>JASWHV010000007.1:90194919-100194919 GCA_030760725.1 Neostapfia colusana | reverse complement strand
AGAAAACTTTGGAGTGAGATAAAAATATATTTTTGGGCTGATATGAATCTGTTTCATTAATCACATTATTTAGGTTAGGGACACATTGTTAAAGTAAAGGATAGTTATAGAAAAATAGGGAAAAATAATTATGAAATAGTATACAACATAAGCCATGGTCAAAATATGATTTTAAATTATTTAGGACCAGAACCTAATCTGTTTAGGTGATGTGTATTACTAATTTAATAATAAAATATACAATTATGCATAGTAATATAAATCTGAACATATAGAAGCTAGTAAATGATAAATGGAGTTTCTAAAATACAAAGAATTCAGTTTAGGGTTGATAGAAGTTGTGAAGGCACATTGTAGGCAAGTATAAATGTGGACACAAAAGTAGGAATCATATATACATGGTTAAAAGTGCATGCAAGCCACAATTTAACACCTATAAAGTAACCACAACACATATAAGGGTGAATGAATTTCATAAATATGAAATGTGTGGTTTGTATGAAGTAGAGGTGTGAACTATGTCTTATGATTGTTGTTTTTCTTTTGCTATGTGTGATGGTATGAAGTAGAACCTGTTCAAGAACAAGTTATTCATTTCCAAGATCAGGACTACCCATTTCAAGAGCAGCAAGAAGGAGGCAAGTGTCCTTGACCACTTTGATCCTATGCTAGGATGTGTAGATAGAATTATTTGCATTGTCAAGTTAAATATGAAACCCATGCTAGGAAGTTTCCCTAGAATTGCATTACCTTGTTTCCTTGAAGCTTGGGTTGGGATTTATTTTGTCATGTCATTTATTTACATGCATATGCTTAGCCATGCTTAGAATGGGATATTTGGGACATGAGATCATCAGTTTAATATACCATACTCTTGAATGAGCTATTGGGAGTTATGTAGAGGTAGGGATCAAGGCAAGTTGGATGTTTTGGTTGTGTGCTGGGTGCACGAGACTTGGGTTTGTGTTTAGTACTTGCCTGGATCCTAAGGACCGGTTCATGGAGCATGTAACCCGGCTTTACAGTGCCAACCACATGCTGAGATGGGGCAGCTTAGCCAATTAATTAGGTGTATCCCCGGCGTAGTATGGGTGTGTTGGATGGTGCGGGGAGTAGGTGTCAGCTGGACTACCATATGAACCGCAAGGCTCAAGAGGGGGCCACTGCAGCGGGGTTGGAGCCTCTTGTATGCTGTTAGGGGTGAAACCTCAGTGGGCCCACGCTCGTCGGGAATCCCTTTGTAAAGGCTTTGTAGTGATCTCCTGGCTGCACACCTGGGAAGTGTGAATGTGGAACGTAGCCACTGGCATAATGGAGGTTCTTTTAGTCCACCCGGCAACGGGGGATGAAATCACTACTTGTGGGTACAGTGGTAGAAACTCTGCAGAGTCAAAACTGTCTTGACAGCCGTGCTCACGGTTAAGAGCGGCCTGGACTTATCCATGATTAGAGGATTGATGGTTTTGGAAGTTAAGCGGGGAGCTTAACATTGGAAATGATGTTATGGTTATTTGGTTATGATGATGGGATGGGAGATTGGGACCATTTCACCTGTGTAGTAATGTAGGTGCTTAATAAGCTAAGGTGATAGGTATTAATTGCGTAGTGCTTTAACCATGAGTTCAACCTTTCCTTGTTCTAGCCATGCATGATAAAATTTTCCCACACTTGCTGAGTACCATTGGTACTCAACCTTGCATATTTGTTGGTTTATATTGATGCTCAGGTCAAGATAATGAGGTGGTGTATAATGACCAAGACTTTGGACCCGAGGAAGGTTTTTAGGTTCATGAAGACCCCCGGGCAACGCCTGTGATGGAGCCCTAAAAGAATAATATTCCGCTGCTAGTTTATTTACTTGTGATGAAGCATTAGTGTCCATTGAGACATTTGCGATGTAAGACTTATTTATATTCGACACCTGGCTTGTAATAAATGATGCTTCACTATTTGTCATCACATGTATGAGAAAATGATCCTGGCATACATGTGATATTCACTCGGTTGTTCTTCGGAAAAACCGGGTGTGACAGAGGTGGTATCAGAGCCAAGGTTGCCCGTAGGAACGTGGACCTAGGTAGAAATGGACGTATTTAAGGGCCCTATTTTCTTAAAAACTATTTTCCAAAGTGTGGGTGGAAAAGTGTTATTAAAGGAGTCATTTTCTTCATCTTACCCCAATTTTCATTCAAAATAGGATTTTTGTTTGAGAATTTATCTAACCTAATTTTAAATTCTTTTGTTTTAGATGGTTCGCATGATTCGCACCGCTCGTAAGTCCACAGGAGGGAGAGTTCCCGTAGTTGCCCTTGCCGAAAGAGAGGAGAGTCGTCCAGTGACGTACCTTTCCTATGGATTGGCAGTAGGAGACTTGTTGCGCCGTCTTCGACGTATGCTCGAGGCCGCTATAACTCCACCAGGACCATCCGTGAGAAGAGGGAAGAATGGAGTTCGGAGATGAGGATTATACACGAGAATCAGCTGCTGAAGATCCACCATTCTCCAGCTTGTCGAGCAACACAAGTTGACGCGGAGAGAGATGTCACCTGGGAGGACATCACCTGCCAGAGTCACATCTATCGTCGCCACTTGGACAAAACTGAGTACATGTATGTCCTCCAACGTGAGAGTGGTACCACGGAGTACAAGTACCCACCGGTGCAGCAAGGGACTTCCCATGAGCACATGGACTTGTGCTTGGAGGATGCTGCTATGCTCAGCACTCGACTGCAGGAGTGTCAACAAGAGCTTCAGGACGTCCGAGACACCCTGAAGGAAACGGAGGCGTTGCTGCGAGCTTGCTTAAAGGCGAGAGAAAGAGGAGATGGGAATGAACTGTGTGTCACCGTGAGTGATCCATGGACTCCTGATTCCCCGGATCGCCTAGCAATCAGGCGTCGTCGCACTTCTCCACCAGCAGCCTCCCCACCCAAAGCAGAGTCAGAAGGTAGCCGAAATGAGGAGGAAGATCCCGAGGAGCCAGCTCAAGAGGACGAGTAGTGTAGAGTCTTTCCCCTAGCTAGCAAGAGGTCGAGTAGTCGAGTCGTGACGTAGTTAATGGTGTGATAATGCTTGGTGTGTGACGTGAGTTGTGGAAGCCATGAGCGATTGTCCACAGCCTCGTCTTCAGATTGTTTTGCTTTAGTGTGTCAACCCATAGGAAATAAGAGTGCATTTATTTGATGTGAGATATAAACCCTCGTAAAATTTTAACAAAGCCTCAACACCTCAAAGTACCAACAAATGAAAGTAGTAGGATGATACTAAATGGTATCAAATTAACATTTGATTGATTCTGCCAGATGGCCGGAAGAGGAAAAGGACGTGCTGCCAACCCCCCCAACAACAATGATGAGGCATGCAACCCTCATCTTTCTGGAGGCCAGGACCGGGGTGGTCGCCGTGAAGAAGTTGATCCTCTCCACCAAATGCTGGAGAATCAAAATCAGCTCATCCAGAACTTGACTCAAGTGGTGGCCAACTTGCATCAAGTTCCACCTCCACAAGCTGCACCACGCCAACCAAGGTTGAGTGAGTTTCTAGGAACTCAACCTCCAAAGTTTGCAAGTGCTGCTGAACCTCTGGAGGCAGATGATTGGCTGAAGACTATTGAAAGCAAGATGAGGATCATACAATGCCAAGGGTATGAGAGGGTGCTGTTTGCCTCTCATCAATTGCAGGGACCTTCTGCTGATTGGTGGACCGCCTACGTGGCTGCCCATCATGACCCTGAGAACATCACTTGGGAAGAGTTCAAGCGTAGCTTCCGCAACCACTACATCCCAAGAGGTGAACTCAAAAACAAGAGGAAAGAGTTTCTGGGACTGCAGCAGGGAAACATGACGGTGAGGGAATACCTCACTAAATTTACTCAACTATCCCGTTATGCTCCACGAGACATAGAGACTGATGAGCAGAAACAAGATTGTTTCGTGGAAGGGCTTACCGCAGAGATGCAGTGTGCCATGTCCTCCAATGAGTATGAAAGTTTTCAAAAGATGGTGGACAGAGCATTTGTGGTAGAAAGGAAGCTAAAGGCCCTAGAAAATGAGAATAAGAGGAAGGCCGGGTGGTCACATCAAGCCTCAGGGAGCAACACTCGCCCACGTATGATGCAGCAACCTACGGGGCAGATGAGCCGTGTTGCAGTACCCTATTCAGCACCAAGAGGGTACAACCCAAACTACAGGCCTCCCGCAGCATCTGCACAGCCGCCACGTCAGTTTGTGCAGCAGCCTCGCCCTGCATATCCACCTCGACCAGCAGTGCAAGGACCCCAAAACCCACCCCAAGACAACAAGGGTCAAGCATCTAAGGTTGGGGTGCAATGTTTCAGCTGTGGTGAAGTGGGGCACTACGCCCATAAATGCCCAAAGAAGAAGCCTGCGCCGCCACAACAGCAGAATGTAGTGAGAGGACGGGTGAACCACGTCACCCTGGAGGAAGCACAAGAGGCACCCGACGTGGTAGTTGGTAAGTTTCCTGCCAATTTACACCTTGCAACTCTGCTGTTTGATTCTGGTGCTACCCACTCGTTCGTTGCTCAAGGGTTTGTTAAGAAGCATGACCTAGCAACCACACAAATGAACCATATGTTAGCCGTAAACTCTCCAGGTGGAGAAATAAGGACAAGACAAGTGTGTCCCAAAGTGAGCCTAGACATTAATGGGGTAGTATTTACTGCTAACCTCATAGTGATAGATTCACAAGGGATAGATATTATTTTGGGTATGGATTGGTTGACCAAACATAAAGGAATCATCCATTGTTCGAACAGAACGGTGGAACTAACTCACCCCAGTGGTACCAAGGTAAAGTTCATAACGATACACGAGCCTAGGAGGGACATTAAATTAAATCAAGTGGAGGTGAAAGTTGAGGAAATCAGGACTATCAGGGAATATCCAGATGTTTTTCCGGAGGAATTGCCAGGAATGCCTCCCGACCGTGACGTGGAATTCGCAATTGAGCTAGTACCGGGAACAGCCCCGATATACAAGAGACCTTATCGAATGGACTCCAAGCAGCTAGAAGAGCTCAAGGATCATTTGAGAGAACTGACGGAGAAGGGGTATATTCGCCCTAGTTCCTCACCATGGGGAGCTCCGGTGATATTTGTGCCTAAGAAAGACGGAACCCAAAGGTTATGCGTGGATTACCGTGCCTTGAATGGGGTAACCGTCAAGAACAAATACCCATTGCCCCGCATTGAAGACTTGTTCGATCAGTTGAGGGGAGCTTGTGTGTTCTCAAAAATTGATCTCAGGTCGGGGTACCACCAACTCAAGATAAGGCAATCAGATATTCCCAAGACAGCTTTCGTATCTCGGTACGGACTGTATGAATACACCATCATGCCTTTTGGGCTAACCAATGCCCCGGCATATTTCATGTACCTCATGAACAAGGTATTCATGGAATATCTGGACAAATTTGTGGTGGTTTTCATAGATGATATTCTCGTCTTCTCCAAAGATGAAGAAGAACATGAGAAACATCTAAGGTTGGTGTTACAGAGGCTGAGAGAACAACAACTATATGCCAAGTTGAGCAAGTGTGAGTTTTGGCTGAAGAGAGTTCCCTTTTTAGGACATATAATCTCGGAGGGAGGAATCTCCGTAGATCCCGCCAAAATCGAGGATATCCAGAAATGGAAAACCCCTGAAAATGTCGGGGAAGTTCGAAGCTTTTTGGGATTGGCTGGATACTATCGACGGTTTATTGAGGGATTCTCTAAGATCTCGAGACCTCTCACCAAACTGTTGGAAAAGGGAATCACATTCACCTGGACGCCACAGTGCGATACGAGCTTTCAGGAGCTAAAGAAAAGATTGACAACAGCCCCAGTGTTGGTTATGCCAGATATGCAAAAGAATTTCACTGTGTACTGCGATGCCTCTGGAAATGGGTTGGGATGTGTTCTCATGCAAGAAGGACATGTCGTGGCATATGCATCCCGGCAGCTTCGGAAGCATGAGAAGAACTATCCTACACATGACCTAGAACTAGCTGCAGTGGTACACGCGTTGAAAATTTGGCGGCACTATTTGATGGGGAAGAGGACAGAGATATATACGGATCATAAGAGTTTGAAGTACATATTCACACAGCCAGATCTCAACCTCCGACAAAGGAGATGGTTAGAGCTAATCAATGACTTTGATATAGGCATCAACTATCATCCCGGGAAAGCAAACGTCGTGGCCGATGCTTTGAGTCGGAAAGTGCAGGTCAATAAGTTGAGCTTGAAGGACATGCCCGCGGAATTGAAGGACGACGTTATAAGACTCAATCTATGTCTAGTAAATAGTGGTGAAGCCATCGCCATGGAAGTGGACTCCACACTCGAGCAAGACATACGCGAGGGCCAAAAGAATGATGGGAAGATACAAGAGATCAGACAGCTCATCAAGGAAAATAAAGCTCCTGGTTTTAGAGAGGATGAACAAGGAACGGTGTGGCACGGGAAAAGGATCTGTGTGCCAGAAGTAAAGGAGATCCGTGAATTAATTTTGAAGGAGGCTCACGATTCTGACTATTCCATTCATCCTGGGAGTACGAAGATGTACCAGGATCTCAAGAGCAGGTATTGGTGGTATGGCATGAAGCGAGATGTCGCGGAACATGTTGCCCTATGTGACACATGTCAGTTGGTGAAAGCAGAACATCAACGACCCGCGGGATTATTGCAACCACTCAAAGTGCCTGAATGGAAGTGGGAAGAAATCAGCATGGATTTTGTCGTGGGATTGCCTAGGACCCAATCCGGGTATGATTCAATATGGGTCATTATTGATCGGCTAACCAAGGTAGCTCATTTCATTCCTGTGAAAGAAAGCTACAGCGGATCCAAATTGGCAGAATTGTACATGTCATGGATCGTGTGTTACCATGGAGTGCCAAAGAAGATAGTGTCGGACCGAGGGACACAGTTCACCTCGAGGTTTTGGCAAAAGCTGCATGAAACAATGGGAACCCATCTGAACTTCAGCTCTGCCTATCATCCCCAAACTGACGGGCAGACGGAGAGAACCAATCAGATCCTTGAAGATATGTTAAGGGCATGTGCACTAAAAAACAATAGGAGTTGGGACAAGAACTTACCGTATGCGGAGTTTTCCTATAACAACAGCTATCAAGCTAGTATGAAGATGTCACCGTTTGAAGCTTTGTATGGAAGGAAGTGCAGAACTCCCCTATTTTGGAACCAAACAGGAGAAAGTAAAGTGTTTGGTCCAGAAGTGCTACAAGAAGCCGAGGCAAAGGTGAGGGAGATTCGCAACAATTTGAGGATAGCACAAACACGCCAAAAGAGCTATGCCGATGTACGAAGAAGAGAGCTTGTTTTCAACGTGGGAGACTATGTTTATCTCAAGGTGTCCCCTATCAGAGGACTTCGTCGGTTCAAGGTGAAAGGGAAGTTGTCACCGCGATACATCGGACCCTTTCAGGTGTTGGAAAGGAAAGGCGAAGTGGCGTACCAACTAGAGTTACCGGCTCATCTATCGGACGTGCATGATGTATTCCATGTGTCACAACTCAAGAAATGCCTGAGGGCGCCTGAAGAGGTGTTACCAATGAATGAAGTGGATGTAGCTGAAGATTTGTCTTATGCCGAGCAACCATACAAGATTTTGGAGACAATGGAACGCCTCACCAGAAACAAGAGAATCCGGATGTGCAAGGTGCAGTGGAAGCATCACTCAGAAGAGGAAGCTACCTGGGAACGGGAAGATGAGCTCAAGGCGCAATTTCCGGAATTGTTTTCTTAGAAACACCAATCTCGAGGACGAGATTTCTTTTAAGGGGGGTAGAGCTGTAACACCCCAAATTTTTAGTCAAAACCCAAATTTGGATTCAAAACCCTAAACCATGTTCAGAGGGGAATTTAGAAATTTTTGGACGTGTTGCATGTTTTGCAAAAATTCAAATTCAAACTGGAATTCAAATTATACCCAAAACAGAAAAAGAAATGGAAAAAGAAAAAGGAAATCGGGAAAAAAAACTGGCCAGTGGGCCGAAACAGCCAGCCGGCCCAGCAAACCCCGCGCCAGCCCGCCCCCGCGCGCGCCGCGCTGCCCCTCGCTGACGGGTGGGACCCACATGTCATCCCTAACCCCGCGACCCCGGACTCTCTCCCGCGCGCGCGATCGCAACCGATCGGGAAATCGCGTCCCGCAGCCGAATTCCGGTCCCAGCGGACTCCAACTCGATCACAACAGACCCACCGCCCTCCCCCGGCTATAAAAACCACCGATCCGATCAGTTTTCCTCACGCGATCGCCGATTTTCACTCCGGTGAGCACTGAGACTTCGCCGGTGAATTCTGGCCGATCTAAGCTCGGAAACTCTGATCTAACTCGCTGGTTTTGATCCACCGCCTCCGGGGAACTTTGCAGGTGCAGAAAACCCGAAGACTTACGGTGTAAACTCAGCGCCGACGAGCTTCGCCGTGGTTTTGCCTCGGACCTCGCCGCCGAGCACTTTCCAGGACCCCCGAGCTCGAGAAAACCCCCGAGGTGAGATCCCTGACCTCCCCTCTACCGATCTACGCCATAAGATCACAGTTCTAGGTAGAATTCTCGCGGATCCGAAACTTTCCGGCGTGTTCGCCGCTTCCCGCCGCTGTGCGCCGCCGGCAGCGCCGCCCGCGCTCGATCAGAGCGACGTGGCCGCTTGTGCGCCGTTTATTTTAAATCGCACGGTAGACTTTAAATCCCCGCGTACCGGTTCGATGTTATAATCTCAGCCGTCGGTTTAAAATCGGACGGTCCACGTCGACCCCGCGTTATAAAGGCTGGAGTTCTTACGTGCTACCCCCTGGGGTTCTCTGGAATTGAGAGCTAGCCCCGGAAACTTCAGATCTAGCCCCTGGAATTTCAGAAAATCATGTAAATTCATTTAAAAATCAGTTTTAGCCCCTGGACTTAATAGAAATTAAGAAAAACACCTCGGTTAAGTGTAGCTAGACCCCTGGAAATTATGAAAATAATATTATAGACCCTGTGATGGGTGAGTTTACTTTTTAACCCTGTTTAGTATTTAAATTAGAAAATTTAATATGTAACTTGTGTTTAAAAATTAAAAAGTGGGACAAACATAATTGTCAAAATTAATTAAAAACTTTCTCAGTACTTAGAAAACTTTGGAGTGAGATAAAAATATATTTTTGGGCTGATATGAATCTGTTTCATTAATCACATTATTTAGGTTAGGGACACATTGTTAAAGTAAAGGATAGTTATAGAAAAATAGGGAAAAATAATTATGAAATAGTATACAACATAAGCCATGGTCAAAATATGATTTTAAATTATTTAGGACCAGAACCTAATCTGTTTAGGTGATGTGTATTACTAATTTAATAATAAAATATACAATTATGCATAGTAATATAAATCTGAACATATAGAAGCTAGTAAATGATAAATGGAGTTTCTAAAATACAAAGAATTCAGTTTAGGGTTGATAGAAGTTGTGAAGGCACATTGTAGGCAAGTATAAATGTGGACACAAAAGTAGGAATCATATATACATGGTTAAAAGTGCATGCAAGCCACAATTTAACACCTATAAAGTAACCACAACACATATAAGGGTGAATGAATTTCATAAATATGAAATGTGTGGTTTGTATGAAGTAGAGGTGTGAACTATGTCTTATGATTGTTGTTTTTCTTTTGCTATGTGTGATGGTATGAAGTAGAACCTGTTCAAGAACAAGTTATTCATTTCCAAGATCAGGACTACCCATTTCAAGAGCAGCAAGAAGGAGGCAAGTGTCCTTGACCACTTTGATCCTATGCTAGGATGTGTAGATAGAATTATTTGCATTGTCAAGTTAAATATGAAACCCATGCTAGGAAGTTTCCCTAGAATTGCATTACCTTGTTTCCTTGAAGCTTGGGTTGGGATTTATTTTGTCATGTCATTTATTTACATGCATATGCTTAGCCATGCTTAGAATGGGATATTTGGGACATGAGATCATCAGTTTAATATACCATACTCTTGAATGAGCTATTGGGAGTTATGTAGAGGTAGGGATCAAGGCAAGTTGGATGTTTTGGTTGTGTGCTGGGTGCACGAGACTTGGGTTTGTGTTTAGTACTTGCCTGGATCCTAAGGACCGGTTCATGGAGCATGTAACCCGGCTTTACAGTGCCAACCACATGCTGAGATGGGGCAGCTTAGCCAATTAATTAGGTGTATCCCCGGCGTAGTATGGGTGTGTTGGATGGTGCGGGGAGTAGGTGTCAGCTGGACTACCATATGAACCGCAAGGCTCAAGAGGGGGCCACTGCAGCGGGGTTGGAGCCTCTTGTATGCTGTTAGGGGTGAAACCTCAGTGGGCCCACGCTCGTCGGGAATCCCTTTGTAAAGGCTTTGTAGTGATCTCCTGGCTGCACACCTGGGAAGTGTGAATGTGGAACGTAGCCACTGGCATAATGGAGGTTCTTTTAGTCCACCCGGCAACGGGGGATGAAATCACTACTTGTGGGTACAGTGGTACAAACTCTGCAGAGTCAAAACTGTCTTGACAGCCGTGCTCACGGTTAAGAGCGGCCTGGACTTATCCATGATTAGAGGATTGATGGTTTTGGAAGTTAAGCGGGGAGCTTAACATTGGAAATGATGTTATGGTTATTTGGTTATGATGATGGGATGGGAGATTGGGACCATTTCACCTGTGTAGTAATGTAGGTGCTTAATAAGCTAAGGTGATAGGTATTAATTGCGTAGTGCTTTAACCATGAGTTCAACCTTTCCTTGTTCTAGCCATGCATGATAAAATTTTCCCACACTTGCTGAGTACCATTGGTACTCAACCTTGCATATTTGTTGGTTTATATTGATGCTCAGGTCAAGATAATGAGGTGGTGTATAATGACCAAGACTTTGGACCCGAGGAAGGTTTTTAGGTTCATGAAGACCCCCGGGCAACGCCTGTGATGGAGCCCTAAAAGAATAATATTCCGCTGCTAGTTTATTTACTTGTGATGAAGCATTAGTGTCCATTGAGACATTTGCGATGTAAGACTTATTTATATTCGACACCTGGCTTGTAATAAATGATGCTTCACTATTTGTCATCACATGTATGAGAAAATGATCCTGGCATACATGTGATATTCACTCGGTTGTTCTTCGGAAAAACCGGGTGTGACAGAGATGGTATCAGAGCCAAGGTTGCCCGTAGGAACGTGGACCTAGGTAGAAATGGACGTATTTAAGGGCCCTATTTTCTTAAAAACTATTTTCCAAAGTGTGGGTGGAAAAGTGTTATTAAAGGAGTCATTTTCTTCATCTTACCCCAATTTTCATTCAAAATAGGATTTTTGTTTGAGAATTTATCTAACCTAATTTTAAATTCTTTTGTTTTAGATGGTTCGCATGATTCGCACCGCTCGTAAGTCCACAGGAGGGAGAGTTCCCGTAGTTGCCCTTGCCGAAAGAGAGGAGAGTCGTCCAGTGACGTACCTTTCCTATGGATTGGCAGTAGGAGACTTGTTGCGCCGTCTTCGACGTATGCTCGAGGCCGCTATAACTCAACCAGGACCATCCGTGAGAAGAGGGAAGAATGGAGTTCGGAGATGAGGATTATACACGAGAATCAGCTGCTGAAGATCCACCATTCTCCAGCTTGTCGAGCAACACAAGTTGACGCGGAGAGAGATGTCACCTGGGAGGACATCACCTGCCAGAGTCACATCTATCGTCGCCACTTGGACAAAACTGAGTACATGTATGTCCTCCAACGTGAGAGTGGTACCACGGAGTACAAGTACCCACCGGTGCAGCAAGGGACTTCCCATGAGCACATGGACTTGTGCTTGGAGGATGCTGCTATGCTCAGCACTCGACTGCAGGAGTGTCAACAAGAGCTTCAGGACGTCCGAGACACCCTGAAGGAAACGGAGGCGTTGCTGCGAGCTTGCTTAAAGGCGAGAGAAAGAGGAGATGGGAATGAACTGTGTGTCACCGTGAGTGATCCATGGACTCCTGATTCCCCGGATCGCCTAGCAATCAGGCGTCGTCGCACTTCTCCACCAGCAGCCTCCCCACCCAAAGCAGAGTCAGAAGGTAGCCGAAATGAGGAGGAAGATCCCGAGGAGCCAGCTCAAGAGGACGAGTAGTGTAGAGTCTTTCCCCTAGCTAGCAAGAGGTCGAGTAGTCGAGTCGTGACGTAGTTAATGGTGTGATAATGCTTGGTGTGTGACGTGAGTTGTGGAAGCCATGAGCGATTGTCCACAGCCTCGTCTTCAGATTGTTTTGCTTTAGTGTGTCAACCCATAGGAAATAAGAGTGCATTTATTTGATGTGAGATATAAACCCTCGTAAAATTTTAACAAAGCCTCAACACCTCAAAGTACCAACAAATGAAAGTAGTAGGATGATACTAAATGGTATCAAATTAACATTTGATTGATTCTGCCAGATGGCCGGAAGAGGAAAAGGACGTGCTGCCAACCCCGCCAACAACAATGATGAGGCATGCAACCCTCATCTTTCTGGAGGCCAGGACCGGGGTGGTCGCCGTGAAGAAGTTGATCCTCTCCACCAAATGCTGGAGAATCAAAATCAGCTCATCCAGAACTTGACTCAAGTGGTGGCCAACTTGCATCAAGTTCCACCTCCACAAGCTGCACCACGCCAACCAAGGTTGAGTGAGTTTCTAGGAACTCAACCTCCAAAGTTTGCAAGTGCTGCTGAACCTCTGGAGGCAGATGATTGGCTGAAGACTATTGAAAGCAAGATGAGGATCATACAATGCCAAGGGTATGAGAGGGTGCTGTTTGCCTCTCATCAATTGCAGGGACCTTCTGCTGATTGGTGGACCGCCTACGTGGCTGCCCATCATGACCCTGAGAACATCACTTGGGAAGAGTTCAAGCGTAGCTTCCGCAACCACTACATCCCAAGAGGTGAACTCAAAAACAAGAGGAAAGAGTTTCTGGGACTGCAGCAGGGAAACATGACGGTGAGGGAATACCTCACTAAATTTACTCAACTATCCCGTTATGCTCCACGAGACATAGAGACTGATGAGCAGAAACAAGATTGTTTCGTGGAAGGGCTTACCGCAGAGATGCAGTGTGCCATGTCCTCCAATGAGTATGAAAGTTTTCAAAAGATGGTGGACAGAGCATTTGTGGTAGAAAGGAAGCTAAAGGCCCTAGAAAATGAGAATAAGAGGAAGGCCGGGTGGTCACATCAAGCCTCAGGGAGCAACACTCGCCCACGTATGATGCAGCAACCTACGGGGCAGATGAGCCGTGTTGCAGTACCCTATTCAGCACCAAGAGGGTACAACCCAAACTACAGGCCTCCCGCAGCATCTGCACAGCCGCCACGTCAGTTTGTGCAGCAGCCTCGCCCTGCATATCCACCTCGACCAGCAGTGCAAGGACCCCAAAACCCACCCCAAGACAACAAGGGTCAAGCATCTAAGGTTGGGGTGCAATGTTTCAGCTGTGGTGAAGTGGGGCACTACGCCCATAAATGCCCAAAGAAGAAGCCTGCGCCGCCACAACAGCAGAATGTAGTGAGAGGACGGGTGAACCACGTCACCCTGGAGGAAGCACAAGAGGCACCCGACGTGGTAGTTGGTAAGTTTCCTGCCAATTTACACCTTGCAACTCTGCTGTTTGATTCTGGTGCTACCCACTCGTTCGTTGCTCAAGGGTTTGTTAAGAAGCATGACCTAGCAACCACACAAATGAACCATATGTTAGCCGTAAACTCTCCAGGTGGAGAAATAAGGACAAGACAAGTGTGTCCCAAAGTGAGCCTAGACATTAATGGGGTAGTATTTACTGCTAACCTCATAGTGATAGATTCACAAGGGATAGATATTATTTTGGGTATGGATTGGTTGACCAAACATAAAGGAATCATCCATTGTTCGAACAGAACGGTGGAACTAACTCACCCCAGTGGTACCAAGGTAAAGTTCATAACGATACACGAGCCTAGGAGGGACATTAAATTAAATCAAGTGGAGGTGAAAGTTGAGGAAATCAGGACTATCAGGGAATATCCAGATGTTTTTCCGGAGGAATTGCCAGGAATGCCTCCCGACCGTGACGTGGAATTCGCAATTGAGCTAGTACCGGGAACAGCCCCGATATACAAGAGACCTTATCGAATGGACTCCAAGCAGCTAGAAGAGCTCAAGGATCATTTGAGAGAACTGACGGAGAAGGGGTATATTCGCCCTAGTTCCTCACCATGGTGAGCTCCGGTGATATTTGTGCCTAAGAAAGACGGAACCCAAAGGTTATGCGTGGATTACCGTGCCTTGAATGGGGTAACCGTCAAGAACAAATACCCATTGCCCCGCATTGAAGACTTGTTCGATCAGTTGAGGGGAGCTTGTGTGTTCTCAAAAATTGATCTCAGGTCGGGGTACCACCAACTCAAGATAAGGCAATCAGATATTCCCAAGACAGCTTTCGTATCTCGGTACGGACTGTATGAATACACCATCATGCCTTTTGGGCTAACCAATGCCCCGGCATATTTCATGTACCTCATGAACAAGGTATTCATGGAATATCTGGACAAATTTGTGGTGGTTTTCATAGATGATATTCTCGTCTTCTCCAAAGATGAAGAAGAACATGAGAAACATCTAAGGTTGGTGTTACAGAGGCTGAGAGAACAACAACTATATGCCAAGTTGAGCAAGTGTGAGTTTTGGCTGAAGAGAGTTCCCTTTTTAGGACATATAATCTCGGAGGGAGGAATCTCCGTAGATCCCGCCAAAATCGAGGATATCCAGAAATGGAAAACCCCTGAAAATGTCGGGGAAGTTCGAAGCTTTTTGGGATTGGCTGGATACTATCGACGGTTTATTGAGGGATTCTCTAAGATCTCGAGACCTCTCACCAAACTGTTGGAAAAGGGAATCACATTCACCTGGACGCCACAGTGCGATACGAGCTTTCAGGAGCTAAAGAAAAGATTGACAACAGCCCCAGTGTTGGTTATGCCAGATATGCAAAAGAATTTCACTGTGTACTGCGATGCCTCTGGAAATGGGTTGGGATGTGTTCTCATGCAAGAAGGACATGTCGTGGCATATGCATCCCGGCAGCTTCGGAAGCATGAGAAGAACTATCCTACACATGACCTAGAACTAGCTGCAGTGGTACACGCGTTGAAAATTTGGCGGCACTATTTGATGGGGAAGAGGACAGAGATATATACGGATCATAAGAGTTTGAAGTACATATTCACACAGCCAGATCTCAACCTCCGACAAAGGAGATGGTTAGAGCTAATCAATGACTTTGATATAGGCATCAACTATCATCCCGGGAAAGCAAACGTCGTGGCCGATGCTTTGAGTCGGAAAGTGCAGGTCAATAAGTTGAGCTTGAAGGACATGCCCGCGGAATTGAAGGACGACGTTATAAGACTCAATCTATGTCTAGTAAATAGTGGTGAAGCCATCGCCATGGAAGTGGACTCCACACTCGAGCAAGACATACGCGAGGGCCAAAAGAATGATGGGAAGATACAAGAGATCAGACAGCTCATCAAGGAAAATAAAGCTCCTGGTTTTAGAGAGGATGAACAAGGAACGGTGTGGCACGGGAAAAGGATCTGTGTGCCAGAAGTAAAGGAGATCCGTGAATTAATTTTGAAGGAGGCTCACGATTCTGACTATTCCATTCATCCTGGGAGTACGAAGATGTACCAGGATCTCAAGAGCAGGTATTGGTGGTATGGCATGAAGCGAGATGTCGCGGAACATGTTGCCCTATGTGACACATGTCAGTTGGTGAAAGCAGAACATCAACGACCCACGGGATTATTGCAACCACTCAAAGTGCCTGAATGGAAGTGGGAAGAAATCAGCATGGATTTTGTCGTGGGATTGCCTAGGACCCAATCCGGGTATGATTCAATATGGGTCATTACTGATCGGCTAACCAAGGTAGCTCATTTCATTCCTGTGAAAGAAAGCTACAGCGGATCCAAATTGGCAGAATTGTACATGTCATGGATCGTGTGTTACCATGGAGTGCCAAAGAAGATAGTGTCGGACCGAGGGACACAGTTCACCTCGAGGTTTTGGCAAAAGCTGCATGAAACAATGGGAACCCATCTGAACTTCAGCTCTGCCTATCATCCCCAAACTGACGGGCAGACGGAGAGAACCAATCAGATCCTTGAAGATATGTTAAGGGCATGTGCACTAAAAAACAATAGGAGTTGGGACAAGAACTTACCGTATGCGGAGTTTTCCTATAACAACAGCTATCAAGCTAGTATGAAGATGTCACCGTTTGAAGCTTTGTATGGAAGGAAGTGCAGAACTCCCCTATTTTGGAACCAAACAGGAGAAAGTAAAGTGTTTGGTCCAGAAGTGCTACAAGAAGCCGAGGCAAAGGTGAGGGAGATTCGCAACAATTTGAGGATAGCACAAACACGCCAAAAGAGCTATGCCGATGTACGAAGAAGAGAGCTTGTTTTCAACGTGGGAGACTATGTTTATCTCAAGGTGTCCCCTATCAGAGGACTTCGTCGGTTCAAGGTGAAAGGGAAGTTGTCACCGCGATACATCGGACCCTTTCAGGTGTTGGAAAGGAAAGGCGAAGTGGCGTACCAACTAGAGTTACCGGCTCATCTATCGGACGTGCATGATGTATTCCATGTGTCACAACTCAAGAAATGCCTGAGGGCGCCTGAAGAGGTGTTACCCATGAATGAAGTGGATGTAGCTGAAGATTTGTCTTATGCCGAGCAACCATACAAGATTTTGGAGACAATGGAACGCCTCACCAGAAACAAGAGAATCCGGATGTGCAAGGTGCAGTGGAAGCATCACTCAGAAGAGGAAGCTACCTGGGAACGGGAAGATGAGCTCAAGGCGCAATTTCCGGAATTGTTTTCTTAGAAACACCAATCTCGAGGACGAGATTTCTTTTAAGGGGGGTAGAGCTGTAACACCCCAAATTTTTAGTCAAAACCCAAATTTGGATTCAAAACCCTAAACCATGTTCAGAGGGGAATTTAGAAATTTTTGGACGTGTTGCATGTTTTGCAAAAATTCAAATTCAAACTGGAATTCAAATTATACCCAAAACAGAAAAAGAAATGGAAAAAGAAAAAGGAAATCGGGAAAAAAACTGGCCAGTGGGCCGAAACAGCCAGCCGGCCCAGCAAACCCCGCGCCAGCCCGCCCCCGCGCGCGCCGCGCTGCCCCTCGCTGACGGGTGGGACCCACATGTCATCCCTAACCCCGCGACCCCGGACTCTCTCCCGCGCGCGCGATCGCAACCGATCGGGAAATCGCGTCCCGCAGCCGAATTCCGGTCCCAGCGGACTCCAACTCGATCACAACAGACCCACCGCCCTCCCCCGGCTATAAAAACCACCGATCCGATCAGTTTTCCTCACGCGATCGCCGATTTTCACTCCGGTGAGCACTGAGACTTCGCCGGTGAATTCTGGCCGATCTAAGCTCGGAAACTCTGATCTAACTCGCTGGTTTTGATCCACCGCCTCCGGGGAACTTTGCAGGTGCAGAAAACCCGAAGACTTACGGTGTAAACTCAGCGCCGACGAGCTTCGCCGTGGTTTTGCCTCGGACCTCGCCGCCGAGCACTTTCCAGGACCCCCGAGCTCGAGAAAACCCCCGAGGTGAGATCCCTGACCTCCCCTCTACCGATCTACGCCATAAGATCACAGTTCTAGGTAGAATTCTCGCGGATCCGAAACTTTCCGGCGAGTTCGCCGCTTCCCGCCGCTGTGCGCCGCCGGCAGCGCCGCCCGCGCTCGATCAGAGCGACGTGGCCGCTTGTGCGCCGTTTATTTTAAATCGCACGGTAGACTTTAAATCCCCGCGTACCGGTTCGATGTTATAATCTCAGCCGTCGGTTTAAAATCGGACGGTCCACGTCGACCCCGCGTTATAAAGGCTGGAGTTCTTACGTGCTACCCCCTGGGGTTCTCTGGAATTGAGAGCTAGCCCCGGAAACTTCAGATCTAGCCCCTGGAATTTCAGAAAATCATGTAAATTCATTTAAAAATCAGTTTTAGCCCCTGGACTTAATAGAAATTAAGAAAAACACCTCGGTTAAGTGTAGCTAGACCCCTGGAAATTATGAAAATAATATTATAGACCCTGTGATGGGTGAGTTTACTTTTTAACCCTGTTTAGTATTTAAATTAGAAAATTTAATATGTAACTTGTGTTTAAAAATTAAAAAGTGGGACAAACATAATTGTCAAAATTAATTAAAAACTTTCTCAGTACTTAGAAAACTTTGGAGTGAGATAAAAATATATTTTTGGGCTGATATGAATCTGTTTCATTAATCACATTATTTAGGTTAGGGACACATTGTTAAAGTAAAGGATAGTTATAGAAAAATAGGGAAAAATAATTATGAAATAGTATACAACATAAGCCATGGTCAAAATATGATTTTAAATTATTTAGGACCAGAACCTAATCTGTTTAGGTGATGTGTATTACTAATTTAATAATAAAATATACAATTATGCATAGTAATATAAATCTGAACATATAGAAGCTAGTAAATGATAAATGGAGTTTTTAAAATACAAAGAATTCAGTTTAGGGTTGATAGAAGTTGTGAAGGCACATTGTAGGAAAGTATAAATGTGGACACAAAAGTAGGAATCATATATACATGGTTAAAAGTGCATGCAAGCCACAATTTAACACCTATAAAGTAACCACAACACATATAAGGGTGAATGAATTTCATAAATATGAAATGTGTGGTTTGTATGAAGTAGAGGTGTGAACTATGTCTTATGATTGTTGTTTTTCTTTTGCTATGTGTGATGGTATGAAGTAGAACCTGTTCAAGAACAAGTTATTCATTTCCAAGATCAGGACTACCCATTTCAAGAGCAGCAAGAAGGAGGCAAGTGTCCTTGACCACTTTGATCCTATGCTAGGATGTGTAGATAGAATTATTTGCATTGTCAAGTTAAATATGAAACCCATGATAGGAAGTTTCCCTAGAATTGCATTACCTTGTTTCCTTGAAGCTTGGGTTGGGATTTATTTTGTCATGTCATTTATTTACATGCATATGCTTAGCCATGCTTAGAATGGGATATTTGGGACATGAGATCATCAGTTTAATATACCATACTCTTGAATGAGCTATTGGGAGTTATGTAGAGGTAGGGATCAAGGCAAGTTGGATGTTTTGGTTGTGTGCTGGGTGCACGAGACTTGGGTTTGTGTTTAGTACTTGCCTGGATCCTAAGGACCGGTTCATGGAGCATGTAACCCGGCTTTACAGTGCCAACCACATGCTGAGATGGGGCAGCTTAGCCAATTAATTAGGTGTATCCCCGGCGTAGTATGGGTGTGTTGGATGGTGCGGGGAGTAGGTGTCAGCTGGACTACCATATGAACCGCAAGGCTCAAGAGGGGGCCACTGCAGCGGGGTTGGAGCCTCTTGTATGCTGTTAGGGGTGAAACCTCAGTGGGCCCACGCTCGTCGGGAATCCCTTTGTAAAGGCTTTGTAGTGATCTCCTGGCTGCACACCTGGGAAGTGTGAATGTGGAACGTAGCCACTGGCATAATGGAGGTTCTTTTAGTCCACCCGGCAACGGGGGATGAAATCACTACTTGTGGGTACAGTGGTACAAACTCTGCAGAGTCAAAACTGTCTTGACAGCCGTGCTCACGGTTAAGAGCGGCCTGGACTTATCCATGATTAGAGGATTGATGGTTTTGGAAGCTAAGCGGGGAGCTTAACATTGGAAATGATGTTATGGTTATTTGGTTATGATGATGGGATGGGAGATTGGGACCATTTCACCTGTGTAGTAATGTAGGTGCTTAATAAGCTAAGGTGATAGGTATTAATTGCTTAGTGCTTTAACCATGAGTTCAACCTTTCCTTGTTCTAGCCATGCATGATAAAATTTTCCCACACTTGCTGAGTACCATTGGTACTCAACCTTGCATATTTGTTGGTTTATATTGATGCTCAGTTCAATATAATGAGGTGGTGTATAATGACCAAGACTTTGGACCCGAGGAAGGTTTTTAGGTTCATGAAGACCCCCGGGCAACGCCTGTGATGGAGCCCTAAAAGAATAATATTCCGCTGCTAGTTTATTTACTTGTGATGAAGCATTAGTGTCCATTGAGACATTTGCGATGTAAGACTTATTTATATTCGACACCTGGCTTGTAATAAATGATGCTTCACTATTTGTCATCACATGTATGAGAAAATGATCCTGGCATACATGTGATATTCACTCGGTTGTTCTTCGGAAAAACCGGGTGTGACACCATTGCTGACCACTGGGTCAGCACTTTGGTGGCCCTCCCACTGGTGAAATTGTGCGCCATCCTGGCGTTGCTGTCGAAGTTCTCAGAAGCGACCCGCTAGCTTCTGTATCTCCTGGCACTCACAGGCACTGTGCCTCTTGGAGTCATGGACCGGGAACCGCTGGTCGCTGCCATCGCTGTCGGGCTGCTGTTGCGGGCACTTGGAGGTGCGCGGCCCGTGGCCCCCCGTCGCCGCTAGCGAGATGAGTGTGGCGACGATCATATGGTTGATGTCATTGCTCCACTACTCAACTGCGAATGGGGAAGCTCCCACGCACAGGGGGGTTGTGGATGAGTGCGCGGGCTGCTAGCAGTGCGCTCTCCAGGCTGGCCTCGGTCTGCACTTGTGATGCCGTTGCAACAGAAGGCTGCCGGGAGGGAACTGGCACCGTCGTCGTAGGGACTGACACCGGCGCAGACGGTCCCGCTCTGGGACCAGAGGACGCTTCCTGCTCCCCCTGCCGCCGGTGGCGCGAGGATTGGGAAGACCCTCCGACAGATTGGATGTTCTCCATTGTGGGTCATGAACAGATTCAAGAACCAAAGCCCCCTACGTGGCACGCCAAATGTCAAAGTGTTTTCCTGCGACACTTCCCCCGGTCTGCTCAGAAGAAGCCCACGGATGTTCTTTTTTCAGAGGGGCTAGTGGATCTTGAAGGTCAGAGCACAATGGCGAGAGGAACACGAGGATTTACGTGGTTCGGGCCGCTGGAGCGTAAAACCCTACATCCACGGGAGTGCTTGTTGTATTGCTCGCGCATGTGAGTGTGTGAGTTGGCTGGGTTGCAAACCCTTTGCTCGGAGGTTTCCCCAGTCCTTTTATAGCCCAAGGCCGGGGCAGTTACAAGGTGGCCCCGCGGCTATCTGCATCCTATACATGAGCTATAGGCATTTACAGCTATGTGCTTTGTCACTGTCGGTGGAGTTAAGGTGTGCCGCCTGTCACATCGGGCACCTCCGTACTGACGGCCGGTGATGATGAAGTTCCCGTCTTGTCGCCGCATCTCCTTGCTCTGCTAGGCGGCTCTGTGCCGTTGGGCGGCACTGTTGTGCCGTCATGCCTCGCCGCCCCTGTATTTCACCGTAATGGTGTGAAGAGGGGGAACGGAGGCATGCGCCATGCGCCATGCTTCTAGGGAAGGCGCGAGCCTTGAATGCTCGGCTTGACAGTGTACCTTTCTCTTTACTCCTTTGTCATCTGTTTGTTGCTCATCGGTGTGACGCTCGGGTGGCTGGCCCACAGAACACGCGTCTCCACTGGAGCTGTCTTGCGGAGTAGCGGGCGGTCCGGAGTTGTTGGGCACGTGGCAGCTCCGGAGCCCTCCCATACTGGAGGTCAGGTCCGGGCCGCAGGTCACATGGCACACCCGGGGCCTTCCTCGGGGGGGGGGGGGGGGGGGAGGTATTCTCGAAGCCGTTGCCCACGCAGCCGCTCCAGAGCCCTCCCATGCTGAAGGTCGGACTAGGAGCCGCAGGACATGTGGCACCTCTGGAGCTCCCTCTGGTGGACGGTGCGGCTCGGATGCTCCAAGCAAGTGGCAGCGCCAGAGCCCTTCTTGACAAAAGATGGGTCCGGCACCACCAGACACGTGGCGGTTCCTAAGCAAGCCTCGGCTGATCTTCAGGCTCAGGGCCTGAAGACACGCGGCAATCCTGGGTCTGCCCATCGGGCCCAGGGCACATGGCTTATGTTGGGGCCCGCCTAAGCCGGGAAGGCGGGGCCCAGGTGCTTTGTATCCACTACGCGGGGTTACCCGGTTCGCAGGGTACCGACATTCTCGGTATAAAATATGAGAAGATTGATGTGTGTCCAGACAATTGTATGCTTTTTTGGAAAGAGCGTGCGAAAGAAAACAAGTGCTTACAATGTGGTAAATCAAGGTTTGTCGAAGTTGTTAACTACGATGGTGATAATGTGATGGCAGAAGTCGCACATAAGCAACTTCATTACTTACCACTGACACCTCGATTGAAGCGGTTGTTTATTTGCGAAAAACAACTAGACAAATGAGATGGCACAAAGAAGGTGTACATCAGAACAATGGAGTCATGACGCACCCGTGCGATGGTAAGGCATGGAAGGTGCTGGACCGCTTGATCCAGACTTTGCCAGTGATGCAAGAAATATCGGTTTGGCGATAGATGGCTTCTCGCCGTTTAGTGAATGTGAAGACGGGAAAGCTCACTGGATTGAAAATTCATGATTATAACATAATCATAGAAATATTCGTACCTGTTATGTTTCGTTGCTATTTTGATGATGTGGTGTGGAATGTGTTAGCCGAGCTTGGATACTTCTATAGACAGCTCTGTGCTAAAGAAATCACGGTAGAGATAATAAATAAGTTGGAGAAAGAGATACCGGTACAATTATGTAAGATGGAAGAAATTTACTCGAGGTTTTTTCAATCCAATGCAACATCTCCTTATCCATCCTCCATTTGAGGATAAAGTGGGCGGTCCTGTGCAATATAGATAGGTGTATCACATTGAAAGAGGACTTAGATATCTGAAGCCAATGGTTGGCAACTGAGCAAGGGCGGAAGGGTCCATCGCCGAAGCATTTACCCTTAAGGAAGTGGGATACTTTTCAAGTGTTTACTTTGCATAGCAACACAATGTAAATACTTCGGCGATACGATACAATATGGATGAACACCCACCTTGCAGCGATCTCTATATTTTTGCAATGAAGGGCACTAATGTTGGTGGTAGTTGGAGCTACAATTGTACTGCAGATGGAAGAAAGGCCGCTTTCCTCTACATATATGCTAATATAGATGGGATGGACAAATATTTCGAGTAAGTTTTTGTCCAAACATTGATACTTATCGGCATATTATGCAGCATTTATATTCATGAAAGTTTTTTTCCGTCCAGTGAGTTCCACAAGCAAAATTGGGCACATAGGCATCAACCTACGAGCAAACAAGTAGAAACGATGCGACGGGACAGAATAAATGGACGACCTAATTTTCTTTCCTGGTTCCGAGAATATGAAACATTTTATCGTTAACTTATGAGTATTTATAAAATATTCTTATAACTTATAAGCATTATAAAGTATTCTTATAACTTCATAATTTGGACGGTGCGTGAAAGATCCCGACGTCCATGAAGACTTGAGACAACTGTCCTATGGACTGGTTAAAGTTAGAAGCTATGGCCCATATGACGTCAACGGGTTTCAATTTTGTACAACTCAATTTGATGCTCTTCGTCCTCTCGAGGCAACATATAATACTGGAGTTTTGACTAGGGCAATCGACTTTAAAGGCCGTGAAACTAATTACTATGGGATCATTAACAAAATCCTTGAATTTAGTTTTACCAGAAATAAGGAACTTCAAGTCGTCTTCTTTGATTGTGATTGGTTTGACAAAAATTATGGAACACGATAAAACGAACTCTGCTTGGTGGAAGTAAAACACAATGAACGACTACGGGGCTACGATACATTTGTTCTTGCACAACAATTGGAGCAAATATATTATTTACCTTATCCATGTCAAAAGTTTAATGCTTGGTAGGTGGTACGTAAGGTGAATCCTCGTAAGCAGTTATATACTCCAAGAGATGATGACTACCAAGATATCAATGATGTTGATGAGGTTTATCAAGAACAATAGTTGCCAGAATCATTTTCCGTCGAGCCTGGTGTTGAACTCGATCACTTGGTTGGAGATGCTGACGATGTAGAGACTTCTGATATGCGCAAACAAAAACGGAAACAAATTACAAAACAAGATCGATGGTCTAATCTAAGAAATAGGGTTTGTGATGTCGATGAATTCTGAAACTGACTCCAAGCAACTTTTTTTCACTAAATTATTATAACTTTGTATATTTTTTAGCAAATTTATTAATTACTCCTTACAAAAGGATGTCGTCAAAGAAGGGAAAAGGGATCGGGGCTAGGGGCTTCCTCAGGGAGGCACGAGACAGCCTATTTAGGGGCAGTTCTTCAGGTGAGAGCAGACGCTCTCAGCTGTTGAGACACGTCCCGAACCTAGCGGGCAGACCTGTGGCCTTACAGCACAAGGAGGTACATTTCCATT
The DNA here is from genome assembly GCA_030760725.1 of Neostapfia colusana. Taxonomy (NCBI): domain Eukaryota; kingdom Viridiplantae; phylum Streptophyta; class Magnoliopsida; order Poales; family Poaceae; genus Neostapfia; species Neostapfia colusana. The sequence goes on along the minus strand of JASWHV010000007.1, from coordinate 100,170,516 downwards.
TGAAATTAGTTTATCTTATATATCACTTAGCAAATAACTATTCTTATCAATCCTTCAATTTTGCAGTCTGACTCTGAATCATATGAGTCGGAGTCAGAGGCTAGGGCGCCATCACAGCCTTCCGGGTCGCCTATGGCTGCCGCGGAGGCGCCTAGCATGGAGCCTTTGGGCTCCATTGGTGAGTAGCCTTCCGGGTCACCAGACGTGGTCCCAGAGCAAAGGCGGCGGACGAGGATGACACACTTTGTGTCTCCTTCTCTAGTTCCTACAAAGCGGGTCACTATTCGCTCGGTCAGAGACACTTAAGCAAACTATCACATAATATTCAATTTTTAGGTTCTTCTGTTTGTGGGTACATTAATAAGTTCACTAAATCCTTGCAGCTCTTGATATGACTGCTCGTTCATGGGTCAGGGGCACCACAGACAGGTGTCCGGTTGCATCGGCTCTTTAGTACGTCTGCACTATCCTTGTGTGATCGACGGGGTCCTTGCAACGTCGTGGGAGGAGTACGCTCGTGTCTCTCACGAGGTGCACAGTAACCTTCCGGGGGCTGTGTGGATGGATTTTATGGTAAGTCTGCTTAATAAAATTTTGTAAATTATTTTTCTTCAACCTGATTAAATTGTTAATGCATACATCTTCAAAGTTTTTTCTTATAGCTGAGGTACCGTTTAGAGGACACGAGTCAGAGCATGTTGGACCATGCTAGAGCCGTGTTCAACAAGAACGCACGGAAGCATGTAACGCAAGCGTTATCGTACGCTCGTATTCAATCGGTGAACGAGTACCTCAAGCGGCACCAGGAGTACCAGTCGGGGCCGTTTAGGAGGACCTCAGACATGTACTTGACAAAGGAGCAGTACGTGGAGGAAAGTTGTTTGTGTTTAATTATTTCAATACCTAGTTATATAAATGGTATTTCAATGACATAATAAATATGTGTGGGTCAGTATTTCCTGGCTAAAGGGTCGGCCCGAAGCATACCGAGCTCTCTACCAGATGTGGGCTAGCGATGCTTTGTTCGCTAAGTCCAGGAGGGCTCGTGGATGCAGAGGTTCTGATTAATAGCATTCCTATGACCCTGATGGCCATGAGCATTTGGCTAAACGCATGGTAAGAATAATAACCCTTATTTGTATATCTTCATAATATAATTACCATACTAACACATATCTACAGGAGCGTGAGACCGGTCAGGTACCGACCACCACTCAAGTCTTGAAGCGGGGTCATAAGGACCCATCCCAGCTTGGGGAGTGCAGTTAGGTCGAGGCTGATCGACTGGTATGTTATCAAAACTTATCAATTCAATTGTTACTATTTTGTTGTTACTAATACGCAATTTTACTCCTTTTAGGAAAAGTATCGGCGAGAGGCCGTGAGGATACACGGGGAAGGGTATGATTGGGAAAACGTGCCGATCGACCCTCAAGCCGTTTATGCTACTGGAGGCGGGAAGGTTCATGGACAGTTAGTTGGTCATTTTCTTTATTTCTTTAAAATCTCGCTTCTTCTAATTATTATTCTTATATTATTTTGTAGGTTTGCCATTTTTTATGGAGTTGTCGACTGGAGGGTAGCCCGACCTTCAATCTTCACTCCATCGACCGAGGGTTCCTCCATCAGGCAGACAAGTCGTCGTCTATCCCAGAGCGAGATAGAGGAGCTCCATAGGGAGAGAGACGAGATCCGGAGAGAGAGGGAGGGGCTCTAGAGAGAGAGGGACCTAGCCCGGGCCGCACAGGAGCATGAGGCCGCCTACATGGCTCAGATGCAGGAGGAGATGGAGGTAAGTAACTGAAAATAAATTAATTTAAATTCATATCATTGCATTAGTATATCTATTTTAATATTTTGCAATTAGAAGCATTAGCACGACAAAGTGGGCAGCAGATCCCAATCCCTACGTGGCATCCATCAGAGTTGGCCCCGCCACAAGTGTCCCCACCACATGGACATTCAGATATCCAGGTAATGTGTTTTTATTTGCTATTTTCTAATCTAAGAAAAACATAGTGTAGTTGAGGTGAGAGAGTGAGAATGAGAGGGGAGAGAGGGAGTGAGTGAGAGTAAGAGATAGTGGTAGAGAGGGGGAGGGAGAGGGAGAGAGAGTGAGAGTGATAAGGGAAGAGGGAGGGAGAGACAGACAGAGTGCTAGAGAGAGGGGGTGAGAGAGAGAGGGAGTCGTAGAGAGAGGGGGAGGGAGAGGGCGAGGGAGAAAGTGAGAGTGCGGGGGGGGGGGGGGGGGTGAGAGAGGGAGTGAGAGTAAGAGATAGTGGTAGATAGGAGGAGGGAGAGGGAGAGAGAGTGAGAGTGAAAAGGGAAAGAGGGAGGGAGAGTGTCACACTCGGTTTCTCCGAAGAACAACCGAGTGAACATCACATGTATGCCAGGATCATTTTCTCATACATGTGATGACAAATAGTGAAGCATCATTTATTACAAGCTAGGTGTCGAATATAAATAAGTCTTACATAGCACATGTCTCGATGGACGATAATAAGTTCATAACATAAAATAGCAGCGGAATATTATTCTTGTGGGCTCCGTCACAGGCGTTGCCCGGGGGACTCCATGAACCTAGAAACCTTCTTCGGGTCCGAAGTCTTGATCATTAAACACCACGTCATTCTCTTGACCTGAGCAGCAATATAAACCAACAAATATGCAAGTTTGAGTACCGATGGTACTCAGCAAGTGCGGGAAATTTATGTCATGCATGGCTAAGGCAAGGAGAGGTTGACTCATGGTTGAAGCACTACGCAATTAATACCTATCCCCTTAGCATAACATCATTTCCAAAGTCATCATAATCAAATAACCATAACATCATTTCCAAGGTTAAGCTCCCCGCTTAACATCCACAACCTCCAAGGTCATCATCTTCTAATCATGAATAAGTCCAAGCCGCTCTTGACCGTGAGCACGGCTGTCATGACAGTTTTGACTCTGCAGAGTTTGCACCACTGTACCCACATGTAGTGATGTCATCCCCCGTTGCCGGGTGGACTAAGAGAACCTCCATTATGCCAGTGGCCACGAACCACATTCACACTTCCCAGGTGTGTAGCCAGGAGATCACTACGAAGCCTTTACAAAGGGATTCCCGATGAGCATGGGCCCACTGAGGTTTCACCCCTAACAGCATACAAGAGGCTCCAACCCCGCTGCAGTGGCCCCCTCTTGAGCCTTGCGGTTCATATGGTAGTCCAGCTGACACCTATTTGCCGCACCATCTAACACACCCATACTACACCGGGGATACACCTAATTAATTGGCCAAGTTGCCCCATCTCAGCATGTGGTTGGCACGGTAAAAGCCAGGTTACATGCTCCATGAACCGGTCCTTAGGATCCAGGCAAGTACTAAACACAAACCCGAGTCTCGTGCACCCAGCACCAACCAAAACATCCAACTTGCCTTGATCCCTACCTCTACATAACTCATAATATCTCATTCAAGAATAAGGTCAACAAGTTGATGATATCACATCCCACTTATCCCATTCTAAGCATGGCTAAGCATAAGTAATATGAATGAATGACATAATAAAGCAAATCCCAACCCAAGCTACAAGGAAAACAAGGTAATGCAATTCTAGGGAAACTTCCTAGCATGGGTTTCATATTTCAATTGACAATGCAAATAATTCTATCTACACATCCTAGCATAGGATCAAAGTGGTCAAGGACACTTACCTTCTTCCTGCTGCTCTGGGAATGGATAGTCCTGATCTTGGAAGGGAAGAACTTGCTCTGGGGCAGGTTCTACTCATGCCAACACACATAGCAAAAGATAACAACAATCCATAAGATAGGGTTCACACTTTCACTTCATACAAACAACACATACATACCTATGAAAGTCATTCACATTACTAAGTGTTGTGGTTATCCTAGATGTGTTGATTTTTGGCCTACATGCACTTTTAAACATATGTATATGATTTCTAACTTTTGTATTTCAGATTTCTGTTTGCACACTATATATGAATTTTCAATTTGAATAAATTCTTTATATTTAATTAATATACTTCTTAACTACCAAATTTGCATGGAAGGTATTTTCCTACTCCAAATGGGTTTTCAGATCTTCTACCAAATCCTAAACTGAAATCTTTGGATTTGGAAACTTCATTTATCATTTTCTAGTTACGCATACCCATTTTCCTATATTTTCAGATTTATTTTCTATGCCTAAATGTGAACTTTATTATGAAAATAGTAAGACACATCATCTAAACAGAATAGGTTCTGGTCTAAAATATTAAATAATATATTTTTGAACTTCTCCTCTGATGTGAACTAATTTAAATTTATTTTACCAATTTTCAGAATTATTTCCTAACCTAAAAATGTGTCCCTATAACTAATAAATGTGAACAATCAATTAAACAGATTCATTCCAGCTTAAAATCTACCTTTAACTCATTATAAAGTTCTCCAAGTGCTAGGAGATTTTAAATTTGAATCTACAATGTGTTTGTCTCACCTTTTAAATTAAATCCTAATCACATATTCAAATTCCTAAATTTAATATCATATAGGGTTAAAAAGGTAAACTCACCCCACTACAGGGTCTATTATATTATTTCATAAATTTCTAGGGGTCTAACTACACATAACAGAGGTGTTTTCCTAATTTTTATTAAGTCCAGGGGCTAAAACTGATTTTTAATTGAATTTACATGAATTTCTGAAGTTCCAGGGGCTAGATCAGAAGTTTCTGGGGCTAGCTCGTGTTTTCCGAGATCCCCAGGGGGTAGCGTGTAAGAATCCCGGCCTTTATAATGCGGGGCTGATGTGGACCGTCCGATTTTAAACAGACGGCTCAGATTAGATCGCCGAACCGGTACGCGCGGGTTTTAATTCTACCGTGCAATTTAAAATAGACGGCGCATAAGCGGCCACGTCACTCTGACCGTGCACGGGCGACGCTGCCCGGTGGCGCGCGGCGGCGGGAGGCGATGATCTCGCTGGAAAACTTCAGATCTTCGTCTATTCTTCCTAAAACTGGGATTTCATGGCATAGATCGGTAGAGGGGAGGTCGGGGATCTCACCTCGGGGTTTTTCTTGAGCTCGGAGGTCCTGGAAGGCGGTCGGCGACGAGGTCTGAGATGGAATCGCTGCGGTGCTCGTCGGAGCTGTGCCTAGAGCGTAAACCACTGAGTCTTCTGCACCTGCGTGATTCCCCGGAGGTGGTGGAACACGATCGGCGCGTTAGATCGGAAAATCAGAGCAGAGATCGAGAGAAAACAGTGATCGGATCTTCGGTTCTCACCGGGAGGAAAAACAGCCGATCGTGGGGAAAAACGGGACGATGCCGGCGTTTATATAGATGGGGAAGGGTGGCGGTCTGTTGGGATCGAGCTGGAGTAGTCTGGGACCGGGATTCGGCTGGGAAAGCGCGGTTTTCCGGGTTAGTTGTGAGCGGGCGCGTGCGGAGGAGTCCGGGTAGTTGGCGCGAGCGGGAGGTCAGGGATGACACGCGGGTCCCGCGTGTCAGTGACAGAGAGAGGGGAGCGCGCAGCTGCGGGCTGGCGTGGTGGCGGGTGGGCCGGCTGGTGGGTTTGTAGGATCGAAGAGCACGTGAAAAGATACCAGAGGGGGGTGAATGGTAGATTAAAACTTTTCGCAGCGGAAACAACAAAAACCCCTCAGCAAAAAATCAATTGGTTAAAGAAACCGTGTGTGCAAGTGTTTTCAAACGTGTTCAACCATGACAAATCAAGTAGAGAGGTATAGTATCAAGTCACGGATCTAATGCAACAAGAATCACTTGAAAACACGAAGTAAAACTTGAGATACGTTCAAAACATTAAACGAAGATCAATCTGTTCTACCCGATATGAAACAGATCTGCAACGCTGCAAATAAATCCGTGTATATCAAAAACTACAGATCCGAAGCTCGTGAAAATTTCACAGAGGATAGATAATTGAGTTGTGAAGACAACCCAAAAAGAATCACGTCAATCGGATCTGTAAAACTCGAGTTATGAACGAAACACCGAAGCAACGTCGGTCTGTCCAGAAACTCGGCGAGAAAGACTTGACGAAAAACAAGTCGGACGAACAAGGCACAAAAGCTCCTTGAAACTATGAACTTTATTCAATAGAAACACAAAAGGAACAGCCCAAAGTCGTGCACCACGAGCTCTCGCCTCCCTTGCTTATATAACCAGCTCTATGGCCAATCCAATTCAAACTAGCACTCCTACTCCTACTTGGATTCAAACTGTAACTTTCCAATACTGCTCAAGATTCTTCTATACGCAGATAGAAGCGATCTTAAGACTTCCAAACACCTTAGTAACGTCCCAAACATTCCTAAAACACCTCAAATTCGTGACCCACACGAAATCCTATCATAATCAACTCAAAACATTCCATATTTGAGTCAAACACGACTCAGCCGCAGCCTGAGTCCATAACCTAGTCGGTTGGACCTTTCCGACAAATTCTTTACGTCCACTTCTCTTCATCACGCCTTGGAACAATGTTGCCACGTCCATGCACTCCTTGCACACGTGCAAACACCTTCCAACGACGTACACGCAACCTTAATATGCACTGCCCTTGATCCAAACATGCTGCGCGACCTCCCGATCAACTCAACCACAACTCCTCCCGAACTTGGTTGTTGGAACCTCATCTCCTCCCTGAGACTAGTCCAAGGATCCCGTCACCAGCCATGTATTGAACTCAAGCAACACCTGCACATGAATAAACAACCAATTCTTCCAAGCACAAGTCCTCCACTTGACTCACGTTAGTTCGAAAACCACAACACCTTACATGAGCACGTCACATAAGCATGTTGCAAAACATATCAAATGATAACAGCCATAACCACCAAAACACACCAAAAACTTAGCAAATTAATACTAAGCAAACATTCCCATAAATCAAGTTTGAAACATTGCGAGTTCAGAGCAAAAACAAGACGCTGCAGTTCTACGAGTTGAACTTCACGGGAGCTCCCTAAAAACAAGCTCCGGACCTCACAGAAGCTCTCCGGACCATGCAAGAGCTCTCCGGACCTTGCCAACACTTGGCGGACCTAACAAAGAACTTGTCGGACCTTGTCACAGAAGAATGTTTTGGCAATATTCAAAACTTTGAATGTTAATGCTAACTTTTATCCTAATTGCCAATGTATTCAGCACACATAGGTCTCACAATCTCCCCCTTGAAGAATGCATTGGCAACACCAATTAAAATCCGAACATTGGCTTATGAAAAGTTTTGAAAAGCTTTGAAAACTCATTTCTCCCCCTTTATTAATTTCTCCCCATTTTTTAAAATCAGAGAAGGAAGAAAGTGTATAACATATGCAAAGTGTAAAAAAAATCTCTCCTTATACATATTTCTCCCCCTTTGACAATGTATTCAGCAAGGTTCAAAAGAGAAATTTTTAAATGTTATGAGCATATTATAACATATACATACAAAACAAAGCTCATCCAAGTCATACTATCAGGTTACTTACACTATCACATCAATGAGATACATAAAGTAGTGTAAGCCATGCTAGAGATCAAATGTATTTTTCAGTTTAAGCAAGTCATGATCTCCCTTACTCAACTATTTCAAAACCTGAAAACATGACACTTGTTGCTGCATTTTTATTATTCATAATCATTTAAGGCACAAAGTTGAACACATGATATTTGCAAGAGATTATATGCCGCATCAGCCTTATTCTAACCAACCAAGCCAAGCCTATGTCATTTGACAATCAGAAGCTTAAGGACATGGTTTTAGTAATACACAATTCCTTCCAAGTTCATATCTTAGTGTAATGATAAGCAATCTCAAAAGAAGAAGTGCGATGCATGCATATTCTCTTGATCTTTTCTAAATTTTTTATTTGAAAACTCAACATGTGAGCTGATCACTTGATTATTTTTTTATGATTAAAAGCACTTGTGAGCACGCAACAAGTTCAAAACAGCAAGAAAGTTCGATCATGACCAGATTTAGTGTAAGTAATTATTCCAATTACTAGTCATGGCAAAAACTACAAAATGTATAACATGAGTAATGTAGTAAGAACTTTCAGCCTGTAAAAGGAATCACAAAATCATATATGTATGGAATACTATGCTCATATTATTTTAATTTCAGATTCACACATACACTTTCAAAGTTTCAAAAACCCCGCCTCAATTTAAGCCATGAGGATGCATAACCCCTATTTCACTACGAATGAAACAAAAACGAGTGAAATCCAAAGGTTTTGTAAAAATATCAGCCAATTGTTGTTCGGTATCGACATGGTGAAGCACAATGTTTTCTTTTTCAACATTATCATGAAGAAAGTGATACCTAATGTCAATGTGCTTAGTTCTAGAGTGTTTCACGGGGTTTTTAGCAATACAAATTGCTCTAGTGTTATCACAAAACAGTGGAACACTATCTAAATCAACCCCATAGTCCTTAAGTGTTTGAACAATCCAAAGAATTTGTGAGCAAGCGCTAGCCGCAGCTACATATTCAGATTCGGCCGTGGATTGTGCAACTGAACTTTGTTTTCTAGAGGACCAAGCAACAAGTGAATTACCAAGAAAATGACAAGCACCCGAAGTACTTTTCCTATCAATCCTACAACTCCGAAAATCAGCATCCGAAAAAGCTTTCAAAGAAATGATTGAGGAAGAAGGAAGAAAAATGCCAAATTCTTGAGTTCCATGTAGGTACCTGAGAATCCTTTTGATGGCTTGGCAATGTGAAGCACGTGGAGAAGCTTGAAAACGTGCACAAAGACATACGCTGAATTGTATGTCCGGTCTTGACGCCGTGAGATACAAAAGTGATCCAATCATACTTCTGTATTCTTTTTTATCGACCGGGTCATCATCTTCGTCAAGTTCAAGTGTTGTTGCTGTTCCCATTGGTGTCCGAAGAGGCTTGCATTTGTCCATGTTGAAGCGCTTAAGAAGGTCCTTTGTATACTTAGTTTGATGCACAAAAGTTCCTTCTTTTGTTTGCTTGATTTGCAGCCCCAAAAAGTATGTGAATTCTCCCATCATACTCATCTCAAATTCTGAACTCATCATAGCTGAAAACTTGGACACGAGATCATGAGAAGCACAACCAAAGATAATATCATCCACATACACTTGAACGAATAATGGGTCATTGCCATGCTTAAGTACAAAAAGAGTTTTATCAACCTTGCCCATGGTAAACCCCTTTTCAAGTAAGAATGTTTTTAACCAATCATACCATGCTCTAGGGGCTTGTTTTAGACCGTACAAGGCTTTGGACAGTTTGTAAACATGATTAGGATAATTTGGATTTTCAAAACCAGGTGGCTGCTTAACATAAACCACCTCCTCTATGTAGCCATTAAGAAAAGCACTTTTAATATCCATTTGATATAACTTGAAACCTTTAGATGCAGCAAATGCTAATAAAATTCTTATAGCTTCTAATCTAGCAACAGGAGCAAATGTTTCATCAAAATCTAGACCTTCAATTTGAGTGAAACCTTGAGCAACCAACCTAGCTTTATTCCTAACCACAACCCCATCCTCACTTTGCTTATTTTTAAATACCCATTTAGTTCCAATTAATGTGTGACCTTGAGGTGGAGGTACAAGTTTCCAAACATTATTTCTTTCAAAATTTTCTAACTCTTCTTGCATGGCATTAATCTAAGATTCATTTGTGAGTGCGTGTGATATATCCTTGGGTTCAAAAGAAGCAACAAAAGCAGAATGAGCATGAGAGTTTGGATCACAAAACCTGGACCGAGTGACTCGTTCATGCAAGCTTCCAATGATTTGTTGTGGAGGATGACTTTTGAGTACTCGGAGGGGAGTAGACACTTCACAAGCACCTTCTTCTTCATGTTCGGACCTTTGATTAGGAGAGCTTGTTGATTGAGGAAGGTCCGAACCAGCAGTAGTGACTGTTGGTGCTGGTTGTGGTGCAAAATCAGCAGCTTGATCGTTATTTACTTCCGAGTTTTTGGGCAGCAGCACCACTTCTTCATCTTCTTCAATAAAAATACTCTCCCCCTGCGGATATGGATCCGGACCTGCAATATCGGAGCTAGTACTTGGGCTAGCTTCATCAAAAGAAACCTCGCAAGTCTCCACAATTTTGTTAGTGTCAAGTAAAAGCATACCGTAGCCTCTAGTATGAGATGGATAACCAAGAAACATGCGATCCACAGATCTAGCTTCAAATTTATCAAGATTACCATGTTTCTTAACAAAGCATTTGCAACCAAAAACCCTAAAGTGTGTAACACGAGGCCTATGTCCAAACCAAGCTTAGCACGCAAGAAAACACGATTTGAGACATAACAAGCGGTTGCAATTGCATCAGCCCAAAATTTCCTAGGAGTTTGATATTCATCAAGCATAGTACTAGCCATCTCAACTAAGGTCCTGTTCTTTCTTTCTACGACACCATTTTGTTGTGGTACATAGGGTGAAGAGTATTGATGATCTATTCCATTTTCAGCACAAAAGTGATCAAAGGGTTGGTTTTTAAATTCAGTTCCGTTACCACTTCTAATTGCTTTTAATGATCCTGGGTGATCAATAGATAATTTAAGAAATAAAGTTCTAAAATGACTAAAATCTTTATTCTTAGATGCCATAAAATAAACCCAAGAATATCTGGAATAATCATCAACAATCACAAGCACATACCATTTACCTCCGAAAGATTGAACACGTGCCGGACCTACTGTGTCAAGATGTAAAAGTTGTCCCGGTTCAGCTGTCATGGTCATTGTGAGAGGAGCATGTGAACCTGCAACAAACTTAGCATGTCTACAAGAAGAGCACACAATATCGTTGTCCTTTTTAAGCTTCGGCAGCCCACGTATGCGATCGAGAGCACTAACACGAGTGAGATGATCAAAGCCTATGTGACCAAGTCTACGATGGCAAAAATATAGATCCTTTGTATCGTTAGCAACTAGACACCGATGCTTAGAAGTTGACAAATCAAAATCAGCTTTAAAAACTCTTCCAAACCTAGACATGTTAAACAAAAGCCCATCTTTTGAATCTACAACCTTGCAGAAATTTTTAGCAAAGCTAACCTCTAGATTTTCATCTAGCAATTGTGAAACCGAAAGCAAGTTGTATTTCAAATTTTTAACAAGTGCCACATCTTTCAAAGTGTAGAGATTGTTTACTCTAACCGAACCTTTAGCAATTATGGGAGTAGAAGAGTTATCGGCGAAAGTAACATTTTCTACACGTGACACAAAAGAGAGAGAGGAGAACCATTCTTTGTTACCGGTCATGTGGCGTGAGCAATCTGAATCTACAATCCAAATGTTCTCCTTCCTCAAACGTGAAACCTACACAGCAGCACAATACGTCGATGACTCAATACTAGGGTTAGTTAAAAGACTTTTAGGAATCCAGTACTGAGTCACACGACGTCCAGCAGGAATAGCACGCGAAAGCTGAGAAGGTACAGCAGGTTTATGAGCCAAACATCGAAATTTTTTGTTCCCAACTACTGACTTAGAAGATGTGTTATATGTAGCACAAAAAACAGTAGGTCCGGGAGCAAGTTTTTGACTCATTACAGCAGGTTGCAAGCTCCGAACATTTGGTCTAGCAGATTTTGCTTGGTTGTTATGTGATCTAGCAAGTATTCTTTGTTTCTTATCGTGTTTAGCTAGTCTATAACAAAAATCCATGACATGACCATCTCCACCACAGTAGGTACAATGAAAAATAACCTTATTATCATGTCTAGATGAGCAAGCAACATGTTTATTAGAACCCGAATGGGACAGTACTCCTGCAGATTTGAAAATCACCTCTTTTTGTCTAGAAGCTGTTTGAATCAAACCGCATCCTAATGACTTTACAACTTTAGGTGGGTGTGCCTTAGCATGAGCATGAGAATTAAAACCTAAACCAGTTTTATCATTACAAGACTTGGAAGAACTCAGCAGCAAGTTTAGGTTCTTATTTGCATTAGAAAACCGATCTAGTGTCCTATGCATGTCATCAAGTTTATTGGACAGATCAAAGCAGTTTTCACATGAAGTTTTTCCTTTTAGTTTGCAATTTGAACAATATTTAACTTCATGCACACGTAAAGCATTGTTCAAAATAGAAATCTCATTCATAGCATCATTTAGTTTCTTATTCAGATCATCACATGAAGAACAATGCAAATCAATTGTAGAACAACAAGCATCTTTCAAATTTTTATCATTAAGTGCAGCAAGCTCTTTGTTCTTTTCAATTTCAAGTTCAAGTTTATCAAGTGTAGATGCGTGTGCACTTCTTAAAGAGGATAATTGTTCATAAATCAAATCACATGAGGAACAAGAATCATCACTAGGAATCAAAGTTTTTAAACGATTAATTTCAGATTCTAGTGATTCAATTTTAACAGCATTGTTCCTAAATTTTTTATCCTTTTTCTTTAATATAACAGTGGCATGAGAAATAGCATCACACGTTTCTTCGCAAGTGGGACATACCTCTTCATCGTCGCTGTTGTGTTCTGTCTCCTCAGAGCTTGAACTTGACTTGCTCGCCATGCAGCACATATTTGCCATAGCTTCTTCATCTTCATCACTACCGGTGTCCACATCACTTGAGCCGAAATCTTGAAGTGCAGAGATCATACTATGCACTATGTTGCGCATTGATAAATCTTTCTTCTTCTTATTCTTTGCAAACGATTTCTTCGGCCTTGTTTGCTTTTCTTCACGTGAAGTCGGACCTGAAAGGTTAGGGCACTCCGTACGAAAATGTCCTGTCTTACCACATTCAAAACATCGTTGAGGTCCGGAGCTTCCTCTCCTTCTAGTTCTCACATTTTGCAATGCTTTTGAGAACCGAGTAGAGATGAGTGCAAGCTCCTCCTCTGGAAACTCTTCAATCTGTTCAAGGGTTAGAGAGGACAGCAAAGAGAGTGCACCACTAGATGATGATTTACTAGAACTAGACATGTCATGTTGCGAAACAAATGCAATAGACTTGTTGGGGTTTTTACGTGAGATGATGTCAATTTCATGAGTTTTCAATTTAGAATAAAGCACGTCCAAAGTAAGAGAACTCATGACAGTAGATTCACGAATAGATGTAACTTTCATCTCCCAAATTGACATATCTAATGCTACTAACAGTTGTCTAGCATTTTCAGCATCTGAAAAGTTAACATTGACACTACGCAAGTTGCTGAGAATTTTATTAAAGCGAGCAAAAAGGTCGTCAATTGACTCACCGGGTTGCATCTCAAAACACATGTATTCTTTCTTGAACATATCTTGTCTTACCTCCTTGATCGTATTGGATCCTTCATGGTAATCACAAAGAGCTTTCCAAACATCATATGCAGATCGGAGGTGTGCAACACGGTCGAAGTCGCTTTGAGTCAATCCTTGGATGATCAAGTTGCGAGCCTTGTTGTTGTTGTCAACATCTCTCATGTTCACAGCCGTAACTTGATCGTTGGGTGGTACATCGAAGTTCCGGTACACCTTTTCCCATATGGCAAAGCCTTGCGCCTGTATGTAGGCCTCCATCCGCGTCTTCCAAACCTGAAAATCGATGCCATTGAACACACAAGGTTTTGCGGAGTACTTCTCCATGATGGTTAGTCAAAACACGTGCAAATCACAAAGATTAGAGCACATTGGCTCTGATACCAATTGTAGGATCGAAGAGCACGTGAAAAGCTACCAGAGGGGGGTGAATGGTAGATTAAAACTTTTCGCAGCGGAAACAACAAAAACACCTCAACAAAAAATCAATCGGTTAAAGAAACCGTGTGTGCAAGTGTTTTCAAACGTGTTCAACCATGAGAAATCAAATAGAGAGGTAGAGAATCAAGTCACGGATCTAATGCAACAAGAATCACTTGAAAACATGAAGTAAAACTTGAGATACGTTCAAAACATTAAACGAAGATCAATCTGTTCTACCCGATATGAAACAGATCTGCAAGGCTGCAAAGAAACTCGTGTATCTCAAAAACTACAGATCCGAAGCTCGTGAAAATTTCACAGATGATAGATAATTGAGGTATGAAGACAACCCAAAAAGAATCACGTCAATCGGATCTGTAAAACTCGAGTTATGAACGAAACACCGAAGCAACGTCGGTCTGTCCAGAAACTCGGCGAGAAAGACTTGACGAAAAACAAGTCGGACGAACAAGGCACAAAAGCTCCTCGAAACTATGAACTTTATTCAATAGAAACACAAGAGGAACATCCCAAAGTCGTGCACCACGAGCTCTGGCCTCCCTTGCTTATATAACCAGCTCTATGGCCAATCCAATTCAAACTAGGACTCCTACTCCTACTTGGATTCAAACTGTAACTTTCTAATACTGCTCAAGATTCTTCTATACGCAGATAGAAGCAATCTTAACACTTCCAAACTCCTTAGGAACGTCCCAAACATTCCTAAAACAACTCAAATTCGTGACCCACACGAAATCCTATCATAATCAACTCAAAACTTTCCATATTTGAGTCAAACACGACTCAGCCGCAGCCTGAGTCCATAACCTAGTCGGTTGGACCTTTCCGACCAATTCTTTACGTCCACTTCTCTTCATCACGCCTTGGAACAATGTTGCCACGTCCATGCACTCCTTGCACACGTGCAAACACCTTCCAACGACGTACACGCAACCTTTATATGCACTGCCCTTGATCCAAACATGTTGCGCGACCTCCCGATCAACTCAACCACAGCTCCTCCCGAACTTGGTTGTTGGAACCTCATCTCCTCCCTGAGACTAGTCCAAGGATCCCGTCACCAGCCATGTATTGAACTCAAGCAACACCTGCACATGAATAAACAACCAATTCTTCCGAGCACAAGTCCTCGACTTGACTCACGTTAGTTCGAAAACCACAACACCTTACATGAGCACGTCACATAAGCATGTTGCAAACCATATCAAATGATAACAGCCATAACCACCAAAACACACCAAAAACTTAGCAAATTAATACTAAGCAAACATTCCCATAAAGCAAGTTTGAAACATTGCGAGTTAAAAGAAAAAACAAGACGCTGCAGTTCTACGAGTTGAACTTCACGGAAGCTCCCTAAAAACAAGCTCCGGACCTCACAGAAGCTCTCCGGACCATGCAGGAGCTCTCCGGACCTTGCGTCGGACCTTGCCAACACTTGGCGGACCTAACAAAGAACTTGTCGGACCTTGTCACAGAAGAATGTTTTGGCAATATTCAAAACTTTGAATGTTAATGCTAACTTTTATCCTAATTGCCAATGTATTCAGCACACATAGGTCTCACAGGGTTTTGGCCCACTGGCCGGGGGTTTTGTTTTTTTCTTTTTCTTTTCTGTTTTGATTTGAATTTGAATTCCAATTTGAATTTGAATTTCTACACCACATGCAACACGTCCAAAAATTTTTAAATTCCCCTCTTAACAGAATTTTGGGGTGTTACAGCTCTACCCCCCTTAAAAGAAATCTCGTCCTCGAGATTGGTGGTTCTAAGAAAACAATTCCGGAAACTATGCCTTAAGCTCGTCTTCTCGCTCCCATGTGGCTTTCTCTTCTGAGTGATGCTTCCACTGCACCTTGCACATCCGGATTCTTTTATTTCTTGTGAGACGTTCCATTGTCTCCAAAATCTTGACCGGTTGCTCGGCATAAGACAGATCCTCTCGTACGTCAACATCATTCATGGGTAACACCTCTTCAGGCGTCCTTAGACATTTCTTGAGCTGTGACACATGGAATACATCATGCACGTCCGATAGGCGAGCCGGCAATTCTAGTTGATATGCCACTTCACCTTTCCTCTCCAGAACTTGAAAGGGTCCGATGTATCGAGGTGATAACTTCCCTTTCACCTTGAACCGACGAAGTCCTCGAATAGGGGACACCTTGAGGTAGACATAGTCCCCCACGTTGAAAATGAGCTCTCTTCTCCGTACATCGGCATAGCTCTTTTGTCGTGTTTGTGCTATCCTCAAGTTGTTGCGCATTTCTCTCACTTTCGCCTCGGCTTCTTGTAGTACTTCGGGTGCAAATACTTTACTTTCCCCGGCTTGGTTCCAAAATAGTGGGGTTCTGCACTTTCTCCCATACAAAGCTTCAAACGATGACATCTTCATACTAGCCTGATAGCTGTTGTTATAGGAGAACTCCGCATACGGTAAGTTCTTATCCCAACTCCGATTGTTTTTGAGTGCACACGCTCTCAGCATGTCCTCAAGGATCTGATTGGTTCTTTCCGTCTGTCCGTCAGTTTGGGGATGATAGGCAGAACTAAAATTCAGATGAGTTCCCATGGTTTCATGCAACTTCTGCCAGAACCTTGAGGTGAACTGTGTCCCTCGATCTGACACTATTTTCTTTGGCACTCCATGGAAACACACGATCCTTGACATGTATAATTCTGCCAATTTGGATCCGCTGTAGCTTTCTTTCACAGGGATGAAATGAGCTACCTTGGTTAGCCTGTCAATGATGACCCATATCGAATCATATCCTGATTGGGTCCTAGGTAGTCCCACTATGAAATCCATACCGATTTCTTCCCATTTCCATTCAGGCATTTGAGTGGTTGCAATAATCCCTCGGGTCGTTGATGTTCTGCTTTCACCAACTGACATGTGTCACATAGGGCAACATGTTCCGCGACATCTCGCTTCATGCCAGAACACCAATACCTGCTCTTGAGGTCATGGTACATCTTCGTACTCCCAGGATGAATGGAATAGTCGGAATCATGAACCTCCTTCAAAATCAATTCACGGATCTCCTTCACTTCAGGCACACCGATTCTTTTCCCGTGCCACACCGTACCTTGTTCATCCTCTCTGAAACCAGGGGCTTTATTTTCCTTGATGAGTTCTCTAATCTCTTATATCTTCTCGTCATTCTTCTGACCATTTCGGATGTCTTCCTCTAATGTGGAGTCCACTTCCATGGCGATGACCTCACCACTGTTCACCAGGTATAGATTGAGTCTTATAACATCGTCCATCAATTCTGCAGGCATGTCCTTCAAGCTCAACCTATTGACCTGCACTTTACGGCTTAAAGCATCTGCCACGACATTCGCTTTCCCAGGATGATAGTTGATGCCCACATCAAAGTCGTTGATTAGCTCTAACCATCTCCTTTGTCTGAGGTTGAGATCCGTATATATCTCTGTCCTCTTCCCCATCAAGTAGTGCCGCCAAATCTTCAACGTGTGTACCACTGCGGCTAGTTCTAGGTCATGTGTAGGATAGTTCTTCTCGTGTTTCCAGAGCTGCCGGGATGCATAAGCCACGACATGCCCCTCTTGCATGAGAACACATCCCAACCCGGTCCTAGAGGCATCGCAGTACACCGAAAAGTTCTTCTGCATATCTGGCATAACTAGCACTGGGGTTGTTGTCAATCTTTTCTTTAGCTCTTGAAAACTCGTCTCGCACTGCGGCGTCCATGTGAATGTGATTCCTTTCTCCAACAGTTTGGTGAGGGGTCTCCAAATCTTGGAGAAACCCTCGATAAACCGTCGATAGTATCCAGCCAATCCTAAGAAGCTTCGAACTTCCCCGACATTCTCAGGGGTCTTCCACTTCTGTACATCCTCGATCTTGGCAAGATCTACTGAGATTCCTCCCTCCGAGATTATATGTCCTAAGAAGGGAACTCTCTTCAGCCAAAACTGACACTTGCTCAACTTGGCATATAGTTGGTGTTCTCTCAGCTTTTGCAACACCAACCTTAGATGTTTCTCATGTTCTTCTTCATCTTTGGAGAAGACGAGAATGTCATCAATGAAAACCACCACAAATTTGTCCAGATATTCCATGAATACCTTGTTCATGAGATACATGAAGTATGCCGGGGCATTAGTTAGCCCAAAAGGCATGACTGTGTATTCATACAGTCCGTACCAAGATACGAAAGCTGTCTTTGGAATATCAGTTTGCCTTATCTTAAGTTGGTGGTATCCCGACCTGAGATCAATTTTTGAGAACACACAAGCTCACCTCAACTGATCAAACAAGTCTTCAATGCGGGGTAGTGGGTACTTGTTCTTGATGGTTACTTCATTCAATGCATGGTAATCTACGCATAACCTTTGGGTTCTGTCCTTCTTGGGCACAAATATCACTGGAGCTCCCCATGGTGAGGAACTAGGACGGATATACCCCTTCTCTGTCAATTCTCTTAAATGCTCCTTGAGCTCTTCCAGCTGTTTGGAGTCCATACGATAAGGTCTCTTGTATATTGGAGCTGTCCCAGGCACTAGCTCAATCGCGAATTCCACTTCACGATCGGGAGACATACCTGGCAACTCCTCCGGAAAAACGTCTGGATATTCCCTGATAATTCTGATCTCCAACACTTTCACCTCAACTTGATTTAATTTAATGTCCCTCCTAGGCTCTTTTATTGTTATAAACTTTACTCTTGAGCCATTAGGTTGAGTTAGTTCCACCGTTCTGGTCGAACAATGGATGATTCCCTTATGTTTGGTCAACCAATCCATGCCCAAAATAATATATATCCCTTGTGAATCTATCACTATGAGGTTGGCAGTAAATACTACCCCATTAATGTCTAGATTCACCTTGGGACACACTTGTCTTGTCCTTATTTCTCCACCTGGAGAGTTTACTGCTAGCATATGGTTCATTTGTGTTGTTGCTAGATCATGCTTCTTAACAAACCCTTGGGCAATGAACGAGTGGGTAGCACCAGAATCGAACAACAGGGTTGCAATGTGTAAATTTGCAGGAAACTTACCAACTACCACGTCGGGTGCCTCTTGCGCTTCTTCCATGGTCACGTGGTTCACCCGTCCTCGCATCACATTCTGCTGTTGCGGGTGCACGGGCTTCTTCTTTGGGCACTTATGAGCATAGTGCCCCACTTCACCACAGTTAAAGCATTGTACCCCAACCTTAGGTGCCTGGCCTTTGTTGTCTTGGGGTTGGTTCGGTGGTCCTTGTACTGCTGGTCGAGGTTGATATGTGGGGGTAGGCTGCTGTACAAACTGACGTTGTGGCTGTGTTGGTGCTGACGGAGGCCTGAAATTCGGGTTGTACCCTCTCGGCGCGGAGTAGGGTACCGCAGCATGGCTCATCTGCCCTGCGGGTTACTGCATCAGACGTGGGCGTGTGTTGCTACCCGAGGCTTGGTGTGACCATCCCGTCTTCCTCTTGTTTTCATTTTCCAAGGCCTTCAGCTTCCTCTCCACAACAAATGCTCTGTCCACCATCTTTTTGAAGCTTTCATACTCATTGGAGGACATTGCACACTGCATTTCCGCTGTAAGTCCTTCCACAAAGCAGTCCTGTTTCTGCTCATCAATCTCTATGTCCCGTGGTGCATAACGGGATAGTTGGGCGAATTTAGTGAGGTATTCCCTCACCGTCATGTTTCCTTGCTGCAGCCCCAAGAACTCCTTTCTCTTGTTTTTAACTTCACCCCTTGGTATGTAATGGTTGCGGAAGCTACGCGTGAACTCTTCCCAAGTGATGTTCTCAGGGTCATGATGGGCGGCCACGTAAGCGGTCCACCAATCAGCAGCAGGTCCATGCAATTGGTGAGAGGCAAACAGCACCCTCTCATATCCTTGGCATTGTATGATCCTCATCTTGCTCTCAATGGTCTTTAGCCAATCATCTGCCTCCAGAGGTTCAGCAGCACTTGCAAACTTTGGAGGTTGAGTCCCTAGAAACTCACTCAACCTTGGTTGGCGTGGTGCAGCTTGTGGAGGTGGAGCTTGGTGCAAGTTGACAACCACTTGAGTCAGGCTCTAGATGAGCTGATTCTGATTTTCAAGCATTTGGTGGATGGGATCAACTCCTTCCCGACGACCACCCCTGTCTTGCCCTCCAGAAAGGTGAGGGTTGCCGGCCTCATCGTTGTTGTGGGCAGGGTTGGCACCACGACCCTTTCCTCTTCCGGCCATCTATCATGATCAACAAAATGTCAATTTAAAGCATTACGTATTAGCTTCCCAATTTGCTTGTTTAAACTTAAAATTCATGGGGTCTTATTATATTAACATTTTCTGAGGGTTTCACGTCTCACGCGAAAATAAATGCACTCTTAATTCATAGGGGTTCACACATCAAAGCAAAGCAACCTAAAGACGAGGTTGTGGACAAATGCCCATGGCTTCCACAGCCCACGTCACACACCAAACATTAACACACAATTAACTAAGGTATTGACTCGACTACTCTATAACCTACTTAACTAAGGGAAATGACTGTACATGACTCGTATCACTGAGCTGGCTCCTCGGGATCTTCCTCATTATTGCGGCTGCCCTCTGACTCCGCTTTGGGTGGGGAAGCTGCTGGTGGAGAAGTGCGGCGACGCCTGCTCGCCCGGCGATCTGGGGAGTCAGGAGTCCATGTGTCATTCACGGTGACACACAGTTCATTCCTATCTCCTCTTTCTCTTGCCCTCAAGCTGGCTCGAAGCAACGCCTCAGTCTCCTTCAGGGTGTCACGAACATCCTGAAGCTCCTGCTGACACTCCTGCAGTCGAGTGCTGAGCATAGCAGCATCCTCCAAGCATAGGTCCATGTGCTCATGGGAAGTCCCCTGCTGCACTGGCGCGTACTTGTACTCCGTGGTACCACTCTCACGCTGGAGGACATACATGTACTCAGTCCTGTCTAGGTGGCGATGGTAGATGTGACTCTGGCAGGTGATGGCCTCCCAGGTGACATCCTTCTCCGCATCGACATGTGTCGCTCGACAAGCTGGAAAGCGGTGGATCTTGAGCAGCTGATTTTCGTGGATAATCCTCATTTCTGAACTCCACTCTTCCCGCTTCTCACGGATGGTTCGGGTGGAGCTGTAGTGTATGATTAGCTTGCCCGTATTGCCGGCGGCTTGGAGCATACGTCGAAGACGGCGCAACAAGCCTCCTACTGCCAATCCGTAGGAGAGGTACGTCACCGGACGGTTCTCCTCTCTCAGGGCAAGGGCAACTACGGGAACTCTCCCTCCGGTGGACTTGCGAGCGGTGCGGATCATGTGACCATCTAAATATAAAGCATTTAAACTTAAGTTCGATAAGATTTTAAACAAAAATATTATTTTGAATAAAAGTTGGGTAAGATGAGTAAAATGACCCCATCAAATACACTTTTCAACCCACACCTTTGTAAAAATAGTTTTTAAGAAAATAGGGTCCTTAAATACGTCCATTTCTAACTATGTCCACGTTCCTACGGGCAACCTTGGCTCTGATACCACTTCTGTCACACCCGGTTTCTCCGAAGAACAATCGAGTGAACATCACATGTATGTCAGGATCATTTTCTCATACATGTGATGACAAATAGTGAAGCATCATTTATAACAAGCTAGGTGTCGAATATAAATAAGTCTTACATAGCACATGTCTCGATGGACGATAATAAGTGCATAACATAAAATAGCAGCGGAATATTATTCTTGTTGGCTCCGTCACAGGCGTTGCCCGGGGACTCCATGAACCTAGAAAACTTCTTCGGGTCCGAAGTCTTGATCATTAAACACCACATCATTCTCTTGACCTGAGCAGCAATATAAACCAACAAATATGCAAGTTTGAGTACCGATGGTACTCAGCAAGTGTGGGAAAGTTGTCATGCATGGCTAAGGCAAGGAGAGGTTGACTCATGGTTAAAGCACTACGCAATTAATACCTATCCTCTTAGCTTATTTAGCACCTACATTACTACACAGATGAAATGGTCCCAATCTCCCATAAATCATCATAATCAAATAACCATAACATCATTTCCAATGTTAAGCTCCCCGCTTAACATCCACAACCTCCAAGGTCATCATCTTCTAATCATGAATAAGTCCAAGCCGCTCTTGACCGTGAGCACGGCTGTCATGACAGTTTTGACTCTGCAGAGTTTGCACCACTGTACCCACATGTAGTAATTTCATCCCCCGTTACCGGGTGGACTAAGAGAACCTCCATTATGCCAGTGGCCACGAACCACATTCACACTTCCCAGGTGTGTAGCCAGGAGATCACTACGAAGCATTTACAAAGGGATTCCCGACGAGCGTGGGCCCACTGAGGTTTCACCCCTAACAGCATACAAGAGGCTCCAACCCCGCTGCAGTGGCCCCTTCTTGAGCCTTGTGGTTCATATGGTAGTCCAGCTGACACCTATTCCCCGCACCATCCAACACACCCATACTACGCCGGGGATACACCTAATTAATTGGCCAAGCTGCCCCATATCGGCATGTGGTTGGCACGGTAAAGCCAGGTTACATGCTCCATGAACCGGTCCTTAGGATCCAGGCAAGTACTAAACACAAACCCGAGTCTCGTGCACCCAGCACCAACCAAAACATCCAACTTGCCTTGATCCCTACCTCTACATAACTCATAATATCTCATTCAAGAATAAGGTCAACAAGTTGATGATATCACATCCCACTTATCCCATTCTAAGCATGGCTAAGCATAAGTAATATGAATGAATGACATAATAAAGCAAATCCCAACCCAAGCTACAAGGAAAATAAGGTAATGCAATTCTAGGGAAACTTCCTAGCATGGGTTTCATATTTCAATTGACAATGCAAATAATTCTATCTACACATCCTAGCATAGGATCAAAGTGGTCAAGGAAACTTGCCTTCTTCCTGCTGCTCTGGGAATGGATAGTCCTGATCTTGGAAGGGAAGAACTTGCTCTGGGGCAGGTTCTACTCATGCCAACACACATAGCAAAAGAAAACAACAATCCATAAGACAGGGTTCACACTTTCACTTCATACAAACCACACATACATACCTATGAAAGTCATTCACATTACTAAGTGTTGTGGTTATCCTAGATGTGTTGATTTTTGGCCTACATGCACTTTTAAACATATGTATATGATTTCTAACTTTTGTATTTCAGATTTCGGTTTGCACACTATATATGAATTTTCAATTTGAATAAATTCTTTATATTTAATTAATATACTTCTTAACTACCAAATTTGCATGGAAGGTAATTTACTACTCCAAATGGATTTTCAGATCTTCTACCAAATCCTAAACTGAAATCTTTGGATTTGGAAACTTCATTTATCATTTTCTAGTTATGCATACCCATTTTCCTATATTTCACATTTATTTTCTATGCCTAAATGTGAACTTTATTATGAAAATAGTAAGACACATCATCTAAACAGAATAGGTTCTGGTCTAAAATATTAAATAATATATTTTTGAACTTCTCCTCTGATGTGAACTAATTTAAATTTATTTTACCAATTTTCAGAATTATTTCCTAACCTAAAAATGTGTCCCTATAACTAATAAATGTGAACAATCAATTAAACAGGTTCATTTCAGCTTAAAATCTACCTTTAACTCATTCTAAAGTTTTCCAAGTGCTAGGAGAGATTAAATTTGAATTTACAATGTGTTTATCTCACCTTTTAAATTTAAATCCTAATCACATATTCAAATTCCTAAATTTAATATCATATAGTGTTAAAAAGGTAAACTCAGCCCACTACAGGGTCTATTATATTATTTCATAAATTTCCAGGGGTCTAACTACACATAACAGAGGTGTTTTCCTATTTTTTATTAAGTCCAGGGGCTAAAACTGATTTTTAATTGAATTTACATGAATTTCTGAAGTTCCAGGGGCTAGATCAGAAGTTTCCGGGGCTAGCTCGTGTTTTCCGAGATCCCCAGGGGGTAGCGCGTAAGAATCCCGGCCTTTATAATGCGGGGCTGATGTGGACCGTCCGATTTTAAATAGACGGCTCAGATTAGATCGCCGAACCGGTACGCGCGGGTTTTAATTCTACTGAGCGATTTAAAATAGACGGCGCATAAGCGGCCACGTCGCTCTGACCGTGCGCGAGCGACGCTGCCCGGCGGCGCGCGGCGGCGATCTCGCCGTAAAACTTCAGATTTTCGTCTATTCTTCCTAAAACTGGGATTTCAAGGCATAGATCGGTAGAGGGGAGGTTGGGGATCTCACCTCGGGGTTTTTCTTTAGCTCGGAGGTCCTGGAAGACGGTCGGCGACGAGATCCGAGATGGAACCGCTGCGGTGCTCGTCGGAGCTTTGCCTAGAGCGCAAACCACCGAGTCTTCTGCACCTTCGTGATTCCCTGGAGGCGGTGGAACACGATCGTCGCGTTAGATCGGAAAATCAGAGCAGAGATCGAGAGAAAACGGTGGTCGGAGCTTCGGTTCTCACCGGGAGGAAAAACAGCCGATCGTGGGGGGAAAACGGGACGATGCCCGCGTTTATATAGACGGGGGAGGGCGGCGGTTTGTTGGGGTCGAGCTGGAGTCGTCCGGGACCGGGATTCGGCTGGGAAAGCGCGGTTTTCCGGGTTAGTTGCAATCGGGCGCGCGCGGAGGAGTCCGGGTAGTTGGCGCGAGCGGGAGGTCAGGGATGACACGCGGGTCCCGCGTGTCAGTGAGAGAGAGAGGGGAGCGCGCGGCTGCGGGCTGGCGCGGGGGCAGGTGGCCCGGCTGGTGGGTTTCGGCCCACTGGCCGGGGGTTTTGTTTTTTTCTTTTTCTTTTCTATTTTGATTTGAATTTGAATTTCTGCACCACATGCAACATGTCCAAAAATTTTTAAATTCCCCTCTTAACAGGATTTTGGGGTGTTACAGAGAGAGAGAGACGGAGTGGTAGAGAGAAAGGGGTGAGAGAGGGGGGAGTCGTAGAGAGAGGGGGAGGGAGAGGGTGAGGGAGAAAGTTAGCGTGCGGGGGAGGGAGAGAGAGGGAGTGAGAGTAAGATATAGTGGTAAGGAGGGCGAGGCAGAGAGAGTGAGAGTGAAATGGGAAAGAGGGAGGGAGAGAGAGACGGAGTGGTAGAGAGGGGGGGTGAGAGAGAGAGAGGGAGTCGTGGAGAGTGGGTGAGGGAGAGGGTGAGTGAGAAAGTGAGATTGCGGGGGAGGGAGAGAGAGGGAGTGAGAGTAGGGGGAGTGTCATAGGAGCGAGTGAATCCATGAGTGGAAGGGGTAGTGTTTAGCGACCGGATCTCTCTTTTGTTCAATGTTTTGGATGTTTCATATTTTGGATGTGTATATAAAATATTTTGTGAGCTGACTAACGTGTCAGATTATCCTAATTCTATTTTTTAAAATCTTTAAAACCTTATTTATGATGGCCAGCTATACAGACCCATCGTAAGTTAACCTAATCAACTTACGAAGGCCTTGACCTAGGTCGTCATAAGTTAACCTACTTAGTTTACGACGGGCAGTGTCCAAGCCGTTGTAAGTAAGGTGTCGAGCCCACCACATGGCACGGCCATGGGCGACGGCCCATTTTTTACGAAGGCTAGGAATAGCCGTCACCGTCATAAATAACATTATTTATGACCAATAACTTGAAATGGCCAGAAACCGTCGTAAATAATCGAAAACCGTCATAAGTTAGTCATTTACGACGGTTTTTCCTAGTTTACGACGGTTCCTGGAAACATAAATTTGCTGGATTCCTGTAGTGTGGGCTATAATTTTCTTAATAAAATTGCTACCATCATCATTCAAATTTAATAAATTTTGGTTACATACTGCTTTGATGTACTATGTCTGGACAACTCTCTAGAAAGTCAAACTACTGCATCAGATAACAATTCATGTATACTTGAACACTGATCTTTCATGACTGATGTCAGGAACTGTCAAATTAACGTCTTTGACTTCTCTTCGTCAAGCTTCATTAGTGGTACTGGAGTTCATGGTCTCACCATGGAACTCTAATTCATTTCAGGTGAGGTGCCGTCATTGTCGTACTTTCAAGATCTCTTAATATGATATAGTGTTCTCATTCTTTCTGCATACTCGACGATGTCAAGGTCAACTGTATTTCTTCCACCAAATGTTGACTCGAGCTTGTCCAGGTAAAACATCTCAGCCATTACCTTTTGGCTCTCTAAATTATTTCTGTACACAAATTTCACTTTCTAAATGAATCTACAAAATTGGCTCCAGGAAATGATTTATTATCTACAAAATGTGTGAAGTACTCATATAATTAAGACAAATTCACAGAAAGGTAAACGCCACAACAGAAAAGGTCAGTCCAATGTGTTGAAATTCATAATTCACTCATAAGTACAAGGCAACAACAGTAGAAGCACACATAAATGCATAATTATAATCAGTAGCATACTGTGAAGGCCACCAAAAATGGATGCCTGACCAACATTAGGTTCAGTTGGCATTAACTTCGTGTCCAACAGCTTATTAGTTGATTTTGAGCAAATACTGTTTACTAAAGAGTACATGTTTTCTATTAAAATACTCTCTTATTAATAAAAACCCATGAATATAAAGGTGTATGTAATTTCTTCATAGTATACATGCAAAAGTAACAAACTTCAATAATTGCTTCTAATATATCTATGGTGTAGCTTTAGTGGAGCGAGCTTAATGTATACGTAATTGCAACCACGCGTACTCAAGAATCTCATACATTACTTCAAGAGTTGTATTTATTATTTGTCCATGAATACCTTCCAGAACTCATAAATCCTTGTTGGGTTGATTAGAATAGCAACTGCTATCATCACTTGATAATACTTTTGAATTATGCGCAATGATTATCGATCGAGTCAATGAGAACGCATACATGATATTGCCCAACCTCGCAAGTCATATACAAACAACATTCTCTTCCGGGGCATCCTTCGAGTTTAGCACCAGGTTTTCCAGGATGGTGCAGAGAACCGTCGCCGAAGTTTGTTGAAGTCGATCGTACGCCTTCTCCCGTTTTACAATATTGTAAATGTCATAGGAGTATAGGACCGACAATGCTACTTACATCTCAGGACGGTAGCATATGTATTCTAGAGTCACTGGTTAACACAATTATAAAATAGCATAGCTTTGTGACACGCCTTCCCCTGCTGTTCTTCTGAAGACGTAAACATTCAGCAAATAAGTGGTATCTGGCCCCTGCCCCTGCATTTATAGGGTTATGAAGACTACAGTTGTTTTCCCATGCTGGGATCGGCATGGGCGACAGGGCGAGTTCCGGTAGCTGGTTGTTGCAATACGACGAAGGATAGGTAAACCCGACTTGACTATATGAATGAATGCGTTCAATACTGTACACATATTCCACCTGCACCGTTGCGGCGCGCTCGAGTCGTCGTTCTCGCCAAATTATGGCCGCCAAACTGGCTTTTACGTGGCCGCTCCGTCCACCATTCTTCAAAAGATACTCCATCTCTGGATCTACTCAGGTGTAGTTGGCTGCTGCACGTTTAAGAAGGAAGAGAGGCTGTCCAAAAATAAAGCAATGGAATTGCGTGATCGACCTGTTGTCTACATTCGACAATCGTTTTGTCGATAAAGAATTGCAGGAAAATGTCATTTTCATCGGCATGGCCTATTATATTATAGAGTATATAGAACGCGATGCACATGGCATATGGGTTGGAAAGTTAGAGCCCGTGCTTCTAACAGTTTAAGAAACTGTACGTTGTCGCCCCTCCATTCTTCGAGAGATGCTCCATCTCTGGATCTACTCAGGTGCAGTTGGCTGCTGAACGTTTAAGAAGAAAGAGAGGCTGTCGCCTGAAAATAAAGCAATGGAATTGCCGCGATCTACCTAAAGTCTACATTCGACAACCATTTTGTCCACGAGGAATTGCGCATGAGCCGTTATATTATAAAGTATATTGAACACAATGCGCGTGGTATTTGGGTTGGAGAGTTTTGTCTTCAATATGTGAGTGTCCGTCTGTAAGGGCCTCAGTTTTTGACACTCATTTGCAGTGTTCATCACCACACCACACACCTCATTTGAGGAAGAATGATGAACACAAATAAAGAGCAAGTAACAATTATCAACATGCTCATTAGGGAACAAACTCACACATTGCAAAAGTGGTACTTCCCACATGTGATATAGATGGGCTGGACATATGAAAACTCCTACACTTTGCTAAGGATGTCCATGCCAAGTTCCACCCAAATTCAAAACCTTTTTGAGGTCATTTTGGGTATAGTTAGGAAGAGGGCAGTTTGAAACCATATTCAAATTCAAACTGTTTTCACCCACTGAATTTAAAAGTGGAAGGCATATTCTTGCTCAGCACATTTTTGTGAGCTCACACACCAATTTTCACTCCATTTGGAGTTGATCTTGACATGAGCTAAGGGGGAGAAATTCAAACTTTATTTGAATTTCAAACTGCACTTGTGCTGAAATTCATTCAAACCAAACCTCATTTGAACTTTGATCAATTCAAATGGCTCTTGGGTGAATAATTTGAATTGCCAAGGGTAGAATAGGGTTCACTGTTTACCACAGCTGTTAGGAATAAATTTCAGAGGTTAAAAGAGAAGTGGGACCCACATGTCAGCCTCAGCCTCAAAGCAAACCGACTGAACCACAGTTCAGTCGGTTCCCGGCAGCTGTGCGCGCGCGCCACCGAAGGGGGCAGCAGGCGCCAGCTCCTGCTGCGTGCCCCAAGCCGGAGACCAGCCGGCCGGGCTATTTATTCCCTCCCCGGCGTGCTTCAGTCACCATTTCCTCGAGCTGCCGACGCACACGACTTGTTTTTCCCACTGCCATCACTAGCGCTCGAGTTCCTGCTTGATCAAGCCGATCGCAGCTCCCTCTTTCCATTCCAAGGTCCCAGCAAGGTACTAGCAACCATCCTCCATCCTTCCCATTGATAGAAATCGATTGAAACCGAGTGATATCGGCTGTGCCGAAAGATCAAACTCGGAACTGGAAACCGCCGCACCTCGGGCTCTCGTGGACAGCCCAACCTGGGCGTTGTCACGCCCGAGCCAAGGCACCCTTGGACGCGCAAGTGATCGGTGCTGCTCATCCCCGAGCCACAGCTCGAGTGGTTGCTCACCGGCGGCGAATTTCCACTTTTCCCCTTTCTGTGTGCAGAACGACCTTCGGGTACGATTCTGTTTAATTCGTGCTGTAGAAAGGATTAGAGGGCCTCAGGCCACTCCCACACGAACTAGACACGGTGACGCACAAGTTGCCTTCACAACTCTGGGCCGGAGAACTTCTGTGCCCGGCGTAATTCAAGGTCTACTAATGGCGGAACGCACGGGGGGTATCGGGCGCACGGTGAGGACCTATTTCGGGCCTTCCCCGAGCTGCCCCGAGTTCATGTCGACCTTCTCTGAGGTCCACTGATGCTCCCCGACCGGTTTCCCAAGTAGCTGAGGCACTAGGAGCATCAGCCGACATGGCCGAAGTCGTTCCGATATGGCGGCTCGTCGCCGACCATGCTCCGGCCGTTGTCATGAGCAGCTGACCCTCGGATCATGTTCCCCAAGTAAAAGTAGGCAGGGGCGGCCAGAATCAAGAAGTTTGGAGCGGTACAGCAGCCAGCGGCGAGCTCTCCGGCGAGGTCCCTCGGCGGCGGAGCGCGGGTGTCGCGAGGTTGAAGAAGGGGGTGGACCCCAGCTGTCAGCGGCCGATATTTTGAATCGAGATCCGGCTGCGGCCGGGATCGGGTGTGCTGGCGCGCAAAAGCCTTGTGGGCCGCGGTGTGCTGTCGCTTCGGCGTGCGACGCGTGTCCCCTGGGCCCACGCGCGAGTTTAAACTTTTCCCCGATTTTCAGATTTCCTTCAAACTTCAAATCCTTATAACTTTGGCTAGAAAGCTCCAAATTGAGTGAACCAAATTTTGCTGGATTCAGCTCTCTGAGTACTTTCCAGAAAATCAAGTTTCACTTCATGAAATTCCCTAATTCTCCAGAATTAATTCCTTAATGTTTAAACTGTTAGGAATTTTAACGGGAGAATCCTTTGGCGGAAAATCCTGAAATTTTGCTGAGATGTTCACCAAAATATCATTGAGCTACCATAAAAATTTCAGACCCATTTGAGCTCATTTAGTCCACCTAATGGTGTGATTAGTAAAACTGTTCCAGAGAAAATAGAAAATGTTCAGAAACATTTTCAGGATTTTCTCTGAAATTGTTTAGCTCATATCTTTAGTTAGAGACTTCCAAATTAAGTGAGACCAACTCCATTAGAACCCTCTGAAAATCTAGTTTTCAAAAAGTCATAGTTTGTCTCATGAAAATCCCTAGAACACCCTAAGGGTTCCAATTAAGGTCAAGGACATAATTATTTGTGGAGGGCTCAAATGAGCTTTGCTGCAACTAAAACTTGACCAAGTCTTTGTTTAGGTTGTAACCAAGCCACAGTAAAAGTTTCACAGTCATTAGGTCTGTCTAGTAAGGGTTATAGGCTTCACAACTTCAAAGTTAATACAAAGGCCTCTAAATTAATACATACATTGTTCTTATCATGTAGTCGCTAAGGTCGAGGAGGAACCCGAAGTCCTAGACTTCGTTACTCCGGAGGAACAGCTAGCCTACGACCAAGAGCAGCAAGGCAAGCCCCGGTTTGCATTAACCTTTTTACAAATTTTTATTGTTTTGAGCACATACTTGTTTCCTTTGTTCTGTGCATTAGAGTCTTGTTTGGAAATCCAACTGCATAGCCAAGAAAAACCATGGGTTGGGTTTAGGATTGAAAACCTCGTTAGCCACTGCATTGCTAGGATAGAGTAGGATTCGGTACAAGTCGAGTAGTTGGAACTACTCGCGAGAATAGGCTAGAGGCACATTGCTCGGGTAGAGATAGCACATGAAACACATGGCAAGAAAATGAGACCGAGCGGAGAGTAAGGGCAGCAGGACTTTGGGGCCTGTGTGCTGTAGCTCCGCTTGTGTCGATTGAGGACCGAGCCGTGTGCGGGCCTGTTGAACAAGCTAGAACAGTACCGAAGACCTACCGGCTATATGGGAACCGGGAAACTGATGTAACTCGGGTAGCTGGGTGTTGAGGCATTGCCCGTCGTTCAGAGGGTAGGTTGAGAGCTCGAGGTGTAAATCAGCTGGCGGCACAGAGATGCGCGTGCAGGGACCTCTTGCTCGGGACGATGGGACCGGTTCAATATTTGGCTAACGGGTGAAAGGTAGTCGCGTACGGCGTCCGTGATGGTTGTTGTAGGCAACATCGAGTACGGGCGTACGTGACGGGTTGTTCGGGTAACCCTGCAGGTGTAAATCGATTATAATCGCCGTCCCTCGCGGTCAGTGAGTACCACTTGTTCACTGTACCGTGACGTAGAAAGAACAGGCTAGTTACATGTTAAAATGTTGCTGATTGAAAGATGGACATTGATTGTTAATGATATGCTGTAGCTTAGAGCTAACTAAAGTTCTTTTCAACTTTGGGCAAAGTACATGAGAGAAATGCGTTTCTTGTTTGATTGCGGCTCTCTCATGTACCTTCGCGTAAGGTTCTCCACAACCTGCTGCTAAAACTTGAAAGTAAGGTTCTACTAATTAGGCGAGTCCTTGCAAATGATTTTACCTCATGTAACCCATTACCCTCATGTAGAAGTTCCATGTTTAGGTGAGACGGGTCAGACTTGCTGAGCCTTCGTGCTCACTGCTTGTGTTTGAAGCTTTTGCAGGGTTCTATGAGGAAGGGACTCCCGAAGAGGAGACGGAACCCCAGGAGGGGAACCCCGTCGAGTGGGAGTCGTGCACGCCGCAGAGTTAGTGTGCGTGTGTGCTAGCAAGGACACGTTCGAGGGCTGAACGTGCACTTGATGCTTAGTCTACGCCCGCGAGTGTGGACTAAACTTATTTTGATGTAAACATGTTGATAAACTTGTTTATGTAATAAAGCTTCCGCTTCCGCTTTGTACCTTTGACGTGTGTTATGCGGTGCTGTGCAACGCAGCACCCCTCAGCGTGATCCTGGCTCGACAGGACCCAAAGGGGTTGTGTCAGCGTGGTATCAGAGCTCGCTTGAGGTTTAACACAGTACAAAGGTCTTCTTTTTCAAAAATCCAGTGAGGAACGAATTAGTAGCCCGTATAAGGATGTTATTAGTATATAGAAAGTGGCTTATTAACCTATTTGTTATGTCGGAAAATCGTGCATCTCGGGACGTTCATGTCTTGGGGGGTGCACGTAAGCGCTGTCCACCAGTGCGCACAAGCTGAAGGGTGGAGCCCCACGGGTGGCAGGTAACCCGACCCGCTTTGATATCCTCTACGACTCTTCATGTCGTTTGGGGTATTCGAGCAACGTCTGTCCCTGGCGTGCGTGGTGCAACATGGGAGACCCCGTCACGTGGTCTGAAACGTGAACACGTAACTCAGGGCGTGTTTGGCTTGAGAACATCCGGGCGAGTGATGACGGCCGGATGTACCAACTGTATGGATTCCGGGCTCGGTGTGCAGCCGAGTCTGATGATTGGTTGAATTTCTGCAGGTAGCCTTACCACGAAACGGTAGACGTGTAGTATCCGTGTGCGAGTGACGAGTAGTGCCACTGAAGTAACGACGCCGGCTAAGTCCGGTATAGGTTTTTCCTTTGTGAGGATGTAGTACCGACATAATCTGGTGACGCCTCGACGTCACACCCAACAAAATGAACAACTTCATTTAAAATTTGATGGTTTTGATCCAAAGTAGTAAAACTTGATGTAACTCCTTCCCTTGAACAGGATATTCAAAGTTAACAAGCTTTCAACTTATAGGATGTTAAGGACAGAGTACTCTGTTTCCAGCTAAATTAAGGCTGAAGTTAAT
Source organism: Neostapfia colusana (assembly GCA_030760725.1). Lineage (NCBI taxonomy): Eukaryota > Viridiplantae > Streptophyta > Magnoliopsida > Poales > Poaceae > Neostapfia > Neostapfia colusana. Next base: position 100,137,966 of record JASWHV010000007.1, on the reverse strand, counting down.
CAGAGGTTAGAGGTTGAGTTCTTTCGAGGTTGATGTCGTATGATACATCTCTGGAAAACTTTGGAGGAGCTTTACAACTTTTCTGTTGAGTTCCAGAGGTGTTTCGTCCCTTAACCACTCGAAAAATGCAGCAGAGTTGAAACTGTCCAGAAAACAGGACGGAGCAAAGACTCTCTGTAAATTAAGCATAACTTCCTGCATAAAAATCCAAAAATAGAAAATGAGGTAGTTCTGGAAAGATTATGAGATGGGTTACAACTTTGTAACAGAAAGTTTTGTCAGATTAGGAACAGAATTAACTGGGATTCTTGGATCAAATCAGTACCTAAGGCAGGGAGGTGCTGTCCAATTGTTTCCAGAAATTCTGTTAACTTTGACATCTCATAACTGTTGAACCAGAGCAGATCTTAGGCCAACCAAATACTTTCTGGAAAGCTATTGAAGTTAACTTTAACTTTGATGTTGAGCTCCAGGACTGGTTTTGCTTTTAACCTGGCCTAAATCAGATTAATATGGAAACTGGTCAGGGCTGTCATGGGAACAGCAGATCAGCAGTCAATTTTGTTTAAAAATTTGAACTATGTTTCCAAGTGTTAAGGGTTCAATGACATATCTTATGTTATAACTCAATGGTCTACTGTTTAAATAAATATTTGACATTTCTCAAATATATTTTTACAGATGGCAGCAGATAAACGGTTGGAGAACGGGTGGGTAGTTTCCCACTGCTCTGACCGTAGCGGCTACCCGGGAGCATTGTGGCTAATGCTCCAATATTTCGGGTACAACCAGATGCCGCAATACTTCGCCAAGGAAGAAGGCGAAGAGGGGAACAAGACGTGGACGATCCATGTCGAGGTTCCTGCAGGGCCTACGCCACCCGGTTGGGTGCCATTCACCGTCACGGTGAGGGGAAGACAACCGGAAGGGATGTGGCAAGTGGCAGCCCGTGACACTATGTCACGTTTCTGCCAACTACACGTGCAGGCTATGGAGGGAACTCCATACGCACTCGTTCCGGTGGAGGGACGAGCTCAGCATGTGTGGGAAGAGAGGTACCTAGAGGCAACAAACCCGAGTTGCCCAAGGTACAACCCCGCGGAGGCAAATCTCAGCCTCCAAATGAGGGCGGGAAACACTGTGATGGACAGCCAAGCTGTTCATACGGAGCATCTCGCCACCAAGCTCAAGGAGAGCACAAGCCGTGGAGATCATTTTGAGAGTGCTCACAGTGCACTCCGCAATGTGCTCCTTCCGACGATCAAGCGACTGAATGAACAACACAATCAGTTGCGTCGTCTGAAGAAGGCAAAGAAGAAGAGCCGTGTTGACATTGCGGCGTTGCAAGAGCTGGTGCAGACCCTAACCCAGCAGAATGAGGACCTTGCTCAAGAGCGGGACGACGCTATTGAGGAAGGACAAGGCTGGGAAGAGGACTACAACCAGGCTATGGACGAGGTGCATGCATTGCAGGACCTCGTGCCCCCGGTATTGGGCGTACCGGTAGTCTTGGGTCTTCCAGCCATGGGAGAACCTGGAATGGGAGAAGAGGTGGTAGACCCCGAGCCACCAGCAGAGGTACCGGAGGAGGACGACCCACAGGAGGTCGAGTTCTACTCCGAGTAGGGGGTTACGGTTGCCAAGTAGGGCAGCTAGGGTAGCGTAACCCAACTTTTGTAATCGGTGACATGTCGTGTAGACAGTAGCGTATGTATAGGTAGTGACGGCATGAGCACGACTTCTCGGAGGTCCGAGAATAATGTATCTTGTATAAAGTTTATGCTTTATCAATATATGTGAATGTTGTGCAAGTTAGTCATGCGTCGCTTCAATACTTACTGCTGTTTATGGAATTTTGAGTAAGACATGTGCTAATTGCTGCTGTGTTGAATTTCAGAATGACGCGTACTCGTGCCAACCCTGATGTTGGAGGTACTAGCCAAGGGGGGGAGACCTCCCAACCACCTCCCGAGGACTCCTCGGGACAGCAGCAGCAACAGCAACAGCGAACACCGCCACCGCCACTGCCAACGGTTACATTGGCCGACATTGTCGCGGCAATGGCGGGTTCACATCAGCAGCATACAGAGCTGCTGCAAACGTTAATTGCGAATACGTCTCGCCCAGAGAGACGTCAAGATCGTGAGGAGCGCCAACAGAGCTCCTACTCCGACTTCCTGGCGACTCATCCCCCTGTATTCTCAAGGGCGGATGAACCACTTGACGCGGACAACTGGCTCCGCGCCATAGAGATGAAGTTCGGGCTGCTCCAAATCAGCGAGCAGCGCAAGACTCAGTTCGCGGTCCAGCAGCTCCAAGGATCCGCGAGCGCGTGGTGGGCCAACTTTTGTGCTTCACAACCCACCGACCGAGTGATGACCTGGGCGGAGTTTCGGACGGCCTTCCGGGCCTATCATATACCGCCCGGTTTGATGAAGAGGAAGACGCAGGAATTCCTACACCTGCAACAAGGGAGCCGGAACGCGCTGGAGTACTCCAGAGCGTTCAACGATCTCGCACTCTACGCGTTGTATCACGCAGATACGGACGAGAAGCGGCGGGACCACTTTTACCAGGGGCTTAACCCGCTCCTGAAGGACAAGCTGGCGATGTTCAATCGCGGCAGCCTCAACGACATAATTGATGCTGCGATTGTTCAGGAAGACTCCGGCAAGGAGTTGGCGGCGGCAGAGCGAAAGCGAAGCGCGCCGCAGAGCAGCGGAGAAGGAGGCGGTCCTTCTCAGAAGTTTCGGATGGTGAATCGCCCACCATCAGGTCCGCGCTGGCAGCCACCACAGCGGTCGATGCCGTTCCGCGGTCGGCCGTATTCTTCACCGGCATTCCGGCCGGCACTGCCAGTACCACCGCAACAACAGCAGCAGCAGCGGGCGATGCCGCGTGCGTTTGCACCTCCGCAACGCATGCCGGGCTTTCGTCCCCCGAGTACTCCACCAGCAGCGGCCACATGTTACAAGTGTGGTCGTCCAGGACACTTCGCGAGCAGTTGCCCGGAGAGGCAAGGCGGCGGAGTGGTACCACAGTTTCCGGGGAGGAATCAACCCCGGAACCCTACTAATGCGCGGCGGGCAAACCCTAGGCCCGGCACTGTCCACCAGCTTGCCATTGAGGACGTGCCGGAGGGCGAGCCAATCCTTGCGGGTATGTTCCAACTCCACCAGCATCCCGCTATAGTACTATTTGATTCAGGCGCCACGCATAATTTTATTAGCCAAGCTTTCATTGCTAAACACAGCTTGCCAATACTACCCACCGATAGTCCATATTTAATTTGTTCACCGGGTGGGAAGATTTCAGCAAGCGTAATGGTCTCCAAAGCACCATTATGCTTAGCAGGTAGAGTGTACCCCACGTCTCTCATTATCTTAGAGGGACAGAAGGTCGATGTCATCCTAGGGATGTCGTGGTTAACCCGCCACGGCGCTGTTTTAGACACCGTCCTCCGAGTCGTGCACTTAAATTCAGGAGTGCACGGTTCTCACTCATTATTTCTGGACAGTCCAGAAATAAAACTTCCAAGTGTCTATCAAGCCACAACCATCAGATTGGAAGACATTCCAGTGGTCCGAGAGTTCCCGGATGTATTCCCGGACGATTTGCCGGGGATGCCACCCGATAGAGAGGTGGAGTTCAAGATTGAACTTGCACCGGGAACCATGCCAATATCCCGAAGGCCGTACAAGATGGCGCCCAAAGAGTTGGCTGAACTGAAGACTCAGCTCACGGACCTTCTGGAAAAGGGTTTTATTAGGCCGAGCTCCTCGCCATGGGGTTGTTCGGCATTATTTGTCAAAAAGAAGGATGAAACGTTGCGGCTTTGCGTGGACTACCGTCCATTAAATGCCGTAACCATCAAGAACAAGTAGCCGTTGCCACGGATCGACATGTTGTTTGATCAGTTGGTCGAAGCAGATCTTTTCCAAGATGGATTTAAGATCCGGGTACCATCAGATTAAGATAAGGGCGGAGGACATTCCGAAGACAGCTTTCTCAACAAGGTACGGACTTTATGAGTACCTGGTCATGTCCTTTGGCCTCACCAATGCTCCAGCTCACTTCATGTACTTAATGAACTCGGTGTTCATGCCGGAGCTGGACAAGTTTGTCGTGGTCTTCATCGACGACATCCTGGTATATTCCAAGTCGGAGGATGATCACAAGAAACATCTGCGTATAGTCTTGCAACGGCTGCGGGATCACAAGTTATACGCAAAGTTCAGCAAATGCGAGTTTTGGATATCGCAAGTGCCTTTCCTCGGGCATATCATCTCAGCGGAGGGTATCGCTGTGGACCCGAGCAAGATCACGCAAGTGCTGAATTGGAAATCCCCGAGAACTGTTCATGAGGTACGGAGTTTCCTCGGACTCGCGGGATATTATCGGAGGTTCATTCCGAACTTCTCGAAGATTGCCAAGCCAATGACGGAGCTGCTGAAGAAGGCTACCAAATATGTTTGGAGTCCAGCATGTGAAGCAGCATTCAAGGCTTTAGTCAAGCACCTAACATCAGCACCGGTTTTGGCGCAGCCAGACACAACAAAACCGTTCGATATGTACTGCGATGCATCCGGCATTGGGCTCGGATGTGTGCTGATGCAAGACCGAAGAGTGGTAGCGTATGGATCACGACAGCTTAGGAACCATGAGCAAAATTATCCAACTCACGATTTGGAGCTCGCTGCCGTGGTACTTGCACTGAAAATGTGGAGGCACTACCTACTCGGTAACCTCGTACATTTATATACCGACCACAAAAGCCTCAAGTACATCTTCACTCAGAAGGAGCTGAACATGAGGCAACGAAGATGGTTGGAACTGATAAAGGATTACGAGATAGAGATCCATTATCATCCGGGCAAGGCAAACGTTGTGGCAGACGCGCTAAGCCGCAAGTCACACGTCAATAATCTGACCATCACACCGTTGGAAGAGAGCGAACCATCACTACATGTGATTCCACATGGAGCTCTCTACAACCTAGCTTTGATCCCCACCCTCCGTGAAGAGATAGCGGCAGCCCAGAAGAATGACAAGGGCATGTCACATTTACGGAGACGAGTAGACAGTGGGGAGTTGAAATGTTTCCGGAAGGACGGAGACGGCGTCCTATGGTTCAAGGACCGGATCGTCGTACCCCGAAACCCGGAGTTACGGAAGAAAATCTTTGATGAGGCTCACTTATCAAAGTTTTCTATTCACCCCGGCAGCAACAAAATGTATCAAGAACTCAGGAGAAAGTTTTGGTGGACACGGATGAAGCGGGAGACTGCGAAATACGTGTCCGAGTGTGATACATGTCGAAGGGTGAAGGCAGACCACATGCGGAAACCGGGACTGCTGCAACCACTGGGCATTCCTGCCTGGAAGTGGGAAGACGTGAGCATGGATTTCGTCGTCGGTTTACCCACCACCTTACAGAAACATGATTCTGTGTGGGTGATCGTCGATCGACTCACCAAAGTTGCCCATTTCATCCCGGTCAACACCAACTACAACGCCAAGAAGTACGCTGAACTGTACATCTCACGGATCCTATGCTTATACGGCGTACCCCGTACCATCATATCGGACCGGGGCACTTTATTTGTGTCCCGTTTTTGGGAGCAGCTACACGCTGCCCTGGGGACGAAGCTGATCCGTAGTTCAGCCTACCACCCGCAGACGGATGGGCAAACGGAGCGGGTAAATCAAATCCTAGAAGACATGCTACGAGCTTGCGCTATCGACCACGGCAAGAATTGGGATGATCACTTGCCATTAGCCGAGTTCTCGTACAACAATGGGTACCAAGCCAGCATCAAGATGGCGCCCTACGAGGCGCTATACGGCAGGAAATGCCGCACACCACTGAACTGGTGTGAATCTGGCGAGAGGGTTACCTTCGGGATTGATCTTGTCAACAACGCGGAAGAAAAGGTTCGATTAATTCAAGCGAACCTAAAAGCCGCCCAATCCCGACAGAAACAGTATGCGGACCGGAGGAGGCGCCCATTACAATTCGAAGTTGGAGATCACGTATACCTACGAGTGTCTCCAATGAAGGGCGTAAACAGATTTGGGGTGAGAGGAAAGTTAGCACCCCGATTCATCGGTCCATTCCAGATTACCGAAAGATGTGGATCGGTGGCATACCGGCTAAGATTACCAGAAGCACTTTCCGGTGTGCACGACGTCTTTCACGTTTCCCAGCTGAGGAAGTGTCTCAAGCTATCAACTACCGTTCAGCTGGAAGACATTGAAGAACTGCAACCGGATCTCACCTATCGGGAGGAACCGGTGCAGATTATTGATGAAAAGGCCCGAACCACACGCAACCGTACGTTGTGGTTCTACAAGGTTCTATGGAGTAATCACTCCATGGACGAAGCGACATGGGAGAGCGAAGAATTCCTTCGCACTAACTACCCCGACTTTTTCACGTCGCATATTCGGTAATTTTCCACCGTCCTCTCTCTCATTTCACCTTATAATCTCGGGACGAGATTCTTTTAAGGGGGGAGGAATGTAAGGGCCTCAGTTTTTGACACTCATTTGCAGTGTTCATCACCACACCACACACCTCATTTGAGGAAGAATGATGAACACAAATAAAGAGCAAGTAACAATTATCAACATGCTCATTAGGGAACAAACTCACACATTGCAAAAGTGGTACTTCCCACATGTGATATAGATGGGCTGGACATATGAAAACTCCTACACTTTGCTAAGGATGTCCATGCCAAGTTCCACCCAAATTCAAAACCTTTTTGAGGTCATTTTGGGTATAGTTAGGAAGAGGGCAGTTTGAAACCATATTCAAATTCAAACTGTTTTCACCCACTGAATTTAAAAGTGGAAGGCATATTCTTGCTCAGCACATTTTTGTGAGCTCACACACCAATTTTCACTCCATTTGGAGTTGATCTTGACATGAGCTAAGGGGGAGAAATTCAAACTTTATTTGAATTTCAAACTGCACTTGTGCTGAAATTCATTCAAACCAAACCTCATTTGAACTTTGATCAATTCAAATGGCTCTTGGGTGAATAATTTGAATTGCCAAGGGTAGAATAGGGTTCACTGTTTACCACAGCTGTTAGGAATAAATTTCAGAGGTTAAAAGAGAAGTGGGACCCACATGTCAGCCTCAGCCTCAAAGCAAACCGACTGAACCACAGTTCAGTCGGTTCCCGGCAGCTGTGCGCGCGCGCCACCGAAGGGGGCAGCAGGCGCCAGCTCCTGCTGCGTGCCCCAAGCCGGAGACCAGCCGGCCGGGCTATTTATTCCCTCCCCGGCGTGCTTCAGTCACCATTTCCTCGAGCTGCCGACGCACACGACTTGTTTTTCCCACTGCCATCACTAGCGCTCGAGTTCCTGCTTGATCAAGCCGATCGCAGCTCCCTCTTTCCATTCCAAGGTCCCAGCAAGGTACTAGCAACCATCCTCCATCCTTCCCATTGATAGAAATCGATTGAAACCGAGTGATATCGGCTGTGCCGAAAGATCAAACTCGGAACTGGAAACCGCCGCACCTCGGGCTCTCGTGGACAGCCCAACCTGGGCGTTGTCACGCCCGAGCCAAGGCACCCTTGGACGCGCAAGTGATCGGTGCTGCTCATCCCCGAGCCACAGCTCGAGTGGTTGCTCACCGGCGGCGAATTTCCACTTTTCCCCTTTCTGTGTGCAGAACGACCTTCGGGTACGATTCTGTTTAATTCGTGCTCTAGAAAGGATTAGAGGGCCTCAGGCCACTCCCACACGAACTAGACACGGTGACGCACAAGTTGCCTTCACAACTCTGGGCCGGAGAACTTCTGTGCCCGGCGTAATTCAAGGTCTACTAATGGCGGAACGCACGGGGGGTATCGGGTGCACGGTGAGGACCTATTTCGGGCCTTCCCCGAGCTGCCCCGAGTTCATGTCGACCTTCTCTGAGGTCCACTGATGCTCCCCGACCGGTTTCCCAAGTAGCTGAGGCACTAGGAGCATCAGCCGACATGGCCGAAGTCGTTCCGATATGGCGGCTCGTCGCCGACCATGCTCCGGCCGTTGTCATGAGCAGCTGACCCTCGGATCATGTTCCCCAAGTAAAAGTAGGCAGGGGCGGCCAGAATCAAGAAGTTTGGAGCGGTACAGCAGCCAGCGGCGAGCTCTCCGGCGAGGTCCCTCGGCGGCGGAGCGCGGGTGTCGCGAGGTTGAAGAAGGGGGTGGACCCCAGCTGTCAGCGGCCGATATTTTGAATCGAGATCCGGCTGCGGCTGGGATCGGGTGTGCTGGCGCGCAAAAGCCTTGTGGGCCGCGGTGTGCTGTCGCTTCGGCGTGCGACGCGTGTCCCCTGGGCCCACGCGCGAGTTTAAACTTTTCCCCGATTTTCAGATTTCCTTCAAACTTCAAATCCTTATAACTTTGGCTAGAAAGCTCCAAATTGAGTGAACCAAATTTTGCTGGATTCAGCTCTCTGAGTACTTTCCAGAAAATCAAGTTTCACTTCATGAAATTCCCTAATTCTCCAGAATTAATTCCTTAATGTTTAAACTGTTAGGAATTTTAACGGGAGAATCCTTTGGCGGAAAATCCTGAAATTTTGCTGAGATGTTCACCAAAATATCATTGAGCTACCATAAAAATTTCAGACCCATTTGAGCTCATTTAGTCCACCTAATGGTGTGATTAGTAAAACTGTTCCAGAGAAAATAGAAAATGTTCAGAAACATTTTCAGGATTTTCTCTGAAATTGTTTAGCTCATATCTTTAGTTAGAGACTTCCAAATTAAGTGAGACCAACTCCATTAGAACCCTCTGAAAATCTAGTTTTCAGAAAGTCATAGTTTGTCTCATGAAAATCCCTAGAACACCCTAAGGGTTCCAATTAAGGTCAAGGACATAATTATTTGTGGAGGGCTCAAATGAGCTTTGCTGCAACTAAAACTTGACCAAGTCTTTGTTTAGGTTGTAACCAAGCCACAGTAAAAGTTTCACAGTCATTAGGTCTGTCTAGTAAGGGTTATAGGCTTCACAACTTCAAAGTTAATACAAAGGCCTCTAAATTAATACATACATTGTTCTTATCATGTAGTCGCTAAGGTCGAGGAGGAACCCGAAGTCCTAGACTTCGTTACTCCGGAGGAACAGCTAGCCTACGACCAAGAGCAGCAAGGCAAGCCCCGGTTTGCATTAACCTTTTTACAAATTTTTATTGTTTTGAGCACATACTTGTTTCCTTTGTTCTGTGCATTAGAGTCTTGTTTGGAAATCCAACTGCATAGCCAAGAAAAACCATGGGTTGGGTTTAGGATTGAAAACCTCGTTAGCCACTGCATTGCTAGGATAGAGTAGGATTCGGTACAAGTCGAGTAGTTGGAACTACTCGCGAGAATAGGCTAGAGGCACATTGCTCGGGTAGAGATAGCACATGAAACACATGGCAAGAAAATGAGACCGAGCGGAGAGTAAGGGCAGCAGGACTTTGGGGCCTGTGTGCTGTAGCTCCGCTTGTGTCGATTGAGGACCGAGCCGTGTGCGGGCCTGTTGAACAAGCTAGAACAGTACCGAAGACCTACCGGCTATATGGGAACCGGGAAACTGATGTAACTCGGTTAGCTGGGTGTTGAGGCATTGCCCGTCGTTCAGAGGGTAGGTTGAGAGCTCGAGGTGTAAATCAGCTGGCGGCACAGAGATGCGCGTGCAGGGACCTCTTGCTCGGGACGATGGGACCGGTTCAATATTTGGCTAACGGGTGAAAGGTAGTCGCGTACGGCGTCCGTGATGGTTGTTGTAGGCAACATCGAGTACGGGCGTACGTGACGGGTTGTTCGGGTAACCCTGCAGGTGTAAATCGATTATAATCGCCGTCCCTCGCGGTCAGTGAGTACCACTTGTTCACTGTACCGTGACGTAGAAAGAACAGGCTAGTTACATGTTAAAATGTTGCTGATTGAAAGATGGACATTGATTGTTAATGATATGCTGTAGCTTAGAGCTAACTAAAGTTCTTTTCAACTTTGGGCAAAGTACATGAGAGAAATGCGTTTCTTGTTTGATTGCGGCTCTCTCATGTACCTTCGCGTAAGGTTCTCCACAACCTGCTGCTAAAACTTGAAAGTAAGGTTCTACTAATTAGGCGAGTCCTTGCAAATGATTTTACCTCATGTAACCCATTACCCTCATGTAGAAGTTCCATGTTTAGGTGAGACGGGTCAGACTTGCTGAGCCTTCGTGCTCACTGCTTGTGTTTGAAGCTTTTGCAGGGTTCTATGAGGAAGGGACTCCCGAAGAGGAGACGGAACCCCAGGAGGGGAACCCCGTCGAGTGGGAGTCGTGCACGCCGCAGAGTTAGTGTGCGTGTGTGCTAGCAAGGACACGTTCGAGGGCTGAACGTGCACTTGATGCTTAGTCTACGCCCGCGAGTGTGGACTAAACTTATTTTGATGTAAACATGTTGATAAACTTGTTTATGTAATAAAGCTTCCGCTTCCGCTTTGTACCTTTGACGTGTGTTATGCGGTGCTGTGCAACGCAGCACCCCTCAGCGTGATCCTGGCTCGACAGGACCCAAAGGGGTTGTGTCACCGTCCATTGCTACGGGATAAAAAAATTCACTTAACAATATACTCCCTCCGTTCTGAAATAAATAACATTTAAAAAAAATAGTTCAATTTAAACTAAATTAGCCATTCTAAACGTTTTTTATTTCAGAACAAAGGGGGTAATTGTTTATGGAATTATTATGCTCTTGAATAAGGAAATACAACTTGATTTGGACATATTTTATATGCATGATACCATGACTGTCCAAGTATAATACCATTTACTTTATCTTGGGTTAATTCATTTGTAGCACCTCTAAGTGTTGAAATTCAGGAAGCAACTTCCTTAAGTACGGAATCGAGGCAACACCACAAATTAGCCCTCCTCTCTTGTAATTGATCTCCAACTTATAGATGCCATAATAGGGCAGTTACTCAGTCTTTGGTTATGGACCCTGTCGCACAAGGTTGATCATGTCTGTGGTCGGTCATTAACTAACTTTAAGACAATGACGGATCTGCTCCGATGTTGGAGCGACGGGATGACATACATACATACCAAGATTGTCATAGTCTGGATCCCATCGTCCCCTCGAGCTCATCACCAAAATCCTTAGGGCTAGGCATTCAGTTAATTTGATTTGTTGGATTCAGTTAATAAGGTAAGGTAAACTTCGTATTGAATAATTAATAACCAAACGTGATTCAAAAAAGTGATAAGTGTATAATTTGGTTATATTTTACAGTTAACCGCATATTACTGTACAATAGAACTTATTAGACAAAAATAACAATAAACAATATAAACACACAAAAATAACATGTATGGGCCGGTTGTGGTGAAGATTGTCAATATTTGTCCTTGCTATGAGAAAATTTCGATGAGAGTGAAGTCTTTAGTAGTATTGGACTTTATTTTTATTAGTTGAGGTATTACGGGCTGAAATTTTAGTTAAATCAGTAAATCTGTTAGTTTAACGTGAAAACTGAATAGAATTCAGTTAACAGTGATACACAAAAATTAAAATAAAATGTAATCATAAACTTTTGTTAACCATATGTTTCATTTTGGTTTGATTTGACTCAGTTTTCAATTTTACAGTTAATCGCGCTCACCTTTATATGTCCTGCTCGACACCCGGATGGCAGATATCTTGTCTCTCAACTAATCCCCGATCATACTCTCTGATTCATAATAATTAGTACCTTAATTTCTCAGTCCATGGTTAAGGCCATTAGCATCGGATAAGTTCACAATAGTAATCATTGCAGTCAGATGGCCTAATCTGTTGGGAAAGAACACCAAATTCCCATGTTCCCCCAAATCAGCGTGGGCTCGGGCGCCGACCTGCGTCAGAGCCATCTATAGGTAGCCGACGGGCTGTGCCGGCCCGGCCTGACCAGAGCCCTCCAGGCTCGAGCCTAGAAAGCGAAGGCCCATCACGGCCCACGAATCTAGCGTGTCGGACCAGACCGGCATGATAGACCAAAGGCCAGGCCCGAGCATGGCCCACCTGCACATTTAGCGTGCCAGGCGTGCCAGGCCAGCCCGAGCCCGGTGCATAATACAGATCTTGTTTCAGATAGGTTAGTGTACAGAAACTGAAAATAGAGATAATAAAACTTTACTCTGATCACGAGGCTTGAAAGAGCTTTATTACAAATTATAATGGCTGCCTCATTAAAATTTTGTAGGTAAAACCCCATATCAACTACATGGGACAAAACACTAAAGGAAACAAAGAGTACAACTAGCTTTTTTAGTGATCCATAGTTCAAATGTGCAGAACAAATGAACAATAACAGTCCCAGATAGACTCACATAGGCCACAACCACAAGGCCACAACATACAAATAAAAGAACAATCAGTCAATCATCATCAAGATATAAATTATCCATCTTCTCTTGAAGGTCTTGGTTCGCCCCATTGTGCTGTCGCTGAGCGTCGCCTTGGTCCCAGTCCTTAAATAAGGACAACATTTCCACAAGCTCCAATGTAAGACTCCGACGACGCTCCTCGATTAACCTGCCACACAAGCTAGAAGCAGATTTGGAGGAAATAGTAGAAACTGGCACAATCATTAAGTTCATAGCAAAAATAGAAAGAACAGGGTAAGTTCTTCTGTGGTCATGCTACCAAGTTAGAATACTAAAGGAATCATCAAATTCAGAAACTGAATTTGAATCTAAGTAAGAAGCTAATTCAAAAACATTGCAAGTGACTGCAGGAGAAGAACTTGTAGTACCAGCAAAAACTAGAAGCAGAAGGACCTGAACCTCTACCATATATTCGGTTGCAAGAACTTACCTGCTTACCTGCTTATGTGCTAGTTGGAGTAGATCTATGCAATCTGAGTGAACCAGATTTACTCTCATATTTAGAAAATAAGATAATTCAGACTTAACAGTGTTGTAATATGGAGAATAATCATGATTAAACAAATGAGACAACAATGTAAGAGCATTGGTAAAACCTGTTAATTTAACTCTTGGATTTAAATTAATTTTCAAGATCTCTAGTAGTAGATTGTCTAGTCACCTTTTTAAAGCTAGAGTTATGTGCAGCTCGAATATAACCCTCAAAAGCACGAGTGGGATCAATTGACAGTGGTAAATCTAATCAAGTAATCAACTTCACAAGTTCAGTTCTTGCATGCTCTTGATCATATAAAAATGATGAACTACACCATCACTACCAAAATGTAATTGAGATTGAGATGCAGAAGATGAAGCTAAATGCTTTCTTCTACATTATGCAACATGACGAAGTATATGACCCGTACCAACACAAGATCTAGCACTCAAGATAGTTTTGCAATGTTTGCAGCGAGCTCCATACATTAGTTTCTTACCTTTGACGATATTGGACAACTCTTCCATATCATCCCATACATCTGAAGTACATGACCGCTGATTCTTGCCGGGGGTGCTCATCGACGAACCTGCAGCACTTGCATCAGTCATTGGCGCCGCTGGCGAGGAGGCTGAAGCAGCGACTGTAGCGGCATGAGCAGAGCCAAACAAAGCATCGGCACGTGCGGCAATGTCATTGTTGTTGTCATTACCGACAAGACCGTGCAGTCGAATATCTTCGTTGATGGAGCCGGTTTCCTCTCCCTCTGCAGCCATGGCGCGAGGGCACCGACAAACAAACCGTCGACGCCAACACTCCGCAGGGGCTGGGGCCTTGGGGGCAGTGGGGCACCGAGATCCGGCGGGAAGCGGCATCGACACTCTGCGGGGGCACCTAGATCTGGTCAGCTGGCAAGGGCGCCGACCTGTAGGGCGGTGGGGACACCGCCCTCGACTTCTCCACGGACCTTAGGGGAGGGCCGGTCGGCCAGAGGGTGGACAGAAAGGCACAAGTATAGAGAGGCGAGTGGCGACTCAGGACTGGCCGTGGACCGTGGTCGATTCGGGAGGCCAGGAGGGGAGACCAAGATGGGTGGTGAGAAGCCGAGAAGTGGGGAAGGATGAAGCAGGAAGCCGGGGAGCCTGTTTGGCTGGCGGACGGCGGCGCCGGCCGGCGGGGAGCCGCGGATCAGCTAGATCAGGGCACGACGCCGGGTGGGGGGACCTCAACTTGAAATGTGATGGGGGGGGAGGACCGGGGGGGGGGGAGGGGAATGAGCTCTTAGGGTTTCCCTCACCCCTGCAGACCCGCATATATATGGGCAGTAATGGTTCATCCAGGGTCGTGCATGTGCCTTCAGGCCATCTAGGCCGTGTTGTCGGGCCTAGCGGGCCATCCCTAAACGGTTTGTGCTGGGTCAGCCCGGCGGGCTTGATGCAGAGCCCAAGCACGGCCGGATACGAGCTTCAGGCCAGCTCGGGCCCGTCTTTTTCGAGCCGTGCCGGGATCGAGCCGTGCTTTTTTGTCGGGCTTTCTTGTCGGTCCATTTGGCCCGGCCCATCTGGCCACCTATAGTGCCATCCATGCGACCCCCGGGCCCCGCCTCACCTCGCTCAGCGCCCGCGCAGCGCGCCCACGGCTCGCCTGCTCAGCTTTCACCAAAAGGCGCCTCAGCCAGCCGTTCAGCAGCGCACCGCATGCTCCAGCCTTGGACCCACTCTGTCGCGAGCAAAGTGTGCGCCGGTTGCTAGCCGCCCATGGCGCGCCAAGCCAATGGCCTTGAGGCGCTGCCCACGCCCCAGCCAACAGAGTGATGCACTGCACGTCGCCTGGCGTCTTTACCAGACCAGGACCCTCTGACTTAAGGTTAGTACAGCAAACGGTGAGCTTATCCACCATTCGTTCTGCATATAAAGATGTTGACTAGAGTTCACTAGAACCGTTGGATAAAATGAACGATGGATACAATCTACTGCACAAGTTAAATCAGTAATATAAGGTAAGAGGATCCCGATCCCCTCAGCACCACGCCTTGCCGTGACACGCCTCCCCACGGTCAGCAACCGCTCGCTGGTAGGCCTGACAAATGGACAAAAAATGAATTCATAATGTGAAGGGCCGGATCGAATTAGGGTCGGGCTAAATTTATATATATTTTTAAACTAATATGGGCTGAAATAAATTATGAAAGGACCCGTGGGCCGAGCCCATTTACCATCCCTGCTCACGGATGCTTCATCCAAGCCACACAATTAGCGCTCCTATGTAAAATCCCCACGTTGCACCTTGCTGGTTTCTCTGTAGAATTCAAATCAGCAGGGTATACTCATTCTAAATTAGACTTTCAAATTTGAAAGTTGCTACATGGAATAAAGGAAATTTAGCCAAAAAGGAAATAAACCACAAGATTTGAAATTTGAGCACAACAGAGGGTTAACTTCATATTAATCAAATTCAGTTTGTGAAATTTGTGGCAAACTTTGAATTTAAATTTGAATTTGGGAGCCAGTGTTGTTTGGGGGGGACTGTCGGTGGGACCCACATGTCATTGGAACAGAGCAATCCACCGAAGTTCGTCTTCTGTGTGCGCTCGACACCGAGGGGCATGCAACACCGAGGCAACCACAGAGCTGCCTGTGTCCCTGCTCTTCCCGAAGGCGGTTCCATCCCATCTCCTTAGCTGCTTGCTAAATATCACCGGTGCACAATCAAACTTCTGTTTCTATGCCTCGCACAATCAAACCCACAGCACATTGTTCACACGTCGCACCGAAGAAACACACGCTCCCGCTCCTCTGCTCTCATCGCCGATCGGCCTCTGGCAGCGTTGGCGCTCGGTTGAGCCACCCAGGAGCTGCGCCGGCCTTTCCTCGACGTCTTCCACACCACAATAACTCGTTCCCGGCGTCCTATTATCAGTGCACGACGTTTCATCCTCCTCGGTTCAACACAAAGCCGCGTCTCACTGATCAGCGTCGCCCGGCCAGCGCAGAGCCCCTCTGGCGGGATCAACACCACCCTGAGGTTTGCCACGACATCTAGCTACTCATCCCGGACCCCCTTGCTCTTCCCCAATGCTGGTGAGCCGGAATTCGAAGTTTTGTGGCCGTAGACATGAGGAACCTATGGAATACAATTCAGGGCACCTGCTTGATCATCCTTACTTCGGTTCAAGCCGTAGAAACCAGAGGCCCTAGCGACCAACCTGGACCAAAACCATGAGAGACCATCCATCCCTCGAGCTGAGCAACGTAATTTCGCTGCTGCCGGCCAAAATGGCACGTTTCACCGTCGCGCTCATGGTTCCGAGCGGTTGCCGCGAGATTAGGGTGTAGCATCATGTTCCACGACCTCTAGTGTTGCTGTACGGAAACTTAGCTCGTCATATTAGGTGCTGGAATTGACATTCACCGTCGGCTCCGCAAGGGAAGCCGCCGCTGCCGGTGCCGAACCGTTTTCTGGTGATTTCACGTTGCACAAACTTGCCCGGCGGTTGTGCTAGGTCCTGAGGATCGTGTAAGACGAAATCCTGTCGAAAATGGTTCATCGTAGCAGGAGAACGAAGCGCACCACCCCCCTGTCCTGTGCGCGCGAGCCCTCGGTGGGAGGTTGAAGACGACCTGACCGGAGGGACCCGCTATCAGTGCGGGAGGGGAATTTCCTTTGGCCAAATAAATTCAGAAAATGTTCAAACTTTGCAAGCCAATAACTTTGTGCAGGAAACTTCAAAAATAGTGAGACAAATTTTGCTGGAATCCTCACAAAGAGTACATTGCAGAGGAGCAAATTGCTTGCTATGAAAATGCACAGTATTATATGTTGAAACCATTTTTCTTATTCCTTTAGGGAGTAATTTCAGGAATATTTCTTTATGAAACATTCCCATTTTTGGTAAAAAAATCCTTCTCCTAATTCCTAACATCCATTAATAATCTTATAATTTTTGGAGATGATTAAGGGGGCTTAAACACTAGGTTTTCTCAGGATTAATTAAATCAGCTGAAAAACAACAGAATTAATTTCCAGAAAATAGTTCAAGCTTCACCAATTAATTCTGGCCAGCATAAAGCTTAGAAAATTTTGAAACAAATTTTCCTAGAACCCTTAAGTCCAGACTTATTAGAATATCAGATTCTTCAATATGAGAAAGTCTGATTTAATTTTCTGTAAACCATTGTAGGTTAAATCTTCCAAGAATTTTTGTTGCCTATTCCTTCGTCAGAACATCCTGAAAATTTTATCCTACTCCTATCATGAACTCAGAAAGCTTCTGTAAAAATTTCAACCCCAGAATAATCTGTTTTCATATGGTTTGGTTCTGTAGTTTATATATCACATTAATTCATAATGTGACACATTCGTTTAGTGATCATTTCAATAGTGAAACATCTCAAGAAGACTTCGGAGGCCGCTGACTTGATTCTATTGACAGAAACATTAGTCGGGATCAACAATAAGGCAAGCCCCGGTTTGCATAAAAAATTTACAAGTTTGTATTTGTATCCACTTTATATTGTCTAGAATGGTTATTTTGTATTAATTCTAGGTTGTATGACACTCCACATGCATGACCCAATAAATCCCTAGATTTTGGTTAGATTAGGTTTTCACTTAAGTGTAACTGCTATGATCATGTTAAGAAAAGTGGATTAAAGAGGCATAACTTAAGTAGGCTGTTTTCTACTCGTGAACAGGGATTAAGAGGGATCAATCGGAAGAGTTGGGAATACATCCACTTAATTGGGAAATGGAGACCGGGAAGGATGGATGAAATGCTCAAGGACGTGGTCCTGTGAGCATAGTCCCTATCTGAGTCGATTGAGGACCGTTCTCGTGTGCGGCCCCGCTAGACAAGTTTGATCTTGTACCTGGA
The DNA here is from genome assembly GCA_030760725.1 of Neostapfia colusana. Lineage (NCBI taxonomy): Eukaryota > Viridiplantae > Streptophyta > Magnoliopsida > Poales > Poaceae > Neostapfia > Neostapfia colusana. Next base: position 100,120,213 of record JASWHV010000007.1, on the reverse strand, counting down.
CCCAGGAAACTGATGTAACATGTTAACCTGGGTGTCGAGGCGATCCCCACCGTCCCATGCAAATGCTGAAAGGAGAGAGAAGTCGGTACTACAAGGGTTTGCCGTAGGTGAGACTTACTCTGGGTCGGTGCGACCGATTCGACATGTGGGTGTCTTGTGAAAGGTTGCCACATACAACGTTGAGGGGATTGGTTGATCACCTTTCTTAGATGGGTGTATGTGTCGTGCCATCCGGGTGTTATCGATTCAAATCACCATAGCTCGCGGTATGAGCATACTTGTACACTGAGTCGTGACGTAGTAAAGAACTGGGAGAATGGTTAAAGATGCTTCGTGATACATTCTCATATTGGAGATGAGGGATGATAAATACTTTCACTAAATTTACTTTCTACTTTGGGCTAGTGGCATCGAGACAAAGTGTTTCTTATTTGATTGTAGAGTCTCGATGTTGATGGCACAAGGTATGTATTGGTCTAGTGTAGCCCTCACTAAATTTACCTTTCTCCTCGGGCAAGTGGCATCGAGATGAAGCATTTCTTGTTCGATTATGGAGACTCGATGTAAATTGTGCGAGGCTTATAAAATCTGCTTAAAACTAGAAGTAAGGACTCTCTGTTAGCTCAAGTTCATCGTTTATGCAAACTTCTGTATTCAGCCCTCTATTTCCAGCATTTAGAGTTCCATGTGTAGGATTACGATTAAGTCTTGCTGAGCATAAGCTCACAGATTGTTGATCCATTGTTTTGCAGGTGATGTTGCATATGGCAACGTTCGGGAGGAAGGGTGATCCAAGCGGGGAAGCACCCGATGAGGGATGTGAGTGTCACTTGGAACCCTGCACGCCGCTGTGGTTGTGTGTGTGCTAGCGTGGAGCATCCGCGGGCAGGATGGCTTCATTTTGCTTAGAGTAGGCTATAGTTCGTGAGTTTCAGTCTTATCTTCCACTGCAATGTATGCTGTACATTATTTGTAAAATGTGACAATAATATGTATTTAAGACATATGTTGTTGTGTATGTGTTCTTTTCGGTCATGTGCTATTAGATGTCGCATCGCACGGCACCACCCAAGGCGATTCCTAGATTCTCGAGGTGGTGGTCCCCACATCCGAGAGTCATGCAAGTCGCGCAGCGAAGTCAGCCCACTGAGCATGTCGCCTCTTTTTTTGGACAAAGATAAAAAAGTAAGTTGAACTTCTGACTAGGTGGAGAGTTAGAGACGACGATCTCACCAGCAGATGCGGAGCCTCGAGGAGTGAGGACGCGGGTGGGACTTTCCACCCATGAATGGGACTTGCACCTGACCAGACATATGCGAGTTCTGTTTTTTGCCTAACGGATGCCAAAATAAGTAACACCAAAATTCGTTTTAGCAAATCACAACGCACTTTTCACCTCCTAACTGATGCTATTAGTAACATGGAAACATAGAGGCTCTCTTACGTATAAAACTCGTAAACCTCCTACATGATTATGTTTATGGTATATGTGGTATCATATTAAATTCTTTGAGTGCTTATTTCTTCTTATCATATAAGTTAAACCAGACGAGCATCCGAAACACGCCTGAGATCTGGCGGTGACAATTTCCATGCACAGGTGCAGGTGTCAAATTTTACTGCAGTCTTCTTTGTTTCGATTGTGTTTTAACTCTACCCGACCCGATTCTGATCCATTGCCATCCCTAGAGAGAGGAAGCAGACAGTTTTGTTCAGAACAGATCAAAACCGAGATGCTCATTAAGATTAATGACCCTGCTAATATGGGGTAAAAAGTGGGTTGTGAGAGCAAATAGGCCGCCAGCATAGGTCAATTTTTAGCTGGCCAGCTCATTTCATTTAGAATATTAATCAAAATAATTATTTATTTGGGCCCAAAATTGGTGGGCTGCAATAGCTCTTGTGTTAGCAGAAATTATTTCTCAAATGTCCAAGTACTTCCCATGTCTTACATTTCAATTTCAGAAATTAAGTCCCTTTATGGGTAATTATCTCACATAGCAGAAGAAGTTTGCAATAGCTCTTGTGTGTTCGATGTGGACTGCACACTTTTAATAAGCGCCTATAGTCATTGAGAACTTAGTAAGTTGATGCCATAAGGGGAGAATCTCAAATTTTCACCACAACTAAGGAAGCCAATTTGCTGACGCTTCAAAGACATATACGAGCTCTCTTATTGAAAAGCTAGTTGCAAAGGGATATAGTAGTGGTGGAATATAAGAGGACATTCTTAGAATGAGCAATATGGTACTAAGCTTGAGTCATTAGATTTGGAGCTCCAGAGGAGAAAAATATTAAGGCTTGACGTCTTGACTTTGTTAAACGAGTTAAGCACATAAAAATGAATTATTTTGACAATTATTTAAATTCTTCCTTGATGTATCATGTCCACCCAAAGAAATAAGATGGGAAAACTTTTATAAACTAAGATATAAAAAAAACATATTACATGCAGTGCTTGCAAAAGTGCCACTAGTTAAAGATTGTTTCAATTCATAAAGTGGGTCAAAAGAAGGGATTCCTTATAAAGAGAACTATAGAGAGGGAAGAGAAACTACTCCCACTAAAACTAAGAAATGACTTTGTGATGTGAATGAAGAGAGTGATAAGAATATATCCTCGTCCATGAGCATTCCAAATTATCTTCAAAGTTATGGCACTATAATTTAGGCCATATTTCAAGTGGGTGATTATGAGATTAACTGAAAAAGACATTCTTAACCCCACATACATTTCATATTAAAAAAAATGATGTCGTTGGTGAAAACCAACATATTGGGGTTAGCGAGAACCTCTCCTTGAGGTTTGGTTAGGGGTCAAAACATGTTGTTATCTCATTCATGACTTGAAAAAATAGAAAGTGCTCGAGAGTTTTTTTATTCAAGTTCAGGCCTCCCGAAGATAACAGCCCTATGTCCTGTTTGTGAATATTTTCTATATTTTATGGTGGAGGGTCACAATGGATAAGAAATGATACTTGACGGGGTTCCTGACCCTGACCTCCCTGGGGGGAAACAGGAAGGCTACCCTCAGGAGGGCGATGAAGGAGCAAGCCTGAGCTCAAGCTCGGGAGAAGGCGGAGCGGCAAGGATGGAGAGCCCGGACCTGACCCCCGGGGTGAGGGGCAGGCCTCGCCCTTGAGGCGCAGACGAAGGAAAGACCCTAAAAGGAAGGACCGAGCTCGACCTCGGGAGCCAGGAAGCAGGTGACCTTCAATGTGAAGCAGGCGCCACATGAGCCCAGTGGGAAGGCACTCGAGTTCCATTTGAGGCTGTGACATTGCATGCCCGTTACCTGTGATGGAACCCAAGCGGAGTAATACTCGAGGCGTGCGTGCGCCCTAGTATGGTATGTCCCAACGACAAGACAGCAGCAGGCACGGTGGCAGGCTACGGATACGGCGATGTCATCAAGTGCCGTATCGAGCATACGACGGGACAAGCCGTCCCATTTCCCAAGGTCTTCTCCCCGTTTGTTGTAAAGGCCTCAGTTTTTGACACATGTTTAAAGTGTTCATCACCACACAACACACCTCATTTGAAGAAAGTTGATGAACACATTTGAAGAGCAAGTAACCATTATCAACATGCTCATTAGAGAATAAACTCACAAGATGCAAAAGTGGTATTTCCCACATGCATCATCTAGGGGCTGGGCATATGAAAACTCCTACACCTTGCTAGGAATGTCCATGCCAAGTTTCACCCAAATTCAAAACCTTTTTGAGGTACTTTTGGGTATAGCTAGAAAGAGGGTAGTTATAACTCAAATTCAAATTCAAACTGTTTATCCCATGAATTCAACAGTGGGAGGCATATTCTTACTCAGCACATTTTTGTGAGCTTGCACACCAATTTTCACTCCATTTGGAGTTGATCTTGACATGAGCCAAGTGTAGCAAATTCAAACTTTATTTGAATTTCAAACTGAACATGTGCTGAAATTTAGTCAAACCAAAACCAATTTGAATTCTAACCAATACAAATGGCTCAGGGGTGAATAATTCAAATCACCATGGGCATTTTAGGGCTTACTGTTTACAACAGTAATAGAGAGTTAATCTCAGAGGTTAAAATGGGGGTGGGACCCACCTGTCATAGGCTGCTGAAAACTTGCAACCGAAGCAGTGGACTTTGCCTCTGTCTGTTCAACGCCACCGAGGGCTGCTCGTGCGCCACCGAGGAGAGCCGGTGCCACCAGCTGCTTCCCGCCTCCACACGCGAGCCCAGGGTCGGTTCCGGGGTCCTCTTAAGGCGCTCCACGCGCTCCACCGAAGCGATCATCACTCGCTTCCTTCTCCCCGGTAAACACCGAGCTCCTCGGCCTCCGCCTCTCTGCTCGATCGGGAAACCACAAAAACATCGCACCCTCTCCTCCCCCGAGCAGCTAGGCAGCACCCTGACGTCAACCTCCACTTCCCCGACGCCAAAAAGCCTGAGCTCCGGCCTCCCTTGCCCGAGAACGATCGCCACAGCGGCGACCTAACCTAAGCCGAAGGTCAGGCGCTCATGGACAGCGTTCCTCAGGGGCTTTCACGGGGCAGCAAGAACGGCAACGGGAGCGCGCGGCCACCGTGTTGCTCTCCTCCAAGTCTTGAAGCAAACCGTGGAGCATCCGCTACGAATTTCCAGATTTTGCTCCGGTGATCTTAAACCGAGCTTCCAGTATGGTTTCTTCGAATTTCCGCTCTATGATCCTTCTTAAGTTATCAAATCTTGCACATAGGCGCTGGACTAGCTGGCGATCATTTTCCTTTTAGCATCCGGGGTATGAAACCGACTAGGAGTGACAAATTTTGAGCTTGATCAAGGACGTTCGTGGCGGGCATGATCGGTCACATGGTGCCGACCAACTTGCCGCCATGTTTGAACACCTTTGAGACCTTGTCAAGTTTCCTAGAGGTGTACTGATGCTATAGAACTGTTTGTTCGAGGTCTTGGCGGGTTAGAACCCACGGCCGAAGGCGCCGAACCTCAACCGAGGCCGCCGCACATCGCCGGGTTATTTCCGGTCACCGCCAGTTCGAACTGAATCCACAGACGTGTTCCTCGACGTCGATAACCCCCTGTTGGCGAGTTTCAGACCGTGCGGTGGCCGGCAGCGGCAATCCGGCGAGCTGCGGTTCTGCTCCGGCGAGGGGAAGCGGCGCGTGCGCGAGGGAGCGGCGGGAGGAAGACGAAGCCGGGTGGCCCACGTGTCAGCGGCTCGGAATTATATTCGGGGATCGGCCTACGGCTCGGATCCGGTGTGCTGGCGCGCAAAAACTCCGTGGACCCGGTGTGCAATCGCCTCAGCGCCCGACACGTGTACCGTGGACCCACCGGCAGATTTGAACTTTTCCCCGAAACTGTTTGGAATTTTAACTGTAGAATCCCTTGGAGGAAAACTCTGAAATTTTGCGGGGATGTTCACCGAAATATCCCTGAACTTCAATAAAAATTTCAGATCCCTTTGAGCTAATTTGATCCACCTATGGTGTGATTAATAATACTGTTTCAGAGAAAATGGAAAATGTTCAGAAACATTTTCAGAATTTTCTCTGAAATTGTTTAGCTCATATCTTTAGCTAGGAACCTTCAAATTAAGTGAGACCAACTCCATTAGAACCCTCTGAAAATCTAGTTTTCAGAAAGGCATCGCTTGCTCCATGAAAATCCCTAGAACACCCTAAAGGCTCCAATTAAGGTCAAGTACATAACTATTTGTGGAGGGCTCAAATGAGCTTTGCTGCAACTAAAACTTGGCCAAGTCTCTGTTTAGGTTGTATCCAAACCACAGAAAAAATTTCAGAGTCATTGAGTCTGTCTAGTTTGACTTATAGCCTTCACAAGTTTAAAATTCAATTCAAATGCATTTAAATTAATACATGTACTTGTTACCTCATGTAGTCGCTAAGGTCGAGGAGGAACCCGAAGTCCTAGACTTCGTAACACCCGAAGAGCAGCTGGCCTACGACCAAGAGCAGCAAGGCAAGCTCCGGTTTGCATTCACCTTTTTATAAAGTTCTATTGTTTTGAGCACTTACTTGAGTATCATTATTTCTTGCACTAGAGTCTTGTTTGAAAACCCAATTGCATAGCCAAGAAAGCCATGGGTTGGGATTAGGATTGAAAACCCCGTTAGCTACTGCAATGCTAAGATAGTGTAGGATTCGGTACAAGTCGAGTAGTTGGAACTACTCGCGAGCATAGGCTAGAGGCACTCGACTGGGGTAGAGATAGCACATGATACACATGGCAAGAAAAATGAGACTGAGCGGAGAGTGAGGACTTTGGGGCCTGTGTGCTATAGCTCCGCTTGTGTCGATTGAGGACCGAGCCGTGTGCGGGCCTGTTGAACAAGCTAGAACAGTACCAAAGACCTACCGGCTATATGGGAACCGGGAAACCGATGTAACTCGGGTAGCTGGGTGTTGAGGCATAGCGGGTCGTTCAGAGGGTAGGTTGAGAGCTCGAGGTGTAAATCGGCTGGCGGGACTGAGATGCGCGTGCAGAGACCTCTTGCTTGGGATGATTGGACCGGTTCAACATTTGGCTAACGGGTGAAAGGTGGTTGCGTACGACGTCCGTGATGGTTTCTGTAGGCAACATCGAGTACGGGCATACGTGATGTGTTATTCGGGTAACCCAGCAGGTGTAAATCGATTATAATCGCTGTCCCTCACGGTCAGTGAGTACCACATGTTCACTATACCGTGACATAGAAAGAACAGGCTAGTTACATGTTAAGATGTTGCTTATTATAAGATGGACTTTGATTGTTAATGATTTTACTATAGTCTAGAGATAATTAAAGTTCCTTTCAACTTTGGGCAAAGTACATGAGAGAAATGCGTTTCTTGTTTGATTGCGGCTCTCTCATGTGCCTTAGCGTAAGGTTCTCCACAACCTGCTGCTAAAACTTGAAAGTAAGGTTCCACTATTTAGGCGGGTCCTTGCAAATGATTTTTACCTCATGTAACCTATCACCCCTCATGTAGAAGTTTCATGTTTAGGAGAGACGGGTCAGTCTTGCTGAGCCTTCGTGCTCACTGCTTGTGTTTGAAGCTTTTGCAGGGTTCTATGAGGAAGGGACTCCCGAGGAGGAGACGGAACCCTAGGAGGGGAACCCCATCGAGTGGGAGTCGTGCACGCCGCCGTGTTAGTGTGCGTGTGTGCTAGCAAGGACACGTTCACGGGGTGAACGTGAACTTGATGCGTAGTTACGCCCGCGAGTGTAGACTGAACATATTTTGTTGTAAAAATGTTCATAAACCTGTTTATATAATAAAACTTTGCTTCCGCTTTGTACCTTTGATGTGTGTTATTCGGTGCTGTGCAACGCAGCACCCCTCAGCGTGATCCTGGTTCAACAAGACAGTGGGGTCGTGTCAGCGTTGGTATCAGAGCTCGCTTGAGGTTTAACGCATGAAAAAGGTCATCTTTTTCAAAAATCCAGTGAGGAACGAGTTAGTAGCCCATATAAGGATGTTATTAGTGTATAGAAAGTGGCATACTAACCCATTTTCTTATGTTAGAAAATCGTGCATCTCGGGACGTTTATGTCTTGGGGGTGCACGTAAGAGCTGTCCACCAGTGTGCACAAGCTGAAGGGTGGCAGGTAACCCAACCCGCTTTGTTATCCTCTACGACTTTTCATTTCGTTTGGGGTATTCGATCAACGTCTGTCCCAGGCGTGCATGGTGCAATTTGGGAGACCCCGTCACGTGGTCATTAACGTGAACACGTAGCTCAAGGCGTGTTTGGCTTGAGAACATCCGGGCGAGTGATGACGGCCGGGTGTACGAACTGTATGGATACCTGGCTCGGTGTGCAGCCCAGTCTGACGATTGTGTGAGCTATCTGCAGGTAGTATAACAACAAAACGGTAGACGTGTAGTATCCGTGTGCGAGAGACGTTTAGTGCCACTGAACTAACGAAGCCGGCTAAGTCCGGTATAGGTTTTTCTTTGTGAGGACGTAGTACCGACATGATCTGGTGACACATCGACGTCACACTCCACTAAATGAACAACTTCATTGTAAAACTTGAAAGTTTTAATCTGGAGCACTAAAACTTTGATGTAACTCCATCCCTTAATCAGGATATTCAAATTTAACAAGTTTTCAACTTATATGTTGCTAAGGACAGAGCACCCTGTTTTCAGCTGAATTAAGGCTGAAGTTAATCAGGGGCTAGAGGTTGAGTTCTTTCGAGGTTGGGGTCATATGATACATGTCTGGACAGATTTGGAAGAGCTTTACAACTTTTCTGTTGAGGTCCAGAGGTGTTTCATCCCTTAACCAATCGAAAAATGCAGTAGAGTTGAAACTGTCCAGAAAACCGGGCAGAGCAAACACTCTCTGTAACTATCTGTAAATTAGGCATAACTTCCTGCATAAAAATCCAAAAATAGAAAATTAGGTAGTTCTGAAAAGTTAATGAGATGTGTTACAACTTTATAACAGAAAGTTTTGTCAGATTGGGAGCAGAATTAACTGGAATTCTTGGATCAAAGCAGCACCTAAAGCAGGGAGGTGCTGTCCAATTTTCTCCAGCAATTCTGTTAAATTTGGAATCTCAGAACTTTTGAACCAGGACAGATCTTAGGCCAAGCAAATACTTTCTGGAAAGCTATTGAAGTTAGCTTTAACTTTTATGTTGAGCTCCAGAATTTATTTTGCTTTTAACATGGACTAAATCAGGTTGAAATGGAAACTGGTCAGGGCTGTCATGTTGGACAGCAGATCAGCAGTCAAATTTGTTTAAATTTGAACTATGTTTCCAAGTTTTATGGGTTCAATGAAATGTTTTGTGTTATAACTCAATAATTTACTTTTCAAATAAATATTTGACATTTCTCAAATATATTTTTACAGATGACAGCGGATAAACAGTTCGAGAACGGGTGGGTGGAATCTCACTGTTCTCACCACAGCGGCTATCCGGAAGCATTGAGGCAGATGCTTGAATATTTCGGGTACAACCAGATGCCGCAGTACTTCACCAAGGAAGAAGGCGAGGAGGGGAAAAAGACATGTACAATCCATGTTGAGGTTCCTGCAGGACCTACGCCACCCGGTTGGGCGCCGTTCACCGTTACGGTGAGGGGTAGACAACCGGAGGTGATGTGGCAAGTGGCAGCCCGCGACACCATGTCACGTTTCTGCCAACTACACGTGAGGGCTATGGAGGGCACTCCATACACGCTTTTTCTGGTGGAGGGATGGGCACATCATGTGTGGGAAGGGAGGTACCGGGAGGCAACAGATCCGGGTTGCCCAAGGTACAACCCCGCGGAGGCAAACCTCAGCCTCCAGATGAGGGCGGGGAAGGCCGTGATGGACAACCAAACTGTTCATACGGAGCATCTCGCCGCAAAGCACAAGGAGAGCACAAGCCGTGGAGACCATTTTGAGAGTGCTCACAGCGCACTCGCAATGTACTCCTTCCGACGATCAAGCAACTGAACGAACAACATAATCAGTTTCATCGTCTGAAGAAGGCGAAGAAGAAGAGCCGTGTCGACATCGCGGCGTTGCAAGAACTGGTGCAGACTCTAACCCAGCAGAACGAGGACCTTACTCAAGAGCGAGATGATGCTATTGAGGAAGGGCAAGGCTGGGAAGAAGACTACAACCAGGCCATGGACGATCCACGCGTTGCAGGATCTCGTACCTCCGGTATTGGGCATACCGGTGGTCTTGGGTCTTCCTGCAACGGGAGAACCCGAGATGGGAGAGGAGGTTGTAGATCCGGAGCCGCCAGCAGAGGTACTGGAGGAGCACGACCCACAGGAGGTCGAGTTCTACTCTGAGTAGGAGGTTACCGTTGCCAAGTAGGGCGACCAGAGTAGTGTAACCCAAACTTTTGTAACCAGTGACATGTCGTGTAGACAGTAGCGTATGTATAGGTAGTGACGACATGAGCACGACTTCTCGAGACTGAGAATAATGTATCTTGTATAAAGTTTATGCTTTATCAATATATGTGAATGTTGTGCAAATTATTCATGCGTCACTTCAATACCTACTGTTGCATATGGAATTTTTAAGTATGACATGTGCTGATTGCTGCTGTTTTGAATTTCAGAATGACTCGTACTCGTGCCAACCCGGACGTTGGGGGTTCTAGTCAAGGGGGAGAAACCTCCCAACAGCCTCCCGAGGACTACTCGGGACAGCAACAGCAGCAGCAACAGCAACAACAAACACCGCCACCGCCACCGCCAACGGTTACATTAGCTGACATCGTTGCGGCAATGACGGGTTCTCATCAGCAGCACACGGAGTTGCTGCAGACCCTCATTGCCAATACGTCTCGACCAGAGAGGCGTCAAGATCGTGAGGAGCTCCAACAGAGCTCCTACTCCGACTTCCTAGCAACTCATCCCCCGGTATTCTCAAGGGCGGATGAACCCATCGATGCGGACAACTGGATCCGCACGATAGAGATGAAGTTCGGGCTGCTCCAAATAAGTGAGCAGCGCAAGACTCAGTTCACGGTCCAGCAGCTCCAGGGATCCGCGAGCGTGTGGTGGGCAAACTACTGTGCTTCACAGCCCACCGACCGAGTCATGACCTGGGCGGAGTTCCGGACGGCCTTCCGGGCCTATCACATACCGCCGGGTCTCATGAAGAGGAAGACACAGGAGTTTCTACACCTGCAGCAAGGGAGCCGGAACACGCTGGAATACTCCAGGGCGTTCAACGATCTCGCTCTCTACGCGTCGTATCACGCTGATACCGACGAGAAGCGGCGGGACCACTTCTACCAGGGGCTTAATCCGCTCCTGAAGGACAAACTGGCGATGTTCAATCGCGGCAGCCTCAACGACATAATTGATGCTGCGATTGTTCAGGAGGACTCTGGTAAGGAGTTTGCGGCGGCGGAAAGAAAGCGAAGCGCGCCGCAGAGCAGAGGAGAAGGAGCTGTTCCTTCTCAGAAATTTCGGATGGTGAATCGCCCACCATCGGGTTCACGCTGGCAGCCACCACAAAGGCCGATGGCATTCCGTAGTCGGCCGTATTCGTCACTGGCGTTCAGGCCGGCACTGCCAGCCCCACTTCCGCAGCAACAACAGCAGTGGGTGATGCCGCGTGCGTATGCACCTCAGCAGCACATGCCGGGCTTTCGTCCCCCAAGCACCGGACAAGCAGCGGTCACATGCTACAAATGTGGTCGCCCAGGACACTTCGCCAGCAGTTGTCCGGAGAGACAAGGCGGCGGAGTTGCACCGCAACTTCCGGGGAGGAATCAGCCCCGGAACCCTACTAATGCACGGCGGGCAAACCCGAGGACCGGCACTGTCCACCAACTTGCCATAGAGGACGTGCCGGAGGGTGAGCCAATCCTTGCGGGTATGTTCCAACTCCACCAGCATCCCGCCATAGTGTTGTTTGATTCAGGCGCCACGCATAGCTTCATTAGCCAAGCTTTCATTGATAGATATAGCTAGCAAATACTACCCACCGATAGTCCTTGTGTGATCTGTTCACCGGGTGGGAAAATTTCAGCAAGCATGATGGTCTCAAAAGCGCCATTGTGCTTAGAGGGTAGAGTATACCCTACGTCTCTCAAAATTTTAGAGGGACAAAAGGTCAATGTCATCTTAGGGATGTCGTGGTTAACCCTCCATGGCGCTGTTTTAGACACCATCCTCCGAATTGTGCACTTGAAATCAGAAGTGCACGAATTTCATTCCTTATTTCTGGACAGTCCAGAAATAAAACTTCCAAGTGTCTATCAATCCAGAACCATCAGATTGGAAGATATTCCAGTGGTCCGAGAGTTCCCTGACATGTTCCCGGATGATTTACCGGGGATGCCGCCCGATAGAGAGGTGGAGTTCAAGATTGAACTTGCACTGGGAACCATGCCAATATCTCGAAGGCCGTACAAGATGGCGCCCAAGGAGTTGGCTGAACTTAAGACCCATCTAACGGACCTACTGGAAAAGGGTTTTATTAGGCCGAGCTCCTCACCATGGGGCTGTTCGGCATTATTTGTGAAGAAGAAGGATGAGACGTTGCGGCTTTGTGTGGACTATCGTCCACTAAACGCCGTAACCATCAAGAACAAGTACCCGTTGCCACGGATCGACATGTTGTTTGATCAGTTGGTCGAAGAAAGATCTTTTCCAAGATGGATTTAAGATCCGGGTACCATCAGATTAAGATACGGGCTGAGGATATTCCGAAGACGTCTTTCTCGACGAGGTACGAGCTTTATGAGTACCTGGTCATGTCCTTCGGCCTCACCAATGCTCCAGCTAACTTCATGTATCTAATGAACTCGGTATTCATGCCGGAGCTAGACAAGTTTGTCGTAGTCATCATCGATGACATACTGGTATATTCCATGTCCGAGGAAGATCACAAGAAGCATCTGCGTATAGTCTTGCAACGGCTGCGGGATCACAATCTATACGCGAAATTCAGCAAGTGCAAATTCTGGATATCGCAAGTGCCTTTTCTCGGGCATATCATCTCAGCGGAAGGTATCGCTGTAGACATGAGTAAATCACACAAGTGCTGAATTGGAAGTCCCTGAGAACTGTTCACGAGGTACGGAGTTTCCTCGGGCTCGCGGGATATTATCGGAGGTTCATCCCGATCTTCTCAAAGATTGCCAAGCCTATGACCGAGCTGCTAAAGAAGGCTACCAAATATGTTTGGAGTCCAGCAAGTGAACCAGCGTTCAAGGCATTAGTGAAGCACCTGACATCAGCACCGGTTTTGGCGCAGCCAGACACAACAAAACCATTCGATGTGTACTGCGATGCATCCGGCATTGGGCTCGGATGTGTGCTGATGCAAGACCGAAGAGTGGTCGCGTATGGGTCACGGCAGCTCAGAAACCATGAGCAGAATTATCCAACTCACTACTTGGAGCTCGCTGCCGTGGTACTTGCACTAAAAATGTGGAGGCACTACCTACTCGATAACCTCGTACATTTATACCGACCACAAGAGCCTCAAGTACATATTCACTCAGAAGGAGCTGAATATGAGGCAGCGAAGATGGTTAGAATTGATAAAGGATTACGAAATAGAGATCCATTATCACCCCGGCAAGGCAAACGTAGTGGCGGATGCGCTGAGCCGCAAGTCACACGTCAACAATCTGACCATCACACTGTTGGAAGAGAGCGAACCACCACTCCATGTGATTCCACATGGAGCTCTCTACAACTTAGCTTTGATCCCCACCATCCGTGAAGAGATAGCGGCAGCTCAGAAACATGACAAGGGCATGTCGCATTTGCGGAGACGTGTAGACAGTGGGGAACTGAAATATTTCCGGAAGGACGGAGACGGCGTCCTATGGTTCAAGGACCGGATCTTCGTACCCCGTAACCCGGAGTTACGGAAGAAAATTTTTGATGAGGCTCACTTATCAAAATTTTCTATTCACCCTGGCAGCAACAAAATGTATCAAGAACTCAGAAGAAAGTTTTGGTGGACACGGATGAAGCGGGAGATCGCAAAGTATGTGTACGAGTGTGATACATGTCGAAGGGTGAAGGCAGATCATATGCGGAAACCGGGACTGCTACAACCACTGGGCGTTCCTGCCTGGAAATGGGAGGATGTGAGCATGGACTTCATCGTCGGTCTACCCACCACCTTTCAGAAGCATGATTCTGTGTGGGTGATCGTCGACCGGCTCACCAAAGTTGCCCATTTCATCCCGGTCAACACCAACTACAACGCCAAGAAGTACGCTGAACTGTACATCTCACGGATCCTATGCTTGTACGGCGTACCCCGTACCATCATATCGGACCGGGGCACTTTATTTGTGTCCCGTTTTTGGGAGCATCTACACGCTGTGTTAGGGAAGAAGCTAATCCGTAGTTCAGCATGCCACCCGCAGATGGATGGGCAAACCGAGCAGGTAAATCAGATTGTAGAAGACATGCTACGAGCTTGCGCTATCAACCACGGCAAGAATTGGGATGATCACTTGCCGTTAGCCGAGTTCTCGTACAACAATGGGTACCAAGCCAGCATCAAGATGGCGCCTTACGAGGTGCTATAGGGGAGAAAATGCCGCACACCACTGAATTGGTGTGAGTCTGGCGAAAGGGTTACCTTCGGGATTGATCTTGTCAACAACGCGGAGGAAAGGGTTTGACTGATTCAAGCAAACCTAAAAGCCACCCAATCCCGACAGAAACAATATGCGGACCGGAGAAGGCGCCCACTACAATTCGAAGTCGGGGATCACGTATACTTACGTGTATCTCCAATGATGGGCGTAAACAGATTTGGGGTGAGAGGAAAGTTGGCACCCCGATTCATCGGTCCATTCCAGATTACCGAAAGATGTGGATCAGTAACATACCGGCTGAAATTACCAGAAGCACTTTCCGGTGTGCACGATGTCTTTCATATTTCCCAGTTGAGGAAGTGTCTCAAGCTATCAACTACCGTTCAGCTGGAGGACATTGAAGAACTTAAACCGGATCTCACCTATCGGGAGGAACCGGTTCAGATCATTGACGAGAAGGCCTGAACCACAAGCAACCGTACGTTGTGGTTCTACAAAGTTCTGTGGAGTAATCACTCCATGGACGAAGCAACATGGGAGAGCGAAGGATTTCTTCGCGCTAACTACTCTGACTTTTTCACGTCGCATATCCGGTAATTTGCCACCATCCTCTCTCTCATTTTCACCTTATAATCTCTGGACGAGATTCTTTTAAGGAGAGAGGAATGTAAAGGCCTCAGTTTTTGACACATGTTTAAAGTGTTCATCACCACACAACACACCTCATTTGAAAAAAGTTGATGGACACATTTGAAGAGCAAGTAACCATTATCAACATGCTCATTAGAGAATAAACTCACAAGATTCAAATGTGGTATTTCCCACATGCATCATCTAGGGGCTGGGCATATGAAAACTCCTACACCTTGCTAGGAATGTCCATTCCAAGTTTCACCCGAATTCAAAACCTTTTTGAGGTACTTTTGGGTATAGCTAGAAAGAGGGTAGTTTGAACTCAAATTCAAATTCAAACTGTTTTATCCCATAAATTCAAAAGTGAGAGGCATATTCTTACTCAGCACATTTTTGTGAGCTCACACACCAATTTTAAATCCATTTGGAGTTGATCTTGACATGAGCTAAGTGTAGCAAATTCAAACTTTATTTGAATTTCAAACTGAACATGTGCTGAAATTTAGTCAAACCAAAACCAATTTGAATTCTAACCAATTCAAATGGCTCAGGGGTGAATAATTCAAATCACCATGGGCATTTTAGGGCTTACTTTTTACAACAGTGATAGAGAGTTAATCTCAGAGGTTAAAATGAGGGTGGGACCCACCTGTCATAGGCTGCTGAAAACTTGCAACCGAAGCAGTGGACTTTGCCTCTGTCTGTTCAATGCCACCGAGGGCTGCTCGTGCGCCACCGAGGAGAGCCGGCGCCACCAGCTGCTTCCCGCCTCCACACGAGAGCCCAGGGTCGGTTCCGGGGTCCTCTTAAGGTGCTCCACGCGCTCCACCGAAGCGATCATCGCTCGCTTCCTTCTCCCCGGTAAACACGATCTCCTCGGCCTCCGCCTCTCTGCTCGATCGGGAAACCGTGAAAACATCACGCCCTCTCCTCCCCCGATCGGCTAGGCATCACCCTGAGGTAAACCTCCACTCCCCTGACGCCAATACCCCGAGCTCCGGCCTCCCTTGCCCGAGAACGATTGCCACAACGACGACCTAACCTCAGCCGAAGGTCGGGCGCTCGTGGACAGCGTTCCACAGGGGATTTCACGGGCCAGCAAGAATGGCAACGGGAGCGTGCGGCCACCGTGTTGCTCTCCTCCAAGTCTTGAAGCAAACCGTGGAGCATCCGCTACGAATTTCTAGATTTTGCTCCGGGCGGTCTTAAACCGAGCTTCCGGTACGGTTTCTTTGAATTTCCGCTCTGTGATCCTTCTTAAGTTATCAAATCTTGCACATAGGCGCTGGACTAGCCGGCGATCATTTTCCTTTTAGCATCCGGGGTATGAAACCGACTAGGAGTGACGAATTTTGAGCTCAATCAAGGACGTTCGTGGTGGGCACGATAGGTCACACGGTGCCGACCAACTTGCCGCCATGTTTGAACACCTTTGAGACCTTGTAGAGTTTCCTAGAGGTGTACTGATGCTGTAGAACTGTTTGTTCGAGGTCTTGGCGGGTTAGAACCCACGGCCAAAGGCACCGGACCTCAACCGAGGCCGCCGCACGTCGCCGGGTTATTTCCAGTCACCGCCAGTTCGAACTGAACCCACAGACGTGTTCCTCGATGTCTATAAACCCCTGGCGGCGAGTTTCAGACCGTGCGGTGGCCGGCAGCGGCAATCCGGCGAGCTGCGGTCCTGCTCCGGCGAGGGGAGGCGGCGCGTGCGCAAGGGAGCGGCGGGAGGAAGACGAATCCGGGTGGTCCACGTGTCAGCGGCTCGGAATTTAAATTGGGGATCGCTCTGCGGCTGGGATCCGGTGTGCTGGCGCGCAAAAACCCATGGACCTCGGTGTGCAATCGCCTCAGCGCCCGACACGTGTACCGTGGACCCACCGGCAGATCTGAACTTTTCCCCGATTTTTAGAATTCATTCAAATTTCAAATCCTCATAACTTTTGCTAGGAACATCCAAATCAAGTGAACCAAATTTTGTTAAATCCAGCTCTCTAAGTACTTTCCAGCAAATAAAGTTTCACTTCATGAAAATCCTTATTTCTCCAGAATGAATTACTCAAAATTTAAACTGTTTGGAATTTTAACTGGAGAATCCCTTGGAGGAAAATTCTGAAATTTTGCTGGGATGTTCACCAAAATATCCCTGAACTACAATAAAAATTTCAGATCCATTTGAGCTCATTTGATCCACCTAATGGTGTGATTAACAAAACTGTTCCAGAGAAAATGGAAAATGTTCAGAAACATTTTCAGAATTTTCTCTGAAATTGTTTAGCTCATATATTTAGCTAGGAACCTTGAAATTAAGTGAGACCAACTCCATTAGAACCCTCTGAAAATCTAGTTTTCATAAAGGCATGGCTTGCTCCATGAAAATCCCTAGAACACCCTAAAGGCTCCAATTAAGGTCAAGTACATAATTATTTGTGGAGGGCTCAAATGAGCTTTGCTGCAACTAAAACTTGGCCAAGTCTCTGTTTAGGTTGTATCCAAACCACAGTAAAAATTTCAGAGTCATTGAGTCTGTATAGTGGGACTTATAGCCTTCACAAGTTTTAAATTCAATTCAAATGCATTTAAATTAATACATGTACTTGTTACCTCATGTAGTCGCTAAGGTCGAGGAGGAACCCGAAGTCCTAGACTTTGTTACTCCAGAAAAGCAGCTAGCCTACGACCAAGAGCAGCAAGGCAAGCTCCGGTTTGCATTCACCTTTTTATAAAGTTCTATTGTTTTGAGCACTTACTTGAGTATCATTATTTCTTGCACTAGAGTCTTGTTTGAAAACCCAATTGCATAGCCAAGAAAGCCATGGGTTGGAATTAGGATTGAAAACCCCATTAGCTACTGCAATGCTAAGATAGTGTAGGATTCGTACAAGTCGAGTAGTTGGAACTACTCGCGAGCATAGGCTAGAGGCACTCGACTCGGGTAGAGATAGAACATGATACACATGGCAAGAAAAATGAGACTGAGCGGAGAGTAAGGGCAGCAGGACTTTGGGGCCTGTGTGCTATAGCTCCCCTTGTGTCGATTGAGGACCGAGCCGTGTGCGGGCCTGTTGAACAAGCTATAACAGTACCGAAGACCTACTGGCTATATGGGAACCGGGAAACCGATGTAACTTGGGTAGCTGGGTGTTGATGCATAGCTGGTCGTTCAGAGGGTAGGTTGAGAGCTAGAGGTGTCAATCTGCTGGCGGCACTGAGATGCACGTGCAGAGACCTCTTGCTCGGGACGATTGGACCGGTTCAACATTTGGCTAACGGGTGAAAGGTGGTTGCGTACGACGTCCGTGATGGTTGCTGTAGGCAACATCGAGTACGGGCGTACGTGACGGGTTATTCGGGTAACCCTGCATGTGTAAATCGATTATAATCGCCGTCCCTCATGGTCAGTGAGTACCACTTGCCACTGTACCGTGACGTAGAAAGAACAGGCTAGTTACATGTTAAAATGTTGCTGATTGAAAGATGGACTTTGATTGTTAATGATTTGCTGTAGTTTAGAGCTAATTAAAGTTCCTTTCAACTTTGGGCAAAGTATATGAGAGAAATGCGTTTCTTGTTTGATTGCGGCTCTCTCATGTGCCTTAGTGTAAGGTTCTCCACAATCTGCTGCTAAAACTTGAAAGTAAGGTTCCACTAACTAGGCGGGTCCTTGCAAATGATTTTTACCTCATGTAACCTATCACCCCTCATGTAGAAGTTTCATGTTTAGGAGAGACGGGTCAGTCTTGCTGAGCCTTCGTGCTCACTGCTTGTGTTTGAAGCTTTTGCAGGGTTCTATGAGGAAGGGACTCCCGAGGAGGAGACGGAACCCCAGGAGGGGAACCCCGTCGAGTGGGAGTCGTGCACGCTGCTGTGTTAGTGTGCGTGTGTGCTAGCAAGGACACGTTCACGGGCTGAACGTGAACTTGATGCGTAGTCTACGCCCGCGAGTGTAGACTGAACATATTTTGTTGTAAAAATGTTCATAAACCTGTTTATGTAATAAAACTTTGCTTCCGCTTTGTACTTTTGATGTGTGTTATTCGGTGCTGTGCAACGCAGCACCCCTCAGCATGATCCTGGCTCGACAAGACCGTGGGGTCGTGTCATTTGTAATATGAGAGAAGAGGAGAGCGGGTATAAAGGGAGGAACCGGTCGATCCCATAGGGAATAGCTTTCTTACTTGTAAAAGAACGACCCCAATTCTTGGGAAAGAACAGCGAGACACCCTAGACTGGACGTAGGGCACCTTGCCTGAACCAGTATAAACTCTTTGTATTCTTAGCTAGGCCAACTCGAGGAAGAACGAGCATTACATTTTTTGCTAGTCGGAAATCCGAACGCTGACAGTTGGCACGCCAGGTAGGGGGACTGTTGCGCGTTCCGTTTCTTCATCTCCTTGATGGCTCCACTTCGATCAACCTTGGCACCCGTCATGAAGATATCCTTCAGCAACTTCGACTTCACCACCGGCGACGGTGGCCTCCTGGAATATGCTCCTACTAGTCCCAAGAGCCGGACCGCAATACCAAGGAGCCTGAATCCATTCACCCACGATGCAAGCATCCATCAGGTTCTCGGCGGGCGGCGGGTCGCTTCACCCCCAAAAGGCGGGCCTACCCACGGCTCCAGATAAAGCACTGCCAATAGGCGCCCGTCTTCCCAAGTAGGAATGGCCGAGCCTGTTCCATCACCTCCATACGACGCCTCGGAGGTCGACATCGCCGTCACAACCACCGCACCACCCCTTCGCTGGTCTGGGACGAGGATCACGTTCGACCAGGCCGACCACCCCGCCCATCTCCGGCAATCTGGGCGGCTGCCCCTAATTGTGGACCCGATAGTCGGCACTGAACGCCTGACCAAGGTAATGATGGACGACAGAAGCAGCCTCAAAATCTTGTACGTCAAAGCCCTCGATGATATAGGGATACCACGCTCCCACCTTCGACCAGCTCAAGCGCCCTTCTACGGCATCATTCCCAACGGATAGGTGATGCCACTCGGAGAGGTCAACCTCCCCATCACCTTCGTGGATGAAACAAATTTCCGCATGGAGACCCTCACGTTTGAGGTCCCTGAGTGCGATAGCGCTTTCCACACCATATTAGGACGGCCATGCTACGCGAAGGTCATGGACATTCAAAGCTACACCTACCTCAGAATGAAGATGGCTGGCCCCAAGGGAGTCATCACTGTACAATTGAATGTACGACGAGCTCTCCTATGCGAATAGGATGCATGCGAGCTGGCATCTACAGCGGCCGTAGCGGCGGAGCTCAGCGAACTCCAACAGCACGTGACGGGAGGCGCGCTCGACTGCACCACCACATACGGAACCTTCTGACCTGCGGAGACACGAAGGTGGTTTGGATTGACCCCGAAGACCCATCGAAGATGATCCGGGTGGGTATCACCCTAGGCCAGGAACGAGAATCCACGCTCACCGAGTTCCTGCGCTCCAACCGGGACCTCTTCGCTTGGCATCCTTCAGATATGCCAGGTATCCCCAGAGAGATCGCCGAGCAAACCCTTAAAATTAAGCCAGACTCTCAGCTCATCAAGCAAAGGTTGTGTCACTTTGACGAGCAGAAGCGATGGGCCATTGGGGTTGAGATCGTCAAACTCTTATCAGCCGGCTTCATCGAGGAAGTGCAACACCCTGAGTGGGTAGACAACCTTGTGCTTGTCAAGAAGAAGAGCGGGTAGTGGAGGATGTGTGTCGATTACACGAGCGTGAACAAGGCGTGCCCGAAGGACACCTTCCCGCTGCCTTATATCAACCAGGTCATCTACTTTGCCGCAGGGAGCGAATCCCTTTGTTTACTCGATGCCTACTCAGGATATAATCAGATCGCCCTATGTGAGGAGGAGCGGCGGGAAACGGTGTTCATCACTCCCTTCGGCTCCTACTGCTGTGTGAGGATGCCTTTTGGGCTGAAGAATGCAGGAGCGACATACCAGCGATGCATGCAGAAGTGTTTCCAGCAGCAGATCGGGTGAAACCTCGAGCTGCACATCGGCGATATCGTGGTAAAATTGAAAAAGGCATCCAACCTCGAGGAAACCTTCACCAACCTCCACCACAACAACATCAAGCTCAACCAGGTAAAATGCGTGTTCGGTGTCCCTCGAGCAAAGCTGCTCAGATATATTATCTCAGAGCACGGCATCGATGCCAACCCCGAGAAGATCATGGCGATCACCAACATCGGTCCCATCAGCGATGTCAAAGGCGTGCAAAGGTTGATGGGCTGCCTCGCAGCCCTGAGCCGTTTCGTCGCACGGCTCGAGGAGCGGGGGCTGCCCCTCTACAGGCTCCTGAAGAAATCCCAGCCATTCAGTGGATGGAGGAAGCTAAAAAGGCCATCGATGGTCTGAAGATATTCCTCACCAACCCCCCAATACTAGCGTCACTCGAGCCTGACGAACCGCTCCTCCTCTACATTGTAGCCACCAGTCAAGTGGTCAGCACCGCCCTCGTCATAGAGCAGGAGGAGCCCGAGCATGACCACTGGGTCCAAAGGCCGATCTACTTAGTAAGCAATGTGTTATCCGACTGAGAGACATGCTATCCACACGTGTAGAAGCTCCTATACACCATCCTCATAACGAAGCGGAAGCTCTTGCACTACTTTTAGAGCCACCCGGTGCGGATGGTGACGCACACGGGCTCGGGGCAATCTTCAACAGCCGGGATTCGTCTGCGAGGATTGTGAAGTGGGCGCCGGAACTCATGGGATACGACATATCCTACGTCACCCGGACAGCAATCAAGTCCCAAACTCTGGCCGACTTTGTCGCTCAATGGACGGGGGCACAAGCATCTTCAAGCCCGACCTGTCATAAGTACTGGATAATGAACTTTGACGGATTTTTAACCCTTAACAACGCAGGAAGTGGCTGTAATATCCCGAGCATTTTGCGGACTTTTTGATCTAATGCCCCGATGGATGATCGGAGTCCATAGATTTGTAGAGGTCGTCAAAATAATTTTTGTTTCACTGTTCATATGTTTGATTCAGAGATAGGATGAGTTAGTATAAGTCGGACTAATTTGCACCGTTGGATATGAAGGTTTGGTCACCTGGCAATATATATATATATATATATATATATATATATATATATATATATATATCAAACCTGCTGTTCTCTCCCTTCCTCCCCAACCAGAGCTGCCACCCCCTTCTTTACCCAACCAGCGCAGCTACTCCTCAGGACTCTGATCCAGTGCCACCGCCTCCATCTGATCCAGAGCCGCCGCCTCCAAATTTTCCCTGATCAAGCTGCCTCTTCCCTGCTGCTTCTCGCTGTTGCTGCTGCAGGTTGTTAGAAGTTCCTCGATCTCCATCTGCTCTACGGTGGAAGAGAACAAGGTATAAACAAAGAGGTATGCAGCCTACTGGGGTTAGGGGTTGAGAAAATTTCACTAAACTTCTACAAATTAGGGATTCAGATCTTTAGTTTAGAGCCCAGAAATTAGAGATCTTAACTGAGTTGATTAGGTTCTGTTGGCTGAGTTGACGTCGTGTAGTCAGGATTTCCAATTGAATTTCTGTAGTTGTAATATGTAGGGATGTTTGTTATCTTTCTATTTCTTATCAAAGGTTAGAGAGGAACATCCAAACTGCAGTTATCCTAGTGTTCTTTAATCTTTAGCGAAAGCTGTTTAAGTAATCCAGATCAAGTTGGAGTACCAGTTCAGTTATGTGCTAGGAAGTTCTTAATATAGTTTATATTCCACATGTTTTGAGGGTTCCGGTGTCGAGAGAGCGTCTTCTAATTCTCGACGAGATTAAGGCAAGTGCATGACGAGTTCCTTTCCTGACATGTGTGATGTGCTTGTGATTTCCTTTGCAGTATTGTGGATTCATTATCTTAATTTTCAAAATTCAGCTGTTCATGGTTCTGTTTCTTTGAAGTTTAAGATTCAAGTTGTTCATGTAATTATCATTCAAGTACCAGTTTGGTCCGGAGTGCAATTTGGTTCTTGTATTCAAGTTCCTATGAGTAAGTGCTGGCCCCACTTGCTCAGCTTTACCGGTAAATGCTAGGGAGAATTCAAGTGTTGTCGTTTTCAGACAGAAACTACTATTTCATCGCTCTCAGTTCATGTTCTACTTGTCGCTGGTTTCATTCGGGTTGCTTTTACCGTTCTTCCATCTCTAATTGTACTTGCTGAGTGTTTTTACTCATTCTTGTGTTTATTTTGTTTTTAGGTACTCGTTGAACGAAGCATGCTTGGGAAGAGGGTAGCATCTACACTCTGAGCTCACATATCAAAATATTAATCTTAGAATATGGAGCATCTTAATTATTTGCATAGGTTAAGTGTCAATAAGAATTATTATGAGGACGGATGAGTTTTTATTCAGTTTACCGCAGTTGTGAGGGTCAAACGAAGTTATTTTTCTTTCCTATATTAATGCATATATGTTTTGTGACCGTTTGTCCACGGCTGTTAAAAATTACAACAGAAACCCTGTCGAAATTGTAAAAGACCCAAAAATGTATATGAATAAAACCGAGGTTTGAATTCATATGTGTGGCAAAGTGATGAAAAATGGGACTTGCTAAAACTTTTACTCATGCAAAGTGCTACATGGATGATCATCCAAAATGAGGCTCACATTTTTGTTTGAAGGTGTTGAACCAATAAGGATTTAAATACCTCTTTGCATGAAAGATTAAAAATCAGATTTCAAATTCAATGTTCACACCAATTTGTGGCCAAAGACTTTGAATACTTATACAGCCTTATAATTTAAAAGTGTGGAAGTTTAAGGTGGCAAACTTTTCATTTTTATGGTGGGCTCAAAAAGAAATTAAATGGAAGCATTTTCATTTTCCAACCAAATTCAAATTGGCTATGCAAATTCAAACTGAAATTGGCAAATTCAAATTCTAGCCCACCTTTCAAACTCAGAATTTTGGAATTTGAGAGGATTAACTTGAGGAGATCTTTTGGAGAGGAGTAAAAGTGGGGGACCCACATGTCATTCAGCACCATGACTTGCAAAGGAAGCAACAGGGCTCTCGGGTCTCTGTTTTTGCACTTCCACGGGGGGACTGCACCCGGGCGCCACCGAGAACGGCTGTGCCACCTCCTGCTCCTTAATCGCTGGCACCGGTGTGTGTGTGTTTTCTTGTGCCTCGGCGTTATCTACTGCTCTCAGACCGAGCAAACCGGCTTTTATTTCCTCCTCCTCGCGAGAACACCGAACAGAGCCTCCTCACACCACCGTGCCTCGGAGCTCAACCGGGAAACACTCGCGCCCTGTCTCCTCCGAGCTGCTAAACAGCACCCCACGCTCGTTGCGCACCTCCCCGACCCAAAAGCTACCAAGCTCCGGCCTCCCTTGTCGTAGAACGGCTTCATCCGCCGCGACCTAACTCAAGCCGGCAGTTGGGTGCACGTGGGCAGCTTGCCACAGAGGTTGTCACGGACAAGCGAGGGCGGCAACGGGAGCGCACGACCACCGTGCTACTCTAACCCGAAGCTCAAGCCAAACCGTGAAGTATCGATGGTGAATTTTGGAAATTAACTCCGGCCGGTGCAAACCGAGCATTTGGTATGAGATCTTCAAATTCTCCCTCTCTAATTCTTGTTAGCCGGCAAGCATATTTCCTTTAGCATCCGTCGCATGAAACCACCTAGGAACGGCGGATTTTGAGCTCTCCCGAGCGTGTTCTTGGCGGAACTAACAGGGCGCACGGTGCCGACCAAGTTGCAGCCGTCTTTGAGCACTTTGAAGTCCATGTCGGTCTTCCTCAAGCTCCAAGGGTGCTGTAGCGCGGGTTGGTCGATGTTTTGGCGGTCTAGGAAGGTCGGCCGACGGCGCCGAACGCTTCTCGTAGCCGCTACACGTCGCCGGGATATTTCCGGTCACCGGCAGCTCGAACAAGTGCCACAGTCGTGTTCCCCGTCCTCCATAACACCCTAGCGGCGAGCCCCAGCTTGGATGGAGGCCGGAAATGGTCGTCCGGCGAGCAGCTGGTTGCTCCGGCGAGGGGGAGCTTGTCGGCGCGGGAAAGAAGCCGGAGGAAGAAGAACACCGGGCAGGCCCCAGCTGTCAGTGTCTGAAAAGTTTAAAAAGGATATCTGTTGTGGCTGGGATCTGTTGTGGATGCGCAGTACAACTGTGTGACCCCGGTGTGGCTCAGTTCTGATTGGCTGAGTTTAAAACAGTGGGTCCAGCAGACTTTTCAATAGCAAAATAATTCCAGAGATTGCCACAACTTTGGAAAATCATATCTTTGTGTAGAAACCTCCAATTTGATTGATTCAAGTTGGGTTAGATTCATTTTGCAAAGATCTATCCAAATATGAAGTTCAAGTTGTATGAAAGTCAATATTATATTCTGGAAAATTCTTTGAAGTTTTTCTGAAAAAGAATTATTGAGGGAGTTTGATTTATCTAAAAATCCTCAAATTTTGCTAGAATATTCTTTAGAATATTGTTGACCTTCTAGAAAATTTTCAGCTCATTTAAAGATCATTTGAGTATGAATTTTCTAAATACAATCTGCTGTGTTCATAAGAGTCCAGATACATTTTCAGAAAATGTTGCCCACTTGTAAAATCTATTGTAGGCGATTCATAGCTCTAAAAATCATAGGAAAATTTAGGAAAGCTCTCTGAGACATACTTGAAATTTTAGTTCACTTAACTGGGCATGAAAATGCATTTCGGTACCCGCGATATGGGGTACCCCCGCGCACAGGGGAAAATGCATAAGGATCTCGCCCTTCTCCGCAGGGAAAGCTCCGAAGGCGCCACGTGTCCAGTGGGGCCGGACCTCCCTCTCCTCAGAGGAGAACTCCGGGCTCGCCACGTGGCCTACAGCAGCCAGACCTCCCCCCTCCGCGGGGAGAGCTCCGAAGGCGCCACGCGTCCGGCGGGCCCGGACCTCCCTCTCCTCAGAGGAGAGCTCCGGGCTCGCCACGTGGCCTGCAGAACCCGGACCTCCCCCTCCGCGGGAGAAAGGTCCGGAGGTGCCATGTGTCCAGCGGGGCCGGACATCCCTCTCCTCAGAGAGGAGCTCCGGGCTCGCCACGTGGCCAACAGAAGCCAGACCTCCCCCTCCGCGGGGAGAGGTCCGAAGGCTCCACGTGTCCTGCGGGGCCGGACCTCCCTCTTCTCTGAAGAGGGCTCCGGGCCCGCCAAGTGTCCAGCAGAACAGCGCTGCCTGCTCCCGAGCAGTAGGCAGCGGGCGTAAAGACACCCCAGACCTTGCCCGTACAAGGTATTCAAGGCCCGCGCCTTCCCAAGACGCGGAGATGCGGAGCACGCCTCTGTCAGGTGCCGTTGCACCTAGTTGCATCACAGACTGGCGCGCACTGTCAGAGCCTGCCAGCCAGTAAACGCAGCGACAAGACATCCCATGTCGCCCCCGCTGTCATCAACCACTACGACTAGCATGCGGCATGGGCAGGGCTGCAAGACGAAGACTCAGAAGCCTTCGCCAGAGACAACTACCCTGCATAACTGCAGATACGGTAGATAACAGTCAATCTCCCCGGGACCACCTGTCGGGTCCCGGGCCCCCCTTGTAAGCCACCCGAGTCTTGGGCTATAAAAGGCTCGGGTAGGCGACATTAGCAGAGGTTCGCACTTTAGCCATTTGCACCCTGGGTTCGCACCTCTGCAACTCATACGCTAGCCATTCACACCCAAGCTGTAACTCACCCCCAAGCTCAGGACTCCGGTTCTGAGCAGCAAGCAATACAGCGAGCTCCATAGCTCGCCGTGGACGTAGGGTTTTATGCTCCGGCGGCCTGAACCACGTAAAACTCACCGTGTCAAGCTCTTACTAACTCATCCATCCGCGCAAGCTCTCCGCAAGGGACTAGCCCCACCGAAAAAAGAACCTCCGCGGGCTGCCCAGTGCAGGCCCGGGGGATGTGTCGACCGAACACTTCGACATTTGGCGCGCCAGGTAGGGGGCTTTTCCCTTGCGCGACGAGTTTCTGCCGACGAAGATGACCAAGCTTCCTTCAGCGGCTAACTCTCCTCCCCCGCGTTCGTGGCGAACCGCGACCAGGGGGGAGTACATGTCGACACACTCAGGACGGAGTGTGTCGGTGCAAGCTGGGAGCCAGCAGCCGGCTCTGGCAGCGCCGACCCCGGCAATGCAGGCTTCAACCAGCATCAGGTCTTCAGTAGCGCTGGG
Source organism: Neostapfia colusana (assembly GCA_030760725.1). NCBI lineage: Eukaryota > Viridiplantae > Streptophyta > Magnoliopsida > Poales > Poaceae > Neostapfia > Neostapfia colusana. The sequence goes on along the minus strand of JASWHV010000007.1, from coordinate 100,093,378 downwards.
CGTACCCGGTGGGGGTGCGCTAGCTGCAGCAAGAGCGCTACTGTACAATCCGCCTGCTGGGGACGCGCCTCAGGCGGCGACTCAGCAGTGGATTCGCGAGGTAGACCGTCTCGTCGTCGCCGCCGCGAACCCTCGACTTCGGCGGGGACGACGCTCCGGCCAACCGGCTGTGTCTCTGATGCGCACGCCAATGGTTGGCGAGCAGACGGCAGATTCCAGCTCCACCAGCCCCAGTCGACAGATCTGGGGACAGAGCTGGAACGGTGTCACTTGGGCCAAGATGCCCGGGTATACCTCGAGCAACGCCGAGAAAGGCGTCGCAACCAAGAGGCTGGCGACAAACTCTCCTCCCCCGCGTTCGCAGCGAACCGTGACCAGGGGGGAGTACATGTCGACACACTCAGGACGGAGTATGTCGGCGCAAGCTGGGAGCCAGCAGCCGGCTCTGGCAGCGCCGACCCCGGCAATGCAGGCTCCGACCAGCATGAGATCTTCTGCAGCGATAAGCGAACCCCACAGGGGTGCGCTAACTGCAGCAAGAGCGCTACTGCGCAACCCAGCTGCTGGGGACGCACCTCATTCAGTAACCCAGCAGTGGATACGCAAGGTAGACCGCCTCGTCGTCGCCGCTGCAAACCCTCGACTTCGGCAGGGACGACGCTCCGGTCAACCGGCTGAGTCGCTGACGCGCACGCCAACGGTTGACGGGCAGACGGCGGACTCCAGCTCCACCAGGCTTCCGTCGACGGATCTGAGGGCAGAGCTGGAGCGATGCCACTTGGGCCAAGATGCCCGAGTGTTCCTCGAGCGACGTCGGGAAAGGCGTCGCATCCAAGAGGCTGGCGACAGCATGACGTCGGCCTTGACCCAGCCTGAAGGGCAGATCTTCGCCACGCGAGCTCTGCCCCAGGCGTACGCCACGCAGCATATGCCACAATCATATGCCCTGCAAACGGCGCCCTCGGTCTATGGAGCAGCCTTGCCCATACCGGGGTACACTGTGCCAGCGGCGAACCAAGCGTTCGCGGCGCCAACACCTACAGCAACAGGAGCAGGATGTGCGGCCCTGGCGCCCCACCTTCGCTTTGCGAGGTGGCCGCGCAAGTTTCGGCCGCACCTGCCCGAAAAGTATGACGGCAGCGTCAACACGGCGGAGTTCCTCCAAATCTACTCCACCGCCGTACTTGCCGCAGGAGGGGATGAGGCTGTCATGGCCAACTACTTCCCCGTCGCCTTGACCGGCCCAGCCCGGTCTTGGCTAATGAACCTCCCTCAGGGTTCCATAACTTCCTGGGGAGAGCTCTGCCGGCAGTTCATCGCCAACTTCAGCAGCTCCTACACCCGTCCCGGCGCGCAGCTTGACCTCCACGCCATCAAGCAACAACCTGGGGAGTCACTGCGCTCCTTCATCCAGCGGTTCTCCCAGGTACACAACACCATCCCACACATTCGAAGTGCTTCTGTGGTGGTAGCGTTCCGGCAGGATGTCCGGGACGAGAAGATGCTTGAGAAGCTTGCGACCAGAGAGGTCTGCGATGCCTCTGAGCTCTTCAGCCTGGCTGACAAGTGCGCCAGAGCAGCCAAAGGGCGGAATTGGCACTCACTGCCAGCTTCCGAAGCTGGAAGACAGCCCGAAGATGGTGGAGTTCAAGCTGAGCTCCAGACCACGTCAGACAGTCAAGAGCCAAGCACTGGCTGACTTCGTGGCTGAGTGGACGCCAACGAAGGCTGACCCACGGGGCTGCGAAGACGGTGAACCAATGTACCGAGCTCCGGTCTTCACCGGGCCTCACTGGACGCTCTTCTTCGACGGCTCCTCGCGAAAGCAGGGGGCTAGTGCCGGCGTACTGCTTCTCATGCCATCGGGGGAGCAGTCTGGGTACATGGTGCGTCTCAATTCCAAGGCAACCAACAACTTGGCAGAGTATGAATCACTCATCTTTGGCCTAAAAGACAGTCCTGTCTCTGGGCGCTCGCCAGTTGTTGGCGCAGGGCGACTCCCAGCTAGTTATCAAGCAAGTTAGGGTGAATGCCCCTGCAATGACCCACTGATACCTGCTTATCTGCTCCACGTGCGGATGTTGGAGAAAAACTTCCTCGCCTTGGACCTGCGCCATGTACCGCCCGCTGGCAAGGCCGCAGCTGACGACCTCTCAACGAAGGCCTCCATTGGAGCCCCTGTGCCTGAAGGAGTCTTCGAGAGGACGTTGCTGCGGTCCACAGCCCGGCCCGCCGAGCCGAGCGAAGGGGGCTGAACCAGTGCCTCGAAGCTAGGCAGTCCCGGCAGCCATGGATGCCGCCAAAGGATCGTAAGCGTCACTGGGGACTCCGTGCAACCCAGGGCTCAAGATCCAGAAGCTCAAGTGGTCCCGATGCATGGACCACGGAGGTCCGGGACTCCTTGAAGGACATCCTTCCTGATGAACGTGCATTCGCTGAATGGGTGGTGCGGATGGCTAAGTGCTATGCGCTGGTATCTTTACTGGCGTGGCGCCACGACATCCTATTGCGGTGCATAACCCAGGAGGAAGGCTGCGAATGGCTCGCAGTAGTCCAAGGAGGCGAGTGCTGGGAACGCTCATCGTCCCGCACGCTGGTCGGTTAAGCCACCCGGCATGGCTCCTACTGACCGAGAGCCACCTGGACGCCGTCAAACCGGTTAGGGATGCAATGCGTGCCAGGTCCACGCCAAGAAGACCCACACAACCGGTGCAGACGCGCACCCAAAGCCGTCGGGGGATACCGGCTCCTCCATGTCGAGGGCCAGCCGGACTTCCCAGGGCCGGGTCACGGGAACTACCCTTCCACATGGTATGCGGGGACGAAGCCGTGCTTCCCCCTGAGATTGCCATGGGGGTCCCCCCGTGTCCGGCGTACGACGAAGCCACGCATGACCCGCTCTGCATGAAGACAGGCACTCCGACGCCACCCCAGTAAGTTCACCATGCTTACTTAGGTGTTTAATTAAATTACGCATTAATTTATATGAACACCTCCCCACGCTCTAGACAGTGTGCATCCATTGTACACTCCGTTCCTCTTTCCTGCTCTCATGCATAGTCGATATTTGCCGTCCTGCCGAAGGCGGTAGTGCTTGGGGTACCTGCCAGAGGCCCGGTGGCCTTTTGGATGTCCCCCTGTAAGGGTACTGTACCGCCAGTTGGTCTCCTCCGAGAAAAGACCTACGCTAGACCGGGGGGTCAGGAGCCTTGCTTTGCCCGGTCTTGCACCCAAAGCATGCGCACTCTGCCCCCCGGCGCTGCGGTCTGAGTACCAGGGGGCCGGACGGTTACACCCTGACTGGGGCTGGGGCCAGACATCCGGGACCAAGTGCACTGGATTACCCAAGCCCCGTATTCCGGCCTGGGACAGTAAGCCAAATGAGACTAAGGGACAGGAAAGGGGGGACCACTGAGCAGTTCCGGACCTCTGCCCCCACAGCTGGGCCGAGCTCCGAGGCCAGCCCTCGCCCTCTTTTCAGAGGCGAGCGCTGATGCCGGACCTCACGCCCTTCGCTGGCCTGAGCTCCGATGACTTCCGGACTCCGCCTCCACAGCCAGGCCGAGCTCCGAGGCCAGCCCTCGCCCTCCATTCAGAGGCGAGCGCTGATGCCGGACCTCACGCCCTTCGCTGGCCTGAGCTCCGATGACTTCCGGACTCCGCCTCAACAGCCAGGCCGAGCTCTGAGGCCAGCCCTCGCCCTCCTTTCAGAGGCGAGCGCTGATGCCGGACCTCACGCCCTTCGCTGGCCTGATCTCCGATGACTTCCGGACTCCGCCTCCACAGCCAGGCCGAGCTCCGAGGCCAGCCCTCGCCCTCCTTTCCGAGGCGAGCGCTGATGCCGGACCTCACGCCCTTCACTGGCCTGAGTTCCGATGACTTCCGGACCTCCGCCCCCACAGCTGGGCCGAGCTCGGATGCCAGCCCTTGCCCTCCTTTCAGAGGCGAGCCCTGATGCCGGACCTCACGCCCTTCGATGACCTGAGCTCCGATGACTTCCGGACCTCCGCCCCCACAGCCGGGCCGAGCTCTGATGCCAGGCTTCACCCTTTCCTAAAAGGCTGAACTCCAAAGCCGTCAAGACCCTGCCAGCACAGGGAGTACTCAAGACAGGAAAGTGCGTGGGTAGGAGAAGGCCTCACCTCGGGCTCGTTACCTCCCCCGAGGAGAGCCCGGGGGCCACTGTCGGTACCCGCGATATGGGGTACCCCCGCGCATAGGGGAAAATGCATAAGGATCTCGCCCTTCTCCGCAGGGAAAGCTCCGAAGGCGCCACGTGTCCAGTGAGGCCGGACCTCCCTCTCCTCAGACGAGAACTCCGGGCTCGCCACGTGGCCTACAGCAGCCAGACCTCCCCCCTCCGTGGGGAGAGCTCCGAAGGCGCCACGCGTCCGGCGGGCCCGGACCACCCTCTCCTCAGAGGAGAGCTCCGGGCTCGCCACGTGGCCTGCAGAAGCCGGACCTCCCCCTCCGCGGGAGAAAGGTCTGGAGGTGCCACGTGTCCAGCGGGGCCGGACCTCCCCCTCCTCAGAGAGGAGCTCTGGGCTCGCCACGTGGCCAACAGAAGACGGACCTCCCCCTCCGCGGGGAGAGGTCCGAAGGCTCCACGTGTCCTGCGGGGCCGGACCTCCCTCTTCTCTGAGGAGGCCTCCGGGCCCGCCACGTGTCCAGCAGAACAGCGCTGCCTGCTCCCGAGCAGTAGGCAGCGGGCATAAAGACACCCCATACCTTGCCCGTACAAGGTATTCAAGGCCCGCGCCTTCCCAAGACACGGAGACGCGGAGCACGCCTCTGTCAGGTGCCGTTGCGCCCAGCCGCATCACAGACTGGCGCGCACTGTCAGAGCCTGCCAGCCAGTAAACGCAGCGACAAGACATCCCATGCTGCCCCCGCCTTCATCAACCACTACGACTAGCATGCGGCATGGGCAGGGCTGCAAGACGAAGACTCAGAAGCCTTCGCCAGAGACAACTACCGGCATAACTGCAGATACGGTAGATAACAGTCAATCTCCCCGGGACCACCTGTCGGGTCCCGGGCCCCCCTTGTAAGCCACCCGAGTCTTGGGCTATAAAAGGCTCGGGTAGGCGATGTTAGCAGGGGTTCGCACTTTAGCCATTTGCACCCTGGGTTCGCACCTCTGCAACTCATACGCTAGCCATTCACACCCAAGCTGTAACTCACCCCCAAGCTCAGGACTCCGGTTCTGAGCAGCAAGCAATACAGCGAGCTCCATAGCTCGCCGTGGACGTAGGGTTTTACGCTCCGGCGGCCTGAACCACGTAAAACTCACCGTGTCAAGCTCTTACTAACTCGTCCATCCGCGCAAGCTCTCCGCAAGGGACTAGCCCCACCGAAAAAAGAACCTCCGCGGGCTGCCCAGTGCAGGCCTGGGGGAAGTGTCGACCGAACACTTCAACAATGCACATTACCCATAATTAATTCCTTTGAATAGGAATGCTTAAAGAATTGTTCTGGAGGAACTACTAAAGTAAAAGGTCTAAATTTTGGACCGAAATACTTTCATGTGACCAGGAACTCACATGTAACAAGTTGATCATTAGAACTCCCTGTTCTTGTTCTACATACTTATGTATATGGGGAAATACATAAGAGACATTGTAGGAATTATGGAGAAAACAATTTGACTCTACATTTGCGGCAATTTGGCAAGCTAAGTCCCTAGGTAGTATAGAACATGCTGTAAAAGTTTTGAATCCATTGGAGTTCTTGTTCTTCAGCTGCATTCAAATCTTTTCAGCTCATCTCTTATGGTCATTAGGAAACTTAGTTAGTTAGAAACTAAAACACTAAGACAAATTCAGTTCATTCCTGTTTCTTTGCAAAACAGAGGCAAACCAAGCCATTCTTGGCATTTCCACACAACCTCTGTTCTCAATAAATCAAGTCTTTAATTCCTGGGATTGGATTGTAAAACATGTGCATATACATTTCAATAGGATTCACCACAACGGGGATTCGAAGGAGCGATTCATTGAAGTGGATCAGACTCCGGAGAATCAATGGTTGATCAGCAAGGATCACTAACCGGTTATATACGACTACCCTGCAAAACAGGCAAGCTCCGGTTTGCATTTAACAACTTTAAGTTTTTACTTTGTATTCACTTTCGGTTAAGATATGAAATGTGCATTAGGTCTAGTGCTTTGATACTCCTCTTGCATGACCAAATGAACCCATGGAGTATTGGGTAGGTGTCTTTCACCGTGTAGAACTGCCATGCTTAAGTAAGGTTCGGTAGACGTCGAGTGGTGAGATGCTACTCGCATGATCAGGAGCAACAGGGGCATACGGGATTGGTTCAGAAAATTGTTAGCAAGTTAAAGTTGAGACTGGCAGGTTGTAGGAGCAGCAGGACATAGGGGTCTGGGTGCGTTAGACCTGTCCGTGTTGGTCAAGGAACGATCCGTATGCGGCCCTGTTGAGCAAGTTTGAGTTGTGTACCGGACTCATGCTGGCTATATGGGACCCAGTAAACCGATGTACCTCTGGAAGCTTGCGTTGAGCCTTTTTGGGTCGCCTCAGGCGAGATGGCCGGTGTGCAGTATGTGGGTAACATTCTCATGACATCTCATGTCGGTAGGTGCACCATGAGAGTGGCTATTCTACGGGGCGATTTGATCGAGTCAACGGGGGTGAAATGGGGGAAAGGCTGCCACTTACGATGTCAGTGATGGTTGCTGTAGGCATTGTCGAGTACAGGCGTACGTGTTGTGTAGTCCGGATGTTATTGATTCGAATCACCGTCGCTCGCGGAAAAGGACCGAGCATACTTGTTCTCACAGTTGTGATGTAGCAAGAACTTGCATGGGAAAGGAACTAATCATTATGATTTGAAGTTTTCATACTAGCTTTGTGAGGAATCTTTTATGTATAGTTAGAGCAAACTCGATTCATTTCCACCGTGAGCAAATTACATCGGGAGAAAACGTTTCTTGTTTGATTGTGGACTCCCGATGTGGCGTGCCCAAGGTTACTCTTAATTTGCTGCAAATAATACTAGAAAGTAAGGGATTCACTTTTAGGCGAGCTATTATGCATTATGCTATCCTACTTTATGTCCATACCCTCATGTAGAGTTTCATGACTAGGGTGACGGTTAAGTCTTGCTGAGCGTGATGCTCACGGATGCTATCCGAGTTGTTTTGCAGGTATTTGACTTCATGCTTATGAGAAGGGATGCCGATGAGACTCAGAAACCTCCGAGTAGTTACTCAAGAGCATCTTCACTGCTGCAGTTTGTTCTTCGTGTTGCTAGTAAGAAACGTCCGCGGGCTGGACTGTTTCTTTGATGCTAAGTAGAAATTAGTCGTGAGAGTTGTAGTCTTCCTCTGTAGCTTATGTTGAGATAAGTATTTGTAAAAAAATTTTGTACGCTTCTGCAAATGATTTATGTAATGTGATGTGTTTCCTCGACCCGTGTGCTGTTGGGTTCCGCATATCACGGCACCACCCAACGAGGTCCTGACGGGGCCGCGTTGGCGGTTCCCCCACAGTGTGGTATCAGAGCTGCGTTGGGAATAGCGCACGGATTGAGCATCATATTACGATAAAAACTTAGGATACCGTGAGATAACGGTATTAGGCCCACATAAGGACTACTACATTAGCATATTATGAAGGTGGCAATCTAACCTATTTGCTATGTCAGAAAATCGTGCATTTCGGGACGTTCTATATCTTGGGGGGTGCACGTAAGCGCTGTCCACCAGTGCGCACAAGCTGAAGGGTGGAGCCTCACGGTTGGCAGGTAACCCGCCTGCTTTAGTATCCTCTACGACTCTTCATGTCATTTGGGGTATTCGAGCAACGCCTTACCTGGCGTGCTTCAGGCAAGTATGGGAGACCCCGTCATGTGGTCAGTAATGTGAACACGTTGCTCAAGGCATGTTTGGCTTGAGAACACCCGTGCGAGTGATGAGGGACGGATGTATGAACTGTATTTGGACCGGGTTCGGTGTGCAGCCGAACCTGATGAATGAGTGTGTTTTATGTAGGTACTAACCACGAAAACCGTAGTGCGAGTAGAATATGTTTGCGAGTGACCGTTTTAGTGCCACCTAAAGATACGTATATGCCGGTGTAAGCCGGTTAGGATTTTGTTTCGTGAGGCAACGTAGTACCGTCATATGTCTTACGGTGCATCGCCACCGTACTACACTTGATAGTCTTCTTTCCTATGAAGAAGTCATTCATGACTAACTTTCAAACTAAAAATGTATGTTGAAAAGCACATATTAGTTACTGAGCTCTTCATATGAATTAAGTTTCAAAGAAGAGATTTGCTAGGCTTCTTTTGATCTAAAAAACAGAGTGCTCTGTTCTGGCAGAAATTTTTGCTGCACTTTGACAGAGCATGAATCTGAGTATATTGACCCCATGGAGGTGTATGATACAGTTATGGAAAGTTTTTTAAGTGCTCTACAACTTTTCTGTAGAATTCTAGAGCAAAATCAGACGCGAACTTGGTGGAATGTCCAGATGAATACAAACTGCCCAGAAAACAGGACAGCTACAAATCTCTCTGGATGTTTCTGTAAATTAGCCATAACATTCTGTTGAAAAATTTCTAAGGGTCATATGATACACCGTGGAAAAGGTTATGAAATTTGCAACGATTTTGTAGTTCATAGCTTGTTCAGAATTGTACTCCATTTTTATGTACAACTGTGATGAAAACAGCCACATACAAAGGAGATGCTGGCAAATTTTATCCAGAAATTCTGTCAAATTTGAACAATCATAACTTTTGATCCAGAAACGATCCAGAGGCATATGAATAATCTTTGAAAACATACTAAAGTTAACTTTAACTTTGGTATTCAACTTGAGTTATGAAAATGCTGGTAACTGGATCAAAATTTGGGTTAAGTACAGAAAGGTCTGTTCTGTACAGAATAGGGGACTGATTAGGTTTTCTTTAGGAAGATGTGTAAACATGAAATTTTGTTATGCTTTCATAAAGTTTTAGCATGTTCATGTTTTACATACTTTCACATACTGCTGAGATCAAGTTTTGACTTCCCTCAAAATTATTCTTTTGCAGTATGGTGCGTACTCATTCTCCGAGTAGGGCTGAAGGTTCTCGCTGAGACGGCGATGACTCGACTCCACCACGGGCACCGCCATCAACGGTATGGGCGGATGTCATGACTCAGATGGTCGAGTCAAGTCAAGAGAAGACAATACTACTCCAAGCCTTGGTACAACAGGGCTTACTCCAACATACACAACAGGTCGTTCTACCTCGGAACGCCTATTTGGACTTCTTGGTGACACAACCACCGATTTTCACGGAAGCCAACGAACCAGTGGAAGCTGATCAGTGGCTTCAGGTTATGGAGTCCAAGTTTGGAGTGTTCGAGTGCGATGAGTATCAGAATACATTATTTGTAGCTCAACAGCTCCATGGAGCCGCCGGAAATTGGTGGTTCGCTTATCTTGCCACCATTCTGGAAGGCCATCAAGTGGAATGGACGGAATTTCGTGAAGCATTCCATGCTCTTCACATTCCTATGGGTTTTATCAAGGCCCAGCAGAAGGATTTTAGGAACTTGACGCAGGGGTACATGAGTGTCCTCGATTATGTCAAACGGTTTAACCATTTGGCACAATATGCTCCTGACTACGCGACGAGCGAAGCTGCAAGGTGTGACTACTTCTCCCATGGCCTGAGTGTTTAAAAGATAGGCTAGCTTTGTTCAATCAAGGCAATTACACCGAGTTTATCAGTGCTACCCTGCTGCAAGAACAAGTGACACTCGTGTGTCAAGCAGAGAAGAGGAACTGGGATGATGTGCAAGTAGACACACCAATTGTTCCTCGTAAATACCATGTGGTGTATCACACACCATCCTAGGAAATATGGCAGCCACCAGTAAGATCAACATATCCCAGATTTCCTGCTCAAGGATCATGTCTTGAAGCAACATCATTGCCGCAGAAACGATTGATTTCTGGTACACAATTGCTGCAGCCATGTACATCAACTTCTCAACCACCAGTCAACGAAGATCCGGGGAAACATCCGTGTTCTTGTTGCCACTGTTCTGGGCATTTTAGGCAAGAATGCCGGGAGAAGTTGTTGAACAGCGGACAACCATGATCATCAGGTGGTATGCGGCCACATGCTCAAGTCAATATAACAGCATTGCAATCCGGGAGTGTGCAACATCTTGCTATTGAGGATGTCCCGGAGGGTGCACCGGTGTTAGCGGGCATGTTCACTCTGAATGAAGTACACATTCTCATACTTTTTTATTCCGGTGCAACCCACAATTTTATCAGCAAAACATGCGTGGATCAGCACCAATTATCCACCAATACTCCCACAACGAGTTATCTTATACGTTCACCGGGAGGAAATATCTCTGCTAATCAGATTCTGTCCCGAGCAGCTTTATGTTTGGGAGTAAAAATATACCCAACTGTAGGATCGAAGAACACGTGAAAATCTACCAGAGGGGGGTGAATGGTAGATTAAAACTTTTCACAGCGGAAACAACAAAAACCCCTCAGCAAAAAATCAATCGGTTAAAGAAACCATGTGTGTAAGTGTTTTCAAACGTGTTCAACCATGACAAATCAAGTACAGAGGTAGAGAATCAAGTCACGGATCTAATGCAACAAGAATCACTTGAAAACACGAAGTAAAACTTGAGATACGATAAAAACATTAAACGAAGATCAATCTGTTCTACCCGATATAAAACAGATCTGCAACACTGCAAAGAAACTCGTGTATCTCAAAAACTACAGATCCGAAGCTCCTAAAAATTTCACATATGATAGATAATTGAGTTGTGAAGACAACCCAAAAAGAATCACGTCAATAGGATCTGTAAAACTCGAGTTATGAACGAAACTCCGAAGCAACGTCGGTCTGTCCAGAAACTCGGCGAGAAAGACTTGACGAAAAACAAGTCGGACGAACAAGTCACAAAAGCTCCTCGAAACTATGAACTTTATTCAATAGAAACACAGGAGGAACAGCCCAAAGTTCTTTAACCACGAGAGCTCTGGCCTCCCTTGCTTTTATAGCCAGCCCTCAGACTAATCAATCCAATCTAGGACTCCTACTCCTAATTGGACTCGTATCCTAACTTACCGTAACTGCTCAGGACTCTCCTATTCGCAGATAGAAGCAATCGTGAGACTTCCAAACACCTTAGGAACGTCCTAAACATTCCTAAAACAACTCAACTTCGTGCCTAGCGCGAAATCCTATCATGACCAACTCAAATCTTCCATATTTGAGCCATATCCGACTCAGCCTTAGCCTGAGTACGCAATCCAGCCGGTTGGACCTTTCCGACCAATTCTTTACATCCACTTCTCTTCATCACGCCTTGAAACAATGTTGCCATGTCCATGCACTCCTTGCACACGTGCAAACACCTTCCAACGACGTACACGCAACCTTCATATGCACTGCCCTTAATCCAAACATGCTGCGCGACCTCCCGATCAACTCAACCACAGCTCCTCCCGAACTTGGTTGTTGGAACCTCATCTCCTCCCTGATACTAGTCCAAGGATCCCGTCACCAGCCATGTCTTGAACTCAAGCAACACCTGTACATGAATAAACAACCAATTCTTCCGAGCACAAGTCCTCGACTTGACTCACGTTAGTTCGAAAACAACAACACCTTACATGAGCACGTCACATAAGCATGTTGCAAACCATATCAAATGATAACAGCCATAACCACCAAAACACACCAAAAACTTAGCAAATTAATACTAAGCAAACCTTCCCATAAAGCAAGTTTGAAACATTGTGAGTTAACAGCAAAAACAAGACGCTGCAGTTCTACGAGTTGAACTTCACGGGAGCTCCCTAAAAACAAGCTCCGGACCTCACAGAAGCTCTCCGGACCTTGCAGGAGCTCTCCGGACCTTGCGTCGGACCTTGCCAACACTTGGCGGACCTAACAAAGAACTTGTCGGACCATGCCAGAGAAGAATGTTTTGGCAATATTCAATACTTTGAATGTTAATGCTAACTTTTATTTTAATTGCCAATGTATTCAGCACACATAGGTCTCACAATCTCCCCCTTGATGAATGCATTGGCAACATCAATTAAAATCCGAACATTGGTTTATGAAAAGTTTTGAAAAGCTTTGAAAACTGATTTCTCCCCCTTTATTAATTTCTCCCCATTTTTTTAAGATCAGAGAAGGAAGAAAGTGTATAACATATGCAAAGTGTAAAAAAATCTCTCCTTATACATATTTCTCCCCCTTTGACAATGTATTCAGCAAGGTTCAGAAGAGAAATTTTTAAATGTTATGAGCATATTATAACATATACATACAAAACAAAGCTCATCCAAGTCATACTATCAGGTTACTTACACTATCACATCAATGAGATACATAAAGTAGTGTAAGCCATGCTAGAGATCAAATGTATTTTTCAGTTTAAGCAAGTCATGATCTCCCTTACTCAACTATTTCAAAACCTGAAAACATGACACTTGTTGCTGCATTTTTATTATTCATATGATATTTGCAAGAGATTATATGCCGCATCAGCCTTATTCTAACCAACCAAGCCAAACCTATGTCATTTGACAATCAGAAGCTTAAGGACATGGTTTTAGTCATACGCAATTCCTTCCAAGTTCAAATCTTAGTGCAATGATAAGCAATCTTAAAAGAAGAAATACGATGCATGCATATTCTCTTGATCTTTTCTCAATTTTTTATTTGAAAACGCAACATGTGAGCTGATCACTTGATTAATTTTTTATTGTTAAAAGCACTTGTGAGCACGCAACAAGTTCAAAACAGAAAGTAAGTTCGATCATGACCAGATTTAGTGTAAGTAATTATTCCAATTACTAGTCATGGCAAAAACTATAAAATGTATAACATGAATAATGTAGTAAGAACTTTCAGCCTGTAAAAGGAATCACAAAGTCATATATGTATGAAATACTATGCTCATATTATTTTAGTTTCAGATTCACACATAGACTTTCAAAGTTTCAAAAACTCCCCCTCAATTTAAGCCATAAGGATGCATAACCCCTATTTCACTACGAATGAAACAAAAACGAGTGAAATCCAAAGGTTTTGTAAAAATATCAGCCAATTGATGTTCGGTATCGACATGGTGAAGCACAATGTTTCCTTTTTCTACATTATCACGAAGAAAGTGATACCTAATGTCAATGTGCTTAGTTCTAGAGTGTTTCACGGGGTTTTTAGCAATACAAATTGCACGAGTGTTATCACAAAACAGTGGAACACTATCTAAATCAACCCCATAGTCCTTAAGTGTTTGAACAATCCAAAGAATTTGTGAGCAAGCGCTAGCCGCAGCTACATATTCAGATTCGGCCGTGGATTGTGCAACTGAACTTTGTTTTCTAGAGGACCAAGCAACAAGTGAATTACCAAGAAAATGACAAGCACGCGAAGTACTTTTCCTATCAATCCTACAACCCCCAAAATCAGCATCCGAAAAAGCTTTCAAAGAAACGGTTGAGGAAGAAGGAAGAAAAATGCCAAATTCTTGAGTTCCATGTAGGTACCTGAGAATCCTTTAGATGGCTTGGCGATGTGAAGCACGTGGAGAAGCTTGAAAACATGCACAAATACATACGCTGAATTGTATGTCCGGTCTTGACGCCGTGAGATACAAAAGTGATCCAATCATACTTCTGTAATATTTTAATCGACCGGGTCACCATCTTCGTCAAGTTCAAGTGTTGTTGCTGTTCCCATTGGTGTCCGAAGAGGCTTGCATTTGTCCATGTTGAAGCGCTTAAGAAGGTCCTTTGTATACTTACTTTGATGCACAAAAGTTCCTTCTTTTGTTTGCTTGATTTGCAGCACCAAAAAGTATGTGAGTTCTCCCATCATACTCATCTCAAATTCTAAACTCATCATAGCTGAAAACTTGGACACGAGATCATGAGAAGCACAACCAAAGATAATATCATCCACATACACTTGAATGAATAATGAGTCATTGCCATGCTTAAGTACAAAAAGAGTTTTATCAACCTTGCCCATGGTAAACCCCTTTTCAAGTAAGAATGTTTTTAACCTATCATACCATGCTCTAGGGGCTTGTTTTAGACCGTACAAGGCTTTGGACAGTTTGTAAACATGATTAGGAAAATTTGGATTTTCAAAACCCGGTGGCTGCTTAACATAAACCTCCTACTCTATGTAGCCATTAAGAAAAGCACTTTTAACATCCATTTGATATAATTTGAAACATTTAGATGCAGCAAATGCTAATAAAATTCTTATAGCTTCTAATCTAGCAACAGGAGAAAATGTTTCATCAAAATCTAGACCTTCAACTTGAGTGAAGCCTTGAGCAACCAACCTAGCTTTATTCCTAACCACAACCCCATCCTCACTTTGCTTATTTTTAAATACCCATTTAGTTCCAATTAATGTGTGACCTTGAGGTGGAGGTACAAGTTTCCAAACATTATTTCTTTCAAATTTTTCTAACTCTTCTTGCATGGCATTAATCCAAGATTCATTAGTGAGTGCATGTGATATATCCTTGGGTTCAAAAGAAGCAACAAAAGCAGAATGAGCATGAGAGTTTGGATCGCAAAACCGGGACCGAGTGACTCGTTCATGCAAGCTTCCAATGATTTGTTGTGGAGGATGACTTTTGAGTACTCGGAGGGGAGTAGACACTTCACAAGCACCTTCTTCTTCATCTTCGGACCTTTGATTAGGAGAGCTTGTTGATTGAGGAAGGTCCGAACCAGCAGTAGTGACTGTTGGTGCTTGTTGTGGTGCAAAATCAGCAGCTTGATCGTTATTTACTTCCGAGTTTTTGGGCAGCAGCACCACTTCTTCATCTTCTTCAATAAAAATACTCTCCCCCTGCGGATATGGATCCGGACCTGCAATATCGGAGCTAGTACTTGGGCTAGCTTCATCAAAAGAAACCTCGCAAGTCTCCACAATTTTGTTAGTGTCAAGTAAAAGCACACGGTAGCCTCTAGTATGAGATGGATAACCAAGAAACATGCCATCAACAGATCTAGCTTCAAATTTATCAAAATTACCATGTTTCTTAACAAATCATTTGCATCCAAAAACCCTAAAGTGTGTAACACTAGGCCTATGTCCAAACCGGAGCTCATATGGGGTTTTTCCAAGCTTAGCACGCAAGAAAACACGATTTGAGACATAACAAGCGGTTGCAATTGCATCAGCCCAAAATTTCCTAGGAGTTTGATATTAATCAAGCATAGCCCTAGCCATCTCAACTAAAGTGCTGTTCTTTCTTTCTACGACACCATTTTGTTGTGGTACATAGGGTGAAGAGTATTGATGATCTATTCAATTTTCAGCACAAAAGTGATCAAAGGATTGGTTTTTAAATTCAGTTCCGTTATCACTTATAATTGCTTTTAATGATCCTGGGTGATCAATAGATAATTTAGGAAATAAAGTTCTAAAATGACTAAAAGCTTCATTCTTAGATGCCATAAAATAAACCCAAGAATATCTGGAATAATCATCAACAATCACAAGCACATACCATTTACCTCCGAAGGATTGAACACGTGCCGGACATACTGTGTCAAGATGTAAAAGTTGTCCCGGTTCAGCTGTCATGGTCATTGTGAGAGGAGCATGTGAACCTGCAACAAACTTAGCATGTCTACAAGAAGAGCACACAATATCATTGTCCTTTTTAAGCTTCGGCAGCCCACGTATGCGATCGAGAGCACTAACACGAGTGAGATGATCAAAGCCTATGTGACCAAGTCTACGATGCTAAAAATATAGACCCTTTGTATCATTAGCAACTAGACACCGATGCTTAGAAGTTGACAAATCAAAATCAGCTTTAAAAACTCTTCCAAACCTAGACATGTTAAACAAAAGCTCACCTTTTGAATCTACAACCTTGCAGCAATTTTTAGCAAAGCTAACCTCCAGATTTTCATCTAGCAATTGTGAAACCGAAAGCAAGTTGTATTTCAAATTTTTAACAAGTGCCACATCTTTCAAAGTGTAGAGATTGTTTACTCTAACCGAATCTTTAGCAATTATGGGAGTAGAAGAGTTATCGGCGAAAGTAACATTTTCTACACGTGACACAAAAGAGAGAGAGGAGAACCATTCTTTGTTACCGGTCATGTGGCGTGAGCAACCTGAATCCATAATCCAAATGTTCTCCTTCCTCAAACGTGAAACCTACACAGCAGCACAATACGTTGATGACTCAATACTGGGGTTAGTTAAAAGACTTTTAGGAATCCAGTACTGAGTCACACGACGTCCAGCAGGAATAACACACGAAAGCTGAGAAGGTACAGCAGGTTTATGAGCCAAACATCGAAAATTTTTGTTCCCAACTACTGACTTAGAAGATGTGTTATATGTAGCACAAAAAACAGTAGGTCCGGGAGCAAGTTTTTGACTCATTACAGCAGGTTGCAAGCTCCGAACATTCGGTCTAGCAGATTTTGCTTGGTTGTTATGTGATCTAGCAAGTATTCTTTGTTTCTTATCGTGTTTAGCTAGTCTATAACAAAAATCCATGACATGACCATCTCTACCACAGTAGGTACAATGAAAAATAACCTTATTATCATGTCTATATGAGCAAGCAACACGTTTATTAGAACCCGAATGGGACAGTACTCCTGCAGATTTGAAAATCACCTCTTTTTGTCTAGGAGCTGTTTGAATCAAACCGCTTCCTAATGACTTTACAACTTTAGGTGGGTGTGCCTTAGCATGAGCATGAGAATTAAAACATAAACCAGTTTTATCATTACAAGACTTGGAAGAATTCAGCAGCAAGTTTAGGTTCTTATTTGCATTAGAAAACCGATCTAGTGTCCTATACATGTCATCAAGTTTATTGGACAGGTCAAAGCAGTTTTCACATGAAGTTTTTCCTTTTAGTTTGCAATTTGAACAATATTTAACTTCATGCACACGTAAAGCATTGTTCAAAATAGAAATCTCATTCATAGCATCATTTAGTTTCTTATTCAGATCATCACATGAAGAACAATGCAAATCAATTGTAGAACAACAAACATCTTTCAAATTTTTATCATTAAGTGCAGCAAGCTCTTTGTTCTTTTCAATTTCAAGTTCAATTTTATCAAGTGTAGATCCGTGTGCACTTCTTAAAGAGGATAATTGTTCATAAATTAAATCACATGAGGAACAAGAATCGTCACTAGGAATCAAAGTTTTTAAACGATTAATTTCAGATTCTAGTGATTCAATTTTAACAGCATTGTTCCTAAGTTTTTTATCGTTTTTCTTTAATATAACAGTGGCACGAGAAATAGCATCACACATTTCTTCGCAAGTGGGACATACCTCTTCAACGTCGCTGTTGTGTTCTGCCTCCTCGGAGCTTGAACTTGACTTGCTCGCCATGCAGCACATATTTGCCATAGCTTCTTCATCTTCATCACTACCGGTGTCCACATCACTTGAGCCGAAATCTTGAAGTGCAGAGATCATACTATGCACTATGTTGCGCATTGATAAATCTTTCTTCTTCTTATTCTTTGCAAACGATTTCTTCGGCCTTGTTTGCTTCTCTTCACGTGATGTCGGACCTGAAAGGTTAGGGCACTCCGTACGAAAATGTCCTGTCTTACCACATTCAAAACATCGTTGAGGTCCGGACCTTCCTCTCCTTCTAGTTCTCACATTTTGCAATGCTTTTGAGAACCGAGTAGAGATGAGTGCAAGCTCCTCCTCTGGAAACTCTTCAATCTGTTCAAGGGTTAGAGAGGACAGCAAAGAGAGTGCACCACTAGATGATGATTGACTAGAACTAGACATGTCACGTTGCGAAACAAATGCAATAGACTTGTTGGGGTTTTTACGTGAGATGATGTCAATTTCATGAGTTTTCAATTTAGAATAAAGCACGTCTAAAGTAAGAGAACTCATGAAATTAGATTCACGAATAGATGTAACTTTCATCTCCCAAATTGACATATCTAATGCTCCTAACAATTGTATAGCATTTTCAGCATCTGAAAAGTTAACATTGACACTACGCGAGATGCTGAGAATTTTATTAAAGCGAGCAAAAAGGTCGTCAATTGACTCACCGGGTTGCATCTCAAAACGCATGTATTCTTTCTTGAACATATCTTGCCTTACCTCCTTGATCGTATTGGATCCTTCATGGTAGTCACAAAGAGCTTTCCAAACATCATATGCAGATCGGAGGTGTGCAACACGGTCGAAGTCGCTTTGAGTCAATCCTTGGATGATCAAGTTGCGAGCCTTGTTGTTGTTGTCAACATCTCTCATGTTCGCAGCCGTAACTTGATCGTTGGGTGGTACATCAAAGTTCCAGTAGACCTTTTCCCATATGGCGAAGCCTTGCGCCTGTATGTAGGCCTCCTTCCTCGCCTTCCAAACCTGAAAATCGATGCCATTGAACACACAAGGTTTTGCGGAGTACTTCTCCATGATGGTTAGTCAAAACACGTGCAAATCACAAAGATTAGAGCACCTTGGCTCTGATACCAATTGTAGGATCGAAGAACACGTGAAAAGCTACCAGAGGGGGGGGGGTGAATGGTAGATTAAAACTTTTCGCAGCGGAAACAACAAAAACCCCTCAGCAAAAAATCAATCGGTTAAAGAAACCGTGTGTGTAAGTGTTTTCAAACGTGTTCAACCGTGACAAATCAAGTAGAGAGGTATAGAATCAAGTAACGGATCTAATGCAACAAGAATCACTTGAAAACACGAAGTAAAACTTGAGATACGATCAAAACATTAAACGAAGATCAATCTGTTCTACCCGATATAAAATAGATCTGCAACGCTGCAAAGAAACTCGTGTATCTCAAAAACTACAGATCCGAAGCTCGTGAAAATTTCACAGATGATAGATAATTGAGTTGTGAAGACAACCCAAAAAGAATAACGTCAATTGGATCTGTAAAACTCGAGTTATGAACGAAACTCCGAAGCAACATCGGTCTGTCCAGAAACTCGGCGAGAAAGACTTGACGAAAAACAAGTCGGACGAACAAGGCACAAAAGCTCCTCGAAACTATGAACTTTATTCAATAGAAACATGATAGGAACAGCCCAAAGTTCTCTACTCACGAGAGCTCTGGCCTCCCTTGCTTCTATAGCCAGCCCTTCGGCTAATCATTCCAATCTAGGACTTCTACTCCTAATTGGACTCGTATCCTAACTTACCGTAACTGCTCAGGACTCTCCTATTCGCAGATAGAAGCAATCGTGAGACTTCCAAACACCTTAGGAACGTCCTAAACATTCCTAAAACAACTCAACTTCGTACCTAGCACAAATTCCTATCATAACCAACTCAAATCTTCCATATTTGAGCCATATCCGACTCAGCCTCAGCCTGAGTACGCAATCCAGCCGGTTGGACCTTTCCGACCAATTCTTTACGTCCACTTCTCTTCATCACGCATTGGAACAATGTTGCCACGTCAAGGCACTCCTTGCACACGTGCAAACACCTTCCAACGACGTACACGCAACCTTCATATGCACTGCCCTTGATCCAAACATGCTGCTCGACCTCCCGATCAACTCAACCACAGCTCCTCCTGAACTTGGTTGTTGGAACCTCATCTCCTCCCTGAGACTAGTCCAAGGATCCCGTCACCAGCCATGTCTTGAACTCAAGCAACACCTGTACATGAATAAACAACCAATTCTTCCGAGCACAAGTCCTCGACTTGACTCACGTTAGTTCGAAAACCACAACACCTTACATGAGCACGTCACATAAGCATGTTGCAAACCATATCAAATGATAACAGTCATAACCACCAAAACACACCAAAAACTTAGCAAATTAATACTAAGCAAACCTTCCCATAAAGCAAGTTTGAAACATTGCGAGTTAACAGCAAAAACAAGACGCTGCAGTTCTGCGAGTTGAACTTCACGGGAGCTCCCTAAAAACAAGCTCTGGACCTCACAGAAGCTCTCCGGACCTTGCAGGAGCTCTCCTGACCTTGCGTCGGACCTTGCCAACACTTGGCGGACCTAACAAAGAACTTGTCGGACCTTGCCACAGAAGAATGTTTTGGCAATATTCAAAACTTTGAATGTTAATGCTAACTTTTGTCCTAATTGCAATGTATTCAGCACAAATAGGTGTCACACCAACATCGCTGATTATGTTGGATAGGCAGAAGATAAACATAATATTGGGGATGTCTTGGTTAAATCATCACGGTGCCGTTCTCAATATCGGTAACCGGACTGTCTAGATTGACTCGCAGATTTACGGACAGCACACGCTGTTTTTAGACAGCGATGATTAAGAAATGGCAGAGGCCTACCACACGGAAGCGCTTAAACTTGAAGATATTCCGGTGATATGTGATTACCCCGACGTGTTTCCCGATGATTTACCGGGCATGCTGCCCGAATGGGACGTCGAGTTCAAGATTGAACGGCGCCGGGAACAACACCTATTTCACGAAGGCCTTACAAGATGGCACCTAACCAGCTAGCGGAGTTGAAGGAGCAACTAAATGAACTCATGAGCAAGGGTTTCATACGACCGAGTTCTTCACCTCGGGGTTGCTCTGCGCTGTTCGTTAAGAAGAAGGATGAAACACTGCGGCTATGTGTTGATTATCGTCCTCTAAATGCTGTCACGAAAAAGAACAAGTATCCTTTGTCCCACATCGACATCTTGTTCAATCAACTTGTGGGTGCAAAGGTATTCTCGAAGACGGATCTTTGGTCTGGATATCATCAAATAAAAATCGAACCGTAGGACACACCGAAGACAGCTTTCTCGACGAGATACGAACTCTATGAGTACCTCGTCATGTCATTTTGGTTAACCAACGCTCCGGCACACTTCATGTACTTGATGAATTCTGTATTCATGCCGAAGTCAGACAAGTTCGTCATGGTATTCATCGACGACATATTGGTCTACTCTAAATCTGAAGAAGAGCATGCTGAACACTTGTGTATCGTGCTACAACGGTTGAGGGAGCACAAATAATACGCCAAGTTCAGCGAGTGCGAGTTCTGGATTGATCAAGTGCCTTTCCTAGGCCATATTATTTCAGTAGAGGGCATTGCCATGGACCCCAGCAAAATTGAACAAGTGCTGAAGTAAGAATCTCCCAAATCTGTCCACGAGGTCCAAAGTTTCCTAGGTTTAGCAGGGTATTATCGGAGATTCATTCCGAGCTTCTCAAAAATTGCTAAACCAATGACGGAGC
Source organism: Neostapfia colusana (assembly GCA_030760725.1). NCBI lineage: Eukaryota > Viridiplantae > Streptophyta > Magnoliopsida > Poales > Poaceae > Neostapfia > Neostapfia colusana. Next base: position 100,072,129 of record JASWHV010000007.1, on the reverse strand, counting down.
TGCTGAAGAAGGGCACTAGATACATGTGGAATGCAGCATGTGAAGCCGCATTCAAAACTCTGGTGAAACATCTCACAACAGCTCCAGTTCTTGCTCAGCCGGACACGATGAAGCCATTTGATGTATATTGTGATGCATCCGGCATCGGTCTCAGCTGTGTTCTGATGCAAGAAGGGCGTGTAGTCGCCTAATGTTCTCGTCAACTGCGAAACCACGAGCAGCATTATCCAACTCACGATCTTGAGCTTGCTGCGTTGGTGTTGGCGTTAAAGATGTGGAGGCATTATCTACTTGGCAATCTTGTCCACCTCTACACCCACCATAAAAGCTTGAAGTATATCTTCACGCAGAAGGAGCCGAATATGAGACAATGGAGATGGTTGGAGCTCATAAAAGATTATGAAATTGAGATCCACTATCATCCGGGTGAAGCGAACGTGGTTGCCGACGCGCTTAGTCGGAAAGCCCACGTTCACAACTTGGCGATTGCTGAGTTGGAAGATGAAGAACCACGTCTCCGTGTCATTCCGTATGGCGTGCTTTATAATCTCGCGCTCATTCCAACGATCCATGAAGATATTGTTCAGGCTCAAAGAAGAGACAGGGGTATGTCTCACATATGTAGAAGACTAGACAACGGAGAGGTGAAGTGTTTCCAGAAGGATGAGAACGGTACGATATGGTTTAACGACCGTATAGTGGTACCGCATAATATGAAACTCTGGAAGAAAATCTTGGATGAAGCTCACCTGTCGAAGTTTTCCATTCATACCGGCAGTAACAAGATGTACCAAGATTTAAAACAGAAATTTTGGTGGACGAGTATGAAAAGGGAAATTGCTAAATACGTATCTGAATGTGATACGTGTAGAGGGGTCAAGGCTGATCATATGCATAAAGACGGACTGCTACAACCGCTGAAAATACCGGCACGGAAATGGGAGGATGTGAGTATGGATTTCTTCATCGGATTACCACTCACGTCCCGGAAGCATGACTCGATATGGGTGATCGTTGACCAATTGACGAAATCAGCTCATTTCATACCTGTAAACACTCAATATCGAGCAAGCCAATATGCGGAGTTGTAATCTCAAAAATTATATGCTCACATGGTGTCCCGAGGACCATCGTTTCAGATCGGGGTGCGCTGTTTGTTACTCGTTTTTGAGAGCAGCTGCACGCCTCGTTGTGCACCAAGCTGATTAGGAGCTTTGCATATCACCCTCAAACTGACGGACAAACGGAGAGGGTCAACCAAATGCTAGAAGATATGTTGAGAGCGTGTGCCATCCACCACGGTAAGAATTGGGATGATCACTTACCGTTGGCGGAGTTTTCATACAACAATGGGTATCAAGCGAGTATTAAAATGGCACCGTATGAAGCTCTCGACGGCCGGAAGTGTCGCACACCGCTGAATTGGTGTGAGTCCGGTGAAAGAGTTCTGTTTGGTGTTGATCTTGTCAACGAAGCCGAAGACCATCATTTCAGATCGGGGTTGTATATATCTCAAAAATTATATGCTCACATGGTGTCCCGAGGACCATCATTTCAGATCGGGGTGCGCTGTTTGTTGCTCGTTTTTGGGAGCAGCTGCACGCCTCGTTGGGCACCAAGCTGATTAGGAGCTCTGCATATCACCCTCAAACTGACAGACAAACGGAGAGGGTGAACCAAGTGCTAGAAGATATGTTGAGAGCGTGTGCCATCCACCACGGTAAGAATTGGGATGATCACTTACCGTTGGCGGAGTTTTCATACAACAATGGGTAACAAGCGAGTATTACAATGGCACCGTATGAAGCTCTCTACGGCCGGAAGTGTCGCACACCGCTGAATTGGTGTGAGTCCGGCGAAAGAGTTCTGTTTGGTGTTGATCTTGTCAATGAAGCCGAAGACCGAGTTCGGTTGATACAAGAGAATTTGAAGGCTGCACAATCCCGACAGAAGAGCTACGCTGATCCAAGGCGTAGCCATTGCATTTTGATGTCGGAGAGCACATTTATCTTCGTGTATCTCCGATGAAGGTAATTCACCGGTTCGGTGTAAAGGGGAAACTCGCTCCCCGCTTTATAGGTCCTTTTGCTATCACGGAGAAGTGCGGACCCGTAGCCTACCGGCTGGAACTACCAGCAAGTCTTGCGGGTGTACATGACGTGTTTCATGTGTCACAGCTGCGGAAGTGCCTCAAATTCACCGCAGCTGTCCGCACCGAGGAAATCGACAAATTGAAACCGAACCTTACCTACACCGAGCAACCGGTTAAGATTATGGATGAAAAGACCCGGGTAACCCGGAATCGGACGATAAAATTCTACAAGGTGCTGTGGAATAATCATACCGCGAAAGAGGCAACGTGGAAAAGTGAACATTACCTCCGCACCAACTATCCGGAACTTTTAGCTTTGCACAGTTTGTAATTACCTCTCCCGTCTCGTTCTTCTTTTGTAATCACGGGACGAGATTCTTTTAAGGGGGGAGGAATATAAAAGTCCCAAAAATGTATATGAATAAAACCGAGGTTTGAATTCATATGTGTGGCAAAGTCATGAAAAATGGGACTTGCTAAAACTTCTACTCATGCTAAGTACTACATGGATGATCATCCAAAATGAGGCTCACATTTTTATTTGAAGGTGTTTAACAAATAAGGATTTAAATACCTCTTTGCATGAAAGATTACAAATCAGATTTCAAATTCAATGTTTACACCAATTTGTGGCAAAAGACTTTGAATACTTAGACAGCCTTATCTTTTGAAAGTGTGGAAGTTTAAGGTGGCAAAACATTCATTTTTATGGTGGGCTCAAAAAGGAATTAAATGGAAGCATTTTCAACTTCCAACCAAATTTAAATTGGCTATGCAAATTCAAACTGAAATTGGCGAATTCAAATTCTAGCCCACCTTTCAAACTCAGAATTTTGGAATTTGAGAGGATTAACTTGAGGGGATCTTTTGGAGAGGAGAAAAATGGGGGACCCACATGTCATTGAGCACCATGACTTGCAAAGGAAGCAACAGGGCTCTCGGATCTCTATTTTTCCACTTCCACGGGGGGACTGCACCCGGGCGCCACCGAGAACGGCTGCGCCGCCTCCAGCTCCTTCCTCAATCGCTGGCACCGGTGTGTGTGTGTGTGTGTGTGTGTGTGTGTGTGTGTGTTTTCTTGTGCCTCGGCATGATCTACTCCTCTCAGACTGAGCAAACCGGCTTTTGTTAAATCCTCCTCGTGAGAACACTGAACAGAGCCTCCTCACACCGTGACATAACTCAAGCTGGCTGTCGGGTGCACGTGGGCAGCTCGCCACAGCGGTTGTCACGGCCATGTGAGGGCGGCAACTGGAGCGCACGACCACCGTGCTGCTCTCACCCGAAGCTCAAGCTAAACTGTGAAGTATCGACGGTGATTTTTGGAAATTAACTCCGGTGGATGCAAACCGAGCGTCCGGTACGAGATCTTCAAATTCTCCCTCTCCAATTCCAGAGATTGCCACAACTTTGGAAAATCATATCTTTGTGTAGAAACCTCCAATTTGAGTGATTCAAGTTGGGTTGGATTCATTTTGCAAAGATCTATCCAAATATAAACTCCAAGTTGTATGAAAGTCAATATTAAATTCTGGAAAATTTATTGAAGGTTTTCTGAAAAAGAATTATTGAGGGAGTTTGGTTTATCCAAAAATCCTCAAATTTTGCCAGACTATTATTTAGCATATTGTGGATCTTCTATAAAACTTTCAGCTCATTTGAAGATCATTTGAGTGTGAATTTGCTAAATACAATCTGCGGTGTTCATAAGAATTCAGAAACATTTTCAGAAAATGTTGCCCACTTGTAAAATCTATTCTAGGCAATTCATAGCTCAAAAAATCGTAGGAAAATTTAGGCAAGCTCTCTGAGACATACTTGAAATTTTAGTTTACTTAATTAGGCATGAAAATGCACATTACTCCGGAATTAATTCCTTTGAGTAGAAATGCTTAAAGAATTGTTCTGGAGGAAATACTCAAGTAAAAGGTCTAAATTTTGGATAAAAACACTTTCATGTGACCAGGAACTCACATGTAAGTTATTAGCTCAAGTTGATCATTAGAACTCCCTGTTCTTGTTCCACATATTTATGTATATGGGGAAACACATAAGAGATATTGTAGGAATTATGGAGAACACAATTTGACTCCGCATTAGCTGCTTTGGCAAGCTAAATCCCTAGGTAGTATAGAACATGCTGTAGAAGTTTTGAATCCATTGGAGTTCATGTTCTTCAGTTGCATTCAAATTTTTTCAGCTCATCTCTTATGGTCATTAGGAAACTTAGTTAGTTAGAAACTAAAACACTAAGACAATTTCAGTTCATTCCTGTTTCTTTGCACAACAGAGGAAAGCAAGCCAATCTTGGCGTTTCCACACAACCTCTGTGCTCAATAAATCAAGTCTTTAATTCCTGCGATAGCATTGTAAAACATGTGCATATACATTTCAATAGGATTCAAATCCGGTGACCATTTACTGATTTTTGTTTATCATATCTTTAGTCTTCTTTTAGAACTATAATAAAGATTTCGAGGGTGAATTCTGTTGAGGGGGGCATGTAATAGCCAGGGTGTCGGTACTCTGCAAACCGAATACCCCCGCGTAGTGGGTAAAAGACGGTCCGGGGCCTGCCTCCCTGTTGAGGCGGGCCCCAGAAAGGGCCACGTACCCCGGGGCCCATGATCAACCCTAGGTCAGCCATGTCTGCCCGAGCTCCGGGGCTGGCACATGTCTTGGGCCTCGGCCTGAGCCTCCCCGCTGAGGACTGGTCCGGGGCTGCCACGTGTCCCCGGCTCCCAGCCACCTCCCTGTAGAGGACAGCACCGGGGCTGACACGTGTCCCGAGCTCTGACCTGAGCCTCCCCGCTGAGGAGGGGTCCGGAGCTGACATGTGTCCCCTGGCTCCGAGCCGCCTTTCTGCTGAGACAGATCCGGTGCTGACGCGTGCCCTGGGCTGCGGTCCGGGCCTCTCTGCTGAGGTGAGGTCCAGATCTGCCACATGTCCTATGGTTCTGAGCCGCCCTCACCGCTGGGGGCAGCTCCGGTGCTGACACGTGTCCTGGGCTCCGGTCCAGCCCTTCCCGCTGAAGTAAGGTCCGGAGCCGCCACATGTCCCATGACACCAAGTCCATCGATAAGTGCTCCAGAGCCACCACGCACCCTATGATCCGTCATGGTCAGTGGGTCGACGAAGTCAATAAGGATGTGTACTGTTAGGCTTCCAATTCAAGACTCATGCCTTCCCCAGAAGCATGATGCACGGCACACACCTCTGTCCTTTGCCCATTCGCAATAACGGTGACAAGACAGGACGACGAGGCGTGAGAGCAGAACAGTGCCGCCCAACGGCACGCAGCCGCCCATGCAAGGCGAGAAGACACGGCGAGACAGCGTCTTTATCATCACCTGACACACCGTCAAGGGCGCTCAGGACGCCGTTCGGAGGAACTTCACTCCCCCTCCGGCAACTCTACTCAGAGGTGGAAGCCCTAGATCATTTATAGGACACACAAAGATTTGGGGCCACCTGTCGGGCCCCAAGCCTCCTTGTAACCACCCCGGTCTTGAACTATCAAAGGACCGGGGTGAGCACCCTACAAAGGGTTCCGACTACGCTCAAGATCACACAACGCACAAGCGCTCGCACCGAAGCAATAGAACAAGCACATTCATGGATGTAGGGTATTACACTCCGGCTGCCCGAATCACGTAAACCTTCGTGTTCATCTGCTCCCTCGAACCCAGGTCGCAAAGGGTGTCAAGCCCCCTCCGGAAAAAAAGATCCTCGCGGGCTGCTTCCGAGCAGGCGGGAGGAGTGTCGATAACACCCTCAAAATTGCTACCAAGCATTGCATACATTTTTCATGTAGAGAAGCATTTAAAAAGAAGAAGAAATAAAGAGAGGCATATAGAAGCAAATAAAATAAAAAAGGAAATAGAAATGCAAAATAAGGAAATTGTAGGAAAGGAAAAGAAATAACAATAAAAAGGAGAAAGAAAAAATATATAAAATAGCCAAATTGGGGCACCCCAATTTTCCCCCAAAATTCCCCAATTTTCCCCAATTTCCCCTTTCCCCTAATTTTTCCAGTTTTTCCCAATTTTCCTTATTTTCCCCAAATTCCGCTAAGGGGACCCCCCCCCACATTTGGGGGGATTTTCTCCCCAATTTGGCCGCACCAAATTAGGGGGGGACCATAATAGGCCCACCCCCCTTGGCCGCAGCCCATTAGGGGGGGGGGAACCTGACACGGCCCGACGCTGCCCGTTCAGTCACGGGGACGGGTCTCCTTGCCCGGGAATCGCATTGGGTGGTGCCGTGTTATGCGGCACCCAACAACACACATATAAGGAAAACTGTATTACATAAATCAAAAGCGGAAGCTTACAATGTTCTTTGCAATTAATTTACATAAAATAGCTACAGCGGAAGTCTATAAACAGCTCACGTCGAATAACTAAGAAGCACCCGAGAAGAGGTCCAGCCCGCGGACTCCTCTCGCTAGCAACACGAAGACATGGCAACAGTTAGGTTCTCCATGTGTAACATGACTCGGATGTCTCCGAGTCTCACCGGACAACCTTCTTTATATCCGTCGATATTAACCTGCAAAACCACTCATATAGCAAGAGTGAGCACAAAGGCTCAGCAAAACTTAACCGTCTCTCCTAAGCATGCAACTCTACATTAAAGTAACTTAAGACATAAACATGTAAGTTGCAAAACGACACACCTACAAGTTGATCCTTAACTTTCAGATTTTAGCCATCACAGTAGTGACCTTGTGCCAGCAACATTGGAAGTCCACAATCAAATAAGAAACGCTTCATTCCAATGTTACTTGTCCCAAGGTGGAAATTAACTTTAGTTTGCTCTATCTCTACTTCAAACAAGGTTTTCATGCAATTCCAATAATCATAGCAGCAATTAGAACTTTGCAAACTGTTCTCACACAACTTGATTACTACGTCACAGCGCAGTGAGCAAACGGTACTCATAACCGCGAGGGACGGTGATTTGAATCAAACACTGCCTGGATAACTTGACACATACGCCCACCTCTGAAGACCCAAATCTGGCGTCCTTCATTACGTTGTATGTGGAAACCTTTCGCAGGACACTCGACTGTAGAAAAGGTCGCACCGTCTCGGCTCATAGGTCTAACGAGACAGTGTGGTATGCCTCTACAATCCAGTTAACCTGGTACATCGGTTTCCTGGGTCCCATATAGCAGTAAGCATCCAGTACACAACTCAATACTTTCTCCTAGGGCCGAACACGAGAACGGTCATCAACCGACACAGGCGGAGCTACTCGACCAAAACCTCGTCTTGTCGCTACCTAACCCTCCTGCCCAGTCTCATCTTTAGAAATATAAACTTTAGTTTGCCTCTTATTCAACTACACCCATGTAATCCTGAACTATAGATCGCGAGTAGATTCCAACTACTCGACTTCTACCGGATGTCATAACCTACTTAGCATGGCAACCTTCTACAGCGGGGACATGTTTCTACCCTTGACTCCAGGGTTCATTTGGTCATGCATTTGGAGTATAAAGAATCCTTGACCTAATGCACATACAAACTCTAAACCATAAATTGTGAACAAAGTAAAAACTTTATAAAACAACTTAAATGCAAACTGGAGCTTGTCTTGGTTTTGCAGGTGACTAAAGTCAGATAATTATGAAGTTAGTTGCTGATGACTTGAAGCCTAATCACTACCCTTCTTGTTCTTTGATCCAAACTTCACTTCTCCACTTTTCCACGTTTAACCACTACACGTTATGAATATGCATATACTTTTAATTGTAAAACTTTTGCTAAAAACTTCCAAATACAAGTTCAAAACTGGAACTCTGTTTAAGAATTTAAAATGATACTGGTGTAGTGGTTTAGGTTTGGTTAAGCACATGATCAAGTGATAAGTGCATTTTATCACTTGTATGTTACTCCTCTAAATAGGTTGAACAGAACAGTGATGATCCAAAGCTCCAATGGAGCTGAAAATATTCTTGTGAGTTCCTTGTCACAAGAAAGTAGTCTGGCCAAAATTTAGAATTTTTCAATAGGTAGATCACTCAGAACAATTCCCTAAGCATTTAGGCAAAAGGGAATTAATTCTGAATAAACTTGCACTTTCATGCAAATTCAAGTGAACTATAATTTCAAACATAGCTCGGGGAGCATGCATGAATTTTGCTATGGTTTTTGGAGCTAAGAATTTCCTAGATCTGAATTTCCAAGTTTTGGAAATTCTCTGGAATTGTTTCTGTATTCATTTGAACACAGAAACTTGTAATCAGAATTCTCCTAAGAAAACCAACTCCAAATGAGCTGAAACTTTTACAGGAGTTCACTAATAACCTAAAAACATTCTGGCAAAATTTGAGGATTTTTGGATGAACCAAACTCCCTCTAAAATTCTTTTCCTGAAAAGCTTTAAAGCATTTTCCAGAATTTACTAATGATTTTCATACAAATTGGGTTGCATATTTGGATATAGTTTTTCAACCTGAATCCAACCCAATTTGAATCACTAAATTTGGAGCTTCCTAACAAAAGTTATGCCCTCCCAAAGTTTGAATCAAATCTGGTATTTGAAATAAACCGGGAAAAGTTTAAAAGTCTGACAGCGGGTCCGGGGGTGACGTGGCGCCTTCTCATGCGCCGGCACACGAGGCTATATAGTTCTCCCCGCACAGTCACAAACTGATCCGGTGCAACAAAATATCAAATTCTCCCGCAACCGACACTGACATGTGGGCCAGCCCCGGCTTCGTCTACCTCCCGCCACCCACGCCCCCGCGCCGCCGAGCTCGCCAGAGCTCTCGCCGGGAGGAGGTTCCCGTGCTCGGAAATTTCTGATTTTCACCGCCATTACATATTCCCGTGCGAGGAACACGTTGCCGGCCTTACCTCGAATCGAAGATGGCCGGAACCCTACGTGCGACGGTGATAGTGGCTGCGGCATGTCTGGCGACGTCGCTAGGGCGCTGTGCTGCACCAAACACGTCGCTGTTTGCTCGTACAGCACCACCGCACTAAGGAGAACACGGATCCAACCGCCGATCTCGCTGAAACTCGCCGGAAGTACGACCTCACTGTCAGGCTAGGTCAAAAATCCGGCAATAATCGAAAAACTCGATGAACAGCGGCTTTGCTCGATGGTTTTCGGTGCTTCTTGATCCTATGAACTTGCACAGAGGTATAGAAGGTGTATTCTACGGTGTGTGTAGTTTGGTTGATCGTGCAGCACGGATTTTTGATCGAAGCCGCTTCGGTGTGCATCGCATGCCGAAGGAACAACAGAGAAATTCCGGCAATACACGCTATGGCATGCTGCCGGAGTTGGTGGGGTAGTACAAGGCTTCTAGACGGACCTTTTTGCTTTTGCAGCTCGGTGGGGGAAGCTCTGTGGTGGCCGGGCGATGAGTCCTTGTCGCGGCGACTTTCCTCAGCGCTGTGGAGGAAGATGAGCTCGACGCCAGGGTTTCCGTGGGGCTAGCGCCTGGTTCTCGCTTTCGGGCACGCTGAGGGAGGTCCGGCGATGCTGTGGAGAGGCTCAGCTCGGCATGCAACTCATCGGGCTGGCCGGGCACTGGTGGACCGAGAGTTTTGTTCCATGCGGCATAAAGCTCGGCGAGGAGAGTGCGTGATAATGACGACAGCTGTGTGAGGCGGTTGTGTGAGGCGACGTGCTCTCGGTGGAGTCGATAAGGGCAAGGAAAACCGAGTCCTGAGCAGCTCGGGAGCTGGCGGCAACGTTGCCTCGGTGGCGCGTGCTGCGTTCAGCGTCTTCGAGCAAAAACAGAGAAACCGGTTTGTTTTCAGTCGATTGAGTGAATCTGAAGGACAGAAACTTGTGTGTTAAGTCTTTCCCCTCTCCATGACAATTGGGCCCCCACTCATTTCCCCTCTTAAATATCTCCAATTTTGGCACATTGCAAACTTCAATCATGAGGAATTCAAATTCAAAGGACATTTGGTAAATTGTCAAGTTTTACCTCAGTTTCAAATTTGAATTCAAATTTCAAGGAAATTCATAAGCCCCTTTGATATTCATATCAAAGCACCTCAAAATTTTCTCAAAATTTGCCTTCCTCATAATTTGGACCTGGAGAATTTGAATATACCAACTGATTTTTGAGTTGGCCGCTGTAAACAAGAGTTTTGAACCAACAGTTTGGAACTCTCTTTTTGGAAATGGCCACCTTATGATTGGAGTAAAAAATTTAGTTCAAAGACTGATTTAAACTCCTTTTGCACATGACCACATTCACATGTTTATAAAAGTTTTTGCAAGTCCCAATTCTTGAAATTGAACTCAACTTTATTCACAACTCAAGTTTTGCATTTACAAGTTTTGGGACTTTTACAAAACTCTAGCCGCCCAACATTTTGGACTTTTGTGTGCTTTTATTTATCAATTAACTCAGCCATTGGTGGAAAATAAATAAAAAATCCCAGCCCTAGCTCCCACCTCTTTTAAAATTAAATCTCAGCCATTGGATATTTGGGTTACTAAAATCCTAGCCACCCTAGCTCTTTTCCCCCCTATAAATATAACTCCCCTCTTAGCCGCCACCACCCCTCTCTTTTTTTGGCCACCGCGCCCTTCCCCCTGCTTCCAAGTCGCCCCCTCCCCCCCTTGCCAGAGTCTTGTAAAAGTCCAAGAAAAGGGACTTGCAAAAGTGATTATTTTCATTACCTCACAACACCACAGCTCATCTTGTGGACATCTTGTGCACACTTGTGAAGAGCAAGTAACCACCATCAAAAAGGGGATTAGAGGGGAAAGCCCTAACTTTCACAAAGTGGGATTTCTACACATGAACATGCAAGGTTGAGCTCACCCCTAGACCTTAAATAGTCTTGGGAAGGCTCAGGCCAAAGTTCATGCAAATCCAATACTTTTTGCGGCACTTTTGGAGACATTTGAAAAAGAGGCCAATTTGAATGTAAATTCAAATTGCAGCAACTTTCATCACTTGAATTCAAAGTTGACTTCATATTCAAACTCAGCACATTTTTCTGAGTTAGTCCCCCAATTTTCATCTCTATTCGAGCTCATCTTGTCGGGAGCTAAATTTGCATTAATTCAAAACTGAATTTGAATTTCAGTTCAATGGTGAAGCAAATCTAGCCAAACCAATTTCAAATTTAGGAGATCAAATTCAAACAATGACTTGGAGGCTATGTCTCACATTCAATTTTGAGTAGCTGGGATATTTCCAGTGCAAACAGTAAGGAGAAAATTAGAAAAAGAATTAGAGGGGAGGTCCCACTTGTCAGCAGCCTTAACCCAAAAGCCTCCTCATCTGATTTTTCTCATTCGGCCGAGAAGCGCGCGCCAGCCGCTGTCGACATCGGCGCCTGACTGCCTCAGCCGGCCAGCTCCTGCTTCGGCGTGGGAGGTGGCTCGGCAGGTGTCGCGCCCTCCACTGCCGCCAGTGGCCTATAAAAAGGCACGAAATCGGCCGGCGAGCTCCTGTTTTCGCGCACTTTAGTGAACCGCCGTCTAGCCGCCCGAGTTCCGATCCCTTGCCAACCGAGCTGCAATCATCCTCTGCTCTCGACGTCCACAGAAAAGCGGAGCACTAGCTTGTCCTCGAGGCCACCGCACAAACCTTCAAAGGTTCGACCTTTGATCACGAGAATTTCCCAGTTTAGGGTGGGGAGCTCATTTCGGGACCTGATTAGGTTTAGGAGAAATTCGGGAGGATTATCGTGTAGGAGGGCGAGCAGAGCTGTAGAATAGCGTCTAGAGGTTCTTGCGCCCCTTCTCGATCAAAAACCGGAAGGAAACCACCACCGGAACCACAGGTTCACCATAGAAAAGTTCGGCGTAAGAGGGGGTCACCGGTGAGGTACGGTGCGCCTGCTGTTTCGGTTCCAACCGAGGTCATGCCGAGCTTCCCGAGGTCTGCCTGTACGTGGTGACGCGATTAGCGCGCGAAGGAGGTGGTCAGGAGGGCGGGAACACGTTGCCGATGTTGCACAGAGACATAGCACTCATTGCCGGTGAGCTACGGCGGTTAGCCGACGGCGGCATGATGTCCAACGCACTCAGCGTCCAAAGTTATGTGGGGGCGGCAAGTCTCACCGTCGCCGGCGAGCTAGGTCGCCGGGATTGCCGACCTCGCCGGAGCTCCTGCGGCTCGGGGCAGCGGCGTCGGGAGGAAGACAAAGACATGGGTCCCACGTGTCAGCCGCTGAGTTAAGTGTGCGCGAGAGCGCGGTTAGTTCAAATTAAACGGGCCGGTCCTGCTGTGAGTCTCTGGTTAAGCGCGGGAGGTGATTTTCTGTAGAAAAATAATTCAGGGATCAGCCCAAACTTTAGAAATTCATAACTTTGGTTAGAAGTGTCCAAATCCAGTGAACCAAATTTTATTGGATTCATCTCTTTGAGTACTTCCAGCAACACAAATTTCAGCTCATGAAACTTAATGGTTTTCCAGAATTAATTCCCTAAAGTTTTAACTGTTAGGAATTTTATCTGGAGAATTACTTTGCGAAAAATTCTGAAATTTAGCTGGGAGGTTCATTGGAAAATCCTGGAGTCACAGTAACATTTTCAGACCCATCCAAGTTCATTTAGTCCCCCTAATGGTGTGATTAAGTGAACTGCCTTGAGAAAATAGAAAAATGTACAGAAACATTTTTCAGATTTTCTCAAATCTGGTTTAGGGCATAACTTCCTCTAGAGTTCTTCAAATGACATGAAACCAATTCCATTAGAACCATATCAAATTCTAGTTGCCAGAAAGTAATGGTTGAAGCCATGAAAACCTCTGGAATTCCTTAGAGGCTCTAATATTGACCAAATATGCTTTTATTTGTACAAAGCTCAAATGAACTTTGTTTCAAATGAAACTTGGTCGAGGCTCTGTTTAGGACCCTAACAAGCCACCATAAAAATTTCAGAATCAAAGGGGATGTCTAGCTAGAGTTATAGTAATTACTTATTCAATTCTAAACATTTCATTTGAATTGACATGTAGTATCGCGTTAATGTGTAGTCGCTGAAGGCGAGGAGACTCCTGAAGTGCTTGACTTACTTCTTCCGGATGAAGCCCTAACCACTGAATAGCAGCAACAAGGCAAGCCCCGGTTTGCATTAGCCAAATTTATAAAGTTTTGCTTTGTTTACATACTTAGTGTGAGGTGTATATATGTGCATTAGGTGTAGGATGGTTGAGGACCCCAAATGCATTACCCCGATTTTCCTATAAGAATGAGGATAGTGTCTAAGACCTCGAGTAGACAGGCTAGGCTTAATAATTCCTAGAACTTTGGTACAAGTCGAGTAGTTAGAATCTACTCGCGAGTTTAGGCTTGGGACACACGGGATTGGTTCGAGTGATGTGAGATCACTTTAGTAATGAAAATGAGACTAGGCAGGGGCTAGGGCACAGCAAGAGGATGTCTTGTGTGCGCCGGCCCTGTCCGTGTTGTTTGAGGACCGATCCGTGTGCGGTCCTGCTGAACAAGTATTGAACGTACCGAAGGTATATCGGATATATGGGCCCCGATAAACCGATGTAACCTATACATCTGGGCATCGAGGCATAACACACCGATTTATAGGTGTAGGCTGAGGGCAGCAAGGTGGAAATCTGCTAACGGGCATAGAGAGATGCTCCATGTAGGGAACCACCTGCTCGTTTCGGTGCGACTGGTTCGACGTTTGGGCTTTTGGGTGAAAGGTTGTCCCGTACGGCATCGAGTGAGCGTGCTGTGCAGCTCCACGGGTGGGCGTACGTGACGTTCTCTTTGTGTATCCCTGCAGGTGTATATCTAGTCGATTCGCTGTCCCTCGCGGTGACGAGTACCGCTTGTTCACTGCGTCGTAACATAGATAAATCATGGAATGTTATGATTCAATTCTGCTGATATGTATAATTGTATTGCTACATGTGTGCCACCAAATATTGCTTACTAAATTTCTTATTCATGAATTGTTAACTTGTGGCTAAAAGATGAACTAAGGATGAACTTGTAGGCGTGTCCATTTGCTAAAATTACTATCCCATGTTCATGTAAACTGCATGTAGAGTTTCATGCCTAGGTGAGTCGGTTAAGTCTTGTTGAGCCATCGTGCTCATGGTTGTTGCTTAAGTGTTTTTCAGGTGAGGAGCCACCCATGGACTCGGGTTATGAGTCCACCGGCGAGGGTTACCCTCCGTCGGGGACCATGGCTGAGTGGGAGCCGTACACGCCGCAACTAAGCTGAGGAGTGCAGCTAGTGTGGGTTGCCCTAGGGCTGGGCAACCGACTTTTGCTAGATAGACGGGCGTGAGTTGTACAAATTTAACTTTCGCTGTGTAACAAAAAAACTAGTTTGTAACTGAGTAGTGTACTACTTTGTACATTTCAGTTGGTTTTCTATGTAATACAATGTATCCTTATGATGTGTGCTGTCGGGTGTCGCATCGTGGGGCACCACCCTCTGCGATCCTGGATGAGCGGATTCCGGTCCGCCACAGGCTGGTATCAGAGCTGCATAGGGGATAGCACATAATTAAGGACTGTATTACGGGAAAAAATTAGGTTTACGGTGAGGTTTCGCTAGTTTGACCAAGTAAGGACTATATTAGCATAGTTACTTAAAGTGGCAAGAGTAACATATGTGTTATAATTCTGAATTTTGATTCTGTAACGACGCACCTACGCTCAGGTAAGAATGGTAAGGCACGCTACCGAAAGCGGTTCAATTTCGGTTAGCTCCCCTGACGAGGAATGTGGTTCAGGGATATATCTCACAGCTTGGTGTGAGACGTTAATATGAAACTCTTGGACTCTTCATGTTCCTGAATTCATATGAAACTCTGATCCCTAGCGTGCATTAGGCATGTAAGTGGAGACCCAATCGTGTGGTCAGTAACGCGATAGTGTGTTCGTCTGGAAATAGCCCAGGAGGAGATACGCAGCGCTTGCCATCGGAGTGCCCTGCAGGGAAGTAGGTGGTATCTGTTGGGGTGATAAAATTCCCAACCGCGACGACTCGTTCGCGCTCTACTCGGGTTCCCTGTCGTGTGGTGTTAAAACACGATCACGTACCTTGAGACGTGGCATAACTCTAGGACGGCCGTATGGCAATGATACGGGCGTTTGTATTTACTTTGAAATATGGACCTGCCTGAAATGAGAATAACCTTTGAGTGCATCATTATTGGGTGTTCTTCTGAAGGTACTAACCACGTATGTATCCCGTGTAGTATACGTGTGTGAGAGCCGGTTAAGTGCCACAATTGAGACGCATATGCCGGTATAATCCGGTTAGGATTTTCTTTTTGTGAGGAACGTAGTACCGATACATCAGAGGCATGTGCATGAAAGATAATTATAACAAGGAACTAAAATCACTAAGTTTCAACATTTAGGACCATGGTTGGGTAGAAAGATTCAATAGTAGATCAGTGTAGCTCCAAGGGACTGAAAGACAGAGTGCTCTGTTTTGGGCAGCAAGTTTGCTGAATCTTGACAGGGCATAACTCACAGATAATTTAGCCAATTGAGGTGTGGGATATAGTTCTGGAAAGGTGTTTAAGTGCTCTACAACTTTTTTGTAGACTTTCAGAGCTGAATCACACCTTAATCTGGGTGAAATTCCAGCGGCTTGTAAACTGTCCAGAACCAGGACAGAGTCAAAAACACTCTCTGGACTGTTCTGTTTTTCAAGCATAACTTCCTGTAGAAAAATCAAAAATTATCATATGACACATATTTGGAAATGGTAGGAGATGTGTTACATATTTGTAATTCAAAGTTTCTGTATTTTCCGCACGGAATTCAGTGAAAATGTGAGTGGAAAACAGCAACTCCAAAGGAGGTGCTGTTGAAATTCTTCCAGAAATTCTGTTGAATTTGAATTACCATAACTTTTAAACCAGAGCTGATCTGAGGGCAAATAAATACTCGTTGGAAATATACTGAATTTAACTTTAACTTTGGTATTCAGCTTGAGTCGTGAAAATGCCCAGAACCAGATCAAAATCTGGGATATGTAGAAACTGATCATTCTGTTAGAGGGATGACAGTCGAACTCAGGTGAGAGATTGTTGTACCCTAGGGGTTTGAGAAATTCCAGTGGGGTAGGACATGCTCATGAGTGGGTATCTTCAACTAGTGAAAGATTTGAGTATATGTTGTGCTCAAGTTTCTTTTGCTAAAGACCATGTTTGTGTCGTATTGAAGATAAAAGGGTAGTATACGTGATGACAAAGCGATAATAATGTCTTGTAGTGACCAAACCTAGTTGAGATGAACTTCCAAAGAGGAAGTCCATCAAGTTGGATTTAACTAGCTTGTATTTGGTCTGGTAATGGTGTAGCTTGTGCAAAGTTATTACATTATATACATACGAGATGTATCGCATATTTTACTGTCATTATGTTTTACGCCTATTTTATTGGACTGCATAAAGTATGTTGCAGGACTGATGTTTATTGTCGTATGGTTGCAGATGGTTCGCACTCGGACCACACATGAGATTGGTGGCTCTATCCAGCAGGGGATGATGACTCCCAGCCACCTGCTTATGACAGCACCCCACAGCAACAACCACCACCGCCGCCTCCACTTACGCTAGCGGATATGATTGCGGCACTGGTGGGTGGTCGTGAGGAGCAGACCGACCTGCTCCGCACGATCGTGCAGAATACGTCCCAGGCGGGGGGGGGGGCGTCAAGAGAGGGGGCCTCTTGAGCCCCGTGATGTGACGTACTCGGACTTCATGAGTACGCACCCTCCGGTGTTCACAGAAGCAGCAGAACCCCTGGAGGCCGACAACTGGCTGCGGACAATCGAGTCCAAATTCGGGCAGTTCCAATGTACGGAGTGTCAAAAGACTCTATTCGCGGCGCAGCAGCTTCACGGTGCCGCTCGTGCGTGGTGGGCGAACTATGTTGCCTCACGTCCGGCTGGCCATCCCATGCAGTGGGAAGAATTCTGGGAGGCGTTCCGCGTCTACCATGTCCCTCCCGGGATAATGAAGAGGAAGTTCCAAGAGTTCTTGGAGCTGAATCAGGGCGGGAGGAGTGCCCACAACTACTGCCGTGCCTTCAACCATCTGGCGCAGTATGCATCGGATTACGTCTCTACCAAGGAGAAGAAGTGGGAGCACTTCTATCGGGGGTTACACCCCGAGATGAAGACGCATCTCGTCCAATGCAATTGCAGCACGTTCAATGATCTAGTCAATGCCGCGATCATGCAAGAAGATGCTCAGCGAGAGTTGGCGGCTGAGCAGCGGAAGCGCAGCACTCCACCCAGCAGTGGGGGTGGAGCTCCCCAAAAATACCGCATGGTGTATCGGACACCATCCGTTCAGCAGTGGCATCCACCGGCACGACCTCAGCAGTTCGGGGGTCGTTCATTTCAGCCATCCCCGTTCCGACAGCCGATGCCACCACCGCAACCGCAACAGCAGAAGCAGACAGTACCCCGGGCATTTCCACCACCACAACGTGCCCCGGGTTTCCGTCCGCCAATCAGCGGAGGACCGCCTCGCTACACATGCTTTACGTGTGGCCAGGCGGGCCATTTCTCGAAGGACTGTCCCCAGGGGCAGCAGAGAAGCAGACAAGCCCATTTCTAGGGCGATGCTCGAGGCCGACCTCCGGTCAAGAAGGTTGGTCAGCAAACCGGGGGCATTTGCAACCTCG
Source organism: Neostapfia colusana (assembly GCA_030760725.1). Lineage (NCBI taxonomy): Eukaryota > Viridiplantae > Streptophyta > Magnoliopsida > Poales > Poaceae > Neostapfia > Neostapfia colusana. Next base: position 100,054,420 of record JASWHV010000007.1, on the reverse strand, counting down.
ACAATGAGGACGCCCCAGAGGGAGACAACGTGCTGGTGGGTACGTTTACTCTCAATGATGATGCAATCATCATATTATTTTATTCTGGTGCAACCCACAACTTCATAAGTGCATCATATGTGGTTAAGCATCAACTGGAAGCCTTTCCCACCGAGTGCTCTTATATGATTTGCTCACCGGGAGGAAAGATTTCAGCAACTATGATGATTCCGAAAGCACCACTGTGCTTAGGTGGGAATATATATCCCACCACTATGATTATTCTTGAGGGACAGAAGATTGATGCAATCTTAGGGATGTCATGGTTAAGCTACCATGGCGCTGTCCTGGAAACATTATCACGGACGGTTCACCACAACTCCCCACTACACCGTCCACAGTCCCTCATATTAGACAATCCAGTCCAGGAGGTTTCAGAAATTAATAATACTGAAGCTCTGAAGTTAGAGGACATCCCCGTAGTCCGGGAGTACCCCGACGTGTTTCCGGATGCTTCCGGACATGCCACCTGAGCGGGACGTCGAGTTCAAGATTGAGCTTGGAAACGGGACTACTCCTATCTCACGGAGACCCTACAAAATGGATCCGAACGAGCTGGCTGAATTGAAAGAACAGCTCAATGATATGTTGAGCAAAGGTTCCATTAGGCCGAGTTCCTCGCCTTGGGGATGCTCGGCACTGTTCATAAAGAAGAAGGATGAAACCTTGAGGCTGTGTGTGGACTACTAGCCGCTCAACACCGTCACCGTCAAGAACAAATACCCACTGCCCCGCATTGACATCCTGATTGATCATTTGGTGGGTGCAAGTGTGTTCTCCAAGATGGACCTTTGCTTTGGATATCATCAAATAAAAATCCGAGCGTAGGATATCCCGAAGACGGCCTTCTCGACGAGATATGGCTTATATGAGTATCTCGTCATGTCTTTTGGTCTCATGAATGCTCCGGCACATTTCATGTATCTCATGAACTCGGTGTTCATGCCGGAGCTGGACAAGTTCGTTGTGGTATTCATTGATGATATCTTAGTTTACTCCAAGACAGAAGCAGAACACGCCGAACACTTGAGGATCATTCTTCAACGATTGCGAGACCACAAGCTCTACGCCAAGTTAAGCAAATGTAAGTTTTGGATCAGCCAAGTGCCATTTTTGGGACATATCATCTCAGCGGAAGGCATTGGTGTTAACCCAAGCAAAATCGAACAGTGCTGAAATGGAAAGCTCCCACTTCAGTCCATGAAGTCAGAAGCTTCCTGGGTTTAGCGGGATACTATCGGAGATTCATTCCAAGCTTCTCCAAGCTTGCTAAGCCGATGACAGAATTGCTGAAGAAGGGAACAAAATATGTTTGGAACACGGCGTGTGAAGGAGCGTTCCAAGCATTAGTGAAGCATCTCACAACAGCCCCGGTCTTGGCTCAACCGGATACAACTAAGCCCTTCGACGTGTATTGTGATGCGTCCGGTATCGGGCTCGGCTGCGTGTTGATGCGAGAAGGACGTGTGGTCGCATATGGCTCACGCCAAGTTCGAAACCATGAGCAGCACTACCCAACTCATGATCTTGAGCTTGCTGCTGTGGTACTAGCGTTGAAGATGTGGAGGCACTATCTCCTGCGGAATTTGGTGCATCTCTACACCGACCACAAGAGCCTGAAGTATATTTTCACCCAGAAGGAGCTGAACATGAGGCAAAGGAGGTGGTTAGAACTAATCAAAGATTATGAGATTGAGATTCATTACCACCCTGGCAAGGCGAATGTGATTGCTGATGCGCTGAGTCGGAAATCACATGTCCACAACCTCACCATTACCCCGGTGGAGGAGGAAGAGCCGAGGTTATACTTGGTTCCTTATGGATCACTATACAATCTTGCCCTCATCCCTACCATTAGGGAGGACATCATTGCAGCTCAGAAGGTTGATAAGGGCATGGCACATCTCCGAAGACGGATAGACAACGGGGAAATCAAATGTTTCCGAAAGGGTGATGAGGGGACGCTGTGGTTTAATGACCGCATAGTCGTACCCCGGAATATAGAGCTGAGAAGGAAGATTCTTGATGAAGCTCACTTGTCTAAATACTCCATTAATTACTAAGATGATTAGAAGCTCCGCCTATCACCCTCAGACAGATGGACAAACAGAGAGGGTGAACCAGGTACTAGAAGACATGTTGAGAGCGTGTGCCATCCACCACGGTAGGAACTGGGATGATCACCTACCGTTGGCGGAATTCTCATACAATAACGGCTATCAGGCGAGTATCAAGATGGCACCCTATGAAGCTCTCTACAATTGTAAATGCCGCACCCCGTTAAACTGGTGCGAGTCCGGTGAGAGGGTCACATTCGGGGTTGATGTGGTGAACGACGCCGAAGAGCGCGTTCGGATGATTCAAGCTAACTTGAAGGCCGCTCAATCCCGGCAGAAAATCTATGCTGATAAGAGGCATAGGCCGCTGCACTCTAACGTCGGAGAGCACGTGTATCTCCGTGTATCTCCGATGAAAGGCGTGCACCGGTTCGGCGTGAAGGGGAAACTCGCTCCCCGATTCATTGGACCCTATGCCATCACCGAGAAGTGTGGACCAGTGGCGTATAGACTGGAATTGCCAGCATCTCTTGCTGGTGTTCAAGACGTTTTCCATGTTTCACAACTGTGAAAATGTCTAAAGTATACAGCTGCTGTTCCCAACGAAGACATCGGCGAGTTGCAACCGGATTTGACGTATAATGAACATCCGGTGGCAATTATTGATGAGAAGGCCCGGACCACGCGTTGCCGAATGTTGTGGTTCTACAAGATACTCTGGAGCAACCACACCACCAAAGAAGTGACATGGGAGAGTGAGGAATTCCTTCGCTCAAACTACCCGGAGTTCATGATGTCCCAGCATGGGTGAGTTTCTATTACATCGCTGCCTCTTCTTTTATAATCTCGGGACGAGATTCTTTTAAGGGGGGGGGATGTAAAAGCCCAAGAAAAGGGACTTGCAAAAGTGATTATTTTCATTACCTCACAACACCACAGCTCATCTTGTGGACATCTTGTGCACACTTGTGAAGAGCAAGTAACCACCATCAAAAAGGGGATTAGAGGTGAAAGCCCTAACTTTCACAAAGTGGGATTTCTACACATGAACATGCAAGGTTGAGCTCACCCCTAGACCTTAAATAGTCTTGGGAAGGCTCAGGCCAAAGTTTATGCAAATCCAATACTTTTTACGGCACTTTTGGAGACATTTGAAAAAGAGGCCAATTTGAATGTAAATTCAAATTGCAGCAACTTTCTTCACTTGAATTCAAAGTTGACTTCATATTCAAACTCAGCACATTTTTCTGAGTTAGTCCCCCAATTTTCATCTCCATTGGTGCTCATCTTGTCGGGAGCTAAATTTGCATTAATTCAAAACTGAATTTGAATTTCAGTTCAATGGTGAAGCAAATCTAGCCAAACCAATTTCAAATTTAGGAGATCAAATTCAAACAATGACTTGGAGTCTAAGTCTCACATTCAATTGTGAGTAGCTGGGATATTTCTTGTGCAAACAGAAAGGAAAAATTAGAAAAAGAATTAGAGGGGAGGTCCCACTTGTCAGCAGCCTTAACCCAGAAGCCTCCTCAGCTGATTTTTCTCATTCGGCCAAGAAGCGCGCGCCAGCCTCTGTCGATGTCGGCGCCCGACCGTCACAGCCGGCCACCTCCTGCTTCAGCGTGGGAGGTGGCTCGGCAGGTGTCGCGCCCTCCACTGCCCTCAGTGGCCTATAAAAAGGCAAGAAATCGGCCGGCGAGCTCCTGTTTTTGCGCACTTTAGTGAACCACCGCCTAGCCGCCCGAGTTCCGATCCCTTGCCAACCGGGCTGTGATCATCCTCTGCTCTCGACGTCCATAGAAAAGCGGAGCGCTAGCTTGTCCTTGTAAGGGCCTCAGTTTTTGACACCCAATTGTAGTGTTCATCCCCACACCACACACCTCATTTGAGGAAGAATGATGAACACAAATGAAGAGCAAGTAACAATTATCAACATGCTCATTGGGGAACAAACTTACACATTGCAAAAGTGGTATTTCCCACATGTGATATAGATGGGCTGGACATTGGAAAACTCCTACACTTTGCTAAGGATGTCCATGCCAAGTTTCACCCAAATTCAAAACCTTTTTGAGGTCATCTTGGGTATAGATAGGAAGGGGGCAGTTTGAAAACATATTCAAATTCAAACTGTTTTTATACCATGAATTTGAAAGTGGAAGGCATATTCTTACTCAGCACATTTTTGTGAGCTCACACACCAATTTTCACTCCATTTGGAGTTGATCTTGACATGAGCTAAGGGGGGGGAAATTCAAACTTTATTTGAATTTCAAACTGAACTTGTGCTGAAATTCATTCAAACCAAACCTCATTTGAACTTTGATCAATTCAAATGGCTCATGGGTGAATAATTTGAATGGCCAAGGGTAGTATAGGATTCACTGTTTACCACAGTTGTTAGGGGTAAATTTCAGAGGTTAAAAGGAGGGGTGGGACCCACATGTCAGCCTCTGCTTCAACACAAACCGACTGAAACACAGTTCAGTCGGTTCCCGGTTGCAGTGTGCGCGCGCCACCGAGGGGGGCAGCCGGCGCCAGCTCCTGCTGTGCGCCCCAAGCCGGAGACCAGCCGCCGGGCTATTTATTCCCTCCCCGGCGTGCTCCGATCACTCATTCCCCGAGCTGCCGGCATACTCGGCCGTTTTTCCACTGCCATCACCGCCGCTCGAGCTGACGCTTGATCAAGCCGATCACTCGCGAGCACAGCCTCCTCCACAGCAAAACGGCACCAAGAGATCGTGAGCAACCTCCCAGACTCCGTGTTGGCCAGTGAGCAAGCTTCCTCGAGCTGTACGAGCCATTTCTCCGGCGAGCCGAACATCGCCGCCGATCGGGCTCCCGTGGACAGCACGGCACAGCCGTTGCCACGTCCTCTTCTCTACCCAAGAAAGGTGTGTGATTGTATGTAGATGGAGTAGCCGAAAGCCGTTTGGCGATTGATCAACCCTCGGCCGAGAATTTCCAAATTTACTCTTGATCAGTTCATAAGAACCGAGCTCACCTTCGGGGTGAAATTCGTGCTCTATGCACGAAGGTTGGACGAGCTCGTTACCTAGTAGCTTCTACGCACGATAGCGCCCACGCTCGAACTGGAATTAGAGAAAACCATCCAGAATCGGCCATGATATGGCTGTTTTCCCCGCCTCCATGGCTGAACACCTCGGCTCACCGCCGAGAGCCTAGTTGCCGGTATTTCTAGCTTCCACCCAGCCCTGGTTCGTGTTTCCCATGCCCTACTGATGCTCTCCGACCGATTTCCGGTCGATTTGGTGCACGGGAGAGCGGGACCAACCTCACCGGAACCCTAGCAGGTGCTGTCACCGGTGCGCACGGGTTTCTGGTCATCGCCGGCAGCCGGCGACCCCACCATCGAGCCCAGGGGGTCGGAAAAGGGGCAGGCGGCAAATCTCGGGCCGGGGGGTGGCCGGGAACTCAGTTCCGGCGAGGGTCGCCGGAGAACGCCGCCGCCGCGCAGTTGGCGCGAGGAGGGAGACGACGCACTGTGTGCGGGGCCCACAAGCCAGAGTTTAAACTTTTCCCCGAATTTCAGTTTTAGTTCAAACTTCAAATCTTTATAACTTTGGCTAGAAAGCTCCAAATTGAGTGAACCAAATTTTGCTGGATTCAGCTCTCTGAGTACTTTCCAGAAAATCAAGTTTCACTTCATGAAATTCCTTATTTCTCCAGAATTAATTCCTTAAAGTTTAAACTGTTAGGAATTTTACCTGGAGAATCCTTTGGAGGAAAATCCTGAAATTTTCTGAGATGTTCACCAAAATATCCTTGAACTACCATAAAAATTTCAGATCTATTTGAGCTCATTTAGTCCACCTAATGGTGTGATTAGTGAAACTGTTCCAGAGAAAATAGAAAATGTTCAGAAACATTTTCAGAATTTTCTCTGAAATTGTTTAGCTCGTATCTTTAGTTAGAGACTTCCAAATTAAGTGAGACCAACTCCATTAGAACCCTCTGAAAATCTAGTTTTCAGAAAGTCATAGCTTGTCTCATGAAAATTCCTAGAACACCCTAAGAGTTCCCATTAAGGTCAAGGACATAATTATTTGTGGAGGGCTCAAATGAGCTTTGCTGCAACTAAAACTTGACCAAGTCTCTGTTTAGGTTGTAACCAAGCCACAGTAAAAGTTTTGCAGTCATTAGGTCTATCTAGCAAAGGGTATAGACTTCACAACTTCAAAGATAATACCAATGCATTTAAATTAATACATACATTGCTCTTATCATGTAGTCGCTAAGGTCGAGGAGGAACCCAAAGTCCTAGACTTCGTTACTCCGGAGGAACAGCTCGCCTATGACCAAGAGCAGCAAGGCAAGCTCCAGTTTGCATTAACCTTTTTACAAATTTTTATTGGTTTGAGCACATACTTGTTTCCTTTATTCTGTGCATTAGAGTCTTGTTTGGAAATCCAACTGCATGGCCAAGAAAACCACGGGTTGGGTTTAGGATTGCAAATCTCGTTAGCCACTGCATTGCTAGGATAGAGTAGGATTCGGTACAAGTCGAGTAGTTGGAACTACTCGCGAGAATAGGCTAGAGACACATTGCTCGGGTAGAGATAGCACATGATACACATGGCAAGAAAATGAGACCGAGCGGAGAGTAAGGGCAGCAGGACTTTGGGGCCTGTGTGCCGTAGCTCCGTTTGTGTCGATTGCGGACCGAGCCGTGTGCGGGCCTATTGAACAAGCTAGAACAGTACCGAAGACCTACCGGCTATATGGGAACCGGGAAACTGATGTAACTCGGGTAGCTGGGTATTGAGGCATTGCCCGTCGTTCAGAGGGTAGGTTGAGAGCTCGAGGTGTAAATCGGCTGGCAGCACAGAGATGCGCGTGCAGGGACCTCTTGCTCGGGACGATGGGACCGGTTCAATATTTGGCTGACGGGTGAAAGGTAGTCGCGTACGGCGTCCGTGATGGTTGTTGTAGGCAACATGGAGTACGGGCGTAGTGATGGGTTGTTCGGGTAACCCTGCAGGTGTAAATCGATTATAATCGCCGTCCCTCGCGGTCAGTGAGTACCACTTGTTCACTGTACCGTGACGTAGAAAGAACAGGCTAGCTACATGTTAAAATGTTGCTGATTGAAAGCTGGACATTGATTGTTAATGATATGCTGTAGCTTAGAGCTAATTAAAGTTCTTTTCAACTTTGGGCAAAGTACATGAGAGAAATGCGTTTCTTGTTTGATTGCGGCTCTCTCATGTGCCTTAGCGTAAGGTTCTCCACAACCTGCTGCTAAAACTTGAAAGTAAGGTTCTACTAATTAGGCGAGTCCTTGCAAATGATTTTTACCTCATGCAACCCGTTACCCTCATGTAGAAGTTCCATGTTTAGGTGAGACGGGTCAGACATGCTGAGCCTTCGTGCTCACTGATTGTGTTTGAAGCTTTTGCAGGGTTCTATGAGGAAGGGACTCACGAAGAGGAGACGGAACCCCAGGAGGGGAACCCCGTCGAGTGGGAGTCGTGCACGCCGCAGAGTTAGTGTGCGTGTGTGCTAGCAAGGACACGTTCGAGGGCTGAACGTGCACTTGATGCTTAGTCTACGCCCGCGAGTGTGGACTAAACGTATTTTGATGTAAACAGGTCATAAAACTGTTTATGTAATAAACTTCCGCTTCCGCTTTGTACCTTTGACGTGTGTTATACGGTGCTGTGCAACGCAGCACCCCTCAGCGTGATCCTGGCTCGACAGGACCAAATGGGGTCGTGTCAGCGTGGTATCAGAGCTCGCTTGAGGTTTAACACAGTACAAAGGTCATCTTTTTCAAAAATCCAGTGAGGAACGAGTTAGTAGCCCGTATAAGGATGTTATTAGTATATAGAAAGTGGCTTAGTAACCTAATTGTTATGTCGGAAAAAATCGTGCATCTCGGGACATTCATGTCTTGGGGGGTGCACGTAAGCGCTGTCCACCAGTGCGCACAAGCTGAAGGGTGGAGCCCCACGGGTGGCAGGTAACCCGACCCGCTTTAGTATCTTCTACGACTCTTCATGTCGTTTGGGGTATTCGAGCAACGTCTGTCCCTGGCGTGCCTTGTGCAACATGGGAGACCCCGTCACGTGGTCTGAAACGTGAACACGTAACTCAAGGCGTGTTTGGCTTGAGAACATCCAGGCGAGTGATGACGGCCGGGTGTACAAACTGTATGGATTCCGGGCTCGGTGTGCAGCCGAGTCTGATGATTGTTTGAGTTTCTGCAGGTAGCCTTACCACGAAACGGTAGACGTGTAGCATCCGTGTGCGAGTGACGTTTAGTGCCACTGAAATAACGAAGCCGGCTAAGTCCGGTATAGGTTTTTCTTTGTGAGGACGTAGTACCGACAAAATCTGGTGACGCATCGACGTCACACCCAACTAAATAAACAACTTCATTGTAAAAACTGGAAGGTTTTAATCCAAAGTAGTAAAACTTGATGTAACTCCTTCCCTTGAACAGGATATTCAAAGTTAACAAGCTTTCAACTTATAGGATGTTAAGGACAGAGCACTCTGTTTTCAGCTGAATCAAGGCTGAAGTTAATCAGAGGTTAGAGGTTGAGTTCTTTCGAGGTTGGGGTCGAATGATACATTTCTGGAAAGCGTTGGAAGAGCTTTACAACTCTTCTGTTGAGGTCCAGAGGTGTTTCATCCCTTAACCACTCGAAAAATGCAGTAGAGTTGAAACTGTCCAGAAAACAGGACAGAGCAAAGACTCTCTGTAAACTCTCTGTAAATTAAGCATAACTTCCTGCTTAAAAATCCAAAAATAGGAAATGAGGTACTTCTGGAAAGCTTATAAGATAGGTTACAACTTTGTAACAGAAAGTTTTGTCAGATTGGGAACAGAATTAACTGGAATTCTTGGATCAATTCAGTACCTAAAGCAGGGAGGTGCTGTCCAATTGATTCCAGAAATTCTGTTAACTTTGACATCTCATAACTTTTGAACCAGGACAGATCTTAGGTCAACCAAATACTTGCTGGAAAGCTATTGAAGTTAACTTTAACTTTGATGTTGAGCTCCAGAATTGGTTTTGCCTTTAACATGGCCTAAATCAGGTTGATATGGAAACTGGTCAGGGCTGTCGTGGGAACAGCAGATCAGCAGTCAAATTTGTTTAAAAATTTGAACTATGTTTCCAATTGTTATGGGTTCAATGACATATCTTATGTTATAACTCCATGGTTTACTGTTTAAATAAATATTTGACATTTCTCAAATATATTTTTACAGATGGCAGCAGATAAACAATTGGAGAACGGGTGGGTAGTTTCCCACTGTTCTGACCGTAGCGGCTACCCGGAAGCATTGTGGCAAATGCTCCAATATATCGGGTACAACCAGATGCCGCAATACTTCGCCAAGGAAGAAGGCGAAGAGGGGAACAAGACGTGGACGATCCATGTCGAGGTTCCTGCAGGGCCTACGCCACCCGGTTGGGTGCCATTCACCGTCACGGTGAGAGGAAGACAACCGGAAGGGATGTGGCAAGTGGCAGCCCGTGACACTATGTCACGTTTCTGCCAACTACATGTGCAGGCTATGGAGGGAACTCCATACGCACTCGTTCCGGTGGAGGGACGAGCTCAGCATGTGTGGGAAGAGAGGTACCTGGAGGCAACAGACCCGAGTTGCCCAAGGTACAACCCAGCGGAGGCAAATCTCAGCCTCCAAATGAGGGCGGGAAACGCTGTGATGGACAGCCAAGCTGTTCATACGGAGCATCTCGCCACCAAGCTCAAGGAGAGCACAAGCCGTGGAGATCATTTTGAGAGTGCTCACAGTGCACTCCGCAATGTGCTCCTTCCGACGATCAAGCGACTGAATGAACAACACAATCAGTTGCGTCGTCTGAAGAAGGCGAAGAAGAAGAGCCGTGTTGACATCGCGGCGTTGCAAGGGCTGGTGCAGACCCTAAATCAGCAGAATGAGGACCTTGCTCAAGAGCGGGACGACGCTATTGAGGAAGGACAAGGCTGGGAAGAGGACTACAACCAGGCTATGAACGAGGTGCATGCATTGCAGGACCTCGTGCCCCCAGTATTGGGCGTACCGGTAGTCTTGGGTCTTCCAGCCATGGGAGAACCCGGAATGGGAGAAGAGGTGGTAGACCCCGAGCCACCAGCAGAGGTACCGGAGGAGGACGACCCACAGGAGGTCGAGTTCTACTCCGAGTAGGGGGTTACGGTTGCCAAGTAGGGCAGCTAGGGTAGCGTAACCCAACTTTTGTAATCGGTGACATGTCGTGTAGGCAGTAGCGTATGTATAGGTAGTGACGACATGAGCACGACTTCTCGGAGATCCGAGAATAATGTATCTTGTATAAAGTTTATGCTTTATCAATATATGAGAATGTTGTGCAAGTTAATCATGCGTCGCTTCAATACCTACTGCTGTTTATGGAATTTTGAGTAAGACATGTGCTAATTGCTGCTGTGTTGAATTTCAGAATGACGCGTACTCGTGCCAACCCTGATGTTGGAGGTACTAGCCAAGGGGGAGAGACCTCCCAACCACTTCCCGAGGACTCCTCGGGACAGCAGCAGCAGCAGCAACAGCAACAGCAAACACCGCCACCGCCACTGCCGACGGTTACATTGGCCGACATTGTCGCGGCAATGGCGGGTTCACATCAGCAGCACACAGAGCTGCTGCAAACGTTAATTGCGAATACGTCTCGCCCAGAGAGACGTCAAGATCGTGAGGAGCGCCAACAGAGCTCCTACTCTGACTTCCTGGCGACTCATCCCCCTGTATTCTCAAGGGCGGATGAACCACTTGACGCGGACAACTGGCTCCGCGCCATAGAGATGAAATTCGGGCTGCTCCAAATCAGCGAGCAGCGCAAGACTCAGTTCGCGGTCCAGCAGCTCCAAGGATCCGCGAGCGCGTGGTGGGCCAACTTCTGTGCTTCACAGCCCACCGATCGGGTGATGACCTGGGCGGAGTTTCGGACGGCCTTCAGGGCCTATCATATACCACCCGGTTTGATGAAGAGGAAGATGCAGGAGTTCCTACACCTGCAACAAGGGAGCCGGAACGCGCTGGAATACTCCAGGGCGTTCAACGATCTCGCGCTCTACGCGTCGTATCACGCAGATACGGACGAGAAGCGGCGGGACCACTTTTACCAGGGGCTTAACCCGCTCCTAAAGGACAAGTTGGCGATGTTCAATCGCGGCAGCCTCAACGACATCATTGATGCTGCGATTGTTCAGGAGGACTCCGGCAAGGAGTTGGCGGCGGCAGAGCGAAAGCGAAGCGCGCCGCAGAGCAGCGGAAAAGGAGGCGGTCCTTCTCAGAAGTTTCGGATGGTGAATCGCCCACCATCAGGTCCACGCTGGCAGCCACCACAGCGGTCGATGCTGTTCCGCAGTCGGCCGTACTCTTCACCGGCATTCCGGCCGGCACTGCCAGTACCACCGCAACAACAACAGCAGCAGCGGGCGATGCCGCGTGCGTTTGCACCTCCGCAACGCATGCCGGGTTTTCGTCCCCCGAGTACTCCACCAGCAGCGGCCACATGTTACAAGTGTGGTCGTCCAGGACACTTCGCGAGCAGTTGCCCGGAGAGGCAAGGCGGCGGAGTGGCACCACAGTTTCCGGGGAGGAATCAACCCCGGAACCCTACTAATGCGCGGCGGGCAAACCCTAGGCCCGGTACTGTCCACCAGCTTGCCATTGAGGACGTGCCGGAGGGCGAGCCAATCCTTGCGGGTATGTTCCAACTCCACCAGCATCCCGCTATAGTACTGTTTGATTCAGGCGCCACGCATAATTTTATTAGCCAAGCTTTCATTGCTAAACACAGTTTGCCAATACTACCCACCGATAGTCCATATTTAATTTGCTCACCGGGTGGGAAGATTTCAGCAAGCGTAATGGTCTCCAAAGCACCATTATGCTTAGCGGGTAGAGTGTACCCCACGTCTCTCATTATCTTAGAGGGACAGAAGGTCGATGTCATCCTAGGGATGTCGTGGTTAACCCGCCACGGCGCTGTTTTAGACACCGTCCTTCGAGTCGTGCACTTAAACTCAGAGGTGCACGGTTGTCACTCATTATTTCTGGACAGTCCAGAAATAAAACTTCCAAGTGTCTATCAAGCCACAACCATCAGATTGGAAGACATTCCAGTGGTCCGAGAGTTCCCGGATGTATTCCCGGACGATTTGCCGGGGATGCCACCCGATAGAGAGGTGGAGTTCAAGATTGAACTTGCACCGGGAACCATGCCAATATCCCGAAGGCCGTACAAGATGGCGCCCAAGGAGTTGGCTGAACTGAAGACTCAGCTCACGGACCTTCTGGAGAAGGGTTTTATTAGGCCGAGCTCCTCGCCATGGGGCTGTTCGGCATTATTTGTCAAGAAAAAGGATGAAACGTTGCGGCTTTGCGTGGACTACCGTCCATTAAATGTCGTAACCATCAAAAATAAGTACCCGTTGCCACGGATCGACATGTTGTTTGATCAGTTGGTCGAAGCGAAGATCTTTTCCAAGATGGATTTAAGATCCGGGTACCATCAGATTAAGATAAGGGCGGAGGACATTCCAAAGACAGCTTTCTCGACAAGGTACGGACTTTATGAGTACCTGGTCATGTCCTTCGGCCTCACCAATGCTCCAGCTCACTTCATGTACTTAATGAACTCGGTGTTCATGCCGGAGCTGGACAAGTTTGTCGTGGTCTTCATCGACGACATCCTGGTATACTCCAAGTCGGAGGAAGATCACAAGAAACATCTGCGTATAGTCTTGCAACGGCTGTGGGATCACAAGATATACGCAAAATTCAGCAAATGCGAGTTTTGGATATCGCAAGTGCCTTTCCTCGGGCATATCATCTCAGCGGAAGGTATCGCTGTGGACCCGAGCAAGATCACGCAAGTGCTGAATTGGAAATCCCCGAGAACTGTTCATGAGGTACGGAGTTTCCTCGGACTCGCGGGATATTATCGGAGGTTTATTCCGAACTTCTCGAAGATTGCCAAGCCAATGACAGAGCTGCTGAAGAAGGCTACCCAGTATGTTTGGAGTCCAGCATGTGAAGCAGCATTCAAGGCTTTAGTCAAGCACCTGACATCAGCACCGGTTTTGGCGCAGCCAGACGCAACAAAACCGTTCAATGTGTACTGCGATGCATCCGGCATTGGGCTCGGATGTGTGCTGATGCAAGACCGAAGAGTGGTCGCGTATGGATCACGGCAGCTTAGGAATCATGAGCAAAATTATCCAACTCACGACTTGGAGCTCGCTGCCGTGGTACTTGCACTGAAGATGTGGAGGCACTACCTACTCGGTAACCTCGTACATTTATATACTGACCACAAAAGCCTCAAGTACATATTCACTCAGAAGGAGCTGAACATGAGGCAACGAAGATGGTTAGAACTGATAAAGGATTACGAGATAGAAATCCATTATCATCCGGGCAAGGCAAACGTTGTGGCAGATGCGCTGAGCCGCAAGTCACACGTCAATAATCTGACCATCACACCGTTGGAAGAGAGCGAACCACCACTACATGTGATTCCACACGGAGCTCTCTACAACCTAGCTTTGATCCCCATCATCCGTGAAGAGATAGCGGCAGCCCAGAAGAATGACAAGAGCGTGTCACATTTGCGGAGACGTGTAGACAGTGGGGAGTTGAAATGTTTCCGGAAGGATGGAGACGGCGTCCTATGGTTCAAGGACCGGATCGTCGTACCCCGAAACCCGGAGTTACGGAAGAAAATATTTGATGAGGCTCACTTATCTAAATTTTCTATTCACCCCGGCAGCAACAAAATGTATCAAGAACTCAGAAGAAAGTTTTGGTGGACACGGATGAAGCGAGAGACTGCAAAATACGTGTCCGAGTGTGATACATGTCGAAGGGTGAAGGCAGACCACATGCGGAAACCGGGACTGCTGCAACCACTGGGCATTCCTGCCTGGAAGTGGGAGGACGTGAGCATGGATTTCGTCGTCGGTTTACCCACCACCTTACAGAAACATGATTCTGTGTGGGTGATCGTCGATCGACTCACCAAAGTTGCCCATTTCATCCCGGTCAACACCAACTACAACGCCAAGAAGTACGCTGAACTGTACATCTCACGGATCCTATGCTTATACGGCGTACCCCGTACCATCATATCGGACCGAGGCACTTTATTTGTGTCCCGTTTTTGGGAGCAGCTACACGCTGCCTTGGGGACGAAGCTGATCCGTAGTTCAGCCTACCACCCGCAGACGGATGGGCAAACTGAGCGGGTAAATCAAATCCTAGAAGACATGCTACGAGCTTGCGCTAGCGACCACGGCAAGAATTGGGATGATCACTTGCCGTTAGCCGAGTTCTCGTACAACAATGGGTACCAAGCCAGCATCAAGATGGCGCCCTACGAGGCGCTATACGGCAGAAAATGCCGCACACCACTGAACTGGTGTGAGTCTGGCGAGAGGGTTACCTTCGGGATTGACCATGTCAACGACGCGGAAGAAAAGGTTCGACTGATTCAAGCGAACCTAAGAGCCGCTCAATCCTGACAGAAACAGTATGCGGACCGGAGAAGGCGCCCATTACAATTCGAAGTTGGAGATCACGTATACCTACGAGTGTCTCCAATGAAGGGCGTAAACAGATTTGGGGTGAGAGGAAAGTTGGCACCTCGATTCATCGGTCCATTCCAAATTACCGAAAGATGTGGATCGGTGGCATACCGGCTGAGATTACCAGAAGCACTTTCCGGTGTGCACGACGTCTTTCACATTTCCCAGCTGAGGAAGTGTCTCAAGTTATCAACTACCGTTCAGCTGGAAGACATTGAAGAACTGCAACCGGATCTCACCTATCGGAAGGAACCGGTGCAGATTATTGATGAAAAGGCCCGAACCACACGCAACCATACGTTGTGGTTCTACAAGGTTCCATGGAGTAATCACTCCATGGACGAAGCGACATGGGAGAGCGAAGAATTCCTTCGCACTAACTACCCCGACTTTCTCACGTCGCATATCCGGTAATTTTCCACCGTCCTCTCTCTCATTTTCACCTTATAATCTCGGGACGAGATTCTTTTAAGGGGGGAGGAATGTAAGGGCCTCAGTTTTTGACACCCAATTGTAGTGTTCATCCCCACACCACACACCTCATTTGAGGAAGAATGATGAACACAAATGAAGAGCATGTAACAATTATCAACATGCTCATTGGGGAACAAACTTACACATTGCAAAAGTGGTATTTCCCACATGTGATATAGATGGGCTGGACATAGGAAAACTCCTACACTTTGCTAAGGATGTCCATGCCAAGTTTCACCCAAATTCAAAACCTTTTTGAGGTCATCTTGGGTATAGATAGGAAGGGGGCAGTTTGAAAACATATTCAAATTCAAACTGTTTTTATACCATGAATTTGAAAGTGGAAGGCATATTCTTACTCAGCACATTTTTGTGAGCTCACACACCAATTTTCACTCCATTTGGAGTTGATCTTGACATGAGCTAAGGGGGAGAAATTCAAACTTTATTTGAATTTAAACTGAACTTGTGCTGAAATTCATTCAAACCAAACCTCATTTGAACTTTGATCAATTCAAATGGCTCATGGGTGAATAATTTGAATGGCCAAGGGTAGTATAGGATTCACTGTTTACCACAGTTGTTAGGAGTAAATTTCAGAGGTTAAAAGGAGGGGTGGGACCCACATGTCAGCCTCTGCTTCAACACAAACCGACTGAAACACAGTTCAGTCGGTTCCCGGTTGCAGTGTGCGCGCGCCACCGTGGGGGGCAGCCGGCGCCAGCTCCTGCTGCGCGCCCCAAGCCGGAGACCAGCCGCCGGGCTATTTATTCCCTCCCCGGCGTGCTCCGATCACTCATTCCCCGAGCTGCCGGCATACTCGGCCGTTTTTCCACTGCCATCACCGCCGCTCGAGCTCACGCTTGATCAAGCCGATCACTAGCGAGCACAGCCTCCTCCACAGAAAAACGGCACCAAGAGATCGTGAGCAACCTCACAGACTCCGTGTTGGCCAGTGAGCAAGCTTCCTCGAGCTGTACGAGCCATTTCTCCGGCGAGCCGAACATCGCCGCCGATCAGGCTCCCGTGGACAGCACGGCACAGCCGTTGTCACGTCCTCTTCTCTACCCAAGAAAGGTGCGTGATTGTATGTAGATGGAGTAGCCGAAAGCCGTTTGGCGATTGATCAACCCTCGGCCGAGAATTTCCAAATTTACTCTTGATCAGTTCATAAGAACCGAGCTCACCTTCGGGTGAAATTCGTGCTCTATGCACGAAGGTTGGACGAGCTCGTTATCTAGTAGCTTCTACGCACGATAGCGCCCACGCTCGAACTGGAATTAGAGAAAACCATCCAGAATCGGCCATGATATGGCTGTTTTCCCCGCCGCCATGGCTGAACACCTCGGCTCACCGCCGAGAGCCTAGTTGCCGGTATTTCTAGCTTCCACCCAGCCCTGGTTCGTGTTTCCCATGCCCTACTGATGCTCTCCGACCGATTTCCGGTCGATTTGGTGCACGGGAGAGCAGGACCGACCTCACCGGAATCCTAGCAGGTGCTGTCACCGGTGCGCACGGGTTTCCGGTCATCGCCGGCAGCCGGCGACCCCACCATCGAGTCCAGGGGGTCGGAAAAGGGGCAGGCGGCAAGTCTCGGGCCGGGGGGTGGCCGGGAACTCAGTTCCGGAGAGGGTCGCCGGAGAACGCCGCCGCCGCGCAGTTGGCGCGAGGAGGGAGACGACGCACTGTGTGCGGGGCCCACAAGCCAGAGTTTAAACTTTTCCCCGAATTTCAGTTTTAGTTCAAACTTCAAATCTTTATAACTTTGGCTAGAAAGCTCCAAATTGAGTGAACCAAATTTTGCTGGATTCAGCTCTCTGAGTACTTTCCAGAAAATCAAGTTTCACTTCATGAAATTCCTTATTTCTCCAGAATTAATTCCTTAAAATTTAAACTGTTAGGAATTTTACCTGGCGAATCCTTTGGAGGAAAATACTGAAATTTTGCTGAGATGTTCACCAAAATATCCTTGAACTACCATAAAAATTTCAGATCTATTTGAGCTCATTTAGTACACCTAATGGTGTGATTAGTGAAACTGTTCCAGAGAAAATAGAAAATGTTCAGAAACATTTTCAGAATTTTCTCTGAAATTGTTTAGCTCATATCTTTAGTTAGAGACTTCCAAATTAAGTGAGACCAACTCCATTAGAACCCTCTGAAAATCTAGTTTTCAGAAAGTCATAGCTTGTCTCATGAAAATTCCTAGAACACCCTAAGAGTTCCAATTAAGGTCAAGGACATAATTATTTGTGGAGGGCTCAAATGAGCTTTGCTGCAACTAAAACATGACCAAGTCTCTGTTTAGGTTGTAACCAAGCCACAGTAAAAGTTTCGCAGTCATTAGGTCTATCTAGCAAATGGTATAGACTTCACAACTTCAAAGATAATACCAATGCATTTAAATTAATACATACATTGCTCTTATCTTGTAGTCGCTAAGGTCGAGGAGGAACCCGAAGTCCTAGACTTCGTTACTCCGGAGGAACAGCTAGCCTACGACCAAGAGCAGCAAGGCAAGCTCCGGTTTGCATTAACCTTTTTACAAATTTTTATTGTTTTGAGCACATACTTGTTTCCTTTATTCTGTGCATTAGAGTCTTGTTTGGAAATCCAACTGCATGGCCAAGAAAACCACGGGTTGGGTTTAGGATTGCAAATCTCGTTAGCCACTGCATTGCTAGGATAGAGTAGGATTCGGTACAAGTCGAGTAGTTGGAACTACTCGCGAGAATAGACTAGAGGCACATTGCTCGGGTAGAGATAGCACATTATACACATGGCAAGAAAATGAGACCGAGCGGAGAGTAAGGGCAGCAGGACTTTGGGGCCTGTGTGCCGTAGCTCCGTTTGTGTCGATTGAGGACCGAGCCGTGTGCGGGCCTGTTGAACAAGCTAGAACAGTACCGAAGACCTACCGGCTATATGGGAACCGGGAAACTGATGTAACTCGGGTAGCTGGGTATTGAGGCATTGCCCGTCGTTCAGAGGGTAGGTTGAGAGCTCGAGGTGTAAATCGGCTGGCGGCACAGAGATGAGCGTGCAGGGACCTCTTGCTCGGGACGATGGGACCGGTTCAATATTTGGCTGACGGGTGAAAGGTAGTCGCGTACGGCGTCCGTGATGGTTGTTGTAGGCAACATCGAGTACGGGCGTACATGACGGGTTGTTCGGGTAACCCTGCAGGTGTAAATCGATTATAATCGCCGTCCCTCGCGGTCAGTGAGTACCACTTGTTCACTGTACCGTGACGTAGAAAGAACAGGCTAGCTACATGTTAAAATGTTGCTGATTGAAAGCTGGACATTGATTGTTAATGATATGCTGTAGCTTAGAGCTAATTAAAGTTCTTTTCAACTTTGGGCAAAGTACATGAGAGAAATGCGTTTCTTGTTTGATTGCGGCTCTCTCATGTGCCTTAGCGTAAGGTTCTCCACAACCTGCTGCTAAAACTTGAAAGTAAGGTTCTACTAATTAGGCGAGTCCTTGCAAATGATTTTTACCTCATGCAACCCATTACCCTCATGTAGAAGTTCCATGTTTAGGTGAGACGGGTCAGACTTGCTGAGCCTTCGTGCTCACTGCTTGTGTTTGAAGCTTTTGCAGGGTTCTATGAGGAAGGGACTCCCGAAGAGGAGACGGAACCCCAGGAGGGGAACCCCGTCGAGTGGGAGTCGTGCACGCCGCAGAGTTAGTGTGCGTGTGTGCTAGCAAGGACACGTTCGAGGGCTGAACGTGCACTTGATGCTTAGTCTACGCCCGCGAGTGTGGACTAAACGTATTTTGATGTAAACAGGTCATAAAACTGTTTATGTAATAAACTTCCGCTTCCGCTTTGTACCTTTGACGTGTGTTATACGGTGCTGTGCAACGCAGCACCCCTCAGCGTGATCCTGGCTCGACAGGACCAAATGGGGTCGTGTCAGTCCTCGAGGCCACCGCGCGAACCGTTCCAAGGTTCAACCTTTGTGCGCAGAGAATTTCCCAGTTTAGGGTGGGGAGCTCATTTTGGGACCCAATTAGGTTTAGGAGAAATTCGGGAGGATAATCATGTGGGAGGGCGAACAGAGCTGTGAAATAGAGTCTAGAGGTTCTTGCGCCCCTCCTCGATCAAAAACCGGAAGGAAACCATCGCCGGAACCACAGGTTTACCATAGAACAGTTCGGCGGAAGAGGGGGTCGCCGGTGAGGTCCGGTGCGCCGGTTGTTTCGGTTCCAACCAAGGTCATGTCGATCTTCCCGAGGTCTCCCTGTATGTGGTGACGCGATTAGCGCGCGAAGGAGGTGGTCAGGAGGGCGGGAACACGTTGCCGATGTTGCACAGAGACATAGCGCTCGTCGCCGGCGAGCTACGGTGGTCAGCCGATGGCAGAATGATGTCCAACGTGCTCAGCGTCCAAAGTTATGTGGGGGCGGCAAGTCTCACCGTCGCCAGCGAGCTAGGTCGCCGGGAACGCCGACCTCGCCGGAGCTCCGGCGGCTGGGGGCAGCGGCGTCGGGAGGAAGACGAAGACATGGGTCCCACGTGTCAGCTGCTGAGTTAAGCGCGCGCGAAAGCACGGTTAGTTCAAATTAAACGGGCAGGTCCCGCTGTCAGTCTCTGTTTAAGCGCGGGAGGCGATTTTCTGTAGATAAATAATTCAGGGATCAGCCCAAACTTTAGAAATTCATAACTTTTGTTAGAAGTGTCCAAATCCAGTGAACCAAATTTTGTTGGATTCATCTCTTTGAGTACTATCCAGCAACACAAATTTCAGCTCATGAAACTTAATGGTTTTCCAGAATTAATTCAGTAAATTTAAACTGTTAGGAATTTTATCTGGAGAATTACTTTATGAAAAATTCTGAAATTTGGCTGGGAGGTTCAATGGAAAATCCTGGAGTCACAGTAAAATTTTCAGACCCATCCAAGTTCATTTAGTCCCCCTAATGGTGTGATTAAATGAACTGTCTTGAGAAAATAGAAAAATGTACAGAAACATTTTTCAGATTTTCTCAAATCTTGTTTATGGCATAACTTCTTCTAGAGTTCTTCAAATGACATGAAACCAATTCCATTAGAACCATCTCAAATTCTAGTTGCCAGAATGTATTAGTTGAAGCCATGAAAACCTCTGGAATTCCTTAGAGGCTCTAATATTGACCAAATAGGCTTTTATTTGGACAAAGCTCAAATGAACTTTGTTTCAAATGAAACTTGGTCAAGACTCTGGTTAGGACCCTACCAAGCCACCATAAAAATTTCAGAACCAAAGGCGAGGTCTAGCTAGAGTTATAGTAATTACTTATTCAATTCTAAACATTTCATTTGAATTGACATGTAGTATCTCGTTAACGTGTAGTCGCTGAAGTCGAGGAGACTCCGGAAGTGCTTGACTTCCTTCTTCCGGACGAAGCCCTAACCACTGACCAGCAGCAACAAGTCAAGCCCTGGTTTGCAATAACCGAATTTATAAAGTTTTGCTTTGTTTACATACTTAGTGTGAGGTGTATATATGTGCATTAGGTGTAGGATTGTCTAGACCCCAAATGCGTAACCAGATTTTCCTATAAGAGTGAGGGTAGTGTCTAAGACCTCGAGTAGACAGGCTAGGCTTAATGATTTCTAGAACTTCGGTAGAAGTTGAGTAGTTGGAATCTACTCGCGTGTTTAGGCTTGGGACACATGGGATTGTTCGAGTGATGTGAGATCACTTTAGTAATGAAAATGAGTCTAGGCAGGGGCTAGGGTGCAGAAAGAGGAAGTCTTGTGTGCGCGGTCCTGTCCGTGTCGATTGAGGACCGATCTGTGTGCGGCCCTGCTGAACAAGTATTGAACGTACCGAAGGCATATCGGATATATGGGCCCCGATAAACCGATGTAACCTATACCTCCGGGCGTTGAGGCATAACGCACCGGTTTATAGGTGTAGGCTGAGGGCAGCAAGGTAGAAATCTGCTAACGGGCATAGAGAGATGCTCCGTGTAGGGAACCTCCTGCTCGTTTCGGTGCGACCGGTTCGACGTTTGGGCTGTTGGGTGAAAGATTGTCCCGTACGGCATCGAGAGCGTGCTGTGGAGCTCCACGGGTGGGCATACGTGACGTGCTCTTTGGGTATCCCTGCAGGTGTATATCGAGTCGATTCTTTGTACCTTGCGGTGAGGAGTACCGCTTGTTCACTGCGTCGTAACGTAGATAAATCATGGAATGTTATGATTCAATTCTGCTGATATGTATAATTGTATTGCTATATGTGTGCCACCAAATAATGCTTACTAAATTTCTTATTCATGAGTTGTTAACTTGTGGCTAAAATATGAACTAAGGATGAACTTGTAGGCGTGTCCATTTGCTAAAATTACTATCCCATGTTTGTGTAAACTGCATGTAGAGTTTCATGCCTAGGTGAGTCGGTTAAGTCTTGTTGAGCCATCATGCTCATGGTTGCTGCTTAAGTGTTTTTCAGGTGAGGAGCCACCCACGGACTCAGCTTACGAGTCCACCGGCGAGGGTTACCCTCCGTCGGGGACCACGGCTGAGTGGGAGCCGTACACGCCGCGCTAAGCTGAGGAGTGCAGCTAGTGTGGGTTGCCCTAGGGCTGGGCAACCAAATTTTGCTAGATAGACGGGCGTGAGTTGTACAAATTTAACATCCGCTGTGTAATATAAACACTAGTTTGTAACTTAGTAGTGTACTACTTTGTACATTTCAGTTGGTTTTCTATGTAATACGATGTATCCTTATGATGTGTGCTGTCGGGTGTCGCATCGTGCAGCACCACCCTCTGCGATCCTGGATGAGCGGATTCCGGTCCGCCACAAGTTTGGCCGCCATCAAGCTCCGTCACACCTCGCCGTCACCGGAGAAGAAGCCCCTGACGTTCTGCCCTACCCGCAGCCTCATAATTCTCCCTAGAAAATCTCCCGCTGCCGCCATTGCAAGGAAGGAGGTCCTGCCACAAGGAAGAAGAGAGATAGGTCTTCGTTATCCCTCTTACAACATCGCCACTGTTTCTACGCACCCGTTTTCTCCACCCCCTGCGAGCAGAAATTTCTGCATGTGGACAGACCATGTTTGGTCGATTTTTGACGGTGGGATTGATCTACAAAGTGTGTCAAGATCATAACCACGTCCACACTTGATCCTAGCAGACATGATCATCATAAAACCCCATGAATGCCTACTAAAACATGCAAGAACACGTGCAAACTGATTTTATAAAACTGCACCATAGGAATTGCATTCATTCACCTCATTGCATCTTGAGTAAAGTTTGTGCATGATAATTGATTGCTGAAAATTTTGTATGTGTGTGGTCGTGAGTAGAAGGACAAGATCAAGAGGCCGTCTACGAGGATATACAGTGCTGAGACTTCGAGATGCTTGAGCAACACGAACCACGGGAGCAAGGCAAGTTGCCCTTGACCATATTGATCCTATGTTTTTGAAACTGTTTTGCTTGCGAAAACTCGTATGCTTGTGTCAACTTGATGGGACACCCTTTTATAGGAGTTCACTAGTTTTGTTAACCATACTTGTCGCACGGAAAGATGATGAGTCGGGTATGGTCATTTTTCCTTTTTGCTTTGTTTAACTTACGGGATACGAGAAGCTGAAATAAGACTTGTTAGCTACTGCACTCATATGAATAAAGATGATGATAACTCGATAATGTTGATGAGCATGGAATGAGGTAGATATAGGCGAGCTTGGTTCGTGGATGCTGCTGAATGAGATGGTGGTTTGCTTGCCGTAGATGTAAGGATTGGTTCATGCGAGCACATGCTAGGAAAACAGTGCCACCACAAGGCCAAATATGGGTGCGGCTTAGCTGACTAATTAGGTGTGTTGCTAGCTTGTTATGGACCGTTGGATGGTGCAGAGAATGGGAGCCGATGAGGACTGCCTTGGGAACTGCATGGCACAAGAGGGGGTCCGTGGGTGGGAGAATTGAGATTTGAGCCTGCCGGTGAAACCTCAGTGGGTCCGTACATCTTATTAGCCCCTTTGTAAAGGATATTTCGTTAGCACTAGGCGTGCGCACTACCGTCAACATGCCTGTGGAGTTAAAGTTGGAGCCTGCTGTCTTAGTCATTTTTCGCTGTCGTTTAGAGTCTTCCGCTGCTAAATAAGTTAGACATTCATGAGTGAGACAATGAGTCAATGTAATAAAGTACTTAAACATCGTTTGTACGTGGTTATATTCTGAGTTCAGTTTGTGATAAAGCTTTGTATGTGTGATGAACATCCTGGGCACACATATGCATTCACTTGGTACATTTTCAGAACCGGGTGTCTCGGTGTCGCAGCTCACACTCCGATACCAGTATTTTGCGGACTTTTTGATCTGCTGCCCCGATGGATGATCGGAGACCACAGATGCGTAGAGGTCGTCGAAACAATTTTGTTTCACTATCCATATGTTTGATTCAGAGATCGGATGAGTTAGTATAAGTCGGTTTAACTTGCACCCTTGGATATGAGGGTTTGGGTCACCTGGCAATATATATATCAAACCTGCTGTTCTCTCCCTTCCTCCCCAACCAGAGCCGCCACCCCCTTCTTTCCCCAACCAGCAAAGCCACTGCTCAGGACTCTGATCCAGTGCCACCACCTCCATCTGATCCAGAGCCGCCGCCTCCAAAATTTCCCGGATCAAGCTGCCTCTTCCCTTGTGTCTCCACTTGTATCCTGAGGTCTTGGGTTCGAACCAGCCTCTCTTCAATAGAAGGGTAAGGCTGTCTAGAAATAACCCTCCTCCAGACCCCACATGTGTGGGAACCTGCGGCACTGGGTACGCCCTTTTTAAGCTGCCTCTTCCCAGCTGTTCCTCACCATTGCTGCTGTCGGTTGTTAGAAGTTCCCCGATCTGCATTTGCTCTACGGTGGAAGAGAACAAGGTATAAACAAAGAGGGATGCGGCCTACTGGGGTTAGAGGTTGAGAAAAATTCACTAAACTTCTACAAACTAGGGATTCAGATCTTTCGTTTAGAGCCCAGAAATTGTAGATCTTAACTTAGTTGATTAGGTTCTGTTGGCTGAGTTGATGTCGTGTAGTTAGAATTTCCAATCGAATTTCTGTAGCAGTAACATGTAGGGATGTTTGTTATGTTTCTATTTCTGATCAACGGTTAGAGATGATCATTCAAACTGCAGTTATCCTAGTGTTCTGTAGTCTTTACTGAAAGTTGTTTAAGTAATCTGGATCAAGATGGAGTATCAATTCAGTTATGTGCTAGGAAGTTCTAAATATAGTTTATATTCCACAGGTTTTGAGGGTTCCGGTGTCGAGAGAGCGCGTCTTATAATTCTCGACGAGGTTAAGGGAAGTGCATGATGAGTTCCTTTCCTGCCATGTGTGATGTGCTTGTAATTTCCTTCGTAGTATTGTGGATTCATTATCTTAGTTTTTGAAATTCAGCTGTTCATGGTTCTCTTTCTTTGAAGTTTAAGATTCAAGTTATTCATGTAATTATCATTCAAGTACCAGTTTGATCCGGAGTGCAGTTTGGTTCTTGTATTCAAGTTCCTGTGAGTAAGTGTTGGCCCCCACTTGCTCGGCTTTACTGGTAAACGCTAGGGTGAATTCAAGTGTTGTCTGTTTCAGACGGAAACTACTATTTCATCGCTCTAAGTTCAAGTTCTACTCGTCGCTGGTTTCATTCGGGTTGCTTTTACCGTTCTTCCAGCTCTAAGTGCACTTGCTGAGTGTTTTTACACTCTTGTGTCTATTTGGTTTCCTACTTGAACGAAGCATGCATGGAAACAGGGTAGCATCTACACTTTGAGCACACATATCAAAATATTAATCTTAGAATATGGAACATCTTAGAATATGAAGACGGGTGAGTTTTTATTCAGTTTACTGCAGTTGTGAGGGTCGAATAAAGTTATTTTGCTTTACTATATCAATGCGTATAGTTTTTGTGACCGTTTGTCCATAGCTGCTAAGAATTACAACAGAAACTGTGTCAAAATGATTCTAATAATTTTACACATAGTATGAAATTGTAGCTGTTCTAGTAGCGTCCTGAGTAGCGTGTGGAGACGCCCGCCCCGACAGTCCAGGAATCACATTGGGGGGTGCCGTGCGATGTGGCACCCAACAGCACATCACCGAGAAACACACATACACAACAATATGTCTTTTATACATAGAGTTGTCTCATCTTACAAAGAATGTACAAACATACAATTGCAGCGGAAGATAAGAATACACTCACGGACTATAGCCTACGCTAAGCAAAATGAAGCCATCCTGCCCATGGATGCTTGACACTAGCACCACATCAAAAACCCGGCGGCGTGCAGGGTTCCAAGCGAGACTCACACCCCTCATTGGGTGCTTCCCCACTGGGCTCTCCCTTCCTCCCTAACGTTGCCTTATGCAACGTTACCTGCAAAACAATGGATCAATAAACCGTGAGCTTATGCTCAGCAAGACTTAACCGAAAACCTACACATGGAACTCTACATGCTGAAAATAGAGGGCTGAATAAAGAAATTTGCACAAACGATGAACTTGAGCTAAAGGAGAGTCCTTACTTCAAGTTTTAAGCAACTTTATAGCCCTCGCAAAATTTACATCGAGACCCCACAATCAAACAAGAAACGCTTCATCTCGATGCCACTTGCCCGAGGAGAAAATAACTTTAGTGAGCTACCCTAGACCCATACCTACCTTGCGCCATCAACTCCGAGACTCCACAATCAAACAAAAAACGCTTTGTCTCGACGTCAATAGCCCAATGTAGAAAGTAAATTTAGTGATGGTGTTGATCATCCCTCATCTCCTATATGAGGATTACTCATGAAGCATTTTAATTTTTCCCAGTTTCTTACTACATCACGACACAGAGAACAAGTATGCTCCCTACCACGAGCGACGGTGATTCGAATCAAAAACACCCGGCTGACACGTCACATACGCCCATCCGACACCGGTGATCAACCGATCCCCTCAACGTCGTATGTGGCAATCTTTCACACGACACCCAAATATCGAACCGGTCCCACCGACTTGGATTAAGTCGCACTACGGCAAACCCTCGTAGAGCCGACTTCTCTATCCTTTCAGCATCTGCATAAGACGGTGGGGATTGCCTCGACACCCAGGTTAACATGTTACATCGGTTTGCTGGGTCCCATATAGGCAGTATGCATCCGGTACACAACTCAAACTTGTCCCACAGGGACGCACACGAGAACAGGCCTTAATCGACTCAGACATAGACTAGGTTCACAGGACCACGTCCTTGAGCCTTCCATCCACTGCCCGGTCTCATTCCCAACTATGAGGATCAATTCCCAACTCTTCCGATTGATCCCCCTTAATCCCGGTTCACGAGTAGGAAACGGCCTACTCGAGTTATGCCTCTTTTAATCCACTTTTGTTAACTTGAGATCAGCAGTTATAATTAAGTGATAACCTACTCTAAATCAAACTCCATGGATTTGTTGGGTCATGCATGTGGAGTGTCATACAAACCTATCCATAATGCAAAACTAATATTCTAGACAATATAAAGTGTATACAAATAAAAACTTGTAAATTTGGATGCAAACCGGGGCTCGCCTTAGTGTTGATCCTGACTAATGTTTCTGTCAACAGGAGCAAGTTAGTGGCCTACGAAGTCTTCGCGTGATGTATCGCTATCGAAATGATCAATTAAAGAAATGCGTCACATTATTAAATAATGTTCTATAAGCAAACTACAGAAGCAAAACCTAAGAAGACAGAGGAGTCTATTGTTGAAATTTTTACAGAGGCTTTATAAGCTCATGATAGGAGTATGGTAAAATTTTCAGAAACTTTTGAGGAAGGAGTTGGCCATAAGAATTCTTGGAACATTTATCCTTCAATGTTTTATAGGAATTTAAGTAGACTTGGTCATATGGAGAAATTTGATATCCTAATAGGCCTGGACCAAGGTTCCTAGGGAAATTTTTTCAATTTTTTCTAAGTCTTCTGCTGGCCAGAAATAGAGGATTGAAGTTCAATTCCATTTTCTGGAATTTGATTCTGTGATTTTTCAGCCCATTTAAATTACACCTAAGAAAACCTACTGATTAAGCCCTTCTAAGCATCGGCGGGGCGGCTCGGTAGCCCGGCATCAACGCGTTCCAGCGTGTCCCAACCTTCTCCCGGTGAGCCATTTTGCCCTAAAGCATCCCTAGTGGTAGGGGAACGTGGAACGGAGCTCAACTCTTGCAGCAAACGGCGGAAAACTAGTTGTCACTGTGGACCACGGCGGTTTGAGCCGACGCCGGCGATTTCTCGTCGCCCGGGGTGCAGGAGGGCTGTCTTGCTGCGTGCTTTCGTGTGGGAGGGCGCTAGGACCCTAGTATCTGTGGTTTGAATTGTAGAACTGATGATCAACTACGTTGGACGAATTTCCCGATTCTAAATCAGTCGGCCATTCACGTACTCCGGCGGTAAAACCCGAATTCCAGCTAGCCGGCAACGGGGAAGAGCAGTGGGACTATTGGAGGGATAGCTAGACTTTGCGGCGCACCTCTGTGAGCTTTTGAACCCGTCAGGGAGGCTCAGGGACAGCCGGGCGACGTGGAGCTGTGGAGGCGGCGTGGCTCTTTTTTGCCGGAAGAAAAATGGGGTTTCCGCCGATCGGGGAAGGCCGGGGGTGAGCTGAGGAGGACTTGGGGATGTTGAGGGGTCACCTGCACAGCCTCTGAGCAGTGCGACCGGGCGCTAACTCGGGTGGAGGGGAATCGGCGCTGAGGCAGCAGGCGCGCGGTGTGTTCTCGGGTGCGTGCGCGAGAAACGACTCTGTGCCGTGGTTTGCTCATGTGAGGCAACGAAGGAGCAATTCGTTTGTGCAGCCCATGAGACTTAGCAGACAGCGTAGGGAAAGATCAAACCGCCCTCGGGTAGCAAGCGTGTAGGCAGCTCGCTGGAGCTCGCCCTCCCTCTCGGTGTCACACCCACAGTGAAACAAAACTGAAGTTTGTGTCTTTCCCACTTACAGGTGGGTCGCACCGAACTCTCCCCCAAACAACAGAGGCCCCGATTTCAAATGCATGTGTGAATTCAAATCTGTGGGTGATTCAAACTGTGGAATCAACGTCGCCCGGAGAACAATCTTCGGTTGTTTGTGTGAAGAGAAACGGCAATTGAGTTGTGCAGCTGCTGTGGCTAACGATCAACAACGCCGTGGAATTGCCTGCCTTCGGGAGCAAGACACAAGCAGCAGCTCGGTGGCTGCCTCGGTGGCGAGCTCACAGAGGCAGAAACACCGAGGGTTCTTTGTTCCAATGACGTGCGAGTCACACCGAGTCTCCCCCTCCAAACAACCGTGGCTCCACAATTCAAATGCAAAAGTTGCAGTAAATTCCAAAAATTTTAATTTGATTTCCATGGCGTTAACTCTTGTTTGTGCTCGCATTTGAACTGCCGGGTTTATTTCCTTTTTAGCTAGTTTTCTTTTGTAGCCCTTCCTTTATTTCATGTGGCAGAAGTTTCAATTTGAAAACAAATTTAGGAGAAGTAATACCATGCTGATTTGAATTCCACACAAAACCAGCAAGGCTCAACTTGGGGATTTTACAATCCTCCCTCCTTAAAAGAATCTCGTCCCGAGATTAGTTAAAGAACGAGATGGAGAAGAATGTTACCGGTGATAGTTCGATGACATTTCCGAGCAATTCATCCGAAAACCCTCGATTTGCCATGTAACCTCGTCGTCGGAGTGGTTATTCCACAAAACCTTGTAGAACCACAACGATCGACGACTTGTTTCAAGAGTCTTTGGGTCGAGGGTTTGTACCGGTTTCTCGCTGTAGGTGAGATCCAGTTTAAGGTTTCCATGCCTCCTGAAAGAACCTCCGTCGGCTCCTTCAAACATTTCCTTATTTGTGGGACATGGAAGATGTTGTGGATGCCCGGCATTGATACGGGTAGCCTCAAACGATATGCTACCAATTCACATCCTTCCGTAATGAGGAACTGGACCAACAACACGAGAAGCTAGCTTTCCCTTGACCCCGAATTGATGAATTCCTTTCATTGGGGATACTCAGAGACAGACTTGATCTCCAACTTCCAAAATACAAGGGTCGGCATTAACTCATTATCTCGTTGAAGTTACTCCGAATTACCAAAGTCAATCTCCCCCTTACTTAGCATGGGGACTACGAACGAGCCATTTGCACGCTCATGCCTCCGGGTTCACATAGTCAGGCATGTATGGTACCAATGCTCGTGGCGTCCCTCCCTCCTTGTTTCCAGACTAGCAACTCCTCGAGATTTCCCTGGACTATTCCAGAAAGAACATGCTAAGCCAGGCATATCTTCCGGAATTACGTCCATGTGAGCTGATGTCTAGGTGGTAGGGATGCGAGCTGATTCGCCCACTAGGTACTGGCGAAACTGTGAATTTGTTGTGCCACGTACAGTACTTTCTGATGTTCGATGCATTGAAGCAAGTAGGACTTAAACTCTATGGTACGGATCTAGTTGTCCGCCACCAGAGGATCCTCAGCCTCAATGAACACCGGTGGTTGAGTCGCCAAGAACTCAACGTACAAACTCATTTGAAGTTGGCGAAAGCCTTCATCTTGACCTCCCTCTTGACGGTTTGTTGATGGCTTGAATCTTCACTGTCCTAATCTTGACATGGATAACTAATACTTGTCCAAATCAACTGAGTCCTTAGAAACTTAGTGTATTACTTCCCAAAACATGATTCAAGATGTTTGGTGAGATTACATAAGGAATCGGTAATATCGCCTCAAATTGGCATCTCGACCATTTAGTCCAAAAACCGTTTGCTTTGCTTGAACATAAGAGCAGTCACAAGTCAATTTCACTTATGTTATGAACATAGCAAAAACCCACTACATACGGTAACCGCAAGGATGTCAAAGTCACCATATGATATCTCAAGAACTTAGATTGGGTTAAATGATTGTTGCAAGTTTGAGCAACCAATCAGTAAACCCCACGATTAGAAATTTGTCTAGTTCTGACAATTACGGTACTCGGAGCTATACAAATCATGGTTGCAAGTTAAGAAGATACAAGGGATGTTGAGTAATTGGTTTCACTTGTATTACTCAAGGAGGTCGAATCATGTAACTTGATCAATATTACAAGGATGTGATAAGACCAAAGTTACTAGACCCCACTTAATGGTTTGAAAGGAGGTACGCAATCGTGCTCAGTATTTTGGTATTTTATATGCTGTCTCAGTATTCATGATGCTTAATGATTCTGCACATGTAACATGGTGCAATGAATATGCACATGGTATGTGACGGGGTCCCGCCGCCAAGCGATGCCCCGCCAGGACCTCGTTGGGTAGTGCCGTGATATGCGGCACCCAACAGCACACGGGTCGAAGAAACACATCACATTACATAAATTATTTGCGGAAGCGTACAAGAGTATTTTACAAATACTTATCTCAAAATAAGCTACAGCGGAAGACTATAACTCTCACGACTCATTTCTAAACTATCAACAAAGAAACAGCCCAGCCCATGGACGTTTCTTACTAGCAACACGAAGATAAACCACAGCGGCGAGGATGCTTTTGAGTAACCACTCGGAGGTTCCCGAGTCTCATCGGCATCCCTTCATAAGCATGAAGTCAATCCTGCAAAACAACTCGGATAGCATCCGTGAGCATAACGCTCAGCAAGACTTAACCGTCACCCTAGGCATGAAACTCAATATGAGGTTATGAACTTAAAGTAGGATGGCATAATTCATAATTAAACTCGCCTAAAAGTGAATCCTTACTTTCAGGTATTATTTGCAGCAATTTCAGTAACCTTGGGCATGCCACATCGGGAGTCCACAATCAAACAAGAAACGCTTTCCCCCGATGTAATTTGCTCACGGCATAAAAGAATCGAGTTTGCACTAGCTATTCATCAAAGATACATTACGAAGATAGTATGAACTTCAACCAATGTGATTAGTTCCTTTCTCATGCAAGTTCTTACTACGTCACGACTGTGAGAACAAGTATGCTTGGTCCATTCCGCGAGCGACGGTGATTCGAATCAATAACACCCGGACTACACGACACGTACGCCCTTACTCGACGTTGCCTACAGCAATCATCACTGACGTTGTACGTGGCAGCCTTTCCCCCGTTTCACCCCTGTTGAACCGATTAATTTGCCCCGTACAGTAGCCAATCTCATGGTGCACCTACAGACATGAGATGTCATGAGAATGTTACCCACATACTGCATACCGGCCTTCTGGCCTGAGGCAACCCGAAAAGGCTCAACGCAAGCTTCCCGAGGTACATCAGTTTATTAGGTCCCAGATATCCAGAATGAGTCCGGTACACAACTCGAACTTGTTGAACAGGGCCGCATACGGATCGGTCCTTGACCGACATGGACAGGTCTATAGCACCCAGGCCCCTATGTCTTGCTGCCCCTACAACCTTCCGGTCTCAACTTTAACTTGCTAATTCATTTTTGAACCAATACCGTATGCCCCTGTTGTTCCTGAACATGCGAGTAGCATCTCACCACTCGACTTCTACCGAATCTTACTTAAGCATGGCAGTTCTACACGATGTAAGATACCTACCCAATACTCCATGGGTTCATTTGGTTATGCAAGAGGAGTATCAAACACTAGACCTAAAGCACATTTCATATCTTAACCGAAAGTGGATACAAAATAAGAACTTGACAGCTGTTAAATGCAAACCGGAGCTTGCCTGTTTTGCAGGGTAGTCGTATATAATCAGTTAGTGGTCCTTTCTGATCAACCCTTGATTCTCTGGAGTATGATCCACTTCAATCAATCGCTCCTTTGAATCCCCTTCGTCATGAATCCTAATGAAGTGTATATGCACAATTTTTATGGAATGCAATGGAAAGAATTAAGACTTGATTTCTTAGGAACAGAGGTTGTGTGGAAAATGCCAATAATGGCTTGGTTTGCCTATGTTGTGCAAAGAAAAGTGAAAGAACTAAATTGGTCTTAGTGTTTCAGCTATACACTAACTAACTTTCTTAATGACTATAAAAGATGAGCTGAAAAGATTTGAATGCAACTGAGGAACAAGAACTCCAATGACTTCAAAATTTTTACAGCAGGTTCTATACTACGTGGGGATTTAGCTTGCCAAATTGCAGCTAATGTGGAATACAAATGTGTTCTCCATAATTCCCATAATGCTCTTATGTATTTTTCCCACATACATAAGCATGGAGAACAAGAATAGGGATATCTACTCCTCAAATTGATCTGATAATTTACCTGTGAGTTCCTGGTCACATGAAAGTCATTTGGTCCAAAATTCAGACCTTTTACTTGAGTAGTTCCTCCAGAAAAATTCTTTAAGCATTTCTACGCAAAAGAATTAATTCTGGAGTACTGCGCATTTTCATTCCCACTTTAGTGAACTACAATTTCAAGTATGTCTCATAGAGCTTTCCTATATTTTCCAATGATTTTTGGAGCTATGGATTGCCCAGAATAGATTTTACAAGTGGGAAACATTTTCTGAAATTGTTTCTGGACTCTTATGAACACTGTAGTTCGTATTTAGCAAATTCCTAGTCATATGATCTTCAAATGAGCTGAACATTTGCTACAAGGTCAACAATATGCTAAAGAATATTCTGGCAAAATTTGAGGATTTTTGGATAAACCAAGCTCCCTCAATAATTCTTTTTCAGAAAAACTTCAAAGAATTTTCCAGAATCATATATTGACTTTCATACAAATCTGAGTTCATAGTTGGATAGATCTCTGCAAAACGAATCCAACCCAATTTGAATCACTCAATTTGGAGGTTTCTACAAAGAGATATAATTTCCAAACTTGTGGCCATCTCTGGAATTATTTTCCCTATTGAAATTCAACTGGGCCTGCTATTTAAATCCAGCCACTAGGAAATGGGCCACAACGGGTTTACAGAGTTCTAGCGCACCAGCACAGAAGATCCGGGCCACAGGCGATCCCCCATTTAAATTCACAGCCGCTGACAGCTTGGCCCGGCCCCTTCTTCCTCCTCTCGCCTCTGTTTCACGCGCGCGCCGCCTCCCTCGCCGGAGCTGCAACTGGAGCTCATAGGCTCGCCGATTCCGGCCACCGCTCAAGCTGAGGCTCTCTGCCAGAGCGTTATTGACATCGAGAAACACGGCTGCGAGACCAGTTTAAGCTGCTGGCGACAGGAAACACCCCGGCGACGTGCAGCGGTCTCGGTTGGAGTTTGGCGTCGTCGTCCGTGGGTTCTAACCCGTCAAAACGTCGACCAACTAGCTCTACAGCATCAGTAGGTTATCGCAAGGCTCGGCAAGGCCTTGAACTGGCTCGGAAATGGCGGCAAATGGATTGGAACCGTGCGCCTGATCGGTCCCGCCGTGATCACACTCGGTAGACCTCGAAATCCTCTGCTCCGAGGTGTTTTCATGCGACGGATGCTAAAAGGAATATGATTGCCGGCTAGTCCCGCCGCTATGTGCAATGTTTGACAACCTAATAAGTATTGGAGAGGGGGAATTTGAAGAAATCGTACCAGCCGTTCATTTTGCACTCGCCCGGAGCGAAATTCGTCGGCTATGCTCCACGGTTTGGCTCGAGCTTCGGTTGAGAGC
This sequence comes from Neostapfia colusana, assembly GCA_030760725.1. Classification (NCBI taxonomy): domain Eukaryota; kingdom Viridiplantae; phylum Streptophyta; class Magnoliopsida; order Poales; family Poaceae; genus Neostapfia; species Neostapfia colusana. The sequence continues at coordinate 100,020,668 of JASWHV010000007.1, read as the reverse complement.
AGCACCACAATAGCGCGCTCCCATGGCCGTGCTTGATCGAGCTTGAAAACCACCGTAGTGGTCTTTCCACATGAAGCCGACCACCGGCTTGAGCTAGGTCGCGGCGGGTGAGTTGTTTGAAGGCCCGGGAACGTGTAAGCTCGCTCACTATTGGGTCGGGGAGGCGAGCAACCAGTGCGCCGTGCTGTTTTGCAGCTCAGAGGACAGTGGGCACAAGATCTCTGCCGGTTCCCAATCAAGCGAGGAAGCAGTGCCGAGGGGAGGCTCGGTTCGGTGTTCTAGGGAGGAGGAGAAGGCAAATGAACTTTGCTTCGGTCTGAGGAGAGAATCACGTTGAAGAGCACGAGGTGAACCGCCTCTGGGCGCCAGCGCATGGAGAGGGCAGCAGGAGGTGGCGCTGCTGCCCCTCGGTAGCACACGGGTGAGAGCCACTCGGTGAGCTGAAAACAGAGCTATGCTTAGAGTGCAAGTCTCCAATTCCAGCTCAATGACATGTGGGTCCTACCCCACATTTTCCTCCCAAAATATCTCCTCATGTTGATCTTCCCAAATTCCACAATTCTGAGTTTGAAAGGCGGGCTAGAATTTGAATTCGCCAAATTCAGTTTGAATTTGCATAGCAAATTTGAATTTGGTTGAACTTGAAAATGCTTCTCTTTAACTCCTTTTTGAGCCCACCCTAATGACAAGTTTGTCATCCAACTCTTTTTCCACCATTTCCAACTATATGGCTGCATGTTTATTCAAAGTTTTTGGCCACCATTTGTGTGAACTTTGAATTTAAAATCTGATTTTTAAAATTTCATGCAAAGAGGTGTTTAAATCCTTATTGGTTCAACACCTTCAAATAAAAATGTGAGCCTCATTCTGGATGATCATCCATGTATCACTTTGCATGAAGAAAAATTTTTCTGCAAGTCCCATTTTTCATGCCTTTGCCACACATATGACTTCAAACCTTGGTTTATTCATATACATGTTTGGGACTTTTACATTCCTCCCACCTTAAAAGAATCTCGGCCCGAGATTACAAAAGAAGAACGAGATGGGAGAGGTAATTACAAACTGTACAAAGCTAAAAATTCTGGATAGTTGGTGCGGAGGTAATTCTCGCTTTCCCACGTCGCCTCTTCCGCAGTATGATTACTCCACAGCACCATGAAAAATCTGATCATCCAGTTCCGGGTTACCCGGGTCTTTTCATCCACAATCTGAACCGGTTGCTCGGTGTAGATAAGGTCTGGTTTCAACTCGTCGATTTCTTCAGTGCGGACAGCAGCGGTGAATTTGAGGCACTTCCGCAGCTGTGACACATGAAATACATCATGAACACCTGCAAGACTTTCCGGTAGTTCCAGCCGGTAGGCTACGGGTCCGCACTTCTCCGTGATAGCAAAAGGACATATAAAGCGGGGAGCGAGTTTCCCCTTTACACCAAACCGGTGAATTCCATTCATTGGAGATACACGAAGATAAATGTGCTCTCCGACGTCAAAATGCAATGGTCTACGCCTTTGATCAGTGTAGCTTTCTGTAAGGATTGTGCAGCCTTCAAGTTCTCTTGTATCAACCAAACTCGGTCTTCGGCTTCGTTGACAAGATCAACCCCATACAGAACTCTCTCGCTGGACTCACACCAATTCAACGGTGTGCGACATTTCTGGCCGTAGAGAGCTTCATACGGTGCCATTTCAATACTCGCTTGATACCCGTTGTTGTATGAAAACTCCACAAATGGTAGGTGATCATCCCAATTCCTACCGTGGTCGATGGCACAAGCTCTCAACATGTCCTCAAGCACTTGGTTCACCCTCTCAGTTTATCCATCGGTCTGAGGGTGATATGCGGAGCTCCTAATCAGCTTGGTGCCCAACGAGGCGTGCATCTGCTCCCAAAACCGAGCAACAAACAGCGCACCTCGATCTGAAATGATGGTCTTCGGGACACCATGTGAGCATATGATCCTAGAGATGTATAATTCCGCATATTGCTTGGCCCGATAATGAGTGTTCACCGGTATGAAATGAGCTGATTTTGTCAACCGGTCTACGATCACCCATATCGACTCATGCTTCCGGGATGTGAGTGGTAATCTGATGATGAAATCCATACTCACATCCTCCCATTTCCATACCGGTATCTTCAGAGGTTCTAGTGGCCCGGCTTTCCGCATATGATCAGCCTTGACCCGTCTACACGTATCACACTCGGATACGTATTTAGTGATTTCCCTCTTCATCCTCGTCCACCAAAAATTCTGTTTCAAATCTTGGTACATCTTGTTGCTGCCGGAATGAATGGAAAACTTCGACAGGTGGGCTTCATCCAATATCTTCTTCTGAAGTTTCATATTACGTGGTACCACTATACGGACATTAAACCATATTGTACCGTTCTCATCCTTCCAGAAACATTTCACCTCTCCATTGTCTAGTCTTCTTCATATGTGAGACATACCTCTGTCTCTTCTTTGAGCCTCAACAATCTCTTCACGGATCGTTGGAATGAGTGTGAGATATAAAGCGCGCCATACGGAATGACACGGAGACTTGGTTCTTCATCTTCCAACTCAGCAATTGCCAAGTTGTGAACGTGGGCTTTCTGACTAAGCGCGTCGGCAACCACGTTTGCTTTGCCCAGATGGTAGTGGATCTCATTTTCATAATCTTTGATGAGCTCCAACCATCTCCGTTGTCTCATATTCAGCTCCTTCTGCGTGAAGATATACTTCAGGCTTTTATGGTCAGTGTAGAGGTGAACAAGATTACCAAGTAGATAATGCCTCCACATCTTTAACGCCAACACCACTGCAGCAAGCTCGAGATCGTGAGTTGGATAATGCTGCTCGTGGTTTCGCAGTTGACAATACCCATAGGCGACTACACGCCCTTCTTGCATAAGAACACAGCCGAGACCGATACCGGATGCATCACAGTATACATCAAATGGCTTCGTCATGTCTGGCTGAGCAAGGATTGGAGCTGTTGTGAGATGTTTCACTAATGTCTTGAATGCAGCTTCACATGATGCATTCCACATGTATTTAGTGCCCTTCTTCAGCAGCTCCATCATTGGTTTAGCAATTTTTGAGAAGCTCGGAATGAACCTCTGATAATACCCCGCTAAACATAGGAAACTTCAGACCTCGTGGACAGACTTGGGAGATTCCCACTTCTGCACTTGTTCAATTTTGCTGGGGTCCATGGCAATGCCGTCTGCTGAAATAATATGGCCTAGGAAAGGCACTTGATCTATCCAGAATTCGCACTTTCTGAACTTGGCATATAAATTGTGCTCCCTCAGCCGTTGTAGCACGATGCGCAAATGTTCAGCGTGCTCTTCTTCAGATTTGGAGTAAACCAGAATATCGTCGATGAATACCACCACGAACTTGTCTAACTCTGGCATGAACACAGAATTCATCAAGTACATGAAGTGTGCCAGAGCGTTGGTTAACCCAAATGACACGACGAGGTACTCATAGAGTTCGTATCTCGTCGAGAAAGCTGTCTTCGATATGTCCTCCGGTCGGATCTTGATTTGATGATACCCCGAACGAAGATCCATATTCAAAAATACTTTTGCACCCACAAATTGATCGAACAAGATATCGATGCGGGGCAAAGGATGCTTGTTCTTTATCGTGACATCATTTAGAGGACGTTAATCAACACATAGCCGCAGTGTTTCGTCCTTCTTAACGAACAGCGCAGAGCAGCTCAAGGTGAAGAACTTATTCGTATGAAACTCTTGCTCATGAGTTCATTCAGTTGCTCCTTTAAATCCGCTAGCTCGTTAGGTGCCATCTTGTAAGGCCTTCGTGAGATAGGTCTTGTTCCCGGCGCCAGTTCAATCTTGAACTCGACGTCCCGTTCGGGCGGCATGCCCGGTAAATCATCGGGAAATATGTCGGGATAATCACGTACCACCGGAATATCTTCAAGTTTAAGCGCTTCCGTGTGGTTGGCCTCTACCATATCTGGGTCTTCGCTGTCTAAAAATAGCGTGTGCTGTCCATGGATCGGCGAGCCAATCTGGACAGTCCGGTTACTGATATTGAGAATGGCACCGTGACGATTTAACCAAGACATCCCCAAAATTATGTCTATCTTCTGCCTATCCAACATAATCAGCGATGTTGGGTAAACTTTTCCTCCTAAGCACAAAGATGCTTGGGACACAATCTGATTAGCAGAGATATTTCCTCCCGGTGAACGTATAAGATAACTCATTGTGGGAGTATTACTGGATAATTAGTGCTGATCCACACACGTTTTGCTGATAAAATTGTGGGTTGCACTGGAATCAAAAATTATGAGCACGGGCATGTCTTTGAGAGTAAACATGCCCGCTAACACCGGTGCTCCCTCAGGGACATCCTCAATAGCAAGATGTTGCACACTCCCAGATTGCAACGCTGTTATATTAACTTGAGCAGGTGGCGGCATACCACCTGATAATGATGGTTGTCTGGTGTTCAACAACTTCTCCCGGCATTCTTGCCTAAAATGCCCAGAACGGTGGCAATAAGAACACAGGTGTTTCCGCTGTTCTTCGTTGACTTGTGGTTGAGAAGTTGATGTACTTGGCTGCAGCAATGATGCAACAGGTATCATTCGTTGCTGCGGCAATGGTGTTGCTTCAAGACATGATTCTTGAGCAGGAAATCTGTACTGAGTTGATCTTACTGGCGCTTCCCATAGTTCATCGGATGGTGTGTGATACACCACACGGTATTTACAGGAACAACTGGTGTGTCTTCTTGCACATCATCTCGGTCCCTCTTCTCTGCTTGACACTCAAGTGTCGCTTCTTCTTGCAGCAGAGAAGCACTGATCAACTCGGTTTAATTGCCTTGATTGAACAAAGCTAACTTCTCTTTTAATATGGCACTCAGGCCATAGAAAAAGTAGTCACACCTTGCAGCTTCGCTCGTCGCATAAGCAGGAGCATATTGTGCCAAAAGGTTGAACCGTTTGACATAATCGAGGACACTCATGTCCCCCTGCTTCAAGTTCCTGAATTCCTGCTGTTGGGCCTTAATAAAACCCATAGGAATGTGACGAGCATGGAATGCTTCATGAAATTCCATCCAATCCACTTGATGGTCTTCCGGAACGGTGGCGAGATAAGCAAACCACCAATTGTCGGCGGCTCCATGGAGCTGTTGAGCTGCAAATAATATCTTCTGATATTCATCGCACTCAAACACTCCAAACTTGGACTCTATAACCCAAAGCCACTGATCCGCTTCCACTGGTTTGTTGACTTCCGTGAAAATTGGCGGTTGTGTCTCCAAGAAGTCCAAATAGGCGTTCCGAGGTGGAACGACCAGCTGTGTACGTTGGAGTAAGCCCTGTTGTACCAAGGCTTGGAGTAGTCTTGTGTTCTCTTGACTTGACTCAACCATTTCAGCCATGAAATCCGCCCATGCCGTTGATGGCGGTGCCTGTGGTGGAGTCGAGTCATCACCGTCTCGGCGAGGACTTTCAGCCCTACTCGGAGAATGAGTACATACCATACTGCAAAAGAATAATTTTGAGGGGAGTCAAAACTTGATCTCAGCAGTATGTGAAAGTATGTAAAACATGAACATGCTAAAACTTTATCAAAGCATAACAAAATTCCATGTTTACACATCTTCCTAAGGCCACCATAATCAGTCCCCTATTCTGTACAGAACAGACCTTTCTGTCCTTAACCCAGATTTTGATCCGGTTATCTGCATTTTAAAACCTCAAGTTGAATACCAAAGTTAAAGTTAACTTCAGTATATTTTCAAAGAGTACTCATATGCCCCTAGATCATCTCTGGTTCAAAAGTTATGATTGTTCAAACGTGACAGAATTTCTGGACAAAATTTACCAGCATCTTCTTTGTATGTGGCTGTTTTCATCACAGTTGTACATACAATTGGAGTACAATTCTTAACAAACTATGAACTACAAAATCGTTCCAAATTTCATAAGCTTTCCAGTGGTGTATTATATGACCCTTAGGGATTTTTTCTACAGAATGGTATGGCTAATTTACAGAAATATCCAGAGAAGGTTGCAGCTGTTCTGTTTTCTGAACAGTTTGCATTTATCTGGACATTCAACCAAGTTGCGTCTGATTTTGCTCTGGAGGTATACAGAAGAGATGTAGAGCACTTAAAAACCTTTCCAGAACTGTACCATATATCTCCATTGGGTCAATCTACTCAGAGTTATGCTCTGTCAAAGTTGAGCAACAATTTCTGCCAGAACAGAGCACTCTGTTTTTTAGATCAAACGAAGCCTAGCAATTCTCTTCTTTGAAACTTTGTTCAAATGAAGAGCTCAGTAACTAATATGTGCTTTCCAACATCAATTTTTAGTTTGAAAGTTAGTCATGAATGATTTCTTCATAGAAAAGAAGACTATCAAGTGTAGTACGGTGGCGATGCACCGTAAGACATATGTCGTACTATGTTGCCTCACAAAAGAAAACCTAACCAGATTACACCGGCATATACGTATCCTTAGGTTGCACTAAAATGGTCTCTCGCAAACGTGTTCTACATGTACTAACATTTTCGTGGTTAGTACCTACAAAAAACACACTCAATCATCAGGTTCGGCTGCACACCGAACCCGGTCCCAATACAGTTTGTACACCCGTCCATCATCACTCGCACAGGTGTTCTTAAGCCAAACACGCCTTGAGCTACGTGTTCATGTTACTTACCACGTGACGGGATCTCCCACACTTGCCCGAAGCACGCCAGGGATGGGCGTTGCTCAAATACTCCAAACGACATGAAGAGTCATAGAGGATACTAAAGCGAGTCGGGTTACCTGCCACCCGTGGGGCTCCACCCTTCAGCTTGTGCGCACTGGTGGACAGTGCTTACGTGCACCCCCCAAGACATAGAACGTCTCGAGATGCACGATTTTCCGACTTAACAAATAGGTTAGGTTGCCACCTTCATAATATGCTAATAGTAGTCCTTATGTGGGCATAGTACCATTATCTCACCGTAACATAAGTTTTTATCGTAATATGATGCTCAATCCTTGCGCTATCCCCAACGCAGCTCTGATACCATGCTGATGGGGTCCCACCACCGAGCGACGCCCTGCCAGGACCTTGTTGGGTGGTGCCATGATATGTGGCACCCAACAACACACGGGTCGAAGAAACACATCACATTACATAAATTATTTGTGGAAGCGTATAAGAGTATTTTACAAATACTTATCTCAAAATAAGCTACGGCGGAAGACTATAACTCTCACTACTCATGTCTAAACTAGCAACAAAGAAACAGTCCAGCCCACGGACGTTTCTTACTAGCAACACGAAGACAAACCGCAGCGGCGAGGATGCTCTTGAGTAACCACTAAAAGGTTCCCGAGTCTCATCGGCATCCCTTCATAAGCATGAAGTCAATCCTGCAAAACAACTCGGATAGCATCCGTGAGCATAACGCTCAGCAAGACTTAACCGTCACCCTAGGCATGAAACTCTGTATAACCTTGGGCACGCCACATCGGGAGTCCACAATCAAACAATAAACGCTTTCCCCCAATGTAATTTGCTCATGGCATAAAAGAATCGAGTTTGCACTAGCTATTCATCAAAGATACATTACAAAGATAGTACGAACTTCAACCAATATGATTAGTTCCTTTCTCATGCAAGTTCTTACTACGTCACGACTGTGAGAACAAGTATGCTCGGTCCATTCCGTGAGCGACGGTGATTTGAATCAATAACACCCGAACTACATGACACGTATGCCCGTACTCGACGTTGCCTACAGCAACCATCACTGACGTCGTATGTGGCAGCCTTTCCCCCGTTTCACCCCCGTTGAATGGATCAAGTCGCCCCGTACAGTAGCCACTGTCATGGTGCACGTACCGACATGAGATGTCATGACAATGTTACCCACATACTGCACACCGGCCGTCTCGCCTGAGGCGATCCGAAAAGGCTCAACGCAAACTTCCCGAGGTACATCAGTTTACTGGGTCCCATATATCCAGCATGAGTCCGGTACACAACTCAAACTTGTTCAACAGGGCTGCATACGGATTGGTCCTTGACCGACATGGACAGGTCTATAGCACCCAGGCCCCTATGTCCTGCTGCCCCTACAACCTTCCGGTCTCAACTTTAACTTGCTAATTCATTTTTGAACCAATCCCGTTTGACCCTGTTGTTCCTGAACATGTGAGTAGCATCTCACCACTTGACTTCTACTGAATCTTACATAAGCATGGCAGTTCTACACGATGTAAGACACCTACCCAATACTCCATGGGTTCATTTGGTTATGCAAGAGGAGTATTAAACACTAGACCTAATGCACATTTCATATCTTAACCGAAAGTGAATACAAAATAAGAACTTAACAGCTGTTAAATGCAAACCGGAGCTTGCCTGCTTTGCAGGGTAGTCGTATATAATCAGTTAGTGATCCTCGCTGATCAACCCTTGATTCTCTGGAGTATGATCCACTTCAATCAATCGCTCCTTTGAATCCCCTTCGTCGTGAATCCTAATGAAATGTATATGCACAATTTTTATGGAATGCAATGGAAAGAATTAAGACTTGATTTCTTAGGAACATAGGTTGTGTGGAAAATGCCAAGAATGGCTTGGTTTGCCTCTGTTGTGCAAAGAAAAGTGAATGAACTAAATTGGTCTCAGTGTTTTAGCTATACACTAACTAACTTTCTTAATGACTATAAAAGATGAGCTTAAAAGATTTGAATGCAACTGAGGAACAAGAAATCCAATGACTTCAAAACTTTTACAGCAGGTTCTATACTACCTAGGGATTTCGCTTGCCAAATTGCAGCTAATATGGAATACAAATGTGTTCTTCATAATTCCCATAATGCTCTTATGTATTTTTTCCACATACATAAGCATGGAGAACAAGAATAGGGAGATCTACTGCTCAAATTGAGCTGATAATTTACATGTGAGTTCCTGGTCACATCAAAGTCATTTGGTCCAAAATGCAGACCTTTTACTTGAGTAGTTCCTCCAGAACAATTCTTTAAGCATTTCTACGCAAAAGAATTAATTCTGGAGTACTGTGCATTTTCGTGCCCAATTTAGTGAACTACAATTTCAAGTATGTCTCAGAGAGCTTGCCTAAAGTTTCCAATGAGTTTTGGAGCTATGGATTGCCCAGAATAGATTTTACAAGTGGGAAACATTTTCTGAAATTGTTTCTGGACTCTTATGAACACAGCAGTTTGTATTTAGCAAATTCCTACACAAATGATCTTAAAATGAGCTGAAAATTTGCTACAAGGTCAGCAATATTCTAAAGAATATTCTGGCAAAAATTGAGGATTTTTGAATAAACCAAACTCCCTCAATAATTCTTTTTCAGAAAAACCTTCAATGAATTTTCCAGAATTATATATTAACTTTCGTACAAATCTGAGTTCATAGTTCTATAGATCTCTGCAAATTAATCCAACCCAATTTGAATCACTCAATTTGGAGGTTTCCACACAGAGATATGAATTTCCAAACATGTGGCCATCTCTGGAATTATTTTCCCTTTTGAAATTCAACTGAGCCCGCTATTTAAATCCAGCCACTAGGAAATGGGCCACACCGGGTTTACAGAGTTCTAGCGCGCCAGCACAGAAGATATAGGCCACAGCTGATCCCCCATTTAAATTCCACAGCCGCTGACAGCCAGGCCCGGCCCCTTCTTCCTCCTCTCACCTCAGTTTCTCGCGCGCACCGCCTCCCTCGCCGGAGCTGCAACCGGAGCTCATCGGCTCGCCGATTCTGGCCACCGCTCGAGCTGAGGCTCGCCGCCAGAGCATTATTGACGTCGAGGAACACGGCTGCGGGACCAGTTTAAGCTGCCGGCGACCGGAAACACCCCGGCGACGTGCGGCGGCCTCGATTGGAGTTTGGCGCCGTCGTCCATGGGTTCTAACCCGCCAAGACGTGGACCAACTAGCTCTACAGCATCAGTAGGTGATCACAAGGCTCGGCAAGGCCTTGAACTGGCTCGGAAATAGCGGCAAATGGATCGGCACCGTGCGCTCGCGCCGTGATCACACTCGGTAGACCTCGAAATCCTCTGCTCCGAGGTGTTTTCATGTGATGGATGCTAAAGGGAATATGATCACCGGCTAGTCCAGCTGCTATGTGCAAAGTTTGACAACCTAAGAAGGATTGGAGAGGGGGAATTTGAAGAAATCGTACTGACCATTCGGTTTGCACTCGCCGGAGCAAATTCCAAAATCTGTTGACTATGCTCCACGGTTTGGCTCGAGCTTCGGTTGAGAGCAGCGCCACAATAGCGCGCTCCCGTGGACGTTCTTGATCGAGCTTGAAAACCACCGTAGTGGTCTGTCCACGTGAAGCTGATCGCCGGCTTGAGCTAGGTTGTGGCGGGTGAGTTGTTTGAACGCTCGGGAACGCCTAAGCTCGCTCGCTATTGGGTCGGGTAGGCGAGCAACGAGTGCGCCGTGCTGTTTTGCAGCTCAGAGGAGAGTGGGTGCGAGCTTTCTGCCGGTTCCCGATCAAGCGAGGCAGCGGTGCTGAGGGGAGGCTCGGTTTGGTGTTCTCATGAGGAGGAGAAGGCAAATGAACTTTCCTTCGGTCTGAGGAGAGGATCACGTTGAAGAGCACGAGGTGAACTACCTCTGGATGCCAGCGCGTGGGAGAGGGCAGCAGGAGGTGGCGCCGCTGCCCCTCGGTGGCACATGGGTGAGAGCCACTCTGTGAGCTGAAAACAGACCTATGCTTAGGGTGCAAGTCTCCAATTCCAGCTCAATGACATGTGGGTCCTACCCCACATTTTCCTCCCAAAATATCTCCTCATGTTGATCTTCCCAAATTCCACAATTCTGAGTTTGAAAGGTGGGCTAGAATTTGAAGTTGCCAAATTCAGTTTGAATTTGCATAGCAAATTTGAATTTGGTTGAATTTGAAAATGCTTCTCTTTAACTCCTTCTTGAGCCCACCCTAATGACAAGTTTGTCATCCAACTCTTTTTCCACCATTTCCAACTATATGGCTGCATGTTTATTCAATGTTTTTGGCCACCATTTCTGTGAACTTTGAATTTAAAATCTGATTTTTAAACTTTCATGCAAAGAGGTGCATAAATCCTTATTGGTTCAACACCTTAAAATAAAAATGTGAGCCTCATTTTGGATTATCATCCATGTATCACTTTGCATGAAGAAAAGTTTTTTTGCAAGTCCCATTTTTCATGCCTCTTCCACACATATGACTTCAAACCTTGGTTTATTCATATACATGTTTGGGACTTTCACAGTATGGTGCAAAATGGTGCATATGTCTGGTGCAAAATGGTGCATATCTATGGTGCAACATGGTTCATATGTATGATGCATCATCTTTTATAGTTTGAGCAAGAGTTAGTACAACAATTCAAACACGATTAAGAATCGTCTCAGACTTCGCAAGGTACAAATAACTTGGTCATGAAAGGTGCTAAACAAGGAATGCCACTCCTTATTGTGACCAAGTTTAATGGAATTATGTCAAATGTTTGAAAAGATGGTTGGGAAGCGTTCCATGGAAATTTAGCTACTATCCGTTGACTTCCCTACTCTGTTCTCCTAAGTATTCATCTAACCTTTCAGTGTGAAGAATGAACTACTAGTCCTAACCCCTAGTTAGGACATCACCCTACTGCTGTGGAGGTTACTAGAGTTGTCACAAATCGTGACATGCTAAATCTTCTTCTTTTCAGTCTTGCGATTATGGTGAGCCTTTGTGGGTGCGTGGTGAAGATGTTGAAACTACATATTTCTTGATGATGACGGATCCTGTACTTAAACTTTGATTATTTGAAGGTGTAATTCCCTGTTGTTTCTTGGTGATGTCATACTTTGGTGTATAACAAATGGTTGATCCATGCTTTGGTTTACTTGGATGTACTCCTCCCTCCTTAAGTTCCAAAGTAGGATATCGAGAACTTAATCCATAATATTCTTATGGGAAGGTAATGCACCCGATAACCTTTTAAAGCGGAACTACACCGGGTTGATCGACGAGTGGAGTATTGTTGTAGTTTGTCTTCATCACTAGGGATTGTTTTGTAAATGACCACCTTCTGTGGTTGAAGTCAACAATGATGCTATGGAGAGTACTAGGAGCCTGTTATTAACTTCTGAGAGTATAAAAACACTCCTACTCACAACAAGTCATCAGGTGCTTGACCGATAAGCTTCCCGACAACTAGGTTCAGAACTGACCGGTCTGCACTAAAAATTCCATAGCAGCAGCATTAAGACCAGAGGAGAATACCAAAGTTCTGGATCACTTCAGTATCTTTCCAATGGTTATTTATGTGACTCCATATCAGTTCAGTTTCAACAGACGTGATGTTTGAAAGTGGATAGAAATCCAGGGAGAATTCCAGCAGTACCCAACCGAGAGGTACCCACTTTGATTCAACTTTTTCATACAGTTCCGAACCCAGTTTGTAAAAACTCACAACTGCAAAGTTGTAGCCTAACACACCAGATTTTCAGAAATGTATCACACAACCTTTGAAAAAGATGTATACAGGAATTGATGGTCCAAAACCATAAAAGTACAGAAACTGAACCAGCTTCTGTTCTATTGTATAAAATCCTAATTTAACATGTGAATCTGTTTTGGGAATGAACAGAAAAGTTGGAGAAGACTTCCATATATTTCCAACAAGTATTTATTTGCACTCAACTAGGTTCTAGATCGAAAGTTATGAGCTTTTAGAGTCGACATAAGTTCTGGAAGAATTTCAGCAGCACCTCCCCTGTAAGTGCTCACTTTGATTCAACTTCTCCATACAGTTAGAAACTTACATGGACCAAACTCATGGTTACAAAGTTGAAAAAAGATTCATAAGCTTTCCAGAATTGTAAGATTTCACATTTTACAATTCTTATGCAAGTAGTTATCCGCAAAATTCCTATTAGTACAGAAACTACACACAACCTTTGGTACTCTGGACAGTTTCAATTGTACTGTGAATTTCACCTCATTACAAGAGGATTCTGTCCTGGGGTTGAACAGAAAACTTGTAAAGAACTTCCCAAGCTTTACAAAATGTATTTATATTACCTCTTTGCATTCTTGGATCTAAATATATGATGGTTCAAAGTTAACAGAATTTCTGGTAGGATTTTGACAGCACCTTCTCAGAGGTACCAAGTTTCAATCCACAATTCCAATCAATTGTGCTCCAGTTTTGTCAAAACTTTGAATTACAAAGTTGTAGCATATCTCATTCCCTTTCCATAAATGTATCACAATACCCTTAGCAATTTTCCACCGAGAGTTATGATGAAGTTACAGAGACTTTGTTTCGGTTCTACCCATGTGTAGCAGTTTTTGGTTTCTAAGGTTTTTGACCAACTTTAAGTGTGTTTCTGTCCTGGAAGATCATAGAAAAGTTTTAGAGGACTTCTCCACCTTTCCAAAAATGTATCACACTACCATTGGTCTTTTGTACAATGAGTAACACCCTGTACAAGTTTCAGCAGAAACACTGCCAAAACAGGGGACTCTGTTTTTAAATCTCTCTACACTCACATATTCATGAGTTGGTTTCTAAACAAGTTTTAACTACTTCGTTTGATCTGTATTCATGCCAATTCTACAGAATTTCCATGTCTAGGAGATAAGCGAGGTGTTCATGCAATTTCCATGATAATGCCGGTACTACGTTCCTCACAAAAATAGAAAATCCTAACCGGATTACACCCGGTATATACGTTCTACTAGTGGCACTAAAATTGTTCACTTTCAAACGTCTTCTACTCGTAATACGGATACGTGGTTAGTGTACATGCAGAAAATCACTCAATGATGATGCACACATAAGGTTGTCATTCCAGCCAGGTCCATATCATACTAAAAACATACGTCCCGTATCATTTCCATACGGGCCGTCCTTGAGTCAAGTCACATCTCAAGGTACATGGTCGTGTTTCCACACCACACGACGGGGAACCTGAGTAGAGCGTGAATGGATCGTCACGGTTGGGAATTTTATCAACCCAACGGATACCACCTACTGCCCTACCGGGCACGCCGATGGCAAGCGCTGCGTATGTCCTCCTAGGCTATTTCCAGAAGAACACACTATCGTGTTACCGACCACACGATGGGGTTTCCACTTTCATGCCTAATGCACGGCAGGGACCAGCGTTTCATATGAACTCAGGAACATGAAGAGTTCAAGAGTTTCATATTGACGTCTCAGACCAAGCGGTGAGATCTCTTCCCTGAATCACTTTCCTCATTAGGGGAGCGAACCGAAATTGACCCGCTTTCCGTGGCGTACCTTACCTCTTACCTGGTCGGCGGTGCGTCGTTACAGAAAATAGTAACAAGTATGTTAGTTAGCCACCATACATCACTTATGCTACTAATAGACCTTATGTTGGCCTAGTACCGATTTCTCACTCGTAAACTCTAAGTTTTTGAAAATACGTGTCTTTTCAGGTGCCCTATTCCCAATGCGGCTCTGATAACACACCTTTGGGGATGCCCGCCCCGACAGTCTAGGAATCGCATTGGGTGGTGCCGTGCAATGCGGCACCCAATAGCACATCACCAAGAAACACACATACACAACAATATGTCTTTTATACATAGAGTTGTCTCATTTTATAGAGAATGTACAAACTTACAATTGCAGCGAAAGATAAGAATACACTCACGGACTATAGCCTACGCTAAGCAAAATGAAGCCATCCTGCCCACGGATGCTTCACACTAGCACCACATCAAAAACCCGGCGGTGTGCAGGGTTCCAAGTGAGACTCACACCCGTCATTGGGTGCTGCCCCACTCGGCTCTCCCTTCCTCCCTAACGTTGCCTTATGCAAGTTATCTGCAAAACAATGGATCAACAAACCGTGAGCTTATGCTCAGCAAGACTTAACCGAAAACCTACACATGGAACTCTACATGCTGAAATAGAGGGCTGAATAAAGAAATTTGCATAAATGATGAACTTGAGCTAAAGGAGAGTCCTTACTTCAAGTTTTAAGCAACTTTTATAGCCCTCGCACAGTTTACATCGAGACTCCACAATCAAACAAGAAACACTTCATCTCGATGCCACTTGCCCAAGGAGAAAATAACTTTAGTGAGATACCCTAGACCTATACAGACCTTGCACCATCAACACCGAGACTCCACAATCATACAAGAAACACTTTGTCTCGACGCCACTAGCCCAAGGTAGAAAGTAAATTTAGTGATGGTGTTGATCATCCCTCATCTCCAATACGAGGATTACTCACGAAGCATTTTAACTTTTCCCAGTTTCTTACTACGTCACGACGCAGAGAACAAGTATGCTCACTACCGCGAGCGACGGTGATTCGAATCAAAAACACCCGGCTGACACGTCACATACGCCCCGACCGGTGATCAACCGATCCCCTCAATGTCGTATGTGGCAACCTTTCACACGACACCCATATATCAAACCAGTCCCACCGACTTGGATTAAGTCGCACTACGGCAAACCATCGTAGATCCGACTTCTCTATCCTTTCAGAATCTACGTAAGAAGGTGGGGATTGCCTCAACACCTAGGTTAACATGTTACATCGGTTTCCTGGGTCCCATATAGGAAGTATGCATCCGGTACACAACTCAAACTTGTCCCACAGGGCCGCACACCAGAACGGGCCTTAATCGACTCAGACATAGACTAGGTTCACAGGACCACGTCCTAGAGCCTGCCACCCACTGCTCGGTCTGTTGGTGATATGCCCAAGAGGCAATCATAACAATTCGGATAAAGGCCTGTGACCTAAAAGCCCATTAGCGCGCCTATAAATATGAGGGGTAGGGTTAGGGGCAGATTACTCCACCACATGACAACCCTAGCCGCCGCCCCTCAAAGGCCACACGCTGAAACACCTGTCGCGTGCGCGGTGCTAGCACACTGACGCACGACGTTCCTCCCTGTACATGTGGACTCCGTGGAGGCGCTGCTGTTACTGCTGCGCTGATCGGCTACGGTGATGTGATGACGTTCCTGTGACGAGGATTCAGGAGGAGATGAACGTGATTGTCTACTTCTCCTACACCGACGCGTATCTACGATCTGCTGCGCTGCACGTCTAGTGGTAACAATCCATGACCCCCTTACTCGCATGTTTCCTGGGTGATACAGTCGAATTGCTAGAGTAGAGCATCGCCTATTTCGCAACGGTGGTATCAGAGCCGACTTGCGTAGTTTTTGGTCTGGATCTTAGATGCGATCTACTGCAGACAACTTCATATGATGAATTTATATTGTTCGGCTTTTGGGGTTTGGAATTGGTTAGAGTAGATTGCCATCATATAACTAAAGGATTAGTTCGTGCTCCTTCTCTGCTGTGTGCGCAACCTATCCCTACCGGCTGGAATCACCATCAGGACTAATAGTGTACATAGCTAACAGATTGAGCCAACAGATCACAGTCATGTGTCACGCTCTTCTCGTGGATAACCAGTCACAATGAAAACTGAGCCATTTTGAATGCCTCAGATTCGGGTTGATTTGATCAATTCGATGAGATTTTTATAGTTATTTCATAGATGCGATCTATGTAATTCCATTTGGTGTTCAGGGCGCTGCCCTGAAACCCGCGGGGGGCGGCTAGCGGGACCGCCGTTGCTGTCTGCTATAGTGACATCATTAAGTTGTTTTGCGATAGAAATCGTTCTATGCTTAACTTGTTTTTGCAGGGAATGATGTGAATGGTATGGCCTAAATGTGATGTGATGATCTATGTGTAAAATCCGTGCAGCCTGCGTGTTGCAAATTTAACACAACCGGGTTGAGGTTGTCACATAATTGTATAACGACCTGCGTGTCGCCTTGTGATGCCTGATCTCTCATGTAATTTATTTGATAGCTATTAGATGTATTAGCTTCTTTTATATTCATTGAGAAACCTCAAGCATGATGGCGATGGTGATCACCATAAGAAGGGAGACATGGAAGTGTAGATCATGATGGAACCATGGTGATGGATACCACTATGATCCTAAAGACCATACTATTCACAGATATGATATGATCGTATGCCTGTGATGTTTTACTATTCTTTTCATGCTTTTCATATGGTGGAAGTTTTGTCATGATAAAATAGCTTCCCTCGGAAAAGTTGAGTATTTGATGCCGTTTACCTATAGCTGCACCTATGTTGTTTTGATCGTTGTATGGTAGATTTGCCAAAGCAAAATACCGCCATCTATCATAATAAATAGGGTGAATGTTGGACATTCACATGCATAGTATTGGTTTAATCGACAAATCTATCAAAACGGTTTTGGGCTTTATGGCATAGTGTTGGGAGCCGGTGCATTGGATGTCACCCAACAAACAAGAATCATATAGAGATATGATTAACAATGGTTGTTTACCTATGTCACTAATTTTCTAGCAGTGAAGCCAAAGATCACTAGAAATTAGTGAATATGGATCTTGGACCATTATATGTCGTTAGAGGGAGGACGATGCTCATATAGTGGTGGTGTCTTTTATTAAACTGTTAATAAAAAAATTGGTACATAACATAGTGCTAAAACCTTGCATATTTATTGTAGATCATGTCTGCTAGTAATAATTCCGGTTTCAATTTGCGATATGTGCTTGAGAAAGAAAAGCTCAATGGAGCTAACTTTATTGATTGGTACCGCAACCTGAGAATTGTTCTCAAGCAAGAGAAAACGGAGTATGTTATTGAGCAACCATACACCAATGACCTCCCCGATGATGCAAATGTTGCAAGTCGCAGGACTTATGAGAAGCACTACGATGATGTGCTTAATGCAAGTTGCCCCATGCTTGCCACGATGTCCCCTGATCTACAGAAACAATATGAGCATACAAATACTTATTCTATGATTAAGGGACTACGTGGAATGTTTGAGAACCAAGCAAGGACTGAGAGGTACAACATCTCAAAGTCCTTGTTCTCATGCAAACTAGCAGAAGGTAGCCCGGTCAGTCCCCATGTAATTAAGATAATTGGTTACATTGAGACTTTGGACAAACTTGGTTCTGAACTCAAGGATGACCTGTCTATTGACGTTATTCTCCAGTCACTCCCACCGAGCTATGAGCCATTTATATTGAATTATGAAATGAACGGCATGGAGAAAACGTTGGCTGAATTGCATGGGATGCTTAAAACAGCCGAGGAAAGCATTAAGAAAAACACCACTCATGTGATGATGGTTCAAAAGTAGAATAAAAGGAGGAAGCATGTGACGCATCCTAAAGGCAAGGGAAAGGTTCCCAATGAGCCTTCAAGCTCAAAGCCAAAGGGTAAATCAGGCCCTTCTCCTAATGATGAATGCTTTCACTATCATGCTAAGGGGCATTGGTCTAGGAACTGCAAGAAGTACTTGGAGGATAAGAAGAAGAAAGGGAGTGAGACTTCCACTTCAGGTATAAATGTTATAGAAATCAATATTGCTACATCTTCTAGTGAATCATGGGTATTTGATACCGGATCAATGATTCACACTTGCAAATCGTTGCAGGGTCCAAGTGAGACTAGAAGATTTGCAAAAGGCGAGTTGGATGTTCGGGTCGGCAATGGAACAAAGGTTGTGTCACACCCGGTTTCTCCAGAGAACAACCGAGTGAATATCACATGCATGCCAGGATCATTCTCTCATACATGTGATGACAAATAGTGAAGCATCATTTATTACAAGCCAAGTGTTCGAATATAAATAGGTCTTACATAGCATACGTCTTGATGGACGATAAAATGTTCATAACATGTAAATAAAGCAGCAGCGGAATGTAAATCTTGTGGGCTCCGTCACAGGCGTTGCCCGGGGGACTCAGTGAACCTAGAATCCTTCTTCGGGACCAAAGTCTTGGTCATTAAACACCACATTATTCTCTTGACCTGAGCAGCAATATAAACCAACAGAAAAGAAACTTTGAGTACCATGGGTACTCAACAAGTGTGGGAAAGTTATGTCATGCATGGCTAGAGCAAGGAGAGGTTGAACTCATGGTTAAAGCACTTCGCAATAATTACCTATCACCGTAGCTTATTAAGCACCTACATTACTACACGGTGAAATGGTCCCAATCCCTCAACCCATCATCAATATCAAGTGAGCATAGTCTCATTTCCAATGTTCAGCTTCCCGCTTAACATCCTCAA
The DNA here is from genome assembly GCA_030760725.1 of Neostapfia colusana. NCBI lineage: Eukaryota > Viridiplantae > Streptophyta > Magnoliopsida > Poales > Poaceae > Neostapfia > Neostapfia colusana. Next base: position 100,001,496 of record JASWHV010000007.1, on the reverse strand, counting down.
CTTCCCAATCCATCATCCTCTAATCATGAATAAGTCCAAGCCGCTCTTGACCGTGAGCACGGCATTCATGACAGTTTTGACTCTGCAGAGTTTGCACCACTGTACCCACATGTAGTGATTTCATCCCCGTTGCCGGGTGGACTAAAAGAACCTCCATTATGCCAATGGCCGCGAACCACATTCACACTTCCCAGATGTGTAGCCAGGAGATCACTACAAAGACTTTACAAAGGGATTCCCGGCAAGCATGGGCCCACTGAGGTTTCACTCCTAACAGCATACAAGAGGCTCCAACCCCGCTGCAGTGCCCCCCTCTTGAGCCTTGCGGTTCATATGGTAGTCCAGCTGACACCTATTCCCCGCACCATCCAACACACCCATACTACGCCGGGGATACACCTAATTAATTGGCCAAGCTGCCCCATCTCAGCATGTGGTTGGCACGGTAAAGCCAGGTTACATGCTCCATGAACCGGTCCTTAGAATCCAGGCAAGTACTAAACACAAACCCGAGTCTTGTGCACCCAGCACCAACCAAATCATACAACTTGCCTCGATCCCTACCTCCACATAACTTATAATATCTCATTCAAGAGTAAGGTAAATAAATTGATGATCTCATATCCCAATTATCCCATTCTAAGCATGGCTAAGCATAAATAAATGACATGATAGAATAAATCCCAACCCAACCTACAAGGAAACAAGGTAATGCAATTCTAGGGAAACTTCCTAGCATGGGTTTCATATTTCAATTGACAATGCAAATAATTCTATCTACACATCCTAGCATAGGATCAAAGTGGTCAAGGACACTTGCCTTCTTCCTGCTGCTCTGGGAATGGAAAGTCTTGGTCTTGGAAGGGGAGGACTTGCTCCGGGGCAAGTTCTACTCATGCCAATACACATAGCAAAAGAAAACACAATCCATAAGACATAGTTCACACTTTCACTTCATGCAAACCACACATACATACCTATGAAAGTCATTCACATTTCTAAGTGTTGTGGTTACTCTACATGTGTTAATTTTTGGCCTACATGCACTTTTAAACATATGTATATGATTTCTATTTTTTGTATTCAGATTTCTGTTTGCACACTATATATGAATTTCCAATTTGAACAAATTCTTTATATTTAGTTAATACACTTCTTAGCTATCAAGTTTGCATGAAAGGTAATTTCCTACTCCAAATAGGTTTTCAGATCTTCTACCAAATCCTAAACTGAAGTTTTTGGATTTGGAGACTTCATTTATCATTTTCTAATTATGCATACCTATTTTCCTATATTTTCCAGATTTATTTTCTATGCCTAAAAGTGAGTTTTAATATTAAATAGTATGACATATCATCTAAACAGAATAGGTTCTGACCTAAAATATTAAATAATATATTTTTGAACTTCTCTTCTGATGTGAACTAATTTAATTTATTTTATCAGTTTTCAGAATTATTTCCTAGCCTAAAAAATGTGTTTCTAGAACTAATAAATATAAACAACACTTATGCAGATTTCATTTCAGCCTAAAATCTATTTTCAACTCATTCTAAAGTTCTCCAAGTGCTAGGAGAGTTTAAATTTGAATTTGCACCTGTGTTTGCCTTACCTTTTAAATTTAAATCCTAGTCAAATATTCAAATTTCTGAATTTAATATCATATAGGTTCAAAAAGATAAATCCACCCTACTGCAGGGTCTAATTTACTATTTCATAAATTTCTAGGGGTCTAACTACACATGACAGTGGGGTTTTCCTAATTTTTATTAAGTCCAGGGGCTAAAACTAATTTCTAAATGAATTTACATGAATTTCTGAAGTTCTAGGGGCTAGATCAGAAGTTTCCGGTGCTCGCCTGAGCTGCGTCTAGAGTGCAAAACACCGGGTTTTTTTCACCTGCGTGACTCCCCGGAGGCGGTGGAACATGATCAGCGCGTTAGATCAGAAAATCCGAGCAAGGATCGAAAGAAAACGGTGATCGAAGATTCGGTTCTCACCGGAGAGAAAAGTGGAGCTGCGCTGGGGAATTCGGCGAGTTTCTTTGCGTGAATTTCACTAGGAGAGGCGGCGGAGGATTGGTTTGGATAAATAGCAGCGTCCGGGGCCAAAGATCGGGCTGGGGGCGCGGGTTTCAGGGGGTGGTTTGGATTCGGGTGCGAGAGAGCCGGGTCGGTTGGGGCGCGCGGGAGGAGAGGGATTTCACGCGGGCCTCGCGTGTCAGTGAGAGGAAGAGAGGGGCGCGGGTTTGGGCTGGCGCGGGGAGGCAGTGGGCCGGCTGGCGGGTTTTGGCCCACTGGCCGGTTGGGGTTTTCTTTTTTCTTTTCTGTTTTGATTTGAATTTGAATTCTAGTTTAAATTTGAATTTCCGCACCACATGCAATACGTCCAAAAAATTTTTAAATTCCCCTCTTTAGCAGGTTTTGGGGTGTTACAGGTTGCTGTCATAGCTGTCGGACACTTGTCATTATCCTCAGGATTAGTTTTGGAATTAAATAATTGTTATTGCATTCCTTCTTTGAGCAAGAACATTATATCTTCTTCATGTTTGGAAGAAGTTAATGGTTATAAGATTATAATAAAGAACAAATGTTGTTCTATTTATTATAATAGTATTTTCTATGCTCAATGTCCATTAGTGAATGGATTATATGTTCTTGATCTTGAGGATAAAACAGTCTATAACATTAATAAAAAGGGCTCGACGAAATGATCTAAATCCTACTTTTATTTGGCATTGTCGCTTAGGTCATATAAATTAGAAACGCATTGAAAAAATTCATAAAGATGGTTTGTAAAGTTCATTTGATTTTGAATCACTTGACACATGCGAGTCTTGTTTGATTGGGAAGATGACCAAAGAACCCTTCACTGGTCAAAGTGAGAGGGCAAGTGACTTTCGGACTTATACATACTAATGTATGTGAACCAATGAGTTCGGTAGCTAGAGGTGGTTTCCAGTAATTCATTACTTTTACCGATAACTTTAGTAGATATGGATATGTCTATCTAATGAGGCACAAGTCTGAATCTTTTGAAAAGTTCAAAGAATTTCAGAATGAAGTACAAAATTAGTTAGGCAAGACAATTAAACTTCTACGATCTGATCGTGGCGGTGAATATTTGAGCCATGAATTTTATGATCATTTAAAACAATGTGGAATTGTTCCACAGTTGACTCTACCTGGAACGCCTTAATGGAATGGGGTGTCCGAGCAGAGGAACCGAATCTTGTTAGACATGGTTAGGTCGATGATGAGCCAAACTGATATTCCACTATCCTTTTGGGGTTAGGCTCTTGAAACTGCTGCGTTTACACTAAACAGAGTCCCAACTAAGTCTGTTGAGAAGACACCATATGAGATGTGGACCGGGAAACGTCTCGGATTGTCTTTCCTCAAAGTTTGGGGATGTGATGCTTATGTCAAACGTTTGACGTCAGACAAACTTACTCCCAAATCAGACAAATGCTTCTTTCTGGGATATCCTAGGGAAACCAAAGAATATTATTCTTATAATAAAACCGAGGGTAAAGTGTTTACTGCTCGCAATGGTGTCTTCTTGGAGAAAGAGTTTCTCTAAAAAGGAGTTAGTGGGAGCAAGGTGCATCTTGAAGAAATTCAAGAAATACCTGAAAATGTTTTGGCACCCTCTAATCCTATACAGGATGTACAAGATGTTGTACAACCACTTGATGAAACACCAGCCCCACGAAGGTCTACAAGGGTACGTCGTGCAACTGAAAAGTTGACACTCCTGACCACGGAACAGTAGGACATGGTATTGTTGGACAATAATGAGTATGTGACCTACACTGAAGCAATTATGGGACCCGACTCTGAGAAATGGCTTGGATCCATGGAATCCGAAATAGAATCCATGCATGAGAATCAAGTTTAGAATTTGGTTGATCCAATCGATGGTGTGAGACCGATCGATTGCAAATGGATTTTCAAGAAAAAAGACTGATATGGATGGAAAAGTTCACATTTATAAAGCACGATTGGTGGCGAAAGTTTTCAAACAAATTCAAGGTGTTGATTATGATGAAACATTTTGCCCGTCGCCATGCTAAAGTATGTTCTGGTTCTCCTAGCAATTGCTGCATATTTTGATTATGAAATATGGCAGATGGATGTCAAAACAGCCTTTCTTAATGGGAGTCTGACTGAGGATGTGTACATGACACAACCTGAGGGTTTTGTCGATCCTAAAAATGCTAGAAAAATATGTAAACTTCAAAAGTCCATCTATGAATTGAAGCAAGCATCTCGGAGTTGGAATCTACATTTTGATGAAGTGGTCAAACGGTTTGGTTTCATCAAGAACATAGAAGAACCTTGTATTTACAAGAAGGTTAGTGGGAGCGCACTTATATTTCTGGTCCTATATGTAGATGACATATTGTTGGTCGGAAATGACATTCCAGTCCTAGATGTTGTTAAATCCTCATTAAGGAGAAGTTTCTCAATGAAGGATTTAGGAGAGGCAACGTACATTTTGGGCATAAATATCTATAGAGATAGATCTAAAAGGCTAATTGGATTAAGCCAAGACACATATATTGACAAGATATTGAATCGGTTCAATATGCAAGATTCTAAGAATGGTTTCTTGCCAATGTCATATGGCATCACTCTAAGCAAAAGTCAGTGTCCTTCGACGCCTAATGTCACACACGGTTTCTCCGAAGAACAACCGAGTGAATATCACATGTATGCCAGGATCATTTTCTCATACATGTGATGACAAATAGTGAAGCATCATTTATTACAAGCTAGGTGTCGAATATAAATAAGTCTTACATAGCATATGTCTCGATGGACGATAATAAGTTCATCACAAGTAAATAAACTAGCAGCGGAATATTATTCTCGTGGGCTCCATCACAGGTGTTGCCCGGGGGACACCATGAACCTAGAAACCTTCTTCGGGTCCAATGTCTTGATCATTAAACACCACATCATTCTCTTGACCTGAGCAGCAATATAAACTAACAAATATGCAAGGTTGAGTACCGATGGTACTCAGCAAGTGTGGGAAAATTTTATCATGCATGGCTAGAGAAAGGAGAGGTTGAACTCATGGTTAAAGCACTACGCAATTAATACCTATCACCTTAGCTTATTAAGCACCTACATTACTAGACACGTGAAATGGTCCCAAACTCCCAACCCATCATCATAATCAAATAACCATAACATCATTTCCAATGTTAAGCTCCCCGCTTTACATCCTCAACTTCCAAAGCCATCCATCCTCTAATCATGAATAAGTCCAAGCCGCTCATGACCGTGAGCACGGCTGTCATGACAGTTTTTGACTCCGTAGAGTTTGCACCACTGTACCCACATGTAGTGATTTCATCCCCCGTTGCCGGGTGGACTAAAAGAACCTCCATTATGCCAGTGGCCACGAACCACATTCACACTTCCCAGGTGTGTAGCCAGGAGATCACTACGAAGCCTTTACAAAGGGATTCCCGACGAGCGTGGGCCCATTGAGGTTTCACCCCTAACAGCATACAAGAGGCTCCAAACCCGCTGCAGTGGTCCCCTCTTGAGCCTTGCGGTTCATATGGTAGTCCAGCTGACACCTATTCCCCGCACCATCCAACACACCCATACTACGCCGGGGATACACCTAATTAATTGGCCAAGCTGCCCCATCTCAGCATGTGGTTGGCACGGTAAAGCTAGGTTACATGCTCCATGAACCGGTCCTTAGGATCCAGGAAAGTACTAAACACAAACACGAGTCTCGTGCACCCAACACCAACCAAATCATCCAACTTTCCTTGATCCCTACCTCTACATAACTCATAACATCTCATTCAAGAGTAAAGTAAATAAATTGATGATCTCATATTCCCATTATCCCATTCTAAGCATGGCTAAGCATAACAATAAATGAAATGATAAAATAAATCCCAACCCAAGCTACAAGGAAAGAAGGTAATGCAATTCTAGGGAAACTTCCTAGCATGGGTTTCATATTTCAATTGACAATGCAATAAATTCTATCTACACATCCTAGCATAGGAACAAAGTAGTCAAGGACACTTGCCTTCTTCCTGCTGCTCTGGGAATGGAAAGTCTTGTTCTTGGAAGGGAAAAACTTGCTCTGGAGCAGGTTCTACTCATACCATCACACATAGCAAAAGAAAACAACAATCCATAAGACATAGTTCACACTTTCACTTCATACAAACCAAACATTCACACCTATGAAAGCCATTCACACTTCTAAGGGTGGTGGTTACTCTATGTGTGGTGATTTTTGACCTACATGCACTTTTAAACATATGTATTTTATTTCTTACTTTTGTATTCAGATTTCTGTTTGTACACTATATATAAATTCCCAATTTAAACAAATTCTTTAATATCCTCTTTAGCTACCCAGAGTGCATGCAAGATAATTTCCTACTCCAAATGGTTTTCAGACCTTCTACCAATCCTAAACTGAATTCTTTGGATTTTGGAAACTTCATTTATCATTTTCTAGTTATTCACACTTAGCTTGCTATATTTCCAGATTTTTTTCTATACCTAATTGTGAACTTTATTATGAAAATAGTAAGACACATCATCTAAACAGAATAGGTTCTGATCTAAATATTAAATAATATATTTTTGAATTTCTCCTCTGATGTGAACTAATTTACATTTATTTTTCCAATTTTCAGAATTATTCTCTAACCTAAAAATTTGTCCCTATAACTAATAAATGTGAATAATCAATTAGACAGATTCATTTCAGCTTAAAATCTATTTTTAACTCACTCCATAGTTTTCCAAGTGCTATGAGAGTTTAAATTTGAATTTACAATGTGTTTGTCCCATCTTTTAAATTTTAAATAATAATCACATAGTCAAATTCCTAAATTTAATATCATATAGGGTTAAAAAGGTAAACTCACCCCACTACAGGGTCTATTATGTTATTTCATAAATTTCCAGGGGTCTAACTACACATAACAGAGGGGTTTTCCTAATTTTTATTAAGTCCAGGGGCTAAAACTGATTTTTAATTGAATTTACATGAATTTCTGAAGTTCCAGCGGCTAGATCAGAAGTTTCCGGGGCTAGCTCGTATTTTCCGAGATCCCCAGGGGGTAGCGCGTAAGAATCCCGGCCTTTATAACGCGGGGCTGACGTGGACCGTCCGATTTAAAACAGACGGCTGAGATTATAACGTCGAACTGGTACGCGGGGATTTAAATTCTACCGTGCAATTTAAAATAGACGGCGCAGAAGCGGCCACATCGCTCTGATCGAGCGCGGGCGGCGCTGCCCAGCGGTGCGCGGCGGCGGGAGGCGGCGATCTCGCCGGAGAGCTTCGGATCTTCGTCAATTCTTTCTAAAACTGGGATTTCATGGCATAGATCGGTAGAGGGGAGGTCGGGGATCTCACCTTGGGGTTTTTCTTGAGCTCGGAGGTCCTGGGCGACGAGGTCCGAGGTGATTTCACGGCCAGGCTCGTCGGCGCTGTGTTTGAAGCGCAAACCACTGAGTTTTCTGCACCTGCGTGATTCCCCGGAGGCGGTGGAACACGTTCGGCGTGTTAGATCAGAGAACCCGAGCAGAGATCGAGAGAAAACGGTGATCGGAGCTTCGGTTCTCACCGGGAGAAAAACAGCTGATCGCGGGTGAAAATCGGGACGATGCCAGTGTTTATATAGCCGGGGGAGGGCGGCATTCGGTTGTGATCGAGTTTGTGAGACGGCCCCACAGGACCTCGTTGGGTGGTGCCGTGTTATGCGGCACCCAATAGCACACGGGTCGACGAAAACACATCATATTACATAAAGAGTTTGCGGAAGCGTACAAGATTGTTTTACAAATAGTTATATCAGAGTAGACTACAGCGGAAGACTATCACTCTCACGACTCATATCTAAACTAGCAACAAAGAAACGGTCCAGCCCGCGGACGTTTCTTACTAGCAACACGAAGACAATATGCAGCGGCGAGGATGCTCTTTGAGTAAGCACTCGGAGGTTCCCGAGTCTTATCGGCATCCCTTCTCATAAGCATCGAGTCAATTACCTGCAAAACAACTCGGATAGCATCCGTGAGCATAACGCTCAGCAAGACTTAACCGTCACCCTAATCATGAAACTCTAAGTGAGGTTATGAACCTAACATAGGATGGCATAAGCATAATTAAACTCGCCTAAAAGTGAATCCTTACTTTCAGGTATTATTGCAGTATTTTAAGTAACCCTGGGCACGCCACATCGGGAGTCCACAATCAAACAAGAAACGCTTTCCCCCGATGTAAGTTGCTCATGGCATAAAAGAATCGAGTTTGCACTAGCCTATTCATCAAGATCCAATACAAGGTAGGATAATACTTCACATCAAGATGATTAGTTCCTTTCTCATGCAAGTTATTACTATGTCACGACTGTGAGAACAAGTATGCTCGGTTCATTCCGCGAGCGAAGGTGATTCGAATCAATAACATCCAGACTACATGACACGTATGCCCGTACTCGACGTTGCCTACAACAACCATCACTGACGTCGTACGTGGCAGCCTTTCCCCCGTTTCACCCCCGCTGAATCGATCAAGTCGCCCTGTACAGTAGCTACTCTCATGGTGCACCTTCCGACGTGAGATGTCATGAGAATATTCCCCACATACTGCACACCGGCCGTCCGCCTGAGGCGACCCGAAAAGTCCCAACGACAGCTTCCCGAGGTACATCGGTTTACTGGGTCCCATATATCCAGTATGAGTCCGGTACACAACTCAAACTTGTTCAACAGGGCCACATACGGATCGGTCCTTGACCGACACGGACAGGTCTACAGCACCCAGGCCCCTATGTCCTGCTGCTCCTACAACCTTCCGGTCTCAACTCTAACTTGCTAATTCAATTACGAACCAATCCCGTATGCCCCTGTTGTTCCTAAATCTGCGAGTAGCATCTCACCACTCGACTTCTACCGAACCGTACTTAAGCATGGCAGTTCTACACGGTGAAAGACACCTACCCAATACTCCATGGGTCATTTGGCTATGCAAGAGGAGCATCAAACACTAGACCTAATGCACAGTTCAAATCTTGACCAAAGTGAATACAAAACAAAAACTTAACAGCTGTTAAATGCAAACCGGAGCTTGCCTGTTTTGCAGGGTAGTCGTATATAACCAGTTAGTGTCCTTGCAGATCCACCCTTGACTCTCCGGAGCTTGATCCACTTCGATGAATCACTCCTTTGAGTCCCCTTTGTCGTGGTTCCTATTGAGATGCATATGCACATATTTTATAGAATGTAATGGAAAGAAGTTATGGAATTAATTTCTTAGTACAGAGGTTGTGTGGAAAAGCCAAGCATGGCTTGGTTTGCCTCTGTTGTGCAAAGAACAGAAATAAACTAAATTGACCTTAAGGCCTTAGCTATACACTAATCATTTTCCCTAATGATCATAATAGACAAGCTGAAAAGATTTGAGTGCAACTGAAGAACAAGAACTCCAATGGCCTCGAAACTTTTACAGCAGGTTCTATAATACCTAAGGATTTAGCTTGCCAAATTGCAGCTAACGTGGAGTCATATTGTGTCCTCCCCAATTCTCACAATATCTCTTATGTATTCCCACATATACACAAGTATGGAGAATAAGAACAGGGAGTTCCAAGACTCATCTTGGGCTGATAATTTACATGTGAGTTCTTGATCACATGAGAGTCATCTGGTCCAAAATTCAGCCCTTTTACTTGGGTAGTTCTCCCAGAACAATTCTTTAAGCATTTGTACTCAACAGAATTAATTCTGTAGTAATGTGCATTTTCATGCCCAATTAAGTGAACTACAATTCCAAGTATGTCTCAGAGAGCTTTCCTAAATTTTCCTATGATTTTTGGAGCTATGGATTGCTCAGAACAGATTTTCAGAAGTGGGAAACATTTTCTGAAAATATTTCTGGACTCTTATGAACACAGCAGATTGTTTTTAGCAAATTCTTATTCAAGTAATCTTCAAATGAGCTGAACATTTGCTAGTAGGTCAACAATATGCTAAAGAATATTCTGGCAATATTTGGGGATTTTTGGATAACCCAAACTCCCTCAATAATTCTTTTTCAGAAAACCTTCAAAGAATTTTCCACAATATAATATTGACTTTCATACAAATCTGAGTTCATATGTGGATAGAACTCAGAGAGATTAAGCTAACCCAATTGGAATCACTCAAATTGGAGTTTTCTACAGGGAGATAGGAATTTCCAAAGATTGAGCTAAGTCTGGAATTATTTTCCTATTGAAAATCCCACTGGGCCCGCATTTTAAACCCCAGCCAATCAGATTGGGGCCGCAGCGGTTCACAGGATTGTACCGCGTAGCCACAAAAGATCGTAGCCACAACAGATCCTCTTTTTAAACTCTACAGGCGCTGACGGCTGGGACCCACCCGGTCTTCTTCTTCCTCCCGTTGTTTTCCCGCGCCCGCGCTGCCCCTCGCCGGCCCGACGCCGGAGCTCACCGGCTCGCCTTCTCCGGCCACCGTCTGAGCTGAGGTTTGCCGCCAGGGCGTTTATGACGTCGAGGAACATATCTACGGGGTCATCTAGGGTTGCCGGTGACCGGAAACACCCCGGCGACGTGCGGCGGTCTTTGCTTCCTTTCGGCACCGTCGACCAGGGTTCCTAGTCCTCTAACCAAGCGACGAACACGTGCTACAGCATCCGTGGTTGATCGCCATGCTCGGCATGGCCCTCAAATGGCCCTGGAATAGCCGCAAACCGGACGTCACCGTGCGGCCGACCGGTTCCGCCGTGATAACGCTCGGTAGAGCTCAAAATTCGTGGTTCCCAGTTAATTTCATGCCTCGGATGCTAAAGAGGATATAACCACCGGCTAGTCCAGCTCCTACGTGCAAAGTTTGACGAGCTAAGAACGAACAGAAGTGGAGAATTTTGGATTTCCATACCGGATGCTCGGGTTGAAGCCGCCGGAGCAAAACCTCGGAATTCGCCGGCTACGCTCCACGATTTGCTCCAAGTTTTAGGTGAGAGCAGTAACACAGCAGAACGCTCCTGTGGCCGTGCTTGATCGGGCTTGGAAGCTTCTGTGGAGAGCTGTCCACGTGAAGCCGACCGTCGGTTCTTTTGAGGTCGCCGCGAAATGGTTGATTGAGGGCTCGGGAACGCCGGGACTTGGTGGTTTCTGGGTCGGGGGAAGTGAGCAACGGTTGCGCCTCCGTGTTTAGCCACTCGGAGGCAGTGGGCACGATGGTCTCCGCCGGTTTCCCGATCGACCGAGAGCGGGCGAGGGAAGAACGGCTGTGCGGCATTCACGCGAGGGGAAGAGAGCAATCGGGTCTTTGCTCAGCCGAGGGCACGATAACGTCGAAGAAAACCGCCTTCGGTGCCCGCGCGTGGGGGGGGGGGGTGGGGAGGCAGCAGGAGGTGTCGGGTTCAGTTCCCCGGGGGGCGCGGTGGATCCCCTCGGTGGCGCCCGAGCAGAACAGAAGCAAAGTTCATTTGCTTCCTGGTTAAGTTTAAGCCTCCAGCTCACTGCCATGTGGGTCCATCCCACATTCTAACCCCCAAATATCTTCTCAAAGTGATCCTCTTAATTCCCACAATTATGAGTTTTAAAATGTGGGTTAGAATTTGAATCCTTCCAGTTCAGTTTGAATTTGCTTGCCAAATTTGAATTTGGTTAAAGTTTGCAAATTCTCCTCTTTAACTCCTTTTTGAGCCCACCCTACAATTGAAAAGTTTGTGAACAAACTTTTCCCAATAATCCCAACTATAGGGCTGCATGTTTGTTCAAAGTTTTTGGTCACCCCATGTGTGAACTTTGAATTTCAAATCTGAATTTTAAACTTTCATGCAAAGAGGTATTTAACTCCTTATCGGTCCAACACTTTTAAATAAAAAGGTGAACCTTATGTTGGATGTTCATCCATGTATTACCTTGCATGACGAAAAGTTTTAGCAAGTCCCATTTTTCATGTCTTTGCCACACATATGAACTCAAACCCTGGTTTTTATTCATACACATTTTTGGGACTTTTACATTCCTCCCCCCTTAAAAGAATCTTGTCCCGAGATTACAAAAGAGGAACAAGCCGGGAGAGGTAATTAGAAACTGTACAAAGCTAAAAATTCCGGATAGTTGGTGCGGAGGTAATCTTCACTTTCCCATGTCGCCTCTTCCGCGGTGTGATTACTCCACAGCACCTTGTAATATTTGATCGTCCGGTTCCGGGTTACCCGGGTCTTTTCATCCAAAATCTGGACCGGTTGCTTGGTGTAGGTCAGGTCCGATTTCAATTTGTCGATGTCCTCGGTGCGAACAGCAGCGGTGAATTTGAGGCACTTCCTCAGCTGTGAAACATGAAATACATCATGAACACCCGCTAGACTTGCCGTTAATTCCAGCCGGTAGGCTACGGGTCCGCACTTCTCCGTGATAGCAAAAGGACCAATAAAACGGGGAGCGAGTTTCCCCTTTACACTGAACCGGTGAATTCCCGTCATCGGAGATACCCGAAGGTACACATGCTCTCCGACGTCAAAATGCAAAGGCCTATGCTGTTGATCAGCGTAGCTCTTCTGTCGGGATTGTGCAGCCTTTAAGTTCTCTTGTATCAACCGAACTCGGTCTTCGGCTTCGTTGACAAGATCAATCCCAAACAGAACTCTTTCGCCGGACTCACACCAATTCAGTGGTGTGCGACACTTCCGGCCGTAGAGAGCTTCATACAGTGCCATTTTAATACTTGCTTGATAACCATTGTTATATGAAAACTCCGCCAGCGGTAGGTGATCATCCCAATTCCTACCGTGGTGGATGGCACACGCTCTCAACATATCCTCAAGAACTTGATTCACCCTCTCAGTTTGTCCATCGGTTTGAGGGTGATATGTGGAGCTCCTAATCAGCTTGGTGCCCAACAAGGCGTGCAGCTGCTCCCAAAAACGAGCAATAAACAGCGCACCTCGATCTGAAATAATGGTCTTTGGGACACCATGTGAGCATATAATCCTGGAGATGAATAACTCCGCATATTGCTTTGCTCGATAATGAGTGTTCACCGGTATGAAATGAGCCGACTTCGTCAACCGATCGACGATCACCCATATCGAGTCATGCTTCCTGGATGTGAGCGGTAATCCGACGATGAAGTCCATACTCACATCCTCCCATTTCCATGCCGGTATCTTCAAAGGTTGTAGCGGTCAGGCTTTCCGCATATGATCAGCCTTGACCCGTCTACACGTATCGCATTCGGATACGTATTTAGCGATTTCCCTTTTCATCCTCGTCCACCAAAATTTCTGCCTCAAATCCTGGTACATCTTGTTACTTCCGGGATGAATGGAAAACTTTGACAGGTGGGCTTCATCAAAGATCTTCTTCCGGAGTTTCATATGGCGTGGTACCACTATACGGTCGTTAAACCATATCGTACCGTTCTCATCCTTCCAGAAACATTTGACCTCTCCGTTGTCTAGTCTTCTCCGTATGTGAGATATACCTCTGTCTCTTCTTTGAGCCTCAACAATCTCTTCACGGATCGTTGGAATGAGCGCGAGATTATAAAGCGCGCCATACGGAATGACACGGAGGCTTGGTTCTTCGTCTTCTAACTCAACAGCCGCTAAGTTGTGAACGTGGGTTTTCCGACTAAGCGCGTCGGCAACCACGTTTGCTTTTCCCGGATGATAGTGGATCTCAATTTCATAATCTTTTATGAGCTCCAACCATATCCGTTGTCTCATATTCAGCTCCTTCTGCGTGACGATATACTTCAGACTTTTATGGTCGGTGTAGAGGTGAACGAGATTACCAAGTAGGTAATGCCTCCACATCTTTAACGCCAACACCACTGCAGCAAGCTCAAGATCGTGAGTTGGATAATGCTGCTCGTGGTTTCGCAGTTGACGAGACCCATAGGCGACTACACGCCCTTCTTGTATCAGAACGCAGCCGAGACCGATGCCGGATGCATCACAGTAAACATCGAATTGCTTCGTCGTGTCCGGCTGAGCAAGAACTGGAGCTGTTGTGAGATGTTTCACCAAAGTTTTGAATGCGGCATCACATGCTGCATTCCACAAGTATTTAGTGCCCTTCTTCAGAAGCTCCGTCATTTGTTTAGCAATCTTTGAGAAGCTCGGAATAAACCTCCGATAATACCCCGCTAAACCCAGGAAACTTCGGACCTCGTGGACTGACTTGGGAGATTCCCACTTCAGCACTTGTTCAATCTTGCTGGGGTCCACGGCAATGCCCTCTGCTGAAATAATATGGCCTAGGAAAGGCACTTGATCGATCCAGAACTCGCACTTGCTTAACTTGGCATATAACTGGTGCTCCCGCAACCGTTGTAGCACAATACGCAGATGTTCAGCGTGCTCTTCTTTAGATTTGGAGTAAACCAATATGTCGTCGATGAATACCAGAACGAACTTGTCTAACTCCGGCATGAACACTGAATTCATCAAGTACATGAAGTGTGCCGGAGCGTTGGTTAACCCAAATGACATGACGAGGTACTCATAGAGTCCGTATCTCGTCGAAAAAGCTGTCTTTGGTATGTCCTCCGGTCGGATCTTGATTTGCTGATACCCCGACCGAAGATCCATTTTCGAAAATACCTTTGCACCCACAAGTTGATCGAACAGGATGTCGATGCGAGGCAAAGGATACTTGTTCTTGATCGTGACAGCATTTAGAGGACGGTAATCAACACATAGCCGTAGTGTTTCGTCCTTCTTCTTAACGAACAGCGCAAAGCAACCCCAAGGTGAAGAACTTGGCCGTATGAAACCCTTGCTCATGAGTTCATTCAGTTGCTCTTTCAACTCCGCTAGATCGTTAGGTGCCATCTTGTAAGGCCTTCTTGAGATAGGAGTCGTTCCCGGCGCCAGTTCAATCTTGAACTTGACGTCCCGTTTGGGTGGGATGCCCGGTAAATCATCGGGAAATACGTCGGGATAATCACGTACCACCGGAATATCTTCAAGCTTCAGCGCTTCCGTGTGGTAGTCCTCTACCATATCTGGATCTTCGCTGTCTAAAAACAGCGTGTGCTGTCCGTGAATCGGCGAGTCAATCTGGGTAGTCTGATTACCGATATTGAGAATGGCACCGTGACGATTTAACCAAGACATCCCCAATATATTGTCTATCTTCTGCCTATCCAACATAATCAGTGATGTTGGGTATATCTTTCCGCCCAAACACAAAGCTGCTCGGGACACAATCTGATTGGCAGAGATATTTCATCCCGGTGAACGTATAAGAAAACTTGTCGTGGGAGTATTGGTGGATAATTGGTGCTGATCCATGCATGTTTTGCTGATAAAATTATGGGTTGCACCGGAATCAAAAAGTATGAGCACGGGCACGTCTTTGAGAGTGAACATGCCCGCTAACACCGGTGCTCCCTCCGGGACATCCTCAATAACCAGATGTTGCACACTCCCGGATTGCAATGCTGTTACATTGACTTGAGCAGGTGGCAGCATACCACCTGACGATGATGGCTGTCTGGTGTTCACCAACTTCTCCCGGCATTCTTGCCTAAAATGCCCTGAACGGTGGCAATAAGAACACGGAGGTTTCCCCGGTTCTTCGTTGACTTGGGGTTGCTTCAAGATATGATTCTTGAGCAGAAAATCTGTACAGAGTTGATCTCACTAGTGCTTGCCATCTTTCATCGGATGGTGTGTGATACACCACACGGTATTTGCGAGGAACAACTGGTGTGTCTTCTTGCACATCCTCCCGGTCCCTCTTCTCTGCTTGACACTCAAGTGTTGCTTGTTCTTGTAGCAGAGCAGCACTGATCAACTCGGTGTAACTGCCTTGATTGAACAAGGCTAACTTCTCCTTTAGTATGGCACTCAAGCCATAGTAAAAGTAGTCACACATTGCAGCTTCGCTCGTCGCATAAGCAGGAGCATATTGTGCCAGAAGATTGAATCGTATGACATAATCGAGGACACTCATGTCCCCCTGCTTCAGGTTCCTAAATTCTTGCTGCTGGGCCTTGATAAAACCCATAGGAATGTGACGAGCCCGGAATGCTTCACGAAATTCCGTCCATTCCACTTGATGGCCTTCCGGAACGGTGGCGAGATAAGCAAACCACCGATTTCCGGTGGCTCCATGGAGCTGTTGAGCAGCAAATGATGCCTTCCGATATTCGTCGCACTCAAACACTCCAAACTTGGACTCCATAACTCGAAGCCACTGATCAGCTTCCACTGGTTCATTGGCTTCCGTGAAAATTGGCGGTTGTGTCGCCAAGAAGTCCAAATAGGCGTTCCGAGGTGGAACATCCTGTTGTGCACGTTGGAGTAAACCTTGTTGTACCAAGGCTTGGAGTAGTCTTGTGTTCTCTTGACTTGACTCGACCATCTGAGCCATGACATCCGCCCATACCGTTGATGGCGGTGCCCGTGGTGGAGTCGAGTCATCACCGTCTTGGCGAGAACTTTCAGCCCTACTCGGGGACTGAGTACGCACCATACTGCAAAAAGATAATTTTTGAGGGGAGTCAAAACATGATCTCAGCAGTATGTGAAAGTATGTAAAACATGAACATGCTAAAACTTTATGAAAGCATAACAAAATTTCATGTTTACACATCTTTCTAAAGCCAACATATTCAGTCCCTCATCCTGTACAGAACAGACCTTTCTGTACTTAACTCAGAATTTGATCCAGTTACTAGCATTTTCATAACTCAAGTTGAATACCAAAGTTAAAGTTAACTTTAGTATATTTTCAACGAGTACTCATATGCCCCTAGATCATCTCTGGATCAATAGCTATGACTGTTCCAAGTTGACAGAATTTCTGGGTAAATTTTGCCAGCACCTCCTTTGTATGTGGCTTTTTTCATCACAGTTTTACATACAAATGAAGTACAATTCTCAACAAACTATGAACTACAAAATCGTTGCAAATTTCATAACCTTTCCAATGGTGTATCCTATGATCCTTAGAGATTTTCCTACAGACTGTTGTGTCTAATTTACAGTAACATCCAGAGAAGTTTGCAGCTGCTCTGTTTTCTGAACAGTTTGCATTCATCTGGACATTTAACCAAGTTGGTGTCGTATTTGGCTCTGGAGTTCTACACAAAAGTTGTAGAGCACTTAATAAACTTTCCAGAACTGTATCAAACACCTCCATTGGGTCAAGCTATTCAGAGTTACGTTCTGCTAAAGTTCGGCAAAACTTCTGCCAGAACAGAGCACTCTGTTTTTGAGATCAAAAGAAGCCTAGTAATTCTCTTCTTTGAAACTTAGTTCAAATGAAGAGTTCAGTAACTAATATGTGCTTTATCACATCCATTTTTAGGTTGGAATTTAGTCATGAATGATTTCTTCATAGGTAAGAATACTATCCAGTGTAGTGCGGTGGCGATGCACCGTAAGACATATGCCTGTACTACGTGGCCTCACCAAAGAAAAACCTAACCGGATTACTCTGGCATACACGTATCCTTAGGTGGCACTAAAACGGTCACTCGCAAACGTGTTCTACACGCACTAAGGTTTTCGTGGTTAGTTCCTACATAAGCCACACTCAATCATCAGGTTCGGCTGCACACCGAACCCGGTATCCATAACAGTTTGTACACCCGGCCGTCATCACTCGCCCAGGTGTTCTCAAGCCAAACACGCCTTGAGCTACGTGTTCACGTTACTGACCACGTGACGGGGTCTCCCAAATTGCACCACGCACGCCTGGGACAGACGCTGCTCGAATACCCCAAACGACATGAAGAGTCGTAGAGGATACTACAGCGGGTCGGGTTACCTGCCACCCGTGGGGCTCCACCCTTCAGCTTGTGCGCACTGGTGGACAGCGCATACGTGCACCCCCCAAGACATAAACGTCCCGAGATGCACGATTTTCCGACATAAAAAATAGGTTAGCTTGTCACCTTCATATTATGCTAATAGTAGTCCTTATGTGGGCCTAGTACCGTTAACTCACCGCATCCTAAGGTTTTGACATAATATGATGCTCAATCCGTGCTCTGTTCCCAATGCAGCTCTGATACCACGCTGAGACGGCCCCACAGGACCTCGTCGGGTGGTGCCGTGTTATGCGGCACCCAACAGCACACGGGTCGACGAAAACACATCATATTACATAAAGAGTTTGCGGAAGCGTACAAGATTGTTTTACAAATAGTTATATCAGAGTAGACTACAGCGGAAGACTATCACTCTCATGACTCATATCTAAACTAGCTACAAAGAAACGGTCCAGCCCGCGGATGTTTCTTACTAGCAACACGAAGACAATCTGCAGCGGCGAGGATGCTCTTTGAGTAAGCACTCGGAGGTTCCCGAGTCTCTTCGGCATCCCTTCTCATAAGCATCGAGTCAATTACCTGCAAAACAACTCGGATAGCATCCGTGAGCATAACGCTCAGCAAGACTTAACCATCACCCTAATCATGAAACTCTAAGAGAGTTTATGAACCTAACATAGGATGGCATAAGCATAATTAAACTCGCCTAAAAGTGAATCCTTACTTTCAGGTATTATTGCAGTATTTTAAGTAACCCTGGGCACGCCACATCGGGAGTCCACAATCAAACAAGAAACGCTTTCCCCCGATGTAAATTGCTCATGTCATAAAAGAATCGAGTTTGCACTAGCCTATTCATCAAGATCCAATACAAGGTAGGATAATACTTCACATCAAGATGATTAGTTCCTTTCTCATGCAAGTTCTTACTACGTCACGACTGTGTGAACAAGTATGCTCGGTCCATTCCACGAGCGACGGTGATTCGAATCAATAACACCCGGACTACACACACGTACGCCTGTACTCGACGTTGCCTACAACAACCATCACTGATGTCGTACGTGGCAGCCTTTCCCCCGTTTCGCCCCCGCTGAATCGATCAAGTCGCCCCGTACAGTAGCTACTCTCATGGTGCACCTTCCGACGTGAGATGTCATGAGAATATTCCCCCCATACTGCACACCGGCCGTCCGCCTGAGGCGACCTGAAAAGTCCCAACGACAGCTTCCCGAGGTACATCGGTTTACTGGGTCCCATATATCCAGTATGAGTCCGGTACACAACTCAAACTTGTTCAACAGGGCTGCATATGGATCAGTCCTTGACCGACATGGACAGGTCTACAGCACCCAGGCCCCTATGTCCTGCTGCTCCTACAACCTTCCGGTCTCAACTTTAACTTGCTAATTCAATTACGAACCAATCCCGTATGCCCTGGTTGTTCCTAAATCTGCGAGTAGCATCTCACCACTCGACTTCTATTGAACCGTACTTAAGCATGGCAGTTCTACACGGTGAAAGACACCTACGCAATACTCCATGGGTCATTTGGCTATGCAAGAGGAGCATCAAACACTAGACCTAATGCACAGTTCAAATCTTGACCAAAGTGAATACAAAACAAAAACTTAACAGCTGTTAAATGCAAACCGGAGCTTGCCTGTTTTGCAGGGTAGTCGTATATAACCAGTTAGTGTCCTTGCAGATCCACCCTTGACTCTCCGGAGCTTGATCCACTTCGATGAATCACTCCTTTGAGTCCCCTTTGTCGTGGTTCCTATTGAGATGCATATGCACATATTTTATAGAATGTAATGGAAAGAAGTTATGGAATTAATTTCTTAGTACAGAGGTTGTGTGGAAAAGCCAAGCATGGCTTGGTTTGCCTCTGTTGTGCAAAGAACAGAAATAAACTAAATTGACCTTAAGGCCTTAGCTATACACTAATCATTTTCCCTAATGATCATAATAGACAAGCTGAAAAGATTTGAGTGCAACTGAAGAACAAGAACTCCAATGGCCTCGAAACTTTTACAGCAGGTTCTATACTACCTAAGGATTTAGCTTGCCAAATTGCAGCTAATGTGGAGTCATATTGTGTCCTCCCCAATTCTCACAATATCTCTTATGTATTCCCACATATACCCAAGTATGGAGAATAAGAACAGGGGGTTCCAGGACTCATCTTGGGCTGATAATTTACATGTGAGTTCTTGATCACATGAGAGTCATCTGGTCAAAAATTCGGCCCTTTTACTTGGGTAGTTCTCCCAGAACAATTCTTTAAGCATTTGAACTCAATAGAATTAATTCTGTAGTAATGTGCATTTTCATACCCAATTAAGTGAACTACAATTCCAAGTATGTCTCAGAGAGCTTGCCTAAATTTTCCTATGATTTTTGGAGCTATGGATTGCTCAGAACATATTTTCAGAAGTGGGAAACATTTTCTGAAAATATTTCTGGACTCTTACGAACACAGCAGATTGTTTTTAGCAAATTCTTATTCAAGTTATCTTCAAATGAGCTGAAAATTTGCTAGTAGGTCTACAATATGCTAAAGAATATTCTGGCAAAATTTGGGGATTTTTGGATAAACCAAACTCCCTCAATAATTCTTTTTTAGAAAACCTTCAAAGAATTTTCTAGAATATAATATTGACTTTCATACAAATCTGAGTTCATATTTTGGATAGAACTCAGAGAGATTAAGCCAACCCAATTGGAATCACTCAAATTGGAGTTTTCTACAGGGAGATAGGAATTTCCAAAGATTGAGCTAAGTCTGGAATTATTTTCCTATTGAAAATCCCACTGGGCCCGCATTTTAAACCCCAGCCAATCAGATTGGGGCCACAGTGGTTCACAGGATTGTACCGCGTAGCCACAAAAGATCGTAGCCACAACAGATCCTATTTTTAAACTCTACAGGCGCTGACGGCTGGGACCCACCCGGTCTTCTTCTTCCTCCCGTTGTTTTCCCGCGCCCGCGCTGCGCCTCGCCGGCCTGACGCCGGAGCTCACCGGCTCGCCTTCTCCGGCCACCGTCCGAGCTGAGGTTTGCCGCCAGGGCGTTTATGACGTCGAGGAACATATCTACGGGGTCATCTAGGGTTGCCGGTGACCGAAAACACCCCGGCGACGTGCGGCGGTCTTTGCTGCCTTTCGGCACCGTCGACCAGGGTTCCTAGTCCTCTAACCAAGCGACAAACACGTGCTACAGCATCAGTGGTTGATCGCCAAACTCGGCATGGCCCTCAAATGGCCCTGGAATAGCCGCAAACCGGACGTCACCGTGCGGCCGACCGGTTCCGCCGTGATCACGCTCGGTAGAGCTCAAAATTCGTGGTTCCCAGTTAATTTCATGCCTCGGATGCTAAAGAGGATATGACCGCCGTCTAGTCCAGCTCCTATGTGCAAAGTTTGACGAGCTAAGAACGAACAGAAGTGGAGAATTTTGGATTTCCATACCGGATGCTTGGGTTGAAGCCGCCAGAGCAAAACCTCGGAATTCGCCGGCTACGCTCCACGATTTGCTCCAAGTTTTGGGTGAGAGCAGTAACACAGCAGAACGCTACTGTGGCCGGGCTTGATCGGGCTTGGAAGCTTCTGTGGAGAGCTGTCCACGTGAAGCCGACCGTCAGTTCTTTTGAGGTCGCCGTGAAATGGTTGATTGAGGGCTCGGGAACGCCGGGACTTGGTGGTTTCTGGGTCGGGGGAAGTGAGCAACGGTTGCGCCTCCGTGTTTAGCCACTCGGAGGCAGTGGGCGTGATGGTCTCCGCCGGTTTCTTGATCGACCGAGAGCGGGCGAGGGAAGAACGGCTGTGCGGCGTTCACGCGAGGGGAAGAGTGCAATCGGGTCTTTGCTCAGCCGAGGGCACGATAACGTCGAAGAAAACCGCCTTCGGTGGCCGCGCGTGGGGGGGAGGCCGCAGGAGGTGTCGGGTTCAGTTCCCCGGGGGGCGTGGTGGAACCCCTCGGTGGCGCTCGAGCAGAACAGAAGCAAAGTTCATTTGCTTCCTGGTTAAGTTTAAGCCTCCCGCTCACTGCCATGTGGGTCCATCCCACATTCTAACCCCCAAATATCTTCTCAAAGTGATACTCTTAATTCCCACAATTCTGAGTTTTAAAATGTGGGTAGAATTTGAATCCTTCCAATTCAGTTTGAATTTGCTTGCCAAATTTGAATTTGGTTGAAGTTTGCAAATTCTCCTCTTTAACTCCTTTTTGAGCCCACCCTACAATTGAAAAGTTTGTGAACAAACTTTTCCCTATAATCCCAACTATAGGGCTGCATGTTTATTCAAAGTTTTTGGTCACCCCATGTGTGAACTTTGAATTTCAAATCTGAATTTTAAACTTTCATGCAAAGAGGTATTTAACTCCTTATTGGTCCAACACTTTTAAATAAAAAGGTGAACCTCATGTTGGATGTTCATCCATGTATTACCTTGCATGACGAAAAGTTTTAGCAAGTCCCATTTTTCATGTCTTTGCCACACATATGAACTCAAACCTTGGTTTTTATTCATACACATTTTTGGGACTTTTACAGTTTGCGTCGTCCAGAACCGAAATTTGGCTGGGATACGCGAGTATCCGGGGTGGTTTTGATTCGGAGGAGAGAGAGGAGTCCCGGTCGGCCGAGCTCGCGCGCGAGGAGGAAGAAGATGGCGGGCCCCGCGTGTCAGTGAGAAAGAGGGGGGGCGCGCGGCTGCGGGCTGGCGCGGGGGTGGGTGGGCCGGCTGGTGGGTTTCGGCCCACTGGCCGGGGGGTTTGTTTTTTCTTTTTCTTTTCTGTTTTGAGTTTAATTTGAATTCCAATTTGAATTTGAATTTCTGCACCACATGCAATACGTCCAAATTTTTTTAAATTCCCCTCTTAACAGGTTTTGGGGTGTTACAGCTCTACACCCCTTAAAAGAAATCTCGTCCTCGAGATTGGTGGTTCTAAGAAAACAATTCCGGAAACTGTGCCTTAAGCTCGTCTTTTCGCTCCCATGTGGCTTCCTCTTCCGAGTGATACTTCCACTGCACCTTGCACATCCAGATTCTTTTATTTCTTGTGAGGCGTTCCATTGTCTCCAAAATCTTGGATGGTTGCTCGGCATAAGACAGATATTCAGCTACGTCAACCTCATTCATGGGTAGCATCTCTTCAGGTGTTCTCAGACATTTCTTGAGCTGTGACACATGGAATACGTCATGCACATCCGATAGGCCAGCCGGTAATTCTAGTTGATACGCCACTTCGCCTTTCCTCTCCAGAACTTGATGTATCGAGGTGATAACTTCCCTTTCACCTTGAACCGACGAAGTCCTCGGATAGGGGACACCTTGAGATAGACATAGTCCCCCACGTTGAAAACGAGCTCTCTTCTTCGTACATCGGCATAGCTCTTTTGTCGTGTCTGTGCTATCCTCAAGTTGTTGCGAATTTCCCTCACTTTCGCCTCGGCTTCTTGTAGTACTTCGGGTCCAAACACTTTGCTTTCCCCCGTTTGGTTCCAAAATAGTGGAGTTCTACACTTCCTCCCGTACAAAGCTTCAAACAGTGACATCTTCATACTAGCCTGATAGCTTTTGTTATAGGAGAACTCCGCATACGGTAAGTTCTTGTCCCAACTCCGATTGTTTTTTAGTGCACACGCTCTCAGCATATCCTCAAGGATCTGATTGGTTCTTTCCGTCTCCCCGTCAGTTTGGGGATGATAGGCAGAACTAAAGTTCAGATGGGTTCCCATGGTTTCATGCAGCTTCTGCCAGAACCTTGAGGTGAACTGTGTCCCTCGATCCGACCCTATCTTCTTTGGCACTCCATGGTAACACACGATCCTTGACATGTACAACTCCACCAATTTGGATCCGCTGTAGCTTTCTTTCACGGGGATGAAATGAGCTACCTTGGTTAGCCTGTCGACGATGACCCATATCGAATCATATCCTGATTGGGTCCTAGGCAATCCCACTATGAAATCCATACCGATTTCTTCCCATTTCCATTCAGGCACTTGGAGTGGTTGCAATAATCCCGCGGGTCGTTGATGTTCTGCTTTCACCAACTGACATGTGTCACATAGGGCAACATGTTCCGCGACATCTCGCTTCATTCCATACCACCAATACCTGCTCTTGAGGTCCTGGTACATCTTCGTACTCCCAGGATGAATGGAATAGTCGGAATCGTGAGCCTCCTTCAAAATCAATTCACGGATCTCCTTTACTTCAGGCACACAGATTCTTTTCCCGTGCCACGCCGTACCTTGTTCATCCTCTCTGAAACCAGGGGCTTTATTTTCCTTGATGAGTTGTCTGATTTCTTGTATCTTCTCGTCATTCTTTTGACCATCGCGTATGTCTTGCTCTAGTGTGAAGTCCACTTCCATGGCGATGGCTTCACCACTATTCACCAGGCATAGATTGAGTCTTATAACATCGTCCTTCAATTCTGCAGGCATGTCCTTCAAGCTCAACCTATTGACCTGCACTTTCCGGCTTAAAGCCTCTGCCACGACGTTTGCTTTCCCAAGATGATAGTTGATGCCCACATCAAAGTCATTGATTAGCTCTAACAATCTCCTTTGTATGAGGTTGAGATCTGGCTGTGTGAAAATGTACTTTAAACTCTTATGATCCGTATATATCACTGTCCTCTTCCCCATCAAGTAGTGCCGCCAAATTTTCAACGCATGTACCACTGCGGCTAGTTCTAGGTCATGTGTTGGATAGTTCTTCTCGTGTTTCCGGAGCTGCCAAGATGCATAAGCCACGACATGCCCTGCTTGCATGAGAACACATCCCAACCCGTTTCCAGAGGCATCGCAGTACACCGAAAAGTTCTTCTGCCTATCTGGCATAACTAGCACTGGGGCTGTTGTCAATCTTTTCTTTAACTCCTGAAAACTCGTCTCGCACTGCGGCGTCCATGTGAATGTGATTCCCTTCTCCAACAGTTTGGTGAGGGGTCTCTCAATCTTGGAGAATCCCTCAATGAACCATCGATAGTATCCAGCCAATTCCAAGAAGCTTCGAGCGTCCCCGACATTCTCAGGGGTCTTCCACTTCTGTATATCCTCGACCTTGGCGGGATCTATGGAGATTCCTTCCTCCGAGATTATATGTCCTAAGAAGGGAACTCTCTTCAGCCAAAACTCACACTTGCTCAACTTGGCATATAGTTGGTGTTCTCTTAGCTTCTGCAACACCAACCTTAGATGTTTCTCATGTTCCTCTTCATCTTTGGAGAAGACGAGAATGTCATCTATGAAAACCACCACAAATTTGTCCAGATACTCCATGAATACCTTGTTCATGAGATACATGAAGTATGTCAGGGCATTAGTTAGCCCGAAAGGCATGACAGTGTATTCATACAGTCCGTACCGAGATACGAAAGTTGTCTTTGGAATATCAGTTTGCCTTATCTTAAGTTGGTGGTATCCCGACCTGAGATCAATTTTCGAGAACACACAAACTCCCCTTAACTGATCAAACAAGTCTCCAATGTGGGGTAATGGGTACTTGTTCTTGATGGTTACTTCATTCAAGGCACGGCAGTCCACGCATAGCCTTTGGGTCCCATCCTTCTTGGGCACAAATATCACTGGAGCTCCCCATGGTGAGGAACTAGGACGAATGTACCCCTTCTCTGTCAACTCTCTCAAATGATCCTTGAGTTCTCCCAGCTGCTTGGAGTCCATCCGATAAGGTCTCTTGTATATCGGAGCTGTTCCAGGCACTAGCTCAATCGCGAATTCCACATCACGATCGGGAGGCATACCTGGCAACTCCTCCGGAAAAACGTTTGGATACTCCCTGATAATCCTGATCTCCTCCACTGTCACCTCAACTTGATTTAATTTAATGTCCCTCCTAGGCTCTTGTATTGTTATAAACATTACTCTTGTGCCACTAGGATGAGTTAGTTCCACCGTTCTGGTCGAACAATGGATGATTCCCTTATGTTTGGTCAACCAATCCATGCCCAAAATAATATCTATCCCTTGTGAATCTATCACTATGAGGTTGGCAGAAAATACCACCCCATTAATGTCTAGATTCACATTGGGACACACTTGTCTTGTCCTTATTTCTCCACCTGGAGAGTTTACTGCTAGCATATGGTTCATTTGTGTTGTTGCTAGGTCATGCTTCTTAACAAACCCTTGAGCAATGAATGAGTGGGTTGCACCAGAATCAAACAGCAGGGTTGCAATGTGTAAATTGGCAGGAAACTTACCAACTACCACGTAGGGTGCCTCTTGCGCCTCCTCCATGGTGACGTGGTTCACCCGTCCTCGCATTACATTCTGCTGTTGCGGTTGCCCAGGCTTCTTCTTTGGGCACTTATGGGCGTAGTGCCCCACTTCACCACAGTTAAAGCATTGCACCCCAACCTTAGGTGCCTGGCCTTTGTTGTCTTGGGGATGGTTTGGGGGTCCTTGTACTGCTGGTCGAGGATGATATGTAGGGCGAGGCTGCTGTCCAAACTGACGATGTGGTGGTGCTGGTGCTGCCGGAGGCCTGAAGTTCGGGTTGTACCCTCTCGGTGCTGAGTAGGGTACCGCAGCACGGCTCGTCTGCCCTGCGGGTTGCTGCATCAGACGTGGGCGGGTGTTGCTATCCGAGGCTTGGTGTGACCACCCGGCCTTCCTCTTGTTTTCATTTTCGAAGGCCTTCAGCTTCCTTTCTACAACAAATGCTCTGTCCACCATCTTTTGGAAACTTTCATAATCGTTGGAGGACATTGCGCACTGCATTTCTGCTATAAGTCCTTCCACGAAGCAATCCTGTTTCTGCTCATCAGTCTCTATGTCCCGTGGTGCATAACGGGATAGTTGGGTGAATTTAGTGAGGTATTCTCTCACCGTCATATTTCCTTGCTGCAGTCCCAAGAACTCCTTCCTCTTGTTTTTGAGTTCACCCCTGGGTATGTAATGGTTGCGGAAGCTATGCTTGAACTCTTCCCAAGTGATATTCTCAGGGTCATGATGGGCGGCCACGTAAGCGGTCCACCAATCAACAGCAGGTCCATGCAATTGGTGAGAGGCAAACAGCACCCTCTCATACCCTTGGCATTATATAATCCTCACCTTGCTCTCAATGGTCTTTAGCCAATCATCTGCCTCCAGGGGTTCAGCAGCACTTGCAAACTTTGGAGGTTGAGTTCCTAGAAACTCACTCAACCTTGGTTGGCGTGGTGCAGCTTGTGGAGGTGGAGCTTGGTGCAAGTTGGCCACCACTTGAGTCAGGTTCTGGATGAGCTGATTTTGATTCTCAAGCATTTGGTGGATGGGATCAACTCCTTCAAGGCGACCACCCCTGTCTTGGCCTCCAGAAAGATGAGGGTTGCCGGCCTCATCGTTGTTGTTGGCGGGGTTGGCACCACGACCCTTTCCTATTCCGGCCATCTATCATGATCAACCAAATGTCAATTTAAAGCATTACGGATTATCTTACCAATTTTACTTGTTTACACTTGTAATGTTGAGGCCTTGTTGAATTTATATTTTTCTGAGGGTTCATGTCTCACGCAAAAATAAATGCACTATTTATTTCATAGGGGTTCACACATCAAAGCAAAGCAACCTGAAGACGAGGTTGTGGACAATTGCTCATGGCTTCCACAACTCACGTCACACACCACACATTAACACACCGTTAACTAAGGTATTGACTCGCCTACTCGATAACCTGCTGAACTATGGGGAAGGACTCTACACGACTCATATCACTGAGCTGGCTCCTCAGGATCTTCCTCATTATTGCGGTTGCCTTCTGACTCCACTTTGGGTGGGGAGGCTGCTGGTGGAGAAGTGCGATGACGCCTGATCGCCCGACGATCTGGGGAGTCAGCAGTCCATGTGTCATTCATGGTGACACACAGTTCATTCCCATCCCCTCTTTCTCTCGCCCTCAAGCTTGCTCGAAGCAATGCGTCAGTCTTCTTCAGGGTGTCACGTACATCCTGAAGCTCCTGTTGACACTCCTGCAGTCGAGTGCTGAGCATAGCAGCATCCTCCAAGCACAAGTCCATGTGCTCATGGGAAGTTCCCTGCTGCACTGGTGGGTACTTGTACTCCGTTGTACCACTCTCACGCTAGAGGACATACATGTACTCAGTCCTGTCCAGGTGGCGACGGTAGATGTGACTCTAGCAGATGATGGCCTCCCAGGTGACATCCTTCTCCGCATCGACCTGTGTCGCTCGACAAGCTGGAGAGCGGTGGATCTTAAGCAGCTAATTTTCATGGATAATCCTCATTTCTGAACTCCATTCTTCCCGCTTCTCACGGATGGTCCTGGTGGATCTATAGTGTATGATTAGCTTGCCTGTGTTGCCGGCGGCTTGGAGCATGCGTCGAAGACGGCGCAACAAGCCTCCTACTACCAATCCGTAGGAGAGATACGTCACCGGACGGCTCTCCTCTCTCAGGGCAAGGGCAACTACGGGAACTCTCCCTCCCGTGGACTTGCAGGCGGAGCGGATCATGCGAACCATATAAAACATAAAGCAATTTAAACTTAAGTTAGATAAAATTTTAAACAAAAATCCTATTTTGAATAAAAGTTGGGGTAAGATGAAGAAAGTGACCCCATTAAATAGCACTTTTCAACCCATACCTTGTAAAATAGTTTTTAAGAAAATAGGGTCCTTAAATACGTCCATTTCTACCTAGGTCCACGTTCCTACGGGCAACCTTGGCTCTGATACCACTTCTGTCACACCCGGTTTCTACGAAGAACAACCGAGTGAATATCACATGTATGCCAGGATCATTTTCTCATACATGTGATGATAAATAGTAAAGCATCATTTATTACAAGCCAGGTGTCGAATATAAATAAGTCTTACATAGCATATGTCTCGATGGACGATAATAAGTTCATCACAAGTAAATAAACTAGCAGCGGAATATTATTCTCGTGGGCTCCGTCACAGGTGTTGCCCGGGGGACTCCATGAACCTAGAAACCTTCTTCGGGTCCAAAGTCTTGATCATTAAACGCCACATCATTCTCTTGACCTGAGCAGCAATATAAACCAACAAATATGCAAGGTTGAGTACCGATGGTACTCAGCAAGTGTG
Source organism: Neostapfia colusana (assembly GCA_030760725.1). Classification (NCBI taxonomy): domain Eukaryota; kingdom Viridiplantae; phylum Streptophyta; class Magnoliopsida; order Poales; family Poaceae; genus Neostapfia; species Neostapfia colusana. Next base: position 99,972,594 of record JASWHV010000007.1, on the reverse strand, counting down.
GGAAAATTTTATCATGCATGGCTAGAGCAAGGAGAGGTTGAACTCATGGTTAAAGCACTGCACAATTAATATCTATCACCTTAGCTTATTAAGCACCTACATTACAACACAGGTGAAATGGTCCCAAACTCCCAACCCATCATCATAATCAAATAACCACAACATCATTTCCAATGTTAAGCTCCCCGCTTAACATCCTCAACTTCCAAAGCCATCCATCCTCTAATCATGAATAAGTCCAAGCCGCTCTTGACCGTGAGCACGGCTTTCGTGACAGTTTTTGACTCTGCAGAGTTTGCACCACTGTACCCACATGTAGTGATTTCATCCCCCGTTGCCGGGTGGACTAAAAGAACCTCCATTATGCCAGTGGCCACGAACTACATTCACACTTCCCAGGTGTGTAGCCAGGAGATCACTACGAAGCCTTTACAAAGGGATTCTCGACGAGCGTGGGCCCACTGAGGTTTCACCCCTAACAGCATACAAGAGGCTCCAACCCCTCTGCAGTGGCCCCCTCTTGAGCCTTGCGGTTCATATGGTAGTCCAGCTGACACCTATTCCCGGCACCATCCAACACACCCATACTACGCCGGGGATACACCTAATTAATTGGCCAAGCTGCCCCATCTCAGCATATGGTTGGCACGGTAAAGCCAGGTTACATGCTCCATGAACCGGTCCTTAGGATCCAGGCAAGTACTAAACACAAACCCGAGTCTCATGCACCCAGCACCACCAAATCATCCAACTTGCCTTGATCCCTACCTCTACGTAACTCATAACATCTCATTCAAGAGTAAAGTAAATAAATTGATGATCTCATATTCCCGTTATCCCATTCTAAGCATGGCTAAGCATAACAATAAATGACATGATAAAATAAATCCCAACCCAAGCTACAAGGAAACAAGGTAATGCAATTCTGGGGAAACTTCCTAGCATGGGTTTCATATTTCAATTGACAATGCAATAAATTCTATCTACACATCCTAGCATAGGAACAAAGTGGTCAAGGACACTAGCCTTCTTCCTGCTGCTCTGGGAATGGAAAGTCTTGTTCTTGGAAGGGAAAAACTTGCTCTAGAGCAAGTTCTACTCATACCATCACACATAGCAAAAGAAAACAACAATCCATAAGACATAGTTCACACTTTCACTTCATACAAACCAAACATTCACACCTATGAAAGACATTCACACTTCTAAGGGTGGTGGTTACTCTATGTGTGGTGATTTTTGACCTACATGCACTTTTAAACATATGTATATTATTTCTAACTTTTGTATTCAGGTTTCTGTTTCTACACTATATATAAATTCCCAATTTAAACAAATTCTTTAATATCCTCTTTAGCTACCAAGAGTGCATGCAAGATAATTTCCTACTCCAAATGGTTTTCAGACCTTCTACCAATCCTAAACTGAATTCTTTGGATTTTGGAAACTTCATTTATCATTTTCTAGTTATTCACACTTAGCTTGCTATATTTCCAGATTTTTTTCTATACCTAATTGTGAACTTTATTATGAAAATAGTAAGACACATCATCTAAACAGAATAGGTTCTGATCTAAATATTAAATAATATATTTTTGAACTTCTCCTTTGATGTGAACTAATTTACATTTATTTTTCCAATTTTCAGAATTATTCCCTGACCTAAAAATGTGTCCCTATAACTAATAAATGTGAATAATCAATTAGACAGATTCATTTCAGCTTAAAATCTATTTTTAACTCACTCCAAAGTTTTCCAAGTGCTATGAGAGTTTAAATTTGAATTTACAATGTGTTTGTCCCATCTTTTAAATTTTAAATACTAATCACATAGTCAAATTGCTAAATTTAATATCATATAGGGTTAAAAAGGTAAACTCACCCCACTACAGGGTCTATTATGTTATTTCATAAATTTCCAGGGGTCTAACTACACATAACAGAGGGGTTTTCCTAATTTTTATTAAGTCCAGGGGCTAAAACTGATTTTTAATTGAATTTACATGAATTTCTGAAGTTCCAGCGGCTAGATCAGAAGTTTCCGGGGCTAGCTCGTATTTTCCGAGATCCCCGGGGGTAGCACGTAAGAATCCCGGCCTTTATAACGCGGGGCTGATGTGGACCGTCCGATTTAAAACAGACGGTTGAGATTATAACGTCGAACCGGTACGCGGGGATTTAAATTCTACCGTGCGATTTAAAATAGACGGCGCACAAGCGGCCACGTCGCTCTGATCGAGCGCGGGCGGCGCTGCCCGGCGGCGCGCGGTGGCGGGAGGCGGCGATCTCGCCGGAGAGCTTCGGATCTTCGTCAATTCTTCCTAAGACTGGGATTTCATGGCATAGATCGGTAGAGGGGAGGTCGGGGATCTCACCTCGGGGTTTTTCTTGAGCTCGGAGGTCCTGGAAGGCGGTCGGCGACGAGGTCCGAGGTGAATTCACGGCGAGGCTCGTCGGCGCTGTGTTTGAAGCGCAAACCACGGAGTTTTCTGCACCTGCGTGATTCCCCAGAGGCGGTGGAACACGTTCGGCGTGTTAGATCAGAGAACCCGAGCAGAGATCGAGAGAAAACGGTGATCGGAGCTTCGGTTCTCACCGGGAGAAAAACAGTTGATCGCGGGTGAAAATCGGGACGATGCCGGTGTTTATATAGCCGGGGGAGGGCGGCGGTCGGTTGTGATCGAGTTTGCGTCGTCCAGAACCGAAATTGGCTGGGATACGTGAGTATCCGGGGTGGTTTTGAATCCGGGGAGAGAGAGGAGTCCTGGTCGGCCGAGCGTGCGCGCGAGGAGGAAGAAGATGGCGGGCCCCGCGTGTCAGTGTGAAAGAGGGGGGGCGCGCGGCTGCGGGCTGGCGCGGGGGTGGGTGGGCCGGCTGGTGGGTTTCGGCCCACTGGCCGGGGGGTTTGTTTTTTTCTTTTTCTTTTTCTTTTTCTTTTCTGTTTTGAGTTTAATTTGAATTCCAATTTGAATTTGAATTTCTGCACCACATGCAATACGTCCAAAATTTTTTTAAATTCCCCTCTTAACAGGTTTTGGGGTGTTACACCTAATGAGCAAAAGAGGATGAGAGCGATTCCATATGCTTCGGCTATTGGATCTATCATGTATGCCATGTTTGTACACGCCCAGATGTATCCTATGCTCTAAGTGTTACGAGCAGGTACAAATCAGATTATGGTAAGGCTCATTGGACAGTTGTCAAAAACATCCTTAAGTACTTGAGAAGAACTAAGGATGTGTTCCTAATGTTTGGAGGTGAAGAAGAGCTTGTTGTAAGAGGTTACATTGGTGCAAGCTTCCAAACAGACAAGGATGACTCTAGATCGCAATCGGGTTTTGTGTTCTGCCTCAATGGAGGGGAAGTGAGCTAGAAACGTTCCAAGCAAGACACAGTAGAAGATTCAACGACGGAGGCGGAGTATATTGAAGCTCCTGAAGCTGCAAAGGAAGCTGTTTGGATCAGAAAATTTGTTTCTGAGTTGGGTGTTGTTCCTAGTGCGTCCGTACCTGTGGATATCTATTGCGACAATAATGGAGCCATTGCACAGGCAAAGGAGCCTAGATCACACAAAAGATCCAAACATATACTACGACGCTATCACCTCATTCGAGAGATTATCGACTGAGGTGATGAATATATGCAAGGTGCATACGGATTTTAATGTGGCAGATCCGTTGACAAAGCCTCTTCCACAATCAAAGCATGAGGCGCACACGAGATCTATGGGTATTAGATACTTACATCAGTGATTCTAGTGTGTACGTGGGAGACTTGTGTCATAGATATGTTTATGTACTATTTGAGTAACTATTATTCACATTGATCATCAAGTATGTGACTTGTTCGTGAGGCTCTTTGTTAATTATAATGTTACTCAAAATGATCCCTAGTCTACATCGTTATATGAGATAATGATAGTACGCAGACTAGCACATGTATTAATTGATGATCACGTTTCATGGATCATAGATATGGAGATATCAAATTAATAATTTGAACACATGTTAGTAAACATGGTGTTGGATAGACCCATTCTGAGACACTATTGGGATTGTTATTTACATATGTGCCATCAGTTGGTCTTGAGTGATACACCTGTGTGAGACCTATGTGTGCTGAATACATTGGCAATTAGGATAAAAGTTAGCATTAACATTCAAAGTTTTGAATATTGCCAAAACATTCTTCTGTGGCAAGGTCCGACAAGTTTTTTGTTAGGTCCGCCAAGTGTTGGCAAGGTCCGACGCAAGGTCCGGAGAGCTCCTGCAAGGTCTGGAGAGCTTCTGTGTGGTCCGGAGCTTGCTTTTAGGGAGCTCCCGTGAAGTTCAACTCGTAGAACTGCAGCGTCTTGTTTTTGCTTTTAACTCGCAATGTTTCAAACTTGCTTTATGTGAAAGTTTGCTTAGTATTAATTTGCTAAGTTTTTGGTGTGTTTTGGTGGTTATGGCTGTTATCATTTGATATGGTTTGCAACATGCTTATGTGACGTGCTCATGTAAGGTGTTGTGGTTTTCGAACTAACGTGAGTCAAGTCGAGGACTTGTGCTCGGAAGAATTGGTTGTTTATTCATGTGCAGGTGTTGCTTGAGTTCAAGACATGTCTGGTGACGGGATCCTTGGACTAGTCTCAGGGAGGAGATGAGGTTCCAACAACCAAGTTCGGGAGGAGCTGTGGTTGAGTTGATCGGGAGGTCGCGCAGCATGTTTGGATCAAGGGCAGTGCATATGGAGGTTGCGTGTACGTCGTTGAAAGGTGTTTGCACTTGTGCAAGGAGTGCATGGACGTGGAAACATTGTTCCAAGGCGTGATGAAGAGATGTGGACGTAAAGAATTGGTCGGAAAGGTTCAACCGACTAGGTTATGGACTCAGGCTGCGGCTGAGTCGTGTTTGACTCAAATATGGAAAGTTTTGAGTTGGTTATGATAGGATTTCATGCTAGGCACGAATTTGAGTTATTTTAGAAATGTTTGGGACGTTCCTAAGGTGTTTGGAAGTCTTAAGATTGCTTCTATCTGCGTATAGAAGAGTCTTAAGCAGTTTTGGAAAGTTACAGTTTGAATCCAAGTAGGAGTAGGAGTCCTAGTTTGAGTTGAGTTGGCTTTAGGGCTGGTTATATAAGCAAGGGGGGCCAAGTCTCATGGGTGCACTACTTTGGGCTGTTCCTCTTGTGTTTCTATTGAATAAAGTTCATAGTTTCGAGGAGCTTTTGTGCCTTGTTCGTCCGACTTGTTTTTCGTCAAGTCTTTCTCGCCGAGTTTCTGGACAGACTGACGTTGCTTCGGAGTTTCATTCATAACTCGAGTTTTACAGATCCGATTGACGTGATTCTTTTTGGGTTGTCTTCACAACTCAATTATCTATCATATGTGAAATTTTCACGAGCTTCGGATCTGTAGTTTTTGAGATACACGAGTTTCTTTGCAGCGTTGCAGATCTGTTTTATATCGGGTAGAACAGATTGATCTTCGTTTAATGTTTTGATCGTATCTCAAGTTTTACTTCATGTTTTCAAGTGATTCTTGTTGCATTAGATCCGTGACTTGATTATATACCTCTATACTTGATTTGTCATAGTTGAACACGTTTGAAAACACTTGCACACATGGTTTCTTTAACTGATTGATTTTTTGCTGAGGGGTTTTTGTTATTTCCGCTGCGAAAAGTTTTAATCTACCATTCACCCCCCTATGGTAGCTTTTCACGTGTTCTTCGATCCTACAATTGGTATCAGAGCCAAGGTGCTCTAATCTTTGTGATTTGCACGTGTTTTGACTAACCATCATGGAGAAGTACTCCGCAAAACCTTGTGTGTTCAATGGCATCGATTTTCAGGTTTGGAAGGCGCGGATGGAGGCCTACATACAGGCGCAAGGCTTCGCCATAAGGGAAAAGGTCTACGGGAACTTCGATGTACCACCCACGATCAAGTTACGGCTGCGAACATGAGAGATGTTGACAACAACAACAAGGCTCGCAACTTGATTATCCAAGGATTGACTTAAAGCGACTTCGACCGTGTTGCACACCTCCGATCTGCATATGATGTTTGGAAAGCTCTTTGTGACTACCATAAAGGATCCAATACGATCAAGGAGGTCAGGCAAGATATGTTCAAGAAATAATACATGCATTTTGAGATGCAACCCGGTGAGTCAATTGACGACCTTTTTCCTCGCTTTAATAAAATTCTCAGCAACTTGCGTAGTGCCAATGTTAACTTTTCAGATGCTGAAAATGCTAGACAATTGTTAGGAGCATTAGATATGTCAATTTGGGAGATGAAAGTTACATCTATTCGTGAATCTACTGTCATGAGTTCTCTTACTTTAGACGTGCTTTATTCTAAATTGAAAACTCATGAAATTGACATCATCTCACGTAAAAACCCCAACAAGTCTATTGCATTTGTTTCGCAACGTGACATGTCTAGTTCTAGTCAATCATCATCGAATGGTGCACTCTCTTTGCTGTCCTCTCCAACCCTTGAACAGATTGAAGAGTTTCCAGAGGAGGAGCTTGCACTCATCTCTACTCGGTTCTCAAAAGCATTGCAAAATGTGAGAACTAGAAGGAGAGGAAGCTCCGGACCTCAACGATGTTTTGAATGTGGTAAGACAGGACATTTTCGTACGGAGTGCCCTAACCTTTCTGGTCCGACTTCATGTGAAGAAAAGCAAACAAGGCCGAATAAATCATTTGCAAAGAATAAGAAGAAGAAAGATTTATCAATGCGCAACATAGTGCATAGTATGATCTCTGCACTTCAAGATTTCGGCTCAAGTGATGTGGACACCGGTAGTGATGAAGATGAAGAAGCTATGGCAAATATGTGCTGCATGGCGAGCAAGTCAAGTTCAAGCTCCGAGGAGGCAGAACACAACAGCGACGATGATGAGGTATGTCCCACTTGCGAAGAAATGTGTGATGCTATTTCTCGTGCCACTGTTATATTAAAGAAAAAGGATAAAAAACTTAGGAACAATGCTGTTAAAATTGAATCACTAGAATCTGAAATTAATCGTTTAAAAACTTTGATTCCTAGTGATGATTCTTGTTCCTCATGTGATTTGATTTATGAACAATTATCCTCTTTAAGAAGTGCACACGCATCTACACTTGATAAAGTTGAACTTGAAATTGAAAAGAGCAAAGAGCTTGCTGCACTTAATGATAAAAATTTGAAAGATGCTTGTTGTTCTACAATTGATTTGCATTGTTCTTCATGTGATGATCTGAATAAGAAACTAAATGATGCTATGAATGAGATTTCTATTTTGAACAATGCTTTACGTGTGCATGAAGTTAAATATTGTTCAAATTGCAAACTAAAAGGAAAAACTTCATGTGAAAACTGCTTTGATCTGTCCAATAAACTTGATGACATGCATAGGACACTAGATCGGTTTTCTAATGCAAATAAGAACCTAAACTTGCTGCTGAATTCTTCCAAGTCTTGTAATTATAAAACTGGTTTAGGTTTTAATTCTCATGCTCATGCTAAGGCACACTGTAAGGGCCTCAGTTTTTGACACTCATTTGCAGTGTTCATCACCACACCACACACCTCATTTGAGGAAGAATGATGAACACAAATAAAGAGCAAGTAACAATTATCAACATGCTCATTAGGGAACAAACTCACACATTGCAAAAGTGGTACTTCCCACATGTGATATAGATGGGCTGGACATATGAAAACTCCTACACTTTGCTAAGGATGTCCATGCCAAGTTCCACCCAAATTCAAAACCTTTTTGAGGTCATAGTTAGGAAGAGGGCAGTTTGAAACCATATTCAAATTCAAACTGTTTTCACCCACTGAATTTAAAAGTGGAAGGCATATTCTTGCTCAGCACATTTTTGTGAGCTCACACACCAATTTTCACTCCATTTGGAGTTGATCTTGACATGAGCTAAGGGGGAGAAATTCAAACTTTATTTGAATTTCAAACTGCACTTGTGCTGAAATTCATTCAAACCAAACCTCATTTGAACTTTGATCAATTCAAATGGCTCTTGGGTGAATAATTTGAATTGCCAAGGGTAGAATAGGGTTCACTGTTTACCACAGCTGTTAGGAATAAATTTCAGAGGTTAAAAGAGAAGTGGGACCCACATGTCAGCCTCAGTCTCAAAGCAAACCGACTGAACCACAGTTCAGTCGGTTCCCGGCAGCTGTGCGCGCGCGCCACCGAAGGGGGCAGCCGGCGCCAGCTCCTGCTGCGTGCCCCAAGCCGGAGACCAGCCGGCCGGGCTATTTATTCCCTCCCCGGCGTGCTTCAGTCACCATTTCCTCGAGCTGCCGACGCACACGACTTGTTTTTCCACTGCCATCGCCGCCGCTCGAGTTCCTGCTTGATCAAGCCGATCGCAGCCCCCTCTTTCCATTCCAAGGTCCCAGCAAGGTACTAGCAACCATCCTCCATCCTTCCCATTGATAGAAATCGAGTGAAACCGAGTGATATCGGCTGTGCCGAAAGATCAAACTCGGAACTGGAAACCGCCGCACCTCGGGCTCTCGTGGACAGCCCAACCTGGGCGTTGTCACGCCCGAGCCAAGGCACCCTTGGACGCGCAAGTGATCGGTGCTGCTCATCCCCGAGCCACAGCTCGAGTGGTTGCTCACCGGCGGCGAATTTCCACTTTTCCCCTTTCTGTGTGCAGAACGACCCTCGGGTACGATTCTGTTTAATTCGTGCTCTAGAAAGGATTAGAGGGCCTCAGGCCACTCCCACACGAACTAGACACGGTGACGCACAAGTTGCCTTCACAACTCTGGGCCGGAGAACTTCTGTGCCCGGCGTAATTCAAGGTCTACTAATGGCGGAACGCACGGGGGGTATCGGGCGCACGGTGAGGACCTATTTCGGGCCTTCCCCGAGCTGCCCCGAGTTCATGTCGACCTTCTCTGAGGTTCACTGATGCTCCCCGACCGGTTTCCCAAGTAGCTGAGGCACTAGGAGCATCAGCCGACATGGCTGAAGTCGTTCCGATATGGCGGCTCGTCGCCGACCATGCTCCGGCCGTTGTCATGAGCAGCTGACCCTCGGATCATGTTCCCCAAGTAAAAGTAGGCAGGGGCGGCCAGAATCAAGAAGTTTGGAGCGGTACAGCAGCCAGCGGCGAGCTCTCCGGCGAGGTCCCTCGGCGGCGGAGCGCGGGTGTCGCGAGGTTGAAGAAGGGGGTGGACCCCAGCTGTCAGCGGCCGATATTTTGAATCGAGATCCGGCTGCGGCCGGGATCGGGTGTGCTGGCGCGCAAAAGCCTTGTGGGCCGCGGTGTGCTGTCGCTTCGGCGTGCGACGCGTGTCCCCTGGGCCCACGCGCGAGTTTAAACTTTTCCCCGATTTTCAGATTTCCTTCAAACTTCAAATCCTTATAACTTTGGCTAGAAAGCTCCAAATTGAGTGAACCAAATTTTGCTGGATTCAGCTCTCTGAGTACTTTCCAGAAAATCAAGTTTCACTTCATGAAATTCCCTAATTCTCCAGAATTAATTCCTCAAAGTTTAAACTGTTAGGAATTTTAACTGGAGAATCCTTTGGAGGAAAACCCTGAAATTTTGCTGAGATGTTCACCAAAATATCCTTGAACTACCATAAAAATTTCAGATCCATTTGAGCTCATTTAGTCCACCTAATGGTGTGATTAGCAAAACTGTTCCAGAGAAAATGGAAAATGTTCAGAAACATTTTCAGAATTTTCTCTGAAATTGTTTAGCTCATATCTTCAGTTAGAGACTTCCAAATTAAGTGAGACCAACTCCATTAGAACCCTCTGAAAATCTAGTTTTCAGAAAGTCATAGTTTGTCTCATGAAAATCCCTAGAACACCCTAAGGGTTCCAATTAAGGTCAAGGACATAATTATTTGTGGAGGGCTCAAATGAGCTTTGCTGCAACTAAAACTTGACCAAGTCTTTGTTTAGGTTGTAACCAAGCCACAGTAAAAGTTTCACAGTCATTAGGTCTGTCTAGTAAGGGTTATAGGCTTCACAACTTCAAAGTTAATACAAAGGCCTCTAAATTAATACATACATTGTTCTTATCATGTAGTCGCTAAGGTCGAGGAGGAACCCGAAGTCCTAGACTTCGTTACTCCGGAGGAACAGCTAGCCTACGACCAAGAGCAGCAAGGCAAGCCCCGGTTTGCATTAACCTTTTTACAAATTTTTATTGTTTTGAGCACATACTTGTTTCCTTTGTTCTGTGCATTAGAGTCTTGTTTGGAAATCCAACTGCATAGCCAAGAAAACCATGGGTTGGGTTTAGGATTGAAAACCTCGTTAGCCACTGCATGGCTAGGATAGAGTAGGATTCGGTACAAGTCGAGTAGTTGGAACTACTCGCGAGAATAGGCTAGAGGCACATTGCTCGGGTAGAGATAGCACATGAAACACATGGCAAGAAAATGAGACCGAGCGGAGAGTAAGGGCAGCAGGACTTTGGGGCCTGTGTGCTGTAGCTCCGCTTGTGTCGATTGAGGACCGAGCCGTGTGCGGGCCTGTTGAACAAGCTAGAACAGTACCGAAGACCTACCGGCTATATGGGAACCGGGAAACTGATGTAACTCGGGTAGCTGGGTGTTGAGGCATTGCCCGTCGTTCAGAGGGTAGGTTGAGAGCTCGAGGTGTAAATCAGCTGGCGGCACAGAGATGCGCGTGCAGGGACCTCTTGCTCGGGACGATGGGACCGGTTCAATATTTGGCTAACGGGTGAAAGGTAGTCGCGTACGGCGTCCGTGATGGTTGTTGTAGGCAACATCGAGTACGGGCGTACGTGACGGGTTGTTCGGGTAACCCTGCAGGTGTAAATCGATTATAATCGCCGTCCCTCGCGGTCAGTGAGTACCACTTGTTCACTGTACCGTGACGTAGAAAGAACAGGCTAGTTACATGTTAAAATGTTGCTGATTGAAAGCTGGACATTGATTGTTAATGATATGTTGTAGCTTAGTGCTAACTAAAGTTCTTTTCAACTTTGGGCAAAGTACATGAGAGAAATGCGTTTCTTGTTTGATTGCGGCTCTCTCATGTGCCTTCGCGTAAGGTTCTCCACAACCTGCTGCTAAAACTTGAAAGTAAGGTTCTACTAATTAGGCGAGTCCTTGCAAATGATTTTACCTCATGTAACCCATTACCCTCATGTAGAAGTTCCATGTTTAGGTGAGACGGGTCAGACTTGCTGAGCCTTCGTGCTCACTGCTTGTGTTTGAAGCTTTTGCAGGGTTCTATGAGGAAGGGACTCCCGAAGAGGAGACGGAACCCCAGGAGGGGAACCCCGTCGAGTGGGAGTCGTGCACGCCGCAGAGTTAGTGTGCGTGTGTGCTAGCAAGGACACGTTCGAGGGCTGAACGTGCACTTGATGCTTAGTCTACGCCCGCGAGTGTGGACTAAACTTATTTTGATGTAAACATGTTGATAAACTTGTTTATGTAATAAAGCTTCCGCTTCCGCTTTGTACCTTTGACGTGTGTTATGCGGTGCTGTGCAACGCAGCACCCCTCAGCGTGATCCTGGCTCGACAGGACCCAAAGGGGTCGTGTCAGCGTGGTATCAGAGCTCGCTTGAGGTTTAACACAGTACAAAGGTCTTCTTTTTCAAAAATCCAGTGAGGAACGAGTTAGTAGCCCGTATAAGGATGTTATTAGTATATAGAAAGTGGCTTAGTAACTTATTTGTTATGTCGGAAAATCGTGCATCTCGGGACGATCATGTCTTGGGGGGTGCACGTAAGCGCTGTCCACCAGTGCGCACAAGCTGAAGGGTGGAGCCCCACGGGTGGCAGGTAACCCGACCCGCTTTGATATCCTCTACGACTCTTCATGTCGTTTGGGGTATTCGAGCAACGTCTGTCCCTGGCGTGCGTGGTGCAACATGGGAGACCCCGTCACGTGGTCTGAAACGTGAACACGTAACTCAGGGCGTGTTTGGCTTGAGAACATCCGGGCGAGTGATGACGGCCGGATGTACCAACTGTATGGATTCCGGGCTCGGTGTGCAGCCGAGTCTGATGATTGGTTGGATTTCTGCAGGTAGCCTTACCACGAAACGGTAGACGTGTAGTATCCGTGTGCGAGTGACGAGTAGTGCCACTGAAGTAACGACGCCGGCTAAGTCCGGTATAGGTTTTTCCTTTGTGAGGACGTAGTACCGACATAATCTGGTGACGCCTCGACGTCACACCCAACAAAATGAACAACTTCATTTAAAATTTGATGGTTTTGATCCAAAGTAGTAAAACTTGATGTAACTCCTTCCCTTGAACAGGATATTCAAAGTTAACAAGCTTTCAACTTATAGGATGTTAAGGACAGAGCACTCCGTTTCCAGCTAAATTAAGGCTGAAGTTAATCAGAGGTTAGAGGTTGAGTTCTTTCGAGGTTGATGTCGTATGATACATCTCTGGAAAGCTTTGGAGGAGCTTTACAACTTTTCTGTTGAGTTCCAGAGGTGTTTCGTCCCTTAACCACTCGAAAAATGCAGCAGAGTTGAAACTGTCCAGAAAACAGGACGGAGCAAAGACTCTCTGTAAATTAAGCATAACTTCCTGCATAAAAATCCAAAAATAGAAAATGAGGTAGTTCTGGAAAGATTATGAGATAGGTTACAACTTTGTAACAGAAAGTTTTGTCAGATTAGGAACAGAATTAACTGGGATTCTTGGATCAAATCAGTACCTAAGGCAGGGAGGTGCTGTCCAATTGTTTCCAGAAATTCTGTTAACTTTGACATCTCATAACTTTTGAACCAGAGCAGATCTTAGGCCAACCAAATACTTTCTGGAAAGCTATTGAAGTTAACTTTAACTTTGATGTTGAGCTCCAGGACTGGTTTTGCTTTTAACCTGGCCTAAATCAGATTAATATGGAAACTGGTCAGGGCTGTCATGGGGACAGCAGATCAGCAGTCAAATTTGTTTAAAAATTTGAACTATGTTTCCAAGTGTTAAGGGTTCAATGACATATCTTATGTTATAACTCAATGGTCTACTGTTTAAATAAATATTTGACATTTCTCAAATATATTTTTACAGATGGCAGCAGATAAACGGTTGGAGAACGGGTGGGTAGTTTCCCACTGCTCTGACCGTAGCGGCTACCCGGGAGCATTGTGGCTAATGCTCCAATATTTCGGGTACAACCAGATGCCGCAATACTTCGCCAAGGAAGAAGGCGAAGAGGGGAACAAGACGTGGACGATCCATGTCGAGGTTCCTGCAGGGCCTACGCCACCCGGTTGGGTGCCATTCACCGTCACGGTGAGAGGAAGACAACCGGAAGGGATGTGGCAAGTGGCAGCCCGTGACACTATGTCACGTTTCTGCCAACTACACGTGCAGGCTATGGAGGGAACTCCATACGCACTCGTTCCGGTGGAGGGACGAGCTCAGCATGTGTGGGAAGAGAGGTACCTAGAGGCAACAAACCCGAGTTGCCCAAGGTACAACCCCGCGGAGGCAAATCTCAGCCTCCAAATGAGGGCGGGAAACGCTGTGATGGACAGCCAAGCTGTTCATACGGAGCATCTCGCCACCAAGCTCAAGGAGAGCACAAGCCGTGGAGATCATTTTGAGAGTGCTCACAGTGCACTCCGCAATGTGCTCCTTCCGACGATCAAGCGACTGAATGAACAACACAATCAGTTGCGTCGTCTGAAGAAGGCAAAGAAGAAGAGCCGTATTGACATTGCGGCGTTGCAAGAGCTGGTGCAGACCCTAACCCAGCAGAATGAGGACCTTGCTCAAGAGCGGGACGACGCTATTGAGGAAGGACAAGGCTGGGAAGAGGACTACAACCAGGCTATGGACGAGGTGCATGCATTGCAGGACCTCGTGCCCCCGGTATTGGGCGTACCGGTAGTCTTGGGTCTTCCAGCCATGGGAGAACCTGGAATGGGAGAAGAGGTGGTAGACCCCGAGCCACCAGCAGAGGTACCGGAGGAGGACGACCCACAGGAGGTCGAGTTCTACTCCGAGTAGGGGGTTACGGTTGCCAAGTAGGGCAGCTAGGGTAGCGTAACCCAACTTTTGTAATCGGTGACATGTCGTGTAGACAGTAGCGTATGTATAGGTAGTGACGGCATGAGCACGACTTCTCGGAGGTCCGAGAATAATGTATCTTGTATAAAGTTTATGCTTTATCAATATATGTGAATGTTGTGCAAGTTAGTCATGCGTCGCTTCAATACTTACTGCTGTTTATGGAATTTTGAGTAAGACATGTGCTAATTGCTGCTGTGTTGAATTTCAGAATGACGCGTACTCGTGCCAACCCTGATGTTGGAGGTACTAGCCAAGGGGGAGAGACCTCCCAACCGCCTCCCGAGGACTCCTCGGGACAGCAGCAGCAACAGCAACAGCAAACACCGCCACCGCCACTGCCAACGGTTACATTGGCCGACATTGTCGCGGCAATGGCGGGTTCACATCAGCAGCATACAGAGCTGCTGCAAACGTTAATTGCGAATACGTCTCGCCCAGAGAGACGTCAAGATCGTGAGGAGCGCCAACAGAGCTCCTACTCCGACTTCCTGGCGACTCATCCCCCTGTATTCTCAAGGGCGGATGAACCACTTGACGCGGACAACTGGCTCCGCGCCATAGAGATGAAGTTCGGGCTGCTCCAAATCAGCGAGCAGCGCAAGACTCAGTTCGCGGTCCAGCAGCTCCAAGGATCCGCGAGCGCGTGGTGGGCCAACTTTTGTGCTTCACAACCCACCGACCGAGTGATGACCTGGGCGGAGTTTCGGACGGCCTTCCGGGCCTATCATATACCGCCCGGTTTGATGAAGAGGAAGACGCAGGAATTCCTACACCTGCAACAAGGGAGCCGGAACGCGCTGGAGTACTCCAGAGCGTTCAACGATCTCGCACTCTACGCGTCGTATCACGCAGATACGGACGAGAAGCGGCGGGACCAATTTTACCAGGGGCTTAACCCGCTCCTGAAGGACAAGCTGGCGATGTTCAATCGCGGCAGCCTCAACGACATAATTGATGCTGCGATTGTTCAGGAAGACTCCGGCAAGGAGTTGGCGGCGGCAGAGCGAAAGCGAAGCGCGCCGCAGAGCAGCGGAGAAGGAGGCGGTCCTTCTCAGAAGTTTCGGATGGTGAATCGCCCACCATCAGGTCCGCGCTGGCAACCACCACAGCGGTCGATGCCGTTCCGCGGTCGGCCGTACTCTTCACCGGCATTCCGGCCGGTACTGCCAGCACCACCGCAACAACAACAGCAGCAGCGGGCGATGCCGCGTGCGTTTGCACCTCCGCAACGCATGCCGGGCTTTCGTCCCCCGAGTACTCCACCAGCAGCGGCCACATGTTACAAGTGTGGTCGTCCAGGACACTTCGCGAGCAGTTGCCCGGAGAGGCAAGGCGGCGGAGTGGTACCACAGTTTCCGGGGAGGAATCAACCCCGGAACCCTACTAATGCGCGGCGGGCAAACCCTAGGCCCGGCACTGTCCACCAGCTTGCCATTGAGGACGTGCCGGAGGGCGAGCCAATCCTTGCGGGTATGTTCCAACTCCACCAGCATCCCGCTATAGTACTATTTGATTCAGGCGCCACGCATAATTTTATTAGCCAAGCTTTCATTGCTAAACACAGCTTGCCAATACTACCCACCGATAGTCCATATTTAATTTGTTCACCGGGTGGGAAGATTTCAGCAAGCGTAATGGTCTCCAAAGCACCATTATGCTTAGCGGGTAGAGTGTACCCCACGTCTCTCATTATCTTAGAGGGACAGAAGGTCGATGTCATCCTAGGGATGTCGTGGTTAACCCGCCACGGCGCTGTTTTAGACACCGTCCTCCGAGTCGTGCACTTAAACTCAGGAGTGCACGGTTCTCACTCATTATTTCTGGACAGTCCAGAAATAAAACTTCCAAGTGTCTATCAAGCCACAACCATCAGATTGGAAGACATTCCAGTTGTCCGAGAGTTCCCGGATGTATTCCCGGACGATTTGCCGGGGATGCCACCCGATAGAGAGGTGGAGTTCAAGATTGAACTTGCACCGGGAACCATGCCAATATCCCGAAGGCCGTACAAGATGGCGCCCAAAGAGTTGGCTGAACTGAAGACTCAGCTCACGGACCTTCTGGAAAAGGGTTTTATTAGGCCGAGCTCCTCGCCATGGGGTTGTTCGGCATTATTTGTCAAAAAGAAGGATGAAACGTTGCGGCTTTGCGTGGACTACCGTCCATTAAATGCCGTAACCATCAAGAACAAGTACCCGTTGCCACGGATCGACATGTTGTTTGATCAGTTGGTCGAAGCAAAGATCTTTTCCAAGATGGATTTAAGATCCGGGTACCATCAGATTAAGATAAGGGCGGAGGACATTCCGAAGACAGCTTTCTCAACAAGGTACGGACTTTATGAGTACCTGGTCATGTCCTTTGGCCTCACCAATGCTCCAGCTTACTTCATGTACTTAATGAACTCGGTGTTCATGCCGGAGCTGGACAAGTTTGTCGTGGTCTTCATCGACGACATCCTGGTATACTCCAAGTCGGAGGATGATCACAAGAAACATCTGTGTATAGTCTTGCAACGGCTGCGGGATCACAAGTTATACGCAAAGTTCAGCAAATGCGAGTTTTGGATATCGCAAGTGCCTTTCCTCGGGCATATCATCTCAGCGGAGGGTATCGCTGTGGACCCGAGCAAGATCACGCAAGTGCTGAATTGGAAATCCCCGAGAACTGTTCATGAGGTACGGAGTTTCCTCGGACTCGCGGGATATTATCGGAGGTTCATTCCGAACTTCTCGAAGATTGCCAGGCCAATGACAGAGCTGCTGAAGAAGGCTACCAAATATGTTTGGAGTCCAGCATGTGAAGCAGCATTCAAGGCTTTAGTCAAGCACCTAACATCAGCACCGGTTTTGGCGCAGCCAGACACAACAAAACCGTTCGATGTGTACTGCGATGCATCCGGCATTGGGCTCGGATGTGTGCTGATGCAAGACCGAAGAGTGGTCGCGTATGGATCACGACAGCTTAGGAACCATGAGCAAAATTATCCAACTCACGATTTGGAGCTCGCTGCCGTGGTACTTGTACTGAAAATGTGGAGGCACTACCTACTCGGTAACCTCGTACATTTATATACCGACCACAAAAGCCTCAAGTACATATTCACTCAGAAGGAGCTGAACATGAGGCAACGAAGATGGTTGGAACTGATAAAGGATTACGAGATAGAGATCCATTATCATCCGGGCAAGGCAAACGTTGTGGCAGATGCGCTGAGCCGCAAGTCACACGTCAATAATCTGACCATCACACCGTTGGAAGAGAGCGAACCACCACTACATGTGATTCCACACGGAGCTCTCTACAACCTAGCTTTGATCCCCACCATCCGTGAAGAGATAGCGGCAGCCCAGAAGAATGACAAGGGCATGTCACATTTGCGGAGACGTGTAGACAGTGGGGAGTTGAAATGTTTCCGGAAGGATGGAGACGGCGTCTTATGGTTCAAGGACCGGATCGTCGTACCCCGAAACCCGGAGTTAAGGAAGAGAATCTTTGATGAAGCTCACTTATCTAAGTTTTCTATTCACCCCGGCAGCAACAAGATGTATCAAGAACTCAGAAGCAAGTTTTGGTGGACACGGATGAAGGGAGAGACGGCAAAATACGTGTCCGAGTGTGATACATGTCGACGGGTGAAGGCAGACCACATGCGGAAACCGGGACTGCTGCGACCACTGGGCATTCCTGCCTGGAAGTGGGAAGACGTGAGCATGGATTTCGTCGTCGGTTTACCCACCACCTTACAGAAACATGATTCTGTGTGGGTGATCGTCGATCGACTCACCAAAGTTGCCCATTTCATCCCGGTCAACACCAACTACAACGCCAAGAAGTACGCTGAACTGTACATCTCACGGATCCTATGCTTATACGGCGTACCCCGTACCATCATATCGTACCGGGGCACTTTATTTGTGTCCCGTTTTTGGGAGCAGCTACACGCTGCCCTGGGGACGAAGCTGATCCGTAGTTCAGCCTACCACCCGCAGACGGATGGGCAAACGGAGCGGGTAAATCAAATCCTAGAAGACATGCTACGAGCTTGCGCTATCGACCACGGCAAGAATTGGGATGATCACTTGCCATTAGCCGAGTTCTCGTACAACAATGGGTACCAAGCCAGCATCAAGATGGCGCCCTACGAGGCGCTATACGGCAGGAAATGCCGCACACCACTGAACTGGTGTGAGTCTGGCGAGAGGGTTACCTTCGGGATTGACATTGTCAACAACGCGGAAGAAAAGGTTCGACTAATTCAAGCGAACCTAAAAGCCGCTCAATCCCGACAGAAACAGTATGCGGACCGGAGGAGGCGCCCATTACAATTCGAAGTTGGAGATCACGTATACCTACGAGTGTCTCCAATGAAGGGCGTAAACAGATTTGGGGTGAGAGGAAAGTTAGCACCCCGATTCATCGGTCCATTCCAGATTACCGAAAGATGTGGATCGGTGGCATACCGGCTAAGATTACCAGAAGCACTTTCCGGTGTGCACGACGTCTTTCACATTTCCCAGCTGAGGAAGTGTCTCAAGCTATCAACTACCGTTCAGCTGGAAGACATTGAAGAACTGCAACCGGATCTCACCTATCGGGAGGAACCGGTGCAGATTATTGATGAAAAGGCCCGAACCACACGCAACCGTACGTTGTGGTTCTACAAGGTTCTATGGAGTAATCACTCCATGGACGAAGCGACATGGGAGAGCGAAGAATTCCTTCGCACTAACTACCCCGACTTTTTCACGTCGCATATTCGGTAATTTTTCACCGTCCTCTCTCTCATTTCACCTTATAATCTCGGGACGAGATTCTTTTAAGGGGGGAGGAATGTAAGGGCCTCAGTTTTTGACACTCATTTGCAGTGTTCATCACCACACCACACACCTCATTTGAGGAAGAATGATGAACACAAATAAAGAGCAAGTAACAATTATCAACATGCTCATTAGGGAACAAACTCACACATTGCAAAAGTGGTACTTCCCACATGTGATATAGATGGGCTGGACATATGAAAACTCCTACACTTTGCTAAGGATGTCCATGCCAAGTTCCACCCAAATTCAAAACCTTTTTGAGGTCATAGTTAGGAAGAGGGCAGTTTGAAACCATATTCAAATTCAAACTGTTTTCACCCACTGAATTTAAAAGTGGAAGGCATATTCTTGCTCAGCACATTTTTGTGAGCTCACACACCAATTTTCACTCCATTTGGAGTTGATCTTGACATGAGCTAAGGGGGAGAAATTCAAACTTTATTTGAATTTCAAACTGCACTTGTGCTGAAATTCATTCAAACCAAACCTCATTTGAACTTTGATCAATTCAAATGGCTCTTGGGTGAATAATTTGAATTGCCAAGGGTAGAATAGGGTTCACTGTTTACCACAGCTGTTAGGAATAAATTTCAGAGGTTAAAAGAGAAGTGGGACCCACATGTCAGCCTCAGTCTCAAAGCAAACCGACTGAACCACAGTTCAGTCGGTTCCCGGCAGCTGTGCGCGCGCGCCACCGAAGGGGGCAGCCGGCGCCAGCTCCTGCTGCGTGCCCCAAGCCGGAGACCAGCCGGCCGGGCTATTTATTCCCTCCCCGGCGTGCTTCAGTCACCATTTCCTCGAGCTGCCGACGCACACGACTTGTTTTTCCACTGCCATCGCCGCCGCTCGAGTTCCTGCTTGATCAAGCCGATCGCAGCCCCCTCTTTCCATTCCAAGGTCCCAGCAAGGTACTAGCAACCATCCTCCATCCTTCCCATTGATAGAAATCGAGTGAAACCGAGTGATATCGGCTGTGCCGAAAGATCAAACTCGGAACTGGAAACCGCCGCACCTCGGGCTCTCGTGGACAGCCCAACCTGGGCGTTGTCACGCCCGAGCCAAGGCACCCTTGGACGCGCAAGTGATCGGTGCTGCTCATCCCCGAGCCACAGCTCGAGTGGTTGCTCACCGGCGGCGAATTTCCACTTTTCCCCTTTCTGTGTGCAGAACGACCCTCGGGTACGATTCTGTTTAATTCGTGCTCTAGAAAGGATTAGAGGGCCTCAGGCCACTCCCACACGAACTAGACACGGTGACGCACAAGTTGCCTTCACAACTCTGGGCCGGAGAACTTCTGTGCCCGGCGTAATTCAAGGTCTACTAATGGCGGAACGCACGGGGGGTATCGGGCGCACGGTGAGGACCTATTTCGGGCCTTCCCCGAGCTGCCCCGAGTTCATGTCGACCTTCTCTGAGGTTCACTGATGCTCCCCGACCGGTTTCCCAAGTAGCTGAGGCACTAGGAGCATCAGCCGACATGGCTGAAGTCGTTCCGATATGGCGGCTCGTCGCCGACCATGCTCCGGCCGTTGTCATGAGCAGCTGACCCTCGGATCATGTTCCCCAAGTAAAAGTAGGCAGGGGCGGCCAGAATCAAGAAGTTTGGAGCGGTACAGCAGCCAGCGGCGAGCTCTCCGGCGAGGTCCCTCGGCGGCGGAGCGCGGGTGTCGCGAGGTTGAAGAAGGGGGTGGACCCCAGCTGTCAGCGGCCGATATTTTGAATCGAGATCCGGCTGCGGCCGGGATCGGGTGTGCTGGCGCGCAAAAGCCTTGTGGGCCGCGGTGTGCTGTCGCTTCGGCGTGCGACGCGTGTCCCCTGGGCCCACGCGCGAGTTTAAACTTTTCCCCGATTTTCAGATTTCCTTCAAACTTCAAATCCTTATAACTTTGGCTAGAAAGCTCCAAATTGAGTGAACCAAATTTTGCTGGATTCAGCTCTCTGAGTACTTTCCAGAAAATCAAGTTTCACTTCATGAAATTCCCTAATTCTCCAGAATTAATTCCTCAAAGTTTAAACTGTTAGGAATTTTAACTGGAGAATCCTTTGGAGGAAAACCCTGAAATTTTGCTGAGATGTTCACCAAAATATCCTTGAACTACCATAAAAATTTCAGATCCATTTGAGCTCATTTAGTCCACCTAATGGTGTGATTAGCAAAACTGTTCCAGAGAAAATGGAAAATGTTCAGAAACATTTTCAGAATTTTCTCTGAAATTGTTTAGCTCATATCTTCAGTTAGAGACTTCCAAATTAAGTGAGACCAACTCCATTAGAACCCTCTGAAAATCTAGTTTTCAGAAAGTCATAGTTTGTCTCATGAAAATCCCTAGAACACCCTAAGGGTTCCAATTAAGGTCAAGGACATAATTATTTGTGGAGGGCTCAAATGAGCTTTGCTGCAACTAAAACTTGACCAAGTCTTTGTTTAGGTTGTAACCAAGCCACAGTAAAAGTTTCACAGTCATTAGGTCTGTCTAGTAAGGGTTATAGGCTTCACAACTTCAAAGTTAATACAAAGGCCTCTAAATTAATACATACATTGTTCTTATCATGTAGTCGCTAAGGTCGAGGAGGAACCCGAAGTCCTAGACTTCGTTACTCCGGAGGAACAGCTAGCCTACGACCAAGAGCAGCAAGGCAAGCCCCGGTTTGCATTAACCTTTTTACAAATTTTTATTGTTTTGAGCACATACTTGTTTCCTTTGTTCTGTGCATTAGAGTCTTGTTTGGAAATCCAACTGCATAGCCAAGAAAACCATGGGTTGGGTTTAGGATTGAAAACCTCGTTAGCCACTGCATGGCTAGGATAGAGTAGGATTCGGTACAAGTCGAGTAGTTGGAACTACTCGCGAGAATAGGCTAGAGGCACATTGCTCGGGTAGAGATAGCACATGAAACACATGGCAAGAAAATGAGACCGAGCGGAGAGTAAGGGCAGCAGGACTTTGGGGCCTGTGTGCTGTAGCTCCGCTTGTGTCGATTGAGGACCGAGCCGTGTGCGGGCCTGTTGAACAAGCTAGAACAGTACCGAAGACCTACCGGCTATATGGGAACCGGGAAACTGATGTAACTCGGGTAGCTGGGTGTTGAGGCATTGCCCGTCGTTCAGAGGGTAGGTTGAGAGCTCGAGGTGTAAATCAGCTGGCGGCACAGAGATGCGCGTGCAGGGACCTCTTGCTCGGGACGATGGGACCGGTTCAATATTTGGCTAACGGGTGAAAGGTAGTCGCGTACGGCGTCCGTGATGGTTGTTGTAGGCAACATCGAGTACGGGCGTACGTGACGGGTTGTTCGGGTAACCCTGCAGGTGTAAATCGATTATAATCGCCGTCCCTCGCGGTCAGTGAGTACCACTTGTTCACTGTACCGTGACGTAGAAAGAACAGGCTAGTTACATGTTAAAATGTTGCTGATTGAAAGCTGGACATTGATTGTTAATGATATGTTGTAGCTTAGTGCTAACTAAAGTTCTTTTCAACTTTGGGCAAAGTACATGAGAGAAATGCGTTTCTTGTTTGATTGCGGCTCTCTCATGTGCCTTCGCGTAAGGTTCTCCACAACCTGCTGCTAAAACTTGAAAGTAAGGTTCTACTAATTAGGCGAGTCCTTGCAAATGATTTTACCTCATGTAACCCATTACCCTCATGTAGAAGTTCCATGTTTAGGTTAGACGGGTCAGACTTGCTGAGCCTTCGTGCTCACTGCTTGTGTTTGAAGCTTTTGCAGGGTTCTATGAGGAAGGGACTCCCGAAGAGGAGACGGAACCCCAGGAGGGGAACCCCGTCGAGTGGGAGTCGTGCACGCCGCAGAGTTAGTGTGCGTGTGTGCTAGCAAGGACACGTTCGAGGGCTGAACGTGCACTTGATGCTTAGTCTACGCCCGCGAGTGTGGACTAAACTTATTTTGATGTAAACATGTTGATAAACTTGTTTATGTAATAAAGCTTCCGCTTCCGCTTTGTACCTTTGACGTGTGTTATGCGGTGCTGTGCAACGCAGCACCCCTCAGCGTGATCCTGGCTCGACAGGACCCAAAGGGGTCGTGTCACACACCCACCTAAAGTTGTAAAGTCATTAGGAAGCGGTTTGATTCAAACAGCTCCTACACAAAAAGAGGTGTTTTTCAAATCTGCAGGAGTACTGTCCCATCCGGGTTCTAATAAACGTGTTGCTTGCTCATCTAGACATGATAATAAGGTTATTTTTCATTGTACCTACTGTGGTAGAGATGGTCATGTCATGGATTTTTGTTATAGACTAGCTAAACACGATAAGAAACAAAGAATACTTGCTAGATCACATAACAACCAAGCAAAATCTGCTAGACCGAATGTTCGGAGCTTGCGACCTGCTGTAATGAGTCAAAAACTTGCTCCCGGACCTACTGTTTTTTGTGCTACATATAACACATCTTCTAAGTCAGTAGTTGGGAACAAAAATTTTCGATGTTTGGCTCATAAACCTGCTGTACCTTCTCAGCTTTTGCGTGTTATTCCTGCTGGACGTCGTGTGACTCAGTACTGGATTCCTAAAAGTCTTTTAACTAACCACAGTATTGAGTCATCGACGTATTGTGCTGCTGTGTAGGTTTCACGTTTGAGGAAGGAGAACATTTGGATTGTGGATTCAGGTTGCTCACGCCACATGACCGGTAACAAAGAATGGTTCTCCTCTCTCTCTTTTGTCTCACGTGTAGAAAATGTTACTTTCGCCGATAACTCTTCTACTCCCATAATTGCTAAAGGTTCGGTTAGAGTAAACAATCTCTACACTTTGAAAGATGTGGCACTTGTTAAAAATTTGAAATACAACTTACTTTCGGTTTCACAATTACTAGATGAAAATCTAGAGGTTAGCTTTGCTAAAAATTGCTGCAAGGTTGTAGATTCAAAAGGTGAGCTTTTGTTTAACATGTCTTGGTTTGGAAGAGTTTTTAAAGCTGATTTTGATTTGTCAACTTCTAAGCATCGGTGTCTAGTTGCTAATGATACAAAGGATCTATATTTTTGGCATCGTAGACTTGGTCACATAGGCTTTGATCATCTCACTCGTGTTAGCGCTCTCGATCGCATACGTGGGCTGCCGAAGTTTAAAAAGGACAATGATATTGTGTTCTCTTCTTGTAGACATGCTAAGTTTGTTGCAGGTTCACATGCTCCTCTCACAATAACCATGGCAGCTGAACCGGGACAACTTTTACATCTTGACACAGTAGGTGCCGGCACGTGTTCAATCCTTCAGAGGTAAATGGTATGTGCTTGTGATTGTTGATGATTATTCCAGATATTCTTAGGTTTATTTTATGGCATCTAAGAATGAAGCTTTTAGTCATTTTAGAACTTTATTTCTTAGATTATCTATTGATCACCCAGGATCATTAAAAGCAATTAGAAGTGATAACGGAACTGAATTTA
The DNA here is from genome assembly GCA_030760725.1 of Neostapfia colusana. Classification (NCBI taxonomy): domain Eukaryota; kingdom Viridiplantae; phylum Streptophyta; class Magnoliopsida; order Poales; family Poaceae; genus Neostapfia; species Neostapfia colusana. The sequence continues at coordinate 99,948,313 of JASWHV010000007.1, read as the reverse complement.
AAAACCAATCCTTTGATCACTTTTGTGCTGAAAATGGAATAGATCATCAATACTCTTCACCCTATGTACCACAACAAAATGGTGTCGTAGAAAGAAAGAACAAGACCTTAGTTGAGATGACTAGGACTATGCTTGATGAATATCAAACTCCTAGGAAATTTTGGGCTGATGCAATTGCAACCGCTTGTTATGTCTCAAATCGTGTTTTCTTGCGTGCTAAGCTTGGAAAAACCCCATATGAGCTCCGGTTTGGACATAGGCCTAGTGTTACACACTTTAGGGTTTTTGGTTGCAAATGCTTTGTTAAGAAACATGGTAATCTTGATAAATTTGAAGCTAGATCTGTTGATGGCATGTTTCTTGGTTATCCATCTCATACTAGAGGCTACCGTGTGCTTTTACTTGACACTAACAAAATTGTGGAGACTTGCGAGGTTTCTTTTGATGAAGCTAGCCCAAGTACTAGCTCCGATATTGCAGGTCCGGATCCATATCCGCAGGGGGAGAGTATTTTTATTGAAGAAGATGAAGAAGTGGTGCTGCTGCCCGAAAACTCGGAAGTAAATAACGATCAAGCTGCTGATTTTGCACCACAACCAGCACCAACAGTCACTACTGCTGGTTCGGACCTTCCTCAATCAACAAGCTCTCCTAATCAAAGGTCCGAACATGAAGAAGAAGGTGCTTGTGAAGTGTCTACTCCCCTCCGAGTACTCAAAAGTCATCCTCCACAACAAATCATTGGAAGCTTGCATGAACGAGTCACTCGGTCCAGGTTTTGCGATCCAAACTCTCATGCTCATTCTGCTTTTGTTGCTTCTTTTGAACCCAAGGATATATCACACGCACTCACTAATGAATCTTGGATTAATGCCATGCAAGAAGAGTTAGAAAATTTTGAAAGAAATAATGTTTGGAAACTTGTACCTCCACCTCAAGGTCACACATTAATTGGAACTAAATGGGTATTTAAAAGTAAGCAAAGTGAGGATGGGGTTGTGGTTAGAAATAAAGCTAGGTTGGTTGCTCAAGGTTTCACTCAAATTGAAGGTCTAGATTTTGATGAAACATTTGCTCCTGTTGCTAGATTACAAGCTATAAGAATTTTATTAGCATTTGCTGCATCTAAAGGTTTCAAGTTATATCAAATGGATGTTAAAAGTGCTTTTCTTAATGGCTACATAGAGGAGGAGGTTTATGTTAAGCAGCCACCGGGTTTTGAAAATCCAAATTTTCCTAATCATGTTTACAAACTGTCCAAAGCCTTGTACGGTCTAAAACAAGCCCCTAGAGCATGGTATGATAGGTTAAAAACATTCTTACTTGAAAAGGGGTTTACCATGGGCAAGGTTGATAAAACTCTTTTTGTACTTAAGCATGGCAATGACTCATTATTCGTTCAAGTGTATGTGGATGATATTATCTTTGGTTGTGCTTCTCATGATCTCGTGTTCAAGTTTTCAGCTATGATGAGTTCAGAATTTGAGATGAGTATGATGGAAGAGCTCCCATACTTTTTGGGGCTGCAAATCAAGCAAACAAAAGAAGGAACTTTTGTGCATCAAACTAAGTATACAAAGTACCTTCTTAAGCGCTTCAACATGGACAAATGAAAGCCTCTTCGGACACCAATGGAAACAGCAACAACACTTGAACTTGACGAAGATGGTGACCCGGTCGATAAAAAAGAATACAGAAGTATGGTTGGATCACTTTTGTATCTCACGGCGTCAAGACCGGACATACAATTCAGCGCATGTCTTTGTGCACGTTTTCAAGCTTCTCCACGTGCTTCACATCGCCAAGCCATCAAAAGGATTCTCAGGTACCTACATGGAACTCAAGAATTTGGCATTTTTCTTCCTTCTTCCTCAACTGTTTCTTTGAAAGCTTTTTCGGATGCTGATTTTGGGGGTTGTAGGATTGATAGGAAAATTACTTTGGGTGCTTGTCATTTTCTTGGTAATTCACTTGTTGCTTGGTCCTCTAGAAAACAAAGTTCAGTTGCACAATCCACGGCCGAATCTGAATATGTAGCTGCGGCTAGCGCTTGCTCACAAATTCTTTGGATTGTTCAAACACTTAAGGACTATGGGGTTGATTTAGATAGTGTTCCACTGTATTGTGATAACACTAGTGCAATTTGTATTGCTAAAAACCCCGTGAAACACTCTAGAACTAAGCACATTGACATTAGGTATCACTTTCTTCGTGATAATGTTGGAAAAGGAAATATTGTGCTTCACCATGTCGATACCGAACAACAATTGGCTGATATTTTTACAAAACCTTTGGATTTCACTCGTTTTTGTTTCATTCATAGTGAAATAGGGGTTATGCATCCTCATGGCTTAAATTGAGGGGGAGTTTTTGAAACTTTGAAAGTCTATGTGTGAATCTGAAACTAAAATAATATGAGCGTAGTATTTCATACATATATGACTTTGTGATTCCTTTTACAGGCTGAAAGTTCTTACTACATTACTCATGTTATACATTTTGTAGTTTCTACCATGACTAGTAATTGGAATAATTACTTACACTAAATCTGGTCATGATCGAACTTTGTTGCTGTTTTGAACTTGTTGCGTGCTCACAAGTGATTTTAAACCTAAAAAAATTAATCAAGTGATCAGCTCACGTGTTGAGTTTTCAAATAAAAAATTGAGAAAAGATCAAGAGAATATGCATGCATCGCACTTCTTCTTTTAAGATTGCTTATCATTGCACTAAGATATGAACTTGGAAGGAATTGTGTATGACTAAAACCATGTCCTTAAGCTTCTGATTGTCAAATGACATAGGCTTGGCTTGGTTGGTTAGAATAAGGCTGATGTGGCATATAATCTCTTTCCAATATCATATGATCAACTTTGTGCCTTAAATGATTATGAATAATAAAAATGCAGCACCAAGTGTCATGTTTTCAGGTTTTCAAATAGTTGAGTAAGGGAGATCATGACTTGCTTAAACTGAAAAATACATTTGATCTCTAGCATGGCTTACACTACTTTATGTATCTCATTGATGTGATAGTGTAAGTAAGCTGATAGTATGACTTGGATGAGCTTTGTTTTGTATGTATATGTTATAATATGCTCATAACATTTAAAAATTTCTCTTTTGAACCTTGCTGAATACATTGTCAAAGGGGGAGAAATATGTATAAGGAGAGATTTTTTTTACACTTTGCATATGTTATACACTTTCTTCCTTCTCTGATTTTAAAAAATGGGGAGAAATTAATAAAGGGGGAGAAATGAGTTATCAAAGCTTTTCAAAACTTTTCATAAGCCAATGTTTGGATTTTAATTGGTGTTGCCAATGCATTCATCAAGGGAGAGATTGTGAGACCTATGTGTGCTGAATACATTAGCAATTAGGATAAAAGTTAGCATTAACATTCAAAGTTTTGAATATTGCCAAAACATTCTTCTGTGGCAAGGTCCGGCAAGTTCTTTGTTACGTCCGCCAAGTGTTGGCAAGGTCCGACGCAAGGTCCGGAGAGCTCCTGCAAGGTCCGGAGAGCTTCTGTGAGGTCCGGAGCTTGTTTTTAGGGAGCTCCCGTGAAGTTCAACTCGTAGAACTGCAGCGTCTTGTTTTTGCTTTTAACTCGCAATGTTTCAAACTTGCTTTATGGGAAGGTTTGCTTAGTATTTGCTAAGTTTTTGGTGTGTTTTGGTGGTTATGGCTGTTATCATTTGATATGGTTTGCAACATGCTTATGTGACGTGCTCATGTAAGGTGTTGTGGTTTTCGAACTAACGTGAGTCAAGTCGAGGACTTGTACTCGGAAGAATTGGTTGTTTATTCATGTGCAGGTGTTGCTTGAGTTCAAGACATGGCTGGTGACGGGATCCTTGGACTAGTCTCAGGGAGGAGATGAGGTTCCAACAACCAAGTTCGGGAGGAGCTGTGGTTGAGTTGATCGGGAGGTCGCGCAGCATGTTTGGATCAAGGGCAGTGCATATGAAGGTTGCGTGTACGTCGTTGGAAGGTGTTTTCACGTGTGCAAGGAGTGCATGGACGTGGCAACATTGTTCCAAGGCGTGATGAAGAGATGTGGACGTAAAGAATTGGTCGGAAAGGTTCAACCGACTAGGTTATGGACTCAGGCTGCGGCTGAGTCGTGTTTGACTCAAATATGGAAAGTTTTGAGTTGGTTATGATAGGATTTCGTGCTAGGCACGAATTTGAGTTATTTTAGGAATGTTTGGGACGTTCCTAAAGTGTTTGGAAGTCTTAAGATTGCTTCTATCTGCGTATAGAAGAGTCTTGAGCAGTATTGGAAAGTTACAGTTTGAATCCAAGTAGGAGTAGGAGTCCTAGTTTGAGTTGAGTTGGTCTTAGGGCTGGTTATATAAGCAAGGGGGGCCAAGTCTCGTGGGTGCACGACTTTGGGCTGTTCCTATTATGTTTCTATTGAATAAAGTTCATAGTTTCAAGGAGCTTTTGTGCCTTGTTCGTCCGACTTGTTTTTCGTCATGTCTTTCTCGCCGAGTTTCTGGACAGACCGACGTTGCTTCGGAGTTTCATTCATAACTCGAGTTTTACAGATCCGATTGACGTGATTCTTTTAGGGTTGTCTTCACAACTCAATTATCTATCATCTGTGAAATTTCCACGAGCTTCGGATCTGTAGTTTTTGAGATACATGAGTTTCTTTGCAGCGTTGCAGATCTGTTTTATATCGGGTAGAAAAGATTGATCTTCGTTTAATGTTTTGATCGTATCTCAAGTTTTACTTCGTGTTTTCAAGTGATTCTTGTTGCATTAGATCCGTGACTTGATTCTCTACCTCTCTACTTGATTTGTCAAGGTTGAACACGTTTGAAAACACTTGCACACACGGTTTCTTTAACCGATTGATTTTTTGCTGAGGGGTTTTTGTTGTTTCCGCTGCGAAAAGTTTTAATCTACCATTCACCCCCCCTCTGGTAGCTTTTCACGTGTTCTTCGATCCTACAACCTGCTAGATTCTTAGACCTGAGATCACCATTGTTTCTCACTATGTGTAGTTGTGCACTTTGAAACTATCAAACGCTACTCCGTAACTGGGTGGTCATAAAAATAGTCTTCAGATACATGATGAAGCATGGAATGATATGTTTGCGGATCAAGATGGGATTTGCCCCTCCTAAATAACAGGAGAGATATCTCTGGGCCCCTCGAGATAGTTGGATTGGAATGTGCATGGCCATGCCAAAGTGATTAAGGAGTTAATCATTATGACTAAAAGTTAGTCATAGATTGAATCCACTATTTGATCGAGTGAATGGTCGATCTATCACAAGGATAGCGCGTATCTCGCTGTGGCAAAGGAATTAGGATGTGAATGTATCTAGGTTCAGCCGATATGATATTTATGTACATTCGGGAGTTAGTATGTCCTGCTAGGTACCTCTACTGACTTGTGTTTGAAAACGGTTTTCATTCATAACCGACTGTACATGAACCTAATGGGTCACAAACTTAAGGGGATGGAATATTGAAAAACTTGGCTATATGATTGTCTCTAGTGCAAGTGGGAGATTGTTGGTGATATGCCCAAGAGGCAATCATAACAACTCGGATAAAGGCCTGATGGATATTTGATCCATAAGAAATTAGGGTACTAATGGGCCTATGACCTAAAAGCCCATTTGCACGCCTATAAATATGAGGGGTACGGTTAGGGGCAGATTACTCCACCACATAACAGCCCTAGCCGCCGCCCCTCACATGCCACACGCCGAAACTCCTGTCACGCGCGCGGTGCTAGCACACCGACACACGGCGTTCCTCCCTGTACGTGTGGACTCCGTGGAGGTGCTTCTGTTACTGCTGCGCTGATCAGCTACGGTGACGTGACGACATTCCTGTGACGAGGATTCAGGAGGAGACGAACGTGATCGTCTACTTCTACACCGACGCGCATCTACGATCCGCTGTGCTGCGCGTCTAGTGGTAACGATCCATGACCCCCTTACTCCCATGTTTCCTGGGTGATACGGTCAAATTGCTAGAGTAGTGCATCGCCTATTCCCAACACGGTCTCCATTCCCAACTATGAGGATCAATTCCCAACTCTTCCGATTGATCCCCCTTAATCCCAGTTCACAAGTACGAAACGGCCTACTCGACTTATGCCACTTTTAATTCACTTTTTGTTAACTTGATATCAGCAGTTATAATTAAGTGATAACCTACTCTAAATCAAACTCCAGGGATTTGTTGGGTCATGCATGTGGAGTGTCATACAAACCTAGCCATAATGCAAAACTAATATTCTAGACAATATAAAGTGTATACAAATAAAAACTTGTAAATTTGGATGCAAACCTGGGCTGCCTTAGTGTTGATCCTGACTAATGTTTCTGTCAACAGGAGCAAGCTAGTGGCCTCCGAAGTCTTCGCGTGATGTATCGCTATCGAAATGATCAATTAAAGAAATGCGCCACATTATGAAATAATGTGCTATAAGCAAACTACAGAAGCAAAACCTAAGAAGACAGAGGAGTCTATGGTTGAAATATTTACAGAGGCTTTCTAAGCTCATGATAGGAGTATGGTAAAATTTTCAGAGACTTTTGAGGAAGGAGTTGGCCATAAGAATTCTTGGAACCTTTATCCTTCAATGTTTTATAGGAATTTAAGTAGACTTGGTCATATGGAGAAATTTGATATCGCAATAGGCCTGGACCTAAGGTTCCTAGGAAAATTTGTTTCAAATTTTTCTATGTATTCTGCTGGCCAGAAATAGAGAATTGAAGTTCAATTCCATTTTCTGGATTTTGATTCTGTGATTTTTCAGCCCATTTAAATTACACCCGAGAAAAACTACTGATTAAGCCCTCTTAATCTTCTCCAAAAATGCTGAAATTGTTACTGCAGCTCAGGAACTATGATAAGGATTTGCTTCCAAAAATTGGAATGTTTCATAAAGAATTGCTCCTGGAATAAATCCCTAAAGGATTTACTAAAAACAATTCTACAGAAATTCCTGGGCATTTTCATAGCTAGCAATTTATTTCTCTGCAAAGTACTCTTCTAAAGAATCCAACAAAATTTGTCTCACTATTTTGGTGCTTTCTACAGAGAGTTATGGATTTTCCAAGTTTGAACAACTCTCTGTTTTTATTTTACACAGAGCACTCACACGTGGGGCCAACGGGTCAGTTCTTTCTTCAACTCGGACAGAGGAATGGCGCGGCTCGCTCTCCCTCGTTTCTTCACCGTTTTAGCTCTGGTTTCGCCCTACACGACCCTCACACCGTGGCCTAGAAGCCGGGCAAGGTTTCCTCGCATGAAAACGGCCGGAGTATGGTCGGCATCGGCGAGGCGGCTCAGTAGCTCGGCATCAACTTGTTCCGGCATGTCCCAAGCTTCTTCCGGCGAGCCAGTTTGCCCTAAAGCATCCCTAGTCGTAGGGGAACATGGAACGGAGCTCAACTCTTGCAGCAAATGGCAGGAAACCAGTTGTCACCATGGACCGCGGCGGTTTGAGCCGCCGGCGGCGATTCCTCATCCCCCGGGGCGGAGGAGGGCTGGTTTGCTGCGTGCTTCGGTGTGGGAGGGTGCTAGGAACCCTAGTATCTGTGGTTTGAATTGTAGAACCGATGATCAACCACGTTGGACGAATTTCCCGATTCTAAATCGGTCGGCTCTCCCCGTACTCCGGCGGTAAAACCCGAATTCCGGCTAGCCAGCGACGGGGAAGAGCAGGGGGACTACTGTAAGGGCCTCAGTTTTTGACACACATTTGAAGTGTTCATCACCACACCAGACACCTCATTTGAGGAAAGTTGATGAACACAAATGAAGAGCAAGTAACCACCATCAACATGCTCATTAGAGAACAAACTCACATATTGCAAAAGGGGTATTTCCCACATGTGATATAGAAGGGCTGGACATATGAAAACTCCTACACATTGCTAAGAATGTCCATGCCAAGTTTCATCCAAATTCAAAACCTTCTTGAGGTCATTTTGGGTATAGCTAGAAAGAGGGCAGTTTGAAACCACATTCAAATTCAAACTGTTTTTATCCGATGAATTTAAAAGTGGGAGGCATATTCTTACTCAGCACATTTTTGTGAGCTCACACATCAATTTTCACTCCATTTGGATTTGATCTTGACATGAGCTAAGTGGGACAAATTCAAACTTTATTTGAATTCAAAACTGAACTTGTGTTGAAATTCATTCAAACCAAACTCAATTTGAATTCTATTCAATTCAAATGGCTCATGGGTGAATAATTTGAATTACCAGGGGTATTATGGGTCTCACTGTTTACAACAGTGATTAGGAGTAAATTTCAGAGGTTAAAACTGGAAGTGGGACCCACATGTCAGCCACTGCTCCAACCCAAACCGACTGAAAACCCAGCTCGATTTCTTGCCCCGGACTGAGCGGCCGCCACGGCGAAGAGGCGACCGGGACACCACCTGCTTGCCGCCCCGACGTGCTGAACCGCCTCACAGCCCCCTTATCTACACCACCGCCCTGATCGGAGCGATCACCGCCCACTCTGCTGCCTCCTCGCATCAGAACCGCGCCATCGCTGCCGATCACTCGGAGCTGATCAGAGAAGCTTGATCACCGCCTCTCCGTCCCCTCCAGAGCCACGGCAAGGTACTAAAGACCTTCCTCCGTCTTCCCCGCTGCTAGAATTCAGTTGAAACCGATTGATATCGGCTATGCCGAAAGATCAAGTCGGTAACTTAGAACCGCCGCACCTCGGGCTCCCGTGGACAGCACAACCAGGGCGTTGTCACGCCTGAGCCAAGGCACCCTTGGACGCGCTGGTGACCGGTGCTTCTCACCCCTGAGCCACAGCCCGAGTGATTGCTCACCGGCGGCGAATTTCCAGTTTTCCCCTTTCTGTGTGCAGCACGACCTTCGGGTGCGATTCCGTCGAATTCATGCTCTAGAAAAGATTAGAGGGCCGCAATCCACTCTCACACAAACTAGACATGGTAACGCACAAGTTGCCTTCACAACCCTTGGCCGTAGAACCTCTGTACCCGGCGTATTTCGAGGTTTACCAACGGTGGAACAAATGGGAGGTATCGGGGGCATGGTGAGGACCTACTTCGGGCCTTCCCCGAGCTGCCTCAAGCTCATGTCAACCTTCTCTGAGGTCCACTGATGCTTCCCGACCGATTCCTCGAGTAGTTGAGGTGCTAGGGAAGTCAGCCGACATGGCCGAAGTCTTTCCGAGGTGGCGGCTCGTCGCCGACCATGCACCGGCCATTGTCATGAGCAGCTGACCCCAGAATCCTGTTCCCCGAGTGAAAGAAGGCAGGGGCGTCCAAAATCGTGAAGTTTGGAGCTTTACAGAAGCCGGCGGCGAGCTCTCCGGCGAGGTCCCTCGGCGGTGGAGCGCGGGCGTCGCGAGGTTGAAGAAAGGGGTGGACCCCAGCTGTCAGCGGCCGATATTTTGAATCGGGATCGGGCTGCGGCAGGGATCGGGTGTGCTGGCGCGCAAAATCCTCAGCGTGCAACGCGTGTCCCCGGGGCCCACGCGCGAGTTTAAACTTTTCCCCGATTTTCAGATTTCCTTCAAACTTCAAATCCTCATAACTTTGGCTAGAAAGCTCCAAATCGAGTGAACCAAATTTTTCTGGATTCGGATCTCTGAGTACTTTCCAGCAATTCAAGTTTCACTTCATGAAATTCCTTATTTCTCCAGAATTAATTCCTCAAAATTTAAACTGGTTGGAATTTTAACTGGAGAATCCTTTGGAGGAAAATCCTGAAATTTTGCTGGGATGTTCACCAAACTATCCCTGAACTACCATAAAAATTTCAGACCCATTGGAGCTCATTTAATCCACCTAATGGTGTGATTAGTGAAACTGTTCCAGAGAAAATAGAAAATGTTCAGAAACATTTTCTGAATTTTCTCTGAAATTGTTTAGCTCCTATCTTTAGCTAGGAACCTTCAAATTAAGTGAGACCCACTCCATTAGAACCCTCTGAAAATCTAGTTTTCAGAAAGTCATAGTTTGTTTCATGAAAATCCTTAGAGCACCCTAAGAGTTCCAATTAAGGTCAAGGACATAATTAATTGTGGAGGGCTCAAATGAGCTTTGCTGCAACTAAAACTTGACCAAGTCTCTGTTTAGGTTGTAACCAAGCCACAGTAAAAGTTTCACAGTCATTGAGTCTGTCTAGTGGGACTTATAAGCTCCACAAGTTCAAACTTAATACAAATGCATTCAAATTAATACATGTACCTCTTTTACCATGTAGCCTAAAGTCGAGGAGGAACCCGAAGTCCTAGACTTCGTTACTCCGGAGGAACAGCTAGCCTACGACCAAGAGCAGCAAGGCAAGCTCCGGTTTGCATTAACCTTTTTACAAATGTTTATTATTTTGAGCACATCTTTGAATACTGTTGTAATTCTTTGCATTAGAGTCTCGATTGGAAACCCAACTGCATAGCCAAGAAAACCATGGGTTGGGTTTAGGATTGAAAACCTCGTTAGCCACTGCATTGCTAAGATAGAGTAGGATTCGGTACAAGTCGAGTAGTTGGAACTACTCGCGAGCATAGGCTAGAGGCACTCGACTCGGGTAGTGATAGCACATGAAACACATGGCAAGAAAATGAGACCAAGCGGAGGTTAAGGGCAACAGGACTTTGGGGCCTGTGTGCTGTAGCTCCGCTTGTGTCGATTGAGGACCGAGCCGTGTGCGGGCCTGTTGAACAAGCTAGAACAGTACCGAAGACCTACCGGCTATATTGGAACCGGGAAACTGATGTAACTCGGGTAGCTGGGTGTTGAGGCATAGCTGGTCGTTCAGAGGGTAGGTTGAGAGCTCGAGGTGTAAATCGGCTGGCGGCACTGAGATGCGCGTGCAGAGACCTCTTGCTTGGGACGATTGGACCGGTTCAACATTTGGCTAACGGGTGAAAGGTAGTCGCGTACGGCGTCCGTGATGGTTGTTGTAGGCAACATCGAGTACGGGCATACGTGATGGGTTTTTCGGGTAACCCTGCAGGTGTAAATCGATTATAATCGCCGTCCCTCGCGGTCAGTGAGTACCACTTGTTCACTGTACCGTGACGTAGAAAGAACAGGCTAGTTACATGTTAAAATGTTGCTGAGCTCCGGTGTGCCAGACACCTCGGCGCTCGACACGTGTGAGCTCCGGTGTGCCGGACACCTCCGCGCTTGACACGTGTCCCCGCGGGCCCCGAGAGTTTAAACTTTTTCCCCGATTTTCAGAATTCTTCCAAACTTCCAATCCTCGTAACTTTGTCTAGAAAGCTCCAAATCGAGTGAACCAAATTTTGTTGGATTCAGCTCTTTGAGCAATTTTCAGCAAATCAAGTTTCACTTCATGAAAACCCTTAATTCTCCAGAATTAATTCCTCAAAGTCTAAACTGTTAGGAATTTTAACTAGAGAATCCTTTGGAGGAAAATCATGAAATTTTTGCTGGGATGTTCACCAAAATACCCCTGAACTACCGTAAAGATTTCAGATCAATTTGAGCTCATTTGATCCACCTAATGGTGTGATTAGTGAAACTGTTCCAGGGGAAATAGAAAATGTTCAGAAACATTTTCAGAAATTTCTCTGAAATTGTTTAGCTCATATCTTTGGTTAGGAACTTCCAAATTAAGTGAGACCAACTCCATTAGAACCCTCTGAAAATGTAGTTTTCAGAAAGTCATAGTTTGTTTCATGAAAATCCTTAGAACACCCTAAAAGTCTTTAATTAAGGTCAAGTACATGATTAATTGTGGAGGGCTCAAATGAGCTTTGCTGCAACTAAAACTTGACCAAGTCCCTGTTTAGGTTGTGACCAAGCCACAGTAAAAATTTCACAGTCATTGGGCTTGTCTAGTAAGAGTTATAGACCTCACAAGTTAAAAGTTAATACAACTGCATTTAAATTAATACATGTATTGCTTCTATCATGTAGTCGCTAAGGTCGAGGAGGAACCCGAAGTCCTAGACTTCGTTACTCTGGAGGAACAGCTAGCCTACGACCAAGAGCAGCAAGGCAAGCTCCGGTTTGCATTAATCTTTTTACAAATTTTTATTGTTTTGAGCACATACTTGTTTCCTTTATTCTGTGCATTAGAGTCTTGTTTGGAAGCCCCACTGCATAGCCAAGAGAACCATGGGTTGGGTTTAGGATTGCAAACCCCGTTAGCTACTGCATTGCTAGGATAGAGTTGGATTCGGTACAAGTCGAGTAGTTTAAACTACTCGCGAGCATAGGCTAGAGGCACTCGACTCGGGTAGTGATAGCACATGAAACAAACACATGGCAAGAAAATGAGACCAAGCGGATGGTAAGGGCAGAAGGACTTTGGGGCCTGTGTGCTGTAGCTCCGCTTGTGTCCATTGAGGACCGAGCCGTGTGCGGGCCTGTTGAACAAGCTAGAACAGTACCAAAGACCTACTGGCTATATGGGAACCGGGAAACTGATGTAACTCAGGTAGCTGGGTATTGAGGCATTGCCCGTCGTTCAGAGGTAGGTTGAGAGCTCGAGGTGTAAATCGGCTGGCGGCACAGAGATGCGCATGCAGATACCTCTTGCTCGGGACGATGGGACCGGTTCAATATTTGGCTGACGGGCGAAAGGTGGTTGCGTACGGCGTCCGTGATGGTTGTTGCATGCAACATCGAGTACGGGCGTACGTGACGGGTTGTTCGGGTAACCCTGCAGGTGTAAATCGATTATAATCGCCGTCCCTCGCGGTCAGTGAGTACCACTTGTTCACTGTACCGTGACGTAGAAAGAATAGGCTAGTTACATGTTAAAATGTTGCTGATTGAAAGCTGGACATTGATTGTTAATGATATGCTGTAGCTTAGAGCTAACTAAAGTTCTTTTCAACTTTGGGCAAAGTACATGAGAGAAATGCGTTTCTTTTTTGATTGCGGCTCTCTCATGTGCCTTAGCGTAAGGTTCTCCACAACCTGCTGGTAAAACTTGAAAGTAAGGTTCTACTAATTAGGCGAGTCCTTGCAACTGATTTTTACCTTATGTAACCCATTACCCTCATGTAGAAGTTCCATGTTTAGGGGAGACGGGTCAGACTTGCTGAGCCTTCATGCTCACTGCTTGTGTTTGAAGCTTTTGCAGGGTTCTATGAGGAAGGGACTCCCGAAGATGAGACGGAACCCCAGGAGGGGAACCCCGTCGAGTGGGAGTCGTGCACGCCGCAGAGTTAGTGTGCGTGTGTGCTAGCAAGGGCACGTTCAAGGGCTGAACGTGCACTTGATGCTTAGTCTACGCCCGCAAGTGTAGACTGAACTTATTTTGATGTAAACATGTTCATAACTTGTTTATGTAATAAAATTCCGCTTCCGCTTTGTACCTTTGACGTGTGTTATATGGTGCTGTGCAACGCAGCACCCCTCAGCGTGATCCTGGCTCGACAGGACCATTGGGGTCGTGTCAGCGTGGTATCAGAGCTCACTTGAGGTTTAACACAGTACAAAGGTCATCCTTTTCAAAAGTCCCAATGAGGAACGAGTTAGTAGCCCGTATAAGGATGTTATTAGCATATAGAAAGTGGCATATTAACCTATTTGTTATGTCAGAAAATTGTGCATCTCGGGACGTTCATGTCTTGGGGGGTGCACGTAAGCGCTGTCCACCAGTGCGCACAAGCTGAAGGGTGGAGCCCCACGGGTGGCAGGTAACCCGACTCGCTTTTATATCCTCTACGACTCTTCATGTCGTTTGGGGTATTCGAGCAACGTCTGTCCCTGGCGTGCGTGGTGCAACTTGGGAGACCCCGTCACGTGGTCGGAAACGTGAACACGTAACTCAAGGCGTGTTTGGCTTGAGAACATCCGGGCGAGTGATGACGGCCGGGTGTACTAACTGTATGGATTCCGGGCTCGGTGTGCAGCCGAGTCTGATGATTGTTTGAGTTTCTGCAGGTAGCCTGACCACGAAATGGTATACGTGTAGCATCCATGTGCGAGTGACGAGTAGTGCCACTGAACTAACGAAGCCGGCTAAGTCCGGTATAGGTTTTTCCTTTGTGAGGACGTAGTACCGACATAATCTGGTGACGCATCGACGTCACACCCCATTAAATGGACAACTTCATTTAAAAACTTGAAGTTTTTGATCCAAAGTAGTAAAACATGATGTAACTCCTTCCCTTGAACAGGATATTCAAAGTTAACAAGTTTTCAACTTATAGGTTGTTAAGGACAGAGCACTCTGTTTTCAGCTAAATCAAGGCTGAAGTTAATCAGAGGTTAGAGGTTGAGTTCTTTCGAGGATGGGGTCGTATGATACATTTCTGGAAAGCGTTGGAAGAGCTTTACAACTCTTCTGTTGAGGTCCAGAGGTGTTTCATCCCTTAACCAATCGAAAAATGCAGTAGAGTTGAAACTGTCCAGAAAACAGGGCAGAGCAAAGACTCTCTGTAAACTCTCTGTAAATTAAGCATAACTTCCTGCTTAAAAATCCAAAAATAGAAAATGAGGTAGTTCTGGAAATCTTATGAGATGGGTTATAACTTTGTAACAGAAAGTTTTGTCAGATTAGGAACAGAATTAACTGGGATTCTTGGATCAAATCAGTACCTAAAGTAGGGAGGTCCTGTCCAATTTTCTCCAGGAATTCTGTTAACTTTGACATTTCATAACTTTCGAACCAGGACAGATTTTAGACCAAGCAAATACTTTCTGGAAAGCTATGGGAGTTAGCTTTAACTTTGATGTTGAGCTCCAGAACTGGTTTTGCATTTAGCATGGCCTAAATCAGGTTGAAATGGAAACTTGTCAGGGCTGTCATGAGAACAGCAGATCAGCAGTCAAATTTGTTTAAAATTTGAACTATGTTTCCAAATTTTATGGGTTCAATGACATGTTTTATGTTATAACTCAGCGGTTTACTGTTTAAATAAATATTTGACATTTCTCAAATATATTTTTACAGATGACAACAGATAAGCAACTGGAGAACGGGTGGGTGATGTCCCACTGTTCTCACCGTAGCGGCTACCCGGAAGCATTGTGGCAGATGCTCCAATATTTCGGGTACAACCAGATGCCGCAATACTTCACCAAGGAAGAAGGCGAAGAGGGAAACAAGACGTGGACGATCCATGTCGAGGTTCCTGCAGGACCTACACTACCAGGTTTGGTGCCGTTCACCGTCACGGTGAGAGGAAGACAACCGGAAGGGATGTGGCAAGTGGCAGCCCGTGACACCATGTCACGTTTCTGCCAACTAAACGTGCAGGCTATGGAGGGTACTCCATAGGCGCTCGTTATGGTGGAGGGACGGGCTCAACATGTCTGGGAAGAGAGGTACCTGGAGGCAACGGACCCGAGTTGCCCAAGGTACAACCCCGCGGAGGCAAATCTCAGTCTCCAGATGAGGGCAGGAAACGCCGTGATGGACAGCCAAGCTGTTCATACGGAGCATCTCGCCACAAAGATCAAGGAGAGCACAAGCCGTGGAGATCATTTCGAGAGTGCTCACAGCGCACTCCACAATGTGCTCCTTCCGACGATCAAGCGACTGAATGAACAACACAATCAGTTGCGTCGTCTGAAGAAGGCAAAGAAGAAGAGCCGTGTTGACATCGTGGCGTTGCAAGAGCTGGTGCAGACCCTAACCCAGCAGAATGAGGACCTTGCTCAAGAGCGGGACGACGCTATTGAGGAAGGACAAGGCTGGGAAGAGGACTACAACCAAGCTATGGACGAGGTGCATGCTTTGCAGGACCTCGTGCCCCCGGTGTTAGGTGTACCGGTGGTCTTGGGTCTTCCAGCAATGCGAGAACCCGGAATGGGAGAAGAGGTGGTAGATCCAGAACCACCAGCAGAGGTACCGGAGGAGGACGACCCACAGGAGGTCGAGTTCTACTCCGAGTAGAGGGTTACAGTTGCCAAGTAGGGCAGCCAGGGTAGCGTAACCCAATTTTTGTAATCGGTGACATGTCGTGTAGACAGTAGCATATGTATAGGTAGTGACGACATGAGCACGACTTCTCGGAGACCCGAGAATAATGTATCTTGTATAAAGTTTATGCTTTATCAATATATGTGAATGTTGTGCAAATTAATCATGTGTCACTGCAATACCTACTGTTGCTTATGGAATATTAAGTAAGACATGTGCTAATTGCTGCTGTTTTGAATTTCAGAATGACGCGTACTCGTGCCAACCCTGACGTTGGGGGTACCAGTCAAGGGGGAGAGACCTCCCAACCACCTCCCGAGGACTCCTCGGGACAACAACAGCAACAGCAGCAACAGCAACAACAAACACCGCCACCGCCACTGCCAACAGTTACATTGGCCGACATCGTCGCGGCAATGGCGGGCTCGCATCAGCAACACACAGAGTTGCTGCAGACTCTTATTGCGAATACGTCTCGCCCAGAGAGACGTCAAGATCGTGAGGAGCGCCAACAGAGCTCCTAATCCGAATTCCTGGCAACTCATCCCCCGGTATTCTCAAGGGCGGATGAACCACTTGACGCGGACAACTGGCTCCGCGCCATAGAGATGAAGTTCGGGCTGCTCCAAATAAGCGAGCAGTGCAAGACTCAGTTCGCGGTCCAGCAGCTCCAAGGATCCGCGAGCGCATGGTGGGCCAACTTCTGTGCTTCACAGCCCACCGACCGAGTAATGACCTGGACGGAGTTTCGGACGGCCTTCAGGGCCTATCATATACCGCCAGGTCTGATGAAGAGAAAGACGCAGGAGTTTTTTACACCTGCAGAAAGTGAGCCGGAACGCGCTGGAATGCTCCAGGGCGTTCAACGATCTCGCGCTTTATGCGTCGTATCACGCAGATACCGACGAGAAGCGGCGGGACCACTTTTACCAGGGGCTTAACCCGCTCCTGAAGGACAAGTTGGCGATGTTCAATCGCGGCAGCCTCAACGACATCATTGATGCTGCGATTGTTCAGGAGGACTCCGGCAAGGAGTTGGCGGTGACAGAGCGAAAGCGAAGCGTGCCGCAAAGCAGCGGAGAAGGAAGCGGTCCTTCTCAGAAGTTTCGGATGGTGAATCGCCAACCATCAGGTCCACGCTGGCAGCCACCACAGCGGTCGATGCCGTTCCGCGGTCGGCCGTACTCTTCACCGGCATTCAGGCCGGCACTGCCAGTACCATCTCCGCAACAACAGCAGCAGCGGGCGATGCCGCGTGCGTATGCACCTCAGCAACGCATGCTGGGCTTTCGTCCCCCGAGCACTCCACCAGCAGCGGCCACATGTTACAAGTGTGGTCGTCCAGGACACTTCGCGAGCAGTTGCCCAGAGAGGCAAGGCGGCGGAGTGGCACCACAGTTTCCGGGGAGGAATCAACCCCGGAACCCTACTAATGCGCGGCGGGCAAACCCGAGGCCCGGCACTGTCCACCAACTTGCCATTGAGGACGTGCCGGAGGGCGAGCCAATCCTTGCGGGTATGTTCCAACTCCACCAGCATCCCGCTATAGTACTGTTTGATTCAGGCGCCACACATAATTTTATTAGCCAAGCTTTCATTGCTAAACACAGTTTGCCAATACTACCCACCGATAGTCCATATTTAATTTGTTCACCGGTGGGAAGATTTCAGCAAGCGTAATGGTCTCCAAAGCACCATAATGCTTAGCGGGTACAGTGTACCCCACGTCTCTCATTATATTAGAGGGCAGAAGGTCGATGTCATCCTAGGGATGTCGTGGTTAACCCGCCATGGTGCTGTTTTAGACACCGTCCTTCGAGTCGTGCACTTAAACTCAGAGGTGCACGGTTCTCACTCATTATTTCTGGACAGTCCAGAAATAAAACTTCCAAGTGTTTATCAAGCCACAACTATCAGATTGGAAGATATTCCAGTAGTCCGAGAGTTCCCTGATGTATTCCCGGATGATTTACCGGGAATGCCACCTGATAGAGAGGTGGAGTTCAAGATTGAACAGGCACCGGGAACCATGTCAATATCCCGAAGGACGTACAAGATGGCGCCCAAGGAGTTGGCTGAACTGAAGACTCAGCTCACGGACCTTCTGGAGAAGGGTTTTATTAGGCCGAGCTCCTCGCCATGGGGCTGTTCGGCATTATTTGTCAAGAAGAAGGATGATACGTTGCGGCTTTGCATGGACTATCGTCCATTGAATGCCGTAACCATCAAGAACAAGTACCCGTTGCCACGGATCGACATGTTGATTGATCAGTTGGTCGAAGCAAAGATCTTTTCCAAGATGGACTTAAGATCCGGGTACCATCAGATTAAGATAAGGGCGGAGGACATTCCAAAGACAGCTTTCTAGACAAGGTACGGACTTTATGAGTACCTGGTCATGTCCTTCGGCCTCACCAATGCTCCAGCTCACTTCATGTACTTAATGAACTCGGTATTCATGCCGGAGCTGGACAAGTTTGTCGTGGTCTTCATTGACGACATCCTGGTATATTCCATGTCGGAGGAAGATCACAAGAAACATCTGCGTATAGTCTTGCAACGGCTGCGGGATCACAAGTTATACGCAAAAATTCAGCAAATGCGAGTTTTGGATATCGCAAGTGCCTTTCCTCGGGCATATCATCTCAGCGGAGGGTATCGCTGTGGACCCGAGCAAGATCACTCAAGTGCTGAATTGGAAATCCCCGAGAACTGTTCACGAGGTACGGAGTTTCCTCGGACTCGCGGGATATTATCGGAGGTTGATCCCGAACTTCTCGAAGATTGCCAAGCCAATGACAGAGCTGCTGAAGAAGGCTACCAAATATGTTTGGAGTCCAGCATGTGAAGCAGCATTCACGGCTTTAGTCAAGCACCTGACATCAGCACCGGTTTTGGCGCAGCCAGACACAACAAAACCGTTCGATGTGTACTGCAATGCATCCGGCATTGGGCTCGGATGTGTGCTGATGCAAGACCGAAGAGTGGTCGCATATGGATCACAGCAGCTTAGAAACCATGAGCAAAATTATCCAACTCACGACTTGGAGCTCGCTGCCGTGGTACTTTCACTAAAAATGTGGAGGCACTACCTACTCGGTAACCTCGTACATTATATACCGACCACAAAAGCCTCAAGTACATATTCACTCAGAAGGAGCTGAACATAAGGCAACGAAGATGGTTAGAACTGATAAAGGATTACGAGATAGAGATCCATTATCATCCGGGCAAGGCAAACGTAGTGGCAGATGCTCTGAGCCGCAAGTCACACGTCAACAATCTGACCATCACACCGTTGGAAGAGAGCGAACCACCACTACATGTGATTCCACACGGAGCTCTCTACAACCTAGCTTTGATCCCCACCATCCATGAAGAGATAGCGGCAGCCCAGAAGAATGAAAAGGGCATGTCACATTTGTGGAGACGTGTAGACAGTGGGGAGCTGAAATGTTTCCGGAAGGACGGAGACGGCGTCCTATGGTTCAACGACCGGATCATCGTACCCCGTAACCCGGAATTAAGGAAGAAAATCTTTGATGAGGCTCACTTGTCAAAGTTTTATATTCAATCCGGCAGCAACAAGATGTATCAAGAACTCAGAAGCAAGTTTTGGTCGACACGGATGAAGCGAGAGACTGCAAAATACGTGTCCGAGTGTGATAAATGTCGAAGGGTGAAGGCAGACCACATGCAGAAACCGGGACTGCTGCAACCACGGGGCATTCCTGCCTGGAAATGGGAGGATGTGAGCATGGACTTCATCGTCGGTTTACCCACCACCTTGCAGAAACTTGATTCTGTGTGGGTTATCATCGATCGGCTCACCAAAGTTGCCCATTTCATCCCGGTCAACACCAAATACAACGCCAAGAAGTACGCTGAACTGTACATCTCACGGATCCTATGCTTGTACGGCGTACCCCGTACTATCATATCGGATCGGGGCACTTTATTTGTCTCCCGTTTTTGGGAGCAGCTGCACGCTGCCTTGGGGTCGAAACTGATCCATTGTTCAGCATACCACCCGCAGACGGATGGGCAAACGGAGCGGGTAAATCAAATCTTAGAAGACATGCTACGAGCTTGCGCTATCAACCACGGCAAGAATTGGGATGATCACTTGCCGTTAGCCGAATTCTCGTACAACAATGGGTACCAAGCCAGCATCAAAATGGCACCCTATGTGGCGCTATACGGGCGGAAATGCCGCACACCACTGAATTGGTGTGAATCTGGCAAAAGGGTTACCTTCAGGATTGACCTCGTCAACAACGTGGAAGAAAAGGTTCGACTGATTCAAGCGAACCTAAAAGCCACTCAATCCCGTCAGAAACAGTATGCGGACGGGAGAAGGCGCCCATTACAATTTGAAGTTGGAGGTCACGTATACCTACGGGTGTCTCCAATGAAGGGCGTAAACAGATTTGGGGTGAGAAGAAAGTTAGCACCCCGATTCATCGGTCCATTCCAGATTACCGAAAGATGTGGATCAGTGGCATACCGGCTGAAATTACCAGAAGCACTTTCCGGTGTGCACGACGTCTTTCATATTTCCCAGCTGAGGAAGTGTCTCAAGCTATCAACTACCATTCAGCTGGAAGACATTGAAGAACAGCAACCGGATCTCACCTATCGAGAGGAACCGGTGCAGATTATCGATAAAAAGGCCCGAACCACACGCAACCGTACGTTGTGGTTCTACAAGATCCTATGGAGTAATCACTCCACGGACGAAGCGACATGGGAGAGCGAAGAATTCCTTCGCACTAACTACCCCGACTTTTTCACGTCGCATATCTGGTAATTTTCCACCGTCCTCTCTCTCATTTTCACCTTGTAATCTCGGGACGAGAATCTTTTAAGGGTGGAGGAATGTAAGGGCCTCAGTTTTTGACACACATTTGAAGTGTTCATCACCACACCACACACCTCATTTGAGGAAAGTTGATGAACACAAATGAAGAGCAAGTAACCACCATCAACATGCTCATTAGAGAACAAACTCACATATTGCAAAAGGGGTATTTCCCACATGTGATATAGAGGGGCTGGACATATGAAAACTCCTACACATTGCTAAGGATGTCCATGCCAAGTTTCATCCAAATTCAAAACCTTTTTGAGGTCATTTTGGGTATAGCTAGAAAGAGGGCAGTTTGAAACCACTTTCAAATTCAAACTGTTTTTATCCCATGAATTTAAAAGTGGGAGGCATATTCTTACTCAGCACATTTTTGTGAGCTCACACATCAATTTTCACTCCATTTGGAGTTGATCTTGACATGAGCTAAGTGGGACAAATTCATACTTTATTTGAATTCAAAACTGAACTTGTGTTGAAATTCATTCAAACCAAACCCAATTTGGATTCTATTCAATTCAAATGGCTCATGGGTGAATAATTTGAATTACCAGGGGTATTATGGGGCTCACTGTTTACAACAGTGATTAGGAGTAAATTTCAGAGGTTAAAACTGGAAGTGGGACCCACATGTCAGCCACTGCTCCAACCCAAACCGACTGTAAACCCAGCTCGGGTTCTTGCGCCGGACTGAGCGGCCGCCACGGCGAAGAGGCGACCGGGACACCACCTGCTTGCCACCCCGACGTGCTGAACCGCCTCACAGCCCCCTTATCTACGCCACCGCCCTGATCGGAGCGATCACCGCCCACTCTGCTGCCTCCTCGCATCAGAACCGCGCCATCGCTGCTGATCACTCGGAGCTGATCAGAGAAGCTTGATCACCACCTCTCCATCCCCTCCAGAGCCACGGCAAGGTACTAGAGACCTTCCTCCGTCTTCCACGCTGCTAGAATTCAGTTGAAACCGATTGATATCGGCTATGCCGAAAGATCAAGTCGGTGACTTAGAACCGCCGCACCTCGGGCTCCCGTGGACAGCCCAACCAGGGCGTTGTCACGCCTGAGCCAAGGCACCCTTGGACGCCCTGGTGACCGGTGCTGCTCACCCCCGAGCCACAGCCCGAGTGATTGCTCACCGGCGGCGAATTTCCAGTTTTCCCCTTTCTGTGTGCAGCACGACCTTCGGGTGCGATTCCATCGAATTCGTGCTCTAGAAAAGATTAGAGGGCCGCAATCCGCTCTCACAGAAACTAGACACGGTAATGCACAAGTTGCCTTCACAACCCTTGGCCGGAGAACCTCTGTACCCGGCGTATTTCGAGGTTTACCAACGGTGGAACAAACGGGAGGTATCGGGCGCACGGTGAGGACCTACTTCGGTCCTTCTCCGAGCTGCCTCAAGCTCATGTCGACCTTCTCTGAGGTCCACTGATGCTTCCCGACCAATTCCTCGAGTAGTTGAGGTGCTAGGGAAGTCAGCCGACATGGCCGAAGTCTTTCCGAGGTGGCGGCTCGTCGCCGACCATGCACCGGCCATTGTCATGAGTAGCTGACCCCAGAATCCTGTTCCCCGAGTGAAAGTAGGCAGGGGCGGCCAAAATCGTGAAGTTTGGAGCTGTACTGAAGCTGGCGGCGAGCTCTCCGGTGAGGTCCCTCGGCGGTGGAGCGCGGGCGTCGCGAGGTTGAAGAAAGGGGTGGACCCCAGCTGTCAGCGGCCTATATTTTGAATCGGGATCGGGCTGTGGCCGTGATCGGGTGTGCTGGCGTGCAAAATCCTTGTGGGCCGCGGTGTGCTGTCGCCTCAGCGTGCGACGCGTGTCCCCGGGGCCCACGCGCGAGTTTAAACTTTTCCCCGATTTTCAGATTTCCTTCAAACGTCAAATCCTCATAACTTTGGATAGAAAGCTCCAAATCGAGTGAACAAATTTTGCTGTATTCAGCTCTCTGAGTACTTTCCAGCAAATCAAGTTTCACTTCATGAAATTCCTTATTTCTCCAGAATTAATTCCTCAAAGTTTAAAATTGTTGGAATTTTAACTGGAGAATCCTTTGGAGAAAAATCCTGATATTTTGCTGGGATGTTTACCAAAATATCCCTGAACTACCATAAAATTTTCAGACCCATTGGAGCTCATTTAATCCACCTAATGGTGTGATTAGTGAAACTGTTCCAGAGAAAATAGAAATTGTTCAGAAACATTTTCAGAATTTTCTCTGAAATTGTTTAGCTCCTATCTTTAGCTAGGAAACATCAAATTAAGTGAGACCCACTCCATTAGAACCCTCTGAAAATCTAGTTTTCAGAAAGTCATAGTTTGTTTCATGAAAATCCTTAGAGCACGCTAAGAGTTCCAATTAAGGTCAATGACATAATTAATTGTGGAGGGCTCAAATGAGCTTTGCTGCAACTAAAACTTGACCAAGTCTCTGTTTAGGTTGTAACCAAGCCACAGTAAAAGTTTCACAGTCATTGAGTCTGTCTAGTGGGACTTATAAGCTTCACAAGTTCAAACTTAATACAAATGCATTCAAATTAATACATGTACCTCTTTTATCATGTAGTCGCTAAGGTCGAGGAGGAACCCGAAGTCCTAGACTTTGTTACTCCGGAGGAACAGCCATCCTACGATCAAGAGCAGCAAGGCAAGCTCTGGTTTGCATTAACCTTTTTACAAATGTTTATTGTTTTGAGCACATCTTTGAATACTGTTGTAATTCTTTGCATTAGAGTCTTGATTGGAAACCCAACTGCATACCAAAGAAAACCATGGGTTGGGTTTAGGATTGAAAACCTCGTTAGCCACTCCATTGCTACGATAGAGTAGGATTCGGTATAAGTCGAGTAGTTGGAACTACTCGCGAGCATAGGCTAGAGGCACTCGACTCGGGTAGTGATAGCACATGAAACACATGGCAAGAAAATGAGACCAAGCGGAGGTTAAGGGCAACAGGACTTTGGGGCCTGTGTGCTGTAGCTCCGCTTGTGTCGATTGAGGACCGAGCCGTGTGCGGGCCTGTTGAACAAGCTAGAACAGTACCGAAGACCTACCGGCTATATGGGAACCGGGAAACTGATGTAACTCGGGTAGCTGGGTGTTGAGGCATAGCTGGTCGTTCAGAGGGTAGGTTGAGAGCTTGAGGTGTAAATCGGCTGGCGGCACTGAGATGCGCGTGCAGAGACCTCTTGCTCGGGATGATTGGACCGGTTCAACATTTGGCTAACGGGTGAAAGGTAGTCATGTACGGCGTCCGTGATGGTTGTTGTAGGCAACATCGAGTACGGGTGTACGTGACGGGTTTTTCGGGTAACCCTGCAGGTGTAAATCGATTATAATCGCCGTCCCTCGCGGTCAGTGAGTACCACTTGTTCACTGTACCGTGACGTAGAAAGAACAGGCTAGTTACATGTTAAAATGTTGCTGATTGAAAGATGGACTTTGCTTGTTAATGGTTTGTTGTAGTTTAGAGCTAACTAAAGTTCTTTTCAACTTTGGGCAAAGTACATGAGAGAAATGCGTTTCTTGTTTGATTGCGGCTCTCTCATGTGCCTTAGCGTAAGGTTCTCCACAACCTGCTGCTAAAACTTGAAAGTAAGGTTCTACTAATTAGGCGAGTCCTTGAAAACGATTTTTACCTCATGTAACCCACCACCCCTCATTTAGAAGTTCCAAGTTTAGGTGAGACGGGTCAGACATGCTGAGCCTTCGTGCTCACTGCTTGTGTTTGAAGCTTTTGCAGGGTTCTATGAGGAAGGGACTCCCGAAGAGGAGACGGAACTCCAGGAGGGGAACCATGTCGAGTGGGAGTCGTGCACGCCGCAGAGTTAGTGTGCGTGTGTGCTAGCAAGGACACGTTCAAGGGCTGAACGTGGACTTGATGCGTAGTCTACGCCCGCGAGTGTAGACTGAACTTATTTTGATGTAAACATGTTCATAAACCTGTTTATGTAATATAAAATTTCGCTTCCGCTTTGTACCTTTAACGTGTGTTATCCGGTGCTGTGCAACGCAGCAGCCCTCAGCGTGATCCTGGCTCGACAAGACCGTGGGGTCATGTCAACTACTGGAGGGGTAGCTAGACTTCGTGGCGCACCTCTGTGAGCTTTTGAGCATGTCAGGGAGGCTCGGAGACGGCCGGGCGACGTGGAGCCGTGGAGGCGGCGTGGCTCTGTTTTGCCGGAAGAAAAATGAGGTTGCTGCCGATCGGGGAAGGCCGGGGGTGAGCTGAGGAGGACATGGGAATGTCGAGGGGTCACCAGCGCAGCCTCTGAGCAGTGCAACCAGGCGCTAACTCGGGTGGAGGGGAATCGGCGCCGAGGCAGCAGGCGCGCGGTGTGCTCTCGGGTGCATGCACGAGAAACTACTCTGTGCCGTGGTTTTCTCGTGTGAGGCAGCGAAGGAGCAATTCGTTTGTGCAGCCCGTGAGACTTGGCAGACAGCAGAGGGAAAGATCAAACCGCCTCGGGTAGCAAGCGTGCAGGCAGCTCGCTGGAGCTCGGCCTCCCTCTCGGTGTCACGCCCACAGTGAAGGAAAACTGAAGTTTGTGTCTTTCCCACTTACTGGTGGGTCCCACCGAACACTCCACCAAACAACAGCAGCCCCGATTTCAAATGCGTGTGTGAATTCAAATCTGTGGGTGATTTGAAATTTGGAAACAACGTCGCCCGGAGGAAAAATCTTTGGTTGTTTATGTGAAGAGAAACAGCAATTGAGTTGTGCAGCTGCTGTGGCTAACGATCAACAACGCCGTGGAATTGCCTGCCTTCGGAAGCAAGACACAAGAAGAAGCTCGGTGGCTGCCTCGGTGGCGAGCTCGCAGAGACAGAAACACCGAGGGTTCTCGGTTCCAATGACGTGCGGGTCCCACCAAGTCTCCCCCTTCAAACAACCATGGCTCCACAATTCAAATTCAAAAGTTGTAGTAAATTCAGAAAATTTGAATTTGATTTCCATGGCGTTAACTCTTGTTTGTGCTCGCTTTTGAACTGTCGGGTTTATTTCCTTTTTGGCTAGTTTTTTTTGTAGCCCGTCCTTTATTTCATGTGGCAGAAGTTTGAATTTGAAAACAAATTTACGAGAAGTAATACCCTGCTGATTTGAATTCCACACAAAACCAGCAAGGTTCAACTTGGGAATTTTACATAGCGGTACCTAGGGCGTTAAGTGGCGTCATCCTCGTTTCTCCAGAGGGGGATCGGCTCCAGTACGCGTGGCGATTGCATTTCAAGGAAACCAACAACGTCGTGGAGTATGAATCCCTCCTCAACAGATTTCGCATAGTGGCCGAGCTCGGCGTGCGATGCCTCTACATACGCGGTGGCCCCGAGCTCATGATCAACCAGATGATGGAGTCTAGTTGTCATGACACACGCATCGAGGCCTAATATCGAGAGGCGCGGAAGCTGAAGGATAGGTTCAAAGGACTCGAGCTCTTCCACGTCCTGAGATGGGACAATAATGTTGCCGCCACGAGGCCCCGCTGTAAAAGCCCAAGAAAACGGACTTGCAAAAATTTTCTATCACCTCACCACACCACAGCTTTTGTTGTGGGTATCTTGGGAATACTTGTGAAGAGCAAGTAACCTCCATCAAAAGGGTGATTAGAGGGGAAAGCCCTAACTTTTACAAAGTAGGATTTATACACATGAACATGAGAGGTTGAGCTCACCCCTAGAACTTAAATAGTCTTGGGAAGGTTCAGGCCAAATTTCATGCAAATCCAACACTTTGTGAGGCACTTTTGGAGGCATTTGGAAAAGAGGCCAATTTGAATCTAAATTCAAATTACAGCAACTTTTATCACTTCAATTCAAAAGTTGGCTTCATATTCAAACTCAGAACATTTTTCTGAGTTAGTCCACCAATTTTCATCCCCATTGGAGTTCATCTTGTCGGGAGCTAAATTTGCAATAAGTCAAAACTGAATTTGAATTTCAGTTTAAATGTGAAGCAAATTTGGCCAAACAAATTTCAAATTTGAGAACTCAAATTCAAAATGTGACTTGGTGGCAAAGTCTATCATTCAATGTTTAGTAGCTGGGATATTTGCAGCAGAAGGGGGAGAAAGAATTAGAGGGGAGGAGAGGACCCACTGGTCAGACACACAGAGACTGAACCGACTCAGTCCCTCGGTCGAACACCTCTGCGGTCGGCAGCGCACGGGAGCAACCCTGCCCCAACACGGTCACCACGCCACCTCCTGCTACGGGGATGAGGACGCCGGGTACAAAACACTCGGTTGCACCCCTGGTCTGCGTAAATCGCGTCCTCCTTCTCTCTTTTCCACCCGCACACATACGAAGCGGCGCGCCCTGTGTTCGCCACTCTCTGGTCGCCGGCGTACGGGCAACACAAGATCCCTCGTGCCCGACGATCAACACAAGAAACAACCGCCCTATGGTGCTGGTCCTTCTAGTCCAAACTTTTCGTAGTTTCGTGCACTGTCGAGGGGGAATTTCCCCGGGGATGTTTTGGTGTTCTTAGGGCCGAGCCATCCCAAATCCTAAAATTCGCAGGTATTGGCTCATCACCGGGTATACCGAGCTACAAGCATGATCTACACCCTGCCACGACCATCTAGGATCAAAAAGTACGAAGAACCGTTGAGTATAGACTCTGGTTATCGAGTTTTTCCGGTGACAGCCGATATTGGGCCTAGGTCGACGGTGAGAACGTAGCTCCGGCTGTTTCCATGGCCAACCGAGCTCATATTCATGCTCAGCATGCCACAGCGGAGCTGTAGGAGCAAACCGTTTGAATAATAAGGCACTGAGTAGCCCGGGCGACATCGCCGGAGTAGAGAGAGCCACTGTCACCGTCGCGGGCGTGGTTCCGGCCATCGCTGTAACACCCCAAAATCTGCAAAAGGAGGGAATTTAAAAAATTTTGGACATATTGCATGTGGTGCAGAAATTCAAATTCAAACTGGAATTCAAATTCAAATCAGAACAGAAAAGAAAAGGAAAAAGCAAAAGAAAAAAGAAAAAAACCCCAACCGGCCAGTGGGCCGAAACCCGCCAGCCGGCCCACTATCCCCTCCCCTCCCGTGCCATCCCACGACCGCGCACCCTCTCTTCCTCTCACTGACACGCGGGGCCCGCGTGTCATTTCCTACCTCCCGCGCGCTAACCGACCCGGACTTTTCCTCCCCGCGCCCGATCGCAACGAACTCCGGAAACCCGCGCCCCCAGCCCGAATTCTGGTCCCGGACGCCCCCAACTCGATCTCAGCAGACTGCCGCCCTCCCTCACCTATATAAACGCCGACAATCGCCCTGTCCCCCCCCCCCCCCGATCGGCCGTTCTTCTCTCCGGTGAGAACCGAAGTTTCTACAGCCGATATCTTTCGATCCTTGCTCAAGAACAATAGGAGTTGGGATAAGAACTTACCATATGCGGAGTTCTCCTATAACAACAGCTATCAGGCTAGTATGAAGATGTCACCATTTGAGGCTTTGTATGGGAGGAAGTGCAGAACTCCACTATTTTGGAACCAAACAGGGGAAAGTAAAGTGTTTGGGCCCGAGGTACTACAAGAAGCAGAGGCGAAAGTTAGGGAAATCCGCAACAACTTGAGGATAGCACAGACCCGACAAAAGAGCTATGCCGATGTATGGAGAAGAGAGCTCGTTTTCAACGTGGGAGACTATGTTTATCTCAAGGTGTCACCTATCCGAGGACTTTGTCGGTTCAAGGTGAAAGGGAAGTTATCACCTCGATACATCGGACCCTTTCAGATCCTGGAGAGGAAAGGCGAAGTGGCATATCAACTTGAAATACCGGCTCGCCTATCGGATGTGCATGATGTATTCCATGTGTCACAGCTCAAGAAATGTGTAAGGACGCCTGAAGAGATGTTACCCATGAATGAGGTTGACGTAGGAGAGGACCTGTCTTATGCCGAGCAACCGGTCAAGGTTTTGGAGACAATGGAATGCCTCACAAGAAATAAAAGAATTTGGATGTGCAAGATGCATTGGAAGCATCACTCGGAAGAGGAAGCCACATGGGAGCGAGAACACGAGCTTAAGGCACAGTTTCCGGAATTGTTTTCCTAGAACCACCAATCTCGAGGACGAGATTTCTTTTAAGGGGGTAGAGCTGTAACACCCCAAATTCTGCAAAAGGAGGGAATTTAAAATTTTTTGGACATATTGCATGTGGTATAGAAATTCAAATTTAAACTGGAATTCAAATTCAAATCAGAACAGAAAAGAAAAGGAAAAAGAAAAAGAAAAAAGAAAAAACCCCAACCGGCCAGTGGGCCGAAACCTGCCAGCCGGCCCACTATTCCCCCCCCCCCCCCGCGCGCCCTCTCTTCCTCTCACTGACACGCGGGGCCCGCGTGTCATCTCCTACCTCCCGCGCGCTAACCGATCCGGACTTTTCCTCCCCGCGTACGATCGCAACGAACTCTAGAAACCGGCTCCCCTAGCCCGAATTCTGGTCCCGGACGCCCCAACTCGATCTCAACAGACCGCCGCCCTCCCTCGCCTATATAAACGCCGACAATCGCCCTGTCCCCCCCCCCCCGATCGGCCGTTCTTGTCTCCGGTGAGAACCGAAGTTTCTACAGCCGATATCTTTCGATCCTTGCTCAAATTCCCTGATCTAACGTGCTGGTCACGTTCCACCGCCGCCGGGGAGCCCTGGAGGTGAAGGAAACGACGTGTCTTGCTCCACAACAGCCACTCCGACGTGCACCGAAGATCGTCGTCGTTGAAGCTCGCCGCCGACCGACTTCCAGGGCCTCCGAGTGCTGGAAAACCCCTCGGTGAGCATCCCCTACCCCTCCGCAGTCGATCCATGCAAAAAGATGCGAGTTCTAATGAGTAGCGGCAAAAGCCGAGGCTGCGCTGGTGAGATCGCCACCCCCCGCCGCCGCGCGCCGCCGCGCGCGCGGGCTGGCTCCGGCCAGGGCGACGTGGCCCCTTGAGGGTCGTCTATTTTAAATCGCACGGTAGAATTAAAAACCGCGCGTACCGGTTCGGCGATCTAATCTGAGCTGTCTATTTTAAATCGGACGGTCCACATCAGCCCCGCGTTATAAAGGCCGATATTCTTAAGCGCTACCCCCTACGGATCTCGGAAAACACGAGCTAGCACCGGAAACTCCTGATCTAGCCCCTGGAACTTCAGAAATTCGTGTAAATTCATTTAAAAATCAGTTTTAGCCCCAGGACTTCATAAAAATTAGGAGAACCCCTCTGTTATGTGCAGTTAGACCCCTGGAAATTTATGAAATAGTAAATTAGACCCTGCAGTAGTGTGGATTTACCTTTTTGACCCTATATGATATTAAATTTGAAAATTTGAATATGTGACTAGGATTTAAATTTAAAAGGTAAGGCAAACACATGTACAAATTCAAAATTTAAACTCTCCTAGCACATGGAAAACTTTAGAATGAGTTAAAAATAGATTTTTAGGCTGAAATGAATCTGTCTAATTGATTGTTCACATTTATTGGTTATAGGAACACATTTTTAGGTTAGGAAATAATTCTGAAAATTGGTAAAATAAATTTAAATTAGTTAACATCAGAGGAGAAGTTCAAAAATATATTATTTAATATTTTATATTAGAACCTATTCTGTTTACATGATATACCCTACTATTTAATATTAAAATTCACTTTTAGGCATAGAAAATAAATCTGAAAAATATAGGAAAATTGTTATGCATAATTAGAAAACGATAAATGAAGTTCTCCAAATCCAAAAGCTTCAATTTAGGATTTGGTAGAAGATCTGAAAACCTATTTGGAGTAGGAAAATACCTTTTATACAAACTTTGTGGCTATGAAGTGTAATAATTAAATATAAAGAATTTGTTCAAATTGGAACTTCATATATAGTGTGCAAATAGAAATCTGAACATAGAAGTTAGAAATAATATATGTATTTTTAAAAGTGCATGTAGGCCAAAAAAAATCAACACATGTAGAATAACCCCAACACTTAGAAATGTGAATGACTTTCATAGGTATGAATGTGTGGTTTGTATGAAGTGAAAGTGTGAACTATGTCTTATGGATTGTTGTTTTCTTTTGCAATGTGCATTGGCATGAGTAGAACCTGCCCCAGAGCAAGTTCTCCCCTTCCAAGACCAAGACTCTCCATTCTCAGAGCAGCAGGAAGAAGGCAAGTGTCCTTGACCACTTTGATCCTATACTATGATGTGTAGATAGAATTATTTGCATTGTCAATTGGAATATGAAACCCATGCTAGGAAGTTTCCCTAGAATTGCATTACCTTGTTTCCTTGTAGCTTGGGTTGGGATTCATTTTATCATGTCATTTATTTATATGCGTATGCTTAGCCATGCTTAGAATGGGATAATTGGGATATGAGATCATCAACTTATTTACCTTACTCTTGAATGAGATATTATGAGTTATGTAGAGGTAGGGATCGTGGTAAGTTGGATGATTTGGTTGGTGCTAGGTGCACGAGACTCGGGTTTGTGTTTAGTACTTGCCTGGATCCTAAGGACCGGTTCATGGAGCATGTGACCTGGCTTTACCGTGCCAACCACATGCTGAGATGGGGCAGCTTGGCCAATTTATTAGGTGTATCCCCGGCGTAGTATGGGTGTGTTGGATGGTGCGGGGAGTAGGTGTCAGCTGGACTACCATATGAACCGCAAGCCTCAAGAGGAGTCCACTGCAGCGGGGTTGGAGCCTCTTGTATGTTGTTAGGGGTGAAACCTCAGTGGGCCCACGGTCGTCGGGAATCCCTTTGTAAATGCTTCGTAGTGATCTCCTGGCTACACACCTGGGAAGTGTGAATGTGGTTCGCGGCCACTGGCATAATGGAGGTTCTTTTAGTCCACCCGGCAACGGGGATGAAAACCCTACATGTGGGTACAGTGGTACAAACTCTGCAGAGTCAAAACTGTCATGACAGCCGTGCTCGCGGTCAAGAGCGGCTTGGACTTATTCATGATTAGATAATGATGAATTTGGAAGTTGAGGATGTTAAGCGGGGAGCTTGACATTGGATATGATGTTATGGTTACTTGATTTTGTTGATGGGTTGAGGGATTGGGACCATTTCACCTATGTAGTAATGTAGGTGCTAAATAAGCTAAAGTGATAGGTATTAATTGCGTAGTGCTTTAACCATGAGTTCAACCTCTCCTTGCTCTAGCCATGCATGACATAACTTTCCCACACTTGCTGAGTACCAACTGTACTCAAACTTGCTTTTCTGTTGGTTTATATTGCTGCTCAGGTCAAGAGAATGATGTGGTGTTTAATGACCAAGACTTTGGTCCCAAGGAAGGATTCTAGGTTCACGGATTCCCCCGGGCAACGCCTGTGACGGAGCCCACGAGATTTATATTCTGCTGCTGTTTTATTTACATGTCATGAACTATTTATCGTCCATCGAGATGTATGCTATGTAAGACTTATTTATATTCGACACCTGGCTTGTAATAAATGATGCTTCACTATTTGTCATCACATGTATGAGAAAATGATCCTGGCATACATGTGGTATTCACTCGGTTGTTCTTCAGAGAAACGGGGTGTGACAATCGCCGAGCTTCGGTGAGGGCACCAGCGTGTTCCACGAGCCAAGTTGGGCCCAGGCGGCGAGAACCATCGAAGGTCGTGCAGCGAAACGGCCGGCGGCGAGAACTCCGGCGAGGCACCGCCACGGGAGTCACGGGATGGCGCGAGGTAGACGAAGGGGGGCCGGGTCCACAGGTCAGCCTCTGTTCTCGCGCCGGGATCAAGTTGGGGCCAGGATTCAGTGCGGCAGCGCGGGTAAAACACCGTGGGCCACGGTGTGGCTGCGTTCTCAGTGGGCTGATTTGAGGAGAAGGCCCCACCCGCAGAGTTTAAACATTTTGGAGGATTTTCCAGTTTTAGTGCAAACATCAAATGCATAGAATTTTTGCTAGGAAGCTCCAAATGCAGTGAACCAAATTTTGTTGAACTCAAAATTTTGAGTACTTTCCAGCAATACCAATTTCAGCTCATGAAACTTAATAGTTTTCCAGAATTAAATCCCTAAAATTTAAACTGTTAGGAATTTTATCTGGAGGATTACTTCATGAAAAATTCTGAAATTTGGCTGAGAAGTTCATTGGAAAATCCTTGAGGCACAGTAAAATTTTAAGACTCGTCCAATTTCATTTATTCCCCCTAATTGGGTGATTAAGTGAACTGCCCTGAGAAAATAGAAAAATGTACAGAAACATTTTTCAGATTTTCTCAAATTTTGTTTAGGGCATAACTTCCTCTAGAATTCTTCAAATGACATGAAACCAACTCCCTTAGGACCATCTCAAATTCTAGTTTCCAGAAAATAAGAATTGGAGCCGTGAAAACCCCTGAAACTCCTTAGAGGCTCTAATATTGACCAAATAGGTTTCTATTTGTACAAGGCTCAAATAAACTTTGTTTCAAATGAAACTTTGTCAAGACTCTGGTTAGAACCTTACCAAGCCACCAAAAAAAATTTCAGAGCCAAAGGGGAGGGCTAGCTAGAGTTATAGTAATTACTTATTCAAGTTTACACATTGCATTTGAATTGACGTGTAGTGTCTCGTTAACGTGTAGTCGCTGAAGGCGAGGAGACTCCGGAGGTGCTCCGACTTCCTTCTTCCGGACGAAGACCTAACCACTGACCAGCAGCAACAAGGCAAGCCCTGGTTTGCATTAACCCTTTTAAAGTTTTGCTTTGTTTACATGTCTAGTGTGAAGTATGAATGTGCATTAGGTGTAGGATGGATGGAACCCCACTTGCATAACCAGAATTTTCCTATAAGAGTGAGGGTAGTGTCTAAGACCTCAAGTAGACAGGCTATGCTTAATGATTCATAGGACTTTGGTACAAGTCGAGTAGTTGGAATCTACTCGCGAGTTTAGGCTTGGGACATGTCACACCCAGTTTCTCCGAAGAACAACCGAGTGAATATCACATGTATGCCAGGATCATTTTCTCATACATGTGATGACAAATAGTGAAGCATCATTTATTACAAGCCAGGTGTCGAATATAAATAAGTCTTACAAAGCATAAGTCTCGATGGACGATAATAAGTTTGTCACAATTAAATAAACTAGCAGCGGAATATTATTCTTGTGGGCTCCATTACAGGCGTTGCCCGGGGGTCTCCATGAACCTAGAAACCTTCTTCGGGCCCAAAGTCTTGGTCATTATACACCACCTCATTATCTTGACCTGAGCAACAATACAAACCAACAAATATGCAAGGTTGAGTACCGATGGTACTCAGCAAGTGTGGGAAAGTTATGTCATGCATGGCTAGAACAAGGAGAGGTTGAACTCATGTTTAAAGCACTACGCAATTAATACCTATCACCTTAGCTTATTAGGCACCTACATTACTACACAGATGAAATGGTCCCAATCTCCCATACCATCATCATAATCAAATAACCATAACATCATTTCCAATGTTAAGCTCCCCGCTTAACATCCACAACTTCCAAAACCATCACTCCTCTAATCATGAATAAGTCCAAGTCGCTCTTGACCGTGAGCACGACTGTCATGACAGTTTTGACTCTGCAGAGTTTGTGCCACTGTACCCACATGTAGTGATTTCATCCCCCGTTGCCGGGTGGACTAAAAGAACCTCCATTATGCCAGTGGCTACGAACCACATTCACACTTCCCAGGTGTGTGGCCAGGAGATCACTACGAATCCTTTACAAAGGGATTCCCGACGAGCGTGGGCCCACTGAGGTTTCACCCCTAACAGCATACAAGAGGCTCCAACCCCGCTGCAGTGGCCCCCTCTTGAGCCTTGAGGTTCATATGGTAGTCCAGCTGACACCTATTCCCCGCACCTTCCAACACACCCATACTACGCCGGGGATACACCTAATTAATTGGCCAAGCTGCCCCATCTCAGCATGTCGTTGGCACGGTAAAGCCAGGTTACATGCTCCATGAACCGGTCCTTAGGATCCAGGCAAGTACTAAACACAAACCCGAGTCTCGTGCACCCAGCATACAACCAAAACATCCAACTTGCCTTGATCCCTACCTCTACATAACTCACAATATCTCATTCAAGAGTATGGTAAAATAAATTGATGATCTCATATCCCAAATATCCCATTCTAAGCATGGCTAAGCATATGCATAATAATAAATGACATGATAAGATGAATCCCAACCCAAGCTACAAGGAAATAAGGTAATGCAATTCTAGGGAAACATCCTAGCATGGGTTTCATATTTTCAATTGACAATGCAAATAATTCTAGCTACACATCCTAGTATAGGATCAAAGTGGTCAAGGACACTTGCCTCCTTCCTGCTGCTCTTGGAATGCGTAGTCCTGATCTTGGAAAGGAAGAACTTGCTCTGGAGCAGGTTCTACATCATACCATCACACATAGCAAAAGAAAAACAACAATCCATAAGACATAGTTCACACTTCCACTTCAAACAAATCACACATTCACATTTATGAAAGTCATTCACAATTATATGTGTTGTGGTTACTATATGTGTGTTGATCTTTGGCTTACATGTACTTTTAACCATGTGTATATGATTCCTACTTTTGTATTCACATTTATGCTTACATACTATATATATGAGTTTCCAATTTAAATAAATTCCTTATATTTAATTACTACACCTTTTAGCTACCAAGTATGCATGAAAGGTATTTTCCTACTCCATATGTGTCTTCAGAATTTCTACCAACCCTAAACTGAATTCTTTGGATTTTAGAAACTTCATTTATCATTTACTAGTTGCTATATTTTCAGATTTATTTCCTATGCCTAAATGTGAACTTTATTATGAAAATAACAAGACACATCATCTAAACAGAATAGGTTCTGATCTAAAATATTTAATAATATATTTTTGACCTTTTCCTCTGATGTAAACTATTTTACATTTATTTTCCCTATTTTCAGAACTATTCTTTACTTAAAAATGTGTCCATATAACTAATAAATGTGAATAATAAATTAAACAGATTCATTTCAGCCCAAAAATATATTTTTATCTCACTCCAAAGTTTTCTATGTACTGAGAAAGTTTTTAATTAAATTTTGACAATATGTTTGTCCCGCTTTTAAATTTTAAATACTAGCCACCTATTCAATTTCCTAAATTAAATATCAAACAGGGTTAAAAAGGTAAACTCACCCCACTACAGGGTCTATAATATTATTTTAACAATTTTCAGGGGTCTAGCTACTCATAACAGAGGAGTTTTTCCTAATTTTTATTAAGTCCAGGGGCTAAAACTGATTTTTAAATGAATTTACATGATTTTCTGAAGTTCCAGGGGCTAGATCAGAAGTTTCCGGGGCTAGCTCTTATTTTCCGAGAACCCCAGGGGGTAGCACGTAAGAATTCCAGTCTTTATAACGCGGGGCTGACGTGGACCGTCCGATTTAAAACAATCGGCTGAGATTATAACGCCGAACCGGTACGCGGGGATTTAAAGTCTACCGTGCGATTTAAAATAGACGGCGCACAGGCGGCCACGTCGCTCTAACCGAGCGCGGGCGGCGCTGCCCGGCGGCGCACGGCGGCGGGAAGCGGCGATCTCGCCGGAGATTTTCGGATCTTTGAGAATTCTTCCTAGAACTGTGATTTTATGGCATAGATCGGTGAAGGGGAGGTCGGGGATCTCACCTCGGGGGTTTTCTTGAGCTCGGAGGTCCTGGAAAATGATCAGTGACGAGGTCCGAAGCGAAACCACGGTGAGGCTCGTCGGCGCTGTGTTTGAACCGCAAGTCACCGAGTTTTCTGCACCTGCAGGGTTCCCCGGAGGCGGTGGATCAAGACCAGTGAGTTAGATCGGAATTTCCGAGCGTAGATCGGCCAGAATTCGCCGGAGAAGGCTCGGGTTCTCACCGGAGTAAAAACAGCAGATCGTGTGAGAAAAACGGGACGAGGCCGGGGTTTTTATAGACGGGGGAAGGGCGGCGTTCGGTTGTGATCGAGTTTGTGTCGCCCACGAGCAAAATTCGGCTGGGATACGCAGAAATCCGGGTCGGTTTGGATTCGGGGTGAGAGAGAGTCCGGCCGATCGCGGGCGCGGGCGCGAGGTAGAAGAAGGGCTGGCGGGCCCCGCCTGTCAGTGGGAAGAAGAGGGCGCGCGCGGCTGCGGGCTGGCGCGGGTGCTGGGTGGGCCGGCTGGTGGGTTTCGGCCCACTGGCCCGTTTTTTTTCTGTTTTCCTTTTTCTTTTTCCATTTCTTTTCTGTTTTGAGTTTAAATTGAATTCCATTTTGAATTTAAATTGTTGCAAAACATGCAACACGTCCAAAAATTTTTAAATTCCCCTCTTAACATGATTTTGGGGTGTTACAGCTCTACCCCCCTTAAAAGAAATCTCGTCCTCGAGATTGGTGGTTCTAAGAAAACAATTCCGGAAATTGTGCCTTGAGCTCATCTTCCCGTTCCCTGGTGGCTTCCTCTTCTGAGTGATGCTTCCACTGCACCTTGCACATCCGGATTCTTTTATTTCTGGTGAGGCGTTCCATTGTCTCCAAAATCTTGTATGGTTCCTCGGCATAAGACAAATCCTCAGCTACGTCCACTTCATTCATGGGTAACACCTCTTCAGGCGTCCTCAGGCATTTCTTGAGTTGTGACACATGGAATACATCGTGCACATCCGATGGCGAGCCGGTAACTCTAGTTGATACGCCACTTCGCCTTTCCTTTCCAGAACTTTAAAGGGTCCGATGTATCGAGGTGACAACTTCCCTTTCACCTTGAACCGATGAAGTCCTCTGATAGGGACACCTTGAGATAGACATAGTCTCCCACGTTGAAAACGAGCTCTCTTCTTCGTACATCGGCATAGCTCTTTTGGTGTGTCTGTGCTACCCTCAAATTGTTGCGAATTTCCCTCACCTTCGTCTCAGCTTCTTGTAGTACTTCCGGACCAAACACTTTGCTTTCCCCCGTTTGGTTCCAAAATAGGGGAGTTCTGCACTTCCTCCCGTACAAAGCTTCAAACGGTGACATCTTCATACTAGCTTGATAGCTGTTGTTATAGGAAAACTCCGCATACGGTAAGTTCTTATCCCAACTCCGATTGTTTTTGAGTGCACATGCCCTCAGCATATCTTCAAGAATTTGATTGGTTCTTTCCGTCTGCCCATCAGTTTGGGGATGATAGGCAGAACTAAAGTTCAGATGGGTTCCCATGGTTTCGTGCAACTTCTGCCAGAACCTTGAGGTGAACTGTGTCCCTCGATCCGACACAATCTTCTTTGGCACTCCATAGTAACACACGATCCTTGACATGTACAACTCTACCAATTTTGATCCGTTGTAGCTTTCTTTCACAGGGATGAAATGAGCTACCTTGGTTAGCCTGTCGATGATGACCCATATCGAATCATATCCTGATTGGGTCCTAGGCAGTCCTACTATGAAATCCATACCGATTTCTTCCCATTTCCATTCAGGCACTTTGAGTGGTTGCAATAATCCCGCGGGTCATTGATG
This sequence comes from Neostapfia colusana, assembly GCA_030760725.1. NCBI lineage: Eukaryota > Viridiplantae > Streptophyta > Magnoliopsida > Poales > Poaceae > Neostapfia > Neostapfia colusana. Next base: position 99,910,082 of record JASWHV010000007.1, on the reverse strand, counting down.
TTCTGCTTTCACCAACTGACATGTGTCACATAGGGCAACATGTTCCGCGACATCTCGTTTCATGCCATACCACCAATACCTGCTCTTGAGGTCCTGGTACATCTTCGTACTCCCAGGATGAATGGAATAGTCAGAGTCATGAGCCTCCTTCAGAATCAATTCACGGATCTCCTTTACTTCTGGCACACAGATTCTTTTCCCGTGCCACACCGTTCCTTGTTCATCCTCTCTAAAACCAGGAGCTTTATTTTCCTTGATGAGTTGTCTGATCTCTTGTATCTTCTTGTCTTTCTTTTGACCCTCGCGGATGTCTCGCTCTAGTGTGGAGTCCACTTCCGTGGCGATGGCTTCACCACTATTCACAAGGCATAGATTGAGCCTTATAACCTCGTTCTTCAATTCTGCAGGCATGTCCTTCAAGCTCAACTTATTGACCTGCACTTTCCGACTTAAAGCATCGGCCACGACGTTTGCTTTCCCACGATGATAGTTGATGCCCACATCAAAGTCATTGATTAGCTCTAACCATCTCCTTTGTCTGAGGTTGAGGTCTGGCTGTGTGAATATGTACTTCAAACTCTTATGATCCTTATATATCTCGGTCCTCTTCCCCATCAAATAGTGCCGCCAAATTTTCAACGCGTGTACCACTGCGGCTAGTTCTAGGTCATGTGTAGGATAGTTCTTCTCGTGCTTCTGAAGCTGCCGGGATGCATAAGCCACGACATGCCCTTATTGCATGAGAACACATCCCAACCCGTTTCCAGAGGCATCGCAGTACACCGTAAAGTTCTTCTGCATATCTGGCATAACTAGCACTGGGGCTGTCGTCAATCTTTTCTTTAACTCCTGAAAACACGTCTGGCACTGCGGCGTCCATGTGAATGTGATTCCCTTCTCCAACAGTTTGGTGAGGGGTCTCGAGATTTTAGAGAATCCCTCAATTAAACCGTCGATAGTATCCGGCCAATCCCAAGAAGCTTCGAACTTCCCCGACATTTTCAGGGGTCTTCCACTTCTGTATATCCTCGATTTTGGCAGGATCCACGGAGATTCCTCCCTCCGAGATTATATGTCCTAAGAAGGGAACTCTCTTCAGCTAAAACTCACACTTGCTCAACTTGGCATATAGTTGGTGTTCTCTCAGCCTTTGCAACACCAACCTTAGATGTTTCTCATGTTCTTCTTCATCTTTGGAGAAGACGAGAATGTCATCTATGAAAACCACCACAAATTTGTCCAGATATTCCATGAATACCTTGTTCATGAGATACATGAAGTATGCCGGGGCATTAGTTAGCCCGAAAAGCATGACAGTGTATTCATACAGTCCGTACCGAGATACGAAAGCTGTCTTGGGAATATCAGATTGCCTTATCTTGAGTTGGTGGTATCCCGACATGAGATCAATCTTCGAGAACACACAAGATCCCCTCAACTGATCAAACAAGTCTTCAATGCGGGGTAATGGGTACTTGTTTTTGATGGTTACTTCATTCAAGGCACGGTAATCCACGCATAACCTTTGGGTTCCGTCCTTTTTGGGCATAAATATCACCGGAGCTCCCCATGGTGAGGAACTGGGGCGAATATACCCCTTCTCCGTCAATTCTCTCAAATGATCCTTGAGTTCTCCCAGCTGCTTGGAGTCCATCCGATAAAGTCTCTTGTATATCGGGGTTGTTCCAGGCACTAGCTCAATTGCGAATTCCACTTCACGATCGGGAGGCATACCTGACAACTCCTCCGGAAAAACATCTGGATATTCCCTGATGGTCTTGATCTCCTCCACTTTCACCTCAACTTGATTTAGTTTAATGTCCCTCCTAGGCTCGTGTTTTGTTATCAACTTTACTCTTGTGCCACTAGGGTGAGTTAGTTCCACCGTTCTGGTCGAACAATGGATGATTCCTTTATGTTTGGTCAACCAATCCATACCAAAAATAATATCTATTCCTTGTGAATCTATCACTATGAGGTTAGCAGTAAATACTACCCCATTAATGTCTAGGTTCACTTTGGGACACACTTGTCTTGTCCTTATTTCTCCACCTGGAGAGTTTACGGCTAGCATATGGTTCATTTGTGTTGTTGCTAGGTCATGCTTCTTAACAAACCCTTGAGCAATGAACGAGTGGGTAGCACCAGAATCAAACAGCGGGGTTGCAATGTGTAAATTGGCAGGAAACTTACCAACTACCACGTCGGGTGCCTCTTGTGCTTCCTCCATAGTGACGTGGTTCACCCGTCCTCTCATTACATTCTGCTGTTTTGGCTGCGCGGGCTTCTTCTTTGGGCACTTATGGGCATAGTGCCCCACTTCACCACAGCTAAAACATTGCACTCCAACCTTAGGGGCTTGGCCTTTATTGTCTCGGGGTTGGTTTGGAGGTCCTTGCACTGCTGGTAGAGGTGGATATGCGGGGCGAGGCTGCTGTACAAACTGACGTTGTGGCTGTGCTGGTGCTGCGGGAGGCCTGTAGTTCGGGTTGTACACTCTTAGTGCTGAGTAGGGTACCGCAGCACGGTTCGTCTGCCCTGCAGGTTGCTGCATCAGACGTGGGCGGGTGTTGCTCCCTGAGGCTTGATGTGACCACCCGGCCTTCCTCTTATTCTCATTTTCCAAGGCCTTTAGCTTCCTTTCTACCACAAACGCTCTGTCCACCATCTTTTGGAAGCTTTCATACTCATTTGAGGACATTGCACACTGCATTTCTGCGGTAAGTCCCTCCACGAAACAATCTTGTTTCTGCTCATCAGTCTCTATGTCCCGTGGGGCATAACGGGATAGTTGAGTAAATTTAGTGAGGTATTCCCTCACCGTCATGTTTCCCTGCTGCAGTCCCAAAAACTCCTTCCTCTTGTTTTTGAGTTCACCTCTTGGGATGTAATGGTTGTGGAAGCTACGCTTGAACTCCTCCCAAGAGATGTTCTCAGGGTCATGATGGGCGGCCACGTAGGCGGTCCACCAATCAGCAGCAGGTCCATGCAATTGATGAGAGGCAAACAGCACCCTCTCATACCCTTGGCACTATATGATCCTCATCTTGCTTTCAATGGTCTTTAGCCAATCATCTGCCTCCAGAGGTTCAGCAGCACTTGCAAACTTTGGAGGTTGAGTTCCTAGAAACTCACTCAACCTTGGTTGGCGTGGTGCAGCTTGTGGGGGTGGAACTTGATGCAAGTTGGCCACCACTTGAGTCAAGTTCTGGGTGAGCTGATTTTAATTCTCCAGCATTTGGTGGAGGGGATCAACTCCTTCACGGCGACCACCCCTGTCCTGGCCTCCAAAAAGATGAGGGTTGCAGGCCTCATCATTGTTGTTGGCGGGGTTGGCAGCGCGACCTTTTCCTCTTCCGGCCATCTAGCATGATCAACCAAATGTTAATTTAATGTATTATGTATTATCTTACTACTTTCGCTTGTTTGTACTTTGAAGTGTTGAAGCTCTACTATACTTTTCTGAGGTTCCATATCTCACACAAAAATAAATGCAATATTATTTCATGTGGGTTCACACACCAAAGCATAACAATCTGAAGACGATGCTGTGGACAATTGCTCATGGCTTCCACAACTCACGTCACACACCAAGCATTAACACACCATTAACTAACGTAACGACACGACTACTCGACATCCTTCTGCTTTAAGGAAAAGGCTCTACGCTACTCGTTTTCTTGAGCTTGCTCCTCGGGATCTTCCTCGTCATTTCGGCTGCCTTCTGACTCTGCTTTGGGTGGGGAGGCTGCTGGTGGAGAAGTGCGACGACGCCTTATCGCCCAGCGATCTGGGGAGTCAGGAGTCCATGTATCATTCCCGGTGACACACAGTTCATTCCCATCTTCTCTTTCTCTCGCCCTCAAGCAGGCTCGCAGCAACGCCTCCGTTTCCTTCAGGGTGTCCCGAACATCCTGAAGCTCTTGCTGACACTCCTGTAGTCGAGTGCTGAGCATAGAACATCCTCCAAGCACAGGTCCATGTGCTCATGGGAAGTCCCTTGCTGCACTGGTGGGTACTTGTACTCCGTGGTACCACTCTCACGCTGGAGGACATACATGTACTCAGTTCTGTCCAGGTGGCGACGATAGATGTGACTCTGGCAGGTGATGGCCTCCCAGGTGACATCCTTCTCCGCATCGACCTGTGTCGCTCGACAAGCTGGAGAGTGGTGGATCTTAAGCAGCTGATTTTCGTGTATGATCCTCATCACTGAACTCCATTCTTCCCTCTTCTCACGGATGGTTCTGGGGGAGTTATAGTGGATGATTAGCTTGCCCGTATTGCCGGCGGCTTCGAGCATACGTCGAAGACGGCGCAACAAGCCTCCTACTGCCAATCCGTAGGAAAGGTACGTCACCGGACGGCTCTCCTCTCTTTCGGCAAGGGCAACTACGGGAACTCTCCCTCCTGTGGACTTGCGAGCGGTGCGAATCATGCGAACCATCTAAAACAAAAGGCATTTAAACTTAGGTTAGATAAACTTTTTAACCAAAACTCCTATTTTGAATGAAAGTTGGGGTAAGATGAAGAAAGAGGACTCATTAAATAACACTTTTCAACACACACCTTATAAAAATAGTTTTTAAGAAAATAGGGTCCTTAAATACGTCCCTTTCTACCTAGGTCCACGTTCCTACGGGCAACCTTGGCTCTGATACCACTTCTGTCACACCCGGTTTCTCTGAAGAACAACCGAGTGAATATCACATGTATGTCAGGATCATTTTCTCATACATGTGATGACAAATAGTGAAGCATCATTTATTACAAGCCAGGTGTCAAATATAAATAAGTCTTACAAAGCATAAGTCTCGATGGACGATAATAAGTTCATCACAATTAAATAAACTAGCAGCGGAATATTATTCTTGTGGGCTCCATTACAGGCGTTGCCCGGGGGTCTCCATGAACCTAGAAACCTTCTTCCGGTCCAAAGTCTTGGTCATTATACACCACCTCATTATCTTGACCTGAGCAGCAATACAAACCAACAAATATGCAAGGTTGAGTACCGATGGTACTCAGAAAGTGTGGGAAAGTTATGTCATGCATGGCTAGAACAAGGAGAGGTTGAACTCATGTTTAAAGCACTACGCAATTAATACCTATCACCTTAGCTTATTAGGCACCTACATTACTACACAGATGAAATGGTCCCAATCTCCCGTACCATCATCATAATCAAATAACCATAACATGATTTCCAATGTTAAGCTCCCCGCTTAACATCCACAACTTCCAAAACCATCACTCCTCTAATCATGAATAAGTCCAAGCCGCTCTTGACCGTGAGCACGGCTGTCATGACAGTTTTGACTCTGCAGAGTTTGTACCACTGTACCCACATGTAGTGATTTCATCCCCCGTTGCCGGGTGGACTAAAAGAACCACCATTATGCAAGTGGCTACGAACCACATTCACACTTCCCAGGTGTGTGGCCAGGAGATCACTATGAAGCCTTTACAAAGGGATTCCCGACGAGCGTGGGCCCCCTGAGGTTTCACCCCTAACAGCATACAAGAGGCTCCAACCCCGCTGCAGTGGCCCCCTCTTGAGCCTTGCGGTTCATATGGTAGTCCAGCTGACACCTATTCCCCGCACCATCCAACACACCCATACTACGCCGGGGATACACCTAATTAATTGGCCAAGCTGCCCCATCTCAGCATGTGGTTGGCACGGTAAAGCCAGGTTACATGCTCCATGAACCGGTCCTTAGGATCCAGGCAAGTACTAAACACAAACCCGAGTCTCGTGCACCCAGCACACAACCAAAACATCCAACTTGCCTTGATCCCTACCTCTACATAACTCACAATATCTCATTCAAGAGTATGGTAAAATAAATTGATGATCTCATATCCCAAATATCCCATTCTAAGCATGGCTAAGCATATGCATAATAATAAATGACATGATAAGATGAATCCCAACCCAAGCTACAAGGAAATAAGGTAATGCAATTCTAGGGAAACATCCTAGCATGGGTTTCATATTTTCAATTGACAATGCAAATAATTCTAGCTACACATCCTAGTATAGGATCAAAGTGGTCAAGGACACTTGCCTCCTTCCTGCTGCTCTTGGAATGCGTAGTCCTGATCTTGGAAAGGAAGAACTTGCTCTGGAGCAGGTTCTACATCATACCATCACACATAGCAAAAGAAAAACAACAATCCATAAGATATAGTTCACACTTCCACTTCAAACAAATCACACATTCACATTTATGAAAGTCATTCACAATTATATGTGTTGTGGTTACTCTATGTGTGTTGATCTTTGACTTACATGTACTTTTAACCATGTGTATATGATTCCTACTTTTGTATTCACATTTATGCTTACATACTATATATATGAGTTTCCAATTTAAATAAATTCCTTATATTTAATTACTACACCTTTTAGCTACCAAGTATGCATGAAAGGTATTTTCCTACTCCATATGTGTCTTCAGAATTTCTACCAACCCTAAACTGAATTCTTTGGATTTTAGAAACTTCATTTATCATTTACTAGTTGCTATATTTTCAGATTTATTTCCTATGCCTAAATGTGAACTTTATTATGAAAATAACAAGACACATCATCTAAACAGAATAGGTTCTGATCTAAAATATTTAATAATATATTTTTGACCTTTTCCTCTGATGTAAACTATTTTACATTTATTTTCCCTATATTCAGAACTATTCTTTACTTAAAAATGTGTCCCTATAACTAATAAATGTGAATAATAAATTAAACAGATTCATTTCAGCCCAAAAATATATTTTTATCTCACTCCAAAGTTTTCTAAGTACTGAGAAAGTTTTTAATTAAATTTTGACAATATGTTTGTCCCACTTTTTAAATTTTAAATACTAGCCACCTATTCAATTTCCTAAATTAAATATCAAACAGGGTTAAAAAGGTAAACTCACCCCACTACAGGGTCTATAATATTATTTTAACAATTTTCAGGGGTCTAGCTACTCATAACAGAGGAGTTTTTCCTAATTTTTATTAAGTCCAGGGGCTAAAACTGATTTTTAAATGAATTTACATGATTTTTTGAAGTTCCAGGGGCTAGATCAGAAGTTTCCGGGGCTAGCTCTTATTTTCCGAGAACCCCAGGGGGTAGCACGTAAGAATTCCAGTCTTTATAATGCGGGGCTGACGTGGACCGTCCGATTTAAAACAGTCGGCTGAGATTATAACGCCGAACCGGTACGCGGGGATTTAAAGTCTACCGTGCGATTTAAAATAGACGGCGCACAGGCGGCCACGTCACTCTAACCGAGCGCGGGCGGCGCTGCCCGGCGGCGCACGGCGGCGGGAAGCGGCGATCTCGCCGGAGATTTTCGGATCTTCGAGAATTCTTCCTAGAACTGTGATTTTATGGCATAGATCGGTGGAGGGGAGGTCGGGGATCTCACCTCGGGGGTTTTCTTGAGCTCGGAGGTCCTGGAAAACGATCGGCGACGAGGTCCGAAGCGAAACCACGGCGAGGCTCGTCGGCGCTGTGTTTGAACCGCAAGTCACCGAGTTTTCTGCACCTGCAGGGTTCCCCAGAGGCGGTGGATCAAGACCAGCGAGTTAGATCGGAATTTCCGAGCGTAGATCGGCCAGAATTCGCCGGAGAAGGCTCGGGTTCTCACCGGAGTAAAAGCAGCAGATCGCGTGAGAAAAACGGGATGAGGCTGGGGTTTTTATAGACGGAGGAAGGGCAGCGTTCGGTTGTGATCGAGTTTGCGTCGCCCACGAGCAAAATTCGGCTGGGATACGCAGAAATCCGGGTCGGTTTCGATTCGGGGTGAGAGAGAGTCCGGCCGATCGCGGGCGCGGGCGCGAGGTAGAAGAAGGGCTGGCGGGCCCTGCCTGTTAGTGGGAAGAAGAGGGCGCGCACGGCTGCGGGCTGGCGCGGGTGCTGGGTGGGCCGGCTGGAGGGTTTCGGCCCACTGGCTGGTTTTTTTTCTATTTTCTTTTTTCTTTTTCTATTTATTTTCTGTTTTGAGTTTAAATTGAATTCCAGTTTGAATTTAAATTGTTGCAAAACATGCAACACGTCCAAAAATTTTTAAATTCCCCTCTTAACATGATTTTGGGGTGTTACAGGACACACGGGATTGGTTCGAGTGACGTGAGATCACTTTAGTAATGAAAAGGAGACTAGGCAGGGGCTAGGGCGTAGCAAGAGGAAGTCTTGTGTGTGCCGCCCTTTCCGTGTCGATTGAGGACCGATCCATGTGCGGCCCACGCTGATCAAGTTTGAACGTACCGAAGGCATATCGGATATACGGGCCCCGATAAACCGATGTAACCTAAACCTCCGGGCGTCGAGGCATAACGCACCGATTTATAAGTGTAGGCTGAGGGCCGCAAGGTGGAAATCTGCTAGCGGGCATAGAGAGTGCTCCCTGTAGGGAACCTCCTGCTCGTTTCGGTGCAACCGGTTCGAGGTTTGGGCTGTTGGGTGAAAGGTTGTCCCGTATGGCATCGAGTGAGCGTGCTGTGCAGCTTCACGGGTGGGCGTACGTGACGTGCTCTTTGGGTCTCCCTGCAGGTGTATATCGAGTCGATTCGCCATCCCTTGTGGTGAAGAGTACCACTTGGTCACTGAGTCGTGACGTAGGCTAATGTATGAAATGTGATGATTCAATATTGCTGTTATGATATAATTGTATTTCTACATGTGTGTTACCAAATATTGCTTACTAAATTTCAGATTCATGAACTATTAACTTGTGCCTAAAAGATGAACTGAGGATGAACTTGTAGGCGTGTCCGTTTGCTGCAATTTGACCGTCCCATGTTCATTGTTCTCGACATGTAGAGTTCCATGCCTAGGCGAGTCAGTTAAGTCTTGTTGAGCCCTCGTGCTCATGGTTGTTGCTTAAGTGTTTTTCAGGTGAAGAGCCACCCACGGACTCGGGTTACGAGTCCACCGGTGAGGGTTACCCTCCGTCGAGGACCACGGCTGAGTGGGAGCCGTACACGCCGCGCTGAGCTGAGAAGTGCAGCTAGTGTGGGTTGCCCTAGGGCTGGGCAACCGACCTTTGCTATATATGCGGGCGTGAGTTGTACAAATTAAACTTCCTCTGTGTAATATGAACCCTAGTGTTTAACTGAGTATTGTACCAGTTTGTACAAGTTTCAGTTGGTTTTCTATGTAATACAAGGTATCCTTATGATGTGTGCTTTTGCGTGTCGCATCATGCGGCACCACCCTCTGCGATCCTGGATTAGCGGATTCCGGTCCGCCACAGGCTGGTATCAGAGCCGCATTGGGGATAGCACAGTAATTAAGGATTGTATTACGGGAAAACATAGGTTTACGGTGAGGATTCGGTAGTTTGCCTAAGTAAGGACTATATTAGCATAGTTACTTAAAGTGGCATGACTAACATATGTGTTATAATTCTGAATTTTAATTATGTAACGACGCACCTACGCTCTTGTAAGAATGGTAAGGAACGCCACCGAAAGCGGTTCAATTTCGGTTAGCTCCCCTGACGAGGAACGGTGTTCAGGGATAGTTCTCACAGCTTGGTGTGAGACGTCAATATGAAACTCTTGGACTCTTCATGTTCCTGAGTTCATATGAAACGCTGATCCCTAGCGTGCATTAGGCAAGTAAGTGGAGACCCCATCGCGTGGTCAGTAACGCGAGAGTGTGTTCGTCTGGAAGTAGCCCAGGAGGACATACGCAGCGCTTGCCATCAGCGTGCCCTGCAGGGCAGTAGGTGGTATCCGTTGGGTTGATAACATTCCCAACCGTGACGACCCTTTCATGATATACTCGGGTTCCCCGTCGTGTGGTGTTGAAACACGATCACGTACCTTGAGACGGGACTTAACTCAAGGACGGTCGTATGACAATGATACGGGCATTTGTACTTACTTTTAAATATGGTCCTGCCTGAAATGGTACAACCATTGAGTGCATCATTATTGTGTGGCCTTCTGCAGGTACTAACCACGTATGTATCCCGCGTAGTAAACGTGTGCGAGAGCCGTTCAGTGCCACAACTGAGACGTATATGCCGGTATGATCCGGTTAGGATTTTCTTTTGTGAGGAACGTAGTACCGACATATTAGGCATGTGCATGAAAAATAATGATAACAAGGAAATAAAATCACTAGGTTTCAACATTCAGGGTCCTGGTTGGGTAGGAAAATTTGATAGTTGATCAGTGTAGTTCCAAAGGATTGAAAAACAGAGTGCTCTGTTTTGGGCAGCAAGTTTGCTGAATTTTGACAGAGCATAACTCACAGATTATTTAGCCAATGTGGGTGTGGGATATAGTTTTGGAAAGGTATTTAAGTACTCTACAAGCTTGTTGTAGACTCCCAGAGCTGGATCACAACTTAAGAGGGCTTAAATCCGAAAGGAGTGTAAACTGTCCAGAACCAGGACAGGGTCAAAAATGCTCTCTGGACTGGTCTGTTTTTCAAGCATAACTTACTATAGAAAAATCTAAAAGTGTCATATTATACATCTTTAGAAAGTGTAGGAGATGTGTTACATCCTTGTAATTTAAAGTTTCTGTATTTGCAGCACGGAATTCAGTGGAAAACTGAGTTGAAAACAGATACTTTCCAAAGGAGGTGCTGTTGAAATTCTTCCAGAAATTCTGTTAACTTTGAATTACCATAAATTTTTAACCAGAGCTGATCTGAGGCCAAATAAATACTCGTTGGAAAGATACTAAAGTTAAATTTAACTTTGGTATTCAAATTGAGTCATGATATTACCCAGAACCAGATCAAAACCTTGTATATGTAGAAACTGGTCATTCTGACAGAGGAATGACAGTTGAACTCATTTGAGAGATTGTTGTACCCTAGGGGGTTTAAGTACTTCCAATGGGGTAGAACATACTCGTGAGTGTTTATCTTAATCTAGTGAAAGATTGAGTATATGATTTACTCAAGTTTCTTTTGCTAGAGACCATGTTTGTGTCGTATTGAAGATAAAAGGGTGGTATACGTGATGACCAAGCGATAGTAACGTCTCGTAGTGAGCAAACCTAGTTGTGGTGAGCTTCCAAAGAGGAGGTTCATCAAGTTGGATTTAACTAGCTTGTATTTAGTCTGGTAATGGTGTAGCTTCTGCAAAGTTATTACATTATCCGTATACAAGATGTATCACATGTTTTGATGTCATTATGTTTTACGCCTATTTTATTGGACTGCATGCAATATGTTGCGGGACTGATGCTTATTGTCGTATGGTTGCAGATGGTTCGCACTCGGACCATGCACGAGATTGGTGGCCCTAGCCAGCAGGGAGGCGATGACTCCAAGCCACCTGCCTACGACAGCACCCCGCAGCAGCAACCACCACCGCCGCCTCCGCTTACCCTAGCAGATGTGATAGCGGCACTGGTGGGTGGTCGTGAGGAGCAAACTGACCTGCTGCGCACGATCGTGCAGAATACGTCCCAGGCGGGGGGGGGGGCGTCAACAGAGGGGGCCTCGTGAGCCCCGTGAGGCGACGCACTCGGACTTCATGAGTACACACCTTCCGGTGTTCACAGAAGCAGCAGAACCACTGGAGGCAGACAACTGGCTGCGGACAATCGAGTCCAAGTTCAGGCTGCTCCAATGTACGGAGCGGCAAAAGAATCTCTTCACGGCGCAGCAGCTTCACGGTGCTGCTGGTGCGTTGTGGGCGAATTATGTCACCTCACGTCTGGCTGGCCATGCCGTGGAGTGGGGAGAACTCCGGGAAGCGTTCCACGCCTATCATATCCCTCCCGGGATAATGAAGAGGAATATCCAAGAGTTCTTGGAGCTGAAGCAGGGCGGGAGGAGTGCCCATGACTGCTCTCGTGCCTTCAACCATCTGGCGCAATACACGTCGGATTACGTCTCCACTGAGGAGAAGAAGCGGGAGCACTTCTATCGGGGATTACACCCCGAGATGAAGACGCATCTCGTTCAATGGAATCGCGGCACCTTCAATGACATCGTCAATGCCGCGATCATACAAGAAGATGCTCAGTGAGAACTGGCGGCTGAGCAGCGGAAGCGCAGCACACCACCCAGCAGTGGTGGTGGCGCTCCCCAGAAGTACCGCATGGTGTATCGGACACCATCCGGGCAGCAGTGGCATCCACCGGCGCGACCTCAACCGTTCGAGGGTCGTTCTTTTCAGTCACCCCCATTACGACCGCCGATGTCACCACCGCGACCGCAACAACAGCAGCAGCAGCAGATGGCACCCCGGGCGTTTCCACCGCCACAACGGGCCCTGGGTTTCCGTCCGCCGATCAGCGGAGGACCGCCCCGCTACACTTGTTTCACGTGTGGCCAGGCGGGCCATTTCGCGAAGGACTGTCCTCAGGGGCAGCAGAGCAGCGGGAAAGCCCAGTTCCAGGGCGGTGCTCGAGGCCGACCTCCGGTCAAGAAGGTGGGTCAGCGGGCTGGGGGCGTTCGCAATCTCGACAATGAGGACGCCCCAGATTGAGACAACGTGCTTGCGGGTACGTTCGCTCTCAACGACCAAGCCATCATCATATTATTTGATTTTGGTGCTACCCACAACTTCATAAGTTCATAATATGTGGTTAAGCATCAAATGGAAGCCTTTCCAACCGGGTGTTCTTATATGATCTGCTCACCGGGAAGAAAGATTTCAGCGACTATGATGGTTCCGAAAGCACCACTATGCTTAGGTGGGAAGATATATCCCACCACTATGATTATTCTCGAGGGGCAGAAAATTCATGCAATCTTAGGAATGTCAGGGCTAAGCTACCATGGGGCTGTCCTAGAAACTTTATCACGGACGGTTCACCTCAACTCCCCACTACACCGTCCGCAGTCCCTCATATTAGATAATCCAGTCCGGAAAGTTTCAGAAATTAATAATACTGAAGCTCTCAAGTTAGAGGACATTCCCGTAGTCCGGGAATACCCCGACGTGTTTCCGGATGATCTTCCGGGCATGCCACCTGAGCAGGATGTCGAGTTCAAGATCGAGCTTGCACCCGGGACTACTCCCATCTCCCGGACGCCCTACAAAATGGCTCCGAACGAGCTGGCTGAACTGAAAGAGTAGCTCAATGATCTGTTGAGCAAAGGTTTCATTAGGCCGTGTTCCTCGCCTTGGGGATGCTCGGCGCTGTTCGTGAAGAAGGATGAAACCTTGAGGCTGTGTGTGGACTACCGGCCGCTCAACGCCGTCACCATCAAGAATAAGTACCCACTGCCCCGCATTGACATTTTGTTTGATCAACTTGTGGGTGCAAGCGTGTTCTCCAAGATGGACCTTCGCTCTGGTTATCATCAGATAAAGATCCGGGCGGAGGATATCCCGAAGACGGCCTTCTCGACGAGATATGGCTGATATGAATATCTCGGCATGTCTTTTGGTCTCACTAATGCTCCAGCACATTTCATGTACCTCATGAACTCGGTGTTCATGCCGGAGCTGGACAAGTTTGTTGTGGTGTTCATTGATGATATCTTAGTTTACTCCAAAACAGAAGCAGAACACGCCGAACACTTGAGGTTCATTCTTCAATGATTGCGAGACCACAAGCTTTACGCCAAGTTCATCAAATGTGAGTTTTGGATCAGCCAAGTGCCATTTTTGGGACATATCATCTCAGCAGAAGGTATTGCGGTTGACCCAAGCAAAATAGAGCAAGTGCTGAAATAGAAGGCTCCCACTTCGGTCCATGAAATTAGAAGCTTCCTCGGCTTAGCGGGATACTATCGGAGGTTCATTCCAAACTTCTCCAAGCTTTCTAAGCCGATGACATAGTTGCTGAAGAAGGGGACAAAATATGTTTGGAACACGGCGTGTGAAGGAGCGTTCCAAGCATTAGTGAAGCATCTCACAACAGCCCCGGTCTTAGCTCAACCGGATACAACTAAGCCCTTCGACGTGTATTGTGATGCGTCCGGCATCGGGCTCGGCTGCGTTTTGATGCAGGAAGGACGTGTGGTCGCATATGGCTCACGCCAACTTCAGAACCATGAGCAGCATTATCCAACTCATGATCTTGAGCTGGCTGCTTTGGTTTTGGCGTTGAAAATGTGGAGGCACTATCTCCTAGGGAATTTGGTGCATCTCTACACCGACCACAAGAGCTTAAAGTATATTTTCACCCAGAAGGAGCTGAACATGAGACAAAGGAGGTGGTTAGAGCTAATCAATGACCATGAGATTGAGATTCATTACCACCCCGGCAAGGCGAATGTGGTCACCGACGCGCTGAGTCGGAAGTCACATGTCCATAACCTCACCATTACCCCGGTGGATGAGGAAGAGCCGAGTTTATCATTGGTTCCTTATGGATCGCTTTACAACCTTGCCCTCATCCCTACTATTAGGAAGGACATCATTGCAGCTCAGAAGATTGATAAGGGCATGGCACATCTCCGGAGACTGATAGACAACGGGGAAATCAAATGTTTCCGGAAATATGATGAGGGGACGCTGTGGTTCAATGACCGCATAGTCGTACCCTGGGATATGGAGATTAGGAAAAAGATCCTTGATGAAGCTCACTTGTTTAAATACTCCATTCATCCGGGCAGCAACAAAATGTACCAAGATTTGAAAAAAAAATTGGTGGACACGGATGAAGCGGGAAGTGGCTAAGTACGTATCCGAGTGTGATACGTGTAGGCGAGTGAAGGCTGATCACATGAGAAAATCAGGGCTGCTGCAACCCCTGAAAATTCCAGCATGGAAGTGGGAAGATGTGAGCATGGATTTCATTTTGGGAATACCCCTGACTTCCAACAGACATGATTCAATTTGGGTGATCGTTGACCGGTTAACCAAGTCAGCTCACTTCATTCCTGTGCATACACATTTCCATGCCAACCGATATGCAGAGTTATATATTGCAAGGATCCTATGCTTGCATGGAGTACCCAAGACCATAGTCTCAGACCGAGGTGCATTATTTGTATCTCGCTTTTGGTAGCAGTTGCACACTGCTTTGGGTACTAAGCTGATTAGAAGCTCCACCTATCACCCTCAAACAGATGGACAAACAGAGAGGGTGAACCAAGTACTAGAGGACATGTTGAGGGCGTGTGCCATCCACCATGGTAGGAACTGGGATGATCACCTACCGTTGGCCGAATTTTCATACAATAATGGATATCAAGCGAGTATCAAGATGGCACCCTATGAAGCTCTCTACGGTCGCAAGTGCCGCACCCCATTAAACTGGTGCGAGTCCGGTGAAAGGGTCACATTCGGGGTTGATGCGGTGAACGACGCCGAAGAGCGCTTTCGGATGATTCAAGCCAACTTGAAGGCCGCTCAATCCCGACAGAAAAGCTACACTGATAAGAGGCGTAGACCGCTGCACTTTGACATCGGGGAACACGTGCACCTCCGTGTGTCTCCGATGAAAGGCGTGCACCGGTTCGGCGTGAATAGGAAACTCGCTCCCCGTTTCATTGGACCCTATGCTATCACCGAGAAGTGTGGACCAGCGGCGTATAGACTGCAGCTACCGGCATCTCTTTCTGGTGTTCACGACGTTTTCGATGTTTCACAACTGCGAAAATGTCTGAAGCATACAGCCGCTGTTCCTACCAAAGACATCGGCAAGTTGCAACCGGATTTGACGTATGATGAATATCCGGTGGCAATTATTGCTGAGAAAGCTCGGACCACATGTAGCCGAACGTGGTGGTTCTACAAGATACTCTAGAGTAACCACACTGCCGAAGAAGCGACGTCGGAGAGCGAGGAATTCCTTCGCTCAAAGTAACCGGAGTTCATGGCGTCTCAGCACAGGTGAGTTCCTATTATATCGCTGTCTCTTCTTTTATAATCTTGGGACAAGATTCTTTTAAGAGGGGAGGGATGTAAAATCCCAAGAAAAGGGACTTGCAAAAAATTTCCATCACCTCACCACACCACAGCTTTTGTTGTGGATATCTTGGGAATACTTGTGAAGAGCATGTAACCTCCATCAAAAGGGTGATTAGAGGGGAAAGCCCTAACTTTTACAAAGTAGGATTTCTACACATGAACATGAGAGGTTGAGCTCACCCCTAGAACTTAAATAGTCTTGGGAAGGTTCAGGCCAAATTTCAAGCAAATCCAACACTTTGTGAGGCACTTTTGGAGGCATTTGAAAAAGAGGCAAATTTGAATGTAAATTCAAATTGAAGCAACTTTTATCACTTAAATTCAAAATTTGGCTTCATATTAAAACTCAGCACATTTTTCTGAGTTAGTCCACCATTTTTCAACCCCATTGGAGTTCATCTTGTCAGGAGCTAAATTTGCAATAAGTCAAAAGTGAATTTGAATTTCAGTTTAAAAGTGAAGCAAATTTGGCCAAACAAATTTCAAATTTGAGAACCCAAATTAAAACTGTGAATTGGTGGCAAAGTCTATCATTCAATGTTTAGTAGCTGGGATATTTGCAACAGAAGGGGGAGAAAGAATTAGAGGGGAGAAGAGGACCCACTGGTCAGACACACAGAGACTGAACCGACTCAGTCCCTCGGTCGAACACCTCTGCGGTCGCCAGCGCACGGGAGCAACCCCGCCCCAACGCGGTCACCACGCCACCTCCTCGTGACGCCCCCAATTCTGTGGAAAACCACGGAACCGAGAACTGATGCATATGTGTGCCCAGGATGTTCATCACACATACACATATGTTCCACAAACTGAATTCATAATATATATAAATACGAATAACAGGGTTTATTACAATGTTTCTTGAGTCTTGGACTCATGCTCACAGTGGAAGTCTTAATCTAACAGCGGAAGTCTTATTTCTATGCAGCGGAAGTCTTCTAACTATTGCGGAAGCAATCTAAGCAGTAGCGGCTCCATCTCTACTCCATCCCCACAGGCAAGGTTGAGAATAGATTACACGCCTAATGCTCCACTTGGTCTTCATAGTAATCTGTAACACCCCAAAACCTGTTAAGAGGGGAATTTAAAAAATTTTTGGACGTATTGCATGTGGTGCATAAATTCAAATTAAAATTGGAATTCAAATTAAACTCAAAACAGAAAAGAAAAAGAAAAAACAAACCCCCCCGGCCAGTGGGCCGAAACCCACCAGCCGGCCCACCCACCCCCGCGCCAGCCCGCAGCCGCGCCCCCCCTCTTTCTCACTGACACGCGGGGCTCGCCATCTTCTTCCATCTCGCGCGCGCGCTTGGCCGACCGGGACTCCTCTCTCTCCCCCGAATCAAAACCACCACGGATACTCGTGTATCCCAGCCGAATTTCAGTTATGGATGACGCAAACTCGATCACAACCGAACGCTGCCCTCCCCCGGCTATATAAACACTGGCATCGTCCCGATTTTCACCCGCGATCAGCTGTTTTTCTCACGATGAGAACCGAAGCTCCGATCACCGTTTTCTCTCGATCTCTGCTCGGGTTCTCTGATCTAACACGCCGAACGTGTTCCACCGCCTCCGGGGAATCACGCAGGTGCAGAAAACTCGGTGGTTTGCCCTTCAAACACAGCGCCGACGAGCCTCACCATGAATTCACCTCGGACCTCATCGCCGACCGCCTTCCAGGACCTCCGAGCTCAAGAAAAACACCGAGGTGAGATCCCCAACCTCCCCTCTACCGATCTATGCCATGAAATCCCAGTTTTAGAAAGAATTGACGAAGATCCAAAGCTCTCCGGCGAGATCGCCGCCTCCCGCCGCCGCGCGCCGCCGGGCAGCGCCGCCCGCGCTTGATCAGAGCGACGTGGCCGCTTGTGCGCCGTCTATTTTAAATCGCACGGTAGAATTTAAATCCCCGCGTACCGGTTCGACGTTATAATCTCAGCCGTCTATTTTAAATCGGACGGTCCACGTCAACCCCCCGTTATAAAGGCCGGGATTCTTGCGCGCTACCCCCTGGGGATCTCGGAAAATACGAGCTAGCCCCGGAAACTTCTGATCTAGCCCCTGGAACTTCAGAAATTCATGTAAATTCAATTAAAAATCAGTTTTAGCCCCTGGACTTAATAAAAACTAGGAAAACCCCTCTGTTATGTGTAGTTAGACCCCTGGAAATTTATGTAATAACATAATAGACCCTATAGTGGGACAAACACATATGATATTAAATTTAGGTATTTGACTATGTGATTAGTATTTAAAATTTAAAAGATGGGACAAACACATTGTAAATTCAAATTTAAACTCTCATAGCACTTGGAAAACTTTGTAGTGAGTTAAAAATAGATTTTAAGCTGAAATGAATCTGTCTAATTGATTATTCACATTGATTAGTTATAGGACACATTTTTAGGTTAGAGAATAATTCTGAAAATTGGAAAAATAAATGTAAATTAGTTCACATCAGAGGAGAAGTTCAAAAATATATTATTTAATATTTTAGATCAGAACCTATTCTGTTTAGATGAAGTGTCTTACTATTTTAATAATAAAGTTCACAATTAGGTATAGAAAAAAATCTGGAAATATAACAAGCTAAGTGTGAATAACTAAAATGATAAATGAAGTTTCCGAAATCCAAAGAATTCAGTTTAGGATTGGTAGAAGGTCTGAAAACCATTTGGAGTAGGAAATTATCTTGCATGCACTCTTGGTAGCTAAAGAGGATATTAAAGAATTTGTTTAACTTGGGAATTTATATATAGTGTACAAACAGAAATCTGAATACAAAAGTTAGAAATAATATACATATGTTTAAAAGTGCATGTAGGTCAAAAATCACCACACATAGAGTAACCACCACCCTTAGAAGTGTGAATGACTTTCATAGGTGTGAATATTTGGTTTGTATGAAGTGAAAGTGTGAACTATGTCTTATGGATTGTTGTTTTCTTTTGCTATGTGTGATGGTATGAGTAGCACCTGCTCCAGAGCAAGTTTTTCCCTTCCAAGAACAAGATTTTCCATTCCCAGAGCAGCAGGAAGAAGGCAAGTGTCCTTGACCACTTTGTTCCTGTGCTAGGATGTGTAGATAGAATTTATTGCATTGTCAATTGAAATATGAAACCCATGCTAGGAAGTTTCCCTAGAATTGCATTATCTTGTTTCCTTGTAGCTTGGGTTGGGATTTATTTTATCATGTCATTTATTGTTATGCTTAGCCATGCTTAGAATGGGATAATGGGAATATGAGATCATCAATTTATTTACTTTACTCTTGAATGAGATGTTATGAGTTACGTAGAGGTAGGGATCAAGGCAAGTTGGGTGATTTTGTTGGTGCTGGGTGCACGAGACTCGGGTTTGTGTTTAGTACTTGCCTGGATCCTAAGGACCGGTTCATGGAGCATGTAACCTGGCTTTACCGTGCCAACCATATGCTGAGATGGGGCAGCTTGGCCAATTAATTAGGTGTATCCCCGGCGTAGTATGGGTGTGTTGGATGGTGCGGGGAATAGGTGTCAGTTGGACTACCATATGAACCGCAAGGCTCAAGAGGAGGCCACTGCAACGGGGTTGGAGCCTCTTGTATGCTGTTAGGGGTGAAACCTCAGTGGGCCCACGCTCGTCGGGAATCCCTTTGTAAAGGCTTCGTAGTGATCTCCTGGCTACACACCTGGGAAGTGTGAATGTGGATCATGGCCACTGGCATAATGAAGGTTCTTTTAGTCCACCCGGCAACGGGGGATGAAATCACTACATGTGGGTACAGTGGTGCAAACTCTGAAGAGTCAAAAACTGTCATGACAGCCGTGCTCACGGTCAAGAGCGGCTTGGACTTATTCATGATTAGAGGATGGATGGCTTTGGAAGTTGAGGATGTTAAGCGGGGAGCTTAACATTGGAAATGATGTTGTGGAAATGATGGGTTGAGAGTTTGGGACCATTTTACCTGTGTAGTAATGTAGGTGCTTAATAAGCTAAGGTGATAGGTATTAATTGCGTAGTGCTTTAACCATGAGTTCAACCTCTCCTTGCTCTAGCCATGCATGATAAAATTTTCCCACACTTGCTGAATACCATCGGTATTCAAACTTGCATATTTGTTGGTTTATATTGCTGCTCAGGTCAAGAGAATGATGTGGGGTTTAATGATCAAGACTTCGGACCCGAAGAAGGTTTCTAGGTTCATGGTTTCCCCCGGGCAACACCTGTGACGGAGCCCACGAGAATAATATTCCGCTGCTAGTTTATTTACTTGTGATGAACTTATTATCGTCCATCGAGACATATGCTATGTAAGACTTATTTATATTCGACACCTGGCTTGTAATAAATGATGCTTCACTATTTGTCATCACATGTATGAGAAAATGATCCTGGCATACATGTGATATCCACTCGGTTGTTCTTCGGAGAAACCGGGTGTGACAGAAGTGGTATCAGAGCCAAGGTTGCCCGTAGGAACATGGAACTAGGTAGAAATGGACGTATTTAAGGACCCAATTTTCTTAAAAACTATTTTACAAGGTATGGGTTGAAAAGTGTTATTTAATGGGGTCACTTTCTTCATCTTACCCCAACTTTTATTCAAAATAGGATTTTTGTTTAAAATTTTATCTAACTTAAGTTTAAATTGCTTTATGTTTTAGATGGTTCACATGATCCGCACCACCCGCAAGTCCACGGGATGGAGAGTTCCCATAGTTGCCCTTGCCCTGAGAGAGGAGAGCCGTCCGGTGACGTATCTCTCCTACGGATTGGCAGTAGGAGGCTTGCTGCGCCGTCTTCGACGCATGCTCCAAGCCGCCGGTAACACAAGCGAGCTAATCATACACTATAGCTCCACCAGAACCATCCGTGAGAAGCAGGAAGAATGGAGTTCAGAAATGAGGATTATCCATGAAAATCAGCTGCTTAAGATCCACCACTCTCCAGCTTGTCGAGCGACACAGGTCGATGCGGAGAAGGATGTCACCTGGGAGGCCATCACCTGCCAGAGTCACATCTACCGTCGCCACCTGGACAGGACTGAGTACATGTATGTCCTCCAGCGTGAGAGTGGTACAACGGAGTACAAGTACCCGCCAGTGCAACAGGGGACTTCCCATGAGCACATGGACTTGTGCTTGGAGGATGCTGCTATGCTCAGCACTCGACTGCAGGAGTGTCAACAGGAGCTTCAGGATGTACGTGACACCCTGAAGGAGACTGAGGCGTTGCTTCGAGCCAGCTTGAGGGCGAGAGAAAGAGGGGATGGGAATGAACTGTGTGTCACCATGAATGACACATGGACTCCTGACTCGCCAGATCACCGGTGTGTTAATGTGTGGTGTGTGACGTGAGTTGTGGAAGCCATGAGCAATTGTCCACAACCTCATCTTCAGGTTGCTTTGCTTTGATGTGTGAATCCCTATGAAATAAATAGTGCATTTATTTTTGCGTGAGACATGAACCCTCAGAAAAATATAAATTCAACAAGGCCTCAACATTACAAGTGTAAACAAGTAAAATTGGTAAGATAATACGTAATGATTTAAATTGACATTTGGTTGATCATGATAGATGGCCGGAAGAGGAAAGGGTCGTGGTGCCAACCCCGCCAACAACAACGATGAGGCCGACAACCCTCATCTTTTTGGAGGCCAAGACAGGGGTGGTCGCCGTGAAGGAGTTGATCCCATCCACCAAATGCTTGAGAATCAAAATCAGCTCATCCAGAACCTGACTCAAGTGGTGGCCAACTTGCACCAAGCTCCACCTCCACAAGCTGCACCACGCCAACCAAGGTTGAGTGAGTTTCTAGGAACTCAACCTCTAAAGTTTGCAAGTGCTGCTGAACCCCTGGAGGCAGATGATTGGCTAAAGACCATTGAGAGCAAGATGAGGATTATACAATGCCAAGGGTATGAGAGGGTGCTGTTTGCCTCTCACCAATTGCATGTACCTGCTGCTGATTGGTGGACCTCTTACGTGGCCGCCCATCATGACCCTGAGAATATCACTTGGGAAGAGTTCAAGCGTAACTTCCGCAACCATTACATACCCAGGGGTGAACTCAAAAACAAGAGGAAGGAGTTCTTGGGACTGCAGCAAGGAATATGACGGTGAGGGAATACCTCACTAAATTCACCCAACTATCCCGTTATGCACCACGGGACATAGAGACTGATGAGCAGAAACATGATTGCTTCGTGGAAGGACTTACAGCAGAAATGCAGTGCACAATGTCCTCCAACGAGTATGAAAGTTTTCAAAAGATGGTGGGTAGAGCATTTGTTGTAGAAAGGAAGCTGAAGGCCTTGGAAAATGAAAACAAGAGGAAGGCCGGGTGGTCACACCAAGCCTCGGGTAGCAACACCCGCCCACGTCTGGTGTAGCAACCCGCAGGGCAGATGAGCCGTGCTGCGGTACCCTACTCAGCACCGAGAGGGTACAACCCGAACTTCAGGCCTTCGGCAGCACCAGCACCACCACAGCGTCAGTTTGGACAGCAGCCTCGCCCTACATATCAACCTCGACCAGCAGTACAAGGACCCCCAAACCAACCCCAAGACAACAAAGGCCAGGCACCTAAGGTTGGGGTGCAATGCTTTAACTGTGGTGAAGTGGGGCACTACGCCCATAAGTGCCCAAAGAAGAAGCCCGGGCAGCCGCAACAGCAGAATGTAATGCGAGGACGGGTGAACCACGTCACCATGGAGGAGGCGCAAGAGGCACCCGACATTGTAGTTGGTATGTTTCCTGCCAATTTACACATTGCAACCCTGCTGTTTGATTCTGGTGCTACCCACTTGTTCATTGCTCAAGGGTTTGTTAAGAAGCATGACCTAGCAACAACACAAATGAACTATATGCTAGCAGTAAACTCTCCAGGTGGAGAAATAAGGACAAGACAAGTGTGTCCCAAGGTGAATCTCGACATTAATGGGGTGGTATTTTCTGCCAACCTCATAGTGATAGATTCACAAGGGATAGATATTATTTTGGGCATGGATTGGTTGACCAAACATAAGGGAATCATCCATTGTTCGATCAGAACGGTGGAACTAACTCACCCTAGTGGCACAAGAGTAAAGTTTATAACAATACAAGAGCCTAGGAGGGACATTAAATTAAATCAAGTTGAGGTGACAGTGGAGGAGATCAGGATTATCAGGGAGTATCCAGACGTTTTTCCGGAGGAGTTGCCAGGTATGCCTCCCGATCGTGAAGTGGAATTCGCGATTGAGCTAGTGCCTGGAACAGCTCCGATATACAAGAGACCTTATCGGATGGACTCCAAGCAGCTGGGAGAACTCAAAGATCATTTGAGAGAGTTGACAGAGAAGGGGTACATTCGTCCTAGTTCCTCACCATGGGGAGATCCAGTGATATTTGTGCCCAAGAAGGATGGGGCCCAAAGGCTATGCGTGGACTACCGTGCCTTGAATGAAGTAACCATCAAGAACAAGTACCCATTACCCCGCATTGATGACTTGTTTGATCAGTTAAGGGGAGCTTGTGTGTTCTCGAAAATTGATCTCAGGTCGGGATACCACCAACTAAAGATAAGGCAAACTGATATTCCAAAGACAGCTTTCGTATCTCGGTATGGACTGTATGAATACACCGTCATGCCTTTCGGGCTAACTAATGCCCCGGCATACTTCATGTATCTCATGAACAAGGTATTCATGGAGTATCTGGACAATTTTGTGGTGGTTTTCATAGATGACATTCTCGTCTTCTCCAAAGATGAAGAGGAACATGAGAAACATCTAAGGTTGGTGTTGCAGAAGCTGAGAGAACACCAACTATATGCCAAGTTGAGCAAGTGTGAGTTTTGGCTGAAGAGAGTTCCCTTCTTAGGACATATAATCTCGGAGGGAGGAATCTCCGTAGATCCCACCAAGGTCGAGGCTATACAGAAGTGGAAGACCCCTGAGAATGTCGGGGACGTTCGAAGCTTCTTGGGATTGGCTGGATACTATCGACGGTTCATTGAGGGATTCTCCAAGATCTCGATACCCCTCACCAAACTGTTGGAGAATGGAATCACATTCACATGGACGCCGTAGTGCGAGACGAGTTTTCAGGAGCTAAAGAAAAGATTGACAACAGCCCCAGTGCTAGTTATGCCAGATATGCAGAAGAACTTTTCGGTGTACTACGATGCCTCTGGAAACGGGTTGGGATGTGTTCTCATGCAAGCAGGGCATGTCGTGGCTTATGCATCCCGGCAGCTCCGGAAACACGAGAAGAACTATCCTACACATGACCTAGAACTAGCCGCAGTGGTACACGCGTTGAAAATTTGGCGGCACTACTTGATGGGAAGAGGACAGAGATATATACGGATCATAAGAGTTTAAAGTACATTTTCACAGAGCCAGATCTCAACCTCAGACAAAGGAGATGGTTAGAGCTAATCAATGACTTTGATGTGGGCATGAACTATCATCCTGGGAACGCAAACTTCGTGGCAGATGCTTTAAGCCGGAAAATGCAGGTCAATAGGTTGAGCTTGAAGGACATGCCTGCAGAATTGAAGGACGATGTTATAAGACTCAATCTATGCCTGGTGAATAGTGGTGAAGCCATCGCCATGGAAGTGGACTCCACAATAGAGCAAGACATACGCGATGGTCAAAAGAATGACGAGAAGATACAAGAAATTAGACAACTCATCAAGGAAAATAAAGCCCCTGGTTTCAGAGAGGATGAACAAGGTACGGTGTGGCACGTGAAAAGAATCTGTGTGCCTGAAGTAAAGGAGATCCGTGAATTTATTTTGAAGGAGGCTCACGATTCCGACTATTCCAATATCATCCTGGGAGTATGAAGATGCACCAGGACCTCAAGAGCAGGTATTGGTGGTATGGAATGAAGCGTCTTGTCGCGGAACATGTTGCCCTATGTGACACATGTCAGTTGGTGAAAGCAGAACATCAACGACCCGCGTGATTATTGCAACCACTCAAAGTGCCTGAATGGAAATGGGAACAAATCGGTATGGATTTCATAGTGGGATTGCCTAGGACCCAATCAGGATATGATTCGATATGGGTCATCGTCGACAGGCTAACCAAGGTAGCTCATTTCATCCCCGTGAAAGAAAGCTACAGCGGATCCAAATTGGCGGAGTTATACATGTCAAGGATCGTGTGTTACCATGGAGTGCCAAAGAAGATAGTGTCGGATCGAGGGACACAGTTCACCTCAAGGTTCTGGGAGAAGCTGCATGAAACCATGGGAACCCATCTGAACTTTAGTTCTTCCTATCATCCCCAAACTGACGGGCAGACGGAAAGAACCAATCAGATCCTTGAGGATATGCTGAGATCGTGTGCACTCAAAAACAATCGGAGTTGGAATAAGAACTTACCGTATGTGGAGTTCTCCTATAACAACAGCTATCAGGCTAGTATGAAGATGTCACTGTTTGAAGCTTTGTACGGGAGGAAGTGTTGAACTCCACTATTTTGGAACCAAACGGGGGAAAGCAAAGTGTTTGGACACGAAGTACTACAAGAAGCCGAGGCGAAAGTGAGGAAAATTCGCAACAAATTGAGGATAGCACAGACACGACAAAAGAGCTATGCCGATGTACGAAGAAGAGAGCTCGTTTTCAACGTGGGGGACTATGTCTATCTCTAGATGTCCCCTATCCGAGGACTTCGTCAGTTCAAGGTGAAAGGGAAGTTATCACCTCGATACATCAGACCCTTTCAAGTTCTGGAGAGGAAAGGCGAAGTGGCATATCAACTAGAACTGCCGGCTCGCCTATCGGATGTGCACGACGTATTCCATGTGTCACAGCTCAAGAAATGTCTGAGAACACCTGAAGAGATGTTACCCATGAATGAGGTTGACGTAGCTGAGGATCTGTCTTATTGAATGTGGCCTAGAGGGGGGGTGAATAGGCCTTTAAAGAATTCCTGCACACTTAATAAAGTTGTCAGAAACTTGACTGACCGGACTAGTCCGGTGGTGTGGGCGGACTAGTCCGGTGTGCTGAATTATTTGAGTTGATTAAGTGTGTCTCACAAATTTTATCTTATAGCAGCGGAATAAGAACAACAGTTTTTATAACTTAAATTTATTGTATGGATGCACGTGCAAACTTGTAAGGAATTCAAACGATGACTAGCAAACTAGTGATCTAATGTGTCAAGATGTAAAACAAATGAGAGACAAAAGACACGAATTTTTACCGAGGTTCGATCTCACCAAGAGATCTACGTCCTCGTTGAGGAAGCTCACACAGAGCCGAGTTCCCAACCCTTTCCCTCTTCAAGTCACCACACAGGCCGACTTGACTTCACTATCAAGTGTAATCACCGTTTTTATGGGGCAACCTCACACGTTGAGGGCTCCCACAAGAATTACAATGAGAAGTTGATCAGATACACTCAAAAAGATTACAATGCAGAATATGAGTGTAGAGAGATCAAACCCCAAGAGCTCACAACGAAGGAACGACGATCTCCCAATCCCAAATCCAAGTATTTTATTGATCTTCACCTTTTTGCACCTTAGATGTGTGGGGAGATGTGTTTTGGGCTCTTGGGACAGGTGTCGGCGCTAGGGTTTCAGTTTTTGACAGTATGAGTCGTGTCTACTTAGGGAAAAGACGAAGGACCTCTTTTTATAGCCTTTCCCAAAAAGTTACCGTTGTTAAACCTACTACCGGACTAGTCCGGTATATGATCGGACTTGTCCGGCCTACTTCCAGTGGGTTAACCGGACTAGTCCGGTCCACAAACCGGACTTGTCCGGTGCTATATGAGATGGGTTTTCAGAAACTTTAGCGGACTAGTCCTGTTGCTTGGATGGACTAGTCCGTAGTCCTCTAAAGAGGACAACAGAGACATGACCGGACTAGTCCGGTCTAAAACCGGACTTGTCCGGTTGCATTCCAGTGAGCTGACCGGACTAGTCCGTTTCACAAGGCGGACTAGTCCGGTGCACTATGTTTGCGTCTTTTAGAAAGTTAAACGGACTAGTCCGGTCCATGAACGGACTTGTCCGGTTTTCAGTGGATTTTAGTTGATTTTTAAACCCCTTACCCTTACGCAAAGTCATGAGCTCTTGGGATGTGTCTCTCTCACACACAACCTATACATTTTTATCTACTTTGCTTCTCTAAATTCCACTAACTTCTTCTTTTTCGGGCACCACTCTATTTTTCACCTTTTTGTGTGGGTGCCGAGCCAGTTCACTTTGTTTATCCTGCAATCATCTTAATAGTTTCATTAGGATCTCATATGTTCGTCATCAATTAGCCAAAACCCACAAGGGATATCCTAGATGCACCTACAATCTCCCCCTTTTTGGTCATTGATGACAACCATTTGAGATATCACAATTGAGAATAAAAGGTTGATTTTCATAAGGTGTGTACATATGAGAATAATAAAGAATTCACAAAACGCTTCTCACATATGCACACACCTTATGGTGGGGTGCCTCACAGGTGTGTGATAAACAAAAAGTGATAAATTAAAGACAAACAGTAAGTGGGCATTGGAGCATAGTACATCACACATAGGAAAAGAAATAGTGCATTACAAGATTTTAAAAATAGGTACATGTCCTTGATCACACAAGATCTTAATGACTAATACTAGATAGAAAAAAGTCCAAGTCTAATCTCAATCTTCCATCTCAATCTCTCCCCCTTTGGCATCAGGACACCAAAAAGGGAAAAATTGAGGGAAATCACTCATCGCTGCCTCCTCCGTCAGTCTCAGTCTGATCTTCATCTTCAGCATCCACGGGAGCAGGATCTTCCTCTGAGTCCTCGGAGGCGGGCGGTGATCCAACAGGCTCAATCTCAAGCTTTGCACAGATAGACTTGATATTTGCATTGACGTACTGTTGATGTCTCTTCCTTGCAAGCTTTTCTTTGCGTTGCCTGTCTTCGATCTTACGGCAGCAGGCAAAGATAGAGGAGAGCATCTTGAGGATGCTGCTAGATGATTCTTGGGCAGGTGGAGAACCAGGAGGAGCAGCTGCAGACCTAGTGTAATCATGAGCTTGCTTTGATCTCCTCTCCACTGGTGGAGAGGACGGGGCAGTTGGAGCCGGAGGGAGAGTGTACTCGGTGGGTTTTTGCGGCTTCAACCCCGTATGCTTGACATCCTTGACAAACTCGAGTCCTGTCACCTTCTCAATCATGTACATGATATACGGTGCGTATCCACAGGACCTATTGGGGGTAATTGAGATGTTCACAATGTCATTGTAGATATACTCAAAGACATTGAATGGTCTCCTCCCACTAATGACTTTCATGAGAGTCCTCAAGGTTACTTGTATAGTTCCTGCATCTCCATCCTTCGGAGCTATCGTCTTTCTCAAGACTCTATTTAGAACCACAAAGAAGGGCTTTAGATATTTGATGGTTGGAGGGACATATGGCATCCTTGTGTCATAGAGAAATTCAAGTTCCTCCTTCTCCAGGGCTTTCAGATTATGAATGACCAGTTCATGATCCAAAGTGTTTTGGAGGTGAAGAATCCTAGCAAATTCATCATAAGTGACACTATACCTTGAACCATGAGTCATCCAAGTAAGACTGTCTCCATCATCCCGAGCAAAGTAGAGAGTGGAGTAAAACTGGGTAATTACTTCATTGTTCCAGTCATACTCAAAGGATAGCAGGTCCGTCAGACCGTGCCTCTCTAAGGCCTCCACCATCTCACGAAAGGCGGCATACTTCTTCGACTTCAGGTAGTCAACATTCAGCCATTGACTCTCTACTACGAGATTCTTCATCTTCATGTACACGTGCTCGTAGTAGTCTGCATGGAAGTTGCTCCAGAACCTAGGATCAGAACATTGTTTAGGTTGGCCATACACTTCAATCTTTCTGAAGTTATCAGCTAGCTCATTCCCTTTTCCAGTGAAATCCTCACTTGAAGGCTGCCTGTTGCGGTGAACGGGATTTTTCAATTTCAGAGGCCCAATGGGGCCACTAGCAAGTCCCTTCCCTTTATTGAGAACTCTTCTTGGCCCTGATGAGCCCTCAGCAGCATCTTTCCTTTGAGGCCTTTTGATAATGACTTTTCTCTTCTTAGGTAGATTGTCGTCGGAGGGTGGAGAGTGAGCATTGACATCATGTCTCTTCTTCATCACTCCCTCCTTAGCTCTCCTCACTCTTTCACGTTGAACTTCTTCGTCAATGTGAAAAGAGCTGTCATCTGATCCTGAAGACATGATGCCTGACAAGGAGTTTAAGGATTAGATGCAAACGGACACCTTATCGACTTCAAATGGGAATGTAGGAGTTCAGCTGTCAGAGACCGGACTTGTCCGGTTTCAGAGTGCGGACTAGTCTGGTGGACCGGACTTGTCCGCATCTGGACGCCGGACTAGTCCGGCCTAGCATAAGAACCCTAACTTGAGTGTTTCATTTGAAGCAAATCTCCTATCTAAGGACACAATGGTAGGAAAGTGGTAGGAATACATCTATTTATGCAATGTACATCCTTTTGAAGTCAAAGGAAACTAGCTAGAGCTAGAAAAATTGAGATTTTGGTTCTGGGGGGATTTACCAAGATTTGAAGATTCGCGTTGAAGGAGTGGAAATCAGTCCGGATGAGTCCGGAAAGTAGGATCCCCTCGTCGAGAAGAGGCTTTTTCACGGAGAAAACTCCGAGTTTGAGGGCTCAACTCAAAAATCACTTTGAGAGGTAGGGTTTAGGAGAGAGGGTGAGACAAAATGCTTATGAGTGGAGAGGGAGGCGTTTGGTCCGGCTGACTGCTTCTATAGGCGACTGACCGGACTAGTCCGGTCATGGTAGCGGACTAGTCCGGTACCCCTTAGTTAACCTAATTGTTGTCTGTCCGGACTAGTCCGGTTGGAAATCGGACTAGTCCGTTTCCAACAGACTTGATATATATAGATAACTAATAGTGATCCATGGACAACAATTTTGCAAGTAGTCTTGGTGATTACGACCAGTAGGCAATCAACAATCGAACAATGGTCATAATCCACAAGATTTATTCATTAAGAATAGTTTTCTGAGTACAAAGGAGAGGAGGAGCATTTTTGACAATACGGAGGAACAATTTAAGTTGCAACCAGGTATGCAATGTTTCAAGCCACATTTCGAGAGTCAAGAATGTTTAGCTCATTTCTTAGTTCACAGAACCTTTTCTCATCTAATGGTTTGGTAAAAATATCTGCAAGTTGTTTTTCAGTCCTAACATGTGAAATAGCTATGTCACCTTTTAATGAATGATCTCTAAGAAAGTGATGACGGATGTCTATGTGCTTAGTTCTTGAGTACTCTACCGGGTTGTGTGCAATCTTTATAGCACTTTCATTATCGCATAGAAGCGGGATATGACTTAGATTGTAGCCGTAGTCCCTAAGAGTTTGTTGCATCCAAAGCAGTTGCGCACAGCAACTACCGGCTGCAACATACTCTGCTTCCGCTGTGGAAAGAGCAATGGAGTTTTGCTTTTTAGATGACCAAGAAACTAGGGACCTACCAAGAAATTGACAAGTCCCTGACGTGCTCTTTCTATCGACTTTGCATCCTGCATAGTCAGCGTCGGAGTACCCTATCAAGTTAAACTTGGATCCTTTGGGATACCAAAGGCCCAAGTTGGGTGTGTGCACAAGATACCTTAGGATTCTTTTTACAGCAATTAAGTGACACTCTTTAGGTGCGGCTTGAAACCTTGCACACATGCAAACACTAAGCATAATATCTGGCCTAGATGCACATAAGTATAGTAAGGAGCCAATCATGGACCGATATACCTTTTGGTCCACATTTGGACCGTCTTCATTGAGGTCTAGATGTCCGTTGATGGCCATGGGTGTCTTGATGGGCTTGGCTTTGTCCATATTGAATTTCTTGAGAATGTCTTGTGTATATTTAGTTTGGCTTATAAATATACCTTCTCTCAGTTGCTTCACTTGAAATCCCAAGAAGAACTTCAATTCACCCATCATTGACATCTCGAACCTGTCTGTCATTATTTTGCTAAATTCTTCACAGAAGGACTTGTTAGTGGATCCAAAGATAATGTCATCAACATCAATTTGACATACGAATAAATGATCATCAAAATGTTTAGTAGAGAGTGTATAGTCTGCTTTACCAATTTTGAATCCATTTTGAATCAGAAAATCTCTAAGGCACTCATACCAGGCTCGAGGAGCCTGTTTGAGGCCATAGAGAGCCTTACGCAGTTTATAGACATGGTTGGGATACTTCTGATCTTCGAACCCCGGTGGCTGCTCTACATAGACTTCCTCCTTTATCGGACCATTCAGAAAGGCACTCTTGACGTCCATTTGATACAACTTAAAATTATAGTGAGTAGCATATGCCAATAAAATGCGAATGGACTCAAGTCTAGCTACAGGAGCGAAGGTTTCATCGAAATCCAAACCTTCCACTTGAGAATAACCTTTGGCCACCAACCTTGCTTTATTTCTTGTCACTACTCCATGTTCATCTTGCTTATTCCGAAATACCCATTTGGTTCCAACGATGTTCGCCCTTGGTCTTTCCACCAGCTCCCACACTTCATTTCTTTTGAAGTTGTTCAGCTCCTCTTGCATCGCAATCACCCAGTCTGGATCCCTTAAGGCTTCTTCTACCCTGTAAGGCTCCAGAAAAGACACAAAAGAATAATGTTCACAAAAATTTGCAATTTGAGATCTAGTAGTTACTCCCTTAGCAATATCTCCAATGATATTGTTGACAGGATGGTCCCTTTGCACACACTGATGTACTCTAGGGTGTGGAATTTGTATAGTTGTTTGTTCTTCATTGTCTTCATGTGTCATGTCTCCCCATAGATCATTGCTTCCATGATCATCTTGATTTTCTTGATCTTCCTCAACTTGATCTTGTGTAGGAGCTCCCCCTTGTTCATTGCTTCCTTGTTGAAATTCATCTTGTGTCTCCTCTCGTGGTAGGATATCACCAAGTGCCATTTTCTTCAGCGCTTCACATGGAGCTTCCTCCTTATCTAGCATAGACTTATCGACTTGCTCCACTTGTGAGCCGTTAGTTTCATCGAACACTACGTCACGCGCTACTTCAACAAGGTCGGACACCTTGTTGAAGACACGATAGGTGTAGGCGTTCGATTCATATCCGAGCAAGAATCCTTCATCGAACTTCGAAGCAAACTTCGAGGCCCTTGGTTTCTTGTTCAGAATAAAACATTTGCAACCAAAAACTTTGAAATAGGAAACGTTAGGCTTTTTACCCGTGAGAAGCTCATATGGAGTTTTCTTCAGAAGTCGCTGAAGGTACAACCGATTTGTGGCATGACAAACGGTGTTCACCGCTTCTGCCCAAAACCGGTCTGACGTCTTGTATTCATCCAACATTGTTCTCGCCATTTCGATCAATGTTCTGTTCTTCCTTTCGGCCACCCCGTTCTGTTGAGGAGAATAGGGTGCCGAGAACTCATGCTTTATACCTTCTTCATTGAGATATTCTTCAACTTGGGTGTTCTTGAATTCTGTCCCATTGTCACTTCTGATATTCTTTACGGTTGATGAGAATTCATTTTGAGCTGTTTTCAAGAAATTCTTGAGGATTCCTTGAGTTTCTGATTTATCATACAAGAAAAATACCCAGGTAAATCTTGAAAAATCATCAACAATTACTAAACCGTATTTGTTACCGCTGATGCTGATATACGCAATTGGACCAAAGAAATCCATGTGGAGAAGTTCCAGCGGTTTAGCGGTGGTCATCACATTCTTGGCGGGGTGTGGTGCTCCAACCTGTTTTCCAGCTTGACATGCGCTGCACGGCCTGTCTTTTTCAAAAACCACATCCTTAAGACCACGGATGTGACCACCTTTTAGAAGTTTCTGCAGATTTCTCATTCCAACATGGGCTAGCCGTCTATGCCACAACCATCCCATGTTGGTCTTAGCAACCAAGCAAGCGTTGAGTTCGGCTTTATCTTTGTTGAAGTCAACAAGATAAAGCTTTCCCTTCAACAATCCCTTGAATGCAATCGAGCCATCGCTTCTTCTAAAGACGGTCACACCCTTATTAGTGAATAAACAGTTGTAACCTTTGTCGCATAGTTGAGATATTGATAAAAGATTATAATCTAGAGAGTCTACATATAAAACATTAGATAGGGTGTGTTGAGAGGATATTTCAATGTTACCACTACCAAGGACCTTTCCTTGGCTGTTATCTCCAAAGTATATACCTTCACTTGGATCCTTGTTGCACTCATATTCCACAAACATACTTCTCTCTCCGGTCATATGATTTGTGCATCCGCTATCTAGCACCCACTTAGATCCACCGGAGGAGTAAGCCTGCAAAATAGAATTATTTCTGGGTTTTAGGTACCCAAGCTTGCTTGGGTCCTCTCAGGTTAGTCACAAGAGTCTTGGGCACCCACACACAAGTTTTTAAGTTCTTGTGGCGTGGCCCTGTATATTTAGCAATGACTTTTCCATACTTGTTTTTCATGAGAACATAAGAAGCATCAAATGTATGGAATAGTGTTTGTAGATCAGATTCATGGGATTTTTCTTTAACAAAAATGATTCTATTCTTAGCATGATTAGAAGTAGACATGTGTTTATTCCTGTCGAAGCCAAGTCCATCTTTGACATTGGAAGGTCTAGTGATCATATATGCACTTCTTGCATATTTGATCTTCTCCTTATCAAAGATGCTGTTTTGAGAAGAATGCATGTCATGTGGGGTTAAAGCATTAGAAATTACATTCTTCTTACTAGAGCAAGTGCAGGTTCTTACTGTTGTCGAGCGCATATCTTTGGAGGAAGAGCTCTTGGAGGAAGAGGAGTCACTTTGTTTGAGCGACTCAACTTGCACCTCAAGGATTTTGTTAACTTTTGACAAGTTAGCAAGTTCTTCCTTGATTGCAATGTGCGAGTCCTCTAACTTTGAGTAAGTTTCCTTACTCAAGGTTAGCTCTAACTCAAGTGACTCATTCTTCTCTCTTTCAAGCTCAAGAAGCTTTTCAACTTCTTGATATCTCTTCCTCTCACGGATGAGCATATCTTCTTGTCGGTTGACAAGTTCCTCCTTTTCAAAGATTTCGTTCGACAACATTTCCATTTTCTTTAAAGCAATTTTACTTAGCCCTCTAAATAATTCTTCATTATCACTAGAGCTATCAAAGTCATCAATGGAGGAATTTAGTATAGGAGGAGTAAGTCTAACCTTTTTCTTTCCTTCCTTAGCCATAAGACAAGTGTGGATGTTCATGTCCCGTCCTCCCATGTTCGGAAAGAGTGTGGCTCTCATAGTTGGTTTCTTGACTGCGATAGTGGCCATCTCTTCTTCTTCATCGGAGGAGGACTCGTCGTTTGAGTCCCACTCCTTCCCAATGTGAG
The DNA here is from genome assembly GCA_030760725.1 of Neostapfia colusana. Classification (NCBI taxonomy): domain Eukaryota; kingdom Viridiplantae; phylum Streptophyta; class Magnoliopsida; order Poales; family Poaceae; genus Neostapfia; species Neostapfia colusana. Next base: position 99,875,884 of record JASWHV010000007.1, on the reverse strand, counting down.
CTTGATGGGCTTGTCTTCTTTTTCTAAAATTTTTCATTTCTTGAGATCTTGTTTCCTTCTTCTTTTTGTTTTCCTCATAAGTACAGTCCACCATGAAGTGACCATACTCTACGCAGTTGTAGCAAGTGCGTCGAGCCTTGGATTTTCCTTTATCCTTGCTTTTGCCTTCATGTGAATTGTTGCCGTGTCTTCTCTTCATCATGCGTTTCAACTTTTTGATGAAGAGTACCATTTCTTCGTCATCAAGATCGGTGCTTTCGTCGCTTGTATCTCCATCGTCTTGGTCTTCACGAGTTTCTTTGAGTTTGGGTCTGCACGTTGCTTTGAGGGCAACTTCTTTCTTTTTAGAAGAGGTGAGCTCGGCTAAGTCTTTGACGTATTGAGCCTCTTTCTCCATCATTTCATGATTTATGATCTTTCCCAATAACTCATCGGGAGTCATTTTGTGAAACCCGGGGCTTTCTCTAATCATTGAGCAAAGTGTGACGTTTCTTGGCATGAAGGCTCTAATCATTCTTTTGACCACTTCGTGATCTGTCCATTTCTTACTTCCATAAGCACGAATTCTGTTGATGAGTGCTTTCATCCGGTTGTACATGTCTTGAGGTGATTCGCCTTCTTCAATAGCAAATCTTCCCAACTCTCCTTCAAGCATTTCGATTTTGGCTTCACGAACTGACCTATTTCCTTCGTGAGCTGTCTTGAGGGTATCCCAGATTTCTTTTGCACTTTCTAACCCATCGATCTTTGTGAATTCCTCTCTGCTTAGTGATGATGTGATCACGGCGACGGCTTGTGCGTTTCTGTGAATCTCCTGTTCTTGTTCTGGGGTGAGTTCATCATCCGTGTCCGGAATATCAATGCCTGTGCAAACAATGTGCCACAGACTAGGGTTCAGGGATATCAGATGCATCTTCATGTTGTACTTCCACATGGTGTAGTCACTTCCATCAAACTGTGGAGGCCTTCCCATAGGAATAGAGAGATAATGATTATTTGAATTGAGTCGGTTGTAGTTGTAAGGATACCGGGAGTAGTCGTGATGACCACTCCCCATCGTCTTTTCTTCCTCTTTTCCTTTTTGTGCCAGCAGTTTCTTTCTCAGGAGTGCTTTTAGCTGCCTCACTTCTTCATCGTCATGTGGGCTTTCTTTCAGCACATCGAAGGCTTTGGCTTCTTGCTCCTCATCGTTGTTGCTCGTCTTCGGGATATCGTTGTTCTTCTCAGAGGCCATTGATCTCTCCGAGATGTGAGTCTCATTGATGGAGAACTTGGCTCTGATACCAATTGAATGTGGCCTAGAGGGGGGGTGAATAGGCCTTTAAAGAATTCCTGCACACTTAATAAAGTTGTCAGAAACTTGACTGACCGGACTAGTCCGGTGGTGTGGGCGGACTAGTCCGGTGTGCTGAATTATTTGAGTTGATTAAGTTTGTCTCACAAATTTTATCTTATAGCAGCGGAATAAGAACAATAGTTTTTATAACTTAAATTTATTGTATGGATGCACGTGCAAACTTGTAAGGAATTCAAACGATGACTAGCAAACTAGTGATCTAATGTGTCAAGATGTAAAACAAATGAGAGACAAAAGACACGAATTTTTACCGAGGTTCGATCTCACCAAGAGATCTACGTCCTCGTTGAGGAAGCTCACACAGAGCCGGGTTCCCAACCCTTTCCCTCTTCAAGTCACCACACAGGCCGACTTGACTTCACTATCAAGTGTAATCATCGTTTTTATGGGGCAACCTCACACGTTGAGGGCTCCCACAAGAATTACAATGAGAAGTTGATCAAATACACTCAAAAAGATTACAATGCAGAATATGAGTGTAGAGAGATCAAACCCCAAGAGCTCACAACGAAGGAACGATGATCTCCCAATCCCAAATCCAAGTATTTTATTGATCTTCACCTTTTTGCACCTTAGATGTGTGGGGAGATGTGTTTTTGGGCTCTTGGGACAGGTGGCGGCGCTAGGGTTTCAGTTTTTGACAGTATGAGTCGTGTCTACTTAGGGAAAAGACGAAGGACCTCTTTTTATAGCCTTTCCCAAAAAGTTACCGTTGTTAAACCTACTACCGGACTAGTCCGGTATATGATCGGATTTGTCCGGCCTACTTCGAGTGGGTTAACCGGACTAATCCGGTCCACAAACCGGACTTGTCCGGTGCTATGTGAGATGGGTTTTCAGAAACTTTAGCGGACTAGTCCTGTTGCTTGGATGGACTAGTCCGTAGTCCTCTAAAGAGGACAACAGAGACATGACCGGACTAGTCCGGTCTAAAACCGGACTTGTCCGGTTGCATTCCAGTGAGCTGATCGGACTAGTCCGTTTCACAAGGCGGACTAGTCCGGTGCACTATGTTTGCGTCTTTCAGAAAGTTAAACGGACTAGTCCGGTCCATGAACGGACTTGTCCGGTTTTCAGTGGATTTTAGTTGATTTTTAAACCCCTTACCCTTACGCAAAGTCATGAGCTCTTGGGATGTGTCTCTCTCACACACAACCTATACATTTTTATCCACTTTGCTTCTCTAAATTCCACTAACTTCTTCTTTTTCGGGCACCACTCTATTTTCACCTTTTTGTGTGTGTGCCGAGCAAGTTCACTTTGTTTATCCTGCAATCATCTTAATAGTTTCATTAGGATCTCATATGTTCATCATCAATTAGCCAAAACCCACAAGGGATATCCTAGATGCACCTACACTTATGCCAAGCAACCATCCAAGATTTTGGAGACAATGGAGCGCCTCACAGGAAAAAAAGAATCCAGATGTGCAAGGTGCAGTGGAAAAGCATCATTCGGAAGAGGAAGCCACATGGGAGCGAGAAGACGAAATTAAGGCACAGTTTCCGGAATTGTTTTCCTAGAACCACCAATCTCAAGGACGAGATTTCTTTTAAGGGGGGTAGAGCTGTAACACCCCAAAACCTGTTAAGAGGGGAATTTAAAAATTTTTTGGACGTATTGCATGTGCTGCAGAAATTCAAATTCAAATTGGAATTCAAATTAAACTCAAAATAGAAAAGAAAAGAAAAAGAAAAAAATAAACCCCCCCGGCTAGTGGGTCGAAACCCACCAGCCGGCCCACCCACCCCCGCGCCAGCCCGCAGCCGCGCCCCCCTCTTTCTCACTGACACACGGGGCCCGCCATCTTCTTCCTCCTCGCGCGCGCGCTCGGCTAACCGGGACTCCTCTCTCTCCCCCGAATCAAAACCACCCCGGATACTCGCATATCCCAGCCGAATTTCGGTTCTGGACGACGCAAACTCGATCACAACCGAACGCCGCCCTCCCCCGGCTATATAAACACCGGCATCGTCCCGATTTTCACCCGCGATCAGCTGTTTTTCTCCCGATGAGAACCGAAGCTTCGATCACCGTTTTATCTTGATCTCTGCTCGGGTTCTCTGATCTAACACGCCGAACGTGTTCCACCGCCTCCGGGGAATCACGCAGGTGCAGAAAACTCAGTGGTTTGCACTTCAAACACAGCGCCGACGAGTCTCGCCGTGAATTCACCTCGGACCTCGTCGCCGACCGCCTTCCAGGACCTCAGAGCTCAAGAAAAACCCCGAGGTGAGATCCCCGACCTCCCCTCTACCGATCTATGCCATGAAATCCCAGTTTTAGGAAGAATTGACGAAGATCCGAAGCTGTCCGGCGAGATCGCCGCCTCCCGCCGCCGGGCAGCGCCGCCCGCGCTCGATCAGAGCGACGTGGCCGCTTGTGCGCCGTCTATTTTGAATCGCACGGTAGAATTTAAATCCCCGCGTACCGGTTCGACGTTATAATCTCAGCCGTCCGTTTTAAATCGGACGGTCCACGTCAGCCCCGCGTTATAAAGGCTGGGATTCTTACGCGCTACCCCCTGGGGATCTCGGAAAATACGAGCTAGCCCCGGAAACTTCTGATCTAGCCCGTGGAACTTCAGAAATTCATGTAAATTCAATTAAAAATCAGTTTTAGCCCCTAGACTTAATAAAAATTAGGAAAACCCCTCTGTTATGTGTAGTTAGACACCTGGAAATTTATGAAATAACATAATAGACCCTGTAGTGGGGTGAGTTTACCTTTTTAACCCTATATGATATTAAATTTAGGAATTTGACTATGTGATTAGTATTTAAAATTTAAAAGATGGGACAAACACATTGTAAATTCAAATTTAAACTCTCATAGCACTTGGAAAACTTTGGAGTGAGTTAAAAATAGATTTTAAGCTGAAATGAATCTGTCTAATTGATTATTCACATTTATTAGTTATAGGGACACATTTTTAGGTTAGAGAATAATTCTGAAAATTGGAAAAATAAATGTAAATTAGTTCACATCAGAGGAGAAGTTCAAAAATATATTATTTAATATTTTAGATCAGAACCTATTCTGTTTAGATGATGTGTCTTACTATTTTCATAATAAAGTTCACAATTAGGTATAGAAAAAAATCCTGAAATATAGCAAGCTAAGTGTGAATAACTAGAAAATGATAAATGAAGTTTCCAAAATCCAAAGAATTCAGTTTAGGATTGGTAGAAGGTCTGAAAACCATTTGGAGTAGGAAATTATCTTGCATGCACTCTTGGTAGCTAAAGAGGATATTAAAGAATTTGTTTAAATTGGGAATTTATATGTAGTGTACAAACAGAAATCTGAATACAAAAGTTAGAAATAATATACATATGTTTAAAAGTGCATGTAGGTCAAAAATCACCACACATAGAGTAACCACCACCCTTAGGAGTGTGAATGACTTTCATAGGTGTGAATGTTTGGTTTGTATGAAGTGAAAGTGTGAACTATGTCTTATGGATTGTTGTTTTCTTTTGCTCTGTGTGATGGTATGAGTAGAACCTGCTCCAGAGCAAGTTTTTCCCTTCCAAGAACAAGACTTTCCATTCCCAGAGCAGCAGGAAGAAGGCAAGTGTCCTTGACCACTTTGTTCCTATGCTAGGATGTGTAGATAGAATTTATTGTGTTGTCAATTGAAATATGAAACCGATGCTAGGAAGTTTCCCTAGAATTGCATTACCTTGTTTCCTTGTAGCTTGGGTTGGGATTTATTTTATCATGTCATTTATTGTTATGCTTAGCCATGCTTAGAATGGGATAATGGGAATACGAGATCATCAATTTATTTACTTTACTCTTGAATGACATGTTATGAGTTACGTAGAGGTAGGGATCAAGGCAAGTTGGATGATTTGGTTGGTGCTGGGTGCACGAGACTCGGGTTTGTGTTTAGTACTTGCCTGGATCCTAAGGACCGGTTCATGGAGCATGTAACCTGGCTTTACCGTGCCAACAACATGCTGAGATGGGGCAGCTTGGCCAATTAATTAGTTGTATCCCTGGCGTACTATGGGTGTGTTGTATGGTGCGGGGAATAGGTGTCAGCTGGACTACCATATGAACCGCAAGGCTCAATAGGGGGCCACTGCAGCGGGGTTGGAGCCTCTTGTATGCTGTTAGGGGTGAAACCTCAGTGGGCCCACGCTTGTCGGGAATCCCTTTGTAAAGGCTTCGTAGTGATCTCCTGGCTACACACCTGGGAAGTATGAATGTGGTTCGTGGCCACTGGCATAATGGAGGTTCTTTTAGTCCACCCGGCAACGGGGGATGAAATCACTACATGTGGGTATAGTGGTGCAAACTCTGCAGAGTCAAAAACTGTCATGACAGCCGTGCTCACGGTCAAGAGCGGCTTGGACTTATTCATGATTAGAGGATGGATGGCTTTGGAAGATGAGGATGTTAAGTGGGCAGCTTAACATTGGAAATGATGTTGTGGTTATTTGATTATGATGATGGGTTGGGAGTTTGGGAACATTTCAAGTGTGTAGTAATGTAGGTGCTTAATAAGCTAAGGTGATAGGTATTAATTGCGTACTGCTTTGACCATGAGTTCAACCTCTCCTTGCTCTATCCATGCATGATAAAATTTTCCCACACTTGCTGAGTACCATCGATACTCAAACTTGCATATTTGTTGGTTTATATTGCTGCTCAGGTCAAGAGAATGATGTGGGGTTTAATGATCAAGACTTCGGACCCGAATAAGGTTTCTAGGTTCATGGTGTCCCCCGGGCAACACCTGTGACGGAGCCCACGAGAATAATATTCCGCTGCTAGTTTATTTACTTGTGATGAACTTATTATCGTCCATCGAGACATATGCTATGTAAGACTTATTTATATTCGACACCTGGCTTGTAATAAATGATGCTTCACTATTTGTCATCACGTGTATGAGAAAATGATCCTGGCATACATGTGATATTCATTCGGTTGTTCTTCGGAGAAACCGGGTGTGACATAAACTTCTCCTATTGCTGATGATGAAATAATGCAAGTTTGAGTACAATGATGTACTCAGCAAGTGCGGGAAAATATTATATGTAGCTCACAACAAGGTAGGTATAAAAAGGCTCATTGCAGAAAGCAAAGTTATTTATCAAAACCACGATAAAACAGCAACTTATCTTTAAGTGAATGTAATTTCCAACATGTATTAAAATACCGATCATACCTCCATTATGTTCATTACCTTCCATGTCTCATCCAGACATTAATCAACCTCATTCTTGCTCACGAATACCTCCTCGTATTCACTACCACCTCACGAATACCATCTCGTATTCGCTACCATTTCATCTCATAAACAACTTCGTCTCACACCGAGACCAACCTCGTTGCCATGACTCAACAGTCATGCAACCCATCTTATCACCCGGACTCAACAGTCCCAAAACAAAACCAAAACCAAACCATAACCAAAACCATCCATAGTAATCCCAAAATAACCATCTAACTAATCATGGAAGTTGGCCAGGCGCTCGTGACCGTAAGCTCGGCCATCATGATAGTTTTAGACTCTGCAGGGTTTGCACCTCTTTACCCACAAGTTTGTGATTTCGTCACCCGTCGGCGACTGCAGAACCTCCATTATACCAGTACACAACCGTCGGTGTATGGCCAAGAGATCACAAAATAGCCTTTACAAAGGGGCTACTAGATGTATGGACTCACTAAGGTTTCACCGGCAGGCTAGAATCTCCAATTCTCCCACCCACAGGCCCTCTCTTGTGCCATGCAGTTCCCAGTCCAGTCCTCACTCGACTCCCATTCCCCGCGCCTTCCACGGTCCGTAACAATCTAGCAACTTACCTAATTAGTCAGCTAAGCCGCACCCATACTTGGTCTTGTGTTGGCACTGTTATCCTGGCATGTGCTCGCATGAACCGGTCCTTAGATCTACGGCAAGTAAACCACCATCTCATGCTACCTCATTCACAAACCCAGTCTTGCCTAGATCTCCCTCCGATCCATGTTCATTAACAACATCAGTCTCTCATTATCATTACGAGTGCAGTTAGCTAGACACATCTATATCGTTTCCCAATCCCATGGACTCATCGAAGCTTGAAACAAAAACCATACCTGACTCATAAATTTCCCTGGTGACAAGGGTGGTTTAACCAAAACTAGTAAACTCCTATAAAAAGGTTTCCCATCATGTTTGACTCAGCACACACACCTTTTTGCGAAACAAAACAGTTTTCTCAAAACATAGGATTAATATTGTAAAGGGGCACTTGCCTTGTTCTTGCGGTTCCAGTTGCTCTTGGATCTCGAAACCTTGTTGTTGCAGCTCGTCGTAGACGGCTCCCTGAGCTTGTCCTGCTATACAGGATCACACACATACAAGATCCACAGCAATCAATATCATGCACAAACTTTAACTATATGCGATGATGGATATGCATGCTATCCTATGATCAGTTTTTATTAGATCAGTTTGTACGTGTTCTTGCATGGTTTGCATGGATTTTATGATGAACAGAGGTGTTCGGATCAATTGTGGACGTGGCGATGATCTTGTCTTTAGATCACCCGATCAACAAGTGATCTGTCCACAAAAAAGCTTCTGTTCGAAAGGAATCGAAGAACAGATGCAAAGAAAACGCGATAACGTCGTAAGGTGATATTGGAGACCTACCTTACGCTCTTCTGGTCTTGGGTCCTTCTCTAGCAAGACAGATCGTTGGGACTCCCTTCCGGCGATCTTCCTCGACTGAACTCCGGCGATGGTTTTACTTCGGCTTGTTGGGGGCAAGGGCTCTAAGTCGTCGTCTTTAGGAGTTGAAAAAGAAGTTCGTTGTTCGGCCAAGGGTTCTGGGTTCTATTTATAATCGGGAGAAGAAGAGTCCTAATATGATTGGACTTCGAATAAGAGTTCTATTCAGATTGTCGTTGAATCTTTACGACTTATCTTTAGTTGATTTGGTGCAGCAAGATTGTGGAATTCAGGCCGGTTTCTTCTCCGTACCGATATTTCTACGCGTACAGAATCCAAAAACCGCTCCAGAACTTGTTACTTCCACGGTGATGAGCTTCGGAAGCTCCACGTGTTCACCGGGGCCTGGTCTCCCCTTCTTCCGCAGAGACAAGCTCCGGTTGTGCCGCGTGTCAAGCGAGTGAGACCTCCCTCTCCTTCGGAGGTGAGCTCCGCGTGCTCCACGTATCCTTGCGGTCGGGACCTCTTCTCTATTCGGAGGTGGCTCCGTGCACGCCACGTGTCAGTGCCGGACCTTCCCTCTCTTCGGAGGTGGCTCCGGATGTGCCAAGTATCCATTTCGGACCTCCCTCTCTTCGGAGGCATGCTCCGTGAATGCCACGCGTCAAGTAGTGCCGGACTCCCTTTTTCCTCAGAGACGAGCTCTGAGGTCGACACGTGTCCAACAGTGTCGGACCTCACGGAGATAAGCTCCTGTGGCGACATGTGTCCAATAGAACCGGACCTCTCGGAGGTGAGCTCCGAGATCGACACGTATCTCGCGCGACTAGTCTTGCGGCTGGCCTTGCTTCTCCGCATAGGCTAGCTCCGGGGGCAACACGTGTCTCACGGGGTCAGACCTCTCCCCCTTTGCGGAGATGAGCCCCGAGCCTGCCACATAGCCAGTTTAGTGGCGGACCTCTCCCCACTTCGCAGGGATGAGCTCCGAACACGCCACGTGGCCAGCGAGCCGTGGGAGTTGTCTTCGGCGCTCCCTGTGAACTGGATTCGGCTGTTTTTAGCTATCTTTTTGATATTTTCTCTGTTCCTACTTCTTTTAAAATGGTTTTTCTACATGAAACATGAATATATGCAGAAACCAAAAATGAGGGTGTCACAAATCTACCCCCCCTAAATTGAATCTCGCCCTCGAGATTCGTTGGTAAAGAATAGATGAGGGAATTCTGCCTTGATGTCTTCTTCACGCTCCCATGTGGCTTTAGCTTCGGTGTGATGGCTCCATTGTACCTTGCACCATCGGATCACTTTGTTCCTGGTGACCCTTTCCTTTACGTCCAAAATTCAGACAGGGTGCTCCGCATAAGTCAGGTCCTCTTGAAGTTCAAGCTCTCCCATTGGTACTTGCTCCTCTGGTACTCTCAAGCACTTCTTGAGCTGAGATACATGAAACATGTCATGTACGTCGGAGAGGTGCGTTGGGAGCTCTAGTTGATACGCTACTTCTCCTCGCTTGTCCAAAATCTTAAATGGTCCGATGTAGCGAGGTGCTAGCTTGCCTTTGACGTTGAAACGTCGTTGGCCACGTATAGGCGATACCTTAAGGTATACGAAGTCTCCTACTTCGAAAGTCAAATTCCTTTGCCTATTGTCCGCATAGCCTTTCTGTCGTGACTGAGCAGCCTTTAAGTTCTCTCGCATCGTTTGGACTTTCTTTTCAGCTTCTTGTAGCACTTTGGGTCCAAACACCTGGTTCTCTCCGGTCTCGTTCCAAAACAGCGGTGTTCTACACTGTCTACCGTACAATGCTTCGAAAGGCGACATCTTCAAGCTAGCTTGATAGCTGTTGTTATAGGAGAATTCGGCATACAGTAAACTCCTATCCCAACTACGCCCACGTTTCAACGCGCAAGCTCTCAACATGTCTTCCAAAATTTTGTTTGTCCTTTCGGTTTGTCCATCGGTTTGTGGGTGGCGGAGCTAAAATCCAGTCATGTACCCATAGCTTTCTGCAGCTTCCTCCAGAATCTATAGGTAAACTGAGAACCTCGATCGGAGACTATCCTCCTCGGGACTCCATGGCGGCACCCGATCTGCTCCATGTACAACTCGGCTAATTGTGCAACGTTGTACTTGGCCCTTACAGGGAGAAAATGGGCTGTTTTCGTCAATCGGTCCACGATAACCCAGATGGAGTCATATCCCGACTGAGTACGTGGCAATCCGACGATGAAATCCAAGCTGATGTCTTCCCACTTCCACTCGGGTACCTTCAAGGGTTGCAACAATCCAGCGGGTCTTTGATGTTCGGCCTTCACCCGTTGGCATGTGTTGCATAGGGCAACGTATTCGGCTATATCCCTTTTCATACCATCCCACCAATAACAAGTCTTCAAGTCCTTGTACATTTTGGTGCTTCCGGGATGTATGGAATAGGGTGAATCATGTGCCTCTTTTAATATCATTCGCAGATGTGCTTCACGTTAGGCACACAAATACTTTTTCCTAGCCAAAGCGTACCCTTCTCATCTTCTTTGAAATCCTTCTCTATTCCTTGTCGGATCCTTTCCTTGATCTCCTTGATCTCCTCATCCGTTGCTTGGCCATCTCTTATATCTTGCTCCAATGAAGAGTGGATTTCCATCACTTCCATGTTGTTTAAAAATCCGAGGCGTAACCGTTCGAACTCCTTACGTAGTTCGGGTGGTAGCTCCCGAACCGTGAGTTGGTGACATGCTCCCTTCCGGCTCAATGCATCAGCTACTACATTGGCCGTCTCAGGGTGGTGGTTGATTCCAACATCGTAATACTTGATGAGTTCCAACCATCGACGTTGCCTCAAATTCAGGTCCGTTCGTGTAAATATGTACTTGAGGCTTTTATGATCCGTATAGATCTCAGATCGATGACCAAGGATATAATGTCTCCAAATCTTTAATGCATGCACTACTGCTGCTAGCTCCAAGTCATGTGTAGGATAATTAAGCTCGTGCTTCTTTAATTGTCGTGAGGCATAGTCTACCACTTGTCCTTCTTGCATGAGCACACATCCGAGCCCTTGTCTGGATGCGTCACAATATATGTCAAAGCTCTTGGTCACGTTCGGCAATATCAAAACCGGAGCTGTGGTTAGCCTTTTGTTGAGTTCCTCAAAACTTCCTTGGCATGCTGGTGTCCATTGAAAGGCTTTTCCCTTCGTTAGCAACTCTGTCATAGGCTTTGCTATCTTAGAGAAGTCCTTGATGAAGCGTCGGTAGTATCTAGCCATCCCAAGAAAACTACGAATATCCCTCACGTTTTGCGGTTGGTTCCACTTCAGAACATCTCCCACTTTTCTAGGATCAATCGATACCCATACCTCGTAGATAATGTGGCCTAGGAACGATATTTCCTTTAGCCAAAATTGACACTTGTTAAGCTTGGCATACAATTGATGCTCACGCATTTTCTGCAAGGTCAATTTCAAATGTTCTTCATGCTTCTCCTCACTTTGAATACACCATAATGTCGTCAATGAAAACACGACGAACTTATCCAAGTACTCCATGAAAACCTTGTTCATAAGGTACATGAATTATGCGGGTGCATTTGTTAACCCAAAAGACATGACGGTATATTCATACGAACTATACCGTGTTCGAAAGGCAGTCTAGGGTATATCGGAGGGATTAATCTTCAGCTGGAAGTATCCCGACCGAATATCAATCTTGGAGAACACTCGGGCTCCTTTCATTTGGTCGAATAGGTCCTCTAGACGGGGCAGAGGGTATTTGTTCTTGATTGTCACCTCGTTGAGAGACCTATAGTCCACACACATCCTTTGGGTTTCATCCTTCTTGTCTACGAAGAGCACAGGAGCTCCCCATGGTGACGAGCTTGGACGATAAAACACTTCTCCAACTGATCCTGAATTTGCTTCTTGAGTTCCACTAGTTCATTGACGGGCATCCTATAGGGTCTCTTTGCTATGGGTGCAGTTCCGGGTACCAAATCAATGGCAAACTCAACATCCCGATCAGGTGGCACACCTGGAAGCTCCTCTAGAAACACGTCCAAGAATTCTTGAACCACTGGAATGCTGTCCAATGTTGCTCCTTCGACGTGGTTCAAGATTGCCTTTTCGGTTGTTTGTTGGGCTGACTCAAACTCGACACGAATATCGTGCTCATTTGTCAACTGCACACTTCTTTCAGCACATTGGATTACCCCGTTGTGCTTGCTTAACAAATCCATCCCGAGTATGATGTCAATCCCTTGGGAATCCAAGACAATGAGGTTGGCAACGAAGTCAAATCCCTTATTTTAAGGCTTACTTTCGGACATACTATATTAGTCCTCATCTCTCCACCGGGAGAATTAACTAACATATCACATTTTAAGTGTGATATGGGTAGATTATGCTTGGCAACAAACTTGGATGATATGAAGGAATGTGATGCTCCAGAATCAAATAAGATGGTGGCTGGGATGGAGTTGGCAAGGAACATACCAATTACGACGTCCTCAGCCCATTGTGCTTCCTCAGCAGAGACATGGTTCACGTTGCCGCGAGCATAGTTCTTCTGTCCACGGTTTCCTTGATTGTCCCCTCCGTTCGGTCGAGGGTTCTGCTTGGGCACGTTGCCTTGCTGTCCAGGGCCTCTCCTCGGGCACTGGCTCGCAAAGTGTCCTGTTTCCCCGCATGCAAAGCATGCCCTGTTGCCTATAGCAGCAGGTACGTTGGGGCGGGGGTTTTGAACAGGAGCGCCCATGTTGGGTCGGGGCACAGGGGGCAAGGGCACACGAGGTGCTTGTGGAACAGGTCGTTGCTGTGGTGGCTGACTAGGGCGGTATGCAGGAGCGGTCGATCCATACTGCGATGCGGCCGGGGGCATGTACCGAGGTCGTACGTTGCTCCCTTGGGGCTGGTATGGCATCTTCCTCTTGCACTCTCGCTCGATCTCTCGGATCTTGCTTTCAACCACTATAGCCTTGTCAACCAGCTTCTGGAAGCTCGCGTAGTCATTGTTGAGGAGCTGAACCTGAATCTCATTGTTCAACCCTCTCTTGAACAGGTATTGCTTCCTCTGGTCTGAGTTGACATCTTCGGGGGCATACCGGGACAGTTGTGTGAACTTGTTGAGATACTCATTCATACTTCTCTGTCCTTGGCAGAGACCTTCAAACTCCTGTCTCTTGAGCATCATTACACCAGCAGGGATGTAATGCGAGCGGAAACTCTCCTTGAACTCAGTCCAAGTGATCGTCTCCGGGTCGAGATGAGCCTTACATAGGGCATCCCACCAATAAGCGGCAGCTCCCATAAGTTGGTGCGGCACAAAGAGAACCTTCTCTCAGTCATTGCACTGCACTATGGAAAGGTTCTTCTCCATGGATTTCAACCAGTCATCGGCCTCCATGGGGTCGTTAGCTTGAGCAAAGGTGGGTGGTCGAGTCCTCATGAACTCACCCAGTCTGTTATGAGCCGGCGGTAGTGGTGGCGGTGGTGCCGGAACGGGGTTGTTGTTGTTGGCCTGCAACTGACCCAAAGTTTGGATCATGGTTTGCATAAGTTGATTCTGCATGGCCATCAACCATTCCAGGTTGTTCTCACCAGCTCCAGGGTTAACAGGAACATAATCGTGGGCATCCTCTTGGTTGTCACGGACGTTCCTTCGGCCGACGTTTCCTCTCACCATCTATGAGAGAGAACGAAATAGAATAGAAGGTTAGAAGTTTAGGTAGATCCCCTTAACTATATGCATCAAGGTGGATTGCATTATATATATTAGCCCATATGAGGATGTGAACAAGTGCCGAAGCATCTCACTCCTATTTCTACTTGTGTGTGGATATGGACATCGTTTTGAGACGTCCCACGACTCACACTAAGCACACAATTCACAAACAATCATCACAAGGGCTCACACAACTCCTATTCAAGGCTTGTTCAATGGGGGTCCTATACGGCTTAGGGTGTTGCCACTCTGTAATTGCCTTTCCTAGGCTTGCATCCTATGGTAAGCGTGGCTTAGCTACCAATCTGTGTCGGATACTATCTGTGATCTATCTAAGCGTGTAACCTACCGTCAACCCGTGGCTCTGATGCCAATCCGTGATTGTATCTAGGTGTGTAATCTACCCTCAACCGTGGCTCTGATACCAATCTGTGACGCCCTCAATTCTGTGGAAAACCACGGAACCGAGAACTGATGCATATGTGTGCCCAGGATGTTCATCACACATACACATATGTTCCACAAACTGAATTCAGAATATATATAACCACGAATAACAGAGTTTATTATAATGTTTCATGAGTCTTGGACTCATGCTCACAGCGAAAGTCTTAATCTAACAGCGGAAGTCTTATTTTTATGCAGAGGAAGTCTTCTAACTAGTGCGGAAGCAATATAAGCAGTAGCGGCTCCATCTCTACTCCATCCCCACAGGCAAGGTTTAGAACAGATTACACGCCTAATGCTCCACTTGGTCTTCATAGTAATCTTCTCCTGTTGCTGATGATGAAATAATGCAAGTTTGAGTACAATAATGTACTCAGCAAGTGCGGGAAAATATGATATGTAGCTCACAACAAGGTAGGTATAAAAAGGCTCATTGCAGAAAGCAAAGTTATTTATCAAAACCACGATAAAACAACAACTTATCTTTAAGTGAATGTAATTCCCAACATGTATTAAAATACCGATCATACCTCTATTATGTTCATTACCTTCCATGTCCCATCCAGACATTAATCAACCTCATTCTTGCTCACGAATACCTCCTCGTATTCGCTACCATCTCACGAATAGCATCTCGTATTCGCTACCATTTCATCTCATAAACAACTTCGTCTCACACCGAGACAAACCTCGTAGCCATGACTCGACAGTCATGCAACCCATCTTATCACCCGGATTCAACAGTCCCAAAACAAAACCAAAACCAAACCATAACCAAAACCATCCAATGTCATCCCAAAATAACCATCCAACTAATCATGGAAGTTGGCCAGGAGCTCATGACCGTAAGCTCGGCTATCATGATAGTTTTAGACTCTATAGAGTTTGCACCTCTTTAACCACAAGTTTGTGATTTCGTCACCCATCGGTGACTGGAGAACCTCCATTATACTAGTACACAACCATCGGTGTGGCCAAGAGATCACAAAATAGCCTTACAAAGGGGCTACTAGATGTATGGACTCACTAAGGTTTCACCGGCAGGCTAGAATCTCCAATTCTCCCACCCACGGGCCCCCTCTTGTGCCATGCAGTTCCCAGGGCAGTCCTCACTCCACTCCCATTCCCCGCGCCTTCCACGGTCCATAACAATCTAGCAACTTACCTAATTAGTCAGCTAAGCCGCACCCATACTTGGCCTTGTGGTGGCACTGTTATCCTGGCATGTGCTCGCATGAACCGGTCCTTAGATCTATGGCAAGTAAACCACCATCTCATGCTACCTCATTCTCAAACCCAGTCTTGCCTAGATCTCCCTCTGATCCATGTTCATTAACAACATCAGTTTCTCATTATCATTACGAGTGCAGTTAGCTAGACACATCTATCTCGTTTCCCAATCCCATGGACTCAGCAAAGCTTAAAACAAAAACCATACCCGACTCATAAACTTCCCTGGCGACAAGGGTGGTTTAACCAAAACTAGTAAACTCCTATAAAAAGGTTTCCCATCATGTTTGACTCAGCACACACACCATTTCGCAAAACAAAACAGTTTTCTCAAAACATAGGATAAATATTGTCAAGGGGCACTTGCCTTGTTCTTGCGGTTCCGGTTGCTCTTGGATCTCGAAACCTTGTTGTTGCAGCTCGTCGTAGACAGCTCCTTGAGCTTGTCCTGCTATACAGGATCACACACATACAAGATCCGCAGCAATCAATATCATGCACAAACTTTAACTATATGCGATGATGCATATGCACGCTATCCTATGATCAGTTTTTATTATATCAGTTTGTACGTGTTCTTGCATGGTTTGCATGGATTTTATGATGAACATAGGTGTTCGGATCAAATGTGGACGTGGTGATGATCTTGTCTTTAGATCACCCCGATCAACAAGTGATCTGTCAACGAAAAAGCTTCTGTTCGAAATGAATCGAAGAACAGATGCAAAGAAAACGCGATGACGTCGTAAGGTGATATTGGAGACCTACCTTACGCTCATCTGGTCTCGGGTCCTTCTCTAGCAAGACAGATCGTTGGGACTCTCTTCCGGCGATCTTCCTCGACTGAACTCCGGCGATGGTTTTACTTCGGCGAGTTGGGGGCTAGGGCTCTAAGTCCTCGGCTTTAGGAGTTGAAAAACAAGTTCGTGGTTTCGGCCAAGGGTTCTGTGTTCTATTCATAATTGGGAGAAGAAGAGTCCTAATCTGATTGGACTTCGAATAAGAGTTCTATTCAGATTGTCGTTGAATCCTTATGACTTATCTTGAGTTGATTTGGTGCGGTAACATTGTGGAATTCAGGTCGGTTTCTTCTCCGTACCGATATTTCTACGCGTACAGAATCCAAAAACCGCTCCAGAACTCGTTACCTCCGCGGTGATGAGCTCCGGAAGCTCCACGTGTTCACCGGGGCCTGGTCTCCCCTTTTTCCACAGAGACGAGCTCCGGTTGTGCCACGTGTCATGCGAGCGAGACCTCCCTCTACTTCGGAGGTGAGCTCCGCGTGCTCCACGTATCTTGGCGGTCGGGACCTCTTCTCTATTCGGAGGTGGCTCCGCGCACGCCACATGTCAGTGCCGGACCTTCCCTCTCTTCGGAGGTGGCTCCGGATGTGCCACGTATCCATTTCGGACCTCCCTCTCTTCGGAGGCGAGCTCTGTGAATGCCACACGTCAAGTAGTGCCGGACTCCCTTTTTCCTCAGAGACGAGCTCCGAGGTCGACACGTGTCCAACAGTGTCGGACCTCACGGAGATAAGCTCCTGTGGCGACATGTGTCCAATAGAACCGGACCTCTTAGAGGTGAGCTCTGAGATCGACACGTATCTCGCGCGACTGGTCCTCTGATTTCCGCGGTGACTAGCTCCGAAGGTGACATGTGTCCTGCGGCTGGCCTTGCTTCTCCGCATAGGCTAGCTCCGGGGGCAACACGTGTCTCACGGGGTCGGACCTCTCCCCCTTTGTGGAGATGAGCCCAGAGCCTGCCACGTAGCCAGTTTAGCGGTGGACCTCTCCCCACTTTGCAGGGATGAGCTCCGAACACGCTACATGGCCAGCGAGCCGCGGGAGTTGTCTTCGGCACTCCCTGTGAACTGGATTCGGCTCTTTTTTGGCTATCTTTTTGATATTTTCTCTGTTCCTACTTCTTTTAAAACGTTTTTTCTACATGAAACATGAATATATGCAGAAACCAAAAATGAGGGTGTCACACTCCTGCTCGGGGATGAGGACGCCGGGTACAAAACACTCGGTTGCACCCCTGGTCCGCGTGAATCCCCTCCTCCTTCTCTCTGTTCCACCCGCACACATCCGAAGCGGTGTGCCCTGAGTTCGCCGCTCTCTGATCGCTGGCGTCTGGGCAACACAGGCTCCCTCGTGCCTGACAATCAACACAAGAAACAATCGCCCTAAGGTGCTGGTCCTTCTAGTCCAAACCGTTTGTTGTTTCGTGCACTGTCGAGGGAGAATTTCCCCGGGGATGTTTCGGTGTTCTTAGGGCCGAGCCAACCCAAATCCCAAAATTTGCGGGTATTGGCTCATTACCGGGTATAGCGAGCTACAAGCATGATCTACACCCTGCCATGACCATCTAGGATAAAAAAGTACGAAGAACCATTGAGTATAGACTCTGGTTATCGAGTTTTTCCGGTCACAGCCGATATCGGGCCTAGGTCGATGGTGAGAACGTAGCTCCAGCCGTTTCCATGGCCAACTGAGCTCATATTCATGCTCAGCATGCCATAGCGGAGCTGTAGGAGCAAACTGTTTGAAGAATAAGGCCCTGAGTAGCCCGGGCGACATCGCCGGAGTAGAGAGAGCCACTGTCACCGTCCCGGGCGTGGTTCCGGCCATCGCCGAGCTTCGGTGAGGGCACCAGTGTGTTCCTCGAGCAAAGTTGGGCCCAGGCGGCGAGAACCATCGAAGGTCGTGCAGCGAAACGGCCGGCGGCGAGAACTCGGGCGATGCACCGCCGCGGGAGTCACGGGATGGCGCGAGGTAGACGAAGGGGGCCGGGTCCACGGGTCAGCCGCTGTTCTCGCGCGGGGATCCAGTTGCGGCCGGGATTCAGTGCGGCAGCGCGGGTAAAACCCCGTGGGCCGCGGTGTGGCCGCGTTCTCAGTGGGCCGATTTGAGGAGAGGGCCCCACCTGCAGAGTTTAAACATTTTGGAGGATTTTCCAGTTTTAGTGCAAACTTCAAATGCATAGAACTTTTGATAGGAAGCTCCAAATGCAGTGAACCAAATTTTTCTGAACTCAGAATTTTGAGTACTTTCCAGCAATACAAATTTCAGCTCATGAAACTTAATAGTTTTCTAGAATTAAATCCCTAAAGTTTAAACTGTTAGGAATTTTATCTGAGGATTACTTCATGAAAAATTCTGAAATTTGGCTGAGAGGTTAATTGGAAAATCCTTGAGTCACAGTAAAATTATCAGACTCAACCAAGTTAATTTAGTCCCCCTAATGGGGTGATTAATTGAACTTCCCTGAGAAAGTAGAAAAATGTACAGAAACATTTTTCAGATTTTCTCAAATTTTGTTTAGGGCATAACTTCCTCTAGAATTCTTCAAATGACATGAAACCAACTCCCTTAGGACCATTTCAAATTCTAGTTTCCAGAAAATAAGAATTGGAGCCATGAAAACCCCTGAAACTCCTTAGAGGCTCTAATATTTACCAAATAGGTTTCTATTTGTACAAGGCTCAAATGAACTTTGTTTCAAATGAAACTTGGTCAAGACTCTGGTTAGAACCATACCAAGCCACCAAAAAAATTTCAGAGCCAAAGGGGAGGGTTAGCTAGAGTTATAGTAATTACTTATTCAAGTTTACACATTGCATATGAATTGGCATGTAGTGTCTCGTTAACGTGTAGTCGCTGAAGGCGAGGAGACTCCGGAAGTGCTCGACTTCCTTCTTCCGTACGAAGACCTAACCACTGACCAGCAGCAACAAGGCAAGCCCTAGTTTGCATTATCCCTTTTATAAAGTTTTGCTTTCTTTACATGTCTAGTGTGAAGTATGAATGTGCATTAGGTGTAGGATGGATGGAACCCCACTTGCATAACCAGAATTTTCCTATAAGATTGAGGGTAGTGTCTAAGACCTCGAGTAGACAGGCTATGCTTAATGATTCATAGGACTTCGGTACAAGTCGAGTTGTTGGAATCTACTCACGAGTTTAGGCTTGGGACACACGGGATTGGTTCGAGTGACATGAGATCACTTTAGTAATGAAAATGAGACTAGGCAGGGGCTATGGCGCAGCAAGAGGAAGTCTTGTGTGTGCCGCCCTGTCCGTGTCGATTGAGGACCGATCCGTGTGTGGCCCACGCTGATCAAGTTTGAACGTACCGAAGGCATATCGGATATATGGGCCCCGATAAACCGATGTAACCTAAACCTCCGGGCGTCAAGGCATAACGCACCGATTTATAGGTGTAGGCTAAGGGCAGCAAGGTGGAAATCTGCTGACGGGCATAGAGAGATGCTCCGTGTAGGGAACCTCCTGCTCATTTCGGTGCGACCGGTTCGACGTTTGGGCTGTTGGGTGAAAGGTTGTCCCGTACGGCATCGAGTGAGTGTGCTGTGCAGCTCCACGGGTGGGTGTACGTGACGTGCTCTTAGGGTCTCACTGCAGGTGTATATCGAGTCGATTCGCCGTCCCTCACAGTGAAGAGTACCACTTGGTCACTGAGTCGTGACGTAGGCTAATGTATGAAATGTGATGATTCAATATTGCAGTTATGATATAATTGTATTGCTACGTGTGTGCCACCAAATATTGCTTACTAAATTTCAGATTCATGAACTATTAACTTGTGCCTAAAAGATGAACTAAGGATGAACTTGTAGGCGTTTCCATTTGTTGCAATTTGACCGTCCCATGTTCATTGTTCCCGACATGTAGAGTTCCATGCCTAGGCGAGTCGGTTAAGTCTTGTTGATCCCTCGTGCTCATGGTTGTTGCTTAAGTGTTTTTCAGGTGAAGAGCCATCCATGGACTCGGGTCACGAGTCCACCGGCGAGGGTTACCCTCCGTCGGGGACCACGGCTGAGTGGGAGCCGTACACGCTGCGCTGAGCTGAGGAGTGCAGCTAGTGTGGGTTGCCCTAGGGCTGGCCAACCGACTTTTGCTAGATAGGCGGGCGTGAGTTGTACAAATTAAACTTCCGCTGTGTAATATGAACCCTAGTGTGTAACTGAGTATTGTACCAGTTTGTACAAGTTTCAGTTGGTTTTTCTATGTAATACAAGGTATCCTTATGATGTGTGCTGCCGGGTGTCGCATCGTGCGGCACCACCCTCGGCGATCCTGGATGAGCGGATTCCGGTCCGCCACACCAGCCCCCAGGTGTGTTTGTCATCGACCTCATCCAACCATCCATCCGTGTTGAAGAGACACAACCGAGTCTACCGGCCAAGCCTGGCCTCCAGGTAAACATTGCCAAACTAGGATGGCAGGCCCCATACGTCGAGTACCTGGCAACTGAGAGACTCCCCATAGAGGAGGTCGAGGCTCGGCGAATCGTACACCGGGCCAAGACATTTTTCCTCATAGAAGGCGAGCTCTTCTGACAGAGCGTCACCGGGATCCTGCAACGTTGCATCCTGAGCAAGTGAGGAATGGAGCCACACCTCAACATTCACGAAGGGGTCTACGGACATCACACGGCCCTGAGGTCCCTAGTCTAGAAGGCATATCGCCAAGGGTTTTACTAGCCGACTGCCGTCTCTGACACCGAGTGAATCATACACACCTGCCAGGGTTGTCAGTATTTCGCCCGACAGATACATGCCCCGGCCCAGGACTTTTGAGCCATCCCCCTCACATGGCCTTTCAAAAAGGCACTCAGGGGCTTCACCATCCTCCTCCTCGCTGTAGACAAGTTCACCAAGTGGATCGAGGCAAGACTGTTTGTCATGGCATCGTCAGTCCAAGCGGCAAGCTTCATCAGTGACATCATCTACGGCTTCAGGGTGCCGAACGCCATTATCACTCGCAATGACACCCAGTTCACGAGGAGAAAATTCCTCGAGTCCTGCGACAACTTCCACATTCGGGTCGACTGGGCATCGGTAGCCCACCTGCGCACCAATGGACAGGTCGAGCGGGCAGTTGGCTTGATACTACAGGGGCTCAAGCCTCTCATCTTCGACCGCCTCAACAAATGCGTTGGGCGCTGGGCCACTGAGCTACCATCCGTACTATGGAGCCTGCGCACCACACCCAACTGCTCCACCAATTTCACGCTTTCTTTATGGTCTACGTTGCGGAAGCTGTCCTACCGACCGAGCTCGAGTACGGCTCGCCTCGAACCAAAGCATACGAAGAAGCCCGATCCAAGCAGGCAAGGCATTACTCCGTCGACCAACTCGATGAGGCCCGTGACGTCGCACTCCTGCGATCAGCTAAATACCAACAAGCACTGGGGTGCTACCAAGCGGGGGATCTGGTCCTCTGAAGGATTCAGAACAACAAGGACAGACACAAGCTGTCTTCCCCATGGGAAGGGCCATACATCATCTCTACTATCCTTCGGACTGGCGTATGCTGCTTTGCTGACATCAACGACAATCCCCTCCTCAACGCATGGAACATCGAGCAATTTAGGCGATTCTACACATAAGGATGCCAAGCCCTGATGCACCGTCAGCAATCAACCAGCCTCAAGAAGCGCCACACGGCAGAGAGAATCGATCTCCTGCATTGCGACGCTCGGGGGCTGCACGACCGTATGAAGCCTCGGAAGCTTACATCAAGAGAATTTCCTCCCTTCAAGTTGCGCGACCCACGGCTAAGAGACAATGAAAACCCTGAACGAAGCCACGGTCCAAACGAGACAGAGACGACATTTACTCAAACCACGCGAGACCGAAGACTCGCACCAAGAGACCCGATCCTCCCGAGTCTGGAGCCGCGTGACCCATGGCCAAGGGACAATGATAACCCAGAGCGTAGCCATGGTCCGAATGAGGCACGACGGACAAAGTGCTCGGGTCCCTTCTTCCCGAGCCGCACCGCACGACCTATGGCCAAGGGACAATGAAAAACCTAGGTGAAGCCATGGTCCAAACGTGGCATGACGGATAAAGTATCTGGGCCCCCGAAAATCATGCAATCTACAGCCAGGAGGCAACCAAAGCCGGACGAGAAGCTATGGTTCGAGCAAGCAAACGAAATAAATCAAAAGTGTGACACTCTTTTCATTCCTTAAAAATCATTAATACAAAAAGAGAAAGAAGAGATACAAGACTATGGATGGGCTACCCTAGCCTTTGCTTCTCCATCTCCTCCATCTGTTGGATGCAGTCGTTAGGGACTATCTCCTGCAGGGACCGGGCCACCGGCTCAGCCCATCTAAGGAGCTCCTTCTACTCCGCATCGGATAGGCCGTCGGCGAAGCCTTCTCCGACAGTCTCAAAATCGACCAAGGGTAGTGCGATAGCACCACACCCAGGGCCATCCGAGCCACGAAAATAGCTCTGGCGCCCCCATAAGATGACAGGCAGGTCCCCAGCCGATCCCCGACCTATGACAGCTCTGCACTGAGCCTCTCCTCTGAGAAGTCGCCGAGCACCGCACAACAGACGGAGCGCCCGACATTCTGAAGGCTGTCGAGACTTGACGGAAGTGCACCAAGCTACTCAAAAACCTTCCCGAGCCGAGCCCTAATGGAACCCTTGACCAAAGAGGCCTCATCAGACGGACCCAAGATCAGATCACAGGTCGCGGTAGCCATGGCATGAATCCCCTACAGATCATCCTCGACCTCAATGAGCCGAGGGCGAAGACCCGTGTGCTTCGTGTCCCGATTGACAAGCATATTCTCCGCCTCAGCTAGGAGACCCTTCGTATCTAAAGAAACAACAACAAAGTTGAGTACGAAGATGCCGAGAGAGATCATGAGAACAGAAGGAAGGCCTACCGAAGAGTTGACGATCGGCCACAATCATAACATCTCGAGCCACTCGAGCTTTTTCAGCTATAGTCTCCGTAGCCGCCAGCGCATTGGCCGCCTCATCCAAAGCAGCCCGGGCTGCGTCACAAGCAACCCGAGCTCAACGTTAGCCACCGCCGACCGAGCAGCCGCGGCCGTGCTCTCATCAGTAGCCCGTACGGCCTCCGCGTGGACTTGAGCAAGCTACGCCCACGCAGCCGCCAATACGAATTCCGCCTCCGTTCGACGAAGTTCACCCTCTCGAGTGAGACGAGACTTCTCGGCCGCCCACAGGATCTGCCCCTGCGAAGAAAAGAAAAAGCTCAAAGAAAGAACAAGATCACCCGAGCAGAAAAGGCAAGAACAGAACCGAAGTAGTCACCTGACCGCTGGGAGCAACTCTCTGCAACCGATCGAGCACGCCGCCGACGCGCTCATACCCAGACATGAGGCTCACTTGAGCAGGAGCAAGATCAGCGCAGGAGCTCTCGATGTCTGTGCAAGCCCGCTCCCACATTGCAAGCTTAGACAGGGAGAGATCCATGGTAGGGGCGTGGCCTCCTTGGTGGGCCGATTGTGTCGAACCTTGTAGAGCTATGCTCGGAGCCGGACCCTGGGCAAATCCCGCCACAGCACCCCCCCCCCCCCCCGTGACATCCTCATTTTCGGTTCTGCATGTATTCGTGTTTCATGTAGAAAAACATTTTTAAATAAGTAGAAACCGAGAAAGAATAAAAAAGTTAGCCAAAAAGAGCAGATTCCAGTTTACAGAGAGCGCCGAAGACAACTCCCGCGGCTCGCTCGCCACGTGGCGTGTTCGGAGCTCATCTCTGCAAAGGAGGAGAGGTCCGCCGCTAAACTGGCTACGTGGCAGGATCAGGGCTCGTCCCTGCGGCAAAGGGCGAGGTCCGACCCCGTGGGACACATGTTGCCCCCGGAGCTAGCCTCTGCGGAGAAGCGAGGTCAGTCCTGCAGGACACGTGTCGGCTGTGAAGCTATTCAACACGGAAAAGAAAGGACCAGCCGCGCGGGACACGTGTCGCTCTCGGAGCTCACCTCTGAGAGGTCCGGCCCCGTCAGACACTTGTCGCTCTCTGAGCTCATCTCCGAGGTCCGGTCCTATTGGACACGTGTTACCTCCGGAGCTCACCTCCGGGAGGTCCGACACTACCGGACACGTGACACCTCCGGTGATAGGAGAATGAGTCCCGATCTTCCGAGAGGTAGGGTAAACTTTATTAGGTGGAGATCTCGACGTCCGAACGAACGAAACCCCGCAATCACTACACCACTGCTCCATTGGTTATCACTCGTGTCACACGAATGACCTCGTCATGAAGGCTTATCCCTGCATGCACAATCAAGAACACAAGCAAGAACAGAGAAGTTGCAATCAAAAATGAATTGATCACGAATTTGGGGTCTCACAACCGATGATCGGAGACACTGTTCAATGACAGATTGTAACTAAGCAAAACCCAACCCTAATGTGGTGGCGACTGCTGTATAAAAAGGAGTTTAGGGGCGTGCAAGACCCCTGGATGCAACCCTAATGGGCTTCCACACGATACACGGGCCAGCAGCCCAAAACGCGGTGGCGTAGCACCGGACAGATTCTGGACGCCCACTTGTTTCGCTGATTCCCGTCAACTTAGAAGGAATTTTGAGGTGGGGCTGGTTCCATTGGAAGCTTTATGAAATCACGGTTCCAACCATATATAGAACTTCCAAATCCGACTCTGAATGTGTCCGGGACGTCAGTTTTGGTGAAGGCAGCTCCTGGAACCTGAGGTGGAGTCGAAGTCGAGTTGTACTTGGGCTCCTCCTTGGTGTGCACGTCCTATCTCCTCCTCCTTGACTCCTTGGACTCCTCCCAGCCATTGCTGGTCCTCTCCATTGTTCCTAATCAATAAAACATGCATGGAAACAAGCGTAAGTTCTGAAAAACAGTTGACAAGGTTAGAACGTACCTGGAGATCCAATTGTCGTGCACGTGCTCTAGTGATTGGTCCTTGCATTGTATGCAAAGGAGAGATGTCCTCATCATCCTCCCCCTCTTGAATTGGAGTTGTCCTCGACTCAAGCTCATCTTCCTCACCCAAGTATGGCTTCAAATCTGAAATGTTAAATGTCGGACTAACCCCAAACTCGGGAGGCAACTCAAGTTTATATGCATTGTCATTTATCTTCTCAAGAACCTTAAAAGGTCCAGCAGCACGTGGCATGAGTTTGGACTTTCTCAAATCCGGGAACCTATCTTTTGTCAAATGAACCCACACCAAATCACCGGGTTCCAATTTTACCTCCTTCCTACCTTTACTAGCAGCAATGCGATACTTTTCATTCATTTTTTCAATTTGTAACTGAAGCGTCCTGACCCATAAGATCAGAACTAAACATGTAATATTATGCCAGAAACAGAGTTCGGTACATAATATTACAACACAAGTGGAACCACAACCATACAGAGCTTTATTACAACGGCATACACTTTAGTACAACAATAATAAGGACTAACATAAGGATGATTAACGTCATAAGAACATGGACAACTAGCTCCTCCTCGTACATGGTTCCACGGTAACACCTTGGGTGTGGATGCGACCCTACTCGAAGTCCTCCGGGTTGAAGTCAGGATCCTCTGAAGATATCAACAACGGTTGAGTACAAAAGTACTCAGCAAGCTCCACCTCGCCCTTCGGGAGGGGAATGAAACAAACATAGATGCAATGCACAACAATAAAAGTGATGCAACCTAATGCAACCAAATAACCCATCCAGAGACATTCCTCACCTCATTCTCACAACAGGTGGCTTCCTAGTTGTTAGGACCACACCATAACCTGTCCTATACCGAGGACACGGCCGTCCGAACGGGTTCTACACTCTGCAGAGGTTGTACGCTTGACCCACACGCACGGACCATCCACGACAGCCCGTCATAACCGACACCCAGTCGAAACATCACCCAAACCAGTCGTCCCCAACCCAGTGTCATGACTTATCTCAATATCATCTCAATTTTCATAAATGCATCTCTCTCTCTCTCTCCACCGTGGACGACTGTCGGGCTAGCCACCGGGGTTAGGCTAAGCCCCGCCCATACAGGGTCATGTGGTCGTACTGAAGAAAGTTAGGTGAGATGTCAAAACAACTCGGTCCTTAAGGCTCACCAGGGCAGCCTCCATACCCAAACCACGAGCCTATCATCTTGATAGTACTCACTGTAAGTCTACCACCACGGTAGCGCTTACACCAACACTAACCCTTCTGCCCCGGTCTCAACTCACGCTCTCCCCAACCATGCAACATAAACAAGACAACATCATCATGCATAATCTCATCCTATCAATATGCTGCAAAAAGAGAAACTAGTATGTTTACCCTCTATCACTCGAATAACTCATGCTCAACAATGCAAATGCCTAATCTACTGGCCACAATGGATAAACCTCACATAGGAGCAATATGATCAAAAAGGGGGTGATGGAACTTGCCTTCGCTACCGTCTGCAGCGTCGTTCTCTTGGTCACTTGGCTCCCCTGGGTTCTCTTCCGGCACTGGTTCTACACCGCGCACAAGCAAACACACAAACAAAGCAAACATACATCATTCAGACTTTCTTACACTAACTATATTATGATATTAGATGATTTTTATAAGAAGAATCGGATTAAGTGATTCTTTTGTGTGTGGGTGAGATCTGCTCTAAGGCCAATCAAGGGGTTGCTTAGGGTTGGGCTCAAATCAGCAAGAGTAAACGGGGGAGGATGGCCAGAGAGTAAGAAATCGAACGCCGAGGCTATGAATCACTCGATTAAGCTGCCGATTTTGGGTAGGAAGTAGAGCAACTTCATGGAAGGGCGGCCATGCCACGGGGTGGTCGCGGCCAAACCCGAGGAGAGGGGGAAAGGGGGGGATGACTCGGGGAAGAGAGTGGAGGTTGGGGTGCTCACCTTGGCCGTGGCTTGGCGGGGCTCGGCGGGGAGGGTTCCTCGTCGAAGATCGATGTTGGAGGGGGGGGAGGAGATGCGAGCGCCAGTGCTCAATGGGGCGGGGGAGGAAGTGAGCCCCCAAGCCCCTTTTATAGATGAAGGGGGAAATGGATAGGGATGGAGGGAGGAGAGGTAGGTGAGGTGTAATTAATGCATGTTCCGGGGGCTTCTCGTGGAGTGGATAAGGATGGGGGGAGATATATGTGAGGGGTGGTTCCGGAAGCTTCTCGTGGAGTGGATAAGGATGGGGGAGATATGTATATGAGGGGTGGTTTCGGGAGCTTCTCGTGGAGTGGATAAGGATGGGGGAGATATATATGAGGGGTGGTGCCGGAAGCTTCTTGTGGAGTGGATAAGGATGGGGGGGGAGATATGTATATGAGGGGTGGTTCCGGGAGCTTCTCGTGGAGTGGATAAGGATGGGGGGAGATATATATGAGGGGTGGTTCCGGAAGCTTCTCGTGGAGTGGATAAGGATAGGGGGAGATATATATGAGGGGTGGTTCCGGAAGCTTCTCGTAGAATGGATGAGGATGAGGGAGGAAGAGAAAAAGAGTTCGCCTTTAGGCAAAAGTAGGGGGGGTGGCTGCACCAGTTTCGATGAAAGACATAACTGAGATCGGCCAGTAATGTGCGTAATTTGTCTGGTGATTAATTCTATAATTCTGATTTATTAGCTTTACGAAAAATGGGGCGTTACAGACCTACCCCACTTAGGATGAATCTCGTCCTCGAGATTCGAGTGGTCTGCAAAGAGATGGGGGAACTCTGTCCGCAATGCATCTTCTCTTTCCCAAGTAGCTTCGGCCTCCGAGTGTCTGCTCCACTGGACCCCACAAAGTGTGACGGTGTTTCTCCGTGTCCTTCGGGTGACTGTTTCCAAGATCTTTACTGGCACCTCCTGGTAGCGCAGATCATCTTGCAGGTCTAGAGTTTCTTGTGCCACCTGTTCCTCGGGAACCCGTAGGCATTTTCTTAGCTGTGACACGTGGAAGACGTTGTGCACGCCTGACATTTCATCGGGTAGCTGAATCTCATACGCTACTGATCCTACCCTTTTTAGGACTGAGAAAGGGCCAATGTACCGTGGTGCCAACTTTCCACGTACTTGGAATCTGCGCGTGCCACGGATTGGAGATACTTTAAGGTACACATGATCTCCAGCTTGGAAACTGATTTCACGCCTCCTCTTGTCTGCGTAGCTTTTCTGACGTGATTGGGCGGCCTTGAGATTCGCTCGAATCTCCTCTACCTTGTCCTCTGCTGCCGAGATGAAGTCTGGTTGCTCCACAATGCGGTCCCCAACTTCTGACCACATGAGTGGGGTTCGACACTTCCTTCCATAGAGGGCTTCATACGGTGACATCTTGATGCTGGCCTGATAACTGTTGTTGTATGAGAACTCGGCATACGGTAAACTGTCTTCCCAATCCTTGCCGTAGGTTAGAACAGCGGCCCTCAACATGTCTTCCAAGATTTGGTTGATCCTCTCTGTCTGACCATCTGTCTGAGGGTGATATGCTGAACTAAAGTCTAACTTGGTACCAAGCGCCTTTTGAAGACTCCTCCAAAACCTTGACGTAAACTGAGTACCTCGATCTGAGACTATCCTCGATGGTACTCCATGTAGTTTCACAATACGGTCTATGTACAACATGGCCAGCTTACTCACATTGTAGGTAGCGCGCACAGGAATAAAGTGTGCAACTTTAGTCAGACGGTCGACCACTACCCATACGGAGTCATTACCATTCTTGGTCCTTGGTAGGCCAGTGATGAAATCCATTCCTACCTCATCCCATTTCCAAACGGGAATCGGTAAGGGCTGTAATAGGCCACTCGGCTTTTGATGCTCAGCTTTGACCCTTCTACACACATCACAATAAGCCACGAATTTGGCTATGTCACCCTTCATGCCAACCCACCAATATTTTTGCTTAATATCCACATACATCTTTGTGGCTCCAGGGTGGATGGAGTAGGCAGAGTTATGAGCTTCATCCATGATCGTATTCCGATAGTGACCTTGTGAAGGCACACACAACCGTTTCTTGAACCACAATATTCCATCTCTATCAACTCTAAAGTCTGGTGCCTTGCCTTCACCCGTTTGTTCCTTGATCTTCATTAACTTTTCATCTTCCTGCTGAGCCTTCTTAACCTGGTCATCCAGCACAGGGTGAACACTAAGGTTGTAGTTGTAGGAGTGAGGTACAATACTTAGGTTCAACTTCAGCATCTCCTCGCACAGTTGTGGTACTTGAGTTACCAAGTGATGACAGTATGCTTTCCTGCTAAGAGCGTCTGCCACAACATTTGCTTTACCCGGGTGGTAGTGGATCTCCACATCATAATCCTTAATTAGTTCCAACCATCTTCGTTGTCTTAGGTTCAGATCAGGCTGGGTAAAGATATACTTGAGACTCTTGTGATCTGTGTATATTTCACACTTGTTACCGATCAGATAGTGTCTCCAAATCTTAAGAGCATGCACTACCGCAGCCAATTCCAAGTCATGGGTTGGGTAGTTCTGCTCGTGCGGCCTTAACTGACGGGAGGCATAGGATACCACTCGTCCTTCTTGCATTAGCACACATCCTATGCCGTGTCTAGAAGCATCACAATAAATAACAAAGTTCTTGTGAATATCCGGTAAGACTAAGACTGGGGCCGTGGTTAGTCTTCCCTTCAACTCACGAAAACTTCGCTCACATGCTTCAGTCCACACAAACTTCTTATCCTTCTTTAGTAGTTCCGTCATTGGTCGGGCTAGCTTGGAAAATCCTTCGATGAACCTCCGATAATAACCAGCCATACCTAGAAAACTACGAATCTCCGAGACCGAAGTTGGTTGCTTCCAAGATGATACGGCTTTGACCTTCTCCGGATCAACTGCAACCCCCTCGGCTGTTAGCACATGCCCAAGGAAGCTAACTTTCTGTAACCAAAACTCACATTTGCTGAACTTGGCATAAAGTTGATGGCTCCTGAGCCGGTCCAAAACAACACGCAGATGTTGCGCGTGCTCTGCTTCACTTCGGGAATAGACTAGAATGTCGTCGATGAAGACAACAACAAACTTGTCCAACTCTTGCATGAACACCCGGTTCATTAGGTTCATGAAGTAGGCAGGGGCATTGGTTAATCCAAAAGACATCACTGTGAACTCGAACTGACCGTAGCGAGTCACAAATGCCGTCTTAGGTATATCTTCGGGCTTAATCCTCACTTGATGATACCCAGACCTCAGGTCAATCTTGGAGAAAAACTTGGCCCCCTTTAGCTGGTCGAATAGATCATCTATCCGGGGTAGAGGGTATTTATTCTTGATGGTCACCGCATTAAGAGCTCGGTAATCTACACAGAGTCTCTTACTTCCATCCTTTTTCTCTACGAAGAGGACTGGTGCGCCCCATGGTGATGCACTAGGCCTTATGTACCCTTTCTCTTGCAACTCATCTAACTGTTTCTTTAACTCGGCTAGTTCTGGCGCTGCCATTCTATAAGGCCTCTTGGCTATTGGGGCCGTTCCGGGAACTAGATCAATGGAGAACTCCACTTCTCTTTCTGGCGGCATGCCTGGCAACTCCTTAGGGAACACATCAACATACTCTTTAATCACTGCCACTTCCTGAGGTGTTTCCGCCTTCAAGTGATTTACTACTGGCTCAGACAGGCTGGAGTTGACATGACATGTGACAGTCTTCCCTTCATGGTTTGTCACTGTCACAGTCCTCTGTGCACAAGCTATACTCCCATTGCACTTGGCTAACCAATCCATACCGAGGATCACATCTATCCCATGGGAGTCAAGCACTACTAGATTAACCAAGAACTCTACCCCACTTAAGTTTAAAGGGATGTTGTTAACTCCTAGGTGGCAAGGTATATAACCTCCCGGTGATCGAGTCATTAAGGGCCTCTTAAGGGCTACCGTAGATATATCATGTGTCTCTACGAAGTGTGATGATATAAAAGAATGCGATGCGCCAGAATCAAATAGTACTGAAGCCAAAACTGACTGAACCAAGAACTCACCAAGTAGAACTCCTGGTGCTGCATCTGCCTCTTCGGCGTAGACGTGGTTTACTGTGGCCTTTCCAAAGGAGTGTTGAGTCCTTGACGGTGCTCCGCGGCTGCCTCCAGCTGGTTGCCTTGGTCCGTTAACTGAGTTGGAGACGACTGATGGTGCTGGCTTAACCTTGTAAGGGCAGTTAACGGCGATATGCCCAGGCTCACGGCAGCTGAAACAGATCCTCTGGCCAACAGTTTGATTGACCCCAGACTGCTGAGGATGGAATGAGCCATGTGATTTAGCAGGCTGTACCGGTTGCTTGAAAGTGGTGGTTGGTGCTTTATAGGATACACCACTATGAGCCATCTGCCCAGAGTAAATAGGTTGTTGGGTCTTCTGCACAAAGTAGGTTGGTTGTTGGGTCCTCTGTAGTGAATAGACAGGTTGATTACTCCTCTGAAGTTTCACCTGCTGGAACCCCTTCTTGTCCTCAAATTTTCTTTTCTTCTCCCGTAGCTCATCCCCTATGTTCTTTTCTGTAGTGATGGCCTTGTTAACCAGGGTACTGAAATCTGGGTAAACAGATGCTTCAAGAAATTTCCTGATTTCAATGTTTAACCCACGCAAAAAGGCTTCTTGCTTCTTCTCTTCTGTATCCACAGTGTGGGGGTCATAGCGGGATAACCCGGTAAACTTGTGTAGATACTCCGTCACAGTTAGTCCCTTCTGTTTAAGGTTCATAAACTCTTCCCTCTTTAGCTTCATAATGCTACTTGGGATGTGTTGCTCTCTAAACAACTTCACAAACTCGTCCCATATCATGGTCCTAGCATGTGGATGCATCTCTCTGTAGCTGTGCCACCAGGCTAAGGCAGATCCCCTCAGTTGTTGGACTGCAAGCAGAACCTTATCCTGCTCGTTTGCATGCACAACCTCGAGTTTCATCTCAATCTCTCTTAGCCAGTCATCTGCCTCAATGGGGTCCTCAGATCCAGAAAACTTGGGCGGGTTCATCCTGTTGAAGTCTGCGATCTGGTGATTGTTTTGCAGCACGGGCTGATGGTTGTTGAGGCCATCGTTGTTCCGGGCAGCCAGGGTGTTCGTCAGTAGCTCTAGGAGTCGATTCTGGCGGTCCAGAATGGCAGTCAGATCATAGTTAGGTGCTTGGGGATGTGGCCGGACAGGTGCACTCTCCGCTGTCTCATGCTCGTGAGGTGCAGGCGGAATCTCTCGTAGTCCTTGGTCCGCCTCGTGCCCATTAGTGACTCGGCTCAAGCGGCGAGGCATCTGTGACAAGGCAATCGATGGGTTTAGATTTTCTTCCTATTATTATTACTATGGTGCATCATAATTAGTTATGCTTACCGTCTTTTATTATTGTTATTATTATTTTTATTTCCTATATATTTTTTTTTCTATTTTACTATATGTATCTAAACACATATATATAGTTTTATACCACACAATTCACACAAACATCAAACATTGCAAGCAACACACTAAGCATTCATTCATTCATTCGGGCAAGCGGGTACAAGATACATAGCGCATGTCGTCGCTGGGTCTATTCCCTTAAGGGTCAGCCGGGACCTCTGCCTGGCTACTGGGTCCTACATCCTGATCTTCAGGGTCTTCGTTGGTCCCGCGAGGTGAGGTCGGAGGAGTAGGTGGCACAGGCTCACAAATCCTCCTTCGGGGGTTGGATAGGTGATACACTGGGGTTCCTTCTAGGACAAGTGGCTCCATCGTTGCACCAGCTTGACGGTCCTTCCGCTTGGCCCGGTCTACAAGGTAGACACCCCTAAGCAGCTGGCTGTGACGGTCGGCCTGCTCCCTAAGGTTCTCTTCGGCCAAGGCGACTCGACTTTCAGCGCTGGCAACCCGGGCTTCAGCCTGCGCTAGTGCTAGCTTAGCCTTTCACCAGTGGGTCTCCAATGTCTCAGCACGCTGGACGAGGGTCTTCACGCGCTGGTTCAGCTGGTCGCACAAGTCGTCCAGGCTCAATAAATAACCGGACATGGCGACAATGGTGGGGTCGTCTTCGGTCGACCCGAGGCCTTCCAAGTTGCGAATCCTCGCCATCCATGCGGGACGACTACGGTCCAGTGGTGGGAAGTACTTCATGGGTGTGGAACCCAAATGCCAGTCAAACATGTGGCAGAGGTACTTCAAAGCTTTGCGGGCCACCAATTGGCACGTATCTTTCATGCGACATCCAGTGGCGGAGACATTCCATGGCTTCATGTCCAGGAACCTCTCACTGGCGCCGATGTGCACAGTGACCTCGCAGCTTTCGGTGCCATGCTCCACGAACTCATGACCCACGTACTCCGGACGGTCTGGAATACCTAGTCGTGTCGTGGCGGCATAGAGCACCTTGGGGAAGCCGTCTTCGTTGATGCAAAAGGTGGTGATACGGTCGTCCGCCATCTGGCCTAGAACAGGGCACAAGGATTAGATGAGAGCAAAACCTATCACCAAGGCTCTACGGTCCAGGTTTCCTACCGGCCACTATTCTACGGTCTCCTATGGTCACCTAAGTACTAGGGTACGCATCCTACAGCCAAGTATGGCTCTGATACCACTTGAAGCGTCCTGACCCATAAGATCAGAACTAAACATGTAATATTATGCCAGAAACAGAGTTCGGTACATAATATTACAACACAAGTGGAACCACAACCATACAGAGCTTTATTACAACGGCATACACTTTAGTACAACAATAATAAGGACTAACATAAGGATGATTAACGTCATAAGAACATGGACAACTAGCTCCTCCTCGTACATGGTTCCACGGTAACACCTTGGGTGTGGATGCGACCCTACTCGAAGTCCTCCGGGTTGAAGTCAGGATCCTCTGAAGATATCAACAACGGTTGAGTACAAAAGTACTCAGCAAGCTCCACCTCGCCCTTCGGGAGGGGAATGAAACAAACATAGATGCAATGCACAACAATAAAAGTGATGCAACCTAATGCAACCAAATAACCCATCCAGAGACATTCCTCACCTCATTCTCACAACAGGTGACTTCCTAGTTGTTAGGACCACACCATAACCTGTCCTATACCGAGGACACGGCCGTCCGAACGGGTTCTACACTCTGCAGAGGTTGTACGCTTTACCCACACGCACGGACCATCCACGACAGCCCGTCATAACCGACACCCAGTCGAAACATCACCCAAACCAGTCGTCCCCAACCCAGTGTCATGACTTATCTCAATATCATCTCAATTTTCATAAATGCATCTCTCTCTCTCTCTCCACCGTGGACGACTGTCGGGCTAGCCACCGGGGTTAGGCTAAGCCCCGCCCATACAGGGTCATGTGGTCGTACTGAAGAAAGTTAGGTGAGATGTCAAAACAACTCGGTCCTTAAGGCTCACCAGGGCAGCCTCCATACCCAAACCACGAGCCTATCATCTTGATAGTACTCACTGTAAGTCTACCACCACGGTAGCGCTTACACCAACACTAACCCTTCTGCCCCGGTCTCAACTCACGCTGTCCCCAACCATGCAACATAAACAAGACAACATCATCATGCATAATCTCATCCTATCAATATGCTGCAAAAAGAGAAACTAGTATGTTTACCCTCTATCACTCGAATAACTCATGCTCAACAATGCAAATGCCTAATCTACTGGCCACAATGGATAAACCTCACATAGGAGCAATATGATCAAAAAGGGGGTGATGGAACTTGCCTTCGCTACCGTCTGCAGCGTCGTTCTCTTGGTCACTTGGCTCCCCTAGGTTCTCTTCCGGCACTGGTTCTACACCGCGCACAAGCAAACACACAAACAAAGCAAACATACATCATTCAGACTTTCTTACACTAACTATATTATGATATTAGATGATTTTTATAAGAAGAATCGGATTAAGTGATTCTTTTGTGTGTGGGTGAGATCTGCTCTAAGGCCAATCAAGGGGTTGCTTAGGGTTGGGCTCAAATCAGCAAGAGTAAACGGGGGAGGATGGCCAGAGAGTAAGAAATCGAACGCCGAGGCTATGAATCACTCGATTAAGCTGCCGATTTTGGGTAGGAAGTAGAGCAACTTCATGGAAGGGCGGCCATGCCACGGGGTGGTCGCGGCCAAACCCGAGGAGAGGGGGAAAGGGGGGGATGACTCGGGGAAGAGAGTGGAGGTTGGGGTGCTCACCTTGGCCGTGGCTTGGCGGGGCTCGGCGGGGAGGGTTCCTCGTCGAAGATCGATGTTGGAGGGGGGGGAGGAGATGCGTGCGCCGGTGCTCAATGGGGCGGGGGAGGAAGTGAGCCCCCAAGCCCCTTTTATAGATGAAGGGGGAAATGGATAGGGATGGAGGGAGGAGAGGTAGGTGAGGTGTAATTAATGCATGTTCCGGGGGCTTCTCGTGGAGTGGATAAGGATGGGGGGAGATATATGTGAGGGGTGGTTCCGGAAGCTTCTCGTGGAGTGGATAAGGATGGGGGGAGATATGTATATGAGGGGTGGTTTCGGGAGCTTCTCGTGGAGTGGATAAGGATGGGGGAGATATATATGAGGGGTGGTGCCGGAAGCTTCTTGTGGAGTGGATAAGGATGGGGGGGGGGGAGATATGTATATGAGGGGTGGTTCCGGGAGCTTCTCGTGGAGTGGATAAGGATGGGGGGAGATATATATGAGGGGTGGTTCCGGAAGCTTCTCGTGGAGTGGATAAGGATAGGGGGAGATATATATGAGGGGTGGTTCCGGAAGCTTCTCGTAGAATGGATGAGGATGAGGGAGGAAGAGAAAAAGAGTTCGCCTTTAGGCAAAAGTAGGGGGGGTGGCTGCACCAGTTTCGATGAAAGACATAACTGAGATCGGCCAGTAATGTGCGTAATTTGTCTGGTGATTAATTCTATAATTCTGATTTATTAGCTTTACGAAAAATGGGGCGTTACAGTAACTTAGTAGTTTCATGCAACTTAAGAATAAATTCAGAACGTTGTGTAGCATCTAAGTTCACAATTTCAGTATGTGGTAAAGGTAGCAAATCAATTGGAGCACGAGGATTGAAACCATAGACTACCATAAACGGACTTAACTTGGTTGTGGAGTGAATAGACCTGTTATAAGCAAACTCAATATGTGGCAAACACTCCTCCCACAACCTCAAACTGTCTTTCAAAACAGCCCGCAACATAGTAGATAAGGTACGATTAACTACCTCCGTTTGCCCATCAGTTTGTGGATGACAAGTAGTAGAAAACAACAACTTTGTTCCCAATTTATACCATAAAGTTCTCCAAAAGTGACTCAAAAACTTAGCATCCCTATCAGAAACAATAGTATTGGGAACACCATGGAAACGCACAACCTCATTAAAGAACAAATCAGCAACATGTGAAGCATTATCGGTCTTGTGGCAGGGTATAAAATGAGCCATTTTAGAGAAACGATCAACAACCACAAAGACACTATCCCTTCCCCTCTTTGTTCTAGGCAATCCTAAAACAAAGTCAATAGAAATATCCTCCCTAGGTGCACTAGGAACCGGAAGAGGCATATAAAGACCATGTGGGTTAAGTCGAGACTTAGCTTTGTTGCATGTCGTGCAACGTGAAACGTAGCGCTCCACATCACGCCTCATTCATGGCCAAAAGAAGTGAGCGGGCAGCACATCCTCTGTCTTTTTAACACCAAAATGTCCCATCAAACCACCTCCATGCGCTTCCTGCAACAACAAAAGATGAACGGAGCTAGCTGGAACACACAGCTTGTTAGCACTGTAGAGAAGGCCTTCATGCAGCAGGAATTTTTGCCACGTTCTTCCCTCTCTACAATTTTCAAAGGCCTCTTTGAAGTCCAAATCAGTAGCATATAACCTATTTATGGTTTCCAAACCAAAGATTTTATGAGAAAGTTTGGACAGCATGGTATAACATCTAGATAAAGCATCGGCAATCACATTGTCTTTCCCTTTCTTATGTTTAATGATGTAAGGAAATGATTCTATGAACTCAATCCATTTAGCATGACGTTTGTTCATATTAGATTGTCCTTTAAGATACTTCAAAGACTCATGATCTGAATGTATGACAAATTCTTTAGACCATAGGTAATGTTGCCAAGTTTGCAAGGCACGCACTAAAGCATAAAGTTATTTGTCATATGTAGAATAATTCAGCGAAGGCCCATGCAATTTTTCACTAAAGAAGGCAACAGGTTTACCTCCTTGAATTAGCACTCCTCCGATGCCAATGCCGCTCGCGTCACATTCAAGCTCGAAGGTCTTCTCAAAATCAGGAAGTTGCAGCAATGGTGCTTGTGTGAGCTTCGACTTGAGAACATCAAAAGCTTGTTGTTGTGCTGGTCCCCATCGAAACGGCACTCCATGCTTTGTCAACTCGTGGAGAGGTGCCGCAATGGTGCTGAAATCCCGCACGAAACGAAGGTAGAAACCTGCGAGACCAAGAAAACTCCGAACCTATGTGACCGTAGTCGGAAGTGGCCACCTCGTGATGGCAACAATCTTTGCCTCGTCCACCTCAATACCCTGCGAAGTAACAACAGACCCAAGAAAAGACACACGATCGGTGCAAAAGGTGCACTTCTCAAGGTTACCATATAAACGTGCATCGCGCAAGACATTAAAAACAGCACGCAAATGTTCAAGATGCTGATCATATGACTTGCTGTAAATAAGGATATCATCAAAGTAAACCACCACAAATTTACCAATGAAAGCACATAAAACCTCATTCATCAACCTCATGAAAGTGCTGGGCGCATTAGTTAAACCAAATGGCATGACTAACCATTCATAAAGTCCAAATTTAGTTTTAAAAGCAGTTTTCCATTCATCACCTAAAGCCATACGAATCTGATGATACCCACTACGCAAATCAATCTTGGAGAGAATAACAGCACCACTCAACTCATCAAGCATGTCTTCCAATCTAGGAATAGGATAGCGATAAGGAATGGTAATGTTATTGATGGCTCTACAATCAACACACATGCACCAAGTGCCATATTTTTTTGGAACCAAAAGAACAGGAACAGAACAAGGACTAAGGCTCTCACGAATGTACCCGTGGTCCAAAAGATCTTGGACTTGTCGCTGAATTTTCTTAGTCTCTTCGGGGTTGGTCCTTTAGGCAGCACGGTTTGGCAAGCTCGCCCCTGGAACCAAATCAATCTTGTGCTCGATGCCTTGCACAGGTGGTAATCCAGGGGGTATCTCTGATGGAAAAACATCCATATATTCCTGCAAAAGTTTAGCAACAGCAGGTGGCAAGACAATAGATGTATCCTCAATGGAATATAAAGCATGTTTGCACACTAAAGCATAGCAAGTTCCATTAGAGGCATATAAATCATCAAGATCAGATTTAGTTGCAAGCAAAATAGGATTTTTCAACTTAATATGTTGCCGAATTTCAGAATTGAAAACACCCTTTTTCTTAGCATTATTCTTTTTCTCCAGCTCAAATTGTACAATTTCAGTGGGACTCATAGGAAGCAACACAATTTTCTTGCCCTTATGCATGAGAGTATACTTATTAGATCGACCATGGTGAATAGCATCAGTATCAAACTCCCAAGGACGTCCCAAGAAAAGAGAACAAGCATCCATAGGTACCACATCAAAATCAGCAAAATCATGATAAGAACCAATGGAAAAATGTATCCTTGCTGTTTGTGTTACCTTAACCTTACCATTGTTGTTAAACCATTGAATATGATAAGGGTGGGGATGCTCCTGTGTGGTCAAGCAAAGCTTCTTGACCACCTCAACATTCACCAAATTGTTGCAGCTACCACCATCAATGATGGTATGTACACGGCAGTCCTTGATGACGAGAAACATGTTGAAAAGGTTGTGACATTGGCGGTTGTCGTCCTCTCGAACCGTGGCACTCAAAGCTCGCTGCACAATCAAAGTCCTATAGTTGTTTGTCGCAGATGTACCAAGAACGTCCTCAGCACTATCATCCGAACCTGAAATGTTAGTTGCAATAATATTTTCATCTTCAATATCAGAAGCACTAACATACCCACCATCAGCAGTGGCAATGATCGCCCGTTTGCTGGGGCAATCTCGTTGCATATGGCCAAGTCCCTGGCAGCGGTGGCACTTGATGTCGGAGCTGCGACTTGTCGAAGTGTTGGGTGCAGCCGCCTTTGCTGCAACACCTGGAGGCATCTGGGACTTGCTGTTATCTTGTCCCCGTGATGTAGAAGGTGCGATGCTGCTGCGTACAACACCCGTGGAGGGTGGTGTAGAAGCACTTACGCTCGAGGAGGGCGCTGCTTTGGATGGCACCGGAAATTGTCGTGGCGTGAAGGTGTTGTTCCGCTGTTGCTGTTGGCGACCCTGCACTTCTTTTTCTGCTAACAAAGCAAGTTGAAATAAACGTTGAATAGAATGATATTCCTTATAGTCAACTATGTCCTGGATCTCACGCCGCAAGCCCCCATAAAACCTAACAATTTGGTCTTCCTGATCCTCAACTACCCCACAACGAAGCATACCTTTCTGCAACTCTTGGTAGTACTCTTGGACAGTCATGTCACCCTGATCAAAGCGTTGCAATTTCTTAAGAAGATCACGTCTATATGAAGGAGGAACAAACCTAGCGCACATCTCTTCTTTTAACGCAGCCCATGTCTGTGGTGCATTACGTGTATTGACAAGTTCATTCCACCAAATTATAGAAAAATCTTTAAACTCACTAGTGGATTGTCTAACTCTATGTCGCTCAGGAACAAGATGAGAGCTAAATTTTTGTTCTACCATCATATCCCAATCCAAGTAAGTCTCAGCATCATAAGATAAATAAAATGTTGGAATAGAAAACTTAATCTTAGCATAAGGATCATTATCTTGTTCAGGAGCATGAGGACGAGGTCTACCTCCCATACCTTGACGATTTCGTCGAGGGCGACGGCGCTGCTGTGCATCAACCTCATCGTTATTGAAGTCATCCTCTATGTCGTAGTGAGCATGTGCATCACCATCAAGGATGATAGAGGGTGTAGCTTGTTGGGGAAGACGAGTCTCCATCTCGTCCAACCGTGTGGTCAGACCAGCAACACATGTATGGAGCCTCTGAAAGGTGGCTGTTGTAGTGGTCTGGTAATTGTTGAAAGCTTCGGTCATTGCCCGGATCATGTCCTTTAGTTCCATATGGGACACGCACTCATCATCATCTGGAGGTGTAGAACCAAATGTCTTATCCATAGGCTTCTTTCCTGTCATTGTTAGTACAAAACAGAAACGAAGACAAAAAGATCGTGAAGAACCCTATTACTACGCTCTCCGAAGTGGGTGGAAAATTGATCAGTAAGATGCGTCTTACCCCGCTCTTACAAGTTTCTTACCAGCACTGCAGGTGGCCAACGGTGACCGGTGTGAAGCAAGCAGAAAGTGTGTAAAAGCCCAAGAAAAGGGACTTGCAAAAACTTTTCTTCACCTCACAACACCACAGTTTTCGTTGGGGATATCTTAGGAAATATTGTGAAGAGCAAGTAACCTTCATCAAAAGAGTGATTATAGGGGAAAGTCTTCCTTTTCACAAAGTGGGATTTGGACATAGGAACATGAGAGGTTGAGCTCACCCCTAGAACTTAAAAAGTCTTGGGAAGGTTCAGTCCAAGTTTCATAGAAATCCAACACTTTTTGAGGCACTTTTTGGGTTATTTGAAAAAGAGGCCAATTTGAATGTAAATTCAAATTGCAGCAACTTTCATCACCCAAATTCAAAAGTTAGCTTCATATTCTTATTCAGCACATTTTTGTGAGCTCACACACCAATTTTCACTCCATTTGGAGTTGATCTTGACATGAGCTAAGTGGGACGAATTCAAACTTTATTTGAATTAAAAACTAAACTTGTACTGAAATTCACCCAAGCCGAACCCAATTTGAATTCTATTCAATTCAAATGGCTCAGGGGTGAATAATTTGAATCACCAGGGGTATTATGGGGCTCACTGTTTACAACAGTGATTAGGAGTAAATTTCAGAGGTTAGAACCCCGGGTGGGACCCACATGTCATAGAGGGGAGAAGGAGAAACTTGCACCCAAAGTCAGAGTCTCGGTGGGAAATTCCAAGGAGCAGCTGTCGGCTGTGCCACCGAGCAGCTACCGGCGCCACCAGCTGCTTCCCTCTCCGCGCGCTGACGCCCAGGGCGGCTGGGTCGCGCCCCCACGTGACCGGCACCGCCTCGACCAAGCGGGAGTCGGCCGGCTTTATCTTCTCGCGGGCAAACCCGAGCAGCGGCATTGTTTCTCGCCGCAGCTCTCTGCTCAATCGGGAAAACCAGCAAAACCATCTCCTCCTTCGTCCTTGAGCTGCTAGACAGCCACCTGAGCTCGCACTCCACCTCTCCAATGCCAGAAACCTCGAGCTCCGACCTCCTTTGCCCAAAGACGATCGCCACCGCGGCGACCTAGCCTCAGCCGAGAGTCAGGCGCCTGTGGGCAGCGTTCCACAGGCGTTTTCACGGTCCAGCGAGAGAGGCAACAGGAGCGCGCGACCACCGTGCTGCTCTCCTCCAAGTTTGGAAGCCAACCGTGAAGAATCCGCAGAGAATTTCCAGTTTTTGCTCCGGCGACCGTAAACCGAGCTTCCGGTACGGTTTCTTTAAATTCTCGCTCTATGATCTTTCGGAGGTCATCAAATCTTGCACATAGACGCTGGACTAGCCGGCGATCAAGTTCTTTTCTGCATCTGTAGCGTGAAACTGTCTAGGAGTGACAAATTTCGAGCTCGATCGAGTGCGGTCATGGCGGGCATGATCGGTCACACGGTGCCGACCGACTTGCCGCCATCCCTGAACCCTGTTGACACCTTGTCGAGCTTCCTAGAGGTACACTGATGCTGTAGGGCCGTTTGTTCGAGGTGTTGACGGGTTTAGAAACCACAGTCGACGGTGTCAAACCTCAACCGATGCCGCGGCACGTCGCCGAGCTATTTCCGGTCACCCCCAACCCGACCTGTCACCACCGACGTGTTCCTCGACGTCGACAACCCCCTGGCGGCGAGTTTCAGACCATGGGAGGTCCGGCAGCGGCGAGCCGGCGAGCCCCAAGTCTGCTCCAGCGAGGTCAGCGGCGCGGGCACGAGAGAACGACGGGAGGAAGACGAAGCCGGCTGGCCCACGTGTCAGCGGCTGAAGAATTTAAATCGGGATCGGGTGTGGCCAGGGATCGGCTGTGCTGGCGCGCAAATACCCTGTGAGCTCCAGTGTGCCGGACACCTCCGCGCTCGCTACGTGTGGTATCCCCGGTGTGCCGGACACCTCCGCGCTCGACACGTGTCCCCGCGGGCCCCGAGAGTTTAAACTTCTCCCCCGATTTTCAGAATTCTTCCAAACTTCAAATCCTCATAACTTTGGCTAGATAGCTCCAAATCGGGTGAACCAAATTCTGTTGGATTCAGCTGTCTGAGCACTTTCCATCAATACCAAATTCAGCTCATGAAAGTGTAGTTTTCCAGAATTAAATCCCTAAAGTTTAAACTGTTGGGAATTTTATCTGAAGAACTACTTTATGAAAAATTCTGAAATTTGGCTGAATGGTTCATTGGAGAATCCCTGAATCTCAGTAAAATTTTAAGACTCATCCAAGTTCATTTAGTTACCCTAATTGGGTGATTAAGGGAACTGCCCAGAGAAAATAGAAAAATGTACAGAAACATTTTTCAGATTTTCTCCAATCTTAATTAGGACATAACTTTCTGTAGAATCCTTCAAATGACATGAAACCAATTCCATTAGAACCATCCTAAATTCTAGTTTCCAGAAAGTAATGGTGGGAGCCACGAAAAAACCCTGGAATTACTTAGAGGCTCAATTATTGACCAAAGAGGCTTTTATTTGTACAAGGTTCAATTGAACTTTGTTTCAAATAAAACTTGGTCACAACTCTGGTTAGGCCCCTACCAATTCACCATAAAAATTTCAGAACCAAAGGGGAGAGCTAGCTAGAGTTATTAGCAATTATGTATTTAAGTTAACACATTGCATTTAAATTTACATGTAGTATTGTATTCAACGTGTAGCCATTGAAGAAGAGACCCCGGAAGTGGTGGACTTCCTTCTTCCGGACGAAGAACTAACTACTGACCAGCAGCAACAAGGCAAGCCCCGGTTTGCATTAACCTTTTTATAAGTCTTACTTTGTTTACATGTGTCATATGAAGTATGTATGTGCATTAGGTATAGGATGAATGAAACCCCACTTGCATAACCAAAGGTTCCTAAAAGAGTGAGGGTAGTGTCAAGGACCTCGAGTAGACAGGCTACGCTTAATGATTCATAGGACTTCGGTACAAGTCGAGTAGATGGAATCTACTCGCGAGATAGGCATTGGGACACACGGGTTCGGTTGAGTGATGTGAGATCACTTTAGTAATAAAAATGAGACTAGGCAGGGGCTAGGGCGCAGCAAGAGTGAGTCTTGTGTGAGCAGCCCTGCCCGTGTCGATTGAGGACCGATCCGTGTGCGGCCCTGCTGAACAAGTATTGAATGTACCGAAGGCATATCGGATATATGGGCCCCGATAAACCGATGTAGACTAAACCTCCGGGCGTCGAGGCATAGCACACCGATTTATAGGTGTAGGTTGAGGGCAGCTAGGTGGAAATCTGCCAACGGGCATAGAGAGATGCTCCGTGTGGGGAACCTCCTGCTCGTTTCGGTGCGACCGGTTCGACGTTTGGGCTGTTGGGTGAAAGGTTGTCCCGTACGACATCGAGTGAGCGTGCTGTGCAGCTCCACGGGTGGGCGTACGAGACGTGCTCTTTGGGTTTCCCTGCAGGTGTATATCGAGTCGATTCGCCGTCCCTCGCGGTGACGAGTACCGCTTGTTCACTGCGTCGTAACGTAGACTAATGAATGCAATGTTATGATTCAATACTGCTGTTATGATATAATTGTATTGTTACCTGTGTGCCACCAAATATTGCTCACTAAATTTCAGCTTTCTGAACCGCTAACTTGTTGCTAAAAGAGGAACTAAGGATGAACTTGTAGGCGTGTCCATTTGCTGCAACATTGCTATCCTATGTCATGGTACGCCTCATGTAGAGTTTCATGCTTAGGTGAGTCGGTTAAGCCTTGCTGAGCCTTCGTGCTCACGGTTGCTGCTTAAGTGTTTTTCAGGTGAGGAGCCACCCACGGACTCGGAGTACGAGTCCACCGGCGAGGGTTACCTTCCGTCGGGGACCACGGCTGAGTGGGAGCCGTACACACCGCGCTGAGCTGAGGAGTGCAGCTAGTGTGGTTTGCCCTAGGGCTGGGCAACCACTTTTGCTAGATAGGCGGGCGTGAGTTGTATACAAGAAACTTCCGCTGTGTAATAAAGACCCTAGTTTGTAACTGACAAGTGCACTGTTTTGTACATTCAGTTTGTTTTCCCATGTAATATAATGTGTCCTTATGACGTGTGCTGCCGGGTGTCGCATCCCGCGGCACCACCCTCTGCGATCCTGGATGAGCGGATTCCGGTCCGCCACAGTCATAGCGTATTGTGTGATATCCTGACTCCCAGCTTAATAGGATTGATAGAGTACTCATACCACCAAGGTATACCTTCTTTTCCGGAAGCCCACCTGCAAAGGACTCCGAGGTTAAGCGTGCTTGGCCCGGAGGAATTTGGGGATGGGTGACCGACCGAGATGTTTTCCCGGGTGCGCACGAGTGAGGACAAATTGCGTAGAAAAGACGAGTGGTGGTATGTGGGGACAGTCTATGATCCTA
Source organism: Neostapfia colusana (assembly GCA_030760725.1). Taxonomy (NCBI): domain Eukaryota; kingdom Viridiplantae; phylum Streptophyta; class Magnoliopsida; order Poales; family Poaceae; genus Neostapfia; species Neostapfia colusana. Next base: position 99,831,002 of record JASWHV010000007.1, on the reverse strand, counting down.
GAGAGCCGTTACAAATGGTATCAGAGCCGACCCTTGCAGCTTCACGGGTGCGTACGGGTCAGTGAGAAGGATACGGTAGCGTACGGGTCTGGGACGTGGGTACGTATGCATGACGCGTGGGTCATCTGTGTGGGACACGGTATGGTACGCATGCTGCTAACCGGACGTACGGTATGCGTATGCCAGCCCTGAACGTACGGACGTGGCTAAGAGGGGACGTTCCTGTCTTGGCGTTGACCGACGAGGATGTCGGTCTTCTAAGGGGGGTGGATTGTGTGATGTCCTGACTCCCGGCTTAATAGGATTGATAGAGTACTCATACCACCAAGGTATACCTTCTTTTCTGGAAGCCCACCTGCAAAGAACTCCGCGGTTAAGCGTGCTTGGCCCGGAGGAATTTGGGGATGGGTGACCGACCGGGAAGTTTTCCCGTGTGCGCACGAGTGAGGACAAAGTGCGCAGAAAAGGCGAGTGGTGGTATGTGGGGATAGTCTATGATCCTAGAGAGCCGTTACAGAGTGGGTGTGATTGCAAAGATTACCTATTCTGCTCGAGAGAAGGTGGAGCTTGGAAGGCTCAAATGCAGTATATGTATGTGGCACACAAGTTAGTAACAGATAGCAATGCTGAATAAGTGTCCAATGAATTTCACCTAGTTGCTGGCCTAAGAATGTATTAGAACAGTTGTGGCAACAAGCAAGGGTAAGGATGAATGATGATGAACAACAAGGATAATATCAACAAGTATCCAGCACTCACACAGAAATAGCACAACTAGAAAACCCCTTAGCCTCCTGTTTTTGTCTTGAAGCATTAGTAGAAATCAAAATCTTTTTTTTTCTATTTATTTTTTTGATATTTTTTCTCAACCAGGGGCACAAGAATAGAAACAGCACCAAGTATTAGCTCAAACCGATGAAAGATGAGATCGGCACAAATTCAGGAGCGATTGGAAAAACTGGTGCTGGAACTTCGGAGTTCGAAACGAGGGCCTTCTTAATTTTTTTATATTTTTTTTTTTGAAAACGCCGTATGTGGACTTTTTCGAGACCTTTCCGAGAAAAAAACGCGCCTCAATCGGAGTTACGAGCGAAAAGATATGCCCGTTTTAAGGAGGATACCCTGAATCAGGTTTTGGTGGTGGTGGAAACTGCAACAGAAACGAATTGGTGGATGGAATTTTTTTTAGATTGGTTTTTTGTAGATGGCAGCGGATAGAAGAAACAAAACTGAACCAAAACAAATCTAAACCAGCAACCAGACTCAACCTACGACACGAACTCAGAACTACGGACTCCGAAACTAAATTGTGCAAAAGGTTGAGCGGGGGTTGTAGGTTAGGGAAACTAAAAAAAATTTGTGGCTTTTTGTGGACGATAGGGCTGAAACAAAATAAATCTAAAGGGCACACAAGTATACCTCATGGTGAACCTGGAAATATGATACCAATTTATAGGAGAATGAGTCCCGATCTTCCGAGAGGTAGGGTAAACTTGATTGGGTGGAGATCTCGACGTTGATGATCCAAGGCTCCGAATGAACGAAACCCCGCAATCACTACACCACTGCTCTGTTGGTTATCACTGGTGTCACATGAATGACCTCGCAACGAAGGCTTATCCCTGCAAGCGCAATCAAGAACACAAGCAAGAACAGAGAAGTTGCAATCAAAACTGAATTGATCACGAATTTGGGGTCTCACAACCGATGATCGGCGACACTGTTCAATGACAGATTGTAACTAAGCAAAACCCAACCCTAATGTGGTGGCGGCTGCTGTATAAAAAGGAGTTTAGGGGCATGCAAGACCCCTGGACGCAACCCTAATGGGCATCCACACGATACACGGGACAGCAGCCCAAAAGGCGGTGGCGCAGCATTGGACCGATTCTGGACGCCCACTTGTTTTGCTGATTCCCGTCAACTTAGAAGGAACTTTGAGGTGGGGATGATTCCATTGGAAGCTTTATATAATCACGGTTCCAACCATATATAGAACTTCCAAATTCGACTCCGTATGTGTCCTGGACGTCAGTTTTGGTGAAGGCAGCTTCTGGAACCCGAGGTGGAGTCGAAGTCGAGTTGTACTTGGGCTCCTCCTTGGTGTGCACGTCCTATCTCCTTCTCCTTGACTCCTTGGACTCCTCCCAGCCCTTGCTGGTCCTCTCCATTGTTCCTAATCAATAAAACATGCATGGAAACAAGGGTAAGTTCTAAAAACAATTGACAAGGTTAGAACGTACCTGGAGATCCAATTGTCGTGCACGTGCTCTAGTGATCATCCTTGCATTGTATGCAAAGGAGAGATGTCCTCATCATCCGAAGCTCGCCTCCGGGAGGTCCGATTCTGTTGGACACGTATCGACCTCATAGCTTGTCTCTGAGCAAAAGGAAGTCCGGCGCTAATTGACACGTGGCTCTCACGGAGCTCACCTCCGAAGTGAGGGAGGTCCAGAATTGATATGTGGCACTATCAAAGCTCACCTCCGAAGAGAGGGGAGGTCCGGCATTGACACATGGCACCCCCGGAGCCACCTCCGAAGAGAGGGGGAAGTCCGGAACTGACTCGTGGCGTTCATGGAGCTCGCCTCTGTTGAGAGGGGAGGTCCCGACCCACTAGACGTGTGGCGCACGCAGAGCTCGCCTCTGGAGAGAGGGAGGTCCCACCCGCCAGGACACGTGGCGCAAGCGGAGCTCACCTATGAGGAAGAGGGAGGTCTAAACCGCCTGACACGCGGCACAACCAGAGCTCACCTCTGCGGAAAAAGGGAAGCTCAGGCCTCCGCAGGACACGTGGAGCCTCTGGAGCTCATCGCCGAGAAGGTAACGAGGTTTGAAGCGATTCTTCTTCTGTACGCATGGGAATACCGGTACGGGAGGAAACCGACATGAATTCCACGTTGCTACCGAACCAAACTAGCAGTAGATAAGTTGTTAATATTCAAAAATAGTTTGAATGGGACTCTTAATCGAATTCCGATCAGAGGAGGACTCTTTGTTTCCTCTTATAAATAGAACCGAAAATCTTTGGCTGCAACCATGTACTTCTTTTCCACCTCCTGAGCCGAAAACTTAGAGCCCTAGCCCCCAGCTCACCGAGAAAACCCCTTCGCCGGAGTTTGACCACCAGAGAGATCGCCGACGAGCCTGTATCACAATTGCCATCGCCGGAGAAGAGCCGACGATCTGTCTTGCCAGAGAAGGACCACGAGACCCAGAAGAAGAACGTAAGGTAGGTCTCCAATACCACCTTACAACATCATCGCATTTTCTTTGCATCTGTTTGACACGACCCCATTGGTCCTGTCGAGCCAGGATCACGTTGAGGGGTGCTGCGTTGCACAGCACCGTATAACACACGTCAAAGGTACAAAGCGGAAGCGGAAGTTTATTACATAAACAGGTTTATGAACATGTTTACATCAAAATAAGTTTAGTCTACACTCGCGGGCGTAGACTACGCATCAAGTCACGTTCAGCCCTCGAACGTGTCCTTGCTAGCACACACGCACACTAACTCTGCGGCGTGCACGACTCCCACTCGACGGGGTTCCCCTCCTGGGGTTCCGTCTCCTCTTCGGGAGTCCCTTCCTCATAGGACCCTGCAAAAGCTTCAAACACAAGCAGTGAGCACGAAGGCTCAGCAAGTCCGACCCGTCTCACCTAAACATGGAACTTCTACATGAGGGTAATGGGTCACATGAGGTAAAAATCAGTTGCAAGGACTCGCCTAATTAGTAGAACCTTACTTTCAAATTTTAGCAGCAGGTTGTGGAGAACCTTACGCTAAGGCACATGAGAGAGCCACAATCAAACAAGAAACGCATTTCTCTCATGTACTTTGCCCAAAGTTGAAAAGAACTTTAGTTAGCTCTAAGCTACATCATATCATTAACAATCAATGTCCAGCTTTCAATCAGCAACATTTTAACATGTAACTAGCCTGTTTTTCTACGTCACGGTACAGTGAACAAGTGGTACTCACTGACCGCGAGGGACGGCGATTATAGTCGATTTACACCTGCAGGGTTACCCGAACAACCCATCACGTACGCCCGTACTCGATGTTGCCTACAACAACCATCACGGACGCCGTACGCAACTACCTTTCACCCGTTAGCCAAATATTGAACCGGTCCCATCGTCCCGAGCAAGATGTCCCTGCACGCGCATCTCTGTGCCGCCAGCCGATTTACACCTCGAGCTCTCAACCTACCTTCTGAACGACGGGCAATGCCTCAATACCCAGCTACCCGAGTTACATCAGTTTCCCGGTTCCCATATAGCCGGTAGGTCTTCGGTACTGTTCTAGCTTGTTCAACAGGCCCACACACGGCTCGGTCCTCAATCGACACAAGCGGAGCTACAGCACACAGGCCCCAAAGTCCTGCTGCCCTTACCCTCCGCTCGGTCTCATTTTCTTGCCATGTGTTTCATGTATCACTACCCGAGTCGAGTGCCTCTAGCCTATGCTCGCGAGTAGTTCCAACTACTCGACTTGTACCGAATCCTACTCTATCCTAGCAATGCAGTGGCTAACGAGGTTTTCAATCCTAACCCCAACCCATGGTTTTCTTGGCTATGCAGTTGGGTTTCCAATCAAGACTCTAATGCAAAGAATATAGGAAACAAGTATGTGCTCAAAACAATGAACATTTGTAAAAAGGTTAATGCAAACCGGAGCTTGCCTTGCTGCTCTTGGTCGTAGGCTAGCTGTTCCTCCGGAATAACGAAGTCTAGGACTTCGGGTTCCTCCTCGACCTTAGCGACTACATGATAAGAGCAATTTATGTATCAATTTAAATGCATTTGTATTAACTTTGAAGTTGTGAAGTCTATAACCCTTGCTAGACAGACCTAATGACTGTGAAACTTTTATTGTGGCTTGGTTACAACCTAAACAAATAATTGGTCGAGTTTTATTTGCAGCAAAGCTCATTTGAGCCCTCCACAATTAATTATGTCCTTGACCTTAATTGGAACTCTTAGGGTGTTCTAGGAATTTTCATGAAGCAAACTATGACTTTCTGAAAACTATATTTTCAGAGGGTTCTAATGGAGTTGGTCTCACTTAATTTGAAGGTTCCTAGCTAAAGATATGAGCACACCAATTTCAGAGAAAATTCTGAAAATGTTTCTGGACATTTTCTATTTTCTCTGGAACAGTTTCACTAATCACACCATTAGGTGGATTAAATAAGCTCCAATGGGTCTGAAATTTTTATGGTAGTTCAGGGATATTTTGGAGAACATCCCAGCAAAATTTCAGGATTTTCCTCCAAAAAATCCTCCAGTTAAAATTCCAAACAGTTTAAATTTTGAGGAATTAATTCTGGAGAAATAAGGGTTTTCATAAAGTGAAACTTGATTTGCTGGAAAGTGCTCAGAGAGCTGAATCCAAAAAAATTTGGTTCACTCGATTTGGAGCTTTCTAGCCAAAGTTATGAGGATTTGAAGTTTGAACTGAAACTGAAATTCGGGAAAAAGTTTAAATTCCTGCTCGCGGGCCCCGCACACAGTGCGTCGTCTCCCTCCTCGCGCCAACTGCGCGGTGGCGGCGATCTCCGGCGACCCTCGCCGGAACTGAGTTCTCGGACACCTCCCGGCCCGAAACTCGCCGCCAGCCCCTTTACCGACCCTCTGGACCCGATGGTGGGGTCGCCGGCCGCCGGTGATGACCGGAAACCCGTGCGCACCGGTGACAGCACCTGCTAGGGTTCTGGTGAGGTCGGTCCCGCTCTCCCGTGCACCAAATCGACCGGGAATCGGTCGGAGAGCATCAGTAGAGCGTGGGAAACACGAACCCGGGCTGGGTGGAAGCGAGGAATACCGGCAACTATGCTCTCGACGGTGAGCCGAGGTGTTCAGCCATGGCGGCAGGGAAAACAGCCATATCATGGCCGATTCTCGATGGTTTTCTCTAATTCCAGTTTGAGCGTGGGTGCTATCGTGCGTAGAAGCTACTAGGTAACGAGCTCGTCCAACCCTCGTGTATAGAGCACGAATTTCACCCGAAGGTGAGCTCGGCCATTATGAACTGATCACGAGTAAACTTGGAAATTCTCGGCCGAGGTTTGATCAATCACCAAACGGCTTTCGGCTACTCCATCTACATACAATCACGCACCTTTCTTGTGTAGAGAAGAGGATGTGACAGCGGCTGTGTTGTGCTGTCCACGAGAGCCCGATCGGCGGCGATGCTCGACTCACCGGAGAAACGGCTCGTACAGCTCGAGGACGCTTGCTCACTGGACAACACGGGGTCTAGGAGGCTGCTCACGATCTCTTGGTGCCGGTTTGCTGTGGAGGAGGCTGTGCTCGCGAGTGATCAGGCTTGATCAAACGTGAGCTCGGGCGGCGGCGATGGCAGTGGAAGAACAGGTCGCGCACGTCGGCAGCTCGGGGAATGGGTGATCGAAGCACGCCGGGGAGGGGATAAGTAGCCCGGCGACTGGTCTCCGGCATGGGGCGCGCAGCAGGAGCTGGCTCCGGCTGCCACCCGGTGGCGCGCACACACTGCACCCGGGAACCGATTGAGCTGTGTTTCAGTCGGTTTGTGTTGAAGTAGAGGCTGACATGTGGGTCCCACTCCCCATTTTAACCTCTGAAATTTACTCCTAATCACTGTTGTAAACAGTGAACCCCATACTACCCCTGGCAATTCAAATTATTCACCCATGAGCCATTTGAATTGATCAAAGTTCAAATGAGGTTTGGTTTGAATGAATTTCAGCACAAGTTCAGTTTGAAATTCAAATAAAGTTTGAATTTCTCCCACTTAGCCCATGTCAAGATCAACTCCAAATGGAGTGAAAATTGGTGTGTGAGCTCACAAAAATGTGCTGAGTAAGAATATGCCTCCCACTTTTAAATTCATGTGGTAAAAATAGTTTGAATTTGAATATGGTTTCAAACTGCCCTATTCCTAACTATACCCAAAATGACCTCAAAAAGGTTTTGAATTTGGGTGAAACTTGGCATGGACATCCTTAATAAAGTGTAGGAGTTTTTCATATGTCCAGCCCATCTATATCACATGTGTGAAATACCACTTTGGCAATGTGTGAGTTTGTTTTCTAATGAGCATGTTGATAATTGTTACTTGCTCTTCATTTGTGTTCATCATCCTTCCTCAAATGAGGTGTGTGGTGTGGTGATGAACACTGCAATTGTGTGTCAAAAACTGAGGCCCTTACATTCCTCCCCCCTTAAAAGAATCTCGTCTCGAGATTATAAGGTGAAAATGAGAGAGAGGACAGTGGAAAATTACCGGATATGCGACGTGAAAAATTCAGGGTAGTTATTGCGAAGGAATTCTTCGCTCTCCCATGTCACTTCGTCCATGGAGTGATTACTCTATAGAACCTTGTAGAACCACAACGTACGGTTGCGTGTGGTTCGGGCCTTTTCATCAATAATCTGCACCGGTTTCTCCCAATAGGTGAGATCCGGTTGCAGTTCTTCAATATCCTCCAGCTGAACGGTAGTTGATAGCTTAAGAAACTTCCTCAGCTGGGAAATGTGAAAGACGTCGTGCACACCGGAAAGTGTTTCTGGTAATTTCAGCCGGTATGCCACTGATCCACATCTTTCGGTAATCTGAAATGGACCGATGAATCGGGGTGCCAACTTTCCTCTCACCCCAAATCTGTTTACGCCCTTCATTGGAGACACCCGTAGATAAACGTGATCTCCAACTTCGAATTGTAATGGGCGCCTTCTCCGGTCCGCATATTGTTTCTGACGGGATCGAGCGGCTTTTAGGTTCGCTTGAATCAGTCGAACCTTTTCTTCCGCATTGTTGACAAGGTCAATCCCGAAGGTAACCCTTTCGCCAGACTCACACCAATTCAGTGGTGTGCGGCATTTCCGCCCGTATAGCGCCTCGTAAGGTGCCATCTTGATGCTGGCTTGGTACCCATTATTGTACGAGAACTCAGCTAACAGAAAGTGATCATCCCAATTCTTGCCGTAGTTGATAGCGCAAGCTCGTAGCATGTCTTCTAAAATCTGATTTACCCGCTCGGTTTGTCCATCTGTCTGCGGGTGGTATGCTGAACTACGGATCAGTTTCGTCCCCAAGGCAGCGAGTAGATGCTCCAAAAAATGGGACACAAATAAAGTGCCCCGATCCAATATGATAGTACGGGGTACGCCGTACAAGCATAGGATCCGTGAGATGTACAGTTCAGCGTACTTCTTGGCGTTGTAGCTGGTGTTGACCGGGATGAAATGGGCAACTTTGGTGAGCCGATCGACGATCACCCACACAGAATCATGTTTCTGCAAGGTGGTGGATAAACCGACGATGAAGTCCATGCTCACGTCCTCCCACTTCCAGGCAGGAATGCCCAGTGGTTGCAGCAGTCCCGGTTTCCGCATATGATCTGCCTTCACCCTTCGACATGTATCACACTCGGACACGTATTTTGCAACCTCGCGCTTCATCCGTGTCCACCAAAACTTTCTTCTGAGCTCTTGATACATCTTGTTACTGCCGGGGTGAATAGAGAACTTTGATAAGTGAGCCTCATCAAAGATCTTCTTCCGTAGTTCCGGGTTTCGGGGTACGACAATCCGGTCCTTGAACCATAGGACGCCGTCTCCGTCCTTCCGGAAACATTTCAGCTCCCCACTGTCTACACGTCTCCGCAAATGTGACATGCCCTTGTCATTCTTCTGGGCTGCCGCTATCTCTTCACGGATGGTGGGGATCAAAGCTAGGTTGTAGAGAGCTCCGAGTGGAATCACATGTAGTGGTGGTTCGCTCTCTTCCAACGGTGTGATGGTCAGATTATTGACATGTGACTTGCGGCTCAGCGCATCTGCCACTACGTTTGCCTTGCCCGGATGATAATGGATCTCTATCTCGTAATCCTTTATCAGTTCTAACCATCTTCGTTGCCTCATGTTCAGCTCCTTCTGAGTGAATATGTACTTGAGGCTTTTGTGGTCGGTATATAAATGTACGAGGTTACCGAGTAGGTAGTGCCTCCACATTTTTAGTGCAAGTACCACGACAGCGAGCTCCAAGTCGTGAGTTGGATAATTTTGCTCATGGTTTCTAAGCTGCCGTGATCCATACGCGACCACTCTTCAGTCTTGCATCAGCACACATCCGAGCCCAATGCCGGATGCATCGCAGTACACATCGAACGGTTTTGTTGTGTCTGGCTGCGCCAAAACCGGTGCTGATGTCAGGTGCTTGACTAAAGCCTTGAATGCTGCTTCACATGCTGGACTCCAAACATATTTGGTAGACTTCTTCAGCAGCTCTGTCATTGGCTTGGCAATCTTCGAGAAGTTCGGCATGAACCTCCGATAATATCCCGCGAGTCTGAGGAAACTCCGTACCTCGTGAACAGTTCTCGGGGATTTCCAATTCAGCACTTGAGTGATCTTGCTCGGGTCCACAGCGATACCCTCCGCTGAGATGATATGCCCGAGGAAAGGCACTTGCGATATCCAAAACTCGCATTTGCTGAATTTTGCGTATAACTTGTGATCCCGCAGCCGTTGCAAGACTATACGCAGATGTTTCTTGTGATCTTCCTCCGACTTGGAATATACCAGGATGTCGTCGATGAAGACCACGACAAACTTGTCCAGCTCCGGCATGAATACCGAGTTCATTAAGTACATGAAGTGAGCTGGAGCATTGGTGAGGCCGAAGGACATGACCAGGTACTCATAAAGTCCGTACCTCGTCGAGAAAGCAGTCTTCGGAATGTCCTCAGCCCTTATCTTAATCTGATGGTACCCGGATCTTAAATCCATCTTGGAAAAGATCTTTGCTTCGACCAACTGATCAAACAACATGTCGATCTGTGGCAACGGGTACTTGTTCTTGATGGTTACGGCATTCAATGGACGATAGTCCACGCAAATCCGCAACGTCTCATCCTTCTTTTTGACGAATAATGCCGAACAGCCCCATGGCGAGGAGCTCGGCCTAATAAAACCCTTCTCCAGAAGGTCCGTGAGCTGAGTTTTCAGTTCAGCCAACTCCTTGGCCGCCATCTTGTACGGCCTTCGGGATATTGGCATGGTTCCCGGTGCAAGTTCAATCTTGAACTCCACCTCTCTATCGGGTGGCATCCCCGGCAAATCATCCGGGAATACATCAGGGAACTCTCGGACTACTGGAATATCTTCCAATCTGATAGTTGTGGCTTGATAAACACTTGGAAGTTTTATTTCTGGACTGTCCAGAAATAATGAGTGAGAACCGTGCACCTCTGAGTTTAAGTGCACGACTCGAAGGACGGTGTCTAAAACAGCGCCGTGGCGGGTTAACCACGACATCCCTAGGATGACATCGACCTTCTGTCCCTCTAAGATAATGAGAGACGTGGGGTACACTCTACCCGCTAAGCATAATGGTGCTTTGGAGACCATTACGCTTGCTGAAATCTTCCCACCCGGTGAACAAATTAAATATGGACTATCGGTGGGTAGTATTGGCAAACTGTGTTTAGCAATGAAAGCTTGGCTAATAAAATTATGCGTGGCGCCTGAATCAAACAGTACTATAGCGGGACGCTGGTGGAGTTGGAACATACCTGCAAGGATTGGCTCGCCCTCCGGCACGTCCTCAATGGCCAGTTGGTGGACAGTGCCGGGCCTAGGGTTTGCCCGCCGCGCATTAGTAGGGTTCCGGGGTTGATTCCTCCCCGGAAACTGTGGTGCCACTCCGCCGCCTTGCCTCTCCGGGCAACTGCTCGCGAAGTGTCCTGGACGACCACACTTGTAACATGTGGCCGCTGCTGGTGGAGTGCTCGGTGGACGAAAGCCCGGCATGCGTTGCTGAGGTGCATACGCACGCGGCATCCCCCGCTGCTGCTGTTGTTGCGGATATGGTACTGGCAGTGCCGGCCTGAATGCCTGTGAAGAGTACGGCCGACCGCGGAACGGCATCGACCGCTGTGGTGGTTGCCAGCGTGGACCTGATGGTGGGCGATTCACCATCCGAAACTTCTGAGAAGAACCGCCTCCTTCTCCGCTGCTCTGCGGCACGCTTCGCTTCCTCTCCGCCGCCGCTAACTCCTTGCCAGAGTCCTCCTGAACAATCGCAGCATCAATGATGTCGTTGAGGCTGCCGCGATTGAACATCGCCAACTTGTCCTTCAGGAGCGGGTTAAGCCCCTGGTAAAAATGGTCTCGCCGCTTCTCGTCTGTATCTGCGTGATATGACGCGTAGAGCGCGAGATCGTTGAACGCTCTGGAGTATTCCAGCGCGTTCCGGCTCCCTTGCTGCAGGTGTAAGAACTCCTGCATCTTCCTCTTCATTAAACCTGGCAGTATATGATAGGCCCTGAAGGCTGTCCGGAACTCTGTCCAGGTCATCACTCGGTCGGTGGGCTATGAAGCACAGAAGTTGGCCCACCACGTGGTCGCGGATCCTTGGAGCTGCTGGACCGCGAACTGAGTCTTACGCTGCTCGCTGAGCTGGAGCAGCCCGAACTTCATCTCTATGGCGCGGAGCCAGTTGTCCGCGTCAAGTGGTTTATCCGCCCTTGAGAATACCGGGGGATGAGTTGCCAGGAAGTCGGAGTAGGAGCTCTGTTGACGCTCCTCACGGTCTTGACCTCTCTCTGGGCGAGACGTATTCGCAATAAGGGTCTGCAGCAACTCTGTGTGCTGCTGATGCGAGTCCGCCATTGCCGCGACGATGTCGGCCAATGTAACCGTTGGCAGTGGCGGTGGCGGTGTTTGCTGTTGCTATTGCTGCTGTTGCTGTTGCTGTCCCGAGGAGTCCTCGGCAGGTGGTTGGGAGGTCTCTCCCCCTTGACTGGTACCCCCAACGTCAGGGTTGGCACGAGTACGCGTCATTCTGAAATTCAAAACAGCAACAATTAGCACATGTCTTACTTAAAATTCCATAAGCAATAGTAGGTATTGAAGTGACACATGATTAATTTGCACAACATTCACATATATTGATAAAGCATAAACTTTATACAAGATACATTATTCTCGGACCTCCGAGAAGTCATGCTCATGTCGTCACTACCTATACATACGCTACTGTCTACACGACATGTCACTGATTACAAAAGTTGGGTTACGCTACCCTGGCTTCCCTACTTGGCAACCGTAACCCCCTACTCGGAGTAGAACTCGACCTCTTGTGGGTCGTCCTCCTCCGGTACCTCTGCTGGTGGCTCTGGATCTACCACCTCTTCTCCCATTCCGGGTTCTCCCATTGCTGGAAGACCCAAGACCACCGGTACGCCTAACACCGGGGGCACGAGGTCCTGCAAAGCATGCACCTCGTCCATAGCTTGGATGTAGTCCTCTTCCCAGCCTTGTCCTTCCTCAATAGCGTCGTCCCGCTCTTGAGCAAGGTCCTAATTCTGCTGGGTTAGGGTCTGCACTAGTTCTTGTAACGCCGCGATGTCGACACGGCTTTTTCTCTTCGCCTTCTTCAGACGATGCAACTGATTGTGCTGTTCATTCAGTCGCTTGATCGTCGGAAGGAGCACATTGCGGAGTGCGCTGTGAGCACTCTCCAAATGATCTCCACGGCTTGTGCTCTCCTTGAGCTTTGTGGCGAGATGCTCCGTATGAACAGCTTGGCTGTCCATCACGGCGTTGCCCGCCCTCATCTGGAGGCTGAGATTTGCCTCCGCGGGGTTGTACCTTTGGCAACTCGGGTTCATTGCCTCCAGGTACCTCTCTTCCCACACATGCTGAGCTCGTCCCTCCACCGGAACGAGTGCGTATGGAGTGCCCTCCATAGCCTGCACGTGTAGTTGGCAGAAACGTGACATAGTGTCACGGGCTGCCACTTGCCACATCCCTTCCGGTTGTCTTCCTCTCACCGTGACGGTGAATGGCACCCAACCGGGTGGCGTAGATCCTGCAGGAACCTCGACATGGATCATCCACGTCTTGTTCCCCTCTTCGCCTTCTTCCTTGGCGAATTATTGCGGCATCTGGTTGTACCCGAAATATTGGAGCATTTGCCACAATGCTTCCGGGTAGCCGTTACGGTGAGAACAGTGGGACATCACCCACCCGTTCTCCAGTTGCTTATCTGCTGTCATCTGTAAAAATATATTTGAGAAATGTCAAATATTTATTTAAACAGTAAACCTCTGAGTTATAACATAAAACATGTCATTGAACCCATAAAATTTGGAAACATAGTTCAAATTTTAAACAAATTTGACTGCTGATCTGCTGTTCCCATGACAGCCCTGACTAGTTTCCATTTCAACCTGATTTAGGCCATGTTAAAAGCAAAACTAATTCTGGAGCTCAACATCAAAGTTAAAGCTAACTTCAATAGCTTTCCATAAAGTATTTGCTTGGCCTAAGATCTGTCCTGGTTCAAAAGTTATGAGATATCAAAGTTAACAGAATTTCTGGAAACAATTGGACAGCACCTCTCTGCTTTAGGTACTGATTTGATCCAAGAATCCCAGTTAATTCTGTTCCTAATCTGACAAAACTTTCTGTTACAAAGTTGTAACCCATCTCATAAGCTTTCCATAACTACCTCATTTTATATTTTTGGATTTTTAAGCAGGAAGTTATGCTTAATTTACAGAGAGTTTACAGAGAGTCTTTGCTCTGCCCTGTTTTCTGGACAGTTTCAACTCTACTGCATTTTTCGATTGGTTAAGGGATGAAACACCTCTGGACCTCAACAGAAGAGTTGTAAAGCTCTCCCAACGCTTTCCAGAAATGTATCATACGACCCCAACCTCGAAAGAACTCAACCTCTAACCTCCGATTAACTTCAGCCTTGATTCAGCTGAAAACAGAGTGCTCTGTCCTTAACAACCTATAAGTTGAAAACTTGTTAACTTTGAATATCCTGTTTAAGGGAAGGAGTTACATCAAGTTTTACTACTTTGGATCAAAACCTTCAAGTTTTTAAATGAATTTGTTCATTTAATGGGGTGTGACGTCGATGCGTCACCAGATTATGTCGGTACTACGTCCTCACAAAGAAAAACCTATACCGGACTTAGCCGGCTTCGTTATTTCAGTGGCACTAAACGTCACTCGCACACGGATGCTACACGTCTACCGTTTCGTGGTCAGGCTACCTGCAGGAACTCAAAAAATCATCAGACTCGGCTGCACACCGAGCCCGGAATCCATACAGTTCGTACACCCGGCCGTCATCACTCGCCCGGATGTTCTCAAGCCAAACACGCCTTGAGTTACATGTTCACGTTTCAGACCACGTGACGGGGTCTCCCAAGTTGCACCACGCACACCAGGGACAGACGTTGCTCGAATACCCCAAACGACATGAAGAGTCATAGAGGATATAAAAGCGAGTCGGGTTACCTGCCACCCGTGGGGCTCCACCCTTCAGCTTGTGCGCACTGGTGGACAACGCTTACGTGCACCCCCCAAGACATGAACGTCCCGAGATGCACGATTTTCCGACATAACAAATAAGTTAATATGCCACTTTCTATATGCTAATAACATCCTTATACGGGCTACTAACTCGTTGCTCAATGGATTTTTGAAAAAGAAGACCTTTGTACTGTGTTAAACCTCAAGCGAGCTCTGATACCACGCTGACACGACCCCATTGGTCCTGTCGAGCCAGGATCACACTGAGGGGTGCTGCGTTGCACAGCACCGTATAACACACGTCAAAGGTACAAAGCGGAAGCGGAAGTTTATTACATAAACAGGTTTATGAACATGTTTACATCAAAATAAGTTTAGTCTACACTCGCGGGCGTAGACTACGCATCAAGTCACGTTCAGCCCTCGAACGTGTCCTTGCTAGCACACACGCACACTAACTCTGCGGCGTGCACGACTCCCACTCGACGGGGTTCCCCTCCTGGGGTTCCGTCTCCTCTTCGGGAGTCCCTTCCTCATAGGACCCTGCAAAAGCTTCAAACACAAGCAGTGAGCACGAAGGCTCAGCAAGTCCGACCCGTCTCACCTAAACATGGAACTTCTACATGAGGGTAATGGGTTACATGAGGTAAAAATCAGTTGCAAGGACTCGCCCAATTAGTAGAACCTTACTTTCAAATTTTAGCAGCAGGTTGTGGAGAACCTTACGCTAAGGCACATGAGAGAGCTGCAATCAAACAAGAAACGCATTTCTCTCATGTACTTTGCCCAAAGTTGAAAAGAACTTTAGTTAGCTCTAAGCTACAGCATATCATTAACAATCAATGTCCAGCTTTCAATCAGCAATATTTTAACATGTAACTAGCCTGTTCTTTCTACGTCACGGTACAGTGAACAAGTGGTACTCATTGACCGCGAGGGACGGCGATTATAATCGATTTACACCTGCAGGGTTACCCGAACAACCCGTCACGTACGCCCGTACTCGATGTTGCCTACAACAACCATCACGGACGCCGTACGCAACTACCTTTCACCCGTTAGCCAAATATTTAACCGGTCCCATCGTCCCGAGCAAGAGGTCCCTGCACGCGCATCTCTGTGCCGCCAGCCGATTTACACCTCGAGCTCTCAACCTACCTTCTGAACGACGGGCAATGCCTCAATACCCAGCTACCCGAGTTACATCAGTTTCCCGGTTCCCATATAGCCAGTAGGTCTTCGGTACTGTTCTAGCTTGTTCAACAGGCCCGCACACGGCTCGGTCCTCAATCGACACAAGCGGAGCTACAGCACACAGGCCCCAAAGTCCTGCTGCCCTTACCCTCCGCTCGGTCTCATTTTCTTGCCATGTGTTTCATGTATCACTACCCGAGTCGAGTGCCTCTAGCCTATGCTTGCGAGTAGTTCCAACTACTCGACTTGTACCGAATCCTACTCTATCCTAGCAATGCAGTGGCTAACGAGGTTTTCAATCCTAACCCCAACCCATGGTTTTCTTGGCTATGCAGTTGGGTTTCCAATCAAGACTCTAATGCAAAGAATAAAGGAAACAAGTATGTGCTCAAAACAATAAACATTTGTAAAAAGGTTAATGCAAACCGGAGCTTGCCTTGCTGCTCTTGGTCGTAGGCTAGCTGTTCCTCCGAAGTAACGAAGTCTAGGACTTCGGGTTCCTCCTCGACCTTAGCGACTACATGATAAGAGCAATATATGTATCAATTTAAATGCATTTGTATTAACTTTGAAGTTGTGAAGTCTATAACCCTTGCTAGACAGACCTAATGACTGTGAAACTTTTATTGTGGCTTGGTTACAACCTAAACAAAGAATTGGTCGAGTTTTATTTGCAGCAAAGCTCATTTGAGCCCTCCACAATTAATTATGTCCTTGACCTTAATTGGAACTCTTAGGGTGTTCTAGGAATTTTCATGAAGCAAACTATGACTTTCTGAAAACTAGTTTTCAGAGGGTTCTAATGGAGTTGGTCTCACTTAATTTGAAGGTTCCTAGCTAAAGATATGAGCACACCAATTTCAGAGAAAATTCTGAAAATGTTTCTGGACATTTTCTATTTTCTCTGGAACAGTTTCACTAATCACACCATTAGGTGGATTAAATAAGCTCCAATGGGTCTGAAATTTTTATGGTAGTTCAGGGATATTTTGGTGAACATCCCAGCAAAATTTCAGGATTTTCCTCCAAAAGATCCTCCAGTTAAAATTCCAAACAGTTTAAACTTTGAGGAATTAATTCTGGAGAAATAAGGGTTTTCATAAAGTGAAACTTGATTTGCTGGAAAGTTCTCAGAGAGCTGAATCCAACAAAATTTGGTTCACTCGATTTGTAGCTTTCTAGCTAAAGTTATGAGGATTTGAAGTTTGAACTGAAACTGAAATTCGGGGAAAAGTTTAAATTCCTGCTCGTGGGCCCCGCACACAGTGCGTCGTCTCCCTCCTCGCTCCAACTGCGCGGTGGCGGCGATCTCCGGTGACCCTCGCCGGAACTGATTTCTCAGCCACCCCCCGGCCCGAAACTCGCCGCCAGCCCCTTTACCGACCCTCTGGACCCGATGGTGGGGTCGCCGGCCGCCGGTGATGACCGGAAACCCGTGAGCACCGGTGACAGCACCTGCTAGGGTTCCGGTGAGGTCGGTCCCGCTCTCCCGTGCACCAAATTGACCGGGAATCGGTCGGAGAGCATCAGTAGAGCGTGGGAAACACGAACCCGGGCTGGGTGGAAGCTAGGAATACCGGCAACTATGCTCTCGACGGTGAGCCGAGGTGTTCAGCCATGGCGGCGGGGAAAACAGCCATATCATGGCCAATTCTCGATGGTTTTCTCTAATTCCAGTTCGAGCGTGGGCGCTATCGTGCGTAGAAGCTACTAGGTAACGAGCTCGTCCAACCCTCGTGTATAGAGCACGAATTTCACCCGAAGGTGAGCTCGGCCCTTATGAACTGATCACGAGGAAACTTGGAAATTCTCGGCCGAGGTTTGATCAATCGCCAAACGGCTTTCGGCTACTCCATCTACATACAATCACACACCTTTCTTGTGTAGAGAAGAGGACGTGACAGCGGCTGTGTTGTGCTGTTCACGAGAGCCCGATCGGCGGCGATGCTCGGCTCGCCTGAGAAACGGCTCGTACAGCTCGAGGACGCTTGCTCACTGGACAACACGGGGTCTAGGAGGCTGCTCACGGTCTCTTGGTGCCGGTTTGCTGTGGAGGAGGCTGTGCTCGCGAGTGATCGGGCTTGATCAAACGTGAGCTCGGGCGGCGGCGATGGCAGTGGAAGAACAGGTCGCGCACGTTGGCAGCTCGGGGAATGGTTGATCGAAGCACGCCGGGGAGGGGATAAGTAGCCCGGCGACTGGTCTCCGGCTTGGGGCGCGCAGCAGGAGCTGGCGCCGGCTGCCCCCCGGTGGCGCGCACACACTGCACCCGGGAACCGATTGAGCTGTGTTTCAGTCCGTTTGTGTTGAAGTAGAGGCTGACATGTGGGTCCCACTCCCCATTTTAACCTCTCAAATTTACTCCTAATCACTGTTGTAAACAGTGAACCCCATACTCCCCTGGCAATTCAAATTATTCACCCATGAGCCATTTGAATTGATCAAAGTTCAAATGAGGTTTGGTTTGAATGAATTTCAGCACAAGTTCAGTTTGAAATTCAAATAAAGTTTGAATTTCTCCCACTTAGCCCATGTCAAGATCAACTCCAAATGGAGTGAAAATTTGTGTGTGAGATCACAAAAATGTGCTGAGTAAGAATATGCCTTCCACTTTTAAATTCATGGGATAAAAACAGTTTGAATTTGAATGTGGTTTCAAACTGCCCTCTTTCTATCTATACCCAAATTTACCTCAACAAGGTTTTGAATTTGGGTGAAACTTGGCATGGACATCCTTAGCAATGTGTAGGAGTTTTCATATGTCCAGCCCACCTATATCACATGTGGAAAATACCACTTTTGCAATATGTGAGTTTGTTCTCTAATGAGCATGTTGATGGTGGTTACTTGCTCTTCATTTGTGTTCATCATCTTTCCTCAAATGAGGTGTGTGGTGTGGTGATGAACACTTCAATTATGTGTCAAAAACTGAGTCCCTTACATTCCTCCCCCTTAAAAGAATCTCGTCCCGAGATTATAAGGTGAAAATGAGAGAGAGGACGGTGGAAAATTACCGGATATGCGACGTGAAAAAGTCGGGGTAGTTGGCGCGAAGAAATTCTTCGCTCTCCCATGTCGCTTCGTCCATGGAGTGATTACTCCATAGAACCTTGTAGAACCACAACGTACGGTTGCGTGTGGTTCGGGCCTTTTCATCAATAATCTGCACCGGTTCCTCCCGATAGGTGAGATCCGGTTGCAGTTCTTCAATATCCTCCAGCTGAACGGTCGTTGATAACTTGAGACACTTCCTCAGCTGGGAAATGTGAAAGACGTCGTGCACACCGGAAAGTGCTTCTGGTAATTCCAGCCGGTATGCCACTGATCCACATCTTTCGGTAATCTGGAATGGACCGATGAATCGGGGTGCCAACTTTCCTCTCACCCCAAATCTGTTTACGCCCTTCATTGGAGACACACGTAGGTATACGTGATCTCCAACTTCGAATTGTAATGGGCGCCTTCTCCGGTCCGCATATTGTTTCTGACGGGATTGAGCGGCTTTTAGGTTCGCTTGAATCAGTCGAACCTTTTCTTCCGCGTTGTTGACGAGGTCAATCCCGAAGGTAACCCTTTCGCCAGATTCTCACCAATTCATGTGGTAAAAACAGTTTGAATTTGAATATGGTTTCAAACTGCCCTATTCCTAACTATACCCAAAATGACCTCAAAAAGGTTTTGAATTTGGGTGAAACTTGGCATGGACATCCTTAATAAAGTGTAGGAGTTTTTCATATGTCCAGCCCATCTATATCACATGTGTGAAATACCACTTTGGCAATGTGTGAGTTTGTTTTCTAATGAGCATGTTGATAATTGTTACTTGCTCTTCATTTGTGTTCATCATCCTTCCTCAAATGAGGTGTGTGGTGTGGTGATGAACACTGCAATTGTGTGTCAAAAACTGAGGCCCTTACACTGTCCTTCGATTCCTTTTGAACAGAAGCTTTTTCATGGACAGATCACTTGTTAATCGGTTTGATCTAAAGTCAATATCATCGCCATGTCCACAATTGATCTTTACACCTCTGTTCATCGTAAAACCCATGCAAACATACAAGGACACGTACAACCAATCTAATAAAAAAACTGCATCATAGAATTTGCATGCATATGCATCATCGCATCTATTTAAAGTTTGTGCATGGTATTGATTGTTATGAATCTTGTATGTGCGTGATCATGTATAGAAGGACAAGCTCAGGGAGCTGTTTACGACGAGCTGCAACAACAAGGTTTCGAGATCCAAGAGCAACAGGAACCGCAAGAACAAGGCAAGTGCCCTTGACCATATTGATCCCATGTTTTGGAAACTATTTTGTTTCCGAAAAGGTGTTTGTGCTTGAGTCAACATGATGGGAAACCCTTTATAGGAGTTTACTAGTTTTGTTAGTCACCCTTGTCACCGGGAAAGTTAATGAGTCGGGTATGGTTTTTACTTTTTGCTTCGCTGAGTCCATGGGATATGGGAAGCGAGATAGATGTGTCTAGCTAACTGCACTCGTAAGAATAATGAGAAACTGATGTTGTTAATGAATGTGAATCGGAGGGAGATGTAGGCAAGCTTTGTTTGTGAATGAGGTAGGATGAGATTGTGGTTTTACTTGCTGTAGATCTAAGGACCGGTTCATGCCAGCCATGCCAGGATAACAGTGCCACCACAAGGCCAAGTATGGGTCCGGCTGAGCTAAGTAATTAGGTAAGTTGCTAGATTGTTATGGACCGTGGAAGGCGCGGGGCATTGGAGTCGAGTGAGGACTGCCCTGGGAACTGCATGGCACAAGAGGGGGCCTGTGGATGGGAGAATTGGAGATTCTAGCCTGCCGGTGAAACCTTAATGAGTCCATACATCTAGTAGCCCCTTTGTAAAGGCTATTTTGTGATCTGTTGGCCATACACCTGTAACAGCCCTAACTTTTGTACAGTTTGATTTCAACTTATGAAACAAAGTTAAGGCGAAGAAAGGCTATAATTGTGTCACATGAAATGATGAACACACAAATGGACGTGTGAGGGAGTTAAAAATTTCCTCTAGCCCATGCTCAACACATGTTAACCTAGGGGAAAGAATTTCGATCCCAAAACTCTAACTCATGTGCACCTTCTCTATGAGGAGAGTGGAGGAAATTTAAACACAATTTTGAACCTTTTAAAAGGAACTATATTCAGATTGCCAAATACTTGCAAATGAATTCACCAATGCAATTTCTAGGTATTAAGGAGCTTCTGGTACAAATGGGAATAAATGTGGGGATCATTAGCTATTTATTCCGAGGATTAAATGAGGGCATGTTCAAATTCAAACTTAAATTTGAATTTTGAACCAAACAAACTCAATTTCAAAATCTGATTTCAGATTTGAGTTCCTCATAATTCTTTTGACCTATCCTCCAAATTTGGTCAAATTTGGAGCTCGTTTGCTATTTTATCCGGAACCGGAGGATAAGAGGGGGGACATGGGGCCCACATGTCAGTAGACCTCAAACTGGAGGCGTCTCTGTTTTCACTCGCGCAGCACACACGGGACACATGCTGCTCGCCGGCGCCACTGCTTCCTCACCACGCCACCTCCTCCTTGATCAATTTGTGCTGGCGAGCTGCTTCCTTCGCCCTTATCACTGAAGACTCGGCCTCTGCTCATCCCTCCCCGCACACAGTGAAGAACAGCAGCCGCTCTGCGTCCTCTGATCGCCCAAGCTGAACCAAACCTCCTTTTGCCCGAGCTTCCACAGCAAAAACATTCGCCCATGAGTGCTCTAGCCAGCTAGCAACCTCACCCCGGTGATCCACGCCTGCTGGCGCCTAGAAACAGCGAGGTTTCCTCTGCTCCCGAGTTCAAACTCATGGAACCAAAACTGGACGCCGTGGACAGCCCAAACCAGAAGCGATCACGCCCAAGCAAGCCACCCCATCTGTGCACCTACAAGCCTAGTTGCTCAACCCCAAATCTCAGCCCTAGCCATTGATCAAAGAGGGAGAATTTCAAGTTTTTCTCCCGGGCGGCAGAAACGGACCTTGAAGTAAGGAATTGTAAAATTCATCCTCAAATCGTGTTTTTGGGTCTCAAACTTCACGCACAGAATGTTAACTGCCTAGCACACCTGCTCCATCGATTTTAGACCAAGAAATTGAGTGTAGAGTGAGCAATCCGAGCTCTTTTAGAGGGTATACCGCTGGACCCTATCGGGCGTACGGTGCCGATAGGTTTATAGCCCTCTCCAGCTTGTTTAGACCTCATGCCGGTCTTCTACATGATCCCATGGTGCTGTAGAGCCCAAGAACCGACCATTTGGTGGAGAATTCACCGTGCAAGACCTCGCCGGAGCCCTGTTTTCCGGCGAGTTTCAGCCGCCGGCGACCTCACCAACGTGTTCAGCGTGGGGAAATATGGGGGGGGGGGCGGCCAGCAGGGGGACTGGAGGTGGCTGGGAAGTGCTTTCCCAGCGACCTCGCCGGAGGGAGTCACCACTGCCCTGTTTGGCGGGAGTCTGGAGGTTAGGGATGACAGGTGGGACCGACTGTCGGCATTTAAACATTTTACAGATTTTCTCAATTCAGTTCAAATTTTGGAGAGCCATAACTTTGTGTAGGAGTGTCCAAAAATTGTGAAACAAATTTTTTTGGATTCCACTCAAAGAGTACTATCCACGGGTGCAGCCCAATGTTTATGAAAATCCCTGGATTTGGCTCATTAATTCATTTAACAAAAATCTTGTATGAATTTTTACAGGAGTTCTGTTTACTGGGAAAATTCCCAAATTGGGACAGGACATTCTTACAAAATTCCTTGAACTTCAGTAAAAATTTCAGAGGCATCGGACCAAATTTGCTTGGTCAAATGATGTGTTCATTCCTTATGTCTCTGAAAAATGGGAAAAATGAACAGAAACAATTTCAGCTTTTTCCCAATCCTTCTAAAATCCATATCTCCATGTAGGAAACTCGAAAAATGGTAAAACAAATTTATATGGACTCAGGACATTTTGTACTTCACAAAAAGTCTACTTTACAGCATAGGAAAGCTTAATATCTAGGGGTTAAAGGCAGGTTAGTGAAAACCACATAAGGATTTGTTGTGCTCATATGAAGCCATTTCGTGAGCTCAATTTATGCACACTGCCTAAATACTTTCCATAGAAGCTGTGGTTAAATTCTCAGCTTCATTTGACCTCTGGAACTTGATCTACCATCTTTTAGGTTTAAGTGTTCATATAATGGACTTAATCACATGGTGATTACTAGTATCTCTGTTCGCCCTAGCTTTCATCATGTCTAAGGTTTAGATCCAGCAACATAAACCTTGCTGTTGTTTATAACTTTTAGGTGTGAGTTAACTAGTACAACAGTTTTGAATCATTTTCTAAATTGCTTTTGAATACATGTGCATAAATCATCTTAATAGCACGTGACGTCGACGTTCGACGAGGACTCGACTCTGCAGCGAGGATCTCCATCTCGTGACGAGTTTGGCGGATTCTCCGGAGGAAGACTAACTCCTAGCTTCTAACAAAACCGTTGAGCAAGGAAAGCCCCGGTTTGCATATCGTTACCGTTTTAAATTTTGTTTTACTTCACCTCATGGTTATTAGACTTGATATTGTGCATTATGTCTAGGATGATTGAAACCCACTTACATGGCTATTACATCCCTGATTAGAAGGTTTAGTGTAGGCTTTGCCTCATTGTAGATGCTAGGCTAATGTTGTAGCTAGCTTGGTAGAAGTCGAGTAGTAAAAAGCTACTCGCGAGAAAGGTCGAGTAATGGAGTTACTCGCGAGAAGTTGATGATAAGAGCACCCTCATGAAAATGAGATGGGGACGGGGATGTTCCTGTAGGATGGAGCGCTCAAGGTTGGTCTCGACCTGCGATGGGTGTGACAATGCTTGAGACCACATTTGGCCTGGACCGGGATGGTAAGGCAAATGTGGAGGTTGGTCGTAGCCCCGTCCGTGTCGGTTAAGGACCGTATGTATGCGGCCCTGCTGGACAAGATTGAGCTGTACCAGATATATAGTGGGGTATGGGACCCATGAAACCGATGTAACTCGATGGACCGTGATGTAGAAACTCATCCTTTGCGTGGGAATGGCGTTGAGAAGGCGGGAGGTGTAAATCCTTTAGCGGGCAACTTCGACGTGTCCGCGTAGAGGACCATCCTGCTCGGCGTGAAACATTTTTCTATGTCGGGGTGTCGTGTGAAAGGTTGCTGCATACAACGTAAGAAGGAGCTCTTGAGAGAGTCTTTCGAGGCGGGTGTATGTGTCGTGTATTCCGGGTTATTATTGATTCGAATCACTGTCACTCGCGGAAGAGGATTGAGCATACTTGCCCACTGCGCCGTGACGTAGTAAGAAGAGGAACTAAGTCTCTTAACTTGTTGTTTGTAGATTAATCACTGTATTGGAACCATGACTGAAGTAGATATAGAGCCAACTAAAGTTCATTAACACCTTAGGCCAGCAATATCAGGATAAGCATTTCTTCATTGATTGTGGACTTCCGATGTTGTGAGGCGTGAGGACCACTAAAATGAAGGCTATAAGAATCTGAATATAAGGATCAAGTTTAGTCAAGCTGCATTTTGCAAATTCCTGTTCCTACTGTCTTACTACCCATGCATTTAGAGTTATATGTTTAGGAGTGACGGTTAAGTCTTGCTGAGCCTTAGTGCTCACGGTTGCTTCTGAGTTGTTTTTGCAGGTAGAAGGATGCGTTCTATGAAGAGGGTTGTTCAGTGAGACGAAGAACCTCACGGTTCGTTCAACTCATCGGAAACCTAGCCGCTTCCTTTCTTTGGTGAAGCTAGTAGGAAGCGTTCACGGGCTGAACGACTTCTCTTCGGCGTAGTTAGGGTCGAGAGTGAGTAGTTTGTCCAGCTAGTTTTACATTCCACTGCGTGTGTACTTATGTTGTAAAAGATCTTATGCTGAGTAACAAAATGGTGTCGTTATGTTTTTGAGCCTCTTTTCGTGCTTGCTTTTGGGTGCCGCATCGCACGCCACCACCCACTGCGACCACCTGGCCTCACAGCGTGGTATCAGAGCCGCACTGGGAATAGCAAGTATGAAAAGGGTCTATTTTTTAAAACTTAGGAGTATACGAGTGAGGAACGTATAGTATGCCCACATAAGGAGTATTATTAGCATAGTTACTTAAGGTGGCAAGCTAACATTGTGTTATCATTCAGTATTTCAATTCTGTAATGACGCACCTACGTGGAGGTAAGAATGGTAAGCAACGCCACCGAAAGCGGATGAATTTCGGTTAGCTCACCCATACGAGGAAAGTAGTGTGGGATGTCCCGTTCAGAAATGGACGGGAAGTGAATATGTTTTCTAAGACTCTTCATGTCTTAGAGGCATATGAATGTCACTAGCCTCCTGTGCGCAAACCCAGGGACAAGAGGAGGAGACCCCATCGTGTGGTTTGTAACACGAAGTGTGTTCTTTAGGACTCTTCATGTCCTATGAGGCATACGAAAGCGCTGTTCCACCGGTGTGCTTTATTGCAAAGATGTGGAGCCCCCGTTGGGTGGTGAATAACCTAATCATGTACCTTGAGACGTGGCTTGACTCAAGGACGGCCCGTATGGCAATGATACGGGGCGTACGTTTTTACTATGATATGGACCTGCCTGAAATGACAAACCAATGTGTGCATCATTATTGAGTGGTTTTCTGCAGGTACATTAACCACGTTAGTACATGTCGTGTAGACAACATTTGTGAGTGATCATTTTAGTGCCACCATTTGAAACGTATATGCTGGTATAAAGCCGGTTAGGATTTTAATTTGGTGAGGAAACGTAGTACCGTGATGTGTTTTGAACTGCATGAAAAAAAAGGTTTGAAAAGAAAAAGAGTAAATTTGGAATCTAGGATTCTATTAGGGGTTAATGAACTCCTATATTGAACTAAGAGTCAATTGGGAGTATAGATTTATTCACAAAGACTTAGGGGAAATGTCCCCTGTTTTTGGCAGAATTTCGCTGAAGTGGAACAGGACTTAACTTTTGGTTCGTTGAATCAATGGAGGTGAGTGATACATTTCTGGAAAGCTATTGAAGTCTTCTACAACTCTTCATTAGAACTCCAGACCAGAATCACCCTCCAAATGGATGAAATTCTCAGGTGAGTGTGAACTGTCCAAAAACAAGGCAGGCACAAATTGCTCTCTGGAAATTTCTGTATTTCAACCATAACTTTCTGTAGAAAATTTTCTAAGGGTCAAGTAATACACCGTTGGAAATCTTGTGATATACACTATGACTTCGTAGCTCAAAGTTTCTCCAGATTTGGAGTTTAATTGTATGCAATCTTGCGGACAAAACAGCCACTTTCAACGGAGGTGCTGTCAAAATTGTTCCAGATTTATGTTATCTTTTAAATATCATAACTTTTGATCCAAAACTTATATGGAGGCAAATAAATACTCTTTCGAAATATATTGAAGTTAACTATAACTTTGATATTCAACTTGAGACATGAAATTGCAATTTTCATATTCAAATTCTGGGGTTAAGACCAATTGGTCATTCTGAACAGAGTAGTGCTTATTGCCTATGTAACTTAAGACTTGTTGTGGACAGGGATGTTTCAGACTTCTCTAAGCTCCATAACATGTTCTTGAGTTATTTTTCAGTTTGTCCTACTGTTAGAATTAAGGGTTCTTACAAACTTGCTCATATTTGATAGATTTCAGTATTATCGAAACCCTAGTTAGCTTGTGTAATGCTGCAATATTGATGTGATGCTTTGACGGTTATGTTTTCAATTCAAGTTGAGTTTAAACTTTGAATTTTAACCGTAAATTGCTCACTTTTGCAGCATGGATCGTGCTCATTCCAGGAGTGAGGTTGGTGAGTCGAGTCACGGCTAAAGTAATTCGCCACAACAAGAAGTGCCGACATCATCAACCGGATTGGCGGGAATCTTGGCAAAGATGGCTGAGTCTCTGGATCTGTTGGTGCGACAAAGCATACGACCGGAGACACTACAGCAAAATCCCCCGCCAAGCACTTATCTGGATTTCTTAGCAAGACAACCACCGATTTTCTTGGAAGCGAAAGAACCGTTGGAGTCGGCTCATTGGCTCCAATGTATTGAAGCCAAGTTCGATACGCTTGAGTGCGATGAATATCAGAAGACTTTATTTGCTGCTCAACAACTCCACGGAGCCTCTGGAGCTTGGTGGGCGGAGTACATCGCTACTCATCCTGAAGGTCATCGGGTGACGTGGGATGAATTCCGGTATGTTTTCCAGGCACGTCACGTTTGTTCGGGAATTCTACGAACGAAGTATCAAGACTTTCTAGAATTAAAGCAAGGAGAAAGGAGTGCGTACGAGTACTTCAAGGAGTTT
Organism: Neostapfia colusana; assembly: GCA_030760725.1. Taxonomy (NCBI): domain Eukaryota; kingdom Viridiplantae; phylum Streptophyta; class Magnoliopsida; order Poales; family Poaceae; genus Neostapfia; species Neostapfia colusana. The sequence goes on along the minus strand of JASWHV010000007.1, from coordinate 99,804,124 downwards.
AAAGACTTGATGCAATACGCAACTCATATGGTTGACTCGGAAGCATTGAAGTGCGAGTATTTCTTCCAAGGTTTGAATGTCGAACTTAAGGAACAAGTGACCTTTTCAATAACGGTATTTACAATGAGTTGGTAAATGCCGCTATCATTAAAGAAGACATGCATCTCCGTTGTGAAGCGGAGTTGAAAAGAAGTATACCGCCAGACAGTGATATCGAGGTTCGTCCGAACTATCGAGTGCGGTATTACTCATCATTTAGGCAACAAATTCAGCCTGTGGTGCAACTCTCACAACCACGACTGGAGTTGATCACTTATGAGCCTCCACCTCAACAGCAGCGGACAGAAATTATTCGTGCAACCCTACTGCAACCAGCTACACACGAATTATCTCCACCTCGTGTTACTAGAGAGCTGAGGATTTCTGCAGCACGAAACCGTCGTGGAGCTGAGCAGAGCCACACTTCTGTGTCGTCTCATCAATGCTCAGATCAGCACCGTGAACCTTCAAAGAAGAATCTTTCAAAAGATGGCAGGGTTAATTACACTGGAATTGAGGACATTGCAAAAGGCGAACCGGTTTTAGCGGGCATGTTCACGTTACATGAACAACCCACTTTTATTTTGTTTGATTCAGGAGCCACCCACAATTTTATTAGCAGAGACTATGTGCTGAAGAATAATCTTCCATTTAGCACAGTTAAGCATCCGCTTCATATCAGCTCACCCGGAGGCAAGATATCAACAGATGAGATGGTCTCTCGGGCACCATTATGTTTGGGTGGAAATGTCTATCCTGCGAGCCTTATCATACTCAAAGGCCAAAGGATTGATATTATCTTGGGGATGTCATGGTTGACACAGTATGGGGCTATCTTCGATATTAGCTCTGGGACTGTCCAACTGAATTCCCCAATACAAGGTTGCAACACATTGAATCTTGTGGATCCATCATAACGAGTTGCATCAGTGCATCAGACTGAAGCTCCTAAACTTGAGGATATTCCAGTGGTATGTGAATATCCAGATGTGTTTCCCGAAGACTTGCCGGGCATGCCGCCCGAACGTGATGTAGAGTTCAAGATTGAACTAGCACCGTGAACAACACCTACTTCTCGGCGACCATATAAAATGGCACCGAAGGAGCTCGCAGAATTGAAGGAACAGCTTAATGACCTCATGGACAAAGATTTTATACGCCCAAGTTCATCACCTTGGGGCTGTTCCGCACTCTTCGTGAAGAATAAGGACGAGACTTCGAGGCTATGCGTAGATTATCGTCCACTGAATGCTGTCACTATCAAGAATAAGTATCCACTACTGTGCATCGATGTTTTATTTGATCAACTAGTGGGTGCTAAGGTATTCCCCAAAATGGATCTTCGGTCTGGGTATCACCAGATAAAAATCCGGGCAGAAGACGTACCTAAGACGGCGTTCTCGACAAGATATGGTCTTTATGAATATCTTGTCATGTCCTTTGGGTTGACCAATGCTCCGGCTCACTTTATGTATCTCATGAACTCTGTGTTCATGCCAGAGTTAGACAAGTTCGTCGTGGTTTTCATCGACGACATCTTGGTCTATTCAAAGTCAGAAGAAGAACACGCTGAACATTTGCGTATTGTACTCCAACGCTTGAGGGATCACAAGCTATATGCAAAGTTCAGTAAATGTGAGTTTTGGATCAGCAAAGTGCCATTTCTTGCGCATATTATTTCAGCGGAAGGCATCGCTGTGGATCCAAGTAAAATCGAGCAAGTGCTGAATTGGAAATCTCCAACATGTGTTCATGAAGTGAGGAGTTTCCTAGGTTTAGCGGGTTATTATCGGAGATTCATTCCAAACTTCTCCAAAGTCGCTAAACCTATGACGGAGCTGTTTAAGAAAAGCACCAAGTATGATTGGAGTAATTCATGTGAACAAGCTTTTCAAACTTTAGTGAAGCATCTCACTACAGCTCCAGTTTTGGCTCAGCGACACAACGAAGCCGTTTGATGTTTATTGTGATGCATCCGGCATTGGTTTGGGTTGTGTGTTGATGCAAGAAGGAAGAGTGGTGGCATATGCATCCCGACAATCAGGGGTCATGAGCAGAATTACCCGACGCACGACCTTGAACTAGCTGCAGTGGTCTTAGCATTGAAAATGTGGAGACATTATCTACTAGGCAATTTAGTACATCTCTACACTGACCACAAAAGCTTGAAGTACATCTTCACACAGAAGGAACTGAATATGAGGCAGCGAAGATGGCTCGAATTGATCAAGGATTACGAGCTTGAAATTCATTACCACCCGGGTAAAGCGAATGTGGTTGCCGATGCACTTAGTCGGAAAGCCCACATTCACCATTTAGCCATGGCTGCACATGGAGAAGGAGAACCAAGCCTGCGCTTAGTTCCCTACGGATCGCTGTTCAACCTCGGTCTTATTCCTACAATCCGAGATGAGATTGTAGAGGCTCAGAAGAGAGACAGAGGTATATCTCATATCAGGAGGAGAGTGGACAGCGGTGAATTGAAGATGTTCCGCAAGGATGAAGAGGGTACTCTATGGTTTAACAACCGCATAGTTGTACCCTGGAATATGAAATTGCGGAGGAAGATACTGGATGAAGCGCATTTATCCAAGTACTCCATTCATCCGGGAAGCAACAAGATGTACCAGGACTTAAAATCTAAGTTCTGGTGGACACGGATGAAAAGAGAGATTGCGAAGTATGTATCCGAGTGTGATACGTGTCGGCGGGTTAAAGCCGACCATATGAGGAAAGCCGGACCACTTCAACCACTGAAGGTTCCAGCATAGAACTGGGAAGACATAAGTATGGACTTCATCGTCGGTTTACCCATGACCAGCAACAAGCATGATTCTATTTGGGTAATTGTCGATCGTTTGACCAAGACCGTTCATTTTATTCCAGTCCATAATAAATATGTGGCAAAGAAGTATGTGGAGCTGTTCATCTCGAGAATCGTGTGTTTACATGGGGTTCCCTGCACCATCGTGTCTGAACGAGGTGCGTTGTTCGTATCCAGATTTTGGGAACAACTGCATGCTTCCTTGGGAACCAAGTTAATTCGGAGTTCAGCGTATCATCCGCAAACTGATGGTCAAACGGAGAGGATAAATCAGATTCTGGAGGATATGCTACGGGCATGTGTCATCAATCATGGGAACAATTGGGATGACCATCTACCGTTAGCAGAATTCTCATATAATAACGGTTATCAATCCAGCATCAAGATGGCTCCGTATGAAGCTCTTTACGGCCGGAAGTGCCCCATACCGCTGAATTGGTGTGAGTCCGGCGAGAGAGTGGTCTACGGGATTGATCTTGTGAATGAAGCCGAGGAACGAGTGCGAGTGATTCAAGCCAAGTTAAAGGCTGCTCAATCTCGGCAGAAAAGCTATGCAGACAAAAGACGTCGATCTCTTCACTTCGACATCGGGGACCACGTTTATCTTCGTGTCTCTCCGATGAAAGGAGTTCATCGTTTTGGAGTGAAGGGAAAACTAGCTCCGCGATTCAGCGGGCCGTTTGATATTACTGAAATATGTGGACCCGTGGCCTATCGTCTGGAGCTACCGGCGTCACTTTCTGGTATTCACAATGTTTTCCATATCTCTCAGCTACGGAAGTGTCTTAAGTACCCAACCGCAGTTCATATGGAGAACATTGAGGATCTTCAACCGGATCTCACTTATTCTGAGTATACGATACTGATTATCGATGAGAAGACTCGCGTCACAAGAAATCGGACGTTGCGATTTTACAAAGTCTTGTGAGCAACCACACAGCTGATGAAGCCACGTGGGAAAGCGAGGAATTTCTCCGTTTAAATTTTCCCGACTTGTTTGTACCATATGTCCAGTAATCATTCTCCCTTCTTCTTTCTTCTTGTAATCTCGGGACGAGATTCTTTAAGGGGGAGGAATGTAACAGCCCTAACATTTGTAAAGTTTGATTTCAACTTATGAAACAAAGTTAAGGAGAAGAAAGGCTATAACTGTGTCACATGAAATGATGAACACACAAATGGACATGTGAGGGAGTTAAAAATTTCCTCTAGCCCATGCTCAACACATGTTAACCTAGGGGAAAGAATTTCGCTCCCAAAACTCTAACTCATGTGCACCTTCTCTATGAGGAGAGTGGAGGGAATTTAAACACAATTTTGAACCTTTTAAAAGGAACTATATTCAGATTGCCAAATACTTGCAAATGAATTCACCAATGCAATTTCTAGGTATTAAGGAGCTTCTGGTCCAAATGGGAATAAATGTGGGGATCATTTGCTATTTATTCCGAGGATTAAATGAGGGCACGTTCAAATTCAAACTTAAATTTGAATTTCGAAACAAACAAACTCAATTTCAAAATTCGGTTTCAGAATTGAGTTCCTCATAATTCTTTTGGCCTATCCTCCAAATTTGGTCAAATTTGGAGCTCGTTTGCTATTTTATCCGGAACCGGAGGATAAGAGTGGGACATGGGGCCCACATGTCAGTAGACCTCAAACTGGAGGCGTCTCTGTTTTCACTCGCGCAGCACACGCGGGACAGCTGCTGCTCGCCGGCGCCACTGCTTCCTCACCATGCCACCTCCTCCTTGATCAATTTGTGCTGGCGAGCTGCTTCCTTCGCCCTTATCACTGAAGACTCTGGCCTCTGCTCATCCCTCCCCGCACACAGTGAAGAACAGCAGCCGCTCTGCGTCCTCTGATCGCCCAAGCTGAACCAAACCTCCTTTTGCCCGAGCTTCCACAGCAAAAACCTTCACCCATGAGTGCTCTAGCCGGCTAGCAACCTCACCCCGGTGATCCATGCCTGTTGGCGCCTAGAAACAGCGAGGTTTCCTCTGCTCCCGAGTTCAAACTCAAGGAACTGAAACTGGACGCCGTGGACAGCCCAAACCAGAAGGGATCACGCCCAAGCAAGCCACCCCATCTGTGCACTACAAGACTAGTTGCTCACCCCCAAAGCTCAGACCTAGCCATTGATCACAGAGGGAGAATTTCAAGTTTTTCTCCCGGGCGGCAGAAACGGACCTTGAGGTAAGGAATTGTAAAATTCGTCCTCAAATCATGTTTGTTGGGTCTCAAACTTCACACGCAGAATGTTAACTGCCTAGCACACCTCCTCCATTGATTTTAGACCAAGAAATTGAGTGTAGAGTGAGCAATCCGAGCTCTTTTAGAGGGTATACCGCTGGACCCTATCGGGCGCACGGTGCCGATAGGTTTAGAGCCCTCTCCAGCTTGTTTAGACCTCATGCCGGTCTTCTACATGATCCCCTGGTGCTGTAGAGCCCAAGAACCGACCATTTGCTGGAGAATTCACCGTGCAAGACCTCGTCGGAGCCCTAGGGTTTGCTGTGGCCGGTGCACCCTGTTTTCCGGCGAGTTTCAGCCGCCGGCGACCTCACCAACGTGTTCAGCGTGGGGAAATATGGGGGGGCGGCCAGCAGGGGGTCTGGAGGTGGCTGGGAAGTGCTTTTCCGGCGACCTCGCCGGAGGGGGTCGCCACTGCCCTGTTTTGCGCGAGTCTGGAGGTTAGGGATGGCAGGTGGGACCCACTGTCGGCATTTAAACATTTTACAGATTTTCCCAATTCAGTTAAAACTTTGGAGAGCCATAACTTTGTGTACGAGTGTCCAAAAATTGTGAAACAAATTTTTTTGGATTCCCCTCAAAGAGTACTATCCACGGGTGCAGCCCAATGTTCATGAAAAGCCCTGGATTTGGCTCATTAATTCATTTAAAAAATCTTGTATGAATTTTTCCAGGAGTTCTGTTTATTGGAAAATTCCCAAATTGGGACAGGATATTCTCCCAAAATTCCTTGAACTTCAGTAAAAAATTCAGAGGCATTGGACCTCACTTGCTTGGTCAAATGATGTGTTCATTCCTTATGTCTCTGAAAAATGGGAAAAATGAACAGAGACAATTTCAGCTTTTTCCCAATCCTTCTAAAATCCATATCTCCATGTAGGAAACTCCAAAAAATGGTAAAACAAATTCCTATGGACTCAGGACATTTTGTACTTCACAAAAAGTCTACTTTACAGCAAAGGAAAGCTTAATATCTAGGGGTCAAAGGCAGATTAGTGAAAACCACATAAGGATTTGTTGTGCTCATACGAAGCCATTTCATGAGCTAAATTTTTGCACACTGCCTAAATACCTTCCATAGAAGCTGTGGTTAAATTCTCAGCTTCATTTTACCTCTGGAACTTGAGCTATCATCTTTTAGGTTTAAGTGTTCATATAATGGACTTAATCACATTGTGATTACTAGTATCTCTGTTCACCCTAGCTTTCATGATCTCTAAGGTTTAGATCCAACAACAGAAACCTTGCTGTTGTTTATAACTTTTAGGTGTCAGTTAACTAGTACAACAGTTTTGAATGATTTTCTAAATTGCTTTTGAATACATGTGCATAAATCATCTTAATAGCACGTGACGTCGACGTTCGACGAGGACTCGACTCTGCAGCGAGGATCTCCATCTCGTGACGAGTTTGGTGGATTCTCCGGAGGAAGACTAACTCCTAGCTTCTAATAAAACCGCTGAGCAAGGCAAGCCCCGGTTTGCATATCGTTACCGTTTTAAATTTTGTTTTACTTCACCTCATGGTTATTAGACTTGATATTGTGCATTATGTCTAGGATGATTGAAACCCACTTACATGGCTATTACATCCCTGATTAGAAGGTTTAGTGTAGGCTTTGCCTCGTTGTAGATGCTAGGCTAATGTTGTAGCTAGCTCGGTAGAAGTCGAGTAGTAAAAAGCTACTCGCGAGAAAGGTCGAGTAATGGAGTTACTCGCGAGAGGTTGATGATGAGAGCACCCTCATGAAAATGAGATGGGGACGGGGATGTTCCTGTAGGATGGAGCGCTCAAGGTTGGTCTCGACCTGCGATGGGTGTGACAACGCTTGAGACCACATTTGGCCTGGACCGGGATGGTAAGGCAAATGTGGAGGTTGGTTGTAGCCCCGTCCGTGTCGGTTAAGGACCGTATGTGTGCGGCCCTGCTGGACAAGATTGAGCTGTAGCGGATATATAGTGGGGTATGGGACCCATGAAACCGATGTAACTCTATGGACCGTGATGTAGAAACTCATCCTTCACGTGGGAATGGTGTTGGTTAGGTGAGAGGTGTAAATCCTTTAGCGGGCAACTTTGACGTGTCTGCGTAGAGGACCATCCTGCTCGGTGCGAAACGTTTTTCTATGTCGGGGTGTCATGTCAAAGGTTGCTGCATACAACGTAAGAAGGAGCTCTTGAGAGAGTCTTTCGAGACGGGTGTATGTGTCGTGTATTCCGGGTTGTTATTGATTTGAATCACCGTCGCTCGCGGAAGAGGATTGAGCATACTTGCCCACTGCGCCGTGACGTAGTAAGAAGAGGAACTAAGTCTCTTAACTTGTTGTTTGTAGATTAATCACTGTATTGGAACCTTGACTGAAGTAGATATAGAGCCAACTAAATTTCATTTCCACCTTAGGCTAGCAATATCGGGATAAGTGTTTCTTGTTTGATTGTGGACTTCCGATGTTGTGAGGTGTGAGGACCACTAAAATGAAGGCTATTAGAATCTGAATATAAGGATTAAGTTTAGTCAAGCTGCATTTTGCATATTCCTGTTCCTACTGTCTTACTACCCCTGCATTTAGAGTTACATGTTTAGGAGTGATGGTTAAGTCTTGCTGAGCCTTAGTGCTCACGGTTGCTTCTGAGTTGTTTTTGCAGGTAGCAGGATGCGTTCTATGAAGAGGGTTGTTCGGTGAGACGACGAACCTCACGGTTCGTTCAACTCATCAGAAACCTAGCCGCTGCCTTTCTTTGGTGAAGCTAGTAGGAAGCGTTCACGGGCTGAACGACTTCTCTTCAGCGTAGTTAAGGTCGAGAGTGAGTAGTTTGTCCAGCTAGTTTTACATTCCGCTGCGTGTGTACTTATGTTGTAAAAGATCTTATTCTGAGTAACAAAATGGTGTCGTTATGTTTTTGAGCCTCTTTTCGTGCTTGGTTTTGGGTGCCGCATCGCACGGCACCACCCACTGCGACCGCCGGGCCTCACAACACCGACGGTTGTGTACTGGTATAATGGAGGTTCTGCAGTCGCCGACAGGTGACGAAATCACAAACTTGTGGGTAAAGTGGTACAAACTCTGCAGTGTTTTTAAAACAATCATGATAGCCGAGCTTACGGTCATGAGCGCCTGGACAGCTCACATGATTAGTTGGGATGGTTTTTGATTATGGTTTTTGGTTATGGTTTGGTTTTCGGGACTGTTGAGTCCGGGTGATAAGATTTTGTTGCATGACTCTTGATTCATGGCAACGAGATTGGTCTCGGTGTGAGACGGAATTGTTTATGAGATGAAATGGTAGTGAATACGAGGTGGTATTCGTGAGATGGTAGCGAATACGAGAAGGTATTCATGAGCAAAGTTGAAAAAGATTGATGTCTGATTGAGACATGGAAAGTAATGAACATAATGGAGGTATGTTGGTATTTTATGTGACGCCCTCAATTCTGTGGAAAACCACGGAACCAAGAACTGATGCATATGTGTGCCCAGGATGTTCATCACACATACACATATGTTCCACAAACTGAATTCAGAATATATATAACCACAAATAACAGAGTTTTATTATAAGGTTTCATGAGTCTTGGACTCATGCTCAGAGCGGAAGTCTTTATTTCTATGCAGCGGAAGTCTTTATTCTAATGCGGAAGCAATTTAACTAATGCGGAAGCAATTCTAGGCAGCAGTGGCTCCATCTCTACTCCATCCCCACAGGACAGGTTGAGAACAGATCACACGCCTAATGCTCCACTTGGTCTTCATAATAATCTTCTCCTGTTGCTGATGATGAAATAATAATGCAAGTTTGAGTACAATGATGTACTCAGCAAGTGCGGGAAAATATGATATGTATCTTATAACAAGGTAGGTATAAAAAGGCTCATTGCAGAAAAGCAAAGTTATTTATCAAAACCATGATAAAGCAGCAACTCATCTTTAAGTGAATGTAATCCCAACATGTATTAAAATACCAATCATACCTCCATCGTTCATTACCTTCCATGTCACAACCAGATATCAATCAATCTCACTCTTGCTAACGAATACCTCCTCGTATTCGCTACCGTCTCACGAATACCATCTCGTATTCGCTACCATTTCATCTCATAAAACAACTTTGTCTCCCACCGAGACCAACCTTGTTGCCATGACTCAACAGTCATGCAATCCATCTTATCACCCGGACTCAACAGTCCCGTAAACCAAAAACCAAATCGTCCAAAACCATAACCAATAACAATATCCAATAACCATCCCAACTAATGATGGAAGTTGGCCAGGCGCTCGTGACCATAAGCTCGGCTATCATGATAGTTTTAGACTCTGTAGAGTTTGCACCTCTTTACCCACAAGTTTGTGATTTCGTCACCCGTCGGAGACTGCAGAACCTCCATTATACTAGTACACAACCGTTGGTGTATGGCCAAGAGATCACAAAATAGCCTTTACAAAGGGGCTACTAGATGTATGGACTCACTAAGGTTTCACCGGCAGGCTAGAATCTCCAATTCTCCCACCCACGGGCCCCCTCTTGTGCCATGTAGTTCCTAGAGCAGTCCTCATTCGACTCGCATTCCCCGCGCCTTCCACGGTCCATAACAATCTAGCAACTTACCTAATTGGTCATCTAAGCCGCACCCATACTTGGCCTTGTGGTGGCGCTGTTATCCTGGCATGTGCTCGCATGAACCGGTCCTTAGATCTATGGCAAGTAAACCACCCTCTCATGCTACCTCATTCACAAACCATGTCTTGCCTAGATCTCCCTCTGATCCATGTTCATTAACAACATCAGTTCCTCATTATTATTATGAGTGCAGTTAGCTAGACACATCTATCTCTCTTCCTAATCCCATGGACTCAGCGAAGCATAAGAGTAAAAACCATACCCAACTCATAAACATCCCTGGCGATAAGGGTGGTTTAACCAAAGCTAGTAAACTCCTATATAAGGGTTTCCCATCATGTTTGAATCAGCACACACACCTTTTCGCAAAACAAAACAGTTTTCCCAAAAACATAGGATCAATACGGTCAAGGGGCAGTTGCCTTGTTCTTGCGGTTCCGGTTGCTCTTGGATCTTGAAACCTTGTTGTTGTAGCTCGTCGTAGACAACTCCCTGAGCTTGTCCTGCTATACAGGATCACGCACATACAAGATCCACAGCAATCAATATCATGCACAAACTTTAACTAGATGCGATGATGCATATGCAGGCTATCCTATAATTAGTTTTATTAGATCGGTTTGTACGTGTTCTTGCATGGCTTTGTGACAAACAGAGGAGTCCGGATCAAATGTGGACGTGGCGATGATCTTGTCTTTTAGATCAACCCGGTCAACAAGTGATCTGCCCACGAGAAAGCTTCTGTTCGAAAGGAATCGGAGAACAGATGCAAAGAAAACGCGATGATGTCGTAAGGTGGTATTGGAGGCCTACCTTACGTTCTTCTTGGTCTCGGGTTCCTTCTTTTAGCAAGACAGATCATTGGGATCCCTTCCGGCGATCTTCCTCGACTGAACTCCGGCGATGGTTTCCTCGGCGAGTTGGGGGCTAGGGATCTAAGTCGTCAGCTCAGGAGTTGGAAAAAGAAGTTTGTGGTTTCAGCCAAAGGTTCTGGGTTCTATTTATAACCGAGAGAAGAAGAGTCCTAATCTGATTGTATCTCGAATAAGAGTCCTATTCAGATTATCGTTGAATCTTAACAACTTATCTTGAGTTGATTTGGTGCGGTAACATTGTGGAATTCAGGTCGGTTTCTCCTCTGTACCGATATTTCTACGCGTGCAGAATCCAAAAACCGCTCCTGAACTCGTTTCCTTCGTGGTGATGAGCTCCGGTTGCTCCACGTGTCCACCGGGGCCTGGTCTCCTCCTTTCTGCAGAGACGAGCTCCAGTTTTGCCGCGTGTCAAGCGAGCGAGACCTCCCCTCCCCTTCAGAGGTGGGCTCCTCGTGCGCCACGTATCCTGGCGGTCGGGACCTCCTCTCTTATTCGGAGGTGGCTCCGCACATGCCACGTGTCAGTACCGGACCTTCCTTCTCTTAGGAGGTGGCTCCGGGTGTGCCACGTATCCATTCCGGACCTCCCTTTCTTCGGAGGCGAGCTCCGTGAATGCCACACATCAAGTAGCGCCGGACTTTCCTTTCTGCTTATAGACGAGCTCCGAAGTTGACACGTGTCCAACAGTGACGGACCTCACGAAGGTGAGCTCCGGTGGTGACACGTGTCCAATAGAACCGGACCTCTCGGAAGTGAGCTCTGAGATCGACACGTATCTCGCGCGACCGGTCCTCTGATTTCTACTGTGACTAGCTCCAAAGGTGACACGTGTCCTACGGGACTGCCTTCGCTTCTCCGCGGAAGCTAGCTCCGGGGGGCAACACGTGTCCTACATGGTCGGATCTCTCCCCCTTCACGGAGATAAGCCCTGAGCCTCCCATGTAGCCATTTTAGCGGCGGACCTATCCCCAATTTGTCAGGATGAGCTCCGAGCATGCCACGTGGCCAGTGGACCGCGGAAGTTGTCTTCGGCGCTCTCTGTGAACTGGATTCTTGTTTCTTTTTGACTATCCCTTTAATTCATTTTCTGTTCCCACTTCCTTTAAAATGTTTTCTCTTCATAAAACATGAATACATGCAGAACCCAAAAATAAGGGTGTCACATTTTAATACATGTTGGGATTACATTCACATAAAGTTAAGTTGCTGTTTTTATCGTGTTTTGAGAAATAAACTTTGCTTTCTGCAATGAGCCTTTTTATACTTTCCTTGCTGTGAGCTACATATCATATTTTCTCGCACATGCTGAGTACATCATTGTACTCAAACTTGCATTATTACTTCATCATCAGCAACAGGAGAAGGATACTATGAAGACCAAGTGGAGCATTAGGCGTGTAATCTGTCCTCAACCTTGCCTGTGGGGATGGAGTAGAGATGGAGCCGCTGCTGCTGCTTAGATTTCTTCCGCACTAGTTATAAGATTTCCGCTGCTAGAATAAAGACTTCCGCTGCTAGATTTAGACTTCCGCTGCTTAGATAAGACTTCCGCTGTTAGCATGAGTCCAAGACTCATGAGACATTATAATAAACTCTGTTATTCGTGGTTATATATATTCTGAATTCAGTTTGTGAATGATATGTGTATGTGTGATGAACATCCTGTGCACACATACGCATCAGTTCTTGGTTCCGTGGTTTTCCACAGAAACGAGGGTGTCACAGATTGGTATCAGAGCCACGGGTTGACGGTAGGTTACACGCTTAGATAGAAAACACACATTGGTATCAACCTGCCACGGGTTGATCATAGATCACACAGCCTAGATAGGTCACAGATTGATATTTGAGCTGCCATGCCTAGTCACCGATTTGTACAATCCACAGATGGGTACCAAGCTACCACAGTTGATTGTAGGCCACAAACCTAGAATGATCGAACCACATTGACCGTAGGATGCAACCCCTAGTAATAGATTGGTATTAGAAGCCACGCTGACCATATGATGCAAGCCTAGGATGCATAGATTGGCATTGGAACCACCTTGATATAGGATGCAAGACTAGGAGAAGCCATAGTTGGATCACAGATTGGTATCACCCTAAAACACCTTGACATAGGGTGAAGTCACAACATTGAATAGGAGTTGTGTGAGCCTTTGTGATGATTGCTTGTGCTTGTGTGCTTAGTGTGAGTTGTGGGACGTTTCAACGTTGTCCATATCCACACATAGTAAAGAGGTGTGAGATGCCTCGGCACTTGTTCACATCCTCATATGAGCTAATATATATACAGTCCATCCACCTTGATGCATATAGTTGGGAGGGATCCATCTAACCTTCTAACCTCTATTGTATTCCATTCCCTCTCACAGATGGTGAGAGGAAACGCCGGCCGCCAAGGAAGGAACGTCTGTGGCAACCAAGAGGATGGCCACGATGAAGTTCCTGTTGACCCCGGAGCTGGTCAAAACAACCTGGAACGGTTGATGGCCATGCAGAATCAGCTTATGTAAACCATGATCCAAACATTGGGTTAGCTGCAGGCCAACAACAACAACCTTGTTCCGGCACCACCACCAACACCGCTAGCTCACAATAGGCTGGGAGAGTTCATGAGGACTCGACCGCCCACCTTTGCTCAAGCTAATGACCCTATGGAGGCCAACGATTGGTTGAAGTCCATGGAGAAGAAGTTTGCCATCGTCCAGTGCAATGACCGAGAGAAAGTTCTCTTCGCGTCGCACCAACTCATGGGAGCTGCCGATGACTGGTGGGATGCCCTGTGCAATGCTCATGCTGACCCGGAGATGATCACTTGGACTGAGTTTGAGGAGAGTTTCCGATCTTATTACATCCCTGCTGGTGTAATGATGCTCAAGAGACAGGAGTTTGAGGGTCTCCGCCAAGGATAGAAGAGCATGAATGAGTACCTTAAAAAGTTCATGCAGCTGTCACGGTATGCCCCTGAAGATGTCAACTCGGACCAACGGAAGCAGTATCTGTTCATGAGGGGGTTGAACAATGAGATCCAGGTTCAACTTCTCAACAATGACTATGCTAACTTCTATAAGCTGGTTGACAAGGCTATAGTGGTTGTGAATGTAGCCTAGAGGGGGGGGGGGGTAAATAGGCTTTTCGATGCTTTATTGAAACATGAACCACTTAGTAGGTTTATCAAATATAGAGAAATCGGACTAGTCCGGTAGAGTGCAGACTAGTCCGTTTTCTAAACAGAGAAAAATCGGACTAGTCCAGTATTCATGGACTAGAGAGATAAATAATGATCAATGTTCACTTCTAGTACTCTATACAGTGGAAATAAATTGATAACTTAGATGTATTGCAACAGTGATACAATGAATGACAGGAATCAACTTTGATTCTGATGTTTGAACGTGAATTTCAAAGGATTGATTATACACTAGAAAATGATGAACAATTAATAAACAAGAGTAGGAGACAAGTGTTTATCCCGAGGTTTGATTCCACGAAGGAAATCTACGTCCCCGTTGAGGAGTCCACTAAGGACCGTGTCTTCACCAACCCTATCCTCGTCGAGTCGCCATAAAGGCCGATTCTCTTCCACTAATCACAAGGGGGAATAAATCATTCAAGGGGTCTTCTCACAAGTTGAGGGCTCTCCAAGAATTACGATGAATTATCACAGCCAAACACACTCAATAGATGAACAATTAACAAACAAGAGTGTGCGAGAGATCAAACCCAAGAGCTCAAGATGTGTAGAACAAGTCTCTCCTTTGATGAATTGCTAATCCCCAAAGAATTGATCCTTCTAGGATTAGAATGTGTGGACAGATGTGAATTTTGGGCTCTTGGGAGGTGTGACGGCGTAGGGGGTTGAAGAGTTATGGTGGTATGGCCGTACACCTCTTTTTATAGTAGGGTAATGGTTTTGTTAGGGTTTGCGATGTCCGGACTGGTCCGTGCTTGACACCGGACTAGTCTGGTGTGCCGTGTGTAGAAAACCCTAAGTGTTGTGATATATTGGACTAGTATGTAGTAGTGCGGACTAGTCCATTTTCTATCCAGAGACAAAATCGGACTTGTCCGGCTTATATCGGACTAGTCTATTTTCTGGTCAGAAAGAAAATCGGACTAGTCCGGTTGATATCTGACTAGTCCGCACATGCTGAAATTGTGCAGTTAGTTTGATTTCTTCCACTTGAGCTCTTGGGGTGTGTCTATCCAACACACTCTATACTAAGTATTTTAATATTTTCAGCTCCTGAGCTCATATCAATTTGGATCCTCCTTCTCCTTTCTTTTTGCGCTTTCATCCTGTTTTCTTTTAAGAACCTGCGCTCATCTCAACAATTTTGTTAGGGTCTCATTTGTTTGTCATAAATCAACGAAAACCCACAAGGGATGCCTAGATGCACTTTCAATCTCCCCCTTTTTGGTGATTGATGACAACCAATTGAGATCTCACAAATATGACAATAAGAATTCAGATTTTCATAAAGTGTGCACATATGAGCTTTGGACAAAATAGGCAAAGTAGACATAAGACATATGTGCACTCTTTATGGTGGGGTGTAGAGATATGTGTGTGAGCAATAATTTTGATGTGAATAACATAATGAGCATAGTCATAACATCATCAAGAGTCTCACTCCTTCATAGCAGTTTTAAACATACATCATTAATCAAAAGCATAACATAGTCATCTCACAAAAAGCATAATGCTAACATAAGTCTTACAAAAGCATAATGGTAGTTGAAGTCTTACAACAGCATAATAATAGCATAATAGTATAAGTCTTACAAAACTTATTATTCAAGCTAGGACATGAAAAGAAAGACCTACGACCTAAGACTCCCCCTCAATCTCTCCCTCTTTGGCATCAAGGCACCAAAAAGAAGGAGAGGAGGGATCTACTTGTCGTCACCGACTCACTCCTCGCTGTCGGACCTTTCTTCATCTTCATCATCAGCCTGAGGAAGAGGAGGAGGGGAACCAATTGTTGTGCCAAAGTAGGCGCGCTCTGATGGAGAGAGAGGAGGAAGCTCTGTAAACTCAGATGCATAGTCCTCTAAGATGACCGGGAATCCAATGGGCTCAATCTCTAGTTTTTGGCATATCTCTTTGACATTGGCCTTCATGTATCTCATTTCTTCTTTTCTTGCCTTGTTCATCTTATGAAGCTTCACCTCAGTTTTGCGGCAAGAACTCAAAATAGAATCCAAAATCTTCAGAACACCACTAGAGGAACTTTTGTGTGGAGAGGCCCTGGTCTTGGATGAAGGCCTTGCATCTTCTTGAGCTCTCTCTGGATGCTCTTCAGGTGATCCAGGAGAGGAGGCAGCTGGGTGGGAGGCCTGAGGAGGCTTCTGAGGCCTTAGAGCAGTGTGCTCCTTGCTTGAGGGAGGGTTGAATGGAAGTCGAGTATCATAGAGAAACTCCATCTTGTCCTTCTCCACAACTCCCATATTGTGAATCACAATCTCATCATTGCCGGTGTCCTCAAGGTGCAGCAGTCTGACAAACTCAGTGTACGAAATTGTGTACTTGGATCCATGTGTCATCCAAGTCACTTTGTCTTCTCCATCATGAGCAAAGTGGCAAGTTGAATAAAACTGGACAATGATCTTATCATTCCAGTTGTACCTGAAGGCGAGCAGGTCCTTGAGTCCATGTCTCTCTGCAGCCTCTATGACTTCCTCAAAGGCTTCACAGCTCTTCCATGCAATGTATGTCCAGTCGATCCATTGACTTTGGACTACTGGAGTCTTCATTTGGAGGTACACCAAACTGTAGTAGTCCGAGTGAATGTTGCTCCAAAATCCTTGTCGGCTGCCTATTTGCCGGAGCTATAGGCATCAACCTTCCTCAGGTTCCATGCCACATCACTCCCCTAACCATTGAACTTTTCCTCCGAGGGATCCCTATGTCCCTGCCTTGGAGCTATCGTCTTGAGGGGACCAATCGGTCCGGAATCAAGCCCCTTTCCCTTGCCCTTGGTTTCGCGTTGAGCCGCCGAGCTAGAACCAGCCACATTTGCTTTTGAAGCCGGTCTCTTGATTGTAACCTTTCGACTCACCCTAGGTGGGGTGAGCGAAGGCTCGGCAGCACACTCTTTTCTCTTGTTGGAGCGAGACTCCGGAGGATGAGACATTATATCTTGATCCATCTCGGCCTCAAAGTCGGAGAGACTCCCATTTGATCCCGACATGATTTCTGACAAGGAAGATAAAGTGGGTATGAATAATCAAGGATGACAAAGGATTGCACTGAATTGACATAGCTAGGATTTCCCTGATTAGGGGCATACCGCACTAGTCCAGTGTTCAGGGTTGGACTAGTCCAGAGCACCGGACTTGTCCGCCCTAATAACGGACTAGTCCGTTATGAGGCTGCTCAAACCCTAATTTGTTGTAATTTGAGATTATTCAATGCAAATATGATCTAGGGTACATGGAATACATCAATAGAGCATGCATTGACTAAAGGAGCTAAGATATTTGAGCAAAAACAAGGAAAATTGAAGGTTCTAGGGTTTGAAGTGAAGTTTACCAAATCCTTCGAGTCGAAGTGTTGAAGGAGTTCTTGATCCGGACTAGTCCGGGGTTTTTGATCCCTTTGCAGTGGGGATCGATTCCCATAGAAATTTGAGAAGTTTTGATGGAGAACTTGCAAATTCACCTTGGAAGCACTTGACTGAGGAGAGAGAGAGAGACGAGGGTTGTGAGGATGAAGAAGATTAGGTTTGAGCCGTCCTTAGGGTTATGGAGGCGAAATATCTGACTGGTCCGGACCATATCGGACTAGTCCGTTTTCCGTTCAGAGAGAAAATTGGACTAGTCCGTGGTTGTTCGGACTAGTCCATAATAACAAACTAAGTGTGGACTAGTCTGCCAGTGCGGACTAGTCCGGGGTGACCACGGGCTAGTCCGTGGTCCCTTGTACAGAAGTGTACAAAACATATATATGTATGTATTCAAATGTTCGTATTAAGTGATAAGGGACAAAGGTACACAGAAATTCTTGATGAATATGATCAGTAAATATACAACAATCAAGCTATGACCATGATTCACCAAGATCAAGTAACTAACATAGTTTTTAGGAGGAAAAATAGAGATGATTTTTCAACATAATTAACATGATTTTGAGGATGGCATACAGATATGCAAGTTGTCAAGCCACGTTTCGAGCATCAAGGATATTTAGTTCATTTTGGAGCTCACAAAAACGTTTTTCATCAAGTGGCTTGGTAAAGATATCGGCTAGCTGTTTTTCAGTGTTGACATGGGAAATGGCTATGTCTCCTTTCATTGAGTGATCTCTCAAAAAATGATACCGGATATCTATGTGTTTAGTTCTAGAGTGCTCAACAGGGTTATGGGCAATTTTAATAGCACTCTCATTGTCATAAAGGAGTGGAATACGGCTCATATTGTAACCGTAATCCCTTAGAGTTTGTCGCATCCAATGGAGTTGTTCACAACAAGTCCCGGCTGCAACATACTCCGCTTTAGCTGTGAATAGAGCAATTGAATTTTGTTTCTTGGAGGACCAAGAAACTAGGGATCTAACTAGGAATTGGCAAGTACCAGAAGTACTTTTTCTATCTACCTTGCATCCGGCATAATCTGCATCAGAGTATCCAATGAGATTGAATTTTGAACCTTTGGAATATCAAAGGCCTAGTTTGGGTGTATGAACTAAATATCTCAAGATTCTTTTAACGGCTGTCAGATGACATTCCTTAAGATTGGCTTGAAATCTTGCACACAAACATACACTCAACATGATATCAGGGCTAGATGCACATAAATAGAGTAGGGAGCCAATCATGGAACGTTATACCTTTTGATCCACATTTGGTCCGTCTTCATTTAGATCCAAGTGTCCATTTGTGGCCATGGGAGTCTTTATGGCCTTTGCTTTGTCCATTCCAAACTTCTTGAGAATGTCTTGAGTGTACTTTGTTTGGCTTATGAATGTCCCGTCCTTTTGTTGCTTCACTTGGAATCCTAAGAAGTACCTCAACTCTCCCATCATGGACATCTCAAATCTATCTGTCATAATCTTGCTAAATTCTTGAAAAAAGGATTTGTTAGTTGAACCAAATATAATATCATCAACATAGATTTGGCAAATGAAGAGATCATCATCAAAGTGTTTAGTAAACAAGGTGTAATCAGCTTTTCCGATCTTGAAGTCATTTTCAATAAAAAAATCTCTAAGGCACTCATACCAAGCTCTAGGAGCTTGTTTGAGGCCATAGAGAGCCTTACGCAGTTTGAACACATAGTCGGGGTGCTCTTGATCTTCAAAACCGGGTGGTTGCTCCACGTATACCTCCTCCTTGATCGGTCCAATGAGACATGCGCTTTTCACGTCCATTTGATAAAGCTTGAAATCGTGGTGAGTAGCATATGCAAGTAATATACGAATCGATTCAAGCCTAGCTACGGGAGCAAAAGTCTCATCGAAATCCAAACCTTCGACTTGTGAGTACCCTTTTGCCACAAGTCGTTCCTTGTTCCTTGTCACCACTCCATGTTCGTCTTGCTTGTTGCAGAAGACCCATTTAGTGCCGACGACGTTGGACTTGGGTCATTTAACAAGCTCCCACACTTTGTTCCTTTTGAAGTTATTCAATTCTTCATGCATCGCCATCACCCAGTTCGGATCTTTTAATGCATCCTCAACCCTGTATGGTTCCAAAGAAGATACAAAGGAATAGTGTTCACACAAATTAGCTATGCAAGATAGAGTTATTACTCCCTTTCGGATGTCACCGATTATGTTGTCAACGGAGTGATCTCTTTGGATGCTTTGTTGTACTCTTGGATGTGGCACTTGTGGTTTTGAATCTTCATTATCATCTTCTTCTCCCCCTGGATAGTTGCCCTCATTGATGTTTTGGTCTTCTTGATTTTCTTGAGGTTGATCTTGTATGGAAGCTCCCCCTCGATCATTTTCCTCCACCTGTGGTTCATTTTCTTCATTCGCATTTGAAGGTGGCACTTGTGGTCGAACATCGCCCAATGCCATCCTTCTTAATGCTTGACATGGAGCTTCTTCTTGATCTCGCACACATTGATCAACTTGCTCCGTGAGTAGTTCATATGAAGTTTTCTTGAGCAACCGATGAAGATATAGTCGGTTTATGGCATGACAAGCGGTGTTAACCACTTCAGCCCAAAACCTATCCGAATTCTTGTATTCATCGAGCATTGTCATCGTCATCTTAATGAGAGTTCTGTTATTCTTTCGGCTACTCCGTTTTGTTGAGGAGTATATGGTGCTCAAAATTCGTGCTTTATTACTTCTTCGTCTAGATACTCCTCAACTTGGGTATTCTTGAGTTCTGTCCCATTGTCGCTTTGTATGTTCTTGATATTCAATGAGAATTCATTTTGGGCATGCTTGATGAACTTCTTGAGGGTTCCTTGAGTTTCTGTCTTATCATGCAAAAAGAAAACCCACGTGAAGCATGAAAAATCATCAACAATGACTAGACCGTATTTATTACCGCCGATGCTTATGTAGGCAACTAGACCAAATAGATCCATGTGAAGGAGATCAAGCGGTCTTGTTGTAGTCATGACATTCTTCGCGGGATGGGATGCTCCTACTTGCTTCCCTGCTTGACACGCTCTACACGGCCTGTCTTTCTCAAAAATAACATCCTTTAAGCCTCGGATGTGATTGCCTTTGAGGAGTTTTTGAAGATTCCTCATACCAATATGTGCTAGCCATCTATGCCATAGCCAACCCATGTTGGTCTTTGCAATCAAGCATGTGTCAAGTTCAGCTTTATCTTTGTTGAAGTCAACTAGATAAAGTTTTCCCTTCAACACACCCTTGAATGCAATTGAGTTATCACTCCTTCTAGAGACAGTCACACCCCCATTAGTGAATAAGCAATTATAACCCTTGTCACATTATTGAGATATGGACAAAAGATTATAATCCAAGGAGTCAACATGTAAAACATGAGAGAGAGTATGTTGTGATGAAATTGCAATTTTACCGATACCAAGCACTTTTCCTTGACTATTATCACCAAAGTAAATGCCTTCGCTAGGATTTTCATTTTCTTCATATTCTATGAACATTCTTCTTTCTCTGGTCATGTGATTGGTGCATCCACTATCTAGCACCCATTTTACTCCACCGGATGAATAAGTATTTTGTTTACCTTCCTTTGCCATTAGACAGGTGTTGTCGGTGTCCTTTCATACGCCCATGGTTGGGAAGAGAGTGGATTTATTGGTAGTCTTCTTTATGGCTAAGGTGGCCATCTCCTCTTCTTCTTCGGATGAAGATTCATCATTGGAGTCCCACTCCTTCCCTAGATGCGCTTGACCATATTGCTTCTTCTTCTTGAACATTTTCTTTGGTTGAGGCTTGTTGTCTTTTGTCTTTTTCTTGTTTTCATCATGTGGACAATCTACTATGAAGTGATCGTATTCTCCGCAATTATAGCACGCCCATCTCATCTTGGGTCTTTGTTTGTCCCTTTGTATTCCTTAATTTTAGCTACTACCCTTTCTTCTTCTCATCATTTCCTTGAACTTCTTCATGAACAGGATCATGTCTTCTTCATCGATATCACTACTTTCATTATCGCTGTCGTCTTCTCCATAAGCTTCTCGAGCTTCCTTTGATACGGGTTTCCAAGTTGACTTCAAAGCAACTCCTTTCTTCTTTGTCGAGGTGAGATCGACAATTTCCTTAACATGCTTGGCTTGCTTCTCCATCATCTCAAAGTTGATGATCTTGCCAAGAAGTTCATCTGGGGTCATCTTCTAGTACCCGGGGCTTTCTCTGATCATAGAGCAAAGAGTTACGTTGCGAGGCATGAATGCTCTGAGAATCAACTTCACAACCTCATGATCATTCCACTTCTTGCTGCCATAAGCTTGGACTTTGTTTATAAGATTCTTCAGTCGATTGTACATATCTTGTGGTTATTCATCTTCTTCTATCGCGAATCTTCCCAATTTACCTTCAATCATTTCTATCTTGGCTTCACGTACGTGACGATCACCTTCATGTGCGAATTGTAGTGTGTCCCATATTTCCTTGGCAATTTCGAGTCCATCCACCTTGGTGAACTCGTCTCGGCTTAGTGATGACGTGATCACATCTGCATCTTGAGCATTCCGATGAATGGCTTGTTCTTGGCTTGGGGTCAGCTCTTCATCATCATCTGGGATATCTATCTCTGTACACACTATATGCCACAAACATGGGTTAAGAGATCTAAGGTGCATTTTCATGTTTTGTCTCCACATTGAATAATCATTGCAATCAAAGTAAGGTGCTTTCCCTAGGGGAATTGATAAGTAATGATTGTTGTTAGAAGTCAAACGCTCATAATCAAAAGGATATCGGGAGTAGTCTGTGTGACTACCCTCTTTCTTTTTCTTTTCATCATCGGTGTTCTTCTTCCCATTTGGAGAGATTGCCTTCTTCCGTAGAAGAGCCTTGAGTTGGAGCACCTCCTCATTATCGTCCTCACTGTCTTGAATGACATCGAGTAGCTTCTTTAGCTTTTGAGTCCTTTCATCATTACTCTTTTTGTCGTCGATCTTCTTGTGTACATTCTTGATGTCCATATCGTCTCTTCGAGCGGTGAGTCTCTTTTGAAGAGTTTGGCTCTAATACCAATTGAATGTAGCCTAGAGGGGGGTGAATAAGCTTTTCGATGCTTTATTGAAACCTGAAACACTTAGTAGGTTTACCAAATACAGGGAAATTGGACTAGTCCGATAGAGTGCGGACTGGTCTGTTTTCTAAACAAAGAAAAATCGGACTAGTCTGGTACCGTGCGGACTAGTCCGGTATTCGTGGACTAGAGAGATAAAGATTGATCAATGTTCACTTCTAGTACTCTATGCAGCGGACATAAATTGATAACTTAGATGTATTGCAACAGTGATACAGTGAATGACAGGAATCAACTTTGATTATAATGTTTGAACGTGAATTTCAAAGAATTGATTATACACTAGAAAATGATGAACAATTAATAAACAAGAGTAGGAGACAAGTGTTTATCCCGAGGTTCGATTCCACGAAGGAAATCTACGTCCCCGTTGAGGAGTCCACTAAGGACCGGGTCTTCACCAACCCTATCCTCGTCGAATCGCCACAAAGGCCGATTCTCTACCACTAATCACAAGGGGGAGTAAATCGTTCAAGGGGCCTTCTCACAAGTTTAGGGCTCCCTAAGAATTACAATGAATTATCACAACCAAACACACTCAAAAGATGAACAATTAACAAACAAGAGCGTGCGGGAGATCAAACCCAAGAGCTCAAGATGTATAGAACAAGTCTCTCCTTTGATCAATTGCTAATACCCAAAGAATTGGTCCTTCTAGGGTTAGAATGTGTGGAGAGATGTGAATTTTGGGCTCTTTGGAGGTGTGACGGCGCAGGGGGTTGAAGAGTTATGGTGGTATGGCCGCACACCTCTTTTTATAGTAGGGTTTCCAATGGTTACGTTAGGGTTTGCGATGTCCGGACTAGTCCTTGGTTGACACGGGACTAGTTCGGTGTGCGGTGTGTAGAAAACCCTAAGTTTTGTGATATATCGGACTAGTCCGTAGTAGTGCGGACTAGTCTGTTTTCTATCCAGAGACAAAATTGGACATGTTCGGTTGATATCGGACTAGTCCGTTTTCTGGTCAGAAAGAAAATCGGACTAGTCAGGTTGATATCGGACTAGTCCGCACATGCTGAAATTGTGCAGTTAGTTTGATTTCTTCCACTTGAGCTCTTGGGGTGTGTTTCTCCAACACACTCTATACTAAGTATTTTAATATTTTCAGATCCTGAGCTCTTATCAATTTGGATCCTCCTTCTCCTTTCTTTTTGCGCTTTCTTCCTGATTTCTTTTAAGAACCTGCACTCATCTCAACAATTTTTTCAGGGTCTCATTTATTTGTCATAAATCAACCAAAACCCACAAGGTATGCCTAGATGCACTTTCAGGTTGAAAGCAAGATCCGAGAGATAGAGCGAGAGAGCAAGACGAAGATGCCATACCAGCCACAGGGGAGCAACGTACGACCTCGGTACATTGCCCCAGCTGCACCGCAGTATGGATCGACCGCTCCTGCATACCGCCCTAATCAGCCACCACAGCAACGACCCGTTGCACAAGCACCTCGTGTGCCTTTGCCTCCTGTGCGTCGACCAAACATGGGCGCTCCTGTTACCTGCTGTCGTGGGCA
Source organism: Neostapfia colusana (assembly GCA_030760725.1). Lineage (NCBI taxonomy): Eukaryota > Viridiplantae > Streptophyta > Magnoliopsida > Poales > Poaceae > Neostapfia > Neostapfia colusana. The sequence continues at coordinate 99,780,293 of JASWHV010000007.1, read as the reverse complement.
ACAAGGCACGTTTTGCATGTGGAGAAACAGGACACTTTGCGAGCCAGTGCCCTAGGAGAGGTCCTGGACAGTAAGGCAACGTCCCCAAGCAGAACACACGGTCGAACGGAGGAGCCAATCAAGGCAACCATGGACAGCAGAACTACGCTCGCGGCAACGTGAACCATGTCTCTGCTGAGGAAGCGCAACAGGCTGAGAACGTCGTGATTGGTATGTTCCTTCCCAACTCCAACCCAGCCACCATTCTATTTGATTCTGGAGCATCACATTCCTTCATATCATCCAAGTATGTTGCCAAGTATAATCTACCCATATCACACTTGAAATATACTATGTTGGTTAATTCTCCCGGTGGAGAGATGAGGACTAATATAGTATGTCCGAAAGTAAACCTTAAAATAAAGGGGGTAGACTTCCTTGCCAACCTCATTGTCTTGGATTCCCAAGGGCTTGACATAATACTCGGAATGGATTGAAGCACAACAGAGTAATCCAATGTGCTGAGAGGAGCGTGCAGTTGACTAACGAGAACGGTACCCGTATCGAGTTTGAGTCAGCCCAACTAGAAACCGAGAAGGCAACATTGAACCACGTCGAAGAAGCAACCCTGGACAGCATTCCGGTGGTTCAAGAGTTCTCGGACGTGTTCCCGGAAGAACTTCCCGGTATGCCACCTGACCGGGACATCGAGTTTTCCATTGACCTAGTACCCGGAACTGCACCTATAGCAAAGAGACCATATAGGATGCCCGTCAATGAACTAGTGGAGCTCAAGAAGCAAATCCATGAGCAGCAAGAGAAGGGTTTTATACGTCCAAGCTCGTCACCATGGGGAGCCCTCGTGCTCTACATAGACAAGAAGGATGGAACCCAAAGGATGTGCGTGGACTATAGGCCTCTCAATGAGGTGACGATCAAGAACAAGTACCCTCTGCCCCATATAGAGGATCTGTTCGACCAGATGAAGGGAGCCCGAGTCTTCTCCAAATTGATCTTCGGTCAGGATATTTCCAGCTGAAGATTAAGCCCTCCGATATACCTAAGACTGCCTTTCGGACACGGTATGGTTCGTACGAATATACCGTTATGTCTTTTGGGTTAACGAATGCACCCGCATACTTCATGTACCTCATGAACAAGGATTTCATGGAGTACTTGGATAAGTTTGTCGTGGTTTTCATTGACGATATCATGGTGTATTCGAAAAGCGAGGAGCAACATGAAGAACATTTGAGATTGACATTACAGAAGTTGTGAGAGCATCAATTGTATGCCAAGTTCAGCAAATGTCAATGCTGGCTAAAGGAGATATCGTTCCTAGGCCACATCATCTCCGAGGAAGGAGTATGGGTTGATCCCGAAAAAGTGGGAGATGTTCTAAAGTGGAACCAACCACAAAACGTGAGGGATATTCGGAGTTTTCTTGGGATGGCTGGATACTATCACCGGTTCATCAAGGACTTCTCTAAGATAGCAAAGCCTATGACGGAGTTGCTAACAAAGGGAAAAGCCTTCCTATGGACACCAACATGCCAAGAAAGCTTTGAGGAGCTCAAGAAAAGGCTAACCACAGCACCGGTTTTGTTATTGCCGGACGTAAGCAAGAGCTTTGACATATATTGTGACGCATCCAGACAAGGGCTTGGATGTGTGCTCATGCAAGAAGGACAAGTGGTAGCATATGCCTCACGACAATTAAAGAAGCATGAGCTCAATTACCCCACACATGACTTGGAAATTGCAGCCGTGATGCAAGCATTGAAGATTTGGAGACATTATATCCTTCATCATCGATGTGAAATCTATACGGATCATAAAAGCCTCAAGTACATATTCACCCAAACGGATTTGAATTTGAGGCAACATCGATGGTTGGAGCTCATCAAGGATTATGATCTTGGAATCAACTATCATCCCGAAAAGGCCAATGTAGTAGCTGATGCATTGAGCCGGAAGGGAGCATGTCACCAACTTACGGTTCGGGAGCAACCGCCCGAGCTACGCAAGGAGTTCGAACGGTTACATCTCGGTTTCTTGAACGAGATGGAAGTGATGGAACTCCACTCATCATTGGAACAAGAGATAAAGGATGGCCAAGCTACGGATGAAGAGATCAAGGAGATCAAGGAAAGGATCCAACAAGGAATAGAGAAGGACATCAAGGAAGATGAAAAGGGTACACTTTGGCTAGGAAAAAGGATTTGTGTGCCTAACGTGAAGCACATCCGCGACACAATATTAAAAGAGACACACGACTCACTTTATTCCATACATCCCGTATGTACCAAGATGTACAAGGACCTAAAGAATTGTTACTGGTGGGATGGTATGAAGAGGGACATAGCCGAGTATGTTTCCCTATTCAACACCTGCCAACGGGTGAAGGCCGAACATCAATGACCCGCTGGACTGTTGCAACCCTTGAAGGTGCCCGAGTGGAAGTGGGAAGATATCAGTATGGATTTCATCGTCGGATTGCCACGTACTCGGTCGGGTTACGACTCCATCTGGGTTATCATGAACCGATTGACGAAAACCTCTCAATTTCTTCCTGTTAAAACCACGTACCGTGTGGCAGATCTAGCCGAGCTGTACATGGAACAAATCGTGTGCCGTCATGGAGTCTCCAAGAGGATAGTCTCAGATCGGGGTTCTCAGTTTACCTCTAGATTTTGGAGGAAGCTGCAGACAGCTATGGGTACACGACTGGATTTTAGCTCCACCTACCACCCACAAATCGATGGGCAAACCGAAAGGACAAACCAAATTTTGGACATGTTGAGAGCTTGCGCCTTGAAACATGGGCATAGTTATGATAGGAGCTTGCCGTACGCGGAATTCTCCTATAACAACAGCTACCAAACTAGCTTGAAGATGTCGCCTTTCGAAGCATTATAGGGTAGACGGTGTAGAATGCCGTTGTTTTAGAACGAAACTGGAGAGAACCAAGTGTTTGGACCCAAAGTGCTACAAGAGGCTGAGAAGCAAGTCCAAACAATACGGGAGAACTTGAAGGCTGCTCAGTCACGCCAGAAGGGCTATGCGGACAGTAGGTGAAGGAAATTGACTTTCAAAGTCGGAGACTTCGTATACCTTAAGGTATCGCCTATCCTTGGCCAACGACATTTTAACGTCAAAGGCAAGTTAGCACCTCGCTACATCGGACAATTTAAGATTTTGGACAAGCGAGGAGAAGTAGCCTATCAACTAGAGCTCCCAACACACCTCTCCGACGTGCATGACGTGTTTCATGTATCCCAGCTCAAGAAGTGCTTGAGAGTACCAGAAGAGCAAGTACCGATGGATGAACTTGAACTTCAAGAGGACCTGACGTATGCAGAGCACCCTGTCTGAATTTTGGACGTAAAGGAAAGGGTCACGAGGAACAAAGTGATACAATGGTGCAAGGTACAATGGAGCCATCACACCGAAGCTGAAGCCACATGGGAGCGTGAAGAAGATATCAAGACAGAGTTTCCTCATCTATTCTCTACTAACGAATCTCGAGGGCGAGATTCAATTTAAGGGGGGTAGATTTGTGACACCCTCATTTTTGGTTCTGCATGTATTCGTGTTTCATGTAGAAAAACATTTTTAAATAAGTAGAAACCGAGAAAGAATAAAAAAGTTAGCCAAAAAGAGCAGATTCCAGTTTACAGAGAGCGCCAAAGACAACTCCCGCGGCTCGCTGGCCACGTGGCGTGTTCGGAGCTCATCTCCGCAAAGGGGGAGAGGTCCACCGCTAAACTGGCTACGTGGCAGGCTCGGGGCTCGTCCCTGAGGCAAAGGGCGAGGTCTAACCCCGTGGGATACGTGTTGCCCCCGGAGCTAGCCTCTGTGGAGAAGCGAGGCCAGTCCCGCAGGACACGTGTCGGCTGTGGAGCTATTCACCGCGGAAAAGAAAGGACCAGGCACGCGGGACACATGTCGCTCTTAGAGCTCACCTCCGAGAGGTCCGGCCCCGTCAGACACGTGTCGCTCTCGGATCTCATCTCCGAGAGGTCCGGTCCTATTGGACACGTGTTACCTCCGGAGCTCACCTCCGGGAGGTCCGACACTACCGGACACGTGTCACCTCCAGAGCTCACCTCCGGGAGGTCCGACGTTGTTGGACACGTATCGACCTCAGAGCTTGTCTCTGAGCAGAAAGGAAGTCCAGCGCTAATTGACACGTGGCACTCACAGAGCTCACCTCCAAAGTGAGGGAGGTCCAGAATTGACACATGGCACTATCGGAGCTCACCTCCGAAGAGAGGGGAGGTCCGGAATTGACACATGGCACCCCCAGAGCCACCTCCGAAGAGAGGGGGAAGTCCGGAGCTAACACGTGGCGTTCGTGGAGCTCGCCTCTATTGAGAGGGGAGGTCCTGACCCACCAGACGTGTGGCGCACGCGGAGCTCGCCTCTGGAGAGATGGAGGTCCCGCCCGCCAGGACACATGGCGCAAGTGGAGCTCACCTCTGAGGAAGAGGGAGGTCTCGCCCGCCTGACACGTGGCACAACCAGAGCTCGCCTCTACAGAAAAAGGGAAGCTCAGGACTCCGCAGAACACGTGAAGCCTCTAGAGCTCATCGCCGTGAAGGTAACGAGGTTTGAAACGATTCTTCTTCTATACGCATGGGAATACCGGCACGGGAGGAAACCAACACGAATTCCACGTTGCTACCGAACCAAATTAGCAAGAGATAAGTTGTTAAGATTCAAAAATAGTTTGAATGGGACTCTTAATCGAATTCCGATCACAGGATAACTCTTTGTTTCCTCTTATAAATAGAACCAAAAACCTTTGACCGCAACCACATACTTCTTTTCCACCTCCTGAGCAGACAACTTAGAGCCCTAGCCCCAGCTCGCTGAGAAAACCCCTTCGCCGGAGTTTGACTACCAGAGAGATCGCCGACGAGCCTGGATCACAATTGCCATCGCCGGAGGAGAGCTGACGATCTGTCTTGCCAAGTAAGGACCCCGAGACCCAGAAGAAGAACGTAAGGTAGGTCTCCAATACCACCTTGCGACATCTCGCATTTTCTTTGCATCCGTTCTTCGATTCCTTTCGAACAAAAGCTTTTTCGTGGACAAATTACTTGTTAATCGGTTTGATCTAAAGTCAAGATCATCGGCACATCCATAATTGATCTTTACACCTCTGTTCATCGTAAAACCCATGCAAACATACAAGGACACGTACAACTGATCTAATAAAAAAAACTGCATCATAGGATTTGCATGCATATGCATCATCGCATCTGGTTAAATTTTGTGCATGGTATTGATTGTTATGAATCTTGTATGTGCGTGATCATGTATAGAAGGACAAGCTCGGGGAGCTATCTACGACGAGCTGCAACAACAAGGTTTCGAGATCCAAGAGCAACAGGAACCGCAAGAACAAGGCAAGTGCCCTTGACCATATTTATCCCATATTTTGGAAACTGTTTTGTTTGTGAAAAGGTGTGTGTGCTTGAGTCAACATGATGGGAAACCCTTTATAGGAGTTTACTAGTTTTGTTAGTCACCCTTGTCACCAGGAAAGTTAATGAGTCGGGTATGGTTTTTACTTTTTGCTTCGCTGAGTCCATGGGATATAGGAAGCGAGATAGATGTGTCTAGCTAACTGCACTTGTAAGAATAATGAGAAACTGATGTTGTTCATGGATGTGAATCGGAGGGAGATCTAGGCAAGCTTGGTTTGTGAATGAGGTAGGATGAGATGGTAGTTTTACTTGCCGTAGATCTGAGGACCGGTTCATGCCAGCCATGCTAGGATAACAGTGCCACCACAAGGCCAAGTATGGGTGCGGCTTAGCTAAGTAATTAGGTAAGTTGCTAGATTGTTATGGACCGTGGAAAGTGCGGGGAATGGGAGTCGAGTGAGGACTGCCCTGGGAACTGCATGGCACAAGAGGCGGCCCGTGGGTGGGAGAATTGGAGATTCTAGCCTACCGGTGAAACCTTAGTGAGTCCATACATCTAGTAGCCCCTTTGTAAAGGTTATTTTGTGATCTCTTGGCAATACACCGACCGTTGTGTCCTGGTATAATGGAGGTTTTGCAGTCGTCGATGGGTGACGAAATCACAAACTTGTGGTTAAAGTGGTACAAACTCTGCAGAGTTTTTAAAACTACCATGATAGCAGAGCTTACGGTCACGAGCACCTGGACAACTCACATGATTAGTTGGGATGGTTTTTGGTTATGGTTTTTGTTTATGGTTTTGGTTATGCTTTGGTTTTTGGGACTGTTGAGTCCGGGTGATAAGATTTGGTTGCATGACTGTTGAGTCATGGCAACGAGATTGGTCTTTGTGTGAGACAGAATTGTTTATGAAATGAAATGGTAGCGAATACGAGATGGTATTCGTGAGATGGTAGCGAATACGAGAAGGTATTCGTGAGCAAAGTTGAAAAAGATTATGTCTGGTTGAGACATGGAAAGTGATGAACATAATGGAGGTATGTTGGTATTTTAAAACATGTTGGGATTACATTCACTTAAAGTTAAGTTGCTGTTTTTATCATGTTTTTTGAGAAATAAACTTTGCTTTGCGCAATGAGCCTTTTATACTCTCCTTGTTGTGAGCTACATATCATATTTTCCCGCACTTGCCTAGTACATCATTGTACTCAAACTTGCATTATTACTTCATCATCAGCAACAGGAGAAGAATACTATGAAGACCAAGTGGAGCATTAGGCGTGTAATCTGTCGTCAACCTTGCCTGTGGGGATGGAGTAGAGATGGAGCCGCTGCTACTGCTTAGATTGCTTCCGCACTAGTTAGAAGATTTCCGCTGCTAGAATAAAGACTTCAGCTGCTAGATTTAGACTTCCGCTGCTTAGATAAGACTTCCGCTGTTAGCATGAGTCCAAGACTCATGCGACATTGTAATAAACCCTGTTATTCGTGGTTATATATATTCTGAATTCAGTTTGTGGATGATATGTGTATGTGTGATGAACATCCTGGGCACACATTCGCATCAGTTCTTGGTTCCGTGGTTTTCCACAGAAACGCGGGCGTCACACCCCCCCCCCTCCCAAGGATCAGTGAAGGCCTCGCTGCCGAAGGAGCATAAGGAGCCGGAGCCAACTCCTTGCCAGTCACCCCACCATCAGGCGCCACCGATGGCAGAGATCCTATAACACCTTCATATTCATCACCATGCATGGCATCCATTTTCATGTAGAGAAGCATTAAAAAGAAGAAGAAAAGGAAGGAAGCAATATAGAAACGAAAAAATAAATAAAAGGAAATAAAAATACAAAATAATAAAAACAAATAGAAAAGAAAAATAAATAAAAAGAAAAAGTAATAAAAATAATAAATTCTGGCCGCCCCAATCCCCCCCTAATTCCCCCTTAATTTCCGCCAACCCCCCCCTAATTTTCCCCTAATTTCCCCCTAAAATCCCCCCACCTAGGGAATTTTTCCCCAATTTTGGCCACCCCAAAATCTCTAGGGAATTTCCCGACTTTAAGGGATTCCCCCCCTGGCCGCGGCCCCTTAGGGGGGGAACCAAATCCCTGAGGCGGACCCGTCAACCGAGACAGGCCACTCACCCGGGAATCGCATTGGGTGGTGCCGTGTTGTGCGGCACCCAACAGCACACATATGAGGAACAATGTATTACATAAAACAATAGCGGAAGATTACAAGTTTTTCTTTGTAAATACTTTACATCAAGCAACTACAGCGGAAGTCTATATCAACTCACGTCGAATAACTAAGAGCACTCGAGATGAAGTCCAGCCCGCGGACTCCTCTTGCTAGCAACACGAAGAAAACAGCAGCGGCTGGGTTCTCCCTGTGTTAAACGACTCGGAAGTCTCCGAGTCTCACCGGACAACCTTCTTTTCAGCATCGATGTTAACCTGCAAAACCACTTATATAGCAAGCGTGAGCACATAGGCTCAGCAAGTCTGAGCCGTCTCTCCTAAGCAAGAAACTCTACATGTACGACGGTTGCAATTAGGTTGGCTAGATTTGCATAAAGGACTCGCCTAAAGTCGATCCTTAACTTTCAGATTTTAAGCCTCATTGTGCAAACCTTGAGCCGAAAAGCATCGCAACTCCACAATCAAACAAGAAACGCTTTGTTGCGATGCTCCTTGCACAAAGCGAAAGTAAACTTTAATGAGCCTATCTCTAATTCAATCATGGTTGCACTACAAGTTATAGTACAGCCTTATCAAGTTCAAAGATAAACAATTCCAGTTGTTACTACGTCAAGACGCAGTGGGCAAGTATGCTCATATAACCGCGAGCGACGGTGATTCGAATCAGTACACGCCCGGACTACACGACACGTACACCCGTACTCCGAGTTGCCGGCAGCAACCTCGACTGACGTTGTACGCGGCCACCTTTCCCAAGATCTTCCACATTGGACGCAGTCCAACTGCCCTGAGTACGCAAGCTCCCTCAAGGTACATACCCGCAGTGGTATGTTCTTAAGCGAGATACCTCCTGCTACCCTGACGCCGAAAGCCTAAGGCAGTTGGAAAAGTTCCACTATGGATCTCCCAAGGTACATCGGTTTCCTGGGTCCCATATAGCCAGTATGCGCCCGGTACACAACTCAAACTTGTCCAACAGGGCCAAGCACGGACGGGCCTTAACCGACACAGGCAGGGCTATGCACGCACGGCCTGCAACCTTCTGCATCTAAACCTCCCTGCCAGGTCTCCATTTCTTATGTGTGAACTTTCCTCATCTTCTCTAAATTGGACCCGTCCCAAGTACACCAGCCCTAAACTCACGAGTAGATTTCAACTACTCGTCTTCTACCGGACCTTTCCTACTAACATTAGCGTAGCCAAAATTCCCTCGAGGAGTTGCTATTCTACCCTTTCTCTCTTAGGTGTTTCTGGTCATGCAAGTGGGGTTTTCAATATCATCTAGACGTAATGCAATCAACGATGCAAAGCTATGATCTCTACAAATGAAAATGCTTTATAAAATGGTTCAAATGCAAACCGGGGCTTGCCTGTTTTGCAGGTGACTAAGGTTACAATCAGTTAGTGACGATCACTTGGAGCTTGATCACTTGTTTTCCTCCTTCCTTGATCTTCACTTCAAGTCCTTCTCTCCTTCTTCACGTATATGCTACACGATATGATCATGCATATGTATTTAATTGAAAAGATTTTGCTCATAAGATCTAATGACAATTTTAAAACTGGAACTTTGTTTAAGAATTTACAATGACACTGGTGCTAGTGCTTTGGGTTGGGCTTAAACACTAAGATCAAATGTTAAGTGCTTTTCCCACTTAAGTGTTGATCACCTTAAGAGATTACACATGACAGTGGTGATCCAGAGCTCTAATGGAGCTGAGAATTTTCATGTGAGTTCCTTGTCACAAGAAAGTCCTCTGGACCAAAATTTAGCACGTTTCATGGAGTGGTTTATTCAGAATAATTCTCTAAGTGTTTAATCAAAGATGAATTAATTCTGAGGTAACACCCATGTTCATGTCAAACTCAGTGAACCACAATTTCAATTATCATTCATAGAGTCTACATGAATTTTCCTATGATTTTTGGAGCTAAGAATTTCCCAGAACTGAATTTACAAATTTTGGAAATTCTCTGAAAATGTTTCTGTATTCAAATGCTTACAATCTGAATTACCCTGATCAATTCAACTCCAAATGAGCTGAAACTTTTACAGGAGTCTAATAACACCCTAAAGAATATTCTGTCAAAATTTGAGTATTTTTGGATAAACCAAACCCCCTCTAAAATTCTTTTGCTGAAAAGCTTTAAAGAATTTTCCAGAATTAAATAAAGACTTTAATACAAATTGGGGTGCATAATTGGTTAGAGTTTGTCAATCCGAATCTAACCCAATTTGAATCACTAAATTTGGAGGTTCCTAGCAAAAGTTATGCTCTTCTAAAGTTTGGGGAAAAACCTGAGATTTGAATAAATTCGGGAAAAGTTTAAACCTGACTGTGGGACCATGGGGCACGTGTCAGCTGCTGAGGGAGTGCCACACGGGGTCACAAGGTTATTTCCCGTGCTGTCACAGCCGATCCGGCGCCAAAGAGGATCTAGCTCTTCTATCCCGAGTCACTGGCATGCGGGCCCGGGGAGGTCGTCTTCCACCTCTCGCTCCCGCGCGATCCCGCCGCCGGGCTAGCCGGAAAAGCTCCGGAATCGGTCGTCCGGCCACCTCTGTCGATGAAACTCGCCGCCAGCCCCTAATTCAACGCAAGGAACACACTGATGGGGTTGTCTTGAGTTGGCAGGGCCCCCAAACTAGCCCGCGATGGCGCAATGGTTCGGACGAAGTCCGGCGACGTCGCCCCGACGCCCTAAGCCTTCTAGGCTTCGGTTTCCAAGCTCTGAAGCACCGGCGGACACTAGGGATCATCGACGTGTAAAGGAAATGGCTCGGGGATGGCCCTAACTTAGGGTTCACCGTGCACCCGCACCTTCCCGCCATAGCCGCCTTCAAAAAGCTTGAGATTGCGCCGTGCACAGGGTGTTTCATGCGAGGTTTGAAAAGAGAACTGGTGCGCCTACATGTCTGGCTTGTGTGTGCGAAGTTTCGTGGTGTCAAAACAACAATCGACCGGGAATTTTACAGAGTCATACCGGAAGGTTGGTTTTCACCGGCCGGAGAGGATCTTCAAAATTCGCCGTCGAGAGGCCGAGGCAGGCTCTGTGCTTCGGGTGGAAGCTGCACGGAGACCTTGCGCGTCCCCTGGTGGCCTCTTTTGGTCGTGAAAAGCTCTGGAGAAGGCTGTCCACGGGAGCGCCTTCTCTCGGTTGTGTAACGGCTGCCGCGGAAACTGGTTGAACCTGGTGTGGAGAGCACGAACTCCTTCGGTGATGGCGCGAGGAGGTCGTGGAGGGTTCTGTTGTGTGGTTTTGCCGATCAGCTGGGGGTTGCATGCAAGCTGGGCGGTGGGCGACCGGATTGCTCGAGCGTCGGCCGCTCTGTCCTGTCTCTCGCGTGAGGAGAAGGAAAACAACGCCCGGTCCTCGGTGACAAGGCGAACGGGAGGTCGGGAGAGGGTATAGACGTCCGGTGCATCCCTCCAGCACGATAAAACCCAGCAGGAGCTGGCCGCCGGCTGGCCCTCGGTGTCGAGCGGAGGGAAGGCGGCTTCGGCCGTTGCTTCGCGTGGGAGTAAATCAAATGAAGACTGTACACTGAAGATCTTTTGCAATTTCAGTGCTCCCAATGACATGTGGGTCCCACATGTCAGTCCTCCTTATCCCCTCTAAAATATCTCCCCAATTTGAATATTGATGGAATTCAATTATGGAAGTTTAAATCTGCTATGGATTTGGATAATTGGGCAAGTTTCATCCAAATTCAAATATGCATTTGAATTCTTTGTCATTTTAAGTCCATTTTGGAAAAATGGGTTGCAATTCATTTCCATAAATCATGAAACTTTGCACACCCTCTAATTTGGTCCCAAGGAATTCAAATATGAAATCTGATTTAAATTTTGGCTGCTGCAAATGAGATTTTCAGCACAACAGTTTTGAATTCCATTGTGTTGTCCTCATTTGAATTTTAGTTTGAACAAATTGTTCCAAATCTGATTTTTGTTTTCTCACACATATGGAAACTTCCCATCCTTGTTTTAGACCCCCCCAAGGGTTCCAAGTTATCAAATAAACATTTGACTTGTGTGAAGAAAGCCCTCATGTGTGTTATCACATGTGGGAAAAAGTTTTAACAAGTCCCAAATTTCATACACATGAAACCAACTTTTGCAAACAAGTGTTTCTTTGTATTCATAATTTTGGGACCTTTACATTCCTCCCCCCTTAAAAGGAATCTCGTCCCGAGATTGTAAAGAAGAACGAGGTGGGAGGTAATTACAAGGTTTATGACAAAAGTTCCGGATAATTCTTGTGGATGTAATCTTCGGTTTCCCATGTCGCCTCTTCCGGGGTATGATTACTCCACAGGACTTTGTAAAATTTCAAAGTCCGGTTCCGGGTGATCCGGGTCTTTTCGTTGATAATCTGAATAGGTTGCTCGACGTAGGTGAGATCTGGCTTCAACTCGTCGATGTCTTCGGTGCGGATGGCAGCGGTAAACTTGAGACATTTCCGCAGCTGGGACACGTGAAATATGTCGTGAATACCGGCAAGGCTTGCCGGTAGTTCCAGCCGGTAGGCTACAGTTCCGCACTTCTCCGTGATAGTAAACGGACCGATGAATCGGGGAGCAAGTTTCCCATTGACACCGAACCGATGAATCCCCTTCATCGGAGACACACGAAGATACACGTGCTCTCCGACTTCAAAATGCAGCGGCCGACGTCTCTGGTCCTCGTAGCTCTTTTGACGAGATTGGGCAGCCTTGAGGTTCTCTTGTATTATCCGAACTCTCTCTTCGGCTTCATTGACAAGATCAACCCCGAACGTTACTCGTTCACCGGATTCGCACAAATTCAATTGTGTACGGCACTTCCGGACGTATAGAACTTCATATGGTGCCATCTTGATGCTCGTCTGATATCCGTTGTTGTACGAGAACTCTGCCAGCGGTAAGTGATCATCCCAGCTCTTACCGTGGTGGATGGCACATGCCCTTAGCATATATTCCAGTATTTGATTCACCCTCTCAGTTTGCCCATCGGTTTGAGGGTGATATGCAGAGCTTCTAATCAACTTTGTCCCCAAGGAGGCGTGTAGCTGTTCCCAGAAACGGGCTACGAACAGCGATCCTCTATCTGACACAATGGTGCGGGGAACTCCATGTAAGCACAAGATCCGTGCTATGTACAGCTCCGCATATTGCTTTGCGTTGTACCTAGTATGCACAGGGATGAAATGTGCTGATTTGGTTAACCGGTCCATGATTACCCAAATTGAATCATGGTTGTGGGAGGTCATCGGCAACCCGACAATGAAGTCCATACTCAAGTCTTCCCACTTCCATGCCGGTACATGCAATGGCTGCAACAGGCCTGACTTCTTCATATGGTCGGCCTTGACTCTTCGACACGTATCACACTCCGAAACGTACTTTGCAACTTCACGTTTCATACGTGTCCACCAAAACTTCTTCCGGAGGTCTTGGTACATTTTATTACTGCCCGGATGAATGGAAAACATGGACAAATGAGCTTCATCCAAAATTTTATTCCGTTGACCCATATCCCGGGGTACTACAATCCGGTCGTTAAACCACAAAGTACCCTCATCATCCTTCCGGAAGCACTTCATTTCTCCGTTGTCTATCCTTCGCCGTATGTGAGACATACCCTTGTCTTTCCGTTGAGCTTCAATGATCTCCTCTCGGATGGTAGGGATGAGAGCGAGATTATAGAGAGCTCCATACGGGATGACACGGAGGCTTGGTTCTTCATCATCCATTTCGGCAATACTTAGGTGATGGAGATGTGCCTTACGACTGAGCGCATCGGCGACCACATTCGCCTTTCCAGGATGATAATGAATCTCTAGTTCATAGTCCTTAATGAGCTCTAGCCATCTTAGTTGCCTCATGTTCAATTCTTTCTGAGTGAAGATGTACTTCAAGCTCTTGTGGTCGGTGTAGAGGTGTACAAGATTTCCGAGCAAGTAATGCCTCCACATCTTCAAAGCAAGGACCACGGCAGCTAACTCAAGATCATGAGTTGGATAATGCTGCTTGTGAGTTCTGAGTTGACGAGATCCATAAGCGACCACTCGTCTTTTTTGCATCAGCACACAGCCAAGACCGATGCCAGATGCATCACAATAAACGTCAAATGGCTTCGTTGTATCCGGCTGAGCAAGAACTGGGGCTGTTGTGAGATGCTTCACTAAGGTCTTGAAAGCTTGTTCACACGCAGCACCCCACACAAATCTGGTATTCTTCTTTAATAATTCAGTCATCGGTTTAGCAATTTTGGAGAAACTCGGAATAAACCTCCGGTAGTAACCCGCTAAACCGAGGAAGCTTCGGATTTCATGTACTGACTTTGGTGACTCCCATTTCTGCACTTGGATAATCTTACTCGGATCTACAGCGATGCCCTCCGCTGAAATGATGTGTCCGAGAAAAGGTACTTGATTAATCCAGAATTCACACTTGCTGAATTTGGCATAGAGCTGATGATCTCGCAATCTTTGTAGCACAATATGCAGATGTTCAGCATGTTCTTCCTCTGACTTGGAGTACACCAAGATATCGTCGATGAAGACAACGACAAATTTATCCAACTCCGGCATGAACACTGAATTCATCAGGTACATAAAGTGTGCCGGGGCGTTGGTCAAACCAAAAGACATAACGAGATACTCATATAGCCCGTATCTCGTTGAGAATGCCGTCTTCGGAATATCTTCTGCCCGGATATTAATCTGGTGATATCCGGACCGAAGATCCATCTTGGAAAATACCTTCGCACCCACTAATTGATCGAAGAGCATATCAATGCGAGGTAGTGGATACTTGTTCTTGACGGTAACGGCGTTCAAAGGACGATAATCGACACAAAGCCATAGTGTTTTGTCCTTATTTTTGACAAACAACGCTGAACAACCCCAAGGTGATGAACTCGGTCGTATAAAGCCCCTTCTCATTTAGTCATTCAGTTGTGTCTTCAATTCTGCCAGTTCATTGGGTGCCATCTTGTACGGCCTTCGTGATATTGGTGTCGTTCCCGGTATAAGTTCAATCTTGAACTCAACGTCTCGTTCGGGCGGCATGCCCGATAAATCATCGGGAAACACATCCGGATACTCACGTACCACCGGAATGTCCTCTATCTTGACAGCTTCTGTGTGGTTCACTGTTGCAATCTGCTGCCGTCTGGCGCCCAGAATTAATATATGAAGACCGTGCTGTGGGGATTTGAGCTCAACGGTCCTGGAGCTGATGTTAATAACCGCTCTGTGGTAATTCAACCACGACATTCCCAAAATGATGTCGATCTTCAGACCTTCAAGAATAATGAGGGTCGTAGGGTATATTTCCCCCCCCCCCCAAACAAAGAGGTGCTCGGGAGACAACCTCACTTGCTGTACTGCTGCCCCCGGGCGAAGATATGAGGTATTGCCTCTTTGTATAAACTGTTTGGGGCTGATGTTGAGCCACGAAAGATTGGCTAATGAAGTTCTGTGTGGCACCGGAATCAAAGAGAACTAAAACCGGTAGCTGATTCAGAGAGAAGATCCCTGCTAAAGCGGCTTCTCCTTCCGGAACATCATCAATCACAGTATAGTGAATATTGCCCCTTATCTGCCCTCCTATCTGCAGATTGAGATACGGGTCGTATTGTTGTAAATATGATGACCCGTAGCCTCGAGTTCCCTCCGGACATTGCCTAGCATAATGGCCCTTACGCCCACAAGTAAGACACAGATGCCCCTCCGGTTCTTCGTTGACTTGCGGTGGACTGCTAGGTACATATGGCTGCAGCGATGGAGCACAAACCACCGTCTGATGCTGCGGCAGTGGAGGTGGTGCAAGCTGTAAAACTTGACCAGCAATTAATCTCTGAGGAGTTGATCGTACATGTGGTCTCCATCTTTCACCGAGTGGCGTTTGATACACCAAACGGTACTTCTGAGGCACATAACTTGTGCTAGCCTGCTCGATCTCACTCATCTTTCTCTTCTCCGCTTGCCACTCAAGTGTCGGCTTCTCTTGAATGAAAGCCGCATCGACCATGTCGGTGTAACTGCCGTTATTGTGTACGGCTAGCTTTTCCCGTAATATGGCACTCAGGCCATGGAAGAATAGGTCACACCGTGCCTCTTCTTTCGCCACATATTCGGGAGCATATTGGGCCAAAAGATTAAATCTCCTGACATACTCGAGGACACTCATGTCCCCTTGCTTCAAGCCCAAAAATTCCTCCCGCTTTGCCTTGACAATACCTAGTGGTATGTAACGTGTACGAAAGGCTTCACAAAATTCACTCCAGGCTACTTGATGGTCCTCCGGAATGGTGGCAAGATGATCCACCCACCAGTTTCCGGCGGCTCCATGGAGTTGTTGAGCGGCAAACTTAGTTTTCTGGTAGTCATCACACTTGAATACTCCAAATTTGGACTCCATGACACGAAGCCATTGATCTGATTCCACAGGTTCGGTGGCTTCAGTAAAAATTGGCGGTTGAGTCGCCAAGAAATCCAAATAAGTGTTCCGAGGTGGAACGACTTGTTGCGTGTTTTGGAGTATGCCTTGCTGTACCAAAGCTTGGAGTAAGCGTGTGTGTTCTTGCGTTGCTTCTTGGAGTAGCCTAGCGTTCTCATGGTTATACTCAATGACTCGAGTCATAAGATCCATCCATCCCGTGGATGGTGGTTCCGACGGTGGAATAGAAGCATCACCACCTCGACGAGAACTTCCGGCCCTACTCCTAGAGCGAGTACGACATACTGCAAAATGTAGTTGAGATGAGTTAAACAAGAACTCAGAAGTATGTGAGACTAATGGAAACATGATTATGTCAAAACTTTATGAAAGCAGTAACAAAATTCATGTTTACAAAACTCCTTAGTAGGCATAACTATCCAGCCTATCTGTACAGGACAGACCTTTATGCACTATCTACAGATTTTGATCTAGTTAAATGCACTTTCATATCTCGAGTTGAATACTAAAGTTAAAGTTAACTTCCGTATCATTCCAACGAGTACTCATATGCCTCCAGATCATCTCCGGATTTAAAGTTATGATTTTCCAAAGTTGACAGAATTCCTGGATAAAATTTGCCAGCACCTCCTTTGTACGTGGCTGATTTTATCACAGTTGTATATGTAAATACAATAAGAACCTGGACAAACTTTGAACTACAACAATGTTGCACATTTCATAACCTATCCAATGGTGTATCAAAGGCTTCTTAAGGATTTCTCTATAGAAAGTTATGGCTTAAAAACAGAAAGGTCCAGCGAGGTTTTGTTGCTGTCCTGGTTCTGAGCAGTTTACCTTCCTCTGAACTTTCTACCCATTTAGCGTGTGATTTTGCTCTGGAGCTCTACAATTAAGTTGTAGATTACTTGAGAGTCTTTCCAGAACCATATCATACATCTTAATTGGGTCAATCTACTCAGAGTTATGCTCTGTTAAAGTCCAGCAAAAATTTCTGCCAAAAATAGAGCACTCTGTTTTTGAAATCTTTGAAGCCTAGTGTCCCTCTCATTTGAATCTTAGCTCAAAATAAGAGTTCAGTAACTAATATTTGTTTCAAATTTCCATTTTTATTTGAAAGTTAGTTCATTAGTCATTTCTTCAAAGGAAAGGGGTTATTAAGTTTAGTACGGCGTCGATGCACCGTACGAAGCATGCCGGTACTACGTAGCCTCACCAAAAGAAAATCCTATCCGGATTATACCGGCATAAACGTATCTTAGGTGGCACTAAAACAATCACTCGCAAACGTGTTCTATTCATACTACGATTTCGTGGTTAATCCTGCATAAGTCACACTCAATCGTCAGGTCCGGCTGCACACCGAACCCGGTATCCATACAATTCTTACACCCGTCCGTCATCACTCGCACAGGTGTTCTCAAGCCAAGCACGCCTTGAGCTACGTGTTCACGTTACTAACCACGTGATGGGGTTTCCCAAGTTGCAGCACGCACGCCTGTGACAGACGTTGCTTGAGTACCCCAAACGACATGAGGAGTCGTAGAGGATACTAAAGCGAGTTGGGTTACCTGCCACCAGTGGGGCTCCACCCTTCAGCTTGTGCGCACTGGTGGACAGCGCTTACGTGCACCCCCCAAGACATAAATCGTCCCGAGATGAACGATTTTCTGACATAACACATAAGTTAGGTTGCCACCTTCATATTAAGCTAATTGTAATCCTTACGTGGGCCTAGTACCGTATCCTCACCGTAACCTAAATTTTTGTCGTAATACCTTCCTTATTCCGTGTGCTATTACCAATGCGGCTCTGATACCAGCTCAGGTGGACCCGTCAACCGAGACAGGCCACTCGCCCAGGAATCGCATTGGGTGGTGCCGTGTTGTGCGGCACCCAACAGCACACATATGAGAAACAATGTATTACATAAAACAATAGCGGAAGCTTACAAGTTTTTCTTTGTAAATACTTTACATCAAGCAACTACAGCGGAAGTCTATATCAACTCACGTCGAATAACTAAGAGCACTCGAGATGAAGTCCAGCCCGCGGACTCCTCTCACTAGCAACACGAAGACAACAGCAGCGGTGTCACACCCGGTTTTTCCGAAGAACAACCAAGTGAATATCACATGTATGCCAGGATCATTTTCTCATACATGTGATGACAAATAGTGAAGCATCATTTATTACAAGCAAGGTGTCGAATATAAGTAAGTCTTACATAGTAAATGTCTCGATGGACAATAATAAGTTCATCACAAGTAAATAAACTAGCTGCGGAATATTATTCTTTAGGGCTCCATCACAGGCGTTGCCCGGGGGTCTCCCTGAACCTAGAAACCTTCTTCGGGTCCAAAGTCTTGGTCATTGTACACCACCTCATTGTCTTGACCTGAGCAGCAATATAAACTAACAAATATGCAAGGTTGAGTACCAAGGGTACTCAGCAAGTGTGGGAAAATTATATCATGCATGGCTAGAACAAGGAGAGGTTGAACTCATGGTTAAAGCACTATGCAATTAATTCCTATCACCTTAGCTTTTTAAGCACCTACATTACTACATAGATGAAATGGTCCCAAGCTCCCATACCCTCATCATAATCAAATAACCATAACATCATTTCCGATGTTAAGCTCCCCGCTTAACATTCTCAACTTCCAAAACCATCAATCCTCTAATCATGAATAAGTCCAAGCCGCTCTTGACCGTGAGCACGGCTGTCATGACAGTTTTGACTCTGCAGAGTTTGTACCACTGTACCCACATGTAGTGATTTCATCCCCCGTTGCCGGGTGGACTAAAAGAACCTCCATTATGCCAGTGGCTACGAACCACATTCACACTTCCCAGGTGTGTAGCAAGGAGATCACTGCGAAGCCTTTACAAAGGGATTCCCGACGAGCGTGGGCCCACTGAGATTTCACCCCTAACAGCATACAAGAGGCTCCAACACCGCTGCAGTGGCCCCCTCTTGAGCCTTGCGGTTCATATGGTAGTCCAGCTGACACCTATTCCCCGCACCATCCATCACACCCATACTACGCCGGGGATACACCTAATTAATTGGCCAAGCTGCCCCATCTCAGCATGTGGTTGGCACTGTAAAGCCAGGTTACATGCTCCATGAACCGGTCCTTAGGATCCAGGCAAGTACTAAACACAAACCCGAGTCTCGTGCACCCAGCACACAACCAAAACATCCAACTTGCCTTGATCCCTACCTCTACATAACTCATAATATCTCATTCAAGAGTATGGTAAAATAAATTGATGATCTCATATCCCAAATATCCCATTCTAAGCATGGCTAAGCATATGCATAATAATAAATGACATGATAAAATAAATCCCAACCCAAGCTACAAGGAAACAAGGTGATGCAATTCTAGGGAAACTTCCTAGCATGGGTTTCATATTTAACTTGACAATGCAAATAATTCTATCTACACATCCTAGCATAGGATCAAAGTGGTCAAGGACACTTGCCTCCTTCTTGCTGCTCTTGAAATGGGTAGTCCTGGTCTTGGAAAGGAATAACTTGCTCTTGAGCAGGTTCTACATCATACCATCACACATAGCAAAAGAAAAACAACAATCATAAGATATAGTTCACACTTCTACTTCATACAAACCACACATTCACATTTATGAAAGTTCTTTACCATTATATGTGTTGTGGTTACTTTATGTGTGTTGAGTTGTGGCTTGCATGCACTTTTAACCATGTGTATATGATTCCTACTTTTGTGTCCACATTTATACTTACATACTATATATATATGAGTTTCCAATAAATTTCTTATATTCAACTACTACACCTTTTCACTACCAAGTGTGTATGAAAAGTATTTTTCTTCCCCATATGTGCCTTCATAATTTCTACCAACCCTAAACTGAACTCTTTGGATTTTAAAAACTCCATTTATCATTTACTAGTTGCTATATTTTCAGATTTATATTCCTATGCATAATTGTGTATTTTATTATGAAATTAGTAATACACATCATCTAAACATAATAGGTTCTGTTCCTAAATAATTTAATAACATATTTAGACCTTTGCCTCTGATGTAAACTATTTCATAATTATTTTCCCTATTTTCTAAAACTATTTATTTCTTAAAAATGTGTCCCTAATTGTGAATAATAAATTAAACAGATTCAATTCAGTCCAAAATATGTTTTTATCTCACTCCAAAATTTCCTAAACACTGAGAAAGTCTTTAACTTAATTTTGACAATATGTTTGTCCCACTTTTTAATTTTTTTAGACACTAGTTACATATTCAATTTCCTAAATTAAATACTAAACAGGGCTAAAAAAATAAACTCACCCCACTACAGGGTCTATAATATTATTTTCAAAATTTCCAGGGGTCTAGCTACACTTATCAGAGGTGTTTTTCCTAATTTTTATTAAGTCCAGGGGCTAAAACTGAATTTTAAATGAATTTACATGATTTTCTGGAATTCCAGTGGCTAGATCAGAAGTTTCCAGGGCTAGCTCTTATTTCCCGAGAAACCCAGGGGGTAGCACGTAAGATTTCCAATCTTTATAACGCGGGGCTGACGTGGACCGTCCGATTTTAAACCGACGGCCGAGATTATAACATCGAACCGGTACGCGGGGGTTTAAACCCTACCGTGCGATTTAAAATAAACGGCGCACAAGCGGCCACGTCGCTTTGATCGAGCGCGGGCGGCGCTGCCGGCGGCGCACGGCGGCGGGAAGCGGCGATCTCGCCGGAAACTTTCGGATCCTCGAGAATTCTGCCCAGAACTGTGATCTTATGGCATAGACCGGTAGAGGGGAGGTCGGGGATCTCACCTCGGGGGTTTTCTTGAGCTCGGAGGTCCTGGAAGGTGATCGGCGGCGAGGTCCGAGGCAAAACCACGGCGAAGCTCGTCGGCGCTGTGTTTACACCGCAAGTCACCGAGTTTTCTGCACCTGCAAGGTTCCCCGGAGGCGGTGGATCAAGACCAGCGAGTTAGATCAGAGTTTCCGAGCTTAGATCGGCCGGAATTCACCGGAGAAGTCCCGGTTCTCACCGGAGTAAAAATCGGCGATCGCGTGGGAAAAACAGAACGGGGCCGGGGTTTTTATAGACGGGATAGGGCGGCGGGGTGGTTTAGATCATGTCCGTTTCCTCCTCGAGCGAAATTCGGCTGAGATCCGCAGCAGTTCCGATCGGTTTGGATTCGGTGAGAGAGAGTCCGGCGCGGCGCGAGGTGGAAGACGAAGCCCGGGTGGGTCCCGCCTGTCAGCGTGAGAAAACGCGGGCGCGCGGCTGCGGGCTGGCGCGGGGTAAGTTGGGCCGGCTGGTGGGTTTCGGCCCACTGGCCGGTTTTTTCTGTTTTCTCTTTTTCTTTTTCCATTTCTTTTCTGATTTGAGTTTAATTTGAATTCCAGTTTGAATTTGAATTTTTGCAAAACATGCAACACGTCCAAAAATTTTTAAATTCCCCTCTTAGCATGATTTAAAGTTTTGAATCAAAATTTTTGGGGTGTTACAACTCTACCCCCCTTAAAAGAAATCTCGTCCTCGAGATTGGTGTTTCTAAGAAAACAATTCCGGAAATTGTGCCTTGAGCTCATCTTCCCGTTCCCAGGTGGCTTCCTCTTCTGAGTGATGCTTCCACTGCACCTTGCACATTCGGATTCTTTTATTTCTGGTGAGGCGTTCCATTGTCTCCAAAATCTTGTATGGTTGCTCGGCATATGACAAATCCTCAGCTACATCCACTTCATTCATGGGTAACACCTCTTCAGGCGTCCTCAGACATTTCTTAAGTTGTGACACATGGAATACATCGTGCACATCCGATAGATGAACCGGTAACTCTAGTTGATACGCCACTTCGCCTTTCCTTTCCAAAACTTGAAAGGGTCCGACGTATCGAGGTGACAACTTCCCTTTCACCTTGAACCGACGAAGTCCTCTGATAGGAGACACCTTGAGATAAACATAGTCTCCCACGTTGAAAACGAGCTCTCTTCTTCGTACATCGGCATAGCCCTTTTGGCGTGCCTGTGCTATCCTCAAGTTGTTGCGAATCTCCCTCACCTTCACCTCGGCTTCTTGTAGCACTTCTGGAGCAAACACTTTACTTTCTCCTGTTTGGTTCCAAAATAGGGGAGTTCTGCACTTCCTTCCATACAAAGCTTCAAACGGTGACATCTTCATACTAGCTTGATAGCTGTTGTTATAGGAAAACTCCGCATACGGTAAGTTCTTGTCCCAACTCCTATTGTTTTTTAGTGCACATGCTCTCAACATATCTTCAAGGATCTGATCGGTTCTTTCCGTCTGCCTGTCAGTTTGGGGATGATAGGCAGAGCTGAAGTTCAGATGGGTTCCCATGGTTTCATGCAACTTCTGCCAAAACCTCGAGGTGAACTGTGTCCCTCGGTCCGACACTATCTTCTTTGGCACTCCATGGTAACACCCGATCCTTGACATGTACAATTCTGCCAATTTGGATCCGCTGTAGCTTTCTTTCACGGGGATGAAATGAGCTACCTTGGTTAGCCTATCAATGATGACCCATATTGAATCATACCCGGATTGGGTCCTAGGCAATCCCATGACAAAATCCATGCTGATTTCTTCCCATTTCCATTCAGGCACTTTGAGTGGTTGCAATAATCCCGCGGGTCGTTGATGTTCTGCTTTCACCAACTGACATGTGTCACATAGGGCAACATGTTCCGCGACATCTCGCTTCATGCCATACCACCGATACCTGCTCTTGAGGTCCTGGTACATCTTCGTTCTCCCAGGATGAATGGAATAGTCGGAATCGTGAGCCTCCTTCAAAATTAATTCACGGATCTCCTTTACTTCTGGCACATAGATCCTTTTCCCGTGCCACACCGTACCTTGTTCATCCTCTCTGAAACCTTGAGCTTTATTTTCCTTGATGAGTTGCCTGATTTCCTGTATCTTCTCATCATTCTTTTGGCCCTCGCGTATGTCTCGCTCGAGTGTGGAGTCCACTTCCATGGCGATGGCTTCACTACTATTTACTAGACATAGATTGAGCCTTATAACCTCGTCCTTCAATTCTGCAGGCATGTCCTTCAAGCTCAACTTATTGACCTGCACTTTCCGACTCAAAGCATCGGCCACGACGTTTGCTTTCCCGGGATGATAGTTGATGCCCACATCAAAGTCATTGATTAACTCTATCCATCTCCTTTGTCTGAGGTTGAGGTCTGGCTGTGTGAATATGTACTTCAAACTCTTATGATCCGTATATATCTCTGTCTTCTTCCCCATCAAATAGTGCCGCCAAATTTTCAACGCGTGTATCACTGCGGCTAGTTCTAGGTCATGTGTAGGATAGTTCTTCTCGTGCTTCCGAAGCTGCCGGGATGCATATGCCACGACATGCCCTTCTTGCATGAGAACACATCCTAACCCATTTCCGGAGGCATCGCAGTACACTGTGAAATTCTTCTGCATATCTGGCATAACCAACACTGGGGCTGTTGTCAATCTCTTCTTTAGCTCCTGAAAGCTCGTCTCGCACTGTGGCGTCCAGGTGAATGTGATTCCCTTCTCCAACAGTTTGGTGAGAGGTCTCGAGATCTTGGAGAATCCCTCAATAAACCGTCGATAGTATCCAGCCAATCCCAAAAAGCTTCGAACTTCCCCGACATTTTCAGGGGTCTTCCACTTCTGTATATCCTCGATTTTGGCGGGATCTACGGAGATTCCTCCCTCCGAGATTATGTGTCCTAAAAAGGGAACTCTCTTCAGCCAAAACTCACACTTGCTCAACTTGGCATATAGTTGGTGTTCTCTCAGCCTCTGCAACACCAACCTTAGATGTTTCTCATGTTCTTCTTCATCTTTGGAGAAGACGAGGATGTCATCTATGAAAACCACCACAAATTTGTCCAGATATTCCATGAATACCTTGTTCATGAGATACATGAAGTATGCCGGGGCATTGGTTAGCCCGAAAGGCATGACAGTGTATTCATATAGTCCGTACCGAGATACGAAAGCTGTCTTGGGAATATCAGATTGCCTTATCTTGAGTTGGTGGTATCCCGACCTGAGATCAATTTTCGAGAACACACAAGCTCCCCTCAACTGATCAAACAAGTCTTCAATGCGAGGCAATGGGTACTTGTTCTTGACGGTTACCTCATTCAAAGCACGGTAATCCACGCATAACCTTTGGGTTCCGTCTTTCTTGGGCACAAATATCACCGGAGCTCCCCATGGTGAGGAACTAGGGCGAATATATCCCTTCTCCGTCAATTCTCTCAAATGATCCTTGAGTTCTTCTAGCTGCTTGGAGTCCATCCGATAAGGTCTCTTGTATATCGGGGCTGTTCCCGGTACTAGCTCAATTGCGAATTCCACTTCACGGTCGGGAGGCATACCTGGCAACTCCTCCGGAAAAACATTTGGATATTCCCTGATAGTCCTGATTTCCTCAACTTTCACCTCCACTTGATTTAATTTAATGTCCCTCCTAGGCTCGTGTATCGTTATGAACTTTACTCTTGTGCCACTAGGGTGAGTTAGTTCCACCGTTCTGGTCGAACAATGGATGATTCCTTTATGTTTGGTCAACCAATCCATACCCAAAATAATATCTATCCCTTGTGAATCTATCACTATGAGGTTAGCAGTAAATACTACCCCATTAATGTCTAGGTTCACTTTGGGACACACTTGTCTTGTCCTTATTTCTCCACCTGGAGAGTTTACAGCTAGCATATGGTTCATTTGTGTGGTTGCTAGGTCATGCTTCTTAACAAACCCTTGAGCAATGAACGAGTGGGTAGCACCAGAATCAAACAGCAGAGTTGCAAGGTGTAAATTGGCAGGAAACTTACCAACTACCACGTCAGGTGCCTCTTGTGCTTCCTCCATAGTGACGTGGTTCACCAGTCCTCTCATTACATTCTGCTGTTGTGGCGGCGCAGGCTTCTTCTTTGGGCATTTATGGGCGTAGTGCCCCACTTCACCACAGCTAAAACATTGCACCCCAATCTTAGATGCCTGGCCTTTGTTGTCTTGGGGTTGGTTTGGGGGTCCTTGCACTGCGGGTCGAGGTGGATATGCGGGGCGAGGCTGCTGCACAAACTGACGTTGCGGCTGTGCTGGTGCTGCGGAAGGCCTGTAGTTTGGGTTGTACCCTCTTGGTGCTGAATAGGGTACCGCAGCACGGCTCGTCTGCCCCGTAGGTTGCTGCATCATACGTGGGCGGGTGTTGCTCCCTGAGGCTTGATGTGACCACCCGGCCTTCCTCTTATTCTCATTTTTCAGGGCCTTTAGCTTCCTTTCTACCACAAATGCTCTGTCCACCATCTTTTGGAAGATTTCATACTCATTTGAGGACATTGCACACTGCATCTCTGCGGTAAGCCCTTCCACGAAACAATCTTGTTTCTGCTCATCAGTCTCTATGTCTCGTGGGGCATAACGGGATAGTTGAGTAAATTTAATGAGGTATTCCCTCACCGTCATGTTTCCCTGCTGCAGTCCCAAAAACTCCTTCCTCTTGTTTTTGAGTTCACCTCTTGGGATGTAATGGTTGCGGAAGCTACGCTTGAACTCTTCCCAAGTGATGTTCTCAGGGTCATGATGGGCGGCCACGTAGGCGGTCCACCAATCAGCAGCAGGTCCATGCAATTGATGAGAGGCAAACAGCACCCTCTCATACCCTTGGCGTTGTATGATCCTCATCTTACTTTCAATGGTCTTCAGCCAATCATCTGCCTCCTGAGGTTCAGCAGCACTTGCAAACTTTGGAGGTTGAGTTCCTAGAAACTCACTCAACCTTGGTTGGCGTGGTGCAGCTTGTGGAGGTGGAACTTGATGCAAGTTGGCCACCACTTGAGTCAAGTTCTGGATGAGCTGAGTCTGATTCTCCAGCATTTGGTGGAGGGGATCAACTCCTTCACGGCGACCACCGCGGTGCTGGCCTCCAGAAAGATGAGGGTTGCATGCCTCATCGTTGTTGTTGGCGGGGTTGGCAGCACGTCCTTTTCCTCTTCCGGCCATCTCGCAGAATCAACCAATGTTAATTTGAAAGCATTTAGTATCATCTTACTACTTTCATTTGTTTGTACTTTGAAGTGTTGAGGCTTTGTTATACTTGTACAAGGGTTCATATCTCACACCAAATAGATGCACTATTATTTCATGTGAGTTCACACACCAAAGCAAAACAATCTAAAGACGAGGCTGTGGACAATTGCTCATGGCTTCCACAACTCACGTCACACACCAAGCATTAACACACCATTAACTACGTAACGACTCGACTACTCGACATCCTTCTAATTTAAGGGAAAGGCTCTACGCTACTCGTTTTCTTGAGCTGGCTCCTCGGGATCTTCCTCATCATTTCGGCTGCCTTCTGACTCTGCTTTGGGTGGGGAGGCTGCTGGTGGAGAAGTGCGACGACGCCTGATCGCTCGGCGATCCGGGAAGTCAGGAGTCCATGTATCATTCGCGGTGACACACAGTTCATTCCCATCTCCTCTTTCCCTCGCCTTTAAGCAGGCTCGCAGCAACGCCTCCGTTTCCTTCAGGGTGTCCCGGACATCCTGAAGCTCTTGTTGACACTCCTGCAGTCGAGTGCTGAGCATAGCAGCATCCTCCAAGCACAAGTGCATGTGCTCATGGGAAGTCCCTTGCTGCACTGGCGGGTACTTGTACTCTGTGGTACCACTCTCACGTTGGAGGACATACATGTACTCAGTTTTGTCCAAGTGGCGACGATAGATGTGACTCTGGCAGGTGATGGCCTCCCAGGTGACATCTTTCTCCGCATCGACCTGTGTTGCCCGACAAGCTGGAGAGTGGTGAATCTTAAGCAGCTGATTTTCGTGTATAATCCTCATATCTGAGCTCCATTCTTCCCTCTTCTCACGGATGGTCCTGGTGGAGTTATAGTGGATAATTAGCTTGCCCGTGTTGCCGGCGGCTTCGAGCATACGCCGAAGACGGCGCAATAAGCCTCCTACTGCCAATCCGTAGGAAAGGTACGTCACCGGACGACTCTCCTCTCTTTCGGCAAGGGCTACTACGGGAACTCTCCCTCCTGTGGACTTGCGAGCGGTGCGAATCATGCGAACCATCTAAAACAAAAAGAATTTAAAATTAGGTTAGATAAACTCTCAAACAAAAAAATCCTATTTTGAATGAAAGTTGGGGTAAGATGAAGAAAATGACTCCTTAAATAACACTTTTCAACCCACACCTTGGAAAATAGTTTTTAAGAAAATAGGGCCCTTAAATACGTCCATTTCTACCTAGGTCCACGTTCCTACGGGCAACCTTGGCTCTGTTACCACCTCTGTCACACCCGGTTTTTCCGAAGAACAACCAAGTGAATATCACATGTATGCCAGGATCATTTTCTCATACATGTGATGACAAATAGTGAAGCATCATTTATTACAAGCCAGGTGTCGAATATTAGTAAGTCTTACATAGTAAATGTCTCGATGGACAATAATAAGTTCATCACAAGTAAATAAACTAGCAGCGGAATATTATTCTTTAGGGCTCCATCACAGGCGTTGCCCGGGGGTCTCCCTGAACCTAGAAACCTTCTTCGGGTCCAAAGTCTTGGTCATTATACACCACCTCATTGTCTTGACCTGAGCAGCAATATAAACCAACAAATATGCAAGGTTGAGTACCAAGGGTACTCAGCAAGTGTGGGAAAATTATATCATGCATGGCTAGAACAAGGAGAGGTTGAACTCATGGTTAAAGCACGATGCAATTAATTCCTATCACCTTAGCTTTTTAAGCACATACATTACTACATAGATGAAATGGTCCCAAGCTCCCATACCCTCATCATAATCAAATAACCATAACATCATTTTCGATGTTAAGCTCCCCGCTTAACATTCTCAACTTCTAAAACCATCAATCCTCTAATCATGAATAAGTCCAAGCCGCTCTTGACCGTGAGCACGGCTGTCATGACCGTTTTGACTCTGCAGAGTTTGTACCACTGTACCCATATGTAGTGATTTCATCCCCCGTTGCCGGGTGGACTAAAAGAACCTCCATTATGCCAGTGGCTACGAACCACATTCACACTTCCCAGGTGTGTAGCCAGGAGATCACTACAAAGCCTTTACAAAGGGATTCCCGACGAGCGTGGGCCCACTGAGATTTCACCCCTAACAGCATACAAGAGGCTCCAACCCCGCTGCAGTGGCCCCCTCTTGAGCCTTGCGGTTCATATGGTAGTCCAGCTGACACCTATTCCCCGCACCATCCATCACACCCATACTACGCCGGGGATACACCTAATTAATTGGCCAAGCTGCCCCATCTCAGCATGTGGTTGGCACTGTAAAGCCAGGTTACATGCTCCATGAACCGGTCCTTAGGATCCAGGCAAGTACTAAACACAAACCCGAGTCTCGTGCACCCAGCACACAACCAAAACATCCAACTTGCCTTGATCCCTACCTCTACATAACTCATAATATCTCATTCAAGAGTATGGTAAAAATAAATTGATGATCTCATATCCCAAATATCCCATTCTAAGCATGGCTAAGCATATGCATAATAATAAATGACATGATAAAATAAATCCCAACCCAAGCTACAAGGAAACAAGGTGATGCAATTCTAGGGAAACTTCCTAGCATGGGTTTCATATTTAACTTGACAATGCAAATAATTCTATCTACACATCCTAGCATAGGATCAAAGTGGTCAAGGACACTTGCCTCCTTCTTGCTGCTCTTGAAATGGGTAGTCCTTGTCTTGGAAAGGAATAACTTGCTCTTGAGCAGGTTCTACATCATACCATCACACATAGCAAAAGAAAAACAACAATCATAAGACATAGTTCACACTTCTACTTCATACAAACCACACATTCACATTTATGAAAGTTCTTTACTATTATATGTGTTGTGGTTACTTTATGTGTGTTGAGTTGTGGCTTGCATGCACTTTTAACCATGTGTATATGATTCCTACTTTTGTGTCCACATTTATACTTACATACTATATATATATGAGTTTCCAATAAATTTCTTATATTCAACTACTACACCTTTTCACTACCAAGTGTGTATGAAAAGTATTTTTCTTCCCCATATGTGCCTTCATAATTTCTACCAACCCTAAACTGAACTCTTTGGATTTTAAAAACTCCATTTATCATTTACTAGTTGCTATATTTTCAGATTTATATTCCTATGCATAATTGTGTATTTTATTATGAAATTAGTAATACACATCATCTAAACAGAATAGGTTCTGTTCCTAAATAATTTAATAACATATTTTGACCTTTGCCTCTGATGTAAACTATTTCATAATTATTTTTCCTATTTTCTAAAACTATTTATTTCTTAAAAATGTGTCCCTAGTTGTGAATAATAAATTAAACAGATTCAATTCAGTCCAAAATATGTTTTTATCTCACTCCAAAATTTCCTAAACACTGAGAAAGTCTTTAACATAATTTTGACAATATGTTTGTCCCACTTTTTAATTTTTTTAAACACTAGTTACATATTCAATTTCCTAAATTAAATACTAAACAGGGCTAAAAAATAAACTCACCCCACTGCAGGGTCTATAATATTATTTTCAAAATTTCCAGGGGTCTATTTACACTTATCAGAGGTGTTTTTCCTAATTTTTATTAAGTCCAGGGGCTAAAACTGATTTTTAAATGAATTTACATGATTTTCTGGAATTCCAGGGGCTAGATCAGAAGTTTCCGGGGCTAGCTCTTATTTCCCGAGAACCCCAGGGGGTAGCACGTAAGACTTCCAATCTTTATAACGCGGGGCTGACGTGGACCGTCCGATTTTAAACCGACGGCCGAGATTATAACATCGAACCGGTACGCGGGGGTTTAAACCCTACCGTGCGATTTAAAATAAACGGCGCACAAGCGGCCACGTCGCTCTGATCGAGCACGGGCGGCGCTGCCGGCGGCGCACAGCGGCGGGAAGCGGCGATCTCGCCGGAAACTTTCGGATCCTCGAGAATTCTGCCTAGAACTGTGATCTTATGGCATAGATCGGTAGAGGGGAGGTCGGGGATCTCACCTCGGGGGTTTTATTGAGCTCGGAGGTCCTGGAAGGTGATCGGCGGCGAGGTCCGAGGCAAAACCACGGCGAAGCTCGTCGGCGCTGTGTTTACACCGCAAGTCACCGAGTTTTCTGCACCTGCAAGGTTCCCCGGAGGCGGTGGATCAAGACCAGCGAGTTAGATCAGAGTTTCCGAGCTTAGATCGGCCGGAATTCACCGGAGAAGTCTCGGTTCTCACCGGAGTAAAAATCGGCGATCGCGTGGGAAAAACAGAACGGGGCCGGGGTTTTTATAGATGGGAGAGGGCGGCGGGGTGGTTTAGATCATGTCCGTTTCCTCCTCGAGCGAAATTCGGCTGTGATCCTCAGCAGTTCCGATCGGTTTGGATTCGGTGAGAGAGAGTCCGGCGCGGCGCGAGGTGGAAGACGAAGCCCGGGTGGGTCCCGCCTGTCAGCATGAGAAAACGCGGGCGCGCGGCTGCGGGCTGGCGCGGGGTAAGTTGGGCCGGCTGGTGGGTTTCGGCCCACTGGCCGGTTTTTTTCTGTTTTCTCTTTTTCTTTTTCCATTTCTTTTCTGATTTGAGTTTAATTTGAATTCCAGTTTGAATTTGAATTTTTGCAAAACATGCAACACGTCCAAAAATTTTTAAATTCCCCTCTTAGCATGATTTAAGGTTTTGAATCAAAATTTTTGGGGTGTTACAAGCGGCTGGGTTCTCCCTGTGTTAAACGACTCGGAAGTCTCCGAGTCTCACCGGACAACCTTCTTTTCAGCATCGATGTTAACCTGCAAAACCACTTATATAGCAAGCGTGAGCACATAGGCTCAGCAAGTCTGACCCGTCTCTCCTAAGCAAGAAACTCTACATGTACGACGGTTACAATTAGGTTGGCTAGATTTGCATAAAGGACTCGCCTAAAGTCGATCCTTAACTTTCAGATTTTAAGCCTCATTGTGCAAACCTTGAGCCGAAAAGCATCGCAACTCCACAATCAAATAACAAACGCTTTGTTGCGATGCTCCTTGCACAAAGTGAAAGTAAACTTTAATGAGCCTATCTCTAATTCAATCATGGTTGCAATACAAGTTATAGTACAGCCTTATCAAGTTCAAAGATAAACAATTCCAGTTGTTACTACGTCAAGACGCAGTGGGCAAGTATGATCATATAACCGCGAGAGACGGTGATTCGAATCAGTACACGCCCGGACTACACGACACGTACACCCGTACTCCGAGTTGCTGGCAGCAACCTCGACTGACATTGTACGCGGCCACCTTTCCCAAGATCTTCCACATTGGACGCAGTCCAACTGCCCCGAGTATGCAAGCTCCCTCAAGGTACATACCCGCAGTGGTATGTTCTTAAGCGAGGTACCTCCTGCTACCCTTACGCCGAAAGCCTAAGGCAGTTGGAAAAGTTCCACTATGGATCTCCCAAGGTACATCGGTTTCCAGGGTCCCATATAGCTAGTATGCGCCCGGTACACAACTCAAACTTGTCCAACAGGGCCAAGCACGGATGGGCCTTAACCGACACAGGCAGGGCTATGCACGCACGGCCTGCAACCTGCTGCATCTAAACCTCCCTGCCCGGTCTCCATTTCTTATGTGTGAACTTTCCTCATCTTCTCTAAATTGGACCCGTCCCAAGTACACCAGCCCTAAACTCGCGAGTAGATTTCAACTACTAGTCTTCTACCGGACCTTTCCTACTAATATTAGCGTAGCCAAAATTCCCTCGAGGAGTTGCTATTCTACCCTTTCTCTCTTAGGTGTTTCTGGTCATGCAAGTGGGGTTTTCAATATCATCTAGACGTAATGCAATCAACGATGCAAAGCTATGATCTCTACAAATGAAAATGCTTTATAAAACGGTTCAAATGCAAACCGGGGCTTGCCTGTTTTGCAGGTGACTAAGGTTACAATCAGTTAGTGACGATCACTTGGAGCTTGATCACTTGTTTTCCTCCTTCCTTGATCTTCACTTCAAGTCCTTCTCTCCTTCTTCACGTATATGCTACACGATATGATCATGCATATGTATTTAATTGAAAAGCTTTTGCTCATAAGATCTAATGACAATTTTAAAACTGGAACTTTGTTTAAGAATTTACAATGACACTGGTGCTAGTGGTTTGGGTTGGGCTTAAACACTAAGATCAAATGTTAAGTGCTTTTCCCACTTAAGTGTTGATCACCTTAAGAGATTACACATGACAGTGGTGATCCAGAGCTCTAATGGAGCTGAGAATTTTCATGTGATTTCCTTGTCACAAGAAAGTACTCTGGACCAAAATTTAGCACGTTTCATGGAGTGGTTTATTCAGAATAATTCTCTAAGTGTTTAATCAAAGATGAATTAATTTTGAGGTAACACCCATGTTCATGTCAAACTCAGTGAACCACAATTTCAATTATAGTTCATAGAGTCTACATGAATTTTCCTAGGATTTCTGGAGCTAAGAATTTCCCAGAACTGAATTTACAAGTTTTGGAAATTCTCTGAAAATGTTTCTGTATTCATTTGAATACAGGAACTTACAATCTGAATTACCCTGATCAATTCAACTCCAAATGAGATGAAACTTTTACAGGAGTCTAATAACAACCTAAAGAATATTCTGGCAAAATTTGAGAATTTTTGGATAAACCAAACTCCCTCTAAAATTCTTTTGCTGAAAAGCTTTAAAGAATTTTCCAGAATTAAATAAAGACTTTCATACAAATTGGTTTGCTTAATTGGATAGAGTTTGTCAATCTGAATCTAACCCAATTTGAATCACTAAATTTGGAGGTTCCTAGCAAAAGTTATGCTCTTCTAAAGTTTGGTGAAAAATCTGAGATTTGAATAAATTCGGGAAAAGTTTAAACCTGACTGTGGGACCATGGGGCACGTGGCAGCTGCTGAGGGAGTGCCACAAGGGGTCACAAGGTTATTTCCCGCGCTGTCACAGCCGATCCGGCGCCACAGAGGATCTAGCTCTTCTATCCCGAGTCACTGGCACGCGGGCCTGGGGACGTCGTCTTCCACCTCTCGCTCCCGCGCGATCCCACTGCCAGGCTCGCTGGAGAAGCTCCGGAATCGGTCGTCCGGCCACCTCTGTCGATGAAACTCGCTGCCAGCCCCTAATTCAACGCGAGGAACATGCTGATGGGGTTGTCTTGATTTGGCAGGGCCCCCAAACTAGCTCGCGAAGTCCGGCGACGTCGCCCCGACGCCCTAAGCCTTCTATGCTTCGGTTTCCAAGCTCTGAAGCACCGGCGGACACTAGGGATCATCGACGTGTAAAGGAAATGGCTCGGGGATGGCCCTAACTTAAGGTTTACCGTGCACCCGCACCTTCCCGCCATAGCCGCCTTCGAAAAGCTTGAGATTGCGCCGTGCACAGGGTGTTTCATGCGAGGTTTCAAAAGAGAACTGGTGCGCCTACATGTCTGGCTTGTGTGTGCGAAGTTTCGTGGTGTCAAAACAACAATCAATCGGGAATTTTACAGAATCATACCGGAAGGTTGGTTTTCACCGGCCGGAGAGGATCTTCAAAATTCGCCGTCGAGAGGACGAGGCAGGCTCTGTGCTTCGGGTGGAAGCTGCACGGAGACCTTGCGCGTCCCCCGGTGGCCTCGTTTGGTCGTGAAAAGCTCTGGAGAAGGCTGTCCACGGGAGCGCCTTCTCTCGGTTGTGTAACGGCTGCCGCGGAAACTGGTTGAACCTGGTGTGTAGAGCACGAACTCCTTCGGTGATGGCGCGAGGAGGTCGTGGAGGGTTCTGTTTTGTGGTTTTGCCGATCAGCTGGGGGTTGCACGCGAGCTGGGTGGTGGGCGACCGGATTGCTCGAGCGTCGGCCGCTCTGTCCTGTCTCTCGCGTGAGGAGAAGGAAACAACGCCCGGTCCTCGGTGATAAGGTAAACAGGAGGTCGGGAGAGGGTATAGACGTCCGGTGCAGCCCTCCAGCGCGATAAAACCCAGCAGGAGCTGGCCGCCGGCTGGCCCTCGGTGTCGAGCGGAGGGGAGGCGGCTTCGGCCGTTGCTTCGCGTTGGAGTAAATCAAATGAAGACTGTACACTGAAGATCTTTTGCAATTTCAGTGCTCCCAATGACATGTGGGTCCCACATGTCAGTCCTCCTTATCCCCTCTAAAATATCTCCCCAATTTGAATATTGATGGAATTCAATTATGGAAGTTTAAATCTGCTATGGATTTGGATAATTGGGCAAGTTTCATCCAAATTCAAATATGCATTTGAATTCTTTGTCATTTTAAGTCCATTTTGGAAAAATGGGTTGCAATTCATTTCCATAAATCATGAAACTTTGCACACCCCCTAATTTGGACCCAAGGAATTCAAATATGAAATCTGATTTAAATTTTGGCTGCTGCAAATGAGATTTTCAGCACAACAGTTTTGAATTCCATTGTGTTGTGCTCATTTGAATTTTAGTTTGAACAAATTGTTCCAAATCTGATTTTTGTTTTCTCACACATATGGAACCTTCCCATCCTTGTTTTAGACCCCCCTAGGGTTCCAAGTTATCAAATAAACATTTGACTTGTGTGAAGAAAGCCCTCATGTGTGTTATCACATGTGGGAAAAAGTTTTAACAAGTCCCAAATTTCATACACATGAAACCAACTTTTGCAAACAAGTGTTTCTTTGTATTCATAATTTTGGGAACTTTACAATCCCCCTTTTTTGGGATTTTCTTTTCTCCAATTAATCTCAGCACTTGATGGAAAATATTGGATTAAATCTCAGCCCCTAGCTCCCACCTTTTCTCAAATTAAATCCCAACCTTTGATTAAAAGCTTTGCTAAAATCCTAGCCCCCTTGGTTATTTTTCTCCCTTACAAATAAAACCCCCTACCCTCTCCTAGCCACCACCCCTGCCCAAATTCCTGGCCGCCGCCCCTCTCCTTGCTGCAAAGCCCTGGTCGCCACCTTTCTAGGTGCCTTGGCCGCCGTCGAAGCTCTGCCCCGCCTCGCCGTTGCTGGAGAAGAAGACCCCAACGTCCTGCCTGTAACACCCCAAAACCTGTTAAGAGGGGAATTTAAAATTTTTTGGACGTATTGCATGTGGTGCAAAAATTCAAATTCAAATTGGAATTCAAATTCAACTCAAAACAGAAAAGAAAAAGAAAAAGAAAAAAACAAAACCCCCCGGCCAGGGGGCCGAAACCCACCAGCCGGCCCACCCACCCCTGCGCCAGCCCGCAGCCGCGCGCCCCCTCTCCCTCCCACTGACACACGGGGCCCGCGTGTCATCCCCGACCTCCCGCTCGCACCAACTACCCGGACTCCTCCGCGCGCGCCCGATCGCAACTAACACGGAAAACCGCATTCCCCAGCCGAGATTCTGGTCCCCAGACGACTCCAGCTCGATCCCAACCGACCGCCGCCCTCCCTCGTCTATATAAGCGCCGGCATCACCCGTTTTTTCCATCCCGATCGCCTGTTTTTCCTCCCGGTGAGAACCAGAGTTTCTCCGGCCGTTTTCTCTCGATCTTTGCTCGGGTTCTCTG
The DNA here is from genome assembly GCA_030760725.1 of Neostapfia colusana. NCBI lineage: Eukaryota > Viridiplantae > Streptophyta > Magnoliopsida > Poales > Poaceae > Neostapfia > Neostapfia colusana. The sequence continues at coordinate 99,744,641 of JASWHV010000007.1, read as the reverse complement.
ATCTAACGCGTCGATCGTGTTCCACCGCCTTCGGGGAATCACGCAGGTGCAGAAAACTCGGTGGTTTGCGCTCCAGACACAGTGCCGATGAGCATCACCACGTTTTCACCTCGGACCTCGCCGCCGACCGCCTTCCAGAGCCTCCAAGCTCAAGAAAAACCCCGAGGTGAGATCCCCGACCTCCCCTCTACCGATCTATGCCATGAAATCCCAATTTTAGGAAGAATAGACAAAGATCCAAAGTTTTCCGGCGAGATCGCCGCCTCCCGCCGCCGCGCGCCGCCGGGCAGCGCCGCCCGCGCTCGGTCAGAGCAACGTGGCCGATTATGCGCCATATATTTTAAATCGCACGGTGGAGTTAAAACCCGCGCATACCGGTTCGGCGATCTAATCTGAGCCGTCTGTTTTAAATCGGACGGTCCACGTCAGCCCCGCATTATAAAGGCCGGGATTCTTACGCGCTACCCCCTGGGGATCTCGGAAAATACGAGCTAGCCCCGGAAACTTCTGATCTAGCCCCTAGAACTTCAGAAATTCATGTAAATTCAATTAAAAATCAGTTTTAGCCCCTGGACTTAATAAAAATTAGGAAAACCCCTCTGTTATGTGTAGACAGACTCCTGGAAATTTATGAAATAATATAATAGACCCTGGAGTGGGGAGAGTTTACCTTTTTAACCCTATATGATATTAAATTTAGAAATTTGAATATGTGATTAGGATTTAAAATTTAAAAGGTGAGACAAACACATTGTAAATTCAAATTTAAACTCTCCTAGCACTTGGGAAACTTTAGAATGAGTTAAAAGTAGATTTTAAGCTGAAATGAATCTGTCTAGTTGATTGTCCATATTTATTTGTATAGAACCATATTTTAGGCTAGGAAATAGTTCTGAAAATTGGAAAAATGAATTTAAGTTAGTTCACATCAGAGGAGAAGTTCAAAAATATATTATTTAATATTTTAGAACAGAACCTATTCTGTTTTGATGAGGTGTCTTACTATTTTCATAAAAAAATTCACATTTAGGCATAGAAAATAAATCTGAAAATATAGGAAAATAGGTATGCATAACAAGGAAATGGTAAATGAAGTTTCCAAAACCAAAGACTTTAGTTTAGGGTTTGATAGAAAATCAGAAAAACCCATTTGGAGTAGGAAAATACCTTCCAAGCAGACTTAGTAGCTAAGGGGTGTGTTAATTGAATATAAAGAAATTGTTTAGAATTGAAATTCATATACAAAGTGTGCAAATAAAAATCTGAATACAAAAGTTAGAATGTAAAAGCTCTGATACCACGATGAGACGGCCCCACAGGACCTCGTCGGGTGGTGCCGTGTTATGCGGCACCCAACAGCACAGGAGTCGATGAACACACATCATATTACATAAATAGTTTAGTAGAAACGTACAATAATGTTTCACAAATAGTTATATCCGAGTAAACTACAGCGGAAGACTATCTCTCTCACGACTCATATCTAAACTAGCAACAAAGAAACGGTCCAGCCCGCGGACGTTCCTTACTAGCAACACGAAGACAATCTGCAGCGGCGAGGATGCTCTTTGAGTAAGCACTCGGAGGTTCCCGAGTCTCATCGGCACCCCTTCTCATAAGCATCGAGTCAATTACCTGCAAAACAACTCGGATAGCATCCGTGAGCATAACGCTCAGCAAGCCATAACCGTCACCCTAAACATGAAACTCTAAGTGAGGTTATGAACCTCACATAGGATGGCATAAGCATAATTAAACTCGTCTAAAAGTGCATCCTTACTTTCAGGTATTAATTGCAGCATTTTAAGTAACCCTGGGCACGCCACATCGGGAGTCCACAATCAGACAAGAAACGCTTTCCCCCGATGTAAATTGCTCATGGCATAAAAGAATCGACCCTGCACTAGCCTATTCATCAAGCTTCAATACAAGGTAGAATAATACTTCACATCAAGATGATTAGTTCCTTTCTCATGCAAGTTCTTACTACGTCACAACTGTGAGAACAAGTATGCTCGGTCCATTCTGCGAGCGACGGTGATTCGAATCAATAACACCCGGACTACACGACACGTACGCCCGTACTCGACGTTGCCTACAACAACCATCACTGACATCATACGTGTCAGCCTTTCCCCCGTTTCACCACCGCTGAATCGATCAAGTCGCCCCGTACAGTAGCTACTCTCATGGTGCACCTTCCGACGTGATATGTCATGAGAATATTCCCCACATACTGCACACCGGCCGTCCGCCTGAGGCGACCCGAAAAGTCCCAACGACAGCTTCCCGAGGTACATCGGTTTACTGGGTCCCATATAGCCAGCATGAGTCCGGTACACAACTCAAACTTGTTCAACAGGGTCGCATATGGATCGGTCCTTGACCGACACGGACAGGTCTACAGCACCCTGGCCCCTATGTCCTGTTGCTCCTACAACCTTCCGGTCTCAACTTTAACTTGCTAATTCAATTACGAACCAATCCCGTATGCCCCTGTTGTTCCTAAATCTGCGAGTAGCATCTCACCACTTGACTTCTACCGAACCGTACTTAAGCATGGCAGTTCTACGCGGTGAAAGACACCTACCCAATACTCCATGGGTCATTTGGTTATGCAAGAGGAGTATCAATCACTAGACCTAATGCACAGTTCATATCTTGAAAGTAAGTGAGTACAAAATAAAAACTTAATAGCTGTTAAATGCAAACCAGAGCTTGCCTGTTTTGCAGGGTAGTCGTATATAACCAGTTAGTGTCCTTGCAGATCCACCCTTGACTCTCCGGAGCTTGATCCACTTCGATGAATCCCTCCTTTGAGTCCCCTTCGTTGTGGTTCCTATTGAGATGCATATGCACATATTTTATAGAATGTGATGGAAAGAAGTTATGGAATTAATTTCTTAGTACAGAGGTTGTGTGGAAAAGCTAAGCATGGCTTGGTTTGCCTCTGTTGTGCAAAGAACAGAAATAAGCTAATTTGACCTTAAGGCCTTAGCTATAAACTAACCCTTTTCTCTAATGATCATAATAGATAAGCTGAAAAGATTTGAGTGCAACTGAAGAACAAGAACTCCAATGGCCTCAAAACTTTTACAGCAGGTTCTATACTACCTAAGGATTTAGCTTGCCAAATTGCAGCTAATGTGGAGTCATATCGTGTTCTTCAAAATTCCCATAATGTCTCTTATGTATTTTCACATATACATAAGTATGTAGAATAAGAATAGGGAGTTCAAGAACTCATCTTGGGCTGATAATTTACATGTGAGTTCTTGATCCCATGAGAGTCATCTGGTCCAAAATTCAGCCCTTTTACTTGAGTAGTTCTCCCAGAACAATTCTTTAAGCATTTGTACTTAAAAGAATTAATTCTGTAGTAATGTGCATTTTCATGCCCAATTAAGTGAACTACAATTCCAAGTATGTCTCATAGAGCTTTCCTAAATTTTCCTATGATTTTTGGAGCTATGGATTGCTCAGAACAGATTTTTGGAAGTGGGAAACATTTTCTGAAAATGTTTATGGACTCTTTTGAACACAGTAGTTTGCATTTAGCAAATTCCTATACAAATGATCTTCAAATGAGCTGAAAATTTGCTAGTAGGTCAATACTATGCTAAAAAATATTCTCGCAAAATTTGGGGATTTTTGGATAACCCAAGCTCCCTTAATAATTCTTTTTCAGAAAACTTTCCAAGAATTTTCCAAAATATAATATTAACTTTCATACGAATCTGAGTTCATATTTGGATAGAACTCAGAGATATGAATGCAACCCAATTGAAATCACTCAAATTGGTATTTTCCACATGTGATATAGGTGGGCTGGACATATGAAAACTCCTACACTTTGCTAAGGATATCCATGCCAAGTTTCACCCAAATTCAAAACCTTTTTGAGGTCATTTTGGGTATAATTAGGAAGAGGGCAGTTTGAAACCATATTCAAATTCAAACTGTTTTTATCCCATGAATTTAAAAATTAGAGGCATATTCTTACTCAGCACATTTTTGTGAGCCCACACACCAATTTTCACTCCATTTGGAATTGATCTTGACATGAGCTAAGTGGGGCAAATTCAAACTTCATTTGAATTCAAAACTGCACTTGTGCTAAAATTCACTCAAACCAAACCCAATTCGAATCCTATTCAATTCGAATGGCTCAAGGGTGAATAATCTGAATCACCAGGGGTATTATGGGGTTCACTGTTCACTACAGTAATTAGGAGTAAATTTCAGAGGTTAAAACCCCAGGTGGGACCCACATGTCATAGAGGGAAGAAGGAGAAACTTGCAACCAAAGTCAAAGTCTCGGTGGGAAATTCCACCGAGCAGCTGTCGGCTGTGCCACCGAGCAGCTACCGGCACCACCAGCTGCTTCCCCCTCCGCGCGCTGGCGCCAAGGGCGGCTTGCTCACGCCCCCATGCGACCGGCACCGCCTCAGCCGAGTAGGAGTTGGCCGGCTTTATCTTCTCGCGGGCAAACCCGAGCAGCGGCATTGTCTCTCGCCGCAGCTCTCTGCTCAATCGGAAAAATCAGCAAAAACCATCTCCCCCTTCGTTCCTGAGATGCTAGACAGCCACCTGAGGTCGCACTTCACCTCCCCAACACCAGAAACCCCGAGTTCCGACCTCCTTTGCCCAAGAGCGATCGCCACCGCGGCGACCTAGCCTCAGCCGAGAGTCAGGCGCCCGTGGACAGCGTTCCACAGGCGTTTACACGGTCCAGCAAGAGAGGCAACAGGAGCGCGCGACCACCGTGCTGCTCTCCTCCAAGTTTGGAAGCCAACCGTGAAGAATCCGTAGAGAATTTGTAGTTTTTGCTCCGGCGACCGTAACCCGAGCTTCCGGTACGGTTTCTTTAAATTCTCGCTCTATGATATTTCGGAGGTCATCAAATCTTGCACATAGACGCTGGACTAGCCGGCGATCAAGTTCTTTTCTGCATCCGTGGCGTGAAACTGTCTAGGAGTAACGAATTTTGAGCTCGATCGAGGGCGGTCATGGCGGGCACGATCGGTCACACGGTGCCGACCGACCTGCCGCCATTTCTAAACCCTTTTGGCACCTTGTCGAGCTTCCTAGAGGTACACTGATGCTGTAGGGCCGTTTGTTCGAGGTGTTGGCGGGTTTAGAAGCCACGGTCGACGGTGCCGAACCTCAACCGAGGCCGCGGCACGTCGCCGAGCTATTTCCGGTCACCCCCAGCCCGACCTAACACCACCAACGTGTTCCTCGACGTCGACAACCCCCTGGCGGCAAGTTTCAGCCCATGGGAGGTCCGGCAGCGGCGAGCCGGTGAGCTCCGAGTCTGCTCCGACGAGGTCAGCGGTGCGGGCGCGAGAGAACGGCGGGAGGAAGACGAAGCCGGCTGGCCCACGTGTCAGCGGGTGAAGAATTTAAATCGGGATCAGGTGTGGCCGGGGATCGGCTGTACTGGCGCGCAAATACCCTGTGAGCTCTGGTGTGCCGGACACCTCCACGCTCGACACGTGTGATAGCTCCGGTGTGCAGGGCACCTCCACGCTACGTGTCCCCGCGGCCCGCCGCGAGATTTAAACCTTTCCACGATTTTCAGAATTCTTCCAAACTTCAAATCCTCATAACTTTGGCTAGAAAGCACCAAATCGAGTGAACCAAATTTTGCTGGATTCAGCTCTCTGAGTACTTTCCAGCGAATCAAGTTTCACTTCATGAAATTCCTTATTTCTCCAGAATTAATTCCTCAAATTTAAACTGTTAGGAATTTTAACTGGAGGATCCCTTGGAGGAAAAATCCTGAAATTTTGCTGGGATGTTCACCAAAATATCCCCGAACTACCATAAAAATTTCAGATCCATTTGAGCTCATTTGATCCACCTAATGGTGTGATTAGTGGAACTGTTCTAGAGAAAATAGAAAATGTTCAGAAACATTTTCAGAATTTTCTCTGAAATTGTTTAGCTCATATCTTTAGTTAGGAACTTCCAAATTAAGTGAGACCAACTCCATTAGAACCCTCTGAAAATCTAGTTTTCAGAAAGTCATAGTTTGCTTCATGAAAATACCTAGAACACCCTAAGAGTTCCAATTAAGGTCAAGGACATAATTAATTGTGGAGGGCTCCAATGAGCTTTGCTGCAACTAAAACTTGACCAAGTCTCTGTTTAGGTTGTAAACAAGCCACAATAAAAGTTTCACAGTCATTAGGTCTGTCTAGCAAAAGTTATAGACTTCACAACTTCAAACTCAAGAAAAATGCATTAAATTAATACATATATTGTTTCTATCATGTAGTCGCTAAGGTCGAGGAGGAACCCGAAGTCCTAGACTTTGTAACTCCGGAGGAACAGCTAGCCTACGACCAAGAGCAGCAAGGCAAGCCCCGGTTTGCATTAACCATTTTTACAAATTTTTATTGTTTTGAGCACATACTTGTTTCCTTTATTCTGTGCATCAGAGTTTTGTTTGAAAACCCCACTGCATAGCCAAGAGAACCATGGGTTGGGTTTAGGATTGCAAACCCCGTTAGCTACTGCATTGCTAGGATAGAGTAGGATTCGGTACAAGTCGAGTAGTTGGAACTACTCGCGAGAATAGGCTAGAGGCACATTGCTCGGGTAGTGATAGCACATGAAACACATGGCGAGAAAATGAGACCAAGCCGGGGGGGGGGGGGGGGGTAAGAGCAGCAGGACTTTGGGGCCTGTGTGCTGTAGCTTCGCTTGTGTTGATTGAGGACCGAGCCGTGTGCGGGCCTGTTGAACAAGCTAGAACAGTACCGAAGACCTACCGGCTATATGGGAACCGGGAAACTGATGTAACTCGGGTAGCTGGGTATTGAGGCATTGCCCGTCGTTCAGAGGGTAGGTTGAGAGCTCGAGGTGTAAATCGGCTGGCGGCACAGAGATGCGCGTGCAGGGACCCTTGCTCGGGACGATGGGACCGGTTCAATATTTGGCTAACGGGTGAAAGGTAGTTGCGTACGGCGTCCGTGATGGTTGTTGTAGGCAACATCGAGTACGGGCGTACGTGACGGGTTGTTCGGGTAACCCTGCAGGTGTAAACCGATTATAATCACCGTCCCTCGCGGTCAGTGAGTACCACTTGTTCACTGTACCGTGACGTAGAAAGAATAGGATAGTTGCATGTTAAAATGTTGCTGATTGAAAGATGGACTTGATTGCTAATGACTTGCTGTAGTTTAGAGCTAACTAAAGTTCATTTCAACTTTGGGCAAAGTACATGAGAGAAATGTGTTTCTTGTTTGGTTGCGGCTCTCTCATGTGCCTTAGTGTAAGGTTCTCCACAACCTGCTGCTAAAACTTGAAAGTAAGGTTCTACTAATTAGGCGAGTCCTTGCAAATGATTTTTACCTCATGTAACCCATAACCCTCATGTAGAAGTTCCATGTTTAGGTGAGACGGGTCAGACTTGCTGAGCCTTCGTGCTCACTGCTTGTGTTTGAAGCTTTTGCAGGGTTCTATGAGGAAGGGACTCCCGAGGAGGAGACGGAACCCCAGGAGGGGAACCCCGTCGAGTGGGAGTCGTGCACGCCGCAGAGTTAGTGTGCGTGTGTGCTAGCAAGGGCACGTTCAAGGGCTGAATGTGCACTTGATGCTTAGTCTACGCCCGCGAGTGTGGACTGAACTTATTTTGATGTAAACATGTTCATAACTTGTTCATGTAATAAAATTCCGCTTCCGCTTTGTACCTTTGACGTGTGTTATACGGTGCTGTGCAACGCAGCACCCCTCAGCGTGATCCTGGCTCGACAGGACCATTGGGGTCGTGTCACTCGCCGGCCCGACGCCGGAGCTCGCCGGCTCGCCGTTTCCGGCCACCGCCTGAGCTGAAACTCGCCGCCAGGGAGCTTGTGACACCGAGGAACACGACTGTGGGGCTTGCTAGGGCTGCCTACGAACGGAACATGGGCGGCGACGTCTGACTGCCTCTGTAGTAGTTCGGCAGCGTCGCCTAGGGTTTCCGGCCCGCCAAAACCTGCGCCGACGCGCCCTACAGCACCAGCGCAGCTCTAGGAAGATCGGCATGACCTCAAAATGGCTTGGGAGTGGCTGTAAATAGGTTGTCGCCGTGCGACCGAATGGGTCCGCCGTGAACACCTCTAGTCAAGCTCGAATTCCGTCGTGCTGAGGCGTTTTCATGCGTTGGATCCTAAAGGAGAAATGACCGCCGGCTAATCCAGCATCTATGTGCCAAATTTGATGACTTAAGGAGATTCAGAGGGCAAGAATTTGAAAGAATCATACCGGAAGATCAAACTGAGGTCGCCGGAGCAAAACCTTGAAATTCGCCGGCGATGCTTCACGGTATGGCCTAAGCTTGGGCTGAGAGCAGCACCGCAACCGTGCACGTCCGTAGGTGTGATCGCTTGGCCATGAAACCCGCTGTGGAGGGCTGTCCACGAGCGCCCGATCACGCTTTTGAGCTAGGTCGCCGTGGCGGCGGTTGTTCTCGGGCAACGGAGGCCGCAGCTCGCTGGCTTGCGGGTCAGGGAGGTGGATGCCGAGCTCGCGGCGATGTTTAGTGGCTCAGGGGAGGGAAGGACGCGACGATTTCTTCGGTTTCCCGATCGACCGAGAGGGCGGAGGAGAGGAGCTCGGGTCGCTCGGTGTTATCGCGAGGAGAGGAAGCAAATGCTGTTGGCTTGGTCCGAGGAGGGAGAGATCACGTTGCTGAAGCGGTGAGAACCGACTCTGGGGCGCCAGCGTGTGGAGGCCGGCAGCAGGAGCTGGCGCGGCAAGCTCCTCTGTGGCGCTCGCGAGATGCTCGGGGAAATTTCCCACCGAGAGCAAAACTTAGTGAGTAAGTCTCCTCCTTTAGCTCTATGACATGTGGGTCCCACTCCACATGTACCTCCCAAATATCTGTTCAAGCTGATCTCTTTAATCCCTATAATTATAAGTTTAAAAAGGTGGGCCAGAATTTGAATTCCAAAAATTCAGTTTGAATTTGCAAGACTAAATCTGAATTTGGTTTAGAATTTGCAATATCTTCTTTTTAGCTCTCTTTTGAGCCCACCCTACAAATGGAAAGTTGGTGAGCAAACCTTTCCCTATAATTCCAACTATAGGGCTGCATGTTTATTCAAAATTTTTAGTCACCCCATGTGTGAACTTTGAATTTCAAATCTGAATTTTAAACTTTCATGCAAAGAGGTATTTAACTCCTTATTGGTCCAACACTTTTAAATAAAAAGGTGAACCTCATGTTGGATGTTCATCCATGTATTAACTTGCATGAAGAAAAGTTTTAGCAAGTCCCATTTTTCAAGTCTTTGCCAACATATGAATTCAAACCTTAGTTTTTATTCATACACATTTTTGGGACTTTTACATTCCTCCCCACTTAAAACAATCTCGTCCCGAGATTACAAAAGAGGAACGAGAATGCTTCACGAAATTCCGTCCATTCCACTTGATGGCCTTCTGGAACAGTGGCAAGATAAGCGAACCACCAATTTCTGGCGGCTCCATGGAGCTGTTGAGCTGCAAATAATGTCTTCTGATATTCGTCGCACTCAAACACTCCAAACTTGGACTCCATAACTCGAAGCCACTGATCAGCTTCCACTGGTTCATTGGCTTCCGTGAAAATTGGTGGTTGTGTCACCAAGAAGTCCAAATAGGCGTTCCGAGGTGGAACATCCTGTTGTGCACGTTGGAGTAAACCTTGTTGTACCAAGGCTTGGAGTAGTCTTGTGTTCTCTTGACTTGACTCGACCATCTGAGCCATGACATCCGCCCATACCGTTGATGGCGGTGCCCGTGGTGGAGTCGAGTCATCACCGTCTTGGCGAGAACTTTCAGCCCTACTTGGAGACTGAGTACGCACCATACTGCAAAAAGATAATTTTTTAGGGGAGTCAAAACATGATCTCAGCAGTATGTGAAAGTATGTAAAACATGAACATGCTAAAACTTTATGAAAGCATAACAAAATTTCATGTTTACACATCTTTCTAAAGCCAACATATTCAGTCCCTCATTCTGTACGGAACAGACCATTCTGTACTTAACCCAGAATTTGATCCAGTTATTAGCATTTTCATAACTCAAGTTGAATACCAAAGTTAAATTTAACTTCAGTATCTTTTCAACGAGTACTCACATGCCTCTGGATCATCACTGGAACAAAAGTTAGGATTGTTCAAAGTTGACAGAATTTTTTGGCTAAATTTTGCCAGCACCTCCTTTGTATGTGGCTGTTTTCATCACAGTTTTACATACAAATGAAGTACAATTCTGAACACACTATGAACTACCAAATTGTTGCAAATTTCCTAGCCTTTCCAACGGTGTATCATTTGACCCTTAGAAATTTTTTTACAGACTGTGACGGCTAATTTACAGCAACATCCAGAGAAGTTTGCAGCTGCTCTGTTTTCTGAACAGTTTGCATTCATCTGGACGTTCAACCAAGTTGGTGTCGGATTTGGCTCTGGAGTTCTACAGAAAAGTTGTAGAGCAGTTAATAAACTTTCCAGAACTGTCTCAAACACCTCCATTGGGTCAAACTAATTAGAGTTACGCTCTGTTAAAGACCAGAAAAATTTCTGTCTGAACGGAGCACTCGGTCTTTGAGATCAAAAGAAGCCTAACAAGTCTCTTCTTTGAAACTTAGTTCAAATGAAGAGATCAGTAACTAATATGTGCTTTATCACATCCATTTTTAGTTTGGAAGTTAGTCATGAATGATTTCTTCATAGGTAAGAATACTATCCAGTGTAGTACGGTGATGATGCACCGTAAGACATATGACGGTACTACGTTGCCTCACCAAAGAAAAACCTAACCGAATTACACCGGCATACACGTATCATTAGGTGGCACTAAAACGGTCACTCGCAAACGTGTTCTACACGCACTAAGGTTTTTCGTGGTTAGCACCTACATAAGCCACACTCAATCATCAGGTTCGGCTGCACACCGAACCCGGTATCCATAACAGTTTGTACACCCGGCCGTCATCACTCGCCCCGGTGTTCTCAAGCCAAACATGCCTTGAGCTACGTGTTCGCGTCACTGACCATGTGACGGGGTCTCCCAAATTGCACCACGCACGCCAGGGATGACGTTGCTCGAATACCCCAAACGACATGAAGAGTCGTAGAGGATACTAAAGCGAATCGGGTTACCTGCCACCCGTGAGGCTCCACCCTTCAGCTTGTGCGCACTGGTGGACAGCGCATACGTGCACCCCCCAAGACATAAACGTCCCGAGATGCACGATTTTCCGACATAACAAATAGGTTAGCTTGCCACCTTCATATTATACTAATAGTAGTCCTTATGTGGGTCTAGTACCGTTATCTCACCGTATCCTAAGTTTTTGACGCAATATGATGCTCAATCCGTGCTCTATTCCCAACGCAGCTCTGATACCATGTGTAAAAGCTCTGATACCACGATGAGACGGCCCCACAGGACCTCGTCGGGTGGTGCCGTGTTATGCGGCACCCAACAGCACACGGGTCGATGAACACACATCATATTACATAAATAGTTTAGCGGAAACGTACAAGAATGTTTCACAAATAGTTATATCAGAGTAAACTACAGCGGAAGACTATCTCTCTCACGACTCATATCTAAACTAGCAACAAAGAAACGGTCCAGCCCGCGGACGTTCCTTACTAGCAACACGAAGACAATCTGCAGCAGCGAGGATGCTCTTTGAGTAAGCACTCGGAGGTTCCCGAGTCTCATCGGCACCCCTTCTCATAAGCATCGAGTCAATTACCTGCAAAACAACTCGGATGGCATCTGTGAGCATAACGCTCAGCAAGGCTTAACCGTCACCCTAAACATGAAACTCTAAGTGAGGTTATGAACCTAACATAGGATGGCATAAGCATAATTAAACTCGCCTAAAAGTGCATCCTTACTTTCAGGTATTAATTGCAGCATTTTAAGTAACCCTGGGCACGCCACAGCGGGAGTCCACAATCAGACAAGAAACGCTTTCCCCGATGTAAATTGCTCATGGCATAAAAGAATCGAGTTTGCACTAGCCTATTCATCAAGCTTCAATACAATGTAGAATAATACTTCACATCAACATGATTAGTTCCTTTCTCATGCAAGTTCTTACTACGTCACGACTGTGAGAACAAGTATGCTCGGTCCATTCCGCGAGCGACGGTGATTCAAATCAATAACACCCGGACTACACGACACGTACGCCCGTACTCGACGTTGCCTACAACAACCATCACTGACGTCGTACGTGGCAGCCTTTCCCCCGTTTCACCACCGCTGAATCGATCAAGTCGCCCCATACAGTAGCTACTCTCGTGGTGCACCTTCCGACGTGAGATGTCATGAGAATATTCCCCACATACTGCACACCGGCCGTCCGCCTGAGGCGACCCGAAAAGTCCCAACGACAGCTTCCCGAGGTACATCGGTTTACTGGGTCCCATATAGCCAGCATGATGTAACACCCCAAAATCATGTTAAGAGGGGAATTTAAAAATTTTTGGACGTGTTGCATGTTTTGCAACAATTTAAATTCAAACTGGAATTCAATTTAAACTCAAAACAGAAACGAAATAGAAAAAGAAAAAGGAAAACAGAAAAAAAACCGGCCAGTGGGCCGAAACCCCAACCTCCCCTCCACCGATCTATGCCATAAAATCACAGTTCTAGGAAGAATTCTCAAAGATCCAAAAATCTCCGGCGAGATCGCCGCTTCCCGCCGCCGTGCGCCGCCGGGCAGCGCCGCCCGCGCTCGGTTAGAGCGACGTGGCCGCCTGTGCGCCGTCTATTTTAAATCGCACGGTAGACTTTAAATCCCCGCGTACCGGTTCGGCGTTATAATCTCAGCCGACTGTTTTAAATCGGACGGTCCACGTCAGCCCCGCGTTATAAAGACTGGAATTCTTACGTGCTACCCCCTGGGGTTCTCGGGAAATAAGAGCTAGCCCCGGAAACTTCTGATCTAGCCCCTGGAACTTCAGAAAATCATGTAAATTCATTTAAAAATCAGTTTTAGCCCCTGGACTTAATAAAAATTAGGAAAAACTCGTCTGTTATGAGTAGCTAGACCCCTGAAAATTGTTAAAATAATATTATAGACCCTGTAGTGGTGTGAGTTTACCTTTTTACCCTGTTTGATATTTAATTTAGGAAATTGAATAGGTGGCTAGTATTTAAAATTTAAAAAGTGGGACAAACATATTGTCAAAATTTAATTAAAAACTTTCTCAGTACTTAGAAAACTTTGGAGTGAGATAAAAATATATTTTTGGGCTGAAATTAATCTGTTTAATTTATTATTCACATTTATTAGTTATAGGGACACATTTTTAAGTAAAGAATAGTTCTGAAAATAGGGAAAATAAATGTAAAATAGTTTACATCAGAGGAAAAGGTCAAAAATATATTATTAAATATTTTAGATCAGAACCTATTCTGTTTAGATGATGTGTCTTATTATTTTCATAATAAAGTTCACATTTAGGCATAGGAAAAATATCTGAAAATATAGCAACTAGTAAATGATAAATGAAATTTCTAAAATCCAAAGAATTCAGTTTAGGGTTGGTAGAAATTCTGAAGACACATATGGAGTAGAAAAATACCTTTCATGCATACTTGGTAGCTAAAAGGTGTAGTAATTAAATGTAAGGAATTTATTTAAATTGGAAACTCATATATATAGTATGTAAGCATAAATGTGAATACAAAAGTAGGAATCATATACACATGGTTAAAAGTACATGTAAGCCAAAGATCAACACACATAGAGTAACCACAACACATATAATTGTGAATGACTTTCATAAATGTGAATGTGTGATTTGTTTGAAGTGGAAGTGTGAACTATGTCTTATGGATTGTTGTTTTTCTTTTGCTATGTGTGATGGTATGATGTAGAACCTGCTCCAGAGCAAGTTCTTCCTTTCCAAGATCAGGACTACCCATTCCAAGAGCAGCAGGAAGGAGGCAAGTGTCCTTGACCACTTTGACCCTATACTAGGACATGTAGCTAGAGTTAATTGCATTGTCAAATTAAAATATGAAGCCCATGCTAGGAAGTTTCCATAGAATTGCATTACCTTGTTTCCTTGAAGCTTGGGTTGGGATTTATTTTATCATGTCATTTATTATTATGCATATGCTTAGCCATGCTTAGAATGGAATGTTTGGGATATGAGATCATCAGTTTATTTTACCATACTCTTGAATGAGATATTGTGAGTTATGTAGAGGTAGGGATCAAGGCAAGTTGGATGTTTTGGTTGTGTGCTGGGTGCACGAGACTCGGGTTTGTGTTTAGTACTTGCCTGGATCCTAAGGACCGGTTCATGGAGCATGTAACATGTCTTTACCGTGCCAACCACATGCTGAGATGGGGCAGCTTGGCCAATTAATTAGGTGTATCCCCGGCGTAGTATGGGTGGGTTGGATGGTGCGGGGAATAGGTGTCAGCTGGACTATCATATGAACTGCAAGGCTCAAGAGGGGGCCACTGCAGCGGGGTTGGAGCCTCTTGTATGCTGTTAGGGGTGAAACCTCAGTGGGCCCACGCTCGTCGGGAATCCCTTTGTAAAGGCTTCGTAGTGATCTCCTGGCCACACACCTGGGAAGTGTGAATGTGGTTCGTAGCCACTGGCATAATGGAGGTTCTTTTAGTCCACCCGACAACGGGGGATGAAATCACTACATGTGGGTACAGTGGTACAAACTCTGCATAGTCAAAACTGTCATGACAGCCGTGCTCACGGTCAAGAGCGGCTTGGACTTATTCATGATTAGAGGAGTGATTGTTTTGGAAGTTGTGGATGTAAAGCGGGGAGCTTAACATTGGAAATAATGTTATGGTTATTTGATTATGATGATGGGAAGGGAGAGTGGGACCATTTCACCTGTGTAGTAATGTAGGTGCTTAATAAACTAAGGTGATAGGTATTAATTGCGTAGTGCTTTAAACATGAGTTAAACCTCTCCTTGTTGTAGCCATGCATGACATAACTTTCACACACTTGCTGAGTACCATCGGTACTCAACCTTGCATATTTGTTGGTTTGTATTGCTCCTCAGGTCAAGATAATGAGGTGGTGTATAATGTCCAACACTTTGGACCCGGAGAAGGTTTCTAGGTTCATGGAGACCCCCAAGCAACGCCTGTAATGGAGCCCACAAGAATAATATTCCGCTGCTAGTTTATTTAATTGTGATGAACTTATTATCGTCCATCGAGACTTATGGTTTGTAAGACTTATTTATATTCGACACCTGGCTTGTAATAAATGATGATTCACTATTTATTATCACATGTATGAGAAAATGATCCTGGCATACATGTGATATTCACTCGGTTGTTCTTCGGAGAAACCGGGTGTGACAGAAGTGGTATCAGAGCCAAGGTTGCCCGTAGGAACGTGGACCTAGGTAGAAAGGGACGTATTTAAGGACCCTATTTTCTTAAAAACTATTTTTATAAGGTGTGTGTTGAAAAGTGTTATTTAATGAGTCACTTTCTTCATCTTACCCCAACTTTCATTCAAAATAGGATTTTTGATTAAAAAGTTTATCTAACCTAAGTTTAAATGCTTTTTGTTTTAGATGGTTTGCATGATTCGCACCACTCGCAAGTCCACAGGAGGGAGAGTTCCCGTAGTTGCCCTTGCCGAAAGAGAGGAGAGCCGTCCGGTGATGTACCTTTCCTACGGATTGGCAGTAGGAGGCTTGTTGCGCCATCTTCGATATATGCTCGAAGCCGCCGGCAATACGGGCAAGCTAATCATCCACTATAACTCCACCAGAACCATCCGTGAGAAGAGGGAAGAATGGAGTTCAGAGATGAGGATCATACACGAAAATCAGCTGCTTAAGATCCACCGCTCTCCAGCTTGTCGAGCGACATAGGTCGATGCGGAGAAGGATGTCACCTGGGAGGCCATCACCTGCAAGAGTCACATCTATCATCGCCACCTGGACAGAACTGAGTACATGTATGTCCTCCAGCGTGAGAGTGGTACCACGGAGTACAAGTACCCACCAGTGCAGCAAGGGACTTCCCATGAGCACATGGACCTGTGCTTGGAGGATGCTGCTATGCTCAGCACTCGACTACAGGAGTGTCAGCAAGAGCTTCAGGATGTTCGGGACACCCTGAAGGAAACGGAGGCGTTGCTGCGAGCCTGCTTGAGGGCGAGAGAAAGAGGAGATGGGAATGAACTGTGTGTCACCGTGAATGATACATGGACTCCTGACTCCCCAGATCGCCGGGCGATAAGGCGTCGTCGCACTTCTCCACCGGCAGCCTCCCCACCCAAAGCAGAGTCAGAAGGCAGCCAAAATGATGAGGAAGATCCCGAGGAGCCAGCTCAAGAAAACGAGTAGCGTAGAGCCTTTTCCTTAAAGCAGAAGGATGTCAAGTAGTCGAGTCATTACGTTAGTTAATGGTGTGTTAATGCTTGGTGTGTGACGTGAGTTGTGGAAGCCATGAGCAATTGTCCACAGCCTCGTCTTCAGATTGTCTTGCTTTGGTGTGTGAACCCACATGAAATAATATTGCATTTATTTTTGTGTGAGATATGGAACCTCAGAAAAGTATAACAAAGTTTCAACACTTCAAAGTACAAACAAGCGAAAGTAGTAAGATAATACGTAATACTTTAAATTAACATTTGGTTGGTCATACTAGATTGCCGGAAGAGGAAAAGGTCGCGCTGCCAACCCCGCCAACAACAATGATGAGGCCTGCAACCCTCATCTTTCTGGAGGCCAGGACAGGGGTGGTCGCCGTGAAGGAGTTGATCCCCTCCACCAAATGCTGGAGAATCAAAATCAGCTCATCCAGAACTTGACTCAAGTGGTGGCCAACTTGCATCAAGTTCCACCCCCACAAGCTGCACCACGCCAACCAAGGTTGAGTGAGTTTCTAGGAACTCAACCTCCAAAGTTTGCAAGTGCTGCTGAACCTCTGGAGGCAGATGATTGGCTAAAGACCATTGAAAGCAAGATAAGGATCATACAGTGCCAAGGGTATGAGAGGGTGCTGTTTGCCTCTCATCAATTGCATGGACCTGCTGCTGATTGGTGGACCGCCTACGTGGCCGCCCATCATGACCCTGAGAACATCTCTTGGGAGGAGTTCAAGCGTAGCTTCCGTAACCATTACATCCAAAGAGGTGAACTCAAAAACAAGAGGAAGGACTGCAGCAGGGAAACATGATGGTGAGGGAATACCTCACTAAATTTACTCAACTATCCCGTTATGCCCCATGGGACATAGAGACTGATGAGCAGAAACAAGATTGTTTCGTGGAGGGACTTACCGCAGAAATGCAGTGTGCAATGTCCTCAAATGAGTATGAAAGCTTCCAAAAGATGGTGGACAGAGCGTTTGTGGTAGAAAGGATGCTAAAGGCCTTGGAAAATGACAATAAGAGGAAGGCCGGGTGGTCACATCAAGCCTCAGGGAGCAACACCCGCCCACGTCTGATGCAGCAACCTGCAGGGCAGACGAACCGTGCTGCGGTACCCTACTCAGCACCAAGAGGGTACAACCCGAACTACAGGCCTCCCGCAGCACCAGCACAGCCACAACATCAGTTTGTACAGCAGCCTCGCCCCACATATCCACCTCGACCAGCAGTGCAAGGACCTCCAAACCAACCCCAAGACAATAAAGGCAAAGCCCCTAAGGTTGGAGTGCAATGTTTTAGCTGTGGTGAAGTGGGGCACTATGCCCATAAGTGCCCAAAGAAGAAGCCCGCGCAGCCACAACAGCAGAATGTAATGAGAGGACGGGTGAACCACGTCACTATGGAGGAAGCACAAGAGGCACCCGACGTGGTAGTTGGTAAGTTTCCTGTCAATTTACACATTGCAACCCTGCTGTTTGATTCTGGTGCTACCCACTCGTTCATTGCTCAAGGGTTTGTTAAGAAGCATGACCTAGCAACAACACAAATGAACCATATGCTAGCCGTAAACTCTCCAGGTGGAGAAATAAGGACAAGACAAGTGTGTCCCAAAGTGAACCTAGACATTAATGGGGTAGTATTTACTGCTAACCTCATAGTGATAGATTCTCAAGGAATATATATTATTTTGGGTATGGATTGGTTGACCAAACATAAAGGAATCATCCATTGTTCGACCAGAACGGTAGAACTAACTCACCCTAGTGGCACAAGAGTAAAGTTGATAACAAAACACGAGCCTAGGAGGGACATTAAACTAAATCAAGTTGAGGTGAAAGTGGAGGAGATCAGGACCATCAAGGAATATCCAGATGTTTTTCCGGAGGAGTTGCCAGGTATGCCCCCCGATCGTGAAGTGGAATTCGCAATTGAGCTAGTGCCTGGAACAGCCCCGATATACAAGAGACCTTATCGGATGGACTCCAAGCAGCTGGGAGAACTCAAGGATCATTTGAGAGAATTGACGGAGAAGGTGTATATTCGCCCCAGTTCCTCACCATGGGGAGCTCCGGTGATATTTGTGCCAAAAAAAGGACGGAACCCAAAGGTTATGCGTGGATTACCGTGCCTTGAATGAAGTAACCATAAAACACAAGTACCCATTACCCCGCATTGAAGACTTGTTTGATCAGTTGAGGGGAGCTTGTGTGTTCTCGAAGATTGATCTCAGGTCGGGATACCACCAACCCAAGATAAGGCAATCTGATATTCCCAAGACAGCTTTCGTATCTCGGTACGGACTGTATGAATACACTGTCATGCCTTTCAGGCTAACTAATGCCCCGACGTACTTCATGTATCTCATGAACAAGGTATTCATGGAATATCTGGACAAATTTGTGGTGGTTTTCATAGATGACATTCTCGTCTTCTCCAAAGATGAAGAAGAATATGAGAAACATCTAAGGTTGATGTTGCAAAGGCTGAGAGAACACCAACGATATGCCAAGTTGAGCAAATGTGAGTTTTGGCTGAAGAGAGTTCCCTTCTTAGGACATATAATCTCGGAGGGAGGAATCTCCGTGGATCCTGCAAAAATCGAGGATATACAGAAGTGGAAGACCCCTAAAAATGTCGGGGAAGTTCGAAGCTTCTTGGGATTGGCTGGATACTATCGACGGTTTATTGAGGGATTCTATAAAATCTCGAGACCCCTCACCAAACTATTGGACAAGGGAATCACATTCACATGGACGCCGCAGTGCGAGACGAGTTTTCAGGAGTTAAGGAAAAGATTGACGACAGCCCCAGTGCTAGTTATGCTAGATATGCAGAAGAACTTTATGGTGTACTGCGATGCCTCTGGAAACGGGTTGGGATGTGTTCTCATGCAAGAAGGGAATGTCGTGGCTTATGCATCCCGGCAGCTTCGGAAGCACGAGAAGAACTATCCTACACATGACCTAGAACTAGCCGCAGTGGTACACGCGTTGAAAATTTGGCGGCACTATTTGATGGGGAAGAGGACCGAGATATAAACGGATCATAAGAGTTTGAAGTATATATTCACACAGCAAGACCTCAACCTCAGACAAAGGAGATGGTTAGAGCTAATCAATGACTTTGATGTGGGCATCAACTATCATCCTAGGAAAGCAAATGTCCGATGCTTTAAGTCGGAAAGTGCAGGTCAATAAGTTGAGCTTGAAGGACATGCCTGCAGAATTGAAGAACGAGGTTATAAGGCTCAATCTATGCCTTGTGAATAGTGGTGAAGCCATCGCCATGGAAGTGGACTCCACACTAGAGCGAGACATCCGCGAGGGTCAAAAGAAAGACGAGAAGATACAAGAGATCAGACAACTCATCAAGGAAAATAAAGCTCCTGGTTTTAGAGAGGATGAACAAGGAACGGTGTGGCACAGGAAAAGAATCTGTGTGCCAGAAGTAAAGGAGATCCGTGAATTGATTCTGAAGGAGGCTCATGACTCTGACTATTCCATTCATCCTGGGAGTACGAAGATGTACCAGGACCTCAAGAGCAGGTATTGGTGGTATGGCATGAAACGAGATGTCGCGGAACATGTTGCATTATGTGACACATGTCAGTTGGTGAAAGCAGAACATCAACGACCCGCGGGATTATTGCAACCACTCAAAGTGCCTGAATGGAAATGGGAAGAAATCGGTATGGATTTCATAGTAGGACTGCCTAGGACCCAATCAGGATATGATTCGATATGGGTCATCATCGACAGGCTAACCAAGGTAGCTCATTTCATCCCCGTGAAAGAAAGCTACAGCGGATCCAAATTGGCAGAGTTGTACTATGTCAAGGATCGTGTGTTACCATGGAGTGCCAAAGAAGATTGTGTCGGATCGAGGGACACAGTTCACCTCAAGGTTCTGGCAGAAGTTGCACGAAACCATGGGAACCCATCTGAACTTTAGTTCTGCCTATCATCCCCAAACTGATGGGCAGACGGAAAGAACCAATCAGATTCTTGAAGATATGCTGAGGGCATGTGCACTCAAAAACAATCGGAATTGGGATAAGAACTTACCGTATGCGGAATTTTCATATAACAACAGCTATCAAGCTAGTATGAAGATGTCACCGTTTCAAGCTTTGTGCGGGAGGAAGTGCAGAACTCCCCTATTATGGAACCAAACGGGGGAAAGCAAAGTGTTTGGTCCGGAAGTACTACAAGAAGCTGAGGCGAAGGTGAGGGAAATTCGCAACAATTTGAGGATAGCACAGACACGCCAAAAGAGCTATGTCGATGTACGAAGAAGAGAGCTCGTTTTCAACGTGGGAGACTATGTCTATCTCAAGGTGTCCCCTATCAGAGGACTTCGTCGGTTCAAGGTGAAAGGGAAGTTGTCACCTCGATACATCGGACCCTTTCAAGTTCTGGAAAGGAAAGGCGAAGTGGCGTATCAACTAGAGTTACCGGCTCGCCTATCGGATGTGCACGATGTATTCCATGTGTCACAACTCAAGAAATGCTTGAGGACGCCTGAAGAGGTGTTACCCATAAATGAAGTGGACGTAGCTGAGGATTTGTCTTATGCCGAGCATCCATACAAGATTTTGGAGACAATGGAACGCCTCACCAGAAATAAAAGAATCCGGATGTGCAAGGTGCAGTGGAAGCATCACTCAGAAGAGGAAGCCACCTGGGAACGGGAAGATGAGCTCAAGGCACAATTTCCGGAATTGTTTTCTTAGAACCACCAATCTCGAGGACGAGATTTCTTTTAAGGGGGGGTAGAGCTGTAACACCCCAAAATCATGTTAAGAGGGGAATTTAAAATTTTTTGGACGTGTTGCATGTTTTGCAACAATTTAAATTCAAACTGGAATTCAATTTAAACTCAAAACAGAAAAGAAATAGAAAAAGAAAAAGGAAAACAGAAAAAAAACCCGCCAGTGGGCCGAAACCCACCAGCCGGCCCACCCAGCACCCGCGCCAGCCCGCAGCCGCGCGCGCCCTCTTCTTCCCACTGACAGGCGGGGCCCGCCAGCCCTTCTTCTACATCACGCCCGCGCCCGCGATCGGCCGGACTCTCTCTCACCCCGAATCCAAACCGACCCGGATTTCTGCGTATCCCAGCCGAATTTTGCCCGTGGGCGACGCAAACTCGATCCAACCGAACGCCGCCCTTCCCCCGTCTATAAAAACCCCGGCCTCGTCCCGTTTTTCTCACGCGATCTGCTGTTTTTACTCCGGTGAGAACACGATCCTTCTCCAGCGAATTCTGGCCGATCTACGCTCGGAAATTCCAATCTAACAGGCTGGTCTTGATCCACCGCCTCCGGGGAACCCTGCAGGTGCAGAAAACTCGGTGACTTGCGGTTCAAACACAGCGCCGACGAGCCTCGTCGTGGTTTCGCTTCGGACCTCATCGCCGATCGTTTTCCAGGACCTTTGAGCTCAAGAAAACCCCCGAGGTGAGATCCCCGACCTCCCCTCCACCGATCTATGCCATAAAATCATAGTTCTAGGAAGAATTCTCAAAGATCCGAAAATCTCCGGCGAGATCGCCGCTTCCCGCCGCCGGGCAGCGCCGCCCGCGCTCGGTTAGAGCGACGTGGCCGCCTGTGCACCGTCTATTTTAAATCGCACGGTAGACTTTAAATCCCCGCGTACTGGTTTGGCGTTATAATCTCAGCCGACTGTTTTAAATCGGACGGTCCACGTCAGCCCCGCGTTATAAAGACTGGAATTCTTACGTGCTACCCTCTGGGGTTCTCGTGAAATAAGAGCTAGCCCCGGAAACTTCTGATCTAGCCACTGGAACTTCAGAATATCATGTAAATTCATTTAAAAATCAGTTTTAGCCCCTGGACTTAATAAAAATTAGGAAAAACTCCTCTGTTATAGGTAGCTAGACCCTGTAGTGGGGTGAGTTTACCTTTTTAACCCGGTTTGATATTTAATTTAGGAAATTGAATAGGTGGCTAGTATTTAAAATTTAAAAAGTGGGACAAACATATTGTCAAAATTTAATTAAAACTTTCTCAGTACTTAGAAAACTTTGGAGTGAGATAAAAATATATTTTTGGGCTGAAATGATTCTGTTTAATTTATTATTCACATTTATTAGTTATAGGGACACATTTTTAAGTAAAGAATAGTTCTGAAAATAGTGAAAATAAATGTAAAATAGTTTACATCAGAGGAAAAGGTCAAAATATATTATTAAATATTTTAGATCAGAACCTATTCTGTTTAGATGATGTGTCTTGTTATTTTCATAATAAAGTTCACATTTAGGCATAGGAAATAAATCTGAAAATATAGCAACTAGTAAATGATAAATGAAGTTTCTAAAATCCAAAGAATTCAGTTTAGGGTTGGTAGAAATTCTGAAGACACATATGGAGTAGGAAAATACCTTTCATGCATACTTGGTAGCTAAAAGGTGTAGTAATTAAATATAAGGAATTTATTTAAATTGGAAACTCATATATATAGTATGTAAGAATAAATGTGAATACAAAAGTAGGAATCATATACACATGGTTAAAAGTACATGTAAGCCAAATATCAACACACATAGAGTAACCACAACACATATAATTGTGAATGACTTTCATAAATGTGAATGTGTGATTTGTTTGAAGTGGAAGTGTGAACTATGTCTTATGGATTGTTGTTTTTCTTTTGCTATGTGTGATGGTATGATGTAGAACCTGCTCCAGAGCAAGTTCTTCCTTTCCAAGATCTGGACTACCCATTCCAAGAGCAGCAGGAAGGAGGCAAGTGTCCTTGACCACTTTGACCCTATACTAGGACATGTAGCTAGAGTTAATTGCATTGTCAAATTAAAATATGAAGCCCATGCTAGGAAGTTTCCCTAGAATTGCATTACCTTGTTTCCTTAAAGCTTGGGTTGGGATTTATTTTATCATGTCATTTATTATTATGCATATTCTTAGCCATGCTTAGAATGGAATATTTGGGATATGAGATCATCAGTTTATTTTACCATACTCTTGAATGAGATATTGTGAGTTATGTAGAGGTAGGGATCAAGGCAAGTTGGATGTTTTGGTTGTGTGCTGGGTGTACGAGACTCGGGTTTGTGTTTAGTACTTGCCTGGATCCTAAGGACCGGTTCATGGAGCATGTAACCTGGCTTTACCGTGCCAACCACATGCTGAGATGGGGCAGCTTGGCCAATTAATTAGGTGTATCCCCGGCGTAGTATGGGTGTGTTGGATGGTGTGGGGAATAGGTGTCAGCTGGACTACCATATGAACCGCAAGGCTCAAGAGGG
Source organism: Neostapfia colusana (assembly GCA_030760725.1). Lineage (NCBI taxonomy): Eukaryota > Viridiplantae > Streptophyta > Magnoliopsida > Poales > Poaceae > Neostapfia > Neostapfia colusana. Next base: position 99,720,966 of record JASWHV010000007.1, on the reverse strand, counting down.
CGCCACTGCAGCGGGGTTGGAGCCTCTTGTATGCTGTTAGGGGTGAAACCTCAGTGGGCCCACGCTCGTCGGGAATCCCTTTGTAAAGGCTTCGTAGTGATCTCCTGGCCACACACCTGGGAAGTGTGAATGTGGTTCGTAGCCACTGGTATAATGGAGGTTCTTTTAGTCCACCCGGCAACGGGGGATAAAATCACTACATGTGGGTACAGTGGTACAAACTCTGCAGAGTCAAAACTGTCATGACAGCCGTGCTCACGGTCAAGAGCGGCTTGGACTTATTCATGATTAGAGGAGTGATGGTTTTGGAAGTTGTGGATGTTAAGCGGGGAGCTTAACATTGGAAATAATGTTATGGTTATTTGATTATGATGATGGGATGGGAGAGTGGGACCATTTCACCTGTGTAGTAATGTAGGTGCTTAATAAGCTAAGGTGATAGGTATTAATTGCGTAGTGCTTTAAACATGAGTTCAACCTCTCCTTGTTCTAGGCATGCATGGCATAACTTCCCACACTTGCTGAGTACCATCGGTACTCAACCTTGCATATTTGTTGGTTTGTATTGCTGCTCAGGTCAAGATAATGAGGTGGTGTATAATGACCAAGACTTTGGACACGGAGAAGGTTTCTAGGTTCATGGAGACCCCCGGGCAACACCTGTAATGGAGCCCACAAGAATAATATTCCGCTGCTAGTTTATTTAATTGTGATGAACTTATTATCGTCCATCGAGACTTATGCTTTGTAAGACTTATTTATATTCGACACCTGGCTTGTAATAAATGATGATTCACTATTTGTCATCACATGTATGAGAAAATGATCCTGGCATACATGTGATATTCACTCGGTTGTTCTTCGGAGAAACCGGGTGTGACACATGAGTCCGGTACACAACTCAAACTTGTTCAACAGGGCCGCATACGGATCGGTCCTTGACCGACACGGACAGGTCAACAGCACCCTGGCCCCTATGTCCTGTTGCTCCTACAACCTTCCGGTCACAACTTTAACTTGCTAATTCAATTACGAACCAATCCCGTATGCCCCTGTTGTTCCTAAATCTGCGAGTAGCATCTCACCACTCGACTTCTACCGAACCGTACTTAAGCATGGCAGTTCTACACGGTGAAAGACACCTACCCAATACTCCATGGGTCATTTGGTTATGCAAGAGGAGTATCAATCACTAGACCTAATGCACAGTTCATATCTTGACCGTAAGTGAGTACAAAATAAAAACTTAATAGCTGTTAAATGCAAACCGGAGCTTGCCTGTTTTGCAGGGTAGTCGTATATAACCAGTTAGTGTTCTTGCAGATCCACCCTTGACTCTCCGGAGCTTGATCCACTTCGATGAATCCCTCCTTTGAGTCCCCTTCGTTGTGGTTCCTATTGAGATGCATATGCACATATTTTATAGAATGTGATGGGTAGAAGTTATGGAATTAATTTCTCAGTACAGAGGTTGTGTGGAAAAGCTAAGCATGGCTTGGTTTGCCTCTGTTGTGCAAAGAACAGAAATAAGCTAATTTGACCTTAAGGCCTTAGCTATACACTAACCCTTTTCTCTAATGAACATAATAGATAAGCTGAAAAGATTTGAGTGCAACTGAAGCACAAGAACTCCAATGGCCTCAAAACTTTTACAGCAGGTTCTATACTACCTAAGGATTTAGCTTGCCAAACTGCAGCTAATGTGGAGTCATATTGTGTTCTTCAAAATTCCCATAATGTCTCTTATGTATTTTCACATATACATAAGTATGTAGAATAAGAACAGGGATTTCAAGAACTCATCTTGGGCTTATAATTTACATGTGAGTTCTTGATCCCATGAGAGTCATCTGGTCCAAAATTCAGCCCTTTTACGTGAGTAGTTCTCACAGAACAATTCTTTAAGCATTTGTACTTAAAAGAATTAATTCTGTAGTAATGTGCATTTTCATGCCCAATTAAGTGAACTACAATTCTAAGTATGTCTCATAGAGCTTGCCTAAATATTCCTATGATTTTTGGAGCTATGGATTGCTCAGAACAGATTTTTGGAAGTGGGAAACATTTTCTGAAAATGTTTCTGGACTCTTTTGAACACAGTAGTTTGCATTTAGCAAATTCCTACTCAAATGATCTTCAAATGCGCTGAAAACTTGCTAGTAGGTCAATACTATTCTAAAAAATATTTTGGCAAAATTTGGGGATTTTTGGATAACCCAAGCTCCCTTAATAATTCTTTTTCAGAAAACTTTCCAAGACTTTTCCAGAATATAATATTAATTTTAATACGAATCTGAGTTCATATTTGGATAGAACTCAGGGAGATGAATCCAACCCAATTGAAATCACTCAAATTGGAGTTTTCTACAGGGAGATATGAATTTCCAAAGATTGAGCTAACCGTGGAATTATTTTCCTATTGAAAATCTGGCTGGACCCACTATTATGAATTCCAACCAATAGAAACGAAGCCACACCGGGCCACAGCACCTCTGCGTGCCAACACACAGGATCCCGGCGACACCCGATCCCGGGTTTAAAATTTGAGCTGCTGACAGCCGGGACCCACGCGTCTTCTTCTTCCTCCGGCTTCCTCCCCGCGCCCGCGATGCCCCTCGCCGGCCCGACGCCGGAGCTCGCCGGCTCGCCGTTTCCGGCCACCGCCTGAGCTGAAACTCGCCGCCAGGGAGTTTGTGACACCGAGGAACACGACTGTGGGGCTTGCTAGGGCTGCCGACGACCGGAACATGTCCGTCGACGTGTGACTGCCTCTGTAGTAGTTCGGCAGCGTCGCCTAGGGTTTCTGGCCCGCCAAAACCTGCGCCGACGCGGCCTACAGCACCAGCGCAGCTCTAGGAAGATCGGCATGACCTCAAAATGGCTTGGGAGTGGCTGTAAATAGGTTGTCGCCGTGCGACCGAATGGGTCCGCCATGAACACCTCTAGTCGAGCTCGAATTCCGTCGTGCTGAGGCGTTTTCATGCGCTGGATCCTAAAGGAGAAATGACCGCCGGCTAATCCAGCGTCTATGTGCCAAATTTGATGACTTAAGGAGATTCAGAGGGCAAGAATTTGAAAGAATCATACAAGAAGCTCAGACTGAGGTCGCCAGAGCAAAACCTTGAAATTCGCCGGCGATGCTTCACGGTATGGCCTAAGCTTGGGCTGAGAGCAGCACCGCGCCCGTGCGCGTCCATAGGTGTGATCGCTTGGCCGTGAAACCCGCTGTGGAGGGCTGTCCACGAGCGCCCGATCACGCTTTTGAGCTAGGTCGCCGCGGCGGCGGTTGTTCTCGGGCAACGGAGGCCGCAGCTCGCTGGCTTTCGGGTCAGGGAGGTGGAGGCCGAGCTCGCGGCGATGTTTAGCGGCTCAGGGGAGGGAAGGACGCGACGATTTCTTCGGTTTCCCGATCGACCGAGAGGGCGGAGGAGAGGAGCTCGGGTCGCTCGGTGTTCTCGCGAGGAGAGGAAGCAAATGCTGTTGGCTTGGTCCGAGGAGGGAGAGATCACGTTGCTGAAGCGGTGAGAACCGACTCTGGGGCGCCAGCGCGTGGACGCCAGCAGCAGGAGCTGGCGCGGCAAGCTCCTCTGTGGCGCTCGCGAGATGCTCGGGGAAATTTCCCACCGAGAGCAAAACTTAGTGAGTAAGTCTCCTGCTTTAGCTCTATGACATGTAGGTCCCACTCCACGTGTACCTCCCAAATATCTGTTCAAGCTGATCTCTTTAATCCCCAGAATTCTAAGTTTAAAAAGGTGGGCTAGAATTTGAATTCCTCAAATTCAGTTTGAATTTGCAAGACTAAATCTGAATTTGGTTTAGAATTTGCAATATCTTCTTTTTAGCTCTCTTTTGAGCCCACCCTACAAATGGAAAGTTGGTGAGCAAACCTTTCCCTATAATTCCAACTATAGGGCTGCATGTTTATTCAAAGTTTTTAGTCACCCCATGTGTGAACTTTGAATTTCAAATCTGAATTTTAAACTTTCATGCAAAGAGGTATTTAACTCCTTATTGGTCCAACACTTTTAAATAAAAAGGTGAACCTCATGTTGGATGTTCATCCATGTATTACCTTGCATGAAGAAAAGTTTTAGCAAGTCCCATTTTTCATGTCTTTGCCACACATATGAATTCAAACCTTAGTTTTTATTCATACACATTTTTGGGACTTTTACATTCCTCCCCCCTTAAAAGAATCTCGTCCCGAGATTACAAAAGAGGAACGAGACGGGAGAGGTAATTACAAACTGTGCAAAGATAAAAGTTCCGGGTAGTTGGTGCGGAGATAATCTTCACTTTCCCACGTCGCCTCTTCCGCGGTGTGATTACTCCACAGCACCTTGTAAAATTTGATCGTCCGGTTCCGGGTTACCCGGGTGTTTTCATCCAAAATCTGAACTGGTCGCTCGGTGTAGGTCAGGTCCGGTTTCAATTCGTCGATGTCCTAAGTGCGAACAGCAGCGGTGAATTTGAGGCACTTCTGCAGCTGTGATACATGAAATACATCATGAACACCCGCTAAACTTGCCGGTAAATCCAGCCGGTAGGCTACGGGTCCGCACTTCTCCGTGATAGCGAAAGGACCAATAAAACGAGGAGCGAGCTTCCCCTTTACACCGAACCGGTGAGTTCCCTTCATCGGAGATACCCGAAGGTACACATGCTCTCCGACGTCAAAATGCAAAGGCCTACGCCGTTGATCAGCGTAGCTCTTCTGTCGGGATTGTGCAGCCTTTAAGTTCTCTTGTATCAACCGAACTCGGTCTTCGGCTTCGTTGACAAGATCAATCCCAAACAGAACTCTTTCGCCAGACTCACACCAATTCAGTGGTGTGCGACACTTCTGGCCGTAGAGAGCTTCATATGGTGCCATTTTAATACTCGCTTGATAACCATTGTTGTATGAAAACTCTGCCACGGTAGGTGATCGTCCCAATTCCTACCGTGGTGGATGACACACGCTCTCAACATATCCTCAAGCACTTGATTCACCATCTCGGTTTGTCCATCTGTTTGAGGGTGATATGCGGAGCTTCTAATTAGCTTGGTGCCCAACGAGGCGTGCAGTTGCTCCCAAAATCGAGCAACAAACAGCGCACCTCGATCTGAAATGATGGTCATTGGGACACCATGTGAGCATATAATTCTGGGACATATAATCTCGGAGGGAGGAATCTCCGTAGATCTCACCAAGATCGAGGATGTACAGAAGTGGAAGACCCCTGAGAATGTCGGGGAAGTTCGAAGCTTCTTAGGATTGGCTGGATACTATCGACGGTTTATTGAGGGATTCTCCAAGATCTCGAGACCCCTCACGAAACTGTTGGAGAAGGGAATCACATTCACATGGACGCCGCAGTGCGAGACGAGTTTCCAGGAACTGAAGAAAAGATTGACAACAACCCCAGTGCTAGTTATGCCAGATATGCAGAAGAACTTTTCGGTGTACTGCGATGCCTCTGGAAACGGGTTGGGATGTGTTCTCATGCAAGAGGGGCATGTCATGGCTTATGCGTCCCGGCAGCTCCGGAAACACGAGAAGAACTATCCTACACATGACCTCGAACTAGCCGCAGTGGTACACGCATTGAAAATTTGGCGGCACTACTTGATGGGGAAGAGGACAGAGATATATATGGATCATAAGAGCTTAAAGTACATTTTCACACAGCCAGATCTCAACTTCAGACAAAGGAGATGGTTAGAGCTAATCAACGACTTTGATGTGGGCATCAACTATCATCCTGGGAAAGCGAACGTCGTGGCGGATGCTCTAAGCCGGAAAGTGCAGGTCAATAGGTTGAGCTTGAAGGACATGCCTACAGAATTGAAGGAAGAGGTTATAAAACTCAATCTATGCCTGGTAAATAGTGGTGAGGCCATCGCCATGGAAGTGGACTCCACATTAGAGAAAGACATCCGAAATGGTTAGAAGAATGACGAGAAGATACAAGAGATTAGAGAACTCATCAAGGAAAATAAAGCCCATGGTTTTAGAGATGATGAACAAGGTACGGTGCGGCACGCGAAAAGAATCTGTGTGCCTGAAGTGAAGGAGATCCGTGAATTGATTTTGAAGGTGGCTCATGATTCCGACTATTCCATTCATCCTGGAAGTACTAAGATGTATCATGACCTCAAGAGCAGATATTGGTGGTATGGAATGAAGCGAGATGTCGCGGAACATGTTGCTCTATGTGACACATGTCAGTTGGTGAAAACGGAACATCAACGACCCGCGGGATTATTGCAACCACTCAAAGAGCCTGAATGGAAATGGGAAGAAATCAGTATGGATTTCATAGTGGGATTGCCTAGGACCCAATCAGGATATGATTCGATATGGGTCATCATCGACAGGCTAACCAAGGTAGCTCATTTCATCCCCGTGAAAGAAAGCTACAGCGGATCCAAATTGGCGGAGTTATACATGTCAAGGATCGTGTGTTACCATGGAGTGCCAAGGAAGATAGTGTCGGATCGAGGGACACAGTTCACCTCAAGGTTCTGGCAGAAGTTGCATAAAACCATGGGAACTCATCTGAATTTTAGTTCTGCCTATCATCCCCAAACTGACGGGCAGACGGAAAGAACCAATCAGATCCTTGAGGATATGCTGAGAGCGTGTGCACTCAAAAACAGTCGGAGTTGGGATAAGAACTTACCGTATGCGGAGTTCTCCTATAACAACAGCTATCAGGCTAGTATGAAGATGTCACCATTTGAGGCTTTGTATGGGAGGAAGTGCAGAACTCCCCTATTTTGGAACCAAACGGGGGAAAGTAAAGTGTTTGGGCCCGAGGTACTACAAGATGCCGAGGCAAAAGTGAGAGAAATCCGCAACAACTTGAGGATAGCACAAACATGACAAAAGAGCTATGCCGATGTACGGAGAAGAGAGCTCGTTTTCAACGTGGGAGACTATGTCTATCTCAAGGTGTCCCCTATCAGAGGACTTCGTCGGTTCAAGGTGAAAGGGAAGTTATCACCCCGATACATTGGACCCTTTCAAGTTCTAGAGAGGAAAGGCGAAGTGGCATATCAACTAGAACTACCGTCTCGCCTATCGGATGTGCATGACGTATTCCATGTGTCACAGCTCAAGAAATGTTTGAGGACGCCTGAAGAGATGTTACCCATGAATGAGGTTGACGTAGCTGAGGATCTGTCTTATGCCGAGCAACCATTCAAGATTTTGGAGACAATGGAACGCCTCACAAGAAATAAAAGAGTCCGGATGTGCAAGGTGCAGTGGAAGCATCACTCGGAAGAGGAAGCCACATGGGAGCGAGAAGACGAGCTTAAGGCACAATTTCTGGAATTGTTTTCATAGAACCACCAATCTTGAGGACGAGATTTCTTTTAAGGGGGGTAGAGCTGTAACACCCAAAAACCTGTTAAGAGGGGAATTTAAAAATTTTTGGACGTATTGCATGTGGTGCAGAAATTCAAATTCAAATTGGAATTCAAATTCAACTCAAAACAGAAAAGAAAAAGAAAAAAAAACAAAACCCCCCGGCCAGTGGGCCGAAACCCACCAGCCGGCCAACCCACCCCCGAGCCAGACCGCAGCCGCGCACCCCCTCTCCCTCTCACTGACACGCGGGGCCCGTGTGTCATCCCCGACCTCCCGCTCGCGCCAACTACCTGGACTCCTCCGCGCGCGCCCGATCGCAACTAACCCAGAAAACCGTGTTCCCCAGCCGAGATTCTGGTCCCCGGACGACTCCAGCTCGATCCCAACTGACCGCCGCCCTCCCTCGTCTATATAAGCGCCTGCATCACCCGTTTTTTCCATCCCGATCGCCTGTTTTTGCTCCCGGTGAGAACCAGAGTTTCTCCAGCCATTTTCTCTCGATCTTTGCTCGGGTTCTCTGATCTAACGCGTCGATCGTGTTCCACCGCCTCCGGGGAATCACGCAGGTGCAGAAAACTCGGTGGTTTGCGCTCCAGACACAACGCCGACGAGCATCGCCGCGTTTTCACCTCGGACCTCGCCGCCGACCGCCTTACAGGGCCTCCGAGCTCAAGAAAAACCCCGAGGTGAGATCCTCGACCTCCCCTCTACCGATCTATGCCATGAAATCCCAGTTTTAGGAAGAATAGACGAAGATCCGAAGTTTTCCTGCGAGATCGCCGCCTGCCGCCGGCGCGCGCCGCCGGGCAGCGCCGCGCGCGCTCGGTCAGAGCGACGTGGCCGATTATGCGCCGTCTATTTTAAATCGCACGGTGGAGTTAAAACCCGCGCGTACCTGTTCGGCGATCTAATCTGAGCCGTCTATTTTAAATCGGACGGTCCACGTCAGCCCCGCATTTTAAAGGCCGGGATTCTTACGGGCTACCCTCTGGGGATCTCGGAAAATACGAGCTAGCCCCGGAAACTTCTGATCTAGCCCCTGGAACTTCAGAAATTCATGTAAATTGAATTAAAAATCAGTTTTAGCCCCTGGACTTAATAAAAAATAGGAAAACCCCTCTGTTATGTGTAGATAGACTCCTGGAAATTGATGAAATAATATAATAGACCCTGGAGTGGGGAGAGTTTACCTTTTTAACCCTATATGATATTGAATTTAGAAATTTGAATATGTGATTAGGATTTAAAATTTAAAAGGTGAGACAAACACATTGTAAATTCAAATTTAAACTCTCCTAGCACTTGGGAAACTTTAGAATGAGTTAAAAGTAGATTTTAAGCTGAAATGAATCTCTCTAGTTGATTGTCCATATTTATTAGTATAGAAACATATTTTAGGCTAGGAAATAGTTCTGAAAATCGGAAAAATAAATTTAAGTTAGTTCACATCAGAGGAGAAGTTCAAAAATATATTATTTAATATTTTAGAACAGAACCTATTCTGTTTTGATGAGGTGTCTTACTATTTTCATAATAAAATTCACATTTAGGCATAGAGAATAAATCTGAAAATATAGGAAAATAGGGATGCATAACTAGGAAATGATAAATGAAGTTTCCAAAACCAAAGACTTTTGTTTAGGGTTTGATAGAAAATCTGAAAAACCCATTTGGAGTAGGAAAATACCTTCCATGCAGACTTAGTAGCTAAAGGGTGTGTTAATTGAATATAAAGAAATTGTTTAGAATTGAAATTCATATATAAAGTGTGCAAATAAAAATCTGAATACAAAAGTTAGATATCATATACATAAGTTTAAAAGTGCATATAGACCAGAAATCAACACATATAGAGTAAACACAACACATAGAAATGTGAATGATTTTCATATGTATGTATGTGTGGAATGAAAGTGTGAAACTATGTCTTATGGATTGTTGTTTCATTTTGCTATGTGTGTTGGCATGAGTAGAACCTGCCCCAGAGCAAGTTCTCCCCTTCCAAGATCAGGACTATCGATTCCCAGAGCAGCAGGAAGAAGGCAAGTGTCCTTGACCACTTTGATCCTATGCTAGGATGAGTAGATAGAGTTATTTGCATTGTCAATTGAAATATGAAACCCATGATAGGATGTTTCCCTAGAATTGCATTATCTTGTTTCCTTGTAGCTTGGGTTGGGATTTGTTTTATTATGTCATTCACTCATATTACTTGTGCTTAGCCATGCTTAGTATAGGATAATTGGGATATGAGATCATCAGTTTATTTACCATAATTTTGAATGACATATTATGAGTTATGTAGAGGTAGGGATCAAGGCAAGTTGGATGATTTGGTTGGTGCTGGGTGCACGAGACTTGGGTTTGTGTTTAGTACTTGCCTGGATCCTAGCGACCGGTTCATGGAGCATGTAACCTGGCTTTACCGTGCCAACCACATGCTGAGATGGGGCAGCTTGGCCAATTAATTAGGTGTATCCCCAGCGTAGTATGGATGTGTTGGATGGTGCGGGGAGTAGGTGTCAGCTGGACTACCATATGAACCGCAAGGCTCAAGAGTGGGCCACTGCAGCGGGGTTGGAGCCTCTTGTATGCTGTTAGGGGTGAAACCTCAGTGGGCACACGCTCGTCGGGAATCCCTTTGTAAAGGCTTCGTAGTGATCTCCTGGCTACACACCTGGGAAGTATGAATGTGGTTTGTAGCCACTGGCATAATGGAGGTTCTTTTAGTCCACCCGGCAACAGGGGATGAAATCACTACATGTGGGTATAGTGGTGCAAACTCTGCAGAGTCAAAACTGTCATGACAGCCATGCTCACGGTCAAGAGCGGCTTGGACTTATTCATGATTAGAGGATTGATGGCTTGGGAAGTTGAGGATGTTAAGCGGGGAGCTTAACATTGGAATTTGAGGTTACGATCATTTGATTATGATGATGGGTTGGGAGATTGGGACCATTTCACCTGTGTAGTAATGTAGGTGCTTAATAAGCTAAGGTGATAGGTATTAATTGCGTAGTGCTTTAACCATTAGTTCAACCTCTCCTTGTTCTAGCCATGCATGACATAACTTTCCCACACTTGCTGAGTACCAACGGTACTCAACCTTGCATATTTGTTGGTTTAAATTGCAGCTCAGGTCAAGGGGATGATGTGGTGTTCAATGACCAAGACTTCGGACCCGAAGAAGGATTCTAGGTTCATGGAGTCCCCCGGGCAACGCCTGTGATGGAGCCCACGAGAATAATATTCCGCTGCTATTTTATTTACATGTTGTGAACTTATTATCGTCCATCAAGACATATGCTATGTAAGACTTATTTATATTCGACACCTGGCTTGTAATAAATGATGCTTCACTATTTGTCATCACATGTATGAGAAAATGATCCTGGCATACATGTGATATTCACTCGGTTGTTCTTCAGAGAAACCGGGCGTGACACTGCCCTAGCCGCAGCTCTATTCTTCCCCAGGGAAAAACTCCAGCTGCTGCCATTGCAAGGAAATGGCCAGCCACAAGGAGGAGAGGAGGAAGAAGAGAGGTAGGTACTCGTCACTCCTCTTACCAAGTCGCTGCTGCTGCTACGACCCCGTTTTCTCCACCACTGCGAGCAGGAGCTACTGCACGTAGGTAGATCACACTCCGGTTACGTTTTGACGGTGTAATTGATCTACTACGCGAGTTAGGATCAGAGCCACGTACACACTTATTTCCAGCTGCCTCATTCGTCATAAAACCCCATGAAAGCTTACAAAAACTTTCAAGAACACATGCACACTGATAACTATAAGCTGCACTATAGATTTGCATGCATCCACATCATTGCATCTTGAGTAAAGTTTCTACATGACAATTGATTGCTGTATTATTTGTATGTACGTGGTCGTGAGTAGAAGAACACGCTCAAGAGGCCGTCTACGGTGACCTCTAGCACCAAGACTTCGAGACGCTTGAGCAACACGAACCGCGGGAGCAAGGCAAGTGCCCCTTGACCATATTGAACCTATGTATTCGAACTGTTTTGTTTGTGAAAATTGCATACTCATGTCACTTGATGAGAAACCACTTTTGTAGGAGTTTACTAGCTTTGTTAGCCACCCTTGTCGCTGGGAAACTTGTTGAGTCGGGTATAATCGTTTTCTCTTTTGCATCGCATAACTTAAAGGATTCGGGAAAACTGAAATAAACTTGTTAGCTACTGCACTCATAAGGAATAAAGAAGATGAGAACGTGATGCTGTTAATGAGCATGGAATCGGGGAGATCTAGACAAGCTTGGTTCATAGATTGTGCTGAATGAGATGGTGGTTTGCTTGCCTTAGATCTAACGACAGGTTCATGCAAGAATATGCCAGGAAAACAGTGCCACCACAAGGCCAAATATGGGTGCGGCTTAGCTGACTAATTAGGTGTGTTGCTAGTTTGTTATGGACCATTGGATGGCGCAGCGAATGGGAGTCGAGGAGGACTTCCCTGGGAACTGCATGGCACACGAGGGGCTCGTGGGTGGGAGAATGGAGATTCGATCCTGCTGGCGAAACCTCAGTGGGTCTGTACATCATAGTAGCCCCTTTGTAAAGGCTATTTTGTGATCTCTTTGCCATACATCTACGGTTGTGTAGTGGCAGAATGGAGGTTTTCTCTAGTCATCGACGGGTGACGAAATCACAAACTTGTGGGTAAAGTGGTGCCACCTCCATAAAGTGTAAACTATCATGATAGTCGTGCTTCCTGTTACAAGCACCTGGCTAACTTCTATGATTAGAGGCAAAACATGGGATGGTTATTCGGGTATGGTTATAGTATTGTCATTGGGACTGGTTTTTATCATGATTATGAGATTGGATTAGGTTATATGAATATGTGTTGAACATAAGCATTTGTGAATGTGAGATGAACATGAGAAAGAGCATTGGCTGGTTGAGACTTGATAAATGATGAGTTATGTGGTATGGAACATGAGGGATGATGAATTACTTGGTTATGTCGTGATTTAACTGACCTAGAGATAGTTGCTGCTTTTATCATGACTGTGAAATTAAACTTGCTTGATGCAATGAAACTGTTTATTTCCTACCTTGTTTTAAGGTACATGTCACACTTTTCCCGCAATTGCTGAGTACGACATGTACTCACCCTTTCATTCCCACATATACTTCAGCTACAGGAGAAGAATACTTTGAAGAGCAGGTGGAGTACTAGGCATGCGCACTACCATCAACATGCCTGTGGAGTCGGAGTGGATCCCCATCGTCTTTAGTTATTTTCCGCTGTCGTTATAGTCTTCCGCTGCAGAATAAGTTAGATATTCATGAGTGAGACATTGAGTAATTGTAACAAAGGACTTAAACAATATTTGTACGTGATTATATTCTGAATTCAGTTTGTGATAAATCTGTGTATGTGTTATGAACATCCTGGGCACACATATGCATTCACTTGGTTAATTTTTCGGAACCAGGTGGCACAGATCCCGAGTCACCTGATGCCGTAACGGCCTCAACATAGATGGGAGGCAGCAATGCCAGATCTACGGCGGACCCGGCGGCATCCGCAGCCATGGCCCTGGCCGCCCCTGAGTCCACAGGAGCGACTGCAGGATGTGGCGACCACTCCCGCCTTAAGACCGTCACTGGGCTAGCCGCCTCTGCTGGCTTGCCAGTTGGAACGCCGGTGCCTGGATCCAGCCTCCTACGCTGCAAGAAACAGTGAGAAGTCCACACACTTTCATCGACCAGCGCCAACATGATAGGAAGGAAACCTATACCTTTTGGAGCGGTGCAGTATTGTCCTGACCTCGATCTCTGTGGCCAGAATCGGACCCGAAGAGAGGTGCAGTCCCCCTCACCTTCCTCTTCCTCAGCACCAGGTTGGGTGCACACCCAGACGCCTGTGCTGGAGGGGCGTCTCGGGCCAGGGACGCCCCACACGGGTCGATGCATGAATGGATGAAGAGCACAGTCGTGGCCAGCGGGGGCACGGCAGGCATGACATCATCCACAGAGGCCACCCCCGTGAGGTCCTTCATCCTCGCCGCCGCCTCCAAAGGTGTGAGTTCGACCTCCGACTCCCTTATGGGGTCCATGGGGCCCAGATACTCCCACATCAGGTGTCCATGGACCCAAAGGGGTTGAATCCTCCGCTCCAAGAAGACACGGAGAAGGGCGTAGCCAGTAGGGCCCCTTTCTTGAAGATCTTCCACATGGGCAAGGAGCGGCGCTGGTGTGCCCGCCTTGCCGTCAGAGATGCCCTAGCGCCAGGAGAGCTTTGGCACCGGAGGGCTGCTGGTGAAGCGCGGAAGCTCCGGCGCTGCATTATGGATGTAAAACCATCCTTGATGTCACCCCTTGAGCGAAGACTGAAGGGGGATGGAAAAATAGCACGTCTGTTGCGCGCGAAGTAGGATGCATGGGCCGCCAAGATCAAGGAGTGGTGAGTTGTTCGCCAAAGCTCGCACCTTGAAGAAGAACTTCCACAAATTAAGATCCGGATCCACCTTCAGGAAGGCTTCACACGGAGTAACAAACACCAAAATATGGAGAATCCCATTCGATTTCAATTGGTGAAGCTCGACGCCGTGCTCTTCGATAAGCCGCCATATGAAGGGGCACGCCAGAATCCCGAACCCCCACGCGTGAAACGTGAAGGAGACGGATTAGTCATCGTGTGGCGCGGGTACACTCTCCCCTTTGGTTAGACAAATGGAGTAGGCCTCTCTCGACGAAAGCAACCCACGCGTGGCATACACAGATACTTGGCTTGGACTCGCGCGAGAGGTGGTCCACGCAGACATGGTGCACGGAAGAAAAGGGAATGAGTCTTTGCTTTAGCCAAAGGTGGAGGAAGGAAGGAAGGAACGCTGCATCGAACAGGGGAGCACGGAAGCGACATAGGCGAAACCGTAAGGGACATTCGAGAGGAGAGAAATATAAAGCCGTTGAAATGACACCAAATCATACAACCGTCAGAGGGCAGGCGACCTTTCAAACCACCTCGAAGTAACAGTCATTGTAACTCCACCCAACTGCCCCTGGATTAAAACCGCTTAGGTGGCTTGGGAGCCGATTCAAGCGTTACCTCGGTTTCCCCATGACAAAACCATCCCAAAAGGCATGGAGGCCCCACCAGGCAGCGACCATTTGGCTTCATGATGTAAGATCACGATTGCGGCATTGGAGTTGAGTCGAGTGGTGCCTCCTCAACCCCGCTGGACATGGAGGACACGAAGGACAACGCGACTACTGGAGGAAGGTAAGTCTCCGGCCCGCATTATGGGCTCAAAAGGTCCCAAGTTCGTAGGCTGGCCAGCGAAAGGATCAGAGGCCTCCCTAGACAACCCCGAGTGAGGGGCAAGTGACGCGAGGCGGTCCACGATAGAGACAACTTTGGGCAGGACAAATCTGCCCGACACCTCTAAGCTTGTAGCCGAGTCCCAGCCTGGCGAGCGCTGAGGTAACCCCCCGAGCAAGCGACGAGGTTGGGAACCACGTGCACGCCTCGAGCAGGGATCTGATGAAACGTGGGCACCGAGCCTCGACCAGGAAGCCCCTCAGCGAAAAGCAGGGCCAATGGTTCCAACCGTCCAAAACGAACGGAATGAACGGGTTTCACTCGGCTCCACCCGATAGGCAACTCCCCGGGCTCGGGGGATCGACCAGCCTTCCCGTTTCCCCTAGGGAGGTTGACGTCGAGAACCCCATCAGTAGCCCCCGAGCCTCTGATTGATCTCGGCGATCGGTCAGGAGGTGTACGCAGGTCGGCTATGGTCCTGCAAAGCTAAAAACAAAGAAAAGATCGTTAGTGCTACGCTTAACTTATTCAGCTGCCACGAGCGGATCTCCAGCGGCCAGTTGCAACCCTCAGTTGTTCCCACTTGGACCCTGCGGCGAGCCCCCGGGCCCTCTTTCGAGGGGTCAGGTTGTCGTTATGGCGAGTTCGCTTCGCTCCCCATCCGCGAACCATTCGTATTTCAGAGGGGTCACCAATCGGGGGCTTTCCTTCTTGGGAGGGCGACAAAGGAGCAGGCCCGAGCCGGAGCTCGGGAGAAAGCAGAGTGGAAAGGACGGAGAGTCCGGACCCGACCCTCAGGGTGAGTGGCGGGCCTCACCCTTGGGGCGCAGACGAAGGGAAGACTCCAAAAGGATGGCCTGAGCTTGACCTCAGGAGGCAGGAAACAGGTGGCCTTCAATGCGGAGCTGGCGCTGCACGGGCCAAGTGGGAAGGCACTCAAGTGCCGTCCCAAGTCGTGACATTGAATACCCGTCACCTCGGACAGAACCCAAGTGGAGTAATATGCGGGGCGTGCATGCAGTCCAGTATGGTCTGTCCCACCGACAAGATGGGAGCAGGCACAGTGGCAGGCTACAGATATGGCGACACAATCCCAAGGTCTTCTATCTGTTTGTAATATGAGAGAAGAGGAGAGCGGGTATAAAGGGAGGAACCGGTAAATCCCATAGGGACAGGCTCTCACACTTGTAAAAAAACGACCCCCATTCTTGAGAAAGAATAGCGAGACACCCCAGACTGGACGTAGGGCACCTTGCCTGAACCTGTTTAAACTCTTTGTGTTCTTAGCTAGGCCAACTTGAGGAGGAATGCACGGTACATTAGTTACTAGTCGGAAATCCGAATGCCGACAATTCTCTTGAGCTTGAGAGTTTGAGGGAGGAAGAAAACGGCATGCCCAAACCAGCTGTCCCCTCCTTCAGCTTGCCTCAGTCCTCCTCTTTTATCATCCAATAGGGATCCAACACTGGGCAGCTGATGTAAAGGGGCATGGTCCTTACTGTTTATGTGATATTTGATTTTCTTTGCATGTCTTCTGCCATAGAACGCCTTTACTGACCTTATGCCCATGCGCTAGTTGCTTGACCATGATGGCTTACATGTATGCATTAATTTTGTCCTTCTCTACTTGTCATGGCATCTTTTGGATCCTCTATGCTTGAATATGTTGTCTTGGAGACCCTAGTTCCCATATCACTGACAAATGCATTGTATGCATTAGAGATAAGAACAATTTGTTAAATAAGCATGATCGTTATTAGGAGTACTACCACAATGACTATACCCCTATGTTAAGTGTATTTACATGTGTTGGGCTACCCTACTGATGCTAAGATATTCAAGCCAAATATTGGTAATCTCAATTCTAGGACAATAACTCTCCTTTATTTATGGGATATTAAGATATGTTCAAAGATTTTTGTTCTTGCTGTCCTAATAAAGACACTAAATTTATTGATACGAGACATGTTGTGTTTTAAGAAGAAGAGATGATTAGGGAGAGCATGGTGTCCCGAGAGATTAACCGTTAAGAGAAATGGATGTACATGGCTACTCATATGATTCAAGAGTCATTTTTCTTGATACCTTGTTATTGTTGCACTAACAGTGCATGACTGACACTATTATTGCAACGCTTGTGGTTAGCTTCTTATCATTAGTGACCAACAATAATAAAGAGCAACAATAGTCCCACTTGGAAAACGACATGCCAACTAATGAGTAAATAATTAAAAATGGAGGGGGTCCCATCTGTTGGGTGCCAACTTTGGTAATATGCTTTGAAGATGAAAGGTGCCAAAACACATGGTGTGGGATGCGGTTTTATCTTGCGAAGTCGAGGTACAAGTGTGTGCGTTGGGAACCAGCCAAAAACTGAAGTTTATCTCACGGCAGCAAGGTGCAAGCGCATAAACCACAAGGTGCCGGAGCTGAGAAAAGACTTAGGAGATTTCGGGCTGAACCTAATATTGTACAACTTGTGCACTTGTACGTAGTAATGTAAAGTAGTTCTAGAAGATGTAGACATCATATGCTCGTGTGTACATGCCGAATAGCTTAGAGATAAGTTAGGAGTCATGTTTAAGTTATATAATAGTCGTGTTTAGTTAGAACTTTGAATGTTTCAGGTCTATTTAACGGCAGCTTGTTGCTGAGACGAATAACAAGAACAACTCTGATCAATTCATATGTTGTGGGGACCACCCCGTGGTTCGCCCACTCCGGGATCGCAGAGGGTGGTGCCATGCGATGCGGCAGCCAACAGCACACACGAAAAGAATTAAGAACAACGTACAAACTTTTATTTGATATAAAACAGCGGAAGTTTTTTTTTAGAAAACTTAATTAACAGTGGAAGTATTATACATAGCTACTCTCTCATCCTATCTAAGCAAAAAGTGTAGCCGTCCAGCCCGCGGACGCTACACACTAGCAGCACTCAAACGGAGATCATAGCGGCATGCATGGCTCCAGCTCGGCCGTGTACCCCGACAGGGGCATCGCCTCATCCTCGGAACCTTCCTCATAACTCTCATCTGCACACAGCTCAAATATTGCAACCATGAGCACAGTGCCTCAGCAAGTCTTAACAGACAACCCTAGGCATGGAACTCTACATGCAAGGATGTGTAAGATAGGAAAAATGACATTGCAATAAAGACACGCCTACATGTTGATCCTTACTTTCAGTTTTATAGCAACAGTTTAATGAGCCTTAGGCAGCCCCCACATCGGAAGTCCACAATCAAACAAGAAACGTTTTCCTCCGATGTGGTGATGCCCAAAGTGGAAGGTAAACTTAATTAGCTCTCAATCTACAGCAAACATGGTTTCGAAACATTAATAATTCATCACAGCATATTATCATTCATCTGGCTTATTTTCCTTCTTACTATGCCACAGAACAGTGAACAAGCAGTACTCAAATAACCACGAGGGATGGTGATTGCAATCAGGAGACACCCAGACAACACGTTGCATACACCCACTTTCAGAAGGGTGATTCCACACCCCTTCCTACTCTGTTGTATGCAACAACCTTTCAAAGGCAATCCAAATGCCAAACCGGTCCATCCGTAACGGGCAGGAGGTCCCCGCGTGGAGCGTGACTGTGCCCACCGGCAGATTTACACCTTGCAACCCTCAACCCACTCCTATTTACGGTTGGGTAAGCATCGGCACCCAGGTTAATCAATTACATCGGTTTCCTGCTTATGTCAGTATGCCATCTGGTACTGTTCGATACTTGTTCAGCAGGCCCGCACACAACTCAGTCCTCAATCAACACCAACAGGGCTACGCACGTGAGACCTCCGCTCACTGCTTCCTATCCCCCCTGCCAGGTCTCATTTTCACCACTCTTAAGCCATTTTCTACTCTGACCAAACCGTGTGATAAAACCTTACCTCGCGAGTAGATTCCAACTACTCGACTTCTACCGAGATCCTAAGCATATAAGTACGGCATTCTCTACTCGTCGAGTTTGTAAACTACCCAACCCTCCATAGGATTTAAAAGGTTATGCAAGTGGGGTTTCAATCACCCTAACTCTAATGCAAGCATTCACCCTAGACATAAGTGATACAAATATAGAATTTTTGAAAGTACTTAAATGCAATCTGGGGCTTGCCTGGTTGCGAGTTAGATGGGAAGTCAACTTCTGGTGGGAGGACGTCCAAGGGCTCCGGAGCGTCCTCAACTTCGGTCACTAAATGAAATGTAGTAAACTATATGTATAAGTGTTAAGAACTTATAAGAAGTAAACTTCTATTCATAGCTACTGCTATTTAGGATCCTTAATTGGCTTTCGGATTTTTCCAGTGGATACTAGACTCTCTAAGGATGATCTGAGTAAAATTTGGAGAATTTTCCTTGCACCTTGTGGTCTCCAAAATTCCCACAAGTACAAGGCTTCTCTGAATTTTGAGCCCAAATAAGGATCTTTGACATAGCTAACAGTAGAAAATCTGATTAGGGTAGGTTCCCATGGTTCCAACAAAATTTGTTTCACCATTTTTGGAGTTACCAACAGATAGATATGAATTTTGGAATTTGATAAGAAATGCTGCAAATTGCTTCTGTTTATTTTCCCATTTTTCAGAGACATACAGGATTGACACCACATTTGGTCAAGAAAATGAGTTCCTATGCCTCTGAAATTTTTACTGGGGTTCAATGATTTTTGGAAGAATGTCATGCCTAAATTTGGGAATTTTCCAATAAACAGAACTCCTGTAAAAATTCCTACAAGGTTTTCCTTAATTGAATTAATGAGCCAAATACAGGGATTTTCATAACCGTTGGGCTGCACCCCTGGATAGTATTCTCTGAGAGGAATCCAACAACAATTTTTTGGACATTCCAACACAAAGTTATGGCTCTTCAAAGTTTGAACTAGAATAGGAAAATCCTGAAAAAGTTTAAACTCGGCTGCGGGCCCCACATGTCAGCACCCTGGTCTACCTCGTGCCAAACAGAGGCAGCGGCGGCGTGCTCCGGTGAGGGCCGCAGGAATCAACGCCCCCCCCCCCCCCCCCCCCGCTTCAAACTTGCCGCACCCCTCTAAGTTGGCATGCTGAACTCGCTGGCACAGTCTCCGGCGTCCTGCGATGCCCGGAGGGTGGTGCGTGACGGTGACAGTGTGCCCCTAGGGTTCCGGCGAGGTCAACCGAGCCCAATACCTCACCAAACACTCAGATTTTTGTCTCTGGAGCACCAGTGGACGGTGTAGAAGCTAGTAATGGCTCTAACGCCGGTGAAACTGCTGGCAACCGGTGGCTCCACGGTGACCCGAGGTGCGTTTGCACCGACGACTAAGAAAACAGCTAGAACTCCCTCATTTCTTGATGTTTCTGCTCGGTTCTTCGTCGAGGAGGGGCGCTAGGAAGTATGGAAGCTGTGTGCAAGCTTGCTCAAGCTCTAGTGGATCGTGCACCACGAATTTTTGGGTTAGACCGAGCCCTACTCGCCTGCACACAGTTTCACGAAACGGCGAAATTCTTGCCACCAGTTCTAGCAACCGCTAAACGGCCTCCGTGTACATGACCAGGACATGCAAACTGACAGAGCCCCGAATGCCGCCTGTTCAGTCACGGGGATGGGGCACCTCGCCCGGGAATCGCACTGGGTGGTGCCGTGTTATGCGGCACCCAATAGCACACATATAAGGAAAACTGTATTACATAAATCAAAAGCGGAACCTTACAAATGTTCTTTGTAAATAATTTACATAAAACAGCTACATCAGAAGTCTATAAACATCTCACGTCGAATAACTAAGAAGCACCCGAGAAGGGGTCCAGCCCGCGGACTCCTCTCGCTAGCAACACGAAGACATGGCAGCGGCTAGGTTCTCCATGTGTAACATGACTCGGAAGTTTCCGAGTCTCACCGGACAACCTTCTTTATAAGTGTCGATATTAACCTGTAAAACTACTCATATAGCAAGAGTGAGCACAAAGGCTCAGCAAGACATAACCGTCTCTCCTAAGGCATGCAACTCTACATGAGAGTAACCTAAGACCTAAACATGTAATTTGCAAAAAGGACTCGCCTACGAGTTCATTCTTAACTTTCAGATTTTAGACATCACAGTAGTGACCTTGCGCCCAGCAACATTGGAACTCCACAATCAAACAAGAAACGCTTCATTCCAATGTTACTTGTCCCAACGTGAAAATTAACTTTAGTTTGCTCTATCTCTACTTCAAACAAGGTTTTCATGCAATTCCAATAATCATAGCAGCAATTAAAACTTTGCAAACTGTTCTCACACAACTTGATTACTACGTCACAGCGCAGTGAGCAAGCGCTACTCTTAACCGCAAGGGACGGTGATTTGAATCAAACACTGCCCGGATAACTCGACACATACGCCCTCCTCTGAAGACCCAAATCTAGCGTCCTTCATTACGTCGTATGTGGCAACGTTTCGCAGGACACTCGAGTGTAGAACTGGTCGCACCGTCTCGGGCTCATAGGTCTAACAATACGGTGTGGTATGCCTCTAGAATCCAGTTAACCTGGTACATCAGTTTCCTGGTTCCCATATAGAAGTAAGCATCCGGTACACAACTCAATACTTGCTCCGAGGGCCGCACACGATTCGGTCCTTAACCAACACAGGCAGAGCTACTCGACCAAGACCTCATCTTGTCGCTGTCTAACCCTCCTGCCCGGTCTCATCTTTAAAAATATAAACTTTAGTTTGCCTCTTTTAAACGATGCCCTTGTGATCCGACTATAGCTCGCGAGTAGATTCCAACTACTCGACTTCTACCAGATGTCCTAGCTATTTAGCACGGGAGTATTCTACAGCGGTCACACTTTTCTACCCTTGACTCCAGGGTTCATTTGGTCATGCATTTGGAGTATAAAACATCCTTGACCTAATGCACATACAAACTCTAACCATGTTAGTGAACAAAGGAAAAGCTTTATAAATAACTTAAATGCAAACCGGAGCTTGCCTTGGTTTTGTAGGTGAATAAAGTCAGATAATTATGAAGTTAGTTGTTGATGACTTGAAGCTTAATCCCTGCCCTTCTTGCTCCTTGATCCAAGCTTCCCATTCCTCCACTTGTCCACGTTTAATCACTACACGTTATGAATATGCATATAGGTTTAATTGTAAAACTTTTGCTAACAAGTTCTAAAGACAAGTTTAAAACCGGAACTCTGTTTAAGAATTTAAAATGACACTGGTGCTAGTGGTTTGGGATTTGGGTTTAAGCACCATGTTCAAGTGATAAGTATTTTTCATCACTTGGGTGTGTTGATCATCTAAGAGGTTAAACAGGACAGTAGTGATCCAGGGCTCCAATGGATCTGAAAATGTTCATGTGAGTTCCTTGTCACAAGAAAGTCATCGGGACCAAAATTTAGAATTTTTCAATAAGTAGATCACTCAGAACAATTCCCTAAGCTTTTAGGCAAAAAGGAATTAATTATGAATAAATTTGCACTTTCATGCAAATTCAAGTGAAGCACAATTTCAAACATATCTTAGGGAGCATACATGAATTTTCCTAGGATTTTTGGAGCCAAGGGCTGTCCAGAATTGAATTTCCAAGTTTTTGGAAATTCTCTGAAATTGTTTCTGTATTCATTTGAACACAGAAACTTGAAATCAGAATTTTCCTAATAAAAACAACTCCAAATGAGCTTAAACTTTTATAGGAGTCCACTAATATCTTAAAGCATATTCTGGCAAAATTTGAGGATTTTTGGATGAACCAGATTCCCTCTAAAATTCTTTTGCTGAAAAGCTTTAAATAATTTTCCAGAATTAAATAAAGATTTTCCTATAAATTGGGTTATATATTTGGATATAGTTTTTCAACCTGAATCCAACCAATTTGAATCATTAAATATGGAGCTTCCTAGCAAAAGTTATGGTGTTCTAAAGTTTGGACTGAATTTGGGAATTCAAATAAACTGGAAATTGTTTAAACTCTGACCGTGGGCCCCATGTGACGTGTCAGCTCCTCCGTGCAGCCACACCGCGGTCCACAGACAAATTGACTGTAGCCACAAACGATCAAATGGCTACAGCAAATCCCAGCCTACTGCTAACGGTCAATGATGGGTGGGGCCGGAGCCTTCTTCTTCGTTCCGAGCGCCCCTTTCCCGCGCGCGCTCCCCCCCACCTCGCCGGCGCGGCGGCGCTCCACTGATCTCCGGTTCTCCGATGGAATCACGGCCGGAAACTTGCCGCTAGCCCCAATTCGGCCCTAAGGAACTTGTCCCCGTGCTCACTAGAGGCCGGCGATGGCTCTAAACCACCGGGCGACGTACGGCGGCTCGGTTCTTGCTCCGGCGATGTCGAGCGCCCTCTCAAGACCCCCAACCCAACGGTTCTTTGGTTCTGCAGCATCAGTGACACCTAAGGAAGCTCTACATGGCCACAAAGTAGCTCGGGAACGGCGGTTACTAGGATTTCACCGGGCGCCCGAACGTTCCCGCCATGGCCGCCGATGGAAAAACTTGAAATTAGCTGCAACGACACAGTTCTAAGCTACGGTTGCGAAGGAAAAAGGTAACCTATCCACTCTAGCTCCTGTGTGTGCAGAATGAGCAGCTCTAACTGAAAATTGAGCATCAATTTCAAGAATCCTTACCCGCGGTTAAGTTTTCCCAGCCGAGAGAAGAACTCGAAATTGTTGAGCTACGGTGCATGGATTGAGCTAAATCTTGGGGAGGAGCAGCGTGACGATCCGGCGCTCCTCCGAGTACCCTTGATCAAGCTTGAAAACCTTCGTGTGGAGCTGTCCACGGTGAACCGAAATGGCGTCCGTTGTGTGCACCTCGGTTCTTGGCACCAAGCTTCAATTCACGTCCCAGCAGCTCAGACCATCGAGGTGAGAGGGGGGAAAACCTCGTGCACACTCTTGCGCTACTTTTTCGTGTTGGAAAACTGAGCAGCCGAGCCTTGGTTGGCTGTGCATGATCGGGAGACCGGAGCGGCTGTGTTCTCCGGCGTTTTCTTTTCGGAGCAGAACAGCGCGTCGTGAGCGAGTGGGAAAGAAGCAAAATGGCTTCTGTGCACGGTCTGTGTTTAGGATCGGACCGAGTGCGAGGACAGCAGGAAGTGGAGTTCGGTCGGCTGCACTCGGGAGGTGGCGCGCGTGGAGGAGCTGCCATGTTGGAGGAAAAACACACCCGAGAAGACTTAGGCAGCAAGTCTAAGCATCTCAATGACTATTGGGCCCCACTCATTTCCTCTCTTAAATATCTCCAATTTTTGGCACATTGCAAACTTCAATCCTGTGGAGCTCAAATTTGAAAACCATTTGGCAAATTGACAAGTTTTACTTCGGTTTCAAATTTGAATTCAAATTCCAATGAAATTCACAAGTATCTTTGATATTCATATCAAAGCACCTCCAAATTTTCTCAAAATTTATCTTCCTCATAATTTTGACCTGGAGAATTCAAATACGGATTCAAACTTTGAATTTGGTGGCTGCAAAGTGAAGATATCCAACCACAGTTTGCATCCTCCATTTCAAATGACCACCTTTCCACTTAAATGATCATTTGAATTCAAAGTGGACTTGAATTTAAGTGCTTGCTCATGACCATCTTCACATGTTTAGAAAAGTTTTTGCATGTCCCATTTCACGGATTTAAACGCCACTTTATTCATCACTAAAGTTTTCCATTTACATGTTTTGGGACTTTTACACAAACACAGCTTTCGTGTACAGCAAGTTGGGGAAGAGGGTGGCCGTGGCGCTCTGTCCACGGTGGCCCGCCTTCGGTTTCTGCCGGTGGCTTCGATTCTTGGCGCCGATCTTCGAATTAGGGGCAACAGCTGCCCCAAGCGTCAAAGCTGAGCGCGGGACTACCTTGTACCCACGTGGGGGCTCCCCTTTTGTGTTGGCAACTCGAGCAAGGAGGGATCAACGCTGGCTTGCGATTGAAAATGGCAGAGGCAGCGTCGGCGGCTCACGTTCGCGCGTGGGAGCAGAACAGAGGCCGAAGCACGAGCTGTAAGTGGCGAAATAGACCTGCGGCACTCGGGGTGAGGTGATCAAGACGAGCAGCTGTGAGGAAACCAGGAGGTGGCGCGGTGGAGGGCCTCGGGAGCGGGTTGCGCGGGAGCTGGCAGCGTCTCGGTGACCGGCTGAAGCAAAACGGAGGCGGTAGCTCTGTTGTGAGGCTGACTACTGGGTCCCACCTCCTCCTCTTTTAATCAAATTTTTATCTGATATTTTTACCCCAGCTACTCAGAATTAAAGTCCATACTTCCACCCCCCAAGTCATGGTTTAAAGTTGCTGGATTCAAATGGTTTGAATTCTGGTGTGGAATTTGAATTAAGTTTGATGATTTGAATTCGAAATGGGATTTGAATTATGCAATTGCATTGGTCCAAAAACATACAAACCAACTCCAAAGTTACTGATTTTTTGCATGGCTGCTAATTCAAATGTGGAGAACACAATTGTGGAACCAAATTTGCAAATTTAGGAAAGTGGAATTTGACACTGAAATTCAAATTCAGATTAGAGGGCTTCCCCTTTTAATCCCAAACAAGGAGCAGCTGTGTCCGAGGAAAAACACACCCGAGAAGACTTAGGCAGCAAGTCTAAGCACCTCAATGACTATTGGGCCCCCCTCATTTTCTCTCTTAAATATCTCCAATTTCTGGCACAATGCAAACTTCAATCCCGTGGAGCTCTGAAAACCATTTGGCAAATTGACAAGTTTTACTTCAGTTTCAAAATTGAATTCAAATTCCAATGAAATTCACAAGTATCTTTGATATACATATGAAAGCACCTCCAAATTTTCTCAAAATTTGTCTTCCTCATATTTTTTACCTGAAGAATTCAAATATGGATTCAAACTTTTAATTTGGTGGCTGCAAAGTGAAGGTTTCCAGCCATAGTTTGCATCCTCCATTTCAAATGACCACCTTTCCACTTAAATGATCATTTGAATTCAAGGTGGACTTGAATTCATGTGCTTGCTCATGACTATCTTCACATGTTTAGAAAAGTTTTTGCAAGTCCCATTTCTTGGATTTAAACTCCACTTTATTCATCACTAAAGTTTTCCATTTACATGTTTTGGGACATTTACATTCCTCCCCCCTTAAAAAGAATCTCGTCCCGAGATTCATGATTAAGAACAATGCGGGGAGGACGACTACTGAACATAAGCCTCTAATAACACCGGATGATTGCGTTGTAAATACTCCTCGCTTTCCCATGTAGCTTCGTCGGACGTGTGATTTTCCCATAGCACCTTGAAAAATCGCAGCGTCAGGTTTCTGGTCTCGCAAGTCTTTTCATCAATTATCCGGGTTGGATGCTCAACATAAGTGAGGTCCGGCTTCAAATCTGCTATGCCTTCCGTGAGAATCTCCGTTGGAACTTTCAAACACTTCCGCAACTGAGATATGTGGAAGACATTATGAACTCTGGCTAAGGCTGCTGGTAACTCCAAACAGTATGCCATGGGTCCACATCTTTCGATGATGACGACGGGACCGATAAAACTTGGAGATAATTTTCCTTTCACTCCGAATCGGTGAATGCCCTTCATAGGAGATACGAGGAGATATACGTGGTCCCCAACATGGATGTCTAGAGGACAACGTCTCCTATCCGCATAGCTCTTTTGTCTGGACTTAGCGGCTTTAAGATTTGCTTGAATAAGCCTTACCCGCTCTTCAGCTTCATTTACGAGATCAATCCCTTAAATCACTCTCTCGCCAGATTCACACCAGTTCAAGGGTGTGCGGCACTTCCGGCCGTAGAGAGCTTCATAAGGTGCCATTTTTATGCTCGATTGATAATCGTTGGTATATGAGAACTCCACCAACGGTAAGTGATCATCCCCACTCTTACCGTGGTGGATGGCACACACCCTTAGCATATCTTCAAGTATTTGATTCACCCTCTCAGTTTGTCCATCGGTTTTAGGGTGATACGCGGAGCTTCGAATCAATTTGGTTCCCAAGGATGCGAGTAGCTGTTCCCGGAAACGGGATACGAACAGCAATCCTCTGTCGGAGACAATGGTACGGGGAGCTCCATGCAAGCACAAGATTCGTGCTATGTACAACTCCGCATACTGCTTGGTGTTGTATTTGGTATGCACCGGGATGAAGCGTGCTGATTTGGTTAACCGGTCAACGATTACCCAAATCGAATCATGCTTATTAGTCGTGAGAGGTAGTCCAACAATGAAGTCCATACTAATATCCTCCCACTTCCATGCCGGAACGCTTAGCGGTTGTAAGGTTCCCTCTTTCTTCATGTGGTCGGCTTTAACTCGCCGACACGTATCACATTCTGATACGTATTTAGCAATCTCTCGCTTCATCTGGGTACACCAAAATTTAGTCTTCAATTCATGGTACATCTTTTTTCTGCCCGGATGAATAGAAAATTTGGATAAGTGAGCCTCATCCAAAATTTTCTTCCACAGCCTCATATCACGGGGTACATCTATCCGGTCCTTGAACCATACGGTATCTTCATCATCTAATCGGAAACATTTCATCTCTCTGTTCTTCAACCTCCTTTTGATATGAGCCATGCCCTTGTCTTGCTTTTGAGCTTTCAGAACCTCCTCTCTTAATATGGGTATGAGAGCTAGATTATGTAGAGCTCCATATGTAACCAAGTAGAGACTCGGTTCTTCCTCTTCTATGGGCGTAATTGTCTGATTATGAATATGAGACTTCCGGCTGAGTGCATCGGCAACCACATTTGCCTTGCCCGGATGATAATGAATTTCAATCTCATAGTCCTTTATCAGCTCCAACCATCGCCGTTGTCGCATATTCAACTCTTTTTGAGTGAATATGTACTTCAAACTTTTGTGGTCGGTGTAGAGATGAACCAGATTTCCTAATAGGTAATGTCTCCACATCTTCAAAGCTAGCACCACGGCAGCAAGCTCAAGAATATGAGTTGCATAATGTTGTTCATGACTCCGTAATTGCCGTGATCCATATGCGACCACACGTCCTACTTGCATTGAGCACACAACCAAGTCCGATGCCGGACGCATCACAATAAACATCAAATGGCTTGGTAGTATCCGGTTGAGCTAAAACCGGGGCTGTTGTGAGGTGTTTCACCAACGCTATAAAATCTTCCTCACATGGCTTGCTCCAATCATATTTGATGCCCTTTTTTAGTAGCTCCGTCATGGGTTTGGAGATTTTTGAGAAGCCCGGGATGAACCTCCGATAATATCCCGCCAAACCCAAAAAGCTACGAACCTCATGGACTGATGTTGGAGACTTCCATTGCAGCACTTGTTCAATCTTGCTTGGATCAAAGGCAATTGTGAGGCCCGGGAATCGCAGTGGGTGGTGCCGTGCGATGCGGCACCCAACAGCATGCAATAAAAGACGATAAGAACATAACAGAACCATTTTGTTACTCAAGATAATTTCTTTTACAACATAATGTACACACGCAGCGGAAATTAAAATTTACTGGACAAACTACTCACTCTCGACCCTAACTACGCCGAAGAGAAGTCGTTCAGCCCTTGAGCGCTTCCTACTAGCTTCACCAGAGAAAGGCAGCGGCTAGGTTTCCGATGAGTTGAACAAACCGTGAGGTTCATCGTCTCACCGAACAACCCTCTTCATAGCAGGCATCCTACTACCTGCAAAAACAAATCAGAAGCAACCGTGAGCACTAAGGCTCAGCAAGACTTAACCGTCACTCCTAAACATGTAACTATAAATGCAGGGGTAGTAAGACAGTAGGAACAGGAATTTGCAAAATGCAGCTTGACTAAACTTGATCCTTATATTCAGATTCTTATAGCCTTCATTTTAGTGGTCCTCACGCCTCACAACATCAGAAGTCCACAATCAAACAAGAAACGCTTATCCCGATGTTGCTACCTAAGGTGGAGATGAAATTTAGTTGGCTCTATATCTACTTCAGTCAAGGTTCCAATACGGTGATTAATCCACAAACAGCAAGTTAAGAGACTTAGTTCCTCTTCTTACTAAGTCACGGCGCAGTGGGCAAGTATGCTCAATCCTCTTCGGCGAGCGACGGTGATTCGAATCAATAACAACCCGGAATACACGACACATACACCCGCCTCGAAAGACTCTCTCAAGAGCTCTTTCTTACGTTGTATGCAGCAACCTTTCACACGACACCCCGACATAGAAAAATGCTTCGCGCCGAGCAGGATGGTCCTCTACGCGGACACGTCGAAGTTGCCTGCTAAAGGATTTACACCTCCCGCCTTCTCAACACCATTCCCACGCGAAGGATGAGTTTCTATATCACGGTCCATCGAGTTACATCGGTTTCATGGGTCCCATACCCTACTATATATCCGGTACAGCTGAATCTTGTCCAGCAGGGCCGCATACATACGGTCCTTAACCGACACGGACCGGGCTACAACCAACCTCCACATTTGCCTTACCATCCCGGTCCAGGCCAAATGTGGTCTCAAGCATTGTCACACCCATCGCAGGTCGAGACCAACCTTGAGCGCTCCATCCTACAAGAACATCCCCGTCCCCATCTCATTTTCATGAGGGTGCTCTTATCATTAACCTCTCGCGAGTAACTCCATTACTCGAACTTTCTCGCGAGTAGCTTTTTACTACTCGACTTCTACCGAGCTAGCTACAACATTAGCCTAGCATCTATAATGAGGCAAAGCCTACACTAAACCTTCTACTCAGGGATGTAATAGTCATGCAAGTGGGTTTCAATCATCCCAGACATAATGCACAATATCAAGTCTAATAAACATGAGGTGAAGTAAAGCAAAATTTAAAATGGTAACGATATGCAAACCGGGCTTGCCTTGCTCAACGGTTTTGTTAGAATCTAGGAGTTAGTCTCCCTCCGGAGAATCCACCAAACTCGTCACGAGTTGGAGATTCTCGCTGCAGAGTCGAGTCCTCGTCGAACGTCGACGTCACGTGCTATTAAGATGATTTATGCACATGTATTCAAAAGCAATTTAGAAAATGATTCAAAGCTGTTGTACAAGTTAACTCACACATAAGAGAGATAAACAACAGCATGGTTTCTGTTGTTGGATCTAAACCTTAGAGAAGATGAAAGCTAGGGTGAAAAGGGTTACTAATAATCACCACGTGATTAAGTCCATTATATGAACACTCAAACCTAAAAGATGGTAGCTCAAGTTCAAGAAGTCCAACGAAGCTGAAAATTTAACCACAGCTTGTATGGAAGCTATTTAGGCAGTGTGCAAAAATTGAGCTCATGAAATGGCTTCATGTGAGCACAACAAATCCTTATGTGGTTTTCACTAATCTGCCATTAGCCCCTAGATATTAAGCTTTCCTATGCTGCAAAGTAGACTTTTTGTGAAGTACAAAATGTCCTGAGTCTATAGGAATTGGTTTTACCATTTGTGGAGTTTCCTATATGTAGATATGGATTTTACAAGGATTGGGAAAAAGCTGAAAATGTCTCTGTTCATTTTTCCCATTTTTCAGAGACATAAGGAATGAACACATCATTTGACCAAGCAAATGAGGTCCAATGCCCATGAAATTTTTACCGGAGTTCAAGGATTTTTGGGAGAATTTCCTGCCAAATTTTGGGAATTTTCCAATAAACAGAACTCCTGTAAAAATTCATACAATATTTTTCTAAATGAATTAATGAGCCAAATCCAAGGATTTTCATAAACATTGGGCTGCACCTATGGATAGTACTCTTTGCGAGAAAATTTGTTTCACAATTTTTGGACACTCCTACACAAAGTTATGGCTCTCCAAAGTTTGAACTAAAGTGGGAAAATCTGGAAAATGTTTAAATGCCGACAGTGGGTCCCAGCTGTCATCCCTAACCTCCAGACTCGCGCCAAACAGGGCAGTGGCGGTCCCCTCCGGCGAGGTCGCCAGAAAAGCACTTCCCGGCCACCTCCAGACCCCCTGCTGCCCCCCCCCCCCCATATTTCCCCACACTGAACACGTTGGTTAGGTCGCCGGCGGCTGAAACTCACCGGAAAACAGGGCGCACCGCCCACAGCAAACCCTAGGGCTCTGGCGAGGTCTTGCACGGTGAATTCTCCACCAAATGGTCGGTTCTTGGGCTCTACAGCCCCAGGGGATCATGTAGAAGACCGCCATGAGGTCTAACCAAGCTGGGGAGGGCTCTAAACCTATCGGCACCGTGCGCCCGATAGGGTCCAGCGGTATACCCTCAAAAAGAACCCGGATTCCTCACTCTACACTTAATTTCTTGGTCCAAAATCGATGGAGGAGGTGTGCTACGCAGTTAACATCCCGTGTGTGAAGTTTGAGACCCAACAAACACGATTTGAGGACGAATTTTACAATTCCTTACCTCAAGGTCCGTTTCTGCCGCCTGGGAGAAAAACTTGAAATTCTCCCTCTGTGATCAATGGCTAGGGCTGATCTTCGGAGGTGAGCAACTAGACTTGTAGGTGCACCGATGGTGTGGCTTGTTTGGGCGTGATCACTCCTGGTTTGGGCTGGCCACGGTGATCAGTTTCGGTCCTCCGACGTTCAACACGGGAGCAGCAGAAACTTTTCTGTTTCTAGGCGCCGGTGAGCTCAGGACGGTGGAGGAAAGTTGCTAGCCAGCTAGAGCATGCTGGTGCGCTGCTTATTGCTGAAGGAAGCTCGATCATCCGAGCTCAGTTGCTGTGGTTATCAGGAGAACACAGAGAAGCGGTTTCTGCTCGGGATAGGAAACAGCGAGCGAGACCTCGGACCGGGAGAAAGCAAAACGGCGCTGTTGCACTCGGTAAGGTGATGAGGACGAGCAGAAGACGATCCAGCAGGAGGTGGCATCGGTGAACGTGGTCCGAGCAGCTGCTGTCGCGCGCTGAGGAGTCGAGCACGTCAGTTTAGAACAGTCTATGACATGTGGGGTCCACAGCCACAATTCTCCCTCTTATCCCCCAATTCCGTTTAAAATAGCAAACGAGCTCCGAATTCGATCAAACTTGGAGGATAGGTCAAAAGAATTATGAGGAATTCAAATCTAAAATCAGATTTTGAAATTGAGTTTGTTTGGTTCAAAATTCAAATTTAAGTTTGAATTTGAACGTGCCCTCATTTAATCCTCGGAATAAATAGTATACGAGCTCCAAAATTATTCCAATTTGGACCAGAAGCTCCTTAATACCTGGGAATTGCATTCGTGAATTCCTTTGCATGTATTTGGCAATCTGAATATGAATCCTTTTAAAAGGATCAAAATTATGTTTAAATTTCCTCCACTCTCCTCATAGAGAAGGTGCACATGAGTTAGAGTTTTGGGAGTGTAATTCTTTCGCTTAGGTTAACATGTGTTGAGCATGGGATAGAGAAAATTTTTAACTCCCTCACCTGTCGATATTTGTGTTCATCATTTCATGTGACACAATTATAGTCTTTTATCGCCTTAACTTTGTTCATAAGTTGACATCAAACTTTACAAAAGTTAGGGCTGTTACATTCCTCCCCCCTTAAAAGAATCTCGTCCCGAGATTACAAAAAGAAAGAAGAAAGGAGAATGACTACTGGACATATGGTACAAACAAGTGGGGAAAATTTAAACAGAGAAATTCCTCGCTTTGCCACGTGGCTTCATCAGCAGTGTGGTTGCTCCACAAGACTTTGTAAAATCGCAATGTCCGATTTCTTGTGGCGCGAGTCTTCTCGTCAATAATCTGTATCGGATACTCAGAATAAGTGAGATCCGGTTGAAGATCCTCAATGTTCTCCATAGGAACGGCGCTTGGGTACTTAAGACATTTCCGCAGCTGAGAGACGTGGAAAACATTGTGAATACCTGAAATTGACGTCGGTAACTCCAGACGATAGGCCACGGGTCCGCATATCTCAGTGACAGCAAACGGCCCGATGAATCTCGGAGCGAGCTTTCCTTCCACTCCAAAACGATGAACCCCTTTCATCGGAGAGACACGAAGTTAAACATGGTCCCCGATGTTGAAGTGAAGAGGTCGACATCTTTTGTCTGCATAACTCTTCTGCCGAGATTGAGCAGCCTTTAAATTGGCTTGAATCACTCGCACTCGTTCCTCGGCTTCATTCACAAGATCAATCCCGTAGACCACTCTCTCGCCGGACTCACACCAATTCAGTGGTGTGCGGCACTTCCGACCATAAAGAGCTTCATACAGGGCCATTTTTATGCTGGATTGATAACCGTTATTATATGAGAATTCTGCTAACGGTAGATGGTCATCCCAATTCTTCCCATGATTGATGAAACATGCCCGTAGCATATCCTCCAGAATCTGATTTATCCTCTCCGTTTGACCATCAGTCTGCGGATGATACGCTGGACTCCGAATTAACTTGGTTCCCAAGGAAGCATGCAGTTGCTCCCCAAATCTGGATATGAATAACGCACCTCAATCATAAACGATGGTGCAGGGAACCCTGTGTAAACACACGATTCTTGAGATGAACAGCTCCGCATACTTCTTTGCCACATATTTAGTATGGACTGGAATAAAATGTGTTGTCTTGGTCAAATGATCGACGATTACCCAAATAGAATCATGCTTGTTGCTGGTCATGGGTAAACCGACGATGAAGTCCATACTTATGTCTTCCCACTTCCATGCTGGAACCTTCAGCGGTTGAAGTGGTCCGGCTTTTCTCATATGGTCGGCTTTAACCCGCCGACACGTATCACACTCGGATACTATTTCACAATCTCTCTCTTCATCCGTGTCCACCAGAACTTAGATTTTAAGTCTTGGTACATCTTGTTGCTTCCCGGATGAATGTAGTACTTGGATAAATGCGCTTCATCCAGTATCTTCCTCCGCAACTTCATATTCCGTGGTACAATTATGCGGTTGTTAAACCATAGAGTACCCTCTTCATCCTTGCGGAACATCTTCAATTCACCGCTGTCCACTCTCCTCCGGATGTGAGACATACCTCTGTCTCTCTTCTGAGCCTCTACAATCTCATCTCGGATTGTAGGAATAAGAGCAAGGTTGAACAGCGATCCATAGGGAACTAAGCGCAGGCTTGGTTCTCTTTCTGCATCTGCAGCCATGGCTTAGTGGTGAATGTGGGCTTTCCAACTAAGTGCATCGGCAACCACATTCGCTTTGCCCGGATGGTAATGAATTTCAAGTTCGTAGTCCTTGATCAATTCAAGCCATCTTCGCTGCCTCATATTCAATTCTTTCTGTGTGAAGATGTACTTTAAGCTTTTGTGGTCAGTGTAGAAATGTACTAGATTGCCTAGTAGATACTGTCTCCACATTTTCAACGCTAAGACCACTGCAGCTAGTTCAAGGTCGTGCGTCCGGTAATTCTGCTCATGACCCCTGAGTTGTCGGGATCCATACGCGACCACACATCCTTCTTGCATCAACACACAACCCAAACCAATGCCGGATGCATCACAATAAACATCAAACGGCTTCGTGGTGTCTGGCTGGACCAAAACTGGAGCTGTAGTGAGATACTTCACTAAAGTTTGAAAAGCTAGTTCGCATGAATTGCTCCAATCATACTTGGTGCTTTTCTTCAACAGCTCCGTCATAGGTTTAGCGACTTTGGAGAAGTTTGGAATGAATCTCCAGTAATAACCCGCTAAACCTAGGAAACTCCTCACTTCATGAACAGATGTTGGAGATTTCCAATTCAGCACTTGCTCGATTTTACATGGGTCCACAGCGATGCCTTCCGCTGAGATAATGTGCCCAAGAAACGTCACTTTGCTGATCCAAAACTCACATTTACTGAACTTTGCATAAAGCTTGTGATCCCTCAAGCATTGGAGTACAATACGCAAATGTTCAGCGTGTTCTTCTTCTGACTTTGAATAGACCAAGATGTCGTCGATGAAAACCACGATGAACTTATCTAACTCCGGCATGAACACAGAGTTCATGAGATACATAAAGTGAGACGGAGCATTGGTCAACCCAAACGACATGACAAGATATTCTTAAAGACCATATCTTGTTGAGAACGCCGTCTTAGGTACATCTTCTAACCGGATTTTTATCTGGTGATACCCAGACCGAAGATCCATCTTGGAAAATACCTTAGCACCCACTAGTTGATCGAACAAAATGTCAATGCGCGGTAGTGGATACTTATTCTTGATAGTGACCACATTCAGTGGACGATAATCTACGCGTAGTCTCAAAGTCTCGTCCTTCTTCTTCATGAAGAGTGCGGAACAGCCCCAAGGTGATGAACATGGGCGTATAAAACCTTTGTCCATGAGGTCATTAAGCTGCTCCTTCAATTCTGCTAGCTCCTTTGTTGCCATTTTGTATGGTCGCCGAGAAATAGGTGTTGTTCCGGTGCTAGTTCAATCTTGAACTCTACATCACGTTCGGGCGGCATGCCCGGCAAGTCTTCGGGAAACACATCTGGATATTCACATACCACTGGAATATCCTCAATCTTAGGAGCTTCAATCTGATGCAATGCTGCAACACGTTGTGATGGATCCACAAGATTCAATGTGTTGCAACCATGTATTGGGGAACTCAGTTGGACAGTCCGAAAGCTGATGTCAAAGATAGCTCCATAATGTGTCAACCATGACATCTCCAAGATAATATCAATCCTTTGGCCTTTGAGTATGATAAGGCTCTCAGGATAGATGTTTCCACCCAAACATAAAGGTGCTCATGAGACCATCTCATCTGTTGATATCTTGCCTCCGGGTGAGCTGATATGAAACGCATGCTTAACGGTGCTAAATGGAAGATTATTCTTCAGCACATAGTCTCTGCTAATAAAATTGTGGGTGGCTCCGGAATCAAACAACACGAAAGTGGGCTGTTCATGTAAAGTGAACATACCCGCTAAACTGGTTCGCCTTTTGCAATGTCCTCAATAGCAGTATAATTAACACTGCCAGCTTTTGAAAGATTCTTCTTTGAATGTTCATGATGCTGATTTGAGCATTGAGGAGATGACACATAAGTGTGGCTCTGCTCAGCTCCACGACGGTTTCGTGCTGCAGAAATACTCAGCTCTCTACTAACACGAGGTGGAGATAATTCGTGCGTAGCTGGTTGCGGTAGGGTTGCACGAATAATTTCTGACCGCTGCTGTTGAGGTGGAGGCTCATAAGTGATCAATTCCAGCCGTGGTTGTGAGGGTTGCATCACTGGCTGAATTTGTTGCCTAACTGGCGAGTAATACCACACTCGATAGTTCGGGCGAACCTCGATATCACTATCTGGCGGTATACTCCTTTTCAACTCCGCTTCACAACGGAGATGCATGTCTTCCTTAATGATAGCGGCATTTACCCACTCATTGTAAATACCATTATTGAACAAGGTCACTTGTTCCTTAAGTTCGACATTCAAACCTCGGAAGAAATATTCGCACTTCAACGCTTCCGAGTCTACCATATGAGTGGCGTATTGCATCAAGTCTTCAAACTCTTTGAAGTACTCGTACGCACTCCTTTCTCCTTGCCTTAGCTCCAGAAAATCTTGATACTTCGTTCGAAGAATTCCCGAACAAACGTGACGTGCCCGGAAAACATCCCAGAATTCATCCCACGTCACTCGATGACCTTTAGGAAGAGTAGCGATGTACTCCGCCCACCAAGCTCCAGCGGCTCCGTGGAGTTATTGAGCGGCAAATAAAGTCTTCTGGTACTCATCGCATTCAAGCATATCGAACTTGGCTTCAATACATTGGAGCCAATGAACCGACTCCAACGGTTCTTTCGCTTCCGAGAAAACCGGTGGTTGTCTTGCTAGAAAATCCAGATAAGTGCTTGGCGGGGGATTTTGATGTAATGTCTCTTGTCGTATGCTTTGTCGCACCAACAGATCCAGAGACTCAGCCATCTTTGCCATGATTTCCGCCAATCCGGTTGATGATGTCGGCACTTCTTGTCGTGGCGAATTACTTTCGCTGTGACTCAACTCACCAACCTCACTCCTGGAATGAGCACGATCCATGCTGCAAGAGTGAGCAATTTACGGTTAAAATTCAAAGTTTAAACTCAACTTGAATTCAAAAACATTAACCGTAAAAACATCACATATATATTGCAGCACTACACAATCTAACCAGGGTTTCGGCAATTCTGAAATCTATCAAACGTGAGCAAGTTTATCCAAACCCTTAATTCTATTAGTAGGCCAAACTGAAAAATAACTCAAGAACATGTTATGGAGCTTAGAGAAGTCTAAAACATCCCTGTCCACAACAAGTCATAAGTTAACATAGGCAATAAGCACTACTCTGTTCGGAATGACCAATTGGCTTTAACCCCAGAATTTTAATATGAAAATGGCAATTTCATGTCTCAAGTTGAAAATCAAAGTTATAGTTAACTTCAATATCTTTCCAACTAGTATTCATTTGCCTTCATATCAGTTCTGGATCAAAAGTTGTGATATTTCAAATTTAACAGAAATCTGGAACATTTTTGACAGCACCTCCTTTGAAAGTGGCTGTTTTGTCCGTAAGATTTCATACAATTAAATTCCAAATCTGGAGAAACTTTGAACTACGAAGTCATAGCATATATCACAAGATTCCAAACGGTGTATTACTTGACCCTTAGAAAATTCTCTACATAAAGTTATGGTCGAAATACAGAAATTTCCAGAGAGCAATTTGTGCCTGCACTGTTTTTTTGGGCAGTTCACACTCCTATGAGAATTTCACCCATTTGGAGGGTGATTCTGATCTGGAGTTCTACTGAAGAGTTGGAGAAGACTTCAATAGATTTCCATAAATGTATCACTCACCTCCATTGGTTCAACCAAACAAATGTTATGTCCTGTTCAAGTTCAGCAAATATTCTGCCGAAAACAGGGGAGGTTATCACTAAGTCTTGGTGAATAAATCTATACTCCCAATTGACTATTAGTTCAATATAGGAGTTCATTACCCCCTAATGGAATCCTAGACTCCAAATTTACTCTTTTTCTTTTCAAATCTTCTCTTTTTATGCAGTTTCAAAATACATCACGGCACTACGTTTCCTCACCAAATTAAAATCCTAACCGGCTTTATACCCGGCATATACGTCTCAAGTGGTGACACTAAAACGATCACTCACAAACGTTTTCTAAACGACATGTTCTAACGTGGTTAAGGTACCTGCAGAAAACCACTCAATAATGATGCACACATTGATTTGTCATTTCAGGCAGGTCCATATCATAGTAAAAACATACGTCCCGTATCATTGCCATACGGGCCGTCCTTGAGTCAAGCCACGTCTCAAGGTACATGATTGGGTTATTCACCACCCGACGGGGGATCCACACCTTTGCAATAAAGCACACCGGTGGAACAGCGCTTTCGTATGCCTCATAGGACATGAAGAGTCCTAGAGAACACACTTTGTGTTACAAACCACAATTGATGGGGTCTCCTCCTCTTGCCCCTGGGTTTGCGCACTGGAGGCTAGTGTCATTCATATGTCTCTAAGACATGAAGAGTCTTAGAAAACATATTTACTTCCTGTTCATTGCTGAACGGGACATCCCACACTACTTTCCTCATATGGGTGAGCTAACCGAACTTGATCCGCTTTCGGTGGCGTTCCTTACCATTCTTACCTCCACGTAGGTGCGTCGTTACTGAATTGAAATACTGAATGATAACACACTGTTAGCTTGCCACCTTAAGTAACTATGCTAATAATACTCCTTATGAGGGCATACTATACGTTCCTCACTCGTATACTCCTAAGTTTTCAAAAATATGCTCTTTTCATGCGTGCTATTCCCAATGCGGCTTTGATACCACACTGTGAGGCCCGGGAATCGCAGTGGGTGGTGCCGTGCGATGCGGCACCCAACAGCATGCACGAAAAGACGATAAGAACATAACGGAACCATTTTGTTACTCAAGATAATTTCTTTTACAACATAATGTACACACGCAGCGGAAATTAAAATTTGCTGGACAAACTACTCACTCTCGACCCTAACTACGCCGAAGAGATGTCGTTCAGCCCGTGAACGCTTCCTACTATCTTCACCAAAGAAAGGCAGCGGCTAGGTTTCTGATGAGTTGAACAAACCGTGAGGTTTATCGTCTCACCGAACAACCCTCTTCATAGCAGGCATCCTGCTACCTGCAAAAACAACTCAGAAGCAACCGTGAGCACTAAGGCTCAGCAAGACTTAACCGTCACTCCTAAACATGTAACTATAAATGCAGGGGTAGTAAGACAGTAGGAGCAGGAATTTGCAAAATGCAGCTTGACTAAACTTGATCCTTATATTCAGATTCTTATAGCCTTCATTTTAGTGGTCCTCACGCCTCACAACATCGGAAGTCCACAATCAAACAAGAAACGCTTATCCCGATATTGCTAGCCTAAGGTGGAGATGAAATTTAGTTGGCTCTATATCTACTTCAGTCAAGGTTCCAATATGGTGATTAATCCACAAACAGCAAGTTAAGAGACTTAGTTCCTCTTCTTACTAAGTCACGGCGCAGTGAGCAAGTATGCTCAATCCTCTTCCGCGAGCGACGGTGATTCGAATCAATAACAACCCGGAATACACGACACATACACCCGCCTCGAAAGACTCTCTCAAGAGCTCTTTCTTATGTTGTATGCAGCAACCTTTCAAATGACACCCCGACATAGAAAAACGCTTCGCGCCGAGCAGGATGGTCCTCTACGCGGACACGTCGAAGTTGCCCGCTAAAGGATTTACACCTCCCGCCTTCTCAACGCCATTCCCAAGTGAAGGATGAGTTTCTATATCACGGTCCATTGAGTTACATCGGTTTCTTGGGTCCCATACCCCACTATATATCTGGTACAGCTCATTCTTGTCCAGCAGGGCCGCATACATACGGTCCTTAACCGACACGGACGGTGCTACAACCAACCTCCACATTTGCCTT
The DNA here is from genome assembly GCA_030760725.1 of Neostapfia colusana. NCBI lineage: Eukaryota > Viridiplantae > Streptophyta > Magnoliopsida > Poales > Poaceae > Neostapfia > Neostapfia colusana. Next base: position 99,681,468 of record JASWHV010000007.1, on the reverse strand, counting down.
ACCATCCCGGTCCAGGCCAAATGTGGTCTCAAGCATTGTCACACCCATCGCAGGTCGAGACCAACCTTGAGCGCTCCATCCTACAAGAACATCCCTGTCCCCATCTCATTTTCATGAGGGTGCTCTTATCATTAACCTCTCGCGAGTAACTCCATTACTCGACCTTTCTCGCGAGTAGCTTTTTACTACTCGACTTCTACCGAGCTAGCTACAACATTAGCCTAGCATCTACAACGAGGCAAAGCCTACACTAAACCTTCTACTCAGGGGTGTAATAGTCATGCAAGTGGGTTTCAATCATCCTAGACATAATGCACAATATCAAGTCTAATAAACATGAGGTGAAATAAAGCAAAATTTAAAATGGTAACGATATGCAAACTGGGGCTTGCCTTGCTCAACGGTTTTGTTAGAAGCTAGGAGTTAGTATCCCTCCGGAGAATCCGCCAAACTCGTCACGAGATGGAGATCCTCGCTGCAGAGTCGAGTCCTCGTCGAACGTCGATGTCACGTGCTATTAATATGATTTATGCACATGTATTCAAAAGCAATTTAGAAAATGATTCAAAGCTGTTGTACAAGTTAACTCACACATAAGAGAGATAAACAACAGCATTGTGGCGGACAGGGATCCGCCCATCCAGGATCGCAGAGGGTGGTGCCGCGCGATGCGACACCCGACAGCACACGTCATAAGAACACATTATATTACATGGGAAAACAAACTGAAACTACAAAGTAGTACACTTCTCAGTTACAAACTAGGGTCTTTATTACACAGCGGAAGTTTCTTTTGTACAACTCACGCCCGCCTATCTAGCAAAAGTCGGTTGCCCAGCCCTAGGGAAACCCACACTAGCTGCACTGCTCAGCTCAGCGCGGCGTGTACGGCTCCCACTCAGCCGTGGTCCCCGACGAAGGGAAACCCTCGCCAGTGGACTCGTACTCCGAGTCCGTGGGTGGCTCCTCACCTGAAAAACACTTAAGCAGCAACCGTGAGCACGATGGCTCAACAAGGCTTAACCGTCTCACCTAAGCATGGAACTCTACATGAGGGGTACAATGACATAGGGTAGTAATATTGCAGCAAATGGACACGCCTAAAAGTTCATCCTTAGTTCATCTTTTAGCAACAAGTTAACAGTTCGGAAATCTGAAATTTAGTAAGCAATATTTGGTGGCACACATGTAGCAATACAATTATATCATAACAGCAAAATTGAATCATAACATTTCATACATTAGTCTACGTTACGACACAGTGAACAAGCGGTACTCGTCACCGCGAGGGACGGCGAATCGACTCGATATACACCTGCAGGGAAACCCAAAGAGCACGTCACTTACGCCCACCCGTGGAGCTGCACAGCACGCTCACTCGATGTCGTACGGGACAACCTTTCACCCAACAGCCCAAACGTCGAACCGGTCGCACCGAAACGAGCAGGAGGTTCCCCACACGGAGCATCTCTCTATGCCCGTTGGTATATTTCCACCTTGCTTCCCTCAACCTACACCTATAAATCGGTGTGCTATGCCTCGACGGCCAGAGGTTTAGGCTACATCGGTTTATTGGGGCCCATATATCCGATATGCTTTCGGTACGTTCAATACTTGTTCAGCAGGGCCGCACACGGATCGGTCCTCAATCGACACGGGCAGGGCTGCGCACACAAGACTTCCTCTTGCTGCGCCCTATCCCCTGCCTAGTCTCATTTTCATTACTAAAGTGATCTCCTGTCACTCGAACCAAACCCTTGTGTCCCGGCCCATCTCGCGAGTAGATTCCAACTACTCGACTTGTACCGAAGTCCTATGAATCATTAAGCATAGCCTGTCTACTCGAGGCCTTAGACACTACCCTCACTCTTAGGGACAAGTTCTGGTCATGCAAGTGGGGTTCCATCCATCCTATACCTAATGCACAATCATACTTCATATGACACATGTAAACAAAGTAAAACTTATAAAAAAGGTTAATGCAAACCAGGGCTTGCCTTGTTGCTGCTGGTCAGGAGTTAGTTCTTCCTCTGGAAGCAGGAAGTTGAGAATCTCCGGAGCTTCCTCGCCTTCAGCGACTACACGTTATTGAAATACTACATGTTAATTAATATGCATACAAGTTATTGTAAGGTTACTGCTATTAGTTATAATAACCAGTTCTAACAACTGGAACTTGTTTAAGAATTTAAAATGGAACTGGGGTTTAGTGGTTTGGGTTTGGACCTAAGTACATGGTTAAGTGCTAAGTGTTTTTCCCCCTTTTCCATATTAATCCCTCAGTTGGTTAAACAGGACAGGGGTGATCCAGAGCTCCACTGGAGCTGAGAATTTTTGTGTGAGTCCCTTGTCACAAGAAAACCCTCTGGACCAACCATTAGCACTTTTCACTGAGTGGTTTGCTCAGAATAATTCTTTTAGCAAATAAGCAAAGAAGAATTAATTCTGAGGTAACACCCCTGTTCATGCCCAACTTAGTGAACTACAATTTCAACTATAGCTCATAGAATTTGCATGAATTTTCCTAGCATTTGTGGAGCTAAGATTTGCCCAGAACTGAATTTCCAAGTTTTGGAAATTCTCTGAAAATGTTTCTGTATTCAAATGAACACAGCACCTTCACATTTGAATTGCTCTGACCAAATCAACTCCAAATGGTCTGAAACTTTTACAAGGGTTCACTAACATCCTAAGCAACATTCTGGCGAAATTTGGCGATTTTTGGATGAACCAAACTCCCTCTAAAATTCTTTGGCTGAAAAGCTTTAAAGAATTTTCCAGATATAATTAATGGGTTTCATACATATTGGGTTTCAGATTTGGATTGTACTCTGTTAGGGGAGTCCAACAAAATTTGTTTCATAATTTTTGGATTCTCCTACCCCAAGTTGTGGTCCTCCAAAGTTTGAACTACAAACTGGACATTTCAAATTGTTTAAATGTCTGCCAGTGGGTCCCACCCGGCAGGTCTTCCCCTTCCTCGCGCCAAACAGGGGCCCGCGGCGGTGCACTCCGGCGAGCATCGCTGGAATGGCTTTCCCGGTCGCCTCCTGACCTTAGACTCGCCGTCCCCCCGTAATTCGTGGCGCTTAACTCGTCCGTGGTGTCGCCGGCGGCCGTAGATCGCCGGAAATGGGTACGCGGCGGCGGCAGTGGTTGCTAGGGTTCCGGTGGCCTCGGACATCGCCTACACCGCATCGGAATGGTCGGGAAACGATCAGAGAGCACCGTGGGAGTTCGGGGTTGACGGAAATGGCCGCCAAATCCCATGAAACGGTCAGCAACCTAGGGCTCCGCGGTGACCCGAGCTATTGTTCTATGGCGGCCCGAAAAACAGCGAGAACCTTGCCATTTCTGGACCATACCGCTTGATTCTTGGTCGAGGAGGGCCGCTAGGGAGTAAGGAAGGTGCTGACAAGCCTGCGCGGCCAATAGCTAAACGAGTAGCATGAATTTTGGGATAGACCGCGCTCTACCCGAACACACTACGTTTCGGAAGAACTGGAAATACTCTTCATCCGGTGGATCAACCGCTATACGGCTTACATCTGCACGATCTAGAGAGCACGGCACACCTTTCTCGTTTAGGATAGGAACGGTGAAAACGGCTGTGGAGTGCTGCCCACGGTGAGCCGGTTGCGGTTCCGCCGGTTGCACCTAGGTGCTTCTCGCCGACGTTCAGTTTGCAGCCCACAGAGACACCGAGCACCGGCGCTGAGCAGGGGAACAGCTCCTACACCCGTGTGCGCTTTCTTTTCATGTTGATGGTTCGACCGAAGGCCGATCGCTGCCGGGGTGCAGTGGAAGAAGTCAAGGAGCGGCGTCGGGGGGGGGGGGGGGGGGGTAAGAACCGAGCTCGGTGTGGCGCTGTTCGGGAGAAAGAGGCAAAACACGATCGGCTCGTGCTGTAAAGAAAGGATTACGCCGAGTGAAGAGGGAGATAATCACACGGCAGCCAGCACGAGAGGGAAGCAGGAGGCGGCTGCATGAGGAGGTCGGCGCCGGTGCTCCCGTGCGCTGTCTCGGCCGTGAGAGGAAAAATCAGTGAGAGACTTCTCTGTTAAGTCTACTTACATGTGGGACCTCCCCTCAATTTCTTTTTCCAAATTTCCTCAATTCTAATGTGCTAAAATATCCTCAGCTACTCACAATTTAATGTGAGACTTAGTCAGAAAGTTTTTGTTTGAATTTGAATTCTCAAATTTTAACTTTGTTTGGCTAAATTTGCTGCATGTTTAAACTGAAATTCAAATTTAGTTTTTGAATTCTTGCAAATTTTGCTCTTGACAAGATGAACTCCAATGAGGATGAAAATTGGTGGGCTTACTCAGAACAATGTGCTGAGTTTGAATATGAAGCTAACTTTTGAATTTGAGTGATGAAAGTTGCTGCAATTGGAATTTACATTCAAATTGGCCTCTTTTTCAATTACCTCCAAAAGTGCCGCAAAAAGTGTTGGATTTACATGAAATTTGGCTTGAACCTTCCCAAGACTTTTCAAGTCCTAGGGGTTAGCTCAACCTCTCATGTTCATGTGTAGAAATCCTACTTTGTGAAAGTGTAGGCTTTCCCCTCTAATCCCTCTTTTGATGGAGGTTACTTGCTCTTCATCATTTTTCACAACATATCCACAACAAAAGTGTGGTGTTGTGAGGTTAAGAAAAATTTTAGCAAGTCCCTTTTCTTAGGCTTTTACAAGCATGGTTTCTGTTGTTGGATCTAAACCTTAGGGAAGATGAAAGCTAGGGTGAAAAGGGATACTAATAATCACCATGTGATTTAGTCCATTATATGAACACTTAAACCTAAAAGATGGTAGCTCAAGTTCAAGAGGTCCAACGAAGCTGAGAATTGAACCACAGCTTCTATGGAAGCTATTTACACAGTGCACAAAAACTGAGCTCATGAAATGGCTTCATGTGAGCACAACAAATCCTTATGTGGTTTTCACTAATCTGCCATTAGCCCCTAGATATTAAGCTTTCCTATGCTGCAAAGTAGACTTTTTGTGAAGTACAAAATGTCCTGAGTCTATAGGAATTGGTTTTACCATTTTTGGAGTTTCCTATATGTAGATATGGATTTTACAAGGATTGGGAAAAAGCTGAAAATGTCTTTGTTCATTTTTCCCATTTTTCAGAGACATAAGCAATGAACACATCATTTGACCAAGCAAATGAGGTCCAATGCCCCTGAAATTTTTACTGGAGTTCAAGGATTTTGGGAGAATTTCCTGCCGAATTTTGGGAATTTTCCAATAAACAGAACTCCTGTAAAAAATCATACAATATTTTTTAAATGAATTAATGAGCCAAATCCAGGGATTTTCATAAACATTGGGCTGCACCTCTGGATAGTACTCTTTGCGAGGAATCCAACAAAATTTGTTTCACAATTTTTGGACATCCTACACAAAGTTATGGCTCTCCAAAGTTTGAACTAAAGTGGGAAAATCTGGAAAATATTTAAATGCCGACAGTGGGTCCCACCTGTCATCCCTAACCTTCAGACTTGCGCCAAACAGGGCAGTGGCGGCCCCCTCCGGCGAGGTCACCAGAAAAGCACTTCCCGGCCACCTCCAGACCCCCTGCTGGCCGCCCCACCATATTTCCCCACGCTGAACACGTTGGTGAGGTCGCCGGCGGCTGAAACTCGCCGGAAAACAGGGTGCTCCGGCCACAGCAAACCCTAGGGCTCTGGCGAGGTCTTGCACGGTGAATTCTCCACCAAATGGTCGGTTCTTGGGCTCTACAGCACCAGGGGATCATGTAGAAGACCGGCATGAGGTCTAACCAAGCTGGGGAGGGCTCTAAACCTATCGGCACCGTGCGCCCGATAGGGTCCAGCGGTATACCCTCAGAAAGAACCCGGATTCCTCACTCTACACTCAATTTCTTGGTCCAAAATCGATGGAGGAGGTGTGCTAGGCAGTTAACATCCTGTGCGTGAAGTTTGAGACCCAACAAACACGATTTGAGGACGAAATTTACAATTCCTTACCTCAAGGTCCGTTTCTGCCGCCCGGGAGAAAAACTTGAAATTCTCCCTCTGTGATCAATGGCTAGGGCTGAGCTTCGGAGGTGAGCAACTAGACTTGTAGGTGTACCGATGGAGTGCTTGTTTGGGTGTGATCACTCCTGGTTTGGGCTGGCCACGGTGATCAGTTTCGGACCTCTGACGTTCAACACGGGAGCAGCAGAAACTTTTCTGTTTCTAGGCGCCGGTGAGCTCAGGACGGTGGAGGAAAGTTGCTAGCCAGCTAGAGAATGCTGGTGCGCTGCTTATTGCTGAAGGAAGCTCGATCATCCGAGCTCAGTTGCTGTGGTTATCGGGAGAAGACAGAGAAGCGATTTCTGCTCGGGAGAGGAAACAGCGAGCGAGAGCTCGGACCGGGAGAAAGCAAAACGGCGCTGTTGCACTCGGTGAGGTGATGAGGACGAGCAGATGATGATCCAGCAGGAGGTGGCGTCGGTGAACATGGTCCGAGCAGCTGCTGACGCGCGCTGAGGAGTCGAGCACGTCGGTTTAGAACAGTCTATGACATGTGGGGTCCACAGCCACAATTCTCCCTCTTATCCCCCAATTCCGTTTAAAATAGCAAACGAGCTCCGAATTCGATCAAACTTGGAGGATAGGTCAAAAGAATTATGAGGAATTCAAATCTGAAATCAGATTTTGAAATTGGGTTTGTTTGGTTCAAAATTCAAATTTAAGTTTGAATTTGAACTTGCCCTCATTTAATCCTCGGAATAAATAGTATACGAGCTCCAAAATTATTCCAATTTGGACCAGAAGCTCCTTAATACCTGGGAATTGCATTGGTGAATTCCTTTGCATGTATTTGGCAATGGATCCTTTTAAAAGGATCAAAATTATGTTTAAATTTCCTGCACTCTCCTCATAGAGAAGGTGCACATGAGTTAGAGTTTTGGGAGTGTAATTCTTTCCCCTAGGTTAACATGTGTTAACCATGGGCTAGAGAAAATTTTTAACTCCCTCACCTGTCCATATTTGTGTTCATCATTTCAGTGACACAATTATAGTCTTTTATCTCCTTAACTTGGTTTCATAAGTTGGCATCAAACTTTATAAAAGTTAGGGCTGTTACAGCAATGACTTCCGCTGAAATAATATGTCCAAGAAACGGCACTTGGTTGATCCAGAATTCACATTTACTAAACATTGCATAGAGCTTCTGATCTCTCAAGCGTTGGAGCACAATATGCAAATCCCGAGTGCTCTCAGTAGAGACTGACACGCGGGGCACGCAAGGCTTCTTCAACCTCGCGCTCCCGCGGCTCCCCGCCGCTCACTTCGCCGGAATACTCGCCGCCGGGCGTTCTGCTGCCCGACCTCCGACGAAAGTCGCCGCCTGTCCCTATATCGGCCTGGGGAACACGGTGGTGCCCTCCCCAGAGCGTGACAACGGCTGGAACAGTGCTCCCGCCGGCAACAACGGCCGGGAGCTCACCGGCGACGTCGAACTCGGCATCCCCTGCACCTTTTCCGATGTGGTTTGCTCGGGGAGCTCCGCTGACACCTGCTGGTCACGGACATGGGCACCGATCCCCGTGAAAACGGCTGCAACTACGACCTCACCGGTGACCTAGGCCGGATATCAGCTGTGCTTAGAAAACTTCGAAGAACCGTAACCCTAGCCCATGGTTCTTGCTGGTTTTTGGTCCTAGTGGTCGTGGCAGGGTGTAGATCGTGTGTTTAGCTCGGTACGCCCGGTGATAAGCCAACACCCGTGAATTCTTGGATTTGGTGGAGGTCGGCCTTAAGAACACCGTAGCTTTCCCGGAAGAAATTCTCCCCCGACGGTGCATGAAATGCCGAACGGTAAGGACAAGCAGAACCAGCACCTTATGGCGGTCATTTCTTGTGTTGAGCGTCGGGCACGATGGCGCCTGGTTTGCTCGGACGCCAGTGATCAGTGGGTGGCGGAACACCGAGTGTGTGGCCGGGTTTGTGGGCGGGGGATCAGAGAGGATACGGGGGTTTTCACGCAGCCCAGCAGTGCAACCGCACGCTTTGTAGCCGGCGCCCTCATCCCCCAAGAAGGAGATGGCGCGGTGGCCACGTTGGGACGGGGTCGACCCCGTGTGCTGTCGGCCGTAGGGTGTTCGACCGCGTGCCCGAGTCGGTTTGCTCCCCGGGGTGGCTGACCAGTGGGCCCTCTTCTCCCCTCTAATTCTTTCTCCCCCTTTCTTTTGTAAATATCCCAGCTACTGAACATTGAATGGGAGACTTAGCCCCCAAGTATTGGTTTAAATTTGAGTTCTCAAATTTAAACTTTGTTGGGTTAAATTTGATTCGTTTTTAAACTGAAATTCAAATTCAGTTTTGAATTATTGCAAATTTAGATCCCGACAAGATGAACTCCAATAGGGATGAAAATTGGTGGGCTAACTCAGAAAAATGTGCTGAGTTTGAATATGAAGCTAACTTTTTAATTTGTGTGATGAAAGTTGCTGCAATTTGAATTTACATCCAAATTGGCCTCTTTTTCAAATACCTCCAAAAGTGCCTCAAAAAGTGTTGGATTTGCATGAAATTTGGCTTGAACCCTCCAAAGACTTTTTAAGTTGTAGGGTTGAGCTCAACCTCTCATGTTCATGTGTACAAATCTCACTTTGTGAAAATGAAGGCTTTCCGCTCTAATCACTCTTTTGATGGAGGTTACTTGCCCTTCACAATATTTCCTAAGATATCCACAATAAAAACTGTGGTGTTGTGAGGTGAAGAAAAGTTTTTGCAAGTCCCTTTTTCTTGGGCTTTTACACTACGGTCAACGTGGCTCTGATATCAATCTGTGACGCCTGGTCCCGTAAAACACGGAACCCAGCTAATGCATATGTGTGCCCAGGATGTTCATCACACATACACATGTAATTCACAAACTGAATGTGACACCCTCATTTTCAATTTCTGCATATATTCATGTTTCATAAACATTTTTATAAGATTGAAATCGAGAAGAATCAAAAGATAGCCAAAAGGAGCCAATTCTAGTTCGCCTAGAGCGCCGTAGACATTTTCCGCGGGCCGCTGGCCACGTGGCGTGTCCGGAGCTCATACCCGCAAATGGGGAGTGGTCTGCCACTAAATTGACTACGTGGCAGGTTCGGGGCTCATCCCCGCAAAAGGAGGAGAGGTCCGACCCCCGTGGGACACGTGTTACCCCCGGAGCTAGCCTCTGCGGAGAAGCGAGACCAGTCCCACAGGACACGTGTCGGCTGCGGAGATAAGGGTTTAGCTACACGGGACACGTGGCACTCACGGAGTTCACCTCTGAAGAGAGGGAGGTCCGGAATTGACACATGGCACACCCGGAGCCACCTCCGAAGAGAGGGGAGGTCAGGCACTGACACGTGGCGTGAGCGGAGCACATCTCTGAATAGAGAGGAGGTACCGACCCGCCAGGATACGTGGCGCACGCGGAGCCCGCCTCTGAGAAAGAGGGAGGTCTTGCTCACTTGACACGTGGCACAACCAGAGCTCGTCTTTGCGAAAAGGGGAGACAAGGCCCTTGATAGACACGTGGAGCTTCCGGAGCTCATCACCACGTAAGGATGCAATTCTAAAACAGTTTTTCTTCTGTATGCGTGGGAATCCCCGGTACTGAGGAAACCGACACGACTTCCACAATGTTACCAAATCTGCAAGAGATAGGTTGTTAAGATTCAAAAACAGTTTGAATGGGACTCTTATTCAAAGTCTAATCAGATAAGAACCCTTCGTTTTCCTCTTATCAATAGAACCCGAAACAAACCCCTTGGTCGTAACATCTTCTCTGAGCCGACAACTTAGAAGCCCTAGCCCCAAACTCATCGAGTAAACCCTTCACCGGAGTTCAATCGCTGGAAATCGCCGGAAGAGAGCCCCAACGATCTATCTTGCTTGGAGAAGGACCCCGAGACCAAGAAGAACGTAAGGTAGGTCTCCATTATCACCTCACGACATCATCATGATTTTTATTCGCATTTGTTTCTTCAATTCCTCCGAAACAGAAGCTTTTTCATGGACAGATCACGTGTTGATCGGTTTGATCTAGATCTTAAGTCCAGATCATCGCCACATCCACATTTGATCTATACACCTCTGTTCTTCATAAAAACCCCATACAAACATGCAAGAACACGCACAAACCAAAACTGCACCATAGGATTAACATGCATATGCATCATTGCATCTTAAAGTAGAGTTTGTGCATGATATTGATTGTTGTGAGTCTTGTATATGCGTGATCGAGAATAGAAGGACAAGCTCAGTGGGCTACCTACGACGGACTACAACAACAAGATTTTGAGCAACCGGAACCGCCAGAATAAGGCAAGTGCCCCTTGACCATATTGATCCTATGTTTTGGGAAAATATTTTGTTTTTGCGAAAAGGTGTGTGTGTTATGTCAAACATGATGGGAAACCCTTTATAGGAGTTTACTAGTTTTGGTTAAACCACCCTCGTCGCCAGGGAAGTTTATGAGTCGAGTATGGTTTTTGCTTTTATGCTTCGCTGAGTCCATAGGATTGGGAAGCGAGATAGATGTGTCAAGCTTACTGCACTCGTAATGATAATGAGAAACTGATGAACATGGATCGGAGGGAGATCTAGGCAAGCCTGGGTTTGTGAATGAGGTATCCTGAGATGGTGGTTACTTGCCGTAGATCTAAGGACCGGTTCATGCGAGCACATGCTAGGATAACAGTGCCACCACAAGGCCAAGTATGGGTGCGGCTTAGCTGACTAATTAGGTAAGTTAATAGATTGTTATGGACCGTGGAAGGCGCGGGGAATGGGAGTCGAGTGAGGACTGCCCTGGGAACTGCATGGCACAAGAGGGGGCCCGTGGGTGGGAGAATTGGAGATTCGAGCCTGCCGGTGAAACCTTAGGGAGTCCATGCATCTATTAGCTCCTTTGTAAAGGCTATTTTGTGATCTCTTGACCATACACCAACGGTCGTGTACTGGTATAATGGAGGTTCTGCAGTCGCCGATGGGTGACAAAATCACAAACTTGTGGGTAAAGTGGTACAAACTCTGCAGAGTCTAAAACTATCATGATAGCCGAGCTTACCGTCACGAGCGGCTGGCCAACTTCCATGATTAGATGGGATGGTTATTGGTTATGGTTTGTCTTTCGGGACTGTTGAGTCCGGGTGATAAGATTTGGTTGCATGACTGTTGAGTCATGGCAACGAGATTGGTCTCGGTGTGAGATGGAATTGTTTATGAGATGAAATGGTAGCGGATACGAGATGGTATTCCTGAGATGGTAGCGAATACGAGAAGGTATTCGTGAGCAAGAATGAAGTTGATTAATGTCTGGTTGGGACATGGAAAGTGATGAACATAATGGAGGTATGATTGGTATTTTAATGCATGTTGGGATTATGTTCACTTAAAGTTAATTTTCTGTTTTATCGTGGTTTTGATAAATAACTTTGTTTTCTGCAATGTGCCTTTTTATACCTACCTTATTGTGAGCTACATATCATATTTTCCCGCACTTGCTGAGTACATCATTGTACTCAAACTTGCATTATTATTTCTTCATCAGCAACAGGAGAAGATTACATTGAAGGCCAGGTGGAGCATTAGGCGTGTAATATGTCCTCAACTCATTCTAGCAGCGGAAGTCTCTAAACGATAGCGGAAATAACCAAACAGCAGCGGCTCCATCTTCAACTCCACAGGCAAGTTGACGGTAGTTCGCACGCCTAGTACTCCACATAATCTTCGAAGTACTTTTCTCATGTTGCTGATGTTTGTATGATAATGCAAGGGTGAGTACATGTCGTACTCAGCAAGTGCGGGGAAAGTATGACACGTAGCTTACAACAAGGTAGGAATAAAAAGGCTCATTGCAGAAAGCAAATTTTTGTTTCACAACCATGATAAAAACAGCAACCATGTCTAGGTGAATTTAATCCCAAAATAACCATGTAAAACAGTAACATACCTTCATCATAATTCACCACTTATCATGTCTCAACCAGCCATTTATCTTTCTCAACTTCATCTCATGCTCATAATATTCATAACCATCTCATATTCTCTTAACCGTAACCAAAACTCATTCTCATTTTCATATGACCAAAGCCAAACTTAGTGTCATGACTCAAACAGTTCCAAAACCAATCCCAATGACCATACCAAGACCATACCGAACATCCATCCCTCCCTCTAATCCTGTGAGTTGGCCAGGCGCTTGTGACCGGAGGCACGCCTATCATGATAGTTTTACACTCTCCATAGGTGGCACCACTTTACCCATAAGTTTGTGATTTCGTCACCTGTCGGCGACTACAGAACCTCCATTATACCAGTACACAACCGTCGGTGTATGGCCAAGAGATCACAAAATAGCCTTTACAAAGAGGCTACTAGATGTATGGACTCACTAAGGTTTCACCAGCAGGCTCGAATCACCATTCTCCCACCTATGGGCCCCCTCCTGTGCCATGCAGTTCCCAGGGCATTCCTCTCTCAACTCCCATTCCCCGTGCCTTCAATGGTCTATAATAATCTAGCAACTTACCTAATTAGTCAGCTAATCCGCACCCATATTTGGCCTTCTGGTGGCACTGTTTTCCTGGCATGTGCTGGCATGAATCGGTCCTTAGATCTACGGCAAGTAAACCACCATCTCATTCTACCACATCCATGAACCAAGCTTGCCTAGATCTCCCCCGATTCTATGCTCATTATTGTCATCAAGTTCTCATCATCATTATTAATATGAGTGCAGTACTTAGACATGTCCTACTTCACCTTCCCGTATCCCTAGCTTAAGCGAAGCAAAAAGGAAAAACGACCATACCCGACTCATCAACTTTCCCGGCGACAAGGATGGTTAACAAAACTAGTAAACTCCTATAAAATGGTGTCCCATCAAGTTGACTCAAGCACTCACGTTTTCACAAACAAAACAGTTCCAAAAACATGGGATCAATATGGTCAAGGGGCACTTGCCTTGCTCCTGTGGCTCTTGTTGTTCAGGTGTCTCAAAGTCTTGGCTCTGTAGTTCTTCGTAGATGGATTCTTGATCTTGTCCTTCTACTCACGACCATGCACATACAAAATTTAAAGCAATCAAACATCATGCACAACTCTACTCAAGATGCAATGGTGTAGATGAATGCCAATCCTATGGTGCTGTTTTATTAAACCTGGTTATACGTGTCCTTGCATGTTTTAATGGGCTTGCATGGGGTTTTATGATGAACAAGGGTGCTGAGATCAAGTGTGGATGTGGTGATGATCTCGACTCAATATCTAGATCAATTCCACCGTCAAAGACCGATCAAACATGATCTGTCCACACGAAAGAGTTTCTGTCCGGAGAAAACAAATGTGTAGAACAGCGACGGTGCAGCAGAGAACATCAGGGTTATGCTGTCGAAATCTCGTCCGGATTCAGACCCGCGTCTCGTCATAGGAAGGCCGGTTCGAAAAGGGTGATGCATATTCTAAAGATTTATATTACTCATTCATTTTTGAGTCATTTACGAGAGAGAGGAGAAAGAACTAAGAGAGAGAGGGGGGCGGAGAATAGGGGTGACCGTCAACGCGTGGGTCTACGTCCATGCGACCTAATCCTTCGGCATGTCCGGAGTACCAAGAACAATGGGAGAAGGATGAAGCCAAAGCCCGCCAGCCTTTCAGGAGCTCGGGCACCGGAAACAGTTGTTTGGGGGGTCCTTGTACCCTTTTGCGACGAGTCACGGCGGATGAGCGGTCGAGCATTGGAGGGAGGTCAGTCATGCGCTGAGCCTGGACTGATGGCTCTCGTCGAGCGTCTCTACGCGTCCTTGGGTGCTTGAAGCTCGGAGGTTCGAGGCCTTTCCAGCTCTCGCCGCCGTTATGACGGAGAGGGTAACGCGGCAACCACGTCCGGAGCCGTCGTAAATAATATATTTCATACATGCTCTCACAACGGTGTATATATATAGCTAACCATCATGAGAGCATATAATAAACACTCAATTTTATACACAATATTTAACTAAATATTCAAATGAAGCAAATAGGCGGTGGGTCAGCGAAGGGCTGGCGGCGGGGCGGAAAGGGGCGTGCGTAGCCTAAACCCAGAGAGGAAGAGGAAGTATGTGGGCCGCTGGGCTGGGCGGGCCTGTGCTGAGGCACCAGAAAGGCTGGAGCGTGGAGGAGGCCGGGGCGGCCATACGGCGGCGTGGGGTGGCAGAGGCACGGGGCGCGGTGGAGGTGGCGCGGCGGGGGCGGCTGTGGTGGCTGAGGCGCGGGTGGGCGGGACAGAAGCTAAATTCAATCTAAAACTAAATAAATTACAACTAAATTAAACAAAATTCATAAATTAAACAATTTACAACTAAACTAAATTAAATATAAAACTAATACAAACAAATTACAACTAAATTAAACAAACTTCATAAACCAAACAATTTACAGCCAAACTAAATTAAATCTAAAACTAATACAAAGAATCTACAACTAAATTATTCAATAATAATTAATAACTCAATTAACTTAATTAAATCTAGTATCACCAAAATTAAACACACTAACTTTCTCGACGGCTGCGACGTGCTCGATGCCACCGGAGCTCGGGGGAGGGCGTCGGGACCGCCGGGGTCGAGGGAGGCGGTGGCTGAGGGCAGGGAGGCGTCGGGGTGGCAGGCTGGGGCAGGGGCTGGGACAGCGCGGCTGGGGGCTGCGGCCGGGGTGGCGGCGGGGGTGGGGGCCGGCACGGCGGAGGTGGGCGGGCTCGGGTTCGGCGCGGGCGTGAATGCCCACGCCGAACCTGGGCCCTCGGGTATATACCGCCTATTTATGATGGCGGCCGTCGTAAATGAGGTTCTATTTATGACGGACAGACCTGGCCATCGTAAATAAGTGCTATTTACGACAGCCTGACCTTGGTCGTCATAAACAATCTTTTATTTATATTATTTACGATGGTTGTAGAGTCAGCCATCGTAAATAAAGAAGGCCGTCAAAAATTTGCTGGATTGCTGTAGTGTACCTTGTCCACTG
Source organism: Neostapfia colusana (assembly GCA_030760725.1). NCBI lineage: Eukaryota > Viridiplantae > Streptophyta > Magnoliopsida > Poales > Poaceae > Neostapfia > Neostapfia colusana. Next base: position 99,666,450 of record JASWHV010000007.1, on the reverse strand, counting down.
GAAGGAGAACAAGCACATGAGGAGGAGCAGAACAATGTACTGGGAATCCCAGGAAGTATTATATCCTCTCCATCCATTCCTGCATTGGGATGTCTTGGCAACATGCAAGGCACGCCACCTTTTGCATTATCTCAGGCAAGGGAGGCTGTTCCAGAAGTGACCCCTCTGAACCGTCAGGCTGAATGATGGCCGATGGGTTCCTCTTCACGTACTCATGGTAATGTGCCAAGTGCAAACTCAGCACCTACATCTGAAGGATGGAGCACTGGAGATGGTCCAATTCGTTACAAACCCCTGGCTGAAATTCTTGAGAAGGCTCCTGTTGTGGAACTCATATATGGGGAGTCGGATGATGGGGCTCTGTTAGCAGAAACAGAAGAACCATTGTGTTTCGATGAGGCAGCTGGTCATCGTGAATGGGATGGAGCCATGAAAAGAGAAATTGAATCTACTGAAAAGCCGTGAATGGGATGAAGCCATTGGTGTAAAGTGGGTTTACAAATTGAAGAAGGATTCTTCGGGACAGATCATCAAGCACAAGGCCAGACTTGTTGCGAAGGGGTATGTTCAGAAGCAAGGGGTTGACTTTGATGAGGTGTTTGCCCCAGTGACAAAACTTGACACGGTTCGTGTGCTGTTAGCCTTGACAGCTGATAGTTGTTGACAAGTGCATCATCTTGATGTGAAGTCGGTATTTCTTCATGGAGATTTAGAGGAGGAAGTTTATGTCTCACAGCCAGAAGGATTCATTATGAGAGGTAAGGAAAATTTGGTTCAAAAACTGAATAAAACATTATATGGTTTGCGGCAGGCACCGAGAGCATGGAACCTGAAGCTAGATAGCAGTCTGAAAAGGCAGTGTACAAGATAGTGGAAGGAAAACGAGGAGTGATTACAGGTGTTTATGTTGATGATCTTGTGGTAACAGGGGGAAACCCAGAAGCTATCAGGGAATTCAAGTGCCAAATGATGGCAGAATTTGATATGAGTGACCTTGGGTTACTTTTCTTCTACCTGGCAATAGAAGTGAGTCAGCATGAGGGTGGCATTTCTATCAACAAAAGTGCTTATGCAAGAAAAGTTTTGAATCAACTTGGAATGGCCGATTTCAAGCCAGTGAAAATTCCCACGGAACAAAAACTGAAGTTGACTAAAGATGCTGATGGAGAAGTTGTTGATCCTACTGAATACCACAGGACAATAGGCTGCCTAAGGTATCTTCTTCTACCCATCGGGATTTGTCATTTGCTGTTGGTGTTGTGAGCAGAATTATGGAGAGACCGACAACAATGCATCAAAGGATGGTTAAACACATTTTAAGATACTTGAAGGGAACTATTCATTATGGACTAGTGTATCCCAAAGGAGATGTGAAGTAGGAGACTAGTGGATATTCTTACAGTGACTTAGCCGGTGATCAGGAAGAAAGCAAAAGCACGGGAGGTATGGCTTTCTTTGTCAACAACAGTCCGATCTCATGGAACACACAGAAGCAAAGGACCGTGGCTCTGTCCTCTTGTGAAGCTGAGTTTGTGGCGGCAGCAACAGCAGCATGTCAAGCACTATGGCTGAGAAGCCTATTACGTGAATTGACAGGAATGAAACCTGAAGTGGTAAGGCTATTTGTTGATAACAAGTCAGCCATTGCATTGATCAAGAATGCAGTCTTCCACTGATATAGCAAACATATTCACACCAGGTATCATTTTATTCGTGATTGTGTCCGGGAGGGGAACTCAATGTTGAATATGTTAGCTCTGAAGAACAGAGGGCAGATGTGCTGACAAAGGCATTGCCAGTCGGGAAGATGGCAGCCATGAGACATTTTCTGGGTGTTCGGAATTTGGAATCACACAAGGATTAAAGGGGAGTGTGTTGGACTTATCCTGTGCGTGATACGTGCAGCAAATAAATTGAAAAGAGCACGTCTGGGGGAAGACACATGCAGATGTTGCGATCGACGTGGGAGCGCCATGCAGGGTGCATGAATAATGTGAGAAGTGGTATTAGTCGTTCATGGTTTAGTGGATCATTAGTTAGTGAGCTGAGTCTCAGTTTATGTTTATTTTTGAACCACCGATGTAATTCTCATTGGTGTGTGTTAATCAAGAAAGCGCCAGAGAACCGGTTTGGACTCTGAGCAATCCACCTTCCACTTGTTCATCGTAAGAAACAAACGAGTGCTACCGAGTTCATTCCATCAGCGACGGCAGCCGTAGTGGAGATGATGGATCCGTGCCGATTGGTCGTGTAGACATTGCCGGCGAAGGGTGTCATGCTGGAAAGGTCGTCCGGGTACTGTACCCAGAACGCGTTGAACCCGGTGCTGTTCAGATCAGCCCACCCCACAAAGTTATTACGCATGCTGGAGATGAAAAGCATCATCGTCGGTAACGCTATCACAGCCACCTTGCTAATGTCATATCCTAATATGGGTACTGAGAACGGGCAACGACAGAGCACGTGAAGGGGTCGAGCACACGAATGCCAAGGGAGGGCCCTAGCTCCGCGAGGACGAGGAGGCCTCCATCCATGGCGGTGACAAGGAAGTAGTTGCTAGGCACAGGAACGTTCTTACAGAGGAAGCGGCCGGTGCCGAGGTTGACAAAGGAGACGACGACGTAGCCATTGGGTTCGTCGCTTTTGCTGAGCATGGCCCACTTTTTGGGATGGAAGCGTGTCAGCAACGCTACCGTAGCTCATCCTCTGCAGGCGCATGACTCCGAAGACAAGGGCCCTCGGCGCAGCCTAAGGACCAGGAAGCCCAACACTCGTCTGGCTGGTTCTGAGTGGTCCGGCCTTTGATGGACCTCGCTTGTATCGTGCGATGGAGAGACTACATTATTGTGGTATCAGATTCCTCGTCACCGGCGTTCTGGAAGACCACTCCCACTTCACCGCCACCAGAAATCTCTGGGAGCCATGGAACCCAACACCAAGATTCTCATGGAGGAATTGCTGAAGCAGGTTCGGGCAGAAATTTCCAAAGGATTCACAGATCACAACGAAGCTCTCGACAGAAGGTTCACCAATCTCGCCACCCTGGAACATCAACGTTCCAAACGCATCCTCGCCTTGGAGTCCTCCACCGAAGCCTTCGACAAAAGCTTCGCCTCATGGAAGCCGGAAGTCAAATCCTCGATTCCCGCGGTCAAGCTGGAGATTGCCAAGCTCAACAAATTCTTCGACCAAGAGGCGCGCGATCACCAGCCACATCAGCCCATAGTCCTCAATTCGAGTCGGCATGCGATCTTCCTCCCCACATGACCATCGCCAACGGCCCAATCGGGCACGGCGTCGAGAACAGCCGCCGGGATGATGGGTTTGGGTTGGTCTATATCCATACCCATATCCCGGTCAATGGTACGTGTGACTCCGGTCCACCTCGCCCCTCTCGTTTCATTAGCTCTGTCACTGATCGCGTTGCTCAGAACTTTACTTCCACCAAAAGCAATTTGCCTAAACTGAATTTCCCCAAATTTGATGGCACGAAGCCTAAATTGTGAAAATCCCGTTGTGAGAGTTACTTTGAGATGTATGACATAGACCCCAATCTCTGGGTCATGGTGGCATCCCTTCATTTTAAAGGAGCTTCCGCCAGATGGTTGCAGTCCATGGAGAGGCAACATGGTTATTCATCATGGGAGTTTTTCTGATCATTAGTTGTGGACTGCTTCGATCACAATCAATATGAAGCAAACTGGTCCAGTATCTTATTACATAGAACAATTTTCAGAGTTAATGGACCATTTACATGCTTATGAACCCTCCACAGTGTGGGGGACCGCCGATGAACGACGCCCCGGACAGGACCTCGTCGGGTGGTGCCGTGATATGCGGCACCCAATAGCACACGAGTCGAGGAAACAAATCACATTACATAAATCATTTGCGGAAGCGCACAAGAGTATTTTACAAATACTTATTTCAAAATAAGCTACAGCGGAAGACTATAAGTCTCACGACTCATTTCTAAATTAGCAACAAAGAAACAGTCCAGCCCGCGGACGTTTCTTACTAGCAACACGAAGAACAATCCGCAGCGGCGAGGATGCTCTTGATTAATCAATCGGAGGTTTCCAAGTCTCATCGACATCCCTTCTCATAAGCATGAAGTCAATTCTGCAAAACAACTCGGATAGCATCCGTGAGCATAACACTCAGCAAGGCTTAACTGAAAAGCCTAGTCATGGAACTCTACATGCAGGGATGTGTAACATAGGAAAAGTACTTTGCAATAAAGACACGCGTACATGTTGATCCTTACTTTCAGTTTTATAGCCACAGTTTCATGTGCCTTAGGCAGCACTCACATCGGAAGTCCACAATCAAACAAGAAACGCTTTTCTCCGATGTGGTGATGCCCAATGTGGAAAATAAACTTAATTAGATTTACAACTACAGCATACAAGGTTTCAAGACATTAATACTTCAATACAACATATTCAGTTGGCTTATTTCAATTCTTACTACGTCAGCGCAGTGAACAAGCGGGTACTCAAATAACCACGAGGGACGGTGATTGCAATCAGAAGGCACCCGGATAACACGTCAAATACACCCACTTTCAGAAGTGTGGTGCTTCACACCTTCCTACTCTGTTGTATGCAACAACCTTTCAAAGGCAACCCAAATGCCGAACCGGTCCATCCGTAACGGGCAGGAGGTCCCCGCGTGGAGCGTGTCTGTGCCCACCGGCAGATTTACACCTTGCTACCCTCAACCCACTCCTATAAAACGGTCGGGTAAGCCTCGGCACCAAGGTTAACCAACTACATCGGTTTCCGGGTTCCCATATGCCAGTATGCATCCGGTACTATTTGATACTTGTCCAGCAGGCGCACACGGCTCGGTCCTCAATCGACACCAACAGGGCTACGCACGTGAGATCTCCTGTGACGCCCTCAATTCTGTGGAAAACCACGAAACCGAGAACTGATGCATATGTGTACCCAGTATGTTCATCACACATACACATTTGTTGCACAAACTGAATTCAGATTATATATTACCATGAATAACAGAGTTTATTACATTGTCTCATGAGTCTTGGACTCATGCTCACAGCGGAAGTCTTATTTCTATGCAGCGGAAGTCTTTATTCTAACGCTGAAGCAATTCTACTACTGCGGAAGCAATTCTATGCAGCAATGGCTCCATCTCTACTCCATTCCCCACAGGCAAGGTTGAGAACAGATCACACGCCTAATGCTCCACTTGGTCTTCTTAGAAATCTTCTCCTCTTGCTGATGATGAAATGATAATGCAAGTTTGAGTACAATGATGTACTCTGCAAGTGCGAGAAAAATATGATATGAAGCTCATAACAAGGTAGGTATAAAAATGCTCATTGCAGAAAGCAAAGTTATTTATCAAAAACCATGATAAAACAGCAACTCATCTTTAAGTGAATGTAATCCCAACATGTATTAAAATACCAATCATACCTCCATTATGTTCATTACCTTCCATGTCACAACCAGTCATCAATCAACCTCATTCTTGCTCATGAATACCTCCTCGTATTCGCTACCATCTCACGAATACCATCTCGTATTCGCTTATCATAAACAACTTTGTCTCCCACCGAGACTAAACTTGTTGCCATGACTCAACAGTCATGCAACCCATCATATCACCCGGACTCAACAGTCCCAAAACCAAAACCCAAACCATCCAAAACCATAACCAACAACCATATCCAATAACAATCCCAACTAATCATGGAAGTTGGCCAGGCGCTCGTGACCGTAAACTCGGCTACCATGATAGTTTTAGAACTCTGCAGAGTTTGCATCTCTTTACCCACAAGTTTGTGATTTCGTCACCCGTCGGCGACTGCAGAACCTCCATTATACCAGTACACAACCGTCGGTGTATGGCCAAGAGATCACAAAATAGCCTTTACAGAGGGGTTACTAGATGTATGGACTCACTAAGGTTTCACCGGCAGGCTAGAATCTCCAATTCTCCCACCCACGTGCCCCCTCTTGTGCCATGCAGTTCCCAGGGCAGTCCTCACTCAACTCCCATTCCCCGCGCCTTCCACGGTCCATAACAATCTAGCAACTTACCTAATTACTCATCTAAGCCGCACCCATTCTTGGCCTTGTGGTGGCACTGTTATCCTGGCATGTGCTCGCATGAACCGGTCCTTAGATCTACGTCAAGTAAACCACCATCTCATGCTACCTCATTCACAAACACAGTCTTGCCTAGATCTCCCTCCGATCCATGTTCATTAACAACATCAATTTCTCATTATCGTTACGAGTGCAGTTAGCTAGACACATCTATCTCGCTTCCCAATCCCATGGACTCAGCGAAGCTTAAAACCAAAAAAACCATACCCGACTCATAAACTTCCCTGGCGACAAGGGTGGTTTAACCAAAAACTAGTAAACTCCTATAGAAGGGTTTCCCACCATGTTTGACTCAGAACACACACCTTTTCGCAAAACAAAACAGTTTTTCCCAAAACATAGGATCAATATGGTCAAGGAGCACTTGCCTTGTTCTTGCGGTTCTGGTGGCTCTTGGTTCTCGAAACCTTGTTGTTGCAGTTCATCGTAGACAGCTCACTGAGCTTGTCCTGCTATACAGGATCACGCACATACAAGATCCACAGCAATCAATATTATGCACAAACTTTAACTAGATGTCATGATGCATATGCATGCTATCCCATGATCAGTTTTATTAGATCGGTTTGTACGTGTTCTTGCATGGCCTTATGATGAACAGAGGTGTTCGGATCAGATGTGGATGTGGTGATGACCTTGTCTTTAGATCAACCCGATCAACAAGTGATCTGTCCATGAGAAAGCTTCTGTTCGAAAGGAATCGAAGGACAGATGCAAAGAAAACACAAAGATGTCGTAAGGTGATATTGGAGACCTACCTTACGTTCTTCTCGGTCTCGGGTCCTTCTCAGATTATTGGGCTCTCTTCTGGTGATCTTCCTCGCTGAACTCCGGCGATGGCTTACTCGGCAAGTTGGGGCTAGGGCTCTAAGTCGTCGGCTCAGGAATTGAAAAAGAAGTTCGTAGTTTCGGACAAGGGTTATGGGTTCTATTTATGATCGGGAGAAGAAGAGTCCTAATCTGATTGTATTCCGAATAAGAGTTATATTCAGATTGTCGTTGAATCTTAGCAACTTATCTTTAGTTGATTTGGTGCGGTAACATTGTGGAATTCGGGTCGGTTTCTTCTCCGTACCGGTATCTCTACGCGTACAGAATCCAAAAACCGTTCCATAACTCGTTACCTCCGCGGTGATGAGCTCCGGAAGCTCCACGAGTCCACCGGGGCCTGGTCTCCCCTTTTCCGCAGAGACGAGCTCCGGTTGTGCCGCGTGTCAAGCGGGCGAGACCTCCCTTCCCCTTCTGAGGTGAGCTCCGCGTGCGCCACGTATCCTGGCGGTCGGGATCTCCTCTCTTATTCGGAGGTGGCTCCACGCACGCTACGTGTCAGTGCCGGAGCTTCCCTCTCTTCGGAAGCGGCTCCGGGTGTGCCACGTATCCATTCCAGACCTCTCTCTCTTCGGATGTGAGCTCCGTGAATGCCACGCGTCATGTAGCGCCGGACTTTTCCATTTTCCTCAGAGACGAGCTCCGAAGTAAACACGTGTCCAACAGTGACGGACCTCCCAGAGAAAAGATCCGGTGACGACACGTGTCCAATAGGACCGTACCTCCCGGAGAAAAGCTCCGGTGATGACACGTGTCCAATAGGACCGGAGCTCTCGGAGGTGAGCTCCGAGATCGACACGTATCCCGCGCGACTGGTCCTCTGATTTCCGCGGTGACTAGCTCCGAAGGTGACATGTGTCCTGCGGAACTGCCTTTGCTTCCTCCGCAAAGGCTAGCTCCGGGGGCAACACGTGTCCCACAGGGTCGGACCTCTCCCCCTTTGCGGAGATGAGCCCCGAGCCTGCCACGTAGCCAGTTTAGCATCGGACCTCTCCCCACTTCGCAGGGATGAGCTCCCAACACGCCACGTGGCGAGCGGGCCGCGGAAGTTGTCTTCGGTGCTCTATGGGAACTGGATTCGGCTCTTATTGGTTATCTTTTTGATATTTTTCTCTGTTCCTACGTCTTTTAAAATGTTTTATCTTCATGAAACATGAATATATGCAGAAACCAAAAAATGAGGGTGTCACATCTCCTCTCACTGCATCCTATCCCCCCTGCTGGGTCTCATTTTCACAACTTTAAGCCATTCTCTACCTCTTTTCATACCGTGTGAATAAATATTTATCTCGCGAGTAGATTCCAACCACTCGACTTCTACCGAGATCCTATGAACATTAGGATGGCATCCTCTACCCCTCGAGTCTGTAAACTACCCAACCCTTCATAGGATTTAAAAGGCTATGCAAGTGGAGTTTCAATCACCCTAACTCTAATGAAAGCATTTCACCCTAAACCTAAGCGATACAAAGAAAGAATTTGCAAAAGTATTTAAATGCAAACCGGGGCTTGCCTGTTTTGCAGGGTAGTTGTATATAAGCAGTTACTGATCCCTTCTGATCAACCCTTGATTCTCTGAAGTCTGATCCACTTCAATGAATCGCTCCTTCGAATCTCCCTTCGTTGTGATTCCTATTGAATTGCATACGCACAAGTTTTATAGAATGCAATGGAAAGAAATTAAGACTTTATTTCTTAGGAACAGAGGTTGTGTGAAAAAAGCCAAGAATGGCTTGGTTTGCCTCTGTTGTACAAAGAAAAGTGAATGAACTAAATTGGTCTTAGTGTTTTAGCTATACACTAACTAACTTTCCGAATGACCATAAGAGATCAGCTGAAAAGATTTGAATGCAACTGAAGAACAAGAACTCCAATGGCTTCAAAACTTTTTCAGCAGGTTCTATACTACCTAGGGATTTAGCTTGCCAAACTGCAGCTAATGTTGAATACAAATGTGTTCTCCACAATTCCCATAATGTCTTATGTATTTCCCCATGCATGGAGAACAAGAACAGGGAGTTCTAAAGCTCAACGTGAGCTGATAATTTACATGTGAGTTCCTGGTCACATGAAAGTAATTTGGTTCAAAATTCAGACCTTTTACTTGAGTAGTTCTCCCAGAACAATTCTTTAAGCATTTCTACTCAAAAGAATTTATTTTGAAGAAATGTGCATTTTCATGCCGAATTAAGTGAACCACAATTCCAAATATGTCTCATAGAGCTTGCCTAAATTTTGCTATGATTTTTGGAGCTATAACATGCCTAGAATAGATTTTATAAGTGGGCAACATTTTCTGAAAAATGTTTCTGGACTCTTATGAACACAGCATTTTGTATTTAGTAAATTCCTACGCAAATAATATTCAAATGAGCTGAAAATTTGCTAGAATGTCAGCAATATGTTACAGAATATTCTGGCAAAATTTGAGGATTTTTGGGTAAACCAAACTCCCTCAATAATTCCTTTTTAAGAAATCTTCAAAGAATTTTACAGAATTTAATATTGACTTTCATACAAATTGGAGTTCATATTTGGATAGATCTCTGCAAAATGAATCCAGCCCAGTTGGAATCATTCGATTTGGAGGTTTCTACACAGAGATATGATTTTCCAAAGTTGGAAGCCACTCTGGAATTGTTTTTCTTACTGAAATTCAACTGGGCCCGCTATTTGAATTCCAGCCAAAAGGAAATGGGACACACCGGGTTCACAGGGTTCCAGCGCGCCAGCACACCGGATCCGGGACACAGTCGATCGAAGATTTAAACTTCACAGCCGCTGACAGGCGGGCCCCACCCAGTCTTCTTCTTCCTCCGGCTGCCTTCCCGCGCCCGCGTGTTCCCCCTCGCCGGAGCAAACTACAGCTCGCCAGATCACCACTGCCGGAAAGTGCTCGAGCTGAGGCTTGCCGCCAGAGCGTTATTGACATCGAGGAACACGCTGCGGTACCAGTTTGAGCTGCCGGTGACCGGAAACATCGCGGCGACGTGCGGCGGCCTCGGTTGGAGTTCGGCGCCGTCGTCCGTGGGTTCTAGCCCTCCAAACAAGCAACAAAAACGTGATACAGCACCAGTGTTTGATCACCAATCTTGGCACGGCCTCAAAATGGCTCTGGAACGGCCGCAAGTCAGTAGTCACCGTGCGACCGATCGGATCTGCCATGAACACCCTCGGCAGAGCTCAAAATCCGTCGTTCCCAGATGGTGTCATGCAACGGATTGTGGGGACCACCCCGTGGATCAGCCACTCCTTGATCGTAGAGGGTGGTGCCATGCGATGTGGCATCCAACAGCACACAAGAAAATATTAAGAACAACATTCAAACTTTTATTTGATATAAAAACAGCGAAAGTCTTTTTACATAGATAGCCTCGCATCCTAACTACGCAAAAGTGTAGCCACCTGTCACACCCGGTTTTTCCGAAGAACAATCAAGTGAATAATACATGTATGCCAGGATCATTTTCTCATACATGTCATGACAAATAGTGAAGCATCATTTATTACAAGCCAGGTGTCGAATATAAATAAGTCTTACATAGCAAATGTCTCGATGGACAATAATAAGTTCATCACAAGTAAATAAACTAGCAGCGGAATATTATTCTTTAGGGCTCCATCACAGGCGTTGCCCGGGGGTCTCCATGAACCTAGAAATCTTCTTCGGGTCCAAAGTCTTGGTCATTATATACCACCTCATTATCTTGACCTGAGCAACAATATAAACCAACAAATATGCAAGGTTGAGTACCAATGGTACTCAGCAAGTGTGGGAAAATTATATCATGCATGGCTAGGACAATGAGAGGTTGAACTCATGTTTAAAGCACTACGCAATTAATACCTATCACCTTAGCTTATTAAGCACCTACATTACTACACAGGTGAAATGGTTCCAAGCTCCTATACCATCATCATAATCAAATAACCATAACATCATTTCCAATGTTAAGCTCCCCGCTTAACATCCACAACTTCCAAAACCATCACTCCTCTAATCATGAATAAGTCCAAGCCGCTCTTGACCGTGAGCACGGCTGTCATGACAGTTTTGACTCTGCAGAGTTTGTACCACTGTACCCACATGTAGTGATTTCATCCCCCGTTGCCAGGTGGACTAAAGAACCTCCATTATGCCAGTGGCTACGCACCACATTCACACTTCCCAGGTGTGTAGCCAGGAGATCACTACGAAGCCTTTACAAAGGGATTCCCGATGAGCGTGGGCCCACTGAGGTTTCACCCCTAACAGCATACAAGAGGCTCCAACCCCGCTGCAGTGGCCCCCTCTTGAGCCCTGCGGTTCATATGGTAGTCCAGCTGACACCTACTCCCCGCACCATCCAACACACCCATACTACGCCGGGGATACACCTAATTAATTGGCCAAGCTGCCCCATCTCAGCATGTGGTTGGCACTGTAAAGCCAGGTTACATGCCCCATGAACCGGTCCTTAGGATCCAGGCAAGTACTAAACACAAACCCAAGTCTCGTGCAGCCAGCACACGACCAAAAACATCCAACTTGCCTTGATCCCTACCTCCACATAACTCACAATATCTCATTCAAGAGTATGGTAAAATAAACTGATGATCTCATGTCCCAAATATCCCATTCTAAGCATGGCTAAGCATATGCATAATAATAAATGACATGATAAAATAAGTCCCAACCCAAGCTACAAGGAAAACAAGGTAATGCGATTCTAGGGAAACTTCCTATCATGGGTTTCATATTTAAATTGACAATGCAAATAATTCTAGCTACACATCCTAGCATAGGATCAAAGTGGTCAAGGACACTTGCCTCCTTCTTGCTGCTCTTGAAATGGGTAGTCCTGGTCTTGGAAAGGAATAACTTGCTCTTGAGCAGGTTCTACATCATACCATTCACACATAGCAAAAGAAAAACAACAATCATAAGACATAGTTCACACTTTTACTTCATACAAACCACACATTCACATTTATGAAAGTCATTCACCATTATATGTGTTGTGGTTACCCTATGTGTGTTGACTTGTGTCTTGCATACACTTTTAATCATATGTATATGATTCCTACTTTTGTATTCACATTTATGCTTGCATAGTATATATATGAGTTTCCAATTTAAAGAAATTCCTTATATTCAATTACTACACCTTTTAGCTACCAAGTATGCATGAAAGGTATTTTCCTTCTCAATATGTGTCTTCATAATTTCTACCAACCCTAAACTGAATTCTTTGGATTTTAGAACTCCATTTATCATTTACTAGTTGCTATATTTTCAGATTTATTTCCTATGCCTAAATGTGAACTTCATTATGAAAATAACAAGACACATCATCTAAACAGAATAGGTTCTGATCTAAAATATTTACTAATATGTTTTTGACCTTTTCCTCTGATGTAAACTATTTTACAATTATTTTCCCTATTTTCTAAAACTATTCATTACTTAAAATTGTGTCCCTAAATGTGAATAATAAATTAAACAGATTCAATTCAGCCCAAAATATGTTTTTATCTCACTCCAAAGTTTTCTAAATACTGAGAAAGTTTTTAATTTAATTATGACAATGTGTTTGTCTCACTTTTTAATTTTTATACACTAGCCACATATTCAATTTCCTAATTTAAATACTAAACAGGGCTAAAAATATAAACTCACCCCATTACAGGGTCTATAATATTATTTTCAGAATTTCCAGGGGTCTAGCTACACTTATCAGAGATGTTTTTCCTAATTTTTATTAAGTCCAGGGGCTAAAACTGATTTTTAAATGAATTTACATAATTTTCTGGAGTTCCAGGGGCTAGATCAGAAGTTTCTGGGGCTAGCTCTTTTTTCCCGAGAACCCCAGGGGGTAGCACGTAAGATTTCCAGTCTTTATAACGCGGGGCTGACGTGGACCGTTCGATTTTAAACCGACGGCTGAGATTATAACGCCGAACCGGTACGCGGGGGTTTAAACCCTGCCGTGCGATTTAAAATAAACGGCGCACAAGCGGCCACGTCGCTCTGATCGAGCGCGGGCGGCGCTGCCGGCGGCGCACGGCGGCGGGAAGCGGCGATCTCGCCGGAGACTTTCGGATCTTTGGGAATTCTTCCTAGAACTGTGATTTTATGGCATAGATCGGTAGAGGGGAGGTCGGGGATCTCACCTCGGGGGTTTTCTTGAGCTCGGAGGTCCTGGAAAGTGATCGGCGGTGAGGTCCGAGGCAAAACCACGGCGAAGCTCGTCGGCGCTGTGTTTACACCACAAGTCACCGAGTTTTCTGCACCTGCAAGGTTCCCCGGAGGCGGTGGATCAAGACCAGCGAGTTAGATCGGAGTTTTCGAGCTTAGATCGGCCAGAATTCACCGGAGAAGTCTCGGTTCTCACCGGAGTAAAAATCGGCGATCGCGTGGGAAAGACAGAACGAGGCCGGGGTTTTTATAGACGGGGGAGGGCGGCGGGGTGGTTTAGATCATGTCCGCGTCGGCTACGAACAGAATTCAGCGGGGTTTACGTCGAAATCCCGATCGGTTTCGATTCGGGCGCGGGGGAGTTCGGCGCGGCGCGAGGTAGACGAAGATCGGTGGGTCCCGCCTGTCAGTGTGAGAGAGCGCGGGCGCGCGGCTGCGGGCTAGCGCAGGTTAAGTTGGGCCGGCTGGTGGGTTTCGGCCCACTGGCCGGTTTTTTTCTGTTTTCTCTTTTTCTTTTTCCATTTCTTTTCTGATTTGAGTTTAATTTGAATTCCAGTTTGAATTTGAATTTTTGCAAAACATGCAACATGTCCAAAAATTTTTAAATTCCCCTCTTAACATGATTTAAGGTTTTGAATCAAAATTTTTGAGGTGTTACAGCTCTACCCCCCTTAAAAGAAATCTCGTCCTCGAGATTGGTGTTTCTAAGAAAACAATCCCGGAAATTGTGCCTTGAGCTCATCTTCCCGCTTCCAGGTGGCTTCCTCTTCTGAGTGATGCTTCCACTGCACCTTGCACATCCGAATTCTTTTATTTCTGGTGAGGCGTTCCATTGTCTCCAAAATCTTGTATGGTTGCTCGGCATAAGACAAATCCTCAGCTACATCCACTTCATTCATGGGTAACACCTCTTCAGGCGTCCTCAGACATTTCTTGAGTTGTGACACATGGAATACATCGTGCACATCCGATAGATGAACCAGTAACTCTAGTTGATACGCCACTTCGCCTTTCCTTTCCAAAACTTGAAAGGGTCCGATGTATCGAGGTGACAACTTCCCTTTCACCTTGAACCGACGAAGTCCTCTGATAGGGGACACCTTGAGATAAACATAGTCTCCCACGTTGAAAACGAGCTCTCTTCTTCGTACATCAGCATAACTCTTTTGGCGTGTCTGTGCTATCCTCAAGTTGTTGCGAATCTCCCTCACCTTCGCCTCGGCTTCTTGTAGCACTTCTGGACCAAACACTTTACTTTCTCCTGTTTGGTTCCAAAATAGGGGAGTTCTGCACTTCCTTCCATACAAAGCTTCAAACGGTGACATCTTCATACTAGCTTGATAGCTGTTGTTATAGGAAAACTCCGCATACGGTAAGTTCTTGTCCCAACTCCTATTGTTTTTGAGTGCACATGCCCTTAACATATCTTCAAGGATCTGATTGGTTCTTTCCGTCTGCCTGTCAGTTTGGGGATGATAGGCAGAGCTGAAGTTCAGATGGGTTCCCATGGTTTCATGCAACTTCTGCCAAAACCTCGAGGTGAACTGTGTCCCTCGGTCCGACACTATCTTCTTTGGCACTCCATGGTAACACACGATCCTTGACATGTACAATTCTGCCAATTTGGATCCGCTGTAGCTTTCTTTCACGGGGATGAAATGAGCTACCTTGGTTAGCCTATCAATGATGACCCATATTGAATCATACCCCGATTGGGTCCTAGACAATCCCACGACGAAATCCATGCTGATTTCTTCCCATTTCCATTCAGGCACTTTGAGTGGTTGCAATAATCCCGCGGGTCGTTGATGTTCTGCTTTCACCAATTGACATGTGTCACATAGGGCAACATGTTCCGCGACATCTCGCTTCATGCCATACCATCAATACCTGCTCTTGAGGTCCTGGTACATCTTCGTACTCCTAGGATGAATGGAATAGTCGGAATCATGAGCCTCCTTCAGAATCAATTCACGGATCTCTTTTACTTCTGGCACACAGATTCTTTTCCCGTGCCACACCGTTCCTTGTTCATCCTCTCTAAAACCAGGAGCTTTATTTTCCTTGATGAGTTGTCTGATCTCTTGTATCTTCTCATCATTCTTTTGGCCCTCGCGTATGTCTCGCTCGAGTGTGGAGTCCACTTCCATGGCGATGGCTTCACCACTATTTACTAGACATAGATTGAGCCTTATAACCTCGTCCTTCAATTCTGCAGGCATGTCCTTCAAGCTCAACTTATTGTCCTGCACTTTCCGACTCAAAGCATCGGCCACGACGTTTGCTTTCCCAGGATGATAGTTGATGCCCACATCAAAGTCATTGATTAGCTCTAACCATCTCTTTTGTCTGAGGTTGAGATCTGGCTGTGTGAAGATGTACTTCAAACTCTTATGATCCGTATATATCTCAGTCCTCTTCCCCATCAAATAGTGTCGCCAAATTTTCAACGCGTGTACCACTGCGGCTAGTTCTAGGTCATGTGTAGGATAGTTTTTCTCGTGCTTCCGAAGCTGCCGGGATGCATAAGCCACGACATGTCCTTCTTGCATGAGAACACATCCCAACCCGTTTCCAGAGGCATCGCAGTACACTGTGAAATTCTTCTGCATATCTGGCATAACCAACACTGGGGCTGTTGTCAATCTCTTCTCTAGCTCCTGAAAGCTCGTCTCGCACTGTGGCGTCCAGGTGAATGTGATTCCCTTCTCCAACAGTTTGGTGAGAGGTCTCGAGATCTTGGAGATTCCCTCAATAAACCGTTGATAGTATCCAGCCAATCCCAAGAAGCTTCGAACTTCCCCGACATTTTCAGGGGTCTTCCACTTCTGGATATCCTCGATTTTGGCGGGATCTACGGAGATTCCTCCCTCCGAGATTATATGTCCTAAGAAGGGAACTCTCTTCAGCCAAAACTCACACTTACTCAACTTGGCATATAGTTGGTGTTCTCTTAGCCTCTGCAACACCAACCTTAGATGTTTCTCATGTTCTTCTTCATCTTTGGAGAAGACGAGAATGTCATCTATGAAAACCACCACAAATTTGTCCAGATATTCCATGAATACCTTGTTCATGAGATACATGAAGTATGCCGGGGCATTGGTTAGCCCGAAAGGAATGACAGTGTATTCATACAGTCCGTACAGAGATACGAAAGCTGTCTTGGGAATATCAGATTGCCTTATCTTGAGTTGGTGGTATCCCGACCTGAGATCAATTTTCGAGAACACACAAGCTCCCCTCAACTGATCAAACAAGTCTTCAATGCGAGGCAATGGGTACTTGTTCTTGATGGTTACCTCATTCAAAGCACGGTAACCCATGCATAACCTTTGGGTTCCGTCTTTCTTGGGCACAAATATCACCGGAGCTCCCCATGGTGAGGAACTAGGGCGAATATACCCCTTCTCCGTCAATTCTCTCAAATGATCCTTGAGTTCTTCTAGCTGCTTGGAGTCCATCCGATAAGGTCTCTTGTATATCGGGGCTGTTCCCAGTACTAGCTTAATTGCGAATTCCACTTCACGATCGGGAGGCATACCTGGCAACTCCTCCGGAAAAACATCTGGATATTCCCTGATAGTCCTGATTTCCTCAACTTTCACCTTAACTTGATTTAATTTAATGTCCCAAATAGGCTCGTGTATCGTTATGAACTTTACTCTTGTGCCACTAGGGTGAGTTAGTTCCACCGTTCTAGTCGAACAATTGATGATTCCTTTATGTTTGGTCAACCAATCCATACCCAAAATAATATCTATCCCTTGTGAATCTATCACTATGAGGTTAGCAGTAAATACTACCCCATTAATGTCTAGGTTCACTTTGGGACACACTTGTCTTGTCCTTATTTCTCCACCTGGAGAGTTTACAGCTAGCATATGATTCATTTGTGTGGTTGCTAGGTCATGCTTCTTAACAAACCCTTGAGCAATGAACGAGTGGGTAGCACCAGAATCAAACAGCAGGGTTGCAAGGTGTAAATTGGCAGGAAACTTACCAACTACCACGTCGGGTGCCTCTTGTGCTTCCTCCATAGTGACGTGGGTCACCCGTCCTCTCATTACATTCTGCTGTTGTGGCTGCGCAGGCTTCTTCTTTGGGCATTTATGGGCGTAGTGCCCCACTTCACCACAGCTAAAACATTGCACCCCAACCTTAGGTGCCTGGCCTTTGTTGTCTTGGGGTTGGTTTGGGGGTCCTTGCACTGCTGGTCGAGATGGATATGCGGGGCGAGGCTGCTGCACAAACTGACGTTGCGGCTGTGCTGGTGCTGCGGGAGGCCTGTAGTTTGGGTTGTACCCTCTTGGTGCTGAATAGGGTACCGCAGCACGGCTCGTCTGCCCCGTAGGTTGCTGCATCATACATGGACGGGTGTTGCTCCATGAGGCTTGATGTGACCACCCGGCCTTCCTCTTATTCTCATTTTCCAAGGCCTTTAGCTTCCTTTCTACCACAAATGCTCTGTCCACCATCTTTTGGAAGCTTTCATACTCATTTGAGGACATTGCACACTGCATCTCCGCGGTAAGTCCTTCCACGAAACAATCTTGTTTCTGCTCATCAGTCTCTATGTCTCGTGGGGCATAACGGGATAGTTGAGTAAATTTAGTGAGGTATTCCCTCACCGTCATGTTTCCCTGCTTCAGTCCCAAAAACTCCTTCCTCTTGTTTTTGAGTTCACCTCTTGGGATGTAATGGTTGCGGAAGCTACGCTTGAACTCTTCCCAAGTGATGTTCTCAGGGTCATGATGGGCGGCCACGTAGGCGGTCCACCAATCAGCAGCAGGTCCATGCAATTGATGAGAGGCAAACAGCACCCTCTCATACCCTTGGCATTGTATGATCCTCATCTTACTTTCAATGGTCTTCAGCCAATCATCTGCCTCCAGAGGTTCAGTAGCACTTGCAAACTTTGGAGGTTGAGTTCCTAGAAACTCACTCAACCTTGGTTGGCGTGGTGCAGCTTGTGGAGGTGGAACTTGATGCAAGTTGGCCACCACTTGAGTCAAGTTCTGGATGAGCTGATTCTGATTCTCCAGCATTTGGTGGAGAGGATCAACTCCTTCACGGCGACCACCCCGGTCCTGGCCTCCAGAAAGATGAGGGTTGCATGCCTCATCGTTGTTGTTGGCGGGGTTGGCAGCACGTCCTTTTCCTCTTCCGGCCATCTGGCAGAATCAACCAATGTTAATTTGAAAGCATTTAGTATCATCTTACTACTTTCTTTTGTTTGTACTTTGAAGTGTTGAGGCTTTGTTATACTTTTACGAGGGTTCATATCTCACACCAAATAAATGCACTATTATTTCATGTGGGTTCACACACCAAAGCAAAACAATCTGAAGACGAGGCTGTGGACAATTGCTCATGGCTTCCACAACTCACGTCACACAGCAAGCATTAACACACCCTTAACTTAACGTAGCGACTCGACTATTCGGCATCTTGCTAACTAAGGGAAGGACTCTACACTACTCATTTTCTTGAGCTGGCTCCTCAGGATCTTCCTCATCATTGCGGCTGCCTTCTGACGCCGCTTTGGGTGGGGAGGCTGCTGGTGGAGAAGTGTGACGACGCCTGATCGCTCGGCGATCTGGGGAGTCAGGAGTCCATGTATCATTCACGGTGACACACAGTTCATTCCCATCTCCTCTTTCTCTCGCCTTTAGACAGGCTCGCAGCAACGCCTCCGTTTCCTTCAGGGTGTCTCGGACATCCTGAAGCTCTTGTTGACACTCCTGCAGTCGAGTGCTGAGCATAGCAGCATCTTCCAAGCACAAGTCCATGTGCTCATGGGATGTCCCTTGCTGCACCGGCGGGTACTTGTACTCTGTGGTACCACTCTCACGTTGGAGGACATACATGTACTCAGTTTTGTCCAAGTGGTGACGATAGATGTGACTCTGGCAGGTGATGGCCTCCCAGGTGACATCTTTCTCCGCATCGACCTGTGTCGCTCGACAAGCTGGAGAGTGGTGAATCTTAAGCAGCTGATTTTCGTGTATAATCCTCATCTCTGAACTCCATTCTTCCCTCTTCTCACGGATGGTCCTGGTGGAGTTATAGTGGATGATTAGCTTGCCCGTATTGCCGGCGGCTTCGAGCATACGTCGAAGACGGCGCAACAAGCCTCCTACTGCCAATCCGTAGGAAAGGTACGTCACCGGACGGCTCTCCTCTCTTTCGGCAAGGGCAACTACGGGAACTCTCCCTCCTGTGGACTTGCGAGCGGTGCGAATCATGCGAACCATCTAAAACAAAAAGCATTTAAACTTAGGTTAGATAAACTTTTTAAACAAAAATCCTATTTTGAATGAAACTTGGGGGTAAGATGAAGAAAGTGACTCATTAAATAACACTTTTCAACACACACCTTATAAAAATAGTTTTTAAGAAAATAAGGCCCTTAAATACGTCCATTTCTACCTAGGTCCACGTTCCTATGGGCAACCTTGGCTCTGATACCACCTCTGTCACACCCGGTTTTTCCGAAGAACATCCAAGTGAATAACACATGTATGCCAGGATCATTTTCTCATACATGTGATGACAAATAGTGAAGCATCATTTATTACAAGCCAGGTGTCGAATATAAATAAGTCTTACATAGCAAATGTCTCGATGGACAATAATAAGTTCATCACAAGTAAATAAACTAGCAGCGGAATATTATTCTTTAGGGCTCCATCACAGGCGTTGCCCGGGGGTCTCCATGAACCTAGAAACCTTCTTCGGGTCCAAAGTCTTGGTCATTATATACCACCTCATTATCTTGACCTGAGCAGCAATATAAACCAACAAATATGTAACGTTGAGTACCAATGGTACTCAGCAAGTGTGGGAAAATTATATCATGCATGGCTAGGACGAGGAGAGGTTGAACTCATGGTTAAAGCACTACGCAATTAATACCTATCACCTTAGCTTATTAAGCACCTACATTACTACACAGGTGAAATGGTTCCAAGCTCCCATACCATCATCATAATCAAATAACCATAACATCATTTCCAATGTTAAGCTCCCCGCTTAACATCCACAACTTCCAAAACCATCACTCCTCTAATCATGAATAAGTCCAAGCCGCTCTTGACCGTGAGTACGGCTGTCATGACAGTTTTGACTCTGCAGAGTTTGTACCACTGTACCCACATGTAGTGATTTCATCCCCCGTTGCCGGGTGGACTAAAGAACCTCCATTATGCCAGTGGCTACGCACCACAGTCACACTTCCCAGGTGTGTAGCCAGGAGATCACTACAAAGCCTTTACAAAGGGATTCCCGATGAGCATGGGCCCACTGAGGTTTCACCCGTAACAGCATACAAGAGGCTCCAACCCCGCTGCAGTGGCCGCCTCTTGAGCCTTGCGGTTCATATGGTAGTCCAGCTGACACCTACTCCCCGCACCATCCAACACACCCATACTACGCCGGGGATACACCTAATTAATTGGCCAAGCTGCCCCATCTCAGCATGTGGTTGGCACTGTAAAGCCAGGTTACATGCTCCATGAACCGGTCCATAGGATCCAGGCAAGTACTAAACACAAACCCAAGTCTCGTGCACCCAGCACACAACCAAAAACATCCAACTTGCCTTGATCCCTACCTCCACATAACTCACAATATCTCATTCAAGAGTATGGTAAAATAAACTGATGATCTCATGTCCCAAATATCCCATTCTAAGCATGGCTAAGCATATGCATAATAATAAATGACATGATAAAATAAGTCCCAACCCAAGCTACAAGGAAAACAAGGTAATGCAATTCTAGGGAAACTTCCTATCATGGGTTTCATATTTAAATTGACAATGCAAATAATTCTAGCTACACATCCTAGCATAGGATCAAAGTGGTCAAGGACACTTGCCTCCTTCTTGCTGCTCTTGAAATGGGTAGTCCTGGTCTTGGAAAGGAATAACTTGCTCTTGAGCAGGTTCTACATCATACCATTCACACATAGCAAAAGAAAAACAACAATCATAAGACATAGTTCACACTTTTACTTCATACAAACCACACATTCACATTTATGAAAGTCATTCACCATTATATGTGTTGTGGTTACCCTATGTGTGTTGACTTGTGTCTTGCATACACTTTTAATCATATGTATATAATTCCTACTTTTGTATTCACATTTATGCTTGCATACTATATATATGAGTTTCCAATTTAAATAAATTCCTTATATTCAATTACTACACCTTTTAGCTACCAAGTATTCATGAAAGGTATTTTCCTTCTCAATATGTGTCTTCATAATTTCTACCAACCCTAAACTGAATTCTTTGGATTTTAGAACTCCATTTATCATTTACTAGGTGCTATATTTTCAGATTTATTTCCTATGCCTAAATGTGAACTTTATTATGAAAATAACAAGACACATCATCTAAACAGAATAGGTTCTGATCTAAAATATTTACTAATATGTTTTTGACCTTTTCCTCTGATGTAAACTATTTTACAATTATTTTCCCTATTTTCTAAAACTATTCATTACTTAAAATTGTGTCCCTAAATGTGAATAATAAATTAAACAGATTCAATTCAGCCCAAAATATGTTTTTATCTCACTCCAAAGTTTTCTAAATACTGAGAAAGTTTTTAATTTAATTATGACAATGTGTTTGTCTCACTTTTTAATTTTTATACACTAGCCACATATTCAATTTCCTAATTTAAATACTAAACAGGGCTAAAAATATAAACTCACCCCATTACAGGGTCTATAATATTATTTTCAGAATTTCCAGGGGTCTAGCTACACTTATCAGAGCTGTTTTTCCTAATTTTTATTAAGTCCAGGGGCTAAAACTGATTTTTAAATGAATTTACATGATTTTCTGGAGTTCCAGGGGCTAGATCAGAAGTTTCCGGGGCTAGCTCTTATTTCCCGAGAACCCCAGGGGGTAGCACGTAAGATTTCCAGTCTTTATAACACGGGGCTGACGTGGACCGTTCGATTTTAAACCGACGGCTGAGATTATAACGCCGAACCGGTACGCGGGGGTTTAAACCCTGCCGTGCGATTTAAAATAAACGGCGCACAAGCGGCCACGTCGCTCTGATCGAGCGCGGGCGGCGCTGCCGGCGGCGCACGGTGGCGGGAAGCGGCGATCTCGCCGGAGACTTTAGGATATTCGGGAATTCTTCCTAGAACTGTGATTTTATGGCATAGATCGGTAGAGGGGAGGTCGGGGATCTCACCTCGGGGGTTTTCTTGAGCTCGCAGGTCCTGGAAAGTGATCGGCGGCGAGGTCCGAGGCAAAACCACGGTGAAGCTCGTCAGCGCTGTGTTTGCACCACAAGTCACCGAGTTTTCTGCACCTGCAAGGTTCCCCGGAGGCAGTGGATCAAGACCAGCGAGTTAGATCGGAGTTTCCGAGCTTAGATCGGCCAGAATTCACCGGAGAAGTCTCGGTTCTCACCGGAGTAAAAATCGGCGATCGCGTGGGAAAGACAGAACGAGGCCGGGGTTTTTATAGACGGGGGAGGGCGGCGGGGTGGTTTAGATCATGTCCACGTCGGCTACGAACAGAATTCAGCAGGGTTTACGTCGAAATCCCGATCGGTTTCGATTCGGGCGCGGGGGAGTTCGGCGCGGCGCGAGGTAGACGAAGATCGGTGGGTCCCGCCTGTCAGTGTGAGAGAGCGCGGGCGCGCGGCTGCGGGCTAGCGCGGGTTAAGTTGGGCCGGCTGGTGGGTTTCGGCCCACTGGCCGGTTTTTTTCTGTTTTCTCTTTTTCTTTTTCCATTTCTTTTCTGATTTGAGTTTAATTTGAATTCCAGTTTGAATTTGAATTTTTGCAAAACATGCAACACGTCCAAAAATTTTTAAATTCCCCTCTTAACATGATTTAAGGTTTTGAATCAAAATTTTTGGGGTGTTACACCACCCAGCCCAAGATGCTACACACTAGCAGCACTCAAAAGGAGATCACGGCGGCGTGCAGGGCTCCAGCTCGGCCGTGTACCCCGACGGGGGCATCGCCTCATCCTTGGAACCTTCCTCATAACTCCCACATTGCAACCGTGAGCACCATGGCTCAGCAAGTCTTAACCGACAACCCTAGGCATGGAACTCTACATTCAAGGATCTGTAAGATAGGAAAAAGGACTTTGCAATAAAGACACGCCTACATGTTGATCTTTACTTTCAGTTTTATAGCAACAGTTTCATGAGCCTTAGGCAGCCCTCACATCGTAACTCCACAATCAAACAAGAAACGCTTTCCTCCAATTTGGTGATGCCCAACGTGGAATATAAACTTAATTAGCTCTATAGCTACAGCATACAAGGCTTCAAGACATTATTAGTTCAATACAGCATATTCCGTTGGCTTATTTCACTTCTTACTACGTCACAGTGCAGTGAACAAGCGGGTACTCAAATAACCGCGAGGGAGGTGATTGCAATCCGGAGACACCCGGATAACACGTCACATACACCCACTTTCAGAAGTTTGGTGCTTCACACCTTCCTACTCTGTTTTATGCAACAACCTTTCAAAGGCAACCAAAATGCTGAACCGGTCCATCCGTAACGGGCAGGAGGTCCCGCGTGGAGCATCTCTGTGCCCACCGGCAGATTTACACCTCGCTACAATCAACCCACTCCTATAAAAGGGTTGGGTAAGCCTCGGCACCCATGTTAACCAATTACATCGGTTTCCTGGTTCCCATGTGCCAGTATGCATCTGGTACTGTTTGATACTTGTCCAGCAGGGCCGCACACGGCTCGGTCCTCAATCGACACCAACAGGGCTACGCACGTGAGACCTCCGCTCATTGCATCCTATCCCCCCTGCTGGGTCTCAGTTTCACAACTTAAGCCATTCTATACCTCTTCTCATCCCGCGTGAATAAATACCTATCTCGCGAGTAGATTCCAACCACTTGACTTCTACCGAGATACTAAGAACATTAGCATGGAATTCATTACTCGTCGAGTTTGTAAACTACCGAACCCTTCATAGGATTTAAAAGGCTATGCAAGTGGGGTTTCAATCACCCTAACTCTAATGCAAGCATTTCACCCTAAACATAAGTGATACAAATAAAGAATTTACAAAAGTACTTAAATGAAAACCGGGGCTTGCCTGGTTGCGAGTTAAATGGAAAGTCAGCTTCTGGTTGGAGGACGTCCAGCGTCTCCGGTGCGTCCTCAACTTCGGTCACTATATGAGATGTAGCAAAATATATGTATAATTGTTAATAAAATATAAGAATTACCTTCTATTCATAGCTACTGCTATTTAGGCTCCTTATTTGGCTTTGGGATTTTTCCAGTGGATACTAGACTCTCTATGGATGATCTGAGCAAAATTTGGAGAAACTTCATTGCACCTTGTGGTCTCCAAAATTCCCACAAGCACAAGGATTCTCTGAATTTTGAGCCCAAATCAGAAGTTTTAACATGGCTAACAGTGGAATATCTAATTAGGGTAAGTCTCCATGGTTCTAACAAAATTTGTTTCACCATTTTTGGAGCTACCAACAGAGAGATATGGATTTTGGAAGTTGATAAGAAATGCTGAAAATGCCTCTGTTTATTTTTCCCATTTTTCAGAGACATAAAGGATTGACACCACATTTGGCCCAGCAAATTAGGTCCAATGACTCTGAAATTTTTACTGGAGTTCAATGATTTTTGAATAATGTCCTGCCCAAATTTGGGAATTTTCCAATAAACAGAACTCCTGTGAAAATTCCTACAAAATTTTCCTTAATTGAATTAATGAGCCAAATACAGAGATTTTCATAACCATTGGGCTGTATCCCTGGATAATATTCTCTGAGAGGAATCCAACAAAATTTGTTTGACAATTTTTAAACCTTCCTACAGAAAGTTATGGCTCTTCAAAGTTTGAACTGGAATAGGAAAATCTGGAAAAGTTTAAACTCGGCTGCGAGGCCCACATGTCAGCACCCTCTTCTACCTCGCGCCAAACCAAGAAACCAGCGGAGTTCTCCGGCGAGGGCGGCAGGAAAGGCCTCCCCGGCCATCTCCCGGCCCCATACTGGGCGCCCCCTGTTTTCAGGCACACTGAACACACCAGTGGTGTCGCCGGCGGCCGGATCTCACCAGAAACCACCGCGCACCGGCAACAGTGAGAACTAGGACTCCGGCGAGGTCGTGCACGTTGAATTCACCACCAAAAGATCAGTTCTTTGGCCCTAGAGCACCAGTGGGAGATCTAGGAGTTAGGCATGGCAGCCAAATCCGCCGGAGAGCCCTCCAAACCTATCGGCACCGTGCGCCCGAAGTGGTCCGAAGGTGTTCCCGCAACAAGAACGTGAAATCCTCGCTCTACACCTAATTTCCCAACCTAGAATCAAGGGAGGAAGTGTGCTAGCTAGTCTAGAACCTGTGTGTGAAGATTGAGCTACTCACAACACGAATTGAAGCTGAATTTAGCAACTCTTTACCTCGGTGTCGAGTTGCGCTGCCCGGGGGAAATCTCCAAATTCTCCTCCGAGGAATCATGGTTTGGGCTGAATTTTGGAGGTGAGCAGCTCCGGTCGTACGTGCACCAATTGGTTGGATCGCTTGGACGTGGGCTTCTCTGGGTTGGGCTGTCCACGGTGACCGAAAGTTGCAACTTTCGGTATTCACGTCGGCACAGTTGCAACTCCGGAAATTTTAAGCTCCAACAGGCAGAGACCGAAGTAGTTGGGATGGTGGATTGCTAGAGCACGTGTGGATGATGGTTTTTGCTGTGGGGAGCTCGAGCAACCGAGCTCACGGTGATGTGGTTGATCGGGGGAGAAACCAGCGGCGGTGTAGCTCGAGGTTTCGGTCGTGCGCTCGAGCAGAGGGGCCGGGGAGGCTGCGGATGAAGGCAGAGAGGAGAAGTAGAAGTGTGCTGCGGCTCTGATCGCCCACGCGCACCGGCTTGACTTCGGGAGCACGTGAGGAAGCAGCTCGGTGGAGGCAGCCGTCGCTCGGTGGCGCGCGGTGAACAGCCGAGGGGAAAAACAGGGTCAGTTAAACACTTCTGTGTGACTGACAAATGGGTCCCACCTCCTCCTCTTTTAATATAATTTTTCCAATTAGATTTTTACCACATCTACTCAGAATTAAAGCCTATACTTCCACACCAAGTCATGGTTTAAATTTGCTGAATTCAAATAGTTTGAATTCTGGTGTGGAGTTTGAATTAAGTTTGATGATTTGAATTTGAAATGAAATTTGAATTATCCCTTTTGCATTGTTCCAAAAACAAAGTAAACCAACTCCAAAACTTCTGATTTTTGGCATGGCTGCTAATTCAAATGTGGAGAACACATTTGTGAAACCAAATTTGCAAATTCAGGAAATTTTAATTTGAAACTGAATTTAAAATTCAGATTAGAGGGCTTCCTTTTTTAATCCCAAACAAATACTAAAACCCCTCCAAATGAGCTGAAATTTGGAAGATTAAATACTTGAAATATGAAGACCAAGTTATGAATTTAGATCTCCTTGGTTGGAAGTTTTTGGGAAGTTTGAATCACCACTTTGAACTCACACCGTTAATAATCAAAGTTTTAATTCCATTCATTTTTCCCAGGTGTACATGAGCTGAATTTTCGTGCTACCACTTTTTGGGGATTTTACATCCTTCCCCCCTTAAAAAGAATCTCGTCCCGAGATTCCAAAAGAAATGCAAAGTGGAGAAACTTTACCGGGTATATGAGGATAGCAAGTCCGGATAATTAGTTCGTAGATATTCCTCGCTTTCCCATGTCGCCTCATTAGCAGTATGGTTACTCCACAAGACATTGTGGAACTATAAGGTCCAGTTTCTTGTGGCGCGAGTCTTTTCATCGATCATCCGGATTGGATACTCCGTGTACGTGAGGTCCGGTTGAAGAACTTCTATGTCTTCTATGTGGATTTCAGCCGAGGGTTTGAGGCACTTCCTCGGCTGAGAGATATGGAAAATGTTGTGAATTCCTGCGAGCGACGCCGGTAAATTCAAGCTATTGGCCACGGGTCTGCATTTTTCAATGACGGCAAACGGACCAATGAACCGCGACGCAAGTTTCCTCTTAACTCCTAAACGATGAACTCCCTTCATCGGAGACACACGAACATAAACATGGTCCCCGATGTCGAAGTGAAGAGGACGGCGTCTTTTATCCGCATAGCTCTTCTGACGAGATTGAGCAGCCTTGAGATTGGCTTGTATTACTCGCACTCGTTCTTCAGCCTCATTCACAAGTTCAATGCCGTAGATAACTCGCTCGTCGGACTCACACCAGTTGAGAGGTGTGCGGCATTTCCGGCCGTAGAGAGCTTCATACGGCGCCATTTTGATGCTAGCTTGATAGCCATTGTTGTAAGAAAACTATACCAATGGCAAATGATCGTCCCAATTTTTGCCGTGGTGGATGGCACAAGCGCGTAGCATGTCTTCAAGCACTTGATTCACCCGTTCGGTTTTTCCATCCATCTGCGGGTGATACGCGGAGCTTCGGATCAGTTTGGTCCCCAATAACGAGTGCAGCTGTTCCCAAAACCGAGCGACGAACAGCGCACCGCGGTCTGAATAATGGACCGGGGAACACCGTGCAAGCACAAGATCCTTGCGATATACAACTCCGCATACTGATTTGCCTCGTACTTTGTATGTACGGGGATAAAATGAGCCAACTTGTTTAGTCGATCGACTATTACCCAAATCGAGTCATGCTTGTGAGACGTGAGAGGTAAACCAACAATGACTTCCAAGCTGATATCCTCCCACTTCCACGCCAGAATGTTCAATTGTTGCAGCTGTCCGGCCTTACGCATATGGTCGGCTTTCACACGCCGGCATGTATCTCATTCGGATACGTACTTTTCGATTTCTCTTTTCATCCGTGTCCACCAAAACCTGGTTTTCAGATCTTGGTACATCTTGTTGCTGCCCGGATGAATAGAATACTTGGACAAATGAGCTTCGTCCAATATTTTCTTCCGAAGCTTCATGTCACGGGGTACCACTATACGCTCTTTAAACCATAGAGTGTCGTGATAATCTCTCCGGAAGCAGTTTATTTCACCATTCTCCATCCTTCTCTGAATGTGCGACATTCCCACATCTTTCTTTTGAGCTTCCATGTCACACCCGGTTTTTCGAAGAACAACCAAGTGAATATCACATGTATGCCAGGATCATTTTCTCATACATGTGATGACAAATAGTGAAGCATCATTTATTACAAGCCAGGTGTCGAATATAAATAAGTCTTACATAGCATATGTCTCGATGGACGATAATAAGTTCATAACAAGTAAATAAAATAGCAGCGGAAATATTATTCTTGTGGGCTTCGTCACAGGCGTTGCCCGGGGGACTCCGTGAACCTAGAAACCTTCTTCGGGTATGAAATCTTGATCATTAAACACAACATCATTCTCTTGACCTGAGCAGCAATATAAACCAACAAATATGCAAGTTTGAGTACCGATGGTTCTCAGCAAGTGTGGGAAAGTTATATCATGCATGGCTAGAACAAGGAGAGGTTGAACTCATGGTTAAAGCACTACGCAATTAATACCTATTACCTTAGCTTATTAAGCACCTACATTACTACATAGGTGAAATGGTCCCAATCTCCCAACCCATCATCATAATTAAATAACCATAACATCATTTCCAATGTTAAGTTCCCCGCTTAACATCCTCAACTTCCAAAGCCATCAATCCTCTAATCATGAATAAGTCCAAGCCGCTCTTGACCGTGAACACGGCTGTCATGACAGTTTTGACTCTGCAGAGTTTGCACCACTGTACCCACATGTAGTGATTTCATCCACCGTTGCCAGGTGGACTAAAAGAACCTCAATTATGCCAGTGGTTACGAACCACATTCACACTTCCCAGGTGTGTAGCCAGGAGATCACTACGAAGCCTTTACGAAGGGATTCCCGACGAGCGTGGGCCCACTGAGGTTTCACCCCTAACAGCATACAAGAGGCTCCAACCCTGCTGCAGTGGCCCCCTCTTGAGCCTTGCGGTTCATATGGTAGTCCAGCTGACACCTACTCCCCGCACCATCCAACACACCCAAACTACGCCGGTGATACACCTAATTAATTGGCCAAGCTGCGCCATCTCAGCATGTGGTTGGCACGGTAAAGCCAGGTTACATGCTTCATGAACCGGTACTTAGGATCCAGGCAAGTACTAAACACAAACCTGAGTCTCGTGCACCCAGCACCAACCAAATCATCCAACTTGCCTCGATCCCTACCTCTACATAACTCATAATGTCTCATGCAAGAGTAAGGTAAACAAGTTGATGATATCATATCCCACTTATCCCATTCTAAGAAAGGCTAAGCAGAAGTAATATGAATGAATGACATAATAAAGCAAAATCCCATCCCAAGCTACAAGGAAAACAAGGTAATGCAATTCTAGGGAAACTTCCTAGCATGGGTTTCATATTTCAATTGACAATGCAAATAATTCTATCTACACATCCTAGCATAGGATCAAAGTGGTCAAGGACACTTGCCTTCTTCTTGCTGCTCTGAGAATTGAAAGTCTTGGTCTTGGAAGGGGAGAACTTGCTCTGGGGCAGACTCTACTCATGCCAATACACATAGCAAAAGAAAACACAATCCATAAGACATAGTTCACACTTCCACTTCATACAAACCACGCATTCACATTTATGAAAGTCATTCACATTTCTATGTGTTGTGGTTACTCTATGTGTGTTGATTTTTGGCTTACATGCACTTTTAAACATGTTCATATGTTTTCTAACTTTTGTATTCAGATTTATGTTTGCACACTATATATGAGTTTCCCATTTGAACAACTTCTTTATATTCAATTTATACACATCTTAGCTACCAAGTATGCATGGAAGGTATTTTCCTACTGCAAATGGGTTTTCAGACCTTCTACCAAACCCTAAACTGAAATCTTTGGATTTGGAGACTTCATTTAGCCTTTTATAGTTATGCATACCTACTTTCCTATATTTTAAGATTTATTTTCTATACCTAATTGTGAAGTTTATTATGAAAATAATAAGACACATCATCTAAACAGAATAGGTTCTGACCTAAAATATTAAATAATATATTTTTGAACTTCTCCTCTGATGTGAACTAATTTACATTTATTTTACCAATTTTCAGAATTACTTTCTAACCTAAAAATGTGTCCCTATAACTAATAAATGTGAATAATCAATTAGACAGATTAATTTCAACTTAAAATTTTTATTTTTAACTCACTCCAAAGTTTTCCAAGTGCTAGGAGAGTTCAAATTTGAATTTACAATGTGTTTGTCCCATCTTTATAATTTTAAATACTAATCACGTATTCAAATTCCTAAATTTAATATCATATAGGGTTAAAAAGGTAAACTCACCTCACTACAGGGCCTATTATATTATTTTAAGAATTTCCAGGGGCCTAACTATGCATATCAGAGGGTTATTGCTAATTTTTATTTAGTCCAGGGGCTAAAACTGATTTTTAATTGAATTTTCATGAATTTCTGAAGTTCCAGGGGCTAGGTCAGAAGTTTCCGGGGCTAGCTCGTATTTTCTGAGATCCCCAGGGGGTAGCACGTAAGAATCCCGGCCTTTATAATGCGGGGCTGACGTGGACTGTCCGATTTAAAACAGACGGCTGAGATTATAACGTCGAACCGGTACGCGGGGATTTAAATTCTACCGTGCGATTTAAAATAGACGGCGCACAAGCGGGCAAGTCGCTCTGATCAAGCGCGGGCGGCGCTGCCCGGCGGCGCGCAGCGGCGGGAGGCGGCGATCTCGCCGGAGAGCTTCGGATCTTCGTCAATTCTTCCTAAATCTGGATTTCATGGCATAGATCGGTAGAGGGGAGGTCGGGGATCTCACCTTGGGGGTTTTCTTGAGCTCGGAGGTCCTGGAAAGTGGTCGGCGACGAGGTCCGAGATGAATTCACAGCGAGGCTCGTCGGCGCTGTGTTTGAGGCGCAAACCACCGAGTTTTCTGCACCTGCGTGATTCCCCGGAGGCGGTGGAACACGTTCAGCGTGTTAGATCAGAGAACCCGAGCAGAGATCGAAGGGAAAACTGTGATCGGAGCTTCGGTTCTCACCGGAAGGAAAACGGCTGATCGTGGGTGAAAATCGGGGAGATGCCGGTGTTTATATAACCGGGGAGGGGCGGCGTTCGGTTGTGATCGAGTTTGTGTCGTCCAGAACCGAAATTCGGCTGGGGTACGCGAGTATGCGGGGCGGTTTTGATTCGGAGGAGAGAAGAGTCCCGGCCGGCCGAGCTCGGGCGCGAGGAGGAAGAAGGATGGCGGGCCCCACACGTCAGCGAGAAAGGAAACGGGGCGTGCGACTGCGGGCTGGCGCGGGGTGGGGTGGGCCGGCTGGTGGGTTTCGGCCCACTAGCCGGTTTTTTCTGTTTTTCTTTTTCTTTTTCAATTTCTTTTCTGGTTTGAATTTGAATTTGAATTCCAACTAAATTTGAATTTCTGCAGCCCATGCAATACATCCAAAAAAATTTTAAATTCCCCTCTTAACAGGATTTTGGGGTGTTACAGCTCTACCCCCCTTAAAAGAAATCTCGTCCTCGAGATTGGTGGTTCTAAGAAAATAATTCCGGAAACTGTGCCTTAAGTTCGTCTTCTCGCTCCCATGTGGCCTCCTCTTCCGAGTGATGCTTCCACTGCACCTTGCACATCCGGATTCTTTTATTACTTGTGAGGCGTTTCATTGTCTCCAAAATCTTGGATGGTTGCTCGGCATAAGACAGATCCTCAGCTACGTCAACCTCATTCATGGGTAACATCTCTTCAGGTGTTCTCAGACATTTCTTGAGCTGTGACACATGAAATACGTCATGCACATCCGATAGGCGAGCCGGTAATTCTAGTTCATACGCCACTTCGCCTTTCCTCTCCAGAACTTGAAAGGTACCGATGTATCGAGGTGATAACTTCCCTTTCACCTTGAACCGACGAAGTCCTCGGATAGGGGACACCTTGAGATAGACATAGTCCCCCACGTTGAAAACGAGCTCTCTTCTTCGTACATCGGCATAGCTCTTTTGTTGTGTCTGTGCTATCCTCAAGTTGTTGCGAATTTCCCTCACTTTCGCCTCGGCTTCTTGTAGTACTTCGGGTCCAAACACTTTACTTTCCCCCGTTTGGTTCCAAAATAGGGGAGTTCTGCACTTCCTCACATACAAAGCTTCAAACGGTGACATCTTCATACTAGCCTGATAGCTGTTGTTATAGGAGAACTCCGCATAGGTTAAGTTCTTATCCCAACTCCGATTGTTTTTGAGTGCACACGCTCTCAGCATATCCTCAAGAATCTAATTGGTTCTTTCCGTCTGTCCGTCAGTTTGGGGATGATAGGCAGAGCTAAAATTCAGATGGATTCCCATTGTTTCATGCAACTTTTGCCAGAACTTTGAGGTGAACTGTGTCCCTCGAACCGACACTATCTTCTGGGGCACTCCATGGTAACACACGATACTTGACATGTACAACTCCGCCAATTTGGATCTGCTATAGCTTTCTTTCACAGGGATGAAATGAGCTACTTTGGTTAGCCTGTCGATGATGACCCATATCGAATCATATCCTGATTGGGTCCTGGGTAGTCCCACTAAGAAATCCATATCGATTTCTTCCCATTTCCATTCAGGCACTTTGAGTGGTTGCAATAATCCCGCGGGTTGTTGATGTTCTGCTTTTACCAACTGACATGTGTCACATAGGGCAACATGTTCCGCGACATCTCGCTTCATGCCATACCACCAATACCTGCTCTTGAGGTCCTGGTACATCTTCGTACTCCCAGGATGAATGGAATAGTCGGAATCGTGAGCCTCCTTCAAAATCAATTCACGGATCTCCTTTACTTCAGGCACACAGATTCTTTTCCCGTGCCACATCGTACCTTGTTCATCCTCTCTGAAACCAGGGGCTTTATTTTCCTTGATGACTTGTCTGATTTCTTGTATCTTCTCGTCATTCGTTTGACCCTCGCGTATGTCTCACTCTAGTGTGGAGTCCACTTCCATGGCGATGGCTTCACCACTATTCACCAGCCATAAATTGAGCCTTATAACCTCGTCCTTCAATTCTGCAGGCATGTCCTTCAAGCTCAACTTATTGACCTGCACTTTCCGACTTAAAGCATCTGCCACGACGTTTGGTTTCCCAGGATGATAGTTGATGGCCACATCAAAGTCATTGATTAGCTCTAACCATCTCCTTTGTCTGAGGTTGAGATCTGGCTGTGTGAAAATGTATTTTAAACTCTTATGATCCGTATATATCTCTGTCCTCTTCCCAATCAAGTAGTGCCGCCAAATTTTCAACGCGGGTACCACTTCGGCTAGTTCTAGGTCATGTGTAGGATAGTTCTTCTCGTGCTTCCGGAGCTGCCGGGATGCATAAGCCACGACATGCCCTTCTTGCATGAGAACACATCCCAACCCGTTTCCAGAGGCATCGCAGTACACCGAAAAGTTCTTCTGCATATCCGACATAACTAACACTGGGGCTGTTGTCAATCTTTTCTTTAGCTCCTGAAAACTCGTCTCGCACTGCGGCGTCCACGTGAATGTGATTCCCTTCTCCAACAGTTTGGTGAGGGGTCTCGAGATCTTGGAGAATCCCTCAATGAACTGTCGATAGTATCCAGCCAATCCCAAGAAGCTTCGAACGTCCCCGACATTCTCAGGGGTCTTCCACTTCTGTAGATCCTTGATCTTGGCGGGATCCACGGAGATTCCTCCCTCCGAGATTATATGTCCTAAGAAGGGAACTCTCTTCAGCCAAAACTCACACTTGCTCAACTTGGCATATAGTTGGTGTTCCCTCCGCTTCTGCAACACCAACCTTAGATGTTTCTCATGTTCCTCTTCATCTTTGGAGAAGACGAGAATGTCATCTATGAAAACCACCACAAATTTGACCAGATATTCCATGAATACCTTGTTCATGAGATACATGAAGTATGCCGGGGCATTAGTTAGCCCGAAAGGCATGACGGTGTATTCATACAGTCCGTATCGAGATACGAAAGTTGTCTTTGGAATATCGGTTTGCCTTATCTTAAGTTGGTGGTATCCTGACCTGAGATCAATTTTCGAGAACACACAAGCTCCCCTCAACTGATCAAACAAGTCTTCAATGTGGGGTAATGGGTACTTGTTCTTGATGGTTACTTCATTCAAGGCACGGTAGTCTACGCATAACCTTTGGGTTCCGTCCTTCTTCGGCACAAATATCACTGGAGCTCCCCATGGTGAGGAACTAGGACGAATATACCCCTTCTCCGTCAATTCACTTAAATGATCCTTGAGTTCTCCCAGCTGCTTGGAGTCCATCCGATAAGGTCTCTTGTATATCGGAGCTGTTCCAGGCACTAGCTCAATCGCAAATTCCACTTCACGATCGGGAGGCATACCTGGTAACTCCTCGGGAAAAACATCTGGATATTCCCTGATGATCCTGATCTCTTCCACCTTCACCTCAACTTGATTTAATTTAATGTCCCTCCTAGGCTCTTGTATTGTTATGAACTTTACTCTTGTGCCACTGGGGTGAGTGAGTTCCACTGTTCTGGTCGAACAGTGGATGATTCCCTTATGTTTGGTCAACCAATCCATACCCAAAATAATATCTATCCCTTGTGAATCTATCACTATGAGGTTAGCAGTAAATACTACCCCATTAATGTCTAGGTTCACCTTGGGACACACTTGTCTTGTCCTTATTTCTCCACCTAGAGAGTATACTGCTAGCACATGGTTCATTTGTGTTGTTGCTAGGTCATGCTTCTTGACAAACCCTTGGGCAATGAACGAGTGGGAAGCACTAGAATCAAGCAGCAGGGTTGCAATGTGTAAATTGGCAGGAAACTTACCAACTACCACGTCGGGTGCCTCTTGCGCTTCTTCCATGGTCACGTGGTTCACCCGTCCTCACATTACATTCTGCTGTTGCGGCTGTACGGGCTTCTTCTTTGGGCACTTATGGGCGTAGTGCCCCACTTCACCACAGTTAAAGCATTGCACCCCAACCTTAGGTGCCTGGCCTTTGTTGTCTTGGGGTTGGTTTGGGGTCCTGGTACTGCTGGTCGAGGTTGGTATGTAGGGTGAGGCTGCTGTCCAAACTGACGCTGTGGCGGTGCTGGTGCTGCCGGAGGCCTGAAGTTCGGGTTGTACCCTCTCGGTGCTGAGTAGGATACCGCAGCACGGCTCGTCTGCCCTGTGGGTTGCTGCATCAGATGTGGGCGGGTGTTGCTACCCGAGGCTTGGTGTGACCACCCGGCCTTCCTCTTGTTTTCATTTTCCAAGGCCTTCAGCTTCCTTTCTACAACAAATGCTCTGTCCACCATCTTTTGGAAGCTTTCATACTCGTTGGAGGACATTGCACACTGCATTTCTGCGGTAAGTCCTTCCACGAAGCAGTCCTGTTTCTGCTCATTAGTCTCTATGTCCCGTGGGGCATAACGGGATAGTTGAGTGAATTTAGTAAGGTATTCCCTCACAGTCATGTTTCCTTGCTGCAATCCCAAGAAATCCTTCCTCTTGTTTTTGAGTTCACCCCTTGGTATGTAATGGTTGCGGAAGCTACGCTTGAACTCTTCCCAAGTGATGTTCTCAGGGTCATGATGGGCGGCCACGTAAGCGGTCCACCAATCAGCAGCAGGTCCATGCAATTGGTGAGAGGCAAACAGCACCCTCTCATACCCTGGGCATTGTATAATCCTCATCTTGCTCTCAATGGTATTTAGCCAATCATCTGCCTCCAGGGGTTCAGCAGCACTTGGAAACTTTGGAGGTTGAGTTCCTAGAAACTCACTCAACCTTGGTTGGCGTGGTGCAGCTTGTGGAGGTGGAGCTTGGTGCAAGTTGGCCACCACTTGAGTCAGGTTCTGGATGAGCTGATTTTGATTCTCAAGCATTTGGTGGATGGGATCAACTCCTTCACGGCGTCCACCCCTGTCTTGGCTTCCTGAAAGGTGAGGGTTGCCTGCCTCAACGTTGTTGTTGGCAGGGTTGGCAGCACGACCCTTTCCTCTTCCGGCCATCTATCATGATCAACCAAATGTCAATTTAAAGCATTACGTATTAACTTACTTTAAGATTTTGAGAACTTATTTCATGTATATTTTCTGAGGATTTCATGTCTTATGTGAACATAAATACACTCTTAATTCATATGGGTTCACACTTCAAAGCAAGACAACCTGAAGACGAGGTTGTTGACAAACGCCCATGGCTTCCACAACTCACGTCGCACACCAAGCATTAACACACCATTAACTAAGGTAACAACTCGACTACTCGACATCCTGCTAAACTAAGGGAAGGACTCTACACTACTCGTATCACTGAGCTGGCTCTTCGGGATCTTCCTCATTATTGCGGCTGCCTTCTGACTCCGCTTTGGGTGGGGAGGCTGCTGGTGGAGAAGTGCGACGACGCCTGATCGCCCGGCGATCTGGGGAGTCAGGAGTCCATGTGTCATTCACGGTGACACACAGTTCATTCCCATCTCCTCTTTCTCTCGCCCTCAAGCAGGCTCGAAGCAACGCTTCGGTTTCCTTCAGGGTGTCACGAACATCCTGAAGCTCCTGCTGACACTCAGTCGAGTGCTGAGCATAGCAGCATCCTCCAAGCACAAGTCCATGTGCTCATGGGAAGTCCCCTGCTGCACTGGCGGGTACTTATACTCCGTTGTACCACTCTCGCGCTTGAGGACATACATGTACTCAGTCCTGTCCAGGTGACGACGATAGATGTGACTCTGACAGGTGATTGCCTCCCAGGTGACATCCTTCTCCGCATCGACCTGTGTCGCTCGACAAGCTGGAGAGCGGTGGATCTTGAGCAGCTGATTTTCGTGGATAATCCTCATCTCTGAACTCCATTCTTCCCGCTTCTCACGGATGGTCCTGGTGGAGCTATAGTGTATGATTAGCTTGCCCGTATTGCCGGCGGCTTGGAGCATGCGTCGAAGACGGCGCAACAAGCTTCCTACTGCCAAACCGTAGGAGAGATACGTCACAGGACGGTTCTCCTCTCTCAGGCAAGGGCAACTACGGGAACTCTCCCTCCGGTGGACTTGCGGGCGGTGCGGATCATGCGAACCATCTAACACATAAAGCATTTAAAATTAAGTTAGATAAGATTTTAAACAAAAAATCCTATTTTGAATATATGATGGGGTAAGATGAATAAAGGGGCCCGTTAAATAACACTTTTCAACCCACACCTTGTAAAATAGTTTTTAAGAAAATAGGATCCTTAAATACGTCCATTTCTACCTAGGTCCACGTTCCTACGGGCAACCTTGGCTCTGATACCACTTGTGAAGACTCTCTAGGATCATAGACTATCCCCACATACCACCACTCGTATTTTTTGCGCACTTTGTCCTCACTCGTGCGCACCCGGGAAGACTTCCCGGTCGGTCACCCATCCCCAAATTCCACCGGGCCAAGCACGCTTAACCCCAGAGTCCTTTGCAGGTGGGCTTCCAGAAAAGAAGGTATACCTTGGTGGTATGAGTACTCTATCAATCCTATTAAGCCGGGAGTCAGGATATCACACAATCCACCCCCTTAGAAGACCGTCGTCCTCGTCGGTCAACGCAAAGATAGGAACGTCCCCTCTTAGCCACGTCCCTACATTCAGTACTGACATACACATACCATACGTCTGGTTAGTAGCATACGTACCATACTGTGTCCCACACAGAGGACCCACGCATCATGCGTACGTACCCACGTCCCTGACCCGTACGCTACCGTATCCTTTTCACTGACCCGTACGCACCCATGAAACTACGAGGATCAGCTCAAATACCACTTCTGTCACACCCGGTTTTTCCGAAGAACAACCAAGTGAATATCACAAGTATGCCAGGATCATTTTCTCATACATGTGATGACAAATAGTGAAACATCATTTATTACAAGCCAGGTGTCGAATATAAATAAGTCTTACATAGCATATGTCTCGATGGACGATAATAAGTTCATAACAAGTAAATAAAATAGCAGCGGAAATATTATTATTGTGGGCTCCGTCACAGGCGTTGCCCGGGGGACTCCGTGAACCTAGAAACCTTCTTCGTGTACGAAATCTTGATCATTAAACACCACATCATTCTCTTGACCTGAGCAGCAATATAAACCAACAAATATGCAAGTTTGAGTACCGATGATACTCAGCATGTGTGGGAAAGTTATATCATGCATGGCTAGAACAAGGAGAGGTTGAACTCATGGTTAAAGCACTACGCAATTAATACCTATCACCTTAGCTTATTAAGCACCTACATTGCTACATAGGTGAAA
Organism: Neostapfia colusana; assembly: GCA_030760725.1. Lineage (NCBI taxonomy): Eukaryota > Viridiplantae > Streptophyta > Magnoliopsida > Poales > Poaceae > Neostapfia > Neostapfia colusana. The sequence continues at coordinate 99,627,969 of JASWHV010000007.1, read as the reverse complement.
TGGTCCCAATCTCCCAAGTCATCATCATAATTAAATAACCATAACATCATTTCCAATGTTAAGCTCCCCGCTTAACATCGTCAACTTCCAAAGCCATCAATCCTCTAAACATGAATAAGTCCAAGCCGCTCTTGACCGTGAGCACAGCTGTCATGACAGTTTTGACTCTGCAGAGTTTGCACCACTGTACCCACATGTAGTGATTTCATCCCCCGTTGCCGGGTGGACTAAAAGAACCTCCATTATGCCAGTGGTTACGAACCACATTCACACTTCCCAGGTGTGTAGCCAGGAGATCACTACGAAGCCTTTACAAAGGGATTCCCGACGAGCGTGGGCCCAGTGAGGTTTCACCCCTAACAGCATACAAGAGGCTCCAACCCCGCTGCAGTGGCCCCCTCTTGAGCCTTGCGGTTCATATGGTAGCCCAGCTGACACCTACTCCCCGCACCATCCAACACACCCATACTACGCCGGGGATACACCTAATTAATTGGCCAAGCTGCCCCATCTCAGCATGTGGTTGGCACGGTAAAGCCAGGTTACATGCTTCATGAACCGGTCCTTAGGATCCAGGCAAGTACTAAACACAAACCCGAGTCTCGTGCACCCAGCACCAACCAAATCATCCAACTTGCCTCGATCCCTACCTCTACATAACTCATAATGTCTCATGCAAGAGTAAGGTAAACAAATTGATGATATCATATCCCACTTATCCCATTCTAAGCATGGCTAAGCAGAAGTAATATGAATGAATGATATAATAAAGCAAAATCCCATCCCAAGCTACAAGGAAAACAAGGTAATGCAATTCTAGTGAAACTTCCTAGCATGAGTTTCATATTTCAATTGACAATGCAAATAATTCTATCTACACATGCTAGCATAGGATCAAAGTGGTCAAGGACACTTGCCTTCTTCTTGCTGCTTTGAGAATTGAAAGTCTTGGTCTTGGAAGGGGAGAACTTGCTCTGGGGCAGGTTCTACTCATGCCAATACACATAGCAAAAGAAAACACAATCCATAAGACATAGTTCACACTTCCACTTCATACAAACCACACATTCACATTTATGAAAGTCATTCACATTTCTATGTGTTGTGGTTACTCTATGTGTGTTGATTTTTGGCTTACATGCACTTATAAACATGTTCATATGTTTTCTAACTTTTGTATTCAGATTTATGTTTGCACACTATATATGAGTTTCCCATTTGAACAACTTCTTTATATTCAATTTATACACATCTTAGCTACCAAGTATGCATGGAAGGTATTTTCCTACTGCAAATGGGTTTTCATACCTTCTACCAAACCCTAAACTGAAATCTTTGGATTTGGAGACTTCATTTATCCATTTATAGTTATGCATACCTACTTTCCTATATTTTAAGATTTATTTTCTATACCTAATTGTGAAGTTTATTATGACAATAATAAGACACATCATCTAAACAGAACAGGTTCTGACCTAAAACATTAAATAATATATTTTTGAACTTCTCCTCTGATGTGAACTAATTTAGATTTATTTTACCAATTTTCAGAATTATTTTCTAACCTAAAAATGTGTCCCTATAACTAATAAATGTGAATAATCAATTAGACAGATTCATTTCAACTTAAAATTTTTATTTTTAACTCACTCCAAAGTTTTACATGTGCTAGGAGAGTTCAAATTTGCATTTACAATGTGCTTGTCCCATTTTTTGAATTTTAAATACTAATCACATATTCAAATTCCTAAATTTAATATCATATAGGGTTAAAAAGGTAAACTCACCCCACTACAGGGCCTATTATATTATTTTAAGAATTTCCAGGGGCCTAACTATGCATATCAGAGGGTTATTGCTAATTTTTATTTAGTCCAGGGGCTAAAACTGATTTTTAATTGAATTTTCATGAATTTCTGAAGTTCCAGGTGCTAGATCAGAAGTTTCCGGGGGCTACCTCGTATTTTCCGAGATCCCCAGGGGGTAGCACATAAGAATCCCGGCCTTTATAATGCGGGGCTGACGTGGACCGTCCGATTTAAAATAGACGGCTGAGATTATAACGTCGAACCGATACGCGGGGATTTAAATTCTACCATGCGATTAAAAATAGACGGTGCACAAGCGGCCACGTCGCTCTGATCGAGCGCGGGCGGCGTTGCCCGGCGGCGCGCGGCGGCGGGAGGCGGCGATCTCGCCGGAGAGCTTCGGATCTTCGTCAATTCTTCCTAAAACTGGGATTTCATGGCATAGATCGGTAGAGGGGAGGTCGGGGATCTCACCTCGGGGGTTTTCTTGAGCTCGGAGGTCCTGGAAAGCGGTCGGCGACGAGGTCCGAGATGAATTCACAGCGAGGCTCATCGGCGCTGTGTTTGAGGCACAAACCACCGAGTTTTCTGCACCTGCGTGATTCCTCGGAGGCGGTGGAACACGTTCGGCGTGTTAGATCAGAGAACCCGAGCAGAGATCGAGAGAAAACGGTGATCGTAGCTTCGGTTCTCACCGAAAGGAAAATGGCTGATTGTGGGTGAAAATCGGGGAGATGCCTGTGTTTATATAGCCGGGGAGGGGCGGCGTTCGGTTGTGATCGAGTTTGCGTCTTCCAGAACCGAAATTCGGCTGGGATACGCGAGTATCCGGGGTGGTTTTGATTCGAAGGAGAGAAGAGTCTCGGCCGGCCAAGCGCGGGCGCGAGGAGGAAGAAGGATGGCGGGCCCCACACGTCAGCGAGAAAGGAAACGGGGCGCGCGACTGCGGGCTGGCGCGGGGTGGGGTGGGCCGGCTGGTGGGTTTCGGCCCACTGGCCGGTTTTTTTCTATTTTTCTTTTTCTTTTTCCATTTCTTTTCTGGTTTGAATTTGAATTTGAATTCCAACTAAATTTGAATTTCTGCAGCCCATGCAATACGTCCAAAAATTTTTAAATTCCCCTCTTAACAGGATTTTGGGGTGTTACATTCCATAATCTCTTCTCGTATGGTAGGGAAGAGAGCAAGATTATATAATGCCCCATATGGAACCAAGTACAGACTCGGCTCCTCCTATTCAAGTGGGGTGATAGACAGATGGTTGACGTGAGATTTGCGGCTTAAAGCGTCAGCAACCACGTTCGCCTTTCCAGGATGGTAGTGAATCTTGATCTCATAGTATTTGATCAGTTCTAGCCATCTCCGTTGCCACATATTCAACTCCTTTTGAGTGAATATGTACTTCAAACTCTTGTGGTCGGTGTAGAGGTGCACTAATTTCCCGAGTAAATAGTGCCTCCACATTTTCAAGGCCAACACTACAGCAGCGAGCTCAAGATCATGAGTCGGATAGTGCTGCTCGTGGTTACGAAGTTGCCGAGCCATAGGCAACCACTCTTCCTCCTTGAATTAATACACAGCCAAGCCCGATACCGGGGGCATCACAATATACGTTGAAGGGCTTGGTTGTATCCGATTGAGCTAACACCGGGGCTGTTGTAAGATGCTTCACAATGCTCGGAATGCTACTTCACAAGCTGAGCTCCAAATATATTTGATCCCCTTCTTTAACAGTTCAGTCATTGGCTTAGCAAGCTTGGAGAAGTTCGGTATGAATCTCCGTTAATATCCTGCTAACCCGAGAAAACTCCTGACTTCGTGGACTGATGTGGGGGACTTCCGTTTCAGCACTTGTTCGATTTTTCTTGGATCAACTGCAATGCCTTGCGCAGAAACAATGTGTCCAAGAAATGGCACTTGGCTGATCCAAAACCCGCACTTGCTGAACTTGGCGTAAGGCTTATGGTCTCGCAATCATTGAAGCACGATATGCAGGTGTTCGGCGTGTTCTTCTTCAGACTTGGAGTAAACTAAGATGTCATCTATGAACACCACCACGAACTTGTCCAACTCCGGCATGAACACCGAGTTCATGAGGTACATGAAATGTGCCGGCGCGTTGGTGAGACCAAAGCACATGACGAGGTATTCATACAGCCCATATCTCGTCGAGAAGGACGTCTTCAGAATATCCTCCACCCGGATCTTGATTTGATGATATCCGGAGCGAAGATCCATCTTTGAAAATACATTCGCACCCACAAGTTGATCGAATAAGATATCGATGCAGGGCAGTGGATATTTATTATTGATGGTGACGGCATTGAGAGGTCGGTAGTCCACACACAACCTCAAGGTTTCATCCTTCTTCTTCACAAACAGCGCCGAGGATCCCCATCGTGAGGAACTCGGTCGAATGAAACCCTTCTTCATTAAATCATTGAGCTGCTCTTTTAATGCAGCTAGCTCATTCGGAGCCATCTTGTACGGTCTCCGTGATATTGGTGTCGTCCTGGGTACAAGTTCGATCTTGAACTCGACATCCCTTTCGGGTGGCATGCCCGGGAGATCATCCAGAAAGACATCCAGGTATTCACGGACCACACGAATATCCTCAAGTTTTGTTGCTTCCGTGTTATATGTGTATGGTGCTTCTTGAACCGAACGGTCAAGAATAAGAACATGTGGTTCATGAAGTGGAGAGTTTAAATGAACCACACGTGGAATGATGTCAAGAACAGCACCATGGTGATGTAGCCATGACATTCCAAAAATGACATCAAGTTTTTGACTCTCTAACATGATTAGAGAAGTCGGGTATAGATTCCCACCCAACTGTAATGGTGCTCTATAGACCATGCTATCAGCCGTTATTTTCCCACCCGGAGAGCATATCAAGTAAGAACAATTTGTGGGAATGATAGACAATTGATACTTAATAACAAAAGACTGACTTGAGTAAGAAAACGTACCCACGAGGACGGGTTCGCCTTCCAGCACGTGTTCGATGGCTACGTGGTGGACGTTGCCGGGTTTTGGTGCTGGTTTCTTGGGCTGATTATGGAGCTGATTTGCACCCTGATACGGTGCTGCACCCCTGCCCTGTCGTGGCTCGGGGCAGTCCCTCGAAATATGCCCGACACGGCCACACGTGAAGCACGTGTAAGGTGTTGGGGTCCCTCCAACTTGAGGACGATATCCCGGTGCACGCGGATGATACTGAGGCGCACGCGGGACCATCCTTTGCTGCTGCTGTTGCTGTGGTGGATATGACGGTCGCAAGCTGGGCACATTATATTGTCGACCGTGAAAATGAGGCGGTCGCGCATGTGGCTGCCATCTCTGACTGGATGGTGAGCGATACACCACGCGGTATTTTTGTGGCGCCCCACCACTGCTGCTCGTCAGCGTGCTGTGTTACCTCTTATCAGAACCGCGCTCACGCTGAGCATTTTCTTGTAAGATCGCAGCATTAACAAGGTTGTTGAATGTGCCGTGACTGCTTTGAGCGAGATGGACCTTCATTTCGGAATTCAGGCCCCAGAAGAATGCGTTTTGGTTGTCTTCCTCGGTTCTCACAAATCCTGGCGCATACTGCACCAGCTGGTTGAATGACCTGGAGTACTCATGAGCACTCCTCTCACCTTGTTTCAGCGCCAGGAACTCCTGGAGCTTCCTCTCCATAACACCGGGAGGTATATGATAGGCGCGGAACGCCTCCTGGAACTCCATCCATGTGACGGCATGGCCAGCCAGTAAGGAGGCTGTGTAGTTCGCCCACCATGTACCGGCTTCCCCTTGAAGCTGTTGTGCTGCGTACAGCGCCTTCTGGTGTTCGGTGCACCGTAGTAACCCGAACTTCGCCTCAAGAGTGCGGATAAAGCTGTCCACCTCCAACGGCTCTTCGGCCTCCGTAAATACCGGTGGATGGGTCACCATGAAGTCTGAATAGGAACTTTGTTGGCGCTGGCGTTGCCCATTGTCTTGGCGTCCTTCTGGACGGGACGCATTCTGCTGCACCAGCATCCGCAGCAACTCGGTTTGCTCGTCGTGTGAGCCGAGCACTGCAGCGAGAACCTCCTCAAGGTTTCTTGGAAGTTCTGGCGGTGGAGGAGGTGGTTGCTGCAGCGTCGTGGTTTGCTCCGGAGGTGGAGACTCATCACCACGAACCTGACTCGGACCTCCCTCTTCTTGTGCTGAACGTGTATGCACCATTCTGCATTCATACCATTCAAACGATCAACAAATGTTTGTTTACTTCATCCAGTCTATACAATAGTAGTGCAAGAATGGAACAAATAATCATTCACACATATGGATAAAGTATAAACTTTATACAACATATACATCCCTGGACCATATCACACGATTGAGTTCCAATGTAATGAACTTTATGGATTAAAAGTTCATTTTGACCATCGTGGGTTGCCATGGGATGTTAAGTGTGTTAGCATGCGTAAATCCTCGCTATTGTACTGGACCCAAACATGTCCTCGCTCGAAGTGATATTTTTAATGCATAAAATTTTTTGACTCCACTCACTGTTTTACAACATCCACTGGATATCGAAATGCGAAACTAAGTGTTTTGGTTGAAAAACTTCAACAGGGTTTTCTCTGTCCAGCTTCGGGTCCAGCTGACCAGTCTGGATAATTCAACTGTTTTGACCACTTTGAAGGCAAAACCTGGACTGGAGTTCAACAACAAAGTTGTAGTAGACTCAAACAGGAATACATATTCGATTTATTTGCCTCCATAGCCTCCCTAGTCCAGGAGTTATTGTTTTCACAAGTTGACAGATTTTTCTCAGGAATTTTGACAGCACCTCCTTTGCATGTGGCTGTTTTGTTCACAAAATTCCAACTATTTCTGCCCCCAATCTAGGAAAACACTGAACTACAAAGTTGTAGAACATTTCCAACACTTTCGAATGGTATCTTACTTGACCCTTAGAAATTTTTGTACAAGAAGTTGTGGTCGAAATAAAGAAAATTCCAGAGAGCATTTTTGCTCTGCTATGTTTCTGGACAGTGCATACTCATCTGAGATTTTCATCCATTTGGAGGGAGATTTTGTTCTGGAGTTCTACAGAAAAGTTGTAGAAGACTTCAAAACCTTTAAAAAATGGTATCCCACAACTCCATTGGTTCAACCAATCCTATGTTATACCCTGTTTAAGTTCAGCAAAGTTTCTGCCGAAAACAGGGGAGGTTGTTCCTAAGTCTTAGAGATTGAATCTATACTCCCAATTGACTCATAGTTTAATATGGGAGTTCAATAACCCCTAAATGAAATCCTAAACTTAATTTTAACTCTTTTTCTTTTAAAATATACTTTTATGCAACTAATACTCATCTCAGTACTATGTTTCCTCACCAAAGAAAATTCCTAAGCCGGTATTCCGGCATATACGTGTCAAATGGTGGAACTAAGAACGTCGCTCACAAACGATCTCTAAGCGTCATGCTCTAACGTGGTTAATGTACCTGCAGAAGAACACACGATAATTGTGCACACAAAGGTTTTTGACATTTCAGGCAGTTCCATATCATAATAAAAACATACGGTCCGTATCATTGTCATACGGATCGTCCTTGAGTCAAGCCACGTCTCAAGGTACATGGTCGTGTTTTTACACCACACGACGGGGAACCCGAGTACAGCGCGAACGGGTCGTCACGGTTGGGAATTTTATGAACCCAACAGATACCACCTACTGCCTCATGACCATTGAGGCACGCCGATGACCAGCGCTGCGTATGGCCCTTTGAACATTGAATGTTCAAGAGTTGCATACTATCGTGTTGCTTACCACATGATGGGGTATTCTCACTTTTGTCTAAAGCACGCTGGAGATAAGCGTTTTCATATGCTCTCAGAACCATGGAGAGGTTCGGAGACTCATATTAACTACCTTGCCAAGCCACGGTATTCCATTCCATACTATTGCTCGTATGGCGAGCTTACCGCAATTGATCCGCCTGCGGTGGCGTACCTTACCTCTTACCTGACGTCGGAGCATCGTTACAGGATGTATAACAAATATGTTAGCATTTCCACCTTAGTAACTACTGCTATAATAAAACTTATGTGGGCTTAATGACTAATCCTCAGTCGACTACTTCTAAATTTTCAAAATAGACTCTTTTCGAGCGTGATATTCCCAATGCGGCTCTGATACCACGACTGTGGGGACCACCCCGTGGTTCACCCACTCCGGTATCGCAGAGGGTGGTGCCATGCGATGCGGCACCCAACAGCACACAAGAAAAGATTAAGAACACCATACAAACTTTTATTTGATATAAAAACAGCGGAAGTCTTTTTACATACATAGCCTCTCATCCTAACTATGCAAAAGTGCAGCCGTCCAGCCCGGGAGACTACACACTAGCAGCACTCAAATGGAGATCACGGCCCTGTGCAGGGCTCCAGCTCGGCCGTGTACCCCGACGGGGGCATCACCTCATCCTCGGAACCTTCCTCATAACTCTCACCTGCACACAGCTCAAATATTGCAACCGTGAGCACGATGGCTCAGCAAGTGTTAACTGACAACCCTTGACATGGAACTCTACATGCAAGGATGTGTAAAATAGGAAAAAGGACTTTGCAATAAAGACACGCCTACATGTTGATCCTTACTTTCAGTTTTATAGCAACAGTTTCATGTGCCTTAGGCAGCCCTCACATCGGCAGTCCACAATCAAACAAGAAACACTTTCCTCCGATGTGGTGATGCCCAACGTGGAATATAAACTTAATTAGCTCTATAACTACAGCATACAAGGTTTCAAGACATTCATACTTCAATACAGCATATTCAGTTGGCTTATTTCACTTCTTACTACGTCACAGCGCAGTGAACAAGCGGGTACTCAAATAACCGTGAGGGACGGTGATTGCAATCAGGAGACACCCGGATAACACGTCACATACACCCACTTTCAGAAGTGTGGTTCTTCACACCTTCCTACTCTGTTGTATGCAACAACCTTTCAATGGCAACCCAAATGCCGAACCGGTCCATCCGTAACGGGTAGGAGGTCCCCACGTGGAGCTTGTCTGTGCCTACCGGCAAATTTACACCTTGCTACCCTCAACCCACTCCTATAAAACGGTTGGGTAAGCCTCGGCACCCATGTTAACCAATTACATCTGTTTCCTGGTTCCCATATGGCAGTATGCATCCGGTACTGTTCGATACATGTCCAGCAGGGCCGAACACGGCTCAGTCCTCAATCGACACCAACAGGGCTATGCACGTGAGACCTCCGCTCACTGCATCCTATCCCCCTTTCTGGGTCTCAGTTTCACAACTTAAGCCATTCTCTACCTCTTCTCATCCCGCGTGAATAATACCTATCTCGCGAGTAGATTCCAACCACTTGACTTCTACCGAGATCCTAAGAACATTAGCATGGCATTCTCTACTCATCGAGTTTGTAAACTACCCAACCCTTCATAGCATTTAAAAGGCTATGCAAGTGGGGTTTTAATCACCCTAACTCTAATGCAAGCATTTCACCCTAAACATAAGTGATACAAATAAACAATTTGCAAAAGTACTTAAATGAAAACCGGGGCTCGCCTGGTTGCGAGTTAAATGGAAAGTCAGCTTCTGGTGGGAGGACGTCCAACTGCTCCGGTGCGTCCTCAACTTCGGTCACTATATGAGATGTAGCAAAATATATGTATAAGTGTTAATGAAATATAAGAATTAACTTCTATTCATAGCTACTGCTATTTAGGTTCCTTAATTGGCTTTGGGATTTTTCCAGTGGATACTAGACTCTCTATGGATGATCTGAGCAAAATTTGGAGAAACATCATTGCACCTTGTGGTCTCCAAAATTCCCACAAGCACAAGGATTCTCTGAATTTTGACTCCAAAACAGAAGTTTTAACATGGATAACAGTGGAATATCTAATTAGGGAAAGTCTCCATGGTTCTAACAAAATTTGTTTCACCATTTGTGGAGCTACCAACAGAGAGATATGGATTTTGGAAGTTGATAAGAAATGCTCAAAATGCCTCTGTTTATTTTTCCCATTTTTCAGAGACATAAAAGATTGACACCACATTTGGCCAAGCAAATGAGGTCCAATGACTCTGAAATTTTTACTGGATTTCTATGATTTTTGGAAGAATGTCCTGCCCAAATTTGGGAGTTTTCCAATAAACAGAACTCCTGTGAAAATTCCTACATAATTTTTCTTAATTGAATTAGTGAGCCAAATACAGAGATTTTCATAACCATTGGGTTGCACCCCTGGATAATATTCTCTGAGAGGAATCCAGCAAAATTTTTTTGACAATTGTTGGACCTTCCTAAACAAAGTTATGGGTCTTCAAAGTTTGAACTGGAATAGGAAAATCTGGAAGAGTTTAAACTTGGCTGCGGGCCCCACATGTCAGCACCCTCTTCTACCTCGCGCGAAACCGAGAAACCCACGGAGTTCTCCGGCGAGGGTGGCGGGAAAGGCCTCCCCGGCCATCTCCCGGCCCCATACTGGCCGTCTGTTTTCAGGCACACTGAAAACACCGGTGGGGTCGCCGGCGGCCGGATCTCACCGGAAACCATCACGCACCGGCAACAGTAAGAACTACGGCTCTGGTGAGGTCATGCACAGTGAATTCTTCACCAAACGATCAGTTCTTGGGCCATAGAGCACCAGTGGGAGATGTAGGAGCTAGGCATGGCAGCCAAATCCGCCGGAGAGCCCTCCAAACCTATCGGCACCGTGCGCCCGAAGTGGTCCGAAGGTGTTCCCGCGACAAGAATGTGAAATCCTCGCTCTACACCTAATTTCCCAACCTAGAATCGAGGGAGAAAGGGCGCTAGCTAGTCTAGAACCTGTGTGTGAAGCTTGAGTTACTCACAACACGAATTAAAGCTGAATTTAGCAACTCTTTACCTCGGGGTCGAGTTGCGCTGCCCGGGGAAAAATCTCTGAATTCTCCTCCGACGAATCACGGCTTGGGATGAATTTTGGAGGTGAGAAGCTCCGGTCGTAGTTGCACCAATGGGTTGGATCACTTGGACGTGATCTTCTGCGGGTTGGGCTGTCTACAGTGACCGAAAGTTGGAACTTTCGGTATTCACGGCGGCACAGTTGCAACTCCGGAAATTTTAAGCTCCAACGGGCAGAGACCAAAGGAGTTGGCATGGTGGATGGCTAGAGCACGTGTGGATGATGGTTTTTGTTGTGGGGAGCTCGAGCATCCGAGCTCGGGTTGATATGGTTGATCGGGGGAGAAACCAGCGGCGGTGTAGCTCGAGGTTTCGGTCGTGCACTCGAGCAGAGGGGCTGGGGAGGCTGCGGATGAAGGCAGAGAGGAGAAGTAGAAGTGTGCTGCGGCTCTGATCACCCATGCGCACCGGCTTGACTTCGGGAGCACGCGAGGAATCAGCTCGGTGGAGGCAGCCGTCGCTCGGTGGCGCGCGGTGAACAGCCGAGGGGAAAAACAGGGTCGGTTAAACACTTCTGTGTGGCTGACAAATGGGTCCCACCTCCTCCTCTTTTAATCAAAATTTTCCACTGAGATTTTTACCACAGCTACTCAGATTTAAAGCCTATACTTCCACACCAAGTCATGGTTCAAATTTGTTGAATTCAAATAGTTTGAATTCTGGTGTGGAGTTTGAATTAAGTTTGATGATTTGAATCTGAAATGAAATTTTAATTATCCCTTTTGCATTGTTCCAAAAACATAGCAAACCAACTCCAAAACTTCTGATTTTTGGCATGGCTGCTAATTCAAATGTGGAGAACACATTTGTGGAACCAAATTTGCAAATTGAGGAAATTGGAATTTGAAACTGAATTTAAAATTTAGATTAGAGGGCTTCCTCTTTTAATCCCAAACAAATGCTAAAACCCCTCCAAATGAGCTGAAATTTTGAAGGTTAAATATTTTAAATATGGAGACCGAAGTTTTGAATTTAGATAACCATGTTTGGAAGTTTTTGGGAAGTTTGAATCACCACTTTGAACTCACACCGTTAATAATCAAAGTTTTAATTCCCCTCATTTTTCCTAGGTGTACATGAGCTGAATTTTGTTGCTACCACTTTTTGGGGATTTTACACGGATGCTAAAGGGAATCTGATCGCCGGATAGTCCAGCTGCTATATGCAAAGTTTCACAACCTAAGAAGGATTGGAGAGGGGGAATTTGAAGATTTTGTACCGGACGTTCGGTATGCACCCGCCGGAGCAAAATCCCGAAATTCGCTGTTGATGCTTCAAGGTTTGGCTTGAGCTTAGGGTGAGAGCAGCACGGTGGCCGTGCGTGCCCGTTGCCGCCATCGCTTGGCCATGACAACTGCTGTGGCGAGCTGCCCATGTGCACCCGATCGCCGCTTTGTGTTAGGTCGGGGCCAATGATGTTGATCAAGGTGAAAGGAGGCCGTAGCTCGCTAGTTTCTGGGTCGGGGTGGTGAGCAACGGTCATGGGGTGCTGTTTAGAATCTCTGAGGAGAATGGGCGTGAGTTTTCCCGGCTTCGCAGTGGCTCCCGAGGCACGGCGGTGAGGGACGGCGCTGTGGTCGTGTTTCTTGCGAGGAGGAGCAAACAAAACTGGTTTGCTCGGTCTGTGGGAGGAGGATCACGTCGAGGCACGAGGGGGCATTCATCCGGTCTCCAGCGCGTGGAGGCAATGAGCAGGAGGTGGCACAGCAGCCTCCTTGGTGGTGCCTGGTGATTCACAGTCGGTTTGAGAAAAACAGAACCCCGGTGGTTTCCTTTGTGTGCAAGTTTCCAAATTTTCAGACCATGACATGTGGGCTCCACCCAATATCCTCCCAAAAGATCTCCTCAAGTTAATCTGCTTCCATTGCAAGGTTTTGAATTTGAAAAGTGGGCTAGCATTTGAATTTCCCCAAATTCAGTTTGAATTTGCATAGCAGATTTGAATTGGGTTGAAATTTGAAAATGCTTCTATTTCATTCCTTTTTGAGCCCACCCTAAAATGGCAAGTTTGTCCTCAAACTTTTTCCACAATTTGAAAACTATATGGCTGCATGAGTATTCAAAGTTTTTGGCCACCATTTGTGTGGACTTTGAATTTAAAATCTGTTTTTTAAACTTTCATGCAAAGAGGTATTTAAATCCTTATTGGTTCAACACCTTCAAATAAAGATGTGAGCCTCATTTTGGATGATCATCCATGTATCACTTTGCATGAACAAAAGTTTTAGCAAGTCCCATTTTTCATGACTTTGCCACACATATGAATTCAAACCTTGGTTTATTCATATAAAATTTTGGGACTTTTACACATAGACCCCCTGTTCTTCACTACTCGATTTATTGATGGTCTTCGAGAAGACATACGTGCTGCTATTATTGTCCAACGGCCCCCCAATTTGGATACTGCTTGTGTATTGGCTTCCTTGCAGGAAGAAGCTTCAGAGATGGCACCAAGAAAAGCTATAGAAGATGGGACTATTCACTCGCAAGTTCTGCAGAATCCCCCAATGCTCAGAAACTTGCTACTCGAGGTGCTCACCCACTATTACCTCCTCCCCGCACCGACAAGTTCCCTTCACCTACACATCATGACGACAAGAAAACCAACGACGCCGAGTGCAGATGAGGAAGTGGGAGCAATAAAACCAAGAATCTCTTCCTTTTCGAAATACTTTATTAAGTTAAGAGGCAAAGAGAAGCGCTTTCGCTACTGAGAAAGCGAATGGTCAGCGCGAGGGTTTGACGACTTAGCCGAGCGAAAGCCCCATCATCCCAAGATAAACTGGAAGCTCTTAAGGGCTACCGCATGGCCAAAGGACTCTGTAAGATTTGTGCTGAAAAGTGGTTCAGAGGACATAGTCTTTTGAAGCTGTGGACAAGCCTGATGGAGACCAGGTTCTTATGACCCTCTCCAAAGCTGGGAATTCAGGTTTGGAAAATCCAAAAACCATGAATCTATTGGGAACAATTCAAGATGTTGATATTCTCATCCTTATCTATAGGAGCAGTTCATATTCCTTCCTCATCTCAGGTGTCGCTTGTTAGAGATGTAGGGGTATATTTGTACTTTCCCTTTTGCATAAGGGGTTTTCTGCATAATTGTTATCCCTGTACATCTATTTATAGAGGCTTGTGGCCTCCTGAATAATACAAGCATCATATTTTTAAGATGGTAACAGAGCCAGTAGGATTTTATTTCTACGCTAGTTTCTTGTCTGCGGCCGATCGGTGATTTTTCTCTAGCGCCGCCGCCGCCGCTTTCTGGAACCGGCGACTGCTCCCGATCTGCAACGACCCTGCACGTCCCCGCCGCTACTCCTTTTTCTGGTGAATTTTTTACTGGTTCTCCAGCCGCTGCTTACGTGGTTTCTGGTGCCCGGGGGAATTTTTCTCTATTCGGCGGCGTCCCTGTTCCTGGCGCTGCCCTAGCCTGCTGCTGCCTGGAAATCGCAGCCTCTGTAGCTGCCGCTGTTTGGCGCCTGCTGCCTGGGTCTTCATCGGTCTGCATGCCTTAACAGGCAACGATAGGACGTGCTGCACCGGCTGCTGCTCCGATCTGATAGCCGGTCTCTGGAGATCGCACACAACCGAGCGCTTTTCTGGAAACAGCAGCACGCGTGGTTCTCGGGCTGCTGCCCACATAAAAAAAAGAAAGAAAAAATTAGCAGCTTGCGCCGCTTTCTCTTCGAGCTCTGACCTTCGCCTGCTGCTGCTTATTTTGCGCTCTCGCCGTGGCGGTTATCCTATCAGGATGACTTCTTCTTCTGGTGGGGTTCCAGTTGTGCGATGTCCGGTGCTTTTCAATGACACTAATTATCAAGAATGGGTTCCCCGCATGCATTTACACATGCATGGTCTACGACTCTAGATGTATCTCACAAGTGATCTCAAATGTCCGCCTTGCCCTGCGGGTCCATCTCAACCCATTATTTCAGATAATGCTACTGATGATGATAGGAAGAAGTTGCTTGCAGATTATGAGAATCATCTGTCTGCATATGAGTCTCGTTTCAGCTTATACAGGACTTGGTTGGATGATGGTGCTCGAGCTGCTGCTATTCTTGCTGCCAGAATGGAGAATCGTCTTGCTGCTAATATAGTTGAGTTTGAGTATGCACACCAGATGTGGGATTTTCTACGCTCTCGTTACGAGCCTACTGGACAGTCTACCTACCTTGCTGCTATTCGTCAGGAGCAGATGTTACAGCAGGGAGATGCTACAATGGAGGATTTCTTCGGTCAGATGTCTGCTATTTGGTGTCAGGTTGATGCTGTTGGTCCTCGATTGTCGACAGATACTTGTCAGTCTTGTCAGAGTCAGAAGGCTGCACTTGAGCTTCGACGCACTTATGATTTTCTGACCCGTATTCTTGCCGAATTTGAGCCTCTTCGTGCTCAGCTACTTGCTCGTCACCCCTATGTCTTTCTTATGGATGCTCTGACGAGTATTCATAATGAGGAGACTCGTCTTCAGGCTGCTGGGTTACTGCTTACTTCTTCGGTATTGGCGGCTCGCTCTACGACACCTACGCACAAGGCTCCTCCACCGACCGTCCCGTCTTCAGTTGCTCCTCCTTCTAAGTCTGGGGGGCGCGGTGCTCTTCGCTGTGATTATTGTGGTAAAGATGGTCATTTGGAGGCATATTGTTTCGGGAAGAAGAAGGCTCAGGCTTGTCGGTCTTCACAGGATGTTGGTGGTGCTAGTACTGGAAGATCTCAGGGGAGTTCTTCTACTACGGATTCACAATTGCTCATCCTTCTTCGTCGCCTCGCTACTTCTGCACCATCGGAAGCTGCTGGTTCTATGACTCAGTCTTCTGCACCTTCGAGTACTGCTGCTGCTTCTTCGTCTTCCACTGAGGGACCACCTCCTACTTCTGCTACAGGTACTTGTCTATGGATTCTTAATTTTGGTGCTTCCTTCCATATGACTCCTTATCGTACCAGTTTGTCTTCCTTGAGTCCTTCGTATTATTGTTCTACTGTTCATACCGCCGATGGTTCTCCTCTTTCGGTTGTTGGATGGGCACTCTTTTATCTGACTTTCTTGTTGTTCCTGATGTTTCCTTCGTTCTTGGACTTACAATGCAGCTTATATCCGCTGGTCAACTCACTGATAGTGATTGTCGAGTGTTTCTTGATCATGACCTTTGTCACGTTCAGGATCATCGCACGGGTCGCCTGGTCGGTACTGTCCCTCGTCGTCGTGATTCACATCGTCTTTGTGAGCTTGACTGGCTTTGTCTTCCTTCCGCTGCGCCGTTCACACCGTTTGGGTCATCTTTTTGGCTCTTGTCTGTCCGTTCTAGTTCTGGATGGCCTTTTAGGATCAGTCTCTAGTTGAGTAAAAATCCCATCATAACCAAGTTAAATCATCAAAATTCCTTCATCATATTTCACCATATATCAAGTCTCAACCAGCCAATAATCTTTCTCAAGTTCATCTCATACTCATAAATATTCATAACCATCTCATATTCATATAACCATAACCAATTTCATTGTCATGACTCAAAACAGTCCCAAAACCAATCCCAATGACCATACCATAACCATACCCAATAAACCTCCCAAGTTTTGCCTCTAATCACGGAAGTTGGCCAGGTGCTTGTGACCAAAAGCACGGCTATCATGATAGTTTTACACTCTGCAGAGGTGGCACTACTTTACCCATAAGTTTGTGATTTCGTCACCCGTCGGCGACTAAAAAGGACCTCCATTATACCAGTACACAACCGTTGGTGTATGGACAAGAGATCACAAAATATCCTTTACAAAGGGGCTACTAGGATGTACGAACCCACTGAGGTTTCACCGGCAGGCTCGAATCTCCATTCTTCCACCCACGGGCCCCCTCTTGTGCCATGCAGTTCCAAGGGAAGTCCCTCTCGACTCCCATTCTCCGCGCCATCCAACGGTCCATAACAAGCTAGCAACACACCTAATTAGTCAGCTAAGCCGCACTCATGTTTGGCCTAGTGGTGGCACTGTTTTTCTACCATGTACTCGCATGAACCGGTCCTTAGATCTACGGCAAGCAAACCACCATCTCATTCAGCAACATCTACAAACCAAGCTTGCCTAGATCTCCCCGATTGCATGCTCATTAACATCATCAAGTTCTCATCGTCATTATTCATATGAGTGCAGTAGCTAACAATGTTTTATTTCAGCTTCCCGTATCCCGTAAGTTAAGCGAAGCAAAAAGTAAAAACGACCATACCCGACTTATCAACTTTCCCGGCGATACAAATGGTTAACAAAACTAGTAAACTCCTATAAAAGGGTGTCCCATCAAGTTGACGCAAGCATACGCGTTTTCACAAACAAAACAGTTTGAAAACATGGGATCAATATGGTCAAGGGGCACCTGCCTTGCTCTCATGGTTCGTGTTGCTCAAGCGTCTCGAAGTCTTGGTGCTGTAGTTCCTCGTAGATGGCCTCTTTAGTTTGTCCTTTACTCATGATCACACACATACAAAATTTACAGCAATCAATAATCATGCACAACTTAACTCAATATGCAATGTGGTAGATGAATGCAAATCCTATGGTGCAGTTTATAAAACCAGTTTATACGTGTTCTTGCATGTTTTAATGGGCTTACATGGGGTTTTATGATGAACAATGGTGTAGAGATCAAGTGTGGACGTGGTGATGATCTTGACACAAGATCTAGATCAATTCCACCATCAAAAATCAATCAAAACACGATCTGTCCACATGCAAAAGTTTCTGCTCGAAGGGGACGAAGAAAATGGATGCGTAGAAACAGCGGCGACATCGTAAGATGGGTAATGAAGACCTACCTCACTTCCTCCTTGTGGCAGGGCCTTCCTCCTAGCAACGGCAGCAGCGGGGAATTTTTCTATGGAAAATTATGGTAGGGCAGATCGTCGGGCTTCTTTTCCGGTGACCACGAGGCTTGACGGGGCTCATCGGCGGATCTCGACGACGGGGCTCATCGGCGGGTCTCGACGGCGGGGCTCGACGACGGGGCTCGACGGCGGGGATCGATGACGGGGCTCGACGGCGGGACTCGACAGCGGGGCTCGTCGGCGGGGCTCACCGACGGGGCTCACCAGCGACCAAACTCCGGAAGGGGAGGTGGCCAACTCGGCGAGTTGGGGGGGGGGGGCAGGGCTAACTCAGTGACTTTGGCGGGGAGGGGGGTTGCGGCCAAGGGGGGCTGGGGGGTTGTATTTTTAAGGGGGGAAAAGGAAGAGTCCTAGTCCAATTGGAACTCAACCAAACAGTCCTAGTCTAATTGGGACTCATTCAAAGAGTCCTAGGGGTTTTTCCCCATCTAGGGCTGCGGCTACATTGGGGAAAATCCCCCCCCCAATGTGGGGGAAGTTCCCCTTTGGGGAATTTGGAAATTTGGGAATGGCTCAATTCAGCTTTCTTATTTCCATTTCTCTCCATTTCTATGTCTCTTTCTCCATTTCTATATTCCCCTCTCCATTCTATGTCCCTTTCTCCATTTCTATATTCTCTTCTCCATTTCTATGGTTCTTTCTCCATTTCTATGGTTCTTTCTCCATTTCTATGGTTCTTTGTCCATTTCTATAGTTCTTTCTTAATTTCTAGGGTTCTTTCTCCATTTCTACTTCTTTTCATATGCTCCTCTACATAAAAAATGTATGCAATGCACGGTAGTGAAATTGAGGGTGTTACAAACCTACCCCCTTAAAATGAATCTCGCCCTCGAGATTCGATAGAATGGAGAAAATATGGGGAATTCTGCCTTGAGATCTTCCTCATGCTCCCATGTAGTTTTGGCTTCCGTGTGATCACTTTATTTCTGAACCCTTTCTTTTACATCAAAGATTTTGATGGGGTGTTCCCCGTAGGTCAGATCTTCTTGAAGCTCAAGCTCATCCATCGGTACTTGCTCTTACGGTACTCTCAACCACTTCTTGAGTTGGGATAGGTGAAACACGTCGTGTACGTACGAGAGGTGCGTTGGAAGCTCCAGATGATAGGCTACTTCTCCTCGCTTGCCCAAAATCTTGAATGGCCCGATGCATCGAGGTGCTAACTTACCTTTGATGTTGAACTGTCGTTGGCCTCGGATAGGCGATACCTTAAGATACATGAAGTCTCCCACTTTGAAGGTCAATCTTCTTCGCCTGTTGTCCGCATAACCCTTTTGTCGTGACTGAGCGGCCTTCAAGTTTTCACGTATCGTTTGGACTTGCTTTTCGGCGTCCTACAGCACTTCGGGTCTAAATACTTGGCTTTCTCCGGTCTCATTCCAGAACAGCGGTGTTCTACACCGTCTACCATACAATGCTTCGAAAGGTGACATATTCAAGATGGCTTGGTAGCTGTTGTTATACGAGAATTCAGCATATGGCAAGCTCTTATCCCAGCTACGCCCATGTTTCAAGGCGCAAGCTCTTAACATGTCTTCCAAAATCTGATTTGTTCTCTCAGTTTGCCCGTCGGTTTGCGGGTTATATGCAGAGCTGAAATTCAACCGTGTACCCATGGCTTCATGCAGATTCTTCCAGAACCTAGAGATAAATTGAGAACCTCGATCTGAAACTATCATCTTCGGAACTCCATGGCGACACACGATTTGCTCCATATATAGCTCGGGTAGTTGTGCGATGGTGTACTTGATTCTAACAGGAAGGAAATGGGCTGTTTTCGTCAATCGGTCAACGATAACCCAAATTGTGTCGTAGCCGGACTGAATACGCGGCAATCCAACTTTGAAATCCATGCTGATGTCTTTCCACTTCCACTCAGGAACTTTTAATGGCTGCAACAATCAAGCGGGTCTTTGATGTTCAGCCTTCACTCATTGGCACGTGTCGCATAGGGCAAAATATTCAACGATGTCCCTTTTCATACCATCCCACCAATAGCATGTCTTCAGGTCCTTGTACATCTTTGTACATCCGGGGTGTATGGAATAAGGTGAGTCATGTGCCTCCTTTAGTATCGTGTCAGGGATGTGCTTCACGTTAGGCAAACAAATCCTTTTCCCTAACCGAAGCGTGCCTTTCTCGTCTTCCTTGAAATCCTTTTCTAAGCCTTGTCGGATTCTTTCCTTGATCTTCTTGATTTCCTCATCCGTTGCTTGGCCATCTCGTATCTCTTGTTCCAGCGTTGAGTTCAGTTCTATCACCTCCATCTCGTTCAAGAATCCGAGATGCAACCGTTCAAACTCCTTACGCAGCTTGGGTGGCAGCTTCCGAACAGTGAGCTGGTGACATGCTCCTTTTCAGCTCAATGCATCAGCTACTACAGTGGCCTTTCCGGGGTGATAGTTTATTCCAACATCATAATCCTTGATGAGTTCCAACCATCGATGTTGCCGCCAATTCAGATCTGTTTGCGTGAATATATACTTGAGGCTTTTGTCATCCGTGTATATCTCACATCTGTAACACCCCAAAACCTGCCAAAGAGGGGAATTTAAAAAATTGTGGACGTATTGCATGTGGTGCAGAAATTCAAATTCAAACTGAAATTCAAATTCAAATCAAAACAGAAAAAGAAAAGGAAAAAGAAAAAGAAAACCCGGAACTGGCCAGCGGGCCGAAACCCGCCAGCCGGCCCAAGACCCTCCCGCGCCAGCCCAAACCCGTGCCCCCTCTCTCCCTCACACTGACACGCGGGGCCCGCGTGTCATCCCTCTCCTCCCGCACGCCCCAACCGACCGCCCTCTCTCGCACCCGAATCCAAACCAACCTCCGGAAACCCGCGCCCCCAGCCCGATCTTCGGCCCCGGACGCTGCTACTTAACCAAACCGATCCTCCGCCGCCTCTCCTCGTGCAATTGACGCAATGAAACACGCCGAATTCCCCAGCGCTGCTCCACCTTTCTCTCCGGTGAGAACCGAAACTTTTATCACCATTTTCCTTTGATCCTTGCCCGGACTTCCTGATCTAACGCGCTGATCATGTTCCACCGCCTCCGGGGAGTCACGACGGTGAAGAAAACCCGGTGTTTTGTGCTCTGGACGCAGCTCCGGCGAGCAACGCCGCGTTTCATCTCGGACCTCGCCGCCGACCACCTTCCAGGGCCTCCGAGCTCAAGAAAAACCCCGATGTGAGATCCCCGACCTCCTCTCTACCGTTCTATGCCAAGAAATCCAAGTTTTAGGTAGTATAGACGAAAACCCGAAGATCTCCGGCGAGATCGCCGCCCCCCGCCGCCGGGCTGCGCCGCCCGCGCACGGCCAGGGCGACGTGGCCCCCTGAGGCCCGTCCATTTTAAATCGTGCGGTTCCTATTAGATCTAACCCGTACCGCTTCACGTTATAATCTCAGCCGTCTGTTTTAAATCAGACGGTCCACGTCGACCCCGCATTATAAAGGCTGGGATTCTTACGCGCTACCCCCTAGGGATCTCAGAAAACACGAGCTAGCCCCGGAAACTTCTGATCTAGCCCCTGGACTTTCAGAAAATTCATTTAAATTCATTTAAAAATCAGTTTTAGCCCCTGGACTTAATAAAAATTAGGAAAACCCCTCTGTTATGTGTAGTTAGACCCCTGGAAATTTAGGAAATAGCAAATTAAACCCTGCAGTAGGGTGGATTTACCTTTTTGACCCTATATGATATTAAATTCAGAAATTTGAATATGTGACTAGGATTTAAATTTAAAAGGTAAGGCAAACACATGTGCAAATTCAAATTTAAACTCTCCTTGCCCTTGTAAAACTTTAGAATGAGTTAAAAATAGATTTTAGGCTGAAATGAAATCTGCCTAAGTGTTGCTCATTTTTATTTTCCCTAGAGACACATTTTAGGCTAGGAAATAATTCTAAAAACTAGTAAAATAAATTTAATTTGTTCCACATCAGAGAGGAAGTTCAAAAATATATTATTGAACATTTTAGATCAGAACCTATTCTGTTTAGATGATGTGTCTTACTATTTTTCATAATAAAGTTCATTTTCAGGCATAGAAAATAAATCTGAAAATATAGGAAAATAAATATGCATAATTAGAAAATGATAAATGAGTTCTCCAAATCCAAAAGCTTCAATTTAGGATTTTGTAGAAGATCTGAAAACCTATTTGGAGTAGGGAATTGCCTTTTATGCAAACTTTATTGCTAAGAAGTGTATTAATCAAATATAAAGAATTTGTTCAAATTAGAAATTCATATATAGTGTGCAAACAGAAATCTGAATACAAAAGTTAGATATCATATACATATGTTTAAAAGTGCATGTAAGCCAAAAATCAACACATGTAGAGTAAACACAACACTTAGAAATGTGAATGACTTTCATAGGTATGTATGTGTGGTTTGCATGAAGTGAAAGTTTGAACTATGTTTTATGGATTGTTGTTTTCTTTTGCTATGTGTATTGGCATGAGTAGAACCTGCCCCAGAGCAAGTTCTCCCCTTCCAAGACCAAGACTTTCCATTCTCAGAGCAGAAGGAAGAAGGCAAGTGTCCTTGACAACTTTGATCCTATGATAGGATGTGCAGATAGAATTATTTGCATTGTCAATTGAAATATGAAACCCATGCTAGGAAGTTTCTCTAGAATTGCATTATCTTGTTTCCTTGTAGCTTGGGTTGGGATTTGTTTTATTATGTCATTCATTCATATTACTTATGCTTAGCCATGCTTAGAATGGGATAAGTGGGATATGAGATCATCAACTTGTTTACCTTACTCTTGAATGAGACTATGAGTTATGTAGAGGTAGGGATCGAGGCAAGTTGGATGATTTGGTTGGTGCTGGGTGCACGAGACTCGGGTTTATGTTTAGTACTTGCCTGTATCCTAAGGACCGGTTCATGGAGCAAGTAACCTTAGTGGGTATGAGAGGGTGTTGTTTGCCTCTCACCAATTGCATGGACCTGCTGCTGATTGGTGGACCGCTTATGTGGCAGCCCATCATGACCCCGAGAACATCACTTGGGAAGAGTTCAAGCGCAGTTTCCGCAACCATTACATACCAGGGGGTGACTGCAGCAAGGAAACATGACTATGAGGGAATACCTCACTAAGTTCACCCAACTATCCCGGTATGCACCACGGGACATCGAAACTGATGAGAAAAAACTGGACTGTTTTGTGGAAGGACTTACTATGGAAATGCAGTGTGCAATGTCCTCCAACGAGTATGAAAGCTTCCAAAAGATGGTAGACAGAGCATTTGTCGTGGAGAGGAAGCTGAAGGCCTTGGAAAATGAAAACAGGAGGAAGGCGGGATGGTCACACCAAGCCTCAGGTAGCATGTCACACCCGGTTTCTCCGATGAACAACCGAGTGAATATCACATGTATGCCAGGATCATTTTCTCATACATGTGATGACAAATAGAGAAGCATCATTTATTACAAGCCAGGTGTCGAATATAAATAAGTCTTACATAGCACATGTCTCGATGGACGATAATAAGTTCATAACATAAAGTAGCAGCAGGATATTATTCTTGTGGGCTCCGTCACAGGCGTTGCCCGGGGGACTCCATGAACCTAGAATCCTTCTTCGGGTCTGAAGTCTTGATCATTAAACACCACATCATCCCCTTGACCTGAGCAGCAATTTAAACCAACAAATATGCAAGGTTGAGTACCGTTGGTACTCAGCAAGTGTGGGAAAGTTATGTCATGCATGGCTAGAACAAGAAGAGGTTGAACTCATGGTTAAAGCACTACACAATTATTGCCTACCACCTTAGCTTATTAAGCACCTACATTACTACACAGGTGAAGTGGTCCCAATCTCCCATCCCATCATCATAATCAAATAACCATAACTTTATTTCCAATGTTAAGCTCCCCGCTTAAAATTCACAACCTCCAAGGTCATCATATTCTAATCATGAATAAGTCCAAGCCGCTCTTGACCGTGAGCACGGCTGTCATGACAGTTTTGACTCTGCAGAGTTTGTACCACTGTACCCACATGTAGTGATTTCATCCCCCGTTGTCGGGTGGACTAAAAGAACCTCCATTATGCGAGTGGCCACGAACCACATTCACACTTCCCAGGTGTGTTGCCAGGAGATCACTATGAAGCCTTTACAAAGGGATTCCCGACGAGTGTGGGCCCACTAAGGTTTCACCCCTAACAGCATACAAGAGGCTCCAACCCCGCTGCAGTGGCCCCCTCTTGAGCCTTGCGGTTCATATGGTAGTCCAGCTGACACCTATTCCCCGCATCATCCAACACACCCATACTACGCCGGGGATACACCTAATTAATTGGCCAAGCTGCCCCATCTCAGCATGTGGTTGGCACGGTAAAGCCAGGTTACATGCTCCATGAACCGGTCCTTAGGATCCAGGCAAGTACTAAACACAAACCCGAGTCTCCTGCACCCAGTACAAAAAAAATCATCCAACTTGCCTCGATCCCTACCTCTACATAACTCATAATGTCTCATTCAAGAGTAAGGTAAATAAATTGATGATCTCATATCCCAATTATCCCATTCTAAGCATGACTAAGCATAAGCATGTAAATAAATGATATGATAAAATAAATCCCAACCCAAGCTACAAGGAAACAAGATAATGCAATTCTAGGGAAACTTCCTAGCATGGGTTTCATATTTCAATTGACAATGCAAATAATTCTATCTACACATCCTAGCATAGGATCAAAGTGGTCAAGGACGCTTGCCTTCTTCCTGCTGCTCTGGGAATGGAAAGTCTTGGTCTTGGAAGGGGAGAACTTGCTCTGGGGCAGGTTCTACTCATGCCAATACACATAGCAAAAGAAAACAACAATCCATAAGACATTGTTCACACTTTCACTTCATACAAACCACACATACATACCTATGAAAGTCATTTACATTACTAAGTGTTGTGGTTATCCTAGATGTGTTGATTTTTGGCCTACATGCACTTTTAAGCATATGTATATGATTTCTAACTTTTGTATTCAGATTTATGTTTGCACACTATATATGAATTTCCAATTTAAACAAATTCTTTAATACACTCTTTAGCTACCAAGTTTGCATGGAAGGTAATTTCCTATTCCAAATGGGTTTTCAGACCTTCTACCAAATCCTAAACTGAAGTCTCTGGATTTGGAGACTTCATTTATCATTTTTTTGTTATGCATTCCTATTTTCCTATATTTTCCAGATTTATTTTCTATTCCTAAAAGTGAGTTTTGGTATTAAATAGTAAGGCATATCATATAAACAGAATAGGTTCTGATCTAAAATATTAAATAATATATTTTGGAACTTCTCCTCTGATGTGAACTAATTTAAATTTATTTTACCAATTTTCAGAATTATTTCCTAGCCTAAAGTATGTTTCTATAACTAATAAATATGAACAGTCAACTAGACAGATTCATTTCAGCTTAAAATCTATTTTTAACTCATTCTAAAGTTTTCCAAGTGCTAGGAGAGTTTAAATTTGAATTTACAATGTGTTTGCCTCACCTTTTAAATTTTAAATCCTAATCACATATTCAAATTCCTAAATTTAATAGCATATAGGGTTAAAAAGGTAAACTCACCCCACTACAGGGTCTATTATATTATTTCATAAATCTCCAGGGGTCTAACTACACATAACAGAGGGGTTTTCCTAATTTTTATTAAGTCCAGGGGCTAAAACTGATTTTTAAATGAATTTACATGAATTTCTGAAGTTCCAGGGGCTAGATCAGAAGTTTCCAGGGCTAGCTCGTGTTTTCCGAGATCCCCAGGGGGTAGCGCGTAAGAATCCCGGCCTTTATAACACGGGGCTGATGTGGACCGTCCGATTTAAAACAGACGGCTCAGATTAGATCGCCGAACCGGTACACGCGGGTTTTAATTCTACCGTGCGATTTAAAATAGATGGCGCATAAGCGGCCACGTCGCCCTGACCGTGCGCGGGTGGCGCGCGGCGGAGGAAGGCGGCGATCTCGCCGGAAAACTTCGGATCTTCGTCTATAATTCCTAAAACTGGGATTTCATGGCATAGATCGGTAGAGGGGAGGTCAGGGATCTCACCTCGGGGTTTTTCTTGAGCTCAGAGGTCTTTGAGGGCGGTCGGCGACGATGTCCGAGATGGAATCGCTGTGGTGCTCGTCGGAGCTGTGCCTAGAGCGCAAACCACCGAGTCTTCTGCAACTGCGTGATTCCCCGGAGGCGGTGGAACATGATCGGCGCGTTAGATCGGAAAATCCGAGCAGAGATTGAGAGAAAACGGTGATCGGAGCTTCGGTTCTCACCGGGAGGAAAAACAGCCGATCGTGGGGGAAAAACGGGGCGATGCCGGCGTTTTTATAGATGAGGGAGGGCGGCGTGTTGGTTGTGATCGAGTCGGAGTCGTCCGGGACCAGAATTCGGCTGGGAAAGAGCGGTTTTCAGGGTTAGTTGCGATCGGCCGCGCGCGGAGGAGTCCGGGTAGTTGGCACGAGCGGGAGGTCAGGGATGACACGCGGTTCCCGTGTGTCAGTGAGAGAGAGAGGGGAGCGCGCGGCTGCGGGCTGGCGCGGGGGCAGGTGGGCCGGCTGGTGGGTTTCGGCCCACTGGCCGGGTGTTTTGTTTTTTCTTTTTCTTTTTCGTTTTCTTTTCTGTTTTGAGTTGAATTTGAATTCCAATTTAAATTTGAATTTCTGCACCACATGCAATACGTCCAAAATTTTTTTAAATTCCCCTCTTAACAGGTTTTGGGGTGTTACGTAGCAACACACGCCCACGTCTGATGCAGCAACACGCAGGGATGACGAGTCGTGCTGTGGTACCCTACTCAGCACCAAGAGGGTACAACCCGAATTTCAGGCCTCTGTCAGCACCAGCACAGCCGCAACGTCAGTTTGTGCAGCAGCCTCGCCCCACATATCAACCTCGACCAGCAGGATAAGGACCACCGAGCCAACCCCAAGACAACAAAGGCCAGAAACCTAAGGTTGGGGTGCAATGCTTCAACTGTGGTGAAGTGGGGCACTACGCCCATAAGTGCCCAAAGAAGAAGCCCATGCAGCCACAACAGCAGAATGTGATGCGAGGACGGGTGAACCACGTGACCATGGAGGAAGCGCAAGAGGCACCTGACGTGGTGATTAGTAAGTTTCCTGCCAATTTACACATTGCAACCCTGTTGTTCGATTCTAGTGCTACCCACTCATTCATTACTCAAGGGTTTGTTAAGAAGCATGATCTAGCAACAACACAAATGAACCATATGCTAGCAGTGAACTCTCCAGGGGGAGAAATAAGCACAAGACAAGTGTGTACCAAGGTGAATCTAGACATTAATGGGGTAGTATTCACTGCAAACCTCATAGTGATAGACTCACAAGGGATAGATATTATTTTGGGTATGGATTGGTTGACCAAACATAAAGGTATCAACCACTGTTCGACCAGAACAGTGGAACTAACTCACACTAGTGGCACGAAAGTAAAGTTCATAGCCGTGCAAGAGCCTAGGTGGGACATTAAACTCAATAAAGGTGAAGTGGAAGTGGGAGAGATAAGGATTATCAAGGAATATCCAGATGTTTTTCCGGAGGAGTTGCCAGGTATGCCTCCCGATCGTGAAGTGGAACTCTCGATTGAGCTAGTGCCTGGAACAGCTCCAATATACAAGAGGCCTTATCGGATGGACTCCAAACAGCTGGAAGAGCTCAAGGAGCATATAAGGGAATTGACGGAGAAGGGGTATATTCGTCCTAGTTCCTCACCATGGTGAGCTCCAGTGATATTTGTGCCCAAGAAGGACGGAACCCAAAGGTTATGCGTAAAGTACCGTGCTTTGAATGAAGTAACCATCAAGAACAAGTACCCATTACCCCACATTGAAGACTTATTTGATCAGTTGAGGGGAGCTTGTGTGTTCTCAAAAATTGATCTCAGGTCGGGATACCACCAACTTAAGATAAGACAAACTGACATTCCAAAGACAGCTTTTGTATCTCAGTACGGGCTGTATGAATACACCATCATGCCTTTCGGGCTAACTAATGCCCCGGCATACTTCATGTATCTCATGAACAAGGTATTCATGGAATATCTGGAGAAATTTGTGGTAGTTTTCATTGATGACATTCTCGTCTTCTGCAAAGATGAAGAAGAACCTGAGGGACATTTAAGGTTGGTGCTGCAAAAGCTGAGAGAACACCAGCTATATGCCAAGCTGAGCAAGTGTGGATTTTCGTTGAAGAGAGTTCCCTTCTTAGGACATATAATCTCGGAGGGAGGAATATCGATAGATCCCGCCAAGATCGAGGATGTACAGAAGTGGAAGACCCCTGAAAATGACGGGGAAGTTCAAAGCTTCTTAGGATTGGTTGGGTATTATCGACGGTTTATTGAGGGTTTCTTCAAGATTTCGAGACCCCTCACCAAATTGTTAGAGAAGGGAACCACATTCACATGGACACCGCAGTGTGAGACGAGTTTTCAAGAACTGAAGAAAAGATTGACAACAGTCCCAGTGCTAGTTATGCCAGATATGCAGAAGAACTTTTCGGTGTACTACGATGCCTCTGGACATGGGTTGGGATGTGTTCTCATGCAAGAGGGGCATGTCGTGGCGTATGCGTCCCGGCAGCTCCGAAAACACGAGAAGAACTATCCTACACATGACCTAGAGCTAGCTGCGGTAGTACATGCGTTGAAGATTTGGCGGCATTACTTGACGGGGAAGAGGACAGAGATATATACGGATCATAAGAGCTTAAAGTACATTTTCACACAGCCAGACCTCAACCTCAGACAAAGGAGATGGTTAGAGCTAATCAACGACTTTGATGTGGGCATCAACTATCATCCTGGGAAAGCGAACGTTGTAGCAGATGCTTTAAGCTGAAAGTGCAGGTCAACATGTTGAGTTCGAAGGACATGCCTACAGAATTGGAGGAAGAGATTGCAAAACTCAATTTATGTCTGGTGAATAGTGGTGAGGCCATCGCCATGGAAGTGGACTCCACATTAGAGCAAGACATATGCAACAGTCAGAAGAATGATGAGAAGATACAAGAAATTAGAGAGATCATCAAGGATAATAAAGCCCCTGGGTTCAGAGAGGATGAAAAGAATCTGTGTGCCTGAAGTAAAGGAGATCCGTGAATTGATTTTGAAGGAAGCTCATGATTCCAACTACTCCATAAATCCTGGGAGTACAAAGATATATTATGACCTCAAGAGCAGATATTGGTGGTATGGCATGAAGCGAGATGTCGCGGAACATGTTGCCCTCTGTGACACATGTCAGTTGGTGAAAGCAGAACATCAACAACCCGCGGGACTGTTGCAACCACTCAAAGTGCCTGAATGGAAATGGGAAGAAATAGGTATGGATTTCATAGTGGTACTGCCTAGGACCCAATCGGGATATGATTCGATATGGGTCATCATCGACAGACTAACCAAGGTAGCCCATTTCATCCCCGTGAAAGAAAGCTACAGCGTATCCAAATTGGCGGAATTGTACATGTCAAGGATCGTGTGTTTTCATGGAGTGCCAAAGAAGATAGTGTCAGATCGAGGGACACAGTTCACCTCAAGGTTCTGGCAGAAGTTATATGAAACCATGGGAACTCATCTAAATTTTAGTTCTGCCTATCACCCCTAGACTGACGGGCAGACGGAGAGAACCAATCAGATCCTTGAGGATATGCTGAGAGCGTGTGCGCTCAAGAACAATTGGAGTTGGGATAAGAACTTACAGTATGCGGAGTTCTCCTATAACAACAGCTATCAGGCTAGTATGAAGATGTCACCATTTGAGGCTTTGTATGGGAGGAAGTGCAGAACTCCACTATTTTGGAACCAAACAGGGGAAAGTAAAGTGTTTGGGCCCGAAGTACTACAAGAAGCCGAAGCGAAAGTGAGAGAAATCCGCAACAACTTGAGGATAGCACAGACCCGACAAATGTGCTATGCCGATGTACGGAGAAGAGAGCTCGTTTTCAACGTGGGGGACTTTGTCTATCTCAAGGTGTCCCCTATCCGAGGACTTCGTCGGTTCAAGGTGAAAGGAAAGTTATCACCTTGATACATCGGACCCTTTCAGATCCTGGAGAGGAAAGGCGAAGTGGCATATCAACTAGAACTACCGGCTCACCTATCGGATGTGACGATGTATTCCATGTGTCACAGCTCAAGAAATGTCTAAGGATGCCTGAAGAGATGTTACCCATGAATGAGGTTGACGTACGAGAGGATCTGTCTTATGTCGAGCAACCGGTCAAGATTTTGGAGACAATGGAACGCCTCACAAGAAATAAAAGAATCCGGATGTGCAAGGTGCAGTGGAAGCATCACTCGGAAGATGAAGCCACATGGGAGCGAGAAGACGAGCTTAAGGAACAGCTTCCGGAATTGTTTCCCTAGAACCACCAATCTCGAGGACGAGATTTCTTTTAAGAGGGGTAGAGCTGTAATACCCCAAAACCTGCCAAAGAGGGGAATTTAAAAATTTTTGGATGTATTGCATGTGGTGCAGAAATTCAAATTCAAACTGAAATTCAGATTCAAATCAAAACAGAAAAAGAAAATGAAAAAGAAAAAGAAAAAGAAAATCCGGAACCGGCCAATGGGCTGAAACCCGACAGCCGGCCCAAGACCCCCCCCCCCCCGCGCCAGCCCAAACCCGCGCCCCCCCTCTCTCCCTCTCACTGACACACGGGGCCCGCGTGTCATCCCTCTCCTCTCGCACACCCCAACCGACAGCCCTCTCTCGCACCCGAATCCAAACCAACCTCCAGAAACCCGTGCCCCCAACCCGATCTTCGGCCCCGGACGCTGCTACTTAACCAAACCGATCCTTCGCCGCCTCTCCTCATGCAATTCACGCAAGGAAACTCGCCAAATTCCCCAGCGCCGCTCCACCTTTCTCTCCGGTGAGAACCAAAACTTTTATCACCGTTTTCCTTCGATCCTTGCTCGGACTTCCTGATCTAACACGCTGATCATGTTCCACCACCTCCGAGGAGTCACGCAGGTGAAGAAAACCCGGTGTTTTGCGCTCTAGACGCAGCTCCGGCGAGCACCGCCGCGTTTCATCTCGGACCTCACCGCCGACCACCTTCCAGGGACTCCGAGCTCAAGAAAAACCCCGAGGTGAGATCCCCGACCTCCTCTCTACCGTTCTATGCCAAGAAATCCAAGTTTTAGGTAGTATAGACGAAAACCCGAAGATCTCCGGCGAGATCGCCGCCCCCTGCCGCCGCGCGCCGCCGGGCAGCGCAGCCCGCGCACGGCCAGGGCGACGTGGCCCCCTGAGGCCCGTCCATTTTAAATCGTGCGGTTCCTATTAGATCTAACCCGTACCGCTTCACGTTATAATCTCAGCCGTCTGTTTTAAATCGGACGGTCCATGTCGACCCCGCATTATAAAGGCTTGGATTCTTACGCGCTACCCCCTAGGGATCTCGGAAAACACGAGCTAGCCCGGAAACTTCTGATCTAGCCCCTGGACTTTCAGAAAATTCATGTAAATTCATTTAAAAATCAGTTTTAGCCCCTGGACTTAATAAAAATTCGGAAAACCCCTCTGTTATGTGTAGTTAGACCCCTGGAAATTTAGGAAATAGCAAATTAAACCCTGCAGTAGGGTGGATTTACCTTTTGACCCTATATGATATTAAATTCAGAAATTTGAATATGTGACTAGGATTTAAATTTAAAAGGTAAGGCAAACACATGTGCAAATTCAAATTTAAACTCTCCTAGCCCTTGGAAAACTTTAGAATGAGTTAAAAATAGATTTTAGGCTGAAATGAAATCTGCCCAAGTGTTGCTCATTTTTATTTTCGCTAGAGACACATTTTAGGCTAGGAAATAATTCTAAAAACTAGTAAAATAAATTTAATTTGTTCCACATTAGAGAGGAAGTTCAAAAATATATTATTGAACATTTTAGATCAGAACCTATTCTGTTTAGATGATGTGTCTTACTATTTTTCATAATAAAGTTCACTTTCAGGCATAGAAAATAAATCTGAAAATATAGGAAAATAAGTATGCATAATTAGAAAATGATGAATGAGTTCTCCAAATCCAAAAGCTTCAATTTAGGATTTTATAGAAGATCTGAAAACCTATTTGGAGTAGGGAATTGTCTTTTATGCAAACTTTATGGCTAAGAAGTGTATTAATCAAATATAAAGAATTTGTTCAAATTAGAAATTCATATATAGTGTGCAAACAGAAATCTGAATACAAAAGTTAGAAATCATATACATATGTTTAAAAGTGCATGTAGGCCAAAAATCAACACATGTAGAGTAACCACAACACTTAGAAATGTGAATGACTTTCATAGGTATGTATGTGTGGTTTGCATGAAGTGAAAGTGTGAACTATGTCTTATGGATTGTTGTTTTCTTTTGCTATGTGTATTGGCATGAGTAGAACCTGCCCCAGAGCAAGTTCTCCCCTTACAAGACCAAGACTTTCCATTCTCAGAGCAGCAGGAAGAAGGCAAGTGTCCTTGACAACTTTGATCCTATGATAGGATGTGTAGATAGAATTATTTGCATTGTCAATTGAAATATGAAACCCATGCTAGGAAGTTTCCCTAGAATTGCATTATCTTGTTTCCTTGTAGCTTGGGTTGGGATTTGTTTTATTATGTCATTCATTCATATTACTTATGCTTAGCCATGCTTAGAATGGGATAAGTGGGATATGAGATGATCAACTTGTTTACCTTACTCTTGAATGAGACATTATGAGTTATGTAGAGATAGGGATCAGCAACTTTCCCATACTTGCTGAGTACCAACGGTACTCAAACTTGCTTTTCTGTTGTTTTATATTGCTGCCCAGGACAAGAGAACAATGTGGTGTTTAATGACCAAGACTTTGGTCCCGAGGAAGGATTCTAGGTTCACGGAGTCCCCCGGGCAATGCCTATGACGGAGCCCACAAGATTTATATTCCGCTGCTGTTTTATTTACATGTTCTGAACTTATTATCGTCCATCGAGACGTATGATATGTAAGACTTATTTATATTCGAACCCTGGCTTGTAATAATTGATGCTCCACTATTTGTCATCACATGTATGAGAGAATGATCCTGGCATACATGTGGCACTCACTCGGTTGATCTTCGGAGAAACCGGGTGTGACAACATCGGTGACCGAGGATGTAATGCCTCCAAATCATAAAGGCATGTACTAGGGCTGCAAGTTCTATGTCATGTGTAGGTTAATGCAGCTCATGTTTCTTTAATTACCTCGATGCATAGGCTACCACTTGGCCTCCTTGCATAAGAACACATACGAGTCATTTTCTTGATGCGTCACAATATATATCGAAGCTCTTGCTCACGCCCGGCAATACCAAAATTGGTGCTGTTGTTAATCTCTTCTTTAGCTCCTCAAAGCTATCTTGACACGCTTGTGTCCATTGAAATGCTTTTCCTTTCATCAGCAATTCAGTCATAGGCTTCTCTATTTTGGAGAAATCCTTGATGAACTTGTGGTAGTATCCAGCCATCCCAAGGAAACTCCTTATATCTCTTACATTGTGCGGTTGGTTTCACTTCAAACATCTCCCACTTTTCCAAGATCAACCGATACTCCTCCTTCGGATATGATGTGGCCTAGGAATGGTATCTTCTTTAGCAAAAATTGACACTTGCTGAACTTAGCATACAATTGATGCTCTCGCAGTTTCTGCAACGTCAACCTCAAGTGTTCTTCATATTCTTCCTTGCTTTTTGAATACACCATGATGCCGTCTATGAAAACCATGACGAACTTGTCCAAGTACTCCATGAAGACCTTATTCATGAGGTACATAAAGTATGCGGGTGCATTCGTTAACCCAAATGACATAATGGTATATTCATACGAACCATACCGTGTTCAAAATGCAGTCTTGGGTATGTGAGAGGGCTTAATCTTCAGCTGGAAGTATCCTGACCGAAGATCAATCTTGGAGAAAATTCGGGCACCTTTCTTTTGATCGAACAGGTCCTCAATGTGGGGCAGCAGGTATTTAATCTTGATCGTCACCTCATTGAGAGACCTATAATCCACACACATCCTTTGGGTCCCATCCTTCTTGTCTACGAAGAGCACGGGGGTTCCCCATGGTGATGAGCTTGGGCGTATAAAACCCTTTTCTAGCTGCTCCTGAATTTGCTTCTTGAGCTCCACTACTTCATTAGCAGGCATCCTATACGGCCTCTTCACTATAGGTGC
The DNA here is from genome assembly GCA_030760725.1 of Neostapfia colusana. NCBI lineage: Eukaryota > Viridiplantae > Streptophyta > Magnoliopsida > Poales > Poaceae > Neostapfia > Neostapfia colusana. The sequence goes on along the minus strand of JASWHV010000007.1, from coordinate 99,594,078 downwards.
AGTTCCGGGTACTAAATCAATGGGAAATTCAATGTCCCGGTCAGGTGGCATACCTGGAAGTTCTTCCGGGAACACATCTGAATATTCTTGAACCACCGGAATGCTTTCCAATGTCGCTTCTTCGACGTGGTTCAGCACTGCCTTCTCGGTTGCCGGTTGGGTTGCCTCAAACTCAATACGAGTATCGTGCTCACTTGTCAACTGCACAATCCTCTCAGCACATTGAATCACTCCGTTGTGCTTACATAACCAGCCATTCCATGTATTATGTCAATCCCTTGGTAATCCAAGAAAATAAGGTTGGCGAGAAAGTCTACCCCCCTTATTATAAGGCTTACTTTCGGACATACTATATTAGTCCTCATCTCTCTACTGAGAGAACTAACCAACATAGTTTGTTTCATATGAGATATGGGCAGGTTATACTTGGCAACATACTTGGATGATATGAATGAATGCGATGCTCCGAAATCAAATAAAACAGTGGCTGGGTTGGAGTTGGCGAGAAACATACCAATCACGACGTCCTCAGCTTGTTGTGCTTCGTCAGCAGAGACGTGATTCACATTGCCACGAGCATAGTCCTGTTGTCCACGGTTACCTTGATTAGCTCCTCCATTTGGCCGTGGGTTCAGCTTCAGTGCGTTGCTCGGCTGTCCAAGGCCTTTCTTCGGGCACTGACTTGCAAAGTATCCCGCCTATCCGCATGAAAAACATGCTTTGTTGCCCATAACAGCAGGAATGTTGGGGCGAGGCTGGTTTTGAGCATAGGCGCCCATGTTGGGACGGGGCGCAGGAGGCAAAGGCATACGAGGTGCTTGCATAACAGGGCGTTGCTGCGGTGGCTTATTAGGGCGAGGTGGATTTGCAGGGCGAAAAGTAGAAGCGGACGAGCCATAATGTGGTGCGGCTAGTAGCATGAAACGGGGACATACATTGTTCCCTTGTGGCTGTCCTTGATATGGCATCTTCCTCTTGCCCTCGTGCTCAATCTCACGGATCTTGCTCTAAACCACTATAGATTTGTCAACGAGCTTTTGGAGGTTTGCATAGTCATTGTTGAGCAGCTGAACTTGGATCTGATTGTTCAATCCTCTCATAAACAAGTATTGCTTTCTTTGATCTGAGTTGACATCTTCTGGAGCATACCTTGACAGCTGCGTGAACTTGTTAAGGTACTCATTCACGCTCTTCCTACCTTGGCGGAGACCTTCAAACTCTGGCCTTTTAAGCATCATTACTCCTGCAGGGACATAGTGAGAGCGGAAACTCTCCTTGAATTCAGCCCAAGTGATAGTCTCCTGGTTGACATGAGTATTGCAAAGAGCGTCCCACCAATCAGCGGCTGCTCCCATAAGTTGGTGCGATACGAAGAGAACTTTCTCCCGATCATTGCACTGAACAATAGCAAGCTTCTTTTCCATAGACTTCAGCCAATCATCAGCCTCCATAGGATCATTGGCTTGGGTAAAAGTAGGCGGCCTAGTCCTCATGAACTCTCTCAATCTGTTGTGAGCCGGCGGTGGTGGCGGCAGTGGGGGTGCAGGAAGGGGGTTAGGATTGTTGTTGTTGTTGGCCTGCAGCTGTCCCAACGTTTGTATCATAGTTTGCATGATCTAGTTCTGCATAGCCATCAACCGTTCAAGGTTGCTTGCATCAGCCCCGGGGTTGGCATTTTCAGGAACTTCAACATTGCCATCCTCTTGTGGTTCGTTGTTACCATGAGCTTTCCTCCTTTGACGGTTGGAGTTTTCCCTCACCATCTGTGAGAGAGAGTAGAGTAGAATAGAAAATAGAAATTTAGATTGATCCCCCTAATTATATGCATCAAGGTGTATGAACTAAGTATCTTCTTTTACTAATTTCAGCCAATATGAGGATGTGAGCACGTGCCGAAGCATCTCACATCTCTTCACTATGTGTGGATGTGGACATTCGCCGAAGCGTCCCACAACTCACATCAGCACACAAACCAAGCAATCAACACAAAAATTTCGGCACACCACTCTTATTAAGCTAATATGATCTAAACGTACCTATTACAGCTTTATTCAATGGAAACCTAAACTTAATCGTGAGAACCGGTGCTGTTCTCGCCGTGTGACAGGGGTGGTCCATATAAGGGCACACGCAATGGTGAGTCGGCAGTCCATGTAGGGATACATGACACTGTTGCTCCGTTTGCTCCCGCGTTGGCACGAGTCTCCTCTTGTTTTTCCAGCAAGTACAGCTTCTTGCAGAGGTAGCGGATCTCTTCTTGTGCGCTTGCATAGCGGTTTCCTAGCTCCATGAGTAACCTCTGAGACTTATCAGCAGCTTGTGGGTTGGAAAGAGCTCCTCCATGGCGTCCAATGATCTCTCTTGTACCACTCTTCCGATACGGGTGCAGCTCAAAAGTAGTGTTCTCAAGCTGCTCACGGAAAGCGTAGCACAGTCCGGTGGGTGCATCCCATGCAGCATCATCGATAGCTTCTGCCATTGTAGCTCTCCATGTGGGCGCGAAGTGCCAAGTGACAACCCTACCGTTAGATAGGATGGTTATTTCAGCCTTCCACTCTTCATGTCTGAGACGAGGGACTTTCTTGAGAAGATATTCCGGGTATAAGCTGCAGCAATACAGAAATTCTTCGAGCTCCCTAGATATGTGTCCTCCTCCCATTCCGTCGGACCGAAATTCTTGAACTGAATGGTTGGCCTGTTCATCACCTTCATTATTGGTCTCAGCAAGGGGTGGCTCCTCTTCGTATTCATCTCCTCCCGACATAGCTTCATGAGGCTCCACGGGGTGTAAGCCCGCGTGAAACTCCTCCTGAGGTGCGTACCAATGCCGTTCTTGTGGATCATCCTCCATATCGTCTAATGGTTCTACCTCTTCCAGATCTTCTTCCTCATGCATAGAGCTATTGACTTCCTCTTCATCATGAGGTGCCATCTTCACCTCCTTCCAATATGGTCCATCGGACACCTGAATGGGGTTAAGTGCACTCCCAAGTGGTGGTGGACGAGTCTTTATGCATGCATCTATGAACCAAGCTTGCCTAGATCTCCCTGATTGCATGCTCATTAACATCATCAAGTTCTTATCGTCATTATTCATATGAGTGCAGTAGCTAACCAAGTTTTATTTCAGCTTCCCGTATCCTGTAAGTTAAGCGAAGCAAAAAGGAAAACGACCATACCCGACTCATCAACTTTTCCAGCGACAAGGATGGTTAACAAAACTAGTAAAGTCCTATAAAAGGGTGTCCCATCAAGTTGACGCAAGCATACGCATTTTTGCAAACAAAACAGTTTCAAAACATGGGATCAATATGGTCAAGGGGCACCTGCCTTGCTCCCATGGTTCGTGTTGCTCAAGCTTCTCGAAGTCTTGGTGCTGTAGTTCCTCGTAGACGGCCTTTTGAGTTTGTCCTTCTACTCACGATCACACACATATAAAATTTACAGCAATCAATCATCATGGACAACTTTACTCAAGATGCAACGGGGTAGATGAATGCAAATCCTATGGTGCAGTTTATAAAACCAGTTTATATGTGTTCTTACATGTTTTATTGGGCTTTCATGGGGTTTTATGATGAACAAGGCTGTAGGGATCAAGTGTGGACGTGGTGATGATCTTGACACAAGATCTAGATCAATTCCACCGTCAAAAATCGATCAAAACACGATCTGTCCACACGCAAAAGTTTCTGCTCGAAGGGGACGAAGAAAACAGATGCGTCGAAACAGCGGCAACGTCATAAGATGGCTAATGAAGACCTACCTCACTTCCTCCTTGTGGCAGGGCCTTCCTCCTAGCAACAGCAGCAGCGGGGAATTTTTCTATGGAAAATTATGGTAGGGCAGATCATCGGGCTTCTTTTCCGGCGACGGCGAGGCGTGATGGGGCTCGACGGCGGGGCTCGACGATGGGGCTCGACGACAGAGCTCAATGGCGGGGCTCAACGACAGGGCTCGATGGCGGGGCTCACCGGCGGAGCTCACCGGCGACCAAACTCCGGCAGGGGGGTGGCCAACTTGGCGAGTTGGGGGGAGGGGCAGGGCCAACTCGGTGACTTTGGGGGGGGGGCTGCGGCCAAGGGGGCCGGGGGGTTATATTTATAAGGGGACAAAAGGAAGAGTCCTAGTCCAATTGGAACTCAAGCAAAGAGTCCTAGTCCTATTGGGACTCATCCAAAGAGTCCTAGGGTTTTTCCCCATCTAGGGCTGCGGCTACATTGGGGAACCCCCCCCCCAAATGTGGGGGAATGGAATTTGGGGAAATTAGAAATTTGGGGGAAACTTGGGAATGACTCAATTCAGCTATCTTATCTCCATTTCTATGTCCCTTTCTCCATTTTAATATTCCCCTATCCATTTCTATGTCCCATTCTCCATTTCTATATTCTCTTCTCCATTTCTATGGTTCTTTCTCCATTTCTATGGTTGTTTCTTCATTTCTAGGGTTCTTTCTCCATTTCTACTTCTTTTCAAATGCTCCTTTACATGAAAAATGTATGCAATGCATGGTCGTGAAATTGAGGGTGTTACAGAGCATCCTTTTGATATTATTCATTCAGATGTATGGGGACCTGCACCTTTTGCTTCAAAAGGAGGACATAATTACTATATCATTTTTATAGATGATTTTCCATGGCACACATAGGTTTACGTTATGAAACATTATAGTGAGGCGTTATCTATCTATAAGTCCTTCTCGACTATGGTCCGCACTCAGTTTGACACTCCTATTTGTATTTTTCTAGCTGATTCCACGGGTGAATACCTTTCTAATGCTCTTCGTAAGTTTCTTTCTGAGCAAGGTACTCTTGCCTAGTTTTCTTGTCCTGGTGCTCATGCTCAAAATGGTGTTGCTGAGCATAAGCATTGTCATCTTCTTGAGACGGCTCGTACTCTTCTGATTGCTTCCTCTGTTCCTCCTCATTTTTGGGCCGAGGCGGTCTCGACTGCCACATATTTGATTAACATTCAGCCATCGTCTACACTTAGAGAGGGGTTCCTTTTGAGTGTCTTACGGGTAAGACGCCTGACTACACCAACCTTCGTCTTTTTGGGTGTGTGAGCGCACTAAGCTGACTGCTCAGTCGGTCGAGTGTGATTTCCTTGGATACAGTTCGGAGCATAAGGGGTATCATTGTTGGGATCCGATTGATCGACAGATGAGGGTTTCACGGGGTGTTGTTTCTGATGAGACACGTATTTTCTGTCCTCGTCCTTCTTCTGATACTTCTTCTGTATCTGTGGTCGATCCTATTTAATTTCTGTTCTTTCCAAATCTCCAGTTACTAGTGTACCAAAATTCACACTCGGTGTTGCGTTCCACGGTTTCTTCTTCTTCGGAGCCTGCTTCTTTGGTTCCCGATATTATACTGTAAAAGTCCCAAAAATGTATATGAAATAAACTGAGGCTTGAAGTCTATGTGTTTCCAATTCATGAAAATGGGACTTGCTAAAACTTTTCTTCACACAAAGTTGTTCAGGGAGGTTCATCAAAAAGAGGCTCACATGTTCATTTGAATGTGTTAAACCAATATGGACTTAAACACTTGTTTGCATGAAAGTGTGAGACCTATGTGTGCTGAATACATTGGCTATGACGATAAAAGTTTTGAATTCTGCCAAAACACTCTTTTTGTCAAGGTCCGACGCTAGGTCCGAGCTCCGACAAGATCCGACGTAAGGTCTGACTTGCTATGTCTAGGTCCGACATATGTTTGGTTAGCTCCGGCGGTAGGTCCTACTAGCTTTGTTAAGTTCCGGTGGTAGGTTCTGCTATCTTTGGTAAGCTCCGGCTCAAGATCCGGTTAGCTTTGGCAAGGTCCGGAGCTAAATCGCAATGTTCTCTTTTTACCATGCAAATGTTTCGACTTTGCTTTACATCTATGGAAAGTTTGCTTAGTATTCTTTTACTATGTTTTTGAAGTGTTATGGCTGTTTACGGTGGTTAACATTTTGCTATGGTTTGCAACATGCTTATGTGAGGTGTTCACGTAAGGTGTTGTGGTTTTCGTAACTAACGTGAGTCAAGTCACGGACTTGTGCTCGAAAGTATTGGTTGTTCATTCACGTGCAGGTGTTGCTTGAATTCAAGATATGGCTGGTGACGGGATCCATTGAACTAGTATTAGGGAGAAGATGAGGTCCAACAACCAAGTTCGGGAGGAATTATGGTTGAGCTGATCGGGAGGTCACGCAGCATGTTTGGATCAAGAACAATGCATATGATGGTATCGTGGACATCATTGGAAGGTGTTTGCACGTGTGCAAGGAGTTCATGGACGTGGCAACAAGGTTCCAAGGCGTGATGAAGAGATGTGGACGTAAAGAATTGGTAGGAAAGGTCAAACCGGCTGGATTATGGACTCAGACTGAGGCTGAGTCGGTTATGGCTTAAATATGGAAAGATTTGTGTTGGTTATGATAGGATTTCGTGTGGGACACGAAGTTGATTTGTTTTAGGAATGTGGGATATGTTCCTAAGGTGTTTGGAAGTCTTAAAATTGCTTCTATCTCGTATAGAAGAGTCTTGAGCAGTTATGGAAAGTTTCTATTCAGAAACTGAGTAGGAGTAGAATCCTAGTTTGAATTGGGTTGGCTCCGGGCTGGTTATATAAGCAAGGGAGGCCATAGATTGCAGAAGATGACCTTGGGCTGTTCCTCTTATGTTTTGATCAATAAAATTCGTGATTAGAGGACCTTTTGTGCCTTGTTCGTCCGACTTGTTTTTGTCAAGTCTTTGTCGTCGAGTTTCTGGACAGCACAACAGTGCTTCGGTGTTTTGATCATAACTCGAGTTTTACATATGCAATTGACGTGATTTTTTTAGTTTGTCTTAAAAACTTGATTATCTATCATATGTGAAAATTTCAAGGTCATTGGATTTGTAGTTTCTGATCTACACGAGTTCCTTTGCAGTGTTGCAGATCTGGTTTTTACTCGAGTAGAACAGATTGACCCTCGTATGATCTTACGATCATAACTTGAGTTTTTCTTGACGGATTTCCATGATTCTTGTTCTCGTGTCTTCTTGACTTAATTCTATATAATATATACCACTTTTTTCATAGTTGAACACATTCAGATCAGTCACATACACGGTTTCTTTAACATATCGATTTTCTGCGGAGGGGTTTTTTGTTGCTTCCGCTAAAAAGTTTAAGTCTACCATTCATCCCCCTCTGGTAGCTTTTCACGTGCTCTTTGATCCTACAATTGGTATCCGAGCCACGGTGCTCTAATCTTTGTGATTTGCACATGTTTTGACTAATCATCAAGGAGAAATACTCCGCAAAACCTTGTGTGTTCAGTGGCACTGATTTTCAGGTTTGGAATGCACGTACGGAGGCTTTCATCTAGGCGCAAGGTTTCACAATATGGGAAAAGGTGTACAAGCCTTATGACGTGCCGCCAAACGATCAAGTCATGGCTACGAACATGAGAGATGTCGAACACAAAAACAAAGCACGGAACTTGATCATACAAGGATTAACTCAAAGTGACTTCGATCGTGTTGCACACCTCTGATCTGCATACGATGTGTGGAAAGCACTTTGTGACTACCACGAAGGATCCAACACGATCAAAGAGGTAAGACAAGATGTGTTCAAGAAATAATACATGTGCTTCAAGATGCAACCCGGTGATTCAATCGATGACCTCTTTGCTCGCTTCAATAAAATTCTCAGCAATTTGCGTAGTGTCAACGTTAATTTTTCAGATGCTGAAAATGCTAGGCAATTACTTGTGACACCCTCAATTCTGTGGAAAACCACGGAACCAAAAACTGATGCATATGTGTGCCCAGGATGTTCATCACACATACACATTTGTTCCACAAACTGAATTCAGATTATATATTACCACGAATAACAGAGTTTATTACAATGTCTCATGAGTCTTGGACTCATGCTCACAGCGGAAGTCTTATTTCTATGCAGCGGAAGTCTTTATTCTAATGCGGAAGCAATTCTACTACTGCAGAAGCAATTGTAGGCAGCAATGGCGCCATCTCTACTCCATTGCCCACAGGCAAGGTTAAGAACAGATCACACGCCTAATGCTCCACTTGGTCTTCATAGAAATCTTCTTCTGTTGCTGATGATTAAATGATAATGCAAGTTTGAGTATAATGATGTACTCAGCATGTGCGGGAAAATATGATATGTAGCTCATAACAAGGTAGGTATAAAAAGGCCCATTGCAGAAAGCATAGTTATTTATCAAACCATGACAAAACAGGAACTCATCTTTAGGTGAATGTAATCCCAACATGTATTAAAATACCAACCATACCTCCGTTATGTTTTTTACCTTCCATGTCACAACCACTCATCAATCAACCTCATTCTTGCTCACGAATATCTCCTCGTATTCGCTACCAGCTCACGAATACCATCTCGTATTTGCTACCATTTCATCTCATAAACAACTTCGTCTCCCACCGAGACCAACCTTGTTCCCATGACTCAACAGTCATGCAACCCATCTCATCACCCGGACTCAACAGTCCCAAACCAAAACCAAACCATCCAAAAAGCATAACCAGTAACCATCCCAATAACCATCCCAACTAATCATGGAAGTTGGCCAGGCGCTCGAACCATAAGCTCGGCTATCATGATAGTTTTAGAACTCTGCAGAGTTTGCACCTCTTTACCCACAAGTTTGTGATTTTGTCACCCGTCGGCGACTGCAGAACCTCCATTATACTAGTACACAACCGTCGGTGTATGGCCAAGAGATCACAAAATAGCCTTTACAAAGGGGTTACTAGATGTATGGACTCACTAAGGTTTCGCCGGCAGGCTAGAATCTCCAATTCTCCCACCCACGGGCCCCCACTTGTGCCATGCAGTTCCCAGGGCAGTCCTCACTCGACTTCCATTCCCCGCGCCTTCCACGATCCATAACAATCTAGCAACTTGGCCTTGTGGTGGCACTGTTATCCTGGCATGTGCTCGCATGAACCGGTCCTTAGATCTATGGGAAGTAAACCACCATCTCATGCTACCTCATTCACAAACCCAGTCTTGCCTAGATCTCCCTCCGATCCATGTTCATTAACAACATCAATTTCTCATTATAATTACGAGTGCAGTTAGCTAGACACATCTATCTCGCTTCCCAATCCCATGGACTGAGCGAAGCATAAAAGTAAAAACCATACCCGACTCATAAACTTCCCTGGCGACAAGGGTGGTTTAACCAAAACTAGTAAACTCCTATAAAAGGGTTTCCCATCATGTTTGACACAGCACACACACCCTTTTGCAAAACAAAACAGTTTTTCCCAAAATATAGGATCAATATGGTCAAGGAGCACTTGCCTTGTTCTTGCGGTTCTGGTGGCTCTTGGATCTCGAAACATTGTTGTTGCAATTCGTCGTCGACAGCTCCCTGAGCTTGTCCTTCTATACAGGATCAGGCACATACAAGATCCACAGAAATCAATATTATGCACAAACTTTAACTAGATGTGATGATGCATATGCATGCTATCCTATGATCAGTTTTATTAGATCGGTTTGTACGTGTTCTTGCATGGCTTTATGATGAAAAGAGGTGTTCGGATCAGATGTGGACGTGGCGATGACCTTGTCTTTAGATCAACCCGATCAACAAGTGATCTGTCCATGAGAAAGCTTCTGTTCGAAAGGAATCGAAGAACAGATGCAAAGAAAACACAACGATGTCGTAAGGTGGTATTGGAGACCTACCTTACGTTCTTCTCGGTCTCGGGTCCTTCTCAGAACGTTGGGCTCTCTTCCGGCGATCTTCCTCGCTGCACTCCGCTGATGGCTTACTCGGCGAGTTGGGGCTAGGGCTCTAAGTCGTCAGCTCAGGAATTGAAAAAGAAGTTCGTGGTTTCGGCCAAAGGTTCTGGGTTCTATTTATTATCGGGAGAAGAAGAGTCCTAATCTGATTGTATTCTGAATAAGAGTTCTATTCAGATTGTCGTTGAATCTTAGCAACTTATCTTTAATTGATTTGGTACGGTAACATTCTGGAATTCGGGTCGGTTTCTTCTCCGTACAGGTATCTCTACGCGTCAAGAATCCAAAAATCGTTCCAGAACTCGTTACCTCCACGGTGATGAGCTCCGGAAGCTCCACGTGTCCACCAGGGCCTGGTCTCCCCTTTTCCGTGGAGACGAGCTCCGGTTGTTCCGCGTGTCAAGCGGCCGAGACCTCCGTTCCCCTTCGGAGGTGAGCTCCGCGTGCGCCAGGTATCCTGGCGGTCGGGATCTCCTCTCTTATTCGGAGGTGGCTCCACGCATGTCACGTGTCACTGCCGGACCTTCCCTCTTTTCGGAGGCGGCTCCGGGTGTGCCATGTATCCATTCCGGACCTCTCTCTCTTCGGAGGTGAGCTCCGTGAATGCCACGCGTCATGTAGCGCCGGACTTTTTCTTTTTCCTCAGAGACGAGCTCTGAAGTAAACACTTGTCCAACAGTGACGGACCTCCCGGAGAAAAGCTCTGGTGACAACACGTGTCCAATAGGACCGGACCTCCCGGAGAAAAGCTCCGGTGACGACACGTGTCCAATAGGACCGGACCTCTCGGAGGTGAGCTCTGAGATCGACACGTATCCCGCGCGTCTGGTCCTCCGATTTCCACGGTGACTAGCTCCGAAGGTGACATGTGTCCTGGGGAACTGCCTTTGCTTCTTCCGCAAAGGCTAGCTCCGGGGGCAACACGTGTCCCACAGGGTCGGACTTCTCCCCCTTTGCGGAGATGAGCCCCGAGCGTGCCACGTAGCCATTTTAGCGGCGGACCTCTCCCCACTTCACAGGGATGAGCTCCGAACACGCCACGTGGCCAGTGGGCCGCGGAAGTTGTCTTTGGCGCTCTCTGGGAACGGGATTCGGCTCTTATTAGCTATCTTTTTGATATTTTTCTCTATTCCTACTTCTTTTAAAATGTTTTCTCTTCATGAGACATGAATATATGCAGAAACCAAAAATGAGGGTGTCACAAATCTACCCCCCTTAAATTGAATCTCGCCCTCGAGATTCGTTAGTAGAGAATAGATGAGAAAATTCTGCCTTGATGTCTTCTTCACGCTCCCATGTGGCTTCAGCTTTGGTGTGATGGCTCCATTGTACCTTGCACCATCAGATTACTTTGTTCCTGGTGACCCTTTCCTTTACGTCCAAAATTCAGACAGGGTGCTCCGTATAAGTCAGGTCCTCTTGAAGTTCAAGCTCTTTCATTGGTTTTTGATCCTCTGTTACTCTCAAGCACTGCTTGAGCTGGGATACATGAAACACGTCATGTACGTCGGAGAGATATGTTGGGAGCTCTAGTTGATAGGCTACTTCTCCTCGCTTGCCCAAAATCTTAAATGGTCCGATGTAGCGAGGTGCTAGCTTGCCTTTGACGTTGAAACGTCGTTGGCCATGGATAGGCGATACCTTAAGGTATACGAAGTCTCCCACTTCGAAGGTCAACTTCCTTCTCCTATTGTCCGCATAGCCTTTCTGTCGTGACTGAGCAGCCTTTAAGTTCTCCCATATCGTTTGGACTTGCTTTTCAGCTTCTTGTAGCACTTCGGGTCCAAATACCTGGTTCTCTCTGGTCTCGTTCCAGAACAGCGGTGTTCTAAACCGTCTACCGTACAATGCTTCGAAAGGCGACATCTTCAAGCTAGCTTGATAGCTGTTGTTACAGGAGAATTTGTGTAACACCCCAAAACCTGTTAAGAGGGGAATTTAAAAATTTTTGGACGTATTGCATGTGGTGCAGAAATTCAAATTCAAATTGGAATTCAAATTCAACTCAAAACAGAAAAGACAAAGAAAAAGAAAAAGAAAAAAAACAAACCCCCCCGGCCAGTGGGCCGAAACCCACCAGCCGGCCCACCCACCCCCGCGCCAGCCCGCAGCCGCGCGCCCCCTCTCCCTCTCACTGACACGCGGGGCCCGCGTGTCATCCCCGACCTCCTGCTCGCGCCAACTACCCGGACTCCTCCGCGCGCGCCCGATCGCAACTAACCCGGAAAACCGCGTTCCCAGCCGAGATTCTGGTCCCCGGACGACTCCAGCTCAATCCCAACCGACCGCCGCCCTCCCTCGTCTATATAAGCGCCGGCATCACGCATTTTTTCCATCCCGATCGCCTGATTTTCCTCCTGGTGAGAACCAGAGTTTCTCCGGCTGTTTTCTCTCGATCTTTGCTCGGGTTCTCTGATCTAACGCGTCGATCGTGTTCCACCGCCTCCGGGGAATCACGCAGGTGCAGAAAACTCGGTGGTTTGCGCTCCAGACACAGCGCCGACGAGCATCGCCGCGTTTTCACCTCGGACCACGCCGCCGACCGCCTTCCAGGGACTCCGAGCTCAAGAAAAACCCCGAGATGAGATCCCCGACCTCCCCTCTACCGATCTATGCCGTGAAATCCCAGTTTTAGGAAGAATAGACGAAGATCCAAAGTTTTCCGGAGAGATCGCCGCCTCCCGCCGGAGCGCGCCGCCGGGCAGCGCCGCCCGCGCTCGGTCAGAGCGATGTGGCCGATTATGTGCCGTCTATTTTAAATCGCACGGTGGAGTTAAAATCCGCGCGTACCGGTTCGGTGATCTAATCTGAGCCGTCTGCTTTAAATCGGACGGTCCATGTCAGCCCCACATTATAAAGGCTGGGATTATTACGTGCTACCCCCTGGGGATCTCGGAAAATACGAGCTAGCCCCAGAAACTTCTGATCTAGCCCCTAGAACTTCAGAAATTCATGTAAATTCAATTAAATATCAGTTTTAGCCCCTGGACTTAATAAAAATTAGGAAACCCTCTGTTATGTGTAGATAGACCCCTGGAAATTTATGAAATAATATAATAGACCCTGGAGTGGGGAGAGTTTACCTTTTTAACCCTATATGATATTAAATTTAGAAATTTGAATATGTGATTAGGATTTAAAATTTAAAAGGTGAGACAAACACATTGTAAATTAAAATTTAAACTCTCCTAGCACTTGGGAAACTTTAGAATGAGTTAAAAAGTAGATTTTAAGCTGAAATGAATCTGTCTAGTTGATTGTCCATAGTTATTAGTATAGAAACATATTTTAGGCTAGGAAATAGTTCTGAAAATTGGAAAAATGAATTTATGTTAGTTCACATCAGAGGAGAAGTTCAAAAATATATTATTTAATATTTTAGAACAGAACCTATTTTGTTTTGATGAGGTGTCTTACTATTTTCATAATAAAATTCACATTTAGCCATAGAAAATAAATCTGAAAATATAGGAAAATAGGTATGCATAACTAGGAAATGATAAATGAAGTTTCCAAAACCAAGACTTTAGTTTAGGGTTTGTTAGAAAATCTGAGAAACCTATTTGGAGTAGGAAAATACCTTCCATGCAGACTTAGTAGCTAAAGGGTGTGTTAATTGAATATAAAGAAATTGTTTAGAATTGAAATTCATATATAAAGTGTGCAAATAAAAATCTGAATACAAAAGTTAGAAATCATATACATAAGTTTAAAAGTGCATATAGACCAGAAATCAACACATATAGAGTAAACACAACACATAGAAATGTGAATGATTTTCATATGTATGTATGTGTGGAATGAAAGTGTGAAACTATGTCTTATGGATTGTTGTTTCCTTTTGCTATGTGTGTTGGCATGAGTAGAACCTGCCCCAGAGCAAGTTCTCCCCTTCCAAGATCAGGACTATCCATTCCCAGAGCAGCAGGAAGAAGGCAAGTGTCCTTGACCACTTTAATCCTATGCTAGGATGAGTAGATAGAGTTATTTGCATTGTCAATTGAAATATGAAACCCATAATAGGATGTTTCCCTAGAATTGCATTATCTTGTTTCCTTGTAGCTTGGGTTGGGATTTGTTTTATTATGTCATTCACTCATATTACTTGTGCTTAGCCATGCTTAGTATGGGATAATTGGGATATGAGATCATCAGTTTATTTACCATAATTTTGAATGAGATATTATGAGTTATGTAGAGGTAGGGATCAAGGCAAGTTGGATGATTTGATTGGTGCTGGGTGCACGAGACTTGGGTTTGTGTTTAGTACTTGCCTGGATCCTAAGGACCGGTTCATGGAGCATGTAACCTGGCTTTTCCGTGCCAACCACATGCTGAGATGGGGCAGCTTGGCCAATTAATTAGGTGTATCCCCGGCGTAGTATGGGTGTGTTGGATGGTGCGGGGAGTAGGTGTCAGCTGGACTACCATATGAACCGCAAGGCTCAAGAGGGGGCCACTGCAGCGGGGTTGGAGCCTCTTGTACGCTATTAGGGGTGAAACCTCAGTGGGCCCATGCTCGTCGGGAATCCCTTTATAAAGGCTTCGTAGTGATCTCCTGGCTACACACCTGGTAAGTGTGAATGTGGTTCGTAGCCACTGGCATAATGGAGGTTCTTTTAGTCCACCCGACAACGGGGGATGAAATCACTACATGTGGGTACAATGGTGCAAACTATGTAGAGTCAAAACTGTCATGACAGCCGTGCTCACGGTCAAGAGCGGCTTGGACTTATTCATGATTAGAGGATAGATGGCTTGGGAAGTTGAGGATGTCAAGCGCGGAGCTTAACATTGGAATTTGAGGTTACGGTCATTTGATTATGATGATTGGTTGGGAGATTGGTACCATTTCACCTGTGTAGTAATGTAGGTGCTTAATAAGCTAAGGTGATAGGTATTAATTGCGTAGTGCTTTAACCATGAGTTCAACCTCTCCTTGTTCTATCCATGCATGACATAACTTTCCCACACTTGCTGAGTACCAACGGTACTCGACCTTGCATATTTGTTGATTTAAATTTCTGCTCAGGTCAAGGGGATGATGTGGTGTTCAATGACCAAGACTTCGGACCCAAAGAAGGATTCTAGGTTCATGGAGTCCCCCGGGCAACGCCTGTGACGGAGCCCACAAGAATAATATTCCGCTGCTATTTTATTTACATGTTATGAACTTATTATCGTCCATCTAGACATATGCTATGTAAGAATTATTTATATTCGACACCTAACTTGTAATAAATGATGCTTCACTATTTGTCATCACATGTATGAGAAAATGATCCTGGCATACATGTGATATTCACTCGGTTGTTCTTCGGAGAATCCGGGTGTGACAGAAGTGGTATCAGAGCCAAGGTTGCCCGTAGGAACGTGGACCTAGGTAGAAATGGATGTATTTAAGGACCTTATTTTCTTAAAAACTATTTTCATAAAGGTGTGAATTAAAAAGTGTTATTTAATGGGGTCACTTTATTCATCTTACCCAACTTTTATTCAAAATAGGATTTTTGTTTAAAAATCTTATCTAACTTAAGTTTAAATGCTTTATGTTTTAGATGGTTCGCATGATCCGCACCGCTCGCAAGTCCACCGGAGGGAGAGTTCCCGTAGTTTCCCTTGCCCTGAGAGAGGAGAACCGTCCGGTGACATACCTCTCCTACGGATTGGCAGTAGGAGGCTTATTGCGCCGTCTTCGACGCATGCTCCAAGCTGCCGGCAATACGGGCAAGCTAATCATACACTACAGCTCCACCCGGACCATCCGTGAGAAGCAGGAAGAATGGAGTTCAGAAATGAGGATTATCCATGAAAATCAGCTGCTTAAGATCCACCGCTCTCCAGCTTGTCGAGCGACACAGGTCGATGCAGAGAAGGATGTCACCTGGGAGGCCATCACCTGCCAGAGTCACATCTACCGTCGCCACCTGGACCTGGACAGGACTGAGTACATGTATGTCCTCCAGCGTGAGAGTGGTACAACGGAGTACAAGTACCCGTGAGTGCAGCAGGGGACTTCCCATGAGCACATGGACTTGTGCTTGGAGGATGCTGCTGTGCTCAGCACTTGACTGCAGGAGTGTCAGCAGGAGCTTCAGAATGTACGTGACACCCTGAAGGAGACTGAGGCGTTGCTTCGAGCCAGCTTGAGGGCGAGAGAAAGAGGAGATGGGAATGAACTGTGTGTCACCGTGAATGACACATGGACTCCTAATTCCCCGGATCGCCGGGCGAGCAGGCGTCGCCGCACTTCTCCCCCAGCAGCCTTCCCACCCAAAGTGGAGTCGGAGGGCAGCCACAATAATGAGGAAGATCTCGAGGAGCCAGATCAGTGATACAAGTAGTGTAGAGTCCTTTCCCTTAGTTTAGCAGGTTGTCGAGTAGTCGAGTCGTTACCTTAGTTAATGGTGTGTTAATGTTTGGTGTGTGACATGAGTTGTGGAAGCCATGGGCATTTGTTCACAACCTCGTCTTCAGGTTGTTTTGCTTTGATATGTGAACCCCTATGAATTAAGAGTGCATTTATTTTCGCGTGAAACATGAAACTCTGAGAAAAAATAAATATAAATATAATAAGGCCTCAAAATTTTAATGTTTAAACAAGCAAATTGGGAAGTTAATATGTAATGCTTTAAATTGACATTTGGTTGATCATGATAGATGGCCGGAAGAGGAAAGGGTCATGGTGCCAACCCCGCCAACAACAACGACGAAGCCGGCAACCCTCACCTTTCCGGAGGGCAAGACAGGGGTGGTCGTCGGGAAGGAGTTGATCCCATCCACCAAATGCTTGAAAATCAGAATCAGCTCATCCAGAGCCTGACTCGAGTGGTGACCAACTTGCACCAAGCTCCACCTCCACAAGCTGTACCACACCAACCAAGGTTGAGTGAATTTCTAGGGACTCAACCTCCCAAGTTTGCAAGTGTTGCTGAACCTCTGGAGGCAGATGATTGGCTAAAGACCATTGAGAGCAAGATGAGGATCATACAATGCCAAGGATATCAGAGGGTGCTGTTTGCCTCTCACCAATTGCATGGACCTGCTGCTGATTGGTGGACCACTTACGTGGCCGCCCATCATGACCCTGAGAACATCACTTGGGAAGAGTTCAAGCGTAGCTTCTGCAACCATTACATCCCAAGGGGTGAACTTAAAAACGAGAGAAAGGAGTTCTTGGGGCTGCAGCAAGGAAACATGACGGTGAGGGAATACCTCACTAAATTCACCCAACTATCCCGTTATGCACCACGGGACATAGAGACTGATGAGCAGAAACAGGACTGCTTTGTGGAAGGACTTACAGCGGAAATGCAATGTGCAATGTCCTCCAACGAGTATGAAAGCTTCCAAAAGATGGTGGACAGAGCATTTGTTGTAGAAAGGAAGCTGAAGGCCTTGGAAAATGAAAACAAGAGGAAGGCAGGATGGTCACACCAAGCCTCGGGTAGCAACACACGCCAACGTCTGATGCAGCAACCCGCAGGGCAGACGAGCCGTGCTGCGGTACCCTACTCAGCACCGAGAGGGTACAACCCGAACTTCACGCCTCCATCAGCACCAACACAGCCACAACGTCAGTTTATACAGCAGCCTCGCCCCACATATCAACCTCGACCAGCAGGACAAGGACCACCGAACCAACCCCAAGACAACAAAGGCCAGGCACCTAAAGTTGGGGTGCAATGCTTCAACTGTGGTGAAGTGGCGCACTACGCCCATAAGTGCCCAAAAAAGAAGCCCGTGCAGCCGCAACAGCAGAATGTGATGCGAGGACAGGTGAACCACGTGACCATGGAGGAAGCCCAAGAGGCACCTGACGTGGTAGTTGGTAAGTTTCCTGCCAATTTACACATTGCAACCCCGTTGTTTGATTCTGGTGCTACCCACTGATTCATTGCTCAAGGGTTTGTTAAGAAGCATGATCTAGCAACAACACAAATGAACCATATGCTAGCAGTGAACTCTCCAGGTGGAGAAATAAGGACATGACAAGTGTGTCCCAAGGTGAATCTAGACATTAATGGGGTAGTATTTACTGCCAACCTCATAGTGATAGATTCAAAAGGGATAGATATTATTTTGGGCATGGATTGGTTGACCAAACATAAGGGAATCATCCATTGTTCGACCAAAACGGTGGAACTAACTCACCCTAGTGGCACAAGAGTGAAGTTCATAACTGTACAAAACCCTAGGAGGGACCTTAAACTCAATCAAGTTGAGGTGAAAGTGGAGGAGATCAGGATTATCAGGGAATATCCAGACGTTTTTTCGGAGGAGTTGCCTGGTATGCCTCCTGATCGTGAAGTAGAATTCGCGATTGAGCTAGTGCCTAGAACAGCTCCGACATACAAGAGACCTTATAGGATGGACTCCAAGCAGCTGGGAGAACTCAAGGATCATTTAAGAGAATTGACAGGGAAGGGGTACATTCGTCCTAGTTCCTCACCATGGGGAGCTCCAGTGATATTTGTGCCCAAGAAGGACGGAACCCAAAGGCTGTGCGTGGACTACCGTGAGTTGAATGAGGTAACCATCAAGAACAAGTACCCATTACCCCACATTGAAGACTTGTTTGATCAGTTGAGGGGAGCTTGTGTGTTCTTGAAAATTGATCTCAGGTCAGGATACCACCAACTTAAGATAAGGCAAACTGATATTCCCAAGACAGTTTTTGTATCTCGGTACGGACTGTATGAATACACCGTCATGCCTTCCGGGCTAACTAATGCCCCGGCATACTACATGTACCTCATGAACAAGGTATTCATGGAATATGTGGATAAATTTGTGGTGGTTTTCATAGATGACATTCTCGTCTTCTCCAAAGACGAAGAAGAACATGAGAAACATCTAAGGTTGGTGTTGCAAAAGCTGAGAAAACACCAGCTATATGCCAAGTTGAGCAAGTGTGAGTTTTAGCTGAAGAGAGTTCCCTTCTTAGGACACATAATCTCGGAGGGGGAATCTCCGTAGATCCCGCCAAGATCGAGGATGTACAAAAGTGGAAGACCCCTGAGAATGTCGGGGAAGTTCGAAGCTTCTTAGGATTGGCTGGATACTATCGATGGTTTATTGAGGGATTCTCCAAGATCTCGAGACCCCTCACCAATCTGTTGGAGAAGGGAATCACAATCATATGGACGCCGCAGTGCGAGACGAGTTTCCAGGAACTGAAGAAAAGATTGGCAACAACCCCAGTGCTAGTTATGCCAGATATGCAGAAGAACTTTTCGGTGTACTGCGATGCCTCTGGAAACGGGTTGGGATGTGTTCTCATGCAAGAGGGGTATGTCGTGGCTTATGCGTACCGGCAGCTCCAGAAACACGAGAAGAACTATCCTACACATGACCTCGAACTAGCCGCAGTGGTACACGCGTTGAAAATTTGGCGGCACTCCTTGATGGGGAAGAGGACAGAGATATATACGGATCATAAGAGCTTAAAGTACATTTTCACACAGCCAGATCTCAACCTCAGACAAAGGAGATGGTTAGAGCTAATCAACGACTTTGATGTGGGCATCAACTATCATCTTGGGAAAGCGAACGTCGTGGCAGATGCTCTAAGCCGAAAAGTGCAGGTCAATAGGTTGAGCTTGAAGGACATGCCTACAGAATTGAAGGAAGAGGTTATAAAACTCAATCTATGCCTGGTGAATAGTGGTGAGGCCATCGCCATGGAAGTGGACTCCACATTAGAGAAAGACATCCGAAATGGTCAGAAGAATGACGAGAAGATACAAGAGATTAGAGAACTCATCAAGGAAAATAAAGCCCCTGGTTTCAGAGAGGATGAACAAGGTATGGTGTGGCACGGGAAAAGAATTTGTGTGCCTGAAGTGAAGGAGATCCGTGAATTGATTTTGAAGGAGGCTCATGATTCCGACTATTCCATTCATCCTGGAAGTACTAAGATGTATCATGACCTTAAGAGCAGATATTGGTGGTATGGAATGAAGCGAGATGTCGCGGAACATGTTGGCCTATGTGACACATGTCAGATGGTGAAAGAGGAACATCAACGACCCGCGTGATTATTGCAACCACTCAAAGTGACTGAATGGAAATGGGAAGAAATCGGTATGGATTTCATAGTGGGATTGCCTAGGACCCAATCAGGATATGATTCGATATGGGTCATCATCGATAGGCTAACCAAGGTAGCTCATTTCATCCCCGTGAAAGAAAGCTACAGCGGATCCAAATTGGCGGAGTTGTACATGTCAAGGATCGTGTGTTACCATGGAGTGCCAAGGAAGATAGTGTCGGATCGAGGGACACAGTTAACCTCAAGGTTCTGGCAGAAGTTGCATGAAACCATGGGAACTCATCTGAATTTTAGTTCTGCCTATCATCCCAAAACTGATGGGCAGACGGAAAGAACCAATCAGATCCTTGAGGATATGCTGAGAGCGTGTGCACTCAAAAACAATCGGAGTTGGGATAAGAACTTACCGTATGCGGAGTTCTCCTATAACAACAGCTATCAGGCTAGTATGAACATGTCACCATTTGAGGCTTTGTATGGGAGGAAGTGCAGAACTCCCCTATTTTGGAACCAAACGGGGGAAAGTAAAGTGTTTGGGCTCGAGGTACTACAAGATGCCGAGGCGAAAGTGAGGGAAATCCGCAACAACTTGAGGATACCACAAACAGGACAAAAGAGCTATGCCGATGTACGGAGAAGAGAGCCCGTTTTCAACGTGGGAGACTATGTCTATCTCAAGGTGTCCCCTATCAGAGGACTTCGTCGGTTCAGGGTGAAAGGGAAGTTATCACCCCGATACATCGGACCCTTTAAAGTTCTAGAGAGGAAAGGCGAAGTGGCATATCAACTAGAACTACCGGCTCGCCTATCGGATGTGCATGACGTATTCCATGTGTCACAGCTCAAGAAATGTCTAAGGACGCCTGAAGAGATGTTACCCATGAATGAGGTTGACGTAGCTGAGGATCTGTCTTATGCCGAGCAACCATTCAAGATTTTGGAGACAATGGAACGCCTCACAAGAAGTAAAAGAATCCGGATGTGCAAGGTGCAGTGGAAGCATCACTCGGAAGAGGAAGCCACATGGGAGCGAGAAGACGAGCTTAAGGCACAGTTTCCGGAATTGTTTTCATAGAACCACCAATCTCGAGGACGAGATTTCTTTTAAGTTGGAGTAGAGCTGTAACACCCCAAAACCTGTTAAGAGGGGAATTTAAAAATTTTTGGACGTATTGCATGTGGTGCAGAAATTCAAATTCAAATTGGAATTGAAATTAAACTCAAAACAGAAAAGAAAAATAAAAAGAAAAAAACAAAACCCCCCGGCCAGTGGGCCGAAACCCACCAGCCGGCCCACCCACCCCCGCGCCAGCCCGCAGCCGCGCGCCTCCTCTCCCTCTCACTGACACGCTGGGCCCGTGGGTCATCCCCGACCTCCCGCTCGCGCCAACTACCCGGACTCCTCCGCGCGCGCCCGATCGCAATTAACCCGGAAAACCGCGTTCCCCAGCCGAGATTCTGGTCTCCGGACGACTCCAGCTCGATCCCAACCGACCGTCGCCCTCCCTCGTCTATATAAGCGCCGGCATCACCCGTTTTTTCCATCCCGATCGCCTTTTTTTCCCTCCCGGTGAGAACCAGAGTTTCTCCGGCCGTTTTCTCTCGATCTTTGCCCGGGTTCTCTGATCTAACGCGTCGATCGTGTTCCACCACCTCCGGGGAATCACGAAGGTGCAGAAAACTCGGTGGTTTGCGCTCCAGACACAGCGCCGATGAGCATCGCCGCGTTTTCACCTCGGACCTCGCCGCCGACCGCCTTCCAGTGCCTCCGAGCTCAAGAAAAACCCCGAGGTGAGATCCCCGACCTCCCCTCTACCGATCTATGCCATGAAATCCCAGTTTTAGAAAGAATAGACGAAGATCCGAAGTTTTCCGGCGAGATCGCCGCCTCCCGCCGCTGCGCGCCGCCGGGCAGCGCCGCCCGCGCTCGGTCAGAGCGACGTGGCCGATTATGCGCCGTCTATTTTAAATCGCACGGTGGAGTTAAAACCCGCGCGTACCGGTTCGGCGATCTAATCTTAGCCGTCTGTTTTAAATCGGACGGTCCACGTCAGCCCCGCATTATAAAGGTCAGGATTCTTACGCGCTACCCCCTAGGGATCTCGGAAAATACGAGCTAGCACCGGAAACTTCTGATCTAGCCCCTGGAACTTCAGAAATTCATGTAAATTCAATTAAAAATCAGTTTTAGCCCCTGGACTTAATAAAAATTAGGAAAACCCCTCTGTTATGTGTAGATAGACCCCTGGAAATTTATGAAATAATATAATAGACCCTGGAGTGGGGAGAGTTTACCTTTTTAACCCTATATGATATTAAATTTAGAAATTTGAAAATTTGATTAGGATTTAAAATTTAAAAGGTGAGACAAACACATTGTAAATTCAAATTTTAAACTCTCCTAGCACTTGGGAAACTTTAGAATGAGTTAAAAGTAGATTTTAAGCTGAAATGAATCTGTCTAGTTGATTGTCCATATTTATTAGTATAGAAACATATTTTACGCTAGGAAATAGTTCTGAAAATTGGAAAAATGAATTTAAGTTAGTTCACATCAGAGGAGAAGTTCAAAATATATTATTTAATATTTTAGAACAGAACCTATTCTGTTTTGATGAGGTGTCTTACTATTTTCATAATAAAATTCACATTTAGGCATAAAAAATAAATCTGAAAATATAGGAAAATAGGTATGCATAACTAGGAAATGATAATGAAGTTTCCAAAACCAAAGACTTTAGTTTAGGGTTTGATAGAAAATCTGAAAAACCCATTTGGAGTAGGAAAATACCTTCCATGCATACTTAGTAGCTAAAGGGTGTGTTAATTGAATATAAATAAATTGTTTAGAATTGAAATTCATATATAAAGTGTGCAAATAAAAATCTGTATACAAAAGTTAGAAATCATATACAAAAGTTTAAAAGTTCATATAGACCAGAAATCAACACATATAGAGTATACACAACAAATAGAAATGTGAATGATTTTCATATGTATGTATGTGTGGAATGAAAGTTTGAAACTATGTCTTATGGATTGTTGTTTCCTTTTGGTATGTGTGTTGGCATGAGTAGAACCTGCCCCAGAGCAAGTTCTCCCCTTCCAAGATCAGGACTATCCATTCCCAGAGCAGCAGGAAGAAGGCAAGTGTCCTTGACCACTTTGATCCTATGCTAGGATGAGTAGATAGAGTTATTTGCATTGTCAATTGAAATATGAAACCAATGATAGGATGTTTCCCTAGAATTGCATTATATTGTTTCCTTGTAGCTTGGGTTGGGATTTGTTTTATTATGTCATTCACTCATATTACTTGTGCTTAGCCATGCTTAGTATTGGATAATTGGGATATCAGATCATCAGTTTATTTACCATAATTTTGAATGAGATATTATGAGTTATGTAGAGGTAGGGATCAAGGCAAGTTGGATGATTTGGTTGGTGTTGGGTGCACGAGACTTGGGTTTGTGTTTAGTACTTGTCTGGATCCTAAGGACCGGTTCATGGAGCATGTAAACTGGCTTTACCGTGCCAACCACATGCTGAGATGGGGCAGCTTGGCCAATTAATTAGGTGTATCCACGGCGTAGTATGGGTGTGTTGGATGGTGCGGGGAGTAGGTGTCAGCTGGACTACCATATGAACCGCAAGGCTCAAGAGGGGGCCACTACAGCGGGGTTGGAGCCTCTTGTATGCTGTTAGGGGTGAAACCTCTGTGGGCCCACGCTCGTCGGGAATCCCTTTGTAAAGGCTTCGTAGTGATCTCCTGGCTACACACCTGGGAAGTGTGAATGTGGTTCGTAGCCACTGGCATAATGGAGGTTCTTTTAGTCCACCTAGCAACGGGGGTTGAAATCACTACATGTGGGTATAGTGGTGCAAACTCTGCAGAGTCAAAACTGTCATGACAGCCGTGCTCACGGTCAAGAGCGGCTTGGACTTATTCATGATTAGAGGATTGATGGCTTGGGAAGTTGAGGATGTTAAGCGGGTAGCTTAACATTGGAATTTGAGGTTACGGTCATTTGATTATGATGATGGGTTGGGAGATTGGGACCATTTCACCTGTGTAGTAATGTAGGTGCTTAATAAGCTAAGGTGATAGGTATTAATTGCGTAGTGCTTTAACCATGAGTTCAACCTCTCCTTGTTCTAGCCATGCATGACATAACTTTCCCACACTTGCTGAGTACCAACGGTACTCAACCTTGCATAATTGTTGGTTTAAATTGCTGCTCAGGTCAAGGGGATGATGTGGTGTTCAATGACCAAGACTTCGGACCCGAAGAAGGATTCTAGGTTCATGGAGTCCCCCGGGCAACGCCTATGACGGAGCCCACAAGAATAATATTCCGCTGCTATTTTATTTACATGTTATGAACTTATTATCGTCCATCGAGACATATGCCATGTAAGACTTATTTATATTCGAATCTGGTTTGTCATCACATGTATGAGAAAATGATCCTGGCATACATGTGATACTCACTCGGTTGTTTTTCGGAGAAACCGGGTGTGACAATTTGGCGTACGGTAAATTCCTATCCCAACTACGCCCACGTTTCAAGGCGCAAGCTCTCAACATGTCCTCCAAAATTTGGTTTGTCCTTTCGGTTTGCCCATCAGTTTGTGTGTGATAGGCGGAGCTAAAATCCAATCGTGTACCCATAGCTTTCTGCAGCTTTCTCCATAATCTAGGGGTAAACTGAGAACCTCGATTTGAGACTATCCTCCTCGGGACTCCATGACGGCACACGATCTGCTCGATGTACAACTCGGCTAATTGTGCAACGTTGTACTTGGCCCTTATAGGGAGAAAATGGGCTGTTTTCGTCAATCGGTCCACGATAACCTAGATGGAGTCGTAACCCGACTGAGTACGTGGCAATCCGACGATGAAATCCATACTGATGTCCTCCCACTTCCACTCGGGTACCTTCAAGGGTTGCAACAATCTAGCGGGTCTTTGATGTCCGGCCTTCAACCGTTGGCATGTGTCGCATAGAGCAACGTATTCGGCTATGCCCCTTTTCATACCATCCCACCAATAACAAGTCTTTAAGTCCTTGTACATTTTGGTACTTCCGGGATGTATGGAATAGGGTGAATCGTGTGCCTATTTTAATATCATGTCGCGGAGGTGCTTCACGTTAGGCACACAAATCCTTTTTCCTAGCCAAAGCGTACCCTTCTCATCTTCTTTGAAATCCTTCTCTATTCCTTGTCGGATCCTTTCCTTGGTCTTCTTGATCTCCTCATCCGTTGCTTGGCCATCTCTTATCTCTTGCTCCAATGAAGAGTAGATCTCCATCATTTCCATTTTGTTCAAGAATCCGAGGTGTAACCGTTCGAACTCCTTACGTAGTTCGGGTGGTAGCTCCCGAACCGTGAGTTGGTGACATGCTCCCTTTCCTCTCAATGCATCAGCTACTACATTGGCCTTCCAAGGGTGGTAGTTGATTCCAACATCGTAATCCTTGATGAGTTCCAACCATCGACGTTACCTCAAATTCAAGTCCGTTTGTGTAAATATGTACTTTAGGCTTTTATGATCCGTATAGATCTCGCATCGATGACCAAGGATGTAATGTCTCCAAATCTTCAATGCATGCACTACTGCTGCTAGCTCCAAGTCATGTGTAGGATAATTAAGCTTGTGCTTCTTTAATTGCCGTGAGTCATAGGCTACCACTTGTCCTTCTTGCATGAGCACACACCCGAGCCCCTGTCTGGATGCGTGACAATATAGGTCAAAGCTCTTTCTTACGTCCGGCAATACCAAAACCGGCGCTGTGGTTAGCCTTTTCTTGAGTTCCTCAAGACTTTCTTGGCATGCTGGTGTCCATCGAAAGGCTTTTCCCTTCGTTAGCCACTCCGTCATAGGCTTTGCTATCTTAGAGAAGTTCTTAATGAAGCGTCGGTAGTATCCAGCCATCCCAAGAAAACTCCGAATATCCCTCACGTTTTGCGGTTGGTCCCACTTCAGAACATCTCTCATTTTTCCGGGATCAACCGATACCCCTTCTTCGGAGATAATGTGGCCTAGGAACGATATTTCCTTTAGCCAAAATTGACACTTGTTAAGCTTGGAATACAATTGATGCTCACGCATTTTCTGCAAGGTCAATTTCAAATGTTCTTCATGCTCCTCCTCACTTTTTGAATACACCATAATGTCGTCGATGAAAACCGCGACGAACTTATCCAAGTACTCCATGAAGACCTTGTTCATAAGGTACATGAAGTATGCGGGTGCATTTGTTAACCCAAAAGATATGACGGTATATTCATACGAACCATACCGTGTTCGAAAGGCAGTCTTGAGTATATCGGAGGGCTTTATCTTCAGTTGGAAATATCCCGACCGAAGATCAATCTTGGAGAAGACTCGGGCTCTCTTCATTTGGTCGAATAGGTCCTCTATACGGGGCAGAGGGTATTTGTTCTTGATTGTCACTTCGTTGAGAGACTATAGTCCACGCACATCCTTTGGGTTCCATCCTTCTTGTTTACGAAGAGCACAGGAGGTCCCCACGGTGACGAGCTTGGATGTATAAAACCCTTCTCCAACTGCTCTTGGATTTGCTTCTTGAGATCTACTAGTTCATTGATGGGCATCCTATAGGGTCTCTTTGCTATGGGTGCAGTTCCGCGTACCAAATCAATGGCAAACTCAATGTCCCGATCAGGTGGCATACCTGGAAGCTCCTCTGGAAATACGTCCGAGAATTCTTGAACCACTGGAATGCTTTCTAATGTTGCTCCTTCAACGTTGTTCAAGATTGCCTTTCCGGTTGTTTGTTGGGCTGACTCAAACTCGACACGAATACTGTGCTCATTTGTCAACTGCACGCTTCTTTCAGCACATTGGATTACCCCATTGTGCTTGCTTAACCAATCCATCCCGAGTATTATGTCAAACCCTTGGGAGTCCAAGACAATAAGGTTGGCAAGGAAGTCTACCCCCCTTATTTTAAGTCTTACTTTCGGACATACTATATTAGTCCTCATTTCTCCTCCGGGACAATTAACTAACATAGCACATTTTAAGTGGGATATGGGTAGATTATGCTTGGCAACATACTTGGATGATATGAAGGAATGTGATGCTCCAGAATCAAATAAGATGGTGGCTGGGATAGAGTTGGCAAGGAACATACCAATTACGACGTCCTCAGCCTGCTGTGCTTCCTCAGCAGAGACATGGTTCACGTTGCCGCGAGCATAGTTCTGCTGTCCCCGGTTTCCTTGATTGTCCCCTCCGTTTGGTCACGGGTTCTGTTTGGGCACGTTGCCTTGCTGTCCAGGGCCTCTCCTCGGGTACTGGTTCGTGAAGTGTCCTGTTTCCCCGCATGCAAAGCATGCCCTGTTTCCTACGGCAGCAGGTACGTGGGGGCGGGGGTTTTGAACAGGAGCGCCCATGTTGGGTCGGGGCACAGGAGGCATGGGCCCATGAGGCGCTGGTGCAACGGGTCGTTGCTGTGATGGCTGACTAGGGCGGTATGTAGGAGTGGTCGATCCATACTGCGGTGTGGCCGGGGGCATGTACCGAGGTCGTACGTTGCTCCCTTGAGGCTGGTATGTGTAAGGGCCTCAGTTTTTGACACTCATTTGCAGTGTTCATCACCACACCACACACCTCATTTGAGGAAAAATGATGAACACAAATAAAGAGCAAGTAACAATTATCAACATGCTCATTAGGGAACAAACTCACACATTGCAAAAGTGGTACTTCCCACATGTGATATAGATGGGCTGGACATATGAAAACTCCTACACTTTGCTAAGGATGTCCATGCCAAGTTTCACCCAAATTCAAAACATTTTTGAGGTCATCTTGGGTGTAGATAGGAAAGGGGCAGTTTGAAAACATATTCAAATTCAAACTGTTTTCACCCACTGAATTTAAAAGTGGAAGGCATATTCTTGCTCAGCACATTTTTGTGAGCTCACACACCAATTTTCACTCCATTTGGAGTTGATCTTGACATGAGCTAAGGGGGAGAAATTCAAACTTTATTTGAATTTCAAACTGCACTTGTGCTGAAATTCATTCAAACCAAACCTCATTTGAACTTTGATCAATTCAAATGGCTCTTGGGTGAATAATTTGAGTTGCCAAGGGTAGAATAGGGTTCACTGTTTACCACAGCTGTTAGGAATAAATTTCAGAGGTTAAAAGAGGAGTGGGACCCACATGTCAGCCTCAGCCTCAAAGCAAACCGACTGAACCACAGTTCAGTCGGTTCCCGGCTGTTGTGCGCGCGCGCCACCGAAGGGGGCAGCCGGCGCCAGCTCCTGCTGCGTGCCCCAAGCCGGAGACCGGCCGACCGGCCTATTTATTCCCTCCCCGGCGTGCTTCAGTCGCCATTCCCCGAGCTGCCGACGTGCACGATCCATTTCTCCACTGCCATCACCGGCGCTCGAGTTCCTGCTGGATCGAGCTGATCGCAGCTTCCTCTGTCCATTCCAAGGTCCCAGCAAGGTACTAGCAACCATCCTCCATCCTTTCCATTGATAGAAATCGATTGAAACCGAGTGATATCGGCTGTGCCGAAAGATCAAACTCGGAACTGGAAACCGCCGCACCTCGGGCTCTCGTGGACAGCCCAACCTGGGCGTTGTCACGCCCGAGCCAAGGCACCCTTGGACGCGCAAGTGATCGGTGCTGCTCATCCCCGAGCCACAGCTCGAGTGGTTGCTCACCGGCGGCGAATTTCCACTTTTCCCCTTTCTGTGTGCAGAACGACCCTCGGGTACGATTCTGTTTAATTCGTGCTCTAGAAAGGATTAGAGGGCCTCAGGCCACTCCCACACGAACTAGACACGGTGACGCACAAGTTGCCTTCACAACTCTGGGCCGGAGGACTTCTGTGCCCGGCGTAATTCAAGGTCTACTGATGGCGGAACGCACGGGGGGTATCGGGCGCACGGTGAGGACCTATTTCGGGCCTTCCCCGAGCTGCCTCGAGCTCATGTCGACCTTCTCTGAGGTCCACTGATGCTCCCCGACCGATTTCCCAAGTAGCTGAGGTACTAGGAGCGTCAGCCGTCATGGCCGAAGTCGTTCCGATATGGCGGCTCGTCGCCGACCATGCTCCGGCCGTTGTCATGAGCAGCTGACCCTCGGATCATGTTCCCCAAGTAAAAGTAGGCAGGGGCGGCCAGAATCAAGAAGTTTGAAGCTGTACAGCAGCCGGCGGCGAGCTCTCCGGCGAGGTCCCTCGGCGGCGGAGCGCGGGTGTCGCGAGGTTGAAGAAGGGGGTGGACCCCAGCTGTCAGCGGCCGATATTTTGAATCGGGATCCGGCTGTGGCCGGGATCGGGTGTGCTGGCGCGCAAAAGCCTTGTGGGCCGCGGTGTGCTGTCGCTTCGGCGTGCGACGCGTGTCTCCTGGGCCCACGCGCGAGTTTAAACTTTTCCCCGATTTTCAGATTTCCTTCAAACTTCAAATCCTTATAACTCTGGCTAGAAAGCTCCAAATTGAGTGAACCAAATTTTGCTGGATTCAGCTCTTTGAGTACTTTCCAGAAAATCAAGTGTCACTTCATGAGATTCCTTAATTCTCCAGAATTAATTCCTTAAAGTTTAAACTGTTAGGAATTTTAAC
Organism: Neostapfia colusana; assembly: GCA_030760725.1. Taxonomy (NCBI): domain Eukaryota; kingdom Viridiplantae; phylum Streptophyta; class Magnoliopsida; order Poales; family Poaceae; genus Neostapfia; species Neostapfia colusana. The sequence continues at coordinate 99,564,633 of JASWHV010000007.1, read as the reverse complement.
TGGAGAATCCTTTGGCGGAAAATCCTGAAATTTTGCTGAGATGTTCACCAAAATATCATTGAGCTACCATAAAAATTTCAGATCCATTTGAGCTCATTTAGTCCACCTAATGGTGTGATTAGTAAAACTGTTCCAGAGAAAATAGAAAATGTTCAGAAACATTTTCAGAATTTTCTCTTAAATTGTTTAGCTCATATCTTTAGTTAGAGACTTCCAAATTAAGTGAGACCAATTCCATTAGAACCCTCTGAAAATCTAGTTTTCAGAAAGTCATAGTTTGTTTCATGAAAATACCTAGAACACCCTAAAAGCCTTTAATTAAGGTCAAGGACATAATTATTTGTGGAGGGCTCAAATGAGCTTTACTGCAACTAAAACTTGACCAAGTCTCTGTTTAGGTTGTAACCAAGCCACAGTAAAAGTTTCACAGTCATTAGGTCTATCTAGTAAAGGTTATAGACTTCACAACTTCAAAGTTAATACAAAAGCATTTAATTAATACATACATTGTTCTTATCATGTAGTCGCTAAGGTCGAGGAGGAACCCGAAGTCCTAGACTTCGTTACTCCGGAGGAACAGCTAGCCTACGACCAAGAGCAGCAAGGCAAGCCCCGGTTTGCATTAACCATTTTATAAATTTTTATTGTTTTGAGCACATACTTGTTTTCTTTATGTTGTGCATCAGAGTCTTGTTTGGAAACCCCACTGCATAGCCAAGAAAACCATGGGTTGGGGTTTAGGATTGCAAACCCCGTTAGCCACTGCATTGCTAGGATAGAGTAGGATTCGGTACAAGTCGAGTAGTTGGAACTACTCGCGAGAATAGGCTAGAGGCACATTGCTCGGGTAGAGATAGCACATGAAACACATGGCAAGAAAATGAGACCGAGCGGAGAGTAAGGGCAGCAGGACTTTGGGGCCTGTGTGCTGTAGCTCCGCTTGTGTCGATTGAGGACCGAGCCGTGTGCGGGCCTGTTGAACAAGCTAGAACAGTACCGAAGACCTACCGGCTATATGGGAACCGGGAAACTGATGTAACTCGGGTAGCTGGGTATTGAGGCATTGCCCGTCGTTCAGAGGGTAGGTTGAGAGCTCGAGGTGTAAATCAGCTGGCGGCACAGAGATGCGCGTGCAGGGACCTCTTGCTCGGGACGATGGGACCGGTTCAATATTTGGCTAACGGGTGAAAGGTAGTCGCGTACGGCGTCCGTGATGGTTGTTGTAGGCAACATCGAGTACGGGCGTACGTGACGGGTTGTTCGGGTAACCCTGCAGGTGTAAATCGATTATAATCGCCGTCCCTCGCGGTCAGTGAGTACCACTTGTTCACTGTACCGTGACGTAGAAAGAACAGGCTAGTTACATGTTAAAATGTTGCTGATTGAAAGTTGGATATTGATTGTTAATGATATGTTGTAGCTTAGTGCTAACTAAAGTTCTTTTCAACTTTGGGCAAAGTACATGAGAGAAATGCGTTTCTTGTTTGATTGCGGCTCTCTCATGTGCCTTAGCGTAAAGTTCTCCACAACCTGCTGCTAAAACTTGAAAGTAAGGTTCTACTAATTAGGCGAGTCCTTGCAAATGATTTTTACCTCATGCAACCCATCACCCTCATGTAGAAGTTTCATGTTTAGGTGAGACGGGTCAGACTTGCTGAGCCTTCGTGCTCACTGCTTGTGTTTGAAGCTTTTGCAGGGTTCTATGAGGAAGGGACTCCCGAAGAGGAGACGGAACCCCAGGAGGGGAACCCCGTCGAGTGGGAGTCGTGCACGCCGCAGAGTTAGTGTGCGTGTGTGCTAGCAAGGACACGTTCGAGGGCTGAACGTGCACTTGATGCTTAGTCTACGCCCGCGAGTGTGGACTAAACTTATTTTGATGTAAACATGTTGATAAACTTGTTTATGTAATAAAGCTTCCGCTTCCGCTTTGTACCTTTGACGTGTGTTATACGGTGTTGTGCAACGCAGCACCCCTCAGCGTGATCCTGGCTCGACAGGACCAGTGGGGTCGTGTCAGCGTGGTATCAGAGCTCGCTTGAGGTTTAACACAGTACAAAGGTCTTCTTTTTCAAAAATCCAGTGAGGAACGAGTTAGTAGCCCGTATAAGGATGTTATTAGTATATAGAAAGTGGCTTATTAACTTATTTGTTATGTCGGAAAATCGTGCATCTCGGGACGTTCATGTCTTGGGGGGTGCACGTAAGCGCTGTCCACCAGTGCGCACAAGCTGAAGGGTGGAGCCCCACGGGTGGCAGGTAACCCGACCCGCTTTGATATCCTCTACGACTCTTCATGTCGTTTGGGGTATTCGAGCAACGTCTGTCCCTGGCGTGCGTGGTGCAACATGGGAGACCCCGTCACGTGGTCTGAAACGTGAACACGTAACTCAAGGCGTGTTTGGCTTGAGAACATCCGGGCGAGTGATGACGGCCGGGTGTACAAACTGTATGGATTCCGGGCTCGGTGTGCAGCCGAGTCTGATGATTGTTTGAGTTTCTGCAGGTAGCCTTACCACGAAACGGTAGACGTGTAGCATCCGTGTGCGAGTGACGAGTAGTGCCACTGAACTAACGAAGCCGGCTAAATCCGGTATAGGTTTTTCCTTTGTGAGGACGTAGTACCGACATAATCTGGTGACGCCTCGACGTCACACCCAACAAAATGAACAACTTCATTTAAAATTTGATGGTTTTGATCCAAAGTAGTAAAACTTGATGTAACTCCTTCCCTTGAACAGGATATTCAAAGTTAATAAATTTTCAACTTATAGGATGTTAAGGACAGAGCACTCTGTTTTCAGCTAAATCAAGGCTGAAGTTAATCAGAGGTTAGAGGTTGAGTTCTTTCGAGGTTGGGGTCGTATGATACATTTCTGGAAAGCTTTGGAGGAGCTTTACAACTTTTCTGTTGAGTTCCAGAGGTGTTTCATCCCTTAACCACTCGAAAAATGCAGTAGAGTTGAAACTGTCCAGAAAACAGGACGGAGCAAAGACTCTCTGTAGACTCTCTGTAAATTAAGCATAACTTCCTGCATAAAAATCCAAAAATAGAAAATGAGGTGGTTCTGGGAAGCTTATGAGATGGGTTACAACTTTGTAACAGAAAGTTTTGTCAGATTAGGAACAGAATTAACTGGAATTCTTGGATCAAATCAGTACCTAAGGCAGGGAGGTGCTGTCCAATTGTTCCCAGAAATTCTGTTAACTTTGACATCTCATAACTTTTGAACCAGAGCAGATCTTAGGCCAACCAAATACTTTCTGGAAAGCTATTGAAGTTAACTTTAACTTTGATGTTGAGCTCCAGGACTGGTTTTGCTTTTAACCTGGCCTAAATCAGATTGATATGGAAACTGGTCAGGGCTGTCATGGGAACAGCAGATCAGCAGTCAAATTTGTTTAAAAATTTGAACTATGTTTCCAAGTGTTAAGGGTTCAATGACATATCTTATGTTATAACTTAATGGTTTACTGTTTAAATAAATATTTGATATTTCTCAAATATATTTTTACAGATGGCAGCAGATAAACGGTTGGAGAACGGGTGGGTAGTTTCCCACTGCTCTGACCGTAGCGGCTACCCGGGAGCATTGTGGCTAATGCTCCAATATTTCGGGTACAACCAGATGCCGCAATACTTCGCCAAGGAAGAAGGCGAAGAGGGGAACAAGACGTGGACGATCCATGTCGAGGTTCCTGCAGGGCCTACGCCACCCGGTTGGGTGCCATTCACCGTCACGGTGAGAGGAAGACAACCGGAAGGGATGTGGCAAGTGGCAGCCCGTGACACTATGTCACGTTTCTGCCAACTACACGTACAGGCTATGGAGGGAACTCCATACGCACTCGTTCCGGTGGAGGGACGAGCTCAGCATGTGTGGGAAGAGAGGTACCTAGAGGCAACAAACCCGAGTTGCCCAAGGTACAACCCCGCGGAGGCAAATCTCAGCCTCCAAATGAGGGCGGGAAACGCTGTGATGGACAGCCAAGCTGTTCATACGGAGCATCTCGCCACCAAGCTCAAGGAGAGCACAAGCCGTGGAGATCATTTTGAGAGGGCTCACAGTGCACTCCGCAATGTGCTCCTTCCGACGATCAAGCGACTGAATGAACAACACAATCAGTTGCGTCGTCTGAAGAAGGCAAAGAAGAAGAGCCGTGTTGACATTGCGGCGTTGCAAGAGCTGGTGCAGACCCTAACCCAGCAGAATGAGGACCTTGCTCAAGAGCGGGACGACGCTATTGAGGAAGGACAAGGCTGGGAAGAGGACTACAACCAGGCTATGGACGAGGTGCATGCATTGCAGGACCTCGTGCCCCCGGTATTGGGCGTACCGGTAGTCTTGGGTCTTCCAGCCATGGGAGAACCTGGAATGGGAGAAGAGGTGGTAGACCCCGAGTATTCCACCAGCAGCGGCCACATGTTACAAGTGTGGTCGTCCAGGACACTTCGCGAGCAGTTGCCCGGAGAGGCAAGGCGGCGGAGTGGCACCACAGTTTCCGGGGAGGAATCAACCCCGGAACCCTACTAATGCGCGGCGGGCAAACCCTAGGCCCGGTACTGTTCACCAGCTTGCCATTGAGGACGTGCCGGAGGGCGAGCCAATCCTTGCGGGTATGTTCCAACTCCACCAGCATCCTGCTATAGTACTATTTGATTCAGGCGCCACGCATAATTTTATTAGCCAAGCTTTCATTGCTAAACACAGCTTGCCAATACTACCCACCGATAGTCCATATTTAATTTGTTCACCGGGTGGGAAGATTTCAGCAAGCGTAATGGTCTCCAAAGCACCATTATGCTTAGCGGGTAGAGTGTACCCCACGTCTCTCATTATCTTAGAGGGACAGAAGGTCGATGTCATCCTAGGGATGTCGTGGTTAAACCGCCACGGCGCTGTTTTAGACACCGTCCTCCGAGTCGTGCACTTAAACTCAGGAGTGCACGGTTCTCACTCATTATTTCTGGACAGTCCAGAAATAAAACTTCCAAGTGTCTATCAAGCCACAACCATCAGATTGGAAGACATTCCAGTGGTCCGAGAATTCCCTGATGTATTCCCGGATGATTTGCCGGGGATGCCACCCGATAGAGAGGTGGAGTTCAAGATTGAACTTGCACCGGGAACCATGCCAATATCCCGAAGGCCGTACAAGATGGCGCCCAAGGAGTTGGCTGAACTGAAGACTCAGCTCACGGACCTTCTGGAGAAGGGTTTTATTAGGCCGAGCTCCTCGCCATGGGGCTGTTCGGCATTATTTGTCAAAAAGAAGGATGAAACATTGCGGCTTTGCGTGGACTACCGTCCATTAAATGCCGTAACCATCAAGAACAAGTACCCGTTGCCACGGATCGACATGTTGTTTGATCAGTTGGTCGAAGCAAAGGTCTTTTCCAAGATGGATTTAAGATCCGGGTACCATCAGATTAAGATCAGGGCTGAGGACATTCCAAAGACAGCTTTTTCGACAAGGTACGGACTTTATGAGTACCTGGTCATGTCCTTTGGCCTCACCAATGCTCCAGCTCACTTCATGTACTTAATGAACTCGGTGTTCATGCCGGAGCTGGACAAGTTTGTCGTGGTCTTCATCGACGACATCCTGGTATATTCCAAGTCGGAGGAAGATCACAAGAAACATCTGCGTATAGTCTTGCAACGGCTGCGGGATCACAAGTTATACGCAAAGTTCAGCAAATGCGAGTTTTGGATATCGCAAGTGCCTTTCCTCGGGCATATAATCTCAGCGGAGGGTATCGCTGTGGACCCGAGCAAAATCACGCAAGTGCTGAATTGGAAATCCCCGAGAACTGTTCATGAGGTACGGAGTTTCCTCGGACTCGCGGGATATTATCGGAGGTTCATTCCGAACTTCTCGAAGATTGCCAAGCCAATGACAGAGCTGCTGAAGAAGGCTACCAAATATGTTTGGAGTCCAGCATGTGAAGCAGCATTCAAGGCTTTAGTCAAGCACCTGACATCAGCACCGGTTTTGGCGCAGCCAGACACAACAAAACCGTTCGATGTGTACTGCGATGCATCCGGCATTGGGCTCGGATGTGTGTTGATGCAAGACCGAAGGGTGGTCGCGTATGGGTCACGGCAGCTTAGGAATCATGAGCAAAATTATCCAACTCACGACTTGGAGCTCGCTGCCGTGGTACTCGCACTGAAAATGTGGAGGCACTACCTACTCGGTAACCTCGTACATTTATATACCGACCACAAAAGCCTCAAGTACATATTCACTCAGAAGGAGCTGAACATGAGGCAACGAAGATGGTTAGAACTGATAAAGGATTACGAGATAGAGATCCATTATCATCCGGGCAAGGCAAACGTTGTGGCAGACGCGCTAAGCCGCAAGTCACACGTCAATAATCTGACCATCACACCGTTGGGAGAGAGCGAACCACCACTCCATGTGATTCCACACGGAGCTCTCTACAACCTAGCTTTGATCCCCACCATCCGTGAAGAGATAGCGGCAGCCCAGAAGAATGACAAGGGCATGTCACATTTACGGAGACGTGTAGACAGTGGGGAGTTGAAATGTTTCCGGAAGGACGGAGACGGCGTCCTATGGTTCAAGGACCGGATCGTCGTACCCCGAAACCCGGAGTTACGGAAGAAAATCTTTGATGAGGCTCACTTATCAAAGTTTTCTATTCACCCCGGCAGCAACAAGATGTATCAAGAACTCAGAAGCAAGTTTTGGTGGACACGGATGAAGCGAGAGACTGCAAAATACGTGTCCGAGTGTGATACATGTCGACGGGTGAAGGCAGACCACATGCGGAAACCGGGACTGCTGCAACCACTGGGCATTCCTGCCTGGAAGTGGGAGGACGTGAGCATGGATTTCGTCGTCGGTTTACCCACCACCTTACAGAAACATGATTCTGTGTGGGTGATCGTCGATCGGCTCACCAAAGTTGCCCATTTCATCCCGGTCAACACCAACTACAACGCCAAGAAGTACGCTGAACTGTACATCTCACGGATCCTATGCTTATACGGCGTACCCCGTACTATCGTATCGGACCGGGGCACTTTATTTGTGTCCCGTTTTTGGGAGCAGCTCCACGCTGCCTTGGGGACGAAGCTGATCCGTAGTTCAGCCTACCACCCGCAGACGGATGGGCAAACGGAGCGGGTAAATCAAATCTTAGAAGACATGCTACGAGCTTGCGCTATCGACCACGGCAAGAACTGGGATGATCACTTGCCGTTAGCCGAGTTCTCGTACAACAATGGGTACCAAGCCAGCATCAAGATGGCGCCCTACGAGGCGCTATACGGGAGAAAATGCCGCACACCATTGAATTGGTGTGAGTCTGGCGAGAGGGTTACCTTCGGGATTGATCTTGTCAACAACGCGGAAGAAAAGGTTCGATTAATTCAAGCGAACCTAAAAGCCGCTCAATCCCGACAGAAACAGTATGCGGACCGGAGAAGGCGTCCGTTACAATTCGAAGCTGGAGACCACGTATATCTACGAGTGTCTCCAATGAAGGGCGTAAACAGATTTGGGGTGAGAGGAAAGTTAGCACCCCGATTCATCGGTCCATTCCAGATTACCGAAAGATGTGGATCGGTGGCATACCGGCTAAGATTACCAGAAGCACTTTCCGGTGTGCACGACGTCTTTCACATTTCCCAGCTGAGGAAGTGTCTCAAGCTATCAACTACCGTTCAGCTGGAAGACATTGAAGAACTGCAACCGGATCTCACCTATCGGGAGGAACCGGTGCAGATTATTGATGAAAAGGCCCGAACCACACGCAACCGTACGTTGTGGTTCTACAAGGTTCTGTGGAGTAATCACTCCATGGACGAAGCGACATGGGAGAGCGAAGAGTTCCTTCGCACTAACTACCCCGACTTTTTCACATCGCATATTCGGTAAAATTTCCACCGTCCTCTCTCTCATTTCACCTTATAATCTCGGGACGAGATTCTTTTAAGGGGGGAGGAATGTAAGGGCCTCAGTTTTTGACACTCATTTGCAGTGTTCATCACCACACCACACACCTCATTTGAGGAAAAATGATGAACACAAATAAAGAGCAAGTAACAATTATCAACATGCTCATTAGGGAACAAACTCACACATTGCAAAAGTGGTACTTCCCACATGTGATATAGATGGGCTGGACATATGAAAACTCCTACACTTTGCTAAGGATGTCCATGCCAAGTTTCACCCAAATTCAAAACATTTTTGAGGTCATCTTGGGTGTAGATAGGAAAGGGGCAGTTTGAAAACATATTCAAATTCAAACTGTTTTCACCCACTGAATTTAAAAGTGGAAGGCATATTCTTGCTCAGCACATTTTTGTGAGCTCACACACCAATTTTCACTCCATTTGGAGTTGATCTTGACATGAGCTAAGGGGGAGAAATTCAAACTTTATTTGAATTTCAAACTGCACTTGTGCTGAAATTCATTCAAACCAAACCTCATTTGAACTTTGATCAATTCAAATGGCTCTTGGGTGAATAATTTGAGTTGCCAAGGGTAGAATAGGGTTCACTGTTTACCACAGCTGTTAGGAATAAATTTCAGAGGTTAAAAGAGGAGTGGGACCCACATGTCAGCCTCAGCCTCAAAGCAAACCGACTGAACCACAGTTCAGTCGGTTCCCGGCTGTTGTGCGCGCGCGCCACCGAAGGGGGCAGCCGGCGCCAGCTCCTGCTGCGTGCCCCAAGCCGGAGACCGGCCGACCGGCCTATTTATTCCCTCCCCGGCGTGCTTCAGTCGCCATTCCCCGAGCTGCCGACGTGCACGATCCATTTCTCCACTGCCATCACCGGCGCTCGAGTTCCTGCTGGATCGAGCTGATCGCAGCTTCCTCTGTCCATTCCAAGGTCCCAGCAAGGTACTAGCAACCATCCTCCATCCTTTCCATTGATAGAAATCGATTGAAACCGAGTGATATCGGCTGTGCCGAAAGATCAAACTCGGAACTGGAAACCGCCGCACCTCGGGCTCTCGTGGACAGCCCAACCTGGGCGTTGTCACGCCCGAGCCAAGGCACCCTTGGACGCGCAAGTGATCGGTGCTGCTCATCCCCGAGCCACAGCTCGAGTGGTTGCTCACCGGCGGCGAATTTCCACTTTTCCCCTTTCTGTGTGCAGAACGACCCTCGGGTACGATTCTGTTTAATTCGTGCTCTAGAAAGGATTAGAGGGCCTCAGGCCACTCCCACACGAACTAGACACGGTGACGCACAAGTTGCCTTCACAACTCTGGGCCGGAGGACTTCTGTGCCCGGCGTAATTCAAGGTCTACTGATGGCGGAACGCACGGGGGGTATCGGGCGCACGGTGAGGACCTATTTCGGGCCTTCCCCGAGCTGCCTCGAGCTCATGTCGACCTTCTCTGAGGTCCACTGATGCTCCCCGACCGATTTCCCAAGTAGCTGAGGTACTAGGAGCGTCAGCCGTCATGGCCGAAGTCGTTCCGATATGGCGGCTCGTCGCCGACCATGCTCCGGCCGTTGTCATGAGCAGCTGACCCTCGGATCATGTTCCCCAAGTAAAAGTAGGCAGGGGCGGCCAGAATCAAGAAGTTTGAAGCTGTACAGCAGCCGGCGGCGAGCTCTCCGGCGAGGTCCCTCGGCGGCGGAGCGCGGGTGTCGCGAGGTTGAAGAAGGGGGTGGACCCCAGCTGTCAGCGGCCGATATTTTGAATCGGGATCCGGCTGTGGCCGGGATCGGGTGTGCTGGCGCGCAAAAGCCTTGTGGGCCGCGGTGTGCTGTCGCTTCGGCGTGCGACGCGTGTCTCCTGGGCCCACGCGCGAGTTTAAACTTTTCCCCGATTTTCAGATTTCCTTCAAACTTCAAATCCTTATAACTCTGGCTAGAAAGCTCCAAATTGAGTGAACCAAATTTTGCTGGATTCAGCTCTTTGAGTACTTTCCAGAAAATCAAGTGTCACTTCATGAGATTCCTTAATTCTCCAGAATTAATTCCTTAAAGTTTAAACTGTTAGGAATTTTAACTGGAGAATCCTTTGGCGGAAAATCCTGAAATTTTGCTGAGATGTTCACCAAAATATCATTGAGCTACCATAAAAATTTCAGATCCATTTGAGCTCATTTAGTCCACCTAATGGTGTGATTAGTAAAACTGTTCCAGAGAAAATAGAAAATGTTCAGAAACATTTTCAGAATTTTCTCTGAAATTGTTTAGCTCATATCTTTAGTTAGAGACTTCCAAATTAAGTGAGACCAATTCCATTAGAACCCTCTGAAAATCTAGTTTTCAGAAAGTCATAGTTTGTTTCATGAAAATACCTAGAACACCCTAAAAGCCTTTAATTAAGGTCAAGGACATAATTATTTGTGGAGGGCTCAAATGAGCTTTACTGCAACTAAAACTTGACCAAGTCTCTGTTTAGGTTGTAACCAAGCCACAGTAAAAGTTTCACAGTCATTAGGTCTATCTAGTAAAGGTTATAGACTTCACAACTTCAAAGTTAATACAAAAGCATTTAATTAATACATACATTGTTCTTATCATGTAGTCGCTAAGGTCGAGGAGGAACCCGAAGTCCTAGACTTCGTTACTCCGGAGGAACAGCTAGCCTACGACCAAGAGCAGCAAGGCAAGCCCCGGTTTGCATTAACCATTTTATAAATTTTTATTGTTTTGAGCACATACTTGTTTTCTTTATGTTGTGCATCAGAGTCTTGTTTGGAAACCCCACTGCATAGCCAAGAAAACCATGGGTTGGGGTTTAGGATTGCAAACCCCGTTAGCCACTGCATTGCTAGGATAGAGTAGGATTCGGTACAAGTCGAGTAGTTGGAACTACTCGCGAGAATAGGCTAGAGGCACATTGCTCGGGTAGAGATAGCACATGAAACACATGGCAAGAAAATGAGACCGAGCGGAGAGTAAGGGCAGCAGGACTTTGGGGCCTGTGTGCTGTAGCTCCGCTTGTGTCGATTGAGGACCGAGCCGTGTGCGGGCCTGTTGAACAAGCTAGAACAGTACCGAAGACCTACCGGCTATATGGGAACCGGGAAACTGATGTAACTCGGGTAGCTGGGTATTGAGGCATTGCCCGTCGTTCAGAGGGTAGGTTGAGAGCTCGAGGTGTAAATCAGCTGGCGGCACAGAGATGCGCGTGCAGGGACCTCTTGCTCGGGACGATGGGACCGGTTCAATATTTGGCTAACGGGTGAAAGGTAGTCGCGTACGGCGTCCGTGATGGTTGTTGTAGGCAACATCGAGTACGGGCGTACGTGACGGGTTGTTCGGGTAACCCTGCAGGTGTAAATCGATTATAATCGCCGTCCCTCGCGGTCAGTGAGTACCACTTGTTCACTGTACCGTGACGTAGAAAGAACAGGCTAGTTACATGTTAAAATGTTGCTGATTGAAAGTTGGATATTGATTGTTAATGATATGTTGTAGCTTAGTGCTAACTAAAGTTCTTTTCAACTTTGGGCAAAGTACATGAGAGAAATGCGTTTCTTGTTTGATTGCGGCTCTCTCATGTGCCTTAGCGTAAAGTTCTCCACAACCTGCTGCTAAAACTTGAAAGTAAGGTTCTACTAATTAGGCGAGTCCTTGCAAATGATTTTTACCTCATGCAACCCATCACCCTCATGTAGAAGTTTCATGTTTAGGTGAGACGGGTCAGACTTGCTGAGCCTTCGTGCTCACTGCTTGTGTTTGAAGCTTTTGCAGGGTTCTATGAGGAAGGGACTCCCGAAGAGGAGACGGAACCCCAGGAGGGGAACCCCGTCGAGTGGGAGTCGTGCACGCCGCAGAGTTAGTGTGCGTGTGTGCTAGCAAGGACACGTTCGAGGGCTGAACGTGCACTTGATGCTTAGTCTACGCCCGCGAGTGTGGACTAAACTTATTTTGATGTAAACATGTTGATAAACTTGTTTATGTAATAAAGCTTCCGCTTCCGCTTTGTACCTTTGACGTGTGTTATACGGTGTTGTGCAACGCAGCACCCCTCAGCGTGATCCTGGCTCGACAGGACCAGTGGGGTCGTGTCAGTATGATATCTTCCTCTTGCATTCTCGCTCGATCTCTCGGATCTTGCTTTCAACCACTATAGCCTTGTCAACCATTTTTTGAAAGCTTGCATAGTCATTGTTGAGGAGCTGAACCTGAATCTCATTGCTCAACCCTCTCATGAACAGATATTGCTTCCTCTTGTCTGAGTTGACATCTTCGGGGGCATACCGGGACAGTTGTGTGAACTTGTTGAGATACTCATTCACGCTTCTCTGTCCTTGGCGGAGACCTTCAAACTCCTGTCTCTTGAGCATCATTACACCAGCAGGGATGTAATGAGAACAGAAACTTTCCTTGAACTCTGTCCAAGTGATCGTCTCCAGGTCGACATGAGCTTTGCTTAGGGCATCCTACCAGTCAGCGGCAGCTCCCATGAGTTGGTGCGACACAAAGAGAACCTTCTCTCGGTCGTTGCACTGCACTATGACAAGCTTCTTCTCCATTGATTTCAACCAGTCATCGGCCTCCATGGGGTCGTTAGCTTGAGCGAAGGTGGGTGGTCGAGTCCTCATGAACTCTCCCAACCTGTTATGAGCCGGAGGTGGTGGTGGCGGTGGTGCCGGAACGGGGTTGTTGTTGTTGGCCTGCAACTGACCCAAAGTTTGGATCATGGTTTGCATAAGTTGGTTCTGCATGGCCATTAACCGTTCCAGGTGGTTCTCGCCAACTCCGGGGTTAACAGGAACTTCATTGTGACCATCCTCTTGGTTGTCACGAACGTTCCTTCGGCCGGCGTTTCCTCTCACCATCTGTGATAGAGATCGAAATAGAATAGAAGGTTAGAAGTTTACGTAGATCCCCTCAACTATATGCATCAAGGTGAGTTGGACTATATATATTAGCCCATATGAGGATGTGAACAAATGCCGAGGCATCTCACACCTCTTTCTACTTATGTGTGGATATGGACAACGCTTTGAGACGTCCCACAACTCACACTAAGCACACAATCACAAACAATCATCACAAGGGCTCACACAACTCCTATTCAAGGTTGGTTTTCTATGTCAAGGTAGTTTCAAGGCCAATCTATGCATCCTAGGCTTGCATCCTATGGTCAGCATGGCTTAGCTACCAATCTGTGTCGGATACTAATTTGTGATTGTATCTAAGTGTGTAATGTACCCTCATCCGTGGCTTTTGATACCGATCTGTGTCTCCTATTTAGGCGTGTAACCCACTGTCAACCGTGGCTCTGATACCAATCTGTGACGCCCTCAATTCTGTGGAAAACCATGGAACCGAGAACTGATGCCTATGTGTGCCCAGGATGTTCATCACACATACACATTTGTTCCACAAACTGAATTTAGATTATATATTACCATGAATAACAGAGTTTATTACAATGTCTCATGAGTCTTGGACTCATGCTCACAACGGAAGTCTTATTTCTATGCAGCGGAAGTCTTTATTCTAATGCGGAAGCAATTCTACTACTGCAGAAGCAATTCTAGGCAGCAATGGCTCCATCTCTACTACATTCCCCACAGGCAAGGTTGAGAACAGATCACACGCCTAATGCTCCACTTGGTCTTCATAGAAATCTTCTCCTGTTGCTGATGATGAAATGATAATGCAAGTTTGAGTACAATGATGTACTCAGCAAGTGCAGGAAAATATGATATGTAGCTCATAACAAGGTAGGTATAAAAAGGCTTAATGCAGAAAGCATAGTTATTTATCAAACCATGATAAAACAGGAACTCATCTTTAGGTGAATGTAATCCCAACATGTATTAAAATACCAACCATACCTCCGTTATGTTCATTACCTTCCATGTCACAACCAGTCATCAATCAACCTCATTCTTGCTCACGAATACCTCCTCGTATTCGCAACCAGCTCACGAATACCATGTCGTATTCGCTACCATTTCATCTCATAACAACTTCGTCTCCCACCGAGACCAACCTTGTTGCCATGACTCAACAGTCATGCAACCCATCTCATCACCCGGACTCAACAGCCCGAAACCAAAACAAAACCATCCAAAAACCATAACCAGTAACCATCCCAATAACCATCCCAACTAATCATGGAAGTTGGCAAGGCGCTCGTGACCGTAAGCTCAGCTATCATGATAGTTTTAGAACTCTGTAGAGTTTGCACCTCTTTACCCACAAGTTTGTGATTTCGTAACCTGTCGGCGACTGCAGAACCTCCATTATACCAGTACACAACCGTCGGTGTATGGCCAAGAGATCACAAAATAGCCTTTACAAAGGGGTTACTAGATGTATGGACTCACTAATGTTTCACTGGCAGGCTAGAATCTCCAATTCTCCCACCCACGGGCCCCCTCTTGTGCCTTGCAGTTCCCAGGGAAGTCCTCACTCAACTCCCGTTCCCCACGCCTTCCACGGTCCATAACAATCTAGCAACTTACCTAATTACTCAGCTAAGCCGCACCCATACTTGGCCTTGTGGTGGCACTGTTATCCTAGCATGTGCTCGCATGAACCGGTCCTTAGATCTACGGCAAGTAAACCACCATCTCATGTTACCTCATTCACAAACCCAATATTGCCTAGATCTCCCTCCGATCCATGTTCATTAACAACATCAGTTTCTCATTATAATTACGAGTGCAATTAGCTAGACACATCTATCTCGCTTCCCAATCCCTTGGACTCAGCGAAGCATAAAAGTAAAAACCATACCCGACTCATAAACTTCCCTGGCGACAAGGGTGGTTTAACCAAAACTAGTAAACTCCTATAAAAGGGTTTCCCATCATGTTTGACTCAGCACACACACCCTTTTGAAAAACAAAACAGTTTTTCCCAAAATATAGGATCAATATAGTCAAGGAGCACTTGCCTTGTTCTTGCGGTTCTGGTGGCTCTTGGATCTCGAAACCTTGTTGTTGCAGTTCGTCGTAGACAGCTCCCTGTGCTTGTCCTGCTATACAAGATCACGCACATACAAGATCCACATCAATCAATATTATGCACAAACTTTAACTAGATGTGATGATGCATATGCATGCTATCCTATGATCAGTTTTATTAGATCGTTTTGTACGTGTTCTTGCATGGCTTTATGATGAACATAGGTGTTCGGATCAGATATGGATGTGGCGATGACCTCGTCTTTAGATCAACCTTATCAACAAGTGATCTGTCCACGAGAAATCTTCTGTTCAAAAGGAATCGAAGAACAGATGCAAAGAAAACACAACGATGTCGTAAGGTGGTATTGGAGACCTACCTTACGTTCTTCTCGGTCTCGGGTCCTTCTCAGATCGTTGGGATCTTTTCCGGCGATCTTCCTTGCTGAACTCTGGCGATGGCTTACTCGGCGAGTTGGGGCTAGGGCTCTAAGTCGTCGGCTCAGGAATTGAAAAGGAAGTTTGTGGTTTCGGCCAAGGGTTCTGGGTTCTATTCATGATCGGGAGAAGAAGAGTCCTAATCTGATTGTATTCCGAATAAGAGTTCTATTCAGATTGTCGTTGAATCTTAGCAACGTATCTTTAGTTGATTTGGTACGGTAACATTGTGGAATTCGGGTCGGTTTCTTCTCCGTACCGGTATATTTACGAGTACAGAATCCAAAAACCGTTCCAGAACTCGTTACCTACGCGGTGATGAGCTCCGGAAGCTCCACGTGTCCACCGGCGCCTGGTCTCCCCTTTTCCGCAGAGACGAGCTCCGGTTGTGCCGCGTGTCAAGCAGGAGAGACCTCCCTTCCACTTCGGAGGTGAGCTCCGCGTGCGCCACGTATCCTGGCGGTCGGGATCTCCTCTCTTATTCGGAGGTGGCTCCACGCATGCCACATGTCAGTGCTGGACCTTCCCTCTCTTCGGAGGCGGCTCCGGGTGTGCCACGTATCCATTCCGGACCTCTCTCTCTTGGGAGGTGAACTCCGTGAATGCCACGCGTCAAGTAGTGCCGGACTTTTCCTTTTTCCTCAGAGACGAGCTCCGAAGTAAACACATGTCCAACAGTGATGGACCTCCCGGAGAAAAGCTCCAGTGATGACACGTGTCCAATAGGACCGGACATCCCGGAGAAAAGCTCTGGTGATGACACGTGTCCAATAGGACCGGACCTCTCGGAGGTGAGCTCCGAGATCAACACGTATCCCGCACGACTGGTCCTCTGATTTCCGCGGTGACTAGCTCCGAAGGTGACATGTGTCCTGCGGAACTGCCTTTGCATCTTCCACAAAGGCTAGCTCCGGGGGCAACACGTGTCCCACAGGGTCGAACCTCTCCCCCTTTGCGGAGATGAGCCCCGAGCCTTCCACGTAGCCAGTTTAGCGGCGGACCTCTCCCCACTTCGCAGGGATGAGCTCCGAACACGCCACGTGGCCAGCGGGCCGCGGAAGTTGTCTTCGGCGCTCTCTGGGAACTGGATTCGGCTCTTATTGGCTATCTTTTTGATATTTTTCTCTATTCCTACTTCTTTTAAAATGTTTTCTGTTCATGAAACATGAATATATGCAGAAAACAAAAATGGGGGTGTCACATTACTAAGTGCATTAGACATGTCAATTCGGGAGATGAAAGTTACATCTATTCATGAATCTACTGTCATGAGTACACTTACATTAGATGTGCTATATTCCAAGTTAAAAACTCATGAAATTGAAATAATATCACTTAAGAACCCCAACAAGTATCTTGCATTTGTTTCACAATGTGACATGCCTAGCTCTAGTCAATCTTCATCTTGTGGTACACTTTATTTGTTGTCCTCTATAACCCTTGAACAGATTGAAGAGTCTCTAGAGGAAGAACTTGCACTCATCTCTACTCGGTTCTCAAAAGCATTGCAAAATGTGAGAACTAGAAGGAGAAGAAGTGTCGGACCTCAACGATGCTTCGAATGTGGTAAGACAGGACATTTTCGTACGGATTGCCCTAACCTTTCAGGTCCTACTTCCCGTGATGAAAAAAAAAACTAGGCCGAAGCAATCCTCTACAAACGATAAAAAAAAGAAAAAGGGTTTTATAGGACGCCAATTGGTAAATAGTTTTATCTCCACACTTCAAGAACTCGACTTGAGCGATGTGGACATCGGAAGTGACGAAGATGAAGATGATTTGGCAAACTTATGCTCCATGGCGGGCAAGTCAAGTTCAAGTATGGAGGAGGCAGGAAACAACAGCGACAATGAAGAGGTATGTCCTACATGCGAAGAAATGGGTGATGCTATTTGTCGTGCTACTGTTATAGTTAAGAAAAAGGACAAAAAGCTTATGGACAATGCTGTTAAAATTGAGTCAATAGAATCTGAAATTAATCGTTTGAAATCTTTCATTCCTAGTGATGATTCTTGTTCCTCATGTGATTTAATATATGAACAATTGTCCTCTCTAAGAAGTGCACATACCTCCACACTTGATAAACTTGAGTTAGAGATTGAAAAGAACAGAGAGCTTGCTGCACTTAATGATAAAAACTTGAAAGATGCTTGTTGTTCTACAATTGATTTGCATTGTTCTACTTGAAAGATGCTATGAATGAAATTTCTATATTGAACAATGTTTTACGTTCTCGTGAAGTTAAGTATTGTTCCAATTGCAAACTAAAAGGAAAATCTTCTTGTCAAAATGGCGTAGACTTGTCTAGGAAACTAGATGACATGAATAGGACACTAGAGCGGTTTTATAATGGGAAAAAGAATCTGAACTTGCTGTTGAATTCTTCTAAATCTTGCAATGATAATACTGGTTTAGGTTTTGATTCCCATGCTCATGCTAAAGCACATCCACCTAAAATTGTAAAGTCATTAGGAAGAGGTTTGATTAAAACAGTTCCTAAACAAAAAGAAGTGATTTTTAAATCTGCAGGAGTGTTGTCTCATTCGGTTTCAAATAAACATGTTGTCTACTCATCGAGACATGAACATAATGCTAAATTTCATTGTACCTACTATGGTAGAGATGGTCATGTCAAAGATTTTTGTTATAGACTAGCTAAGCGACAGAAAAAGGAAAGAATGATTGCTAGATCACATAACAACTGTGCAAAACCTGTTGTGTGTGCTGAACCGAATGTTAGGAATATGCAACTTGCTGTAATGAGTCAAAAACATGCAAAGTTTGCTTCCGGACCTACTATTTTTAGTGATACTCATGTAACACCTCATAGGTCAGTAGTTGGGTACAAAAATCTTCAAACTTTGGCTCATAAACCTGCTGTTTTATCTCAGCCTTTGCGTGTTACTTCTGCTGGACGTCGTGTGACTCAGTACAGGATTCCTAAATACCTTTTGACTAACCCCAGTATTGAGTCATCGACGTATTGTACGTTTATGTAGGTTACACGCTTGAGGAAGAAGAACATTTGGATTGTGGATTCAGGATGCTCACGCCACATGACCGGTAACAAAGAATGGTTCTCCTCCCTCTCTTTTGTATCACATGTAGAAAATGTTACTTTAGCCCATAATTCTTCAACTCCTATAATTGATAAGGGTTCAGTTAGAGTAAATAATCACTACGCTTTAAAAGATGTGGCACTTGTTAATAATTTGAAATACAACTTGATTTATGTTTCACAATTGCTAGATGAAAATCTGGAAATTATTTTCACTAAAAATTGTTGCAAGGTTGTAGATTCAAATAGTGAGCTCATTTTTAATATGTCTCGGTTTGGAAGAGTTTTTAAAGCTGATTTTGATATGTCATCCTCTAAGCATAGATGTCTAGTTGCTAATGATTCAAAAGACTTACATTTTTGGCAGCGTAGACTTGGTCACGTAGGCTTTGATCATCTCACACGTGTTAGTGCTCTTGATCGCATACGTGGGCTGCCTAAGCTTAAAGGGGACAAAGAAATTGTGTGCTCTTCTTGTACACATGCTAAGATGGTTACAGGTTCACATACTCCTCTCACAATGGCCATGACAACTGAACCGGGTCAACTTCTGCACCTTGACACCGTAGGACCTTCACGTGTTCAATCCTTCGGAGCTAAATGGTATGTTCTTGTGATTGTTGATGACTATTCTAAATACTCTTGGGTTTATTTTATGGCATCTAAGAATGAAAATTTTAGTCACTTTAGAATCTTATTTCTTAGATTATCAATTGATCACCCAGGATCTTTAAAAGCAATTAGAAGTGATAACGGAACCGAATTTAAAAATCAATCGTTTGATCACTTTTGTGCTGAAAATGGAATAGATCATCAATTTTCTTCACCGTATGTACCTCAACAAAATGGTGTTGTAGAGAGAAAAAACAGAACCTTAGTTGAGATGGCTAGGACTATGCTTGATGAATATCAAACTCCTAGAAAATTTTGGGCTGATGCAATTGCAACTGCATGTTATGTCTCAAATCGTGTTTTCTTGCGTACTAAGCTAGGTAAAACACAATATGAACTTCGGTTTGGACATAGGCCTAGTGTGTAACACCCCAAAATCTGCTAAAGAGGGGAATTTAAACATTTTTGGACGTATTGCATGTGGTGCAAAAATTCAAATTTAAATTGGAATTCAAATTCAAATTAAAACAGAAAAGAAAAGGAAAATGAAAAAAAAAAAGAAAAACCCCACCGGCCAGTGGGCCGAAACCCACCAGCCGGCCCACTACTCCCCCGTGCCAGCCCACAACCGCGCGCCCTCTCTTCCTCTCACTGACACACGGGGCCCGCGTCTCATCTCCTACCTCCCGCGCGCCCCCAACGGCCGGACTCTTCCCCGCGCCCGATCTCAACGCACTACGGAAACCCGCGCCCCCAGCCTGAATTCTGGTCCCGGACGTCTCAAACTCGATCCCAACAGACCGCCGCCCTCCCTCGCCTATATAAACGCCGACAATCGCCCTGTTCCCCCCCCCGATCGGCCGTTCTTCTATCCGGTGAGAATCGAAGATTCAATCCCCGTTTTCTTTCGATCATTGCACGGATTGTCTGATCTAACGCGCTGATCGTGCTCCACCGCCCCCAGGGAGCCCTGCACGTGAAGGGAACGACAAGTTTCGCGCCCTAGCAGCTGTTCCGACGTGCACCGAAGATCGTCGCCGTTGAAGCTCGCCGCCGACCGACTTCCAGGACCTCCGAGTGTTGGAAAACCCCCCGGTGAGCGTCCCCTACCCCTCCGCAGCCGATCCATGCAAAAAGATGCAAGTTCTAACGAGTAGCGGCAAAAGCTGAGGCTGCGCCGGCGAGATCGCCCCCCCCGCCGCCGCGCGCGCGGGCTTGCTCCGGCCAGGGCGACGTGGCCACTTGAGGGTCGTCTATTTTAAATCGCACGGTAGAATTAAAACCCTCGCGTGCCGGTTCGATGATCTAATCTGAGCCGTCCAGTTTAAATCGGACGGTCCACATCAGCCCTGCGTTATAAAGGCCAGAATTCTTACGCGCTACCCCCTGGGGATTCCAGAAAACACGAGCTAGACCCGAACACTTCTGATCTACCCCCTGGAACTTCAGAAAATCGTGTAAATTCATTTAAAAATCAGTTTTAGCCCCAGGATTCTAGGTTCATGGAGTCCCCCGGGCAATGCCTGTGATGGAGCCCATAAGAATAATATTCTGCTGCTATTTTATTTACATGTTATGAACTTATTATCGTTCATCGAGACGTATGCTTTCTAAGACGTATTTATATTCAACACCTGGCTTGTAATATAATGATGCTTCAATATTTGTCATCACATGTATGAGAAAATGATCCTGGCATACATGTGATATTCACTCGATTGTTCTTCGGATAAACCGGGTGTGACAGAAGTGATATCAGAGCCAAGGTTGTCCGTAGGAACGTGGACCTAGGTAGAAATGGACGTATTTAAGGACCCTATTTTCTTAAAAACTATTTTACAAAGGTGTGGTTGAAAAGTGTTATTTAATAGGGTCAATTTATTCATCTTACCCCAACTTTTATTCAAAATACAATTTTTATTTAAATATTATCTAACTTAATTTTAAATGCTTTATGTTTTAGATGGTTTGCATGATCCGCACCGCCCGCAAGTCCACCGGATGGAGAGTTCATGTAGTTGCCCTTGCCCTAAGAGAGGGGAATCGTCCGGTGACGTACCACTCCTACGGATTGGCAGTAGGAGGCTTGTTGCGCCGTCTTCGGCGTATGCACCAAGCCGCCGGCAATACGGGCAAGCTAACCATACACTACAGCTCCACCCGGACCATCTATGAGAAGCGGGAAGAATGGAGTTCAGAAATGAGGATTATCCATGAAAATCAGCTACTCAAGGTCCACCGCTCTCCAGCTTGTCGAGCGACACAGGTCGATGCCGAGAAGGATGTCACCTGGGAGGTCATCACCTGCCAGAGTTACATCTACAGTCACCACCTGGACAGGACTGAGTACATGTATGTCCTCCAGCGTGAGAGTGGTACAGCGGAGTACAAGTACCCGCCAGTGCAGCAGGGGACTTCCCATGAGCACATGGACCTGTGCTTGGAGGATGCTGCTATGCTCAGCACTCGACTGCACGAGTGTCAGCAGGAGCTTCAGGATGTTCGTGACACCCTGAAGGAGACCGAGGCATTGCTTTGAGCCAGCTTGAGGGCGAGAGAAAGAGGAGATGGGAATGAACTGTGTGTCACCGTGAATGACACATGGACTCCTGACTCCCCAGATCGCCGGGCGAGCAGGCGTCACCACACTTCTCCACCAGCAGCTTCCCCACCCAAAGCGGAGTCAGAGGGCAGCCACAATAATGAGGAAGACCCCGAGGAGCCAGCTCAGTGATACGAGTCGTGTAGAGTCCTTTCCCTTAGTTCAGCAGGTTATCGAGTAGTCGAGTCGATACCTTAGTTAATGGTGTGTTAATGTTTGGTGTGGGACGTGAGTTGTGGAAGCCATGGGCATTTGTCCGCAACCACGTCTTTAGGCTGTTTTGCTTTGATGTGTGAACCCCTATGCATTAAGAGTGCATTTATTTTCGCGTGAGACGTGAAACCCTCAGAAAATGTTAATATAATAAGACCTCATGAGTTTAAGTTTAAACAAGCAAATTGGGAATTTAATACGAAATGATTTAAATTAACATTTGGTTGATCATGATACATGGCCGGAAGAGGAAAGGGTCGTGGTGCCAACCCCGCCAACAACAACGATGAGGCCGGCAACCCTCATCTTTCTGGAGGACAAGACAGAGGTGGTCGGCGTGAAGGAGATTATACCATCCACCAAATGCTTGAAAATCAGAATCAGCTCATCCAGAGTCTAACTCAAGTGGTGGCCAACTTGCACCAAGTTCCTCCTCCACAAGCTGCACCACGCCAACCAAGGTTGAGTGAGTTTCTAGGGTCTCAACCTCCAAAGTTTGTAAGTGCTGCTGAACCTCTGGAGGCAGATGATTGGCTAAAGACCATTGAGAGCAAGATGAGGATCATACAATGGCAAGGGTATGAGAGGGTGCTGTTTGCCTCTCACCAATTGCATGGACCTGCTGCTGATTGGTGGACCGCTTACGTAGCCGCCCATCATGACCCTGAGAACATCACTTGGGAAGAGTTCAAGCGTAGTTTCCGCAACTATTACATACCAAGGGGTGAACTCAAAAACAAGAGAAAGGAGTTCTTGGGGCTGCAGCAAGGAAACATGACTGTGAGGGAATACCTCACTAAATTCAGCCAACTATCCCGTTATGCACCACGGGGCATCGAGACTGATGAGCAGAAACAGGACTGCTTTGTGGAAGGACTTACAGCGGAAATGCAGTGTGCAATGTCCTCCAACGAGTATGAAAGCTTCCAAAAGATGGTGGACAGAGCATTTGTTGTGGAGAGGAAGCTGAAGGCCTTGGAAAATGAAATCAAGAGGAAGGAGGGATGGTCACACCAAGCCTCGGGTAGCAACACACGCCCACGACTGATGCAAGCAACCGCAGGGCAGACGAGTCGTGCTGTGGTGCCCTACACAGCACCCAGAGGGTACAACACAAATTTCAGGCCTCCATCAGCACCGGCACAGCCGCAGCGTCAGTTTGTACAGCAGCCTCGTCCCACCTATCAACCTCGACCAGCAGTGCAAGGACCACAGAACCAACCCCAAGACAACAAAGGCCAGGCACCTAAGATTGGGGTGCAATGCTTCAATTGTTGCGAGGTGGGGCACTACGCTCATATGTGCACAAAGAAGCCCGTGCAGCTGCAACAGCAGAATGTGATGCGAGGACGGGTGAACCACGTGACCATGGAGGAGGTGCGCGAGGCACCTGACGTGGTAGTTGGTAAGTTTCCTGCCAATTTACACATTGCAACCCTGTTGTTCGATTCTGGTGCTACCCACTCGATCATTGCCCAAGGGTTTGTTAAGAAGCATGATCTAGCAACAACACAAATGAACTATATGCTAGCAGTAAACTCTCCAGTGGGAGAAATAAGGACAAGACAAGTGTGTCCCAAGGTGAATCTAGACATTAATGGGGTGATATTTACTGCAAACCTCATAGTGATAGATTCACCAGGGATAGATATTATTTTGGGTATGGATTGGTTGACCAAACATAAAGGAATCATCCATTGTTTGACAAGAACGGTGGAACTAACTCACCCTAGTGGCACCAGAGTAAAGTTCATAACCATACAAGAGCCTAGGAGGGACATTAAACTCAATCAAGTTGAGGTGGAAGTGGAGGAGATCAGGATCATCAGGGAATATCCAGACGTTTTTCCGGAGGAGTTGCCAGGTATGCCTCCCGATCGTGAAGTGGAATTCGCGATTGAGCTAGTGCCTGGAACAGCTCCGATATACAAGAGACCCTATCGGATGGACTCCAAACAGCTGGAAGAACTCAAGGAACATTTAAGAGAATTGACAGAGAAGGGGTACATTCGTCCTAGTTCCTCACCATGGGGAGCTCCAGTGATATTTGTGCCCAAGAAGGACGGAACCCAAAAGGTTGTGCGTAGACTACCGTGCGTTGAATGAAGTAACCATCAAGAACAAGTACCCATTACCCCGCATTGAAGACTTGTTTGATCAGTTGAGGAGAGCTTGTTTGTTCTCGAAAATTGATCTCAGGTCGGGATACCACCAACTTAAGATAAGACAAACTGATATTCCAAAGATAGCTTTCGTATCTCGGTACGGACTGTATGAATACACCGTCATGCCTTTCGGGCTAACTAATGCCCCGGCATACTTCATGTATCTCATGAACAAGGTATTCATGGAATATCTGGACAAATTTGTGGTGGTTTTCATTGATGACATTCTCGCCTTCTCCAAAGATGAAGAAGAACATGAGAGGCATTTAAGGTTGGTGTTGCAAAAGCTGAGAGAACACCAACTATATGCCAAGTTGAGCAAGTGTGAATTTTGGATGAAGAGAGTTCTCTTCTTAGGACATATAATCTCGGAGGGAGGAATCTCCATAGATCCCCCCAAGATCGAGGATGCACAGAAGTGGAAGACCCCTGAGAATGTCAGGGAAGTTCGAAGCTTCTTGGGATTGGCTGGGTATTATCGAAGGTTTATTGAGGGTTTCTCCAAGATCTCGAGACCCCTTACCAAATTGTTAGAGAAGGGAATCACATTCACATGGACACCGCAGTGCGAGAAGAGTTTTCAAGAATTAAAGAAAAGATTGACAACAGCCCCAGTGCTAGTTATGCCAGACATGCAGAAGAACTTTTCGGTGTACTGCGATGCCTCTGGACACGGGTTGGGATGTGTTCTCATGCAAGAGGGGCATGTCATGGCTTATGTGTCCCGGCAGCTCCGGAAACACGAGAAGAACTATCCTACACATGACCTAGAGCTAGCTGCAGTGGTACACGCGTTGAAGATTTGGTGACATTACTTGATGGGGAAGAGGACAGAGATATATACGGATCATTAGAGCTTAAAGTATATTTTCACACAGCCAGATCTCAACCTCAGACAAAGGAGATGGTTAGAGCTGATCAACGACTTTGATGTGGGCATCAACTATCATCCTGGGAAAGCGAACGTCGTGGAGGATGCTCTAAACCGGAAAGTGCAGGTCAACATGTTGAGTTTGAAGGACATGCCTACAGAATTGAAGGAAGAGATTGCAAAACTCAATCTATGTCTTGTGAATAGTGGTGAGGCCATCACCATGGAAGTGGACTCCACATTAGAGCAAGACATACGTGATGGTCAAAAGAATGATTAGAAGATACAAGAAATCAGAGAACTCATCAAGGATAATAAAGCCCCTGGTTTCAGAGAGGATGAACAAGGTACGGTGTGGCACGGGAAAAGAATCTGTGTGCCTGAAGTGAAGGAGATCCGTGAATTGATTTTGAAGGAGGCTCGTGATTCCGACTATTTCATTCATCCTGGGAGTACGAAGATGTATCATGACCTCAAGAGCAGGTATTGGTGGTATGGCATGAAGCGGGATGTCGCGGAACATGTTGCCCTATGTGACACATGTCAGTTGGTGAAAGCAGAACATCAACGACCCGCGGGATTATTGCAACCACTCAAAGTGCCTGAATGGAAATGGGAAGAAATAGGTATGGATTTCATAGTGGGACTGCCTAGGATCCAATCGGGTTATGATTCGATATGGGTCATCATCGACAGGCTAACCAAGGTAGCTCATTTCATCCCCATGAAAGAAAGCTAAAGCGGATCCAAATTTGCAGAATTATACATGTCAAGGATCGTGTGTTTCCATGGAGTGCCAAAGAAGATAGTGTCAGATCGAGGGACACAGTTCACCTCAAGGTTCTGGCAGAAGTTAAATGAAACCATGGGATCCTATCTAAATTTTTGTTCTGTCTATCACCCCCAGACTGACGGGCAGACGGAAAGAACCAATCAGATCCTTGAGGATATGCTGAGAGCGTGTGCGGTCAAGAACAATAGGAGTTGGGATAAGAACTTACCGTATGCGGAGTTTTCCTATAACAACAGCTATCAGGCTAGTATGAAGATGTCACCATTTGAGGCTTTGTACCGGAGGAAGTGCAGAACTCCACTATTTTGGAACCAAACAGGGGAAAGTAAAGTGTTTGGGCCCGAGGTACTACAAGAAGGCGAGGCGAAACTGAGGGAAATCCGCAACAACTTGAGGATAGCACAGACACGACAAAAGAGCTATGCCGATGTACGGAGAAGAGAGCTCGTTTTCAACGTGGGGGACTATGTCTATCTCAAGGTGTCCCCTATCCGAGGACTTCGTCGGTTCAAGGTGAAAGGGAAATTATCACCTCGATACATCGGACCCTTTCAGGTTCTGGAGAGGAAAGGCGCAGTGGCATATCAACTAGGACTACCGGCTCGCCTATCAGATGTGCATGACGTATTCCATGTGTCACAGCTCAAGAAATGTCTGAGGACGCCTGAAGAGATGTTACCCATGAATGAGGTTGACATAGGAGAGGATCTATCTTATGCCGAGCAACCGGTCAAGATTTTGGAGACAATGGAACGCCTCACAAGAAATAAAAGAATCCGGATGTACAAGGTGCAGTGGAAGCATCACTCGAAGGAGGAGGCCACATGGGAGCGAGAAGACGAGCTTAAGGCACAGTTTCCGGAATTGTTTTCCTAGAACCACCAATCTCGAGGATGAGATTTCTTTTAAGGGGGGTAGAGCTGTAACACCCCAAAATCTGCTAAAGAGGGGAATTTAAAAAATTTTGGACGTATTGCATGTGGTGCAAAAATTC
This sequence comes from Neostapfia colusana, assembly GCA_030760725.1. Taxonomy (NCBI): domain Eukaryota; kingdom Viridiplantae; phylum Streptophyta; class Magnoliopsida; order Poales; family Poaceae; genus Neostapfia; species Neostapfia colusana. The sequence goes on along the minus strand of JASWHV010000007.1, from coordinate 99,538,006 downwards.
AAATTTAAATTGGAATTCAAATTGAAATCAAAACAGAAAAGAAAAGGAAAAAGAAAATAGAAAAAGAAAAACCCCACCAGCCAGTGGGCCGAAACCCACCAGCCGGCCCACTAATCCCCCGCGCCAGCCCACAACCGCGCGCCCTCTCTTCCTCTCACTGACACGCGGGGCCCGCGTGTCATCTCCTACCTCCCGCGCGCCCCCAACGGTCGGACTCTTCCACGCGCCCGATCTCAACAAACTCCGGAAACCCGCGCCCCCAGCCCGAATTCTGGTCCCGGACGTCTCAAACTCGATCCCAACAGACCGCCGCCCTCTCTCGCCTATATAAACGCCGACAATCGCCTTGTCCCCCCCGATCGGCCGTTCTTCTCTCCAGTGAGAACCGAAGATTCAATCCACGTTTCCTTAAGATCAGTGCACGGATTATCTGATCTAACGCGCTGATCGTGCTCCACCGCCCCCAGGGAGCCCTGCACGTGAAGGGAACGACAAGTTTCGCGCCCTAGCAGCTGTTCCGACGTGCACCGAAGATCGTCGCCATTGAAGCTCGCCGCCGACCGACTTCCAGGACCTCTGAGTGTTGGAAAACCCCTCGGTGAGCGTCCCCTACCCCTCCGTAGCCGATCCATGCAAAAAGATGCAAGTTATAACGAGTAGCGGCAAAAGCCGAGGCTGCGCTGGCGAGATCGCCACCCTCGCCGCCGCGCGCGCGGTCTGGCTCCGGCCAGGGCGACGTGGCCACTTCAGGGCCGTCTATTTTAAATCGCGCGGTAGAATTAAAACCCGCGCGTACCGGTTCGATGATCTAATCTGAGCCGTCCACTTTAAATCGGACGGTCCACATCAGCCCCGCGTTGTAAAGGCCGGGATTCTTACCCGCTACCCCCTGGGGATTTCGGAAAACACGAGCTAGCCCCGTAAACTTCAGATCTAGCCCCTGGAACTTTAGAAATTCGTGTAAATTCATTTGAAAATCAGTTTTAGCCCTGGACTTAATAAAAATTAGCAAAACCCCTCTGTTATGTGTAGTTAGACCCCTGGAAATTTGTAAAATAATAAATTAGACCCAGTAGTAGGGTGGATTTACCTTTTTGACCCTATATGATATTAAATTCAGAAATTTGAATATGTGACTAGGATTTAAATTTAAAAGGTAAGGCAAACACATGTACAAATTCAAATTTAGACTCTCCTAGCACTTGGAAAACTTTAGAATGAGTTAAATATAGATTTTTGGTTGAAATGAATCTGTCTAATTGTTGTTCATATTTATTAGTTCTAGAAATACCTTTTTAGGCTAGGAAATAAATCTGAAAAATGATAAAATAAATTTAAATTAGCTCACATCAGAGGAGAAGTTTAAAAATATATTATTTAATATTTTAGATCATAACCTATTCTGTTTAGATGATATGTCCTACTATTTAATATTAATCCTCACTTTTAGGCATAGAAGATAAATCTGAAAAATATAGGAAAATAGGTATGCATAATTAGAAAATGATAAATGAAGTCTCCAAATCCAAAAACTTCAGTTTAGGATTTGGTAGAAGATCTGAAAACATATTTGGAATAGGAAAATACCTTTTATACAAACTTTGTGGCTAAGAAGTGTAATAATTGAATATAAAGAATTTGTTCAAATTGGAACTTCATATATAGTGTGCAAATAGAAATCTGAACATAGAAGTTAGAAATAATATACATATGTTTAAAGGTAAATGTAGGCCAAAAATCAACACATGTAGAGTAACCAAAACACTTAGAAATGTGAATGACTTTCATAGATATGTATGTGTGGTTTGTATGAAATGAAAGTGTGAACTATGTCTTATGGATTGTTGTTTTCTTTTGCTATGTGTATTGGCATGAGTAGAACCTGCCCCAGAGCAAGTTCTCCCCTTCCAAGACCAAGACTTTCCATTCCCAGAGCAGCAGGAAGAAGGCAAGTGTCCTTGACCACTTTGATCCTATGCTAGGATGTGTAGATAGAATCATTTGCATTGTCAATTGAAATATGAAACCCATGCTAGGAAGCTTCCCTAGAATTGCATTACCTTGTTTCCTTGTAGCTTGGGTTGGAATTTATTTTATCATGTCATTTATTTATATGCTTATGCTTAGCCATGCTTAGAATGGGATAATTGGGATATGAGATCATCAATTTTATTTACCTTACTCTTGAATGAGACATTATGAGTTATGTAGAGGTAGGGATCGAGGCAAGTTGGATGATTTGGTTGGTGATGGGTGCACGAGACTCGGGTTTGTGTTTAGCACTTGCCTGGATCCTAAGGACCGGTTCATGGAGCATGTAACCTGGCTTTACCGTGCCAACCACATGCTGAGGGTCAGCTTGTCCAATTAATTAGGTGTATCCCCGGCGTAGTATGGGTGTGTTGGATGGTGCGAGGAGTAGGTGTCAGCTAGACTACCATATGAACCGCAAGGCTCAAGAGGGGGCCACTGCAGCGGGGTTGGAGCCTCTTGTATGCTATTAGGGGTGAAACCTTAGTGGGCCCACGCTCGTCGAGAATCCCTTTGTAAAGGCTTCGTAGTGATCTCCTATCTACACACCTGGGAAGTGTGAATGTGGTTCGTGGCCACTGGTATAATGGAGGTTCTTTTAGTCCACCCGGCATCGGGGGATGAAATCACTACATGTGGGTACAGTGGTGCAAACTCTGCAGAGTCAAAACTGTCATGACAGCCGTGCTCACGGTCAAGAGCGGCTTGGACTTATTCATGATTAAAGGATGATGACTTTGGAAGTTGTGGATGTTAAGCGGGGAGCTTAACATTGGAAATGATGTTATGGTTATTTGATTTTGATGATGGGTTGGGAGATTGGGACCAATTCACCTGTGTAGTAATGTAGGTGCTTAATTATCTAAGGTAATAGGTATTAATTGCGTAGTGCTTTAACCATGAGTCAATCTCTCCTTGCTCTAGCCATGCATGACATAACTTTCCCACACTTGCTGAGTACCAACGGTACTCAAACTTGCATATTTGTTGGTTTAAATTGCTGCTCAGGTCAAGGGGATGATGTGGTGTTCAATGACCAAGACTTTGGACCCGAAGAAGGATTCTAGGTTCATGGAGTCCCCCAGGCAACGCCTGTGACGGAGCCCACAAGAATAATATTCCGCTGCTGTTTGATTTACATGTTATGAACTTATTATCGTTCATCGAGACGTATGCTTTGTAAGACATTTATATTCGACACCTGGCTTGTAATATAATGATGCTTCACTATTTGTCATCACATGTATGAGAAAGTGATCCAGGCATACATGTGATATTCACTCGGTTGTTCTTCGGATAAACCGGGTGTGACATAGTGTCACACACTTTTGGATCTTTGGATGCAAATGCTTGTTAATAAACATGGTAATCTTGATAAATTTGAACCTAGATCCGTTGATGGCATGTTTCTTGGTTACCCATCTCATACTAGAGGCTACCGTGTGCTTTTACATGACACTAACAAAATTGTGCAGACTTGTGAGGTTTCTTTTGATGAAGCTAGCCCAGGTACTAGCTCTAATTTTGCAGGACCAGACCCATATCCGCAGGGGGAGAGTATTTTCATCGAAGAAGATGAAGAAGTGATGCTGCTGCCCAAAAATTCAGGAGCTAATGACATTGTTCCATCTCCTGATTTTGATTCACAAGCAGCACCGACGACCACCATTGCTGGTCCAGATCGTCCTCAAGTCACAAGTTCTTCAATTTGTGATGAACATGAAGAAGAAGGAGCTTGTGAATTGTCTACTCCCCTCCGGGTCCTCAAAAGTCATCCTCCACAACAAATGATTGGAAGCTTGAACAAACGAGTCACACGGTCCAGGTTTTGTGATCCAAACTCTCACGCTCATTCTGCATTTGTTGCTTCTTTTGAACCCAAAGATATATCACACGCACTCACTAATGAATCTTGGATTATTGACATGCAAGAAGAGTTAGAAAATTTTGAAAGAAACAATGTTTGGAAATTTGTACCTCCACCTCAAGGTCACACTCTAATCGGAACTAAATGGGTGTTTAAAAATAAACAAAGTGAGGATGCAGTTGTAGTTAGGAATAAGGCTAGGTTTGTTGCTCAAGGTTTCACACAAGTTGAAGGACTAGATTTTGATGAAACTTTTGCTCCTTTTGCTAGATTAGAAGCTATAAGAATTTTGTTATCATTTGCTGCATCTAAAGGTTTCAAGTTATATCAAATGGATGTTAAAAGTGCTTTTCTTAATGACTACATAGATGAGGAGGTTCATGTCAAGAAACCACCGTGTTTTGAAAATCCAAATTTTCCTAATCATGTTTACAAACTGTCCAAAGCCTTGTATGGTCTTAAACAAGCCCCTAGAGCATGGTATGATAGGTTAAAAACATTCCTACTTGAAAAGGGGTTTACCATGGGCAAGGTTGACAAAACTCTTTTTGTGATTAAGCATGGCATTGACTCATTATTCGTTCAAGTGTATGTGGATGATATTATCTTTGGTTGTGCTTCTCATGATCTTGTGTCCAAGTTTTCAGCTATGATGAGTTCAGAATTTGAGATGAGTATGATGGGAGAACTCACATACTTTTTGGGGCTGAAAATCAAGCAAACCAAGGAGGGTACTTTTGTGCATCAAAAAAAGTATACAAGAGACCGTCTTAAGAGCTTCAACATGGACAAAAGCAAGTCTCTTCAGACACCAATGGGTACGTCAACGACACTTGAACTTGATCAAGATGGTGAACCCGTGGATCAAAAAGAATATAGAAGTATGATTGGATCACTTTTGTACCTCACGGCATCAAGACCGAACATACAATTCAGCGTATGTCTTTGTGCACGATTTCAAGCTTCCCCACGTGCTTCACATCGTCCAGCCGTCAAAAGAATTCTCAGGTACTTACATGGAACTCAAGAATTTGGGATTTTTCTTCCTTCTTCCTCAACCGTTACTTTGAAAGCTTTTTTGGATGCTGATTTTGGGGGTTGTAGAATTGATAGGAAAAGTACTTCGGTGCTTGCCATTTTCTTGGTAATTCACTTGTTGCTTGGTCCTCTAGAAAACAAAATTCAGTTGCACAATCCACAGCTGAATCTGAATATGTAGCTGCTGCTAGCGCTTGCTTACAAATTCTTTGGATTGTTCAAACACTTAAGGATTATGGGAATGATCTAGATAGTGTTCCACTATTTTGTGATAACACTAGTGCCATTTGCATTGCTAAAAACCTCGTGCGACATTTGAGAACAAAGCACATTGACATTGGGTGTCACTTTCTCCGTGACAATGTTGAAAAAGGAAACATTGTGCTTCACCATGTAGATACCGAACAACAATTGGCGAACATTTTTACAAAACCTTTGGATTTCACTCGTTTTTGTTTCATTCGTAGTGAAATAGGGGTTATGCATCCTCATGGCTTAAATTGAGGGGGAGTTTTGAAACTTGGGAAGTCTATGTGAGAATCTGAATTCAAAATAATATGAGCATAGTATTTCATACATATATGACTTTGTGATTCCTTTTATATGCTGAAAGTTCTTACTACATTACTCATGTTATACATTTTGTAGTTTTTCCCATGACTAGTAATTGGAATAATTATTTACACTAAATCTGGTCATGATTGAACTTTCTTACTGTTTTAAACTTGTTGCATGCTCACAAGTGCTTTTAATAATGAAAAAATAATCAATCAACTATTGACATGTTGAGCATTTATGTTCAAATGAAAAACTGAGAAAAAGATCAAGAGAATATGAATGCATCGCACTTCTTCTTTTGAGATGGCTTATCATTGCACTTATATATGAACTTGGAAGAAGCTGTGTATGAGTAAAACCATGTCCTTAAGCTTTTGATTGTCAAATGACATATGCTTGGCTTGGTTGGTTAGAATAATGCTGATGCGGCATATAATCTCTTGCAATGTCACATTATCTGAATTTGTGCTTTGAAAATAATTAAAAATGCAGCAACAAGTGTCATGCTTTCAGGTCTTGACATAGTGAAGTTTGTGAGATCATGACTTGCTTAAATTGAAAATTACACTTGATCTCTAGCATGGCTTACACTACTTTATGTATCTCATTGATGTGATAGTGTAAGTTACTTGATAGTATGGCTTGGATGAGCTTTGTTTTACATGTGTATGTTATAAATATGCTCATAACAATTAAAATTTCTCTTTTGAACCTTGCTGAATACATTGTCAAAGGGGGAGAAATTGATCACACATTGCACGATTCACAAGTGTTTTGGCACGATTCTTCTCAGGGGGAGAATTTTTGTTTTTCTTCTGATTTTATTTCTGATTTACAAAGGGGGATAAATTTTTGTTTCAAAATTTTTTCTCATTTGATTGTTTTCAAAACTTTTCATGTGAATAAGCCAATGTTTGGATTTTAAGTGATGTTGCCAATGCATTCATCAAGGGGGGAGATTGTGAGACCTATGTGTGCTGAATACATTGGCTATGACGATAAAAGTTTTGAATTCTGCAAAAACACTCTTTTTGTCAAGGTCCGACTCTAGGTCCGAGCTCCGACAAGATCCGACGTAAGGTCCGACTTACTATAGAGAGGTCCGACATGTGTTTGGTTAGCTCCGGTGGTAGGTCCGACTAGATTTTGTAAGTTCCGGTGCTAGGTTCTGCTAGCTTTGGTAAGCTCCGGCTCAAGGTCTGGTTAGCTTTGGCAAGGTCCGGAGCTAAATCGCAATGGTTCTGTTTTTACCATGCAAATGTTTCAAACTTGCTTTACATCTATGAAAAGTTTGCTTAGTATTCTTTTACTAAGTTTTTGAAATGTTATGGTTGTTTACGATGGTTAACATTTTGCTATGGTTTGCAACATGCTTATGTGAGGTGTTCACGTAAGGTGTTGTGGTTTTCAGAACTAATGTGAGTCAAGTCGTGGACTTGTGCTCGAAAGTATTGGTTGTTTATTCATGTGCAGGTGTTGCTTGAGTTCAAGATATGGCTGGTGACGGGATCCATTGAACTAGTCACTACAGGATTCCCGTCAGCATACGACGGCCAAAACAGTCGTATATAAAGTAGAAGCCGTCGTATATAATCTATATACGACGGTAGGTGTTTATATACGATGGTTTGTGGCCATTGTATATATTTTGTCGTATATATAGTTATATACGACGGCGCCGTCATATATAACAGTATATATAAGACGACCCCTTATATACAACGGCCCGTTTTGTAGACTTGGGCCAGTGGGCCGGGTCCTTTATATACGACGGCTGGGCCCTGGCTGTCATATACAAGAGCTTATATATGACAGCCTGGGCCCAGCCGTCGTATATAATTTAGTCTTATTTACGACTGCCCTGTATAGCGACCGTTGTATATATACTATACATGCCGTCCTATATAAGCTTTTCCATTTAAAAAAACAGAAAATGGCTAATCTGGCTCGATGGCCAGCTACACATCCACAACAACATAACAACAAAACAGTTTGACATACAAAATCACAACAAGGTACAATAGTACACATCCACAATCACGAAGTCTGACATCCACACAATCAAAAACAAAATCACAAGTCTATTGATTACTAGCCCCTCCACTACCTCCGGGAGCAAAGTAGTCATCCTGCTGCGGCGAACCTGGCGCCCTTAGCTGCGGCGATGGAGTCTGAGCCTCCGTCCCTGATCCCTGCGAAACACAATGACATATGTACAAGTTTACAATGGTGTTCTCGTATTCAATTGTTTAGTTAAACTTAATGTAACTTCCTTTTTGTACCTGTACTCTAGGAAACTGCTCTTGTGGTGGCGACGGCTGCAGCACGAACGGAGGTGGCTGCCACAACGGTATCTGGATTTGCTGCCCTTGCTGTCGAGCTAGCGCCTATCATTTCAAACATTACAATTTACAAAACCGATTGAAATGCAATGTAATTAAAGTACAGTTGTATGTTTCTTACTTCCATTGCCGCTTGCATCTGTGCCATATAGGATGCATGGTACGCCATGGCAGCCCTGTTGTTATCTCGCTCTCTCACCAAGGCCTCCTCCTGCGGGGCCAAGCTCTCCCGAAGCGCCATGACCTCGAGATCTCTATCGGTGACACGGCGGCTGGAGGAGCCTGCGCCAGCAGCCGAAGACTGCGAGGAGCTGCCTCTCACAGGTCGTGCCTCCCTAGAGTTGACGACTCCAGAGAATATGGCAAGCCTATAAAAAATGAATCAATTCAAGGTAAAATCAAATAATCTTGAATTGAAAACAATGAAAGTAAATGAATTCACCTTCAGTGTGCTTTTCCACCTCCGCTTGCATACGCGGCTTGAGGGTCGATGCGTAACACATGTGAGACGGGCCGGTTCGAAACGGGTGACGCATATTGTAAAGGTTTACGTCAAACTTTCATTTTTGAGTCATTTAAGTGAGAGAGAGAAAAGAAGATAAAGAGAAGGAAAGATTGAGAGAGAGACATATTCCATCGAGCTCCGCCAGAGAGCCCACATTTCCTGACGCGAGTCGGTAATGCAGGCACACCTCTGGGGTGGAGGACCCATCGTGCCCCATCATGAGCAGCAGCGCGGCCCTCCTCACAGCAGCATGGTGGAGGACGGCGCATACTAGGTTGGGTCAGGCGCTGTCCGATAGCGAGGAGATGAGGTCCGACACCGGGTGCGGTCGGAGGCGGGAGCGAGTGGCGTCAGGAAGTAGGGGGCGAGGGCCCTCATGGCCTAGGAGATGCTATTGACCTAAACCTAAGCATATATAATAATGTAACATAACAAAACAACAACTCCTAAACAACAACATAACAACAACAAATCCTAAAGCATGAATAACTCCTAAACAACAATGACTCCTAAACAACAACATATAACAACATAACAACAACAAATCCGTCGTATATTAAGCATTATTAAGTATGAATAACACAACAACAAATGTTAAACATTATTAACCTAAACCTAAACATATATAATAACAAGTAATTTACAACGGACAACTAATTAGCGAAATTATAAACTACTATTCTAACTACATGAGCATAATTACCAACTAATTAGCATAATTATCAAGTAATTGAATTAATGGTTAGAATTACTTGCGGCGAGGGAGACGGACGGTAAGGGTAACGAACGGCGAGGGCGATGGACGGCGACGGCTACGTTGGGCGGCCGCGCAAGGGTGGGGTCGCCGGCGGGGTGGGGCGCCGGCGTGGAGGAGCGGGCGGCGGTGGGGCGCAGCCGGCGGTGTGGCGCGACCGTCGGTGCGGCGCGGGCAGCGGCGGGGCACGGCGCGGGCGGCGCAGAGCGCGGCGGAGCGGGGAGGCGGTGGCGCGACAGGCGGGGGCGCGGGGTGAGGAGAAAAGAACTCGGGCCGGGCCCGTAGGATTTATACGAAGTATATACGACGGCCTTTTCAAGATACGAGAGCCAGCCGTAATGGCTGTCGTATATAACCGCTATATACGACAGCCTAGGTTTGGCTGTCGTATATAACTTCTATATACGACAGCCTAGGGTTGGCTGTCATATATAAATGCTATATACGACAGCCATATACTAAACGACGGCTTTACTGTCGTATATAAACTTATATACGACAGCCTCTGCTAACCGTCGTGTGTAAGTTTATATAGGACAGCTAGCCGTCGTATGTTATACAGGATGTCGTATGTTGCCCTGTTTCCTGTAGTGAGTCTTAGGGAGAAGATGAGGTTCAACAACCAAGTTCGGGAGGAATTGTGGTTGAGTTGATCGGGAGGTCACACAGCATGTTTGGATCAAGAACAATGCATATGAAGGTATCGTGGACGTCGTTGGAAGGTGTTTGCACGTGTACAAGGAGTGCATGGACGTGTCAACATGGTTCCAAGACGTGATGAAGAGATGTGGATGTAAACAATTTGTAGGAAAGGTCCAACCAGCTGGATTATGGACTCAGGCTGCGGCTGAGTCGGTTATGGCTCAAATATGGAAAGATTTGAGTTGGTTATGATAGGATTTCGTGTGGGACACAAAGTTGAGTTGTTTTAGGAATGTGGGATACGTTCCTAAGGTGTTTGGAAGTCTTAAGATTGCTTCTATCTGCATATAGAAAAGTCTTGAGCAATTATGGAAAGTTTCGATTCAGAAACTGAGTAGGATTAGAGTCCTAGTTTGAATTGGGTTGGCCTCTGGGCTGGTTATATAAGCAAGGGAGGCCAGAGCTCATGGTAAGATGACTTTGGGCTGTTCCTCTTATGTTTTGATCAATAAAATTCGTAATTTAGAGGAGCTTTTGTGCCTTGTTCGTCCGACTTGTTTTTGTCACGTCTTTCTCGTCGAGTTTCTGGACAGCACGACAGTGCTTCGGTGTTTTGATCATAACTCGAGTTTTACAAATCCAATTGACGTGATTCTTTCTGGGTTGTCTTCACAACTTGATTATCTATCATCTGTGAAAATTTCACATCATTGGATTTGTAGTTTCTGATCTACATTAGTTTCTTTGCAGTGTTGCAGATCTGGTTTTTACTCGAGTAGAACAGATTGACCCTCATTTGATCTTTCGATCATAACTTGAGTTTTTGTTGACAGATTTCCATGATTCTTGTTCTTGTGTCTTCGTGAATTGATTCTCTATAATATATAGCACTTTTATCGCGGTTGAACACATTTAGATTAGTCGCATACACGGTTTCTTTAACAGATCGATTTTCTGGTGAGGGGCTGTTTGTTGCTTCAGCTAAAAAGTTTAAATCTACCATTCACCCCCCCTCTGGTAGCTTTTCACGTGCTCTTTGATCCTACAGAAAGTTAAAAATCAGCTTTTCAAACGACATGAAGAGTCGTAGAGGATACTAAAGCGGGCCGGGTTACCTTCCACCCGTGAGGCTCCACCCTTCAGCTTGTGCGCACTGGTGGACAGCGCTTACGTGCACCCCCCAAGACATAAAGCGTCCAGAGATGCACGATTTTCCGACATAAGCAAATAGGTTAGTATGCCACTTTCTATACACTAATAACATCAGTATATGGGCTACTAACTCATTCGTCACCGAATTTTTGAAAAGATGACCTTGGTAGTGCGTTAAACCTCAAGCGAGCTCTGATACCACGCTGACAGGGACCCACGGCCTCGTCGAGCCAGGATCACGCTAAGGGGTGCATGGTTGCACAACACCGGATAACGCACATCAAAGATACAAAGCGGAAGCAAAGGTTTATTACATAAACAAGTTTATGAACATTTTTACAACAAAATAGTTCGGTCTACAATCACGGGCGTAGACTACGCATCGAGTTCACGTTCAACCCGTGAATGTGTCCCCGCTAGCACGCACACAAACTAACACGGTGGCGTGCACGACTCCCACTCGACGGGGTTTCCCTCTTGGGGTTCCGTCTCCTCCGCAGGAGTCCCTTCCTCATAAACCCCTGCAAAAACTTCAAACACAAGCAGTGAGCACGATGGCTCAGCAAGTCTGACTCGTCTCTCCTATACATGAAACTTCTACATGATGGGTTTTAGGGTACATGAGGTAAATAAGTTGCAAAGGACTCGGCTAATTATTTGAACCTTACTTTCAGGTTTTAGCAGCAGTTGTGGAGAACCTCACGCTAAGGCAAATGAGAGAGCCGTAATCAAACAAGAACGACATTTCTCTCATGTACTTTGCCCAAAGTTGAAAAGAACTTTAATTTGCTCTAAACTACCACAAGTCATTAACAATCAATGGATAGCTTTCAAATCAGCAAACTTTTAGCGTGTATCTAGCCTGTTCATTCTACGTCATGGTACAGTGAACAAGTGGTACTCACTGACCACAAGGGACGGTGGTTATAATCGATTTACAGCTACAGGGTTACCCGAATAACCCGTCACGTACGCCCGTACTCGATGTTGCCTACAGAAACCATCACGGACGTCGTACGCAACCACCTTTCACCCGTCAGCCAAATATTGAACCAGTCCTATCGTCCCGAGTAAGAGGTCTCTGCGTGCGCATCCGCAGTGCTGCCAGCCGATTTACACCTCAAGCTCTTAACCTACCCTATAGACGACAAGCAATGCCTCAATACCCAGCTACCCGAGTTACATCGGTTTCTCGGTTCCCATATATCCGGTAGGTCTTCGGTACTGTTCTAGCTTGTTCAACAGGACCGCACAAGGCTCGGTCCTCAGTCGACACAAGTGGAGCTATGGCACCCAGGCCCCGAAGTCCTGCTGCTCTTACTCTCCGCTCGGTCTAATTTTTCTTGCCATGTGTTTCATTTGCTATCTTTACCCGAGTAGTGTGCCTCTACCATATTCTCGCGAGTAGTTCCAACTACTCGACTTGTACCAAATCCTACACTATCTTACCATTGCAGTAGCTAAACTAGGTTTGAACACCTAAGCCCAACCCAGGGTTTTCTTGGCTATGCATTTGGGTTTTCAAACAAGACTCTAATGCAAAAATTAAGTGGGTGATCAAAGTAAGTTCTCAAAACAGTAAAATTTGTAAAAAATGATTAATGCAATCCGGAGCTTGCCTTGCTGCTCTTGGTCGTAGGCTAGCTGATCCTCTGGAGTGATGAAGTCTAAGACTTCGGGCTCCTCCTCAACCTTAGTGACTACATGAGATAATACATACATGTGTCAATTTAAATGCATTTGAATTGAAGTTGAATTTGTGAAGACTATAAGTCTTTCTAAACAGGCCCAATGACTCTAAATTTTTTACTGTGGTTTGGATACAACCAAAACAAAGACTTGGTCAAGTTTCATTTGCAGCAAAGCTCATTTGAGCTCTCCACAAATAATTATGTACTTGGCCTTTATTGGAGCTCCTAGGGTGTTCTAGGTATTTTTCATGGATCAAGCCATGACTTTCTGAAAATTAGATTTTCAGAGGGTTATAATGGAATTGGTTTCACTTAATTTGAAGGTTCCTAGCTATAGATATGAGCTAAACAATTTCAGAGAAATTCTGAAAATGTTTCTGGACATTTTCTATTTTCTCTGGAACAGTTTTATTGATCACACCATTCGGTGGATCAAAATAGCTCAAATGAATTTGAAATTTTTATGATAGCTCAGTGATATTTTTGTGAACATCCTAGCAAAATTTTAGAATTTTCCTCCAAAGGGTTCTCCAGTTAAAATTCTAAACAGTCTAAATTTTGAAGAATTAATTCTGGAGAACTAAGAATTTTCATGAAATGAAACTTGATTTGTTGGAAATTACTCAGAGAGCTGAATCCAAAAAAAATTTGTTCACTCGATTTGGTGTTTCCTAGCAAAAGTTATGTTGGTTTGAAGTTTGAACTAAATCTGAAAATCGGGGAAATGTTTAAATCTCTGCGCGTGGGACCGGGGCTACGTGTCAACTCCTCAGCGGCCGACACACGGGGCTACGGAGTGCTTTGTGCGCAGCCAGAGCAAATCCGGTGCCACAGCTGATCCCCGGTTTAAATTACTAGCCGCTGACACGTGGGACCGGGAGCTTCGTCTACCTCCCGACCGCCCCCCCCCCCTCTCCGGAGTGCTCACTGGAGGGTTTTTGCCGTATGCCAAACTCCACGATTTTTGCCACCTCTGCCTAATCCCACACGGGGAACACGGTGCTGGGCTTAGCTCGACGTGACAATCACTAGAACATGGCCGGCGACGAGCGTCGGCTTCGGAAGGACTTCCGCCGTGTCGGCCGGACTTCCTAGCACCACAAAAGATCGAGCTATCGGTCGTAGAGCATCAGTGCACCCTAGTGAAGATGGGCATCGGCTCAAGGCAGCTCGGAAGAGGTCCTAGGTGAGCTCTCACCGTGCGCCCGACGGCGTCCGCCATTAGCGCCGGTAGAAAAGCTAGAAATGGCCGGTCTACCAAGGTTTTCTTGCTAGGACTGCGAAGGAAAGTTGCTCGCTACCAAGCCTATGGAACGAGAATTTGGCGGAACCGCACCTGAAGGTCGGTCTGCGCCGAATGGAAGGTAAAAACGAAATTTGTCGCCAGTGATCAAACACTCGGGCTGTGGTTCGGGGGTGAGCAACACAAGACCCTAGCACGTCCGGGGATGCCTTAGCTTGGGCGTGACACCTTCCCGTTTAGGCTGTCCACGGGAGCCCTAGGTACGGAAAACTTAGGTCACCGGAAACACTTTCGGTATGGGGCGAGAGCAACCGAACTCGGCTGGTTCCTACAACGGGGAAGGAGGAGGAGAGTGTCTAGTACCGTTTTGCAGTTTGGAGGGAATGGGGAGGCTGTGATTGCTGGCTCTCCGATCAAGTCCGAGACAGCGGCGTCTAGGCGACGTTTTCTTGCGCGTTAGCGAAGAACTGATCGGTGCTGCCTCTGTCCGGCTCAGCTGTGGGGATAAGAGGGGCAGCGAGGCCGTTCAGTGGCCAGGGGCAGCAACTAGCTGCTTTCCTTGCCGCTTCTCGCCGTGGCGGCTGCTCGGTCGAGAAACCGAGCTCAGTTCTTCAGTCGGTTAAAATTGCTAGTGAGGCTGACATGTGGGTCGCAATCCAGTTTTAACCTCCTAAATTCAATTTTCCCCACTGCTCTAAACAGTAGAGACCCAAATACCCTTTTATATTTGAATTATCTACCAACTGGACATTTGAATTATATAGAATTCAAATTGTGGAGTGTTTTAATGTATTTTCAGCACATATTCAGTTTAAAATTCAAATTGAGTTTGAATTTACTAAAATTAGCTCATGTCAAGATCAACTCCAAATGGAGTGAAAATTGGTGTGTGAGCTCACAAAAATGTGCTGAGTATGAATATGCCTTCCACTTTAGAAGTCATGGAATAAAAGTAGTTTGAATATAAATTTGAGTTCAAACTAGCCTCTTTCTAGTTATACCAAAAAATACCTCAAAAAGGTTTTGGATTTGGGTGAAATTTGGCATGAGCATTCGTAGCAAGGTGTATGAGTTTTCCATATGCTCAACCCTTATATGATGCATGTGGGAAATGCCACTTTTGCATTTTGTGAGTTTATTCTCTAATGACCATGTTGATGGTGTTTACTTGCTCTTCAAAGGTGTTCATAAAATTTCCTCCAATGAGGTGTGTGTGGTGTGATGAACACTTTGGATGTGTGCAAAAACTTAGGCCCTTACACCTTGGCATGAAACCGACTCGGAGCTCCGTATTTCAAGCTTTTCAGAGCATTTCCATGGCGTCAACGATTGGGCGCATGGTGAGAACCTATTTGGAGGCATTTTCGAGCTCGGGATCTTCCTTGCCTAGCTAGCCTATCAGTTACTGGTGCTGTAGAGCGGTTTGGTCGATTGTTTGGCCGGCTAGAGAGGTCGGCCGACGGCGCCGAAGTCATCCCGTAGCCGCCGCACATCGCCGATGGTGTTCCGACCCTTGGCAGCCGGAGCAGCCCGAGCCTCCCAAACCCCCTAATGGCGAGCCTCTGGCGGAGCAGCTGCTGGAAATGCCGGTCCGGCGAACCCCGGCCTCGGTCCGGTGAGCTGGAGCGCGCGGTCGCGGGGATGAATCGGAAGGAAGAAGAAGGAACCGGGCCCCACGCATCAGTGAGTTAATTTTTAAACCTTTGATCGGCTGTGGTTCGGATCTCATGTGGCTGCGCACTGGAACCGTGTAGCCCCCGTGTGTTCTCGAATCTCAGTGGCTGAGGTTTAAAACGTGGGCCCAAGTCGATTTTCAATAGCAAAAATCAATTCCAGAATTAGCCACGACTTTGGAAAATCATATCTTAGTGTAGGAACCTCCAAATTGAGTGATTCAAATCGGCTTGGATTCATTTTGCAAATATCTATCCAAATATGAACCCCAATTTGTATGAAACTCAATATTAAATTCTGGAAAATTCTTTGAAGTTTTTCTGAAAAAGAATTATTAAGGGAGTTTGGTTCATCCAAAAATCCTCAAATTTTGCCAGAATGTTCTTTAGGATATTGTTGACCTTCTACCAAATTTTGATCTTATTTGAAGATGATTTGTGTAGGAATTTGCTAAATACAAATTTCTGTGTTCATAGTGGTCCAGAAACATTTTCAGAAAAGGTGTCTAACTTGTAAAATCTATTATAGGCAATTCATAGCTCCAAAAATAATGAGAAAAATCAGGAAAGCTCTATGAGTCATCCCTGAAATTATAGTTCATTGAATTGGGCATGAAAATGCACAGTACTTCAGAATTAATTCTTTTTAGTAGAAATGCTTAAGGAATTATTCTGGAGGAACTACTCAAGTGAATGGCCTGAATTTTGTACCAAATTACTTTCATGTGACCAGGAACTCACATGCAAATTGTAAGCTCAAGTTGAAGCTTAGGTCTCTCTGTTCTCATCTACCATGCTTATGTATGTGGGAAAATACATAAGACTCATGGGAACTATGGGAGACACAAATTCCATCCACATTAGATGCAATTTGGCAAGCTAAGTCTTTGTGTAGTGTATGACTTCCGGTAAAAATTTCGATGTCATTGGAGATCAGGATCTTGAGTTATGTCCAAATCATTCTAGTTCATCTCTTATGTTCATTAGGAAACTTAGTTATAAACTAAAACACTAAGACAAATTTAGTTCATTGATATTTCTTTGCACAACAGAGGCAACAAAAGCCATTATTGGCATTTCGACACAGCCTCTGTTCTCAAGAAATCAAGTCTTTAACTCTTTGAATTGCATTGTAAAAATTGTGCATATACATGTCGATAGGATTCACAACGAAGGGGATTCGAAGGAGTGATTCATTGAAGTTGGACAGACTCTAGAGGATCAAGGGAGCAAAGATCACTAACTGCTTATATATACTACTACCCTGCAAAACAGGCAAGATCCGGTTTGCATTTAACAGGTTTTAAGTTTTTACTTTGTATTCACTCTTTCGGTTAGGATATGAAATGTGCATTAGATCCAGATGATTTCATACTCCTCTTGCATGACCAAATAAACCCATGGAGTATTGGTTAGATGTCTTTTCATCGTGTAGAACTGCCATGTTTAAGTAAGGTTCGGTAGAAGTCGAGTGGTGAGATGCTACTTGCATGATTAGGAAAACAGGGGCATACGGGATTGGTTCAGAAAGTTGTTAGCAAGTTAAAGTTGAGACCGGCAGGTTGTAGGGGCAGCAGGACATAGGGGCCTGGGTGCGTTAGACCTGTCTGTGTTGGTCAAGGACCGATCTGTATGCGGCCCTGTTGAGCAAGTTTGAGTTGTGCACCGGACTCATGTTGGCTATATGGGACCCAGTAAACCAATGTACCTCAGGAAGCTTGCGCTGAGCCTTTTCCGGTCGTCTCAGGCGAGAGAGCTGGTGTGCAGTATGTGGGTAACACTCTCATGACATCTCATGTTGGTAGGTACACCATGCGGGTGGCTACTGTACGGGGAGATTGGATCGATTCAGTATGGGTGAAACGGGGGAAAGGCTGCCACGTACGACGCCAGTGATGGTTGCTGTAGGCAACATCAAGTACGGTCGTACGTGTCATGTAGTCCAGGTGTTATTGATTCAAATCACCGTCGCTCGCGGAAGAGGATTGAGCATACTTGTTGTCACAGTCGTGACGTAGTAAGAACTTGCAATTGAGATAAGAACTAATCATTGTGGTTTGAAGTTCATACTAGTTTGTTATGTTATCTTTTATGAATAGACTAGTGCAAACTCGATTCATTTCCACCGTGAGCAAATTACATCAGGGGAAAGCGTTTCTTGTTTGATTGTGGACTGCCGATGTGGCGTGCCCAATGTTACTTTTAAATTGCTGCAAATAACACCTGAAAGTAAGGATTCACTTTTAGGCATGTTCGTTATGCGTTATGCTATGCCACTTTATGTTTATACCCTCATGTAGAGTTTCATGGATAGGTTTTATGGTTAAGTCTTGCTGAGCTTTATGCTCACGGATGCTATCCTAGTTGTTTTGCAGGTATTGACTTTATGCTTATGAGAAGGGTTGCCAATGAGACTCGGAAACCTCCGAGTGGTTACTCATGAGCATCATCGCCGCTGTGGTTTGTTCTTCGTGTTGCTAGTAAGAACCGTCCGTGGGCTGGACTGTTTCTTTGTTGCCCAGTTAGAAATGAGTCGTGAGAGTTGTAGTCTTCCGCTGTAGTAATATTTGAGGTAAAGTATTTGTAAAATACTCTTTGTACGCTTCCGCAAATGATTTATGTAACACCCTCAAATTCATTTCTATGCATTGCATACATTTTTCATATAGAGAAACATTATAAAAGAAGTAGAAATGGAGAAAAGAACTGTATAAATGGAGGAAGGAACCATAGAAATGGAGAAAGAATAATAAAAATGGTGGGGAATGGGAAAAAGATAGATGAAATGAGCCAATTCCAATTTGTCGAAGTGCGCTGTCGACACTTCCCCCGGCACTGCTGGACACGTGGCGCCCTCGGAGCTCACCACTGCGGAGGGGGTGAGGTCCGGCACAGCTGGATACGTGGCACCCTCGGAGCTCACCCCTGCGGAGGGGGTGAGGTCCTGCACTGCTGGCCACGTGGCAGGCCCGGGGCCCGCCTCTGAGGAGAAGTGAGGCTCGACCCAGCTGGACACGTGGCACCCTCGGAGCTCGCCCCCGCGGAGGGGGCGAGGCCCGGCTCTGCTGACCGCATGTCAGGACCGAGGCTCGCCTCTGAGGAGAGGGGAGGTCCGGCACTGCTGGACACGTGGCGCCTTTGGGGCTCACACTGCGGAGGGGGCGAGGTCCTTATGCGGTTTTTCTCCTGTGCGCTGGGGTACCCAGTACTGATGGGACCGACACAATTTCCCCAAATTCTCGCCACATTTGGGGAATTTCCCCCACATTGCTGCCGCACCAAATCAGTTTGGGAAAAGTTTGTTAGGATTTTGCTCCAATTAGAGTAGGATTCTCCCCCCTCCCCTTATAAATAGAACCCAAACACCCTCCTTGGCCACAACCCCTTTTTCCCCCTCCCAAGTCAGCAACTTGGAGGCCCTAGCCCCAACTCGCCGAGTTGGACCCCCCCATCGCCGGAGTTCAGTCGCCGTTGAGCCCCACCGGTGAGCCCGCCGACGAGCCCCGTCACGCCTCGCCGTCGCCGGAAAAGAGCCGACGATCTGTCCTGCCCTAAATTCCCTGCTGCCACCATTGCCAGGAGGAAGGCCCTGCCACCAAAGGGAAGTGAGGTAGGTCTTCGTTACCCATCTTACGACGTTGTCGCTGTTTCTACGCATCCGTTTTCTTCGCTCCCTACGAACAGAAACTTTTTCGTGTGGACAGATCACGTTTTGATCGGTTTTTGACAGTGGAATTGATCTATATCTTGAGTCAAGATAATCACCACGTCCACACTTGATCCCTACACCCTTGTTCATCATAAAACCCCATGAAAGCCCATTAAAACATGCAAGAACACGTACAAACTGGTGTAATATAACAGCACCATAGGATTTGCATTCATCTACACCATTGCATCATGAGTAAAGTTCGTGCATGATGTTTGATTGCTGTAAATTTTGTATGTGTGTGGTCGTGAGTAGAAGGACAAGCTCAGGAAGCCATCTACGAAGAATTACAGCACCAAGAATTCGAGACGCTTGAGCAACAAAAGCCATGGGAGCAAGGCAAGTGCCCCTTGACCATATTGATCCCATGTTTTGAAACTGTTCTGGTTGCGAAAACTCGTATGCTTGAGTCAACTTGATGGAACACCCTTTTATAGGAGTTTACTAGTTTTGTTAACCATCCTTGTAGCCGGGAGAGTTGATGAGTCGGGTATGGTCATTTTTCTTTTTGCTTTGCTTAATCCACGGGATACGGGAAGCTGAATTAAAACATGTCGAGCTACTGCACTCATATGAATAATAATGATGAGAACTTAATGATGATAATGAGCATGGAATCAGGGGAGATCTATGCAATCTTTGTTCGTGGATGTTGCTGAATGAGATGGTGGTTTACTTGCCGTAGATCTAAGGACAGGTTCATGCAGCCCATGCCAAGAAAACAGTGCCACCACAAGGCCAAATATGGGTGCAGCTTAGCTGACTAATTAGGTGTGTTGCTAGCTGGTTATGGACCGTGGATGGCGCGGGGAATGGGAGTAGAGAGGGACTGCCCTGGGAACTGCATGGCACAAGAGGGGGCCCGTGGGTCGGAGAATGGTGATTCGAGCCTGCCGGTGAAACCTCTGTGAGTCCATACATCTAGTAGCCCCTTTGTAAAGGCTATTTTGTGATCTCTTGGCCATACACCAACGGTTGTGTACTGGTATAATGGAGGTTTTGCAGTCGCCGACGGGTGACGAAATCACAAACTTGTGGGTAAAGTGGTGCCACCTCTGCAGAGTGTAAAACTATCATGATAGCCGTGCTTCCTGTCACAAGCACCTGGCCAACTCACATGATTAGAGGGAAAATTTGGGACGGATATTCGGTATGGTTATGGTATGGTCATTGGGATTGGTTTTGGGACTATTTCGAGTCATGAAAACGAGTTTGGCTTCGGTTATATGAATATGAGATGGTTATGAATTTTTATGAGCATGAGACGAAGTTGAGAAAGATTAATGGCTGGTTGAGACTTGGTAAAAGGTGATTTAAGATGAAAGAATGTTGCTGTTTTACTTGGCAATATTGGGACTAAATTCATCTAGACTTAGTTGCTGTTTTTACCATGTTTGTGAAATAAAATTTTTCTTGCTGCAATGAGCCTTTTTATTTCCTACCTTGTTATAAGATACATGTCATACTTTTCCCACACTTGCTGAGTACGACATGTACTCACCCTTGCATTATCGCATAAACATCAGCTACAGGAGAAGATTACTTCGAGGATCATGTGGAGTACTAGGCGTGCGAACTACCGTCAACATGCCTGTGGAGTTGAAGATGGAGCCTGCTGCTGTTTAGTTGTTTCCGCTATTGTTTAGAGACTTCCGCTGCAAGAATAAGATAGACATTCATGAGTGAAACAATGAGTTGATGTAATAAAGTACTTAAACCCTAGTTGTTTGTGGTTATATCTGAATTCAGTTTGTGGATTACATGTGTATGTGTGATGAACATCCTGGGCACACATATGCATTAACTTGGTTCTGTTTTCGGAACCGGGTGTCACAGATTGGTATCAGAGCCACGTTGATCGTAGGATGCAAGCCTAGGTAGAATGGACACTCTAAAACACATAGGAACACCCCTCTAAACTGTTATTTTCGAAAATTGCTTGCTGCTGCATTTTTCTTGTCAAGTCAGCCACAGCAAAGTGCTATTTTCAGCCCCTCTTTTCTCTTCTTTTGGACAGCAACACTTTTGCTTTCTTGCTTCATAGCTTCTGAAGTTTTGGAGCTATTTTCTTCCTTCTCTATAGTTTATCATGTCCTATTTATAGATGCCGGTGATCAGGAGCACGACACGCATAAGTACTCGTTCACCACCACGTGGGAGTGCACTTAACCCCATTGAGGTATCCGATAAACCATATTGGGAGGAGGTGAAGACAGAACCTCATGATGAAGATGAAGTCAATAGCTATTTGCATGAGGAAGAGGACCCGGAAGAGGTGGAACCATTCGAAGACGACATGGAAGATGATCCACAAGAACAGCATTGGTACGCACCTCAGGAGGAGTTCCACGCGGGCTTACACCCCTTGGAGCCTCATGAAGCTATGTCGGGAGGAGATGAACCTGAGGAGGAGCCACCCCTTGCTGAGACCAGTAATGAAGGTGATGAATGAGCAAATCATTAAGTTCAAGAATTTCGGTCCGACGGAATGGAAGGAGGACACATATCTAGGGAGCTCAAAGAATTTCTGTATTGCTGCAGCTTATACCCGGAATATCTTCTCAAGAAAGTCCCTCATCTCGGACATGAAGAGTGGAAGGCTGAAGTAACCATCCTATCTAATGGTAGGGTTGTCACTCGGCGCTTCGCTCCCACATGGAGAGCTACAAGGGCAGAAGCTATCGATGATGCTGCCTGGGATGCACTCACCAGACTGTGTTACGCCTTCCGTGAGCAGCTTGAGGACACAACTTTTCAGCTGCACTCGTATCGGAAGAGTGGTAGAAGGGAGATCATTGGACCCCATGTAACCTCCCTTTCCAACCCACAAGCTGCTGACAAGTCACAAAGGTTGCTCGTGGAGTTAGGAAACCTCTACGCAAGCGCACAAGAAGAGATCCGTTTCCTACGCAAGAAGCTGTATTTTCTAGAGAAACAAGAGGAGACTCGCGCCAACGTGGGAGCGGATGGAGCACCAGCGCCTTCTAACCCTACATGTACTGCTGACTTACCATGGCGTGCGCCCATGTATGGACCACCCCCGTCACATGGCGAGAACGGCACCAGTTCACATGATTAAGTTTAGGACTCCCATTGAATAAGCTGTAATAGGAACGTTTAAATCGTAGTAGCGTGAATAGGAGTAGTGTGCTGAACATTTGTGATGATTGGTTGTGTTTGTGTGCTGGTGTGAGTTGTGAGACGCTTCGGCGAATGTCCACATCCACACAGAGTGGAGAGATGTGAGATGCTTCGGCATGTGTTCACACCCTCATATAGGATGAAATTAATAAAGGAAGATATTTAGTTCATACACCTTGATGCATATAGTTGGGGGGATCAATCTAAACTTATATTTTCTATTCTACTCAACTCTCTCTCACAGATGGTGAGGGCAAACGCCAGCCGTCAAAGGAGGAACGTTCGTGGCAACCATGAACCACAAGAGAATGGCAACGTTGAAGTTCCTGAAAATGCTAACCCCGGGGCTGATGCAAACAACCTTGAACGTTTGATGTCTATGCAGAACCAGCTCATGCAAACTATGATACAAACTTTGGGACAGCTGCAAGCCAACAACAACACCAATCCTAACCCCGTTCCTGCACCCCACCGCCACCACCACCACCACCGCCGGCTCACAACAGATTGGAAGAGTTCATGAGGACTCGACCACCTACTTTTGTACAAGCTAATGATCCCATGGAGGCCGATGATTGGTTGAAATCAATGGAAAAGAAGCTTGCTATTGTTCAGTGCAATGATCAGGAGAAAGTTTTCTTCGCATCGCACCAACTCATGGGAGCAGCTGCTCACTGGTGGGACGCTCTCTGCAATGCTCATGTCAACCAAGAGACAATCACTTGGGCTGAATTCAAGGAGAGTTTCCGCTCTCATTACGTCCCTGCTGGAGTCATGATGTTTAAAAGGCAAGAGTTCGATGGTCTCCGCCAAGGAAAGAAGAGCGTGAATGAGTACCTCAACATGTTCACGCAGCTGTCAAGGTATGCTCCCGAAGACGTCAACTCGGATCAAAGGAAGCAATACTTTTTCATGAGAGGATTGAACAATGAGATCCAAGTATAACTGCTCAACAATGATTATGCAAACTTCCAGAAGCTCGTTGACAAAGCTATAGTTGTTGAGAGCAAGATCCGTGATATTGAGCAAGAGGGCAAGAGGAAGATTCCATACCAGCCACAAGGGAGCAATTTACGTCCCCGTTTCATGCCACCAGCTGCACCACAGTATGGCTTGTCCACTTCTACTTTCCGCCCTGCAAACCCGCATTGCCCTAATCAACCACCGCAGCAACGTCCTGTTATGCAAGCACCTCGTATGCCTTTGCCTCCTGCGCCCCGTCCCAACATGGGCGCCTATGCTCAAAACCAGCCTCGCCCCAACGTTCCTGCTATTGTGGGCAACAAAGCATGCTTTTCATACGGAGAGGCAGGACACTTTGCAAGTCAATGCCCGAAGAAAGGCCTTGGACAGCCGACCAACGCACCAAAACAGAACCCACAGCCGAATGGAGGAGCTACGCAAGGTAACCGTTGGCAGCAGAACTACGCTCGTGGCAACGTGAATCATGTCTCCGCTGAGGAAGTACAACAAGCTGAGGACGTCGTGATTGGTATGTTACTTGCCAACTCCAACCCAGCCACTGTTTTATTTGATTCCAGAGCATCACATTCATTCATATCATCCAAGTATGTTGCCAAGTATAATCTGCCCATATCACACATGAAACACACTATGTTGGTTAATTCTCCCGGTGGAGAGATGAGAACTAATATAGTATGTCTGAAAGTAAACCTTAAAATAAGGGGGGTAGACTTTCTTGCCAACCTTATTGACTTGGATTCCCAAGGGATTGATATAATACTTGGAATGGATTGGTTAAGAAAGCACAATGAAGTAATTCAATGTGATGAGAGGAGCGTGCAGTTGACAAATGAGCATGGTACTCGTATTGAGTTCGAGTCAGCCCAACCGGCAACCGAGAAAGCAGCATTGAACCACGTCAAAGAAGCAACTGTAACACCCTCAAATTCATTTCCATGCATGCATACATTTTTCATATAGAGAAACATTATAAAAGAGGTAGAAATGGAGAAAAAATCATAAAAATGGTGGGGAATGGAAAAAAGATAGCTGAAATGGGCCAATTCCAATCTGCCGAAGTGCACCGTCGACGCTTTCCCCGGCACCACAGGACACGTGGCGCCCGCGGAACTCGCGGAACTCACCCCTGCGGAGGAGGTGAGGTCCAGCACCACGGGACCTGTGGCGCCCACGGAGCTCACCTCTGCGCAAGGGATGAGGTCCGGCGCCGCTGGACACGTGTCGCCCGCGGAGCTCACCTCCGCGGAGTGGGTGAGGTCCGGCCCCGCTGGACACGTGTCGCTCTCGGAGCTCACCTCTGCGGACGGGGTGAGGTCCGGCACCGCTGGACACGTATCGCCCTCGGAGCTTGCCTCTGGGAGAAGGGAGGCCCGTCTCTGCTGGACACTTGGCGCCCTCAGAACTCACCTCTGAGGAGAAGGAAGGCCCAGCCTGCCAGACACGTGGCAGGCCTGTGAAATCCCAAAATTCTAACAAGTGGAGCTGCTATTAAACTGAAAGTAAGGATTAACATGTAGGCGTGTCATTATTGCATCATAACTTTCCTATGTTAGTAATCCCTGCACGTAGAGTTCCATGTTTAGGAGTGTCGGTTAAGTCTTGCTGAGCCATCGTGCTCACGGTTGCATTATTAGTGTTTTGCTGGTTATAAAATTTGCTATGAAGATGGTTGTTCGGTGAGCCATCAGTGACTCACCGGAAACCCTGCCGCTGCACTCATCTTTGTGGAAGCTAGTAAGAAGCGTCCGCGGGCTGGACGCCTTCTCTTTTGCATAGTTAGGACCGAGAGTAAGTGTGTATGTATATTCCGCTGCGTGTACCTTCGTGGTACATTGTCACACCCGGTTTCTCTGAAGAACAACCGAGTGAACATCACATGTATGCCAGGATCATTTTCTCATACATGTGATGAAAAATAGTGAAGCATCATTTATTACAAGCTAGGTGTCGAATATAAATAAGTCTTACATAGCACATGTCTTGATGGACGATAATAAGTTCATAACATAAAATAGCAGTGTAATATTATTCTTGTGGGCTCCATCACAGGCGTTGCTCGGGGGACTCCATGAACCTAGAAACCTTCTTCGGGTCCGAAGTCTTGATCATTAAACACCACATCATTCTCTTGACCTGAGCAGCAATATAAACCAACAAATATGCAAGTTTGAGTACCGATGGTACTCAGCAAGTGTGGGAAAGTTATGTCATGCATGGATAAGGCAAGGAGAGGTTGACTCATGGTTAAAGCACTACGCAATTAATACCTATCCCCTTAGCTTATTTAGCACCTACATTACTACACAGGTGAAATGGTCCCAATCTCCCATCCCATCATCATAATCAAATAACCATAACATCATTTCCAATGTTAAGCTCCCCGCTTAACATCCACAACCTCCAAGGTCATCATCTTCTAATCATGAATAAGTCCAAGCCGCTCTTGACCATGAGCACGGCAGTCATGACAGTTTTGACTCTGCAGAGTTTGCACCACTGTACCCACATGTAGTGATTTCATCCCCCGTTGCCGGGTGGACTAAGAGAACCTCCATTATGCCAGTGGCCACGAACCACATTCACACTTCCCAGGTGTGTAGCCAGGAGATCACTACGAAGCCTTTACAAAGGGATTCCCGACGAGCGTGGGCCCACTGAGGTTTCACCCCTAACAGCATAAAGAGGCTCCAACCCCGCTGCAGTGGCCCCCTCTTGAGCCTTCCGGTTCATATGGTAGTCCAGCTGACACCTATTCCCCGCACCATCCAACACACCCATACTACGCCGGGGATACACCTAATTAATTGGCCAAGCTGTCACATCTCAGCATGTGGTTGGCACGGTAAAGCTAGGTTACATGCTCCATGAACCGGTCCTTAGGATCCAGGCAAGTACTAAACACAAACCCGAGTCTCGTGCACCCAACACCAACCAAAACATCCAACTTGCCTTGATCCCTACCTCTACATAACTCATAATATCTCATTCAAGAATAAGGTCAACAAGTTGATGATATCACATCCCACTTATCCCATTCTAAGCATGGCTAAGCATAAGTAATATGAATGAATGACATAATAAAGCAAATCCCAACCCAAGCTACAAGGAAAACAAGGTAATGCAATTCTAGGGAAACTTCCTAGCATGGGTTTCATATTTCAATTGACAATGCAAATAACTCTATCTACACATCCTAGCATAGGAACAAAGTGGTCAAGGACACTTGCCTTCTTCCTGCTGCTCTGTGAAAGGATAGTCCTGATCTTGGAAGGGAAGAACTTGCTCTGGGGCAGGTTCTACTCATGCCAACACACATAGCAAAAGAAAACAACAATCCATAAGACAGGGTTCACACTTTCACTTCATACAAACCACACATACATACCTATGAAAGTCATTCACATTACTAAGTGTTGTGGTTATCCTAGATGTGTTGATTTTTGGCCTACATGCACTTTTTAAACATATGTATATGATTTGTAACTTTTGTATTTCAGATTTCTGTTTGCACACTATATATGAATTTTCAATTTGAATAAATTCTTTATATTTAATTAATATACTTCTTAACTACCAAATTTGCATGGAAGGTATTTTCCTACTCCAAATGGGTTTTCAGATCTTCTACCAAATCCTAAACTGAAATCTTTGGATTTGGAAACTTCATTTATCATTTTCTAGTTATGCATACCCATTTTCCTATATTTTCAGATTTATTTTCTATGCCTAAATGTGAACTTTATTATGAAAATAGTAAGACACATCATCTAAACAGAACAGGATCTGGTCTAAAATATTAAATAATATATTTTTGAACTTCTCCTCTGATGTGAACTAATTTAAATTTATTTTACCAATTTTCAGAATTATTTCCTAACCTAAAAATGTGTCCCTAGAACTAATAAATGTGAACAATCAATTAAACAGATTCATTTCAGCTTAAAATCTACCTTTAACTCATTCTAAAGTTTTCCAAGTGCTAGGAGAGTTTAAATTTGAATTTACAATGTGTTTGTCTCACCTTTTAAATTTAAATCCTAATCACATATTCAAATTCCTAAATTTAATATCATATAGGGTTAAAAGGTAAACTCACCCGGCTACAGGGTCTATTATATTATTTCATAAATTTCCAGGGGCCTAACTACACATAACAGAGGTGTTTTCCTAATTTTTATTAAGTCCAGGGGCTAAAACTGATTTTTAATTGAATTTACATGAATTTCTAAAGTTCCAGGGGCTAGATCAGAAGTTTCCGGGGCTAGCTCGTGTTTTCCGAGATCCCCAGGGGGTAGCGCGTAAGAATCCCAGCCTTTATAATGCGGTGCTGATGTGGACCGTCCGATTTTAAACAGACGGCTCAGATTAGATCGCCGAACCGGTACGCGCGGGTTTTAATTGTACCGTGCGATTTAAAATAGACGGCGCATAAGCGGCCACGACGCTCTGACCGTGCGTGGGCGACGCTGCCCGGCGGCGCGCGGCGGCGGGAGGCGGCGATCTCGCCGGAAAACTTCGGATCTTCTTCTATTCTTCCTAAAACTGGGATTTCATGGCATAGATCGGTAGAGGGGAGGTCGGGGATCTCACCTCGGGGTTTTTCTTGAGCTCGGAGGTCCTGGAAGGCGGTCGGCGACGTGGTCCGAGATGGAATCGCTGCGGTGCTCATCGGAGCTGTGCCTAGAGTGCAAACCGCCGAGTCTTCTGCACCTGCGTGATTCCCCGTAGGCGGTGGAACACGATCGGCGCGTTAGATCGGAAAATCAGAGCAGAGATCGAGAGAAAACGGTGATCGGAGCTTCGGTTCTCACCGGGAGGAAAAACAGCCGATCGTGGGGGAAAAACAGGACGATGCCGGCGTTTATATAGACGGGGGAGGGCAGCGGTCTGTTGGGATCGAGCTGGAGTCGTCCGGGACCGGGATTCGGCTGGGAAAGCGCGGTTTTCCGGGTTAGTTGCGATCGGGCGCGCGCGGAGGAGTCCGGGTAGTTGGCGCGAGCGGGAGGTCAGGGATGACACGCGGGTCCCGCGTGTCAGTGAGAGAGAGAGGGGAGCGCGTGGCTGCGGGCTGGCGCGGGGGCGGGTGGGCCGGCTGATGGGTTTCGGCCAACTGGCCGGGGGTTTTGTTTTTTTATTTTTCTTTTTCTTTTCTGTTTTGATTTGAATTTGAATTCCAATTTGAATTTGAATTTCTGGACCACATGCAACACATCCAAAAAAATTTAAATTCCCCTCTTAACAGGATTTTGGGGTGTTACATACATTATTTTGTAAATGACACTATCTTGAGAAATAAAAGACTTTGTACTTTATGGTTCTTTTCGTGTATGCTGTTGGGTGCCGCATCGCACGGCACCACCCAATGTGTATTCTGGAGTGTGGATCCCGGAAGGGGTTCCCCACAGGCGTGGTATCAGAGCCGCATTGGGAATAGCACGCATGAAAAGAGTTTATTTTCGAAAACTTAGAAGTATACGAGTGAGGAACGTATAGTATGCCCACATAAGGACTATTAGAAGCATAGTTACTTAAGGTGGCAAGCTAACAGTATATTAATATTCAGTATTTTAATTCTGTAACGACGCACCTACGTGGAGGTAAGAGGTAAGGTACGCCACCGCAGGCGGATCAATTGCGGTAACTCGCCATACGAGTAATAGTATGGAATGGTATACCGTGGCTTGGCACGGTAGTTAATATGAGTCTCTGAACCTCTCTATGGTTCTGAGAGCATATGAAAACGCTGATCTCCAGTGTGCTTTAGGCAAAAGTGAGAATACCCCATCGTTTGGTATGCAACACGATAGTATGCAACTCTTGAACGTTCAATGTTCAAAGGGCCATACGCAGCACTCGCCATCGGCGTGCCTCAACGGTCATGAGGCAGTAGGTGGTATCCGTTGGGTTGATAACATTACCAACCGTGACAACCCGTTCACGCTCTACTCGGGTTCCCCGTCGTGTGGTGTTAAAACACGACCATGTACCTTGAGACGTGACTTGACTCAAGGACGGCCCGTATGGCAATGATACGGGGCGTATGTTTTTACTATGATATGGACCTGCCTGGAATGGAAAACCTTTGTGTGCATCACTATTTATTGTTTTTCTGCAGGTACTTAACCATGAGTAGAACATTGCGTTTAGAACACGTGTGTGAGTGATCGTTTTAGTGCCATCCCTTGAGACGTATATGCCGGTGTAACGCCGGTTAGGATTTTGATTTGGTGAGGAAACGTAGTACCGTGAAATGTTCCTAACTGCATGGAAAAGAAAGTTTTCAAAGAAAAGAGTAAATTGGGAGTCTAGGATTTCATTAGGGGTTAATGAACTCCTATATTGAACTAAGAGTCAATTGGGAGTATAGTTTCCATTTCAAAATATTAGAAAAAAACAACCTCCCTTGTTTTCAGCAGAATTTTTTCTGAACTTGAACAGGGAATAACTTTTAATTGGTTGAACCGATGGATGTGAATGATACATTTCTGGAAAGGTTTTGAAGTCTTCTACAACTTTTCTGTAGAACTCCAGAACAGAATCTCCCTCCAAATGGATGAGAATCTCAGATGAGTGTTAACGGTCCAAAAACAGGGCAGCCCAAAAATGCTCCCTGGAATTTTCTGTATTCGACCATAACTTCCTGTAGAAAATTTCTAAGGGTCATGTAATACACCGTTGGAAAGTTTATGATATGTGCTACGACTTTGTAGTTCAAAGTTTCTCCAGATTTGGGGTAGAACTGTATGAAATCTTCCGGACAAAACAGACACTTTCAGACGAGGTGCTGTCAAAATTGTTCCAGATTTCTGTCAACTTTGAAATATCACAACTCCTGATCCAGAATTGCTATGAAGGCAAATAAATACTCGTTGGAAAGATATTGAAGTTACATATAACTTTGATATGCACCTTGAGACATGAAACTGCCATTTTCATAATCAAATTCTGGGAATTAGGTCAAATGGTCAATCTGAACAGAGCATTGCTCATTGCCCATGTAATTTAGGACTTGTTGTCGACATGAAGGTTTTATACTTCTCTAAGTTCCATGACATAGTCATTAGTTATCTTTCATCATTCCTTGCTGTTGATTTAAGTGTTTGATAAACTTGAACAATCGTTGGTCATATTTCAGAATTGTCAAAAACCTTGTTTCCTTTATATATGCTGCAACGTTGATGTGATGCTTTTGCGGTTAATAATTTCGAGTTAAAGCTGAGTGCACTCTTGGATATTAACCGAAATTGCCCACTCTTGCAGTATGGATCATACTCATTCTGGGTATGAAGTTGGTGGTTCCAGTCGGGATGGAAATGATTCGTCGCAGCGACGATCACCGCCATCATCAACCGGATTGGCGGAGGTGTTGGGAAGAATGGATGAGTCTCTTGACTTGTTGGTGCAGCAAGGCATCCGAAAAGAGACCTCACAGCAAAACCCCACATTTAACACTTATTTGGATTTTCTAGCAAGACAACCACCGGTATTCTCTGAAGCTAAAGAAGCCTTGGAGGCAGATCATTGGCTCCAGGTTATTGAAACTAAATTGGGAATGCTCCAGTGTGATGAGTATGAGAAGGCTTTATTTGCCGCTCAGCAACTTCATGGATCCACTGGGGCTTGGTGGTCTGAATATCTTGCTAAGATCGCTGAAGGTCATCGTGTGACGTGGACGGAGTTTCATGAGGCTTTCCGTGCACATCATATTTGTGAGGGTATTGTCAAAACAAGAATTGAAGAGTTCTATGACCTCAAACAAGAAGGCATGAGTGTCATGAAGTACTTTACGGAATTTAACCGTTTAGTACAATATGCATCCTCTTATGTGCATAACGAGATTATGAAGTGTCATTACTTCTTCCGAGGCCTCGATGTGAAGCTTCGGACAAAAGTGGCACAATGCAATAAAGGGAATTATAGCGAGTTAGTCAATGCCGCTATGATTCAAGAAATAGCTGAACTCGAGCACAAGGAAAGTAAGAGGAAGAGAAAATTATCACTGGCAAGTACGGATGATTATCATCAAGAACAGCCGGTGATATATTGCTTACCATCCGGGTTGGAAATTCAGTCCTTTGACGGACCACCTCAGATCCAATACTGTCCATATTCACCCATGGAGGTTCAGCCACTGCTGCAACAGCAGCAAATGAGTATTTGTGCACCCCCACCTCAGAAAAGTGCACAAGAATATCAACCACTTCCATATGGTTAAGATCCTGAGCTCGCAGCGGATAACACTTGTAGCGATGTAGAGCATATTCCTCAGGAGGGTCAAGTGACCAAGCAAAGAAGCAGTCACATGTCATCTCAAGCTGCAAAGAAATTTCATGGTCAGCCAAGGAGGACAACACTGAAAGTGGGGAACATAAACTATATGGCAGTTGAAGACGTTCCCGTAGGAGAACCCGTGATGGCAGGCATGTTTAGCCTATGTGATCAGCCCACGCTCGTGTTGTTCGACTCGGGTGCTACACATGATTTTATCAGCAAAGATTATGTGGTTAAGCACCAAGTACCATCAACGACCTTGGCCGCATCATATCATATTAATGCACCGGGAGGTAGTAGGACAGCGGGCAGAATTGTTACTCGAGCGCCTATATGTTTGGATGGGCGAATATATCCTACTACTCTTATCATCCTAGAAGGCTTGCGGATTGACATCATATTGGGAATGGCTTGGTTGACGTATCACCAAGCTATCTTTGATATTAGTTCACGAACGGTGCAGCTGAATTCAAAGAAGCACGGGCAACACACGTTGATTCTGAGAAATGTTGCACCGGAAGTCACTGCTGTACACACCGTTGAAGCTAAGAAACTGGAGGACGTTCGAGTGGTGCGGGAATATCCGGACGTGTTTCCCGATGATCTACCGGGCATGCCACCTGATCGTGAAGTGGAGTTCAAAATTGAACTAGCACCGGGAACCACACCCATCTCTCGGAGGCCGTATAAAATGGCACCGAAGGAACTCGCGGAGCTGAAGGAGCAGCTGAACGATTTGTTAAGCAAAGGCTTCATTCACCCCAGTTCATCACCATGGGGATGCTCCGCGCTGTTCGTCAAGAAAAAGGACGAGACTCTGAGGTTATGTGTGGATTATCAGCCGCTAAATGCCGTAACTATCAAGAACAAGTATCCACTACCACGTATCGATATGCTTTTCGATCAACTAGTGGGTGCTAAGGTTTTCTCGAAGATGGATCCTCGGTCCGGATATCACCAGATAAAAATCCGGGCGGAAGACATACCCAAGACGGCATTCTCGACGAGATACGGGTTATATGAGTATCTCGTCATGTCATTCGGGCTCACAAATGCTCCGGCCCATTTTATGTACTTGATTAATTCAGTCTTCATGCCGGAGCTGGACAAGTTGGTCGTGGTCTTCATCGACGATATTCTGGTATATTCTAAGTCGGAGGAAGAACATGCCGAACATCTGCATATTGTGCTCCAACGCCTACGGGATCACAAACTATATGCAAAATGCAGCAAGTGCGAGTTCTGGATCAACCAAGTGCCATTTCTTGGGCACATTATTTCTGCGGAGGGCATCGCAGTTGATCCGAGCAAGATCGTCCAAGTGCTGAATTGGAGTTCACCGAAATCAGTTCACGAAGTCCGTAGTTTTCTCGGTTTAGCGGGTTACTACCGGAGATTCATTCCGAATTTCTCCAAGGTCTCTAAACCAATGACGGAACTTCTAAAGAGAGGCAAGAAATATGTGTGGAGTGAAGTATGTGAGGAGGCGTTCAAAGCATTGGTAAAGCACCTCACAACAGCCCCAGTCTTGGCGCAGCCCGATACAACTAAGGATTTTGATGTCTATTGCGATGCATCCGGCATCGGTCTTGGCTGCGTGCTTATGCAAGAAGGGCAAGTGGTCACATATAGATCTAGGCAGCTTCGGAATCATGAGCCGAATTATCCGACACATGATCTCGAGTTAGCTGCTGTGGTTCTTGCTCTAAAGATGTGGAGGCACTATTTGCTTGGAAACTTAGTCCACCTCTACACCGACCATAAGAGTTTAAAATACATCTTCACACAAAAGGAATTAAATATGAGGTAGCGAAGATGGTTAGAGTTAATCAAGGATTATGAACTTGAGATTCATTACCATCTTGGAAAAGCGAATGTGGTTGCCGACGCACTGAGTCGGAAATCACATGTGCATAATCTAACCATGGCTGCAATGGAAGAAGAAGAACTGAGCCTGCGCTTGGTTCCCTATGGGTCATTGTTTAACCTTGCCCTCATTCCTACAATTCGTGATGAAATTGTGGAAGCTCAAAAGAAAGATAAGGGCATGGCCCATCTCCGGAAGAGAATAGACAAGGGAGAAGCTAAGTGCTTCCGGAAAGATGAGAATGGTACGCTATGGTTCAGGGACCGTATAGTCGTACTGAGGAACATGAAGCTTTGTAAGAAGATATTAGACGAAGCTCATCTATCAAAATTTTCCATTCATCCAGGAAGCAATAAGATGTACCAAGATTTGAGAAACAAGTTTTTGTGGACACGGATGAAGCGGGAAATAGCTAAATACGTATCCGAGTGTGATACGTGTCGAAGGGTGAAAGCAGATCACATGAAGAAACCTGGTTTGCTGCAGCCCCTTCATATTCCGGCATGGAAGTGGGAAGATGTGAGTATGGATTTCATTGTCGGACTGCCGCTCACATCTCGGAAGCATGATTCGGTTTGGGTAATCGTTGACAGATTAACCAAGTCAGCACACTTCCTACCGGTGAATGTGGGATTCAATGCCAAGAAATATGCGGAGTTATACATTGAACGGATCTTATGCCAGCATGGAGTTCCAAAAACAATAGTTTCAGATCGTGGTGCACTGTTTGTTTTTCATTTCTGGGAACAGCTGCACGCATCTTTGGGAACCAAATTGCTTAGAAGCTCCACATATCACCCTCACAACCGATGGACAAACCGAGAGGGTGAATCAAGTCTTGGAAGATATGTTGAGAGCGTGTGCCATCCACCACGGTAAGAACTGGGATGCTTATCTACCGTTGGCGGAATTCTCATACAACAACAGCTATCAAACGAGTATCAAGATGGCACCATATGAGGCTCTCTACGGCCGGAGCTGTCGCACCCTGCTAAATTGGTGCGAATCCGGTGAAAGAGTGACATTCGGCAGTGACCTTGTCAATGACGCCGAAGAACGAGTTCGGGTCATACAAGCAAATTTAAAGGCTGCTCAATCTCGACAGAAGAGTTATGCAGACCTGCGACGTCGACCACTGAGCTTCAACGTCGGGGAGTACGTATATCTCCACGTATATCCAACGAAGGGAGTTCACCGATTCAGTGTAAAAGGAAAGCTCGCTCCCCGGTTTATCGGTCCATTCGCTATCACGGAGAAATGTGGACCCGTAGCCTACCGGCTTGAGCTACCGACAAATCTCGCTGGTGTGCATGATATATTTCACGTCTCTCAGCTTCAGAAATGTCTCAAGAATACCACTGCTGTCCGCAATGAAGATCTCGAGACATTGCAACCGGATCTCTCTTATGCCGAGCATCCAATCCGGATTATTGATGAAAAGTCTTGGTCGACAAAGAATCGGACGCTCCAATTCTATATGGTATTATGGAGCAATCATACCGCGGAGGAAGCAACATGGGAGAGTGAAGAATACCTCCGTTCAAACTATCCGGACTTGCTGTCCGCTTATATCTGGTAATTCCTTCTCTACCACTTTGTCTCTTCTTTATGAATCTCGGGACGAGATTCTTCTTAAGGGGGGAGGGGTGTGAAATCCCAAAATTCTAACAAGTGGAGCTGCAGTTCACACCGAGAAAAGGATAGGGAATTTAAACTTTTGAATTTAACGGTGTGAGCTCCAAGTCGAAACTTGAACTTGCAAAAATTCCCGAACACTGAGATCTAAAGCTATCATTTGGTTCTCCACACATCCAATAATAGCCTGGCAAATTTTCAGAGCATTTGAAAAGGATTTCCTATTTTTTGGAATTTAAACGGGAGAAAATTCAAATTTGAATTTAAATTTCAGTTTCAAATTCCGACTTCACCGAAATTCAAATGAGTGCACCATTGTGTTCCTCATATTTCTTTTGGCCTGTCCTCCAAATTTTATCAAATTTGGAGCTCGTTTGCTTTTAAAAAGGAATTGGTGATAAGAGGGAGAGGTGGACCCCACATGTCATACACACAAGGCTTCAACCAACTCTATCTTTCCTCCCTCGCTCCAGCTTCCGACAGCACATGGCAGGGGACTTCGGGGGCAAGTTTTGGGCGCCACCTCCTGCTGGATCGTCCTTTACTTGTTCTGATCATCACAGGGAGTGCAGCAACACCGTTTTGCTTCTCTCAGCCGAGCACCAGCTCTGTTTTTCCTCCCGAGCAGAACCCTGCCGTTCTTCTTCTCCCCATCGCACAGCAAGCACTGGAGCCCGATTGCTCGAGCCCCCAACAGCAAAGAGCTGCGCCCAAGGGTGCTCTAGACGGCCAGCAACTTTCCCCCACAGCCCCGAGCTCGTTGGCACTGGAAAACAGCAAAGGTCTGCAACTCTCGGGTGAACGCCGAAAAAACTGAACTGGTCGCCGTGGCCAGCCCAAACCAGAAGTGATCACGCCCAAGCAAGCCACACCAAGGGTGCACCTACAAGCCTAGTTGCTCACATCCAAAACTCAGCCCAAGCCATTGATCACAGAGGGAGAATTTCAAGTTTTTCTCCCGGGCGGCCGAAACTGACCTTGAGCTAAGAAATTGCAAAATTCGTCCTCAATTCGTGTTGGTTGTGTTTCAAACTCCGCACACAAGTTCTTAACTGCCTAGCACACCTGCTCCATCAATTTTAGACCAAGAAATTGTGTGTGGAGCAAGGAATTTGAGTTCTTTTCAAGGGTATACCACTGAACCATGTCGGGTGCACGGTGCCGATAGGTTTGGAGCTCTCCCTGGCCTATTTAGACATCATGTCGGTCTTCTCCATGATTCCCTGGTGCTTTAGAGCTCAAGAACCCAACACTTGGTGGAGAAATCACCGTGCAAGACCTCACCGGAGCACTAGGGTTAGCTGTGACCGGTGCGCACTGCTTTCCAGCGAGTTTTAGCCGCCGGCGACCTCACCAATGAGTTCAGCAGGGTGGAAAATGAGGGGGGGGGGCGGCCAGCAGTCGGTCCGGAGGTGGCCGGGAAGATCATTTCCGGTGACCTCACCGGAGGCAGCCGCCACTGCTCTGTTTGGCACGGTGAGGTAGCCGCCACTGCTCTGTTTGGCGCGTGGCTGGAGGTTAGGGATGACGAGTGGGACCCACTGTCAGCATTTAAACATTTTCCAGAATTTTCCCATTTCAGTTCAAACTTTGGAGAGCCATAACTTTGTGTAGAAGTGTCCAAAATTGTGAAAAAAATTTTGTTGGATTCCTATCAAAGAGTAGTATCCAGGGGCGCAGCCCAATATTTATGAAAATTCCTGGATTTGGCTCATTAATTCATATAATGAAAATCTTGTATGAATTTTTACAGGAGTTCTGTTAATTGGAAAATTCCCAAATTTGGGCAGGATGTTCTTCCAATAATACTTGAACTCCAGTAA
This sequence comes from Neostapfia colusana, assembly GCA_030760725.1. Taxonomy (NCBI): domain Eukaryota; kingdom Viridiplantae; phylum Streptophyta; class Magnoliopsida; order Poales; family Poaceae; genus Neostapfia; species Neostapfia colusana. Next base: position 99,501,080 of record JASWHV010000007.1, on the reverse strand, counting down.
AATTTACAGAGACATTTTCAGACTTTTAACCAAGTTTGGAAAATTCATATCTCTATGTAGGAAGCTCCAAAAATGGTGAAACAAAGTCCTATGGACTCATGAGACTCTCAAGTTTCTGAAAAACCAAATTTGGAGCATGACAAGACAATCTAATTACCATAGGAATTCAGAGAAGCCAAATAGTAAAAACAATTCCCTAGGCCACATCTTCCCTCAACTTTGTCTGAAAATTTGCAATCCATACCTATGTAAGGATATGGTCCACTGTAAAAATTCCAGAGCAAATTGAGATCATCTTCTCCAGTTTTCTGCCAATTATGTCCAGCTTCATATTTATGTCCAATTGCTATTTCCTTTAACTTTATTCCAAAAACCTCCAATACTCAAAATGTTCCTTTCTCTTTTCCAGCACATAGCCTCAAATCTTAAATAGTCTGAAATCTTCTTATGTCATAAAACACTTTTGTTTTATAGTGTTTTTACTTGCAACATAAAACTTTGCTTGTTCATATCGGTAGGAAATACGACGAAGGAAGTCGACGGGAAACTTGACTCGGAGCAGCAAGTTCAAGCTTAACTCATCACCAAGATACTGTCTATAAAGTAGAACTAAACCTGCAGCAACATAAGGAAAGCCCCGGTTTGCATTTAAGAGCTTTTAGTTATATTTTACTTTGTATCACTTCTATTGGTCTAGCACGTAATGTGCATTAGGTCAAGGTGATTGATACTCCAATTGCAAGACCCATAAACCCCTTGGAGTACAGGGTAGAATACGCTACCTTCGTGTAGTTTCTACTAGGCTAAAGTTGTATAGGATCCGGTACAAGTCGGGTAGTTGGAAGCTACCCGCGAGTTTAGGATGTGGGTACAGCGGGGTATGATTCTAGAAAATGAAAGTTCTGGAATGGAAAATGAGACCGAGCAGAGAGTAGGAGCAGCAGGACGTTGGGCCTATGTGGATGTAGCTCTGTTTGTGTCAGTTAAGGACCGATGCGTATGCCGCCCTGCTGAGCAAGTTTGAACAGTACCGGATGCATGTCGGATATATGGGACCCGATAAACCGATGTAACTCGGGTACTCTCGTGTCGAAACTTATACGGCCGTCCTTTGGGGTTGGTGTCAGAGGTGTAAACCCGCTAGCGGAGCAACTTCGACGTGTTCTGTGTAGTGGCCCTTCTGATGGGTCGGCGGAACTGGTTTGGCATTGGAGTGACGGGTGAAAGGTTGCTGCATACAACGTAAGAAAGAGCTCGCGTGAGTCTTTCGAGGCGGGTGTATGTGTCGTGTATTCCGGGTGTGTCCTGATTGCAATCACCGTCCCTCGCGGTTATATGAGTACCACTTGTTCACTGAGTTGTGACGTAGTAATAAATTCCAGATAAAGTGTGATGAATCATTGCTGATGTGAAGTTCTTAAATTCATTGTATTGCCAACCATGTATGCTGTAGTTGTAGAGCTCATTAAGTTTATTTTCCTCTTTGGGCATCACCACATCGGAGGAAAGTGTTTCTTGTTTGATTGTGTACTTCCGATGTGAGGGCTGCCTAAGGGATAATAATCTGCTGCTATTAAACTGAAAGTAAGGATTAACATGTAGGCGTGTCATTATTGCATCATACCTTTCCTATGTTAGTAATCCCTGCACGTAGAGTTTCATGTTTAGGAGTGTCGGTTAAGTCTTGCTGAGCCATCGTGCTCACGGTTGCATTATTAGTGTTTTGCAGTTTATAAAATTTGCTATGAAGATGGTTGTTCGGTGAGCCATCAGCGACTCACCGGAAACCCTGCCGCTGCACTCATCTTTGTGGAAGCTAGTAAGAAGCGTCCGCGGGCTGGACGCCTTCTCTTTTGCATAGTTAGGACCGAGAGTAAGTGTGTATGTATATTCCGATGCGTCTACCTTCGTGGTACATTTTTTTGTAAATGACACTATCTTGAGAAATAAAAGACTTTGTACTTTATGGTTCTTTTCGTGTATGCTGTTGGGTGCCGCATCGCACGGCACCACCCAATGTGTATCCTGGAGTGTGGATCCCGGAAGGGGTTCCCAACAAGGCCCGGGGCTCGCCTCTGAGGAGAAGGGAGGTCCGACCCCGCTGGACGCGTGGCGTCCTCAGAGCTTGCCCCTGCGGAGGGGGTGAGGCCCGGCTCTACTCGACGCGTGGCAGGCCCGGAGCTCGCCTCTAAGGAGAGGGGAGGCCCTACCCCCGCCGGACAAGTGACACCTCCGGAGCTCACCACTGCGGAGATGTGAGGTCCTTTGGCGGATTTTCTCCGGTGCGCGGGAGTACCCGGTACTGAGGGTACCGACACAATATCCACAAGGCTGCCACACCTACTGAAAAGATAAGTTTGTTGAAATCCAAAATTGAGTTGGACTCTTATTTGAGCTCCAATTGGAGTAGGACTCCTCTTTTTCCCCTTATAAATAGAACCCAAAACCCCCTCCTTGGCCGTAACCCCTTTCTTATTTTTCCCCTCCCAAGTCGACGACTTGGAGGCCCTAGCCCCTAACTCACCGAGTTGGACACATTCCCCCTCGCCGGAGTTCAGTTTCTGGTGAGCCCCCGCTGCTGCCATTGCTAGGAGGAAGGCCGTACCACCAAAGGAAAGTAAGGTAGGTCTTCGTTACCCATCTTACGACATCGTCACTGTTTCTACGCATCCGTTTTCTTCATCCCCCTTCGAGCAGAAACTTTTACGTGTGGACAGATCATGTTTTGATCGGTTTTTGATGGTGGAATTGATCTAGATCATGAGTCAAGATCATCACCACGTCCACACTTGATCACTACACCCTTGTTTATCATAAAACCCCATGCAAGCCCATTAAAACATGCAAGAACACGTACAAACTGGTTTGCATTCATCGACGTCATTGCATCTTGAGTAGAGCTGTGCATGATGTTTGATTGCTGTAAATTTTGTATGTGCATGGTCGTGAGTAGAAGGAAAAGCTCAGGAAGTCATCTACGAAGAACTACAGCACCAAGACGTCGAGACGCTTCAGCATCCAGGGCCACAGGAGCAAGGGAAGTGCCCCTTGACCATATTGATCCCATGTTTTGAAACTGTTTTGTTTGCGAAAACTCGTATGCTTGAGTCAACTTGATGGGACACCCTTTTATAGGAGTTTACTAGTTTTGTTAACCATCCTTGTCACCGGGAAAATTGATGAGTCGGGTATGGTCGTTTTTCCTTTTTGCTTCGCTTAATCCACACGATACGGGAAGCTGAGTTAAAACATGGTTAACTTCTGCACTCATATAAATAATGATAATGAGAACTTGATGATGTTAATGGAATCGGGGGAGATCTAGGCAAGCTTGGTTCGTGGATGTTGCTGAATGAGATGGTGGTTTACTTGCCGTAGATCTAAGGACCGGTTCATGCCAGCACATGCCAGGAAAACAGTGCCACCACAACGCCAAATATGGGTGCGGCTTAGCTGACTAATTAGGTGTATTGCTAGCTTGTTATGGACCGTGGATGGCACGGGGAATGGGAGTCGAGAGAGGACTGCCGTGGGAATTGCATGGCACAAGAGGGGGCCCGTAGGTGGGAGAATGGTGATTCAAGCCTGCTGGTGAAACCTTAGTAAGTCCATACATCTAGTAGCCCCTTTGTGAAGGCTATTTTGTGATCTCTTGGCCATACACCGATGGTTGTGTACTGGTATAATGGAGGTTTTGCAGTAGCCGACTGCGACGCCCTCAATTCTGTGGAAAACGACGGAACCGAGAACTGATGCATATGTGTGCCCAGGATGTTCATCACACATATACTAATCATCCACAAACTGAATTTCAGAATATATATGACCACGAATAACAGAGTTTATTACAATGTCTCATGACTCTTGGACTCCTGCTCACAGCGGAAGTCTTAATCCAACAGTGGAAGCCTTTATTCTAGCAGCGGAAGTCTTCTAACTAATGCGGAAGCAATCTAAACAGCAGCAGCAGCTCCATCTCTGCTCCATCCCCACAGGCAAGGTTGAGAACAGATTACACGCCTAATGCTCCACCTGATCTTCATAGTAATCTTCTCCTGTTGCTGATGATGAAATAATAATGCAAGTTTGAGTACAATGATGTACCTAGAAAGTGCGGGAAAATATTCTATGTAGCTCACAACAAGGTAGGTATAAAAAGGCTCATTTGCAGAAAGCAAAGTTATTTATCAAAACCACAATAAAACAGCAACTTATCTTTACGTGAACGTAATCCCAACATGTATACTAATCAACTTCATTCTTGCTCACGAATATCTTCTCGTATTCGCTACCATCTCACGAATACCATCTCGTATTCGCTACCATTTCATCTAATAACCAATTCTCTCTCACACCGAGACCAATCTCGTTGCCATGACTCATCAGTCATGCAACCAATCTTATCACCCGGACTCAACAGTCTCGAAAACCAAACCAAAACCAAACCATAACCAATAACTATGACCAATAACCATAACCTTCCCAAAACAACCATCCAACTAATCATGGAAGTTGGCCAGGCGCTCGTGACCGTAAGCTCGGCTATCATGATAGTTTTAAGACTCTGCATAAGTTGTACCACTTTACCCACAAGTTTGTGATTTTGTCACCCGTCGGCGACTGCAGAACCTCCATTATACCAGTACACAACCGTCAGTGTATGGTCAAGAGATCAAAAAATAGCCTTTACAAAGGGGCTACTAGATGTATGGACTCACTAAGGTTTCACCGGCACGCTAAAATCTCCAATTCTCCCACCCACGGGCCCCCTCTTGTGCCATGCAGTTCCCAGGGCAGTCCTCACTCGACCCATTCCCCGCGCCTTCCACGGTCCATAACAATTTAGCAACTTACTTAATTACTCAGCTAAGCCGCACCCATACTTGTCCTTGTGCTTGCATGAACCGGTCCTTAGATCTAAGGCAAGTAAAACCACCATCTCATGCTACCTCATTCACAAACCTGGCTTGCCTAGATCTCCCTCCGATCCATGTTCATTAAAAACATCAGTTTCTCATTATCATTACAAGTGCAGTTAGCTAGACACATCTATCTCGCTCCCCGTAATCCCATGGACTCAGCGAAGCATAAAAGTAAAAACCATACCCGACTCATAAACTTCCCAGGCGACAAGGGTGTTTTAAAAAAACTAGTAAACTCCTATAAAAGGCTTCCCATCATGTTTGACTCAGCACACACACATTTTCACAAAACAAAACAGTTTCCCAAAACATAGTATCAATATGGTCAAGGGGCACTTGCCTTGTTCTGGCGGTTCCTGTTGCTCAAAATCTTGTTGTTGTAGTCCGTCATAGGTAGCTCCCTGAGATTGTCCTTTTATACACGATCACACACATAGATTCACAGCAATCAATATTATGCATAAACTCTACTTTAAGACGCAATGATGTATATGCATGTTAATCCTATGGTGCAGTTTTTTTATTAGATCGGTTTGTACATGTTCTAGCATGGATTGCATGGTTTTTACGATGAACAGAGGTGTTCAGATCAAATGTGGACGTGGCGATGATCTTGTCTTTAGATCTAGATCAAACCGATCAACAAGTGATCTGTCCACGAAAAAGTTTCTGTTCGAAAGGAATCGAAGAACAGATGCAACGCGATGATGTCGTAAGGTGGTATTGGAGACCTACCTTATGTTCTTCTTAGTCTCGGGTCCTTCTCCTATCAGGCAGATCGTTGGGGCTCTCTTCCGGCGATCTCTCTCAACCAAACTCCGGCGAAGGGTTTATTCGGCGAGCTGGGGCTAGGGCTCTAAGTCGTCAGCTCAGGAGTTTGAAAAGAAGTTCGTGGTTTTGGCCAAAGGTTCTGGGTTCTATTTATAATCGGGAAGAAAGAGCTCTAATCTGATTGGACTTTGAATAAGAGTCCTATTCAACTTGTCGTTGAATCTGAACAACTTATCTCTAGTTGATTTGGTGTGATAACATTGTGGAATTGGTGTCGGTTTCCTCCCGTACCGGTATTCCCACGCGTACAGAAGCAAAAACCGCTCCAGAACTCGTTACCTCCGCGGTGATGAGCTCCGGAAGCTCCACGTGTCCATCGGGCCTGGTCTTCCCCCTTCCGCAGAGACACGCTTCGGTTGTGCCGTGTGTCAAGCGAGCGAGACCTCCCTCTTTCTAAGAGGCGGGCTCCGCGTGCGCCACGTATCCTGGCGGTCGGGACCTCCTCTTTATTCGGAGGTGGCTCCGAGTGTGTCACGTGTCCTAACAGTGCCAGATTTCCTTCCTTCTCAGAGACGAGCTCCGAGGATGACACGTGTCCAATAGGACGGGACCTACCGGAGGTGAGCTCTGGAGGTGACACGTGTCCCGCGTGGCTGGTACTCTCTTTTCCGCGGTGAATAGCTCCTAAGGTGACACGTGTCCTGCGGGACTGGCCTCGCTTCTCCGCAGAGGCTAGCTCCGGGGGCAACACGTGTCCCATAGGGTCGGACCTCTCCCCCTTTGCAGAGATGAGCCCCGAGCCTGCCACGTAGCCAGTTTAGCGGCGGACCCCTCCCCATTTGCCGAGATGAGCTCCGAACACGCCACGTGGCCAGCGAGCCGCGGGACTTGTCTTCGGCGCTCTCTGTACACTGGAATTTGCTCTTTTTGGCTAACTTTTTGATTCTTTCTGTAAAAGCCCAAGAAAATGGACTTGCAAAAATTTTCCATCACCTCACAACACCACAACTTTTGTTGTGGATATTTTGTGAAGACTTGTGAAGAGCAAGTAACCACCATCAAAAAGGGTGATTAGAGGGGAAAGCCATAACTTTCACAAAGTAGGATTTCTACACATGAACATGGGAGGTTGAGCTCACCCCTAGCACTTAAAAAGTCTTGGGAAGGTTCAGCCCAAATTTCAGGCAAATCCCACACTTTTTGAGGCACTTTTGGAGGCATTTGAAAAAGAGGCCAATTTGAATGTAAATTCAAATTGTAGCAACTTTCATCACTTAAATTCAAAAGTTGGCTTCATATTCAAACTCAGCACATTTTTCTGAGTTAGTCCACCAATTTTCACCCCCATTGGAATTTATCTTGTCGGGAGCTAAATTTGCAATAATTCAAAACTGAATTTGAATTTCAGTTCAAATGTGAAGCGAAATTAGCCAAACCAAATTCCAATTGAGGGAACCAAATTCAAAATGTAGCTTGGTTCTTAAGTCTATCATTCAATGTTTAGTAGCTGGGATATTTGCAGCAGAAGGGGGAGAAAGAATTACAGGGGAGAAGAGGACCCACTGGTCAGCCACACAGAGATCAAACCGACTCTGTCACTCGGTCGAACACCTGCGGTCGCCAGCGCACGGTGAAACCCCGCCACAACGCGGCCACCGCGACGATCTGGTGTCGCGCTGGAGGCCTGCGCCGCGCTATTACCTGCCAACGAAGTCATTCCTCGCAGCTCACACGCCGACCGACTTGCTTCCACGCGCGCTCGACCGAAAATGTTCACCTCTCGGCCGCTCTCCTCGGCTCCTCGGTGCGCCACTGATCCAGGCGTTCTCGCGACCGAAGATCAACAGCAAAGAGGTGCGCCAGAGACTGCTCGAACTCACGGTGAAGATCCTACCCCCTTTCATGCTCTGTCGGGAGAGTATTTCCATGTTTAGTCCTCGGTGTTCAAAAGACCGAGCTAGCAAAGAATCTGAAATTCATGGTGATCGGTCCTTCACCGTGTGAACCCAGCCAAGCACATGTTCTACACGTTCCCACGGCCACCTAGGATCAAAGACCATCGAAAACTGTCGAGTCTTGGCGCTGCTATCCGAGTTTTTCGAGCAACCGCCGTTTTAGCCCTAGGTCGACGGTGAGGTCCTAGCTCCGGCCGTTTCCATGGCCAACCGAGCTCATATTCATGCTCAGGATGCCACAGCGAGCTGTAGGAGTAAACCTTTTGAAGAATAAGGCCCTGAGTAGCCCAGGCGACATCGCCGGAGTAGGGAGAGCCGCTGTCACCGTCGCGGCCATGGTTCCGGCCATTGCCGAGCTTCGGTGAGGGAACCAGCGTGTTCCTCGAGCCAAGTTGGGCCCAGGCAGTGAGAACCGTCGAAGTTCGTGCAGGGAAACGGCCGGCGGCGAGAACTCCGGCGAGGCACCGCCGCGGGAGTCGCGGGGTGGCGCGAGATAGACGAAGGGGGGCCGGGTCCATCGGTCAGCCTCTGTTCTCCCGCGGGGATCCATTTGCGGCCAGGATTCGGTGCGGCAGCGCGGGTAAAACCCCGTGGGCCGCGGTGTGGCCGCATTCTCAGTGGGCCGTTTTAAAGAGTGGGCCCCACCCGCAGAGTTTAAACATTTTGGGAATTTCCAGTTTTAGTGCAAACTTCAAATGCACATAACTTTGGCTAGGAAGCTCCAAATTCAGTGAACCAAATTTTGCTGAACTCAGAATTTTGAGTACTTTCCAGCAATATAAATTTCAGCTCATGAAAGTTAATAGTTTTCCAGAATTAAATCCCTAAATTTCAAACTATTAGGAATTTTATCTGGAGAATTACCTTATGGAAAATTCTGAAATTTGGCTGAGAGGTTCATGGGACAATCCTTGAGACACAGTAAAATTTTCAGACTCATCCAAGTTCATTTAGTCCCTCTAATGGTGTGATTAAGTGAACTGCCCTGAGAAAATAGAAAAATGTACAGAAACATTTTTCAGATTTTCTCAAATCTTGTTTAGGGCACAACTTTCTCTAGAATTCTTCAAACTACATGAAACCAATTCCATTAGCACCATATTAAATTCTAGTTTCCAGAAAGGAATGGTTGGAGCCATAAAAACCCCTGGAATTACATAGAGGTTCAATTATTGAAAAAATAAGCTTTTATTTGTACAAAGCTCAAATGAACTTTGTTTCAAATGAAACTTGATCAAGACTCTGGTTAGGACCATACCAATCCACCATAAAATTTCAGAGCCAAAGGGGGAGGGCTAGCTAGAGTTCTTGTAATTACTTATTCAAGTTTACACTTTGCATTTAAATTGGCATATAGCATATGGTTAACATGTAGTCGCTGAAGGTGAGGAGACTCCGGAAGTGCTCGACTTCCTTCTTCCGGACGAAGACCTAACCACTGACCAGCAGCAACAAGGCAAGCCCCGGTTTGCACTAACCCTTTTTTATAATGTTTTGCTTTTTTTACATGTGTAGTGTGAAGTATGTATGTGCATTAGGTGTAGGATGTATGAAACCCCAAGTGCATAACCAGAATTTTCCCATAAGAGTGAGGGTGGTGTGTAAGGCCTCGAGTAGACAGGCTATGCTTAAAGATTCATAGGACTTCGGTACAAGTCAAGTAGTTGGAATCTACTCGCGAGTTAGGTTTGGGACACACGGGATTGGTTCGAGTGATGTGAGATCACTTTAGTAATGAAAATGAGACTAGGCAGGGGCTAGGGCGCAACAAGAGGAAGTCTTGTGTGCGCAGCCCTGTCCATGTCGATTGAGGACCGATCCGTGTGCGGCCCTGCTGAACAAGTATTGAACATACCGAAGGCATATCGGATATATGAGGCCCGATAAATCGATGTAACATATACATCCGGGCGTCGAGGCATAACGCACCGATTTATAGGTGTAGGCTGAGGGCAGCAAGGTGGAAATCTGCTAATGGGCATAGAGATATGCTCCGTGTAGGGAACCTCCTGCTCGTTTCGGTGCGACCAGTTCGACGTTTGGGCTGTTGGGTGAAAGGTTGTTCCATACGACATCGAGTGAACGTGCTGTGCAGCTCCACGGGTGGGCGTACGTGACAGGCTCTTTGGGTATCCCTGCAGGTGTATATCGAGTCGATTTGCCGTCCCTCGCGGTGACGAGTACCGCTTGTTCATTGAGTAGTGACGTAGGCTAATATATGAATTGTGATGGTTAAATACTGCTGTTAGGATATAAACGTATTGTTACATGTATGCCACCAAATATTGCTTACTAAATTTCAGATTCATAAACTGTTAACTTGTGGCTAAAAGATGAACTAAGGATAAACTATAGGTGTGTCCGTTTGTTGCAATTTTACCACCCCATGTTCATTGTACACTACGTATAGAGTTTCATGCCTAGGCGAGTCGGTTAAGTCTTGTTGAGCCATCGTGCTCACGGTTGCTGCTTAAGTGTTTTTCAGGTGAGGAGCCACCCACGGACTCGCGTTACGAGTCCACTTGCGAGGGTTACCCTCCGTCGTGGACCACGGCTGTGTGGGAGCCGTACACGCCGCACTGAGCTGAGGAGTGCAGCTAGTGTGGGTTGCCCTTGGGCTGGGCAACCGACTTTTGCTAGATAGGTGGGCGTGAGTTGTACAAATAAAAGCTTCCGCTGTGTAATGTATACCTTAGTTTGTAACTGAGCAGTGTACTACATTGTACAGTTTCAGTTGTTTTCTATGTAATGCAATGTATCCATATGATGTGTGCTGTCGGGTGTCGCATCGTGCGGCACCACCCTCTGCGATCTTGGATGAGCGGATTCCGGTCCGCCACATCCTTGTATCAGAGCCGCATTGGGGATATCACAGTACTTAAGGACGGTATTAAGGGAAAACTTAGGTTTACGGTGAGGATTCGATAGTTTGCCCAAGTAAGGGCTATATTAGCATAGTTACTTAAAGTGGCAAGACTAACCTATGTGTTATAATTCTGAATTTTAAATTATGTAACGACACACCTATGCTCTGGTAAGAATGGTAAGGAACGCCACCGAAAGCGGTTCAATTTCGGTTAGCTCCCGTGACGAGGAACGTGGTTCAGGGATAGGTCTCACAGCTTGGTGTGAGACGTCAATATGAAACTCTTGGACTCTTCATGTTCCTGAGTTCATATGAAACGCTGATCCATAGCGTGCATTAGGCAAGTAAGTGGAGACCCCATCGCATTGTCAGTAACGCGAGAGTGTGTTCCTATGGAAGTAGCATAGGAGGACATACACAGCCCTTGCCATCGGCGTGCCCTGCAGGGCAGTAGGTGGTATCCGTTGGGTTGATAACATTCCCAACCGTGACGACCCATTCATGATATACTCGGGTTCCCCGTCGTGTGGTGTTGAAACACGATCACGTACCTTGAGACGTGATATAACTCAAGGACGGCCATATGGCAATGATACGGGTGTTTGTATTTAATTTCAAATATGGTCCTGCCTGAAATGGAACACAACCTTTGAGTGCATGACTATTGTGTGGTCTTCTGCAGGTACTAACCACGTATGTATCCGTATAGTAAACGTGTGCGAGAGACCGTTTAGTGCCACAACTGAGACGTATATGCCGGTATAATCTGGCTAGGGTTTTCTTTTTATGAGGAATGTAGTACCGACATATTATAGGCATGTGCATGGAAAATAATGATAACAAGGAATTAAAATCACTAAGTTTCAACATTTAGGAGCCTGGTTGGGTAGAAAAATTTGATAGTTGATTAGTGTAGTTCCAAAGGATTGAAAAACAGAGTGCTCTGTTTTGAGCAGCAAGTTGCTGAACTTTGACAGAGCATAACTCACAGATAATTTAGCCAATGGAGTTGTGGGATTTAGTTATGGAAGAATGTTTAAGCACTCTACCACTTTGTTGTAGACTTCCAGGGCTGAATAACACCTTAAGGTGGCTTAACTCCCAGAGGAGTGTAAACTGTCCAGAACCAGGACAGATTTAAAACACTCTCTGGACTGTTCTGTTTTTCAAGCGTAATTTCCTGTAGAAAAAATATGAAATTATCATATGATACATCTTTGGAAAGCGTAGGAGATGTGTTACATCTTTGTAATTCAATGTTTCTGTATTTTCAGCACGGAATTCAGTGGAAACCAGGGTTGAAGACAGCAACTTCCAAGGGAGGTGCTGTTGAAATTCTTCCAGAAATTCTGTTGACTTTGAATTACCATAACTTTTTAACCAGAGCTGATATGGGGGCAAATGAATACTCGTTGGAAAAATAGTGAAGTTAACCTTAACTTTGGTATTCAACTTGAGTCATGAAGATGCCCAGAACCAGATCAAAATCTGGGATTTGCAGAAACTGGTCATTCTGACAGAGGAATGACAGTTGAACTCATTTGGGTGATTGTTGTACCGTAGGGGGTTAAAGTACGTCCAATGGGGTAGAACATACTCATTAGTGGTTATCTTCAACCAGTGAAAGCTTGAGTATATGCTTTACTCAAGTTTCTTTTGCTAGAGACCATGTTTGTGTCGTATTAAAGATAAAAGGGTGGTATACGTGATGACCAAGCAATAGTAACGTCTCGTAATGACCAAACCTAGTTGTGGTGAGCTTCAAAAGAGGAGGTTCATCAAGTTGGATTTAACTAGCTAGTATTTGGTCTGGTAATGGTGTAGCTTGTGCAGAGTTATTACATTATCCGCATACGAGATGTATCGCATGTTTTTAATGTCATTATGTTTTACGCCTATATTATTGGCCTGCATGCAATATGTTGTGGGACTGATGTTTATTGTCGTATGGTTGCAGATGGTTCGCACTTGGACCACGCACGAGATTGGTGGCTCTAGCCAGCAGGGAGGCGATGACTCCGAGCCACCTGCCTACGACAGCACCCCGCAGCAACAACCACCACCGCCGCCTCCGCTAACCCTAGCGGATGTGATAGCGGCACTGGTGGGGAATCGTGAGGAGCAGACCGACCTGCTCCGCACGATTGTGCAGAATACGTCCCAGGTGGGGGGGGCGTCAAGAGAGGGGCCCTCGTGAGCCCCGTGATGTGACGTACTCGGACTTCATGAGTACGCAACCTCCAGTGTTCACTAAAGAAGAAGAACCACTGGAGGCCGACAACTGGCTGCGGACAACGAGTCCAAGTTCGGGCTGCTCCAATGTACGGAGCGGCAGAAGACTCTGTTCACAGCGCAGCAGCTTCACGGTGCCGCTGGTGCATGGTGGGCGAACTATGTCGCCTCACGTCCGGCTGGCTATGCCGTGGAGTGGGAAGAGTTCCGGGAGGCGTTCCGCGCCTATCATATTCCTCCCGGGATAATGAAGAGGAAGTTCCAAGAATTCTTGGAGCTGAAGCAGGGTGGGAGGAGTGCTCATGACTACTCCCATGCCTTCAACCATCTGGCGCAATATGCGTCGGATTACGTCTCCACCGAGGAGAAGAAGCGGGAGCATTTCTGTCGGGGTTACACCCCGAGATGAAGACACATCCGCCCAAAGCAATCGCGGCACCTTCAACGACCTCGTCTATGCCGCGATAATGCAAGAGAACGCTCAGTGGGAGTTGGCAGCTGAGCAGCGGAAACGCAGCACTCCACCCAGCAGTGGAGGTGACGCTCCCCAGAAGTACCGCATGGTGTATCGCGCACAATCCGGACAGCAGTGGCATTCACCGGCGCGACCTCAACAGTTCGGGAGTCGTTCTTTCCAGGCAGCCCCGTTCCGACCGCCGATGCCACCACCGCGACCGCAACAACAGCAGCAGCAGCGGATGGCACCCTAGGCGTTTCCACCGCCACAACGTGCCCCGGGTTTCCCTCCGCCGATCAGCGGAGGACCGCCCCCTACACTTGTTTCACTTGTGGCCAGGCGGGCCATTTCGCGAAGAACTGTCCCCAGGGGCAGCAGAGCAGCGGCCAATCCCAGTTCTAGGGCGGTGCTCGAGGCCGACCTCCGGTCAAGAAGGTTGGTCAGTGGACTGGGGGCGTTCGCGACCTCGACAATGAGGACGCCCCAGAAGGAGACAATGTGCTGGCGGTTACGTTTACTCTCAACGACCAAGCCATCATCATATTATTTGATTTTGGTGCAACCCACAACTTAATAAGTGCATCATATGAGGTTAAGCATCAGCTGGAAGCCTTTCCAACCGAGTGTTCTTATATGATCTGCTTACCGGGAGGAAAGATTTCAGCAACTATGATTATTCCGAAAGCACCCCTGTGATTAGGTGGGAAGATATACCCCACCACTATGATTATTATTGAGGGGCAGAAGATTGATGCAATCTTAGGGATGTCATGTCTAAGTTACCATGGCGCTGTCCTAGAAACATTATCACGGACGGTTCACCTCAACTCCCTATTACACCGTCTGCAGTCCCTCCTATTAGACAGTCCAGTCCGGGAAGTTTCAGCAATTAATAATACTGAAGCTCTCAAGTTAGAGGACATCCCCGTAGTCCGGGAGTACCCCGACGTGTTCCCGGATGATCTTCCGGGCATGCCACCTGAGCGGGATGTCGAGTTCAAGATTGAGCTTGCACCCGGGACTATGCCCATATCGCGGAGACCATATAAAATGGCTCCGAACGAGCTGGCTGAACTGAAAGAACAGCTCAATGATCTGTTGAGCAAGGGTTTCATTAGGCCGAGTTCCTCGCCTTGGGGACGCTCGGTGCTGTTTGTGAAGAAGAAGGATGAAACCTTGAGGCTGTGTGTGGACTACCGGCCGGTCAACACCGTCACCATCAAGAATAAGTACCCCATGCCCCGCATTGACATTTTGTTTAATCAACTTGTGGGTGCAAGTGTGTTCTCCAAGATGGACCTTCGCTCTGGATATCATCAGATAAAGATCCGGGCGGAGGATATCCCGAAGACGGCTTTCTCGACGAGATATGGCTTATATGAATATCTCGTCATGTCTTGTGATCTCACAAATGCTCCAGCACATTTCATGTATCTCATGAACTCGGTGTTCATGCCGGAGATGGATAAGTTCGTGGTGGTGTTCATTGATGATATCTTGGTTTATTCCAAGACAGAAGCAGAACACGCCAAACACTTGAGGATTGTTCTTCAATGATTGCGAGACCACAAGCTCTACGCCAAGTTCAGCAAATGTGAGTTTTGGATCAGCCAAGTGCCATTTTTGGGACATATCATCTCAGCGGAAGGCATTGCGGTTGACCCAAACAAAATCGAACAACTGCTAAAATGGAAAAGCGCCCACTTCAGTCCATGAAGTCAGAAGTTTCCCCGGTTTAGCGGGATACTATCGGAGATTCATTCCAAGCTTGCTAAGCCGATGACAGAATTGCTGAAGAAGGGAACAAAATATGTTTGGAACATGGCATGTGAAGGAGCATTCCAAGCATTGGTGAAGCATCTCACAACAGCCCCGGTCTTAGCTCAACTGGATACAACCAAGCCCTTCGACGTGTATTGTGACGCGTCCGGTATTGGGCTCGGCTGCGTGTTGATGCAGGAAAGACGTGTGGTCGCATATGGCTCACGCCAACTTTGGAACCATGAGCAGCACTATCCGACTCATGATCTTGAGCTTGCTGCTGTGGTGTTGGCGCTGAAAATGTGGAGGCACTATCTCCTGGGGAATTTGGTGCATGTCTACACCGACCACAAGAGCTTGAAGTACATTTTCACCCAGAAGGAGCTGAATATGAGGCAAAGGAGGTGGTTAGAACTAATCAAAGACTACGAGATTGAGATTCATTACCACCCCAGCAAGGCGAATGTGGTTGCTGACGCGCTGAGTCGGAAATCACATGTCCATAACCTCACCATAACACCGGTGGAGGAGGAAGAACCAAGTTTATACTTGGTTCCTTATGGATCGCTCTACATCCTTGCCCTCATCCCTACTATTAGGGAGGACATCATTGCAGCCCAGAAAGTTGATAAGGGCATGGCACATCTCCGGAGACGGATAGACAACAGGGAGATCAAGTGTTATCGGAAAGATGATGAGGGGACGCTATGGTTAAATGACCGCATAGTCGTACCCCGGGTTATGGAGCTGAGGAGAAAGATCCTCGATGAAGCTCACTTGTTTAAATACTCCATTCATCTGGGCAGCAACAAAATGTACCATAATTTGAAAAAGAAACTTTGGTGGACGCGGATGAAGCGGGAGGTAGCGCAGTACGTATCCGACTATGATACGTGTAGACGAGTGAAGGCTGATAATATGAGAAAATCAGGGCTGTTGCAACCCCTGAAGATCCCGGCATGGAAATGGGAAGATGTGAGCATGGATTTCATTGTCGGATTACCCCTGACGTCCAACAAGCATGATTCCATTTGGGTAATCGTTGACCGGTGGACCAAGACGGCTCACTTCATCCCGGTGCATACACATTACAATGCCGGCAAATACGCGGAGCTGTACATAGTGAAGATTTTGTCCTTATATGGTGTACCCAAGACCATCGTCTCAGATTGAGGTACATTATTTGTATCTCGCTTTTGGGAGCAGTTACATGCTGCATTGGGTACCAAGCTGATTAGGAGCTCTGCCTATCACCCTCAGACAGATGGGCAAACAGAGAGGGTGAATCAAGTACTAGAAGACATGTTGATGGCGTGTGCCATCCACCATGGTAGGAACTGGGATGCTCACCTACCTTTGGAAAAATTCTCGTACAAGAACGGCTACCAGGCGAGTATCAAGATGGCACCCTATGAAGCTCTATACGGTCGCAAATGCCGCACCCCATTAAACTGGTGTGAGTCCGGTGAAAGGGTCACATTCGGGGTTGACGTGGTGAACGATGCTGAAGAGCGCGTTCGGATGATTCAAGCCAACTTGAAGGCCGCTCAATCCCGGCAGAAGAGCTACGCTGATAAGAGGCGTAGACCGCTGCACTTTGCCGTCGGAGAAAACGTGTATCTCCATGTGTCTCCGATGAAGAGCGTGCACCGGTTCGTCGTGAAGGGGAAACTCGCTCCCCGTTTCATTGGACCCTATGCTATCACCGAAAAGTGTGGACCAGTGGCGTATAGACTGAAGTTACCGGCATCTCTTGCTGGTGTGCATGACGTTTTCCATGTTTCACAACTGCAAAAATGTCTAAAGCATACAGCTGCTGTTCCTACCGAAGACATCGGTGAGTTGCAACCGGATTTGACGTATGATGAATATCCGGTGGCAATTATTGATGAGAAAGCCCGGACCACGCGTAGCCGAACGTTGTGGTTCTACAATATACTCTGGAGTAACCACACCACCGAAGAAGCGACGTGGGAGAGCGAGGAGTTCCTTCGCTAAAATTAACCGGAGTTCATGGTGTCTCAGCACGGGTAAGTTCCTATTACATCGCGGTCTCTTCTTTTGTAATCTCGGTACGAGATTCTTTTAAGGGGGGAGGGATGTAAAAGCCAAAGAAAAGGGACTTGCAAAAATTTTCCATCACCTCACAACACCACAACTTTTGTTGTGGATATTTTGTGAAGACTTGTGAAGAGCAAGTAACCACCATCAAAAAGGGTGATTAGAGGGGAAAGCCATAACTTTCACAAAGTAGGATTTCTACACATGAACATGGGAGGTTGAGCTCACCCCTAGTACTTCAAAAGTCTTGGGAAGGTTCAGGCCAAATTTCAGGCAAATCCCACACTTTTTGAGGCACTTTTGGAGGCATTTAAAAAAGAGGCCAATTTGAATGTAAATTCAAATTGCAGGAACTTTCATCACTTAAATTCAAAAGTTGGCTTCATATTCAAACTCAGCACATTTTTCTGCGTTAGTCCACCAATTTTCACCCCCATTGGAATTTATCTTGTCGGTAGCTAATTTTGCAATAATTCAAAACTGAATTTGAATTTCACTTCAAATGTGAAGCAAATTTAGCCAAATCAAATTCCAATTGAGGGAACCAAATTCAAAATGTAGCTTGGTGCTTAAGCCTATCATTCAATGTTTAGTAGCTGGGATATTTGCAGCAGAAGGGGGAGAAAGAATTAGAGGGGAGAAGAGGACCCACTGGTCAGCCACACAGAGATCAAACCGACTCAGTCACTCGGTCGAACACCTGCGGTCGCCAGCGCACGGTGAAACCCCGCCCTAACGCGGCCACTGCGATGAGCTGGTGTCGTGCTGGAGGCCTGCGCCGCGCTATTACCTGCCCACGAAGTCATTCCTCGCAGCTCACACGCCGACCGACTTGCTTCCACGCGCGCTCGATCGAAAACGTTCATCTCTCGGCCACTCTCCTTGGCTCCTCGGTGCGCCGCTGATCCAGGCGTTCTCGCGACTGAAGATCAACAGCAAAGAGGCGCACCGGAGACTGCTCGAACTCACGGTTAAGATCCTACCCCCATTCATGCTCTGTAGGGAGAGTATTTCCACGTTTCGTCCTCGGTGTTCAAAAGACCGAGCTAGCAAAGAATCTGAAGTTCGTGGTGATCGGTCCTTCACCGCGTGAACCCAGCCAAGCACATGTTCTACACGTTCCCACGGCCACCTAGGATCAAAGACCATCGAAAACCGTCAAGTCTTGGTGCTGCTATCCAAGTTTTTCGAGCAACCGCCGTTTTAGCCCTAGGTCAACGGTGAGGTCCTAGCTCTGGCCGTTTCCATGGCCAACCGAGCTCATATTTGTGCTCAGCATGCCACAGCGGAGCTTTAGGAGCAAACCGTTTGAAGAATAAGGCCCTAAGTAGCCCGGGCGACATCGCCGGAGTAGGGAGAGCCGCTGTCACCATCGCGGCCATGGTTCCGGCCATTGCCGAGCTTCGGTGAGGGCACCAGCGTGTTCCTCGAGCCATGTTGGTACCAGGTGGCGAGAACCATGGAAGGTCGTGCAGCGAAACGGCCGGCGGTGAGAACTCCGGCGAGGCACCGCCGCGGGAGTCGCGAGATAGACGAAGGGGGGCCGGGTCCATCGGTCAGCCTCTGTTCTCGCACGGGGATCCATTTGCGGCCAGGATTCGGTGCGGCAGCGCTGGGTAAAACCCCGTGGGCCGCGGAGTGGCCGCATTCTCAGTGGGCTGGTTTAAAGAGTGGGCCCCACCCGCAGAGTTTAAACATTTTGGCAATTTCCAGTTTTAGTGCAAACTTCAAATGCACATAACTTTTGCTAGGAAGCTCCAAATTCAGTGAACCAAATTTTTCTGAACTCAGAATTTTTAGTACTTTCCAGCAATACAAATTTCAGCTTATGAAAGTTAATAGTTATTTAGAATTAAATCCCTAAAGTCCAAACTGTTAGGAATTTTACCTGGAGAATTGCCTTATGGAAAATTCTGAAATTTGGCTGAGAGGTTCATTGGAAAATCCTTGAGTCACAGTAAAATTTTCAGACTCATCCAAGTTCATTTAGTCCCTCTTATTGTGTGATTAAATGAACTTCCCTGAGAAGATAGAAAAATGTACAGAAACATTTTTCAGATTTTCTAAAATCTTGTTTAGGGCACAACTTTCTCAAGAATTCTTCAAATTACATGAAACCAATTCCATTAGCACCATCTTAAATTCTAGTTTCCAGAAAGTAATGGTTGGAGCCATGAAAACCCCTGGAATTACTTAGAGGTTCAATTATTGACCAAATAAGCTTTTATTTGTACAAAGCTCAAATGAACTTTGATTCAAATGAAACTTGGTCAAGACTCTGGTTAGGACCATACCAAGCCACCATAAAAATTTCAGAGCCAAAGGGGGAGGGCTAGCTAGAGTTCTAGTAATTACTTATTCAAGTTTACACTTTGCATTTAAATTGACATATAGCATATTGTTAACATGTAGTCGCTGAAGGCGAGGAGACTCCGGAAGTGCTCGACTTCCTTCTTCCGGACGAAGACCTAACCACTGACCAGCAGCAACAAGGCAAGCCCCGGTTTGCACTAAACCTTTTTTATAAAGTTTTTCTTTGTTTACATGTGTAGTGTGAAGTATGTATGTGCATTAGGTGTAGGATGTATGAAACCCCAATTGCATAATCAGAATTTTCCCATAAGAGTGAGGGTAGTGTCTAAGGCCTCGAGTAAACAGGTTATGCTTAATGATTCATATGACTTCGGTACAAGTCGAGTAGTTGGAATCTACTCGCGAGTTAGGCTTGGGACACACGGGATTGGTTCGAGTGATGTGAGATCACTTTAGTAATGAAAATGAGACTAGGCAGGGGCTAGGGCGCAACAAGAGGAAGTCTTGTGTGCGCAGCCCTGTCTGTGTCGATTGAGGACCGATCCGTGTGAGGCCCTGCTGAACATATATTGAACATACCGAAGGCATATCAGATATATGGGCCCCGATAAACCGATGTAACCTATACCTCTGGGCGTCGAGGCATAACGCACCGATTTATAGGTGTAGGCTAAGGGCAGCAAGGTGGAAATCTGCTAACGGGCATAGAGAGATGCTCCGTGTAGGGAACCTCCTGCTCGTTTTGGTGCAACTGGTTCGACATTTGGGCTGTTGGGTGAAAGGTTGTCCCGTACGACATCGAGTGAGCATGCTGTGCAGCTCCTCGGGTGGGCGTACGTGACAGGCTCTTTGGGTATCCCTGCAGGTTTATATCGAGTCGATTTGCCGTCCCTCGAGGTGACGAGTACCGCTTGTTCACTGAGTCGTGACGTAGGCTAATATATGAATTGTGATGGTTAAATACTGCTGTTAGGATATAAACGTATTGTTACATGTATGCCACCAAATATTGCTTACTAAATTTCAGATTCATAAACTGTTAACTTGTGGCTAAAAGATGAACTAAGGATAAACTATAGGTGTGTCCGTTTGCTACAATTTTACCACCCCATGTTCATTGTACACTACATATAGAGTTTCATGCCCAGGCGAGTCGGTTAAGTCTTGTTGAGCCATCGTTCTCACGGTTGCTCCTTAAGTGTTTTTCAGGTGAGGAGCCACCCACGGACTCGGGTTACGAGTCCACCAGCGAGGGTTACCCTGTGTCGGGGACCATGGCTGAGTGGGAGCCGTACAGGCCGCGCTGAGCTGAGGAGTGCAGCTAGTGTGGGTTGCACTAGGGCTGGGCAACCGACTTTATCTAGATAGACGGGCGTGAGTTGTACAAATAAAAACTTCCGCTGTGTAATGTATACCTTAGTTTGTAACTGAGCAGTGTACTACTTTGTACAGTTTCAGTTGTTTTCTATGTAATGCAATGTATCCTTATGATGTGTGCTGTCTGGTGTCGCATCGTGTGGCACCACCCTCTGCAATCCTGGATGAGCGGATTCCGGTCCGCCACACATTCTCAGTTTCAACTTATTTTAAAAGTGTTTTTCTACATGAAACATGAATACATGCAGAACCTGAAAATGAGGGTGTCACACCGACGGGTGACAAAATCACAAACTTGTGGGTAAAGTGGTGGCACCTCTGCAGAGTGTAAAACTATCATGATAGCCGTGCTTACGATCACAAGCACCTGGCCAACTCACATGATTAGAAGGGAAAACTTGGGATGGATATTCGGTATGGTTATGGTATGTTCATTGGGATTGGTTTTTGGGACTGTTTCGAGTCATGAAAATGAGTTTGGTTTGGTTATATGAATATGAGATGGTTATTAATGTTCATGAGTATGAGATGAACTTGAGAAAGGTTGATGGCTGGTTGAGACTTGATAAATGGTGAACCATGATGGAGGAAATGTTGCTGTTTTACTTGGTTATATTGGGATAAATATCAGTTAGAAATAGTTGCTGTTTTATCATATTTGTGAAATAAAATTTGCTTGTTGCAATGAGCCTTTTTATTCCTACCTTGTTGTAAGCTACATGTCATAATCTTCCCGCACTTGCTAAGTATGATATGTACTCACCCTTGCATTATCACATAAACATCAGCAACAGGAGAAGAGTACTTCGAGGACCATGTGGAGTACTAGGCGTGCGAACTACCGTCAACATGCCTGCGGAGCTGAAGATGGAGCCGCTGCTATTTAGTTATTTCCGCTGTCGTTTAGAAACTTCCGCTGCAAGAATAAGTTAGAGATTCATGAGTGAGACAATGAGTCAATGTAATAAAGTACTTAAACCCTATTTATTCGTGGTTATATTCTGAATTCAGTTTGTGGATTATATGTGTATGTGTAAGGAACATCCTGAGCACACATATGCATTAACTCGGTTCTAGTTTCCGGAACCGGGTGTCACAGAATGGTATCAGGGCCATGTTGACCGTATGATGCAAACCTAGGTAGAATGGACACTCTAAAACACATAGGAACACCCCTCTAAACTGCTATTTTCGAAAGTTGCTTGCTGCTGCACTTTTCTTGTCAATTCAGCCACCGCGAAGTGCTATTTTCAGCCTCTCTTTTCTCTTCCTTGGACAACAACACTTTCGCTTCCTTGCTTCATAGCTTCTGAAGTTTTGTAGTATTTTCTTCCTTCTCTAAAGTTTCTCATGTCCTATTTATAGATGCCGGTGATCCGGAGCACGAGTACTCGTTCACCAGCACGTGGGAGTGCACTTAACCCCATTGAGGTGTCCGATGGACCACCCCCGTCAGACGGCGGGAACAGCACCAGTTCATATGATTAAGTTTAGGATTCCCATTGAATAAGCTGTAATAGAAACGTTTAAATCATAGTAGCATGAATAGGAGTGGTGTAATGAACTTCTGTGATGATTGCTTGTGTTTGTGAGCTAGTGTGAGTTGTGGGACGCTTCTGCAAAAGTCTACATCCACATATAGTAGAGAGATGTGAGATGCTTCGCCATGTGTTCACATCCTCATATATGTTGAAATTAATAAAAGAAGATATTTAGTTGATACCCTTGATGAATATAGTTGGGGGGATCAATCTAAACTTCTATTCTCTATTCTACTCAACTCTCTCTCACAGATGGTGAGGGAAAACGCCAGCCGTCAAAGAAGGAACGTTTGAAGCCACCCTGAACCACAAGAGGATGGCAATGTTGAAGTTCCTGAAAATGCTAACCCCGGGACTGATGTAAACAACCTTGAACGGTTGATGGCTATGCAGAAACAGCTCATGCAAACCATGATACAAACATTGGGACTGCTGCAAGCCAACAACCTCAACAATCCTAACCCCGTTCCTGTACCCCCCCACCACCACCACCACAGGCTCACAACAGATTGGGAGAGTTCATGAGGACTCGACCGCCTACTTTTGCACAAGATAATGATCCCATGGAGGCTGATGATTGGTTGAAATCCATGGAAAAGAAGCATGCTATTGTTCAGTGCGATGATCGGGAGAATGTTCTCTTCACATCGCACCAACTTATGGGAGCAGCTGCTGACTGGTGGGACGCTCTTTGCAATACTCATGACAACCAGGAGACTATCACTTGGGCTGAATTCAAGGAGAGTTTCCACTCTCATTACGTCCCTGCTGGAGTCATGATGCTTAAAAGGCAAGAGTTCGAAGGTCTCCGCCAAGTAAGGAAGAGCGTGAATGAGTACCTCAACAAGTTCACGCAGCTGTCAAGGTATGCTCCCGAAGACGTCAACTCAGATTAAAGGAATCAATACTTGATTGTAAAAACCCAAAATCCTGTTAAGAGGGGAATTTAAAATTTTTTGGACGTGTTGCATGTGTTGCAAAAATTCAAATTCAAACTGGAATTCAATTTAAACTCAAAACAGAAAAGAAATAGAAAAAGGAAAAGGAAAATAGAAAAAAAAACGGCCAGTGGGCCGAAACCCACCAGCCGGCGCACCGATCCCGCGCCAGCCCGCAGCCACGCGCGCCCCCCTTCTTCCCACTGACATGCGGGGCCCGCCAACCTTTCTTCCTCCTCACGCCCGCGCCCGCGCTCGGCCGGACTCTCTCACCCGAATCAAAACCGACCGGAAAATCTCGCGTATCCCAGCCGACTTCCGGACCCCGAAGACTCCAGCCCGATCTAAACCAACCCGCCGCCCTCCCCCGTCTATAAAAACCCCGGCATTGTACCTTTTGCCCCCACGATCCGCCAATTTTCTCTCCAGTGAGAACCCGAGCCCCTCCGGCGAATTCTGCCCGATCTATGCTCGGGAATTCCGATCTAACTCGATGGTCTTGATCCACCGCCTCCGGGGAACCTCGCAGGTGCAGAAAACGCGGTGGTTTGCGGTTCAAACACAGCGCCGACGAGCCTCGCCGTGAATTCACCTCGGATCTCGTCGCTGACCGCCTTCCAGGACCTCCAAGCTCAAGAAAACCCCCGAGGTGAGATCCCCGACCTCCCCTCTACCGATCTATGCCATAAAATCACAGTTCTAGGAAGAATTTACTAAGATCCAAAACTCTCCGGCGAGATCGCCGCCTCCCGCTGCCGTGCGCCGCCGGGCAGTGCCGCCCACGCTCGATCAGAGCGACGTGGCCGCTTGTGCGCCGTTTATTTTAAATCGCACGGTAGAGTTTAAACCCCCGCGTACCGGTTCGATGTTATAATCTCAGCCGTCTGTTTTAAATCGGACGGTCCACGTCAGCCCCACGTTATAAAGACTGGAATTCTTACGCGCTACCCCCTGGGGTTCTCGGAAAATAAGAGCTAGCCCCAGAAACTTCTGATCTAGCCCCTGGAACTTCAGAAAATCATGTAAATTCATTTAAAAATCAGTTTTAGCCCCTGGACTTAATAGAAATTAGGAAAAACCCCTCTGTTATGTGTAGCTAGACCCCTGAAAATTCTTAAAATAATATTATAGACCCTGTAGTGGGGTGACTTTACCTTTTTAACCCTATTTTGATATTAAAGTTAGGAATTTGAATATGTGGCTAGTATTTAAAATTTAAAAGGTGGGACAATCATATTGTCAAAGACAAATTAAAAACTTTCCCAGTACTTAGAAAACCTTGGAGAGAGATAAAAATAGATTTTTGGCTGAAATGAATCTGTTGATTGATTAATCACATTTATTAGTTATAGGGACACATTTTTAAGTAGAGAATAATTCTGAAATTAGTAAAATAAATGTAAAATAGTTTACATCAGAGGATAAGTTTAAAAATATATTATTATATATTTTAGACCCAAAACCTATTCTGTTTAGATGAGGTGTCTTACTATTTTTATAATAAAGTTCACATTTAGGCATAGGAAATAAATCTGAAAATATAGCAAACTAGGTAGGAATAATTAGAAAATGATAAATGAAGTTTCCAAAATCCAAAGAATTCAGTTTAGGGTGGGTAGAAGTTCTGAAGATACATATGGAGTAGGAAAATACCTTTCATGCATACTTAGTAGCTAATAGGTGTAGTAATTGAATATAAGGAATTTATTTAAAATTGGAAACTCATATATATAGTATACAAGCATAAATGTGAATACAAAAGTAGGAATCATATACACATGATTAAAAGTGCATGTAAGCCACAAATCAACACCCATAGAGTAACCACAACACATATAATTGAGAATGACTTTCATAAATGTGAATGTGTGGTTTGTATGAAGTGGAAGGGTGAACTATGTCTTATGGATTGTTGTTTTTCTTTTGCTATGTGTGATGGTATGATGTAGAACCTGCTCCAGAGCAAGTTCTTCCTTTCCAAGATCAGGACTACCCATTCCAAGAGCAGCAGGAAGGAGGCAAGTGTCCTTGACCACTTTGATCCTATGCTAGGATTTGTAGATAGAATTATTTGCATTGTCAATTAAAATATGAAACCCATGCTAGGAAGTTTCCCTAGAGTTGCATTATCTTGTTTCCTTGTAGCTTGGATTGGGTTTATTTTATTTTGTCATTCATTCATATTACTTATGCTTAGCCATGCTTACAATGGAATAAGTAGGATATGAGATCATCAATTTATTTACCTTACTCTTGAATGAGATGTTATGAGTTATGTAGAGGTAGGGATCAAGGCAAGTTGGATGTTTTGGTTGGTGCTGGGTGCACGAGACTCGGTTTGGTGTTTAAGTACTTGCCTAGATCCTAAGGACCGGTTCATGGAGCATGTAACCTGGCTTTACCGTGCCAACCGCATGCTGAGATGGGGCAGCTTGGCCAATTAAATAGGTGTATCCCCGGCGTAGTATGTGTGTGTTGGATGGTGCAGGGAATAGGTGTCAGCTGGACTACCATATGAACCGCAAGGCTCAAGAGGGGGCCACTGCAGCGGGGTTGGAGCCTCTTGTATGCTGTTAGGGGTGAAACCTCAGTGGGCCCACGCTCGTCGGGAATCGCTTTGTAAAGGCTTCGTAGTGATCTCCTGGCTACACACCTAGGAAGTGTGAATGTGGTTCGTAGCCACAGGCATAATGGAGGTTCTTTAGTCCACCCGGCAACGGGGGATGAAATCACTACATGTGGGTACAGTGGTGCAAACTCTACAGAGTCAAAACTATCATGACAGCCATGCTCACGGTCAAGAGCGGCTTGGACTTATTCATGATTAGAGTATGATGACCTTGGAGGTTGTGGATGTTAAGCGGGGAGCTTAACATTGGAAATGATGTTATGGTTATTTGATTATAATGATGGGATGGGAGATTGGGACCATTTCATCTATGTAGTAATGTAGGTGCTTAATAAGCTAAGGTGATAGGTATTAATTGCGTAGTGCTTTAACCATGAGTTCAACCTCTCCTTGCTCTAGCCATGCATGACAAAAATTTTCCCACACTTGCTGAGTACCATTGGTACTCAACCTTGCATGTTTGTTGGTTTATATTTCTACTCAGGTCAAGATAATGAGGTGGTGTATAATGATCAAGACTTTGGACCCGAAGAAGGTTTCTAGGTTCATGGAGTCCCCCGGGCAACGCCTGTGACGGAGCCCTCAAGAATAACATTCCACTTCTAGTTTATTTACTTGTGATGAACTTATTATTGTCCATCGAGACATTTGCTATGTAAGACTTATTTGCATTCGACACCTGGCTTGGAATAAATGATGCTTCACTATTTGTCATCACATGTATGAGAAAATGATCCTGGCATACATGTGATATTCACTTGGTTGTTCTTCAGAAAAACCAGGTGTGACAGAAGTGGTATCAGAGCCAAGGTTGCCCGTAGGAACGTGGACCTAGGTAGAAATGGACGTATTTAAGGGCCCTATTTTCTTAAAAACTATTTTTCAAGGTGTGTGTTGAAATGTGTTATTTAATGGAGTCACTTTCTTCATCTTACCCCAACTTTCATTCAAAATAGAATTTTTGTTTAAAAGTTTATCTAACCTGAGTTTAAATGCTTTTGTTTTAGATGGTTCGCATGATTCGCACCGCTCGCAAGTCCACAGGAGGGAGAGTTCCCGTAGTTGCCCTTGCCCAAAGAGATGAGAGCCGTCCGGTGACGTACCTTTCCTACGGACTGGCAGTAGGAGGCTTGTTGCGCCGTCTTCGACGTATGCTCCAAGCCGCTGGCAATACGGGCAAGCTAATCATACACTATAGCTCCACCAGGACCATCCGTGAGAAGAGAGAAGAATGGAGTTCAGAAATGAGGATTATCCATGAAAATCAGCTGCTTAGGATCCACCGCTCTCCAGCTTGTCGAGCGACACAGGTCAATGCGGAGAAGGATGTTACCTGGGAGGCCATCACCTGCCAGAGTCACATCTATCGTCGCCACCTGGACAGGACTGAGTACATGTATGTCCTCCAGCGTGAGAGTGGTACCACGGAGTACAAGTACCCACCAGTGCAGCAAGGAACTTCCCATGAGCACATGGACTTGTGCTTGGAGGATGCTGCTATGCTCAGCACTCGATTGCAGGAGTGTCAGCAGGAGCTTCAGGATGTTCGGGACACCCTGAAGGAAACCGAGGCGTTGCTTCGAGCATGTTTGAGGGCGAGAGAAAGAGGAGATGTGAATGAACTGTGTGTCACCATGAATGGTACATGGACTCCTGACTCCCCAAATCACCGGGCGATCAGGCGTCGTCACACTTCTCCACCAGCAGCCTCCCCACCCAAAGCAGAGTCAGAAGGTAGCCGAAATAATGAGGAAGATCCCGAGGAGCCAGCTCAGGAATCCGAGTAGTGTACAGTTTTTCCCTTAGTTAGCAATATGTTGAATAATCGAGTCGTTACGTTAGTTAATGGTGTGTTAATGCTTGGTGTGTGACGTGAGTTGTGGAAGCCATGAGCAATTGTCCACAGCCTCGTCTTCAGATTGTTTTGCTTTGGTGTGTGAACCCACATGAAATAATAGTGCATTTATCTTTGTATGAGATATGAACCCTCAGAAAAGTATAACAAAGCTTCAACACTTCAAAGTACAAACAAGTGAAAGTAGCGAGATAATACGTAATACTTTAAATTAACATTTGGTTGATCATGCTAGATGGCCGGAAGAGCGAAAGGTCGCGCTGCCAACCCCGCCACCAACAACGATGAGGCAGGCAACCCTCATCTTTCTGGAAGCCAAGACAGGGGTGGACGCCGTGAAGGAGTTGATCCCCTCCACCAAATGCTTGAGAATCAAAATCAGCTCATCCAGAACTTGAATCAAGTGGTGGCCAACTTGCATCAAGTTCTACCTCCACAAGCTGCACCATGCCAACCAAGGTTGAGTGTTTCTGGGAACTCAACCTCCGAAGTTTGCAAGTGCTGCTGAACCTCTGGAGGCAGATGATTGGCTAAAGACCAATGAGAGCAAGATGAGGATCATACAGTGCCAAGTGTATGAGAGGGTGCTGTTTGCCTCTCATCAATTGCATGGACCTGCTGCTGATTGGTGGACCGCCTACGTGGCCGCACATCATGAACCTGAGAACATCACTTGGGAAGAGTTCAAGCGTAGCTTCCGCAACCATTACATACCAAGGGGTGAACTCAAAAACAAGAGGAAGGAGTTCTTGGGGCTGCAGCAAGGAAACATGACTGTGAGGGAATACCTCACTAAGTTTACTCAACTCTCCCGTTATGCCCCACGGGACATAGAGACTGATGAGCAGAAACAGGATTGTTTCGTGGAAGGACTTACCGCAGAAATGCAGTGTGCAATGTCCTCCAATGAGTATGAAAGCTTCCAAAAGATGGTGGACAGAGCGTTTGTGGTAGAAAGGAAGCTGAAGGCCTTGGAAAATGAGAACAAGAGGAAGGCCGGGTGGTCACATCAATCCTCAGGGAGCAACACCCGCCCACGTCTGATGCAGCAAACCGCCGGGCAGACGAACCGTGCTGCGGTACCCTACTCAGCACCAAGAGAGTACAACCCGAACTACAGGCCTCCGGCAGCACCAATACTGCCACAACGTCAGTTCGTACAGCAGCCTCGCCCTACATATCAACCTCGACCAGCCGTACAAGGACCCCCAAACCAACCCCAAGACAACAAAGGCCAGGCACCTAAGGTTGGGGTGCAATGTTTCAACTGTAGTGAAGTGGGGCACTACGCCCATAAGTGCCCAAAGAAGAAGCCCGCGCAGCCGCAACAGCAGAACGTAATGAGAGGACGGGTGAACCACGACACCATGGAGGAAGCGCAAGAGGCACCTGACGTGGTAATTGGTAAGTTTCCTACAAATTTACACATTGCAACCCTGCTGTTTGATTCTGGTGCTACCCACTCGTTCATTGCTCAAGGGTTTGTTAAGAAGCATGATCTAGCAACAACACAAATGAACCATATGCTAGCAGTAAACTCTCCAGGTGGAGAAATAAGGATGAGACAAGTGTGTCCCAAGGTGAATCTAGACATTAATGGGGTAGTATTTACTGCCAACCTCATAGTGATAGATTCCCAACGGATCGATATTATTTTGGGCATGGACTGGTTGACCAAACATAAGGGAATCATCCATTGTTCGACCAGAACGGTGGAACTAACGCACCCTAGTGGCACGAAAGTAAAGATTATAACAATACAAGAGCATAGGAGGGACATTAAATCAAGTTGAGGTGAAAGTGGAGGAGATCAGGACCATCAGGGAATATCCAGATGTTTTTCCAGAGGAGTTGCCTGGTATGCCTCCTGATGGTGAAGTGGAATTCACAATTGAGCTAGTGCCTGGAACAGCCCCGATATACAAGAGACCTTATCGGATGAACTCCAAGCAGCTGGGAGAACTCAAGGATCATTTGAGGGAATTGACGGAAAAGGGGTATATTCGTCCTAGTTCCTCACCTTGGGGAGCTCCAGTCATATTTGTGCCCAAAAAGGACGGAACCCAAAGGTTATGCATAGACTACCGTGCCTTGAATGAGGTAACCCTCAAGAACAAGCACCCATTACCCCGCATTGAAGACTTGTTTGATCAGTTGAGGGGAGCTTGTGTGTTCTCAAAAATTGATCTCAGGTCGGGATACTACCAACTTAAGATAAGACAAGCCGATATTCCAAAGACAGCTTTTGTATCTCGGTACGGATTGTATGAATACACTGTCATGCCTTTCGGGCTAACTAATGCCCCGACATACTTCATGTATCTCATGAACAAGGTGTTAATGGAATATCTGGACAAATTTGTGGTGATTTTCATAGATGACATTCTCGTCTTCTCCAAGGATGAAGAAGAACATGAGAAACATCTAAGGTTGGTGTTGCAGAGGCTGAGAGAACACCAACTATATGCCAAGTTGAGCAAGTGTCCTTGACCACTTTGATCCTATGCTAGGATGTGTAGATAGAATTATTTGCATTGTCAAATGAAATATGAAACCCATGCTAGGATGTTTCCCTACAATTGCATTACCTTGTTTCCTTGTAGCTTGGGTTGGGATTTATTTTATCATGTCATTTATTTACATGCTTATGCTTAGCCATGCTTAGGATGGGATATTTAGGATATGAGATCATCAGTTTATTTTACCATACTCTTGAATGAGATATTGTGAGTTATGTAGAGGTAGGGATCAAGGCAAGATGGATGTTTTGGTTGGTGCTGGGTGCACTAGACTCGGGTTTGTGTTTAGTACTTGCCTAGATCCTAAGGACCGGTTCATGGAGCATGTAACCTGGCTTTACCGTGCCAACCACATGCTGAGATGGGGCAGCTTGGCCAATTAATTAGGTGTATCCCCGGCGTAGTATGGGTGTGTTGGATGGTGCGGGGAATAGGTGTCAGCTGGACTACCATATGAACCGCAAGGCTCAAGAGGGGGCCACTGCAGCGGGGTTGGAGCCTCTTGTATGCTGTTAGGGGTGAAACCTCAGTGGGCCCACGCTTGTCGGGAATCCCTTTGTAAAGGCTTCGTAGTGATCTCCTGGCTACACACCTGGGAAGTGTGAATGTGGTTCGTAGCCACTGGCATAATGGAGGTTCTTTTAGTCCACCCGGCAACGGGGGATGAAATTACTACATGTGGGTACAGTGGTGCAAACTCTGCAGAGTCAAAACTGTCATGACAGCCATGCTCACGGTCAAGAGCAGCTTGGACTTATTCATGATTAGAGGAGTGATGGTTTTGGAAGTTAAGGATGTTAAGCGGGGAGCTTAACATTGAAAATGATGTTATGGTTATTTGATTATGATGATGGGATGGGAGATTGGGACCATTTCACCTGTGTAGTAATGTAGGTGCTTAATAAGCTAAGGTGATAGTCATTAATTGCGTAGTGCTTTAACCATGAGTTCGACCTCCCCTTGTTCTAGCCATGCATGACATAACATTCCCACACTTGCTGAGTACCATCGGTACTCAACCTTGCATATTTGTTGGTTTATATTGCTGCTCAGGTCAAGATAATGAGGTGGTGTATAATGACCAAGACTTTGGACCCGAAGAAGGTTTCTAGGTTCATGGAGACCCTGGGCAACGCCTGTGACGGAGCCCACAAGAATAATATTCCGCTGCTAGTTTATTTACCTGAGATGAACTTATTATTGTCCATCGAGACATTTGCTATGTAAGACTTATTTATATTCGACACCTGGCTTGTAATAAATGATGCTTCACTATTTGTCGTCACATGTATGAGAAAATGATACTGAGAGGATTGAACAATGAGATCCAAGTACAACTGCTCAACAATGATTATGCAAGCTTCTAGAAACTCATGGACAAAGCTATGGTGGTTGAGAGCAAGATCCGTGAGATCGAGCAAGAGGGCAAGAGAAAGATGCCATTCCAGCCACAAGGGAGCAATGTACGTCCCCGTTTCATGCCCCCAGCTGCACCACAGTATGGCTCGTCCGCTTCTACTTTCCGCCCTGCAAACCCACCTCGCCCTAATCAGCCACCGCAGCCACGTCCTGTTATGCATGCACCTCGTATGCCTTTACCTACTGCACCCCGTCCCAACATAAGCGCCTATGCTCAAACCCAGCCTCGCCCCAACATTCCTACTGTTTTGGGCAAAAGCATGCTTTGCATGCGGAAAGGCAGGACACTTTGCAAGTCAATGCCCAAAGAAAGGTCTTGGACAGCTGAGCAACGCGCCCAAGCAGAACCCACGGCCGAACGGAGGAGCTAATCAAGGTAACCGTGGGCAGCAGAATTACGCTCGTGGCAATGTGAATCATGTCTCCGCTAAGGAAGCACAACAAGCTGATGACGTTGTGATTGGTATGTTCCTTGCCAACTCCAACCAAGCTACTGTTTTATTTGATTCCGGAGCATCGCATTCATTCATATCATCCAAGTATGTTGCCAAGTATAATCTTCCTATATCACACATGAAACACACTATGTTGGTTAATTCTCCCGGTGGAGAGATGAGAACTAATATAGTATGTCCGAAAGTAAACCTTAAAAGAAGGGGGATAGACTTTCTTGCCAACCTTATTGTCTTAGATTCCCAAGGGATTGATATAATATTTGGGATGGATTGGTTAAGCAAGCACAACGGAGTAATTCAATGTGCTGAGAGGAGCGTGCAGTTGACAAATGAGCACGGTACTCGTATTGAGTTTGAGTCAGCCCAGCCGGCAACCGACAAGGCAGCGTTGAACCACGTCGAGGAAGCAACATTGGAAAGCATTCCGGTGGTTCAAGAATTTTTAGAAGTGCTTAAGAGTACCGGAAGAACAAGTACCGATTGATGAGCTTGAGCTTCAAGAGGATCTGACCTATGCGGAGCACCCCGTCAAAATTTTGGACGTGAAGGAAAGGGTCACGAGGAACAAAGTGATCCGTTGGTGCAAGGTACAGTGGAGCCATCACACGGAAGCCGAAACTACATGGGAACGTGAGGAAGACCTTAAGGCAGAATTCCCTCACCTATTCTCTACTCTATCGAATCTTGAGGGCGAGATTTAGTATAAGGTGGGTAGGTTTGTAACACCCTCAAATTCATTTCCATGCATGCATACATTTTTCATATAGAGAAACATTTTAAAACAAGTAGAAATGGAGAAAGAATCATAAAAATGGTGGGGAATGGGAAAAAGATAGCTGAAATGGGCCAATTCCAATCTGCCGAAGTGCGCCGTCGACGCTTTCCCCGGCACCACGGGACACGTGGCGCTCGCGGAACTCACCCCTGCGGAGGGAGTGAGGTCCGGCACCGTGGGAAACGTGGCGCCCGCGGAGCTCACCTCTGCGGAAGGGATGAGGTCCGGCGCCGCTGGACACGTGTCACCCACGGAGCTCATCTCCGCGGAGGGGGTGAGGTCCGGCACCGCTGGACATGTGTCGCCCTCGGAGCTCACCTCTGGGGAGAAGGGAGGCCCGGCTCCGATGGACACTTGGCGCCCTCGGAGCTCACCTCTGAGGAGAAGGGAGGCCCGGCCCACCGGACACGTGGCAGGCCCGGGGCTCGCCTCTGAGGAGAAGGGAGGTCCGACCCCGCTGGACACGTGGCGTCCTCGGAGCTCGCCCCTGCAGAGGGGGCGAGGCCCGACTCTACTGGACGCGTGGCAGGCCCGGAGCTCACCTCTAAGGAGAGGGGAGGCCCGACCCCCACCGGACACGTTGCACCTCCAGAGCTCACAACTGCGGAGATGTGAGGTCCTTAGGGGGATTTTTCTCCTGTGCGCGGGAGTACCCGGTACTGAGGGTACCGACACAATATCCCCAAAGCTGCCGCACCTAACTGAAAAGATAAGTTTGTTGAAATCCAAAATTGAGTTGGACTCTTATTTGAGCTCCAATTGGAGTAGGACTCCTCTTTTCCCCTTATAAATAGAACAGAAAACCCCCTCCTTGGCTGTAACCCCTTTCTTATTTTCCCCCTCCCAAGTCGACGACTTGGAGGCCCTAGCTCCCAACCGCCGAGTTGGACACATTCCCCCTCACCGGAGTTCAGTCGCCGGTGAGCCCCCTCTGCTGCCATTGCTAGGAGGAAGGCCCTACCACCAAAGGGAAGTAAGGTAGGTCTTCGTTACCCATCTTACGACATCGTCGCTGTTTCTACGCATCCGTTTTTTTCGTCCCCCTTCGAGCAGAAACTTTTACGTGTGGACAGATCACGTTTTGATCGGTTTTTGACGGTGGAATTGATCTTGATCTTGAGTCAAGATCATCACCACATCCACATTTGATCTCTAGACCATTGTTCATCATAAAACCCCATGCAAGCCCATTAAAACATGCAAGAACACGTACAAACTAGTTTGCATTCATCGACATCATTGCATCTTGAGTAGAGTTGTGCATGATGTTTGATTGCTGTAAATTTTGTATGTGCGTGGTTGTGAGTAGAAGGACAAGCACAGGAAGCCATCTACTAAGAACTACAGCGCCAAGACTTCGAGACGCTTGAGCAACCAGAGCCACAGGAGCAAGGCAAGTGCCCCTTGACCATTTTGATCCCATGTTTTGAAACTGTTTTGTTTGCGAAAACTCGTATGCTTGAGTAAACTTGATGGTACACCCTTTTATAGAGTTTACTAGTTTTGTTAACTATCCTTGTCGCCGGGAAAGTTGATGAGTCGGGTATGGTCGTTTTTCCTTTTTGCTTCGCTTAATCCACGGGATAAGGGAAGCTGAGTTAAAACATGGTTAGCTACTGCACTCATATGAATAATGATAATGAGAACTTGATGATGTTAATGAGCATGGAATCGGGGGAGATCTAGGCAAGCTTGGTTCATGGATGTTGCTGAATGAGACGGTGGTTTACTTGCCGTAGATCTAAGGATCGGTTCATGCCAGCACATGCCAGGAAAACAGTGCCACCACAAGGCCAAATATGGGTGCGGCTTAGCTGACTAATTAGGTGTGCTTCTAGCTTGTTATGGACCGTGGATGGCACGGGGAATGGGAGTCAAGAGAGGAATGTAAGGGCCTAAGTTTTTGGCACATATTCAAAGTGTCCATCACCACACACACACTTCATTTGAAGAAACTTGATGAACACATTTGAAGAGCAAGTAACCACCATCAACATGCTCATTAGAGAATAAACTCACAAAATGCAAAAGTGGTATTTCCCACATGCATCATATAGGGGCTGGGCATATGAAAAACTCCTACACCTTGCTAGGAATGTCCATGCCAAGT
This sequence comes from Neostapfia colusana, assembly GCA_030760725.1. Lineage (NCBI taxonomy): Eukaryota > Viridiplantae > Streptophyta > Magnoliopsida > Poales > Poaceae > Neostapfia > Neostapfia colusana. Next base: position 99,466,124 of record JASWHV010000007.1, on the reverse strand, counting down.
TTCACCCAAATTCAAAACCTTTTTGAAGTCCTTTTGGGTATAGCTAGAAAGAGGGTGGTTTGAACTCAAATTCAAACTATTTCCATCCCATGAATTCAAAAGTGGGAGGCATATTATTACTCAGCACATTTTTGTGAGCTCACACACCAATTTTCACTCCATTTGGAGTTGATCTTGACATGAGCTAGGTTTAGCAAATTCAAACTTTATTTGAATTTCAAACTGCATATTTGCTGAAATTTAGTCAAACACAAACCAATTTGAATTCTATCACATCCAAATGGCCCAGGGGTAGATAATTCAAATGCCTGAGGTTAATTTGGTCTCTACTGTTTAGAGCAGTGGAGAAAAGTTAATTTCAGAGGTTAAAATGGGGTGGGACCCACATGTCATAGAATGGCAGATCAACACTTGCACCTGAAGCAAAGGACTTTGCCTCTTTTCTGTTCAAAGCCACCGAGGGCTGCTCGTGTGCCACCGAGGGGAGCCACGGCGCCACCAGCTGCTTCCTGCTCCACGCGCTGGCGCCCAGGGTCGGTCCCGAGCCCTTCTTAACGTGCTCCACGCCCTCTGCCGAAGCAAACCCGGTTTGCCTTCTCCTCCTCGCGTGCAAATACCGAGCGGCGCCCTCCTTCCTCCGCTACCTAGGCTCAATCGGGAAACCGGCCGAATCGACCAGGCCATCTCCCCCTGAGCTGCAAAACGGCACGGTGCACTCACTGCTCGCGTCCCCGACCCAGAAACGAGTGAGCTTCGGCCTCCATTGTCCCTCCACAGTTCACTCTGCCGCGACCTAGCATCGGCCGACGATCGGGCGCTCGTGGACAGCCCTCCATAGGGGTTTTCACGGCCGAGCGATCACGGCTACGGGAGCGTGCTGCGGTGGTGCTACTCTCCTCCATGTCTTGGAGCAGACCGTGCAGCATCGACGACAAATTTGAAGATTTGGCTCCGGCGAGTTCAACCCGAGCAGCCAGTACGGTTTCAGCAAATTCTCCCTCTCTGATTCTCTATAGGTCCTCAAATCTTGCATATAACAGCTAGACTAGCCGGCGATCAAAACCCCTTTAGCATCCGTTGCATGAAAAAACCCATCGGGGCGACGTAATCCGAGCTTTTCCGAGGGTGTTCTTTGCGGACTCATTCGGTCACACGGTGAGACCGTATTTACGGCCACTCCCGAACTAGTTTGAGGTTGCTTCGAGCTTCCTGGTCGTGCCCTGGTGCTGTAGAGCTAGTCGGTCGAGCTTTTGATGGGCTGAGAACCCCGGCCGAAACTGCCGAAGCTCAACCGAAGCCGCCACACGTCGCCGGCCATCTTTCGGTCACCGGCAGCCCTAGATAACCCCACCACCATGTTCCTTGACGTTGCAAACCCCCTGGCGCGAACCTCAGCTCGATCGGTGGCCGGAACCGGCGAACCGGCGATGGGCAGTTAGCTCCGGCGAGCTGAGCGCGCGGGCGCGCGAAAAACAGCCGGAGGAAGAAGAAGCAGGTGGGTTCCGGCGGTCAGCGGTGGAAATTTAAAACTGGGATCTGCTGTGGCACTGGATCGGGTGCGGCTGCACGCACAGGACTCAGTAGCCGCGTGTGTCGACTGATGAGGAGCTGACATGTAACCCCGGGTCCCACGCGCAGCGGTTTGAACTTTTCCCGATTTTCAAATTTTGTTCAAACTTCAAATCCACATAACTTTGGTTAGGAAACTCCAAATCAAGTGAACCAAATTTTGTTGGATTCAGCTCTCTGAGTACTTTCCATCAAATCAAGTTTCACTTCATGAAACTCCTTATTTCTCTGGAATTAATTCTTCAAAATTTAAACTGTTCAGAATTTTAACTGGAGAACCCTTTGGAGGAAAATTGTTAAATTTTGCTGGGATGTTCATCAAAATATCCCTGAGCTACCATAAAAATTTCAGATCCATTTGAGCTAGTTGATGCACCTAATGGGGTGGTTAATGAAACTGTTCCATAGAAAATGGAAAATGTCCAAAAACATTTTTCAGAATTTCTCTGAAATTGTTTAGCTCATATCTTTAGATAGGAACCTTCAAATTAAGTGGAACCAACTTCATTAGAACCCTCTGAAAATCAAGTTTTCAGAAAGTCATGGCTTGCTCCATGAAAATCCCTAGAACACCCTAAAAGCTCCAACTAAGGTCAAGTACATAATTATTTGTCGAGAGCCCAAATGAGCTTTGCTGCAAATAAAACTTGGCCAAGTCTCTGTTAGGTTGTAACCAAACCACCGTAATAATTTCAGAGTCATTGGATCTGTCTAGTAAGACTTATAGTCTTTACAAGTTAAAATCATTCAAATGCATTTAAATTGATACATATACTTATTGCCTCATGTAGTCGCTAAGGTTGAGGAGGAACCTGAAGTCTTAGACTTCATCACTCTGGAAGAGCAGCTAGCATATGACCAAGAGCAGCAAGGCAATCTCCGGTTTGCATTAACCCTTTTACAAATTTTTACTGTTTTGAGAACGTACTTTGAGTACCATTACTGCTTGCATTAGAGTCTTGTTTGAAAACCCAAATGCATAGCCAAGAAAACCATGGGTTTGGATTAGGATTGAAAACCCCGTGTAGCTACTGCAATGCTAATATAGTGTAGGATTCGGTACAAGTCGAGTAGTTGGAACTACTCGCGAGGATAGGCTAGAGGCACTCAACTCGGGTAGAGATAGCAAATGAAACACATGGCAAGAAAAATGAGACCGAGCGGAGAGTAAGGGCAGCAGGACTTTGGGGCCTGGGTGCTATAGCTCTGCTTGTGTCGTTTGAGGACCGAGCCGTGTGCGGGCCTGTTGAACAAGCTAGAACAGTACCGAAGACCTACCGGCTATATGGAAACCGGGAAACCGATGTAACTCGGGTAGCTGGGTATTGAGGCATTGCCTGTCGTTCAGAGGGTAGATTGAGAGATTGAGGTGTAAATCGGCTTGCGGCACTGATATGCGTGTGCAGAGACCTCTTGCTCGGGACGATAGGGCCTGTTCAATATTTGGCTAACGGGTAAAAGGTGGTTGCGTACGACATCCGTGATGGTTGCTGTAGGCAACATCGAGTACGGGCGTACGTGACGGGTTATTCGGGTAACCCTGCAGGTGTAAATCGATTATAATCACCGTCCCTCACGGTCAGTGAGTACTACTTGTTCACTGTACCATGAGTAGAAATAACAGGCTAGATACATGTTAAGATTTTGCTGATTGAAAGATGGACTTTTCTAGTTAATGATTTGCTATAGCCAGAGCTAACTAAAGTTCTTTTCAACTTTGGGCAAAGTACATGAGAGAAATGTGTTTCTTGTTTTATTGCGGCTCTCTCATGTGCCTTAGCGTAAAGTCTCCACAACCTGTTGCTAAAACTTGAAAGTAAGGTTACACTAATTAGGCGAGTCCTTGCAGCTTACTTTACCTCATGTAACCTATAACCTTACATATAGAAGTTTCATGTTTAGGAGAGACGGGTCCATCTTGCTGAGCCATCATGCTCACTGCTTGTGTGTGAAGCTTTTGCAGGGTTTTATGAGGAAGGGACTCTCGAGGAGGAGACGGAACCCCAGGAGGGAAACCCCGTCGAGTGGGAGTCATGCACACCGCCGTGTTAGTGTGTGTGCGTGCTAGCAGGGACACGTTCACGGGCTGAACGTGAACTCGATGCGTAGTCTACGCCCGTGAGTGTAGACTGAACATATTTTGTTGTACAAATGTTCATAAACCTTTTTATGTAATAAAACTTTGCTTCCGCTTTGTACCTTTGACGTGTGTTATCCGGTGCTGTGCAACGCAGCACCCCTCAGCGTGATCCTGGCTCGACAAGACCATGGGGTCGTGTCAGCGTGGTATCAGGGCTCGCTTGAGGTTTAACGCACTACTAAGGTCATCTTTTTCAAAAAATCCAGTGAGGAACGAGTTAGTAGCCCATATAAGGATGTTATTAGTGTATAGAAAGTGGCATAATAACCTAATTGCTTATGTCAGAAAAATTGTGCATCTCGGGACGCTTTATGCCTTGGGGGGTGCACGTAAGCGCTGTCCACCAGTGCGCACAAGCTGAAGGGTGGAGCCCCACGGGTGGCAGGTAACCCGACCCGCTTTAGTATCCTCTACGACTCTTCATGTCGTTTGGGGTATTCGAGCAACGTCTGTTCCTGGCATGCTTCGGGCAATTTGGGAGACCCTGTCACGTGGTCAGTAACGTGAACACGTAGCTCAAGGCGTGTTTGGCTTGAGAACATCCGGGCGAGTGATGACGGCCGGGTGTACGAACTGTATGGATACCGGGCTCATTGGGCAGCCGAGTCTGACAATTGTTTGAGTTATCTGCAGATAGTCTAACCACGAAATTGTAGACGTGTAGCATCCGTGTGCGAGTGATGCTTAGTGCCACTGAAATAACGAAGCCGGCTAAGTCCATGTAGGTTTTTCTTTGTGAGGACGTAGTACCGACATGCTCTGGTGACGCATCGACGTCACACCCCACTAAATGAGCAACTGCATTGTAAAACATGAAAGTTTTAATCCAGAGTATTAAAACTTTGCTGTAACCTCTTGCCCTTAATCAGGATATTCAAAGTTAATAAGTTTTCAATTTATAGGATACTAGGGACAGAGTCCCCTGTTTTCAGCTTAATTAAGGCTGAAGTTAATCAGAGGTTAGAGGTTGACTTCTTTCGAGGTTGGGGTCATATGATACATTTCTGGAAAGCATTGGAAGATCTTTACAACTTTTCTATTGGGGTCCAGAGGTGTTTCATCTTCTATCCAATCGAAAAATGCAGAGAGTTGAAACTGTCCAGAAAACAGGGCAGAGCAAACACTCTCTGTAACTCTCTGTAAATTGAGCATAACTTCCTGCATAAAAATCCAAAAATAGAAAATGAGGTAGATCATAAAAGTTCATGATATGGGTTACAACTTTGTAACAGAAAGTTTTATCAGATTGGGAGCATAATTAACTGGAATTCTTGGATCGAATCAGTACCTAAAGCAGGGAGGTGCTGTCCAATTCTCTCCAGAAATTCTGTTAACTTTAACATCTCATAACTTTTGAACCAGGACAGATCATAGGCCAATAAAATACTTTCTGGAAAGCTATTGAAGTTAGATTTAACTTTGATGTTGATCTCCAGGATTGGTTTTGCCTTTAGCATGGTCTAAATTAGGTTGAAATGGAAACTGGTCAGGGCTGTCATATTGGACAGCAGATCAGCAGTCAAATTTGTTAAGTTTGAACTATGTTTCCAAGTCTTATGAGTTCAATGACATGTTTTATGTTATAACTCAATGGTTTACTGTTCAAATAAATATTTGACATTTCTCAAATATGTTTTTACAGATGAAAATAGATAAACAATCAGAGAATGGTTGCGTGGTGTCTCACTGTTCTCACCATAGCGGCTATCTGGAAGCATTGAGGCAAATGCTTCAATATTTCGGGTACGAAAAGATTCCGCAGTACTTCTCCAAGGAAGAAGGCGAGGAGGGGGACAAGACATGGACGATCCATGTCGAAGTTCCTGCAGCACTTACGCCACCCGGTTGGGCACCGTTCACCGTTACGGTGAGAGGTACACAACCGGAGGGAATGTGGCAAGTGGCAGCCCGCGACACCATGTCGCGTTTCTGCCAACTACATGTGAGAGCTATGGAGGGCACTCCATACGCGCTCTTTTCGGTGGAGGGACGGGCTAATCACGTGTGGGAAGGGAGGTACATGGAGGCAACAGATCCGGGTTGCCCAAGGTACAGTCCCGCGGAGGCAAACCTCAGTCTCCAATTGAGGGCAGGAAAAGCCGTGATGGAAAGCCAAGGTGTTCATACGGATTGTCTTGCTGCAAAGCTCAAGGAGAGCACAAGCCATAGAGACCATTTCGAGAGTGCTCACAGCGCACTCCGCAATGTGCTCCTTCCGACAATTAAGCGACTGAACGAACAACATAATCAGTTGCATCGTCTGAAGAAGGCGAAGAGGAAAAGCCGTGTCGACATCACGGCTTTGCAACAGCAGGTGGAGGCTCTGACCCAGCAGAACGAAGTCCTTACTCAAGAGCGGGACGACGCTATTGAGGAGGGGCAAGGCTGGGAAGAGGACTACAACCAGGCCATGGACGAGGTGCACGCGTTGCAGGACCTCGTATCTCCGGTAATGGGCATACCGGTGGTAGGCGCCGTACCCGTGGTCTTGGGTCTTCCGGCAATGGGAGAACCCGAGCCAGAAGAGGAGGTGGTAGACCCAGAGCCACCAGTAGAGGTACCGGAGGAGGACGACCCGCAGGAGGTCGAGTTCTACTCCGAGTAGGGGGTTACCGTGCCAAGTAGGGCCGCTGGGATAATGTAACCCAAACTTTTGTAATCGGTTACATGTCGTGTAGACAGTAGTGCATGTATAGGTAGTGACGATATGAGCACGACTTCTCAGGGATCCGAGACTAATGTATCTTGTATAAAGTTTATGCTTTATCAATATATGTGAGTGTTGTGCAAATTATTCATGCGTCACTTCAATACCTACTGTTTCATATGGAATTTTAAGTATGACATGTGCTGATCGCTGCTGTTTTGAATTTCAGAATGACTCATACTCGTGCCAACCCTGACGTTGGGGGTTCCAGTAAGGGGGGAGAAACCTCCCAACAACCTCGCGAGGACTCCTCGGGACAGCAACAGCAGCAGCAGCAACATCAACAACCGCCACCGCCAACGGTTACTTTGGCGGATATTGTGGCAGCAATGGCGGGTTCTCATCAGCAGCACACGGAGTTGCTGCAAACTCTCATTGCAAATACGTCTCAACCAGAGAGGCGTCAAGATCGTGAGGAGCGTCAACAGAGCTCCTACTCCGATTTCCTAGCAACGCATCCCCCCGGTATTCTCAAGGGCGGATGAACCCCTCGATGCGGACAACTGGCTCCGCACGATGGAGATGAAGTTCGGGCTCCTCCAAGTAAGTGAGCAGTGCAAGACTCAGTTCGCTGTCCAACAGCTCCAAGGATCCGCGGGCACATGGTGGGCGAACTACTGAGCTTCGTAGCCCACTGACCGAGTTATGACCTGGATGGAATTCAGGACGGCCTTCAGGGCCTATCACATACCGCCGGGTATCATGAAGAGGAAGACGCAGGAGTTCCTACGCCTGAAACAAGGAAGCCGGAACGCGCTGGAATATTCCAGGGCGTTCAATGATCTTGCGCTATATGCGTCGTATCAGGCCGATACCGATGAGAAGCGGCGGGGTCACTTCTACCAGGGGCTTAACCTGCTCCTGAAAGACAAGCTGGCGATGTTCAATCGCAGCAGCCTCAATGACATAATTGATGCTGCGATTGTTCAGGAAGACTCCGGCAAGGAGTTAGCGGCAGGGGAAAGGAAGCGAAGCGCGCCGCAAAGCAGCGGAGAAGGAGGTGGTCCTTCTCAAAAATACCGGATGGTGAATCGCCCACCATCGGGTCCATGCTGGCAGCCACCACAGAGGTCGATGCCATTCCACAGTCGGCCCTATTCTCCACCGGCATTCCGGCCGGCACTGCCAGCACCACCTCCGCAACAACAACAGCAGCAGCGGGCGATGCCGCGTGCGTATGCACCTCAGCAGTGCATGCCGGGCTTTCGTCCCCCAAGCACAGGACAAGCAGCAGCCACATGCTACAAGTGTGGTCGTCCAAGACACTTCGCCAGCAGTTGTCCGGAGAGGCAAGACGGCGGAGTTGCACCGCAACCTCCGGGGAGAAATCAGCCCCGGAACCCTACTAATGCGCGGCGGGCAAACCCTAGGCCCGGCACCATCCACCAACTTGCCATAGAGGACGTGCCGGAGGGTAAGCCAATCCTTGCGGGTATGTTCCAACTCCACCAGCATCCCGCCATAGTATTGTTTGATTCAGGCGCTACGCACAATTTTATTAACCAAGCTTTCATTGCTAAACACAGCATGCAAATACTACCCACCGATAGTCCATATTTGATTTGTTCACTGGGTGGGAAGATTTCAGCAAGCGTAATGGTTTCCAAAGCACCATTATGCTTAGCGGGTAGAGTGTACCATATGTCTCTCATAATTTTAGAGGGACAGAAGGTCGATGTCATCTTAGGGATGTCGTGGTTAACCCGCCACGGCGCTGTTTTAGACACCATCCTTCGAATCGTGCACTTGAACTCAGAAGTGCACGGATCTCACTCCTTATTTTTGGACAGTCCAGAAATAAAACTTCCAAGTGTCTATCAATCCAGAACCATCAGATTGGAAGACATTCCAGTAGTCCAAGAGTTTCCTGACGTGTTCCCGGATGATTTACCGGGGATGCCGCCCGACAGAGAGATGGAGTTCAAGATTGAACTTGCACCGGGAACCATGCCAATATCCCGAAGGCCGTACAAGATGGCGCCCAAGGAATTGGCTGAACTGAAGACCCAGTTAACGGATCTGCTGGAGAAGGGTTTTATTAGGCCGAGCACCTCGCCATGGGGCTGTTCAGCATTATTTGTGAAGAAGAAAGACGAGACGTTGCGGCTTTGCGTGGACTATCGTCCATTAAACGCCGTAACCATCAAGAATAAGTACCCATTGCCACGGATCGACATGTTGTTTGATCAGTTGGTCGAAGCAAAGATCTTTTCCAAGATGGACTTAAGATCTGGGTACCATCAGATCAAGATACGTGCTGATGGTATTCCGAGGACGGCTTTCTCGACGAGGTACGGACTTTATGAGTACCTGGTCATGTCCTTCGGCCTCACCAATGCTCCAGCTCATTTCAGGTATTTGATGAACTCAGTATTCATGCCGGAGCTGGACAAGTTTGTCGTGGTCTTCATCGACGACATATTGGTATATTCCAAGTCGGAGGAAGAGCACAAGAAGCATCTGCGTATAGTCTTGCAACAGCTGCGGGATCACAAGCTATACGCGAAATTCAGCAAGTGCGAATTCTGTATATCACAAGTGCCTTTTCTCGAGCATATCATCTCAGCGGAGGGTATCGCTGTAGACCCGAGTAAGATCACACAAGTGCTGAATTGGAAATCCCCGAGAACTGTTCATGAGGTACGGAGTTTCCTCGGACTCGTGGGATATTATCAGAGGTTCATTCCGAACTTCTTGAAGATTGCCAAGCCGATGACAGAGCTGCTGAAGAAGGCAACCAAATATGTTTGGAGTCCAACATGTGAAGCAGCATTCAAGGCTTTAGTCAAACACCTAACATCAGCACTGGTTTTGGCGCAGCCAGACACAACAAAACCGTTCGATGTGTACTGAGATGCATCCGGCATTGGGCTCGGATGTGTGCTGATGCAAGACCGAAGAGTGGTCGCATACGGATCATGGCAGCTCAAACCATGAGCAGAATTTTCCAACTCACCACTTGGAGCTCGCTGCCGTGGTACTTGCACTTAAAATGTAGAGGCACTACTTACTTGGTAACCTCGTACATTTATATACCGACCACAAAAGCCTCAAGTACATATTTACTCAGAAAGAGCTGAACATGAGGCAGCAAAGATGGTTAGAGTTGATAAGATTACAAAATAGAAATCAATTATCACTCCGGCAAGGCAAACGTAGTGGCGCATGCGCTGAGCCGCAAGTCACACATCAACAACCTGAGCATCACACTGTTGGAAGAGAGCGAGCCACCATTGCATGTGATTCCACATGGAGCTCTCTACAACTTAGCTTTGATCCCCACCATCCGTAAAGAGATAGCGGCTGCTCAGAAATATGACAAGGGCGTGTCGCATTTGCGGAGACGTATAGATAGTTGGGAGCTGAAATGTTTCCGGAAAGATGGAGACGGCGTTCTATGATTCAAGGACCGGATTGTCGTACCCCGTAACCCAGAGTTACGGAAGAAAATCTTTGATGAGGCTCACTTGTCAAAGTTTTCTATTCACCCCGGCAGCAAAAAATGTATCAGGAAATCAGAAGCATGTTTTGGTGGACACGAATGAAGCGGGAGATCGCAAAGTACGTGTCCGAGTGTGATACATGTCGAAGGGTGAACGCAGATCATATGCAGAAACCGGGACTGCTACAACCACTGGGCGTTCCTGCCTGGAAGTGGGGAGATGTGAGCATGGACTTCATCGTCGGTTTACCCACCACCTTTCAGAAACATGATTCTGATTGGGTGATCGTCGACCGGCTCACCAAAGTTGCCCATTTCATCCGGGTCAACTCCAACTACAACGCCAAGAAGTATGCTGAACTGTACATCTCACGGATCCTATGCTTATACGGCGTACCCCGTACCATCATATCGGATCGGGGCACTTTATTTGTGTCTCGTTTTTGGGAGCAGCTACACGATGCATTAAGGACGAAGCTGATCCATAGTTCAGCAAACCACCCGCAAACGGATGGACAAACTGAGCGGGTAAACCAAATTATAGAAGATATGCTACGAGCTTGCGCTATCAACCACGGCAAGAATTGGGATGATCACTTGCCATTGGCTGAGTTCTCGTACAACAATGGGTACCAAGACAGCATCAAGATGGCGCCTTACGAGGCGCTATACGGGAGAAAATGCCGCACACCACTGAATTGGTGTGAGTCTGGCGAAAGGGTTACCTTCGGGATTGATCTTGTCAATAACGCGGAAGAAAAGGTTCGGCTGATTCAAGCGAACCTAAAAGCCGCCCAATCCCAACAGAAACAATATGCGGACCGGAGAAGACGCCCATTACAATTCGAAGTCGGGGATCACGTATACCTACGTGTGTCTCCAATGATGGGCGTAAACAGGTTCGTGGTGAGAGGAAAGTTGGCACCCTGACTCATCGGCCCATTTCAGATTACCGAAAGATGTGGATCAGTAGCATACCGGTTGACATTACCAGAAGCACTTTCCGGTGTGCCCGACGTCTTTCACATTTCCCAGCTGAGGAAGTGTCTTAAGCTATCAACTACCATTCAGCTGGAGGACATAGAAGAACTGAAACCACATCTCACATATCGGGAGGAACCGGTTCAGATTATTGATAAAAGGCCCGAACCACACGAAACCATACGTTGTGGTTCTACAGAGTTCTATGGAGTATTCACTCCATGGACGAATCGACATGGGAGAGCGAAGGATTTCTTCGCACTAACTACCCCGACTTTTTCACGTCGCATATACGGTAATTTTCCACCAACCTCTCTCTCATTTTTACCCTATAATCTCGGGACGATATTCTTTTAGGGGGGGGGGGGAATGTAAGGGCCTAAGTTTTTTGGCACATATTCAAAGTGTCCATCACCACACACACACTTCATTTAAAGAAACTTGATGAACACATTTGAAGAGCAAGTAACCACCATCAACATGCTCATTAGACAATAAACTCACAAAACGCAAAAGTGGTATTTCCCATATGCATCATATAGGGGCTGGGCATATGAAAAACTCCTACACCTTGCTAGGAATGTCCATGCCAAGTTTCACCCAAATTCAAAACCTTTTTGAAGTCCTTTTGGGTATAGCTAGAAAGAGGGTGGTTTGAACTCAAATTCAAATATAGCTTGCAAATACTACCCACCGATAGTCCTTATGTGATCTGTTCACCGGGTGGGAACATTTCAGCAAGCATGATGGTTCCGAAAGCGCCATTATGCTTAGAGGGTAGAGTGTACCCTACGTCTCTCATAATTTTAGAGGGACAAAAGGTTGATGTCATCTTAGAGATGTCGTGGTTGACCCGCCATGGCTCTGTTTTAGACACCGTCCTCCGAATTGTGCACTTGAACTCAGAGGTGCACGAATCTCATTCCTTATTTCTGGACAGTCCAGAAAAAAAACTTCCAAGTGTCTATCAATCCACAACCATCAGATTGGAAGATATTCCAGTTGTCCGAGAGTTCCCAGACGTGTTCCCGGATGATTTACCGGGGATGCCGCCCGATAGAGAGGTGGAGTTCAATATTGAACTTGCACCGGGAACCATGCCAATATCCCGAAGGCCATAAAATATGCGGACCGGAGAAGACGCCCATTACAATTCGAAGTCGGGGATCACGTATACCTACGTGTGTCTCCAATGAAGGGCGTAAATAGATTCAGTGTGAGAGGAAAGTTGGCACCCCGATTCATCGGTCCATTCCAGATTACCGAAAGATGTGGATCAGTAGCATACCGGTTGACATTACCAGAAGCACTTTCCGGTGTGCACAACGTCTTTCAAATTTCACAGCTGAGGAAGTGTCTTAAGCTATCAACTTGTAGGATCGAAGAGCACGTGAAAAGCTACCAGAGGGGGGTGAATGGTAGATTAAAACTTTTCGCAGCGGAAACAACAAAAACCCCTCAGCAAAAAATCAATCGGTTGAAGAAACCGTGTGTGCAAGTGTTTTCAAACGTGTTCAACCGTGACAAATCAAGTAGAGAGGTAGAGAATCAAGTCACGGATCTAATGCAACAAGAATCACTTGAAAACACGAAAAATTGAGATACGATCAAAACATTAAACGAAGATCAATCTGTTCTACCCGATATAAAACAGATCTGCAACGCTGCAAAGAAACTCGTGTATATCAAAAACTAAAGATCCGAAGCTCGTCAAAATTTCACAGATGATAGATAATTGAGTTGTGAAGACAACCCATAAAGAATCACATCAATCGGATCTGTAAAACTCGAGTTATAAATGAAACACCGAAGCAACATTGGTCTGTCCAGAAACTCGGCGAGAAAGACTTGATAAAAAACAAGTCGGACGAACAAGGCACAAAAGCTCCTCGAAACTATGAACTTTATTCAATAGAAACACAAGAGGAACAGCCCAAAGTTCTCTACCCACGAGAGCTCTGGCCTCCCTTGCTTTTATAGCCAGCCCTCAGGCTAAACAATCCAATCTAGGACTCGTACTCCTAATTGGACTCGTATCCTAACTTACCATAACTGCTCAGGACTCTCCTATTCGCAGATAGAAGCAATCGTGAGACTTCCAAACACCATAGGAACGTCCTAAACATTTCTAAAACAACTCAACTTCGTGCCTAGCACGAAATCCTATCATAACCAACTCAAATCTTCCATATTTGAGCCATATCCGACTCAGCCTCAGCCTGAGTACGCAATCCAGCCGGTTGGACCTTTCCGACCAATTCTTTATGTCCACTTCTCTTCATCACGCCTTGGAACAATGTTGCCACATCCATGCACTCCTTGCACACGTGCAAACACCTTCCAATGACGTACACGCAACCTTCATATGCACTGCCCTTGATCCAAACATGCTGCGCGACCTCCCGATCAACTCAACCACAGCTCCTCCCGAACTTGGTTGTTGGAACCTCATCTCCTCCCTGAAACTAGTCCAAGGATCCCGTCACCAGCCATATCTTGAACTCAAGCAACACCTGCACATGAATAAACAACCAATTCTTCTGAGCACAAGTCCTCGACTTGACTCACGTTAGTTCGAAAATCACAACACCTTACATGAGCACGTCACATAAGCATGTTGCAAACCATATCAAATGATAACAGCCACAACCACCAAAACACACTAAAAACTTAGCAAATTAATACTAAGCAAACCTTCCCATAAAGCAAGTTTGAAACATTGCCAGTTAAAAGCAAAAACAAGACGCTGCAGTTCTACGAGTTGAACTTCACGGGAGCTCCCTAAAAACAAGCTCCGGACCTCACAGAAGCTCTCCGGACCTTGCATGAGCTCTCCGGACCATGCGTCAGACCTTGCCAACACTTGGCGGACCTAACAAAGAACTTGTCGGACCTTGCCACAGAAGAATGTTTTGGCAATATTCAAAACTTTGAATGTTAATGCTAACTTTTATCCTAATTGCCAATGTATTCAGCACACATAGGTCTCACAATCTCCCCCTTGATGAATGCATTGGCAACACCAATTAAAATCCGAACATTGGCTTATGAAAAGTTTTGAAAAGCTTTGAAAACTCATTTCTCCCGCTTTATTAATTTCTCCCCATTTTTTAAAATCAGAGAAGGAAGAAAGTGTATAACATATGCAAAGTGTAAAAAAAATCTCTCCTTATACATACTTCTCCCCCTTTAACAATGTATTCAGCAAGGTTCAAAAGAGAAATTTTTAAATGTTATGAGCATATTATAACATATACATACAAAACAAAGCTCATCCAAGTCATACTATCAGGTTACTTACACTATCACATCAATGAGATACATAAAGTAGTGTAAGCCATGCTAGAGATCAAATGTATTTTTCAGTTTAAGCAAGTCATGATCTCCCTTACTCAACTATTTCAAAACCTGAAAACATGACACTTGTTGCTGCATTTTTATTATTCATAATCATTTAAGGCACAAAGTTGATCATATGATATTTGCAAGAGATTATATGCCGCATCAGCCTTATTCTAACCAACCAAGCCAAGCCTATGTCATTTGACAATCAGAAGCTTAAGGACATGGTTTTAGTCATACACAATTCCTTCCAAGTTCATATATTAGTGCAATGATAAGCAATCTCAAAAGAAGAAGTTTCAAAGTTTCAGATTATTTTAGTTTCAGATTCACACATAGACTTTCAAAGTTTCAAAAACTCCCCCTCAATTTAAGCCATGAGGATGCATAACCCCTATTTCACTATGAATGAAACAAAAACGAGGAAAATCCAAAGGTTTTGTAAAAATATCAGCCAATTGTTGTTCGATATCGACATGGTGAAGCACAATGTTTCCTTTTTCAACATTATCATGAAGAAAATGATACCTAATGTCAATGTGCTTAGTTCTAGAGTGTTTCACGGGGTTTTTAGGAATACAAATTCCACTAGTGTTATCACAAAACAGTGGAACACTATCTAAATCAACCCCATAGTCCTTAAGTGTTTGAACAATCCAAAGAATTTGTGAGCAAGCGCTAGCCGCAGCTACATATTCAGATTCGGCCGTGGATTGTGCAACTGAACTTTGTTTTCTAGAGGACCAAGCAACAAGTGAATTACCAAGAAAATGACAAGCACCCGAAGTACTTTTCTTATCAATCCTACAACTCCCAAAATCAGCATCCGAAAAAGCTTTCAAAGAAACGGTTGAGGAAGAAGGAAGAAAAATGCCAAATTCTTGAGTTCCATGTAGGTACCTGAGAATCCTTTTGATGGCTTGGCGATGTGAAGCACGTGGAGAAGCTTGAAAACGTGCACAAAGACATACGCTAAATTTTATGTCCGGTCTTGACGCCGTGAGATACAAAAGTGATCCAATCATACTTCTGTATTCTTTTTTATCGACCGTGTCACCATCTTCGTCAAGTTCATGTGTTGTTGCTGTTCCCATTGGTGTCCGAAGAGGCTTGCATTTTTCCATGTTGAAGCGCTTAAGAAGGTCCTTTGTATACTTAGTTTGATGCACAAAAGTTCCTTCTTTTGTTTGCTTGATTTGCAGCCCCAAAAAGTATGAGTTCTCCCATCATACTCATCTCAAATTCTGAACTCATCATAGCTGAAAACTTGGACACGAGATCATGAGAAGCACAACCAAAGATAATATCATCCACATACACTTGAATGAATAATGAGTCATTGCCATGCTTAAGTACAAAAAGAGTTTTATCAACCTTGCCCATGGTAAACCCCTTTTCAAGTAAGAATGTTTTTAACTTATCAAACCATGCTCTAGGGGCTTGTTTTAGACCGTACAAGGCTTTGGACAGTTTGTAAACATGATTAGGAAAATTTGGATTTTCAAAACCCAGTGGCTGCTTAACATAAACCTCCTCCTCTATGTAGCCATTAAGAAAAGCACTTTTAACATCCATTTGATATAACTTGAAACCTTTAGATGCAGCAAATGCTAATAAAATTCTTATAGCTTCTAATCTAGCAACAGGAGCAAATGTTTGATCAAAATCTAGACCTTCAATTTGAGTGAAACCTTGAGCAACCAACCTAGCTTTATTCCTAACCACAACCCCATCCTCACTTTGCTTATTTTTAAATACCCATTTAGTTCCAATTAATGTGTGACCTTGAGGTGGAGGTACAAGTTTCCAAACATTATTTCTTTCAAAATTTTCTACCTCTTCTTGCATGGCATTAATCCAAGATTCATTAGTGAGTGCGTGTGATATATCCTTGGGTTCAAAAGAAGCAACAAAACAAGAATGAGCATGAGAGTTTGGATCGCAAAACCTGGACCGAGTGACTCGTTCATGCAAGCTTCCAATGATTTGTTGTGGAGGATGACTTTTGAGTACTCGGAGGGGAGTTGACACTTCACAAGAACCTTCTTATTCATGTTCGGACCTTTGATTAGGAGAGCTTGTTGATTGAGGAAGGTCCGAACCAGCAGTAGTGACTGTTGGTGCTGGTTGTGGTGCAAAATCAGCAGCTTGATCGTTATTTACTTCCGAGTTTTCGGGCAGCAGCACCACTTCTTCATCTTCTTCAATAAAAATACTCTCCCCCTGCGGATATGGATCCGGACCTGCAATATCGGAGCTAGTACTTGGGCTAGCTTCATCAAAAGAAACCTCGCAAGTCTCCACAATTTTGTTAGTGTCAAGTAAAAGCACACGGTAGCCTCTAGTATGAGATGGATAACCAAGAAACATGACGTCAACAGATCTAGCTTCAAATTTATCAAGATTACCATGTTTCTTAACAAAGCATTTGCAACCAAAAACCCTAAAGTGTGTAACACTAGGCCTATGTCCAAACCGGAGCTCATATGGGGTTTTTCCATGCTTAGCACGCAAGAAAACACGATTTGAGACATAACAAGCGGTTGCAATTGCATCAGCCCAAAATTTCCTAGGAGTTTGATATTCATCAAGCATAGTCCTAGCCATCTCAACTAAGGTCCTGTTCTTTCTTTCTACGACACCATTTTGTTGTGGTACATAGGGTGAAGAGTATTGATGATCTATTCAATTTTCAGCACAAAAGTGATCAAAGGATTGGTTTTTAAATTCAGTTCCGTTATGACTTCTAATTTCTTTTAATGATCCTGGGTGATCAATAGATAATCTAAGAAATAAAGTTTTAAAATGACTAAAAGCATTATTCTTAGATGCCATAAAATAAACCCAAGAATATCTGGAATAATAATCAACAATCACAAGCACATACCATTTACCTCCGAAGGATTGAACACGTGCCGGACCTACTGTGTCAAGATGTAAAAGTTGTCCCGGTTCAGCTGTCATGGTCATTGTGTGTGATATCCTAGCTCCCCGGTTAATAGGATTGATAGAGTACTCATACCACCAAGGTATACCTTCTTTTCCGGAAGCCCACCTGCAAAGAACTCTGGGGTTAAGCGTGCTTGGCCCAGAGGAATTTGGGGATGGGTGACCGACAGGGAAATTTTCCCGAGTGCGCACGAGTGAGGACAAAGTGCGCACAAAAGACGAGTGGTGGTATGTGGGGACAGTCTATGATCCTAGAGAACCAACATAAATGGTATCAGAGCCGACCCTCGCAGTTTCACGGGTGCGTACGGGTCAGTGACAAGGATACGGTAGTGTACGGGTCAGGGACGCAGGTACGTACGCATGACGCGTGGGTCCTCTGTGTGGGACACGGTATGGTACGTATGCTGCTAACCGGACGTACGTTATGCGTATGCCAGTACTGAACGTACGAACGTGGCTAAGAGGGGACGTTCCTGTCTTGGCGTTGACCGACGAGGACGTCGGTCTTCTAAGGGGCGTGGATTGTGTGATATCCTAGCTCCCCGGTTAATAGGATTGATAGAGTACTCATACCACCAAGGTATACCTTCTTTTCCGGAAGCCCACCTGCAAAGAACTCCGGGGTTAAGCGTGCTTGGCCCGGAGGAATTTGGGGGTGGGTGACCGACCGGGAAGTTTTCCCGAGTGCGCACGAGTGAGGACAAAGTGCACAGAAAAGACGAGTGGTGGTATGTGGGGATAGTCTATGATCCTAGAGAACCAACATAAGTGGTATCAGAGCCAAGGTTGCCCGTAGGAACGTGGACCTAGGTAGAAATGGACGTATTTAAGGCCCCTATTTTCTTAAAAACTATTTTTACAAGGTGTGTGTTGAAAAGTGTTATTTAATGGAGTCACTTTCTTCATCTTACCCCAACTTTCATTCAAAATAGGATTTTTGTTTAAAAGTTTAACTAACCTAATTTAAATGCTTTTTGTTTTAGATGGTTCGCATGATTCGCACCGCTCGCAAGTCCACAGGAGGGAGAGTTCCCGTAGTTGCCCTTGCCGAAAGAGAGGAGAGCCGTCGGGTGACGTACCTTTCCTACGGATTGGCAGTAGGAGGCTTGTTGCGCCGTCTTCGACGTATGCTCGAAGCCGCCGGCAATACGGGCAAGCTAATCATACACTATAGCTCCACCCGGACCATCCGGGAGAAGCGGGAAGAATGGAGTTCAGAAATGAGGATTATCCATGAAAATCAGCTTCTTAAGATCCACCTCTCTCCAGCTTGTTGAGCAACACAGGTCGATGTGGAGAAGGATGTCACCTGGGAGGCCATCACCTGCCAGAGTCACATCTATCGTCGCCACCTGGACAGGGCTGAGTACATGTATGTCCTCCAGCGTGAGAGTGGTACAACGGAATATAAGTACCCGTCAGTGCAGCAAGGGACTTCCCATGAGCACATGGACTTGTGCTTGGAGGATGCTGCTATGCTCACCACTCGACTGCAGGAGTGTCAGCAAGAACTTCAGGATGTTCGGGACACCGCGAAGGAAACGGAGGCGTTGCTGCGAGCCTGCTTAAGGGCGAGAGAAAGAGAAGATGGGAATGAACTGTGTGTCACCGTGAATGATACATGGACTCCTGACTACCCAGATCGCCGGGTGATTAGGCGTAGTCGCACTTCTCCACCAGCAGCTTCCCCACCGAAAGCAGAGTCAGAAGGCAGCCGCAATGATGAGGAAGACACCGAGGAGCCAACTCAGTGAATACGAGTAGTGTAGAGTCCTTCCCTTAGTTTAGCAGGATGTCGAGTAGTCGAGTCGTTATCTTAGTTAATGGTGTGTTAATGATTGGTGTGTGACGTGAGTTGTGGAAGCCATGAGCAATTGTCCACCGCCTCGTCTCCAGATTGTTTTGCTAGGTGTGTGAACCCACATGAAATAATATTGCATTTATTTTTGTGTGAGATATGAACCCTCAGAAAAGTGTAACAAAGCCTCAACACTTCAAAGTACAAACAAGTGAAAGTAGTAAGATGATCCGTAATGCTTTAAATTAACCTTGGTTGATCATGCCAGATGGCTGGAAGAGGAAAAGGACGTGCTGCCAACCACGCCAACAACAACGATGAGGCCTCCAACCCTCATCTTTCTGGAGGCCAGGACAGGGGTGGTCGCCGTGAAGGAGTTGATCCCCTCCACAAAATGCTGGAGAATCAAAATCAGCTCATACAGAACTTGACTCAAGTGGTGGCCAACTTGCATCAAGTTCCACCTCCACAAGCTGCACCACGCCAACCAAGATTGAGTGAGTTTCTAGGAACTCAACCTCCAAAGTTTGCAAGTGCTGCTGAACCTCTGGAGGCAGATGATTGGCTCAAGACCATTGAGAGCAAGATGAGGATCATACAGTGCCAAGGGTATGAGAGGGTGCTGTTTGCCTCTCATCAATTGCATGGACCTGCTGCTGATTGGTGGACCGCCTATGTGGCCGCCCATCTTGACCCTGAGAACATCACTTGGGAAGAGTTCAAGCGTAGCTTCCGCAACCATTACACCCCAAGAGGTGAACTCAAAAACAAGAGGAAGGAGTTCTTGGGACTGCAGCAGGGAAACATGACGGTGAGGGAATACCTCACTAAATTTACTCAACTATCCCGTTATGCCCCACGAGACATAGAGACTGATGAGCAGAAACAAGATTGTTTCGTGGAAGGACTTACCGCAGAAATGCAGAGTGCAATGTTCTCAAATGAGTATGAAAGCTTCCAAAAGATGGTGGACAGAGCGTTTGTGGTAGAAAGGAAGCTGAAGGCCTTGGAAAATGAGAATAAGAGGAAGGCCGGGTGGTCACATGAAGCCTCAGGGAGCAACACCCGCCCACGTCTGATGCAGCAACCTGCAGGGCAGACGAACCGTGCTGCGGTACCCTACTCAGCACCAAGAGGGTACAACCCGAACTACAGGCCTCCGGCAGCAACAGCACAGCCGCAACGTCAGTTTGTACAGCAGCCTCGCCCCGCATATCCACCTCGACCAGCAGTGCAAGGACCTCCAAACCAACCCCAAGACAACAAAGGCCAGGCACCTAAGGTTGGGGTGCAATGTTTTAGCTGTGGTGAAGTGGGGCACTACGCCCATAAGTGCCCAAAGAAGAAGCCCACGCAGCCACAACAGCAGAATGTAATGAGAGGACGGGTGAACCACGTCACTATGGAGGAAGCACAAGAGGCACCCGACGTGGTAGTTGGTAAGTTTCCGGCCAATTTACACATTGCAACCCTGCTGTTTGATTCTGGTGCTACCCACTCGTTCATTACTAAAGGGTTTGTTAAGAAGCATGACCTAGCAACAACACAAATGAACCATATGCTAGCCGTAAACTCTCCAGGTGGAGAAATAAGGACAAGACAAGTGTGTCCCAAAGTGAACCTAGACATTAATGGGGTAGTATTTACTGCTAACCTCATAGTGATAGATTCACAAGGGATAGATATTATTTTGGGTATGGATTGGTTGACCAAACAGAAAGGAATCATCCATTGTTCGACCAGAACGGTGGAACTAACTCACCCTAGTGGCACAAGAGTAAAGTTCATAACAATACACGAGCCTAGGAGGGACATTAAATTAAATCAAGTTGAAGTGAAAGTTGAGGAGATCAGGACCATCAGGGAATATCCAGATGTTTTTCCGGAGGAATTGCCAGGTATGCCTCCCGATCGTGAAGTGGAATTCGCAATTGAGCTAGTGCCTGGAACAGCCCCAATATACAAGAGACCTTATCGGATGGACTCCAAGCAGCTAGTAAAACTCAAGGATCATTTGAGAGAATTGACGGAGAAGGGGTATATTCACCCTAGTTCCTCACCATGGGGAGCTCCGGTGATATTTGTGCCCAAAAAGGACGGAACCCAAAGGTTATGCGTGGATTACCGTGCCTTGAATGAGGTAACCATCAAGAACAAGTACCATTACCCCGCATTGAAGACTTGTTTGATCAGTTGAGGGGAGCTTGTGTGTTCTTGAAAATTGATCTCAGGTCGGGATACCACAAACTCAAGATAAGGCAATCTGATATTCCCAAGACAGCTTTCGTATCTCGGTACGGATTGTATGAATACACTGTCATGCCTTTCGGGCTAACTAATGCCCCGGCGTACTTTATGTATCTCATGAACAAGGTATTCATGAAACATCTAAGGTTGGTGTTGCAAAGGCTGAGAGAACACCAACTATATGCCAAGTTGAGCAAGTGTGAGTTTTGGCTGAAGAGAGTTCCCTTCTTAGGACATATGATCTCGGAGGGAGGAATCTCCGTGGATCCTGCCAAAATCGAGGATATACAGAAGTGGAAGACCCCTGAAAATGTCGGGGAAGTTCAAAGCTTTTTGGGATTGGCTGGATACTATCGACGGTTTATTGAGGGATTCTCTAAGATCTCGAGATCCCTCACCAAACTGTTGGAGAAGGGAATCACATTCACATGGACACCACAGTGCGAGACGAGTTTTCAGGAGCTAAAGAAAAGATTGACAACAATCCTAGTGTTGGTTATGCCAGATATGCAGAAGAATTTCACGGTGTACTGCGATGCCTCTAGAAACGGGTTGGGATGTGTTTTCATGCAAGAAGGGCATGTCGTGGCTTATGCATCCCGACAACTCCGGAAGCACGAGAAAAACTATCCTACACATGACCTAGAACTAGCCGCAGTGGTACACGCGTTGAAAATTTGGCGACACTATTTGGTGGGGAAGAGGACAGAGATATATACGGATCATAAGAGTCTGAAGTACATTTTCACACAGCCAGATCTCAACCTCAGACAAAGGAGATGGTTAGAGCTAATTAATGACTTTGATGTGGGCATCAACTATCATCCTGGGAAAGCAAACGTCGTGGCCGATGCTTTAAGTCGGAAAGTGCAAGTCAATAAGTTAAGCTTAAAGGACATACCTGCAGAATTGAAGGACGAGGTTATAAGGCCCAATCTATGCCTTGTGAATAGTGGTGAAGCCATCGCCATGGAAGTGGACTCCACACTAGAGCAAGACATACGCGATGGTCAAAAGAATGACGAGAAGATACAAGAAATCAGGCAACTCATCAAGGAAAATAAAGCCCCTGGTTTCAGAGAGGATGAACAGGGAACGGTGTGGCACGGGAAAATAATCTGTGTGCCAGAAGTAAAGAAGATCCGTGAATTGATTTTGAAGGAGGCTCACGATTCCGACTATTCCATTCATCCTGGGAGTACGAAGATGTACCAGGACCTCAAGAGCAGGTATTGGTGGTATGGTATGAAGCGAGATGTCGCGGAACATGTTGCCCTATGTGACACATGCCAGTTGGTGAAAGCAGAACATCAACGAACCGCGGGATTATTGCAACCACTCAAAGTGCCTGAATGGAAATGGGAAGAAATCGGTATGGATTTCATAGTGGGATTGCCTAGGACCCAATCATGATATGATTCAATATGGGTCATCATTGACAGGCTAACCAAGGTAGCTCATTTCATCCCCGTGAAAGAAAGCTACAGCGGATCCAAATTGGCAGAGTTGTACATGTCAAGGATCGTGTGTTACCATGGAGTGCCAAAAAAGATTGTGTCGGATCGAGGGACGCAGTTCACCTCAAGGTTCTGGCAAAAATTGCATGAAACCATGGGAACCCATCTGAATTTCTGCTCTGCCTATCACCCCCAAACTGACGGGCAGACGGAAAGAACCAATCAGATCCTTGAAGATATGCTGAGGGCATGTGCACTCAAAAACAATCGGAGTTGGGACAAGAACTTACCGTATGCGGAATTCTCCTATAACAACAGCTATCAAGCTAGTATGAAGATGTCACCGTTTGAAGCTTTGTATGGGAGGAAGTGCAGAACTCCCCTATTTTGGAACCAAACAGGGGAAAGTAAAGTGTTTGGTCCAGAAGTACTCCAAGAAGCCGAGGCGAAGGTGAGGGAAATTCGCAACAACTTGAGGATAGCACAGACACGCCAAAAGAGCTATGCCGATGTACGAAGAAGAGAGCTCGTTTTCAACGTGGGAGACTATGTCTACCTCAAGGTGTCCCCTATCCGAGGACTTCGTCGGTTCAAGGTGAAAGGGAAGTTATCACCTCGATACATTAGACCCTTTCAGATTCTAGAGAGAAAAGGCGAAGTGGCATATCAACTAGAACTACCGTCTCGCCTATCGGATGTGCATGATGTATTCCATGTGTCACAACTCAAGAAATGTCTAAGGACGCCTGAAGAGATGTTACCCATGAATGAGGTTGACGTACGAGAGGATCTGTCTTATGCCGAGCAACCGGTCAAGATTTTGGAGACAATGGAACGCCTCACAAGAAATAAAAGAATCCGGATGTGCAAGGTGCAGTGGAAGCATCACTCGGAAGAAGAAGCCACATGGGAGCGAGAAGACGAGCTTAAGGCACAGTTTCCGGAATTGTTTTCCTAGAACCACCAATCTCGAGGACGAGATTTCTTTTATGGGGGGTAGAGCTGTAACACCCCAAAATCCTGTTCAGAGGGGAGTTTAAAAATTTTTGGACGTGTTGCATGTGTTGCAAAAATTCAAATTCAAACTGGAATTCAAATTAAACTCAAAACTAAAAGAAATAGAAAAAGAAAAAGGAAAACAGAAAAAACCGGCCAGTGGGCCGAAACCCACCAGCCGGCCCACCCTGCCCCCGCGCCAGCCCGCAGCCGCGCGCCCGTGCTCCCTCTCGCAGACAGGTGGGACCCACCTGTCATCCCTAACCCCCGATCGTCCGAAACTCGGACTGTTCACCCGCGCGCGCGATCGCAACCGACCGGATTTCCGGCCGAATTCTTGTTTCGGAGGACTCCCACTTGATCTAAACAAACCCACCGCCCTCCCCCGTCTATAAAAACCCCGGCCTCGTTCTGTTTTTCCCACGCGATCCGCCAATTTTTACTCCGGTGAGAACCCGAGCCCCTCCGGCGAATTCTGGCCGATCTACGCTCGGAAATTCCGATCTAACTCGCTGGTCTTGATCCACCGCCTCTGGGGAACCTCGCAGGTGCAGAAAACTCGATGGTTTGCGGTTCAAACACAGTGCCGACGAGCCTCGCCGTGAATTCACCTCGGACCTCGTCGCCGACAGCCTTCCAGGACCTCCGAGTTCAAGAAAACCCCCGAGGTGAGATCCCCGACCTCCCCTCCACCGATCTATGCCATAAAATCACATATTTAGGAAGAATTGACGAAGATCCGAAACTCTCCGGCGAGATCGCCGCCTCCCGCCGCCGTGCGTGCGCCGCCGGGCAGCGCCCCCCGCGCTCGATCAGAGCGACGTGGCCGCTTGAGCGCCGTTTATTTTAAATCGCACGGTAGAGTTTAAATCCCCGCGTACCGGTTTGACGTTATAATCTTAGCCATCTGTTTTAAATCGGACGGTCCATGTCAGCCCGCGTTATAAAGACTGGAATTCTTACGTGCTACCCCCTGGGGTTCTCGGGAAATAAGAGCTAGCCCCGGAAACTTCTGATCTAGCCCCTGGAACTTCAGAAAATCATGTAAATTCATTTAAAAATCAGTTTTAGCCCCTGGACTTAATAAAAGTTAGGAAAAACTCCTCTGTTATGTGTAGCTAGACCCCTGAAAATTGTTAAAATAATATTATAGACCCTGTAGTGTGGTGAGTTTACCTTTTTAACCCTGTTTGATATTAAATTTAGGAAATTGAATATGAGGCTAGTATTTAAAATTTAAAAAGTGGGACAAACATATTGTCAGATTTAAATTAAAAACTTTCTCAGTACTTAGAAAACTTTGGAGTGAGATAAAAATAGATTTTTGGCTGAAATGAATCTGTTTAATTTATTATTCACATTTATTAGTTATAGGGACACATTTTTAAGTGAAGAATAGTTCTGAAAATTAGGGAAATAAATGTAAAATAGTTTACATCAGAGGAAAAGGTCAAAAATATGTTATTAAATATTTTAGATCAGAACCTGTTCTGATTAGATGATGTGTCTTGTTATTTTCATAATAAAGTTCACATTTAGGCATAGGAAATAAATCTGAAAATATAGCAACTAGTAAATGATAAATGCAGTTTCTAAAATCCAAAGAATTCAGTTTAGGGTTGGTAGAAATTCTGTAAACACATATGGAGAAGGAAAATACCTTTCATGCATACTTGGTAGCTAAATGGTGTAGTAATTGAATATAAGGAATTTATTTAAATTGGAGACTCATATATAAAGTATGCAAGCATAAATGTGAATACAAAAGTAGGAATCATATACACATGATTAAAAGTGCATGTAAGCCAAAGGTCAACACACATAGAGTAAACACAACACATAGAAGTTGTGAATGGCTTTGTTACATGTGAATGTGTGGTTTGTATGAAGTGGAAGTGTGAACTATGTCTTATGGATTGTTGTTTTTCTTTTGCTATGTGTGATGGTATGATGTAGAACCTGCTCAAGAGCAAGTTATTCCTTTCCAAGATCAGGACTACCCATTTCAAGAGCAGCAGTAAGGAGGCAAGTGTCCTTGACCAATTTGATCCTATGCTAGGATGTGTAGCTAGAATTATTTGCATTGTCAAATGAAAACATGAAACCCATGCTAGTATGTTTCCCTAGAATTGCATTACCTTGTTTCCTTGTAGCTTGGGTTGGGATTCATTTTATCATGCCATTTATTATTATGCATATGCTTAGCCATGCTTAGAATGGGATATTTGGGATATGAGATCATCAGTTTATTTTACCATACTCTTGAATGAGATATTGTGAGTTATGTAGAGGTGGGGATCAAGACAAGTTGGATGTTTTGGTTGGTGCTGGGTGCACGAGACTTGGGTTTGTGTTAGTACTTGCCTGGATCCTAAGGACCGGTTCATGGAGCATGTAACCTGGCTTTACCATGCCAAACACATGCTGAGATGGGGCAGCTTGGCCAATTAATTAGGTGTATCCCCGGCGTAGTATGGGTGTGTTGGATGGTGCGGGGAGTAGGTGTCAGCTCGACTACCATATGAACCGCAAGGCTCAAGAGGGGGCCACTGCAGCGGGGTTGGAGCCTCTTGTATGCTGTTAGGGGTGAAACCTCAGTGGGCCCATGCTCGTCGGGAATCCCTTTGTAAAGGCTTCGTAGTGATCTCCTGGCTACACACCTGGGAAGTGTGAATGTGGTTCGTAGCCACTGGCATAATGGAGGTTCTTTTAGTCCACCCGGCAACGGGGGATGAAATCACTACATGTGGGTACAGTGGTGCAAACTCTGCAGAGTCAAAACTGTCATGACAGCCGTGCTCACGGTCAAGAGCGGCTTGGACTTATTCATGATTAGAGGATTGAGGGTTTTGGAAGTTGTGGATGTTAAGCGGGGAGCTTAACATTGGAAATGATGTTATGGTTATTTGATTATGATGATGGGATGGGAGATTGGGACCATTTCACCTGTGTAGTAATGTAGGTGCTTAATAAGCTAAGGTGATAGGTATTAATTGCGTAGTGCTTTAACCATGAGTTCAACCTCTCCTTGTTCTAGCCATGCATGACATAACTTTCCCACACTTGCTGAGTACCATCGGTACTCAACCTTGCATATTTTGTTGGTTTATATTGCTGCTCAGGTCAAGATAATGAGGTGGTGTATAATAACCAAGACTTTGGACCCGAAGAAGGTTTCTAGGTTCATGGAGACCCCCGGGCAACGCCTGTGAAGCAGCCCTCGAGAATAATATTCCGCTGCTAGTTTATTTCCTTGTGATGAACTTATTATTGTCCATCGAGACATTTGCTATGTAAGACTTATTTATATTCGACACCTGGCTTGTAATAAATGATGCATCACTATTTGTCATCACATGTATGAGAAAATGATCCTGGCATACATGTGATATTCACTTGGTTGTTCTTCGGAAAAACCGGGTGTGACATTGTGAGAGGAGCATGTGAACCTGCAACAAACTTAGCATGTCTACAAGAAGAGCACACAATATCATTGTCCTTTTTAAGCTTCGGCAGCCCACGTATGCGATCGAGAGCACTAACACGAGTGAGATGATCAAAGCCTATGTGACCAAGTCTACGATGTTAAAAATATAGATCCTTTGTATCATTAGCAACTAGACACCGATGCTTAGAAGTTTACAAATCAAAATCAGCTTTAAAAACTCTTCCAAACCTAGACATGTTAAACAAAAGCTCACCTTTTGAATCTACAACCTTGCAGCAATTTTTAGCAAAGCTAACCTCCAGATTTTTATCTAGCAATTGTGAAACCGAAATCAAGTTGTATTTCAAATTTTTAACAAGTGCCACATCTTTCAAAGTGTAGAGATTGTTTACTCTAACCGAATCTTTAGCAATTATGGGAGTAGAAGAGTTATCGGCGAAAGTAACATTTTCTACACGTGACACAAAAGAGAGAGAGGAGAACCATTCTTTGTTACCAGTCATGTGGCGTGAGCAACCTGAATCCACAATCCAAATGTTCTCCTTCCTCAAACGTGAAACCTACACAGCAGCACAATACATCGATGACTCAATACTGGGGTTAGTTAAAAGACTTTTAGGAATCCAGTACTGAGTCACACGACGTCCAGCAGGAATAACACACGAAAGCTGAGAAGGTACAGCAGGTTTATGAGCCAAATATCGAAAATTTTTGTTCCCAACTACTGACTTAGAAGATGTGTTATATGTAGCACAAAAAACAGTAGGTCCGGGAGCAAGTTTTTGACTCATTACAGCAGGTTGCTAGCTCCGAACATTCGGTCTAGCAGATTTTGCTTGGTTGTTATGTGATCTAGCAAGTATTCTTTGTTTCTTATCGTGTTTAGCTAGTCTATAACAAAAATCCATGACATGACCATCTCTACCACAGTAGGTACAATGAAAAATAACCTTATTATCATGTGTCACACCCGGTTTTTCCGAAGAACAACCAAGTGAATATCACATGTATGCCAGGATCATTTTCTCATACATGTGATGACAAATAGTGAAGCATCATTTATTACAAGCCAGGTGTCGAATATAAATAAGTCTTACATAGTAAATGTCTCGATGGACAATAATAAGTTCATCACAAGAAAATAAACTAGCAGCGGAATATTATTCTTTTAGGGCTCCATCACAGGCTTTGCCCGGGGGTCTTCATGAACCTAAAAACCTTCCTCGGGTCCAAAATCTTGGTCATTATACACCACCTCATTATCTTGACCTGAGCAGCAATATAAACCAACAAATATGCAAGGTTGAGTACCAATGGTACTCAGCAAGTGTGGGAAAATTATATCATGCATGGCTAGAACAAGGAGAGGTTGAACTCATGGTTAAAGCACTACGCAATTAATACCTTTCACCTTAGCTTATTAAGCACCTACATTACTACACAGGTGAAATGGTCCCAATCTCCCATCCCATCATCATAATCCAATAACCATAACATCATTACCAATGTTAAGCTCCCTGCTTAACTTCCAAAAACCATCATTCCTCTAATCATGAATAAGTCCTGGCCGCTCTTAACCGTGAGCACGGCTGTCAAGACAGTTTTGACTCTGCAGAGTTTGTACCACTGTACCCACAAGTAGTGATTTCATCCCCCGTTGCCGGGTGGACTAAAAGAACCTCCATTATGCCAGTGGCTACGATCCACATTCACACTTCCCAGGTGTGCGGCCAGGAGATCACTACGAAGCCTTTACAAAGGGATTCCCGACGAGCATGGGCCCACTGAGGTTTCACCCCTAACAGCATACAAGAGGCTCCAACCCCGCTGCAGTGGCCCCCTCTTGAGCCTTGCGGTTCATATGGTAGTCCAGCTGACACCTACTCCCCGCACCATCCAACACACCCATACTACGCCGGGGATACACCTAATTAATTGGCCAAGCTGCCCCATCTCAGCATGTGGTTGGCACTGTAAAGCCGGGTTACATGCTCCATGAACCGGTCCTTAGGATCCAGGCAAGTACTAAACACAAACCCAAGTCTCGTGCACCCAGCACACAACCAAAACATCCAACTTGCCTTGATCCCTACCTCTACATAACTCCCAATAGCTCATTCAAGAGTATGGTATAATAAACTGATGATCTCATGTCCCAAATATCCCATTCTAAGCATGGCTAAGCATATGCATGTAAATAAATGACATGGTAAAATAAATCCCAACCCAAGCTACAAGGAAAACAAGGTAATGCAATTCTAGGGAAACTTTCCTAGCATGGGTTTCATATTTCATTTGACAATGCAAATAATTCTATCTACATATCCTAGCATAGGATCAAAGTGGTCAAGGACACTTGCCTACTTCTTGCTGCTCTTGAAATGGGTAGTCCTGATCTTGGAAAGGAATAACTTGCTCTTGAATAGGTTCTACTTCATACCATCACACATAGCAAAAGAAAAACAACAATCATAAGACATAGTTCACACTTCTTACTCCATACAAACCATACATTCATATTTATGAAATTCATTCACCCTTATATGTGTGTGTTTCAGTTTTAAATAAATTTCTTATATTAAACTACTACACCTTTTCACTACCAAGTATGTATGAAAAGTATTTTTCTTCTCCATATGTGCCTTCATAATTTCTATCAACCCTAAACTGAACTTTTTGAATTTTAAAAACTCCATTTATCATTTACTAGTTGCTATATTTTCAGATTTATATTCCTATGCATAATTGTGTATTTTATTATGAAATTAGTAATACACATCATCTAAACAGTATAGGTTCTGGTCCTAAATAATTTAATAACATGTTTTGACCTTGGCTTCTGATGTAGACTATTTCATAATTATTTTCCCTATTTTTCTATAACTATTCTTTACTTCAAAATGTGTCCCTATACTAATAAATTTGAATAATAGATGAAACAGATTTAATTCTGTCCAAAATATGTTTTTATCTCACTCCAAAATTTTCTAAACATTGAGAAAGTCTTTAAGTTAATTTTGACAATATGTTTGTCCCACTTTTTAATTTTTAAACACTAGTTACATATCCAATTTTCTAAATTAAATACTAAACAGGGTTAAAAGTAAACTCTCCCCATTACAGGGTCTATAATATTATTTTCAGAATTTCCAGGGGTCTAGCTACACATATCAGAGGTGTTTTTCCTAATTTTTATTAAGTCCAGGGGCTAAAACTGATTTTTAAATGAATTTACATGATTTTCTGGAGTTCCAGGGGCTAGATCTGAAGTTTCCGGGGCTAGTTCTCAATTTCCAGAGAACCCCAGGGGGTAGCACGTAAGAATTCCAGTCTTTATAATGCGGGGCTGACGTGGACCGTCCGATTTTAAACCGACGGCTGAGATTATAACATCGAACCGGTACGCGGGGTTTTAAAGTCTACCGTGCGATTTAAAATAAACGGCGCACAAGCAGCCACGTCGCTCCGATCGAGCGCGGGCGGCGCTGCCGGCGGCGCACTGCGGCGGGAAGCGGCGATCTCGCCGGAAAGTTTCGGATCCTTGAGAATTCTGCCTAGAACTGTGATCTTATGGCCTAGATCGATAGAGGGGAGGTCAGGGATCTCACCTCGGGGGTTTTCTCGAGCTCGGGGGTCCTGGAAAGTGATCGGCGGCGAGGTCTGAGGCAAAACCACGGCGAAGCTCGTCGGCGCTGGATTTACACCATAACTCTCCGAGTTTTCTGCACCTGCAAAGTTCCCCGGAGACGGTGGATCAAGACCAGCAAGTTAGATCAGAGTTTCCGAGCTTAGATCGGCCAGAATTCACCGGCGAAGTCTCGGTGCTCACCGGAGTGAAAATCGGCGATCGAGTGGGAAAAACTGATCGGGGCTGGGGTTTTTATAGCCGGGGGAGGGCGGTGGGTCAGTTGTGATCGAGTTGGATTCTTCTGGGACCAGAATTCGGCTGCGGGACGCGGAAATCCGGTCGGTTGCGATCGCGCACGCGCGGGAGAGAGTCCGGAGTCGGCGCGAGCGGGGGTTAGGGACGACATGTGGGTCCCACCTGTCTGTGAGAGACAGCGCGGGCGCGCGGGGGCGGGCTGGCGCGGGGGAAACTGGGCCGGCTGGCCGGTTTCGGCCCACTGGACGGTTTTTTTCCCGTTTCTCTTTTTCTTTTTCCATTTCTTTTCTGTTTTGAGTATAATTTGAATTCCAGTTTGAATTTGAATTTTTGCAAAACATGCAACACGTCCAAAAATTTCTAAATTCCCCTCTGAACATGGTTTTGGGTTTTGAATCAAAATTTGGGGTGTTACAGCTCTACCCCCCTTAAAAGAAATCTCGTCCTCGAGATTGGTGTTTCTAAGAAAACAATTCCGGAAATTGTGCTTTAAGCTCATCTTCCCGTTCCCAGGTGGCTTCCTCTTCTGAGTGATGCTTCCACTGCACCTTGCACATCCGGATTCTTTTATTTCTGGTGAGGCGTTCCATCGTCTCCAAAATCTTGTATGGTTGCTCGGCATAAGACAAATCTTCAGCTACATCCACTTCATTCATGGGTAACACCTCCTCAGGCGTCCTCAGGCATTTCTTGAGTTGTGACACATGGAATACATCGTGCACGTCCGATAGATGAACCGGTAACTCTAGTTGGTACGCCACTTTGCCTTTCCTTTCCAAAACTTGAAATGGTCCGATGTATCGAGGTGACAACTTCCCTTTCACCTTGAACCGACGAAGTCCTCTGATAGGGGACACCTTGAGATAAACATAGTCTCCCACGTTGAAAACGAGCTCTCTTCTTCGTACATCAGCATAACTCTTCTGGCGTGTTTGTGCTATCCTCAAGTTGTTGCGAATCTCCCTCACCTTCGCCTCGGCTTCTTGTAGCACTTCTGGACCAAACACTTTACTTTCTCCTGTTTGGTTCCAAAATAGGGGAGTTCTGCACTTTCTTCCATACAAAGCTTCAAACGGTGACATCTTCATACTAGCTTGATAGCTGTTGTTATAGGAAAACTCCGCATACGGTAAGTTCTTGTCCCAACTCCTATTGTTTTTGAGTGCACATGCCCTTAACATATCTTCAAGGATCTGATTGGTTCTCTCCGTCTGCCCGTCAGTTTGGGGATGATAGGCAGAGCTGAAATTCAAATGGGTTCCCATGGTTTCATGCCACTTTTGCCAAAACCTCGAGGTGAACTGTGTCCCTCGGTCCGACACTATCTTCTTTGGCACTCCATGGTAACACACAATCCTTGACATGTACAATTCTGCCAATTTGGATCCGCTGTAGCTTTCTTTCACAGGGATGAAATGAGCTACCTTGGTTAGCCTATCAATGATGACCCATATTGAATCATACCCGGATTGGGTCCTAGGCAATCTCACGACAAAATCCATGCTGATTTCTTCCCACTTCCATTCAGGCACTTTGAGTGGTTGCAGCAATCCCGCGGGTCGTTGATGTTCTGCTTTCACCAACTGACATGTGTCACATAGGGCAACATGTTCCGCGACATCTCGCTTCATGCCATACAACCAATACCTGCTCTTGAGGTCCTGGTACATCTTCGTACTCCCAGGATGAATGGAATAGTCGGAATCGTGAGCCTCCTTCAAAATCAATTCACGAATCTCCTTTACTTCTGGCACACAGATCCTTTTCCCGTGCCACACCATTCCTTGTTCATCCTCTCTAAAACCAGGATCTTTATTTTCCTTGATGAGCTGTCTGATCTCTTGTATCTTCTCATCATTCTTTTGGCCCTCGCGTATGTCTTGCTCGAGTGTGGAGTCCACTTCCATGGCGATGGCTTCACCACCATTTACTAAACATAGATTGAGTCTTATAACCTTGTCCTTCAATTCTGCAGGCATGTCCTTCAAACTCAACTTATTGACCTGCACTTTCCGACTCAAAGCATCGGCCATGATGTTTGCTTTCCCAGGATGATAGTTGATGCCCACATCAAAGTCATTGATTAGCTCTAACCATCTCCTTTGTCTGAGGTTGAGATCTGGCTGTGTGAATATGTACTTCAAACTCTTATGATCCGTATATATTTCTGTCCTCTTCCCCATCAAATAGTGCCGCCAAATTTTCAACGCGTGTACCACTGCAGCTAGTTCTAGGTCATGTGTAGGATAGTTCTTCTCGTGCTTCCGAAGCTGCTGGGACGCATATGCCACGACATGTCCTTCTTGCATGAGAACACATCCCAACCCATTTCCAGAGGCATCGCAGTACACTGTGAAATTCTTCTGCATATCTGGCATAACCAGCACTGGGGCTGTTGTCAATCTCTTCTTTAGCTCCTGAAAGCTTGTCTCGCACTGTGGCGTCCAGGTGAATGTGATTCCCTTCTCCAATAGTTTGGTGAGAGGTCTCGAGATCTTGGAGAATCCCTCAATAAACCGTCGATAGTATCCAGCCAATCCCAAAAAGCTTCGAACTTCCCCGACATTTTCAGGGGTTTTCCACTTCTGGATATCTTCGATTTTGGCGGGATCTACGGAGATTCCTCCCTCCGAGATTATATGTCCTAAAAAGGGAACTCTCTTCAGCCAAAACTCACACTTGCTCACCTTGGCATATAGTTGGTGTTCTCTCAGCCTCTGCAACACCAACCTTAGATGTTTCTCATGTTCTTCTTCATCTTTGGAGAAGACGAGAATATCATCTATGAAAACCACCACAAATTTGTCCAGATATTCCATGAATACCTTGTTCATGAGGTACATGAAATATGCCGGGGCATTGGTTAGCCCGAAAGGCATGACAGTGTATTCATACAGTCCGTACCGAGATACGAAAGCTGTCTAGGGAATATCAGATTGCCTTATCTTGAGTTGGTGGTACCCCGTCCTGAGATCAATTTTCGAGAACACACAAGCTCCCCTCAACTGATCAAACAAGTCTTCAATGCGGGGGTAATGGGTACTTGTTTTTGATGGTTACCTCATTCAAGGCACGGTAATCCACGCATAACCTTTGGGTTCCGTCTTTCTTGGGCACAAATATCACCGGAGCTCCCCATGGTGAGGAACTAGGGCGAATATACCCCTTCTCCGTCAATTCTCTCAAATGATCCTTGAGCTCTTCTAGCTGCTTGGAGTCCATTCGATAAGGTCTCTTGTATATTGGGGCTGTTCCCGGTACTAGCTCAATTGCGAACTCCACGTCACGGTCGGGAGGCATTCCTGGCAATTCCTCCGGAAAAACATCTGGATATTCCCTGATAGTCCTGATTTCCTCAACTTTCACCTCCACTTGATTTAATTTAATGTCCCTCCTAGACTCGTGTATCGTTATGAACTTTACTCTTGTGCCATTGGGGTGAGTTAGTTCCACCGTTCTGGTCGAACAATGGATGATTCCTTTATGTTTGGTCAACCAATCCATACCCAAAATAATATCTATCCCTTATGAATCTATCACTATGAGGTTAGCAGTAAATACTACACCATTAATGTCTAGGCTCACTTTGGGACACACTTGTCTTGTCCTTATTTCTCCACCTGGAGAGTTTACAGCTAGCATATGGTTCATTTGTGTGGTTGCTAGGTCATGCTTCTTAACAAACCCTTGAGCAATGAACGAGTGGGTAGCACCAGAATCAAACAGCAGAGTTGCAAGGTGTAAATTGGCAGGAAACTTACCAACTACCACGTCGGGTGCCTCTTGTGCTTCCTCCATAGTGACGTGGTTCACCCGTCCTCTCACTACATTCTGCTGTTGTGGCGGCGCAGGCTTCTTCTTTGGGCATTTATGGGCGTAGTGCCCCACTTCACCACAGCTGAAACATTGCACCCCAATCTTAGGTGCTTGGCCTTTGTTGTCTTGGGGTTGGTTCGGGGGTCCTTGCACTGCTGGTCGAGGTGGATATGCGGGGCGAGGCTGCTGCACAAACTGACGTGGCGGCTGTGCTGGTGCTGCGGGTGGCCTGTAGTTTGGGTTGTACCCTCTTGGTGCTGAATAGGGTACCGCAGCACGACTCATCTGCCCCGTGGGTTGCTGCATCATACGTGGGCGGGTGTTGCTCCCTGAGGCTTGATGTGACCACCCGGCCTTCCTCTTATTCTCATTTTCCAGGGCCTTTAGCTTCCTTTCTACCACAAATGCTCTGTCCACCATCTTTTGGAAGCTTTCATACTCATTGGAGGACATTGCACACTGCATCTCTGCGGTAAGTCCTTCCATGAAACAATCTTGTTTCTGCTCATCAGTCTCTATGTCTCGTGGAGCATAACGGGATAGTTGAGTAAATTTAGTGAGGTATTCCCTCACAGTCATGTTTCCCTGCTGCAGTCCTAAAAATTCCTTCCTCTTGTTTTTGAGTTCACCTCTTGGGATGTAATAGTTGCGGAAGCTACGCTTGAACTCTTCCCAGGTGATGTTCTCAGGGTCATGATGGGCGGCCACGTAGGCGGTCCACCAATCAGCAGCAGGTCCCTGCAACTGATGAGAGGCAAACAGCACCCTCTCATACCCTTGGCATTGTATAATCCTCATCTTACTTTCAATGGTCTTCAGCCAATCATCTGCCTCCAGAGGTTCAGCAGCACTTGCAAACTTTGGAGGTTGAGTTCCTAGAAACTCACTCAACCTTGGTTGGCATGGTGCAGCTTGTGAAGGTGGAACTTGATGCAAGTTGGCCACCACTTGAGTCAAGTTCTGGATAAGCTGATTTTGATTCTCCAGCATTTGGTGGAGAGGATCAACTTCTTCACGGCGACCACCCCTGTCCTGGCCTCCAGAAAGATGAGGGTTGCATGCCTCATCATTGTTGTTGGCCGGGTTGGCAGCACGTCCTTTTCCTCTTCCGGCCATCTGGCAGAATCAACAAATGTTAATTTGATACCATTTAGTATCATCTTACTACTTTCATTCGTTGGTACTTTGAGGTGTTGAGGCTTTGTTAAAATTTTACGAGGGTTTATGTCTCACACCAAATAAATGCACTATTATTTCCTGTGGGTTTACACACCAAAGCAAAACAATCTTAAGACGAGGCTGTGGACAATTGCTCATGGCTTCCACAACTCACGTCACACACCAAGCATCATCACACCATTAACTACGTAACGACTCGACTACTCGACCTCTTGCTAGCTAGGGGAAAGATTCTACACTACTCGTCCTCTTGAGCTGGCTCCTCGGGATCTTCCTCCTCATTTCGGCTACCTTCTGACTCTGCTTTGGGTGGAGAGGCTGCTGGTGGAGAAGTGCGACGACGCCTGATCGCTCAGCGATCCGGGGAGTCAGGAGTCCATGGATCACTCACGGTGACACACAGTTCATTCCCATGTCCTCTTTCTCTCGCCTTTAAGCAAGCTCGCAGCAACGCCTCCGTTTCCTTCACGGTGTCTCGGACATCCTGAAGCTCTTGTTGACACTCCTGCAGTCGAGTGCTGAGCATAGCAGCATCCTCCAAGCACAAGTCCATGTGCTCATGGGAAGTCCCTTGCTGCACCGGTGGGTACTTGTATTCCGTGGTACCACTCTCACGTTGGAGGACATACATGTACTCAGTTTTGTCCAAGTGGCGACGATAGATGTGACTCTGGCAGGTGATGGCCTCCCAGGTGACATCTCTCTCCGCGTCAACTTGTGTTGCTCGACAAGCTGAGAGTGGTGAATCTTAAGCAGCTGATTCTCGTGTATAATCCTCATCTCCGAACTCCATTCTTCCCTCTTCTCGCGGATGGTCCTGGTGGAGTTATAGTGGATGATTAGCTTGCCCGTATTGCCTGCGGCTTCGAGCATACGTCGAAGACGGCGCAACAAGTCTCCTACTGCCAATCCGTAGGAAAGGTACGTCACTGGACGACTCTCCTCTCTTTCGGCAAGGGCAACTACGGGAACTCTCCCTCCTGTGGACTTGCGAGCGGTGCGAATCATGCGAACCATCTAAAACAAAAAGAATTAAAACTTAGGTTAGATAAACTTTTTAAACAAAAATCCCATTTTGAATGAAAATTTGGTGTAAGATGAAGAAAATGACTCCTTAAATAACACTCTTCAACCCACACCTTGGAAAATAGTTTTTAAGAAAATAGGGCCCTTAAATACGTCCATTTCTACCTAGGTCCACGTTCCTACGAGCAACCTTGGCTCTGATACCACCTCTGTCACACCCGGTTTTTCCGAAGAACAACCAAGTGAATATCACATGTATGCCAGGATCATTTTCTCATACATGTGATGACAAATAGTGAAGCATCATTTATTACAAGCCAGGTGTCGAATATAAATAAGTCTTACATAGTAAATGTCTCGATGGACAATAATAAGTTCATCACAAGTAAATAAACTAGCAGCGGAATATTATTCTTTTAGGGCTCCATCACAGGCGTTGCCCGGGGGTCTTCATGAATCTAAAAACCTTCCTCGGGTCCAAAATCTTGGTCATTATACACCACCTAATTATCTTGACCTGAGCAGCAATATAAACCAACAAATATGCAAGGTTGAGTACCAATGGTACTCAGCAAGTGTGGGAAAATTATATCATGCATGGCTAGAACAAGGAGAGGTTGAACTCATTGTTAAAGCACTACGCAATTAATACATTTCACCTTAGCTTATTAAGCACCTACATTACTACACAGGTGAAATGGTCCCAATTTCCCATCCCATCATCATAATCCAATAACCATAACATCATTACCAATGTTAAGCTCCCCGCTTAACTTCCAAAAACCATCATTCCTCTAATCATGAATAAGTCCAGGCCGCTCTTAACCGTGAGCACGGCTGTCAAGACAGTTTTGACTCTGCAGAGTTTGTACCACTGTACCCACAAGTAGTGATTTCATCCCCCGTTGCCGGGTGGACTAAAATAACCTCCATTATGCCAGTGGCTACGATCCACATTCACACTTCCCAGGTGTGCGGCCAGGAGATCACTACGAAGCCTTTACAAAGGGATTCCCGACGAGCGTGGGCCCACTGAGGTTTCACCCCTAACAGCATACAAGAGGCTCCAACCCCGCTGCAGTGGCCCCCTCTTGAGCCTTGCGGTTCATATGGTAGTCCAGCTGACACCTACTCCCCGCACCATCCAACACACCCATACTACGCCGGGGATACACCTAATTAATTGGCCAAGCTGCCCCATCTCAGCATGTGGTTGGCACTGTAAAGCCGGGTTACATGCTCCATGAACCGGTCCTTAGGATCCAGGCAAGTACTAAACACAAACCCAAGTCTCGTGCACCCAGCACACAACCAAAACATCCAACTTGCCTTGATCCCTACCTCTACATAACTCCCAATAGCTCATTCAAGAGTATGGTATAATAAACTGATGATCTCATGTCCCAAATATCCCATTCTAAGCATGGCTAAGCATATGCATGTAAATAAATGACATGGTAAAATAAATCCCAACCCAAGCTACAAGGAAAACAAGGTAATGCAATTCTAGGGAAACTTTCCTAGCATGGGTTTCATATTTCATTTGACAATGCAAATAATTCTATCTACATATCCTAGCATAGGATCAAAGTGGTCAAGGACACTTGCCTCCTTCTTGCTGCTCTTGAAATGGGTAGTCCTGATCTTGGAAAGGAATAACATGCTCTTGAATAGGTTCTACTTCATACCATCACACATAGCAAAAGAAAAACAACAATCATAAGACATAGTTCACACTTCTTACTCCATACGAACCGTACATTCATATTTATGAAATTCATTCACCCTTATATGTGTGTGTTTCAGTTTTAAATAAATTTCTTATATTAAACTACTACACCTTTTCACTACCAAGTATGTATGAAAAGTATTTTTCTTCTCCATATGTGCCTTCATAATTTCTATCAACCCTAAACTGAACTTTTTGAATTTTAAAAACTCCATTTATCATTTACTAGTTGCTATATTTTCAGATTTATATTCCTATGCATAATTGTGTATTTTATTATGAAATTAGTAATACACATCATGTAAACAGTATAGGTTCTGGTCCTAAATAATTTAATAACATGTTTTGACCTTGGCTTCTGATGTAGACTATTTCATAATTATTTTCCCTATTTTTCTATAACTATTCTTTACTTAAAAATGTGTCCCTATACTAATAAATTTGAATAATAGATGAAACAGATTTAATTCTGTCCAAAATATGTTTTTATCTCACTCCAAAATTTTCTAAACATTGAGAAAGTCTTTAACTTAATTTTGACAATATGTTTGTCCCACTTTTTAATTTTTAAACACTAGTTACATATCCAATTTTCTAAATTAAATACTAAACAGGGTTAAAAGTAAACTCTCCCCATTACAGGGTCTATAATATTATTTTTAGAATTTCCAGGGGTCTAGCTACACTTATCAGAGGTGTTTTTCCTAATTTTTATTAAGTCCAGGGGCTAAAACTGATTTTTAAATGAATTTACATGATTTTCTGGAGTTCCAGGGGCTAGATCTGAAGTTTCCGGGGCTAGCTCTCAATTTCCAGAGAACCCCAGGGGGTAGCACGTAAGAATTCCAGTCTTTATAATGCGGGGCTGACGTGGACCGTCCAATTTTAAACCGACAGCTGAGATTATAACATCGAACCGGTACGCGGGGTTTTAAAGTCTACCGTGCGATTTAAAATAAACGGCGCACAAGCAGCCACGTCGCTCCGATCGAGCGCGGCCGGCGCTGCCGGCGGCGCACGGCGGCGGGAAGCGGCGATCTCGCCGGAAAGTTTCGGATCCTCGAGAATTCTGCCTAGAACTGTGATCTTATGGCCTAGATCGGTAGAGGGGAGGTCAGGGATCTCACCTCGGGGGTTTTCTCGAGCTCGGGGGTCCTGGAAAGTGATCGGCGGCGAGGTCCGAGGCAAAACCACGGCGAAGCTCGTCGGCGCTGGATTTACACCGTAACTCTCCGAGTTTTCTGCACCTGCAAAGTTCCCCGGAGGCGGTGGATCAAGACCAGCGAGTTAGATCAGAGTTTCCGAGCTTAGATCGGCCAGAATTCACCGGCGAAGTCTCGGTGCTCACCGGAGTGAAAATCGGCGATCGAGTGGGAAAAACTGATCGGGGCTGGGGTTTTTATAGCCGGGGGAGGGCGGTGGGTCAGTTGTGATCGAGTTGGATTCTTCTGGGACCAGAATTCGGCTGCGGGACGCGGAAATCCGGTCGGTTGCGATCGCGCGCGCGCGGGAGAGAGTCCGGGGTCGGCGCGAGCGGGGGTTAGGGATGACATGTGGGTCCCACCTGTCTGTGAGAGACAGCGCGGGCGCGCGGGGGCGGGCTGGCGCGGGGGAAACTGGGCCGGCTGGCGGGTTTCGGCCCACTGGCCGGTTTTTTTCCCGTTTCTCTTTTTCTTTTTCCATTTCTTTTCTGTTTTGAGTATAATTTGAATTCCAGTTTGAATTTGAATTTTTGCAAAACATGCAACACGTCCAAAAATTTCTAAATTCCCCTCTGAACATGGTTTTGGGTTTTGAATCAAAATTTGGGGTGTTACATCATGTCTAGATGAGCAAGCAACACGTTTATTAGAACCCGAATGGGACAGTACTCCTGCAGATTTGAAAATCACCTCTTTTTGTCTAGGAGCTGTTTGAATCAAACCGCTTCCTAATGACTTTACAACTTTAGGTGGGTGTGCCTTAGCATGAGCATGAGAATTAAAACCTAAACCAGTTTTATCATTACAAGACTTGGAAGAATTCAGCAGCAAGTTTAGGTTCTTATTTGCATTAGAAAACCGATCTAGTGTCCTATGCATGTCATCAAGTTTATTGGACAGATCAAAGCAGTTTTCACATGAAGTTTTTCCTTTTAGTTTGCAATTTGAACAATATTTAACTTCATGCACACGTAAAGCATTGTTCAAAATAGAAATCTCATACATAGCATCATTTAGTTTCTTATTCAGATCATCACATGAAGAACAATGCAAATCAATTGTAGAACAACAAGCATCTTTCAAATTTTTATCATTAAGTGCAGCAAGCTCTTTGTTCTTTTCAATTTCAAGTTCAAGTTTATCAAGTGTAGATGCGTGTGCACTTCTTAAAGAGGATAATTGTTCATAAATCAAATCACATGAGGAACAAGAATCATCACTAGGAATCAAAGTTTTTAAACGATTAATTTCAGATTCTAGTGATTCAATTTTAACAGCATTGTTTCTAAGTTTTTTATCCTTTTTCTTTAATATAACAGTGGCACGAAAAATAGCATCACACATTTCTTCGCAAGTGGACATACCTCTTCATCGTCGCTGTTGTGTTCTGCCTCCTCGGAGCTTGAACTTCACTTGCTCGCCATGCAGCACATATTTGCCATAGCTTCTTCATCTTCATCACTACCGGTGTCCACATCACTTGAGCCGAAATATTGAAGTGCAGAGATCATACTATGCACTATGTTGTGCATTGATAAATCTTTCTTCTTCTTATTCTTTGCAAACGATTTCTTCGGCCTTGTTTGCTTTTCTTCACGTGAAGTCGGACCTGAAAAGTTAGGGCACTCCGTACGAAAATGTCCTGTCTTACCACATTCAAAACATCGTTGAGGTCCGGAGCTTCCTCTCCTTCTAGTTCTCACATTTTGCAATGCTTTTGAGAACCAAGAAGAGATGAGTGCAAGCTCCTTCTCTAGAAACTCTTCAATCTGTTCAAGGGCTAGAGAGGACAGCAAAGAGAGTGCACCACTAGATGATGATTGACTAGAACTAGACATGTCACGTTGCGAAACAAATGAAATAGACTTGTTGGGGTTTTTACGTGAGATGATGTCAATTTCACGAGTTTTCAATTTAGAATAAAGCACGTCTAAAGTAAGAGAACTCATGCAGTAGATTCACGAATAGATGTAACTTTCATCTCCCAAATTGACATATCTAATGCTCCTAACAATTGTCTAGCATTTTCAGCATCTGAAAAGTTAACATTGACACTACGCAAGTTGCTGAGAATTTTATTAAAGCGAGCAAAAAGGTCGTCAATTGACTCACCGGGTTGCATCTCAAAATGCATGTATTCTTTCTTGAACATATCTTGCCTTACCTCCTTGATCGTATTGGATCCTTCATGGTAGTCACAAAGAGCTTTCCAAACATCATATGCAGATCGGAGGTGTGCAACACGGTCGAAGTCGCTTTGAGTCAATCCTTGGATGATCAAGTTGCGAGCCTTGTTGTTGTTGTTGTCAACATCTCTCATGTTCGCAGCCGTAACTTGATCATTGGGTGGTACATCGAAGTTCCGGTAGACCTTTTCCCATATGGCGAAGCCTTGCGCCTGTATGTAGGCCTCCATCCGCGCCTTCCAAACCTGAAAATCGATGCCATTGAACACACAAGGTTTTGCGGAGTACTTCTCCATGATGGTTAGTCAAAACACGTGCAAATCACAAAGATTAGAGCACCTTGGCTCTGATACCAATTGTAGGATCGAAGAGCATGTGAAAAGCTACCAGAGGGGGGGTAAATGGTAGATTAAAACTTTTCCCAGCGGAAACAACAAAAACCCCTCAGCAAAAAATCAATCGGTTCAATAAACCGTGTGTGCAAGTGTTTTCAAACGTGTTCAACCGTGACAAATCAAGTAGAGAGGTAGAGAATCAAGTCACGGATCTAATGCAACAAGAATCACTTGAAAACACGAAGTAAAACTTGAGATACGATCAAAACATTAAACGAAGATCAATCTGTTCTACCCGATATAAAACAGATCTGCAACGCTGCAAAGAAACTCGTGTATCTCAAAAACTACAGATCCGAAGCTCGTCAAAATTTCACAGATGATATATAATTGAGTTTTGAAGACAACCCATAAAGAATCACGTCAATCGGATCTGTAAAACTCGAGTTATGAACGAAACACCGAAGCAACATCGGTCTGTCCAGAAACTCGCCGAGAAAGACTTGACAAAAAACAAGTCGGACGAACAAGGCACAAAAGCTCCTCGAAACTATGAACTTTATTCAATAGAAACACAAGAGGAACAGCCCAAATTTCTCTACCCACGAGAGCTCTGGCCTCCCTTGCTTTTATAGCCAGCCCTC
The DNA here is from genome assembly GCA_030760725.1 of Neostapfia colusana. NCBI lineage: Eukaryota > Viridiplantae > Streptophyta > Magnoliopsida > Poales > Poaceae > Neostapfia > Neostapfia colusana. The sequence goes on along the minus strand of JASWHV010000007.1, from coordinate 99,423,045 downwards.
AGGCTAAACAATCCAATCTAGGACTCCTACTCCTAATTGGACTCGTATCCTAACTTACCATAACTGCTCAGTACTCTCCTATTCGCAGATAGAAGCAATCGTGAGACTTCCAAACACCTTAGGAACGTCCTAAACATTCCTAAAACAACTCAACTTCGTGCCTAGCACGAAATCCTATCATAACCAACTCAAATCTTCCATATTTGAGCCATATCCGACTCAGCCTCAGCCTGAGTACGCAATCCAGCCGGTTGGACCATTCCGACCAATTCTTTACGTCCACTTCTCTTCATCACGCCTTTGAACAATGTTGCCACGTCCATGCACTCCTTGCACACGTGCAAACACCTTCCAACGACGTACACGCAACTTTCATATGCACTGCCCTTGATCCAAACATGCTGCGCGACCTCCCGATCAACTCAACCACAGCTCCTCCCGAACTTGGTTGTTGGAACCTCATCTCCTCCCTGAGACTAGTCCAAGGATCCCGTCACCAGACATGTCTTGAACTCAAGCAACACCTGCACATGAATAAACAACCAATTCTTCCGAGCACAAGTCCTCGACTTGACTCAGGTTAGTTCGAAAACCACAACACCTTACATGAGCACGTCACATAAGCATGTTACAAACCATATCAAATGATAACAGCCATAACCACCAAAACACACCAAAAACTTAGCAAATTAATACTAAGCAAACCTTCCCATAAAGCAAGTTTGATACATTGCGAGTTAAAAGCAAAAACAAGACGCTGCAGTTCTACGAGTTGAACTTCACGGGAGCTCCCTAAAAACAAGCTCCGGACCTAACAGAAGCTCTCCGGACCTTGCAGGAGCTCTCCGGACCTTGCGTCGGACCTTGCCAGCAGTTGGCGGACCTAACAAAGAACTTATCGGACCTTGCCATAGAAGAATGTTTTGGCAATATTCAAAACTTTGAATGTTAATGCTAACTTTTTCCTAATTGCCAATGTATTCAGCACACATAGGTCTCACACAACTACCATTCAGCTGGAGGACATTGAAGAACTGAAACCGGATCTCACTTATCAGGAGGAACCAGTTCAGATCATTGACAAAAAGGCCCGAACCACACGCAACCGCACGTTTTGGTTCTACAAAGTTCTATGGAGTAATCACTCCGTGGACGAAGCGACATGTGAGAGCGAATGATTTCTTCGCGCTAACTACCCCGACTTTTTCACGTCGCACATCCTGTAATTTCCCACCGTCCTCTCTCTCATTTTCACCCTATAATCTCGGGACGAGATTCTTTTAAGGGGGGAGGAATGTAAGGGCCTCAGTTTTTGACACCTGTGAAAAGTGTTCATCACCACACATACACCTCATTTGAAGAAAGTTGACGAACACATTTGAAGAGCATGTAACCACCATCAACATGCTCATTAGGAAACAAACTCACATATTGCAAAAGTGGTATTTCCCACATGTGATATATAGGGGCTGGGCATATGAAAACTCCTGCACAGTGCTAGGAATGTCCATGCCAAGTTTCACCCCAAATTTCAAACCTTTTTGAAGTCCTTTTGGGTATAGCTAGAAAGAGGGTAGTTTGAACTTAAATTCAAATTCAAACTGTTCGTAACCCACAAATTCAAAAGTGGGAGGCATATTTTTACTCAGCACATTTTTGTGAGCTCACACACAAATTTTCACTCCATTTGGAGTTGATATTGACATGAGCTAAGTGTAGCAAATTCAAACTTTATTTGAATTTCAAACTGAACATGTGCTGAAATTTAGTCAAACCAAACCCAATTTGAATTCTAACAAATTCAAATGGCTCAGGGGTGAATAATTCAAATCACCATGGGCAGTTTAGGGCCTACTGTTTACAACAGTGAAATGGAGTTAAGTTCAGGGGTTAAAATTGGAGGTGGGACCCACATGTCAGCCGCTGATTCAAATCAAACCGACTGAAACTCAGCACACTAGGTTCACGGGTGCAGTACGAGCGCGCCACCGAGGGGCCGGCCGGCGCCAGCTCCAGCTGCGTGCCCCGAGCTGGAGACGAGCCGCCCGGGCTTCTTATCCCCTCCCCGGCGTGCTCCCGTCATATATCTCCCGAGCCCGGCCGTGTTCGGTCTGTTATTCCACCCGAGCTCCACCGCAGCCCGCCGCTCTCTCAATTCTGCCGGGATCAGTCCGATCACTCGCGAGCCCAGCCTCCTGCACAGAAAAACGGCACCTGGAGATAGTGAGCAACATCCTAGACCCCTTGTTGGCCAGTGAGCAGGCGCCCTCGAGCTACACCAGACCTCTTCTCCGGCGGACCAAACGTCGCCACCGTTCAGGCTCTCGTGGACAGCACGGCACGGCCGTTGTCACGTCCACTTCTCTACACAAGAAAGGTGCGTTATTGTATGCAGATGGAGTAGCCGAAAGCTGTTTGGCAATTGATCAATCATCGGTCAAGAATTTCCGAGTTTACTCTCGGCCAGTTCGTAGGAGCTGAGCTCACCTTCGAGTGAAATTCGTACTCCACATGCTAGGGTTGGTCAAGCCCGTTATCCAGTAGATTCTACACATGTTAGCACAGGCTCGAACCGGAAGCAAAGAAAACCATCTAGAATCGGCCGTGATATGGCCGTTTTCCCTGCCGCCATGGCTGAGTAACTCGGCTCACCGTCGAGAGCATAGTTGCCGGCGTTTCTAGCTTCCACCCAGCCCTGGTTCATGTTCCCCGTGCTCCACTGATGCTATCCGAACGATTCCCGATTGATTTGGTGCACGGTAGAGAAAAACCGACCTCACCGGAACCCTAGCAGATGCTGTCACCGGTGCGCACGGGTTTCCGGTCATCGCCGGTGGCCGGCGAGCCCACCATCGAGTCCAGGAGATCGGGAAACGGGCAGGCGGCAAGTTCCGGGCCGGGGGGTGGCCGGGAACTCAATTACGGCGAGGGTCACCGGAGACCGCCGCCGTCGAGCATTTGGCGCGAGGAGAGAGACGAAGCACTGTATGCGGGACCCACGGGCAGGAGTTTAAACATTTTCTCGATTTTCAGTTTTAGTTCAAACTTCAAACCCACATAACTTTGACTAGGAAACTCCAAATCGAGTGAACCAAATTTTGCTGGATTCAGCTCTCTGAGTACTTTCCAGCAAATCAAGTTTCACCTCCTGAAAGTCCTTAATTCTCCATAATTAATTCCTCAAAATTTAAATTGTGTGGAATTTTAACTGCAGAATCCTTTGGAGGAAAATTATGAAATTTTGCTGGGATGTTCACCAAAATATCCCTGCACTACCATAAAAATTTCAGATCCATTTGAGCTCATTTGATCCACCTAATGGTGTGATTAGTGAAACTGTTCCAGAGAAAATAGAAAATGTTCAGAAACATTTTCAGAATCTTCTCTGAAATTGTATAGCTCATATCTTTAGCTAAGAACCTTCAAATTAAGTGAGACCAATTCCATTAGAACCCTTTGAAAATATAGTTTCCAGAAAGTCATGGCTTGCCCCATGAAAATCTCTAGAACACCCTAAGAGTTCTAATTAAGGTCAAGGACATAATTAATTGTGGAGAGCTCAAATGAGCTTTGCTGCAACTAAAACTTGACCAAGTCTCTGTTTAGGTTGTAACCAAGCCACAATTAAAATTTCAGAGTCATTGAGTCTGTCTAGTAAGACTTATAAGCTTCACAAGTGTAATTCAAATCAAATGCATTTAATTTGACACGTATACTTGTATATCATGTAGTCGCTAAGGTCGAGGAGGAACCCGAAGTCCTAGACTTCGTTACTCTGGAAGAGCAGCTAGCCGATGACCAAGAGCAGCAAGGCAAGCCCCGGTTTGCATTAACCTATTTACAAATTTTTATTGTTTTGAGCACTTACTTGAGTATTATGATTCCTTGCATTAGAGTCTTGTTTGGAAACCCAATTGCATAGCCGAGAAAAACCATGGGTTGGGATTAGGATTGAAAACCCCGTTAGCTACTGCAATGCTAAGATAGTGTAGGATTCGGTACAAGTCGAGTAGTTGGAACTACTCGCGAGCATAGGCTAGAGGCACTCGACATTGGTAGAGATAGCACATGATACACATGGCAATAAAAATGAGGCCGAGCGGAGGGTAAGGGCAGCAGGACTTTGGGGCCTGGGTGCTATAGCTCCGCTTGTGTCGATTGAGGACCGAGCTGTGTGCGGGCCTGTTGAACAAGCTAGAACGGTACCGAATACCTACCGGCTATATGGGAACCGGGAAACCGATATAACTCGGGTAGCTGGGTGTTGAGGCATAGCTGGTCGTTCAGAGGGTAGGTTGAGAGCTCAAGGTGTAAATCAGCTGGCGGCACTGAGATGCGCGTGAAGAGACCTCTTGCTCGGGACGATTGGACCGGTTCAATATTTGGCTAACGGGTGAAAGGTTGTTGCGTACGACGTCCGTGATGGTTGCTGTAGGCAACATCGAGTACGGACGTACGTGACAGGTTATTCGGGTAACCCTGCAGGTGTAAATCGATTATAATCGCTGTCCCTCGCGGTCAGTGAGTACCACTTGTTCAGTGTACCGTGACGTAGAAAGAACATGTTAGTTACATGTTAAAATGTTGCTGATTGAAAGATGGACTTTGATTGTTAATGATTTGTTGTAGTTAGAGCTAACTAAAGTTCTTTTCAACTTTGGGCAAAGTACATGAGAGAAATGTGTTTCTTGTTTGATTGCGGCTGTCTCATGAGCCTTAGCATAAGGTTCTCCACAACCTGCTGCTAAAACTTGAAAGTAAGGTTCCAATAATTAGGCGAGTCCTTTGCAAATTATTTTATCTCATGTACCCATCACCCCTCATGTAGAAGTTCCATGTTTAGGAGACACGGGTCAGTCTTGCTGAGCCTTCGTGCTCATTGATTGTGTTTGAAGCTTTTGCAGGGTTCTATGAGGAAGGGACTCCCGAGGAGGAGACGGAACCCCAGGAGGGGAACCCCGTCGAGTGGGAGTCGTGCACGCCGCCGTGTTAGTGTGCGTGCTAGCAAGGACATGTTCACGGGCTGAACGTGAACTTGATGCGTAGTCTACGCCCGTGAGTGTAGACTGAACATATTTTGTTGTACAAATATTCATAAACCACTTTATGTAATAAAATTTTTGCTTCCGCTTTGTACCTTTGATGTGTGTTATCCGGTGCTGTGCAACGCAGCACCCCTCAGCGTGATCCTGGCTCGACAAGACCGTGGGGTCGTGTCAACAGGCTAGATACATGTTAAAATATTGCTGATTGAAAGATGGACTTTGATTGTTAATGATTTGCTGTAGCCAGAGCTAACTAAAGTTCTTTTCAACTTTGGGCAAAGTACATGAGAGAAATGTGTTTCTTGTTTGATTGCGGCTCTCTCATGTGCCTTAGCGTAAAGTCTCCACAACCTGTTGCTAAAACTTGAAAGTAAGGTTTCACTAATTAGGCGAGTCCTAGCAGCTTACTTTACCTCATGTAACCTATAACCTTCCATGAAGAAGTTTCATGTTTAGGAGAGATGGGTCAGTCTTGCTGAGCCATCGTGCTCACTGCTTGTGTGTGAAGCTTTTGCAGGGCTTTATGAGGAAGGGACTCCCGAGGAGGAGACGGGACCCCAGGAGGGAAACCCCGTCGAGTGGGAGTCGTGCACGCCGCCGTGTTAGTGTGTGTGCGTGCTAGCGGGGACACGTTCACGGGCTGAACATGAACTCGATGCGTAGTTTACGCCCGTGAATGTAGACTGAACATATTTTGTTGTAGAAATGTTCATAAACCTTTTTATGTAATAAAACTTTGCTTCCGCTTTGTACCTTTGATGTGTGTTATCCGGTGCTGTGCAACGCAGCACCCCTCAGCTTGATCCTGGCTTGACAAGACCATGGGGTCAAGGACTTCCCTGGGAACTGCATGGCACAAGAGGGGGCCCGTAGGTGGGAGAATGGTGATTCAAGCCTGCTGGTGAAACTTTAGTGAGTCCGTACATCTAGTAGCCCTTTTGTAAAGGCTATTTTATGATCTCTTGGCCATACACCGACGGTTGTGTACTGGTATAATGGAGGTTTTGCAGTCGCCGACGGGTGATGAAATCACGAACTTGTGGGTAAAGTGGTGCCACCTCTGTAAAGTGTAAAACTATCATGATAGCCGTGCTTACGGTCACAAGCACCTGGCCAACTCACATGATTAGAAGGGAAAACATGTGATGGATATTTTGTATAGTTATGGTATGGTTATTGGGATTGGTTTTTGGGACTGTTTTGAGTCATGAAAATGAGTTTGGTTTGGTTATATGAATATGAGATGGTTATGAACGTTCATGAGTATGAGATGAACTTGAGAAAGTTTAATGGCTGGTTGAGACTTGATAAATGGTGAACCATGATGGAGGAAATGTTGCTGTTTTACTTGGTTATATTGGGATAAATATCACTTAGAAATAGTTGCTGTTTTTATCATATTTGTGAAACAAAATCTGCTTGCTGCAATGAGCCTTTTTATTCCTACCTTGTTGTAAGCTACATGTCATACTTTTCATGCACTTGCTGAGTACGACATGTACTCACCCTTGCATTATCGAATAAACATCAGCAACAGGAGAAGAGTACTTCGAGGACCATGTGGAGTACTAGGCGTGCAAACTACCGTCAACATGCCTGTGGAGTTGAAGATGGAGGCGCTGCTATTTAGTTATTTCCGCTGTCGTTTAGAGACTTCCGGTGCAAGAATAAGTTAGAGATTCAAGAGTGAGACAATGAGTCGATGTAATAAAGTACTTAAACCCTATTTATTCATGGTTATATTCTAAATTCATTTTGTGGATTACATGTGTATGTGTGATGAACATCGTGGGCACACATATGCATTAACTCAGTTCTGGTTTCCAGAACCGGGTGTCACAGCAACATTGGAAAGCATTCCAGTGGTTCAAGAATTTTCAGATGTGTTCCCGGAAGAACTTCCTGGTATGCCACCTGCCCGGGACATTGAATTTGCCATTGATTTAGTACCTGGAACTGCACCTTTAGAGAAAAGGACATATAGGATGCCCGCTAATGAATTAGTGGAACTCAAGAAGCAAATTTAGGAGCAGCTAGAAAAGGGTTTTATACGCCCAAGCTCGTCACCGTGGGGAGCCCCCGTGCTCATCGTAGACAAGAAGGATGGGACCCAAAGGATGTGTGTGGATTATAGGTCTCTCAATGAGGTGACGATCAAGAATAAATACCTGCTGCCCCGTATAGAGAACCTATTCGACCAAATGAAAGGTGCCCAAATTTTCTCCAAGATTGATCTTCGATCGGGATACTTCAAGCTGAAGATTAAGCCCTCCGACATACCCAAGACTTCATTTCGAACACGGTATGGTACGTATGAATGTACCGTTATGTATTTTGGGTTAACGAATGCACCCGCATACTTTATGTACCTCATGAATAAGGTCTTCATGGAGTACTTGGAGAAGTTCGTCATGGTTTTCATCGACGTTATCATGGTGTATTCAAAAAGCGAGGAAGAGCATGAAGAACATTTGAGATTGAATTGCAGAAACTGCGAGAGCATCAACTGTATGGCAAGTTCAGCAAGTGTCAATTTTGGCTAAAGGAGATATCGTTCCTGGGCCACATCATCTCCGAGAGAAGAGTATCGGTTGATCCCAGAAAAGTGGAAGATGTTCTGAAGTGGAACCAACCGCAGAATGTGAGAGATATTCAGAGATTCCTTGGGATGGCTGGATACTACCGATGGTTCATCAAGGATTTCTCCAAAATAGCGAAGCCTATGACTGAATTGCTAATGAAGGGAAAAGCATTTCAGTGGACACCAGTGTGCAAAGAAAACTTTGAGGAGCTCAAGAAAAGACTAACCACAGCGCCGGTTTTGGTATTGCCGGACGTGAGCAAGAGTTTCGATATATATTGTGACTCATCAAGACAAGGGCTCGGATATGTGCTCATCAAGATGGACAAGTGGTAGCCTACGCGTCAAGACAACTAAGGAAACACGAGCTGAATTACCCCACACATGACTTGGAACTTATAGCCGTGGTACATGCCTTGAATATTTGGAGGCATTATATCCTCGGCCACCGATGTGAGATCTATACGGATCACAAAAGCCTCAAGTATATATTCACGCAAACAGATCTGAATTTGATACAACGTAGATGGTTGGAACTCATCAAGGATTATGATGCTGGAATCAATTATCACCCTGGAAAGGCCAATATAGTCGCTGATGCATTGAGTCGAAAGAGAGCATGTCACCAACTCACGGTAAGGGAGCTACCACCCGAGCTGTGCAAGGAGTTCGAACGGTTACATGTCAGGTTCTTGAACGAGATGGAAGTGATAGAACTCAACTCTTCGCTGGAACAAGAGATACGAGATGTCTAAGAAACAGATTAGGAAATCAAGGAAATCAAGGAAAGAATCTGACAAGGCATAGAAAAGGATTTCAGGGAAGACGAGAAGGGCACGCTTTGGTTAGGTAAAAGGATTTGTGTGCCTAACGTGAAGCACATCCGCAACACGATATTAAAGGAGGCACATGACTCACCTTATTCCATACATCCCGGCTGTACAAAGATGTACAAGGACCTGAAAACTTGCTATTGGTGGGATGGTATGAAAACGGACATAGCTGAATATGTTGCCTTATGCGACACGTGCCAACGGGTGAAGGCCGAACATCAAAGACCTGCTGGACTGTTGCAGCCATTGAAAGTACCCGAGTGGAAGTGGGAATACATCAACATGGATTTCATTGTCGGATTGCCACGTACTCGGTCAGGTTACGACTCCATTTGGGTTATTGTGGACCGATTGACGAAAACAGCCCATTTCCTTCCTGTAACCACATACCACGTCGCAGAACTAGCCGAGCTGTATATGGAGCAAATTGTGTGTCGCCATGGAGTTCCGAAGAGGATAGTTTCAGATCGGGGTTCTCAATTTACCTCTAGGTTCTGGAAGAAGCTGCATGAAGCCATGGGTACACGGCTGAATTTCAGCTCCGCTTATCACCCGCAAATTGACGGGCAGACTGAGAGGACAAATCAAATTTTGGAAGACATGTTGAGAGCTTGCGCCTTGAAACATGGGCACAGTTGGGATAGGAGCTTGCCGTATGCTGAATTCTCATACAACAACAGCTATCAAGCCAGCTTGAAGATGTCACCTTTCGAAGCATTGTATGGTAGACGGTGTAGAACGCCGCTGTTCTTGAATGAGACCGGAGAGAGCCAAGTGTTTGTACCCGAAGTGCTACAAGACGCCGAAAAGCAAGTCCAAACGATACGAGAAAATTCGAAGGCTGCCCAGTCACGACAAAAAGGTTATGCGGACAATAGGTGAAGAAGATTGGCCTTCAAAGTAGGAGACTTCGTGTACCTTAAGGTATCGCCTATTCGAGGCCAACGACAGTTCAACGTCAAGGGCAAATTACCACCTCGCTACATCAGGCCATTTAAGATTTTGGGCAAGCGAGGAGAAGTAGCCTATCAACTAGAGCTGCCAACGCACCTCTCCGACGTACACGACGTGTTTCAGGTATCCCAACTCAGGAAGTGCTTAAGAGTACCGGAAGAATAAGTACCGATGGATGAGCTCGAGCTTCAAGAGGATCTGACCTATGTGGAGCACCCCGTTCAAATTTCGGACGTGAAGGAAAGGGTCACGAGGAACAAAGTGATCTGTTGGTGCAAGGTACAGTGGAGCCATCACACAGAAGCCAAAACTACATGGGAGCCTGAGGAAGACCTCAAGGCAGAATTCCCTCATCTATTCTCTACTCCATCAAATCTCGAGGGCAAGATTCAGTTTATGGGGTGGTAGGTTTGTAACACCCTCAAATTCATTTCCATGCATTGCATACATTTTTCATATAGAGAAACATTATAAAAGAAGTAGAAATGGAGAAAAGAACCGTATAAATGGAGCAAGGAACCATAGAAATGGAGAAAGAATCATAAAAATGGTGTGGAATGGGAAAAAGATAGCTGAAATGAGCCAATTCCAATTTTTCGAAGTGCGCTGTCGACACTTCCCCCGGCACTGCAGGACACGTGGCGCCCACGGAGCTCACCCCTGCTGATGGGGTGAGGTCCGGCATTTCTGGCCACATGGCAGGCCTGGGGCTCTCCTCTGAGGAGAAGGGAGGCCTGACCATGCTGGGCACGTGGCACCCTCGGAGCTCGCCCCTGCGGAGGGGGCGAGGCCCGGCTCTGCTAGCCGCGTGGCAGGACCGGGGCTCGCCCTTGAGGAGAGGGGAGGTCCGGCACTGCTGGACACATGGCGCCTTCGGGTATCACCCTGCAGAGGGGGCAAGGTCCTTAGGCGGTTTTTCTCCTGTGCATGGGGGTGCCCGGTACTGAGGGTACCGACACAATTTCCCCAAATTCTCCCCACATTTGGGAAATTTCCACCATATTGCTGATGTACCAAATCAATTGGGGAAAAGTTTGTTAGGATTTTGCTCCAATTAGAGTAGGATTCTTCCCCCCCCCCCCTTATAAATAGAACCCAACCCCCCCCCCCCTTGGCCGCAACCCCTTTTTTCCCTCCCAAGTCAGTGACTTGGAGGCCCTAGCCCCCAACTAGCCTAGTTGAACCCCCCCTCGCCGGAGTTCAGTCGCTGGTGAGCCCCACTGGTGAGCCCGCCGATGAGCCCCGTCACGCCTCGCCGTCGCCGGAAAGGAGCCGACGATCTGTCCTGCCCTAAATTCCCCGCTGCTGCCATTGCCAGGAGGAAGGCCATGCCACCAAAGGGAAGTGAGGTAGGTCTTCGTTACCCATCTCACGACGTCGTCGCTGTTTCTACGCATCCGTTTTCTTCGCTCCCTTCGAACAGAAACTTTTTCATGTGGACAGATCACGTTTTGATCGGTTTTTGACAGTGGAATTGTTCTAGATCTTGAGTCAAGATCATCACCACGTCCACACTTGATCCCTACAACCTTGTTCATCATAAAACCCCATGAAAGCCCATTAAAACATGCAAGAACATGTACAAACTGGTTTAATAAAACAGCACCATAGGATATGCATTCATCTATGTGACACCCTCATTTTTGGGTTCTGCATGTATTCATGTTTCATGTAGAAAAAAACTTTTAAAATAAGTTGAAACCGAGAAAGATTCAAAAAGTTAGCCAAAAAAGAGCAAAATCCAGTGTACAGAGAGCGCGGAAGACAACTTCCGCGGCTCGCTGGCCACGTGGTGTGTTCGGAGCTCATCTCCGCAAAAGGGGAGGGGTCCGCCACTAAACTGGCTACGTGGCAGGCTCGGGGCTCATCTCTGCAAAGGGGGAGAAGTCCGACCCTGTGGGACACGTGTTGCCCCTAGAGCTAGCCTCTGCGCAGAAGCGAGGCCAGTCCCGCAGGACACGTGTCACCTTAGGATCTATTCACCGCGGAAAAGAGAGGACCAGCCACGCGGGACACGTGTCCCTCTTGGAGCTCACCTCCGGGAGGTCCGGTCCTATTGGACACGTGTCAACCTCGGAGCTCGTCTCGGAGAAGGAAGGAAATCTGGCACTGTTAGGACACGTGGCACACCCGGAGCCACCTCCGAATAAAGAGGAGGTCCCGATCGCCAGGATACGTGGCGCACGCGGAGCTCGCCTCTGAGAAAGAGGGAGGTCTCGCTCGCTTGACACGTGGCACAACCGGAGCGCGTCTCTGCGGAAGGGGGGAGACCAGGCCCCCGATGGACACGTGGAGCTTCCGGAGCTCATCACCGCGGAGGTAACGAGTTCTGGAGCGGTTTTTGCTTCTGTACGCATGGGAATACCGGTACGGGAGGAAACCGACACGAATTCCACAATGTTACCGCACCAAATCAACTAGAGATAAGTTGTTAAGATTCAACAACAAGTTGAATAGGACTCTTATTCAAAGTCTAATCTGATTAGAACTCTTTCTTCTCGATTATAAATAGAACCCAGAACCTTTGGCCGAAACCATAAACTTCTTTTTCCAACTCCTGAGCCGACGACTTAGAGCCCTAGCCCCAGCTCGCCGAATAAACCCTTCGCCGGAGTTTGGTCGAGAGAGATCACCAGAAGAGAGCCCCAACAATCGGTCTGATAGGAGAAGGACCCCGAGACTAAGAAGAACATAAGGCAGGTCTCCAATACCACCTTGCGACATCATCGCATTTTCTTTGCATCTGTTGTTTGATTCCTTTCGAACATAAACTTTTTCGTTGACAGATCACTTGTTGATCGGTTTGATCTAGAGTCAAGATCATCACCACGTCCACATTTGATCCGAACACCTCTGTCATCGTAAAACCCATGCAAACCATGCAAGAACACGTACAAACTGATCTAATAAAAACTAATCATAGGATAGCATGCATATGCATCATCGCATCTAGTTAAAGTTTGTGCATGATATTGGTTGCTGTGAATCTTGTATGTGCGTGATCGCGTATAGAAGGACAAGCTCAGGGAACTACCTACGACGGACTACAACAACAAGATTTTGAGCAATAGGAACCGCCAGAACAAGGCAAGTGCCCCTTGACCATATTGATCCCATGTTTTTGGAAAACTGTTTTGATTGCGAAAAGGTGTGTGTGCTTGAGTCAACTTGATGGAAACCCTTTCATAGGAGTTTACTAGTTTTGTTAACCACCCTTGTCATTGGGAAAGTTAATAAGTCCGGTATGGTTTTTACTTTTATGCTTCGTTGAGTCCATGGGATTACGGGGAGCGAGATAGATGTGTCTAGCTAACTGCACTCGTAATGATAATAAGAAACTGATGTCGTTAATGAACATGTATCGGAGGGAGATCTAGGCAAGACGGGTTTGTGAATGAGGTAGCATGAGATGGTGGTTTACTTGCCGTAGATCTAAGGACCGGTTCATGTGAGCACATGCCAGGATAACAGTGCCACCACAAGGCCAAGAATGGATGCGGCATAGCTGAGTAATTAGGTAAGTTGCTAGATTGTGATGGACCGTGGAAGGCGCGGGGATTGGGAGTCGAGTGAGGACTGCCATGGGAACTGCATGGCACATGAGGGGGCCCATGGGTGGGAGAATTGGAGATTCTAGCCTGCCGGTGAAACCTTAGTGAGTCCATACATCTAGTAGCCCCTTTGTAAAGGCTATTTTTTGATCTCTTGACCATACACCGACGGTTGTGTACTGGTATAATGGAGGTTCTGAAGTCGCCGACGGGTGACGAAATCACAAACTTGTGGGTAATGTGGTACAACCTCTACAGAGTCTTAAAACTATCATGATAGCCGAGCTTACGGTAACAAGCTCCTGGCCAACTTCCGTGATTAGTTGGATGGTTATGGTTATTGGTTATGGTTTGGTTTTGGTTTGGTTTTCGGGACTGTTGTGTAAGGGCCTCAGTTTTTGACACATAATTGAAGTGTTCATCACCACACCACACACCTCATTTGGGGAAAGTTGATGAACACAAATGAAGAGCAAGTAACCACCATCAACATGCTCGTTAGAGAACAAACTCACATATTGCAAAAGTGGTATTTCCCACATGTGATATAGAGGTGCTGGACATATGAAAAACTCCCACACATTGCTAAGGATGTCCATGCCAAGTTTCACCCAAGTTCAAAACCTTTTTGAGGTCATTTTGGGTATAGCTAGAAAGAGGGTAGTTTGAAACCATATTCAAATTCAAACTGTTTTTATCCCATGAATTCAAAAGTGGGAGGCATATTCTTACTCAGCACATTTTTGTGAGCCCACACACCAATTTTCACTCCATTTGGAGTTGATCTTGACATGAGCTAAGTGGGGGAAATTCAAACTTTATTTGAATTCAAAACTGAACTTGTGTTGAAATTCCTTCAAACCAAACCCAATTTGAATTCTACTCAATTCAAATGGCTCATGGGTGAATAATTTGAATACCCAGGGTTATTTTGGGGCTCACTGTTTACAACAGTGATTAGGAGTAAATTTCAGAGGTTAAAATTGGAAGTGGGACCCACATGTCAGCCACTACTCCAAATCAAACCGACTGAGACTTTCTCACTCGGTTAACCGAGCCACCGCTGCGATCGCCACCGAGGGGAGCCGCCGCGCCAGCAGCTGCTTGGCCACGCGCGGGCGTGAGGCGGTTCAGAGCCTTCTTAAGGCGCCCCCCTCCTCGGCCGAAGCATCGCCCGTTTTTTTCCACGCAGGAACTCAGCGCCGGCAAACACTTTCCGCAGCTCGGAATCGATCGGAGAGCGCCGATCACAGCCTTCTCCGTCCCCTCCAGAGCCACGGCAAGGTACTAGAAACCTTCCTCTGTCTTCCCCGCTGCTAGAATTCAGTTGAAACCGATTGATATCGGCTATGCCGAAAGATCAATTCGGTGACTTAGAACCGCCGCACCTCGGGCTCCCGTGGACAGCCCAACCAGGGCGTTGTCACGCCCGAGCCAAGGCACCCTTGCACGCGCTTGTGACCGGTGCTGCTCACCCCCGAGCCACAGCCCGAGTGATTGCTCACCGGCAGCGAATTTCCAGTTTTCCCCTTTCTGTGTGCAGAACGACCTTCGGGTGCGATTCTGTTGAATTCGTACTCTAGAAAGGATTAGAGGGCCTTAATCCGCGCTCACACAAACTAGACACGGTAACGCACAAGTTGCCTTCACAACCTTTGGCCGGAGAACCTCTGCAACCGGCGTAATTCGAGGTTTACCAACGGCGGAGCAAGCGGGAGGTATCGGGCGCACGGTGAGGACCAACTTCGGGCCTTCCCCGAGCTGCCTCAAGCTCATGTCGACCTTCCCTGTGGTCCACTGATGCTTCCCGACCGGTTCCTCGAGTAGTTGAGGTGCTAGGGAAGTCAGCCGACATGGCCGAAGTCTTTCCGAGGTGGCGGCTCGTCGCCGACCATGCACCGGCCATTGTCATGACGAGCTGACCCCAGAATCCTGTTCTCCAGGTGAAAGTAGGCAGGGGCGGACAAAATCATGAAGTTTGAAGCTGTACAGAAGCCGGCGGCGAGCTCTCCGGCGAAGTCCCCCGGCGGCAGAGCGCGGGCGTCGTGAGGTTGAAGAAGGGGGTGGACCCCAGCTGTCAGCGACGGATATTTTAAATCGGGATCGGAGTGTGGCCGGGATCGGGTGTGCTGGCACGCAAAGACCCTGTGGGCCGCAGTGTGCGGTCGCCTCGGCGTGCGACGCGTGTCCCCGGGGCCCACTCGCGAGTTTAAACTTTTCCCCGATTTTCAGAATTCTTCCAAACTTCAAATCCTCTTAACTTTGGCTAGAAAGCTCCAAATCGAGTGAACCAAATTTTGTTGGATTCAGCTTTCTGAGCACTTTCCGGCAAATCAAGTTTCACTTCATGAAAATTCTTATTTCTCCAGAATTAATTCCTCAAATTTAAACTGTTAGGAATTTTAACTGGAGAATCCCTTGGAGGAAATCCTGAAATTTTGCTGGGATGTTCACCGAAATATCCCTGAACTACACTAAAAATTTCAGATCCATTTGAGCTCATTTGATCCACCTAATGGTGTGATTAGTGAAACTGTTCCAGGGAAAATAGAAAATGTTCAGAAACATTTTCAGAATTTTCTCTGAAATTGTTTAGCTCATATTTTTAGCTAGGAACCTTCAAATTAAGTGAGACCAACTCCATTAGAACCCTCTGAAAATCTAGTTTTCAGAAAGTCATAGTTTGTTTCATGAAAATCCTTAGAACACTCTAAAAGCCTTCAATTAAGGTCAAGGACATAATTAATTGTGGAGGGCTCAAATGAGCTTTACTGCAACTAAAACTTTACCAAGTCTCTGTTTAGGTTGTAACCAAGCCACAGTAAAAATTTCACAGTCATTGGGCATGTCTAGTAAGAGTTATAGACTTCACAAGATTAAAAGTTAATACAACTGCATTTAAATTAATACATGTATTGCTTCTATCATGTAGTTGCTAAGGTCGAGGAGGAACCCGAAGTCCTAGACTTCGTTACTCCGGAGGAGCAGCTAGCCTACGACCAAGAGCAGCAAGGCAAGCTCCGGTTTGAATTAATCTTTTTATAAATATTTATTGTTTTGAGCACATCTATGAATACTATTATTCTTTGCATTAGAGTCTTGTTTGGAAACCCAAATGCATAGCCAAGAAAACCATGGGTTGGGATTAGGATTGAAAACCTCGTTAGCCACTGCATTGCTAAGATAGAGTAGGATTCGGTACAAGTCGAGTAGTTGGAACTACTGGCGAGCATAGGCAAGAGGCAATCGACTCGGGTAGTGATAGCACATGAAACACATGGCAAGAAAATGAGACCAAGAGGAGGGTAAGGGCAACAGGACTTTGGGGCCTGTGTGCTGTAGCTCCGCTTGTGTCGATTGAGGACCGAGCCGTGTGCGGGCCTGTTGAACAAGCTCGAACAGTACCGAAGACCTACCGGCTATATGGGAACCGGGAAACTGATGTAACTCGGGTAGCTGGGTGTTGAGGCATAGCTGGTCGTTCAGAGGGTAGGTTGAGAGCTCGAGGTGTAAATCGGCTGGCAGCACTGAGATGTGAGTGCAGAGACCTCTTGCTCGGGACGATTGGACCGGTTCAACATTTGGCTAACAGGTGAAAGGTAGTTGCGTACGGCGTCCGTGATGGTTGTTGTAGGCAACATCGAGTACGGGCGTACGTGACGGGTTGTTCGGGTAACCCTGCAGGTGTAAATCGATTATAATCGCCGTCCCTCGCGGTCAGTGAGTACCACTTGTTCACTGTACCGTGACGTAGAAAGAACAGGCTAGTTACATGTTAAAATGTTGCTGATTGAAAGATTGACTCTGATTGCTAGTGATTTGCTGTAGTTTAGAGCTAACTAAAGTTCATTTCAACTTTGGGCAAAGTACATGAGGGAAATGTGTTTCTTGTTTGATTGCGGCTCTCTCATGTGCCTTAGCATGAGGTTCTCCACAAACTGCTGCTAAAACTTGAAAGTAAGGTTCCACTAATTAGGCGAGTCCTTTGCAAATGATTTTTACCTCATGTAACCCATCACCCCTCATGTAGAAGTTCCATGTTTAGGAGAGACGGGTCAGACTTGCTGAGCCTTCTTCGTGCTCACTGCTTGTGTTTGAAGCTTTTGCAGGGTTCTATGAGGAAGTGACTCCCGAAGAGGAGACGGAACCCCAGGAGGGGAATCCCGTCGAGTGGGAGTCGTGCACGCCGCAGAGTTAGTGTGCATGTGTGCTAGCAAGGACACGTTCAAGGGCTGAACGTGGACTTGATGCGTAGTCTACGCCCGCGAGTGTAGACTGGACTTATTTTGATGTAAACATGTTCATAAACCAGTTTATGTAATAAAAATTTGCTTCCGCTTTGTACCTTCGACGTGTGTTATCTGGTGCTGGGCAACGCAGTACCCCTAAGCGTGATCCGGGCTCAACAAGACCGTGGGGTTGTGTCAGCGTTGGTATCAGAGCTCGCTTGAGGTTTAACGCACTACAAAGGTCATCTTTTTCAAAAATCGAGTGAGAAATGAGTTAGTAGCCCGTATAAGGATGTTATTAGCATATATAAAGTGGCATATTAACCTATTTGATTATGTCGGAAAATCGTGCATCTCGGGACGTGTATGTCTTGGGGGGTGCACGTAAGCGCTGTCCACCAGTGCGCACAAGCTAAAGGGTGGAGCCCCACGGGTGGCAGGTAACCCGACCCGCTTTGATATCCTCTACGACTCTTCATGTCGTTAGGGGTATTCGAGCAACGTCTGTCCCTGGCGTGCGTGGTGCAACTTGGGAGACCCTGTCACGTGGTCTGAAACGTGAACACGTAACTCAAGGCGTGTTTGGCTTGAGAACATCCGGGCGAGTGATGACGGCCGGTTGTACTAACTGTATGGATTCCGGGCTCGGTGTGCAGCCGAGTATGATGATTGTTTGAGTTTCTGCAGGTAGCCTTACCATGAAAAGGTAGACGTGTAGCATCCGTGTGCGAGTGACGTTTAGTGCCACTGAATTAATGAAGCCGGCTAAGTCCGGTATAGGTTTTTCTTTGTGAGGACGTAGTACCGACATAATCTGGTGACGCATCGACGTCACACCCCATTAAAATAAACAACTTCATTTGAAACATGAAGGTTTTGATCCAAAGTAGTAAAAATTGATGTAACTCCTTCCCTTGAACAGGATATTCAAAGTTAACAAGTTTTCAACTTATAGGTTGTTAAGGACAGAGTACTCTGTTTTCAGCTAAATCAAGGCTGAAGTTAATCAGATGTTAGAAGTTGAGTTCTTTCGAGGTTGGGGTCATATGATACATTTATGGAAAGCTTTGGAAAAGCTTTACAACTTTTCTGTTGAGGTCCAGAGGTGTTTCATCCCGTAACCAATCGAAAAATGCAGTAGAGTTGAAACTGCCCAGAAAACAGGACAGAGTAAAGACTGTCTGTAAACTCTCGGTAAATTGAGTATAACTTCCTGCATAAAAATCCAAAAATAGAAAATGAGGTAGTTCTCGGGAAGCTTATGAGATGGGTTACAACTTTGTAACAGAAAGTTTTGTCAGATTAGAAACAGAATTAACTGGAATTCTTGGATCAAATCAGTACCTAAAGCAGGGAGGTGCTGTCCAATTTTCTCCAGAAATTCGGTTAACTTTGACATCTCATAACTTTTGAACCAGGACAGATCTTAGGCAAAGCAAATACTTTCTGGAAATCTATTGAAGTTAGCTTTAACTTTGATGTTGATCTCCAGAATTGGTTTTGCCTTTAACATCGCCTAAATCAGGTTGAAATGGAAACTGGTCAGGGCTGTCATGGGAACAGCAGATCAGCAGTCAAATTTGTTTAAAATTTGAACTATATTTCCAAGTTTTATGGGTTCAATAACATGTCTTATGTTATAACTCAGTGGTTTGCTGTTTAAATAAATGTTTGACATTTCTCAAATATATTTTTACAGATGACAGCAGATAAACAGTTGGAGAACGGGTGGGTGGTCTCCCACTGTTCTCACCGTAGCGGCTACCCAGAAGCATTGTGGCAAATGCTCCGATATTTCGGGTACAACCAGATGCCTCCGTACTTCATCAAGGAAGAAGGCGAAGAGGGGAACAAGATGTGGACAATCCATGTCGAAGTCCCTGCAGGACCTATGCCACCCGGTTGGGTGTTGTTCACCGTCACGGTGAGAGGAAGACAACCGGAAGGGATGTGGCAAGTGGCAGCCCGTGACACCATGTCACCTTTCTGCCAACTACACGTGCAAGCTATGGAGGGCACTCCATACGCGCTCGTTCCGGTGGAGGGACGAGCTCAGCATGTGTGGGAAGATAGGTACCGGGAGGCAACGGACCCGAGTTGCCCAAGGTACAACCCCGCGGAGGCAAATCTCAGCCTCCAGATGACGGCGGGAAATGCCGTGATGGACAGCCAAGCTGTTCATATGGAGCATCTCGCCACGAAGCTCAAGGAGAGCACGAGCCGTGGAGACCATTTCGAGAGTGCTCACAGCGCACTACGTAATGTGCTCCTTCCGACGATCAAGCGACTGAATGAACAACACAATCAGTTGCATCGTCTGAAGAAGGCAAAGAAGAAGAGCCGTGTCGACATCGCGGCGTTACAAGAACTGGTACAGAATCTAACCCAGCAGAACGAGGAACTTACTCAAGAGCGGGACGACGCTATTGAGGAAGGCCAAGGCTGGGAAGAGGACTACAACCAGGCTATGGACGAGGTGCATGCTTTGCAGGACCTCGTACCTCCGGTATTGGGCATACCGGTGGTCTTGGGTATTCCAGCAATGGGAGAACCCGGAATGGGAGAAGAGGTGGTAGATCCAGAGCCACCAGCAGAGGTACCGGAGGAGGACGACCCGCAGGAGGTCGAGTTCTACTCTGAGTAGGGGGTTACAGTTGCCATGTAGGGCAGCCAGGGTAGTGTAACCCAACTTTTGTAATCGGTGACATGTCTTGTAGACAGTAGCGTATGTATAGGTAGTGACGACATGAGCACGACTTCTCGGAGACCCGAGAATAATGTATCTTGTATAAAGTTTATGCTTTATCAATATATGTGAATGTTGTGCAAATTAATCATGTGTCACTTCAATACCTACTGTTACATATGGAATGTTAAGTAAGACATGTGCTAATCGCTGCTGTTTTGAATTTCAGAATAACGCGTACTCGTGCCAACCCTGATGTTGGGGGTACTAGCCAAGAGGGAGAAACCTCCCAACAGCCTCCCGAGGACTCCTCGGGACAGCAGCAGCAACAGCAGCAACAGCAACAGCAAACACCGCCACCGCCACTGCCAACGGTTACACTGGCCGACATCGTCGCGGCAATGGCGGGTTCAAATCAGCAGCACACAGAGTTGCTGCAAACTCTCATTAAGAAAATGTCTCGCCCAGAGAGATGTCAAGACCGTGAGGAGCGTCAACAGAGCTCCTACTCCGACTTCCTGGCGACTCATCCCCCTGTATTCTCAAGGGCGGATGAACCTCTTGACGCGGACAACTGGCTCCGTGCGATAGAGATGAAGTTCGGGCTGCTCCAGATATGTGAGCAGCGCAAGACTCAGTTCGCGGTCCAGCAGCTCCAAGGATCCGCGAGCGCGTGGTGGGCCAATTTCTGTGCTTCACAGCCCACCGACCGAGTGATGACCTAGGCGGAGTTCTGGACGGCCTTCAGGGCCTATCATATAGCGCCAGGTTTGATGAAGAGGAAGACGCAGGAGTTCCTGCACCTGCAGCAAGGGAGCCGGAACGCGCTGGAATACTCCAGGGCGTTCAATGATCTCGTGCTCTATGCGTCGTATCACGTAGATACGGACGAGAAGCGGCGGGACCACTTTTACCAGGGGCTTAACCCGCTCCTGAAGGACAAGTTGGCGATGTTCAATCGCGGCAGCCTCAACCACATCATTGATGCTGCGATTGTTCAGGAGGACTCCGGCAAGGAGTTAGCAGCGGCGGAGCGAAAGTGAAGCGCGCCGAAAAGCAGCGGAGAAGGAAGCGGTCCTTCTCAGAAATTTCGGATGGTGAATCGCCCGCCATCAGGTCCACGCTGGCAGCCACCACAGCGGTCGATGCCGTTCCGCAGTCGGCCGTACTCTTCACCGGCATTCAGGCCGGCACTGCTAGTACCACCTCCGCAACAACAGCAGCAGCGGGCGATGCCGCGTGCGTATGCACCTCAGCAGCGCATGCCGGGCTTTCGTCCCCCGAGCACTACACCAGCAGCGGCGACATGTTACAAGTGTGGTCGACCAGGACATTTCGCGAGCAGTTGCCCGGAGAGGCAAGGCGGCGGAGTGGCACCGCAGTTTCCAGGGAGGAATCAATCCTGGAACCCTACTAATGCGCGGCGGGCAAACCCTAGGCCCGGCACCGTCCACCAGCTTGCCATTGAGGACGTGCCGGAGGGCGAGCCAATCCTTCCGGGTATGTTCCAACTCCACCAGCATCCCGCTATAGTACTATTTGATTCAGGCGCCACGCATAGCTTCATTAGCCAAGTTTTCATTGATAAATATAGCTTGCAAATACTATCCACCGATAGTCCCTATGTGATCTGTTCACCGGGTGGGAAAATTTCAGCAAGCATGATGGTCCCAAAAGCGCCATTATGCTTAGAGGGTAGAGTTTACCCTACGTCTCTCATAATTTTAGAGGGACAAAAGGTCGATGTCATCTTAGGGATGTCGTGGTTAACCCTTCACGGCGCTGTTTTAGACACCGTCCTTCGAGTGGTGCACTTGAACTCAGAAGTGCACGAGTCTCACTCATTATTTCTGGATAGTCCAGAAATAAAACTTCCAAGTGTCTATCAAGCCACAACCATCAGGTTGGAAGATATTCCAGTGGTCCGAAGGTTCCCTGATGTATTCCCGGACGACTTGCCGGGGATGCCGCCTGATAGAGAGGTGGAGTTCAAGATTGAACTTGCACCCGGAACCATGCCAATATCCCGAAGGCCATACAAGATGGCGCCCAAGGAGTTGGCTGAACTGAAGACTCAGCTCACGGACCTTCTGGAGAAGGGTTTTATTAGGCCGAGCTCCTCGCCATGGGGCTGTTCGGCATTATTTGTCAAGAAGAAGGATGAGATGTTGCGGCTTTGCATGGACTATCGTCCATTGAATGCCTTAACAATCAAGAACAAGTACCCGTTGCCACGGATCGACATGTTGTTTGATCAGTTGGTCGAAGCAAAGATCTTTTCCAAAATGGATTTAAGATCCGGGTACCATCAAATTAAGATAAGGGCTGAGGACATTCCGAAGACCGCTTTCTCGACGAGGTACGGACTTTTTGAGTACCTGGTCATGTCCTTCGGCCTCACCAATGCTCCAGCTCACTTCATGTACTTGATGAACTCGGTATTCATGCCGGAGCTGGACAAGTTTGTCGTGGTCTTCATCGACGACATCCTGGTATATTCCAAGTCGGAGGAAGATCACAAGAAACATCTGCGTATAGTCCTGCAACGGCTGCGGGACCACAAGTTATACGCGAAATTCAGCAAATGCGAGTTCTGGATATCGCAAGTGCCTTTCCTCGGGCATATCATCTCAGCGGAGGGTATCGCTGTAGACCCGAGCAAGATCACTCAAGTGCTGAATTGGAAATCCCCGAGAACTGTTCACGAGGTACGGAGTTTCCTCGGACTCATGGGATATTATCGGAGGTTCATTCCGAAATTCTCGAAGATTGCCAAGCCAATGACAGAGCTGCTGAAGAAGGCTACCAAATATGTTTGGAGTCCAGCGTGTGAAGCAGCATTCAAGGCTTTAGTCAAGCACCTGACATCAGCACCGGTTTTGGCGCAGCCAGACACAACAAAACCGTTCGATGTGTACTGTGATGCATCCGGCATTGGGCTCGGATGTGTTCTGATGCAAGACCGAAGAGTGGTCGCGTATGGATCACGGCAGCTTAGAAACCATGAGCAGAATTATCCAACCCACGATTTGGAGCTCGCTGCCGTGGTGCTTGCACTGAAAATGTGGAGGCACTACCTACTCGGTAACCTCGTACATTTATATACCGACCACAAAAGCCTCAAGTACATATTCACTCAGAAAGAGCTGAACACGAGGCAACGAAGATGGTTAGAACTGATAAAGGATTACGAAATAGAGATTCATTATCATCCGGGCAAGGCAAACATAGTGGCAGATGCGCTGAGCCGCAAGTCACACGTCAATAATCTGACCATCACACCGTTGGAAGAGAGCGAACCACCACTACATGTGATTCCACACGGAGCTCTCTGCAACTTAGCTTTGATCCCCACCATCCGTGAAGAGATAGCGGCATCCCAGAAGAATGACAAGGGCATGTCACATTTGCGGAGACGTGTAGACAGTGGGGAGCTGAAATGTTTCCGGAAGGACGGAGACGGCGTCCTATGGTTCAAGGACCGGATCGTCATACCCCGTAACCCGGAATTACGGAAGAAAATCTTTGATGAGGCTCACTTGTCAAAGTTTTCTATTCACCCCGGCAGCAACAAGATGTATCAAGAACTCGGAAGCAAGTTTTGGTGGACACGGATGAAGCGTGAGATGGCAAAATACGTGTCCGAGTGTGATACATGTCGAAGGGTGAAGGCAGACCATATGCGGAAACCGGGACTGCTGCAACCACTGGACATTCCTGGCTGGAAATGGGAGGATGTGAGCATGGACTTCATCGTCGGTTTACCCACCACCTTGCAGAAACAGGATTCGGTGTGGGTGATCGTCGATCGGCTCCCTAAAGTTGCCCATTTCATCCCGGTCAACACCAACTACAACGCCAAGAAGTACGCTGAACTGTACATCTCACGGATCCTATGCTTGTATGGCGTACCCCATACCATCATATAGGATCGGGGTACTTTATTTGTGTCCCGTTTTTGGGAGCAGCTACACGCTGCCTTGGGGACGAAGCTGATCCGTAGTTCAGCCTACCACCCGCAGACGGATGGACAAACCGAGCGGGTAAATCAGATCCTAGAAGACATGCTACAAGCTTGCGCTATCAACCACGGCAAGAATTGGGATGATCACTTGCCGTTAGCCGAGTTCTCGTACAACAATGGGTACCAAGCCAGCATCAATATGGCGCCCTACGAGGCGCTATACGGGCGGAAATGCAGCACACCACTGAATTGGTGTGAGTCTGGCGAAAGGGTTACCTTCGGGATTGACCTCGTCAACAATGCGGAAGAAAAGGTTCGACTAATTCAGGCGAACCTAAAAGCCGCTCAATCCCGTCAGAAACAGTATGCGGACCGGAGAAGGCGCCCATTACAATTCGAAGTTGGAGATCACGTATATCTACGGGTATCTCCAATGAAGGGCATAAACAGATTTGGGGTGAGAGGAAAGTTGGCACCCCGATTCATCGGTCCATTCCAGATTACCTAAAGATGTGGATCAGTGGCATACCGGCTGAAATTACCAGAAGCACTTTCCGGTGTGCACGACGTCTTTCACATTTCACAGCTGAGGAAGTGTCTCAAGCTATCAACTACCGTTCAGTTGGAAGATATTGAAGAACTGCAACCGGATCTCACCTATCGGGAGGAACCGGTGCAGATTATTGATGAAAAGGCCCGAACCACACGCAACCGTACGTTGTGGTTCTACAAGATTCTATGGAGTAATCACTCCATGGACGAAGCGACATGGGAGAGCGAAGGATTCCATCACGCTAACTACCCCGACTTTTTTCACGTCGCATATCCGGTAATTTTCCACCGTTCTCTCTCTCATTTTCACCTTATAATCTCGGGACGAGATTCTTTTAAGGGGGGAGGAATGTAAGGGCCTCAGTTTTTGACACATAATTGAAGTGTTCATTTGAGGAAAGTTGATGAACACAAATGAAGAGCAAGTAACCAACATCAACATGCTCGTTAGAGAACAAACTCACATATTGCAAAAGTGGTATTTCTCACATGTGATATAGAGGTGCTGGACATATGAAAAACTCCCACACATTGCTAAGGATGTCCATGCCAAGTTTCACCCAAGTTCAAAACCTTTTTGAGGTCATTTTGGGTATAGCTAGAAAGAGGGCAGTTTGAAACCATATTTAAATTCAAACTGTTTTTATCCCATGAATTCAAAAGTGGAAGGCATATTCTTACTCAGCACATTTTTGTGAGCCCACACACCAATTTTCACTCCATTTGGAGTTGATCTTGACATGAGCTAAGTGGGGGAAATTCAAACTTTATTTGAATTCAAAACTGAACTTGTGCTGAAATTCCTTCAAACCAAACCCAATTTGAATTCTACTCAATTCAAATGGCTCATGGGTGAATAATTTGAATACCCAGGGTTATTTTGGGGCTCACTGTTTACAACAGTGATTAGGAGTAAATTTCAGAGGTTAAAATTGGAAGTGGGACCCACATGTCAGCCACTACTCCAAATCAAACCGACTGAGACTTTCTCACTCGGTTAACCGAGCCGCCGCTGCGATCGCCACTGAGGGGAGCCGCCGCGCCAGCAGCTGCTTGGCCACGCGCGGGCGTGAGGCGGTTCAGAGCCTTCTTAAGGCGCCCCCTCCTCGGCCGAAGCATCGCCCGTTTCTTTCCCCGCAGGAACTCAGCGCCGGCAAACACTTTCCGCAGCTCGGAATCGATCGGAGAGCGCCGATCACAGCCTTCTTGGTCCCCTCCAGGGCCACGGCAAGGTACTAGAAACCTTCCTCCGTCTTCCCCGCTGCTAGAATTCAGTTGAAACCGATTGATATCGGCTATGCCGAAAGATCAATTCGGTGACATAGAACTGCCGCACCTCGGGCTGCCGTGGGCAGCCCAACCAGGGCGTTGTCACGCCCGAGTCAAGGCACCCTTGGACGCGCCGGTGACCGGTGCTGCTCACCCCCGAGCCACAGCCCGAGTGATTGCTCACCGGCGGTGAATTTCCAGTTTTCCCCTTTCTGTGTGCAGAACAACCTTCGGGTGCAATTCCGTTGAATTCGTACTCTAGAAAGGATTAGAGGGCCTTAATCCGCGCTCACACAAACTAGACACGGTAACGCACAAGTTGCCTTCACAACCTTTGGCCGGAGAACCTCTGCAACCGGCGTAATTCGAGGTTTACCAACGGCGGAGCAAGCGGGAGTTATCGGGCGCACGGTGAGGACCTACTTCGGGCCTTCCCCGAGCTGCCTCAAGATCATGTTGACCTTCCCTGAGGTCCACTGATGCTTCCCGACCGGTTCCTCGAGTAGTTGAGGTGCTAGGGAAGTCAGCCGACATGGCCGAAGTCTTTCCGAGGTGGCGGCTCGTCGCCGACCATGCACCGGCCAATGTCATGACGAGCTGACCCCAGAATCCTGTTCTCCGAGTGAAAGTAGGCAGGGGCGGCGTGAAGTTTGAAGCTGTACAGAAGCCGGTGGCGAGCTCTCCGGCGAAGTCCCCCGGCGGCAGAACGCGGGCGTCGCGAGGTTGAAGAAGGGGGTGGACCCCAGCTGTCAGCGACGGATATTTTAAATCGGGATCAGAGTGTGGCCGGGATCGGGTGTGCTGGTGCGCAAAGACCCTGTGGGCCGCAGTGTGCGGTCGCCTCGGCGTGCGACGCGTGTCCCCGGGGCCCACTCGCGAGTTTATACTTTTCCCATATTTTCAAAATTCTTCCAAACTTCAAATCCTCAGAACTTTGGCTAGAAAGCTCCAAATCGAGTGAACCAAATTTTGTTGGATTCAGCTTTCCGAGCACTTTCCAAAAAATCAAGTTTCACTTCATGAGAATCCTTATTTCTCCAGAATTAATTCCTCAAAGTTTAAACTGTTAGGAATTTTAACTGGAGAATCCCTTGGAGGAAAATCCTGAAATTTTGCTGGGATGTTCACCAAAATATCCATTTGAGCTCATTGGTCCACCTAATGGTGTGATTAGTGAAACTGTTCCAGAGAAAATGGAAAATGTTCAGAAACATTTTCAATATTTTCTCTGAAACTGTTTAGCTCATATTTTTAGCTAGGAACCTTCAAATTAAGTGAGACCAACTCCATTAGAAGTCTCTGAAAATCTAGTTTTCAGAAAGTCATAGTCTGTTTCATGAAAATCCTTAGAACACTCTAAAAGCCTTCAATTAAGGTCAAGGACATAATTAATTGTGGAGGGCTCAAATGAGCTTTACTGCAACTAAAACTTGACCAAGTCTCTGTTTAGGTTGTAACCAAGCCACAGTAAAAATTTCACAGTCATTGGGCTTGTCTAGTAAGAGTTATAGACTTCACAAGATTAAAAGTTAATACAACTGCATTTAAATTAATACATGTATTGCTTCTATCATGTAGTCGCTAAGGTCGAGGAGGAACCCGAAGTCCTAGACTTTGTTACTCCGGAGGAGCAGCTAGCCTACGACCAAGAGCAGCAAGGCAAGCTCCGGTTTGCATTAACCTTTTTATAAATGTTTATTGTTTTGAGCACATCTATGAATACTATTATTCTTTGCATTAGAGTCTTGTTTGGAAACCCAAATGCATAGCCAAGAAAACCATGGGTTGGGATTAGGATAGAAAACCTCGTTAGCCACTGCATTGCTAAGATAGAGTAGGATTCGGTAAAGTCGAGTAGTTGGAACTACTCGCGAGCATAGGCTAGAGGCACTCGACTCGGGTAGTGATAGCACATGAAACACATGGCAAGAAAATGAGACCAAGCGGAGGGTAAGGGCAACAGGACTTTGGGGCCTGTGTGCTGTAGCTCCGCTTGTGTCGATTAAGGACCGAGCCGTGTGCGGGCCAGTTGAACAAGCTCGAACAGTACCGAAGACCTACCGGCTATATGGGAACCGGGAAACTGATGTAACTCGGGTAGCTGGGTGTTGAGGCAAATCTGGTCGTTCAGAGGGTAGGTTGAGAGCTCGAGGTGTAAATCGGCTGGCGGCACTGAGATGCGCATGCAGAGACCTCTTGCTCGGGACGATTGGACCGGTTCAACATTTTGGCTAACGGGTGAAAGGTAGTTGCGTACGGCGTCTGTGATGGTTGTTGTAGGCAACATCGAGTACGGGCGTACGTGACGGGTTGTTCGGGTAACCCTGCAGGTGTAAATCGATTATAATCGCCGTCCCTCGCGGTCAGTGAGTACCACTTGTTCACTGTACCGTGACGTAGAAAAAACAGGCTAGTTACATGTTAAAATGTTGCTGATTGAAAGATGGACTCTGATTGCTAATGATTTGCTGTAGTTTAGAGCTAACTAAAGTTCATTTCAACTTTGGGCAAAGTACATGAGAGAAATGTGTTTCTTGTTTGATTGCGGCTCTCTCATGTGCCTTAGCGTGAGGTTCTCCACAAACTGCTGGTAAAACTTGAAAGTAAGGTTCCACTAATTAGGCGAGTCCTTTGCAAATGATTTTTACCTCATGTAACCCATCACCCCTCATGTAGAAGTTCCATGTTTAGGAGAGACGGGTCAGACTTGCTGAGCCTTCGTGCTCACTGCTTGTGTTTGAAGCTTTTGCAGGGTTCTATGAGGAAGGGACTCCCGAAGAGGAGACGGAACCCCAGGAGGGGAATCCCGTCGAGTGGGAGTCGTGCACGCCGCAGAGTTAGTGTGCGTGTGTGCTAGCAAGGACACGTTCAAGGGCTGAACGTGGACTTGATGCGTAGTCTACACCCGCGAGTGTAGACTGGACTTATTTTGATGTAAACATGTTCATAAACCAGTTTATGTAATAAAATTTTGCTTCCGCTTTGTACCTTTGACGTGTGTTATCCGGTGCTGTGCAACGCAGTACCCCTCAGCGTGATCCGGGCTAGACAAGACCGTGGGGTCGTGTCATGTTGAGTCCGGGTGATGAGATTGGTTGCATGACTGTTGAGTCATGGCAATGAGATTGGTCTCCGTGTGAGATAGAATTGGTTATGAGATGAAATGGTATCGAATACGAGATGGTATTCGTGAGAATGGTAGCGAATACGAGAAGGTATTCGTGAGCAAGAATGAAGTTGATTAATGTCTGGTTGGGACATGGAAAGTGATGGAGGTATGTTGGTATTTTAATACATGTTGGGACTACATTCACTTAAAGTTAAGTTGATGTTTTATCGTGGTTTTGATAAATAACCTTGCTTTTTGCAAATGAGCCTTTTTTATACCTATCTTGTTGTGAGTTACATATCATATTTTCCCGCACTTGCTGAGTACATCATTGTACTCAAACTTGCATTATTATTTCATCATCAGCAACTGGAGAAGATTACTATGAAGACCAAGTGGAGCATTAGGCGTGCAATATGTTCTCAACCTTGCCTGTGGGGATGGAGTAGAGATGGAGCTGTTGCTGTTTAGCTTGCTTCCGCATTAGTTAGAAGACTTCCGCTGCTAGAATAAAGACTTCCGCTGTGAGCATGAGTCTAAGACTCATGAGACATTGTAATAAACTCTGTTATTCATGGTTATTTATATTCTGTTTTTAGTTTGTGGAGCATATGTGTATGTGTGATGAACATCCTGGGCACACATATGCATTAGTTCTCGGTTCCGTGGTCTTCCACAGAATTGAGGGCGTCACAGATTGGTATTAGAGCCACGGGTTGACAGTAGGTTACACGCTTAGATAGATCCCAGATCGGTATCGTACACAGATTGGTATGAACCTGCCATGGACAAATCACACAACCTAGATAGATCACAGGTTGGTAGCTAAGCCACGCTGACCATAGGATGCAAGCCTAGGATGCATAGATTGGCATTGAAAACTACCTTGGCATAGGATACAAGCCTAGGAGAGGCCATAGTTGGATCACAGATTGGCATCACCCTAAGCCATATAGGACCCCCATTGAACAAACCTTGAATAGGAGTTGTGTGAGCCCTTGTGATGATTGTTTGTGATTGTATGCTTAGTGTGAGTCATGGGACGTCTCATGCGTTGCCCATACCCACACATAAGTAGAAAGAGGTGTAAGATGCCTCGACACTTGTTCACATCCTCATATGGGCTAATATATATAGTCCAACCCACCTTGATGCATATAGTTAGGGGGATCCATCTAACCTTCTAACCTCTATTCTATTTCGTTCTCTCTCACATATGGTGAGAGGAAATAACGGCCGCCAAGGAAGGAATGAACGTGGCAACCAAGAGGATGGCCACAACGAAGTTCCTGTTAACCCCGGAGCTGGTGAGAACAACCTGGAATGGTTGATGGCCATGCAGAATCAACTTATGCAAACCATGATCCAAACTTTAGGTCAGTTGCAGGCCAACAACAACAACCCGTTCCGGCACCACCGCCACCACCACCGCAGGCTCATAACAGACTGGGAGAGTTCATGAGGACTCGACCACCCACCTTTGCTCAAGATAACGACCCCATGGAGGCTGACGACTAGTTGAAATCCATGGAGAAGAAGCTTGCCATAGTGCAGTGCAATGACCGAGAGAAGGTTCTTTTTGCGTCGCACCAACTCATGGGAGCTGTCGCTGACTGGTGGGATGCCCTATGCAACGCTCATGTCGACCCGGAGAAGATCACTTGGACTGAGTTCAAGGAAAGTTTCAGCTCTCATTACATCCGTGCTGGTGTAATGATGCTCAAGAGACAGGAGTTCGAAGGTCTCCGCCAAGGACAGAGAAGCGTGAATGAGCACCTCAACAAGTTCACGCAACTGTCCCGGTATGCCCCCGAAGATGTCAACTCAGACGAACGGAAGCAGTACGTGTTCATGAGAGGGTTGAACAATGAGATCAAGGTTCAGCTCCTCAACAATGACTACGCGAGCTTCCAGAAGCTGGTTCACAAGGCTATAGTGGTTGAAAGCAAGATCCGAGAGATCGAGCGAGAGTGCAAGAGGAAGATGCCATACCAGCCCCAAGGGAGCAACGTACGACCTCATTACATGCCCCCAGCTGCACCGCAGTATGGATCGACTGCTCATGCATACCGCCCAAATCAGCCACCACAGCAACGACCTGTTGCAGAAGCACCTCGTGTGGCTTTGCCTCCTGTGCCCCGACCCAACATAGGCACTCCTGTTCAAAACCCCCGCCCCAATGTACCTGCTGCCGTAGGCAACAGGGCATGCTTTGCATGCGGGGAAACAGGACACTTCGCGAGCCAGTGCTCGAGGAGAGGCCCTGGACAGCAAGGCAACGTGCCCAAGCAGAACCCGCGACCGAACAGCGGGGACAATCAAGGAAACCGTGGACAGCAGTACTATGCTCACGCCAACGTGAACCATGTCTCTGCTGAGGAAGCACAACAGGCTGAGGACGTCGTAATTGGTTTGTTCCTTGCCAATTCCAACCCAGCCACCATTTTATTTGATTCTGGAGCATCGCATTCCTTCATATCATCCAAGTATGTTGCCAAGCATAATCCACCCATATCACACTTAAAATGTGCTATGTTAGTTAATTCTCCCGGTGGAGAGATGAGGACTAATATAGTATGTCTGAAAGTAAGCCTTAAAAAAAGGGGGTAGACTTCCTTGCCAACCTCATTGTCTTGGATTCCCAAGGGCTTGACATAATACTCGGGATGGATTGGTTAAGCAAGCACAATAGAGTAACCCAATGTGCTGAAAGGAGCATGCAGTTGACAAACGAGCACGGTATTCGTATCGAGTTTAAGTCAGCCCAACAAACAACCAAAAACATAATTTTGAACCACGTCAAAGGAGCAACATTGGACAGCATTCCAGTGGTTCAGGAATTCTCCGACGTGTTTCCAGAAGAGCTTCCAGGTATACCACCTGACCGGGACATTGAGTTTGCCATTGATTTGGTACCCGGAACTGCACCCATAGCAAAGAGACCCTATAGGATGCTCGTAAATGAACTAGTGGAACTCAAGAAGCAAATTCAGGAACAGTTGGAGAAGGATTTTATACGTCCAAGCTCGTCACCATGGGGAGCCCCCGTGCTCTTCGTAGACAAGAAGGATGGAACCCAAAGGATGTGTGTGGACTATAGGTCTCTCAACGAGGTGACAATCAAGAACAAATACCCTCTGCCCCGTATAGAAGACCTATTCGACCAAATGAAAGGAGCTCGAGTGTTCTCCAAGATTGATCTTCGGACAGGATACTTCCAGCTGAAAATTAAGCCCTCCGATATACCCAAGACTGCCTTTCGGACAAGGTATGGTTCGTATGAATATACCGTCATGTCTTTTGGGTTAACAAATGCACCCGCATACTTCATGTACCTTATGAACAAGGTTTTCATGGAGTACTTGGATAAGTTTGTCGTGGTTTTTATCGACGACATTATGGTGTATTCAAAAAGTGAGGAGGAACATGAAGAACATTTGAGATTGACCTTGCAGAAAATGTGCGAGCATCAATTGTATGCCAAGCTTAACAAGTGTCAATTTATGCTAAAGGAGATATCTTTCCTAGGCCACATTATCTCCGAGGAAGGGGTATCGGTTCATCCCAGAAAAGTGGGAGATGTTCTGAAGTGGAACAAACCGCAAAACGTGAGGGATATTCGAAGTTTTCTTGGGATGGCTGGATACTACCGAAGGTTCATCAAGGACTTCTCTAAGATAGCAAAGCCTATGACGTAGTTGCTAACAAAGGCAAAAGCCTTCCAATGGACACCAGCATGCCAAGAAAGTTTTGCGGAGCTCAAGGAAAGGCTAACCACAGCACCGGTTTTGGTATTGCCGGACATGAGTAAGAGCTTTGACATATATTGTGACGCATCCAGACAAGGGCTCGGATGTGTGCTCATGCAAGAAGGACAAGTGGTAGCCTATGCCTCACGACAATTAAAGAAGCACGAGCTTAATTATGCTACACACGACTTGGAGCTAGCAGCAATAGTGCATGCATTGAAGATTTGGAGACATTATATCCTTGGTCATCGATGCGAGATCTATAAGGATCATAAAAGCCTCAAGTACATATTTACACAAACGGACTTGAATTTGAGGCAACGTCGATGGTTGAAACTCATCAAGGATTACGATATTGGAATCAACTACCACCCTGGAAGGGCCAATGTAGTAGCTGATGCATTGAGCCGGAAGGGGGCATGTCACCTACTCACGGTTCGGGAGCTACAACCCGAACTACGCAAGGAGTTCGAACGGTTACACCTCGGATTCTTGAACAAGATGGAAGTGATGGAACTCCACTCTTCATTGGAGCAAGAGATAAGAGATGGCCAAGCAACGGATGAGGAGATCAAGGAAATCAAGGAAAGGATCCGACAAGGAATAGAGAAGGATTTCAAGGAGGATGAGAAGGTTACGATTTGGCTAGGAAAAAGGATTTGTGTGCCTAACATAAAGCACATCCGCGACATGACATTAAAAGAGGCACATGATTCACCCTATTGCATACATCCCGGAAGCACCAAAATGTACAAGGACTTGAAGACTGGTTATTGGTGGGATGGTATGAAAAGGGACATAGCCGAATACGTTGCCCTATGCGACACATGCCAACGGGTGAAGGCCAAACATCAAAAACCCGCTGGATTGTTGCAACCCTTGAAGGTACCCGAGTGGAAGTGGAAAGACATCAGTATGGATTTCATCGTCGGATTGCAACGTACTCAGTCGGGTTATTACTCCATCTGGGTTATCGTGGACCGATTAACGAAAACAGCCCATTTTCTCCCTTTAAGGGCCAAGTACAACGTTGCACAATTAGTCGAGTTGTACATGGAGCAGATCGTGTGCCGTCATGGAGTCCCGAGGAGGATTGTCTCAGATCAAGGTTCTCAGTTTACCTCTAGATTTTGGAGAAAGCTGCAGAAAGCTATGGGTACACGACTGGATTTTAGCTCCGCCTATCACCCACAAACCGATGGACAAACTGAAAGGACAAACCAAATTTTGGAGGACATGTTGAGAGCTTGCGCCTTGAAACATGGGCGTAGTTGGGATAGGAGTTTACCGTACACCGAATTCACCTATAACAACAGCTATCAAGCTAGCTTGAAGATGTCGCCTTTTGAAGCATTATATGGTAGACGGTATAGGACACCGCTGTTTGGAACGAGACCTGAGAGAACCAAGTGTTTGTACCAGAAGTGCTACAGGAGGCTGAAAAACATGTCCAAACCATACGAGAGAACTTGAAGGCTGCTCAGTCACGACAGAAAGGCTATGCAGACAATAGGCGAAGGAAGTTAACTTTCGATGTAGGAGACTTCGTATACCTTAAGGTATTGCCCATCTGAGGCAAACGACGTTTCAACGTTAATGGCAAGCTAGCACCTCGCTACATCGGGCCGTTTAAGATTTTGGACAAGCGAGGAGAAGTAGCCTATCAACTTAAGCTCCCAACGCACCTCTCTGACGTACATGATGTGTTTCATGTATCTCAGCTCAAGAAGTGCTTGAGAGTACTAGAGGAGCAAGTACCGATGGAAGAGCATGAACTTCAAGAGGATCTGATATATGTAGAGCACCCCGTCCGAATTTTGGACGTGAAGGAGAGGGTCATGAGGAACAAAGTGATCCGATGGTGCAAGGTACAATGGAGCCATCACACCGAAGCTGAGGCCACATGGGAGCGTGAAGAAGACATCAAGACAGAGTTTCCTCATCTATTCTCTACTAACGAATCTCGAGGGCGAGATTCAATCTAAGGGGGGTAGATTTGTGACATCCTCATTTTCGGGTTCTGCATGTATTCATGTTTCATGTAGAAAAACACTTTTAAAATAAGTTGAATCCGAGAAAGAATCAAAAAGTTAGCCAAAAAAGAGCAAAATCCATTGTACAGAGAGCGCCGAAGATAACTTCCGCGGCTCGCTGGCCACGTGGCGTGTTCGGAGCTCATCTCTGCAAAAGGGGAGGGGTCCACCGCTAAACTAGCTACGTGGCAGGCTTGGGGCTCATCTACGCAAAGGGGGAGAAGTCCGACCCTGTGGGACACGTGTTGTCACCGGAGCTAGCCTCTGCGGAGAAGCGAGGCCAGTCCCGCAGGACACGTGTCACCTTAGGAGCTATTCACCGCGGAAAAGAGAGGACCAGCCACGCGGGACACATGTCGCTCTCGGAGCTCACCTCCGGGAGGTCCGGTCCTATTGGACACGTGTTAACCTCGGAGCTCGTCTCTGAGAAGGAAGGAAATCTGGCACTGTTAGGACACGTGGCACACCCGGAGCCACCTCCGAATAAAGAGGAGGTCCCGATCGCCAGGATACGTGGCGCACGCGGAGCCTGCCTCTGAGAAAGAGGGAGGTCTCGCTTGCTTGACACGCGGCACAACCGGAGCGCGTCTCTGGGGAAGGGGGGAGACCAGGCACCCGATGGACACGTGGAGCTTCCGGAGCTCATCACCGCGGAGGTAACGAGTTCTGGAGCGGTTTTTGCTTCTGTACGCGTGGGAATACCCGTACGGGAGGAAACCGACACGAATTGCACAATGTTACCGCACCAAATCAACTAGAGATAAGTTGTTAAGATTCAACGACAAGTTGAATAGGACTCTTATTCAAAGTCCAATCAGATTAGAACTCTTTCTTTCCTGATTATAAATAGAACCCCGAACCTTTGGCCAAAACCATAAACTTCTTTTTCCAACTCCTGCGCCGACGACGTAGAGCCCTAGCCCCAGCTCGCCGAATAAACCCTTTGCCAGAGTGTGGTCGAGAATGATCGCCGGAAGAGAGCCCCAATGATCTGTCTGATAGGAGAAGGACCCCGAGACTAAGAAGAACATAAGGTAGGTCTCCAATACCACCTTGCGACATCATCCCGTTTTCTTTGCATCTGTTCTTCGATTCCTTTTGAACAGAAACTTTTTCATGGACAGATCACTTGTTGATCGGTTTGATCTAGAGTCAAGATCATCACCACGTCCACATTTGATCCGAACACCTCTGTCATCATAAAACCCATGCAAACCATACAAGATCACATACAAACTGATCTAATAAAAACTGATCATAGGATAGCATGCATATGCATCATCGCATCTAGTTAAAGTTTGTGCATGATATTGATTGTTATGAATCTTGTATGTGCATGATCGCGTATAGAAGGACAAGCTCAAGGAACTACCTACGACGGACTACAACAACAAGATTTTGAGCAACAGGAACCGCCAGAACAAGGCAAGTGCCCCTTCACCATATTGATCCCATGTTTTTGGAAAACTGTTTTGATTGCGAAAAGGTGTGTGTGCTTGAGTCAACTTGATGGGAAACCTTTTCATAGGAGTTTACTAGTTTTGTTAACCACCCTTGTCACCGGGAAAGTTAATGAGTCGGGTATGGTTTTTACTTATATGCTTCGCTGAGTCCATGGGATTACGGGGAGCGAGATAGATGTGTCTAGCTATGCACTCGTAATGATAATAAGAAAATGATGTCGTTAATGAACATGGATCGGAGGGAGATCTAGGCAAGCCGGGTTTGTGAATGAGGTAGCATGAGATGGTGGTTTACTTGTCGTAGATCTAAGGACCGGTTCATGCGAGCACATGCCAGGATAACAGTGCCACCACAAGGACAAGTATGGGTGTGTCTTAGCTGAGTAATTAGGTAAGTTGCTAGATAGTTATGGACCGTGGAAGGTGCGGGGAATGGGAGTCGAGTGAGGACTGCTCTGGGAACTGCATTGGCACAAGAGGGGGCCCGTAGGTGGGAGAATTGGAGATTCTAGCCTGCCGGTGAAACCTTAGTGAGTCCATACATCTAGTAGCCCCTTTGTAAAGGCTATTTTGTGATCTCTTGACCATACACCGACGGTTGTGTACTGGTATAATGGAGGTTCTGCAGTCGCCGGTGGGTGACGAAATCACAAACTTGTGGGTAAAGTGGTACAACCTCTGCAAAGTCTTAAAACTATCATGATAGCCGAGCTTACGGTAACGAGCGCCTGGCCAACTTCCATGATTAGTTGGACGGTTATTTTGGGATGGTTATGGTTATTGGTTATGGTTTGGTTTTGGTTTGGTTTTCAGGACTGTTGAGTCCGGGTGATGAGATTGGTTGCATGACTGTTGAGTCATGGCAACGAGATTGGTCTCGGTGTGAGACAGAATTGGTTATGAGATGAAATGGTATCGAATACGAGATGGTATTCATGAGAATGGTAGCGAATACGAGAAGGTATTCGTGAGCAAGAATGAAGTTGATTAATGTCTGGTTGGGACATGGAAAGTGATGGAGGTATGTTGGTATTTTAATACATGTTGGGATTACATTCACCTAAAGTTAAATTGCTGTTTTATCGTGGTTTTGATAAATAACCTTGCTTTCTGCAAATGAGCCTTTTCTATACCTACCTTGTTGTGAGCTACATATCATATTTTCCCGCACTTGCTGAGTACATCATTGTACTCAAACTTGCATTATTATTTCATCATCAGCAACAGGAGAAGATTACTATGAAGACCAAGTGGAGCAATAGGCGTGTAATCTGTTCTCAACCTTGCCTGTGGGGATGGAGTAGAGATGGAGTTGTTGCTGTTTAGATTGCTTCCGCATTAGTTAGAAGACTTCCGCTGCTAGAATAAAGGCTTCCGCTGTTAGATTAAGACTTCCGCTGTGAGCATGAGTCCAAGACTCATGAAACATTGTAATAAACTTTGTTATTCGTGGTTATATATATTCTGAATTCAGTTTGTGGAGCATATGTGTATGTGTGATGAACATCCTGGGCACACATATGCATTAGTTCTCGGTTCCGTGGTGTTCCACAGAATTGAGGGTGTCACAATCTACACCATTGCATCTTGAGTAAAGTTTGCGCATGATGTTTGATTGCTGTAAATTTTGTATGTGTGTGGTTGTGAGTAGAAGGAAAAGCTCAGGAAGCCATGTACGAAAAACTACAAAACCAAGACTTCAAGACGCTTGAGCAACAAGAGCCACGGGAGCAAGGCATGTGCCCCTTGACTATATTGATCCCATGTTTTGAAATTGTTTTGTTTGCGAAAACTTGTATGCTTGAGTCAACTTGATGGGACACCCTTTTATAGGAGTTTACTAGTTTTGTTAACCATCCTTTTCGCCGGGAGAGTTGATGAGTCGGGTATGGTCGTTTTTCTTTTTGCTTCGCTTAATCCACGGGATACGGGAAGCTGAATGAAAACATGTCGAGCTACTGCACTCATATGAATAATAATGATGAGAACTTGATGATGATAATGAGCATGGAATCAGGGGAGATCTAGGCAAGCTTGGTTCGTGGATGTTGCTGAATAAGATTGTGGTTTACTTGCCGTAGATCTAAGGATCGGTTCATGCCAGGAAAACAGTGCCACCACAAGGCCAAATATGGGTGCGGCTTAGCTGACTAATTAGGTGTGTTGCTAGCTGGTTATGGACCATGGATGGCGCAGGGAATGGGAGTCGAGAGGGACTGCCCATGGAACTGCATGGCACCAGAGGGGACCCGTGGGTGGGAGAATGGTGATTCGAGCCTGCCGGTGAAACCTCAGTGAGTCCATACATCTAGTAGCCCCTTTGTAAAGGCTATTTTGTTATATCTTGGCCATATACTGACGGTTGTGTACTGGTATAATGGAGGTTTTGCAGTTGCCGACTGGTGACGAAATCATAAACTTGTGGGTAAAGTGGTGCCACCTCTGCAGAGTGTAAAACTATAATGATAGTCGTGCTTTCGGTCACAAGCACCTGGCCAAATCACATGATTAGAGGGAAAATTTGGGACGGATATTCGGTATGGTTATGGTATGGTCATTGGGATTGGTTTTGGGACTGTTTCGAGTCATGAAAATGAGTTTTGCTTCTGTTATATGAATATGAGATGGTTATGAATATTTATGAGCATGAGACGAACTTGAGAAAGATTAATGGCTGGTTGAGACTTGAGAAAAGGTGATTTATGATGAAAGAATGTTTCTGTTTTACTTGGCTATATTGGGATTAAATTCATCTCGACTTAGGTGCTGTTTTTACCATGTTTGTGAAATGAAATTTTGCTTGCTTCAATGAGCCTTTTTATTTCCTACCTTGTTATAAGCTACATGTCATACTTTTCTCGCACTTTCTGAGTACATGTCTGAGTACGACATGTACTCACCCTTGAATTATCACATAAACATCAGCAGAAGGAGAAGAGTACCTCGAGGATCATGTGGAGTACTAGGCGTGCGAACTACCGTCAACATGCCTGTGGAGTTGAAGATGGAGCCTGCTGCTGTTTAGTTGTTTCCGCTATCGTTTAGAGGCTTCCGCTGCTAGAATAAGATAGACATTCATAAGTGAGACAATGAGTTGATGTAATAAAGTACTTAAATCCTATTTGTTCATGGTTATATTCTGAATTCAGTTTGTGGATTACATGTGTATGTGTGATGAACATCCTGGGCACACATATGCATTAACTTGGTTCTGTTTTTGGAAACGGGTGTCACAATTTATGTAATATGTTTGTCCTTGACTCGTGTGCTGTCCGGTGCCACGTCACATGGCACCACCCAGTGCGGTCCAACGGGCCCCGGCAGCGTGGTATCAGAGCCGCATTGGGAATAGCGCAAGAATTTAGGATTATATTACGATAAAAACGTAGGATACGGTGAGATAACGGTACTAGGCTCACATAAGGACTACTATATTAGCATATTATGAAGGTGGCAACCCAACCTATTTGTCTATGTCAGAAAATCATGCATCTCGGGACTTTACATGTCTTGGGGGTGCATGTAAGCACTGTTCACCAGTGCGCACAAGCTGAAGGGTGGAGCCTCATGGGTGGCAGGTAACTTGGCCAGCTTTGGTATCCTCTATGACTCTTCATGTCGTTTGGGGTATTTGAGCAACGCCCTTCCCTGACGTGCTATGGGCAAGTATGGGAGACCCTGTTACATGGTTAGTAACGTGAACACGTAGCTCAAGGCGTGTTTGGCTTGAGAACACCCGTGCAAGTATTGACGGACGGGTGTATGAACTGTATTGGGACCGGGTTCAGTGTGCAGCCGAACCTGATGATTGTATGAGATTTATGCAGGTACTAACCACGAAAACCATTGTCCGAGTAGAACATGTTTGCGAATGACCGTCTTAGTGCCACCTACGGATACGTATATGCCGGTGTAAGCCGGTTAGGATTTTCTTTTGTGAGACAACGTAGTACCGTCATATGTCTTACGGTGCATCACCACCGTACTACACTTGATAGTTTTATTTCCTATGAAGAAATCATTCATGACTAACTTTTGACTAAAATGGAAGTTGAAAAACACATACTAATTACTGAGCTCTTCATTTGAAATTAGCTTCAAAGGAGAGAATTGATAGGACTCTAAGTTTCTCAAAAACAGAGTGCTCTATTCTGGCAGAAATTTTTGCTGGACTTTAACAGAATATAACTCTGAGTATCTTGACCCAATGGAGGTGTATGATACAGTTATGGAAAGGTTTTCAAGTGCTCTATATTTTCTCTGTAGACCTCCAGAAAAAAATCACACGCCAAATTGATTGAATGTCCAGTTGAAGGCAAAATGTCCAGAAAACAGGGCAGATTCAAACTTCTCTGGATGTTTGCTGTAAATTAGCCATAACTTTCTGTAGAAAAATCTATAGGGTTCATATGATACACCGTTGGAAAGGTTATGAAAATTTAAACAATTTTGTAGTTCATAGTTTGTTCAGAATTGTAATCTATTGTTATGTACAACTGTGATAAAAACAGCCACATTCAGTGGAGATGCTGGCAAATTTATCCAGAAATTCTGTCAACTTTTGATCCAGAGATGATATAGAGGCATATGAGTACTTGTTGGAAAACTAATGAAGTTAAATTTAACTTTGGTGTTCAACTTGAGTGATGGAAATGCTTTTAGCTGGATCGAAATCTAGAGTTAGTGCATCAAGGTCTGTTCTAGACAGACAAGAAGAAAATGAGTGATATCGTGCAGGCCAGCACAAGTTATGTGCCCCACAAGTACCGGTTGGTGTACTGAACTCCATCCGGTAAAATATGGAGGCCCCTGTATGAGTAACTCCTCAGAGGTTGGTTGCTGGTCAAGTAACACAACTTGCACCACCTCCACAGCAGCATCATCAGACGGTGGTTTGTGCTCCATCGCTGCAGCTATATGTACCTAGCTTCAAACCACAGGTTAGTGAAGAACCGGAGAGACATCCGTGCTCCACTTGTGGTCGGATGGGCCATTATGCTAGGTATTGTCTGGAGGGAATTCAAGGCTGCGGGTCATCATATTTTCAATATTCAGATCCGTACCTATATCTGCAGAAAAGAGGGCAGACAAGAGACAACATTCACTACACAGTGATTGATGATGCTCCAGAAGGATAAGCCGCGTTAGCAGGGATGGTTTCCCTGAATCAGCTACCGGTATTTATTCTCTTTGACTCCGGTGCCACACCTAGCTTTACTCGTCAATCTTTTGTGGCTCAGCATTGGCTCCAAATCACTTTTACAAAGAGATAATACCTCATATCTTCGCTCGGGTCAGCATTACAGCAAGTGATGTTGTCTTTCGAGCACCTCTTTGTTTGCGGGTTAGACTATAACACACGACCCTCATTATTCTCGGGGGTCTGAAGATCAACATTATTTTGGGGATGTCGTGGTTGAATTACCACAATGCGGTTCTCAACATCAGTTGTTGAACCGTTAAGCTCAACTCCCCACAGAACGGTCTTCATAAATTAGTTTTGGGCGCCAGACGGCAACAGATTGCAATATTGACCCACTCGAAAACTGTTAAGATAGTGGACATTCCAGTGGTACGTGAATATCAGGATGTCTTTCCCAATTATTTACCGAGCATGCTACCCGAACGGGACGTCGAGTTCAAGATTGAACTGGCGCCGGGAACAACACCTATCTCACGGAGGCCTTACAAGATGGCACCTAACAAACTAGCAGAGTTGAAAGAGCAGCTAAA
This sequence comes from Neostapfia colusana, assembly GCA_030760725.1. Classification (NCBI taxonomy): domain Eukaryota; kingdom Viridiplantae; phylum Streptophyta; class Magnoliopsida; order Poales; family Poaceae; genus Neostapfia; species Neostapfia colusana. The sequence goes on along the minus strand of JASWHV010000007.1, from coordinate 99,381,294 downwards.
TGAACTCATGAGCAAGTGTTTCATATAACCAAGTTCTTCACCTTGGGGTTGCTCTGCGCTGTTCGTTAAGAAGAAGGACGAAACACTGAGGCTATGTGTTGACTATCATCCTCTAAATGTTGTCACTATAAAGACAAGTATCCTTTGCCCCGCATTGACATCTTGTTAGATCAACTTGTGGGTGCAAAGGTATTTTCGAAGATGGATCTTCGGTCATGATATCATCAAATCAAGATCAGACCGGAGGACATACCGAAGACAGTTTTCTCGATGAGAAACGGACTATATGAGTACCTCATCATGTCATTTGGGTTAACCAATGCTCCAGCACAATTTAAGTACTTAATGAATTCTGTATGCTCTTTGCTGATGATGTAGTGCTGGTAGATGGAACTAGAGAGGGTGTTGATAAGAAATTAGAGTTATGGAGACAAACCTTAGAGTCCAAGGGGTTTAGACTTAGTAGGACCAAAACCGAGTATATGAGGTGTGACTTTAGTGGTGTTGGTCGTGAGGAGGGAAATGTTAGTCTACAAGGACAAATAGTACCTAGAAGGGACTCTTTCCGATACTTAGGATCAATGTTACAAAGCAATGGCGATATTGATGAGGATGTTTGCCACAGGATCAAGGTAGGGTGGATGAAATGGCGACAAGCCTCTGGAATCCTATGTGATAGGAAAGTCCCACAAAAGCTAAAAGGGAAGTTCTATAGGACGGTGATCAGACCCGCGATGCTCTATGGGGCGGAATGTTGGCCAACTAAACGGCAACATGTCCAACAAATGAGTGTCGCAGAGATGCGCATGCTACGGTGGATGTGCGGGCACACGAGAAGAGACCGAATAAGGAATGAGGTGATTCGAGATAAGGTAGGGGTGGCGCCGATTGAAGAGAAGTTAGTCTAACATCGACTTAGGTGGTTTGGACATATCCAACGGAGACCTCCAGAAGCACCGGTTAACAGTGGGATTTTAAGAGGTAGAGAAAGTATTAGGAGGGGTAGAGGACGACCAAGGTTGACCTGGGAGGAGGCGGTAAAACGAGATTTGAGAGATTGGAATGTATCTAGAGACTTAGCTCATGATAGGACCGCATGGAAAGTAGCAATCCATGTGCCAGAATCGTAGTCTTTTTTTTCTTTTTCTTTTTTTTTTTCTTTTTTTCTTTTTTCTTTTTTCTTTTCTCTTTTCTCTTTTCTTTTTCTTTTTTCTTTTTCTTTTCTCTTTTTCTTTTTTCTTTTTTTTCTTTTTTTCTTTTTTCCTTTTTTTTCTTTTTTTCTTTTCTTTTTTCCTTGTTCTTATAACTCTTCCTCTCTTTTACTTCATTGATATTGGGTTTCATGTCTAGCCGACCCCAACAGGCTTGGGATAAAGGCTTGGTTGTTGTTGTAATGAATTCTGTATTCATGCCGGAGTTAGACAAGTTCATCGTGGTATTCATCGATGACATATTAGTTTACTCCAATTCCAAAGAAGAGGACGCTGAACATTTGTGTATCGTGCTACAACGGCTGAGGGAGCACAAATTATACGCCAAGTTCAGCAAGTGTGAGTTCTGGATTGATCAAGTGCCTTTTCTAGGCCATATTATTTCAGCAGAGGGCATTGCCATGGACCCTAGCAAAATTGAACAAGTGCTGAAGTGGGAATCTCCCAAATCAGTCCACGAGGTCCAAAGTTTCTTAGGTTTAGCAAGGTATTATCGGAGGTTCATTCCAAGCTTCTAAAAAATTGCTAAACCAATGACAGAGCTGCTGAAAAAGGGCACCAAATACGTGTGCAATGCAGCATGTGAAGACGCATTCAAAACTCTGGTGAAACATCTCACAACAGCTCCAGTTCTTGCTCAGCCGGACACGACGAAGCCATTTGATGTATATTGCGATGCATCCGGCATCGGTCTCGGCTGCGTTCTTATGCAAGAAGGGCATGTGATCGCTTATGGGTCTCGTCAACTGCGAAACCACGAGCATCATTATCCAACTCACGATCTCGAGCTTGCTGCTGTGGTGTTGGTGTTAAAAATGTGGAGGCATTATTTGCTTGGCAATCTTGTCCACCTCTACACCGACCATAAAAGCTTGAAGTATATCTTCACGCAGAAGGAGCTGAATATGAGACAAAGGATATGGTTGCAGCTCAAATAAGATTATGAAATCGAGATCCACTACCATCCGGGAAAAGCGAAAGTGGTTGCCGACGCGCTTAGTCGGAAAGCCCACGTTCACAACTTGGCAATTGCTGAGTTGGAAGATGAAGAACCAAGTCTCCGTGTCATTCCGTATGGAGAACTTTATAATATTGCTCTTATTACAACAATCCGTGAAGAGATTGTTGAAGCTCAAAGGAGAGACAGGGGTATGTCTCACATACGGAGAAGACTAGACAACGGAGAGGTGAAATGTTTCCGGAAGGATGAGAAAAGTACGCTATGGTTTAACGACCGTATCATGGTACAGCGTAATATGAAACTCTGGAAGAAGATATTGGATGAAGCCCACCTGTCAAAGTTTTCCATTCATCCCGGCAGTAACAAGATGTACCAAGAAGTAAAACAGAAATTTTGGTGGACGCGGATGAACTGGGAAATTGTCAAGTATGTATCCGAGTGTGATACGTGTAGACGGGTCAAGGCTGATCATATACAGAAAGCCGGACGCTAAAACCACTGAAGATACCATCATGGAAATGGGAGGATGTGAGTATGGACTTTATCGTCGGATTACCACTCACATCCTGGAAGCATGACTCGATTTGGGTGATCGTTGACCAGCTAACTAAATCAGCTCATTTTATACCGCTGAACACTCATTATTGAGCCAAGAAATTTGTGGAGTTGTATATCTCAAGAATTATATGCTCACATGGTGTCCCGAAGACCATCATTTCAGATCATGTGTGCTGTTCGTTGCTCGGTTTTGGAAGCAGCTGCACTCCTCGTTGGGCACCAAGCTGATTAGAAGCTCCGCATATCACCCTCAAACCGATGGACAAACTGAGAAGGTGAACCAAGTGCTTGAGGACATGTTGAGAGTGTGTGCCATCCACCACGGTAAGAATTGAGATGATCACTTACCGTTGGCGGAGTTTTCATACAACAACGGGTATCAAGCGAGTATCAAAATGGCACCATGCGAGGCTCTCTACGGCCGGAAATGTCGCACACCGCTGAATTGGTGTGAGTCCGGCGAAAGAGTACTGTTCGGGGTTGATCTTGTGAACGAAGCCAAAGACAGTGTTCGGTTGATACAAGAGAATTTGAAGGCTGCACAATCCCGACAGAAGAGCTACACTGGTCAAAGGTGTAGGCCATTGCATTTTGACGTCGGAGAGCACGTTTATCTTCGTGTATCTCCGATGAAGGGAATTCACCTGTTCGGTGTAAAGGGGAAACTCACTTCCCGCTTTATAGGTCCATTTGCTATCACTGAGAAGTGCGGACCCGTAGCCTACCGGCTTGAACTACCGGCAAACCTTGCGGGTGTTCATGATGTATTTCATGTGTCAGGGCTGTGGAAATGCCTAAAATTTACCGCTGCTGTCCACACAGAAGAAATCGACAAATTGAAACCGGATCTTACCTACACCGAGCGACCGGTTCAGATTATGGATGAAAACACCCAGATAATCCGGAACCGGACAATAAAATTTTACAAAATGCTGTGGAGTAATCATACCGTGGAAGAGGCGACGTGGGAAAGTGAAGATTACCTCCGCACCAATTATTCGGGACTTTTATCTTTGTACAGTTTGTAATTACCTCTCCCGTCTCGTTCTTCTTTTGTACTCTCGGGTGTAAAGGTCCCAAAATTATGAATACAAAGAAACACTTATTTGCAAAATTTGGTTTCATATGTATGAAATTTGGGACTTGTTAAAACTTTTCCACATGTGATAACACACATGAGGGTTCTTCTTCACACCAGTCAAATGTTTATTTGAGAACTTGAAACCCTAGAGGGGTCTAAAACAAGGATGGGAAGTTCCCATATGTGTGAGAAAACAAAAATCAGATTTGGAACAATGTGTTCAAAATAAAATTCAAATGAGAGCAACACTAGGAATTTCCAAACTGTTGTGCTACAAATCTCTTTTGCAGCAGCCAAATTTAAAATCAGGTTTCATATTTGAATTCCTTGGGTCCAAATTAAGGGGTGTGCAAAGTTTCATGAATTATGAAAATGAGTTGCAACCCATTTTCAAAAAATGGACTTTAAATGACAAAGAATTCAAATGCACATTTGAATTTGGATAAAACTTGCCCAACTATCCAAATGCCTCTCAGATTTAAACTTACACAATTGAATTCCATCAATATTCGAATTGAGGGAGATATTTTAGAGGAGATAAGGAGGACTGACATGTGGGACCCACATGTCATTGGGAGGACCGAAAACTTGCAAAAAGATCTTCAGTGAAGCAGCCAGTCGCTGTTTGTTTTCCTCCCACGCGAAGTAACGGCCAAAGCCGCCTTCCCTCCGCTCGACACCGAGCTCGGCCAACGCCTCCACCTCCTGCTGGGTTTCTTCGTGCTGGAGAGCAGCTGGACATCGGTGGCTACCGCCTCACCGCCTCTTAACCGAAGCCACGACGCTGTTTTTCTCTCCCTCGCACCGAAAGACAGAAAACACAGCCGCCCGGCTTCGATCGCTCGGCAACTCGGAAAGTCGAGTGCGCAGCGCCTCTGAGCAGCAAAACAACACCACCAATGTCCCCACGACCTCCTCGAGCCATCACCCAGTGTGTTCGTGCAACCTACGCCGAGAACTTCGAGTTCCCGCGGCGGCCGAACACCCCGGCGGCGACGTGCTTCCGTGGACAGCCTCCTCCAGCGCTTGTCACGACCGCGCAAGGACACTTTTGGACGCGCAAGAGCCCCACGCAGTTTCCACCCGAAGCACAGAGCCTGTCTTCGCCTCTGGTCGACGAATTTCGGAAATCTCCTTCGGCCGGTGAAAACTGACCCGCGGGTATGAATCCATGAAATTCGCAAGTTATATTCATTTAGAGCTCTGCAAATTTCACACATAGAACCTAGACTGGTGTAGCAACCTTTCTTCTTCACAAAGCCTTGCATGAAACACACTGTGCACGGTGCAGTTTCACTTTTTACGACGGCGGCTATGGCGGGAAGGTGCGGGTGCACGGTGAACCCTAGGTTGGAGCCGTTTCCGATCCAATATGCGGCCATGCCGAGCTTGGCCAACCTCCACTTGTGCTGTAGAGCCTTTCTAGGGAGCTTTTGGCGGGCTAGCTTAACGGGGCAACGTCGCCGGACTTCGTCCGAACCGTTGCGCCATCGCGGACTAGTTTAGGGGTCCTGCCAGCTCGAGAAAACCCAACCAGCGTGTTCCTTACGTGGAATTAGGGGATGGCGGCGAGTTTCAGCGGCAGGGATGGCCGGACAACCGATCCCGGAGCTACTCCGGCGAGCCCGGCGGCGGGATCGCGCGGGAGCGGGAGGTGGAAGAAGACCTCGCCGGGCCCGCCTGTCAGTCGCACGGCAACAGTGGGCTGGATACACTGTGGCGTAGGATCAATTGTGACAGCGCGGGAAATGACCCTGTGACCCCGTGTAGCACTCCCTCAAATTGTATTAGATTCAGATTGACAACCTCTATCCAAATATGCAACCCAATTTGTATGAAAGTCTTTATTTAATTCTAGAAAATTCTTTAAAAATTTTCAGTAAAAGAATTTTAGAGGGAGTTTGGTTTATCCAAAAATCTCCAAATCTTGCCAGAACATTCTTTAGGATGTTCTTAGACTCCTGTAAAAGTTTCAGCTCATTTGGAGTTGATTTGGTCAGGAGAATTCAGATTGTAAGTTACTGTGTTTAAATGAATACAGAAACATTTTCAGAGAATTTCCAAAACTTGTAAATTCAGTTCTGGGAAATTCTTAGCTCCAAAAATCCTAGGAAAATCCATGTAGAATATATGAACTATAATTGAAATTGTGGTTCACTGAGTTTGACATGAACATGGGTGTTACCTCAGAATTAATTCATCTTTGACTAAACACTTAGAGAATTATTCTGAATAAACCACTCCATGAAAAGTGCTAAATTTTGGTCCAGAGGACTTTCTTGTGACAAGGAACTCACATGAAAATTCTCAGCTCCATTAGAGCTGTGGATCACCACTGTCATGTGTAATCTCTTGAGGTGATCAACACTTAAGTGGGAAAAGCACTCAACATTTCATCATAGTGTTTAAACCCAACCCAAACCACTAGCACCAGTGTCATTTTAAATTCTTAAACAGAGTTCCAGTTTTAAAACTGTCATTAGATCTTATTAGCAAAAGCTTTTCAATTAAATACATATGCATGATCATATCGTGTAGCATATACGTGAAGAAGGTGAGAAGGACTTGAAGTGAAGATCAAGGAGGGAGGAAAACAAGTGATCAAGCTCCAAGTGATCGTCACTAACTGATTGTAACCTTAGTCACCTGCAAAACAGGCAAGCCCCGGTTTGCATTTGAACAGTTTTATAAAGCATTTCCATTTTTAGAGATCATAGCTTTGCATCGTTGATTGCATTAAGTCTAGATGATATTGAAAACCCCACTTGCATGACCAGAAATACCTAAGAGAGAAAGGGTAGAATAGCGCCTCCTCGAGGGAACTTGGCTATGCTAATGTAGTAGGGAAGGTCCGGTAGAAGACGAGTAGTTGGAATCTACTCGCGAGTTTAGGGCTGGTTTACTTGGGGACGGGTCCAATTTAAAAAATGATGAGGAAAGTTCACACATAAGAAATGGAGACCGGGCAGGGAGGTTTAGATGCAGCAGGTTGCAGGCCGTGCGTGCATAGCCCTGCCTGTGTCGGTTAAGGCCCGTCCGTGCTTGGCGCTGTTGGACAAGTTTGAGTTGTGTACCGGGGGCATACTGGCTATATGGGATCCAGGAAACCTATGTACCTTGGGAGATCCATAGTGGAACTTTTCCAACTGCCTTAGGCTTTCAGCGTCAGGATAGCAGGAGGTACCTTGCTTAAGAACATACCACTGCGGGTATGTACCTTGAGGGAGCTTGCGTACTCGGGGCAGTTGGACTGCGTCCAATGTGGAGGATCTTGGGAAAGGTGGCCGTGTACAACGTCAGTCGAGGTTGCTGCCGGCAACTCGGAGTACGGGTGTACGTGTCGTGTAGTCCGGGCGTGTACTGATTCGAATCACCGTCGCTCACGGTTATATGAGCATACTTGCCCACTGCGTGTTGACGTAGTAAGAACTGAACTGGTTATTCTTTTGAACTTGATAAGGCTGTGCTATAAATTGTATTGCGACCATGATTGAATTAGAGATAGGCTCATTAAACTTTACTTTCACTTTGTGCAAGGAGCATCGCAACAAAGCGTTTCTTGTTTGATTGTGGAGCTGCGATGCTTTTCGGCTTAAGGTCTGCACAATGAGGCTTAAAATCTGAAAGCTAAGGATCAACTTTAGGCGAGTCCTTTATGCAAATCTAGCCAACCCAATTGCAGCCATCGTGCATGTACAGTTTCTTGCTTAGGAGAGACGGGTCAGGCTTGCTGAGCCTATGTGCTCACGCTTGCTATATAAGTGGTTTTGCAGGTTAACATCGATGCTGAAAAGAAGGTTGTCCGGTGAGGCTCAGAGACTTCCGAGTCGTTTAACACAGGGAGAACCCAGCCGCTGCTGTTGTCTTCGTGTTGCTAGCGAGAGGAGTCCGCGGGCTGGACTTCATCTCGAGTGCTCTTAGTTATTCGACGTGAGTTGATATAGACTTCCGCTGTAGTTACTTGATGTAAAGTATTTATAAAGAAAAACTTGTAAGCTTCCGCTATTGTTTTATGTAATACATTGTTCCTCATATGTGTGCCGTTGGGTGCCGCACAACACGGCACCACCCAATGCGATTCCCGGGCGAGTGGCCTGTCTCGGTTGAGCGGGTCGCATCAGCATGGTATCAGAGCTGAGCCCTGTTACCGCGGCCGTCTCAGTTGGTATCGGAGCCGCATTGGTAATAGCACACGGAATAAGGAAGGTATTACGAAAAAAATTTAGGATCCGGTGAGGAAACGGTATTAGGCCCACATAAGGATTTCTATTAGCTTATTATGATGGTGGCAACCTAACTTACTTGTTATGTCAGAAAATCGTGCATCTCGGGACGCGTTATGTCTTGGGGGGTGCACGTAAGCGCTGTCCACCAGTGCGCACAAGCTGAAGGGTGGAGCCCCACGGGTGGCAGGTAACCCGACCCGCTTTAGTATCCTCTACGACTCCTCATGTCGTTTGGGGTACTCGAGCAACGTCTGTCCCAGGCGTGCATGGTGCAATTTGGGAAACCCCGTCACGTGGTTAGTAACGTGAACACGTAGCTCAAGGCGTGTTTGGCTTGAGAACACCTGTGCGAGTGATGACGGACGGGTGTAAGAACTGTATGGATACCGGGTTCGGTGTGCAGCCGGACCTGACGATTGAGTGTGACTTATGCAGCATTAACCATGAAACCGTAGTATGAATAGTACACGTTTGTGAGTGACCGTTTTAGTGCCACCTAAGATACGAATGTGCCGGTATAATCCGGTTAGGATTTTCTTTTGGCGAGGCTACGTAGTACCGACATGCTTCATACGGTGCATCGACGCCGTACTAAACATAATTAACCCTTTCCTTTAAAGAAATGACTCATGAGCTAACTTTCAACTAAAGAAATGGAAGTTTGAAACAAATATTAGTTACTGAACTCTTATTTTGAGCTAATATTCAAATGAGAAGAAGACTAGGCTTCAAAGATTTCAAAAACAGAGTGCTCTGTTTTTGGCAGAAATTTTTGCTGGACTTCAACAGAGCATAACTCTGAGTAGCTTGACCCAATTAAGGTGTATGATACAGTTCTGGAAATATTTTCAAGTGATCTACAACTTATTGTAGAGCTCCAGAGCAAAATCACACGCTAAATGGGTAGAAAGTTCAGAGGAAGGTGAATTGTCCAGAACCAGGACAGTGACAAAACCTCTCTGGACTCTTCTGTTTTTAAGCCATAACTTTCTGTAGATAAACCCTTAAGAAGCCTATGATACACCATTGGAAAGGTTATGAATTTTGCCACAATTTTGTAGTTCAAAGTTTGTTCAGATTCTTATTGTATTTACATATACAACTGTGATGAAATCAGCCACATACAGAGGAGATGCTGGCAAATTTTATCCAGGAATTCTGTCAACTTTGGAAAATCATAACTTTTAATCCGGAGATGATCTGGGGGCATATGAGTACTAGATGGAAATATACTGAAGTTAACTTTAACTTTGGTATTCAACTCGAGATATGAAAATGCTATTAACCAGATCAGAATCTGGAGATAGTGCATGAAGGTCTGTCCTGTACAGATAGGCTTGATAGCTATGCCTACTAAGGAATTGTGTAAACATGAATTTTGTTACTGCTTTCATAAAGTTTTGACATAATCATGTTTCCATTAGTCTCACATACTTATGAGTTCCTGTTTAACTCATCTCCACTACATTTTGCAGTATGGTTCGTACTCACTCTAGGAGTAGGGCCAGAAGTTCTCGTCGAGGTGGTGAAGCTTCTATTCCACCATCGGAACCACCATCCACGGGATGGATGGATCTTATGACTCGAGTCGTCGAGTCTAATCAAGAGAACAATAGGCTACTCCAAGAAGCAACGCAAGAACACACACGCTTACTCCAAGCTTTGGTACAGCAAGGCGTACTCCAGAACACGCAACAAGTCGTTCCACCTCGGAACGCTTATCTGGACTTCTTGGCGACTCAACCGCCAATTTTTACTGAAGCCACCGAACCTGTGGAAGCAGATCAATGGCTTCGGGTCATGGAGTCGAAATTTGGAGTATTCAAGTGTGATGAATACCAGAAGACAAAGTTTGCCGCTCAACAACTCCATGGAGCCGCCAGAAACTGGTTGGTGGATCATCTTGCCACCATTCCGGAGAACCATCCAGTAACATGGAGTGAATTTTGTGAAGCCTTTCGTACTCGTTACATACCACTAGGTATTGTCAAGGCAAAGTGGGAGGAATTTTTTGGCTTGAAGCAAGGGGACATGAGTGTCCTCGAGTACGTCAGAAGGTTTAACCTTTTGGCCCAATATGCTCCCGAATATGTGGCGGAAGTAGAAGCACGGTGTGACCTATTCTTCCATGGCCTGAGTGCCATATTACGAGAGAAGTTGGCCGTACACAATAACGGCAGTTACACTGACATGGTCGATGCGGCTTTCATTCAAGAGAAGCCGACACTTGAGTGGCAAGCGGAGAAGAGAAAGATGAGTGAGATCGAGCAGGCTAGCACAAGTTATGTGCCTCAGAAGTACCGTTTGGTGTATCAAACGCCACCCGGTGAAAGATGGAGGCCACCTGTACGATCAACTCCTCAGTGATTGATTACTGGTCAAGTTTTACAGCTTGCACCACCTCCACAGACGCAGCATCAGACGGTGGTTTGTGCTCCATCGCTGCAGCCATATGTGCCTAGCAGTCCACCGCAAGTCAACGAAGAACCGGAGAGGCATCCGTGTTTCACTTGTGGGCGCATGGGCCATTATGCTAGGCAATGTCCGGAGGGAATTCAAGGATACGGGTCATCATATTTCCAACAATACGACCCGTACTTTAATCTGCAGATAGGAGGGCAGATAAGGGGCAACATTCACTATATTGTGATTGATGATGTTCCGGAAGGAGAAGCCGCTTTAGCAGGGATGTTTTCTCTGAATCAGCTACCAGTTTTAGTTCTCTTTGATTCCGGTGCCACGCACAACTTCATTAGCCAATCTTTCGTGGCTCAACATCAGCTCGAAACAGTTTATACAAAGAGGCAATACCTCATATCTTCGGCTGGGGGCAGCAGTACCGCAAGCGAGGTTGTCTCCCGAGCACCTCTTTGTTTGGGGGGTAAAATATACCGTACGACCCTCATTACTCTTGAAGGTCTGAAGATCGACATCATTTTGGGGATGTCGTGGTTGAATTACCACAGAGCGGTTCTTAACATCAGCTCCAGGACCGTTGAGCTCAACTCCCCACAGCACGGTCTTCACATATTAATTCTGGGCGCCAGACGGCAGCAGATTGCAACAGTGAACCATACGGAAGCTGTCAAGATAGAGGACATTCCGGTGGTACGTGAGTATCCGGATGTATTTCCCGAGGATTTACCGGGCATGCCGCCCGAACGAGACGTTGAGTTCAAGATTGAACTTATACCGGGAACAACACCGATATCACGAAGGCCGTACAAGATGGCACCCAATGAACTGGCAGAATTGAAGACACAGCTGAATGACCTGATGAGCAAGGGCTTTATACAACCGAGTTCGCCACCTTTGGGTTGTTCAGCGTTGTTTGTCAAAAAGAAGGACGAAACACTACGGCTTTGTGTTGATTATCGTCCTTTGAACGCCGTTACCATCAAGAACAAGTATCCACTACCTCGCATTGATATGCTCTTCGATCAATTAGTGGGTGCGAAGGTATTTTCGAAGATGGATCTTCGGTCCGGATATCACCAGATTAAAATCCGGGAAGAAGATATTCCGAAGACGACATTCTCAAGGAGATACGGGCTGTATGAGTATCTCGTTATGTCTTTGGTTTGACCAACGCCCCGGCACACTTTATGTACCTGATGAATTCAGTGTGCATGCCGGAGTTAGATAAATTCGTCGTTGTCTTCATCGACGATATCTTGGTGTACTCCAAGTCAGAGGAAGAACATGCTGGACATCTGCATATTGTGCTAAAAAGATTGCGAGATCATCAACTCTATGCAAAATTCAGCAAGTGCGAATTCTGGATTAATCAAGTACCTTTTCTCGGACACATCATTTCAGTGGAGAGCATCGCTGTAGATCCGAGTAATATTATCCAAGTACAGAGATGGGAGTCACCAAAGTCAGTACATGAAATCCGTAGCTTCCTCGGTTTAGCGGGTTATTACCGGAGGTTCATTCCGGGTTTCTCCAAGATTGCTAAACCGATGACGGAATTATAAAAGAAGAATACCAGATTTATGTGGGGTGCTGCGTGTGAACAAGCTTTCAAGACTTTATCGAAGCATCTCACAACAGCCCCAGTTCTTGCTCAGCCGGATACGACGAAGCCATTCGACGTGTATTGCGATGCATCTGGCATCGGTCTTGGCTGCGTGCTGATGCAAGATAGACAAGTGGTCGCTTATGGATCTCGTCAACTCAGAAATCACGAGCAGCATTATCCAACTCATGATCTTGAGTTAGCTGCCGTGGTCCTTGCTTTGAAGATGTGGAGGCATTACTTGCTCGGAAATCTTGTACACCTCTACACCGACCACAAGAGCTTGAAGTACATCTTCACTCAGAAAGAATTGAACATGAGGCAACGAAGATGGCTAGAGCTCATTAAGGATTATGAGCTGGAGATTCATTATCATCCAGGAAAGGCGAATGTGGTCGCCGATGCGCTCAGTCGTAAGGCGCATATCCATCACCTAACTATTGCTGAAATGGATGATAAAGAACCAAGCCTCCGTGTCATACCATATGGAGCTCTCTATAATCTCGCTCTCATTCTTACCATCCGAGAGGAGATCATTGAAGCTCAACGGAAAGACAAGGGTATGTCTCACATGCGGCGAAGGATAGACAACGGAGAAATGAAGTGCTTCCGGAAGGACGATGAAGGTACTTTGTGGTTCAACGACCGGATTGTAGTACCCCGGGATATGGGACTACGAAAGAAAATTTTGGACGAAGCTCATTTGCCCATGTTTTCCATTCATCCGGGCAGTAATAAAATGTACCAAGATCTCCGGAAGAAGTTTTGGTGGACACGTATGAAACGTGAAGTTGCAAAGTACCTTTCAGAGTGTGATACATGTCGAAGAGTCAAGGCCGACCACATTACGAAGTCAGGCCTGTTACATCCACTGCAAGTACCGGCATGGAAGTGGGAAGATTTGAGTATGGACTTCATCGTCGGGTTGCCGATGACCTCCCACAACCATGATTCGATTTGGGTAATCGTTGATCGGTTAACCAAATCAGCACATTTCATCCCTGTGCATACTAGGTATAACGCAAGGCAGTATGCGGAGCTGTACATAGCACGGATCTTGTGCTTACATGGAGTTTCCCGTACCATTATGTCAGATAGAGGATCACTGTTCGTAGCCCGTTTCTGGGAACAGCTACACACCTCCTTGGGGACAAAGTTGATTAGAAGCTCTGCGTATCACCCTCAAACCGACGGGCAAACTGAGAGGGTGAATCAAATACTGGAAGATATGCTAAGAGCATGTGCCATCCACCACGGTAAGAGCTGGGATGATCACTTACTGCTGGCGGAATTCTCGTACAACAACGGATATCAGACGAGCATCAAAATGGCACCATATGAAGCTCTATACGGCCGGAAGTGCCGTACACCATTGAATTGGTGCGAATCCGGTGAACGAGTAACGTTCGGGGTTGATCTTGTCAATGAAGCCGAAGAGAGAGTTCGGATAATACAAGAGAACCTCAAAGCTGCCCAATCTCGTCAAAAGAGCTACGCGGACCAGAGACGTCGACCGCTGCATTTCGAAGTCGGAGAGCACGTGTATCTTCGTGTGTCTCCGATGAAGGGGATTCATCGGTTCGGTGTCAAGGGGAAACTTGCTCCCCGATTCATCGGTCCGTTTACTATAACGGAGAAGTGCGGAAACGTAGCCTACCGGCTGGAACTACCGGCAAGCCTTGCCGGTATTCACGACATATTTCACGTGTCCCAGCTGCGGAAGTGTCTCAAGTTTACCACTGCCATCCGCACCGAAGACATCGACGAGTTGAAGCCGGATCTCACCTACGTCGAGCAACCTATACAGATTATCGACGAAAAGACCCAGACCACCAGGAACCGGACTTTGAAATTTTACAAAGTCCTGTGGAGTAATCATACCCCGGAAGAGGCGACGTGGGAAACCGAAGATTACAACCACAAGAACTATCCGGAGCTTTTGTCATAAACCTTGTAATTACCTCCCACCTCGTTCTTCTTTTGAATCTCGGGACGAGATTCCTTTTAAGGGGGGAGGAATGTAAAGGTCCCAAAATTATGAATACAAAGAAACACTTATTTGCAAAAGTTGGTTTCATATGTATGAAATTTGGGACTTGTTAAAACTTTTCCACATGTGATAACACACATGAGGGTTTTTCTTCACACCAGTCAAATGTTTATTTGAGAACTTGGAACCCTAGAGGGGTCTAAAACAAGGATGGGAAGTTCCAATATGTGTGAGAAAACAAAAATCAGATTTGGAACAATGTGTTCAAAATAAAATTCAAATGGGAGCAACACTAGGAATTTCCAAACTGGTGTGCTACAAATCTCATTTGCAGCAGCCAAATTTAAAATCAGGTTTCATATTTGAATTCCTTGGGTCCAAATTAGGGGGTGTGCAAAGTTTCATGAATTATGAAAATGAGTTGCAACCCATTTTCCAAAAATGGACTTTTAATGACAAAGAATTCAAATGTACATTTGAATTTGGATAAAACTTGCCCAACTATCCAAATGCCTCTCAGATTTAAACTTCCACAATTGAATTACATCAATATTCAAATTGAGGGAGATATTTTAGAGGAGATAAGGAGGACTGACATGTGGGACCCACATGTCAGTCCTCCTTATCTCCTCTAAAATATCGACCCACATGTCATTGGGAGGACTGAAAACTTGCAAAACGATCTTTAGTGAAGCAGCCAGTCGCTGTTTGTTTTCCTCCCACGCGAAGCAACGGCCGAAGCCGCCTTCCCTCTGCTCGACACCGAGCTCGGCCGACGCCTCCACCTCCTGCTGGGTTTCTTCGCGCTGGAGAGCTGCTGGACGTCGGTGGCTACCACCTCACCGCCTCTCTCGCCTCTTAACCGAAGCCACGGCGCTGTTTTTCTCTCCCTCACACCGAAAGACAGAAAACGCAGCCGCCCGGCTTCAATCGCTCGGGAACTCGGAAAGTCGAGTGAGCAGCGCCTCTGAGCAGCAAAACAACACCACCAACGTCCCCATGACCTCCTCGAGCCATCACCCAGTGTGTTCGTGCAACCTACGCCGAGAACTTCGAGTTCCCGTGGCGGCCGAACACCCCGGCGGCGACGTGCTTCCGTGGACAGCCTCCTCCAGCGCTTGTCACGACCGCGCAAGAGCCCTACGCAGCTTCCACCCGAAGCACAGAGCCTGTCTTCGCCTCTGGTCGACGAATTTCAGAAATCTCCAACGGCCGGTGAAAACTGACCTGCGGGTATGAATCCATGAAATTCTGGAGTTATATTCATTTAGAGCTCTGCAAATTTCGCACATAGAACCTAGACTGGTGTAGCAACCTTTCTTCTTCACAAAGCCTCGCATGACACACACTGTGCACGGTGCAATTTCACTTTTTACGACGGCGGCTATGGTGGGAAGGTGCGGGTGCACGGTGAACCCTAGGTTGGAGCCGTTCCCGAGCCCCTATGCGGCCATGCCGAGCTTCGCCAACCTCCACTGGTGCTGTAGAGCCTTTCTAGGGAGCTTTTGGCGGGCTAGCTTAACGGGGCAACGTCGCCGGACTTCGTCCGAACCGTTGCGCCGTCGCGGGCTAGTTTAGGGGCCCTGCCAGCTCGAGAAAACTCCACCAGCATGTTCCTTGCAAGGAATTAGGGGCTGGCGGTAAGTTTCAGCGGCAGGGGTGGCCGGACGACCGATCCCGGAGCTACTCCGGCGACCCCGGCGGCGGGATCGCGCGGGTGCGGGAGGTGGAAGAAGACCTCGCCGGGCCCGCCTGTCAGTCGCACGGCAACAGTGGGCTGGATACACTGTGGCGTGGGATCAATTGTGACAGCGCGGGAAATGACCCTGTGACCCCGTGTGGCACTCACTCAGCAGCTGACACGTGCCCCGTGGCCCCACAGTCAGGTTTAAACATTTCCTGGATTTATTCAAATTCCTGATTTTTACCCAAACTTTAGAAGAGCATAACTTTTGCTAGGAACCTCCAAATTTAGTGATTCAAATTGGGTTAGATTCAGATTGACAAACTCTATCCAAATGTGCAACCTAATTGTTATTAAAGTCTTTATTTAATTCTAGAAAATTCTTTAAATATTTTCAGTAAAAGAATTTTAGAGGGAGTTTGGTTTATCCAAAAATCCATAAATTTTGCCAGAACATTCTTAAGGGTGTTCTTAGACTCCTGTAAAAGTTTCAGCTCATTTGGAGTTGATTTTGTCAGGAGAATTCAGATTGTAAGTTACTGTGTTTAAATGAATACAGAAACATTTTCAGAGAATTTCCAAAACTTGTAAATTCAGTTCTGGGAAATTCTTAGCTCCAAAAATCCTAGGAAAATCCATGTAGACTCTATGAACTATAATTGAAATTTTGGTTCACTGAGTTTGACAGGAACATGGGTGTTACCTCAGAATTAATTCAACTTTGAATAAACACTTAGAGAATAATTCTGAATAAACCACTCCATGAAAAGTGCTAAATTTTGGTCCAGAGGACTTTCTTGTGACAAGGAACACACATGAAAATTCTCAGCTCCATTAGAGCTGTGGATCACCACTGTCATGTGCAATCTCTTGAGGTGATCAACACTTAAGTGGGAAAAGCACTCAACATTTCATCATAGTGTTTAAACCCAACCCAAACCACTAGCACCAGTGTCATTTTAAATTCTTAAACAGAGTTCCAGTTTTAAAACTGTTATTAGATCTTATTAGCAAAAGCTTTTCAATTAAATACATATGCATGATCATATCGTGTAGCATATACGTGAAGGAGGTGAGAAGGACTTGAAGTGAAGATCAAGGAGGGAGGAAAACAAGTGATCAAGCTCCAAGTGATCGTCACTAACTGATTGTAACCTTAGTCACCTGCAAAACAGGCAAGCCCCGGTTTGCATTTGAACAGTTTTATAAAGCATTTCCATTTTTAGAGATCATAGCTTTGCATCGTTGATTGCATTAAGTCTAGATGATATTGAAAACCCCACTTGCATGACCAGAAATACCTAAGAGAGAAAGGTTAGAATAGCGCCTCCTCGAGGGAACTTGGCTATGCTAATGTAGTAGGGAAGGTCCGGTACAAGACGAGTAGTTGGAATCTACTCGCGAGTTTAGGGCTGGTTTACTTGGGGACTGGTCCAATTTAGAAAATGATGAGGAAAGTTCACACATAAGAAATGGAGACCGGGCAGGGAGGTTCAGATGCAGCAGGTTGCAGGCCGTGCGTGCATAGCCCTGCCTGTGTCGGTTAAGGCCCGTCCGTGCTTGGCCCTGTTGGACAAGTTTGAGTTGTGTACCGGGCACATAATGGCTATATGGTGTAAAAGCCCAAGAAAAGGGACTTGCAAAAACTTTTCTTCACCTCACAACACCACAGTTTTTATTGTGGACACCATAGGAAATGTTGTGAAGAGCAAGTAACCTCCATCAAAAGAATGATTAGAGGGGAAAGCCTTCACTTTCACAATGTAGGGTTTCTACACATGAGCATGAGAGGTTGAGCTCACCCCTAGGATTTAAAAAGTCTTGGGAAGGTTCAGTCCAAAGCTCATGCAAATTCAACAATTTTTGAGGCACTTTTGGGTTATTTCAAAAAGAGGCCAATTTGAATGTAAATTCAAATTGCAGCAACTTTCATCACCCAAATTTAAAAGTTAGCTCCATATCTATACTCAGCACATTTTTCTGAGTAAACCCACCAATTTTCATCTCCATTGGAGCTCATGTTGTCAAGAGCTAAATTTGCAAGAATTCAAAACTGAATTTGAATTTCAGTTTAAATATGAACCACATTTAACCAAACAAAGTTTGAATTTGAGAATTCAAATTCAAACAAAGACTTGGGAGCTAAGTCTCACATTAAATTGTGAGTAGCTGGTGGGATAATTAGCAAAAACAGAAAAGAAATATTAGGGAAAAAGAAGAAAGGGGGAGGCCCACAGGTCAGTGGCACACAGGAGGGGCAGTCGGTTGCTGCAGCCGACCCCGACTTCGCGCGCAAGCCAGGGAACGGCGGCGAGCCACCGAGGCAGCGATCGGCCACCTCACGGTGCCAAACCGCGGCTTAAAGGCCAGCGCACAGCCCACACCGCCTTCCTCCTGCTTTCCAAACGAGAACCCCCCCCCCCCCCCTACCGATCTCCTTCCTCGTTTCCGCGCGAGCACAGAAACGCCGCCCTCTCTGATCGCCGGCGTCCGGCCAGCACAGGCACGCTCGTGCCCGACGAGCCACACAAGAAAGGACCGCCTTAAGGTGCTGATTCTTCTAGTCCCTACCGTTCGTCATTTCATGGGCTGTCGAGGGAGTATTTCGCCGGGAAAGCTTCGGGTGTTTTGAGACCGAGCTCCCACAAAATCCCAATATTTGTGGGGGTTAGCTCATCACCGGGAAAACCGAGTCATGCACACGCTCTATACACGGCCACGACCACCTAGGATCGAAAACCAGTAAAAACCGTGGGCTAGGTTGACGGTTCTTTGAAGTTTTCCGAAGCACAGCCGATATCCGGCCTAGGTCGCCGGTGAGGTCATAGTTACCGCCGTTTTCACGGGGATCGGTGTCCATGTCCGTGACCAGCAGGTGTCAGCGGAGCTCCCCGAGCAAACCGCATCGAAAAAGGTGTGTGGGATGCCGAGTTCGACGTCGCCGGTGAGCTCCCGGCCGCTGTTGCCGTCGGGAGCCCTGTTCCGGCCATTGTCAAGCTCCGGGAAGGGCACCACCGTGTTCCCCAGGCCGGGATAGGCACAGGCGGCGAGAATCAGCAAGCTCCGAAGGCCGGAACCCCTCTCCGGCGAGAGCTCCGGCGAGCTCGGCGGCGGGGTCGCGCGGGTGGCCGGAGGAGGACGAAGGGGTAGGCCCCACGCGTCAGCGGCTGGAGATAAAGGGGTGGGATTCTCTGTGGTCCGGGATCCAGTGCGGCCGCGCGGGAAGCAGTCTGTGGCCCCGTGTGGCTCGGATCCAGCGGTCGACACGTGTACGTGGACCCACCCGCAGGATTTAAACATTTCTGGAATTTCCAGTTTTAGTGCAAACTTTAGAACCCCATAACTTTTGCTAGGCAGCTCCAAATTTAGTGATTCAAATTGGGTTGGATTCATCTTGCCTAGCTCTGTCCAGATATACAACCCAATTTGTATGAAACCTATTAATTAATTCAGGAAAATGCTTTAAAGCTTTTCACCAAAAGAATTTTAGAGGGAGTTTGGTTCATCCGAAAATCCCCAAATTTTGCCAGAATGTTCTTTAGGACATTAGTAAACCCCTGTAAAAGTTTCGGACCATTTGGAGTTGATTTGGTCAGAGCAATTCAAATTGGAAGGTGCTGTGTTCATTTGAATACAGAAACATTTTCAGAGAATTTCCAAAACTTGGAAATTCAATTCTGGGCAAACCTTGACTCCAAAAATGCTAGGAAAATTCATGCAAACTCTAGGAACTATAATTGAAATTGTAGTTCACTAAGTTGGGTATGAACAGGGGTCTGACCTCAGAATTAATTCCTCCTTGCTTATTTGCTAAGAAAATTATTCTGAGCAAACCACTCCATGAAAAGTGCTAAGGTTTGGTCCAGAGGGTTTTCTTGTGACAAGGAACTCACACAAAAATTCTCAGCTCCATTGGAGCTCTAGATCACCCCTGTCCTGTTTAATCACTTAAGGGATTATTATGGAAAAGGGGGAAAACCACTTAGCATTTAACCATGTGATTAAATCCAAGCCAAACCACCAACACCAGTTCATATTTAAATTCTTAAACAAAGTTCCAGGTATTAGAGGCTGGTTATTAGAACTAATAGTAGAAGTCTTACTCTAAACTCACATTTGCATATAAATTAACATGTCGTATTTCATTAACGTGTAGCCGTTGAAGAAGAGACTCCGGAAGTGCTGGACTTCCTTCTTCTGGACGAAGAACTAACTCCTGACCAGCAGCAACAAGGCAAGCCCCAGTTTGAATTAACCCTTTTATAAGTCTTACTTTGTTTACATGTGTCATATGAGGTATGTATGTGCATTAGGTATAGGATGAATGAAACCCCACTTGCATAACCAAAGGTTCCTAAAAGAATGAGGGTAGTGTCAAGGACCTCGAGTAGACAGGCTATGATTAATGATTCATAGGACTTCGGTACAAGTCGAGTAGATGGAATCTACTTGCGAGATAGGAATTGGGACACACGGGTTCGGTTGAGTGATGTGAGATCACTTTAGTAATAAAAATGAGACTAGGCAGGGGCTAGGGCGCAGCAAGAGTGAGTCTTGTGTGCGCAGCCCTGCCCGTGTCGATTGAGGACCGATCCGTGTGCGGCCCTGCTGAACAAGTATTGAACGTACCGAAGGCATATCGGATATATGGGTCCCGATAAACCGATGTAGCCTAAACCTCCGGGCGTCGAGGCATAGCACACCGATTTATAGGTGTAGGTTGAGGGCAGCAAGGTGGAAATCTGCCAACGGGCACAGAGAGATGCTCCGTGTGGGGAACCTCCTGCTCGTTTCGGTGCGACCAGTTCGACGTTTGGGCTGTTGGGTGAAAGGTTGTCCCGTACGACATCGAGCGAGCGTGCTGTGCAGCTCCACGGGTGGGCGTACGTGACGTGCTCTTTGGGTTTTCCCTGCAGGTGTATATCGAGTCGATTCGCCGTCCCTCGCGGTGACGAGTACTGCTTGTTCACTGCGTCGTAACGTATATTAATGGATGAAATATGTTGATTCAATGATGCTGATTGATATAATTGTATTGCTACATGTGTGCCACCAAATACTGCTTACTAAATTTCAGATTTCATGAACTGTTAACTTGTTGCAAAAAGATGAACTAAGGATGAACTTGTAGGCGTGTCCTTTTGCTGAAATGTTACTAACCTATGTCTTGGTATACCTCATGTAGAGTTCCATGCTTAGGTGAGTCGGTTAAGCATTGCTGAGCCTTCGTGCTCACGGTTGCTGCTTAAGTGTTTTTCAGGTGAGGAGCCACCCACGGACTCGGAGTACGAGTCCACCGGCGAGGGTTACCCTCCGTCGGGGACCACGGCTGAGTGGGAGCCGTACACGCCGCGCTGAGCTGAGACGTGCAGCTAGTGTGGGTTGCCCTAGGGCTGGGCAACCGACTTTTGCTAAATAGGCGGGCGTGAGTTGTATAGTGTAGTCTTCCGCTGTGTAATAGAACAATAGTTGTAACTGAAGTTTGTACCTGTTTGTACAGTTTCAGCTGTTTTTCCCATGTAATATATTGTGTTCTTATGACGTGCGCTGTCGGGTGTCGCATCGTGCGGCACCACCCTCTGCGATCCTGGATGAGCGGATTCCGGTCCGCCACAGCCTGGTATCAGAGCTGCAGTGGGGATAGCACAGTACTAAAGGACTGCATTATGGGAAAAACTTAGGTATACGGTGAGGATTCGGTAGCTGCCCAAGTAAGGACTATATTAGCATAGTTACTTAAAGTGGCAAAGACTAACTTATGTGTTATAATTCTGAATTTCAATTATGTAACGATGCACCTACGCTCTGGTAAGTATGGTAAGGAACGCCACCGAAAGCGGTTCAATTTCGGTTAGCTCTCCCTGACGAGGAACGTGGTTCAGGGATTGATCTCACAGCTTGGTGTGAGATGTCAATATGAATCTCTTGGACTCTTCATGTCCCTGAGTTCATATGAAACGCTGATCCCTAGCGTGCATTAGGCAAGTAAGCGGAGACCCCATCGCGTGGTCAGTAACGCGAGAGTGTGTTCGTCTGGAAATAGCCCAGGAGGACATACGCAGCGCTTGCCATCGGCGTGCCCTGCAGGGCAGTAGGTGGTATCTGTTGGGTTGATAACATTCCCAACCATGACGACCCGTTCATGACATACTCGGGTTCCCCGTCGTGTGGTGTTGAAACACGATCACGTGCCTTGAGACGTGACTTAGCTCAAGGACGTCCGTATGACAATGATACGGCCGTTTGTATTTACTTTTAAATATGGAACTGCCTGAAATGAACAACCTTTGAGTGCACCATCATTGTGTGGTCTTCTGCAGGTACTAACCACGTATGTATCCGTGTAGAAAACGTGTGCGAGAGACCGTTTAGTGCCACACTCGAGACGTATATGCCGGTATGATCCGGTTAGGATTTTCTTTTGTGAGGAACGTAGCACCGAGGTATTGTAGGCATATGCATGAGTATAATGATAACAAAGAATTAAAATCTATAGGTTCAACATTTAGGACCCTGGTTGGGTATAAGAATGGGATAGTGATGATTGTAGTTCCAAAAAGACTGAAAAACAGAGTGCTCTGTTTTGGACAGCAAGTTTGGGTATAAGTTTGCTGATCTTCAACAGAGTGCTGGTCTTTTAGCCGAGAGAGGTGTGCTACATAGCTCTGGAAAGGTATTGAAGTACTCTACAACTTTGTTGTAGACTTCCAGAGCTGAAACTCACCTTAAGATGGCTTAAAACCCAGAGAAATGTAAACTGTCCAGAACCAGGGCAGAGTAAAACATCCTCTGAACTGATCTGTTTTTCAATTATAACTCCCAGTAGAAAAATCTAAAATTGTCATATAATACATCCTTAGAAAGAGTAGAAGATGTGCGACATCTTTGCAATTCAAAGTTTCTGATGTTTCAGCACAGAATTTAGTGGAAATCAGGGTTGGAAACGGCCACTTCCAAGGGAGGTGCTGTTAAAATCCTTCCAGAAATTCTGCTAACTTTGAATTAACATAACTTTTTAATCAAAGCTGATCTGGGGGCAAATGAGTACTCGTTGGAAAGATACTGAAGTTAACTTGAACTTTGGTATTCAACTTGAGTCATGAAGATGCACAGAACCAGATAAAAACTTGGAATAGGTATAAACTGGTCATTCTGACAGAAGAATGACAGTTGAACTCATTGAAGGGTGTTGTACCCTAAGGGTGTTATACGTGATGACAATGCAATAATAATGTCTCGTAGAGACCAAACCCAGTTATGGTGAGCTTCCAAAGAGGGGGTTCATCAAGTTGGATTAAACTAACTTGTGTTTGATCTGGTAATGGTGTAGCTTGTGCAAAGTTATTACATTATCTACTGACGAGATATTTCGCATGTTTGGTTGTCATAATGTTTTTACGCCCAGTTCTATTGGACTGCATGCAAAATGTTGCGGGACTGATGTTTAATGTCGTATGGTTGCAGATGGTTCGTACTAGGACCATGCACGAGGTTGGTGGCTCTAGCCAAGGTGGAGGCGATGACTCCCAGCCACCGGCCTACGACAGCACCCCGCAGCAGCAGCCACCACCGCCGCCTCCGCTTACTCTAGCGGATGTGATAGCGGCATTGGTGGGAGGTCGTGAGGAGCAGACCGACCTTCTCCGCACGATCGTGCAGAATACGTCCCAGGCGGGAGGACGTCAAGAGCGAGGGCCTCGCGAGCCCCGCGAAGTGTCGTACTCGGATTTCATGAGTACGCACCCTCCAGTGTTCACCGAAGCCGAAGAACCACTGGAGGCGGACAACTGGCTGCGGACTATCGAGTCCAAGTTCGGGCTGCTCCAGTGTACGGAGCGGCAGAAGACGCTGTTCGCAGCACAGCAGCTCCACGGTGCCGCTGGTGCATGGTGGGCGAATTATGTCGCCTCACGTCCGGCTGGCCATGCCGTGGAATGGCAAGAGTTCCGGGAGGCGTTCCGCGCCTATCACATTCCTCCCGGGATAATGAAGAGGAAGTTCCAAGAGTTTTTGGAACTGAAGCAGGGCGGGAGGAGTGCCCACGACTACTCCCGTGCCTTCAACCATCTGGCGCAGTATGCGTCAGACTACATCTCCACGGAGGAGAAGAAGAGGGAGCACTTCTATCGGGGGTTACACCCCGAAATGAAGACCCACCTCGTACAGTGGAACCGCGGCACATTCAATGACTTAGTCAATGCCGCCATCATGCAAGAGGACGCTCAGCGGGAGTTAGCAGCTGAGCAGAGGAAGCGCAGCGCTCCACCCAGCGGTGGGAGTGGCGCTCCCCAGAAGTACCGTATGGTGTATCGGACACCATCCGGGCAGAAGTGGCGTCCACCGGCGCGACCTCAGCAGTTCGGGGGACGTACGTTCCAAGCACCCCCGTTCCGTCCGCCGATGCCACCACCAATACAGCAGCAGCAGACGATACCCTGGGCGTTTCCACCGCCACAACGCGCCCCGGGTTTCCGTCCACCGATTAGCGGGGGACAGCCCCGTTTCACCTGCTTCACGTGTGGCCAGGCGGGCCACTTCACGAAGGACTGTCCCCAGGGGCAGCAGAGCAGCGGGCAAGCCCAGTTCCAGGGCGGCGCTCGAGGCCGACCTCCGGCGAAGAAGGTTGGTCAGCGGACTGGAGGCGTCCGCAACCTCGACAATGAGGACACCCCAGAGGGAGACAACGTGCTGGCGGGTACGTTTACTCTCAACCATCAAGCCATAGTCATATTATTTGATTCGGGTGCAACCCACAGTTTTATAAGTGCATCCTATGTGGCTAAACATCAATTGCAAGTCTTCCCAACCGACTGCACTTATATGATCTGCTCACCGGGAGGGAAGATTTCAGCTAATATGATGATTCCAAAGGCACCTCTGTGCTTAGGTGGGAAACTATATCCCACCACCTTGATAATCCTTATGGGACAAAAGATTGATGCAATCTTAGGGATGTCATGGCTGCGATACCATGGTGCTGTCCTAGAGACTCGGACACGGACGGTTCACTTAAATTCTCCATTACACCGTCCGCATTCCATGGTGTTAGACACGCCAGTCCGGGAAGTTTTAGCAATTAATAATGCTGAAGTTCTCAAGTTAGAAGACATCCCCGTAGTCCGGGAGTATCCCGACGTGTTCCCGGACGATCTTCCGGGCATGCCACCTGAGCGGGATGTCGAGTTCAAGATTGAACTTGCACCCGGGACTACGCCCATATCACGGAGACCATACAAGATGGCTCCAAATGAGCTGGCGGAACTGAAAGAACAGCTCAATGATCTGTTGAGCAAGGGTTTCATTAGGCCGAGTTCCTCGCCTTGGGGATGCTCGGCGCTATTTGTAAAGAAGAAGGATGAAACCCTGAGCTGTGTGTGGATTACCGGCCGCTCAACGCCGTCACCATCAAGAATAAGTACCCACTGCCCCGTATTGACATCTTGTTTGATCAACTGGTGGGGGCAAGTGTATTCTCAAAGATGGACCTTCGCTCTGGATATCACCAGATCAAGATCCGGGCGGAGGATATCCCGAAGACGGCGTTCTCGACGAGATACGGCTTATACGAATATCTCGTCATGTCCTTTGGTCTCACAAATGCTCCAGCCCATTTCATGTATCTCATGAACTCGGTGTTCATGCCGGAGCTGGACAAGTTCGTGGTAGTGTTCATCGACGATATCTTGGTTTACTCCAAGACAGAAGCCGAGCATGCCGAACACTTACGGATCGTTCTTCAACGATTGCGAGACCACAAGCTCTACGCCAAGTTCAGCAAATGCGAATTTTGGATCAGCCAAGTGCCATTCTTGGGACATATCATCTCAGCTGAAGGCATTGCGGTTGACCCAAGTAAAATAGAGCAAGTGTTGAAATGGAAAGCTCCCACTTCAGTCCATGAAGTCAGAAGCTTCCTCGGGTTAGCGGGATACTACCGGAGGTTCATTCCGAGCTTCTCCAAGCTCGCTAAGCCGATGACAGAGTTGCTGAAGAAAGGGACAAAATATGTTTGGAGCACGGCGTGTGAAGGAGCGTTCCGAACACTGGTGAAGCATCTCACAACAGCCCCGGTATTAGCTCAGCCGGATACAACAAAGCCCTTCGACGTGTATTGTGACGCGTCCGGTATTGGGCTCGGCTGCGTGTTGATGCAGGAAGGACGTGTGGTCGCTTATGGCTCACGCCAACTTCGGAACCATGAGCACCACTACCCGACTCACGATCTTGAACTTGCTGCCGTGGTGTTGGCGCTGAAAATGTGGAGGCACTATCTCCTGGGGAACTTGGTGCATCTCTACACGGACCACAAGAGCTTGAAATACATTTTCACCCAGAAGGAGCTGAACATGAGGCAGAGGAGGTGGTTAGAACTGATCAAAGATTATGAGATTGAGATCCATTACCACCCCGGCAAGGCGAATGTGGTTGCCGACGCGCTGAGTCGGAAATCGCATGTCCATCACCTCACCATTACACCGGTGGAGCAGGAAGAGCCAAGTTTATACTTGGTTCCTTATGGATCGCTGTACAACCTTGCCCTCATCCCTACTATTAGGGAGGACATCATTGCAGCTCAGAAAACGGATAAAGGCATGGCACATCTCCGGAGACGGATAGACAATGGAGAAATTAAATGTTCCCGGAAAGATGATGAGGGGACGCTGTGGTTCAGTGACCGCATAGTCGTACCCCGAGATATGGACTTGAGGAAAAAGATCCTCGATGAAGCTCACTTGTCTAAATACTCCATTCATCCGGGCAGCAACAAAATGTACCAAGATTTGAAAAAGAAATTTTGGTGGACACGGATGAAGCGGGAGGTAGCTAAGTACGTATCCGAGTGCGATACGTGTAGACGAGTGAAAGCTGATCACATGAAGAAATCAGGGCTGCTGCAACCCCTGAAGATCCGGCATGGAAATGGGAAGATGTGAGCATGGATTTCATTGTGGGATTACCCCTAACAGCCAACAAGCATGATTCCATATGGGTAATCGTTGATCGGTTAACCAAGACGGCTCACTTCATTCCGGTGAATACACGTTACAATGCCGGCAAATATGCGGAGCTATACATAGCGAAGATTCTATGCCTATACGGGGTACCCAAGACCATTGTCTCAGATCGAGGTGCATTATTTGTATCTCGCTTTTGGGAGCAGCTACACGCTGCATTGGGTACTAAGTTGATCAGGAGCTCCGCTTATCACCCTCAGACAGATGGCCAGACAGAAAGGGTGAATCAAGTCCTGGAAGACATGTTGAGAGCATGTGCCATCCACCATGGTAGGAATTGGGATGATCACCTACCATTGGCGGAATTCTCGTACAACAACGGTTATCAGGTGAGTATCAAGATGGCACCCTATGAAGCTCTCTACGGTCGTAAATGCCGCACCCCATTAAATTGGTGCGAGTCCGGTGAAAGGGTCACATTCGGGGTTGATGTGGTGAATGACGCCGAGGAGCGCGTTCGGACAATTCAAGCCAATTTGAAGGCCGCTCAATCCCGACAGAAGAGCTACGCTGATAAGAGGCGTAGGCCGTTGCACTTTGACATTGGGGAACACGTGTACCTCCGCGTGTCTCCGATGAAGGGCGTGCACCGGTTCGGTGTGAAGGGGAAGCTCGCTCCCCGTTTCATTGGACCCTACGCTATCACCGAGAAGTGTGGACCAGCAGCGTATCGATTGGAGCTACCGGCATCTCTGACTGGTGTCCATGATATTTTCCATCTTTCGCAACTGCGAAAATGCTTGAAGCATACAGCTGCTGTTCCTACCGAAGACATCGGCGAGCTGAAACCGGATTTAACATATGATGAATATCCGGTGGGAATTCTTGATGAGAAAGCCAGGACCACACGCAGCAGAACGTTGTGGTTCTACAAAATACTCTGGAGCAACCACACCGCCGAAGAAGCGACGTGGGAGAGCGAGGAGTTCCTTCGCTCAAATTACCCTGAGTTTATGGCTTCTCAACACGGGTAAGTCCCTATTACATCGCTATCTCTTCTTTTATAATCTCGGGACGAGATTCTTTTAAGGGGGGAGGGATGTAAAAGCCCAAGAAAAGGGACTTGCAAAAACTTTTCTTCACCTCACAACACCACAGTTTTTATTGTGGACACCATAGGAAATGTTGTGAAGAGCAAGTAACCTCCATCAAAAGAATGATTAGAGGGGAAAGCCTTCACTTTCACAATGTAGGGTTTCTACACATGAGCATGAGAGGTTGAGCTCACCCCTAGGATTTAAAAAGTCTTGGGAAGGTTCAGTCCAAAGCTCATGCAAATTCAACAATTTTTGAGGCACTTTTGGGTTATTTCAAAAAGAGGCCAATTTGAATGTAAATTCAAATTGCAGCAACTTTCATCACCCAAATTTAAAAGTTAGCTCCATATCTATACTCAGCACATTTTTCTGAGTAAACCCACCAATTTTCATCTCCATTGGAGCTCATGTTGTCAAGAGCTAAATTTGCAAGAATTCAAAACTGAATTTGAATTTCAGTTTAAATATGAACCACATTTAACCAAACAAAGTTTGAATTTGAGAATTCAAATTCAAACAAAGACTTGGGAGCTAAGTCTCACATTAAATTGTGAGTAGCTGGTGGGATAATTAGCAAAAACAGAAAAGAAATATTAGGGAAAAAGAAGAAAGGGGGAGGCCCACAGGTCAGTGGCACACAGGAGGGGCAGTCGGTTGCTGCAGCCGACCCCGACTTCGCGCGCAAGCCAGGGAACGGCGGCGAGCCACCGAGGCAGCGATCGGCCACCTCACGGTGCCAAACCGCGGCTTAAAGGCCAGCGCACAGCCCACGCCGCCTTCCTCCTGCTTTCCAAACGAGAAACCCCGCCCCCCCCTACCGAGCTCCTTCCTCGTTTCCGCGCGAGCACAGAAACGCCGCCCTCTCTGATCGCCGGCGTCCGGCCAGCACAGGCACGCTCGTGCCCGACGAGCCACACAAGAAAGGACCGCCTTAAGGTGCTGATTCTTCTAGTCCCTACCGTTCGTCATTTCATGGGCTGTCGAGGGAGTATTTCGCCGGGAAAGCTTCGGGTGTTTTGAGACCGAGCTCCCACAAAATCCCAAAATTCGTGGGGGTTAGCTCATCACCGGAAAAACCGAGTCATGCACACGCTCTATACACGGCCACGACCACCTAGGATCGAAAACCAGTAAAAACCGTGGGCTAGGTTGACGGTTCTTTGAAGTTTTCCGAAGCACAGCCGATATCCGGCCTAGGTCGCCGGTGAGGTCATAGTTACCGCCGTTTTCACGGGGATCGGTGTCCATGTCCGTGACCAGCAGGTGTCAGTGGAGCTCCCCGAGCAAACCGCATCGAAAAAGGTGCGTGGGATGCCGAGTTCGACGTCGCCGGTGAGCTCCCGGCCGCTGTTGCCGTCGGGAGCCCTGTTCCGGCCATTGTCAAGCTCCGGGAAGGGCACCACCGTGTTCCCCAGGCCGGGATAGGCACAGGCGGCGAGAATCAGCAAGCTCCGAAGGCCGGAACCCCTCTCCGGCGAGAGCTCCGGCGAGCTCGGCGGCGGGGTCGCGCGGGTGGCCGGAGGAGGACGAAGGGGTAGGCCCCACGCGTCAGCGGCTGGAGATAAAGGGGTGGGATTCTCTGTGGTCCGGGATCCAGTGCGGCCGCACGGGAAGGAGTCTGTGGCCCCGTGTGGCTCGGATCCAGCGGTCGACACGTGTACGTGGACCCACCCGCAGGATTTAAACATTTCTGGAATTTCCAGTTTTAGTGCAAATTTTAGAACCCCATAACTTTTGCTAGGCAGCTCCAAATTTAGTGATTCAAAGTGGGTTGGATTCATCTTGCCTAGCTCTGTCCAGATATACAACCCAATTTGTATGAAACCTAATAATTAATTCAGGAAAATTCTTTAAAGCTTTTCAGAAAACGAATTTTAGAGGGAGTTTGGTTCATCCGAAAATCCCCAAATTTTGCCAGAATGTTCTTTAGGACATTAGTAAACCCCTGTAAAAGTTTCGGACCATTTGGAGTTGATTTGGTCAGAGCAATTCAAATTGGAAGGTGCTGTGTTCATTTGAATACAGAAACATTTTCAGAGAATTTCCAAAACTTGGAAATTCAATTCTGGGCAAACCTTGACTCCAAAAATGCTAGGAAAATTCATGCAAACTCTAGGAACTATAATTGAAATTGTAGTTCACTAAGTTGGGTATGAACAGGGGTCTGGCCTCAGAATTAATTCCTCCTTGCTTATTTGCTAAGAAAATTATTCTGATCAAACCACTCCATGAAAAGTGCTAAGGTTTGGTCCAGAGGGTTTTCTTGTGACAAGGAACTCACACAAAAATTCTCAGCTCCATTGGAGCTCTAGATCATCCCTGTCCTGTTTAATCACTTAAGGGATTATTATGGAAAAGGGGGAAAACCACTTAGCATTTAACCATATGATTAAATCCAAGCCAAACCACCAACACCAGTTCATATTTAAATTCTTAAACAAAGTTCCAGGTATTAGAGGCTGGTTATTAGAACTAATAGTAGAAGTCTTACTCTAAACTCACATCTGCATATAAATTAACATGTAGTATTTCATTAACGTGTAGCCGTTGAAGAAGAGACTCCGGAAGTGCTGGACTTCCTTCTTCCAGACGAAGAACTAACTCCTGACCAGCAGCAACAAGGCAAGCCCCTGTTTGCATTAACCCTTTTATAAGTCTTACTTTGTTTACATGTGTCATATGAGGTATGTATGTGCATTAGGTATAGGATGAATGAAACCTCACTTGCATAACCAAAGGTTCCTAAAAGAATGAGGGTAGTGTCAAGGACCTCGAGTAGACAGGCTATGCTTAATGATTCATAGGACTTCGGTACAAGTCGAGTAGATGGAATCTACTCGCGAGATAGGCATTGGGACACACGGGTTCGGTTGAGTGATGTGAGATCACTTTAGTAATAAAAATGAGACTAGGCAGGGGCTAGGGCGCAGCAAGAGTGAGTCTTGTGTGCGCAGCCCTGCCCGTGTCGATTGAGGACCGATCCGTGTGCGGCCCTGCTGAACAAGTATTGAACGTACCGAAGGCATATCGGATATATGGGCCCCGATAAACCGATGTAGCCTAAACCTCCGGGCGTCGAGGCATAGCACACCGATTTATAGGTGTAGGTTGAGGGCAGCAAGGTGGAAATCTGCCAACGGGCATAGAGAGATGCTCCGTGTGGGGAACCTCCTGCTCGTTTCGGTGCGACCGGTTCGACGTTTGGGCTGTTGGGTGAAAGGTTGTCCCGTACGACATCGAGCGAGCGTGCTGTGCAGCTCCACGGGTGGGCGTACGTGACGTGCTCTTTGGGTTTTCCCTGCAGGTGTATATCGAGTCGATTCGCCGTCCCTCGCGGTGACGAGTACTGCTTGTTCACTGCGTCGTAACGTAGATTAATGGATGAAATATGTTGATTCAATGATGCTGATTGATATAATTGTATTGCTACATGTGTGCCACCAAATACTGCTTACTAAATTTCAGATTTCATGAACTGTTAACTTGTTGCAAAAAGATGAACTAAGGATGAACTTGTAGGCGTGTCCTTTTGCTGAAATGTTACTAACCTATGTCTTGGTATACCTCATGTAGAGTTCCATGCTTAGGTGGGTCGGTTAAGCCTTGCTGAGCCTTCGTGCTCACGGTTGCTGCTTAAGTGTTTTTCAGGTGAGGAGCCAACCACGGACTCGGAGTACGAGTCCACCGGCGAGGGTTACCCTCCGTCGGGGACCACGGCTGAGTGGGAGCCGTACACGCCGCGCTGAGCTGAGACGTGCAGCTAGTGTGGGTTGCCCTAGGGCTGGGCAACCGACTTTTTCTAAATAGGCGGGCGTGAGTTGTATAGTGTAGTCTTCCGCTGTGTAATAGAACAATAGTTGTAACTGAAGTTTGTACCTGTTTGTACAGTTTCAGCTGTTTTTCCCATGTAATATATTGTGCTCTTATGACGTGTGCTGTCGGGTGTCGCATCGCGCGGCACCACCCTCTGCGATCCTGGATGAGCGGATTCCGGTCCGCCACATATGGGACCCAGGAAACCAATGTACCTTGGGAGATCCATAGTGGAACTTTTCCAACTGCCGTAGGCTTTCGGCGTCAGGGTAGCAGGAGGTACCTCGCTTAAGAACATACCACTGCGGGTATGTACCTTGAGGGAGCTTGCGTACTCGGGGCAGTTGGACTGCGTCCAATGTGGAAGATCTTGGGAAAGGTGGCCGCGTACAACGTCAGTCGAGGTTGCTTCTGGCAACTCGGAGTACAGGTGTACGTGTCGTGTAGTCCGGGTGTGTACTGATTCAAATCACCGTCGCTCGCGGTTATATGAGCATACTTGCCCACTGCATCTTGACATAGTAAGAACTGAACTGGTTATTCTTTTGAACTTGATAAGGCTGTGCGATAACTTGTATTGCGACCATGATTGAATTAGAGATGGGCTCATTAAACTTTACTTTCACTTTGTGCAAGGAGCATCGCAACAAAGCGTTTCTTGTTTGATTGTGGAGTTGCGATGCTTTTCGGCTCAAGGTCTGCACAATGAGGCTTAAAATCTGAAAGGTAAGGATCAACTTTAGGCGAGTCCTTTATGCAAATCTAGCCAACCCAATTGCAACCGTCGTGCATGTAGAGTTTCTTGCTTAGGAGAGACGGGTCAGACTTGCTGAGCCTATGTGCTCACGCTTGCTATATAAGTGGTTTTGCAGTTTAACATCGATGCTGAAAAGAAGGTTGTCCGGTGAGGCTCGGAGACTTCCGAGTCGTTTAACACAGGGAGAACCCAGCCGCTGCTGTTGCCTTCGTGTTGCTAGCGAGAGGAGTCCGCGGGCTGGACTTCATCTCGAGTGCTCTTAGTTATTCGACATGAGTTGATATAGACTTCCGATGTAGTTACTTGATGTAAAGTATTTACAAAGAAAAACTTGTAAGCTTCCGCTATTGTTTTAAGTAATACATTGTTCCTCATATGTGTGCCGTTGGGTGCCGCACAACACGGCACCACCCAATGCGATTCCCGGGCGAGTGGCCTGTCTCGGTTGAGCGGGTCGCGTCAGCGTGGTATCAGAGCTGAGCCCTGTCTCAGTCGGTACCACGCCCGTCAAAGTTGGTATCAGAGCCGCATTGGTAATAGCACACGGAATAAGGAAGGTATTACGACAAAAATTTAGGATACGGTGAGGAAACGGTATTAGGCCCACATAAGGATTTCTATTAGCTTATTATGATGGTGGCAACCTAACTTACTTGTTATGTCGGAAAATCGTGCATCTCGGGACGCGTTATGTCTTGGGGGGTGCACGTAAGCGCTGTCCACCAGTGCGCACAAGCTGAAGGGTGGAGCCCCACGGGTGGCAGGTAACCCGACCCGCTTTGGATCCTCTACGACTCCTCATGTCGTTTGGAGTACTCGAGCAACGTCTGTCGAGGCGTGCGTGGTGCAATTTAGGAAACCCCGTCACGTGGTTAGTAACGTGAACACGTATCTCAAGGCGTGTTTGGGTTGAGAACACCTGTGCGAGTGATGACGGACGGGTGTAAGAACTGTAAGGATACCGGGTTCGGTGTGCAGCCGGACCTGACGATTGAGTGTGACTTATGCAGGATTAACCACGAAACCGTAGTACGAATAGTACACGTTTGCGAGTGACCGTTTTAGTACCACCTAAGATACGAATGTGCCGGTATAATCCGGTTAGGATTTTCTTTTGGCGAGGCTACGTAGTACCGACATGCTTCTTACGGTGCATCGACGCCGTACTAAACATAATTAACCCTTTCCTTTAAAGAAATGACTCATGAGCTAACTTTCAACTAAAAAAATGGAAGTTTGAAACAAATATTAGTTACTGAACTCTTATTTTGAGCTAAGATTCAAATGAGAGGAAGACTAGGCTTCAAAGATTTCAAAAACAGAGTGCTCTGTTTTCGGCAGAAATTTTTGCTGGACTTCAACAGAGCATAACTCTGAGTAGCTTGACCCAATTAAGGTGTATGATACAGTTCTGGAAAGATTTTCAAGTGATCTACAACTTATTGTAGATCTCCAGAGCATAATCACACGCTAAATGGGTAGAAAGTTCAGAGGAAGGTGAATTGTCCAGAACCAGGACAGTGACAAAACCTCTCTGGACTCTTCTGTTTTTAAGCCATAACTTTCTGTAGATAAACCCTTAAGAAGCCTTTGATACACCATTGGAAAGTTTATTAATTGTGCCACAATTTTGTAGTTCAAAGTTTGTTTAGATTCTTATTGTATTTACATATACAACTGTGATGAAATCAGCCACATACAGAGGAGATGCTGGCAAATTTTATCCAGGAATTCTGTCAACTTTGGAAAATCATAAATTTTAATCCGGAGATGATCTGGGAGCATATGAGTACTCGTTGGAAATATACTGAAGTTAACTTTAACTTTGGTATTCAACTCGAGATACGAAAATGCTATTAACCAGATCAGAATCTGGAGATAGTGCATGAAGGTCTGTCCAGTACAGATAGGCTTGACAGCTATGCCTACTAAGGAATTGTGTAAACATGAATTTTGTTACTGCTTTCATAAAGTTTTGACATAATCATGTTTCCATTAGTCTCACATACTGCTGAGTTCCTGTTTAACTCATCTCCACTACATTTTGCAGTATGTTTCGTACTCACTCTAGGAGTAGGGCCGGAAGTTCTCGTCGAGGTGGTGAAGCTTCTATTCCACCATCGGAACCACCATCCACGGGATGGATGGATCTTATGACTTACGAGTCGTTTAACACAGGGAGAACCCATCCGCTTCTGTTGTCTTCGTGTTGCTAGCGAGAGGAGTCCACGGGCTGGACTTCATCTCGAGTGCTCTTAGTTATTCGACGTGAGTTGATATAGACTTCCGCTGTAGTTACTTGATGTAAAGTATTTACAAAGAAAAACTTGTAAGCTTCCGCTATTATTTTATGTAATACATTGTTCCTCATATGTGTGCCGTTGGGTGCCGCACAACACGGCACCACCCAATGCGATTCCCGGGTGAGTGGCCTGTCTCGGTTGAGCGGGTCGCGTCAGCGTGGTATCAGAGCTGAGCCCTGTCTCAGTCGGTACCGCGCCCGTCTCATCGGGATGAGATTCTTTTAAGGGGGGAATGTAAAAGTCCCAAAAATGTATATAAATAAAACATGGCTTGAAGTCTATGTGTTTCCAATTCATGAAAATGGAACTTGCTAAAACTTTTCTTCACAGAAAGTTGTTCAGGGAGGTTTATCAAAAAGAGGCTCACATGTTCATTTGAATGTGTTGAACCAATATGGACTTAAACACTCATTTGCAAGAACGTTAAAAAATCAGCTTTTCAAATTCAAAGTTCGGCGCAAATTGTGGCCAAACTTTTGAATACTCTTGCAGCCCTATACTTTTGACTTTGAGGAAATTCATGGTGGCAAACTTGTGAATTTAGGGTGGGCTAAAAAGGGATTACATAGAAGCATTTTCAAATTCAAACTGAATTCAGATTTGCAATGCAAATTCAAACTGAATTCAACGAATTCAAATTCTAGAAACTTTTTAACTTTTGGACTTTTGAATTAAAGTGATTAACATGAAGGAGATCTTTTGGGGAGGAAATGGGTTTGACCCATCTGTCATTGCTACACAGTGACTTGCACCTAAAGTCTCCTTTCTCTGTTCTTTCACTCGAACAGCCCGAGGGCTCACTGTGCGCCACTGCGAGCGGTTGCAGCCACCTCCTGCTCCTCACAACACGCTGGCAGCAGTGTGTGAGCTTCCCTTTGGCGTGATCCTCCTCTTCACAGACCGAGCAAATCATTTTTTGCTACTTCCTTGCGAGCAAACACACGAACACAGCCGAGCTCACCGCCGCCTCCTCGGTGCTCATCTGGAAACTGGCAAGACTCGCACACACCTCCACTCCAAGCTGAAAAACGGTCCTGAGGGACCTCCTCCCACTTCCTCGGTGCACAAACAGCCGAGCTCCAGCTTTCCCCTGCCCTAGAACAGTTCACCCGCGGTGACCAAAAACAAACCGACGATAGGGCGCACGTGGACAGCTCTCCATAGAGGCTTTCACGCACGAGCAAGCATGACCACGGGAGCGCCCTACCTCGGTGCTGCTCTCCTCCAAAACTTGGATCAAACCATCGACTACCGAGCGCTAATTCGAGGATTTTACTCCGACGGGTGCAAACCGAGTAACCGGTACGGAAACTCAAAATTCTCCCTTCCTAATTGTTGTTAGCTCACCAAGTCTTGCACACATGGGCCGGACTAGCCGGTGATCATCTTCTCTTTAGCAACCTTGGTGTGAAACCGACTCGGAGTAGCGTAGTTCAAGCTTTTCCGAGCGTTTCCATGGCGGCACCAATCGGGCGCACGGTGAGAACCTATTTGGAGGCATTTTCGAGCTCGGGTTCCTCCTTGCCGAGCTAGCCTATAAATCACTGGTGCTGTAGACCAGTTCAGTCGATTGTTTGGCGGGCTAGAGAGGTCGGCCGACGGCGCCGAAGTCATCCCGAAGCCTCCGCACGTCGCCGATGGTGTTCCGACCCTTGGCAGCCCGAGCAGAGCCCACCATCGTGTTCCCCGGGCTCCCAAACCCCCTAGCGGCGAGCCTCCGGCCGAGGCCAGCCTGAAACGCTGGTCCGGCGAGCTGGAACGCGCGGGCGCGGGAAAGAATCAGGAGGAAGAAGAAGGAGCTGGGCCCCATGCGTCAGCGACTTAATTTTCAAACCATTGATCGGCTGTGGCTTCATGCTGGAACCGTGTAGCCCCCGTGTGTTCTCCAATCTCAGTGGCTGAGGTTTGAAATGTGGGCCCAAGTCGATTTTCAATAGCAAAAATTAATTCCAGAATTAGCCACAACTTTGGAAAAATCATATCTTTGTGTAGGAACCTCCAAAATGAGTGATTCAAATTGTGTTGGATTCATTTTGAAAAGATCTATCCAAATATGAACCCCAATTTGTATGAAGTCAATATTAATATCTGGAAAATTCTTTGAAGGTTTTCTGAAAAAAAATATTGAGGGGGTTTGGTTCATCCAAAAATCTTCAAATTTTGCCAGAATGTTCTTTAGGATATTTTTGACCTTATAGCAAATCTTCAGCACATTTGGAGATGATTTGATTAGTAATTTGCTAAATACAAATTGCTGTGTTCATAGTGGTCCAAAAACATTTTCAGAAAAGGTGTCTAACTTGTAAAATCCATTCTATGCAATTCATAGCTCCAAAAATCATGAGAATTCAGGCAAGCTCCATGAGTCATCCTTGAAATTTTAGTTCATTGAATTGGGCATGAAAATGCAAAGTACTTCAGAATTAATTCATTTTAGTATAAATGCTTAAGGAATTATTCTGGAGGAACTACTCGAGTGAAAGGCCTGAATTTTGTACCAAATTACTTTCATGTGACAAGGAGCTCACATGCAAATTGTCAGCTCAAGTTGAACCTTAGATCTCTCTGTTCTTGTCTACCATGCTTATGTACGTGGGAAAATACATGAGACTATTTTGGGAATTATGGTAGACACAAACACCATCCACATTAGCTGCAATTTGGCAAGCTAAGTCTTTGTGTAGTTTATGACTTCCTGTAAAAATTTCGAAGTCATTGGAGATCAGGATCTTGAGTTATGTCCAAATCATTCTAGTTCATCTCTTATGTTCATTAGGAAACTTAGTTAGTTATAATCTAAAACACTAAGACAAATTTAGTTCATTGGTGTTTCTTTGCACAACAGGGGCAAAAAAAGTCATTATTGACATTTCCACACAGCCTCTGTTCTTAAGAAATCAAGTCTTTAACTCTTTGAATTGCATTGTAAAAATTATGCATATACATGTCGATAGGATTCACAACGAAGTGGATTCAAAGTAGTGATTCATTGAAGTTGGATCAGACTCCAGAGGATCAAGGGAGCAAAGATCACTAACTGCTTATATATACTACTACCCTGCAAAACAAGCAAGCTCCGGTTTGCATTTAAAAGCTTTTAACTTTTTACTTTGTATTCACTCTTTCGGTTAGGATATGAAATGTGCATTAGGTGCAGATGATTTGATACTCCTCTTGCATGACCAAATAAATCCATTTAGTATTGGGTAGATGTCTTTTCATCGTGTAGAACTGCTGTGCTTAAGTAAGGTTCCATAGAAGTCGAGTGGTGAGATGCTACTCGCATGATCAGGAAAACAGGGCATACGTGATTGGTTCAGAAAATTGTTAGCAAGTTAAAGTTGAGACTGGCAGGTTGTAGGAGCAGCAGGGCATAGGGGCCTGGGTGCGTTAGACCTGTCCGTGTCGGTCAAGGACCAATCCATATGCGGCCCTGTTGAGCAAGTTTGAGTTGTGTACCGGACTCATGCTGGCTATATGGGACCCCAGTAAACCGATGTACCTCGGGAAGCTTGCATTAAGCCTTTTCTGGTCACCGTGAGCAAATTACACCGGGGGATACTAGTTTGTGATGTTATCTTTTATGAATAGACTAGTGCAAACTCGATTCATTTCCACCGTGAGCAAATTACATCGGGGGGAAGTGTTTCTTGTTTGATTGTGGACTCCCTATGTGGCGTGCCCAAGGTTACTTTAAATTATTGCAAATAACACCTGAAAGTAAGGATTCACTTTTAGGCGAGTTCATTATGCATTAAGCTATCCCACTTTATGTTTATACCCTCGTGTAGAGTTTCATGGCTAGGTTTGACGGTTAAGTCTTGCTGAGCTTTATGCTCACAGATGCTATCCTAGTAGTTTTGCAGGTATTAATTTATGCTTATGAGAAGGGTTGCCGATGAGATTCGGAAACCTCTGAGTGGTTACTCATGAGCATCCATGCCGCTGCGGTTTGTACTTCGTGTTGCTAGTAAGAAACGTCCATAGGCTTGGTTGTTCCTTTGTTGCTAAGTTAGAAATGAGTCGTGAGAGTTGTAGTCTTCCGCTGTAGTAATATTTGAGGTAAAGTATTTGTAAAATACTCTTTGTACGCTTCTGCAAATGATTTATGTAATATGTTTGTCATTGACTCGTGTGTTGTTGGGTGCCGCATCGCACGGCACCACCCAGCGCGGTCCAACAGGTTCCGACAGTTATACTTTAAAGGCTCCTGTGACGCAGGTCTATACTCGATGAGTTGTCCCTCCTTCAGATATACAATCTTCTTCTGATGAGCCGTCTACTCCAGTTAGGTCACCTTCTGATGATCCATCTTCTCCGGCTCAGTCGGCCTCTCCTGGTACGTCCTCTTCTCCTGAGAGATCATCTCCTTCCGATGATTCTTCTCCTGAGCAGCCTTTTGGACGTGATCATCGTTCTCGACAGCCTCCTAATCGGTATTCTCCTTTTAGCTTTGCTGTTGCTGCTCTGCATGAGCCGGCTATGTATCGCGATGTTGTTCCTCATCCGGAATGGCAACATGCGATGGCCAAGGAGATTGCTGCTCTTGAGCGCACCGTCACGTGGGAACTTGTGCCCTGTCCCCCACGTGTTCGTCCTATAACTTGTAAATGGATCTATAAGGTTAATACCCGCTCTGATGGTTCACTTGAGCGCTATAAGACTTGTTTAGTCACCCGTGGCTTCCAGCAGGAACATGGTCGTGACTATGATGAGACCTTTGCTTCTGTTGCTCACATGACCACTATCCGCACACTACTTGTTATGGCCTCTGTTCATGATTGATCCATCTCTCAGCTTGATGTGAAGAATGCCTTAATGGTGAGCTGCGTGAGGAGGTTTATATGAAGCCACCACATGGGTATTCTGTTTCTGAGGGTATGGTTTGCTGTCTTCGACGTTCTCTTTATGGTCTTAAGCAGGCTCCTTGTGCTTGGTTTCAGCGTTTTGTGTCTGTGGTGACTGCTGCAGATTTTTCTGCCAGTACTCATGATTCCGCGCTCTTTGTGCACACTTCGTCTCGTGGTCGCACGCTTCTTCTTCTCTATGTTGATGATATGATTATCACCGGAGACAATTTTGAGTACATAGCCTTCGTGAAGGCCCGTCTAAGTGAGCAGTTTCTTATGTCCGATATTGGTTCTCTTCGCTGTTTTCTTGGGATTGAGGTTTCCTCTTCCTCTGAGGGAATTCATCTGTCTTAAGAAAAGTATATTCAGGATCTTCTTGATCAGGCTTCTCTTACTGATCATCGGACTGTTGAGGCTCCCATGGAACTCAATGTCCATCCTCGAGCCAGTGATGGTGAGCCTCTGATCCTACTCGTTACCGTCATATTGTAGGGAGTCTGGTGTATCTTGGTGTCACTCCTCCTGATATTTCATACTCTGTTCACATTCTGAGTCAGTTTTTTTCGGCTCCCACCTAGGTCCACTATAGTCACTTGCTTCGTGTCTTGCGTTATTTTCGTGGGACTATCTCCAGATGTTTGTCCTTTCTAGGCTCTAGCTCTTTATAGCTCAAAGCATATTCTGATGCTACTTGGGCTAGTGATCCCTCTGATCGTCGATCTCTTCATGCCTATTGTGTTTTTCTTGGTGGTTCCCTCATTGCTTGGAAGACTAAGAAGCAGGTAGCAGTTTCTCGTTCCAGTGCAGAGGCTGAGCTGCGTGCTATGGCTCTTGTGAGTGCAGAGGTTACTTGGTTGTTATGGTTGCTTGAGGATTTTGGTGCGTCTGTTGGTATGCTGACTCCTCTTTTGTCTGATAGTACAGGTGCTATCAGTAATGCTCGTGATCCGGTTAAGCATGATCTTAGCAAGCATATTGGTGTTGATGCTTCTTACACACGAGCACAGGTACATGATGGTGCTGTTAATCTTCAATATGTGTCTTCAGAGATTCAGCTGGTGGATTTCTTCACGAAGGCACAAACCCGATCTCAGCATAGTTTTTATCTCTCGGAACTCAGTGTTCGTGATGCACCTTGAGTTTGAGGGGAAGTGTTAGAGATGTAGGGGTATATTTGTACTTTCCCTTTTGCATAAGGGGTTTTCTGCATAATTGTTGTCACTGTACATCTATTTATAGAGGCATGTGGCCTCCTGAATAATGCAAGCATCATATTTGTACCATCGCTAAAAAGTTGCATGGGTTATCCTTCCTACAGAAACCAATTCTGGTGTCGGTGGCTAATGGTGATACACTTGTCTGCACTACAGATCTTGGGAAGGCTTCTTGGGTTGTTCAGAACTATTCATTTGTTTCAGACTTGAAAATTATTCCCCTCCACTGCTATGATCTTATAATTGGAATGGACTGGCTTGAAGAATTCAGTCCCAT
The DNA here is from genome assembly GCA_030760725.1 of Neostapfia colusana. Lineage (NCBI taxonomy): Eukaryota > Viridiplantae > Streptophyta > Magnoliopsida > Poales > Poaceae > Neostapfia > Neostapfia colusana. Next base: position 99,340,296 of record JASWHV010000007.1, on the reverse strand, counting down.
GGAAGTTCTCTGGGGACAGAAAAGGATGTCTATTCCATATAAAAATTCTCACATTGTTCTGCAAGGTATTCTTCCTGAGTTGCCCACCGCCAGTCATTCAAATACTTCCTCTGTCCAACATTTCCACTTCTTTAGATATGGTCATCTACGTCAAGAGATTCAGGACTTATTACAACAGTATTCAACACTGTTCGACCCACCGCCAGGTATGCCTCCCAGCAGAGCTTGTGACCATGTTATACCATTAATTCAGGGGATAGGCCAGTCAACATCCACCCTTATCGCTATCCCCCCAAGCTCAAGTCTGAAATAGAGTCCGAAGTACAGGAAATGTTGAAGAATGGCTTAATACAACCCAGCTCAAGTGAGTTCAATTCTCCTGTCCTTCTCGTTAAGAAGAAAGACCAAATTTGGCACTTCTGCGTTGATTTTCATCATCTGAATGCACTGACAATCAAAATACAGTTCCAATTCCTATAATGGAAGATATATTCTATGAGCTCACCCATTCTAAATGGTTCACTAAGTTAGATTTGTGGGCTGGGTTTCACCAAATATGGCTGAGACAAGGGGTACCCATGAAGGATATTTTGAATTTAGAGTCCTTGCATTTGGATTAACTGGGGCACCGGCCACATTTCAGGGAGCTATGAACTCAACTCTCTCTCTCCTCCTAAGGAAATGTGTCATGGTTTTCTTTGATGACATCCTAGTTTATATCCCAGACTATGAATCTCATCTCAGCCACATAAAACAAGTTTTCGACCTCCTGCTCCAAGACAACTGGAAGATCAAATTTCCTAAGTGCACCTTCGCTCAAAGCAAACTGTCTTACCTGGGGCATGTCATCAGCTCCGAGGGTGTCTCCGCTCATCAAGATAAAGTATCTACAATTATCAACTGGCCACCCCCAACCAATGTTAAAGAACTCAGAAGTTTCCTTGGCACGGTCGGCTTCTATAGAAAATTTGTCCGTCATTTCGGAATCATTAGTAAGCCTCTCACGAATTTGCTCAGGAAGAATACCCCTTTTGTCTGGACATTGGATCACCAAACTGCATTCGAAACACTGAAGCATGCATTATCCTCTGCCCCTGTATTGGCACTGCCGGACTTCAACAAACCTTTCTGCATAGAAACTGATGCTAGCGGTTCCGGAGTGGGTGCAGTGTTGATGCAAGATGATCACCCAGTAGCCTTCATCAGCAAGCCTCTGGGCCTAAAAACACTTTGCCTTTCAACGTATGAAAAAGAATATTTAGCAATTCTCCTGGAGTTGAACAGTGGCATCCGTACCTACAATATGACGAGTTTATGGTAAAGACTGATCAATGAAGCCTTTCTCATCTCTCTGATCAAAGACTTCACACGCCGTGGCAACAAAAAGTCTTCACAAAACTGTTGGGCCTACAATTTTGATTACTCTACAAGCAAGGGTCAGATAACAGAGTGGCCGACGCTCTTTCAAGGCGCCCCAACAGAGACGAACAAGTCCTTGCTATATCCTCAGCAACCCCTGACTGGTTACATGATATCATTTTCAGTTACAGTGGGGATAAACATGCTCAAGACATCATTTCAGCCTTAGCAGCCAACCCTTCTGCAGTACCAGATTGTTCTCTGAAGAATGGCATCATTCATTATAAAGGGAAGATATGGGTGGGCGCCAAGCTAACAATTCAGAGCAGGATCATCTCTTCCATGCACACCAGTGCCATTGGAAGGCATTCAGGTGCACCAGTCACACTGAGAAGAATCAGGCAACTTTTCAATTGGAAGGGCCTCAAAACTTCAGTGTTTGACTTTGTTCAGTCTTGTTCCACCTGCATCAGGGCTAAGCCCGATAGAGCCCGATACCCTGGCTTACTATAACCCTTGGAAGTGCCCTTTTCAGCTTGGCAAACAATGTCAATGGATTTTGTAGAAGGCCTTCCTAAGTCAGGCACTGCAAACTGCATTCTAGTTACAGTGGACAAGTTTTCTCGGTACATCCATTTTATTCCCATGCACCACCCTTATACCGCAGCCTCGGTCGCCAAATTGTTTATCAGTAATGACTACAAGCTACATGGACTGCCTCATGCAATCATATCCGACCGAGACCCAGTCTTCTCAAGCAGGTTTTGGCTGGAACTTTTATCTATGGCAGGGGTGCAGCTGCGCATGAGTTCTTCCTATCACCCTCAATCCAACGGACAAACCGAGCGTGTGAATCAGTGCATAGAAACATATCTTCGATGCTTTGCTAATGCCTGCCCGTCCAAATGGGTTCAGTGGATTTTCCTAGCAGAATTTCGGTATAACACCAGTCTGCATTCTGCATTGAGCAAATCTCCCTTCAAGGTGCTTTACGGCCATCCACCCAGTTCCTTCGGAATTCCTCATACTACTGAGTGCTCCAACTCTGAACTTGAATTGTGGCTACAAGAATGTGCAGTAATGACTGACCTAGTCGGGCAACACATGCTTCGGGCACAACAAAGGATGAAGAAGCAGGCTGACAAACGCTGATCTGAACGCATTTTTAACATTGGGGGTTCAGTCTATGTTAAACTCCAACCTTATTTTCAGTCCTCCCTTGCACGAAGATCCTGCCAGAAGCTCTCCTTCCGATATTTTGGGCCATTCCATGTCATCGCCCGAATAGGCACAGTTGCCTACAAGCTTGATCTTCCACCATCTTCGTCAGTGCATCCTGTTTTCCATGTGTCTCAACTGAAGGACGCCAAAACCAAACCATCTCAAGTAAGCTCCACCATACCTGATGGATCTTTCCATTTGCAGATTCCACTGTCTATTCTGCAGGACCGTAACATCTCTCGTGGAGGATCACTGGTTCGGCAAGTACTTGTCAAGTGGTATCACCTCCCTGCTGACCTAGCTACATGGAAAGATTTCGACCATCTTCAACAAGAGTTCCCAAGCGTGCCTGATTGGGGTCAGGCACCCTCCCAAGGGAGAGGGAATGTCAGCAATGCTACCGTGGCTCGTTGGCTCTACGTGTTATTTATTAACTGCAAGATTTGGTTCTACATGTTCGCTCAACAATTTGGTAGCTCTGCAAGATTTAGTTGAAACATGTTTCGCGTAAGACATGGGACATGAATTTTGAAACATTTTGGACTGGCAGGTTGGCTCTACGTGTTCGTAGCTTTGGCGGCTACTGGTTTAATTGTACAGCCGAAAGAACAACAAGAGAAATGATTCATAAGGTCATACACAGTTGAATGAAACATGGTCTAGTTGAAATTAAAAAATATACAGATTTGTCTATTCTAAAGCAGAATCAGATAGGTTTGTTTCTCTTTATCAACATACTCATTCTATCCACGTATAAATGAACATTTTGGTTTGAAACGTGTGCTTGTATTCTCGAACTGTATTTTCCATCTAGCATTCGAAAGCATGGCACAAGTGATTAGCTATTGCTCACCTTGTTAGAGTATTATAAGTCTTCTGGGCCCCTCCTGCGTGAGGTAGGCCCAGCCCATAGTCTAGGCAATAGGAGCACCAGCCCCTAGGGTTTCCCCCTAGCCGCCGGCCCCTCCCCTAGGGTTTCCCCCTAGCTGCCGGCCCCTCTCGTAGGGTCCTCACCCTATATATTGTACCCCATTGTGGCCTGAATATACAACCAATTCAGAGGCATTACCTCTCATTTAACATGGTAATCAGAGCCTGTTTTTTTCCGCTTTCGCTCATACCTAGCCGCAGCCGCCGGTGTTCTGCCCGTGCGATCAGCATGGCAGATGACACAGAGGTGAATGCCTCCGTACCCAGCTAGAGGCGATCATGAAGGAGGCCGAGGACGCCGAGGCGCAGACTGCCACCGCCTGTCGCCGTGTCCAGGCCGCTCGCCTCCTCCTAGCGGAAGAGGAGTCCAAGGCTGTCGCCTTGGAGAAGACGGCTTCTACGGCTCATCATCGCGTACTTTTGTCATCTTCCTCGCCCATCCAGACCGCCATCTCTGCAGCTCCTTTGACCTACGAAGACATGGTCATCACCGGCCTTCACTTTCAGGCAGCCGCATTGCTCAACATTTGACAATTGGTGAACATCGTCCTCGACTCCTCCTCCACCAATTACGCCAACTGACGTGATCTCATGGAGCAGGCTCTTCAGCACTATGCCCTGATCGATCACGTCACAGACGATGGCCCGTCCAATGATCCGAGGTGGACCCGGAGGGACAGCATCGTCCTTAATTGGATCAACAACTCCATCTTGACGCATCTTCACCAAGTGGTCTAGAAACGAGGCTGCGCAGCGCGCCACCTCTGGCTCGCCGTCGAGAACCAGTTTCTCTGTTGATTGATGATCCAAATTTTAATGAAGATAAAAGAGGCAGGATTTCCGTAGCGAAGCGGAGACCCATCGTCGGGAGGCTTGGGACGGAGCGAAGCGGAGGAAATCTGCCCATATGGTGGGCTGCGCAGCAGCCAAGGCCCGCTCGGGACGCCGGGCGGTGCGGGGGGGGGGGGGGGGGGGGAACCCCCCGCGGTATCTAGGGTTAGGACTCTAAGTCGCCACCTATAAATATCCCTTGTGAGCCGCCGGGAGAGGCATGAAAAAGAGATTGTAATCTCCCACGACTGTAAACCTCCTGATATAGTGAAATTTGCCGGCCAGTGCCTGTGGTTTTTTCCCTTCCGATTTGGAGGGGTTTTCCACGTTAAAATCTGCGTCTCCTCTGTTTTGATCTACACTTTCTTGTCGTTTGATTCTAACAAGTGGCATCAGAGCCAGAGTTTTGATCCCCTGTTCTAGGGTTCGTGCCGCCAGGCACATGGCATCAACGACGATGAAGTATGATCTTCCGCTGTTAGATTTCGACACAAGATTTTCATTGTGGCAAGTAAAGATGCGGGCAGTGCTGGCGCATCATGATCTAGACGAAGCCCTTGAGGGTTTCGGGAAGAACCAGAATGAGTGGACGGCCGAAGAGAAACGAAAAGATCGTAAGGCCTTATCTCAGATCCATCTGCAACTTTCAAACAATGTTTTGCAGGACTGCTTGGAGGAGCAAACCGCTGCCGCGGTTTGGTTGAAGCTAGAATCGACCTCCATGTCAAAAGATCTAACTAGCAAGATGCACATCAAGATGAAGTTGTTCACGCATAAATTTCAGGAAGGTGGATCTGTTCTCACACACATATCTGTGTTCAAGGAGATCGTTGCTGATCTGTTATCAATGGAGGTAAAATTTGAAGATGAAGACCTGGCTCTTCTTCTCCTCTGTTCACTTCCGCCTTCATATGCAAACTTTCGAGATACTATTCTATATAGTCGTGATACTCTAACCGTGGCCGAGGTCTATGAGGCTTTGACAGCAAAAGAAAAGATGAAACAGATGGTAAACTCGGAAGATGCGGGTCATTATAACGGAGAGGCATTGAATGTTCGTGGCCGAAGTGAACAAAAGAAATCAAATTCAGGAAATAAAGGTAACGGCAAGAAAAATCAAAGAAGTCGTTCCAAATCCAGGGGACGACGAGATGATAAATTCTGCCGGTACTGCAAGAAGGACAATCATGTCATCGATGATTGTTGGAAGCTGCAGAACAAAGAAAAGAGAAACGGAAAAAGGGTAAGCCTGAAGGTAGTGCCTCCGTTGTCTCTGATGAGAATTCTGATAATGATATTGTACTCATTGCATTTGCCGGATGTGTCACTGAAGATGCTCAATGGATACTTGATTCTGCTTGCTCATATCATGTCTGCACTAACAGAGATCTTTTTAGTGTTTATGAGCCTATACAGAAAGGTGGCATCGTGAGGATGGGTGACAACACGGCATGTGAGGTCACAGGCATTGGTACTGTTCAAATCAGAATGTTCGATGGGATTGTACGAACGTTAACAGAAGTACGGCATGTCCCAACCATGTCCAGGAATCTCATCTCCCTTAGTACCCTCGACGTAAAAGGGTACAAATATTCCACTGAATGTGGAGTTTTGAAGGTAACCAAAGGTTCTCTCATTGTCATGAAAGGTGATTTAAAAGCTGCCAACTTATATGTGCTTCGAGGCAGTACATTTACTGCTAATGCAGTGGTTGCTCCTGATCAGTCTAATACCACTAAAATTTGGCATATGCGTCTTGGGCATATGAGTGCACTTGGTTTGGCAGAATTAAGCAAAAGAGGCCTACTTGAAGGTTGCAAGGCAAAATCACTTGACTTTTGTGAGCATTGTGTGTTTGGTAAGCATAAAAGAGTCAAGTTCAATACTGCTATTCATAATACTAAAGGTATTCTTGATTATGTGCATGCTGATTTATGGGGTTCTTCTCAAAAAACATCTCATGGTGGTGCTAGTTACAAGTTAACTATTATTGATGATTACTCACGTCGAGTTTGGCCATATTTTCTGAAGCATAAATCAGATGCATTTCAGTCATTCAAAGAGTGGAAGGTTATGGTCGAAAAGCAAACAGAAAGGAAGGTAAAAATTCTAAGAACTGATAATGGCATGGAGTTCTGTTCTAGTGCATTTAAATATTATTGCAGGAAGGAAGGAATTGTGAGGCACCATACAATTCCATACACTCCTCAACAAAACGGTGTTGCGGAACGTATGAACAAAACAATAATTTCAAAAGCCCGTTGTATGCTTTCCAATTCGGGTTTAAGAAGAAAATTCTGGGCAGAAGCTGCTTCCACGGCATGCTACTTAATAAACCGTTCTCCTTCCACAAGTATTGATAAGAAAACTCCAATCGAGGTATGGTCTGGCTCACCTTGTGACTACTCTAAATTGAGAGTTTTTGGCTGCATTGCTTATGCACATATTGATAATGGAAAACTTGAGCCTAGAGCTATCAAGTGCATTTTCTTGGGTTATGGTACTGGTGTCAAAGCTTATAAATTATGGGATACAGAAAAACAGAAGGCATTTTATAGTAGAAATGTCGTATTCAATGAATCTACTATGTTCACAAATGACTTGGCTACCAGTTCTAATAACCAGAAACCTGAGACTATCAGCGTGCAGGTGGAGCTAGTTAATGATGATGTTGCTGCTCCAAGTCAAAGTGTTGTTGATGTTCACCCTGCTACTGAAAATTTGTCTCCTGCTACAGATTCCTCACCTAGTGTGCAGCCACCACAAGAGTCTCTCGCCGAAGCTCAACCTCGGAGAGAGATTATTCGCCCAACAAGGTGGATTGAAGATTGTAATGTTGCTTTTGCCTTGAGTGTTGTAGAAGAAATTGAAGGTGTTCATGAGCCTTCTAATTATACAGAAGCTATCTTGTCTGCTAATAGTACAAAGTGGATTGGTGCAATGCATGATGAGATGGAGTCACTTCAGAAAAATGGTACCTGGGAAATTGTTCCTTTGCCCACTAGCAAGAAGCCTGTTATGTGCAAGTGGATTTATAAAAGAAAGGAAGGAATGACTCCAAATGAACCTGCAAGGTATAAAGCAAGGTTAGTTGCTAAAGGATTTAGTCAAATTCTAGGTATTGATTATACTGATGTCTATTCTCCAGTTGTGAAGCACAGTTTTATTCGCACTTTCCTCAGTATTATTGCTATGCATGATTATGAGCTTGAGCAGCTAGATGTGAAAACCGCTTTTTACATGGAGACATGGAGGAAGACATTTACATGGAACAGCCTGAGGGGTTCATTGTCCCTGGAAAAGAAGACTATGTCTGCAAGTTGAAGAAGTCACTATATGGCTTGAAGCAATCTCCAAGGCAGTGGTATAAGAGGTTTGATTCTTTTATGATTTCAAATGGCTTTGCTAGATCTTAGTTTGACAGTTGTGTATACATTAAAGTTGTCGATGGATCACTTATATACCTATTGCTATATGTTGATGATATGTTGATTGCTGCCAAGAGCAAGAAAGAAGTGACTACTTTAAAGGCACGCTTGAGTAGTACATTTGATATGAAGGATCTTGGTGCTGCTAAGAAAATCATTGGCATGGAGATAATCAGGGATAGGAAATCCGGGCTTCTCTATTTGAATCAGAAAAATTATATTGAAAAGGTCCTTCACCGCTTCAACATGGATAATGCTAAACCTGTGAGTACACCGTTGGCCCCTCATTTTAAGTTATCTATTTCTCAGTGTGCAGAAACTGATGATGAAATTGAGTACATGTCAAAAGTTCCATACTCTAGTGCTGTTGGGTCTCTCATGTATGCTATGGTATGCTCACGTCCTAACTTATCACATGCTATGAGTGTTGTTAGTAGATACATGTCTAACCCTGGCAAAGAACACTGGAAGGCAGTGCAGTGGATTTTTAGGTACTTGCGTGGTTCTTCTAGTGCTTGTTTGTGTTTTGGAAGGACTAGAGATGGTCTCATTGGCTATGTTGATGCTGATTATGCTGCTGATTTAGACAAGAGAAGGTCTCTCACAGGATATGTTTTCACTGTTGGGGGTTGTGCTGTGAGTTGGAAAGCTTGTTTACAAGCTACAGTTGCCTTGTCTACTACAGAGGCAGAATATATGGCTATCTCAGGGGCATGTAAGGAGGCAATTTGGTTGAAAGGTTTGTATTCTGAACTTTGTGGATCTCAGTCTTGCATCACCTTACATTGTGATAGTCAAAGTGCCATATATCTTACCAAAGATGCTATGTTTCGTGAGAGGACCAAACATATTGATATCAGGTATCACTTTGTGCGAGATACCATTGATCAAGGAACTATCAAAATTTGCAAAATCAGCACTCATGATAATCCTGCAGACATGATGACAAAATCTGTTGCTATTGCTAAGTTTGAGCTTTGCTCAAACTTGGTTGGTATTACTAACTAGCCCCCAGTGGCTTTTGGCACCGGAAGTTGAATTGTTCATTGAGATGGAGGATTACTATTTTAAGGCTACAAGAAGGAATTTGTCTCAAGGTGGAGTTTTGTTGATTGATGATCCAAATTTTAATGAAGATAAAAGAGGCAGGATTTCCGTAGCGAAGCGGAGGCCCGTCGCCGGGAGCTCGGCCTAATGAAACCCTTCTCCAGGAGGTCCGTGAGCTGAGTCTTCAGTTCAGCCAACTCCTTGGGCGCCATCTTGTACGACCTTCGGGATATTGGCATGGTTCCCGGTGCAAGTTCAATCTTGAACTCCACCTCTCTATTGGGTGGCATCCCCGGCAAATCATCCGGGAATATGTCAGGGAACTCTCGGACTACTGGAATATCTTCCAATCTAATGGTTGTGGCTTGATAGACACTTGGAAGTTTTATTTCTGGTCTGTCCAAAAATAATGAGTGAGACTCGTGCACTTCTGAGTTCAAATGCACAACTCGGAGGACGGTGTCTAAAACAGCGCCGTGGCGGGTTAACCATGACGGTCTCTCCCCCTTAGCTAGTACCCCCAACATCAGGGTTGGCACGAGTACGCGTCATTCTGAAATTCAAAACAGCAGCGATTAGCACATGTCTTACTTAAAATTCCATATGTGACAGTACGTATTGAAGTGACACATGATTAATTTGCACAACATTCACATATATTGATAAAGCATAAACTTTATACAAGATACACTATTCTCGGGTCTCCGAGAAGTCGTGCTCATGTCGTCACTACCTATACATACGCTACTGTCTACACGAAATTTGGGCTACACTACCCTAGCTGCCCTACATGGCAACTGTAACCCCCTACTCGGAGTAGAACTCGACCTCCTGCGGGTCGTCCTCCTCCGGTACCTTTGCTGGTGCCTCCGGATCTACCACCTCTTCTCCCATCCCGGGTTCTCCCATTGCTGGAAGACCCAAGACCACCGGTATACCCAATACCGGAGGTACGAGGTCCTGCAAAGCATGCACCTCGTCCATAGCCTGGTTGTAGTCCTCTTCCCAGCCTTGGCCTTCCTCAATAGCATCGTCTCGCTCTTGAGCAAGGTCCTCGTTCTGCTGGGATAGATTCTGTACCAGTTCTTGCAACGTCGTGATGTCAACACGGCTCTTCTTCTTTGCCTTCTTCAGACGACGCAACTGATTGTGTTGTTCATTCAGTCGTTTGATCGTCGGAAGGAGCACATTACGGAGTGCGGTGTGAGCACCCTCGAAATGGTCTCCATGGCTCATGCTCTCCCTGAGCTTCATGGCGATATGCTCTATATGAACAGCTTGGCTGTCCATCACGGCATTTCCCGCCCTCATCTGGAGGCTGAGATTTGCCTCCGCGGGGTTGTACCTTGGGCAACTCAGGTCCGTTGCCTCCCGTTACCTCTCTTCCCACACATGCTGAGCCTGTCCCTCCACCAGAACGAGCGCGTATGGAGTGCCCTCCATAGCCTGCACGTGCAGTTGGCAGAAACGTGACATGGTGTCACGGGCTGCCACTTGTCACATCCCTTCCGGTAGTTTTCCTCTCACCGTGACGGTGAACGGCACCCAACCGGGTGGCGTAGGTCCTGCAGGGACCTCGACATGGATTGTCCACGTCTTCTTCCCCTCTTCACCTTCTTCCTTGGCAAAGTACTGCGGCATCTGGTTATATCCGAAATATTGAAGCATCTGCCTCAATGTTTCTGGATAGCCGCTGCGGTGAGAACAGTGGGATACCACCCACCCGTTTCCAACTGTTTGTCTGCTGTCATCTGTAAAAATATATTTGATAAATGTCAAATATTTATTTAAACAGTAACCACTGAGTTATAACATAAGACATGTCATTGAACCCATAAAACTTGGAAACATAGTTCAAATTTTTAAACAAATTTGACTGCTGATCTGCTGCCCAACATGACAGCCCTGACCAGTTTCCATTTCAACCTGATTTAGGTCATGCTAAAGGCAAAACCAATTCTGGAGCTTAACATCAAAGTTAAAGCCAACTTCAATAGCTTTCCATAAAGTATATGCTTGGCCTAAGATCTGTCCTGGTTCAAAAGTTATGAGATGTCAAAGTTAACAGAAATTCTGGAGAAAATTGGACAGCACCTCCACGCTTTAGGTACTGATTTGATCCAAGAATCCCAGTTAATTCTGTTCCTAATCTGACAAAACTTTCTGTTACAAAGTTGTAACCTATCTCATAAGCTTTCCAGAACTACCTCATTTTCTATTTTTGGATTTTAAGCAGGAAGTTATGCTTAATTTACAGAGAGTCTTTGCTCTGTCCTGTTTTCTGGACAGTTTCAACTCTACTGCATTTTTCGATTGGTTAAGGGATGAGACACCTCTGGACTTCAACAGAAAAGTTATAAAGATTTTCCAAAGATTTCCAGAAATGTATCATATGACCCCAACCTCGAAAGAACTCAACTTCTAACCTCTGATTAACTTCAGCCTTGATTCAGCTGAAAACAGAGTGTCTGTCCTTAACAACCTATAAGTTAAAAACTTGTTAACTTTGAATATCCTGATTAAGGGAAGGAGTTACATCAAGTTTTACTACTTTGGATCAAAACCTTCAAGTTTAAAATGAAGTTGTTCATTTAATGGGGTGTGACGTCGATGCGTCACCAGATTATGTCGGTACTACGTCCTCACAAAGAAAAACCTATACCGGACTTAGCCGGCTTCGTTATTTCAGTGGCACTAAACGTCACTCGCACACGGATGCTACACATCTACCGTTTCGTGGTCAGGCTACCTGCAGAAACTCAAGCAATCGTCAGACTCGGCTGCACACCAAGCCCGGAATCCATACAGTTCATACACCCGGCCGTCATCACTCGCCCAGATGTTCTCAAGCCAAACACGCCTTGAGCTACGTATTCACGTTTCAGACCACGTGACGGGGTCTCCCATGTTGCACCACGCACGCCAGGGACAGACGTTGCTTGAATACCCCAAACGACATGAAGAGTCGTAGAGGATATCAAAGCGGGTCGGGTTACCTGCCACCCGTGGGGCTTCACCCTTCAGCTTGTGCGCACTGGTGGACAGCGCTTATGTGCACCCCCCAAGACATAAACGTCCCGAGATGCACGATTTTCCGACATAGACAAATAGGTTGGTATGCCACTTGCTATGCACTAATTACATCCTTATACGGGCTACTAACTCGTTCCTCACTGGATTTTTTTGAAAAAGACGACCTTTTTAGTGCGTTAAACCTCAAGCGAGCTCTGATACCACGCTGACATGACCCCACGGTCTTGTCGAGCCAGGATCACGCTGAGGGGTACTGCGTTGCACAACACAGGATAACACACATCAAAGGTACAATGCGGAAGCAAAGTTTATATTACATAAAGTAGTTTATGAACATGTTTACAGCAAAATATGTCCAGTCTACACTCACGGGCGTAGACTACGCATCAAGTTCACGTTCAGCCCTTGAACATGTCCTTGCTGGCACACACGCACACTAACTCTGCGGCGTGCACGGCTCCCACTCGACGGGGTTCTCCTCCTGGGGTTCCGTCTCCTCTTCGGGAGCCCCTTCCTCATAGAACCCTGCAAAAGCTACAAACACAAGCAGTGAGCACGAAGGCTCAGCAAGTCTGACCCGTCTTACCTAAACAGGGAACTTCTACATGAGGGTTGATAGGTTACATGAGGTAAAATCATTTGCAAGGACTCGCCTAATTAGTAGAACCTTATTTTCAAGTTTTAGCAGCAGGTTGTGGAGAACCTTACGCTAAGGCACATGAGAGAGCCACAATCAAACAAGAAACGCATTTCTCTCATGTACTTTGCCCAAAGTTGAAAAGAACTTTAGTTAGCTCTAGACTACAGCAAATCATTAGCAATCAAGTCCATCTTTCAATCAGCAACATTTTAAACATGTAACTAGCCTGTTCTTTCTACATCATGGTACAGTGAACAAGTGGTACTCACTGACCGTGAGGGACGGCAATTATAATCGATTTACACCTGCAGGGTTACCCGAACAACCCGTCACGTACGCCCGTACTCGATGTTGCCTACAACAACCATCACGGACGCCGTACGCAACTACCTTTCACCCGTTAGCCAAATGTTGAACCGGTCCAATCGTCCCGAGCAAGAGGTCTCTGCACGCACATCTTAGTGCCGCCAGCCGATTTACACCTCGAGCTCTCAACCTACCCTCTGAACGACCAGCTATGCCTCAACACCCAGCTACCCGAGTTACATCGGTTTTCCGGTTCCCATGTAGCTGGTAGGTCTTCGGTACTGTTCTAGCTTGTTCAACAGGCCCGCACATGGCTCGGTCCTCAATCGACACAAGCGGAGCTACAGCACACAGGCCCCAAAGTCCTGCTGCCCTTACCCTCCGCTTGGTCTCATTTTCTTGCCATGTGTTTCATGTGCTATCTCTACCCGAGTCGAGTGCCTCTAGCCTATGCTCGCGAGTAGTTCCAACTACTCGACTTGTACCCAATCCTACGCTATCTTGGCATTGCAGTAGCTAACGGGGTTTGAAATCCGAAACCCAACCCATGGTTTTCTTGGCTATGCAATTGGGTTTTCATACAAGACTCTAATGCGAAGAATAAGGTAATCAAGTATGTGCTCAAAACAATAAAAACTTGTAAAAAGGTTAATGTAACCCGGAGTATGCCTTGCTGCTCTTGGTCGTAGGCTAGCTGTTCCTCCGGAGTAACGAAGTCTAGAACTTCGGTTTCCTCCTCGACCTTAGCGACTACATGATAGAAGCAATACATGTATTAATTTAAATGCAGTTGTATTAACTTTTAAACTTGTGAAGTCTATAACTCTTACTAGACAAGTCCAATGACTGTGAAACTTTTACTGTGGCTGGGTTACAACCTAAACAGAGACTTGGTCAAGTTTTGGTTGCAGAAAAGCTCATTTGAGCCCTCCACAATTAATCATGTACTTGACCTTAATTGAAGGCTTTTAGGGTGTTCTAAGGATTTTCATGGAACAAACTATGACTTTATGAAAAATAGATTTTCAGAGGGTTCTAATGGAGTTGGTCTCACTTAATTTGAAGGTTCCTAGCTAAAGATATGAGCTCAACAATTTCAGATAAAATCCTGAAAATGTTTTTGAACATTTTCTATTTTCTCTGGAAAAGTTTCATTAATCACACCATTAGGTGGATCAAATGAGCTCAAATTGGTCTGAAATTTTTATGGTAGTTCAGCGATATTTTGGTGAACATCCCAGCAAAATTTAAGGATTTTCCTCCAAAGGATTCTCCAGTTAAAATTCCTAAAATTTTAAATTTTGAGGAATTAATTCTGGATAAATAAGGATTTCCATGAAGTGAAACTTGATTTGCTGGAAAGTGCTCAGAGAGCTGAATCCAACAAAATTTGGTTCACTCGATTTGGAGCTTTCTAGCCAAAGTTATGAGGATTTGAAGTTTGGAAGAAATCTGAAAATCGGGGGAAAAAGTTTAAACTCTCGGGGGCCCGTGGGGACACGTGTTGATGTAAGGGCCTCAGTTTTTGGCACACATTTGAAGTGTTCATCAGCACACCACACACCTCATTTGAGTAAAGATGATGAAGACAAATGAAGAGCAAGTAACCACCATCAACATGCTCATTAGAGAACAAACTCACATATTGCAAAAGTGGTATTTCCCACATGTGATATAGGTGGGCTGGACATATAAAAACTCCTACACATTGCTAAGGATGTCCATGCCAAGTTTCACCCAAATTCAAAACCTTTTTGAGGTCATTCTGGGTATAGCTAGAAAGAGGGCAGTTTGAAACCACATTCAAATTCAAACTGTTTTGATCCCATGAATTCAAAAGTGGGAGGCATATTCTTATTCAGCACATTTTTGTGAGCTCACACACCAATTTTCACTCCATTTGCAGTTGATCTTGACATGAGCTAAGTGGGACGAATTCAAACTTTATTTGAATTCAAAACTGAACTTGTGCTGAAATTCATTCAAACCAAACCCAATTTGAATTCCAATCAATTCAAATGGCTCATGGGTGAATAATTTGAATCACCAAGGGTATTATGGGGCTCACTGTTTACAACAGTGATTAGGAGTAAATTTCAGAGGTTAAAACCCCGGGTGGGACCCACATGTCATAGAGGGAAGAAGGAGAAACTTGCACCCAAAGTCAGAGTCTCGGTGGGAACTTCCACCGAGCAGCTGCCGACTCCACGCTCGGGAGCAGCTGCGCTCGCCACCGAGGAGCAGCAGCGCCACCAGCTGCTTCCCGCGCCCACACGCGAGCCCAAGGGCGGTTCTAGGGCCCTCTTAAGACGCTCCACGGGTGCAGGCACCGATCATTTCCTCCTCTCCCGCGATCACCGAGCCACAAACCTGCCTCCTCTCTGCTCGATCGGAGAACTGCGAAACCAGCTCACCTTCTCCCTCCCCGAGCTGCTAGATGGTCACCTGAGATCGCACTCTACCTCCCCAACGCCAGAAACACCGAGCTCCGACCTCCGGTGCTCGAAAACGAACGCCACCGCGGCGACCTAGCCTCAGCCGAGAGTCAGGCGCCCGTGGACAGCGTTCCACAGGCGTTTTCACGGTCCAGCAAGGGAGGCAACAGGAGCGCGCGATCACCGTGCTGCTCTCCTCCAAGTTTGGAAGCAAACTGTGAAGAATCCACAGAAAATTTCCAGTTTTTACTCCGGCGACCGTAAACCGAGCTTCTGGTACGGTTTCTTTAAATTCTCGCTCTATGATCTTTCAGAGGCTATCAAATCTTGCACATCGACGATGGACTAGCCGGCGATCAAGTTCTTTTCTGCATCCGTGGCGTGAAACTGTCTAGGAGTAATGAATTTCGAGCTCGACCGAGGGCGGTAATGGCGGGCACGATCGGTCACACGGTGCCGACCGACTTGCCGCCATCCCTGAACCCTTTTGGCACCTTGTCGAGTTTCCTAGAGGTACACCGATTCGGTAGGACCATTTGTTCGAGGTGTTGGTGGGTTAGAACCCACGGTCGACGACGCCGAACCTCAACCGAGGCCGCGGCACGTCGCCGAGCTATTTCCGGTCACCCCCAGCCCGACCTGACACCACCGACGTGTTCCTCGACGTCGACAACCCCCTAGCGGCGAGTTTCAGACCATGGGAGGTCCGGCAGCGACGAGCCGGCGAGCCCCGAGTCTGCTCCGGCAAGGTCGGCGGCGCGGGCGCGAGAGAACGGCGGGAGGAAGACGAAGCCGGCTGGCCCACGTGTCAGCGGCTGAAGAATTTAAATCGGGATCGGGTGTGTCCGAGGATCGGCTGTGCTGGCGCACAAATACCCTGTGAGCTCTGGTGTGCCGGACACCTCCGCGCCCGACACGTGTCCCCACGGGCCCCCGAGAATTTAAACTTTTCCCCCGATTTTTAGAATTCTTCCAAACTTCAAATCCTCATAACTTTGGCTACAAAGCTCCAAATCGAGTGAACCAAATTTTGCTGGATTCAGCTCTCTGAGCACTTTCCAGCAAATAAAGTTTCACTTCATGAAATTCCTTAATTCTCCAGAATTAATTCTTCAAAATTTAAACTGATGGAATTTTAACTGGAGAATCCTTTGGAGGTAAATTCTGAAATTTTGCTAGGATGTTCACCAAAATATCCTTGAATTACCATAAAAATTTCAGACCCATTGGAGCTCATTTAATCCACCTATGATGTGATTAGTGAAACTGTTCCAGAGAAAATAGAAAATGTTCAGAAACATTTTCAGGATTTTCTCTGAAATTGTTTAGCTCATATCTTTAGTTAGGAACTTCCAAATTAAGTGAGACTAACTCCATTAGAAACCTCTGAAAATCTAGTTTTCAGAAAGTCATAGTTTGGTTCATGATAATCCTTAGAGCACCCTAAGAGTTCCAATTAAGGTCAAGGACATAATTAATTGTGGAGGGCTCAAATGAGCTTTGCTGCAACTAAAACTTGACCAAGTCTCTATTTAGGTTGTAACCAAGCCACAGTAAAAGTTTCACAGTCATTGAGTCTGTCTAGTGGGACTTATAAGCTTCACAAGTTCAAACTTAATACAAATGCATTAAATTAATACATGTATTGCTTCTATCATGTAGTCGCTAAGGTCGAGGAGGAACTCGAAGTCCTAGGCTTCGTTACTCCGGAGGAACAGCTAGCCTACGACCAAGAGCAGCAAGGCAATCTCCAGTTTGCATTAACCTTTTACAAGCTTTATTGTTTTGAGCACATACTTGGTTACTTTATTCTTTGCATTAGAGTCTTGTCTGGAAACCCAACTGCATAGCCAAGAAAACCCTGAGTTGGGTTTAGGATTGCAAACCCCGTTAGCTACTGCAATGCTAAGATAGTGTAGGATTCGGTACAAGTCGAGTAGTTGGAACTACTCGCGAGCATAGGCTAGGGGCACTCGACTCGGGTAGTGATACCACATGAAACACATGGCAAGAACATGAGACCGAGCGGAGGGTAAGGGCAGCAGGACTTTGGGGCCTGTGTGCTGTAGCTCCGCTTGCGTCGATTGAGGACTGAGCCGTGTGCGAGCCTGTTGAACAAGCTAGAACAGTACCGAAGACCTACCGGCTATATGGGAACCGGGAAACTGATGTAACTCAGGTAGCTGGGTATTGAGGCATTGCCCGTCGTTCAGAGGGTAAGTTGAGAGCTTGAGGTGTAAATCGGCTGGCGGCACGGAGATGCGCGTGCAGAGACCTCTTGCTCGGGACGATGGGACCGGTTCAATATTTGGCTGACGGGCGAAAGGTGGTTGCCTACGGCATCCGTGATGGTTGTTGTAAGCAACATAGAGTACGGGCGTACGTGACGGGTTATTCGGGTAACCCTGCAGGTGTAAATCGATTATAATCGCCGTCCCTCGCGGTCAGTGAGTACCACTTGTTCACTGTACCGTGACGTAGAAAGAACAGGCGAGTTACATGTTAAAATGTTGCTGATTGAAAGATGGACTTGATTGTTAATGATTTGCTGTAGTCTATAGCTAACTAAAGTTCTTTTCAACTTTGGGCAAAGTACATGAGAGAAATGCGTTTCTTGTTTGATTGCAGCTCTCTCATGTGCCTTAGCGTAAGGTTCTCCACAACCTGCTGCTAAAACTTGAAAATAAGGTTATACTAATTAGGCGAGTCCTTGCAAATGATTTTACCTCATGTATCCCATTACCCCTCATGTAGCAGTTCCATGTTTAGGTGAGACGGGTCAGACTTGCTGAGCCTTCGTGCTCACTGCTTGTGTTTGAAGCTTTTGCAGGGTTCTATAAGGATGGGACTCCCGAAGAGGAGACGGAACCCTAGGAGGGGAACCCCGTCGAGTGGGAGCCGTGCACGCCGCAGAGTTAGTGTGCGTGTGTGCTAGCAAGGACACGTTCAAGGGCTGAACGTGCACTTGATGCTTAGTCTACGCCCACGAGTGTAAACTGAACTTATTTTGATGTAAACATGTTCATAACTTGTTTATGTAATAAAATTTCGCTTCCACTTTGTACCTTTGACGTGTGTTATCCGGTGCTGTGCAACGCAGCACCCCTCAGCGTGATCCTGGCTCGACAGGACCTTTGGGGTCGTGTCAGCGTGGTATCAGAGCTCACTCGAGGTTTAACACAGTACAAAGGTCATCTTTTTCAAAAAAAAATCCAGTGAGGAACGAGTTAGTAGCCCGTATAAGGATGTTATTAGAGTATAGAAAGTGGCATACTAAACTATTTGTCTATGTCAGAAAATCGTGTATCTCGGGACGTGTATGTCTTGGGGGGTGCACGTAAGAGCTGTCCACCAGTGCGCACAAGCTGAAGGGTGGAGCCCCACGGGTGGCAGGTAACCCGACCCGCTTTGATATCCTCTACGACTCTTCATGTCGTTTGGGGTATTCAAGCAACGTCTATCCCTGGCGTGCATGGTGCAACTTGGGAGACCCCGTCACGTGGTCTGAAACGTGAACACGTAACTCAAGGCGTGTTTGGCTTGAGAAAATCGGGGCGAGTGATGACGGCCGGTTGCACTAACTGTATGGATTCCGGGCTCGGTGTGCAGCCGAGTCTGACGATTGCTTGAGTTTCTGCAGGTAGCCTGACCACGAAACGGTAGATGTGTAGCGTCCGTGTGCGAGTGACGTTTAGTGCCACTAAAATAACGAAGCCAGCTAAGTCCGGTATAGGTTTTTCTTTGTGAGGACGTAGTACCGACATAATCTGGTGACACATCGACGTCACACCCCATTAAATGAACAACTTCATTCAAAACTTCAAGGTTTTTGATCCAAAGTAGTAAAACTTGATGTAACTCCTTACCTTGAACAGGATATTCAAAGTTAACAAGTTTTCAACTTATAGGTTGTTAATGACAGAGCACTCTGTTTTCAGCTGAACCAAGGCTGAAGTTAATCAGAGGTTAGAGGTTGAGTTCTTTCGAGGTTTGGGTCATATGATACATTTCTGGAAAGCTTTGGAGGATCTTTACAAATCTTCTGTTGAGGTCCAGAGATGTTTCATTCCTTAAACACTCGAAAAATGCAGTAGAGTTGAAACTGTCCAGAAAACAGGACAGAGTAAAGACTCTCTGTGAACTCTCTGTAAATTAAGCATAACTTCCTGCTTAAAAATCCAAAAATAGAAAATGAGGTAGTTCTGGAAAGCATATGAGATAGGTTACAACTTTGTAACAGAAAGTTTTGTCAGATTAGGAACAGAATTAACTGGGAGTCTTGGATCAAATCAGTACCTAAAGCAGGGAGGTGCTGCCCAATTTTCTCCAGAAATTTTGTTAACTTTGACATCTCATATCTTTTGAACCAGGACAGATATTAGGCCAAGCAAATACTTTCTGGAAATATATTGAAGTTATATTTAACTTTGATGTTGAGCTCCAGAATTGGTTTTGCTTTAACATGGCCTAAATCAGGTTGAAATGGAAACTGGTCAGGGCTGTCATGGGAACAGCAGATCAGCAGTCAAATTTGTTTAAAATTTGAACTAAGTTTCCAAGTTTAATGGGTTCAATGACATGTCTTATGTTATAATTCAATGGTTTACTGTTTAAATAAATATTTTACATTTCTCAAATATATTTTTACAGATGACAGCAGATAAACAGTTGGAGAACGGGTGGGTTGTTTCCCACTGTTCTCACCGTAGCGGCTACCCGGAAGCATTGTGGCAAATGCTCCAATATTTCGGGTACAGCCAGATGCCGCAGTACTTCGCCAAGGAAGAAGGCGAAGAGGGGAACAAGACATGGACAATCCATGTCGAAGTCCCTGCAGGACCTACGCCACCCGGTTGGGTGCCGTTCACCGTCACGGTGAGAGGAAGACAACCGGAAGGGATGTGGCAAGTGGCAGCCCGTGACACCATGTCACGTTTCTGCCAACTACACGTGCAAGCTATGGAGGGCACTCCATATGCACTCATTCCGGTGGAGGGACGAGCTCAGCATGTGTGGGAAGAGAGGTACCTGGAGGCAACAGACCCGAGTTGCCCAAGGTACAACCCCGCGGAGGCAAACCTTAGCTTCCAGATGAGGGCGGGAAACGCCGTGATGGACAGCCAAGCTGTTCATACGGAGCATCTCGCCACAAAGCTCAAGGAGAGCACGAGCCGTGGAGACTACTTCGAGAGTGCTCAAAGCACACTCCGCAATGTGCTCCTTCCGACGATCAAGCGACTGAATGAACAACACAATCAGTTGCATCGTCTGAAGAAGGCAAAGAAGAAGAGCCGTATCGACATCGCGGCGTTACAAGAACTGGTACAAAATCTGACCCAGCAGAACGAGGAACTTACTCAAGAGTGGGACGACGCTTTTGAGGAAGGACAAGGCTGGGAAGAAGATTACAACCAAGCTATGGACGAGGTGCATGCTTTGCAGGACCTCGTACCTCCGGTATTGGGCATACCGGTGGTCTCGGGTCTTCCAGCAATGGGAGAACCCGGGATGGGAGAAGAGGTGGTAGATCCAGAGCCACCAGCAGAGGTACCAGAGGAGGATGACCCACAGGAGGTCGAGTTCTACTCTGAGTAGGGGGTTACAGTTGCCATGTAGGGCAGCTAGGGTAGTGTAACCCAACTTTTGTAATCAGTGACATGTCGTGTAGACAGTAGCGTATGTATAGGTAGTGACGACATGAGCACGACTTCTCGGAGACCCGAGAATAATGTATCTTGTATAAAGTTTATGCTTTATCAATATATGTGAATGTTGTGCAAATTAATCATGTGTCACTTCAATACCTACTGTTGCTTATGGAATTTTAAGTAAGACATGTGCTAATCGCTGCTGTTTTAAATTTCAGAATGACGCGTACTCGTGCCAAACCGGACGTTGGGGGTACTAGCCAAGGGGGAGAGATCTCCCAACAGCCTCCCGAGGACTCCTTGGGACAACAACAGCAGCAACAGCAACAGCAAACACCGCCACCGCCACTGCCAACGGTTACACTGGCCGACATCGTCGCAGCGATGGCGGGTTCACACCAGCAGCACACAGAGTTGCTGCAAACTCTAATAGCGAATACGTCTCGCCCAGTGAGACGTCAAGACCGTGAGGAGCGTCAACAGAGCTCCTACTCCGACTTCCTAGCGACTCATCCCCCGGTATTCTCAAGGGCGGATGAACCACTTGACGCAGACAACTGGCACCACGCCATAGAGATGAAGTTCGGGCTGCTCCAGATAAGTGAGCAGTGCAAGACTCGGTTCGCGGTCCAGCAGCTCCAAGGATCCGCGAGCGCGTGGTGGGCCAACTTCTGTGCTTCACAGCCCACCGACCGAGTAATGACCTGGACGGAGTTCCGGATGGCCTTCAGGGCCTATCATATATCGCCCGGTCTGATGAAAAGAAAGACGCAGGAGTTCTTACACCTGCAACAAGGGAGCAGAAACGCGCTGGAATACTCCAGAGCGTTCAACGATCTCGCGCTCTACGCGTCGTATCACGCAGATACGGACGAGAAGCGGCGGGACCACTTTTACCAGGGGCTTAACCCGCTCCTGAAGGATAAGTTGGCGATGTTCAATCGCGGCAGCCTCAACGACATCATCGATGCTGCGATTGTTCAGGAGGACTCCGGCAAGGAGTTGGCGGCAGCAGAGCGAAAGCGAAGCGCACCGCAAAGCAGCAGAGAAGGGAGCGGTCCTTCTCAGAAGTTTCGGATGGTGAATCGCCCACCATCAGGTCCACGCTGGCAGCCACCACAGCGGTCGATGCCGTTCCGCAGTCGACCGTACTCTTCACCGGCAATCAGGCTGGCACTGCCAGTACCACCGCTACAACAACAGCAGCAGCGGGCGATGCCGCGTGCGTTTGCACCTCAGCAACGCATGTCGGGCTTTCGTCCCCCGAGCACTACACCAGCAGCGGCCACATGTTACAAGTGTCGTCGTCCAGGACACTTCGCGAGCAGTTGGCCGGAGAGGCAAGGCGGCGGAGTGGCACCGCAGTTTCCGGGGAGGAATCAACCCCAGAACCCTACTAATGCGCGGCGGGCAAACCCTAGGCCCGGCACCGTCCACCAGCTTGCCATTGAGGACGTGCCGGAGGGCGAGCCAATCCTTACGGGTATGTTCCAACTCCACCAGCATCCCGCTATAGTACTGTTTGATTCAGGCGCCACGCATAATTTTATTAGCCAAGCTTTCATTGCTAAACACAGCTTGCCAATACTACCCACCGATAGTCCATATTTAATTTGTTCACCGGGTGGGAAGATTTCAGCAAGCGTAATGGTTTCCAAAGCACCATTATGCTTAGCGGGTAGAGTGTACCCCACGTCTCTCATTATCTTAGAGGGACAGAAGGTCGATGTCATCCTAGGGATGTCGTGGTTAAACCACCACGGCGCTGTTCTAGACACCGTCCTTCGAGTCATGCACTTAAACTCAGAAGTGCACGGGTCTCACTCATTATTTCTGGACAGTCCAGAAATAAAGCTTCCAAGCGTCTATCAAGCCACAACTATCAGATTGGAAGATATTCCGGTAGTCCGAGAGTTCCCTGATGTATTCCCGGATGATTTACCGGGAATGCCACCCAATAGAGAGGTGGAGTTCAAGATTGAACTGGCACCAGGAACCATGCCAATATCCCAAAGGCCGTACAAGATGGCGCCCAATGAGTTGGCTGAACTGAAGACTCAGCTCACGGACCTTCTGGAGAAGGGTTTTATTAGGCCGAGCTCCTCGCCATGGGGCTGTTCAGCATTATTTGTCAAAAAGAAGGATGAGACGTTGCGGCTTTGCGTGGACTATCGTCCATTAAATGTCGTGACCATCAAGAACAAGTACCCGTTGCCACGGATCGACATGTTGTTTGATCAGTGGGTCGAAGCAAAGATCTTTTCCAAAATGGATTTAAGATCCGGGTACCATCAGATTAAGATAAGGGCTGAGGACATTCCAAAGACAGCTTTCTCGACAAGGTACGGACTTTATGAGTACCTGGTCATGTCCTTCGGCCTCACCAATGCTCCAGCTCACTTCATGTACTTGATGAACTCGGTATTCATGCCGGAGCTGGACAAGTTTGTCGTGGTCTTCATCGACGACATTCTGGTATATTCCAAGTCGGAAGAAGATCACAAGAAACATCTGCGTATAGTCTTGCAACGGCTGCGGGATCATAAGTTATACGCAAAATTCAGCAAATGCGAGTTTTGGATATCGCAAGCGCCTTTCCTCGGGCATATCATCTCAGCGGAGGGTATCGCTGTGGACCCGAGCAAGATCACTCAAGTGCTGAATTGGAAATCCCCGAGAACTGTTCACGAGGTACGGAGTTTCCTCGGACTCGCGGGATATTATCGGAGGTTCATTCCGAACTTCTCGAAGATTGCCAAGCCAATGATAGAGCTGCTGAAGAAGGCTACCAAATATGTTTGGAGTCCAGCATGTGAAGCAGCATTCAAGGCTTTAGTCAAGCACCTGACATCAGCACCGGTTTTGGCGCAGCCAGACACAACAAAACCGTTCGATGTGTACTGCGATGCATCCGGCATTGGGCTCGGATGTGTGCTGATGCAAGACCGAAGAGTGGTCGCGTATGGATAACGGCAGCTTAGAAACCATGAGCAAAATTATCCAACTCACGACTTGGAGCTCGCTGCCGTGGTACTTGCACTAAAAATGTGGAGGCACTACCTACTCGGTAACCTCGTACATCTATATACTGACCACAAAAGCCTCAAGTACATATTCACTCAGAAGGAGCTGAACATGAGGCAGCGAACATGGTTAGAATTGATAAAGGATTATGAAATAGAGATCCATTATCATCCGGGCAAGGCAAACGTAGTGGCAGATGCGCTGAGCCGCAAGTCACACGTCAACAATCTGACCATCACACCGTTGGAAGAGAGCGAACCACCACTAAATCTGATTCCACACGGAGCTCTCTACAACCTAGCTTTGATCCCCACCATCCGTGAAGAGATAGCGGCAGCCCAGAAGAATGACAAGGGCATGTCACATTTGCGGAGACGTGTAGACAGTGGGTGACACGACCCCAATGGTCCTGTCGAGCCAGGATCACGCTGAGGGGTGCTGCGTTGCACAGCACCGTATAACACACGTCAAAGGTGCGAAGCGGAAGCGGAAGTTTTATTACATAAACAGGTTTATGAACATGTTTACATCAAAATAAGTTCAGTCTACACTCACGGGCGTAGACTAAGCATCAAGTGCACGTTCAGCCCTCGAACGTGTCCTTGCTAGCACACACGCACACTAACTCTGCGGCGTGCACGACTCCCACTCGACGGGGTTCCCCTCCTGGGGTTCCGTCTCCTCTTCGGGAGTCCCTTCCTCATAGAACCCTGCAAAAGCTTCAAACACAAGCAGTGAGCACGAAGGCTCAGCAAGTCTGACCCGTCTCACCTGAACATGGAACTTCTACATGAGGATAATGGGTTGCATGAGGCAAAAATCATTTGCAAGGACTCGCCTAATTAGTAGAACCTTACTTTCAAGTTTTAGCAGCAGGTTGTGGAGAACCTTACGCTAAGGCACATGAGAGAGCCGCAATCAAACAAGAAATGCATTTCTCTCATGTACTTTGCCCAAAGTTGAAAAGAACTTTAGTTAGCACTAAGCTACAGCATATCATTAACAATCAATGTCCAGCTTTCAATCAGCAACATTTTAACATGTAACTAGCCTGTTCTTTCGACGTCACGGTACAGTGAACAAGTGGTACTCACTGACCGCGAGGGACGGCGATTATAATCGATTTACACCTGCAGAGTTACCCGAACAACCCGTCACGTACGCCCGTACTCGATGTTGCCTACAACAACCATCACGGACGCCGTACGCGACTACCTTTCACCCGTTAGCCAAATATTGAACCGGTCCCATCGTCCCGAGCAAGAGGTCTCTGCACGCGCATCTCCGTGCCGCCAGCCGATTTACACCTCGAGCTCTCAACCTACCCTCTGAACGACGGGCAATGCCTCAATACCCAGCTACCCGAGTTACATCAGTTTCCCGGTTCCCATATAGCCGGTAGGTCTTCGGTACTGTTCTAGCTTGTTCAACAGGCCCGCACACGGCTCGGTCCTCAATCGACACAAGCGGAGCTACAGCACACAGGCCCCAAAGTCCTGCTGCCCTTACTCTCCGCTCGGTCTCATTTTCTTGCCATGTGTATCATGTGCTATCTCTACCCGAGCAATGTGCCTCTAGCCTATTCTCGCGAGTAGTTCCAACTACTCGACTTGTACCGAATCCTACTCTATCCTAGCAATGCAGTGGCTAACGAGGTTTGCAATCCTAAACCCAACCCGTGGTTTTCTTGGCTATGCAGTTGGATTTCCAAACAAGACTCTAATGCACAGAATAAAGGAAACAGGTATGTGCTCCAAACAATAAAAATTTGTAAAAAGGTTAATGTAAACCGGAGCTTGCCTTGCTGCTCTTGGTCGTAGGCTAGCTGTCCCTCCGGAGTAACGAAGTCTAGGACTTCGGGTTCCTCCTCGACCTTAGCGACTACATGATAGAAACAATACATGTATTAATTTATTGCATTTGTATTAAGTTTGAAGTTGTGAAGTCTATAACCTTTGCTAGATAGACCTAATGACTGTGAAACTTTTACTGTGGCTTTGTTACAACCTAAACAAAGACTTGGTCAAGTTTTAGTTGCAGCAAAGCTCATTTGAGCCCTCCACAAATAATTATGTCCTTGACCTTAATTGGAACTCTTAGGGTGTTCTAGGAATTTTCATGAGACAAACTATGACTTTCTGAAAACTAGATTTTCAGAGGGTTCTAATGGAGTTGGTCTCGCTTAATGTGGAAGTCTCTAACTAAAGATATGAGCTAAACAATTTCAGAGAAAATTCTGAAAATGTTTCTGAACATTTTCTATTTTCTCTGGAACAGTTTTGCTAATCACACCATTAGGTGGACTGAATGAGCTCAAATGGATCTGAAATTTTTATGGTAGTTCAAGGATATTTTGGTGAACATCTCAGCAAAATTTCAGGATTTTCCTCCAAAGGATTCTCCAGTTAAAATTCCTAACAGTTTAAACTTTAAGGAATTAATCCTGGAGAATTAAGGAATTTCATGAAGTGAAACTTGATTTTCTGGAAAGTACTCAGAGAGCTGAATCCAGCAAAATTTGGTTCACTCAATTTGGAGCTTTCTAGCCAAAGTTATAAGAATTTGAAGTTTGAAGGAAATCTGAAAATCGGGGAAAAGTTTAAACTCGCACGTGGGCCCAGGGGACACGCGTCGCACGCCTAGGCGATGGCACACCGCGGCCCACAAGGATTTTGCGCGCCAGCACACCCGATCCCGGCCGCAGCCGGATCCCGATTCAAAATATCGGCCGCTGACAGCTGGGGTCCACCCCCTTCTTCAACCTCGCGACACCCGCGCTCCGCCGCCGAGGGACCTCGCCGGAGAGCTCGCCGCCGGCTGCTGTACAGCTCCAAACTTCTTGATTCTGGCCGCCCCTGCCTACTTTTACTTGGGGAACAGGATCCGAGGGTCAGCTGCTCATGACAACGGCCGGAGCATGGTCGGCGACGAGCCGCCATATCGGAATGACTTCGGCCATGTCGGCTGACTCCCCTGGTACCTCAGCTACTTGGGAAATCGGTCGGGGAGCATCAGTGGACCTCAGAGAAGGTCGATATGAGCTCGAGGCAGCTCGGGGAAGGCCCGAAATAGGTCCTCACCGTGCGCCCGATACCCCCCCCGTTCGTTCCGCCATTAGTAGACCTTAAATTACGCCGGGCACAGAAGTTCTCCGGCCCAGAGTTGTGAAGGCAACTTGTGCGTTACCGTGTCTAGCTCGTGTGGGAGTGGCCTGAGGCCCTCTAATCCTTTCTAGAGCACGAATTAAACAGAATCGTACCCGAAGGTCGTTCTGCACACAGAAAGGGGAAAAGTGGAAATTCGCCGCCGGTGAGCAACCACTCGAGCTGTGGCTCGGGGATGAGCAGCACCGGTCACCCGCGCGTCCAAGGGTGCCTTGGCCCGGGCGTGACAACACCCAGGTTGGGCTGTCCACGAGAGCCCGAGGTGCGGCGGTTCCAAGTTCCGAGTTTGATCTTTCGGCACAGCCGATATCAATCGGTTTCAACCGAATTCTAGCAATGGGGAGGATGGAGGAAGGTCTCTAGTACCTTGCTGGGACTCTGGAGTGGAAGGAGGGAGCTGCGATCGGCGTCCTCCGATCAAGTCCGAACTGCGGAAACTTTCGGCCAGTGCTGGGTTCTTGCGGGAAAACACGTCGGTACCTCGGCCGAGGAGGGGGCAGGCGCCTTAAGAAGGCTCTGCACCGCCTCATGCCCGCGCGTGGGCAAGCAGCTGGTGGCGCGGTGGCTAGCCTCGGTGGCGATCACCGCTGCGGCTCGGCGACCCGAGTGAAAAGTCTCAGTCGGTTTGTGTTGAAGTAGAGGCTGACATGTGGGTCCCACCCTTCCTTTTAACCTCTGAAATTTACTTCTAATCACTGTTGTAAACAGTGAACCCCATACTACCCTTGGCAATTCAAATTATTCCCCCATGAGCCATTTGAATTGATCAAAGTTCAAATGAGGTTTGGTTTGAATGAATTTCAGTACAAGTTCAGTTTGAAATTCAAATAAAGTTTGAATTTCTTCCCTTAGCTCATGTCAAGATCAACTCCAAATGGAGTGAAAATTGGTGTGTGAGCTCACAAAAATGTGCTGAGTAAGAATATGCCTTCCACTTTCAAATTCATGGTATAAAAACAGTTTGGATTTGAATATGTTTTCAAACTGCCCCCTTCCTATCTATACCCAAGATGACCTCAAAAAGGTTTTGAATTTGGGTGAAACTTGGCATGGACATCCTTAGCAAAGTGTAGGAGTTTTTCCTATGTCCAGCCCATCTATATCACATGTGGGAAATACCACTTTTGCAATGTGTAAGTTTGTTCCCTAATGAGCATGTTGATAATTGTTACTTGCTCTTCATTTGTGTTCATCATTCTTCCTCAAATGAGGTGTGCGGTGTGTGGATGAACACTACAAATGGGTGTCAAAAACTGAGGCCCTTACATTCCTCCCCCCTTAAAAGAATCTCGTCCCGAGATTATAAGGTGAAAATGAGAGAGAGGACGGTGGAAAATTACCGGATATGCGACGTGAGAAAGTCGGGGTAGTTAGTGCGAAGGAATTCTTCGCTCTCCCATGTCGCTTCGTCCATGGAGTGATTACTCCACAGAACCTTGTAGAACCACAACGTACGGTTGCGTGTGGTTCGGGCCTGCTCATCAATAATCTGCACCGGTTCCTCCCGATAGGTGAGATCCGGTTGCAGTTCTTCAATGTCTTCCAGCTGAACGGTAGTTGATAGCTTGAGACACTTCCTCAGCTGGGAAATGCGAAAGATGTCGTGCACACCGGAAAGTGCTTCTGGTAATCTCAGCCGGTATGCTACCGATCCACATCTTTCGGTAATCTGGAATGGACCGATGAATCGGGGTGCCAACTTTCCTCTCACCCCAAATCTGTTTACGCCCTTCATTGGAGACACTCGTAGGTATACGTGATCTCCAACTTCGAATTGTAATGGGCGCCTTCTCTGGTCCGCATACTGTTTCTGTCGGGATTGAGCGGCTCTTAGGTTCGCTTGAATCAGTCGAACTTTTTCTTCCGCGTCGTTGACAAGGTCAATCCCGAAGGTAACCCTCTCGCCAGACTCACCCCAGTTCAGCGGTGTGCGGCATTTCCTGCCGTATAGCGCCTCGTAGGGCGCCATCTTGATGCTGGCTTGGTACCCGTTGTTGTACGAGAACTCGGCTAACGGCAAGTGATCATCCCAATTCTTGCCGTGGTCGATAGCGCAAGCTCGTAGCATGTCTTCTAGGATTTGATTTACCCTCTCAGTTTGCCCATCCATCTGCGGGTGGTAGGCTGAACTACGGATCAGCTTCGTCCCCAAGGCAGCGTGTAGCTGCTCCCAAAAACGGGACACAAATAAAGTGCCCCGGTCCGATATGATGGTACGGGGTACGCCGTATAAGCATAGGATCCGTGAGATGTACAGTTCAGCGTACTTCTTGGCGTTGTAGTTGGTGTTGACCGGGATGAAATGGGCAACTTTGGTGAGCCGATCGACGATCACCCACACAGAATCATGTTTCTGTAAGGTGGTGGGTAAACCCACGACGAAATCCATGCTCACGTCCTCCCATTTCCAGGCAGGAATGCCTAGTGGTTGCAGCAGTCCCGGTTTCTGCATATGGTCTGCCTTCACCCTTCGACATGTATCACACTCGGACACGTATTTGGCAGTCTCTCGCTTCATCCATGTCCACCAAAACCTTCTTCTGAGTTCTTGATACATTTTGTTGCTGCCGGGGTGAATAGAAAACTTTGATAAGTGAGCCTCATCAAAGATTTTCTTCCGTAACTCCAGGTTTCGGGGTACGACGGTCCAGTTCTTGAACCATAGGACGCCGTCTCCGTCCTTCCGGAAACATTTCAACTCCCCACTGTCTACACGTCTCCGCAAATGTGACATGCCCTTGTCATTCTTATGGGCTGCCGCTATCTCTTCACGGATGGTGGGGATCAAAGCTAGGTTGTAGAGAGCTCCGTGTGGAATCACATGTAGTGGTGGTTCGCTCTCTTCCAACGGTGTGATGGTCAGATTATTGACGTGTGACTTGCGGCTCAGCGCATCTGCCACAACGTTTGCCTTGCCCGGATGATAATGGATCTCTATCTCATAATCCTTTATCAGTTCTAACCATCTTCGTTGCCTCATGTTCAGCTCCTTCTGAGTGAATATGTACTTGAGGCTTTTGTGGTCGGTATATAAATGTACGAGGTTACCGAGTAGGTAGTGCCTCCACATCTTCAGTGCAAGTACCACGGCAGCGAGCTCCAAGTCGTGAGTTGGATAATTTTGCTCATGATTCCTAAGCTGCCGTGATCCATACACGACCACTCTTCGGTCTTGCATCAGCACACATCCGAGCCCAATGCCGGATGCATCGCAGTACACATCGAACGGTTTTGTTGTGTATGGCTGCGGCAAAACCGGTGCTGATGTCAGGTGCTTGACTAAAGCCTTGAATGCTGCTTCACATGCTGGACTCCAAACATATTTGATAGCTTTCTTCAGCAGCTCTGTCATTGGCTTGGCAATCTTCGAGAAGTTCGGAATGAACCTCCGATAATATCCCGCGAGTCCGAGGAAACTCCGTACCTCATGAACAGTTCTCAGGGATTTCCAATTCAGCACTTGCGTGATCTTGCTCGGGTCCACAGCGATACCTTCCGCTGAGATGATATGCCCGAGGAAAGGCACTTGCGATATCCAAAACTCGCATTTGCTGAACTTTGCGTATAACTTGTGATCCCGCAGCCGTTGCAAGACTATACGCAGATGTTTCTTGTGATCTTCCTCCGACTTGGATTATACTAGGATGTCGTCGATGAAGACCACCACAAACTTGTCCAGCTCCGGCATGAACACCGAGTTCATTAAGTACATGAAGTGAGCTGGAGCATTGGTGAGGCCAAAGGACATGACCAGGTACTCATAAAGTCCATACCTTGTCGAGAAAGCTGTCTTTGGAATGTCCTCCGCCCTTATCTTAATCTGATGGTACCCGGATCTTAAATCCATCTTGGAAAAGATCTTTGCTTCGACCAACTGATCAAACAACATGTCGATCCGTGGCAACGGGTACTTGTTCTTGATGGTTACGGCATTTAATGGACGGTAGTCCACGCAAAGCCGCAACGTTTCATCCTTCTTTTTGACAAATAATGCCGAACAGCCCCATGGTGAGGAGCTCGGCCTAATAAAACCCTTCTCCAGAAGGTCCGTGAGCTGAGTCTTCAGTTCAGCCAACTCCTTGGGCGCCATCTTGTACGGCCTTCGGGATATTGGCATGGTTCCCGGTGCAAGTTCAATCTTGAACTCCACCTCTCTATCGGGTGGCACCCCCGGCAAATCGTCCGGGAATACATCCGGGAACTCTCGGACCAGTGGAATGTCTTCCAATCTGATGGTTGTGGCTTGATAGACACTTGGAAGTTTTATTTCTGGACTGTCCAGAAATAATGAGTGAGAACCGTGCACCTCTGAGTTTAAGTGCACGACTCGAAGGACGGTGTCTAAAACAGCGCCGTGGTGGGTTAACCACGACATCCCTAGGATGACATCGACCTTCTGCCCCTCTAAGATAATGAGAGACGTGGGGTACACTCTACCCGCTAACCATAATGGTGCTTTGGAGACCATTACGCTTGCTGAAATCTTCCCACCCGGTGAACAAATTAAATATGGACTATCGGTGGGTAGTATTGGCAAGCTGTGTTTAGCAATGAAAGCTTGGCTAATAAAATTATGCGTGGCGCCTGAATCAAATAGTACTATAGCGGGATGCTGGTGGAGTTGGAACATACCCGCAAGGATTGGCTCGCCCTCCGGCACGTCCTCAATGGCAAGCTGGTGGACAGTACCGGGCCTAGGGTTTGCCCGCCGCGCATTAGTAGGGTTCCGGGGTTGATTCCTCCCCGGAAACTGTGGTGCCACTCCGCCGCCTTGCCTCTCCGGGCAACTGCTCGCGAAGTGTCCTGGACGACCACACTTGTAACATGTGGCCGCTGCTGGTGGAGTACTCGGGGGACGAAAGCCCGGCATGCGTTGCGGAGGTGCAAACGCACGCGGCATCGCCCGCTGCTGCTGTTGTTGTTGCGGTGGTGCTGGCAGTGCCGGCCGGAATGCTGGTGAAGAGTACGGCCGACCGCGGAACGGCATCGACCGCTGTGGTGGTTGCCAGCGTGGGCCTGATGGTGGGCGATTCACCATCCGAAACTTCTGAGAAGGACCACCTCCTTCTCCGCTGCTCTGCGGCGCGCTTCGCTTTCGCTCTGCCGCCGCCAACTCCTTGCCGGAGTCCTCCTGAACAATCGCAGCATCAATTATGTCGTTGAGGCTGCCGCGATTGAACATCGCCAGCTTGTCCTTCAGGAGCGGGTTAAGCCCCTGGTAAAAGTGGTCCCGCCGCTTCTCGTCCGTATCTGCGTGATACGACACGTAGAGCGCGAGATTGTTGAACTCCCTGGAATATTCCAGCGCGTTTCGGCTCCCTTGTTGCAGGTGTAGGAACTCCTGCGTCTTCCTCTTCATCAGACCTGGCGGTATATGATAGGCCCTGAAGGCCGTCCGGAACTCCGCCCAGGTCATCACTCGGTCGGTGGGTTGTGAAGCACAAAAGTTGGCCCACCACGCGCTCGCGGATCCTTGGAGCTGCTGGACCGCGAACTGAGTCTTGCGCTGCTCGCTAATTTGGAGCAGCCCGAACTTCATTTCTATGGCGCGGAGCCAGTTGTCCGCGTCAAGTGGTTCATCCGCCCTTGAGAATACAGGGGGATGAGTTGCCAGGAAGTCGGAGTAGGAGCTCTGTTGGCGCTCCTCACGATCTTGACGTCTCTCTGGGCGAGACGTATTCGCAATTAGCGTTTGCAGCAGCTCTGTGTGCTTCTGATGTGAACCCGCCATTGCCGCGACAATGTCGGCCAATGTAACCGTCGGCAGTGGCGGTGGCGGTGTTTGCTGTTGCTGTTGCTGCTGCTGTCCCGAGGAGTCCTCAGGAGGTGGTTGGGAGGTCTCTCCCCCTTGGCTAGTACCTCCAACATCAGGGTTGGAATGAGTACGCGTCATTCTGAAATTCAGCACAGCAGCAATTAGCACATGTCTTACTCAAAATTCCATAAACAGCAGTAGGTATTGAAGCGACGCATGATTAACTTGCACAACGTTCACATATATTGATAAAGCATAAACTTTATACAAGATACATCATTCTCGGATCTCCGAGAAGTCGTGCTCATGTCGTCACTACCTATACATACGCTACTGTCTACACGACATGTCACCGATTACAAAAGTTGGGTTATGCTACCCTAGCTGCCCTACTTGGCAACCGTAACCCCCTACTCGGAGTAGAACTCGACCTCCTGTGGGTCGTCCTCCTCCGGTACCTCTGCTGGTGGCTCGGGGTCTACCACCTCTTCTCCCATTCCGGGCTCTCCCATGGCTTGAAGACCCAAGACTACCGGTACGCCCAATACCGGGGGCACGAAGTCCTGCAATGCATGCACCTCGTCCATAGCCTGGTTGTAGTCCTCTTCCCAGCCTTGTCCTTCCTCAATAGCGTCGTCCCGTTCTTGAGCAAGGTCCTCATTCTGCTGGGTTAGGGTCTGCACCAGCTCTTGCAACGCCGCGATATCAACACGGCCCTTCTTCTTTGCCTTCTTCAGACGACGCAACTGATTGTGTTGTTCATTCAGTCGCTTGATCGTCGGAAGGAGCACATTGCGGAGTGCACTGTGAGCACTCTCAAAATGATCTCCACGGCTTGTGCTCTCCTTGAGCTTGGTGGCGAGATGCTCCGTATGAACAGCTTGGCTGTTCATCACAGCGTTTCCCGCCCTCATTTGGAGACTGAGATTTGCCTCCGCGGGGTTGTACCTTGGGCAACTCGGGTCTGTTGCCTCCAGGTACCTCTCTTCCCACACATGCTGAGCTCGTCCCTCCACCGGAACGAGTGCGTATGGTGTGCCCTCCATAGCTTGCACGTGTAGTTGGCAGAAACGTGACATAGTGTCACGGGCTGCCACTTGCCACATCCCTTCAGGTTGTCTTCCCCTCACCGTGACGGTGAATGGCACCCAACCGGGTGGCGTAGGCCCTGCAGGAACCTCGACATGGATCGTCCACGTCTTGTTCCCCTCTTCACCTTCTTCCTTGGCGAAGTATTGCGGCATCTGGTTGTACCCGAAATATTGGAGCATTTGCCACAATGCTTCCGGGTAGCCGCTACGGTCAGAGCAGTGGGAAACTACCCACCCGTTCTCCAACCGTTTATCTGCTGCCATCTGTAAAAATATATTTGAGAAATGTCAAATATTTATTTAAACAGTAAACCATTGAGTTATAACATAAGATATGTCATTGAACCCATAACACTTGGAAACATAGTTCAAATTTTTAAACAAATTTGACTGCTGATCTGCTGTTACCATGACAGCCCTGACCAGTTTCCATATCAATCTGATTTAGGCCAGGTTAGAGCAAAACCAGTCCTGTAGCTCAACATCAAAGTTAAAGTTAACTTCAATAGCTTTCCAGAAAGTATTTGGTTGGCCTAAGATCTGTCCTGGTTCAAAAGTTATGAGATGTCAAAGTTAACAGAATTTCTGGAAACAATTGGACAGCACCTCCCTGCCTTAGGTACTGATTTGATCCAAGAATCCCAGTTAATTCTGTTCCTAATCTGACAAAACTTTCTGTTACAAAGTTGTAACCCATCTCGTAAGATTTCCAGAACTACCTCATTTCCTATTTTTGGATTTTTAAGCAGGAAGTTATGCTTA
This sequence comes from Neostapfia colusana, assembly GCA_030760725.1. Classification (NCBI taxonomy): domain Eukaryota; kingdom Viridiplantae; phylum Streptophyta; class Magnoliopsida; order Poales; family Poaceae; genus Neostapfia; species Neostapfia colusana. The sequence goes on along the minus strand of JASWHV010000007.1, from coordinate 99,305,622 downwards.
ATTTACAGAGAGTTTACAGAGAGTCTTTGCTCTGTCCTGTTTTCTGGACAGTTTCAACTCTACTGCATTTTTCGAGTGGTTAAGGGATGAAACACCTCTGGAACTCAACAGAAAAGTTGTAAAGCTCCTCCAAAGCTTTCCAGAAATGTATCATACGACCCCAACCTCGAAAGAACTCAACCTCTAACCTCAGATTAACTCCAGCCTTGATTTAGCTGAAAACAGAGTGCTCTGTCCTTAACATCCTATAAGTTGAAAACTTGTTAGCTTTGAATATCCTGTTCAAGGGAAGGAGTTACATCAAGTTTTACTACTTTGGATCAAAACCTTCAAGTTTTTAAATGAAGTTGTTCATTTAATTGGATGTGACGTCGAGGCGTCACCAGATTATGTCGGTACTACGTCCTCACAAAGGAAAAACCTATACCGGACTTAGCCGGCTTCGTTAGTTCAGTGGCACTACTCGTCACTCGCACACGGATGCTACACGTCTACCGTTTCGTGGTAAGGCTACCTGCAGAAACTCAACCAATCATCAGACTCGGCTGCACACCGAGCCCGGAATCTATACAGTTGGTACACCCGGCCGTCATCACTCGCCCGGATGTTCTCAAGCCAAACACGCCTTGAGTTACGTGTTCACGTTTCAGACCACGTGACGGGGTCTCCCATATTGCACCACGCACGCCAGGGACAGACGTTGCTCGAATACCCCAAACGACATGAAGAGTCGTAGAGGATACTAAAGCGGGTCGGGTTACCTGCCACCCGTGGGGCTCCACCCTTCAGCTTGTGCGCACTGGTGGACAGCGCTTACGTGCACCCCCCAAGACATGAACGTCCCGAGATGCACGATTTTCCGACATAACAAATAGGTTAATAAGCCACTTTCTATATACTAATAACATCCTTATACGGGCTACTAACTCGTTCCTCACTGGATTTTTTTGAAAAAGAAGACCTTTGTACTGTGTTGAACCTCAAGCGAGCTCTGATACCACGCTGACACGACCCCAATGGTCCTGTCGAGCCAGGATCACGCTGAGGGGTGCTGCGTTGCACAGCACCGTATAACACACGTCAAAGGTGCGAAGCGGAAGCGGAAGTTTTATTACATAAACAGGTTTATGAACATGTTTACATCAAAATAAGTTCGGTCTACACTCACGGGCGTAGACTAAGCATCAAGTGCACGTTCAGCCCTCGAACGTGTCCTTGCTAGCACACACGCACACTAACTCTGCGACGTGCACGACTCCCACTCGACGGGGTTCCCCTCCTGGGGTTCCGTCTCCTCTTCGGGAGTCCCTTCCTCATAGAACCCTGCAAAAGCTTCAAACACAAGCAGTGAGCACGAAGGCTCAGCAAGTCTGACCCGTCTCACCTAAACATGGAACTTCTACATGAGGGTAATGGGTTGCATGAGGCAAAAATCATTTGCAAGGACTCGCCTAATTAGTAGAACCTTACTTTCAAGTTTTAGCAGCAGGTTGTGGAGAACCTTACGCTAAGGCACATGAGAGAGCCGCAATCAAACAAGAAACGCATTTCTCTCATGTACTTTGCCCAAAGTTGAAAAGAACTTTAGTTAGCACTAAGCTACAGCATATCATTAACAATCAATGTCCAGCTTTCAATCAGCAACATTTTAACATGTAACTAGCCTGTCCTTTCGACGTCACGGTACAGTGAACAAGTGGTACTCACTGACCGCGAGGGATGGCGATTATAATCGATTTACACCTGCAGGGTTACCCGAACAACCCGTCACGTACGCCCGTACTCGATGTTGCCTACAACAACCATCACGGACGCCGTACGCGACTACCTTTCACCCGTTAGCCAAATATTGAACCGGTCCCATCGTCCCGAGCAAGAGGTCTCTGCACGCGCATCTCCGTGCCGCCAGCCGATTTACACCTCGAGCTCTCAACCTACCCTCTGAACGACGGGCAATGCCTCAATACCCAGCTACCCGAGTTACATCAGTTTCCCGGTTCCCATATAGCCGGTAGGTCTTTGGTACTGTTCTAGCTTGTTCAACAGGCCCGCACACGGCTCGGTCCTCAATCGACACAAGCGGAGCTACAGCACACAGGCCCCAAAGTCCTGCTGCCCTTACTCTCCGCTCGGTCTCATTTTCTTGCCATGTGTATCATGTGCTATCTCTACCCGAGCAATGTGCCTCTAGCCTATTCTCGCGAGTAGTTCCAACTACTCGACTTGTACCGAATCCTACTCTATCCTAGCAATGCAGTGGCTAACGAGGTTTGCAATCCTAAACCCAACCCGTGGTTTTCTTGGCTATGCAGTTGGATTTCCAAACAAGACTCTAATGCACAGAATAAAGGAAACAGGTATGTGCTCCAAACAATAAAAATTTGTAAAAAGGTTAATGTAAACCGGAGCTTGCCTTGCCGCTCTTGGTCGTAGGCTAGCTGTCCCTCCGGAGTAACGAAGTCTAGGACTTCGGGTTCCTCCTCGACCTTAGCGACTACATGATAGAAACAATACATGTATTAATTTATTGCATTTGTATTAAGTTTGAAGTTGTGAAGTCTATAACCTTTGCTAGATAGACCTAATGACTGTGAAACTTTTACTGTGGCTTGGTTACAACCTAAACAAAGACTTGGTCAAGTTTTAGTTGCAGCAAAGCTCATTTGAGCCCTCCACAAATAATTATGTCCTTGACCTTAATTGGAACTCTTAGGGTGTTCTAGGAATTTTCATGAGACAAACTATGACTTTCTGAAAACTAGATTTTCAGAGGGTTCTAATGGAGTTGGTCTCACTTAATTTGGAAGTCTCTAACTAAAGATATGAGCTAAACAATTTCAGAGAAAATTCTGAAAATGTTTCTGAACATTTTCTATTTTCTCTGGAACAGTTTTGCTAATCACACCATTAGGTGGACTGAATGAGCTCAAATGGATCTGAAATTTTTATGGTAGTTCAAGGATATTTTGGTGAACATCTCAGCAAAATTTCAGGATTTTCCTCCAAAGGATTCTCCAGTTAAAATTCCTAACAGTTTAGACTTTAAGGAATTAATCCTGGAGAATAAGGAATTTCATGAAGTGAAACTTGATTTTTCTGGAAAGTACTCAGAGAGCTGAATCCAGCAAAATTTGGTTCACTCAATTTGGAGCTTTCTAGCCAAAGTTATAAGGATTTGAAGTTTGAAGGAAATCTGAAAATCGGGGAAAAGTTTAAACTCGCGCGTGGGCCCAGGGGACACGCGTCGCACGCCTAGGCGATGGCACACCGCGGCCCACAAGGATTTTGCGCGCCAGCACACCCGATCCCGGCCGCAGCCGGATCCCGATTCAAAATATCGGCCGCTGACAGCTGGGGTCCACCCCCTTCTTCAACCTCGCGACACCCGCGCTCCGCCGCCGAGGGACCTCGCCGGAGAGCTCGCCGCCGGCTGCTGTACAGCTCCAAACTTCTTGATTCTGGCCGCCCCTGCCTACTTTTACTTGGGGAACAGGATCCGAGGGTCAGCTGCTCATGACAATGGCCGGAGCATGGTCGGCGACGAGCCGCCATATCGGAATGACTTCGGCCATGTCGGCTGACTCCCCTGGTACCTCAGCTACTTGGGAAATCGGTCCGGGAGCATCAGTGGACCTCAGAGAATGTCGACATGAGCTCGAGGCAGCTCGGGGAAGGCCCGAAATAGGTCCTCACCGTGCGCCCGATACCCCCCCGTTCGTTCCGCCATTAGTAGACCTTAAATTACGCCGGGCACAGAGGTTCTCCGGCCCAGAGTTGTGAAGGCAACTTGTGCGTTACCGTGTCTAGCTCGTGTGGGAGTGGCCTGAGGCCCTCTAATCCTTTCTAGAGCACGAATTAAACAGAATCGTACCCGAAGGTCGTTCTGCACACAGAAAGGGGAAAAGTGGAAATTCGCCGCCGGTGAGCAACCACTCGAGCTGTGGCTCGGGGATGAGCAGCACCGGTCACCCGCGCGTCCAAGGGTGCCTTGGCCCGGGCGTGACAACGCCCAGGTTGGGCTGTCCACGAGAGCCCGAGGTGCGGCGGTTCCAAGTTCCGAGTTTGATCTTTCGGCACAGCCGATATCAATCGGTTTCAACCGAATTCTAGCAATGGGGAGGATGGAGGAAGGTCTCTAGTACCTTGCTGGGACTCTGGAGTGGAAGGAGGGAGCTGCGATCGGCGTCCTCCGATCAAGTCCGAACTGTGGAAACTTTCGGCCAGTGCTGGGTTCTTGCGGGAAAACACGTCGGTACCTCGGCCGAGGAGGGGGCAGGCGCCTTAAGAAGGCTCTGCACCGCCTCATGCCCGCGCGTGGGCAAGCAGCTGGTGGCGCGGTGGCTGGCCTCGGTGGCGATCACCGCTGCGGCTCGGCGACCCGAGTGAAAAGTCTCAGTCGGTTTGTGTTGAAGTAGAGGCTGACATGTGGGTCCCACCCTTCCTTTTAACCTCTGAAATTTACTTCTAATCACTGTTGTAAACAGTGAACCCCATACTACCCTTGGCAATTCAAATTATTCCCCCATGAGCCATTTGAATTGATCAAAGTTCAAATGAGGTTTGGTTTGAATGAATTTCAGTACAAGTTCAGTTTGAAATTCAAATAAAGTTTGAATTTCTCCCCTTAGCTCATGTCAAGATCAACTCCAAATGGAGTGAAAATTGGTGTGTGAGCTCACAAAAATGTGCTGAGTAAGAATATGCCTTCCACATTCAAATTCATGGTATAAAAACAGTTTGGATTTGAATATGTTTTCAAACTGCCCCCTTCCTATCTATACCCAAGATGACCTCAAAAAGGTTTTGAATTTGGGTGAAACTTGGCATGGACATCCTTAGCAAAGTGTAGGAGTTTTTCCTATGTCCAGCCCATCTATATCACATGTGGGAAATACCACTTTTGCAATGTGTAAGTTTATTCCCTAATGAGCATGTTGATAATTGTTACTTGCTCTTCATTTGTGTTCATCATTCTTCCTCAAATGAGGTGTGTGGTGTGGGGATGAACACTACAAATGGGTGTCAAAAACTGAGGCCCTTACAGTGGGGAGCTGAAATGTTTCCGGAAGGACGGAGATGGCGTCCTATGGTTCAAGGACCGGATCGTCGTACCCCGTAACCCGGAGTTACTAAAGAATTTTTTTGATGAGGCTCACTTATCAAAATTTTCTATTCACCCCGGCAGCAACAAGATGTATCAAGAACTCAGAAGCAAGTTTTGGTGGACACGGATGAAGCGAGAGACTGTAAAATACGTGTCCGAGTGTGATACATGTCGAAGGGTGAAGGCAGACCATATGCGGAAACCGGGACTGCTGCAACCACTGGGCATTCCTGCCTGGAAGTGGGAGGATGTGAGCATGGACTTCGTCATCGGTTTACCCACCACATTGCAGAAACATGATTCTGTGTGGGTGATCGTCGATCAGCTCACCAAAGTTGCCCATTTCATCCCGGTCAACACCAACTACAACGCCAAGAAGTACGCTGAACTGTACATCTCACGGATCCTATGCTTATACGGCGTACCCCGTACCATCATATCGGACCGGGGCACTTTATTTGTGTCCCGTTTTTGGGAGCAGCTACGGGGACGAAGCTGATCCGTAGTTCAGCCTACCACCCGCAGACGGATGGGCAAATTGAGCGGGTAAATCAAATCCTAGAAGACATGCTACGAGCTTGCGCTATCGACCACAGCAAGAATTGGGATGATCACTTGCCGTTAGCTGAGTTCTCGTACAACAACGGGTACCAAGCCAGCATCAAGATGGCGCCCTACGAGGCGCTATACGGCAGGAAATGCCGCACACCGCTGAACTGGTGTGAGTCTGGCGAGAGGGTTACCTTCGGGATTGACCTTGTCAACGACGCGGAAGAAAAAGTTCGACTAATTCAAGCGAACCTAAAAGCCGCTCAATCCTGTCAGAAATAGTATGCGGACCGGAGAAGGCGCCCATTACAATTCGAAGTTGGAGATCACGTATACCTACGGGTGTCTCCAGTGAAGGGCGTAAACAGATTTGGGGTGAGAGGAAAGTTGGCACCCCGATTCATCGGTCCATTCCAGATTACCGAAAGATGTGGATCAGTGGCATACCGACTGAAATTACCAGAAGCACTTTCCGGTGTGCACGACGTCTTTCACATTTCCCAGCTGAGGAAGTGTCTCAAGCTATCAACTACCGTTCAGCTGGAAGACATTGAAGAACTGCAACCAGATCTCACCTATCGGGAGGAACCGGTGCAGATTATTGATGAAAAGGCCCAAACCACACGCAACCGTACGTTGTGGTTCTACAAGGTCCTATGGAGTAATCACTCCATGGACGAAGCGACATGGGAGAGCGAAGAATTTCTTCGCGCTAGCTACCCCGACTTTTTCACGTCGCATATCCGGTAATTTTCCACCGTCCTCTCTCTCATTTTCACCTTATAATCTCGGGACGAGATTCTTTTAAGGGGGGAGGAATGTAAGGGCCTCAGTTTTTGGCACACATTTGAAGTGTTCATCACCACACCACACACCTCATTTGAGGAAAGATGATGAACACAAATGAAGAGCAAGTAACCACCATCAACATGCTCATTAGAGAACAAACTCACATATTGCAAAAGTGGTATTTCCCACATGTGATATAGGTGGGCAGGACATATAAAAACTCCCACACATTGCTAAGGATGTCCATGCCAAGTTTCACCCAAATTCAAAACCTTTTTGAGGTCATTCTGGGTATAGCTAGAAAGAGGGCAGTTTGAAACCACATTCAAATTCAAACTGTTTTTATCCCATGAATTCAAAAGTGGGAGGCATATTCTTATTCAGCACATTTTTGTGAGCTCACACACCAATTTTCACTCCATTTGGAGTTGATCTTGACATGAGCTAAGTGGGACGAATTCAAACTTTATTTGAATTCAAAACTGAACTTGTGCTGAAATTCATTCAAACCAAACCCAATTTGAATTCTAATCAATTCAAATGGCTCATGGGTGAATAATTTGAATCACCAGGGGTATTATAGGGCTCACTGTTTACAACAGTGATTAGGAGTAAATTTCAGAGGTTAGAACCCCGGGTGGGACCCACATGTCATAGAGGGAAGAAGGAGAAACTTGCACCCAAAGTCAGAGTCTCGGTGGGAACTTCCACCGAGCAGCTGCCGACTCCACGCTCGGGAGCAGCTGCGCTCGCCACCGAGGAGCAGCAGCGCCACCAGCTGCTTCCCGCGCCCACACGTGAGCCCAAGGGCGGTTCCAGGGCCCTCTTAAGGCGCTCCACGGGTGCAGGCACCGATCATTTCCTCCTCTCCCGCGATCACCGAGCCACCAACCTGCCTCCTCTCTGCTCGATCGGAGAACCACGAAACCAGCTCACCTTCTCCCTCCCCGAGCTGCTAGACGGCCACCTGAGATCACACTCTACCTCCCCAACGCCAGAAACCCCGAGCTCCGACCTCCGGTGCTCGAAAATTATCGCCACCGCGGCGACCTAGCCTCAGCCGAGAGTCAGGCGCCCGTGGACAGCGTTCCACAGGCGTTTTCACGGTCCAGCAAGGGAGGCAACAGGAGCGCGCGACCACCGTGCTGCTCTCCTCCAAGTTTGGAAGCAAACCGTGAAGAATCCACAGAAAAATTCCAGTTTTTACTCCGGCGACCGTAAACCGAGCTTCCGGTACGGTTTCTTTAAATTCTTGCTCTATGATCTTTCGGAGGTTATCAAATCTTGCACATCGACGCTGGACTAGCCGGCGATCAAGTTCTTTTCTGCATCCGTGGCGTGAAACTGTCTAGGAGTAACGAATTTCGAGCTCGATCGAGGGCGGTCATGGCGGGCACGATCGGTCACACGGTGCCGACTGACTTGCCGCCATCCCTGAACCCTTTTGGCACCTTGTCGAGTTTCCTAGAGGTACACCGATGCTGTAGGACCGTTTGTTCGAGGTGTTGGTGGGCTAGAACCCACGGTCGACGGCGCTGAACCTCAACCGAGGCCGCGGCACGTCGCCGAGCTATTTCCGGTCACCCCCAGCCCGACCTGAAACCACCGACGTGTTCCTCGACGTCGACAACCCCCTGGCGGTGAGTTTGAGACCATGGGAGGTCCGGCAGCGACGAGCCGGCGAGCCCCGAGTCTGCTCCGGCAAGGTCGGCGGCGCGGGCGCGAGAGAACGGCGGGAGGAAGACGAAGCCGGCTGTCCCACATGTCAGCTGTTGAAGAATTTAAATCGGGATCGGGTGTGGCCGGGGATCGGCTGTGCTGGCGCGCAAATACCCTGTGAGCCCCGGTGTGCCGGACACCTCCGCGCCCGGCACGTGTCCCCACGGGCCCCCGAGAATTTAAACTTTTCCCCCGATTTTCAGAATTCTTCCAAACATCAAATCCTCATAACTTTGGCTAGAAAGCTCCACATCGAGTGAACCACATTTTGCTGGATTCAGCTATCTGAGCACTTTCCAGCAAATCAAGTTTCACTTCATGAAATTCCTTAATTCTCCAGAATTAATTCCTCAAAGTTTAAACTGATTGGAATTTTAACTGGAGAATCCTTTGGAGGAAAATTCTGAAATTTTGCTAGGATGCTCACCAAAATATCCTTGAACTACCATAAAAATTTCAGACCCTTTGGAGCTCATTTAATCCACCTAATGATGTGATTAGTGAAACTGTTCCAGAGAAAATAGAAAATGTTCAGAAACATTTTCAGGATTTTCTCTGAAATTGTTTAGCTCATATCTTTAGTTAGGAACTTCCAAATTAAGTGAGACCAACTCCATCAGAACCCTCTGAAAATCTAGTTTTCAGAAAGTCATAGTTTGGTTCATGATAATCCTTAGAGCACCCTAAGAGTTCCAATTAAGGTCAAGGACATACTTAATTGTGGAGGGCTCAAATGATCTTTGCTGCAACTAAAACTTGACCAAGTCTCTATTTAGGTTGTAACCAAGCCACAGTAAAAGTTTCACAGTCATTGAGTCTGTCTAGTTGGACTTATAAGCTTCACAAGTTCAAACTTAATACAAATGCATTAAATTAAAACATGTATTGCTTCTATCATGTAGTCGCTAAGGTCGAGGAGGAACCCGAAGTACTAGACTTCGTTACTCCGGAGGAACAGCTAGCCTACGACCAAGATCAGCAAGGCAAGCTCCGGTTTGCATTAACCTTTTACAAGCTTTATTGTTTTGAGCATATACTTGGTTACTTTATTCTTTGCATTAGAGTCTTGTCTGGAAACCCAACTGAATAGCCAAGAAAACCCTGGGTTGGGTTTAGGATTGCAAACCCCGTTAGCTACTGCAATGCTAAGATAGTGTAGGATTCGGTACAAGTCGAGTAGTTGGAACTACTCGCGAGCATAGGCTAGGGGCACTTGACTCGGGTAGTGATAGCACATGAAACACATGGCAAGAACATGAGACCGAGCGGAGGGTAAGGGCAGCAGGACTTTGGGGCCTGTGTGCTGTAGCTCCGCTTGCATCGATTGAGGACCGAGCCGTGTGCGGGCCTGTTGAACAAGCTAGAACAGTACCGAAGACCTACCGGCTATATGGGAACCGGGAAACTGATGTAACTCGGGTAGCTGGGTATTGAGACATTGCCCATCGTTCAGAGGGTAGGTTGAGAGCTTGAGGTGTAAATCGGCTGGCGGCACGGAGATGAGCGTGCAGAGACCTCTTGCTCGGGACGATGGGACCGGTTCAATATTTGGCTGACGGGCGAAAGGTGGTTGCGTACGGCGTCCGTGATGGTTGTTGTAGGCAACATAGAGTACGGGCGTACGTGACGGGTTATTCGGATAACCCTGCAGGTGTAAATCGATTATAATCACCGTCCCTTGCGGTCAGTGAGTACCACTTGTTCACTGTACTGTGACGTAGAAAGAACAGGCTAGTTATATGTTAAAATGTTGCTGATTGAAAGATGGACTTGATTGTTAATGATTTGCTGTAGTCTAGAGCTAACTAAAGTTCTTTTCAACTTTGGGCAAAGTACATGAGAGAAATACGTTTCTTGTTTGATTGCAGCTCTCTCATGTGCCTTAGCGTAAGGTTCTCCACAACCTGCTGCTAAAACTTAAAAATAAGGTTCTACCAATTAGGCGAGTCCTTGCAAATGATTTTACCTCATGTATCCCATTACCCCTCATGTAGCAGTTCCATATTTAGGTGAGACGGGTCAGACTTGCTGAGCCTTCGTCCTCACTGCTTGTGTTTGAAGCTTTTGCAGGGTTCTATGAGGAAGGGACTCCCGAAGAGGAGACGGAACCTCAGGAGGGGAACCCCATCGAGTGGGAGTCGTGCACGCCGCAGAGTTAGTGTGCGTGTGTGCTAGCAAGGACACGTTCAAGGGCTGAACGTGCACTTGATGCTTAGTCTACGCCCGCGAGTGTAGACTGAACTTATTTTGATGTCAACATGTTCATAACTTGTTTATGTAATAAAATTTCGCTTCCGCTTTGTACCTTTGACGTGTGTTATCCGGTGCTGTGCAATGCAGCACCCCTCAGCGTGATCCTGGCTCGACAGAACCTTTGGGGTCGTGTCAGTTGAGCGCGGAGGTGTCCGGCACACTGAGGCCCACAGGGTATTTGCGCGCCAGCACAGTCGATCCCAGCCACACCCGATCCCGATTTAAATTTTTCAGCCGCTGACACGTGGGCCAGCCTACTTCGTCTTCCTCCCGCCGCTCTCTCGCACCCGCGCCGCTGACCTAGCCGGAGCAGACCCGGAGCTCGCCGGCTCGCCGCTGTCGGAGCTCCCATGGTCTGAAACTCGCCGTCAGGGGGTTGTCGACGTCGAGGAACACGTCGATGGTGTCAGGTCGGTCTGGGGGTGACCGGAAATAGCCCGGCGACGTGCCGGGCCTCGGTTGAGGTTCGGCGTCGTCGACCGTGGGTTCTAACCCGCCAACACCTCGAACAAACGGTCCTACAGCACCAGTGTACCTCTAGGAAGCTCGACAAGGTGTCAAAAGGGTTCAGGGATGGCGGCAAGTCGGTCGGCACCGTGTGACCGATCGTGCCCGCCATGACCGCCCTTGATCGAGCTCGAAATTCATCACTCCTAGACAGTTTCACGCCATGGATGCAGAAAAGAACTTGATCGCCGGCTAGTCCAGCGTCTATGTGCAAGATTTGATAACCACCGAAAGATTATAGAGCGAGAATTTGAAGAATCCATACCGGAAGCTCGGTTTACGGTCGCCGGAGCAAAAGCGGGAAAATCTCTGAGGATTCTTCACGGTTTTCTTCCAAACTTGGAGGAGAGCAGCACGGTGGTCGCGCGCTCCTGTTGCCTCTCTTGCTGGACCGTGAAAACGCCTGTAGAACGCTGTCCACGGGCGCCTGACTCTCGGCTGAGGCTAGGTCGCCGCGGTGGCGATCGTTTTCGGGCAAAGGGGGTCGGAGCTCGGTGTTTCTGGCGTTGGGGAGGTGGAGTGCGACCTCAGGTTGCTGTCTAGCAGCTCAGGAACGAAGGAGGAGATTGTTTTGCTGGTTTTCCCGATTGAGCAGAGAGCTGCGGCGAGAAACAATGCCGCTGCTCGGGTTTGCCCGCGAGAAGATAAAGCCGGCCGACTCCTGCTCGGCTGAGGCGGTGTCGGTCGCGTGGGGGCGCGAGCAAGCCGCCCTGGGCGCCAGCGCGCGTAGAGGGGAAGCAGCTGGTGGCGCCCGTGGCTGCTCGGTGGCACAGCCGACAGCTGCTCGGCGGAATTTCCCACCGAGGCTGTGACATTGTGTGCAAGTTTTGCCTCCTTCTCTCTATGACATGTGGGTCCCACCCGGGGTTTTAACCTCTGAAATTTACTCCTAATCACTGTTGTAAACAGTGAGCCCCATAATACCCCTGGTGATTCAAATTATTCACCCATGAGCCATTTGAATTGATTAGAACTCAAATTGGATTTGGCTTGAATGAATTTCAGCACAAGTTCAGTTTTGAATTCAAATAAAGTTTGAATTTGCCCCACTTAGCTCATGTCAAGATCAACTCCAAATGGAGTGAAAATTGGTGTGTGAGCTCACAAAAATGTGCTGAATCAGAATATGCCTCCCACTTTTAAATTCATGGGATAAAAACAGTTTGAAATTTGAATATGGTTTCAAACTGCCCTCTTTCTAACTATACCCAAAATGACCTCAAAAAGGTTTTGAATTTGGGTGAAACTTGGCATGGACATCCTTAGCAATGTGTAGGAGTTTTCATATGTCCAGCCCACCTATATCACATGTGGGAAATACCACTTTTGCAATATGTGAGTTTGTTCTCTAATGAGCATGTCGATGGTGGTTACTTGCTCTTCATTTGTGTTCATCATCTTTCCTCAAATGAGGTGTGTGTATGGTGATGAACACTTCAACTATGTGTCAAAAACTGAGGCCCTTACAGCCACCTGATGAATTTTTTGCTTAATCATATATTAGTTAATTTTTCTTTCTTTCTCCCTCTCAAGTCACCAGCTAGGTCCAGATGGCAAGGGAGCAAGGAATTCAACTAGCTCGTAGCTGGGAAGCAGGGCTGAACCGGTAAAATCCAAGGCCACATATGAAATGAGAATCATTTCTATAGCAAAATAATACTATAAACTTATAAATATATATAATATAATAATATAGGTCTCATATTTTCTTTTGATATGAGAAGCCTTTTTGTGATCAAATCACTATATGGGGCAATAAAGTTGTGGTTAAAATACGACTGAATAGGAAAAAGAAATTTGTGTGCACACACGCAGTGGCGGATCCACCGAGGCAACAGGTGGGGCTCCAACCCCCCTACTGTCCACCAGACAATGAGTGTCCCATCACATGTTGTGCATAATATTACTATTATAGTATACCACTTTGTGCAATTCCATACAGATTGTAGAATACATGTTTGTTAGTCCCATTACATGGGTCAATCTGTAATATTCTACAATGGTGACATTCAAAACATTTATTTCAGTATGACCTTTGTATTCAAAATGTTACAGTAATGCCAAAATTGAGGGAGACATTTGAAGTCATGAAATTCTGTAATTGTACCATATAAAAGTCAATACTTATAACTATTTTATTCTATTTTTAGATTATTAGTCATGATGATTAATGGACCGTCGACACATGTTTATTTTATACTTTATCTGTATGTATTGAATTGCTTTGAATATTTAGATTTCAAATTTATGTATGACAACATTTAAACATATATTTACTAGAGTATGTAGTTCAGGCGATGAGCAGGCGTAGCTTGGGGCAGTGCAGGGTGATTTCCATGGGCAGCACCTCTCACCATGGACCATAGTTGTTGTTTGGACAATTCGACGACTGCTGTTAATTAGGCTGGACAAGATAAGAAATCGTGCTTGATCAGGACATGTGGAGTTCAGGTTTGGGCCTTCTGCTCAGCAGCTAAAAAGCTCGTGCTTGATTAGCATATCTGGACATGTGCCTTCTGCCGGCAGCCACAAAAACTCATGCAGTTAGCTAGGCCTACAGGTTGTAGCAGAGAAAAAATAGGCCCCCTAAAAAATGGGGGCCCTGTGCGGTCGCACAGGCCGCACTCCCTTGTGCCCGGGCCTGTGGGAAGGGAACGACGAAACTTTTTCAGTGACGAATCGAGGATTTCAGCAACATTCAAGGACACACAAGAAATTACGACTAAAAGAGAGAGCGCTTCTCAACGCAAGCTGCGCTTCAGGCGCCGCGTCCATGCATCCCCACGATCGACGTCGTCCGGTTCACGGCTCAAAGGCATGCGAGCATGTGATCCATGAACATGTTAAAAAACGAAAAGGAAAACACGGCTTTTGGCTTATATCGTAGTCATCGGGCTTTTGCCAAAAACATTTGATTTCATTCAACATTCTTAGGCTTACAAACTCACGAAATGCTATATTGTTTTTGCTTGCACTTGATAGAGAGCGATCCCTGCGGCTAAACAAATATAGCAAACAAGGTATATGTAGAGATTTAATATGAGATGCACATGAAGCCGATGGAGAAGCATCAGGGATTGTTCAGCCATATATGCATCTGATAATTGGTTGGATCCATCGCGCCCCACTTGAAGTCTTCTAGCTAGCTCATCGATCCTCCTCTTCCTCGCTGCTACTGACGAATTCGTACTCGAATCTTTGGACGAATCTGCAGTAGTCTGCAAGGATTTCAACAAGCGTGGGAGGTCCGGAAGGGCCACAACAGATCCTCAGACCTCTGCAATCCATGATGTCTTCTTGCCTTTGGTCGGCGAGGCGAAACGAGGTGGTGACGACTCCGTCCTTGAACAAGCTATCCATGGTTGGGTCGACGACGAAGTAGATGCAGCCAGCTTCGATGGTTGGGAACACGTCGACGACGAGGGACCTGACCTGGCTGATGAAGATGGCACGCCTGCCGATGTCCGTCACCTTCTTCTCAGTGTCCACCCTGTGAACCTGCACAGATAGCTGACCTTCTTCGCTGCTTTGCCTGCTGGTCACGAGCAGTAGCTCCCCTACAGACTGCACGAGGTAGTAAGCAGGATAAGGAGCATCATCCTCCTCCTCCCTGCCCCCCCCCACATGCAACAGTTTCATCAGCCTGAATGGTGGGGGTCACCTCTGTTGGAAATAATCCTGACCGGTCTAGTTAGTTTTCAGTTAGCGAGTCATCGGTTTCCTCTGATCGTGTCGTTTGCATGTGTGGGATTGTGGGGTCAATATCAACCGGGAGTAGCCCGGGGTTCGTTCCAGTTTTTGTGGATCACGCCAGAACATGGTTTTTGCTAGCTTTATTATTTAAACAACACTTGTAATTGGCTTCAGTTTTATCGTCAATAGAAAACACTCCGAGACTCAGTTGAGCTCGGCCCTCCTTAGTTCTTGAGCTGATCGTAGGAATAGCTAGTGAAATTCTCAACATCCACTACTACAAAAACCATTATCACAGGCGCCTCGTTTTTCAGACCCACGCGGTCCGTAAAAAAAATGCCCCTGTGAATTCAATTCGAAGCCATCAAACGTCACGGGATAAGGTGATCCTGTTGCCACATTAGGTGGGGTATGCATGCCTCTATGTGTTTACCTCTTACGAGATTTGCGTGCTGCTGCTCTCCCATCAGGCTTCCTCACCATCTACGGTTCGGGAGCAGTGCCCCTCGCCACGGTATGTCAGCATGGACTCTGATGATGACGAGTATCATGGCTACAAATTGCCAGTCCCACGCAGCGATCATCTGCGCGTCATCGAGCACCCCAACGGCTACCTGATATGCCCAGTCTGTCCCAACTTGAAGCGCAAATGGAAACGGGAAGACATCAACTCCATCCAACGTCATGTTGTGGAAGTTGGGATCTCCAATTCCGAAATACATAATGATAAGAAGAAGATCCAGCACCGTCAAATGGCGAGGAACCATGGCTGGATGTGATAACTCCTCAACGTGCTTTCATATTAGTTATTTTGTTCTGAACTCAAAGTTATATTCTTCAATTTTTGTGGACAATATATGTGGACTGGATATTTGTGCAGTACCCTTAATAGACTCTTCTGAAATACTTTCTCGGATGGATGTGCCCATGGTAATCCTACATTGTTTCCTCTTAATTAACTATGATCCTGATGCAACATTTCTCTGTTTTTTTTTGTTGGTATAATCATTGGTATGCTCTATCCAAGATTAAAGAAAAAGTAAAAACACTTGTACGTATGTTATCCTTGATGTGTCCCGTGTTACTCTGGTCATGATGTTACCGTATGTTTGTTCTAACCAAATGTTACCGTGGGTTTGTCCCGTGCTACTGTTCTCATTAATCCTAAACTTAGTAAACTTTTTTCATAGACGGTTCTATATTAAAAACCACCTACGATAATACATCTTCGCAGGCGGTGTTTGCTTCGTCTTCGAGGAGGGAGGAGGGTCGCACCCGCTCGCACTTCTCTGCACCACCGTACCGGCCGCAATTAAGTTCCCCACAGCTCTTCCTCCTTGGGCCACTCGTCTCCCTTTGTCAACAATGGAAGATGCAGTTTTATCTCGCCCGTCTCTTCACCACTGGCCGCAATTAAGTTCTCTGCACCTCCTCCTTCTCGGGCCACGTGTTTTCCTTTCGTCCAACTCCAGCCGCTCTCTCTTCGAACCCTTAGTGATCGACCAACTTTAGTGCGACCGCCGCCTGCCGTCCACTGTTCACCATCACCGTCGTCGTCCTCACCGTCACTACTCCCTCCTATTCTATGTCGTCGTCGCTGTTGTTCATGGCTGAAAACTTTGTTAACGACTTGGCGCGTGGCCGACTCAAGGAGGAGCGCTTGCCGTGGCGCAAGAACCACCCCCATGTATGTACATATGGCAGACCAGTTGCTCTGTAGTTTTGCTTTTCCGTCTTGTTTGTTTTTCGTATTTTCAATTTCATGGCTCTCCATTTGCATCACTTGTTGTCCAATTTCTCTACGTAGGGTTTCTCTGCGAATCCTGAGTTGGGAGACTTAATGAATTGGCAGTGCATCGTCCCCGGTAAAGAAGGGGTAAGTCATGAAGAATAAGCATAATTCAGTATAACCATCGTCCCCTTATTAACGAATTTCCTTTGTAGACTGACTGGGAAGGTGGTTACTGCCCACTAACAATCTCATTCTTTGAGGACTATCCCTTGGTACCTCCGAGATGTGCCTTTCCACCTGGTTTCTTCCACCTGAATGTCCATCGCTCAGGATTTATCTGCCATGGGGTTCTTGATCAAGAGATTGTAAGATAGACTTATTTTGTCCAAGTAATTAGTAATTGTTGCAGAACTTATTTGAAGTGGTTTCTTATGTTGCTTAAATTGATATTTCGTAGGGGTGGTGTCCTAGTATTAATGTCAGAATTTTACTACTTAAAGTTCAGCGTTTGCTTCATCAGCCAAATGCGCCCGATGTTAAAAATGATAGCTATAATCTACTTAGCAAGGTTAGTAACTTTTTGTTAGTGAGCAACCTAGGTTATATATCATTCCTCATTCGACATTTGTCAATTTAAAGAATGTCAATGTTATTTTCAGGATCCATAGGAATATAAGAGACGTGTTTGGGAGCAAGCTCGACGGTACAATTTAGATTGACCGATGGGAGCTTCAAAGCAATATAAGTCTGAACTGTATAGTTTAGAGTGCACACAATGTGTATAAACTATGAAATGTTCATTGAGTTGCAAATTTTTATCCCTAAATTGCAATGTGATTGTGGTTCTATATGTTCATTGTGGCAACGATGTACATTTATTATCTCTGCGCGCAAAGTGGCAACGAGAGAACATGATTTAAATATTTTTCACAGGCGGTATTTACCTAAGAGCCGCCTGTAAAATCTGCGGCTATATAAGGCTGCCTTGAAATAACATAATTTAAACATTTTTCATAGGTGGTGTTTAACTAAGAGCCTCTTGTGAAATCTGCGCCTATATTAGGCCGCTCAGGCGGTTCTAAATTACAATTTATAAACCGCCTACACTAATACATCTTTACAGGCGGTGTTTAATGAAGAGCCGTCTGTGAAAATCTACACCTATATAAGCCCTCTTGGTCTCCTCGAAAAAAAACCCAACTCTAGAGATTTCACTTAAACACCGTCAGGCTGCCAAAATTTTCCTTTGCCGCCAAAACCCTCACCGCCAAACTTCGTCCTTGCTGCCGATCTTCGTCCTAGCCGTCCGTCCTTGCCGCCGAGCTTCGTCATCGTTGCCCTCGCTGCCGCCGTTGCCATTGCCATCTATGTACGTCCGCCTCTTGCCTCCCTTCTCTCCCTCCTCCCTTTTCTGTCCCCCGCGCCACCTCCTTCCCTCCCCCTCCTTGTGTCGCCTCCCTCCTCGCCCTCGCTGCTAGACGAGTGTCGCCCTTGCCCTCGCCGCTGCCTCCCTCCTTCCTTTTCTGTCCCCCTTCACCACCATCGCCACCGCACCCACGCGCCTTAACCCTCCCCGAGCCGCCTCCTCCCTCCTGGCATCTACCCCCACCATGTGCTGCCCCCTCCCCACCGTCCCCCATCACCGGTGCTCTCCCACTGCGGCGAGCCCCCCTTTTAGGTTGTTTATATTGTTTATATTACTTGTTTAGAGACCTTGATAATTGATTAGATTAATTGTTTAGATTATGTTTGAAGGTGGACCATAGAGCAAATTGTTTAGAGAGCAGATTAATTGTTTACATCAAAAAGCAAAGCAAATTTAGCTCAATTATTTCTTCTACATTTTCTGTGTGTGTTCTGTAACACCCTGAAATTCATTTCCATGCATTGCATACATTTTTCATGTATAGAAACATTATAAAAGAAGTAGAAATGGAGAAAGATCTATAGAAATGGATAAAGAACTATATAAATGGAGAAAGAACCATAGAAATAGAGAAAAGAACTATAGAAATGGAGAAAGAACCATAGAAATGGAGAAAGAACAATAGAAATGGAGGAAGGAACCATAGAATTGGAGGAAAAACCACATAAATGGAGAAGGAAATATAGAAATGGAGAATGGAGCATAGAAATGGAGAAGGGCAATGTAGAAATGGAGAGTGAGACATAGAAATGGAGAGGGGAATGTAGAAATGGAGAATGGTACGTAGAAATGGAGAGGGGAATGTAGAAATTGAGAATGGGACATAGAAATGGAGAGGGGAATGTAGAAATGGAGCAAGTGACATAGAAATGGTGAGGAATGGGAAAAAGATAGCTGAAATGAGCCATTCCAAATTTCCCCCAAAATTTCTAAATTCCCCAATTCCCAAAAATGGGAATTTCCCACATTTTGGGGATAAAATCCCCAAGGCTGCCGCACCACAAGAGATAAGTTTGTTAACATGCAAAAAAAAAAATTGAATAGGACTCTTATTTGAGCTCCAATTGGAGTAGGACTCTCCCTTTTTCCCACTTATAAATATAACCACCACCACCTGTCGTGAGTAGAAAGACAATCTTATTATCATGGATTCACAACAGATTGACATAATAGTTGGAATGGATTGGTTAAGCAAGCACAACGGAGTGATTCAATGTGCTTAGTGGAGCGTGCAGTTCACAAATAAGCACGGTACTCGTATTGAGTTCGAGTCAGCCCAACCGACAACCGAGAAGGCAGCGCTGAACCACATCGAAGAAGCGACGTTGGAAAGCATTCCGGTGGTTCAATAATATTCAGATGTGTTCCCGGAAGAACTTCCAGGTATGCCACCTGACCGGGACATTGAATTTGCTATTAATTTAGTACCCGGAACTGCACCTATAGCGAAGAGGCCGTATAGGATGCCCGCTAATGAACTAGTAGAGCTCAAGAAGAAAATTCAGGAGCAGCTAGAAAAGGGTTTTATACGCCCAAGCTTGTCACCGTGGGGAGCCCCTATGCTCTTCGTAGACAAGAAGAATGGGACCCAAAGGATGTGTATGGATTATAGGTCTCTCAATGAGGTGACGATCAAGAATAAATACCCGCGAATGTTGCTTGGTTTGTGAATGTTGCTGGATGAGATGGTGGTACTTGCCGTAGATCTAAGGACCGGTTCATGCGAGAATATGCCAGGAAAATAGTGCCACCACAAGGCCAAGTATCGGTGCGGCTTAGCTGATTATTAGGTGTGTTGCTAGCTTGTTATGGATCATGGATGGCATGGGGAATGGGAGTCGAGGAGGACTGCCGTGGAAACTGCATGGCACAAGAGGGGACCCGTGGGTGGGAGAATGGTGATTCGAGCCTGCCGGTGAAACCTCAGTGAGTCCATACATCTAGTATCTCCTTTGTAAAGGCTATTATGTGATCTCTTGGCCATACACTGACGGTTGTGTGCTGGTATAATGGAGGTTCTGCTAACGCTGACGGGTGCCAAAATCACGAACTTGTGGGTAAAGTGGTGCCATCTCTGCAGAGTGTAAAACTATCATGATAGCCGTGCTTTCGGTCACAAGCACCTGGCCAACTTCCATGATTGGAGGGAAAAAACTTGGGATGGTTATTCG
The DNA here is from genome assembly GCA_030760725.1 of Neostapfia colusana. Taxonomy (NCBI): domain Eukaryota; kingdom Viridiplantae; phylum Streptophyta; class Magnoliopsida; order Poales; family Poaceae; genus Neostapfia; species Neostapfia colusana. The sequence goes on along the minus strand of JASWHV010000007.1, from coordinate 99,285,679 downwards.
GTATGGTTATGGTATGGTCACTGGGATTGTTTTTGGGACTGTTTTGAGTCATGACAATGAGTTTGGTTTTGGTTATATGAATATGAGATGGATATGAATATTTATGAGCATGAGATGAACTTGAGAAAGATTAATGGCTGGTTGAGACTTGATAAATGGTGAATTATGATGAAAGAATGTTGCTGATTACTTGATTATATTGGGATTTGATTCATCTAGACTTAGTTGCTGTTTTTACTATGTTTGTCAATTTTGCTTGCTGCAATGAGCCTTTTACTCCATACCTTGTTGTAAGCTACGTGTCATACTTTTCCCGCACTTGCTGAGTACGACATGTACTCACCCTTGCATTACCACATGAACATCAGTTACAGGAGAGGTGTACATCGAGGACCATGTGGAGTACTAGGTGTGCGAACTACCGTCAACATGCCCGTGGAGTTGAAGTTGGAGCCTGCTATTTAATTATTTCCGCTGTCGTTTAGATACTTCCACTGCAAGAATAAGCTAGAGATTTATGAGTGAGACTATGAGTAATTGTAATAAATTACTTAAACACTATTTGTTCGTGGTTATATTCTGAATTCAGTTTGTGGATTACATGCGTATGTGTGATGAATATCCTAGGCACACATATGCATTCACTTGGTTCTATTTTCGGAACCGGGTGTCACAGATTGGTATCAGAGCCACGTTGACCATAGGATGCAAGCCTAGGTAGAATAGACACTCTAAAACACATAGGCACACCCCTATAAACTGATATTTTCAAAAATTGCTTGCTGCTGTACTTTACTTGTCGATTCAGCCACCGGATAGTTCTATTTTCAGCCCCTCTTTTTCTCTTATTTTGGACAGCAACACCTTTGCTTTCTTGCTCCATAGCTTCTGAAGTTATGGAGTTATTCCTTCCTTCTCTAAAGTTTCTCATGTCTTATTTATAGATGCCGGTGATTAGGAGCACAGCACGCATAAGGACTCGTCCACCACCACGTGGGCGTGCACTTAACCCCATTGAGGTGTCCAATGGACCATATTGGGATAAAGTGAAGATGGAACCTCATGATGAAGAGGAAGACAATAGCTCTATGCATGAGGAAGAGGACCCGGAAGAGGTGGAACCTTTCAAAGATGATATGGAGGATGATCCACAAGAACGGTATTGGTACGCACCTCAGGAGGAGTTTCACGCGGGCTTACACCCCGTGGAGCCTCATGAAGCTATGTCGGGAGGAAATGAACCCGAGGAGGAGCCACCCCTTGCTGAGACCAATAATGAAGGTGATGAATTGGACAACCATTCAGTTCAAGAATTTCGGTCCAACGGAATGGAAGGAGGACACATATCTAGGGAGCTCAAAGAATTTCTAGATTGCTGCAGCTTATATCGAGAATATCTTCTCAAGAAAGTCCCTCGTCTCGGACATGAAGAGTGGAAGGCTGAAGTAACCATCCTATCTAATGGTATGGTTGTCACACGGCACTTCGCACCCACATGGAGAGCTACAAGGGGAGAAGCTATCGATGATACTGCATGGGATGCACTCACCAGAGTGCTACGCCTTCCATGAGCAGCTTGAGGACACCACTTTTGAGCTGCACCCTATCGAAAGAGTGGTACAAGGGAGATCATTGGACCCCATGGAGGAGCTCATTCCAACCCACAAGCTGCTGATAAGTCTCAGAGGTTACTCGTGGAGGTAGGAAACCGCTACGCAAGCGCACAAGAAGAGATCCGTACCTCCGCAAGAAGCTGTATTTGCTGGAGAAACAAGAGGAGACTCGTGCCAACGCGGGATCAAATGGAGAACCAGCGTCATCTAACCCTACATGGACTGCCGATTCACCATGGAGTGCGCCCATGTATGGACCACCCCTGTCACACGGCGAGAACAGCACCGGTTCTCACGATTAAGTTTAGGTTTCCATTGAATAAAGCTGTAATAGGAACGCTTAGATCGTAGTAGCTTGAATAAGAGTAGTGTGCTGAAATTTTGTGATGATTGCTTGTGTTTGTGTGCTTGGTGTGAGTTGTGGCACGCTTCAGAGAATGTCCATATCCACACATAGTAGAGAGATGTGAGATGCTTCAGCACGTGTTCACATCCTCATATAGGCTGAAATTAATAAAAGAAGTTGCTTAGTTCATACACCTTGATGCATATAGTTGGGAAATTGCTTCTTTCAAATCTGAATTCTAGCTCCTACAAATATAGTATGTCCGAAAGTAAGCCTTAAAATAACGGGGGTAGACTTTCTTGCCAACCTTATTGTCATGGATTCCCAATGGATTGACATAATACTTGGAATGGATTGGTTAAGCAAGCACAACAGAGTGATTCAATGTGCTGAGTGGAGCGTGCAGTTGACAAATGAGCATGGTACTCGTATTGAGTTCGTGTCAGCCCAACCGGCAACCGAGAAGGCAGCTCTGAACCACATCAAATAAGCAACATTGGAAAGCATTCCGGTGGTTCAAGAATATTCAGATGTGTTCTCGGAAGAACTTCCAGGTATGCCACCTGACCAGGACATTGAATTTGCTATTGATTTAGTACCCGGAACTGCACCTACAGCGAAGAGGCCGTATAGGATGCCCGCTAATGAACTAGTGGAGATCAAGAAGCAAATTCAGGAGCAGCTAGAAAAGGGTTTTATATGCCCAAGCTCGTCACCGTGGAGAGGCCCCATGCTCTTCGTAGACAAGAAGGATGGGACCCAAAGGATGTGTGTGGATTATAGGTCTCTCAATGAGGTGACGATCAAGAATAAATACCCGTGAATGTTGCTTGGTTCGTGAATGTTACTGGATGAGATGGTGGTACTTGCCGTAGATCTAAGGACCGGTTCATGCAAGAATATGCCAGGAAAACTGTGCCATCACAAGGCCAAGTATGGGTATGGCTTAGCTGATTAATTAAGTGTGTTGCTAGCTTGTTATGGACCATGGATGGCGTGGGGAATGGGAGTCGAGGAGGACTGCCCTGGGAACTGTATGGCACAAGAGGGGGCCCGTGGGTGGGAGAATGGTTATTCGAGCCTGCCGGTGAAACCTCAGTGAGTCCATACATCTAGTAGCCCCTTAGTAAAGGCTATTCTGTGATCTCTTGGCCATACACCGACGGTTGTGTACTGGTATAATGGAGGTTCTGCTAACACCGACGGGTGACGAAATCACGAACTTGTGGGTAAAGTGGTGCCACCTCTGCAGAGTGTAAAACTATCATGATAGCCGTGCTTTCAGTCACAAGCACCTCGCCAACTTCAATGATTAGCGGGAAAAATTTGGGATGGTTATTCGGTATGGTTATGGTATGGTCACTAGGATTTGTTTTGGGACTGTTTTGAGTCATGACAATGAGTTTGGTTTTGGTTATATGAATATGAGATGGATATGAATATTTATGAGCATGAGATGAACTTGAGAAAGATTAATGGCTGGTTGAGACTTGGTAAATGATGAATTATGATGAAAGAATGTTGCTGATTACTTGATTATATTGGGATTTAATTCATCTAGACTTAGTTGCTGTTTTTACTATGTTTGTCAATTTTGCTTGCTGCAATGAGCCTTTTACTCCATACCTTGTTGTAAGCTACGTGTCATACTTTTCCCGCACTTGCTGAGTACGACATGTACTCACCCTTGCATTACCGCATGAACATCAGTTACAGGAGAGTTGTACATCGAGGACCATATGGAGTACTAGGTGTGTGAACTACCATCAACATGCATGTGGAGTTGAAGTTGGAGCCTGCTATTTAGTTATTCCACTGTGGTTTAGAGACTTCCGCTGCAAGAATAAGCTAGAGATTCATGAGTGAGACTATGAGTCATTGTAATAAAGTACTTAAACACTATTTATTCATGGTTATATTCTGAATTCAGTTTGTGGATTACATGTGTATGTGTGAGGAACATCCTTGGCACACATATGCTTTCACTTGGTTCTATATTCAGAACCGGCTGTCACATGTTCATACCGGCACCAATTAGTTGTTTAGAATAGTTGTGTTAAAAGAGATTGTCTTGTCTAAGAGGTAGTCCATGTTGTATTTGTAATCACTGAGTACTATAACAGGGATACATGTTGTCTTTGTAAATCCACCATGTTCAATCTATTTTATATATTAGGATGTGATTTTACATATTAGGATGTCTTTGTAATCACTGAGTACTATAACAAGAAATCCCTTCTGTTGCTTTTCAAGTTATGGCATTGAAAGCGCTAAGAAGACTGGTGCTGGTAGTAACAATGAAGCCAACGATGTTGAGTTTAGTGACTCTAGCAGTTCAGGCTCATATCACAGTCCATCAGATCCTTTTCCAAATATAAAAATTAAAAAGACTTTAGAGGATCTCGACCCGGAATATGATCCTGCCGGTGAGGTATGGATCACGAATCATAACTCTAGTAGTTTAAGTTAATGTTGGTTGTCAAGTATATGAAGCCTTATAATTCTTTTCTACCTAGCTTAATTGCCAAGACAACGAGGTGACTTCGGCTCCTAAAACCGCATAAAGTTTTCCAATGGTTGAATTCTCAAATTCAGACAAGCAAAAACGAGGGCAACGAGGTCCAAATAAGGGTCCATTTGAACCGCATCATATACATAATAAGTGTCGGTCCAGGTGGGCTTCCCCAAGAAGCACTGGATTTAGTTACAAAATAGCAAAATGCATGCGGTTGTCTTGTTAGAGAGCTGGTGCCCTCACAATCGAGAATTGGAAAAAATTCCCTGAGGCAGACAAGAATGAGTTGTGGGAGAAGTTAAAGAAACAATTCAAGTTCCCAAAAGGCACGGAAGAAGCTATAACGAAAGCAACATTGGTCTCTTGCGGCAAGAAGTTTCATGGCTGGAAGAGTGAAATGAATGCTTATGTTAAGGACAACAAGGTCCCTAGCCCGAATAAGATGGGAAAATTCACACAAGCTCTGTGGCAAGAATATGTTCATCAAAAGACCACACCTAAGGCTAAAGCCTTAAGTGAATCTAGGTCAGAGCTTGCCAAAAACAACAAAGACCATCATCGCTTGGGGTCTGCCGGATATGCCCCCAAAGTTGAGAAATGGAATAAAATATTAGAGGAAACTATCAGTAAGGGCAATCCTGACCCGCTACAAGGCCGCGATGAGAGAACTAAGTGGTGGGTCTTAGCTCGGTCATGTTTGACCAGCGAGGGCAAACTTGAAAAGCCCTAGTTTCCCAAACGATAGAGAGTTATATAGAAGACGTGACAAGTTCAAGAAGACAATTGAAGATAGGACTGATCAAAAGGTCAAGGAAACCGTGAAAGAAACAATAGATGAACTTATAGAATTGGGACAATTAACGCCACAAAATAGAGCGATGGTTCCCGTGGCAAAGGAGCATTTTATATCTCCAACATTCCACCCTAGCAGCGTAGTTCTGTGCCAGGTTCAGGGTCAATCCATATGTTCCCTGTCGATGATATTGTTAAGTACACATCTTGTCGTCTTCTTGTCCCAATCAGCAGAGCGGGGAACAAAACTAAACAGGTTGCCACTTCTATGGCAAAGCCGAATCATGCCTTCAACAGCAATTCACTTCCGATGTATTCTGCCATGGTGCAAGTTCTTCAGATCATTGATAATGATTATGAAGATTATGAAATAGATCACATCACACCTAAAGGGATTACAACTCTGAGGCAGGCCGTCAACCAGTTAATCCTTTGGCACCAACACGATATCGTGTTGTTGGACGATGAGCCGAGGTCTAGCCCCGTCGCATCTCGAAAGACTGCAGCCCCATCTTCTTCGCCAAAAGTCCAGGAAGATCCACTCCCGCTATGTCTCAGCAAGGATGATAGTAACCTTGCTAGTAAAGACATCCAAGAGCAACCAGTTGAACAACAGCTTGAAGCAGTACAAGAGCAAGCTGCTGGTAGTAAAGAGCAATTGGTTGAACAACAGGTTCAACAACAGGCCAATGTCCAACTTACAACGACTACTCCTTGGTCAGTGCGTGTGAAAGTTAGCTCATACAAAAATAAGGAACCTTATAAAGAAGTCTTATAATATTTGGAAAAAATGAAGAAAAATATTACAAAATCTAATGCATCTCATGCCTCACATGATCCAACATTACAAAATATTGAGGAGTGAGAAGAAGACGGTGTGAGGAGTTCCGGTATACAAGATTCACATGTTCCTCCTGAATATAAGAATGGGAAGCCATTCATGACATTGGCACAACTAAGCAAACATCCTTTCTTGATCAGAAGAATGCACGAGTGGTACATCACTGCCAGCATGAAATATGACATTTGTTACGTCACATTTTGTGTGCCAAAAGAAGCATTCTGGAGCATTGGAGAAGACAAACGAGCCCTTCTCTTTGAAGATCTATGGAGCCTTTTCTATCGAGGCATGCTCGAAATCAACCTGCTACTCATCTGGTGCTTGTAAGTGCCCCTAATATTTTGTATTTGCTTTTCTTACTACACGCATACACATGTCATAAGATTATTACAATTCCCAACTTTTTCATAAGGATGCAATACATGGATAATGAAAAGCTGAACTCCAAGACAGGTATTCTTTACCCTACAGTGATTGCAAAGTCGAATTTTGACTTTCAGATGCAATGGGACTCAGAACAGTACAAGCGCATAACAAAAAAACAATTTAAAAATCAATCGCAAGCCAAAAGAAGGATAAAAAGATAAAGGTTGCAGCCTACATAATACATGCCATGTTTAACTTTATCAGAGATGGCAAGGACCTCGTAAAGGCTCCGTACCACTTCGAGTAAGTTCGACACATGGTATGGAAATAGCAATTATTGCTAATTTTTAACTTAACACGTGTGTTTGTTTGTGTGCAGTAAACACTACATAATGATCATCATTAAGCCAACGCAGGGTTTGGCAACGGTGTTGGACTCAGCCAATTACTCACAAGATACTTAAAAAGATTTCCTTAACATTTTTAGAAGGTAAGGTTATTTGATACTTTTAATATACACGCATATATATAAGTTGGCAACTCTTATATGATATTTATTGTATGACAGCGCTTGGCGGTTTTACGCGAAAAAACTTGGCGGTCAGTGTAACAGCAACATATTCGAATAGATGTAAAATTTGATTCAAGATTGAAATTTGAAATCAACACAACAAGAAAGAGAAAAAATAAAAACAAAAAGAAGGGGAGATGGGCCGTTTCTCCCAGGCGCAGCCCACCTCCCCAGCAGGTCGGCCCACTCTTTCTCCCCCTCGCACAGCCCACGCACCAGCTCACCCTCTCCCCTGACCGGTGCAGCACAACACTGTGGATCTTCCACCTCCCGCTGCCAACGCCGGTCGCTCAATTGTGGGGACCACCCCGTGGTTCACCCACTCCGGGATCACACAGGGTGGTGCCGTGCGATGCGGCACGCAACAACACACAAGAATACGAACAACATACACAGTTTTATTTTACATAAAAACAGCGGAAGTCTTTTACAAACTTAATGTACAGCGGAAGTATTATATATACCTACACTCTCCTACTAACTAAGCAAAAAAGTGTAGCTGTCCAGTCCGGGGACGCTACACACTAGCAGCACTCAAACGAAGGTCACGGCAGCATGCAGGGCTCCAGCTTGGCCGTGTACCCCGACGGGGGCATCGCCTTGTCCTCGGACCCTTCCTCATAACTCTCACCTGCACACAGCTCAAATATTTCAACCGTGAGCACGATGGCTTAGCAAGGCTTAACCGACACTCCTAATCATGAAACTCTACATGAAGGGATTAGTAATATAGAAAAAAGACATTGCAATAAAGACACGCCTACATGTTAATCCTTACTTTCAGTTTTATAGCAGCGGTTTAATGTGCCTTAGGCAGCCCTCACATCGGAAGTCCACAATCAAATAAGAAACGCTTTCCTCCGATGTGGTTATGCCCAAAGTGGAAGATAAACTTAATGAGCTCTACATCTACATCATACATGGTTTCAAGACATTAATAGTTCAATGCAGCATATTCATCTGGCTTCTTTCACTTCTTACTACGTCACAGCACAGTGAACAAGCGGTACTCAAATAACCGTGAGGGACGGTGATTGCAATCAATAGAAACCTGGATAACACGTCACATACACCCACTTTCAGAAGTGTGGTGCTTCACACCTTCCTACTCTGTTGTATGCATCAACCTTTCAAAGGAAACCCAATTGCTGAACCGGTCCATCCGTAACGGGCAGGAGGTCCCCGGGTGGAGTGTGTCTGTGCCCACCGGCTGATTTACACCTTGCTACCCTCAACCCACTCCTATAAAACGGTTGGGTAAGCCTCGGCACCCAGGTTAATCAATTTTATCGGTTTCCTGGTTCCCATATGCCAGTATGCATCCGGTACTGTTCAAACTTGTCCATCAGGGCCGCACACGGCTAGGTCCACAATTGACACCAACAGGGCTACACACGTGAGACCTCCGCTCACTGCATCCTATCCCCTCTGCTGGGTCTCAGTTTCACATTCTCAAGCCATTCTCTACCTCTTTCCATCCCGTGTGATAAAATCTTATCTCGCGAGTAGATTCTAACTACACGACTTCTACCGAGATCCTAAGAACATTAGCACGGCATTCTCTACTCATCGAGTTGTAAACTACGCAACCCTTCATAGGAATTAAAAGTCATGCAAGTGGGGTTTCAATCACCCTAACTCTAATGCAAGCATTTCACCCTAGACATAGGTGATACAAATGAAAACTTTGCAAAAAGTAATTAAATGCAAACCGGGGCTTGCCTGGTTGCGAGTAATATGGAAAGTTAGCTTCGGTTGGATGGACGTCCAACGGCTCCGGCGTGTCCTCAACTTCGGTCACTATATGAAATGCAACAACATATATGTATAAGTGCTAGTGTTATATAAGAGATGAACTCCTATTACTAGCTACTGATGTTTAGGTTCCTTAATTTACCTTGGGATTTTTCCAGTGGATACTAGACTCTCTAAGGATGATCTGAGCAAAATTTGGAGAAATTTCATTGAACCTTGTGGTCTCCAAAATTCGCACAAGTACAAGGCTTCTCTAAATTTTGATCCCAAATCTGAAGTTTTGACTTGGATAACAGTGAAAGATCTAATAAAAGCAGGTATCTATGGTTCTCAAAAAAAAATTTTCACAATTTTTCGAGCTACCTACAGGGAGAAATGAATTTTTGAAGTTGGGCAAAATTGCTGAAAAGTTTCTGTTTAGAATTGGAAATTTCAAATGAAGGCTGAATTTGGAGTAGGATTTAGCCTAGCAAATACACTCCAATGAATCTCAAATTTTTACAGGAGATCACTAATGTTATGAAGAACCTTCTAGAAAAATTTGAGGAAATTCCATAACAGGGATCTTCTGGAATTAATTCCCAAATATTTAACTTTGATGAATTTTGGAGAGAATTCCAGGGATCCTCAGATCAAATTCTTTGCATTTCTGCAGATTACTTACTGAGAGGAATTCAACTAAATTTGTTTCACAAATTTTGTACATCCCTACAGCATGTTATGGAGGTTTGAAGTTTGAAATAATTTTCTGGAAATTAACTTTGTGATTTTAGTTAATTTATTTAACCCTGAGATAACCTACTGATTAAGCCCTCTTAGTCAGCTCCAAAAATCCTAAGATTTTTACCGGAGATCAGGAACTAGGAAAAGGATTTGCTTCCCAAATTTGGGAATTTTTCATAGAGAATCATTCCTGGAATTAATCCCTAAATGATTTACTAAAATGAATTCCACAGAAAATACTGGGCATTTTCATAGCAAGCACTTTGTTCCTCTGTGAAGTACTCCTTATGAGAATTCCAACAAAATTTGTATCACCCTTGTTGGAGTTTTCTACCCAAAGTTATGGACTTCCAAAGGTTGGACATTTTCTGGATTTAATTTCTCCACAGAAAATTCAAATGTGGGCCCCTCCTGTCGGGCTCTTCTTCAACCTCCCGACAGGAAACTCCCGCGTGCAGAGAGCCGTATCTTGGCGCGTGCCACTCTCCTTCGTTTTTCAACAAAATCGGCTCCAGTTTCACCCTACACCATCCTCACATCAAGATCTAGCAGCCGGTCAAGGTCTTACGGCATGAAAACGCCGTGAACACCATCGGCGGCGCGGCGCCGGCGAGGAACAGCACGTATCGAGCTTCTCCCGATGAGCTAAGGTGCCGTACACCATCCCTAAAACACGCAGAACAAGATGCTACCTCTAACCCGAGCCGAAAACGTCCGCAAATGGGAGCTCGATGGTAAGCCGAGCCGTTTTGGCCGGCGGCGGCGAATTCTCGTCGCCCAGGGCGTGTGGTGGCTGGTTTGCTTTAGGATTCAGCATGGAGGGCGCCAGGGTAGCTATTTGCTGTGGCTAGGACCGGATAAACGTTGATCAAGCACTTGGAACAAATTCCTCGATTTAATTTTCGGCGGTTCTTCACGTGTACCGGCGGTAATTCACAAATTCTGGCTAGCCGGCGGTGGTAGTGAGCAAGGAGGGTTCGGGAGAAGCAGCTACACCTCGTGGTGCACCTTAGGGTGGCTTTGATCAAGCCGGAAGGTCGCTGGAGAGGCCGGACGCCTAGTAGCTGTGAAGCGGCTTCGGGTGGAACTGAGAAGAAGAAAGAGCTTCGTGTGCCAACCCTAGTACCCGGGGAGCGAGCTGATGATGCGTGGTATACGTCAAGAACTCATCGGCGCATCTCCTAGAGGGATCAACCGGGCGCTAGGATGACCGGAGGTCGATCGGTGAGGAGGGCCGAGAGGAGCTGCGCATGCTCAGTTTTCCCTGTTGCTTGCTCGAGCAAAGGCAAAAGGCTTCGGTGGACTGCGTAGGCAGAGAGGAGAAATCGAGTTGTGCAGCTGCTACCTCTGTCGATCAATCATGCAAGGGTTTCTTCTGTCGGGACAAATGCTCAAGCAGCTCGGTGGAAGGAAGGGGCACAGCTCAGTGGCAAGCTATGGTGTTCAACTCACACAGAAGCAAATTCCTCCACTGTTGTTCATGTCTCACTGCCATGTGGGTCCCACCCCTCCTAATAGCTCTGATATTTTTCTCCAAATTAAATCCATTGCTTCCTCCCAAAGTCATGGTTTGAAATGTTGAATCCAACTGAATTCATTTGAATTCTAGTGTGGAATTTGAACTGAGTTTGGTTATTTGAATTTGAATTTGGTTCTTTGAATCTTCCCTCTCCAATTGATTCAAAACCACTAGCAAACTAAGCGTAAATAATATGAATTTTGGCATGGATGCTAATTCAAATGTGGGGAATACATTTGGAAAGCAATTTGCCACTTTGAAGGATTTTTGAATTTGAAACTGAAATTTGAATCCAAGTTTGAGGGCTTCCTCTCTTAATCCCAAAAAATAGTAGAACCCCTCCAAATGAGCTGAAATTTGAGAGGCCTAATATTTGGATTATGGAGGCTCAAGTTATGAATTTAGATCTCCATGTTTGGAAGTTTTTAGGAAGTTTGAATCATCACTTTGAACTCACACCGTTATAATTCAAAGTTTTAATTCCCCTCATTTTTCCTAAGTGTAAATGTGCTGAATTTCTTGCTACCACTTTTCGGGAATTTTACATCCCTCCCCCCTTAAAAAGAACCTCATCCCGAGATTCCAAAAGAAAATCAAAATGGGGAAGACTTTACCGGGTATACGATGATAGCAAGTCCGGATAATTCACTTGTAGATAGTTCTCGCTTTCCCATGTCGCCTCTTCAGCAGTATGGTTACTCCACAATACCATGTAAAACCATAAGGTCCGGATTCTTGTGGTGCAATTCTGTTCATCGATAATCCGGATCGGATACTCCGAATATGTGAGGTCCGGTTGAAGAACTTCTATGTCGTCATTGCGGATTTCAGCCGAGGGTTTGAGGCATTTCCTCAGCTGAAAGATGAGGAATACGTTGTGAATTCTTGCGAGCGACACCAATAACTCCAAGCGATAGGCCACGAGTCCACATTTTTCAATGACAGCGAACGGACCAATGGATTGTAAAATCCCCAAAAAGTGGTAGCAAGAATTTCAACACATGAACATTTAGGAAAAATGAGGGGAATTAAAACTTTGAATTATAACGGTGTAAGTTCAAAGTGAGGATTCAAACTTCCCAGAAGTTCCAAACATGTTGATCTAAATTCATAACTTGGATCTTCATATTTCAAATATTCAACCTTCCAAATTTCAGCTCATTTGGAGGGGTTTTAGTATTTGTTTGGGATTAAAAGAGGAAGCCCTCTAATCTTAATTTCAAATTCAGTTTCAAATTCCAATTTGCTCAATTTACAAATTTGGTTCCACAAATGTGTTCTCCACATTTGAATTAGCAGCCATGCCAAAAATGAGAAACTTTGGAGTTGGTTTGCTATGCTTTTGGAACAATGCAAAAGGGATAATTCAAATTCAAATGACCATACCCAATTCAAACTTCACACCAGAATTCAAATCATTTGAATTCAACATTTCAATCCTTAGCTTTGGGGTGAAGTAAGGCATTCAATTATGAGTAGCTGGGAAATAAATTGATTAAGAAAAAAAGTGGTGGGGCCCAGCAGTCAGCCCCACAAATTCATTTTCCCTCACTCTGTTTTCCCCGGTTGGTCACAGCATGCCAGCTCCCGGCTAAGTTCTCCGTCTGACGCTTCCACCGAGCTGCTTCCTCGCTGCTCCTGACGTCGGTTCGTGTGCGTGGGTGCTTAAAGCGGTAGCCCGAGTGCCGGTTCTCTATTCTCCACGTTACACCGCAGTCTCCCTAGCCCCCTACTCGAGCGCACGGCTGCAACCCGAGCTACACCACTGCCCTCGATTCCTCAGCGCCGATCAGCTTCCGGCGATGCGAGCACCTAGCTGAGCTGCCCACAAGCTGCGCCAGCAACTCCTCGACATGCTCCACCACTCCTCAGCTCGTCCCCGGCCTCCCCTCGCAGTGCCCAAGCTGTTCTTCACCGGCAAAACAGAGCCGACGTCGCACCTTGCTGCTCCACGTCTCCCGGCCAACTCCGACCTTCCCAGTGCGAGGAAAACCGCTCAGAGGTGCGTCATGGGGTCTAGTTTCTCACACCAACGTCCTTTTGTGCTTTACCACCTCCGGCTAGCCAGAATTTGGACATTTCCGATGGTGCATGTGGAGGACCGATGGAGACAACTTCGGGAAATTCACCCCACACTTTGGATCATCGGGTCTACGGTCTTAGACACAGCTACTAGAGCTTCTAGCGATATCCCATGCCGAAGCATGAAGGAAATCATCTCTTCTTCACCCTGGGAGACGCGAATCCCTCGCCGCCAGCCAAAACACCTCGGTTCACCGTGGAGCTCCGATTTGCAGGCATTTTCAACTCGGGCTAGGGGTAGCACCGTGTTCTACGTGCTATAAGGATGGTGTACGGCCCCTTAGATCACCGGTTGAAGCTTGGGACGTGCGGTTCCTCGCCGGCACCGTACCACCGAGCCACCTCGCCGTTGCTGATGGGTTTCCCGGCGTTTTCATACCCTGAAACCTTGCCCGGCTGCTAGGCTGTGATCCGAGGGTGGTGTAGCACAAAACCACAGGGAGAATGGTCGAGAAACGGGCGAGAACACGGCACGCCATCATCGGTTCCAGCGTGCGTGCACGGGGGCCTGTCGAGAGGTTGAAGAAACGTCTGACCCATGGGCCCCCCCTTTGAGTCTCTGTGTAAATTTCAAACAGAAAGTGATTCAAGTTTGAAAAATCCATAACTTTGTGTAGAGAACTCCAAAAAGGGTGAGACCAATTTTTTTGGAATCCTCATTAGGAGTACTTCACCGACGAACAAATTGCTTGCCATGAAAATGCCCAGGAATTTCTGTAGAATTGTTTTAATAAATCCTTTGGAGATTTATTTCAGGAGCAATTCTTCATGAAACATTCCCAAATTTGGGCAGCAAATCCTTTCCATAGTTACTGATCTCCAGTAATATTTTTGTAAAAGCCCAAGAAAGTGACTTGCAAAAGTGTTCATTTCTTCACCTTACAACACCAAAGTTCAGTTGGTGGATAGCTCATGAACACTTGTGAAGAGCAAGTAAACACCATCAAACGGGGTGATTAGAGGGGAAAGCCCTAATTTCAAAAAGTAGGAGTCATACACATACACATGAAAGGCTGAGCTCATCCCTGGACCTTAAATAGTATTGGGAAGGCTCAGGCCAAATTTCATGCAAATCCAAGACTTTTTGAGGCATGTTTGGAGACATTTGTAAAAAGGGCCAATTTGAATGCAAATTCAAATTGCAGCCACTTTCATCACTTCAATTCAAAAGTTGACTTCATATTCAAACTCATCACATTTTTCTGAGTTAGTCCACCAATTTTCATCCTCATTGGAGTTTATCTTGTCGGGGGCTAAATTTGCATTAATTCAAAACTGAATTTGAATTTCAGTTCAAATGTGCAGCAAAATTTAGCCAAACCAGTTTCAAATTGAGGAAATCAAATTCAAACCATGACTTTGGGGTTAAGCCTTTCATTCAATTGTGAGTAGCTGGGATCTTTTCAGTGAAAACAGAAAGGAAAATGAGAAAAGAATTAGAGGGGAGGGCCCCACTTGTCAGTAGCCTTAACACAGAAGCATTCTCGGCTTGATTTTTCACTCGACCAAGAGCGCGCGCCCGCCTGCTACCGACGTCGGCGCCCGACCGCCTCAGCCAGGCCAGCTCCTGGTCGCGGAGAGGGAAAGATCAGGGACCGAAGAGAGAAAACGTGTAGCCCTGCCGTGTCCCGTTTCTCCCCTAACGCAGTTCGCCTTCGCCCCCACAACAGAAGCAAATCGCTCCGAGCTCGCCTCTCTCTGATCACCGGCGTTCGGGTGACACAGGCACCTTCGTGGCCGACGAGCTACACAAAAAAGGTCCACTCCAAGGTGCCTAACACACTCATGCCGACCGCTCCTCCTCTCATGCTTCGCCGGGGTAGAATTTGTCCGGTTAGTCATTCGGCGTTCAAAGGACCGAATAGTTCAAAACTCGGAAATTCGTATTGGGTAGTTCACCACAAAGTATTCCGAGCTACACATACGTTCTGCACCTGTCCACGGCCACCTAGCATCAAAAACCGGCGAAAACCATAGACTAGGGTTGCTGTTCTTTGAAATTATTCAATCACCGCCGTTTTAGCCATAGGTCGACGGAGAGGTCCTAGTTGTGGCCATTTTCACGGGGATCAGTGCTCATATATGTGATCAGCAATTCTCAGCGAAGCTCTCCGAGCAAACCGCATCAAAAAAGGTGCAGAGGACACCGAGTTCGACGTCGCCGATGAGCTCCCGGCCGCTGTCACCGTCGTGAGCACTATTCCAGCCGTCACCGAGCTCCGGTGAGTGCACCACCGTGTTTCTCACGCAGAAATATGCACAGGCAGCGAGTTTCGTCGAAGGTCGGACAGCAGAACGCCCGGGGGCGAGCTCTCCGGCGAAGGGGGCGACGGTGAGCCGTGGGAGCGCGAGGTAGACAAAGCTCCGTGGGCCCCACGTGTCGGCCTCTGTTTAAACAGCGCTGGATCTGCTGTGGCACCGGGATCTCATGCGACTATGCGGGAGACTCTGCGGACCCCCATGTGGTTTGGCTCCGGTGCTGACATGTAGCCCGGGGACCCCACCAGCCGGTTTCAACTTTATTTGAATTTTCAGATTTGGTTCAAACTTCAAATGCATATAACTTCTGCTAGGAAGCTCCAAATTCAGTGAACCAAATTTTGCTGAACTCAGCTTTTTGAGTACTTTCCAGCAACACAAATTTCAGCTCATTAAACTTAATGGTTTTCCAGAATTAATTCCCTAAAATTTAAATTATGGGAAAATTTTATCTGGAGAATTACTTTATGAAAAAATCTGAAATTTGGCTGGGAGGTTTATTGGAAAATCCTTGAGTCATAGTAAAACTCTCAGAACCATCCAAGTTCATCTAGTCCCCCTAATGGTGTGATTAAGTGAACTGCCCAGAAAAAAATAGAAAAATGTACAGAAATATTTTTCAGATTTTCTCAAATCTTATTTAGGGCATAACTTCATCCAGGATTCCTCAATTGACATGAAACCAATTCCGTTAGAACCACCACAAACTCTATTTTCCAGAAAGTAATGATTGGAGCCATGAAAATCCCTGGAAATCCTTAGAGACCCTACTAATGACCAAATAGGCTTTTATTTGTACAAGGCTCAAATAAACTTTGTTTCAAATGAAACTTGGTCAAGAATCTGGTTAGGACTCTACCAAGCCACCATAAAAATTTCAGAGCCAAAGGGGAGGGTTAGCTAGAGTTATGGTAATTACTTATTCAGTTCTAAACATTGCATTTAAGTTGACATATAGTATATCGTTTACATGTACTCGGTGAAGGCGAGGAGACCCCGGAAGTGCTCAACTTCCTTCTTCCGGACGAATCCCTAACCAATGACCAGCAGCAACAAGGCAAGCGCCGGTTTACATTAACCAATTTTACAAAGTTTTGCTTTATGAATAATTAGTATGTGTTATGGATGTGCATTAGGTGTAGGATGGATGAAAACCAAGTGCATAACCAGATTTTCCCACAGGAGTGAGGGTAGTGTCTACGTCCTTGAGTAGACAGGCTATGCTTAGTGATTCATAGAACTTTGGTACAAGTTGAGTAGTTGGAATCTACTCGCGAGTTAGGCTTGGGACACACGGGACTGGTTCGAGTGACGTGAGATCACTTTAGTAATGAAAATGAGACTAGACAGGAGCTAGGGCGCAGCAAGAGGAACTCTGTGTGCGCAGCCCTGTCCGTGTCGATTGAGGACCGATCCGTGTGCAGCCCATGCTGATCATGTTTGAACGTACCGAAGGCATATCGGATATATGGGCCCCGGTAAACCGATGTAACCTAAACCTCCGGGTGTCGAGGCATAGCACACCGATTTATAGGTGTAGGTTGAGGGCAGCAAGGTGGAAATCTGCTAACGGGCATAGAGAGATGCTCCGTGTAGGGAACCTCCTGTCCGTTTTGGTGCGACCGGTTCGACATTTGGGCTGTTGGGTGAAAGGTTGTCCCGTACGACATCGAGTGAGCGTGCTGTGCAGCTCCACAGGTGGGATTACGTGATGTGCTCTTTGGGTATCCCTGCAGGTGTATATCGAGTCGATTCACCGTCCCCCCTCACGGTGATGAGTACCAATTGGTCACTGAGTCGTGACGTAGGTTAATATATGAAATGTGCTGAATCAATATTGCTGTTATGATAAAAATTGTATTGCTACATGTGTGCCACCAAATACTGCTCACTAAATTTCATATTCATGACCTGTTAACTTGTGGCTAAAAGAAAAACTAAGGATGAACTTGTAGGTGTGTCCGTTTGCTGAAATTTACCCTCCCATGTTCGTTGTAAACTGCATGTAGAGTTTCATGCCTAGGTGAGTCGGTTAAGTCTTGTTGAGCCATCGTGCTCACGGTTTCTGCTATAAGTGTTTTTCAGGTGAGGAGTACACCACGGACTCGGGTTACGAGTCCACCGGCGAGGGCTACCCTCCGTCGGGGACCACAGTTGAGTGGAAACCGTACACGCCGCGCTGAGCTGAGGAGTGCAGCTACTGTGGGTTGTCCTAGGGCTTGGCAACCGACTTTTGCTAGGTAGATGGGCGTGAGTTGTACAAACTTAGTTTCCGCTGCTGTAATCTAAACACTAGTTTGTAACTGAAGTCTTGTACTACTTTGTACATTTCAGTTGGTTTTCTATGTAATACAGTATCGTTCTTATGATGTGTGCTGTCGGGTGTCGCATAATGCGGCACCACCCTCTGTGATCCTGGATGAGCGGATCCCGGTCCGCCACAGGCTGATATCAGAGCCGCATTGGGGATAGCACACTAATTAAGGAATGTATTACGGGAAAACTTAGGTTTACGATGAAGTTTCACTAGTTTGCCCAAGTAAGGACTATATATTAGCATAGTTACTTAAAGTGGCAAGACTAAAATATGTGTTATAATTCTGAATTTTGATTATGTAATGACGCACCTACGCTCAGGTAAAAATGGTAAGGAACGCCACCGAAAGCGCATCAATTTCGGTTAGCTCCCCTGACGAGGAATGTAGTTCAGGGATAGGTCTCACAGCTTGGTGTGAGACGTTAATATGAAACTCTTGGACTCTTCATGTTCCTGAGTTCATATGAAACGCTTATCCCTAGCGTGCATTAGGCAAGCAAGTGGAGACCCCATCGTGTGGTCAGTAACGCGATAGTGTGTTCGTCTGGAAATAGCCCAAGAGGACATACGCAGCGCTTGCCATCGGCGTGCCCTGCAGGGCAGTAGGTGGTATCTATTGGGGTGATAAAATTTCCAAACGTGACGACCCATCCGCGCTCTTCTCGGGTTCCCCGTCCTGTGGTGTTAAAACACGATCACGTACCTTGAGACGTGGCTTAACTCAAGGACGGACGTATGGCAATGATACGAGCGTTTGTATTTACTTTCAAATATGGACCTGCCTGAAATGAAAATAACCTTTGAATGCATCATTATTGGGTGTTCTTCTGCAGGTACTAACCACGTATGTATCCCGTGTAGTATACGTGTGCGAGAGACCGTTTAGTGCCACAATTGAGACGTATATGGTGGTATAATCCGGTTAGGATTTTCTTTTTTGTGAGGAACGTAGTACCAACATATAATAGGCATGTGCATGAAAGATAATGATAACAACGAACTAAAATCACCAAGTTTCAACAGTTAGGACTTTGGGGGGTAGAAAATTTAATAGTTGATCAGTGTAGTTCCAAAGGATTGAAAAACAGAGTGCTCTGTTTTGGGAACCAAGTTTGCTAAACTTTGACAGAGCATAACTCACGGATTATTTAGCCAACGGGGGTGTGGGATATAGTTATGGAAAGGTGTTTAAGTACTGTACAACTTTGTTGTAGACTCCCAGAGCTGAATCACAACTTACGATGGCTTAAATCCCAGTGGAATGTAAACTGTCCAGAACCAGGACAGATTTAAAACACTCTCTGGACCGTTCTGTTTTTCAAGCATAACTTCCTGTAGAAAAATCTAAAATTTTCATATCATACATATTTGGAAAGGGTAGGAGATGTGTTACATCTTTGTAATTCAAAGTTTCTGCAATTGCAGCACAGAATTCAGTGAAAATGTGAGTTGAAAACAGCAACTTCCAATGGAGGTGCTGTTGAAATTCTTCCAGAAATTCTGTTGACTTTGAATTACCATAACTTTTTAACCATAGCTGATCTGAGGGAAAATAAATACTAGTTGGACATATACTGAAGTTAAATTTAACTTTGGTATTCAGCTTGAGGCATGAGAATGCCAAGAACCAGATCAAAATCTGGGATATGTAGAAACTGGTCATTCTGGCAGAGGGATGACAGTTGAACTCACTTGAGAGATTGTTGTACCCTAGGGGGTTTACGTACTTCCATTGGGGTAGGACATACTCATGAGTAGTTATCTTCAACTAGTGAAAGATTTGAGTATATTTCCTGCTCAAGTTTCTTTTTCTAGAGACCATGCTTGTGTCGTATTGAAGATAAATGGGTAGTATACGTGATGACAAAGCGATATTAATGTCTCGTAGTGACCAAACCTAGTTGAGATGAACTTACAAAGAGGAAGTCCGTCAATTTGGATTTAACTAGTTTATATTTGGTCTAGTAATGGTGTAGCTTGTGCAAAGTTATTACATTATCTGTATACGAGATGTGTCGCATGCTTTACAGTCATTATGTTTACGCCTATTTTATTGGACTGCATGAAGTATGCTGCGGGACTGATGTTTATTGTCGTATGATTGCAGATGGTTCACACTCGGACCACGCATGAGATCGGTGGCTCTAGCCAGAAGGGGGGTGATGACTCCCAGCCACCTGCCTACGACAGCACCCTGCAGCAACAACCACCACCGCGGCCTCCGCTTACCCTAGCGGATGTGATAGCAGCACTGGTGGGGAATCATGAGGAGCAGACCATCTGCTCCGCACGATCGTGCAGAATACGTCCCAGGTGGGGGGTGGGGACGTCAAGAGAGGGGGCCCCATGAGCCCCATGTTGTGACGTACTCAGACTTCATGAGTCTGCACCCTCCGGTGTTCACGGAAGCAGCAGAACCCCTGGAGGCCGACAACTGGCTGCTGACAATTGAGTCCAAGTTTGGGCTGCTCCAATGTACGGAGCGGCAAAAGACTCTGTTCGCGGTGCAGCAGCTTCACGGTGCCGCTGGTGCGTGGTGGGCGAACTATGTCGCCTCACTGCCGGCTGGCCATGCCGTGGAGTGGGAAGAATTCTGGGAGGCGTTCTGCGCCTACCATATCCCTCCCGGGATAATGAAGCGGAAGTTCGAAGAGTTCTTGGAGCTGAAGCAGGGCGGGATGAGTGCCCACGAATACTCCCGTGCCTTCAACCATCTGGCGCAATATGCGTCGCATTATATCTCCACCGAGGAGAAGAAGCGAGAGCACTTCTATCAGGGATTACATCCCAAGATGAAGACGCATCTCGTCCAATGCAATCGCGGCACGTTTAATGATCTAGTCAACGCCGCTATCACGCAAGAAGATGCTCAGCGGGAGTTGGCGGCTGAGCAGTGGAAGCGCAGCACTTCACCCAGCAATGGTGGTGGAGCTCTCCAGAAATACCGCATGGTGTATCGGACACCATCCGGTCAGCAGTGGCAACCACCGGCGTGACCTCAACAGTTTGGGGGTCGTTCTTTCCAGCCACCCCTATTCTGACCGCCGATGCCACCACCGCAACCGCAACAACAACATCAGCAGATGGTACCCTGGGCATTTCCACCGCCACAATGGACCCCTGGTTTCTGTCCGCCGATCAGCGGAGGACCGCCTCGCTACACTTGCTTTACGTGTGGCCAGGCAGGCCATTTCTCGAAGGACTGTCCCCAGGGGCAGCAGAGCAGCGGGCAAGCCCAGTATCAGGGCGGTGCTCGAGGCCGACCTCCAGTCAAGAAGGTTGGTCAGTGAACTTGGGGCGTTCGCAACCTCGACAATGAGGATGCCCTAGAGGGACACAACATGCTGGCGGATACGTTCACTCTCAATAATCAAGCAATCATCATATTACTTGATTCGGGTGCAACCCACAGTTTCATAAGTGCATCCTATGTGGCTAAGCATCAAATGCAAGTCTTCCCAACCAACTGCTCATATATGATCTGCTCACCGGGAGGGAAGATTTCAGCAAATATGATGATTCCAAAAGCACCTCTGTGCTAAGGTGGGAAGATATATCCCACCACCTTGACAATACTTACGGGGCAAAAGATTGATGCAATCTTAGGGATGTCATGGTTACGCTACCATGGCTCTGTCCTGGACACTGGGACACGGACGGTTCATTTGAATTCTCCATTCCACCATCCGCATTCCATGGTGTTCGACAATCCTGTCTAGGAAGTTTTAGCAATTAATAATACTGAAGCTCTCAAGGTAGAGGACATCCCTGTAGTCCGGGAATACCCCGACATGTTTCCGGATGATCTTCCGAGCATGCCACCTGAGCGGGATGTCGAGTTCAAGATTGAGCTTGCACCCGGGACTACTCCTATCTCACGGGGACCATAGAAAATGGCTCCGAACGAGCTGTCAGAATTGAAAGAGCAGCTCAATGATCTGTTGAGCAAAGGATTCATTAGACCGAGTTCCTCGCCTTGGGGATGCTCGGCGTTGTTCATAGGATGGAACCTTGAGGCTGTGTGTGGATTACCGGCCGCTCAATGCCGTCACCATCAAGAACAAATACCCACTGCCCCACATTGACATCCTATTTGATCAGCTTTTGGGTGCAAGTGTGTTCTCCAAGATGGACCTTCGCTCTGGATATCATCAAATAAAAATCCGGGCGGAGGATATGCTGAAGACGGCCTTCTCAAAGGGATATGGTTTATATGAATATCTCATCATGTCTTTTTGTCTCACCAATGCTCCGGCACATTTCATGCATCTCATGAACTCGGTGTTCATGCCGGAGCTGGACAAGTTCGTTGTGGTATTCATCGATGATATCTTGGTTTACTCCAAGATAGAAGTAGAACATGCCGAATGCTTGAGAATCGTTCTTCAACGATTGCGGGACAACAAGCTCTATGCCAAGTTCAGCAAATGTGAATTTTGGATCAGCCAAGTGCCATTTTTGGGACATATCATCTCAGCGGAAGGCATTGTGGTTGACCCAAGCAAAATTGAGCAAGTGCTGAAATGGAAAGCTCCCACTTCTGTCCATGAAGTCAGAAGTTTCCTCGGCTTAGCGGGATATTTCCGGAGATTCATTCCAAGCTTCTCCAAGCTTGCTAAGCCGATGACAGAATGGTTCAAAAAGGGAACAAAGTATGTTTGGAACTCAGCATGTGCAGGAGCGTTCCAAGCATTGGTGAAGCATCTCACAACAGCCCTGGTCTTAGCTCAACCGGATACGACCAAACCCTTCGACGTGTATTGTGATGCGTCCGGCATCGGGCTCGGCTGCGTGTTGATGCAGGAAGGACGTGTGGTCGCATATGGTTCACGCCAACTCCGAGACCATGAGCAGCATTATCCGACTCATGATCTTGATCTCACTGCAGTGGTTTTGGCGCTGAAAAATGTGGAGGCACTATCTCCTAGGGAATTTGGTGCATCTCTACACCGACCACAAGAGCTTGAAGTATATTTTCACCCAGGAGGAGCTGAATATGAGGCAAAGAACGTGGTTAGAACTAATCAAAGATTGTGAGATTGAGATTCATTACCACCCCGGCAAGGCGAATGTGGTTGCCGACGCGCTGAGTCGGAAGTCACATGTCCATAACCTCACCATTACACCGGTGGAGGAGGAAGAGCCGAGTTTACACTTGGTTCCTTATGGGTCACTATACAACCTTGCTCTCATCCCTACCATTAGGGAGGAGATCATTGCAGCTCAGAAAGTGTACAAGGGTATGGCACATCTCCGGAGACGGATAGACAACGGGGAAATCAAATGTCTCCTAAAAGATAATGAGGGGACGCTGTGGTTCAGTGACCGCATAGTCGTACCCCAGAATATAGAGCTGAGAAAGAAGATTCTTGATGAAGCTCACTTGTCTAAATACTCCATTCATCCGGGCAGCAACAAAATGTACCAAGATTTGAAAAAGAAATTTTGGTGGACACGGATGAAGCGGGAAGTGGCTAAGTACGTATCCAATTGTGATACGTGTAGACGAGTGAAAGCGGATCATATGAGAAAATCAGGGCTGTTGCAACCCCTGAAAATTCCAGCA
This sequence comes from Neostapfia colusana, assembly GCA_030760725.1. Lineage (NCBI taxonomy): Eukaryota > Viridiplantae > Streptophyta > Magnoliopsida > Poales > Poaceae > Neostapfia > Neostapfia colusana. Next base: position 99,262,414 of record JASWHV010000007.1, on the reverse strand, counting down.
TGGAAGTGAGAAGATGTGTGCATGGATTTCATTTTGGGATTACCCCTGACTTCCAACAAGCATGATTCCATTTGGGTAATCGTTGACCGGTTAACCAAATCGGCTCACTTCATTCCCGTGCATACACATTTCCATGCCAACAGATATGCGGAGTTGTATATTGCAAGAGTCCTATGCTTGCATGGAGTACCCAAGACCATAGTCTCAGACAGAGGGGCACTATTTGTATCTCGTTTCTAGGAGCAGTTGCATGCTGCTTTGGGTACTAAGCTGATTATAAGCTCCACCTATCACCCTCAGACAGATGGACAGACTGAGACGGTGAACCAAGTACTAGAAGACATGTTGAGAGCTTGTGCCATCCACCACGGTATAAACTTGGATGATCATCTACCGTTGGCGGAATTCTCGTACAACAATGGCTATCAAGCGAGTATCAAGATGGCACCCTATGAGGCTCTCTACGGTCGCAAATGCAGCACCCCATTGAACTGGTGCGAGTCCGGTGAAAGGGTAACATTCAGGGTTGATTTGGTGAACGACGCCAAAGAGCGCATTCAGATGATTGAAGCCAACTTGAAGGCCGCCCAATCCCGGCAGAAAAGCTAAGCTGATAAGAGGCGTAGGCCGCTGCACTTTGACGTCGGGGAGCACGTGTACCTCCGTGTATCTCTGATGAAAGGCGTGCACCGGTTCGGCGATAAGGGGAAACTCTCTCCCCGATTATTGGACCCTATACCATCACTGAGAAGTGTGGACGAGTGGGTATAGAATGGAACTACCGCCATTTCTTGCTGGTGTTCACGACGTTTTCCATGTTTCACAACTGCAAAAATGTCTGAAGTATACGGCTGCTGTTCCCACCGAAGACATCGGCTAGCTGCAACCGGATTTAACGTACGATGAATATCCAGTGGCAATTATTGATGAAAAGGCCCGGACCACACGTAGCCTAACGCTGTGGTTCTACAAGATACTGTGCAGCAACCACACCACTGAAGAAGCGACGTGGGAGAGCGAGGAATTCCTTCGCTCAAACTACCAGGATTTCATGGCGTCTCATCACGGGTGCGTCCCTGTTACATCGCTGTCTCTTCTTTTATAATCTCGGGACGAGATTCTTTTAGTGAGGGAGGGATAGTCCAAGAAAGTGACTTGCAAAAGTGTTCATTTCTTCACCTCACAACACCACAGTTCAGTTGGTGGATAGCTCATGAACACTGTGAAGAGCAAGTAAACACCATCAAAAGGGGTGATTAGAGGGGAAAGCCCTAATTTCAAAAAGTAGGAGTCATACACATACACATGAAAGGTTGAGCTCATCCCTAGACCTTAAATAGTCTTGGGAATGCTCAGGCCAAATTTCATGCAAATCCAAGACTTTTTGAAGAAATTTTGGAGACATTTGTAAAAAGGGCCAATTTGAATGCAAATTCAAATTGCAGCCACTTTCATCACTTGAATTCAAAAGATGACTTCATATTCAACCTCAGCACATTTTTTTGAGTTAGTCCACCAATTTTCATCCTAATTGGAGTTTATCTTGTCGGGGGCTAAATTTGCATTAATTCAAAACGAGAATCCGTCGCCGCCGGCCAAAACACCTCGGTTCACCGTGGAGCTCCCATTTGCGGGCATTTTCAACTCAGGCTAGGGGTAGCACCGTGTTCTACGTACTCTAGGGATGGTGTACGGACCCTTAGATCACCGGTTGAAGCTTGAGACGTGCGGTTCCTCGCCGGTGCCTCGCCACCGAGACGCCTCGCCGTTGCCGATGGGTTTTCCGGCGTTTCATACCCCGAAACCTTGCTCGGCTGCTAGGCTGTGATCCGAGGGTGGTGTAGCACAAAACCGCAGGTAGAATGGTCGAGAACACAGCACGCCATCATCGGTTCCGGCGTGCGCGCGTGGAGGCCTGTCGAGAGGTTGAAGAAACGTCTGACCTGTGGGCCCCCCTTTGAGTCTCTGTGTAAATTTCAAACAGAAAGTGATTCAAGTTTGAAAAATCCATAACTTTCTGCAGAGAACTCCAAAAATGGTGAGACAAATTTTGTTGGAATACTCATGAGGAGTAATTCACCGAGGAACAAATTGCTTGCTATAAAAATGCACAGGAATTTCTGTAGAATTGTTTTTAGTAAATCCTTTGGAAATTTATTTCAGGAGCAATTCTTCATGAAACATTCCCAAATTTAGGAAGCAAATCCTTTCCATAGTTACTGATCTACAGTAAAATTTTGAGCTTCATTGGAGTTCATTTGCTAGGCTAAATTTCCTTCCAAAGTTCAGCCCTTATTTGAAAATTCAAATTTAAACAGAAACTTTTCAGAACTCCTGTCCAACTTCAAAAATTCATATCTCTCTGTTGGTAACTCCAAAAATGGTGAAACAAATTTTTTTAGAACCATGGAGACCTACCGTACTTAGATCTCCTCCTGTTAGACATGTTAAAACTCCAGATTTGGGCTCAAAATTCAGAGATGCCTTGTACTTGTGGGAATTTTGGAGACCATAAGGTGCAATGAAATTTCTCCAAATTTTGCTCAGATCATCCTTAGAGAGTCTAGTATCCACTGGAAAAATCCCAAAGCCATTTAAGGGTCCTAAATAGTAGTAGATATGAATAGAAGTTCAATTCTTATAAGTCCTTAACACTTATACATATATTTTGCTACATTTCATTTAGTGACCGAAGTTGAGGATAGCCGGAGCCCTTGGACGTCCTGCTACCTGAAGCTAACTTTCCATTTGACTCGCAACCAGGCAAGCCCCGGTTTGCATTTAAGTACCTTTTACAAAGTTTTTCATTTGTATCACTTATGTCTAAGTTGCATTGGTTGCATTAGAGTTAGGGTGATTGAAACCCCACTTGCATAGCCTTTTAAATCCTATGAAGGGTTGGGTAGTTTTACAGACTCGACGAGTAGAGAATGCCATGCCAATATGCTTAGGATCTCGGTAGAAGTCGAGTAGTTGGAATCTACTCGTGAGGTGTGGTTTTATCACACGGTATGGAATAGAGTAGAAAATCGCTTAAGAGTTGTGAAACTGAAACCCAGCAGGGGGGATAGGAAGCAGTGAGCGGAGGTCTTACGTGCGTAGCCCTGTTGGTGTCGATTGAGGACCGAGTCGTGTGCGGGCCTGCTGAATGTAAAAGTCCCAAAAACGTGTATGAATAAAAACTAAAGTTTGAGTTCATAGGTGTGGCAAAGACATGAAAAAAATGGGACTTGCTAAAACTTTTCTTCATGCAAGGTAATACATGGATGAACATCCAACATGAGGTTCGCCTTTTTACTTAAAAGTGTTGGACCAATAAGGAGTTAAATACCTCTTTGCATGTGAGTTTAAAATTCAGATTTGAAAATTCAAAGTTCACACATATGGTGACCCAAAAACTTTGAATTAACATGCAGCCATATAGTTGAGTTTTTAGGGAAAAGGTTATCACCAACTTTTCAATTGTAGGGTGGGCTCAAAAAGGAGTTAAAGAGGAGAATTTGCAAACTTCAACCAAATTCAAATTTGGCAAGCAAATTCAAACTGAATTGGAAGGATTCAAATTCTAACCCACACTTTAAACTCAGAATTGTGGGAATTAAGAGGATCACTTTGAGAAAATATTTGGGGGTTAGAATGTGGGATGGGACCCACATGGCAGTGAGCTGGAGGCTTAAACTTAACCAGGAAGCAAATGAATTTGGCTTCTGTTCTGCTCGGGCGCCACCGAGGAGTTCCACCGCGCCCCCCGGGGAACTGGACCCGACACCTCCTGCTGCTCCCCCCCCCACGCGAGACCACCGAAGGCGGTTTCCTTCGACGTTATCGTGCCCTCGGCTGAGCAAAGACCCGATTGCTCTCCTCCTCTCGCGTGAACGCCGCACAGCCGTTCTTCCCTCGTTCGCTCTCGGTCGATCGGGAAACCAGCGGAGACCATCGCGCCCACTGCCTCCGAGGGGCTAAACACAGAGGCGCAACCGTTGCTCACTTCCCCCGACCCAGAAACCACCAAGTCCCGGCGTTCCCGAGCCCCCAATCAACCATTCCGCGGCGACCTCAAAAGAATCGACGGTCGGCTTCACGTGGACAGCTCTCCACAGAAGCTTCCAAGCCCAATCAGTCACGGCCACAGGAGCGTTCTGCTGTGTTATTGCTCTCACCCAAAACTTGGAGCAAGTCGTGGAGCGTAGCCGGCAAATTCCGAGGTTTTGCTCCGGCGGCTTCAACCCGAGCATCCGGTATGGAAATCCAAAATTCTCCACTTCTGTTCGTTCTTAGCTCGTCAAACTTTGCAAGGAGGAGCTGGACTAGCCGGCGGTCATAACCTCTTTAGCATCCGAGGCATGACATTAACTGGGCACCGCGAATTTTGAGCTCTACCGAGCGTGATCACGGCGGAACCGGTCGGCCGCACGGTGACGCCCGGTTTGCGGCCAGTCCAGGGCCATTTGAGGGCCATGCCAAGCTTGGTGATCGACCACTGATACTGTAGCACGTGTTTGTCGCTTGGTTAGAGGACTAGGAACCCTGGTCGACGGTGCCGAAAGGCAGCAAGGACCGCCGCACGTCGCCGGGGTGTTTCCGGTCACCGGCAACCCTAGATGACCCCGCAGATATGTTCCTCGACATCATAAACGCCCTGGCAGCAAACCTCAGCTCGGGCGGTGGCCGGAGAAGGCGAGCCGGTGAGCTCCGGCGTCGGGCCGGCGAGGGGCAGCGCGGGCGCGGGAAAACAACGGGAGGAAGAAGAAGACCGGGTGGGTCCCAGCCGTCAGCGCCTGTAGAGTTTAAAAAGAGGATCTGTTGTGGCTAGGATCTTTTGTGGCTACTCGGTACAATCCTGTGAACCGCTGTTGCCCCAATCTGATTGGCTGGGGTTTAAAAAGCGGGCCCAATGGAATTTGCTGTAGGGAAATAATTCCAGACTTAGCTCAATCTTTGGAAATTCATATCTCCCTGTAGAAAACTCCAAATTGAGTGATTCCAATTGGGTTGGATTCATCTCTCTGAGTTCTATCCAAATATGAACTCAGATTTCTATGAAAGTCAATATTATGTTCTGGAAAATTCTTTGAATTTTTTCTGAAAAAGAATTTTTGAGGGAGTTTGGGTTATCCAAAAATACCCAAATTTTGCCAGAATATTCTTTAGCATATTATTGACCTACTAGCAAATGTTCAACTCATTTGAAGATCATTTGTGTAGGAATTTGCTAAATGCAAACTACTGTGTTCAAAAGAGTCCAGAAACATTTTCAGAAAATGTTTCCCACTTCAAAAATCTGTTCTGAGCAATCCATAGCTCCAGAAATCATAGGAAAATTTAGGCAAGCTCTCTGGGACATACTTGGAATTGTAGTTCACTTAGTTGGGCATGAAAATGCACATTACTGCAGAATTAATTCTATTGAGTACAAATGCTTAAAGAATTGTTCTTGGAGAACTACCCAAGAAAAAAGGCTAAATTTTGGACCAGATGACTCTCATGTGATCAAGAACTCACATGTAAATTATCAGCCCAGGATGAGTCCTGGAACTCCCTGTCCTTATTCTCCATACTTATGTATAAGGGAAAAATACATAAGAGATATTGTGAGAATTATGGAGGACACAATATGACTCCACATTAGCTGCAATTTGGCAAGCTAAATCCTTAGGTAGTATAGAACCTGCTGTAAAAGTTTTGGAGGCCATTGGAGTTCTTGTTCTTCAGTTGCACTCAAATCTTTTCAGCTTATCTATTATGTTCATTAGAGAAAAGGGTTAGTGTATAGCTAAGGGCCTTAAGGTCAAATTAGTTTAATTCTGTTCCTTGCACAACAGAGGAAAACCAAGCCATGCTTGGCTTTTCCACACTACCTCTGTTCCTAAGAAATTAATTCCATAACTTCTTTCCATTACAGTCTATAAAATATGTGCATATGCATCTCAATAGGAACCACAACGAAGGGGACTCAAAGGAGTGATTCATCGAAGTGGATCAAGCTCCGAAGAGTCAAGGGTGGATCTGCAAGGATACTAACTGCTTATATACGACTACCCTGCAAAACAGGCAAGCTCCGGTTTGCATTTAACAGCTGTTAAGTTTTTATTTTGTATTCACCTTTGGTTAAGATTTGAACTGTGCATTAGGTCTAGTGTTTGATACTCCTCTTGCATAGCCAAATGACCCATGGAGTATTGGGTAGGTGTCTTTCACCGTGTAGAACTGCCATGCTTAAGTACGGTTCGGTAGAAGTCGAGTGGTGAGATGCTACTCGCAGATTTAGGGACAACAGGGGCATACGGGATTGGTTCGTAATTGAATTAGCAAGTTAAAAGTTGAGACCGGAAGGTTCTAGGAGCAGCAGGACATAGGGGCCTGGGTGCTGTAGACCTGTCCGTGTCGGTCAAGGACCGATCCGTATGCGGCCCTGTTGAACAAGTTTGAGTTGTGTACCGGACTCATGCTGGCTATATGGCACCCAGTAAACCGATGTACCTCGGGAAGCTGTCGTTGGGACTTTTCGGGTCGCCTCAGGCGGACGGCCGGTGTGCAGTATGTGGGGAATATTCTCATGACATCTCACGTCGGAAGGTGCACCATGAGAGTAGCTACTGTACGGGGCGACTTGATCGATTCAGCGGGGGTGAAACGGGGGAAAGGTTGCCACGTACGACGTCAGTGATGGTTGTTGTAGGCAACGTCGAGTACGGGCGTACGTGTCGTGTAGTCCGGGTGTTATTGATTCGAATCACCGTCGCTCGCGGAATGGACCGAGCATACTTGTTCTCACAGTCGTGACGTAGTAAGAACTTGCATGAGAAAGGAACTAATCATATTGATGTGAAGTATTATACTAGTGTTGTATTGGATCTCGATGAATAGGCTAGTGCAAACTCGATTCTTTTATGCCATGAGCAATTTACATCGGGGGAAAACGTTTCTTGTTTGATTTTGGACTCCCAATGTAGCGTGCCCAGGGTTACTTAAAATTCTGCAATTAATACTTGAAAGTAAGGATTCACTTTTAGGCCAGTTAATTATGCTTATGCCATCCTATGTTAGGTTCATAACCTCACTTAGAGTTTCATGTTTAGGGTGACGGTTAAGTCTTGCTGAGCGTTATGCTCACGGATGCTACCCGAGATGTTTTGCAGGTAATTGACTCGCTGATTATGAGAAGGGGTGCCGATGAGACTCGGGAACCTCCGAGTGCTTACTCTAAGAGCATCCTCGCCGCTGCAGATTGTCTTCGTGTTGCTAGTAAGAAACGTCCGCGGGCTGGACCGTTTCTTTGTTGCTAGTTTAGATATGAGTCGTGAGAGTGATACTCTTCCGCTGTAGTTTACTCTGATATACTTATTTGTAAAACATTCTTGTACGCTTCCGCAAACTATTTATGTAATATGATGTATGTTCATCGACCCGTGTGCTGTTGGGTGCCGCATAACACGGCACCACCCGACGAGGTCCCGTGGGGCCGTCTCAGCGTGGTATCTGAGCCGTTTCACATGGCATCAGAGCTCTCACACTGAACAAGTATCAAACAGTACCGGATGGCATACTGACATAAGCAGGAAACCGATGTAATTGGTTAACCTGGGTGCCGAGGCTTACCCAACCGTAAATCTGCCGGTGGGCACAGTCACGGATCCACGTGGGGACCTCCTGCCTGTTACGGATGGACCGGTTCGGAATTTCGGTTTCCGTTGAAAGGTTGTTGCATAAAACAGAGTAGGAAGGGGTGTGGAATCACGCTTCTGAAAGTGGGTTTATGTGACGTGTTGTCCGGGTGTCTCCTGATTGCAATCACCATCCCTCGGGATTATTTGAGTACCGTTTGTTCACTGTTCTGTGACGTAGTAAGAAGAAAAATAAGCCAGATGAATGATAATATGCTGTGATGAAATATTAATGTTTTGGAAACCATGTCTGCTGTAGATGTAGAGCTAATTAAGTTTATTTTCCACTTTGGGCATCACCACATCGGAGGAAAGCGTTTCTTGTTTGATTGTGGACTTCCGATGTGAGGGCTGCCTAAGGCATATGAATCTGTTGCTATAAAACTGAAAGTAAGGATCAACTTATAGGCGTGTCTTTGTTGCAAAGTCCTTTTCCCTATCTTACACATCTCTGCATGTAGAGTTCCATGACAAGGTTGTTGTAACACCCCAAAATTTTGATTCAAAGCCCTAAATCATGTTAAGAGGGGAATTTAAAAATTTTTGGACGTGTTGCATGTTTTGCAAAAATTCAAATTCAAACTGGAATTCAAATTAAACTCAAATCAGAAAAGAAATAGAAAAAGAAAAAGAGAAAACAGAAAAAAACCGGCCAGTGGGCCGAAACCCACCAGCCGGCCCAGCCAGCGCCCGCGCCAGCCCGCAGCCGCGCGCGCCGCTTCCTTCCGCTGACAGGTGGGACCTACCCGATCTTCGTCTACCTCGCGCCAGCGCCGGACTCCCTCGCGCCCGAATCAAAACCGATCGGGATTTCGGCGTATCCCCGCTGAATTCTGTCCGTAGGCGACGCGAACATGATCTAAACCACCCTGCCACCCTCCCCCGTCTATAAAAACCCCGGCCTCGTTCTGTTTTTCCCGCGCGATCGCCGATTTTTCCTCCGGTGAGACACGAGACTTCTCCGGCGAATTCTGGCCGATCTAAGCTCAGAAATTCTGATCTAACTCGCTGGTCTTGATCCACCGCCTCCGGGGAACCTTGCAGGTGCAGAAAACTCGGTGACTTGCGGTGTAAACACAGCGCCGACGAGCTTCGCCGTGGTTTCGCCTCGGACCTCGTCGCCGATCACTTTCCAGGACCTCCGAGCTCAAGAAAACCCCCGAGGTGAGATCCCCGACCTCTCCTCTACCGATCTATACCATAAGATCACAGTTCTAGGAAGAATTCTCGAAGATCCGAAAGTCTCCGGCGAGATCGCCGCTCCCCGCCGCCGTGCGCCGCCGGCAGCGCCGCCTGCGCTCGATCAGAGCGACGTGGCCGCTTGTGCGCCGTTTATTTTAAATCGCACGGTAGGGTTTAAACCCCCGCGTACCGGTTCGATGTTATAATCTCGGCCGTCTGTTTAAAATCGGACGGTCCACGTCAGCCCCGCGTTATAAAGACTGGAAATCTTACGTGCTACCCCCTGGGGTTCTCGGGAAATAAGAGCTAGCCCCGGAAACTTCTGATCTAGCCCCTGGAACTCCCGAAAATCATGTAAAGTCATTTAAAAATCAGTTTTAGCCCCTGGGCTTAATAAAAATTAGGAAAAACACCTCTGTTATGAGTAGCTAGACCCCTGAAAATTCTTAAAATAATATTATAGACCCTGTAGTGGGGTAAGTTTAACTTTTTAGCCCTGTTTAGTATTTAATTTAGGAAATTGAATATGTGGCTAGTGTTTAAAAATTAAAAAGTGGGACAAACATATTGTCAAAATTGAATTAAAGACTTTCTCAGTATTTAGAAAACTTTGGAGTGAGATAAAAATATATTTTGGGCTGAATTGAATCTGTTTAATTTATTATTCACATTTAAAGACACATTTTAAGTAAAGAATAGTTCTAGAAAATAGGGAAAATAATTGTGAAATAGCTTACATCAGAGGCAAAGGTCAAAATGTGTTATTAAATTATTTAGGACCAGAACCTATTCTGTTTAGATGATGTGTCTTACTATTTTCATAATAAAGTACACATTTATGCATAGGAAAATAAATCTGAAAATATAGCAACTAGTAAATGATAAATGGACTTTCTAAAATCCAAAGAATTCAGCTTAGGGTTGGTAGAAGTTCTGAAGACACATATGGAGAAGGAAAATACCTTTCATGCATACTTGGTAGCTAAAAGGTGTAGTAATTGAATATAAGGAAAATTATTTAAATTGGAAACTCATGTATAAAGTATGCAAGCATAAATGTGAATACAAAAGTAGGAATCATATACACATGATTAAAAGTGCATGTAAGCCAAAGGTCAACACACATAGAGTAAACACAACACATATAAGTTGTGAATGGCTTTGTTACATGTGAATGTGTGGAAGTGTGAACTATGTCTTATGGATTGTTGTTTTTCTTTTGCTATGTGTGATGGTATGATGTAGAACCTGCTCAAGAGCAAGTTATCAACTTCCAAGATCAGGACTACCCATTCCAAGAGCAGCAGGAAGGAGGCAAGTGTCCTTGACCACTTTGATCCTATGCTAGGATGTGTAGCTAGAATTATTTGCATTGTCAATTTAAATATGAAACCCATGCTAGGAAGTTTCCCTAGAATTGCATTACCTTGTTTCCTTGTAGCTTGGGTTGGGATTTATTTTATCATGTCATTTATTATTATGCATATGCTTAGCCATGCTTAGAATGGGATATTTGGGATATGAGATCATCAGTTTATTTTACCATACTCTTGAATGAGATATTGTGAGTTATGTAGAGGTAGGGATCAAGGCAAGTTGGATGTTTTGGTTGTGTGCTGGGTGCACGAGACTCGGGTTTGTGTTTAGTACTTGCCTGGATCCTAAGGACCGGTTCATGGAGCATGTAACCTGGCTTTACAGTGCCAACCACATGCTGAGATGGGGCAGCTTGGCCAATTAATTAGGTGTATCCCCGGCGTAGTATGGGTGTGTTGGATGGTGCGGGGAATAGGTGTCAGCTGGACTACCATATGAACCGCAAGGCTCAAGAGGGGGCCACTGCAGCGGGGTTGGAGCCTCTTGTATGCTGTTAGGGGTGAAACCTCAGTGGGCCCACGCTCGTCGGGAATCCCTTTGTAAAGGCTTCGTAGTGATCTCCTGGCTACACACCTGGGAAGTGTGAACGTGGTTCGCAGCCACTGGCATAATGGAGGTTCTTTTAGTCCACCCGGCAACGGGGGATGAAATCACTACATGTGGGTACAGTGGTACAAACTCTGCAGAGTCAAAACTGTCATGACAGCCGTGCTCACGGTCAAGAGGGGCTTGGACTTATTCATGATTAGAGGATTGATGGTTTTGGAAGTTGTGGATGTTAAGCGGGAAGCTTAACATTGGAAATGATGTTATGGTTATTGGATTATGATGATGGGGTGTAGTAATGTAGGTGCTTAATAAGCTAAGGTGATAGGTATTAAGTGCGTAGTGCTATAACCATGAGTTCAACCTCTCCTTGATCTAGCCATGCATGATATAATTTTCCCACACTTGCTGAGTACCATTGGTACTCAACCTTGCATATTTTGTTGGTTATATTGCTGCTCAGGTCAAGGTAATGAGGTGGTGTATAATGACCAAGACTTTGCACCCGAAGAAGGTTTCTAGGTTCATGGAGACCCCTGGGCAACTCCTGTGATGGAGCCTACAAGAATAATTATTCCACTGCTAGTTTATTTACTTGTGATGAACTTATTATTGTCCATCGAGACATTTGCTATGTAAGACTTATTTATATTCGACACCTGGCTTGTAATAAATGATGCTTCACTATTTGTCATCACATGTATAAGAAAATGATCCTGGCATACATGCGATATTCACTTGGTTGTTCTTCGGAAAAACCGGGTGTGACAGAGGTGGTATCAGAGCCAAGGTTGCCCGTAGGAACGTGGACCTAGGTAGAAATGGACGTATTTAAGGGCCCTATTTTCTTAAAAACTATTTTTACAAGGTGTGTGTTTAAAAGTGTTATTTAAATGAGTCACTTTCTTCATCTTACCCCAATTTTTATTCAAAATAGGATTTTTGTTTGAGAGTTTATCTAACCTAATTTTAAATTCTTTTTGTTTTAGATGGTTCGCATGATTCGCACCGCTCGCAAGTCCACAGGAGGGAGAGTTTCCGTAGTTGCCCTTGCCGAGAGAGAGGAGAGCCGTCCGGTGACGTACCTTTCCTACGGATTGGCAGTAGGAGGCTTACTGCGCCGTCTTCGGCGTATGCTCGAAGCTGCCGGCAATACGGGCAAACTAATCATCCACTATAACTCCACCAGGACCATCCGTGAGAAGAGGGAAGAATGGAGTTCAGAGATGAGGATTATACATGAAAATCATCTACTTAAGATCCACCACTCTCCAGCATGTAGAGCAACACAGGTCGATGCGGAGAAAGATGTCACCTAGGAGGCCATCACCTGCCAGAGTCACATCTATCGTCGCCACTTGGACAAAACTGAGTACATGTATGTCCTCCAGCGTGAGAGTGGTACCACGGAGCACATGGGACTTCCCATGAGCACATGGACTTGTGCTTGGAAGATGCTTCTATGCTCAGCACTCGACTGCAGGAGTGTCAACAAGAGCTTCAGGATGTCCGGGACACCCTGAAGGAAACGGAGGCGTTGCTGCGAGCCTGCTTAAAGGCGAGAGAAAGAGGAGATGGGAATGAACTGTGTGTCACCGTGAATGATACATGGACTCCTGACTCCCCGGATCGCCGAGCGATCAGGCGTCATCGCACTTCTCCACCAGCAGCCTCCCCACCCAAAGCAGAGTCAGAAGGAAGCCAAAATGATGAGGAAGATCCCGAGGAGCCAGCTCAAGAAAACGAGTAGCATAGAGCCTCTCCCTTAAATTAGAAGGATGTCGAGTAGTCGAGTCGTTACGTAGTTAATGGTGTGTTAATGCTTGGTGTGTGACGTGAGTTGTGGAAGCCCTGAGCAATTGTCCACAGCCTCGTCTTTAGATTGCTTTGCTTTGGTGTGTGAACCCACATGAAATGATATTGCATTTATTTTTGTGTGAAAAGTGAACCCTTAGAGAAGTATAACAAAACCTCAACACTTCAAAGTACAAACAAATGAAAGTAGTAAGATGATACTAAATGCTTTCAAATTAACATTGGTTGATTCCGCCAGATGGCCGGAAGAGGAAAAGGACGTGCTGCCAACCCCGCCAACAACAACGATGAGGCATGCAACCCTCATCTTTCTGAAGGTCAGGACCGGGGTGGTCGCCATGAAGGAGTTGATCCCCTCCACCAAATGCTGGAGAATCAAAATCAGCTCATCCAGAACTTGACTCAAGTGGTGGCCAACTTGCATCAAGTTCCACCTCCACAAGCTGCACCACGCCAACCAAGGTTGAGTGAGTTTCTAGGAACTCAACCTCCAAAGTTTGCAAGTGCTGCTGAACCTCTGGAGGCAGATGATTGGCTGAAGACCATTGAAAGTAAGATGAGGATCATACAGTGCCAAGGGTATGAGAGGGTGCTGTTTGCCTCTCATCAATTGCATGGACCTGCTGCTGATTGGTGGACCGCCTACGGGGCCGCCCATCATGACCCTGAGAACATCACTTGGGAAGAGTTCAAGCGTAGCTTCCGCAACCATTACATCTCAAGAGGTGAACTCAAAAACAAGAGGAAGGAGTTTTTGGGACTGCAGCAGGGAAACATGACGGTGAGGGAATACCTCACTAAATTTACTTAACTATCCTGTTATGCCCCACGGGACATAGAGACTGATGAGCAGAAACAAGATTGTTTCGTGGAAGGACTTACCGCAGAAATGCAGTGTGCAATGTCCTCCAATGAGTATGAAAGCTTCCAAAAGATGGTGGACAGAGCATTTGTGGTAGAAAGGAAGCTAAAGGCCTTGGAAAGTGAGAATAAGAGGAAGGCCGGGTGGTCACATCAAGCCTCAGGGAGCAACACCCGCCCACGTCTGATGCAGCAACCTGCAGGGCAGACGAACCGTGCTGCGGTACCCTACTCAGCACCAAGAGGGTACAACCTGAACTACAGGCCGCCGGCAGCACCAGCACCGCCACAACGTCAGTTTGTACAGCAGCCTCGCCCAGCATATCCACCTCGACCAGCAGTACAGGGACCTCCAAACCAACCCCAAGACAGCAAAGGCCAGGCACCTAAGGTTGGGGTGCAATGTTTTAGCTGCGGTGAAGTGGGGCACTACGCCCATAAATGCCCAAAGAAGAAGCCCGCATAGCCACAACAGCAGAATGTGATGCGAGGACGGGTGAACCACGTCACTATGGAGGAAGCGCAGGAGGCACCCGACGTGGTAGTTGGTAAGTTTCCTGCCAATTTTCACCTTGCAACCCTGCTGTTTCATTCTGGTGCTACCCACTCGTTCATTGCTCAAGGGTTTGTTAAGAAGCATGACCTAGCAACAACACAAATGAACCATATGCTAGCTGTAAACTCTCCCGGGGGAGAAATAAGGACAAGACAAGTGTGTCCCAAAGTGAACCTAGACATTAATGGGGTGGTATTTACTGCTAACCTCATAGTGATAGATTCACAAGGGATAGATATTACTTTGGGTATGGATTGGTTGACCAAACATAAAGGAATCATCCATTGTTCGAAAAGAACGGTGGAACTAACTCACCCTAGTGGCACAAGAGTAAAGTTCATAACAATACACGAGCCTAGGAGGGACATTAAATTAAATCAAGTTGAGGTGAAAGTTGAGGAAATCAAAACCATCAGGGAATATCCAGATGTATTTCCGGAGGAGTTGCCAGGTATGCCTCCCGATCGTGAAGTGGAATTCGCAATTGAGCTAGTGCCTGGAACAGCCCCGATATACAAGAGACCTTATCGGATGGACTCCAAGCAGCTAGAAGAACTCAAGGATCATTTGAGAGAATTGACGGAGAAGGGGTATATTCGTCCTAGTTCCTCACCATGGGGAGCTCCGGTGATATTTGTGCCCAAGAAGGACGAAACCCAAAGGTTATGCGTGGATTACCGTGCCTTGAATGAGGTAATCATCAAAAACAAGCACCCATTACCCCGCATTGAAGACTTGTTTGATCAGTTGAGGGGAGCTTGTGTGTTCTCGAAAATTGATCTCAGGTCGGGATACCACCAACTCAAGATAAGGCAATCTGATATTCCCAAGACAGCTTTCGTATCTCGGTACGGACTGTATGAATACACCGTCATGCCTTTCGGGCTAACTAATGCCCCGGCATACTTCATGTACCTCATGAACAAGGCATTCATGGAATATCTGGACAAATTTGTGGTGGTTTTCATAGATGACATTCTCGTCTTCTCCAAAGATGAAGAAGAACATGAGACACATCTAAGGTTGGTGTTGCAGAGGCTAAGAGAACACCAACTATATGCCAAATTGAGCAAGTGTGAGTTTTGGCTGAAGAGAGTTCCCTTCTTAGGACATATAATCTCGGAGGGAGTGTAACACTCCAATTTTTGATTCAAAACCCTAAACCATGTTCAGAGGGGAATTTAAAAATTTTTGGACGTGTTGCATGTTTTGCAAAAATTCAAATTCAAACTGGAATTCAAATTAAACTCAAAACAGAAAAGAAATGGAAAAAGAAAAAGAGAAAACGGGAAAAAACCGGCCAGTGGGCCGAAACCCGCCAGCCGGCCCAGTTTCCCCGCGCCAGCCCGCCCCCGCGCGCGCCGCGCTGTCTCTCACAGACAGGTGGGACCCGCCTGTCATCCCCAACCTCGCTCGCGCCGACCCCGGACTTTTCCCCCCGAGCGCGCGCGATCTTAACCGATTGAAAACCGCGTCCCTCAGCCGAATTCCGGTCCCAGAAGAATCCAACTCGATCACAACTGACCCATCGCCCTCCCCCGGCTATAAAAACCCCAGCCCGATCGGTTTTTCCCACGCGATCGCCGATTTTCACTCCGGTGAGCACCGAGACTTCGCCGGTGAATTCTGGCCGATCTAAGCTCGGAAACTCTGATCTAACTCGCTGGTCTTGATCCACCGCCTCCGGGGAACTTTGCAGGTGCAGAAAACCCGAAGACTTACGGTGTAAATCCAGCGCCGACGAGCTTCGCCGTGGTTTTGCCTCGGACCTCGCCGCTGATCACTTTCTAGGACCCCCGAGCTCGAGAAAACCCCCGAGGTGAGATCCCTGACCTCCCCTCTACCGATCTATGCCATAAGATCACAGTTTTAGGCAGAATTCTCTAGGATCCGAAACTTTCCGGCGAGATCGGCGCTTCCCGCCGCCGTGCGCCGCCGGCAGCGCCGCCCGCGCTCGATCGAAGCGACATGGCCGCTTGTGCGCCGTTTATTTTAAATCGCACGGTAGACTTTAAAACCCCGTGTACCGGTTCGATGTTATAATCTCAGCAGTCGGTTTAAAATCGGACGGTCCACGTCAGCCCCGCATTATAAAGACTGGAATTCTTACGTGCTACCCCCTGGGGTTCTCTGGAATTGAGAGCTAGCCCCGGAAATTTCAGATCTAGCCCCTGGAACTCCAGAAAATCATGTAAATTCATTTAAAAATCAGTTTTAGCCCCTGGACTTAATAAAAATTAGGAAAAACACCTCTGATAAGTGTAGCTAGACCCCTGGAAATTATGAAAATAATATTATAGACCCTGTAATGGGGTGAATTCATTATTTTAACCCTGTTTAGTATTTAATTTAGAAAATTGAATATGTAACTAGTGTTTAAAAATTAAAAAGTGGGACAAACATAATTGTCAAAATTAATTAAAAACTTTCTCAGTACTTAGAAAACTTTGGAGAGAGATAAAAATCTATTTTTGGGCTGAAATGAATCTGTTTCATCTACTATTCACATTTATTAGTATAGGGACACATTTTTAAGTAAAGAATAGTTATAGAAAAATAGGGAAAATATTTATGAAATAGTTTACATCAGAGGCCAAGGTTAAAATATGTTATTAAAATTATTTAGGACCAGAACCTATACTGTTTAGATGATGTGTATTACTAATTTCATAATAAAATACACAATTATGCATAGGAGTATAAAAAAAATGATAAATGGAGTTTTTTTAAAAAATCCAAAGGGTTCAGTTTAGGGTTGGTAGAAATTATGAAGGCACATATGGGGAAGAAAAATACTTTTCATAGACACTTGGTAGTAAAAAGGTGTAGTAGTTGAATATAAGAAATTTATTGGAAACCCATATAAATAGTATGTAAGTATAAATGTGGACACAAAAGTAGGAATCATATATACATGGTTAAAAGTGCATGCAAGCCACAACTTAACACACATAAAGTAACCCCAACACATATAATGGTAAATAACTTTTATAAATGTGAATGTGTGGTTTGTATAAAGTAGAAGTGTGAACTATGTCTTATGATTGTTGTTTTTCTTTTGCTATGTGTGATGGTATGAAGTAGAGCCTGTTCAAGAGCAGGTTAACCCTTTCCAAGATCAGGACTACCCATTTCAAGAGCAGCAAGAAGGAGGCAAGTGTCCTTGACCACTTTGATCCTATGCTAGGATGTGTAGATAGAATTATTTGCATTGTCAAGTTAAATATGAAACCCATGCTAGGAAGTTTCCCTAGAATTGCATTACCTTGTTTCCTTGAAGCTTGGGTTGGGATTTATTTTGTCATGTCATTTATTTCCATGCATATGCTTAGCCATGCTTAGAATGGGATATTTGGGATATGAAATCATCAGTTTATATTACCATACTCTTGAATGAGACATTGTGAGTTATGTAGAGGTAGGGATCAAGGCAAGTTGGATGTTTTGGTTGTGTGCTGGGTGCACGAGACTAGGGTTTGTGTTTAGTACTTGCCTGGATCCTAAGGACCGGTTCATGGAGCATGTAACCCGGCTTTACAGTGCCAACAACATGCTGAGATGGGGCAGCTTGGCCAATTAATTAGGTGTATCCCCGGCGTAGTATGGGTGTGTTGGATGGTGCGGGGAGTAGGTGTCAGCTGGACTACCATATGAACCGCAAGGCTCAAGAGGGGGCCACTGCAGCGGGGTTGGAGCCTCTTGTATGCTGTTAGGGGTGAAACCTCAGTGGGCCCACGCTCGTCGGGAATCCCTTTGTAAAGGCTTCGTAGTGATCTCCTGGCTGCACACCTAGGAAGTGTGAATGTGGATCGTAGCCACTGGCATAATGGAGGTTCTTTTAGTCCACCCGGCAACGGGGGATGAAATCACTACTTGTGGGTACAGTGGTACAAACTCTGCAGAGTTAAAACTGTCTTGACAGCCGTGCTCACGGTTAAGAGCGGCCTCGACTTATTCATGATTAGAGGATTGATGGTTTTGGAAGTTAAGCGGGGAGCTTAACATTGGAAATGATGTTATGGTTATTGGATTATGATAATGGGTTGGGAGATTTGGACCATTTTACCTCTGTAGTAATGTAGGTGCTTAATAAGCTAAGGTGATAGGTGTTAATTGCGTAGTGCCTTAACCATGAGTTCAACCTCTCCTTGTTCTAGCCATGCATGATATAATTTTCCCACACTTGCTGAGTTCCATTGGTACTCAACCTTGCATATTTGTTGGTTTATATTGCTGCTCAGGTCAATATAATGAGGTGGTGTATAATGACCAAGATTTTGGACCCGAGGAAGGATTTTAGGTTCATGAAGACCCCCGGGCAACGCCTGTGATGGAGCCCTAAAGAATAATATTCCGCTGCTAGTTTATTTACTTGTGATGAAGCATTAGTGTCTATTGAGACATTTGCGATGTAAGACTTATTTATATTCGACACCTGGCTTGTAATAAATGATGCTTCACTATTTGTCATCACATGTATGAGAAAAATGATCCTGGCATACATGTGATATTCACTTGGTTGTTCTTCGGAAAAACCGGGTGTGACAGCGGTGGTATCAGAGCCAAGGTTGCCCGTAGGAACGTGGACCTAGGTAGAAATGGACGTATTTAAGGGCCCTATTTTCTTAAAAACTATTTTCCAAGGTGTGGGTGGAAAAGTGTTATTAAAGGAGTCATTTTCTTCATCTTACCCCAACTTTCATTCAAAATAGGATTTTTATTTGAGAATTTATCTAACCTAATTTTAAATCCTTTTGTTTTAAATGGTTCGCATGATTCGCACCGCTCGTAAGTCCACAGGAGGGAGAGTTCCCGTAGTTACCCTTGCCGAAAGAGAGGAGAGTCGTCCAGTGACGTACCTTTCCTACGGATTGGCAGTAGGAGATTTGTTGCGCCGTCTTCGCCGTATGCTCAAAGCCGCCGGCAATACGGGCAAGCTAATCATCCACTATAACTCCACCAGGACCATCCGTGAGAAGAGGGAAGAATGGAGTTCGGAGATGAGGATTATACACGAGAATCAACTGCTTAAGATTCACCACTCTCCAGCTTGTCGAGCAACACAAGTTGACGCGGAGAAAGATGTCACCTGGGAGGCCATCACCTGCCAGAGTCACATCTATCGTCGCCACTTGGACAAAACTGAGTACATGTATGTCCTCCAACGTGAGAGTGGTACCACGGAGTACAAGTACCCACCGGTGCAGCAAGGGACTTCCCATGAGCACATGGACTTGTGCTTGGAGGATGCTGCTATGCTCAGCACTCGACTGCAGGAGTGTCAACAAGAGCTTCAGGATGTCCGAGACACCCTGAAGGAAACGGAGGCGTTGCTGCGAGCTTGCTTAAAGGCGAGAGAAAGAGGAGATGGGAATGAACTGTGTGTCACTGTGAGTGATCCATGGACTCCTGACTCCCCGGATCGCCGAGCGATCAGGCGTCGTCGCACTTCTCCACCAGCAGCCTCCCCACCCAAAGCAGAGTCAGAAGGTAGCCGAAATAAGGAGGAAGATCCCGAGGAGCCAGCTCAAGAGGACGAGTAGTGTAGAGTCTTTCCCCTAGCTAGCAAAAGGTCGAGTAGTCGAGTCGTTACGTAGTTAATGGTGTGATGATGCTTGGTGTGTGACGTGAGTTGTGGAGGCCATGAGCAATTGTCCACAGCCTCGTCTTCAGATTGTTTTGCTTTGGTGTGTGAACCCACAGGAAATATAGTGCATTTATTTGGTGTGAGATATAAACCCTCGTAAAATTTTAACAAAGCCTCAACACCTCAAAGCACCAACAAATGAAAGTAGTAAGATGATACTAAATGATATCAAATTAACATTTGTTGATTCTGCCAGATGGCCGGAAGAGGAAAAGGACGTGCTGCCAACCCCACCAACAACAACGATGAGGCATGCAACCCTCATCTTTCTGGAGGCCAGGACAGGGGTGGTCGCCGTGAAGAAGTTGATCCTCTCCACCAAATGCTGGAGAATCAAAATCAGCTTATCCAGAACTTGACTCAAGTGGTGGCCAACTTGCATCAAGTTCCACCTCCACAAGCGGCACCACGCCAACCAAGGTTGAGTGAGTTTCTAGGAACTCAACCTCCAAAGTTTGCAAGTGCTGCTGAACCTCTGGAGGCAGATGATTGGCTGAAGACTATTGAAAGTAAGATGAGGATCATACAGTGCCAAGGGTATGAGAGGGTGCTGTTTGCCTCTCATCAATTGCATGGACCTGCTGCTGATTGGTGGACCGCCTACGTGGCCGCCCATCATGACCCTGAGAACATCACTTGGGAAGAGTTCAAGCGTAGCTTCCGCAACCATTACATCCCAAGAGGTGAACTCAAAAACAAGAGGAAAGAGTTTCTGGGACTGCAGCAGGGAAACATGACGGTGAGGGAATACCTCACTAAATTTACTCAACTATCCCGTTATGCTCCACGAGACATAGAGACTGATGAGCAGAAACAAGATTGTTTCGTGGAAGGACTTACCGCAGAGATGCAGTGTGCAATGTCCTCCAATGAGTATGAAAGCTTTCAAAAGATGGTGGACAGAGCGTTTGTGGTGGAAAGGAAGCTAAAGGCACTGGAAAATGAGAATAAGAGAAAGGCGGGGTGGTCACATCAGGCCTCAGGAAGCAACACCCGCCCACGTATGATGCAGCAACCTACGGGGCAGACGAGCCGTGCTGCGGTACCCTATTCAGCACCAAGAGGGTACAACCCGAACTTCAGGCCTCCCGCAGCACCAGCACAGCCGCCACGTCAGTTTGTGCAGCAGCCTCGCCCCGCATATCCACCTCGACCAGCAGTCCAAGGACCCCCAAACCAACCCCAAGACAACAAGGGCCCAGCATCTATGATTGGGGTGCAATGTTTCAGCTGTGGTGAAGTGGGGCACTACGCCCATAAATGCTCAAAGAAGAAGCCTGCGTCGCCACAACAGCAGAATGTAGTGAGAGGACGGGTGAACCACGTCACTATGGAGGAAGCACAAGAGGCGCCCGACGTGGTAGTTGGTAAGTTTCCTGCCAATTTACACCTTGCAACTCTGCTGTTTGATTCTGGTGCTACCCACTCGTTCATCGCTCAAGGGTTTGTTAAGAAGCATGACCTAGCAACCACACAAATGAACCATATGCTAGCGGTAAACTCTCCAGGTGGAGAAATAAGGACAAGACAAGTGTGTCCCAAAGTGAGCCTAGACATTAATGGGGTAGTATTCACGGCTAACCTCATAGTGATAGATTCACAAGGGATAGATATTATTTTAGGTATGGATTGGTTGACCAAACATAAAGGAATTATCCATTGTTCGACCAGAACGGTGGAACTAACTCACCCCAGTGGCACCCGAGTAAAGTTCATAACCATACACGAGCCTAGGAGGGACATTAAATTAAATCAAGTGGAGGTGAAAGTTGAGGAAATCAGGACTATCAGGGAATATCCAGATGTTTTTCCGGAGGAATTGCCAGGGATGCCTCCCGACCGTGACGTGGAATTCGCAATTGAGCTAGTACCGGGAACAGCCCCGATATACAAGAGACCTTATCGAATGGACTCCAAGCAGCTAGAAGAGCTCAAGGATCATTTGAGAGAATTGACGGAGAAGGGGTATATTCGCCCTAGTTCCTCACCATGGGGAGCTCCGGTGATATTTGTGCCCAAGAAAGACGGAACCCAAAGGTTATGCGTGGATTACCGTGCCTTGAATGAGGTAACCATTAAGAACAAGTACCCATTGCCTCGCATTGAAGACTTGTTTGATCAGTTGAGGGGAGCTTGTGTGTTCTCAAAAATTGATCTCAGGTCGGGGTACCACCAACTCAAGATAAGGCAATCAGATATTCCCAAGACAGCTTTCGTATCTCGGTACGGACTGTATGAATACACTGTCATGCCTTTTGGGCTAACCAATGCCCCGGCGTATTTCATGTACCTCATGAACAAGGTATTCATGGAATATCTGGACAAATTTGTGGTGGTTTTCATAGATGATATTCTCGTCTTCTCCAAAGATGAAGAAGAACATGAGAAACATCTAAGGTTGGTGTTACAGAGGCTGAGAGAACACCAACTATATGCCAAGTTGAGCAAGTGTGAGTTTTGGCTGAAGAGAGTTCCTTTTTTAGGACATATAATCTCGGAGGGAGGAATCTCCGTAGATCCCGCCAAAATCGAGGATATCCAGAAGTGGAAAACCCCTGAAAATGTCGGGGAAGTTCGAAGCTTTTTGGGATTGGCTGGATACTATTGACGGTTTATTGAGGGATTCTCCAAGATCTCGAGACCTCTCACTAAACTGTTGGAAAAGGGAATCACATTCACCTGGACGCCACAGTGCGAGACGAGCTTTCAGGAGCTAAAGAAGAGATTGACAACAGCCCCAGTGCTGGTTATGCCAGATATGCAGAAGAATTTCACAGTGTACTGCGATGGCTCTGGAAATGGGTTGGGATGTGTTCTCATGCAAGAAGGACATGCCGTGGCTTATGCATCCCGGCAGCTTCGGAAGCACGAGAAGAACTATCCTACACATGACCTAGAACTAGCTGCAGTGGTACACGCGTTGAAAATTTGGCGGCACTATTTGATGGGGAAGAGGACAGAAATATATACGGATCATAAGAGTTTGAAGTACATATTCACACAACCAGATCTCAACCTCAGACAAAGGAGATGGTTAGAGCTAATCAATGACTTTGATGTGGGCATCAACTATCATCCCGGGAAAGCAAACGTCGTGGCCGATGCTTTGAGTCGGAAAGTGCAGGTCAATAAGTTGAGCTTGAAGGACATGCCTGCAGAATTGAAGGACGAGGTTATAAGGCTCAATCTATGTCTAGTAAATAGTGGTGAAGCCATCGCCATAGAAGTGGACTCCACACTCGAGCAAGACATACGCGAGGGCCAAAAGAATGATGAGAAGATACAAGAGATCAGACAACTCATTAAGGAAAATAAAGCTCCTGGTTTTAGAGAGGATGAACAGGGAACGGTGTGGCACGGGAAAAGGATCTGTGTGCCAGAAGTAAAAGAGATCCGTGAATTAATTTTGAAGGAGGCTCACGATTCTGACTATTCCATTCATCCTGGGAGTACGAAGATGTACCAGGATCTCAAGAGCAGGTATTGGTGGTATGGCATGAAGCGAGATGTCGCGGAACATGTTGCCCTATGTGACACATGTCAGTTGGTGAAAGCAGAACATCAACGACCCGCGGGATTGTTGCAACCACTCAAAGTGCCTGAATGGAAGTGGGAAGAAATCAGCATGGATTTTGTCGTGGGATTGCCTAGGACCCAATCCGGGTATGATTCAATATGGGTCATTATTGATAGGCTAACCAAGGTAGCTCATTTCATCCCTGTGAAAGAAAGCTATAGCGGATCCAAATTGGCAGAATTGTACATGTCAAGGATTGTGTGTTACCATGGAGTGCCAAAGAAGATAGTGTCGGACCGAGGGACACAGTTCACCTCAAGGTTCTGGCAGAAGTTGCATGAAACCATGGGAACCCATCTGAACTTCAGCTCTGCCTATCATCCCCAAACTGACGGGCAGACGGAGAGAACCAATCAGATCCTTGAAGATATGTTAAGGGCATGTGCACTCACAAACAATAGGAGTTGGGACAAGAACTTACCGTATGCGGAGTTTTCCTATAACAACAGTTATCAAGCTAGTATGAAGATGTCATCGTTTGAAGCTTTGTATGGAAGGAAGTGCAGAACTCCCCTATTTTGGAACCAAACAGGAGAAAGTAAAGTGTTTGGTCCAGAAGTGCTACAAGAAGCCAAGGCAAAGGTGAGGGAGATTCGCAACAATTTGAGGATAGCACAAACACGCCAAAAGAGCTATGCTGATGTACGAAGAAGAGAGCTCGTTTTCAACGTGGGAGACTATGTTTATCTCAAGGTGTCCCCTATCAGAGGACTTCGTCGGTTCAAGGTGAAAGGGAAGTTGTCACCTCGATACATCGGACCCTTTCAAGTTTTGGAAAGAAAAGGCGAAGTGGCGTACCAACTAGAGTTACCGGTTCATCTATCAGATGTACACGATGTATTCCATGTGTCACAACTCAAGAAATGTCTGAGGACGCCTGAGGAGGTGTTACCCATGAATGAAGTAGATGTAGCTGAGCATTTGTCTTATGCCGAGCAACCATACAAGATTTTGGAGACGATGGAACGCCTCACCAGAAATAAAAGAATCCGGATGTGCAAGGTGCAGTGGAAGCATCACTCAGAAGAGGAAGCCACCTGGGAACGGGGAGATGAGCTTAAGGCACAATTTCCGGAATTGTTTTCTTAGAAACACCAATCTCGAGGACGAGATTTCTTTTAAGGGGGGTAGAGCTGTAACACCCCAAATTTTGATTCAAAACCCTAAACCATGTTCAGAGGGGAATTTAAAACTTTTTGGACGTGTTGCATGTTTTGCAAAAATTCAAATTCAAACTGGAATTCAAATTAAACTCAAAACAGAAAAGAAATGGAAAAAGAAAAAGAGAAAACGGGAAAAAACCGGCCAGTGGGCCGAAACCCGCCAGCCGGCCCAGTTTCCCCGCGCCAGCCCACCCCCGCGCGCGCCGCGCTGTCTCTCACAGACAGGTGGGACCCGCCTGTCATCCCCAACCTCGCTCGCGCCGACCCCGGACTTTTCCCCCCGAGCGCGCGCGATCTTAACCGATTGAAAACCGCGTCCCTCAGCCGAATTCCGGTCCCAGAAGAATCCAACTCGATCACAACTGACCCATCGCCCTCCCCCGGCTATAAAAACCCCAGCCCCGATCGGTTTTTCCCACGCGATCGCCGATTTTCACTCCGGTGAGCACCGAGACTTCGCCGGTGAATTCTGGCCGATCTAAGCTCGGAAACTCTGATCTAACTCACTGGTCTTGATCCACCGCCTCCGGGGAACTTTGCAGGTGCAGAAAACCCGAAGACTTACGGTGTAAATCCAGCGCCGACGAGCTTCGCCGTGGTTTTGCCTCGGACCTCGCCGCTGATCACTTTCCAGGACCCCCGAGCTCGAGAAAACCCCCGAGGTGAGATCCCTGACCTCCCCTCTACCGATCTATGCCATAAGATCACAGTTTTAGGCAGAATTCTCTAGGATCCGAAACTTTCCGGCGAGATCGCCGCTTCCCGCCACCGTGCGCCGCCGGCAGCGCCGCCCGCGCTCGATCGAAGCGATGTGGCCGCTTGTGCGCCGTTTATTTTAAAACGCACGGTAGACTTTAAAACCCCGCGTACCGGTTCGATGTTATAATCTCAGCCGTCGGTTTAAAATCGGACGGTCCACGTCAGCCCCGCATTATAAAGACTGGAATTCTTACGTGCTACCCCCTGGGGTTCTCTGGAATTGAGAGCTAGCCCCGGAAATTTCAGATCTAGCCCCTGGAACTCCAGAAAATCATGTAAATTCATTTAAAAATCAGTTTTAGCCCGTGGACTTAATAAAAATTAGGAAAAACACCTCTGATAAGTGTAGCTAGACCCCTGGAAATTATGAAAATAATATTATAGACCCTGTAATGGGGTGAATTCATTATTTTAGCCCTGTTTAGTATTTAATTTAGAAAATTGAATATGTAACTAGTGTTTAAAAATTAAAAAGTGGGACAAACATAATTGTCAAAATTAATTAAAAACTTTCTCAGTACTTAGAAAACTTTGGAGAGAGATAAAAATCTATTTTTGGGCTGAAATGAATCTGTTTCATCTACTATTCACATTTATTAGTATAGGGACACATTTTTAAGTAAAGAATAGTTATAGAAAAATAGGGAAAATAATTATGAAATAGTTTACATCAGAGGCCAAGGTTAAAATATGTTATTAAAATTATTTAGGACCAGAACCTATACTGTTTAGATGATGTGTATTACTAATTTCATAATAAAATACACAATTATGCATAGGAGTATAAAAAAATGATAAATGGAGTTTTTTTTTAAAATCCAAAGGGTTCAGTTTAGGGTTGGTAGAAATTATGAAGGCACATATGGGGAAGAAAAATACTTTTCATACACACTTGGTAGTAAATAGGTGTAGTAGTTGAATATAAGAAATTTATTGGAAACCCATATAAATAGTATGTAAGTATAAATGTGGACACAAAAGTAGGAATCATATATACATGGTTAAAAGTGCATGCAAGCCACAACTTAACACACATAAAGTAACCCCAACACATATAATGGTAAATAACTTTTATAAATGTGAATGTGTGGTTTGTATAAAGTAGAAGTGTGAACTATGTCTTATGATTGTTGTTTTTCTTTTGCTATGTGTGATGGTATGAAGTAGAGCCTGTTCAAGAGCAGGTTAACCCTTTCCAAGATCAGGACTACCCATTTCAAGAGCAGCAAGAAGGAGGCAAGTGTCCTTGACCACTTTGATCCTATGCTAGGATGTGTAGATAGAATTATTTGCATTGTCAAGTTAAATATGAAACCCATGCTAGGAAGTTTCCCTCGAATTGCATTACCTTGTTTCCTTGAAGCTTGGGTTGGGATTTATTTTGTCATGTCATTTATTTCCATGCATATGCTTAGCCATGCTTAGAATGGGATATTTGGGATATGAAATCATCAGTTTATATTACCATACTCTTGAATGAGACATTGTGAGTTATGTAGAGGTAGGGATCAAGGCAAGTTGGATGTTTTGGTTGTGTGCTGGGTGCACGAGACTAGGGTTTGTGTTTAGTACTTGCCTGGATCCTAAGGACCGGTTCATGGAGCATGTAACCCGGCTTTACAGTGCCAACCACATGCTGAGATGGGGCAGCTTGGCCAATTAATTAGGTGTATCCCCGGCGTAGTATGGGTGTGTTGGATGGTGCGGGGAGTAGGTGTCAGCTGGACTACCATATGAACCGCAAGGCTCAAGAGGGGGCCACTGCAGCGGGGTTGGAGCCTCTTGTATGCTGTTAGGGGTGAAACCTCAGTGGGCCCACGCTCGTCGGGAATCCCTTTGTAAAGGCTTCGTAGTGATCTCCTGGCTGCACACCTAGGAAGTGTGAATGTGGATCGTAGCCACTGGCATAATGGAGGTTCTTTTAGTCCACCCGGCAACGGGGGATGAAATCACTACTTGTGGGTACAGTGGTACAAACTCTGCAGAGTTAAAACTGTCTTGACAGCCGTGCTCACGGTTAAGAGCGGCCTCGACTTATTCATGATTAGAGGATTGATGGTTTTAGAAGTTAAGCGGGGAGCTTAACATTGGAAATGATGTTATGGTTATTGGATTATGATAATGGGTTGGGAGATTTGGACCATTTTACCTCTGTAGTAATGTAGGTGCTTAATAAGCTAAGGTGATAGGTGTTAATTGCGTAGTGCTTTAACCATGAGTTCAACCTCTCCTTGTTCTAGCCATGCATGATATAATTTTCCCACACTTGCTGAGTACCATTGGTACTCAACCTTGCATATTTGTTGGTTTATATTGCTGCTCAGGTCAAGATAATGAGGTGGTGTATAATGACCAAGATTTTGGACCCGAGGAAGGATTTTAGGTTCATGAAGACCCCCGGGCAACGCCTGTGATGGAGCCCTAAAGAATAATATTCCGCTGCTAGTTTATTTACTTGTGATGAAGCATTAGTGTCTATTGAGACATTTGCGATGTAAGACTTATTTATATTCGACACCTGGCTTGTAATAAATGATGCTTCACTATTTGTCATCACATGTATGAGAAAAATGATCCTGGCATACATGTGATATTCACTTGGTTGTTCTTCGGAAAAACCGGGTGTGACAGCGGTGGTATCAGAGCCAAGGTTGCCCGTAGGAACGTGGACCTAGGTAGAAATGGACGTATTTAAGGGCCCTATTTTCTTAAAAACTATTTTCCAAGGTGTGGGTGGAAAAGTGTTATTAAAGGAGTCATTTTCTTCATCTTACCCCAACTTTCATTCAAAATAGGATTTTTATTTGAGAATTTATCTAACCTAATTTTAAATCCTTTTGTTTTAGATGGTTCGCATGATTCGCACCGCTCGTAAGTCCACAGGAGGGAGAGTTCCCGTAGTTACCCTTGCCGAAAGAGAGGAGAGTCGTCCAGTGACGTACCTTTCCTACGGATTGGCAGTAGGAGATTTGTTGCGCCGTCTTCGCCGTATGCTCGAAGCCGCCGGCAATACGGGCAAGCTAATCATCCACTATAACTCCACCAGGACCATACGTGAGAAGAGGGAAGAATGGAGTTCGGAGATGAGGATTATACACGAGAATCAACTGCTTAAGATTCACCACTCTCCAGCTTGTCGAGCAACACAAGTTGACGCGGAGAAGATGTCACCTGGGAGGCCATCACCTGCCAGAGTCACATCTATCGTCGCCACTTGGACAAAACTGAGTACATGTATGTCCTCCAACGTGAGAGTGGTACCACGGAGTACAAGTACCCACCGGTGCAGCAAGGGACTTCCCATGAGCACATGGACTTGTGCTTGGAGGATGCTGCTATGCTCAGCACTCGACTGCAGGAGTGTCAACAAGAGCTTCAGGATGTCCGAGACACCCTGAAGGAAACGGAGGCGTTGCTGCGAGCTTGCTTAAAGGCGAGAGAAAGAGGAGATGGGAATGAACTGTGTGTCACCGTGAGTGATCCATGGACTCCTGACTCCCCGGATCGCCGAGCGATCAGGCGTCGTCGCACTTCTCCACCAGCAGCCTCCCCACCCAAAGCAGAGTCAGAAGGTAGCCGAAATGAGGAGGAAGATCCCGAGGAGCCAGCTCAAGAGGACGAGTAGTGTAGAGTCTTTCCCCTAGCTAGCAAAAGGTCGAGTAGTCGAGTCGTTACGTAGTTAATGGTGTGATGATGCTTGGTGTGTGACGTGAGTTGTGGAGGCCATGAGCAATTGTCCACAGCCTCGTCTTCAGATTGTTTTGCTTTGGTGTGTGAACCCACAGGAAATATAGTGCATTTATTTGGTGTGAGATATAAACCCTCGTAAAATTTTAACAAAGCCTCAACACCTCAAAGCACCAACAAATGAAAGTAGTAAGATGATACTAAATGATATCAAATTAACATTTGTTGATTCTGCCAGATGGCCGGAAGAGGAAAAGGACGTGCTGCCAACCCCGCCAACAACAACGATGAGGCATGCAACCCTCATCTTTCTGGAGGCCAGGACAGGGGTGGTCGCCGTGAAGAAGTTGATCCTCTCCACCAAATGCTGGAGAATCAAAATCAGCTTATCCAGAACTTGACTCAAGTGGTGGCCAACTTGCATCAAGTTCCACCTCCACAAGCGGCACCACGCCAACCAAGGTTGACTGAGTTTCTAGGAACTCAACCTCCAAAGTTTGCAAGTGCTGCTGAACCTCTGGAGGCAGATGATTGGCTGAAGACTATTGAAAGTAAGATGAGGATCATACAGTGCCAAGGGTATGAGAGGGTGCTGTTTGCCTCTCATCAATTGCATGGACCTGCTGCTGATTGGTGGACCGCCTACGTGGCCGCCCATCATGACCCTGAGAACATCACTTGGGAAGAGTTCAAGCGTAGCTTCCGCAACCATTACATCCCAAGAGGTGAACTCAAAAACAAGAGGAAAGAGTTTCTGGGACTGCAGCAGGGAAACATGACGGTGAGGGAATACCTCACTAAATTTACTCAACTATCCCGTTATGCTCCATGAGACATAGAGACTGATGAGCAGAAACAAGATTGTTTCGTGGAAGGACTTACCGCAGAGATGCAGTGTGCAATGTCCTCCAATGAGTATGAAAGCTTTCAAAAGATGGTGGACAGAGCGTTTGTGGTGGAAAGGAATCTAAAGGCACTGGAAAATGAGAATAAGAGAAAGGCGGGGTGGTCACATCAGGCCTCAGGAAGCAACACCCGCCCACGTATGATGCAGCAACCTACGGGGCAGACGAGCCGTGCTGCGGTACCCTATTCAGCACCAAGAGGGTACAACCCGAACTTCAGGCCTCCAGCAGCACCAGCACAGCCGCCACGTCAGTTTGTGCAGCAGCCTCTCCCCGCATATCCACCTCGACCAGCAGTGCAAGGACCCCCAAACCAACCCCAAGACAACAAGGGCCCAGCATCTAAGATTGGGGTGCAATGTTTCAGCTGTGGTGAAGTGGGGCACTACGCCCATAAATGCCCAAAGAAGAAGCCTGCGTCGCCACAACAGCAGAATGTAGTGAGAGGACGGGTGAACCACGTCACTATGGAGGAAGCACAAGAGGCGCCCGACGTGGTAGTTGGTAAGTTTCCTGCCAATTTACACCTTGCAACTCTGCTGTTTGATTCTGGTGCTACCCACTCGTTCATCGCTCAAGGGTTTGTTAAGAAGCATGACCTAGCAACCACACAAATGAACCATATGCTAGCGGTAAACTCTCCAGGTGGAGAAATAAGGACAAGACAAGTGTGTCCCAAAGTGAGCCTAGACATTAATGGGGTAGTATTCACGGCTAACCTCATAGTGATAGATTCACAAGGGATAGATATTATTTTGGGTATGGATTGGTTGACCAAACATAAAGGAATTATCCATTGTTCGACCAGAACGATGGAACTAACTCACCCCAGTGGCACCCGAGTAAAGTTCATAACCATACACGAGCCTAGGAGGGACATTAAATTAAATCAAGTGGAGGTGAAAGTTGAGGAAATCAGGACTATCAGGGAATATCCAGATGTTTTTCCGGAGGAATTGCCAGGGATGCCTCCCGACCGTGACGTGGAATTCGCAATTGAGCTAGTACCGGGAACAGCCCCGATATACAAGAGACCTTATCGAATGGACTCCAAGGAGCTAGAAGAGCTCAAGGATCATTTGAGAGAATTGACGGAGAAGGGGTATATTCGCCCTAGTTCCTCACCATGGGGAGCTCCGGTGATATTTGTGCCCAAGAAAGACGGAACCCAAAGGTTATGCGTGGATTACCGTGCCTTGAATGAGGTAACCATTAAGAACAAGTACCCATTGCCTCGCATTGAAGACTTGTTTGATCAGTTGAGGGGAGCTTGTGTGTTCTCAAAAATTGATCTCAGTTCGGGGTACCACCAACTCAAGATAAGGCAATCAGATATTCCCAAGACAGCTTTCGTATCTCGGTACGGACTGTATGAATACAGTGTCATGCCTTTTGGGCTAACCAATGCCCCGGCGTATTTCATGTACCTCATGAACAAGGTATTCATGGAATATCTGGACAAATTTGTGGTGGTTTTCATAGATGATATTCTCGTCTTCTCCAAAGATGAAGAAGAACATGAGAAACATCTAAGGTTGGTGTTACAGAGGCTGAGAGAACACCAACTATATGCCAAGTTGAGCAAGTGTGAGTTTTGGCTGAAGAGAGTTCCTTTTTTAGGACATATAATCTCGGAGGGAGGAATCTCCGTAGATCCCGCCAAAATCGAGGATATCCAGAAGTGGAAAACCCCTGAAAATGTCAGGGAAGTTCGAAGCTTTTTGGGATTGGCTGGATACTATTGACGGTTTATTGAGGGATTCTCCAAGATCTCGAGACCTCTCACTAAACTGTTGGAAAAGGGAATCACATTCACCTGGACGCCACAGTGCCAGACGAGCTTTCAGGAGCTAAAGAAGAGATTGACAACAGCCCCAGTGCTGGTTATGCCAGATATGCAGAAGAATTTCACAGTGTACTGCGATGCCTCTGGAAATGGGTTGGGATGTGTTCTCATGCAAGAAGGACATGTCGTGGCTTATGCATCCCGGCAGCTTCGGAAGCACGAGAAGAACTATCCTACACATGACCTCGAACTAGCTGCAGTGGTACACGCGTTGAAAATTTGGCGGCACTATTTGATGGGGAAGAGGACAGAAATATATACGGATCATAAGAGTTTGAAGTACATATTCACACAACCAGATCTCAACCTCAGACAAAGGAGATGGTTAGAGCTAATCAATGACTTTGATGTGGGCATCAACTATCATCCCGGGAAAGCAAACGTCGTGGCCGATGCTTTGAGTCGGAAAGTGCAGGTCAATAAGTTGAGCTTGAAGGACATGCCTGCAGAATTGAAGGACGAGGTTATAAGGCTCAATCTATGTCTAGTAAATAGTGGTGAAGCCATCGCCATAGAAGTGGACTCCACACTCGAGCAAGACATACGCGAGGGCCAAAAGAATGATGAGAAGATACAAGAGATCAGACAACTCATTAAGGAAAATAAAGCTCCTGGTTTTAGAGAGGATGAACAGGGAACGGTGTGGCACGGGAAAAGGATCTGTGTGCCAGAAGTAAAAGAGATCCGTGAATTAATTTTGAAGGAGGCTCACGATTCTGACTATTCCATTCATCCTGGGAGTACGAAGATGTACCAGGATCTCAAGAGCAGGTATTGGTGGTATGGCATGAAGCGAGATGTCGCGGAACATGTTGCCCTATGTGACACATGTCAGTTGGTGAAAGCAGAACATCAACGACCCGTGGGATTGTTTTAACCACTCAAAGTGCCTGAATGGAAGTTGGAAGAAATCAGCATGGATTTTGTCGTGGGATTGCCTAGGACCCAATCCGGGTATGATTCAATATGGGTCATTATTGATAGGCTAACCAAGGTAGCTCATTTCATCCCTGTGAAAGAAAGCTACAGCAGATCCAAATTGGCAGAATTGTACATGTCAAGGATTGTGTGTTACCATGGAGTGCCAAAGAAGATAGTGTCGGACCGAGGGACACAGTTCACCTCAAGGTTCTGGCAGAAGTTGCATGAAACCATGGGAACCCATCTGAACTTCAGCTCTGCCTATCATCCCCAAACTGACGGGCAGACGGAGAGAACCAATCAGATCCTTGAAGATATGTTAAGGGCATGTGCACTCAAAAACAATAGGAGTTGGGACAAGAACTTACCGTATGCGGAGTTTTCCTATAACAACAGTTATCAAGCTAGTATGAAGATGTCACTGTTTGAAGCTTTGTATGGAAGGAAGTGCAGAACTCCCCTATTTTGGAACCAAACAGGAGAAAGTAAAGTGTTTGGTCCAGAAGTGCTACAAGAAGCCGAGGCAAAGGTGAGGGAGATTCGCAACAATTTGAGGATAGCACAAACACGCCAAAAGAGCTATGCTGATGTACGAAGAAGAGAGCTCGTTTTCAACGTGGGAGACTATGTTTATCTCAAGGTGTCCCCTATCAGAGGACTTCGTCGGTTCAAGGTGAAAGGGAAGTTGTCACCTCGATACATCGGACCCTTTCAAGTTTTGGAAAGAAAAGGCGAAGTGGCGTACCAACTAGAGTTACCGGTTCATCTATCAGATGTACACGATGTATTCCATGTGTCACAACTCAAGAAATGTCTGAGGACGCCTGAGGAGGTGTTACCCATGAATGAAGTAGATGTAGCTGAGGATTTGTCTTATGCCGAGCAACCATACAAGATTTTGGAGACGATGGAACGCCTCACCAGAAATAAAAGAATCCGGATGTGCAAGGTGCAGTGGAAGCATCACTCAGAAGATGAAGCCACCTGGGAACGGGGAGATGAGCTTAAGGCACAATTTCCGGAATTGTTTTCTTAGAAACACCAATCTCGAGGACGAGATTTCTTTTAAGGGGGGTAGAGCTGTAACACCCCAAATTTTGATTCAAAACCCTAAACCATGTTCAGAGGGGAATTTAAAACTTTTTGGACGTGTTGCATGTTTTGCAAAAATTCAAATTCAAACTGGAATTCAAATTAAACTCAAAACAGAAAAGAAATGGAAAAAGAAAAAGAGAAAACGGGAAAAAACCGGCCAGTGGGCCGAAACCCGCCAGCCGGCCCAGTTTCCCCGCGCCAGCCCGCCCCCGCGCGCGCCGCGCTGTCTCTCACAGACAGGTGGGACCCGCCTGTCATCCTCAACCTCGCTCGCGCCGACCCCGGACTTTTCCCCCCGAGCGCGCGCGATCTTAACCGATTGAAAACCGCGTCCCTCAGCCGAATTCCGGTCCCAGAAGAATCCAACTCGATCACAACTGACCCATCGCCCTCCCCCGGCTATAAAAACCCCAGCCCCGATCGGTTTTTCCCACGCGATCGCCGATTTTCACTCCGGTGAGCACCGAGACTTCGCCGGTGAATTCTGGCCGATCTAAGCTCGGAAACTCTGATCTAACTCGCTGGTCTTGATCCACCGCCTCCGGGGAACTTTGCAGGTGCAGAAAACCCGAGGACTTACGGTGTAAATCCAGCGCCGACGAGCTTCGCCGTGGTTTTGCCTCGGACCTCGCCGCTGATCACTTTCCAGGACCCCCGAGCTCGAGAAAACCCCCGAGGTGAGATCCCTGACCTCCCCTCTACCGATCTATGCCATAAGATCACAGTTTTAGGCAGAATTCTCTAGGATCCGAAACTTTCCGGCGAGATCGCCGCTTCCCGCCGCCGTGCGCCGCCGGCAGCGCCGCCCGCGCTCGATCGAAGCGACGTGGCCGCTTGTGCGCCGTTTATTTTAAAACGCACGGTAGACTTTAAAACCCCGCGTACCGGTTCGATGTTATAATCTCAGCCGTCGGTTTAAAATCGGACGGTCCACGTCAGCCCCGCATTATAAAGACTGGAATTCTTACGTGCTACCCCCTGGGGTTCTCTGGAACTGAGAGCTAGCCCCGGAAATTTCAGATCTAGCCCCTGGAACTCCAGAAAATCATGTAAATTCATTTAAAAATCAGTTTTAGCCCCTGGACTTAATAAAAATTAGGAAAAACAGCTCTGATAAGTGTAGCTAGACCCCTGGAAATTATGAAAATAATATTATAGACCCTGTAATGGGGTGAATTCATTATTTTAGCCCTGTTTAGTATTTAATTTAGAAAATTGAATATGTAACTAGTGTTTAAAAATTAAAAAGTGGGACAAACATAATTGTCAAAATTAATTAAAAACTTTCTCAGTACTTAGAAAACTTTGGAGAGAGATAAAAATCTATTTTTGGGCTGAAATCAATCTGTTTCATCTACTATTCACATTTATTAGTATAGGGACACATTTTTAAGTAAAGAATAGTTATAGAAAAATAGGGAAAATAATTATGAAATAGTTTACATCAGAGGCCAAGGTTAAAATATGTTATTAAAATTATTTAGGACCAGAACCTATACTGTTTAGATGATGTGTATTACTAATTTCATAATAAAATACACAATTATGCAT
This sequence comes from Neostapfia colusana, assembly GCA_030760725.1. Lineage (NCBI taxonomy): Eukaryota > Viridiplantae > Streptophyta > Magnoliopsida > Poales > Poaceae > Neostapfia > Neostapfia colusana. The sequence continues at coordinate 99,227,262 of JASWHV010000007.1, read as the reverse complement.
AGGAGTATAAAAAAATGATAAATGGAGTTTTTTTTAAAAATCCAAAGGGTTCAGTTTAGGGTTGGTAGAAATTATGAAGGCACATATGGGGAAGAAAAATACTTTTCATACACACTTGGTAGTAAAAAGGTGTAGTAGTTGAATATAAGAAATTTATTGGAAACCCATATAAATAGTATGTAAGTATAAATGTGGACACAAAAGTAGGAATCATATATACATGGTTAAAAGTGCATGCAAGCCACAACTTAACACACATAAAGTAACCCCAACACATATAATGGTAAATAACTTTTATAAATGTGAATGTGTGGTTTGTATAAAGTAGAAGTGTGAACTATGTCTTATGATTGTTGTTTTTCTTTTGCTATGTGTGATGGTATGAAGTAGAGCCTGTTCAAGAGCAGGTTAACCCTTTCCAAGATCAGGACTACCCATTTCAAGAGCAGCAAGAAGGAGGCAAGTGTCTTTGACCACTTTGATCCTATGCTAGAATGTGTAGATAGAATTATTTGCATTGTCAAGTTAAATATGAAACCCATGCTAGGAAGTTTCCCTCGAATTGCATTACCTTGTTTCCTTGAAGCTTGGGTTGGGATTTATTTTGTCATGTCATTTATTTCCATGCATATGCTTAGCCATGCTTAGAATGGGATATTTGGGATATGAAATCATCAGTTTATATTACCATACTCTTGAATGAGACATTGTGAGTTATGTAGAGGTAGGGATCAAGGCAAGTTGGATGTTTTGGTTGTGTGTTGGGTGCACGAGACTAGGGTTTGTGTTTAGTACTTGCCTGGATCCTAAGGACCGGTTCATGGAGCATGTAACCCGGCTTTACAGTGCCAACCACATGCTGAGATGGGGCAGCTTGGCCAATTAATTAGGTGTATCCCCGGCGTAGTATGGGTGTGTTGGATGGTGCGGGGAGTAGGTGTCAGCTGGACTACCATATGAACCGCAAGGCTCAAGAGGGGGCCACTGCAGCGGGGTTGGAGCCTCTTGTATGCTGTTAGGGGTGAAACCTCAGTGGGCCCATGCTCATCGGGAATCCCTTTGTAAAGGCTTCGTAGTGATCTCCTGGCTGCACACCTGGGAAGTGTGAATGTGGATCGTAGCCACTGGCATAATGGAGGTTCTTTTAGTCCACCCGGCAACGGGGGATGAAATCACTACTTGTGGGTACAGTGGTACAAACTCTGCAGAGTTAAAACTGTCTTGACAGCCGTGCTCACGGTTAAGAGCGGCCTGGACTTATTCATGATTAGAGGATTGATGGTTTTGGAAGTTAAGCGGGGAGCTTAACATTGGAAATGATGTTATGGTTATTGGATTATGATAATGGGTTGGGAGATTTGGACCATTTTACCTCTGTAGTAATATAGGTGCTTAATAAGCTAAGGTGATAGGTGTTAATTGCGTAGTGCTTTAACCATGAGTTCAACCTCTCCTTGTTCTAGCCATGCATGATATAATTTTCCCACACTTGCTGAGTACCATTGGTACTCAACCTTGCATATTTGTTGGTTTATATTGCTACTCAGGTCAAGATAATGAGGTGGTGTATAATGACCAAGATTTTGGACCTGAGGAAGGATTTTAGGTTCATGAAGACCCCCGGGCAACGCCTGTGATGGAGCCCTAAAGAATAATATTCTGCTGCTAGTTTATTTACTTGTGATGAAGCATTAGTGTCTATTGAGACATTTGCGATGTAAGACTTATTTATATTCGACACCTGGCTTGTAATAAATGATGCTTCACTATTTGTCATCACATGTATGAGAAAAATGATCCTGGCATACATGTGATATTCACTTGGTTGTTCTTCGGAAAAACCGGGTGTGACAGGGAGGAATCTCCGTAGATCCCGCAAAAATCGAGGATATATAGAAGTGGAAAACCCCTGAAAATGTCGGGGAAGTTCGAAGCTTTTTGGGATTGGCTGGATACTATTGACGGTTTATTGAAGGATTCTCCAAGATCTCGAGACCTCTCACCAAACTGTTGGAGAAGGGAATCACATTCACCTGGACGCCACAGTGCGAGACGAGTTTCAGATGCTAAAGAAGAGATTGACAACAGCCCCAGTGCTCGTTATGCCAGATATGCAGAAGAACATTACGGTGTACTGCGATGCCTCTGGAAACGGGTTGGGATGTGTTCTCATGCAAGAAGGGCATGTCGTGGCATATGCATCCCGACAGCTTCGGAAGCACGAGAAGAACTATCCTACACATGACCTAGAACTAGCCGCAGTGGTACACGCGTTGAAAATTTGGCGGCACTATTTGATGGGGAAGAGGATAGAGATATATACGGATCATAAGAGTTTGAAGTACATTTTCACACAGCCAGACCTCAACCTCAGACAAAGGAGATGGCTAGAGCTAATCAATGACTTTGATGTGGGCATCAACTATCATCCTTGGAAAGCAAACATCGTGACCAATGCTTTAAGTCGGAAAGTGCAGGTCAATAAGTTGAGCTTGAAGGACATGCCTGCAGAATTGAAGGACGAGGTTATAAGGCTCAATCTATGTCTAGTAAATAGTGGTTAAGCCATCGCCACGGAAGTGGACTCCACACTAGAGCGGGACATACGCGAGGGTCAAACGAAGGATGAGAAGATACAAGAGATCAGGCAACTTAACAAGGAAAATAAAGCTCCTGGTTTTAGAGAGGATGAACAAGGAACGGTGTGGCACGGGAAAAGAATCTGTGTGCCTGAAGTAAAGGAGATCCGTGAATTGATTTTGAAGGAGGCTCATGATTCTGACTATTCCATTCATCCCGAGAGTACGAAAATGTACCAGGACCTCAAGAGAAGGTATTGGTGGTATGGCATGAAGCGAGATGTCGCGGAACATGTTGCCCTATGTGACACATGTCAGTTGGTGAAAGCAGAACATCAACGACCCGCGGGATTATTGCAACCACTCAAAGTGCCTGAATGGAAATGGGAAGAAATCAGCATAGATTTCATCGTGGGATTGCCTAGGACCCAATCCGGATGTGATTCAATATGGGTCATCATTGATAGGCTAACCAAGGTAGCTCACTTCATCCCCGTGAAGGAAAGCTACAGCGGATTCAAATTGGCAGAGTTGTACATGTCAAGGATCGTGTGTTACCATGGAGTGCCAAAGAAGATTGTGTCGGATCGAGGGACACAGTTCACCTCAAGGTTCTGGCAGGAGTTGCACGAAACCATGGGAACCCATCTGAACTTTAGTTCTGCCTATCATCCCCAAACTGATGGGCAGACGGAAAGAACCAATCAGATCCTTAAAGATATGCTAAGGGCATGTGCACTCAAAAACAATAGGAGTTGGGACAAAAACTTACCGTATGCGGAGTTTTCCTATAACAACAGCTATCAAGCTAATATGAAGATGTCACCGTTTGAAGCCTTGTACGGGAGAAAGTGCAGAACTCCCCTGTTTTGGAACCAAACAGGGAAAAGTAAAGTGTTTGGTCCAGAAGTACTACAAGAAGCCGAGGCGAAGGTGAGGGAAATTCGCAATAACTTGAGGATAGCACAGACACGTCGAAAGAGCTATGCTGATGTACGAAGAAGAGAGCTCGTTTTCAACGTGGGAGACTATGTCTATCTCAAAGTGTCCCCTATCAGAGGACTTCGTCGGTTCAAGGTGAAAGGGAAGTTGTCACCTCGATACATTGGACCCTTTCAAGTTTTGGAAAGGAAAGATGAAGTGGCGTATCAACTAGAGTTACCGGCTCGTCTATCGGATGTGCACGATGTATTCCATGTGTCACAACTCAAGAAATGTCTGAGAACGCCTGAAGAGGTGTTACCCATGAATGAAGTGAACGTAGCTGAGGATTTGTCTTATGCCGAGCAACCATGCAAGATTTTGGAGACAATGGAACGCCTCACCAGAAATAAAAGAATCCGGATGTGCAAGGTGCAGTGGAAGAATCACTCAGAAGAGGAAGCCACCTGGGAGCGGGAAGATGAGCTCAAGGCACAATTTCCGGAATTGTTTTTTAGAACCACCAATCTCGAGGATGAGATTTCGTTTAAGGGGGGTAGACCTGTAACACCCCAAAATTTTGATTCAAAGCCCTAAATCATGTTAAGAGGGGAATTTAAAAATTTTTGGACGTGTTGCATGTTTTGCAAAAATTCAAATTGAAACTGGAATTCAAATTAAACTCAAATCAGAAAAGAAATAGAAAAAGAAAAAGAGAAAACAGAAAAAAAACCGGCCAGTGGCCCGAAACCCACCAGCCGGCCCAGCCAGCGCCGGCGCCAGCCCGCAGCCACGCGCGCCGCTTCCTTCCGCTGACAGGTGGGACCCACCCGATCTTCGTCTACCTCGCGCCAGCGCCGGACTCCCTCGCGCCCGAATAAAAACCGATCGGGATTTCGGCGTATCCCCGCTGAATTCTGTCCGTAGGCGACGCGGACATGATCTAAACCACCCCGCCGCCCTCCCCCGTCTATAAAAACCCCGGCCTCGTTCTGTTTTTCCCACGCGATCGCCGATTTTTCCTTCGGTGAGACCCGAGACTTCTCCGGCGAATTCTGGCCGATCTAAGCTCGGAAATTCTGATCTAATTCGCTGGTCTTGATCCACCGCCTCCGGGGAACCTTGCAGGTGCAGAAAACTCGGTGACTTGCAGTGTAAACACAGCGCCGATGAGCTTCACCGTGGTTTCGCCTCGGACCTCGTCGCCGATCACTTTCCAGGACCTCCGAGCTCAAGAAAACCCCCGAGGTGAGATCCCCGACCTCTCCTCTACCGATCTATACCATAAGATCACAGTTCTAGGAAGAATTCTCGAAGATCCGAAAGTCTCCGGCGAGATCGCCGCTCCCCGCCGCCGTGCGCCGCCGGCAGCGCCGCCTGCGCTCGATCAGAGCGACGTGGCCGCTTGTGCGCCGTTTATTTTAAATCGCACAGTAGGGTTTAAACCCCCGCGTACCGGTTCGATGTTATAATCTCGGACGTCGGTTTAAAATCGGACGGTCCACGTCAGCCCCGCGTTATAAAGACTGGAAATCTTACGTGCTACCCCCTGGGGTTCTCGGGAAATAAGAGCTAGCCCCGGAAACTTCTGATCTAGCCCCTGGAACTCCAGAAAATCATATAAATTCATTTAAAAATCAGTTTTAGCCCCTGGGCTTAATAAAAATCAGGAAAAACACCTCTGTTATGAGTAGCTAGACCCCTGAAAATTCTTAAAATAATATTATAGACCCTGTAGTCGGGTAAGTTTAACTTTTTAGCCCTGTTTAGTATTTAATTTAGGAAATTGAATATGTGGCTAGTGTTTAAAAATTAAAAAGTGGGACAAACATATTGTTAAAATTAAATTAAAGACTTTCTCAGTATTTAGGAAACTTTGGAGTGAGATAAAAATATATTTTGGGCTGAATTGAATCTGTTTAATTTATTATTCACATTTAAAGACACATTTTTAAGTAAAGAATAGTTCTAGAAAATAGGGAAAATAATTGTGAAATAGTTTACATCAGAGGCAAAGGTCAAAATGTGTTATTAAATTATTTAGGACCAGAACCTATTCTGTTTAGATGATGATGTCTTACTATTTTCATAATAAAGTACACATTTATGCATAGGAAAATAAATCTGAAAATATAGCAACTAGTAAATGATAAATGGAGTTTCTAAAATCCAAAGACTTCAGTTTAGGGTTGGTAGAAGTTCTGAAGACACATATGGAGAAGGAAAATACCTTTCATGCATACTTGGTAGCTAAAAGGTGTAGTAATTGAATATAAGGAAAATTATTTAAATTGGAAACTCATGTATAAAGTATGCAAGCATAAATGTTAATACAAAAGTAGGAATCATATACACATGGTTAAAAGTGCATGTAAGCCAAAGGTCAACACACATAGAGTAAACACAACACATATAAGTTGTGAATGGCTATGTTACATGTGAATGTGTGGAAGTGTGAACTATGTCTTATGGATTGTTGTTTTTCTTTTGCTATGTGTGATGGTATGATGTAGAACCTGCTCAAGAGCAAGTTATCCCTTTCCAAGATGAGGACTACCCATTCCAAGAGCAGCAGGAAGGAGGCAAGTGTCCTTGACCACTTTGATCCTATGCTAGGATGTGTAGCTAGAATTATTTGCATTGTCAATTTAAATATGAAACCCATGCTAGGAAGTTTCCCTAGAATTGCATTACCTTGTTTTCTTGTAGCTTGGGTTGGGATTTATTTTATCATGTCATTTATTATTATGCATATGCTTAGCCATGCTTAGAATGGGATATTTGGGATATGAGATCATCAGTTTATTTTACCATACTCTTGAATGAGATATTGTGAGTTATGTAGAGGTAGGGATCAAGGCAAGTTGGATGTTTTGGTTGTGTGCTGGGTGCACGAGACTCGGGTTTGTGTTTAGTACTTGCCTGGATCCTAAGGACCGGTTCATGGAGCATGTAACCTGGCTTTACAGTGCCAACCACATGCTGAGATGGGGCAGCTTGGCCAATTAATTAGGTGTATCCCCGGCGTAGTATGGGTGTGTTGGATGGTGCGGGGAATAGGTGTCAGCTGGACTACCATATGAACCGCAAGGCTCAAGAGGGGGCCACTGCAGCGGGGTTGGAGCCTCTTGTATGCTGTTAGGGGTGAAACCTCAGTGGGCCCACGCTCGTCGGGAATCCCTTTGTAAAGGCTTCGTAGTGATCTCCTGGCTACACACCTGGGAAGTGTGAACGTGGTTCGTAGCCACTGGCATAATGGAGGTTCTTTTAGTCCACCCGGCAACGGGGGATGAAATCACTACATGTGGGTACAGTGGTACAAACTCTGCAGAGTCAAAACTGTCATGACAGCCGTGCTCACGGTCAAGAGCAGCTTGGACTTATTCATGATTAGAGGATTGATGGTTTTGGAAGTTGTGGATGTTAAGCGGGAAGCTTAACATTGGAAATGATGTTATGGTTATTGGATTATGATGATGGGATGGGAGATTGGGACCATTTCACTTGTGTAGTAATGTAGGTGCTTAATAAGCTAAGGTGATAGGTATTAAGTGCGTAGTGCTATAACCATGAGTTCAACCTCTCCTTGATCTAGCCATGCATGATATAATTTTCCCACACCTGCTGAGTACCATTGGTACTCAACCTTGCATATTTTGTTGGATTATATTGCTGCTCAGGTCAAGGTAATGAGGTGGTGTATAATGACCAAGACTTTGGACCCGAAGAAGGTTTCTTGGTTCATGGAGACCCCCGGGCAACGCCTGTGATGGAGCCTACGAAAATAATTATTCCGCTGCTAGTTTATTTACTTGTGATGAACTTATTATTGTCCATCAAGACATTTGCTATGTAAGACTTATTTATATTCGACACCTGGCTTGTAATAAATGATGCTTCACTATTTGTCATCACATGTATGAGATAATGATCCTGGCATACATGCGATATTCACTTGGTTGTTCTTCGGAAAAACCGGGTGTGACAGTTGTCGGTTAAGCTTTGCTGTGCCATCATGCTCACGGTTGCAATATTTGAGCTGTGTGCAGGTGAGAGCTATGAGGAGGGGTCTGAGGACGAGGCGGTGCCCCCGTCGGGGTACATGGCCGAGCTGGAGCCCTGTACGCCGCCGTGATCTCCGGTTACATGTTGCTAGTGTGTAGCATCCCCGGGCTGTACGGCTGCACTTTTGCTTAGTTAGGCTAAGAGAGTATCTATGTATATTACTTCCACTGTATAATTAAGTTTTGTAAAAAGAATTCCGCTGTTTTATATTAAATAAAAGTTTGCATGTTGTTCTTAATCTTTTCGTGTGTACTGTTGGATGCCGCATCGCACGACACCACCCTCTGCGATCCCGGAGTGGGTGAACCCTGGGGTGGTCTCCACATGGATCGTGATGCAAGTTTGCCCTTCACTACGAAACGATGAACTCCTTTCATCAGAGACACATGGACATAATCATGGTCTCCGATGTTGAAGTGGAGAGGACGGTGTCTTTTATCCGCATAGCTCTTCTGACGAGATTGAGAAGCCTTAAGATTGGCTTGTATTACTCGTACTCGTTCTTCAGCCTCATTCACAAGTTCAATGCCGTAGATAACTCGCTCGCCGGACTCACACCAGTTGAGTGGTGTGCGACCCGGCCGTAGAGAGCTTCATACGGCGCCATCTAGATGCTAGCTTGATAGCCATTGTTATATGAAAACTCCACCAACGGTAAATGATCGTCCCAGTTTTTACCGTGGTGGATGGCACAAGCGCGTAGCATATCTTCAAGCACTTGATTTACCTGCTCAGTTCGACCATCCGTCTGCGGGTGATACGTGGAGCTTCGGATCAGTTTGGTTCCCAATGACGTGTGCAGCTGTTCCCAAAACCGAGCGAAGAACAGCACACCGTGACCTGAAATAATGGAGCGGGGAACACCATGCAAGCACAAGATCCTTGCAATATACAGCTCCGCATATTGCTTGGCCACATACTTTGTATGTACGGGAATAAAATGGGCCGACTTGGCTAGTCGATCGACTATCACCCAAATCGAATCATGTTTGTGGGAGGTGAGAGGTAACCCAACTATAAAGTCCATGCTGATATCCCCCCACTTCCACGCTGGAATGTTCAGTGGCTGCAGCTGTCCGGCTTTACGCATATGGTCGGCTTCCACACACCAACACGTATAGCATTCCGATACGTACTTCGTGATTTCTATTTTCATCCGCGTCCACCGAAACCTGGTTTTCAGATCTTGGTACATCTTGTTGCTGCCCAGATGAATAGAATACTTGGACAAATGAGCTTCGTCCAAGATTTTCTTTCGAAGATTCATGTCACGGGGTACTACTATACGGTCTTTAAACCATAGAGTGTTGTGTTCATCCCTTCGGAAGCATTTCATTTCACCCTTCTTCATCCTTCTCTGAATGTGCGGTACTCCCATGTCTTTCTTCTGAGCTTCCATAATCTTTTCTCGTATGGTAGGGACGAGAGCAAGATTATATAATGCCCCATATGGAACCAAGTATAAACTCGGCTCCTCCTATTCAAGTGGAGTAATGGACAGATTTTTGACGTGAGATTTGCAGATTAAGGCATCGGCAACCACGTTTGCCTTACCGGGATGGTAGTGATTTTCGATCTCATAGTATTTGATCAGCTCTAGCCATCTCCGTTGCCGCATATTCAACTCCTTTTGAGTGAACATATATTTTAGACTCTTGTGATCGGTGTAGAGGTGCACTAAGTTCCCAAGTAAATAGTGCCTCCACATTTTCAATGCCAACACCACAGCAGTGAGCTCAATATCATGAGTCGGATAGTGCTGCTTGTGGTTATGAAGTTGACGTGAGCCATAGGTGTAAAGGTCCCAAAATATGCATACAAAGAAACTCTTGTGTGTACAAAGTTAGTTTCACATGTATGAAAAATGGGACTTGTTAAAACCTTTTTCCACATGTGATAATACACATGAAAGCCTTCTTCACACAAGTTCAAATATTTATTTGAACACTTGGAACCCAAGAGGGATCTAAAACTAAGGTGGGAAGTTCCCATATGGGTGAGGAAGCTAAAGTTAGATTTTGAGAACAAATTGTTCTACTCAAAAAATTCAAATGAGAACACAATGGTTTTCAAAGTGTTGTATTAAAAACCTCATTTGCAGCAGCCAAATCAAATATCAGAGTTCATATTTGAATTCCTTAGGTCCAAATTAGGGGGGGTAGACAAAGTCTCATGAATTTTGGAAGATATTTGCTATCCATGTTACAAATGGACTTAAATTGCAATGAATTCAAATATACATTTAAATTTGGATGAAACTTGTCCAAATGCCCACAAACATTTCAGATTTGAATTCTCACCATCTTATTTCCAGCATTTGCCAAAGTGTGGAGATAATTGTGAGAAAAATGAGAGGGGATAAGAAGGGGGCAGTGGGACCCACATGTCATAGGAATGAGTATACTTAACACTTAAGTTTTCTCTCTGTTCCTCACTCCACCGGGGTTTCACCCGCGGGCGACACCGAGTGACCGCCCCCGTCGACCGAGGCTCCACCTCCTGCTCCAGCTAGCGCCAACCTGATCTTTACCCCGGGACCAGCTGCAGCACGTTGCCATCTTCGTTTTGATCGCGTGCTGGCTGTTCTTCTCGCGCGCAAACAGCAACCGGCGCTCACCGCCGCACTCCTTTCTCCCCGATCGCCAGCCCCAACCAAGCTTCGGTGGCACGTGCCGGCAGTACAGAAAAGCAGCGCCTGCGCCTGCTCTACCACACCAGCCCCGCAACACCGAAGGCCCTAGCCTGTGGCGCGCACAATTCGGCAAACGGCGCCGAGAAACAGAGCTGTCCGGCGGAGAACCGAGCTGGTCTCACGTGGACAGCCCCACTGAGAGCTTCTCAGGCCCGAGCTAGAGCACCCTCGGATGCGCTGGGAGCCGCTGATGCTCGTCCCCGAAGCTCAAGCCATGAGATGATCTACCAGGCTCGAATTTGGGAAAAGATCGCCATCGGGCACCATCCGACCTTCTGATATGGTAATACCAAATTCGATCGTCCCTCTTGTTCTTAGGACGTGAAACCTTGCACGCAGGACCGCCACTAAACGGCGATCAGTAGTCCTTCACAACCCTAGTTGGAAAGATGCACATAGACCGCATGAAATCCAGAATTTCCGACCTCAAACGCGGAGGAGGTTTCGGGTGCACGGTGAGACACCATTATCCGCCGGTCCCGAGCAGTTTTGAGGCTAGGTCGAGCATCCCCATTGTCCACTGGTGCTGTAGCGCCGTTCCACCGAGGTCTGGGCAGGCTAGGCTGACCGGGCGACGTTGCCGAACTGGTCCAGAGCCGCCGCGCCGTGGCCAGCTAGGTTAGAGCCATCGCCAGCCGTGGAAGAGGGTTCCATCGTGTTCAGCACGTGAAATAAGGCCCTAACAGCGAGGGAGGGCTCGGGGGATCGCCGGGAGGCCGGAATCCGTCGAACTCCGGCGAGCCCGGAGGCGCGCGGGCGCGGGGCCGGAGGAAGAAGACGACCCGGCGGGTCCCGCCTGTCAGCGACCGGGAGTCGGAGTTCTGATCGGCTGTGGCGCGGAGATCGCGTGTGGAGGCGCGGGAAATACTCAGTAGCCCCGTGTGGCTTGCCCCGACGCGTGACACCTGTCCCCGGACCCACAGCCAGTATTTGAACATTTTGGGGAATTTCAGTTTTCAGTTCAAACTTTGAATAGCTACAACTTTGGGTAGGAGAATCCAAAAATTGTGAAACAAATTTTGTTGGATTCCTCTGATAGAGTACTATCCAAATATGAAACCCAAATTGGTATGAAACCCTTTATTTAATTCTGTAAAATCCTTTAAAACTTTCTAGCAAAAGAATTTTAGAGGGAGTTTGGTTAATCCAAAAATCCTCAAATTTTGCCAGAATAGTCTTTTGGGTATTAGTGAACACCTGTAAAATTCTCAACTCATTTGGAGTTGATTTAGTAAGGTTAATTCCGATTTAAATTTCTGTATTCAAATGAATACAGAAACAATTTCAGAGAATTTCCAAAACATGGAAATTCAGTTCTAGCCAATCCATAGCTCCAAAAAATGCTAGGAAAATTCATGCAAACTCTATGAGCTATAATTGAAATTGTAGTTCACTAATTTTTGCATGGACATGGGTGTGACCTCAGAATTTATTCTTCTTTGCTTAATTGCTTAGAAAATTATTCTGAACAAACCACTCAATGAAAAGTGCTAATTTTTGGTCCAGAGGATTTTCTTGTGACAAGGAACTCACATGAAAATTCTCAGCTCCATTGGAGCCTTGGATCACCCCTGTGCTTTTAACCTCTTTAGGTGATCAATATAGAAGAGGGGGAAAACCACTTAGCATTTAATCATGTGTTTAGATCCAAACCTATGCCAATAGCACCAGTGTCATTTTAAATTCTTAAACAGAGTTCCAGTTTTTAAAACTTGTTATTAGGACTTGTAGCAAAGTCTTTACAATTAAACGATATGCATATTCATCACGTGTAGTATCTACGTGGAGGAGTTGAAGTCATTGGAGTAGAAATCAAAGAAGGAGAAAAGGGGTTGATCAAGCACCAAGTCACCTGCAAAACAAAGGCAAGCCCCGGTTTGCATCAAATTTACAAGTTTTTATTTGTATTCACTTCATACGTCTAGTATTATATTTATTGCATTACGTCTAGATGGTATGAAACTCCAAATGCATGAACCAGAAAACCCTGGAGTTTAATGTAGGATATGTTATGTTACCAATTAATTATAACTGCTGATCTCAACAAAAAGTGGATTAAAAGAGGCATAACTCGAGTAGGCAGATTCCTACTCGTGAAACAGGGTTAAGGGGGATCAATCGGAAGAGTTGGGAATTGATCCTCATAGTTGGGGATGGAGACCGGGCAGTAGATGGAAGGTCAAGGACGTGGTCCTGTGAGCCTAGTCTATGTCTGAGTCGATTAAGGCCCGTTCTCGTGTGCGGCCCCGCTGGACAAGTTTGAGATGTGTACCGGATGCATACTGGCAATATGGGACCCAGGAAACCGATGTAACATGTTAACCTGGGTGTCGAGGCATACCTCACCGTCTGATGCCGATGCTGAAAGGATAGAGAAGTCGGCTCTACGAGGGTTTGCCGTAGAGAGACTTAATCCCAGTCGGTGGGACCGGTTCGACATTTGGGTGTCGTGTGAAAGGTTGCCACGTACGACGTCAGTGATGGTTGCTGTGTGCAACGTCGAGTACGGGCGTACGTGTCGTGTCAGCCGGGTGTTTTTGATTGCAATCACCGTCGCTCATGGTAGTGAGCATACTTGTACACTGAGTCGTGACGTAGTAATAAACGGGGAAACATTTAATATGCTTCGTGGGTAATCCTGATAATGGAGATGAGGAACGAGAAACACTTCACTAAATTTAATTTCCACCTTGGGCTAGTAGTGTCGAGGCAAAGTGTTTCTTGTTTGATTGTGGAGTCTCGACGTTAATGGCGCAAGGTCAGTTTGAGTCTAGGATAGCTCACTAAAATTACTTTCACCTCGAGCAAGTTACATCGAGATGAAGCGTTTCTTGTTTGATTGTGGAGTCTCGATGTAAGTTGCACAAGGTCTATAAAAGTTGATTAAAACTGGAAGTAAGGACTCTCTTTTAGCTCAAGTTCATCGTTTATGCAAAATGCTCTAATCAGCCCTCTATTTTCCATCATGTAGAGTTTCATGACTAGGGTGACGGGTCAGTCTTGCTGAGCTTCGTGCTCACAGATACTGCATAAGTTGTTTTGCAGGGAATAACTGCACGCTGAGATGTACGGGTACCTGATGAGACTCGGAACTCTCCGAGTGATGAACTCAGGGTAACCCCTGCCGCTGCTATTATGACAGTGTTGCTAGCGAGAAGGGTCCGCGGGCTGGACACCTTCTCCGTTGCTTAGCATAGGTATGAGACGTGAGTTGTAATAGTCTTTCGCTGTAGTTTATTTTGAGAAGTATTTGTAAAATCAACACCTTGTAAGCTTCCGCTTGTTTTACGTAATATGATACTTTATTATGTGTGCTGTTGGGTGCCGCATCGCACGGCACCACCCAATGCGATTCCCGGGCGAGGTGCCCCGTTCCCGTGAGTAATCGGGACGGCGGGGTCCTCACAATTGGCGACCAATCTTTCTCCTTGCATCAATACACAGCCAAGCCCGATGCCGGACGCATCACAATATACGTCGAAGGGCTTGGTCGTATCCGGTTGAGCTAACACCGGGGCTGTTGTAAGATGCTTCACAAATGCTTGGAAAGCTCCTTCACATGCTGAGCTCCAAACATATTCGATCCCCTTCTTCAACAATTCAGTCATTGGTTTAGCAAGCTTGGAGAAGCTTGGGATGAATCTCCGATAATATCCCACTAAACTGAGGAAACTCCTGACTTCATGGACAGATGTGGGGGACTTCCATTTCAGCACTTGTTTGATTTTGCTTGGATCAACAGCAATGCCTTCCGCAGAAATAATATGACCAAGAAATGGCTCTTGGCTGATCCGAAACTCGCTCTTGCTGAACTTGGCATAAATCTTATGGTCACACAATCGTTGAAGCACGATATGCAAGTGTTCAGCGTGTTCTTTTTGAGACTTGGAATAAACCAAGATGTCGTCGATAAACACCACCACGAACTTGTCCAACTCCGGCATGAACACTGAGTTCATGTGGTACATAAAATGTGCTGGGGCGTTGGTGAGACCAAATGACATGACGAGATATTCATACAGCCCATATCTCGTCGAGAAGGCCGTCTTCGTAATATCTTCCGCTCGGATCTTTATTTGATGATATCCTGAGCGAAGATCCATCTTCGAAATTACACTCGCACCCACAATTTGATCGAAGAGAATATCGATGCAGGGCAGTGGATATTTATTCTTGATGGTGACGGTGTTGAGAAATCGGTAATCCACACAGAACCTCAAGGTTTCATCCTTCTTTTTCACAAACAGTGTCTAGCATCCCCATGGCGAGGAACTTGGTCGAATGAAACCGTTATTCATCAGATCATTGAGCTGCTCCTTCAATTCGGCTAGCTCATTCGGAGCCATCTTGTACGGTCTCCGTGATATCGGTGTCATCCCGGGTACAAGTTCGATCTTGAACTCGACATCCCTTTTGGGTGGCATGCCCAGGAGATGATAGGAGGATGAGTCCCGATCTTCCGAGAGGTAGGGTAAACTTGATTGGGTGGAGATCTCGACGTTGATGATCCAAAGCTCCGAACGAACGAAACCCCGCAATCACTACACCACTGCTCCGTTGGTTATCACCCATGTCACACGAATGACCTCGCCACGAAGGCTTATCCCTGCAAGCACAATCAAGAACACAAGCAAGAACAGAGAAGTTGCAACCAAAACTGAATTGATCACGAATTTGGGGTTTCACAACCGATGATCGGCGACACTGTTCAATGACAGATTGTAACTAAGCAAAACCCACCTGTTTGTGATGGTGTCCAGAGGGTATAAAGGAGGTGGAGGACGACCATGGGGGTTCTGGGTTCGTGACCTAACCCTAATACACGTACATAATGGACTTGGACTCGATACAAGGCCCAATGGCCCAACTAGGTGATGCAACACCCTGACAGTCTCTAAACTTTATATTGTTTCGAAGTTTCCCGTCGACTCCGAGGGAATTTGGACGTGGGGCCAGTTCCATTAGAAAGTTTATCCTCTCAGCTTTCCGTGCATATGTAGAACGTCAAAAACGGAGTCCGTATGCCTCCTGTGCATCCATTTTAAGGTGGACTGCTCCTGGGCCCGAGTTGGACTCGAGTTTGAGTTGGGCTCGGTCTCTAACTTCTTGTTGGCGTATTTTCTGGTCCTCCACGCCTCCAAACCCCTCTCCATGTATCTCCATGGTTCCTAAATATAATTAATCCATTAGGTAGCAACATACTCTCAAAATTCACATATAAAGAATTGTTCAGGAACGAGCTCACCTCTAAATTCAATTGTCGTGCTCGAGCTCTAGTAATTTGACCTTGCATGTCTACCATGTGAGTGTTGTGTATATCTGCAGGAGTGATGTCCACATCATCCTCCCCCTCTTGCATTGGAGTCGTCCTCGACTCAAGCTCATCTTCTTCTCCCAAGTATGGCTTCAAATCTGAAATGTTAAATGTGGGACTAATCCCAAACTCGGGAGGCAACTCAAGTTTATATGCATTGTCATTTATCTTCTCAAAAATATTAAAAGGTCCAGCAGCACGTGGCATGAGTTTGGACTTTCTCAAATCCGGGAACCTAACTTTTCTCAAATGAACCCACACCGAATCACCGGGTTCCAATTTTACCTCCTTCCTACATTTACTAGCAGCAATGCGATACTTTTCATTCATTTTTTCAATTTGTAACTTAGTAGTTTCATGCAACTTAAGAATAAATCCAGAACGTTGTGTAGCATCTAAGTTCACAATTTCAGTATGTGGTAAAGGTAGCAAATCAATTGGAACACGAGGATTGAAACCATAGACTACCATAAACGGACTTAACTTGGTTGTGGAGTGAATAGACCTGTTATAAGCAAACTCAATATGTGGCAAACACTCCTACCACAACCTCAAATTGTCTTTCAAAACAGACCGCAACATAGTAGATAAGGTACGATTAACTACCTCCGTTTGCCCATCAGTTTGTGGATGACAAGTAGTAGAAAACAGCAACTTTGTTCCCAATACCATAAAGTTCTCCAAAAGTTACTCAAAAACTTAGCATCCCTATCAGAAACAATAATATTGGGAACACCATGCAAATGCACAACCTCATTAAAGAACAAATAAGCAACATGTGAAGCATTATCGGTCTTGTGGCAGGGTATAAAATGAGCCATTTTAGAGAAACGATCAACAACCACAAAGACACTATCCCTCCCCCTCTTTGTTCTCGGCAATCCTAAAACAAAGTCAATAGAAATATCCTCCCAAGGTGCACTAGGAACCGGAAGAGGCATATAAAGACCATGTGAGTTAAGTCGAGACTTAGCTTTGTTGCATGTCGTGCAACGTGAAACGTAGCGCTCCACATCGCGCCTCATTTGTGGCCAAAAGAAGTGAGCGGCCAGCACATCCTCTGTCTTTTTAACACCAAAATGTCCCATCAAACCACCTCCATGCGCTTCCTGCAACAACAAAAGACGAACGGAGCTAGCTGGAACACACAGCTTGTTAGCACGGTAGAGAAGGACTTCACGCAGCAGGAATTTTTGCCACGTTCTTCCCTCTCTACAATTTTCAAAGGCATCTTTGAAGTCCAAATCAGTAGCATATAACCTCTTTATGGTTTCCAAACCAAAGATTTTATGAGAAGGTTGGGATAGTATGGCATAACGTCTAGATAAAGCATCGGCAATCACATTGTCTTCCCTTTCTTATGTTTATGATGTAAGGAAATGATTCTATGAACTCAATCCATTTAGCATGACGTTTGTTCAGATTAGCTTGTCCTTTAAGATACTTCAAAGACTCATGATCTGAAAGTATGACAAATTTTTTAGACCATAGGTAATGTTGTCAAGTTTGCAAGACACGCACAAAAGCATAAAGTTCTTGTCATGTGTAGAATAATTCAGCGAAGGCCCATGCAATTTTTCACTAAAGAATGCAACAGGTTTACCTCCTTGAATTAGCACTCCCCCAATGCCAATGCCGCTCGCGTCACATTCAAACTCTAAGGTCTTCTCAAAATCAGGAAGTTGCAGCAATGGTGCTTGTGTGAGCTTCGACTTGAGAACATCAAAAGCTTGTTGTTGTGCTTGTCCCTATCGAAACGGCACTCCATGCTTTGTCAACTCGTGGAGAGGTGCCGCAATGGTGCTGAAATCACGCACGAAACGCCGGTAGAAACCTGCGAGACCAAGAAAACTCCCAACCTGTGTGACCGTAGTCGGAAGTGGCCAGCTCATGATGGCAACAATCTTTGCCTCGTCCACCTCAATGCCCTGCGAAGTAACAACAATACCCAAGAAAAGACACACGATCGGTGCAAAAGGTGCACTTCCCAAGGTTACCATATAAACGTGCATCGCGCAAGACATTAAAAATAGCACGCAAATGTTCAAGATGCTGATCATATGACTTGCTGTAAATAAGGATATCATCAAAGTAAACCACCATAAATTTACCAATGAAAGCACGTAAAACCTCATTCATCAACCTCATGAAAGTGCTGGGCGCATTAGTTAAACCAAACGGCATGACTAACCATTCATAAAGTCTGAATTTAGTTTTAAAAGCAGTTTTCCATTCATCACCTAAAGCCATACGAACCTGATGATACCCACTACGCAAATCAATCTTGGAGAAAATAACAGAACCACTCAACTCATCAAGCATGTCATCCATTATAGGAATAGGATAACGATAACGAATGGTAATGTTATTGATGGCTCTACAATCAACACACATGCGCCAAGTGCCATCTTATTTGGAACCAAAAGAACAGGAACAGAACAAGGACTAAGACTCTCACGAATGTACCCGCGGTCCAGAAGATCTTGTACTTGTCGCTGAATTTCCTTAGTCTCGTCGGGGTTGGTTCTGTAGGCAGCACGGTTTGGCAAGCTCGCCCCTGGAACCAAATCAATCTTTTGCTCAATGCCTCGCACAGGTGGTAATCCGGGGGGTATCTCTGATGGAAAAACATCCATATATTCCTGCAAAAGGTTAGCAATTGCAGGTGGCAAGACAATGGAAGTATCCTCAATGGAATATAAAGCATGTTTGCACACTAAAGCATAGCAAGTTCCATTAGAGGCATATAAATCATCAAGATCAGATTTAGTTGCAAGGAAAATAGGATTTTTCAACTTAATAGGTTGCTGAATTTCAGAATTGAAAACACCCTTTTGCTTAGCATTATTCTTTTTCTCTTGCTCAAATTGTACAATTTCAGTGGGACTCATAGGAAGCAACACAATTTTCTTGCCCTTATGCATGAGAGTATACTTATTAGATCGACCATGGTGAATAGCATCAGTATCAAACTCCCAAGGACGTCCCAACAAAAGAGAACAAGCATCCATAGGTACCACATAAAAATCAGCAAAATCATGATAAGAACCAATGGAAAAATATATCCTTGCTGTTTGTCTTACCTTAACCTTACCATTGTTGTTAAACCATTGAATGTGATAAGGGTGGGGATGCTCCCGTGTGGTCAAGCCAAGCTTCTTGACCACCTCAACATTTACCAAATTGTTGCAGCTACCACCATCAATGATTGTATGTACACGGCAGTCCTTGACGACGAGAAACATGTTGAAAAGGTCGTGACGTTGTTGGTTGTCGTCCTCTCGAACCGTGGCACTCAAAGCTCGCTGCACAATCAAAGTCCTATAGTTGTTTGTCGCAGATGTACCAAGAACCTCCTCAGCACCATCATCCAAACCTGAAATGTTAGTTGCAATAATATTTTCATCTTCAATATCAGAAGCACTAACATACCCACCATAAGCAGTGGCAATGATCACCCGTTTGCTGGGGCAACCTCGTTGCATATGGCCAAGTCCTTGGCAGCGGTGGCACTTGATGTCGGAGCTGTGACATATCGAAGTGTTGGGTGCAGCCGCCTTTGCTGCAACACCTGGAGGCATCTGGGACTTGCTGTTATCTTGTCCCCGTGATGTAGAAGGTGCGATGCTGCTGCGTACAACATCAGTGGAGGGTGGTGTAGAAGCACGTACGCTCGAGGAGGGCGCTGCTTTGGATGGCACCGGAAATTGTCGTGGCATGAAGGTGTTGTTCCGCTGCTGCTGTTGACGACCCTGCACTTCTTTTTCTGCTAACATAGCAAGTTGAAATAAACGTTGAATAGAATGATATTCCTTGTAGTCGACTATGTCCTGGATCTCACGCCACAAGCCCCCATAAAACCTAACAATTTGGTCTTCCTGATCCTCAACTACCCCACAACAAATCATACCTTTCTGCAACTCTTGGTAGTACTCTTGGACAGTCATGTCACCCTGATCAAAGCGTTGCAATTTCTTAAGAAGATCACGTCTATATGAAGGAGGAACAAACCTAGCGCGCATCTCTTCTTTTAACGCAGCCCATGTCTGTGGTGCATTACGTGTATTGACAAGTTCATTCCACCAAATTATAGCAAAATCTTTAAACTCACTAGTGGCTTGTCTAACTCTATGTCGCTCAGGAACAAGATGAGAGCTAAATTTTTGTTCTACCGTCATCTCCCAATCCATGTAAGTCTCAGCATCATAAGATCCATAAAATGTTGGGATAGAAAACGTAACCTTAGCATAAGGATCATTATCTTGTTCAGGAGCATGAGGACAAGGTCTACCTCCCATACCTTGATGATTTCGTCGACGGCAACGGCGCTGCTGTGCATCAACCTCATCGTTATTGAAGTCATCCTCTGTGTCGTAGTGAGCATGTGCATCACCATCAAGGATGATAGAGGGTGTAGCTTGTTGGAGAAGACGAGTCTCCATCTCGTCCAACCATGTGGTCAGACCAGAAACACTTGTATAGAGCCTCTGAAAGGTGGCTGTTGTAGTGGTCTGGTAATTGTTGAAAGCTTCGGTCATTGCCCGCATCATGTCCTTTAGTTCCATATGGGACACGCACTCATCATCATCCGGAGGTGTAGTACCAGAGGTCTTATCCATAGGCTTCTTTCCTGTCTTTGTTAGTACGAAACAGAAACGAAGACAAAAAGATCGTGAAGAACCCTATTACTACGCTCTCCGAAGTGGGTGGAAAATCGATCAGTAAGATGCGTCTTACCCGCTCTTACAAGTTTCTTACCAGCACTGCAGGTGGCCAACGGTGACCGGTGTGAAGCAAGCAGAGAGTGGGTGTGATTGCAAAGGTTACCTGTTCTGCTCGAGAGAAGGTGGAGCTTAGAAGGCTCAAATGCAGTATATGTATGTGGCACACAAGTTAGTAACAGATAGCAATGCTGAATAAGTGTCCAAAGAATTTCACCTAGTTGCTGGCCTAAGAATGTATTAGAACAGTTGTGGCAACAAACAAGGGCAAGGATGAATGATGATGAACAACAAGGATAATATCAGCAAGTATCCAGCACTCACACAGAAATAGCACAACTAGAAAACCCCTTAGCCTCCTGTTTTTGTTTTGAAGCACTAGTAGAAATCAAAATCTTTTTTCCCCTTTATTTTTTGATATTCTTTTCTCAACCAGGGGCACAAGAATAGAAACAGCACCAAGTATTCGCTCAAACCGATAAAAGATGAGATCGGCACAAATTCAGGAGCGATTGGAAAAACTGGTGCTGGAACTTCGGAGTTCGAAACGAGGGCCTTCTTAATTATTTTGTAATTTTTTTTTGAAAACACCGTATGTGGAGTTTTTCGAGACCTTTCTGGGAAAAAATGCGCCTCAATTGGAGTTACGAGCGAAAAGTTATACCCGTTTTAAAGAGGATACCCCGTATCAGGTTTTGGTGGTGGTGGAAACTGCAACAGAAACGAATCGGTGGATGGAATTTTTTTGTAGATTGGTTTTTTGTAGATGGCAGCGGATGGAAGAAACAAAACTGAACCAAAACAAATCTAAACCAGCAACCAGACTCAACCTAGGACACAAACTCAGAACTACGGACTCCGAAACTAAGTTGTCAAAAGGTTGAGCGGGGTTGTAGGTCAGGGAAACTAAATTTTTTTGTGGCTTTTTGTGGACGATACGACTGAAACAAAATAAATTTAAAGGGCACACAAGTATACCTCACGGTGAACCTGGAAATCTGATACCAATTGATAGGAGGATGAGTCCCGATCTTCCGAGAGGTAGGGTAAACTTGATTGGGTGGAGATCTCGACGTTGATGATCCAAGGCTCCGAATGAACGAAACCCCGCAATCACTACACCACTGCTCCGTTTGTTATCACCCGTGTCACACGAATGACCTCACCACGAAGGCTTATCCCTGCAAGCACAATCAAGAACACAAGCAAGAACAGAGAAGTTGCAATCAAAACTGAATTGATCACGAATTTGGGGTCTCACAACCGATGATCGGCGACACTGTTCAATGACAGATTGTAACTAAGCAAAACCCACCTGTTTGTGACGGCGGCTAGGGGGTATAAAGGAGGTGGAGGACGACCAGGGGGGTGCTGGGGTCGTGACCTAATCCTAAGACACGTACATAATGGACTTGGACTCGATACAAGGCCCAATGGCCCAACTAGGTGATGCAACACCCTAACAAACTCTAAACTTTATATTGTTTCGAAGTTTCCCGTCGACTACGAGGGAATTTGGACGTGGGGCCTCCATTGGAAAGTTTATCCTCTCAGCTTTCCGTGCATATGTAGAACGTCAAAAACGGAGTCCGTATGCCTCCTGTGCATCCATTTTAAGGTGGACTGCTCCTGGGCCCGAGTTTGACTCGAGTTTGAGTTGGGCTCGGTCTCTAACTTCTTGTTGGCGTATTTTCTGGTCCTCCACGCCTCCAAACCCCTCTCCATGTATCTCCATGTCCTCTCCATGGTTCCTAATCATAATTAATCCATTAGGTAGCAACATACTCTCAAAATTCACATATAAAGAATTGTTCAGGAACGAGCTCACCTCTAAATTCAATTGTCGTGCTCGAGCTCTAGTAATTGGACCTTGCATGTGTACCATGTGAGTGTTGTGTATATTTGCAGGAGTGATGTCCACATCAGGAGATCAATCAGAAATACGTCTGGATATTCACGGACCACACCAATATCCTCAAGTTTTGTGGCTTTCGTGTTATATGTGGCAGGAACTTCTTGAACCAAACGGTCAAGAATGAGACTATGTGATTCATGAAGTGGAGAGTTTAGATGAACCACATGTGGAATGATGTCAAGAACAGCACCATGGCGATGTAGCCATGACATTCCTAAAAGGACATCAAGTTTTTGACTCTCTAACATAATTAGAGAAGTCTGGGTATAGATTCCCACCCAATTGTAATGGTGCTCTGTAGACCATCCTATTAGCTGTTATTTTTCCACCCGGAGAGCAAATTAAGTATGAACTATTTGTGGAAATGATAGGTAATTGATATTTAATAACATAAGATTGACTTATGAAATAATAGGTGGCACCGGAGTAAAAAAGTATGACTACAGGATGAACTAAATAAGAAAACATACCCGCAAGGACGGGTTCGCCTTCTGGCACGTCTTCGATGGCTATGTGGTGGACGTTGCCAAGTTTTTGTGCTGGTTTCTTGGGCTGGTTGCGGGGCTGATTGCACCCTGATACGGTGCTGCACTGTAACACCCCAAAAATTTTGATTCAAAACCTTAAATCATGATAAGAGGGGAATTTAAAAATTTTTGGACGTGTTGCATGTTTTGCAAAAATTCAAATTCAAACTGGAATTCAAATTAAACTCAAATCAGAAAAGAAATGGAAAAAAGAAAAAGAGAAAACAGAAAAAAACCGGCCAGTGAGCCGAAACCCACCAGCCGGCCCAACTTACCCCGCGCCAGCCCACAGCCGCGCGCCCGTGTTTTCTCACGCTGACAGGCGGGACCCACCCGGGCTTCGTCCCACCTCGCGCCGCGCCGGACTCTCTCTCACCGAATCCAAACCGATCGGAACTGCGGCGGATCACAGCCGAATTTCGCTCGAGGAGGAAACGGACATGATCTAAACCACCCCGCCGCCCTCTCCCGTCTATAAAAACCCCGGCCCCGTTCTGTTTTTCCCAGGCGATCGCCGATTTTTACTCCGGTGAGAACCGAGACTTCTCCGGTGAATTCCGGCCGATCTAAGCTCGGAAACTCCGATCTAACTCACTGGTCTTGATCCACCGCCTCCGGGGAACCTTGCAGGTGCAGAAAACTCGGTGACTTGCGGTGTAAACACAGCGCCGACAAGCTTCGCCGTGGTTTTGCCTCGGACCTCGCCGCCGATCACCTTCCAGGACCTCCGAGCTCAAGAAAACCCCCGAGGTGAGATCCCCGACCTCCCCTCTACCGATCTATGCCATAAGATCACAGTTCTAGGCAGAATTCTCGAGGATCCGAAAGTTTCCGGCGAGATCGCCGCTTCCCGCCGCCGTGCGCCGCCGGCAGCGCCGCCCGCGCTCGATCAGAGCGACGTGGCCGCCTGTGCGCCGTTTATTTTAAATCGCACGGTAGGGTTTAAACCCCTGCGTACCGGTTCGATGTTATAATCTCGGCCGTCGGTTTAAAATCGGACGGTCCACGTCAGCCCCGCGTTATAAAGACTGGAAATCTTACGTGCTACCCCCTGGGGTTCTCGGGAAATAAGAGCTAGCCCCGGAAACTTCTGATCTAGTCCCTGGAACTCCAGAAAATCATGTAAATTCATTTAAAAATCAGTTTTAGCCCCTGGACTTAATAAAAATTAAGAAAAACACCTCTGATAAGTGTAGCTAGACCCCTGGAAATTTTGAAAAATAATATTATAGACCCTGTAGTGGGGTGAGTTTATTTTTTTTAGCCCTGTTTAGTATTTATTTTAGGAAATTGAATATGTAACTAGTGTTTAAAAAATTAAAAAGTGGGACAAACATATTGTCCAAATTAAGTTAAAGACTTTCTCAGTGTTTAGGAAATTTTGGAGTGAGATAAAAACATATTTTGGACTGAATTGAATCTGTTTAATTTATTATTCACAATTAGGGACACATTTTTAAGTAATAAATAGTTTTAGAAAATAGGGAAAATAATTATGAAATAGTTTACATCAGAGGCAAAGGTCAAAATATGTTATTAAATTATTTAGGACCAGAACCTATTCTGTTTAGATGATGTGTATTACTAATTTCATAATAAAATACACAATTATGCATAGGAATATAAATCTGAAAATATAGCAACTAGTAAATGATAAATGGAGTTTTTAAAATCCAAAGAGTTCAGTTTAGGGTTGGTAGAAATTATGAAGGCACATATGGGGAAGAAAAATACTTTTCATACACACTTGGTAGTGAAAAGGTGTAGTAGTTGAATATAAGAAATTTATTGGAAACTCATATATATATAGTATGTAAGTATAAATGTGGACACAAAAGTAGGAATCATATACACATGGTTAAAAGTGCATGCAAGCCACAACTCAACACACATAAAGTAACCACAATACATATAATGGTAAAGAACTTTCATAAATGTGAATGTGTGGTTTGTATGAAGTAGAAGTGTGAACTATGTCTTATGATTGTTGTTTTTCTTTTGCTATGTGTGATGGTATGATGTAGAACCTGCTCAAGAGCAATTTATTCCTTTCCAAGACCAGGACTACCCATTTCAAGAGCAGCAAGAAGGAGGCAAGTGTCCTTGACCACTTTGATCCTATGCTAGGATGTGTAGATAGAATTATTTGCATTGTCAAGTTAAATATGAAACCCATGCTAGGAAGTTTCCCTAGAATTGCATCACCTTGTTTCCTTGTAGCTTGGGTTGGGATTTATTTTATCATGTCATTTATTATTATGCATATGCTTAGCCATGCTTAGAATGGGATATTTGGGATATGAGATCATCAATTTATTTTTACCATACTCTTGAATGAGATATTATGAGTTATGTAGAGGTAGGGATCAAGGCAAGTTGGATGTTTTGGTTGTGTGCTGAGTGCACGAGACTCACGTTTGTGTTTAGTACTTGCCTGGATCCTAAGGACCGGTTCATGGAGCATGTAACCTGGCTTTACAGTGCCAACCACATGCTGAGATGGGGCAGCTTGGCCAATTAATTAGGTGTATCCCCGGCGTAGTATGGGTGTGATGGATGGTGCGGGGAATAGGTGTCAGCTGGACTACCATATGAACCGCAAGGCTCAAGAGGGGGCCACTGCAGCGGGGTTCGAGCCTCTTGTATGCTGTTCGGGGTGAAACCTCAGTGGGCCCATGCTCGTCGTGAATCCCTTTGTAAAGGCTTCGTAGTGATCTCCTGGCTACACACCTGGGAAGTGTGAATGTGGTTCGTAGCCACTGGCATAATGGAGGTTCTTTTAGTCCACCCGGCAACGGGGGATGAAATCACTACATGTGGGTACAGTGGTACAAACTCTGCAGAGTCAAAACTGTCATGACAGTCGTGCTCACGGTCAAGAGCGGCTTGGACTTATTCATGATTAGAGGAGTGATGGTTTTTGGAAGTTGTGGATGTTAAGCGGGGAGCTTAACATTTGAAAATGATGTTATGGTTATTTGGTTATGATGATGGGATGGGAGATTGGGACCATTTCACCTGTGTAGTAATGTAGGTGCTTAATAAGCTAAGGTGATAGGTATTAATTGCGTAGTGCTTTAACCATGAGTTCAACCTCTCCTTGTTCTATCCATGCGTGATATAATTTTCCCACACTTGCTGAGTACCATTGGTACTCAACCTTGCATATTTGTTGGTGCTCAGGTCAAGATAATGAGGTGGTGTATAATGACCAAGACTTTGGACCCGAAGAAGGTTTCTAGGTTCAGGGAGACCCCCGGGCAACGCCTGTGATGGAGCCCTAAAGAATAATATTCCGCTGCTAGTTTATTTATTTGTGATGAACTTATTATTGTCCATCGAGACATTTACTATGTAAGACTTACTTATATTCGACACCTGGCTTGTAATAAATGATGCTTCACTATTTGTCATCACATGTATGAGAAAATGATCCTGGCATACATGTGATATTCACTTGGTTGTTATTCGGAAAAACCGGGTGTGACAGAGTTGGTATCAGAGCCAAGGTTGCCCGTAGGAACGTGGACCTAGGTAGAAATGGACGTATTTAAGGGCCCTATTTTCTTAAAAACTATTTTCCAAGGTGTGGGTTGAAAAGTGTTATTTAAGGAGTCATTTTCTTCATCTTACCCCAACTTTCATTCAAAATAGGATTTTTGTTTGAGAGTTTATCTAACCTAATTTTAAATTCTTTTTGTTTTAGATGGTTCGCATGATTCGCACCGCTCGCAAGTCCACAGGAGGTAGAGTTCCCGTAGTAGCCCTTGCCGAAAGAGAGGAGAGTCGTCCGGTGACGTACCTTTCCTACGGATTGGCAGTAGGAGGCTTATTGCGCCGTCTTCGGCGTATGCTCGAAGCCGCCGGCAACACGGGCAAGCTAATTATCCACTATAACTCCACTAGGACCATCCGTGAGAAGAGGGAAGAATGGAGCTCAGAGATGAGGATTATACACGAAAATCAGCTGCTTAAGATTCACCACTCTCCAGCTTGTCGGGCAACACAGGTCGATGCGGAGAAAGATGTCACCTGGGAGGCCATCACCTGCCAGAGTCACATCTATCGTCGCCACTTGGACAAAACTGAGTACATGTATGTCCTCCAACGTGAGAGTGGTACCACGGAGTAGAAGTACCCGCCAGTGCAGCAAGGGACTTCCCATGAGCACATGGACTTGTGCTTGGAGGATGCTGCTATGCTCAGCACTCGACTGCAGGAGTGTCAACAAGAGCTTCAGGATGTCCGGGACACCCTGAAGGAAACGGAGGCGTTGCTGCGAGCCTACTTAAAGGCGAGGGAAAGAGGAGATGGGAATGAACTGTGTGTCACCGCGAATGATACATGGACTCCGGACTCCTCGGATCGCCGAGCGATCAGGCGTCGTCGCACTTCTCCACCAGCAGCCTCCCCACCCAAAGCAGAGTCAGAAGGCAGCCGAAATGATGAGGAAGATCCCGAGGAGCCAGCTCAAGAAAACGAGTAGCGTAGAGCCTTTCCCTTAAATTAGAAGGATGTCGAGTAGTCGAGTCGTTACGTAGTTAATGGTGTGTTAATGCTTGGTGTGTGACGTGAGTTGTGGAAGCCATGAGCAATTGTCCACAGCTTCGTCTTTAGATTGTTTTGCTATGGTGTGTGAACTCACATGAAATAATAGTGCATCTATTTGGTGTGAGATATGAACCCTTGTAAAAGTATAACAAAGCCTCAACACTTCAAAGTACAAACAAATGAAAGTAGTAAGATGATACTAAATGCTTTCAAATTAATATTGGTTGATTCTGCGAGATGGCCGGAAGAGGAAAAGGACGTGCTGCCAACCCCGCCAACAACAACGATGAGGCATGCAACCCTCATCTTTCTGGAGGCCAGGACCGGGGTGGTCGCCGTGAAGGAGTTGATCCCCTCCACCAAATGCTGGAGAATCAGACTCAGCTCATCCAGAACTTGACTCAAGTGGTGGCCAACTTGCATCAAGTTCCACCTCCACAAGCTGCACCACGCCAACCAAGGTTGAGTGAGTTTCTAGGAACTCAACCTCCAAAGTTTGCAAGTGTTACTGAACCTCTAGAGGCAGATGATTGGCTGAAGACCATTGAAAGTAAGATGAGGATCATACAATGCCAAGGGTATGAGAGGGTGCTGTTTGCCTCTCATCAATTGCATGGACCTGCTGCTGATTGGTGGACCGCCTACGTGGCTGCCCATCATGACCCTGAGAACATCACTTGGGAAGTGTTCAAGCGTAGCTTCCGCAACCATTACATCCCAAGAGGTGAACTCAAAAACAAGAGGAAGGAGTTTTTGGGACTGCATCAGGGAAACATGACGGTGAGGGAATACCTCACTAAATTTACTTAACTATCCTGTTATGCCCCACGAGACATAGAGACTGATGAGCAGAAACAAGATTGTTTCGTGGAAGGGCTTACCGCAGAGATGCAGTGTGCAATGTCCTCAAATGAGTATGAAAGCTTCCAAAAGATGGTGGACAGAGCATTTGTGGTAGAAAGGAAGCTAAAGGCCCTGGAAAATGAGAATAAGAGGAAGGTCGGGTGGTCACATCAAGCCTCAGGGAGCAACACCCGCCCACGTATGATGCAGCAACCTACAGGGCAGACGAGCCGTGCTGCGGTACCCTATTCAGCACCAAGAGGGTACAACCCAAACTACAGGCCTTCCGCAGCACCAGCACAGCCGCAACGTCAGTTTGTGCAGCAGCCTCGCCCCGCATATCCACCTCGACCCGCAGTGCAAGGACCCCCAAACCAACCCCAAGACAACAAAGGCCAGGCATCTAAGATTGGGGTGCAATGTTTTAGCTGTGGTGAAGTGGGGCACTACGCCCATAAATGCCCAAAGAAGAAGCCTGCGCCGCCACAACAGCAGAATGTAATGAGAGGACGGGTGAACTACGTCACTATGGAGGAAGCACAAGAGGCACCTGACGTGGTAGTTGGTAAGTTTCCTGCCAATTTACACCTTGCAACTCTGCTGTTTGATTCTGGTGCTACCCACTCGTTCATTGCTCAAGGGTTTGTTAAGAAGCATGACCTAGCAACCACACAAATGAACCATATGCTAGCTGTAAACTGTCCAGGTGGAGAAATAAGGACAAGACAAGTGTGTCCCAAAGTGAACCTAGACATTAATGGGGTAGTATTTACTGCTAACCTCATAGTGATAGATTCACAAGGGATAGATATTATTTTGGGTACGGATTGGTTGACCAAACATAAAGGAATCATCCATTGTTCGACCAGAACGGTGGAACTAACTCACCCTAGTGGCACAAGAGTAAAGTTCATAACGATGCACGAGCCTAGGAGGGACATTAAATGAAATCAAGTGGAGGTGAAAGTTGAGGAAATCAGGACTATCAGGGAATATCCAGATGTTTTTCCGGAGGAGTTGCCAGGTATGCCTCCCGACCGTGAAGTGGAATTCGCAATTGAGCTAGTACCGGGAACAGCCCCGATATACAAGAGACCTTATCGGATGGACTCCAAGCAGCTAGAAGAACTCAAGGATCATTTGAGAGAATTGACGGAGAAGGGGTATATTCGCCCTAGTTCCTCACCATGGGGAGCTCCGGTGATATTTGTGCCCAAGAAAGACGGAACCCAAAGGTTATGCGTGGATTACCGTGCTTTGAATGAGGTAACCGTCAAGAACAAGTACCCATTGCCTCGCATTGAAGACTTGTTTGATCAGTTGAGGGGAGCTTGTGTGTTCTCGAAAATTGATCTCAGGTCGGGATACCACCAACTCAAGATAAGGCAATCTGATATTCCCAAGACAGCTTTCGTATCTCGGTACGGACTGTATGAATACACTGTCATGCCTTTCGGGCTAACCAATGCCCCGGCATACTTCATGTATCTCATGAACAAGGTATTCATGGAATATCTGGACAAATGTGTGGTGGTTTTCATAGATGACATTCTCGTCTTCTCCAAAGATGAAGAAGAACATGAGAAACATCTAAAGTTGGTGTTGCAGAGGCTGAGAGAACACCAACTATATGCCAAGTTGAGCAAGTGTGAGTTTTGGCTGAATAGAGTTCCCTTTTTAGGACATATAATCTCGGAGGGAGGAATCTCCGTAGATCCCACCAAAATCGAGGATATACAGAAGTGGAAGACCCCTGAAAATGTCAGGGAAGTTCGAAGCTTTTTGGGATTGGCTGGATACTATCGACGGTTTATTGAGGGATTCTCCAAGATCTCGAGACCTCTCACCAAACTGTTGGAGAAGGGAATCACATTCACCAGGACGCCACAGTGCGAGACGAGCTTTCAGGAGCTAAAGAAGAGATTGACAACAGCCCCAGTGTTGGTTATGCCAGATATGCAGAAGAATTTCACAGTGTACTGCGATGCCTCTGGAAATGGGTTGGGATGTGTTCTCATGCAAGAAGGGCATGTCGTGGCATATGCATCCCGACAGCTTCGGAAGAACGAGAAGAACTATCCTACACATGACCTAGAACTAGCCGCAGTGGTACACGCGTTGAAAATTTGGCGGCACTATTTGATGGGGAAGAGGACAGAGATATATACGGATCATAAGAGTTTGAAGTACATATTCACACAGCCAGACCTCAACCTCAGACAAAGGAGATGGCTAGAGTTAATCAATGACTTTGATGTGGGCATCAACTATCATCCCGGGAAAGCAAACGTCGTGGCCGATGCTTTGAGTCAGAAAGTGCAGGTCAATAAGTTGAGCTTGAAGGACATGCCTGCAGAATTGAAGGACGAGGTTATAAGGCTCAATCTATGTCTAGTAAATAGTAGTGAAGCCATCGCCATGAAAGTGGACTCCACACTCGAGCAAGACATACGCGAGGGCCAAAAGAATGATGAGAAGATACAGGAAATCAGGCAACTCATCAAGGAAAATAAAGCTCAAGGTTTCAGAGAGGATGAACAAGGTACGGTGTGGCACGGGAAAAGGATCTGTGTGCCAGAAGTAAAGGAGATCCGTGCATTAATTTTGAAGGAGGCTCACGATTTCGACTATTCCATTCATCCTGGGAGTACGAAGATGTACCAGGACCTCTAGAGCAGGTATTGGTGGTATGGCATGAAGCGAGATGTCGCGGAACATGTTGCCCTATGTGACACATGTCAGATGGTGAAAGCAGAACATCAATGACCCGCGGGATTATTGCAACCACTCAAAGTGCCTGAATGGAAATGGGAAGAAATCAGCATGGATTTTGTCGTGGGATTGCCTAGGACCCAATCCGGGTATGATTCAATATGGGTCATCATTGATAGGCTAACCAAGGTAGCTCATTTCATCCCCGTGAAAGAAAGCTACAGCGGATCCAAATTGGCAGAATTGTACATGTCAAGGATCGTGTGTTACCATGGAGTGCCAAAGAAGATAGTGTCGGACCGAGGGACACAGTTCACCTCGAGGTTTTGGCAGAAGTTGCATGAAACCATGGGAACCCATCTGAACTTCAGCTCTGCCTATCATCCCCAAACTGACGGGCAGACGGAAAGAACCAATCAGATCCTTGAAGATATGTTAAGAGCATGTGCACTCAAAAACAATAGGAGTTGGGACAAGAACTTACCGTATGCGGAGTTTTCCTATAACAACAGCTACCAAGCTAGTATGAAGATGTCACCGTTTGAAGCTTTGTATGGAAGGAAGTGCAGAACTCCCCTATTTTGGAACCAAACAGGAGAAAGTAAAGTGTTTGGTCCAGAAGTGCTACAAGAAGCCGAGGCGAAGGTGAGGGAGATTCGCAAAAACTTGAGGATAGCACAGGCACGCCAAAAGAGCTATGCCGATGTACGAAGAAGAGAGCTTGTTTTCGACGTGGGAGACTATGTTTATCTCAAGGTGTCCCCTATCAGAGGACTTCGTCGGTTCAAGGTGAAAGGGAAGTTGTCACCTCGATACGTCGGACCCTTTCAAGTTTTGGAAAGGAAAGGCGAAGTGGCATATCAACTAGAGTTACCGGTTCATCTATCGGATGTGCACGATGTAGTCCATGTGTCACAACTCAAGAAATGTCTGAGGACGCCTGAAGAGGTGTTACCCATGAATGAAGTGGATGTAGCTGAGGATTTGTCATATGCCGAGCAACCATACAAGATTTTGGAGACAATGGAACGCCTCACCAGAAATAAAAGAATCCGGATGTGCAAGGTGCAGTGGAAGCATCACTCAGAAGAGGAAGCCACCTGGGAACGGGAAGATGAGCTCATAGCACAATTTCCGGTATTGTTTTCTTAGAAACACCAATCTCGAGGACGAGATTTCTTTTAAGGGGGGTAGAGCTGTAACACCCCAAAAATTTTGATTCAAAACCTTAAATCATGATAAGAGGGGAATTTAAAAATTTTTGGACGTGTTGCATGTTTTGCAAAAATTCAAATTCAAACTAGAATTCAAATTAAACTCAAATCAGAAAAGAAATGGAAAAAAGAAAAAGAGAAAACAGAAAAAAACCGGCCAGTGGGCCGAAACCCACCAGCCGGCCCAACTTACCCCGCGCCAGCCCGCAGCCGCGCGCCCGCGTTTTCTCACGCTGACAGGCGGGACCCACCCGGGCTTCGTCTTCCACCTCGCGCCGCGCCGGACTCTCTCTCACCGAATCCAAACCGATCGGAACTTCTGCGGATCACAGCCGAATTTCGCTCGAGGAGGAAACGGACATGATCTAAACCACCCGGCCGCCCTCTCCCGTCTATAAAAACCCCGGCCCCGTTCTGTTTTTCCCACGCGATCGCCGATTTTTACTCCGGTGAGAACCGAGACTTCTCCGGTGAATTCCGGCCGATCTAAGCTCGGAAACTCCGATCTAACTCGCTGGTCTTGATCCACCGCCTCCGGGGAACCTTGCAGGTGCAGAAAACTCGGTGACTTGCGGTGTAAACACAGCGCCGACGAGCTTCGCCGTGGTTTTGCCTCGGACCTCGCCGCCGATCACCTTCCAGGACCTCCGAGCTCAAGAAAACCCCCGAGGTGAGACCCCCGACCTCCCCTCTACCGATCTATGCCATAAGATCACAGTTCTAGGCAGAATTCTCGAGGATCTGAAAGTTTCCGGCGAGATCGCCGCTTCCCGCCGCCGTGCGCCGCCGGCAGCGCCGCCCGCGCTCGATCAGAGCGACGTGGCCGCCTGTGCGCCGTTTATTTTAAATCGCACGGTAGGGTTTAAACCCCCGCGTACAGGTTCGATGTTATAATCTCGGCCGTCGGTTTAAAATCGGACGGTCCACGTCAGCCCCGCGTTATAAAGACTGGAAATCTTACGTGCTACCCCCTGGGGTTCTCGGGAAATAAGAGCTAGCCCCGGAAACTTCTGATCTAGCCCCTGGAACTCCAGAAAATCATGTAAATTCATTTAAAAATCAGTTTTAGCCCCTGGACTTAATAAAAATTAGGAAAAACACCTCTGATAAGTGTAGCTAGACCCCTGGAAATTTTGAAAAATAATATTATAGACCCTGTAGTGGGGTGAGTTTATTTTTTTAGCCCTGTTTAGTATTTAATTTACGAAATTGAATATGTAACTAGTGTTTAGAAAATTAAAAAGTGGGACAAACATATTGTCAAAATTAAGTTAAAGACTTTCTCAGTGTTTAGGAAATTTTGGAGTGAGATAAAAACATATTTTGGACTGAACTGAATCTTTTTAATTTATTATTCACAATTAGGGACACATTTTTAAGTAATAAATAGTTTTAGAAAATAGGGAAAATAATTATGAAATAGTTTACATCAGAGGCAAAGGTCAAAATATGTTATTAAATTATTTAGGACCAGAACCTATTCTGTTTAGATGATGTGTATTACTAATTTCATAATAAAATACACAATTATGCATAGGAATATAAATCTGAAAATATAGCAACTAGTAAATGATAAATGGAGTTTTTAAAATCCAAAGAGTTCAGTTTAGGGTTGGTAGAAATTATGAAGGAACATATGGGGAAGAAAAATACTTTTCATACACACTTGGTAGTGAAAAGGTGTAGTAGTTGAATATAAGAAATTTATTGGAAACTCATATATATATATATATATAGTATGTAAGTATAAATGTGGACACAAAAGTAGGAATCATATACACATGGTTAAAAGTGCATGCAAGCCACAACTCAACACACATAAAGTAACCACAACACATATAATGGTAAAGAACTTTCATAAATGTGAATGTGTGGTTTGTATGAAGTAGAAGTGTGAACTATGTCTTATGATTGTTGTTTTTCTTTTGCTATGTGTGATGGTATGATGTAGAACCTGCTCAAGAGCAAGTTATTCCTTTCCAAGACCAGGACTACCCATTTCAAGAGCAGCAAGAAGGAGGCAAGTGTCCTTGACCACTTTGATCCTATGCTAGGATGTGTAGATAGAATTATTTGTGTTGTCAAGTTAAATATGA
Organism: Neostapfia colusana; assembly: GCA_030760725.1. Lineage (NCBI taxonomy): Eukaryota > Viridiplantae > Streptophyta > Magnoliopsida > Poales > Poaceae > Neostapfia > Neostapfia colusana. The sequence goes on along the minus strand of JASWHV010000007.1, from coordinate 99,193,112 downwards.
AACCCATGCTAGGAAGTTTCCCTAGAATTGCATCACCTTGTTTCCTTGTAGCTTGGGTTGGGATTTATTTTATCATGTCATTTATTATTATGCATATGCTTAGCCATGCTTAGAATGGGATATTTGGGATATGAGATCATCAATTTATTTTTACCATACTCTTGAATGAGATATTATGAATTATGTAGAGGTAGGGATCAAGGCAAGTTGGATGTTTTGGTTGTGTGCTGAGTGCACGAGACTCGGGTTTGTATTTAGTACTTGCCTGGATCCTAAGGACCGGTTCATGGAGCATGTAACCTGGCTTTACAGTGCCAACCACATGCTGAGATGGGGCAGCTTGGCCAATTAATTAGGTGTATCCCCGGCGTAGTATGGGTGTGATGGATGGTGCGGGGAACAGGTGTCAGCTGGACTACCATATGAACCGCAAGGCTCAAGAGGGGGCCACTGCAGCGGGGTTGGAGCCTCTTGTATGCTGTTAGGGGTGAAACCTCAGTGGGCCCACGCTCGTCGGGAATCCCTTTGTAAAGGCTTCGTAGTGATCTCCTGGCTACACACCTGGGAAGTGTGAATGTGGTTCGTAGCCACTGGCATAATGGAGGTTCTTTTAGTCCACCCGGCAACGGGGGATGAAATCACTACATGTGGGTACAGTGGTACAAACTCTGAGGTGTCAAAACTGTCATGACAGCCGTGCTCACGGTCAAGAGCGGCTTGGACTTATTCATGATTAGAGGAGTGATGGTTTTTGGAAGTTGTGGATGTTAAGCGGGGAGCTTAACATTTGAAAATGATGTTATGGTTATTTGGTTATGATGATGGGATGGGAGATTGGGACCATTTCACCTGTGTAGTAATGTAGGTGCTTAATAAGCTAAGGTGATAGGTATTAATTGCGTAGTGCTTTAACCATGAGTTCAACCTCTCCTTGTTCTAGCCATGCATGATATAATTTTCCCACACTTCCTGAGTACCATTGGTACTCAACCTTGCATATTTGTTGGTGCTCAGGTCAAGATAATGAGGTGGTGTATAATGACCAAGACTTTGGACCCGAAGAAGGTTTCTAGGTTCAGGGAGACCCCCGGGCAACGCCTGTGATGGAGCCCTAAAGAATAATATTCCGCTGCTAGTTTATTTATTTGTGATGAACTTATTATTGTCCATCGAGACATTTACTATGTAAGACTTACTTATATTCGACACCTGGCTTGTAATAAATGATGCTTCACTATTTGTCATCACATGTATGAGAAAATGATCCTGGCATACATGTGATATTCACTTGGTTGTTCTTCGGAAAAACCGGGTGTGACATGCACCCCTGCCCTGTCGCTGCTCGGGGCAGTCCTTGGCAATATGCCCGACATGACCACACGTGAAGCACGTATATGGTGTCGGGGTCCCTCCGAATTGAGGACAGAATCCCGGTGCACGCGGTTGAAATGGAGACGCACATGGGACCATCCTTTGATGCTGCTGTTGCTGTGTTGGATTCAATGGTCGAAATCTTGGCGCATTAAATTGATTACCGCGAAACTGAGGCGGTCGCGCCGGTGGCTGCCATCTCTGACCGGATGGGGAGTGATACACCACGCGGTACTTTTGTGGCGCCCCACCGCTGCTGCTCGTCAGCGCGCTGTGTTTCCTCTTATCAGAACCGCGCTCGCGCTGAGCATTTTCTTGTACAATCGGAGCATTGACAAGATCGTTGAATGTGCCACGGTTGCTTTGGGCAAGATGGACATTCATTTTTGAATTCAGGCCCCAGACAAACGTATTTCACTTCTGCTCTTCCGTTCCCACATATTCTGGCGCATATTTCGCCAGCCGGTTGAATGTTCTGGAGTACTCATGAGCACTCCTCTTGCCTTGTTTCAGCTCCAGAAACTCCTGGAGCTTCCTCTCCATAACCCCGAGAGGTATATGATAGGCGTGAAATGCCTCCCGGAACTCCGTCCATGTGACAGCATTGCCAGCCGGTAATGAGGCGATGTAGTTCGCCCACTATGTACCGGCTTCCCTTGAAGCTGTTGTGCTGCATACAGTGCCTTCTGGTGTTCGGTGCACCGAAGTAAACCGAACTTCACCTCAAGAGTGCGGATGAAGCTTTCCGCCTCCAAAGGCTCTTCGGCCTCCGTAAAGACCGGTGGATGGGTCACCAGGAAGTCCGAATATGAACTCTGTTGGGGCTGGCGTTGCCCATTGTCTTGGCGTCGTCCTGGACGGGATGCATTCTGCTGTACCAACATCCACAGCAACTCGATTTTCTCGTCGCGCGAGCCGATTACTGCAGCGAGAACCTCCTCAAGATTTCTTGGATGTTCTGGTGGTGGAGGAGGTGGTTGCTGCTGCATCGTGGTTTGCTCCGGGGATAGAGACTCATCACCCCTAACCTAACTAGGACCTCCCTCCTCTTGTGTACACCATGTACGCACCATTCTGCATTCATACCATTCAAACGATCAACACATGTTTGTTTACTTCATCCAGTCTATACAATAGCAGTGCAAGAATGGAACAAATAATACGCATAACATTCACGCATATGGATAAAGTATAAACTTTATACGACATATACATCCCTTGACCATGTCACACGATCGAGTTCCAATGTAATGAACTTTATTGATTAAAAGTTCATTTTGACCATTGTGGGTTACCATGGGATGTTAAGTGCGTTAGCATGCGTAAATCCTCGCTATTGTACTGGACCCAAACATGTCCTCACTCGAAGTGATATTTTTAATGCATAAAATTTTTCGACTCCACTCACTGTTTTACAACAGCCACTGGATATCGAAATGTGAAACTAAGTGTTTTGGTTGAAAAACTTCAACAGGGTTTTCTCTGTCCAGCTTCTGGTCCAGCTGACCAGTTTGGATAATTCAATGTTTTGACCACTATGAAGGCAAAACCTGTACTGGAGTTCAAAAACAAAGTTGTAGTAGACTCAAACCGGAATCCATATTCTATTTATTTACCTCCATAGCCTCCCTAGTCTAGGAGTTATTATTTTCACAAGTTGACATATTTTTCTCAGGAATTTTGACAGCACATCCTTTGCAAGTGGCTGTTTTGTTCACAAAATTCCAACTATTTCTGCCCCCAATCTAGGAAAACACTGAAGTACAAAGTTGTAGAACATTTCCACACTTTCCCACGGTATCTTATTGACCCTTAGAAATTTTTACAAGAAGTTGTGGTCTAAATACAGAAAATTCCAGAGAGCATTTTTGCTCTGCTATGTTTCTGGACAGTGCATACTCATCTGAGATTTTCATCCATTTGGAGGGAGATTTTGTTCTAGAGTTCTACAGAAAATTTGTAGAAGACTCCAAAAACTTTCCAGAATAGTATCACACACCTCCATTGGTTCAACCAATCCTATGTTATGCCCTGTTTAAGTTCAGAAAGAATTCTGCTGAAAATAGGGGAAGTGTTCCTAAGTCTTTGGAATTGAATCTATACTCCCAAATGACTCTTAGTTCAATATGGGAGTTCAATACCCCTAAATGGAATCCTAAACTCCAATTTGTCTCTTTTCTATAAAAATATCCTTTTATGCAACTAATAATTCATCTCGGTACTACGTTTCCTCACCAAAGAAAAATCTTAAGCCGGTAGTCCAGCATAAACGTGTCAAATGGTGGAACTAAGAACATCACTCACAAACGATTTCTAAATGTCATGCTCTAATGTTGTTAATGTACCTGCAGAGGACCACCCAATAATGGTGCACACAAAGGTTTTGACATTTCAGGCAGTTCCATATCATAGAAAAACATACGGTCCGAATCATTGCCATACGGATCGTCCTTGAGTCAAGCCACTTCTCAAGGTACATGGTCGTATTTTCACACCACACGACGGAGAACCCGAGTAGAGCGCGAACGGGTCGTCACGGTTGGGAATTTTATCAACCCAACGGATACCACCTACTGCCTCATCACCGTTGAGGCACGCCGATGGCGAGCGCTGCGTATGGCCCTTTGAACATTGAACGTTCAAGAGTTGCATACTATCGTGTTGCTTGCCACACGATGTAGTATTCTCGCTTTTGCCTAAAGCACGTTGGAGATAAGCGTTTTCATATGCTCTCAGAACCATGGAAAGGTTCAGAGTTCATATTCACTACCGTGCCAAGCCACAGTAAACCATTCCATACTATTGCTCGTATGGCGAGCTTACCGCAATTGATGCGCCTGCGGTGGCGTACCTTACCTCTTACCTGACGCCGGAGCATCGTTACAGAATGTATAACACATAAGCTAGCTTTTCCACCTTAATATCTACTACTATCATAGGCCTTATTTGGGCATAGTGTCTAATCCTCACTCGGCTACTTCTAATTTTCAAAATAGGCTCTTTTCGAGCGTGCTATTCCCAATGCAGCTCTGATACCATGACTGTGGGGACCACCCCGTGGTTCACACACTACGGAATCACAGAGGGTGGTGTCGTACGATGCAGCACCCAACAGCACACAAGAAAAGAATACGAACAACATACTAACTTTTATTTTACATAAAAACAGTGGAAGTCTTTTACAAACTTAATATACAGCGGAAGTATTATACATAACTACACTCTCCTACTAATTAAGCAAAATAGTGTAGCCGTCCAGCCCAGGGTCACTACACACTACCAGCACTCAAACGAAGGTCATGCAGGCGTGCAGGGCTCCAGTTCGGCCGTGTACCCCGACAGAGGCATCGCCTCGTCCTTGGATCCTTCCTCATAACTCTCACCTGCACACAGCTCAAATATTGCAACCATGAGCACGATGGCTCAGCAAGGCTTAACCGACACTCCTAATCATGAAACTCTACATGCAGGGATTTGTAATATAGGAAAAGGACATTGCAATAAAGACACGCCTACATGTTAATCCTTACTTTCAGTTTTATGGCCGCAGTTTAATGTGCCTTAGGCAGCCCTCATATCGGAAGTCCACAATCAAACAAGAAACGCTTTCCTCCGATGTGGTTATGCCCAAAGTGGAAGATAAACATAATGAGCTCTACATCTACAGCATACATGGTTTCAAGACATTATTAGTTCAATGCAGCATATTCATCTGGCTTCTTTCACTTCTTACTACATCGCAGTGCAGTGAACAAGCGGTACTCAAATAACCGTGAGGGACGGTGATTGCAATCAATAGACAACCGGATAACACGTCACATACACCCACTTTCAGAAGTGTGGTGCTTCACACCTTCCTACTCGCTTGTATGCATCAACCTTTCAAAGGAAACCCAAATGCCGAACCGGTCCATCCGTAACGGGAAGGAGGTCCCCGCGTGGAGCGTGTCTGTGCCCACCGGCAGATTTACACCTTGCTACCCTCAACCCACTCCTACAAAATGGTTGGGTGAGCCTAGGCACCCAGGTTAACCAATTTCATCAGTTTCCTGGTTCCCATATGCCAGTATGCATCCAATACTTTTCAAACTTGTCCAGCAGGGCCGCACACGACTTGGTCCTCAATCAACACCAACAGGGCTATGCACATGAGACCTCCGCTCACTGCATCCTATCCCCTCTGCTAGGTCTCAGTTTCAAATTCTTAAGCCATTGTCTACCTCTTTCCATCCCGTGTGATAAAATCTTATCTCGCAAGTAGATTCCAACTACTCGACTTCTACTGAGATCCTAAGAACATTAGCATGACATTCTCTACTCGTCGAGTTGTAAACTACCCAACCCTTCATAGGATTTAAAAGTCATGCAAGTGGGGTTTCAATCACCCTAACTCTAATGCAAGCATTTCACCCTAGACATAAGTGATACAAATGAAAACTTTGCAAAAGGTAATTATACGGAAAGTTAGCTTTGGGTGGGAGGACGTCCAACGGCTCCGGCGTGTCCTCACCTTAAGTCAGTATATGAAATGCAACAATATATATGTATAAGTGCTAGTGTTACATAAGAGATGAACCCCTATTACTAGCTACTGCTGTTTAGTTTCCTTCATTTGCCTTAGGATTTTTCCAGTGGATACTAGACTCTCTAAGGATGATCTGAGCAAATTTGGAGAAATTTCATTGAACCTGGTGGTCTCCAAAATTCGAACAAATACAAGGATTCTCTGAATTTTGATCCCAAATCTGAAGTTTTGACCTGGCTAACAGTGGAAGATCTAATTAGAGAAGGTCTCTATGGTTCTAACAAAATTTGTTTCACAATTTTTCGAGCTACATACAGGGAGAAATGAATTTTCAAATGATGGCTGAATTTGGAGTAGGATTTAGCCTAGCAAATGCACTCCAATGAAGCTCAAATTTTAACAGGAGATTACTAATGTCATGAAGAATCTTCTAGCCAAATTTGAGGAAATTCCATAACTGGGATCTTCTGGACTGAATTCCCAAAAATTTAACTTTGATGAATTTTGGAGAGAATTCTAGAGATCTTCAGATCAAATTCTTTGCATTTATGCAGAGTACTGACTGAGAGGAATTCAACAAAATTTGATTCACAAATTTTGGACATCCCTACAGCATGTTATGGAGGTTTGAAGTTTGAAATATTTTTCTGGAAATTAACTTTGTGATTTTAGTTAATTTATTTAACCCTGAGATAACTAACTGATTAAGCCCTCTTAATCAGCTCCAAAAATACTAAGATTTGTACTGGAGATCAGGAACTCGAAAAGGGATTTTCTGCCCAAATTTGGGAATTTTTCATAGAGAATCCTTCCTGGAATTAATCTCAAAAAGATTAAATAAAATGAATTCCACAGAAAATAGTGGGCATTTTCATAGAAAGAACTTTGTTCCTCTGTGAAGTGCTCCTTATGAAGATTCCAACAAAATTTGTCTCACCCTTATTGGAGTTTTATACCCAAAGTTATGGACTTGCAAAGGTTGGCCATTTTCTGGATTTAATTTCTCCACAGAAAATTCAAACCTGGGCCCCTCCTGTCGGGCGCTTCTTCAACCTCCCAACAGGAAACTCGTGCAGGCACAGAGCCGGATCATGGCGCATGCCGTTCTCCCTCATTTGTCAACTAAATCGGCTCCGGTTTTGCCCTACACCATCCTCACATCAAGACCTAGCAGCCGGGCAAGGTCTTACTGCATGAAAACGCCGAGAAGACCATCGGCACCGGCGGCGGTGCTCAGCGACGCGGCGCCGGTGTGACACCCTCATTTTCGGTTTCCGCACGTATTCATGTTTCGTGTAGAAAAACATTTTTAAAATAAGGTGAAACCGAGAAAGAATAAAAAAGATAGCCAAAAAAAGAGCCAATTCCAGTTCACAGAGAGCGCCGAAGACAACTCCCGCTGTTCGCTGGCCACGTGGCATATTCGGAGCTCATTTGCGCAAATGGGGAGAGGTCCGCCGCTAACTCGCTATGTGGCAGGCTTGGGGCTCATCCCTGCGGCAAAGGGCGAGGTCCGACTTCGTTGGACATGTGCTGCCCCCGGAGCTAGCCTCTGCGGAAAAAGAGAGGACCAGCCGCGCGGGACACATGTCGCTCTCGGAGCTCACCTCCGAGAGGTCTGACCCCGCTAGACACGTGTCTCTCTCGAAGCTTACTTCCGAGAGGTCCGACACTATCGGACACGTGTCACCTCCGGAGCTCATCTCTGGGAGGTCCCTTACTGTTGGACACGTGTTGACCTCGGAGCTCGTCTCTGAGGGGAAAGGAAGTCTGGCGCTGTTAGGACACGTGGCACTATCGGACCTCACCTCCGAAGAGAAGGGAGGTCCGGCACTGACACGTGGCACCCGCGGAGCCACCTCCGAAGAGAGGAGAGGTCCAGAACTGATAGGTGGCGTTCACAGAGCTTGCCTCTGATTGAGAGGGGAGGTCCCGACCCACCACACACGTGGCGCACGCGGAGCTCGCCTCTGGAGAGAGGGAGGTCCCACCCGGCAGGACGCGTGGCGCATGTAGAGTTCACCTCTGAGTAAGAGGGAGGTATCGCCCACCTAACACACGGCACAACCAGAGCTCGCCTATACGGAAAAGGGAAGCCCAGGCCTCCGCAGGACACGTGGAGCCTCTGGAGCTTATCTCCACGGAAGGACGCAATTCTGAAGCGGTTTCTCTGTACGTGAGTACCCGTTACTGAGAAATCCGACATGAACTCTTTTATGTTGAATACAGCAACCAAATCAATTAATGATAAGTTGTTAAGATTCAGAAACAATTTGAATAGGACTCTTATTCGAATTTTGATCAGATTAGGACTCTTCTCTTCCTAATTATAAATAGAACCGAAAACCTTTGGCCGCAACCACGAACTTCTTTTCCACCTCCCGAGCCGACAAACTTAGATGCCCTAGCCCCCAAACTCGCCGAGAGTTTTGACCACCAGAGAGATCGCCGATGAACCCAGAGACGATTGCCATCTCCGGAGGAGAGCTGACGACCTGAGGAAAAGCCCGAAGGAAGTAAGGTAGGTCCCCAATACCACCTTACGACATCACCGCATTTTCTTTGCATCTATCCTTTCAAACAGAAGCTTTTTCGTGGACAGATCACGTGTTGATCGGTCTGATCTAGATCTTGAGTCAAGATCGTCACCACGTTCACATTTGATCTTTACACCTCTGTTCATCGTAAAACCCATGCAAGCCGTGCAAGAACACGTACAAACTAAACTGCATCATAGGATTAACATGCATATGCATCATCGCATCTTAAAGTAGAGTTTGTGCATGGTATTTGACACGACCCCAACGGTCATGTCGAGCCAGGATCACGCTAAGGGGTGCTGCGTTGCACAGCACCTGATAACACACGTCAAAGGTACAAAGCGGAAGCGGAATTTTATTACATAAACAAGTTTATGAACATGTTTACACCAAAATAGTTCCAGTCTACACTCACGGGCGTAGACTACGCATCAAGTCCATGTTCAGCCCTTGAACGTGTCCTTGCTAGCACACACGCACACTAACTCTGCGGCGTGCACGACTCCCACTCGACGGGGTTCCCCTCCTGGGGTTCCGTCTCCTCTTCGGGAGTCCCTTCCTCATAGAACCCTGCAAAAGCTTCAAACACAAGCAGTGAGCACGAAGGCTCAGCAAGTCTGACCCGTCTCACCTAAACATGGAACTTCTACATGAGGGGTAATGGGTTACATGAGGTAAAAATCATTTGCAATGACTCGCCTAATTAGTAGAACCTTATTTTCAGGTTTTAGCAGCAGGTTGTAGAGAACCTTACGCTAAGGCACATGAGAGAGCCGCAATCAAACAAGAAACGCATTTCTCTCATGTACTTTGCCCAAAGTTAAAAAGAACTTTAGTTAGCTCTAAACTACAACAAACCATTAACAAGCAAAGTCCATCTTTCAATCAGCAGCATTTTAACATGTAACTAGCCTGTTCTTTCTACGTCACGGTACAGTGAACAAGTGGTACTCACTGACCGTGAGGGACGGCGATTATAATCAATTTACACCTGCAGGGTTACCCGAACAACCCGTCACGTACGCCCGTACTCGATGTTGCCTACAACAACCATCACGGACGCCGTACGCAACTACCTTTCGCCCGTCAGCTAAATATCGAACCGGTCCCATCGTCCCGAGCAAAAGGTCTCTGCACGCGCATCTCAGTGCCGCCAGCCGATTTACACCTCGAGCTGTCAACCTACCCTCTGAACGACGGGCAATGCCTCAATACCCAGCTACCTGAGTTACATCAGTTTCCCGGTTCCCATATAGCCGGTAGGTCTTCGGTACTGTTCTAGCTTGTTCAACAGGCCCGCACACGGCTCGGTCCTCAATCGACACAAGTGGAGCTACAGCACACAGGCCCCAAAGTCCTGCTGCCCTTACCCTCCGCTTGGTCTCATTTTCTTGCCATGTGTTTCATGTGCTATCACTACCCTAGTCGAGTGCCTCTAGCCTATGCTCGCGAGTAGTTCCAACTACTCGACTTGTACCAAATCCTGCACCATCTTAGCATTGCAGTAGCTAATGGGGTTTGCAATCCTAAACCCAACCCATGGTTTTCTTGGCTATGCAAGACTCTAATGCAAAGAAGCATAATACTCAAGTAAGTGCTCAAAACAATAAAATCTGTAAAATGGTTAATGCAAACCGGAGCTTGCCTTGCTGCTCTTGGTCGTAGGCTAGCTGTTCCTCCGGAGTAACGAAGTCTAGGACTTCAGGTTCCACCTCGACCTTAGCGACTACATGATAGAAGCAATACATGTATTAATTTAGATGCAGTTGTATTAACTTTAACTTGTGAAGTCTATAACTCTTACTAGACAAGCCCAATGACTGTGAAATTTTTACTGTGGCTTGGTCACAACCTAAACAGAGACTTGGTCAAGTTTTAGTTGCAGCAAAGCTCATTTGAGCCCTCCACAATTAATCATGTACTTGACCTTAATTAAAGGCTTTTAGGGTGTTCTAAGGATTTTCATGAAACAAACTATGACTTTCTGAAAACTAGATTTTTAGTGGGTTCTAATGGAGTTGGTCTCACTTAATTTGAATGTTCCTAGCTAAAGATATGAGCTAAATAATTTCAGAGAAAATTCTGAAAATGTTTCTGAACATTTTCTATTTTCTCTGGAACAGTTTCACTAATCACACCATTAGGTGGATCAAATGAGCTCAAATGGGTCTGAAATTTTTATGGTAGTTCAGGGATATTTTGTTGAACATCCCAGCAAAATTTCAGGATTTTCCTCCAAAGGGTTCTCCAGTTAAAATTCCAAACATTTAAAATTTTGAGGAATTAATTCTGGAGAAATAAGAATTTTCATTTAAATAAACTTGATTTTATTGATAGTGCTCAGAGAGCTGAATCCAACAAAATTTGGTTCACTCGATTTGGAGCTTTCTAGCCAAAGTTATGAGGATTTGAAGTTTGGAAGAATTCTGAAAATCGGGGAAAAAGTTTAAATCTCGCGGGGGCCCGCGGGGACACGTGTCGAGCGCGGAGGTGTCCGGCACACCGGGGCTCACAGGGTATTTGCACGCCAGCACAGCCGATCCCGGCCGCAGCCTGATCCCGATTTAAATTATCTCCCGCTGACAGCTGGGGTCCACCCCTTCGTCAACCTCCCGCTGCCCGCGTTCTGCCGCCGAGGAGCCTCGCCAGAGAGCTCGCCGCCGGCTTCTGTACAGCTCCAAACTTCACGATTTTGGCCGCCTCTGCCTATTTTCTATCGGGGAACAGGATTCTCGGGCCAGCTCGCCATGAAAATGGCCGCCACATGGTCGGCCACGAGCCGCAGACTCGGGGGAACTACGGCCGCGTTGCTCGTCCCTCCTAGCATCTAACCCGATCGAGCTAAGGGTCGTCGAGCATCAGTGAACCATAGGAAAGGTCGACGTGAGCTCCACGGAGCTCGGGAAGGGCTGTGTTGGGCTGTCACCGTGCGACCTAGGCCGGAAATCGGGATTTCTACTAAAACTCGAAGAACAGTGGTTTCTCTCCACGGTTCTTTTTGGTTCCTGCTCCTATGGACCCGCACGGGCTACCAGAAGTGATACTCTCCATGAGAGGACGTATGATGCAGTGTGGCTTACGAATTTCTCGGACCGGTTCAAACCTCACTTTTGCACACCGTCACGAAAATATGAAATTCCGGCTTGAGCAGCGCTTGTCACACCGCCGGAGCTTACAGAAAAGAAAGAGGAGTTGAAGGCGAACCTCTTTGCTGTTTACAGCTCCGTGAACAGTGAGCTGTGGTGGCCAGAAGGGCGGTTCCCGCAGCGGCGGCTTGAGCTGAACCGGCAGGGAAAAGATCGCCGCGGTGGAGCTCGGGGAAGACCGCGCAGGGTCTGGAACCGATGCGAGGGCGTTGAAGATGGCTTGGCGCACCCGGTGCTGGTCTCAGATCGCCGGGAGGGTCACTGGATTGTCCGGGCGATGAGGAACCGAAGGTTCACTCGGGCGGCGAGGTGTTTCGGCGTTTTGGGTGGAAGTGCGACGAGGCAGCGGTGGAAGGCGCCGGTGACCACTCGGGCGGGTAGATAAGGACCCAGGGAGTCGGTTCCGTGGCTGAGATCGGCAAGCAGCTGGTGGCTTGGCCGTTTCTTCGCCGTGGCGGCAGCTGCAGCGCGCGCGGTTACCCGAGCTGAGCTCTCAGTCGGTTTCTTTTGCTTCAGTAGCTGACATGTGGGTCCCACCTGGGGTTTTAACCTCTGAAATTCACTCCTAATCACTATTGTAAACAGTGAGCCCCAAAATATCCATGGTGATTCAAATTATTCACCCATGAGCCATTTAAATTGAGTAGAATTCAAATTGGGTTTTGTTTGAATGAATTTCAGCACAAGTTCAGTTTTGAATTCAAATAAAGTTTGAATTTGCCCCACTTAGTTCATGTCAAGATCAACTCCAAATGGAGTGAAAATTGGTGTGTGAGCTCACAAAAATGTGCTGAGTAAGAATATGCATCCCACTTTTAAATTCATGGGATAAAAACAGTTTGAATTTGAATATGGTTTCAAACTGCCCTCTTTCTAGCTATACCCAAAATGACCTCAAAAAGGTTTTGAATTTGGGTGAAACTTGGCATGGACATTCTTAGCAATGTGTAGGAGTTTTCATATGTCCAGCCCACCTATATCACATGTGGAAAATACCACTTTTGCAATGTGTGAGTTTGTTCTCTAATGAGCATGTTGATGGTGGTTACTTGCTCTTCATTTGTGTTCATCATCTTTCCTCAAATGAGGTGTGTGTGTATGGTGATGAACACTTCAGTTATGTGTCCAAAACTGAGGCCCTTACATTCCTCCCGCCTTAAAAGAATCTCGTCCCGAGATTATAAGGTGAAAATGAGAGAGAGGACGGTGGAAAATTACCGGATATGCGACGTGAAAAAGTTGGGGTAGTTAGTGCGAAGAAATCCTTCGCTCTCCCATGTCGCTTCGTCCACGGAGTGATTACTCCATAGAACCTTGTAGAACCACAACGTGCGGTTGCGTGTGGTTCGGGCCTTTTCATCAATAATCTGCACCGGTTCCTCCCGATAGGTGAGATCCGGTTGCAGTTCTTCAATATCTTCCAGCTGAACGGTAGTTGATAGCTTAAGACACTTCCTCAGTTGGGCAATGTGAAAGACGTCATGCACACCGGAAAGTGCTTCTGGTAATTTCAGCCGGTATGCCACTGATCCACATCTTTCGGTAATCTGGAATGGACCGATGAATCGGGGTGCCAACTTTCCTCTCACCCCAAATCTGTTTATGCCCTTCATTGGAGATACCCGTAGATATACGTGATCTCCAACTTCGAATTGTAATGGGTGCCTTCTCCGGTCCGCATACTGTTTCTGACGGGATTGAGCGGCTTTTAGGTTCGCCTGTATCAGTCGAACCTTTTCTTCTGCGTTGTTGACAAGGTCAATCCCGAAGGTAACCCTTTCGCCAGACTCACACCAATTCAATGGTGTGCGACATTTTCTCCCGTATAGCGCCTCGTAAGGTGCCATCTTGATGCTGGCTTGGTACCCATTATTGTACGAGAACTCGGCTAAAGGCAAGTGACCATCCCAAATCTTGCCGTGGTTGATAGCGCAAGCTCGTAGCATGTCTTCTAAGATCTGATTTACCCGCTCGGTTTGTCCATCCGTCTGCGGGTGGTATGCTGAACTACGGATCAGTTTCATCCCCAAGGCAGCGTGTAGCTGCTCCCAAAAACGGGACACAAATAAAGTGCCCCGATACGATATGATGGTACGGGGTACGCCGTACAAGCATAAGATCCGTGAGATGTACAGTTCAGCGTACTTCTTGGCGTTGTAGTTGGTGTTGACCGGGATGAAATGGGCAACTTTGGTGAGCCGATCGACGATCACCCACACAGAATCATATTTCTGCAAGGTGGTGGGTAAACCGACGATGAAGTCCATGCTCACATCCTCCCATTTCCAGGCAGGAATGCCCAGTGGTTGCAGCAGTCCCGGTTTCCGCATATGGTCTGCCTTCACCCTTCGACATGTATCACACTCGGACACGTATTTTGCAGTCTCATGCTTCATCCGTGTCCACCAAAACTTGCTTCTGAGTTCTTGATACATCTTGTTGCTGCCGGGGTGAATAGAGAACTTTGACAAGTGAGCTTCATCAAAGATTTTCTTTTGTAATTCCGGGTTACGGGGTACGACGATCCGGTCCTTAAACCATAGGACGCCGTCTCCGTCCTTCTGGAAACATTTCAGCTCCCCACTGTCCACACGTCTCCGCAAATGTGACATGCCCTTGTCATTCTTCTGGGCTGCCGCTATCTCTTCACGGATGGTGGGGATCAAAGCTAGGTTGTAGAGAGCTCCGTGTGGAATCACATGTAGTGGTGGTTCGCTCTATTCTAACGGTGTGATGTGTTGACGTGTGACTTGCAACTCAGCGCATCCGCCACTACGTTTGCCTTGCCCGGATGATAATGGATCTCTATTTCGTAATCCTTTATCAATTCTAACCATCTTCGCTGCCTCATGTTCAGCTCCTTCTGAGTGAATATGTACTTGAGGCTTTTGTGGTCGGTATATAGATGTACGAGGTTACCGAGTAGGTAGTGCCTCCACTTCTTCAGTGCAAGTACCACGGCAGCGAGCTCCAAATCGTGAGTTGGATAATTCTGCTCATGGTTTCTAAGCTGCCGTGATCCATACGCGACCACCCTTCGGTCTTGCATCAGCACACATCCGAGCCCAATGCCAGATGCATCGCAGTACACATCGAACGGGTTTGTTGTGTCTGGCTGCGCCAAAACCGGTGCTGATGTCAGGTGCTTGACTAAAGACTTGAATGCTGCTTCACATGCTGGACTCCAAAAATATTTGGTAGCCTTCTTAAGCAGCTCTGTCATAGGCTTGGCAATCTTCGAGAAGTTCGGAATGAACCAACGATAAAATCCCGCGAGTCCGAGGAAACTCCGTACCTCGTGAACAGTTCTCGGGGATTTCCAATTCAGCACTTGAGTGATCTTGCTCGGGTCCACAGCGATACCCTCCGCTGAGATGATATGCCCGAGAAAAGGCACTTGCGATATCCAAAACTTGCATTTGCTGAATTTCACGTATAACTTGTGGTCCCGCAGCCGTTGCAAGACTATATGCAGATGTTTCTTGTGATCTTCCTCCGACTTGGAATATACCAGGATGTCGTCGATGAAAACCACGACAAACTTGTCCAGCTCCGGCATGAATACCGAGTTCATCAAGTACATGAAGTGAGCTGGAGCATTGGTGAGACCAAAGGACATGACCAGGTACTCATAAAGTCCGTACCTCGTCGAGAAAGCCGTCTTCGGAATGTCCTCAGCCCTTATCTTAATCTGATGGTACCCGGATCTTAAGTCCATTTTGGAAAAGATCTTTGCTTCGACCAACTGATCAAACAACATGCCGATCCGTGGCAACGGGTACTTGTTCTTGATGGTTACGGCATTTAATGGACGATAGTGCACGCAAAGCCGCAACGTCTCATCCTTCTTCTTGACAAATAATGCCGAACAACCCCATGGCGAGGAGCTCGGCCTAATAAAACCCTTCTCCCGGAGGCCCGTGAGCTGAGTCTTCAGTTCAGCCAACTCCTTGGGCGCCATCTTGTACGGCCTTCGGGATATTGGCATGGTTCCCGGTGCAAGTTCAATCTTGAACTCCACCTCTCTATCGGGCGGCATCCCTGGCAAATCGTCCGTGAATACGTCAGGGAACTCTCGGACCACTGGGATATCTTCCAATCTGATGGTTGTGGCTTGGTAGACACTTGGAATTTTTATTTCTGGACTGTCCAGAAATAAGGAGTGAGACCCGTGCACTTCTGAGTTTAAGTGCACGACTCGAAGGACGGTGTCTAAAACAGCGCCGTGGCGGGTTAACCACGACATCCCTAGGATGACATCGACCTTCTGTCCCTCTAAGATAATGAGAGACGTGGGGTACACTCTACCCGCTAAGCATAATGGTGCTTTGGAGACCATTACGCTTGCTGAAATCTTCCCACCCGGTGAACAAATTAAATATGGACTATCGGTGGGTAGCATTGGCAAGCTGTGTTTAGCAATGAAAGCTTGGCTAATAAAATTATGCATGGCGATGCTGGTGGAGTTGGAACATACCCGCAAGGATTGGCTCGCCCTCCGGCACGTCCTCAATGGCAAGCTGGTGGACGGTGCCGGGCCTAGGGTTTGCCCGCCGCGCATTAGTAGGGTTCCGGGGTTGATTCCTCCACGGAAACTGCGGTGCCACTCCACCGCCTTGCCTCTCCGGGCAACTGCTCGCGAAGTGCCCTGGACGACCACACTTGTAACATGTGGCCGCTGCTGGTATAGTGCTTGGGGGACGAAAGCCCGGCATGTGCTGCTGAGGTGCATACGCACGCGGCATCGCCCGCTGCTGCTGTTGTTGTTGCGGTGGTACTGGCAGTGCCGGCCTGAATGCCGGTGAAGAGTACGGCCGACTGCGGAACGGCATCGACCGCTGTGGTGGCTGCCAGCGTGGACCTGATGGTGGGCGATTCACCATCCGAAACTTCTGAGAAGGACCGCCTTCTTCTCCGCAGCTTTTCGGCGTGCTTCGCTTTCGCTCTGCCGCCGCCAACTCCTTGCCGGAGTCCTCCTGAACAATCGCAGCATCAATGATGTCGTTGAGGCTGCCGCGATTGAACATCGCCAACTTGTCCTTCAGGACCGGGTTAAGACCCTGGTAAAAATGGTCCCGCCGCTTCTCGTCAGTATCTGCGTGATATGACGCGTAAAGCGCGAGATCGTTGTACGCCCTGGAGTATTCCAGCGCGTTCCTGCTCCCTTGTTGCAGGTGTAGGTTTTCCTGCGTCTTCCTCTTCATCAAACCTGGTGGTATATGATAGGCCCTGAAGGCCGTCCGAAACTCCATCCAGGTCATCACTTGGTCGGTGGGCTGTGAAGCACAGAAGTTGGCCCACCACGCGCTCGCGGATCCTTGGAGCTGGTGGGCCGCGAACTGAGTCTTGCGCTGCTCGCTTATCTGGAGCAGCCCGAACTTCATCTCTATTGCGCGGAGCCAGTTGTCCACGTCAAGAGGTTCATCCGCCCTTGAGAATACAGGGGGATGAGTCGCCAGGGAGTCAGAGTAGGAGCTCTGTTGACGCTCCTCACGGTCTTGACGTCTCTCTGGGCGAGACGTATTGGCAATAAGAGTTTGCTGCAACTCCGTGTGCTGCTGATGTGAACCCGCCATTGCCGCGACGATGTCGGCCAATGTAACCGTTGGCAGTGGCGGTGGCGGTGTTTGCTGTTGCTGTTGCTGCTGCTGTCCCGAGGAGTCCTCGGGAGGCTGTTGGGAGGTCTCTCCCCCTTGACTAGTACCCCCAACGTCCGGGTTGGCATGAGTACGCATCATTCTGAAATTCAAAACAGCAGCAATTAGCACATGTCTTACTTAAAAATTTCCATATGCAATAGTAGGTATTGAAGTGACACATGAATAATTTGCACAACATTCACATATATTGATAAAGCATAAACTTTATACAAGATACATTATTCTCGGGTCTCCGAGAAGTCGTGCTCATGTCGTCACTACCTATACATACGCTACTGTCTATACGACATGTCACCGATTACAAAAGTTGGATTACACTACCCTAGCTGCCCTACATGGCAACTGTAACCCCCTACTCGGAGTAAAACTTGACCTCCTGTGGGTCGTCCTCCTCCAGTACCTCTGCTGGTGGCTCTGGATCTACCACCTCTTCTCCCATTCTGGGTTCTCCCATTGCTGGAAGACCGAAGACCACCGGTACGCCTAACACCGGAGGTACGAGGTCCTGCAATGCATGCACCTCGTCAATAGCCTGGTTGTAGTCCTCTTCCCAGCCTTGGCCTTCCTCAATAGCATCGTCCCGCTCTTGAGTAAGTTCCTCGTTCTGCTGGGTCCGATTCTGTACCAGTTCTTGCAATGCCGCGATGTCGACACAGCTTTTCCTCTTCGCCTTCTTCAGACGATGCAACTGATTATGCTGTTCATTCAGTCGCTTGATCGTCGGAAGGAGCACATTGCGGAGTGCGCTGTGAGCACTCTAGAAATGGTCTCCACGGCTTGTGCTCTCCTTGAGATTTGTGGCGAGATGCTCCGTGTGAACAGCTTGGCTGTCCATCACGGCGTTTCCCGCCCTCATCTGGAGGCTAAGGTTTGCCTCCGCGGGGTTGTACCTTGGGCAATTTGGATCCGTTGCCTCCAGGTACCTCTCTTCCCACACATGCTGAGCCCGTCCCTCCACCGGAACGAGCGCGTATGGAGTGCCCTCCACAGCCTGCACGTGTAGTTCGCAGAAACGTGACATGGTGTCACGGGCTGCCACCTGCCACATCCCTTCCGGTTGTCTTCCTCTCACCGTGACGGTGAACGGCACCCAACCGGGTGGCGTAGGTCCTGCAGGGACTTCGACATGGATTGTCCACGTCTTGTTCCCCTCTTCGCTTTCTTCCTTGGCGAAGTATTGCGGCATCTGGTGGTATCCGAAATATTGAAGCATATGCCTCAATGCTTCCGGATAGCCGTTGCGGTGAGAACAGTGGGACACCACCCACCCGTTCTCCAACTGTTTATCTGCTGTCATCTGTAAAAATATATTTGAGAAATGTCAAATATTTATTTAAACAGTAAACCACTGAGTTATAACATAGGACATGTCATTGAACCCATAATGCTTGGAAACATAGTTCAACTTTTTAAGCAAATTTGACTGCTGATCTGCTGTTCAACATGACAGCCCAGACCAGTTTCCATATCAACCTGATTTAGGCCATGCGAAATGCAAAACCAGTTCTGGAGCTTAACATCAAAGTTAAAGCTAACTTCAATAGATTTCCAGAAAGTATTTGCTTGGCCTAAGATCTGTCCTGGTTCAAAAGTTATGAGATGTCAAAGTTAACAGAATTCCTGGAGAAAATTGGACAGCACCTCCCTGCTTTAGGTACTGATTTGATCCAAGAATCCCAGTTAATTCTGTTCCTAATCTGACAAAACTTTATGTTACAAAGTTGTAACTCATCTCATAAGCTTTCCAGAACTACCTCATTTGCTATTTTTGGATTTTTATGCAGGGAGTTATGCTTAATTTACAGAGAGTTTACAGAGAGTGTTTGCTCTGCCCTGTTTTCTGGACAATTTCAACTGTACTGCATTTTTCGATTGGTTAAGGGATGAAACACCTCCGGACCTTAACAGAAACGTTGTAAAGCTTTTACAAAGCTTTCCAGAAATGTATCATATGACCCCAATCTCGAAAGAATTCAACCTCTAACCTCTGATTAACTTCAGTCTTGATTTAGCTGAAAACAGAGTGCTCTGTCCTTAACAACTTATAAGTTGAAAACTTGTTAACTTTGAATATCTGGTTCAAGGGAAGGAGTTAAATAAGGTTTTACTACTTTAGATCAAAACCTTCAAGTTTTAAATGAAGTTCTTCGTTTTAATGGGGTGTGACGTCGATGCGTCACCAGATTATGTCGGTACTACGTCCTCACAGAGAACAAACCTATACCGGACCTAGCCGACTTCATTAATTCAGTGGCACTAAACGTCACTCGCACACGGATGCTACACGTCTACAGTTTCGTGGTAAGGCTACCTGCAGAAACACAAACAATCACCAGACTCGGCTGCACACCGAGCCCGGAATCCATACAGTTAGTACAACCGGCCGTCATCACTCGCCCGGATGTTCTCAAGCCAAACACGCCTTGAGCTACGTGTTCACGTTTCAGACCACGTGACAGGGTCTCCTAAGTTGCACCACGCACGCCAGGGATAGACGTTACTCGAATACCCCAAACGACATGAAGAGTCATAGAGGATATCAAAGCGGGTCGGGTTACCAGCCACCCGTGGGGCTCCACCCTTCAGCTTGTGCGCACTGGTGGACAGCGCTTACGTGTACCCCCCAAGACATAACCGTCCCGAGATACACGATTTTCTGACATAAACAAATAGTTTAGTATGCCACTTTCTATATGCTAATAACATCCTTATACGGGCTACTAACTCGTTCCTCGCTGGATTTTTGAAAAAGATGACCTTTTTAGTGCGTTAAACCTCAAGCGAGCTCTGATACCAACGCTGACACGACCCCAATGGTCTTGTCGAGCCAGGATCACGCTGAGGGGTGCTGCGTTGCACAGCACCGGATAACACACGTCAAAGGTACAAAGTGGAAGTGGAATTTTATTACATAAACAAGTTTATGAACATGTTTACACCAAAATAGTTCCAGTCTACACTCACGGGCATAGACTATGCATCAAGTCCACGTTCAGCCCTTGAACGTGTCCTTGCTAGCACACATGCACACTAACTCTGCGGTGTGCACGACTCCCACTCGACGGGGTTCCCCTCCTGGGGTTCCGTCTCCTCTTCGGGAGTCCCTTCCTCATAGAACCCTGCAAAAGCTTCAAACACAAGCAATGAGCACGAAGGCTCAGCAAGTCTGAACCGTCTCACCTAAACATGGAACTTCTACATGAGGGGTAATGGGTTACATGAGGTAAAAATCATTTGCAAGGACTCGCCTAATTAGTAGAACCTTATTTTCAGGTTTTAGCAGCAGGTTGTGGAGAACCTTACGCTAAGGCACATGAGAGAGCCGCAATCAAACAAGAAACACATTTCTCTCATGTACTTTGCCCAAAGATGAAAAGAACTTTAGTTAGCTCTAAACTACAACAAACCATTAACAAGCAAAGTCCATCTTTCAATCAGCAGCATTTTAACATGTAACTAGCCTGTTCTTTCTACATGACGATACAGTGAACAAGTGGTACTCACTGACCGCGAGGGACGGCGATTATAATCGATTTACACCTGCAGGGTTACCCGAACAACCCGTCACGTATGCCCGTACTCGATGTTGACTAAAACAACCATCACGGACGCCGTACGCAACTATCTTTCGCCCGTCAGCCAAATACTGAACCGGTCCCATCATCCTGAGCAAGAGGTCTCTGCACGCGCATCTCAGTGCCGCCAGCCGATTTACACCTCGAGCTCTCAACCTACCCTCTGAATGACGGGCAATGCCTCAATACCCAGCTACCCGAGTTACATCAGTTTCCCGGTTCCCATATAGCCGGTAGGTCTTCGGTACTGTTCTAGCTTGTTCAACAGGACAGCACACGGCTCGGTCCTCAATCGACACAAGCGGAGCTACAGCACACAGGCCCTAAAGTCCTGCTGCCCTTACCCTCCGCTTGGTCTCATTTTCTTGCCATGTGTTTCATGTGCTATCACTACCCGAGTCGAGTGCCTCTAGCCTATGCTCGCGAGTAGTTCCAACTACTCGACTTGTACTGAATCCTACACCATCTTAGCATTGCAGTAGCTAACGGGGTTTGCAATCCTAAACCTAACCCATGGTTTTCTTGGCTATGCAATTGGGTTTCCAAACAAGATTCTAATGCAAAGAAGCATAATACTCAAGTAAGTGCTCAAAACAATAAAATTTGTAAAACGGTTAATGCAAACTGGAGCTTGCCTTGCTGCTCTTGGTCGTAGGCTAGCTGTTCCTCCGGAGTAACGAAGTCTAGGACTTCGGGTTCCTCCTCGACCTTAGCGACTACATGATAGAAGCAATACATGTATTAATTTAGATGCAGCTGTATTAACTTTAACTTGTGAAGTCCATAACTCTTACTAGACAAGCCCAATGACTGTGAAAATTTTTACTGTGGCTTGGTCACAACCTAAACAGAGACTTGGTCAAGTTTTAGTTGCAGCAAAGCTCGTTTGAGCCCTCCACAATTAATCATGTACTTCACCTTAATTAAAAGGCTTTTAGGGTGTTCTAAGTATTTTCATGAAACAAACTATGACTTTCTGAAAACTAGATTTTCAGAGGGTTCTAATGGAGTTGGTCTCACTTAATTTGAATGTTCCTAGCTAAAGATATGAGCTAAACAATTTCAGAGAAAATTCTGAAAATGTTTCTGAACATTTTCTATTTTCTCTGGAACAGTTTCACTAATCACACCATTAGGTGGATCAAATGAGCTCAAATGGGTCTGAAATTTTTATGGTAGTTCAGGGATATTTGGTTGAACATCCCAGCAATATTTCAGGATTTTCCTCCAAAGGATTCTCCAGTTAAAATTCCAAACACTTTAAACTTTGAGGAATAAATTCTGGAGAAATAAGGATTTTCATACCGTCACGGTCGGGAGGCATACCTGGCAATTCCTCCGGAAAAACATCTGGATATTCCCTGATAGTCCTGATTTCCTCAACTTTCACCTCCACTTGATTTAATTTAATGTCCCTCCTAGGCTCGTGTATCGTTATGAACTTTACTCTTGTTCCACTGGGGTGAGTTAGTTCCACCATTCTGGTCGAACAATGGATGATTCCTTTATGTTTGGTCAACCAATCCATACCCAAAATAATATCTATCCCTTGTGAATCTATCACTATGAGGTTAGCCGTAAATACTACCCCATTAATGTCTAGGTTCACTTTGGGACACACTTGTCTTGTCCTTATTTCTCCACCTGGAGAGTTTACCGCTAGCATATGGTTCATTTGTGTGGTTGCTAGGTCATGCTTCTTAACAAACCCTTGAGCAATGAACGAGTGGGTAGCACCAGAATCAAACAGCAGAGTTGCAAGGTGTAAATTGGCAGGAAACTTACCAACTACCACGTCGGGTGCCTCTTGTGCTTCCTCCATGGTGACATGGTTCACCCGTCCTCTTGAGCTGGCTCCTCGGGATCTTCCTCCTCATTTCGGCTACCTTCTGACTCTGCATTGGGTGGGGAGGCTGCTGGTGGAGAGGTGCAACGACGCCTGATCGCTCGGCGATCCGGGGAGTCAGGAGTCCATGTATCATTCACGGTGACACACAGTTCATTCCCATCTCCTCTTTCTCTCGCCTTTAAGCAAGCTCGCAGCAACGCCTCCGTTTCCTTCAGGGGTTCTCGGACATCCTGAAGCTCTTGTTGACACTCCTGCAGTCGAGTGCTGAGCATAGCCGCATCCTCCAAGCACAAGTCCATGTGCTCATGGGAAGTCCCTTGCTGCACTGGTGGGTATTTGTACTCCGTGGTACCACTCTCACGTTGGAGGACATACATGTACTCAGTTTTGTCCAAGTGGCGACGATAGATGTGACTCTGGCAGGTGATGGCCTCCCAGGTGACATCTTTCTCCGCGTCAACTTGTGTTGCTCGACAAGCTGGAGAGTGGTGAATCTTAAGCAGCTGATTCTCGTGTATAATCCTCATCTCCGAACTCCATTCTTCCCTCTTCTCACGGATGGTCCTGGTGGAGTTATAGTGGATGATTAGCTTGCCCGTATTGCCTGCGGCTTCGAGCATACGTCGAAGACGGCGCAACAAGTCTCCTACTGCCAATCCGTAGGAAAGGTACGTCACTGGACGACTCTCCTCTCTTTCGGCAAGGGCAACTACGGGAACTCTCCCTCCTGTGGACTTGCGAGCGGTGCGAATCATACGAACCATTTAAAACAAAAAGAATTTAAACTTAGGTTAGATAAACTTTTTAAACAAAATCCCATTTTGAATGAAAATTTGGGGTAAGATGAAGAAAATGACTCCTTAAATAACACTCTTCAACCCACACCTTGGAAAATAGTTTTTAAGAAAATAGGGCCCTTAAATACGTCCATTTCTACCTAGGTCCACGTTCCTACGGGCAACCTTGGCTCTGATACCACCTTTGTCACACCCGGTTTTTCCGAAGAACAACCAAGTGAATATCACATGTATGCCAGGATCATTTTCTCATACATGTGATGACAAATAGTGAAGCATCATTTATTACAAGCAAGGTGTCGAATATAAGTAAGTCTTACATAGTAAATGTCTCGATGGACAATAATAAGTTCATCACAAGTAAATAAACTAGCAGCGGAATATTATTCTTTAGGGCTCCATCACAGGCGTTGCCCGGGGGTCTTCATGAACCTAAAAACCTTCCTCGGGTCCAAAATCTTGGTCATTATACACCACCTCATTATCTTGACCTGAGCAGCAATATAAACCAACAAATATGCAAGGTTGAGTACCAATGGTACTCAGCAAGTGTGGGAAAATTATATCATGCATGGCTAGAAAAAGGAGAGGTTGAACTCATGGTTAAAGCACTACGCAATTAATACCTATCACCTTAGCTTATTAAGCACCTACATTACTACACAGGTGAAATGGTCCCAATCTCCCATTCCATCATCATAATCCAATAACCATAATCATCATTTCCAATGTTAAGCTTCCCGCTTAACTTCCAAAACCTTCAATCCTCTAATCATGAATAAGTCCAGGCCGCTCTTGACCGTGAGCACGGCTGTCATGACAGTTTTGACTCTGCAGAGTTTGTACCACTGTACCCACATGTAGTGATTTCATCCCCCGTTGCCGGGTGGACTAAAAGAACCTCCATTATGCCAGTGGCTACGATCCACATTCACACTTCCCAGGTGTGCAGCCAGGAGATCACTACGAAGCCTTTACAAAGGGATTCCCGACGAGCGTGGGCCCACTGAGGTTTCACCCCTAACAGCATACAAGAAGCTCCAACCCCGCTGCAGTGGCCCCCTCTTGAGCCTTGCGGTTCATATGGTAGTCCAGATGACACCCACTCCCCGCACCATCCAACACACCCATACTACGCCGGGGATACACCTAATTAATTGGCCAAGCTGCCCCATCTCAGCATGTGGTTGGCACGGTAAAGCCAGGTTACATGCTCCATGAACCGGTCCTTAGGATCCAGGCAAGTACTAAACACAAACCCAAGTCTCGTGCACCCAGCACACAACCAAAACATCCAACTTGCCTTGATCCCTACCTCTACATAACTCACAATGTCTCATTCAAGAGTATGGTAATATAAACTGATGATCTCATGTCCCAAATATCCCATTCTAAGCATGGCTAAGCATATGCATGGAAAAAAATGACATGGTAAAATAAATCCCAACCCAAGCTACAAGGAAACAAGGTAATGCAATTCTAGGGAAACTTTCCTAGCATGGGTTTCATATTTCATTTGACAATGCAAATAATTCTATCTACACATCCTAGCATAGGATCAAAGTGGTCAAGGACACTTGCCTCCTTCTTGCTGCTCTTGAA
Organism: Neostapfia colusana; assembly: GCA_030760725.1. Classification (NCBI taxonomy): domain Eukaryota; kingdom Viridiplantae; phylum Streptophyta; class Magnoliopsida; order Poales; family Poaceae; genus Neostapfia; species Neostapfia colusana. The sequence continues at coordinate 99,168,047 of JASWHV010000007.1, read as the reverse complement.
ATGGGTAGTCCTGGTCTTGGAAAGGAATAACTTGCTCTTGAGCAGGTTCTACATCACACCATCACACATAGCAAGAGAAAAACAACAATACATAAGACATAGTTCACACTTCCACTTCATACAAACCACACATTCATATTTATGAAATTCATTCACCATTATATGTGTTGTGGTTACTCTATGTGTGTTGATCTGTGGCTTGCATACACTTTTATTTATATGTATATGATTCCTACTTTGGTGTTCATATTTATACTTACATACCATATATATATATATATATATATATGTGTGTGTTTCAGTTTTAAATAAATTCCTTATATTAAGCTACTACACCTTTTCACTACCAAGTATGTATGAAAATTAATTTTTCTTCTCCATATGTGCCTTCAGAATTTCTACCAACCCTAAACTGAATTCTTTGTATTTTAGAAACTCCATTTATCATTTGCTAGTTGCTATATTTTCAGATTTATTCTCCTATGCATAAATGTGTATTTTATTATGAAATGAGTAATACACATCATCTAAACAGAATAAGTTCTGGTCCTAAATAATTTAATAACATATTTTGACCTTTGCCTCTGATGTAAACTAGTTTATAATTATTTTACCTATTTTCTATTACTATTCTTTACTTAAAAATGTGTCCCTATACTAATAAATGTGAATAATAAATGAAACAGATTCATTTCAGCCAAAAAATATATTTTTATCTCACTCCAAACTTTTCTAAGTACTGAGAAAGTTTTTAATTAATTTTGATAATTATGTTTGTCCCACTTTTTAATTTTTAAACACTAGTTACATATTCAATTTTCTAAATTACTTACTAAACAGGGTTAAAATAATGAACTCACCCCATCACAGGGTCTATAATATTATTTTCATAATTTCCAGGGGTCTAGCTACACTTATCAGAGGTGTTTTTCCTAATTTTTATTAAGTCCAGGGGCTAAAACTGATTTTTAAATGAATTTACATGATTTTCTGGAGTTCCAGGGGCTAGATCAGAAGTTTCCGGGGCTAGCTCTTATTTCCAGAGAAGCCAAGGGGGTAGCACGTAAGAATTCTAGTCTTTATAACGCGGGGCTGACGTGGACCGTCCGATTTTAAACCGACGGCTGAGATTATAACATCGAACCGGTACGCGGGGTTTTAAAGTCTACCGTGCGATTTAAAATAAACGGCGCACAAGCGGCCACGTCGCTCTGATCGAGCGCGGGCGACGCTGCCGGCGGCGCACGGCGGCGGGAAGCGGCGATCTCGCCGGAAAGTTTCGGATCCTCGAGAATTCTGCCTAAAACTGTGATCTTATGGCATAGATCGGTAGAGGGGAGGTCAGAGATCTCACCTCGGGGGTTTTCTTGAGCTCGGGGGTCCTGGAAAGTGATCGGCGGCGAGGTCCGAGGCAAAACCACGGCGAAGCTCGTCGGCGCTGGGTTTACACCGTAAGTCTCCGAGTTTTCTGCACCTGCAAAGCTCCCCGGAGGCGGTGGATCAAGACCAGCGAGTTAGATCAGAGTTTCCGAGCTTAGATCGGCCAGAATTCACCGGCGAAGTCTCGGTGCTCACCGGAGTAAAAATCGGCGATCGCGTGGGAAAAACCGATCGGGGCCGGGTTTTTTATAGCCGGGGAAGGGCGGTGAGTCGGTTGTGATCGAGTTTGAGTCTTCCGGGATCAGAATTCAGGCTGAGGGACGCGGTTTCCAGTCGGTTACGATCGCGCGCGCTCGGGGGGAAAAGTCCGGGCCGCAGACGCTCGGGGTTAGGGATGACAGGTGGGTCCCACCTGTCTGTGTGAGAGAGCGCGGGCGCGCGCGGCTGCGGGCTGGCGCGGGGAAACTGGGCCGGCTGGCGGGTTTCGGCCCACTGGCCGGCTTTTTCCAGTTTTCTCTTTTTCTTTTTCCATTTCTTTTCTGATTTGAGTTTAATTTGAATTCCAGTTTGAATTTGAATTTTTGCAAAACATGCAACACGTCCAAAAATTTTTAAATTCCCCTCTGAACATAGTTTAGTGTTTTGAATCAAAATTTTGGGGTGTTACAGCTCTACCCCCCTTAAAAAAAATCTCGTCCTCGAGATTGGTGTTTCTAAGAAAACAATTCCGGAAATTGTGCCTTGAGCTCATCTTCCCGTTCCCAGGTGGCTTCCTCTTCTGAGTGATGCTTCCACTGCACCTTGCACATCCGGATTCTGTTGTTTCTGGTGAGGCGTTCCATCGTCTCCAAAATCTTGTATGGTTGCTCGGCATAAGACAAATCCTCAGCTACATCCACTTCATTCATGGGTAACACCTCTTCAGGCGTCCTAAGACATTTCTTGAGTTGTGACACATGGAATACATCGTGTACATCCGATAGATGAACCGGTAACTCTAGTTGGTACGCCACTTCGCCTTTTCTTTCCAAAACTTGAAAGGGTCCGATGTATCGAGGTGACAACTTCCCTTTCACCTTGAACCGACGAAGCCCTCTGATAGGGGACACCTTGAGATAAACATAGTCTCCCACGTTGAAAACGAGCTCTCTTCTTCGTACATCGGCATAGCTCTTTTGGCGTGTTTGTGCCATCCTCAAATTGTTGCGAATCTCCCTCACCTTTGCCTCGGCTTCTTGTAGCACTTCTGGACCAAACACTTTACTTTCTCCTGTTTGGTTCCAAAATAGGGGAGTTCTGCACTTCCTTCCATACAAAGCTTCAAACGGTGACATTTTCATACTAGCTTGATAGCTGTTGTTATAGGAAAACTCCGCATACGGTAAGTTCTTGTCCCAACTCCTATTGTTTTTGAGTGCACATGCCCTTAACATATCTTCAAGGATCTGATTGGTTCTCTCCGTCTGCCCGTCAGTTTGGGGATGATAGGCAGAGCTGAAATTCAGATGGGTTCCCATGGTTTCATGCAACTTTTGCCAAAACCTCGAGGTGAACTGTGTCCCTCGGTCCGACACTATCTTCTTTGGCACTCCATGGTAACACACAATCCTTGACATGTACAATTCTGCCAATTTGGATCCGCTGTAGCTTTCTTTCACAGGAATGAAATGAGCTACCTTGGTTAGCCGATCAATAATGACCCATATTGAATCATACCCAGATTGGGTCCTAGGCAATCCCACGACAAAATCCATACTGATTTCTTCCCACTTCCATTCAGGCACTTTGAGTGGTTGCAGCAATCCCGCGGGTCGTTGATGTTCTACTTTGACCAACTGACATGTGTCACATAGGGCAACATGTTCCGCGACATCTCGCTTCATGCCATACCACCAATACCTGCTCTTGAGGTCCTGGTACATCTTCGTACTCCCAGGATGAATGGAATAGTCAGAATCGTGAGCCTCCTTCAAAATTAATTCACGGATCTCCTTTACTTCTGGCACACAGATCCTTTTCCCGTGCCACACCGTTCCCTGTTCATCCTCTCTAAAACCAGGAGCTTTATTTTCCTTAATGAGCTGTCTGATCTCTTGTATCTTCTCATCATTCTTTTGGCCCTCGCGTATGTCTTGCTCGAGTGTGGAGTCCACTTCCATGGCGATGGCTTCACCACTATTTACTAGACATAGATTGAGCCTTATAACCTCGTCCTTCAATTCTGCGGGCATGTCCTTCAAGCTCAACTTATTGACATGCACTTTCCGACTCAAAGCATCGGCCACGACGTTTGCTTTCCCGGGATGATAGTTGATGCCCACATCAAAGTCATTGATTAGCTCTAACCATCTCCTTTGTCGGAGGTTGAGATCTGGCTGTGTGAATATGTACTTCAAACTCTTATGATCCGTATATATCTCTGTCCTCTTCCCCATCAAATAGTGCCGCCAAATTTTCAACGCGTGTACCACTGCAGCTAGTTCTGGGTCATGTGTAGGATAGTTCTTCTCGTGCTTCCGAAGCTGCCGGGATGCATATGCCACGACATGTCCTTCTTGCATGAGAACACATCCCAACCCATTCCCAGAGGCATCGCAGTACACTGTGAAATTCTTCTGCATATCTGGCATAACCAACACTGGGGCTGTTGTCAATCTCTTCTTTAGCTCCTGAAAGCTCGTATCGCACTATGGCGTCCAGGTGAATGTGATTCCCTTTTCCAACAGTTTGGTGAGAGGTCTCGAGATCTTGGAGAATCCCTCAATAAACCGTCGATAGTATCCAGCCAATCCCAAAAAGCTTCGAACTTCCCCGACATTTTCAGGGGTCTTCCACTTCTGGATATTCTCGATTTTGGCGAGATCTACGGAGATTCCTCCCTCCGAGATTATATGTCCTAAAAAGGGAACTCTCTTCAGCCAAAACTCACACTTGCTCAACTTGGCATATAGTTGGTGGTCTCTCAGCCTCTGTAACACCAACCTTAGATGTTTCTCATGTTCTTCTTCATCTTTGGAGAAGACGAGAATATCATCTATGAAAACCACCACAAATTTGTCCAAATATTCCATGAATACCTTGTTCATGAGGTACATGAAATATGCCGGGGCATTGGTTAGCCCGAAAGGCATGACAGTGTATTCATACAGTCCGTACCGAGATACGAAAGCTGTCTTGGGAATATCAGATTGCCTTATCTTGAGTTGGTGGTATCCCGACCTGAGATCAATTTTCGAGACCACACAAGCTCTCCTCAACTGATCAAACAAGTCTTCAATGCGGGGTAATGGGTACTTCTTCTTAATGGTTACCTCATTCAAGACACGGTAATCCACGCATAACCTTTGGGTTCCGTCTTTCTTAGGCACAAATATCACCGAAGCTCCCCATGGTGAGGAACTAGGGCGAATATACCCCTTCTCCGTCAATTCTCTCAAATGATCCTTGAGCTCTTCTAGCTGCTTGGAGTCCATTCGATAAGGTCTCTTGTATATCGGGGCTGTTCCCGGTACTAGCTCAATTGCGAATTCCACGTCACGGTCGGAAGGCATACCTGGCAATTCCTCCGGAAAAACATCTGGATATTCCCTGATAGTCCTGATTTCCTCAACTTTCACCTCCACTTGATTTAATTTAATGTCCCTCCTAGGCTCGTGCATCGTTATGAACTTTACTCTTGTTCCACTGGGGTGAGTTAGTTCCACCGTTCTGGTCGAACAATGGATGATTCCTTTATGTTTGGTCAACCAATCCATACCCAAAATAATATCTATCCCTTGTGAATCTATCACTATGAGGTTAGCCGTAAATACTACCCCATTAATGTCTAGGTTCACTTTGGGACACACTTGTCTTGTCCTTATTTCTCCACCTGGAGAGTTTACCGCTAGCATATGGTTCATTTGTGTGGTTGCTAGGTCATGCTTCTTAACAAACCCTTGAGCAATGAACGAGTGGGTAGCACCAGAATCAAACAGCAGAGTTGCAAGGTGTAAATTGGCAGGAAACTTACCAACTACCACGTCGGGTGCCTCTTGTGCTTCCTCCATGGTGACATGGTTCACCCGTCCTCTTGAGCTGGCTCCTCGGGATCTTCCTCCTCATTTCGGCTACCTTCTGACTCTGCTTTGGGTGGGGAGGCTGCTGGTGGAGAGGTGCGACGACGCCTGATCGCTCGGCGATCCGGGGAGTCAGGAGTGCATGTATCATTCACGGTGACACACAGTTCATTCCCATCTCCTCTTTCTCTCACCTTTAAGCAAGCTCGCAGCAACGCCTCCATTTCCTTCAGGGTGTCTCGGACATCCTGAAGCTCTTGTTGACACTCCTGCAGTCGAGTGCTGAGCATAGCCGCATCCTCCAAGCACAAGTCCATGTGCTCATGGGAAGTCCCTTGCTGCACTGGTGGGTATTTGTACTCCGTGGTACCACTCTCACGTTGGAGGACATACATGTACTCAGTTTTGTCCAAGTGGCGACGATAGATGTGACTCTGGCAGGTGATGGCCTCCCAGGTGACATCTTTCTCCGCGTCAACTTGTGTTGCTCGACAAGCTGGAGAGTGGTGAATCTTAAGCAGCTGATTCTCGTGTATAATCCTCATCTCCGAACTCCATTCTTCCCTCTTCTCACGGATGGTCCTGGTGGAGTTATAGTGGATGATTAGCTTGCCCGTATTGCCTGCGGCTTCGAGCATACGTCGAAGACGGCGCAACAAGTCTCCTACTGCCAATCCGTAGGAAAGGTACGTCACTGGACGACTCTCCTCTCTTTCGGCAAGGGCAACTACGGGAACTCTCCCTCCTGTGGACTTGCGAGCAGTGCGAATCATACAAACCATTTAAAACAAAAAGAATTTAAACTTAGGTTAGATAAACTTTTTAAATAAAAATCCCATTTTGAATGAAAATTTGGGGTAAGATGAAGAAAATGACTCCTTAAATAACACTCTTCAACCCACACCTTGGAAAATAGTTTTTAAGAAAATAGGGCCCTTAAATACGTCCATTTCTACCTAGGTCCACGTTCCTACGGGCAACCTTGGCTCTGATACCACCTCTGTCACACCCGGTTTTTCCGAAGAACAACCAAGTGAATATCACATGTATGCCAGGATCATTTTCTCATACATGTGATGACAAATAGTGAAGCATCATTTATTACAAGCCAGGTGTCGAATATAAGTAAGTCTTACATAGTAAATGTCTCGATGGACAATAATAAGTTCATCACAAGTAAATAAACTAGCAGCGGAATATTATTCTTTAGGGCTCCATCACAGGCGTTGCCCGGGGGTCTTCATGAACCTAAAAACCTTCCTCGGGTCCAAAATCTTGGTCATTATACACCACCTCATTATCTTGACCTGAGCAGCAATATAAACCAACAAATATGCAAGGTTGAGTACCAATGGTACTCAGCAAGTGTGGGAAAATTATATCATGCATGGCTAGAACAAGGAGAGGTTGAACTCATGGTTAAAGCACTACGCAATTAATACCTATCACCTTAGCTTATTAAGCACCTACATTACTACACAGGTGAAATGGTCCCAATCTCCCATTTCATCATCATAATCCAATAACCATAATCATCATTTCCAATGTTAAGCTTCCCGCTTAACTTCCAAAACCGTCAATCCTCTAATCATGAATAAGTCCAGGCCGCTCTTGACCGTGAGCACGGCTGTCATGACAGTTTTGACTCTGCAGAGTTTGTACCACTGTACCCACATGTAGTGATTTCATCCCCCGTTGCCGGGTGGACTAAAAGAACCTCCATTATGCCAGTGGCTACGATCCACATTCACACTTCCCAGGTGTGCAGCCAGGAGATCACTACGAAGCCTTTACAAAGGGATTCCCGACGAGCATGGGCCCACTGAGGTTTCACCCCTAACAGCATACAAGAGGCTCCAACCCCGCTGCAGTGGCCCCCTCTTGAGCCTTGCGGTTCATATGGTAGTCCAGCTGACACCCACTCCCCGCACCATCCAACACACCCATACTACGCCGGGGATACACCTAATTAATTGGCCAAGCTGCCCCATCTCAGCATGTGGTTGGCACGGTAAAGCCAGGTTACATGCTCCATGAACCGGTCCTTAGGATCCAGGAAAGTACTAAACACAAACCCAAGTCTCGTGCACCCAGCACACAACCAAAACATCCAACTTGCCTTGATCCCTACCTCTACATAACTCACAATGTCTCATTCAAGAGTATGGTAATATAAACTTATGATCTCATGTCCCAAATATCCCATTCTAAGCATGGCTAAGCATATGCATGGAAATAAATGACATGGTAAAATAAATCCCAACCCAAGCTACAAGGAAACAAGGTAATGCAATTCTAGGGAAACTTTCCTAGCATGGGTTTCATATTTCATTTGACAATGCAAATAATTCTATCTACACATCCTAGCATAGGATCAAAGTGGTCAAGGACACTTGCCTCCTTCTTGCTGCTCTTGAAATGGGTAGTCCTGGTCTTGGAAAGGAATAACTTGCTCTTGAGCAGGTTCTACATCACACCATCACACATAGCAAGAGAAAAACAACAATACATAAGACATAGTTCACACTTCCACTTCATACAAACCACACATTCATATTTATGAAATTCATTCACCATTATATGTGTTGTGGTTACTCTATGTGTGTTGATCTGTGGCTTGCATACACTTTTATTTATATGTATATGATTCCTACTTTGGTGTTCATATTTATACTTACATACCATATATATATATGTATGTGTGTTTCAGTTTTAAATAAATTCCTTATATTAAGCTACTACACCTTTTCACTACCAAGTATGTATGAAAAGTAATTTTTCTTCTCCATATGTGCCTTCAGAATTTCTACCAACCCTAAACTGAATTCTTTGTATTTTAGAAACTCCATTTATCATTTGCTAGTTGCTATATTTTCAGATTTATTCTCCTATGCATAAATGTGTATTTTATTATGAAATGAGTAATACACATCATCTAAACAGAATAGGTTCTGGTCCTAAATAATTTAATAACATATTTTGACCTTTGCCTCTGATGTAAACTAGTTTATAATTATTTTACCTATTTTCTATAACTATTCTTTACTTAAAAATGTGTCCCTATACTAATAAATGTGAATAATAAATGAAACAGATTCATTTCAGCCCAAAAATATATTTTTATCTCACTCCAAAGTTTTCTAAGTACTGAGAAAGTTTTTAATTAATTTTGACAATTATGTTTGTCCCACTTTTTAATTTTTAAACACTAGTTACATATTCAATTTTCTAAATTACTTACTAAACAGGGTTAAAATAATGAACTCACCCCATCACAGGGTCTATAATATTATTTTCATAATTTCCAGGGGTCTAGCTACACTTATCAGAGGTGTTTTTCCTAATTTTTATTAAGTCCAGGGGCTAAAACTGATTTTTAAATGAATTTACATGATTTTCTGGAGTTCCAGGGGCTAGATCAGAAGTTTCCGGGGCTAGCTCTTATTTCCAGAGAACCCCAGGGGGTAGCACGTAAGAATTCCAGTCTTTATAACGCGGGGCTGACGTGGACCGTCCGATTTTAAACCGACGGCTGAGATTATAACATCGAACCGGTACGCGGGGTTTTAAAGTCTACCGTGCGATTTAAAATAAACGGCGCACAAGCGGCCACGTCGCTCTGATCGAGTGCGGGCGACGCTTTCAGCGGCGCACGGCGGCGGGAAGCGGCGATCTCGTCGGAAAGTTTCGGATCCTCGAGAATTCTGCCTAAAACTGTGATCTTATGGCATAGATCGGTAGAGGGGAGGTCAGAGATCTCACCTCGGGGGTTTTCTTGAGCTCGGGGGTCCTGGAAAGTGATCGGCGGCGAGGTCCGAGGCAAAACCACGGCGAAGCTCGTCGGCGCTGGGTTTACACCGTAAGTCTCCGAGTTTTCTGCACCTGCAAAGCTCCCCGGAGGCGGTGGATCAAGACCAGCGAGTTAGATCAGAGTTTCCGAGCTTAGATCGGCCAGAATTCACCGGCGAAGTCTCGGTGCTCACCGGAGTAAAAATCGGCGATCGCGTGGGAAAAACCGATCGGGGCCGGGGTTTTTATAGCCGGGGAAGGGCGGTGAGTCGGTTGTGATCGAGTTTGAGTCTTCCGGGATCAGAATTTGGGCTGAGGGACGCGGTTTCCAGTCGATTACGATCGCGTGCGCTCGGGGGGAAAAGTCCTGGCCGCAGACGCTCGGGGTTAGGGATGACAGGTGGGTCCCACCTGTCTGTGTGAGAGAGCGCGGGCGCGCGCGGCTGCGGGCTGGCGCGGGGAAACTGGGCCGGCTGGCGGGTTTCGGCCCACTGGCCGGTTTTTTCCCGTTTTCTCTTTTTCTTTTTCCATTTCTTTTCTGATTTGAGTTTAATTTGAATTCCAGTTTGAATTTGAATTTTTGCAAAACATGCAACACGTCCAAAAATTTTTAAATTCCCCTCTGAACATAGTTTAGTGTTTTGAATCAAAATTTTGGGGTGTTACATAAGAATATGCCTCCCACTTTTAAATTCATGGGATAAAAACAGTTTGAATTTGAATATGGTTTCAAACTGCCCTCTTTCTAGCTATACCCAAAATGACCTCAAAAAGGTTTGTAATTTGGGTGAAACTTGGCATGGACATTCTTAGCAATGTGTAGGAGTTTTCATATGTCCAGCCCACCTATATCACATGTGGAAAATACCACTTTTGCAATGTGTGAGTTTGTTCTCTAATGAGCATGTTTATGGTGGTTACTTGCTCTTCATTTGTGTTCATCATCTTTCCTCAAATGAGGTGTGTGTGTATGGTGATGAACACTTCAGTTATGTGTCCAAAACTGAGGCCCTTACATTCCTCACGCCTTAAAAGAATCTCGTCCCGAGATTATAAGGTGAAAATGAGAGAGAGGGCAGTGGATGTGTCTAGCTAACTGCACTCGTATGAATAATGAGAAAACGGATATTGTTAATGAACATGAATCGGGGGGAGATCTAGGCAAGCCTGGGTTTGTGAATGAGGTAGCATGAGATGGTGGTTTACTTGTCCTAGATCTAAGGACCGGTTCATGCCAGCCATGCTAGGATAGCAGTGCCACCACAAGGCCAAGTATGGGTGTGGCTTAGCTGAGTAATTAGGTAAGTTGCTATATTTTTATGGACCATGGAAGGCACGGGGGATGGGAGTCGAGTGAGGACTGCCCTGGGAACTGCATGGCACAAGAGGGGGCTCGTGGGTGGGAGAATTGGAGATTCTAGCCTGCCGGTGAAACCTTAGTGAGTCCATACATCTAGTAATCCCTTTGTAAAGCCTATTTTGTGATCTCTTGTCCATACAACGACGGTTTTGTACTGGTATAATGGAGGTTCTGCAGTCGCTGACGGGTGACGAAATCACAAACTTGTGGGTAAAGTGGTACAAACTCTGCAGAGTTCTAAAACTATCATGATAGCCGAGCTTACGGTCACGAGCGCCTGCACAACTCACATGATTAGATGGGATGGATTTTGGTTTTGGTTAATATTTGGTCTTCGGTGTGGTTTTTGGGACTGTTGAGTCCGGGTAATGAGATTGGTTGCATGACTGTTGAGTCATGGCAACAAGATTTGAGACTCGGAATGAGACGAAATTGATTATGAGATGAATGGTAGTGAATATGAGATCGTATTCATGAGATGGTAGTGAATACGAGATGGTATTCATGAGATGGTAGTGAATACGAGATGGTATTCATGAGCAATGTTGATGTATGGTTAAGACATGGAAAAGGATGAATCATAATGGAGGTATGTTAATGTTGGGATTACATTCACTTAAAGCTGAGTTGCTGTTTTTATCATGTTTTGAGATATAAACTTTGCTTTCTGCAATAAGCCTTTTTATACCTTCCTTGCTGTGAGTTACATATCATATTTTCCCGCACTTGCTGAGTACATTATGTACTCAAACTTGCATTATTACTTCATCATCAGCAACAGGAGAAGAATACTATGAAGACCAAGTGGAGCATTAGGCGTGTAATCTGTCCTCAACCTTGCCTGTGGGGATGGAGTAGGAGATGGAGCCACTGCTGCTGCTTAGTTTGCTTCCGCACTAGTTAGAAGACTTCCACTGCTAGAATAAAGACTTCCGCTGCTAGAATAAAGACTTCCGCTGCTAGATTTAGACTTCCACTGCTAAGATAAGACTTCCGCTGCTAGCATGAGTCCAAGACTCATGAGCTTTGTAATAAACCCTGTTATTTGTGGTAATATATATTCTGAATTCAGTTTGTGAAACATATGTATATGTGTGATGAACATCCTGGGCACACATATGCATCAGTTCTCGGTTCTGTGTTCTTCAGAAACGAGGGCATCATAGCCGGCGAGGAACAGCATGTGCCAAGCTTCTCCCAGCGAGCTAAGGTGCCATACACCATCCCTAGAGCACGTAGAACAAGATGCTACCCCCTAACCCGAGCCAAAAACGTTCGCAAATGGGAGCTCAACGGTGAGCCGAACCGTTTTGGCCGGCAGCGGTGAATTCTCGTCGCCCGGGGCGTGTGGTGGCTGATTTGCTTCGGGCTTCAGCGTGGGAGGGCTCTAGGGTAGCGAGTTGATGTGGCTAGGACAGGATAAACGATGATCAAGCGCTTGGAACGGATTCCTTGATTTAGTTTTTGGCGGTTCTTCACGTGTACCGGTGGTAATTCACAAATTCCGGCTAGCCGGCAGTGGTAATGAGCAAGGAGGGTTTGGGAGAAGCAGCTACACCTCGTGGCGCACCTTAGGGTGGCTTTGATCAAGCCGGAAGGTTGCTGTAGCGGCCGGACGCCTAGTAGCTGTGAAGTGGCTTCGGGTGGAACCGAGGAGAAGAAAGAGCTTCGTGCGCCAACCCTAGGACGCCGGGAGCGAGCTGATGATGTATGGTATACGTTGAGAACTCATCGGCTCAGATCATATAGGGATCAACCGGGCGCTAGGATGACCGGAGGTTGATCGGTGAGGAGGGTCGAGAGGAGCTGTGCGTGCTCTTTTTTCCCTGTTGCTTGCTCGAGCAAAGGCAAAAGGCTTCGGTGGACTGTGTAGGCAGAGAGGAGAAACCGAGTTGTGCAGTTGCTACCTCTGTCGATCAACCACGCAAGGGTTTCTGCCATTGGGACAAATGCTCAAGCAGCTCGGTTGAAGGCAGGGGCACAGCTCGGTGGCAAGCTATGGTGTTCATCTCACAGAAGCAAATCCCTCCACTGTTGTTCATGTCTCACTGCCATGTGGGTCCCACCCCTCCTAATAGCTCTGATGTTTTCCTCCAAATTAAATCCTTTGCTTCCTCCCAAAGTAATGGTTTGAAATGTTGAATTCAACTGAATTCATTTGAATTCTAGTGTGGAATTTGAACTGAGTTTGGTTATTTGAATTTGAATTTGGTTTTTGAATCTTCCCTCTCCCATTGATTCAAACCACTAGCAAACTAAGCGCAAATAATCTGAATTTATGCATGGATGCTAATTCAAATGTGGGGAACACATTTGTGAAACCAATTCGCCACTTTGGAGGATTTTTAATTTGAAATTGAAATTCGAATTCATGTTTGAGGGCTTCCTATCTTAATCCCAAAAAAATAGTAGAACCCCTCCAAATGAGTTGAAATTTGAGAGGCCCAATATTTGGATTATAGAGGCTCAAGTTATGAATTTATATCTCCATGTTTGGAAGTTTTTGGGAAGTTTGAATCATCAATTTGAACACACACCGTTATAATTCAATGTTTTAATTCCCCTCATTTTTCCTAAGTGTAAATGTGCTGAATTTCTTGCTACCACTTTTGGGGAATTTTACAGCGATCCCAGGGATCCCTGCGAGTGACGCATTCCCGTCGCGTCGCACCGCCCCGCCCGAGGTCCTCCGCTCCTGGCACCCGTCCCGCTCCATCAGTCCCACCACATACCACGGAAACCAGGCGGCCCCAATGATGGTGCGCGAGAAAAATCTCTGGCACTCCACCACCCTCTCAGACGACTATAAAAGCGACCCCTCGCTAACTCCAGAGGTACGCACCACCCTCCTCAAGCCCCCACGGAGCCATTTGAGCGCCGAGCGGCCGGTTCTAGCGAGCAATTTGGAGTTTTCCCGTTCTTCCCCAACTCCTTCAAACTTCCCGAATTCGTCGCCGGTAAGCCCCGGTTCCCTTCCCTCCTTCCTCCCTTGGCATCCCTATAGGTTCATTGGGCAGCTCCGCCCCTTAGGACTTGCACTAGAGCTTTGAAGGAGGCCTGCGCCGGACAACCGCCGCCAATGGCCACCTCGGCGCGCTGCCGGCCGCCATGAGGGCCGTACCGACACGTCCGAGCCCACCAAAAACACCATCGCACTTGCCTTCGCGTGTATGGACACTTAGTTCAGAGAAAAACTCACGCGCACGCATGGTTCACCGAGCTCCGCCTCTGCCGCCATCTCCGGTGAGCTGCGGCTGCCTCTCCGATGACTTCCGCGGATGACAACCACTACCAGTAGACTCCCCACAACATGTAGAGGGCCGGCCACTAGCTGGTTGTCCTGGAAGTAGGAAAAAATGTAGTTCCGGCTAGCCGCCACCGAGCTTCGCTGGCCGGCAGTCACCCTGCCGCCTTGTCCTAGGTAGCGCTCCTGTGGCATGCACGTGGAGTACGCGTGGCATGACACATCAGCAATTTATCTCACTTGGCCGCCCCGTCAGCAACACCACACCTCACTCCTGACAGAGCACGCGTGGCTGCTGAGTTGGTAGCCACCTCAGCGAATTTGCACATGTGGCAGCCCAGTCACCTTCCACTTAGGTGCAACCTCAGTCCAGTTCACTCCCTCTCCGCTAAACCCTTCTGCAGACCTGGTTCACGTGGGCCTAAGGCACAAAGACCCTGCCAGCCATGGCCCGCCTGTCAGCCACTGTACGCAAGCACAATGCTAGAGGATAGAAAAATTCCTAAAAATAGGAATTAGTCACTAGAGGATAGTAACATGCGGATAAGGGATAAAAACAATTTTAGGGCATTACTAATTGCTAGTAATTGTGCTAACCCAAATAATTAAGTAACGACGAAAGGAAAGAGGGTGAGGCCTTCCGGCCGACGACACCACCCCCTCCAAGCCTAAGTAAAACATGCTTGTCGTTAAGAACCCCCTAAGAACCCCTGCAGCCACATTACCGTGATTTTACCTGAATTCTTGGATTCTTTTTGGTTCGACGCTAATAAGAGCAATTTACTTACTATAGCAAACGAGGAAGCTGACGAGGAATTCCTAGAAGCTTTTGAAGGCAAGCTCTAACCTCCTTGATCATGATTGCCCCTATGAATTTGCAAAATTGCCCTGATAGCCTATTTTAATATGCATGTTTTTTCATAAATACTTTTAAATGTTAACGTAGCAAAGACCCGCTTGACTAGTGGTAGCTTCTCCGTGTAAGTAGTGTGGCTGACACAATAGTTCCATAATATCATGATGATGTGTGGATATTCACGGTGGTTGCTTTCTCCTCAGTTAACCTAGCTCGATGACGTCGGCTAGCCGTTGCACTAAGCAAGTAGCATACTGTCACTCGCCATCCAAGGCCAGAATACTTGCAAGGTCACATTCACGTGCTTGACATGTGAAGTGTCACGAATCCCTCCTCGACCTTGTCAACTTACCTCGTTGATGCCCTAAGGTCCCGTCATCACACTATAATGTGATGACGCGTGTGATTCCTTCAAAGTAGAATGCTTAGGGACCCGTGCGATGCCCGCATCACAACTCACAAATCTATTCATCGGATTTGCGAAAAGTGTTGAAAGGTGTCCTGGTGGTGTGAGTTAGGAGGTGGGATGGGAAATTGTGCCGTACAACCGGTGTAGGGTGAAGTGGGGAAAATGGATGGTTTTGGCAGGATATGGTGAATGAGTAGTGTGTGCTTCGGTTTAGTCTACCTGTCGTGGACATTGATGGAGCCGCCTCACCAACTTAAGAACCGGTTCATATAACCTTGTCATAGTGATTCCGTACAACCTCAGAACCTGTATAAGCAGGAATCCCTCTACCTTCTTGGTGACTTCCAGATTGTGACAGACCGATGCCCGTACATCCCAGGATCTAAGAGGGTGGTGCGGCACAATGCGACACCTGACAGCACACATCATAAGGAACCATAGTATTACATTGAAAACCAGCTGAACATATACAAAAGTAGTACATTCTTCAGTTACAACTCCTGTACAG
Organism: Neostapfia colusana; assembly: GCA_030760725.1. Lineage (NCBI taxonomy): Eukaryota > Viridiplantae > Streptophyta > Magnoliopsida > Poales > Poaceae > Neostapfia > Neostapfia colusana. Next base: position 99,152,443 of record JASWHV010000007.1, on the reverse strand, counting down.
AGTGTTACTACAGCGGAAGGTTTTTATACAACTCACGCCCACCTAACTAGCAAAAGTTGGTTGTCCATCCCTACGGAGAACCCACACTAGCTGCACTCATCCTCAGCACGGCGTGTACGGCTCCCACTCAGCTGTAGTCCCCGATGGAGGGTAGCTCTCGGCGGTGTACAACGAGTCGATTCTCCGTCCCTCACGGTTATGGGTACCCCTTGTTCACTGTGTCGCGACGTAGATAAATTATGGAATGTGTGATTCAATATTGCTGATATGAATAACTTGTATTGTTACATGTGTACCACCAAATATTGCTTACTAAATTTCAGATTCATGAACCGTTAACTTCTGGCTAAAAGATGAACTAAGGATGAACTTGTAGGCGTGTCCATTTGCTGCAAGTTATCATCCTATATTCGAGTATGACTTGCATGTAGAGTTTCATGTGTAGGAGATTCGGTTAAGACTTGCTGAGCCATCGTGCTCACGGTTGCTGCTATAAGTGTTTGCAGGTGTGGAGTACCGCATGGACTCGGAGTACGAGTGCACCGGCGAGGGCTACCATCTGATGGGGACTACGGCTGAGTGGGAGCCGTACACGCCGTGCTGAGAATGAGTGCAGCTACTGTGGGTTGTCCGTAGGGCCGGACAACCAACTTTTGCTAGTTACGTGGGCGTGAGCTGTATTTAAACCTTCCTCTGTAGTAACACTCTGTACAGGAGTTGTAACTGAAGAATGTACTACTTTTGTACATGTTCAGCTGGTTTTCAATGTTATACTATGGTTTCCTTATGATGTGTGTTGTCGTGTCGCATTGTACGGCACCACCCTCTGAGATCCTGGGATGTACGGGTCGCGGTCCGTCACAGACTGGCATCAGAGCTGCTTCGGGGATAGCACATTAAATAGGGACAGTATTACAGGAAAACTTAGGATTATGGTGAGGAATCGCTAGTATGCCCAAGTAAGGACAATATTAGTATAGTTACTTAATGTGACAGGACTAACCTACTTGTTATAATTCTGAATTTTGATTATGTAACGACGCACCTATGCTCAGGTAAACATGGTAAGGAACGCCACCAAAAGCGGTTCAATTTCGGTAAGATCCCCTGACGAGGAAAGTGGTTCAGGGATAGGTCTCACAGCTTGGTGTGAGACGTCAATATGAAACTCTTGAACTCTTCATGTTCCTGAGTTCATATGAAATGCTGGTCCCTGGCGTGCATTAGGCAAGAAAGTGGAAACCCCATCGTGTGGTCGGTAACGCGATAGTGTGTCCTTCTGGAAATAGTGTAGGAGGACATACGCAGCGCTTGCCATCGGCGTGCCCTGCAGGGCAGTAGGTGGTATCCGTTGGGTTGATAAAATTCCCAGCCGTGACGATCCGTTCGCGTTCTACTCGGGTTCCCCGTCGTGTGGTGTGAAAACACGATCACGTACCTTGAGATGTGGCTTAACTCAAGGATGTGTCAAAAACCTTTGAGTGCATCACTATTGAGTGTTCTTCTGCAGGTGCTAACCACGTACGTATCCTGTGTAGTACACGTTTGCGAGAGGCCGTTTTTAGTGCCACAATTGAGACGTACATGACGGTATAATCCGGTTAGGATTTTCCTTTTTGTGAGAAACAGAGTACCGATATGTAATAATCATTTGCATTAAAAACAATGTTGAAAAGGAACTAAGATAACCAAGTGGAAATCTGTAGGGTTCTGGTTTTGTAGAAAAATTCAAAAGTGGATTAGTGCAGCTCAAAAGACTTGAAAAACAGAGTGCTCTGCTTTTTGGCAGCAAGTTTGCTGAATTTTAACAGATCCTAACCCACAGGTTACTTAGCCAATGGATGTGTGGGTTATAGTTCTAGAAAGGTGTTTAAGTTCTCTACAACTTTGTTGTAGCCTTCCAGAATAGAATCACACATCAAATGGGTTGAAATTCCAGATGATTGTAAACTGTTCAGAACCAGGACAGATTTAAAAACTCTCTGGACTGTCCTGTTTTTGAAGCATAAATCTCTGTATAGAAATCTAAAATAATCGTAGGATACAATTTTGGAAAGCTTAGAAGATGTGTTACATCTTTCTAATTCAAAGTTTTTGCAGTAGCAGCACAGAATTCAGTGGAATTTAGAGTTGAAAACAGCAACTTCCAAAGGAGGTGCTGTTGAAATTCTTCCAGAAATTCTGTTGACTTTGAATTATCATAACTTTTTACTCAGAGATGATATGGGGGCTAATAAATACTTGTTGGAAAGATACTGAAGTTAAATTTAACGTTGATATTAAACTTTAGTTAGGAAAATGCTAAGTACCAGGTCAAAATCTGGGATAAGTAGAAACTGCTCATTCTGGGCAGAGGAATGAACAGTTGAACTCATTTGAGAGATTATTGTACCTATTGGGGTTTTATTACTTCCAATGGGGTAGAACATACTCATGAGTTGTTATATTCAAGTATTGAAAGAGTTGAATATATTTCCTACTAAAGTTCTTTTTGCTAGAGACCATGTTTGTGTCATATTGAAGATAAAGGGTAGTATACGTGATGACAAAGCGATATTAACGTCTCGTACTGACAAAATCTAGTTGAGATGAACTTCCAAAGAGAAAGTCCATCAATTTGGATTTCACTAGTTTGTATTTGGTCTGATAATGTTGTAGCTTGTGCAAAGTTATTACATTATCCATGTACGAGATGTATCGCATGTTTACCATCATTATGTTTTATGTTTTACAACTATTTTATGGACGGCATGGCGTATGCTGTGGGACTGATTTTATTGTCGTATGGTTGCAGATGGTTCGTACCCGGACCACGCATGAGGTCGGAGGCTCTAGTCAGCTGGGGGTGATGACTCCCAGCCACCTGCCTACGACAACACCCTGCAGCAACCACCACCGCTGCCTCCTCTTACTCTAGCGGACGTGATTTCGGCGCTGGTGGGCTCTCGTGAGGAGCAGACCGACCTTCTTCGCACGATTGTGCAGAATACGTCCCAGGCAGGGGTCGTCAAGAGAGGGGGCCTTGTGAGCCCCACACCAATACGTACTCGGATTTCATGAGTACGCATCCTCCGGTGTTCAACGAAGTGGCGGAACCATTGGAGGCTGACAACTGGCTGCCGATGATCGAGTCCAAGTTTGGGCTGCTCCAATGCACGGAGCGGCAGAAGACTCTCTTCGCGACGCAGCAACTTCACGGTGCCGCCGGTGCTTGGTGGGTGAATTATGTCGCCTCACTACCTGCTGGCCACACCGTCGAATGGCAGGAGTTCCGGGAGGCGTTCCGCGCCTTTCACATACTAACGGGATGATGAAGAGGAAGTTCCAAGAGTTCTTGGAACTGAAGCAAGGTGGGAGGAGTGCCCATGACTACTCCCGCATGTTCAACCATCTGGCGCAGTATGCGTCAAATTACATCTCCACTGAGGAGAAGAAGCGTGAGCAGTTCTATCGGGGGTTAAACCACGAGATGAAGACTCACCTCGTGCAATGCAATCGCGGCACCTTCAACGACCTCGTCAAAGCCGCGATTATGCAAGAGGATGCTCAGCGGAAATTGGCGGCTGAGCAGTGGAAGCGAAGCGCTCCACCGAGCAGCGGGAGTGGAGCTCCCCAAAAATACCGCATGGTATATGGATACCATCCGGTCAGCAGTGGCATCCTACGGCACGACCTCAACAGTTTGGGGGTCGTTCTTTTCAGCCACCGCCATTCCGACCGCCGATGCCACCACCGCGACCGCAACAGAAGCAACAACAGCAGATTGTACCCCGGGCGTTTCCACTGCCACAACACGCCCCGGGATTCCGTCCACCGGTGAGCGGAGGACCGCCTCGCTACACATGTTATATGTGTGTCTAGGCGGGTCATTTCTCGAAGGACTGTACACAGGGGCAGCAAAGCAGCGGGAAAGCCCAATATCAGGGCGGTGCTCGAGGACGACCACCAGTCAAGAAGGGAGGTCAGCGAACCGGGGGTATTCGTTATCTTGACAATAAGGACGCCCCAGAAAGAGAGAACATGCTGGCGGATACGTTCACTCTCAACGATCAAGCAATCATCATTTTATTAGATTCTGGAGCCACCCACAACTTCATAAGTGCATCATATGTTGTTAAGAATCAACTGCAAGTCTTTCCAACCGAGTGCTCATATATGATCTGCTCACCGGGAGGGAAGATTTCAGCAGATGTGATGACTCCAAAAGCACCACTGTGCTTAGGTGGGACGATATATCCCACTACTATGATTATTATTGAGGGGCAGAAGATTGATGCAATCTTAGAACTGTCATGTCTAAGTTACCATGGCGCTGTCCTAGAAACCTTATCACGGACGGTTAACCTCAACTCTCCATTCCACTGTCCGCGTTCCCTCATATTAGACAATCCGGTCCCCGAAGTTTCAGCTACCTATCATACTAAAGCTCCCAAGTTAGAGGACATCCCCGTAGTCCGAGAGTACCCCGGCATATTCCCGGATGATCTTCCAGGCATGCCACCTGAACGGGATGTGGGGTTCAAGATTGAACTTGCACCCAGGACTACTCCCATATCATGGAGACCATAGAAGATGGCCCCGAATGAGCTGGCTGAGTTGAAAGAACAGCTCAATGACTTGTTGAGCAAGGGTTTCATTAGACCGAGTTCCTCGCCTTGGGGATGCTCCGTGCTGTTTGTCAAGAAGAAAGATGAAACCTTGAGGTTGTGTGTGGATTACCGACCGCTCAACGCTGTCACCATCAAGAACAAGTATCCACTGCCCCACATTGACATCTTGTTTGATCAACTTGTGGGTGCAGGTGTGTTTTTAAAAATGGACCTTCGCTCCGGGTATCATCAAATAAAGATCCAGGCGAAGGATATCCCGAAGATGGCATTCTCGACGAGATATGGCCTATATGAATATCTCGTCATGTCTTTTGGTCTCACCAACACCCTGACACATTTCATGTACCTTATGAACTCGGTGTTCATGTCGGAGTAGGACAAGTTCGTAGTAGTGTTCATTGATGATATCTTGGTTTACTCCAAGTCGAAAGAAGAACATGCCGAACACTTGTGAATCACCCATCAACGATTGAGGGACCATAAACTCAATGACAAGTTCAGCAAATGTGAGTTTTGGATCAACCAAGTGCCATTTTTGGGACATATCATGATAGGGCCCCGTGGCCTCGTCGAGCCAGGATCGCGCTGAGGGGTGCTGCGTTGCACAACACCGGATAACGCACATCAAAGATACAAAACGGAAGCAAAGTTCTATTACATAACCATTTTATGAATATTTCTACAACAAAATAGTTCAGTCTACACTCACGGGTGTAGACTACACATTGAGTTCACGTTCAGCCCGTGAACGTGTCCCCGCTAGCACGCACATACACTAAAACGGCGGCGTGCACGACTCCCACTCGACGGGGTTTCCCTCTTGGGGTTCCGTCTCCTCCTCGGGAGTCCCTTCCTCATAAACCCCTGCAAAAGCTTCAAACACAAGCAGTGACCACGATGGCTCAGAAAGTCTGACCCGTCTCTCCTATACATGAAACTTCTACATGAAGGGTGTTAGGGTACATGAGGTAAATAAGTTGCAAAGGACTCACCTAATTATTTGAACCTTACTTTCAAGTTTTAGCAGCAGGTTGTGGAGAACCTCACGCTAAGGCACATGAGAGAGCCACAATAAATCAAGAAACACACTTCTCTCATGTACTTTTCCCAAAGTTGAAAAGAACTTTAATTAGCTCTAAACTACAACAAGTCATTAACAATCAATGTATAGCTTTCAAATCAGCAAACTTTTAACATGTATCTAGCCTGTTCTTTCTATGTCACGGTACAGTGAACAAGTGGTACTCACTGACCGTGAGGGACGGTGATTATAATCGATTTACACCTGCAGGGTTACCAGAATAACCCGTCACGTACGCCCGTACTCGATGTTGCCTACAGAAACCATCACGGACGTCGGTAACCACCTTTCACCCGTCAGCCAAGTGTTGAACCGGTCCAATCATCCTGAGCAAGAGGTCTCTGTGCGCGCATCCACAGTGCCACCAGATGATTTACACCTCGAGCTCTCAACCTACCCTCTGAACGACCAGCTATGCCTCAACACCCAGCTACCCGAGTTACATCGGTTTCCCGGTTCCCATATATCCGGAAGATCTTTGGTACTGTTCTAGCTTGTTCAACAGGCCCGCACACGGCTCGGTCCTCAATCGACACAAGCGGAGCTATGGCACCCAGGCCCCAACGTCCTGCTGCCCTTACTCTCCGCTCGGTCATATTTTTCTTGCCATGTGTTCATTTGCTACCTTTACCCGAGTAGTGTGCCTCTGGCCTATTCTCGCGAGAAGTTCCAACTACTCGACTTGTATCGAATCCTACACTATCGTAGCATTGCAGTAGCTAATCTAGGTTTACAAACCTAAACCCAACCCATGGTTTTCTTGGCTATGCATTTGGGTTTTCAGACAAGACTCTAATGCAAAAATTTAGTGGGTGCTCAAAGTAAGTTCTCAAAAAAGTAAAATTTGTAAAAATGGTTAATGCAAACTGGAGCCTGCCTTGCAGCTCTTGGTCATAGGATAGCTGTTCTTATGGAGTGACGAAGTCCAAGACTTCAGGTTCCTCCTCAACCTCAGCGAGTACAGGTGATAAATACAAATATGTGTCAATTTAATTGCATTTGAATTGAAGTTAAACTTGTGAAGACTATAAGTCTTACTAGACAGACCCAAAGACTCTGAAATTTTTACTGTGGTTTGGATACAACCTAAACAGAGACTTGGCCAAGTTTCATTTGCAGCAAAGCTCATTTGAGCTCTCCAAAAATAATTATGTACTTGGCCTTCATTGGAGCTCCTAGGGTGTTCTAGGGATTTTTATGGAGCAAGCCATGACTTTATGAAAAGTAGATTTTCAGAGGGTTCTAATGGAGTTGTTTTCACTTAATTTGAAGGTTCCTAGCTAATGATATGAGCTAAACAGTTTCAGGGAAATTCTGAAAATGTTTCTGGACATTTTCCATTTTCTCTGGAACAGTTTTATTAATCACATCATTAGGTGGATCAAATGAGCTCAAATAGATCTTACATTTTTATGATAGCTCAGCTATATTTTGGTGAACATCCCAGCAAAATTTCAGAATTTTCCTCCAAAGGGTTCTCCAGTTAAAATTCTAAAAAATTTAAAATTTGAAGAATTAATTCTGGAGAAATAAGGATTTTCATAAAGTGGAACATGATTTGTTGGAAAGTACTCAGAGAGCTGAATCCAAGAAAATTTGGTTCACTCAATTTGGAGTTTCCTAGCCAAAGTTATGTGGGTTTGAAGATTGAAATAAATCTGAAAATTTGGGAAATGTTTAAATCTGCCTGTGGGTCCAAGGGACACGTGTCAGTGTGCTGAACCGACGACACGGGGCTACAGGTTTATTTCCCGTGCTGCCACAGCGAATCCGTGCCAACAGACGACCCAATCCCCTGGTTTCCTCCCACTGACAGCGGACCTGGCCCCGATCGTCTTCTACCTCGCGCCTCCCGGGCGGTAGCGCTGCCGAGGTTGCCGGAGTACCACCGAACTCGACCGTCCGGTCAGCTCCCATGCTCTGACTCGCCGCAAGCCCCTATTTTTTTGCGCTGAACACGTTGGGAGGGTTTCCCCATCTCGACATTGGTTCCAACCGAGCCCGCGACGGTGCGGCGGCTCGGGAAGAGTTTGGCGACGTCGCTCCGACGTGCTAGCCTTCCAAAAGCTTGGTGGAGTGGCTCTACAGCACCAGTGATGGCTCAGGAAGCTCGGCATGGCGGTGGACAGGCCCGGGAACATCTCCAAGGTGGGTTTCACCATGCGTCCGATGCTCCCCGATAAAGCCGCCGTCGGAAAACTTGGAAATAGGACGGGCACAGGGGTTTTCATGCTAGGTTTCATGAAGCTAACTTATGCGCCACTGAGTATAGTCCCTGTGTGTGAAGTTTTGTGGAATCTAAACGAGAACCAAACGAGAATTTTAAAGTTTCTTACCCAAAGGTGACTTTGCACCGGCTGGAAGCAAACTGCAAAATTCGCCGTCAATGCTCAAATCCTCAGCTCAAGCTTCGAAGGTGAGCTGTAGGAGGTCCTTGCGCGTCCCGAAGTAGCTTTGCTTGGCCTTGACAAGCCCAGGGTGAGGCTGCCCACTAGAGCACCTCCTCTCGGTTTTGTATCGGCCACCGTGGAAATGAGTGTTTCTCGGTGTAGGGAGCACGAGCTCACTCGATGATTGTTTGAGGGGGTTGTGGAGAGTCCTGTGGTGCCATTTTGCTGCTTAGCCGAGGCTCACACGCGAGCTTGGAGGGTGGCCGAAGGTCGGATGTAACACCCCAAAACCTGTTAAGAGGGGAATTTAAAAATTTTTGGACGTATTGCATGTGGTGCAGAAATTCAAATTCAAATTGAAATTTAAATTAAACTCAAAACAGAAAAGAAAAAGAAAAAGAAAAATAAAAAACCCCGGCCAGTGGGCCGAAACCCACCAGCCGGCCCACCCACCCCCGCGCCAGCCCGCAGCCGCGCGCCCCTCTCCCTCTCTCTGACGTGCGGGGCCCGCCTGTCATCCCCGACCTCCCGCTCGCGCCAACTGCCGGACTCTTCCGCACGCGCGCGCGATCGTAACCAACCCGGAAACCCGTGACCCCAGCCGAATCCCGGTCGCAGACGACTCAAACTCGATCTAAACAAACCCGCTGCCCTTCCCCGTCTATAAAAACGCCGGCATCGCCCCGTTTTTCCCCACGATCAGCCGTTTTTCCTCCCGGTGAGAACCAGAGATTCTCTGGACAATTTCTCTCGATCTTCGCTCGGGATTTCTGATCTAACGCGCTGATCTTGATCCACCGCCTCCGGGGAATCATGCAGGAGCAGAAAACTCGGAAGATTTCACCCTAGACACAGCTCCGACGAGCATCGCCACTGTTCCAGCTCGGACCTCGTCGCCGACCGCCTTCCGGGACCTCCGAGCTCGAGAAAAACCCCGAGGTGAGATCCCCGACCTCCCCTCTACTGATCTATGCCATGAAATCCCAGTTTTAGGAAGAATTGACGAAGATCCGAAGCTCTCCGGCAAGATCGCCGCCTCCCGCCGCCGCGCGCCGCCGGGCAGCGCCGCCCGCGCTCGATCAGAGCGACGTGGCCGCTTGTGCGCCGTCTATTTTAAATCGCACGGTAGAATTTAAATCCCCGCGTACCGGTTCGACGTTATAATCTCAGCCGTCTGTTTTAAATCGGACGGTCCACGTCAGCCCCGCGTTATAAAGGACGGAATTCTTACGCGCTACCCCCTGGGGATCTCGGAAAATACGAGCTAGCCCTGGAAATTTCAGATCTAGCCCTTGGAACTTCAGAAATTCATGTAAATTCAATTAAAAATCAATTTTAGCCCCTGGACTTAATAAAAATTAGCAAAATCCCTCTGTTATGCATAGTTAGGCCCCTGGAAATTCTTAAAATAATATAATAGACCCTGTAGTGGGGTGAGTTTACCTTTTTAACCCTATGTGATATTAAATTTAGCAATTTGAATATGTAATTAAGATTTAAATTTAAAAGGGTGAGGCACACACATTGTAAATTCAAGTTTAAACTCTACTAACAATTGGAAAGCTTTAGAATGAGATAAAAATAAATTTTAGGCTGAAATGAAATCTGTTTGGGTGTGTTCATGTTTATTAGATCTAGAAACACATTTTTAGGTTAGAGAATAATTCTGAAAATTGATAAAATGAATTTAAATTAGATCACATCAGAGGAGAAGTTCAGAAATATATTATTTACTATTTTAGATCAGAACATATTCTGTTTAGATGATGTGTCTTACTATTTTCATAATAAAGTTCACATTTAGGCATAGGAAATAAATCTGAAAATATAGCAACTAGGTACGCATAACTAGAAAATGAAAAATGAAGTTTCCAAATCCAAAGATTTCAGTTTAGGATTTGATAGAGGATCTGAAAACCCATTTGGAGTAGGAAAATACCTTCCATGCATACTTGGTAGCTAAGATGTGTATCAATTGAATATAAGGAATTTGTTTAAATTAGAAATTCATATATAGTGTGCAAACATAAATCTGACTACAAAAGTTAGAAATCATATGCACATGTTTAAAAGTGCATGTAAGCCCAAAATCAACACACATAGAGTAACCACAACACATAGAAATGTGAATGACTTTCATAAATGTGAATGTGTGGTTTGTATGAAGTGAAAGTGTGAACTATGTCTTATGGATTGTTGTTTTCTTTTGCTATGTGTGATGGTATGAGTAGAACCTGCTCCAGAGCAAGTTCTTCCTTTCCAAGATCAGGACTATCCATTCCCAGAGCAGCAGGAAGAAGACAAGTGTCCTTGACCACTTTGATCCTATGCTAGGATGAGTAGATAGAATTATTTGCATTGTCAATTGAAATATGAAACCATGCTAGGAAGTTTCCCTAGAATTGCATTATCTTGTTTCCTTGTAGCTTGGGTTGGGATTTGTTTTATCATGTCAATTATTTATATGTTTATGCTTAGCCATGCTTAGAATGGGATAAGTGGGATATGAGATCATCAATTTATTTACCTTACTCTTGAATGAGATATTGTGAGTTATGTAGAGGTAGGGATCGAGGCAAGTTGGATGATTTGGTTGGTGCTGGGTGCACGAGACTCAGGTTTGTGTTTAGTACTTGCCTGGATCCTAAGGACCGGTTCATGGAGCATGTAACCTGGCTTTACCGTGCCAACCACATGCTGAGATGGGGCAGCTTGGCCAATTAATTAGGTGTATCCCCGGCGTAGTATGGGTGTGTTGGATGGTGCGGGGAATAGGTGTCAGCTGGACTACCATATGAACCGCAAGGCTCAAGAGGGGGCCACTGCAGCGGGGTTGGAGCCTCTTGTATGCTGTTAGGGGTGAAACCTCAGTGGGCCCACGCTCTTCGGGAATCCCTTTGTAAAGGCTTCGTAGTGATCTCCTGGCTACACACCTGGGAAGTGTGAATGTGGTTCGTGGCCACTGGCATAATGGAGGTTCTTTTAGTCCACCTAGAAACAGGGGATGAAATCACTACATGTGGGTACAGTGGTGCAAACTCTGCAGAGTCAAAACTGTCATGAAAGTCGTGCTCACGGTCAAGAGCGGCTTGGACTTATTCATGATTAGAGGTTTGATGGCTTTGGAAGTTGAGGATGTTAAGCTGGAGCTTAACATTGGAATTTGAGGTTATGGTCATTTGATTATGATGATGGGTTGGGAGATTGGGACCATTTCACCTGTGTAGTAATGTAGGTGCTTATTAAGCTAAGGTGGTAGGTAGTAATTGCTTAGTGCTTTAACCATGAGTTCAACCTCTCCTTGTTCTAGCCATGCATGACATAACTTTCCCACACTTGCTAAGTACCATCGGTACTCAACCTTCCATATTTGTTGGTTTATATTGCTGCTCAGGTCAACAGAATGATGTGGTGTTTAATGATCAAGACCTTGGACCCGAAGGAGGTTTCTAGGTTCATGGAGTCCCCCGAGAAACACCTGTGACAGAGCCCACGAGAATAATATTCCGCTGCTAGTTTATTTACTTGTGATGAACTTATTATCGTCCATCGAGACATATGCTATGTAAGACTTATTTATATTCGACACTTGGCATACATGTGATATTCACTCGGTTGTTCTTCGGAGAAACCGGGTGTGACAGAAGTGGTATCAAAGCCATGTTTGCCCGTAGGAACGTGGACCTTGGTAGAAATGGGCGTATTTAAGGACCATATTTTCTTAAAAACTATTTTACAAGGTGTGGGTTGAAAAGTGTTATTTAATGGGCCACTTTATTCATCCTACCCCATCTTTTATTCAAAATAGGATTTTTGTTTAAAATTTTATCTAACTTAATTTTAAATGCTTTATGCTTTAGATGGTTCGCATGATCCGCACCGCCTGCAAGTCCACCGGAGGGAGAGTTCCCCTAGTTGCCCTTGCCCTGAGAGAGGAGAACCGTCCGGTGACGTATCTCTCCTACGGATTGGCAGTAGGAGGCTTGTTGCGCCGTCTTCGACGCATGCTCCAAGCCGTCAGCAACACAGGCAAGCTAATCATACACTATAGCTCCACCAGGACCATCCGTGAGAAGAGGGAAGAATGGAGTTCAGAGATGAGGATTATCCACGAAAGTCAGCTGCTCAAGATCCACCGCTCTCCAGCTTGTCGAGCGACACAGGTCGATGCGGAGAAGGATGTCACCTGGGAGGCAATCACCTGTCAGAGTCACATCTATCGTCGTCACTTGGACAGGACTGAGTACATGTATGTCCTCCAGCGCGAGAATGGTACAACGGAGTACAAGTACCCGCTAGTGCAGCAGGGGACTTCCCATGAGCACATGGATTTATGCTTGGAGGATGCTGCTATGCTCAGCACTCGACTACAGGAGTGTCAGCAGGAGCTTCAGGATGTTCATGACACCCTGAAGGAAACCGAGGCGTTGCTTCGAGCCTGCTTGAGGGCGAGAGAAAGAGGAGATGGGAATGAACTGTGTGTCACCGTGAATGACACATGGACTCCTGACTCCCCAGATCGCCGGGCGATCAGGCATCGTCGCACTTCTCCACCAGCAGCTTCCCCACCCAAAGCGGAGTCAGAAGGCAGCCGCAATAATGAGAAAGATCCCGAGGAGCCAGCTCAGTGGTACGAGTAGTGTAGAGTCCTTCCCTTAAGTTTAGCAGGATGTCGAGTAGTCGAGTCGTTACCTTAGTTAATGGTGTGTGACGTGAGTTGTGGAAGCCATGGGCGTTTGTCCACAACCTCGTCTTCAGGTTGTTTTGCTTTGGAGTGTGAACCCATATGAATTAAGAGTGCATTTATGTTCACGTAAGACATGAAATCCTCGGAAAATATAAATGAAATAAGTTCTCAAAATCTTAAAGTTTAAACAAGCAAAAACTGGGAAGTTAACACGTAATGCCTTAAATTGACATTTGGTTGATCATGATAGATGGCCGGAAGAGGAAAGGGTCGTGCTGCCAACCCCGCCAACAACAACGATGAGGCAGGCAACCCTCATCTTTCTGTAGGCCAAGACAGGGGTGGTCGCCGTGAAGGAGTTGATCCCATCCACCAAATGCTTGAGAATCAAAATCAGCTCATCCAGAACCTGACTCAAGTGGTGGCCAACTTGCACCAAGCTCCACCTCCACAAGCTGCACCACGCCAACCAAGGTTGAGTGAGTTTCTGGGAACTCAACCTCCATAGTTTGCAAGGGCTGCTGAACCCCTGGAGGCAGATGATTGGCTAAAGACCATTGAGAGCAAGATGAGGATTATACAATGCCAAGGGTATGAGAGGGTGCTGTTTGCCTCTCACCAATTGCATGGACCTGCTGCTGATTGGTGGACCGCTTACGTGGTCGCCCATCATGACCCTGAGAATATCACATGGGAAGAGTTCAAGCGTAGCTTCCGCAACCATTACATACCCAGGGGTGAACTCAAAAACAAGAGGAAGGAGTTCTTTGGATTGTAGCAAGGAAACATAACTGTGAGGGAATACCTCACTAAATTCACTCAACTCTCCCGTTATGCCCCACGGGGCATAGAGACTGATGAGCAGAAACTGGACTGCTTTGTTGAAGGACTTACCGCAGAAATGCAGTGTGCAATGTCCTCCAACGAGTATGAAAGCTTCCAAAAGATGGTGGACAGAGCATTTGTTGTAGAAAGGAAGCTGAAGGCCTTGGAAAATGAAAACAAGAGGAAGGCAGGATGGTCACACCAAGCCTCGGGTAGAAACACCCGCCCACGTCTGATGCAGCAACCCGCAGGGCAGACGAGCCGTGCTGCGGTACCCTACTCAGCACCGAGAGGGTACAACCCGAACTTCAGGCCTCCGGCAGCACCAGCACCACCAGAGCGTCAGTTTGTACAGCAGCCTCGCCCTACATATCAACCTCGACCAGCAGTACAAGGACCCCCAAACCAACCCCAAGACAACAAAGGCCAGGCACCTAAGGTTGGGGTGCAATGCTTTAACTGTGGTGAAGTGGGGCACTACGTCCATAAGTGCCCAAAGAAGAAGCCTGGGCAGACGCAACAGCAGAATGTAATGCGAGGACGGGTGAACCACGTCACCATGGAGGAGGCGCAAGAGGCACCCGACATGGTAGTTGGTAAGTTTCCTGCCAATTTACACATTGCAACCCTGCTGTTTGATTCTGGTGCTACCCACTCGTTCATTGCTCAAGGGTTTGTTAAGAAGCATGACCTAGCAACAACACAAATGAACCATATGCTAGCAGTAAACTCTCCAGGTGGAGAAATAAGGACAAGACAAGTGTGTCCCAAGGTGAATCTAGACATTAATGGGGTGGTATTTACTGCCAACCTCAAAGTGATAGATTCACAAGGGATAGATATTATTTTGAGCATGGATTGGTTGACCAAACATAAGGGAATCATCCATTGTTCGACCAGAACGGTGGAACTAACTCACCCTAGTGGCACAAGAGTAAAGTTCATAACAATACAAGAGCCTAGGAGGGACATTAAATTAAATCAAGTTGAGGTGAAAGTTGAGGAGATCAGGATTATCAGGGAATACCCAGACGTTTTTCCGGAAGAGTTGCCAGGTATGCCTCCCGATCGTGAAGTGGAATTCGCGATTGAGCTAGTGCCTGGAACAGCTCCGATATACAAGAGACGTTATCGGATGGACTCCAAGCAGCTGGGAGAACTCAAGGATCATTTAAGAGAATTGACGGAGAAGGGGTATATTCGTCCTAGTTCCTCACCATGGGGAGCTCTAGTGATATTTGTACCCAAGAAGGACGGAACCCAAAGGTTATGTGTAGACTACCGTGCCTTGAATGAAGTAACCATCAAGAACAAGTACCCATTACCCCGCATTGAAGACTTGTTTGATCAGTTGAGGGGAGCTTGTGTGTTCTCGAAAATTGATCTCAGGTCGGGATACCACCAACTTAAGATAAGGCAAACTGATATTCCAAAGACAGCTTTCGTATCCCGGTACGGACTGTATGAATACACCGTCATGCCTTTCGGGCTAACTAATGCCCCGGCATACTTCATGTATCTCATGAACAAGGTATTCATGGAATATATGGACAAATTTGTGGTGGTTTTCATAGATGATATTCTCGTCTTCTCCAAAGATGAAGAGGAACATGAGAAACATCTAAGGTTGGTGTTGCAGAAGCTGAGGGAACACCAACTATATGCCAAGTTGAGCAAGTGTGAGTTTTGGCTGAAGAGAGTTCCCTTCTTAGGACATATAATCTCGGAGGGAGGAATATCCGTAGATCCCGCCAAGATCGAGGATATACAGAAGTGGAAGAGCCCTGAGAATGTCGGGGATGTTCAAAGCTTCTTGGGATTGGCTGGATACTATCGACGGTTCATTGAGAGATTCTCCAAGATCTCGAGACCCCTCACCAAACTGTTGGAGAAGGGAATCACATTCACATGGACGCTACAGTGCGAGATGAGTTTTCTGGAGCTAATGAAAAGATTGACAACAGCCCCAGTGCTAGTTATGCCAGATATGCAGAAGAACTTTTCGGTGTACTGCGATGCCTCTGGAAATGGGATGGGATCTGTTCTCATGCAAGAAGGGCATGTTGTGGCTTATGCATCCCGGCAGCTCCGGAAACACGAGAAGAACTATCCTACACATGACCTAGAACTAGCCGCAGTGGTACACGCGCTTAAAATTTGGCGGCACTACTTGATGGGGAAGAGGACAGAAATATATACGGATCATAAGAGTTTAAAGTACATTTTCACACTGCCAGATCTCAACCTCAGACAAAGGAGATGGTTAGAGCTAATTAACGACTTTGATGTGGGAATCAACTATCATCTTGGGAAAGCAAATGTCGTGGCGGATGCTTTAAGCCGGAAAGTGCAGGTCAATAGGTTGAGCTTGAAGGACATGCCTGCAGAATTGAAGGACGATGTTATAAGACTCAATCTATGCCTGGTGAATAGTGGTGAAGCCATCGCCATGGAAGTGGACTCCACACTAGAGCAAGACATACGCGATGGTCAAAAGAATGACGAGAAGATACAAGAAATCAGACAACTCATCAAGGAAAATAAAGCCCCTGGTTTCAGAAAGGATGAACAAGGTACGGTGTGGCACGGGAAAAGAATCTATGTGCCTGAAGTAAAGGAGATCCATGAATTGATTTTGAAGGAGGCTCATGATTCCGACTATTCCAATCATCCTGGGAGTACGAAGATGTACCAGGACCTCAAGAGCAGGTATTGGTGGTATGGCATGAAGCGAGATGTCGCGGAACATGTTGCCTTGTGCGACACATGTCAGTTGGTGAAAGCGGAACATCAACGACCCGCGGGATTATTGAAACCACTCAAAGTGCCTGAATGGAAATGGGAAGAAATCGGTATGGATTTCATAGTGGGATTGCCTAGGACCCAATCAGGATATGATTCGATATGGGTCATCGTCGACAGGCTAACCAAGGTAGCTCATTTCATCCCCGTGAAAGAAAGCTCCAGCGGATCCAAATTGGAGGAGTTGTACATGTCAAGGATCGTGTGTTACCATGGAGTGCCAAAGAAGATAATGTCAGATCGAGGGACACAGTTCACCTCAAGGTTCTCACAGAAGCTGCATGAAACCATGGGAACCCATCTGAACTTTAGTTCTGCCTATCATCCCCAAACTGACGGGCAGACGGAAAGAACCAATCAAATCCTTGAGGATATGCTGAGAGCGTGTGCACTCAAAAACAATCGGAGTTGGGATAAGAACTTACCGTATGCGGAGTTCTCCTATAACAACAGCTATCAGGCTAGTATGAAGATGTCACCGTTTGAAGCTTTGTACGGGAGGAAGTGTAGAACTCCACTAATTTGGAACCAAACGGGGGAAAGCAAAGTGTTTGGACCTGAAGTACTACAGGAAGCCGAGGCGAAAGTGAGGGAAATCCGCAACAACTTGAGGATAGCACAGACACGACAAAAGAGCTATGCCGATGTACGGAGAAGAGAGCTCGTTTTCAATGTAGGGGACTATGTCTACCTCAAGGTGTACCCTATTCGAGGACTTCATCGGTTCAAGGTGAAAGGAAAGTTATCACCTCGATACATCGGACCCTTTCAAGTTCTGGAGAGGAAAGGTGAAGTGGCATATCAACTAGAATTACCAGCTCGCCTATCGGATGTGCACGATGTATTCCATGTGTCACAGCTCAAGAAATGTCTGAGAACACCTGAAGAGATGTTACCCATGAATGAGGTTGACGTAGCTGAGGATCTGTCTTATGCCGAGCAACCATCCAAGATTTTGGAGAAAATGGAGCGCCTCACAAGAAATAAAAGAATCCGGATGTGCAAGGTGCAGTGGAAGCATCATTCGGAAGAGGAAGTCACATGGGAGCAAGAAGACGAACTTAAGACACAATTTCCGGAATTGTTTTCCTAGAACCACCAATCTCGAGGACGAGATTTCTTTTAAGGGGGGTAGAGATGTAACACCCCAAAACCTGTTAAGAGGGGAATTTAAAAATTTTTGGACGTATTGCATGTGGTGCAGAAATTCAAATTCAAATTGAAATTTAAATTAAACTAAAAACAGAAAAGAAAAAGAAAAAGAAAAAGAAAAAAACAAACCCCCCGGCCAGTGGGCCGAAAACCACCCCCGCGCCAGCCCGCAGCCGCGCGCCCCTCTCCCTCTCTCTGACGTGTGGGGCCCGCCTGTCATCCCCGACCTCCCGCTCGCGCCAACCGCCGGACTCTTCCGCGCGCACGCGATCATAACCAACCCGGAAACCCGCGAACGCAGCCGAATCCCAGTCCCAGACGACTCAAACTCGATCTAAACAAACCCGCCACCCTTCCCTGTCTATAAAAACGCCGGCATCGCCCCATTTTTCCCCACGATCAGCCGTTTTTCCTCCCGGTGAGAACCAGAGATTCTCCGGCCAATTTCTCTCGATCTTCGCTCGGGATTTCTGATCTAACGAGCTTATCTTGATCCACCGCCTCCGGGGAATCACGCAGGAGCAGAAATCTCGGAAGATTTCGCCCTAGACACAGCTCCGACGAGCATCGCCGCTGTTCCAGCTCGGACCTCGTCGCCGACCGCCTTCCGGGACCTCCGAGCTCGAGAAAAACCCCGAGGTGAGATCCCCAACATTCCCTCTACCGATCTATGCCATGAAATCCCAGTTTTAGGAAGAATTGACGAAGATCCGAAGCTCTCAAGCGAGATCGCCGCCTCCCGACGCCGCGCGCCGCCGGGCAGCGCCGCCCGCGCTCGATCAGAGCGACGTGACCGCTTGTGCGCCGTCTATTTTAAATCGCATGGTAGAATTTAAATCCCCGCGTACCGGTTCGACGTTATAATCTCAGCCGTCTGTTTCAAATCGGACGGTCCACGTCAGCCCCGCGTTATAAAGGCCGGAATTCTTATGTGCTACCCCCTGGGGATCTCGGAAAATATGAGCTAGCCCCGGAAATTTCAGATCTAGCCCCTGGAACTTCAGAAATTCATGTAAATTCAATTAAAAATCAGTTTTAGCCCCTGGACATAATAAAAATTAGCAAAATCCCTCTGTTATGCATAGTTAGGCCCCTGGAAATTCTTAAAATAATATAATACACCCTGTAGTGGGGTGAGTTTACCTTTTTAACCCTATGTGATATTAAATTTAGAAATTTGAATATGTAATTAAGATTTAAATTTAAAAGGGTGAGGCACACACATTGTAAATTCAAGTTTAAACTCTACTAACAATTGGAAAGCTTTAGAATGAGCTAAAAATAAATTTTAGGCTGAAATGAAATCTGTTTGGGTGTGTTCATGTTTATTAGATCTAGAAACACATTTTTAGGTTAGAGAATAATTCTGAAAATTGATAAAATGAATTTAAATTAGATCACATCAGAGGAGAAGTTCAAAAATATATTATTTACTATTTTAGATCAGAACCTATTCTGTTTAGATGATGTGTCTTACTATTTTCATAATAAAGTTCACATTAAGGCATAGGAAATAAATCTGAAAATATAGCAACTAGGTATGCATAACTACAAAATGAAAAATGAAGTTTCCAAATCCAAAGATTTCAGTTTAGGATTTGATAGAGGATCTGAAAACCCATTTGGAGTAGGAAAATACTTTCCATGCATACTTGGTAGCTAAGATGTGTATCAATTGAATATAAGGAATTTATTTAAATTAGAAATTCATATATAGTGTGCAAACATAAATCTGACTACAAAAGTTAGAAATCATATGCACATGTTTAAAAGTGCATGTAAGCCCAAAATCAACACACATAGAGTAACCACAACACATAGAAATGTGAATGACTTTCATAAATGTGAATGTGTGGTTTGTATGAAGTGAAAGTGTGAACTATGTCTTATGGATTGTTGTTTTCTTTTGCTATGTGTGATGGTATGAGTAGAACCTGCTCCAGAGCAAGTTCTTCCTTTCCAAGATCAGGACTATCCATTCCCAGAGCAGCAGGAAGAAGGCAAGTGTCCTTGACCACTTTTATCCTAGGATGAGTAGATAGAATTATTTGCATTGTCAATTGAAATATGAAACCCATGCTAGGAAGTTTCCCTAGAATTGCATTATCTTGTTTCCTTGTAGCTTGGGTTGGGATTTATTTTATCATGTCAATTATTTATATGTTTATGCTTAGCCATGCTTAGAATGGGATAAGTAGGATATGAGATCATCAATTTATTTACCTTACTCTTGAATGAGATATTGTGAGTTATGTAGAGGTAGGGATCGAGGCAAGTTGGATGATTTGGTTGGTGCTGGGTGCACGAGACTCGGGTTTGTGTTTAGTACTTGCCTGGATCCTAAGGACCAATTCATGGAGCATGTAACCTGGCTTTACCGTGCCAACCACATGCTGAGATGGGGCAGCTTGGCTAATTAATTAGGTGTATCCCCGACGTAGTATGAGTGTGTTGGATGGTGCGGGGAATAGGTGTCAGCTGGACTACCATATGAACCGCAAGGCTCAAGAGGGGGCCACTGCAGCGGGGTTGGAGCCTCTTGTATGCTGTTAGGGGTGAAACCTCAGTGGGCCCACGCTCGTCCGGAATCCCTTTGTAAAGGCTTCGTAGTGATCTCCTGGCTACACACCTGGGAAGTGTGAATGTGGTTCGTGGCCACTGGCATAATGGAGGTTCTTTTAGTCCACCCGGCAACGGGGGATGAAATCACTACATGTAGGTACAGTGGTGCAAACTCTGCAGAGTCAAAACTGTCATGACAGCCGTGCTCACGGTCAAGAGCGGCTTGGACTTATTCATGAATAGAGGATTGATGGCTTTCGAAGTTGAGGATGTTAAGCTGGGAGCTTAACATTGGAATTTGAGGTTATGGTCATTTGATTATGATGATGGGTTAGGAGATTGGGACCATTTCACCTGTGTAGTAATGTAGGTGCTTAATAAGCTAAGGTGGTAGGTAGTAATTGCGTAGTGCTTTAACCATGAGTTCAACCTCTCCTTGTTCTAGCCGTCCATGGTATAACTTTCCCACACTTGCTGAGTACCATCGGTACTCAACCTTGCATATTTGTTGGTTTATATTGCTGCTCAGGTCAAGAGAATGATGTGGTGTTTAATGATCAAGACTTTGGACCCGAAGGAGGTTTCTAGGTTCATGGAGTCCCCCGGGCAACACCTGTGACAGAGCCAACGAGAATAATATTCCGCTGCTAGTTTATTTACTTGTGATAAACTTATTATAGTCCATCGAGACATATGCTATGTAATACTGATTTATATTCGACACCTGGCTTGTAATAAATGATGCTTCACTATTTGTCATCACATGTATGAGAAAATGATCCTGGCATACATGTGATATTCACTCGGTTGTTCTTCGGAGAAACAGGGTGTGACATCGGAGGAGTTGCGGCGGCTCTTGTCAATTTCTTGCGCGAGGGAGCAACGAACTGATCGGTTCTGCCTACGGCCGGCTCAGCTGCGAGGATAAGAGGGAGGGGGCGACGTTGGTTGACACAGCTCAGTACGAGCAGGAGCTGGCCGGGCGATCAGCTCGGTGGCGTGCTCGGATGAAGACCGAGAAAACGAGTGCCCTGTCTTCAGTCGGTTGAATTTGCTAGTGAGGCTGACATGTGGGACCCACTCCCCTTTTAACCTTTGAAATTCAATTTTCCCCACTGCTCTAAACAGTAGAGACCCAAATGCCCTTTGACATTTGAATTATCTACCAACTGGCCATTTGAATTGGATAGAATTTGAATTGTGGAGTGTTTGAATATATTTTCAGCACATATGCAGTTTGAAATTCAAATTGAGTTTGAATTTTCTAAAATTAGCTCATGTCAAGATCAACTCCAAATGGAGTGAAAACTGGTGTGTGAGCTCACAAAAATGTGATGAGTGTGAATATGGATCCCACTTTTGAATTCATGGGCTCAAAGGAGTTTGAATTTGAATTTGAGTTCAAACTATCCTCTTTCTAGTTATACCAAAAAATACCTCAAAACGGTTTTGGATTTGGGTGAAATTTGGCATGAGCATTCCTAGCAAGGTGTATGAGTTTTTCATATGCTCAACCCCTATAAGATGCATGTGGGAAATTCCACTTTTGCATTTTGTGAGTTTATCCTCTAATGACCATGTTGATGGTGTTTACTTGCTCTTCAAAGGTGTTCATAAAGTTTCCTCAAATTAGGTGTGTGTGGTGTGATCAACACTTTGGATGTGTGCAAAAACTTAGGCCCTTACATTCCTCCCCCCTTAAAAGAATCTCGTCCTGAGATTATAAGGTGAAAATGAGATAGAGGATGGTGGAAAATTACCGTATGTGCGACGTGAAAAAGTCAGGGTAGTTAGCGCGAAGAAATCCTTCGCTCTCCCAATTCTTACCATGGTTGATAGCACAAGCTTGTAGCATATCTTCTAAAATTTGATTTACCCGTTGTCTGCGGGTGGTACGCTGAACTACGGATCAGCTTCGTCCACAATGCAGCATGTATCTGCTCCCAGAAACGGGACACAAATGAAGTGCCCCGATCAGATATAATGGTGCGGGGTACGCCATACAAGCACAGGATCCGTGAGATGTACAATTCAGCATACTTCTTGGCATTGTAGTTGGTGTTGACCGGGATAAAATGGGCAACTTTGGTGAGCCGGTCGACGATCACCCACACAGAATCATGCTTCTGAAAAGTGGTGGGTAAACCGACGATGAAGTCCATGCTCACATCTTCCCACTTCCAGGCAGGAACGCTCAATGGTTGTAGCAGCCCCGGTTTTCTCCTGTGGTCTGCCTTCACCCTTCGACATGTATCACACTTGGACACGTACTTTGCGACCTCTCGCTTCATTTTATTGCTACCGGAGTGAATAGAAAACTTTGACAAGTGAGCCTCATAAAAGATTTTCTTCCGTAACTCCGGGTTACGGGGTACGACGATCCGGTCCTTGAACCATAGGACACCGTCTCCATCTTTCCGGAAATATTTCAGCTCCCCACTGTCTACACGTCTCCACAAATGCAACATGCCCTTGTCATGTTTCTGAGCTGCCGCTATCTCTTCATGGATGGTGGGGATCAAATCTAAGTTGTAGAAATCTCCATGTGGAATCACATGCAATGGTGGCTCGCTCTCTTCCAACGGTGTGATGGTCAGATTGTTGACGTGTGACTTGCGACTCAGCGCATCCGCCACTATGTTTGCCTTGCCAGGGTGATAATGGATCTCTATTTCGTAATCCTTTATCAACTCCAACCATCTTCGTTGCCTTATGTTCAGCTCTTCCTGAGTGAATATGTACTTGAGGCTTTTGTGGTCGGCATATAAATGTACGAGGTTACGTAGTAGGTAGTGCCTCCACATTTTAAGTGTGAGTCCTATGGCAGCGAGCTCCAAGTCATGAGTTGGATAATTCTACTCATGGTTTCTAAGCTGCCGTGATCCATACGCGACCACCCTTCGGTCTTGCATCATCACACATCCGAGCCCAATGCCGGATGCATCGCAGTACACATCGAACGGTTTTGTTGTGTCTGGCTGCGCCAAAACCGGTGCTGATGTTAGGTGCTTCACTAATGCCTTGAACGCTGCTTCACATGCTGTACTCCAAACATATTTGGTAGCCTTCTTCAGCAGCTCTGTCATAGGCTTGTCGATCTTTTAGAAGTTCGGAATGAACCTCTGATAATATCCCGCGAGTCCGAAGAAACTCCGTATCTCGTGAACAGTTCTCAGGGACTTCCAATTCAGCACTTGTGTGATCTTACTCGGGTCTACAGTGATGGCCTCCGCTGAGATAATATGCTCGAGAAAAGTCACTTGCGATATCTAGAATTCACACTTGCTGAATTTCGCGTATAGTTTGTGATCCCACAGCCGTTGCAAGACTATACGCAGATGCTTCGTGTGTTCTTCCTCCGACTTGGAATATACCAATATGTCTTCGATGAAGACCACGGCAAACTTGTCCAGCTCCGGCATGAATACCGAGTTCATCAAGTACATGAAATGAGCTGGAGCGTTGGTGAGACCGAAGGACATGACCAGGTACTCATAAAGTCCATACCTCATCAAGAAAGCCGTCTTCGGAATATTCTCAGCCCGTATCTTAATCTGATGGTACCCGGATCTTAAGTCCATCTTGGAAAGGATCTTTGCTTCGACCAACTCATCAAACAAAATGTCGATCCGTGGCAATGGGTACTTGTTCTTGATGGTTACGACATTTAGTTGACGATAGTCCACGCAAAGCCGCAACGTCTCGTCTTTCTTCTTCACTAATAATGCCGAACAGCCCCATGGCGTGGAGCTCGGCCTAATAAAACCCTTCTCCAGCAGGTCCGTTAACTGCGCCTTTAGTTCAGCCAATTCCTTGGGCACCATCTTGTACGGCCTTCGAGATATTGCCATAGTTCCCGGTGCAAGTTCAATCTTGAACTCCACCTCTCGATCTGGTGGCATCCCCGGTAAATTATCCGGGAACACGTCAGGGAATTCACGGACCACTGGAATGTCTTCCAATCTGATGGTTGTGGATTGATATATATTTGAAAATTTTATTTCTGGACTGTCCAGAAATAAAGAGTGCGGCTCGTGCACTTCTGAGTTCAAATGCATGACTCGGAGGATGGTGTCTAAAACAGCGCGTGGCGGGTTAACCACGACATCCCTAAGATGGCATCGACCTTCTGTCCCTCTAAAGCTATGAGAGACGTGGGGTATACTCCACCCGCTAAGCATAATGGCGCTTTTGGAACCATCATGCTTGCTGAAATTCTCCAACCTGGTGAACAAATAATGTATGGACCGTCGCTGGGTAGTATTTGCAAGCTGTATTTAGCAATAAAAGCTTGGCTAATGAAGCCATGCGTGGCGCCTGAATCAAATAATACTATGGCGAGATGTTGGTGGAGTTGGAACATACCCGCAAGGATTGTCTCTACCTCTGGCATGTCCTCTATGGCGAGTTGGTGGACGGTGCCAGGCTTAGGATTTGCCCGCCGCGCATTAGTGGGGTTCCGGTGCTGATTCCTCCACGGAAACTGCAGTGCAACTCCGCTGCCTTGCCTCTCAGGACAGTTGTTGGTGAAGTGTCCTGGGCGACAACATTTGTAACATGTGGCTGCTGATTGGCCGGTGCTTGGGGGATGAAAGCCCGGCATGCGCTGCTGAGGTGCATACGCACGCAGCATTGTCCGCTGCTTCTGTTGTTGTTGCGGAGGTGGTGCTGGTAGTGCCAGCCTGAATGCTGGTGGAGAATATGGCCGACTGCAGAATGGCATCGGCCTCTGTGGTGGCTGCCAGCGTGGACCCGATGGTGAGCGATTCACCATCCGGTATTTTTAAGAAGGACCACCTCCTTCTCCACTGCTTTGTGTCGCACTTCGCTTCCTCTCCGCCGCCTCTTACTCCTTACCGGAGTCCTCCTGAACAATCGCAACATCAATAATATCATTGAGGCTGCCGCGATTGAACATCACTAGCTTGTCCTTCAAGAGCGGGTTAAGCCCCTGGTAAAAATGATCCTGCTGCTTCTCATCGGTATCGGCGTAATAAGAAGCGTAGAGTGCCAGATCATTGAACGTCCTGGAGTATTCCTGCAAGTTCCTGCTTCCTTGCTGCAGGCGAAGGAACTCCTGTGTCTTCCTCTTCATAATACCCGGCGGTATGTGATAGGCCCTGAAGGCCGTCTGTGTGGCGGACCGGAATCCGCTCATCCAGGATCGCAGAGGGTGGTGCCGCGCGATGCGACACCTGACAGCACACGTCATAAGAACACATTATATTACATGGGAAAAACAAACTGAATGTACAAAGTAGTACACTTCTCAGTTACAAACTAGGGTCTTTATTACACAGCGGAAGTTTCTTTTATACAACTCACGCCCGCCTATCTAGCAAAAGTTGGTTGCCCAGCCCTAGGGAAACCCACACTAGCTGCACTCCTCAGCTCAGCGCGGCGTGTACGGCTCCCACTCAGCCGTGGTCCCCGATGGAGGGTAACCCTCGCCGGTGGACTCGTACTCCGAGTCCGTGGGTGGCTCCTCACCTGAAAAATACTTAAGCAGCAACCGTGAGCACGAAGGCTCAGCAAGGCTTAACCGACTCACCTAAGCATGAAACTCTACATGCGGTGTACCATGACATAGGGTAGCAATGCTGCAGCAAATGGACTCGCCTACAAGTTCATCATTAGTTCATCTTTTAGCAACAAGTTAACGGTTCATGAAGCTGAAATTTAGTGAGCAATATTTAGTGGCACACATGTAGCAATACAATTATATCATAACAGCAATATTGAATCAACATATTTCATACATTATTCTACGTCACGACTCAGTGACCAAGTGGTACTCTTCACTGCGAGGGACGGCAAATCGACTCGATATACACCTGCAGGGAAACCAAAAGAGCACGTCACGTACGCCCACCCGTGGAGCTGCACAGCACGCTCACTCGATGTCGTACGGGACAACCTTTCACCCAACAGCCCAAACGTCGAACCAGTCGCACCGAAACGAGCAGGAGGTTCCCCACACGAAGCATCTCTCTATGCCCGTTGGCAGATTTCCACCTTGCTGCCCTCAACCTACACCTATAAATCGGTGTGCTATACCTCGACGCCCGGAGGTTTAGGCTACATCGGTTTATCGTGGCCCATATATCCGATATGCCTTCGGTACGTTCAAACTTGATCAGCGTGGGGCGCACACGGATCGGTCCTCAATCGACACGGACAGGGCTGCACACACAAGACTCCCTCTTGCTGCGCCCTAGCCCCTGCCTAGTCTCATTTTTATTACTAAAGTGATCTCCCGTCACTCAACCGAACCCGTGTGTCCCAAGCCTATCTCGCGAGTAGATTCCAACTACTCGACTTGTACTGAAACCCTATGAATCTTTAAGCATAGCCTATCTACTCGAGGTCTTAGACACTACCCTCACTCTTATGGGAAATTTCTGGTCATGCAAATGGGGTTCCATCCATTCTATACCTAATGCACATTCACACTTCATTTGACACATGTAAACAAAGTAAAACTTATAAAAGGTTAATGCAAACCGTGGCTTGCCTTGTTGCTGCTGGTCAGGAGTTAATTCTTCCTCTGGAAGCAGGAAGTCGAGAACCTCCGGAGCTTCCTCGCCTTCAGCAACTACACGTTATTGAAAAACTACATGTAAATTTAAATGCAATGTGTAAACTTGAATACTTAACTACTAATAACTCTAGCTAGCCCTCCCCTTTGGATCTGAAATTTTTATTGTGGCTTGGTAGAGTCCTAAACAGAGTCTTGACCAAGTTTCATTTGAAACAAAGTTCATTTGAACCTTGTACAAATAAAAGCCCATTTGGTCAATATTTGAGCCTCTGAATTTTTCCAGGGGTTTTCATGGCTCCAACCATTACTTTCTGGAAACTAGACTTTAAGATGGTTCTAGTGGAGTTGGTTTCATGTCATTTGAAGAATTCTACATAAAGTTATGCCTTAATTAAGATTTGAGAAAATCTGAAAAATGTTTCTGTACATTTTTCTATTTTCTCAGGGCAGTTCTCTTAATCACCCCATTAGGGTAACTAAATGAACTTGGATGAGTCTGAAAATTTTACTGGGATTCAGGGATTTTCCAATGAACCTCTCAGCCAAATTTCAGAATTTTTCATAAAGTAGTTCTCCAGATAAAATTCCCAACAATTTAAACTTTAGGGATTTAATTCTAGAAAACTATTCACTTTCATGAGCTGAATTTGGTATGTTGGAAAGTACTCAGAATTCTGAGTCCAGCAAAATTTAGTTCATCGAATTTGGAGTTTCCTAGCCAAAGTTCTATTCCTTTGAAGTTTGAACTAAAACTGGAAATTCGAATAAAATTTAAACTCTGAGGGTGGGTCCCCCGGCTACGTGTCAGCTCCTCAGCTAACCCACACCGGAGCCCGCAGAATCATCCGCGCAGCCACACGGAATCCCGGTGCCGCAGCAAATCCCGAGCGCTCTCAGCAGCGACTGACACACGAGGCCCGCAAGGCTTCTTCCACCTCGCGCTCCCGCAGCTCCCCGCCGCCGAGCTCGCCGGAGCTCTCGCCGGAGAGGGGTTCCGGCCCTCGGAGCTTGCTGATTCTCGCCGCCTGTGCCTAACTCGACTCGGAGAACACGCTGGTGCCCTCACCGGAGCTTGACAACGGCCGGAACAGGGCTCCCGACGGCAACAGCGGCCAGGAGCTCACCGGCGTCGTCAAACTCAGCTTCCCCTGCACCTTTTTCGATGCGGTTTGCTCGGGGAGCTCCGCTGACACCTGCTGATCATGGATATGGGCACCGATCCCTGTGAAAATGGCTGCAACTATAACCTCATCGGCGACCTAGGCCAGATATTGGCTGTTGCTCGAAAAACTCGTATAACCGCAACCCTAGCCCAAGATTCTTGCTGGTTTTCGATCCTAGGTGGTTGTAGAAGGGTGTAGATCGTGTGTTTAGCTCGGTACGCTCAGTGATAAGCCAACAAATGTGAATTTTGGGATTTGGTGGAGCTCGGCCTTAAAAACACCGAAGCGTTCCCGGAAGAAATTCTCCCCCGACGGTGCATGAAATGCCGAACGGTAAGGACAAGCAGAACCAGCACCTTGTGGCGGTCGTTTCTTGTGTTGAGCGTCGGGCACGAGGAAGCCTGTGCTGTCCGGACGCCGGCGATCAGAGGGCGGCGACTCCGGGTGCGCTGCTTCGGATGTGGGCGGGTGGAACCGGGAGAATGGGGAGTGAATTCACGCCGACCAGGGTGCGATCGCGTGTTTTGTAGCCGGCGCCCTCATCCCCCCGAGCAGGAGGTGGCGCGGTGGCCGCGTTGGGATGGGGTCGACCCCGTGCGCTGTCGGCCGCAGGGTGTTCGACCGCGTGCCCGAGTCGGTTTGCTCCCCAGGGTGGCTGACCAGTGGGCCCTCTTCTCCCCTCTAATTCTTTCTCCCTCTTTCTTTTGTAAATATCCCAGCTCCTGAACATTGAATGGGAGACTTAGCCCCCAAGTATTGATTTAAATTTGAGTTCTCAAATTCAAACTTTGTTTGGTTAAATTTGCTTCATGTTTAAACTGAAATTCAAATTCAGTTTTGATTTATTGCAAATTTAGCTCCTGACAAGATGAACTCCAATGGGACTGAAAATTGGTGGGGTACTCAGTAAAATATGCTGAGTTTGAATATGAAGCTAACTTTTGAATTTGAGGGATGAAAGTTGCTGCAATATGAATTTACATTCAAATTGGCCTCTTTTTCAAATACCTCCAAAAGTGCCTCAAAAAGTGTTGAATTTACATGAAATTTGCCCTGAACCTTCCCAAGACTTTTTAAGTTCTAGGGGTGAGCTCAACCTCTTCCCCCCCCCCCTAATCACTCTTTTGATGGAAGTAACTTGCTCTTCACACTTTTTCACAATCTATCCACAACAAAACTGTGGTGTTGTGAGGTGATAAAAAGTTTTTGCCAGTCCCTTTTCTTGGGCTTTTACATCCCTCCCCCCTTAAAAGAATCTAGTCCCGAGATTACAAAAGAAGAGAGAGCGATGTAATAGGGACTTACCCGTGTTGAGAAGCCATGAACTCCGGGTAATTTGAGCGAAGGAACTCCTCGCTCTCCCACGTTGCTTCTTCGGCGGTGTGGTTGCTCCAGAGTATCTTGTAGAACCACAACGTTCTGCTGCGCGTGGTCCTGGCTTTTTCATCAAGAATGGCCACCGGATACTCATCATATGTTAAATCCGGTTTCAGCTCGCCGATGTCTTCGGTAGGAACAGCAGCCGTATGCTTCAAACATTTTCGCAGTTGCGAAACATGGAAAATATCTTGGACACCAGCAAGGGATGCCGGTAGCTCCAGTCTATACGCTGCTGGTTCACACTTCTCGGTGATAGCATAGGGTCCAATGAAACGGGGAGCGAGCTTCCCCTTCACACCGAACCGGTGCACGCCCTTCATCGGAGACACGCGGAGGTACACGTGTTCACCAACGTCAAAGTGCAACGGTCTACGCCTCTTATCAGCGTAGCTCTTCTGCCGGGATTGAGCGGCCTTCAAATTGGCTTGAATTGTCCGAACGCGCTCTTCGGCGTCATTCTCCACATCAACCCCGAATGTGACCCTTTCACCGGACTCGCACCAATTTAATAGGGTGCGGCATTTGCGACCGTAGAGAGCTTCGTAGGGTGCCATCTTGATACTCGCCTGATAGCCATTGTTGTACGAGAATTCCGCCAATGGTAGGTGATCATCCCAGTTCCTACCATGGTGGATGGCACATGCTCTCAACATGTCTTCTAGAACCTGATTCACCCTCTCTGTTTGGCCATCTGTCTGAGGGTGGTAAGCGGAGCTTCTAATCAGTTTAGTACCCAAAGCAGCATGCAACTGCTCCCAAAAGCGAGATACAAACAATGCACCTCGGTCTGAGACTATGGTCTTGGGTACGCCATGCAAACATAGGATCCTGGCGATATATAACTCCGCATATCTGTTGGCATGGAAATGTGTGTGTACGGGGATGAAGTGAGCTGACTTGGTCAGTCGGCCAACGATCACCCAAATGGAATCATGTTTGTTGGATGTTAAGGGTAATCCCACAATGAAATCCATGCTCACATCTTCCCATTTCCATGCTGGAATTTTCAGGGGTTGTAGCAGCCCTGACTTCTTCATGTGATTGGCTTTCACTCGTCAGCATGTATCGCACTCGGATACATACTTCGCTACCTCCCGCTTCATCCGTGTCCACCAAAATTTCTTCTTCAAATCTTGGTACATTTTGTTGCTGCCCGGATGAATGGAGTACTTAGACAAGTGAGCTTCATCGAGGATCTTTTTCCTCAACTCCATATCTCGGGGTACGACTATTCGGTCATTGAACCACAGCGTCCCCTCATCATCTTTCCGGAAACACTTGAGCTCTCCATTGTCTATCCGTCTCCGGAGATGTGCC
Source organism: Neostapfia colusana (assembly GCA_030760725.1). Classification (NCBI taxonomy): domain Eukaryota; kingdom Viridiplantae; phylum Streptophyta; class Magnoliopsida; order Poales; family Poaceae; genus Neostapfia; species Neostapfia colusana. The sequence continues at coordinate 99,121,933 of JASWHV010000007.1, read as the reverse complement.
ATGCCTTTGTCCGTCTTCTGAGCTGCAATGATATCTTCCCTAATGGTAGGGATGAGGGCAAGGTTGTACAGCGATCCATAAGGAACCAAGTATAAACTTGGCTCTTCCTCTTCCACCGGTGTAATGGTGAGGTGATGGACATGTGATTTTCGACTCAACGCGTCGGCAACCACATTCGCCTTGCCGGGGTGGTAATGAATCTCAATTTCATAATCTTTGATCAATTCTAACCACCTCCTTTGCCTCATGTTCAGCTCCTTCTGGGTGAAAATGTATTTTAAGCTCTTGTGGTCGGTGTAGAGATGCACCAGATTCCCCAGGAGATAGTGCCTCCACATTTTCAGCGCCAAAACCACTGCAGCAAGCTCAAGATCATGAGTCGGATAGTGCTGCTCATGGTTCCGAAGTTGGCGTGAGCCATATGCGACCACACGTCCTTCCTGCATCAACACGCAGCCGAGCCCAATACCGGACGCGTCACAGTACACGTCAAAGGGCTTTGTTGTATCCGGCTGAGCTAAGACCGGGGCTGTTATGAGATGCTTCACCAATGCTTGGAACGCTCCTTCACACGCCGTGTTCCAAACATATTTCGTCCCTTTCTTCAGCAATTCTGTCATCGGTTTAGCGAGCTTGGAGAAGCTTGGAATGAATCTCCGGTAGTATCCCGCTAACCCGAGGAAGCTTCTGACTTCATGGACTGAAGTGGGAGCTTTCCATTTCAGCACTTGCTCTATTTTGCTTGGGTCAACCGCAATGCCTTCTGCTGAGATGATATGTCCCAAGAATGGCACTTGGCTGATCCAAAACTCGCATTTACTGAACTTGGCGTAGAGTTTATGGTCTCGCAATCGTTGAAGAACGATTCGCAAGTGTTCGGCATGTTCGGCTTCTGTCTTGGAGTAAACCAAGATATCGTCGATGAACACTACACGAACTTGTCCAGCTCCGGCATGAACACCGAGTTCATGAGATACATGAAATGGGCTGGAGCGTTTGTGAGACCAAATGACATGACGAGATATTCGTATAAGCCGTATCTCGTCGAGAACGCCGTCTTTGGAATATCCTCCGCCCGGATTTTAATCTGGTGATATCCAGAGCGAAGGTCCATCTTGGAGAATACACTTGCACCCACAAGTTGATCAAATAATATGTCGATGCGGGGCAGTGGATACTTATTCTTGATGGTGACGGCGTTGAGTGGCCGGTAGTCCACACACAGCCTTAGGGTTTCGTCCTTCTTTTTTACAAACAGCGCCGAGCATCCCCAAGGCGAGGAACTCGGCCTAATGAAACCCTTGCTCAACAGATCATTGAGCTGTTCTTTCAGTTCAGCCAGCTCATTTGGAGCCATCTTGTATGGTCTCCGTGATATGGGCGTAGTCCCAGGTGCAAGTTCAATCTTGAACTCGACATCCCGCTCAGGTGGCATGCCCGGAAGATCATCCGGGAACGAGTCGGGATACTCCCGGACTACGGGGATGTCTTCTAACTTGAGAGCTTCAGCATTATTAACTGCTAAAACTTCCCGGACTGGAGTGTCTAATACCATGGAATGCGAACGGTGGAATGGGGAGTTTAAATGTACCGTCCGTGTCCAAGTCTCCAGGACAGCGCCATGGTATTTTAGCCATGACATCCCTAAGATTGCATCAATCTTTTGTCCCATAAGAATTATCAAAGTGGTGGGATATAGTTTCCCACCTAAGCACAGAGGTGCCTTTGGAATCATCATATTAGCTGAAATCTTCCCTCCCGGTGAGCAGATCATATAAGTGCAGTCAGTTGGGAAGACTTCCATTTGATGCTTAGCCACATAGGATGCACTTATAAAGCTGTGGGTTGCACCAGAATCAAACAATATGACGATGGCTTGATGGTTGAGAGTAAACGTACCCGCCAGCACGTTGTCTCCCTCTGGGGCGTCTTCATTGTCGAGGTTGCGGACACCCCCAGTCCGCGGACCAACCTTCTTCACCGGAGGTCGTCCTCGAGCACCGCCCTGGAACTGGGCTTGCCCGCTGCTCTGCTGCCCCTGGGGACAGTCCTTCGCGAAGTGGCCCGCCTGGCCACACGTGAAGCAGGTGAAACGGGGCGGTCCCCCGCTGACCGGTGGACGGAAACCCGGGGCGCATTGTGGCGGTGGAAACGCCCGGGGTACCATCTGCTGCTGCTGCTGCTGTCTTGGTGGTGGCATCGGCGGTCAGAACGGAGGTGACTGAAAAGGACGTCCCCCGAACCGTTGAGGTCGCGCCGGTGGATGCCACTGCTGTCCGGATGGTGTCCGATACACCATGCGGTACTTCTGGGGAGCGCCACCCCCACTACTAGGTGGAGCGCTGCGCTTCTGCTGCTCAGCTGCCAACTCCCGCTGAGCGTCCTCTTGCATAATCGCGGCGTTGACTAGGTCATTGAAAGTGCCGCGATTCCACTGAACGAGATGTGTCTTCATTTCGGGGTGTAACCCCCGATAGAAGTGCTCCCGCTTCTTCTCCTCGGTGGAGATGTAGTCTGACGCGTATTGCGCCAGATGGTTGAAGGCACGGGAGTAGTCATGGGCACTTCTCCCGCCCTGCCTCAGCTCCAAGAATTCTTGGAACTTTCTCTTCATGATCCCGGGAGGAATGTGATAGGCGTGGAACGCCTCCCGGAACTCTTGCCATTCCACGGCATGGCCAGCCGGACGTGAGACGACATAGTTCGCCCACCACGCACCAGCAGCACCGTGGAGTTGCTGCGCTGCGAACAGAGTCTTCTGCCGCAATGTATATTGGAGCAGCCCGAACTTGGACTCGATGGTCCGCAGCCAGTTGTCCGCCTCCAGTGGTTCTTCGGCTTCAGTGAACACTGGAGGGTGCGTACTCATGAAATCCGAGTACGACACTTCCCGGGGCTCACGAGGCCCTCTGTCTTGACGTCCCCCCCCCCCCCCCCCCCCGCCTGGGACGTATTCTGCACGATTGTGCGGAGCAGGTCGGTCTGCTCCTCACGACCACCCACCAGTGCCGCAATCACATCCGCTAGAGTAAGCGGAGGCGGCGGTGGTGGCTGCTGCTGCGGGGTGCTGTCGTAGGCCGGTGGCTGGGAGTCATCGCCTCCCCCTTGGCTAGAGCCACCAACCTCGTGCGTGGTCCTAGTGCGAACCATCTGCAACCATACGATAATAACATCAGTCCCGCAACAGATTGCATGCAGTACAATAACAATAGGTGTAACAACATAATGACAATAAAAACATGCGATACATCTCATAAATAGATAATGTAATAACTTTGCACAAGCTACACCATTACCAGACCAAACACAAGCTAGTTAAATCCAACTTGATGAACCCCCTCTTTGGAAGCTCACCATAACTGGGTTTGGTCACTACGAGACATTACTATCGCTTTGTCATCACGTATAGCACCCTTAGGGTACAACACCCTCTCCAATGAGTTCAACTGTCATTCTTCTGTCAGAATGACCAGTTTCTACCTATTCCAAATTTTGATCTGGTTCTGTGCATTTTCATGACTCAAGTTGCATACCAAAGTTAATGTTAACTTCCGTATCTTTCCAACGAGTATTCATTTGCCCCCATATCAGATTTGGTTAAAAAGTTATGCTAATTCAAAGTCAGTAGAATTTCTGGAAGAATTTTAACAGCACCTCACTTGGAAGTTGCTGTTTTCAACTCTGATTTCCACTAAATTCTGTGCTGAAATTTCAGAAACTTTGAATTGCAAAGATGTCACCCATCTTCTACTCTTTCTAAGGAGGTATTATATGACAATTTTAGATTTTTCTACTGGGAGTTATGTTTGAAAAACAGAACAGTTCAGAGAATGTTTTACTCTGTCCTGGTTCTGGACAGTTTACACTGCTCTGGGATTTCAGCCATCTTAAGTTGTGTTTCAGCTCTGGAAGTCTACAACAAAGTTGTAGGGTACTCAAATATCTTTCCAGAACTATATACCACACCTCCCTGGGCTAAAAGACCTATGAGTTATGCTCTGTTGAAGATCAGCAATTTGCTGCCCAAAACAGAGCACTCTGTTTTTCATCCCTTTGGCTATCCTCCCCCACTATCCCATTCTTATACCCAACCAGGGTCCTAAATATTGAACCTATAGATTTTAACTCTTTGTTCTCATTATTTTGCATGCATATGCCTATGATATCTCGGTACTACGTTCCTCGCAAAAGAAAATCCTAACCGGATTATACCGGCATATACGTCTCAAGTGTGGCACTAAACGATCTCTCGCACACGTTTACTACACGGATACATACGTGGTTAGTACCTGCAGAAGACCACACAATAGTGATGCACTCAAAGGTTGCTTATTTCAGGCAGTTCCATATTAAAAAGTAAATACAAACGCCCGTATCATTGCCATACGGCCGTCCCTGAATTAGGTCACGTCTCAAGGTACGTGATCGTGTTTCAACACCACACGACGGGGAACCCGAGTAGGTCATGAACGGGTCTTCACGGTTGGGAATGTTATAAACCCAACAGATACCACCTACTGCCCTGCAGGGAACGCCGATGGCAAGCGCCGCGTATGTCCTCCTGGGCTATTTCCAGACGAAAACACTCTCGCGTTACTGACCACGCGATGGGGTCTCCACTTACTTGCCTAATGCACGCTAGGGATCAGCGTTTCATATGAACTCAGGAACATGAAGAGTCCAAGAGTCTCATATTGACGTCTCACACCAAGCTGTGATATCAATCCCTGAACCACGTTCCTCGTCCGGGAGAGCTAACCGAAATTGAACCGCTTTCGGTGGTGTTCCTTAGCATGCTTACCAGAGCGTAGGTGCGTCGTTACATAATTAAAATTCAGAATTATAACACATAGGTTAGTCTTTGCCACTTTAAGTAACTATGCTAATATAGTCCTTACTTGGGCAACTACCGAATCCTCACCGTAACCTAAGTTTTCCCATAAGGTAGTCCTTAAGTACTGTGCTATCCCTACTGCGGCTCTGATACCAGGCTGTGGCGGACCGGAATCCGCTCATCCAGGATCGCAGAGGGTGGTGCCGCGCGATGTGACACCCGACAGCACACATCATAAGAACACATTATATTACATGGGAAAAACAAACTGAATGTACAAAGTAGTACACTTCTCAGTTACAAACTAGGGTCTTTATTACACAGCGGAAGTTTCTTTTATACAACTCACGCCCGCCTATCTAGCAAAAGTCGGTTGCCCAGCCCTAGGGCAACTCACACTAGCTGCACTCCTCAGCTCAGCGCGGCGTGTACGGCTCCCACTCAGCCATGGTCCCCGACAGAGGGTAACCCTCGCCGGTGGACTCGTACTCCGAGTCCGTGGGTGGCTCCTCACCTGAAAAACACTTAAGCAGCAACCGTGAGCACGAAGGCTCAGCAAGGCTTAACCGACTCACCAAAGCATGAAACTCTACATGCGGTGTACCATGACATAGGGTAGCAATGTTGCAGCAAATGGACTCGCCTGCAAGTTCATCTTTAGTTCATCTTTTAGCAACAAGTTAACGGTTCATGAAGCTGAAATTTAGTGAGCAATATTTAGTGGCACACATGTAGCAATACAATTATATCATAACAGCAATATTGAATCAACATATTTCATACATTATTCTACGTCACGACTCAGTGACCAAGTGGTACTCTTCACCGTGAGGGACGGCGAATCGACTCGATATACACCTGCAGGGAAACCCAAAGAGCACGTCACGTACGCCCACCCGTGGAGCTGCACAGCACGCTCACTCGATGTCGTACGGGACAACCTTTCACCCAACAGCCCAAACGTCGAACCGGTCGCACCAAAACGAACAGGAGGTTCCCAACACGGAGCATCTCTCTATGCCCATTGGCAGATTTCCACCTTGCTCCCCTCAACCTACACCTATAAATCGGTGTGCTATGCCTCGAAGCCCGGAGGTTTAGGCTACATCGGTTTATCGGGGCCCATATATCCGATATGCCTTCGGTACGTTCAAACTTGATCAGCGTGGGCCGCACACGGATCTGTCCTCAATCGACACGGACAGGGCTGCGCACACAAGACTCCCTCTTGCTGCGCCCTAGCCCCTGCCTAGTCTCATTTTCATTACTAAAGTGATCTCCCGTCACTCAACCGAACCCGTGTGTCCCAAGCCTATCTCGCGAGTAGATTCAACTACTCGACTTGTACCGAAGCCCTATGAATCTTTAAGCATAGCCTATCTACTCGAGGTCTTAGACACTACCCTCACTCTTATGGGAAATTTCTGGTCATGCAAATGGGGTTCCATCCATTCTATACCTAATGCACATTCACACTCCATATGACACATGTAAACAAAGTAAAACTTATAAAAGGTTAATGCAAACCGGGGCTTGCCTTGTTGCTGCTGGTCAGGGATTAATTCTTCCTCTGGAAGCAGGAAGTCGAGAACCTCCGGAGCTTCCTCGCCTTCAGCGACTACACGTTATTGAAAAACTACATGTAAATTTAAATGCAATGTGTAAACTTGAATACTTAACTACTAATAACTATAGCTAGCCCTCCCCTTTGGCTCTGAAATTTTTATTGTGGCTTGGTAGGGTCCTAACCAGAGTCTTGACCAAGTTTCATTTGAAACAAAGTTCATTCGAACCTTGTACAAATAAAAGCCCATTTGGTCAATATTTGAGCCTCTGAATATTTCCAGGGGTTTTCATGGCTCCAACCATTACTTTCTGAAACTATACTTTAAGATGGTTCTAATGGAGTTGGTTTCATGTCATTTGAAGAGTTCTATAGAAAGTTATGCCCTGATTAAGATTTGAGAAAATCTGAAAAATGTTTCTGTACATTTTTCTATTTTCTCAGGGCAGTTCTCTTAATCACCCCATTAGGGTAAGTAAATGAACTTGGATGAGTCTGAAAATTTTACTGGGATTCAGGGATTTTCCAATGAACCTCTCAGCCAAATTTCAGAATTTTTCATAAAGTAGTTCTCCAGATAAAATTCCCAACAGTTTAAACTTTAGGGATTTAATTCTGGAAAACTATTCCTTTTCATGAGCTGAATTTGGTATTGCTGGAAATTACTCAGAATTCTGAGTCCAGCAAAATTTGGTTCATCGAATTTGGAGTGTCCTAGCCAAAGTTCTATTCCTTTGAAGTTTTAACTAAAACTGGAAATTCGAATAAAATTTAAACTCTGCGGGTGGGTCCCCCGGCTACGTGTCAGCTCCTCAGCTAACCCACACAGGAGCCCGCAGAATCATCCGTGCAGCCACACGGAATCCCTGTGCCGCAGCAAATCCCGAGCGCTCTCAGCAGCTTCTGACACGCGGGGCCCACAAGGCTTCTTCCACCTCGCGCTCCCGCGGCTCCCCGCCGCCGCGCTCGCCGGAGCTCTCGCCGGAGAGGGGTTCCGGCCCTCGGAGCTTGCTGATTCTCGCCGCCTGTGCCTAACTCGACTCGGAGAACACGCCGGTGCCCTCACCGGAGCTTGACAACGGCCGGAACAGGGCTCCCGACGGCAACAGCGGCCGGGAGCTCACCGGCGACGTCAAACTCAACATCCCCTGCACCTTTTTCGATGCGGTTTGCTCGGGGAGCTCCGCTGACACCTGCTGATCATGGATATGGGCACCGATCCCTGTGAAAACGGCTGCAACTATGACCTCATTGGCGACCTAGGCCGGATATCGGCTGTTGCTCGAAAAACTTGGATAACCGCAACCCTAGCCCATGATTCTTGCTGGTTTTCGATCCTAGGTGGTCGTGGCAGGGTGTAGATCATGTGTTTAGCTCGGTTCGCTCAGTGATAAGCCAACAAACGTGAATTTTGGGATTTGGTGGAGCTCGGCCTTAAGAACACCGAAGCGTTCCCGGAAGAAATTCTCCCCCGACGGTGCATGAAATGCCGAACGGTAAGGACAAGCAGAACCAGCACCTTGTGGCGGTCGTTTCTTGTGGTGAGCGTCGGGCACAAGGAAGCCTGTGCTGTCCGGGCGCCGGTGATCAGAGGGCGGCGACTCCGGGTGCGCTGCTTCGGATGTGGGCGGGTGGAACCGGGAGAATGGGGACTGAATTCACGCTGACCAGGGTGCGATCGCGTGTTTTGTAGCCGGCGCCCTCATCCCCCCGAGCAGGAGGTGGCGCGGTGGCCGCGTTGGGACGGGGTCGACCCCGTGCACTGTCGGCCGCAGGGTGCTCGACCGCGTGCCCGAGTCGGTTTGCTCCCCAGGGTGGCTGACCAGTGGGCCCTCTTCTCCCCTCTAATTCTTTCTCCCTCTTTCTTTTGTAAATATCCCAGCTACTGAACATTGAATGTGAGACTTATCCCCCAAGTATTGGTTTGAATTTGAGTTCTTAAATTCAAACTTTGTTTGGTTAAATTTGCTTCATGTTTAAACTGAAATTCAAATTCAGTTTTGATTTATTGCAAATTTAGCTCCCGACAAGATGAACTCCAATGGGACTGAAAATTGGTGGGGTTACTCAGTAAAATATGCTGAGTTTGAATATGAAGCTAACTTTTGAATTTGAGGGATGAAAGTTGCTGCAATATGAATTTACATTCAAATTGGCCTCTTTTTCAAATACCTCCAAATGTGGCTCAAAAAGTGTTAAATTTACATGAAATTTGGCCTGAACCTTCCCAAGACTTTTTAAGTTCTAGGGGTGAGCTCAACCTCTCATGTTCATGTTTAAAATTCCCACTTTATGAAAGTGTAGGCTTCCCCCCCCCCTAATCACTCTTTTGGTGGAGGTTACTTGCTCTTCACACTTTTTCACAATCTATCCACAACAAAACTGTGGTGTTGTGAGGTGATAAAAAGTTTTTGCCAGTCCGTTTTCTTGAGCTTTTACAGTCTGGAATTCCGCCCAGGTCATAACTCGCTCGGTGGGTTGCGAGGCACAATAGTTCACCCACCAAGCGCTCGCGGATCCTTGAAGCTGTTGGACCGCGAACTGAGTGTTGCGCTGCTCACTCACTTGGAGCAGCCCGAACTTCATCTCCATCGTGCGGATCCAGTTGTCCGCATCGATGGGTTTCATCCGCCCTTGAGAATACCGGGGGATGAGTAGCCAGAAAGTCAGAGTAGGAGCTTTGATGGCGCTCCTCACGATCTTGATGCCTCCCTGGTCGAGACGTATTCGCAATAAGGGTCTGCAGAAACTCCGTGTGCTGCTGATGAGAACCCGCCATCGCCGCAACGATGTCGGCCAATGTAACCGTTGGCGGTGGCGGTGGGGGTTGTTGCTGTTGCTGTTGCTGCTGTCCCGAGGAATCCTCGGGAGGCTGTTGGGAGGTTTCTCCCCCCTGACTGGAACCCCCCAACATCTGGGCTGGCACGAGTGCGAGTAATTCTGAGATTAAAAACAGCAGCGATCAGCACATGTCATACTTAAAATTCCATATGAAACAGTAGGTATTGAAGTGACGCATGAATAACTTGCACAACATTCACATATATTGATAACGCATAAACTTTATACAAGATACATTATTCTCGGGTCTCCAAGAAGTCGTGCTCATGTCGTCACTACCTATACATATACTACTGTCTACACGACATGTTACCGATTACAAAAGTTGTTCTTACACCACCCTCGCTGCCCTACTTGGCAACGGTAACCTACTATTCGGAGTAGAACTCAACCTCCTGTGGGTCGTCCTCCTCCGCTACCTCTGCTGGTGACTCCGGGTCCATGACCTCCTCTTCCGGTTCAGGTTCCCCCATCGCCGGGATACCCAAAACCACGAGTGACCTCATTTCTCTGGGTCAGAGCCTGCACTTGTTGTTGTAAAGCCGTGATGTCGACGCGGCTTTTCTTTTTCACCTTCTTCAGATGATGCTACTGATTATGTTGTTCATTCAGTCACTTTATCGTTGGAAGGAGAACATTGCGGAGTGCGCTGTGGGCACTCTCAAAATGGTCTCCACGGCTGGTGCTCTCCCTAAGATTCACGGCGAGAAAATCCGTATGAACAGCTTGGCTGTCCATCACGGTTTTCCTGCCCTCAACTGGAGGCTGAGATTTGCCTCCGCGGGGTTGTACCGTGGGCAACTCGGATCTGTTGCCTCCATGTACCTATTTCCCCACACATGATTAGCTCGTCCCTCCACCGGAACAAGCGTGTATGGAGTGCCCTCCATAGCTCTCACGTGTAGTTGGAAGAAACGCGACATGGTGTCGCGAGCTGCCATTTGCCACATCCCTCCCGGCTGTCTACCTCTCACCGTGACGGTGAATGGTGCCCAACCGGGTGGCATGGGTCCTGCAGGAACTTCGACATGGATCGTCCACATCTTGTTCCCCTCCTCGCCTTCTTCCTTGGCGAAGTACTGCGGCATCGCGACGTATCCGAAATATTGAAGCATTTGCCTCAACACTTCCGGATAACCGCTACGGTGAGAACAGTGGGATACCACCCACCCGTTCTCCAAATGTCTGTCCGCTGTCATCTGTAGAAACATATTTGAAAAATGTCAAATATTTATTTCAACAGTAAATCATTGAGCTATAACATCAAACATGTCATTGAACTCATAAATTTTGGAAACCCAACTCAAACTTAGAACAAATTGGATTGCTGGTCTGCTGTTCAAACTGACAGCCCTGACCAGTTTCCATTCCAACATTATTTAGACCATACTAAAGCACAACTAATTCTGAAGCTCAACATAAAAGTTAAAGCTAACTTCAAAAGCTTTTCAGAAAGTATTTGCTTGGCCTATGATCTGTCCTGGTTCAAAGGTTATGAGATGTCAAAGTTGAAAGAATTTCTGGAGAAAATTGGACAGCACCTCCCTGCTTGAGGTACTTATTTGATCCAATAATTCAAGTTAAATCTACACCAAATTTGACAAAACTTTCTGTTACAAAGATGTACCCATCTCATGAGCTTTTCAGAACTACCTCATTTTCTATTTTTGGATTTGTAAGCAGGAAGTTATGCTCCATTTACAGAGAGTTACAGAGAGTATTTGCTCTGCCCTGTTTTCTAGACAGTTTCAACTCTACTGCATTTTTCGACTGGTTAAGGGGTGAAACTGTAACACCCCAAAAATCTTGTTAAGACCCTAAATCATGTTAAGAGGGGAATTTAAAATTTTTTGGACGTGTTGCATGTTTTGCAACAATTTAAATTCAAACTGGAATTCAATTTAAATTCAAAACAGAAAAGAAATAGAAAAAGAAAAAAAAAAAGAAAACAGAAAAAAACCGGCCAGTGGGCCGAAACCCACCAGCCGGCCCAACCAGCACCCGCGCCAGCCCGCAGCTGCGCGCGCCTCTTCCTCCCACTGACAGGCGGGGCCCACCAGCCTTCTTCTTCCTCGCGCCCGCGCTGGGACTCTCTCACCCGAATGGAAACCGATCGGGAATTCTCGCGTATCCCAGCCGAATTTCGATCGGGGGCGACGCAAACTCGATCTAAACCACCCCCCGCCCTTCCCCATCTATAAAAACCCCGGCCTCATTCTGTTTTTCCCACGCGATCCGCCGATTTTACTCCGGTGAGAAACCGAGCCCCTCCGGCGAATTCTGGCCGATCTACGCTCGGAAATTCTGATCTAACTCGCTGTTCTTGATCCACCGCCTCCGGGGAACCCCGCAAGTACAGAAAACTCGGTGACTTGCGGTTCAAACACAGCGCCGACGAGCCTCGCCGTGGTTTCACTTCGGACCTCATCGCCGACCGCCTTCCAGGACCTCCGAGCTCAAGAAAACCCCCGAGGTGAGATCCCCGACCTCCCCTCCACCGATATATGCTATAAAATCACAGTTTTAAGAAGAATTGACGAAGATATGAAACTCTACGGCGAGATCGCCGCCTCCTGCCGCCGTGCGCCGCCGGCAGCGCCGCCCGCGCTCGATCAGAGCGACGTGGCCGCTTGTGCGCCGTTTATTTTAAATCGCACGGTAGAGTTTAAATCCCCGCGTACCGGTTCGACGTTATAATCTCAGCCGTCTGTTTTAAATCGGACGGTCCACGTCAGCCCCGCGTTATAAAGACTGGAAATCTTACGTGCTACCCCCTGGGGTTCTCGGGAAATAAGAGCTAGCCCTGGAAACTTCTGATCTAGCCCTCGGAACTTTAGAAAATCATGTAAATTCATTTAAAAATCAGTTTTAGCCCCTGGACTTAATAAAAATTAGGAAAAACTCCTCTGTTATGTATAGCTAGACCCCTGAAAATTGTTAAAATAATATTATAGACCCTGTAGTGGGGTGAGTTTACCTTTTTAGCCCTGTTTAATATTTAATTTAGGAAATTGAATATGTGGCTAGTGTTTAAAATTTAAAAAGTGGGACAAACATATTGTCAAAATTAAATTAAAAACTTTCTCAGTATTTAGAAAACTTTGGAGTGAGATAAAAATATATTTTGGGCTGAAATGAATCTGTTTAATTTATTATTCACATTTAGGGAAACATTTTTAAGTAAAGAATAGTTCTGGAAAAGAGGGAAAATAATTGTAAAATAGTTTACATCAGAGGAAAAGGTCAAGAATATATTAGTAAATATTTTAGATCAGAACCTATTCTGTTTAGATGATGTATCTTGATATTTTCATAATAAAGTTCACATTTAGGCATAGGAAATAAATCTGAAAATATAGCAACTAGTAAATGATAAATGGAGTTCTAAAATCCAAAGAATTCAGTATAGGGTTGGTAGAAATTCTGAAGACACATATGGAGAAGGAAAATACCTTTCATGCATACTTGGTAGCTAAAAGGTGTAGTAATTGAATATAAGGAATTTATTTAAATTGGAAACTCATATATATAGTATGTAAGTATAAATGTGAACACAAAAGTAGGAACCATATACACATTATTAAAAGTGCATGCAAGCCACAAATCAACACACATAGAGTAACCACAACACATATAATGGTGAACGACTTTCATAAATATGAATGTGTGGTTTGTATGAAGTGGAAGTGTGAACTATGTCTTATGGATTGTTGTTTTTCTTTTGCTATGTGTGATGGTATGATGTAGAACCTGCTCAAGAGCAAGTTATTCCTTTCCAAGATCAGGACTACCCATTTCAAGAGCAGCAGGAAGGAGGCAAGTGTCCTTGACCACTTTGATCCTATGCTAGGATGTGTAGCTAGAATTATTTGCATTGTCAATTGAAATATGAAACCCATGCTAGGAAGTTTCCCTAGAATTGCATTACTTTGTTTGCTTGTAGCTTGGGTTGGGATTTATTTTATCATGTCATTTATTATTATGCATATGCTTAGCCATGCTTAGAATGGGATATTTGGGAGATGAGATCATCAGTTTATTTTAACATACTCTTGAATGAGATATTGTGAGTTATGTAGAGATAGGGATCAAGGCAAGTTGGATGTTTTGGTTGTGTGCTGGGTGCACGAGACTCGGGTTTGTGTTTAGTAGTTGCCTGGATCCTAAGGACCGGTTCATGGAGCAAGTAACCTGGCTTTACCGTGCCAACCACATGCTGAGATGGGGCAGCTTGGCCAATTAATTAGGTGTATCCCCAGCGTAGTATGGGTGTGTTGGATGGTGCGGGGAGTAGGTGTCAGCTGGACTACCTTATAAACCGCAAGGCTCAAGAGGGGGCCACTGCAGCGGGGTTGTAGCCTCTTGTATGCTGTTAGGGGTGAAACCTCAGTGGGCCCACGCTCGTCGGGAATCCCTTTGTAAAGGCTTCGTAGTGATCTCCTGGCTACACGCCTGGGAAGTGTGAATGTGGTTCGTAGCCACTGGCATAATGGAGGTTCATTTAGTCCACCCGGCAACGGGGGATGAAATCACTACATGTGGGTACAGTGGTGCAAACTCTGCAGAGTCAAAACTGTCATGACAGCCGTGCTCATGGTCAAGAGCGGCTTGGACTTATTCATGATTAGAGGATGATGGTTTTGGAAGTTGTGGATGTTAGGTGGGGAGCTTAACATTGGAAATGATGTTATGGTTATTTGATTATGATAATGGGATGGGAGATTGGGACTATTTCACCTGTGTAGTAATGTAGGTGCTTAATAAGCTAAGGTGATAGGTATTAATTGCGTAGTGCTTTAACCATGAGTTCAACCTCCCCTTGTTCTAGCCATGCATGACATAACTTTCTCACACTTGCTGAGTACCATCGGTACTCAACCTTGCATATTTTGTTGGTTTATATTGCTGCTCAGGTCAAGATAATGAGGTGATGTATAATGACCAAGACTTTGGACCCGAAGAAGGTTTCTAGGTTCATGGAGACCCCCGGGCAACGCCTGTGACGGAGCCCACGAGAATAATATTCCGCTGCTAGTTTATTTACTTGTGATGAACTTATTATTGTCTATCGAGACATTTTCTATGTAAGACTTATTTATATTCGACACCTGGCTTGTAATAAATGATGCTTCACTATTTGTCATCACATGTATGAGAAAATGATCCTGGCATACATGTGATATTCACCTTGGTTGTTCTTCGGAAAAACCGGGTATGACAGAAACACCTCTGGACGTCAACAGAAAAGTTGTAAAGCTCTTCCAAATATTTCCATAAATACATCATATGCCCCTAACCTCGAAATAACTCAACCTCTAACCTCTGATTAACTTCAGCCTTATTTCAGCTGAAAACAGGGGACTCTGTCCTTAGTATCCTATCAGTTGAAAACTTGTTAACTTTGAATATCCTGATTAAGGGAAGGAGTTACATCAAGGTTTTAGTGCTCTGGATTAAAACTTTCAAGTTTTACAATGCAGTTACTCATTTAGTGGGGTGTGACGTCGAAGCGTCATCAGTTCATGTCGGTACTATGTTCCTCACAATGAAAAACCTATACCGGACTTAGCTGGCTTCGTTAGTTCAGTGGCACTAAACGTCTCTCGCACACGGATGCTACTCGTCTACCAATTCGTGGTTAGACTACCTGCAAATAACTCACACAATCGTCAGACTCGGCTGCACACCGAGCCCGGTATCCATACAGTTCATACACCCGTCCGTCATCACTCGCACGGGTGTTATCAAGCCAAACATGCCTTGAGCTACGTGTTCACGTTACTGACCACATGACGGGCTCTCCCAAACTTGCCTGAAGCACGCTGGGGAAATGAGTTGCTCGAATACCCCAAACGACTTCAAGAGTCGTAGAGGATATTGAAGCGTGCCGGGTTACCTGCCACCCGTGAGGCTCCACCCTTCAGCTTGTGCGCACTGGTGGACAGCGCTTACGTGCACCCCCCAAGACATAAAGCATCCCGAGATGCACGATTTTCCGACATAAGCAAATAGGTTGGTATTCCACTTTCTATACACTAATAACATCCTTATATGGGCTACTAACTCGTTCCTCACTAAATTTTTGAAAAAGATGACCTTTGGAGTGCGTTAAATCTCAACCGAGCTCTGATACCACGCTGACAAGGCCCCGCGGCCTCGTCGAGCCAGGATCACGCTGAGGGGTGCTGCGTTGCACAACACAGGATAACGCACATCAAAGATACAAAGCGGAAGCAAAGTTTTATTACATAAGCCATTTTATGAACATTTTTACAACAAAATAGTTTGGTCTACCCTCACGGGCGTAGACTACGCATCGATTTCATGTTTAGCCCGTGAACGTGTCCCCGCTAGCACGCACAAACACTAACACGGCGGCATGCACAACTCCCACTCAACGGGGTTTCCCTCTTGGGGTTCCGTCTCCTCCTCGGGAGTCCCTTTCTCATAAACCCTTGCAAAAGCTTCAAACACAAGCAGTGAGCATGATGGCTCAGCAAGTCTGACCCGTCTCTCCTGTACATGAAACTTCTACATGAAGGGTTTTAGGGTACATGAGGTAAATAAGTTGCAAAGGACTCGCCTAATTATTTGAACCTTACTTTCAGGTTTTAGCAGAAGGTTGTGGAGAACCTCATGCTAAGGCACATGAGAGAGCCGCAACCAAACAAGAAACATATTTCTCTCATGTACTTTTCCCAAAGTTGAAAATTACTTTAATTAGCTCTAAACTACAACAAGTCATTAACAATCAATGTATAGCTTTCAAATCAGCAAACTTTTAAAATGTATCTAGCATGTTCTTTCTATGTCACGGTACAGTGAACAAGTGGTACTCACTGACCGTGAGGGACGGCGATTATAATCGATTTACACCTGCAGGGTTACCTGAATAACCCGTCAAGTACACCCATACTCGATGTTGCCTACAGCAACCATCATGGACGTCGTACGCAACCACCATTCACCCGTCAGCCAATTGTGGAAACGGTCCAATTGTCCCAAGCAAGAGGTCTCTGCACGCGCATCCTCAGTGCCGCCAGCCGATTTACACCTCGAGCTCTCAACCTACCCTCTGAACGACCAGCTATGCCTCAACACCCAGCTACCCGAGTTACATCGGTTTCCCGGTTCCCATATATCCGGTAGGTCTTCGGTACAGTTCTAGCATGTTCAACAGGCCCGCACACTGCTCGGTCCTCAATCGACAGAAGCGGAGCTATGGAACCCAGGTCCCAACGTCCTGCTGCCCTTACTCTCCACTCGGTCTCATTTTTCTTGCCATGTATTTCATTTGCTACCTTTACCCGAGTAGTGTGCCTCTAGCCTATTCTCGCGAGTAGTTCCAACTACTCGACTTGTACCAAATCATACACTATCTTAGCATTGCAGTAGATAATCGAGGTTTACAAACCTAAACCCAACCCATGGTTTTCTTGGCTATGCATTTGGTTTTCAAACAAGACTCTAATGCCAAAATTAAGTGGGTGCTCAATGTAAGTTCTCAAAACAGCAAAAATTGTAAAAATGGTTAATGCAAACCGGAGCTTGCCTTGCCGCTGTTGGTTGTAGGCTAGCTGTTCTTCTGGAGTGATGAAGTCTAAGACTTCAGGTTCCTCCTCAACCTTAGCGAGTACAGGTGATAAATACAAATATGTGTCAATTTAATTGCATTTGAATTGAAGTTAAACTTGTGAAGACTATAAGTCTTACTAGACAGACCCAATGACTCTGAAATTTTTACTGTGGTTTGGATACAACCCAAACAGAGACTTGGCCAAGTTTCATTTGCAGAAAAGCTCATTTGAGCTCTCCACAAATAATTATGTACTTGGCCTTCATTGGAGCTCCTAGGGTGTTCTAGGGATTTTCATGGAGCAAGCCATGACTTTCTGAAAAGTAGATTTTCAGAGGATTCTAATGGAGTTTGTTTCACTTAATTTGAAGGTTCCTAGCTAAAGATATGAGCTAAACAATTTCAGGGGAATTCTGAAAATGTTTCTGGATATTTTCCATTTTCTCTGGAACAGTTTTATTAATCACACCATTAGGTGGATCAAATGAGCTCAAATGGATCCGAAATTTTATGGTAGCTCAGGGATATTTTGGTGAACATCCTAGAAAAATTTCAGAATTTTCCTCCAAAGTGTTCTCTAGTTAAAATTCTAGACACTTTAAATTTGAAGAATTAATTCTGGAGAAATAAGGATTTCCATAAAGTGAAACTTGATTTGTTGGAAAGTACTCAGAGAGCTGAATCCCAAAAAAAATTGGTTCACTCAATTTGGAGTTTCCTAGCCAAAGTTATGTGGGTTTGAAGTTTGAACTAAATCTGAAAATCAGGGAAATGTTTAAATCTGCCTGTGAGTCCAAGGGACACGTGTTGTGTGCTGAACCGACGACACACGGGGCTACAGGTTTAATTCCCGCACTGCCACAGTGAATCCGCGCCCACAGACGATCTAATCCCCCGGTTTCCTCCCACTGACAGCGGGTCCGGCCCCGGTCGTCTTTTACCTCGCGCCTCCCGCGTGGTAGCGGCGCCGAGGTCGCTGGAGCACCACCAAATTCGACCGTCCCGTCAGCTTCTGTGCTCTGACTCGCCGCTAGCCCCTAATTATGTGTGCTGAACATGTTGGGAGGGTTTCCTCATCTCGACGTTGGCTCTAACCGAGCTTGCGACGGTGCGGCGGCTCAGGAAGAGTTCGGCGACGTCGCTCCGACGTGCTAGCCTGCCAAAAGCTTGGTGGAGTGGCTCTACAGCACCAGTGGTGGCTCAGGAAGCTCGGCATTGCAGTGGACAGGCCCGTCAATGCTCAAACCCTCAGCTCAAGCTTCGAAGGTGAGCTGTAGGAGGTCCTTGCACGTCCCGAAGTAGCTTTGTTTGGCCGTGACAAGCCCGGGGTGAGGCTGCCCACGAGATCACCTCCTCTCAGTTTTGTATCGGCCACTGCGGAAACGAGTGTTTCTCAGTGTAGGGAGCACGAGCTCACTCGATGATGGTTTGAGGGTGTTCTGGAGAGTCCTGTGGTGCCGTTTTGCTGCTCAGCTGAGGCTCACACGCGAGCTTGGCGTGTGGCCGAAGATCGGAGGAGTTGCGGCGGCTCTGGTCAATTTCTTGCCCGAGGGAGCAACGAACTGATCGGTTCAGCCTCCGGCCGGCTCGGCTGTGGGGATAAGAGGGAGGGGGCGACGTTGGTTGACACAGCTTGGACCGAGCAGGAGCTGGCACGGCGATCAGCTCGGTGGCGCGCTCGGATGAAGCCCGAGAAACCGAGTGCCCTGTCTTCAGTCGGTTGAATTTGCTAGTGAGGCTGACATGTGGGACCCACTACCCTTTTGACCTCTGAAATTCAATTTTCCCCACAGCTCTAAACAGTAGAGACCCAAATACACTTTGACGTTTGAATTATATACCAACTGGCCATTTGAATTGGATAGAATTCAAATTGTGGATTGTTTGAATATATTTTCAGCTCATATGCAGTTTGAAATTCAAATTGAGTTTGAATTTGCTAAAATTAGCTCATGTCAAGATAAACTCCAAATGGAGTGAAAATTGGTGTGTGAGCTCACAAAAATGTGCTGAGTGTGAATATGGATCCCACTTTTGAATTCATGGGCTCAAAGTAGTTTGAATTTGAATTTGAGTTCAAACTAGCCTCTTTCTAGTTATACCCAAAAATACCTCAAAAGGGTTTCGGATTTGGGTGAAATTTGGCATGAGCATTCCTAGCAAGGTGTAGGAGTTTTTCATATGCTCAACCCCTATAAGATGCATGTGGGAAATGCCACTTTTGCATTTTGTGAGTTTATCCTCTAATGACCATGTTGATGGTGTTTACTTGCTCTTCAAAGGTGTTCATAAAGTTTCCTCAAATGAGGTGTGTGTGGTGTGATCAACATTTTGGATTTGTGCAAAAACTTAGGCCCTTACATATCATTTCAGCGGAAGGCATTGTGGTTGACCCAAGCAAAATTGAACAAGTGCTAAAATGGAGAGTGTAAAAGTCACAAAACTTGTAAATGGAAATCTTGAGTTGTGAATAAAGTTGAGTTCAAATTCAAGAAATGGGATATGCAAAAACTTTTCTAAACATGTGAATGTTGTCATGTGCAAGCACATAATTTGAAGTCCACTTTGAATTCAATTGTTCATTTAAATGCGAAGGTGGTCATTTTATATGAAGGATGCAAACCGGGGTTGTAAACCTACCCTTCGCAGCTGCCAAATTGAAAGTTTGAATCCGTATTTGAATTCTTCAGGTCCAAATTATGAGGAAGGCAAAATTTGAGAAAATCTGGAGTTACTTTGATATGTAAGTCAAAGGGGCTTTTAATTTAATTGGAAATTTGAATTCAAATTTGAAACTGAAGTACACCATGTCAAATTTTCCAAATGGATTGCAAATTGGAGCTCTTCATGACAAAAGTTTGCAATGTGCCAAATGGGAGATATTTGAGAGTATAAACATGGATGGACCCACATGTCATTGGAATGAAGTAACTTGCAACTGAAATTGCCTTCTCTGTTTTTCCCACTCGAACGGCGAGGGCTCCCTGGGCGCCACCGCGAGCAGGTCACCTAGCCACCTCTTCGCTATTCCTGTCACAGTGAAGACCAGCACGTGTGTGTGCTTGGGCGTTCAGCCTGAACTTTTGATTCACCGGACGACACACTCGGTTGCTTTTCTCCCTCACGCAAGAAAAACACAACCAGCTCGCCGCTGCTTTGGTTGCCACCGGAAATCCATGAAATCGTGCGTGCGATGCCACCCTGATCTGCAAAACGGCAATGCTTGACTGTCCTGCAACTCCTCAGCACAAAAACCCGCAGCTCCTGTCGTTCCCTGACCTAGAACGGGCTCTTCGTGCGGCGACATAAAGCAACCGTAGCTCAGGCTCTCGTGGACAGCTTGCACCCGACACTTTCATGACCAAGCGGGCGCACTCCAAGACTCGCCAACTAACCACTCTGCTCCTCGCCAAGTTTCAGCTCAAGCCATGCACCGGAGCTCGAGAATTTTGAGTTTTGCTCTCGGCCGGGGAAAACTTAACTGCGGTAAGAATTTCTGAAATTGAAGCTAGAATTTCGGTTAGGGTCCATAAATTTGCGGACACATGAGCTAGAGTGGCTAGGGAACAAATTTTCTTCATAAACCTAATTTAAAACCGAGTAGTTGCAGCTAATTTCATGCTTTTCGAGAGGCGGCCATGGCGGGGGCGACCGGACGCATGGTGAAACCCGAGTAGCCGCCGTTCTGTAAGAGCCTAAGTTTTTGGCACATATTCAAAGTGTTCATCACCACACACACCCTTCATTTGAAGAAACTTGATGAACACATTTGAAGAACAAGTAACCACCATCAACATGCTCATTAGAGAATAAACTCACAAAATGCAAAAGTGACATTTCCCACATGCATCATCTAGGGGCTGAGCATATGAAAAACTATGAAAAACTCCAACACCTTGCTAGGAAGGCTCTTGCAAAAATTCACCCAAATACAAAACCTTTTGAGGTCTTTTTGGGTATAACTGGAAAGAGGGTGTTTTGAACTGAAATTCAAATTCAAACTACTTCCATCCCATGAATTCAAATGTGGGAGGCATATTCTTACTCAGCACATTTTTGTGAGCTCACACACCAATTTTCACTCCATTTGGAGTTGAGTTTGACATGAGCTAAGTTTAGCAAATTCAAACTTTATTTGAATTTCAAACTGCATATGTGCTAAAATTTAGTCAAACACTTCACAATTTGAATTCTACCAATTCCAAATGGGAATGTGGTGGATAATTCAAATGACCAAGGGTATTAAGGGGATTACTGTTTGTAGCAGTGAGAGGAAGTTAATTTCAGAGGTTAAAAGGGAGTGGGACCCACATGTCATTGAGGGAAAAAGATCAAAACTTGCACATGAAGCAAATGACTTTGTCCCTGTTTTTCAACTCCACCGAGTGTTTTTCCCCGTGTGCGCCACCGAGGAGCCACCGCGCCACCACCTGCTCGTTGCCCCAACGCGCTGGTTCCCGAGGCGGTGCCCCTCGTGCCTTAGCGTGATCACGTCCCCTCAGCCGAGCGCAGCCTCAGTTGTTATCTTCTCCTCGCGTGAACACTGAGCCGGGCTCTCTTCTCTCCGCTGCTCGGTCTGATCGGAAGAACGGCAAAACACTCGCGCCCTCTCCTCCCCGAGCTGCTAAACCACACCCTGAGCTCCGTACACACCTCCCCGACCCGGAAGCCGACGAGCTTCGGCCTCCTTTGCCCTTCCACAGTCCGTTCCGCCGCGACCAAGCTTCAGCTGACGACCGGGCGCTTGTGGACAGCCCTCCACAGGGGTTTTCACGGCCAAGCGATCACAGCTACGGGAGCGTGCTACGGTGGTGCTACTCTCCTCCAAGTCTTGGAGCAGATCGTGCCGCATCGACGACGAATTTGAAGATTTGGCTCCGGCGAGTTCAACCCGAGCAGCAGGTACGGTTTCTGCAAATTCTCCCTCTCTGATTCTCCATAGGTCCTCAAATCTTGCATGTGGCAGCTGGACTAGCCGGCGATCGAAACCCCTTTAGCATCCGTTGCATGAAAACCCATTAGGGCAATGTAATCCGAGCTTTTCCGAGGGTATTCTTCGCGGACTCATTCGGTCGCACGGTGAGACCGTATTTGCGGCCACTCCCGAGCTAGTTTGAGGTCGCGCCGAGCTTCCTGGCCGTGCCCTGGTTCTGTAGGGCTAGTCGGTCGAACTTTTGACGGGCTGAGAACCCCGGCCGACGCTGCCGAAGCTCAACTGAGGCCGCCACACGTCGCTGGCCATCTTCCGGTTACCGGCAGCCCTAGATAACCTCACAACCGTGTTCCTCGATGTCGCAAACCCCCTGGCGGTGAACTTCAGCTCGATCGGTGGCCGGAACCGGCAAACCGGCGAGTGGCAGTTAGCTCCGGCGAGCTGAGCGCGCGGGCACGCGAAAGGCAGCCGGAGGAAGAAGAAGCCCGGTGGGTCCCGGCTGTCAGCGGTGGAAATTTAAAACTGGGATCTGCTGTGGCACCGGATCGGGTGCGGCTGCGCGCAGAGGACTCAGTAGCCGCGTGTGTCGACCGATAAGGAGCTGACATGTAACCCCGGGTCCCACGTGCAGTGGTTTGAACTTTTCCTGATTTTCAGATTTTGTTCAAACTTCAAATCCACATAACTTTGGCTAGGAAACTCCAAATCAAGTGAACCAAATTTTGTTGGATTCAGATCTCTGAGTACTTTCCAGCAAATCAAGTTTCACTTCATGAAAATCCCTATTTCTCCAGAATTAAGTCTTCAAAATTTAAACTGGTTAGAATTTTAACTGGAGAACCCTTTGGAGGAAAATTCTGAAGTTTTACGGGGATGTTCACCAAAATATCCCAGAGCTACCATAAAAATTACAGATCCACTTGAGCTCATTTAATCTACCTAATGGTGTGATTAACAAAACTGTTCCAAAGAAAATAGAAAATGTCCAGAAACATTTTCAAAATTTCTCTGAAATTGTTTAGCTCATATCTTTAGTTAGGAACCTTCAAATTAAGTTGGACCAACTCCATTAGAACCCTCTAAAAATCTAGTTTTCAGAAAATTCCTAGAAAACCCTAAGAGCTCCAATTAAGGTCAAGTACATAATTATTTGTGGAGAAATCAAATGAGGTTTGCTGCAAATAAAACTTGGCCAAGTCTCTATTTAGGTTGTATGCAAACCACAGTAAAAATTTCAGAGTCATTGGGTCTGTCTAGTGGGACTTATAGTCTTTAGAAGTTGAAATTCAATTCAAATGCATTTAATTAATACATATACTTGTTATATCATGTAGTCGCTAAGGTTGAGGAGGAACCCGAAGTCTTAGACTTCGTCACTCCGGAAGAGCAGCTAGCCTATGACCAAGAGCAGCAAGGAAAGCTCCGGTTGGCATAAACCCTTTTACAAATTTTTACTATTTTGAGAACTTCCTTTGAGTACCACTTAATTCTTGCATTAGAGTCTTATTTGAAACCCAAATGCATAGCCAAGAAAACTATCCGTTGGAATTAAGATTAAAAACCCCCGTTGGCCACTGCAATGCTAAAGATAGAGTAGGATTCAGTACAAGTCGAGTAGTTGGAACTACTCGGGAGAATAGGCTAGAGGCACATCACTCGGGTAGAGATAGCAAATGAAACACATGGCGAGAAAAATGAGACCAAGCGGAGAGTAGGGGCAGCAGGACTTTGGGGCCTGTGTGCTATAGCTCCGCTTGTGTCGATTGAGGACCGAGCCGTGTGCGGGCCTGTTGAACAAGCTAGAACAGTATCGAAGACCTACCGGCTATATGGGAACCGAGAAACATATGTAACTCGGGCAGCTGGGTATTGAGGCATTGCCTGTCGTTCAGAGGGTAGGTTGATAGCTTGAGGTGTAAATCGTCTGGCGGCACTGAGATGCGCGTGCAGGGACCTCTTGCTCGGGACGATAGGACCGGTTCAATATTTGGATGACGGGTGAAAGGTGGTTGCGTACGACGTCCATTATGGTTGCTGTAGGCAACATCGAGTACGGGCGTACGTGACAGTTATTCGGGTAACCCTGCAGGTGTAAATCGATTATAATCGCCGTCCCTCGCGGTCAGTGAGTACCACTTGTTCACTGTACCGTGACGTAGAAAGAACAGGCTAGATACATGTTAAAATGTTGCTGATTAAATGATGGACTTTGCTTGTTAATGATTTGCTGTAGCATAGAGCTAACTATAGTTTTTTTCAACTTTGGGTAAAGTACATGAGAGAAATGCGTTTCTTGTTTGATTGCGGCTCTCTCATCTGCCTTAGCGTAAAGTCTCCACAACCTACTGCTAAAACTTGAAAGTAAGGTTCTACTAATTAGGCGAGTCCATTGCAACTTATTTTACCTCATGTAACCTATCAACCATCATGTAGAAGTTCCATGTATAGGAGAGACGGGTCAGTCTTGCTGAGCCTTCGTGCTCACTACTTGTGTTTGAAGCTTTTGCAGGGTTCTATGAGGAAGGGACTCCTGAGGAGGAGACGGAAACCCAGTTGTGGAACCCCGTCGAGTGGGAGTCATGCATGTCGCCATGTTAGTGTGGGTGCGTGCTAGCGGGGACACGTTCACGGGCTGAATGTGAACTCGATGCGTAGTCTACACCCGTGAGTGTAGACTGGACATATTTTGTTGTAAAAATGTTCATACACTGGTTTATGTAATAAAACTTTGCTTCCGCTTTGTACCTTTGATGTGTGTTATCCGGTGCTGTGCAACGCAGCACCCCTCAACGTGATCCTGGCTCAACAAGACCGTGGGGTTGTGTCAGCGTGGTCTCAGAGCACGCTTGAGATTTAACGCACTACAAAGATCATCTTTTTCCAAAAATCCAGTGAGGAACGAGTTAGTAGCACATATAAGGATGTTATTGGTGAATAGAAAGTGGCATACTAACCTATTTGTTTATGTCGGAAAATCGTGCATCTCAGGACGCTTTATGTCTTGGGGGGTCCATGTAAGCGCTGTCCACCAGTTCGCACAAGCTGAAGGGTGGAGCCCGACGGGTGGCAGGTAACCCGACCCGCTTTAATATCCTCTACGACTAAATGATAAACTTCATGGTAAAACTTGAAGGTTTTAATATAGAGCATTAAAACTTTACTGTAACCTCTTCCCTTAATCAGGATATTCAAAATTAATAAGTTTTCAACATATAGGATACTAAGAACAGAGTCCCCTGTTTTCAGTTGAAATAATGCTGAAGTTAATCAGAGGTTAGAGGTTGATTTATTTCGAGGTTGGGGTCATATGATACATTTCTGGAAAGCATTGGAAGAGCTTTACAACTTTTCTGTTGAGGTCCAGAGGTGTTTTGTAAGGGCCTCAGTTTTTGACACATGTTTGAAGTGTCATCACCACACACACAACTCATTTGAAGCAAGTTGATAAACACATTTGAAGAGCAAGTAACCACCATCAACATGCTCATTAGAGAATAAACACACATATTGCAAAAGTGGTATTTGCCACATGTAATGTATAGGGGCTGGGCATATGAAAAACTCCTACACATTGCTAGGAATGTCCATGCCAAGTTTCAACCAAATTCAAAACCTTTTGAGGTCATTTTGGGCATAGCTAGAAAGAGGGCAGTTTGAAACTACATTCAAATTCAAACTGTTTTTATCCCATGAATTCAAAAGTGGGAGACATATTCTTACTCAGCACATTTTTGTGAGCTCACACACCAATTTTCACTCCATTTGGAGTTGATCTTGACATGAGCTAAGTGGGGCAAATTCAAACTTTATTTGAGTTTCAAACTGAACATGTGCTGAAATTTATCCAAACCAAACCCAATTTGATTTCTAACCAATTCAAATGGCTCAAAGATTGATAATTCAAATCACCAGGGGCTTGTGGGAACTACTGTTTACAACAGTAAATTGGAGTTAAGTTCAGAGGTTAAAATTGAGGGTGGGACCTACATGTCATAGAGCTAAGAGGGAAGACTTGCACACAAAGTCACAGCCTTGGTGGGAAATTCCACCGAGCAGCTGCCGGGTGTGCCACCGAGAAGGGACCGACGCCACCAGGTGCTTCCCCCTTCGCGCGCTGGCACCCAGGGCTGCCTTCTCGTGTCCCCACGCGATCGTCACCACCTCAGCCCGAGCGAAGACCGGTTGCCTTTATCTCCTCGCGGGCGACATCGAGCAGCGCCATTTTTCTTCCTCCGAGCTCTCGGTCGATCGGGAAAACGAAGAAAACAATCGCTCCCTCGTTCCCCCGAGTTGTTAGGCAGCACGCTGAGCTCAAGCACCACCCTCCCAACGCCTGAACCACCGGGTTTCAGCTCCCGTTCCCGTGATCAACGACGACCGCCGCGACTGAGCTGAAGAACGGCGATCGGTCTCACGTGGACAGCATTCCAAAGGGGCTTTCACGGTCAAGCAAGAGCGGCAACAGGAGCACGCGACCACCGTGTTGCTCTCCTCCAAGTCTTTGTCACACCTGGTTTCGTCGAAGAACAACCAAGTGAATATCACATGTATGCCAGGATCATTTTCTCATACATGTGATGACAAATAGTGAAGCATCATTTATTACAAGCCAGGTGTCGAATATAAATACGTCTTAACAAGCATACATCTCGATGGACGATTAATAAGTTCATAACATGTAAATAAACTAGCAGCGGAATTTTATTCTTGTGGGCTCCGTCACAGGCGTTGCCCAGGGGACTCCATGAACCTAGAATCCTTCTTCGGGTCCGAAGTCTTGGTTATTGAACACCACATCATCCCCTTGACCTGAGCAGCAATTTAAACCAACAAATATGTAAGGTTGAGTACCGTTGGTACTCAGCAAGTGTGGGAAAGTTATGTCATGCATGTCTAGAGCAAGGAGAGGTTGAAGTCATGGTTAAAGCACTACGCAATTAATACCTATCACCTTAGCTTATTAAGCACCTACATTTCTACACAGGTGAAATGGTCCCAATCTCCCATCCCATCATCATAATCAAATAACCATAACATCATTTACAATGTTAAGCTCCCCGCTTAACATCCACAACTTCCAAAGTCATCACCCTCTAATCATGAATAAGTCCAAGCCGCTCTTGACCGTGAGCACGGCTGTCATGGCAGTTTTGACTCTGGAGAGTTTGCACCACTGTACCCACATGTAGTGATTTCATCCCTCGTTGCCGGGTGGACTAAAAGAACCTCCATTATGCCAGTGGCTACGAACCACATTCACACTTCCCAGGTGTGTAGCCAGGAGATCACTACAAAGCCTTTACAAAGGGATTCCTGACGAGCGTGGGCCCACTGAGGTTTCACCCCTAACAGCATACAAGAGGCTCCAACCCCGCTGCAGTGGCCCCCTCTTGAGCATTGCGGTTCATATGATAGTCCAGCTGACACCTATTCCCCGCACCATCCAACACACCCATACTACGCCGGGGATACACCTAATTAATTGGCCAAGCTGCCCCATCTCAGCATGTGGTTGGCACGGTAAAGCCAGGTTACATGCTCCATGAACCGGTCCTTAGGATCCAGGCAAGTACTAAACACAAACCCGAGTCTCGTGCACCCAGCACCAACCAAATCATCCAACTTGCCTCGATCCCTACCTCTACATAACTCATAATATCTCATTCAAGAATAAGGTAAACAAGTTGATGATATCATATCCCACTTATCCCATTCTAAGCATGGCTAAGCATAAGTAATATGAATGAATGACATAATAAAGCAAAATCCCAACCCAAGCTACAAGGAAACAAGATAATGCAATTCTAGGGAAACTTCCTAGCATGGGTGTCATATTTCAATTGACAATGCAAATAATTCTATCTACACATCCTAGCATAGGATCAAAGTGGTCAAGGACACTTGCCTTCTTCCTGCTGCTCTGGGAATGGATAGTCCTGATCTTGGAAGGGAAGAACTTGCTCTGGGGCAGGTTCTACTCATGCCAACACACATAGCAAAAGAAAACAACAATCCATAAGACATAGTTCACACTTTCACTCCACACATACATATGATAGTCATTCACATTTCTAAGTGTTGTGGTTAGTCAAGATGTGTTGATTTTTATCCTACATGCACTTTTTAAACATATGTATATAATTTCTAACTTTTGTATTCAGATTTCTGTTCGCACACTATATATGAATTTCCAATTTAAACAAATTCTTTAATACACTCTTTAGCTACCAAGTTTGCATGGAAGGTAATTTCCTACTTCAAATGGGTTTTCAGATCTTCTACCAGTCCTAAACTGAAGTCTTTGGATTTGGAGACTTCATTTATCATTTTCTAATCATGCACACCTATTTTCCTATATTTTCCAGATTTATTTTCTATGACTAAAAATAAATTTTAATATTAAATAGTAGGGCATATCATCTAAACAGAATAGGTTCTGATCTAAAATATTAAATAATATATTTTGGAACTTCTCCTCTGATGTGAACTAATTTAAATTTATTTTACCAATTTTCAGAATTATTTCCTAACCTAAAAATGTGTCCCTATAACTAATTAAATGTGAACAATCAATTAAACAGATTCATTTCAGCTTAACATCTACTTTTATCTCATTCTAAAGTTTTCCAAGTGCTAGGATAGTTTAAATTTGAATTTACAATATGTTTGTCTCACCTTTTAAATTTTAAATCCTAATCACATATTCAAATTCCTAAATTTAATATCATATAGGGTTGAAAAGGTAAACTCACCCCACTACAGGGTCTATTATATTATTTCATAAATTTCCAGGGGTCTAACTACACATAACAGAGGGCTTTTAATAATTTTTATTAAGTCCAAGGGCTAAAACTGATTTTTAAATGAATTTACAAGAATTTCTGAAGTTCCAGGGGCTAGATCAGAAGTTTCCAGGGCTAGCTCGTATTTTCCGAGATCCCCAAGGGGTAGCGTGTAAGAATCCCGGCCTTTATAATGCGGGGCCGACGTGGACCGTCCGATTTAAAACAGGCCGCTGAGATTATAACGTCGAACCGGTACGCGGGGGATTTAGTTCTACCGTGCGATTTAAAATAAACAGCGCACAAGCGGCCACGTCGCCCTAGCCGTGCGAGGGCGGCTCTGCCCGGCGGCGCGCGGCGGCGGGAGGCGGCGATCTTGCCGGAAAACTTCGGATCTTCGTCTATTCTTCCTAAAACTGGGATTTCATGGCATAGATCGGTAGAGGGGAGGTCGGGGATCTCACCTCGGGGTTTTTCTTGAGCTCGGAGGTCATGGAAGGCGGTCGGCGACGAGGTCCGAGATGGAATCGCTGCGGTGCTCGTCGGAGCTGTGCCTAGAGCGCGAACCACCGAGTTTTCTGCACCTGCATGATTCCCCGGAGGCGGTGGAACAAGCTCGGCGCGTTAGATCAGAAATCCTGAGCGAAGATCGAGAGAAAACGGCCGGAGAGCTCTAGTTCTCACCTGGAGGAAAAGCAGCCGATCGTGGGGAAAAAACGGGGCGATGTCGGCGTTTTTATAGACGAGGGAGGGCGGCGTGTTTGTTTAGATCGAGTTTGAGTCATCCGGGACCGGGAGTCGGGCTGGGGGACGCGGAATTCTGGGTTAGTTGCGATTGGGCGCGCGCACGGAAGAGTCCGGCGGTTGGCGCGAGCGGGAGGTGAGGGATGACAGGCGGGCCCCACGTGTCAGTGAGAAGGAGAGGGGGGCGCGCGGCTGCGGGCTGGCGCGGGGGGTGGGTGGGCCGGCTGGTGGGTTTCGGCCCACTGGCCGGAGGTTTTGTTTTTTTCTTTTTCTTTTTCTTTTTCTTTTCAGTTTTGAGTTGAATTTGAATTTCTGCACCACATGCAATACGTCCAAAAATTTTTAAATTCCCCTCTTAACAGGTTTTGGGGTGTTACAGCTCTACCCCCTTAAGAGAAATCTCGTCCTCGAGATTGGTGGTTCTAGGAAAACAATTCCGGAAACTGTGCCTTAAGCAAGTCTTCTCGCTCCCAGGTGGCTTCCTCTTCCGAGTGATGCTTGAATGTGGCCTAGAGGGGGGTGAATAGGCCTTATAGAGTTTCCTGCACACTTAAAGTAGTCGTAAAAAACTTGATTGACCGGACAAGTTCGGTTGTGTGAGCGGACTTGTCCGGTGTGCCTGAAGTGTGTAGATTGTATAAGTGTTGTGCAGAAGAATTAACTTATTAAGAAGCGGAAATAAGAACAACAATTATTCTATTTTGATTTTACAATGTGAGGTTTGATTATGCCCGTGAATGAGACTTAGCAACTCAAATTATGAAGTTTAGCAACTAGATGTTATAATCAACAAAAAACAAGGAGGCATGCGAGACACAAATTTTACCGAGGTTCGATCTCACCAAGAGATCTACGTCCTCGTTGAGGAGGCTCACACGGAGCCGAGTCTCTAACCCTTTCCCTCTTGAAGTCACCACACAAGGCCGACTTGACTCCACTAGCACGGGTAATCACCGAGTTTGTGGGGCAACCTCACACGTTGAGGGCTCCCACAAGAATTACAATGAGAAAGCGATCAAATACACTCAAAAAGATTACAATGCAGAATATGAATGTAGAGAGATCAAACCCCAAGAGCTCACACGAAGGAACGACGATCTCCCAATCCCAAATCCAAGTGTTTGATTGATCTTCACCTTTTTGCACCTTAGATGTGTGGGGAGATGTGTTTTGGGTCTCTTGGGACAGGTGGCGGCGCTAGGGTTTGAGTTTTCAGCAGTATGAGTCGTGTCTGTCAGTTAAGAGGTCGTGGATCACCCATTTATATGGTTTCCAAAAAGGTTGTCGTTGTAAAACCTAATACCGGACTAGTCCGGTATATGATCGGACTTGTCCGTTCTACTTCAAGTGGGTTAACCGGACTAGTCCGGTCTAAAACCGCACTTGTCCGGTGCTATGTGAAGTGGGGTTCCAGAAAGTTCAGCGGAATAGTCCTGTTGCATGGATGGACTAGTCCGCAGTCTTCTAAAGAGGACAACAGAGACATGAGCGGACTAGTCCGGTATAAAACCGGACTTGTCCGGTTGCATTCCAGTAAGCTGACCGGACTAGTCCGGTCCATGGACGGACTAGTCCGGTGTCCAGTGGATTTTAGTTGATTATTAGCCCCTTACCCTTACGAAAAGTCATGAGCTCTTGGGATGTGTCTCTCACACACACCCTATACATTTACATCTAATTTGCTCTTCTAAATTCAACTAAAGTCTTCCTTCTTTGGGCAGCACTTTATTTTTCACCTTTTTGTGTGCACCGAGCTAGTTAACTTAGTTTGTCCTGCAATCATTTCATTAGAATCTCATATGCTTGTCATCAATTCTTCAAAACCCACAAGGGATACCCTGGATGCACTTTCAATCTCCCCCTTTTTGGTGATTGATGACAACCATTTGAGATATCACAATTAAGAGAAAAAATTGATTTTTCATAACGTGTGCATATATGAGAATAATGAATAACTTACGAGAAAAACTTCTCTCATATACACACACCTTATGGTGCGGTGCCTAACAAATGTGTGATTAACAAAAATGTGATGAACGAGGATAAAAGATAAAAGCATCACACATAGATAAAAGGGTTAGCAGCTGATCAACCATAGATAAAAGCATCACACATAAGGTAAATAGTCAAATTACAATAGTTTTTTAAAAAATAAGTACAAGTCCTCGATCACAAGTCCTTAATAGCTTATTCTAGATAATCTCTCCCCTTTGGCATCAAGGCACCAAAAAGGGAAAAATCGATTGGAGTCACTCATCGCCATTGCCACTTTCACTCTCAGTCCTATATTCATCTTCATCTTCATCTCCACCTTGATCTTCATCATCTTGACCATGTAGAGGGTTAGCAGCTGAACCACTACCAAACCCAAGGGAGCTCAACTCTTGGTCAGTGAAAGTTGGCATTTCAGTGAAGTCTTCAGCTAAGTCCTCAGAAACCTCAAGTGACCCTTGTGGCTCGATTTCCAGTTTGGCACAGATGGCTTGGATGTTGGCTTTTACATATCTTTGATGCTTCTTCCTGGCCAATCTCTCTTCATGTTGCTTAACTTCAATTTTGCGGCAAGAGGCAAAGATAGAAGATAACATTTTGAAGATGCCACTTGAGGATTCCCAAGTAGAGGAGGTTGCATGAGTGGTAGCTGCAGCCTCAGATCTTGGCTCCTCTTGAGCTCTTTTGGATCTTCTTTCTTCTCCGGGTGAGGCAGGAGCAGAAGGGGCAGAATATATAGTAGGCTTTTGGGGCCTAAGTCTAGTGTGAGCCACATCCTTTATGAACTCCAATCCTGTCACTTTCTCAATCATGAACATTATGTAGGGTGCATAGCCGCAAGACCGGATGGGATTGATAGAGATGTTGACAATGTCATTGTAGATGTACTCAAACACATTGAATTTCCTCTTCTTGCTTATGACCTTCATTAATGTTCTGAGGGTGCCCTGAACAGTCCCTGCATCTCCCTCTTTGGGAGCTATAGTCTTCCTCAATATCCGATTGAGGACTACAAAGAAGGGCTTCATGTATTTTGTTGTTGGAGGCCTTAGTGGCATTTTTGTATCATAGAGAAAGTCCAGCTGATCCTTCTCCAGTGGTTTCAGGTTGTGAATCACAAGTTCATTGTCCAAAGTATGCTCAAGATGAAGGATCCTTACAAATTTTTCATATGTGACACTGTACTGAGACCCATGTGTCATTCAGATCATCCTGTCGTTGTCATCACGAGCAAAGTAGAGAGTGGAGTAGAATTGCGTGATGACTTCATCATTCCAGTCACACTGGAAAGAGAATAGTTCTTTTAGCCCAAGAAGCTCGAGGGCTGCCACAACCTCCTGATAATCTTGACATCTCTTGGACTGAAGATAATCAATATCAACCCACTGACTTTCGACAACGGGATGCTTCATCTTCCGATACACATGTTCATAGTAATCAGCATGAAAATTACTCCAAAATCTGGGGTCAGCTGACTCTCTAGGCTGATTATACACTTCTGTTTTTTTCTGAACTTGTCAGCTAGTTCACCCCCTTTTCCAGTGTAATCATTATCTGAAGGTTGCCTGTTGCGATGAACGGGATTTTTCATTTTTAGAGGCCCAATGGGGCCACTAGCAAGCCCTTTTCCTTTATTGAGAGTCCCCTTAGGTCCTAAGGAGCTCTCGGCCATAGCCTTCCCTCGAGGCTTCTTCACAATGACTTTCCTCTTCTTAGGCAAATTTTCGTCGGAAGGTGAAGAGTGGACATTGATATCATGTCTTTTCTTCATCACTCCCTCCTTAGCTCTCCTCACTCTTTCACGTTGAACTTCTTCGTCAAATTGAAAAGAGCCATCATCTGAGCCTGAAGACATGATGCCTGATAAGGAGTTCAAGGATTAGATGCAAATGGACTCATTATCGACTTCAGAGTGCGGACTTGTCCGGTGGACCGGACTTGTCCGCATCTGTGCGCCGGACTAGTCCGGCCTGGCATAAGAACCCTAATGTTTCATTTGAATCAAATCTCCTATCTAAGGACACAAGGGCAGGAAAGTGGTAGGAATACATCTATTGAGGCAATGTACATCCTTTTGAAATCAAAGGAAACTAGCTAGAAATAGAAAAGTTGAGATTTTGGTTTTAGGGGGGGCATTTACCAAGATTTGGAGATCCGCGTTGAAGGAGCAAGAGTCTATCCAGATGAGTCCAGAGAGTAGAATCCCCTCGTCGAGAAGAGGCTTTTTCACGGAGAAAACTCCGAGTTTGAGGGCTCAACTCGAAAATCACTTTGGGAGCTAGGGTTTAGGAGAGGGGGTGAGACAAAGTGCTTATGAGTGGAGAGGGAGGGGTTTGGTCCGGCCAACTGCTTCTATATGCGACTGACCGGACTAGTCCGGTCATGGTAGCGGACTAGTCTGGTGCCCCTAAATTAACCTAATTGTCGTCTGTCCGGACTAGTCCGGTCGACAACCGGACAAGTCCGGTCCCAGCAGACTTGATGCAGATAGTAGAGTTTAGAGGTGATCCAAGGACATTAATTTTTGCAAATAATCTTGGTAATTACGACCAGTAGGCAAGCAACAATAAAAAATTGGTCATATTTCGCAAGATTTCTTCATTAGAATAGTTTTCTTAGAAGAAAAAGAGATGAGGAGCGGTTTTTACAATAAAATGTAACATTTGAGGTTACAATCAGGTATGCAACGTTTCAAGCCAAATTTCGAGAGTCAAGAATATTAAGTTCATTTCTTAGCTCACAAAACCTTTTCTCATCTAATGGTTTGGTAAAAATATCTGCTAGTTGTTTTTCAGTTCTAACATGTGAAATTTCAATGTCACCTTTTAAAGAGTGATCTCTAAGAAAGTGATGACGAATATCTATGTGCTTAGTTCTTGAGTGCTCTACTGGGTTGTGTGTAATTTTTATCACGCTTTCATTATCACATAGAAGCGGGATATGATTTAGATTGTAGCCATAGTCTCAAAGAGTCCGTCACATCCAAAGTAGTTGTGCACAACAACTTCGTGCTGCTACATACTCTGCTTCTGCTGTTGAAAGAGCAATAGAGTTTTGCTTTTTAGATGACCAGGAAACTAGGGATCTACCAAGAAATTGACAGGTCCCTGAAGCGCTCTTTCTATCGACTTTGCATCCTGCATAGTCGGCATCGGAAATAACCTATCAAGTTAAACTTGGATCCTTTGGGATACCAAAGGCCCAAGTTTGGTGTGTGCACAAGATACCTTAGGATTCTTTTTACAGCAATTAAGTGACACTCTTTAGGTGCGGCTTGAAACCTTGCACACATGCATACGCTAAGCATAATATCTGGTCTAGATGCACATAAGTAAAGTAAGGAGCCGATCATTGACCTATATACCTTTTGGTCCACATTTGGACCTTCTTCATTGAGATCGAGATGTCCATTGATTGCCATGGGTGTCTTGATGGGCTTGGCTTTGTCCATATTGAATTTCTTGAGGATGTCTTGTGTGTATCTGGTTTGGCTTATAAATGTGCCTTCTCTCAGTTGCTTCACTTGGAATTCCAAGAAGAACTTCAATTCACCCATCATCGACATCTCGAACCTATCTGTCATAATTTTGCTAAATTCCTCACAGAAAGACTTGTTAGTGGATCCAAAGATAATATCATCAACGTAAATTTGACATACAAATAGATGATCATCAAAATGTTTAGTGAAGAGTGTATAGTCATCTTTACCAATTTTGAATCCATTTTGAGTTAGAAAATCTCTAAGGCACCCGTACCAAGCTCAATGAGCTTGTTTGAGGCCATAGAGAGCCTTACGCAGTTTATAGATGTGGTTAGGATACTCTTGGTCTTCGAATCCTGGAGGCTGCTCCACATAAACTTCCTCCTTTATCAGACCATTGAGGAAGGCACTTTTGACGTCCATTTGATACAATTTAAAATTATGGTGAGTAGCATATTCCAATAAAATACGAATGGACTCAAGTCTAGCTACAGGAGCGAAAGTTTCGTCGAAGTCCAAACCTTCGACCTGAGAATAACCTTGGCCACCAACCTCGCTTTATTTCTTGTTATTACTCCATGTTCATCTTGCTTGTTCCGAAAGACTCATTTAGTTCCAACGATGTTCGCCCTTGGTCTTTCCACCAGCTCCCACACTTCATTTCTTTTGAAGTTGTTCAATTCTTCTTGCATTTCCATCACCCAGTCTGGATCCCTTAAGGCTTCGTCTACCCTGTATGGTTCCAGAAAAGAGACAAAGGAATAGTATTCATAAAAATTTGCAACGCGAGATCTAGTAGTTACTCCCTTAGCAATATCACAAATGATATTGTTGACAGGATGGTCTCTTTGTACACTCTAATGTACTCTTGGGTGAGGAACTTGTGTAGCTGCTTGTTCTTCATCATCTTCATGTTCATTGTCTCCCCCTAGATCATTGCTTCCATTATTATCTTGATCTTCTTGATCTTCCTCCACTTGATCTTGTGTGAAAGCTCCCCCTTGATCATTGCTTCCTCGTTGAGGTTCACCTTGTGCATTTGAGTCTTGCGTTTGCTCTTGTGGTAGAATATCACCAAGTGCCATTTTCTTCAGCGCTTCACATGGAGGTTCCACTTTATCTAGCATACACTTATCGACTTGCTCCACTTGTGAGCCATTAGTTTCATCGAACACTACGTCACGTGCTACTTCAACAAGGCCGAACATCTTGTTGAAGACACGATAGGCGTAGGCATTCGATTCATAGCTGAGCAAGAACCCTTCATCGGACTTCGAAGCAAACTTCGAAGCCCTCGGTTTCTTGTTCAGAATAAAACATTTACAACCAAAAACTTTGAAATAAGAAACATTAGGCTTTTTACCGGTAAGGAGCTCATATGGAGTTTTCTTCAGTAATCGGTGAAGGTACAGCCGATTTGTGGCATGACAAGCAGTGTTCACCACTTCTGCCCAAAATTGATCTGATGTCTTGTATTCATCCGACATTGTTCTCGCCATTTCAATCAATGTTCTGTTCTTCCTTTCGACCACCCCGTTTTGTTGAGGAGAGTAGGGTGCCGAGAACTGATGCTTTATCCCTTCTTCATCGAGATACTCTTCAACTTGTGTACTCTTGAATTCTGTTCCGTTGTCACTTCTGATGTTCTTCATGGTAAATGAGAATTCGTTCTGGGCTCTTTTCAGGAACTTCTTGAGGATTCCCTGAGTTTCTGATTTATCATACAGGAAAAATACCCAGGTAAATCTTGAAAAATCATCAACAATTACTAAACCGTATTTATTACCACCGATACTTATGTAAGCAATTGCACCAAATAGATCCATATGAAGAAGTTCCAGTGGTCTTGTAGTGGTCATTATGTTCTTGGCGGGGTGTTGTGCTCCGACTTGTTTTCCCGCCTAGCAAGCGCTGCACGGCCTGTCTTTCTCAAAAACCACATCCTTTAGACCTCGGATGTGACCACCTTTTAGAAGTGTCTGCAGATTTCTCATCCAAACATGGGCTAGCCGTCTATGCCACAGCCATCCCATGTTGGTTTTAGCAACCAAGCAAGTGCTGAGTTCGGCTTTATCTTTGTTGAAATCAACAAGATAAAGCTTTCCCTTCAACATTCCCTTGAATGCAATCGAGCCATCGCTTCTTCTAAAAACGGTCACACCCTCATTAGTGAATAAACAGTTATAACCTTTGTCGCATAGTTGAGATATTGAAAAAAGGTTATAATCTAGGGAGTCTACATGTAAAACATTAGATAAAGTGTGTTGAGGATATATTTCAATGTTACTGCTACCAAGGACCTTTCCTTGGCTGTTGTCTCCAAAGTATATGCCTTCACTTTGATCCTCGTTGTACTCGTACTCCACAAACATATCTCTCTCTCCGGTCATGTGATTTGTGCATCCGCTATCTAGCACCCACTTAGATCCACTGGAGGAGTAAGCCTTTTTCTTGCCTTCTTTAGTCCTAAGGCAAGTATGGTTGTTCCTACCCCGTCCTCCCATGTTTGGGAAGAGTGTAGCTCTCATGGTGGGTTTCTTAATGGCAATGGTGGCCATCTCCTGTTCTTCATCGGAGGAGGAATCATCGTTTGAGTCCCACTCCTTGCCGATGTGAGCCTAATGAGCTTGTCTCCTTTTTCTAAAAATTTTCTTCTCATGTGCTTTTGTTTCCTTCTTCTTCTTGTTTTCTTCATAAGTACAGTCCACCATGAAGTGACCGTACTCTCCACAATTATAGCAAGTACGTCGAGCCTTGGATTTTCCTTTATCCTTCCTTTTCCCTTCATTTGAGTTGTTGCCATGTCTTCTCCTCATCATGCGCTTGAACTTTTTGATAAAGAGTACCATTTCCTCATCATCTAGGTCGGTACTCACGTCGCTTGTATCTCCGTCATCTTGGTCTTCACGGGTTTCTTTGAGTTTGGGTCTGCACGTTGCTTTGAGAGCGACTTCTTTCTTTTTAGAAGAGGTGAGCTCGACTAAGTCTTTGACGTATTGAGCCTCCTTCTCCATCATTTCCTGATTTATGATCTTCCCCAATAACTCATCGGGAGTCATTTTGTGAAACCCGGGGCTTTCTCTAATCATTGAGCAAAGTGTGACGTTTCTTGGCATGAAGGCTCTTATCATCCTTTTGACCACCTCATGATCAGTCCATTTCTTACTTCCATAGGCACGGATTTTGTTAATGAGTGCCTTCATCCGGTTGTACATGTCTTGAGGTGATTCGCCTTCTTCAATAGCAAATCTCCCCAACTCTCCTTCAAGCATCTCAATTTTGGCTTCACATACATACCTTTTTCCTTTTGAGTGTATCCCAGATTTCTTTTGCACTCTCTAGTCCATCGATCTTGGTAAATTCTTCTCTGCTCAGTGACGACGTGATTACTGCAACGGCTTGTGCATTTCTGTGAATCTCTTGTTCTTGTTCCGGAGTGAGTTCTTCATCCGTGTCTCGGATATCTATTCCTGTGCAGACAATATGCCAAAGGCTGGGATTCAAGGATATTAGATGCATTTTCATGTTGTACTTCCACATGGTATAGTCACTTCCGTCAAACTGCGGGGGCCTTCCCATAGGAATGGAGAGATAATGATTATTTGAATTGAGACGGTTGTAGTTGTAAGGATATCGGGAGTAGTCGTGATGACCACTCCCTATCGTCTTTTCTTCCTCTTTTCCATTTTTTGCCATTAATTTCTTTCTCAGTAATGCCTTTAGCTGTCTCACTTCTTCATCGTCATGTGGACTTTCTTTCAGCGCATCGAAGGCTTTGACTTCTTGCTCCTCATCGTTGTTGTTCGTCTTCGGGATGTCGTTGTTCTTCTCAGAGGCCATTGATCTCTCCGAGATGTGAGTCTCGTTGATGGAGAACTTGGCTCTGATACCAATTGAATGTGTCCTTGAGGGGGTGAATAGGCCTTATAGAGTTTCCTGCACACTTAAAGTAGTCATCAAAAACTTGATTGACCGGACTAGTCCGGTTGTGTGAGCGGACTAGTCCGGTGTGCCTGAAGTGTGTAGATTGTATAAGTGTTGTGCAGAAGAATTAACTTGTTAAGCAGCGGAAATAAGAACAACAATTATTCTATTTTGATTTTACAATGTGAGGTGTGATTATGCCCGTGAATAAGACTTAGCAACTCAAATTATGAAGTTTAGCAACTAGATGTTATAATCAACAAAAAACAAGGAGGCATGCGAGACACAAATTTTACCGAGGTTCGATCTCACCAAGAGATCTACGTCCTCGTTGAGGAGGCTCACACAGAGCTGGGTCTCTAACCCTTTCCCTCTTCAAGTCACCACACAAGGCCGACTTGACTCCACTAGCACGGGTAATCACCGAGTTTGTGGGGCAACCTCACACGTTGAGGGCTCCCGCAAGAATTACAATGAGAAAGCGATCAAATACACTCAAAAAGATTACAATGCAGAATATGAATGTAGAGAGATCAAACCCCAAGAGCTCACACGAAGGAACGACGATCTCCCAATCCCAAATCCAGGTGTTTGATTGATCTTCACCTTTTTGCACCTTAGATGTGTGGGGAGATGTGTTTTGGGGCTCTTGGGACAGGTGGCGGCGCTAGGGTTTGAGTTTTCAGCAGTATGAGTCGTTTCTGTCAGTTGGGAGGCCGTGGATCACCCATTTATATGGTTTCCAAAAAGGTTGTCGTTGTAAAACCTAATACCGGACTAGTCCGGTATATGATCGGACTTATCCGCTCTACTTCCAGTGGGTTAACCGGACTAGTCCGGTCTAAAACCGGACTTGTCCGGTGCTATGTGAAGTGGGGTTCCAGAAAGTTCAGCGGACTAGTCCTGTCGCATGGATGGACTAGTCCGCAGTCTTCTAAACAGGACAACAGAGACATGAGCGGACTAGTCTGGTATAAAACCGGACTTGTCCGGTTGCATTCTAGTAAGCTGACCAGACTAGTCCGGTCCATGGATGGACTAGTCCTGTGTCCAGTGGATTTTAGTTGATTATTAGCCCCTTACCCTTACGAAAAGTCATGAGCTCTTGGGATCTAATTTGCTCTTCTAAATTCCACTAAAGTCTTCCTTTTTTGGGCAGCACTTTATTTTTCACCTTTTTGTGTGCACCGAGCTAGTTCACTTAGTTTGTCCTGCAATCATTTCATTAGGATCTCATATGCTTGTCATCAATTCTCCAAAACCCACAAGGGATACCCTAGATGCACTTTCAATGCTTCCACTGCACCTTGCACATCTGGATTCTTTTATTTCTTTTGAGGTGTTCCATTGTCTCCAAAATCTTGAATGGTTGCTCGACATAAGACAGATCCTCAGCTACGTCAACCTCGTTCATGGGTAACATCTCTTCAGGCTTCCTCAGACATTTCTTGAGCTGTGACACATGGAATACATCGTGCACATCCAATAGGCGAGCCGGTAATTCTAGTTGATATGCCACTTCGCCTTTCCTCCATGGTCACGTGGTTCACCCGTCCTCGCATCACATTCTGCTGTTGCGGCTGCACGGGCTTCTTCTTTGGGCACTTATGCGCGTAGTGCCGCACTTCACCCCAGTTGAAGCATTGCACCCAAACTTTAGGTGCCTGGCCTTTGTTGTCTTGGGGTTTGTTCGGGGGTCCTTGTACTGCTGGTCGAGGTTGATATGCGGGGCGAGGCTGCTGTACAAACTGACGTTGTGGCTGTGTTGGTGCTGACGGAGGCCTGAAATTCGGATTGTACCCTCTCGGCACGGAGTAGGGTACCGCAGCACGACTCGTCTGCCCTGCGGGTTGCTGCATCAGACGTGGGCGGGTGTTGCTACCCAAGGCTTGGTGTGACCATCCCGCCTTCCTCTTGTTTTCATTTTCCAAGGCCTTTAGCTTCCTTTCTACATAAATGCCCTGTCCACCATCTTTTGGAAGCTTTCATACTCATTGGAGGACATTGCACACTGCATTTCTGCTGTAAGTCCTTCCACAAAGCAGTCCTGTTTCTGCTCATCAGTCTCGATGTCCCGTGGTGCATAACAGGATAGTTGGGTGAATTTAGTGAGGTACTCCCTCAC
Source organism: Neostapfia colusana (assembly GCA_030760725.1). NCBI lineage: Eukaryota > Viridiplantae > Streptophyta > Magnoliopsida > Poales > Poaceae > Neostapfia > Neostapfia colusana. The sequence goes on along the minus strand of JASWHV010000007.1, from coordinate 99,081,137 downwards.
AGTCATGTTTCCTTGCTGCAGCCCCAAGAACTCATTCCTCTTGTTTTTGAGTTCACCCCTTGGTATGTAATGGTTGCGGAAACTGCGCTTGAACTCTTCCCAAGTGATGTTCTCAAGGTCATGATGGGCGGCCACGTAAGCGGTCCACCAATCAGCAGCAGGTCCATGCAATTGGTGAGAGGCAAACAGCACCCTCTCATATCCTTGGCATTGTATGATCCTCATCTTGCTCTCAACGGTCTTTAGCCAATCATCTGCCTCCAGAGGTTCAGCAACACTTGCAAACTTGGGAGGTTGAGTCCCTAGAAACTCACTCAACCTTGGTTGGCGTGGTGCAGCTTGTGCAGGTGGAGCTTGGTGCAAGTTGGCCACCACTTGAGTCAGGCTCTGGATGAGCTGATTTTGATTTTCAAGCATTTGGTGGATGGGATCAACTCCTTCATGGCGACCACCCCTTTCTTGTCCTCCAGAAATATGAGGGTTGCCGGCCTCATCGTTGTTGTTGGCGGGGTTGGCAGCACGACCCTTTCCTCTTCCGGCCATCTATCATGATCAACCAGATGTTAACTTAAAGCATTACGTATTAACTTCCCAAATTGCTTGTTTTAAACATAAAATTTTGAGACCTTACTATATTTATATTTTCTGAGGGTTTCATATCTCACGCGGAATAAATGTACTCTTTATTCATAGGGGTTCACACATCAAAGCAAAACAATCCTGAAGACGAGGTTGTGGACAATTGCCCATGGCTTCCACAACTCACGTCACACACCAAATATAATCATACCCTTACCTAAGGTAACGACTCCACTACTCGACATCTGCTAAACTAAGGGAAAGGACTCTACACCACTTGTTTCACTGAGCTGGCTCCTCGGGATCTTTCTCATAATTGCGGCTGCCCTCTGACTCCGCTTTGGGTGGGGAAGCTGCTGGTGAAGTGCGGCGACGCCTGCTTGCCCGGCGATCTGAGGAGTCAGGAGTCCATGTGTCATTCACGGTGACACACAGTTCATTCCCATCTCCTCTTTCTCTCGCCCTCAAGCTGGCTCGATGCAACGCCTCAGTCTCCTTCATGGTGTCACGTACATCCTGAAGCTCCTGCTGACACTCCAGCAGTCGAGTGTTGAGCATAGCAGCATCCTCCAAGCACAAGTCCATGTGCTCATGGGAAGTCCCTTGCTGCACTGGCAGGTACTTGTACTCCGTTGTACCACTCTCACGCTGTAGGACATACATGTACTCAGTCATGTCCAGGTGGCGACGATAGATGTGACTCAGACAGGTGATTGCCTCCCAGGTGACATCCTTCTCCGTATCAATCTGTGTCGCTCGACAAGCTAGAGAGCGGTGGATCTTGAGCAGCTGATTTTCATGCATAATCCTCATTTCTGAACTCCATTCTTCCCGCTTCTCACGGATGGTCCGCGTGGAGCTGTAGTGTATGATTAGCTTGCCCGTATTGCCGGCGGCGTGGAGCATGCGTCGAAGATGGCGCAACAAGCCTCCTACTGCCAATCCGTAGGAGAGATACGTCACCGGACGGTCCTCCTCTCTCAGGGCAAGGGCAACTACGGGAACTCTCCCTCCGGTGGACTTGCGGGCGGTACGGATCATGCGAACCATCTAAAACATAAAGCATTTAAAATTAAGTTAGATAAGATTTTAAACAAAAATCCTATTTTGAATAAAAGTTGGGGTAAGATGAATAAAGTGACCCCATTAAATAACACCTTCAACCCACACTTTTGTAAAATAGTTTTTAAGAAAATAGGGTCCTTAAATACGTCCATTTCTACCTAGTTCCACGTTCCTACTGGCAACCTTGGCTCTGATACCACTCACTTCTGTCACACCCAGTTTCTCCAAAGAACAACCGAGTGAATATCACATGTATGCCAGGATCATGTTCTCATACATGTGATGACAAATAGTGAAGCATCATTTATTACAAGCCAGGTGTCGAATATAAATACGTCTTACAAAGCATACGTCTCGATGGACGATTAATAAGCTCATAACATGAAAATAAACTAGCAGCGGAATTTTATTCTTGTGGGCTTCGTCACAGGCGTTGCCCGGGGGACTCCATGAACCTAGAAGTCTTCTTCGGGTCCGAAGTCTTGGTCATTGAACACCACATCATCCCCTTGACCTGAGCAGCAATTTAAACCAACAAATATGCAAGGTTGAGTACCGTTGGTACTCAGCAAGTGTGGGAAAGTTATGTCATGCATGGCTAGAGCGAGGAGAGGTTGAACTCATGGTTAAAGCACTACGCAATTAATACCTATCACCTTAGCTTATTAAGCACCTACATTTCTACACAGGTGAAATGGTCCCAATCTCCCATCCCATCATCATAATCAAATAACCATAACATCATTTCCAATGTTAAGCTCCCCGCTTAACATCCACAACTTCCAAAGTCATCACCCTCTAATCATGAATAAGTCCAAGCCACTCTTGACCGTGAGCACGGCTGTCATGACAGTTTTGACTCTGCAGAGTTTGCACCACTGTACCCACATATAGTGATTTCATCCCCCGTTGCCGGGTGGACTAAAAGAACCTCTATTATGCCAGTGGCTACGAATCACATTCACACTTCCCAGGTGTGTAGCCAGGAGATCACTACGAAGCCTTTACAAAGGGATTCCCGACGAGCGTGGGCCCACTGAGGTTTCACCCCTAACAGCATACAAGAGGCTCCAACCCCGCTGCAGTGGCCCCCTCTTGAGCCTTGCGGTTCATATGATAGTCCAGCTGACACCTATTCCCCGCACCATCCAATACACCCATACTACGCCAGGGATACACCTAATTAATTGGCCAAGCTGCCCCATCTCAGCATGTGGTTAGCATGGTAAAGCCAGGTTACATGCTCCATGAACCGGTCCTTAGGATCCAGGCAAGTACTAAACTCAAACCCGAGTCTCGTGCACCCAGCACCAACCAAATCATCCAACTTGCCTCGATTCCTACCTCTACATAACTCATAATATCTCATTCAAGAATAAGGTAAACAAGTTGATGATATCATATCCCACTTATCCTATTCTAAGCATGGCTAAGCATAAGTAATATGAATGAATGACATAATAAAGCAAAATCCCAACCCAAGCTACAAGGAAACAAGATAATGCAATTCTAGGGAAACTTCCTAGCATGGGTGTCATATTTCAATTGACAATGCAAATAATTCTATCTATACATCCTAGCATAGGATCAAAGTGGTCAAGGACACTTGCCTTCTTCCTGCTGCTCTGGGAATGGATATCCCTAATCTTGGAAGGGAAGAACTTGCTCTGGGGCAGGTTCTACTCATGCCAACACACATAGCAAAAGAAAACAACAATCCATAAGACATAGTTCACACTTTCACTCCACACATACATATGATAGTCATTCACATTTCTAAGTGTTGTGGTTACTCAAGATGTGTTGATTTTTAGCTTACATGCACTTTTTAAACATATATATATAATTTCTAACTTTTGTATTCAGATTTCAGTTTGCACACTATATATGAATTTCCAATTTAAACAAATTCTTTAATACACTCTTTAGCTACCAAGTTTGCATGGAAGGTAATTTCCTACTTCAAATGGGTTTTCAGATCTTCTACCAGTCCTAAACTGAAGTCTTTGGATTTGGAGACTTCATTTATCATTTTCTAATCATGCACACCTATTTTCCTATATTTTTCAGATTTATTTTCTATGACTAAAAGTAAATTTGAATATTAAATAGTAGGGCATATCATCTAAACAGAATAGGTTCTGATCTAAAATATTAAATAATATATTTTGGAACTTCTTCTCTGATGTGAACTAATTTAAATTTATTTTACCAATTTTCAGAATTATTTCCTAACCTAAAAATGTGTCCCTATAACTAATTAAATGTGAACAATCAATTAAACAGATTCATTTCAGCTTAACATCTACTTTTATCTCATTCTAAAGTTTTGCAAGTGCTAGGATAGTTTAAATTTGAATTTACAATGTGTTTGTCTCACCTTTTAAATTTTAAATCCTAATCACATATTCAAATTCCTAAATTTCATATCATATAGGGTTAAAAAGGTAAACTCACCCCACTACAGGGTCTATTATATTATTACATAAATTCCCAGGGGTCTAACTACACATAACAGAGGGGTTTTCCTAATTTTTATTAAGTCCAGGGGCTAAAACTGATTTTTAAATGAATTTATATGAATTTCTGAAGTTCCAGTGGCTAGATCAGAAGTTTCCAGGGCTAGCTCGTATTTTCCGAGATCCCCAGGGGGTAGCGCGTAAGAATCCCGGCCTTTATAATGCGGTGCCGACGTGGACCGTCCGATTTAAAACAGACGGCTGAGATTATAACGTCGAACCGGTACGCAGGGGTTTCAGTTCAACCGTGCGATTTAAATTAAACGGTGCACAAGCGGCCACGTCGCCCTGGCCGTGCGCGGGCGGCGCGCGGCGGTTGGAGGCGGCGATCTCGCTGGAAAACTTCGGATCTTCGTCTATTCTTCCTAAAACTGGGATTTCATGGCATAGATCGGTAGAGGGGAGGCCGGGGATCTCACCTCGGGGTTTTTCTTGAGCTCGGAGGTCCTGGAAGGCGGTCGGCGACGAGGTCCGAGATGGAATCGCTGCGGTGCTCGTCAGAGCTGTGCCTAGAGCGCAAACCACCGAGTTTTTTGCACCTGCATGATTCCCCGGAGGAGGTGGAACAAGCTCGGCGCGTTAGATCAGAAATCCTGAGCGAAGATCGAGAGAAAACGGCCGGAGAAGCTCTGGTTCTCACCGGGAGGAAAAGTAGCCGATCGTGGGGAAAAAACGCGGCGATGCCGGCGTTTTTATAGACGAGGGAGGGCGGCGTGTTTGTTTAGATCGAGTTTGAGTTGTCCGGGACCGGGAGTCGGGCTTGGGGACGTGGAATTCCGGGTTAGTTGCGATCGGGCGCGCGCGCGGAAGAGTCCGGCGGTTGGCGCGAGCGGGAGGTGAGGGATGACAGGCGGGCCCCGCGTGTCAGCGAGAGGGAGAGGGGGGCGCGCGGCTGCGGGCTGGCGCGGGGGGTGGGTGGGCCGGCTGGTGGGTTTCGGCCCACTGGCCGGGGGTTTTGTTTTTTTCTTTTTCTTTTTCTTTTTCTTTTCAGTTTTGAGTTGAATTTGAATTCCAATTTGAATTTGAATTTCTGCACCACATGCAATACGTCCAAAATTTTTTAAATTCCCCTCTTAACAGGTTTTGGGGTGTTACATTATTGAAGCAAACCGTGAAAAATCCGCTACGAATTTCCAGATTTTGCTCCGGCGGTCTTAAACCAAGCTCCCGGTACGGATTCTTCGAATTCCCGCTCTATGATCCTTCTTAAGTTATCAAATCTTGCACATAGGCGTTGGACTAGCCGGCGATCAATTTCCTTTCTGCATCCATGGTATGAAACCGACAAGGAGTGACGAATTTTGAGCTCGATCGAGGACGTTCATGGCGGGCACGATCGGTCACATGGTGCCAACCAACTTGCCGCCATCTTTGAACACCTTTGAAACCTTGTCGAGCTTCCTAGAGGTGTACTGATGCTGTAGAACTGATTGTTCGAGGTCTTGGCGGGTTAGAACCCACGACCGACGGCGCCGAACATCAATCGAGGCCGCCGCACGTTGCCGGGTTATTTCCGGTCACCGCCAGCTCAAACTGACCCCACAGACGTGTTCCTTGATGTCAATAACCCCCTGGTGGCGAGTTTCAGACTGTGCGATAGCCGGCAGCAACAATTCGGCGAGCTGCGGGTCTGCTCCGGCGAGGGAGGCGGCGCGGGCGCGAGGGAGCGTCGGGAGGAAGAAGAAGACGAGGGTCCCGGCCGTCAGCGACTTAGAAATTAAAATCAGGATTGGGTGCGGCTGGGATCCGTTGTGCTGGCCCACAGGAACCCCGTAGACACCGGTGTGTCGACGCCTCGGTGCGCAACACGTGTCCCCGTGGCACACCCGCAGGTTTAAACTTTTCCCAGATTTTCAGATTTCATTCAAACTTCAAAGCCTCATAACTTTGGCTAGGAAGCTCCAAATCGAGTGAACCAAATTTTGTTGGATTCAGCTCTCTGAGCACTTTCCAGCGAATCAAGTTTCACTTCATGAAAATCCTTAATTCTCCAGAGTTAATTCCTCAAAATTTAAACTGTTTGGAATTTTAACTGGAGAATCCTTTGGAGGAAAATTCTGAAATTTTGCTGGGATGTTCATCAAGATATCCCTGAGCTACCATAAAAATTTCAGGTCCATTTGAGCTCAATTGTTCCACATAATGGTGTGATTGGTGAAACTGTTCCAGAGAAAGTAGGAAATGTTCAGAAATATTTTCAGAATTTTCTATGAAATTGTTTAGCTCATATCTTTAGTTAGGAACCTTCAAATTAAGGGAGACCAATTCCATTATAACCCTCTGAAAAACTAGTTTTCATAAAGTCATGGCTTGTTCCATGAAAATCCCTAGAACATCCTAAGAGTTCCATTTAAGGTCAAGGACATAATTATTTGTGGAGGACTCAAATGAGCTGTGCTACATCTAAAACTTGACCAAGTCTCTGTTTAGGTTGAAACCAAGCCACAGTAAAAATTTCAGAGTCATTGTGTCTTTCTAGTGGAACTTATAAACTTCACAAGTTCAAACTTAATACAAATGCATTCAAATTAATACATGTACTTCTTATATCATGTAGTCGCTAAGGTCGAGGAGGAGCAGCTAACCTACGACCAAGAGCAGCAAGTCAAGCTCCGGTTTGCATTAACCTTTTTGCAAGTTTTTATTGTTTTGAGCACTTACCTGAGTATTATGATTCCTTGCATTAGAGTCTTGTTTGGAAACTCAATTGCATAGCCAAGGAAAACCATGGGTTGGGATTAGGATTGAAAACCCCGTTAGCTATTGCAATGCTAAGATGATGTAGGATTCGGTACAAGTCGAGTAGTTGGAACTACTCGCGAGCATAGGCTAGAGGCACTCGACTCGGGTAGAGATAGCACATGATACACATGGCAAGAAAAATGAGACCGAGCGGAGAGTAAGGGCAGAGAGACTTTGGGGCCTGTGTGCTGTAGCTCCGCTTGTGTCGATTGAGGACCGAGCCGTGTGCGGGCATGTTAAACAAGCTAGAACAGTACCGAAGACCTACCGGCTATATGGGAACCGGGAAACCGATGTAACTCGGGTAGCTGGGTGTTGAGTCATAGCTGGTCGTTCAGAGGGTAGGTTGAGAGCTCGAGGGGTAAATTGGCTGGCGGCACTGAGATGCGCGTGCAGAGATCTCTTGCTCGGGACGATTGAACCGGTTCAACATTTGGCTAACGGGTGAAAGGGTGTTGCGTATGGCGTCCGTGATGGTTGCTGTAGGCAACATCGAGTACGGGCGTACGTGACGGGTTATTCGGGTAACCCTGCAGGTGTAAACCGATTATAATCGCCGTCCCTCGTGGTCAGTGAGTACCACTTGTTCACTGTACTGTGACGTAGAAAGAACAGGCTAGTCACATGTTAAAATGTTGCTGATTGAAAGATGGAATTTGATTGTCAATGATTTGTCATAGTTTAGAGATAACTAAAGTTCTTTTCGACTTTGGGCAAAGTACATGAGAGAAATGTGTTTCTTGTTTGATTGCGGCTCTCTCATGTGCCTTAGCGTAAGGTTCTCCACAACCTGCTGCTAAAACTTGAAAGTAAGATTCCACTAATTAGGCGAGTCCTTTACAACTTGTTTTTATCTCATGTACCTATCACCCCTCATGTAGAAGTTCCATGTTTAGGAGAGACGGGTCAGTCTTGCTGAGCCTTCGTGCTCACTGCTTGTGTTTGGAGCTTTTGCAGGGTTCTACGAGGAAGGGACTCCCGAAGAGGAGGTGGAACCCCAGGAGGGGAATCCCGTCGAGTGGGAGTCGTGCACGCCACGGTGTTAGTGTGCGTGCGTGCTAGCAATGACACGTTCACGGGCTGAACGTGAACTTGATGCGTAGTCTACGCCCGGGAGTGTAGACTGGACTTATTTTGATGTAAAAATGTTCATAAACCTCTTTATGTAATAAATATTGCTTCCGCTTTGTACCTTTGATGTGTGTTATCCGGTGCTGTGCAACGCAGCACCCCTCAGCATGATCCTGACTCGACAAGACCGTGGGGTCGTGCCAGCATGGTATCAGAGCTCGCTTGAGGTTTAACGCACTAAAAAGGTCATCTTTTTCAAAAATCCAGTGAGGAACGAGTTAGTAGCCCGTATAAGGATGTTATTAGTGTATAGAAAGTGGCATACTAACCTATCTGTCTATGTCGGAAAATCGTGCATCTCGGGACGTTTATATCTTGGGGGGTGCACGTAAGCGCTGTCCACCAGTGCGCACAAGCTGAAGGGTGGAGCCCCACGTGTGGCAGGTAACCCGACCCGCTTTGATATCCTCTACGGCTCTTCATGTCGTTTGGGTTATTCGAGCAACGTCTGTCCCTGGCGTGCGTGGTGCAATTTGGGAGACCCCGTTACGTGGTCTGAAATGTGAACACGTAACTCAAGGCATGTTTGGCTTGAGAACATCCGGGCGAGTGATGACGGCCGGGTGTACGAACTGTATGGATACCGGGCTCGGTGTGCAGCCGAGTCTGACGATTGCTTGAGTTATTTCAAGGTAGCATAACCACGAAACGGTAGACGTGTAGCATCCGTGTGAGAGAGACGCTTAGTGCCACTGAATTAACGAAGCCGGCTAAGTCCGGTATAGGTTCTTTTTATGAGGACGTAGTACCGACATGATCTGGTGACGCATCGACGTCACACCTCACTAAATGAACAACTTCATTGTAAAACTTGAAAGTTTTAATATGGAACATTAAAACTTTGCTGTAACCTCTTCCCTTAGTCAGGATATTCAAAGTTAACAAGTTTTCAACTTATAGGTTGCTAAGGACAGAGCACTCTGTTTTCAGCTGAATTAAGGCTGAAGTTAATCAGAGGTTAGAGATTGAGTTATTTCGAGGTTGGGGTCATATGATACATTTCTGGAAAGATTTGGAAGAGCTTTACAACTCTACTGTTGAGGTCCAGAGGTGTTTCTTCCCTTAACCAATCGAAAACTGCAGTAGAGTTGAAACTGTCCAGAAAACTGGGTAGAGCAAAGACTCTCTGTAAACTCTCTGTAAATTGAGCATAACTTCCTGCATAAAAATCCAAAAATAGAAAATGAGGTATTTATGGAAATCTTATGAAATGGGTTACAACTTTGTAACAGAAAGTTTTGTCAGATTGTGAACAGAATTAACAGGAATTCTTGGATCAAGTCAGTACCTAAAGCAGGGAGGTGCTGTCCAATTTTCTCCAGAAATTATGATTAACTTTGACACCTCATAACTTTTGAACCAGGACAGATCTTAGGCCAAGAAAATACTTTGTGGAAAGCTATTGAAGTTAGCTTTAACTTTGATGTTGAGCTTCTGAATTGGTTTTGCTTTAACATGGCCTAAATCAGGTTGAGATGGGATCTGATCAGGGCTGTCATGTTGAACAGCAGATCAGCAGTCAAATTTGCTTAAAATTTGAACTATGTTTCCAAGTTTTATGAGTTCAATGATATGTTTGGTGTTATAACTCAATGGTTTACTGTTCAAATAAATATTTGACATTTCTCAAATATATTTTTACAGATGACAGCAGATAAACAGTTGGAGAACAGGTTGGTGGTGTCTCACTGTTCTCACCACAGCGGCTATCCGGAAGTATTGAGGCAGATGCTTCAATATTTCGGGTACAACCAGATGCCGCAGTACTTCGCCAAGGAAGAAGGCGAGGAGGGGAACAAGATGTGGACCATCCATGTCAAAGTCCCTGCAGGACCTACGCCACCCGTTTGGGTGCCGTTCTCCGTCACGGTGAGAGGTAGACAACCGGAAGGGATGTGGCAAGCGGCAGGCTGTGACGCCATGTCACGTTTCTGCCAACTGCACGTGAAGGCTATGGAGGGCACTCCATAAGCGCTCGTTCCGGTGGAGGGACGGGCTCATCATGTGTGGGAAGGGAGGTACCGGGAGGCAACAGACCCGAGTTGCCCAAGGTACAACCCCGCGGAGGCAAACCTTAGCCTCCAGATGAGGGCGGGAAACGCCGTGATGGACAGCCAAGCTGTTCATACGGAGCATCTTGCCACAAGGCTCAAGGAGTGCACAAGCCGTGGAGACCATTTCAAGAGTGCTCACAGCTCACTACGCAACGTGCTCCTTCCGACGATCAAGCGACTGAATGAACATCACAATCAGTTGCATCGTCTGAAGAAGGCAAAGAAGAAGAGCCGTGTTGACATCGCGGCGTTACAAGAGCTGGTACAGACTCTAACCCAGCAGAATGAGGACCTTGCTCAAGAGCGAGATGATGCTATTGGGGAAGGGCAAGGCCGGGAAGAAGACTACAACCAAGCCATGGATGAGGTGCATGCATTACAGGACCTCGTGCCTCCGGTATTGGGCATACCGGTGGTCTTGGGTCTTCCGGCAATGGGAGAACCCGAGATGGGAGAAGAGGTGGTAGATCCGGAGCCACCAGCAGAGGTCCCCGAGGAGGACGACCCGCAGGAGGTCGAGTTCTACTCCGAGTAGGGGGTTACAGTTGCCAAGTAGGGCAGCTGGGGTAGTGTAACCCAACTTTTGTAATCGGTGACAAGTCGTGTAGGCAGTGGCGTATGTATAGGTAGTGACGACATGAGCACGACTTCTCGGAGACCCGAGAATAATGTATCTTGTATAAAGTTTATGCTTTATCAATATATGAGAATGTTGTGCAAATTATTTATGTGTCACTTCAATACCTACTGTTGCATATGGAATTTTAAGTATGACATGTGCTAATCGCTGCTATTTTGAATTTCAGAATGACTCGTACTCGTGCCAAACCGGACGTTGGGGGTACTAGCCAAGGGGGAGAGACCTCCCAACAGCGTCCCGAGGACTCCTCGGGACAGCAGCAGCAACAGCAAACAACGCCACCGCCACTGCCAACGGTTACATTGGCCGACATCGTCGCGGCAATGGCGGGTTCACATCAGCAGCACACGGAGTTGCTGCAAACTCTCATCGCTAATACGTCTCGCCCAGAGAGACATCAAGACCGTAAGGAGCATCAACAGAGCTCCTACTTCGACTTCCTAGCGACTCATCCCCCGGTATTCTGAAGGGCGGATGAACCTCTCGACGCGGACAACTAGCTCCGCGCAATAGAGATGAAGTTCGGGCTGCTCCAGATAAGTGAGCAGCACAAGACTCAGTTCGCGGTCCAGCAGCTCCAGGGATCCGCGAGCACGTGGTGGGCAAACTTCTGTGCTTCACAGCCCACCGACCGAGTTATGACCTGGGCGGAGTTCAGGACGGCCTTCAGGGCCTATCACATACCGCCGGGTCTGATGAAGAGGAAGACGCAGGAGTTCCTACACCTGCAGCAAGGGAGCCGGAACGCGCTGTAATACTCCAGGGCGTTCAACGATCTCGCGCTCTACGCATCGTATAACACCGATACCGACGAGAAGCGGCGGGACCACTTTTACCAGGGGCTTAACCCGCTCCTGAAGGGCAAATTGGCGATGCTCAATCACGGCAGCCTCAATGACATCATTGATGTTGTGATTGTCCAAGAGGACTCCGGCAAGGAGTTAGCGGCGGCGGAGAGAAAGTGAAGTGTGCCGCAAAGCAGCGGAGAAGGAGGCGTTCCTTCTCAGAAGTTTTGGATGGTGAATCGCCCACCATCAGGTCCACGCTGGCAGCCACCACAGAGGCTGATGCCGTTCCGCAGTCGGCCGTATTCTTCACCGGCATTCAGGTCGGCACTGCCAGCACCACCTCCACAACAACAACCGCAGCAGCGGACGATGCCGCATGCGTATGCACCTCAGCAGCGCATGTCGGGCTTTCGTCCCCCGAGCACCGCACAAGCAGCGGCCACATGTTACAAGTGTGGTCGTCCAGGACACTTCGCCAGCAGTTGTCCGGAGAGGCAGGGCGGCGGAGTTGCACCGCAGTTTCCGGGGTGGAATCAACCCCGGAACCTCACTAATGCGCGGCGGGCAAACCCTAGGCCCGGCACTGTCCACCAGCTTGCCATAGAGGACGTGCCGGAGGGTGGGCCAATCCTTGCGGGTATGTTCCAACTCCACCAGCATCCTGCCGTAGTATTGTTTGATTCAGGCGCCAAGCATAGCTTCATTAGCCAAGCTTTCATTGATAAATATAGCTTGCAAGTACTACCCACGGATAGTCCTTATGTGATCTGTTCACCGGGTGGGGAAATTTCAGCAAGCATGATGGTCCCAAAAGCGCCATTGTGCTTAGGGGGTAGAGTATACCCAACGTCTCTCATAATTTTAGAGGGACAAAAGGTCGATGTCATCTTAGGGATGTCGTGGTTAACCCGCCATGGCGTTGTTTTAGACACCATCCTCCGAGTTGTGCACTTGAACTCTGAAGTGCACGAGTCTCATTCCTTATTTCTGGACAGTCCAGAAATAAAACTTCCAAGTGTCTATCAATCCACAACCATCAGACTGGAAGATATTCCATTGGTCCAAGAGTTCCCTGACGTGTTCCTGTATAATTTACCGGGGATGCCACCCGATAGAGAGGTGGAGTTCAAGATTGAACTTGCACCGGGAACCATGCCAATATCCCGAAGGCCATACAAGATGGCGCCCAAGGAGTTGGCTGAATTGAAGACCCAACTAACGGACCTGCTGGAAAAGTGTTTTATTAGGCCGAGCTCCTCGCCATGGGGCTGTTCGGCGTTATTTGTAAAGAAGAAAGATGGGACGTTGCGGCTTTGCGTGGACTATCGTCCATTAAATGCCGTAACCATCAAAAACAAGTACCCGTTGCCACGGATCGACATGTTGTTTGATCAGTTGGTCAAAGCAAAGATCTTTTCCAAGATGGACTTAAGATCCGGGTACCATCAGATTAAGATACGGGCTGAGGATATTCCGAAGACGGCTTTCTCGACGAGGTACGGACTTTATGAGTACCTGGTCATGTCCTTCGGCCTCACCAATGATCCAGCTCACTTCATGTACTTGATGAACTCGGTATTCATGCCGGAGCTGGACAAGTTTGTCGTGGTCTTCATCGACGACATACTGGTATATTCCAAGTCGGAGGAAGATCACAAGAGACATTTGCGTATAGTCTTGCAACGGCTGCGGGATCACCAGCTATACGCGAAATTCAGCAAGTGTGAATTCTGGATATCGCAAGTGCCTTTCCTCGGGCATATCATCTCAGCGGAGGGTATCGCTATAGACCCGAGCAAGATCACTCAAGTGCTTAATTGGAAATCCCCGAGGACTGTTCACGAGGTACGGAGTTTCCTCGGACTAGCGGGATATTATCGGAGGTTCATTCCGAACTTCTCGAATATTGCCAAGCCTATGATGGAGCTGCTGAAGAAGGCTACCAAATATGTTTGGAGTCCAGCATGTGAAGCAGCATTCAAGGCGTTAGTCAAGCACTTAACATCAGCACCGGTTTTGGCGCAGCCAGACACAACAAAACCGTTCGATGTGTACTGCAATGCATCTGGCACTGGGCTTGGATGTGTGCTGATGCAAGACCGAAGAGTGGTCGCGTATGGATCATGGCAGCTTAGAAACCATGAGCAGAATTATCCGACCCACGATTTGAATCTCACTGCCGTGGTACTCGCACTCAAAATGTGGAGGCACTACCTACTCGGTAACCTCGTACATTTATATACCGACCACAAGAGCCTCAAGTACATATTCACTCAGAAGGAGCTGAACATGAGGCAGCGAAGATGGTTAGAACTGATAAAGGATTACGAAATAGAGATCCATTATCATCCGGGCAAGGCAAACGTAGTGGCAGATGCGCTGAGCCGCAAGTCACACGTCAACAATCTGACCATCACACCGTTGGAAGAGAGCGAACCACCACTGCATGTAATTCCACATAGAGCTCTCTACAACCTATCTTTGATCCCCACCATCTGTGAAGAGATAGCGGCAGCTCAGAAACATAACAAGGGCATGTCACATTTGCGGATACGTGTAGATAGTGGGGAGCTTAAATATTTCCGGAAAGACGGAGACGGCGTCCCAAGGACCGGATCGTCATACCCTGTAACCCGGAATTACGGAAGAAAATCTTTGATGAGGCTCTCTTGTAAAAGTTTTCTATTCACCCCGGCAGCAACAAAATATATCAAGAACTCAGAAGCAAGTTTTGGTGGACACGGATGAAGTGGGAGATCACGAAGTACGTGTCCGAGTGTGATACATGTCGAAGGGTGAAGGCGGATCATATGCGGAAACCGGGACTGCTACAACCACTGGGCGTTCCTGCCTGGAAGTGGGAGGACGTGAGCATGGACTTCATCGTCGGTTTACCCACCACTCTTCAAAAGCATGATTCTGTGTGGGTGATCATCGACCGGCTCACCAAAGTTGCCCATTTCATCCAGGTCAACACCAACTACAACGCCAAGAAGTACGCTGAACTTTACATCTCACGGATCCTATGCTTCTACGGCGTACCCCGTACCATCATATCGGATCGGGGCACTTTATTCGTGTCCCGTTTTTGGGAGCAGCTACACGCTGCCTTGGGGACGAAGCTAATCCGTAGTTCAGCGTACCACCCGCAAACGGACGGGCAAACCGAGCGGGTAAACCAGATCCTAGAGGACATGCTACGAGCTTGCGCTATCAACCACGACAAGAATTGGGATGATCACTTGCCGTTAGCCGAGTTCTCGTACAACAATGGGTACCAAGCCAGCATCAGAATGGCGCCCTACGAGGCACTATATGGGAGAAAATGCTGCACACCATTGAATTGGTGTTAGTCTGGCGGAAGGGTTACCTTCGGGATTGACCTTGTCAACAATGCGGAAGAAAAGGTTCGACCGATTCAAGCGAACCTAAAAGCCGCCCAATCCCATCAGAAACAGTAAGCGGACCGGAGAAGATGCCCATTGCAGTTTGGAGTCGGGGATCACGTATACCTACGTGTGTCTCCAATGAAGGGCGTAAATAGATTCGGGGTGAGAGGAAAGTTGGCACCCCGATTCATCGGTCCGTTCCAGATTACCGAAAGATGTGGATCAGTAGCACACTGGCTGAGATTACCATAAGCACTTTCCGGTGTGCACGACATCTTTCACATTTCCCAGCTGAGGAAGTGTCTCAAGCTATCTACTACCGTTCAGCTGGAGGACATTGAAGAACTGCAACCGGATGTCACCTATCGGGAGGAACCGGTAAAGATTATTGATGAGATGGCCCGAACCACACGCAACCGTACGTTGTGGTTCTACAAAGTTCTATGGAGTAATCACTCCGTGGACGAAGCGACATGGGAGAGCAAAGGATTTCTTCATGCTAACTACCCTGACTTTTTCACGTCGCATATCCGGTAATTTTCCACCGTCCTGTCTCTCATTTTCACCTTATAATCTAGGGACGCGATTCTTTTAAGGGGGGAGGAATTTAAGGGCCTCAGTTTTTGACACATGTTTTAAGTGTCATCACCACACACACACCTCATTTGAAGCAAGTTGATAAACACATTTGAATAGCAAGTAACCACCATCAACATGATCATTAGAGAATAAACTCACATATTGCAAAAGTGGTATTTCCCACATGTAATGTATAGGGGATGGGCATATGAAAAACTCCTACACATTGCTAGGAATGTCCATGCCAAGTTTCAACCAAATTCAAAACCTTTTGAGGTCATTTTGGGCATAGCTAGAAAGAGGGCAGTTTGAAACTACATTCAAATTCAAACTGTTTTTATCCCATGAATTCAAAAGTGGGAGACATATTCTTACTCAGCACAATTTTTTGAGCTCACACACCAATTTTCACTCCATTTGGAGTTGATCTTGACATGAGCTAAGTGGGGCAAATTCAAACTTTATTTGAATTTCAAACTGAACATGTGCTGAAATTTATCCAAACCAAACCCAATTTGAATTATAACCAATTCAAATGGCTCAAAGGTTGATAATTTAAATCACCAGGGGCTTTGTGGGAACTACTGTTTACAACAGTAAATTGGAGTTAAGTTCAGAGGTTAAAATTGAGGGTGGGACCCACATGTCATAGAGCTAAGAGGGAAGACTTGCACACAAAGTCACAGCCTCGGTGGGAAATTCCACCGAGCAGCTGCCGGGTGTGCCACCGAGAAGGGACCGGCGCCACCAGCTGCTTCCCCCTTCGCGCGCTGGCGCCCAGGGCGGCCTTCTCGTGTCCCCACGCGACCGTCACCGCCTCAGCCTGAGCGAAGACCGGTTGCCTTTATCTCCTCGTGGGCGACATCGAGCAGCGCCATTTTTCTTCCTCTGAGCTCTCGGTCGATTGGGAAAATGAAGAAAACAATCGCACCCTCGTTCCCCCGAGTTGTTAGTCAGCACGCTGAGCTCAAGCACCACCCTCCCAACGCCTGAACCACCGGGTTTCGGCTCCCGTTCCCGTGATCAACGACGACCGCCACGACTGAGCTGAAGAATGGCGATCGGTCTCACGTGGACAGCCTTCCACAGGGGCTTTCTCGGTCCAGCAAGAGTGGCAACAGCAGCGCGCGACCACCGTGTTGCTCTCCTCCATGTCTTGAAGCAAACCGTGAAGAATCCGCTACGAATTTCCAGATTTTGCTCCGGCGTTCTTAAACCGAGCTTCTGGTACGGATTCTTCGAATTCCCGCTCTATGATCCTTCTTTAGTTATCAAATATTGCACAAAGGCGCTGGACTAGCCGGCGATCAATTTCCTTTCTGCATCCATGGTATGAAACCAACTAGGAGTGACGAATTTTGAGCTCGATCGAGGACGTTCATGGCGGGCACGATCGGTCACACGGTGCCGACCAACTTGCCGCCATCTTTGAACACCTTTCAAACCTTGTCAAGCTTCCTAGAGGTGTACTGATTCTGTAGAACTGATTGTTCGAGGTCTTGGCGGGTTAGAACCCACGGCCGACGGCACCGAAACTCAACCGAGGCCGCCGCACGTCGCCGGGTTATTTCCGGTCACCGCCAGCTCGAACTGACCCCACAGACGTGTTCCTTGACGTTGATAACCCCCTGGCGGCGAGCTTCAGACCATGGGATAGCCGGCAGCAGCAATCTGGCGAGCTGCGGGTCTGCTCCAGCGAGGGAGGCGGCGCGGGCGAGAGGGAGCGTTGGGAGGAAGAAGAAGACGCGGGGCCCGGCCGTCAGCAACTTAAAAATTCAAATCGGGATCGGGTGCGGCATGGATCCGTTGTGCTGGCGTGCAGGAACCCCGTAGACCCCAGTGTGCCGATGCCTCGGTGCGCAACACGTGTCTCCGTGGCCCACCCGCAGGTTTAAACTTTTCCCTGATTTTCAGATTTCATTCAAACTTCAAAGCCTCATAACTTTGGCTAGGAAGCTCCAAATCGAGTGAACCAAATTTTGTTGGATTCAGCCCTCTGAGAACTTTCCAGCAAATCAAGTTTCACTTCATGAAAATCCTTAATTCTCCAGAATTAATTCCTCAAAATTTAAATTGTTTGGAATTTTAACTGGAGAATCCTTTGGAGGAAAATTTTGAAATTTTGCTGGGATGTTCACCAAGATATCCCTGAACTACCATAATAATTTCAGGTCCATTTGAGCTCATTTGATCCACCTAATGGTTTGATTGGTGAAACTGTTCCTGAGAAAACAGAAAATGTTCAGAAACATTTTCAGAATTTTCTCTGAAATTGTTTAGCTCATATCTTTAGTTATGAACCTTCAAATTAAGTGAGACCAACTCCATTAGAATCCTCTGAAAATCTAGTTTTCAGAAAGTCATGGATTGTTCCATGAAAATCCATAGAACACCCTAAGAGTTCCAATTAAGGTCAAGGACATAATTATTTGTGGAGGACTCAATTGAGCTGTGCTACATCTAAAACTTGACCAAGTCTCTGTTTAGGTTGTAACCAAGCCACAGTAAAAATTTCAGAGTCATTGTGTCTGTCTAGTGGAACTTATAAACTTCACAAGTTCAAACTTAATACAAATGCATTCAAATTAATACATGTACTTCTTATATCATGTAGTCGCTAAGGTCGAGGAGGAACCCGAAGTCCTAGACTTCGTTACTCCGAAGGAGCAGCTAGCCTACGACCAAGAGCAGCAAGGCAAGCTCCGGTTTGCATTAACCTTTTTGCAAATTTTTATTGTTTTGAGCACTTACCTGAGTATTATGATTCCTTGCATTAGAGTCTTGTTTGGAAACTCAATTGCATAGCCAAGGAAAACCATGGGTTGGGATTAGGATTGAAAACCCCGTTAGCTATTGCAATGCTAAGATTATGTAGGATTCGGTACAAGTCCAGTAGTTGGAACTACTCGCGAGAATAGGCTAGAGGCACTCGACTAGGGTAGAGATAGCACATGATACACATGGCAAGAAAAATGAGACCAAGCGGAGAGTAAGGGCAGCAGGACTTTGGGGCCTGTGTGCTGTAGCTCCGCTTGTGTCGATTGAGGACCGAGCCGTGTGGAGGCCTGTTGAACAAGCTAGAACAGTACCGAAGACCTACCGGCTATATGGGAACCGAGAAACCGATGTAACTCGGGTAGCTGGGTGTTGAGGCCTAGCTGGTCGTTCAGAGGGTAGGTTGAGAGCTCGAAGGGTAAATCGGCTGGCGGAACTGAGATGCGCGTGCAGAGACCTCTTGCTCGGGACGATTGGACCGGTTCAACATTTGGCTAACGGGTGAAAGGTGGTTGCGTACGGCGTCCGTGATGGTTGCTGTAGGCAACATCGAGTACGGGTGTACATGACGGGTTATTCGGGTAACCCTGCAGGTGTAAATCGATTATAATCGCCGTCCCTCGCGGTCAGTGAGTACCACTTGTTCACTGTACCATGACGTAGAAAAAACAGGCTAGTCACATGTTAAAATGTTGCTGATTGAAAGATGGACTTTGATTGTTAATGATTTGTCGTAGTTTAGAGCTAACTAAAGTTCTTTTCGACTTTGAGCAAAGTACATGAGAGAAATGCGTTTCTTGTTTTATTGCGGCTCTCTCATGTGCCTTAGCGTAAGGTTCTCCACAACCTTCTGCTAAAACTTGAAAGTAAGGTTCCACTAATTAGGCGAGTCCTTTGCAACTTGTTTTTATCTCATGTACCTATCACCCCTCATGTAGAAGTTCCATGTTTAGGAGAGACGGGTCAGTCTTGTTGAGCCTTCGTGCTCACTGCTTGTGTTTGGAGCTTTTGCAGGGTTCTATGAGGAAGGGACTCCCGAAGAGGAGGCGGAACCCCAGGAGGGGAATCCCATCGAGTGGGAGTCGTGCACGCCGCCGTGTTAGTGTGTGTGCGTGCTTGCAAGGACACGTTCACGGGCTGAACGTGAACTTGATGTGTAGTCTACGCCCGGGAGTGTAGACTGGACTTATTTTGATGTAAAAATGTTCATAAACCTCTTTATGTAATAAACTTTGCTTCCGCTTTGTACCTTTGATGTGTGTTATGCGGTGCTGTGCAACGCAGCACCCCTCAGCGTGATCCTGGCTCGACAAGACCGTGGGGTCGTCCCATGTTTCATCCCTTAACCAATCGAAAAATGCAGTAGAGTTGAGACTGTCCAGAAAACAGGGCGGAGCAAATACTCTCTGTAACTCCCTGTAAATTGAGCATAACTTCCTGCATAAAAATCCAAAAATAGAAAATGAGGTAGTTATGAAAAGTTCATGAGATGGGTTACAACTGTGTAACAGAAAGTTTCGTCGGATTGCGAGTAGAATTAACTGGAGTTCTTGGATCAAATCAGTACCTAAAGCAGGGAGGTGCTGTCCAATTTTCTCCAGAAATTCTATCAACTTCGACATCTCATAACTTTTGAACCAGGACAGATCTTAGGCCAAGCAAATACTTTCTGGAAAGCTATTGGATTTAGCTTTAACTTTGATGTTGAGCTCCAGAATTGGTTTTGCTTAGCATGGTCTAATTCAGGTTGAAATGGAAACTGGTCAGGGCTGTCATATTGGACAGCAGATCAACAGTCAAATTTGTTTAAGTTTGAACTATGTATCCAAGTTTTATGGGTTCAATGACATGTTCTATGTTATAACTCAATGGTTTACTGTTCAAATAAATAGTTGACTTTTCTCAAATATGTTTCTACAGATGACAGCGAGTAGATGGAGGACGGGTGGGTGGAATCTCACTGTTCTCACCACAACGGCTATCCGAAAGCTTTGAGGCAAATGCTCCAACATTTCGGATACAACGAGATGCCGCAGTACTTCGCCAAAGAAGAAGGCGAGGAGGGGAACAAGACGTGGATGATCCATGTCGAAGTTCCTGCAGGGCCTACGCCACCCGGCTGGGCGCCTTTCACCATTACGGTGCGAGGTAGACAACCGGTGGGAATGTGGCAAGTGGCAGCCCACGACACCATGTCGCGTTTCTGCCAACTACACGTGAGGGCTATGGAGGGCACACCATACGTGCTCGTTCCGGAGGAGGGACGGGCTGATCATGTGTGGGGGCAAAGGTACATAGAGGCAACAGATCTGGGTTGCCCAAGGTACAACCCCGCGGAGGCGAACCTCAGTCTCCAGATAAGGGTGGGAAAAGCCGTGATGGATAGTCAAGCTGTCCACACGGAATGTCTCGCCGTGAAGCTCAAGGAGAGCAACAGCCATGGAGATCATTTCGAGAGTGCTCACAGCACGCTCCGCAATGTTCTCCTTCCGACGATTAAGCAACTGAACGAACAGCATAATCAGTTGCATCGTCTGAAGAAGGCGAAGAAGAAAAGCCGTGTCAACATCGCGGCTTTGAAACAACAGGTGCAGGCTCTGACCCAACAGAACGAGGTCTTTACTCAAGAGCGGGACAATGCTATTTAGGAGGGGCAAGGCTGGGAAGAGGACTATAACCAGGCCATGGACGAGGTGCACGCGTTGTAGGACCTCGTACCTCCGGTAATGGGTATACCGGTGGTATGTGCCGTACTCGTGGTCTTGGGTCTTCCGGCAATGGGAGAACCCGAACCGGAAGAGGAGGTTGTAGACCAAGAGTTACCAGTAGAGGTACCGGAGGAGGACGACCCGCAGGAGGTTGAGTTCTACTCCGAGTAGGGGGTTACCGTTGCCAAGTAGGGCAGCTACGGTCATGGAACCTAAACTTTTGTAATCAGTGAGATGTCGTGTAGACAGTAGTGTATGTATAGGTAGTGGCGACATGAGCACAACTTCTCGGAGACCCGAGACTGATGTATCTTGTATAAAGTTTATGCTTTATCAATATATATGAATGTTGTGCAAGTTCTTCATGCGTCACTTCAATACCTACTGTTGCATATGGATTTTTTAAGTATGACATGTGCTGATCGCTGCTGTTTTGAATTTCAGAATGACTCATACTCGTGCCAACCCGGACGTTGGGGGATCCAGTCAGGGGGGAGAGACCTCCAAACAGCCTCCCGATGACTCCTCGGGACAGCAACAGCAGCAACAACAACAGCAACAACAGCCACCGCCAACGGTTACTTTGGCGGATATTGTGGCAGCAACGGCGGATTCTCATCAGCAGCACACGGAGTTGCTGCAAACTCTCATTGCAAATATGTATCGACCAGAGAGGCATCAAGATCGTAAGGAGCGTCAACAGAGCTCCTACTCCGACTTTCTAGCTACTCATCCCCCGGTATTCTCAAGGGCGGATGAACCCCTCGATGCGGACAACTGGCTCCGCACGATGGAGATGAAGTTCGGGCTGCTCCAAGTGAGTGAGCAGCGCAAGACTCAGTTCGTGGTCCAACAGCTCCAAGGATCCGCGAGCGCTTGGTGGGCGAACTACTGTGCTTCACAGCCCACCGAGCGAATTATGACCTGGGCGGAATTCCGGACGGCCTTCAGGGCCTATCACATACCGCTGGGTCTCATGAAGAGGAAGACGCAGGACTTCTTACGCCTGCAACAAGGGAGCCGAAACACACTGGAATATTCCAGGGTGTTCAATGATCTTGGGCTCTATGCGTCGTATCACGCTGATACCGACGAGAAGCGGTGGGATCACTTCTACCAGGGGCGTAATTCGCTCCTGAAAGACAAGTTGGCGATATTCAATCGCGGCAGCCTCAACGATATAATTGATGCTGCGATTGTTCAAGAAGACTCCGGCAAGGAGTTAGCGGCGGCGGAAAGGAAGCGAAGTGCGCCGCAAAGCAGCGGAGAAGGAGGTAGTCCTTCTCAAAAATACCGGATGGTGAATCGCCCACCATCGGTCCACGCTGGCAGCCACCACAGAGGTCGATGCCATTCCGCGGTTGGCCATATTCTCCACCGGCATTCAGGCCGACACTACCAGTTCCAGCAGCGGGCGATGCCTCGTGCTTATGCACCTTAGCAGCACATGGCGGGCTTTCGTCCCCCAAGCACCGGCCAAGCAGCAGCAACATGCTACAAATGTGGCCGCCCAGGACACTTCGCCAACAGTTGTCCGGAGAGGCAAGGCGGCGGAGTTGCACCGCAGTTCCCGGGGAGGAATCAGCCCCGGAATCCCACTAATGCGCGGCGGGCGAACCCTAGGCCCGGCACTGTCCACCAACTTGCCCTAGAGGACGTGCCGGAGGGTGAACCAATCCTTGCGGGTATGTTCCATCTCCACCAGCATCCCGTCATAATATTATTTGATTCAGGCGCCACACACAATTTTATTAGCCAAGCTTTCATTGCTAAACACAGATTGCAAATACTACCCACCGATAGTCCATATTTAATTTGTTCACCGGTGGGAAGATTTCAGCAAGCGTAATGGTTTCCAAAGCACCGTTATGCTTAGCGGATAGAGTTTACCCTACGTCTCTCATAATTTTAGAGGGACAGAAGGTCGATGTCATCTTACGGATGTCGTGGTTAAACAGCCACAGCGCTATTTTAGACACCGTCCTTCGAATCGTGCACTTGAACTCCGAAGTGCACGGATCTCACTCCTTATTTCTAGACAGTCCAGAAATAAAACTTCCAAGTGTTTATCAATCCACAACCACCAAATTGGAAGACATTCCAGTGGTCCGAGAGTTCCCTGACGTGTTCCCGGATGATTTACCGGGGATACCGCCCGACAGAGAGGTGCAGTTCAAGATTGAACTTGCACCGGGAACCATGGCAATATCCCGAAGGCCGTACAAGATGGCGCCCAAGGAATTGGCTGAACTGAAGACTCAGCTAACAGACCTGCTGGAGAAGGGTTTTATTAGGCTGAGCTCCTCGCCTGTGGGTTGTTCGGCATTGTTTGTGAAGAAGAAAGACGAGACGTTGTGGCTTTGTGTGGACTATCGTCCACTAAACAC
Source organism: Neostapfia colusana (assembly GCA_030760725.1). Classification (NCBI taxonomy): domain Eukaryota; kingdom Viridiplantae; phylum Streptophyta; class Magnoliopsida; order Poales; family Poaceae; genus Neostapfia; species Neostapfia colusana. Next base: position 99,057,781 of record JASWHV010000007.1, on the reverse strand, counting down.
CGTAACCATCAAGAACAAGTACCCGTTGCCATGGATCAACATGTTGTTCGATCAGTTGGTCGAAGCAAAGATCTTTTCCAAGATGGATTTAAGATCCGGGTACCACCAGATTAAAATACGGGCTGAGGATATTCCGAAGACAGCTTTCTCGTCGAGGTACGGGCTTTATGAGTACCTGGTCATGCCCTTCGGCCTCACCAACGCTCCAGCTCACTTCATGTATTTGATGAACTCGGTATTCATGCCGCAGCTGGATAAGTTTGTCGTGGTCTTCATCGACGATATATTGGTATATTCCAAGTCAGAGGAAGAGCACAAGAAGCATCTGCGTATAGTCTTGCAACGGCTGCGGGATCACAAGCTATACACGAAATTCAGCAAGTGCGAGTTCTGGATAACGTAAGTACCGTTTCTCGGGCATATAATCTCAGCGGAGGGCATCGCTGTAGACCCGAGTAAGATCACACAAGTGCTGAATTGGAAATCCCTGAGAACTGTTCACGAGGTAAGGAGTTTCCTCGGACTCGCGGGATATTATCGGAGGTTCATTCTGAACTTCTCGAAGATTGCCAAACCTATGACAGAGCTGCTGAAGAAGGCTACCAAATATGTTTGGAGTCCAGCATGTGAAGCAGCATTCAAGGCATTAGTGAAACACCTAACATAAGCACCGGTTTTGGCACAGCCAGACACAACAAAACCGTTCAATGTGTACTGCGATGCATCTGGCATTGGGCTCGGATGTGTGCTGATGCAAGACCGAAGAGTGGTCACGTATGGATCACGGCAGCTCAGAAACCATGAGCAGAATTATCCAACTCGCGACTTGGAGCTTGCTGCCGTGGTACTTGCACTTAAAATGTGGAGACACTACCTACTCGGTAACCTCGTACATTTATATACCAACCACAAAATCCTCAAGTACATATTCACTCAAAAGGAGCTGAACATGAGGCAGCGAAGATGGTTAGAATTGATAAAGGATTACGAAATAGAGATCCATTATCACCCCGGCAAAGCAAACGTAGTGGCGGATGCGCTGAGCCACAAGTCACACGTCAACAATCTGACCATCAGACCGTTGGAAGATAGCGAACCACCACTGCATGTGATTCCACATGGAGCTTTCTACAACTTAGCTTTGATCCCCACCATCCATGAAGAGATAGCGGCAGCCCAGAAAAATAATAAGGGCATGTCTCATTTGTGGAGACATATAGATAGTGGGGAACTGAAATTTTTCCAGAAGGACGGAGACGGCGTCGTATGGTTCAAGGACCGGATCGTCGTACGCCATAACCCGGAGTTACGGAAGAAAATCTTTGCTGAGGCTCACTTGTCAAATTTTCTATTCACCCCGGCAGCAACAAAATGTATCAGGAACTCAGAAGCAAGTTTTTGTGGACACGGATGAAGCGGGAGATCGCAAAGTACGTGTCCGAGTGTGATACATGTCAAAGAGTGAAGGCAGATCATATGCGGAAACCGGGACTGCTACAACCACTGGGCGTTCCTGCCTGGAAGTGGGAAGGTGTGAGCATGGACTTCATCGTCGGTTTACCCACCACCTTTCAGAAACATGATTCTGTGTGGGTGATCATCGACCGGCTCACCAAAGTTGCCCATTTCATCCCGGTCAACACCAACTACAACGCAAGAAGTATGCTGAACTGTACATCTCATGGATCCTATGCTTATACGGCGTACCCCGTACCATCATATCGGATCGGGGCACTTTATTTGTGTCCCGTTTTTGAGAGCAGCTACACGCTGCATTGGGGACGAAGCTGATCCGTAGTTCAGCATACCGCCCGCAAACGGATGGACAAACTGAGCGGGTAAACCAAATTCTAGAAGATATGCTACGAGCTTGCGCTATCAACCACGGCAAGAATTGGGATGATCACTTGCCGTTGGCCGAGTTCTTGTACAACAATGGGTGCCAAGCCAGCATCGAGATGACGCCTTACGAGGCGCTATACGGGAGGAAATGCCGCACAACACTGAATTGGTGTGAGTCTGGCGAAAGGGTTACCTTCGGTATTGACCTTGTCAATAACGCGGAGGAAAAGGTTCGGCTGATTCAAGATAACCTAAAAGCCGCCCAATCCCGACAGAAACAATATGCGGACCGGAGAAGACGCCCATTACAATTCGAAGTCAGGGATCACGTATACCTACATGTGTCTCCAATGAAGGGCGTGAACAGATTCGGGGTGAGAGGAAAGTTGGCACCCCGATTCATCGGTCCATTTCAGATTACAGAAAGATGTGGATCGGTAGCATACTGGCTAAAATTACCAGAAGCACTTTCCGGTGTGCACGACGTCTTTTACATTTCCCAGCTGAGGACGTGTCTTAAGCTATCAACTACTATTCAGATGGAGGACATAGAAGAACTGAACCCGGATCTCACGTATCGGGAGGAACCAGTTCAGATTATTGATGAAAAGGCACGAACCACAAGCAACCACACTTTGTGGTTCTACAAAGTTCTATGGAGTAATCACTCCGTGGATGAAGCGACATGGGAGAGCGAAGGATTTCTTCACGCTAACTACCCCGACTTTTTCATGTCGCATATACGGTAATTTTCCACCGTCCTCTCTCTCATTTTCACCTTATAATCTCGGGACGAGATTCTTTTTAGGGGGGAGGAATGTAAGGGCCTAAGGCCATGGCAAATATTCAAAGTGTTCATCACTACACACACCCTTCATTTGAAGAAACTTGATGAACACATTTGAAGAGCAAGTAACCACCATCAACATGCTCATTAGAGAATAAACTCACAAAATGCAAAAGTGGCATTTCCCACATGCATCATCTAGGGGCTGAGCATATGAAAAACTCCAACACCTTGCTAGGAAGGCTCATGCCAAAATTCACCCAAATCCAAAACCTTTTGAGGCCTTTTTGGGTATAACTAGAAAGAGGGTGGTTTGAACTCAAATTCAAATTCAAACTACTTCCATCCCATGAATTCAAAAGTGGGAGGCATATTCTTACTCAGCACATTTCTGTGAGCTCACACACTAATTTTCACTCCATTTGGAGTTGAGCTTGACATGAGCTAAGTTTAGCAAATTCAAACTTTATTTGAATTTCAAACTGCATATGTGCTGAGATTTAGTCAAACACTTCACAATTTGAATTCTACCAATTCCAAATGGGCATGTGGTAGATAATTCAAATGACCAAGGGTATTAAGGGTATTACTGTTTGTAGCAGTGAGAGGAAGTTAATTTCAGAGGTTAAAAGGGAGTGGGACCCACATGTCATTGAGGGAAAAAGATCAAAACTTGCACATGAAGCAAATAACTTTGTCCCTGTTTTTCAACTCCACCGAGTGTTTTTCCCCATGTGCGCCACCGAGGAGCCACCGCGCCACCACCTGCTCGTTGCCCCAACGCGCTGGTTCCCCGAGGCGGTGCCCCTCGTGCCTTAGCGTGATCACGTCCCCTCAGCCGAGCACAGCCTAGTTGTTATCTTCTCCTCGCGTGAACACTGAGCCGAGATCTCTTCTCTCTGCTGCTCGGTCTGATCGGAAGAACGGCAAAACACTCACGCCCTCTCCTCCCCGAGCTGCTAAACCACACCCTGAGCTCCGTACACACCTCCCGGACCCAGAAGCCGACGAGCTTCGGCCTCCTTTGCCCTTCCACAGTCCGTTCCGCCGCGACCAAGCTTCAGCTGACGATCGGGCGCTCATGGACAGCCCTCCACAGGGGTTTTCACGGCCGAGCGATCACAGCTACGGGAGCGTGCTACGGTGGTGCTACTCTCCTCCAAGTCTTGTAGCAGACCGTGCCGCATCGATGACGAATTTGAAGATTTGGCTCCGGCGAGTTCAACCCGAGTAGCAGGTACGGTTTCTGCAAATTCTCCCTCTCTGATTCTCCATAGGTCCTCAAATCTTGCATGTGGCAGATGGACTAGCCAGCAATCGAAACCCGTTTAGCATCCGTTGCATGAAAACCAATCGGGGCAACGTAATCCGAGCTTTTCCGAGGGTGTTCTTCGCAGACTCATTCGGTCGCACATTGAGACCGTATTTGCGGCCATTCCCGACCTAGTTTGAGGTTGCGCCGAGCTTCCTGGTCGTGCCCTGGTGCTGTAGGGCTAGTCGGTCGAACCGAGGCCGCCACACGTCGCCTGCCATCTTCCAGTTACCGGCAGCCCTAGATAACCTCACAACCGTGTTCCTCGACGTCGCAAACCCCCTGGCGGCGAACTTCAGCTCGATCGGTGGCCGGAACCGGTGAACTGGCGAGTGGCAGTTAGCTCCGGCGAGCTGAGCACGCGGGCGCACGAAAGGCAGCCGGAGGAAGAAGAAGCCCGGTGGGTCCCGGCTGTTAGCGGTGGAAATTTAAAACTGGGATCTGCTGTGGCACCGGATCGGTTGCGGCTGCGTGCAGAGGACTCAGTAGCCACGTGTGTCCACCGATAAGGAGCTGACACGTAACCCCGGGTCCCACGCACAGCGGTTTAAACTTTTCCCGATTTTCAGATTTTGTTCAAATTTCAAATCCACATAACTTTGGCTAGGGAACTCCAAATCAAGTGAACAAAATTTTGTTGGATTCAGCTCTCTGAGTACTTTCCAGCAAATCAAGTTTCACTTCATTAAAATCCCTATTTCTCCAGAATTAATTCTTCAAATTTAAATTGGTTAGAATTTTAACTGGGGAACCCTTTGGAGTAAAATTCTGAAATTTTACTGGGAGGTCCATCAGAATATCCCTGAGCTACCATAAAAATTTCAGATCCATTTGAGCTCATTTGATCCACCTAATGGTGTGATTAATAATACTGTTCCAGAGAAAATAGAAAATATCCAGAAACATTTTCAGAATTTCTCTGAAATTGTTTAGCTCATATATTTAGTTAGGAACCTTCAAATTAAGTGGGACCAACTCCATTACAACCCTATAAAAATCTAGTTTTCAGAAAGTCATGGCTTGCTCCATGAAAATTCCTAGAAAACCCTAAGAGCTCCAATTAAGGTCAAGTACATAATTATTTGTGGAGAACTCAAATGAGCTTTGCTGCAAATAAAACTTGGCCAAGTCTCTGTTTAGGTTGTATCCAAACCACAGTAAAAATTGCAGAGTAATTGGGTCTGTCTAGTGGGACTTATAGTCCTCACAAGTTGAAATTCAATTCAAATGCATTTAATTAATACATATACTTGTTATATCATGTAGTCGCTAAGGTTGAGGAGGAACCCGAAGTCTTAGACTTCGTCACTCCGGAAGAGCAGCTAGCCTACAACCAAGATCAGCAAGGCAAGCTCTGGTTTGCATTAACCCTTTTACAATTTTTACTGTTTTGAGAACTTCCTTTGAGTACCACTTAATTCTTGCATTAGAGTCTTGTTTGAAACCCAAATGCATAGCCAAGAAAACCATGGGTTGGAATTAAGATTGAAAACCCCGTTAGCCACTGCAATGCTAAAGATAGAGTAGGATTCTGTACAAGTCGAGTAGTTGGAACTACTCGCGAGAATAGGCTACAGGCACATCGCTCGGGTAGAGATAGCAAATGAAACACATGGCGAGAAAAATGAGACTGAGCGGAGAGTAAGGGCAGCAGGACTTTGGGGCCTGTGTGCTATAGCTCCGCTTGTGTCGATTGAGGACCGAGCCGTGTACGGGCCTGTTGAACAAGCTAGGACAGTACCGAAGACCTACCGGCTATATGGGAACCGGGAAACCGATGTAACTCGGGTAGCTGGGTATTGAGGCATTGCCTCTCGTTCAGAGGGTAGGTTGAGAGCTTGAGGTGTACATCGGCTGGCGGCACTGAGATGCTCGTGCAGAGACCTCTTGGTCGGGACGATAGGACTGGTTCAATATTTGGCTGACGGGTAAAAGGTGGTTGCGTACGACGTCCGTGACGGTTGCTGTAGGCAACATCGAGTACGAGCGTACGTGACGGGTTATTCGGGTAACCCTGCAGGTGTAAATCGATTATAATCGCTGTCCCTCGCGGTCAGTGAGTACCACATGTTCACTGTACCGTGACATAGAAAGAACATGCTAGATACATGTTAAAATGTTGCTGATTGAATGATGGACTTTGATTGTTAATGATTTGCTGTAGCTTAGAGCTAACTAAAGTTCTTTTCAACTTTAGGGAAAGTACATGAGAGAAATGTGTTTCTTGTTTGATTGCGGCTCTCTCATGTGCCTTAGCGTAAAGTCTCCACAACCTTCTGCTAATACTTGAAAGTAAGGTTCTACTAATTAGGCGAGTCCATTGCAACTTATTTTACCTCAGGTAACCTATCAACCATCATGTAGAAGTTCCATGTATAGGAGAGACGGGTCAGTCTTGCTGAGACTTCGTGCTCACTGCTTATGTTTGAAGCTTTTGCAGGGTTCTATGAGGAAGGGACTCCCGAGGAGGAGACGGAACCCCAGGAGGGGAACCCCGTCGAGTGGGAGTCGTGCACGCCGCCGTATTAGTGTGGGTACGTGCTAGCGGGGACACGTTCACGGGTTGAACGTGAACTCGATGCGTAGTCTACGCCCGTGAGTGTAGACTTCACATATTTTGTGGTAAAAATGTTCATACACTGGTTTATGTAATAAAACTTTGCTTCCTCTTTGTACCTTTGATGTGTGTTATCCGGTGCTGTGCAACGCAGCACCCCTCAGTGTGATCCTGGCTCGACAAGACCGTGAGATCGTGTCACGTTCCCGAGCTAGGTTGTGCCCAAGTCGATCTTCCTTAGGTGCAACTTCTGCTGTAGAGCCGGGGAACCGGGTGTTTGGCGATCGGGAGAAGTGGGCCGAGGTCGCCGAGCTTCACCCAATGCCGCCGCACGTCGTCGGCCTACTTCCGGCCACCGGCAGCCCGAGAGCACCGCACCAATAGATTCCTCATAGCTGAAAACCCCGGGACGGCGAGTATCGAGCAGAGAGGCGGCCGGGAAGCCGAGTCCGGCGAGGGCGCTGCTGCTGCCGGCGAGGGGGAAGGGCGTGGGCGCAGGAAACGGTCGGGAGGAAGAAGAAGCCTCCAGTCCCACCGGTCAGTGACAGTTCGAATTAAACTGTGATCTGCTGTGGCTACCCGATCGCATGTGACTACAGCTGAAATCGGTGTATACCGCGGTGTGGCTGCGCTGAGATATTGACACGTCACCCCAGGGACACATTGTCAGACTTTTAAACTTTTCCCGGTTTAATTCAAATGCCAGATTTGATTCAAACTTTGGGAGTGCATAACTTTTGCTAGGAAGCTCCAAATTTAGTGATTCAAATTGGGTTGGATTTAGGGTGAAAAACTATATCTAAATACGCAACCCAATTTGTATGAAAGTAAATATTTAATTATGGAAAATTCTTTAAAAAATTTCAGCAAAAGCATTTTAGAAGGAGTTTGGTTCATCAAAAAATACTCAAATTTACCAGGATAATCTTTAGGATGATATTGAACTCCTGTAAAAATTTCAGATCATTTGGAGTTAATTTGATTAGGAGAATTCAAATTTTAAGTTGCTGTGTTCAAATGAATACAGAAACAATTTCAGAAAAATTCCCAAAACTTGGAAATTCAGTTCTGGGCAATTCTTAGCTCCAAAAATCCTAGGAAAATTCATGCATGCTCCCTGAGCTATGTTCGAAATTTTGGTTCACTTGAATTTGCATGAAAGTGCAAATTTATTCAGAATTAATTCCTTTTTGCCTAAATTCTTAGGGAATTGTTCTGAGTGACCTACTCATTGAAAAATTCTGAATTATGGTCCAGATAACTTCTTGTGACAAGGAACTCACATGAAAATTTTCAGATCCATTGGATCTTTGGATCATCACTGTCCTGTTTAACATCTTAGATGAGTAACACACGAGTGATGAAATGCACTTATCACTTGATCATGTTGCTTAACCCAAAATCAAACCTTAGCACCAGTGTCATTTAAATTCTTAAACAGAGTTCCAGTTTTAAACTTGTCATTATAACTTATTAGCAAATTATTTATAATTAAATACATATGCATGTTCATAACGTGTAACATCTACGTGAAGATTGTGAAGCAATTGAAGTGGAGATCAAAGAGGGAGGAAAGCAAGTGATCAAGCCTCAAGTGGTCTTCACTAACTGAATATATACTTAGTCACCTGCAAAACCAAGGCAAGCTCCGATTTGCATTTAAGTTGTTTTATAAAGTTTTTACTTTGTTCACTATTATGGTTTAGAGTTTGTATGTGCATTAGGTCACGAATGTTTTATACTCCAAATGCATGACCAAAGAAACCCTCGAGTCAAGTGTAGATAATGTATCCTCGCTGTATAATGATGTCGTGCGAAATAGGCTATCACATCTGGTAGAAGTCGAGTAGTTGAAATCTACTCGCGAGCTATAGTTCGGGATCACACGGGTATGGTTTAAAGAGGGAAACTAAAGTTTATGATTCAATGATGAGACCGGGCAGGAGGGTTAGGCAGCGACAAGATGAGGTCTTGGTCGAGTAGCTCTACCTGTGTCGGTTAAGGACCGAGACGTGTGCAGCTCCGCTGAGCAAGTATTGAGTTGTGTACCGGATGCTTACTGCTATATGGGACCCAGGAAACCGATGTACCAGTTTAACTGGATTGTAGGGGCATACCACATCGTCTCGTTAGACTTCGAGCTCGAGACGGCGGACCGCTTCTACAGTCGGGTGTCCTGCAAAAGTGTAGGATCAAAAAGCATGTGAAAAGCTACCAGAGGGGGTGAATGGTAGATTTAAACTTTTTAGCGGAAGCAACAAAAACCCCCTCGACAGAAAATTGATCTGTTAAAGATACCGTGTATGCGAATGATCTAAAGGTGTTTAATTGTGACAAAAGTTGTATATATTATAGAGAATCAAGTCACGAAGACACGACAACAAGAATCACAGAAATCCGTCAAGAAAAACTAAAGTTATGATCGAAAGATCAAATGTGGGTCAATCTGTTCTACTCGAGTAAAAACAAGATCTGCAACACTGCACAGAAACTCGTGTAGATCAGAAACTACAAATCCAATGACGTGAAATTTTCACAGATGATAGATAATCAGGTTGTGAAGACAACTCAAAAAGAATCACGTCAATTGAATCTGTAAAACTTAAGTTATGATCAAAACACCGAAGCACTGTCGTGCTGTCCAGAAACTCGACGAGAAATACTTGACAAAAACAAGTCGAACGAACAAGGCACAAAAGCTCCTCTAAATTACGAATTTTATTGATCAAAATATAATTGGAACAGCCCAATGTCATCTTACCACGAGCCTTGGCCTCCCTTGCTTATATAACCAGCCCGGAGGCTAACCCAATTCAAACTAGAACTCTAATCCTACTCAGTTTCTAAATTGAAACTTTCCATAACTGCTCAAGACTCTTCTATACGCAGATAGAAGCAATCTTAAGACTTTAAAACACCTTAGGAATGTATCCCACATTCCTAAAACAAGTCAACTTCGCGTACCACACGAAATCCTATCATAACCAACTCAAATCTTTCCATATTTGAGCCATAACCGACTCAGCCGCAGTCTGAGTCCATAATCCAGCCGGTTGGACCTTTCCTACCAATTATTTACGTCCACATCTCTTCATCACGCCTTGGAACCATGTTTCCACGTCCATGCACTCCTTGTACACCTGCAAACGCCTTCCAACGACGTCCACAATACCTTCACATGCATTGTTCTTGATCCAAACATGCTGCGCGACCTCCCGATCAACTCAACCACAATTCCTCACGAACTTGGTTGTTGAACCTCATATTCTCCCTAAGACTAGTTCAATGGATCCCGTCACCAGCCATATCTTGAACTCAAGTAACACCTGCACATGAATAAACAACCAATACTTTCGAGCACAAGTCCGCGACTTGACTCACGTTAGTTCCGAAAACCACAACACCTTACGTAAACACCTCACATAAGCATGTTGCAAACCATAGCAAAATGTTTGTAAGGAGCCCGGCCCGGGAATCGTAGTGGGTGGTGCCGTGCGATGTGGCACCCAACAGCATGCACAAAAGGAGGCTCAAGAACATATGGAACCATTTTTTTCTCAAGATAAGTTCTTTTACAACATATTGTACTCACGCAGCGGAAATCAAAACTAACTGGACAATCTAATCACCCTCGACCCTAACTACGCTGAAGAGAAGTCGTTCATCCCGTGAATGCTTCCTACTAGCTCCACCAAAGAAAGGCAGCGTCTAGGTTTCCGATGAGTGGAACGAACCATGAGGTTTATCGTCTCACCGAACAACCCTCTTCATAGCAGGCATCCTGCTACCTGCAAAAACAACTTAGAAGCAACCGTGAGCACTAAGGCTCAGCAAGTCTTAACCGTCAATCCTAAACATGTAACTCTACATGCAGGGGTAGTAAGACAGTAGGAACAGGAATTTGCAAAATGCAGCTTGACTAAACTTGATCCTTATATTCAGATTATTATAGCCTTCATTTTAGTGGTCCTCACGCCTCACAACACCGGAAGTCCACAATCAAACAAGAAACACTTATCCCGATGTTGCTAGCCTAAGGTTGAATGAACTTTAGTTGGCACTATCTCTAATTCAGTCAAGGTTCCAATACAAAGATTATTCCATAAACAGCAAGTTAAGAGACTTAGTTTCTCTTCTTACTACGTCACAGTGCAGTGGGCAAGTATGCTCAATCCTCTTCCGTGAGCGACGGTGATTCGAATCAATAACAACCCGGAATACATGACACATACAGCCGCCTCGAAAGACTCTCCCAAGAGCTCTTTCTTACATTGTATGCAGCAACCTTTCACACGACACCCTGACATAGAAAAATGTTTCGCGCCGAGCAGGATGGTCCTCTATGCGGACACGTTGAAGTTGCCCGCTAAAGGATTTACACCTCCCGCCTTCTCAACGCCATTCCCACGTGAAGGATGAGTTTCTATGTCACGGTCCATCGAGTTACATCGGTTTCATGGGTCCCATACCCAACTATATAGGCTGTACAGCTCAATCTTGTCCAGCAGGGCCGCATACATACGGTCCTTAACTGACACGGACGGGGCTACAACCAACCTCCACATTTGCCTTACCATCCCGGTCCAGGCCAAATGTGGTCTCAAGCATTGTCACACCCATCGCAGGTCGAGACCAACCTTGAGCGCTCCATCCTACAGGAACATCCCCGTCCCCATCTAATTTTCATGAGAGTGCTCTTATCATCAACCTCTCACGAGTAACTCCATTACCCGAACTTTCTCGTGAGTAGCTTTTTACTACTCGACTTCTACCGAGCTAGCTACAACATTATCCTAGCATCTACGATGAGGCAAAACCTACACTAAACCTTCTACTCAGGGATGTAATAGCCATGCAAGTGGGTTTCAAACATCCTAGACATAATGCACAACATCAAGTCTAATACACATGAGGTGAAGTAAAGCAAAATTTAAAACGGTAACGATATGAAAACCGGGGCTTGCCTTGCTCAACGGTTTTGTTAGAAGCTAGGAGTTAGTCTTCCTATGGAGAATCCTCCAAACTCGTCAAGAGATGGAGATCCTCGCTGTGGAGTTGAGTCCTCGTTGAACGTCGACGTCACTTGCTATTAAGATGATTTATGCACATGTATTGAAAAGCAATTTAGAAAATGATTCAAAGTTGTTGTACAAGTTAACTAACACATAAGAGAGATAAACAACAGCAATGTTTCTGTTTTTGGATCTAAACCTTAGAGATGATGAAAGCTAGGTGAAAAGGGATACTAGTAATCACCATGTGATTAAGTCCATTATATGAACACTTAAACCTAAAAGATGGTAGCTCAAGTTCCAGAGGTCCAATGAAACTGAGAACTTAACCACAGCTTCTATGGAAGGTATTTAGGTAGTGTGCAAAAATTGAGCTCATGAAATGGCTTCATGTGAGCACAGCAAATCCTTATGTGGTTTTCACTAATCTGCCTTTACCCCCTAGATATTAAGCTTTCCTATGCTGAAAAGTAGACTTTTTGTGAATTAAAAAATGTCCTGAGTCCATAGGAATTGGTTTTACCATTTTTGGAGTTTCCTACATGGAGCTATGAATTTTACAAGTATGGGGAAAAGCTGAAAATATCTCTGTTCATTTTTCCCATTTTTCAGAGACATAAGGAATGAACACATCATTTGACCAAGAAAATAGGGTCCAATGCCTCTGAAATTTTTACTGGGGTTGTAGATATTTTGGAAGAATGTTCTGTCCAAATTTAGGAATTTTCCAATAACCAGAACTTCTGCAAAAATTCCTACAAGATTTTTTTAAATGAATTAATGAGCCAAATCCAGGGATTTTCATAACATTGGGCTGCACCCCTGTATAGTACTCTCTGAGAGGAATCCAACAAAATTTGTTTCACAATTTTGGGACAGTCCTACACAAAGTTATGGCTCTCCAAAGTTTGAACTCAAATGGGAAAATCTGGAAAAATGTTTAAATACCGACAGTGGGTCCCACCTGTCATCCCTAACCTTCATCCTCGCGCCAAACTGGGCAGTGGCGGCTCCCTCCGGCGAGGGTAGCCGGAAAAGCACTTTGCAGCCACCTCCGGACCCCCTGCTGGCTGCCCCCCCCCATTTTCCCCCATGTGGAACATGTTGGTGAGATCGCCGGCGGCTGAAACTTGCCGGAAAACAGGGCGCACCGATGACAGCAAGAACTAGAGTTCCGGCGATGTTGCGGCGGCTCATTCCTTCACAAAATGATCGGGTTTTTAGCTCTAGAGCACCAGGGGATTGTGTAGAAGACGTGGTCCAGTGGTATACCCTCGAAAAGAACTCGGATTCCTCGCTCTACACTCAATTTCTCAGTCTAAAATCGATGGAGAAGGTGTGCTAGGTAGTTAAGATCCAGTGTGTGAAGTTTGAATCACAACCAACATGAATTGAGGACGAATTTTGCAATTCCTTACCTCAACGTCACTTTCTGCCGCCCGGGAGAAAGTCTTGAAATTCTCCCTCTGTGACCAATGGCTAGGGAGCTTCGGAGATGAGCAACTAGAATTGTAGGTGCACCGATGGGGTGGCTTGCTTGGGCGTGATCACTCCTGGTTAGGGGTGCCCACGGTGACCAGTTCGGTTTACTTCAGTTTCAACTCGGGAGCAGCTGCAATCGAACTGTTTCTAGGCGCAAGCAAGCATGGATCAACGGGGTGAGGTTGCTAGCCGGCTAGAGCACTCATGGGCGAAGGTTTTTGCTGTGGGAAGCTTGGGCAAAGGGAGTACGGTTCAGCCTGGGCGATCCAAGGAACAGAGAGCGGCCGCTGTGCTTCTCTGCGTGACAGCAGCAGAGGAATACACGCGAGCGAGCGGGAAGATGGAACTTCGCTTGTGCAGCCTTCGGGGGAGATAAGGGCAGAGGCAATCCGACCGAAGTGGAGGAGGAGGCACCGGAAATCGTCATGCGAGGTCGGCTGCCGGGAGCTGTCGAGCGCTCAGCCGAGGAAAACAGCACCGAGTCGGTTTGGGTATGACATGTGGGCCACAGTCCCCCCCCCCCAAATATCCCCCTCCTCTGTGCTTTGATATTCCTGCACCGCCATAGTCCAAATTCAACCAAAATTGGACGGTAGACCAAACAATATACAAGGAATTTGAATCTGAAATAAGATTTCAATATTGAGCATGTTTGGTTCAGTTTTCAAATTCAAATTTGAATTTGAACTCTCCCTCGAATATTGTCGGATTAATTGGTATACTGGCTCCAAAAATATCCAAGTTTGGATCATGAGCTCATTCATACAAGGGGAATGCATCGGTGAATTAATTTGTATGCATTTGAGCAATCTGAACATGAATTCTTTCAAAAGAATTCAAATTGTGTTTAAATTCTCTCCACACTACTCATAGAGAAGATGCACATGAGTTAGAGTTTTTGGAAGTGAAATTGTTTCCCCTAGGTTAACATGTGTTGGGCATGGGCTAGAGAAAATTTTTAACTCCCTCACATGTCCATTTGTGTGTTCATCATTTCAGGCAACACAACTATAGCCTTTCTTTGCCTTAACTTTGTTTCATAAGTTGAAATCAAACTTTACAAAAGTTAGGGCTGTTACATTCCTCCCCCCTTAAAAGAATATCGTCCCGAGATTACAAAGAGAAAGAAGAAGGGAGAATGACTACTGGACATATGGTACAAACAAGTCGGGAAAATTTAAACGGAGAAAATCCTCGCATTCCCACGTGGCTTCATCAGCGGTGTGGTTGCTCCACAAGATTTTGTAAAATCGCAATGTACGATTTCTTGTGGCGCGAGTCTTCTCGTCGATAATATGTATCCTGTACTCAGAATAAGTGAGATCCGGTTGAAGATCCTCCATGTTCTCCATATGAACTGCGGTTGGGTACTTAAGACATTTCCGCAGCTGAGAGACGTGAAAAACATTGTGTATACCCGAAAGTGAAGCCGGTAGCTCCAGACGATAGGCCATGGGTCCGCATATTTCAACAACGGCAAACAGACCGATCAATCACAGATCGAGCTTTCCCTTCCCTCCGAAACGATGAACCTCATTCATCGGAGAGACACGAAGATAAATGTGGTCCCCGATGTCGAAGTGAAGAGGTCGACATCTTTTGTCTGTATAACGCTTCTGCCGAGATCGAGCAGCCTTTAAATTGGCTTGAATCACTCGCACTGGTTCCTCGGCTTCATTCACAAGATCAATCCTGTAGGCCACTCTCTCGCCGGACTCACACCAATTCAGCGCTGTGCGGCACTTCCGGCCATAAAGAGCTTCATACGGGGCCATATTGATGCTAGATTGATAACCGTTATTATATGAGAATTCTGCTAATGGTAGATGGTCATCCCAATTCTTCCCATGGTTGATGACACATGCCGGTAGCATATCCTCCAGAATCTGATTTATCCTCTCTGTTTGACCATCAGTTTGCGGACGATACGCTGAACTCTGAATTAACTTGGTTCCCAAGGAAGCATGCAGTTGCTCCCAAAATCTGGATATATATAACGCACCTCGGTCAGACACGATGGTGTAGGGAACCCCGTGTAAACACACGATTCTCGAGATGAACAACTCCGCATACTTCTTTGCCACATATTTGGTATGGACTGGAATAAAATGACCTGTCTTGCTCAAACGATCGACGATTACCCAAATAGAATCATGCTTGTTGCTGGTCATGGGTAATCCGACGATGAAGTCCATACTTATATCTTCCCACTTCCATGCTGGAACCTTCAGCGGTTGAAGTGGTCCGGCTTTCCTTATATGGTCGGCTTTAACCCGCCGATACGTATCACACTCGGATACATACTTTGCAATCTCTCTTTTCATCCGTGTCCACCAGAACTTAGATTTCAAGTCCTGGTACATCTTATTGCTTCACGGATGAATGGAGTACTTGTATAAATGCGCTTCATCCAATATCTTACTCCGCAATTTCATATTCTAGGTACCACTATTCGGTTTTTAAACAAAAGCGTACCCTCTTCATCCTTGTCACACCCGGTTTCTCCAAAGAACAACCGAGTGAATATCACATGTATGCCAGGATCAGTTTCTCATACATGTGATGACAAATAGTGAAGCATCATTTATTACAAGCCAGGTGTCGAATATAAATATGTCTTACAACGCATACGTCTCGATGGACGATAATAAGTTCATAACATGTAAATAAAATAGCAGCGGAATATTATTCTTGTGAGCTCCGTCACAGGCGTTGCCCGGGGGACTCCATGAACCTAGAATCCTTCTTCGTGTCCGAAGTCTTGGTCATTGAACACCACATAATCCCCTTGACCTGAGCAGCAATTTAAACCAACAAATATGCAAGTTTGAGTACCGTTGGTACTCAAAAAGTGTGGGAAAGTTATGTCATGCATGGACAGAACAAGGAGAGGTTGAACTCATGGTTAAAGCACTACACAATTAATACCTATAACCTTAGCTTATTAAGTACCTACATTACTACACATGTGAAATGGTTCCCAATCCCTCCACCCATCATCATTATCAAGTAAACATAGTCTCATCTCCAATGTTAAGCTCACCACTTAACATCCACAACTTCCCAATTCATCATCCTCTAATCATGAATAAGTCCAAGCCGCTCTTGACCGTGAGCACGGCTGTCATTACAGTTTTGACTCTGCAGAGTTTGCACCACTGTACCCACATGTAGTGATTTCATCCCCCGTTGCCGGGTGGACTAAAAGAACCTCCATTATGCCAGTGGCCAGAACCACATTCACACTTCCCAGTTGTGTAGCTAGGAGATCACTATGAAGCCTTTACAAAGGGATTCCCGACGAGCGTAGGCCCACTGAGGTTTCACCCCTAACAGCATACAAGAGGCTCCAACCTCGCTGCAGTGGCCCCTTCTTGAGCCTTGCGGTTCATATGGTAGTCCAGCTGACACCTACTCCCCACACCATCCAACCCACCCATACTACGCCGGGGATACCCCTAATTAATTGGCCAAGCTGCCCCATCTCAACATGTGGTTGGCATGGTAAAGCCAGGTTACATGCTCCATGAACCGGTCCTTAGGATCCAGGCAAGTACTAAACACAAACCCGAGTCTCGTGCACCCAGCACCAACCAAATCATCCAACTTGCCTCGATCCCTACCTCTACATAACTCATAATATCTCATTCAAGAGTAAGGTAAATAAATTTATGATCTCATATCCCAATTATCCCATTCTAAGCATGGCTAAGCATAAGCATAATAAAATGACATGATAAAATAAATCCCAACCCAAGCTACAAGGAAACAAGGTAATGCAATTCTAGGGAAACTTCCTAGCATGGGTTTCATATTTCAATTGACAATGCAAATAATTCTATCTACACATCCTAGCATAGGATCAAAGTGGTCAAGGACAATTGCCTTCTTCCTGCTGCTCTGGGAATGGGAAGTCTTGGTCTTGGAAGGGGAGAACTTGCTCTAGGGCAGGTTCTACTCAAGCCAACACACATTGCAAAAGAAAACAACAATCCATAAGACATAGTTCACATTTTCACTTCATACAAACCACACATACATACCTATGAAAGTCATTCACATTTCTAAGTGTTGTGGTTACTCTACATGTGTTGGTTTTTGGCCTACATTCACCTTTAAACATATGTATATTATTTCTAACTTCTATGTTCAGATTTCTATTTGCACACTATATATGAAGTTCCGATTTGAACAAATTCTTTATATTCAATTATTACACTTCTTAGCCACAAAGTTTGTATAAAAGGTATTTTCCTACTCCAAATAGGTTTTCAGATCTTCTACCAAATCCTAAACTGAAGTTTTTGGATTTGGAGACTTCATTTATCATTTTCTAATTATGCATACCTATTTTCCTATATTTTTCAGATTTATCTTCTATGCCTAAAATTGAGTTTTAATATTAAATAGTAGGACATATCATCTAAACAGAATAGGTTCTGATCTAAAATATTAAATAATATAGTTTTGAACTTCTCCTCTGATGTGAGCTAATTTAAATTTATTTTATCAGTTTTCAGAATTATTTCCTAGCCTAAAAATGTGTTTCTAGAACTAATAAATATGAACAACAATTAGACAGATTCATTTCAACCAAAAATCTATTTTTAACTCATTCTAAAGTTTTCCAAGTGCTAGGAGAGTTTTAAATTTGAATTTGTACATGTGTTTGCCTTACCTTTTAAATTTAAATCCTAGTCACATATTCAAATTTCTGAATTTAATATCATATAAGGTCAAAAAGGTAAACCCACACTACTGCAGGGTCTAATTTATTATTTCATAAATTTTCAGGGGTCTAACTACACATAACAGAGGGGTTTTGCTAATTTTTATTAAGTCCAGGGGTTAAAACTGATTTTTAAATGAATTTACACGAAATTCTAAAGTTCCAGGGGCTAGATCAGAAGTTTCCAGGGCTAGCTCGTGTTTTCCGAAATCCCCAGGGGGTAGCGCGTAAGAATCCCGGCCTTTATAACGCGGGGCTAACGTGGACCGTCCGATTTAAAACACACGGCTCAGATTAAATCGCCGAACCAGTGCGCGGGGGTTTTGATTCTACCGTGCGATTTAAAATAGACGGCCCTCAAGGGGCCACGTCGCCCTGGCCGGAGCCAGCCCACGCTGCCCGGTGGCGCGTGGCGGCGGGGGGTGGCAATCTCGCCGGAGATCTTTGGGTTTTCGTCTATACTTCCTAAAACTTGGATTTCATGGCATAGAACGGTAGAGGGGAGGTCGGGGATCTCACCTCGGGGTTTTTCTTGAGCTCGGATGTCACACCCGGTTTTTCCGAAGAACAACCAAGTGAATATCACAGGTATGCCAAGATCATTTTCTCATACATGTGATGACAAATAGTGAAGCATCATTTATTACAAGCCAGGTGTCGAATATAAATAAGTCTTACATAGCATATGTCTTGATGGACGATAATAAGTTCATAACAAGTAAATAAAATAGTAGCGGAAATATTATTCTTGTGGGCTCCGTCACAGACGTTGCCCGGGGGACTCCGTGAACCTAGAAACCTTCTTCGGGCACGAAATCTTGATCATTAAACACCACATCATTCTCTTGACCTGAGCAGCAATATAAACCAACAAATATGCAAGTTTGAGTACCGATGGTACTCAACAATTGTGGGAAAGTTATATCATGCATGGCTAGAACAAGGAGAGGTTGAACTCATGGTTAAAGCACTACGCAATTAATACCTATCACCTTAGCTTATTAAGCACCTACATTACTACATAGGTGAAATGGTTCCAATCTCCCAACCCATCATCATAATTAAATAACCATAACATCATTTCCAATGTTAAGCTCCCCGCTTCACATCCTCAACTTCCAAAGCCATCAATCCTCTATTTATAAATAAGTCCAAGCCACTCTTGACCGTGAGCACGGCTGTCATGACAGTTTTGACTCTGCAGAGTTTACACCACTGTACCCACATGTAGTGATTTCATCCCCTGTTGCCGGGTGGACTAAAAGAACCTCCATTATGCCAGTGGTTACGAACCACATTCACACTTCCCAGGTGTGTAGCCAGGAGATCACTACGAAGCCTTTACAAAGGGATTCCCGACGAGCGTGGGCCCACTGAGGTTTCACCCCTAACAGCATACAAGAGGCTCCAACCCCGCTGCAGTGGCCCCCTCTTGAGCCTTGCGGTTCATATGGTAGTCCGGCTGACACCTACTCCCCGCACCATCCAACACACCCATACTACGCCAGGGATACACCTAATTAATTGGCCAAGCTGCCCCATCTCAGCATGTGGTTGGCACGGTAAAGCCAGGTTACATGCTTCATGAACCGGTCCTTAGGATCCAGGCAAGTACTAAACACAAACCCGAGTCTCATGCACCCAGCACCAACCAAATCATCCAACTTGCCTCGATCCCTACCTCTACATAACTCATAATGTCTCATGCAAGAGTAAGGTAAACAAGTTGATGATATCATATCCCACTTATCCCATTCTAAGCATGGCTAAGCAGAAGTAATATGAATGAATGACAAAATAAAGCAAAATCCCATCCCAAGCTACAAGGAAAACAAGGTAATGCAATTCTAGGGAAACTTCCTAGCATGGGTTTCATATTTCAATTGACGATGCAAATAATTCTATCTACACATCCTAGCATAGGATCAAAGTGGTCAAGGACACTTGCCTTCTTCTTGCTGCTCTGAGAATTGAAAGTCTTGGTCTTGGAAGGGGAGAACTTGCTCTGGGGCAGGTTCTACTCATGCCAATACACATAGCAAAATAAAACACAATCCATAAGATATAGTTCACACTTCCACTTCATACAAACCACATATTCACATTTATGAAAGTCATTCACATTTCTATGTGTTGTGGTTACTCTATGTGTGTTGATTTTTGGCTTACATGCACTTTTAAACATGTTCATATGTTTTCTAACTTTTGTATTCAGATTTATGTTTGCACACTATATATGAGTTTCCCATTTGAACAACTTCTTTATATTCAATTGATACACATCATAGCTACCAAGTATGCATGGAAGGTATTTTCCCACTGCAAATGGGTTTTCAGACCTTCTACCAAACCCTAAACTGAAATCTTTGGATTTGGAGACTTCATTTATCCTTTTATAGTTATGCATACCTACTTTCCTATATTTTAAGATTTATTTTCTATACCTAATTGTGAAGTTTATTATGAAAATAATAAGACACATCATCTAAACAGAATAGGTTCTGACATAAAATATTAAATAATATATTTTTGAACTTCTCCTCTGATGTGAACTAATTTACATTTATTTTACCAATTTTCAGAATTATTTTCTAACCTAAAAATGTGTCCCTATAACTAATAAATGTGAATAATCAATTAGACAGATTCATTTCAACTTAAAATTTTTATTTTCAACTCACTCCAAAGTTTTCCAAGTGCTATGAGAGTTCAAATTTGAATTTACAATGTGTTTGTCCCATCTTTTGAATTTTAAATACTAATCACATATTCAAATTTCTAAATTTAATATCATATAGTGTTAAAAAGGTAAACTCACCCCACTACAGGGCCTATTATATTATTTTAAGAATTTCCAGGGGCCTAACTATGCATATCAAAGGGTTATTGCTAATTTTTATTTAGTCCAGGGGCTAAAACTGATTTTTAATTGAATTTTCATGAATCTCTGAAGTTCCAGGGGCTAGATCAGAAGTTTCCGGGGCGAGCTCGTATTTTCCGAGATCCCCAGGGGGTAGCACGTAAGAATCCTGGCCTTTATAATGCGGGGCTGACGTGGACCGTCCGATTTAAAATAGACGGCTGAGATTATAACGTCGAACTGGTACGCGGGGATTTAAATTCTACCATGCGATTTAAAATAGACGGCGCACAAGCGGCCACGTCCCTCTGATCGAGCGCGGGCGGCGCTGCCCGGCGGCGCGCGACGGCGGGAGGCGGCGATCTCGCCGGAGAGCTTCGGATCTTCATCAATTCTTCCTAAAACTGGGATTTCATGGCATAGATCGGTAGAGGGGAGGTCGGGGATCTCACCTCGGGGGTTTTCTTGAGCTCGGAGGTCCTGGAAAGCGGTCGGCGACGAGGTCCGAGATGAATTCACGGCGAGGCTCGTCGGCGCTGTGTTTGAGGCGCAAACCACCGAGTTTTCTGCACCTGCGTGATTCCCCGGAGGCGGTGGAACACGTTCGGCGTGTTAGATCAGAGAACCCGAGCAGAGATCGAGAGAAAACGCTGATCGGAGCTTTGGTTCTCACCGGAAGGAAAACGGCTGAACGTGGGTGAAAATCGGGGAGATGCCGATGTTTATATAGCCGGGGAGGGGCGGCGTTCGGTTGTGATCGAGTTTGCGTCGTCCAGAACCGAAATTCGGCTGGGATACGCGAGTATCCGGGGCGGTTTTGATTCGGAGGAGAGAAGAGTCCCGGCCGGCCGAGCACGGGCGCGAGGAGGAAGAAGGATGGCGGGCCCCACACGTCAGCGAGAAAGGAAACGGGGCGCGCGACTGCGGGCTGGCGCGGGGTGGGGTGGGCCGGCTGGTGGGTTTCGACCCACTGGCCGGTTTTTTCTGTTTTTATTTTTCTTTTTCCATTTCTTTTCTGGTTTGAATTTGAATTTGAATTCCAACTAAATTTGAATTTCTGCAGCCCATGCAATACATCCAAAATTTTTTAAATTCCCCTCTTAACAGGATTTTGGGGTGTTACAGCTCTACCCCCCTTAAAAGAAATCTCGTCCTCGAGATTGGTGGTTCTAAGAAAATAATTCCGGAAACTGTGCCTTAAGTTCGTCTTCTCGCTCCCATGTGGCCTCCTCTTTCGAGTGATGCTTCCACTGCACCTTGCACATCCAGATTCTTTTATTTCTTGTGAGGCGTTCCATTGTCTCCAAAATCTTGGATGGTTGCTCGTCATAAGACAGATCCTCAGCTACGTCAACCTCATTCATGGGTAACATCTCTTCAGGTGTTCTCAGACATTTCTTGAGCTGTGACACATGAAATACGTCATGCACATCCGATAGGCGAGCCGGTAATTCTAGTTGATACGCCACTTCGCCTTTCCTCTCTAGAACTTGAAAGGGTCCGATGTATCGAGGTGATAACTTCCCTTTCACCTTGAACCGACGAAGTCCTCGGATAGGGGACACCTTGAGATAGACATAGTCCCCCATGTTGAAAACGAGCTCTCTTCTTCGTACATCGGCATAGCTCTTTTGTCGTGTATGTGCTATCCTCAAGTTGTTGCAAATTTCCCTCACTTTCGCCTCGGATTCTTGTAGTACTTCGGGTCCAAACACTTTACTTTCCCCTCGTTTGGTTCCAAAATAGGGGAGTTCTGCACTTCCTCCCATACAAAGCTTCAAACGGTGACATCTTCATACTAGCCTGATAGCTGTTGTTATAGGAGAACTCCGCATAGGGTAAGTTCTTATCCCAACTCCGATTGTTTTTGAGTGCACACGCTCTCAGCATATCCTCAAGAATCTGATTGGTTCTTTCCGTCTGCCCGTCAGTTTGGGGATGATAGGCAGAGCTAAAATTCAGATGGGTTGCCATGGTATCATGTAACTTTTGCCAGAACCTTGAGGTGAACTGGTCCCTCGATCCGACACTATCTTCTTGGGCACTCCATGGTAACACATGATCCATGACATGTACAACTCCGCCAATTTGGATCCGCTGTAGCTTTCTTTCACGGGGATGAAATGAGCTACTTTGGTTAGCCTGTCGATGATGACCCATATCGAATCATATCCTGATTGGGTCCTGGGTAGTCCCACTATGAAATCCATACCGATTTCTTCCCATTTCCATTCAGGCACTTTGAGTGGTTGCAATAATCCCGCGGGTCGTTGATGTTCTGCTTTCACCAACTGACATGTGTCACATAGGGCAACATGTTCCGCAACATCTCACTTCATGCCATACCACCAATACCTGCTCTTGAGGTCCTGGTACATCTTCGTACTCCCAGGATGAATGTAATAGTCGGAATCGTGAGCCTCCTTCAAAATCAATTCACGGATCTCCTTTACTTCAGGCACACCGATTCTTTTCCCGTGCCACACCGTACCTTGTTCATCCTCTCTGAAACCAGGGGCTTTATTTTCCTTGATGAGTTGTCTGATTTCTTGTATCTTCTCGTCAACCTTTTGACCCTCGCGTATGTCTCGCTCTAGTGTGGAGTCCACTTCCATGGCGATGGCTTCACCACTATTCACCAGGCATAAATTGAGCCTTATAACCTCGTCCTTCAATTCTACAGGCATGTCCTTCAAGCTCAGCTTATTGACCTGCACTTTCCGACTTAAAGCATCTGCCACGATGTTTGCTTTCCCAGGATGATAGTTGATGCCCACATCAAAGTCATTGATTAGCTCTAACCATCTCCTTTGTCTGAGGTTGAGATCTGGCTGTGTGAAAATGTACTTTAAATTCTTATGATCCGTATATATCTCTGTCATCTTCCCCATCAAGTAGTGCCGCCAAATTTTCAACACGTGTACCACTGCGGCTAGTTCTAGGTCATGTGTAGGATAGTTCTTCTCGTGCTTCCGGAGCTGGCGGGATGCATAAGCCACGACATGCCCTTCTTGCATGAGAACACATCCCAACCCGTTTCCAGAGGCATCGCAGTACACCGAAAAGTTCTTCTGCGTATCCGGCATAACTAACACTGGGGCTGTTGTCAATCTTTTCTTTAGCTCCTGAAAACTCGTCTCGCACTGCGGCGTCCACGTGAATGTGATTCCCTTCTCCAACAGTTTGGTGAGGGGTCTCGAGATCTTGGAGAATCCCTCAATGAACCGTCGATAGTATCCAGCCAATCCCAAGGAGCTTCGAACGTCCCCGACATTTTCAGGGGTCTTCCACTTCTATATATCCTCGATCTTGGCAGGATCCACGGAGATTCCTCCCTCCGAGATTATATGTCCTAAGAAGGGAACTCTCTTCAGACAAAACTCACACTTGCTCAACTTGGCATATAGTTTGTGTTCCCTCAGCTTCTCCAACACCAACCATAGATGTTTCTCATGTTCCTCTTCATCTTTGGAGAAGACGAGAATGTCATCTATGAAAACCACCACAAATTTGTCCAGATATTCCATGAATACCTTGTTCATGAGATACATGAAGTATGCTGGGGCATTAGTTAGCCCGAAAGGCATGACAGTGTATTCATACAGTCCGTACCGAGATACGAAAGCTGTCTTTGGAATATCGGTTTGCCTTATCTTAAGTTGGTGGTATCCCGACCTGAGATCAATTTTCGAGAACACACAAGTTCCCCTCAACTGATCAAACAAGTCTTCAATGCGGGGTAATGGGTACTTGTTCTTGATGGTTACTTCATTCAAGGCACGGTAGTCTACGCATAACCTTTGGGTTCCGTCCTTCTTCGGCACAAATATCACTGGAGCTCCCCATGGTGAGGAACTAGGACGAATATACCCCTTCTCCGTCAATTCTCTTAAATGATCCTTGAGTTTTCCCAGCTGCTTGGAGTCCATCCGATAAGGTCTCTTGTATATCGGAGCTGTTCCAGGCACTAGCTCAATCGTGAATTCCACTTCACGATCGGGAGGCATACCTGGTAACTCCTCGGGAAAAACATCTGGATATTCCTTGATGATCCTGATCTCTTCCACCTTCACCTCAACTTGATTTAATTTAATGTCCCTCCTAGGCTCTTGTATTGTTATGAACTTTACTCTTGTGCCACTGGGGTGAGTTAGTTCCACCGTTCTGGTCGAACAATGGATGATTCCCTTATGTTTGGTCAACCAATCCATACCCAAAATAATATCTATCCCTTGTGAATCTATCACTATGATGTTAGAAGTAAATACTACCCCATTAATGTCTAGGTTCACCTTGGGACACACTTGTCTTGTCCTTATTTCTCCACCTGGAGAGTTTACTGCTAGCACATGGTTCATTTGTGTTGTTGCTAGGTCATGCTTCTTAACAAACCCTTGGGCAATGAACGAGTGGGTAGCACCAGAATCAAACAACAGGGTTGCAATATGTAAATTGGCAGGAAACTTACCAATTACCACGTCGGGTGCCTCTTGCACTTCTTCCATGGTCACGTGGTTCACCCGTCCTCGCATTACATTCTGCTGTTGCGGCTGTAAGGGCTTCTTCTTTGGGCACTTATGGGCGTAGTGCCCCACTTCACCACAGTTAAAGCATTGCACCCCAACCTTAGGTGCCTGGCCTTTGTTGTCTTGGGGTTGGTTTGGGGGTCCTGGTACTGCTGGTCGAGGTTGGTATGTAGGGCGAGGCTGCTGTCCAAACTGACGCTGTGGCGGTGCTGGTGCTGCCGGAGGCCTGAAGTTCGGGTTGTACCCTCTCGGTGCTGAGTAGGGTACCGCAGCACGGCTCGTCTGCCCTGCGGGTTGCTGCATCAGACATGGGCGGGTGTTGCTACCCGAGGCTTGGTATGACCACCCGGCCTTCCTCTTGTTTTCATTTTCCAAGGCCTTCAGCTTCCTTTCTACAACAAATGCTCTGTCCACCATCTTTTGGAAGCTTTCATACTCGTTGGAGGGCATTGCACACTGCATTTCTGCTGTAAGTCCTTCCATGAAACAGTCCTGTTTCTGCTCATCAGTCTCTATGTCCCGTGGGGCATAACGTGATAGTTGAGTGAATTTAGTAAGGTATTCCCTCACAGTCATGTTTCCTTGCTGCAATCCCAAGAACTCCTTCCTCTTGTTTTTGAGTTCACCCCTTGGTATGTAATGGTTGCGGAAGCTACGCTTGAACTCTTCCCAAGTGATATTCTCAGGGTCATGATGGGCGGCCACGTAAGCGGTCCACCAATCTGCAATAGGTCCATGCAATTGGTGAGAGGCAAACAGCACCCTCTCGTACCCTTGGCATTGTATAATCCTCATCTTGCTCTCAATGGTCTTTAGCCAATCATCTGCCTCCAGGGGTTCAGCAGCACTTGCAAACTTTGGAGGTTGAGTTCCTAGAAACTCACTCAACCTTGGTTGGCGTGGTGCAGCTTGTGGAGGTGGAGCTTGGTGCAAGTTGGACACCACTTGAGTCAGGTTCTGGATGAGCTGATTTTGATTCTCAAGCATTTGGTGGATGGGATCAACTCCTTCACGGTGTCCACCCCTGTCTTTGCTTCCAGAAAGGTTAGGGTTGCCTGCCTCATCGTTGTTGTTGGCAGGGTTGGCAGCACGACCCTTTCCTCTTCCGGCCATCTATCATGATCAACCAAATGTCAATTTAAAGCATTACGTATTAACTTACTTTAAGATTTTGAGAACTTATTTCATGTATATTTTCTGAGGATTTCATGTCTTATGTGAACATAAATACACTCTTAATTCATATGGGTTCACACTTCAAAGCAAGACAACCTGAAGACGAGGTTGTGGACAAACGCCCATGGCTTCCACAACTCACGTCACACACCAAGCATTAACACACCATTAACTAAGGTAACGACTCGACTACTCGACATCCTGCTAAACTAAGGGAAGGACTCTACACTACTCATATCACTGAGCTGGCTCCTCGGGATCTTCCTCATTATTGCGGCTGCCTTCTGACTCCACTTTGGGTGGGGAGGCTGCTGGTGGAGAAGTGCGACGACGCCTGATCGCCCGGTGATCTGGGGAGTCAGGAGTCCATGTGTCATTCACGGTGACACATAGTTCATTCCCATCTCCTCTTTCTCTCGCCTTCAAGCAGGCTCGAAGCAACGCCTTGGTTTCCTTCAGGGTGTCACGAACATCCTGAAGCTCCTACTGACACTCCTGCAGTCGAGTGCTGAGCATAGCAGCATCCTCCAAGCACAAGTCCATGTGCTCATGGGAAGTCCCCTGCTACACTGGCGGGTACTTATACTCCGTTGTACCACTCTCGTGCTGGAGGACATACATGTACTCAGTCCTGTCCAGGTGACGACGATAGATGTGACTCTGACAGGTGATTGCCTCCCAGGTGACATCCTTCTACGCATCGACCTATGTCGCTCGACAAGCTGGAGAGCGGTGGATCTTGAGCAGCTGATTTTCGTGGATAATCCTCATCTCTGAACTCCATTCTTCCCTCTTCTCATGGATGGTCCTGGTGGAGCTATAGTGTATGATTAGCTTGCCCGTACTGCCGGCGGCTTGGAGCATGCGTCGAAGACGGCGCAACAAGCCTCCTACTGCCAATCCGTAGGAGAGATATGTTACCGGACGGTTCTCCTCTCTCAGGGCAAGGGGAACTACGGGAACTCTCCCTCTGGTGTACTTGCGGGCGGTGCGGATCATGCAAACCATCTAACACATAAAGCATTTAAAATTAAGTTACATAAGATTTTAAACAAAAAATCCTATTTTGAATAAAAGATGGGGTAAGATGAATAAAGGGGCCCGTTAAATAACACTTTTCAACCCACACCTTATAAAATAGTTTTTAAGAAAATAGGATCCTTAAATACGACCATTTCTACCTAGGTCCACGTTCCTACGGGCAACCTTGGCTCTGATACCACTTCTGTCACACCCGGTTTTTCCGAAGAACAACCAAGTGAATATCACATGTATGCCAGGATCATTTTCTCATACATGTGATGACAAATAGTGAAGCATCATTTATTACAAGCCAGGTGTCGAATATAAATAAGTCTTACATAGCATATGTCTCGTTGGACGATAATAAGTTCATAACAAGTAAATAAAATAGCAGCGGAAATATTATTCTTGTGGGCTCCGTCACAGGCGTTGCCCGGGGGACTCCGTAAACCTAGAAACCTTCTTCGGGTACGAAATCTTGATCATTAAACACCACATCATTCTCTTGACCTGAGCAGCAATATAAACCAACAAATATGCAAGTTTGAGTACCGATGGTACTCAGCAAGTGTGGGAAAGTTATATCATGCATGGCTAGAACAAGGAGAGGTTGAACTCATGGTAAGCACTACGCAATTAATACCTATCACCTTAGCTTATTAAGCACCTACATTACTACATAGGTGAAATGGTCCCAATCTCCCAACCCATCATCATAATTAAATAACCATAACATCATTTCCAATGTTAAGCTCCCCGCTTAACATCCTCAACTTCCAAAGCCATCAATCCTCTAATCATAAATAAGTCCAAGCCGCTCTTGACCGTGAGCACGGCTGTCATGATAGTTTTGACTCTGCAGAGTTTGCACCACTGTACCCACATGTAGTGATTTCATCCCCCGTTGCCGGGTGGACTAAAAGAACCTCCATTATGCCAGTGGTTACGAACCACATTCACACTTCCCAGGTGTGTAGCCAGGAGATCACTACGAAGCCTTTACAAAGGGATTCCCGACGAGCATGGGCCACTGAGGTTTCACCCCTAACAGCATACAAGAGGCTCCAACCCCGTTGCAGTGGCCCCCTCTTGAGCCTTGCGGTTCATGCAAGAGTAAGGTAAACAAGTTGATGATATCATATCCCACTTATCCCATTCTAAGCATGGTTAAGCAGAATTAATATGAATGAATGACATAATAAAGCAAAATCCCGTCCCAAGCTACAAGGAAAACAAGGTAATGCAATTCTAGGGAAACTTCCTAGCATGGGTTTCATATTTCAATTGACAATGCAAATAACTCTATCTACACATCCTAGCATTGGATCAAAGTGGTCAAGGACACTTGCCTTCTTCTTGCTGCTCTGAGAATTGAAAGTCTTGGTCTTGGAAGAAAGAACTTGCTCTAGGGCAGGTTCTACTCATGCCAATACACATAGCAAAAGAAAACACAATCCATAAGACATAGTTCACACTTCCACTTCATACAAACCACACATTCACATTTATGAAAGTCATTCACATTTCTATGTGTTGTGGTTACTCTATGTGTGTTGATTTTTGGCTTACATGCACTTTTAAACATGTTCATATGTTTTCTAACTTTTGTATTCAGATTTATGTTTGCACACTATATATGAGTTTCCCATTTGAACAACTTCTTAATATTCAATTGATACACATCTTAGCTACCAAGTATGCATGGAAGGTATTTTCCTACTGCCAATGGGTTTTCAGACCTTCTACCAAACCCTAAACTAAAACCTTTGGATTTGGAGACTTCATTTATCCTTTTATAGTTATGCATACCTACTTTCCTATATTTTAAGATTTATTTCCTATACCTATTTGTGAAGTTTATTATGAAAATAATAAGACACATCATCTAAACAGAATAGGTTCTGACCTAAAATATTAAATAATATATTTTGAACTTCTCCTCTGATGTGAACTAATTTACATTTATTTTACCAATTTTCAGAATTATTTTCTAACCTAAAAATGTGTCCCTATAACTAATAAATGTGAATAATGAATTAGACAGATTCATTTCATCTTAAAATTTTTATTTTTAACTCACTCCAAAGTTTTCCATGTGCTAGGAGAGTTTAAATTTGAATTTACAATGTGTTTGTCCAATCTTTTGAATTTTAAATACTAATCACATATTCAAATTCCTAAATTTAATATCATATAGGGTTAAAAAGGTAAACTCGCCCCACTACAGGGCCTATTATATTATTTTAAGAATTTCCAGGGGCCTAACTATGCATATCAGAGGGTTATTGCTAATTTTTATTTAGTATAGGGGACAAAACTGATTTTAATTGAATTTTCATGAATTTCTGAAGTTCCAGGGGCTAGATCAGAAGTTTCTGGGGCTAGCTCGTATTTTCCAAGATCCCCAGGGGGTAGCACGTAAGAATCCCGGCCTTTATAATGCGGGGCTGACGTGGACCGTCTGATATAAAACAGACGGCTGAGATTATAACGTCGAACCGGTACGCGGGGATTTAAATTCTACCGTGCGATTTAAAATAGACGGCGCACAAGCGGCCACGTCGCTCTGATCGACCGCGGGCGGCGCTGCCGAGCGGCGCGCGGCGGCGGGAGGCGGCAATCTCGCCGGAGAGCTTCGGATCTTCGTCAATTCTTCCTAAAACTGGGATTTCATGGCACAGATCGGTAGAGGGGAGGTCGGGGATCTCACCTCGGGGGTTTTCTTGAGCTCGGAGGTCCTGGAAAGCGGTCGGCGACGAGGTCCGAGATGAATTCACGGCGAGGCTCGTCGGCGCTGTGTTTGAGGCGCAAACCACAGAGTTTTCTGCACCTGCGTGATTCCCCGGAGGCGGTGGAACACGTTCGGCGTGTTAGATCAGAGAACCCGAGCAGAGATCGAGAGAAAAACGGTGATCGGAGCTTCGGTTCTCACCGGAAGGAAAACTGCTGATCGTGGGTGAAAATTGGGGAGATGCCGGTGTTTATATAGCCGGGGAGGGGTGGCGTTCGGTTGTGATCGAGTTTGCGTCGTCCAGAACCGAAATTCGGCTGGGATACGCGAGTATCCGGGGCGGTTTTGATTCGGAGGAGAGAAGAGTCCCGGCCGGCCGAGCGCGGGCGCGAGGAGGAAGAAGGATGGCGGGCCCCACACGTCAGCAAGAAAGGAAACGGGGCGCGCGACTGCGGGCTGGCGCGGGGTGGGATGGGCCGGCTGGTGGGTTTCGGCCCACTGGCCGTTTTTTTCTGTTTTTCTTTTTCTTTTTCCATTTCTTTTCTGGTTTGAATTTGAATTTGAATTCCAACTAAATTTGAATTTCTGCAGCCCATGCAATATGTCCAAAAATTTTTAAATTCCCCTCTTAACAGGATTTTGGGGTGTTACATCGGAGGCCCTAGAAGGTGGTCGGCGGCGAGGTCCGAGATGAAATAGCGGCGGTGCTCGCCGGAGCTGCGTCTAGGGTGCAAAACACCGGGTTTTCTTCACCTGCGTGACTCCCCGGAGGCGGTGGAACATGATCAGCGCGTTAGATCAGGAAATCCGAGCTAGGATCGAAGGAAAACGGCGGGAGAAGCTTCGGTTCTCACCGGGAGGAAAAACAGCCGATCGTGGGGGGGGAACAGGGCGATGTCGACGTTTATATAGGCTAGGGGGGGCGGCGGTATGTTGGGATCGAATTGGAGTCGTCCGGGACCGAGAGTCGGGATGGGGACGCGGTTTCCGGAGTTGGTTGCGATCGGGAGCGGGGGGGGGGGGGGGGAATCCGGTCGGTTGGCGCAAGCGGGAGGTAGGAGATGACACGCGGGCCCCACGTGTCAGTGAGAGGAAGACAGGGCGCGCGGTTGTGGGCTGGCGTGGGGGAATAGTGGGCCGGCTGGTGGGTTTCAGCCCACTGGCCGGTGGGATTTTTCTTTTTTTTTTCTTTTTCCTTTTCTTTTCTGTTTTGATTTGAATTTGAATTCCAATTTGAATTTGAATTTTTGCACCACATGCAATACGTCCAAAAATTTTTAAATTCCCCTCTTTAGCAGATTTTGGGGTGTTACAATCCTTGCGGAACATCTTCAACTCACCGCTGTTCACCCATCTACGGATATGAGACATACCCTTGTCTCTCTTCTGAGCCTCTACAATCTCATCTCGGATTGTAGGAATAAGAGCGAGGTTGAACAGTGATCCATAGGGAACTAAGCGCAGACTTGGTTCTCCTTCTTCATGTGCAGCCGTGGATAAATGGTGAATGTGGGCTTTCCGGCTAAGTGCGTTGGCAACCACATTCTCTTTACCCAGATGGTAATGAATTTCAAGTTCATAGTCCTTGATCAGTTCGAGCCATCTTCGCTGCCTCATATTCAATTCTTTCTGTGTGAAGATGTACTTTAAGCTTTAGTGGTCAGTGTAGAGATTTACTAGATTGCTTAGTAGACAATGTCTCCACATTTTTAAAGCTAAGACCACTGCGGATAGTTCAAGATCATGCGTCGGGTAATTCTGCTCATGACCCCTGAGTTGCCGGGATCCATACGTGACCACACGACCTTCTTGCATCAACACACAACCCAAACCAATGCCGGATGTATCACAGTAGATATCAAACGGCCTTGTGGTGTCCGGCTGGGCCAAAACTGGAGCTGTAGTGAGATACTTCACTAAAGTTTGAAAAGCTTGTTCACATGAATTGCTCCAATCATACTTGGTGCTTTTCTTCAACAGCTCCATCATAGGTTTAGCGACTTTGGAGAAGTTTGGAATGAATCTCCGATAACAACACGCTAAACCTAGGAAACTCCTCACTTCATGAACAGATCTTGGAGATTTCCAATTCAACACTTGCTCGATTTTTACTTGGGTCCACAGTGATGCCTTCCGCTGAAATAATATGCCCAAGAAACGGCACTTTTCTGATCCAAAACTCACATTTGCTGAACTTTGCATAAAGTTTGTGATCTCTCAAGCGTTGGAGCATAATACGCAAATGTTCAGCATGTTCTTCTTCTGACTTTGAATCGACCAAAATATCGTCAATGAAAACCACGATGAACTTGTCTAACTCCGACATGAACACAGAGTTCATGAGATACATAAAATGAGCCGGAGCATTGGTCAACCCAAAAGACATGACAAGATATTCATAAAGACCATATCTTTTCGAGAACGCCGTCTTAGGTACATCTTCTGCCCGCATTTTTATCTGGTGATACCCGGACCGAAGATCCATCTTGGAGAATACCTTAGCACCCACTAGTTGATAAATAAAATATCAATGCGCGGTAGTGGATACTTATTTTTGATAATGACAGCATGCAATGGACGATAATCTACCCATAGTCTCAAAGTCTCGTCCTTCTTCTTCACGAAGAGTGCGGAACAGCCCCAAGGTGATGAACTTGGGCGTATAAAACCTTTGTCCATGAGGTCATTAAGCTGCTCCTTCAATTCTGCGAGCTCCTTCAGTGCCATTTTGTATGGTCGCCGAGAAATAAGTATTGTTCCCGGTGCTAGTTCAATCTTGAACTCAACATCACGTTCGGGTGGCATGCCCGGTAAATCTTCAGGAAACACATATGGATATTCACATACCACTGGAATATCCTCAAGCTTAGGAGCTTCAATCTGATGCACTGCTGCAACACGTTGTGATGGATCCAGAAGAATTAATATGTTGCAACCATGTATTGGGGAATTCAGTTGGACAGTCCGAGAGCTGATATCAAAGATAACTCTATAATGTGTCAACCATGACATCCCCAAGATAATATCAATCCTTTGGCCTTTGAGTATGATAAGGCTCGCAGGATAGATGTTTCCACCCAAACATAAAGGTGCCCGTGAGACCATCTCATCTGCGGATATCTTGCCTCCGGGTGAGCTGATATGAAACGGATGCTTAACTGTACTAAATGGAATATTATTCTTCAGCACATAGTCTCTGCTAATAAAATTGTGGGTGGCTCCGGAATCCAACAAGACGAAAGTGGGCTGTTCATGTAAAGTGAACATGCCCGCCAAAAATGGTTCGCCTTTAGCAATGTCCTCAATAGCAGTGTAATTAACCCTGCCAGCTTTTGAAAGATTCTTCTTTGAATGTTCATGATGCTGATCTGAGCATTGACGAGACAACACACAAGCGTGGCTCTGCTCAGCTCCACGACGGTTTCTTGCTGCAGAAATCCTCAGATCTCTACTAACACGAGGTAGAGATAATTCGTGCGTAGCTGGTTGCGGTAGGGTTGCACAAATAATTTCTGACTGCTGCTGTTGAGGTGGAGGCTCATAAGTGATCAACTCGAGCCGTGGTTGTGAGAGTTGCACCACTGGCTGAATTTGTTGCCTAACTGGCGAGTAATATCGCACTCGATAGTTCGGACGAATCACGATATCACTGTCTGGCGGTATACTTCTTTTCAACTCCGCTTCACAAAGGATATGCATGTCTTCTCTAATGATAGCAACATTTACCAACTCAGTGTAAATACTGTTATTGAACAAGGTCACCTGTTCCTTAAGTTTGACATTCAAACCTCGGAAGAAATACTCACACTTCAACGCTTCCGAGTCTACCATATGAGTGGCATATTGCATCAAGTCTTCAAACTCTTTGAAGTACTCGTACGCACTCCTTTCTCCTTGCTTTAACTCCTGAAAGTCTTGATATTTTGTTCGTAGAATTCCCGAACAAATGTGACGTGCCCGGAAAACATCCTGGAATTCATCCCACGTCACGCGATGACCTTCAAGAAGTGTAGCGATGTACTCCGCCCACCAAGCTCCAGCGGCTCCATGGAGTTGTTGAGCAGCAAATAGGGTCTTCTGATATTCATCGCACTCAAGCATATCAAACTTGGCTTCAATACATTGGAGCCAATGAGCCGACTCCAACGGTTCTTTCGCTTCTGAGAAAACCGGTGGTTGTCTTGCTAGAAAATCCAGATAGGTGCTTGGCGGGGAATTTTGCTGTAGTGTCTCCTGTCGTATGCTTTGTCGCACCAAAAGATCCAGAGACTCAGCCATCCTTGCTAATATTTCCGCCACTCCGGTTGATGATGTCGGCACTTCTTGTCATGGCGAATTACTTTCGCCGTGACCCGACTCACCAACCTCACTCCTGGAATGAGCATGATCCATGCTGCAAGCGTGAGCAATTTACGGTTAAAATTCAAAGTTTAATCTCAACTTGAATTCAAAAACATAACCGTTAAAGCATCACATAGATATTTAAGCACTACAAAATCTAACCAGGGTTTCGACAATTCTGAAATCTACCAAACTTGAGAAAGTTTTCCAAACTCTAAAATCGAACAGTTGGAAGAAAACTGAAAAATAACTCAAGAACATGTTATGGAGCTTAGAGGAGTCTAAAACATCCCTGTCCATAACAAGTCCTAAGTTACATAGGCAATAAGCACTGCTCTGTTCAGAATGACCAATAGGTCTTAATCCCAGAATTTGAATATGAAAATGGCAATTTCACGTCTCAAGTTGAATATAAAAGTTACAGTTAACTTCAATATCTGTCCAACGAGTATTCATTTGCCTTCATATAAGTCCTGGATAAAAAGTTGTGATATTTGAAAGTTGACAGAAATCTGGAACAATTTTGACAGCACCTCCTTTGAAAGTAGCTATTTTGTCCGCAAGATTTCATACAATTAAGCTCCAAATCTGGAGAAACTTTGAACTACAAAGTCATAGCATATATCACAAGCTTTCCAACGGTGTCATACTTGACCCTTAGAAATTTTTCTACAGAAATATATGGTCGAAACACAGAAATTTCCAGAGAGCATTTTGTGTCTGCCCTGTTTTTGGACAGTTCACACTCATCTGAGAAGTTCATCCATTTGGATGGTGATTCTGATCTGGAGTTCTACAGAAGAGTTGTAGAACACTTCATAAACCTTCCAGAAATATATCACACACCTCCATTGGTTCAACCACTCCAAAGTTATGCCCTGTTCAAATTCAGCAAGAATTCTGCCAAAACAGATGAGGTTATTCCTAAGTCTTTGTGAATAAATCTATACTCCCAATTGACTCTTAGTTCAATATAGGAGTTCATTAACCCCTAATAGAATCCTAGACTCCAAATTTACTCTTTCTCTTTTCAAATCTTTTTTTCCATGCAGTTCACAACATATCACGGTACTATATTTCCTCACCAAATTAAAATCCTAACCAGCTTTTATACCGGCTTATACGTCTCAAGTGGTGGCACTACAATGATCACTCACACACGTTTTCTACACGACATGTACTAACATTGTTAAGGTACCTGCATAAAATCACTCAATAAGGATGCACACATTATTTTGTCATTTCAGGCAGGTCCATAACACAATAAAAACATACGCCCCGTATCATTGCCATACGGGCCGTCCTTGAGTCAAGCCACGTCTCAAGGTACATGATCGGGTTATTCACCACCCGACGGGGGCTCCACACCTTTGCAATAAAGCACACCGGTGGAATAGCACTTTCGTATGCCTCATAGGACATGAAGAGTCCTAGAGAACACACTTCGTGTTACAAACCACACGATGGGGTCTCCTCCTCTTGCCCCTGGGTTTGCGCACTGGAGGCTAGTGCCATTCATACGTCTCTAAGACATGAAGAGTCTTAGAAAATATATTCACTTCCCATCCATTGCTGAACCGGACATCTGACACGACCCCACGGTCTTGTCGAGCCAGGATCACGCTGAGGGGTGCTGCGTTGCACAGCACCGGATAACACACGTCAAAGGTACAAAGCGGAAGCGAAATTTTATTACATAAACAAGTTTATGACATTTTTACATCAAAATAAGTTCAGTCTACACTCACAGGCATAGACTAAGCATCAAGTGCACGTTCAGCCCTTGAACGTGTCCTTGCTAGCACACATGCACACTAACTCTGCGGCGTGCACGACTCCCACTCGACGGGGTTCCCCTCCTCTTCGGGTGTCCCTTCCTCATAGAACCCTGCAAAAGCTTCAAACACAAGCAGTGAGCACGAAGGCTCAGCAAGTCTGACCCGTCTCACCTAACATGGAACTTCTACATGAGGGGTGATGGGTACATGTAAAAATCATTTGCAAGGACTCGCCTAATTAGTAAAACCTTACTTTCAAGTTTTAGCAGCAGGTTGTGGAGAACGTTACGCTAAGGCACATGAGAGAGCCGCAATCAAACAAGAAACGCATTTCTCTCATGTACTTTGCCCAAAGTTGAAAAGAACTTTAGTTAGCTCTAAACTACAACAAAACATTAACAAGCAAAGTCCATCTTTCAATCAGCAGCATTTTAACATGTAACTAGCCTGTTCTTTCTACGTCACGGTACAGTGAACAAGTGGTACTCACTGACCGCGAGGGACGGCGATTATAATCGATTTACTCCTGCAGGGTTACCCGAACAACTCGTCACGTACGCCCGTACTCGATGTTGCCTACAACAACCATCACGGACGCCGTACGCAACTACCTTTCACCCCTTAGCCAAATGTTGAACCGGTCCAATCGTCCCGAGCAAGAGGTCTCTGCACGCGCATCTCAGTGCCGCCAGCCAATTTACACCTTGAGCTCTCAGCCTACCCTCTGAACGACCAGCTATGCCTCAACACCCAGCTACCCGAGTTACATCGGTTTCCCGGTTCTCATATAGCCGGTAGGTCTTCGGTACTGTTCTAGCTTGTTCAACAGGCCCGCACACGGCTCAGTCCTCAATTGACACAAGCGGAGCTACAGCACACA
Organism: Neostapfia colusana; assembly: GCA_030760725.1. Taxonomy (NCBI): domain Eukaryota; kingdom Viridiplantae; phylum Streptophyta; class Magnoliopsida; order Poales; family Poaceae; genus Neostapfia; species Neostapfia colusana. Next base: position 99,020,745 of record JASWHV010000007.1, on the reverse strand, counting down.
GGCCCCAAAGCCCTGTTGCCCTTACCCTCTGCTTGGTCTCATTTTCTTGCCATGTGTTTCATGTGCTATCACTACCCGAGTCGAGTGCCTCTAGCCTATGCTCGCGAGTAGTTCCAACTACTCGACTTGTACCAAATCCTACTCTGTCTTAGCAATGCAGTGGCTAACGAGGTTTTCAATCCTAATCCCAACCCATGGTTTTCTTGGCTATGCATTTGGGTTTCCAAACAGGACTCTAATGCAAAGAATAATAGTATTCAAAGATGTGCTCAAAACAATAAACATTTAAAAAAAAGGTTAATGCAAACCGGAGCTTGCCTTGCTGCTCTTAGTCGTAGGCTAGCTGCTCCTCCGGAGTAACAAAGTCTAGGACTTCGGGTTCCTCCTCGACCTTAGCGACTACATGATAGAAGCAATACATGTATTAATTTAAATGCAGTTGTATTAACTTTTAAACTTGTGAAGTCTATAACTCTTACTAGACAAGCCCAATGATTGTGAAATTTTTTACTGTGGCTTGGTTACAACCTAAAGAGAGACTTGGTCAAGTTTTTGTTGCAGCAAAGCTCATTTGAGCCCTCCACAATTAATCATGTAGTTGACCTTAATTGAAGGCTTTTAGGGTGTTCTAAGGATTTTTATGAAACAAACTATGACTTTCTGAAAACTAGATTTTCATAGGGTTCTAATGGAGTTGGTCTCACTTAATTTGAAGGTTCCTAGCTAAAGATATGAGCTAAACAATTTCAGAGAAAATTCTGAAAATGTTTCTGAACATTTTCTATTTTCTCTGGAACAGTTTCACTAATCACACCATTAGGTGGATCAAATGAGCTCAAATGGATCTGAAATTTTTATGGTAGTTCAGGGATATTTTCGTAAACATCCCAGCAAAATTTCAGGATTTTCCTCCAAAGGATTCTCCAGTTAAAATTCCTAAGAGTTTAAATTTTGAGTAATTAATTCTGGAGAAATAAGGGTTTTCATGAAGTGAAATTTGATTTACTGGAAATTGCTCAGAGAGCTGAATCCAACAAAATTTGGTTCACTCGATTTGGAGCTTTCTAGCCAAAGTTATGAGGATTTGAAGTTTGGAAGAAATCTGAAAATCAGGGGAAAAAGTTTAAACTCGCGGGGGCCCGCGGGGACACGTATTGAGCGCGGAGGTGTCCGGCACACCGGGGCTCACAGGGTATTTGCACGCCAGCACAGCCGATCCCGGCCACACCTGATCCCGATTTAAATTCTTCAGCCGCTGACACGTGGGCCAGCCGGCTTCGTCTTCCTCCCGCCGCTCTCTCGCGCCCGCGCCGCTGACCTCGCCGGAGCAGACCCGGAGCTCGCCGGTTCGCCGCTGCCGGACCTCCCATGGTCTGAAACTCGCCGCCAGGGGGTTGTCGACGTCGAGGAACACGTCGGTGGTGTCAGGTCGGGCTGGGGGTGACCGGAAATAGCCCGGCGACGTGCCGCGGCCTCGGTTGAGGTTCGGCGCCGTTGACCGTGGGTTCTAACCCGTCAACACCTCGAACAAACGGTCCTACAGCATCAGTGTACCTCTAGGAAGCTCGACAAGGTGTCAAAAGGGTTCAGGGATGGCGGCAAGTCGGTCGGCACCGTGTGACCGATCGTGCCCGCCATGACCGCCCTTGATCGAGCTCGAAATTTGTCACTCCTAGACAGTTTCACGCCACGGATGCAGGAAAGAACTTGATCGCCGGCTAGTCCAGCGTCTATGTGCAAGATTTGATAACCACCGAAAGATCATAGAGCAAGAATTTGAAGAATCTGTACTGGAAGCTCGGTTTACGGTCACCAGAGCAAAAACTGGAAATTCTCTGTGGATTCTTCACGGTTTGCTTCCAAACTTGGAGGAGAGCAGCACGGTGGTCGCGCGCTCCTGTTGCCCCACTTCGCTTATGTCAAGATCAACTCCAAATGGAGTGAAAGTTGGTGTGTGAGCTCACAAAAATGTGCTGAATTGCCTCCCACTTTTAAATTCATGGGATAAAAAAAGTTTGAATTTGAATATGGTTTCAAACTGCCCTCTTTCTAACTATACCCAAAATGACCTCAAAAAGGTTTTGAATTTGGGTGAATCTTGGCATGGACATCCTTAGCAATGTGTAGGAGTTTTCATATGTCCAGCCCACCTATATCACATGTGGGAAATATCACTTTTGCAATATATGAGTTTGTTCTCTAATGAGCATGTTGATGGTGGTTACTTGCTCTTCATTTGTGTTCATCATCTTTCCCCAAATGAGGTGTGTGTGTATGGTGATGAACACTTCAACTATGTGTCAAAAACTGAGGCCCTTACATTCCTCCCCCCTTAAAAGAATCTCGTCCCAAGATTATAAGGTGAAAATGAGAGAGAGGACGGTGAAAAATTACCGGATATGCGACGTGAAAAAGTCGGGGTAGTTAGCGTGAAGAAATCCTTCGCTCTCCCATGTCGCTTCGTCCATGGAGTGATTACTCCATAGAACCTTGTAGAACCACAACGTACGGTGGCGTGTGGTTCGGGCCTTTTCATTAATAATCTGCACCGGTTCCTCTCGATAGGTGAGATCCGGTTGCAGATCCTCAATGTCTTCCAGCTGAATGGTAGTTGATAGCTTGAGACACTTCCTCAGCTGGTAAATGTGAAATACGTCGTGCACACCGGAAAGTGCTTCTGGTAATTTCAGCCGGTATGCCACTGATCCACATCTTTCGGTAATCTGGAATGGACCGATGAATCGGGGTGCTAACTTTCCCCTCACCCTGAATCTGTTTATGACCTTCATTGGAGACACCCGTAGACATACTGATCTCCAACTTCAAATTGTAGTGGGCGTCTTCTCCGGTCCGCATACTGTTTCTGCTGGGATTGGGCGGCTTTTAGGTTCGCTTGAATCAGTCGAACCTTTTCTTCCACGTTGTTGACGAGGTCAATCCCGAAAGTAACCCTTTCGCCAGACTCACACCAATTCAATGGTGTGCGACATTTTCTCCCGTATAGCGCCTCATAAGGCGCCATCTTGATGCTGGCTTGGTACCCATTGTTGTACGAGAACTCGGCTAACAGCAAGTGATCATCCCAATTCTTGCCGTGGTTGATAGCGCAAGCTCGTAGCATGTCTTCTAGGATCTGATTTACCCGCTCGGTTTGTCCATCCGTCTGCGGGTGGTATGCTGAACTACGGATCAGCTTCGTCCCCAAGGCAGCGTGCAGCTGCTCCCAAAAACGGGACACAAATAAAGTGCCCCGATCCGATATGATAGTACGGGGTACGCCGTACAAGCATAGGATCCGTGAGATGTACAGTTCAGCGTACTTCTTGGCGTTGTAGTTGGTGTTGAACGGGATGAAATGGGCAACTTTGGTGAGCCGATCGACGATCACCCACACAGAATCATGCTTTTGAAGAGTGGTGGGTAAACCGACGATGAAGTCCATGCTCACATCCTCCCACTTCCAGGCAGGAATGTCCATTGGTTGCAGCAGTCCCGGTTTCCGCATATGGTCTGCCTTCACCCTTCGACATGTATCACACTTGGACACGTATTTTGCAATCTCACGCTTCGTCCGTGTCCACCAAAACTTGCTTCTGAGTTCTTGATACATCTTGTTGCTGCCGGGGTGAATAGAAAATTTTGATAAGTGAGCCTCATCAAAAATTTTCTTCCGTAATTCCGGGTTACGGGGTACGACGATCCGGTCCTTGAACCATAGGACGCCATCTCCGTCCTTCCGTAAACATTTCAACTCCCCACTATCTACACGTCTCCGCAAATGCGATATGCCCTTATCATTCTTCTGGGCTGCCGCTATCTCTTTACGGATGGTGGGGATCAAAGCTAGGTTGTAGAGAGCTCCGTGTGGAATCACATGTAGTGGTGGTTCGCTCTCTTCCAACGGTGTGATGGTCAGATTATTAACGTGTGACTTGCGGCTCAGCGCATCTGCCACTATGTTTGCCTTGCCCGGATGATAATGGAATTCTATTTCGTAATCTTTTATCAATTCTAACCATCTTTGCTGCCTCATGTTCAACTCCTTCTGAGTGAATATGTACTTGAGGCTTTCGTAGTCGGTATATAAATGAACGAGGTTACCGAGTAGGTAGTGCCTCCACATCTTCAGTGCAAGTACCACGGCAGCGAGCTCCAAGTCGTGGGTTGGATAATTCTGCTCATGGTTTCTAAGCTGCCGTGATCCATACGCAACCACTCTTCAGTCTTGCATCAGCACACATCCGAGCCCAAATGCCGGATGCATCACAGTACACATCGAACGGCTTTGTTGTGTCTGGCTGCGCCAAAACCGGTGCTGATGTCAGGTGCTTGACTAAAGCCTTGAATGCTGCTTCACATACTGGACTCCAAACATATTTGGTAGCCTTCTTCAGCAGCTCTGTCATTGGCTTGGCAATCTTTGAGAAGTTCGGAATGAACCTCCGATAATATCCCGCGTGTCGGAGGAAACTCCGTACCTCATGAACAGTTCTCAGGGATTTCCAATTCAGCACTTGAGTGATCTTGCTCGGGTCTACAGCGATACCCTCCGCTGAGATGATATGCCCGAGAAAAGGCACTTGCGATATCCAGAACTCGCATTTTCTGAATTTCGCGTATAGCTTGTGATCCCGCAGCCGTTGCAAGACTATACGCAGATGCTTCTTGTGATCTTCTTCCGACTTGGAATATACCAGGAAGTCGTCGATGAAGACCACGACAAACTTATCCAGCTCCGGCATGAATACCGAGTTCATCAAGTACATGAAGTGAGCTGGAGCATTGGTGAGGCCGAAGGACATGACCAGGTACTCATAATGTCCATACCTCGTCGAGAAAGCTGTCTTTGGAATGTCCTCCGCCCTTATCTTAATCTGATGGTAGCCGGATCTTAAGTCCATCTTGTAAAAGATCTTTGCTTCGACCAACTGATCAAACAACATGTCGATCCGTGGCAACGGGTACTTGTTCTTGATGGTTACGGCATTTAATGGACGATAGTCCACGCAAAGCCGCAACGTCTCATCCTTCTTCTTTACAAATAATGCCGAACAGCCCCATGGCGAGGAGCTCGGCCTAATAGAACCCTTCTCCAGAAGGTCCGTGAGCTGAGTCTTCAGTTCAGCCAATTCCTTGGGCGCCATCTTGTACGGCCTTCGGGATATTGGCATGGTTCCTGGTGCAAGTTCAATCTTGAGCTCCACCTCTCTATCGGGCGGCATCCCTGGCAAATCATCCGGGAATACATCAGGGAACTCTCGGACCACTGGAATATCTTCCAATCTGATGGTTGTGGCTTGATAGACACTTCGAAGTTTTATTTCTGGACTGTCCAGAAATAAGGAGTGAGACTCGTGAACTTCTGAATTCAAATGCACGATTCGGAGGACGGTGTCTAAAACAGCGCCGTGGAGGGTTAACCATGCCATTCCTAAGATGACATCGACCTTTTGTCCCTCTAAGATTATGAGAGACGTAGGGTAGACTCTACACTCTAAGCACAATGGCGCTTTTGGGACCATCATGCTTGCTGAAATTTTCCCACCCGGTGAACAGATCACATAAGGACTATCGATGGGTAGTATTTGCAAGCTATATTTATCAATGAAAGCTTGGCTAATGAAGCTATGCGTGGTGCCTGAATCAAACAGTACTATAGCGGGATGCTGGTGGAGTTGGAACATACCCGCAAGGATTGGCTCGCCCTCCGGCACGTCCTCTATGGCAAGCTGGTGGACGGTGCCAGGCCTAGGGTTTGCCCGCCGCGCATTAGTAGGGTTCCGGGGTTGATTCCTCCCCGGAAACTGCGGTGCCACTCCGCCGCCTTGCGTCTATGTGCAAGATTTGATAACCACCGAAAGATCATAGAGCAAGAATTTGAAGAATCTGTACTGGAAGCTCGGTTTACGGTCACCAGAGCAAAAACTGGAAATTCTCTGTGGATTCTTCACGGTTTGCTTCCAAACTTGGAGGAGAGCAGCACAGTGGTCGCGCGCTCCTGTTGCCTCTCTTACTGGACCGTGAAAACGCCTGTGGAACGCTGTCCACGGGCGCTTGACTCTCGGCTGAGGCTAGGTTGCCGCGGTGGCGATCGTTTTCTGGCAAAGGAGGTCGGAGCTTGGGGTTTCTAGCATTGGGGAGGTGGAGTGCGACCTCAGGTTGCTGTCTAGCAGCTCAGGAACGAAGGAGGAGATTGTTTTGCTGGTTTTCCCGATTGAGCAGAGAGCTGCGGCGAGAAACAATGCCGCTGCTCGGGTTTGCCCGCGAGAAGATAAAGCCGGCCGACTCCTGCTCGGCTGAGGCGGTGCTGGTCGCATGGGGGCGCGAGCAAGCCTCCCTGGGCGCCAGCGCGCGGAGTGGGGAAGCAGCTGGTGGCGCCGGTAGCTGCTCGGTGGCACAGCCGACAGCTGCTCGGTGGAATTTCCCACCGAGGCTGTGACTTTGTGTGCAAGTTTTGCCTCCTTCTCTCTATGACATGTGGGTCCCACCCGGGGTTTTAACCTCTGAAATTTACTCCTAATCACTGTTGTAAACAGTGAGCCCCATAATACCCCTGGTGATTCAAATTATTCACCCATGAGCCATTTGAATTGATTAGAATTCAAATTGGGTTTGATTTGAATGAATTTCAGCACAAGTTCAGTTTTGAATTCAAATAAAGTTTGAATTTGCCCCACTTCGCTTATGTCAAGATCAACTCCAAATGGAGTGAAAGTTGGTGTGTGAGCTCACAAAAATGTGCTGAATTGCCTCCCACTTTTAAATTCATGGGATAAAAACAGCTTGAATTTGAATATGGTTTCAAACTGCCCTCTTTCTAACTATACCCAAAATGACCTCAAAAAGGTTTTGAATTTGGGTGAAACTTGGCATGGACATCCTTAGCGTTGTGTAGGAGTTTTCATATGTCCAGCCCACCTATATCACATGTGGGAAATACCACTTTTGCAATATGTGAGTTTGTTCTCTAATGAGCATGTTGATGGTGGTTACATGCTCTTCATTTGTGTTCATCATCTTTCCCCAAATGAGGTGTGTGTGTATGGTGATGAACACTTCAACTATGTATCTGAAACTGAGGCCCTTACAACATCCCACACTACTTTCCTCGTATGGGGGAGCTAACCAAAATTGATCCTCTTTCGGTTGCCTTCCTTATCATTTTCACCTCCACGTAGGTGCATCGTTACAAAATCAAAATACTAAATGATAACACACTGTTATCTTGCCACCTTAAGTAACTATGCTATTAATATTCCTTATGTGGGCATACTATACGTTCCTCACTCGTATACTCCTAAGTTTTCGAAAATAGACTCTTTTCATGCGTGCTATTCCCAATACGGCTCTGATACCATGCTGTGAGGAGCCCAGCCCGGGAATCGCAGTGGGTGGTGCCGTGCGATGCGGCACCCGACAGCATGCACGAAAAGAGGCTCAAGAATATGGAACCATTTTTTCTCAAGATAAGTTCTTTTACAACATGTTGTACACACGCAGCGGAAATTAAAACTAACTGGACAATCTAATCACTCTCGACCCTAACTACGCCGAAGCGAAGTCGTTCAGCCCGTGAACGCTTCCTACTAGCTCCACAAAAGAAAGGCAGCGGATAGGTTTCCGATGAGTGGAACGAACCGTGAGGTTCATCGTCTCACCGAACAGCCCTCTTCATAGCAGGCATCCTGCTACCTGAAAAAATAACTCAGAAGCAACCGTGAGCACTAAGGCTCAGCAAGTCTTAACCGTCAATCCTAAACATGTAACTCTACATGCAGGGGTAGTAATTCAGTAGGAACAGGAATTTGCAAAATGCAGGTTGACTAAACTTGATCCTTATATTCAGGTTCTTATAGCCTTCATTTTAGTGGTCCTCACGCCTCACAGCACAGGAAGTCCACAATCAAACAAGAAATGCTTAGCCCGATGTTGCTAGCCTAAGGTGGAAATGAACTTTAGTTGGCACCATCTCTAATTCAGTCAAGGTTCCAATACAAAGATTAATCCATAAACAACAAGTTAAGAGACTTAGTTCCTCTTCTTATTACGTCACAGCGCAGTGGGCAAGTATGCTCAATCCTCTTCCGCGAGCGACGGTGATTCGAATCAATAACAACCCGCAATACACGACACATACACCCGCCTCGAAAGACTCTCTCAAGAGCTCTTTCTTACGTTGTATGCAGCAACCTTTCACACGACACCCTGACATAGAAAAACGTTTTGCGCCGAGCAGGTTGGTCCTCTACGCGGACACGTCGAAGTTGCCCGCTAAAGGATTTACACCTCCCGCCTTCTCAACGCCATTCCCACATGAAGGATGAGTTTCTATATCACGGTCCATTGAGTTACATCGGTTTCATGGCTCCCATACCCCACTATATATCCAGTAAAGCTCAATCTTGTCCAGCAGGGCCGCATACATACGGTCATTAACCGACACGGACGGGGCTACAACCAACCTCCACATTTGCCTTACCATCCCGGTCCAGGCCAAATGTGGTCTCAAGCATTGTCACACCCATCGCAGGTCCAGACCAACCTTGAGCGCTCGATCCTACCGGAACATCCCCGTCCCCATCTCATTTTCATGAGGGTGCTCTTATCATCAGCCTCTCGCGACTAACTCCATTACCCGAACGTTCTCGCGAGTAGCTTTTTACTACTCGACTTCTACCGAGCTAGCTACAACATTAGCCTAGCATCTACGACGAGGCAAAACCTACACTAAACCTTCTACTCAGGGATGTAATAGCCATGCAAGTGGGTTTCAAACATCCTAGACATAATGCACAATATCAAGTGTAATACACACGAGGTGAAGTAAAGCAAAATTTAAAACGGTAACGATATGCAAACCGGGGCTTGCCTTGCTCAACGGTTTTGTTAGAAGCTAGGAGTTAGTCTTCCTCCAGAGAACCCGCCAAACTTGTCACGAGATGGAGATCCTCTCTGTGGAGTTGAGTCCTCGTTGAACGTCGACGTCACGTGCTATTAAGATGATTTATGCACATGTATTCAAATGCAATTTAGAAAATGATACAAAGTTGTTGTACAAGTTAACTCACACATAAGAGAGATAAACAACAGAAAGGTTTCTGTTGTTGGATCTAAACCTTAGAGATGATTAAAGCTAGGTGAAAAGGGATACTAGTAATCACCATGTGATTAAGTCCATGATATGAAAACTTAAACCTAAAAGATGGTAGCTCAAGTTCCATAGGTCCAATGAAACTGAGAATTTAACCACAGCTTCTATGGAAGGTATTTAGGCATTGTGCAAAAATTGAGCTCATGAAATGGCTTCACGAGAGCACAACAAATCCTTATGTGGTTTTCACTAATCTGACTTTACCCCCTAGATATTAATCTTTCCTATGCTGCAAAGTAGACTTTTTGTGAAGTACAAAATGTGCTGAGTCCATAGGAATTGGTTTTACCATTTTTGGAGTTTCCTACATGGAGCTATGAATTTTACAAAGAATGGGGAAAAGCTGAAAATATCTCTGTTCATTTTTCCCATTCTTCAGAGACATAAGGAATGGACACATCATTTGACCAAGCAAATGGGGTCCAATGCCTCTGAAATTTTTACTGGGAGTTCAAGGAATTTTGGAAGAATGTCCTGTGCAAATTTGGGGAATTTTCCAATAAACCAGGAGTCCTGCAATAATTCCTACAAAATTTTTTAAATAAATTAATGAGCCAAATCCAGGGATTTTCTGTAAAATCCCAAGAAAGTGAAGTGCAAAGAAATGTTCATCACTTCACAACACCATAGCTCTTGTGATGGATTGCTCATGAAAACTTGTGAAGAGCATGTAAACACCATCAAAAGGGTGATTAGAGGGGAAAGCCCTAACTTCCAAAAAGTAGGATTTCTACACATAAGCATGAAGGGTTTAGCTCACCCCTAGACCTTAAATAGTCTTGGGAAGGCTCAGGCCGAATTTCATTCAAATCCAATACTTTTTGAGGCACTCTTGGAGACAATTCAAAAAGGCGCCAATTTGAATGCAAATTCAAATTACAGCCACTTTAATCACTTGAGTTCAAAAGTTGACTTCATATTCAAACTCAGCACATTTTTCTGAGTTAGTCCACCAATTTTCATCCCCATTAGACTTCATCTTGTCGGGAGCCAAATTTGCAATAATTCAAACTAAATTTGGAATTTCAAATTCAAATGTGAAGGGAATTTGACCGAACCAGTTTCAAACTGATGAATTCAAACTCCTCCTCTGGATTGGTGGCTAAGTTTCCTTTTCAAGTCTGAGTAGTTGAGATATTTGCACAACAACAGAGAGGATTAGGGGGAGGCAGGGCCCACCTGGCACCCAAATGCCCTGATCAGGTTGCCCACGGGCTCTGTTCCACGGGAAACCGCAGCGGGCGCCACCCAGCAGCTGCCGAGCGGCCACCGCGACGAGCTGGTGTCGTGCTGGAGGCTTGTGCCGCGCTTTTGTCTGCCCACAGAGCCATCTCTCGCAGCTCACACGACAACCGGCTGGCTTTCACACGCGCTCGACCGAAAATGTTCACCTTTCGGCCGCTCCCCTCGGGTCCTTGGTGTGCCGCTTATCCAGGCATCCTCGCGACCGACGATCAACAGCAAAGAGACGCACCGGAGGCTGCTCGAACTCACGGTGAAAACTCTACCCCCTTTTTCATGCCCTGTAGGGAAAGAATTTCCACGTTTAGTCCTCGGTGTTCAAAGAACCGAGCTAGCAAAGAATCCGAAATTCGTGGTGATCGGTCCAACACCGCGTAAACCCAGCTAAGCACATGTTCTACACGTCCCCACGGTCACCTAGGATCAAAGACCATTGGAAACCATCGAGTCTTGGTGCTGCTATTCAATTTTTCGAGCATCCGCCGTTTTAGCCCTAGGTCGATTGTGAGGTCCTAGCTCCGGCCGTTTCCATGGCAAACCAACTTCATTTTCATGCTCAGCATGCCACAGCGGAGCTTTAGGAGCAAACCATTCCAAAAATAAGGCCCTGAGCAGCCCGGGCGACATCGCCGGAGTGGGGATCGCCGCTGTCACCGATGCAAGCGTGGTTCCAGCCATCGCCGATCTTCGGTGAGTGCACCAACGTGTTCTCCGAGCAAAGTTGGGCACAGGCGGCGAAATCCGTCGATGGTCATGAGGTGAAATGTCCGGTGGTGAATTCTCCGAGGAAGCACCGCCGCGGGAGTCGCGGGAGATCGCGAGGTAGACGAAGGGGGGCCGGGTCCACCGGTCAGTGCCTGTTCTCTCGCGGGGATCCACTTTGCGGCCAGGATCCGGCGCGGCAGCACGGGTAAAACCCATGGGCTGCCGTGTGGCCGTGATCTCAGTGGGCAAGTTTAAAGAGTGGGGCCCACTCGCAGAGTTTAAACATTTCTGTGATTTTCCAGTTTTAGTTCAAACTTCAAATGCACACAACTTTTGCTAGGAAGCTCCAAATTTAGTGAACTAAACTTTTCTGAACTCAGATTTCTGAGTACTTTCCAGCAACACAAATTTCAGCTCATGAAACATAACGGTTTTCCAGAATTAATTCCCTAAAGTGTAAACTGTTAGGAATTTTATCTGGAGAATTACTTTATGAAAAATTCTGAAATTTGGCTGAGAGGTTCATTGGAAAATCCTTGAATCACAGTAAAATATTGAGACCCATCCATGTTCATTTAGTCCCCCTAATGGTGTGATTAAGTTAACTGCCCTGAGAAAATAGAAAAATTTCCAGAAACATTTTTCAGATTTTCTCAAATCTTATTTAGGGCCTAACTCCATCTAGAATTCTTCAAATGACATGAAACCAATTCCATTAGAACCATCTCAAATTCAAGTTTCCAGTAAGTAATGGTTGAAGCCATGAAAATCCCTAGAATTCCTTAGAGGCTCTAATATTGACCAAATAGGATTTTATTTGTACAAAGCTCAAATGAACTTTGTTTCAAATGAAACTTGGTCAAGACTCTGGTTAGGACCCTACCATGCCGCCATAAAAATTTCAGAACCAAAGGGGAGGGCTAGCTAGGGTTATAGTAATTACTTATTCAGTTTTAAACATTCCATTTGAATTGACATATAGTATCTCGTTGACGTGTTGTCGCTGAAGGCGAGGAAACTCCGAAAGTGCTCGACTTCCTTCTTCCGGACGAAGCCCTTACCACTGACCAACAGCAACAAGGCAAGCCCCAGTTTGTATTAACCCATTTTATAAAGTTTTGCTTTGTTACATACTTAGTGTGAGGTATATAGATGTGCGATAGGTGTAGGATGGATGAGACCCCAAATGCATAACCAGATTTTCCTATAAGAGTGAGGGTAGTGTCTAAAACCTCGAGTAGACAGGCTATGCTTAATGATTCCTAGAACTTCGGTACAAGTCGAGTAGTTGGAATCTACTCACGAGTTTAGGCTTGGGACACACGGGATTGGTTCGAGTGATGTGAGATCACTTTAGTAATGAAAATGAGACTAGGCAGGGGCTAGGGGAGCAGCAAGAGGAAGTCTTGTGTGCGCGGCCCTGTCCGTGTAGATTGAGGACCGATCCGTATGTGGCCCACGCTGATCATGTTTGAACGTACTGAAGGCATATCGGATATATGGGCCCCGGTAAACCGATGTATCCTAAACCTCCTGGCGTCGAGGCATAACGAACCGATTTATAGATGTAGGCTGAGGGCAGCAAGGTGGAAATCTGCTAATGGGCATAGAGAGATGCTCCGTGTAGTGAACCTCCTGCTCGTTTCGGTGCGACCAGTTCGACGTTTGGGCTGTTGGGTGAAAGGTTGTCCCGTACGACATCGAGTGAGCGTGCTGTGCAGCTCCACGGGTGGGCGTACGTGACGTGCTCTTCGGGTATCCCTGCAGGTGTATATCGAGTCGATTCACCGTCCCTCGCAGTGAAGAGTACCACTTGGTCACTGAGTCGTGACGTAGGTTAAGATATGAAATGTGATGATTCAATATTGCTGTTATGATATAATAGTCTTGCTACATGTGTGCCACCAAATATTGCTCACTAAATTTCATATTCATGAACTGTTAACTTGTGGCTAAAAGATGAACTAACGATGAACTTGTAGGCGTGTCCGTTTGCTGCCATTTTACCATCCCATGTTCATTTTAAACTGCATGTAGAGTTTCATACCTAGGTGAGTCGGTTAAGTCTTGTTGAGCCATCGTGCTCAAGGTTGCTGCTATAAGTGTTTTTCAGGTGAGAAGCATCCCACGGACTCGGGGTACGAGTCCACCGGCGAGGTTTACCCTCCGTCGGGGACCACAGCTGAGTGGGAGACGTACACGCCGCGCTGAGCTGAGGAGTGCAGCTAGTGTGCGGTTCCCTAGGGCTGGGCAACCAACTTTTGCTAGATAGGTGGCATGAGATGTATAAAATTAGCTTCCGCTTTTGTAATCCAAATACTAGTTTGTAACTGAAGTCTTGTACTAGTTTGTACATATTCAGTTGGTTTTCTATGTAATACAATATCGTTCTTATGATGTGTGCTGTCGGGTGTCACATCGTGCGGCACCACCCTCTGTGATCCTGGATGAGCGGATTCCCGTCCGCCACTGGCTGGTATCAGAGCCGCATTGGGGATAGCACACTAATTAAGTGCTGTATTATGAGAAAACTTAGGTTTACGGTGAGGATTCGCTAGTTTGCCCAAGTAAGGACTATATTAGCATAGTTACTTAAAATGGCAAGACTAACATATGTGTTATAATTCTGAATTTTAATTATGTAACGACGCACCTACGCTCAGGTAAGAATGGTAAGGAACACCACCGAAAGCGGTTCAATTTCGGTTAGCTCCCCTGACGAGGAACGTGGTTCAGGGATAGGTCTCACAGCTTGGTGTGAGACGTCAATATGAAACTCTTGGACTCTTCATGTTCCTGAGTTCATATGAAACGCTGATCCCTAGCGTGCATTAGGCAAGTAAGTGGAGACCCCATCGCGTGGTCAGTAACCCGAGAGTGTGTTCGTCTGGAAATAGCCCAGGAGGACATACGCAGAGCTTGCCAGCGTGCCCTGCAGGGCAGTAGGTGGTATCTGTTAGGGTGATAAAATTCCCAACCGTGACAATCCTTTCGAGCTCTACTCGGGTTCCCCGTCGTGTGGTGTTGATACACGATCACGTACCTTGAGACGTGGCATAACTCAAGGACGGCCGTATGGCAATGATACGGGCGTTTGTATTTACTTTCAAATATGGCCCTGCCTTAAATGGAAAATAACCTTTGAGTGCATCATTATTGGGTGTTCTTCTGCAGGTACTAACCACGTATGTATCCCGTGTAGTATACGTGTGCGAGAGACCGTTTAGTGCCGCAATTGAGACTTATATGCCGGTATAATCCGGTTAGGATTTTCTTTTTGTGAGGAACATAGTACCGACATATCATAGGCATGTGCATAAAAGATAATGATAACAAGGAATTGAAATCACCATGTTTCAATATCTAGGACCCTCGTTGGGTAGAAAAAGGTCATAGTTGATCAGTGTAGTTCAAAGGGATTGAAAAACAGAGTGCTCTGTTTTGGGCTGCAAGTTTGCTGAACTTTGACAGAGCATAACTCACAGATTATTTAGCCAATGGAGGTGTGGGATATAGTTCTGGAAATATGTTTAAGTGCTCTACAACCTTATTGTAGACTCCCCGAGCTGAATCACACCTTAAACAGGCTGAAATTCTAGATGATTGTAAACTGTCCAGAACCAGGACAGATTTAAAATACTCTCTGGACTGTTCTGTTTTTCAAGTATAACTTCCTGTAGGAAAAATCTAAAATTATCATATGATATACTCTTGGAAAAGGTAGGAGAGGTGTTACATATTTGTAATTCAAAGTTTCTGAAATTTCAGCACAGAACTCAGTGGAAATTAGAGTTGAAAACAGCAACTTCCAATGGAGGAGCTGTTGAAATTCTCCCGGAAATTCTGTTGACTTTGAATTACCATAACTTTTTAACCAAATATGATCTGAGGTCAAATAAATACTCGTTGGAAAGATACTGAAGTTAACTTTAACTTTGGTATGCATCTTGAGTCATGAAAATGCCCAGCACCAGATCAAAATCTGGAATATGTAGAAACTGGTCATTCTGGCAGAGGGATGACAGTTGAACTCATTTGAGAGATTGTTGTACCCTAGGGGATTTAAGTACTTCCAATGGGGTAGAACATACTCATGAGTAATTATCTTCAACTAGTGAAAGATTTATGTGTATGTCTTGCTCAAGCTTCTTTTGCTAGAGACCATGTTTGTGTCGTATTGAAGATAAAAGGGTAGTATACGTGATGGCAAAGCGATATTAACGTCTTGTAGTGACCAAACCTAGTTGAGATGAACTTCCAAAGAGGGAGTCCATCAAATTGGATTTAACTAGCTTGTATTTGGTCTGGTAATGGTGTAGCTTGTGCAAAGTTATTACATTATCTGTATACGAGATGTATCACATGTTTTAATGTCATTATGTTTTACGCCTATTTTATTGGACTGCATGAAATATGTTGCGGGACTGATGTTTATTGTCATATGGCTGCAGATGGTTCGCACTCGGACCACGCATGAGATTGGTGGCTCTATCCAGCAGGAAGGTGAAGACTCCCAGCCACCTGCCTACGACAGCACCCCGCAGCAACAACCACCACCGCCGCCTCCGCTTACGCTAGCGGATGTGATTGCGGCACTGGTGGGTGGTCGTGAGGAGCAGACCGACCTGCTCCGCATGATCGTGCAGAATACGTCCCAGGTGGGCGGGGGGGGGGGTGGGGCGTCAAGAGAGGGGGCCTCGTGAGCCCCATGTTTTGATGTACTCGGACTTCATGAGTACGCACCCTCCGGTGTTCACTGAAGCAGCAGAACTCCTGGAGGCCGAAAACTGGCTGCGGACAATTGAGTCCATGTTCGGGCTGCTCCAATGTACGGAGTGGCAGAAGACTCTGTTCGTGGCGCAGCAGCTTCACGGTGCCGCTGGTGCATGGTGGGCGAATTATGTCGCCTCCTGTCCGGCTGGCTATGCCGTGGAGTGGGAAGAATTCCGGGAGGCGTTCCGTTCCTACCATATCCCTCCCGGGATAATGAAGCGGATGTTCCAGGAGTTCTTGGAGCTGAAGCAGGGCGGGAGGAGTGCCCATGACTACTCCCGTGCCTTCAACCATCTGGCGCAATATGCGTCGAATTACGTCTCCACCGAGGAGAAGAAACGAGAGCACTTCTATGTAACACCCCAAAATCTGCTAAAGAGGGGAATTTAAAAATTTTTGGACGTATTGCATGCGGTGCAAAAATTCAAATTCAAATTGGAATTCAAATTCAAATCAAAACATAAAAGAAAAGGAAAAAGAAAAAAAAAAGAAAAACCCCACCGGCCAGTGGGCCGAAACCCACCAGCCGGCCCACTATTCCCCCGCGCCAGCCCACAACCGCGCGCCCTCTCTTCCTCTCACTGACACGCAGGGCCCACGTGTCATCTCCTACCTCCCGCTCGCGCCAACCGACCGGATCCCCCCCCCCCCCCCCCCCCCGTGCCCGATCGCAACCAACTCCGGAAACAGCGTCCCCATCCCGACTCCCGGTCCCGGACGACTCCAATTCGATCCCAACAGACCGCCGCCCCCCTAGCCTATATAAACGTCGACATCACCCTGTTTTCCCCCACAATCGGCTGTTTTTCCTCCCGGTGAGAACCGAAGCTTCTCCCACCGTTTTCCTTCGATCCTAGCTCGGATTTCCTGATCTAACGCGCTGATCATGTTCCACCGCCTCCGGGGAGTCACGCAGGTGAAGAAAACCCGGTGTTTTGCACCCTAGACACAGCTCCGGCGAGCACCGCCGCTATTTCATCTCGGACCTCGCCGGCGACCACCATCCAGGGCCTCCGAGCTCAAGAAAAACCCCGAGGTGAGATCCCCGACCTCCCCTCTACCGTTCTATGCCATGAAATCCAAGTTTTAGGAAGTATAGACGAAAACCCGAAGATCTCCGGCGAGATCGCCACCCCCCACCGCCGCGCGCCGCCGGGCAGCGCGGGCTGGCTCCGGCCAGGGTGACGTGGCCCCTTGAGGGCCGTCTATTTTAAATCGCACGGTAGAATCAAAACCCGCGCGTATCGGTTCGGCGATCTAATCTGAGCCGTCTGTTTTAAATCGGACGGTCCACGTCAGCCCCGCGTTATAAAGGCTGGGATTCTTACGCGCTACCCCCTGGGGATTTCAGAAAACACGAGCTAGTCCCGGAAACTTCTGATCTAGCCCCTGGAACTTCAGAAATTCGTGTAAATTCATTTAAAAATCAGTTTTAGCCCCTGAACTTAATAAAAATTAGCAAAACCCCTCTGTTATGTGTAGTTAGACCCCTGGAAATTTATGAAACAATAAATTAGACATTGCAGTAGTGTGGATTTACCTTTTTGACCTTATATGATATTAAATTCAAAAATTTGAATATGTGACTCGGATTTAAATTTAAAAGGTAAGGCAAACACATGTACAAATTCAAATTTAAAACTCTACTAGCACATGGAAAACTTTAGAATGAGTTAAAAATAGATTTTTGGTTGAAATGAATCTGTCTAATTGTTGTTCATATTTATTAGTTCTAGAAACACATTTTTAGGCTAGGAAATAATTCTGAAAACTGATAAAATAAGTTTAAATTAGCTCACATCAGAGGAGAAGTTCAAAAATATATTATTTAATATTTTAGATCAGAACCTATTCTGTTTAGATGATATGTCCTACTATTTAATATTAAAACTCACTTTTAGGCATAGAAGATAAATCTGAAAATATAGGAAAATAGGTATGCATAATTAGAAAACCTATTTGGAGTAGGAAAATACCTTTTATACAAACTTTGTGGCTAACAAGTGTAATAATTAAATATAAAGAATTTGTTCAAATTGGAACTTCATATACACATGTAGAGTAACCACAACACTTAGAAATGTGAATGTTTTTCATAGGTATGTATGTGTGGTTTGTATGAAGTGAAACTGTGAACTATGTCTTATAGATTGTTGTTTTCTTTTGCTATGTGTATTGGCATGAATAGAACCTGCCCCAGAGCAAGTTCTCCCCTTCCAAGATCAAGACTTTCCATTCCCAGAGCAGCAGGAAGAAGGCAAGTGTCCTTGACCACTTTGATCCTATACTAGGATGTGTAGATAGAATTATTTGCATTGTCAATTGAAATATGAAACCCATGCTAGAAAGTTTCCCTAGAATTGCATTGCCTTGTTTCCTTGTAACTTGGGTTGGGATTTATCATGTCATTTATTTATATGCTTATGCTTAGCCATGCTTAGAATGGGATAAGTGGGATATGAGATCATCAATTTATTTACCTTACTCTTGAATGAGATATTATGAGTTATGTAGATGTAGGGATCGAGGCAAGTTGGATGATTTGGTTGGTGCTGTGTGCACGAGACTCGGGTTTGTGTTTAGTACTTGCCTGGATCCTAAGGACCGGTTCATGGAGCATGTAACCTGGCTTTACCGTGCCAACCACATGCTGAGATGGGGCAGCTTGGCCAATTAATTAGGTGTGTCCCCGACGTAGTATGGGTGTGTTGGATGGTGCGGGGAGTAGGTGTCAGCTGGACTACCATATGAACCGCAAGGCTCAAGAGGGGGCCACTGCAGCGGGGTTGGAGCCTCTTGTATGCTGTTAGGGGTGAAACCTCAGTGGGCCCACGCTCGTCGGGAATCCCTTTGTAAAGGCTTCGTAGTGATCTCCTGGCTACACACCTGGAAACTGTGAATGTGGTTCGTGGCCACTGGCATAATGGAGATTCTTTTAGTCCACCCGGCAACGGGGGATGAAATCACTACATGTGGATACAGTGGTGCAAACTCTGCAGAGTCAAAACTGTCATGACAGCCGTGCTCACGGTCAAAAGCGGCTTGGACATATTCATGATTAGAGGATGATGAATTGGGAAGTTGTGGATGTTAAGCGGGAAGCTTAACATTGGAGATGAGACTATGTTTACTTGATAATGATGATGGGTGGAGGGATTTGGAACCATTTCACCTGTGTAGTAATGTAGGTGCTTAATAAACTAAGGTGATAGGTATTAATTGCGTAGTGCTTTAACCATGAGTTCAACCTCTCCTTTTTCTGGCCATGCATGACATAACTTTCCCACACTTGCTGAGTACCAACGGTACTCAAACTTGCATATTTGTTTGTTTAAATTGCTGCTCAGGTCAAGGGGATGATTTGGTGTTCAATGACCAAGACTTCGGACCCGAAGAAGGATTCTAGGTTCATGGAGTCCCCCGGGCAACGCCTATGACGGAGCACACAAGAATAATATTCCGCTGCTATTTTATTTACACGTTATGAACTTATTATCGTCCAATGAGACGTATGCGTTGTAAGACATATTTATATTCGACACCTGACTTGTAATAAATGATGCTTCACTATTTGTCATCACATGTATGAGAAAATGATCCTGGCATACATGTGATATTCACTCGGTTGTTCTTCGGAGAAACCGGGTGTGACATAAGTGGTATCAGAGCAAAGGTTGCCCGTAGGAACGTGGGCCTAGGTAGAAATGGACGTATTTAAGGACACTATTTTCTGAAAAACTATTTTACAAAGGTGTGGGTTGAAAAGTGTTATTTAATGGGTCACTTTATTCACCTTGCCCCAACTCTATACAAAACACGATTTTTATTTAAATCTTATCTAACTTAATTTTAAATGCTTTATGTTTTAGATGGTTCGAATGATCCGCACCGCCCGCAAGTCCACCGGAGGGAGAGTTCCTGTAGTTTCCCTTGCCCTAAGAGAGGAGAATCGTCCGGTGACGTACCACTCCTACGGATTGGCAGTAGGAGGCTTGTTGCGCCGTCTTCGGCGTATGCTCCAAGCTGCCGGCAATATGGGCAAGCTAACCAAACACTACAGCTCCACCTGGACCATCCGTGAGAAGCGGGAAGAATGGAGATAAAAAATGAGGATTATCCATGAAAATAAGCTGCTCGAGATCCACCGCTCTCCAGCTTGTCGAGCGATACAGGTCGATGCCGAGAAGGATGTCACCTGGGAGGCCATCACCTGCCAGAGTTACATCTACCGTCGCCACCTGGACAGGACTGAGTACATGTATGTCCTCCAGCGTGAGAGTGGTACAGCGCAGTACAAGTACCCGCCAGTGCAGCAGGGGACTTCCCATGAGCACATGGACCTGTGCTTGGAGGATGTTGCTATGCTCAGCACTCGACTGCAGGAGTGTCAGCAGGAGCTTCAGGATGTTCGTGACACCCTGAAGGAGACCGAGGCATTGCTTCACGCCAGCTTGAGGGCGAGAGAAAGAGGAGATGGGAATGAACTGTGTGTCACCGTGAATGACACATGGACTCCTAACTCCCCAGACCGCCGGGTGAGCAGGCGTCGCCGCACTTCTTCACCAGCAGCTTCCCCACCCAAAGCGGAGTCAGAGGGCAGCCGCAATAATGAGGAAGATCCCGAGGAGCCAGCTCAGTGATACGAGTCGTGTAGAGTCCTTTCCCTTAGTTCAGCAGGTTATCGAGTAGTCAAGTTGATACCTTAGTTAACGGTGTGGTAATGTTTGGTGTGCGACGTGAGTTGTGGAAGCCATGGGCATTTGTCTGCAACCTCGTCTTTAGGCTGTTTTGCTTTGATGTGTGAACCCCTATGAATTAAGAGTGCATTTATTTTCGTGAGAGACGTGAAACCCTCAGAAAACGTTAATATAATAAGACCTCATGAGTTTAAGTTTAAACAAGCAAATTGAGAATTTAATACGAAATGCTTTAAATTAACATTTGGTTGATCATGATAGATGGCCGGAAGAGGAAAGGGTCGTGGTGCCAACCCCGCCAACAACAACGATGAGGCCGGCAACCCTCATCTTTCTGGAGGACAAGACAGGGGTGGTCGCCGTGAAGGAATTGATCCCATCCACCAAATGCTTGAAAATCAGAATCAGCTCATCCAGAGCCTAACTCAAGTGGTGGCCAACTTGCACAAAGTTCCACCTCCACAAGCTGCACCACGCCAACCAAGGTTGAGTGAGTTTCTAGGGACTCAACCTCCAAAGTTTGCAAGTGCTGCTGAACCTCCGGAGGCAGATGATTGGCTAAAGACCATTGAGAGCAAGATGAGGATCATACAATGCCAAGGGTATGAGAGGGTGATGTTTGCCTCTCACCAATTGCATGGACCTGCTGCTGATTGGTGGACCGCTTACGTGGCCGCCCATCATGACCCTGAGAACATCACTTGGGAAGAGTTCAAGCGCAGTTTCCGCAACCATTACATACCAAGGGGTGAACTCAAAAACAAGAGGAAGGAGTTCTTGGGGCTGCAGCAAGAAAACATGACTGTGAGGGAATAACTCACTAAATTCACCCAACTATCCCGTTATGCACCACGGGACATCGAGACTGATGAGCAGAAACAGGACTGCTTTGTGGAAGGACTTACAGTGGAAATGCAATGTGCAATGTCCTCCAACGAGTATGAAAGCTTCCAAAAGATGGTGGACAGAGCATTTATTGTGGAGAGGAAGTTGAAGGCCTTGGGAAATGAAAACAAGAGGAAGGCGGGATGGTCACACCAAGCCTCGGGTAGCAACACACGCCCACGACTGATGCAATCACCCGCAGGGCAGACGAGCCGTGCTGTGGTACCCTACTCAGCACCTAGAGGGTACAACCCAAATTTCAGGTCTCCATCAGCACCGGCACAGCCGCAGCGTCAGTTTGTACAGCAGCCTCGTCCCACATATCAACCTCGACGAGCAGTGCAAGGACCACAGAACCAACCCCAAGACAACAAAGGCCAGGCACCTAAGGATGGGGTGCAATGCTTCAACTGTGGTGAAGTGGGGCACTATGCCCATAAGTGCCCAAAGAAGAAGCCCATGCCGCCACCACAGCAGAATGTGATGCGAGGACGGGTGAACCACGTGACCATGGAGGAAGCGCAAGAGGCACCTGACGTGGTAATTGGTAAGTTTCCTGCCAATTTACACATTGCAACCCTGTTGTTTGATTCTGGTGCTACCCACTCGTTCATTGCCCAAGGGTTTGTTAAGAAGCATGATCTAGCAACAACACAAATGAACCATATGCTAGCAGTAAACTCTCCAGCGGGAGAAATAAGGACAAGACAAGTGTGTCCCAAGGTGAATCTAGACATTAATGGGGTGGTAGTTACTGCAAACCTCATAGTGATAGATTCACAAGGGATAGATATTATTTTGGGTATGGATTGGTTGACCAAATATAAAGGAATCATCCATTGTTCGACAAGAATGGTGGAACTAACTCACCCTAGTGGCACCAGAGTAAAGTTCATAACCATACAAGAGCCTAGGAGGGACATTAAACTCAATCAAGTTGAGGTGGAAGTGAAGGAGATCAGGATCATCAGGGAATACCCAGATGTTTTTCCGGAGGAGTTGCCAGGTATGCCCCCCGATCGTGAAGTGGAATCCGTGATTGAGCTAGTGCCTGGAACAGCTCCGATATACAAGAGGACCTATCGGATGGACTCCGAACAGCTGGAAGAACTCAAGGAACATTTAATACAATTGACAGAGAAGGGGTACATTCGTCCTAGTTCCTCACCATGGGGAGCTCCAAAGATATTTGTGCCCAAGAAGGAGGGAACCCAAAGGATGCGCGTAGACTACCGTGCGTTGAATGAGGTAACCATCAAGAACAAGTACCCATTACCCCGCATTGAAGACTTGTTTGATCAGTTGAGGGGAGCTTGTGTGTTCTCGAAAATTGATCTCAGGTCAGGATACCACCAACTTAAGATAAGGCAAACAGATATTCCAAAGATAGCTTTCGTATCTCGGTACGGACTATATGAATACCGTCATGCCTTTTGGGCTAACTAAAGCCTCGACATACTTCATGTATCTCATGAACAAGGTATTCATGGAATATCTGGACAAATTTGTGGTGGTTTTAATTGATGACATTCTCGTCTTCTCCAAAGATGAAGAACAACATGAGGAACATCTAAGGTTGGTGTTGCAAAAGCTGAGAGAACACCAACTATATACCAAGTTGAGCAAGCGTGAGTTTTGGCTGAAGAGAGTTCCCTTCTTAGGACATATAATCTAGGAGGGAGGAATCTCCGTAGATCCCGCCAAGATCGAGGATGTACAGAAGTGGAAGACCCCTGAGAATGTCGGGGAAGTTCGAAGCTTCTTAGGGTTGGCTGGGTATTATCGACGGTTTATCGAGGGTTTCTCCAAGATTTCGAGACCCCTCACCAAATTGTTGGAGAAGGGAGTAACATTCACATGGACACCGCAGTGCGAGACGAGTTTTCAGGAACTGAAGAAAAGATTGACAACAGCCCCAGTGCTAGTTATGCCAGATATGCAGAAGAACTTTTTGGTGTACTGCGATGCCTCTGGAAATGGGTTGGGATGTGTTCTCATGCAAGAGGGACATGTCGTAGCTTATGCGTCCCGGCAGCTCCGGAAACACGAGAAGAACCATCCTACGCATGACCTAGAACTAGCCGCAGTGGTACTCGCGTTGAAGATTTGGCGGCACTACTTGATGGGGAAGAGGACAGAGACATATACGGATCATAAGAGCTTAAAGTATATTTTCACACAGCCAGATCTCAACCTCAGACAAAGGAGATGGTTAGAGCTAATCCACGACTTTGATGTGGGCATCAACTATCATCCTGGGAAAGCGAACGTCGTGGCAGATGCTTTAAGCCGGAAGGTGCAGGTCAATAAGTTGAGCTTGAAGGACATGCCTACAGAATTGAAGGAAGAGGTTATAAAACTCAATCTATGTCTGGTGAATAGTCAGGAAGCCATCGCCATGGAAGTGGACTCCACATTAGAGCAAGATATACGCAACAGTCAAAAGACTGATGAGAAGATACAAGAAATCAGAGAACTCATCAAGGATAATAAAGCCCCTGTTTTTAGAGAGGATGAACAAGGTACGGTGTGGCACGGGAAAAGAATCTGTGTGCCTGAAGTGAAGGAGATCCGTGAATTGATTTTGAAGG
Source organism: Neostapfia colusana (assembly GCA_030760725.1). NCBI lineage: Eukaryota > Viridiplantae > Streptophyta > Magnoliopsida > Poales > Poaceae > Neostapfia > Neostapfia colusana. The sequence continues at coordinate 98,996,701 of JASWHV010000007.1, read as the reverse complement.
AAGCTCATGATTCCGACTATTCCATTCATCCTGGGAGTACGAAGATGTATCATGACCTCAAGAGCAGATATTGGTGGTATGGCATGAAGCGAGATGTCGCGGAACATGTTGCCCTATGTGACACATGTCAGTTGGTGAAGGCAGAACATCGACGACCCGCGGGATTATTGCAACCACTCAAAGTGCCTGAATGGAAGTGGGAAGAAATAGGTATGGATTTCACAGTGGGACTACCTAGGACCCAATCAGGATATGATTCTATATGGGTCATCATCGATAGGCTAACCGAGGTAGCTCATTTCATTCCCGTGAAAGAAAGCTACAGCGGATCAAAATCGGCAGAATTGTACATGTCAAGGATCGTGTGTTACCATGGAGTGCCAAAGAAGATAGTGTCAGATCGAGGGACACATTTCACCTCAAGGTTCTAGCAGAAGTTACATGAAACCATGGGAACTCATCTGAATTTTAGTTCTGCCTATCATCCCTAGACTGACGGACAGACGGAAAGAACCAATCAGATCCTTGAGGATATGCTGAGAGCGTGTGCACTCAAGAACAATAGGAGTTGGGATAAGAACTTACCGTATGCAGAGTTCTCCTATAACAACAGCTATCAGCCTAGTATGAAGATGTCACCAATTGAGGCTTTGTATGGGAGGAAGTGCAGAACTCCACTATTTTGGAACCAAACAGGGGAAAGTAAAGTGTTTGGGCCCGAGGTACTACAAGAAGCCGAGGCGAAAGTGAGGGAAATCCGCAACAACTTGAGGATAGCACAGACTCGACAAAAGAGCTATGCTGATGTACGGAGAAGAAAGCTCGTTTTCAACGTGGGGGACTATGTTTACCTCAAGGTGTCCCCTATCCGAGGACTTCGTCGGTTCAAGGTGAAAGGGAAGTTATCACCTCGATACATCGGACCCTTTCAGATTTTGGAGAGGGAAGGCAAAGTGGCATATCAACTCGAACTACCAGCTCGCCTATCGAATGTGCACGACGTATTCCATGTGTCACAGCTCAAGAAATGTCTGAGGACGCCTGAAGAGATGTTACCCATGAATGAGGTTGACGTAGGAGAGGATCTGTCTTATGCCGAGCAACCGGTCAAGGTTTTGGAAACAATTGAACGCCTAACAAGAAATAAAAGAATCCGGATGTGCAAGGTGCAGTGGAAGCATCACTTGGAAGAGGAAGCCACATGGGAGCGAGAAGACGAGCTTAAGGCACAGTTTTCGGAATTGTTTTCCTAGAACCACCAATCTCGAGGACGAGATTTCTTTTAAGGGGGGTAGAGCTGTAACACCCCAAAATCTGCTAAAGAGGGGAATTTAAAATTTTTTGGACGTATTGCATGTGGTGCAAAAATTCAAATTCAAATTGGAATTCAAATTCAAATCAAAACAGAAAAGAAAAGGAAAAAGAAAAAAAAAAGAAAAACCCCACCGGCCAGTGGGCTGAAACCCACCAGCCGGCCCACTATTCCACCGTGCCAGCCCACAACCGCGCGCCCTCTCTTCCTCTCAATGACACGTGGGGTCCGCATGTCATCTCCTACCTCCCCCTCACGCCAACCGACTGGATCCCCCCCCCCCCCCGCGCCCGAACGCAACCAACTCCGCAAACCGCGTCCCCATCCCGACTCCTGGTCCCGGATGACTCCAATTCGATCTCAACAGACCGCCGCCCCCACTACCCTATATAAACGTCGACATCGCCCTTTTTTCCCCCACGATCGGCTGTTTTTCCTCCCGGTGAGAACCGAAGCTTCTCCCTCCGTTTTCCTTCGATCCTAGCTCGGATTTCCTGATCTAACACGCTGATCATGTTCCACCACCTCCGGGGAGTCACGCAGGTGAAGAAAACCCGATGTTTTGCACCCTAGACGCAGCTCCGGCGAGCACCGCTGCTATTTCATCTCGGACCTCGCCGCCGACCACCTTCCAGGGCCTCCGAGCTCAAGAAAAACCCCGAGGTGAGATCCCCGACCTCCCCTCTACCGTTCTATGCCATGAAATCAAAGTTTTAGGAAGTATAGACGAAAACCCGAAGATCTCCGCGAGATCGCCGCCCCCCGCCGCCGTGCACCGCCGGGCAGCGCGGGCTGGCTCCGGCCAGGGCGACGTGGCCCCTTGAGGGCCGTCTATTTTAAATCGCACAGTAGAATCAAAACCCGCGCGTACCGGTTCGGCGATCTAATCTGAGCCGTCTGTTTTAAATCGGACGGTCCACGTTAGCCCCGTGTTATAAAGGCTGGGATTCTTACGCGCTACCCCCCTGGAGATTTCGGAAAACACGAGCTAGCCCTGGAAACTTCTGATCTAGCCCCTGGAACTTCAGAAATTCGTGTAAATTCATTTAAAAATCACTTTTAGCCCATGGACATAATAAAAATTAGCAAAACCCCTCTATTATGTGTAGTTAGACCCCTGGAAATTTATGAAATAATAAATTAGACCCTGCAGTAGTGTGGATTTACCTTTTTGACCTTATATGATATTAAATTCAGAAATTTGAATATGTGACTAGGATTTAAATTTAAAAGGTAAGGCAAACACATGTACAAATTCAAATTTAAAACTCTCCTAGGACTTGGAAAACTTTAGAATGAGTTAAAAATAGATTTTTGGTTGAAATGAATCTTTCTAATTGTTGTTCATATTTATTAGTTCTAGAAACACATTTTTAGGCTAGGAAATAATTCTGAAAACTGATAAAATAAATTTAAATTAGCTCAAATCAGAGGAGAAGTTCAAAAATATATTATTTAATATTTTAGATCAGAACCTATTCTGTTTAGATGATATGTCCTACTATTTAATATTAAAACTCACTTTTAGGCATAGAAGATAAATCTGAAAAATATTGGAAAATAGGTATGCATGATTAGAAAATGATAAATGAAGTCTCCAAATCCAAAAAATTCAGTTTAAGATTTGGTAGAAGATCTGAAAACCTATTTGGAGTAGGAAAATACCTTTTATACAAACTTTGTGGCTAACAAGTGTAATAATTAAATATAAAGAATTTGTTCAAATTGGAACTTCATATATAGTGTGCAAATAGAAATCTGAACATAGAAGTTAGAAATAATATACATATGTTTAAAGGTGAATGTAGGCCAAAAATCAATGCATGTAGAGTAACCACAACACTTAGAAATGTGAATGACTTTCATAGGTATGTATGTGTGGTTTTTATGAAGTTAAAGTGTGAAGTATGTCTTATGAATTGTTGTTTTCTCTTGCTATGTGTATTGGCATGAATAGAACCTGCCCCAGAGCAAGTTCTCCCCTTCCAAGATCAAGACTTTCCATTCCCAGAGCAGCAGGAAGAAGGCAAGTGTCCTTGACCACTTTGATCCTATACTAGGATGTGTAGATAGAATTATTTGCATTGTCAACTGAAATATGAAACCCATGATAGGATGTTTCCCTAGAATTGCATTGCCTTGTTTCCTTGTAACTTGGGTTGGGATTTATTATGTCATTTATTTATATGCTTATGCTTAGCCATGCTTAGAATGGGATAAGTGGGATATGAGATCATCAATTTATTTACCTTACTCTTGAATGAGATGTTATGAGTTATGTAGAGGTAGGGATCGAGGTAAGTTGGATGATTTGGTTATTGCTGGGTGCACGAGACTCGGATTTGTGTTTAGTACTTGCCTGGATCCTAAGGACCGGTTCATGGAGCATGTAACCTAGCTTTACCGTGCCAACCACATGCTGAGATGGGGCAGCTTGGCCAATTAATTAGGTGTATCCCCGACGTAGTATGGGTGTGTTGGATGGTGCAGGGAGTAGGTGTCAGCTGGACTACCATATGAACCGCAAGGATCAAGAGGGAGCCACTGCAGCGAGGTTGGAGCCTCTTGTATGCTGTTAGGGGTGAAACCTCAGTGGGCCCACGCTCGTCAGGAATCCCTTGGTAAAGGCTTCGTAGTGATCTCCTGGCTGCACACCTGGGAAGTGTGAATGTGGTTCGTGGCCACTGGCATAATGGAGGTTCTTTTATTCCACTCGGCAACGGGGAATGAAATAACTACATGTGGGTACAGTGGTGCAAACTCTGCAGAGTCAAAACTGTCATGACAGCCGTGCTCAGAGTCAATAGCGGCTTGGACTTATTCATGATTAGAGGATGATGAATTGGGAAGTTGTGGATGTTAAGCGGGAAGCTTAACATTGGAGATGAGACTATGTTTACTTGATAATGATGATGGGTGGAGGGATTGGGAACCATTTCACCTGTGTAGTAATGTAGGTGCTTAATAAGCTAAGGTGATAGGTATTAATTGCGTAGTGCTTTAACCATGAGTTCAACCTCTCCTTTTTCTGGCCATGCATGACATAACTTTCCCACACGTGCTGAGTACCAACGGTACTCAAACTTGCAGATTTTTTGGTTTAAATTGCTGCTCAGGTCAAGGGGATGATGTGGTGTTCAATGACCAAGACTTCGGACCCGAAGAAGGATTCTAGGTTCATGGAGTCCCCCGGGCAACGCCTGTGACGGAGCCCACAAGAATAATATTCCGCTGCTATTTTATTTACATGTTATGAACTTATTATCGTCCATCGAGACGTATGCGTTGTAAGACATATTTATATTCGACACCTGGCTTGTAATAAATGATGCTTCACTATTTGTCATCACATGTATGAGAAAATGATCCTGGCATACATGTGATATTCACTCGGTTGTTCTTTGGAGAAACCAGGTGTGACATTCTATCGGGGGCTACACCCCGAGATGAAGACACATCTCGTCCAATGCAATCGCGGCACCTTCAATGATCTCGTTAATGCCGCGAACATGCAAGAAGACGCTCAGCGGGAATTGGCGGCTGAGCAGCGAAAGTGCAGCACTCCACCCAGCAGTGGGTGTGGAGCTCCCCAGAGTACCGCATGGTGTATCGGACGCCATCCGGTCAGCAGTGGCATCCACCGGCGCGACCTCAGCAGTTCGGGGGTCGTTCTTTTCATCCATCCCCATTACGACCGCCGATGCCACCACCACGACTGCAACAGCAGCAGCAGACGGTACCCCGGGCGTTTCCAGCACCACGACGTGCCCCGGGGTTCCGTCCACCAATTAGCGGCGGACTGCCTCGCTACACATGCTTTACGTGTGGCAAGGCGGGCCATTTCTCGAAGGACTGTCCCCAGGGGCAGCGTAGCATCGGGAAAGACCAGTTCTAGGGCGGTGCTCGAGGCCGACCTCCGCTCAAGAAGGTTGGTCAGCGAACTGGGGGCGTTCGCAACCTCGACACTGAGAACGCCCCAGAGGGAGACAACGTGCTGGCGGGTACGTTCACTCTCAACGATCAGGCAATCATCATATTATTTGATTCGGGTGCAACCCACAACTTCATAAGTGCATCCTATGTGTTTAAGCACCAACTGGAAGCCTTTCTAACCGAGTGTTCTTATATGATCTGCTCACCGGGAGGAATGATTTCAGCAACTATGATGATCCCGAAAGCACCACTATGCTTAGGTGGGAAGATATATCCCACCACTATGATTATTCTTGAGGGCAGAAGATTGATGCAATCTTAGGGATGTCATGGCTAAGCTACCAGGGCGCTGTCCTGGAAACATTATCACGGACGGTTCACCTCAACTCCCCACTACACCGTCTGCAGTCCCACATATTTGACAATCCAGTGCGGGAAGTTTCAGTATTTAATAATACTGAAGCTCTCAAGATAGAGGACATTTCCGTAGTACGAGAGTACCCCGACGTGTTCCCGGATGATCTTCCAGGCATGCCACCTGAGCGCGATGTGGAGTTCAAGATTGATCTTGCACCCGGGACTACGCCCATATCATGGAGGCCATACAAAATGGCTCCAAACGAGCTGGCTGAACTGAAAGAACAGCTCAATGATCTGTTGAGCAAAGGTTTCATTATACCGAGTTCCTTGCCTTGGGGATGCTCGGCGCTGTTCGTAAAGAAGAAGGATGAAACCTTGAGGCTGTGCATGGATTACCGGCCACTCAACGCCGTCACCATCAAGAACAAATACCCACTGCCCCGCATTGACATCCTGTTTGACCAACTTGTCGGTGCAAGTGTGTTCTCCAAGATGGACCTTCACTCTGGATATCATCAAATAAAAATCCGGGTGGAGGATATCCCGAAGACGGCCTTCTCGACGAGATATGGCTTATATGAGTATCTCGTCATGTCTTTTCGTCTCACGAATGCTCCGGCACGTTTCATGTATCTCATGAACTCGGTGTTCATGCAGGAGCTGGACAAGTTCGTTGTGGTGTTCATTGATTATATCTTGGTTTACTCCAAGACATAAGAAGAACACGCCAAACATTTGAGGATCGTTCTTCAATGATTGCGAGACCACAAGCTCTACGCCATGTTCAGCAAATGTGAGTTTTGGATCAGCCAAGTGCCATTTTTGGGACATATCATCTCAGCGGAAGGCATTGCGGTTGAACCAAGCAAAATTGAGCACGTGCTGAAATGGAAAGCCCCTACTTCTGTCCATGAAGTCAGAAGCTTCCTCGGCTTAGCAGGATATTACCGGAGGTTTATTCCAAGCTTCTCCAAGCTTGATAAGCCGATGAAAGAATTACTGAAGAAGGGAACAAAATATGTTTGGAACACGGCATGTGAAGGAGCATTCCAAGCATTAGTGAAGCATCTCACAACAGCCCCGGTCTTAGCTCAACCGGATACAACTAAGCCCTTCGAGGTGTATTGTGATGCATTTGGCATTGGGCTCGGCTGTGTGTTGATGAAAGGACGTGTGGTTGCGTATGGCTCACACCAACTTCAAAACCATGAGCAGCATTATCCGACTTATGATCTTGAGCTCGCTTCTATGGTTTTGGCGTTGAAGATGTCGAGGCACTATCTCCTGGGGAATTTGGTGCATCTCTACACCGACCACAAGAGCCTGAAGTATATTTTCACCCAGAAGGAGCTGACTATGAGGCAAAGCACTACAGGAATCCGGACAATAGACAACGGCCAGAAACCGTCGTCAATAAGAGAACTACCGTCGTCAATAAGTTATTGACGACAGTAAAACTTTATAGACGACGGTTTTTGGCTGTCATCAATTATTAGTCGTCAATAAATTTATTGACGACGGTAACCGTCGTCAATAACCTAATTGACGACAGCTAAATCTAGCTGTCGTCAATAAACTTATTAACGACAGCTAGGATATGAACCGTCTTCAGTAACGATGGCTTATTGAAGACGGTTTCTGGTACCTGGCCGTCGTCAATAACAATGGCTTATTGACGACAGCGAAATCAGGCTGTCGTCAATAAGCTTATTGACGACGGCCAGGATTTCAACCGTCGTCAGTAACCATGGCTTATTGACGACGGTTTCAACTCGGCCGTCGTCAATAACAATGGCTTATTGACGACGGTTTCTGGTACCGTGCCGTCGTCAATACTAATGGCTTATTGACGATGGCCAAGTACCAGAAACCGTCGTCAATAAGCTTTCCAATTTTTTTTTAAAAAAACAGAAAATCCTGCCCTGGCTTCGAGGCCAGCCCTGGCTCGATGGCCAGATCACAGGCAATCAAAATATACATCACAGGCAGGCATGAAAACACTATACGGACGCTGGTTGCTGATGGGATGGAGTTTCCTGAGCCCGCGTCGCCGATCCCTATGATGTACATGTATAGTTCACAAATGTGTATATGATTAAATTAACTCATTACAAGTTAGAATTGAGCAAGTTAGCTAGATTTCGCTATGTTTGAGTAAGTTTGCTAATATTTTACTAAGTTTGAGAAGTATGACCTAGTAGTGTTTGTGTTTGAGCTAGTTCAAATAGTTTTGGCTATGTTTGAGTAAGTTTGGTCATATTTGACAATAGTTGAGTAAGTTGTACCATATTTTACTTAGTTTGAGAATGTTTAAGTAGTTTTCTCTAAGTTTAAGTAAGTTTGATCAAATTCAACTAAATTTGAGCAAGTTTAAATAGTTGCAGCTATTATGAGAAATTTTGTACCTGTGCTCCTGACGTCGGCCCCAGTGGTTGCTGTATCGGTGGCGGCGCCCACTGAGGAAAGTCAACGAGCTGTCCTGTGGCCATAGCCTGCAAATATGAAGTAAATTATTATGCATGTCATTTATATTAGAAACGTTGAGTACAACGATCTGAACTTACCTGCATGGCAGCTTGCAGCTGTAGCATGTACGAGTGTTGATACTCGTCCCTAGCCCGGAGCTCGGCTGCCTGCCTCTCGTTCGCGAGCCTCAGCGCTTCCTGCATCCTCTGGAGCTCCTCCTGGACACTCTGGAGCTCCAGATCATGTCTGCCACACCTGCTGGATCCACCCTGCGATGAATAGGCCCTCGAGTAAGACGCGCCTCACTCGAGTCTACTACTCCATATTGTACAACACCGATGCATTAACATTGTGTTCTTCTGCAAAGTAGACACTTGAAAAGTATCCTATCTCCTGAAGTGTAAATGCTTCGGCGATGCATCCTTCAACCCTTGCCCTATTACGAACCATCGGTTTTAGACATCTGAGTGCTCTTTCAATGTGGTACATCCACCTATATTGAACAGGGCCACCTACTTTAGCTTCATATGGAAGATGGATTAGAAGGTGTTGCATTGGATTGAAGAACCCTGGAGGAAATACTTTTTCCATCTTACATAAAAGCACGGGTATCTCTTTTTCCAACTTCTCCATCATCTCCCTTTTGATTTCTTTAGCACAAAGCTGTCTATAAAAATAGCTAAGCTCGGCTAACACCTTCCACACCTCATCGTGATAGCCTCGAAACATAACCAGCAGAAGTCTTTCCATGATTATGTGATAATAATGGCTCTTCAAACCAGTAAGATTTCCAGTCTTAACATTAACGGCTCTTCTCAGGCTAGCAGCATAACCGTCTGGGAACTTCAACTGTTTCATCCACTTGAAGACTTCTTTCTTTTCTTTTGGTCGAAGGCAGAGAGAAGCTCGTGGTTTGCCACCAGCTTCGGAGAGCTCAAGACTTGGTCGGTTACAAGCCTCTGCCAAATCCTTCTGAGCTTTTATATTGTCTTTTGTTTTGCCCGTCATATCCAAGCACGTGCTTATGATGCATTCGCCCATGTTACGTTCCTGGTGCATGACATCAATGTTATGCATTAGAATTAAAGACTTCAGATACGGTAACTCTCATAGTGCACATATATGAGTCCAATTGTGATCCTCTCCGTAACCAACAAAATATCCAGGACGACCTTCATCTGGCACTAGATTGTTGAGCTGTTTAACAATTTCCGACCTGTTCAGACGTTGTGGTGGTCCCTTTTTTACAATGGTACCCTTCCTGAAGGCATTTCTCTGTTGCCTAAACACGTGATTTGGCGGTAACCAACGTCTATGACAATCAAAGTAGCATATCTTGCCACGATGACTTAGACGAAAACAATCCGTGTCTGAAGCACATATTGGACATGTCAATCGACCATGAGTGCTCCAGCCAGAAAACATGCCGTAAGCTGGAAAATCATGAACAGACCACAAGTACGCAGCTCGAAGGTTAAATTTCTGTTTTCTATAACAGTCGTACGCTTCGACTCCTGTCCATAACATTTTGAACTCTTCAATCAATGGCTGCATCATCACGTTCAGTCGTGAACCAGGATGATCCAGTCCAGGTACAATAAGGCATAGGAACATGAACTCATACTTCATACAAAGTGATGGTGGTAAGTTGTACGGAATAGCGAACACGGGCCAACAAGAGTATGGTGTGGCGTTTGTACTAAACGGTTAGAAGCCATCTGTCGCCAATCCAAAGCGAATGTTTCTCGCGTCATTGGCAAAATCTGGATCAAAGCGGTCAAGCGCCTTCCATGCCTCACCGTTCGACGGGTGCACCATCATGCTGTTGTTCTCACGTACACCTTCTTTATGCCACCTCATGTGTCTAGCTGTTTTTTTAGATAGAAAAAACGCTTGAACCTAGGTGTGACAGGCAAGTAGAGAAGCTGCTTCTGTGCGACTTGAGTCATTACTTTTGAACCGTCGTCATTAACAACTTCGACAAATCTCGCTTTACCACATTTTAAGCACTTGTTCTCGTTGGCATGCCCTCTCCAAAAAAGCATGCAATTTTCTACACATATTAATCTTCTCATATTTCATATCTAGACCAGAAATCAACTTCTTAGAGTGATACATATCTTTAGGCACTTTATGTGGTTGTGGAAGGATATCGCTGATCAATTTGATGAGATGGTTGTAGCAGTTATTGGAGAAGAAATACTTAGACTTAATGGCCATAAATCTAGTCATGAAAGTAAGGAGCGTCACTTTGGTGTGTTCATGCAACAGCTGTTCTGATGCTTTGAGAAGCGTGAAAAACGCTTCAACCTCCGTTGTAGGAGGATCCTCCATCAATTCAGGATTTATGGCATCAAGCATCTCGTCCATCCTATCGACCCCCGTGTTGTCATCCTCATCTGAGACTTGTAAGGGTTGAGAAGATGTCTCACCGTGAAAGGTCCACACCTCATAATCTTGCATGAAACCGTATCGACATAAGTTAAACGCCAAATTCACTTTGTCCCAACACTTTGCACCTTGACATTTCGTACATGGGCACCGCACCTTATCGATCTTTGACAATGAAAAAGCTCGATCTATAAAAGCATCTGTCTTTGCGAACCACTCATCCGAGTGACCACCAGAACTGTTCTTCCAACCGGTATACATCCAACTACGATCCTCACCCATGTTTGAATCTGCAGTTTAATGTCAAGGAAATTGTAGTTACTTTATAATTTATTTATGTCACGGCCCTACATCTATTGGAAAGGATAGGTCCTAACCCACACAAGAGTGATCGAGCGGAGCGTGCTCATGACGAGACGCGTGGTATGGATCCGAACGAAATTTCGGCAGCATAACCCCGCTGTTCTCCACTGCACGCCCGAAAATGGTGCAGCAGAGAACAACAGGGTTATGCCGTCGAAATCTCGTCTAGACCTAAACCCGCGTTTCATCACATGCCACGCCCCCTCGGTCACTCCCAGGCTGTCCAAAAAGGGACAATTCCGAACGTACACGCCTCACATGCGTAACACATGTGAGACGGGCCCATTCGAAACGGGTGACGCCTGTTGTATAGGTTTTCGTCAATCTTTCGTTTTTGAGTCATTTAAAAGAGAGTGAGGAAAGAACGAGAGAGAAGGAAAGAACGAGAGACAAAGAAGTGGGTTAGCCGTCCTAAGTTATGCCCTGTTGGGGCCTGCCATTATCTTACGACCCCTTTAGGGTTAGCCATCGTACGTTATGCCCCGTCGTAAGTGGGTCAAAGATGAAACCGCACCGTCGGGACCCGCCGTCCACGCGCGGGAGCTTGCCGTCCTCGGTGCCTATCTCGACTGATACATTACCAATAAATGGGCCGTGACAGACCCTAAATTGGTCTTGTCAGGCTGGACCGGGCCGAAACCCATTTATTTACATATAGTAACTAATCACGCAATCAATCAAAGTATTATTTAAACAATCATCAATAACAATACTAATTAAACAATTAATCAACTAAGGTCAGGGCTCGGGGCGGCCGAGGGGTGGCCGGGGCTCGGCGCGAGCAGGGGCGGCCAGGCGGGGCTTGGGGCGGGACGGCAGCGGCGGCGGCGGGGCGGGGCGCGGGGTGGCGGTGCGCAGTGGGGCGGGGCACGGGATGGTGGTGCGCGGCGGCAGGGCGGGGTGTGGCGGCACGAGGAATCGCCAGCATGAGGCATCGACGGTGGTAGCGCGAGGGGCCAGCGGCGCCTTGCAGCGATGGCGGCGGGCGGAGGCGGCGCCGGCATCGGCGACGCTCGGCCAGGCGATGGCGGTCAGACAGAAGTCTTTCTTTCTCTTCATCATGTTTTTGCGAGGTTGTCCATACGATGGTAGCTTTTCTTACTAGAGTTGCAGAAGTCCTTGAACTAATAGTTGTACTACCAGCTCATTTTGAACTTTCCTATCTCGTCATGTTTCAGCTATGATGCTTGGGTCATCTACAATTTCCTTTCACTATGTTTGGCATGGGTGGGAGGTCCTGGTGCTGTGGTTACAAGCCGGCCGCTGGGACGCCTAGGAGAGCGTCAGGCGAGGAAGGGAGGCGGGTGTGGCAGCGGCGGCAGCAGAGGAGGCGGGCGGCCAGCTAGGCGGCGGAGGAGGCGGGAGGAGGCGGAGGTGGCAGGGCGGGCGAAGGCAGGGCGGGCGGGTGGGCCTCACGGCCCAACTATTGTGGACCGTCGGATGAGATCCGACGGTCCTCATTTTCACTGGGGTATATAAATATACCCTACCCTAATTTTCTCCTCACCAGTGTTATCCTAAACGGCCTAAACAACCTGTTTAAACGTGTTTAAATGCTAAACAGGGGGCAACTGCATAGTTTAGCCCCTAAACGTTAGATTAAACGGTTGACCCGTTTAAACGGGTCAACGCCCGTTTAAATGGGCTAAACGGGCTAAACGAAACGGATTTTAAACGTGTTTAAACGTGTTTAGAACCATTTACGCAAAGTGAACTTACAATTCTAAGTCAGATCCAGATTTCAAATTAATATCACAAAATTGATTAAAATCAAAACATTTTCTAAGCTTCACTTAAACACATTAGAAGTTATATTACTTGTGTTTCAAAAAATATAATAAAAACAACATTAGCAGCTGAAGGTTAAAATACGTGTTTAGTTTACTACATGCACAATTTTTCAGTCTCAATATTATTATTTGGTGGTCTGATATTGTGATTATCTCTTTAATTTTTATATAATGTCAAAGTTAAATTTATTCCTATTTCCTAACATGAATTTGAACTTGATTTGAACATCTACCATAGAGCAGAATAGTAAAAAATATTTTTTTCTTGCTACTACAGTACACACCTTTTAATCCGTTTAAACACCGTTTAAACGCCGTCTAAACCTTCTAAATGGTAAACAGAGCTCCACCGACTGTTTACCGTTTACCGTTTAGGATAACACTGCTTCTCACCCTCTCTCCCTCTTTTCTCCACTCCCGGCGGCGGCGGCAGTGAGGCGGCGGGTGGACAGCGGCGGCGGCGGCACCTACCTGTGCTATGGGGGGAGGGGACAGAGGCGGCCACCGGCCGCGGCTCGGCCACAGGGGGGCGGGGGGAGGGCCAGAGGGGGAGGGGCGGCCGGCGGGGCCGTACGGGCGGTGACGGCCGGCGAGGCATCTGTGGCCAGCGCTGCAGTGGAACAAAAAATATATACGACACACAAGGCCACTGAGTGAATCGGCTGTCAACAAAGAATGCGATTAAAAAAACGAACCGACTGCTGCAACATGACTGTGATTTCTTTGTTTACTAGGTGGCTGGGGCAATTTCTGAAAGCTTTACATACCACAAGGTCATAGGGGCCGGGCCGGATCGACGCTTTTGTTGCGACATGCTAAGTTTTCTCCCCTATTGCTAGTAGGTTGATGGGTCGCACGCCCGACACACATGTTTTGGCCTTGCTTGTGTGTCCATAACTCAAAATAGGTGACCTAACGGCCGGAGGGGGAGGTACCGGGGCCGGGCCGGCCGGTGGCTGGCGGCGCTGCCCCGACAAAAGCCGGGGAGAGGCCGGAGGGGAGGGGAGGGGACTTACCTCGGCCGGATACGGGCGACGGCGGTGGCGGGGACGGGCGGCGGCGGTGGCGGAGACGGGCGGCGGCGACCGGGACGGCGGCGGCGACTGGTGCGAGTCGGGAGGCGGCACTGGCCGCCTCCCGGCTCACGCACGGGTTATATACCCCGTTATTGACGACGGTGCTAGGAAACTGTCGTCAATAAGGACTTGTTGACGACGGTACTAGGTTACCGTCGTCAATAACTCCTCGGGTGGGCCCGAATTTAGTTAAAGACGACGGCCACTGTCGTCAATAATTTATTGACGACGGTTCTCATCTAGTCGTCGTCAATAACTAAGTTATTGACAACGGCTATATATAGCCGTCATCAATAACATTAAAGACGACAGCCCCGTCGTCAATAAATTTGGCCATCGTCTATGATTGTTTTTCCTGTAGTGAAGGAGGTGGTTAGAGCTAATCAAAGACTATGAAATAGAGATTCATTACAACCCCGGCAAGGCGAATGTGGTTGCTGATGTGCTGAGTCGGAAATCACATGTCCATAAACTCACCATAGCACCAGTGGAGGAGGAAGAGCCAAGTTTATACTTGGTTCCTTATGGATCGCTCTACAACCTTGCCCTCATCCCTACCATTAGGGAGGACGTCATTGCAGCTCATAAGGTTGATAAGGGTATGGCACATCTCCGGAGACGGATAGACAACAGGGAAATAAAATGTTTCTGGAAAGATGATGAGGGGACGCTGTGGTTCAATGACAGCATAGTCGTACCCCGGAGTATGGAGCTGAGAAAGAAGATTCTTTATGAAGCTCACTTGTATAAATACTCCATTCATCCGGGCAGCAACAAAATGTACCAAGATTTGAAAAATAAATTTTGGTGGACACGGATGAAGTGGGAAGTGGCTAAGTACGTATCCGAGTGTGATACGTGTAGGCGAGTAAAAGCTGATCATATGAGGAAATCAGGGCTGCTGCAGCCCCTGAAATTTCCAGCATGGAAGTGGGAAGATGTGAGCATGGATTTCATTGTGGGGTTACCCCTAACTTCCAGCAAGCATGATTCTATTTGGGTAATCGTTGATCGATTGACCAAGTCAGCCCACTTCATTCCCGTGCATACACATTTCCATGCCAACAGATATGCGGAGTTGTATATTGCAAGAATCCTATTCTTGCATGGAGTACCCAAGACCATAGTCTTAGACCGAGAGACACTATTTGTATCTCGTTTCTGGGAGCAGTTGCACGCTGCTTTGGGTACTAAGCTGATTAGAAGCTCCGCCTATCACCCTCAGACAGATGGACAAACAGAGAGGGTGAACCAAGTACTAGAAGACATGTTGAGACGTGTGCCATCCACCACGGTAGAAACTGGGATGATCATCTACCGTTGGCGGAATTCTCATACAATAACGGCTATCAAGCGAGTATCAAGATGGCACCCTATGAGGCTCTCTGCGGTCACAAATGCCGCACCCCATTAAACTGGTGCGAGTCCGGTGAAAGGGTCGCATTCGGGGTTGATGCGGTGAATGACGCCGAAGAGCGCGTTCGGATGATTCAAGCCAACTTGAAGGCCGCTCAATCCCGGCAGAAAAGCTACGCTGATAAGAGGCGTAGACCGCTGCACTTTGACATAGGGGAGCACGTGTACCTCCGTGTATCTCCGATGAAAGGCGTGCACCGGTTCGGCGTGAGGGGGAAACTCGCTCCCTGATTCATTGGACCTTATGTCATCACCGAGAAGTGTGGACCAGTGGCATATACACTGGAACTGCCGGCATCTCTTGCTGGTGTTCACGACGTTTTCCATGTGTCACAACTGCGAAAATGTCTGAAGCATACGTCTGCTGTTCCCACCGAAGACATCGGTGGGCTGCAACCGGATTTGACGTATGATGAATATCCGGTGGAAATTATTGATGAGAAGGCCCGGACCACATGTAGTCGAGCTTTGTGATTCTACAAGATACTCTGGAGCAACCACACCGCTAAAGAATGACGTGGGAGAGCGAGGAGTTCTTTGCTCAAACTACCCGAAGTTCATGGCGTCTCATCAGTGAGTTCTTGTTACATCGCTGTCTCTTTATAATCTCGGGACGAGATTCTTTTAAGGGGGAAGGGATGTAAAAGCCCAAGAAAGTGAAGTGCAAAGAAATGTTCATCACTTCACAACACCACAGCTCTTGTGATGGATAGCTCATGAAAACTTGTGAAGAGCAAGTAAACACCATCAAAAGGGTGATTAGAGAGGAAAGCCCTAACTTCCAAAAAGTAGGATTTCTACACATAAGCATGAAGGGTTTAGCTCACCCCTAGACCTTAAATAGTCTTGGGAAGGCTCAGGCCAAATTTCATGCAAATCCAGTACTTTTTGAGGCACTCTTGGAGACAATTCAAAAAGGGGCCAATTTGAAAGCAAATTCGAATTGCAGCCACTTTCATCACTTGAGTTCAAAAGTTGACTTCATATTCAAACTCAGCACATTTTCTGAGTTAGTCCACCAATTTTCATCCCCATTGGACTTCATCTTGTCCGGAGCCAAATTTGCAATAATTCAAACTAAATTTGGAATTTCAAATTCAAATGTGAAGGGAATTTGGCCGAACCAGTTTCAAACTGATGAATTCAAATTCCTACACTGGATTGGTGGCTAAGTTTCCTTTTCAAGTCTGAGTAGTTGAGATATTTGCACAACAACAGAGAGGATTAGGGGGAGGCAGGGCCCACCTGGCAGCCAAATGCCCTTATCAGGTTGCCCACAGGCTCTGTTCCACAGGAAACCACAGCGAGCGCCACCCAGCAGCTGCCGAGCGGCCACCGCGATGAGCTGGTGTCGTCCTGGAGGCTTGTGCCACGCTTTTGCCTGCCCACGAAGCTATCTCTCGCAGCTCACACGACAACCGGCTGGCTTTCACACGCGCTCGACCAAAAACTTTCACCTTTCGGCCGCTCCCCTCGGGTCCTCGGTGCGCCGCTGATCCAGGCATCCTCGCGACCGACGATCAACAGCAAAGAGACGCGCCGGAGGCTGCTCGAACTCACGGTGAAAACTCTACCCCCTTTCATGCCCTGTAGGGAAAGAATTTCCACGTTTAGTACTCGGTGTCCAAAGAACCGAGCTAGCAAAGAATGCAAAATTCGTGGTGATCGGTCCACCACCGTGTAAACCCAGCTAAGCGCATGTTCTACACGTCCCCACGGCCACCTCTGATCAAAGACCATCGGAAACCATCGAGTCTTGGTGCTGCTATTCATGTTTTTCGAGCATCCGCCATTTTAGCCCAAGGTCGACGGTGAGGTCCTAGATCCGGCTGTTTCCATGGCAAACCAAGTTCATTTTCATGCTCAGAATGCCACAGCGGAGCTGTAGGAGCAAACCGTTCCCAAAATAAGGCCCTGAGCAGCCCGGGCGACATCGCCGGAGTGGGGATCGCCGCTGTCACCGACGCAAGCGTGGTTCCGGCCATCGCCGAGCTTCGGTGAGTTCACCAACGTGTTCTCTGAGCAAATTTGGGCACAGGCGGCGAAATCCGTCGAAGGTCATGCGGTGAAATGGCCAGCGTCGAGTTCTCTGGCGAAGCACCGCCGCGGGAGTCGCGGGAGATCGCGAGGTAGACGAAGGGGGGGGGGGGCGGGTCCACCGGTCAGTCCCTGTTCTCTCGCGGGGATCCACTTTGCGGCCGGGATCCGGTGCGGCAGCATGGGTAAAACCCCGTGGGCTGCGGTGTGGCCGTGATCTCAGTGGGCCGGTTTAAAGAGTGGGGCCCACCAGCAGAGTTTAAATATTTCTGGGATTTTCCAGTTTTAGTTCAAACTTCAAATGCACACAACTTTTGCTAGGAAGCTCCAAATTTAGTGAACTAAATTTTGCTGAACTAAGATTTCTGAGAGTTTTCCAGCAACACAAATTTCAGCTCATGAAACTTAATGGTTTTCAATTAATTCCCTAAATTTTAAACTGTTAGGAATTTTATCTGGAGAATTACTTTATGAAAAATTCTGAAATTTGGCTGAAAGGTTCATTGGAAAAGTCTTGAATCACAGTAAAATTTTCAGACCCATCCAAGTTCATTTAGTTCCCCTAATGGTGTGATTAATTGAACTGCCCTGAGAAAATAGAAAAATGTCCAGAAACATTTTTCAGATTTTCTCAAATCTTGTTTAGGGCCTAACTCCATCTAGAATTCTTCAAATGACATGTAACCAATTCCATTAGAACCATCTCAAATTCTAGTTTCCAGTAAGTAATGGTTGAAGCCATGAAAATCCCTGGAATTCTTAGAGGCTCTAATATTGACCAAATAGGCTTTTATTTGTACAAAGCTCAAATGGACTTTGTTTCAAATGAAACTCGGTCAAGACTCTGGTTAGGACCCTACCAAGCAGTCATAAAAATTTCAGAACCAAAGGGGAGGGCTAGCTAGGGTTATAGTAATTACTTATTCAGTTCTAAACATTGCATTTGAATTGACATATAGTATCTCATTGACGTGTAGTCGCTTAAGGCGAGGAAACTCCGGAAGTGCTCGACTTTCTTCTTCAGGACGAAGCCCTAACCACTGACCAGCAGCAACAAGGCAAGCCCCGGTTTGCATTAACCCATTTTATAAAGTTTTGCTTTGTTACATACTTAGTGTGAGGTATATAGATGTGCATTAGGTGTAGGATGGATGAGATCCCAAATACATAACCAGATTTTCCTATAAGAGTGAGGGTAGTGTCTAAGACCTCGAGTAGACAGGCTATGCTTAATGATTCCTAGAACTTCGGTACAAGTCGAGTAGTTGGAATCTACTCGCGAGTTTAGGCTTGGTACACACCGGATTGGTTCGAGTGATGTGAGATCACTTTAGTAATGAAAATGAGACTAGGCAGGGGCTAGGGGCGCAGCAAGAGGAAGTCTTGTGTGCGCGGCCCTGTCCGTGTCGATTGAGGACCGATCCGTGTGTGGCCCACGCTGATAAAGTTTGAACGTACCGAAGGCATATCGGATATATGGGTCCCGGTAAACCGATGTATCCTAAACCTTCGGGCGTCGAGGCATAACGCACCGATTTATAGGTGTAGGCTGAGGGCAGCAAGGTGGAAATCTGCTAACGGGCATAGAGAGATGCTCCGTGTAGGAAACCTCCTCCTCGTTTCGGTGCGACCGGTTCGACGTTTGGGCTGTTGGGTGAAAGGTTGTCCCGTACGACATCGAGTGGGTGTGCTGTGGAGCTCCACGGGTGGGCGTACGTGACATGCTCTTCGGGTATCCCTGCAGGTGTATATCGAGTCGATTTGTCGTCCCTCGTGGTGAAGAGTACCACTTGGTCACTGAGTCGTGACGTAGGTTAAGATATGAAATGTGATGATTCAATATTGCTGTTATGATATAATTGTCTTGCTACATGTGTGCCACCAAATATTGCTCACTAAATTTCATATTCATGAACTGTTAACTTGTGGCTAAAAGATGAACTAAGGATGAACTTGTAGGCGTGTCCGTTTGCTGCAATTTTACCATCCCATGTTTGCTGTATACTGCATGTAGAGTTTCATACCTAGGTGAGTCGGTTAAGTCTTGTTGAGCCATCGTGCTCACGGTTGCTGCTATAAGTGTTTTTCAGGTGAGGAGCATCCCTCGGACTAGGGGTAAGAGTCCACCGGCGAGGTTTACCCTCCGTCGGGGACCACAGCTGAGTGGGAGCCGTACACGCCGTGCTGAGCTGAGGAGTGCAGCTAGTGTGGGTTGCCCTGGGGCTGGGCAACCAACTTTTGCTAGATAGGTGGCGTGAGTTGTATGAACTTAGCTTCCACTTTTGTAATCCAAATACTAGTTTGTAGCTGAAGTCTTGTACTAGTTTGTACATATTCAGTTGGTTTTCTATGTAATACAATATCGTTCTTATGATGTGTGCTGTCGGGTGTCGCATCGTGCGGCACCACCCTCTGTGATCCTGGATGAGCGGATTCCGGTCCTCCACATTTTCATAAACATTGGGCTGCACCCCTGGATAGTACTCTCTGAGGGGAATCAATAAAAATTTGTTTCACAATTTTTGGACACTCCTACACAAAGTTATGGCTCTCCAAAGTTTGAACTCAAATGGGAAAATCTGGAAAAATGTTTAAATACTGACAGTGGGTCCCACCTGTCATCCCTAACCTTCAGCCTCGTGCCAAACAGGGCAGTGGCGGCTCCCTCCGGCGAGGGTCACCGGAAAAGCACTTCCCAGCCACCTCCGGACCCCCTGCTGCCCCCCCCCCCATTTCCCCCCATGCTGAACATGTTGGTGAGGTCGCCGGCGGCTGAAACTCGCCGTAAAACAGGGCGCACCGATGACAGCAAGAACTAGGGTTCCGGCGAGGTTGCGGCGGCTCATTGCTTCACAAAATGATTGGGTTTTGGGCTCTAGAGCACCAGGAGATCGTGTAGAAGACCGACATGAGGTCTAAACAAGCCGGGGAGCGCTCCAAACCTATCGGCACCGTGCGCCCAACGTGGTCCAGCAGTATACCCTCGAAAAGAACTCGGATTCCTCGCTCTACACTCAATTTCTCGGTCTAAAATTGATGGAGGAGGTGTGCTACGTAGTTAAGATCCCGTGTGTGATGTTTGAAACACAACCAATGTTAATTGAGGACGAATTCTGCAATTCCTTACCTCAAGGTCAGTTTCTGCCGCCCGGGAGAAAATCTTGAAATTCTCCCTCTGTAATCAATAGCTAGGGCTGAGCTTCGGAGGTGAGCAACTATACTTGTAGGTGCACCGATGGGGTGGCTTGCTTGGTTGTGATCACTCCTGGTTTGGGCTGCCCACGGTGACCAGTTCGGTTTACTTCAGTGTCAACTCAGGAGCAGCTGCAATCGAACTGTTTCTAGGCGCAAGCAAGCATGGATCAATGGGGTGAGGTTGCTAGCCGGCTAGAGCACTCATGGACGAAGGTTTTTTCTGTGGGAAGCTCGGGCAAAGGGAGTTCGGTTCATCCTGGGTGATCCAAGGAACAGAGAGCGACCGCTGTGTTTCTCTGCGTGACAGCAGCATATTTATAACATATACATATAAAATAAAGTTCATCCAAGCCATACTATCAAGTAACTTACACTATCACATCAATGAGATACATAAAGTAGTGTAAGCCATGCTAGAGATCAAGTGTAATTTTCAATTTAAGCAAGTCATGATCTCATAAACTTAACTAAGTCAAGACCTGAAAGCATGACACTTGTTGCTGCATTTTAATTATTTTTCAAAGCACAAATTCAGATCATATGACATTTGCAAGAGATTATATGCCGCATCAGCCTTATTCTAACAAACCAAGCCAATCCTATGTCATTTGACAATCAAAAGCTTAAGGACATGGTTTTAGTCATACACAACTTCCTCCAAGTTCATATCTAAGTGCAATGATAAGCCATCTCAAAAGAAGAAGTGCGATGCATGCATATTCTCTTGATCTTTTTCTCAATTTTTCATTTGAACATAAAGGCTCAACATGTGAATAGTTGATTGATTATTTTTTCATTATTAAAAGCACTTGTGAGCATGCAACAAGTTTAAAACAACAAGAAAGTTTGATCATGACCAGATTTAGTATAAATAATTATTCCAATTACTAGTCATGGCAAAAACTACAAAATGTATAACATGAGTAATGTAGTAAGAACTTTCAGCATATAAAAGGAATCACAAAGTCATATATGTATGAAATACTATGCTCATATTATTTTAAATTCAGATTCACACATAGACTTCCCAAGTTTCAAAACTCCCCATCAATTTAAGCCATGAGGATGCATAACCCCTATTTCACTACGAATAAAAAAACGAGTGAAATCCAAAGGTTTTGTAAAAATGTCAGCCAATTGTTGTTCGGTATCTACATGGTGAAGCACAATGTTTCCTTTTTCAACATTGTCACGGAGAAAGTGATACCTAATGTCAATGTGCTTTGTTCTCGAATGTTGCACGGGGTTTTTAGCAATGCAAATGGCACTAGTTTTATCACAAAATAGTAGAACACTATGTAGATCAATCCCATAGTCCTTAATTGTTTGAACAATCCAAAGAATTTGTGAGCAAGCGCTAGCAACAGCTACATATTCAGATTCGGCTGTGGATTGTGCAACTGAATTTTGTTTTCTAGAGGACCAAGCAACAAGTGAATTACCAAGAAAATGACAAGCACCCGAAGTACTTTTCCTATCAATTCTACAACCCCCAAAATCAGCATCCGAAAAAGCTTTCAAAGTAATGATTGAGGAAGAAGGAAGAAAAATCTCAAATTCTTGAGTTCTATGTAAGTACCTGAGAATTCTTTTGACGGCTTGATGATGTGAAGCACGTGGGGAAGCTTGAAATCGTGCACAAAGACATACGCTGAATTGTATGTCCGGTCTTGATGCTGTGAGGTACAAATGTGATCCAATCATACTTCTATATTCTTTTTGATCCACGGCTTCACCATCTTCATCAAGTTCAAATGTCGTTGCCATACCCATTGGTGTCCAAAGCGACTTGCTTTTGTTCATGTTGAAGCGCTTAAGAAGGTCTCTTGTATACTTTGTTTAATGGAAAAAATACCCTCCTTGGTTTGCTTGATTTGCAGCCCGAAAAGTATGTGAGTTCTCCCATCATACCCATCTCAAATTCTGAACTCATCATAGCTGAAAACTTGGCCACAAGATCATGAGAAGCACAACCAAAGATAATATCATCCACATACACTTGAGCGAATAATGAGTCATTTCCATGCTTAAGCACAAAAAGAGTTTTATCAACCTTGCCCATGGTAAACCCCTTTTCAAGTAAGAATGTTTTTAACCTATCATACCATGATCTAGGGCTTGTTTATGACCATACAAGGCTTTGGACAGTTTGTAAACATGATTAGCAAAATTTGGATTTTCAAAACCCGGTGGTTGCTTGACATAAACCTCCTAATCTATGTAGCCATTAAGAAAAGCACTTTTAACATCCATTTGATATAACTTGAAACCTTTAGATGCAGCAAATGCTAACAAAATTCTTATGGCTTCTAATCTAGCAACAGGAGCAAAAGTTTCATCCAAATCTAGTCCTTCAACTTGTGTGAAACCTTGAGCAACCAACCTAGCCTTATTCCTAACCACAACCCCATCCTCACTTTGTTTATTTTTAAACACCCATTTAGTTCTGATTAGAGTGTGACCTTGAGGTGGAGGTACAAGTTTCCAAACATTGTTTCTTTCAAAATTTTATAACTCTTCTTGCATGGCAATAATCCAAGATTCATTAGTGAGTGTGTGTGGTATATATTTGGGCTCAAAAGAAACAACAAATGCAGAATGATCATGAGAGTGTGGATCACAAAACCTGGACAAGGTGACTCGTTCGTGCAAGCTTCCAATCATTTGTTGTGGAGGATGACTTTTGAGGACCCGGGGGGAGTAGCCAATTCACAAGCTCCTTCTTCTTCATGTTCATCATAAATTGAAGAACTTGTGACTTGAGGACGATCTGGACCAGCAATGGTGGTCGTCGGTGCTGGTTGTGAATCAAAATCAGGAGCTGGAACAATGTCATTAGCTCCTGAATTTTCAGGCAGCAGCATCAGTTCTTCATCTTCTTTGATGAAAATACTCTCCCCCTGCGCATATGGATCTGGTCCTGCAATATTAGAGCTAGTACCTGGGCTAGCTTCATCAAAAGAAACCTCACAAGTCTCCACAATTTTGTTAGTGTCATGTAAAAGCACCCGGTGGCCTCTAGTATTAGATCGGTAACCAAGAAACATGTCATCAACGGATCTAGGTTCAAATTTATCAAGATTACCATATTTCTTAACAAAGCATTTGCAAACAAAGACCTGAAAGTGTGTGACACTAGGCCTATGTCCAAACCGAATTTCATATGGTGTTTTACCTAGCTTAGCACGCAAGGAAACATGATTTGAGACATAACAAGCAGTTGCAATTGCATCAGCCGAAAAATTTCTAGGAGTTTGATATTCATCAAGCATAGTCCTAGCCATCTCAACTAAGGTTCTGTTCTTTCTCTCTACAACACCGTTTTGTTGAGGTACATATGGTGAAGAAAATTGATGATCTATTCCATTTTCAGCACAAAAGTGATCAAACGATTGATTTTTAAATTCGGTTCCGTTATCACTTCTAATTGCTTTTAAAGATCCTGGGTGATCAATTGATAATCTAAGAAATAAGATTCTAAAGTGACTAAAAGTTTCATTCTTAAATGCCATAAAATAAACTCAAGAGTATCTAGAATAGTCATCAACAATCACAAGAACATACCATTTAGCTCCGAAGGATTGAACACGTGAAGGTCCTACTGTGTCAAGGTGCAAAAGTTGACCCGGTTCAGTTGTCATAGTCATTGTGAGAGGAGCATGTGAACCTGCAACCATCTTAGAATGTATACAAGAAGAGCACACAATTTCTTTGTCCCCTTTAAGCATAGGCAGCCCATGTATGCGATCAAGAGCACTAACACGTGTGAGATGATCAAAGCCTAAGTGACCAAGTCTACGATGCCAAAAATATAAGTCTTTTGAACCATTAGCAACTAGACATCTATGCTTAGAGGATGACATATCAAAATCAGCTTTAAAAACTCTTCCAAACCGAGACATATTAAAAATGAGCTCACTATTTGAATATACAACCTTGCAACAATTTTTAGTGAAAATAATTTTCATATTTTCATCTAGCAATTGTGAAAAATAATGCAAGTTGTATTTCGAATTTTTAACAAGTGCCACATCTTTTAAAGTGTAGTGATTATTTACTCTAACCGAAACCTTAGCAATTATAGGAGTTGAAGAATTATCGGCAAAAGTAACATTTTCTACATGTGACACAAAAGAGGGGGAGGAGAACCATTCTTTTTTACCGATCATGTGGCGTGAGCATCCTGAATCCACAATCCAAATGTTCTCCTTCCTCAAGCGTGTAACCTACATAGAAGTACAATACGTCGATGACTCAATATTGGGGTTAGTCAAAAGGTATTTAGGAATCCAGTACTGAGTCACACGACATCCAGCATAAGTGACACATAAAAGGCTGAGATAAAACAGCAGGTTTATGAGCCAAAGTTTGAGGATTTTTGTACCCAACTACTGACCTACGAGGTGTTACATGAGTAGCACTAAAAACAGTAGGTCCGGAAGCAAACTTTGCATGTTTTTGACTCATTACAGCAGGTTCCATATTCCTAACATTCGGTTCAGCACACGCAACAGATTTTGCACAGTTGTTATGTGATCTAGCAATCATTCTTTCCTTTTTCTGTTGCTTAGCTAGTCTATAACAAAAATATATGACATGGCCATCTCTACCACAGTAGGTACAATTAAATTTAACTTTATGTTCATGTCCAGATGAGCAGACAACATGTTTATTTGAAACCGAATGAGACAACACTCCGGCAGATTTAAAAAACCACTTCTTTTTGTTTAGGAACTGTTTTAATCAAACCACTTCCTAATGACTTTACAATTTTAGGTGGATGTGCTTTAGCATGAGCATGGGAATCAAAACCTAAACCAGTTTTATCACTGCAAGATTTAGAAGAATTCAACAGCAAGTTCAAATTCTTATTCTCATTAAAAAACCAATTGTGTCCTATTCATGTCATCAAGTTTCTTAGGCAAGTCTAGGCAGTTTTGACATGAAGTTTTTCCTTTTAGTTTGCAATTGGAACAATACTTAACTTCATGAGAACATAAAGCATTTTTCAATATAGAAATTTCATTCATAGCATCTTGTAGTTTCTTATTAAGATCATCACAAGTAGAACAATGCAAATCAATTGTAGAACAACAAGCATGTTTCAAGTTTTTATCATTAAGTTCAGCAAGCGCTCTGTTCTTTTCAATCTCTAACTCAAGTTTATCAAGTGTGGAGGTATGTGCACTTCTTAGAGAGGACAATTGTCCATATATTAAATCACATGAGGAAAAAGAATCATCACTAGGAATCAAAGATTTCAAGGAAGAAATCGAGCCGAGTTGCGGCGGTCGCCCGAGTATATCGGGCCTTATAAACGACGGTATACTTGTACCATCATCTACAACGCCTTATTAACGACGGTACCGTTTAACCGTCGTCTATAAAGTCTGGGCAGGCCCAAATTTTGGCCCATGTTGACGAGGGTCTTTATTGTCGACGGCGTGCCATCGTCTATAAGGCCCGAGACCTTATAGACGACGGTTCCAGGTCAACCTTCGTCAATTAATGACTCATTGATGATGGTGGATTCTAGCCGTCGTCAATAATTTTGGTCGCCGTATGTTGTCGTGATTTCTGTAGTGCAGGTCTTCGTAAATAAGGGTAGTATAATTGTTCGCGAGCGGGCCGCTCGCTTCACTCCACCACCGCCCGCCCGTGGCGTGCCGCAGCTGGCCTGTCCACGCCACGCCATTGCCCGCCCTGCCCCGCCGCCGGCCGCGCCAACCGACCGCGCCACCCGGCCGGCCACCCCCGACCGCACACCTCCGGCCGCCCTGGCCCTCCCCCGCCCGCCCGCCTTCGGCCGCTGCCGGCCGCCACAAGTAATTTTTTGTGTAGTTAGTTGTATTAGGTAATCTAGTTTTTAATTAGTAGTTATATTAGATTATTTAATTTTTAGTTAGTTCAATTGCTAACTATTTGTGTTATTTGATCATTTAGTTTCAAATTGTATGTGGTTTAGTATTTAGTATTATTTTAGATGTTAATTAGCAGTTATATTAAGTAATTTATTATTTAGTTATTTTAATTGTTACTTATTTGTTTTATTTAATTATTTAGTTGTAAATTGTCTTTAGTTTATTAATTAGTATTATTTTAGGTGTATATTAGCTGTTATATTAAGTAATTTCTTATCTTGTTAGTCTAATTCTGAATTATTTGTTTTATTTGATTATTTAGTTAAATTTTATCTTTATTTTATTAATTAGTATTACTTTAGGTATGAATTAGTTGTTATATTATGTAATTTATTATTTAGTTAGTCTATTTGTTAATTATTTGTTTTATTTGAATATTTAGTTGAAAATTGCTAGAAAATTGAGTGTTAATTAATTGCTTCACGATAGTTAGTTAGCTATATACACCGTCGTCAGAGCATGTATATATAATATGTTATTCACGACGGCTGTTGCAAATAGTACGACAATGATTAGTATGATAAGTATCGAGCTGAACACGGAGGTGAACGGTGCCAGTGCGGACGCCAAGCGCTCGTTGGAACACGGCCATTTCCTAATCTTTCCCCTCTCTTTCTATTTCTTCCCCCCCCTCTCTGTCATTGGAACACAGGAAAACTGTCGTAAATAAGCTTTTTTACGATAGGATTGAATGAATAAAAAATGAGTAACGTAACCTACTCGTCACCCATTTTGAACCGGCACATGTCACTTGCGCTATGCATATGATGCGTGTAGGTTTGAAATTGTCATTTTTTTTTGGATAGCCTCGGACTCTCTGAGAGAGTTTGCTTAAGACAAGACACGAGATCCAGATCCGATTAAAAATTTGGTTGTATAACCCTGATGTTCTCTGTTGCACTATTTTAGGGCCTGCAGTTCGAGAACTGCGGAGTTATGCTACCAAAATTTCATCAGGATCTGAACCCCGCGTCTTGTTATAATCTGTGAGACCTATGTGTGCTGAATACATTGGCAAGTAGGATAAAAGTTAGCATTAACATTCAAAGTTTTGAATATTGCCAAAACATTCTTCTGTGGCAAGGTCCGACAAGTTCTTTGTTAGGTCCGCCAAGTGTTGGCAAGGTCCGACGCAAGGTCTGGAGAGCCCCTGCAAGGTCCGGAGAGCTTCTGTGAGGTCCGGAGCTTGTTTTTAGGGAGCTCCCGTGAAGTTCAACTCGTAGAACTGCAGCGTCTTGTTTTTGCTTTTAACTCGCGATGTTTCAAACTGCTTTATGGGAAGGTTTGCTTAGTATTAATTTGCTAAGTTTTTGGTGTGTTTTGGTGGTTATGGCTGTTATCATTTGATATGGTTTGCAACATGCTTATGTGACGTGCTCATGTAAGGTGTTGTGGTTTTCGAACTAACGTGAGTCAAGTCGAGAACTTGTGCTTGGAAGAATTGGTTGTTTATTCATGTGCAGGTGTTGCTTGAATTCAAGACATGGCTGGTGACGGGATCCTTGGACTAGTCTCAAGGAGGAGATGAGGTTCCAACAACCAAGTTCGGGAGGAGCTGTGGTTGAGTTGATCGGGAGGTCGCGCCGCATGTTTGGATCAAGGGCAGTGCATATGAAGGTTGCGTGTACGTCGTTGGAAGGTGTTTGCACGTGTGCAAGGAGTGCATGGACGTGGCAACATTGTTCCAAGGCGTGATGAAGAGAAGTGGACCTAAAGAATTGGTCGGAAAGGTCCAACCGGCTGGATTGCGTACTCAGGCTGAGGCTGAGTCGGATATGGCTCAAATATGGAAGATTTGAGTTGGTTATGATAGGATTTCGTGCTAGGCACGAAGTTGAGTTGTTTTAGGAATGTTTAGGACGTTCCTAAGGTGTTTGGAAGTCTCACGATTGCTTCTATCTGCGAATAGGAGAGTCCTGAGCAGTTACGGTAAGTTTGGATACGAGTCCAATTAGGAGTAGGAGTCCTATATTGGATTGATTAGCCTGAGGGCTGGCTATAAAAGCAAGGGAGGCCAGAGCTCTCATGGGTAGAGAACTTTGGGCTGTTCCTCTTGTGTTTCTATTGAATAAAGTTCATAGTTTCGAGTAGCTTTTGTGCCTTGTTCGTCCGACTTGTTTTTCGTCAAGTCTTTCTCGCCGAGTTTCTGGACAGACCGACGTTGCTTTGGTGTTTCATCCATAACTCGCGTTTTACAGATCCGATTGACGTTATTCTTTTTGGGTTGTCTTCACAACTCAATTATCTATCATCTGTGAAATTTTCACGAGCTTCGAATCTGTAGTTTTTGAGATACACGAGTTTCTTTGCAGCGTTGCAGATCTGTTTTATATCGGGTAGAACAGATTGATCTTCGTTTAATGTTTTGATCATATCTCAAGTTTTACTTCGTGTTTTCAAGTGATTGTTGTTGCATTAGATCCATGACTTGATTCTCTACCTCTATACTTGATTTGTCACGGTTGAACACGTTTGAAAACACTTGCACACACGGTTTCTTTAACCGATTGATTTTTTGCTGAGGGGTTTTTGTTGTTTCCGCTGCGAAAAGTTTTAATCTACCATTCACCCCCCCCCCCTCTGGTAGCTTTTCACGTGCTCTCCGATCCTACATAATCAAGCTCTCTCGGTCACTCTTAGGTGGGTTCAGGATACATCCTTCGTAATAGATGAAGACGCGGATAGCTGATGTTGATTTGTCCGCATTTGATTTGTAGGCTCAAATATGAGCGAAGACCGTAGTTGGATGTGTACTGGTTGGAACAAGAATGGAACGAACTCAGATGAGTGGGTGACCAAGACTAAGGCTTTTGTGGACCGTGCTTTTTCGTTGTTGAAGATAAATAATATGCGGTGTCCATGTAGTAGATGCCAGAATATGAGGTGTTTGGACAAGAAAACACTTTCAATAGACTTGTGTCGATACATTTTCATGTCACATTATGAGGTGTTTGTCCTTCACGGCGAATCAGCGCCAAAATCAATAGAAGAAGAGCAAGAGGACATTTATAGCATGGGGTTGATAGGATGGATGAGATGCTTGTATCTATACAATCAGACTTTAATAAAGATTCTCCTACAACGGTGGTTGAAGCATTCTTCAAGCTTCTCAAAGTCTCAGAAGAGCCGCTACATGATCACATAAAAGTGACCGTCTTTTATTTCATGACACGGCTTATGGAAATTAAGTCTAAGTACCTTTCCTCAAATAACTGCTACAACAATCTTGTCAAATTTATCAGTGATATTCTTCGAAAGCCCCATAAAGTGCGTAAAGACATGTACCATTCAAAAAAATGCTTTCAGGTCTCGGTATGAAATATGAGAAGATTGATGCCTGCATAGACAACTGTATCCTTTTCTAGAAGGAGCGTGGCAAAGAGAACAAGTGCTTAAAGTGTTGTAAATTGAGGTTTGTGAAAGTTGTTAATGACGACGGTGACAAGGTGACGACAGAAGAGGTTTCTCAGCAGTGCACACAGGACGTGGCGGACAAACTTTTTCAAGGCAGTTCCTCAATAGAGAGCAGACGGTCTTAATTGTTGAGACACGTGCCCTCCGAACTGGCTAGCAGACTTGTTGCCTTTCAGCCGATTGAGGTAATTTGACTTACAATAGTATTTTATTACATTTTTAATTAATTTATTTATATGTATAATATTGTAGGATGACTCAGAGTCAGAGTCAGAGGACGAGGCAGAAGCGCCTCCTGAGCCCTAGTCGGCTGACCACCCTTCCGGGTCAGCGGACCACCCTTACAGGTCGTCCGAGGACACGGAGGCATAGAGAAGGCGACGGACTATTAGGATCCATTATGTGGCTCCTTGTAAGGGCCTCAGTTTTTGACACTCATTTGCAGTGTTCATCACCACACCACACACCTCATTTGAGGAAAAATGATGAACACAAATAAAGAGCAAGTAACAATTATCAACATGCTCATTAGGGAACAAACTCACACATTGCAAAAGTGGTACTTCCCACATGTGATATAGATGGGCTGGACATATGAAAACTCCTACACTTTGCTAAGGATGTCCATGCCAAGTTTCACCCAAATTCAAAACATTTTTGAGGTCATCTTGGGTGTAGATAGGAAAGGGGCAGTTTGAAAACAGATTCAAATTCAAACTGTTTTCACCCACTGAATTTAAAAGTGGAAGGCATATTCTTGCTCAGCACATTTTTGTGAGCTCACACACCAATTTTCACTCCATTTGGAGTTGATCTTGACATGAGCTAAGGGGGAGAAATTCAAACTTTATTTGAATTTCAAACTGCACTTGTGCTGAAATTCATTCAAACCAAACCTCATTTGAACTTTGATCAATTCAAATGGCTCTTGGGTGAATAATTTGAGTTGCCAAGGGTAGAATAGGGTTCACTGTTTACCACAGCTGTTAGGAATAAATTTCAGAGGTTAAAAGAGGAGTGGGACCCACATGTCAGCCTCAGCCTCAAAGCAAACCGACTGAACCACAGTTCAGTCGGTTCCCGGCTGTTGTGCGCGCGCGCCACCGAAGGGGGCAGCCGGCGACAGCTCCTGCTGCGTGCCCCAAGCCGGAGACCGGCCGACCGGGCTATTTATTCCCTCCTCGGCGTGCTTCAGTCGCCATTCCCCGAGCTGCCGACGTGCGCGACCTGTTTTTCCACTGCCATCGCCGGCGCTCGAGTTCCTGCTTGATCAAGCCGATCGCAGCTCCCTCTTTCCATTCCAAGGTCCCAGCAAGGTACTAGCAACCATCCTCCATCCTTCCCATTGATAGAAATCGATTGAAACCGAGTGATATCGGCTGTGCCGAAAGATCAAACTCGGAACTGGAAACCGCCGCACCTCGGGCTCTCGTGGACAGCCCAACCTGGGCGTTGTCACGCCCGAGCCAAGGCACCCTTGGACGCGCAAGTGATCGGTGCTGCTCATCCCCGAGCCACAGCTCGAGTGGTTGCTCACCGGCGGCGAATTTCCATTTTTCCCCTTTCTGTGTGCAGAACGACCCTCGGGTACGATTCTGTTTAATTCGTGCTCTAGAAAGGATTAGAGGGCCTCAGGCCACTCCCACACGAACTAGACACGGTGACGCACAAGTTGCCTTCACAACTCTGGGCCGGAGAACTTCTGTGCCCGGCGTAATTCAAGGTCTACTAATGGCGGAAC
Source organism: Neostapfia colusana (assembly GCA_030760725.1). Taxonomy (NCBI): domain Eukaryota; kingdom Viridiplantae; phylum Streptophyta; class Magnoliopsida; order Poales; family Poaceae; genus Neostapfia; species Neostapfia colusana. Next base: position 98,965,286 of record JASWHV010000007.1, on the reverse strand, counting down.
GCACGGGGAGTATCGGGCGCACGGTGAGGACCTATTTCGGGCCTTCCCCGAGCTGCCTCGAGCTCATGTCGACCTTCTCTGAGGTCCACTGATGCTCCCCGACCGATTTCCCAAGTAGCTGAGGCACTAGGAGCGTCAGCCGACATGGCCGAAGTCGTTCCGATATGGCGGCTCGTCGCCGACCATGCTCCGGCCGTTGTCATGAGCAGCTGACCCTCGGATCATGTTCCCCAAGTAAAAGTAGGCAGGGGCGGCCAGAATCAAGAAGTTTGGAGCGGTACAGCAGCCAGCGGCGAGCTCTCCGGCGAGGTCCCTCGGCGGCGGAGCGCGGGTGTCGCGAGGTTGAAGAAGGGGGTGGACCCCAGCTGTCAGCGGCCGATATTTTGAATCGGGATCCGGCTGCGGCCGGGATCGGGTGTGCTGGCGCGCAAAAGCCTTGTGGGCCGCGGTGTGCTATCGCTTCGGCGTGCGACGCGTGTCCCCTGGGCCCACGCGCGAGTTTAAACTTTTCCCCGATTTTCAGATTTCCTTCAAACTTCAAATCCTTATAACTTTGGCTAGAAAGCTCCAAATTGAGTGAACCAAATTTTGCTGGATTCAGCTCTTTGAGTACTTTCCAGAAAATCAAGTGTCACTTCATGAAATTCCTTAATTCTCCAGAATTAATTCCTTAAAGTTTAAACTGTTAGGAATTTTAACTGGAGAATCATTTGGAGGAAAATCCTGAAATTTTGCTGAGATGTTCACCAAAATATCCTTGAACTACCATAAAAATTTCAGATCCATTTGAGCTCATTTAGTCCACCTAATGGTGTGATTAGTAAAACTGTTCCAGAGAAAATAGAAAATGTTCAGAAACATTTTCAGAATTTTCTCTGAAATTGTTTAGCTCATATCTTTAGTTAAAGACTTCCAAATTAAGTGAGACCAATTCCATTAGAACCCTCTGAAAATCTAGTTTTCAGAAAGTCATAGTTTGTTTCATGAAAATACTTAGAACACCCTAAAAGCCTTTAATTAAGGTCAAGGACATAATTATTTGTGGAGGGCTCAAATGAGCTTTGCTGCAACTAAAACTTGACCAAGTCTCTGTTTAGGTTGTAACCAAGCCACAGTAAAAGTTTCACAGTCATTAGGTCTATCTAGCAAAGGTTATAGACTTCACAACTTCAAAGTTAATACAAAGGCATTTAATTAATACATACATTGTTCTTATCATGTAGTCGCTAAGGTCGAGGAGGAACCCGAAGTCCTAGACTTCGTTACTCCGGAGGAACAGCTAGCCTACGACCAAGAGCAGCAAGGCAAGCCCCGGTTTGCATTAACCATTTTATAAATTTTTATTGTTTTGAGCACATACTTGTTTTCTTTATGTTGTGCATCAGAGTCTTGTTTGGAAACCCCACTGCATAGCCAAGAAAACCATGGGTTGGGGTTTAGGATTGCAAAACCCGTTAGCCACTGCATTGCTAGGATAGAGTAGGATTCGGTACAAGTCGAGTAGTTGGAACTACTCGCGAGAATAGGCTAGAGGCACATTGCTCGGGTAGAGATAGCACATGAAACACATGGCAAGAAAATGAGACCGAGCGGAGAGTAAGGGCAGCAGGACTTTGGGGCCTGTGTGCTGTAGCTCCGCTTGTGTCGATTGAGGACCGAGCCGTGTGCGGGCCTGTTGAACAAGCTAGAACAGTACCGAAGACCTACCGGCTATATGGGAACCGGGAAACTGATGTAACTCGGGTAGCTGGGTGTTGAGGCATTGCCCGTCGTTCAGAGGGTAGGTTGAGAGCTCGAGGTGTAAATCAGCTGGCGGCACAGAGATGCGCGTGCAGGGACCTCTTGCTCGGGACGATGGGACCGGTTCAATATTTGGCTAACGGGTGAAAGGTAGTCGCGTACGGCGTCCGTGATGGTTGTTGTAGGCAACATCGAGTACGGGCGTACGTGACGGGTTGTTCGGGTAACCCTGCAGGTGTAAATCGATTATAATCGCCGTCCCTCGCGGTCAGTGAGTACCACTTGTTCACTGTACCGTGACGTAGAAAGAACAGGCTAGTTACATGTTAAAATGTTGCTGATTGAAAGTTGGATATTGATTGTTAATGATATGTTGTAGCTTAGTGCTAACTAAAGTTCTTGTCAACTTTGGGCAAAGTACATGAGAGAAATGCGTTTCTTGTTTGATTGCGGCTCTCTCATGTGCCTTAGCGTAAAGTTCTCCACAACCTGCTGCTAAAACTTGAAAGTAAGGTTCTACTAATTAGGCGAGTCCTTGCAAATGATTTTTACCTCATGCAACCCATCACCCTCATGTAGAAGTTTCATGTTTAGGTGAGACGGGTCAGACTTGCTGAGCCTTCGTGCTCACTGCTTGTGTTTGAAGCTTTTGCAGGGTTCTATGAGGAAGGGACTCCCGAAGAGGAGACGGAACCCCAGGAGGGGAACCCCGTCGAGTGGGAGTCGTGCACGCCGCAGAGTTAGTGTGCGAGTGTGCTAGCAAGGACACGTTCGAGGGCTGAACGTGCACTTGATGCTTAGTCTACGCCCGCGAGTGTGGACTAAACTTATTTTGATGTAAACATGTTAATAAACTTGTTTATGTAATAAAGCTTCCGCTTCCGCTTTGTACCTTTGACGTGTGTTATACGGTGTTGTGCAACGCAGCACCCCTCAGCGTGATCCTGGCTCGACAGGACCAGTGGGGTCGTGTCACTCCTCCTCCTGTTCGTAGAGACGAAGCAACATTGCCATCTATTCTCTCTGTTGGCGATAGGTTAGAAGCCCTTAAGTTGTAGCTTTAGAAAATTACGTTGTGCTAAAAGTCTTTCATGCACAATTGTTCTTACAGCGGCTGGGAGGACATTACCTTCGAGGGTAGAATAAGTCAGATACAGGTCAACGCTGTCTTAGGGAAACTCGTGCATTTCCACTACCCTGGTGAGGTTCTTAGCAGCGGTGACGAGCATATCCCTATCAAGTCATGGGATGATTACGCTCGTGCTACAGACTTGACGTACGGGAGTGCTCAGGGTGCAGCGTACGTGGGCCGACTTCTAGATAAGTATGTTTAATACATTATATGAATTTTATTCTTCAATAACTGGAATGTTTAATAACATTTATGTTTCTATCTTCTTGTAGAGATGGTTCTGTTTGGCAGATCCAGCGGATGCTAAGAACGCGAGAGTCGTCTTCAACAAGAATTCGACGGAGCTTGTTACGCAAGCGATCTCTTATGCCTAGATTCAAGCCACAAACGGCTACATGAAGAGGCATAAAGGGAAGGAACTAGCAGCGGAGGAGCAGTACACGGAGGTAAACTAGTAGTGTTTTAAATATGGATTTTTTATTTTGCAATGTCAATGTTATTTCAATCAATTACTAAATGCATGCAGGTGGAGATTTCTTGGTTTGAGGACCGTACGGAGGCTTACCGGGCCCTCTGTCGGCTGTGGTGCAGCGCGGACTTTGTAGCCAAGTCCAAGAGGGCCCAACAGTGCAGACGGTCTACCGGAGGCCATACGTATGGTTCTAAGGGACATCTACGTCTTCTTAAATGAATGGTGAGAAAAATACCTACGAAATGATATTTATAGTATATTTATGCTACTAACTCGTAACCATAGGAAAACGAGCTCGATGAACGACCGAGCGATGTTTAGGTGTGGAAGAGAGGTCACAGGGCAAGTGACCCTTCAAAGCCCGGCCAGCTGTGCACTCCGTTGGTGACAACTCGACTGGTGAGTCTTCGAGTTTCTTTAAATTATTTGTAGCTAATATTGCAATTGACACGTTTTCATTTTTGATTGTATTTGTAGGAGAAGTATGGGTAGGAGGTGGTGAAGATTCACAGCAAAGACTACGATTGGTAGAACGCACCAATCGACTTCAACACCACATATGCGAGTGGTGGTGGAAAAGCCTACAAAAAGTGAGATGGTAGCTGTTTTTTATTTTTGTCAATTCGAGCTACATAATCTTACTCTTAATCTTATTTGTAATTTGACATTTTTGATGGAGTGTTTGACTCGAGGAAGGTAAGACCTTCGAGGGGCTTCTCGTCGTAGTCTTTGTCCGCTGGACCAGCCGGCGGATGATGCAGAGAGACCTGGAGCTCCAGAGTGTCCAGGAGGAGCTACGCGTGACACGGGAGAAGCTCCACAAGCAAGAAGCGCTTACCAAGACCAGTGAAGAGTATCAAGCTGCTACTTGGCACAGATGAAAGCAGCGATACACGTAAGAACTTAAAATATTAAACATCCATATCATTTCATTATTATTCATGTGCTAATGCTTTGCTATCACAGACCTTAGCTCAGCAGCATGAGCAGAAGATTGCCAATCCTTCATGGCGGCCGCCAATAGAGCCACTGGTGCAGGCGGAGCCACATATGCCTTCATCAGTGGCACAGGTAAGCAACACTTCTTAAAATCAACATAAATTAGATTACTATAGCAAACTGAGCCAAAATTCGTCAAACAAACTCATACATCGACAAACTTAGAAACATCAAGGATATTTTAGCAGAATATAGCAAAACTTAGCCATAATTGCTCAATTCTACCTCTTGATAAGCAATGAAACATACATTTTTGAAGCTAAAACTTGTCTAACTACACTTGTACATCACAGGGATCAGCAACGGTGGCTCAGACTCCATCGCCACATCTACCGAGACCTGGAGCACGATGTGAGGATGACCTTCCAGGCTCTGGAGGTAGCGGACGGGGAAGCGTCTAGTGTCGTGTGTTGTATTTGGTATTATTTTTATCTGAATTGTTTGTGATCTTATTTATGTTATTATGTATCTGCACGAGAGCTGGCCATCATGCCAAGTTAGTAGTTTTCTTATTTTTTAACAAATTAAATCCATTATTTACGACAGTCTAGTCGTGGACCATCATAAATAAGCCTGTACTATTTACGACGGTCAGGACTGGCCGTCGTAACTAGGCCTGTACAGTTTACGACGGCCGGGACTAGGCTGTCGTAAATAAGGTTCCCATGGATGCCACCTGGCATGTCTTCCGAGGTTATGATGGCCGGGCTGTCGTAAATAACTAATTTAAGACGTTGGCCATCGTAAACAATCTTATTTACGATATTCGACTTGTGACGGCGGGAAACCGTCGTAAATAAGCCATTACCGTCGTAATTAAGTTGTTTACGACGGCATATGGCTTAATTACAATAGTTTTCGATTGTCTTAAGTTGCCGTGTTTCCTGTAGTGCATAGCGTATGACCAATATATATACGTGTTTTTCTAATATGTAACCATTTTGCTCCTCTTTTCCATCAATGTGCAGTGACGGGTAACATACCTCGGGTACCCAAGAGGCAGTAAACAGACCAATCGCGTAAAGACACGAGGCTCCATGGGCCACAACCTAAGGCACGAACGTGGGATGATGCCACCATGAAGCCCGACCCCGGGGAACGGAAGCAACATCCGACCTCTGAGCCCGGATGACAAAACCGAAGGAGGGAAGCGATCCAGGCTAGAACCCAGACCAGAGGTAGGCGGATCACTTAAATGGCGACGTGACAAAACTGCTGAAGGGATTTAAGACAGAGTGGGAGGCCACACATGACAGTACAGGCACAACATTGGGCGAATGTCACCATAAGCCAATCCCGCTCGGCGCGGGTGTACAAGGACAGAAAGTAGACGTTGGCCATAAACAAGACGGGAGCAGGTGTACTCATCGCTCCGGTACCGCTTTGGGCTGCCTTAGGCGCTAACACACCATGCAAAGCCCCACCCCACTTATGTGGAGCCCGCGGGTAGGTATAGGCATCCGGGCTATAAAAGGGGAGGCCCAGAACCTCCCCTCGCACGCAAAATGGCTCACACACACATGACACTTAGGCTTTCTCTTCGCTCTCGCACGTGAAAGGAGCCTCGCTTGTAACCACGGTTTCTTGAACCGCCTAAGCTAATACAAGGCCGACGAACACCGCAGACTAGACATAGAGCATGTTGTCTAAACAAGTATAACTATTTGCCTTTGTTAGCCAGTCATCTAGACATAAAACACGAAGCTTTCGACTACTAGCCGGTGGTAAAAACACAGACAGTTAGCGCGATAGGTAGTGGGCCGCCTCGTGTTTCTGTTTCCTGCTGTGATGGCTTTCATGAGCTCAAGCTTCCGCATCGGCGGCCTCGAGTTTATCATCGCCCCCGACAACAGGCCCGAGGCCGACATCACCTTCATGCCCCACCAGGCTTTCCGTTTTGGAAGCCTAGAGTTTGTTGCTGACCATGATGGCATCCTACAACTGGCGGACGGCATGACCACTAGCTTCACCAGCCACGCCACTGAAGAAGACTTTGTAGGCATGATTGACGAGGTGTCGTCATCCCTTATACCGCTAAAAGACACGACCAGCTGTTGCTATACCGACGCCGTGTACGATGAGGGTCGTTGTCTCTCCCGCGAATGATACATCACGGAAACTGGTAACACCTCTTGAACTGTTCCTCCCATCAAAACCCCTCTCTTGCCAGTACTCATGCAGCGGGAGGCATTGCGTCGAAGCCACGGTGAGGAGGCGGTGGCTGCCAGGGAGGCCGAGCAGCTCGAAGTGCGTCACGTGGCGCTCGAGGCGAGAAAGCGCTGCTAAACACGGACAGAGCTGCATTCAAAACATCATGACGCCGGTACCCTGGCTCTAGTGAAGCACGAGCACGGGGAAGTCAGTTGTGGGCGAGCATTATCACTATCCCACACAACCTGCCGCATTTCAAGAAATCAAGCCAGAACGTGGCAGCCATGACGGCTGTAGCTCGCAGCCTCCCGGAGCCTGAAGAGCCAGGGACGTGGCGCATGTATCAAAACTTCTGCTGACTGCTGGAAAACGCAATGGCCCGACACGCCGAGAGCTCGCTCGCTCGTAGGGAGTGACGTCCATCTGAACCGGTTCCATGGACATGCTTAGAGCACCGCAGGGATACCCCGTGTCCACGCACCAATCCAGGTTGAGAAAAAGTGGTTCATCTAACCCTTCACATAGCTCGACGGGTGAGCACGAAGGGTCGTATCACCCGCGTAGGGTCCTTGAGGCTTGCAGAGGATCCACGAGGAAAGTGGCTGAACAGCTTCCCGAACGCCGACGTCAGCTACATTGGGGCGGGCACTATGACGACGAGGAGAACCGAAGTCCATTCCCCAATGCTCTTGGGCCCTCGGGCCTTTGGAATGGGATACGGAATGCACCCTTCCCGCCATGTTTCCGCACCCTGACCAACGTCACGAACTATGACGGAGAGTCAAACCCCAACGTCAAGCTAGAGGACTACCGCTTGGCATCCAGTACCTTCCCATCTATTTGGCAGACTCCGCCCAAGATTGGTTTGAATACCTCCCGGCACAGCATCAGAAGCTGGGCAGAGCTAAAAGATACTTTCATCGGTAACTTCCAAGGCACCTACATGCACCCTGGGGACTCATGGGATCTCAAGGCGTGCCGGCAGAACCCAGGGGAAACCTTGAGGCGGTAAATCAGGCGCTTCTCCAAGAAATGCAATGAGCTACTCGACGTTGTCGATGCAAATGTCGTCGGAGCACAAGCGTGGTTGCATCAATCCCTGTACCACCAAGGAACTACCCGATATCGCCACCAACCACGCCTCGGGAGAAGAGGTGGTTGAGGCCATCTTCAACAAGGCAACGTCAAGAACAACCAACGCGAGGAAGGATACCGCACCACCACAGAAGGACGAGAGGAGGAGAAAGGTTGGCGCTGACAAATGATGACATCAAATTGAGGTGGACTCGGACCTGGTCATGGTAGCCGAGCGCCGAGAAGGCAAGAGGCCAACCTAGGTGCAGATCGATCAATTCAAAAAGTTATTAGAAAATCCCTGCACCAATCATTACTTCAAGGTCAGACACACCCTCAAGGATTGCACCCTCCTCAAGCGTTTTTTGGGAAAAGAGAAGGGTCCCCCAAACAACAAAGGCAAGAAGCCCGTGCAGGAGGCCATCGAGCTTGAGGAGGAGCACGCATTCCTAGAGCCAACCGGCTGCCTCATGATCTTTGGCGGCCCGGCACCCATCAACTAAGGAATACCAATGTATGAGGGGAAGCAGGTCAGGGAGCACGGCCCAGAACAAGAGATAGGTCTGCCCGAATGGTCAGAGCCCAGACGAATTCGTGTGGCTCAAGTGCCACATGGCGTGCCAACCGACTCGGACGCCATGCGACACTCGGGGTCTGCCCACCTGCTAGGAGCGGGACGACTAAAACCCTCAAGATGTCAGAAAGACTTTTTCCAAAAGGCTTCCCCACGCTTCCGAGCTAAAGAGTGTTGCTCATAATCCTTGATTCAGAGTCGATACTAGACCAAAGCATAGCACGAGGAGAAAAATAAATGCACACATAGCGACAGCTCATTTTCTTTCTTTACAAAAATGGGTCACGGAGGGCCAGAACATTCACTACAGGGTAGAAAAATAAAAAGATACAAGTAGCCTAACTCCTATCGACGTGTCCTAAGATGGAGTCTGGCGTAACCACCTCGGCTAAGAGAGGTCAGCAGGCTCAACCCAGGCGTTGATGGCCTGAAGGTCTTCTGCAGAGCAGCCGGCAGCGAAGCTCTCCCAGGTAGCCGGACGGTCAACCTCATCGTAGTGGGAGACGACCACGGCTATGGCCAACTGTGCCCCGAGCAAAGCCCCGGCAGATGCCACCCGGTCCAAGCGTGTCCTCAACTGCTCCTTAAGATGCGCCAGCCGCACATCCAGAAGGGGCAGTCAAGCTCCTGGGCAACGCAATGTTGGAAACTTGGCCCACGCCACGGTGGTCTTCAAGCCACTTCCTAAGTGCTCCTAGGACATTGACCGCGTCATGAAGCCGGGACACCAACGCGCCGGATGCCACTTTGGTCGCAGGCTCGGAAGTGTAACACCCCAAAAATCTTGTTAAGACCCTAAATCATGTTAAGAGGGGAATTTAAAAATTTTTTGGACGTGTTGCATGTTTTGCAACAATTTAAATTCAAACTGGAATTCAATTTAAATTCAAAACAGAAAAGAAATAGAAAAAGAAAAAAAGAAAACAGAAAAAAAACAGGCCAGTGGGCCGAAACCCACCAGCCGGCCCACCCAGCACCCGCGCCAGCCCGCAGCCGCGCGCGCTCCTTCCTCCCACTGACAGGCGGGGCCCGCCAGCCCTTCTTCTACCTTGCGCCGCGCCGGGACTCTCTCACCCCGAATCCAAACCGACCCGGATTTCTGCGAATCCCAGCCGAATTTCGATCGGGGGCGACGCAAACTCGATCTAAACCACCCCTCCGCCCTTCCCCTTCTATAAAAACCCCGGCCTCATTCTGTTTTTCCCACGCGATCCGCCGTTTTTACTGCGGTGAGAACCCGAGCCTTCTCCGGCGAATTCTGGCCGATCTACGCTCGGAAATTCCGATCTAACTCACTGGTCTTGATCCACCGCCTCCGAGGAACCTTGCAGGTGCAGAAAACTCGGTGACTTGCAGTTCAAACACAGCGCCGACGAGCTTCGACGTAGTTTCACTTCGGACCTCGTCGCCGGTCGTTTTCCAGGACCTCCAAGCTCAAGAAAACCCCCGAGGTGAGATCCCCGACCTCCCCTCCACCGATCTATGCCATAAAATCACAGTTCTGGGAAGAATTCCCGAAGATCCGAAACTCTCCAGCGAGATTGCCGCCTCCCGCCGCCGTGCGCAGCCGGCAGCGCCGCCCGCGCTCGATCAGAGCGACGTGGCCGCTTGTTCGCCGTTTATTTTAAATCGCACGGTAGACTTTAAAACCCCCCGTACCGGTTCGGCGTTATAATCTCAGCTGTCTGTTTTAAATAAGAGCTAGCCCCGAAAACTTCTGATCGAGCCCCTGGAACTTCAGAAAATCATGTAAATTCATTTAAAAATCAGTTTTAGCCCCTGGACTTAATAAAAATTAGGAAAAACTCCTCTGTTATGTATAGCTAGACCCCTGAAAATTGTTAAAATAATATTATAGACCCTGTAGTGGGGTGAGTTTACCTTTTTTGCCCTGTTTAATATTTAATTAAGGAAATTGAATATGTGGCTAGTGTTTAAAATTTAAAAAGTGGGACAAACATATTGTCAAAATTAAATTAAAAACTTTCTCAGTATTTAAAAAACTTTGGAGTGAGATAAAAAATATATTTTGGGCTGAAATGAATCTGTTTAATTTATTATTCACATTTAGGGGCATATTTTTAAGTAAAGAATAGTTCTGGAAAATAGGGAAAATAATTGTAAAATAGTTAACATCAGAGGAAGAGGTCAAAAATATATTAGTAAATATTTTAGATCAGAACCTATTCTGTTTAGATGATGTGTCTTGTTATTTTCATAATAAAGTTCACATTTAGGCATAGGAAATAAATCTGAAAATATAGCAACTAGTAAATGATAAATGGAGTTCTATAATCCAAAGAATTCAGTTTAGGGTTGGTAGAAATTCTAAAGACACATATGGAGAAGGAAAATACCTTTCATGCATACTTGGTAGATAAAAGGTGTAGTAATTGAATATAAGGAATTTATTTAAATTGAAAACTCATATATATAGTATGTAAGTATAAATGTGAACACAAAAGTAGGAGTCATATACACATGATTAAAAGTGCATGCAAGCCACAAATCAACAATATAGAGTAACCACAACACATATAATGGTGAATGACTTTCATAAATATGAATGTGTGGTTTTAATGAAGTGGTAGTGTGAACTATGTCTTATGGATTGTTGTTTTTTCTTTTGCTATGTGTGATGGTATGATGTAGAACCTGCTCAAGAGCAAGTTATTCCTTTCCAAGATCAGTACTACCCATTTCAAGAGCAGCAGGAAGGAGGCAAGTGTCCTTGACCACTTTGATCCTATACTAGGATGTGTAGGTAGAATTATTTGCATTGTCAATTGAAATATGAAACCCAAGCTAGGATGTTTCCCTAGAATTGCATTACCTTGTTTCCTTGTAGCTTGGGTTGGGATTCATTTTATCATGTCATTTATTATTATGCATATGCTTATCCATGCTTAGAATGGGATAATTGGGATATGAGATCATCAGTTTATTTTACCATACTCTTGAATGAGATATTGTGGGTTATGTAGAGGTAGGGATCAAGGCAAGTTGGATGTTTTGGTTGTGTGCTGGGTGCACGAGACTCGGGTTTGTGTTTAGTACTTGCCTGGATCCTAAGGACCGGTTCATGGAGCATGTAACCTGGCTTTACAGTACCAACCACATGCTGAGATGGGGCAGCTTGGCCAATTAATTAGGTGTATCCCCGGCGTAGTATGGGTGTGTTGGATGGTGCGGGGAGTAGGTGTCAGCTGGACTACCATATGAACCGCAAGGCTCAAGAGGGGGCCACTACAGCGGGGTTGGAGCCTCTTGTATGCTGTTAGGGGTGAAACCTCAGTGGGCCCAGGCTCGTCAGGAATTCCTTTGTAAAGGCTTCATAGTGATCTCCTGGCTACACACCTGGGAAGTGTGAATGTGGTTCGTAGCCACTGGCATAATGGAGGTTCTTTTAGTCGACCCGGCAACGGGGGATGAAATCACTACATGTGGGTACAGTGGTACAAACTCTGCAGAGTCAAAACTGTCATGACAGCTGTGCTCACGGTCAAGAGCGGCTTGGACTTATTCATGATTAGAGGATTGATGGTTTTGGAAGTTGTGGATGTTAAGCGGGGAGCTTAACATTGGAAATGATGTTATGGTTATTGGATTATTATGATGGGATGGGTGATTGGGACCATTTCACTTGTGTAGTAATGTAGGTGCTTAATAAGCTAAGGTGAGAGGTATTAATTGCGTAGCGCGTTAACCATGAGTTCAACCTCTCCCTATTCTAGCCATGCATGATATAATTTTCCCACACTTGTTGAGTACCATTGGTACTCAACCTTGCATATTTGTTGGTTTATATTGCTGCTCAGGTCAAGATAATGAAGTGTTGTTTAATGATCAAGACTTTGGACCCGAAGAAGGTTTCTAGGTTCATGCAGTCCCCCCGGGCAACGCCTGTGACGGAGCCCACAAGAATAAATTTTCCGCTGCTAGTTTATTTACTTGTGATGAACTTATTATTGTCCATCTAGACATTTGCTATGTAAGACTTATTTATATTCGACACCTGGCTTGTAATAAATGATGCTTCACTATTTGTCATCACATGTATGAGAAAATGATCCTGGCATACATGTGATATTCACTTGGTTGTTCTTCGGAAAAACCGGGTGTGACAAGAAGTGGTATCAGAGCCAAGGTTGCCCGTAGGAACGTGGACCTAGGAAGAAATGGACGTATTTAAGGGCCCGATTTTCTTAAAAACTATTTTACAAGGTGTGTGTTGAAAAGTGTTATTTAATGGAGTCACTTTCTTCATCTTACCCCTACTTTCATTCAAAATAGGATTTTTGTTTAAAAGTTTAACTAACTTAAGTTTAAATGCTTTTTGTTTTAAATGGTTCGCATGATTCGCACCGCTCGCAAGTCCACGGGAGGGAGAGTTCCTGTAGTTGCCCTTGCCGAAAGAGAGGAGAGCCGTCCGGTGACGTACCTTTCCTACGGATTGGCAGTAGGAGGCTTGTTGCGCTATCTTCGACGTATGCTCGAAGCCGCCGGCAATACGGGCAAGCTAACCATACACTATAACTCCACCAGGACCATCCGGAAGAAGCGGGAAGAATGGAGTTCCGAAATGAGGATTATCCTTGAAAATCAGCTGCTCAAGATCCACCGCTCTCCAGCTTGTCGAGCGACACAGGTCGATGCGGAGAAGGATGTTACCTGGGAGGCAATCACCTGCCAGAGTCACATCTATCGTCGCCACCTGGACAGGACTGAGTATATGTATGTCCTCCAGCGTGAGAGTGGTACCACGGAGTACAAGTACCCGCCAGTGCAGCAAGGGACTTCCCACGAGCACATGGACTTGTGATTGGAGGATGCTGCTATGCTCAGCACTCGACTGCAGGAGTGTCAGCAAGAGCTTCAGGATGTTCGGGACACCCTGAAGGAAACAGAGGCATTGCTGCGAGCCTGCTTGAGGGCGAGAGAAAGAGGAGATGGGAATGAACTGTGTGTCACCGTGAATGATCCATGGACTCCTGACTCTCCAGATCGCCAAGCGATCAGGCGTCGTCGCACTTCACTACCAGCAGCCTCCCCACCCAAAGCAGAGTTAGAAGGCAGCCGAAATGATGAGGAAGATCCCGAGGAGCCAGCTCAAGAAAATGAGTAGTGTAGAGTCCTTCCCTTAATTAGCAAGATGTCGAATAGTCGAGTCGTTACGTTAAGATAATGGTGTGTTAATGCTTGGTGTGTGACGTGAGTTGTGGAAGCCTTGAGCAATTGTCCACAGCATCGTCTTCAGATTGTTTTGCTTTGGCGTGTGAACCCACATGAAATAATATTGCATTTATTTTTGTGTGAGAAATGAACCCTCAGAAAAGTATAACAAAGCCTCAACACTTCAAAGTACAAACAAATGAAAGTAGTAAGATGATGCTAAATGCTTTCAAATTAACATTGGTTGATTCTGCCAGATGGCCGGAAGAGGAAAAGGACGTGAATCTAGATATTAATGGGGTGGTATTTACTGCTAACCTCATAGTGATAGATTCACAAGGGATAGATATTATTTTGGGTATGGATTGGTTGACCAAACATAAAGGAATCATCCATTGTTCGACCAGAACGGTGGAACTAACTCACCCTAGTGGCACAAGAGTAAAGTTCATAACAATACACGAGCCTAGGAGGAACATTAAATTAAATCAAGTTGAGGTGAAAGTGGAGGAGATCAGGACCATCAGGGAATATCCGGATGTTTTTCCGGAGGAGTTGCCAGGTATGCCTCCCGATCGTGAAGTGGAATTCGCGATTGAGCTAGTACCTGGAACAGCCCCGATATACAAGAGACCTTATCGAATGGACTCCAAGGAGCTGGGAGAACTCAAGGATCATTTGAGAGAATTGACGGAGAAGGGGTATATTCGCCCTAGTTCCTCACCATGGGGAGCTCCGGTGATATTTGTGCCCAAAAAGGACGGAACCCAAAGGTTATGCGTGGATTACCGTGCTTTGAATGAGGTAACCATCAAGAATAATTACCCATTACCCCGCATTGAAGACTTGTTTGATCAGTTGAAGGGAGCTTGTGTGTTCTCGAAAATTGATCTCCAGTCGGGATACCACCAACTTAAGATAAGGCAATCTGATATTCCCAAGACAGCTTTCGTATCTCGGTATGGACTGTATGAATACACTGTCATGCCTTTTGGGCTAACTAATGCCCCGGCGTACTTCATGTATCTCATGAACAAGGTATTCATGGAATATCTGGACAAATTTGTGGTGGTCTTCATAGATGACATTCTTGTCTTCTCCAAAGATGAAGAAGAACATGAGAAACATCTAAGATTGGTGTTGCAGAGGCTAAGAGAACACCAACTATATGCCAAGTTGAGCAAGTGTGAGTTTTGGCTGAAGAGAGTTCCCTTGTTAGGACATATAATCTCGGAGGGAGGAATCTCCGTGGATCCTACCAAAATCGAGGATATACAGAAGTGGAAGACCCCTGAAAATGTGGGGGAAGTTCGAAGCTTCTTGGGATTGGCTGGATACTATCGATGGTTTATTGAGGGATTCTGTAATATCTCGAGACCCCTCACCAAACTGTTGGAGAAGGGAATAACATTCACATGGACGGCACGGTGCGAGACGAGTTTTCAGGAGCTAAAGAAAAGATTGACAACAGCCCCAGTGTTGGTTATGCCAGATATGCAGAAGAATTTCACAGTGTACTGCGATGCCTCTAGAAACGGGTTGGGATGTGTTCTCATGAAAGAAGGGCATGTCGTGGCATATGCATCCCGGCAGCTTCGGAAGCACGAGAAAAACTATCCTACACATGACCTAGAATTAGCCGCAGTGGTACACGCGTTGAAAATTTGGCGACACTATTTGATGGGGAAGAGGACAGAGATATATACGGATCATAAGAGTTTGAAGTACATTTTTACACAGCCAGATCTCAACCTCAGATAAAGAAGATGGTTAGAGCTAATCAATGACTTTGATGTGGGCATCAACTATCATCCTGGGAAGGCAAACATCGTGGCCGATGCTTTAAGTTGGAAAGTGCAAGTCAATAAGTTGAGCTTGAAGAACATGCCTGCAGAATTGAAGGACGAGGTTATAAGGCTCAATCTATGCCTGGTAAATAGTGGTGAAGCCATCGCCATGGAAGTGGATTCCACACTCGAGCGAGACATACGCGAGGGTCAAAAGAATGACGAGAAGATACGAGAGATCAGACAACTCATCAAGGAAAATAAAGCTCCTGGTTTTAGAGAGGATGAACAAGGAACGGTGTGGCACGGGAAAAGAATCCGTGTGCCAGAAGTAAAGGAGATCCGTGAATTGATTTTGAAGGAGGCTCATGATTCTGACTATTCCATTCATCCTAGGAGTACGAAGATGTACCAGGACCTCAAGAGCAGGTATTGGTGGTATGGCATGAAGCGAGATGTCGCGGAACATGTTGCCCTATGTGACACATGTCAGTTGGTGAAAGCAGAACACCAACGACCCGCGGGATTATTGCAACCACTCAAAGTGCCTGAATGGAAATGGGAAGAAATCGGTATGGATTTCACAGTGGGATTGCCTAGGACCCAATCTGGATATGATTCAATATGGGTCATCATCGACAGGCTAACCAAGGTAGCTCACTTCATCCCCGTAAAGGAAAGCTACAGCGGATCCAAATTGGCGGAATTGTACATGTCAAGGATCGTGTGTTACCATGGAGTGCCAAAGAAGATTGTGTCGGATCAAGGGACACAGTTCACCTCAAGGTTCTGGCAGAAGTTGCACGAAACCATGGGAACTCATCTGAATTTCAGCTCTGCCTATCATCCCCAAACTGACGGGCAGATGGAAAGAACCAATCAGATTCTTGAAGATATGCTGAGGCCATGTGCACTCAAAAACAATCGAAGTTGGGATAAGAACTTACCGTATGCGGAGTTTTCCTATAACAACAGCTACCAAGCTAGTATGAAGATGTCACCATTTGAAGCCTTGTACGGGAGGAAGTGCAGAACTCCCCTATTTTGGAACCAAACAGGGGAAAGTAAAGTGTTTGGCCCCGAGGTACTACAAGAAGCCGAGGCGAAGGATAGGGAAATTCGCAAACAACTTGAGGATAGCACAGACACGCCAAAAGAGCTATGCCGATGTACGAAGAAGAGATCTCGTTTTCAACGCGGGAGACTATGTCTATCTCAAGGTGTCCCCTATCAGAGGACTTCGTCGGTTCAAGGTGAAAGGGAAGTTGTCACCTCTATACATCGGACCCTTTCAAGTTCTGGAAAGGAAAGGCGAAGTGGCGTATCAACTAGAGTTACCGGCTCGTCTATCGGATGTGCATGATGTATTCCATGTGTCCCAACTCAAGAAATGCCTGAGGACGTCTGAGGAGGTGTTACCCATGAATGAAGTGGACGTAGCTGAGGATTTGTCTTATGCCGAGCAACCATACAAGATTTTGGAGACAATGGAACGCCTCACCAGAAATAAAAGAATCCGGATGTGCAAGGTGCAGTGGAAGCATCACTCAGAAGAGGAAGCCACCTGGGAGCGGGAAGATGAGCTCAAGGCACAATTTTCGGAATTGTTTTCTTAGAACCACCAATCTCGAGGATGAGATTTCTTTTAAGGAGGGTAGAGCTGTAACACCCCAAAAATCTTGTTAAGACCCTAAATCATGTTAAGAGGGGAATTTGAAATTTTTTGGACGTGTTGCATGTTTTGCAACAATTTAAATTCAAACTAGAATTCAATTTAAATTCGAAACAGAAAAGAAATAGAAAAAGAAAAAAAGAAAACAGAAAAAAAAAACCGGCCAGTGGGCCGAAACCCACCAGCCGGCCCACCCAGCACCCGCGCCAGCCCGTAGCCGCGCGCGCTCCTTCCTCCCACTAACAGGCGGGGCCCGCCAGCCCTTCTTCTACCTTGCGCCGCGCCGGGACTCTCTCTCCCCGAATCCAAACCGACCCGGATTTCTGCGAATCCCAGCCGAATTTCGATCGGGGGCGACGCAAACTCGATCTAAACCACCCCGCCACCCTTGCCCGTCTATAAAAACCTCGGCCTCGTTCTGTTTTTCCCACGCGATCCGCCGTTTTTACTCCGGTGAGAACCCGAGCCTTCTCCGGCGAATTCTGGCCGATCTACCCTTGGAAATTCCGATCTAACTCGCTGGTCTTGATCCGCCGCCTCCGGGGAACCTTGCAGGTGCAGAAAACTCGGTGACTTCCGGTTCAAACATAGCGCCGACGAGTTTCGCCGTAGTTTCACTTCGGACCTCGTCGCCGGTCGTTTTCCAGGACCTCCGAGCTCAAGAAAACCCCCGAGGTGAGATCCCCGACCTCCCCTCCACCGATCTATGCCATAAAATCACAGTTCTAGGAAGAATTCCCGAAGATCCGAAACTCTCCGGCGAGATCGCCGCCTCCCGCCGCCGTGCGCAGCCGGCAGCGCCGCCCGCGCTCGATCAGAGCGACGTGGCCGCTTGTGCGCCATTTATGTTAAATCGCACGGTAGACTTTAAAACCCCGCGTACCGGTTCGGCGTTATAATCTCAGCCGTCTGTTTTAAATCGGACGGTCCACGTCAGCCCCGCGTTATAAACACTGGAAATCTTACGTGCTACCCCCTGGGGTTCTCGGGAAATAAGAGCTAGCCCCAGAAACTTCTGATCTAGCCCCTGGGACTTCAGAAAATCATATAAATTCATTTAAAAATCAGTTTTAGCCCCTGGACTTAATAAAAATTAGGAAAAACTCCTCTGTTATGTATAGACCCCTGAAAATTGTTAAAATAATATTATAGACCCTGTAGTGGGGTGAGTTTACCTTTTTAGCCCTGTTTAATATTTAATTTAGGAAATTGAATATGTGGCTAGTGTTTAAAATTTAAAAAGTGGGACAAACATATTGTCAAAATTAAATTAAAAACTGTCTCAGTATTTAGAAAACTTTGGAGTGAGATAAAAATATATTTTGGGCTGAAATGAATCTGTTTAATTTATTATTCACATTTAGGGACACATATGGAGAAGGAAAATACCTTTCAAGCATAATTGGTAGATAAAAGGTGTAGTAATTGAATATAAGGAATTTATTTAAATTGGAAACTCATATATATAGTATTTAAGTATAAATGTGAACACAAAAGTAGGAGTCATATACACATGATTAAAAGTGCATGCAAGACACAAATCAACACATATAGAGTAACCACAACACATATAATGGTGAATGACTTTCATAAATATGAATGTGTGGTTTGAATGAAGTGCAAGTGTGAACTATGTCTTATGGATTGTTATTTTTCTTTTGCTATGTGTGATGGTATGATGTAGAACCTGCTCAAGAGCAAGTTATTCCTTTCCAAGATCAGGACTACCCATTTCAAGAGCAGCAGGAAGGAGGCAAGTGTCCTTGACCACTTTGATCCTATACTAGGATGTGTAGGTAGAATTATTTGCATTGTCAATTGAAATATGAAACCCATGCTAGGATGTTTCCCTAGAATTGCATTACCTTGTTTCCTTGTAGCTTGGGTTGGGATTCATTTTATCATGTCATTTATTATTATGCATATGCTTAGCCATGCTTAGAATGGGATAATTGGGATATGAGATCATCAGTTTATTTTACCATACTCTTGAATGAGATATTGTGGGTTATGTAGAGGTAGGGATCAAGACAAGTTGGATGTTTTGGTTGTGTGCTGGGTGCACGAGACTCGGGTTTGTGTTTAGTACTTGCCTGGATCCTAAGGACCGGTTCATGGAGCATGTAACCTGGCTTTACAGTGCCAACCACATGCTGAGATGGGGCAGCTTGGCCAATTAATTAGGTGTATCCCCGGCGTAGTATGGGTGTGTTGGATGGTGCGGGGAGTAGGTGTCAGCTGGACTACCATATGAACCGCAAGGCTCAAGAGGGGGCCACTGCAGCGGGGTTGGAGCCTCTTGTATGCTGTTAGGGGTGAAACCTCAGTGGGCCCATGCTCATCGGGAATTCCTTTGTAAAGGCTTCGTAGTGATCTCCTGGCTACACACCTGGGAAGTGTGAATGTGGTTCGTAGCCACTGGCATAATGGAGGTTCTTTTAGTCCACTCGGCAACGGGGGATGAAATCACTACATGTGGGTACAGGGTACAAACTCTGCAGAGTCAAAACTGTCATGACAGCCGTGCTCACGGTCAAGAGCGGCTTGGACTTATTCATGATTGGAGGATTGATGGTTTTGGAAGTTGTGGATGTTAAGCGGGGAGCTTAACATTGGAAATGATGTTATGGTTATTGGATTATGATGATGGGATGGGAGATTGGGACCATTTCACCTGTGTAGTAATGTAGGTGCTTAATAAGCTAAGGTGAGAGGTATTAATTGCGTAGCGCGTTAACCATGAGTTCAACCTCTCCTTGTTCTAGCCATGCATGATATAATTTTCCCACACTTGTTGAGTACCATTGGTACTCAACCTTGCATATTTGTTGGTTTATATTGCTGCTCAGGTCAAGATAATGAAGTGG
Organism: Neostapfia colusana; assembly: GCA_030760725.1. Classification (NCBI taxonomy): domain Eukaryota; kingdom Viridiplantae; phylum Streptophyta; class Magnoliopsida; order Poales; family Poaceae; genus Neostapfia; species Neostapfia colusana. The sequence continues at coordinate 98,945,646 of JASWHV010000007.1, read as the reverse complement.
TGTTTAATGATCAAGACTTTGGACCCGAAGAAGGTTTCTAGGTTCATGGAGTCCCCCCGGGCAACGCCTGTGACGGAGCCCACAAGAATAAATTTTCCGCTGCTAGTTTATTTACTTGTGATGAACTTATTATTATCCATCTAGACATTTGCTATGTAAGACTTATTTATATTCAACATCTGGCTTGTAATAAATGATGCTTCACTATTTGTCATCACATGTATGAGAAAATGATCCTGGCATACATGTGATATTCACTTGGATGTTCTTCGGAAAAACTGGGTGTGACAGGAAGCCCCCAGCACGGCTTCACAGACCTCCGCACCCGCCTTCGCGAGGAGTCACCTCTCTTTCTCATCAGCCGAGACCCGGGCGATGAATTCACCAAAATGAGACATCAGCCCCCACGACTCGCCCCCAGGCCTGATCACGGCTTTGCAGAGCTCGCCCCCAGCCTTCTCAAGCTTTGTGTGTTCCGCTTCCCGAGCGGCGACCTTATCCTTTTCCATGACGAGAGAACGCTTCCCCTCTGCAAGTAGGAAGCAAAATAGAGGGCTTAGTAACAAAGAAGAAACAAGCGTGGCAAAGGCCCAACAAAAGGACTCACGATCAAGCTCCTTGGCAAAGGCATCCTTAGCAGCCCGGATGGACTCATCTTCCCTGGCCTTGACCTTCTCACCTTCCTTCCAAGAGGCTCTCGCTGCGGCATGTGCCTTGGCGATCTCCCTGGCAAACTCTGCCCTAATCGCCACCATGGCCTCCTCCTTCACGTGAATCGCTCGGGAGGTCTCCCCCCTGGTGCTAGCGGCCACCTCTCAAAGCCATCCCACTTCTTCCTGGGAGGCGACAATATCGATATGGAGGTGGCCCAATTCCTCCCAGGCGGTCACGGACTCAGCTCGAGCTTTTTCAACTTCTTATTTCCACTTCACCGCCTCAAACCTCTAGCGGCCAAGGGATTCTTCAAGGAGTCGCTCCCGCTCGGCCAATCGTCCAGCAAGTCTCTAGTGGACGGAAATTGAAGGCACAGTCACGAATGAGCACCAGAGCAACCGATGAAGAAGAAAGTTGGGAAAACAAGACTTACCCCGCTCAGAAGCATACCGCGGCCGAGCCTCTGGAGCGTGTTTGCGAGATGATCCTCGCCAGAGTGAAACAGATATACAGCTTCAGCAAGTTAGGAACAGAAGAATGAAATGTTGTCCTCCTGGCCCGCCGCACCGCTGGAACCGGAGGGTCCCTGGCACGCCGAAGGAAGCTCCGACCCCTCCAAGGCTTGACCTGAAGTCACGGTAAGAGCCGCTTCTCCTAAAACCCCGGGCTTCGAAGCCCGGAAAATAGTGACAACCAAGGGAGGAGCCATCTCCATCGTGAGTGCCTCCTCCACCGTCCGGCCCCGTGACCTCCTGCAAACAAGTGGTACCTCCGGAGATGACTCCACCTCCTCCTCGATAGCAATCAGCTCCATTTCAGGGCGAGGAACTTCGCCCCCCTCAGACTGAACCTCCACGGCCGGGGCTGGCTCGATGGCAGCTGAGATCAGGGGAAATGGTTGAAACGCCGCCACCCCGGTAGGGAGAGAGGGTACCTCCTCCGCCATCGGCTCCGCACCTCCTGCTGGCAATGGAGCCAGTCCAGCTGACGAAGCGTCGGAGGCCGGAGGCGGTGAAGTGTGACGCCCTCAATTCTGTGGAAAACCACGGAAAAACTAATGCAAATGTGTGCCCAGGATGTTCATCACAACACATATATTCCACAAACTGAATTCAGAATATATATATAACCACGAATAACAGAGTTTATTACAATGTCTCATGAGTCTTGGACTCATGCTCACAGCGGAAGTCTTACTTCTATGCAGCGGAAAGTCTTCTAACTAATGTGGAAGCAATTTAACTAATGCGGAAGCAAATCTAAGCAGCAATGGCTCCATCTCGATTCCATTCCCACAGGCAAGGTTGAGAACAGATCACACGCCTTAATGCTCCACTTGGTCTTCATAGTAGTCTTCTCCTGCTGCTGATGATGAAACAACAATGCAAGTTTGAGTACAATGATGTACTCAGCAAGTGCGGGAAAATATGATATGAAACTCATAGCAAGGTAGGTATAAAAAGGCCCATTTGCAGAAAAGCAAAGTTATTTATCAAAAGCACGATAAAACAACAACTTATCTTTAAGTGAATGTAATCCCAGCATATATTAAAATACCAATCATACCTCCGTCATGTTCATAACCATTCATCAATCAACCTCATTCTCGTTCACGAATACCTCCTCGCATTCGCTACCATCTCACGAATACCATCCTGTATTCGCTACCATTTCACCTCATAAAACAACTTCGTCTTCCACCGAGACCAACCTTGTTGCCACGACTCAACAGTCATGCAACCATCTTATCACCCGGACTCAACAGTCCCAAAACCAAACCATAACCAAACCATCCAAAACCATAACCAATAACCATCCCAACTAATCATGGCAGTTGGCCAGGCGCTCGGGACCGTAAGCTCGGCTATCATGATAGTTTTAAGAACTCTGCAGAGTTTGCACCTCTTTACCCACATGTTTGTGATTTCGTCACCCGTCGGCGACTGCAGAACCTCCATTATACCAGTACACAACCGCCGGTGTATGGCCAAGAGATCACAAAATAGCCTTTACAAAGGGGTTACTAGATGTATGGACTCACTAAGGTTTGACCGGCAGGCTAGAATCTCCAATTCTCCCACCCACAGGCCCCCTCTTGTGCCATGCAGTTCCTAGGGCAGTCCTCACTCGACTCCCATTCCCCGCGCCTTCCACAGTCCATAACACTCTTGCAACTGTCACACCCGGTTTCTCTCAAGAACAACCGAGTGAATATCGCATGTATGCCAGGATCATTTTCTCATACATGTGATGACAAATAGTGAAGCATCAATTATTACAAGCCAGGTGTCGAATATAAATAAGTCTTACATAGCACATGTCTCGATGGACGATAATAAGTTCATAACATAAAATAGCAGCGGAATATTATTCTTGTGGGCTCCGTCACAGGCGTTTCCCGGGGGACTCCATGAACCTAGAATCCTTCTTCGGGTCCGAAGTCTTGATCATTAAACACCACATCATCCTCTTGACCTGAGCAGAAATTTAAACCAACAAATATGCAAGGTTGAGTACCGTTGGTACTCAGCAAGTGTGGGAAAGTTTTGTCATGAATGTTTAGAACAAGGAGAGGTTGAACTCATGGTTAAAGAACTACACAATTATTGCCTACCACCTTAGCTTATTAAGCACCTACATTACTACACAGGTGAACTGGTCCCAATCTCCCATCCCATCATCATAATAAAATAACCATAACTTTATTTCCAATGTTAAGCTCCCCGCTTAACATTCACAACCTCCATGGTCATCATATTCTAGTCATGAATATGTCCAAGCCGCTCTTGACCGTGAGCACGGCTGTCATGACGGTTTTGACTCTGCAGAGTTTGTACCACTGTACCCACATGTAGTGATTTCATCCCCCGTTGCCGGGTGGACTAAAAGAACCTCCATTATGCCAGTGGCCACGAACCACATTCACACTTCCCAGGTGTGTAGCCAGGAGATCACTATGAAGCCTTTACAAAGGGATTCCCGACGAGCGTGGCCCACTAAGGTTTCACCCCTAACAGCATACAAGAGGCTCCAACCCCGCTGCAGTGGCCCCCTCTTGAGCCTTGCGGTTCATATGGTAGTCCAGCTGACACCTATTCCCCGCACCATCAAACACACCCATACTACGCCGGGGATAAACCTAATTAATTGGCCAAGCTGCCCCATCCCAGCATGTGGTTGGCACGGTAAAGCCAGGTTACATGCTCCATGAACCGGTCCTTAGGATCCAGGCAAGTACTAAACACAAACCCGAGTCTCGTGCACCCAGCACCAACCAAATCATCCAACTTGCCTCGATCCCTACCTCTACATAACTCATAATGTCTCATTCAAGAGTAAGGTAAATAAATTAATGATCTCATATCCCAATTATCCCATTCTAAGAATGGCTAAGCATAAGCATGTAAATAAATGATATGATAAAATAAATCCCCACCCAAGCTACAAGGAAACAAGATTATGCAATTCTAGGGAAACTTCCTAGCATGGGTTTCATATTTCAATAGACAATGCAAATAATTCTATCTACACATCCTACCATAGGATCAAAGTGGTCAAGGACACTTGCCTTGTTCCTGCTGCTCTGGGAATGGAAAGTCTTGGTCTTGGAAGGGGAGAACTCGCTCTGGGGCAGGTTCTACTCATGCCAATACACATAGCAAAAGAAAACAACAATCCATAAGACATTGTTTACACTTTCACTTCATACAAACCACACATACATACCTATGAAAGTCATTCACATTACTAAGTGTTGTGGTTATCCTAGATGTGTTGATTTTTGGCCTACATACACTTTTAAGCATATGTATATGATTTCTAACTTTAGTATTCAGATTTCTGTTTGCACACTATATATGAATTTCCAATTTAAACAAATTGTTTAATACACTCTTTAGCTACCAAGTTTGCATGGAAGGTAATTTCCTATTCCAAATGGGTTTTCAGACCTTCTACCAAATCCTAAACTGAAGCCTTTGGATTTGGAGACTTCATTTATCATTTTCTAGTTATGCATTCCTATTTTCCTATATTTTCCAGATTTATTTTCTATGCCTAAAAGTGAGTTTTAATATTAAATAGTAAGGCATATCATCTAAACAGAATAGGTTCTGATCTAAAATATTAAATAATATATTTTGGAACTTCTCCTCTGATGTGAACTAATTTAAATTTATTTCATCAATTTTCAGAATTATTTCCTAGCCTAAAGTATGTTTCTATAACTAATAAATATATGAACAGTCAACTAGACAGATTCATTTCAGCTTAAAATCTATTTTTAACTCATTCTAATGTTTTCCAAGTGCTAGGAGAGTTTTAATTTGAATTTACAATGTGTTTGCCTCACCTTTTAAATTTTAAATCCTAATCACATATTCAAATTCCTAAATTTAATAGCATATAGGGTTAAAAGGTAAACTCACCCCACTACAGGGTCTATTATATTATTTCATAAATTTCCAGGGGTCTAACTACACATAACAGAGGGGTTTTCCTAATTTTTATTAAGTCCAGGAGCTAAAACTGATTTTTAAATGAATTTACATGAATTTCTGAAGTTCCAGTGGCTAGATCAGAAGTTTCCGGGGCTAGCTCGTGTTTTCCGAGATCCCCAGGGGGTAGCGCGTAAGAATCCCAGCCTTTATAATACGGGGCTGATGTGGACCGTCCGATTTAAAACAGACGGCTCAGATTAGATCGCCGAACCGGTACGCGCGGGTTTTAATCCTACCGTGCGATTTAAAATAGACGGCGCATAAGCGGCCACGTCGCTCTGACCGTGCGCGGGCGGCGCTGCCCGGCGGCGCGCAGCGGCGGGAGGCGGCGATCTCGCCAGAAAACTTTGGATCGTCGTCTATTCTTCCTAAAACTTGGATTTCATGGCATAGATCGGTAGAGGTGAGGTCGGGGATCTCACCTCGGGGTTTTTCTTGAGCTCAGAGGTCCTGGAAGGCGGTCGGCGATGAGGTCCCAGATGGAATCGATGCGTTGCTCGTCGGAGCTGTGCCTAGAGCATAAACCACCGAGTCTTCTGCACCTGCGTGATTCCCCGGAGGCGGTGGAACACGATCGGCGCGTTAGATCGGAAAATCTGAGCAGAGATCGAGAGAAAACGGTGATCGGAGCTTCGGTTCTCACCAGGAGGAAAAACAGCCGATCGTGGGGGAAAAACGGGCCGATGCCGGCGTTTTTATAGACGAGGGAGGGCGGCGTGTTGGCTGTGATCGAGTCAGAGTCGTCCGGGACCAGAATTCGGCTGGGAAAGCGCGGTTTTTCGTGTTAGTTGCGATCGGCCGCGCGCGGAGGAGTCCGGGTAGTTGGCGCGAGCGGGAGGACAGTGATGACACATGGGTCCCGCGTGTCAGTGAGAGAGAGAGGGGAGCGCGCGGCTGCGGGCCATGTGCGGGGGCGGGTGGGCCGGCTGGTGGGTTTCGGCCCACTGGCCGGGGGTTTTGTTTTTTTCTTTTTCTTTTTTGTTTTCTTTTCTGTTTTGAGTTGAATTTGAATTCCAATTTAGATTTGAATTTCTGCACCACATGCAATACGTCCAAAAATTTTTAAATTCCCCTCTTAACAGGTTTTGGGGTGTTACAGCTCTACCCCCCTTAAAAGAAATCATCCTCGAGATTGGTGGTTCTAGGAAAACAATTCCGGAAACTGTGCCTTAAGCTCGTCTTCTCGCTCCCAGGTGGCTTCCTCTTCCGAGTGATGCTTCCACTGCACCTTGCATATCCGAATTCTTTTATTTCTTGTGAGGCGTTCCATTGTCTCCAAAATCTTGAATGGTTGCTCGGCATAAGACAGATCCTCAGCTACGTCAACCTCATTTATGGGTAACATCTCTTCAGGCGTCCTCAGACATTTCTTGAGCTGTGACACATGGAATACATCGTGCACATCTGATAGGCGAGCCGGTAGTTCTAGTTGATATGCCACTTCGCCTTTCCTCTCCAGAACTTGAAAGGGTCCGATGTATCGAGGTGATAACTTCCCTTTAACCTTGAACCGACGAAGTCCTCGAATAGGGGACACCTTGAGGTAGACATAGTCCCCCCCGTTGAAAACGAGCTCTCTTCTCCGTACCTCTGCATAGCTCTTTTGTCGTGTCTGTGCTATCCTCAAGTTGTTGCGGATTTCCCTCACTTTCGCCTCGGCTTCTTGTAGTACTTCGGGTCCAAACACTTTACTTTCCCCCGTTTGGTTCCAAAATAGGGGAGTTCTGCACTTCCTCCCATACAAAGCTTCAAACGGTGACATCTTCATACAAGCCTGATAGCTGTTGTTATAGGAGAACTCCGCATACGCTAAGTTCTTATCCCAACTCCGATTGTTTTTGAGCGCACACGCTCTCAACATATCCTCAAGGATCTGATTGGTTCTTTCCGTCTACCCGTCAGTTTGGGGATGAAGGCAGAACTAAAATTCAGATGAGTTCCCATGGTTTCATGCAACTTCTGCCAGAACCTTGAGGTGAACTATGTCCCTCGATCTGACACTATCTTCTTTGGCACTCCATGGAAACACACGATCCTTGACATGTATAATTCTGCCAATTTGGATCCGCTGTAGCTTTCTTTCACGGGGATGAAATGAGCTACCTTGGTTAGCCTGTCGATAATGACCCATATCGAATCATATCCTGATTGGGTCCAAGGTAGTCCCACTATGAAATCCATACCGATTTCTTCCCATTTCCATTCAAGCACTTTTAGTGGTTGCAATAATCCCGCGGGTCGTTGATGTTCTGCTTTCACCAACTGACATGTGTCACATAGGGCAACATATTCCGAGACATCTCGCTTCATGCCATACCACCAATACCTGCTCTTGAGGTCATGGTACATCTTCGTACTCCCAGGATGAATGGAATAGTCGGAGTCATGAGCCTCCTTCAAAATCAATTCACGGATCTCCTTCACTTCAGGCACACATATTCTTTTCCCGTGCCACAACGTACCTTGTTCATCCTTTCTAAAACCAGGGGCTTTATTTTCCTTGATGAGTTCTCTAATCTCTTGTGTCTTCTCATCATTCTTCTGACCATTTCGGATGTCTTTCTCTAATGTGGAGTCCACTTCCATGGCGATGGCCTCACCACTATTCACCAGACATAGATTGAGTTTTACAACCTCTTCCTTCATTTCTGTAGGCATGTCCTTCAAGCTCAACCTATTGACCTGCACTTTCCGGCTTAGAGCATCCGCCACGACGTTCGCTTTCCCAGGATGATAGTTAATGCCCACATCAAAGTCGTTGATTAGCTCTAACCATCTCCTTTGTCTAAGGTTGAGATCTGGCTGTGTGAAAATGTACTTTAAGCTCTTATGATCCGTATATATCTCTGTCCTCTTCCCCATCAAGTAGTGCCGCCAAATCTTCAACGCGTGCACCACTGCGGCTAGTTCTAGGTCATGTGTAGGATAGTTCATCTCGTGTTTCCGGAGCTGTCGGGACGCATAAGCCACGACATGCACCTCTTGCATGAGAACACATCCCAACCCGTTTCCAGAGGCATCACAGTACACCGAAAAGTTCTTCTGCATATCTGGCATAACTAGCACTGGGGCTGTTGTCAATCTTTTCATTAGCTCTTGAAAACTCGTCTCGCACTGCGGCGTCCATGTGAATGTGATTCCTTTCTCCGACAGTTTGGTGAGGGGTCTCGAGATCTTGGAGAAACCGTCAATAAACAGTCGATAATACCCAGCCAATCCTAAGAAGCTTCGAACTTCCCCGACATTCTCAGGGGTCTTCCACTTCTATACATCCTCGATCTTGGTGGGATCTACGGAGATTCCTCCCTCCGAGATTATATGTCTTAAGAAGGGAACTCTCTTCAGCCAAAACTCACACTTGCTCAACTTGGCATATAGTTGGTATTCTCTCAGCTTTTGCAACACCAACCTTAGATGTTTCTCATGTTCTTCTTCATCTTTGGAGAAGACGAGAATGTCATCTATGAAAACCACCACAAATTTGTCCAGATATTCCATGAATACCTTGTTCATGAGATACATGAAGTGTGTCGGGGCATTAGTTAGCCCGAAAGGCATGACTGTGTATTCATACAGTCCGTACCGAGATACGAAAGCCGTCTTGGGAATATCAGTTTGCCTTATCTTAAGTTGGTGGTATCCCGACCTGAGATCAATTTTCGAGAACACACAAGCTCCCCTCAACTGATCAAACAAGTCTTCAGTGCGGGGTAATGGGTACTTGTTCTTGATAGTTACCTCATTCAACGCACGGTAGTCCACGCATAGCCTTTGGGTCCCATCCTTCTTGGGCACAAATATCACTGGAGCTCCCGATGGTGAGGAACTAGGACGAATGTACCCCTTCCCTGTCAATTCTCTTAAATGATCCTTGAGTTCTCCCAGCTGCTTGGAGTCCATCCGATAAGGTCTCTTGTATATCGGAGTTGTTCCAGGCACTAGCTCAATCGCGAATTCCACTTCACGATCGGGAGGCATACCTGGCAACTCCTCCGGAAAAATGTCTGGATATTCACTGATAATCCTGATCTCCTCCACTTTCACCTCAACTTGATTGAGTTTAATGTCCCTCCTAGGCTCTTGTATAGTTATGAACTTTACTCTTGTGCCACTAGGGTGATTTAGTTCCACCGTTCTTGTCGAACAATGGATGATTCCTTTATGTTTGGTCAACCAATCCATACCCAAAATAATATCTATCCCTTGTGAATCTATCACTATGAGGTTGGCAGTAAATACTACCCTATTAATGTCTAGATTCACCTTGGGACACACTTGTCTTGTCCTTATTTCTCCACCTGTAGAGTTTACGGCTAGCATATGGTTCATTTGTGTTGTTCCTAGATCATGCTTCTTAACAAACCCTTGGGCAATGAACGAGTGGGTAGCACCAGAATCGAACAGCAGGGTTGCAATGTGTAAATTGGCAGGAAACTTACCAACTACCATGTCAGGTGCCTCTTGCGCTTCCTCCATGGTCACGTGGTTCACCCGTCCTCGCATCACATTCTGCTGTTGCGGCTGCACGGGCTTCTTCTTTGGGCACTTATGGGCGTAGTGCCCCACTTCACCACAGTTGAAGCATTGCACCCCAACCTTAGGTGCCTGGCCTTTGTTGTCTTGGGGTTGGTTTGGGGGTCCTTGTACTGCTGGTCGAGGTCGATATGCGGGGCGAGGCTGCTGTACAAACTGACATTGTGGCTGTGTTGGTGCTGACGGAGGCCTGAAATTCGGGTTGTACCCTCTCGGCGCGGAGTAGGGTACCGCAGCACGGCTCGTCTGCCCTGCAGGTTGCTGCATCAGACGTAGGCGTGTGTTGCTACCCGAGGCTTGGTGTGACCATCCCGCCTTCCTCTTGTTTTCATTTTCCACGGCCTTCAGCTTCCTCTCCACCACAAATGCTCTGTCCACCATCTTTTGGAAGATTTCGTACTCGTTGGAGGACATTGCACACTGCATTTCCGCTGTAAGTCCATCCACAAAGCAGTCCTGTTTCTGCACATCAGTCTCTATGTCCCGTGGGGCATAACGGGGTAGTTGGGTGAATTTAGTGAGGTATTCCCTCACAGTCATGTTTCCTTGCTGCAGCCCCAAGAACTCCTTTCTCTTGTTTTTGAGTTCACCCCTTGGTATGTAATGGTTGCGGAAGCTACGTTTGAACTCTTCCCAAGTGATGTTCTCAGGGTCATGATGGGCGGCCACGTAAGCGGTCCACCAATCAGAAGCAGGTCCATGCAATTGGTGAGAGGCAAACAACACCCTCTCATACCCTTGGCATTGTATGATCCTCATCTTGCTCTCAATGGTCTTTAGCCAGTCATCTGCCTCCAGAGGTTCAGCAGCACTTGCAAACTTTGGAGGTTGAGTCCCTAGAAACTCACTCAACCTTTGTTGGCGTGGTGCAGCTTGTGGAGGTGGAGCTTGGTGCAAGTTGGCCACCACTTGAGTCAGGCTCTGGATGAGCTGATTCTGATTTTCAAGCATTTGGTGGATGGGATCAACTCCTTCACGGCGACCACCCCTGTCTTGTCCTCCAGAAAGATGAGGGTTGCCGGCCTCATCATTGTTGTTGGCGGGGTTGGCACCACGACCCCTTCCTCTTCCGGCCATCTATCCTGATCAACCAAATGTCAATTTAAAGCATTACGTATTAACTTCCCACTTTGCTTGTTTAAACTTTAAAATTTTGAGACCTTATTATATTTATATTTTCTGAGGGTTTCATGTCTCACGCGAAAATAAATGCACTATTAATTTCATAGGGGTTCACACATCAAACCAAAACAACCTGAAGACGAGGTTGTGGACAAACGCCCATGGCTTCCACAACTCACGTCACACACCAAGCATTGTCACACCATTAACTAAGGTGACGACTGGACTGCTCGACATCCTGCTAAACTAAGGGAAAGGACTCTACACTACTCGTATCACTGAGCTGGCTCCTCGGGATCTTCCTCGTTATTGCGGCTGCCCTCTGACTCCGCGTTGGGTGGGGAAGCTGCTGGTGGAGAAGTGAGGCGACGCCTGCTCGCCCGACGATCTGGGGAGTCAGAAGTCCATGTGTCATTTACGGTGACACACAGTTCGTTCCCATCTCCTCTTTCTCTCTCCCTCAAGCTGGCTCGAAGCAACGCCTCAGTCTCCTTCAGGGTGTCACGAACATCCTGAAGCTCCTGCTGGCACTCCTGCAGTCGAGTGCTGAGCATAGCAGCATCCTCCAAGCACAGGTCCATGTGCTCATGGGAAGTCCCCTGCTGCACTGGCGGGTACTTGTACTCTGTTGTACCACTCTCACGCTGGAGGACATACATGTACTCAGTCCTGTCCAGTTGGCGACGATAGATGTGACTCTGGCAGGTGATGGCCTCCCAGGTGACATCCTTCTCCGCATCGACCTGTGTCGCTCGACAAGCTGGAGAGCGGTGGATCTTAAGCAGCTGATTTTCATGGATAATCCTGATTTCTGAACTCCATTCTTCCCGCTTCTCACGGATGGTCCGGGTGGAGCTGTAGTGTATGATTAGCTTGCCCGTATTGCCGGTGTCTTGGAGCATGCGTCGAAGACGGCGCAACAAGCCTCCTACTGCCAATCCGTAGGAGAGGTACGTCACCGGACGGTTCTCCTCTCTCAGGGCAAGGGCAACTAGGGGAACTCTCCCTCCGGTGGACTTGCAAGTGGTGCGGATCATGCGAACCATCTAAAACATAAAGCATTTAAACTTAAGTTAGATAAGATTTTAAACAAAAATCCTATTTTGAATAAAAGTTGGGTAAGATGAATAAAATGACCCCATTAAATAACACTTTTCAACCCACACCTTTGTAAAAATAGTTTTTAAGAAAATAGGGTCCTTAAATACGTCCATTTCTACCTAGGTCCACGTTCCTACGGGCAACCTTGACTCTGATACCACTTCTGTCACAGCCGGTTTCTCCGAAGAACAACCGAGTGAATATCACATGTATGCCAGGATCATTTTCTCATACATGTGATGACAAACAGTGAAGCATCATTTATTACAAGCCAGGTATCGAATATAAATAAGTCTTACATAGCACATGTCTCGATGGATGATAATAAGTTCATAACATAAAATAGCAGCGGAATATTATTCTTGTGGGCTCTGTCACATGCGTTGCCCGGGGGACTCCATGAACCTAGAATCCTTCTTCGGGTCTAAAGTCTTGATCATTAAACACCACATCATCCCTTGACCTGAGCAGCAATTTAAACCAACACATATGCAAGGTTGAGTACCGTTGGTACTCAGCAAGTGTGGGAAAGTTTTGTCATGCATGGCTAGAACAAGGAGAGGTTGAACCCTTGGTTAAAGGACTACGCAATTATTTCCTACCACCTTAGCTTATTAAGCACCTACATTACTACACAGGTGAACTGGTCCCAATCTCCCATCCCATCATCATAATCAAATAACCATAACTTTATTTCCAATATTAAGCTCTCCGCTTAACATTCACAACCTCCAAGGTCATCATATTCTAATCATGAATAAGTCCAAGCCGCTCTTGACCGTGAGCACGGCTGTCATGATAGTTTTGACTCTGCAGAGTTTGTACCACTGTACCCACATATAGTGATTTCACCCCCCGTTGCCGGGTGGACTAAAAGAACCTCCATTATGCCAGTGGCCACGAACCACATTAACACTTCCCAGGTGTGTAGCCAGGAGATCACTACGAAGCCTTTACAAAGGGATTCCCGACGAGCGTGGGCCCACTAAGGTTTCACCCCTAACAGCATACAAGAGGCTCCAACCCCGCTGCAGTGGCCCCCTCTTGAGCCTTGCGGTTCATATGGTAGTCCAACTGACACCTATTCCCCGCACCATCAAACACACCCATACTACGCTGGGGATACACCTAATTAATTGGCCAAGCTGCCCCATCTCAGCATGTTGTTGGCATGGTAAAGCCAGGTTGCATGCTCCATGAACCGGTCCTTAGGATCCAGGCAAGTACTAAACACAAACCCGAGTCTCGTGCACACAGCACCAACCAAATCATCCAACTTGCCTCGATCCCTACCTCTACATAACTCATAATGTCTCATTCAAGAGTAAGGTAAATAAATTGATGATCCCATATCCCAGTTATCCCATTCTAAGCATGGCTAAGCATTAGCATGTAAATAAATGATATGATAAAATAAATCCCAACCCAAGCTACAAGGAAACAAGATAATGCAATTCTAGGGAAACATCCTAGCATGGGTTTCATATTTCAATTGACAATGCAAATAATTTTATCTACACATCCTAGCATAGGATCAAAGTGGTGAAGGACACTTGCCTTCTTCCTGCTGCTCTGGGAATGGAAAGTCTTTGTCTTGGAAGGGGAGAACTTGCTCTGGGGCAGGTTCTACTCATGCCAATACACTAGCAAAAGAAAACAACAATCCATAAGACATGGTTTACACTTTCACTTCATACAAACCACACATACATACCTATGAAAGTCATTCACATTACTAAGTGTTGTGGTTATCCTAGATGTGTAGATTTTTGGCCTACATGCACTTTTAAGCATATGTATATGATTTCTAACTTTTGTATTCAGATTTCTGTTTGCACACTATATATGAATTTCCAATTTAAACAAATTCTTCAATACACTCTTTAGCTACCAAGTTTGCATGGAAGGTAATTTCCTATTCCAAATGGGTTTTCAGACCTTCTACAAAATCCTAAACTGAAGTCTTTGGATTTGGAGACTTCATTTATCATTTTCTAGTTATGCATTCCTATTTTCCTATATTTTCCAGATTTATTTTCTATGCCTAAAAGTGAGTTTTAATATTAAATAGTAAGGCATATCATCTAAACAGAATAGGTTCTGATCTAAAATATTAAATAATATATTTTGGAACTTCTCCTCTAATGTGAACTAATTTAAATTTATTTTACCAATTTTCAGAATTATTTCCTAGCCTAAAGTATGTTTCTATAACTAATAAATATATGAACAGTCAACTAGACAGATTCATTTCAGCTTAAAATCTATTTTTAACTCATTCTAAAGTTTTCCAAGTGCTAGGAGAGTTTAAATTTGAATTTACAATGTGTTTGCCTCACCTTTTAAATTTTAAATCCTAATCACATATTCAAATTCCTAAATTTAATAGCATATAGGGTTAAAAAGGTAAACTCACCCCACTACAGGGTCTATTATATTATTTCATAAATTTCCAGGGGTCTAACTACACATAACAGAGGGGTTTTCCTAATTTTTATTAAGTCCAGGGGCTAAAACTGATTTTTAAATGAATTTACATGAATTTCTGAAGTTCCAGGGGCTAGATCAGAAGTTTCCGGGGCTAGCTCGTGTTTTCCGAGATCCCCAGGGGGTAGCGCATAAGAATCCCGGCCTTTTATAATCAGGGGCTGATGTGGACCGTCCGATTTAAAACAGACGGCTCATATTAGATCGCCGAACCGGTACACGCGGGTTTTAATTCTACTGTGCGATTTAAAATGCGCGGGCGGCGCTGCCCGGCGGCGCGCGTCGGCAGGAGGCAGCGATCTCGCCAGAAAACTTCGGATATTTGTCTATTCTTCCTAAAACTGGGATTTCATGGCACAGATCGGTAGAGGGGAGGTCGGGGATCTCACCTCGGGGTTTTTCTTGAGCTCGGAGGTCCTGGAATGTGGTCGGCGACGAGGTCCGAGATGGAATCGCTGCGGTGCTCGTCGGAGCTATGCCTAGAGCGCAAACCACTGAGTCTTCTGCACCTGCGTGATTCCCCGGAGGCGGTGGAACACGATCGGCGCGTTAGATCGGAAAATCCGAGCAGAGATCGAGAGAAAATGGTGATCGGAGCTTCGGTTCTCACCGGGAGGAAAACAGCCGATCGTGGGGGAAAAACGGGGCGATGCCGGCGTTTTTATAGACGAGGGAGGGCGGCGTGTTGGTTGTGATCGAGTCGGAGTTGTCCGGGACCAGAATTTGGCTGGGAAAGCGCGGTTTTCCGGGTTAGTTGCAATCGGCCGTGCGCGGAGGAGTCCTGGTAGTTGGCGTGAGCGGGAGGTCAGGGATGACACGCGGGTCCCGCGTGTCAGTGAGAGAGAGAGGGGAGCGCGCGGCTGCGGGCTGGCGCGGGGGCGGGTGGGCCGGCTGGTGGGTTTCGGCCCACTGGCCGGGGGTTTTGTTTTTTTCTTTTTCTTTTTCGTTTTCTTTTCTGTTTTGAGTTGAATTTGAATTCCAATTTAAATTTGAATTTCTGCACCACATGCAATACGTCCAAAAATTTTTAAATTCCCCTCTTAACAGGTTTTGGGGTGTTACAGCAACTTACCTAATTACTCAGCTAAGCCGCACCCATACTTGGCCTTGTGGTGGCACTGATATCCTGGCATGTGCATGCATGAACCAGTCCTTAGATCTACGACAAGTAAACCACCATCTCATGCTACCTCATTCACAAACCCAGTCTTGCCTAGATCTCCCCCCGATCCATGTTTATTAACAACATCAGTTTCTCATTATCATTACAACTGCAGTTTAGCTAGACACATCTATCTTGCTTCCCAATCCCATGGACTCAGTGAAGCATAAAAGTAAAAACCATACCCGACTCATAAACTTCCCAGGCGACAAGGGTGGTTTAACCAAAGCTAGTAAACTCCTATAAAAGGGTTTCCCATCATGTTTGACTCAGAACATACACCTTTTCGCAAAACAAAACAGGTTTACTCAAAAACATAGGATCAATATGGTCAAGGGGCACTTGCCTTGTTCTTGCGGTTCTGGTGGCTCTTGGATCTCGAAACCTTGTTGTTGCAGCTCGTCGTAGACAGCTCCCTGAGCTTGTCCCTATACAGGATCACGCACATACAAGATTCATAACAATCAATACCATGCACAAACTTTAAACTAGATGTGATGATGCATATGCATGCTATCCCATGATCAGCTTTATTAGATCGGTTTGTATGTGTTCTTGCATGGCTTTATGATGAACAGGGGTGTTTGGATCAGATGTGGACGTGGCGATGACCTTGTCTTTAGATCAACCAGATCAACAAGTGATCTGTCCATGGGAAAGCTTCTGTTCGAAAGGAATCGAAGAACAGATGCAAAGAAAACACAACAATGTTTTAAGGTGGTATTGGAGACCTACCTTACGTTCTTCTCGGTCTCGGGTTCTTCTCCGATCATTGGGTTCTCTTCCGTGGATTTTCCTCGCTGAACTCCGGCGATGGCTTTCTCGGTGAGTTGGGGGCTAGGGCTCTAAGTTGTCGGCTCAGGAGTTGGAAAAGAAGTTTGTGGTCTTGGCCAAAGGTTCTGGGTTCTATTTATAATCGGGAAGAGAAGAGTCCTAATCTGATTGTATCCTGAATAAGAGTCCTATTCAGATCGTCGTTGAATCTTAACATCTTATCTTTAGTTGATTTGGTGCGGTAACATTGTGGAATCCAGGTCGGTTTCTTCTCCATACCGATATTTCTACGCGTACAGAATCCAAAACCGCTCTAGAACTCGTTACCTCCGTGGTCATGAGCTCCTGAAGCTCCACGTGTCCATCGGGGCCTGGTCTCTCCTTTTTCGCAGAGACGAGCTCCGGTGGTGCCGCGTGTCAAGCGGGTGAGACCTACCTTCTTTGGAGGTGAGCTCCGCGTGCGCCATGTATCCTGGCGGTCGGGACATCCTCTCTATTCGGAGGTGGCTCCGCACACGACATGTGTCAGTGCCGGACCTTTCCTCTCTTCGGAGGTAGCTCCGGGTGTGCCTCTTATCCATTCCGGACCTTCCTCTCTTCGGAGGTGAGCTCCGTGAATGCCACGCGTCAAGTAGCGTCGGACTTTCCCTTTTTCCTCAGAGACGAGCTCCGAGGTAGACACGTGTCCAACAGTGACGGACCTCCCGAAGATAAGCTCTGGTGACGACGCGTGTCCAATAGAACCGGACCTCTCGGCGGTGAGCTCCGAGATCGACACGTATCCCGCGCCACTGGTCCTCTGATTTCCGTGATGACTAGCTCCGAAGGTGACATGTGTCCTGTGGAAAATGCCTTTGCTTCTTCCGTAGAGGCTAGCTCCGGGCAACACGTGTCCCACAGGGTCGGACCTCTTCCCTTTTGCGGAGATGAGTCCCGAGTCTGCCACGTAGCCATTTTAGCGGTGGACCTCTCCCCACTTCGCAGGGATGAGCTCCGAACACGCCACGTGGTCAACGGGCCGCGGAGGTTGTCTTCGGCGCTCTCTGGAAACGGGATTCGGCTCTTACTGGCTATCTTTTTGATATTTTCTCTGTTCCCACTTCTTTTTCTAAAAAAATGTTTTCTCTACATGGATTATGAATACATGCAGAAACCAGAGATGAGGGTGTCACAAATCTACCCCCCTTAAATTGAATCTCGCCCTCAAGATTCGTTAGTAGACAACAGATGGGGAAATTCTGCCTTGATGTCTTCTTCACGCTCCCATGTGGCTTCAACTTCGGTGTGATGGCTCCATTGCACCTTGCACCATCGAATTACTTTGTTCCTGGTGACCCTTTCCTTTACGTCCATAATTTGGACAGTGTGCTCCGTATAGATCAGGTCTTGAAGTTCAAGCTCTTCCATTGGTATTTGCTCCTCCGGTACTCTCAAGCACTTCTTGAGCTGGGATACATGAAACACGTCATGTACGTCGGAGAGATTTGTCGGGAGCTCTAGTTGATAGGCTACTTCTCCTCGCTTGTCCAAAATCTTAAATGGTCCGATGTAGCGAGGGGCTAGCTTGCCTTTGACGTTAAAACGTCGTTGGCCTCGGATAGGCGATACCTTAAGGTATACGAAGTCTCCCACTTCGAAAGTCAACTTCCTTCGCCTATTGTCCGCATAGCCTTTCTGTCGTGACTGAGCAGCCTCTAAGTTCTCCGTATCGTTTGGACTTGCTTCTCATCTTCTTGTAGCACTTCGGGCCCAAACACCTGATTTTCTCTGTTCTCGCTCCAAAACAGTGGTGTTCTACACCGTCTACCATACAGTGCTTCGAAAGGCGACATCTTCAAGCTAGCTACATAGCTGTTGTTATAGGAGAATTCAGCGTACGGTAAACTCCTATCCCAACTACGCCCATGTTTCAAGGCGCAAGCTCTCAACATGTCCTCCAAAATTTGGTTTGTCCTTTCGGTTTGCCCATCGGTTTGTGGGTGATAGGCGGAGCTAAAATCCAGTCGTGTACCCATAGCTTTGTGCAGCTTCCTCCAGAATCTAGAGGTAAACTGAGAACCTCGATCTGAGACTATCCTTCTTGGGACTCCATGATGGCACACGATCTGCTCCATGTACAACTCGGCTAATTGTGCAAAATTGTAATTGGCCCTTATAGGGAGAAAACGAGCGGTTTTCGTCAAACGGTCCACGATAACCCAGATGGAGTCATAACCTGACTGAGTACGTGGCAATCCAATGATGAAATCCATACTGATGTCCTCCCACTTCCATTCGGGTACCTTCAAGGGTTGCCACAATCCAGCGGGTCTTTGATGTTTGGCCTTCACCCGTTGGCATGTGTTGCATAGGGCAATGTATTCGGCTATATCCCTTTTCATACCATCCCACCAATAACAAGTCTTCAAGTCCTTGTACATTTTGGTACTTCCGGGATGTATCGAATAGGGTGAATCATGTGCCTCCTTCAATATCATGTCGCGGAGGTGCTTCGCGTTAGGCACACAACTCCTTTTTCCTAGCCAAAGCGTACCCTTCTCATCTTCTTTGAAATCCTTCTCTATTCCTTGTCGGATCATTTCCTTGATCTCCTTGATCTCCTGATCCATTGCTTGGCCACCTTTTATCTCTTGCTCCAATGAAGAGTGGATCTCCATCATTTCCATGTTGTTCAAGAATCCGAGGTGTAACCGTTCGTACTCCTTGCGTAGTTCGGGTGGTAGCTCCCGAATCGTGAGTTGGTGACATGCTCCCTTCCGGCTTAATGCATCAGCTACTACATTGGCCTTCCCAGGGTGATAGTTGATTCCAACATCGTAATCCTTGATAAGTTCCAACCATCGACGTTGCCTCAAATTCAAGTCCGTTTGTGTAAATATGTACTTGAGGCTTTTATGATCCGTATAGATCTCACATCGATAACCAAGGATATAATGTCTCCAAATCTTCAATGCATGCACTACTGCTGCTGGCTCCAAGTCATGTGTAGGATAATTAAGCTCGTGCTTCTTTAATTGTTGTGAGGCATAGGCTACCACTTGTCCTTCTTGCATGAGCACACATCCGAGCCCCTGTCTGGATGCGTCACAATATATGTCAAAGCTCTTGCTTACGTCCGGCAATACCAAAACCGGCGCTGTGGTTAGCCTTTTCTTGAGCTCCTCAAAACTTTCTTGGCATGCCGGTGTCCATCGAAAGGCTTTTGCCTTCGTTAGCAACTACGTCATAGGTTTTGCTATCTTAGAGAAGTCTTTAATGAAGCGTCGGTACTATCCAGCCATCCCAAGAAAACTCCGAATGTCCCTCACGTTTTGCGGTTTGTCCCACTTCAGGACATCTCTCACTTTTTCGGGATCAACCGATACCCCTTCTTCGGAGATAATGTGGCCTAGGAACGATATTTCCTTTAGCCAGAATTGACACTTGTTAAGCTTGGCATACAATTGATGCTCACGCATTTTCTGCAAGGTCAATTTCAAATGTTCTTCATGCTCCTCCTCACTTTTTGAATACACCATAATGTCGTCGATGAAAACCACGATGAACTTATCCAAGTACTCGATGAAAACCTTGTTCATGAGGTACATGAAGTATGTGGGTGCATTTGTTAACCCAAAAGACATGATGGTATATTCCTACGAACCATACCTTGTTCGGAAGGCAGTCTTGGCTATATCGGAGGGCTTAATCTTGAGCTGGAAATATCCCGACCGAAGATCAATCTTGGAGAACACTCGGGCTCCTTTCATTTGGTCGAACAGGTCCTCTATAAGGGGCGGAGGGTATTTGTTCTTGATTGTCACCTCGTTGAGAGACCTATAGTCCACGCACATCCTTTGGGTCCCATCCTTGTTGTGTACGAAGAGCACAGGAGCTCCCCATGGTGACGAGCTTGGACGTATGAAACCCTTCTCCAACTGTTCCTGAATTTGCTTCTTGAGTTCTACCAGTTCATTGACAGGCATCTTATAGGGTCTCTTGGCTATGGGTGCAGTTCAAGGTACCAAATCAATGGCAAAATCAATGTCCCGATCAGGGGGCATACCTGGAAGCTCTTCTGGAAATACGTCCGAGAATTCTTGAACCACTGGAATGCTGTCCAATGTTGCTCCTTCGACATGGTTCAAGATTGCCTTCTCAGTGGTTTGTTGGGCTGACTCAAACTCGACACGGATGCCATGCTCATTTGTTAATTGCACGCTTCTTTCAGCACATTGGATTACCCCGTTGTGCTTGCTTAACCAATCCATCCTGAGTATTATGTCAATCCCTTGGGAATCCAAGACAATAAGGTTGGCAAGGAAGTCTGTCCCCCTTATTTTAAGGTTTTCTTTCGTACGTACTATATTAGTCCTCATTTCTCCTCCCGGAGAATTAACTATCATAGCACATTCTAAGTGGGATACGGGTAGATGGTGTCTGGCAACATACTTCGATGATATGAAGGAATGTGATGCTCCAGAATCAAATAAGATTGTAGCTGGGTTGGAGTTGGTAAGGAACATACCAATTACGACGTCCTCAGCCTGTTGTGCTTCCTCAGCAGAGACATGGTTTACGTTGCCGCGAGCATAGTTCTGCTGTCCACGGCTTCCTTGATTGTCCCCTCCGTTTGGTCGCGGGTTCTGCTTGGGCACGTTGCCTTGCTGTCCAGGGCCTCTCCTCGGGCACTGGTTCGTGAAGTGTCCTATTTCCCCGCATGCAAAGCATGCCCTGTTGCCTACGGCAGAAGGTACGTTGGGGCGGGGGTTTTGAACAGGAGTGCCCAAGAAAAAGGGACTTGCAAAAACTTTTTATCACCTCACAACACCACAGTTTTGTTGTGAATATATTGTGAAGAGCAAGGAACCTCCATCAAAAGGGTGTTGGTTCAAACTCTCCACACATGTGATAACACATGAGAGGTTATTCTGAAACCAACTTAGAGTCATTCACATGTTTGGACCCTAGTTGGATTAAGACCACTGAGTTGAAGTACTCAAGTGCAATGGGAGGGTTTGAAAATCAGAATTTGAACCAATGTCCAACTCAAAATTCAAATGAGGGCAGGACATAATGGTGATTCAAAACTGTTGTATTCAAACTCATGGTTGCAGCAGCTAACACAAGAATCAAAGTGCATATTTGGATTCCTTAGGTCCAAATTAGTGGGTAGGCAAAGTTTCAGTAATTTTTGAAAAGGTTTGCTACCCATTTTTCTAAAAAGGATCCAAATGTGCAAAGAATTCAAATATACATTTGAATTTGGGCGAAATTTGTCCAACCATACAAATGTAGCTCAGTTTTAGCTCCAAACATTTGAATTGGTCACTTGCCAAGTTTTTGGAGATCTTTTGAGGGATAGGCGACTGACTGGTGGGACCCACATGTCATTGGGGAGATTAAAAATGCACAGAGATCAACAGCCTTCGGGGTTAAGTCTTGCACTCAGAACAGAGCCGAGGTTTCCACCGTGGGCCACCGAGAAGCACCGGGCAACAGCTCCTGCTCTTCCCTCTCGCGCTGGCTAGCTTCTCGTGGGCCGTAGTAACTAACTGCTGTGCCCCAGCTCGCCACAACACCGAGACGACCCCCGGCGCTTGTCCTCTCGCACGACACAACACCGAGGAGCAGCCGCCGTGATCAAGTCATGCGGGAGCGATTCCCTCGAGCGTGCAAGCGTCGGCAAACCAGCAAAACCACATTCCCAGACCTCCCACGACCTCCCCGCACCAGTTCCAGTCGAGCTAAGCCACCACAGACCGAGAAAACGGTGTTCTTCGCGGCGGCTGGGAAGAACCGAGCAAAGGTGCTCCCGTGGACAGTCCAACAGAAGGCCTTTCACGGCTGAGCAAGAATGGTCTTGGACGCGTCAGGAACCGGTGGTGCTCATACCCGAAGCTCAGGCCGTGACCTGGTCCACAAAGCTCGAATTTGAAGAAAGTTCCCCGGCGGGTACGAACTGAACTCCTGACACGGTAAACTCGAATTCACCCGCCACCCTTGCTCTTAGGTCATGCAATATTGCACACAGGACCGCCACTCATCGACGCTCGTTAGCCCTTCACGGCCCTGGCTCGAAACCGCACGTAGGGCGGGTAATTCTAGGTTTTGTTACGGCAATTACGGCAAGGAGACTCAGGCTCACGATGAGAGCTAGGTTAGAGCCGTCTCTGGGCGGCTTCACCACTAGGACGATCTTCCGTAGCATCCCCTGGTGCTGTAGTACCGTTCCACTGGGGTTTTGGTGGGCTAAGTTGGCCGGGCGACATGGGCGAAAGGTTACAGAGCCGCCGCACCGTCGCCGGCCAGGTTAGGGCCACCGCCGGCCGACGAGGAGGGTGCCATCATGTTCAGCGCACGAGTTTTGGCCCTCCCGGCATGGGAGAGCGCGGGAGCTGGCCGGACGGCAAGTTTCAGCGTGGCTCCGGCGAGCCCGGCGGCGCGCGGGCGTGGGAGCGCGAGGAAGAAGACGAGCCAGCCGGGCCCGCTCGTCAGTCGTCAATACACAGTGGGGGGGATTTTCTGTTGCACCGGATCATCTGTGACAACGTGGAGAACAGTCCTGTGGCCCCGTGTGGTGTAGCCGAGGTGGTGACACATGGGGGCCAGGCCCGCTGTCAGGGATTTGAACTTTTCCCGGTTAATTCGAATTCCAGAATTTCCCCAAACTTTAGAACCCCATAACTCTTGCTAGGAAGCTCCAAATTTAGTGATTCAAATTGGGTTGGATTCATCTTGCATAGCTCTATCCAAATATGCAACCCAATTTGTATGAAACTGACACGACCCCACGGTCTTGTCGAGCAAGGATCACGCTGAGGGGTACTGCGTTGCACAGCACCAGATAACACACATACAAGGTACAAAGCGGAAGCAAAATTTTGTTACATAAACTGGTTTATGAACATGTTTACATCAAAATAGGTCCAGTCTACACTCACGGGTGTAGACTACACATCAAGTCCACGTTCAGCCCTTGAACGTGTCCTTGCTAGCACACACGCACACTAACTCTGCGGCATGCATGACTCCCACTCGATGGGGTTCCCCTCCTGGGGTTCCGTCTCCTCTTCGGGAGTCCCTTCCTCATAGAACCCTGCAAAATCTTCAAACACTGCAGTGAGCACGAAGGCCCAGCAAGTCTGACCCGTCTCACCTAAACATGGAACTTCTACGTGAGGGGTGATGGGTTACATGAGGTAAAGATCATTTGCAAGACTCGCCTAATTAGTAGAACCTTACTTTAAAGTTTTAGCAGCAGGTTGTGGAGAACCTTACGCTAAGGCACATGAGAGAGCCACAATCAAACAAGAAACGCATTTCCCTCATGTACTTTGCCCAAAGTTGAAAAGAACTTTAGTTAGCTCTAGGCTACAGCAAATCATTAGCAATCAAGTCCATATTTCAATCAGCACCATTTTAACATGTAACTAGCCTGTTCTTTCTACGTCATGGTACAGTGAACAAGTGGTACTCACTGACCGCGAGGGACGGCGATTATAATCGATTTACACCTGCAGGGTTACCCGAACAACCCGTCACGTAGGCCCGTACTCGATGTTGCCTACAACAACCATCACGGACGCCGTACGCAACTACCTTTCACCCGTTAGCAAAATGTTGAACCGGTCTGATCGTCCCGAGCAAGAGGTCTCTGCACGCGCATCTCATTGCCGCCAGCCGATTTACACCTCGAGCTCTCAACCTACCCTCTGAACGACCAGCTATGCCTCAACACCCAGCTACCCGAGTTACATCGGTTTCCCGGTTCCCATATAGCCGGTAGGTCTTCGGTACTGTTCTAGCTTGTTCAACAGGCCCGCACACGGCTCGGTCCTCAATCGACACAAGCGGAGCTACAGCACACAGGCCCCAAAGTCCTGCTGCCCTTACTCTCCGCTCGGTCTCATTTTTCTTGCCATGTGTATCATGTGCTATCTCTACCCAAGTCGAGTGCCTCTAGCCTATGCTCGCGAGTAGTTCCAACTACTCGACTTGTACCGAATCCTACACTAACTTAGCATTGCAGTAGCTAATGGGGTTCTCAATCTTAATCCCAACCCAATGGTTTTCTTGGCTATGCAATTGGGTTTCCACACAAGACTCTAATGCAAGAAATTATAATACTCAAGTAAGTGCTCAAAACAATAAAAATTTGTAAAAAGGTTAATGCAAAACGGAGCTTGCCTTTCTGCTCTTGGTCATAAGCTAGCTGCTCCTCCAGAGTAACGAAGTCTAGGACTTCGGGTTCCTCCTCGACCTTAGCGACTACATGATATAAGAAGTACATGTATTAATTTGAATGCATTTGTATTAAGTTTGAACTTGTGAAGCTTATAAGTCCCACTAGACAGACTCAATAACTGTGAAACTTTTACTGTGGCTTGGTTACAACCTAAAGACAGACTTGGTCAAGTTTTAGTTGCAGCAAATCTCATTGGAGCCCTCCACAATTAATTATGTACTTGAACTTAATTGGAACTCTTAGGGTGTTCTAGGGACTTTCATGGAACAAACTATGACTTTCTGAAAACTAGATTTTCAGAGGGTTCTAATGGAGTTGGTCTCACTTAATTTGAAGGTTCCTAGCTAAAGATATGAGCTAAACAATTTCAGAAAAAAATCTGAAAATGTTTCTGAACATTTTCTATTTTCTCTGGAACAGTTTCAATAATCACACCATTAGGTGGATTAAATGAGCTCAAATGGATCTGAAATTTTTATGGTAGTTCAGGTATATTTGGTGAACATCCCAGCAAAATTTCAGAATTTTCCTGCAAGGGATTCTCCAGTTAAAATTCCAAACAGTTTAAATTTTGAGGAATTAATTCTGGAGAACTAAGGATTTTCATGTAGTGAAACTTGATTTGCTAGAAAGTTCTCAGAGAGCTGAATCCAACAACATTTTGGTTCACTCGATTTGGAGCTTTCTAGCCAAAGTTATGAGGATTTGAAATTTGAATGAAATCTGAAAATCGGGGGAAAAGTTTAAGTCTGCCGGGGCCCGCGGGACACGTGTTAAGCGCGGAGCCGACAGCACACTGAGGCCCACAGGGTTTTTGCGCGCCAGCACACCTGATCCCGGCCACACCCGATCCCAATTTCAAATTTTGAGTCGCTGACGCGTGGGCCACCTGGCTTCGTCTTCCTCCCGACGCGCCCGCGCGCTCGCGCCGCCGCCCCTCGCCGGAGCAGACCCGGAGCTCGCCGGCTCGCCGCTGCCGGCCATCCCATGGTCTGAAACTCGCCGCCAAGGGGTTGTCGACGTCGAGGAACACGTCGGTGGTGTCAGTTCGGGCTGGCGGTGACCGGAAATAGCCCGGCGACATGCCGCAGCCTCGGTTGAGGTTCGGCGCCGTCGGCCGTGATTTCTAACCCACCAAATCCTCGAACAATCGGTCCTACAGCATCAGTGTACCTCTAGGAAGCTCGACAAGGTGTCAAAAGGGTTCAAAGATGGCGGCAAGTCGGTCGGTACCGTTTGACCGATCGTCCCGCCATGACCGCCCTTGATCGAGCTCGAAATTCGTCACTCCTAGACAGTTTCACGCCACGGATGCAGAAAAGAACTTGATCGCCAGCTAGTCCAGCGTCTATGTGCAAGA
This sequence comes from Neostapfia colusana, assembly GCA_030760725.1. Classification (NCBI taxonomy): domain Eukaryota; kingdom Viridiplantae; phylum Streptophyta; class Magnoliopsida; order Poales; family Poaceae; genus Neostapfia; species Neostapfia colusana. Next base: position 98,919,727 of record JASWHV010000007.1, on the reverse strand, counting down.
TTTGATAGCTAGAGAAGGATCTTAGAGTGAGAATTTGAAGGATCCGTACCGGAAGCTCAGTTTAAGGTCGCCGGAGCAAAAACTGAGAATTCACCGTGGATTCTTCACGTCTTGCATCCAAACTTGGAGGAGAGAAGCACGGTGGTCGCGCGCTCCTGTTGCCTCTCTTGCTGGACCATGAAAATGCCTGTGGAACGCTGTCCACGGGAGCCTGACTCTCGGCTGAGGCTAGGTCGCCGCGGTGGTGATCGTTTTCGGGCAAGGGAGGTTGGAGCTCGGGGTTTCTGGCGTTGGGGAGGTGGAGTGCGATCTCGGGTTGCTGTCTAGCAGCTCAGGAACGAAGGAGGAGATCGTTTGCTGGTTTTCCCGATCGAGCAGAGAGCTGCGGGGAGAAGAACTGCCGCTGCTTGGGATCACACGCGAGGGGATAAAACCAGCGGGTCTTTGCTCGGGCTGAGGCGGTGCCGGTCGCGTGGAGGCGCGAGCAAGCCGCCCTGGGCGCCAGCGCGCGGAGAGGGAAGCAGCTGGTGGCGCCGGTGGCTGCTCGGTGGCACAGCCGACAGCTGCTCGGTGGAATTTTCCACCGAGGCTGTGACTTTGTGTGCAAGTTTTTCCCTCCTTCTCTCTATGACATGTGGGTCCCACCTGGGGTTTTAACCTCTGAAATTTACTCCTAATCACTGTTGTAAACAGTGAGCCCCAAAATACCCATGGTGCTTCAAATGATTCACCCATGAGCCATTTGAATTGATTAGAATCCAAATTGGGTTTGGTTTGAATGAATTTCAGCACAAGTTCAGTTTAGAATTCAAATAAAGTTTGAATTTGTCCCACTTAGATCATGTTAAGATCAACTCCCAATGGAGTGAAAATTTGTGTGTGAGCTCACAAAAATGTGCTGAATAAGAATATGTCTCCCACTTTTGAATTGATGGGATAAAAACATTTTGAATTTGAATATGGTTTCTAACTGCCCTCTTTCTAGCTATACCCAAAATGATCTCGAAAAGTTTGAATTTGGGTGAAACTTGGCATGGACATCCTTAGCAATGTGTAGGAGTTTTCATATGCCTAGCCCCTCTATATCACATGTGGGAATTACCACTTTTGCAATATGTGAGTTTGTTCTCTAATGAGCATGTTGATGGTGGTTACTTGCTCTTCATTTGTGTTCATCAACTTACTTCAAATGAGGTGTGTGGTGTGGTGATGAACACTTCAAATATGTGTCAAAAACTGAGGCCCTTACATTCCTCCCCCCTTAAAAGAATCTTGTCCCGAGATTATAAGGTGAAGATGAGAGAGAGGACGGTGGAAAATTACCGGATATGCGACGTGAAAAAGTTGGGGTAGTTAGCGCGAAGAAATTCTTCGCTCTCCCATGTCGCCTCGTCCACAGAGTGATTACTCCATAGAACTTTGTAGAACCACAATGTACGGTTGTGTGTGGTTCGGGCCTTTTCGTCAATAATCTGAACCGGTTCCTCCCGATAGGTGAGATCCGGTTGCAGTGCTTCCATGTCTTCCAGCTGGACGGTAGTTGATAGCTTGAGACACTTCCTCAGCTGGGAAATGTGAAAGACGTCGTGCACACCGGAAAGTGCTTCTGGTAATTTCAGCCGGTATGCTACCGATCCACATCTTTCGGTAATCTGGAATGGACCGATGAATCGGGGTGCCAACTTTCCTCTCACCCCGAATCTGTTTACGCCCTTCATTGGAGATACACGTAGATATACGTGATCCCCCACTTCGAATTGTAATGGGCGTCTTCTCCGGTCCGCATACTGTTTCTGACAGGATTGGGCGGCTTTTAGGTTCGCTTGAATCAGTTGAACCTTTTCTTTCGCGTTGTTGACAAGGTCAATCCCGAAGGTAACCCTTTCGCCAGACTCACACCAGTTCAATGGTGTGCGACATTTCCTCCCGTATAGCGCCTCATAAGGCGCCATCTTGATGCTGGCTTGGTACCCATTATTGTATGAGAACTCGGCTAACGGCAAGTGATCATCCCAATTATTGCCGTGGTTGATAGCGCAAGCTCGTAACATGTCCTCTAAGATCTGATTTACCCGATCGGTTTGCCCATCCGTCTGCGGGTGGTATGCTGAACTACGGATCAGTTTCGTCCCCAAGGCAGCGTGCAGCTGCTCCCAAAAACAGGACACAAATAAAGTGCCCCAATCCGATATGATGGTACGGGGTACGCCGTACAAGCAAAGGATCCGTGAGATGTACAGTTCAGCGTACCTCTTGGCGTTGTAGTTTGTGTTGACCGGGATGAAATGGGCAACTTTGGTCAGCCGGTCGATGATCACCCACACAGAATCATGCTTTTGAAGAGTGGTCGGTAAACCAACGATGAATTCCATGCTCACATCCTCCCACTTCCAGGCAGGAATGCCGAGTGGTTGCAGCAGTCCCGGTTTCCGCATATGGTCTGCCTTCACCCTTCGACATGTATCACACTCGGACACGTATTTTGCAGTCTCTCGTTTCATCCGTGTCCACCAAAACTTGCTTCTGAGTTCTTGATACATCTTTTGGCTGCCGGGGTGAATAGAAACTTTGACAAGTGAGCCTCATCAAAGATTTTCTTCCGTAATTCCGGGTTACGGGGTACGATGATCCGGTCCTTGAACCATACGACGTCGTCTCCGTCCTTCCGGAAACATTTCAGCTCCCCACTGTCTACACGTCTCCGCAAATGCGACATGCCCTTGTCATGTTTCTGAGCTGCTGCTATCTCTTCACGGATGGTGGGGATCAAAGCTAAGTTGTAGAGAGCTCCATGTGGAATCACATGCAGTGGTGGTTCGCTCTCTTCCAACGGTGTGATGGTCATACTGTTGACGTATGACTTGCGGCTCAGCGCATCTGCCACTACGTTTGCCTTGCCCGGATGATAATGGATCTCTATTTCGTAATCCTTTATCAATTCTAACCATCTTCGTTGCCTCGTGTTCAGCTCCTTCTGAGTGAATATGTACTTGAGGCTCTTGTGGTCGGTATATAAATGCACGAGGTTACCAAGTAGGTAGTGCCTCCACATTTTTAGTGCAAGTACCACGGCAGCGAGCTCCAAATCGTGAGTTGGATAATTCTGCTCATGGTTTCTAAGCTGCCGTGATACATACGCGACCACTCTTCGGTCTTGCATCAGCACACATCCGAGCCCAATGCCGGATGCGTCGCAGTACACATCGAACGGTTTTGTTGTGTCTGGCTGCGCCAAAACCGGTGCTGATGTCAGGTGCTTGACTAAAGCCTTCAATGCTGCTTCACATGCTGGACTCCAAACATATTTGGTAGCCTTCTTCAGCAGCTCCGTCATAGGATTGGCAATCTTCGAAAAGTTCGGAATGAACCTCCGATAATATCCCGCGAGTCCGAGGAAACTCCGTACCTCGTGAACAGTCCTCGGGGATTTCCAATTCATCACTTGAGTGATCATTCTCGGGTCTACAGCGATACCCTCCGCTGAGATGATATGCCCGAGAAAAGGCACTTGCGATATCCAGAACTCGCATTTGCTGAATTTCGCGTATAGCTTGTGATCCCGCAGCCGTTGCAAGACTATACGCAGATGCTTGTTGTGATCTTCCATCGACTTGGAATATACCAGGATGTCGTCGATGAAGACCACGACAAACATGTCCAGCTCCGGCATAAATACCGAGTTCATAAGTACATGAAGTGAGCTGGAGCATTGGTGAGGCCGAAGGACATGACCAGGTACTCATAAAGTCCGTACCTCGTCGAGAAAGCTGTCTTTGGAATGTCCTCCGCCCTTATCTTAATCTGATGGTACCCGGATCTTAAGTCCATCTTGGAAAAGATCTTTGCTTCGACCAACTGATCAAACAACATGTCGATCCGTGGCAACGGATACTTGTTCTTGATGGTTACGGCATTTAATGGACGATAGTCCACGCAAAGCCGTAACATCTCATCCTTCCTCTTCACAAATAATGCCGAACAGCCCCATGGCGAGGAGCTCGGACTAATAAAACCCTTCTCCAGAAGGTCCGTTAGTTGAGTCTTCAGCTCAGCCAATTCCTTGGGTGCCATCTTGTACGGCCTTCGGGATATTGGCGTGGTTCCCGGTGCAAGTTCAATCTTGAACTCTACCTCTCTATCAGGCGGCATTCCTGGTAAATCATCCGGGAATACGTCAGGGAACTCTCGGACCACTGGAATGTCTTCTAATCTGATGGTTGTCGACTGATAGATACTTGGAAGTTTTATTTCTGGACTGTCCAGAAATAAGGAGTGAGACTTGTTCACTTCTGAGTTTAAGTGCACAACTCGGAGGATGGTGTCTAAAACAGTGCCATGGCGGGTTAACCACGACATCCCTAGGATGACATCGACCTTTTGTCCCTCTAAGATTATGAGAAACGTAGGGTAGACTCTACCCTCTAAGCACAATAGCGCTTTTGGGACCATCATGCTTGCTGAAATTTTCCCACCCGGTGAACAGATCACATAAGGACTATCGGTGGGTAGTATTTGCAAGCTATATTTATCAATGAAAGCTTGGCTAATGAAGCTATGCGTGGCGCCTGAACCAAATAGTACTATGGCGGGATGCTGGTGGAGTTGGGACATACCCGCAAGGATATGCTCGCCCTCCGGCATGTCCTCTATGGCAAGCTGGTGAACGGTGCCAGGCCTAGGGTTTGCCCGCCGCGCATTATTAGGGTTCCGGGGATGATTCCTCCCCGGAAACTGCGGTGACACTCCGCCGCCTTGCCTCTCCGGGCAACTGCTCGCGAAGTGTCCTGGACGACCACACTTGTAACATGTGGCCGCCGCTGGTGTAGTGCTCGGGGGACGAAAGCCCGGCATGCGTTGCTGAGGTGCATACGCACGTGGCATCGTCCGCTGCTGCTGTTGTTGTTGCGGAGGTGGTACTGGCAGTGCTGGCCTGAATGCCGGTGAAGAGTACGGCCGACTGCGGAAAGGCATCGACCTCTGGGGTGGCTGCCAGCGTGGACCTGATGGTGGGCGATTCACCATCCGAAACTTATGAGAAGGACCGCCTCCTTCTCCGCTGCTTTGCGGCGCGCTTCGCTTTCGCTCCGCCACCACCAACTCCTTGCCGGAGTCCTCTTGAACAATTGCAGCGTCAATGATGTCGTTGAGGCTGCCGCGATTGAACATCGCCAATTTGTCCTTCAGGAGCGGGTTAAGCCCCTGGTAAAAGTGGTCCCGCCGCTTCTCGTCGGTATCTGCGTGATACGACGCATAGAGCGCGAGATCGTTGAACGCCCTGGAGTATTCCAGCGCGTTCCGGCTCCCTTGTTGCAGGTGTAAGAATTACTGCGTATTCCTCTTCATTAGACCTGGCGGTATGTGATAGGCCCTGAAGGCCGTCCGGAACTCCGTCCAGGTCATAACTCGATCGGTGGGCTGCGAAGCACAGAAGTTCGCCCACCACGCACTCGCGGATCCTTGGAGCTGCTGGACCGCGAACTGAGTCTTGCACTGCTCACTTATCTGGAGCAGTCCGAACTTCATTTCTATTGCGCGAGCCAGTTGTCCGCGTCAAGAGGTTCAACCGCCCTTGAATATACCGGGGGATGAGTCACCAGGAAGTCAGAGTAGGAGCTCTGTTGACGCTCCTCACGGTCTTGACGTCTCTCTGGGCGATACGTATTAGCGATGAGGGTCTGCAGCAACTCCGTGTGCTGCTGGTGTGATCCCGCCATTGCCGCGACGATGTCGGCCATTGTAACCGTCGGCAGTGGCGGTGGCGGTGTTTTCTGTTGCTGTTGCTGCTGTTGCTGCTGCTGTCCCGAGGAGTCCTCGGGAAGCTGTTGGGAGGTCTCTCCACCTTGACTGGTACCCCCAACGTCCGGGTTGGCACGAGTACGCGTCATTCTGAAATTCAAAACAGCAGCGATTAGTACATGTCATACTTAAAATTCCATATGCAACAGTAGGTATTGAAGTGACACATGAACAATTTACACAACATTCACATATATTGATAAAGCATAAACTTTATACAAGATACATTGTTCTCGGTTCTCCGAGAAGTCGTGCTGATGTCGTCACTACCTATACATACGCTACTGCCTACACGACATGTCACCGATTACAAAATTTGGGTTACACTACCCTAGCTGCCCTACTTGGCAACTGTAACCCCCTACTCAGAGTAGAACTCGACCTCCTGCGGGTCGTCCTCCTCCGGTAACTTTGCTGGTGGCTCTGGATCTACCACCTCTTCGCCCATCTCGGGTTCTCCCATTGCTGGAAGGCCCAAGACCACCGGTATGCCCAACACCGGAGGTACGAGGTCCTGCAAAGCATGCACCTCGTCCATGGCCTGGTTGTAATCTTCTTCCCAGCCTTGCCCTTCCTCAATAGTGTCGTCCCGCTCTTGAGTAAGTTCCTCGTTCTGCTGGGTCAGATTCTGTACCAGCTCTTGCAATGCCGCGATGTCGACACGTCTTTTCCTCTTCGCCTTCTTCGGACGATGCAACTGATTATGTTGTTCATTCAGTCGCTTGATCGTCGGAAGGAGCACATTGCGGAGTGCGCTGTGAGCACTCTCGAAATGGTCCCCACGGCTCGTGCTCTCCGTGAGCTTCGTGGCGAGATGCTCCGTATGAACAGCTTGGCTGTCCATCACGGCGTTTCCCGCCCTCATCTGGATGCTAAGGTTTGCCTCCGCGGGGTTGTACCTTGGGCAACTCGGGTCAGCTGCCTCCCGGTACCTCCCTTCCCACACATTCTGAGCCTGTCCCTCCACCGGAACGAGCGCATATGGAGTGCCCTCCATAGCCTGCACGTGTATTTGGCAGAAACGTGACATGGTGTCACGGGCTGCCACTTGCCACATTCCCTCGGGTTGTCTACCTCTCACCGTGACGGTGAACGGTACCCACCCGGGTGGCGTAGGTCCTGCAGGGACTTCGACATGGATTGTCCATGTATTGTTCCCCTCCTCGCCTTCTTCCTTGGCGATGTACTGTGGCATCTGGTTGTATCCGAAGTATTCAAGCATCTGCCTCAATGCTTCCGGATAGCCGCTGTAGTGAGAACAGTGGGACACCACCCACCCATTCTCTAACTGCTTATCTGCTGTCATCTGTAAAAATATATTTGAGAAATGTCAAATATTTATTTAAAAAGTAAACCACTGAGTTATAACATAAGACATGTCATTGAACCCATAAAACATGGAAACATAGTTCAAATTTTAAACAAATTTGACTGCTGATCTGCTGTTCACCAGACAGCCCTGACCAGTTTCCATTTTATCCTGATTTAGGCCCCGTTAAAAGCAAAACCAATTCTGGAGATCAACATGAAAGTTAAAGATAACTTCACTAGCTTTCCAGAAAGTATTTGCTTGGCCTAATATCTATCCTGGTTCAAAAGTTATGAGATGTCAAAGTTACCAGAATTTCTGGAGAAAATTGGACAACACCTCCCTGCTTTAGATACTGATTTGATCCAAGAATTCCAGTTAATTCTGTTCCTAATCTGACAAAACTTTCTGTTACAAAGTTGTAACCCATCTCATAAGATTTCCAGAACTACCTCATTTTCTATTTTTGGATTTTTATGCAGGAAGTTATACTCAATTTACAGAGAGTTTACGGAGAGTCTTTGCTCTGCCCTGTTTTCTGGAAAGTTTCAACTCCACTGTATTTTTCGATTGGTTAGGGGACGAAACACCTCTGGACTTATACAGAAGAGTTGTAAAGCTCTTCCAAAGCTTTCCAGAAATGTATCATATGACCTCACCTCGAAAGAACTCAACCTCTAACCTCTGATTAACTTCAGCCTTAATTCAGCTGAAAACAGAGTGCTCTGTCCTTAACAACCTATAAGTTGAAAACTTGTTAACTTTGAATATCCCGTTACTGGAAGGAGTTACATCAAAGTTTTAGTGCTCTGGATCAAAACTTTCAAGTTGTACAATGAAGTTATTCATTTAGTTGGGTGTGACGTCGATGCGTCACCAGATTATGTCGGTACTACGTCCTCACAAAGAAAAACTTATACCGGACTTAGCCGGCTTCGTTAGTTCAGTGGCACTAAACGTCACTCGCACACGGATGCTACACGTCTATCGTTTCATGGTCAGACTACCTGCAGAAGCTCAAACAATCGTCAGACTCGGCTGCACACCGAGCCTGGTATCCATACAGTCCGTACACCCGGCCGTCATCACTCGCCCGGATGTTCTCAAGCCAAACACACCATGAGTTACGTGTTCACGTTTCAGATCACGTGACGGGGTCTCCCAGATTGCACCACGCATGCCAGGAACAGACGTTGCTCAAATACCCCAAACGACATGAAGAGTCGTAGAGGATATCAAAGTGGGTCGGATTACCTGCCACCCGTGGTGATCCACCCTTCAGCTTGTGCGCACTGGTGGACAGCGCTTACGTGTAGCCCCCAAGACATAAACGTCCCGAGATACACGATTTTTCGACATAAACAGATAGGTTAGTATGCCACTTTCTATATGCTAATAACATCCTTATACGGGCTACTAACTCGTTCCTCACTGGATTTTTGAAAAAGATGACCTTTGTATTGCGTTAAACCTCAAGCGAGCTCTGATACCAACGCTGACACGACCCCACGGTCTTGTCGAGCCAGGATCACGCTGAGGGGTACTGCGTTGCACAGCACCGGATAAAACACATACAAGGTACAAAGCGGAAGCAAAATTTTATTACATAAACTGGTTTATGAACATGTTTACATCAAAATAGGTCCAGTCTACACTCACGGGCGTAGACTACGCATCAAGTCCACGTTCAGCCCTTGAACGTGTCCTTGCTAGCACACACGCACACTAACTCTGTGGCGTGCACAACTCCCACTCGACGGGGTTCCCCTCATGGGGTTCCGTCTCCTCTTTGGGAGTCCCTTCCTCATAGAACTCTGCAAAAGCTTCAAACACAAGCAGTGAGCACGAAGGCCCAGCAAGTCTGACCCGTCTCACCTAAACATGGAACTTCTACGTGAGGGGTGATGGGTTACATGAGGTAAAGATCATTTGCAAGGACTCGTCTAATTAGTAGAACCTTACTTTCAAGTTTTAGCAGCAGGTTGTGGAGAACCTTACGCTAAGGCACATGAGAGAGCCGCAATCAAACAAGAAACGCATTTCCCTCATGTACTTTGCCCAAAGTTGAAAAGAACTTTAGTTAGCTCTAGGCTACATAAAATCATTAGCAATCAAGTCCATCTTTCAATCAGCAACATTTTAACATGTAACTAGCCTGTTCTTTCTACGTCATGGTACAGTGAACAAGTGGTACTCACTGACTGCGAGGGACGGCGATTATAATCGATTTACACCTGCAGGGTTACCCGAATAACCCGTCACGTACGCCCGTACTCGATGTTGCCTACAACAACCATCACGGACGCCGTACGCAATTACCTTTCACCCGTTAGCCAAATGTTGAACCGGTCCGATCGTCCCGAGCAAGAGGTCTCTGCATGCGCATCTCAGTGCCGCCAGCCGATTTACACCTCGAGCTCTCAACCTACCCTCTGAACGACCAGCTATGCCTCAACACCCAGCTACCCGAGTTACATCGGTTTCCCGGTTCCCATATAGCCGGTAGGTCTTCGGTACTGTTCTAGCTTGTTCAACAGGCCCGCACACGGCTCGGTCCTCAATCGACACAAGCGGAGCTACAGCACACAGGCCCCAAAGTCCTGCTGCCCTTACTCTCCGCTCGGTCTCATTTTTCTTGCCATGTGTATCATGTGCTATCTTTACCTGAGTCGAGTGCCTCTAGCCTATGCTCGCGAGTAGTTCCAACTACTCGACTTGTACCGAATCCTACACTAACTTAGCATTGCAGTAGCTAACAGGGTTCTCAATCTTAATCCCAACCCAATGGTTTTCTTGGCTATGCAATTGGGTTTCCATACAAGACTCTAATGCAATAAATTATAATACTCAAGTAAGTGCTCAAAACAATAAAAATTTGTAAAAAGGTTAATGCAAACCGGAGCTTGCCTTGCTGCTCTTGGTCGTAGGCTAGCTGCTCCTCCGGAGTAACGAAGTCTAGGACTTCTGGTTCCTCCTCGACCTTAGCGACTACATGATATAAGAAGTACATGTATTAATTTGAATGCATTTGTATTAAGTTTGAACTTGTGAAGCTTATAAGTCCCACTAGACAGACTCAATGACTGAAACTTTTACTGTGGCTTGGTTACAACCTAAAGAGAGACTTGGTCAAGTTTTAGTTGCAGCAAAGCTCATTGGAGCCCTCCACAATTAATTATGTACTTGACCTCAATTGGAACTCTTACGGTGTTCTAGGGACTTTCATGGAACAAACTATGACTTTCTGAAAACTAGATTTTTCATAGGGTTCTAATGGAGTTGGTCTCATTTAATTTGAAGGTTCCTAGATAAAGATATGAGCTAAACAATTTCAGAAAAAATTCTGAAAATGTTTCTGAACATTTTCTATTTTCTCTGGAACAGTTTCAATAATCACACCATTAGGTGGATTAAATTAGCTCAAATGGATCTGAATTTTTTATGGTAGTTCAGGGATATTTTGGTGAACATCCCAGAAAAATTTCAGAATTTTCCTCCAAGGGATTCTCTAGTTAAAATTCCAAAAATTTTAAATTTTGAGGAATTAATTCTGGAGAACTAAGGATTTTCATGAAGTGAAACTTGATTTGCTGGAAAGTGCTCAGAGAGCTGAATCCAACAAAATTTGGTTCACTCGATTTCGAGCTTTCTAGCCAAAGTTATGAGGATTTGAAGTTTCAATGAAATCTGAAAATCAGGGGAAAAATTTAAATCTGCCGGGGCCCGCGGGGACACGTGTTAAGCGCGGAGCCGACAGCACACCGAGGCCCACATGGTTTTTGTGCGCCAGCACACCCGATCCCGGCCACACCCGATCCCGATTTCAAATTTTGAGCCGCTGACGCATGGGCCAGCCGGCTTCGTCTTCCTCCCGACGCGCCCGCGCGCTCGCGCCGCCGCCCCTCGCCGGAGCAGACCCGGAGCTCACCGGCTCGCCGCTTCCGGCCATCCCATGGTCTGAAACTCGCCGCCAGGGGGTCGTCGACATCGAGGAACACGTCGGTGGTGTCAGTTCGGGCTGGCGGTGACCAGAAATAGCCCGGCGACGTGCTGCGGCCTCGGTTGAGGTTCGGCGCCGTCGGCCGTGAGTTCTAACCCGCCAAAACCTCAAACAGTCGGTCCTACAACATCAGTGTACCTCTAGGAAGCTCGACAAGGTGTCAAAAGGGTTCAAAGATGGCGACAAGTCGGTCGGCACCGTGTGACCGATCGTGCCCGCCATGACCGCCCTTGATCGAGCTCGAAATTCGTCACTCCTCGACAGTTTCACACCACGGATGCAGAAAAGAACTTGATCGCAGGCTAGTCCAGCGTCTATGTGCAAGATTTGATAGCTAGAGAAGGATCTTAGAGCGAGAATTTGAAGGATCCGTACCGGAAGCTCAATTTAAGGTCGCCGGAGCAAAACCTGAGAATTCACCGTGGATTCTTCACGGCTTGCTTCCAAACTTGGAGGAGAGCAGCACGGTGGTCGCGCGCTCCTGTTGCCTCTCTTGCTGGACCATGAAAACGCCTGTGCAACACTGTCCACGGGCGCCTGACTCTCGGCTGAGGCTAGATCGCCGCGGTGGCGATCGTTTTCGGGCAAGGGAGGTCAGAGCTCGGGGTTTCTGGCATTGGGGAGGTGGAGTGCGATCTCGGGTTGCTGTCTAGCAGCTCAGGAACGAAGGAGGAGATCGTTTGCTGGTTTTCCCGATCGAGCAGATAGCTGCGGGGAGAAGAACTGCCGCTGCTCAGGGTCACACGCGAGGGGATAAAACCAGCGGGTCTTCGCTTGGGCTGAGGCGGTGCCGGTCGCGTGGAGGCGCGAGAAAGCCGCCCTGGGCGCCAGCGCGCAGAGAGGGAAGCAGCTGGTGGCGCCAGTGGCTGCTCGGTGGCACAGACGACAGCTGCTCGGTGGAATTTCCCACCGAGGCTGTGACTTTGTGTGCAAGTTTTTCCCTCCTTCTCTCTATGACATGTGGGTCCCACCTGGGGTTTTAACCTCTGAAATTTACTCCTAATCTCTGTTGTAAACTGTGAGCCCCAAAATACCCATGGTGCTTCAAATGATTCACCCATGAGCCATTTGAATTGATTAGAATCCAAATTGGGTATGGTTTGAATGAATTTCAGCACAAGTTCAGTTTAGAATTCAAATAAAGTTTGAATTTGTCCCACTTAGCTCATGTCAAGATCAACTCCTAATGGACTGAAAATTGGTGTGTGAGCTCACAAAATGTGCTGAATAAGAATATGTCTCCCACTTTTGAATTCATGAGATAAAAACAGTTTGAATTTGAATATGGTTTCAAACTGCCCTCTTTCTAGCTATACCCAAAATGATCTCAAAAAGGTTTGAATTTGGGTGAAACTTGGCATGGACATCCTTAGCAATGTGTAGGAGTTTTCATATGCCCAGCCCCTCTATATCACATGTGGGAAATACCACTTTTGAAATATGTGAGTTTGTTCTCTAATGAGCATGTTGATGGTGGTTACTTGCTCTTCATTTGTGTTCATCAACTTACTTCAAATGAGGTGTGTGGTGTGGTGATGAACACTTCAAATATGTGTCAAAAACTTAGGCCCTTACAGAAACCGAATAATTAATTCTGGAAAAATTCTTTAAAGCTTTTCAGCAAAAGAATTGTAGAGGGGGTTTGGTTCATCCAAAAATCCTCAAGTTTTGCCAGAATATTCTTTAGAATGTTAGTGAACCCCTGTAAAAGTTTCAGACCGTCTGGAGTTTATTTGATCAGGGCAATTCAGATTTGAAGGTGCTGTGTTCAATTGAATACAGAAATATTTTCAGAAAATTTCAAAAACTTAGAAATTCAGTTCTGTACAAACCTTGGCTCCAAAAATACTAGGAAAATTCATGCAAACTCTATGAGCTATAATTGAAACTGTAGTTCACTAAGTTTTGCATGAACAGGTGGGTTATCTCAGAATTAATTCTTCTTTGCTTATTTGCTAGGAGAATTATTCTGAACAAACCACTCAATGAAAAGTGCTAATTTTTGGTCCAGAGGGTTTTCCTGTGACAAGGAACTCACACGAAAATTCTCAGCTCCATTGGAGCTCTGGATCACCCCTGTTCTGTATAACCACTTGAGGTGATCAATATGGAAGAGGGAGAAAACCACTTAGCACCTAATCATGTGCTTAGGTCCAAGCCCAAACGTCTAGCCCCAGTTTCATTTTAAATTCTTAAACAGAGTTCCAGTTGTTAAAAACTTGTTATTAGAATATGTAGCAGAAACAGTACAATAAACTCATGTGCATATTCATTAACATGTAGTATTTTATTAACGTGTAGTCACTGAAGGCGAGGAGGCTCCGGAAGTGCTCGACTTCTTCCTTCCAGAATAAGAACTAACTACTGACCAGTAGCAACAAGGCAAGCCCCGGTTTGCATTGAGCCTTTTATAAAGTTTTTACTTTTTTTACATACATAGGGTGAAGTGTGGATGTGCATTAGGTATAGGGTGGATGAATACCAACTGCATAACCAGAATTTTCCCCAAAGGGGAGGGTAGTGTCTAGGGCCTCGAATAGACAGGCTATGCTTAATGATTCATAGGACTTCGGTACAAGTCGAGTAGTTGGAATCTACTCACGAGTTAGGCTTGGGACACATGGGATTGGTTCGAGTGATGTGAGATCACCTTAGTATTGAAAATGAGACTTGGCAGGGGCTAGGGCGCAGCAAGAGGGAGTCTTGTGTGCGCAGCCCTGTCCGTGTCGATTAAGGACCGATCCGTGTGCAGCACACGCTGATCAAGTTTGAACGTACCGAAGGCATATCGGATATATGGGCCCCGATAAACCGATGTAACCTAAACCTCCGGGCGTCGAGGCATAACACACCGATTTATAGGTGTAGGCTGAGGGCAGCAAGGTGGAAATCTGCTAACGAGCATAGAGAGATGCTCCGTCTAGGGAACCTCCTGCTCGTTTCGGTGCGACCGGTTCGACCTTTGGGCTGTTGGGTGAAAGGTTGTGCCGTACGACATCGAGTGAGCGTGATGTGCAGCTCCACGGGTGGGCGTATGTGACGTGCTCTTTGGGTGTCCCTGCAGGTGTATATAGAGTCGATTAGCCGTCCCTCGCGGTGAAGAGTACCACTTGGTCACTGAGTCATGACGTAGGCTAATGTATGAAATATGATGATTCAATATTGCTGATTGATATAATTGTATTGCTACATGTGTGCCACCAAATATTGCTTACTAAATTTCAGATTCCTGAACTGTTAACTTGTTGCTAAAAGATGACTTAAGGGTGAACTTGTAGGCGTGTCCATTTGCTGCAATGTTACTATCCTATGTGCATTGTACACCTCATGTAGAGTTTCATGCCTAGGTGAGTCGGTTAAGTCTTTTTGAGCCCTCGTGCTCACGGTTGCTGCTTAAGTGTTTTTCAGGTGAGGAGCCACCCACGGACTCGGAGTACGAGTCCACCGGCGAGGGTTACCCTCCGTCGGGGACCACGGCTGAGTGGGAGCTGTAGACGCCGCGCTGAGCTGAGACGTGCAGCTAGTGTGGGTTGCCTAGGGATGGGCAACCGACTTTTGCTAGATAGGCGAGCGTGAGTTGTGTAATTTGGACTTCCGCTGTGTAATAGAAACAATAGTTTGTAACTGAAGTTTGTACTACTTTGTACATTCAGTTTGTTTCCCATGTAATATAATGTGTCCTTATGACGTGTGCTGTCGGGTGTCGCATCGTGCGGCACCACCCTCTGCGATCCTGGATGAGCGGATCCCGGTCCGCCACAGCCTGGTATCAGAGCTGCATTGGGGATAGCACAGTACTTAAGGACTGTATTACGGGAAAACTTAGACTTACGGTGAGGATTTGGTAGTTGCCCAAGTAAGGACTATATTAGCATAGTTACTTAAAGTGACAAAGACTAACCTATGTGTTATAATTCTGAATTTTACTTATGTAACGACGCACCTACGCTCTGGTAAGATTGGTAAGGAACGCTACCCGAAGCGGTTCAATTTCAGTTAGCTCCCCTGACGAGGAACGTGGTACAGGGATAGGTCTCACAGCTTGGTGTGAGATGTCAATATGAAACTCTTGGACTCTTCATGTTCCTGAGTTCATATGAAACGCTGATCCCTAGCGTGCATTAGGCATGTAAGTGGAGACCCCATCGCGTGGTAAGTAACGCGAGAGTGTGTTCGTCTGGAAGTAGCCCAGGGTGACATACGCAGCGCTTGCCATCGGCGTGCCCTGCAGGGCAGTAGGTGGTATCTGTTGGGTTGATAACATTCACAACCGTGATGACCCGTTCATGACATACTCGAGTTCCCCGTCGTGTGGTGTTGAAACACGATCACGTACCTTGAGACGTGACCTAACTCAAGGACGGCCGTATGGCAATGATACGGGCGTTTGTATTTACTTTTAAATATGGTCCTTCCTGAAATGAACAACCCTTGAGTGCATCAACATTGTGTGGTCTTCTGCAGGTACTAACCACGTATGTATCCGTGTAGCAAACATGTGCGAGAGACCGTTTAGTGCCACACTTGAGACGTATATGCCGGTATAATCCGGTTAGGATTTTCTTTTGTGAGAAACATAGTACCGAGATATCATAGGCATATGCATGCAAAATAATGATAACAAGGAATTAAAATCACTAGGTTAAACATTTAGGGCCTGGTTGGGTAGAAAAATTGGAGGGTGATTAGTGTAGTTCTCAAAGACTGAAAAACAGAGTGCTCTGTTTTGGGCAGCGAGTTTGCTGATCTTCAACAGGGCATAACTCACAGGTCTTTTAGCCCAGGGACGTGTGATATATAGTTCTGGAAAGGTATTTAAGTACTCTACAACTTTCTTGTAGACTTCCAGAGCTGAAACACACCTTAAGATGGCTTAAATCCCAGAGAAATGTAAACTGTCCAGAATCAGGACAGAGTTAAACACTCTCTGGACTGTTCTGTTTTTCAAACATAACTTCCAGTAGAAAAATCTAAAATTCTCATATGATACATCCTTAGAAAGGGTAGAAGGTGTGTTACATCTTTGCAATTCAAAGTTTCTGAAATTTCAGCACAGAATTCAGTGGAAATCAGAGTTGAAAACAGCAACTTCCCAAAGGAGGTGCTGTTAAAATTCTTCCAGAAATTCTGCTAACTTTGAATTACCATAACTTTTTAACCAAAGTTGATCTGAGGGCAAATAAGTACTCGTTGAAAAGATACTGAAGTTAAATTTAACTTTGGTATTCAACTGGAGTCATGAAAACGCCCAGAACCAGATCAAAATCTCGGATATGTAGAAACTGGTCATTCTGACAGAGGAATGACAGTTGAACTCATGTGAGAGATTGTGGTACCCTAGAGGGGGTTGGAATACTTCCAATGGGGTAGAACATACTTATGAGAGGTTATCTTCAACTAGTGAAAGATTTGAGTATAGGTCTCACTCAAGTTTCTTTTACTATAGACCATGTTTGTGTCGTATTGAAGGTAAGAGGGTGGTATACGTGATGACAACGCGATAGTAACGTCTCGTAGTGACCAAATCTAGTTGTGGTGAGCTTCCAAAGAGGAGGTTCATCAAGTTGGATTAAACTAGCTTGTACTTGGTCTGGTAATGGTGTAGCTTGTACAAAGTTGTTACATTATCTAGATACGAGATGTATCGCATGTTTTTTTGTCATTATGTTTTTACGCCTATTTTTATTTGACGTCATGCAATAGGTTGCGGGACTGATGTTTATTGTCGTATGGTTGCAGATGGTTGGCACTAGGACCACGCACGAGGTTGGTGGCTCTAGCCAGCAGGGAGGCGATGACTCCCAGCCACCGTCCTACGACAGCACCCCGCAGCAGCGACCACCACCGCCGCCTCCTCTTACTCTAGCGGATGTGATAGCGGCACTGGTGGGAGGTCGTGAGGAGCAGACCGACCTGCTCCGCACGATCGTGCAGAATACATCCCAGGCGGGGGGACGTCAAGAGAGGGGGCCCCGTGAGCCCCGTGTGGTGTCGTACTCGGACTTCATGAGTACGCACCCTCCAGTGTTCACAGAAGCTGAAGAACCACTCGAGGCTGACAACTGGCTGCGGACAATCGAGTCCAAGTTTGGGCTGCTCCAATGTACGGAGCGACAGAAGACTCTGTTCGCAGCACAGCAGCTTCACGGTGCCGCTGGTGCGTGGTGGGCGAACTATGTCGCCTCACGACCGGCTGGCCATACCGTGGAGTGGGAAGAGTTCTGGGAGGCGTTCCGCGCCTATCATATCCCTCCCGGGATAATGAAGAGGATGTTCCAAGAATTTTTGGAACTGAAGCAGGGCGGGAGGAGTGCCCATGACTACTCCCATGCCTTCAACCATCTGGCGCAATATGCGTCAGACTACATCTCCACTGAGGAGAAAAAGAGGGAGCACTTCTATCGGCGGTTACACCCCGAGATGAAGACACATCTCGTTCAGTGGAATCGTGGCACCTTCAACGACCTAGTCAATGCCGCGATCACGCAAGAGGACGGTCAGCGGGAGTTGGCAGCTGAGCAGCGGAAGCGCAGCGCTCCACCCAGCAGTGGGGGTGGCGCTCCCCAGAAGTACCACATGGTGTATCGGACACCATCCGGGCAGCAGTGGCACCCACCGGCGCGACCTCAACGGTTCGGGGGACGATCCTTTCAGTCACCTCCGTTCCGACCGCCAGTGCCACCACCAAGACAGCAGCAGCAGACGGCACCCCGGGCGTTTCCACCGCCACAACGCGGCCCGTGTTTCCGTCCACCGATCAGCGGGGGACCGCCCCGTTTCACTTGCTTCACGTGTGGCCAGGCGGGCCACTTCACGAAGGACTGTCCCCAGGGGCAGCAAAGCAGCTGGCAAGCCCAGTTCCAGGGCGGTGCTCGAGGCCGACCTCCGGTCAAAAAGGTTGGTCAGCGGACTGGAGGCGTTCACCACCTCGACAATGAGGACGCCCCGGAGGGAGACAACATGCTGGCGGGTACGTTTACTCTCAACAATCAAGCCATCATCATACTGTTTGATTCTGGTGCAACCCACAACTTCATAAATGTGTCATATGTGGTTAAGCATCAGCTGGAAGCCTTTCCAACCGAGTGTTCTTATATGATCTGCTCACCGGGAGGAAAGATTTCAGCAATGATGATGGTTCCAAAAGCACCACTGTGCATAGGTGGGAAGATATATCCCACCACTATGATTATCCTTGAGGGGCAGAAGATTGATGCAATCTTGGGAATGTCATGGCTAAGCTACCATGGCGCTGTCCGGGAAACTTTAGCACGAACGGTTCATCTCAACTCCCCACTACACCGTCCGCTGTATCTCCTATTAGATAATCCAGTCCGGGAGGTTTCAGCGAGCAATAATACTGAAGCTCTCAAGTTAGAGGACATCCCCGTAGTCCGGGAGTACCCCGACGTGTTCCCGGATGATCTTCCGGGCATGCCACCGGAGCGGGATGTCGAGTTCAAGATTGAACTTGCACCCGGGACTACGCCCATATCACGGAGACCATACAAGATGGCTCCGAACGAGCTGGCTGAATTAAAAGAACAGCTCAATGATCTGTTGAGCAAGGGTTTCATCAGGCCGAGTTCATCGCCTTGGGGATGCTCGGCGCTGTTCGTAAAGAAGAAGGATGAAACCTTGAGGCTGTGTGTGGACTACCGGCCGCTCAACGCCGTCACCATCAAGAATAAATACCCACTGCCCCGCATCGACATATTGTTTGATTAACTTGTGGGTGCAAGTGTGTTCTCCAAGATGGACCTTCGCTCTGGATATCATCAGATAAAGATCTGGGCGGAGGATAACCCTAAGACGGCCTTCTCGATGAGATATGGGTTATATGAATATCTCGTCATGTCCTTTGGTCTCACAAACGCTCGAGCCCATTTCATGTATCTTATGAACTCGGTGTTCATGCCGGAGCTGGACAAGTTCGTGGTAGTGTTCATCGATGATATCCTTGTTTACTCCAAGACAGAAGCCGAACATGCCGAACACTTGAGGATCGTTCTTCAACGATTGCGAGACCACAAGCTCTACGCCAAGTTCAGTAAATGCGAGTTTTGGATCAGCCAAGTGCCATTCTTGGGACATATCATCTCAGCTGAAGGCATTGTGGTTGACCCAAGCAAGATAGAGCAAGTACTGAAATCGAAAGCTCCCACTTCAGCCCATGAAGTCAGAAGCTTACTCGGGTTAGCGGGATACTATCGGAGATTCATTCCAAGCTTCTCCAAGCTCGCTAAACCGATGACAGAATTGCTGAAGAAGGGAACGAAATATGTTTGGAACACGGCGTGTGAAGGAGCGTTCCAAGCATTGGTGAAGCATCTCACCACAGCCCCGGTCTTAGCTCAGCCGGATACAACAAAGCCCTTCGACGTGTATTGTGATGCGTCCGGTATTGGGCTCGGCTGCGTGTTGATGCAGGAAGGACGTGTGGTCGCCTATGGCTCACGCCAACTTCGGAACCATGAGTAGCACTACCCGACTCATGATCTTGAGCTTGCTGCAGTGGTGTTGGCGCTAAAAATGTGGAGGCACTATCTCCTGGTGAATTTGGTGCATCTCTACACCGACCACAAGAGCTTGAAATACATTTTCACCCAGAAGGAGCTGAATATGAGGCAAAGGAGGTAGTTAGAACTGATCAAAGATTATGAGATTGAGATCCATTACCACCCCGGAAAGGCAAATGTGGTTGCCGACGTGCTGAGTCGGAAATCACATGTCCATAACCTCACCATTACACCGGTGGAGGAGGAAGAGCCGAGTTTATACTTGGTTCCCTATGGATCGCTGTACAACCTTGCCCTCATCCCTACCATTAGGGAGGACATCATTGCAGCTCAGAAGACTGATAAAGGCATGGCACATCTCCGGAGATGGATAACAATGGAGAGATCACGTGTTTCCGGAAAGATGATGAGGGGACGCTGTGGTTCAATGACCGAATAGTCGTACCCCGAGATATGGAACTGAGGAGGAAGATCCTCGATGAAGCTCACTTGTCTAAGTACTCCATTCATCCGTGCAGCAACAAAATGTACCAAGATTTGAAAAAGAAATTTTGGTGGACACGGATGAAGCGGGAGGTAGCGCAGTACGTATCCGAGTGTGATACGTGTAGACGAGTGAAGGCTGATCATATGAGGAAATCAGGGCTGTTGCAACCCCTGAAGGTTCCAGCATGGAAGTGGGAGGATGTGAGCATGGATTTCATTATGGGATTACCCCTAACATCCAACAAACATGACTCCATTTGGGTGATCCTTGACTGACTAACCAAGTCGGCTCACTTCATTCCCGTGCATACACATTTCCATGCCAACAGATATGTGGAGTTATATATTGCCAGGATTCTATGCTTGCATGGTGTACCCAAGAACATAATCTCAGACCGAGGTGCATTGTTTGTATCTCGCTTTTGGGAGCAGTTGTATGCTGCTTTGGGTACTAAACTGATTAGAAGCTCCGCTTACCACCCTCAGACAGATGGCCAAACAGAGAGGGTGAATCAAGTTCTGGAAGACATGTTGAGAGCATGTGCCATCCACCATGGTAGGAACTGGGATGATCACCTACCGTTGGCGGAATTCTCCTACAACAACGGCTATCATACGAGTATCAAGATGGCACCCTACGAAGCTCTCTACGGTCGAAAATGCCGAACCCCGTTAAACTGGTGCGAGTCCGGTGAAAGGGTCACATTCGGGGTTGATGTGGTAAACGACGCCGAAGAGCACGTTCGGACGATTCAAGCCAACTTGAAGGCCGCTCAATCCCGGCAGAAGAGCTAAGCTGATACGAGGCGTAGGACGTTGCACTTTGACGTCGGTGAACACATGTACCTCCGTGTGTCTCCGATGAAGGGCGTGCACCGGTTCGGCGTGAAGGGGAAGCTCGCCTCCCGTTTCATTGGGCCCTATGCTATCACCGAGAAGTGTGGACCAGCGCCGTATAGACTGGAGCTACCGGCATCTCTTGCTGGTGTCCATGACGTTTTCCATGTTTCGCAACTGCGAAAATTTTTAAAGCATACAGCTGCTGTTCCTACCGAAGACATCGGCGAGCTGAAACTGGATTTAACATATGATGAGTATCCGGTGGAAACTCTTGATGAGAAAGCCCGAACCACGCGTAGCAGAACGTTGTGGTTCTACAAAATACTCTGGAGCAACCACACCACCGAAGAAGCAACGTGGGAGAGCGAGGAATTCCGTCACTCAAATTACCAGGAGTTCATGGCCTCTCAGCACGGGTAAGTCCCTACTACATCGCTATCTCTTCTTTTATAATCTCTTGACGAGATTCTTTTAAGGGGGGAGGGATTTAAAAGCCCAAGAAAAAGGGACTTGCAAAAAAATTTTATCACCTCACAACACCACAGTTTTGTTGTGAATATATTGTGAAGAGCAAGGAACCTCCATCAAAAGGGTGTTGTTTCAAACTCTCCACACATGTGATAACACAAGAGAGGTTATTCTAAAACCAACTTAGAGTCACTCAGTTGTTTGGACCCTAGTTGGATTAAGACCACTGAGTTGAAGTACTCAAGTGCAATGGGAGTGTTTGAAAATCAGAATTTGAACCAATGTCCAACTCAAAATTCAAATGAGGGGAGGACATAATGGTGATTCAAAACTGTTGTATTCAAACTCATGGTTGCAGCAGATAACACAAGAATCAAAGTGCATATTTGGATTCCTTAGGTCCAAATTAGTGGGTAGGCAAAGTTTCAGTAATTTTTGAAAAGGTTTGCTACCCATTTTTCTAAAAAGGATCCAAATGTGCAAAGAATTCAAATATACATTTGAATTTGGGGAAAATTTGTCCAACCATACAAATGTAGCTCAGTTTTAGCTCCAAACATTTGAATTGGTCACTTTCCAAGTTTTTGGAGATCTTTTGAGGGATAGGGGACTGACTGGTGGGACCCACATGTCATTGGGGAGGTTAAAAATGCACAGAGATCAACAGCCTTCGGGGTTAAGTCCTGCACTCGGAACAGAGCCGAGGTTTCCACCATGAGCCACTGAGAAGCACCGGGCGACAGCTCCTGCTCTTCCCTCTCACGTTGGCGATCTCCTCGTGGGCCGTAGTAACTCACAGCCGTGCCCCAGCTCGCCACAACACCGAGACGACCCCCAGCGCTCGTCCTCTCGCACGACAGAACACCGAGGAGCAGCCGCCATGATGAAGTCGTGCGGGAGCGATTCCCTCGAGCGTGCAAGCGTCGGCAAACCAGCAAAACCACATTCCCAGACCTCCCACAACCTCCCCGCACCAGTTCCAGTCGAGCTAAGCCACCACAGACCGAGAAAACGGTGTTCTTCGCGGCGGCCGGGAAGAACAGAGCAAAGGTGCTCCCGTGGACAGCCCAACAGAGGGCCTTTCACGGCTGAGCAAGAACAGTCTCGGATGCGTCAGGAACCGGTGGTGCTCATACCCGAAGCTCAGGCCGTGACCTGGTCCACAGAGCTCGAATTTGAAGAAAGTTCCCCGGCGGGCACGAACTGAACTCCCGACACGGTAAACTCGAATTCACCCGCCACCCTTGCTCTTAGGTCATGCAATCTTGCACACAGGACCGCCACTCATCGACGCTCGTTAGACCTTCACGGCCCTGGCTTGAAACTGCACGTAGGCTGGGTAATTCTAGGTTTTGTTACGGCAATTACGGCAAGGAGACTCGGGCTCATGATGAGAGCTAGGTTAGAGCCGTCTCTGGGCGGCTTCACCACTAGGACGATCTTCCGTAGCATCCCCTGGTGCTGTAGCACCGTTCCACCGGGGTTTTGGCGGGCTAAGTTGTCCGGGCGACGTGGTCGAAAGGTTACAGAGCCGCCACACCGTCGCCGGCCAGGTTAGGGCCACCGCCGGCCGACGAGGAGGGTGCCATCGTGTTCAGCGCATGAGTTTAGGCCCTGCCGGCAAGGGAGAGCGCGGGATCTGGCCGGACGGCAAGTTTCAGCGCGTCTCCGGCGAGCCTGGCGGCGCGCGGGCGCTGGAGCGCGAGGAAGAAGATGAGCCGGCCGGGCCCGCTTGTCAGTCGCTCAATACACAGTGGGGGAATTTCTGTTGCACCGGATCATCTGTGACAATGTGGAGAACAGTCCTGTGGCCCCGTGTGGTGTAGCAGAGGTGGTGACACGTGGGGTCCGGGCCCGCTGTCAGGGATTTGAACTTTTCCCGGTTAATTCGAATTCCACAATTTCCCCAAACTTTAGAATCCCATAACTCTTGCTAGGAAGCTCCAAATTTAGTGATTCAAATTGGGTTGGATTCATCTTGCATAGATCTATCCAAATATGCAATCCAATTTGTATGAAACACATTAATTAAATCTGGAAAATTCTTTAAATATTTTCAGAAAAAGAATTGTAGAGGGGGTTTTGTTCATCCAAAAATCCTCAAATTTTGCCAGAATATTCTTTAGAATGTTAGTGAACCCCTGTAAAAGTTTCAGACCATTTGGAGTTGATTTGATAAGGGCAATTCAGATTTGAAGGTACTGTGTTCAATTGAATACAGAAACATTTTCAGAAAATTTCCAAAACTTGGAAATTCAGTTCTGGACAAACCTTGGCTCCAAAAATACTAGGAAAATTCATGCAAACTCTATGAGATATAATTGAAACTGTAGTTCACTAAGTTTGGCATGAACAGGGGGGTTATCTCAGAATTAATTCTTCTTTGATTATTTGCTAAGAGAATTATTCTGAACAAACCACTCAATGAAAAGTGCTAATGTTTGGTCCAGGGGGCTTTCTTGTGACAGGGAACTCACACAAAAATTCTCATCTCCATTGGAGCTCTGGATCACCCCTGTTCTGTATAACCACTTGAGGTGATCAATATGGAAGAGGGAGAAAACCACTTAGCACTTAATCAAGTGGTTAGGTCCAAGCGCAAACCACTAGCCCCAGTTTCATTTTAAATTCTTAAACAGAGTTGCAGTTGTTAAAAACTTGTTATTAGAACATGTAGCAGAAACAGTACAATAAACTCATGTGCATATTCATTAACATGTAGTATTTTATTAACATGTAGTCACTGAAGGCGAGGAGGCTCTGGAAGTGCTCGACTTCCTCCGTCCAGAAGAAGAACTAACTACTGACCAGCAGCAACAAGGAAAGCCCCGGTTTGCATTAAGCCTTTTATAAAGTTTTTACTTTGTTTACATACATAGGGTGAAGTGTGGATGTGCATTAGGTATAGGATGGATGAATACCAACTGCATAACCAGAATTTTCCCCAAGAGTTAGGGTAGTGTCTAGGGCCTCGAATAGACAGGCTATGCTTAATGATTCATAGGACTTCGGTACAAGTCGAGTAGTTGGAATCTACTCGCGAGTTAGGCTTGGGACACACGGGATTGGTTCGAGTGATGTGAGATCACCTTAGTAATGAAAATGAGACTTGGCAGGGGCTAGGGCGCAGCAAGAGGGAGTCTTGTGTGCACAGCCCTGTCCGTGTCGATTGAGAACCGATCCGTGTGCGGCCCACGCTGATCAAGTTTGAACGTACCGAAGGCATATCAGATATATGGGCCCCGATAAACCGATGTAACCTAAACCTCCGGGCGTCGAGGCATAACGCACCGATTTATAGGTGTAGCTGAGGGCAGCAAGGTGGAAATCTGCTAACGGGCATAGAGAGATGCTCCGTGTAGTGAACCTCCTGCTCGTTTCGGTGTGACCGGTTCGATGTTTGGGCTGTTGGGTGAAAGGTTGTCCCGTACGACATCGAGTGAGCGTGCTGTGCAGCTCCACGGGTGGGCGTACGTGACGTGCTCTTTGGGTGTCCCTGCAGGTGTATATAGAGTCGATTCGCCGTCCCTCGCAGTGAAGAGTACCACTTGGTCACTGAGTCGTGACGTAGGTTAATGTATGAAATATGATGATTCAATATTGATGATTGATATAATTGTATTGCTACATGTGTTCCACCAAATATTTCTTACTAAATTTCAGATTCCTGAACTGTTAACTTGTTGCTAAAAGATGAATTCAGGGTGAACTTGTAGGCGTGTCCATTTGCTGCAATGTTACTATCCTATGTGCATTGTACACCTCATGTAGAGTTTCATGCCTAGGTGAGTCGGTTAAGTCTTGTTGAGCCCTCGTGCTCACGGTTGCTGCTTAAATGTTTTTCAGGTGAGGAGCCACCCACGGACTCGGAGTACGAGTCCACCGGCGAGGGTTACCCTCCGTCGGGGACAACGGCTGAGTGGGAGCCGTACACGCCTCGCTGAGCTGATACGTGCAGCTAGTGTGGGTTGCCTAGGGCTTGGCAACCGACTTTTGCTAGATAGGCGGGCATGAGTTGTGTAATTTAGACTTCCGCTGTGTAATAGAAACAATAGTTTGTAACTGAAGTTTGTACTACTTTGTACATTCAGTTTGTTTCCCATGTAATATAATGTGTCCTTATGACGTGTGCTGTCGGGTGTCGCATCGTGCAGCACCACCCTCTGCGATCCTGGATGAGCGGATGCCGGTCTGCCACACAAGTGATCGTCTCCGGGTCGACATGAGCGTTGCTTAGGGCATCCCACCAGTCAGCGGCGGCTCCCGTAAGTTGGTGCGACGCAAAGTGGACCTTCTCTCGGTCATTGCACTGCACTATGGCAAGCTTCTTCTCCATCGATTTCTTCCAGTCGTCGGCCTCCATGGGGTCATTAGCTTGAGCAAAGGTGGGTAGTCGAGTCCTCATGAACTCTCCCAACCTGTTATGAGCCGGTGGTGGTGGTGGAACAGGGTTGTTGTTGTTGGCCTGCAATTGACCCAAAGTTTGGATCATAGTTTGCATAAGTTGGTTCTGCATGGACATCAACCGTTCCAGGTGGTTCTCGCCATCTCCGGGGTTAACAGGAACTTCATCGTGACCATCCTCTTGGTTGTCACGGACGTTCCTTCAGCCGGCGTTTCCTCTCACCATCTGTGGGAGAGAACGAAATAGAGTAGAATGTTAGAAGGTTAGGTAGATTCCCTCAACTATATGCATCAAGGTGAGTTGGATTATATATATATTAGCCCATATGAGGATATGAACAAGTGTCGAAACATCTCACACCTCTTTCTACTTATGTGTGGATATGGACAATGTTTTGAGACGCCCCACAACTCACACTAAGCATACAATCACAAACAATCATTACAAGGGCTCACACAACTCCTATTCAAGGATAGCTTCCTATGTCAAGGTAGTTTCAAGGCCAATCTAAGCATCCTAGGGTGCTTCCTTTGGTCATCGTGGCTTAGCTACCAATGTCTGTCTGACACTAATCTGTGATTGTATCTAGGTGTGTAATCTACCCCTATATGTGGCTTTTGATACCAATCTGTGTTTCCTATTTAGGCGTGTAACCCATTGTCAACCGTGGCTCTGGTACCAATCTGTGACGCCCTCAATTCTATGGAAAACCACGGAACCGAGAACTAATGCATATGTGTGCCCAGGATGTTCATCACACATACACATATATTACACAAACTGAATTCAGAATATATATAACCACGAATATCAGAGTTTATTACAATGTCTCATGAGTCTTGGACTCATGCTAACAGCGAAAGTCTTATTTCTATGCAGCGGAAAGTCTTCTAACTAATGCGGAAGCAATTTAACTAATGCGGAAGCAAATCTAAGCAGCAATGACTCCATGTCTATTCCATTCCCACAGGCAACGTTGAGAACAGATCACACGCCTTAATCTCCACTTGGTCTTCATAGCAGTCTTCTCCTGCTGCTGATGATGAAATAATAATGCAAGTTTGATTACAATGATGTACTCAACAAGTGCGAGAAAATATGATATGAAGCTCATAGCAAGGTAGGTATAAAAAGGCTCATTTACAGAAAAGCAAAGTTATTTATCGAAAGCACGATAAAACAGCAACTTATCTTTAAGTGAATGTAATCCCAGCATGTATTAAAATACCAATCATACCTCCGTCATGTTCATAACCAGTCATCAATCAACCTCATTCTCGTTCACGAATACCTCCTCGTATTCGCTACCATCTCACGAATACCATCCTGTATTCGCTACCATTTCACCTCATAAAACTACTTCGTCTTCCACCGAGAATAACCTTGTTGCCACGACTCAACAGTCATGCAACCATCTTATCACCCGGACTCAACAGTCCCAAAACCAAACCATAACCAAACCATCCAAAACCATAACCAATAACCATACCAATAACCATCCCAACTAATAATGGCAGTTGGCCAGGCGCTCGTGACCGTAAGCTCGGCTATCATGATAGTTTTAAGAACTCTGCAGAGTTTACACCTCTTTACCGACAAGTTTGTGATTTCGTCACCCGTCGGCGACTGCAGAACCTCCATTATACCAGTACACAACCGTTGGTGTATGGCCAAGAGATCACAAAATAGGCGTTACAAAGGGGTTACTAGATGTATGGACTCACTAAGGTTTCACCGGCAAGCTAGAATCTCCAATTCTCCCACCCACAGGCCCCCATCTTTTGCCATGCAGTTCCCAGGGCAGTCCTCACTCGACTCCCATTCCCCGCGCCTTCCACAGTCCATAACACTCTAGCAACTTACCTAATTACTCAGCTAAGCCGCACCCATACTTGGCCTTGTGGTGGCACTGTTATCCTGGCATGTGCATGCATGAACCTGTCCTTAGATCTATGGCAAGTAAACCACCATCTCATGCTACCTCATTCACAAACCCAGTCTTGCCTAGATCTCCCACCGATCCATGTTCATTAACAACATCAGTTTCTCATTATCATTACGAGTGCAGTTTAGCTAGACACATCTATCTCGCTTCCCAATTCCATGGACTCAGCGAAGCATAAAAGTAAAAACCATACCCGACTCATAAACTTCCCAGGCGACAAGGGTGGTTTAACCAAGGCTAGTAAACTCCTATAAAAGGGTTTCCCATCATGTTTGACTCAGCACACACACCTTTTCGCAAAACGAAACAGTTTTACTCAAAAACATAGTATCAATATGGTCAAGGGGCACTTGCCTTGTTCTTGCGGTTCTAGTGGCTCTTGGATCTTGAAACCTTGTTGGTGCAGCTCGTCGTAGATAGCTCCCTGAGCTTGTCCTTCTATACAGGATCATGCACATACAACATTCATAACAATCAATACCATGCACAAACTTTAAACTAGATGCGATGATGCATATGCATGCTATCCCATGATCAGATTTATTAGATCGGTTTGTACGTGTTCTTGCATGGCTTTATGATGAACAGGGGTGTTTGGATCAGATGTGGACGTCGCGATGACCTTGTCTTTAGATCAACCCGATCAACAAGTGATCTGTCCAAGAGAAAGCTTCTGTTCGAAAGGAATCGAAGAACAGATGCAAAGAAAACAAAACGATGTTTTAAGGTGGTATTGGAAACCTACCTTACGTTCTTCTCGGTCTCGGGTCCTTCTCCGATCGTTGGGTTCTCTTCCGTCGATTTTCCTCGCTGAACTCCAGTGATGGCTTTCTTGGCGAGTTGGGTGCTAGGGCTCTAAGTCGTCGGCTCAGGAGTTGGAAAGAAGTTTGTGGTTTTGGCCAGAGGTTCTGGGTTCTATTTATAATCGGGAAGAGAAGAGTCCTAATCTGATTGTATCCCGAATAAGAGTCCTGTTCAGATCGTCGTTGAATCTTAAAATCTTATGTTTAGTTGATTTGGTGCGGTAACATTGTGGAATCCAAGTCGGTTTCTTCTCCGTACTGATATTTCTACGCGTACAGAATCCAAAACTGCTCCAGAACTCGTTACCTCCGTGGTGATGAGCTCCAGAACCTCCACGTGTCCATCGGGGCCTGGTCTCTTCTTTTCCGCAGAGACAAGCTCCGGTGGTGCCGCGTGTCAAGCAGGTGAGACCTCCCTTCTTTGGAGGTGAGCTCCACGTGCGCCACGTATCCTGGCGGTCGGGACCTCCTCTGTCACAGCCGGTTTCTCCGAAGAACAACCGAGTGAATATCACATGTATGCCAGGATCAGTTTCTCATACATGTGATGACAAATAGTGAAGCATCATTTATTACAAGCAAGGTGTCGAATATAAATAAGTCTTACATAGCATGCGTCTCGATGGACGATAATAAGCTCATAATATGTAAACAAAACAGCAGCGGAATGTTATTCTTGTGGGCTCCGTCACAGGCGTTGCCCGGGGGACTCCATGAACCTAGAATCCTTCTTCAGGTCCGAAGTCTTGGTCATTGAACACCACATCATCCCCTTGACCCGAGCAGCAATTTAAACCAAAAAATATGCAAGTTTGAGTACCGTTGGTACTCAGCAAGTGTGGGAAAGTTATGTCATGCATGGCCAGAGCAAGGAGAGGTTGAACTCATGGTTAAAGCACTACACAATTAGTACCTATCACCTTAGCTTATTAAGCACCTACATTACTACATAGGTGAAATGGTCCCAATCTCCCAACCCATCATCATAATCAAATAACCATAACATC
Source organism: Neostapfia colusana (assembly GCA_030760725.1). Lineage (NCBI taxonomy): Eukaryota > Viridiplantae > Streptophyta > Magnoliopsida > Poales > Poaceae > Neostapfia > Neostapfia colusana. Next base: position 98,890,149 of record JASWHV010000007.1, on the reverse strand, counting down.
ATTTCCAATGTTAAGCTCCCCGCTTAACATCCACAACTTCCAAAGTCATCATCCTCTAATCATGAATAAGTCCAAGCCGCTCTTGACCGTGAGCACGGCTGTCATGACAGTTTTGACTCTGCAGAGTTTGCACCACTGTACCCACATGTAGTGATTTCATCCCCCGTTGCCGGGTGGACTAAAAGAACCTCCATTATTCCAGTTGCCACGAACCACATTCAAACTTCCCAGGTGTGTAGCCAGGAGATCACTACGAAGCCTTTACAAAGGGATTCCTGATGAGCGTGGGCCCACTGAGGTTTCACCCCTAACAGCATACAAGAGGCTCCAACCCCGCTGCAGTGGCCCCCTCTTGATCCTTGCGGTTCATATGGTAGTCCAGCTGACACCTTCTCCCCGCACCATCCAACACACCCATACTACGCCGGGGATACCCCTAATTAATTGGCCAAGCTGCCCCATCTCAACATGTGGTTGGCACGGTAAAGCCAGGTTACATGCTCCATGAACCGGTCCTTAGGATCCAGGCAAGTACTAAACACAAACCCGAGTCTCGTGCACCCAGCACCAACCAAATCATCCAACTTGCCTCGATCCCTACCTCTACATAACTCATAATATCTAATTCAAGAGTAAGGTAAATAAATTGATGATCTCATATCCCAATTATCCCATTCTAAGCATGGCTAAGCATAAGCATAATAATAAATGACATGATAAAATAAATCCCAACCCAAGCTACAAGGAAACAAGGTAATGCAATTCTAGCGAAACTTCCTAGCATAGGTTTCATATTTGAATTGACAATGCAAATAATTCTATCTACACATCCTAGCATAACAGAGGGGTTTAAAAATTCCATATAGGGTCAAAAAAAAGTAAATCCACCCTACTACAGGGTCTAATTTATTATTTTACAAATTTCCAGGGTCTAACTACACATAACAGAGGTGTTTTGCAATTTTTTTATTAAGTCCAGGGGCTAAAACTGATTTTTAAATGAATTTACACGAATTTCTGAAGTTCCAGGGGCTAGATCAGAAGTTTCCGGGGCTAGTGTAACACCCCAAATTTTGATTCAAAACTCTAAACCATGTTCAGAGGGGAATTTAAAAATTTTTGGACATGTTGCATGTTTTGCAAAAATTCAAATTCAAACTGGAATTCAAATTATACTCAAAACAGAAAAGAAATGGAAAAAGAAAAAGAGAAACGGGAAAAAAACCGGCCAGTGGGCCGAAACCCGCCAGCCGGCCCAGTTTCCCCGCGCCAGCCCGCCCCCGCGCGCGCCGCTCTGTCTCTCACAGGCAGGTGGGACCCACCTGTCATCCCTAACCCCGCGACCCCGGACTCTCTCCCGCGCGCGCGATCGCAACCGACCGGATTTCCGCGTCCCGCAGCCGAATTCTGGTCCCAAACAACTCAAACTCGATCGCAACAGACCCACCGCCCTCCCCCGGCTATAAAAACCCCAGCCCCGATCAGTTTTTCCCACGCGATCGCCGATTTTTACTCCGGTGAGCACCGAGACTTCGCCGGTGAATTCTGGCCGATCTAAGCTCGGAAAGTCTGATCTAACTCGCTGGTCTTGATCCACCGCCTCCGGGGAGCTTTGCAGGTGCAGAAAACTCGGAGACTTACGGTGTAAATCCAGCGCCGACGAGCTTCGCCGTGGTTTTGTCTCGGACCTCGCCGCCGATCACTTTCCAGGACCCCCGAGCTCGAGAAAACCCCCGAGGTGAGATCCCTGACCTCCCCTCTACCGGTCTAGGCCATAAGATCACAGTTTTAGGCAGAATTCTCGAGGATCCGAAACTTTCCGGCGAGATCGCCGCTTCCCGCCGCCGTGCGCCGCCGGCAGCGCCGCCCGCGCTCGATCAGAGCGACGTGGCCGCTTGTGCGCCGTTTATTTTAAATCGCACGGTAGACTTTAAAACCCCGCGTACCGGTTCGATATTATAATCTCAGCCGTCGGTTTAAGATCGGACGGTCCATGTCAGCCCCGCATTATAAAGACTGGAATTCTTACGTGGTACCCCCTGGGGTTCTCTGGAATTGAGAGCTAGCCCCGGAAACTTCAGATCTAGCCCCTGGAACTCCAGAAAATCATGTAAATTCATTTAAAAATCAGTTTTAGCCCCTGGACTTAATAGAAATTAGGAAAAACACCTCTGATAAGTGTAGCTAGACCCCTGGAAATTATGAAAATAATATTATAGACCATGTAATGAGGTGAGTTCATTATTTTAACCATGTTTAGTAATTAATTTAGAAAATTGAATATGTAACTAGTGTTTAAAAATTAAAAAGTGGGACAAACATAATTGTCAAAATTAATTAAAACCTTTCTCAGTACTTAGAAAACTTTGGAGTGAGATAAAAATATATTTTGGGCTGAAATGAATTTGTTTCATTTATTAATCACATTATTTAGTATAGGGACACATTTTTAAGTAAAGAATAGCTATAGAAAAAAATAGGGAAAATAATTATGAAATAGTTTACATCAGAGGCCAAGGTCAAAATATGTTATTCAATTATTTAGGACCAAAACCTATACTGTTTAGATGATGTGTATTACTAATTTCAGAATAAAATACACAATTATGCATAGGAATATAAATCTGAAAATATAGCAACTAGTAAATGATAAATGGAGTTTCTAAAATACAAAGAATTCAGTTTAGGGTTGGTAGAAATTATGAAGGCACATAAGGGGAAGAATAATACTTTATTCTTGGTAGTAAAAAGGTGAAGTAGTTGAATATAAGAAATTTATTGGAAACCCATATAAATAGTATGTAAGTATAAAGGTGGACACAAAAGTAGGAATCATATACACATGGTTAAAAGTGCATGCAAGCCACAACTCAACACACAGAGTAACCACAACACATATAATGGTGAATGAATTTCATAAATATGAATGCGTGGTTTGTATGAAGTAGAAGTGTGAACTATGTCTTATGATTGTTGTTTTTCTTTTGCTATGTGTGATGGTATGAAGTAGAACCTGTTCAAGAGCAAGTTAACCCTTTCCAAGATCAGGACTACCCATTTCAAGAGCAGCAAGAAGGAGGCAAGTGTCCTTGACCACTTTGATCCTATGCTAGGATGTGTAGATAGAATTATTTGCATTGTCAAGTTAAATATGAAACCCATGCTAGGAAGTTTCCCTAGAATTGCATTACCTTGTTTCCTTGAAGCTTGGGTTGGGATTTATTTTGTCATGTCATTTATTTACATGCATATGCTTAGCCATGCTTAGAATGGGATATTTGGGATATGAGATCATCAGTTTATTTTACCATACTCTTGAATGAGACATTGTGAATTATGTAGAGGTAGGGATCAAGGCAAGTTGGATGTTTTGGTTGTGTGCTGGGTGCACGAGACTTGGGTTTGTGTTTAGTACTTGCCTGGATCCTAAGGACCGGTTCATGGAGCATGTAACCCGGCTTTACAGTGCCAACCACATGCTGAGATGGGGCAGCTTGGCCAATTAATTAGGTGTATCCCCGGCGTAGTATGGGTGTGTTGGATGGTGCGGGGAGTAGGTGTCAGCTGGACTACCATATGAACCGCAAGGCTCAAGAGGGGGCCACTGCAGCGGGGTTGGAGCCTCTTGTATGCTGTTAGGGGTGAAACCTCAGTGGGCCCACGCTCATCGGGAATCCCTTTGTAAAGGCTTCGTAGTGATCTCCGGGCCGCACACCTGGGAAGTGTGAATGTGGATCGTAGCCACTGGCATAATGGAGGTTCTTTTAGTCCACTCGGCAACGGGGGATGAAATCACTACTTGTGGGTACAGTGGTACAAACTCTGCAGAGTCAAAACTGTCTTGACAGCCGTGCTCACGGTTAAGAGCGGCCTGGACTTATTCATGATTATAGGATTGATGGTTTTGGAGGTTAAGCGGGGAGCTTAACATTGGAAATGATGTTATGGTTATTGGATTATGATAATGGGTTGGGAGATTAGGACCATTTCACCTGTGTAGTAATGTAGGTGCTTAATAAGCTAAGGTGATAGGTATTAATTGCGTAGTGCTTTAACCATGAGTTCAACCTCTCCTTGTTCTAGCCATGCATGATATAATTTTCCTACACTTGCTGAGTACCATTGGTACTCAACCTTGCATATTTGTTGGTTTATATTGCTGCTCAGGTCAAGATAATGAGGTGGTGTATAATGACCAAGATTTTGGACCCGAGGAAGGTTTTTAGGTTCATGAAGACCCCCGGGCAACGCCTGTGATGGAGCCCTAAAGAATAATATTCCGCTGCTAGTTTATTTACTTGTGATGAAGCATTAGTGTCCATTGAGACATTTGCGATGTAAGACTTATTTATATTCGACACCTGGCTTGTAATAAATGATGCTTCACTATTTGTCATCACATGTATGAGAAAATGATCCTGGCATACATGTGATATTCACTTGGTTGTTCTTCGGAAAAACCGGGTGTGACAGAGGTGGTATCAGAGCCAAGGTTGCCCGTAGGAACGTGGACCTAGGTAGAAATGGACGTATTTAAGGGCCCTATTTTCTTAAAAACTATTTTCCAAGGTGTGGGTGGAAAAGTGTTATTAAAGGAGTCATTTTCTTCATCTTACCCCAACTTTCATTCAAAATAGGATTTTTGTTTGAGAATTTATCTAACTTAATTTTTAAATTCTTTTGTTTTAGATGGTTCGCATGATTCGCACCGCTCGTAAGTCCACAGGAGGGAGAGTTCCCGTAGTTGCCCTTGCCGAAAGAGAGGAGAGTCGTCCAGTGACGTACCTTTCCTATGGATTGGCAGTAGGAGATTTGTTGCGCCGTCTTCGACGTATGCTCGAAGCCCCCGGCAATACGGGCAAGCTAATCATCCACTATAACTCCACCAGGACCATCCATGAGAAGAGGGAAGAATGGAGTTCGGAGATGAGGATTATACACGAGAATCAGCTGCTTAAGATTCACCACTCTCCAGCTTGTCGAGCAACACAAGTTGACGCGGAGAAAGATGTCACCTGGGAGGCCATCACCTGCCAGAGTCACATCTATCGTCGCCACTTGGACAAAACTGAGTACATGTATGTCCTCCAACGTGAGAGTGGTACCACGGAGTACAAGTACCCACCGGTGCAGCAAGGGACTTCCCATGAGCACATGGACTTGTGCTTGGAGGATGCTGCTATGCTCAGCACTCGACTGCAGGAGTGTCAACAAGAGCTTCAGGATGTCCGAGACACCCTGAAGGAAACGGAGGCGTTGCTGCGAGCTTGCTTAAAGGTGAGAGAAAGAGGAGATGGGAATGAATGGTGTGTCACCGTGAATGATACATGGACTCCTGACTCCCCGGATCGCCGAGCAATCAGGCGTCGTCGCACTTCTCCACCAGCAGCCTCCCCACACAAAGCAGAGTCAGAAGGTAGCCGAAATGAGGAGGAAGATCCCGAGGAGCCAGCTCAAGAGGACGAGTAGTGTAGAGTCTTTCCCCTAGCTAGCAAGAGGTCGAGTAGTCGAGTCGTTACGTAGTTAATGGTGTGATGATGCTTGGTGTGTGACGTGAGTTGTGGAAGCCATGAGCAATTGTCCACAGCCTCGTCTTCAGATTGTTTTGCTTTGGTGTGTGAACCCACAGGAAATAATAGTGCATTTATTTGGTGTGAGATATAAACCCTCGTAAAATTTTAACAAAGCCTCAACACCTCAAAGTACCAACAAATGAAAGTAGTAAGATGATACTAAATGGTATCAAATTAACATTTGATTGATTCTGCCAGATGGCCGGAAGAGGAAAAGGACGTGCTGCCAACCCCGCCAACAACAATGATGAGGCATGCAACCCTCATCTTTCTGGAGGCCAGGACAGGGGTGGTCGCCGTGAAGAAGTTGATCCTCTCCACCAAATGCTGGAGAATCAAAATGAACTCATCCAGAACTTGACTCAAGTGGTGGCCAACTTGCATCAAGTTCCACCTCCACAAGCTGCACCACGCCAACCAAGGTTGAGTGAGTTTCTAGGAACTCAACCTCCAAAGTTTGCAAGTGCTGCTGAACCTCTGGAGGCAGATGATTGGCTGAAGACCATTGAAAGTAAGATGAGGATAATACAATGCCAAGGGTATGAGAGGGTGCTGTTTGCCTCTCATCAATTGCATGGACCTGCTGCTGATTGGTGGACCGCCTACGTGGCCGCCCATCATGACCCTGAGAACATCACTTGGGACGAGTTCAAGCGTAGCTTCCGCAACCACTACATCCCAAGAGGTGAACTCAAAAACAAGAGGAAGGAGTTTTTGGGACTGCAGCAGGGAAACATGACGGTGAGGGAATACCTCACTAAATTTACTCAACTATCCCGTTATGCTCCACGAGACATAGAGACTGATGAGCAGAAACAAGATTGTTTCGTGGAAGGACTTACCGCAGAGATGCAGTGTGCCATGTCCTCCAATGAGTATGAAAGCTTTCAAAAGATGGTGGACAGAGCATTTGTGGTGGAAAGGAAGCTAAAGGCCCTGGAAAATGAGAATAAGAGGAAGGCGGGGTGGTCACATCAGGCCTCAGGGAGCAACACCCGCCCACGTATGATGCAGCAACCTACGGGGCAGACAAGCCGTGCTGCGGTACCCTATTCAGCACCAAGAGGGTACAACCCAAACTACAGGCCTCCCGCAGCACCAGCACAGCCGCAACGTCAGTTTGTGCAGCAGCCTCGCCCCGCATATCCACCTCGACCAGCAGTGCAAGGACCCCCAAACCAACCCCAAGACAACAAGGGCCAGGCATCTAAGATTGGGGTGCAATATTTCAGCTGTGGTGAAGTGGGGCATTACGCCCATAAATGCCCAAAGAAGAAGCCTGCGCCGCCACAACAGCAGAATGTAGTGAGAGGACGGGTGAACCACGTCACTATGGAGGAAGCACAAGAGGCACCCGACGTGGTAGTTGGTAAGTTTCCTGCCAATTTACACCTTGCAACTCTGCTGTTTGATTCTGGTGCTACCCACTCGTTCATTGCTCAAGGGTTTGTTAAGAAGCATGACCTAGCAACCACACAAATGAACCATATGCTAGCCGTAAACTCTCCAGGTGGAGAAATAAGGACAAGACAAGTGTGTCCCAAAGTGAGCCTAGACATTAATGGGGTAGTATTTACTGCTAACCAAAAAGTGATAGATTCACAAGGGATAGATATTATTTTGGGTATGGATTGGTTGACCAAACATAAAGGAATCATCCATTGTTCGACCAGAACGGTGGAACTAACTCACCCCAGTGGTACCAGAGTAAAGTTCATAACAATACACGAGCCTAGGAGGGACATTAAATTAAATCAAGTGGAGGTGAAAGTTGAGGAAATCAGGACTATCAGGGAATATCCGGATGTTTTTCCGGAGGAGTTGCCAGGTATGCCTCCCGACCGTGATGTGGAATTCGCAATTGAGCTAGTATCGGGAACAGCCCCGATATACAAGAGACCTTATCGAATGGACTCCAAGCAGCTAGAAGAGCTAAAGGATCATTTGAGAGAATTGACGGAGAAGGGGTATATTCGCCCTAGTTCCTCACCATGGGGAGCTCCGGTGATATTTGTGCCCATGAAAGACGGAACCCAAAGGTTATGCGTGGATTACCGTGCCTTGAATGAGGTAACCATCAAAAACAAGTACCCATTACCCCGTATTGAAGACTTGTTTGATCAGTTGAGGGGAGCTTGTGTGTTCTCGAAAATTGATCTCAGGTCGGGGTACCACCAACTCAAGATAAGGCAACCAGATATTCCCAAGACAGCTTTCGTATCTCGGTACGGACTGTATGAATACACTGTCATGCCTTTTGGGCTAACCAATGCACCGGCATATTTCATGTACCTCACGAACAAGGTATTCATGGAATATTTGGACAAATTTGTGGTGGTTTTCATAGATGATATTCTCGTCTTCTCCAAAGATGAAGAGGAACATGAGAAACATCTAAGGTTGGTGTTACAGAGGCTGAGAGAACACCAACTATATGCCAAGTTGAGCAAGTGCGAGTTTTGGCTGAAGAGAGTTCCCTTTTTAGGACATATAATCTCGGAGGGAGGAATCTCCGTAGATCCCGCCAAAATCGAAGATATCCAGAAGTGGAAAACCCCTGAAAATGTCGGGGAAGTTCGAAGCTTTTTGGGATTGGCTGGATACTATCGACGGTTTATTGAGGGATTCTCCAAGATCTCGAGACCTCTCACCAAACTGTTGGAGAAGGGAATCACATTCACCTGGACGCCACAGTGCGAGACGAGATTTCAGGAGTTAAAGAAGAGATTGACAACAGCCCCAGTGTTGATTATGCCAGATATGCAGAAGAATTTCACAGTGTACTGCGATGCCTCTGGAAATGGGTTGGGATGTGTTCTCATGCAAGAAGGACATGTCGTGGCATATGCATCCCGGCAGCTTCGGAAGCACGAGAAGAACTATCCTACACATGACCTAGAACTAGCTGCAGTGGTACACGCATTGAAAATTTGGCGGCACTATTTGATGGGGAAGAGGACAGAGATATATACGGATCATAAGAGTTTGAAGTACATATTCACACAGCCAGATCTCAATCTCCGACAAAGGAGATGGTTAGAGCTAATCAATGACTTTGATGTGGGCATCAACTATCATCCTGGGAAAGCAAACGTCGTGGCCGATGCTTTGAGTCGGAAAGTGCAGGTCAATAAGTTGAGCTTGAAGGACATGCCCGCAGAATTGAAGGACGAGGTTATAAGACTCAATCTATGTCTAGTAAATAGTGGTGAAACCATCGCCATGGAAGTGGACTCCACACTCGAGCAAGACATACGCGAGGGCCAAAAGAATGATGAGAAGATACAAGAGATCAGACAGCTCATTAAGGAAAATAAAGCTCCTGGTTTTAGAGAGGATGAACAGGGAACGGTGTGGCACGGGAAAAGGATCTGTGTGCCAGAAGTAAAAGAGATCCGTGAATTAATTTTGAAGGAGGCTCATGATTCCAACTATTCCATTCATCCTGGGAGTACGAAGATGTACCAGGATCTCAAGAGCAGGTATTGGTGGTATGGCATGAAGCGAGATGTCGCGGAACATGTTGCCCTATGTGACACATGTCAGTTAGTGAAAGCAGAACATCAACGACCCGGGGGATTATTGCAACCACTCAAAGTACCTGAATGGAAGTGGGAAGAAATCAGCATAGATTTTGTCGTGGGATTGCCTAGGACCCAATCCGGGTATGATTCAATATGGGTCATTATTGATAGGCTAACCAAGGTAGCTCATTTCATCCCTGTGAAAGAAAGCTACAGCGGATCCAAATTGGCAGAATTGTACATGTCAAGGATTGTGTGTTACCATGGGGTGCCAAAGAAGATAGTGTCGGACCGAGGGACACAGTTCACCTCGAGGTTTTGGCAAAAGTTGCATGAAACCATGGGAACCCATCTGAACTTCAGCTCTGCCTATCATCCCCAAACTGACGGGCAGACGGAGAGAACCAATCAGATCCTTGAAGATATGTTAAGGGCATGTGCACTCAAAAACAATAGGAGTTGGGACAAGAACTTACCGTATGCGGAGTTTTCCTATAACAACAGTTATCAAGCTAGTATGAAGATGTCACCGTTTGAAGCTTTGTATGGAAGGAAGTGCAGAACTCCCCTATTTTGGAACCAAACAGGAGAAAGTAAAGTGTTTGGTCCAGAAGTGCTACAAGAAGCCGAGGCGAAGGTGAGGGAGATTCGCAACAACTTGAGGATAGCACAAACACGCCAGAAGAGTTATGCTGATGTACGAAGAAGAGAACTCGTTTTCAACGTGGGAGACTATGTTTATCTCAAGGTGTCCCCTATCAGAGGTCTTCGTCGGTTCAAGGTGAAAGGGAAGTTGTCACCTCGATACATCGGACCCTTTCAGGTTTTGGAAAGGAAAGGCGAAGTGGCGTACCAACTAGAGTTACCGGTTCATCTATCGGAGGTGCACGATGTATTTCATGTGTCACAACTCAAGAAATGCCTGAGGACGCCTGAGGAGGTGTTACCCATGAATGAAGTGGATGTAGCTGAAGATTTGTCTTATGCCGAGCAACCATACAAGATTTTGGAGACAATGGAACGCCTCACCAGAAATAAAAGAATCCGGATGTGCAAGGTGCAGTGGAAGCATCACTCAGAAGAGGAAGCCACCTGGAAACGGGAAGATGAGCTCAAGGCACAATTTCCGGAATTGTTTTCTTAGAAACACCAATCTCGAGGACGAGATTTCTTTTAAGGGGGGTAGAGCTGTAACACCCCAAATTTTGATTCAAAACTCTAAACCATGTTCAGAGGGGAATTTAAAATTTTTTGGACGTGTTGCATGTTTTGCAAAAATTCAAATTCAAACTGGAATTCAAATTATACTCAAAACAGAAAAGAAATGGAAAAAGAAAAAGAGAAACGGGAAAAAAACCGGCCAGTGGGCCGAAACCCGCCAGCCGGCCCAGTTTCCCCGCGCCAGCCCGCCCCCGCGCGCGCCGCGCTGTCTCTCACAGACAGGTGGGACCCACCTGTCATCCCTAACCCCGCGACCCCGGACTCTCTCCCGCGCGCGCGATCGCAACCGACCGGATTTCCGCGTCCCGCAGCCGAATTCTGGTCCCAAACAACTCAAACTCGATCGCAACAGACCCACCGCCCTCCCCCGGCTATAAAAACCCCAGCCCCGATCAGTTTTTCCCACGCGATCGCCGATTTTTACTCCGGTGAGCACCGAGACTTCGCCGGTGAATTCTGGCCGATCTAAGCTCGGAAACTTTGATCTAACTCGCTGGTCTTGATCCACCGCCTCCGGGGAGCTTTGCAGGTGCAGAAAACTCAGAGACTTACGGTGTAAATCCAGCGCCAACGTGCTTCGCCGTGGTTTTGTCTCGGACCTCGCCGCCGATCACTTTCCAGGACCCCCGAGCTCGAGAAAACCCCCGAGGTGAGATCCCTGACCTCCCCTCTACCGGTATAGGCCATAAGATCACAGTTTTAGGCAGAATTCTCGAGGATCCGAAACTTTCCGGCGAGATCGCCGCTTCCCGCCGCCCTGCGCCGCCGGCAGCGCCGCCCACGCTCGATCAGAGCGACGTGGCCGCTTGTGCGCCGTTTATTTTAAATCGCACGGTAGACTTTAAAACCCCGCGTACCGGTTCGATATTATAATCTCAGTCGTCGGTTTAAGATCGGACGGTCCATGTCAGCCCCGCATTATAAAGACTGGAATTCTTACGTGCTACCCCCTGGGGTTCTCTGGAATTGAGAGCTAGCCCCGGAAACTTCAGATCTAGCCCCTGGAACTCCAGAAAATCATGTAAATTCATTTAAAAATCAGTTTTAGCCCCTGGACTTAATAGAAATTAGGAAAAACACCTCTGATAAGTGTAGCTAGACCCTTGGAAATTATGAAAATAATATTATAGACCCTGTAATGAGGTGAGTTCATTATTTTAACCCTGTTTAGTAATTAATTTAGAAAATTGAATATGTGACTAGTGTTTAAAAATTAAAAAGTGGGACAAACATAATTGTCAAAATTAATTAAAAGCTTTCTCAGTACTTAGAAAACTTTGGAGTGAAATATATTTTGGGCTGAAATGAATCTGTTTCATTTATTAATCACATTATTCAGTATATGGACACATTTTTAAGTAAAGAATAGCTATACAAAAAAATAGGGAAAATAATTATGAAATAGTTTACATCAGAGGCCAAGGTCAAAATATGTTATTCAATTATTTAGGACCAAAACCTATACTGTTTAGATGATGTGTATTACTAATTTCATAATAAAATACACAATTATGCATAGGAATATAAATCTGAAAATATAGCAACTAGTAAATGATAAATGGAGTTTCTAAAATACAAAGAATTCAGTTTAGGGTTGGTAGAAATTATGAAGGCACATAAGGGGAAGAATAATACTTTATTCTTGGTAGTAAAAAGGTGAAGTAGTTGAATATAAGAAATTTATTGGAAACCCATATAAATAGTATGTAAGTATAAAGGTGGACACAAAAGTAGGAATCATATACACATGGTTAAAAGTGCATGCAAGCCACAACTCAACACACAAAGTAACCACAACACATATAATGGTGAATGAATTTCATAAATATGAATGTGCGGTTTGTATGAAGTAGAAGTGTGAACTATGTCTTATGATTGTTGTTTTTCTTTTGCTATGTGTGATGGTATGAAGTAGAACCTGTTCAAGAGCAAGTTAACCCTTTCCAAGATCAGGACTACCCATTTCAAGAGCAGCAAGAAGGAGGCAAGTGTCCTTGACCACTTTGATCCTATGCTAGGATGTGTAGATAGAATTATTTGCATTGTCAAGTTAAATATGAAACCCATGCTAGGAAGTTTCCCTAGAATTGCATTACCTTGTTTCCTTGAAGCTTGGGTTGGGATTTATTTTGTCATGTCATTTATTTACATGCATATGCTTAGCCATGCTTAGAATGGGATATTTGGGATATGAGATCATCAGTTTATTTTACCATACTCTTGAATGAGACATTGTGAATTATGTAGAGGTAGGGATCAAGGCAAGTTGGATGTTTTGGTTGTGTGCTGGGTGCACGAGACTTGGGTTTGTGTTTAGTACTTGCCTGGATCCTAAGGACCGGTTCATGGAGCATGTAACCCGGCTTTACAGTGCCAACCACTTGCTGAGATGGGGCAGCTTGGCCAATTAATTAGGTGTATCCCCGGCGTAGTATGGGTGTGTTGGATGGTGCAGGGAGTAGGTGTCAGCTGGACTACCATATGAACCGCAAGGCTCAAGAGGGGGCCACTGCAGCGGGGTTGGAGCCTCTTGTATGCTGTTAGGTGTGAAACCTCAGTGGGCCCACGCTCGTCGGGAATCCCTTTGTAAAGGCTTCGTAGTGATCTCCGGGCCGCACACCTGGGAAGTGTGAATGTGGATCGTAGCCACTGGCATAATGGAGGTTCTTTTAGCCCACCCGGCAACGGGGGATGAAATCACTACTTGTGGGTACAGTGGTACAAACTCTGCAGAGTCAAAACTGTCTTGACAGCCGTGCTCACGGTTAAGAGCGGCCTGGACTTATTCATGATTAGAGGATTGATGGTTTTGGAGGTTAAGCGGGGAGCTTAACATTGGAAATGATGTTATGGTTATTGGATTATGATAATGGGTTGGGAGATTAGGACCATTTCACCTGTGTAGTAATGTAGGTGCTTAATAAGCTAAGGTGATAGGTATTAATTGCGTAGTGCTTTAACCATGAGTTCAACCTCTCCTTGTTCTAGCCATGCATGATATAATTTTCCTACACTTGCTGAGTACCATTGGTACTCAACCTTGCATACTTGTTGGTTTATATTGCTGCTCAGGTCAAGATAATGAGGTGGTGTATAATGAACAAGATTGTGGACCCGAGGAAGGTTTTTAGGTTCATGAAGACCCCCGGGCAACGCCTGTGATGGAGCCCTAAAGAATAATATTCCGCTGCTAGTTTATTTACTTGTGATGAAGCATTAGTGTCCATTGAGACATTTGCGATGTAAGACTTATTTATATTCGACACCTGGCTTTTAATAGATGATGCTTCACTATTTGTCATCACATGTATGAGGAAATGATCCTGGCATACATGTGATATTCACTTGGTTGTTCTTCGGAAAAACCGGGTGTGACAACTAGATCAGAAGTTTCCGGGGCTGGCTCGTATTTTCCAAAATTCCCAGGGGGTAGCGTGTAAGAATCCTGGCCTTTATAACGCGGGGCTGATGTGGACCGTCCGATTTAAAATAGACGGCTGAGATTATAACGCGAAGCGGTACCGTTAGATCTAATAGGATGTTCTGCTTTCACCAACTGACATGTGTCACATAGGGCAACATGTTCCGCGACATCTCGCTTCATGCCATACCACCAATACCTGCTCTTGAGGTCATGATACATCTTCGTACTCCTAGAATGAATGGAATAGTTAGAATCATGAGCCTCCTTCAAAATCAATTCACGGATCTCCTTCACTTCAGGCACACAGATTCTCTTCCCGTGCCACAACGTACCTTGTTCATCCTCTCTGAAACCAGGGGCTTTATTATCCTTGACGTACCTCGTATGTCTTGCTCTAACGTGGAGTCCACTTCCATGGCGATGGCTTCACCACTATTCACCAGACATAGATTGAGTTTTATAACCTCTTCCTTCAATTCCGTAGGCATGTCCTTCAAGCTCAACCTATTGACCTGCACTTTCCGGCTTACAGCATCCGCCACGACGTTCGCTTTCCCAGGATGATAGTTGATGCCCACATCCAAGTCGTTGATCAGCTCTAACCATCTCCTTTGTCTGAGGTTGAGATCTGGCTGTGTGAAAATATACTTTAAGCTCTTATGATCTGTATATATCTCTGTCCTCTTCCCCATCAAGTAATGCCGCCAAATCTTCAACGCGTGTACCACTGGAGCTAGCTCTAGGTCATGTGTAGGATAGTTCTTCTCGTGTTTCCGGAGCTGCCGGGACGCATAAGCCACGACATGCCCCTCTTGCATGAGAACACATCCCAACCCGTGTCGAGAGGCATCGCAGTACACCGAAAAGTTCTTCGGCATGTCTAGCATAACTAGCAGTGGGGCTGTTGTCAATCTTTTCTTTAATTCTTGAAAACTCGTCTCGCACTGCGGTGTCTATGTGAATGTGATTCCCTTCTCTAACAATTTGGTGAGGGGTCTCGAGATCTTGGAGAAACCCTCAATAAACCGTCGATAATACCCAGCCAATCCTATGAAGCTTCAAACTTCCCTGACATTCTCAGGGGTCTTCCACTTCTGTACATCCTCGATCTTGGCGGGATCTACGGAGATTCCTCCCTCCGAGATTATATGTCCTAAGAATGGAACTCTCTTCAGCCAAAACTCACACTTGCTCAACTTGGCATATAGTTGGTGTTCTCTTAGCTTTTGCAACACCAACCTCTAATGCCTCTCATGTTCTTCTTCATCTTTGGAAAAGACGAGAATGTCATCAATGAAAACCACCACAAATTTGTCCAGATATTCCATGAATACCTTGTTCATGAGATACATGAAGTATGTCAGGGCATTAGTTAGCCCGGAAGGCATGACGGTGTATTCATATAGTCCGTACCGAGATACGAAAGCTGTCTTTGGAATATCAGTTTGTCTTATCTTAAGTTGGTGGTATCCTGACTTGAGATCAATTTTCGAGAACACACAAGCTCCCCTCAACTGATAAAACAAGTCTTCAATGTGGGGTAATGGGTACTTGTTCTTAATGGTTACTTCATTCAACACACGGTAGTCTACGCACAACCTTTGAGTTCCGTCCTTCTTGGGCACAAATATCACTGGAGCTCCCCATGGTGAGGAACTAGGACGAATGTACCCCTTCTCTGTCAATTGTCTTAAATGTTCCTTGAGTTCTTACAGCTGTTTGGAGTCCATCCGATGGGGTCTCTTGTATATCGGAGCTGTTCCAGGCACTAGCTCAATCGCGAATTCCACCTCACGACCGGGAGGCATACCTGGCAACTCCTCCGGAAAAACATCTGGATATTGCCTGATGATCCTGACCTCCTCCACTTCCACCTCAACTTGATTGAATTTAATGTCCCTCCTAGGCTCTTGTATGCTTATGAACTCTACCCTGGTGCCACTAGGGTGAGTTAGTTCCACCGTTCTTGTTGAACAATGTATGATTCTTTTATGTTTGGTCAACCAATCCATACCCAAAATAATATCTATCCCTCGTGAATCTATCACTATGAGGTTTGCAGTAAATACCACCCCATTAATGTCTAGATTCACCTTGGGACACACTTGTCTTGTCCTTATTTCTCCCCCTGGAGAGTTTACTGCTAGCATATGGTTCATTTGTGTTGTTGCTAGATCATGCTTCTTAACAAACCCTTGGGAAATGAACGAGTGGGTAGCACCAGAATCGAACAACAGGGTTGCAATGTGTAAATTGGCAGGAAACTTACCAACTACCACGTCGGGTTCCTCTTGCGCCTCCTCCATGGTCACGTGGTTCACCCGTCCTCGCATCACATTCTGCTGTTGCGGCTGCACGGGCTTCTTCTTTGGGCACTTATGTGCGTAGTCCCCCACCTCGCCACAATTGAAGCATTGCACCCCAACCTTAGGTGTCTGGCCTTTGTTGTCTTGGGATTGGTTCTGTGGTCCTTGCACTGCTGGTCGAGGTTGATATGTGGGACGAGGCTGATGTACAAACTGACACTGCGGCTGTGCCGGTGCTGGTGGAGGCTTGAAATTTGGGTTGTACCCTCTGGGTGCTGAGTAGGGCACCACAGCACGGCTCGTCTGCCCTGCGGTTGGTTGCATCAGTCGTGGGCGTGTGTTGCTACCCGAGGCTTGGTGTGACCATCCCGCCTTCCTCTTGTTTTCATTTTCCAAGGCCTTCAGCTTCCTCTCCACAACAAATGCTCTGTCCACCATCTTTTGGAAGCTTTCATACTCGTTGGAGGACATTGCACACTGCATTTCCGCTGTAAGTCCTTCCACAAAGCAGTCCTGTTTCTGCTCATCAGTCTCGATGTACCGTGGTGTATAATGGGATAGTTGGGTGAATTTAGTGAGGTATTCCCTCACAGTCATGTTTCCTTGCTGCAGCCCCAAGAACTCCTTTCTCTTGTTTTTGAGTTCACCGCTTGGTATGTAATGGTTGCGGAAACTACGCTTGAACTCTTCCCAAGTGATGTTCTCAGGGTCATGATGGGCGGCCACGTAAGCGGTTCACCAATCAGCAGCAGGTCCATGCAATTGGTGAGAGGCAAACAGCACCCTCTCATACCCTTGGCATTGTATGATCCTCATCTTGCTCTCAATGGTCTTTAGCCAATCATCTGCCTCCAGAGGTTCAGCAGCACTTTCAAACTTTGGAGGTTGAGTCCCTAGAAACTCACTCAACCTTGGTTGGCGTGGTGCAGCTTGTGCAGGTGGAGCTTGGTGCAAGTTGGCCACCACTTGAGTCAGGCTCTGGATGAGCTGATTCTGATTTTCAAGCATTTGGTGGATGGGATCAACTCCTTCAGGGCGACCCCCCTGTCTTGTCCTCCAGAAAGATGAGGGTTGTCGGACTCATCGTTGTTGTTGGCGGGGTTGGCACCACGACCCTTTCCTCTTCCGGCCATCTATCATGATCAACCAAATGTTAATTTAAAGCGTTTCGTATTAAATTCCAATTTGCTTGTTTAAACTTAAACTCATGGGGTCTTATTATATTAATATTTTCTGAGGGTTTCACGTCTCACGCGAAAATAAACGCACTCTTAATTCATAGGGGTTCACACATCAAGGCAAAACAACCTGAAGACGAGGTTGTGGACAAATGCCCATGGCTTCCACAACTCACGTCACACACCAAACATTAACACACCATTAACTAAGGTATTGACTCGCCTACTTGATAACCTGCTGAACTATGGGAAAGGACTCTACACGACTCGTATCACTGAGCTGGCTCCTCGGGGTCTTCCTCATTATTGCGGCTGCCCTCTGACTCCGCTTTGGGTGAGTAAGCTGCTGGTGGAGAAGTGAGGCGACGCCTGCTCGCCTGGCGATCTAGGGAGTCAGGAGTCCATGTGTCATTCACGGTGACACACAGTTCATTCCCATCTCCTCTTTCTCTCGCCCTCAAGCTGGCTCGAAGCAAAGACTTAGTCTCCTTCAGGGTGTCACGAACATCCTGAAGCTCCTGCTGACACTCCTGCAGTCGAGTGCTGAGCATAGCAGCATCCTCTAAACACAGGTCCATGTGCTCATGGGCAGTCCCCTGCTGCACTGGCGGGTACTTGTATTCCGCGGTACCACTCTCACGCTGGAGGACATACATGTACTCAGTCCTGTCCAGGTGACGACGGTAGATGTAACTTTGGCAGGTGATGGCCTCCCAGGTGACATCCCTCTCGGCATCAACCTGTGTCGCTCGACAAGCTGGAGAGCGGTGGATCTTGACCAGCTGATCTTCATGGATAATCCTAATTTCTGAACTCTATTCTTCCCGCTTCTCACGGATGGTCCGGGTGGAGCTGTAGTGTATGATTAGCTTGCCCGTATTGCCCGTACAAGCCTCCTACTGCCAGTCCGTAGGAGTGGTACGTTACCGGACGATTCTCCTCTCTTAGGGCAAGGGCAACTATAGGAACTCTCTCTCCGGTGGACTTGCGGGCGGTGCAGATCATGCGAACCATCTAAAACATAAAGCATTTAAAATCAAGTTAGATAAGATTTAAAAAATCGTGTTTTGAATAGAGTTGGGGCAAGGTGAAAAAAGTGACCCATTAAATAACACTTTTCAACCCACACCTTTGTAAAATAGTTTTTAAGAAAATAGGGTCCTTAAATACATCCATTTCTACCTAGGTCCACGTTCCTACAGGCAACCTTGGCTCTGATACCACATCTGTCACACCCAGTTTCTCCGAAGAACAACCGAGTGAATATCACATGTATGCCAGGATCAGTTTCTCATACATGTGATGACAAATAGTGAAGCATCATTTATTACAAGCCTGGTGTCAAATATAAATAAGTCTTACATAGCATGCGTCTCGATGGACGATAATAAGTTCATAATATGTAAACAAAACAGCAGCGGAATATTATTCTTGTGGGCTCCGTCACAGGCGTTGCCCGGGGGACTCCATGAACATAGAATCCTTCTTCGGGTCCGAAGTCTTGGTCATTGAACACCACATCATCCCCTTGACCTGAGCAGCAATTTAAACCAACAAATATGCAAGTTTGAGTACCGTTGGTACTTAGCAAGTGTGGGAAAGTTATGTCATGCATGGCTAGAGAAAGGAGAGGTTGAACTCATGGTTAAAGCACTACGCAATTAGTACCTATCACCTTAGCTTATTAAGCAGCTACATTACTACATAGGTGAAATGGTCCCAATCTCCCAACCCATCATCATAATCAAATAACCATAACATCATTTCCAATGTTAAGCTCCCCGCTTAACATCGACAACTTCCAAAGTCATCATCCTCTAATCATGAATAAGTCCAAGCCGCTCTTGACCGTGAGCACGGCTGTCATGAAAGTTTTGACTCTGCAGAGTTTGCACCACTGTACCCACATGTAGTGATTTCATCCCCCGTTGCCGGGTGGACTAAAAGAACCTCCATTATGCCAGTGGCCACGAACCACATTCACACTTCCCAGGTGTGTAGCCAGGAGATCACTACGAAACCTTTACAAACAGATTCCCGACGAGCATGGGCCCACTGAGGTTTCACCCCTAACAGCATACAAAAGGCTCCAACCCCGCTGCAGTGGCCCCCTCTTGAGCCTTGCAATTCATATTGTAGTCCAGCTGACACCTACTCCCCGCACCATCCCACACCCATACTACGCCGGGGATACCCCTAATTAATTGGCCAAGCTGCCCCATCTCAACATGTGGTTGGCACGGTAAAGCCAGATTACATGCTCCATGAACCGGTCCTTAGGATCCAAGCAAGTACTAAACACAAACCCGAGTCTCGTGCACCCAGCACCAACCAAATCATCCAACTTGTCTCGATCCCTACCTCTACATAACTCATAATATCTCATTCAAGAGTAAGGTAAATAAATTGATGATCTCATATCCCAATTATCCCATTCTAAGCATGGCTAAGCATAAGCATAATAATAAATGACATGATAAAATAAATCCCAACCCAAGCTACAAGGAAACAAGGTAATGCAATTCTAGGGAAACTTCCTAGCATGGGTTTCATATTTCAATTGATAATGCTAATAATTCTATCTACACATCCTAGCATAGGATCAAAGTGGTCAAGGACACTTGCTTTCTTCCTGCTGCTCTGGGAATGGAAAGTCTTGGTCTTGGAAGGGGAGAACTTGCTCTGGGGCAGGTTCTACTCAAGCCAACACACATAGCAAAAGAAAACAACAATCCATAAGACATAGTTCACATTTTCACATCATACAAACCACACATACATACCTATGAAAGTCATTCACATTAAGTGTTGTGGTTACTCTACATGTGTTGGTTTTTGACCTACATTCACCTTTAAACATATGTATATTATTTCTAACTTCTATGTTCAGATTCCTCTTTGCACACTATATATGAAGTTCCAATTCGAACAAATTCTTTATGTTCAATTATTACACTTCTTAGCCACAAATTTTGTATAAAAGGTATTTTCCTATTCCAAATAGGTTTTCAGATCTTCTACCAAATCCTAAACTGACGTTTTTGAATTTGGAGACTTCATTTATCATTTTCTAATTATGCATTTCCTATATTTTTCAGATTTATCTTCTATGCCTAAAAGTGAGTTTTAATATTAAATAGTAGGACATATCTTCT
The DNA here is from genome assembly GCA_030760725.1 of Neostapfia colusana. NCBI lineage: Eukaryota > Viridiplantae > Streptophyta > Magnoliopsida > Poales > Poaceae > Neostapfia > Neostapfia colusana. The sequence goes on along the minus strand of JASWHV010000007.1, from coordinate 98,869,768 downwards.
TAACAGAATAGGTTCTGATCTAAAATATTAAATAATATATTTTTAAACTTCTCCTCTGATGTGAGCTAATTTAAATTTATTTTATCAGTTTTCAGAATTATTTCCTAGCCTAAAAATGTAATTCTAGAACTAATAAATATGAACAACAATTAGACAGATTCATTTCAACCAAAAATCTATTTTTAACTCATTCTAAAGTTTTCCAAGTGCTAGGAGAGTTTAAATTTGAATTTGTACATGTGTTTGCCTTACCTTTTAAATTTAAATCCTAGACACATATTCAAATTTCTGAATTTAATACCATATAGGGTCAAAAAAAAGTAAATCCACCCTACTACAGGGTCTAACTACACATAACAGAGGGGTTTTGCAATTTTTTTATTAAGTCCAGGGGCTAAAACTGATTTCTAAATGAATTTACACAAATTTCTGAAGTTCCAGGGGCTAGATCAGAAGTTTCCGGGGCTAGATCAGAAGTTTCCGGAGCTAGCTCGTATTTTCCGAAATCCCCAGAGGGTAGCGCGTAAGAATCCCGGCCTTTATAACGCGGGGGTGATGTGAACCGTCCGATTTAAAATAGACGGCTGAGATTATAACGCGAAGCGGTACGGTTAGATCTAATAGGAACCACATGATTTAAAATGGACGGGCCTCAGGGGGCCACGTCGCCCTGGCCGTGCGCGGGCGGCGCTGCCCGGCGGCGTGCGGCGGCGGATGGCGGCGATCTCGCCGGAGATCTTCGGATTTACGTCTATACCTCCTAAAACTTGGATTTCATGGCATAGAACTGTAGAGGGGAGGTCGGGGATCTCACCTCAGGGTTTTTCTTGAGCTCGGAGGTCCTGGAAGACGGTCGCCGGCGAGGTCCGAGATGAAATAGCGGTGGTGCTCGCCGGAGCTGCGTCTAGGGTGCAAAACACCGAGTTTTCTGCTCCTGCGTGATTCCCCGGAGGCGGTGGAACATGATCGGCGCGTTAGATCAGAAAACCCGATCAAGGATCGAGAGAAAACAGTGATCGGAGCTTCGGTTCTCACCGGAGAGAAAATTGGAGTGCGCTGGGGAATTTGGCGAGTTTCTGTGTGGGAATTTCACGAGGGGAGGCGGCGGAGGATCGACTTGGTTAAATAGCAGCGTCCGGGGCCAAAGATCGCGCTGTTGGCGCGGTTTTTCGGAGGTTGTTTGGATTCGGGGGAGAGGAGAGTCCCGGGGTCGGCCGAGCGCGCGGGAGGTGGGGGATGACATGCGAGCCCCGCATGTCAGTGAGAGGAAGAGAGGGGCATGGGTTCGGGGCTGGCGCGGGGAGAGTGGGCCGGCTGGTGGGTTTCGGCCCACTGGCCGGTGGGGTTTTTCTTTTTCTTTTTCCATTTCTTTTCTGTTTTGGTTTGAATTTAAATTCCAATTTGAATTTGAATTTCTGCACCACATGCAATACGTCCAAAAATTTTTAAATTCCCCTCTTAACAGATTTTGGGGTGTTACATCCTCTCTATTCTGTGGTGGCTCCGCACACGCCATGTGTCAGTGCCGGACCTTTCCTCTCTCCAGAGGTAGCTCCGGGTGTGCCGCGTATCCATTCCGGACCTTCCTCTCTTTGGAGGTGAGCTCCATGAATGCCACGCGTCAAGTAGCGCCGGACTTTCCCTTTTTCTTCAGAGACGAGCTCCGAGGTAGACACGTGTCCAACAGTGACGGACCTCCCGGAGATAAGCTCCGGTGACGACGCGTGTCCAATAGAACCGGACCTCTCGGTGGTGAGCTCCGAGATCGACAAGTATCCCGCGCGACTGGTCCTCTGATTTCCGTGATGACTAGCTCCAAAGGTGACATGTGTCCTGCGGAAAATGCCTTTGCTTCTTCCGCAGAGGCTAGCTCCGGGCAACACGTGTCCCACAGGGTCGAACCTCTTCCCTTTTCGGAGATGAGCCCCGAGCCTGCCACGTAGCCATTTTAGCGGCGGACCTCTCCCCACTTCGCATCGATGAGCTCCGAACACGCCACGTGGCCAGCGGGCCGTGGAGGTTGTCTTCGGTGCTCTCTGGAAACTGGATTCGGTTCTTACTGGCTATCTTTTTGATATTTTCTCTGTTCCCACTTCTTTTTTTAAAAAAATGTCTTCTCTATATGGATTATGAATACATGCAGAAACCATAGATGAGGGTGTCACATGAAGCATGTAGGGAGGTCGAGACGCTCGAGTGATAAGCCCTGCGGCAAGCAGAGGAGGAAGAAGTCAAAAAAACAAACCAGAAAAGCCCTGAACAATGATGGAGAACAAAGACTAAGGGAAAAAACCTCTTTGACCGGGGGCGAACTGGAGGCACAGCTGCCCGGGTCCTAACTGCCTGACCCGCCGAGTCTTCCATAGCTGGGCTACCCACCTCGGCCTAAGCCACGGAAGCCCAAGAGTCAGACATTGATGGGCCCCCATCGAAGCACGGTCTGAGGTAGACCGGGCGGCAAGCTTCTAGCCCTCCGACCGGTCCTTCGGGACAGTGGTCGCTGAAGGCCCGGTCTTGATGGAACCTCTGGAAGCATGGGTCAGGGGGTAAGAAGGAGCCGCTTCTTTCGAACGCCCGGGTTTTCTTTGCGATCAGAGCCTCATGACCAGCCTTCCTCTTCTGCTGCTCCATCAACATTGAAGAGTTGTCCAACCCAAATGAAGGGGACTCCGACTCCGAAGGTGTGGAAGGAACAGCCTCTACGGCAGCCCTTGCGGCCCGCACCGCCCTTCGGTGTTCTTCCAGCCTCCTTTGATGACGAAGATGGCTGGCCATGCAATCATCTTTCCCCTTCTTCAGGGCAGCGTCGCAGAAGCACATTATAAAAAACCGGATTTCGTCAAAGCGCCTTTGGGCGATGGTTTCTCGATCCTCTCTCTCACTTGAAGGAAGATAGCCACTATATAAATAGATAGATCTATCTATTTATTTTATCATCATTTTCAGTGATTTTTTAGGTGGCGACCCTAAACCCCTTTTTTCTTCTACTTGTTGAAGGAGGGCGCAGCGGTAAAAGTAGGAACTTGCACTCCGGGGATGACTTATGTAGTGTGCCTGCAACGATAACAAGAAAGGGCACGGGGTATCATGGATACGTCCGTCCTGCAGTAACGCTGCCCATTCCCAAGTGGTGCGCACGCCTCCCAAAAGATTCAGCGATGGGACACCCGCCATAACTTCACCCAGAAAGACCTGCCTCTTTGATATCCTTGACGATTTAAAGAGCCACGCACCGTTTTTATTTCTCCCATCCGCCTCTTCGCCACGCCCCTTTGACTACCTTTGACGCGTCGTCGACGGGCCGTACGAACCGAAGGCCCAGGTAAGTTGGTAAGCCATCTATGGCCCACTTTTTGCGCTGGACCGAAGTTCTGGGTTCTAAGGTATACCTAACATGTAGGTCGAAAGGACCGCCCAGAACGAACCAGGGCGAGGTACAGGCAATGCGAGGTAGCCATCAATGGCGCACTCGGGAGCCCAAAATCTCCCGACACCTCCAAGTCTTATCCCCCAACAGGCCAGCATCAAGACGCCCGGGCCTACGAATGGCTCGGAATCCATGGGAGTGTACCAAGAGAGATCTTATGGAACGTGGGCATCGAGCTTCGGTGAGGTCAACCCGATTCCCACGTCCTTGCAGAAAGGCAGCGACGTTCCACTTGGATTCACCCATTAGGAGGCTCACCGAACCTGTGAACTCGACCATCAAGGTAATTTCCCGTTTGGATCAACCCCTCCAAACACAAGAACGGTTTGCAGATGGGGAGCGAAGAGGATTCGCTTAATGAACCAAGCCCGACCCGTGGAGGGGAGCTCGGGGGGCTATTTGATGACTCAGAGTCACAAAAGGCTCAACGCCTGAGGATTTGAGCTCGGACATAGCCACGAACCGAAATAAAACAGTGATCTCACACAACTTCCGCTTTTTTCTTATCCTTTCAAGTTGCCCGCCATAGGAAGGAATATGCCTCCGATTGGTTCAGAAGAAGCTTGACTGAAGGCTCGGGGGCTACTGACGGGTTAACAAACCCCGGGTACCCAAGAGGCAGTCAACCAACCAATCGTGTAAAGACGAGTGGATCCATGGGCCACAACCTAAAACACGAACGCGGGATGACACCACCACGAAGCCCAACCCCAGGAACGGAAGCAGCGGCCGACCTCCAAGCCCGTACGATAAGACCGAAGGAGGGAAGCGATGCAGGTTAGAGCCCGGACCAGAGACAGGCAGAGGACTTAAATGCTGATGTGACAAAATGACAAAAGGGATTTAAGACGGAGTGGGCGGCCATGCGTGATAGGAAAAGCACGATGCCAGGCCATCATCACCACCCGTCCCATCCCGCTCAGCACGGGTGTACAGAGACGGAAAGTAGACGTAGACCATAGACTAGATGGGAGCAGTTGTACTCATCACTCCTGTACTGCTTTGGGATGCCTAGGCGTTGACACACAATGTAAACCCCAACCCCATTTATGAGGAGCCGGCAGGTAGGTATAGGCATTCGTCCTATAAAAGGGGAGGCCTGGAACCTCCACTCGCATGGCAAAACGGCTCACACACACGTGACACTTAAGCTTTCTGTTTGCTCTCACACGCGAAAGGTGCCTCGCTTGTGTTGGGGGTGAAAAATGGTTGTGAGTTTTGCAGGTCAAAGGTGTGACGCCCTCAATTCTGTGGAAAACCACGGAACCGAGAACTAATGCATATGTGTGCCCAGGATGTTTGACACGACCCCAAAGGTCTTGTCGAGCCAGAATCATGGCTGAGGGGTGCTGCGTTGCACAGAACCAGATAACACACGTCAAAGGTACAAAGCGGAAGCGAAATTTTATTACATAAACATGTTTATGAACATGTTTACATCAAAATAGTTCCAGTCTATACTCACAGGTGTAGACTACGCATCAAGTCCACGTTCAGCCCTTGAACGTGTCCTTGCTAGAACACACGCACACTAACTCTGCGGCGTGCACGACTCCCACTCGACGGGGTTCCCCTCCTGGGGTTCCGTCTCCTCTTCGGGAGTCCCTTCCTCATAGAACCCTGCAAAAGCTTCAAACACAAGCAGTGAGCATGAAAGCTCAGCAAGTCTGACCCGTCTCACCTAAACATGGAACTTCTAAATGAGGGGTGGTTGGGTTACATGAGGTAAAAATCATTTGCATGGACTCACCTAATTAGTAGAACCTTACTTTCAAGTTTTAGCAGCAGGTTGTGGAGAACCATACGCTAAGGTACATGAGAGAGCCGCAATCAAACAAGAAACGCATTTCTGTCATGTACTTTGCCCAATGTTGAAATGAACTTTAGTTAGCTCTAAACTACAGCAAGTCATTAGCAATCAAGTCCATCTTTCAATCAGCAACATTTTAACATGTAACTAGTCTGTTCTTTCTACGTCATGGTACAGTGAACAAGTGGTACTTACTGACCGCGTGGGACGGCGATTATAATCGATTTACACCTGCAGGATTACCCGAACAACCCGTCACGTACGCCCGTACTCGATGTTGCCTACAACAACCATCACGGACGCCGTACGCAACTACCTTTCACCCGTTAGCCAAATGTTGAACCGGTCCAATCGTCCCGAGCAAGAGGTCTATGCACGCGCATCTCAGTGCCGCCAGCCGATTTACACCTCGAGCTCTCAACCTACCCTCTGAACGACCAGCTATTCCTCAACACCCAGCTACCCGAGTTACATCAGTTTCCCAGTTCCCATATAGCCGGTAGGTCTTCGGTACTGTTCTAGCTTGTTCATCAGGCCCGCACACGGCTCGGTCCTCAATCAACACAAGCAGAGCTACAGCACACAGGCCCCAAAGTCCTGTTCCCTTACCCTCCGCTTGGTCTCATTTTCTTGCCATGTGTTTCATGTGCTATCACTACCCGAGTCGAGTGCCTCTAGCCTATGCTCGCGAGTAGTTCCAACTACTCCACTTGTACCAAATCCTACTCTATCTTAGCAACGCAGTGGCTAACGAGGTTTCAATCCTAATCCCAACCCATGGCTTTCTTGGCTATGCACTTGGGTTTCCAAAGAAGACTCTAATGCAAGGAACAATAGTATTCATGTATGTGCTCAAAACAATAAAAATTGTAAAAGGTTAATGCAAACCGGAGCTTGCCTTGCTGCTCTTGGTCGTAGGCTAGCTGTTCCTCCTTAGTAACGAAGTCTAGGACTTCGGGTTCCTCCTCGACCTTAGCGACTACATGATAGAGGAAATACATGTATCAATTTAAATGCATTTGTATTAAGTTTGAACTTGTGAAGCATATAAGTCCCACTAGACAGGCTCACTGACTATGAAACTTTTACTGTGGCTTGGTTACAACCTAGACAGAGACTTGGTCAAGTTTTTGTTGCAGCAAAGCTCATTTGAGCCCTCCACAATTAATTATGTACTTGAAATTAATTGAAGGCTTTAGGGTGTTCTAAGGATTTTCATGAAACAAACTATGACTTTCTGAAAACTAGATTTTCAGAGGGTTCTAATGGAGTTGGTATCACTTAATTTGAAGGTTCCTAGCTAAGGATATGAGCTAAACAATTTCAGAGAAAATTCTGGAAATGTTTCTGAACATTTTCTGTTTTCTCTGGAACAGTTTCACTAATCACACCATTAGGTGGATCAAATGAGCTCAAATGGGTCTGCAATTTTTATGGTAGTTCAGGGATATTTTGGTGAACATCCCAGTAAAATTTCAGGATTTTCCTCCAAAGGATTCTCCAGTTAAAATTCCAAAAAGTTTAAATTTTGAGGAATTAATTCTGGAGAAATAAGGATTTTCATGAAGTGAAACTTGTTTTGCTGGAAAGTTCTCAGAGATATGAATCCAAAAAAATTTGGTTCACTCGATTTGGAGCTTTCTAGCCAAAGTTATGAGGATTTGAAGTTTGGAAGAATTCTGAAAATCGGGGGACAAAGTTTAAACTCTCGGGGGCCCGCGGGGACACGTGTTGAGCGCGGAGGTGTCCGGCACACTGAGGCCCACAGGGTATTTGCGTGCCAGCACAGCCGATCCCGGCCACACCCGATCCCGATTTAAAATTCTTCAGCCGCTGAACGTGGGCCAGCTGGCTTCGTCTTCCTCCCGCCGCTCTCTCGCGCCCGCGCCGCGGAGCTCGCCGGCTCGCCGCTGCCGGACCTCCCATGGTCTAAATCTCGCTGTTAGGGGGTTGTCGACGTCGAGGAACACGTCGGTGGTGTCAGGTCGGGCAGGGGGTGACCGGAAATAGCCCGGCGACGTGCCGCGGCCTCGGTTGAGGTTCGGCGCCGTCGACCGTGGGTTCTAACCCGCCAACACCTCGAACAAACGGTCCTACAGCATCAGTGTACTTCTAGGAAGCTCGACAAGGTGTCAAAAGGGTTCAGGGATGGCCGCAAGTCGGTCGGCACCGTGTGACCGATCGTGCCCGCCATCACCGCCCTTGATCGAGCTCGAAATTCATCACTCCTAGACAGTTTCACGCCACGGATGCAGAAAAGAACTTGATCGCCGGCTAGTCCAGCGTCTATGTGCAAGATTTGATAACCACCGAAAGATCATAGAGCGAGAATTTGAAGAATCCATACCGGAAGCTTGGTTTACGGTCGCCGGAGCAAAAACTGGAAATTCTCTGTGGATTCTTCATGTTTTGCATCCAAACTTGGAGGAGAGCAGCACCGTGGTCGCGCGCTCCTGTTGCCTCTCTTGCTGGACCGTCAAAACGCCTGTGGAAAGCTGTCCACGGGTGCCTGACTATCGGCTGAGGCTAGGTCGCCGTGGTGGCGATCGTTTTCGGGCAAAGGAAGTCGGAGCTCGGGGTTTCTGGCGTTGGGGAGGTGGAGTGCGATCTCAGGTGGCCGTCTAGCAGCTCGGGGAGGGAGAAGGCGAGCTGGTTTCGCGGTTCTCCGATCGAGCAGAGAGGTGGCAGGTTGGTGGCTCGGTGATCGCGGGAGAGGAGGCAATGGTCGGTGCCTGCCCCCGTGGAGCGCCTTAAGAGGGCCCTGGAACCACCCTTGGGCTCGCGTGTGGGCGCAGGAAGCAGCTGGTGGCGCTGCTGCTCCTCGGTGGCAAGCGCAGCTGCTCCCAAGCGTGGAGTCAGCAGCTGCTCGGTGGAAGTTCCCACCGAGACTCTGACTTTGGGTGCAAGTTTCTCCTCCTTCCCTCTATGACATGTGGGTCCCACCCGGGGTTTTAACCTCTGAAATTTACTCCTAATCACTGTTGTAAACAGTGAGCCCCATAATATCCCTGGTGATTCAAATTATCCTCCCATGAGCCCATTGAATTGATTAGAATTCAAATTGGGTTTGGTTTGAATGAATTTCAACACAAGTTCAGTTTTGAATTGAAAAAAAGTTTGAATTTGTCCCACTTAGCTCATGTCAAGATCAACTCCAAATGGAGTGAAAATTGGTGTGTGAGCTTACAAAAATGTGCTGAATAAGAATATGCCTCCCACTTTTAAATTCAATGGATAAAAACAGTTTGAATTTGAATATGGTTTCAAACTGCCCTCTTTCTAGCTATACCCAAAATAACCTCAAAAAGGTTTTGAATTTAGGTGAAACTTGGCATGGACATCCTTAGGAATGTGTCGGAGTTTTCATATGTCCAGCCCACCTATATCACATGTGGGAAATACCACTTTTGCAATATGTGAGTTTGTTTTTTCTAATGAGCATGTTGATGGTGTTTATTTGCTCTTCATTTGTGTTCATCAACTTTCCTCAAATGAGGTGTGTGGTGTGGTGATGAAAACTTCAAATATGTGTTAAAAACTGAGGCCCTTACATTCCTCCCCCCTTAAAAGAATATCGTCCCGAGATTATAAGGTGAAAATGAGAGAGAGGACGGTGGAAAATTACCGGATATGCGACGTGAAAAAGTCGGGGTAGTTGGCGCGAAGAAATCCTTCGCTCTCCCATGTCGCTTCGTCCATGGAGTGATTACTCCATAGAACCTTGTAGAACCACAACGTACGGTTGCGTGTGGTTCGGGCCTTTTCATCAATAATCTGCACCGGTTCCTCCCGATAGGTGAGATCCGGTTGCAGTTCTTCAATATCTTCCAGCTGAACGGTAGTTGATAGATTAAGACACTTCCTCAGCTGGGCAATGTGAAAGACTTCGTGCACACCGGATAGTGCTTCTGGTAATTTCAGCCAGTATGCCACTGATCCACATCTTTCGGTAATCTGGAATGGACCGATGAATCGGGGTGCCAACTTTCCTCTCACCCCAAATCTGTTTACGCCCTTCATCGGAGACACCCGTAGACATACGTGATCTCCAACTTCGAATTGTAATGGGCGCCTTCTCCGGTCCGCATACTGTTTCTGACGGGATTGAGCGGCTTTTAGGTTCGCTTGAATCAGTCGAACCTTTTCTTCCGCGTTGTTGACAAGGTCAATCCCAAAGGTAACCCTTTCACCAGACTCACACCAGTTCAATGGTGTGCGGCACTTCCTACCGTATAGCACCTCGTAAGGTGCAATCTTGATGCTGGCTCGGTACCAATTATTGTACGAGAACTCGGCTAACGGCAAGTGATCATCCCAATTCTTGCCGTGGTTGATAGCGCAAGATCCTAGCATGTCTTCTCGGATCTGATTTACCCGCTCCGTTTGCCCATCCGTCTGCGGGTGGTATGCTGAACTACGGATCAACTTCGTCCCCAAGGCAGCGTGCAGCTGCTCCCAAAAATGGGACACAAATAAAGTGCCCCGATCCGATATAATGGTACGGGGTACGCCGTACAAGCATAGGATCCGTGAGATGTACAGTTCAGCATACTTCTTGGCGTTGTAGTTGGTGTTGACCGGGATGAAATGGGCAACTTTGGTGAGCCGATCGACGATCACCCACACAGAATCATGTTTTTGCAAGGTGGTGGGTAAACCGACGATGAAATCCATGTTCACATCCTCCCATTTACAGGCAGGAATGTCCAATGGTTGCAGCAGTCCCGGTTTCCGCATATGGTCTGCCTTCACCCTTCGACATGTATCACACTCGGACACTTATTTTGCAGTCTCCCGTTTCATCCGTGTCCACGAAAACTTGCTTCTGAGTTCTTGATACATCTTGTTGCTGCCTGAGTGAATAGAAAATTTTGATAAGTGAGCCTCATCAAAAATTTTCTTCCGTAATTCTGGGTTACGGGGTACGACGATCCGGTCCTTGAACCATAGGACGCCGTCTCCGTCCTTCCGGAAACATTTCAGCTCCCCACTATCTACACATCTCCGCAAATGCGACATACCCTTGTGATGTTTCTGAGCTGCCGCTATCTCTTCACGGATGGTGAGGATCAAAGCTAGGTTGTAGAGAGCTCCGTGTGGAATCACATGTAGTGGTGATTCGCTCTCTTCCAACGGTGTGATGGTAAGATTGTTGACGTGTGACTTGCGGCACAGCGCATCTGCCACTACGTTTGCCTTGCCCGGATGATAATGGATCTCTATTTCGTAATCCTTTATCAGTTCTAATCATCTTCGTTGCCTCATGTTCAGCTCCTTCTGAGTGAATATGTACTTGAGGCTTTTGTGGTCGGTATATAGATGTACGAGCTTACCGAGTAGGTAGTGCCTCCACATCTTCAGTGCAAGTACCACGGCAGCGAGCTCCAAGTCGCGGGTTGGATAATTCTGCTCATGGTTTCTAAGCTGCCGTGATCCATACGCGACCACTCTTCGGTCTTGCATCAGCACACATCCAAGCCCAATGCCGGATGCATCGCAGTACACATCGAACGGCTTTGTTGTGTCTGGCTGCGCCAAAACCGGTGCTGATGTCAGGTGCTTGACTAAAGCCTTGAATGCTGCTTCACATGCTGGACTCCAAACATATTTGGTAGCCTTCTTCAGCAGCTCTGTCATAGGCTTGGCAATCTTCGAGAAGTTCGGAATGAACCTCTGATAATATCCCGCGAGTCCGAGGAAACTCCGTACCTCGTGAACAGTTCTAGGGGATTTACAATTCAGCACTTGAGTGATCTTGCTCGGGTCTACAGCGATACCCTCCGCTGAGATTATATGCCTGAGGAAAGGAACTTGCTATATCCAAAACTCGCATTTGCTGAATTTCGCGTATAACTTGTGATCCCGCAGCCGTTGCAAGACTATACGCAGATGTTTCTTGTGATCTTCCTCCGACTTGGAATATACCAGGATGTCGTCGATGAAGACCACGACAAACTTGTCCAGCTCCGGCATGAATACCGAGTTCATTAAGTACATGAAGTGAGCTGGAGCATTGGTAAGGCCAAAGGACATGACCAGGTACTCATAAAGTCTGTACCTTGTCGAGAAAGCTGTATTTGGAATGTCCTCAGCCCTTATCTTAATCTGATGGTACCCGGATCTTAAATCCATCTTGGAAAGATCTTTGCTTCGACCAACTGATCAAACAACATGTCGATCGGTGGCAACGGGTACTTGTTCCTGATGGTTACGGCATTTAATGGACGATAGTCCACGCAAAGCCGTAACGTCTCATCCTTCTTCTTGACAATAATGCCGAACAGCCCCATGGTGAGGAGCTCGGCCTAATAAAACCCTTCTCCAGAAGGTCCGTGAGCTGAGTCTTCAGTTCAGCCAACTCCTTGGGCGCCATCTTGTACGGCCTTCGGGATATTGGCATGGTTCCCGGTGCAAGTTCAATCTTGAACTCCACCTCTCTATCAGGTGGCATCCCCGGCAAATCGTCCGGGAATACATCAGGGAACTCTCGGACCACTGGAATATCTTCCAATCTGATGGTTGTGGCTTGATAGACACTTGGAAGTTTTATTTCTTGACTGTCCAGAAATAATGAGTGAGACTCGTGCACTCCTGAGTTCAAGTGCACAACTCGGAGGACGGTGTCTAAAACAGCTCCGTGGCGGGTTAACCACGACATCCCTAAGATGACATCGACCTTTTGTCCCTCTAAAATTATGAGAGACGTAGGGTAAACTCTACCCTCTAAGCACAATGGCGCTTTTGTGACCATCATGCTTGCTGAAATTTTCCCACCCGGTGAACAGATCACATAAGGATTATTGGTGGGTAGTATTTGCAAGCTATACTTATCAATGAAAGCTTGGCTAATGAAGCTATGCGTGGCACCTGAATCAAATAATATTATAGCGGGATGCTGGTGGAGTTGGAACATACCCGCAAGGATTGGCTCGCCCTCCGGCACGTCCTCTATGGCAAGCTGGTGGACAGTGCCGGGCCTAGGGTTTGCCCGCCGCGCATTAGTAGGGTTCCGGGGTTCATTCCTCCCCGGAAACTGTTGTGCCACTCCGCCGCCTTGCCTCTCTGGGCAACTGCTCGCGAATTGTCCTGGATGACCACACTTGTAACATGTGGCCGCTGCTGGTGTAGTGCTCGGGGGACGAAAGCCTGGCATGCGCTGCTGAGGTGCATACGCACGCGGCATCGCCTGCTGCTGCTGTTGTTGTTGCGGTGGTACTGGCAGTGCCGGCCTGAATGCCGGTGAAGAGTACGGCCGACTGCGGAATGGCACCGACCGCTGTGGTGGCTGCCAGCGTGGACCTGATGGTGGGCGATTCACCATCTGAAACTTCTGAGGAGGACCGCCTCCTTCTCCGCTGCTCTGCGGCATGCTTCGCTTTCTGTCCGCCGCCGCTAACTCCTTGCCGGAGTCCTCCTGAACAATCGCAGCATCAATGATGTCGTTGAGGCTGCCGCGATTGAACATCGCCAACTTGTCCATCAGGAGAGGGTTAAGCCCCTGGTAAAAATAGTCCCGCCGCTTCTCGTCGGTATCAGCATGATACGACGCATAAAGCGCGAGATCATTGAACGCCCTGGAGTATTCCAGCGCGTTCCGGCTCCCTTGCTGCAGGTGCAGGAACTCCTGCGTCTTCCTCTTCATCAAACCTGGCGGTATATGATAGGCCCTGAAGGCCGTCCGGAACTCCATCCAGGTCATCACTCAGTCGGTGGGCTGTGAAGCACAGAAGTTGGCCCACCACGCGCTCGCGGATCCTTGGAGCTGCTGGACCGCGAACTGAGTCTTGCGCTGCTCACTTATCTGGAGCAGCCCGAACTTCATCTCTATGGCGCGGAGCCAGTTGTCCGTGTCAAGAGGTTCATCCGCCCTTGAGAATACCGAGGGTTGAGTTGCCAGGAAGTTGGAGTAGGAGCTCTGTTGACGCTCCTCACGGTCTTGACGTCTCTCTGGGCGAGACGTATTGGCGATAAGCGTTTGCAGCAACTCCGTGTGCTGCTGATGTGAACCCGCCATTGCCGCGACGATGTCGGCCAGTGTAACCGTTGGCAGTGGCGGTGGCGGTGTTTGCTGTTGCTGTTGCTGTCCCGAGGAGTCCTCGGGAGGCTGTTGGGAGGTTTCTCCCCCTTGACTGGTACCCCCAACGTCCGGGTTGGCACGAGTACGTGTCATTCTGAAATTCAAAACAGTAGCAATTAGCACATGTCTTACTAAAAATTCCATATGCAACAGTAGGTATTGAAGTGACACATGATTAATTTGCACAACATTCAAATATATTGATAAAGCATAAACTTTATACAAGATACATTATTCTCGGGTCTCCGAGAAGTCGTGCTCATGTCGTCACTACCTATACATACGCTACTGTCTACACGACATGTCACCGATTACAAAATTTGGGCTACACTACCCTGGCTGCCCTACATGGCAACTGTAACCCCCTACTCGGAGTAGAACTCGACCTCCTGTGGCTAGTCCTCCTCCGGTACCTCTGCTTGTGGCTCTGGATCTACCACCTCTTCTCCCATCCCGGGTTCTCCCATTGCTGGAAGGCCCAAGAGCACCGGTATGCCCAATACCGGAGGTACGAGGTCCTGCAAAGCATGCACCTCGTCCATAGCCTGGTTGTAATCTTCTTCCCAGCCTTGCCCTTCCTCAATAGCGTTGTCCCGCTTCTGAGTAAGTTCCTCGTTCTGCTGGGTCATATTCTGTACCAGTTCTTGCAACGCCGCGATGTCAACACGGCTCTTTCTCTTAGCCTTCTTCAGACGATGCAACTGATTATGTTGTTCATTCAGTCACTTGATCGTCGGAAGGAGCACATTGCGGAGTGCGCTGTAGGAACTCTCGAAATGGTCTCCACGGCTCGTGCTCTCTTTGAGCTTCGTGGCGAGATGCTCCTTATGAACAGCTTGGCTGTCCATCACGGCGTTTCCCGCCCTCATCTTGAGGCTGAGATTTTCCTCCGCGGGGTTGTACCTTGGACAACTCGGGTCTGTTGCCTCCAGGTACCTCTCTTCCCACACATGCTGAGCACGTCCCACCACTGGAACAAGCGCGTATGGAGTGCCCTCCATAGCCTGCACGTGTAGTTGGCAGAAACGTGACATGGTGTCACGGGCTGCCACCTCCCACATCCCTTCCGGTTGTCTTCCTCTCACCATGACGGTGAACGGCACCCAACCGGGTGGCATAGGTCCCGCAGGGACCTCGACATGGATCATCCACGTCTTGTTCCCCTCTTCGCCTTCTTCCTTGGCGAAGTACTGCGGCATCTGGTTGTACCTGAAATATTGGAGCATTTGCCACAATGCTTCCGGGTAGCCGCTACGGTGAGAACAGTGGGACACCACCCACCCGTTCTCCAATTGCTTATCTGCTGTCATCTGTAAAAATATATTTGAGAAATGTCAAATATTTATTTAAACAGTAAACCTCTGAGTTATAACATAAGACATGTCATTGAACACATAAAACTTGGAAACATTGTTCAAATTTTAAACAAATTTGACTGCTGATCTGCTGTTCCCATGACAGCCCTGACCAGTTTCCATTTAAATCTGATTTAGGCCATGTTGAAGGCAAAACCAATTCTGGAGCTCAACATCAAAGTTAAAGCTAACTTCAATATCTTTCCAGAAAGTATTTGCTTGGCATAAGATCATTCCTGGCTCAAAAGTTATGAGATGCCAAAGTTAACAGAATTTCTGGAGAAATCTGGACAGCACCTCCGTGCTTTAGGTACTGATTTAATCCAAGAATTCCAGTTAATTTTGTTCCTAATCTGACAAAACTTTCTGTTACAAAGTTGTAACCCATCTCATAAGCTTTCCAGAACTACCTCATTTTCTATTTTTGGATTTTTAAGCAGGACGTTATGCTTAATTTACAGAGAGTTTACAGAGAGTGTTTGCTCTGCCCTGTTTTCTGGACAGTTTCAACTCTACTGCATTTTTCGATTGGTTAAGGGATGAAACACCTCTCTACCTCAACATAAAAGTTGTAAAGCTATTCCAAAGCTTTCCAGAAATGTATCATATGGCCCCAACCTAGAAAAAACTCAACCTCTAACCTCTGATTAACTTCAGCCTTGATTCAGCTGAACACAGAGTGCTCTGTCCTTACAACCTATATGTTGAAAACTTGTTAACTTTTAATATCCTGTTCAAGGGAAGGAGTTACATCAAGTTTTACTACTTTGTATCAAAACCTTCAAGTTTTTAGATGAAGTTGTTCATTTAGTGGGGTGTGACGTCGATGCGTCACCAGATCATGTCGGTACTACGTCCTCACAAAGAAAATCCTATACCGGACTTAGCCGGCTTCGTTATTTCAGTGGCACTAAACGTCACTCGCACACGGATGCTACACGTCTACCGTTTCGTGGTCAGAATACCTGCAGAAACGCAAGCAATCATCAGACTCGGCTGCACACCGAGCCCGGAATCCATACAGTTCGTACACCCGGCCGTCATCACTCGCCCGGATGTTCTCAAGCCAAACACGCCTTGAGTTACGTGTTCACGTTTCAGACCACGTGACGGGATCTCCCAAATTGCACCACGCACGCCAGGGACAGACGTTGCTCGTATACCCCAAACGACATGAAGAGTCATAGAGGATATCAAAGCGGGTCGGGTTACACCCCAAGACATAAACGTCCCGAGATACACGATTTTCCAACATAAGCAAATAGGTTAGTATGCCACTTTCTATATGCTAATAACATCCTTATACGGGCTACTAACTCGTTCGTCACTGGATTTTTGAAAAATATGACCTTTGTAGTGCGTTAAACCTCAAGCGAGCTCTGATACCAACGCTGACACGACCCCAAAGGTCTTGTCAAGCCAGGATCACGCTGAGGGGTGCTGCGTCGCACAGCACCGGATAACACATGTCAAAGGTACAAAGCGGAAGCGAAATTTTATTACATAAACAAGTTTATGAACATGTTTACATCAAAATAGTTCGAGTCTACACTCACGGGCGTAGACTATGCATCAAGTCCACGTTCAGCCCTTGAACGTGTCCTTGCTAGCACACACGCACACTAACTCTGCGGCGTGCACGACTCCCACTCGACGGGGTTCCCCTCCTGGGGTTCCGTCTCCTCTTCTGGAGTCCCTTCCTCATAGAACCCTGCAAAAACTTCAAATACAAGCAATGAGCACGAAGGCTCAGCAAGTCTGACCCGTCTCACCTAAACATGGAACTTCTAAATGAGGGGTGGTGGGTTACATGAGGTAAAAATCATTTGCAAGGACTCGCCTAATTAGTAGAACCTTACATTCAAGTTTTAGCAGCAGGTTGTGGAGAACCTTACGCTAAGGTACATGAGAGAGCCGCAATCAAACAAGAAACACATTTCTCTCATGTACTTTGCCCAAAGTTGAAATGAACTTTAGTTAGCTCTAAACTACAGCAAGTCATTAGCAATCTGTAAAGGTCCCAAAAATGTGAATACAAAGAAACATGAGTTTGCACAAATGTTGGAGTCATGTGTATGAAGAAGGGGCTTAGTTGAAACTTTTTCCCACATATGATAACATTGGTGAGAATTCTTCTAAACAAACTTAGGGTTGCTGCATGGATGGACCTCATGTAGATTAAAACCCCAGAAATGAAGAGCTCAAGTGCAAGGGAAAGGTTTAAAAATCAGAAATGGACTAAAGGAAAATTCAAACTTCAAGTGAGGGAAGGACACAATGAGAAATTCAAAACTGTTGTGTCCAAACTATTGTTTGCAGCAGCTAACACAAGGATCAAGTGGCATATTTGGATTCCTTAGGTCCAAATTAGTGGGGAGGCAAAGTTTCATTAATTTTTGAAAAGTCTTGCTGCCCATTTTTCCAAAGGGAGTCAAATGTGCAAAGAATTCAAATGAACATTTGAATTTGCATGGAATTTGTCCAAACTTGTCAAATGAGCTCAGTTTCCAATGTTTAAACATTTGGATGGATTATTTGTCAAACTGTGGAGATAATTGTGAGAAAAATGAGATGGGATAAGAAGGGGGCAGTGGGACCCACAAGTCATAGTGGTATTAGACTTGCACCCTAAGTCTCCTCTGTCTTTCACTCCATCGAGGAAATTCTCCCCGGGCGACACCGAGCAGCTCGGGCCACGGTCACCGCCGCCACCTCCTGCTGTTCCGAGACCCACCTCGCCCTTATCTCTCACGCGTGTGGCACAACACAAATTCTTCTCTTCACCATAGCGTGCATCGTTCTGTTCTTTCGCCCTCCCGCAAGCAGCGGCGCCCGCTCGGTTCCCCCGATCGCACACCACCGCCGGTTGCCATTGGGTCATGAGCTCCACAGCAAAAAGCGTTGTCCAAGCGTGCTCTAGATTGCTAGCAGTGTCCCACCACAGCATCATACTCGTGTCTACCGAACACCGGTAGAGTGTCGTTGCTTCCGTGTTGAACGGTGAAGAACACGAGCCCGGTCGCCGTGGACAGCCTGAACCACGGCAAGTCAAGCCCAAGCGAGCTCACTCAGCGGTGCGCCGGTGATCCTAGCTACTCCTCCCCGAAGCTCAGTCCAAGCCGTTGCTCCTCGGAGGATAATTTCGGGAATTACTCTCGGGCGGCCAAAACGACCCCGAGGTAAGAAATTGTGCAATTCGGTGTCGATTCTTGATGGTTTTGCGTCACACTTCGCACAGAAGTTTCCCCTATAGCTAGAGTACCTCCTCCCTCGATCCTAGGTTGAGGAATTAAGGGTAGGGTGAGAATTTCACGTTTTTGCCACGGAAAAATTTCCGGGCCAAGTCGGCTGCACGGTGCCGACGGGGTTAGATTGCTCGCTGATGGTTTTGGGGGCTAATTCTAGCAGCTACACGTTTCCCTGGTGCTCTAGAGACAAAGAATCGATCGTTTGGTGGACAATTCGCCTTGCACCGGCTCGCCGGAACCCTAATCGTTGCTGACCCCGGTGCGCAAGGTTTTCCGGCGATCTATGGCCGCCGGCGAGCCTCCCAACGTGTTCAGCAGGTCAGAATATGGAGGGGCGGCGAGCAAGGGGCCGGGAGGTGGCCGGTAAGGTTGTTCCGGTGAGGCTCGTCGGAGGGCGCCGCCGCGAGTTCTGTTCGGCCGGAGGTAGGAGATGACCCGGTGGGTCCCGCAGGTCAGCGACGGATGCTTTAGTCTTTGATCGGCTGTGGCGCGGGGATCGCGTGTGGAGGCGCGGGAAATACTCAGTAGCCCCGTGTGGCTTGCCCCGACGCATGACACCTGTCCCCGGACCCACAGCCAGTATTTGAACATTTTGGGGAATTTCAGTTTTCAGTTCAAACTTTGAATAGCCACAACTTTGGGTAGGAGGATCCAAAAATTGTGAAACAACTTTTGTTGGATTCCTAAGATAGAGTACTATCCAAGTGTAGAACCCAATTTGTATGAAACCCTTTATTTAATTGTGTAAAAATTCTTTAAAGCTTTCTAGCAAAAGAATTTTAGAGGGAGTTTGGTTGATCCAAAAATCCTCAAATTTTGCCAGAATAGTCTTTAGGGTATTAGTGAACACCTGTAAAATTCTCAACGCATTTAGAGTTGATTTAGTTAGGTTAATTCTGATTTTAAATTTCTGTATTCAAATGAATACAGAAAACAATTTCAGGGAATTTCCAAAACTTGGAAATTCAGTTCTAGCTATTCCTTAGCTCCAAAAATTCTAGGAAAATTCATGCAAACTCTATGAGCTATAATTGAAATTATGGTTCAATAATTTTTGCATGAACATGGGTGAGATCTCAGAATTAATTCTTCTTTGCTTAATTGCTTAGAAAATTATTCTGAACAAACCACTCAATGAAAAGTGCTAATTTTTGGTCCAGAGGACTTTCTTGTGACAAGAAACTCACATGAAAATTCTCAGCTCCAGTGGAGCCCTGGATCACCCCTGTGCTTTTAACCTCTTTAGGTGATCAATATAAAAGAGGGGGAAAACCATTTAGCATTTAATCATCTGTTTGGATCCAAACCTAAACCACTAGCACCAGTGTTATTTTAAATTCTTAAACAGAGTTCCAGTTTTTGAAAACTTGTTATTAGGACATGTAGCAAAATCTTTACAATTAAACAATATGCATATTCTTCACGTGTAGTATCTACGTGGAGGAGTTGAAATCATCGGAGTAGAAATCAAGGAAGGAGGAAAGAGGTTGATCAAGCACCAAGTGATCTTCACTAACTGCATATATATATAAGTCACCTGCAAAACAAAGGCAAGCGCCGGTTGGCATTAAATTTACAAGTTTTTATTTGTATTCACTTCATACGTCTAGTATTATATTTATTGCATTACGTCTAGATGGTATGAAACCCCAAATGCATGACCCAGAAAAACCTGAAGTTTAATGTAGGATAGGTTATCAATTAATTATAACTGTTGTTCTCAATAAAAGTGGATTAAAAGAGGCATAACTCGAGTAGGCAGATTCCTACTCGTGAAATGGGAT
The DNA here is from genome assembly GCA_030760725.1 of Neostapfia colusana. NCBI lineage: Eukaryota > Viridiplantae > Streptophyta > Magnoliopsida > Poales > Poaceae > Neostapfia > Neostapfia colusana. The sequence goes on along the minus strand of JASWHV010000007.1, from coordinate 98,850,067 downwards.
TAAGGGGGATAAATCGGAAGAGTTGGGGATTGATCCTCAGAATTGGGAATGGAGACCGGGCAGTGGATGGAAGGTCAAGGACGTGGTCCTGTGAGCCTAGTCTATGTCTGAGTCGATTAAGGCCCGTTCTCGTGTGCGGCCCCGCTGGACAAGTTTGAGTTGTGTACCGGATGCATACTGGCTATATGGGACCCAGGAAACCGATGTAACATGTTAACCTGGGTGTCGAGGCATACCTCACCGTCTGATGCCGATGCTGAAAGGATAGAGAAGTCGGCTCCACGAGGGTTTGCCGTAGAGAGACTTAATCCCAGTCGGTGGGACCGGTTCGACATTTGGGTGTCGTGTGAAAGGTGGCCACGTACGGCGTCAGTGACGGTTGCTGTGTGCAACGTCGAGTACGGGCGTACGTGTCGTGTCAGCCGGGTGTTTTTGATTGCAATCACCGTCGCTCGCGGTAGTGAGCATACTTGTACACTGAGTCGTGACGTAGTAATAAACCGGGGAAATGTTTAATATGCTTCGTGGGTAATCCTCATAATGGAGATGAGGAACGATCAACACGTCACTAAATTTAATTTCCACCTTGGGCTAGAAGCGTCGAGGCAAAGCGTTTCTTGTTTGATTGTGGAGTCTCGACGTTGATGGCACAAGGTCTGTATGAGTCTAGGGTAGTTCACTAAAGTTACTTTCACCTCGGGCAAGTGACATCGAGATGAAGCGTTTCTTGTTTGATTGTGGGGTCTCGATGTAAGTTGCGCGAGGTCTATAAAAGTTGATTAAAACTGGAAGCAAGGACTCTCCTTTAGCTCAAGTTCATCGTTTATGAAAAATGCTATAATCAGCCCTCTATTTCCATCATATAGAGTTTCATGACTAGGGTGACGGGTCAGTCTTGCTGAGCTTCGTGCTCACAGATACTGCACAAGTTGTTTTGCAGGAAATAACTGTACGCTGAGATGTACGGGTGCCTAAGGAGATTCGGAACTCTCCGAGTGGTGAACTCAGGGCAACCCCTGCCGCTGCTACTGTGATAGTCTTGCTAGTGAGAAGGTTCCGCGGGCTGGACACCTTCTCTGTTGCTTAGCATAGATATGAGTCGTGAGTTGTAATAGTCTTCCGCTGTAGTTTATTTTGAGAAGTATTTGTAAACTCAAAACTTTGTAAGTTTCCGCTTGATTTATGTAATATGATGCTTTATTATGTGTGCTGTTGGGTGCCGCATCGCACGGCACCACCCAATGCGATTCCCGGGCGAGGTATCCCGTCCCCGTGAGTGATCGGGATGGCGGGGCCCTCACAGCGTGGTATCAGAGCCGCATTGGTAACAGCGCACTGAAAGGATCGTATTACGACAAAAACTTAGGATACGGGGAGGAAACGATAGTAGGCCCACATAAGGACTATAGTAGTATAGTTACTTAAGGTGGCAGTACTAACATACTTGTTATAATTCTGAATTTTAATTATGTAACGACGCACCTACGTTCAGGTAAACATGGTAAGGAATGCCACCGAAAGCGGATCAATTTCGGTTAGCTCCCCTGACGAGGAAAGTGGTTCAGGGAAAGGTCTCACAGCTTGGTGTGAGACGTCAATATGAAACTCTTGAACTCTTCATGTTCCTGAGATCATATGAAACGCTGATCCCTAGCGTGCATTAGGCAAGTGAGTGGAGACCCCATCGTGTGGTCAGTAACGCGATAGTATGGTCTTCTGGAAATAGCCCAGGAGGACATACGCAGCGCTTGCCATCGGCGTGCCCTGCAGGGCAGTAGGTGGTATCCTTTGGGTTGATAACATTCCCAACCGTGACGACCCATTCATGACATACTCGGGTTCCCCGTCGTGTGGTGTTGAAACACGATCGCGTACCTTGAGACGTGACTTAACTCAAGGACGGCCGTATGACAATGATACGGGCGTTTGTACTTATTTTCAATTATAGAACTGCCTGAAATGAGAAAAACTTTGAGTGCACCACTATTGAGTGTTCTTCTGCAGGTACCAACCACGTAGTATCCCGGGTAGTACACGTGTGCGAGAGACCGTTTAGTGCCACTGATTATACGTATATACCGGTATAATCCGGTTTAGAATTTTCTTTTGGAGAGACAACGTAGTACCGACATTGTTCTTACGGTGCATCGACACCGTACCACACCTAATAACCTCTTCCCTATGAAGAAATGAGTCATGAGCTAACTTTCTACTAAAAATGGAAGTTTGAAACAAATATTAGTTACTGAACTCTTATTTTGAACTAAGATTCAAATGAGAGAGTGTCTAGGTTTCAAAGATTTCAAAAACAGAGTGCTCTGTTTCTAGCAGAAATTCTTGCTGGATTTTTACAGAGCATAACTCTGAGTAGCTTTAACCAATTAAGGTGTATGATGCAGTTCTGGAGAGATTTTCAAGTGCTCTGCAACATTCTTGTAGACCTCCAGAGCAAAATTACAGATTAAGTTGGTGAAAAGTTCAGTTGAAGGCAAACTGTTCAGAACCAGGACAGTAACAAAGCCTCTCTGAACCTTTCTGTTTTTAAGCCATAACTTCCTGTAGAAACATCCCTAGGAGGCCTTTAGATACTCGTTGGAAAGATATTAAAGTTAACTTTAACTTTGATATTCAACTTGAGTTACGAAAGTGCTTTTAACTGGATCAGAATCTGATCTGTTTGAAGACCAATCAGTCGGCTTGTAAATCCTTGCTGTTGGATACATCAGTTTGCGCTTAAACCATTTTGCTTGCATGTTGAGGTTTCACTATCAGTGTTGCACTACTTTGTTTATGGAATAAATAAAGTGATAGTGTTGAACTGATAATGAACTCTTGCAATTGCAGAATGGTGCGAACTCGTTCCATGAGTGAGGTGGGTGGTTCCAGTGGTGGTCGTGGTGATAACTCTCCACAGCGGGAGCAGCGAGCTCCGCAACAGCAGCCTCCACCAGGACCTTCACCCACGGTCACAATGGCGGACATTCTGGCCGCCATGACGGGTGCAAGCGATGAGCGAACCGACTTGCTCTGCACCCTAGTGATGAATACATCCCGTCAAGGGGGATGTCAAGACGAAGACTTGCGCCAACCGCAACTGAATTCCTATGTTGAGTTCTTGGCGACTCAACCACCGGTTTTCATTGAATCTGAGGATCCTCTGGTGGCGGATAGCTGGATCCGTACCATTGAATCTAAGTTCGGGTTGCTACAATGCACCGAACAGCAGAAGGTTTTATACGCAGCACAACAACTTCACGGGTCCGCCAGTGCATGGTGGGCAAATCAACTCGCCTCCTTACCCGATGGACATGACGTTTCATGGGCAGAATTCCGGAAGGCATTTCTCGCGTATCATGTTCCTTCCGGAATAATTCAGCGGAAACTCGAGGAGTTTCTGGCCTTAAAACAAGGAGGGAGGGGTGCATACGAGCATTCGCGAGTGTTCAACAAGCTGGCGCAGTATGCGCCTCAACATGTGAACACCGAAGCACAAAAGTGTGAGTGGTTCTTCCGCAGCCTCAATCCCAAGCTAAAGGAGAGACTCGTTTTAGCTGATCGAAAGAACTTCAACGAATTGATGAGTGTTGCCATCATGGTTGAAGATGCTCAACGGGAAGTTCAGGCTGAGAAAAGAAAGAACCATGTACCACCGGAGAGTAGCAGTGGTGCTCCGCAGAAATACAGGGTGGTAGACTTGAACTGTCAGCTGATGCAGCCGGCTCGACGACTCCCGCAATATTTTGGTCGTTCGTCCCAATACTCTGAATTCGGACAGCTGCAACAACGGTATAGGCAGCCACGTTATTCTGCTCCTCAAGTGTTCTTGCCGCAGCAGAATACCGCTAATGTCCATGCACAGAGCAACCAGGAACCGGCTTAGAAACAGTGCTTCACGTGCGGTTATTTGGGTCACATCAGCAGGAAGTGTCCAGAAAGGATACGCCACAAAGAGACTACACCAAAGCAGGGTATAAATCAACCCCGTGCTCGGCTTCAGGGAACGGCACCAAAATCCGGGTGCATTTATCATACAGCTCTAGAGGATGTGCCAGATGGGGCACCTGTGCTAGCGGGAATGTTCATTCTCAATGGACTGCCCGTATTAATTCTGTTTGACTCTGGAGCTACACACAATTTCATCAGCAGGATGTCTGTGTGCAAAGCTGAGCTCTCCACCTCTACACCGAAGGATCACTACCTTATCCGCTCACCGGGTCGAAATATAGCTGCTAATGAAGTAGTGATCAAAGCACCTTTGTGCTTAGGTGGAAACTTATACCCCACCACCCTCATTGTGTTAGAGGGGCAGAAGATCGACGTGATTCTAGGAATGGCGTGGATGAACTACCACGGGGCTGTTCTTGATATTGGTCCACGGATTGTTAGTTTGGACTCTCCAATCTACGGTATCCAAACGCTCATACTTGGAGACGTGGATTCTAAAAATCCAGTGGTATACCACAGTGTGACCACGAAACTGGAGGATATTCCAGTGGTCCGTGAGTACCCAGATGTGTTTCCCGACGATCTTCCAGGGATGCCGCCCGAGAGGGATGTGGTATTCAAGATCGAGTTAGCACCGGGAACCACACCAATATCTCGGAGGCCGTACAAAATGTCTCCGAAGGAATTAGCTGAACTAAAAGAACAGCTAAAGGACTTAATGGACAAAGGGTTCATCCGATCAAGCTCATCGCCATGGGGCTGTTCAGCCCTTTTTGTGAAGAAAAAGGATGAGTCACTTCGATTATGTGTGGATTATCGGCCGCTGAATGCAGTGACGATCAAAAATAAATATCCGTTGCCGCGGATCGATATATTATTTGATCAGTTAGTGGGTGCCAAGGTATTCTCCAAGATGGACTTACGGTCTGGTTATCATCAAATAAAGATCAGAGCGGAGGATATACCGAAGACGGCCTTCTCGACTAGATACGGGCTCTATGAGTATCTAGTCATGTCTTTCGGGCTAACAAATGCACCCGCACATTTCATGTATCTCATGAATTCTGTATTCATGCCAGAGTTGGATCAGTTCGTCGTGGTTTTCATCGACGACATTCTCGTTTACTCCAAATCGGAGGAGGAGCACACCAAACATCTCCATATTGTGCTCCAACGCCTACGAGAACATAAGCTGTATGCCAAATTCAGCAAGTGTGAATTTTGGATCAGCAAAGTACCATTTTTAGGCCACATTATTTCAGCAGAGGGTGTGGCCGTGGATCCAACAAAAATTGAGCAAGTCTTGAAGTGGGAGTCTCCGACATCGGTTCATCAAATCCGCAGTTTCTTAGGACTAGCGGGTTATTACCGGAGATTTATTCCCAGCTTCTCGAAGGTGGCTAAACCAATGACGGAGTTATTAAAGAAGAGCAGCAAGTATGTGTGGACAGAGGCCTGTGAAGAGGCATTTCAAACTCTAAAGAAACATCTCACAACGGCACCGGTGTTAGCCCAACCGGATACAACAAAGCCATTTGATGTTTATTGCGATGCCTCAGGCATTGGACATGGCTGCGTCTTAATGCAAGATAGACGCGTGATCGCGTATGGGTCTCGTCAACTCCGCAACCATGAGCAGCACTACCCCACTCATGACCTAGAGCTTGCTGCGGTGGTGCTTGCGTTGAAGATGTGGAGGCACTATTTACTGGGAAATTTAGTGCACCTCTACACCGACCACAAGAGCCTCAAATATATATTCACTCAGAAGGATATTAATATGAGCCAGAGGAGATGGCTGGAATTAATTAAAGACTATGAGCTCGAGATCCATTACCATCCGGGCAAAGCTAACGTGGTGGCTGATGCACTCAGTCGTAAATCCCACGTGAATAACGTGTCAGTTGTTCCGGATGAGAATGAAGAACCAAGCTTGCGGGTGATTCCGTATGGAGTGTTGTATAATCTTGCTCTGGTTCCTACCATTAGAGAAGAGATTGTACAAGCCCAGAAGAGGGATAAAGGAATGCGGAAAATCCGGGCAAGAATCAATGAGGATAAAATGAAGTGTTTCCGGGAAGATGAACAAGGTGTGTTATGGTTTAACAACCGTATCGTGGTACCCCGGAATCTGAAGTTAAGGATGAAGATCTTGGACGAAGCTCATATGTCTAAGTACTCGATACATCCAGGAAGTAATAAGATGTATCAAGATCTTAAAACAAAATTTTGGTGGACTCGGATAAAGCGAGAAATTGCCAAATATGTATCCGAGTGTGATACATGTCGGCGAGTCAAAGCTGATCATATTAAGAAAGCAGGAATGCTCCAACCGTTAAGTATTCCGGCATGGAAGTGGGAGGACATCAGCATGGACTTTATTGTCGGACTGCCTCTCACGTCCAGAAAGCATGACTCCATTTGGGTGATTGTCGATCGCTTAACCAAATCAGCCCACTTCATCCCAGTGAATACGGGATTCCATACTAAACAATATGCAGAGTTGTATCTCTCCAGAATTGTGTGCTTGCATGGAGTCCCCAAGACCATCATATCAGACCGAGGTTCAATATTTGTTGCTCGTTTCTGGGAGCAACTACATGAATCTCTGGGAACAAAGTTAATCAGAAGCTCAGCATACCACCCTCAGACGGACGGTCAAACGGAGAGGGTGAACCAAATTTTGGAAGATATGCTGAGGGCATGTGCCATAGATCACGGAAAGAACTGGGATAACCATTTGCCATTAGCAGAGTTCTCTTACAACAATGGTTACCAATCCAGTATTAAAATGGCACCATACGAAGCACTTTATGGCAGGAAGTGCCGCACACCACTCAATTGGTGTGAATCTGGCGAGAGGGTGATTTTCGGCATTGATCTTGTAAAAGATGCCGAAGAGCGAGTCCAGCTGATTCAAGAGAACCTCAGGGCCGCTCAATCTCGCCAGAAGAGCTATGCGGACCAGCGACGCCGACCATTGAGTTTTGAAGTCGGAGATCACATCTATCTCCGAGTATCCCCGATGAAGGGAATTCATCGATTCGGGGTCAAGGGAAAGCTAGCTCCTCGCTTTGTGGGTCCGTTCCTTATTACAGAACGGTGTGGGCCGGTAGCCTACCGTTTGGAGCTGCCGCCATCCTTATCGGGCATCCACGACATCTTCCATGTCTCACACTTGAGAAAGTGTTTGAAGAAACCGACGGACATCCTTTCGGAAGACATGGAAGTATTGCAACCGGACCTCACCTACACTGAGAAGCCCATCAAGATTATCGACGAGAAGAGCCGGATCACTCGAAATCGGGCTTTGAAATTTTACAAAGTCCTGTGGAGTAATCACACACCGGAAGAAGCGACGTGGGAAAGTGAAGATTACCTCCACAAGAACTATCCGGAACTTCTGTCGTAGTTGTTGTAATTACCTTCCGTCTCATATTTCTTTTGTAATCTCGGGACGAGATTCTTTTAAGGGGGGAGGATTGTAAAGGTCCCAAAAATGTGAATACAAAGAAACATGAGTTTGCACAAATGTTGGAGTCATGTGTATGAAGAAGGGGCTTAGTTGAAACTTTTTCCCACATATGATAACATTGGTGAGAATTCTTCTAAACAAACTTAGGGTTGCTGCATGGATGGACCTCATGTAGATTAAAACCCCAGAAATGAAGAGCTCAAGTGTAAGGGAAAGGTTTAAAAATCAGAAATGGACTAAAGGAAAATTCAAACTTCAAGTGAGGGAAGGACACAATGAGAAATTCAAAACTGTTGTGTCCAAACTATTGTTTGCAGCAGCTAACACAAGGATCAAGTGGCATATTTGGATTCCTTAGGTCCAAATTAGTGGGGAGGCAAAGTTTCATTAATTTTTGAAAAGTCTTGCTGCCCATTTTTCCAAAGGGAGTCAAATGTGCAAAGAATTCAAATGAACATTTGAATTTGCATGGAATTTGTCCAAACTTGTCAAATGAGCTCAGTTTCCAATGTTTAAACATTTGGATGGATTATTTGTCAAACTGTGGAGATAATTCTGAGAAAAATGAGATGGGATAAGAAGGGGGCAGTGGGACCCACAAGTCATAGTGGTATTAGACTTGCACCCTAAGTCTCCTCTGTCTTTCACTCCATCGAGGAAATTCTCCCCGGGCGACACCGAGCAGCTCGGGCCACGGTCACCGCCGCCACCTCCTGCTGTTCCGAGACCCACCTCGCCCTTATCTCTCACGCGTGTGGCACAACACGAATTCTTCTCTTCACCGTAGCGTGCATCGTTCTGTTCTTTCGCCCTCCCGCAAGCAGCGGCGCCCGCTCGGTTCCCCCGATCGCACACCACCGCCGGTTGCCGTTGGGTCATGAGCTCCACAGCAAAAAGCGTTGTCCAAGCGTGCTCTAGATTGCTAGCAGTGTCCCACCACAGCCTCATACTCGTGTCTACCGAACACCGGTAGAGTGTCGTTGCTTCTGTGTTGAACGGTGAAGAACACGAGCCCGGTCGCCTTGGACAGCCTGAACCGCGGCAAGTCAAGCCCAAGCGAGCTCACTCAGCGGTGCGCCGGTGATCCTAGCTACTCCTCCCCGAAGCTCAGTCCAAGCCGTTGCTCCTCGGAGGATAATTTCGGGAATTACTCTCGGGCGGCCAAAACGACCCCGAGGTAAGAAATTGTGCAATTCGGTGTCGATTCTTGATGGTTTTGCGTCACACTTTGCACAGAAGTTTCCCCTATAGCTAGAGTACCTCCTCCCTCGATCCTAGGTTGAGGAATTAAGGGTAGGGTGAGAATTTCACGTTTTTGCCACGGAAAAATTTCCGGGCCAAGTCGGCTGCACGGTGCCGACGGGGTTAGAGTGCTCGCTGATGGTTTTGGGGGCTAATTCTAGCAGCTACACGTTTCCCTGGTGCTCTAGAGACAAAGAATCGATCGTTTGGTGGACAATTCGCCTTGCACCGGCTCGCCGGAACCCTAATCGTTGCTGACCCCAGTGCGCAAGGTTTTCCGGCGATCTATGGCCGCCGGCGAACCTCCCAACGTGTTCAGAAGGTCAGAATATGGAGGGGCGGCGAGCAAGGGGCCGCGAGGTGGCCGGTAAGGTTGTTCCGGTGAGGCTCGTCGGAGGGCGCCGCCGCGAGTTCTGTTCGGCCGGAGGTAGGAGATGACCCGGTGGGTCCCGCAGGTCAGCGACGGATGCTTTAGTCTTTGATCGGCTGTGGCGCGGGGATCGCGTGTGGAGGCGCGGGAAATACTCAGTAGCCCCGTGTGGCTTGCCCCGACGCATGACACCTGTCCCCGGACCCACAGCCAGTATTTGAACATTTTGGGGAATTTCAGTTTTCAGTTCAAACTTTGAATAGCCACAACTTTGGGTAGGAGGATCCAGAAATTGTGAAACAAATTTTCTTGGATTCCTATGATAGAGTACTATCCATGTGTAGAACCCAATTTGTATGAAACCCTTTATTTAATTCTGTAAAAATTCTTTAAAGCTTTCTAGCAAAAGAATTTTAGAGGGAGTTTGGTTGATCCAAAAATCCTCAAATTTTGCCAGAATAGTCTTTAGGGTATTAGTGAACACCTGTAAAATTCTCAACGCATTTAGAGTTGATTTAGTTAGGTTAATTCTGATTTTAAGTTTCTATATTCAAATGAATACAGAAAACAATTTCAGGGAATTTCCAAAACATGGAAATTCAGTTCTAGCTATTCCTTAGCTCCAAAAATTCTAGGAAAATTCATGCAAACTCTATGAGCTATAATTGAAATTATGGTTCAATAATTTTTGCATGAACATGGGTGGGATCTCAGAATTAATTCTTCTTTGCTTAATTGCTTAGAAAATTATTCTGGACAAACCACTCAATGAAAAGTGCTAATTTTTGGTCCAGAGGACTTTCTTGTGACAAGAAACTCACATGAAAATTCTCAGCTCCAGTGGAGCCCTGGATCACCCCTGTGCTTTTAACCTCTTTAGGTGATCAATATAAAAGAGGGGGAAACCATTTAGCATTTAATCATCTGTTTGGATCCAAACCTAAACCACTAGCACCAGTGTTATTTTAAATTCTTAAACAAAGTTCCATTTTTTGAAAACTTGTTATTAGTACTTGTAGCAAAATCTTTACAATTAAACAATATGCATATTCTTCACGTGTAGTATCTACGTGGAGGAGTTGAAATCATCGGAGTAGAAATCAAGGAAGGAGGAAAGAGGTTGATCAAGCACCAAGTGATCTTCACTAACTGCATATATATATAAGTCACCTGCAAAACAAAGGCAAGCCCCGGTTGGCATTAAATTTACAAGTTTTTATTTGTATTCACTTCATACGTCTAGTATTATATTTATTGCATTACGTCTAGATTGTATGAAACCCCAAATGCATGACCCAGAAAAACCTGAAGTTTAATGTAGGATAGGTTATCAATTAATTATAACTGTTGTTCTCAATAAAAGTGGATTAAAAGAGGCATAACTCGAGTAGGCAGATTCCTACTCGTGAAATGGGATTAAGGGGGATAAATCGGAAGAGTTGGGGATTGATCCTCAGAATTGGGAATGGAGACCGGGCAGTGGATGGAAGGTCAAGGACGTGGTCCTGTGAGCCTAGTCTATGTCTGAGTCGATTAAGGCCCGTTCTCGTGTGCGGCCCCGCTGGACAAGTTTGAGTTGTGTACCGGATGCATACTGGCTATATGGGACCCAGGAAACCGATGTAACATGTTAACCTGGGTGTCGAGGCATACCTCACCGTCTGATGCCGATGCTGAAAGGATAGAGAAGTCGGCTCTATGAGGGTTTGCCGTAGAGAGACTTAATCCCAGTCGGTGGGACCGGTTCGACATTTGGGTGTCGTGTGAAAGGTGGCCACGTACGGCGTCAGTGACGGTTGCTGTGTGCAACGTCGAGTACGGGCGTACGTGTCGTGTCAGCCGGGTGTTTTTGATTGCAATCACCGTCGCTCGCGGTAGTGAGCATACTTGTACACTGAGTCGTGACGTAGTAATAAACCGGGGAAATGTTTAATATGCTTCGTGGGTAATCCTCATAATGGAGATGAGGAACGATCAACACGTCACTAAATTTAATTTCCACCTTGGGATAGAAGCGTCGAGGCAAAGCGTTTCTTGTTTGATTGTGGAGTCTCGACGTTGATGGCGCAAGGTCTGTATGAGTCTAGGGTAGTTCACTAAAGTTACTTTCACCTCGGGCAAGTGACATCGAGATGAAGCGTTTCTTGTTTGATTGTGGGGTCTCGATGTAAGTTGCGCGAGGTCTATAAAAGTTGATTAAAACTGGAAGCAAGGACTCTCCTTTAGCTCAAGTTCATCGTTTATGAAAAATGCTATAATCAGCCCTCTATTTCCATCATATAGAGTTTCATGACTAGGGTGACGGGTCAGTCTTGCTGAGCTTCGTGCTCACAGATACTGCACAAGTTGTTTTGCAGGAAATAACTGTACGCTGAGATGTACGGGTGCCTAAGGAGATTCGGAACTCTCCGAGTGGTGAACTCAGGGCAACCCCTGCCGCTGCTACTGTGATAGTCTTGCTAGTGAGAAGGTTCCGCGGGCTGGACACCTTCTCTGTTGCTTAGCATAGATATGAGTCGTGAGTTGTAATAGTCTTCCGCTGTAGTTTATTTTGAGAAGTATTTGTAAACTCAAAACTTTGTAAGTTTCCGCTTGATTTATGTAATATGATGCTTTATTATGTGTGCTGTTGGGTGCCGCATCGCACGGCACCACCCAATGCGATTCCCGGGCGAGGTATCCCGTCCCCGTGAGTGATCGGGATGGCGGGGCCCTCACACAATCAAGTCCATCTTTCAATCAGCAACATTTTAACATGTAACTAGCCTGTTCTTTCTACGTCACGGTACAGTGAACAAGTGGTACTCACTGACCGCGAGGGATGGCGATTATAATCGATTTACACCTGCAGGGTTACCCGAACAACCCGTCATGTACGCCCGTACTCGATGTTGCCTACAACAACCGTCACGGACGTCGTACGGAACTACCTTTCACCCGTTAGCCAAATGTTGAACCGGTCCAATCATTCCGAGCAAGAGGTCTCTGTACGCGCATCTCAGTGCCGCCAGCCGATTTACACCTCGAGCTCTCAACCTACCCTCTGAACGACCAGCTATGCCTCAACACCCAGCTACCCAAGTTACATCAGTTTCCCGGTTCCCATATAGCCGGTAGGTCTTCGGTACTGTTCTAGCTTGTTCAACAGGCCCGCACACGGCTTGGTCCTCAATCGACACAAGCGGAGCTACAGCACACAGGCCCCAAAGTCCTGTTGAGCTTACCCTCCGCTTGGTCTCATTTTCTTGCCATGTGTTTCATGTGCTATCACTACCCGAGTCGAGTGCCTCTAGCCTATGCTCGTGAGTAGTTCCAACTACTCGACTTGTACCGAATCCTACTCTATCTTAGCAATGCAGTGTCTAACGAGGTCTTCAATCCTAATCCCAACCCATGGCTTTCTTGGCTATGCACTTGGGTTTCCAAACAAGACTCTAATGCAAGGAACAATAGTATTCATGTATGTGCTCAAAACAATAAAAATTTGTAAAAGGTTAATGCAAACCGGAGCTTGCCTTGCTGCTCTTGGTCGTAGGCTAGCTGTTCCTCCTGAGTAACGAAGTCTAGGACTTCGGGTTCCTCCTCGACCTTAGCGACTACATGATAGAGGAAATACATGTATCAATTTAAATGCATTTGTATTAAGTTTGAACTTGTGAAGCTTATAAGTCCCACTATGAAACTTTTTCTGTGGCTTGGTCACAACCTAGACAGAGACTTGGTCAAGTTTTAGTTGCAGCAAAGCTCATTTGAGCCCTCCACAATTAATTATGTACTTGACCTTAATTGAAGGCTTTTAGGGTTTCTATGGATTTTCATGAAACAAACTATGACTTTCTGAAAACTAGATTTTCAGAGGGTTCTAATGGAGTTGGTATCACTTAATTTGAAGGTTCCTAGCTAAGGATATGAGCTAAACAATTTCAGAGAAAAATCTGGAAATGTTTCTGAACATTTTCTATTTTCTCTAGAACAGTTTCACTAATCACACCATTAGGTGGATCAAATTAGCTCAAATGGGTCTGAAATTTTTATGGTAGTTCAGGGATATTTTGGTGAACATCCCAGTAAAATTTCAGGATTTTCCTCCAAAGGATTCTCCAGTTAGAATTCCAAACAGTTTAAATTTTGAGGAATTAATTCTGGAGAAATAAGGATTTTCATGAAGTGAATCCTGATTTGCTGGAAAGTGCTCAGAGAGCTGAATCAAACAAAATTTGGTTCACTCGATTTTGGAGCTTTCTAGCCAAAGTTATGAGGATTTGAAGTTTGGAAGAATTCTGAAAATTGGGGGAAAAAGTTTCAACTCTCAGGGGCCCGCGGGGACACATGTTGAGCGCGTAGGTGTCCGGCACACTGAGGCCCAAAGGGTATTTGCGCGCCAGCACAGCCGATTCCGGCCACACCTGATCCCGATTTAAAATTCTTCAGCCGCTGACACGTGGGCCAGCCGGCTTCGTCTTCCTCCCGCCGCTCTCTCGCGCCCGCGCCGCCGACCTCGCCGGAGCAGACATGGAGGTCGCCGGATCGCCGCTGCCGGACCTCCCATGGTCTGAAACTCGCGGCCAGGGGGTTGTCGACGTCAAGGAACACGTCGGTGGTGTCAGGTCGGGCTGGGGGTGACCGGAAATAGCCCGGCGACGTGCCGCGGCCTCGGTTGAGGTTCGGCTCCGTCGACCATGGGTTCTAACCCGCCAACACCTCGAACAAACGGTCCTACAGCATCAGTGTACTTCTAGGAAGCTCGACAAGGTGTCAAAAGGGTTCAGCGATGGCGGCAAGTCGGTCGGCACCGTGTGACCGATCGTGCCCGCCATGACCGCCCTTGATCGAGCTCGAAATTCATCACTCCTAGACAGTTTCACGCCACGGATGCAGAAAAGAACTTGATCGCCGGATAGTCCAGCGTCTATGTGCAAGATTTGATAACCACCGAAAGATCATAGAGCGAGAATTTGAAGAATCCGTACCGGAAGCTCGGTTTACGGTCGCCGGAGTAAAAACTGGAAATTCTCTGTGGATTCTTCACGATTTGCTTCGAAACTTGGAGGAGAGGAGCACGGTGGTCGCGCGCTCCTGTTGCCTCTCTTGCTGGACCGTGAAAACGCCTGTGGAACGCTGTCCACGGGCGCCTGACTCTCGGCTGAGGATAGGTCGCCACGGTGGCGATCGTTTTCAGGCAAAGGAGGTCGGAGCTCGGGGTTTCTGGCGTTGGGTAGGTGGAGTGCGATCTCAGGTGGCCGTCTAGCAGCTCGGGGAGGGAGAAGGCGAGCTGGTTTTGCGGTTCTCCGATCGAGCAGAGAGGCGGCAGGTTGGTGGCTCGGTGATCGCGGGAGAGGAGGAAATGATCGGTGCCTCCCCCGTGGAGCGCCTTAAGAGGGCCCTGGAACCGCCCTTGGGCTCGCGTGTGGGCGCAGGAAGCAGCTGGTGGCGCTGCTGCTCCTCGGTGGCGAGCGCAGCTGCTCCCGATCGTGGAGTCGGCAGCTGCTCGGTGGAAGTTCCCACCGAGACTCTGACTTTGGGTGCAAGTTTCTCCTCCTTCCCTCTATGACATGTGGGTCCCACCCGGGGTTTTAACCTCTGAAATTTACTCCTAATCACTGTTGTAAACAGTGAGCCCCATAATACCCCTGGTGATTCAAATTATCCACCCATGAGCCCTTTGAATTGATTAGAATTCAAATTGGGTTTGGTTTGAATGAATTTCAACACAAGTTAAGTTTTGAATTCAAATAAAGTTTGAATTTATCCCACTTAGCTCATGTCAAGATCAACTCCAAATGGAGTGAAAATTGGTGTGTGAGCTCACAAAAATGTGCTGAATAAGAATATGCCTCCCACTTTTAAATTCATGGGATAAAAACAGTTTGAATTTGAATATGGTTTCAAACTGCCCTCTTTCTAGCTATACCCAAAATGACCTCAAAAAGATTTTGAATTTGGGTGAAACTTCGCATGGACATCCTTATCAATGTGTAGGAGTTTTCATATGTCCAGCCCACCTATATCACATGTGGGAAATACCACTTTTGCAATATGTGAGTTTGTTTTTTCTAATGAGCATGTTGATGGTGGTTATTTGCTCTTCATTTGTGTTCATCAACTTTCCTCAAATGAGGTATGTGGTGTGGTGATGAACACTTCAAATATGTGTCAAAAACTGAGGCCCTTACAATGTTCATCACACATACACAAACGTTCCACAAACTGAATTCAGATTTATATATTACCACGAATAACAGAGTTTATTACAATACCTCATGAGTCTTGGACTCACGCTCACAGCGGAAGTCTTATTTCTATGCAGCGGAAGTCTTTATTCTAATGCGGAAGCAATTCAACTAATGCGGAAGCAAATCTAAGCAGAAGTGGCTTCATCTCTACTCTCTCCACAGGCAAGGTTGAGAACAGATCACACGCCATAATGCTCCACTTGGTCTTCATAGTAGGCTTCTCCTGCTGCTGATGATGAAGTAATAATGCAAGTTTGAGTACAATGATGTACTCAGCAAGTGCGGGAATAACACATGATATGCAGCTTATAACAAGGTAGGTATAAAAAGGCTTATTTGCAGAAAAGCAGATTTGTAAAACCATGATAAAACACCAACTTAACTTTAGATGAATGTAATCCCAGCATGAATTAAATTACCAACATCCCTCCATCCCTTTCCGTGTTCCATCCGAACATTAACCAACCTTTATTCACACTCACCAATACCTCCTCGTATTCGCTACCATCTCACGAATACCTTCCCGTATTCGCTACCATCTCATCTCATAAAACATCCTCGTCTCATACCGAGACCAAACTCATTGCCATGATTCAACAATCATGCAACCATCTTATCACCCGGACTCAACAGTCCTAAACCATAACCATGACCAAACCAATAACCATAACCAAAAACCTTCCCTTTAACCATCCCAACTAATCATGGCAGTTTAGCCAGGTGCTCGTGACCGTAAGCTCGGATATCATGATAGTTTTATTAACTATGCAGAGTTTGCACCTCTTTACCCACAAGTTTGTGATTTCGTCACCCGTCGGCGACTGCAGAACCTCCATTATACCAGTACACGACCGTCGGTGTATGGCCAAGAGATCACAAAATAGCCTTTACAAAGGGGTTACTAGATGTATGGACTCACTAAGGTTTCACCGGCAGACTAGAATCTCCAATTCTCCCACCCACGGGCCCCGTCTTGTGCCATGCAGTTCCCAGGGCAGTCCTCACTCGACTCCCATTCCCCGCGCCTTCCACGATCCATAACACTCTAGTAACTTACCTAATTACTCAGCTAAGCCGCACCCATACTTGGCCTTGTGGTGGCACTGTTATCCTGGCATGTGCGTGCATGAACCGGTCCTTAGATCTACGGCAAGTAAACCACCATCTCATGCTACCTCATTCACAAACCCAATCTTGCCTAGATATCCCTCCGATCCATATCCCTTATTAACATCAGTTTCTTATTATCAATATGAGTGCAGTTAGCTAGACACATCTATCTCGCTTCCCAATCCCATAGACTCAGCGAAGCATGAAACAAAAACCATACCCGACTCATAAACTTCCCAGGCGACAAGGGTGGTTTAATCAAAACTAGTAAACTCCTATAAAAAGGGTTTCCCATCATGTTTGACTCAGTACGCACACCTTTTTCGCAAAACAAAACAGTTTTACCCCAAACATAGGATCAATATGGTCAAGGAGTACTTGCCTTGTTCTTGCGGTTCCGGTTGTTCTTGGATCTCCAAACCTGGTTGCTGCAGTTCGTTGTAGACAGCTCCCTAAGCTTGTCCTGCTAGGTAGGATTACGTGCATACAAGATTCACAGCAATCAATATCATGCACAAACCTTAAACTAGATGCGATGATGCATATGCATGCTATCCTATGGCTTGTATGGACAGAGGTGTTCGGATCAAAGGTGGACATGGCAATGATCTTGTCTTTAGATCAATCTGATCATCAAGTGATCTGTCCACGAAAAGGCTTCTGTTCGAAAGGAATCAAAGAACAGATGCAAAGAAAACACAATGATATCGTAAGGTGGTATTGGGGCGTACCTTAAGTTTCCTCTCGGTTTTCGAGGTCCTCCTCAGACCGCTCGGTTCTCCTCCAATGATGTCCCTTGTTGCGCTTCGGCGATGGTTTACTCGGCGAGTGAGGGCTAGGGCTCTAAGTCGTCCGCTCAGGAGTTGGAAAAGAAGTTTGTGGTTTCGGTCAGAGGTTCTGGGTTCTATTTATAATCGGGAAGAGAAGAGTCCTAATCTGATTGTATCCCGAATAAGAGTCTTATTCAGATCGTCGTTGGATCCTATCATCTTATCTTTAGTTGATTTGGTGCGGTAACGTTGTGGAATTCAGGTCGGTTTCCTTTACATACCGGTATTCTTACTCGTACAGCTGCTCCAGAACTCGTTACCTTCGCGGTGATGAGCTCCGGAGGCTCCACGTGTCCTTCCGGGGCCTGGTATCTCCTTCTCCACAGAGACGAGCTCCGGTTGTGCCACGTGTCAATCGACCGAGACCTCCCCCTCTTTTGGAGGTGAGCTCTGCGCACGCCACGTGTTGGCGCCGGTCTTTTCCTCATTTCTTTCTTCAGGGACATGCCCCGAGGTCGACACGTGTCTAGTAGCGAACAGACCTCCCGGAGGTAAGCTCCGGTGGTGACACGTATCAGATAGATCCGGACCTCTCGGATGTGGGCTCCGAGATCGACACGTATCCCGCGCGACTGGTCCTCTGACTTCCGTGAGAACTAGCTCCGAGGATGACACGTGTCCTGCGGAAATGCCTTTGCTTCTTCCGCAGAGGCTAGCTCCATGTCCAACACGTGTCCCACAGGATCGGACATCTCCCCTTTGCGGAGACAAGCCCCGAGCCTGCCACGTAGCCAGCTTGGCGGCGGCCTCTACCCACTTCGCAGGGATGAGCTCCGAACACGCCACGTGGCCAGCGGCCGTGGAGAGTTGTCTTCGGCGCTTTCTGAGAGCGGGATTCGGCTCCCATTGGCTATCCCTTTTGATATTTTTCTCTGTTCCTTCTTCTCTGAAAATGTTTCCTCTTCATAAGACATGATCATATGCTGACACCTGAGATGAGGGTGTCACAAATCTACCCCCCTTAAATTGAATCTCGCCCTCGAGATTCGTTAGTAGAAAATTGATGGGCAAATTCTGCCTTGATATCCTGTTCACGCTCCCATGTGGCTTCAGCTTCGGTGTGGTGACTCCATTGTACCTTGCACCATCGAATCACCTTGTTCCCGGTGACCCTTTCCTTTACGTCCAAAATTCGGACAGCGTATTCTGCATAAGTCAGGTCCTTTTGAAGTTCAAGCTCTCCCATTGATACTTGTTCCTCTGGTACTCTTAAGCACTTCTTGAGCTGGGATACATGAAACACGTCATGTACGTTGGGGAGGTGGTTTGGGAGCTCTAGTTGATAGTCTACTTCTCCTCGCTTATTCAGAATCTTAAATGGTCCAATATAGCGAGGTGCTAGCTTTCCTTTGACATTGAAACGCCCTTGGCCTCGGATAGGCGATACCTTAAGGTATACGAAGTCTCCCACTTCGAAAGTCAACTTCCTTCGCCTTTTGTCTGCATAGCCTTTCTGTCGTGACTGAGCAGCCTTTAAGTTCTCCCGTACCGTTTGGACTTGCTCTTCGGCTCCTTGTAGCACTTCGGGTCCAAACACCTGGTTCTCTCCGGTCTCATTCCAGAACAGTGGCGTTCTACACTGTCTACCATATAAGGCTTCGAAAGGCGACATTTTCAAGCTAGCTTGATAGCTGTTGTTATAGGAGAATTCGGCATACGGTAAACTCCTATCCCAACTATGCCCACGTTTCAAGGCGCAAGCTGTCAACATGTCCTCCAAAATTTGGTTTGTCCTTTCGGTTTGTCCATCAGTTTGTGGGTGATAGACGGAGCTAAAATCCAGTCCTGTACCCATGGCTTTCTGCAGCTTCCTCCAGAACCTAGAGGTAAACTGAGAACCTCGATCTGAGACTATCCTCTTCGGAACTCCTTGACGGCACACGATCTGCTCCATGTACAACTCTGCCAATTGTGCAACGTTGTAAATGGCCTTTATAGGGAGAAAATGGGCGGTTTTCGTCAATCGGTCCACAATGACCCAGATGTAGTCGTATCCCGACTGAGTACGTGGCAATCCAACGATGAAATCCATGCTGATGTCCTCCCACTTCCATTCGGGTATTTTCAAAGGTTGCAACAATCCAGCGGGTTTTTGGTGCTCGGCCTTCACCCGTTGGCATGTGTCGCATAGGGCAACGTATTCGGCTATATCCCGCTTCATACCATCCCACCAATAACAAGTTCTCAAGTCCTTGTACATTTTGGTTCTTCCGGGATGTATGGAATAGGGGGAATCATGTGCCTTCTTCAATATCGTGTCGCGGAGGTGTCTTATGTTTGGCACACAAATCCTTTTTCCTAGCCAAAGCGTACCCTTTTCATCCTCCTTGAAATCCTTCTCTATTCCTTGTCGGATTCTTTCCTTGATCTCTTTGATCTCCTCGCCCGTTGCTTGGCCCTCTCTTATTTCTTGTTCCAATGAGGAGTGAATCTCTATTATTCCCATGTTATTCAAGAATCCAAGGTGTAACCGTTCGAACTCCTTACGTAGTTCGGGTGGTAGCTCCCGAACCGTGAGTTGATGACATGCTCCCTTCCTGCTCAATGCATCAGCTACTACATTGGCCTTCCCGGGGTGGTAGTTGATTCCAACATCATAATCCTTGATGAGTTCTAACCATCGACGTTGCCTCAAATTCAAATCTGTTTGTGTGAATATGTACTTGAGGCTTTTATGATCCGTATAGATCTCACATCGATGACCAAGGATATAATGTCTCCAAATCTTCAATTCATGCACCACTGCTGCTAGCTCCAAGTCACGCGTAGGATAATTAAGCTTGTGCTTCTTTAATTGCCGTGAGGCATAGGCTACCACTTGTCCTTCCTGCATGAGCACACATCCGAGCCCCTGTCTGTATGCGTCACAATATATGTCAAAGCTCTTGCTTACGTCTGGCAATACCAGAACTGGTGCTGTGGTTAGCCTTTTCTTGAGTTCCTCAAAACTTTCTTGGCAGGCTGGTGTCCATTGAAAGACCTTTCCCTTCATTAGAAACTCCGTCATAGGTTTTGCTATCCTAGAGAAGTCTTTAATGAAGCGCCGATAGTATCCTATCCCAAGGAAACTCCGAATATCCCTCACGCTCTTCGGTTGGTCCCACTTCAGAACATCTCTCACCTTTCCAGGATCAACTGATACCCCTTCCTTGGAGATAATGTGGCCTAGGAAAGATATTTCTTTTAGCCAAAATTGACACTTGTTGATCTTGGCATACAATTGATGCTCACGCAACTTCTGCAGGGTCAATCTCAGATGTTCTTCATGCTCCTCCTCACTTTTTGAATACACCATAATGTCGTCGATGAAAACCACGACGAACTTGTCCAAGTACTCCATGAAATCTTTGTTCATAAGGTACATGAAGTATGCAGGTGCATTCGTCAATCCAAAAGACATAACGGTATATTCATATGAACCATACCGTGTCCGAAAGGCTGTCTTAGGTATATCGGAGGGCTTAATCTTCAGCTGGAAGTATCCCGACCGAAGATCAATCTTAGAGAACACTTGGGCTCCTTTCATTTGGTCGAACAGGTCCTCTATACGGGGCAGAGGGTATTTGTTCTTGATGGTTACCACGTTGAGAGACCTATAATCCACGCACATCCTTTGGGTTCCATCCTTCTTGTCTACGAAGAGCACCGAAGCTCCCCATGGTGACGAGCTTGGACGGATAAAACCTTTTTCCAACTGTTCTTGAATTTGCTTCTTGAGTTCAACTAGCTCGTTGACGGGAATCCTATAGGATCTCTTGGCTATGGGTGCAGTTCCGGGTACCAAATCAATGGCAAACTCAATGTCCCGGTCAGGTGGCATACCTGGAAGCTCTTCCTGGAACACGTCCGAAAACTCTCGAACCACGGGAATACTGTCCAGTGCTACTCCTTCAATGTGGTTCAGATTTTCCCCTTCAGTGGTTTGCTGGGCTGACTCAAACTCGACACGAGTACCGTGCTCATTTGTCAACTGCACACTCCTTTCAGCACATTGGATTACTCCATTGTGCTTGCTTAGCCAATCCATTCCTAGTATGATGTCAATCCCTTGGGAGTCCAAGACAATAAGGTTGGCAAGGAAGTCTACCCCCCCTTATTTTAAGGCTTACTTTAGGACATACTATATTAGTCCTCATTTCTCCTCCGGGAGAATTAACTAACATAGCATATTCTAAGTGGAATACGGGTAGCTGATGTTTTGCAACGTATTTGGATGATATGAAGGAATGCGATGCTCCAGAATCAAATAAGATGGTGGCTGGGTTGGAGTTGGCAAGGAACATACCAATTACGACGTCCTCAGCCTGTTGTGCTTCCTCAGCAGTGACATGGTTCACGTGGCCGCGAGAATAATTCTGCTGTCCACGGTTCCCTTGATTGTCTCCTCCGTTCGGTCGCGGGTTCTGCTTGGGCACGTTCCCTTGCTGTCCAGGGCCTCTCCTCGGGCACTGGTTCGCGAAGTGTCCTACTTCCCCGCATGCAAAGCATGCCCTGTTGCCTACGGCAGCAGGTACGTTGGGGCGGGGGTTTTGAACAGGGGCGCCATTGTTAGGTCGAGGCGCAGGAGGCATGGGCACACGAGGTGCTGGAGCAACGAGTTGTTGCTGTGGTGGCTGACCAGGGCGGTACGCAGGAGTGGTCGATCCATACTACGGTGCAGGGGGCATGTACCTAGGTCGTACGTTGCTCCCTTGGGGTTGGTATGGCATCTTCCTCTTGCACTCTCGCTCGATCTCTCGGATCTTGTTCTCAACCACTATGGCCTTGTCAACCAGCTTCTGGAAGCTTACGTAGTCATTGTTGAGGAGCTGAATCTGGATCTCATTGTTCAACCCTCTCAGGAACAGGTACTGCTTCCTCTGATCTGGGTTGACATCTTCGGGGGCATACCGGGACAGTTGTATGAACTTGTTGAGATACTCATTCACACTTTTCTGCCCTTGGTGGAGACCTTCGAACTCCTGCCTTTTGAGCATCATTACACCAGCAGGGATGTAGTGAGAACGGAAACTTTCCTTGAACTCAGTCCAAGTGATTGTCTCCGGGTTGGCATGAGCGTTGCTCAGGGCATCCCACCAGTCAGCAGCGGCTCCCGTAAGTTGGTGCGACGCGAAGAGAACTTTCTCTCGGTCATTGCACTGAACAATGGCAAGCTTTTTCTCCATGGATTTTAACCAATCATCGGCCTCCATGGATCACTAGCTTGAGCAAAGGTGGGTGGTCGAGTCCTCATGAACTCTCCCAACCTGTTATGAGCCGGCGGTGGTGGTGGCGGTGGTGCCGGAACGGGGTTTTGGTTGGCCTGCAACTTACCCAAAGTTTGGATCATGGTTTGCATAAGCTGGTTTTGCATGGCCATCAACCTTTCCAGATGGTTTCGCCAGCTCCTGGGTTAGCAGGAACTTCATCATGGTCATCCTCCTGGACGTTCCTTCGGACAGCGTTTCCTCTCACCATCTGTGGGAGAGATCGAAATAGAATAGGGTGTTAGAAGGTTAGGTAGATTCCCTCCAACTATATGCATCAAGGTGTGTTGGACTATGTATATATTAGCCCATATGAGGATGTGAGCAAGTGCCAAGACATCTCACACCACTTTCTTCTTACGTGTGGATATGGACAATGTTTTGAGACGTCCCACAACTCACACTAGGCACACAATCACAAATAATCATCACAAGGGCCCACACAACTCCTATTCAAGGATGGTTTCCTATGTCAAGGTGGGTTTAAAGACCAATCTATGCTATTCACCCTAGGACGCTTGTGACTCCTATTTAGGGGTGTAACCCGTGGCTCTATTATCAACCTAAGGGTTTCTATCTAGGCGTGTAACCTACTGTCAACCCGTGGCTCTGATACCAATCTGTGACGCCCTCAATTCTGTGGAAAACCACGGAACTGAGAACTAATGCATATGTGTGCCCAGGATGTTCATCACACATACACATACGTTCCACAAACTGAATTCAGATTTATATATTACCATGAATAACAGAGTTTATTACAATACCTCATGAGTCTTGGACTCACGCTCACAACGGAAGTTTTATTTCTATGCAGCGGAAGTCTTTATTCTAATGCAGAAGCAATTCAACGAATGCGGAAGCAAATCTAAGCAGACGTGGCTCCATCTCTACTCCCTCCACAGGCAAGGTTGAGAACAGATCACACGCCATAATGCTCCACTTGGTCTTCATAGTAGGCTTCTCCTGCTGCTGATGATGAAGTAATAATGCAAGTTTGAGTGCAATGATGTACTCAGTAAGTGCGGGAATAACACATGATATGCAGCTTATAACAAGGTAGGTATAAAAAGGCTTATTTGCAGAAAAGCAGATTTGTAAAACCATGATAAAACATCAACTTAACTTTAGATGAATGTAATCCCAGCATGAATTAAATTACCAACATCCCTCCATCCCTTTCCGTGTTCCATCTAAACATTAACCAACCTTTATTCACACTCACCAATACCTCCTCGTATTCGCTACCATCTCACGAATACCTTCCCGTATTCGCTACCATCTCATCTCATAAAACATCCTCGTCTCATACCGAGACCAAACTCGTTGCCATGACTCAACAATCATGCAACCATCTTATCACCCGGACTCAACAGTCCTAAACCATAACCATGACCAAACCAATAACCATAACCAAAAACCTTCCCTTTAACCATCCCAACTAATCATGGCAGTTTAGCCAGGTGCTCGTGACAGTAAGCTCGGCTATCATGATAGTTTTATTAACTCTGCAGAGTTTGCACCTCTTTACCCACAAGTTTGTGATTTCGTCACCCGTCGGCGACTGCAGAACCTCCATTATACCAGTACACGACCGTCGGTGTATGGCCAAGAGATCACAAAATAGCCTTTACAAAGGGGTTACTAGATGTATGGACTCACTAAGGTTTCACCGGTAGGCTAGAATCTCCAATTCTCCCACCCACGGGCCCCCTCTTGTGCCATGCCGTTCCCAGGGCAGTCCTCACTCGACTCCCATTCCCCGCGCCTTCCACAATCCATAACACTCTAGCAACTTACCTAATTACTCAGCTAAGCTGCACCCATACTTGGCCTTGTGGTGGCACTGTTATCTTGGCATGTGCGTGCATGAACCGGTCCTTAGATCTACGGCAAGTAAACCACCATCTGATGCTACCTCATTCACAAACCCAATCTTGCCTAGATCTCCCTCCGATCCATATCCCTTATTAACATCAGTTTCTTATATCAATACGAGTGCAGTTAGCTAGACAAATCTATCTCGCTTCCCAATCCCATAGACTCAGCGAAGCATGAAACAAAAACCATACCCGACTCATAAACTTCCCAGGCGACAAGGGTGGTTTAACCAAAACTAGTAAACTCCTATAAAAAGGGTTTCCCATCATGTTTGACTCAGTACGCACACCTTTTTCGTAAAACAAAACAGTTTTACCCAAAACATAGGATCAATATGGTCAAGGAGCACTTGCCTTGTTCTTGCGGTTCCGGTTGTTCTTGGATCTCAAAACCTGGTTGCTGCAGTTCGTTGTAGACAGCTCCCTGAGCTTGTCCTGCTAGAGAGACGTCATTCACATCGACCAAACACATCTACTCCATTATAGGCATGTTCTTGTATCCAGGAGGACCTCGCAGGGAAGAGCATGGCAGATGCATCATGGAGGAAGGCTGATGGCAAAGCCGTCAATGTGAGCAACGTCATCGATGTCCAGCTCGAAGATCTTTCGCAGGACGACCATGAACACATCAAGGAAGAATTGGAGCGGGAGATCCAAGAGGAAAAGATGGCACGGCTACAAACCAAGCTTGCTTGCTTCTAGAAGACGCGAGGAGGCATCTTTCAGAAAACTAACACAAGCGAGGCAACAACACGCAAGGTAAATGCACCGATATCCCTCTAAGAAAACTTGTTCAACTTATAGATGCAATGGTAGCCATGAAGTACAACACCGATCTAGAGCAGATGGCATTGTCGGTAGCATACAGGATCAAGAATTCCGTTGACACGTTCAAAGGCGATGTAGAACACACGGTAGATCGGAACCTCCATCGGCAGATCTGATCTACTGTGCAGCAAGTGCAAGACGAGGTCGCAGGCAAATGTGTAGAAGCTAACACAGGTAGCACAGTAGGGAACATCGCTAGCCCTTCGCCACTGTCACACCCGGTTTTTCCGAAGAAACAACCAAGTGAATATCACATGTATGCCAGGATCACTTTCTCATACATGTGATGACAAATAGTGAAGCATCATTTATTACAAGCCAGGTGTCGAATATAAATAAGTCTTACATTCGCAAATGTCTCAATGGACAATAATAAGTTCATCACAAGTAAATAAACTAGCAGCGGAATACTATTCTTGAGGGCTCCGTCACAGGCGTTGCCCGGGGTCTCCATGAACCTAGAAACCTTCTTCGGGTCCAAAGTCTTGATCATTATACACCACCTCATTATCTTGACCTGAGCAGCAATATAAACCAACAAATATGCAAGGTTGAGTACCAATGGTACTCAGCAAGTGTGGGAAAATTATATCATGCATGGCTAGAACAAGGAGAGGTTGAACTCATGGTTAAAGCACTACGCAATTAATACCTATCACCTTAGCTTATTAAGCACCTACATTACTACACAAGTGAAATGGTCCGAATCTCCCATCCCATCATCATAATCCAATAACCATAACATCATTTCCAATGTTAAGCTCCCCGCTTAACTTCCAAAACCATCAATCCTCTAATCATGAATAAGTCCAAGCCGCTCTTGACCGTGAGCACGGCTGTCATGACAGTTTTGACTCTACAGAGATTGTACCACTGTAGATAAGTCTTACATTCGCAAATGTCTCAATGCTGCTATGTTCTCAGGGTCATGATGGGCGGCCACATAGGCGGTCCACCAATCAGTAGCAGGTCCATGCAATTGATGAGAGGCAAACAGCACCCTCTCATACCCTTGGCACTGTATGATCCTCATCTTATTTTCAATGGTCTTCAGCCAATCATCTGCCTCCAGAGATTCAGCAGCACTTGTAAACTTTGGAGGTTGAGTTCCTAGAAACTCACTCAACCTTGGTTGGCGTGGTGCAGCTTGTGGAGGTGGAACTTGATGCATGTTGGCCACCACTTGAGTCAAGTTCTGGATGAACTGATTTTGATTCTCCAGCATTTGGTGGAGGGGGTCAACTCCTTCACGGCGACCACCCCGGTCCTGGCCTCCAGAAAGATGAGGGCTGCATGCCTCATCGTTGTTGTTGGCGGGGTTGGCAGCACGCCCTTTTCCTCTTCCGGCCATCTAGCAGAATCAACCAATGTTAATTTGAAAGCATTTAGTATCATCTTACTACTTTCACTTGTTTGAACTTTGAAGTGTTGAGGCTTTGTTATACTTTTCTGAGGGTTCATTTCTCACACAAAAATAAATGCAATATTATTTCATATGGGTTCATATACCAAAGCAAAACAGTCTAAAGACGAGGCTGTGGACAATTCCTCATGGCTTCCACAACTCACGTCACACACCAAGCATTAACACACCATTAACTTAACGTAACGACTCGACTATTCGACATCTTGCTAACTAAGGGAAGGACTCTACACTACTCGTTCTCTTGAGCTGGCTCCTCAGGATCTTCCTCATCATTTCGGCTGCCTTCTGATTCTGCTTTGGGTGGGGAGGCTGCTGGTGGAGAAGTGCGACGACGCCTGATCGCTCGGCGAACCGGGGAGTCAGGAGTCCATGTATCATTTACGGTGACACACAGTTCATTCCCATCTCCTCTTTCTCTCGCCTTTAAGCAGGCTCGCAGCAACGCCTCCGTCTCCTTCAGGGTGTCCCGGACATCCTGAAGCTCTTGTTGACACTCCTGCAGTCGAGTGCTGAGCATAGCAGCATCCTCCAACCACAAGTCCATGTGCTCATGGGAAGTCCCTTGCTGCACTGGTGGGTACTTGTACTCCGTGGTACCACTCTCACGTTGGAGGACATACATGTACTCAGTTTTGTCCAAGTGGCGACGATAGATGTGACTCTGGCAGGTGATGGCCTCCCAGGTGACATCTTTCTCCGCATCGACCTGTGTCGCTCGACAAGCTGGAGAGTGATGAATCTTAAGCAGCTGATTTTCGTGTATAATCCTCATCTCTGAGCTCCATTCTTCCCTCTTCCCACGGATGGTCCTATTGGAGTTATAGTGGATGATTAGCTTGCCCATGTTGCCGGCGGCTTCGAGCATACGCCGAAGACGGCGCAATAAGCCTCCTACTGCCAATCCGTAGGAAAGGTACGTCACCTGACGGCTCTCCTCTCTCTCGGCAAGGGCAACTACGGGAACTCTCCCCCTTGTGGACTTGCGAGCGGTGCGAATCACGCGAACCATCTAAAACAGAAAACATTTAAACTTAGGTTAGATAAACTTTTAAACGAAAATTCTATTTTGAATGAAAGTTGGGGTAAGATGAAGAAAATGACTTCATTAAATAACACTTTTCAACACACACCTTGTAAAATAGTTTTTAAGAAAATAGGGCCCTTAAATATGTCCATTTCTACCAAGGTCCACGTTCCTACGGGCAACCTTGGCTCTGATACCACTTCTGTCACACCCGGTTTTTCCGAAGAAACAACCAAGTGAATATCACATGTATGCCCGGATCATTTTCTCATACATGTGATGACAAATAGTGAATCATCATTTATTACAAGCCAGGTGTCGAATCTAAATAAGTCTTATATTCACAAATGTCTCAATGGACAATAATAAGTTCATCACAAGTAAATAAACTAGCAGCGGAATACTATTCTTGAGGGCTCCGTCACAGGCGTTGCCCGGGGTCTCCATGAACCTAGAAACCTTCTTCGGGTCCAAAGTCTTCATCATTATACACCACCTCATTATCTTGACCTGAGCAGCAATATAAACCAACAAATATGCAAGGTTGAGTACCAATGGTACTCAGCAAGTGTGGGAAAATTATATCATGCATGGCTAGAACAAGGAGAGGTTGAACTCATGGTTAAAGCACTACGCAATTAATACCTATCACCTTAGCTTATTAAGCACCTACATTACTACACAAGTGAAATGGTCCGAATCTCCCATCCCATCATCATAATCCAATAACCATAACATCATTTCCAATGTTAAGCTCCCCGCTTAAATTCCAAAACCATCAATCCTCTAATCATGAATAAGTCCAAGCCGCTCTTGACCGTGAGCACGGCTGTCATGACAGTTTTGACTCTGCAGAGATTGTACCACTGTACCCACATGTAGTGATTTCATCCCCCGTTGCCAGGTGGACTAAAAGAACCTCCATTATGCCAGTGGCTACGATCCACATTCACACTTCCCAGGTGTGTAGCCAGGAGATCACTACGAAGCCTTTACAAAGGGATTCTCGACGAGCGTGGGCCCACTGAGGTTTCACCCCCTAACAGCAAACAAGAGGCTCCAACCCTGCTGCAGTGGCCCCCTCTTGAGCCTTGCGGTTCATATGGTAGTCCAGCTGACACCTACTCCCCGCACCATCCAACACACCCATACTACGCCGGGGATACACCTAATTAATTGGCCAAGCTGCCCCATCTCAGCATGTGGTTGGCACTGTAAAGCCAGGTTACATGCTCCATGAACCGGTCCTTAGGATCCAGGCAAGCACTAAGCACAAACCCGAGTCTCGTGCACCCAGCACACAACCAAAACATACAACTTGCCTTGATCCCTACCTCTACATAACTCACAATATCTCATTCAAGAGTATGATAAAATAAACTGATGATCTCATATCCCAAATATCCCATTCTAAGCATGGCTAAGCATATGCATAATAATAAATGACATGATAAAATAAATCCCAACCCAAGCTACAAGGAAACAAGGTGATGCAATTCTACGGAAACTTCCTAGCATGGGTTTCATATTTAACTTGACAATGCAAATAATTGTATCTACACATCCTAGCATAGGATCAAAGTGGTCAAGGACACTTGCCTCCTTCCTCCTGCTCTTGAAATGGGTAGTCCTGATCTTGGAAAGGAATAACTTGCTCTTGAGCAGGTTCTACATCATACCATCACACATAGCAAAAGAAAAACAACAATCCATAAGACATAGTTCACACTTCCACTTCATACAAACCACACATTCACATTCATGAAAGTAATTCACCATTATATGTTTTGTGGTTACTCTATGTGTGTTGATTTGTGGCTTGCATGCACTTTTAATCATGTGTATATAATTCCTACTTTTGTGTTCACATTTATACTTACCTACTATATATATGTGAGTTTCCAATTTAAATAAATTCCTTAGATTTAACTACTACACCTTTTTACTACCAAATACGTATGAAAGATATTTTTCTTCTCCCTATGTGCCTTCAGAATTTCTACCAACCCTAAACTGAATTCTTTAGATTTTAGAAACTCCATTTATTATTTACTAGTTGCTATATTTTCAGATTTATTTTTCCTATGCATAAATGTGTTCTTTATTATGAAATTATTAATACACATCATCTAAACAGAATAGGTTCTGGTCCTAAATAATTTAATAACATATTTTGACCTTTGCCTCTGATGTAAACTATTTCACAATTATTTTCCTATTTTCTAAAACTATTCATTACTTAAAAAGGTGTCCCTAAATGTGAATAATAAATTAAACAGATTCAATTCAGCCCAAAATATGTTTTTATCTTACTCCAAAGTTTTCTAAATACTGAGAAGGTTTTTAATTTAATTATGACAATATGTTTGTCCCACTTTTTAATTCTGTAAACACTAGCCACATATTCAATTTCCTAATTTAAATACTAAACAGGGCTAAAAAGGCAAACTCACCCCATTACAGGGTCTATAATATTATTTTCAGAATTTCCAGGGGTCTAGCTACACTTATCAGAGGTGTTTTTCCTAATTTTCATTAAGTACAGGGGCTAAAACTGATTTGTAAATGAATTTACATGATTTTCTGGAGTTCCAGGGGCTAGATCAGAAGTTTCCGGGGCTAGCTCTTATTTCCCGAAAACCCCAGGGGGTAGCACGTAAGATTTCCAGTCTTTATAACGCGGGGCTGACGTGGACCGTCCGATTTTAAACCGACGGCTGAGATTATAACGCCAAACCGGTACGCAGGGGTTTAAACCCTACCGTGCGATTTAAAATAAACGGCGCACAAGCGGCCACGTCGCTCTGATCGAGCGCGGGTGGCGCTGCCGGCGGCGCACGGCGGCGGGAAGCGGCGATCTCGCCGGAGACTTTCGGATCTTCGAGAATTCTTCCTAGAACTGTGATTTTATGGCATAGATCGGTAGAGGGGAGGTCGGGGATCTCACCTCGGGGGTTTTCTTGAGCTCGGAGGTCCTGGAAAGTGATCGGTGACGAGGTCCGAGGCAAAACCACGGCGAAGCTCGTCGGCGCTGTGTTTACACCGCAAGTCACCGAGTTTTCTGCACCTGCAAGGTTCCCCGGAGGCGGTGGATCAAGACCAGCGAGTTAGATCGGAAATTCCGAGCTTAGATCGGCCAGAATTCGCCGGAGAAGTCTCGGTTCTCACCGGAGTAAAAATCGGTGATTGCGGGGGAAAAACAGAACGAGGCCGGGGTTTTTATAGATGGGGGAGGGCGGCGGGGTGGTTTAGATCATGTCCGCGTCGCCTACGAACAGAATTCAGCGGGGATACGCCGAAATCCCGATCGGTTTTGATTCGGGTGCGAGGGAGTCCAGCGCTGTCGCGAGGTAGACGAAGATCGGGTGGGTCCCGCCTGTCGGTGTGAGGAAGCAGCGCGCGCGGCTGCGGGCTGGCGCGGGCACTGGCTGGGCCGGCTGGTGGGTTTCGGCCCACTGGTCGGTTTTTTTCTGTTTTCTCTCTTTTTTTCTATTTCTTTTCTGATTTGAGTTTAATTTTAATTCCAGTTTGAATTTGAACTTTTGCAAAACATGCAACACGTCCAAAAATTTTTAAATCCCCCTCTTAACATGATTTAGGGTTTTGAATCAAAATTTTGGGGTGTTACAGCTCTACCCCCCTTAAAAGAAATCTCGTCCTCGAGATTGGTGGTTCTAAGAAAACAATTCCGGAAATTGTGCCTTGAGCTCATCTTCTCGCTCCCAGGTGGCTTCCTCTTCTGAGTGATGCTTCCACTGCACCTTGCACATCCGGATTCTTTTATTTCTGGTGAGGCGTTCCATTGTCTCCAAAATCTTGTATGGTTGCTCGGCATAAGACAAATCCTCAGCTACATCCACTTCATTCATGGGTAACACCTCTTCAGGCGTCCTCAGGCATTTCTTGAGTTGTGACACATGGAATACATCGTGCACATCCGATAGATGAGTCGGTAACTCTAGTTGATACGCCACTTCGCCTTTCCTTGCCAAAACTTGAAAGGGTCCGATGTATCGAGGTGACAACTTTCCTTTCACCTTGAACCGACGAAGTCCTCGGATAGGGGACACCTTGAGATAAACATAGTCTCCCACGTTGAAAACGAGCTCTCTTCTTCGTACATCAGCATAACTCTTTTGGCGTGTCTGTGCTATCCTCAAATTGTTGCGAATTTCCCTTACCTTCGCCTCGGCTTCTTGTAGTACTTCTGGACCAAACACTTTACTTTCCCCTGTTTGATTCCAAAATAGGGGAGTTCTGCACTTCCTCCCGTACAAGGCTTCAAACGGTGACATCTTCATACTAGCTTGATAGCTATTGTTATAGGAAAACTCCACATACGGTAAGTTCTTGTCCCAACTCCTATTGTTTTTGAGTGCACATGCCCTTAGCATATCTTCAAGGATCTGATTGGTTCTTTCTGTCTGCCCGTCAGTTTGGGGATGATAGGCAGAACTAAAGTTCAGATGGGTTCCCATGGTTTCGTGCAACTTCTGCCAGAACCTTGAGGTGAACTGTGTCCCTCGATCCGACACAATCTTCTTTGGCACTCCATGGTAACACACGATCCTTGACATGTACAACTCTGCCAATTTGGATCCGCTGTAGCTTTCCTTCACGGGGATGAAATGTGCTACCTTGGTTAGCCTATCAATGATGACCCATATTGAATCATATCCTGATTGGGTCCTAGGCAATCCCACGATGAAATCCATGTTGATTTCTTCCCATTTCCATTCAGGCACTTTGAGTGGTTGCAACAATCCCGCGGGTCGTTGATGTTCTGCTTTCACCAACTGACATGTGTCACATAGGGCAACATGTTCCGCGACATCTCGCTTCATGCCATACCACCAATACCTGCCCTTGAGGTCCTGGTACATCTTCGTACTCCCAGGATGAATGGAATAGTCGGAATCGTGAGCCTCCATCAAAATCAATTCATGGGTCTCCTTTACTTCAGGCACACAGATCCTTTTCCCGTGCCACACCGTACCTTGTTCATCCTCTCTGAAACTTGGAGCTTTATTTTCCTTGATGAGTTGCCTGATTTCCTGTATCTTCTCATCATTCTTTTGACCCTCGCGTATGTCTCGCTCTAGTGTGGAGTCCACTTCCATGGTGATGGCTTCACCACTATTTACTAGGCATAGATTGAGCCTTATAACCTCGTCCTTCAATTCGGCAGGCATTTCCTTCAAGCTCAACTTATTGACCTGCACTTTCCGACTTAAAGCATCGGCCACGACGTTTGCTTTCCCAGGATGATAGTTGATGCCTACATCAAATTCATTGATTAGCTCTAACCATCTCCTTTGTCTGAGGTTGAGGTCTGGCTGTGTGAATATGTACTTCAAACTCTTATGATCCGTATATATCTCGGTCCTCTTCCCCATTAAATAGTGCCGCCAAATTTTCAACGCGTGTACCACTACGGCTAGTTCTAGGTCATGTGTAGGATAGTTCTTCTCGTGCTTCCGAAGCTGCCGGGATGCATATGGCACGACATGCCCTTCTTGCATGAGAACACAGCCCAACCCGTTTCCAGAGGCATTGCAGTACACCGTAAAGCTCTTTTGCATATCTGGCATAACCAGCACTGGGGCTGTTGTCAATCTTTCCTTTAACTCCTGAAAACTCTTCTCGCACTGCGCCGTCCATGTGAATGTGATTCCCTTCTCCAACAGTTTAGTGAGAGGTCTCGAGATCTTGGAGAATCCTTCAAAAAACCGTCGATAGTATCCAGCCAATCCCAAGAAGCTTCGAACTTCCCCGACATTTTCAGGGGTCTTCCACTTCTGGATATCCTCGATTTTGGCGGGATCTACGGAGATTCCTCCCTCCGAGATTATATGTCCTAAGAAGGGAACTCTCTTCAGCCAAAACTCACACTTGCTCAACTTGGCATATAGTTGGTGTTCTCTCCGCCTTTGCAACACCAACCTTAGATGTTTCTCATGTTCTTCTTCATCTTTGGAGGAGACAAGAATGTCATCTATGAAAACCACCACAAATTTGTCTAGATATTCCATGAATACCTTGTTCATGAGATACATGAAGTATGCCGGGGCATTAGTTAGCCCGAAACGCATGACAGTGTATTCATTCAGTCCGTACCGAGATACGAAAGCTGTCTTGGGAATATCAGATTGCCTTATCTTGAGTTGGTGGTACCCCGACCTGAGATCAATTTTGGAGAACAAACAAGCTCCCCTCAACTGATCAAACAAGTCTTCAATGCGGGGTAATGGGTACTTGTTCTTGATGGTTACCTCATTCAAGGCGCGGTAATCCACGCATAACCTTTGGGTTCCGTCCTTCTTGGGCACAAATATCACCGGAGCTCCCCATGGTGAGGAACTAGGATGAATATACCCCTTCTCCGTCCATTCTCTTAAATGATCCTTGAGTTCTTCTAGCTGCTTGGAGTCCATCCGATAGGGTCTTTTGTATATCGGGGCTGTTCCAGGCACTAGCTCAATTGCAAATTCCACTTCACGATCGGGAGGCATACCTGGCAACTCCTCCGGAAAAAATATCTGGATATTCCCTGATGGTCCTGATCTCCTCAACTTTCACCTCAACTTGATTTAATTTAATGTCCCTCCTAGGCTCGTGTATTGTTATGAACTTTACTCTTGTGCCACTAGGGTGAGTTAGTTCCACCGTTCTGGTCGAACAATGGATGATTCCTTTATGTTTGGTCAACCAATCCATACCCAACATAATATCTATCCCTGGTGAATCTATCACTATGAGGTTAGCAGTAAATACTACCCCATTAATGTCTAGGTTCACTTTGGGACACACTTGTCTTGTCCTTATTTCTCCACCCGGAGAGTTTACGGCTAGCATATGGTTCATTTATGTTGTTGCTAGGTCATGCTTCTTAACAAACCCTTGAGCAATGAATGAGTGGGTAGCACCAGAATCAAAC
Source organism: Neostapfia colusana (assembly GCA_030760725.1). Taxonomy (NCBI): domain Eukaryota; kingdom Viridiplantae; phylum Streptophyta; class Magnoliopsida; order Poales; family Poaceae; genus Neostapfia; species Neostapfia colusana. The sequence goes on along the minus strand of JASWHV010000007.1, from coordinate 98,815,521 downwards.
AGCAGGGTTGCAATGTGTAAATTGGCAGGAAACTTACCAACTACCACGTCGGGTGCCTCTTGTGCTTCCTCCATAGTGACGTGGTTCACCCGTCCTCTAATTACATTCAGCTGTTGTGGCTGCGTGGGCTTCTTCTTTGGACACTTATGGGCGTAGTGCCCCACTTCTCCGCAGCTAAAACATTGCACCCCAACCTTAGGTGCCTGGCCTTTGCTGTCTTGGGGTTGGTTTGGGGGTCCTTGTACTGCTGGTCGAGGTGGATATGCAGGGCGAGGCTACTGTACGAACTGACGTTGTGGCTGTATTGGTGCTGCCGGAGGCCTGTAGTTCGGGTTGTACCCTCTTGGTGCTGAGTAGGGTACCGCAGCACGGTTCGTGTGCCCTGCAGGTTGCTGCATTAGCCGTGGGCGGGTGTTGCTCCCTGAGGCTTGATGTGACCACCCGGCCTTCCTCTTATTCTCATTTTCCAAGGCCTTTAGCTTCCTTTCTACCACAAACGCTCTGTCCACCATCTTTTGGAAGCTTTCATACTCATTTGAGGACATTGCACACTGCATTTCTGCGGTAAGTCCCTCCACGAAACAATCTTGTTTCTGCTCATCAGTCTCTATGTCCCGTGGGGCATAACGGGATAGTTGAGTAAATTTAGTGAGGTATTCCCTCACCGTCATATTTCCCTGCTGCAGTCCCAAAAACTCCTTCCTCTTGTTATTGATTTCACCTCTTGGGATGTAATGGTTGCGGAAGCTACGCTTGAACTCTTCCCAAGTGATGTTCTCAGGGTCATGATGGGCGGCCACATAGGCGGTCCACCAATCAGTAGCAGGTCCATGCAATTGATGAGAGGCAAACAGCACCCTCTCATACCCTTGGCACTGTATGATCCTCATCTTACTTTCAATGGTCTTCAGCCAATCATCTGCCTCCAGAGATTCAGCAGCACTTGTAAACTTTGGAGGTTGAGTTCCTAGAAACTCACTCAACCTTGGTTGGCGTGGTGCAGCTTGTGGAGGTGGAACTTGATGCAAGTTGGCCACCACTTGAGTCAAGTTCTGGATGAGCTGATTTTGATTCTCCAGCATTTGGTGGAGGGGGTCAACTCCTTCACGGCGACCACCCCGGTCCTGGCCTCCAGAAAGATGAGGGTTGCATGCCTCATCGTTGTTGTTGGCGGGGTTGGCAGCACGTCCTTTTCCTCTTCCCGCCATCTAGCAGAATCAACCAATGTTAATTTGAAAGCATTTAGTATCATCTTACTATTTTCACTTGTTTGAACTTTGAAGTGTTGAGGCTTTGTTATACTTTTCTGAGGGTTCATTTCTCACACAAAAATAAATGCAATATTATTTCATATGGGTTCATATACCAAAGCAAAACAGTCTAAAGACGAGGCCGTGGACAATTCCTCATGGCTTCCACAACTCACGTCACACACCAAGCATTAACACACCATTAACTTAACGTAACGACTCGACTATTCGACATCTTGCTAACTAAGGGAAGGACTCTAAACTACTCGTTCTCTTGAGCTGGCTCCTCAGGATCTTCCTCATCATTTCGGCTGCCTTCTGATTCTGCTTTGGGTGGGGAGGCTGCTGGTGGAGAAGTGCGACGACGCCTGATCGCTCGGCGATCCGGGGAGTCAGGAGTCCATGTATCATTTACGGTGACACACAGTTCATTCCCATCTCCTCTTTCTCTCGCCTTTAAGCAGGCTCGCAGCAACGCCTCCGTTTCCTTCAGGGTGTCCCGGACATCCTGAAGCTCTTGTTGACACTCCTGCAGTCGAGTGCTGAGCATAGCAGCATCCTCCAACCACAAGTCCATGTGCTCATGGGAAGTCCCTTGCTGCACTGGTGGGTAATTGTACTCCGTGGTACCACTCTCACATTGGAGGACATACATGTACTCAGTTTTGTCCAAGTGGCGACGATAGATGTGACTCTGGCAGGTGATGGCCTCCCAGGTGACATCTTTCTCCGCATCGACCTGTGTCGCTCGACAAGCTGGAGAGTGATGAATCTTAAGCAGCTGATTTTCGTGTATAATCCTCATCTCTGAGCTCCATTCTTCCCTCTTCTCACGGATGGTCCTATTGGAGTTATAGTGGATGATTAGCTTGCCCGTGTTGCCGGCGGCTTCGAGCATACGCCGAAGACGGCTCAATAAGCCTCCTACTGCCAATCCGTAGGAAAGGTACGTCACCTGACGGCTCTCCTCTCTCTCGGCAAGGGCAACTACAGGAACTCTCCCCCTTGTGGACTTGCGAGCGGTGCGAATCATGCGAACCATCTAAAACAGAAAACATTTAAACTTAGGTTAGATAAACTTTTAAACGAAAATTCTATTTTGAATGAAAGTTGGGGTAAGATGAAGAAAATGACTTCATTAAATAACACTTTTCAACACACACCTTGTAAAATAGTTTTTAAGAAAATAGGTCCCTTAAATACGTCCATTTCTACCAAGGTCCACGTTCCTACGGGCAACCTTGGCTCTGATACCACTTCTGTCACACCCGGTTTTCCGAAGAAACAACCAAGTAAATATCACATGTATGCCCGGATCATTTTCTCATACATGTGATGACAAATAGTGAAGCATCATTTATTACAAGCCAGGTGTTGAATATAAATAAGTCTTACATTCGTAAATGTCTCAATGGACAATAATAAGTTCATCACAAGTAAATAAACTAGCAGCGGAATACTATTCTTGAGGGCTCCGTCACAGGCGTTGCCCGGGGTCTCCATGAACCTAGAAACCTTCTTCGGGTCCAAAGTCTTGATCATTATACACCACCTCATTATCTTGACCTGAGCAGCAATATAAACCAACAAATATGCAAGGTTGAGTACCAATGGTACTCAGCAAGTGTGGGAAAATTATATCATGCATGGCTAGAACAAGGAGAGGTTGAACTCATGGTTAAAGCACTACGCAATTAATACCTATCACCTTAGCTTATTAAGCACCTACATTACTACACAAGTGAAATGGTCCCAATCTCCCATCCCATCATCATAATCCAATAACCATAACATCATTTCCAATGTTAAGCTCCCCGCTTAACTTCCAAAACCATCAATCCTCTAATCATGAATAAGTCCAAGCCGCTCTTGACCGTGAGCACGGCTGTCATGACAGTTTTGACTCTGCAGAGTTTGTACCACTGTACCCACATGTAGTGATTTCATCCCCCGTTGCCGGGTGGACTAAAAGAACCTCCATTATGCCAGTGGCTACGATCCACATTCACACTTCCCAGGTGTGTAGCCAGAAGATCACTACGAAGCCTTTACAAAGGGATTCCCGACGAGCGTGGGCCCACTGAGGTTTCACCCCTAACAGCATAAAAGAGGCTCCAACCCCGCTGCAGTGGCCCCCTCTTGAGCCTTGCGGTTCATATGGTAGTCCAGCTGACACCAACTCCCCGCACCATCCAACACACCCATACTACACCGGGGATACACCTAATTAATTGGCCAAGCTGCCCCATCTCAGCATGTGGTTGGCACTGTAAAGCCAGGTTACATGCTCCATGAACCGGTACTTAGGATCCAGGCAAGCACTAAACACAAACCCAAGTCTCGTGCACCCAGCACACGACCAAAACATCCAACTTGCCTTGATCCCTACCTCTACATAACTCACAATATCTCATTCATGAGTATGGTAAAATAAACTGATGATCTCATATCCCAAATATCCCATTCTAAGCATGGCTAAGCATATGCATAATAATAAATGACATGATAAAATAAATCCTAACCCAAGCTACAAGGAAACAAGGTGATGCAATTCTAGGGAAACTTCCTAGCATGGGTTTCATATTTAACTTGACAATGCAAATAATTCTATCTACACATCCTAGCATAGGATCAAAGTGGTCAAGGACACTTGCCTCCTTCCTGCTGCTCTTGAAATGGGTAGTCCTGATCTTGGAAAGGAATAACTTGCTCTTGAGCAGGTTCTACATCATACCATCACACATAGCAAAAGAAAAACAACAATCCATAAGACATAGTTCACACTTCCACTTCATACAAACCACACATTCACATTCATGAAAGTAATTCACCATTATATGTGTTGTGGTTACTCTATGTGTGTTGATTTGTGGCTTGCATGCACTTTTAATCATGTGTATATAATTCCTACTTTTGTGTTCACATTTATACTTACCTACTATATATATGTGAGTTTCCAATTTAAATAAATTCCTTAGATTCAACTACTACACCTTTTTACTACCAAATATGTATGAAAGGTATTTTTCTTCTCCCTATGTGCCTTCAGAATTTCTACCAACCCTAAACTAAATTCTTTAGATTTTAGAAACTCCATTTATCATTTACTAGTTGCTATATTTTCAGATTTATTTTTCCTATGCATAAATGTGTTCTTTTTTATGAAATTAGTAATACACATCATCTAAACAGAATAGGTTCTGGTCCTAAATAATTCAATAACATATTTTGACCTTTGCCTCTGATGTAAACTATTTCACAATTATTTTCCCATTTTCTAAAACTATTCATTACTTAAAAATGTGTCCCTAAATGTGAATAATAAATTAAACAGATTCAATTCAGCCCAAAATATGTTTTTATCTTACTCCAAAGTTTTCTAAATACTGAGAAGGTTTTTAATTTAATTATGACAATATGTTTGTCCCACTTTTTAATTTTTTAAACACTAGCCACATATTCAATTTCCTAATTTAAATACTAAACAGGGCTAAAAAGGCAAACTCACCCCATTACAGGGTCTATAATATTATTTTCAGAATTTCCAGGGGTCTAGCTACACTTATCAGAGGTGTTTTTCCTAATTTTCATTAAGTCCAGGGGCTAAAACTGATTTTTAAATGAATTTACATGATTTTCTGGAGTTCCAGGGGCTAGATCAGAAGTTTCCGGGGCTAGCTCTTATTTCCCGAAAACCCCAGGGGGTAGCACGTAAGATTTCCAGTCTTTATAACGCGGGGCTGACGTGGACCGTCCGATTTTAATCCGACGGCTGAGATTATAACGCCGAAGCGGTACGCGGGGGTTTAAACCCTACCGTGCGATTTAAAATAAACGGCGCACAAGCGGCCACGTCGCTCTGATCGAGCGCGGGTGGCGCTGCCGGCGGCGCACGGCGGCGGGAAGCGGCGATCTCGCCGGAGACTTTCGGATCTTCGAGAATTCTTCCTAGAACTGTGATTTTATGGCATAGATCGGTAGAGGGGAGGTCGGGGATCTCACCTCGGGGGTTTTCTTGAGCTCGGAGGTCCTGGAAAGTGATCGGTGACGAGGTCCGAGGCAAAACACGGCGAAGCTCGTCGGCGCTGTGTTTACACCGCAAGTCACCGAGTTTTCTGCACCTGCAAGGTTCCCTGGAGGCGGTGGATCAAGACCAGCGAGTTAGATCGGAAATTCCGAGCTTAGATCGGCCAGAATTCGCCGGAGAAGTCTCGGTTCTCATCGGAGTAAAAATCGGCGATTGCGGGGGAAAAACAGAACGAGGCCGGGGTTTTCATAGACGGGGGAGGGCGGTGGGGTGGTTTAGATCATGTCCGCGTCGCCTACGAACAGAATTCAGCGGGGATACGCCGAAATCCCGATCGGTTTTGATTCGGGTGCGAGGGAGTCCGGCGCTCTCGCGAGGTAGACGAAGATCGGGTGGGTCCCGCCTGTCAGTGTGAGGAAGCAGCGCGCGCGGCTGCGGGCTGGCGCGGGCGCTGGCTGGGCCGGCTGGTGGGTTTCGGCCCACTGGCCGGTTTTTTCTGTTTTCTCTTTTTTCCTATTTCTTTTCTGATTTGAGTTTAATTTGAATTCCAGTTTGAATTTGAATTTTTGCAAAACATGCAACACGTCCAAAAATTTTTAAATCCCCCTCTTAACATTATTTAGGGTTTTGAATCAAAATTTTGGGGTGTTACAGCCACCTTGCATGCCACCCACGTACACACAAGCCAGGCAGGCAGCCTTGAACGTGCAGCAGCCATACTACGAAACGGTGGAATATGGACCTGCCGTTCGACCCACGGGGAGTGGTGTACCGCTCGGACCAGTACCCGACGTGTACTTTCCTCCACCACCTCCACAAGTTGCATCATGCAACTTACTTGAGCCTCCCATGCCACAGAACAATGCACCACACGATGAACTTAGAGATCAAGTGGCTAGAACTCTTAGAGAACTCGGGGTAGCGACCAGGGCAACCGTTAGAAACTATCGCAAGCCTTACCCTAAACACTATGACAATGTCACGTATCCTAGAGGCTTTAGGATGCCGGATTTCACTAAGTTTAATGGGAGGATTCTAAAACTACTCAAGAACATGTAGGCCAATTATTGATCTAGTGCAATGACGTAGGAATCACTGATGTACACCGCATTAGATTGTTCCGCTTGTCCTTAACCGATACGGCTTTTAGTTGGTTCACTTCATTAGCTCCTAACTCTATTTTAACTTGGTCGTGTCTAGAGCAAAAGTTCCACGAGTACTTCTTCACTGGTGAGGTCGAGCTAAGGTCGTTTTATCTAACAGCAATAAGACAGAAACATAATGAACTATAGGGGCGAAAGGTGTGGTCGATCTAGCGTTTGCAGGGATCCTACTGTATCATAGGGAGGAGATGGACGGCGTCGAGTTCGGGGACATCAACCAGGTCCCGCGACAAGCCAGAGAAGCAAAGGCACACGACTGGTTCAAGGAGATCAACCACAGGGACTAAGAGAAGCAACATGTCAACCAGCTTGAGGAAGACTCAGCCAGTGACGAGGATATGGAAGTTTGCATGGCCGAGTGGGTAGAAAACCACAAGAACAAGCCTCTGGCTTGCACTTTCTTGAAGCCCAGCCCAGGGAAGAAGGAGGAGATGAAGTTCACCTTCGATGTAATGAAGTGTGACAAGCTCTTCGATGTGCTCTTATAAAACCGAGTGATCAAGTTAAAGAATGATCATGTTATCCCACCACCCGAGCAGCTGGCCAACAAATGTTCTTGTAAGTGGCACGACTCCTTTTCTCATTCAACTAATGAGTGCAATTTCTTTTGTCAGCAGGTACAATTGGCTCTAAACGATGGTCGGTTGACACTCGGTGATAGCCACCGAATGAAGCTTGACACGGATCCTTTTCTCTTCAACATGGTGAGCTTCGAAGGAAAGAAGATACTCGTAAGGACCGATCAGGCATCGACAACAAAGGGGAAGAACGTGATCGCGTCCGATGGTCTATGAAAGAAGATGATCAAGTCTCGAAACCTTGAAGTCGGCATATGGAAGAGCAATGAGCCAAGAAAGACGGCCCAGTTAGAGCCGACTTCAGAGTATTTGATCACCAAGTACGTTAGGAAAAAGCAACAAGTGTCTTCCACAGGCTAAGAGATTGCAAGTGTGACGGGTCCAAGACCATCACCAACAGAAGCCTTGGGAGCACTCTCAAGAGAACCGGGTTTGGGAACCATCGATACCTCAGGGAACCAATGGTTTTCCAAGATAAATGGCCTTCCGAAGGGGCTCAGGGGGCACGGCCCAGAGATTGGCGGTACCTTGGGAAATGGGTGATTTTCCAAGGTAAAGCGCACACCCGAGAGGCTCGGGAACCTTGGGTGTGGGAGCGCCACCTGGTTAAGTAAGGAAGCAGCGGCACCACCTAGAAACCGAAGCAAAAAACACAAGAAACCGCTGGTTTTTCTGTCCCGCCTCAGACAAGTGCCAGGAAGACCCAAACTGTGGAAGGCGCGAGCTCGAGACACCAAATGCTAATGATTGGGTTGGTACCTTGTGTGATCAGGATAAATTGGCCCCTAGTAACTCGGGAAGTGAAGGCCAGTTCACAAAATAGAGTTTGGACAAATGGCCTGATGTCAGCGGCCCATTGGGCAGATGGGTGTCGGTCCAAGCAAAGCAGACAGAACCAGGGTTGATATAAGTCTTCCTAGCAAACGTTCTCGGCTGGTGTCTTCAGAAGGAAGGGTCATCGTCGTACCAGGCATCACGTCATCATCCAAGCACAAGATACAGAGGCTGGTTGAACGTGCATGACCATGACAATCCAAGGCATCAGCCAGCCAGCCCAAGACAACTCCAGGACGGCTCAACAGATGGGATGTGAAGCCAGAGGAGATGAAACAGGACGTGATCAATACTGTGGCTCAGAAAACAAATCTAGAACCCCAATGGTGTCCTACAAGGCTCAACAAGACCCAGAAAAGGCATATGCAACACCTAAGGGCCCTGGAACTTGCTGAGAAGAGGAAGGAGGAGCAAAGGGATCATTGGTTCAACCAAGCACGACCAATGACAACTCAGAACACATGGAAGGAGAAGAGGATTGCCAGGGAGGAAGGTGGAGACGATGAGAACAAAGAAGACATCTCTGGCAAAGACAAAAATCAAGTCGAGGTAAACATGGTGTTTCATTTACCATCTGAATTTTGTCACCTAAAGGTTGAGGTGGCCGAGCTTGATCTAGGAGGTAAGAACGTGATTTTTGAGAAACCAGAGCAGCTCGGCCAGCACATGAAGCCCTTATACACCCGAGGACACATCGATGGAACACCAGTTTGACGGATGTTGGTCGATGGAGGAGCAGGGGTCAACATAATGCTCATATCCATGTTTGAGAAGCATGGATACCAAGAGAGCGACCTCATCAAGACCTACACGACTTTGAGTGTGTTTGCTGGAGACCCAACTGAAACCAAGGCGGTATTGTCTATGGAACTCACAGTAGGAAGCAAGACAATACCCACAACATTCTTTATTCTCAATGTGAGGAGTCAGTACAACTTGCTCCTTGGACGAGATTGGATTCATTTCAATGGGTGTGCTCCATCCACAATTCATCAATGTCTTGTCCAGTGGGTTGGCGACGAGGTAGAAGTGGTTGAGGCTGATAATTCGGCTTGTATAGCAATGGCCGAGGCATCTGGTCTTCAACATGAGGATATTAGGTGTCTCACGGGTCGGGACTTAACCGACTATGAGTTTGTGAACGTAGGAAGGGGTGGGTTTGTACCCGTATGTGGAAAGCCGACTGATTTCACTCGGCTTAGCAATGTAACTTAAAACTGCAAGATAAACAAGGTCTTTTAACTTGGCTGCAGGAGAGAACAAGGCAATATCGTTTAGATAGGAACGATATGGGCGAACTAGTAGAGGACTTTGACGACTTAAGGAAGCTCAGGCAAGGGTTTTCCTCGGTGGACGAGCTAGAGGAGATAAACCTCGGGGATGGATCGGCACATCGGCCATCCTTCATCAATGAAAACCTCGGATATTCCCAGAAGCAAGAGATAAGCCAACTATTTAAAGAATATATGGATTGTTCTGCATGGGAATATACCGAGATGCCAGGTCTTAGCTGAGATCTTGTGGAACATAAGTTGCCGATCAAGCCAGGTTTCAGGCCTCACAAGCAACCATTCAGACAATTCAACGCGGCTATACACGACAAGATCAAGGAAGAAGTGAATCGTCTACTCCAAGCTAAGTTCATTCGGCCTTTCAGGTATGCCAAATGGGTCTTGAATATAGTCCCGGTAGAGAAGAAAAATACAGGAAAGCTTAGGATTTGTAAAGATTTTCAAGATCTCAACCGGTCTACACCTAAGGATTAGTATCCTATGCCCATTGCCGATGTATTGATCAATAATGCCTCAGGTCATAAGGTGATCAGTTTCTTGGATGGCAACGAAGGATACAATCAGATTTTCATGGCCGAGGAAGACACATCGAAGACAACCTTTTGTTGCCCAGGTTTTATTGGTTTGTTTGAATGGGTTGTCATGACCTTTGGGTTAAAGAATGCCGGTGCAACATACCAAAGGGCTATGAATATGATATTCCACAATCTACATCCTTGAGGTATACATCGATGACCAAGTATCAAATCGGCCAGTTTTCAGGAGCATATTCCTGATTTGAGGACATCTCTTGAGAGGATGAGAAAATAATGACCCAAGATGAACCCTCTCAAGTGTGTGTTTAGCGTGTTGGATGGGCGTTTCTTTGGTTTTATCATGCATGAACATGGCATAAAGGTCGACCGCAAGAAGGTCAAAGCTATTAGAAGGGTAGGAGAGCCTACGTGCAAGAAAGACATGCAAAGTTTGCTGGGAAAGATCAATTACCTAAGAAGGTTTATTTCAAATTTGGCTGCAAAGATCGGAACCTTCATGCCTCTTTTGAAACTCAAGCACGAGCAGGAGTTCACTTGATGGGCAGAGCAGAAGGAGGCTTTTGAGAGGATCAAAGAATACTAGATGAAGTCACCGGTCTTACGTGCACCACAGATGAGGCAACCCTTCCGACTCTCTGTAGCTGCCCAAAGCCAAGTTATCAGGACCGTTCTAACTCAGGAAAGCCAAGGTAAAGAACATGTTGTGGCTTACTTGAGCAGACAACTCCAAGACGTCGAAACCAGGTATGCCTTCGAAAAAAATTGTTTATCGTTGTATTATGCATGTTCCAAATTTCGGTATTATCTCCTTTCCAGTACGTGCTTTATGACATGTCAACACGACATTATCAAGCACATGTTGCAACAACCGATTCTGAGCAGCAGGATGGGTAAATGGGCATATTCATTGGTGGAATATGACCTAGTGTTCGAGCCTCTCCGGAGCCTGAAGGGCCAAGTTGTAGCAGACTTTATCATGGATCACGATGTGCAACTCGAGGAGGAATGCATGGTTGTGGTACATCCTTGGAAGCTATTCTTTGATGGATCGGTTTGCGACAGGGGTCAAGGGATCAGGTACGTTTTGCTTTCACCCACAAATACAGTGTATGAGTTCTCTGTTCGGCTAAACTTCAGGTGCACCAATAACCAAGCCGAATACGAGGCGCTGCTGAATGGCTAAGAGCATTTGGTTGACATGGAGATCAAATACATCAAAGCTTTTGGCAATTCCAAACTTGTCATCCAGTAGGTCAGTAGTGAAAGCCAATGTCATGATGGAACTCTGAACGATTACCGAGAACGATGTCTAGATATCATCAAGACTTTGGACACATACCAAGAGAAGAAAATTGGAAGGCAAAAGAATTGGCACAGCAGGCATCGGGCTACGAAGTGAAAAGGGGGAAGTTCCACGTAAAAACAAGGCCGACATTGTCCAAAGACGATGAGATCAAGGCAAAACATGGCAATTTGGCCAGTTTGGATGTGTTAGTTGTTGAAAACTCAAGGCCAAGCAATCATAGGATGCATCAAAGACCCAAACACGTGCAAAGACAGGAAGATTCGACGTCAAGCATTGAGGTATACATTGATGAACGTTGAACTATACCACCCAATTGTAGATGAACTCTTGCTGAGGTGTTTGGACAAAGATCAAGCAAAGGAGGTCATAGGAGAAGTGCATGAAGGTCTTTGTGGCATGCATCAGTATGCTCACAAGATGAAGTGGATGCTCAAACGAGATGGTTTCTATTGGACAACAATGCAGGAGGATTGTTTCAGGTATTACAAGGGATGTGAGGCTTGCTAGAAGTTCAGGGATATCCAATAAGCACCAGCTAGCATGCTTCATCCCATTGTGAAGCCCTAGCCTTTTCGAGAATGGGCTTTGGACTTTATCGGGAAATCCATCCGGCATCGTCGAAGAAACACTGGTTTGTTTTAGTTGCCACAGACTACTTCGCCAAGTGGACAGAGGTTGTTCCACTCAAGAACAACACATACAAAGAGGTAACCAGTTTTGTCCTTGAGCATATTGTCTATAGATTCGGTGTTCCACATACTCTAACCATAGATCAATGTCACACCCGGTTTCTCCGAAGAACAACTGTGTGAATATCACATGTATGCCAGGATCATTTTCTCATACATGTGATGACAAATAGTGAAGCATCATTTATTACAAGCAAGGTGTCGAATATAAATAAGTCTTACATAGCATATGTCTCGATGGACGATAATATAGTTCATCACAAATAAATAAACTAGCAGCGGAATATTATTCTTGTGGGCTCCATCACAGGCGTTGCCCGGGGGACTCCATGAATCTAGAAGCCTTCTTCAGGTCCAAAGTCTTGATCATTAAACGCAACATCATTCTCTTTACCTGAGCAGCAATATAAACCAACAAATATGCAAGGTTGAGTACCTATGGTACTCAGCAAGTGTGGGAAAGTTATGTCATGCATGGCTTGTACAAGGAGAGGTTGAACTCATGGTTACAGCACTACGCAATTAATACCTATCACCTTAGCTTATTAAGCACCTACATTATTACATAGGTGAAAAGGTCCCAATCTCCCATCCCATCATCGTAATCAAATAACCATAACATCATTTCCAATGTTAAGCTCCCCGCTTAACATCCTCAACTTCCAAAGCGATCCATCCTCTAATCATGAATAAGTCCAAGCCGCTCTTGACCGTGAGCACGGCTGTCATGACAGTTTTGATTCTGCAGAGTTTGCACCACTGTACCCACATGTAGTGATTTCATCCCCCGTTGCTGAGTGGACTAAAAGAACCTCCATTATGCCAGTGGCCACGAACCACATTTACACTTCCCAGGTGTGTAGCCAGGAGATCACTACGAAGCCTTTACAAAGGGATTCCCGACGAGCGTGGGCCCACTGAGGTTTCACCCCTAACAGCATACAAGAGGCTCCAACCCCGCTGCAGTGGCCCCCTCTTGAGCCTTGCGGTTCATATGGTAGGCTAGCTGACACCTATTCCCCGCACCATCCAACACACCCATACTACGCCGGGGATACACCTAATTAATTGGCCAAGCTGCCCCATCTCAGCATGTGGTTGGCATGGTAAAGCCAGGTTACATGCTCCATGAACCGGTCCTTAGGATCCAGGCAAGTACGAAACACAAACCCGAGTCTCGTGCACCCAGCACCAACCAAAACATCCAACTTGCCTTGATCCCTACCTCTACATAACTCACAATATCTCATTCAAGAGTAAAGTAACCAAGTTGATGATTTCATATCCCACTTATCCCATTCTAAGCATGGCTAAGCTTAAGTAATATGAATGAATGACAAAATAGAACAAAATCCAATCCCAAGCTACAAGGAAAACAAGGTAATGCAATTCTAGGGAAACTTCCTAGCATGGGTTTCATATTTCAATTGACAATGCAAATAATTCTATCTACACATCCTAGTATAGGATCAAAGTGGTGAAGGACACTTGCCTTCTTCCTGCTGCTCTTGGAATGGGTAGTCCTGATCTTGGAAAGGAAGAACTTGCTCTGGGGCAGGTTCTATTCATGCCAACACACATAACAAAAGAAAACAACAATCCATAAGACATAATTCACACTTTCACTTCATACAAACCACACATTCATTTATGAAAGTCATTCATATTTCTATGTGTTGTAGTTACTCTATGTGTGTTGATTTTTGGATTACATGCACTTTTAAACATATCCATATGTTTTCTAACTTTGGTATTCAGATTTATGTTTGCACACTATATATGAGTTTCCCATTTAAACAAATTCTTTATATTCAATTGATACACATCTTAGCTACCAAGTATGCATGGAAGGCATTTTCCTACTGCAAATGGGTTTTCAGACCTTCTACCAAACCCTAAACTGAAATCTTTGGATTTGGAGACTTCATTTATCCTTTTATAGTTATGCATACCTACTTTCCTATATTTTAAGATTTATTTTCTATACCTAAATGTGAAGTTTATTATGAAAATAATAAGACACATCATATAAACAGAATAGGTTCTGACCTAAAATATTAAATAACATATTTTTGAACTTCTTCTCTGATGTGAACTAATTTACATTTATTTTACCAAATTTTCAGAATTATTTTCTAACCTAAAAATGTGTCCCTATAACTAATAAATGTGAATAATCAATTAGACAGATTCATTTCAAATTAGAATTTATTTTTAACTCACTCCAAAGTTTTCCAAGTGCTAAGAGAGTTCAAATTTGAATTTACAATGTGTTTGTCCTATCTTTTGAATTTTAAATACTAATCACATATTCAAATTACTAGATTTAATATCATATAGGGTTAAAAAGGTAAACTCACCCCACTACAGGGTCTATTATATTATTTTATAAATTTCCAGGGGTCTAACTACACATAACAGAGGGTTATTGCTAATTTTTATTTAGTCCAGGGGGCTAAAATTGATTTTTAATTGAATTTACATGAATTTCTGAAGTTCCAGGGGCTAGATCAGAAGTTTCCGGGGCTAGCTCGTATTTTCCGAGAACCCCAGGGGGTAGCGCATAAGAATCCCGGCCTATATAATGCGGGGCTGACGTGGACCATCCGATTTAAAACAGACGGATGAGATTATAACGTCGAACCGGTACCCGGGGATTTAAATTCTACCGTGCGATTTAAAATAGACGGCGCACAAGCGGCCACGTCGCTCTGATCGAGCGCGGGCGGCGCACGGCGGCGGGAGGCAGCGATCTCGCCAGAGAGTTTCGGATCTTCGTCAATTCTTCCTAGAACTGTGATTTTATGGCATAGATCGGTAGAGGGGAGGTCGGGGATCTCACCTCGGGGGTTTTATTGAGCTCGGAGGTCCTGGAAGGCGGTCGGCGATGAGGTCCGAGGTGAATTCACGGCGAGGCTCGTCGGCGCTGTGTTTGAGCCGCAAACCACCGAGTTTTCTGCACCTGCGTGGTTCCCCGGAGGCGGTGGATCAAGACCAGCGAGTTAGATCAGAAATCCCGAGCGAAGATCGAGCAGAATTTGCCGGAGAAACCCGGGTTCTCACCAGAGAGAAAAACGGCGGATTGTGGGGGAAAAACGGGACGATGCCGGGGTTTTTATAGACGGGGGAGGGCGGCGTGTTAGTTTAGATCGAGTTGGAGTCCTCCGGAACCAGAAGTCGGCTAGGAACGTGCGGTTTTCCGGGTTAGTTTCGATCGGGTGCGCGCACGGAGGAGTCCCAGGTTCGGACGAGCGGGAGGTCAGGGATGACAGGTGGGTCCCGCCTGTCTGTGAGAGGTACGCAGGCGCGCGGCTGCGGGCTTGGCACGGGGGTTGAGTGGGCCGGCTGGTGGGTTTCGGCCCACTGGCCGGGAAGGTTTATTTTTTTCTTTTTCTTTTTCTTTTTCATTTCTGTTTTGAGTTTAATTTGAATTCCGGTTTGAATTTGAATTTTTGCAACACATGCAATACGTCCAAAAATTTTTAAATTCTCCTCTTAACAGGATTTTGGGGTGTTACAATCAAGGAGGAGCCTTCATATCCTCTCAATTCAGAGAGTTTGCCAAATCTTTTAAGATAGAACTGTTAAATTCTTCTCCATATTATGCTCAAACTAACAGACAAGTTGGAGCTAGTAACAATATACTCATCAAGATCATCAAAAAGAAGATCAAGGAGAACCCTAGGCGATGTCAGGAGACTTTGAATGAAGCCTTATGGGCTCATCGAGTGTCAAGACACGGTGCCACAAAAGTTACCCCGTTTGAGCTTGTGTATGGACAAGAAGTCGTGTTTTACCTATGGAGATAAAGATCAAAGCGTGTCGAGTAGCTCAAGAAGATAACCTCTCGACTGTGGATTATAAAGAATTGATGAGGGACAAGTTGGATGGAGTCCCTGAGAGACGAACGGAAGCCTTAAAAGAGATCGAGAATTGGAAGCTAACGGTGGCCAAGTATTACAACAAGAGAATTCGTTCCAAGTCGGAGATCTAGTATGGAGAATGATTTTACCCTTAGGAACTCGAGATAAAAAGTTTCGTAAATGGTCACCGAGTTGGGAAGGACCCTTCAAGATTGTGGGGATTGTACCTGGAAATGTTTATATTGTGGAGAACTTGCAAGGAGAAAACTCGGGAAAAGCCATCAACAGAAGATACCTAAAAAGGTTCTACCCGAGCATATGGCAAGAAGGCTGAAATATATAAGACTTGCAAGGTAAAAATCAATTTATCCAGTAAATCTTGGCTTGGAAAATGTTTTTTGGCATACTCCGTTTGCCCAAAAAATAGGAGGGCATGTGTTGGGGGTGAAAACGGTTTTGAGTTTGGAGGTCAGAGGAGTCAGAAATCAAGGAGGAAAGGGTCTTTTATCTTGAAGATTCAAAGTGCTGATGACTTCGGCGAGAGAAATTGCCGAAAGTTGAAAAACACTTGCTGGAAGCCATTTTTCTTTGGAAACTCAAGATACATGCGCCCGGGTCGGAGTTCGACCCTAGAAGACCAAGTTACCTCGCGGCAACAAGTTAAAACGGCTAAATCACAAGATGTAAAGGGCTGATAGGACTTAGCCATTCTCGGGAGGACTCAAAATATTGTACATATTTAAATACAATTGTGTCAACATTCTAGAAGGTCTACACGACATTCATCAGTGCTTTAGAGATAATATAAAGTCCTAGAGATTAGATAGAGTCTTATTTAAAACTGAAGAGGGTAAGATCGTCCAGTTGTATCGAGTCTATATAAAGGCAGCATTCTGCCGAAAAGAAATACCAAGATCCAATCATCAACTCAATCAAGTTTCGTTGCACTACTTTCGTTTTTATGTTTCCATAGCTTTTAGCTTAGTTTCGGCTCTTTGTTGTTTTGGGGTGTAAAGCATTCGTTCCTCTCCATGTGAGACTTATCCCGTTTCTGACCTCAGGAACCTCACATTTATCCATGTTTTGGTGACTAACGCCGAAATATACCGTAGTACAGTTGACTTTGATCATCTATTGGCGACTCCAATCGACTCCGACCCTCTGTTCCATGAATGGATTGTAACCATGGATTCTTGAACCGCCTGAGCTAATACAAGACCGACGAACACCCCAGACTGTACGTAGGACACGTTGTCCAGACCAGTATAAATCTTTGTTTTTATTAGCTAGTCATACAGACATAAAACGCGAAACATTCGATTACGAGCTGGTGTTAAAAACACCGACAGGAAGGTCGCAACTAATGCATCTTTCTCAATAACCTCTGCTTGTTTTCTTAGTGATGATCTATGAAACAATCATTTTTAATGAAAGATATGTTGCAATTCCGGTGCTTGATCACACCAAAAACTGCCCTGTTCCAGACAGTTCAGCACCTCTCCTAGGTGCTGTTCTTTCTGATCTGTTCTAGCAGATTTGTTCAGGGGAAGAACAGATTGTTGCAGCCTGTTTCTGGAGGTGGAGACGGAGAACAGAAGAGGGAACAGGGGGCACAGAGGAGGAAGATCAGGACGGCGGCAGCTAGGGCTGTTAGCCTGGGCAGCGGCGGCTGATCCTAGCCTCTGGTGGCGGCTAGGGCAGAACCTGGCCGGCGGCTTGGGCTGGAGGAAGGGAGGCGGCGGCTAGGGAAGAGAGAGGACAAGTATTTTCTTTATTGATCTCATCTAAAATTGGGGTGTTTGGCTTTTTTATATAGCCCCCCTTACAAGAGTTCTGATCTATTACAACTCAATCTTTTAGTCTATCTCTAATTCTATCTCTAAGAAGACTAAACTCTAATATCTTCTAGAAGGAGGATCCGGTCTGGGCCAGGGCAGATTAGCCCACACAGCCCAGTTATTGCCACCCTGGGCCAGGGGCAGATCAGCCCATAGTCTCCTCCTGATCCTGACACTGGCCCACTTCTAGGATCCCGATCCTTCTTCTCATCTCCACGAACTTCTGTCTTCCAAGTGCCTTGGTCTAGATGTCCGCCATTTGGTCTTGGGTGGAGATCTGCTCAAGCATAATAGTACCGCTGTCCACACACTCCCGTATGTAGTGGTATTTGACATCGATGTGCTTGCTTCTGTCATGGTGTATCGGGTTCTTGCTCAAGTCTATAGCTGACTTGTTATCAACTCGCTGCACTGGTGCCTTCGATTTTTCAGCTAAGTCCTCCATCAGCCGTGCCATCCATACACCTTGACACGCCCCTTGAGCTGCTGCGATATATTCTGCTTCACATGAGGACAAGGCCACCACCTTCTGCTTGCAGGACTACCATGAAACAGGGTTGTTTCCAAGACAAAACAGCACCCCGCTTGTGCTCTTGCGGTCCTCCACGTCTCCCGCATAGTCACTATCCGAGTACCCAATAAGCTCCATGTCTCCTCCTCTTGCATAGAAGATTCCATAGTTGATTATACACGCTATGTAGCGTACAATGTGTTTGACTGCAACAAAGTGCTCTTCCTTGGGCTCCTCCAGAAACCGACTCACGTACCTGACCGAGTAGGCAAGATCGGGACGTGTGTCCACCAAGTATCGCATTCTTCCCACCAAGCTCCTATAGTCCGTTGCATGCACCAACGAACTATCACTTGTATTGTAAAGCTTGAGGCCTTGCTCCATGGGGAATGCACAGGGGTTGCATCCCTCCAGGCCAGCTTTAGAGACAAGTTTGGAAGCGTAGGCCGCCTACCCAATGCTTATCCCTGCATCAGCTTGCCGCACCTCCAGGCCAAGATAATATGATAAGAGACCCAAGTCGTTCATCTTGCACCTCTTCATCATCTCCCCTTTGATCTTCTTGAGATCGCCTCCTTCTGTGATCACAAGATCATCGACGTACACGCTGACTATGAGCTTCTCATCTTCAGCTCCATGGAAATAGATCCCGTGCTCCCTCGTACTCTTGTGGAAACCAAGCGATAGCAAGCTATCGTTGAGCTTGGCATTCCAGGCACTGGGCGCCTGACGAAGTCCATATAAAGCCTTCTTGAGCTAATACACCTTGTGTTTAGCTCCGTTGATGATGAAGCCAGCGGGTTGGGAGATGTACACCTTCTCCATCACGTCACCGTTCAGGAAGGCGCTCTTCACGTCCATGTGGTGTACTTCCCACCCCTTGTGTGCAGCAACTGCAAGGAGCAAGCGAACAGATTCGAGACGAGCTACAGGAGCAAATACCTCGTCAAAATGTATTCCTTGTCGTTGGACATAGCCTTTTGCCACCAATCGAGCCTTGTGCTTCACCACCCCCCCATGCCCGTCCCTCTTCACCTTGAACACCCATTTGAGGCCGATGGGCTTGTGTCACGCAGGAAGATCAACAAGTTGCCAAGTCTTGTTTTCTTCTATGGACTCCATCTCCTCGAGCATGGCCCGTCTCCAGCATGGGTGTTCCTCAGCATCGGCGAAGGACGTGGGCTCCTCCGCGGTTATGAACATGAGCTCCCCCTCCTCCAAGGTTGGTGGGTGCTCAGCCCGACCAGGAGGGGTGAGGGTTCCAAGCACGTTGCTCATCGTGCGGAACCGTAGATTCGCGTCGTCATTGTAGTAGGCATCAACGACGTTGCTGCCGGGGTCCGACAACGGTGTGGCAAAGCAGTTGGGCCATGGAGGATTTTGGGGCGTGAGGAAGGTGCTGGAATCTTCAAGTCCGGAACCCCCCGCTGCTGCTGACCCCCGTGCAGGACTGTCCCACCGTTGGTTTGCGCTAGACAGTCCCTGCAGGGGCCCTTGGGGCGACGCTGCAGGTGTTGGACTCTCTCCAGCAGGTCCGGAGGCTGGCGCAGGAATTCCTAGGGTCTGGACAGACCCTTCTGTTCCCTCCTGGGCACTGCAGGAATGCTGGTCGGCCCCTCCGGACCCTGCAGCACCACTCCAGGTGCTGGAACAGCAGGTCCAGCAGGTGCTGGACCTAAGGAATCGACGTGGAAGGCGGTGTAGTCCTCATCTCCTGCTCCATCTCCCCAGTCCCACTTGGCCGCCTTGTTGAATATCACGTCACGTGATATGTGTGTGCACCCATCAGCTGGATTATACATCCGATAGCCATTCGTTCCTGCAGCATAGCCAAGAAAAATCATCAGAGTACTCCGGTCTTCCAACTTTTTCATGTGAGGGCGCGTGTTCTTGATGTGACACCCTCATTTTTTTTATTTCTGCATATATTCATGTTGATAAACATTTTTATAAGATTGAAACTAAGAAAGAGTCAAAAAGTTAGCCAAAAGGAGCAAATTCCAGTTTACAGAAAGCGCCGAAGACAACTCCCACCGCTAAATTAGCTACATGGCAGACTCGGGGCTCATCCCCGCAAAAAGGGGGAGAGGTCCGACCCCGTGGAACACGTGTTGCCCCAGAGCTAGCCTCTGCAGAGGATAGAGGACCAGCCCCGCGGGAAACGTGTTGACTTCAGAGCTAGTCACCGTGGAAAAGAGAGGACCATCTGCGCGGGACACGTGTCGCTCTCGGAGCTCACCTCCGGGAGGTCCGTCACTATTGGACATGTGTCAACCTCGGAGCCTGTCCCTGAGGAGAAAGGAAGTCTGGAGCTGAACACGTGGCAATATCGGAGATAACCTCCAAAGAGAAGGGAGCTCCGGAAACTGACACGTGGCGTTCGCGGAGCTCGCCTCTGTTGAGAGGGGAGGTCCCGACCCACCAGACACGTGGCGCACGCGGAGCTCACCTCTGAAGAAGAGGGAGGTCTCCCCCGCTTGACACGTGGTACAATCGGAGCTCGTCTCTGCGGAAAAAGGGAGCCCGGGTTCCTGCAGGACACGTGGAGCTTCCGGAGCTCATCACCGTGGAGGTAATGAGTTCTGGAGCGGTTTTTTGCTTCTGTACGCGTGGGAATGCCGGTACGGGAGGAAACCGACATGAATTCCACAATGTTACCGCACCAAATCAACTAAAGATAAGTTGTTAAGATTCAACGACAATTTGAATAGGACTCTTATTCGAAATAAAATCAGATTAGTACTCTTCTCCTCCCGATTATAAATTGAACCCAGAACCTTTGGCCGAAAACCACGAACTTCTTTTCCACCTCCTTAGCCGACAACTTAGAGCCCTAGCCCCAGCATGCCGAGTAAACCCTTCGCCAGAATTCGGTCGAGGGAGATCGCCGGAAGAGAGCACCAATGATCTGTCTTGATAGGAGAAGGACCCCAAGACTAAGAAAAACAAAAGGTAGGTCTCCAATACCACCTTACGACATCATCGTGTTTTCTTTGCATCTGTTCTTTGATTCCTTTCGAACAGAAGCTTTTTCGTGAACAGATCACGTGTTGATCGGTTTGATCTAGAGTCAAGATCACCACCACGTCCACATTTGATCCGAACACCTCTGTTCATCGTAAAACCCATGCAAACCATGCAAGAACACGCACAAACTGATCTAATAAGAACTGATCATAGGATAGCATGCATATGCATCATCGCATCTAGTTAAAGTCTGTGCATGA
Source organism: Neostapfia colusana (assembly GCA_030760725.1). Lineage (NCBI taxonomy): Eukaryota > Viridiplantae > Streptophyta > Magnoliopsida > Poales > Poaceae > Neostapfia > Neostapfia colusana. The sequence goes on along the minus strand of JASWHV010000007.1, from coordinate 98,794,407 downwards.
TATTGATTGTTGTGAATCTTGTATGAGCGTGATCGCGTATAGAAAGACAAGCTCAGGGAGCTGTTTATGACGAGCTGCCACAACAAGGTTTCGAGATCCAAGAGCAACCGGAACCGCAAGAACAAGGCAAGTGCCCCTTGACCATATTGATCCTATGTTTTGGAAAAACTGTTTTATTTGCGAAAAGGTGTGTGTGCTGAGTCAAACATGATGGGAAACCCTTTTATTGGAGTTTACTAGAATTGGTTAAACCACCCTTGTCGGCAGGGAAGTTTATGAGTCGGGTATGGTTTTTGCTTTTATTGTTCGCTGAGTCCATAGGATTGGGAAGTGAGATAGATGTGTCTAGCTAACTGCACTCGTAATGATAATAAGAAACTGATGTTGTTAATGAACATGGATCGGAGGGAGATCTAGGCATGGGTTTGTGAATGAGGTAGCCTGAGATGGTGGTTACTTGTCGTAGATCTAAGGACCGGTTCATGCGAGCACATGCTAGGATAACAGTGCCACCACAAGGCCAAGTATGGGTGTGGCTTAGCTGACTAATTAGGCAAGTTACTAGATTGTTATGGACCGTGGAAGGCGCGGGGAATGGGAGTTGAGTAAGGACTGCCCTGGGAACTGCATGGCACAAGAGGGGGCCCATGGGTGGGAGAATTGGAGATTCTAGCCTGCCGGTGAAACCTTAGTGAGTCCATACATCTAGTAGCCCCTTTGTAAAGTCTATTTTGTGATCTCTTGGCCATACACCGACAGTTGTGTATTGGTATAATGGAGGTTCTGCAGTCGCTGATGGGAGACGAAATCACAAACTTGTGGGTATAGTTGTACAAACTCTGCAGAGTCTAAAACTATTATGATAGCCGAGCTTACGGTCACGAGCGCCTGGCCAACTTTCATGATTAGTTGGATGGTTATTTTGGGATGGTTTTGGTTATGGTTTGATTTTGGTTTGGTTTTCGGGACTGTTGAGTCCGGGGGATAAGATTGGTTGCATGACTGTTGAGTCATGGCAACAAGATTGGTCTCGGTGTGAGACATAATTGTTTATGAGATGAAATGGTAGCAAATACGAGATGATATTCATGAAATGGTAGCGAAAACGAGAAGGCATTCGTGAGCAAGAATGAGGTTGATTAATGTCTGGTTGGGACATGGAAAGTGATGAACATAATGGAGGTATGATTAATACATGTTGGGATTACGTTCACTTAAAGTTAAGTTGCTGTTTTATCGTGGTTTTGATAAATAACTTTGCTTTCTGCAATGAGCCTTTTTATACCTACCTTGTTGTAAGCTACATATCATATTTTCCTGCACATGCTGAGTACATCATTGTACTCAAACTTGCATTAATATTTCATCATCAGCAACAGGAGAAGATTACTATGAAGACCAGGTAGAGCATTAGGCGTGTAATCTGTCCTCAACCTTGCCTGTGGGGATGGAGTAGAGATGGAGCCGTCGTTGCTGCTTAGATTGCTTCCGCATTAGTTAGAAGACTTCCACTGCTAGAATAAAGACTTCCGCTATTAGATTAAGACTTCCGCTGTGAGCATGAGTCCAAGACTCATGAGACATTGTAATAGACTCTATTATTCGTGGTTATATATTTTATGAAATTCAGTTTGTGGATGATGTGTATATGTGTGATAAACATCCTAGGCACACATATGCATCAGTTCTCGGTTTCGTGGTTTTTCCACAGAATTGAGGGTGTCACAGATTGGTATCAGAGCCACGGGTTGACGGTAGGTTACACGCTTAGATAGAAGTCACAAGTTGGTATCGGGCACAGATTGGTGTCAACCAGCCACGGGTTAATCGAAGATCACACAGATTTGGTAGCTGAGCCACGCTGACCATAGGATGCAAACCTAGGATGCATAGATTGGCATTGGAACTACCTTGATATAGGATACAAACCTAGGAGAAGCCGTAGTTGGATCACAGATTGGCATCACCCTAAGCCATATAGGACCCCCATTGAATAAAGCCTTGAATAGGAGTTGTGTGAGCCCTTGTGATGATTGTTGTGATTGTGTGTTGAGTGTGAGTTGTGGGACGTCTCAAGCGTTGTCCGTGCCCACACATAAGTAGAAAGGAGGTGTGAGATGCCTCGGCACTTGTTCACATCCTCATATGGGCTAATACATATAGTCCAATCCACCTTGATGCATATAGTTAGGGGGGATCCATCTAATCTTCTAACCTCTATTCTATTTCGTTCTCTCTCACAGGTGGTGAGAGGAAACGCCGGCCGCCAAGGAAGGAACGTCCGTGGCAACAAAGAGGATGGCCATGATGAAGTTGCTGTTAACCCCGGAGATGGTGAGAACAACCTGGAACGGTTGATGGCCATGCAGAATCAACTTATGCAAACCATGATCCAAACATTGGGTCAGTTGCAGGACAACAACAACAACCCCGTTCCGGCACCACCGCCACCACCGCCGGCTCATAATAGACTGGGAGAGTTCATGAGGACTCGACCACCCACCTTTGCTCAAGCTAACTGCCCCATGGAGGCTGACGACTGGTTGAAATCCATGGAGAAGAAGCTTGCCATAGTGCAGCGCAATGACCGAGAGAAGGTTCTTTTTGCGTCGCACCAACTCATGGGAGCTGCCGCTGACTGGTGGGATGCCCTATGCAACGCTCATGTCGACCCAGAAACGATCACTTGGACTGAGTTCAAGGAGAGTTTCTGCTCTCATTACATCCCTGCTGGTGTAATGATGCTCAAGAGACAGGAGTTTGAAGGTCTCTGCCAAGGACAGAGAAACTTGAATGAGTATTGATGTGGACATCACTCCTGCAGATATACACAACACTCACATGGTAGACATGCAAGGTCCAATTACTAGAGCTCGAGCACGAAAATTGAATTTAGAGGTGAGCTCGTTCCTGAACAATTCTTTATATGTGAATTTTGAGAGTATGTTGCTACCTAATGGATTAATTATGATTAGGAACCATGGAGAGGACATGGAGATACATGGAGAGGGGTTTGGAGGCGTGGAGGACCAGAAAATACGCCAACAAGAAGTTAGAGACCGAGCCCAACTCAAACTCGAGTCCAACTCGGGACCAGGAGCAGTGCACCTTAAAATGGATGCACAGGAGGCATACGGACTCCGTTTTTGACGTTCTACATATGAACGGAAAGCTGAGAGGATAAACTTTCCAATAGAACTGGCCCCACGTCAAAATTCCCTCGGAGTCGACGGGAAACTCCGAAACAATATAAAGTTTAGAGTCTGTCAGGGTGTTGCATCACCTAGTTGGGCCATTGGGCCTTGTATCGAGTCCAAGTCCATTATGTACGTGTATTAGGGTTAGGTCACGACCCCAGCACCCCCCTGTTCATCCTCCACCTCTTTTATACCCCCTAGCCGCCATCACAAACAGATGGGTTTTGCTTAGTTACAATCTGTCATTGAACAGTTCGCCGATCATCGGTTGTGAGACCCCAAATTCGTGATCAATTCAGTTTTGATTGCAACTTCTCTGTTCTTGCTTGTGTTCTTGATTGCGCTTGCAGGGATAAGCCTTCGTGGCGAGGTCATTCATGTGACACAGGTGATAACCAACGGAGCAGTGGTGTAGTGATTGCGGGTTTCGTTCGTTCGGAGCCTTGGATCATCAACGTCGAGATCTCCACCCAATCAAGTTTACCCTACCTCTCGGAAGATCGGGACTCATCCTCCTATCAATTGTATCACATTTCCAGGTTCACCGTGAGGTATACTTGTGTGCCCTTTAGATTTATTTTGTTTCAGTCCTATCGCACAAAAAGCCACAAAAAAATTTTAGTTTCCCTGACCTACAACCCCCGCTCAACCTTTTGCACAATTTAGTTTCGGAGTCCGTAGTTCTGAGTTCGTGTCCTAGGTTGAGTCTGGTTGCTGGTTTAGATTTGTTTTGGTTCAGTTTTGTTTCTTCCATCCTCTGCCATCTACAAAAAACCAATCTACAAAAGAATTCCATCCACCGATTCGTTTCTGTTGCAGTTTCCACCACCACCAAAACCTTATTCAGGGTATCCTCCTTAAAACGGGCATAACTTTTCGCTCGTAACTCTGATTGAGGCGCATTTTTTTCCCAGAAAGGTCTCGAAAAAGTCCACATACGGCATTTTCAAAAAAAAATTAAAAAAAATTAAGAAGGCCCTCGTTTCGAACTCTGAAGTTCCAGCACCAGTTTTTCCAATCGCTCCTGAATTTGTGCCGATCTCATCTTTCATCGGTTTGAGCTAATACTTGGTGCTGTTTCTATTCTTGTGCCCCTGGTTGAGAAAAATATCAAAAAAAGAGAAAAAAAAAAAGATTTTGATTTCGACAAGTGCTTCAAGACAAAAACAGGAGGCTAAGGGGTGTGCTATTTCTGTGCGAGTGTTGGATACTTGCTGATATTATCCTTGTTGTGCATCATCATTCATCCTTGTCCTTGCTTGTTGCCACAACTGTTCTAATACATTCTTAGGCCAGCAACTAGGTGAAATTCTTTGGACACTTATTCAGCATTGCTATCTGTTACTGACTTGTGTGCCACATACATATACTGCATTTGAGCCTTCCAAGCTCCACCTTCTCTCGAGCAGAACAGGTAACCTTCGCAATCACACCCACTCTCTGCTTCCTTCACACCGGTCACCGTTGGCCACCTGCAGTGCCGGTAAGAAACTTGTAAGAGCGGGGTAAGACGCATCTTACTGATCGATTTTCCACCCACTTTGGAGAGCGTAGTAATAGGGTTCTTCACGATCTTTTTGTCTTCGTTTCTGTTTTATACTAACAATGACAGGAAAGAAGCCTATGGATAAGACCTCTGGTTCTACACCTCTGGATGATGATGAGTGTGTGTCCCATATGGAACAAAAGTACATGATGCGGGCAATGACCGAAGCTTTCAACAATTACCAGACCACTACAACAGCCACCTTTCAGAGGCTCCATACAAGTGTTGCTGGTCTGACCACACGGTTGGACGAGATGGAGAGTCGTATTCCCCAACAAGCTACACCCTCTATCATCCTTGATGGTGATGCACATGCTCACTACGACACAGAGGATGACTTCAATAACGATGAGGTTGATGAACAGCAGCGCCGTCGCCCTCGACGAAATCGTCAAGGTATGGGAGGTAGACCTCGTCCTCATGCTCCTGAACAAGATAATGATCCTTATGCTAGGATTAAGTTTTCTATTCCAACATTTTATGGATCTTATGATGCTGAGACTTACTTGGATTGGGAGATGATGTTAGAACAAAAATTTAGCTCTCATCTTGTTCCTGAGCGACATAGAGTTAGACAAGCCACTAGTGAGTTTAAAGATTTTGCTATAATTTGGTGGAATAAACTTGTCAATACACGTAATGCACCACAGACATGGGCTGCGTTAAAAGAAGAGATGCGCACTAGGTTTGTTCCTCCTCCATATAGACGTGATCTTCTTAAGAAATTGCAACGCTTTGATCAGGGTAACATGACTGTCCAATAGTACTACCAAGAGTTGCAGAAAGGTATGCTTCGTTGTGGGGTAGTTGAGGATCAGGAAGACCAAATTGTTAGGTTTTATGGGGGCTTGCGGTGTGAGATCCAGGACATAGTTGACTACAAGGAATATCATTCTATTCAACATTTATTTCAACTTGCCATGTTAGCAGAAAAAGAAGTGCAGAGTCGCCAACAGCAGCGGCAGAACAACACCTTCACGCCACGACAATTTCCTGTGCCATCCAAATCAGCGCCCTCCTCGAGCGTACGTGATTCTACACCACCCTCCACGGGTGTTGTACGCAGCAGCATCGCACCTTCTACATCACGGGGACAAGATAACAGCAAGTCCCAGATGCCTCCAGGTGTTGCAGCAAAGGTGCACCCAACACTTTGACAAGTCGCAGCTCCGACATCAAGTGCCACCGCTGCCAGGGACTTGTCCATATGCAACGAGATTGCCCCAGCAAACGGGCGATCATTGCCATTGCTGATGGTGGGTATGTTAGTGCTTCTGATATTGAAGATGAAAATATTATTGCAACTAACATTTCAGGTTCGGATGATGGTGCTGAGGAGGTTCTTGGTACATCTGCGACAAACAACTATAGGACTTTGATTGTGCAGCGAGCTTTGAGTGCCACGGTTCGAGAGGACGACAACCGCCAACGTCACAACCTTTTCAACATGTTTCTCGTCGTCAAGGTCTTCCGTGTACATACCATCATTGATGGTGGTAGCTGCAACAATTTGGTGAATGTTGAGGTTGTCAAGAAGCTTGGCTTGACCACATGGGAGCATCCCCACCCTTATCACATTCAATGGTTTAACAACAATGGTAAGGTTAAGGTAACACAAACAGCAAGGATACATTTTTCCATTGGTTCTTATCATGATTTTTCTGATTTTGATGTGGTACCTATGGATGCTTGTTCTCTTTTGTTGGGACGTCCTTGGGAGTTTGATGCTGATGCTATTCACCATGGTCGATCTAATAAGTATACTCTCATGCATAAGGGCAAGAAAATTGTGTTGCTTCCTATAAGTCCCAATGAAATTGTACAATTTGAGCAGGAGAAAAAGAATAATGCTAAGCAAAAGGGTGTTTTCAATTCTCAAATTCAGCAACCTATTAAGTTCAGCAATCCTATTTTGCTTGCAACTAAATCTGATCTTGATGATTTATATGCCTCTAATGGAACTTGCTATGCTTTAGTGTGCAAACATGCTTTATATTCCATTGAGGATACATCCATTGTCTTGCCACCTGCTGTTGCTAACCTTCTGCAAGAATATATGGATGTTTTTCCATCAGAGATACCCCCTGGATTACCACCTGTGTGAGGCATTGAGCACAAGATTGATTTGGTTCCAGGGGCGAGCTTGCCAAACCGTGCTGCCTACAGGACCAATCCCGACGAGACTAAGGAAATTCAGCGACAAGTCCAAGATCTTCTGGACCGCGGGTACATTCGTGAGAGTCTTAGTCCTTGTTCTGTTCCTGTTCTTTTGGTTCCAAAAAAAGATGACACTTGGCGCATGTGTGTTGATTGTAGAGCCATCAATAACATTAGCATTCGTTATCGCTATCCTATTCCTAGATTGGATGACATGCTTGATGAGTTGAGTGGTTCTGTTATTTTCTCCAAGATTGATTTGCGTTGTGGGTATCATCAGATTCGTATGGCTTTAGGTGATGAATGGAAAACTGCTTTTAAAACTAAATTCGGACTTTATGAATGGTTAGTCATGTCATTTGGTTTAACTAATGCACCCAGCACTTTCATGAGGTTAATGAATGAGGTTTTACGTGCTTTCATTGGTAAATTTGTGGTGTTTTACTTTGATGATATCCTTATTTACAACAAGTCATACGATAAGCATCTTGAACATTTGCGTGCTGTTTTTAATGTCTTGCGCGATGCATGTTTATATGGTAACCTTGAGAAGTGCACCTTTTGCACCGATCGTGTGTCTTTTCTTGGGTATGTTGTTACTTCGCAGGGCATTGAGGTGGACGAGGCAAAGATTGTTGCCATCACGAGCTGGCCACTTCCGACTACGGTCACACAGGTTCGGAGTTTTATTGGTCTCACAGGTTTCTACCGGCGTTTCGTGCGGGATTTCAGCAACATTGCGGCACCTCTCCGCGAGTAGACAAAGCATGGAGTGCCGTTTCGATGGGGACCAGCACAACAACAAGCTTTTGATGTTCTCAAGTCGAAGCTCACACAAGCACCATTGCTGCAACTTCCTGATTTTGAGAAGACCTTCGAGCTTGAATGTGACGCGAGCGGCATTTGCATTGGAGGAGTGCTAATTCAAGGAGGTAAACCTGTTGCCTTCTTTAGTGAAAAATTGCATGGGCCTTCGCTGAATTATTCTACATATGACAAAGAACTTTATGCTTTAGTGCGTGTCTTGCAAACTTGGCAACATTACCTATGGTCTAAAGAATTTGTCATACATTCAGATCATTAGTCTTTGAAGTATCTTAAAGGACAAGCTAATCTGAACAAACGTCATGCTAAATGGATTGAGTTCATAGAATCATTTACTTACATCATTAAATATAAGAAAGGGAAAGACAATGTGATTGCCGATGCTTTATCTAGACGTTATACCATACTATCCCAACTTTCTCATAAAATTTTTGGTTTGGAAACCATAAAGAGGTTATATGCTACTGATTTGGACTTCAAAGATGCCTTTGAAAATTGTAGAGAGGGAAGAACGTGGCAAAAATTCCTGCTGCGTGAAGGCCTTCTCTACCGTGCTAACAAGCTGTGTGTTCCAGCTAGCTCCGTTCGTCTTTTGTTGTTGCAGGAAGCGCATGGAGGTGGTTTGATGGGACATTTTGGTGTTAAAAAGACAGAGGATGTGCTGGCCGCTCACTTCTTTTGGCCACGAATGAGGCGTGATGTGGAGCGCTACGTTTCACGTTGCACGACATGCAACAAAGCTAAGTCTCGACTTAACCCACATGATCTTTATATGCCTCTTCCGGTTCCTAGTGCACCTTGGGAGGATATTTCTATTGACTTTGTTTTAGGATTGCCTAGAACAAAGAGGGGGAGGGATAGTGTCTTCGTGGTTGTTGATCGTTTCTCTAAAATGGCTCATTTTATACCCTGCCACAAGACCGATAATGCTTCACATGTTGCTGATTTGTTCTTTAATGAGGTTGTGCGTTTGCATGGTGTTCTCAATACTATTGTTTCTGATAGGGATGCTAAGTTTTTGAGTCACTTTTGGGGAACTTTATGGTATAAATTAGGAACAAAGTTGCTGTTTCCTACTACTTGTCATCCACAAACTGATGGGCAAACGGAGGTAGTTAATCGTACCATATCTACTATGTTGCGGGCTGTTTTGAAAGACAACTTGAGGTTGTGGGAGGAGTGTTTGCCACATATTAAGTTTGCTTATAACAGGTCTATTCACTCCACAACCAAGTTAAGTCCGTTTATGGTAAGTCTATGGTTTCAATCCTCGTGCTCCAATTGATTTGCTACCTTTACCACATACTGAAATTGTGAACTTAGATGCTACACGAAGTTCTGAATTTATTCTTAAGTTGCATGAAACTACTAAGTTACAAATTGAAAAAATGAATGAAAAGTATCACATTGCTGCTAGTAAAGGTAGGAAGGAGGTAAAATTGGAACCCGGTGATTTGGTGTGGGTTCATTTGAGAAAAGATAGCTTCCCGGATTTGAGAAAGTCCAAACTCATGCCACGTGCTGCTGGACCTTTTAAGATTCTTGAGAAGATAAATGACAATGCATATAAACTTGAGTTGCCTCCCGAGTTTGGGGTTAGTCCCACATTTAACATTTCAGATTTGAAGCCATACTTGGGAGAAGAAGATGAGCTTGAGTCGAGGACGACTCCAATGCAAGAGGGGGAGGATGATGTGGACATCACTCCTGCCGATATACACAACACTCACATGGTAGACATGCAAGGTCCAATTACTAGAGCTCGAGCACGAAAATTGAATTTAGAGGTGAGCTCGTTCCTGAACAATTCTTTATATGTGAATTTTGAGAGTATGTTGCTACCTAATGGATTAATTATGATTAGGAACCATGGAGAGGACATGGAGATACATGGATAGGGGTTTGGAGGCGTGGAGGACCAGAAAATACGCCAACAAGAAGTTAGAGACCGAGCCCAACTCAAACTCGAGTCCAACTCGGGCCCAGGAGCAGTCCACCTTAAAATGGATGCACAGGAGGCACCGTTTTTGACGGTCTACATATGAACGGAAAGCTGAGAGGATAAACTTTCCAATGGAACTGGCCCCACGTCAAAATTCCCTCGGAGTCCACGGGAAACTTCGAAACAATATAAAGTTTAGAGTCTGTCAGGGTGTTGCATCACCTAGTTGGGCCATTGGGCCTTGTATCGAGTCCAAGTCCATTATGTACGTGTATTAGGGTTAGGTCACGACCCCAGCACCCCCCTGGTCGTCCACCACCTCTTTTATACCCCCTAGCCGCCGTCACAAACAGTTGGGTTTTGCTTAGTTACAATCTGTCATTGAACAGTTCGCCGATCATCGGTTGTGAGACCCCAAATTCGTGATCAATTCAGTTTTGATTGCAACTTCTCTGTTCTTGCTTGTGTTCTTGATTGCGCTTGCAGGGATAAGCCTTCATGGCGAGGTCATTCGTGTGACACGGTTGATAACCAACGGAGCAGTGGTGTAGTGATTGCGGGGTTTCGTTCGTTCGGAGCCTTGGATCATCAACGTCGAGATCTCCACCCAATCAAGTTTACCCTACCTCTCGGAAGATCGGGACTCATCCTCCTATCAAGTATCTCAACATGTTCACGCAACTGTCCCGGTACGCTCCCGAAGCTGTCAACTCGGGCCAAAGGAAGCAGTACCTGTTCATGAGAGGGTTGAACAATGAGATCCAGGTTCAGCTCCTCAACAATGACTACGCGAGCTTCCAGAAGCTGGTTGACAAGGCTATAGTGGTTGAAAGCAAGATCCGAGAGATCGAGCGAGAGGGCCAGAGGAAGATGCCATACCAGCCACAAGGGAGCAACATACGACCTCAGTACATGCCCCCATCTGCACCGTTGTATGGATCAACCAGCTCCTGCATACCGCCCTAGTCAGCCACCACAGCAACGACCCGTTGCACAAGCACCTCGTGTGCATTTGCCTCCTGTGCCCCGACCCAACATGGGCGCTCCTGTTCAAAACCCCCATCCCAACGTACCTGCTGCCGTGGGCAACAGGGCATGCTTTGCATGCGGGGAAACAGGACACTTCGCGAGCCAGTGCCCGAGGAGTGGTCCTGGACAGCAAGGCAACGTGCCCAAGCAGAACCCGCGACCGAACGGAGGAGGCAATCAAGGAAACCGTGGACAGCAGTACTATGCTCGTGGCAACGTGAACCATGTCTCTGCTGAGGAAGCACAACAGGCTGAGGACGTCGTAATTGGTATGTTCCTTGCCAATTCCAACCCAGCCACCATTTTATTTGATTCTGGAGCATCACATTCCTTCATATCATCCAAGTATGTTGCCAAGCATAATCTACCCATATCACACTTAAAATGTGCTCTGTTAGTTAATTCTCTCGGTGGAGAGATGAGGACTAATATAGTATGTCCGAAAGTAAGTCTTAAAATAAGGGGGTAGACTTCCTTGCCAACCTCATTGTCTTGGATTCCCAAGGGCTTGACATAATACTCGGGATGGATTGGTTAAGCAAGCATAATGGAGTAATCCAATGTGCTGAGAGGAGCGTGCAGTTGACAAATGAGCACGGTATTCGTATCGAGTTTAAGTCAGCCCCACAAACAACCAATAAGGCAGGTTTGAACCACGTCGAAGGAGCAACGTTGGCACAACATTCCAATGGTTCAGGAATTCTCGGACGTGTTTCTAGAAGAGCTTCCAGGTATGCCACCTGAACGGGACATTGAGTTTGCCATTGATTTGGTACCCGGAACTGCACCCATAGCAAAGAGACCCTATAGGATGCCCACCAATGAACTAGTGGAACTCAAGAAGCAAATTCAGGAGCAGTTGGAGAAGGGTTTTATACGTCCAAGCTCGTCACCATGGGGAGCGCTCGTGCTCTTCGTAGACAAGAAGGATGGGACCCAAAGGATGTTCGTGGACTATAGGTCTCTCAACGAGGTGACAATCAAGAACAAATACCCTCTGCCCCGTATAGAAGACCTATTCGACCAAATGAAAGGAGCCCGAGTGTTGTTCAAAATTGATCTTCGGTCGGGATACTTCCAGCTGAAAATTAAGCCCTCCGATATACCCAAGACTACCTTTGGGACAATGTATGGTTCGTATGAATATACCGTCATGTCTTTTGGGTTAACAAATGCACCCGCATACTTCATGTACCTTATGAACAAGGTTTTCATGGAGTACTTAGATAAGTTCGTCGTGGTTTTCATTGACGACATTATGGTGTATTCAAAAAGTGAGGAGGAGCATGAAGAGCATTTAAGATTGACCTTGCAGAAAACGCGCGAGCATCAATTTTATGCCAAGCTTAACAAGTGTCAATTTTGGCTAAAGGAGATATCGTTCCTAGGCCACATTACCTCTGAGGAAGGAGTATCGGTTGATCCCAGAAAAGTAGGAGATGTTCTGAAGTGGAACCAACCGCAAAATGTGAAAGATATTCGGAGTTTTCTTGGGATGGCTGGATACTACCGACGCTTCATCAAGGACTTCTCTAAAATAGAAAAACCTATGATGGAGTTGCTAACGAAGGGAAAAGTGTTCCAGTGGACATCAGCGTGCCAAGAGAGCTTTGAGGAACTCATGAAAAGGCTAACCACAGCGCCAATTTTGATATTGCCAGACGTAGGCAAGAGCTTCGACATATATTGTGACGCATCAAGAAAAGGGCTCGGATTTGTGCTCATGCAAGAAGGACAAGTGGTAGCCTATGACTCACGACAATTAAAGAAGCACGAGCTAAATTATCCTACACATGACTTGGAGCTAGCAGCAGTAGTGCATGAATTGAAGATTTGGAGACATTATATCCTTGGTCATCGATGTGAGATCTATACGGATCATAAAAGCCTTAAGTACATATTTACACAAACGGACTTGAATTTGAGGCAACGTCGTTGGTTGGAACTCATCAAGGATTACGATGTTGGAATCAACTACCACCCTGGAAGGGCCAATGTAGTAGCATTGAGCCGGAAGGGAGCATGCCACCAACTCACGGTTCGGGAGCTACCACCCGAACTACACAAGGAGTTCAAATGGTTACACCTCGGACTCTTGAACAAGATGGAAGTGATGAAACTCTACTCTTCATTGGAGCAAGAGATAAGAGGTGGCCAAGCAACGGATGAGGAGATCAAGGAAATCAAGGAAAGGATCCGACAAGGAATAGAGAAGGATTTCAAGGAAGATGAGAAGGGTACGCTTTGGCTAGGAAAAAGGATTTGTGTGCCTAACGTGAAGCACATCCGCGACATGATATTAAAAGAGGCACATGATTCACCTTATTCCATACATCCCGGAAGTACCAAAATGTACAAGAACCTGAAGACCTGTTATTGGAGGGATGGTATGAAAAGGGACATAGCCGAATACGTTGCCCTATGCGACACATGCAAACGGGTGAAGGCCGAACATCAAAGACCCGCTGGATTGTTGCAACCACTGAAGGTACCCGAGTGGAAGTGGGAAGACATCAGTATGGATTTCATCGTCGGATTTCCACGTACTCAGTCGGGTTATGACTCCATCTGGGTTATCATGGACCGATTGACGAAAACAGCCCATTTTCTCCCTGTAAGGGCCAAGTACAACATTGCACAATTAGCCGAGTTGTACATGGAGCAGATCGTGTGCCGTCATGGAGTCCCGAGGAGGATAGTCTCAGATCGAGGTTCTCAGTTTACCTCTAGATTTTGGAGGAAGCTGCAGAAAGCTATGGGTACACGACTGGATTTTAGCTCCGCCTATCACCCAAAACCGATGGACAAAGAGAAAGGACAAACCAAATTTCGGAGGACATGTTGAGAGCTTGCGCCTTGAAACATGGGTGTAGTTGGGATAGGAGTTTACCGTACGCCTAATTCTCCTATAACAACAGCTATCAAGCTAGCTTGAGGATGTCGCCTTTCGAAGCATTGTACGGTAGACGGTGTAGAACGCCCCTGTTTTGGAACGAGACCGGAGAGAACCAAGTGTTTGGACCCGAAGTGCTAAATGAGGCTGAGAAGCAAGTCCAAACGATACGGGAGAACTTAAAGGCTGCTCAGTCACGATAGAAAGGCTATGCGGACAATAGGCGAAGGAAGTTGACTTTCAAAGTAGGAGACTTCGTATACCTTAAGGTATCGCCTATCCGTGGACAACGACGTTTCAACGTCAAAGGCAAGCTAGCACCTCACTACATCGGGCCATTTAAGATTTTGGACAAACGAGGAGAAGTAGCCTATCAACTAGAGCTCCCAACGCACCTCTCCAACGTACATGACGTGTTTCATGTATCCCAGCTCAAGAAGTGCTTGAGGGTACCAGAAGAGCAAGTACCGATGGATAAACTTGAACTTCAAGAGGATCTGACCTACGCAGAGCACCCTGTCCGAATTTTGGACATAAGGGAAAGGGTCACGAGGAACAAAGTGATTCGATGGTACAAGGTACAATGGAGCTATCACACGGAAGCAGAAGCTACATGGGAGCGTGAAGAAGATCTCAAGATAGAATTCCCTCATTTATTCTCTACTATCGAATCTCGAGGGCGAGATTCAATTTAAGGGTGGTAGATCTGTGACACCCTCATTTTTTTATTTTTGCATATATTCATGTTCATAAACATTTTTATAAGATTGAAACCAAGAAAGAGTAAATAAGTTAGCCAAAAGGAGCAAATTCCAGTTTACAGAAAGCGCCGAAGACAACTCCCGCCACTAAATTGGCTACGTGGCAGACTCGGGGCTCGTCCCCGAAAAAAGGGGGAGAGGTTCGACCCCGTGGGACACGTGTTGCCCCGGAGCTAGCCTCTGCAGAGGAGAGAGGACCAGTCGCGCGGGACACGTGTCGACTGAGGAGCTAGTCACCACAGAAAACAGAGGACCAGCCGCGCGGGACACGTGTCGCTCTCGGAGCTCACCTCCGAGAGGTCCATCACTATTGGACACGTGTAAACCTCGGAGCCTGTCTCTAATGAGAAAGGAAGTATGGAGCTGCTAGGACACGTAGCAATATTGGAGCTCACCTCCGAAGAGAACGAAGGTCCGGAAACTGACACGTGGCGTTCACGGCGCTCGCCTCTGTTGAGAGGGGAGGTCCCGACCCACCAGACATGTGGCGCACGCGGAGCTCACCTCTGAAGAAGAGGGAGGTCTCGCCCGCTTGACACGCGGTACAACCGCAGCTCGTCTCTGCGGAAAAAGGGAACCAGGGTTCCCGCAGGACACGTGGAGCTTTCGGAGCTCATCACCGCGAAGGTAATGAGTTCTGGAGCGGTTTTTTGCTTCTGTACGCGTGGGAATGCCGGTACGAAAGGAAACCAACACGAAGACCACAATGTTACCGCACCAAATCAACTAAAGATAAGTTGTTAAGATTCAAAGACAATTTGAATAACACTCTTATTCAAAATACAATCAGATTAGGACTCTTCTCCTTCCGATTATAAATAGAACCCAGAACCTTTGGCCAAAAACCATGAACTTCTTTTCCACCTCCTGAGCCGACAACTTAGAGCCCTAGCCCCAGCTCGCCGAGTAAACCCTTCGCCGGAGTTCGGTCGAGGGAGATCGCCGGAGGAGAGCCCCAACGATCTGTCTTGATAGGAGAAGGACCCCGACTAAGAAAAACATAATGTAGGTCTCCAATACCACCTTACGACATCATCGCATTTTCTTTGCATCTGTTCTTTGATTCCTTTCGAACAGAAGCTTTTTTGTGAACAGATCACCTGTTGATCGGTTTGATCTAGAGTCAAGATCATCACCACGTCCACATTTGATCCGTACACCTCTGTTCATCGTAAAACCCATGCAAACCATGCAAGAACACGTACAAACTGATCTAATAAAAACTGATCATAGGATAGCATGCATATGCATCATCGCATCTAGTTAAAGTTTGTGCATGATATTGATTGTTGTGAATCTTGTATGTGCGTGATCGCGTATAGAAGGACAAGCTCAGGGAGCTGTTTACGACGAGCTGCCACAACAAAGTTTCGAGATCCAAGAGCAACCGGAATCGCAAGAACAAGGCAAGTGCCCCTTGACCATATTGATCCTATGTTTTGGAAAAACTGTTTTGTTTGTGAAAAGGTGTGTGTTCTGAGTCGAACATGATGGGAAACACTTTTATAGGAGTTTACTAGAATTGGTTAAACCACCCTTTTCGCCAGGGAAGTTTATGAGTCGGGTATGGTTTTTGCTTTTATGCTTCGCTGAGTCCATAGGATCGGGAAGCGAGATAGATGTGTCTAGATGACTGCACTCGTAATGATAATAAGAAACTGATGTTGTTAATGAACATGGATTGGAGGGAGATCTAGGAAAGCCTGGGTTTGTGAATGAGGTAGCCTGAGATGGTGGTTACTTGCTGTAGATCTAAGGACCGGTTCATGCGAGCATATGCCAGGATAACAGTGCCACCACAAGGCCAAGTATGGGTACAGCTTAGCTGACTAATTAGGTAAGTTACTATATTGTTATGGACCGTGGAAGGCACGGCGAATGGGAGTCGAGTGAGGACTCTCCTGGGAACTGCATGGCCAAAGAGGGGGCCCGTGGGTGGGAGAGTTGGAGATTCTAGCCTGCCGGTGAAACCTTAGTGAGTCCATACATCTAGTAGCCCCTTTGTAAAGGCTATTTTGTGATCTCTTGGCCATACACCGACGGATGTGTATTGTTATAATGGAGGTTCTGCAGTCGTCAACGGGTGACGAAATCACAAACTTGTGGGTAAAGTGGTACAAACTCTTCAGAGTCTAAAACTATCATGATAGCCGAGCTTACGGTCACGAGCGCCTGGCCAACTTCCATGATTAGTTGGATGGTTATTTTGGGATGGTTTTGGATGGTTTTGGTTACGGTTTAATTTTGGTTCGGTTTTCAGGACTGTTGAGTCCGGGTGATAAGATTGGTTGCATGACTGTTGAGTCATGGCAACGAGATTGGTCTCGGTGTGAGACGGAATTGTTTATGAGATGAAATGGTAGCGAAAACGAGATGGTATTTGTGAGATGGTAGCGAATACGAGAAGGTATTCATGAGCAAGAATGAGGTTGATTAATGTCTGGTTGGGACATGGAAAGTGATGAACATAATGGAGGTATGATTGGTATTTTAATACATGTTGGGATTACGTTCACTTAAAGTTAAGTTGCTGTTTTATCGTAGTTTTGATAAATAACTTTGCTTTCCGCAATGAGCCTTTTTATACCTACCTTGTTGTAAGCCACATATCATATTTTCCCTCACTTGCTGAGTACATCATTGTACTCAAACTTGCATTATTATTTCATCATCAGCGACAGGAGAAGATTACTATGAAGACCAGGTGGAGCATTAGGCGTGTAATCTGTCCTCAAACTTGCCTGTGGGGATGGAGTAGAGATGGAGCCGCCGCTGCTGCTTAGATTGCTTCCGCATTAGTTAGAAGACTTCCGCTGCTAGAATTAAGACTTCCGCTGTTAGATTAAGACTTCCACTGTGAGCATGAGTCCAAGACTCATGAGACATTGTAATAAACTCTGTTATTCGTGGTTATATATATTCTGAAATTCAGTTTGTTGATGATGTGTACATGTGTGATGAACATCCTGGGCACACATATGCATTAGTTCTCGGTTCCGTGGTTTCTCCACAGAATTGAGGGCGTCACACTTGACATGCCCCACACACCCAAAAGTTCCGAAATAATTGACGGCTGGTCGCTCTCCATGCCAAGCTTCATATGGCGTCTTCCCGTCGAGGTTGCGGATGGGGGATCGATTTAAGATATAGACAGCCGTGATAACTGCCTCACCCCAAAAAATCCTGGGCATACCCTTCGCCTTCAACATACTCCTCGCCATGCCGACCACCGTCTGGTTGCGCCACTGCACAAACCCGTTTTGTTGCGGCGTATACGGGGCTGTGAGCTGATGTTGTACTCCGTGCTGAGCGCAGTACTCGCCGAACTCCTGTGAGGTGAACTCCCCTCCGTGATCAGTACGGAGTAGCTTCATCATCCTCCCGGACTCTAATTCAGCCGTCGCCTAGAATTGCTGAATTAAGTCGGGCACCTGGTCCTTGGTTGTTAGAAGATAGAGCCACATATAGCGGCTCATGTCATCCACTAGCAACAAGAACATATTCTTGTCGCCTGAAGTCATCGGCGTGATAGGCCCACAGATGTCGCCGTGGACGAGGTCAAGCATGCCCTCCGCGTGCCACAGAGCTTGCTTGGGGAAGCTGGAGTGCCTCTGCTTCCTGACCAAGCAAGCTTCGCACAAATGATCGACGTGATCAATTTGCGGAAGCCCAAGCACCATCTCCTCCCGTGCCAACTTTCAAAGCACCTGGAAGCCGACGTGTCCGTAGCGTTCGTGCCAACGCCACGTAACGTCATCACACCTCACGGTTACGCAAACCGGACGTGTGATGTTGAGCCTGATTGAGTACAGCTTGCTGTCATCGCGCTGAACTCGTGTGAGGAGACGCTGCTGCTCATCCCGTATGTGCATCACTCCTCCATGCACCGTGATGTTGTAACCATCCTCATCCAGCTGGCTGACGCAGATGAGGTTGGTTGTGAGGCGCGGGATGAGGTAGACGCCAGTGAGCCTCCTGTGCTCACCCGTCTTGGTGGCGAATAGGACCACACCTTTCCCCTGGATATGCACGATGAAGTTGTCGCTGAACTTGATGGTTCCGACGATGTTTTTGTCGAGCTCAGAGAAGATGGCGCGCGAACCCGTCATGTGGTTGGTCGAGCCCGTGTCGAGGTACCAACGAGTGTCGTCAAAGTCATCGTCGTTGCCGTGGTGAGCGAAGACACGTCCCTCCACTATATCCAGTGGTCGTGTAGGATGTTCCTGTACAGGCTCCTCCTGTACAGAGGCCACCCTTGTCATAGACAAGGCACCCTCCTCCTCCGCCTACGCCACGAAAGCCTGCTGCTGCGGCTCCTCCTTAGGCTTCGACCGACACTCCCTGGCCCAGTGGCCCTTCTTCCCGCACTTCCTGCATCGGTTCCGCGAAATATCCTTCCCGGAACCTCCCTTCTTGCCTCCGTTCTTCTTGGGCTAGGGAAAAGGATTTGTGTGCTTATGTAGAGCACCCTGTCCGAATTTTGGACGTGAAGGAAAGGGTCACAAGGAACAAGGTGATCCGTTGGTGCAAGGTACAATGGAGCCATCACACGGAAGCCGATGCTACATGGAAGTGTGAGGAAGACCTCAAGGCAGAATTCCTTCATCTATTCTCTACTCTAACGAATCTTGAGGGTGATATTCAGTTTAAGGGGGGGAGGTTTGTAACACCCTCAACTTCGTAATTCATGCATGCATTCATATTTCATATAGAGAAAATACTTTAAAAGAAGTAGAACGGTGAAAGATAGCTAAAAAGAGCCAATTCCAATCCACCGAGTGTGCCGTCGACACTTCCCGCGGCCCAACGTCCATGTGGCGCCTTCGGAGCTCATCCTTGCAAAAGGGGTGAGGTCTGGCACTGCTGGCTACGTGGCAGACACAGAGCTTGCCTCTGCGGAAGGGGTGAGGTCCGGCCCCGTGGGACACGTGTCACCCTTGGAGCTCGCCTCCGAGAGGTCCGACACTACGGGAGACGTGTCATCCTCGGAGCACACCTCCGAGGAGAAGGGAGGTCCGACGCTGTTGGACACGTGTCGACCTCGGAGCTCGTCTCTGAGGAGAAAGGAAGTCTGGTGCTGCTAGACACGTGGCACACCCAGAGCCCACCTCCGAGGAGAGGGGAGGTCCGGCTCTGACACGTGGCACTCTCGGAGCTCACCTCCGAATAGAGGGGAGGTCCGGCACTGACACGTGGCGCACGCGGAGCTTGCCTCTGAGGGAGGGGGAGGTCTCGCCCGCCAAGACACGTGGCGGAGGTCCCGCCCACCTGACACGTGGCACAACCGGAGCTTGTCTCTACGAAAAAGGGAGGCCAGGCCCCCGCTGGACACATGGAGCCTGCGGAGCTTATCCCTGCGGAAGGACGAGATCCTTAAAGCGGTTTTCTTCTATGTGCGCTGGAATACCCGGTACGGAAGAGACCGACACGATTTCTATGTTGACACCGCACCAAATCAATTGGAGATAAGTTGTTAGGATCCAAAACAAATTGAATAGGACTCTTATTTGAAATCCGATCAGAATAGGACTCTTCTTTCACCCGTTATAAATAGAAGCCAAAACCTCTTGCCGCAACCACGCACCTATTTTCCACCTCCCGAGTCGACGACTTGGAAGCCCTAGCCCCAGCTCGCCGAGTTAGACTTTCCACCCCTCACCATAGTTCAGACGACGGTGAGCCCCACGGTTGAGACCGTCGACGAGCCCCGACATGCTCGCTATCGCCGGAAGAGAGCCGACGATCTGCTATTGCTAGGAGGAAGGCCCCGAAGGAATTAAGGTAGGTCTCTATCGGTACCCTCAATACCGGGTGCCCCCACGCACAGGGTTAAACCGCCTAAGGACCTCGCCCCTCCGCAAGGGCGAGCTCCAAAGGCGCCACGTGTCCAGTAGGGCCGGAGCTCCGCTCTCCTAAGAGGATAGGTCCAGGCCTGCCACGTGGCCCAGAAGGCCGGACCTCGCCCCCTCCGCTGGGGCGAGCTCCGAAGGCACCACGTGTCCAGTAGGGACGGATCTCCCCTCTCCTCAGAGGATAGCTCCAGGCCTGCCACGTGGCCCAGAAGGCTGGACCTCGCCCCCTTAGCAGGTGCGAGCTACAAAGGTGCCACGTGTCCAGTAGGGCCGGAGCTCCCCTCTCCTAAGAGGATAGCTCCGGGCCTGCCACGTGGCTCAGAAGGCCGGACCTTGTCCCCTCCGCAGGGGCGAGCTCCGAAGGCGCCACGTGTCCAGTAGGGCCGGAGCTCCCCTCTCCTCAGAGGTGAGCTTCGGGCCCGCCACGTGGCCATGTGCAGCGCTGCCCGCCCTAGCGCGGTAGGCAGCAGGAGTAAAGGAGCGCCATGCCTTTACTGTACAAGGCATTCAAGACCCGCACCTTCCCAAGACGTGGAGGCGTGGCGCACACCTACCAGGCGCCAATGTGACCAGTCACAGTCAAGACAGGCGCACGGTGTTAGGAGCAGCAAGACATGCCCTGCCGCCCCTGCCATCATCAGCCACTACGCCTAGCCTGAGGCATAGGCAGGGCGGCAGGATGATGACCTCGAAGCCAGCGCCAAGACCAAGTACATGGCAGGAAATCGCCCCGGGGCCCACCTTGTAAGCCGCCCGAGCCTTGGATTATAAAAGTTTCGGTTAGGCAACATTACAAGGGGTTCGAACTCCTGTGAGTTCAGCTCCCTCTAGCGCTTAGGGTTCGGCAGTTCGCCACCCATCCTCATACTCAAGGAAACAAGTGCTCCAAGCACTCCCATGGACATAGGGTTTTACGCTCTGGTGGTCCAAACCACGTAAAATCCCGGTGTCAATCATCTCCTTCCTTCATCCAATACGCGCGACCCTCGCGAGATGATTAGCCCCTCCGAAAAAGAACCTCCGCGGGCTGCCCAGAGCAGGCCCGGGGGAAGTGTCGACCGCAGACGCTTCGACATTTGGCGCGCTGGGAAGGGGGATTTTTCCTCTCGCGACGAGTCTACGCCGACGAAGATGTCCAAGCTTCCTTCAGAGGCAAGCTCTTCGCACCGTCGTTCCCGGTGAACTCCATCAACCTCAAGATCTGCAGCGGCACAGAGTGCCACTCAAGCAAGTGCACTAGCCGCCGCAGAGGCGCTCTTGGACAATCCACCTGCTGAAGACGCTCCCCAGGGGGCTGCCCAGCAGTGGATCCGCGATGTCAACTACCTCGTTGCTGCTGCCGTCAACCCTCCGCTGCGGCGGGGACGACGCCCTGCTCAACCAGGTGTCTCGCTGTCGTGCACACCAACGGTTGTCAGGCAGACGGCAGACTACAGTTCTACCAGGCTCTCAACGGCAGACCTGAGTATAGATCTGGAGCGACGTCGCTTGGGAGAAGACGCTCGTGTAACCATCGAGCGACAGCGACAAAGGCGTCGCATCCAAGAGGCCGGCTACAGCATGTTGACTGCCTCAACTCAGGCTGGGCCGCAGACGTTCGCCATGCGCCCTCTGCCCCAGGCGTACGCCATGCAGCATATGCAGCAACCATATGTCCTGCAGTTGGCGCCCCCGGTATACGGTCCTCCAACGCCCATGCCTTGGTACACCGTGCCAGCTGCCGTCCAAGGATTCACGGCACCAGGACCTGCACCAGCAGCGACCGGGTGTGCAGCCCTGGCGCCCCACCTTTGATTCGCAGTGTGGCCACACCTGCCGGATAGGTACGACGGAAGTGTCAACCCAGCAGAGTTCCTGCAGGTCTACTCTACTGCCATCCTAGCGGCAAGATGGGATGAATCTGTCATGGCCAACTACTTCCCCGTCGCCTTGATCGGCCTAGCGAGGTCGTGGTTCATGAACCTGCCGCAGGGTTCCATAACCTCCTGGGGGAAGCTATGCAGACAGTTCACGGCAAACTTCAGCAGCTCCTACACGTGTCCCAGCACGGAGCTGGACCTCCAGGCCATACGACCAAAACCAGGAGAATCAATGCGCTACTTCATCCAGCGGTTCTCCCAAGTACGGAACACCATCCCCCACATCCCGGATGTATCAGTGGTGGTCGCATTTCGACAGGGTGTGAGGGACAAGAAGATGCTCGAGAAATTGGCCACCAGGGAGGTGTGAGACGTCTCAGAGCTCTTCAGCCTGGCTGACAAGTGAGCCAGAGCAGCAGAAGGGCGTCGCTGGCACTCACAGCCAGCCTCCGAAGCAGGGGGCAGCCCGAAGATGGTGGAGTTCAAGACTGAACCTCCTTCCACGTCAAGCAGCCAAGAGCCAAGCACTGGCTGACTTCGTGGACGCCACCACCAAGCAACCCTGGGGGGCTCTGAAGGTGGAGAACCAGAGCCCCGAGCACCGGCCTTCACTGAGCCTCACTGGACGTTCTACTCCGACGGCGTGCTGCTCCGCATGCCAACGGGGGAGCGGTTCGGGTACCTTGGACCTGTGCCATGTACCGCGCGCCGACGACACCGTCGCCAACAACCTGTCAACAAAGGCCTCCACTGGAGCCCCGAAGCCCCAAGGAGCCTTCGAAGGGACGTTGCCGCGACTCACAGCCCAGACTGCCGAACCGGGCGAAGGGGGCGAGACCAGCACCTCGAAGCTGGTGGTCCTGGCGGCCCTGCAGCCATGGTGCCCGCCAAAGGATCGTATGCACCACTAGGGACTCCGTGCTACCCAGCGCCAAAGATCCAGAAGCTCAAGTAGCCCCGATGCATGGACCACAGAGGTCCGAGACTTCTTGAAAGACATCCTTCCGGAAGAACGTTCATCTGCTGAAAGGATTGTGCAGATGGCTAAGTGCAACGCGCTGGTATCTTTACTGGCGTGGCGCCATGACATCCTATTGCAGTGCATAATCCAGGAGGAAGGTTGCGACTTGCTCGCAGCAATCCACGGAGGCGAGTGCTGTGAACGCTCACCATCCCACACGCTGGTCGGTAGAACCATCCGGCATGGCTTCTACAGACCGAAAGCCTCCTGGACGCCGTAAAGCCGGTTAGGAGATGCAAGTTGTGCCAGGTCTGTGCCGAGCAAACCCACACAACCGGTGCAGACGCTGCACCCAGTACCGTCGGGGGATACCGGCTCCTCTACGTCGGGGGTCAGCCGGACATCCCAGGGCCGGGTCACGGGAATCACCGTTCTACATGGTATGCGGGGCCAAAGCCATACTTCCCTCGGAGATCACCATGGGGGTCCCCCCGTGTCCGAGCATACGACGAAGCCACACAGGACCAGCTCCTGCGTGAGGTCATCTACCTCGTTGACGAGGCAAGATGGCAAGCAACGCTCCGGATCGCACGGTCCCGGCGGAAGCTCCAGTGCTACTACCGCGGGTCCATGCATGGGAGCACAAGGCAGGTGCTCCGGCCCTACCTCTGTAAGTCCTACCACACTTACTTAGGTGTTCATTTAAATTACGCGTTAATTTATATGATCACCTCCCCGCGCTCTAGACAGTGTACGCCCGTCGTACACTCGGCGCTCCTTTCTCACTCTCAACTAGTCGGCATTCGCTATCCTGCCGAGTGCGGTCGTGCTTGAGGTACCTGCCAAAGGCCCGAGGGCCTCTCGGACATCCCCCAGTTAGGGCACTGTGATGCCTGTTGGTCTCCTCCAGGAAAAGACCGACGCCAGAGCGGGAGGTCCAGGTGCCATGCTTTTCCCGGTCCTGACCCAAAGAATGCACACTCTGCCTCCCCAGCGCTACGGTCTGAGTACTAGGGGCCGGACGGTTACACCCTGGCTACAGCGGGAGCCAGACCTCCGGGACCAAGTGCACTGGGTTCCCAAACCCGTATACCAGCCCAGGACTGTAAGCCAAATAAGACTAAGAGGCAGGGAAAGGAGGACCTCTGAGAAGTACCGGACCTCACCCCCTCAGCAGTGGTGAGCTCCGAAGCCGGACCTCGTCTCCCCCTCCGGAGGCGAGCTCCGATGCCGGACCTCACGCGCCCCTTAGGACTGAGCTCCGATGCCGGACCTTGCCCTCTCCTCAGTGGCGAGCCCCGATGCCGGACCTCACCCTCTCCTCAGAGGCTGAGCTCCGATGACTGCCGGACCTCACGCGCCCCTTAGGCCTGAGCTCCGATGCCGGACCTCGCCCTCTCCTCAGAGGCGAGCCTCGATGCCGGACCTCACGGCTTCCGCTGGCCTGAGCTCCAATGCCTTCCGTACCTCCGCCCCCACAGCAGGGCCGAGCTCCGATGCCAGCCCTCGCCCTTTTCTCAGAGGCGAGCCCTGATGCCGGACCTCACGCCCTCCGCTGGCCTGAGCTCCGATGACCTCCGTACCTCACGCCCTCCACTGTCCTGAGCTCCGATGACCTCCGGACCTCACACCCTCCGCTGGCCTGAGCTCCGATGACCTTCGGACCTCACGTCCTCCGCTGGCCTGAGCTCCGATGACCTCCGGACCTCACACCCTCCTCTGGCCTGAGCTCCGATGACCTCCGGACTTCACACCCTCCTCTGGCCTGAGCTCCGATGACCTCCGGACCTCACGCCCTCCACTGTCCTGAGCTCCGATGACCTCCAGACCTCACGCCCTCCGCTGGCCTGAGCTCGGATGACCTTCGGACCTCACGCCCTCCTCTGGCCTGAGCTCCGATAACCTCATGCCCTTCGCTGGCCTGAGCTCCGATGACCTCCGAACCTCACGCCCTCCGCTGGCCTAAGCTCCGATGACCTTCGGACCTCACGCCCCCCGCTGGCCTGAGCTCCGATGCCAGACCTCACCCCCTCAGAAGGGGTGACCTCTGATGCCGGCCCTCACCCTCTCCTTAGAGGCGAGCCCCGATGTGACGCCCTCAATTCTGTGGAAAAACCACGGACCAAGAACTAATGCATATGTGTGCCCAGGATGTTCATCACACATACACATATGTTCCACAAACTGAATTCAGATTATATATTACCACGAATAATAGAGTTTATTACAATATCTCATGAGTCTTGGACTAATGCTCACAGCGGAAGTCTTTATTTCTATGCAGCGGAAGTCTTTATTCTAATGCGGAAGCAATTTAACTAATGCGGAAGCAAATCTAAGCAGCAATGGATCCATCTCTATTCCATTCCACAGGCAACGTTGAGAATAGATCACACGCCTAATGCTCCATTTGGTCTTCATAGTAGTCTTCTCCTTCTGCTGATTATGAAATAATAATGCAAGTTTGAGTACAATGATGTACTCAGCAAGTGCGGGAAAATATGATATGTAGCTCATAACAAGGTAGGTATAAAAAAAGGCTCATTGCAGAAAGCAAAGTTATTTATCAAAACTATGGTAAAACAGCGACTCATCTTTAAGAGAATGTAATCCCAGCATGTATTAAAATACCAATCATACCTCCATTATGTTCATAACCAGTCATCAATCAACCTCATTCTCGCTCATGAATACCTCCTCGTATTCGCTACTGTCGGTACCCTCGATACGGGGTACCCCCGCGCACAGGGAGAAATGCCTAAGGACCTCGCCCTTCTCCGCAGGGAGAGCTCCGAAGGCGCCGCGTGTCCAGCGGGGCCGGACCTCCCTCTCCTCAGAGGGAGAGCTCCGGGCCCGCCATGTGGCCAGCAGAAGCTGGACCTCCCCGCTCCGTGGGGAGAGCTCCGCGGGCTCCATGTGTCCCACAGGGCCGGACCTCCCTCTCCTCAGAGGAGAGCTCCGGGCCTGCCACGTGGCCAGCAGAGCAACGCTGCCTGCCCCCGCACGGTAGGCAGCAGGAGTAAAAACACGCCATACCTTGCCCGTACAAGGCATTCAAGGCCCACGCCTTCCCAAGGCACGGAGACGTGGAGCATGCCTCTGTCAGGTGCCACTGCGCCCAGTCACATCGCAGACTGGCGCGCCGTGTCAGAGTCTGCCCTCCAATAAACACAGCGACAAGACATCCCCTGCCGCCCCTGCCATCATCAACCACTATGACTAGCTTGCGGCATGGGCAGGGCGGCAGAACGAAAACTCAGAAGCCTTCGCCAGAGACAACTACCGGCATAACTGCAGATACGGTAGATGGCAGGCAATTTCCCTGGGACCACCTGTCGGGTCCCTGGCCCACCTTGTAAGCCGCACAAGCCTTGGACTATAAAAGGCTCGGGTAGGCAACGTTAGCAAGGGTTCGAACTCTGTTGCCTTGCACTCTAGCCATCTCACACCCTCAAGCTCAGGACTCCGGTTCTGAGCAGCAAGCAATATAGTGAGCATCTCTGCTCACCGTGGACGTAGGGTTTTATGCTCCGGCGGCCTGAACCACGTAAAACTCCCCATGTCAAGCTTCTCCCTCAATCGTCCCTAACGCAGAAGCTCTCCGCGAGTGACTAGCCCCTCCAAAAAAAAAACCTCCGCAGGCTGCCCAGAGCAGGCCCGGGGGGAGTGTCGGCTACACACTTCGACATTTGGCGCGCCAGGTAGGGAGCTTTTCCTTTGCGCGACGAGCTTCTTCCAGCGAAGATGACGAAGCTTCCTTCAGCGGCAAGCTCTCCTCCGCCACGTTCATGATGAACGGTGACTAGCGGGGACTACGTCTCGACACACTCTGGACGAAGTGTGTCAGCACAAGCTGGAAGCCAGCAGCCGACTCCGGCAACGCAGGCTCCAGCAAGCGTGAGATCCTCTGCAGTGCTGAGCGTCCCCCTCGGGGGCGTGCTAGCTGCAGCAAGAGCGCTACTGCACAATCCACCTGTTGGGGACGCGCCTCAGTCAGCGACCCAGCAGTGGATTCACGAGGTAGACCATCTTGTCGTCGCCGCCGCAAACCCTCGACTTCGACGGGGATAACGTCCTGGCCAGCCGGCTGTGTCGCTGACGCGCACGCCAACGGTTGACGGGCAGACGGCAGATTCCCGCTCCACCAGGATCCCATCGACAGACCTGAGGACGGAGCTGGAACGATGCCACTTGGGCAAGGATGCCCGAGTGTTCATCGAGCGACGACGAGAAAAGCGTCGCAACCAGGAGGCTGGCGACAGCATGTCGACTGCCTCAACTGTGACGCCCTCAATTCTGTGGGAGAACCACGGAACCGAGAACTAATGCATATGTGTGCCCAGGATGTTCATCACACATACACATACGTTCCACAAACTGAATTTAGATATATATAACCATGAATAACAGAGTTTATTACAACGTCTCATGAGTCTTGGACTCATGCTTACAGCGGAAGTCTTATTTCTATGCAGCGGAAATCTCTACTTGATTGCGGAAGCAAAACTACTGCGGGAGCAAAACTAAGCAGAAGTGGCTCCATCTCTACTGCCTCCACAGGCAAGGTTGAGGATAGATCACACACCATAATGCTCCACTTGATCTTCATAGTAGGCTTCTCCTGCTGCTGAGGATGAAGTAATAATGCAAGGTTGAGTACAATGATGTACTGAGCAAGTGCTGGAAAACACATGATATGCAGCTCATAAACAAGGTAGGCATAAAAGGCTTATTTGCAGAAAAGCAGATTTGTAAAATTATGATAAACAGCAACTTAACTTTAGATGTAATCCCAGCATATATTAAATTACCAACATACCTCCATCACTTCCCGTGTTCCATCCAAACATTAATCAATCCTTTATTCATACTCACGAATACCTCCTCGTATTCGCTACCATCTCATCTCACAAATCAACCTCGTCTCACACCGAGACCAATCTCATGTCATGACCCAACAGTCATGCAAACATCTCATCATCCAAACTCAACAGTTCCAAACCAATAACCATAACCAAGAACCTTCCCAATAACCATCCCGAAAACCATCCCAACTAATCATCCCAACTAATCATCCCAACTAATCATGGCAGTTTAGCCAGGTGCTCGTGACCGTAAGCTCGGCTATCATGATAGTTTTAGTAACTCTGCAGAGTTTGCACCTCTTTACCCACAAGTTTGTGATTTCGTCACCCGTCGGTGACTGCAGAACCTCCATTATACCAGTACACAACCGTCGGTGTATGGTCAAGAGTGTAAAAGCCCAAGAAAAGGGACTTGCAAAAAACTTTTCTTCACCTCACAACACCCCAGTTTTCGTTGGGGATATCTTAGGAAAAATTGTGAAGAGCAAGTAACCTTCATCAAAGGAGTGATTATAGGGGAAAGTCTTCCCTTTCACAAAGTGGGATTTGGACATAGGAACATGAGAGGTTGAGCTCACCCCTAGAACTTAAAAAAAGTCTTGGGAAGGTTCAGTTCAAGTTTCAAAGAAATCCAACACTTTTTGAGGCACTTTTTGGGTTATTTGAAAAAGAGGCCAATTTGAATGTAAATTCAAATTGCAGCAACTTTCATCACCCAATTTCAAAAGTTAGCTTCATATTCTTATTCAGCACATTTTTGTGAGCTCACACACCAATTTTCACTACATTTGGAGTTGATCTTGACATGAGCTAAGTGGGACGAATTCAAACTTTATTTGAATTCAAAACTAAACTTGTGCTGAAATTCACCCAAGCCGAACCCAATTTGTATTCTATTCAATTCAAATGGCTCAGGGGTGAATAATTTGAATCACCAGGGGTATTATGGGGCTCACTGTTTACAACAGTGATTTGGAGTAAATTCCAGAGGTTAAAACCCCGGGCGGGACCCACATGTCATAGAGGGGAGAAGGAGAAACTTGCACCCAAAGTCAGAGTCTCGGTGGGAAATTCCACCGAGCAGCTGTCGGCTGTGCCACCGAGCAGCTACCGGCGCCACCAGCTGCTTCCCTCTCCGCGCGCTGGCGCCCAGGGCGGCTGGCTCGCGCCCCACGCGACCGGCACCGCCTCAGCCGAGCAGGAGTCGGCCGGCTTTATCTTCTCGCAGGCAAACCCGAGCAGCGGCATTGTTTCTCGCCGCAGCTCTCTGCTCAATCGGGAAAACCAGCAAAACCATCTCCTCCTTCATCCCTGAGCTGCTAGACAGCCACCTGAGCTTGCACTCCACCTCTCCAACACCAGAAACCTCGAGCTCCGACCTCCTTTGCCCGAGAGCGATCGCCACAGCGGCGACTCAACCTCAGCCGAGAATCAGGCGCCCGTGGGCAGTGTTCCACAGGCGTTTTCACAGTCCAACGAGCGAGGCAACAGGAGCGCGCGACCACCGTGCTGCTCTCCTCCAAGTTTGGAAGCCAACCGTGAAGAATCCGCAGAGAATTTCCAGTTTTTGCTCCGGCGACCATAAACCGAGCTTCCGGTATGGTTTCTCTAAATTCTCGCTCTATGATATTTCGGAGGTCATCAAATCTTACACATAGACGCTGGACTAGCCGGCGATCAAGTTCTTTTCTGCATCCGTAGCGTGAAACTGTCTAGGAGTGACGAATTTCGAGCTCGATCGAGGGCGGTCATGGCGGGCACGATGGGTCACACGGTGCCGACCGACTTGCCGCCATCCCTGAACCCTTTTGACACCTTGTCGAGCTTCCTAGAGGTACACTGATGCTGTAGGGCTGTTTGTTCGAGGTGTTGGCGGGTTTAGAAACCACGGTCGACGGTGTTGAACCTCAACCGAGGCCGCGGCACGTCGCCGAGCTACTTCCGGTCACCCCCAGACCGACCTGTCACCACCGACGTGTTCCTCGACATCGACAACCCCCCTGGCGGCGAGTTTCAGACCATGGGAGGTCCGGCAGCGGCGAGCCGGCGAGCCCCGAGTCTGCTCTGGCGAGGTCGGCGGCGCGGGCGCGAGAGAACGGCGGGAGGAAGACGAAGCCGGCTGGCCCACGTGTCAGCGGCTGAAGAATTTAAATCGGGATCGGGTGTGGCCAGGGATCGGCTGTGCTGGCGCGCAAATACCCTGTGAGCTCCGGTGTGCCGGACACTTCCGCGCTCGACACGTGTGGTATCCCCGGTGTGCCGGACACCTCCGCGCTCGACACCTGTCCCGGTGGGCCCCGAGAGTTTAAACTTTTCTTCCGATTTTAAGAATTCTTCCAAACTTCAAATCCTCAGAACTTTGGCTAGAGAGCTCCAAACTCAGTGAACCAAATTTTGCTGAACTCAGGATTCTGAGTACTTTCCAGCAATACCAATTTCAGCTCATGAAAGTGAACAGTTTTCTAGAATTAAATCCCTAAAGTTTAAACTGTTGGGAATTTTATCTGGAAAACTACTCTATGAAAAATTCTGAAATTTGGCTGAAAGATTCATTAGAAAATCCCTGAATCCCAGTAAAATTTTCAGACTCATCCAAGTTCATTTAGTTACCCTAATGGGGTGATTAAGAGAACTACCCTGAGAAAATAGAAAGATGTACAGAAACATTTTTCAGATTTTCTCAAATTTTAATTAGGGCATAATTTTGACACGACCCCATTGGTCCTGTCGAGCCAGGATCACGCTGAGGGGTGCAAAGCGGAAGCGGAAGTTTTATTACATAAACAAGTTTATGAACATGTTTACATCAAAATAAGTTCAGTCTACACTCGCGGGCGTAGACTAAGCATCAAGTGCACGTTCAGCCCTCCAACGTGTCCTTGCTAGCACACACGCACACTAACTCTGCGGCGTGCACGACTCCCACTCGATGGGGTTCCCCTCCTGGGGTTCCGTCTCCTCTTCGGGAGTCCCTTCCTTATAGAACCCTGCAAAAGCTTCAAACACAAGCAGTGAGCACGAAGGCTCAGCAAGTCTGGCCCGTCTCACCTAAACATGGAACTTCTACATGAGGGTAATGGGTTGCATGAGGTAAAAATCATTTGCAAGGACTCGCCTAATTAGTAGAACCTTACTTTCAAGTTTTAGCAGCAGGTTGTGGAGAACCTTACGCTAAGGCACATGAGAGAGCCGCAATCAAACAAGAAACGCATTTCTCTCATGTACTTTGCCCAAAGTTGAAAAGAACTTTAATTAGCTCTAAGCTACAGCATATCATTAACAATCAATGTCCAGCTTTCAATCAGCAACATTTGAACATGTAACTAGCCTGTTCTTTCTACGTCACGGTACAGTGAACAAGTGGTACTCACTGACCGCGAGGGACGGCGATTATAATCGATTTACACCTGCAGGGTTACCCGAACAACCCGTCACGTACGCCCGTACTCGACGTTGCCTACAACAACCATCACGGACGCCGTACGCGACTACCTTTCACCCGTTAGCCAAATATTGAACCGGTCCCATCGTCCCGAGCAAGAGGTCTCTGCACGCGCATCTCCGTGCCGCAAGCCGATTTACACCTCGAGCTCTCAACCTACCCTCTGAACGACGGGCAAAGCCTCAATAACCAGCTACCCGAGTTACATCAGTTTCCCGGTTCCCATATAGCCGGTAGGTCTTCGGTACTGTTCTAGCTTGTTCAACAGGCCCGCACACGGCTCGGTCCTCAATCGACACAAGCGGAGCTACAGCACACAGGCCCCAAAGTCCTGCTGCCCTTACTCTCCGCTCGGTCTCATTTTCTTGCCATGTGTATCATGTGCTATCTCTACCCGAGCAATGTGCCTCTGGCCTATTCTCGCGAGTAGTTCCAACTACTCGACTTGTACCGAATCCTACTCTATCCTAGCAATGCAGTAGCCAACGAGGTTTTCAATCCTAAACCCAACCCATGGTTTTCTTGGCTATGCAGTTGGGTTTCCAATCAAGACTCTAATGCACAGAACAATATTCAAAGATGTGCTCAAAACAATAAATATTTGTAAAATGGTTAATGCAAACCGGGGCTTTCCTTGCTGCTCTTGGTCGTAGGCTAGCTGCTCCTCCGGAGTTACGAAGTCTAGGACTTCGGGTTCCTCCTCGACCTTAGCGACTACATGATAAGAGCAATATATGTATCAATTTAAATGCATTTGTATTAACTTTGAAGTTGTGAAGTCTATAACCCTTGCTAGACAGACCTAAGGACTGTGAAACTTTTACTGTGGCTTGGTTACAACCTAAACAGAGACTTGGTCAAGTTTTAATCGCAGCAAAGCTCATTTGAGCCCTCCACGATTAATTATGTCCTTCACCTTAATTGGAACTCTTAGGGTGTTCTAGGAATTTTCATGAAACAAACTATGACTTTCTGAAAACTAGATTTTTAGAGGGTTCTAATGGAGTTGGTCTCACTTAATTTGGAAGTCTCTAACTAAAGATATGAGCTAAACAATTTCAGAGAAAATTCTGAAAATGTTTCTGAACATTTTCTATTTTCTCTGGAACAGTTTCACTAATCACACCATTAGGTGGATTAAATGAGCTCAAATGGATCTGAAATTTTTATGGTAGTTCAAGGATATTTTGGTGAACATCTCAGCAAAATTTCAGGATTTTCCTCCAAAGGATTCTCCAGTTAAAATTCCTAACAGTTTAAATTTGAGGAATTAATTCTGGGGAAATAAGGAATTTCATGAAGTGAAACTTGATTTTCTGGAAAGTACTCAGAGAGCTGAATCCAGCAAAATTTGGTTCACTCAATTTGGAGCTTTCTAGCCACAGTTATAAGGCTTTGAAGTTTGAACTGAAACTGAAATTCGGGAAAAAGTTTAAACTCTGGCTTGTGGGCCCCGCACACAGTGCGTCGTCTCCCTCCTCGCGCCAACTGCGCGGCGGCGGCGATCTCCAGCGACCCTCACCGGAACTGAGTTCCCTGCCACCCCCCGGCCCGAAACTCGCCGCCTGCCCTTTTACTGACCCCCTGGACTCGCTGGTGGGTCGCCGGCCGCCGGCGATGACCGGAAACCCGTGCGCACCGGTGACAGCACCTGCTAGGGTTCCGGTGAGGTCGGTCCCGCTCTCCCTGCACCAAATCGACAGGGAATCGGTCGGAGAGCATCAGTAGAGCATGGGAAACACGAACCAGGGCTGGGTGGAAGCTAGAAATACCGGCAACTAGGCTCTCGACGGTGAGCCGAGGTGTTCAGCCATGGCGGCGGGGAAAACGGCCATATCATGGCTGATTCTCGACGGTTTCCTCTGATTCCAGTTCGGGCATGGGCGCTATCGCGCGTAGACGCTACTAGAGAACGAGCTTGCCCAACCCTCGTGTGTGGAGCATGAATTTCACCCGAAAGTGAGCTCGGTCCTTATGAACTGATCACGAGTAAACTTGGAAATTCTCGGCCGAGGTTTGATCAATCGCCAAACGGCTTTCGGCTACTCCATCTACATACAATCACACACCTTTCTTGTGTAGAGAAGAGGACGTGACAGCGGCTGGATTGTGCTGTCCACGAGAGCCCGATCGGCGGCGATGTTCGGCTCGCCGGAGAAATGGCTCTTACAGCTCGAGGACGCTTGCTCACTGGACAACACGGGGTCTAGGAGGTTGCTCACGATCTCTTGGTGCCATTTTGCTGTGGAGGAGGCGGTGCTTGCGAGTGATCGGGCTTGATCAAACGTGAGCTCGGGCGGCGGCGATGGCAGTGGAAGAACAGGTCGTGCACGTCGGCAGCTCGGGGAATGGGCGACTGAAGCACGCCGGGGAGGAAATAAGTAGCCCGGCGACTGGTCTCCGGCTTGGGGCGCGCAGCAGGAGCTGGCGCCGGCTGCCCCCCTCGGTGGCGCGCGCACACTGCACCCGGGAACCGATTGAGCTGTGTTTCAGTCGGTTTGTGTTGAAGTAGAGGCTGACATGTGGGTCCCACCCCCATTTTAGCCTCTGAAATTTACTCCTAATCACTGTTGTAAACAGTGAACTCCATACTACCCTTGGCAATTCAAATTATTCACCCATGAGCCATTTGAATTGATCCAAGTTCAAATGAGGTTTGGTTTGAATGAATTTCAGCACAAGTTCAGTTTGAAATTCAAATAAAGTTTGAATTTCTCCCCCTTAGCTCATGTCAAGATCAACTCCAAATGGAGTGAAAATTGGTGTGTGAGCTCACAAAAATATGCTGAGTAAGAATATGCCTTCCACTTTTAAATTCATGGGATATAAACAATTTGAATTTGAATATGGTTTCAAACTGCCCTCTTCCTAACTATACCCAAACTGACCTCAAAAAGGTTTTGAATTTGGGTGAAACTTGGCATGGACATCCTTAGCAAAGTGTAGGAGTTTTCATATGTCCAGCCCATCTAAATCACATGTGGGAAATACCACTTTTGGAATGTGTAAGTTTGTTCTCTAATGAGCATGTTGATAATTGTTACTTGCTCTTCATTTGTGTTCATCATTCTTCCTCAAATGAGGTGTGTGGTGTGGTGATGAACACTGCAACGTGAAAATGAGAGAGAGGACGGTTGAAAATTACCGGATATGCGACGTGAAAAAGTCGGGGTAGTTAGTGCGAAGGAATTCTTCGCTCTCCCATGTCGCTTCGTCCATGGAGTGATTACTCCATAGAACCTTGTAGAACCACAACGTACGGTTGCGTGTGGTTCGGGCCTTTTCATCAATCATCTGCACCGGTTCCTCCCGATAGGTGAGATCCGGTTGCAGTTCTTCAATGTCTTCCAGCTGAACGGTAGTTGATAGCTTGAGACATTTCCTCAGCTGGGAAACGTGAAAGACGTCGTGCACACCGGAAAGTGCTTCTGGTAACTTCAGCCGGTATGCCACTGATCCACATCTTTCGGTAATCTGAAATGGACCGATGAATCGGGGTGCCAACTTTCCTCTCACCCCAAATCTGTTTACGCCCTTCATTGGAGACACCCGTAGATATACGTGATCTCCAACTTCGAATTGTAACGGGCGCCTTCTCCGGTCCGCATACTGTTTCTGTCGGGATTGAGCGGCTTTTAGGTTCGCTTGAATTAATCGAACCTTTTCTTCCGCGTTGTTGACAAGGTCAATCCCGAAGGTAACCCTTTCGCCAGACTCACACCAGTTCAATGGTGTGCGGCATTTTCTTCCGTATAGCGCCTCGTAGGGCGCCATCTTGATGCTGGCTTGGTACCCATTGTTGTACGAGAACTCGGCTAACGGCAAGTGATCATCCCAATTCTTGCCGTGGTTGATAGCGCAAGCTCGTAGCATGTCTTCTAGGATTTGATTTACCCGCTCCGTTTGCCCATCCGTCTGCGGGTGGTAGGCTGAACTACGGATCAGCTTCGTCCCCAAGGCAGCGTGCAGCTGCTCCCAAAAAAGGGACACAAATAAAGTGCCCCGATCCGAAATGATAGTACGGGGTACGCCGTACAAGCATAGGATCCGTGAGATGTACAGTTCAGCGTACTTCTTGGCGTTGTAGTTGGTGTTGACCGGGATGAAATGGTCAACTTTGGTGAGCCGATCGACGATCACCCACACAGAATCATGTTTCTGCAAGGTGGTGGGTAAACCGACGATGAAGTCCATGCTCACGTCCTCCCACTTCCAGGCAGGAATGCCCAGTAGTTGTAGCAGTCCCGGTTTCCGCATATGATCTGCCTTCACCCTTCGACATGTATCACACTCGGACACATATTTTGCAACCTCGCGCTTCATCCGTGTCCACCAAAACTTTCTTCTGAGTTCTTGATACATTTTGTTGCTGCCGGGGTGAATAGAAAACTTTGATAAGTGAGCCTCATCAAAGATCTTCTTCCGTAGTTCCGGGTTTCGGGGTACGACAATCCGGTCTTTGAACCATGGGACGCCGTCTCCGTCCTTCCGGAAACATTTCAACTCCCCACTGCCTATACGTCTCCGCAAATGTGACATGCCCTTGTCATTTTTCTGGGTTGCCGCTATCACTTCACGGATGGTGGGGATCAAAGCTAGGTTGTAGAGAGCTCCGTGTGGAATCACATGGAGTGGTGGTTCGCTCTCTTCCAACGGTGTGATGGTTAGATTATTGACGTGTGACTTGCGGCTCAGTGCATCTGCCACAATGTTTGCCTTGCCCGGATGATAATGGATCTCTATCTCGTAATCCTTTATCAGTTCTAACCATCTTCGTTGCCTCATGTTCAGCTCCTTCTGAGTGAATATGTACTTGAGGCTTTTGTGGTCGGTATATAAGTGTACGAGGTTACCGAGTAGGTAGTGCCTCCACATCTTCAGTGCAAGTACCACGGCAGCGAGCTCCAAGTCGTGAGTTGGATAATTTTGCTCATGGTTCCTAAGCTGCCGTGATCCATACGCGACCACCCTTCGGTCTTGCATCAGCACACACCCAAGCCCAATGCCGGATGCATCGCAGTACACATCGAACGGTTTTGTTGTGTCTGGCTGCGCCAAAACCGGTGCTGATGTCAGGTGCTTGACTAAAGCCTTGAATGCTGCTTCACATGCTGGACTCCAAACATATTTGGTAGCCTTCTTCAGCAGCTCTGTCATTGGCTTGGCAATCTTCGAGAAGTTCGGAATGAACCTCCGATAATATCCCGCGAGTCCGAGGAAACTCCGTACCTCATGAACAGTCCTCGGGGATTTCTAATTCAGCACTTGCGTGATCTTGCTCGGGTCGACAGCGATACCCTCCGCTGAGATGATATGCCCGAGGAAAGGCACTTGCGATATCCAAAACTCGCATTTGCTGAATTTTGCGTATAACTTGTGATCCCGCAGCCGTTGCAAGACTATACGCAGATGTTTCTTGTGATCTTCCTCCGACTTGGAATATACCAGGATGTCGTCGATGAAGACCACGACAAACTTGTCCAGCTCTGGCATGAACACCGAGTTCATTAAGTACATGAAGTGAGCTGGAGCATTGGTGAGGCCGAAGGACATGACCAGGTATTCATAAAGTCCGTACCTCGTCGAGAAAGCCGTCTTCGGAATGTCCTCAGCCCTTATCTTAATCTGATGGTACCCGGATCTTAAATCCATCTTGGAAAAGATCTTTTCTTCGACCAACTGATCAAACAACATGTCAATCCGTGGCAACGGGTACTTGTTCTTGATGGTTACGGCATTTAATGGACGGTAGTCCACGCAAAGCCGCAACGTCTCATCATTCTTTTTGACAAATAATGCCGAACAGCCCCATGGGGAGGAGCTCGGCCTAATAAAACCCTTCTCCAGAAGGTCCGTGAGCTGAGTCTTCAGTTCAGCCAACTCCTTGGGCGCCATCTTGTACGGCCTTCGGGATATTGGCATGGTTCCTGGTGCGAGTTCAATCTTGAACTCCACCTCTCTATCGGGTGGCATTCCCGGTAAATCATCCGGGAATACATCAGGGAACTCTCGGACCACTGGAATATCTTCCAATCTGATAGTTGTGGACTGATAGACACTTGAAAGTTTTATTTCTGGACTGTCCAGAAATAATGAGTGAGAATCGTGCACCTCTGAGTTTAAGTGTACGACTCGAAGGACGGTGTCTAAAACAGCGCCGTGGCGGGTTAACCACGACATCCCTAGGATGACATCGACCTTCTGTCCCTCTAAGATAATGAGAGACGTGGGGTACACTCTACCCGCTAAGCATAATGGTGCTTTGGAGACCATTACGCTTGCTGAAATCTTCCCACCCGGTGAACAAATTAAATATGGACTATCGGTGGGTAGTATTGGCAAACTGTGTTTAGCAATGAAAGCTTGGCTAATAAAATTATGCGTGGCGCCTGAATCAAACAGTACTATAGCGGGATGCTGGTGGAGTTGGAACATACCCGCAAGGATTGGCTCGCCCTCCGGCACGTCCTCAATGGCAAGTTGGTGGACAGTGCCGGGCTTAGGGTTTGCCCGCCGCGCATTAGTAGGGTTCCGGGGTTGATTCCTCCCCGGAAACTGTGGTGCCACTCCGCCGCCTTGCCTCTCTGGGCAACTGCTCGCGAAGTGTCCTGGATGACCACACTTGTAACATGTGGCCGCTGCTGGTGGAGTACTTGGTGGACGAAAGCACGGCATGCGTTGCTTCGGTGCAAACGCACGCGGCATCGCCCGTTGCTGCTGTTGTGGTTGCGGTGGTGCTGGCAGTGCCGGCCGGAATGCCGGTGAAGAGTACGGCCGACTGCGGAACGGCATCGACCGCTGTGGTGGCTGCCAGCATGGACCTGATGGTGGGCGATTCACCATCCGAAACTTCTGAGAAGGACCGCCTCCTTCTCCGCTGCTCTGCGGCGCGCTTCGCTTTCGCTCTGCCGCCGCCAACTCCTTGCCGGAGTCCTCCTGAACAATCGCAGCATCAATGATGTCGTTGAGGCTGCCTCGATTGAACATCGCCAACTTGTCCTTCAGGAGCGGGTTAAGCCCCTGGTAAAAATGGTCTCGCCGCTTCTCGTCTGTATCCGCGTGATACGACGCGTAGAGCGCGAGATCGTTGAACGCTCTGGAGTATTCCAGCGCGTTCCGGCTCCCTTGTTGCAGGTGTAGGAACTCCTGCGTCTTCCTCTTCATCAGACCTGGCGGTATATGATAGGCCCTGAAGGCCGTCCGGAACTCCGCCCAGGTCATCACTCGGTCGGTGGGCTGTGAAGCACAGAAGTTGGCCCACCACGCGCTCGCGGATCCTTGGAGCTGCTGGACCGCGAACTGAGTCTTGCTCTGCTCGCTGATTTGGAGCAGCCCGAACTTCATCTCTATGGCACGGAGCCAGTTATCCACGTCAAGTGGTTCATCCGCCCTTGAGAATACAGGGGGATGAGTCGCCAAGAAGTCGGAGTAGGAGCTCTGTTGGCGCTCCTCACGATCTTGACGTCTCTCTGGGCGAGACGTATTGGCGATGAGAGTCTGCAGCAACTCTGTGTGCTGCTGATGCGAGCCCGCCATTGCCGCGACAATGTCGGCCAATGTAACCGTTGGTAGTGGCGGTGGCGGTGTTTGCTGTTGCTGTTGCTGCTGCTGTCCCGAGGAGTCCTCGGGAGGTGGTTTGGAGGTCTCTCCCCCTTGACTGGTACCCCCAACGTCAGGGTTGGCACGAGTACGCGTCATTCTGAAATTCAAAACAGCAGCAATTAGCACATGTCTTACTTAAAATTCCATACGCAACAGTAGGTATTGAAGTGACACATGATTAATTTGCACAACATTCACATATATTGATAAAGCATAAACTTTATACAAGATACATTATTCTCGGATCTCCAAGAAGTCGTGCTCATGTCGTCACTACCTATACATACGCTACTGTCTACACGACATGTCACCGATTACAAAAGTTGGGTTACGCTACCCTAGCTGCCCTACTTGGCAACCGTAACCCCCTACTAGGAGTAGAACTTGACCTCCTGTGGGTCGTCCTCCTCCGGTACCTCTGCTGGTGGCTCGGGGTCTACCACCTCTTCTCCCATTCCAGGTTCTCCCATGGCTGGAAGACCCAAGACTACCGGTACGCCCAATACCGGGGGCACGAGGTCCTGCAAGGCATGCACCTCGTCCATAGCTTGGTTGTAGTCCTCTTCCCAGCCTTGGCCTTCCTTGATAGCGTCGTCCCGCTCCTGAGCAAGGTCCTCATTCTGCTGGGTTAGGGTCTGCACCAGCTCTTGCAACGCCGCGATGTCAACACGGCTCTTCTTCTTTGCCTTCTTCAGACGACGCAACTGATTGTGTTGTTCATTCAGTCGCTTTATCGTCGGAAGGAGCACATTGCGGAGTGCGCTGTGAGCACTCTCGAAATGATCTCCACGGCTTGTGCTATCCTTGAGCTTGGTGGCGAGATGCTCCGTATGAACAGCTTGGCTGTCCATCACAGCGTTTCCCGCCCTCATTTGGAGGCTGAGATTTGCCTCCGCGGGGTTGTACCTTGGGCAACTCGGGTCTGTTGCCTCCAGGTACCTCTCTTCCCACACACGCTGAGCTCGTCCCTCCATCGGAACGAGTGCGTATGGTGTGCCCTCCATAGCCTGCACGTGCAGTTGGCAGAAACGTGACATAGTGTCGCGGGCTGCCACTTGCCACATCCCTTCCGGTTGTCTTCCCCTCACCGTGACGGTGAATGGCACCCAACCGGGTGGCGTAGGTCCTGCAGGAACTTCGACATGGATCGTCCACGTCTTGTTCCCCTCTTCGCCTTCTTCCTTGGCGAAGTATTGCGGCATCTGGTTGTACCCGAAATATTGGAGCATTTGCCACAATGCTTCCGGGTAGCCGCTACGGTCAGAACAGTGGGAAGCCACCCACCCGTTCTCCAACTGTTTATCTGCTGCCATCTGTAAAAATATATTTGAGAATTGTCAAATATTTATTTAAACAGTAAACCCCTGAGTTATAACATAAAACATGTCATTGAACTCATAAAACTTGGAAACATAGTTCAAATTTTAAACAAATTTGACTGCTGATCTGCTGTTCCCATGACAGCCTTGACCAGTTTCCATATCAACCTGATTTAGGTAATGTTAAAGGCAAACCAATTCTGGAGCTCAACATCAAAGTTAAAGTTAACTTCAATAGCTTTCCAGAAAGTATTTGGTTGGCCTAAGATCGGTCCTGGTTCAAAAGTTATGAGATGTCAAAGTTAACAGAATTTCTGGAATCAATTGGACAGCACCTCCCTGCTTTAGGTACTGAATTGATCCAAGAATCCCTGTTAATTATGTTCCCAATCTGACAAAACTTTCTGTTACAAAGTCGTAACCCATCTCATAAGCTTTCAAGAAGTACCTCATTTCCTATTTTTGGATTTTTAAGCAGGAAGTTATGCTTAATTTACAGAGAGTTTACAGAGAGTCTTTGCTCTGTCCTGTTTTCTGGACAGTTTCAACTCTACTGCATTTTTCGAGTGGTTAAGGGATGAAACACCTCTGGACCTCAACAGAAGAGTTGTAAAGCTCTTCCAACGCTTTCCAGAAATGTATCATACGACCCCAACCTCGAAAGAACTCAACCTCTAACCTCTGATTAACTTCAGCCTTGATTCAGCTGAAAACAGAGTGCTCTGTCCTTAACATCCTATAAGTTGAAAGCTTGTTAACTTTGAATATCCTGTTCAAGGGAAGGAGTTACATCAAGTTTTACTACTTTGGATTAAAACCTTCCAGTTTTTACAATGAAGTTATTTATTTAGTTGGGTGTGACGTCGATGCGTCACCAGATTTTGTCGGTACTACGTCCTCACAAAGAAAAACCTATACCGGACTTAGCCGGCTTCGTTAATTCAGTGGCACTAAACGTCACTCGCACACGGATGCTACACGTCTACCGTTTCGTGGTCAGGCTACCTGCAGAAACTCAAACAATCATCAGACTCGGCTGCACACCGAGCCCGGAATCCATACAGTTGGTACACTCGGCCGTCATCACTCGCCCGGATGTTCTCAAGCCAAACACGCCTTGAGTTACGTGTTCACGTTTCAGGCCACGTGACGGGGTCTCCCATGTTGCACCACGCACGCCAGGGACAGACGTTGCTCGAATAACCCAAACGACATGAAGAGTCGTAGAGGATAATAAAGCGGGTCGGGTTACCTGCCACCCGTGGGGCTCCACCCTTCAGCTTGTGCGCACTGGTGGACAGCGCTTACGAGCACCCCCCAAGACATGAACGTCCCGAGATGCACGATTTTCCGACATAACAAATAGGTTAATATGCCACTTTCTATATGCTAATAACATCCTTATACGGGCTACTAACTCGTTCCTCACTGGATTTTTGAAAAAGAAGACCTTTGTACTGTGTTAAACCTCAAGCGAGCTCTGATACCAACGCTGACACGACCCCATTGGTCCTGTTGAGCCAGGATCACGCTGAGGGGTGCTGCGTTGCACAGCACCGTATAACACACGTCAAAGGTGCAAAGCGGAAGCGGAAGTTTTATTACATAAACAAGTTTATGAACATGTTTACATCAAAATAAGTTCAGTCTACACTCGCGGGCGTAGACTAAGCATCAAGTGCACGTTCAACCCTCGAACGTGTCCTTGCTAGCACACACGCACACTAACTCTGCGGCGTGCACGACTCCCACTCGACGGGGTTCCCCTCCTGGGGTTCCGTCTCCTCTTCGGGAGTCCCTTCCTCATAGAACCCTGCAAAAGCTTCAAACACAAGCAGTGAGCACGAAGGCTCAGCAAGTCTGACCCGTCTCACCTAAACATGGAACTTCTACATGAGGGTAATGGGTTGCATGAGGTAAAAATCATTTGCAAGGACTCGCCTAATTAGTAGAACCTTACTTTCAAGTTTTAGCAGCAGGTTGTGGAGAACCTTACGCTAAGGCACATGAGAGAGCCGCAATCAAACAAGAAACGCATTTCTCTCATGTACTTTGCCCAAAGTTGAAAAAAACTTTAATTAGCTCTAAGCTACAGCATATCATTAACAATCAATGTCCAGCTTTCAATCAGCAACATTTTAACATGTAACTAGCCTGTTCTTTCTACGTCACGGTACAGTGAACAAGTGGTACTCACTGACCGCGAGGGACGGCGATTATAATCGATTTACACCTGCAGGGTTACCCGAACAACCCGTCACGTACGCCCGTACTCGACGTTGCCTACAACAACCATCACAGACGCCGTACGCGACTACCTTTCACCCGTTAGCCAAATATTGAACCGGTCCCATCGTCCCGAGCAAGAGGTCTCTGCACGCGCATCTCCGTGCCACCAGCCGATTTACACCTCGAGCTCTCAATCTACCCTCTGAACGATGGGCAATGCCTCAATAACCAGCTACCCGAGTTACATCAGTTTCCCGGTTCCCATATAGCCGGTAGGTCTTCGGTACTGTTCTACCTTGTTCAACAGGCCCGCCCACGGCTCGGTCCTCAATCGACACAAGCGGAGCTACAGCACACAGGCCCCAAAGTCCTGCTGCCCTTACTCTCCGCTCGGTCTCATTTTCTTGCCATGTGTATCATGTGCTATCTCTACCCGAGCAATGTGCCTCTAGCCTATTCTCGCGAGTAGTTCCAACTACTCGACTTGTACCGAATCCTACTCTATCCTAGCAATGCAGTAGCTAACGAGGTTTTCAATCCTAAACCCAACCCATGGTTTTCTTGGCTATGCAGTTGGGTTTCCAATCAAGACTCTAATGCACAGAACAATATTCAAAGATGTGCTCAAAACAATAAATATTTGTAAAATGGTTAATGCAAACCGGGGCTTTCCTTGCTGCTCTTGGTCGTAGGCTAGCTGCTCCTCCGGAGTTACGAAGTCTAGGACTTCGGGTTCCTCCTCGACCTTAGCGACTACATGATAAGAGCAATATATGTATCAATTTAAATGCATTTGTATTAACTTTGAAGTTGTGAAGTCTATAACCCTTGCTAGACAGACCTAAGGACTGTGAAACTTTTACTGTGGCTTGGTTACAACCTAAACAGAGACTTGGTCAAGTTTTAATCGCAGCAAAGCTCATTTGAGCCCTCCACGATTAATTATGTCCTTCACCTTAATTGGAACTCTTAGGGTGTTCTAGGAATTTTCATGAAACAAACTATGACTTTCTGAAAACTAGATTTTTAGAGGGTTCTAATGGAGTTGGTCTCACTTAATTTGGAAGTCTCTAACTAAAGATATGAGCTAAACAATTTCAGAGAAAATTCTGAAAATGTTTCTGAACATTTTCTATTTTCTCTGGAACAGTTTCACTAATCACACCATTAGGTGGATTAAATGAGCTCAAATGGATCTGAAATTTTTATGGTAGTTCAAGGATATTTTGGTGAACATCTCAGCAAAATTTCAGGATTTTCCTCCAAAGGATTCTCCAGTTAAAATTCCTAACAGTTTAAATTTGAGGAATTAATTCTGGGGAAATAAGGAATTTCATGAAGTGAAACTTGATTTTCTGGAAAGTACTCAGAGAGCTGAATCCAGCAAAATTTGGTTCACTCAATTTGGAGCTTTCTAGCCACAGTTATAAGGCTTTGAAGTTTGAACTGAAACTGAAATTCGGGAAAAAGTTTAAACTCTGGCTTGTGGGCCCCGCACACAGTGCGTCGTCTCCCTCCTCGCGCCAACTGCGCGGCGGCGGCGATCTCCGGCGACCCTCACCGGAACTGAGTTCCCGGCCACCCCCCGGCCCGAAACTCGCCGCCTGCCCTTTTACTGACCCCCTGGACTCGCTGGTGGGTCGCCGGCCGCCGGCGATGACCGGAAACCCGTGCGCACCGGTGACAGCACCTGCTAGGGTTCCGGTGAGGTCGGTCCCGCTCTCCCGTGCACCAAATCGACAGGGAATCGGTCGGAGAGCATCAGTAGAGCATGGGAAACACGAACCAGGGCTGGGTGGAAGCTAGAAATACCGGCAACTAGGCTCTCGACGGTGAGCCGAGGTGTTCAGCCATGGCGGCGGGGAAAACGGCCATATCATGGCTGATTCTTGACGGTTTCCTCTGATTCCAGTTCGGGCATGGGCGCTATCGCGCGTAGACGCTACTAGAGAACGAGCTTGCCCAACCCTCGTGTGTGGAGCATGAATTTCACCCGAAAGTGAGCTCGGTCCTTATGAACTGATCACGAGTAAACTTCGAAATTCTCGGCCGAGGTTTGATCAATCGCCAAACGGCTTTCGGCTACTCCATCTACATACAATCACACACCTTTCTTGTGTAGAGAAGAGGACGTGACAGCGGCTGGATTGTGCTGTCCACGAGAGCCCGATCGGCGGTGATGTTCGGCTCGCCGGAGAAATGGCTCTTACAGCTCGAGGACGCTTGCTCACTGGACAACACGGGGTCTAGGAGGTTGCTCACGATCTCTTGGTGCCATTTTGCTG
The DNA here is from genome assembly GCA_030760725.1 of Neostapfia colusana. NCBI lineage: Eukaryota > Viridiplantae > Streptophyta > Magnoliopsida > Poales > Poaceae > Neostapfia > Neostapfia colusana. Next base: position 98,749,643 of record JASWHV010000007.1, on the reverse strand, counting down.
TGGAGGAGGCGGTGCTTGCGAGTGATCGGGCTTGATCAAACGTGAGCTCGGGCGGCGGCGATGGCAGTGGAAGAACAGGTCGTGCACGTCGGCAGCTCGGGGAATGGGCGACTGAAGCACGCCGGGGAGGAAATAAGTAGCCCGGCGACTGGTCTCCGGCTTGGGGCGTGCAGCAGGAGCTGGCGCCGGCTGCCCCCCTCGGTGGCGCGCGCACACTGCACCCGGGAACCGATTGAGCTGTGTTTCAGTCGGTTTGTGTTGAAGTAGAGGCTGACATGTGGGTCCCACCCCCATTTTAACCTCTGAAATTTACTCCTAATCACTGTTGTAAACAGTGAACTCCATACTACCCTTGGCAATTCAAATTATTCACCCATGAGCCATTTGAATTGATCCAAGTTCAAATGAGGTTTGGTTTGAATGAATTTCAGCACAAGTTCAGTTTGAAATTCAAATAAAGTTTGAATTTCTCCCCCTTAGCTCATGTCAAGATCAACTCCAAATGGAGTGAAAATTGGTGTGTGAGCTCACAAAAATATGCTGAGTAAGAATATGCCTTCCACTTTTAAATTCATGGGATATAAACAATTTGAATTTGAATATGGTTTCAAACTGCCCTCTTCCTAACTATACCCAAACTGACCTCAAAAAGGTTTTGAATTTGGGTGAAACTTGGCATGGACATCCTTAGCAAAGTGTAGGAGTTTTCATATGTCCAGCCCATCTATATCACATGTGGGAAATACCACTTTTGCAATGTGTAAGTTTGTTCTCTAATGAGCATGTTGACAATTGTTACTTGCTCTTCATTTGTGTTCATCATTCTTCCTCAAATGAGGTGTGGTGTGGTGATGAACACTGCAAATGTGTGTCAAAAACTGAGGCCCTTACAAATTTTCTGTAGAATTCTTCAAATGACATGAAACCAACTCCATTAGAACAATCCTAAGTTCTAGTTTCCAGAAAGTAATGGTGGGAGCCATGAAAAACCATGGAATTACTTAGAGGCTCAATTATTGACCAAAGAGGCTTTTATTTGTACAAGGTTCAAAGGAACTTTGTTTCAAATAAAACTTGGTCAAGACTCTGGTTAGGACCTTACCAAGCCACAATAAAAATTTCAGAACCAAAGGGAAGGGCTAGCTGGAGTTATTAGCAATTATGTATTTAAGTTCACACATTGCATTTAAATTTACATGTAGTATTGTATTCAATGTGTAGCCATTGAAGAAGAGACCCCGGAAGTGCTGGACTTCCTCCTTCCGGAAGAAGAGCTAACCACTGACCAGCAGCAACAAGGCAAGCCCCGGTTTGCATTAACCTTTTATAAGTCTTACTTTGTTTACATGTGTCATATGAAGTATGTATGTGCATTAGGTATAGGATGAATGAAACCCCAATTGCATAACCAAAGGTTCCTAAAAGAGTGAGGGTAGTGTCAAGGACCTCGAGTAGACAGGCTATGCTTAATAATTCATAGGACTTCGGTACAAGTCGAGTAGTTGGAATCTACTCGCGAGATAGGCTTGGGACACACGGGGTCGGTTGAGTGATGAGAGATCACTTTAGTAATGAAAATGAGACTAGGCAGGGGCTAGGGCGCAGCAAGAGAGAGTCTTGTGTGCGCAGCCCTGCTCGTGTCGATTGAGGACCGATCCGTGTGCGGCCCTGCTGAACAAGTATTGAACGTACCGAAGGCATATCGGATATATGGGCCCCGATAAACTGATGTAGCCTAAACCTCCGGGCGTCGAGGCATAACGCACCGATTTATAGGTGTAGGCTGAGGGCAGCAAGGTGGAAATCTGCCAACGGGCATAGACAGATGCTCCGTGTTGGGAACCTCCTGCTCGTTTCGGTGCGACCGGTTCGACGTTTGGGCTGTTGGGTGAAAGGTTGTCCCGTACGACATCGAGTGAGCGTGCTGTGCAGCTCCACGGGTGGGCGTACGTGACGTGCTCTTTGGGTTTCCCTGCAGGTGTATATCGAGTCGATTCGCCGTCCCTCGCGGTGACGAGTACCGCTTGTTCTCTGTGTCGTAACGTAGACTAATGAATGAAATGTTATGTTTCAATATTGCTGTTATGATATAATTGTATTGTTAACTGTGTGCCACCAAATATCGCTCACTAAATTGCAGCTTTATGAACCGTTAACTTGTTGCTAAAAGATGAACTAAGGATGAACTTATAGGCGTGTCCATTTGCTGCAACATTGCTATCCTATGTCATGGTACACCTCATGTAGAGTTTCATGCGTAGGTGAGTCGGTTAAGCCTTGCTGAGCCTTCGTGCTCACGGTTGCTGCTTAAGTGTTTTTCAGGTGAGGAGCCACCCACGGACTCGGAGTACGAATCCACCGGCGAGGGTTACCCTCCGTCGGGGACCACGGCTGAGTGGGAGCCGTACACGCCGCGCTGAGCTGAGACGTGCAGCTAGTGTGGGTTGCCCTAGGGCTGAGCAACCGACTTTTGCTAGATAGGCGGGCGTGAGTTGTACAAAAGAAACTTCCGCTGTGTAATAAAGACTCTAGTTTGTAACTGAGAAGTGTACTACTTTGTACATTCAGTTTGTTTTCCCCATGTAATATAATGTGTTCTTATGACGTGTGCTGTCGGGTGTCGCATCGCGCGGCACCACCCTCTGCGATCCTAGATGAGCGGATCCCGGTCCGCCACAGCCTGGTATCAGAGCTGCATTGGGGATAGCACAGTACTTAAGGACTGCATTATGGGGAAAACTTAGGTATACGGTGAGGATTCGGTAGTTGCCCAAGTAAGGACTATATTAGCTTAGTTACTTAAAGTGGCAAAGACTAACTTATGTGTTATAATTCTGAATTTCAATTATGTAACGTCGCACCTACGCTCTGGTAAGTTTGGTATGGAACGCCACCGAAAGCAGTTCAATTTCGGTTAGCTCCCTCTGACGAGGAACGTGGTTCAAGGATTGATCTCACAGCTTGGTGTGAGACGTCAATATGAAACTCTTGGACTCGTCATGTCCCTGAGTTCATATGAAACGCTGATCCCTAGCGTGCATTAGGCAAGTAAGTGGAGACCCCATCGCGTGGTCAGTAACGCGAGAGTGTGTTCGTCTGGAAATAGCCCAGGAGAACATACACAGCGCTTGCCATCGGCGTGCCCTGCAGGGCAGTAGGTGGTATCTGTTGGGTTGATAACATTCCCAACCGTGACGACCCGTTCATGACATACTCGGGTTCCCTGTCGTGTGGTGTTGAAACACGATCACGTACCTTGAGACGTGACCTAACTCAAGGACGGCCGTATGGAAATGATACGGGCGTTTGTATTTACTTTTAAATATGGAACTGCCTGAAATGAACAACCTTTGAGTGCACCATCATTGTGTGGTCTTCTGCAGGTACTAACCACGTATGTATCCATGTAGAAAACGTGTGCGAGAGACCGTTTAGTGCCACACTTGAGACGTATATGCCGGTATGATCCGGTTAGGATTTTCTTTGGTGAGGAACGTAGTACCGAGATATTGTAGGCATATGCATGAAAATAATGATAACAAGGAATTAAAATCTATAGGTTCCACATTTAGGACCCTGGTTGGGTATAAGAATGGGATAGTGATGAGTGTAGATCCAAAAAGACTGAAAAACAGAGTGCTCTGTTTTGGACAGCAAGTTTGCTGATCTTCAATAGGGCACAACTCACAGGTCTTTTAACCCAGAGAGGTGTGCTATATAGTTCTGGAAAGGTATTTAAGTACTCTACAACTTTGTTGTAGACTTCCAGAGCTGAAACTCACCTTAAGATGGCTTAAATCCCAGAGGAATGTAAACTGTCCAGAACCAGGACAGTGTTAAAACATTCTCTGGACTGTTCTTTTTTTCAAGGATAACTCCCAGTAGAAAAATTTAAAATTTTCATATGATACCTCCTTTGAAAGAGTAGAAGATGTGTGACATCTTTGCAATTCAAAGTTTCTGAAGTTTCAGCACAGATTTCAGTGGAAACCAGGGATGAAAACAGCCACTTCCAAAGGAGGTGCTGTTAAAATTCTTCCAGAACTTCTGCTGACTTTGAATTAACATAACTTTTTAACCAAAGCTGATATGGGGGCAATTGAATACTCGTTGGGAAGATACTGAAGTTAACTTTAACTTTCGTATTCAACTTGGGTCATGAAAATGCCCAGAACCAGATCAAAACTTGGAATAGGTAGAAACTGGTCATTCTGACAGAAGAACGACAGTTGAACTCATTGGAGAGGGTGTTGTACCCTAAGGGTGGTATACGTGATGACAAAGCGATAGTAATACCTCGTGGTGACCAAACCTAGTTATGGTGAGCTTCCGAAGTGGAGGTTCATCAAGTTGGATGTAACTAGTTTGTATTTGGTCTGATAATGGTGTAGCTTGTGCAAAGTTATTACATTATCTACTTACGAGATATATCGCATGTTTTTGTTGTCATAATGTTTTTACGCCCATTTATATTGGACTGCATGCAAAATGTTGCGGGACTGATGCTTATTGTCGTATGGTTGCAGATGGTTCGCACTAGGACCACGCACGAGGTTGGTGGCTCTAGCCAACAGGGAGGTGATGACTCCCAGCCACCGGCCTACGACAGCACCCCGCAGCAGCAGCCACCAACGCCGCCTCCGCTTACTCTAGCGGATGTGATAGCGGCACTGGTGGGAGGTCGTGAGGAGCAGACCGACCTGCTCCGCACGATCGTGCAGAATACGTCCCAGGCGGGGGGACGTCAAAACAGAGGGCCTCGTGAGCCCCGGGAAGTGTCGTACTCGGATTTCATGAGTACGCACCCTCCAGTGTTCACCGAAGCCGAAGAACCACTGGAGGCGGACAACTGTCTGCGGACTATCGAGTCCAAGTTCGGGCTGCTCCAATGTACGGAGCGGCAGAAGACCCTGTTCGCAGCACAGCAGCTCCACGGTGCTGCTGGTGCGTGGTGGGCGAATTATGTCGCCTCAAGTCCGGCTGGCCATGCCGTGGAATGGCAAGAGTTCCGGGAGGCGTTCCGCGCCTACCACATTCCTCCCGGAATCATGAAGAGGAAGTTCCAAGAATTCTTGGAGCTGAAGCAGGGCGGGAGGAGTGCCCATGACTACTCCCGTGCCTTCAACCATCTGGCGCAATATGCGTCAGACTACATCTCCACCGAGGAGAAAAAGCGGGAGCACTTCTATCGGGGGTTACACCCCGAAATGAAGACACATGTCGTTCAGTGGAATCGTGGCACATTCAACGACTTAGTCAATGCCGCGATCATGCAAGAGAATGCTCAGCGAGAGTTGGCAGCTGAGCAGAGGAAGCGCAGCGCTCCACCCAGCGTTGGAAGTGGCGCTCCCAAGAAGTACCGTATGGTGTATCGGACACCATCCGGGCAGCAGTGGCGACCACCGGCGCGGCCTCAACAGTTCGGGGGACGTTCGTTCCAAGCACCCCCGTTCCGTCCGCCGATGCCACCACCAAGACAGCAGCAGCAGCAGCAGACGGTACCCCGGGCATTCCCACCGCCACAACGCGCCCCGGGATTCCGTCCACCGATCAGCGGGGGACCGCCCCGTTTCACCTGCTTCACGTGTGGCCAGGCGGGCCACTTCGCGAAGGACTGTCCCAAGGGGCAGCAGAGCAGCGGGCAAGCCCAGCTCCAGGGCGGTGCTCGAGGCCGACCTCCGGTGAAGAAGGTTGGTCAGCGGACTGGAGGCGTCCGCAACCTCGACAATGAGGACGCCCCAGAGGGAGACAACGTGCTGGCGGGTACGTTCACTCTCAACCATCAAGCCATCATAATATTGTTTGATTCTGGTGCAACCCACAACTTTATAAGTGCATCATATGTGGCTAAGCATCAGCTGGAAGCCTTTCCAACTGAGTGTTCTTATATGATCTGCTCACCGGGCGGAAAGATTTCAGCAACTATGATGGTTCCAAAAGCACCATTATGCTTAGGTGGGAAGATATATACCACCACTATGATTATCTTAGGGGGGCAGAAGATCGATGCAATCTTGGGAATGTCATGGCTAAGTTACCATGGCGCTGTCCTGGAAACTCTAATACGGACGGTTCACCTCAACTCCCCGTTACACAGTCCGCAGTCCCTCCTATTAGATAATCCAGTCCGGGAGGTTTCAGAAATCAACAATACTGAATCTCTCAAGTTAGAGGACATCCCCGTAGTCCGGGAGTATCCCGACGTGTTCCCGGATGATCTTCCGGGCATGCCACCTGAGCCGGATGTCGAGTTCAAGATTGAACATGCACCCGGGACTACGCCCATATCACGGAGACCATACAAAATGGCTCCTAATGAGCTGGCTGAACTAAAAGAACAGCTCAATGATCTGTTGAGCAAGGGTTTCACTAGGCCGAGTTCCTCGCCTTGGGGATGCTCGGCGCTGTTTGTAAAGAAGAAGGATGAAACCCTGAGGCTGTGTGTGGATTACCGGCCGCTCAACGCCGTCACCATCAAGAATAAGTACCCACTGCCCCGCATCGACATATTGTTTGATCAACTTGTGGGTGCAAGTGTATTCTCCAAGATGGACCTTCGCTCTGGATATCACCAGATAAAGATCCGGGCGGAGGATATCCCGAAGACGGCGTTCTCGACGAGATACGGCTTATACGAATATCTCGTCATGTCCTTTGGTCTCACAAACGCTCCAGCCCATTTCATGTATCTCATGAACTCGGTATTCATGCCGGAGCTGGACAAGTTCGTGGTAGTGTTCATCGATGATATCTTGGTTTACTCCAAGACAGAAGCCGAACATGCCGAACACTTGCGGATCGTTCTTCAACGATTACGAGACCACAAGCTTTACGCCAAGTTCAGTAAATGCGAGTTTTGGATCAGCCAAGTGCCATTCTTGGGACATATCATCTCCGCAGAAGGCATTGCGGTTGACCCAAGTAAAATAGAGCAAGTGCTGAAATGGAAAGCTCCCACTTCAGTTCATGAAGTCAGAAGCTTCCTCGGGTTAGCAGGATACTATCAGAGATTTATTCCAAGTTTCTCCAAGCTCGCCAAGCCGATGACGGAGTTGCTGAAGAAAGGGACGAAATATCTTTGGAACACGGCATGTGAAGGAGCACTCCAAACATTGGTGAAGCATCTCACCACAGCCCCGGTCTTAGCTCAGCCGGATACAACAAAGCCCTTCGACGTGTATTGTGAAGCGTCCGGTATTGGGCTTGGCTGCGTGTTGATGCAGGAAGGACGTGTGGTCGCCTATGGCTCACGCCAACTTCGGGACCATGAGCAGCACTACCCTACTCATGATCTTGAACTTGCTGCCGTGGTGTTGGCGCTGAAAATGTGGAGGCACTATCTCCTGGGGAATCTGGTACATCTCTACACGGACCACAAGAGCTTGAAATACATTTTCACCCAGAACGAGCTGAACATGAGGCAAAGGAGGTGGTTAGAATTAATCAAGGACTATGAAATTGAGATTCACTACCACCCCGGCAAGGCAAATGTGGTTGCCGACGCGCTGAGTCGGAAGTCACATGTCCATCACCTCACCATTACACCAGTGGAGGAGGAAGAACCATGTTTGTACTTGGTTCCGTATGGATCACTGTACAACCTTGCCCTCATCCCTACTATTAGGGAGGACATCATTGCAGCTCAGAAAGATTATAAAGGCATGGCACATCTCCGGAGACGGATAGACAACGGGGAAATCAAATATTTCCGGAAGGATGATGAGGGGACGCTGTGGTTCAATGACCGCATAGTCGTACCCCGAGATATGGAGTTGAGGAAAAAGATCCTCGATGAAGCTCACTTGTCTAAATACTCCATTCATCCGGGCAGCAACAAGATGTACCAAGATTTGAAAAAGAAATTTTGGTGGACACGGATGAAGCGGGAGGTAGCTAAGTACGTATCCGAGTGCAATACGTGCCGACGAGTGAAAGCTGATCACATGAAGAAATCAGGGCTGCTGCAACCCCTGAAGATCCCGGCATGGAAATGGGAAGATGTGAGCATGGATTTCATTGTGGGATTACCCCTAACATCCAACAAGCATGATTCCATATGGGTAATCATTGATCGGTTAACCAAGACGGCTCACTTCATCCCGGTGAATACACGTTACAATGCCGGCAAATATGCGGAGCTGTACATAGCGAATATTCTATGCCTATACGGGGTACCCAAGACCATCGTCTCAGATCGAGGTGCATTATTTGTATCTCGCTTTTGGGAGCAGCTACAAGCTGCATTGGGTACTAAGTTAATCAGGAGCTCCGCCTATCACCCTCAGACAGATGGGCAAACAGAGTGGGTAAACCAAGTATTAGAAGACATGTTGAGAGCATGTGCCATCCACCATGGTAGGAACTGGGATGATCACCTACCATTGGCGGAATTCTCGTACAACAACGGTTATCAGGCGAGTATCAAGATGCCACCCTACGAAGCTCTCTACGGTCGCAAATGCCGCACCCCGTTAAATTGGTGCGATTCCAGTGAAAGGGTCACATTCGGAGTTGATGTGGTGAACGACGCCGAAGAGCGCGTTCGGGCAATTCAAGCCAATTTGAAGGCCGCTCAATCCCAGCAGAAGAGCTACGCTGATAAGAGGCGTAGGCCGTTGCATTTTGACATTGGGGAACACATGTACCTCCGCGTGTCTCCGATGAAGGGCGTGCACCGGTTCGGTGTGAAGGGGAAGCTCGCTCCCCATTTTATTGGACCCTACGCTATCATCGAAAAGTGTGGACCAGCAGCGTACAGATTGGAGCTACCGGCATCCCTGGCTGGTGTCCATGATGTTTTCCATGTTTCGCAACTGCGAAAATGTTTGAAGCATACAGCTGCTGTTCCTACCGAAGACATCGGCGAGCTGAAACCGGATTTAACCTATGAGGAGTATCTGGTGGAAATTCTTGATGAGAAAGCCAGAACCACACGTAGCAGAACGTTGTGGTTCTACAAAATACTCTGGAGTAACCACAACGCGGAAGAAGCGACGTGGGAGAGCGAGGAATTCCTTCGCTCAAATTACCCAAAGTTCATGGCTTCTCAACACGGGTAAGTCCCTACTACATCGCTATCTCTTCTTTTGTAATCTCGGGACAAGATTCTTTTAAGGGGGGAGGGATGTAAAAGCCCAAGAAAAGGGACTTGCAAAAAACTTTTCTTCACCTCACAACACCCCAGTTTTCGTTGGGGATATCTTAGGAAAAATTGTGAAGAGCAAGTATCCTTCATCAAAGGAGTGATTATAGGGGAAAGTCTTCCTTTTCACAAAGTGGGATTTGGACATAGGAACATGAGAGGTTGAGCTCACCCCTAGAACTTAAAAAAAAAGTCTTGGGAAGGTTCAGTCCAAGTTTCATAGAAATCCAACACTTTTTGAGGCACTTTTTGGGTTATTTAAAAAAGAGGCCAATTTGAATGTAAATTCAAATTGCAGCAACTTTCATCACCCAATTTCAAAAGTTAGCTTCATATTCTTATTCAGCACATTTTTGTGAGCTCACACACCAATTTTCACTCCATTTGGAGTTGATCTTGACATGAGCTAAGTGGGACGAATTCAAACTTTATTTGAATTCAAAACTAAACTTGTGCTGAAATTCTCCCAAGCCGAACCCAATTTGAATTCTATTCAATTCAAATGGCCCAGGGGTGAATAATTTGAATCACCAGGGGTATTATGGGGCTCACTGTTTACAACAGTGATTTGGAGTAAATTCCAGAGGTTAAAACCCTGGGTGGGACCCACATGTCATGGAGGGGAGAAGGAGAAACTTGCACCCAAAGTCAGAGTCTCGGTGGGAAATTCCACCGAGCAGCTGTCGGCTGTGCCACCGAGCAGCTACCGGCGCCACCATCTGCTTCCCTCTCCGCTCGCTGGCGCCCAGGGCGGCTGGCTCGCGCCCCACGCGACCGGCACCGCCTCAGCCGAGCAGGAGTCAGCCGGCTTTATCTTCTCGCAGGCAAACTCGAGTAGCGGCATTGTTTCTCGCCGCAGCTCTCTGCTCAATCGGGAAAACCAACAAAACCATCTCCTCCTTCGTCCCTGAGCTGCTATACAGCCACCTGAACTCGCACTCCACCTCTCCAACACCAGAAACCTCGAGCTCCGACCTCCTTTGCCCGAGAGCGATCGCCACAGCGGCGACTCAACCTCAGCCGAGAGTCAGGCGCCCGTGGGCAGCGTTCCACATGCGTTTTCACGGTCCAACGAGAGAGGCAACAGGAGCGCGCGACCACCGTGCTGCTCTCCTCCAAGTTTGGAAGCCAACCGTGAAGAATCCGCAGAGAATTTCCAGTTTTTGCTCCGGCGACCGTAAACCGAGCTTCCGGTACGGTTTCTCTAAATTCTCGCTCTATGATCTTTTGGAGGTCATCAAATCTTACACATAGACGCTGGACTAGCCGGCGATCAAGTTCTTTTCTGCATCCGTAGCGTGAAACTGTCTAGGAGTGATGAATTTCGAGCTCGATCGAGGGCGGTCATGGCGGGCACGATCGGTCACACGGTGCCGACCGACTTGCCGCAATCCCTGAACCCTTTTGACACCTTGTCGAGCTTCCTAGAGGTACACTGATGCTGTAGGGCCGTTTGTTCGAGGTGTTGGCGGGTTTAGAAACCACAGTCGACGGTGTTGAACCTCAATCGAGGCCGCGGCACGTCGCCGAGCTACTTCCGGTCACCCCCAGACCGACCTGTCACCACCGACGTGTTCCTCGACGTCGACAACCCCCCTGGCGGCGAGTTTCAGACCATGGGAGGTCCGGCAGCGGCAAGCCGGCGAGCCCCGAGTCTGCTCCGGCGAGGTCGGCGGCGCGGGCGCGAGAGAACGGCGGGAGGAAGACGAAGCCGACTGGCCCACGTGTCAGCAGCTGAAGAATTTAAATCGGGATCGGGTGTGGCCAGGGATCGGCTGTGCTGGCGCGCAAATACCCTGTGAGCTCCAGTGTGCCGGACACTTCCGCGCTCGACACGTGTGGTATCCCCGGTGTGCCGGACACCTCCGCGCTCGACACGTGTCCCCGCGGGCCCCGAGAGTTTAAACTTTTCCCCTGATTTTCAGAATTCTTCCAAACTTCAAATCCTCAGAACTTTGGCTAGAGAGCTCCAAATTCAGTGAACCAAATTTTGCTGAACTCAGGATTCTGAGAACTTTCCAGCAATACAAATTTCAGCTCATGAAAGTGAATAGTTTTCTAGAATTAAATCCCTAAAATTTAAACTGCTGGGAATTTTATCTGGAAAACTACTTTATGAAAAATTCTGAAATTTGGCTGAAAGATTCATTAGAAAATCCCTGAATCCCAGTAAAATTTTCAGACTCATCCAAGTTCATTTAGTTACCCTAATGGGGTGATTAAGAGAACTGCCCTGAGAAAATAGAAAGATGTACAGAAACATTTTTCAGATTTTCTCAAATCTTAATTAGGGCATAATTTTCTGTAGAATTCTTCAAATGACATGAAACCAACTCCATTAGAACCATCCTAAATTCTAGTTTCCAGAAAGTAATGGTGGGAGCCATGAAAAACCCTGGAATTACTTAGAGGCTCAATTATTGACCAAAGAGGCTTTTATTTGTACAAGGTTCAAAGGAACTTTGTTTCAAATAAAACTTGGTCAAGACTCTGGTTAGGACCCTACCAAGCCACAATAAAAATTTCAGAACCAAAGGGAAGGGCTAGCTAGAGTTATTAGCAATTATGTATTTAAGTTCACACATTGCATTTAAATTTACATGTAGTATTGTATTCAACGTGTAGCCATTGAAGAAGAGACCCCGGAAGTGCTGGACTTCCTCCTTCCAGAAGAAGAGCTAACCACTGACCAGCAGCAACAAGGCAAGCCCCAGTTTGCATTAACCTTTTATAAGTCTTAATTTGTTTACATGTGTCATATGAATTATGTATGTGCATTAGGTATAGGATGAATGAAACCCCACTTGCATAACCAAAGGTTCCTAAAAGAGTGAGGGTAGTGTCAAGGACCTCGAGTGGACAGGCTATGCTTAATAAGTCATAGGACTTCGGTACAAGTCGAGTAGTTGGAATCTACTCGCGAGATAGGCTTGGGACACAAGGGGTCGGTTGAGTGATGAGAGATCACTTTAGTAATGAAAATGAGACTAGGCAGGGGCTAGGGCGCAGCAAGAGAGAGTCTTGTGTGTGCAGCCCTGCTCGTGTCGATTGAGGACCGATCCGTGTGCGGCCCTGCTGAACAAGTATTGAACGTACGAAGGCATATCGGATATATGGGCCCCGATAAACTGATGTAGCCTAAACCTCCGGGCGTCGAGGCATAACGCACCGATTTATATGTGTAGGCTGAGGGCAGCAAGGTGGAAATCTGCCAACGGGCACAGAGAGATGCTCCGTGTGGGGAACCTCCTGCTCGTTTCGGTGCGACCGGTTCGACGCTTGGGCTGTTGGGTGAAAGGTTGTCCCGTACGACATCGAGTGAGCGTGCTGTGCAGCTCCACGGGTGGGCGTACGTGACGTGCTCTTTGGGTTTCCCTGCAGGTGTATATCGAGTTGATTCGCCGTCCCTCGCGGTGACGAGTACCGCTTGTTCACTGCGTCGTAACGTATACTAATTAATGAAATGTTATGATTCAATATTGCTGTTATGATATAATTGTATTGTTACCTGTGTGCCACCAAATATCGCTCACTAAATTTCAGCTTTATGAACCGTTAACTTGTTTCTAAAAGATGAACTAAGGATGAACTTATAGGCATGTCCATTTGCTGCAACATTGCTATCCTATGTCATGGTACACCTCATGTAGAGTTTCATGCATAGGTGAGTCGGTTAAGCCTTGCTGAGCCTTCGTGCTCACGGTTGCTGCTTAAGTGTTTTTCAGGTGGGGAGCCACCCACGGACTCGGAGTACGAATCCACCGGCGAGGGTTACCCTCCGTCGGGGACCACGGCTGAGTGGGAGCCGTACACGCCGCGCTGAGCTGAGATGTGCAGCTAGTGTGGGTTGCCCTAGGGCTGGGCAACCGACTTTTGCTAGATAGGCGGGCGTGAGTTGTACAAAAGAAACTTCCGCTGTGTAATAAAGACTCTAGTTTGTAACTGAGAAGTGTACTACTTTGTACATTCAGTTTGTTTTCCCCATGTAATATAATGTGTTCTTATGACGTGTGCTGTCGGGTGTCGCATCGCGCGGCACCACCCTCTGCAATCCTGGATGAGCGGATCCCGGTCCGCCACAAAGAGATCACAAAATAGCCTTTACAAAGGGGTTACTAGATGTATGGACTCACTAAGGTTTCACCGGCAGGCTAGAATCTCCAATTCTCCCATCCACAGGCCCCCTCTTGTGCCATGCAGTTCCCAGGGCAGTCCTCACTCGACTCCCATTCCCCGCGCCTTCCACAGTCCATAACACTCTAGCAACTTACCTAATTACTCAGCTAAGCCGCACCCATACATGGCCTTGTGGTGGCACTGTTATCCTGGCATGTGCACGCATGAACCGGTCCTTAGATATACAGCAAGTAAAATCACCATCTCATGCTACCACATTCACAAACCCAGGCTTTCCTAGATCTCCCTCTGATCCATGTTCATTATCATTAGTTTTGTCATTATCATTACGAGTGCAGTTAGCTAGACACATCTATCTCGCTTCCCAATCCCATAGACTCAGCGAAGCATAAAGCAAAAACCATACCCGACTCATAAACTTCCCAGGCGACAAGGGTGGTTTAATCAAAACTAGTAAACTCCTATATAAAAGGGTTTCCCATCATGTTTGACTCAGTACGCACACCTTTTTCGCAAATAAACAGTTTTCCCCAAAATATAGGATCAATATGGTCAAGGAGCACTTGCCTTGTACTTGCGGTTCCGGTTGTTCTTGATTCTGAAAACCTGATTGCTGTAGTTCATCGTAGACAGCTTCCTGAACCTGTCCTGCTATGTAGGATTCACGTGCATACAAGATTCACAGCAATCAATATCATGCGCAAACCTTAAACTAGATGCGATGATGCACATGCATAATATCCTATGATTTTTATTAGATTGGTGTGCTCTTGCATGGCTTGCATGGGCAGAGGTGTTCGGATTAAAGGTGGATGTGGCGATGATCTTGTCTTTAGATCAAACTGATCATCGAGTGATCTGCCCACGAGAAGGCTTTTGTTCGAAAGGAATTGAAGAACAGATGCAAGAGATGAACAATGATGTCGTAAGGTGGTATTGAAGCCCTACCTCACGCGCTTCTTGTCTTTGAAGTCCTCCTCAGACCGCTTGGTTCTTCTCCGATGATCTCCCTTGTTGCGCTTCGGCGATGTTTTGCTCGGCGAGTTAGGGCTAGGGCTCTATGTCGTCGGCTTAGGAGTTGAAAGAGAAGTTTGTGGTTTCGGCCAGAGGTTTTGGGTTCTATTTATAATCGGGAAGAGAAGAGTCCTAATCTGATTGGATCCCGAATAAGAGTATTATTCAGATATTTTTGGATCCTAACGTCTTATCTTTAGTAACATCGTGGAAATTTAGATCGGCTTCTGTTTCGTACTGGTATCTTTACGCGTAAAAACCGCTCCAGACTCGTTACCTTCGTGGTGATGAGCTCCGGAGGCTCCACGTGTCCTCCCGGGGCCTGTTTCAACTTCTCCACAGAGACGAGCTCCGGTTGGGCCACGTGTCAATCGACCGAGAACTCCCCCTCTTTTGGAGGTGAGCTCCGCGCACGCCACGTGTTGGCGCCGGTCTTCCCTCTCTTCCCTTCTCAAGAACATGCTCCGAGGTCGACACGTGTCTAGCAACGAAAGACCTCCCGCAGATAAGCTCCGGTGGCAACACGTGTTCGATAGATCCGGATTCCTCTGAGATGAGCTCCGAGATCGACACATATCCCGGCGACGGGTCCTCTGATTTCCGCGAGGACTAGCTCCGAGGATGACATGTGTCCTACGAAAAATGCCTTTGCTTCTTCCACAGAGGCTAGCTCCGTGGGCAACACGTGTCCCACAGGGTCGAACCTTTTTCCAATTGCGGAGGTGACCCCCGAGTCTTCCACGTAGCCAGTTTAGCGGCGAACCTCTCTTCACCTCGCAGGGGCGAGCTCCGAACACGCCACGTGGCCTGCTGGCTGCGGAGTTTTCCTTCGGGGCTCTCTGAGGGCTTTATTGGCTATCCTTTTGATATTTGTCATTGTTCCATCTTTTCTTAAAATGTTTTTCTTCTTCATAACACATGAACATATGCTGACACCCGAGATGAGGGTGTGACATCAACCCAGCCTGAGGCGCAGACGTTCGCCACGCGATCTCTGCCCCAGGCATACGCCACACAGCATATGCCCCAGCCATATGCCCTGTAAACGGTGCCCCCGGTCTATGGCGCAGCCTTGCCCATACCGGGGTTCACAGTGTCAGCAGCGAACCAAGCGTTCACGGCACCAACGCCTGCAGCAATGGGAGCAGGATGTGCGGCCCCTTCGCTTCGCGAGGTGGTCGTGCAAGTTTCGGCCGCACCTGTCCGAGAAGTACGACGGCAGTGTCAACCCGGCAGAGTTCCTCCAGATCTACTCCACCGCCGTCCTTGCTGCAGGAGGGGATGAGGCCATCATGGCCAACTACTTCCCCGTCGCCTTGACCGGCCCAGCCCGGTCTTGGCTCATGAACCTCCCCCAGGGTTCCATAATCTCTTGGGAAGAGCTCTGCCGGAAGTTCACTGCTATCTTCGGCAGCTCCTACACCCGGCCTGGCACGGAGCTCGATCTCCACGCCATCCAACAACAACCTGGAGAGACGCTGCGCTTCATCTAGCGGTTCTCCCAGGTACGGAACACCATCCCGCATATCCAAAATGCTTCCGTGGTGGTGGCATTCCGGCAGGGTGTCCGGGACAAGAAGATGCTTGAGAAGCTCGCGACCAGAGAGGTTCGCGACGTCTCAGAGCTCTTCAGCCTGGCGGACAAGTGCACCAGAGCAGCAGAAGGGCGGAACTGGCACTCACTGCCAGCCTCCGAGTCAGGAGGACAGCCCGGATCTGGCGCTGCTTCCCATGGAAGCAGCAAGAAGATCAAGAACCGGGGCGGTGGAAAGATGAAGCCACCGACCGCGGCTCCCGTTGCTGCAGCAGCAGCACCCTGTGGAGCTCGGGGGGCCATGCCCCAACAAAAGGCAGCGACAGTCACCAGCTCCAGATGGAGACCAAGGCAAGCTATGCCCCGTGCACGGCACCAGCTACCATACTGCTGCTGAGTGCCGGGACATCCAGAAGCTCGCAGAGCGCTTCCGCAAAGGGAGGCAGCTGCGAGCTGATGCCCCACCCTTCCGTCAAAGGGAGGGCAAGCAGAAGGTCGACACCCAAGATAACGTCGGCCACCAGGTGGGGTTTCAGGAGCCTCAGTGCGCCAGAAAGACGGTGCACAACGGTGAGCACTCCAGCTCCAGTGATGACGAGCCAGGGCAGTAACCGACTATGGCTGCCCCAAAGAGATCTGTGAAGACTGCACTGCTGCGATATCAGCCTTGGAGAAGCTGCAAGCTGTTGCAGCAGCCCAAGAACCAGCCCTGGCGGTGCAGAACCGGGCCAGCTCTACCCGAGTGCACGCCTCTGTGCCTCGGCCTCACCTCGTGGAGGCCGACCAGGATCTGTCAACCTCTTGACGGCCTTAGCCAGAAGGGGAAAGACATCCTGGGTCTCCCAAGAAGAGTCCGGGTCCTCCTACCTCTTGACGGCCTTAGCCAGAAGGGGAAAGTACCCCGGGGCTCGTGGGAGAAGCCGCGCAGCACCCGCTCCAGCGTGAAGATATCGACCTCATCGGCGAGGCGCAATTGCAGGCAACACCCCACAACGCACGGCCCCGGCTGGTGCTCTAGCACTCTCGCCAAAGGACCAAGCGCGTCAGGGAGCTGGAAGAAGGCAACCTGGTGCTGCGGCACACACTTTCCGGCGAAGGACCTATAAACTCTCCCCCAGCCGGGAAGGTCCCTTCCGAGTCACGAAAGTTGCCGTCCTAGGTACATACGCCTTTCCACCAAGGATGGGATCCATTCCCGAACCCTTAGAACATGGAACATCACAGTAAGTTCTACCTCCTGAGCATTAGTAGAACAGGCCTTTACCTTACTGTAATAGATTCCATAGAGTCCAGGAACAGCACTCGGAGCAGCTAAGCCTCAGGGGATGGTCCAGGACTGCGTCCAGCTTGGCCTGGTTCCGACCCCAAGCACGTAGAGTCTTGCTTCCCTTCTTAATGGGGTGGGTCGTTGCCTCCATGTACAGCCTGCCTTCCTCCTATGAGCATTTACACAGAAACCTGTTCTACCATGCTCTCACTTACGTGCTCATTTAAATTACGCATTAATTTCTATGACCGCACTTTCTATGTATGCTCACCGTACATTTAGCTCCCCTTTCCCGCTCTCATCCATAGTCAGCATTTGCTATCCTAACAAAGGCGGTTGCGCTTGAGGCACCTGCCGATGGCCAGGGGTCCTTTCGGGCCTCCCCCAGTCAGGTGTTGCGGTGCTAGTTGGTCACCTCCAGGAAAAGTCTGCGCCATGCATGGGGGGTCCAGGGTGCGTATCCTACTTAGCCGGCTCCGTACCCAAAGCGTGCACACCCTGCCCTTCGGAGGTCCTGGGGAGTACAGCCGCTTTGCCTGGTTCCGTTTCCAAAGCCTGTGCACTCTGCTTCCCCGGCGTACGGTCCGGTACTAGGGGCCGGACGGTCGTACCCTGACCTTGGAGGGAGCCGGAGCCCAGGTGCCTCGCGCACAGAATTGCCCAAGCCCCGTATACCGGACTAGGACCGTAAGCTGAATAAGACTAAGAGACGGGGAGGGGAGAACCCCATTAGGAGAATTACGCTTCCTCTACCTGTGTGCAGGATCTCCAGGTTCTAGCTACGGGGACCGCATGAAGGGGGGGGGGGCGAGGAGCTATCGACTACTCCAGCACAAGACCGGAGGATCCGGTTTCGCCCTTTCTGCGGGGACGAGCCCCGAAGGCCCCACGTGTCCAGTGGGGCCGGAGCTCCCCTCTCCACCAGAGGAGCTCCAGGCCCGCCACGTGGCTGACAGAAGCCGGACCTCCCCCTCCGCGGGGAGAGCTCCGAAGGCTCCACGTGTCCCTCGGGGCCGGACCTCCCTCTCCTCAGATGGGGGCTCCGGGCCCGCCACGTGGTCGGCATATCCGGACCTCCCCATTCTCATAGGGCGAGTTCCGGAGACCACCGGGGCCCTTAACACAATAAGGACCCGGGGAAGGTGTTTGTGCAGTGCTTCAAGATTGGTGAAGGCCTCTGAGTACCATGCGGAGCTAAGGGCTCGGCCAGGCAAAGCCAAGAAGAAGACAAGAGCACACAGACACAGAAAGTCACAGGAGTCTATTTATTCAAGGCTCCATGAGCTGGACTACAGACTCAATAAAAAAATAGAGATACAAGTCCTAGGGTTCCCCTAGCTCGCGCCGGAACATAGAGGCTACAAGGGCGGCCACGTCCCAGACTTCGGCCCTGGCAGCTTCCTCCCGCTCCGTGGCAGGGCCCTGTCTCGCTTGCTCTAATGAGAAGGAAGGGTCCCGGCTCCGGAAGCACGCCAACGCATGTGTGGCAACCTCCACGGCCAGGCCCCGTCCATCTGCCACGAGCTCGCCGGCGATTACCGCATCTAGCCTGCTCAGCTTGGCGCCGATTGACTCGAGCGCGGGGATCACCTCGGCCACCTCCAGTGCAGGGGTTGTTGTCTTCACCGGGCTGAAGCCAAAGGGGACCAGGACGGACCCTACCTGGTCGACGAAGCTCGAGACTGCACGGGCCTCGGAAGACCACGAGGCCAAGAGCTCCTCTACCTCGCGGCAGGCTGCCAGCAAGGCGTCGTGGCTCCCAACGGAGAATTCCTTCTCCTTGGCCGCCAGAGAGCTTTCTCGAAGGTGGAGGGTCTGGGCAAGCCGCTCCAACTCTGAAGCCCGGAAGTCGGCAGTCAGCTCCCGATCTAGGATCGCCTGGCGCTCCCGGGAGACCTGCTCCTCCCTCGTGGCAAGGTCTGCCTTCTGGGCCTCTAGCTCCGTAGCCCGTGCTCGCAGGTCGCCCTCGCCCGCCACCAGCCGTGCGGTGACTCTCTCCGCCTCGGCCGCCACAGAGCGCTCCTGATCTGCAACGGCGCGCTCACGGCGTGCGAGCCTCTGCCGCACCTCCTCCAGGGCAGAGAAGTTCTCCTCGAACCGCGCATACGCCTCAAGGGCCACCTTGTGGAGCCGCCGCATCTCGGAGTCCAGACGGTCGACGACCCGCTTCTATCGGTCGAGGAGAGCCTCCATGACATCAAGCAACTCCCGCCTGGAGTCGAGCTTCCCCTTGACCTTCACGGTCCGCTCCCTCAAAAGGTTCCCACAGGTGGGTAGGCGATCCCTCTCAACCACCTGCTCCTCCCGCTCGCGACCGAGCGCGGCCAAGACCTGCCGGACGCTCGTCTGGGCGAGCACGAGGGCGTCTGCCAGGAGCAGTGGGGCAGCAGAGGCCCGCGCTGTGCCCCCGGCCTCCTCCATCACGTTGTCTTCAGGAGAAGTCGACGCACCGGCGACCGGGATGAGACGCCGGTCAGGAGAAGCCGGCGCTGGGATGGGCTCGCTCCCATCACGCCCAGGTTCGTTGCCCACCGTAAGGCCGGTGGCAGTTCCTTCAGCTCCGGCAATAGGAGGCGGGACTTCGACAGCCGGAACCGCCGAACCCTCACCGACAGCTGGCTCCTGAGCCGGTGAAGAAGGTCGAGTGGGAGGAGTCGACTCTGCCATAGAAGTCGGGCTGACCGGTACAGGAGGAACTTGCGCTGGTTTGGGGGCCGCGGCAACCGTCTCGGCTTCCGAGCGCTGCGGCGCAGACCCCCCGTCAGCCGGGGATGGCCGGGAAACGGGAGCGTTACCGGCACTCGGGGAGTCCCTGCAAACATGGGAAACTCCTAAGTTAACAAAAAACGAAGACAGCACATGCTATAGAATCCGGTAGGCGTCGCTTACCGAGAGACACGAGCACTCCAATGGGCTCTGAACCCCGGCTTCCGAGCTGGGGTAGGACCACTAGAGCCCGCCGTCGCTGCCGACGGCTGCCCCGCAGTCGCCCGGGCTGACGGAGTAGGGGATGCTTCTGAAGCCCCCCCGACGCCGGCCCGGCTCCTGAAGCCCGGGGTGCCTGAGTTCTTGGATCGTCCCTGAACCGACGCGTCAGCAGTTTCCTTCGAGCCTCCACCGCCTGAGGAGGGAGGATGCGACGCCCGGGAACTTTTAGCCCGTCGTCGCTCAAGAGGAGTCCCGTCGGGATGATGAGCCCGAGACCTCTTGTGGTCGCCACCAGTCGGGGCGCCATCTCCAGAAGCAGGGCGCGCAGACGCCCTGGCTCCCTGACTCGGCGCAGACGCCGCCGCAGGAGGAGATCGAGCGCGCTTCTTCTCCGGAGGCGGGTTGGAAGCCATGGCAGAAGACAAAGGCGCAAGAACTCAAGGAAGGTGCAAGCGCTGGGAAGTGTGAAGGGAAGCCGCAATGCGGGTAAGATCCCCTTTTAAAACTTCCTAGGTGCGATTCAAAGTGATTCGAAACTCTTCGAATACGCCGCTTGGGCAACCGCTTCGGCTCCAAGACCAAGCGTCGATGATAAGTGGACCCAAGTCGTCCAGCTAAAGGGGTGGGCCAGGAAGTAAGTCTCCCAAGGAGGCGAGCCAGCAAGGCGCTTCAGCGGTTCCTGAAAAAAGCGCTGCGACGTGCAGAAGTGGCAGCCTTGGGAACCGCCGCAGTAAAAGCAACCATCAAGTGGGAACACGCTCCCACGATCCCGCGACTGTTCGTGCTCCGGCAACGGTCAATACGGGACTTAGAGAAGGTGCGCGGAATGGAAGAGACGGAGCCCCCACCTCGGGCTCGCTATCTCCCCCGAGATGGGCCCGGGGGCCACTATCGGTACCCTCGATACGGGGTACCCTCGTGTAAAAGTCCCAAAACATGTAAATAGAAAACTTGAGCTATGAATAAAGTTGAGTTTGAATACAAGAAAGGGGACTTACAAAAACTTTTGTGTTCCTCATGAAAGTGTTGGCATGTGCAATAAAACTTTGAATTCAGTTTGAATTAAGAGGTGCACTTCAAAAAGAAGGAGGGCATGTTCAAAAGAGAAAATTCAAACTGTTGTTTGAAAAAGTGTAGTTGCAATAGCCAACTCAAAGATCAGAGGACATATTTGAATTCCTCAGATCCAAATTATGAGGGAGACCAATTTGGAGGAAATTTGGAGGTGCTTGGATATGAATATCAAGAGGACTTGTAAATTTCATCCAAATTTGAATTCAAATTTGAAACTGAGGCAAAACTGGTCAAATTGCCAAATGACTTTTGGATTTGAGTACCTCATAGCTGAATTTGCAAGGTGCCAAAATTTGGAGATATTTGTGAGAGTTTTGGGGGATAAGAAGAGGGGTGGACCCCACATGTCATAGGAATGAGCAGACTTAATCACTAAGTATTTGCTCTCTGTTCCTCACTCCACCGAGGCCCTGCCTCTGGCCGACACCCAGCTGCTGCTACACGCCCCAAAGCTCCACCTCCTGCCTGAATTCTTCACGCTGGCGAGCTGCTCATGCACTGATATTACCCCACACAGCTGAGCCAACCGTGTTTGTTTTCCTCCTCACGATCAGCAGCTGCAACGTGTGTGTTTTCCCTCACTGGCGCTGCTCCACTGCTCCCTGTCTCCCGTCCAGCCCAGCGCCTCTCCGGCAGGCTCAAGAGGCCACAGAGGTGCGCCAGGAGGTACTGATCCTCATCCCGTCGTCCCCCTGCTCTCCCCCGATGCCGGCTAGCCGGAATTTCATTTTGGCGCCGGCGCACGTGAAGGACCGACCTCAGCAAATTTCTGAAATTAGCTCCAATCGATTGATTGTTCGTTCTACAATTCAGACCACAGCTACTAGGGTTCCTAGCACCCTTCCACGCCGAAGCACGAAGCAAACCGACCACCCTATGCCCCGGACGACGAGAAATCGTCGCCGGCGGCCAAAACTGCCATGGTCCACGGTGACGACTCGTTTGCAGCCATGTTCTGCACGATTTGATCTCCGTTCCATGTTCCTAGAACCATAAGGATGCTGTAGGACATCGTAGCTTGCCGGGAGATGCCTTGGACACGCGGGAACGCGTCCATGTCGAGCTCCCGAGCCGCCCCGCCGGTGCCGACCCACCTACAGCCGTTTTCACGCGGGGAAACCTAGCCCGGCAGCTGCGCCACGTTCCCAGGAGCATGTAGGGCGAAACCGGAGCTCATTTGGTGGAGAAATGAGGGAGAACGAGCCATGCCAAGTTTTCTGCCGGTGTGCACCCGCGGGCTCTGGCGGGAGGTTGAAGAAGCACCTGACCCGTGGGCCCCACGTGTGACTGTGCTGTTTAAAATCAAACAGAGAGTTGTTCAAACTTGTAAAATGCATAACTTTTGCTAGGAAGCTCCAAATTTAGTAATTCAAATTGGGTTGGATTCAGGATGAAATGCTCTATCCAAATATGCAACCCAATTTGCATGAAAACCCATAGAAAATTCTGGAAAATTCTTTAAAACTTTTTAGCAAACGAATTTTAGAGGGAGTTTGGTTAATCCAAAATTCTCCAAATTTTGCCAGGATATTCTTTAGAATTTTAGGAGACCCCTGTAAAAGTTTCATCTCATTTGGAGTTGATTTAGTTAGGGTAATTCTAACTTCAAGTTTCTGTATTCCAATAAATACAAAAACATTTTCAGAGAATTTCCAAAACTTGGAAATTCAGTTATAGCCATTCCTTAGCTCCACAAATCCTAGGAAAATTCAGGCATACTCTCTGAGCTATGTAGGAAATTATAGTTCACTTGAATTTGCATGAAAGTGCAAATTTAATCAGAATTAATTCCTTTTTACTTAAATGCATAGGGAATTGTTCTGGGAGATCCACTTAGTGAAATGTTCTGAATTTTGGTCCAGAGGACTTTCTTGTGACAAGGAACTCCCAAGAAAATTCCAAGCTCCATTGGAGCCATGGATCATTAGTGTTCTGTTCAACCATTAGTTGATCCCCCACCCAAGTGATGAACCTCACTTCTCACTTGATGATAGTGCTCAAACACACACTTAAACCACCACCCCAGTGTCAATTTAAATTCTTGAACAGAGTTCCAGTTTTAAACTTGGCTTTAGCATTTGTTAGCAAAAAGTTTTATAATTGAACATGTATGCATATTCCTAACATGTAGTGATTAAACGTGGAAAGTGAAGAAGGAGGAGGTGAACTTGGATCAAGGAACAAAAAGGGCAGGAGTGAACTTCAATACATCAGAAACTTACTTTCTCTCAACTGACTTTAGTCACCTGCAAAACCAAGGCAAGCCCCGGTTTGCACTTAAGTTGTTTTTAAAGCTTTCCCTTTGTTCACTGCTATTGGTCGAGGTGTCTATGTGCATTAGGTCCAGGATGTTTGATACTCCACTTGCATAACCAAACATGAACCCTAAGGTCAAGGGTAGAAGTGTGTCATCGCTGTAGAATAAGGCCGTGCTAAATAGGCTAGGACAGCCGGTAGAAGACGAGTAGTTGGAATCTACTCGCGAGCTTTGTTCCAGGACCACATAAGTGGGGTTGGAAAAGGTAGCAAATTAAAGTTTACGTTTCTAAAGATGAGACCGGGCAGAGGGGTTAGACAGCGACAAGACGAGGTCTTGGTCGAGTAGCTCTGCCCGTGTCGGTCAAGGACCGAAGCATATGCGGCCCTGGGAGCAAGTATTGAGTTGTGTACCGGATGCTTACTGATATATGGGAACCAGGAAACCGATGTACCGGGTACACTGGATTGTAGAGGCATACCACATCGTCTCGTTAGGCCTATGAGCCCGAGACGGCGCGACCGGTTCTACAGTTTAGTGGCCTGAGAAAGGTTGCCACATACGACGTAATGAAGGACGCAAGAGTTGGGTCTTCAGAGGCGGGCGTATGTGTCGAGTTATCCGGGTAGTGTTTGATTCGAATCACCGTCCCTCGCGGTTATGAGTACCGCTTGCTCACTGCGCTGTGACGTAGTAATTAACTTGTGTGGGAACAGTTTGCAAAAGTATAATTGCTGCTATGATGATGTTAAGTTGCATGAAAACCATGTTTGAAGTAAAGATAGAGCTAACTAAAGTTATTTTCTACCTTGGGGCAAGTAACATTGGAATGAAGCGTTTCTTGTTTGATTGTGGAGTTCCAATGTTGCTGATCGCAAGGTCATTATTAAAATGGCTAAAATTTGAAAGTTAAGGATGAACTCGTAGGCGAGTCTTTTCGCAAATGACAGGCTTAGGTCTTAGGTTACTTTCATCTAGAGTTTCATGTCTTAGGAGAGACGGTTAAGTCTTGCTGAGCCTTTGTGCTCACTCTTGCTATATAAGTGGTTTTGCAGGTAAACATCGACGCTATAAAGAAGGTTGTCCGGTGAGACTCGGGAACTTCCGAGTCATGTCACCCTTGGAGAACCTAGCCGCTGCCATGTCTTTGTGTTGCTAGCGAGAGGAGTCCGAGGGCTGGATCTCTTCTCGAGTGCTTCTTAGATATTCATCGTGAGCTGTTTATAGACTTCCGCTGTAGCTATTTTGTGTAAATTATTTACAAAGAATAATTGTAAGCTTCCGCTTTTGATTTATGTAATACTGTGTTCCTTATATGTGTGCTGTTGGGTGCCGCATAACACGGCACCACCCAATGCGATTCCTCGGGCAAGGCGGTACGGCCCTGTGATCGGGGTCGCGCCCCCTCAGCGTGGTATCAGAGCCGCATTGGTAATAGCACACGGAATAAGGAGCGTATTACGACAAAAACTTAGGATACGGTGAGGAAACGATATTAGGCCCACATAAGGACTATAGTAGTATAGTTACTTAAAGTGGCATTGCTAACTTACTTGTTATAATTCTGAATTTTGATTCTGTAACGACACACCTACGCTCAGGTAAGAATGGTAAGGAACGCCACCGAAAGCGGTTCAATTTCGGTTAGCTCCCCTAACGAGGAAAGTGGTTCAGGGATAGGTCTCACAGCCTTGTGTGAGACGTTAATATGAAGCTCTTGGACTCTCCATGTTCCTGAGTTCATATGAAACGCTGATCCCTAGCGTACATTAGGCAAGTAAGTGGAGACCCCATCGCGTGGTCAGTAACGCAATAGTGTGTTCGTCTGGAAATAGCCCAGGAGGACATACGCAGCGCTTGCCATCGGCGTGCCCTGCAGGGCGGTAGGTGGTATCCGTTGGTTGATAACATTCCCAACCGTGACGACCCGTTCATGACATACTCGGGTTCCCCGTCGTGTGGTGTTGAAACACGATCACGTACCTTGAGACGTGACTTAACTCAAGGACGGCCGTATGACAATGATACGGGCGTTTGTATTTACTTTAAATTATAGAACTGCCTGAAATGAAACAACCTTTGAGTGCACCACTATTGAGTGATCTTCTGCAGGTACTAACCCCGTACGTATCCCGTGTAGTACACGTGTGCGAGAGACCGTCTTAGTGCCACTGATAAAATGGATATGCCGGTATAATCCGGTTTAGGATTTTCTTTGGTGAGGCTACGTAGTACCGACATGATTCTTACGGTGCATCGACACCGTACTAAACATATAATCCTCTCCCCTGTGAGGAAATGATTCATGGAATAACTTGCAATTAAAAATGGAAGTTTGAAACAATTATTAGTTACTGAACTCTTATTTTGAGCTAAGACTCAAATGAGAGTATAACTAGGTGACAAAGTTTTCAAAAACAGAGTGCTTCGTTTCCGGCAGGAACTCTTTCTGGACTTTAACGGAGCATAACTCTGAGTATATTTAACCAATCAAGGTGTATGATACAGTTCTGGATAGATTTTCAAGTGCTCTACAATTTATTTGTAGACCTCCAGAGCAGAATCACACGTTAAATTGGTCAAAAGTCCAGTTGAAGGCAAACTGTTCAGAACCAGGACAGTACCAGAAACCTCTCTGGATCTTTCTGTTTTTAAGCCATAACTTCCTCTAGAAAAATCCTTAAGGAGCACATCAGTCCTTCTTGGAAAGCTACTGAAGTTTACTAAAACTTTGGTATTGAACTCAAGTCAAGAATCTGTTGATAACTTGAGTAAAATTTGGAGTTTGTGTGAGCTGGTCAGGGTAGTTCCGT
Organism: Neostapfia colusana; assembly: GCA_030760725.1. Lineage (NCBI taxonomy): Eukaryota > Viridiplantae > Streptophyta > Magnoliopsida > Poales > Poaceae > Neostapfia > Neostapfia colusana. The sequence continues at coordinate 98,723,477 of JASWHV010000007.1, read as the reverse complement.
TGATTAGCTTAGCGTACATAAGATTTGTTTAAACATGAATGTGGTTATGCTTTCTTAAAGTTCATGACATGTTCATGTTTTACTTATCTTTACTTACTACTGAGATAGAATTTTTTGATTGACTCAAAATTTTGTTTCGTGCAGTATGGTACGTACACATTCTCAAATGGAGCTTGGAGGTTCAAGTCGAGGTGGGAATGACTCGACTTCATCACAAGAGCCATCGCCAACCGGATTGGCTGAAATTATGGCGAAGATGAATGAAACTCTCCAAACACTAGTTCAGCAAGGCATAGATCGAGAAGCTCAACGTCACATGCCAACCCAGAGCACGTATCTGGATTTCTTGGCGACACAACCGCCGGTATTCTCCGAGGCGGCTGACCATTGTGAAGCAAATCACTGGTTACGTGTCCTTGAGTCCAAGTTTGGGTTGATCCAATGTGATGAATTCTCGAAGACTCTATATGCTGCTCAGCAGCTTCACGGCTTTGCTGGAGCATGGTGGGCAGAGTACCTTGCTGTCCAACCAGTAGGGCATCGTGTCATATGGGCAGAGTTCCAGGCTGAGTTTCGTGCTCGTTTCATCCCTGCGGGCATAATGCAAACCAGTCTGGATGAGTTCTGGAGTCTGAAGCAAGGGGACATGAGTGTTATTGAGTATGCGAAGGAATTCAATCGCTTAGCTCAATATGTCCCTGACTATGTGAAATCACCATCCATGAGGGGTTATCATTTTTATCGAGGGCTGACTGCTAGGCTGCGATGTGAATTGGCTCAAGTTAGCCAAAAGAATTTTGATTAGTTTGTGAGCTGTGCTATCGCTCAAGAATATTATTCCAACCTCTACCTCGAAGAAAAGAGGGAGAGGGACTCATCACAAGATGTAGACAATCGTCTACCTCAGAAGTATCGGTTGGTAATCCGTTCACCTTCCGGTCAAGAGATTCCACAAGAGGTGCAATCATTCTGGGAGTGTGACGACTCTTCTACTCCACAGAGGTCTTATTCACCTCCACCGCAGCAGCAACTTATTTCTTATGCACCCCAGTATCAACAAGGTGCACTAGAATATTATTACCCTCAAGAGGCTGAAGATGAACAAGGTGATTTCTCAGTTGAACCGAGTGCTGTCCCACTTCATGTTGACAACGAGCTCAACGTCAATGAAGCAACTGAACCGAGCAGTAACATTGTGTCTGCGTGTCCAGTTCCAAAAAGTGATCTTGGGCAGCCCAGAAAAGCTATGTCAAAAGTGGGAACAGTCAATTATGTGTCAGTCGATGATCTGCAAAGGGAGGACCTGTTCTTGCCGGCAGGTTCACCTTAAATGACAAGCCGGTTGTCATTTTATTCGACTCTGGTGCGACACATAACTTCATTAGCAGGGCAACGGTGATCCGAGATCAGATCTCCACCACTATCACCAAAGGTTCTTACCTTATTCATTCGCCAGGTGGAGACATATCAACTAATGGAGTTGTTTCACGAGCACCACTTTGTTTGGGTGGAAATATTTATCCTACCACCCTCATCATTCTCGAAGACCAAGTAATCAATGCCATATTTGGAATATCATGGTTGACCTTCCATAAGGCTGTTCTGGACATCGAGAACAGGAGTGTTCACTTGGACTCTCCACTTCACGGGCGTCAAACCTTGTATCTCGGCAAAGCGGTTTCCAAAGACCCAGAAGTATGTAATGCCGAGGCGTGCAGGCTAGAAGACATTCCGGTAGTCTGTGAATATTCGGACGTGTTTCCCGAAGATCTTCCAGGCTTACCACCTGAGCGCGAGGTGGAGTTCAAAATAGACTTGATACCGGGAACCACGCCGATCTCTCGGAGACCATACAAAATGGCTCCGAGTGAGTTAGCAGAATTGAAGGAGCAACTCAAGGATCTGATGGACAAGGGGTTTATTCGTCCAAGTTCATCACCATGGGGTTGCTCAGCTTTATTTGTGAAGAAGAAGGATGAGACGCTGAGGCTATGCGTCGATTATCGTCCTTTGAATGCTGTGACCATAAAGAACAAGTATCCACTACCAAGAATTGATATCCTCTTCGATCAGCTAGTGGGTGCTAAAGTCTTCTCCAAGATGGACTTAAGGTCGGGATATCATCAAATCAAGATTCGAGCGGAAGATGTCCCGAAAACAGCATTCTCGACAAGATACGGACTCTATGAGTATCTTGTCATGTCATTTGGGTTGACCAATGCTCCGGCCCACTTTATGTATCTTATGAACTCGGTGTTCATGCCGGAGCTGGATCAGTTCGTCGTGGTCTTCATCGATGACATCTTGGTCTATTCCAAATCTGAAGAGGAACACGCTAAACATTTGCATATTGTGCTCCAACGACTGAGAGATCACAAGCTCTATGCAAAGTTTAGTAAATGTGAATTCTGGATCAACCAAGTGCCATTTCTTGGACACATTATTTCAGCAGAAGGCATTGCTGTTGATCCCAGCAAGATTGAGCAAGTGCTGAAGTGGAAGTCTCCAACATCAGTCCATGAAGTTCGTAGCTTCTTAGGTTTGGCGGGATATTATCGGAGGTTCATCCCGAGCTTCTCAAAAATCTCCAAACCTATGACGGAGCTACTGAAAAAGGGCATCAAATATGATTGGAGCAAGCAATGTGAGGAAGCTTTTCAAGCGTTGGTGAAACACCTCACAACAGCCCCGGTTCTAGCTCAACCGGATACAACCAAGCCCTTTGATGTTTATTGTGATGCATCTGGCATCGGACTTGGTTGTGTACTCATGCAAGGAGGACGTGTGGTCGCTTATGGATCACGGCAGTTACGGAATCATGAGCAACATTATCCAACTCATGATCTCGAGCTTGCTGCCGTGGTATTAGCTTTGAAGATGTGGAGACATTACCTATTGGGAAATCTGGTTCATCTCTACACCGACCATAAAAGCTTGAAGTACATATTCACTCAAAAGGAGTTGAATATGCGGCAAAGGCGATGGTTGGAGCTGATCAAGGACTATGAGATTGAAATTCATTATCATCCGGGCAAGGCAAATGTGGTTGCCGATGCACTCAGCCGGAAGTCTCATATTCATAATCTGACCATTACGCCAATAGAAGAGGAAGAACCAAGTCTCTACTTGGTTCCATATGGAGCTTTACATAATCTAGCTCTCATACCCACAATAAGAGAGGAGGTTATGAAAGCTCAAAGGAAAGACAAGGGCATGGCTCATATCAGAAGGAGATTGAAGAACGGGGAAATGAAATGTTTCCATTTAGATGATGAAGATACTCTATGGTTCAAGGACCGGATAGTCGTACCCCGTGATATGAGGCTGCGGAAGAAAATTTTGAATGAGGCTCACCTATCCAAATTTTCTATTCATCCGGGCAGCAACAAGATGTACCAAGAATTGAGGACTAAATTCTGGTGGACCCGGATGAAGAGAGAGGTTGCTAAATACGTATCAGAATGTGATACGTGTCGGCGAGTTAAAGCCGACCACATGAAGAAATCGGGAACCTTACAACCGTTAAGCGTTCCGGCATGGAAGTGGGAGGATATTAGTATGGACTTCATTGTTGGACTACCTCTCACGGCTAATAAGCATGACTCGATTTGGGTAATCATGGATCGATTAACCAAATCAGCACGCTTCATTCCGGTGCGTACCAAATACAGCGCCAAAAAGTATGCGGAGTTGTACATAGCACGAATCTTTTGCTTGTATGGGGTTCCCCGTACCATTGTCTCCGACAGAGGATCGCTGTTCGTGTCCCGCTTCTGGGAACAGCTACACACATCCTTGGGAACCAAATTGATTCGAAGCTCCGCGTATCACCCTCAAACCGATGGGCAAACTGAGAGGGTGAATCAAATACTTGAAGATATGCTGAGAGCATGTGCCATTCATCACGGTAAGAGCTGGGATGATCACTTACCGTTGGCGGAGTTCTCATATAACAACGGGTATCAATAAAGTATCAAAATGGCACCATATGAAGCTCTCTACGGCCGGAAGTGCCGCACACCCTTGAACTGGTGTGAATCTGGCGAGAGAGTGATTTACGGGGTTGACCTCGTAAATGAAGCTGAAGAGCGGGTAAGGCTTATTCAAGCAAATCTGAAAACCGCTCAGTCCAGACAAAAGATCTATGCGGATAGGAGGCGTCGTCCTCTGGATTTCCATGTTGGGGACCACGTATACCTCCGCGTATCTCCTATGAAGGGCATTCACCGATTCGGAGTGAAAGGGAAATTAGCTCCGCGCTTTATCGGTCCCTTCGTCATCATTGAAAGATGTGGACCCGTGGCATACCGTTTGGAGCTGCCGGCAACCTTAGCCGGAGTTCATAACGTCTTCCACATATCTCAGTTGCGGAAGTGTTTAAAAGTTCCAACGGAGATTCTCATGGGAGACATAGAAAATTTGAAGCCGGACCTCACGTATGTTGAGCGACCAACCCGGATAATTGATGAAAAGACTCGCGAAACCAGAAATCGGACGCTGCGATTTTTCAAGGTGCTATGGGAAAATCACACGACCGACGAAGCTACATGGGAAAGCGAGGAGTATTTGCAACGCAATCATCTGGAGTTGTTAGAGGCGTATGTTGAGTAACTGTCCTCTCCACACCGTCCTTAATCATGAATCTCGGGACGAGATTCTTTTTAAGGGGGGAGGAATGTAAAAGTCCCAAAACTTGTAAATAGAAAACTTGAGCTATGAATAAAGTTGAGTTTGAATACAAGAAAGGGGACTTACAAAAACTTTTGTGTTCCTCATGAAAGTGTTGGCATGTGCAATAAAACTTTGAATTCAGTTTGAATTAAGAGGTGCACTTCAAAAAGAATGAGGGCATGTTCAAAAGAGAAAATTCAAACTGTTGTTTGAAAAAGTGTATTTGCAATAGCCAACTCAAAGATCAGAGGACATATTTGAATTCCTCAGATCCAAATTATGAGGGAGACCAATTTGGAGGAAATTTGGAGGTGCTTGGATATGAATATCAAGAGGACTTGTAAATTTCATCCAAATTTGAATTCAAATTTGAAACTGAGGCAAAACTGGTCAAATTGCCAAATGACTTTTGGATTTGAGTACCTCATAGCTGAATTTGCAAGGTGCCAAAATTTGGAGATATTTGTGAGAGTTTTGGGGGATAAGAAGAGGGGTGGACCCCACATGTCATAGGAATGAGCAGACTTAATCACTAAGTATTTGCTCTCTGTTCCTCACTCCACCGAGGCCCTGCCTCTGGCCGACACCCAGCTGCTGCTCCACGCCCCAAAGCTCCACCTCCTGCCTGAATTCTTCACGCTGGCGAGCTGCTCATGCACTGATATTACCCCACACAGCTGAGCCAACCGTGTTTGTTTTCCTCCTCACGATCAGCAGCTGCAACGTGTGTGTTTTCCCTCACTGGCGCTGCTCCACTGCTCCCTGTCTCCCGGCCAGCCCAGCGCCTCTCCTGCAGGCTCAAGAGGCCACAGAGGTGCGCCAGGAGGTACTGATCCTCATCCCGTCGTCCCCCTGCTCTCCCCCGACGCCGGCTAGCCGGAATTTCATTTTTGGCGCCGGCGCACGTGAAGGACCGACCTCAGCAGATTTCTGAAATTAGCTCCAATCGATTGATTGTTCGTTCTACAATTCAGACCACAGCTACTAGGGTTCCTAGCGCCCTTCCACGCCGAAGCACGAAGCAAACCGACCACCCTATGCCCCGGGCGACGAGAAATCGTCGCCGGCGGCCAAAACTGCCATGGTCCACGGTGACGACTCGTTTGCAGCCATGTTCTGCACGATTTGATCTCCGTTACATGTTCCTAGGACCACAAGGATGCTGTAGGACATCGTAGCTTGCAGGGAGATGCCTTGGACACGCGGGAACGCGTCCATGTCGAGCTCCCAAGCCGCCCCGCCGGTGCCGACCCACCTACAGCCGTTTTCACGCGGGGAAACCTTGCCCGGCAGCTGCGCCACGTTCCCAGGAGCATGTAGGGCAAAACCGGAGCTCATTTGGTGGAGAAATGAGGGAGAACGAGCCATGCCAAGTTTTCTGCCGGTGTGCACCCGCGGGCTCTGGCGGGAGGTTGAAGAAGCACCTGACCCGTGGGCCCCACGTGTGACTGTGCTGTTTAAAATCAAACAGAGAGTTGTTCAAACTTGTAAAATGCATAACTTTTGCTAGGAAGCTCCAAATTTAGTAATTCAAATTGGGTTGGATTCAGGATGAAATGCTCTATCCACATATGCAACCCAATTTGCATGAAAACCCATAGAAAATTCTGGAAAATTCTTTAAAACTTTTTAGCAAAAGAATTTTAGAGGGAGTTTGGTTCATCCAAAATTCCCCAACTTTTGCCAGTATATTCTTTAGAATTTTAGGAGACCCCTGTAAAAGTTTCAGCTCATTTGGAGTTGATTTAGTTAGGGTAATTGTAACTTTAAGTTTCTGTATTCCAATAAATACAAAAACATTTTCAGAGAATTTCCAAAACTTGGAAATTCAGTTCTAGCCATTCCTTAGCTCCACAAATCCTAGGAAAATTCAGGCATAATCTCTGAGCTATGTAGGAAATTATAGTTCGCTTGAATTTGCATGAAAGTGCAAATTTAATCAGAATTAATTCCATTTTACTTAAATGCTTAGGGAATTGTTCTGGGAGATCCACTTAGTGAAATGTTCTGAATTTTGGTCCAGAGGACTTTCTTGTGACAAGGAACTCCCAAGAAAATTCCAAGCTCCATTGGAGCCCTGGATCATTAGTGTTCTGTTCAACAATTAGTTGATCCCCCACCCAAGTGATGAACCTCACTTCTCACTCGATGATAGTGCTCAAACACACACTTAAACCACCACCCCAGTGTCAATTTAAATTCTTGAACAGAGTTCCAGTTTTAAATTTGGCTTTAGCATTTGTTAGCAAAAAGTTTTATAATTGAACATGTATGCATATTCCTAACATGTAGTGATTAAACGTGGAAAGTGAAGAAGGAGGAGGTGAACTTGGATCAAGGAACAAAAAGGGCAGGAGTGAACTTCAATACATCAGAAACTGACTTTCTCTCAACTGACTTTAGTCACCTGCAAAACCAAGGCAAGCCCCGGTTTGCACTTAAGTTGTTTTTAAAGCTTTCCCTTTGTTCACTGCTATTGGTCGAGGTTTCTATGTGCATTAGGTCCACGATGTTTGATACTCCACTTGCATAACCAAACATGAACCCTAAGGTCAAGGGTAGAAGTGTGTCATCGCTGTAGAATAAGGCCGTGCTAAATAGGCTAGGACAGCCGGTAGAAGATGAGTAGTTGGAATCTACTCGCGAGCTTTGTTCCAGGACCACATAAGTGGGGCTGGAAAAGGTAGCAAATTAAAGTTTACGTTTCTAAAGATGAGACCGGGCAGAGGGGTTATACAGCGACAAGACGAGGTCTTGGTCGAGTAGCTCTGCCCGTGTCGGTCAAGGACCGAAGCGTATGCGGCCCTGGGAGCAAGTATTGAGTTGTGTACCGGATGCTTACTGATATATGGGAACCAGGAAACTGATGTACCGGGTACACTGGATTGTGGAGGCATACCACATCGTCTCGTTAGGCCTATGAGCCCGAGACGGCGCGACCGGTTCTACAGTTTAGTGGCTTGAGAAAGGTTGCCACATACGACGTAATGAAGGACGCCAGAGTTGGGTCTTCAGAGGCGGGCGTATGTGTCGAGTTATCCGGGTAGTGTTTGATTCGAATCACCATCCCTCACGGTTATGAGTACCGCTTGCTCACTGCGCTGCGACGTAGTAATCAACTTGTGTGGGAACAGTTTGCAAAAGTATAATTGCTGCTATGATGATGTTAAGTTGCATGAAAACCATGTTTGAAGTAAAGATAGAGCTAACTAAAGTTATTTTCTACCTTGGGGCAAGTAACATTGGAATGAAGCGTTTCTTGTTTGATTGTGGAGTTCCAATGTTGCTGATCGCAAGGTCATTATTAAAATGGCTAAAACTTGAAAGTTAAGGATGAACTCGTAGGCGAGTCTTTTCGCAAATGACAGGCTTAGGTCTTAGGTTACTTTCATCTAGAGTTTCATGTCTTAGGAGAGACGGTTAAGTCTTGCTGAGCCTTTGTGCTCACTCTTGCTATATAAGTGGTTTTGCAGGTAAACATCGACGCTATAAAGAAGGTTGTCCGGTGAGACTCGGGAACTTCCGAGTCATGTCACCCTTGGAGAACCTAGCCGCTGCCATGTCTTCGTGTTGCTAGCGAGAGGAGTCCGAGGGCTGGATCTCTTCTCGAGTGCTTCTTAGATATTCATCGTGAGCTGTTTATAGACTTCCGCTGTAGCTATTTTGTGTAAATTATTTACAAAGAATAATTGTAAGCTTCCGCTTTTGATTTATGTAATACTGTGTTCCTTATATGTGTGCTGTTGGGTGCCGCATAACACGGCACCACCCAATGCGATTCCTCGGGCAAGGCGGTACGGCCCTGTGATCGGGGTCGCGCCCCCTCACCTCGCGCACAGGGAGAAATGCCTAAGGACCTCGCCCTTCTCCGCAGGGAGAGCTCCGAAGGCGCCGCGTGTCCAGCGGGGCCGGACCTCCCTCTCCTCAAAGGAGAGCTCCGGGCCCGCAACATGGCCAGCAGAAGCCAGACCTCCCCCCTCCGCGGGGAGAGCTCTGCGGGCTCCACGTGTCCCGCGGAGCCGGACCTCCTCTTCTCAGAGGAGAGCTCCGGGCCCGCCACGTGGCCAGCAGAGCAACTCTGCCTGCCCCCGCGCGGTAGGCAGCAGGAGTAAAGACGCGCCATACCTTGCCCATACAAGGCATTCAAGGCTTGTGCCTTCCCAAGGCGCGGAGACGCGGAGCACGCCTCTGTCAGGTTCCGTTACGCCCAGTCACATCGCAGACTGGTGCGCCGTGTTAGAGCCTGCCCGCCAATAAACACAGCGACAAGACATCCCTTGCCGCCCCTGCCATCATCAACCACTACGACTAGCTTGCGGCATTGGCAGGGCGGCAGAATGAAGACTCGGAAGCCTTCGTCAGAGACAACTACCGGCATAACTGCAGATACGGTAGATGGCAGGCAATCTCCCCAGGACCACCTGTTGGGTCTCGGGCCCACCTTGTAAGCCGCACGAGCCTTGGACTATAAAAGGCTCGGGTAGGCAACGTTAGCAAGGGTTCAAACTCTGTTGCCTCGCACACTAGCCATCTCACACCCTCAAGCTCAGGACTCCGGTTCTGAGCAGCAAGCAATACAGCGAGCATCTCTGCTCACCGTGGACGTAGGGTTTTACGCTCCGGCAGCCTGAACCACGTAAAACTCCCCGTGTCAAGCTTCTCCCTCAATCTTCCATAATGCAGAAGCTCTCAGCGAGTGACTAGCCCCTCCGAAAAAGAACCTCCGTGGGCTGCCCAGAGCAGGCCCGGGGGAAGTGTCGGCTACACACTTCGACAGCTACCATCTCATGAATACCATCCTGTATTCGCTACCATTTCATCTCATAAAACAACTTCGTCTGCCACCGATACCAACCTTGTTGCCACGACTCAACAGTCATGCAACCATCTTATCACCCGGACTCAACAGTCCCAAAACCAAACCATAACCGAACCATCCAAAACCATAACCAATAACCATCCCAACTAATCATGGCAGTTGGCCAGGCGCTCGTGACCGTAAGCTCGGCTATCATGATAGTTTTAAGAACTCTGCAGAGTTTGCACCTGTTTACCCACAAGTTTGTGATTTTGTCACCCGTCGGCGACTGCAGAACCTCCATTATACCATTACACAACCGTCAGTGTATGGTCAAGAGGTCACAAAATAGCCTTTACAAAGGGAATACTAGATGTATGGACTCACTAAGGTGTCACCGGCAGGCTAGAATCTCCAATTCTCCCACCCACGGGCCCCCTCTTGTGCCTTGCAGTTCCCAGGGCAGTCCTCACTCGACTCCCATTCCCTGTGCCTTCCACAGTCCATAACAATCTAGCAACTTTCCTAATTACTCAGCTAAGCCGCACCCATACTTGGTCTTGTGGTGGCACTGTTATCCTGGCATGTGCATGCATGAACCGGTCCTTAGATCTACGGAAAGTAAACCACCATCTCACGCTACCTCATTCACAAACCCAGACTTGCCTAAATCTCCCTCCGATCCATGTCTATTATTAACATCGGTTTCTCATTATCATTACGAGTGCAGATAGCTAGACACATCTATCTCGCTTCCCAATCCCATGGACTCAGCGAAGCATAAAAGTAAAAACCATACCCGACTCACAGACATCCCTGGCGACAAGGGTGGTTTAACCAAAGCTAGTAAACTCCTATAAAAGGGTTTCCCATCATGTTTTACTCAGCACACACACCTTTTCGCATAACAAAACAGTTTTTTTCCAAAACATAGGATCAATATGGTCAAGGAGCACTTGCCTTGTTCTTGCGGTTCCGGTTGCTCTTGGATCTCGAAACCTTGTTGTTGCAGCTCGTCGTAGACAGCTCACTGAGCTTGTCCTTATGTTCTTCTCGGTCTCGAGGTCCTTCTCCGATCAGACAGATCGTTGGGGCTCTCTTCCAGCGATCTTCGCCGCTGATCTCCGGCGATGGCTTTCTCGGCGAGTTGAGGCTAGGGCTCTAAGTCGTCGGCTTAGGAGTTGGAAAAGAAATTCGTGGTTTCGGCCAAAGGTTCTGGGTTCTATTTATAATCGGGAAGAGAAGAGTCCTAATCTGATTGTATTCCGAATAAAAGTCCTATTCAGATCGCCGTTGAATCCTAACATCTTATCTTTAGTTGATTTGGTGCGGTAACATTGTTGAATTCCTGTCGGTCTCTTCTCCGTACTGATATTTCTACGCGTACAGATCCAAAACCACTCCAGAACTCGTTACTTAGGTGGTGATGAGCTCCGGAAGCTCCACGTGTCCATCGAGGCCTGGTCTCTCCTTTTCCGCAGAGACGAGCTCCGGTGGTGCCGCGTGTCAAGCGAGCAAGACCTCCCTCTCCTTCAGAGGTGGGCTCCGCGTGCGCCACGTATCCTGGCGGTTGGGACCTCTTCTCTAATTCGGATGTGGCTCCGCGCATGCCATGTGTCAGTGCCAGACCTTCCCTCTCTTCGGAGGTGGCTCCAGCGCCAGACTTCCTTTCTTCTCAGAGACGAGCTCCGAGGTTAACACGTGTCCAACAGTGATGGACCTCCTGGAGATAAGCTCCGGTGGCGACACCTGTCCGATAGAACCGGACCTCTCGGAGGTGAGCTCCGAGATCGACACGTATCCCACGCGACTGGTCCTCTGATTCCCGCGGTGACTTACTCCGAAGGTGACATGTGTCCTACAGAAATGCCTTTGCTTCTTCCACAGAGGCTAGCTCCGGGGCAACACGTGTCCCACAGGGACGGACCTCTTCCCCTTTGCGGAGATGAGCCCCGAGCCTGCCACGTAGCCATTTTAGCGGCGGACCTCTCCCCACTTCACAGGGATGAGCTCCGAACACGCCACGTGGCCAACGGCCCGCGGAAGTTGTCTTCGGCGCTCTCCGGAAACTGGATTCGGCTCTTATTGGCTATCTTTTTGATATTTTTCTCTGTTCCTACTTCCTTTAAAATGTTTTCTCTTCATGGAACATGAATATATGCAGAAACCAAAAGTGAGGGTGTTACAAATCTACCCCCCTTTAAATTGAATCTCGCCCAAGAGATTCATTTGTAGAAAATAGATGAGGAAATTCTGCCTTGATGTATTCTTCACGCTCCCATGTGGCTTCGGCTTCGATGTGATGGCTCTATGTAGCGAGGTGCTAGCTTGCCTTTGACGTTGAAACGTCGTTGGCCTCGGATAGGTGATACCTTAAGGTATACGAAGTCTCCCACTTCGAAAGTCAACTTCCTTCGCCTATTGTCCGCATAGCCTTTCTGTCGTGACTGAGCAGCCTTTAAGTTCTCCCGTGTCGTTTGGACTTGCTTTTCAGCTTCTTGTAGCACTTCGGGTCCAAACACCTGGTTCTCTCCGGTCTCGTTCCAGAACAGCGGTGTTCTACACCGTCTACCGTATAATGCTTCGAAAGGCGACATCTTCAAGCTAGCTTGATAGCTGTTGTTATAGGAGAATTCGGCGTACGGTAACCTCCTATCCCAACTACGCCCACGTTTCAAGGCGCAAGCTCTCAACATGTCCTCCAAAATTTGGTTTGTCCTTTCGGTTTGCCCATCGGTTTGTGGGTGATAGGCGGAGTTAAAATCCAGTCATGTACCCATAGCTTTCTGCAGTTTCCTCCAGAATTTAGAGGTAAACTGAGAACCCTGATCTGAGAGTATCCTCTTCGGGACTCCATGATGGCACACAATCTGCTCCATGTACAATTCGGCTAATTGTGCAACGTTGTAATTGGCCCTTATTGGGAGAAAATGGGCTGTTTTTGTCAATCGGTCCACGATAACCCAGATGGAATCATAACCCAACTGAGTACGTGGCAATCCGACGATGAAATCCATGCTGATGTCTTCCCACTTCCACTCGGGTACCTTCAAAGGTTGCAACAATCCAGCGGGTCTTTGATGTTCGTCCTTCACCCGTTGGCATGTATCGCATAGGGCAACGTATTCGGCTATGTCCCTTTTCATACCATCCCACCAATAACAAGTCTTCAAGTCCTTGTACATTTTGATACTCCCGGGATGTATGGAATAGGGTGAATCATGTGCCTCCTTCAATATCATGTCGCGGAGGTGCTTCACGTTAGGCACACAAATCCTTTTTCCTAGCCAAAGCGTACCCTTCTCATCTTCTTTGAAATCCTTCTCTATTCCTTGTCGGATCCTTTCCTTGATCTCCTTGACCTCCTCATCCGTTGCTTGGCCATCTCTTATCTCTTGTTCCAATGAAGAGTGGATGTCCATCATTTCCATGTTGTTTAAGAATCCGAGGTGTAACCATTCGAACTCCTTACATAGTTCGGGTGATAGCTCCCGAACCGTGAGTTGGTGACATGCTCCCTTTCGGCTCAATGCATCAGCTACTACATTGGCCTTCCCAGGGTGACAGTTGATTCCAACATCGTAATCCTTGATAAGTTCCAACCAACGACGTTGCCTCAAATTCAAGTCCGTTTGTGTAAATATGTACTTGAGGCTTTTATGATCCGTATAGATCTCACATCGATGACCAAGGATATAATGTCTCCAAATCTTCAATGCATGCACTACTGCTGCTAGCTCCAAGTCATGTGTAGGGTAATTAAGCTCGTGCTTCTTTAATTGTCGTGAGGCATAGGCTACCACTTGTCCTTCTTGCATGAGCACACATCCGAGCCCCTGTCTGGATGCGTCACAATATATGTCAAAGCTCTTGCTTACGTCCAGCAATACCAAAACCGGTGTTGTGGTTAGACTTTTCTTGAGTTCCTCAAAACTTTCTTGGCATGCTGGTGTGCACTGAAAGGCTTTTCCCTTTGTTAGCAACTCTGTCATGGGCTTTGCTATCTTAGAGAAGTCCTTAATGAAACGTCGGTAGTATCCAGCCATCCCAAGATAACTCCTAATATCCCTCACGTTTTGCGGTTGGTCCCACTTCAGAACATCCCTCACTTTTCCGGGATCAACCGATACCCCTTCTTTGGAGATAATGTGGCCTAGGAACGATATTTCCTTTAGCCAGAATTGACACTTGTTAAGCTTGGCATACAATTGATGCTCACGCATTTTCTGCAAGGTCAATTTCAAATGTTCTTCATGTTCCTCCTCACTTTTTGAATACACCATAATGTCGTCGATGAAAACCACGAAAAACTTATCCAAGTACTCCATGAAAACCTTATTCATGAGGTACATGAAGTATGCGGGTGCATTTGTTAACCCAAAAGACATGACGGTATATTCATACGAACCATACCGTTTTCGAAAGGCAGACTTAGGTATATCGGAGGTCTTAATCTTCAGCTGGAAATATCCTGATCGAAGATCAATCTTGGAGAACACTTGGGCTCCTTTCATTTGGTCGAATAGGTCATGTATACAGGGCGGAGGGTATTTGTTCTTGATTGTTACCTCATTGAGAGACCTATAGTTCACGCACATCCTTTGGGTTCCATCCTTCTTGTCTACGAAGAGCACAGGTGCTCCCCATGGTGACAAGCTTGGACGTATAAAACCCTTCTCCAACTGCTCTTGGATTTACTTCTTGAGTTCTACTAGTTCATTGACGGGCATCCTATAGGGTCTCTTGGCTATGGGTGCAGTTCCAGGTACCAAATCAATGGCAAACTCAATGTCCCGATCAGGGGGCATACCTGGAAGTTCCTCTAGAAACACGTCCAAGAATTCTTGAACCACTGGAATGTTGTCCAATGTTGTTCCTTCGACGTGGTTCAAGATTGCCTTTTTGGTTGTTTGTTGGGCTGACTCAAACTCGACACGAATACCGTGCTCATTTGTCAACTGCACGCTCCTTTCAGCACATTGGATTACCTCGTTGTGCTTGCTTAACCAATCCATTCCGAGTATTATGTCAATCCCTTGGGAATCCAAGACAATAAGGTTGGCAAGGAAGTCTACCCCCCTTATTTTAAGGCTTACTTTCGGACATACTATATTCGTCCTCATCTCTCCTCTGGGATAATTAACTAACATAGCACATTTTAGATGTGATATGGGTAGATTATGCTTGGCAACATACTTGGATGATATGAAGGAATGTTATGCTCCAGAATCAAATAAGATGGTGGCTGGGTTGGAGTTGGCAAGGAACGTACCAATTACGACGTCCTCAGCCTGTTGTGCTTCCTCAGCAGAGACATGGTTCACGTTGCTGCGAGCATAGTTCTGCTGTCCCCGGTTTCCTTGATTGTCCCCTCCGTTCAGTCGCGGGTTCTGTTTGGGCACATTGCCTTGCTGTCCAGGGCCTCTCCTCGGGCACTGGTTCGCGAAGTGTCCTATTTCCCCGCATGCAAAGCATGCCCTGTTTCCTACGGCAGCAGGTACGTTGGGACGGGGGTTTTGAACAGGGGCGCCCATGTTGGGACGGGGCGCAGGAGGCATGGGCGCATGAGGTGCTGGTGCAACGGGTCGTTGCTGTGGTTGCTGACTAGGGCGGTATGCAGGAGTGGTCGATCCATACTGCGGTGCAGCTGGGGGCATGTACCGAGGTCGTACGTTGCTCCCTTGAGGCTGGTATGGCATATTTCTCTTGCACTCTTGCTCGATCTCTCAGATCTTGTTTTCAACCACTATAGCCTTGTCAACCAGCTTCTGAAAGCTTGCGTAGTCATTGTTGAGGAGCTGAACCTGGATCTCATTGTTCAACCCTCTCATGAACAGGTATTGCTTCCTCTGGTCTGAGTTGACATCTTCGGGGGCATACCGGGACAGTTGTGTGAACTTGTTAAGATACTCATTCACACTTCTCTATCCTTGGCGGAGACCTTCAAACTCCTGTCTCTTGAGCATCATTACACCAGCAGGGATGTAATGAGAGCGGAAACTTTCCTTGAACTCAGTCCAAGTGATCGTCTCCGGGTCAACATGAGCGTTGCTTAGGGCATCCCACAAGTCAGCGGCGGCTCCCGTAAGTTGGTGCAACGCAAAGAGAACCTTCTCTCGGTCATTGCACTGTACTATGGCAAGCTTCTTCTCCATGGATTTCAACCAGTCGTTGGCCTCCATGGGGTCGTCGGCTTGAGCAAAGGTGGGTGGTCGAGTCCTCATGAACTCTCCCAACCTGTTATGAGCCGGCGTTGGTGGTGGCGGTGGTGCCGGAACATGGTTGTTGTTGTTATTGGCCTGCAATTGACTCAAAGTTTGGATCATAGTTTGCATAAGTTGAGTTTGCATGGCCATCAACCATTCCAGGTGGTTCTCGCCAGCTCCGGGGTTATCAGGAACTTCCTCGTGACCATCCTCTTGATTGTCACGAACATTCCTTCGGCCGGCGTTTCCTCTCACCATCTGTGAGAGAGATCGAAATAGAATAGAAGGTTAGAAAGTTTAGGTAGATTCCCTCAACGTGTGGTTATATGCATCAAGGTGAGTTGGACTATATATATACTAGCCCATATGAGGATGTGAACAAGTGCTGAAACATCTCACACCTCTTTCTACTTACGTGTGGATATGGAAAACGTTTTGAGACGTCCCACAACTCACACTAAGCATATAATCACAACCAATCATCACAAGGGCTCACACAACTCCTATTCAAGGCTGGTTTCCTATGTAAAGGTAGTTTCAAGGCCAAACTAAGCATCCTAGGTTGCTCCCTATGGTCAGCGTGGCTTAGCTACCAATCTGCGTCTGATACTAATCTGTGATTGTAGCTAGGTGTGTAACCTACCCCTATCTGTGGCTTTTGATACCAATCTGTGGTTCCTATTTAGGCGTGTAACCCATTGTCAACCGTGGCTCTGATATCAATCTGTGACGCCCTCAATTCTGTGGAAAAACCACGGAACCGAGAACTAATGCATATGTGTGCCCAGGATGTTCATCACACATACACATATGTTCCACAAACTGAATTCAGATTATATATTACCATGAATAACAGAGTTTATTACATATCTCATGAGTCTTGGACTCATGCTCACAGCGGAAGTCTTTATTTCTATGCAGTGGAAGTCTTTATTCTAATGCGGAAGCAATTTAACTAATGCGGAAGCAAATCTAAGCAGCAACGGCTCCATCTCTATTCCATTCCCACAGGCAAGGTTGAGAACAGATCACACGCCTAATGCTCCATTTGGTCTTCATAGTAGTCTTCTCCTGCTGCTGATGATGAAACAATAATGCAAGTTTGAGTACAATCATGTACTCAGCAAGTGCGGGAAAATATGATATGTAGCTCATAACAAGGTAGGTATAAAAAAAGGCTCATTGCAGAAAGCAAAGTTATTTATCAAAACCATGGTAAAACAGCGACTCATCTTTAAGTGATGTAATCCCAACATGTATTAAAATACCAATCATACCTCCATTATGTTCATAACCAGTCATCAATCAACCTCATTCTCGCTCACGAATACCTCCTCGAATTCGCTACCATCTCGCGAATACCATCCTGTATTCGCTACCATTTCATCTCATAAAACAACTTCGTCTCCCACTGAGACCAACTTTGTTGCCACGACTCAACAGTCATGCAACCATCTTATCACCCGGACTCAACAGTCCCAAAACCAAACCATAACCAAACCATCCAAAACCATAACCAATAACCATCCCAACTAATCATGGCAGTTGTCCAGGCGCTCGTGACCGTAAGCTCGGCTATCATGATAGTTTTAAGAACTCTGCAGAGTTTGCACCTCTTTACCCACAAGTTTGTGATTTCGTCACCCCTCTGCGACTGCAGAACCTCCATTATACCAGTACACAACCATCGGTGTATGGTCAAGAGATCACAAAATAGCCTTTACAAAGGGGCTACTAGATGTATGGACTCAATAAGGTTTCACCGGCAGGCTAGAATCTCCAATTCGCCCACCCACGGGCCCCCTCTTGTGCCATGCAGTTCCCAGGACAGTCCTCACTCGACTCCCATTCCCCGCACCTTCAACAGTCCATAACAATCTAGCAACTTACCTAATTACACAGCTAAGCTGCACCCATACTTGGCCTTGTGGTGGCACTGTTATCCTGGCATGTGCATGCATGAACCGGTCCTTAGATCTACGGCAAGTAAACCACCATCTCACGCTACCTCATTCACAAACCCATGCTGGCCTAGATCTCCCTCCGATCCATGTCTATTATTAACATCGGTTTCTCATTATCATTATGAGTGCAGTTAGCTAGACACATCTATCTCGCTTCCCAATCCCATGGACTCAGCGAAGCATAAAAGTAAAAAACCATACCCGACTCATAGACATCCATGGTGACAAGGGTGGTTTAACCAAAGCTAGTAAACTCTTATAAAAGGGTTTCCCATCATGTTTGACTCAGCACACACACCTTTTCGCATAACAAAACAGTTTTTTTCCCAAAACATAGGATCAATATGGTCAAGGAGCACTTGCCTTGTTCTTGCGGTTCCGGTTGCTCTTGGATCTTGAAACCTTGTTGTTGCAGCTTGTCGTAGACAGCTCCCTGAGCTTGTCCTTACGTTATTCTCGGTCTCGAGGTCCTTCTCCGATCAGACAGATCGTTGGGGCTCTCTTCCGGCGATCTTCCTCGCTGATCTCTTGCGATGGCTTTCTCGGCGAATTGAGGCTAGGGCTCTAAGTCGTCGGCTTAGGAGTTGGAAAAGAAGTTCGTGGTTTCGGCCAAAGGTTCTGGGTTCTATTTATAATCGGGAAGAGAAGAGTCCTAATCAGATTGTATTCCGTATAAGAGTCCTATTCAGATCGTCGTTGAATCCTAACATCTTATCTTTAGTTGATTTGGTGCGTTAACATTGTTGAATTCCGGTCAGTCTCTTCTCTGTACCGATATATCTACGCATACAGAATCCAAAACCGCTCCAGAACTCGTTACCTCCGTGGTGATGAGCTCCAGAAGCTCCACGTGTCCATCAGGGCCTGGTCTCTCCTTTTCCGTAGAGACGAGCTCTGGCGGTGCCGCGTGTCAAGCGAGCAAGACCTGCCTCTCCTTCGGAGGTGGGCTTCGCGTGCGCCACGTATCCTGGCGGTCGGGACCTCTTCTCTTATTCGGAGGTGGCTCCGCGCACGCCACGTGTCAGTGCCGGACCTTCCCTCTCTCCGGAGGTGGCTCCAGCGCCAGACTTCCTTTCTTCTCAGGGACGAGCTCCGAGGTTAACACGTGTCCAACAGTGATGGACCTCCCGGAGATAAGCTCTGGTGGTGACACGTGTCCGATAGAACCGGACCTCTCGGAGGTGAGCTCCGAGATCGACACGTATCCCACGCGACTGGTCCTCTGATTCCACGGTGACTAGCTCCGAAGGTGACATGTGTCCTGTGGAAATGCCTTTGCTTCTTCCGCAGAGGCTAGCTCCGGGGCAACACATGTCCCACAGGGTCGGACCTCTTCCCCTTTGCGGAGATGAGCCCCGAGCCTGCCACGTAGCCATTTTAGCGGCGGACCTCTCCCCACTTCACAGGGATGAGCTCCGAACACGCCACGTGGCCAGCGGCCCGTGGAAGTTGTCTTCGCGCTCTCCAGAAACTAGATTCGGCTCTTATTGGCTATCTTTTTGATATTTTTCTCTGTTCCTACTTCCTTTAAAATGTTTTCTCTTCATGGAACATGAATATGTGCAGAAATCGAAAATGAGGGTGTTACACCCGATGAATTCCGGACCTCCCCCTTCCACAGGGCTGAGCTCCGATGCCAGACCTCACCCCCTCGGCAGGGGTGACCTCTGATGCCGGTCTTCACCCCCTCCACAGGGGTGAACACCGAAGCCGGACCTCTACCTCTACTCGGAGGCGAGCTCCGAAGCCAGACCTCCCCATTTCACAGGGCTGAGCTCCGATGCCAGGCCTCACCCTCTCCTCAGAGGCTGAGCTCCGAAGCCATCGAGACCCTACCAGCATAGGGAATACACAAGACAAGAAAGTTCACGGGAAGGAGAAGGCCCCACCCCGGGATCGTTACCTCCCCCTAGGTGGGCCCAGGGGCCACTGTCGGTACCCTCAATACCGGGTACCCCCACGCACAGGGTGAAACCGCCTAAGGACCTCGCCCCTCCGCAGGGGCGAAATCCGAAGGCGCCACGTGTCCAGTAGGGCCGGAGCTCCCCTCTCCAAAGAGGATAGCTCCGGGCCTGCCACGTGGCCCAGAAGGCCGGACCTCACCCCCTCCGCAGGGGTGAGCTCCGAAGGCGTCATGTGTCCAGTAGGGCCAGAACTCCCCTCTCCTCAGAGGATATCTCCGGGCCTGTCACGTGGCCCAGAAGGCCGGACCTCACCCCCTCTGCAGGGGTGAGCTCCGAAGGCGCCACGTGTCCAGTAGGGCCGGAGCTCCCCTCTCTTCAGAGGATAGCTCCGGGCCTGCCACGTGGCTCAGAAGGCCGGACCTCGCCCCCTCTGTAGGGGCAAGCTCCGAATAAGCCACGTGTCCAGTAGGGCCGGAGCTCCCCTCTCCTCAGAGGTGAGCTCCGGGCCCTCCATGTGGCCACGTGCAGCGCTGCCCGCCCTGGCGCGGTAGGCAGCAGGCGTAAAGGCGCGCCATGCCTTTACCGTACAAGGCATTCAAGACCCGCACCTTCCCAAGATGCAGAGGCACGGCGCACGCCTACCAGGCGCCACTGTGACCAGTCACAGTCAAGACAGGCGCATGGTGTCAGGAGCAGTAGACTGATGACTGCTGCGACAAGACATGCCCTGCCGCCCTGCCATCATCAGCCACTACGCCTAGCTTGCGGCACAGGCAGGGCGGCAGGATTACAACCTTGAAGCCAGCGCCAAGACCAAGTAGATGGCAGGAAATCACCCCGGGGCCACCTGTTGTCCCCGGGGCCCACCTTGTAAGCCGTCCGAGCCTTGTATTATAAAAGGCTCGGGTAGGCAACGTTACAAGGGGTTCGAACTCCCATGAGTTTAGCTCCCTCTAGAGCTTAGGGTTTGGCAGTTCGCCACCCATCCTCATACTCAAGGAAACAAGTGCTCCAAGCACTCCCGTATACGTAGGGTTTTACGCTCCGGCGGACCGAACCACGTAAAATCCCGGTGTCAATCATCTCCTTCCTTCGTACAACATGCGCGACCCTCGCGAGAGGACTAGCCCCTCCAAAAAAGAACCTCCGTGGGCTGCCCAGAGCAGGCCCGGGAGATGTATCGACCGCAGACGCTTTGACAGTCTCCATTACCACCTTTCGACGTCATCGCGGTTTCTTTGCATCTGTTTCTTCGAACCCTTCGAACAGAAGCCTTTTCGTGTGGACAGATCATGTGTTGATCGGGTTTTCATGGTGGAATTGATCTAGATCTTGAGACGAGATCATCTCCACGTCCACACTTAATCCTTACATCTTTGTTCATTGTAAAACACCATGCAAGCCATTAAAACATGCAAGAACACGTACAAACTGATCTAAATAAGACAGCACCATAGGATCTACACCATTGCATCTTAAGTAAAGTTTGTACATGATGATTGATTGCTGTGAATCTTGTATGTGCGTGATCGTGAGTAGAAGGACAAGCTCAGGGAGGTACCTATGAAGGATTACAGCACCAAGACATCGAGATGCCAGAGCAACAAAAGCCACAGGAACAAGGCAAGTGCCCCTTGACCATATTGATCCCATGTTTTAGAAACTGTTTTGTTTGCGAAAACGTGTTTGCTTGAGTTAACTTGATGGGAAACCCTTTTATAGGAGTTACTAGTTTTGTTAACCACCCTTGTCGCCGGGAAAGTTTATGAGTCGGGTATCGTCGTTTTTGCTTTTTGCTTCGCTTAGCTTACGGGTTATTGGAAGCGAGATAGAACGTGTCTAGCTACTGCACTCATATGAACAATGTTAATGAGAACTTGATGATGATAATGAACATGAATCGGGGGAGATCTAGGCAAGCTTGGTTCATGGATGTGGTAGAATGAGATGGTGGTTTACTTGCCGTAGATCTAATGACCGACCGATTCATGCCAGCACATGCCAGGAAAATAGTGCCACCACAAGGCCAAATATGGGTTCGGCTTAGCTGACTAATTAGGTAAGTTGCTAGATTGTTATGGACCGTGGAAGGCGCGGGGAATGGGAGTCGAGAGAGGACTGCCCTGGGAACTGCATGGCACAAGAGGGGGCCCATAGGTGGGAGAATGGTGATTCGAGCCTGCTGGTGAAACCTTAGTGAGTCCATACATCTAGTAGCCCCTTTGTAAAGGCTATTTTGTGATCTCTTGGCCATACACCGATGGTTGTGTACTGGTATAATGGAGGTTCTGCAGTCGCGGACGGGTGACGAAATCACAAACTTGTGGGTAAAGTGGTGCCACCTCTTAAGAGTGTAAAACTTTCATGATAGCCGTGCTTACGGTCACAAGCGTCTGGCCAACTCACATGATTAGATGGGATGGTTATTGGGATGGATATTGGGATGGTTGTCGGAATGGTTATTGGTATGGTTATGGTATGGTCTTTGGATTTGGTTTCGATACTGTTGAGTCTTGGTAATGAGATTGGGGACTGTTAAGACGTAACAATGAGTTTTGGTCTCGGTTATGAGATTGGTATGAATATGAGATGATTATTACGAGCATGAGATGATGTTGAGAAAGATAGATGTCTGGATGAGACATGAAAAGTGGATAATCATGATGGAGGTATGTTACTGGTTTAATTGGATATATGTTGGGATGAAATTCACGTAAAGATATAGTTGCTGTTTTTATCATGTTTGTGAAGTAAACTTTGCTTTCTGCAATGAGCCTTTTTAATCCTACCTTGCTGTAAGCTACATATCATATTTTCCCGCACTTGCTGAGTACGTCATGTACTCAAACTTGCATTCTTACTTCATCATCAGCAACAGGAGAAGAGTACTTCGAAGATCATGTGGAGTATTAGGCGTGCGATCTACCGTCAACTTGCCTGTGGAGTTGGAGATGGAGCCGCTGCTGCTGTTTAGTTTGCTTCCGCTGTCATTAGAGACTTCCGCTGCTAGAATAAGTTAGAAGACTTCAGCTGCAAGAATAAGTTAGATATTGATGTAATAAAGTACTTGAACCCTATTATTCGTGGTTATATTCTGAGTTTAGTTTGTGGATTACATGTGTATGTGTGATGAATATCCTGGGCACACATATGCATTAGCTGGATTCCGTGTTTTACGGTACCGGGCGTCACACTCCGCCTGTGAGGAGAAGGGAAGCCCAGCCCCACTGGACACGTGGCACCCTTGGAGCTCGCCCCTGCGGAGGGGCCGAGGCCTGGCTCTGCTAGCCGCGAGGCAGGCCCGGGGCTCGCCTCTGAGGAGAGGGGAGGCCCGGCCCCGCTGGACACGTGGCGCCTTCGGAGCTCACCCCTGCATAGGGGGTGAGGTCCTTAGGCGGTTTTTCTCCATAGCTTCTGAAGTTTTGGAGTTATTTTCTTCTCCTCTAAATCTTCTCATGTCTTATTTATAAATGCCGGTGATTAAGAGCACAACACGCATAAGGACTCGTCCACCACCACTTGGGAGTGCACTTAACCCTATTGAGGTGTCCGATGGACCATATTGGGAGGAGGTGAAGATGGAACCTCATGAGGAAGATGAGGTCAGTAGCTCTATGCATGAGGAAGAGGATTTGGAAGAGGTGGAATCATTTGAGGATGACATGGAAGATGATGCACAAGAGCAGCATTGGTACGCACCTCAGGAGGAGTTTCACACGGGCTTACACCCCGTGGAGCCTCATGAAGCTATGACGGGAGGAGATGAACCCGAGGATGAGCCTCCCCTTGCTGAGACCAATAATGAAGGTGATGAATGGGCCAACCATTCAGTTCAAGAATTTTGGTCCGACGGAATGGAAGGAGGACACATATCCAAGGAGCTCAAAGAGTTTCTGGATTGCTGCAGCCTATACCCAGAATATATTCTCTAGAAAGTCCCTCGTCTCGGACATGAAGAGTGGAAGGCTGAAGTAACCCTCCTATCTAACGGTAGGGTTGTCACTCAGCACTTCACACCCACATGGAGAGCTACAAGGGCAGAAGCTATCGATAATGCTGCATGGGATGCACTCACCGGACTGTGCTACGCCTTCCATGAGCAGCTTGAGGACACCACTTTTGAGCTGCACCCGTGTCGGAAGAGTGGCACAAGTGTGACACCCGCAATTTCATAATCATGTATGCATTCATATTTTATGTAGAAAAATCATTTTAAAAGAAGTTGAAACAGAAAAGGAATAAAAAATATAGCCAAAAAGAGCCAAATCCAATCCACAGAGTGCGCCGAAGACAATTCCCATGGCCTGCTGGCCACGTGGCGCCTTTAGAGCTCATCCCCGCAAAGGGGGAGAGGTCTGCCGCTAACTGGCTACGTAGCAGGCTCCGGGCTCGTCTCTGAGGAAGGGGCGAGGTCTGACCCCGTGGGACATGTGTTGCCCCCGGAGCTAGCCTCTGCTGAGGAGCGAGGTCATCCCGCAGGACACGTGTCGCCTTCGGAGCTAGTCACTGCGGAAAAGAGAGAACCAGCCGTGCGGGACACGTGTCGCTCTCGGAGCCTTTCTCCGAGACGTCCTACCCACGGGACACGTGTCGCTCTCGGAGCTTACCTCCGAGAGATCTGGTCCTACTGGACACATGTCACCTCCGGAGCTCATCTCCAGGAGGTCCGACACTATTGGACACGTGTCGACCTCGGAGCTCGTCTCTGAGGAGAAAGGAAGTCTGGCGCTAATAGGACACGTGGCACTGTCGGAGCCCACCTCCGAAGACAGGGGAGGTCCGGCTCTGACACGTGGCACTTTCAGAGCTCACCTCTGAAGAGAGGGGAGGTCCAAACCCACCAGACACGTGTGTAAGGATCGAAACGCCCAAGAGGGGGGGTGAATTGGGCTTTTTCAAATTTTAGAGCAATTTAAAACTTAATGGTTGAAGCCCAATTCCCTATGCAAACTAACTACGCAAGCAAGTGTATTAAGTGCGGAATAGTAAATGCGTAATAGTAAGAGGGTGAGGAGAGAGATGCAAACTCCCGCGGAGACTCGGAGACACGACGATTTTTCCCGTGGTTCGGTAAGATCACAAAGATCTACCTACGTCCACGTTGTGGCACCCACCAAAGGGTATAGACACTCCCAAGTCACCAAGACAAGGGAATCCACTATCTTTATCCGTTCGCCATCTCCGGCAAGGTGGAGCTCAAGCCTTGTACAATGGTGATCCTCCGGGCTTCCACAAACACCTTGGTAAGCTCCGGAGCGATCTCTTCTTCCTCCAACTTTTACAAGGTGAGAGAAGTCACCAAGACACTCTCTCTCACTAGCCTAGAGATTCCAATCACCAAGAATGGACGCACACTCTTTCTCTCTAGCTAGATCTAGCCTATAGTTGGAGTACAAGAGGTTTTGAGGTGTGGAAGTGGTAGCTCTTGGTCTTGAATGCTTGAGGATGTGTAGTGAGGCTCTGGTGATCAAGACTTGACGAAATGGCCGGTTGGAGGGGTATTTATAGCCAGCCCACACGAGATAGCCGTTGGAAAAGTAGGCAGACTTTTTCTGTGAACATCGGATCATCCGACGCACCCCTTTATTTGAGCATCGGTCGAATTCCAAATTAGCTGATGTCATGTGTCAGATGTGACCGTTGGATATAGCCGTTGGATCTGACTGTTTAATCGACCGATGTTACTTCAACTTCATCATCGGATGATCCGGTGAGTTGATCTTCAGAATTGGTTCAGAAATAATGTCTCTGTTGAAATTGACCGATGTACACTTACTTCATCATCGGATGATCCGGTGTGTACTTCTTCAGAATAACTCAGAAAACATCCTTCTGTTGAAATCAACCGATGTGCCACTTCCTTCACATCGGATGATCTGGTGTGTACTGGGCTCTAAGGTCTTCTTCTTCTGCCAACTCAAACTCGACCGATGTAGTAATTTTGCAAGACATCGGATGATCCGGTGAGTGCAACTTGTTTGCTTCGAGTTGTTTTGAGTTGATCTTTTGGAATCTTCTTGAGTGACCTCTTTGACACTTGTTTGAAATGATATTTTGATGAAGTGTAAGCTTCTTGTGTTGCCAATTTTGATAGAATAGAGTCGTTGTATGAGTTCTTCATTTAGTCTTCATGAGTATCGAATAACCCCTTAGAATAGATCATTGAGGGGTCTCCATTTGTATCCAATGAGCAGTAGATCGTGTGAATAGATAGTTCATTAACGTTTGATGTGATATACGTGAAACCTCGCATCCACAAACTCATTAGTAATAACGAACGGTTGTCATTAATCACCGAAACCATACCTCACGGGGGCCTAGATGCTCTCAATCTCCCCCTTTTTGCTGATTGATGACAACACAACGAGTAGAGCATAGAATTAATAGAATTAAAATGCAATGCTGAAAAAAGAAATATAACAAGTACAAATTGCAACACAAGTGGCTCGAAGGCTCAAATAATAAACAATAAAGCGCAAGAGCACAAAGTAGCACCCGGACTACAATAATAGCAAATAATAATAACAGGCAATCTCAAATAGATAACAATAAGTAGCAAAAGGATAGACACTCCCCATAAAACCAAGAACTCCCCCTAGAACAGAGCTAACCCTTCCCCTGACTCTAACTCTTCTCCCCCTTTGGCATCAAGACACCAAAAAGGGAAGTCGAGTGCCTACGACTCAGGCGCGCTCCTGGCGATGGTGAAGCGGTCGGCGTCGACGGTGCTGTCGCCGGAGCTGCTGGAGGTGGAGGTCGCTGGCGCTGGAGCTGGAGCGGGGGGAGCTGGAGCTGGTGCCAGTGGGGGTGCACCTGGAGCCTGACTGAGTCCCGAGTGCTGAGGTGGAAGGGCGACTCCCGTCTGCTGGTAGAGGTTGGTGACCAACCCCAGGACGCCCAACAACATCTGCTGAGTCTGCTGCTGCTGGTCCAGAGTGTGTCTCGTCATCTGGTCGACAAGGTTGGTGTACCTGTCGATGTCCTCTCGCCTCTGACGGGCGATCTCCAGCTGCATCTCCTGCTGCTGCCTCTGAAGCTGCTCCTGTCGAGCTGCCTGCTGCTCCTGCTGCTGAGCCATCCGCTGAAGTAAAGCAGTGAGCTCTGACGGCTGAGTCACCTGAGCCTCTGACACTGGAGGAGGTGTAGGTGGTGGAGCTGCTGAGCCTCCTGCCTCTGCGTCGTGCTGCCTCGGTGAAGGAGGAGCAGGAGGGAAGTACTCCTCGACACTGTCGCTGGTGTCGCTGTCCGACCATATATGCTGTAGGTCTCCTCCCTGAGCCTCTGCCTGTGCCAGCTCTGCGTCCTCCTGAGTCAGCTCTGCCCAGTCCTCCTCTGACAGTCTGGCTCGAACCTCACATACGACGGGACGGCCAAGGCGGCGGTCTCCCGGAGTGGGGACTCGGTAGTGGCTGAACCGGGTCACGTGCATCTCCGTCAGCTGAGAAACTCCTGGAGTGTCCTCTGGAACCAACTGGTGGAGAAGGTGACAGATCCAGTGACCGAAGACCAACTGTCGAAGCATCCCAAATCCGTCGGTGATCACGTCCTCCATCTCGCAGATCAGAATATCCACGATGTCGAACTCCATCCCGTTCATCACATAGAACAGGATGGTCTGCTGAAGGCTCGTGAAGCCCTCCAAGTAGCCAGACCTCGGTAGTAGGGTACGCCTGAGGACGTGGTGAACTGTCCGAGCTGCTGGGGTGAGAAGCGCTGGCACCCTCGGCTGGTCAGGAGTGAACGGCTGAGTGAACAGACCTCTGATCTCCTCGAAAGGCGGTGCCACTCCTCCAGTCAGTGGCCTCCTCGGCGGGTCTGCGTCTCCGTAGACTATCTGGTGTAGGCACGTAGTAGAGAGCTCCACACCAAGCAGTCTGCCCAACAAGTCTCGAGACACGTCGTGGATCTGCCCCATGAACATGAAGTGAATCGAGCGACGGCCCTCAGAGACGTAGAGTGTCGCATAGAACACCATGACCCACTCCTCGACGTAGGCACTCCTCTGGTGCGAGAGCAAGTCCACAAGTCCTCTGTATCTCTCAAAGAGTGGCCTGATCCCGTGTCCTGCTGCCACTGCAAGCTGATCCCAGTCGATGCTGTTATGCTGGAAGAGCTTGTGGCCCCGACGCCTGTAAGTCTCGTAAATGGACGCCTGTGTCAGGGTCCAAAAGCGGGAGTCAACTCGAGCGTCCCTAGGCCGCGGGAACCACTCCTCAGGCATCGCTGACCATCTGAGCTTCTTCAGTTGCCTTGCCTTCATCTTCCTGTAGTCGGTGAGTCTGACATCCTCGGCAACACGGACTGCTGTGTCCATCAGGTGGATGGCCCTTTGGGCCTCTCTGTCCTCGGCGCGGTCAGCCACAGAGGGGCGCCGACTCGCCGTAGGAGTCTGTCCACCCCCACGAGTCCTCGGGGTGCGCCGGCGGATGAGAGGCGGCACCTCGGTCTCCTCCTCGTCGGAGCCCTCGGGAGGCACCGGCTGGACCGGAGGCTGCTCCTACCTCTGCCGGGACTCGCGGATCTGTAAGGAACCGCGATGGCCGCGCTCACGCTCCTCGGCGGCGCGAGCGGCCAACTCCGCACGACGAGCGTCCTTGGACATCTTGCACTTCTTCGCGGCGGGCTCCTCAATAGCCTTGCCCTTTCCTTTGCGATCGCGACCCATCTTAGCGACGAACGGCGAAGCACGGCAAAACCCTAGCGGAGAGGGTGATGCGCGGTGGTGGAAGCCGGCGGCGAGTGGTGGTGCGGCTGGTGGTGGAGGGGAGACGGCGAGGGAGGCGCGGCGGAGGAGGGAGCTGCGGCGGCGTGGTGGAACGGCGGCGGCGACCGGAGGTGGCCGAATGGCGCGAGGACGGCGGCGAGGGCGACGGCCGGCGAGAGAAGCGGGCGGCGGCGGAGGTCGGGGAAGAAAAACGAAAGAGGCGGCCGAACCGCTATTTAAACCGTACGGGCAAACCCTAGCCGCGCACAAAACACCGGATGGACCGATGATCATCGGAGGATGCATCGGTCGAGTTCAACAGAGAGTTGTTCCAAAAACTCTCTTTGAACACCGGATGAGCCGACGTTGAGGTGTCGATCATCGGTCGATTTCTGCAGGGCACCAGAAAACTGAACACCGGATGCTCCGATGTCTTCTGAAATGAACTCATCGGTTGATTTGTGACATCTGACTTGATCTGAGCACTGAACTGAAGCACCAATTGATCCGATGATCTGCTGGCCCTAGCATCGGATAATCCGATGACTACAGAAAACCTAAGACTGCCCATATGTGTCCTTGGACTTAAACACACAAAGATAAGGATGGGTGCTAGGACTTTTTGGGCAACTCCTAACCTTTAATAGAAGGCTTCAAATATAGTGCCACATATTGGCTAAGCCCTTAAGCAAAGAGAACACACAAGGTTAGGAGGGAAACCACGAAAATGTAAGGCCCATGCTTTGTGAGCTAGAGTATGGAAAACTTCTATCTCTTTAAAGCATGTACCTTTAGAATTTTGCTCTATCCACATCATATGAGTTGAGATATTGCATTTTGAACAAGTCTCCTTCTCATGATGTGGGTTCCCCTTTGTGACAATCTACCGTATGCAATGCCAAACAAAATAATGCAAGATATTAAATGAGTGCAAGTCTATATGGCAGGAATCATGCAAAGCATAATGTAAATCTATCTTGCCAAGTTTAAACCTTCCAAAGGCTTCCTCAGGGAAAACTATTTCTAGCTCGCCCCTATCCTTTGGGAGTTAGACAAGACCTATTTGATATGCAACCTTACATGAACATGGCAACTTACATGACGTTAGATGCATCTAGCACATTTAATTCACTTCTAAGTCTAGAAAAAGTTTTCTCATCAAGTGGTTTAGTGAAGATATCCGCCAATTGTTCTTCGGACCTAACACCTTGCAAAGAGATGTCTCCTTTAGCCTCATGGTCTCGCAAGAAGTGATGGCGAATATCAATGTGCTTAGTGCGGGAGTGTTGAACGGGGTTTCTAGCTATCTTAACCGCACTTTCATTGTCACAAAGGAGAGGCACACAATCAAATTTAATTCCAAAGTCCAAAAGGGTTTGCATCATATATAGAATTTGGGCACAACATGCACCGGCCGCTATATACTCTGCCTCCGCGGTGGACAAAGCCACGGAGTTTTTCTTTTTGCTCGACCAAGATACTAGGGAACGCCCAAGTAAGTGGCACCCACCGGAGGTACTCTTGCGATCCACACGGCATCCGGCAAAGTCCGAATCCGAGTAACCCAAGAGATGGAAACTAGCGTTCTTGGGGTACCACAAACCTACACTTGGGGTATGCTTGAGATACCTAAGTATCCTAAAGACCGCCTTACGATGCGATTCTTTAGGTGCCGCTTGAAAGCGAGCACACAAGCACACACTAAACATGATATCGGGCCTAGATGCGGTAAGATATAACAATGAACCAATCATGGAACGGTAATGAGATTGATCAATAGGTTTACCGTCCATGTCCGCGTCGAGATGACAATTTGTTGCCATTGGAGTACTTCTTGAGCTACAATCTTCCATTTCAAACTTCTTCAAGAGGTCCTTGGTGTACTTCTCTTGGTAGATGAAAGTCCCCTCTTGAAGTTGCTTGATTTGAAATCCTAGGAAGAAATTGAGTTCTCCAATCATTGACATCTCGAACTCCCTAGACATCATGGTGCCAAACTCAAGGCTAAGAGATTTGTTAGTTGAGCCAAAAATAATGTCATCAACGTAAATTTGACAAAGAAATAAATCCCCGTTAATGTCCTTGGTGAAAAGTGTGGTATCCACCCTCCTGATCTTGAATCCTTGCATGACTAGGAAATCCCTTAGACGTTCATACCATGCCCTAGGTGCTTGCTTGAGCCCGTAGAGCGCCTTGTGTAACCTATACACATGGTTAGGATTCCTCGGATCTTCAAACCCGGGAGGTTGCTCAACGAAAACAAGTTCGTTAATATAACCATTGAGGAAGGCACTTAACATCCATTTGATAAAGCATAATATTGTGATGCGAAGCAAAAGCAAGGAGTATGCGAATAGCTTCTAACCGTGCGACCGGGGCGAATGTCTCTCCAAAATCTAGTCCTTCAACTTGTGAAAAACCCTTGCCCACAAGCCTTGCCTTGTTGCGGACCACCACGCCATTCTCGTCTTGCTTGTTGCGGTACACCCACTTCGTTCCGATGACGTTCTTGTCCTTAGGTCGCTCCTCCAATACCCAAACTTCATTGCGGGTGAAGTTGTTGAGTTCTTCTTGCATAGCCATCACCCAATTGGGATCTTGGAGTGCTTCCTCAATATTTGTGGGTTCTACACACGAAACAAAAGAGTAGTGCTCACAAAATGAAGCAACATGGCGAGAACGAGTACTTACTCCCCGTGACGGACTTCCGATGATTTGATCCATCGGATGTGCCTTGGAGATGTGCCCATGCCTCATAAGAGGTTGTGAGGCACTTGGCGGTGGTGAGGCATCTTGCTCGTCTTGTGGTTGGACTTGACCTTGGACTTCTTCTTCTTCTTGGTGTTGTGTGGCATGTGAATCTTGCATTGGCAATGGATCATCTTTCTCTTCTTCTTCATCAATTTGAGGCGCCATGGAGGTGTTGATGTTGGAACTTGAGGCTCCCCCTTGATCATGGCTCTCCTCAACTTCGGGCTTGATGTCTCCTATGGTCATGTTCTTCATAGCTTCTCGTAGAGGCTCATCATCTATATCATCATGACCAAAACTCTCCTCTTGGGAGCCATTAGTCTCATCAAACTCAACATCACAACTTTCTTCAACTAACCCGGAGGTTTGGTTGAATACTCGATATGCTTTTGAGTTTGACGCATAACCAAGAAAGATACCAACATCACACCTTGTTTCAAACTTACCGAGCCTTTTCTTGCGGTAGATGTAGCACTTGCACCCGAAGACTCGGAAGTAGGAGATGTTGGGCTTTCTCCCAATGAGGAGCTCATATGGGGTCTTTTGAAGTAGTCGATGAAGATAGACCCTATTTGCGGCATGGCACGCCGTGTTGATTGCTTCGGCCCAAAACTTCTCCGACGTGCCATAGTCATCAAGCATTGCTCTTGCAAGGGTGATGAGAGTCTTGTTCTTCCTTTCAACGACACCATTTTGTTGAGGGGTGTATGTGGCCGAAAACTCGTGCTTCACGCCTTCACGATCACACCACTCCCCAATGTTGTAGTTCTTGAACTCGGTGCCGTTGTCACTCCGGACCTTGATGATGGGAAGTTGAAATTCCCTTTGAGCTCATTTAGCGAAGGTCTTGAAGATTTCCGGAGTTTCACCCTTGTCACCTAGAAACAATGTCCAAGCATAGCGAGAGTAGTCATCAACAATAACAAGACAATAGAGGTTACCGCCAAGGCTTTGGTATGTGGACGGTCCGAAGAGGTCCATGTGAAGTAGTTCAAGTGGCTTGGAGGTTGACACCATTGTCTTCATCGGATGGTGTGAGGCAACTTGCTTCCCGGCTTGACACGCGCTACAAAGCTTGTTCTTCTCAAATGTGACATCCTTCACGCCAGTCACCATCCCAAGCTTGAATGACTTCTTGAGCTTGCTCATCCCAATGTGAGCAATGCGCCGATGCCATAGCCATCCCAAACTTGTCTTGGTGAAAAGACAAGTGGTCAAGCAGGCATCCTTGTTGGAGAAGTCCACCAAGTAAAGATGTCCATGCCGAAAACCTTTGAATATTAGTTCTTTGCTTGATTCACTAGTCACCACAACACCATTCTTGTCAAATGTGCACGTTAGTCCAAGATCACATAATTATGCGATAGAAAGTAAATTGAAACTAAGAGACTTAACGTAAAGCACATTAGAGATAGACAAATCATGAGAAATAGCAATTTTACCCAAACCAATTACCTTCCCCTTTGAGTTACCACCAAAGGTGACTTGTTCATGATTGCCGGGGTTCTCTATGGAGGTGAACATACCATCATTGCCGGTCATATGTTGAGTGCACCCACTATCGAGTACCCAATGCTTTCCTCCGGCTTTGTAGTTCACCTACACACATGAAGTTAGTTTTTGAGTTTAGGAACCCAAGCCAACTAGGGTCCTTGTATGTGTGATACAAGTGATTTTGGGACCCAAAGTTGCTTGGGGAGCTTCCCCTTCATGCCCTTGATGTCTTTGCCGATGAACCTTGCCTTCACCTTTCCACCTACTTTGCTCAATAGATAGTGATAGACATTGAAAGTATATTTGTAGTTAGGAGGCAATTTGGGAGAAGGACGGTTGGGAAGAGGACACTCCCTCGTGTGATGTCCGGTAACCTCACAATGTTGGCAATAGGAACCAACTTCCTTGATGAAGCTTGTCCTAAGCTCCGGTGAGGGCACCATTCCTTTGTTGGGCACCGGGAAGGATCCAAGTCCCCTCTTGTTGAAGCCTTTAGCTTGTTGGTAGAGGATTTCCTTGTGCTTGTCCTCCCCCTTAGAGATTCTTGCCACACTAGTGCGAAGACTTTCAATTTCGTCCATTAGCTCCTTCTCCCTAGGGCTTGCTTTCAAAGGCAAAGACTTATCCAAAATATTAGTGGCATGTGAGTTAGATGATATTTTGCCATCAAGGGTTTCTTTCTTTGTGTTTTTCAATTTAAGTTTAATCGCTTCATAAGCAAGGTTAAGCACTTCATGTTCTTGAACCAACTCATTGTGCTTTGCCAAGAGTGCTAAGTTAGCTAAGTCAAGCTCATGATACTCAAGCTTGATTTGAGCATTCTCCTCCTCGATTTGCTTGACATTTGATTTGAGCGTGTCATGCTCTTTAAGTATGGTTACATACTTGTCATGCAAATCGAGGTTAGCACTTTCAAGCTTAGCACGAGCTAGCTCAAGAGCCTTAACCTTAGCCTTTTCCCTTTTTATAATGGCATGATATTCATTAATCATAGATGCTAATTCATCGGGTGAAAGCTCATCATCATCATCGCTAGAATCTTCACATACCTTTGAGTTACCTTTCGCCATTAGGCACATAGGAGGTGGACGAAGAGGTGAGTCATCCTTGTTGACGATGGCGAGGCCCGCCAAGTTTTCTTCATCTTCACTATCTTCGTCGCTTGACTCTTCATCCGTGATCCACTCATTGGTTTCACACATGAAGACCTTTTGAGGCCCTCTTCTCTTCTTTGGAAAGAGCTTGGTTTTCTTGCCTTTGTCAAATTTCTTCTTTCCAAAAGAGCGCTTGGGCTTG
This sequence comes from Neostapfia colusana, assembly GCA_030760725.1. NCBI lineage: Eukaryota > Viridiplantae > Streptophyta > Magnoliopsida > Poales > Poaceae > Neostapfia > Neostapfia colusana. The sequence continues at coordinate 98,689,689 of JASWHV010000007.1, read as the reverse complement.
ACCTCCTCTTCATCATCACTTTCTTCTAGCTTGTGATGCTTGCCATTGTCCTTCCTTTTGTCCGGTCTTGGACAATCATATGATATGTGGCCTAGATCACCACAATTGTAGCACGTCTTGTTTTCATCTTTTCTTGGCAAGAAGGCTTTCTTCTTGGGATCATAAGAGTATCCCTTCTTTGCAATCATGGAGTTGAGGCGTGAGAATTTCCTCATCATCAAAGCAAGCTCATCATCATCATCTTCGCTTGTTTCTTGCTCTTCTTCACTTGAGCTAGGATCAACCACTTTCTTCTTCTTGGGAGTTGTCTCCTTGGTTGAAGCCTTGAGAGCAATGGTTTTTGATGATGACTCCTCCATCATTCCAAGTACGCTCATCTCATGAGCATGGATTTCTCCAATGAGCTCCGAAACTTCAATGTTGTCAAGTGACTCTTTTTGGAGCATTGAATTGATAATGTTGTACTTGGGCTTGGGTAGAAGCATGAGGATCTTGCGATTGATAAGTCCCTTGCCAAGAGAAGCAATGTCAAGTGCGTTAATTTCCTCAATGAGCACATTTAAACGAGAAAACATTTGGTTAACATTCTCATGAGGAAACATCTTAAATTCATCATATTTTGATTTAAGCATGTGATATTTGAGTTCTTTAACACGAGATGAGCCCTCATGTATTTCAATTAGACATGCCCAAATTTCACATGCTTTTTCCTTACTAGCAATCCTAGCAAAGACATCTTGACTAATGCATTCATATATGGCATTTCTAGCCTTAGCATCCCATTTTAATTGGTCACCAACATAGTCAAGATTTCCAAACCCCGCATGGGTCGCTTCCCACACTTCGGGAGCAATTGCCTCAAGGTAAGCGCACATGCGTGCTTTCCAATAAGCAAAATTCTTGCCCTCGAAGGTAGGAACCGAACCCCCATTCTTGGCCATTTTCGCTCTCTAGCGGTGAAGCTAGAATGATCCAATGAGCAACCTGGCTCTGATACCAATTGTAAGGATCGAAACGCCCAAGAGGGGAGGTGAATTGGGCTTTTTCAAATTTTAGAGCAATTTAAAACTTAATGGTTGAAGCCCAATTCCCTATGCGAACTAACTACGCAAGCAAGTGTATTAAGTGCGGAATAGTAAATGCGTAATAGTAAGAGGGTGAGGAGAGAGATGCAAACTCCCGCGGAGACTCGGAGACACGGCGATTTTTCCCGTGGTTCGGTAAGATCACAAAGATCTACCTACGTCCACGTTGTGGCACCCACCAAAGGGTATAGCCACTCCCAAGTCACCAAGACAAGGGAATCCACTATCTTTCTCCGTTCGCCATCTCCGGCAAGGTGGAGCTCAAGCCTTGTACAATGGTGATCCTCCGGGCTTCCACAAACGCCTTGGTAAGCTCCGGAGCGATCTCTTCTTCCTCCAACTTTTACAAGGTGACAGAAGTCACCAAGACACTCTCTCTCACTAGCCTAGAGATTCCAATCACCAAGAATGGACGCACACAAGCTTCTCTCTAGCTAGATCTAGCCTATAGTTGGAGTACAAGAGGTTTTGAGGTGTGGAAGTGGTAGCTCTTGGTCTTGAATGCTTGAGGATGTGTAGTGAGGCTCTGGTGATCAAGACTTGACGAAATGGCCGGTTGGAGGGGTATTTATAGCCAGCCCACACGAGATAGCCGTTGGAAAAGTAGGCAGACTTTTTCTGTGAACATCGGATCATCCGATGCACCCCTTTATTTGAGCATCGGTCGAATTCCAAATTAGCTGATGTCATGTGTCAGATGTGACCGTTGGATATAGCCGTTGGATCTGACTGTTTAATCGACCGATGTTACTTCAACTTCATCATCGGATGATCCGGTGAGTTGATCTTCAGAATTGGTTCAGAAATAATGTCTCTGTTGAAATTGACCGATGTACACTTACTTCATCATCGGATGATCCGGTGTGTACTTCTTCAGAATAACTCAGAAATCATCCTTCTGTTGAAATCAACCGATGTGCCACTTCCTTCACATCGGATGATCCGTTGTGTACTGGGCTCTGAGGTCTTCTTCTTCTGCCAACTCAAACTCGACCGATGTAGTCATTTTGCAAGACATCGGATGATCCGGTGAGTGCAACTTGTTTGCTTCGAGTTGTTTTGAGTTGATCTTTTGGAATCTTCTTGAGTGACCTCTTTGACACTTGTTTGAAATGATATTTTGATGAAGTGTAAGCTTCTTGTGTTGCCAATTTTGATAGAATAGAGTCGTTGTATGAGTTCTTCATTTAGTCTTCATGAGTATCGAATAACCCCTTAGAATAGATCGTTGAGGGGTCTCCATTTGTATCCAATGAGCAGTAGATGGTGTGAATAGATAGTTCATTAACGTTTGATGTGATATACGTGAAACCTCGCATCCACAAACTCATTAGTAATAACGAACGGTTGTCATTAATCACCGAAACCATACCTCACGGGGGCCTAGATGCTCTCAACGTGGCGCATGCGGAGCTCGCCTCTGGAGAGAGAGAGAGAGAGAGGTCCCGCCCGCCAGGACGCATGGCGCACGCGGAGCTCACCTCTGAGGAAGAGGGAGGCCTCGCCCGCTTGACACATGGCACAACCGGAGCTCGCCTCTGCGGAAAAGGAAGCCCAGGCCCCCGCAGGACATGTGGAGCCTCCGGAGCTCATCACTACGGAAGGACGTGATTCTGAAGCGGTTTTCCTCTGTACGTGAGTACCCGTTACTGAGGAAACCTACACGAACTCTTCTACGTTGAATACTGCAACCAAATCAATTGAAGATAAGTTTTTAAGATTCAAAAATAATTTGAATAGGACTCCTATTCGAATTCCGGTCACAGTAGGACTCTTCTCTTCCCGATTATAAATAGAACCCGAAACAACCCCTTTGTGGCGGACCGGAATCCACCCATCCAGGATCGCAGAGGGTGGTGTCGCACGATGCGACACCCGACAGCACACGTCATAAGAACACATTATATTACATGGAAAAAAACAAACTGAATGTACAAAGTTGTACACTTCTCAGTTACAAACTAGGGTCTTTATTACACAGCGGAAGTTTCTTTTGTACAACTCATGACGGCCTATCTAGCAAAAGTCGGTTGCCCAGCCCTAGGGCAACCCACACTAGCTGCACGTCTCAGCTCAGCGCGGCGTGTACGGCTCCCACTCAGCCGTGGTCCCCGACTGAGGGTAACCCTCGCCGGTGGACTCGTACTCCGAGTCCGTGGGTCGCTCCTCACCTGAAAAACACTTAAGCAGCAACCATGAGCACGATGGCTCAACAAGGCTTAACCGACTCACCTAAGCATGAAGCTCTACATGAGGTGTACCATGACATAGGATAGCAATGTTGCAGCAAATAGACACGCCTACAAGTTCATCCTTAGTTCATCTTTTAGCAACCAGTTAACAGTTCATGAAGCTGAAATTTGGTGAGCAATATTTGGTGTCAAACATGTAGCAATACAATGTTATATCATATCAGCAGTATTGAATCACCATATTTCATATATTAGTCTACGTCACTACTCAGTGACCAAGTGGTACTCTTCACCACGAGGGACGGCGAATCGACTCGATATACACCTGCAGGGAAATCCAAAGAGCACGTCACGTACGCTCACCCGTGGAGCTGCACAGCACGCTCACTCGATGTCGTACGGGACAACATTTCACCCAACAGCCCAAACGTCGAACCGGTCACACCGAAACGAGCAGGAGGTTCCCCACACGGAGCATCTCTCTATGCCCGTTGGCAGATTTCCACCTTGCTGCCCTCATCCTACACCTATAAATCGGTGCGTTATTCCTCGACGCCCGGAGGTTTAGGCTACATCAGTTTATCAGGCCCATATATCCGATATGCCTTCGGTACGTTCAAACTTGATCAGCATGGGCCGCACACGGATCGGTCCTCAATCGACACGAACAGGGCTGCGCACACAAGACTCCCTCTTGCTGCGCCCTAGCCCCTGCCTAGTCTCATTTTCATTACTAATGTGATCTCACATCACTCAACCGAAACCGTGTGTCCCAAGCCTATCTCGCGAGTAGATTCCCAACTACTCGACTTGTACCGAAACCCTATGAATCTTTAAGCATAGCCTATCTACTCGAGGTCTTAGACACTACCCTCACTCTTATGGAAAATTTCTGGTCATGCAAGTGGGGTTCCATCCATCCTATACCTAATGCGCATTCACACTTCATATGACACATGTAAACAAAGTAAAACTTATAAAAGGTTAATGCAAACCAGGGCTTGCCTTGTTGCTGCTGGTCAGGAGTTAGTTCCTCCTCTGGAAGCAGGAAGTCGAGAATCTCCGGAGCTTCCTCGCCTTCAGCGACTACACGTTATTGAAATACTACATGTTAATTAATATGCATACAAGTTATTGTAAGGTTACTGCTATTAGTTCTAATAACCAGTTCTAACAACTGGAACTCTGTTTAAGAATTAAAAATGGAACTGGGGTTTAGTGGTTTGGGTTTGGACCTAAGTACATGGTTAAGTGCTAAGTGGTTTTTCCCCTTTTCCATATTAATCTCTCAAGTGGTTAAACATGACAGGGTAATCCAGAGCTCCAATGGAGCTGAGAATTTTTTTGTGAGTTCCTTGTGTCTAGAAAACTCTCTGGACCAAACATTAGCACTTTTCATGGAGTGGTTTGCTCAGAATAATTCTCTTAGCAAATAAGCAAAGAAGAATTAATTCTGAGGTAATACCCCTGTTCATGCCCAACTTAGTGAACTATAATTTCAGTTATAGTTCATAGAGTTTGCATGAATTTTTCTAGCATTTTTGGTGCTAAGATTTGCCCAGAACTGAATTTCCAAGTTTTGGAAATTCTCTGAAAATGTTTGTGTATTCAAATGAACACAGCACCTTCAAATTTGAATTGCTCTGACCAAATCAACTTCAAATGGTCTGAAACTTTTACAAGGCATCACTAACATCCTAAGGAAAATTCTGGGAAAATTTGGGGATTTTTGAATGAACCAAACTCCCTCTAAAATTCTTTTGCTGAAAAGCTTTAAAGAATTTTCCAGAATTAAATATTATGTTTCATACAAATTGAGTTGCATATTTGGATAGAGCTATGCAAGATGAATCCAACCCAATTTGAATCACTAAATTTGGAGCTTCCTAGCAAAAGTTATGGAGTTCTAAAGTTTGAACTAAATCTGGAATTCTAAATAATCCGGAGAAAAGTTTAAACTCTGACCATGGGCCCGGCCCACACATGTCACCGCTGGAGCTGAGCCACATGGGGCTACAGACCCTTTCCCTCGCGGTCACACTTGAACGTGGGGCCGCAGTAGATCTGGGTTTTAAACTCCCCGACGCTGACACGTGGGCCCCGCGGGTCGTCTTCCTCCTCGCGTTCCCGCGCCCACACGCCGCCGGGCTCGCCGGAGACACGCTGATATTTGCCGCCCGGCCGACTCTCTCACTCTCCCTCGCCGCCAGGGCCTAGTTCCACCTGCTGAACATGCTGGCACCTTCTCCGCCAACCGGCGGTGGCTCTACCCTTGCCGGCGACGGTGCAGCGGCTCGGCAACCCTTCGGTCACGTCGCCCGGACAGTTTAGCCCGCCAAAACATCGGTGGATCGCTGCTATAGAACCAGTGGGTGCTATGGAAGCTCGTCATAGTGGTGAAACCGCCCGGAGAGGGCTCTATCCTAGGTCTCATCGTGAGCCCGAGCCTCCGTGCCTCAATTACCGTAACAAAACCTAGAAATACCCGGCTTACATGCGGTTTCAAGCCAGGGCCGTGAGGGGCTAACGAGCGTTGATGAGTGATGGTCCTGTCTGCCAGTTTTCATGACCTAAGAACAAAGGTGGCGAGTGAATTCGACGTTACCGTGTCGGAAGGTCCGTTCGTGCCCGCCGGAGAACTTTCTCCAAATTCGAGCTCTATGGTCCAGGTCACAGTCTGAGCTTCGGATATGAGCACCACCGGTCCCTGATGCGTCCGAGACCGTCCTTGCTCAGCCGCAAAAGGCCCTCTGTTGGGCTGTCACCGTGAGCCGAGTGGTGGTGGTTTCCCGGGCGTTGCTCGGAAACGTGGAGCTAGGGCTGGGGAAGGGCCGAACTACACTGCTCTCGTGCCGAGGAGGTAGAGGATGAGTAGCTGGTGTGGTTTTGTGCCTAGGAAATGTGCTGCTCATGGTGGTTTGCCGGATTCTCGATCGAGCGCAAGCGACGGCGTGTACTCGGTCGTTTCTCGGGCAACAGAGCACGGCGCCTCGGTTTGGCGGTGTAGGTTTGTGATGATCGGGCGGAAGCAGCTGGCCAGCGCGAGGGAGGAAGCAGGAGCTGGCTGCGTCGCCTCACGCAGGGGGGTCCGGAGGCTTGTCTTGGTGGCACGCCTGGAGCGATTGCTTCGGTGAGAAAACTGAGCCCGTTCGGCTGGAACAGCTCCCCCACTGATCTGTGGGCCCAACCTTCCCCCCTAATCCTCTCTTCCTCGTTTCATTTGTAAATATCTCAGCTACTCTCTATTTAATGAGAGACTTAGCCCCCAAGTATTGATTTGAATTTGAGTTCCAAATTTTGAAATTTGTTTGGTCCAGTTTGCTTCATATTTAAACTGAATTTCAAATTCAATTTTGAATTATTGCAAATTTGGCTCCCGACAAGCTGAACTCCAATGGGGATGAAATTTGGTGGGTTTACTCAGAAAAATGTGCTGAGTTTAAATATGAAGCTAACTTTTGAATTTGGGTGATGAAAGTTACTGCAATTTGAATTTACATTAAAATTGGCCTCTTTTTCAAATAACCCAAAAAGTGCCTCAAAAAGTGTTGGATTTGCATGAAACTTGGCTTGAACCCTCCCAAGACTTTTTAAGTCCTAGGGGTGAGATCAACCTCTCATGTTCATGTGTAGAAATCCTACTTTGTGAAAGTGAAGGCTTTCCCCTCTAATTACTCTTTTGATGGAGGTTACTTGCTCTTCACAACATTTCCTAAGATATCCACAATAAAGACTGGTATTGTGAGGTTAAGAAAAGTTTTTGCAAGTCCCTTTTCTTGGGCTTTTACATCCCTCCCCCCTTAAAAGAATCTCGTCCCGAGATTACAAAAGAAGAGATAGTGATGTAATAGGGACTTACCCGTGTTGAGAAGCCATGAACTCCGGGTAATTTGAGCGAAGGAACTCCTCGCTCTCCCACGTCGCTTCTTCTGCGGTGTGGATGCTCCAGAGTATCTTGTAGAACCACAACATTCTGCTACGCGATGTTCGGGATTTCTCATCAAGAATTTCCACCGGATACTCATCATAGGTCAAATCCGGTTTCAGCTCGCCGCTGTCTTCGGTAGGAACAGCAGCCGTATGCTTCAAACATTTTCGCAGTTGCGAAACATGGAAAACATCAGGGACACCAGCAAGAGATGCCGGTAACTCCAATCGATACGCCGCTGGTCCACACTTCTCGGTCATGGCATAGGGTCCAATAAAACGGGGAGCGAGCTTCCCCTTCACACCGAACCGGTGCACACCCTTCATCGGGGACACACGGAGGTACACGTGTTCACCGATGTCAAAGTGCAACGGTCTACGCCTCTTATCAGCGTACCTCTTCTGCCGGGATTGAGCGGCCTTCAAGTTAGCTTGAATTGTACGAACGCGCTCTTCAGCGTCGTTCACCACATCAACCCCGAATGTGACCCTTTCACTGGACTCTCACCAATTTAATGTGGTGCGGCATTTACGACCGTAGAGAGCTTCGTAGGGTTCCATCTTGATACTCGCCTGATAGCCGTTGTTGTATGAGAATTACGCCAATGGTAAGTGATCATCCCAGTTCCTATCATGGTGGATGGAACATGCTCTCAACATGTCTTCTAGAACCTGATTCACCCTCTCTGTTTGGCCATCTGTCTGAGGGTGGTAGGCGGAGCTTCTGATCAGTTTAGTACCCAAAGCAGCATGCAACTGCTCCCAAAAGCGAGATACAAACAATGCACCTCGGTCTGAGACTATGGTCTTGGGTACGCCATGCAAACATAGGATCCTTGCGATATATAACTCCGCATATCTGTTGGCATGGAAATGTGTATGTACGGGGATGAAGTGAGCTGACTTGGTCAGTCGGTCAACGATCACCCAAATGGAATCATGTTTGTTGGATGTTAACGGTAATCCCACAATGAAATCCATGCTCACATCTTCCCATTTTCATGCTGGAATTTTCAGGGGTTGCAACAGCCCTGACTTCCTCATATGATCCGCCTTCACTCGTCTACACGTATCGCACCCGGATACGTACTTAGCTACCTCCCGCTTCATCCGTGTCCACCAAAATTTATTTTTCAAATCTTGGTACATTTTGTTTCTTCCCGGATGAATGGAGTATTTAGGCAAGTGAGCTTCATCGAGGATCTTTTTCCTCAACTCCATAACTCGGGGTACGACTATTTGGTCATTGAACCAAAGCGTCCCCTCATCATCTTTCCGGAAACACTTGATCTCTCCATTGTCTATCCGTCTCCGGAGATGTGCCATGCCTTTATCCGCCTTCTGAGCTGCAATGATGTCTTCCATAATGGTAGGGATGAGGGCAAGGTTGTACAGCGATCCATAAGGAACCAAGTATAAACTTGGCTCTTCCTCCTCCACCGGTGTAATGGTGAGGTGATGGACATGTGATTTCCGACTCAACACGTCGGCAACCACATTCGCCTTGCCGGGGTGGTAACGGATCTCAATCTCATAATCCTTGATTAATTCTAACCACCTCCTTTGCCTCATGTTCAGCTCCTTCTGGGTGAAAATATATTTCAAGCTCTTGTGGTCGGTGTAGAGGTGCACCAGATTCCCCAGGAGATAGTGCCTCCACATTCTCAGCGCCAAAACCACTGCAGCAAGCTCAAGATCATGAGCGGGATAATGCTGCTCATGGTTCCGAAGTTGGCGTGAGCCATAAGCGACCACACGTCCTTCCTGCATCAACACGCAGCCAAGCCCAATACCGGACGCGTCACAATACACGTCGAAGGGCTTTGTTGTATCCGGCTGAGCTAAGACCGGGGCTGTGGTGAGATGCTTCACCAATGTTTGGAATGCTCCTTCATACGCCGTGTTCCAAACATATTTTGTCCCTTTCTTCAGCAATTCTGTCATCGGCTTAGCGAGCTTGGAGAAGCTTGGAATGAATCTCCGATAGTATCCCGCTAACCCGAGGAAGCTTCTGACTTCATGGACTGAAGTGGGAGCTTTCCATTTCAGCACTTGCTCTATCTTGCTTGGGTCAACTGCAATGCCTTCCGCTGAGATGCTATGTCCCAAGAATGGCACTTGGCTGATCCAAAACTCGCATTTTCTGAACTTGGCGTAGAGCTTGTGGTCTCATAATCTTTGAAGAACGATCCGCAAGTGTTCGGCATGTTCGGCTTCTGTCTTGGAGTAAACCAAGATATCATTGATGAACACTACCACGAACTTGTCCAGCTCCGGCATGAACACCGAGTTCATGAGATACATGAAATGGGCTGGAGCGTTTGTGAGACCAAAGGACATGACGAGATATTCATATAATCCATATCTCGTCGAGAAGGCCGTCTTCGGAATATCCTCCGCCCGGATCTTTATCTGGTGATATCCAGAGCGAAGGTCCATCTTTGAGAACACACTTGCACCCACAAGTTGATCAAACAATATGTCGATGCGGGGCAGTGGGTACTTATTCTTGATGGTGACGGCGTTGAGCGACCGGTAATTCACACACAGCCTCAGGGTTTCGTCCTTCTTCTTTACAAACAGCACCGAGCATCCCCAAGGCGAGGAACTCGGCCTAATGAAACCCTTGCTCAATAGATCATTGAGCTGTTCTATCAGTTCAGCCAGCTCATTTGGAGCCATTTTGTATGGTCTCCGTAATATGGGCGTAGTCCCGGGTGCAAGTTCAATCTTGAACTCGACATCCCGCTCAGGTGGCATGCTCGGAAGATCATCCAGGAACACGTCAGGATACTCCCGGACTACGGGGATGTCCTCCAACTTGAGAGCTTCAGTATTATTGATCACTGAAACTTCCCGGACTGGATTATCTAATAGGAGGGACTGCGGACGGTGTAATGGGGAGTTGAGGTGAACCGTCCGTGATAGGGTTTCCAGGACAGCGCCATGGTAGCTTAGCCATGACATTCCCAAGATTGCATCAATCTTCTGCCCCTCAAGGATAATCATAGTGGTGGGATATATCTTTCCACCTAAGCACAGTGGTGCTTTCGGAACCATCATCGTTGCTGAAATCTTTCCTCCCGGTGAGCAGATCATATAAGAACACTCGGTTGGAAAGGCTTCCAGCTGATGCTTAACCACATATGATGCGCTTATGAAGTTGTGGGTTGCACCAGAATCAAACAATATGACGATGGCTTTATTGTTGAGAGTAAACGTACCCGCCAGCACATTGTCTCCCTCTGGGGCGTCCTCGTTGTCGAGGTTGCGGACACCCCCAGTCCGCTGACCAACCCTCTTCACCGGAGGTCGGCCTCGAGCACCGCCCTGGAACTGGGTTTGCCCGCTGCTCTGCTGCCACTGGGGACAGTCCTTCGCGAAGTGGCCCGCCTGGCCACACGTGAAGCAGGTGAAACGGGATGGTCCCCCGCTGATCGGTGGACGGAATCCCGGGGCGTGTTGTGGCGGTGGAAACGCCTGGGGTACCATCTGCTGCTGCTGCTGCTGCAGTCTTGGTGGTGGCATCGGCGGACGGAACGGAGGTGACTGAAAAGGACGTCCCCCGAACCGTTGAGGTTGCACCGGTGGTTGCCACTGCTGCCCGGATGGCGTCCGATACACCATCTGGTACTTCTGGGGCACGCCACCACCGCTGCTAGGTGGAGCGCTGCGCTTCCTCTGCTCAGCTGCCAACTCCCGCTAAGCATCCTCTTGCATAATCGCGGCATTGACTAAGTCGTTGAATGTGCCGCGATTCCACTGCACGAGATGTGTCTTCATCTCGGGGTGTAACCCCCGATAGAAGTGCTCCCGCTTCTTCTCCTCCGTGGAGATATAGTCTGACGCGTATTGCGCCAGATGGTTGAAGGCGCGGGAGTAGTCATGGGCACTCCTCCCGCCCTGCTTCAGCTCCAAGAATTCTTGGAACTTCCTCTGCATAATTCCGGGAGGGATATGATAGGCGCGGAACGCCTCCCGGAACTCTTGCCATTCCACGGCATGGCCAGCCGGACGTGAGGCGACATAGTTCACCCACCACGCACCAGTGGCACCGTGGAGTTGCTGCGCTGCAAACAGAGTCTTCTGCCGCTCCATACATTGGAGCAGCCCGAACTTGGACTCGATGGTCCGCAGCCAGTTGTCAGCCTCCAGTGGTTCTTCGGCTTCTGTGAACACTGGAGGGTGCGTACTCATGAAGTCCAAGTACGACACTTCCCGGGGCTCACGAGGCCCTCGCTCTTGACGTCCCCCTCCCTGGGACGTATTCTGCACGATCGTGCGGAGCAGGTCGGTCTGCTCCTCACGACCTCCCACCAGTGCCGCTATCACATCCGCTAGAGTAAGCGGAGGCGGCGGTGGTGGCTGCTGCAGCGGGGTGCTGTCGTAGGCCGGTGGCTGGGAGTCATCGCCTCCCTGTTGGCTAGAGCCACCCACCTCGTGCGTGGTCCTAGTGCGAACCATCTGCAACCATACGATGATAACATCAGTCCCGCAACAGACTGCATGCAGTCCAATAACAATAGGCGTAACAACATAATGAGAATAAAAACATGCGATACATCTCGTAAGTAGATAATGTAATAACTTTGCACAAGCTACACCATTACCAGACCAAACACAAGCTAGTTTAATACAACTTGATGAACCTCCACTTTGGAAGCTCACCATAACTAGGTTTGGTCACTACGAGATATTACTATCGCTTTGTCATCACGTATACCACCCTTAGGGTACAACACCCTCTCCAATGAGTTCAACTGTCATTCTTCTGTCAGAATGACCAGTTTCTACCTATTCCAAGTTTTGATCTGGTTCTGGGCATTTTCATGACTCAAGCTGAACACCAAAGTTAAAGTTAACTTCAGTATCTTTCCAGGGAGTATTCATTTGCCCCTAGATTAGCTTTGGTTAAGAAGTTATGTTAATTCAATGTCAGCAGAATTTCTGGAAGAATTTTAACAGCACCTCCCTTGAGAAGTTGCTGTTTTCAACTCTGGTTTCCACTGAAATCTGTGCTGAAATTTCAGAAACTTTAAATTGCAAAGATGTCACATATTCTACTCCTTCTAAGGATGTATCATATGAAAATTTTTGATTTTTGCTACTGGGAGTTATCATTGAAAAACAGAACAGTCCAGAGAATGTTTCACTCTGTCCTAGTTCTGGACAGTTTTCATTTCTCTAGGAATTAAGCCATCTTAAGGTGTGTTTCAGCTCTGGAAGTCTACAACAAAGTTGTAGAGTACTTAAATACCTTTCCAGAACTATATAGCACACCTCCATGGGCTAAACGACCTGTGAGTTATGCCTTGTTGAAGATCAGCAAACTTTCTGCCCAAAACAGAGCACTCTGTTTTTCATCCCTTTGGCTATCCTGCTCCACTATCCCATTCTTATACCCAACCAGGGTCCTAAATGTTGAACCTATAGATTTTTAATTCCTTGTTATCATTATTTTCATGCATATGCCTACAATATCTCGGTACTACGTTCCTCAGAAAAGAAAATCCAAACCGGATCATACCGGTATATACGTCTCAAGTGTGGCACTAAACGGTCTCTCGCACACATTTACTACACGGATACCTACGTAGTTAGTACCTGCAGAAGACCACACAATAATGGTGCACTCAATGGTTGGTTTCATTTCAGGCAGGATCATATTTAAAAGTAAATACAAACGCCCGTATCATTGCCATACGGCCGTCCTTGAGTTAGGTCACGTCTCAAGGTACGTGATCATGTTTCAACACCACACGACGAGGAACCCGAGTATGTCATGAACGGGTTGTCACGGTTGGGAATGTTATCAACCCAACAGATGCCACCTACTTCCCTGCAGGGCACGCCGATGGAAAGCGCTGCGTATGTCCTCCTGGGCTACTTCCAGACAAACACACTCTCGCGTTACTGACCACGCGATGGGGTCTCCACTTACTTGCCTAATGCACGCTAGGGATCAGCGTTTCATATGAACTCAGGAACATGAAGAGTTCAAGAGGTTCATATTGACGTCTCACACCAAGCTGTGAGATCAATCCCTGAACCACGTTCCTCGTCAGGGAGAGCTAACCGAAAATTGAACCGCTTTCGGTGGCGTTCCTTACCATACATACCAGAGCGTAGGTGCGTCGTTACATAATTGAAATTCAGAATTATAACACATAAGTTAGTCTTTGCCACTTTAAGTAACTAGGCTAATATAGTCCTTAATTGGGCAAACTACCGATTCCTCACCGTAACCCTAAGTTTTTCCCGTAACACAGTCCTTAAGTACTGTGCTATCCTCAATGCAGCTCTAATACCAGGCTGTGGTGGACCGGAATCCGCCCATCCAGGATCGCAGAGGGTGGTGTCGCACGATGCGACACCCGACAGCAAACGTCATAAGAACACATTATATTACATGGAAAAAACAAACTGAATGTACAAAGTAGTACACTTCTCAGTTACAAACTAGGGTCTTTATTACACAGCGGAAGTTTCTTTTGTACAACTCACGCCCGCCTATCTAGCAAAAGTCGGTTGCCCAGCCCTAGGGAAACCTACACTAGCTGCACGTCTCAGCTCAGCACGGCGTGTACGGCTCCCACTCAGCCGTGGTCCCTGACGGAGGGTAACCCTCGCCGGTGGACTCGTACTCCGAGTCCGTGGGTGGCTCCTTACCTGAAAAACACTTAAGCAGCAACCGTGAGCACGATGGCTCAACAAGGCTTAACCGACTCACCTAAGCATGAAATTCTACATGAGGTGTACCATGACATAGGATAGCAATGTTGCAGCAAATGGACACGCCTACAAGTTCATCCTTAGTTCATCTTTTAGCAACAAGTTAACAGTTCATGAAGCTGAAATTTGTTGAGCAATATTTGGTGGCAAACATGTAGCAATACAATGTTATATCATATCAGCAGTATTGAATCACCATATTTCATATATTAGTCTACGTCACGACTCAGTGGCCAAGTGGTACTCTTCACCGCGAGGGACGGCGAATCGACTCGATATACACCTGCAGGGAAACCCAAAGAGCACATCACGTACGCCCACCCGTGGAGCTGCACAGCACGCTCACTCGATGTCGTACGGGACAACCTATCACCCAACAGCCCAAACGTCGAACTGGTCGCACCGAAACGAGCAGGAGCCACACGGAGCATCTCTCTATGCCCGTTGGCAGATTTCCACCTTGCTTCCCTCAGCCTACACCTATAAATCGGTGTGTTATGCCTCGACGCCCGGTGGTTTAGGCTACATCGGTTTATCGGGGCCCCTATATCCGATATGCCTTCGGTACGTTCAAACTTGATCAGCGTGGGCCGCACACGGATCGGTCCTCAATCGACACGGACAGGGCTGCGCACACAAGACTCCCTCTTGCTGCGCCCTAGCCCCTGCCTAGTCTCATTTTCATTACTAATGTGATCTCACATCACTCAACCGAACCCGTGTGTCCCAAGCCTATCTCGCGAGTAGATTCCCAACTACTCGACTTGTACCGAAGCCCTATGAATCTTTAAGCATAGCCTATCTACTCGAGGTCTTAGACACTACCCTCACTCTTATGGAAAATTTCTGGTCATGCAAGTGGGGTTCCATCCATCCTATACCTAATGCACATTCACACTTCATATGACACATGTAAACAAAGTAAAACTTATAAAAGGTTAATGCAAACCGGGGCTTGCCTTGTTGCTGCTGGTCACGAGTTAGTTCCTCCTCTGGAAGCAGGAAGTCGAGAATCTCCGGAGCTTCCTCGCCTTCAGCGACTACACGTTATTGAAATACTACATGCTAATTAATATGCATACAAGTTATTGTAAGGTTACTGCTATTAGTTCTAATAACCAGTTCTAACAACTGGAACTCTGTTTAAGAATTTAAAATGGAACTAGGGTTTAGTGGTTTGGGTTTGGACCTAAGTACATGGTTAAGTGCTAAGTGGTTTTCCCCCTTTTCCATATTAATCTCTCAAGTGGTTAAACATGACAGGGTGATCCAGAGCTCCAATGGAGCAGAGAAATTTTGTGTGAGTTCCTTGTCACTAGAAAACTCTCTGGACCAAACATTAGCACTTTTCATGGAGTGGTTTGCTCAAAATAATTCTCTTAGCAAATAAGCAAAGAAGAATTAATTCTGAGGTAATACCCCTGTTCATGCCCAACTTAGTGAACTATAATTTCAGTTATAGTACATAGAGTTTGCATGAATTTTTCTAGCATTTTTGGAGCTAATATTTGCCCAGAACTGAATTTCCATGTTTTGGAAATTCTCTGAAAATGTTTCTGTATTCAAATGAACACAGCACCTTCAAATTTGAATTGGTCTGACCAAATCAACTTCAAATGGTCTGAAACTTTTACAAGGGTTCACTAACATCCTAAGGAACATTCTGGCAAAATTTGGGGATTTTTGGATGAACCAAACTCCCTCTAAAATTCTTTTGCTGAAAAGCTTTAAAGAATTTTCCAGAATTAAATAACCGGTTTCTTACAAATTGAGTTGCATATTTGGATAGAGCTTTGCAAGATGAATCCAACCCAATTTGAATCACTAAATTTGGAGCTTCCTAGAAAAAGTTATGGAGTTCTAAAATTTGAACTAAATCTAGAATTCTAAATAATCCGGAGAAAAGTTTAAACTCTGACCGTGGGCCCGGCCCACACGTGTCACCGCTGGAGCTGAGCCACACGGGGCTACAGACACTTTCCCGCGCGGTCACACTTGATCCCGGGGCCGCAGTAGATCTGGGTTTTAAACTCCCCGACGCTGACATGTGGGCCCCGCGGGTCGTCTTCCTCCTCGCGTTCCCGCGCTCGCGCGCCGCCGGGCTCGCCGTAGACACGCTGATATTTGCCGCCCGGCCGACTCTCGCACTCTACCTCGCTGCCAGGGCCTAGTTCCACCTGCTGAACATGCTGGCACCTTCTCCCCCAACCGGCGGTGGCTCTACCCTAGCCGGCGACGGTGCAGCGGCTCGGCAACCCTTCGGTCACGTCGCCCGGACAGTTTAGCCCACCAAAACATTAGTGGATCGGTGCTATAGCACCAGTGGGTGCTAGGGAAGCTCGTCATAGTGGTGAAACCGCCCGGAGAGGGCTCTATCCTAGGTCTCATCGTGAGCCCGAGCCTCCGTGCCTCAATTACCGTAACAAAACCTAGAAATACCCGGATTACATGCGGTTTCAAGCCAGGGCCGTGAGGGGCTAACGAGCGTTGATGAGTGGCGGTCCTGTGTGCCAGTTTTCATGACCTAAGAACAAAGGTGGCGAGTGAATTCGACGTTGCCGTGCCGGAAGGTCCGTTCGTGCCCGCCGGAGAACTTTCTCCAAATTCGAGCTCTATGGTCCAGGTCACAGTCTGAGCTTCGGATATGAGCACCACCGGTCCCTGACGCGTCCGAGACCGTCCTTGCTCAGCCGTGAAAGGCCCTCTGTTGGGCTGTCACCGTGAGCCGAGTGGTGGCGGTTTCCTGGGCGTTGCTCGGAAACGTGGAGCTAGGGCTGGGGAAGGGCCGAACTCGACTGCTCTCGTGCCGAGGAGGTAGAGGACGAGTAGCTGGTGTGGTTTTGTGGCTAGGAAAGGTGCTGCTCGCGGTGGTTTGCCGGATTCTCGATCGAGCGCAAGCGACGGCGTGTACTTGGTCGTTTCTCGGGCAACAGAGCACGGCGCCTCGGTTTGGCGGTGTAGGTGCGTGATGATCGGGCGGAAGCAGCAGGCCAGCGCGAGGGAGGAAGCAGGAGCTGGCTGCGTCGCCTCACGTGGGGGTGTCCGGAGGCTTGTCTTGGTGGCACGCTGGGAGCTATTGCTTCGGTGAGAAAACTGAGCCCGTTCGGCTGGAATAGCTCCCCCACTGATCTGTGGGGCCAACCTTCCCCCCTAATCCTCTCTTCCTCATTTCTTTTGTAAATATCTCAGCTACTCTCCATTTAATGAGAGACTTAGCCCCCAAGTATTGGTTTGAATTTGAGTTCCAAATTTTGAAATTTGTTTGGTCCAATTTGCTTCATATTTAAACTGAATTTCAAATTCAGTTTTGAATTATTGCAAATTTGGCTCCCGACAAGCTGAACTCCAATGGGGATGAAATTTGGTGGGTTTACTCAGAAAAATGTGCTGAGTTTAAATATGAAGCTAACTTTTGAATTTGGGTGATGAAAGTTACTGCAATTTGAATTTACATTCAAATTGGCCTCATTTTCAAATAACCCAAAAATTGCCTCAAATAGTGTTGGATTTGCATGAAACTTGGCTTGAACCCTCCCAAGACTTTTTAAGTCCTAGGGGTGAGCTCAACCTATCATGTTCATGTGTAGAAATCCTACTTTGTTAAAGTGAAGGCTTTCCCCTCTAATTACTCTTTTGATGGAGGTTACTTGCTCTTCACAACATTTCCTAAGATATCCACAATAAAGACTGTGGTGTTGTGAGGTTAAGAAAAGTTTTTGCAAGTCCCTTTTCTTTGGCTTTTACACCCTTGGTCGTAACATCTTTTCTAAGCCGGCAACTTAGAAGCCCTAGCCCCAAACTCGCCATGTTAAACCCCTTCGCCGGAGTTTGACCACCGGAGAGACTGCCGACGAGCCTAGACACGATCGCCATCGCTGGAGGAGAGCCGCTGATCTGTTTTTGCTAGAGGAAGGACCCGAAGGAAGTAAGGTAGGTTTCCAATACCACCTTACGACAACATCGCAGTTTTCTTTGCATCTGTTCTTCGATCTCTTTGAACAGAAGCTTTTTCGTGGATAGATCACGTGTTGATCTGTTCGATCTAGATTAAGAGTCAAGATCATTATCACATCCACATTTGATCCCTACACCTCTGTTCATCGTAAAACCCCATGCAAGCCACGCAAGAACACGTACAAACTAAACTGCATCATAGGATTAACATGCATATGCATCAGTGCATCTTAAAGTAGAGTTTGTGCATGGTATTGATTGCTATGAATCTTGTATGTGTGTGATCGCGTATAGAAGGACAAGCTCAGGGAGCTACCTACGACAGACTACAACAGCAAGAATTTGAGCAACAGGATCCACAAGAACAAGGCAAGTGCCCCTTGACCATATTGATCCCATGTTTTGGAAAACTGTTTTGTTTGTGAAAATGTGTGTGTGCTTGAGTCAACTTGATGGGAAACCCTTTCACAGGAGTTTACTAGTTTTGATAACCACCCTTGTCCCCGAGACAGTTAATGAGTCTGGTATGGGTTTTGCTTTTATGCTTCGCTGAGTCCATGGGATACGGGAAGCGAGATAGATGTGTCTAGCTAACTTCACTCGTATGTATAATGAGAAACGGATGTTATTAATGAACATGAATCGGAGGGAGATCTAGGCAAGCCTTGTTTTGTGGATGACATAGAATGAGATGGTGGTTTACTTGCCATAGATCTAAGGACCGGTTCATGCCAACCATGCCAGGATATCAGTGCCACCACAAGGCCAAATATGGGTGCGGCTTAGCTGAGTAATTAGGTAAGTTGCTAGATTGTTATGGACCGTGGAAGGCGCAGGGAATGGGGGTCGAGTGAGGACTGCCCTGGGAACTGCATGGCACAAGAGGGGGACCGTGGGTGGGAGAATTGGAGATTCTAGCCAGCTGGTGAAACCTTAGTGAGTCCATACATCTAGTAGCCCCTTTGTAAAGGCTATTTTGTGATCTCTTGGCCATACACCGACAGTTGTGTACTGGTATAATGGAGGTTCTGCAGTCGCCGACAGGTGACGAAATCACAAACTTGTTGGTAAAGTGGTACAAACTCTGCAGAGTGTAAAACTATCATGATAGCCGAGCTTACGTCACGAGCGCCTGGACAACTCACGTGATTAAATGGGATGGGATGGTATTTGGTTTGGTTATTGGTTTGGTTTGGTCTTTGGAGTTGGTTTTTGGGACTGTTGAGTCCGGGTAATGAGATTGATTGCATCACTGTTGAGTCATGGCAATGAGATTGGTCTCGGAATGAGACAGAATTGAATGTGAGATGAAATGGTAGTGAATACGAGATGGTATTCATGAGATGTTAGTAAATATGAGATGGTATTCATGAGCAAAGTTGAGAAAGTTTAATGTCTAGTTGAGACATGGAAAGGGATGAATCGTGATGGAGGTATGTTAATGTTTAAATACATGTTGGGATTACATTCATTTAAATCTAAGTAGCTGTTTTTATCGTGTTTTGAGAAATAAACTTTGCTTTCTGCAATGAGCCTTTTTATACCTTCCTTGTTGTGAGCTACATATCATATTTTCCCGCACTTGCTGAGTACATCATGTACTCAAACTTGCATTATTACTTCATCATCAGCAATAGGAGAGGAGTATTATGAAGACCACGTGGAGTATTAGGCGTGTAATCTATCCTCAACCTTGCCTGTGGGGATGTAGTAGAGATGGAGCCGCCGCTGCTGTTTAGATTGCTTCCGCTATCGTTAGAAGACTTCCGCTGCTAGATTAAGACTTCCGCTGCTAAGATAGACTTCTGCTGCAATAAAGGTTGATGTAATAAAGTACTTGAATATATTCATTCTTGGTTATATATATTCTGAATTCAGTTTGTGAGTTATATGTGTATGTGTGATGAACATCCTGAGCACACATATGCATCAGTCTTAGTTCCGAGAGGTTCTCTCTCAGAACAGGGACGTCACAACAAGGGAGATCGTTGGACCCCATGTAACAGCCCTTTCCAACCCACAAGCTGCTGACAAGTCTCAGAGGTTGCTCGTGGAGTTATAAAACTGCTACGCAAGCGCACAAGAAGAGATCTGTTACCTCCGCAAGAATTTTTATTTGCTGGAGAAACAAGAGGAGACTCGCGCCAACGCGGGAGCGAATGGAGCACCAGCGCCTTCTAACTCTACATGGACTGCTGACTCACCATGGCGTGCGCCCATGTATGGACCCACCCCCGTCACATGGCGGGAACAGCACCAGTTCACATGATTAAGTTTAGGACTCCCATTGAATAAGCTGTAATAGGAACGTTTAAATCGTAGTAGCATGAATAGGAGTGGTGTGTTGAACTTTTGTGATGATTGGTTGTGTTTGTGTGCTGGTGTGAGTTGTCGGACGCTTCGGCGAATGTCCACATCCACACATAGTGGGGAGATGTGAGATGCTTCGGCATGTGTTCACATCCTCATATAGGCTGAAATTAATAAAGGAAGATATTTAGTTCATACACCTTGATGCATATAGTTGGGGGATCAATCTAAAATTCTATTTTCTATTCTACTCAACTCTCTCTCACAGATGGTGAGGGAATACGCCAACCGTCAAAGGAGGAACGTTCGTGGCAACCCTGAACCACAAGAGGATGACAACGTTGAAGTTCCTGAAAATGCTAACCCCGGGGCTGATGCAAACAACCTTGAACGGTTTATGGCTATGCAGAACCAGCTCATGCAAACTATGATACAAACTTTGGGACAGCTGCAAGCCAACAATAACAACAATCCTAACCCCATTCCTGCACCCCCACCGCCACCACCACCACCACCGCCGGCTCACAACAGATTGGGAGAGTTCATGAGGACTCGACCGCCTACTTTTGCACAAGCTAATGATCCCATGGAGGCTGATGATTGGTTGAAATCCATGGAAAAGAAGCTTGCTATTGTTCAGTGCAATGATCAGGAGAAAGTTCTCTTCGCATCGCACCAACTCATGGGAGCAGCCGCTGATTGGTGGGACGCTCTCTGCAATGCTCATTTCAACCAATCACTTGGGCTGAATTCATGGAGAGTTTCCGCTCTCATTATGTCCATGCTGGAGTCATGATGCTTAAAAGTCAAGAGTTTGAAGGTCTCCGCCAAGGAAAGAAGAGCGTGAATGAGTACCTCAACAAGTTCACGCAGCTGTCAAGGTATGCTCCCGAAGACGTGTACTCGGATCAAAGGAAGCAATACTTGTTCATGAGAGGATTGAACAATGAGATCCAAGTACAACTGCTCAACAATGATTATGCAAACTTTCAGAAGTTCGTTGACAAAGCTATAGTGGTTGAGAGCAAGATCCGTGAGATTGAGCAAGAGGGCAAGAGGAAGATGCCATACCAGCCACAAGGGAGCAATGTACGTCCCCGTTTCATGCCACCAGCTGCACCACAGTATGGCTCGTCCGCTTCTACTTTCCGCCATGCAAACCCACCTCGCCCTAATCAAACACCGCAGCAACGTCCTGTTATGCAAGCACCTCGTATTCCTTTGCCTCCTGCGCCCCGTCCCAACATGGGCGCCTATGCTCAAAACCCGCCTCGCCCCAACATTCCTGCTGTTATGGGCAACACAGCATGCTTTTCATGCGGAGAGGCGGGACACTTTACAGGTCAGTGCTCCAAGAAAGGCCTTGGACAGCCAAGCAACGCGCCCAAGCAGAACCCACGGCCGAATGGAGGAGCTAATCAAGGTAACCGAGGGCAGCAGAACTACGCTCGTGGCAACGTGAATCATGTCTCTGCTGAGGAAGCGCAATAAGCTGAGGACGTCGTGATTGGTATTTTCCTTGCCAACTCCAACCCAGCCACTGTTTTATTTGATTCCGGAGCATCGCATTCATTCATATCATCCAAGTATGTTGCCAAGTATAATCTGCACATATCACACATGAAACACACTATGTTGGTTAATTCTCCCAGTGGAGAGATGAGGACTAATATAGTATGTCCAAAAGTAAACCTTAAAATAAGAGGGGTAGACTTTCTTGCCAAGCTTATTGTCTTGGATTCCCAAGGGATTGATATAATACTTGGAATGGATTGGTTAAGCAAGCACAACGGAGTAATTCAATGTGCTGAGGATCGTGCAGTTGACAAATGAGCACGGTACTCGTATTGAGTTCGAGTCAGCCCAACCGGCAACCGAGAAGGCAGCATTGAACCACGTCGAAGAAGCAACATTGGAAAGCATTCCGGTGGTTCAAGAATATTCATATGTGTTCCCGGAAGAACTTCCTGGTATGCCACCTGACCGGGACAGTGAATTTGCCATTGATTTAGTACCTGGAACTGCACCTAAGAGAAAAGGCCATATATGATGCCCGCTAATGAACTAGTGGAACTTAAGAAGCAAATTCAGGAGCAGCTAGAAAAGGGTTTTATACGCCCAAGCTCGTCACCGTGGGGAGCTCCCGTGCTCTTCGTAGACAAGAAGGATGGGACCCAAAGGATGTGTGTGGATTATAGATCTCTCAATGAGGTGACGATCAAGAATAAATACCCGCTGCCTCGTATAGAGGACCTATTCGACCAAATGAAAGGTGCCCAAATTTTCTCCAAGATTATCTTCGGTCGAAATACTTCCAGCTGAAGATTAAGCCCTCCGACATACCCAAGACTGCATTTTGAACATGGTATAGTTCGTATGAATATACCGTTATGTCTTTTGGGTTAACGAATGCACCCGCATACTTTATGTACCTCATGAATAAGGTCTTCATGGAGTACTTGGACAAATTCGTCATGGTTTTCATCGATGATATCATGGTGTATTCAAAAAGCGAGGAAGAACATGAAGAACATTTGAGATTGACATTGCAGAAATGCGAGAGCATCAATTGTATGCCAAGTTCAGCAAGTGTCAATTTTGGCTAAAGGAGATATCGTTCCTAGGCCACATCATCTCCGAGAGAGGAATATCAGTTAATCCCGGAAAGTGGGAGATGTTCTGAAGTGGAACAAAATGCAGAATGTGAGAGATATTTGGAGTTTCCTTGGGATGTCTGGATACTACCAACGGTTCATCAAGGATTTCTCCAAAATAGCGAAGCCTATGACAGAATTGCTAATGAAGGGAAAAGAATTTCAATGGACACTAGTGTGCTAAGAAAGCTTTGAGGAGCTCAAGAAAAGACTAACCACAGCACCGGTTTTGGTATTGCCGGACATGGGCAAGAGTTTCGATATATATTGTGACACATCAAGACAAGGGCTTAGATGTGTGCTCATGCAAGATGGACAAGTGGTAGCCTATGCGTCAAGACAACTAAAGAAACACGAGCTGAATGACCCCACACATGACTTGGAACTTGCAGCCGTGGTATATGCCTTGAAGATTTGGAGGCATTATATCCTTGGCCACCGATGTGAGATCTATACGGATCACAAAAGCCTCAAGTATATATTCACGCAAACATATCTGAAATGAGGCAACGTGGATGGTTGGAACTCATCAAGGATTATGATGTTGGAATCAATTATCACCCCGGAAAGGCCAATGTAGTAGCTGATGCGTTGAGCCGAAAGGGAGCATGTCACCAACTGTAACACCCTCAATTTCATATTCACGCATGCATGCATATTTCATATAAAGAAACATTTTAAAAGAAGTAGAAACAGAGAAAGAATCAGAAATATAACCGAAAAGAGCCAATTCCAGTTCACCGAAGAGCACTATCGACACTTCCCGTGGCCCGCTGGCCATGTGGCGCCTTCGGAGCTCATCCCTGCAGAAGGGGTGAGGTCCAGTGTGACGCCTCTGTTCTGAGAGAGAACCTCTTGGAACTGAGACTGATGCATATATGTGCCCAGGATGTTCATCACACATATACATGACACGACCCTACGGTCTTGTCGAGCCAGAATCACGCTGAGGGGTGCTGCGTTGCACAGCACCGAATAACACACATCAAAGGTACAAAGGGGAAGCAAAATTTTATTACATAAAGTGGTTTATGAACATTTTTACATCAAAATATGTCCAGTCTACACTCACGGGCGTAGACTACACAACAAGTACACGTTCAGCCCGTGAACGTGTCCTTGCTAGCACGCACGCACACTAACACGGTGGCGTGCATGACTCCCACTCGATGGGGTTCCCCTCCTGGGGTTCCGTCTCCTCCTCGGGAGTCCCTTCCTCATAGAACCCTGCAAAAGCTTCAAACACAAGCAGTGAGCACGAAGGCTCAGCAAGACTGACCCGTCTCTCCTAAACATGGAACTTTTACATGAGGGGTAATAGGTACATGATGTAAAAATCATTTGCAAGGACTCGCCTAATTAGTGGGACCTTACTTTCAAGTTTTAGCAGCAGGTTGTGGAGAACCTTACGCTAAGGCACAAGAGAGAGCCGCAACCAATCAAGAAACACATTTCTCTCATGTACTTTGCCCAAAGTTGAAAAGAACTTTAGTTAGCTCTAAACTACAACAAATCATTAACAATCAAGTCCACCTTCCAATCAGCAACATTTTAACATGTGACTAGCCTGTTCTTTCTACGTCACGGTACAGTGAACAAGTGGTACTCACTGACCGCGAGGGACGGCGATTATAATCGATTTACACCTGCAGGGTTACCCGAATAACCCGTCACGTATGCCCGTACTCGATGTTGCCTACAGCAACCATCACGGACGCCGTACGCAACCACCTTTCACCCGTTAGCCAAATATTGATCCGGTCCCATCGTCCCGAGCAAGAGGTCTCTGCACGCCCATCTCAGTGCCGCCAGCCGATTTACACCTCAAGCTCTCAACCTACCCTCTGAACGACGGGCAATGCCTCAATACCCAGCTACCCGAGTTACATCGGTTTCTCGGATCCCATATATCCGGTAGGTCTTTGGTACTGTTCTAGCTTGTTCAACAGGCCTGCACACGGCTCGGTCCTCAATCGACACAAGCAGAGCTATAGCACACAGGTCCCAAAGTCCTGCTGCCCTTACTCTCCGCTCGGTCTCATTTTTCTTGCCATGTGTATCATGTGCTATCTCTACCTGAGTCGAGTGCCTCTAGCCTATGCTCGCGAGTAGTTCCAACTACTCGACTTGTACCGAATCCTACTCTATCTTAGCTTTGCAGTACCTAACCGGGTTTGCAATCCTAAACCCAACCCATGGTTTTATTGGCTATGCAATTGGGTTTTCAAACAAGACTCCAATGCAAAAAGTAATCATACTCAAGTAAATGCTGAAAACAATAAAAATTGGTAAAAAGGTTAATGCAAAACGGGGCTTGCCTTGCTGCTCTTGGCTGTAGGCTAGCTGCTCTTCCGGAGTAATGAAGTCTAAGACTTCAGGTTCCTCCTCGACCTTAGCGACTACAGGAGATACAAGTATATGTATTAATTAAATGCATTTGATTGGAATTAAACTTGTGCAGGTTGCAAGTCCAACTAGACAGACCCAATGACTCTGAAATTATGCGTGGAGCCTGAATCAAACAACACTATGGTGGGATGCTGGTGGAGTTGGAATATACCCGCAAGGATTGGCTCACCCTCCGGCATATCCTCTATGGCATGTTGGTGGACAGTGCCGGGCCTCGGGTTTGCCTGCCGCGCATTAGTAGGGTTCCGGGGCTGATTCCTCCCCGGAAGTTGCGGTGCAACTCCGCCGCATTGTCTCTCTGGACAACTGCTGGCGAAGTGTCCTGGGCGACCACATTTGTAGCATGTGACCGCTGCTTGTCCGGTGCTTGGGGAACGAAAGCCCGGCATGCGCTGCTGAGGTGCATACGCACGCGGCATCGCCCGCTGTTGCTGTTGTTGTTGCGGAGGTGGTGCTGGCAGTGCCGGCCTGAACGCCGGTGAAGAATAGGGCCGACTGCGGAATGGCATCGACCTTTGTGGTGGCTGCCAGCGTGAACCTGATGGTGGGCGATTCACCATCCGAAATTTCTGAGAAGGACCGCCTCCTTCTCCGCTGCTTTGCGGCGCGCTTCGCTTTCTCTCCGCCGCCGCTAACTCCTTGCCGGAGTCCTCCTGAACAATCACAGCATCAATTATGTCATTGAGGCTGCCACGATTGAACATCGCCAGTTTGTCCTCCAGGAGCGGGTTAAGCCCCTGGTAGAAGTGGTTCCGCCGCTTCTCGTCAGTATCGGCGTGATACGACGCATAGAGCGCGAGATCGTTGAACGCCCTGGAATATTCCAGCACGTTCCGGCTCCCGTGTTGCAGGTGTAAAAATTCCTGCATCTTCCTCTTCATCAGACCCGGCGGTATGTGATAGGCCCTGAAGGCCGTTCGGAACTCTGCCCAGGTCATAACTCGGTCGGTGGGCTGTGAAGCACTGTAGTTTGCCCACCATGCGCTCGCGGATCCCTGGAGATGCTGGACTGCGAACTGAGTCTTGCGCTGCTCACTTATTTGGAGCAGCCCGAACTTCATCTCTATCGTGCGGAGCCAGTTGTCCGTATCGAGGAGTTCATCCGCCCTTGAGAATACCAGGGGATGAGTGGCTAAGAAGTCGGAGTAGGAGCTCTGTTGACGCTCTTCACGATCTTGACGCCTCTCTGGTCGAGACGTATTGGCAATGAGGGTCTGCAGCAACTCCGTATGCTGCTGATGAGAGCCCGCCATTGCTGCTACAATATCCGCCAAAGTAACCGTTGGCGGTGGCGGTGGCGGTTGTTTCTGTGGTTGCTGCTGCTGTTGCTGTCCCGAGGAGTCCTCAGGAGGCTGTTGGGAGGTTTCTCTCCCTTGACTAGAACCCCCAACGTCTGGGTTGGCACGAGTACGAGTCATTCTGAAATTCAAAACAGCAGCGATCAGTACATGTCATACTTAAAATTCCATATGCAACAGTAGGTATTGAAGTGACGCATGAATAATTTGCACAACATTCACATATATTGATAAAGAATAAACTTTATACAAGATGTTCTCGGGTCTCCGAGAAGTCGTGCTCATGTCGTCACTATCTATACATACGCTACTGCCTACACGACATGTCACCGATTACAAAAGTTGGGTTACACTACTCTAGCTGCCCTACTTGGCAACCGTAACCCCCTACTCGGAGTAGAACTCGACCTCCTGCGGGTCGTCCTCCTCAGGTACCTCTGCTGCTGGCTCCGGATCTACTACCTCCTCTCCCATCTCAGGTTCTCCCATTGCCGGAAGACCCAAGACCACCGCTATGCCCAATACCGTAGGTACGAGGTCCTGCAATGCATGCACCTCGTCCATGGCTTGGTTGTAGTCTTCTTCCCAGCCTTGCCCTTCTTCAATAGCGTCATCCCGCTCTTGAGTAATGTCCTCAATCTTCTGGGTTAGAGTCTGCACCAGCTCTTGCAACGCTGCGATGTCAACATGGCTTTTCCTCTTCGCCTTCTTCAGACGATGCAACTGATTATGCTGTTCGTTCAGTCGCTTGATCGTCGGAAGGAGCACATTGTGCACTGTGAGCACTCTCGAAATGGTCTCCACGGCTTGCGTTCTCTATGAGATTTGCGGCGAGATGCTCCGTATGAACAGCTTGGCTGTCCATCACGGCATTTCCCGCCCCCAACTGGAGGCTAAGGCTTGGTTCCGCGGGGCTATACCTTGGGCAACCCGGATCGGCTGCCTCCCGGTACCTCCCTTCCCACACATGATGAGTCCGTCCCTCCACCAGAACGAGCGTGTATGGAGCGCCCTCCATCGCTCTCACGTGTAGCTGGCAGAAACGTGACATGGTGTCATGGGCTGCCACTTGCCACATTCCCTCGGGTTGTCTACCTCTCACCGTAACGGTGAACGGCGCCCACCCGGGTGGCGTAGGTCCTGCAGGAACCTCGACATGGATTGTCCACGTCTTGTTCCCCTCCTCGCCTTCTTCCTTGGCGAAGTACTGTGGCATCTGGTTGTACCCGAAATATTGAAGCATCTACCTTAATGCTTCCGGATAGCCACTGTAGTGAGAACAGTGAGACTCCACCCACCCGTTCTCGAACTGTTTATCCGCTGTCATCTGTAAAAATATATTTGAGAGATGTAAAATATTTATTTGAACAGTAAAACATTGAGTTATAACACAAAACATGTTATTGAACCCATAAAACTTGGAAACATAGTTCAAATTTAAACAATTTTTACTGCTGATCTGCTGTCCAACATGACAGCCCTGACCAGTTTCAATTTCAACCTGATTTAGGCCATGCTAAAGCAAAACCAATTCTGGAACTCAACATCAAAGTTAAAGCTAACTTTAATAGCTTTCCAGAAAGTATTTGCTTGGCCTAAGATCTGTCCTGGTTCAAGAGTTATGAGATGTCAAAGTTAACAGAATTTCTGGAGAAAATTGGACATCACCTCCCTGCTTTAGGTACTGATTTGATCCAACAATTCCAGTTAATTCTGCTCCCAATCTGTGGCGGACCGGGATCCGCCCATCCAGGATCGCAGAGGGTGGTGCCGCACGATGCGACACCTGACAGCACACGTCATAAGAACACAATATATTACATGGGAAAACAACTGAACTGTACAAAGTAGTACAAACTCCAGTTACAAAATATTATTTATCTTACACAGCGGAAGTCTACACTATACAACTCACGCCCGCCTATCTAGCAAAAGTCGGCTGCCCAGCCCTAGGGCAACCCACACTACCTGCACTCTTCAGCTCAGCGCGGTGTGTACGGCTCCCACTCAGCCGTGGTCCCCGACGGACGGTAACCCTCGCCGGTGGACTCGTACTCCGAGTCCGTGGGTGGCTCCTCACCTGAAAAACACTTAAGCAGCAACCCTGAGCACGATGGCTCAACAAGGCTTAACCGACTCACCTAAACATGAAACTCTACATGAGGTGTACAATGACATAGGATAGTGATATTGCAGCAAATGGACACGCCTACAAGTTCATCCTTAGTTCATCTTTTAGCAACAAGTTAACAGTTCAGGAAACTGAAATTTAGTAAGCAATATTTGGTGGCAAACATGTAGCAATACAATATTATATCATATCAGCAATATTGAATCAACATATTTCATACATTATTCTACGTCACGACTCAGTGACCAAGTGGTACTCTTCACCGCGAGGGACGGCGAATCGACTCGATATACACCTGCAGAGAAACCCAAAGAGCACGTCACGTACGCCCACCCGTGGAGCTACACAGCACGCTCACTCGATGCCGTACGGGAAAACCTTTCACCCAACAGCCCAAACGTCGAACCGGTCGCACCGAAACGAGCAGGAGGTTCCCCACACGGAGCATCTCTCTATGCCCGTTGGCAGATTTCCACCTTGCTGCCCTCAGCCTACACCTATAAATCGGTGCGTTATGCCTCAACGCCCGGAGGTTTAGGCTACATCGGTTTATCGGGGCCCATATATCTGATATGCCTTCGGTACGTTCAAACTTGATCAGCGTGGGCCGCGGTCCTCAATCGACATGGACAGGGCTGCGCACACAAGACTCCCACTTGCTGCGCCCAGGCTCCTGCCTAGTCTCATTTTCATTACTAAAGTGATCTCACATCACTCAACCGAACCCGTGTGTCCCAAGCCTAAACTCGCGAGTAGATTCCAACTACTCGACTTGTACCGAAGTCCTATGAAACATTAAGCATAGCCTGTCTACTCGAGGTCTTAGACACTACCCTCACTCTTATGGAAAAATTCTGGTTATGCAAGTGGGGTTCCATCCATCCTATACCTAATGCACATTCACACTTCATATGACACATGTAAACAAAGTAAAACTTATAAAAGGTTAATGCAAAACGGGGCTTGCCTTGTTGCTGCTGGTCAGTAGTTAGCTCTTCTTCCGGAAGGTGGAAGTCCAGCACTTCCGGAGTCTCTTCTTCAGTGACTACACGTTTAATGAAATACGCCATGTAAATTTAAATGCAATGTGTAAACTTGAATACTTGACTATTAATAACTCTAGCTAGCCCTCCCCTTTGGTTCTGAAATTTTTATGGTGGATTGGTAGGGTCCTAACCAGAGTCTTGACCAAGTTTCATTAGAAACAAAGTTCAATTGAACCTTGTACAAATAAAAGCCTATTTGGTTAATATTTGAGCCTCTATGTAATTCCAGGGTTTTTCATGGCTCCAACCATTACTTTCTGGAAACTAGCATTTAGGATGGGTCTA
The DNA here is from genome assembly GCA_030760725.1 of Neostapfia colusana. Lineage (NCBI taxonomy): Eukaryota > Viridiplantae > Streptophyta > Magnoliopsida > Poales > Poaceae > Neostapfia > Neostapfia colusana. Next base: position 98,659,666 of record JASWHV010000007.1, on the reverse strand, counting down.
ATGGAGTTGGTTTCATGTCATTTGAAGAATTCTACTGAAAGTTATGTCCTAATTAAGATTGGAGAAAATCTGAAAAATGTTTCTGTACATTTTTCTATTTTCTCAGGGCAGTTCTCTTAATCACCCCATTAGGGTACCTAAATAAACTTGGATGAGTCTGAAAATTTTACTGGGATCCAGGGATTTTCCATTGAACCTTTCAGCCAAATTTCAGAATTTTTCATAAAGTAGTTCTCCAGATAAAATTCCCAACAGTTTAAAATTTAGGGATTTAATTCTGGAAAACTATCCACTTTTATGAGCTGAATTTGGTATTGCTGGAAAGTACTCAGAATTCTGAGTTCAGCAAAATTTGGTTCATCGAATTTGGAGTCCCTAGCAAAAGTTCTATGCATTTGAAGTTTGAACTAAAACTGGAAATTCCAAAAATGTTTAAATCCTGCGGGTGGGTCCATCGCACACGTGTCGACCGTTGGAGCCGAACCACACAGGCCACAGACTCCTTCCCGCGCAGCCACACTGGATCCTGGACCACAGAAAATCTCGCACGTTACTTCCAGCCGCTGACGAGTGGGGCCTCCCCCCTTCGTCTTCCTCCGGCCACCCGCGCGACCCCACCGTCGAGCTCGCTGGAGCTCTCACCGGAGAGGGGTTCCGGCCCTCAGAACTTGCCGATTCTCGCCGCCTGTGCCTATCTCGGCCTGGGGAACATGGTGGTGCCCTCACCAGAGCGTGACAACGGCCGGAACAGTGCTCCCGCCGGTAACAGCGGCGGGGAGCTCACCGGCGACGTCGAACTCGGCATCCCCTGCACCTTTTTCGATGCGGTTTGCTCGGGGAGCTCCGCTGACACCTGCTGGTCACGGTCATGGACACCGATCCCCGTGAAAATGGCTGTAACTATGACCTCATCGGCGACCTAGGCCGGATATCGGCTATGCTCAGAAAACTTTGAAGAACCGTAACCCTAGCCCACGGTTCTTACTGGTTTTTGATCCTAGGTGGTCGTGGCAGTCTATAGAGCGTGTGTGCGACTCGGTTTTCCTGGTGATGAGCTAACCCCCACGAATTTTGGAATTTGGTGGGGGCTCGGTCTTAGGACCCCCGAAACTTTCCCGGCGAAATACTCCCCCGACAGCCCATGAAATGAAGAACGGTTGGGACCAGAAGAATCAGCACCTAAAGGCGGTTCTTTCTTGTGTTGCTCGTCGGGCATGAAGAAGCCTCTGCTGTCCGGGCGCCGGCGATCAGAGGGCGGCGACTCCGGGTGCGCTGCTTCGGATGTGGGCGGGTGGAACCGAGAGAATGGGGAGGGAATTCACGCCGACCAGGGTTCGATCGCGTGTTTTGTAGCCGGCGCCCTCATCCCCCCCCCCCCCCCGAGCAGGAGGTGGCGCGGTGGCCGCGTTGGGATGGGGTCGACCCCGTGCGCTGTCGGCCGTAGGGTGTTCGACCGCGTGCCCGAGTCGGTTTGCTCCCCGGGGTGGCTGACCAGTGGGCCCTCTTCTCCCCTCTAATTCTTTCTCCCCCTTTCTTTTGTAAATATCCCAGCTACTGAACATTGAATGGGAGACTTAGTCCCCAAGTATTGGTTTGAATTTGAGTTCTCAAATTTAAACTTTGTTGGGTTAAATTTGCTTCATGTTTAAACTGAAATTCAAATTCAGTTTTGAATTATTGCAAATTTAGCTCCCGACAAGATGAACTCCAATAGGGATGAAAATTGGTGGGCTAACACAGAAAAATGTGCTGAGTTTGAATATGAAGCTAACTTTTGAATTTGAGTGATGAAAGTTGCTGCAATTTGAATTTACATTCAAATTGGCCTCTTTTTCAAATACCTCCAAAAGTGCCTCAAAAAGTGTTGGATTTACATGAAATTAGGCTTGAACCTTCCCAGGACTTTTCAAGTCCTAGGGGTGAGCTCAACCTCTCATGTTCATGTGTAGAATTCCTACTTTGTGAAAGTGAAGACTTTCCCCTCTAATCACTCTTTTGATGGAGGTTACTTGCTCTTCACAATATTTCCTAAGATATCCACAATAACAACTGTGGTGTTGTGAGGTGAAGAAAAGTTTTTGCAAGTCCCTTTTCTTGGGCTTTTACACAATCTGTCAAATCTTTCTGTTACAAAGTTGTAACCCATCTCATAAGCTTTCCAGAACTACCTCATTTTCTATTTTTTTGGATTTTTATGCAGGAAGTTATGCTCAATTTACAGAGAGTTTACAGAGAGTCTTTGCTCTGCCCTGTTTTCTGGACAGTTTCAACTCTACTGCAGTTTTTGATTGGTTAAGGGATGAAACACCTCTGGACCTAAACAGAATAGTTGTAAAGCTCTTCCAAAGCTTTCCATAAATGTATCATATGACCCCAACCTCGAAATAACTCAATCTCTAACCTCTGATTAACTTCAGCCTTAATTCAGCTGAAAACAGAGTGCTCTGTCCTTAGCAACCTATAAGTTGAAAACTTGTCAACTTTGAATTCATGACTGAGGGAAGAGGTTACATACAATGAAGTTGTTCATTTAGTGGGGTGTGACGTCAATGCGTCACCAGATCATGTCGGTACTACGTCCTCACAAAGAAAAACCAATACCGGAGTTAGCCAGCTTCGTTAGTTCAGTGGCACTGAGCGTCTCTCGCACATGGATGCTACACGTCTACCGTTTTGTGGTTAGACTACCTGCAAATAACTCAAGCAATTGTCAGACTCGGCTGCACACTGAGTCCGGTATCCATACAGTTTGTACACCCCGCCATCATCACTCGCCCGGATGTTCTCAAGCCAAACACGCCTTGAGCTACGTGTTCACGTTACTGACCACGTGACGGGGTCTCCCAAATTGCACCATGCACGCCAGGGACAGACGTTCTTCGAATACCCCAAACGACATGAAAAGTCGTAGAGGATATTAAAGCGGGTCAGGTTATCTGCCACCCGTGGGGCTCCACCCTTCAGCTTATGCGCACTGGTGGACTGCGCCTACGTGCACCCCCCAAGACATAAAGCGTCCCGAGATGCACGATTTTCCGACATAGACAAATAGGTTAGCATGCCACTTTCTATACACTAATAACATCCTTATATGGGCTACTAACTCGTTCCTCACTGGATTTTTTTTTGAAAAAGATGACCCTTTTAGTGCGTTAAATCTCAAGCGAGCTCTGATACCAACCCAGACATGACCCCACGGTCTTGTCGAGCCAGGATCATGTAAAGGTCCCAAAAATGTGAATACAAAGAAACATGAGTTTGCACAAATGTTGGAGTCATGTGTATGAAAAAGGGGCTTAGTTGAAACTTTTTCCCACATATGATAACATAGGTGAGATTCTTCTAAACAAACTTAGGGCTATTGCATGGATGGACCTAATGTGGATTAAAACCACAGAAATGAAGAGCTCAAGTGCAATGGAAGAGTTTAAAAATCAGTGATGAACTAAATGTAGATTCAAATTTCAAGTGAGGGGAAGACACAATGGAAATTCAAAATTGTTGTGTCCAAACTATTGTTTGCAGCAGCTAACACAAGAATCAAGTGGCATATTTGGATTCCTTAGGTCCAAATTAGTGGGGAGGCAAAGTTTCATTAATTTTTGAAAAGGTTTGCTACCCATTTTTACAAATGGAGTCAAATGTGCAAAGAATTCAAATAAACATTTGAATTTGCATGGAATTTATCCAAACTATTCAGTTGAGCCCAGTTTCCAACTTTCAAACATTTGGGTTGGATAATTGTCAAACTTTGGAGATATTTGGAGGGAAAGAGGTACTGAATTGTGGGGCCCACATGTCATAGGAATGAGTAGACCTAACCCTTAAGTCTTTTTGCTCTGTTTCCTCACTCCACCAGGGTTTCACCCACGGGCGACACCGAGCGACCGCCCCCGTCGACCGGGGCTCCACCTCCTGCTCTTCGCTCGGGCTGCTGGCAGCACGGGAGTTGGCGGCGCCCCTCCACGTGATTCTTCCCGCGTAGACAAGGTGACCACAGGTGTTTCTTCTCCTCACACGTGCGTTCTCCCGAAAACAAAACCGAGCTCGCTGCTCCTCTGGGAAGCCATCGGGAACTGGCTAAACCACGCCACAGCGCCTCCCCGAGCTGCACAACGATGCTGTGCCATCGTTCCGCACCTTCTGAGTGCGAGAGCTAGCCACCCGGGGTGTGTTTCGAGCGTTAAACGCCTCACCCGTGGCAAACCACAGCCAGCCGACGATCGGACGCACGCGGGCAGCCTTCCACAAGGGTTGTCACGTCCGAGCAAGCCTGGCCACGGGAGCGCACCACCGTGCTGCTGCTCTCCCCCAAAGCGTGGAGCAAACCGTGGAGGATCGGCGGCCAATTTGGAGATTTTGTCCCGGCGACCTCAAACAGAGCATCCGGTAATCGCTGCCAAAATTCTCGCTCTCCAATCCTCTGTAGCTTGTCAAATCTTGCACACACGAGCTGGGCTAGCCGGCGATCATTTGCCCTTTTGCAACCAATGCATGAAAACCATTGTGCACGACGTATTTCACACTTTTTCCACGGCGGTTATGGTGGGGCGGTTCGGGCTCCCGATGAGAGCTAGGTTAGGGCCATTTCCATGCTGCTTCACCAACCGGACGATCCTCCATGGCGTCCACTGGTGCTGTAGCGCCGTTCCACCGAGGTATGGGCAGGCTAGGATGACCGGGCGACGTTACCGAACCCGTCCAGAGCCGCCGCGCCGTGGCCAGCCAGGTTAGAGCCATCGCCGGCCGGGGAAGAGGGTTCCATCGTGTTCAGCACGGGAAATTAGGCCCTAGCGCCGAGGGAGAGCTCGGGGGATGGCCGGGAGGCCGGAATCTGTCGAACTCCGGCGAGCCCGGCGGCGCGCGGGCCCGGGTGGCCGGAGGTAGAAGACGACCCGGTGGGTCCCGCCCGTCAGCGACGGTTTCTCAAATATTTGATCGGCTGTGGCGCGGGGATCGCGTGTGAAGGCGCGGGAAATACTCAGTAGCCCGTGTGGTTTGCCCCGACGCGTGACACTTGTCCCCAGACCCACAGCCAGTATTTGAACATTTTGGGGAATTTCAGTTTTCAGTTCAAACTTTGAATAGCTACAACTTTGGGTAGGAGAATCCAAAAATTTTGAAACAAATTTTGTTGGATTCCTCTGATAGATTACTATCCAAATGTAGAACCCAATTTGTATGAACACCTTTATTTAATTCTGTAAAATTCTTTAAAGCTTTTTAGCAAAAGAATTTCAGAGGGAGTTTGGCTAATCCAAAAATACTCAAATTTTACCAGAATTTGTTTTAGGGTATAGTGAACACCTGTAAAAATTTCAACTCATTTGGAGTTGATTTAGTTAGTTTAGTTCTGATTTTAAATTTCTGTATTCAAATGAATACAGAAACATTTTCAGAGAATTTCCAAAAACTTGGAAATTCAGTTCTAGCCATTCCTTAGCTCCAAAAATCCTAGGAAAATTCATGCACACTCTATGAACTATAATTGAAATTTTAGTTCACTAATTTTTGCATGGACATGGGTGTGACCTCAGAATTAATTCTTCTTTGCTTAATTTCTTAGAAAATTATTCTGAACAAACCACTCAATGAAAAGTGCCAATTTTTGGTCCAGAGGATTTTATTGTGACAAGGAACTCACATGAAAATTCTCAGCTCCATTGGAGCCTTGGATCACCCCTGTTCTTTTTAACCTCTTTAGGTGATCAATATAAAAGAGGGGGAAAACCACTTAGCACTTAATCAAGTGTTTAGATACAAACCCAAACCACTAGCACCAGTTTCATTTTAAATTATTAAACAGAGTTCCAGGTTTGAAACTTGTTGTTAGACCTTGTAGCAAAGTCTTTAAAATTAAACAATATGCACATTCTTCACGTGTAGTATCTACGTGGAGGAGTTGAAATCATCGGAGTAGAAATCAAGGAAGGAAGAAAGAGGTTGATCAAGCACCAAGTGATCTTCACTAACTGCATATATATATAAGTCACCTGCAAAACTAAGGCAAGCCCCGGTTTGCATCAAATTTACAAGTTTTTATTTGTATTCACTTCATACGTCTAGCATTTTATTTATTGCATTACGTCTAGATGGTATGAAACTCCAAATGCATGCCCCAGAAAACCCTGGAGTTTAATGTAGGATATGTTATCAATTAACTATAACTGCTGTTCTCAATAAAAGTGGATTAAAAGAGGCATAACTCGAGTAGGCAGATTCCTACTCGTGAAATGGGATTAAGGGGGATCAATCGGAAGAGTTGGGAATTGATCCTCATAGTTGGGAATGGAGACCGGGCAGTGGATGGAAGGTCAAGGACGTGGTCCTGTGAGCCTAGTCTATGTCTGAGTCGATTAAGGCCCGTTCTCGTGTGCGACCCCGCTGGACAAGTTTGAGATGTGTACCGGATGCATACTGGCAATATGAGACCCAGGAAACCGATGTAACATGTTAACCTGGGTGTCGAGGCATACCTCACCGTCTGATGCCGATGCTGAAAGGATAGAGAAGTCGGCTCTACGAGGGTTTGCCGTAGAGAGACTTAATCCCAGTCGGTGGGACCGGTTCGACATTTGGGTGTCGTGTGAAAGGTTGCCACGTACGACGTCAGTGACGGTTGCTGTGTGCAACGTCGAGTACGGGCGTACGTGTCGTGTCAGCCGGGTGTTTTTGATTGCAATCACCGTCGCTTGCGGTAGCGAGCATACTTGTACACTGAGTCGTGACGTAGTAATAAACAGGGAAATATTTAATATGCTTCGTGGGTAATCCTCATAATGGAGATGAGGAACGATCAACACTTCACTAAATTTAATTTCCACCTTGGGCTAGAAGCGTCGAGGCAAAGCATTTCTTGTTTGATTGTGGAGTCTCGACGTTGATGGCGCAAGGTCAGTATGAGTCTAGGGTAGTTCACTAAAGTTATTTTCACCTCGGGCAAGTGACATCGAGACGAAGCGTTTCTTGTTTGATTGTGGAGTCTCGATGTAGGTTGCGCGAGGGCTATAAAAGTTGCCTAAAACATGAAGTAAGGACTCTCCTTTAGCTCAAGTTGGTCGTTTGTGCAAATTTCTCTAATCAGCCCTCTATTTCCATCATATAGAGTTTCATGACTAGGGTGACGGGTCAGTCTTGCTGAGCTTCGTGCTCACAGATACTGCACAAGTTGTTTTGCATGTAATAACTGTACGCTGTGATGTACGGGTACCTGGTGAGACTCGGAGCTCTCCGAGTGATGAACTCAGGGTAACCCCTGCCGCTGCTATTATGACAGTGTTGCTAGCGAGAAGGGTCCGCGGGCTGGACACCTTCTCGGCTGCTTAGCATAGGTATGAGACGTGAGTTGTAATAGACTTCCGCTGTAGTTTATTTTAAGAAGTATTTGTAAAATCAACTCTTTGTAAGCTTCCGCTTGTTTTATGTAATACGATGCTTTATTATGTGTGCTGTTGGGTGCCGCATCGCACGGCACCACCCAATGCGATTCCCGGGTGAGGTGTCCCGTCCCCATGAGTGATCGGGACGGCGGGGTCCTCACAGCGTGGTATCAGAGCCGCATTGGTAATAGCACACGGAATAAGGATTGTATTACGACAAAAACTTAGGATACGGTGAGGAAACGATAGTAGGCCCACATAAGGACTATAGTAGTATAGTTACTTAAAGTGGCATATCTAAATTATGTGTTATAATTCTGAATTTTGATTCTGTAACGACGCACCTACGTTCCGGTAAGAATGGTAAGGAACGCCACCGAAAGCGGTTCAATTTCGGTTAGCTCCCCTGACGAGGAAAGTAGTTCAGGGATAGGTCTCACAGCTTGGTGTGAGACGTCAATATGAAACTCTTGGACTCTTCATGTTCCTGAGTTCATATGAAACGCTGATCCCTAGCGTGCATTAGGCAAGTAAGTGGAGACCCCATCGCGTGTCAGTAACGCGAAAGTGTGTTCGTCTGGAAATAGCCCAGGAGGACATACGCAGCGCTTGCCATCGGCGTGCCCTGCAGGGCAGTAGGTGGTATCCGTTGGGTTGATAACATTCCCAACCGTGACGACCCGTTCATGATCTACTCGGGTTCCCCATCGTGTGGTGTTGAAACATGATCACGTACCTTGAGACGTGACTTAACTCAAGGACGGCCGTATGGCAATGATACGGGCGTTTGTATTTACTTTCAACAATAGAACTGCCTGGAATGAAACAACCCTTGAGTGCACCACTATTGTGTGTTCTTCTGCAGGTACTAACCACGTACGTATCCCGTGTAGTACACGTGTGTGAGAGACCGTTTAGTGCCACTGATTATACGTATATACCGGTATAATCCGGTTTAGGTTTTCCTTTTGGAGAGACAACGTAGTACCGACATTGTTCTTACGGTGCATCGACACCGTACCACACATAATAACCTCTTCCCTATGAAGAAATGATTCATGAGCTAACTTTCAACTAAAAATGGAAGTTTGAAACGAATATTAGTTATTGAACTCTTCTTTTGAGCTAAGATTCAAATGAGAGAGTGTCTAGGTGTTAAAGATTTCAAAAACAGAGTGCTCTGTTTCTGGCAGAAATTTTTGCTGGACGTTTACAGAGCATAACTCTGAGTATCTTTAACCAATTAAGGTGTATGATACAGTTCTGGAAAGATTTTCAAGTGCGCTACAACTTTAATGTAGACCTCCAGAGCAAAATCATAGATTAAGTTGGTGAAAAGTTCAGTTGAAGGCAAACTGTTCAGAACCAGGACAGTATCAAAACCTCTCTGAACCTTTCTGTTTTTAAGCCGTAACTTCCTGTAGAAAAATCCCTAGGAGGCCTTTGGATACTCGTTGGAAAGATATTAAAGTTAACTTTAACTTTGATATTCAACTTGAGCTACGAAAGTGCTTCCAACTGGATCAGAATCTGATCTGTTTGAGAACCAATTAGTCGGCTTGTAAATCCTTGCTGTAGATACCTCAGTTTGCGCCAAAATCATTTTGCTTACATGTTGAGGTTTCATTATCAGTGTTACACTACTTTGTTTGCGGAATAAATCAAGTGATAGTGTTGAACTGATAATGAACTCTTGCAATTGCAGAATGGTGCGAACTCGTTCCATGAGTGAGGTGGGTGGTTCCAGTGGTGGTCGTGGTGATAACTCTCCACAGCGGGAGCAGCGAGCTCCGCTACAGCAGCCTCCACCAGGGCCTTCACCCACGGTCACAATGGCGGACATTCTGGCTGCCATGACGGGTGCAAGCGATGAGTGAACTGACTTGCTCCGCACCCTGGTGATGAATACATCCCGTCAAGGGGGATGTCAAGACGAAGACTTGCGCCAACCTCAACTGAATTCCTATGTTGAGTTCTTGGCAACTCAACCACCGGTTTTCATTGAATCTGAGGATCCTCTGGTGGCGGATAGCTGGATCCGTACCATTGAATCTAAGTTCGGGTTGCTTCAATGCACCGAACAGCAGAAGGTTTTATACGCAGCGCAACAACTTCACGGGTCCGCCAGTGCATGGTGGGCAAATCAACTCGCCTCCTTATCAGATGGACATGGCGTTTCATGGGCAGAATTCCGGAAGGCGTTTCTCGCGTATCATGTTCCTTCCGGAATAATTCAGCGGAAACTCGAGGAGTTTCTGGCCTTAAAACAAGCAGGGAGGGGTGCATACGAGCAATCGCGAGTGTTCAACCAGCTGGCGCAGTATGCGCCTCAACATGTGAACACCGAAGCACAAAAGTGTGAGTGGTTCTTCCGCAGCCTCAACCCCAAGATAAAGGAGAGACTCGTTTTAGCTGATCGAAAGAACTTCAACGAATTGATGAGTGCTGCCATCATGATGGAAGATGCTCAACGGGAAGTTCAGGCTGAGAAAAGAAAGAACCATGTACCACCGGAGAGTAGCAGTGGTGCTCCGCAGAAATACAGGGTGGTAGACAGTACCTTGAACTGTCAGCTGATACAGCCGGCTCGACGACTCCAGAAATATTCCAGTCGATCGTCCCAATACTCTGATTTCGGAAGGCTGCAACAACGGTATATGCAGCCACGTTATTCTGCTCCTCAAGTGTTCTTGCCACAGCAGAATCCCACTAATGTCCATGCACAGAGCAACCAGGAACCGGCTGAGAAACCGTGCTTCACGTGCGGGTACTTGGGTCACATCAGCAGAAAGTGTCCAGAAAGGATACGCCACAGAGAAACTACACCGGGGCGGGGTATAAATCAACCCCGTGCTCAGCTTCAAGGAACAGCACCAAAATCTGGGTGCATTTATCATACAGCTCTAGAGGATGTGCCAGATGGGGCACCTGTACTAGCGGGAATGTTCACCATCAATGAACTGCCTGTGTTAATTTTGTTTGACTCTGGAGCTACACACAATTTCATCAGTAGGTCATTTGTGTGCAAAGCTGAGCTCTCCACCTCTACACCGAAGGATCACTATCTTATCCGCTCACCCGGTGGAAATATAGCTGCTAATGAAGTAGTGATCAAAGCACCCTTGTGCTTAGGTGGAAACTTATGCCCCACAACCCTCATTGTATTAGAGGGACAGAAGATCGACGTGATTCTAGGAATGGCGTGGATGAATTACCATGGGGCTGTTCTTGATATTGGTCCACGGATTGTTAGTTTGGACTCTGCAATCTACGGTCTCCAAACGCTCATACTTGAAGCCGTGGATTCTAAAAATCCAGTGGTATACCACAGTGTGACCACGAAACTGGAGGATATTCCGGTGGTCCGTGAGTACCCAGATGTGTTTCCCGACGATCTTCCAGGGATGCCGCCTGAGAGGGATGTGGTATTCAAGATCGAGTTAGCACCAGGAACCATACCAATATCTCAGAGGCCGTACAAAATGTCTCCGAAGGAGTTAGCTGAACTAAAAGAACAGCTAAAGGACTTAATGGACAAAGGGTTCATCCGACCAAGCTCATCGCCGTGGGGCTGTTCAGCCCTTTTTGTGAAGAAAAAGGATGAGTCACTTCGATTATGTGTAGATTATCGGCCGCTGAATGCAGTGACGATCAAAAATAAATATCCGTTGCCGCGGATCGATATATTATTTGATCAGTTAGTGGGTGCCAAGGTATTCTCCAAGATGGACTTACGGTCTGGTTATCATCAGATAAAGATCAGAGCGGAGGATATACCGAAGACGGCCTTCTCGACTAGATACGGGCTCAATGAGTATTTAGTCATGTCTTTCGGGCTAACAAATGCACCCGCACACTTCATGTATCTCATGAATTCTGTATTCATGCCAGAGTTGGATCAGTTTGTCGTGGTTTTCATCGACGACATTCTCGTATACTCCAAATCGGAGGAGGAGCACACCAAACATCTCCATATTGTGCTTCAACGCCTACGAGAACATAAGCTGTATGCCAAATTCAGCAGGTGTGAATTTTGGATCAGCAAAGTACCATTCTTAGGCCACATTATTTCAGCATAGGGTGTGGCCGTGGATCCAACAAAAATTGAGCAAGTCTTGAAGTGGGAGTCTCCAACATCTGTTCATCAAATCCGCAGTTTTCTGGGGCTAGCGGGTTACTATCGGAGATTTATTCCCAGCTTCTCGAAGGTGGCTAAACCAATGACAGAGTTATTAAAGAAGAGCAGCAAGTATGTGTGGACAGAGGCCTGCGAAGAGGCATTTCAAACTTTGAAGAAACATCTCACAACGGCACCGGTGTTAGCCCAACCGGATACAACAAAGCCATTTGATGTGTATTGTGATGCCTCAGGCATTGGACTTGGCTGCGTCTTAATGCAAGATAGACGCGTGATCACGTATGGGTCTCGTCAACTCCGCAACCACGAGCAGCACTACCCCACTCATGACCTAGAGCTTGCTGCGGTGGTGGTCGCGTTGAAGATGTGGAGGCACTATTTACTTGGAAATTTAGTGCACCTCTACACCGACCACAAGAGTCTCAAATATATATTCACTCAGAAGGATATTAATATGAGGCAGCGGAGATGGCTGGAATTAATTAAAGACTATGAGCTCGAGATCCATTACCATCCGGGCAAAGCTAACGTGGCGGCTGATGCACTCAGTCGTAAATCCCACGTAAATAACTTGTCAGTTGTTCCGGATGAGGATGAAGAACCAAGCTTGCGGGTGATTCCGTATGGAGCGTTTGTGGCGGACCGGAATCCGCTCATCCAGGATCGCAGAGGGTGGTGCCGCGCGATGCGACACCCGACAGCACACGTCATAAGAACATAATATATTACATGGGAAACAACTGAAACTGCACAAACAGGTACAAACTTCAGTTACAACTATTGTTTATGTTACACAGCGGAAGTCTACACTACACAACTCACACCCGCCTATCTAGCAAAAGTTGGTTGCCCAGCCCTAGGGCAACCCACACTAGCTGCACTCCTCAGCTCAGCGCGGCGTGTACGGCTCCCACTCAGCCGTGGTCCCCGACGGAGGGTAACCCTCGCCGGTGGACTCGTACTCCGAGTCCGTGGGTGGCTCCTCACCTGAAAAACACTTAAGCAGCAACCATGAGCACGAAGGCTCAGCAAGGCTTAACCGACTCACCTAAGCATGAAACTCTACATGAGGTATACCAAGGCATAGGTTAGTAACATTTCAGCAAAACGACACGCCTACAAGTTCATCCTTAGTTCATCTTTTAGCAACAAGTTAACAGTTCATGAAATCTGAAATTTAGTAAGCAGTATTTGGTGGCACACATGTAGCAATACAATTATATCAATCAGCATCATTGAATCAACGTATTTCATCCATTAGTCTACGTTACGACGCAGTGAACAAGCGGTACTCATCACCACGAGGGACGGCGAATCGACTCGATATACACCTGCAGGGAAAACCCAAAGAGCACGTCACGTACGCCCACCTGTGGAGCTGCACAGCACGCTCACTCGATGTCGTACGGGACAACCTTTCACCCAACATCCCGAACGTCAAACCGGTCGAACCGAAACGAGCAGGAGGTTCCCCACACGGAGCATCTCTCTATGCCCGTTGGCAGATTTCCACCTTGCTGCCCTCAACCTACACCTATAAATCGGTGTGCTATGCCTCGACGCCCGGAGGTTTAGGCTACATCGGTTTATCGGGGCCCATATATCCGATATGCCTTCGGTACGTTCAATACTTGTTCAGCAGGGCCGCACACGGATCGGTCCTCAATCGACACGATCAGGGCCGCGCACACAAGACTCTCTCTTGCTGCGCCCTAGCCCCTGCCTAGTCTCATTTTCATTACTAAAGTGATCTCCCATCACTCAACCGAACCCGTGTGTCCCGAGCCTATCTCGCGAGTAGATTCCAACTACTCGACTTGTACCGAAGTCCTATGACTTATTAAGCATAGCCGGTCGACTCGAGGTCTTAGACACTACCCTCACTCTTTTAGGAACCTTTGGTTATGCAAGTGGGGTTCCATTCATCCTACACCTAATGCACAATCATACTTCACATGACTCATGTAAACAAAAGAAGACTTATATAAAAAGGTTAATGCAAACCGGGGCTTACCTTGTTGCTGCCGGTCAGTAGTTAGTTCCTCGTCCAGAAGAAGGAAGTCCAGCACTTCCGGAGTCTCTTCTTCAACGGCTACACGTTAATGAAATACTACATGTTAATTTAGATGCGAATGTGAGTTTTAGAGTAAGACTTCTACTATTAGTTCTAATAACCAGCCTCTAACACCTGGAACTTTGTTTAAGAATTTAAATATGAACTGGTGTTGGTGGTTTGGCTTGGACTTAATCACATGGTTAAATGCTAAGTGGTTTTCCCCCCTTTTCCACATTAATCCTTTAAGTGGTTAAACAGGACAGGGGTGATCTAGAGCTCCAATGGAGCTGAGAATTTTTGTGTGAGTTCCTTGTCACAAGAAAACTCTCTGGACCAAACATTAGCACTTTTCATGGAGTGGTTTGCTCAGAATAATTCTCTTGGCAAATCAGCAAGGAAGAATTTATTCTGAGGTAATACCCCTGTTCATGCTCAACTTAATGAACTACAATTTCAATTATAGCTCATAGAGTTTGCATGAATTTTCCTAACATTTTTGGGGTTAAGATTTGCCCAGAACTGAATTTCCAAGTTTTGGAAATTCTCTGAAAATGTTTCTGTATTCAAAGGAACACAGCACCTTCCAATTTGAATTGCTCTGACCAATTCAACTCCAAATGGTCTGAAACTTTTACAGGGGTTTACTAATGTCCTAAACAACATTCTGGTAAAATTTGGGGATTTTTGGGAGAACCAAACTCCCTCTAAAACTCTTTTGCTGAACAGCTTTAAAGAATTTTCCAGAATTAATTAATGGGTTTCGTACAAATTGGGTTGTATATCTGGACAGAGCTAGGCAAGATGAATCCAACCCAATTTGAATAACTAAATTTGGAGCTTCCTAGCCAAGGTTATGGATTTCTAAAGTTTGAGCTAATCCCTGAATTATTTTCCTACAGAAAATCCCCTCCCGCGCTAAACCAGAGGCTGACAGCGGGGCCCACCCGTTTAAATTGAACTAACCGCGCGCTCGCGCGCGATTAACACAGGGGCTGACAGGTGGGGCCGCGCCCTTCGTCTACCTCCCGACGTCGCCGCCCCGAGCCGCCGGAGCTCCGGCGAGGTCAGCGTTCCCGGCGATCTAGCTCACCGGAGCCGACGAGACTCGCCGCCCCCACGTAATCTCGGGTGCTGAACCCGCTGGACACCATGTCGCCGCCGGCTAACCGCCATAGCTCGCTGGCGACGAGCCCTATGCCTCTGTGCTACCTCGGCAACGTGTTCCCGCCCTTCTGACCATCTTCTTCGTGCGCTAATCGCGTCGCCACACTCAGGGAAACCTCGGGAAACTCGGCATGAGCTCTGTTGGGCCCTAAACGGCCGGCAACCCAGACCTCACCGGCGACCCCCTCCTCCGCCATACTGTCCTAGGGTGAACTTAGGGTTCCGGCGGTGATTTCCTTCCGGTTTTCGATCGAGAAGGGTCGCCAGAACCTCTAGATGCTCTCTCACAGCTCCGTTCGACCTCCCACCCACTAAGCTTCCCGAATTTCTGCTAAACCTAATCGGGTCCCGAAAGGAGCTACTCGTCCTAAACTGGAAAATTCTCCGCGCACAAAGGTCGAACCTTGGAACGGTTTGCGCAGTGGTCTTGAGGACGAGCTAGCGCTTCACTTTCCTATGGAGGTCAAAGCCGGAAGATGATCACAGCTGGGGTGGCATACGATCGGAGCTCGGGCGACTAGGCTGCTGGTTACGGAACTCGCGAAAATCAGTAACTCGCCGGCGGTCTCGGGCCTTTTATAGGCCCCTGAGGCCAGTGGAGAGCGCGACACCTGCTGTGCCACCTCCTCTGCCGAAGCAGGATCTGGCCGGCCGAGGTGGTCGGGCGCCGACGCTGGCTGCAGCTGGCGAGCGCGCTCGGTCGAGGAAGTCGGCTGAGGAGACTTCTGTGCTAAGTCTACTGACCAGTGGGCCTCCCCTCTAACTCTTTTGTTTTTCCAATTTTCTGAATTCTGTTGTGCCAAAATATCCTCAGCTACTCACAATTTAATGTGAGACTTAGTCACCAAATCTTTGTTTGAATTTGAATTCTCAAATTCAAACTTTGTTTGGTTAAATTTGCTTCATATTTAAACTGAAATTCAAATTCAGTTTTGAATTCTTGCAAATTTAGCTCTTGACAAGATGAGCTCCAA
Source organism: Neostapfia colusana (assembly GCA_030760725.1). Taxonomy (NCBI): domain Eukaryota; kingdom Viridiplantae; phylum Streptophyta; class Magnoliopsida; order Poales; family Poaceae; genus Neostapfia; species Neostapfia colusana. The sequence continues at coordinate 98,643,955 of JASWHV010000007.1, read as the reverse complement.
TGGAGATGAAAATTGGTGGGTTTACTCAGAAAAATGTGCAGAGTATAGATATGGAGCTAACTTTTGAATTTGGGTGATGAAAGTTGCTGCAATTTGAATTTACATTCAAATTGGCCTCTTTTTGAAATAACCCAAAAGTGCCTCAAAAAGTGTTGAATTTGCATGAGCTTTGGACTGAACCTTCCCAAGACTTTTTAAATTCTAGGGGTGAGCTCAACCTCTCATGTTCATGTGTAGAAACCCTACTTTGTGAAAGTGAAGGCTTTCCCCTCTAATCATTCTTTTGATGGAGGTTACATGCTCTTCACAATATTTCCTAAGATTTCCACAGTAAAAACTGTGGTGTTGTGAGGTGCAGAAAAGTTTTTGCAAGTCCCTTTTCTTGGGCTTTTACATCCCTCCCCCCTTAAAAGAATCTCGTCCCGAGATTATAAAAGAAGAGATAGCGATGTAATAGGGACTTACCCGTGCTGGGAAGCCATGAACTCCGGGTAATTTGAGCGAAGGAACTCCTCGCTCTCCCACGTCGCTTCTTCGGCGGTGTGGTTACTCCAGAGTATTTTGTAGAACCACAACGTTCTGCTACGCGTGGTTCGGGCTTTCTCCTCAAGAATGGCCACTGGATACTCATCATATGTTAAATCCGGTTTCAACTCGCCAACGTCTTCGATAGGAACAGCAGCGGTATGCTTCAAGCATTTTCGCAGTTGCGAAACATGGAAAACATCGTGAACACCAGCCAGAGATGCCGGTAGTTCCAATCGATACGCCGCTGGTCCACACTTCTCGGTGATAGCGTAGGATCCAATAAAACGGGGAGCGAGCTTCCACTTCACACCGAACCGGTGCACGCCCTTCATTGGAGACACACGGAGGTACACGTGTTCCCCAACGTCAAAGTGCAACGGTCTACGCCTCTTATCAGCGTAGCTCTTCTGTCGGGATTGAGCGGCCTTCAAATTGGCTTGAATGGTACGAACGCGCTCTTCGGCGTTGTTCACCACATTAACCCCGAATGTGACCCTTTCCCCGGACTCGCACCAATTTAGTGGGGTGCGGCATTTACGACCGTAGAGAGCTTCGTAGGGTGCCATCTTGATACTCGCCTGATAGCCGTTGTTGTACGAGAACTCCGCCAATGGTAGGTGATCATCCCAGTTCCTACCATGGTGGATGGCACATGCTCTCAACATGTCTTCCAGAACTTGATTCACCCTCTCTGTCTGGCCATCTGTTTGAGGGTGATAAGCGGAGCTCCTGATCAACTTAGTACCCAATGCAGCGTGTAGCTGCTCCCAAAAGCGAGATACAAATAATGCACCTCGATCTGAGACAATGGTCTTGGGTACCCCGTATAGGCATAGAATCTTCGCTATGTATAGCTCCGCATATTTGCCGGCATTGTAACGTGTATTCACCGGAATGAAGTGAGCCGTCTTGGTTAACCGATCAACGATTACCCATATGGAATCATGCTTGTTGGCTGTTAGGGGTAATCCCACAATGAAATCCATGCTCACATCTTCCCATTTCCATGCTGGGATCTTCAGGGGTTGCAACAGCCCTGATTTCTTCATGTGATCAGCTTTCACTCGTCTACACGTATCGCACTCGGATACGTACTTAGCTACCTCCCGCTTCATCCGTGTCCACCAAAATTTCTTTTTCAAATCTTGGTACATTTTGTTGCTGCCCGGATGAATGGAGTATTTGGACAAGTGAGCTTCATCGAGGATCTTTCTCCTCAACTCCATATCTCGGGGTATGACTATGCGGTCATTGAACCACAGCGTCCCCTCACCATCTTTCCGGAAACATTTAATTTCTCCATTGTCTATCCGTCTCCGGAGATGTGCCATGCCTTTATCCGTTTTCTGAGCTGCAATGATGTCCTCCCTAATAGTAGGGATGAGGGCAAGGTTGTACAGCGATCCATAAGGAACCAAGTATAAACTTGGCTCTTCCTCCTCCACCGGTGTAATGGTGAGGTGATGGACATGCGATTTCCGACTCAGCACGTCGGCAACCACATTCGCCTTGCCGGGGTGGTAATGGATTTCAATCTCATAATCTTTGATCAGTTCTAACCACCTCCTCTGCCTCATGTTCAGCTCCTTCTGGGTGAAAATGTATTTCAAGCTCTTGTGGTCGGTGTAGAGATGCACCAAATTCCCCAGGAGATAGTGCCTCCACATTTTCAGCGCCAACACCACGGCAGCAAGTTCAAGATCGTGAGTTGGGTAGTGCTGCTCATGGTTCCGAAGTTGGCGTGAGCCATAAGCGACCACACGTCCTTCCTGCATCAACACGCAGCCGAGCCCAATACCGGACGCGTCACAATACACGTCGAAGGGCTTTGTTGTATCCGGCTGAGCTAATACCGGGGCTGTTGTGAGATGCTTCACCAGTGTTCGGAACGCTCCTTCACACGCCGTGTTCCAAACATATTTTGTCCCTTTCTTCAGCAACTCTGTCATAGGCTTAGCGAGCTTGGAGAAGCTTGGAATGAATCTCCGGTAGTATCCCGCTAACCCGAGGAAGCTTCTGACTTCATGAACTGAAGTGGGAGCTTTCCATTTCAACACTTGCTCTATTTTACTTGGGTCAACCGCAATGCCTTCAGCTGAGATGATATGTCCAAAGAATGGCACTTGGCTGATCCAAAATTCGCATTTGCTGAACTTGGCGTAGAGCTTGTGGTCTCGCAATCGTTGAAGAACGATCCGTAAGTGTTCGGCATGCTCGGCTTCTGTCTTGGAGTAAACCAAGATATCGTCGATGAACACTACCACGAACTTGTCCAGCTCCGGCATGAACACCGAGTTCATGAGATACATGAAATGGGCTGGAGCATTTGTGAGACCAAAGGACATGACGAGATATTCGTATAAGCTGTATCTCGTCGAGAACGCCGTCTTCGGGATATCCTCCGCCCGGATCTTGATCTGGTGATATCCAGAGCGAAGGTCCATCTTTGAGAATACACTTGCCCCCACAAGTTGATCAAACAAGATGTCAATACGGGGCAGTGGGTACTTATTCTTGATGGTGACGGCGTTGAGCGGCCAGTAATCCACACACAGCCTCAGGGTTTCATCCTTCTTCTTTACAAATAGCGCCGAGCATCCCCAAGGCGAGGAACTCGGCCTAATGAAACCCTTGCTCAACAGATCATTGAGCTGTTCTTTCAGTTCCGCCAGCTCATTTGGAGCCATCTTGTATGGTCTCCGTGATATGGGCGTAGTCCCGGGTGCGAGCTCGATCTTGAACTCGACATCCCGCTCAGGTGGCATGCCCGGAAGATCATCCGGGAACACATCAGGATACTCCCGGACTACGGGGATGTCTTCTAACTTGAGAACTTCAGCATTATTAATTGTTAAAACTTCCCGGACTGGCGTGTCTAACACCATGGAATGCGGACGGTGGAATGGAGAATTTAAGTGAACCGTCCGTGTCCGAGTCTCTAGGACAGCGCCATGGTATTGCAGCCATGACATCCCTAAGATTGCATCAATCTTCTGTCCCATAAGGATTATCAAGGTGGTGGGATATAGTTTCCCACCTAAGCACAGAGGTGCCTTTGGAATCATCATATTAGCTGAAATCTTCCCTCCCGGTGAGCATATCATATAAGTGCAGTCGGTTGGGAAGACATCCAATTGATGTTTAGCCACATAGGATGCACTTATAAAGCTGTGGGTTGCACCAGAATCAAATAATATGACGATGGCTTGATTGTTGAGAGTAAACGTACCCGCCAGCACGTTATCTCCCTCTGGGGCGCCCTCATTGTCGAGGTTGCGGACGCCTCCAGTCCGCTGACCAACCTTCTTCGCCGGAGGTCGGCCTCGAGCACCACCCTGGAACTGGGCTTGCCCGCTGCTCTGCTGCCCCTGGGGACAGTCCTTCGCGAAGTGGCCCGCCTGGCCACACGTGAAGCAGGTGAAACGGGGCGGTCCCCCGCTGATCGGTGGACGGAAACCCAGGGCGCGTTGTGGCGGTGGAAACGCCCGGGGTACCGTCTGCTGCTGCTGCTGTCTTGGTGGTGGCATCGGCGGACGGAACGGGGGTGCTTGGAACGAACGTCCCCCGAACTGCTGAGGTCGCGCCGGTGGACGCCACTGCTGCCCGGATGGTGTCCGATACACCATACGGTACTTCTGGGGAGCGCCACTCCCACCACTGGGTGGAGCGCTGCGCTTCCGCTGCTCAGCTGCCAACTCCCACTGAGCATCCTCTTGCATGATCGCGGCATTGACTAAGTCGTTAAATGTGCCGCGGTTCCACTGTACGAGGTGGGTCTTCATTTCGGGGTGTAACCCCCGATAGAAGTGCTCCCTCTTCTTCTCCTCCGTGGAGATGTAGTCTGACGCATACTGCGCCAGATGGTTGAAGGCACGGGAGTAGTCGTGGGCACTCCTCCCGCCCTGCTTCAGTTCCAAAAATTCTTGGAACTTCCTCTTCATTATTCCGGGAGGGATGTGATAGGCGCGGAACGCCTCCCGGAACTCTTGCCATTCCACGGCATGGCCAGCCGGATGTGAGGCGACATAATTCGCCCACCATGCACCCGCGGCACCGTGGAGCTGCTTTGCTGTGAACAGTGTCTTCTGCCGCTCCGTACACTGGAGCAGTCCGAACTTGGACTCGATGGTCCGCAGCCAGTTGTCAGCCTCCAGTGGTTCTTCAGCTTCGGTGAACACTGGAGGGTGCGTACTCATGAAATCCGAGTACGACACTTCGCGGGGCTCACGAGGCCCTCGCTCTTGACGTCCTCCCGCCTGGGACGTATTCTGCACGATCGTGCGGAGCAGGTCGGTCTGCTCCTCACGACCTCCCACCAATGCCGCTATCACATCCGCTAGAGTAAGCGGAGACGGCGGTGGTGGCTGCTGCTGCGGGGTGCTGTCGTAGGCCAGTGGCTGGGAGTCATCACCTCCCTGTTGGCTAGAGCCACCAACCTCGTGCGTGGTCCTAGTACGAACCATCTGCAACCACACGACATTAAACATCAGTCCCGCAACATTTTGCATGCAGTCTAAATGAAATAGGTGTAAAACATAATGACAATGAAAACATGCGATACATCTCGTAAGTAGATAGTGTAATAACTTTGCACAAGCTACACTATTACCAGACCAAACACAAGCTAGTTTAATCCAACTTGATGAACCTCCACTTTGGAAGCTCAACATAACTAGGTTTGGTCACTACGAGACATTACTATCGCGTTGTCATCACGCATACCATCCTTAGGGTACAACACCCTCTCCAATGAGCTCAACTGTCATTCTTCTGTCAGCATGACCAGTTTCTACCTATTCCAAGTTTTGATCTGGTTCTAGGCATTTTCATGACTCAAGTTGAATACCAAAGTTAAAATTAACTGCAGTATCTTTCCAACGAGTACTCATTTGCCCCCAGATCAGCTTTGGTTAAAAAGTTATCCTAATTCAAATTCAGCAGAATTTCTGGAAGAATTTTAACAGCACCTCCCTTGGAAGTGGCTGTTTTCAACCCTGATTTCCACTAAATTCTGTGCTGAATTCAGGAACTTTGAATTGCAAAGATATCACACATCTTCTACTCTTTCTAAGGATGTATTATATGACAATTTTAGATTTTTCTACTGGGAGTTATGTTTGAAAAACAGATCAGTTCAGAGGATGTTTTACTCTGCCCTGGTTCTGGACAGTTTACATTCCTCTGGGATTTTAGCCATCTTAAGGCGAGTTTCAGCTCTGGAAGTCTACAACAAAGTTGTAGAGTACTTGAATACTTTCCAGAACTATATAGCACACCTCCCTGGGCTAAAAGACCTGTGAGTTATGCCCTGTTGAAGATCAGCAAACTTGCTGTCCAAAACCGAGCACTCTGTTTTTCATCCCTTTAGCTATCCTGGTCCACTATCCCATTCTTATACTCAACCAGGGTCTTAATTGTTGAACCTAATGATTTTAGTTCCTTGTTTTCAATATTTTCATGCATATGCCTACAATATCTCAGTACTACGTTCCTCACAAAAGAAAATCCTAACCGGATTTTTACCGGCATATACGTCGCAAGTGTGGCACTAAACGGTCTCTCGCACACGTTTACTACACGGATACTTACGTGGTTAGTACCTGCAGAATACCACACAATAATGGTGCACTCATTGGTTATTCATTTCAGGCAGTTCCATATTTGAAAGTAAATACAAACGCCCGTATCATTGTCATACGGCTGTCCTTGAGTTAGGTCACGTCTCAAGGTACGTGATCGTGTTTCAACACCACACGACGGGGAACCCGAGTAGGTCATGAACGGGTCGTCACGGTTGGGAATGTTATCAACCCAACAGATACCACCTACTGCCCTGCAGGGCACGCCGATGGCAAGCGCTGCGTATGTCCTCCTGGGCTATTTCCAGACGAACACACTCTCGCGTTACTGACCACGCGATGGGGTCTCCGCTTACTTGCCTAATGCACGCTAGGGATCAGCGTTTCATATGAACTCAGGGACATGAAGAGTCCAAGAGATTCATATTGACATCTCACACCAAGCTGTGAGACTCTATCCCTGAGCCACGTTCCTCGTCAGGGGGAGCTAACCGAAATTGAACCGCTCTCGGTGGCGTTCCTTACCATACTTACCAGAGCGTAGGTGCGTCGTTACACAATTGAAATTCAGAATTATAACACATAAGTTAGTCTTTGCCACTTTAAGTAACTATGCTAATATAGTCCTTACTTGGGCAACTACCGAATCCTCACCGTATACCTAAGTTTTTCCCATAATGCAGTCCTTTAGTACTGTGCTATCCCCACTGCAGCTCTGATACCAGGCTGTGGCGGACCGGAATCCGCTCATCCAGGATCGCAGAGGGTGGTGCCGCGCGATGCGACACCCGACAGCACACGTCATAAGAACATAATATATTACATGGGAAACAACTGAAACTGCACAAACAGGTACAAACTTCAGTTACAACTATTGTTTATGTTACACAGCGGAAGTCTACACTACACAACTCACGCCCGCCTATCTAGCAAAAGTTGGTTGCCCAGCCCTAGGGCAACCCACACTAGCTGCACTCCTCAGCTCAGCGCGGCGTTTACGGCTCCCACTCAGCCGAGGTCCCCGACGGAGGGTAACCCTCGCCGGTGGACTCGTACTCCGAGTCCGTGGGTGGCTCCTCACCTGAAAAACACTTAAGCAGCAACCATGAGCACGAAGGCTCAGCAAGGCTTAACCGACTCACCTAAGCATGAAACTCTACATGAGGTATACCAAGGCATAGGTTAGTAACATTTCAGCAAAACGACACGCCTACAAGTTCATCCTTAGTTCATCTTTTAGCAACAAGTTAACAGTTCATGAAATCTGAAATTTAGTAAGCAGTATTTGGTGGCACACATGTAGCAATACAATTATATCAATCAGCATCATTGAATCAACGTATTTCATCCATTAGTCTACGTTACGACACAGTGAACAAGCGGTACTCGTCACCGCGAGGGACGGCGAATTGACTCGATATACACCTGCAGGGAAAACCCAAAGAGCACGTCACGTACGCCCACCTGTGGAGCTGCACAGCACGCTCACTCGATGTCGTACGGGACAACCTTTCACCCAACAGCCCGAACGTCGAACCGGTCGCACCGAAACGAGCAGGAGGTTCCCCACACAGAGCATCTCTCTATGCCCGTTGGCAGATTTCCACCTTGCTGCCCTCAACCTACACCTATAAATCGGTGTGCTATGCCTCGACGCCCGGAGGTTTAGGCTACATCGGTTTATCGGGGCCCATATATCCGATATTCCTTCGGTACGTTCAATACTTGTTCAGCAGGGCCGCACACGGATCGGTCCTCAATCGACACGAGCAGGGCCGCGCACACAAGACTCTCTCTTGCTGCGCCCTAGCCCCTGCCTAGTCTCATTTTCATTACTAAAGTGATCTCCCATCACTCAACCGAACCCGTGTGTCCCGAGCCTATCTCGCGAGTAGATTCCAACTACTCGACTTGTACCGAAGTCCTATGACTTATTAAGCATAGCCGGTCGACTCGATGTCTTAGACACTACCCTCACTCTTTTAGGAACCTTTGGTTATGCAAGTGGGGTTCCATTCATCCTACACCTAATGCACAATCATACTTCACATGACTCATGTAAACAAAAGAAGACTTATATAAAAAGGTCAATGCAAACCGGGGCTTGCCTTGTTGCTGCCGGTCAGTAGTTAGTTCCTCATCCGGAAGAAGGAAGTCCAGCACTTCCAGAGTCTCTTCTTCAACGGCTACACGTAAATGAAATACTACATGTTAATTTAGATGCAAATGTGAGTTTTAGAGTAAGACTTCTACTATTAGTTCTAATAACCAGCCTCTAACACCTGGAACTTTGTTTAAGAATTTAAAGATGAACTGGTGTTGGTGGTTTGGCTTGGACTTAATCACATGGTTAAATGCTAAGTGGTTTTCCCCCCTTTTCCACATTAATCCCTTAAGTGGTTAAACAGGACAGGGGTGATCTAGAGCTCCAATGGAGCTGAGAATTTTTGTGTGAGTTCCATGTAACAAGAAAACTCTCTGGACCAAACATTAGCACTTTTCATGGAGTGGTTTGCTCAGAATAATTCTCTTGGCAAATCAGCAAGGAAGAATTTATTCTGAGGTAATACCCCTGTTCATGCTCAACTTAATGAACTACAATTTCAATTATAGCTCATAGAGTTTGCATGAATTTTCCTAACATTTTTGGGGTTAAGATTTGCCCAGAACTGAATTTCCAAGTTTTGGAAATTCTCTGAAAATGTTTCTGTATTCAAAGGAACACAGCACCTTCCAATTTGAATTTCTCTGACCAATTCAACTCCAAATGGTCTGAAACTTTTACAGGGGTTTTCTAATGTCCTAAAGAACATTCTGGTAAAATTTGGGCATTTTTGGATGAACCAAACTCCCTCTAAAACTCTTTTGCTGAAAAGCTTTAAAGAATTTTCCAGAATTAATTATTGGGTTTCATACAAATTGGGTTGTATATCTGGACAGAGCTAGGCAAGATGAATCCAACCCAATTTGAATCACTAAATTTGTAGCTTCCTAGCCAAGGTTATGGATTTCTAAAGTTTGAGCTAATCCCTGAATTATTTTCTTACAGAAAATCCCCTCCAGCGCTAAACCAGAGGCTGACAGCGGGGCCCGCCCGTTTAAATTGAACTAACCGCGCACTCGCGTGCGATTAACACAGGGGCTGACAGGTGGGGCCGCGCCCTTCGTCTACCTCCCGACGTCGCCGCCCCGAGCCGCCGGAGCTCCGGCGAGGTCAGCGTTCCCGGCGATCTAGCTCACCGGAGCCGACGAGACTCGCCGCCCCCACGTAATCTCGGGTGCTGAACCCGCTGGACACCATGTCGCCGCCGGCTAACCGCCATAGCTCGCCGGCGACGAGCCCTATGCCTCTGTGATACCTCGGCAACGTGTTCCCGCCCTTCTGACCATCTTCTTCGTGCGCTAATCGCGTCGCCACACTCAGGGAAACCTCGGGAAACTCGGCATGAGCTCTGTTGGGCCCTAAACGGCCGGCAACCCAGACCTCACCGGCGACCCCCTCCTCCGCCATACTGTCCTAGGGTGAACTTAGGGTTCCGGCGGTGATTTCCTTCCGGTTTTCGATCGAGAAGGGTCGCCAGAACCTCTAGATGCTCTCTCACAGCTCCGTTCGACCTCCCACCCACTAAGCTTCCCGAATTTCTGCTAAACCTAATCGGGTCCCGAAAGGAGCTACTCGTCCTAAACTGGAAAATTCTCCGCGCACAAAGGTCGAACCTTGGAACGGTTTGCGCAGTGGTCTTGAGGACGAGCTAGCGCTTCACTTTCCTATGGAGGTCAAAGCCGGAAGATGATCACAGCTGGGGTGGCATACGATCGGAGCTCGGGCGACTAGGCTGCTGGTTACGGAACTCGCGAAAATCAGTAACTCGCCGGCGGTCTCGGGCCTTTTATAGGCCCCTGAGGCCAGTGGAGAGCGCGACACCTGCTGTGCCACCTCCTCTGCCGAAGCAGGAGCTGGCCGGCCGAGGTGGTCGGGCGCCGACGCTGGCTGCAGCTGGCGAGCGCGCTCGGTCGAGGAAGTCGGCTGAGGAGACTTCTGTGCTAAGTCTACTGACCAGTGGGCCTCCTCTCTAACTCTTTTGTTTTTCCAATTTTCTGAATTCTGTTGTGCCAAAATATCCTCAGCTACTCACAATTTAATGTGAGACTTAGTCACCAAGTCTTTGTTTGAATTTGAATTCTCAAATTCAAACTTTGTTTGGTTAAATGTGCTTCATATTTAAACTGAAATTCAAATTCAGTTTTGAATTCTTGCAAATTTAGCTCTTGACAAGATGAGCTCCAATGGAGATGAAAATTGGTGGGTTTACTCAGAAAAATGTGCTGAGTATAGATATGGAGCTAACTTTTGAATTTGGGTGATGAAAGTTGCTGCAATTTGAATTTACATTCAAATTGGCCTCTTTTTGAAATAACCCAAAAGTGCCTCAAAAAGTGTTGAATTTGCATGAGCTTTGGACTGAACCTTCCCAAGACTTTTTAAATTCTAGGGGTGAGCTCAACCTCTCATGTTCATGTGTAGAAACCCTACTTTGTGAAAGTGAAGGCTTTCCCCTCTAATCATTCTTTTGATGGAGGTTACATGCTCTTCACAATATTTCCTAAGATTTCCACAATAAAAACTGTGGTGTTGTGAGGTGCAGAAAAGTTTTTGCAAGTCCCTTTTCTGGGCTTTTACAGAGTACAATCTTGCTCTGGTGCCTACCATTAGAGAAGAGATTGTACAAGCCCATAAGAGGGATAAAGGAATGCGGAAAATCCGGGCAAGAATCAATGAGGATAAAATGAAATGTTTCCGGGAAGATGAACAAGGGGTGATATGGTTTAACAACCGTATCGTGGTACCCCGGAACCTGAAGTTAAGGAAGAAGATCTTGGACGAAGCTCATATGTCCAAGTACTCGATACATCCAGGAAGTAATAAGATGTATCAAGATCTTAAAACAAAATTTTGGTGGACTCGGATGAAGCGAGAAATTGCCAAATATGTAACTGAATGTGATACATGTCGGCGAGTCAAGGCTGACCACATAAAGAAAGCGGGGATGCTGCAACCATTAAGCATTCCAGCATGGAAGTGGGAGGACATCAGCATGGACTTTATTGTCGGACTGCCTCTCACGTCCAGAAAGCATGACTCCATTTGGGTGATTGTTGATCGCTTAACCAAATCAGCCCACTTCATCCCAGTGAATACGGGATTCCATACTAAACAATATGCAGAGTTGTATCTCTCCAGAATTGTGTGCTTGCATGGAGTCCCCAAGACCATCATATCAGACCGAGGTTCAATATTTGTTACTCGATTCTGGGAGCAACTTCATGAATCTCTGGGAACAAAATTAATCAGAAGCTCAGCATACCATCCTCAGACAGACGGTCAAACGGAGGGGTGAACCAGATTTTAGAAGATATGCTGAGGGCACGTGCCATAGATCATGGAAAGAACTGGGATAACCATTTGCCATTAGAGGAGTTCTCTTACAACAATGGTTACCAATCCAGTATCAAAATGGCACCATACGAAGCACTTTATGGCAGGAAGTGCCGCACACCACTCAATTGGTGTGAATCGGGCGAGAGGGTGATATTCGGCATTGATCTTGTAAAAGATGCCAAAGAGTGGGTCCAGCTGGTTCAAGAGAACCTCAGGGCCGCTTAATCTCGCCAGAAGAGCTATGCGGACCAGCGACGCCGACCCTTGTGTTTTGAAGTCAGAGATCACGTCTATCTCCGAGTATCCCCGATGAAGGGAATTCATCGATTCGGGGTCAAGGGAAAGCTAGCTCCTCGCTTTGTGGGTCCGTTCCTTATTACCGAACGGTGTGGACCGGTAGCCTACCGTTTGGAGCTGCCACCATCCTTATTGGGTATCCACGACATCTTCCATGTCTCGCACTTGAGAAAGTGTTTGAAGAAACCGACGGACATCCTTTCAGAAGACATGGAAATGTTGCAACCGGACCTCACCTACGCTGAGAAGCCCATCAGGATTATCGACGAGAAGAGCCGGATCACTCGAAATCGGGCTTTGAAATTTTACAAAGTCCTGTGGAGTAATCACACCCCGGAAGAAGCGACTTGGGAGAGTGAAGATTTCCTCCACAAGAACTATCCGGAACTTCTGTCGTAGTTGTTGTAATTACCTTCCGTCTCATCTTTCTTTTGTAATCTCGGGACGAGATTCTTTTAAGGGGGGAGGATTGTAAAGATCCAAAAAATGTGAATACAAAGAAACATGAGTTTGCACAAATGTTGGAGTCATGTGTATGAAAAAGGGGCTTAGTTGAAACTTTTTCCCACATATGATAACATAGGTGAGATTCTTCTAAACAAACTTAGGGCTATTGCATGGATGGACCTAATGTGGATTAAAACCACAGAAATGAAGAGCTCAAGTGCAATGGAAGGGTTTAAAAATCAGTGATGAACTAAATGTAGATTCAAATTTCAAGTGAGGGGAAGACACAATGGAAATTCAATACTGTTGTGTCCAAACTATTGTTTGCAGCAGCTAACACGAGAATCAAGTGGCATATTTGGATTCCTTAGATACAAATTAGTGGGGAGGCAAAGTTTCATTAATTTTTGAAAAGGTTTGCTACCCATTTTTACAAATGGAGTCAAATGTGCAAAGAATTCAAATAAACATTTGAATTTGCATGGAATTTATCCAAACTATTCAGTTGAGCCCAGTTTCCAACTTTCAAACATTTGGGTTGGATAATTGTCAAACTTTGGAGATATTTGGAGTGAAAGAGGTACTGAATTGTGGGGCCCACATGTCATAGGAATGAGTAGACTTAACCCTTAAGTCTTTTTGCTCTGTTTCCTCACTCCACCGGGGTTTCACCCGCGGGCGACACCGAGCGACCGCCCCCGTTGACCGAGGCTCCACCTCCTGCTCTTCGCTCGGGCCGCTGGCAGCACGGGAGTCGGCGGCGCCCCTCCACGTGATTCTTCCCGCGTAGACAAGGTGACCACAGGTGTTTCTTCTCCTCACACGCGCGTTCTCCCGAAAACAAAACCGAGCTCGCTGCTCCTCTGGGAAGCCATCGGGAACCGGCTAAACCGCGCCACAGCGCCTCCCCGAGCTGCACAACGACGCTGTGCCATCGTTCCGCACCTTCTGAGCGCGAGAGCTAGCCACCCGGGGTGTGTTTCGAGCGTTAAACGCCTCACCCCTGGCAAACCACAGCCAGCCGACGATCGGGCGCACGCGGGCAGCCTTCCACAAGGGTTGTCACGTCCGAGCAAGCCTGGCCACGGGAGCGCACCACCGTGCTGCTGCTCTCCCCCAAAGCGTGGAGCAAACCGTGGAGGATCGGCGGCCAATTTGGAGATTTTGTCGCGGCGACCTCAAACAGAGCATCCGGTAATCGCCGCCAAAATTCTCGCTCTCCAATCCTCTGTAGCTTGTCAAATCTTGCACACACGAGCTGGGCTAGCCGGTGATCATTTGCCCTTTTGCAACCAATGCATGAAAACCATTGTGCACGACGTATTTCACACTTTTTCCACGGCGGTTATGGTGGGGCGGTTCGGGCTCCCGATGAGAGCTAGGTTAGGGCCATTTCCAGGCTGCTTCACCAACTGGACGATCCTCCATGGCGTCCACTGGTGCTGTAGCGCCGTTCCACCGAGGTCTAGGCAGGCTAGGATGACCGGGCGACGTTACCGAACCCGTCCAGAGCCGCCGCGCCGTGGCCAGCCAGGTTAGAGCCATCGCCGGCCGGGGAAGAGGGTTCCATCGTGTTCAGCACGGGAAATTAGGCCCTATCGGCGAGGGAGAGCTCGGGGGATGGCCGGGAGGCCGGAATCCGTCGAACTCCGGCGAGCCCGGCGGCGCGCGGGCGCGGGTGGCCAGAGGTAGAAGACGACCCGGTGGGTCCCGCCCGTCAGCGACGGTTTTTCAAATATTTGATCGGATGTGACGTGGGGATCACGTGTGAAGGCGCGGGAAATACTCAGTAGCCCGTGTGGTTTGCTCCGACGCGTGATACCTGTCCCCGGACCCACAGCCAGTATTTGAACATTTTGGGGAATTTCAGTTTTCAGTTCAAACTTTGAATAGCTACAACTTTGGGTAGCAGAACCAAAAATTTTGAAACAAATTTTGTTGGATTCCTCTGATAGAGTACTATCCAAATGTAGAACCCAATTTGTATGAAAACCTTTATTTAATTCTGTAAAATTCTTTAAAACTTTTTAGCAAAAGAATTTCAGAGGGAGTTTGGCTAATCCAAAAATCCTCAAATTTTGCTAGAATTTTCCTTAGGGTATTAGTGAACACCTGTAAAAATTTCAACTCATTTGGAGTTGATTTAGTTAGTTTAGTTCTGATTTTAATTTTCTGTATTCAAATGAATACAGAAACATTTTCAGAGAATTTCCAAAAACTTGGAAATTCAGTTCTAGCCATTCCTTAGCTCCAAAAATCCTAGGAAAATTCATGCAAACTCTATGAGCTATAATTGAAATTGTAGTTTACTAATTTTTGCATGGACATGGGTGTGACCTCAGAATTAATTCTTCTTTGCTTAATTGCTTAGAAAATTATTGTGAACAAACCACTCAATGAAAAGTGCCAATTTTTGGTCCAGAGGATTTTCTTGTGACAAGGAACTCACATGAAAATTCTCAGCTCCATTGGAGCCTTGGATCACCCCTGTTCTTTTTAACCTCTTTAGGTGATCAATATAAAAGAGGGGGAAAACCACTTAGCACTTAATCAAGTGTTTAGATACAAACCCAAACCACTAGCACCAGTTTCATTTTAAATTCTTAAACAGAGTTCCAGGTTTGAAACTTGTTGTTAGAACTTGTAGCAAAGTGTTTACAATTAAACAATATGCATATTCTTCACGTGTAGTATCTACGTGGAGGAGTTGAAATCATCGGAGTAGAAATCAAGGAAGGAGGAAAGAGGTTGATCAAGCACCAAGTGATCTTCACTAACTGCATATATATATAAGTCACCTGCAAAACTAAGGCAAGCCCCGGTTTGCATCAAATTTACAAGTTTTTATTTGTATTCACTTCATACGTCTAGCATTTTATTTATTGCATTACGTCTAGATGGTATGAAACTCCAAATGCATGCCCCAGAAAACCCTGGAGTTTAATGTAGGATATGTTATCAATTAACTATAACTGCTGTTCTCAATAAAAGTGGATTAAAAGATGCATAACTCGAGTAGGCAGATTCCTACTCGTGAAATGGGATTAAGGGGGATCAATCGGAAGAGTTGGGAATCGATCCTCATAGTTGGGATTGGAGACCGGGCAGTGGATGGAAGGTCAAGGACGTGGTCCTGCGAGCCTAGTCTATGTCTGAGTCGATTAAGGCCCGTTCTCGTGTGCGGCCCCGCTGGACAAGTTTGAGATGTGTACCGGATGCATACTGGCAATATGGGACCCAGGAAACCGATGTAACATGTTAACCTGGGTGTCGAGGCATACCTCACCGTCTGATGCCGATGCTGAAAGGATAGAGAAGTCGGCTCTACGAGGGTTTGCTGTAAAGAGAGTTAATCCCAGTCGGTGGGACCGGTTCAACATTTGGGTGTCGTGTGAAAGATTGCCACGTACGACGTCAGTGACGGTTGCTGTGTGCAACGTCGAGTACGGGCGTACGTGTCGTGTCAGCCGGGTCTTTTTGATTGCAATCACCGTCGCTCGCGGTAGTGAGCATACTTGTACACTGAGTCGTGATGTAGTAATAAACCGGGAAATATTTAATATGCTTCGTGGGTAATCCTCATAATTGAGATGAGGAACGATCAACACTTCACTAAATTTAATTTCCACCTTGGGCTAGAAGCGTCGAGGCAAAGCGTTTCTTGTTTGATTGTGGAGTCTCGACGTTGATGGCGCAAGGTCAGTATGAGTCTAGGGTAGTTCACTAAAGTTATTTTCACCTCGGGCAAGTGACATCGAGACGTAGCGTTTCTTGTTTGATTGTGGAGTCTCGATGTAGGTTGCACGAGGGCTATAAAAGTTGCCTAAAACATGAAGTAAGGACTCTCCTTTAGCTCAAGTTGGTCGTTTGTGCAAATTTCTCTAATCAGCCCTCTATTTCCATCATATAGAGTTTCATGACTAGGGTGACGGGTCAGTCTTGCTGAGCTTCATGCTCACAGATAATGCACAAGTTGTTTTGCAGGTAATAACTGTACGCTGTGATGTACGGGTACCTGGTGAGACTCAGAGCTCTCCGAGTGATGAACTCAGGGTAACCCCTGCCGCTGCTATTATGACAGTGTTGCTAGCGAGAAGGGTCCGCGGGCTGGACACCTTCTCGGCTGCAAAGCATAGGTATGAGACGTGAGTTGTAATAGACTTCCGCTGTAGTTTAGTTTGAGAAGTATTTGTAAAATCAACACTTTGTAAGCTTCCGCTTGTTTTATGTAATACGATGCTTTATTATGTGTGCTGTTGGGTGCCGCATCGCACGGCACCACCCAATGCGATTCCCGGGCGAGGTGTCCCGTCCCCGTGAGTGATCCGGACGGCGGGGTCCTCACAGATCACGCTGAGGGGTGCTGCATTGCAGAGCACCGAATAACACACATCAAAGGTACAAAGCGGAAGCAAAATTTTATTACATAAAGTGGTTTATGAACATTTTTACATCAAAATATGTCCAGTCTACAGTCACGGGCGTAGACTACGCACCAAGTTCACGTTCAGCCCGTGAACGTGTCCTTGCTAGCACGCACGCACACTAACACAGCGGCGTGCACGACTCCCACTCGACGGGGTTCCCCTCCTGGGGTTCCGACTCCTCCTCGGGAGTCCCTTCCTCATAGAACCCTGCAAAAGCTTCAAACACAAGCAGTGAGCATGAAGGCTCAGCAAGACTGACCCGTCTCTCCTAAACATGGAACTTTTACATGAGGGGTGATAGGTACATGAGGTAAAAATCATTTGCAAGGACTCGCCTAATTAGTGGGACCTTACTTTCAAGTTTTAGCAGCAGGTTGTGGAGAACCTTACGCTAAGGCACATGAGTGAGCCGCAATCAAACAAGAAACACATTTCTCTCATGTACTTTGCCCAAAGTTGAAAAGAACTTTAGTTAGCTCTAAACTACAACAAATCATTAACAATCAAGTCCACCTTTCAATCAGCAACATTTTAACATGTAACTAGCCTGTTCATTCTACGTTACGGTACAGTGAACAAGTGGTACTCACTGACCGTGAGGGACGTTGATTATAATCGATTTACACCTGCAGGATTACCCGAATAACCCGTCACATACGCCCGTACTCGATGTTGCCTACAGCAACCATAACGGACGCCGTATGCAACCATCTTTCACCCGTTAGCCAAATATTGAACCGGTCCCATCGTCCCGAGCAAGAGGTCTCTGCACGCGCATCTCACTGCCGCCAGCCGATTTACACCTCAAGCTCTCAACCTACCCTCTGAACGACGGGCAATGCCTCAATACCCAGCTACCCGAGTTACATCGGTTTCCCGGTTCCCATATATCCGGTAGGTCTTCGGTACTGTTCTAGCTTGTTCAACAGGCCCGCACACGGCTCGGTCCTCAATCGACACAAGCAGAGCTATAGCACACAGGCCCCAAAGTCCTGCTTCCCTTACTCTCCGCTCGGTCTCATTTTTCTTGCCATGTGTATCATGTGCTATCTCTACCTGAGTCGAGTGCCTCTAGCCTATGCTTGCGAGTAGTTCCAACTACTCGACTTGTACCGAATCCTACTCTATCTTAGCTTTGCAGTAGCTAACGGGGTTTGCAATCCTAAACCCAACCCATGGTTTTCTTGGCTATGCAATTGGGTTTTCAAACAAGACTCCAATGCAAGAAGTAATCATACTCGAGTAAATGCTCAAAACAATAAAGATTTGTAAAAAGGTTAAAGCAAACTGGGGCTTGACTTGCTGCTCTTGGTCGTAGGCTAGCTGCTCTTCCGGAGTAATGAAGTCTAAGACTTCAGGTTCCTCCTCGACCTTAGCGACTACATGAGATACAAGTATATGTATTAATTAAATGCATTTGGTTGGAATTAAACATGTGCAGGTTGCAAGTCCAACTAGAAAGATCCAATGACTCTGAAATTTTTATTGTAGCTTGGTTACAACCTGAACAGAGACTTGGTCAAGTTTTAGTTGCAGCAAAGCTCATTTGAGCCCTCCACAATTAATTATGTACTTGACCTTAATTGGAGGCTTTAGGGTGTTCTAGGGATTTTCATGGAGCAAGCCATGACTTTCTGAAAACTAGATTTTCAGAGGGTTCTAATGGAGTTTGTCTCGCTTAATTTGAAGGTTCCTAGCTAAAGATATGAGCTAAATAATTTCAGAGAAATTCTGAAAATGTTTCTGAACATTGTCTAATTTCTCTGGAACAGTTTTATTAATCATACCATTAGGTGGATCAAATTAGCTTAAATAGATCTGAAATTTTTATGGTAGTTCAGGATTATTTTGTTGAACATCCCAGCAAAATTTCAGAATTTTCCTCCACGGGATTCTCCAGTTAAAATTCTAAACAATTTAAATTTTGAGGAATTAATTCTGGAGAAATAAAGATTTTCGTCAAGTGAAACTTGATTTTCTCGAAAGTACTCAGAGAGATGAATCCAACAAAATTTGGTTCACTCGATTTGGAGCTTCCTAGCCAAAGTTATGAGGATTTGAAGTTGGAATGAATTCTGAAAATCGAGAAAAAGTTCAAATCTGCCGGTGGGTCCACGGGGACACGTGGTGGATGCTGGAGCGACGGCACACCGGGGTCTATGGGGTTTTTGCATGCCAGCACACCATATTCGAGCCGCAGACTGATCCCGATTTAAAATCAGAGCCGCTGACAGACGGGACCCACTCCTTCGTCTACCTCTCGCCGCCCGCGTTCTGCCGCCGCGGTACCTCGCCGGAGAGCTCGCCGGCAGCCTCTGTGGAGCTCCAAACTTCATGATTCTGGCTGCCACTGCCTACTTTCAGTCGGGGAACATGATTCTGGGCTCAGTTCGTCATGAAAATGGCCGGCACCCGGTCGGCGACGAGCGGCAGCCTCGGGAGAACTTCGGTCGTGTCGGCCGACCTCCCTAGCACCTCAATCACTCGAGAAACCGGTCGGGGAGCATCAGTGGACCTTCGGGAAGGTCGACATGAGCTTGAAGCAGCTCGGGGGAGTCCCGAAGTAGGACCTCACCGTGCGCCCGATGCTTCCCGCATGATCCGCCGTTGGCAATCTTCGAAATATGCCGTGTACAGGGGTTCTCCGGCTAAAGGTTGTGAAGGCAACTTGTGCGCTACCAGGTCTAGTCTGTGTAGGAGCGGATTGAGACTCTCTAACTCTTCCTAGAGTGTGAATTTGTCAGAACCGTACCCGGAGGTCGGTCTGTACCGAGAAAGGGGAAAACTGGAAATTCACCGCCGGCGATCGAGCACTTGGGCTGTGGCTCGGGGGTGAGCAGCACCGATCACCAACGCATCCAGGGACGCCTTAGTTCGAGTGTGACAACCTCCCGATTGGGCTCTCCACGGAGCCCGAAGTGCGGCGGCTTTGTGTCTCTGAATGGAACTCTCAGTATAGCCGAGATCAACCGGTTTCATCCGATTTCTAGCGACGGGGAAGAAGAAGGAAGGTTCCTAATACCTTGTCATAGCTCTGGAGGGAGTAGAAAGGCGGTGATCACGCTTCCCTGATCAGCTCTGAGCGATCGGCAGCGATGGAGTGTTTCTGGTGTGAGGAAGCAGCAGAGTGCGCGGTTCTCACTCCGATCAGGGCGGCCGTGGAGATAAGAGGATCGTGAGGCGGTTCAGCAGGTCGGGGCGGCAACCAGCTGCTGTCCCAATCGTGCCTTCGCCGTGGCGGCTGCTCGGTCCGCCGCAAGAATCCGAGCTGGGTTTTCAGTCGGATGCTTTTGCTTCAGTGGCTGACATGTGGGTCCCACCCAGGGTTTTAACCTCTGAAATTAACTTTGCTCTACTGCTCTAAACAGTAGAGACCAAACTAACCTCAAGTATTTGAATTATCTGCCCCTGGGCCATTTGAATGGGGTAGAATTCAAATTGGTTTGGGTTTGACTAAATTTCAGCACACATGTAGTTTGAAATTCAAATAAGGTTTGAATTTGCTACATTTAGCTCATGTCAAGCTCAACTCCAAATGGAGTGAAAATTGGTATGTGAGCTCACAAACATGTGCTGAGTAAGAAAATGTTTCCCACTTTTGAATTCATGGGGTAAAAACAGTTTGAATTTGAATTTGAGTTCAAACCACCCTCTTTCTAGCTATACCCAAAAATACCTCAATAAGGTTTTGAATTTGGGTGAAACATGGCATGGACATTCCTAGCAAGGTGTAGGAGTTTTCATATGCCCAGCCCCTAGATGATGCATGTGGAAAATACCACTTTTGCAAGTTGTGAGTTTATTCTCTAATGAGCATGTTGATAATGGTTACTTGCTCTTCAAATGTGTTCATCAACTTTCTTCAAATGATGTGTGTTGTGTTGTGATGAACACTTTAAACATGTGTCAAAAACTGAGGCCTTTACATTCATCCCCCCTTAAAAGAATCTCATCCCGAGATTATAAGGTGAAAATGAGAGAGAGAACGGTGAAAAATTACCGGATATGCGACGTGAAAAGTCGGGGTAGTTAGCGCGAAGGAATCCTTCGCTCTCCCATGTCGCTTCATCCACGGAGTGATTACTCCACAGAATTTTGTAGAACCACAACGTACGGTTGTGTGTGGTTCGGGCCTTCTCATCAATAACCTGAACCGGTTCCTCCCGATAGGTGAGATCCGGTTGCAGTTCCTCAATATCCTCCAGCTGAATGGTAGTTGATAGCTTAAGACACTTACTCAGCTGGGAAATGTGGAAGACGTCGTGCACACCAGAAAGTGCTTCTGGTAATTTCAGCCGGTATGCTACCGATCCACATCTTTCGGTAATCTGAAATGGACCGATGAATCCGGGTGCCAACTTTCCTCTCACACCGAATCTGTTTACGCCCTTCATTGGAGATACACGTAAGTATACGTGATCCCCGACTTCGAATTGTAGTGGGCGCCTTCTCCGGTCCGCATATTGCTTCTGTCGGGATTGGGCAGCTTTTAGGTTCGCTTGAATCAGCCGAACCTTTTCCTCCGCGTTACTGACAAGGTCAATCCCGAAGGTAACCCTTTCGCCAGACTCACACCAATTTAGTGGTGTGCGGCATTTCCTCCCGTATAGCGCCTCGTAAGGCGCCATCTTGATGCTGGCTTGGTACCCATTGTTGTACGAGAACTCGGCTAACGGCAAGTGATCATCCCAATTCTTGCCATGGTTGATAGCGCAAGCTCGTAGCATGTCTTCTAGGATCTGATTGACCCGCTCGGTTTGCCCGTCCGTCTGCGGGTGGTATGCTGAACTACGGATCAGCTTCGTCCCCAATGCAGCATGCAGCTGCTCCCAAAAACGGGACACAAATAAAGTGCCCCGGTCCGATATGATGGTATGGGGTACACCGTACAAGCATAGGATCCATGAGATGTACAGTTCAGCATACTTCTTGGCGTTGCAGTTGGTGTTGACCGGGATGAAATGGGCAACTTTGGTAAGCCGATCGACGATCACCCACACAGAATCATGTTTCTGACAGGTGGTGGGTAAACCGACGATGAAGTCCATGCTCACATCCTCCCACTTCCAGGAAGGAACGCCCAGTGGTTGTAGCTGTCCCGGTTTCCGGATATGATCTGCCTTCACCCTTCGACATGTATCACACTCAGACACGTACTTGGCGATCCCCCGCTTCATCCGTGTCCACCAAAACTTGCCTCTGAGTTCTTGATACATTTTGTTGCTGCCGGGGGGAATAGAAAATTTTGACAAGTGAGCCTCATCAAAAATTTTCTTCCGTAACTCCAGGTTACGGGGTACGACGATCCGGTCCTTGAACCATAGGACGCCGTCTCCGTCTTTCCGGAAACATTTCAACTCTCCATTATCTACACGTCTCCGCAAATGCGACATGCCCTTGTCATGTTTCTGAGCTGCCGCTATCTCTTCACAGATGGTGGGGATCAAAGCTAGGTTGCAGAGAGCTCCATATGGAATCACATGCAGTGGTGGTTCGCTCTCTTCCAACGGTGTGATGGTCAGATTGTTGACGTGTGACTTGCGACTCAGCGCATCCGCCACTACGTTTGCTTTGCCGGAGTGATAATGGATTTTTATTTCGTAATCCTTTATCAATTCTAACCATCTTCGCTGCCTCATGTTCAGCTCCTTCTGAGTGAATATGTACTTGAGGCTCTTGTGGTCGGTATATAAATGTACGAGGTTACCGAGTAGGTAGTGCCTCCACATTTTGAGTGCGAGTACCACGGCAGCGAGCTCCAAGTCGTGAGTTGGATAATTCTGCTGATGGATCCTAAGCTGCCGTGACCCATACGCGACCACTCTTCGGTCTTGCATCAGCACACATCCGAGCCCAATGCCGGATGCATCACAGTACACATCGAACAGTTTTGTTGTGTCTGGCTGCACCAAAACCAGTGCTGATGTCAGGTGATTCACTAATGCCTTGAACGCTTCTTCACATGTTGGACTCCAAAAATATTTGGTAGCCTTCTTTAGCAGCTCCGTCATAGGCTTGGCAATCTTCGAGAAGTTCGGAATGAACTCCGATAATATCCCGCGAGTCTGAGGAAACTCCGTACCTCATGAACAGTTCTCGGGGATTTCCAATTCAGCACTTGTGTGATCTTACTTAGGTCTACAGCGATGCCATCCTCTGAGATGATATGCCCGAGAAAAGGCACTTGCGATATCCAGAATTCGCACTTGCTGAATTTCGCGTATAGCTTGTGATCCCGCAGCCGTTGCAAGATTATACGCAGATGCTTCTTGTGATCTTCCTCTGACTTGGAATATACCAGGATGTCGTCGATGAAGACCACGACAAACTTGTCCAGATCCAGCATGAATACCGAGTTCATCAAATACATGAAGTGAGCTGGAGCATTGGTGAGGCCGAAGGACATGACCAGGTACTCATAAAGTCCGTACCTCGTCGAGAAAGCCGTTTTGGAATATCCTCAGCCAGTATCTTAATCTGATGGTACCCTGATCTTAAGTCCATCTTGGAAAAGATCTTTGCTTCGACCAACTGATCAAACAACATGTCGATCCGTGGCAACGGGTACTTGTTCTTGATGGTTACGGCATTTAATGGACGATAGTCCACGCAAAGCCGTAACGTCTCATCCTTCTTCTTCACAAATAACGCCGAACAGCCCCATGGCGAGGAGCTCGGCCTAATAAAACCGTTTTCCAGCAGATCCGTTAGCTGGGTCTTCAGTTCAGCCAATTCCTTTGGCGCCATCTTGTACGGCCTTTGGGATATTGGCATGGTTCCTGGTGCAAGTTCAATCTTGAACTCCACCTCTCTATTGGGCGGCATCCCCGGTAAATCATCCGGGAATACATCAGGGAATTGTCGGACCACTGGAATATCTTCCAATCTGATAGTTGTGGATTGATAGACACTTGGAAGTTTTATTTCTGGACTGTCCAGAAATAAGGAGTGAGATCCGTGCACTTCGGAGTTCAAGTGCACGATTTAAAGGACGGTGTCTAAAACAGCGCTGTGGCGGGTTAACCACGACATCCCTAAAATGACATCGACCTTCTGTCCCTCTAAGATTATGAGAGACGTAGGGTACACTCTACCCGCTAAGCATAATGGTGCTTTGGAAACCATTACGCTTGCTGAAATCTTCCCACCCGGTGAACAAACGAAATATGGACTATTGGTGGGTAGGATTGGCAAGCTGTGTTTAGCAATGAAAGCTTGGCTAATAAAATTATGCGTGGCGCCTGAATCAAACAACACTATGGCGAGATGCTGGTGGAGTTGGAACATATCCGCAAGGATTGGCTCACCCTCCGGCACGTCCTCTATGTCAAGTTGGTGGACAGTGCCGGGTCTCGGGTTTGCCCGCCGCGCATTAGTAGGGTTACGGGGCTGATTCCTCCCCGGAAGTTGCGGTGCAACTCCACCGCCTTGTCTCTCTGGACAACTGCTGGCGAAGTGTCCTGGGCGACCACATTTGTAGCATGTGACCGCTGCTTGTCCGGTGCTTGGGGGACGAAAGCCCGGCATGCGCTGCTGAGGTGCATACGCACGAGGCATCGCCCGCTGTTGCTGTTGTTGTTGTGGAGGTGGTGCTGGCAGTGCCGGCCTGAACGCCGGTGAAGAATAGGGCTGATTGCTTAATGGCATCGACCTTTGTGGTAGCTGCCAGCATGAACCTGATGGTGGGCGATTCACCATCCGAAATTTCTGTAAAGGACCGCCTCCTTCTCCGCTGCTTTGCGGCGCGCTTCGCTTTCTCTCCGCCGCCGCTAACTCCTTGCCGGAGTCCTCCTGAACAATCGCAGCATCAATTATGTCATTGAGGCTGCCGCGATTGAACATTGCCAGTTTGTCCTTCAGGAGCGGGTTAAGCCCCTGGTAGAAGTGGTCCCGCCGCTTCTCGTCAGTATCGGCGTGATACGACGCATAGAGCGCGAGATCGTTGAACGCCCTGGAATATTCCAGCGCGTTCCGGCTCCCTTGTTGCAGGTGTAAAAATTCCTGTGTCTTCCTCTTCATCTGACCCAGCGGTATGTGATAGGCCCTGAAGGCCGTCCGGAACTCCGCCCAGGTCATAACTCGGTCGATGGGCTGTGAAGCACTGTAGTTTGCCCACCACGCGCTCACGGATCCCTGGAGCTGCTGGACCGCGAACTGAGTCTTGCGCAGCTCACTTATTTGGAGCAGCCCGAACTTCATCTCTATCGTGCGGAGCCAGTTGTCCGCATCGAGGGGTTCATCCGCCCTTAAGAATACCGGGGGATGAGTGGCTAAGAAGTCGGAGTAGGAGCTCTGTTGACGCTCCTCACGATCTTGACGCCTCTCTGGTCGAGACGTATTGGCAATGAGGGTCTGCAGCAACTCCGTATGCTGCTGATGAGAGCCCGCCATTGCTGCTACAATATCCGCCAATGTAACCGTTGGCGGTGGCGGTGGGGGTTGTTGCTGTGGTTGCTGCTGCTGTTGCTGTCCCGAGGAGTCCTCGTGAGGCTGTTGGGAGGTTTCTCCCCCTTGACTAGAACCCCCAACGTCTGGGTTGGCACGAGTATGAGTCATTCTAAAATTCAAAACAGCAGTGATCAGTACATGTCATATATAAAATTCCATATGCAACAGTAGGTATTGAAGTGACGCATGAATAATTTGCACAACATTCACATATATTGATAAAGAATAAACTTTATACAAGATACATTATTCTCGGGTCTCCGAGAAGTCATGCTCATGTCGTCACTATCTATACATACGCTACTTCCTACACGACATGTCAGCGATTACAAAAGTTGGGTTACACTACTCTAGCTGCCCTACTTGGCAACCATAATCCCCTACTCGGAGTAGAACTCAACCTCCTGCGGGTCATCCTCCTCCGGTACCTCTGCTGCTGGCTCCGGATCTACTACCTCCTCTCCCATCTCAGGTTCTCCCATTGCCGGAAGACCCAAGACCACCGGTATGCCCAATACCGGAGGTACGAGGTCCTGCAATGCATGCACCTCGTCCATGGCATAGTTGTAGTCTTCTTCCCAGCCTTGCCCTTCCTCAATAGTGTCATCAAGCTCTTGAGTAAGGTCCTCAATCTGCTGGGTTAGAGTCTGCACCAGCTCTTGCAACGCCGCGATGTCCACGGCTTTTCCTCTTTGCCTTCTTCAGACGATGCAACTGATTATGCTGTTCGTTCAGTCGCTTGATCGTCGGAAGGAGCACATTGCGGAGTGCGCTGTGAGCACTCTCGAAATGGCTCCACGGCTTGCGCTCTCTTTGAGCTTTGCGGCGAGATGCTCCGTATGAACAGCTTGGCTGTCCATCACGGCATTTCCCGCCCCCAACTGGAGGCTAAGGCTTGGTTCCGCGGGGCTGTACCTTGGGCAACCCGGATCGGCTGCCTCACGGTACCTCCCTTCCCACACATGATGAGACCGTCCCCCCACCGGAACGAGCGCTTATGGAGTGCCCTCCATCGCTCTCACATGTAGCTGGCACGGCTGCCACTTGCCACATTCCCTCGGGTTGTCTACCTCTCACCGTAATGGTGAGCGGCGCCCACCCAGGTGGCGTAGGTCCTGCAGGAACCTCGACATGGATTGTCCACGTCTTGTTCCCCTCCTCGCCTTCTTACTTGGCTAAGTACTGTGGCATCTGGTTGTACCCGAAATATTGAAGCATCTACCTTAATGCTTCCGGATAGCCGCTGTGGTGAGAACAGTGAGACTCCACCCACCCGTTCTCGAACTGTTTATCCGCTGTCATCTGTAAAAATATATTTGAGAGATGTCAAATATGTATTTGAACAGTAAACCATTGAGTTATAACACAAAACATGTTATTGAACCTGTTGAAGTGTTCGGTCGACACTTCCCCCGGGCCTGCACTGGGCAGCCCGCGGAGGTTTTTTTTTTTTCGGAGGGGCTAGTCCCTAGCGGAGAGCTTGCGCAGATGGAACGAGTTAGTAAGAGCTTGACACGGCGAGTTTTACGTGGTTCAGGCCGCCGGAGCGTAAAACCCTACGTCCACGGCGAGCTATGGAGCTCGCTGTATTGCTTGCTGCTCAGGGCCGGAGGCCTGAGCTTGGGGGTGAGTTACAGCTTGAGAGTGTATGGCTAGCGTATGAGTTGCAAAATGCCAACCCTTGCTATCGACGCCTACCCGAGCCTTTTATAGTCCAAGACTCGGGCGGCTTACAAGAGGAGCCGGGGCCCGACAGGTGGCCCCTAGAAGATTGTCTATTATCTACCGTATCTGCAGTTATGCCGGTAGTTGTCTCTGGCCGAAGGCTTCTGAGTCTTCATCTTGCCGCCCTGCCCATGCCGCATGCCAGTCGTAGCGGTTGATGACGGCGCAGGCGGCATGGGTTGTCTTGTCGCGGTGTTTATTGGCTGACAGGTTCTGACACCGCGCGTCAGTCTGTGATGCGACTGGGCGCAACGGCACCTGACAGAAGCGTGCTCTGCGTCTCCGCGTCTTGGGAAGACGCGGGCCTTGAATACCTTGTACGGGCAAGGTATGGGGCGTATTTACGCCCGCTGCCTATCGCTCAGGGCAGGCAGCGTCGCTCTGCTGCCACGTGGCGGGCCCGGAACCCTTCTCAGAGAAGAGAAGGGTCAGTCCCGCGGGGCACGTGGAGCCTCCGGACCTCTCTCCGCGGAGGGAGAGGCTCGGCTTCTGCTGGCCACGTGGCGGGCCCGGAGCTCTCTAAGGAGAGTGAGGTCCGGCCCCGCTGGACACGCGGCGCCTTCGGACCTCTCTCCCGCGGAGGGGGAGGTCCGGCTTCTGTATGCCACGTGGCGGGCCCGGAGCTCTCCTCTGAGGAGAGGGAGGTCCGGCCCCGCCGGACGCGTGGCGCCTTCGGAGCTCTCCCTGCGGAGAAGGGCGAGTTCCTTAGGCATTTTACCCTGTGCGCGGGGGTACCCCATATCTCAGGAACCGACAGTGGCCCCCGGGCCCATCTCGGGGGAGATATCGAGCCCGAGATGGGACCTCCGTCTCTTCCGATCCGCGCACTTTCTCTAAGTCCCGAATTGACCGCTGCCGGAGCACGAATGGCCTCGGGATCGTGGGACCGCGCGCTCACTTGATGGTTGCTTTTACTGCGGTGGTTCCCAAGACTGCCACTTCTGCACATTGCGGCGCTTTCTTCAGGAACCGCCGAAGTGCCTTGCCGGTTCATCTTCTCAGGAGACTGACTCCTTGACCCCACCTCTTCAGTTAGGCGGCTTTGGCCCACCCGTCATCGGCATTCGGTCTGGGAACCGAAGCGGTTGCCGGTGCGGGATATTCGAAGAGTTCCGAATCGCTTGGAATTGCACCGGGAAGCTTTTTAGAGGGGGTCTTACCCACATTGCAGCTTCCCTTCGCACTTCTCACCGTTTCTTCTCGGACTCTTGTGCTTTTGCTCTCTTGCCTTTGAATTCTCCCTTGCCATGGCTTCCAACCCGCCGCCAGAGAAGAAACGCGCTCGATCTCCTCCAGCAACGACGTCGGTGCCAAGTCGGGATTCTGGGGTGCCTGACACTCCCTCCGGTGGCGACTCGAAGAGGCCCCAGGTTGATGCGCTGGGGGAAGCTTTTGGGGCGTCCCCTGTTCCGCCAGTCCAAGCGACTGCGGAGCGGCCGTCAGTGACGATAGCGGGCTCTGAGAGTCCTACCCCGGCTCGGAAGTCGGGGTTCAGAGCCCGCTGGAGTGTCCGCGCTTCGCGGCCTTCCCCGACTTGCGGGGAGTCCGTGCCGCTGCGCTCGGAGCCAGGGGCAACTGCCGCAGCCCCCAGGCCAGCGCGAACTTCTCCTGTTCCGGTGTTCCCGGACTCCGCGGCGGCGTCGTCTCTTCCTGCCGAGACGGCCACCACGGCCCCCGAGCCAGCGCAGGTTGACCCTGCACTAGGCGGCCTGGCCTCTTCTCCAGCACCGCCTTCCCCGGCTCGCCCCTCTCCTCAGGTCAAGGAGCCAGAAGCTGAAGAGAGCCCGGCTGGCCTGGCTGCCAGAGCCTCGGAGCCAGCTTCTCCTGATCGGCGTCTCGTCTCGGTTGCTGGTGCGTCGGCTCTTCCTGAGGACGAGGTAATGGAGGAGGTCGGGGGGACTGCCCCGGCCTCTGTTGCTCCATTGCCTCTGGCAGACGCCTTCACGCTTGCCGAGTCGAGCGTCCGGCAGGTCCTGGCTGCACTAGGGCGCGAGCGGGAGGAGTATACGGTTGAACGGGACCGCCTCCTCATCTGGAGGAACCTTTTGCGGGAGAGGACCGCGAAGGTTAAGAGTGAGCTCGACTCCAGGCAGGAGTTGCTCGACTTCAGGGAAGCGCTCGTCGACCGGATGAAGCGGGCTCTCGACCGCATGGACACCCAATCGCGGCGGATCAACAGGGAGGCCCTGGAGGCACACGCCCGGGCCGAGGAGAGCCTCTCTGCTGCTGTGGAGATACGGCAGCGGCTGGAGCGCCGTGAACTCGCCGTTGAGGAATGGGAGCGTTGCGTGGCAGCTGAGGCAGAGAGGGTCGCCGCGCAGCTGGCTGCGGGCGAGGATGACCTTCGAGCTCGGATGGATGAGCTGGAGATCCTGAAGGCAGACCTCGACTTGAGGGAAGAACAGGTCTCCCGTGACCGCCGGGCGGTCTTGGACCGGGAGTTGACCGCCGTCTTCAAGGCTGCTGAGTTGGAGCGGCTCACCAAGACTCTCCACCGTCGGGAGAGCTCCCTGGCGGCCAAGGAGAAGGAATTCTCCGAGAGGAACCTGGAGGCTCTGCAGGCGGCCCGCCGCGAGGTGGAGGAGCTCTCAGCCTTGCGGTCCTCCGAGGCTCTTGCGGTCTCAAGCTTCGTGGATCGAGCGGGGTCCGCCCTGATCCCTCTTGGCTTCAGTCCGGTGAGGGCCGCGGCTCCCGCATTGCAGGTGGCGGAGGTGATCCCTGCGTTGGAGTCGATCGGCGCCAAGGTGGACAAACTCGACTTGGTGGTCGCCAGCGAGCTTGAGGCCGAGGGCCACGGCTTAGCTTTAGAGGTCGCCTCGCATGTGCTGGCATGCTTCAAGAACCGCGATCCCTCTTTTTTGCTAGAGCCAGCGAGAGAGGGCCCAGCCGCGGAGCGGGAGGAAGCTTCCAGGGCTGAAGTCGACGATGTGGCCGCCCTTGAGCCGCAAGGTTCCGGCGAGAGCCGGGAGGTCCTTAGGACCTGTTTCTCCCTTTTTATCGAGTCTGTAGTCCAGGTCCTGGAGCCTTACTTAATTTGACTCTCTTGGATACTTGTGTCTGTGATGCTTTTTCTCTCCTTCTTGGCTTTGCCTGGCTGAGTCCTTAGTTCCGCAAGGTACTCAGAGGCCATTTCCAATCTCGGAGCTTTGCACAGACACCCTCCCTGGGTCCTAACCGTGTTAGGGGCCCCCGGAGGTCTTCAGATCTCGCCCTATGGGGAGCTCCAGATCTGCCTGCCACGTGGCGGGTCCGGAGCTCCTTTCTAAGAGGCGGGAGCTCCGGCCATGTTGGACACGTAGGGCTTTCGGAGCCCTCCCACCGAGGGGGAGGTCCGGCTTCCGCCCACCACGTGGCGAGCCCGGAGCTCTCCTCAAGGGAGGAGAGAGTTCCGGGCCTGCTGGACACATGGGGCCCCCGGGTCCCGCCCCTGCTGGAGGCGCAGGTCCCGGTCCTTCCAGTCCCAGGCCGGAGTAGCTGGTAGCTCATTTCCCCCCGCTTCATGCAGTCCCTGTTGCCGTAACTTGGAGTTCCTGCACACAGGCAGAGGAAACGTAATTCTCCTCGGGGGGTCCTCCCCTCCCGTCTCCTAGTCTTATCCGTCTTACGACCCTGATCCGCTATACGGGGCTTGGGCAATTCTGTGCACGAGGCACCGGAGCTCCGGCTCCCTCCGAGGTCTGGGTACGGCCATCCGATCCCTAGTACCGGGCCATGCGCTGGGGAAGCAGAGTGCACGCGCTTTGGGTTCATGACCAGACAAAGCGGACGTACTCCCCTGGACCTCCGGAGGGCAGGATGCGCATGCTTTGGGCTCTGGGCCGGCTAAGCTGGATACGCACCCTGGACCCCCCATGCACAATGCTGGCCTTTCCTGGAGGTAACCAACTGGCACCGCAACACCTGACTGGGGGAGGCCCGAGAGACTCACTCGGCCATCGTTAGGTGCCTCAAGCGCAGCCGCCTTCGGTAGGATAGCGAATGCCGACTATGGACGAGCGCAGGAGAGGGGGAGCTAGATGTACGATGAACATACAGAGATAGTGCGATCATAAAAATTAATGCATAATTTAAATGAGCGCATGAGAGAGAGCTAAGTAGAACAGGTCTCTGTATTCGTACCCATAGGTGGAATTATGGCTGTACAGGGAGGCAATGTTCCACCTTGTCTCCAAGGGAAGCAAGACTCTACGCGCTTAGGGTCGGAACCAGGCTAAACTGGACGTAGTCCTGTACCGTCCCTTGAGACTTAGCTGCCCCAAGCGCTGTTCCTAAATTCTATGGGATCTATTACAGAAAAGAATAACCCTGTTCTACTGATGCTCAGGAAGCAGGACTTACAGTGTTGCTCCATGGCAATGATTTTTGGGAACGGATCCCACTCTCGGTTGGAAGGCATGTGTACTTGGGGCGGCAGCTTTCATGATTCGGAAGGGACCTTCCCTGCTGGGGGAGAGCTTATGGGTCCTTCTTGGAATAGAGCGTGCCGCTTCACCAAGTTGCCGTCCTTCAGGCCCCCGACACGTTTGGTTCTTTGGCGGTAGCGCTTAGAGCGGTAGTGCTTAGAGCATTAGCCGAGACCGTGCGTTGCAGGGTGTTCCCTGCAGCCGAGTCTTGTCGACGAGGTTGTTATCTTCGCGCTGGATCAGGTCCTGCGCGGCTTCTCCTGGGGGCCCCCGGGGAGTTCTCCCCTTCTGGCTAAGGCCTTCAAGGGGTAGGTAGGCCCGGGCTCGTCATTGGATGACCTAAGGCGTCTTCCCCTTCTGGCAAGGCCTTCAAGGGGTTGACAGACCTTAGGCGGCCCCCGAGAGGTATGTTCGAGGCACGGAGGCGCGCCGCAGTTGGCTAACGCCCTGGCCTGTCACCGTCGGAACTGGAGTCCTCACCGTCATGCACTGTCTTTATGACACGCTGAGGCTCCTGGAACCCCACCTGGTGGGCAGCAGTGACTGGGGCATCGACCTTCTGTTTGCCATCCCTCTGAGGGTAGGGCGGCGCTTCAGCCCTCTGCTATCTTCCTTTGCGGAAGCGCTCTGCGAGCCTCTGGATCTCTCAGCACTCGCCGGCAGTATGGTTGCAGGTGCCATGCACGGGGCATAGCCCGCCTTGGCCACTGTCTGGGGCCGGTGATTGCCGCTGCCTTTTGTCGGGGCGTGGCCCCCTAGCTCCACTGGTCGTCGTAGCTGCGGCGACGGGGGCCGTGAATGGTGACTTCATCTTGCCACCCCCCCCCCCCCGGTTCTTGGTCTTGTTGCCACCCCCATAGGCAGCAGCACCGGACCCGGGCTGTCCTCCTGACTCGGAGGTCGGCAGAGCGTGCCAGTTCCACCCTTCAGCTGCTCTGGCGCACTTGTCCGCCAGGCTGAAGAGCTCCGAAACGTCGCGGACCTCTCTGGTCGCGAGCTTCTCAAGCATTTTCTTGTCCCGGACACCTTGTCGGTAACGCCACCACCACAGAGGCACTTTGGATATGCGGGATGGTGTTGCGTACCTGAGAGAACCGCTGGATGAAAGAGCGCAGCGACTCCCCAGGTTGTTGCTTGACGGCGTGGAGGTCAAGCTCCGTGCCGGGACGGGTGTAGGAGCTGCCGAAGTTGCCGACGAACTGCCGGCAGAGCTCTCCCCAGGAGGTTATGGAGTCCTGAGGTAGATTCATGAGCCAAGACCGAGCTGGGCCGGTCAAGGCGACGGGGAAGTAGTTGGCCATGACAGCCTCATCCCCTCCTGCGGCAAGTACGGCGGTGGAGTAGGTCTGGAAGAACTCCGCTGGGTTGACGCTACCGTCGTACTTCTCGGGCAGATGCGGGCGAAACTTGCATGGCCACCTTGCGAAGCGAAGGTGGGGTGCAAGGGCCGAACATCCTGCTCCTGCTGCTGCAGGTACTGGCGCTGCGAATGTTTGGTTCGCACCTGGCACCGCGTATCCCGGCATGGGCAAGGCTGCACCATAGGCCAGGGCCGCTACTTGTGGCGCATATAGCTGTGGCATATGCTACGCAGCATATGCCTGAGGCAGGGCTCGCGTGGCGAAGGCCTGCCCTTCTGGTTGTGTCGAGGCCGACGACATGCTGTCGCCTGCCACATGGCTGCGATGCCTCTCTTGGCGTCGCTCGAGGTACACCCGGGCGTCCTGGCCCAAGTGGCACCGTTCCAGTTTCCTTCGCAGGTCCGTCGACAGGAGCCTGGAGGAGCTGGAATCCGCCGTTAGCCCGTCAACCGTGGGTGTGCTCGTCAGCGACACAGCCGGTTGTCCTGGGTGCCGTCCTCGCCGAAACCGAGGGTTCGCGGCGGCGACGACGAGGCGGTCCACCTCACGGACCCATTGCTGGGTCGCTGAATGGGGCGCATCCCCCGCAGGTGGGTTGCGCAGCAGCGCTCTTGCTGCAGCTAGCGCACCTCCATGGTGTACGCTCAGCGCTGCAGAAGATCTCACACTGGTCTGGGCCTGCATAGCCGGAGTCGGCGTTGCCAGAGTCGGCTGCTGGCTACCAGCTTGTGCCGACACACTCCGTCCTGAGTGTGTCGACATGTACTCCCCAGTGGTCACGGTTCACCGTGAACGCGGAGGGGGAGAGTTTGCCGCTGAAGGAAGCTTGGTCATCTTCGTCGGCGGAAACTCGTCGCGCTAGGGGAATAGCCCCCTACCTGGCGCGCCAAATGTCGAAGTGTGCAGTCGACACTTCCCCCGGGCCTGCACTGGGCAGCCCGCGGAGGTTCTTTTTTCGGAGGGGCTAGTCCCTAGCGGAGAGCTTGCGCAGATGGAATGAGTTAGTAAGAGCTTGACACGGCGAGTTTTATGTGGTTCAGGCCGCCGGAGCGTAAAACCCTACGTCCACGGCGAGCTATGGAGCTCGCTGCATTGCTTGCTGCTCAGGGCCGGAGGCCTGAGCTTGGGGGTGAGTTACAGCTTGAGAGTGTATGGCTAGCGTATGAGTTGCAAAATGCCAACCCTTGCTATCGACGCCTACCCGAGCCTTTTATAGTCCAAGACTCGGGCAGCTTACAAGGGGAGCCGGGGCCCGACAGGTGGCCCCGGGAAGATTGTCTATTATCTACCGTATCTGCAGTTATGCCGGTAGTTGTCTCTGGCCGAAGGCTTCTGAGTCTTCATCTTGCCGCCCTGCCCATGCCGCATGCCAGTCGTAGCGGTTGATGACGGCGCAGGCGGCATGGGTTGTCTTGTCGCGGTGTTTATTGGCTGACAGGTTCTGACACCGCGCGTCAGTCTGTGATGCGACTGGGCGCAACGGCACCTGACAGAAGCGTGCTCCGCGTCTCCGCGTCTTGGGAAGACGCGGGCCTTGAATACCTTGTACGGGCAAGGTATGGGGCGTATTTACGCCCGCTGCCTATCGCTCGGGGCAGGCAGCGTCGCTCTGCTGCCACGTGGCGGGCCCGGAGCCCTTCTTAGAGAAGAGAAGGGTCAGTCCCGCGGGGCACGTGGAGCCTCCAGACCTCTCTCCGCGGAGGGAGAGGCTCGGCTTCTGCTGGCCACGTGGTGGGCCCGGAGCTCTCTAAGGAGAGGGAGGTCCGGCCCCGCTGGACACGCGGCGGCTTCGGACCTCTCTCCCGCGGAGGGGGAGGTCCGGCTTCTGTATGCCACGTGGCGGGCCCGGAGCTCTCCTCTGACGAGAGGCAGGTCCGGCCCCGCCGGACGCGTGGAGCCTTCGGAGCTCTCCCTGCGGAGAAGGGCGAGTTCCTTAGGCATTTTACCCTGTGCGCGGGGGTACCCCATATCTCAGGTACCGACAGAACCCATAAAATTTGGAAACATATTTCAAATTTAAACAAATTTGACTGCTGATCTGCTGTCCAACATGACAGCCCTTACCAGTTTCTATTTCAACCTGATTTAGGCCATGCTAAAGGCAAAACCAATTCTGGAGCTCAACATCAAAGTTAAATATAACTTTAATAGCTTTGTAGAAAGTATTTGCTTGGCCTATGATCTGTCCTGGTTCAAGAGTTATGAGATGTCAAAGTTAACAGAATTTCTGGAGAAAATTGGACAGCACCTCCCTGCTTTAGGTACTGATTTCATCAAAGAATTCCAGTTAATTCTGCTCCCAATCTGACAAAACTTTCTGTTACAAAGTTGTAACCCATCTCATAAGCTTTCCAGAACTACCTCATTTTCTATTTTTTGGGATTTTTATGCAAGAAGTTATGCTCGATTTACAGAGAGTTTACAGAGAGTCTTTGCTCTGCCCTGTTTTCTGGACAGTTTCAACTCTACTGCAGTTTTTGATTGGTTAAGGGATGAAACACCTCTGGACCTCAACAGAAGAGTTGTAAAGCTCTTCCAAAGCTTTCCAGAAATGTATCATATGACCCCAACCTCGAAATAACTCAATCTCGAACCTCTGATTAACTTCAGCCTTAATTCAGCTGAAAACAGAGTGCTCTGTCCTTAGCAACCTATAAGTTGAAAACTTGTTAACTTTGAATATCATGACTAAGGGAAGATGTTACAGCAAAGTTTTAATGGTCCAGATTAAAACTTTCAAGTTTTACAATGAAGTTGTTCATTTAGTGGGGTGTGACGTCGATGCGTCACCAGATCATGTCGGTACTACGTCCTCACAAAGAAAAACCTATACCGGACTTAGCCGGCTTCGTTAGTTCAGTGGCACTAAGCGTCTCTCGCACACGGATGCTACACATCTACCGTTTTGTGGTTAGACTACCTGCAAATAACTCAAGCAATTGTCAGACTCGGCTGCACACCGAGTCCGGTATCCATACAGTTCGTACACCCGGCCGTCATCACTCGCCCGGATGTTCTCAAGCCAAACATGCCTTGAGCTACATGTTCACGTTACTGACCACGTGACAGGGTCTCCCAAATTGCACCACGCACGCCAGGGACAGACGTTGCTCGAATACCCCAAATGACATGAAGAGTCGTAGAGGATATTAAAGCGGGTCAGGTTACCTGCCATCCGTGGGGCTCCACCCTTCAGCTTGTGCGCACTGGTGGACAGCGCCTACGTGCACCCCCCAAGACATAAAGCATCCCGAGATACACAATTTTCCGACATAGACAAATAGGTTAGCATGCCACTTTCTATACACTAATAACATCCTTATATGGGCTACTAACTCGTTCCTCACTAGATTGTTTTTGAAAAAGATGACCCTTTTAGTGCGTTAAACCTCAAGCGAGCTCTGATACCAGCGCTGACACGACCCCACGGTCTTGTCGAGACAGGATCACGCTGAGGGGTACTGCGTTGCACAGCACCGAATAACACACATCAAAGGTACAAAGCGGAAGCAAAATTTTATTACATAAAGTGGTTTATGAAAATTTTTACATCAAAATATGTCCAGTCTACGCTCACGGGCGTAGACTACGCATCAAGTTCACGTTCAGCCCATGAAAGTGTCCTTGCTAGCACGCACGCACACTAACACGGCGGCGTGCACGACTCCCACTCAACGGGGTTCCCCTCCTTGGGTTCCGTCTCCTCCTCGGGAGTCCCTTCCTCATAGAACCCTGCAAAAGCATCAAACACAAGCAGTGAGCACGAAGGCTCAGCAAGACTGACCTGTCTCTCCTAAACATGGAACTTTTACATGAGGGGTGATAGGTACATGAGGTAAAAATCATTTGCAAGGACTCGCCTAATTAGTGGGACCTTACTTTCATGTTTTAGCAGCAGGTTGTGGAGAACCTTACGCTAAGGCACATGAGAGAGCCGCAATCAAACAAGAAACACATTTCTCTCATGTACTTTGCCCAAAGTTGAAAAGGACTTTAGTTAGCTCTAAACTACAACAAATCATTAACAATCAAGTCCACCTTTCAATCAGCAACATATTAACATGTAACTAGCCTGTTCTTTCTACGTCATGGTACAGTGAACAAGTGGTACTCACTGACCGCGAGGGATGGCGATTATAATCGATTTTCACCTGCAGGGTTACCCGAATAACCTGTCACGTACGCCCGTACTCGATGTTGCCTACAGCAACCATCACGGACGCCGTACGCAACCACCTTTCACCCGTTAGCCAAATATTGAACCGGTCCCATCGTCCCGAGCAAGAGGTCTCTGCACGCGCATCTCAGTGCCGCCAGCTGATTTATGTAAGGGCCTCAGTTTTTGACACTCATTTGCAGTGTTCATCACCACACCACACACCTCATTTGAGGAAGAATGATGAACACAAATAAAGAGCAAGTAACAATTATCAACATGCTCATTAGGGAACAAACTCACACATTGCAAAAGTGGTACTTCCCACATGTGATATAGATGGGCTGGACATATGAAAACTCCTACACTTTGCTAAGGATGTCCATGCCAAGTTCCACCCAAATTCAAAACCTTTTTGAGGTCATTTTGGGTATAGTTAGGAAGAGGGCAGTTTGAAACCATATTCAAATTCAAACTGTTTTCACCCACTGAATTTAAAAGTGGAAGGCATATTCTTGCTCAGCACATTTTCGTGAGCTCACACACCAATTTTCACTCCATTTGGAGTTGATCTTGACATGAGCTAAGGGGGAGAAATTCAAACTTTATTTGAATTTCAAACTGCACTTGTGCTGAAATTCATTCAAACCAAACCTCATTTGAACTTTGATCAATTCAAATGGCTCTTGGGTGAATAATTT
The DNA here is from genome assembly GCA_030760725.1 of Neostapfia colusana. Taxonomy (NCBI): domain Eukaryota; kingdom Viridiplantae; phylum Streptophyta; class Magnoliopsida; order Poales; family Poaceae; genus Neostapfia; species Neostapfia colusana. Next base: position 98,606,443 of record JASWHV010000007.1, on the reverse strand, counting down.
GAATTGCCAAGGGTAGAATAGGGTTCACTGTTTACCACAGCTGTTAGGAATAAATTTCAGAGGTTAAAAGAGAAGTGGGACCCACATGTCAGCCTCAGCCTCAAAGCAAACCGACTGAACCACAGTTCAGTCGGTTCCCGGCAGCTGTGCGCGCGCGCCACCGAAGGGGGCAGCAGGCGCCAGCTCCTGCTGCGTGCCCCAAGCCGGAGACCAGCCGGCCGGGCTATTTATTCCCTCCCCGGCGTGCTTCAGTCACCATTTCCTCGAGCTGCCGACGCACACGACTTGTTTTTCCACTGCCATCGCCGCCGCTCGAGTTCCTGCTTGATCAAGCCGATCGCAGCTCCCTCTTTCCATTCCAAGGTCCCAGCAAGGTACTAGCAACCATCCTCCATCCTTCCCATTGATAGAAATCGATTGAAACCGAGTGATATCGGCTGTGCCGAAAGATCAAACTCGGAACTGGAAATCGCCGCACCTCGGGCTCTCGTGGACAGCCCAACCTGGGCGTTGTCACGCCCGAGCCAAGGCACCCTTGGACGCGCAAGTGATCGGTGCTGCTCATCCCCGAGCCACAGCTCGAGTGGTTGCTCACCGGCGGCGAATTTCCACTTTTCCCCTTTCTGTGTGCAGAACGACCCTCGGGTACGATTCTGTTTAATTCGTGCTCTAGAAAGGATTAGAGGGCCTCAGGCCACTCCCACACGAACTAGACACGGTGACGCACAAGTTGCCTTCACAACTCTGGGCCGGAGAACTTCTGTGCCCGGCGTAATTCAAGGTCTACTAATGGCGGAACGCACGGGGGGTATCGGGCGCACGGTGAGGACCTATTTCGGGCCTTCCCCGAGCTGCCCCGAGTTCATGTCGACCTTCTCTGAGGTCCACTGATGCTCCCCGACCGGTTTCCCAAGTAGCTGAGGCACTAGGAGCATCAGCCGACATGGCCGAAGTCGTTCCGATATGGCGGCTCGTCGCCGACCATGCTCCGGCCGTTGTCATGAGCAGCTGACCCTCGGATCATGTTCCCCAAGTAAAAGTAGGCAGGGGCGGCCAGAATCAAGAAGTTTGGAGCGGTACAGCAGCCAGCGGCGAGCTCTCCGGCGAGGTCCCTCGGCGGCGGAGCGCGGGTGTCGCGAGGTTGAAGAAGGGGGTGGACCCCAGCTGTCAGCGGCCGATATTTTGAATCGAGATCCGGCTGCGGCCGGGATCGGGTGTGCTGGCGCGCAAAAGCCTTGTGGGCCGCGGTGTGCTGTCGCTTCGGCGTGCGACGCGTGTCCCCTGGGCCCACGCGCGAGTTTAAACTTTTCCCCGATTTTCAGATTTCCTTCAAACTTCAAATCCTTATAACTTTGGCTAGAAAGCTCCAAATTGAGTGAACCAAATTTTGCTGGATTCAGCTCTCTGAGTACTTTCCAGAAAATCAAGTTTCACTTCATGAAATTCCCTAATTCTCCAGAATTAATTCCTCAAAGTTTAAACTGTTAGGAATTTTAACTGGAGAATCCTTTGGAGGAAAATCCTGAAATTTTGCTGAGATGTTCACCAAAATATCCTTGAACTACCATAAAAATTTCAGATCCATTTGAGCTCATCTAGTCCACCTAATGGTGTGATTAGTAAAACTGTTCCAGAGAAAATAGAAAATGTTCAGAAACATTTTCAGGATTTTCTCTGAAATTGTTTAGCTCATATCTTTAGTTAGAGACTTCCAAATTAAGTGAGACCAACTCCATTAGAACCCTCTGAAAATCTAGTTTTCAGAAAGTCATAGTTTGTCTCATGAAAATCCCTAGAACACCCTAAGGGTTCCAATTAAGGTCAAGGACATAATTATTTGTGGAGGGCTCAAATGAGCTTTGCTGCAACTAAAACTTGACCAAGTCTTTGTTTAGGTTATAACCAAGCCACAGTAAAAGTTTCACAGTCATTAGGTCTGTCTAGTAAGGGTTATAGGCTTCACAACTTCAAGGTTAATACAAAGGCCTCTAAATTAATACATACATTGTTCTTATCATGTAGTCGCTAAGGTCGAGGAGGAACCCGAAGTCCTAGACTTCGTTACTCCGGAGGAACAGCTAGCCTACGACCAAGAGCAGCAAGGCAAGCCCCGGTTTGCATTAACCTTTTTACAAATTTTTATTGTTTTGAGCACATACTTGTTTCCTTTGTTCTGTGCATTAGAGTCTTGTTTGGAAATCCAACTGCATAGCCAAGAAAAACCATGGGTTGGGTTTAGGATTGAAAACCTCGTTAGCCACTGCATTGCTAGGATAGAGTAGGATTCGGTACAAGTCGAGTAGTTGGAACTACTCGCGAGAATAGGCTAGAGGCACATTGCTCGGGTAGAGATAGCACATGAAACACATGGCAAGAAAATGAGACCGAGCGGAGAGTAAGGGCAGCAGGACTTTGGGGCCTGTGTGCTGTAGCTCCGCTTGTGTCGATTGAGGACCGAGCCGTGTGCGGGCCTGTTGAACAAGCTAGAACAGTACCGAAGACCTACCGGCTATATGGGAACCGGGAAACTGATGTAACTCGGGTAGCTGGGTGTTGAGGCATTGCCCGTCGTTCAGAGGGTAGGTTGAGAGCTCGAGGTGTAAATCAGCTGGCGGCACAGAGATGCGCGTGCAGGGACCTCTTGCTCGGGACGATGGGACCGGTTCAATATTTGGCTAACGGGTGAAAGGTAGTCGCGTACGGCGTCCGTGATGGTTGTTGTAGGCAACATCGAGTACGGGCGTACGTGACGGGTTGTTCGGGTAACCCTGCAGGTGTAAATCGATTATAATCGCCGTCCCTCGCGGTCAGTGAGTACCACTTGTTCACTGTACCGTGACGTAGAAAGAACAGGCTAGTTACATGTTAAAATGTTGCTGATTGAAAGTTGGATATTGATTGTTAATGATATGTTGTAGCTTAGTGCTAACTAAAGTTCTTTTCAACTTTGGGCAAAGTACATGAGAGAAATGCGTTTCTTGTTTGATTGCGGCTCTCTCATGTGCCTTAGCGTAAGGTTCTCCACAACCTGCTGCTAAAACTTGAAAGTAAGGTTCTACTAATTAGGCGAGTCCTTGCAAATGATTTTTTTCCTCATGCAACCCATTACCCTCATGTAGAAGTTCCATGTTTAGGTGAGACGGGTCAGACTTGCTGAGCCTTCGTGCTCACTGCTTGTGTTTGAAGCTTTTGCAGGGTTCTATGAGGAAGGGACTCCCGAAGAGGAGACGGAACCCCAGGAGGGGAACCCCGTCGAGTGGGAGTCGTGCACGCCGCAGAGTTAGTGTGCGTGTGTGCTAGCAAGGACACGTTCGAGGGCTGAACGTGCACTTGATGCTTAGTCTACGCCCGCGAGTGTGGACTAAACTTATTTTGATGTAAACATGTTGATAAACTTGTTTATGTAATAAAGCTTCCGCTTCCGCTTTGTACCTTTGACGTGTGTTATGCGGTGCTGTGCAACGCAGCACCCCTCAGCGTGATCCTGGCTCGACAGGACCCAAAGGGGTCGTGTCAGCGTGGTATCAGAGCTCGCTTGAGGTTTAACACAGTACAAAGGTCTTCTTTTTCAAAAATCCAGTGAGGAACGAATTAGTAGCCCGTATAAGGATGTTATTAGTATATAGAAAGTGGCTTATTAACCTATTTGTTATGTCGGAAAATCGTGCATCTCGGGACGTTCATGTCTTGGGGGGTGCACGTAAGCGCTGTCCACCAGTGCGCACAAGCTGAAGGGTGGAGCCCCACGGGTGGCAGGTAACCCGACCCGCTTTGATATCCTCTACGACTCTTCATGTCGTTTGGGGTATTCGAGCAACGTCTGTCCCTGGCGTGCGTGGTGCAACATGGGAGACCCCGTCACGTGGTCTGAAACGTGAACACGTAACTCAGGGCGTGTTTGGCTTGAGAACATCCGGGCGAGTGATGACGGCCGGATGTACCAACTGTATGGATTCCGGGCTCGGTGTGCAGCCGAGTCTGATGATTGGTTGAATTTCTGCAGGTAGCCTTACCACGAAACGGTAGACGTGTAGTATCCGTGTGCGAGTGACGAGTAGTGCCACTGAAGTAACGACGCCGGCTAAGTCCGGTATAGGTTTTTCCTTTGTGAGGACGTAGTACCGACATAATCTGGTGACGCCTCGACGTCACACCCAACAAAATGAACAACTTCATTTAAAATTTGATGGTTTTGATCCAAAGTAGTAAAACTTGATGTAACTCCTTCCCTTGAACAGGATATTCAAAGTTAACAAGCTTTCAACTTATAGGATGTTAAGGACAGAGTACTCTGTTTCCAGCTAAATTAAGGCTGAAGTTAATCAGAGGTTAGAGGTTGAGTTCTTTCGAGGTTGATGTCGTATGATACATCTCTGGAAAACTTTGGAGGAGCTTTACAACTTTTCTGTTGAGTTCCAGAGGTGTTTCGTCCCTTAACCACTCGAAAAATGCAGCAGAGTTGAAACTGTCCAGAAAACAGGACGGAGCAAAGACTCTCTGTAAATTAAGCATAACTTCCTGCATAAAAATCCAAAAATAGAAAATGAGGTAGTTCTGGAAAGATTATGAGATGGGTTACAACTTTGTAACAGAAAGTTTTGTCAGATTAGGAACAGAATTAACTGGGATTCTTGGATCAAATCAGTACCTAAGGCAGGGAGGTGCTGTCCAATTGTTCCCAGAAATTCTGTTAACTTTGACATCTCATAACTTTTGAACCAGGACAGATCTTAGGCCAACCAAATACTTTCTGGAAAGCTATTGAAGTTAACTTTAACTTTGATGTTGAGCTCCAGGACTGGTTTTGCTTTTAACCTGGCCTAAATCAGATTAATATGGAAACTGGTCAGGGCTGTCATGGGAACAGCAGATCAGCAGTCAAATTTGTTTAAAAATTTGAACTATGTTTCCAAGTGTTAAGGGTTCAATGACATATCTTATGTTATAACTCAATGGTCTACTGTTTAAATAAATATTTGACATTTCTCAAATATATTTTTACAGATGGCAGCAGATAAACGGTTGGAGAACGGGTGGGTAGTTTCCCACTGCTCTGACCGTAGCGGCTACCCGGGAGCATTGTGGCTAATGCTCCAATATTTCGGGTACAACCAGATGCCGCAATACTTCGCCAAGGAAGAAGGCGAAGAGGGGAACAAGACGTGGACGATCCATGTCGAGGTTCCTGCAGGGCCTACGCCACCCGGTTGGGTGCCATTCACCGTCACGGTGAGAGGAAGACAACCGGAAGGGATGTGGCAAGTGGCAGCCCGTGACACTATGTCACGTTTCTGCCAACTACACGTGCAGGCTATGGAGGGAACTCCATACGCACTCGTTCCGGTGGAGGGACGAGCTCAGCATGTGTGGGAAGAGAGGTACCTAGAGGCAACAAACCCGAGTTGCCCAAGGTACAACCCCGCGGAGGCTAATCTCAGCCTCCAAATGAGGGCGGGAAACGCTGTGATGGACAGCCAAGCTGTTCATACGGAGCATCTCGCCACCAAGCTCAAGGAGAGCACAAGCCGTGGAGATCATTTTGAGAGTGCTCACAGTGCACTCCGCAATGTGCTCCTTCCGACGATCAAGCGACTGAATGAACAACACAATCAGTTGCGTCGTCTGAAGAAGGCAAAGAAGAAGAGCCGTGTTGACATTGCGGCGTTGCAAGAGCTGGTGCAGACCCTAACCCAGCAGAATGAGGACCTTGCTCAAGAGCGGGACGACGCTATTGAGGAAGGACAAGGCTGGGAAGAGGACTACAACCAGGCTATGGACGAGGTGCATGCATTGCAGGACCTCGTGCCCCCGGTATTGGGCGTACCGGTAGTCTTGGGTCTTCCAGCCATGGGAGAACCTGGAATGGGAGAAGAGGTGGTAGACCCCGAGCCACCAGCAGAGGTACCGGAGGAGGACGACCCACAGGAGGTCGAGTTCTACTCCGAGTAGGGGGTTACGGTTGCCAAGTAGGGCAGCTAGGGTAGCGTAACCCAACTTTTGTAATCGGTGACATGTCGTGTAGACAGTAGCGTATGTATAGGTAGTGACGGCATGAGCACGACTTCTCGGAGGTCCGAGAATAATGTATCTTGTATAAAGTTTATGCTTTATCAATATATGTGAATGTTGTGCAAGTTAGTCATGCGTCGCTTCAATACTTACTGCTGTTTATGGAATTTTGAGTAAGACATGTGCTAATTGCTGCTGTGTTGAATTTCAGAATGACGCGTACTCGTGCCAACCCTGATGTTGGAGGTACTAGCCAAGGGGGAGAGACCTCCCAACCACCTCCCGAGGACTCCTCGGGACAGCAGCAGCAACAGCAACAGCAAACACCGCCACCGCCACTGCCAACGGTTACATTGGCCGACATTGTCGCGGCAATGGCGGGTTCACATCAGCAGCATACAGAGCTGCTGCAAACGTTAATTGCGAATACGTCTCGCCCAGAGAGACGTCAAGATCGTGAGGAGCGCCAACAGAGCTCCTACTCCGACTTCCTGGCGACTCATCCCCCTGTATTCTCAAGGGCGGATGAACCACTTGACGCGGACAACTGGCTCCGCGCCATAGAGATGAAGTTCGGGCTGCTCCAAATCAGCGAGCAGCGCAAGACTCAGTTCGCGGTCCAGCAGCTCCAAGGATCCGCGAGCGCGTGGTGGGCCAACTTTTGTGCTTCACAACCCACCGACCGAGTGATGACCTGGGCGGAGTTTCGGACGGCCTTCCGGGCCTATCATATACCGCCCGGTTTGATGAAGAGGAAGACGCAGGAATTCCTACACCTGCAACAAGGGAGCCGGAACGCGCTGGAGTACTCCAGAGCGTTCAACGATCTCGCACTCTACGCGTCGTATCACGCAGATACGGACGAGAAACGGCGGGACCACTTTTACCAGGGGCTTAACCCGCTCCTGAAGGACAAGCTGGCGATGTTCAATCGCGGCAGCCTCAACGACATAATTGATGCTGCGATTGTTCAGGAAGACTCCGGCAAGGAGTTGGCGGCGGCAGAGCGAAAGCGAAGCGCGCCGCAGAGCAGCGGAGAAGGAGGCGGTCCTTCTCAGAAGTTTCGGATGGTGAATCGCCCACCATCAGGTCCGCGCTGGCAGCCACCACAGCGGTCGATGCCGTTCCGCGGTCGGCCGTATTCTTCACCGGCATTCCGGCCGGCACTGCCAGTACCACCGCAACGACAGCAGCAGCAGCGGGCGATGCCGCGTGCGTTTGCACCTCCGCAACGCATGCCGGGCTTTCGTCCCCCGAGTACTCCACCAGCAGCGGCCACATGTTACAAGTGTGGTCGTCCAGGACACTTCGCGAGCAGTTGCCCGGAGAGGCAAGGCGGCGGAGTGGTACCACAGTTTCCGGGGAGGAATCAACCCCGGAACCCTACTAATGCGCGGCGGGCAAACCCTAGGCCCGGCACTGTCCACTAGCTTGCCATTGAGGACGTGCCGGAGGGCGAGCCAATCCTTGCGGGTATGTTCCAACTCCACCAGCATCCCGCTATAGTACTATTTGATTCAGGCGCCACGCATAATTTTATTAGCCAAGCTTTCATTGCTAAACACAGCTTGCCAATACTACCCACCGATAGTCCATATTTAATTTGTTCACCGGGTGGGAAGATTTCAGCAAGCGTAATGGTCTCCAAAGCACCATTATGCTTAGCGGGTAGAGTGTACCCCACGTCTCTCATTATCTTAGAGGGACAGAAGGTCGATGTCATCCTAGGGATGTCGTGGTTAACCCGCCACGGCGCTGTTTTAGACACCGTCCTCCGAGTCGTGCACTTAAATTCAGGAGTGCACGGTTCTCACTCATTATTTCTGGACAGTCCAGAAATAAAACTTCCAAGTGTCTATCAAGCCACAACCATCAGATTGGAAGACATTCCAGTGGTCCGAGAGTTCCCGGATGTATTCCCGGACGATTTGCCGGGGATGCCACCCGATAGAGAGGTGGAGTTCAAGATTGAACTTGCACCGGGAACCATGCCAATATCCCGAAGGCCGTACAAGATGGCGCCCAAAGAGTTGGCTGAACTGAAGACTCAGCTCACGGACCTTCTGGAAAAGGGTTTTATTAGGCCGAGCTCCTCGCCATGGGGTTGTTCGGCATTATTTGTCAAAAAGAAGGATGAAACGTTGCGGCTTTGCGTGGACTACCGTCCATTAAATGCCGTAACCATCAAGAACAAGTACCCGTTGCCACGGATCGACATGTTGTTTGATCAGTTGGTCGAAGCAAAGATCTTTTCCAAGATGGATTTAAGATCCGGGTACCATCAGATTAAGATAAGGGCGGAGGACATTCTGAAGACAGCTTTCTCAACAAGGTACGGACTTTATGAGTACCTGGTCATGTCCTTTGGCCTCACCAATGCTCCAGCTCACTTCATGTACTTAATGAACTCGGTGTTCATGCCGGAGCTGGACAAGTTTGTCGTGGTCTTCATCGACGACATCCTGGTATATTCCAAGTCGGAGGATGATCACAAGAAACATCTGCGTATAGTCTTGCAACGGCTGCGGGATCACAAGTTATACGCAAAGTTCAGCAAATGCGAGTTTTGGATATCGCAAGTGCCTTTCCTCGGGCATATCATCTCAGCGGAGGGTATCGCTGTGGACCCGAGCAAAATCACGCAAGTGCTGAATTGGAAATCCCCGAGAACTGTTCATGAGGTACGGAGTTTCCTCGGACTCGCGGGATATTATCGGAGGTTCATTCCGAACTTCTCGAAGATTGCCAGGCCAATGACAGAGCTGCTGAAGAAGGCTACCAAATATGTTTGGAGTCCAGCATGTGAAGCAGCATTCAAGGCTTTAGTCAAGCACCTAACATCAGCACCGGTTTTGGCGCAGCCAGACACAACAAAACCGTTCGATGTGTACTGCGATGCATCCGGCATTGGGCTCGGATGTGTGCTGATGCAAGACCGAAGAGTGGTCGCGTATGGATCACGACAGCTTAGGAACCATGAGCAAAATTATCCAACTCACGATTTGGAGCTCGCTGCCGTGGTACTTGCACTGAAAATGTGGAGGCACTACCTACTCGGTAACCTCGTACATTTATATACCGACCACAAAAGCCTCAAGTACATCTTCACTCAGAAGGAGCTGAACATGAGGCAACGAAGATGGTTGGAACTGATAAAGGATTACGAGATAGAGATCCATTATCATCCGGGCAAGGCAAACGTTGTGGCAGACGCGCTAAGCCGCAAGTCACACGTCAATAATCTGACCATCACACCGTTGGAAGAGAGCGAACCACCACTACATGTGATTCCACATGGAGCTCTCTACAACCTAGCTTTGATCCCCACCCTCCGTGAAGAGATAGCGGCAGCCCAGAAGAATGACAAGGGCATGTCACATTTACGGAGACGAGTAGACAGTGGGGAGTTGAAATGTTTCCGGAAGGACGGAGACGGCGTCCTATGGTTCAAGGACCGGATCGTCGTACCCCGAAACCCGGAGTTACGGAAGAAAATCTTTGATGAGGCTCACTTATCAAAGTTTTCTATTCACCCCGGCAGCAACAAAATGTATCAAGAACTCAGGAGAAAGTTTTGGTGGACACGGATGAAGCGGGAGACTGCGAAATACGTGTCCGAGTGTGATACATGTCGAAGGGTGAAGGCAGACCACATGCGGAAACCGGGACTGCTGCAACCACTGGGCATTCCTGCCTGGAAGTGGGAAGACGTGAGCATGGATTTCGTCGTCGGTTTACCCACCACCTTACAGAAACATGATTCTGTGTGGGTGATCGTCGATCGACTCACCAAAGTTGCCCATTTCATCCCGGTCAACACCAACTACAACGCCAAGAAGTACGCTGAACTGTACATCTCACGGATCCTATGCTTATACGGCGTACCCCGTACCATCATATCGGACCGGGGCACTTTATTTGTGTCCCGTTTTTGGGAGCAGCTACACGCTGCCCTGGGGACGAAGCTGATCCGTAGTTCAGCCTACCACCCGCAGACGGATGGGCAAACGGAGCGGGTAAATCAAATCCTAGAAGACATGCTACGAGCTTGCGCTATCGACCACGGCAAGAATTGGGATGATCACTTGCCATTAGCCGAGTTCTCGTACAACAATGGGTACCAAGCCAGCATCAAGATGGCGCCCTACGAGGCGCTATACGGCAGGAAATGCCGCACACCACTGAACTGGTGTGAATCTGGCGAGAGGGTTACCTTCGGGATTGATCTTGTCAACAACGCGGAAGAAAAGGTTCGATTAATTCAAGCGAACCTAAAAGCCGCCCAATCCTGACAGAAACAGTATGCGGACCGGAGGAGGCGCCCATTACAATTCGAAGTTGGAGATCACGTATACCTACGAGTGTCTCCAATGAAGGGCGTAAACAGATTTGGGGTGAGAGGAAAGTTAGCACCCCGATTCATCGGTCCATTCCAGATTACCGAAAGATGTGGATCGGTGGCATACCGGCTAAGATTACCAGAAGCACTTTCCGGTGTGCACGACGTCTTTCACATTTCCCAGCTGAGGAAGTGTCTCAAGCTATCAACTACCGTTCAGCTGGAAGACATTGAAGAACTGCAACCGGATCTCACCTATCGGGAGGAACCGGTGCAGATTATTGATGAAAAGGCCCGAACCACACGCAACCGTACGTTGTGGTTCTACAAGGTTCTATGGAGTAATCACTCCATGGACGAAGCGACATGGGAGAGCGAAGAATTCCTTCGCACTAACTACCCCGACTTTTTCACGTCGCATATTCGGTAATTTTCCACCGTCCTCTCTCTCATTTCACCTTATAATCTCGGGACGAGATTCTTTTAAGGGGGGAGGAATGTAAGGGCCTCAGTTTTTGACACTCATTTGCAGTGTTCATCACCACACCACACACCTCATTTGAGGAAGAATGATGAACACAAATAAAGAGCAAGTAACAATTATCAACATGCTCATTAGGGAACAAACTCACACATTGCAAAAGTGGTACTTCCCACATGTGATATAGATGGGCTGGACATATGAAAACTCCTACACTTTGCTAAGGATGTCCATGCCAAGTTCCACCCAAATTCAAAACCTTTTTGAGGTCATTTTGGGTATAGTTAGGAAGAGGGCAGTTTGAAACCATATTCAAATTCAAACTGTTTTCACCCACTGAATTTAAAAGTGGAAGGCATATTCTTGCTCAGCACATTTTTGTGAGCTCACACACCAATTTTCACTCCATTTGGAGTTGATCTTGACATGAGCTAAGGGGGAGAAATTCAAACTTTATTTGAATTTCAAACTGCACTTGTGCTGAAACTCATTCAAACCAAACCTCATTTGAACTTTGATCAATTCAAATGGCTCTTGGGTGAATAATTTGAATTGCCAAGGGTAGAATAGGGTTCACTGTTTACCACAGCTGTTAGGAATAAATTTCAGAGGTTAAAAGAGAAGTGGGACCCACATGTCAGCCTCAGCCTCAAAGCAAACCGACTGAACCACAGTTCAGTCGGTTCCCGGCAGCTGTGCGCGCGCGCCACCGAAGGGGGCAGCAGGCGCCAGCTCCTGCTGCGTGCCCCAAGCCGGAGACCAGCCGGCCGGGCTATTTATTCCCTCCCCGGCGTGCTTCAGTCACCATTTCCTCGAGCTGCCGACGCACACGACTTGTTTTTCCACTGCCATCGCCGCCGCTCGAGTTCCTGCTTGATCAAGCCGATCGCAGCTCCCTCTTTCCATTCCAAGGTCCCAGCAAGGTACTAGCAACCATCCTCCATCCTTCCCATTGATAGAAATCGATTGAAACCGAGTGATATCGGCTGTGCCGAAAGATCAAACTCGGAACTGGAAACCGCCGCACCTCGGGCTCTCGTGGACAGCCCAACCTGGGCGTTGTCACGCCCGAGCCAAGGCACCCTTGGACGCGCAAGTGATCGGTGCTGCTCATCCCCGAGCCACAGCTCGAGTGGTTGCTCACCGGCGGCGAATTTCCACTTTTCCCCTTTCTGTGTGCAGAACGACCCTCGGGTACGATTCTGTTTAATTCGTGCTCTAGAAAGGATTAGAGGGCCTCAGGCCACTCCCACACGAACTAGACACGGTGACGCACAAGTTGCCTTCACAACTCTGGGCCGGAGAACTTCTGTGCCCGGCGTAATTCAAGGTCTACTAATGGCGGAACGCACGGGGGGTATCGGGCGCACGGTGAGGACCTATTTCGGGCCTTCCCCGAGCTGCCCCGAGTTCATGTCGACCTTCTCTGAGGTCCACTGATGCTCCCCGACCGGTTTCCCAAGTAGCTGAGGCACTAGGAGCATCAGCCGACATGGCCGAAGTCGTTCCGATATGGCGGCTCGTCGCCGACCATGCTCCGGCCGTTGTCATGAGCAGCTGACCCTCGGATCATGTTCCCCAAGTAAAAGTAGGCAGGGGCGGCCAGAATCAAGAAGTTTGGAGCGGTACAGCAGCCAGCGGCGAGCTCTCCGGCGAGGTCCCTCGGCGGCGGAGCGCGGGTGTCGCGAGGTTGAAGAAGGGGGTGGACCCCAGCTGTCAGCGGCCGATATTTTGAATCGAGATCCGGCTGCGGCCGGGATCGGGTGTGCTGGCGCGCAAAAGCCTTGTGGGCCGCGGTGTGCTGTCGCTTCGGCGTGCGACGCGTGTCCCCTGGGCCCACGCGCGAGTTTAAACTTTTCCCCGATTTTCAGATTTCCTTCAAACTTCAAATCCTTATAACTTTGGCTAGAAAGCTCCAAATTGAGTGAACCAAATTTTGCTGGATTCAGCTCTCTGAGTACTTTCCAGAAAATCAAGTTTCACTTCATGAAATTCCCTAATTCTCCAGAATTAATTCCTCAAAGTTTAAACTGTTAGGAATTTTAACTGGAGAATCCTTTGGAGGAAAATCCTGAAATTTTGCTGAGATGTTCACCAAAATATCCTTGAACTACCATAAAAATTTCAGATCCATTTGAGCTCATCTATTCCACCTAATGGTGTGATTAGTAAAACTGTTCCAGAGAAAATAGAAAATGTTCAGAAACATTTTCAGGATTTTCTCTGAAATTGTTTAGCTCATATCTTTAGTTAGAGACTTCCAAATTAAGTGAGACCAACTCCATTAGAACCCTCTGAAAATCTAGTTTTCAGAAAGTCATAGTTTGTCTCATGAAAATCCCTAGAACACCCTAAGGGTTCCAATTAAGGTCAAGGACATAATTATTTGTGGAGGGCTCAAATGAGCTTTGCTGCAACTAAAACTTGACCAAGTCTTTGTTTAGGTTGTAACCAAGCCACAGTAAAAGTTTCACAGTCATTAGGTCTGTCTAGTAAGGGTTATAGGCTTCACAACTTCAAGGTTAATACAAAGGCCTCTAAATTAATACATACATTGTTCTTATCATGTAGTCGCTAAGGTCGAGGAGGAACCCGAAGTCCTAGACTTCGTTACTCCGGAGGAACAGCTAGCCTACGACCAAGAGCAGCAAGGCAAGCCCCGGTTTGCATTAACCTTTTTACAAATTTTTATTGTTTTGAGCACATACTTGTTTCCTTTGTTCTGTGCATTAGAGTCTTGTTTGGAAATCCAACTGCATAGCCAAGAAAAACCATGGGTTGGGTTTAGGATTGAAAACCTCGTTAGCCACTGCATTGCTAGGATAGAGTAGGATTCGGTACAAGTCGAGTAGTTGGAACTACTCGCGAGAATAGGCTAGAGGCACATTGCTCGGGTAGAGATAGCACATGAAACACATGGCAAGAAAATGAGACCGAGCGGAGAGTAAGGGCAGCAGGACTTTGGGGCCTGTGTGCTGTAGCTCCGCTTGTGTCGATTGAGGACCGAGCCGTGTGCGGGCCTGTTGAACAAGCTAGAACAGTACCGAAGACCTACCGGCTATATGGGAACCGGGAAACTGATGTAACTCGGGTAGCTGGGTGTTGAGGCATTGCCCGTCGTTCAGAGGGTAGGTTGAGAGCTCGAGGTGTAAATCAGCTGGCGGCACAGAGATGCGCGTGCAGGGACCTCTTGCTCGGGACGATGGGACCGGTTCAATATTTGGCTAACGGGTGAAAGGTAGTCGCGTACGGCGTCCGTGATGGTTGTTGTAGGCAACATCGAGTACGGGCGTACGTGACGGGTTGTTCGGGTAACCCTGCAGGTGTAAATCGATTATAATCGCCGTCCCTCGCGGTCAGTGAGTACCACTTGTTCACTGTACCGTGACGTAGAAAGAACAGGCTAGTTACATGTTAAAATGTTGCTGATTGAAAGTTGGATATTGATTGTTAATGATATGTTGTAGCTTAGTGCTAACTAAAGTTCTTTTCAACTTTGGGCAAAGTACATGAGAGAAATGCGTTTCTTGTTTGATTGCGGCTCTCTCATGTGCCTTAGCGTAAGGTTCTCCACAACCTGCTGCTAAAACTTGAAAGTAAGGTTCTACTAATTAGGCGAGTCCTTGCAAATGATTTTTTTCCTCATGCAACCCATTACCCTCATGTAGAAGTTCCATGTTTAGGTGAGACGGGTCAGACTTGCTGAGCCTTCGTGCTCACTGCTTGTGTTTGAAGCTTTTGCAGGGTTCTATGAGGAAGGGACTCCCGAAGAGGAGACGGAACCCCAGGAGGGGAACCCCGTCGAGTGGGAGTCGTGCACGCCGCAGAGTTAGTGTGCGTGTGTGCTAGCAAGGACACGTTCGAGGGCTGAACGTGCACTTGATGCTTAGTCTACGCCCGCGAGTGTGGACTAAACTTATTTTGATGTAAACATGTTGATAAACTTGTTTATGTAATAAAGCTTCCGCTTCCGCTTTGTACCTTTGACGTGTGTTATGCGGTGCTGTGCAACGCAGCACCCCTCAGCGTGATCCTGGCTCGACAGGACCCAAAGGGGTCGTGTCAATTTACACCTAAAGCTCTCAGCCTACCCTCTGAACGACGGGCAATGCCTCAATACCCAGCTACCCGAGTTACATCGGTTTCCCGGTTCCCATATATCCGGTAGGTCTTCGGTACTGTTCTAGCTTGTTCAACAGGCCCGCACACGGCTCGGTCCTCAATCGACACAAGCAGAGCTATAGCACACAGGCCCCAAAGTCCTGCTGCCCTTACTCTCCACTCGGTCTCATTTTTCTTGCCATGTGTATCATGTGCTATCTCTACCTGAGTCGAGTGCCTCTAGCCTATGCTCGCGAGTAGTTTCCAACTACTCAACTTGTACCGAATCCTACTCTATCTTAGCTTTGCAGTAGCTAACGAGGTTTGCAATCCTAAACCAAACCCATGGTTTTCTTGGCTATGCAATTGGGTTTTCAAACAAGACTCCAATGCAAAAAGTAATCATACTCAAGTAAATGCTCAAAACAATAAAAATTTGTAAAAAGGTTAATGCAAACCGGGGCTTGCCTTGCTGCTCTTGGTCGTAGGCTACCTGCTCTTCTGGAGTAATGAAGTCTAAGACTTCAGGTTCCTCCTCGACCTTAGCGACTACATAAGATACAAGTATATGTATTAATTAAATGCATTTGATTGGAATTAAACTTGTGCAGGTTGCAAGGCCCACTAGACAGACCCAATGACTCTGAAATTTTTATTGTATCTTGGATACAACCTAAACAGAGACTTGGTCAAGTTTTAGTTGTAGCAAAGCTCATTTGAGCCCTCCACAATTAATGTACTTGACCTTAATTGGAGGCTTTAGGGTGTTCTAGGGATTTTCATGGAGCAAGCCATGACTTTCTGAAAACTAGATTTTCAGAGGGTTCTAATGGAGTTGGTATCACTTAATTTGAAGGTTCCTAGCTAATTATACGAGCTAAATAATTTCAGAGAAATTCTGAAAAATTTTCTGAACATTTTCTAATTTCTCTGGAACAGTTTTATTAATCACACCATTAGGTGGATCAAATGAGCTCAAATGGTGAACATCCCAGCAAAATTTCATGAATTTTCCTCCACAGGATTCTCCAGTTAAAATTCTAAACAGTTTAAACTTTGAGGAATTAATTCTGGAGAAAAAATGATTTTCATGAAGTGGAACTTAATTTGCTGGAAAGTACTCAGAGAGATGAATCCAACAAAATTTGGTTAACTCTATTTGGAGCTTCCTAGCCAATGTTATGAGGATTTGAAGTTTGAATGAATTCTGAAAATCAGGAAAAAGTTCAAATCTGCCAGTGGGTCCACGGGGACACGTGGTTGACGCTGGAGCGATGGCACACCGGGGTCTACGGGGTTTTGCGCGCCAGCACACCAGATCCGAGCCGCAGACTGATTCCGATTTAAAATCCGAGCCGCTGACAGACGGGACCCACTCCTTCGTCTGCCTCTCGCCGCCCTCGTTCTGCCGCCGCGGTACCTCGCTGGAAAGCTCGCCGGCAGCCTCTGTGGAGCTCCAAACTTCATGATTCTGGCCGCCCCTGCCTACTTTCACTCGGAGAACATGATTCCGGGCTCAGTTGGTCATGAAAATTGCCGGCACCCGGTCGGCGACGAGCGGCGACCTCGGGAGAACTTCGGTCGTGCCGGCCGACCTCCCTAGCACCTCAATCACTGGAGCAACAGGTCGGGGAGGATCAGTGGACCTTCGGGAAGGTCGACATGAGCTTGAAGCAGCTCGGGGGAGGCCCGAAGTAGGCCCTCACAATGCGCCCGATGCTTCCCGCATGATCCGCCGTTGGCAATCTTCGAAATATGCCGTGTACAGTGGTTCTCCGGCTAAAGGTTGTGAAGGCAACTTGTGCGCTACCAGGTCTAGTCAGTGTAAGAGCGGATTGAGACTCTCTAACTCTTCCTAGAGTGTGAATTTGTCAGAACCGTACCCGGAGGTCGGTCTGTACCGAGAAAGGGAAAACATGAAATTCACCGCCGGCGATCAAGAACTCGGGGGTGAGCAGCACCGATCACCAACGCATCCAGGGACGCCTTAGTTCGAGCGTGACAACCTCCCAATTGGGCTGTCCATGGGAGCCCGATGTGCAGCGGCTTTGTGTCTCTGAATGGAACTCTCGGTATAGCCGAGATCAACCGGTTTCTTCCGATTTCTAGCGACGGGGAAGAAGAAGGAAGGTTCCTAATACCTTGTCGTAGCTCTGGAGGGAGTGGAAAGGCGGTGATCACGCTTCCCTGATCAGCTCCGAGCGATCGGCAGCGATGGAGTGTTTCTGGTGCGAGGAAGCAGCAGAGTGCGCGGTTCTCAATCTGATCAGGGCGGCCGCGGAGATAAAAGGACCGCGAGGCGGTTCAGCAGGTCGGGGCGGCAAGCAGCTGCTGTCCCGATCATGCCTTCGCTGTGGCGGCTGCTCGGTCCGGTGTAAGAACCCGAGCTGGGTTTTCAGTCGGTTGCTTTTGCTTCAGTGGCTGACATGTGGGTCCCACCCAGGGTTTTAACCTCTGAAATTAACTTTGCTCTACTGCTCTAAACAGTAGAGACCAAACTAACCTCAAGTATTTGAATTATCTTCCCCTGGGCCATTTGAATAGGGTAGAATTCAAATTGGTTTGGGTTTGACTAAATTTCAGCACACATGTAGCTTGAAATTCAAATAAGGTTTGAATTTGCTACATTTAGCTCATGTCAAGCTCAACTCCAAATGGAGTGAAAATTGGTATGTGAGCTCACAAACATGTGATGAGTAAGAATATGTTTCCCACTTTTGAATTCATGGGGTAAAAACAGTTTGAATTTGAATTTGAGTTCAAACCACCCTCTTTCTAGCTATACCCAAAAATACCTCAATAAGGTTTTGAATTTGGGTGAAACTTGGCATGGACATTCCTAGCAAGGTGTAGGAGTTTTCATATGCCCAGCCCCTAGATGATGCATGTCGAAAATACCACTTTTGCATGTTGTGAGTTTATTCTCTAATGAGCATGTTGATAATGGTTACTTGCTCTTCTAATATGTTCATCAACTTTCTTCAAATGAGGTGTGTTGTGTGGTGATGAACACTTTAAACATGTGTCAAAAACTGAGGCCTTTACAATACATATGTTCCACAAACTGAATTCAGAATATATAACCACGAATAACAGGTTTTATTACAATGTTTCATGAGTCTTAGACTCATTCTAACAGCGGAAGTCTTATCTTGGCAGCGGAAGTCTTTATTCTAGCAGCGGAAGTCTTCTAAACTAATGCGGGAGCAACTAAGCAGCAGCAGTCGCTCCATCTCTACTCCACAGGCAAGGTTGAGGATAGATCATACGCCTAATACTCCATGGGGTCTTCATAGTACTCCTCTCCTGTTGCTGATGATGAAGTAATAATGCAAGTTTGAGTACATGATGTACTCAGCAAGTGCGGGAAAGTATGATATGTAGCTCACAACAAGGTAGGTATAAAAAGGCTCATTGCAGAAAGCAAAGTTTATTTCACAAAACTGGATAAAAACAGCAACTAGCTTTAAATGAATGTAATCCCAACATGTATTTAAACATCAACATACCTCCATCATGATTTCCTCTTTTCATGTCCCTTCCAGACATTTATCTTTCTCAACTTTTCTCATGCTCATGAATACCATCTTGTATTCACTACCATCTCGTGAATACCATCTCGTATTCACTACCATTTCATCTCATATTCAATTCCGTCTCGTAACCGATACCAAATCTCATTGCCATGACACAACAGTCATGCAACAAATCTCATTACCCGGACTCAACAGTCCAGAAAACCAAATCTAAAGACCAAACGATAACCAAACCAAATACCATCCCAATAACCATCCCATCTAATCATGTGAGTTGTCCAGGCGCTCGTGACCGTAAGCTCAGCTATCATGGTAGTTTTAGACTCTGCAGAGTTTGTACCACTTTACCCGCAAGTTTGTGATTTCGTCACCCGTCGGCGACTGCAGAACCTCCATTATACCAGTATACAACCGTCGGTGTATGGCCAAGAGATCACAAAATAGCCTTTACAAAGGGGCTACTAGATGTATGGATTCACTAAGGTTTCACCAGCAGGCTA
Source organism: Neostapfia colusana (assembly GCA_030760725.1). NCBI lineage: Eukaryota > Viridiplantae > Streptophyta > Magnoliopsida > Poales > Poaceae > Neostapfia > Neostapfia colusana. The sequence goes on along the minus strand of JASWHV010000007.1, from coordinate 98,587,477 downwards.
GGATCTCCAATTCTCCCACCCTGTGACGCCCTCAATTCTGTGGAAAACCACGGAACCGAGAACTAATGCATATGTGTGCCCAGGATGTTCATCACACATACACATACGTTCCACCAACTGAATTCATATTTATATATTACCACGAATAAAAGGGTTTGTTACAATGTCTAATGAGTCTTGGACTCATGCTCAAGCGGAAGTCTTATTTCAATGTAGCGGAAGTCTTTATTCTAATGCGGAAGCAAAAACTAATGCGGATGCAAATCTAAGCAGAAGTGGCTCCATCTCTATCCCTCCACAGGTGTAACACCCCAAAACCTGTTAAGAGGAGAATTTAAAATTTTTTGGACGTATTGCATGTGGTGCAGAAATTAAAATTCAAATTGGAATTCAAATTAAACTCAAAACAGAAAAGAAAAAGAAAAAGAAAAAACAAACCTCCCCGGCCAGTGGGCCGAAACCCACCCGCCGGCCCACCCACCCCCGCGCCAGCCCGCAGCCGCGCGCCCGCTTCCTTCTCACTGACATGCGGGGCCCGCCTGTCATCCCCGACCTCCCGCTCGCGCCGACCCCGGACTCTTCCGCGCGCGCGCGATCGTAACCGACCCGGATTTCCGCGTCCCTCAGCCCGACTCTCGGTCCCAGAAGACTCAAACTCGATCTAAACAAACCCGCCGCCCTCCCCCGGCTATATAAACACCGGCATCTTCCCGATTTTCACCCACGATCAGCCGTTTTTCCTTCCGGTGAGAACCCGAGTTTCTCCGGCCAATTTCGCTCGATCTTCGCTCGGGATTTCTGATCTAACGCGCTGATCTTGATCCACCGCCTCCGGGGAATCACGCAGGTGCAGAAAACTCGGTGGTTTGCGCTTCAAACACAGCGCCGACGAGCATCGCCGTGAATTCACCTCGGACCTCGTCGCCGACCGCCTTCCAGGACCTCCGAGCTCAAGAAAAACCCCGAGGTGAGATCCCTGACCTCCCCTCTACCGATCTATGCCATGAAATCCCGGTTTTAGGAAGAATTGACGAAGATCCGAAGCTCTCCGGCGAGATCGCCGCCTCCCGCCGCCGCGCGCCGCCGGGCAGCGCCGCCCGCGCTCGATCAGAGCGACGTGGCCGCTTGTGCGCCGTCTATTTTAAATCGCACGGTAGAATTTAAATCCCCGCGTACCGTTTCGACGTTATAATCTCAGCCGTCTGTTTTAAATCGGACGGTCCACGTCAGCCCCACGTTATAAAGACCGGGATTCTTACGCGCTACCCCCTCGGGATCTCGGAAAATACGAACTAGCCCCGGAAACTTCTGATCTAGCCCCTGGAACTTCAGAAATTTATGTAAATTCAATTAAAAGTCAGTTTTAGCCCCTGGACTTAATAAAAATTAGGAAAACCCCTCTGTTATGTGTAGTTAGACCCCTGGAAATTTATGAAATAATATAATAGACCCTTTAATGGGGTAAGTTTGCCTTTTTAACCTTATATAATATTAAATTTAGGAATTTGACTATGTAATTAAGATTTAAATTTAAAAAGGGTGAGGCACACACATTGTAAATTCAAGATTAAACTCTACTAACAATTGGAAAGCTTTAAAATGAGCTAAAAATAAATTTTAGGCTGAAATGAAATCTGTTTGGGTGTGTTCATGTTTATTAGATATAGAAACACATTTTAGGCTAGGAAATAATTCTGAAGCTTGGTAAAATAAATGTAAAATAGTTCACATCAGAGGAGAAGTTCAAAAATATATTATTTAATATTTTAGATCAGAACCTATTCTGTTTAGATGAGGTGTCTTACTATTTTCCTACTAAAGTTCACATTTAGGCATAGGAAATAAATCTGGAAATATAGCAAGCTAAGTATGAATAACTAGAAAATGATAAATGAACTTTCCAAAATCCAAAGAATTCAGTTCAGGATTGGTAGAAGGTCTGAAAACCATTTGGAGTAGGAGATTACCTTGCATGCACTCTTGGTAGCTAAAGAGGGTATTAAAGAATTTGTTTAATTTGGGAATTTATATATAGTGTACAAACAGAAATCTGAATACAAAAGTTAGAAATAATATACATATGTTTAAAAGTGCATGTAGGTCAAAAATCACCACACATAGAGTAACCACCACCCTTAGAAGTGTGAATGACTTTCATAGGTGTGAATGTTTGGGTTGTATGAAGTGAAAGTGTGAACTATGTCTTATGGATTGTTGTTTTCTTTTGCTATGTGTGATGGCATGAGCAGAACCTGCTCCAGAGCAAGTTTTTCCTTTCCAAGACCAAGATTTTCCATTCTCAGAGCAGCAGGAAGAAGGCAGGTGTCCTTGACCACTTTGATCCTATGCTAGGATATGTAGATAGAATTATTTGCAATGTCAATTGAAATATGAAACCCATGCTAGGAAGTTTCCCTAGAATTGCATTATCTTGTTTCCTTGTAGCTTGGGATTTATTTTATCATATCATTCATTTACATGCTTATGCTTAGCCATGCTTAGAATGGGATAATTGGGATATGAGTTCATCAGTTTATTTACCATACTCTTGAATGAGATGTTATGAGTTATGTAGAGGTAGGGATCAAGGCAAGTTGGATGATTTGGTTGGTGCTGGGTGCACGAGACTCGGGTTTGTGTTTAGTACTTGCCTGGATCCTAAGGACCGGTTTATGGAGCATGTAACCTGGCTTTACCGTGCCAACCACATGCTGAGATGGGGCAGCTTGGCCAATTAATTAGGTGTATCCCCGGCGTAGTATGGGTGTGTTGGATTGTGCGGGGAGTAGGTGTCAGCTGGACTACCATATGAACCGCAAGGCTCAAGAGGGGGCCACTGTAGCGGGGTTGGAGCCTCTTGTATGCTGTTAGGGGTGAAACCTTAGTGGGCCCATGCTCGTCGGGAATCCCTTTGTAAAGGCTTCGTAGTGATCTCTTGGCTACACACCTGGGAAGTGTGAATGTGGTTCGTGGCCACTGGCATAATGGAGGTTCTTTTAGTCCACCCGGCAACGGGGGATGAAATCACTACATGTGGGTACAGTGGTGCAAACTCTGCAGAGTCAAAACTGTCATGACAGCCGTGCTCACGGTTAAGAGCGGCTTGGACTTATTCATGATTAGAGGATGATGACTTTGGAAGTTGTGGATGTTAAGCGGGGAGCTTAACATTGGAATTGATGTTATGGTTATTCGATTATGATGATGGGATGGGAGATTGGGACCATTTCACCTGTGTAGTAATGTAGGTGCTTAATAAGCTAAGGTGGTAGGCAATAATTGCGTAGTGCTTTAACCATGAGTTCAACCTCTCTTTGTTCTAGCCATGCATGACATAACTTTCCCACACTTGCTGAGTACCATAGGTACTCAACCTTGCATATTTGTTGGTTTATATTGCTGCTCAGGTCAAGAGAATGATGTGGTGTTTAATGATCAAGACTTTGGACCCGAAGAAGGTTTCAAGGTTCATGGAGTCCCCCCCCGGGCAACGCCTGTGACGGAGCCCACAAGAATAATATTCCGCTGCTATTTTATTTACATGTTATGAACTTATTATCGTCCATCGAGACAGATGCTATGTAAGACTTATTTATATTTGACACCTGGCTTGTAATAAATGATGCTTCACTATTTGTCATCACATGTATGAGAAAATGATCCTGGCATACATGTGATATTAACTCGGTTGTTCTTCGGTGAAACCGGGCGTGACAGAAGTGGTATCAGAGCCAAGGTTGCCCGTAGGAACGTGGACCTAGGTAGTAATGGACGTATTTAAGGACCCTATTTTCTTAAAAACTATTTTACAAGGTGTGGGTTGAAAAGTGTTATTTAATGGCCACTTTATTCATCTTACCCCATCTTTTATTCAAAATAGGATTTTTGTTTAAAATCATATCTAACTTAATTTTAAATGCTTTATGTTTTAGATGGTTCGCATGATCCGCACCGCCCGCAAGTCCACCGGGGGGAGAGTTCCCGTAGTTGCCCTTGCCCTGAGAGAGGAGAACCGTCCGGTGACGTATCTCTCTTACGGATTGGCAGTAGGAGGCTTGTTGCGCCGTCTTCGACGCATGCTCCAAGCCGCCGGCAATACGGGCAAGTTAATCATACACTATAGCTCCACCAGGACCATCCGTGAGAAGAGGGAAGAATGGAGTTCAGAGATGAGGATTATCCACGAAAATCAGCTGCTCAAGATCCACTGCTCTCCAGCTTGTCGAGCGACACAGGTCGATGCGGAGAAGGATGTCACCTGGGAGGCAATCATCTGTCAGAGTCACATCTATCGTCGCCACCTGGACAGGACTGAGTACATGTATGTCCTCCAGCGTGAGAGTGGTACAACGGAGTACAAGTACCCGCCAGTGCAGCAGGGGACTTCCCATGAGCACATGGACTTGTGCTTGGAGGATGCTGCTATGCTCAGCACTCGACTGTAGGAGTGTCAGCAGGAGCTTCAGGATGTACGTGACACCCTGAAGGAAATCAAGGCTTTGCTTCGAGCCTGCTTGAGGGCGAGAGAAAGAGGAGATGGGAATGAACTGTGTGTCACCGTGAATGACACATGGACTCCTGACTCCCCAGATCGCCGGGCGATCAGGCGTCGTCGCACTTCTCCACCAGCAGCCTCCCCACCCAAAGCGGAGTCAGAAGGCAGCCGCAATAATGAGGAAGATCCCGAGGAGCCAGCTCAGTGATACGAGTAGTGTAGAGTCCTTCCCTTAGTTTAGCAGGATGTCGAGTAGTCGAGTCGTTACCTTAGTTAATGGTGTGTTAATGCTTGGTGTGTTACGTGAGTTGTGGAAGCCATGGGCGTTTGTCCACAACCTCGTCTTCAGACTGTTTTGCTTTGAAATGTGAACCCATATGAATTAAGAGTGCATTTATGTTCACGTAAGACATGAAATCCACAGAAAATATAAATGAAATAAGTTCTCAAAATCTTAAAGTAAGTTAATACGTAATGCTTTAAATTGACATTTGGTTGATCATGATAGATGGCTGGAAGAGGAAAGGGTCGTGCTGCCAACCCTGCCAACAACAACGATGAGGCAGGCAACCCTCATCTTTCTGGAAGCCAAGACAGGGGTGGACGCCGTGAAGGAGGTGATCCCATCCACCAAATGCTTGAGAATCAAAATCAGCTCATCCAGAACCTGACTCAAGTGGTGGCCAACTTGCACCAAGCTAGACCTCCACAAGCTGCACAACGCCAACCAAGGTTGAGTGAGTTTCTAGGAACTCAACCTCCAAAGTTTGCAAGTGCTGCTGAACCCGTGGAGGCAGATGATTGGCTGAAGACCATTGAGAGCAAGATGAGGATTATACAATGCCAAGGGTATGAGAGGGTGCTGTTTGCCTCTCACCAATTGCATGGACCTGGTGCTGATTGGTGGACCGCTTACGTGGCCGCCCATCATGACCCTGAGAACATCACATGGGGAGAGTTCAAGCGTAGCTTCCGCAACCATTACATACCAAGGGGTGAACTCAAAAACAAGAGGAAGGAGTTCTTGGGATTGCAGCAATGAAACATGACTGTGAGGGAATACCTCACTAAATTCACTCAACTATCCCGTTATGCCCCATGGGACATAGAGACTGATGAGCAGAAACATGATTGTTTCGTGGAAGGACTTGCCGTAGAAATGCAGTGTGCAATGTCCTCCAACGAGTATGAAAGCTTCCAAAAGATGGTGGACAGAGCATTTGTTGTAGAAAGGAAGCTGAAGGCCTTGGAAAATGAAAACAAGAGGAAGGCCGGGTGGTCACACCAAGCATCGGGTAGCAACACCCGCCCATGTCTGATGCAGCAACCCGCAGGGCAGACGAGCCGTGCTGCAGTACCCTACTCAGCACCGAGAGGGTACAACCCAAACTTCAGGCCTCCGGCAGCACCAGCACCGCCACAGCGTCAGTTTGGACAGCAGCCTCGCCCTACATACCAACCTCGACCAGCAGTACAAGGACCCCCAAACCAACCCCAAGACAACAAAGGCCAGGCACCTAAGGTTGGGGTGCAATGCTTTAACTGTGGTGAAGTGGGGCACTACGCCCATAAGTGCCCAAAGAAGAAGCCCGTGCAGACGCAACAGCAGAATATAATGTGAGGACGGGTGAACCACGTCACCATGAAGGAGGCGCAAGAGGCACCCGACGTGGTAGTTGGTAAGTTTCCTGCCAATTTACACATTGCAACCCTGTTGTTCGATTCTGGTGCTACCCATTCGTTCTTTGCCCAAGGGTTTGTTAAGAAGCATGATCTAGCAACGACACAAATGAACCATATGCTAGCAGTAAACTCTCCAGGTGGAGAAATAAGGACAAGACAAGTGTGTCCCAAGGTGAATCTGGACATTAACGGGGTGGTATTTACTGCCAACCTCATAGTGATAGATTCACAAAGGATAGATATTATTTTGGGCATGGATTGGTTGACCAAACATAAGGGAATCATCCATTGTTCGACCAGAACGATGGAACTAACTCACCCTAGTGGCACAAGAGTAAAGTTCATAACAATACAAGAGCCTAGGAGGGACATTAAATTAAATCAAGTTGAGGTGAAAGTGGAGGAGATCAGGATCATCAGGGAATATCCTGATGTTTTTCCAAAGGAGTTGCCAGGTATGCCTCCCGATCGTGAAGTGGAATTCGCGATTGAGCTAGTGCCTGGAACAGCTCTGATATACAAGAGACCTTATTGGATGGACTCCAAGCAGCTGGAAGAACTCAAGGATCATTTTAGAGAGTTGACAGAGAAGGGGTACATTCGTCCTAGTTCCTCACCATGGGGAGCTCCAGTGATATTTGTGCCCAAGAAGGACGGAACCCAAAGGTTATGCATAGACTACCGTGCCTTGGATGAAGTAACCATCAAGAACAAGTACCCATTACCCCGCATTGAAGACTTGTTTGATCAGTTGAGGGGAGCTTGTGTGTTCTCAAAAATCAATCTCAGGTTGGGATACCACCAACTTAAGATAAGGCAAACTGATATTTCCAATACAGCTTTCGTATCTCGGTACGGACTGTATGAATACACCGTCATGCCTTTCGGGCTAACTAATGCCCCAGCATACTTCATGTATCTCATGAACAAGGTATTCATGGAATATCTGGACAAATTTGTGGTGGTTTTCATAGATGACATTCTCGTCTTCTCCAAAGATGAAGAGGAACATGAGAAACATCTAAGGTTGGTGTTGCAGAAGCTGAGGGAACACCAACTATATGCCAAGTTGAGCAAGTGTGAGTTTTGTCTGAAGAGAGTTCCCTTTTTAGGACATATAATCTCGGAGGGAGGAATCTCCGTACATCCCGCCAAGATCGAGGATGTACAGAAGTGAAAGACCCCTGAGAATGTCGGGGAAGTTCGAAGATTCTTAGGATTGGCTGGATACTATCGACGGTTTATCGAGGGTTTCTCCAAGATTTCGAGACCCCTCACCAAACTGTTGGAGAAGGGAATCACATTCATGTGGACGCTGCAGTGCGAGACGAGTTTTCAGGAGCTAAAGAAAAGATTGACAACAGCCCCAGTGCTAGTTATGCCGGATATGCAGAAGAACTTTTCAATGTACTGTGATGCCTCTGGAAACGGGTTGGGATGTGTTCTCATGCAAGAAGGGCATGTCATGGCTTATGCATCCCGGCAGCTCCGGAAACACGAGAAGAATTATCCTACACATGACCTAGAACTAGCCGCGGTGGTACACGCGTTGAAAATTTGGCGGCATTACTTGATGGGGAAGAGGACAGAGATATATACGGATCATAAGAGTTTAAAGTACATTTTCACACAGCCAGATCTCAACCTCAGACAAAGGAGATGGTTAGAGCTAATCAATGACTTTGATGTGGGCATCAACTATCATCCTGGGAAAGCAAACGTCGTGGCAGATTCTTTAAGCCGAAAAGTGCAGGTCAATAGGTTGAGCTTGAAGGACATGCCTGAAGAATTGAAGGACGATGTTATAAGACTCAATCTATGCCTGGTGAATAATGGTGAAACCATTGCCATGGAAGTGGACTCCACACTAGAGCAAGACATACGCGATGGTCAAAAGAATGACAAAAAGATACAAGAAATTAGGCATCTCATCAAGGAAAATAAAGCCCCTGGTTTCAGAGAGGATGAACAAGGAACGGTGTGGCAGGGGAAAAGAATCTGTGTGCCAGAAGTAAAGAAGATCCGTGAATTGATTTTGAAGGAGGCTCACGATTCCGACTATTCCATTCATCCTGGGAGTACGAAGATGTACCAGGACCTCAAGAGCAGGTATTGGTGGTATGGCATGAAGCGAGATGTCGCGGAACATGTTGCCCTATGTGACACATGTCAGTTGGTGAAAGCAGAACATCAACGACCCGCGGGATTATTGCAACCACTCAAAGTGCCTGAATGGAAATGGGAAGAAATCGGTATGGATTTCATAGTGGGATCGCCTAGGACCCAATCAGGATACGATTCGATATGGGTCATCGTCGACAGGCTAACCAAGGTAGCTCATTTCATCCCCGTGAAAGAAAGCTACAGCGGATCCAAATTGGCGGAGTTGTACATGTCAAGGATCGTGTGTTACCATGGAGTGCCCAAGAAGATAGTGTCGGATCGAGGGACACAGTTCACCTCAAGGTTCTGGCAGAAGTTGCATGAAACCATGGGAACCCATCTGAATTTTAGCTCTGCCTATCATCCCCAAACTTACGGGCAGACGGAAAGAACCAATCAGATCCTTGAGGATATGCTGAGAGCGTGTGCACTCAAAAACAATCGGAGTTGGGATAAAAACTTACCGTATGCGGAGTTCTCCTATAACAACAGCTATCAGGCTAGTATGAAGATGTCACCGTTTGAAGCCTTGTACGGTAGGAAGTGTAGAACTCCACTATTTTGGAACCAAACGGGGGAAAGCAAAGTGTTTGGACCCGAAGTACTACAAGAAGCCGAGGCGAAAGTGAGGGAAATTCGCAACAACTTGAGGATAGCACAGACGAGACAAAAGAGCTATGCCGATGTACGAAGAAGAGATCTCGTTTTCAACGTGGGGGACTATGTCTATCTCAAGGTGTCCCCTATCCGAGGACTTCGTCGGTTCAAGCTGAAAGGGAAGTTGTCACCTTGATACATAGGACCCTTTCAAGTTCTGGAGAGAAAAGGCGAAGTGGCGTATCAACTAGAATTACCGGCTCGCCTATCGGATGTGCATGACGTATTCCATGTGTCACAGCTCAAGAAATGTCTGAGAACACCTGAAGAGATGTTACCCATGAATGAGGTTGACGTAGCTGAGGATCTGTCTTATGCCGAGCAACCATCCAAGATTTTGGGGGCAATGGAACGCCTCACAAGAAATAAAAGAATCCGGATGTGCAAGGTGCAGTGGAAGCATCACTCGGAAGAGGAAGCCACATGGGAGCGAGAAGACGAGCTTAAGGCACAGTTTCCGGAATTGTTTTCTTAGAACCACCAATCTCGAGGATGAGATTTTTATTTAAGGGGGGTAGAGCTGTAACACCCCAAAACCTGTTAAGAGGAGAATTTAAAAAATTTTGGGCGTATTGCATGTGGTGCAGAAATTCAAATTCAAATTGGAATTCAAATTAAACTCAAAACAGAAAAGAAAAAGAAAAAGAAAAAAACAAACCTCCCCGGCCAGTGGGCCAAAATCCACCATACGGCCTATCCTCCCCCGCGCCAGCCCGCAGCCACGCGCCCGCTTCCCTCTCACTGACATGCGGGGCCCGCCTGTCATCTCCGACCTCCCGCTCACGCCGACCCCGGACTCTTCCGCACGCGCGCGATCGTAACCGACCCGGATTTCCGCGTCCCTCAGCCCGACTCTCGGTCCCAGAAGACTCAAACTCGATCTAAACAAAACCGCCGCCCTCCCCCGGCTATATAAACACCGGCCTCTTCCCGATTTTCACCCACGATCAGCCGTTTTTCCTTCCGGTGAGAACCCGAGTTTCTCCGGCCAATTTCGCTCGATCTTCGCTCGGGATTTCTGATCTAACGCGCTGATCTTGATCCACCGCCTCCGGGGAATCACGCAGGTGCAGAAAACTCGGTGGTTTGCGCTTCAAACACAGCGCCGACGAGCATCGCCGTGAATTCACCTCAGACCTCATTGTCGACCGCCTTCCAGGACCTCCAAGCTCAAGAAAAACCCCGAGGTGAGATCCCCGACCTCCCCTCTACCGATCTATGCCATGAAATCCCAGTTTTAGGAAGAATTGACGAAGATCCGAAGCTCTCCGGCGAGATCGCCACCTCCCGCCGCCGCGCGCCGCCGGGCAGCGCCGCCCGCGCTCAATCAGAGCGACTTGGCCACTTGTGCGCCGTCTATTTTAAATCGCACGGTAGAATTTAAATCCCCGCGTACCGGTTCGACGTTATAATCTCAGCCGTCTGTTTTAGATCGGACGGTCCACGTCAGCCCCACGTTATAAAGACCGGGATTCTTACGCGCTACCCCCTGGGGATCTCGGAAAATACGAGCTAGCCTCGGAAACTTCTGATCTAGCCCCTCGAACTTCAGAAATTCATGTAAATTCAATTAAAAATCAGTTTTAGCCCCTGGACTTAATAAAAATTAGGAAAACCCCTCTGTTATGTGTAGTTAGACCCCTGGAAATTTATGAAATAATATAATAGACCCTTTAATGGGGTAAGTTTGCCTTTTTGACCTTATATAATATTAAATTTAGGAATTTGACTATGTAATTAAGATTTAAATTTAAAAAGGGTGAGGCACACACATTGTAAATTCCAGATTAAACTCTACTAACAATTGGAAAGCTTTAGAATGAGCTAAAAATAAATTTTAGGCTGAAATGAAATCTGTTTGGGTGTGTTCATGTTTATTAGATATAGAAACACATTTTTAGGCTAGGAAATAATTCTGAAACTTGGTAAAATAAATGTAAAATAGTTCACATCAGAGGAGAAGTTCAAAAATATATTATTTAATATTTTAGATCAGAACCTATTCTGTTTAGATGAGGTGTCTTACTATTTTCCTACTAAAGTTCACATTTAGGCATAGGAAATAAATCTGGAAATATAGCAAGCTAAGTATGAATAACTAGAAAATGATAAATGAACTTTCCAAAATCCAAAGAATTCAGTTCAGGATTGGTAGAAGGTCTGAAAACCATTTGGAGTAGGAGATTACCTTGCATGCACTCTTGGTAGCTAAAGAGGGTATTAAAGAATTTGTTTAATTTGGGAATTTATATATAGTGTACAAACAGAAATCTGAATACAAAAGTTAGAAATAATATACATATGTTTAAAAGTGCATGTAGGTCAAAAATCACCACACATAGAGTAACCACCACCCTTAGAAGTGTGAATGACTTTCATAGGTGTGAATGTTTGGGTTGTATGAAGTGAAAGTGTGAACTATGTCTTATGGATTGTTGTTTTCTTTTGCTATGTGTGATGGCATGAGTAGAACCTGCTCCAGAGCAAGTTTTTCCTTTCCAAGACCAAGATTTTCCATTCTCAGAGCAGCAGGAAGAAGGCAGGTGTCCTTGACCACTTTGATCCTATGCTAGGATATGTAGATAGAATTATTTGCAATGTCAATTGAAATATGAAACCCATGCTAGGAAGTTTCCCTAGAATTGCATTATCTTGTTTCCTTGTAGCTTGGGATTTATTTTATCATATCATTCATTTACATGCTTATGCTTAGCCATGCTTAGAATGGGATAATTGGGATATGAGTTCATCAGTTTATTTACCATACTCTTGAATGAGATGTTATGAGTTATGTAGAGGTAGGGATCAAGGCAAGTTGGATGATTTGGTTGGTGCTAGGTGCACGAGACTCGGGTTTGTGTGTAGTACTTGAGTGGATCCTAAGGACCGGTTCATGGAGCATGTAACCTGGCTTTACTGTGCCAACCACATGCTGAGATGGGGCAGCTTGGCCAATTAATTAGGTGTATCCCCGGCGTAGTATGGGTGTGTTGGATTGTGCGGGGAGTAGGTGTCAGCTGGACTACCATATGAACCGCAAGGCTCAAGAGGGGGCCACTGCAGCGGGGTTGGAGCATCTTGTATGCTGTTAGGGGTGAAACCTCAGTGGGCCCACGCTCGTCGGGAATCCCTTTGTAAAGGCTTCATAGTGATCTCCTAGCTACACACCTGGGAAGTGTGAATGTGGTTCGTGGCCACTAGCATAATGGAGGTTCTTTTAGTCCACCCGGCAACGGGGGATGAAATCACTACATGTGGGTACAGTGGTGCAAACTATGCAGAGTCAAAACTGTCATGACAGCCGTGCTCACGGTCAAGAGCGGCTTGGACTTATTCATGATTAGTGGATGATGACTTTGGAAGTTGTGGATGTTAAGCGGGGAGCTTAACATTGGAATTGATGTTATGGTTATTTTATTATGATGATGGGATGGGAGATTGAGAACATTTCACCTGTGTAGTAATGTAAGTGCTTAATAAGCTAAGGTGGTAGGCAATAACTGTGTAGTGCTTTAACCATGAGTTCAACCTCTCCTTGTTCTAGCCATGCATGACATAACTTTCCCACACTTGCTGAGTACCATCGGTACTCAACCTTGCATATTTGTTGGTTTATATTGCTGCTCAGGTCAAGAGAATGATGTGGTGTTTAATGATCAAGACTTTGGACCCACAGAAGGTTTCTAGGTTCATGGAGTCCCCCCCCGGGAAACGCCTGTTACGGAGCCCACAAGAATAATATTCCGCTGCTATTTTATTTACATGTTATGAACTTATTACCGTCCATCGAGACAGATGCTATGTAAGACTTATTTATATTCGACACCTGGCTTGTAATAAATGATGCTTCACTATTTGTCATCACATGTATGAGAAAATGATCCTGGCATACATGTGATATTCACTCGGTTGTTCTTCGGTGAAACCGGGTGTGACAACAGGCAAGGTTGAGAATAGATCACATGCCATAATGCTCCACTTGGTCTTCATAGTAGGCTTCTCCTGCTCCTGATGATGAAGTAATAATGCAAGTTTGAGTATAATGATGTACTCAGCAAGTGCGGGAAAACACATGATATGCAGCTTCATAAACAAGGTAGGTATAAAAAAGCTTATTTGCAGAAAAGCAGATTTGTAAAACCATGATAAAACAGCAACTTAACTTTAGATGAATGTAATCCCAGCATGTATTAAATCACCAACATACCTCCATCACTTCCTGTGTTCCATCCGAACATTAACCAATCCTTTGTTCATACACACGAATACCTCCTCATATTCGCTACCATCTCACGAATACCTTCTCATATTCGCTACCATCTCATCTCATAAAACAACCTCGTCTCACACCGAGACCAAACTCGCTGCCATGACTCAACAGTCATGCAACCATCTCATCACCTAGACTCAACAGTCCCAACAACCAAACCATAATCAAACCAATAACCTTCCCAATAACCATCCCAATAACCATCCCAACTAATCATGGCAGTTTAGCCAGGCGCTCATGACCATAAGCTCGGCTATCATGATAGTTTTAGACTCTGCAGAGTTTGCACCTCTTTACCCACAAGTTTGTGATTTCGTCACCCGTCGGCGACTGCAGAACCTCCATTATACCAGTACACGACCGTCGGTGTATGGCCAAGAGATCACAAAATAGCCTTTACAAAGGGGTTACTAGACGTATGGACTCACTAAGGTTTCACCGGCAGGCTAGAATCTCCAATTCTCCCACCCACGGGCCCCCTCTTGTGCCATGCAGTTCCCAGGGCAGTCCTCACTCGACTCCCATTCCCCGCGCCTTCCACAGTCCATAACACTCTAGCAACTTACCTAATTACTCAGCTAAGCCGCACCCGTACTTGGCCTTGTGGTGGCACTGTTATCCTGGCATGTGCATGCATGAACCGGTCCTTAGATCTACGGCAAGTAAAACCATCATCTCATGCTATCTCATTCATAAACCCAGGCTTGCCTAGATCTCCCTGCGATCCATGTTCATTAACATCATCAGTTTCTCATTATCATTACGAGTGCAGTTAGCTAGACACATCTATCTCGCTTCCCAATCCCATGGACTCAGCGAAGCATAAATCAAAAACCATACCCGACTCATAAACTTCCCAGGCGACAAGGGTGGTTTAACTAAAACTAGTAAACTCCTATAAAAGGGTTTCCCATCATGTTTGACTCAGTACGCACACCTTTTCGCAAAACAAAACAGTTTTACTCAAACATAGGATCAATATGGTCAAGGAGCACTTGCCTTGTTCTTGCGGTTCCGGTTGTTCTTGAATCTCAAAACCTGGTTGCTGCAGTTCGTCGTAGACAGCTCCCTGAGCTTGTCCTGCTAGATAGGATCACGTGCATATAAGATTCACAGCAATCAATGCACAAACCTTAAACTAGATGCGATGATGCATATGCAGGTTATCCTATGATTTTTATTAGATTGGTGTGTTCTTTCATGGCTTGCATGGACAGAAGTGTTCAGATCAAAGGTGGACGTGGCAATGATCTGGTCTTTAGACCATTCTGATCATCAAGTGATCTGTTGACACGACCCCATGGTCTTGTCGAGCCAGGATCACGCTGAGGGGTGCTGCGTTGCACAACACCGTATAACACACGTCAAAGGTACAAAGCGGAAGCGGAATTTTATTACATAAACAAGTTTATGAACATGTTTACATCAAAATAAGTCCAGTCTACACTTACGGGCGTAGACTACGCATCAAGTCCACGTTCAGCCCTTGAACGTGTCCTTGCTAGCACATACGCACACTAACTCTGCGGCGTGCACGACTCCCACTCGACGGGGTTCCCCTCCTGGGGTTCCATCTCCTCTTCGGGAGTCCCTTCCTCATAGAACCCTGCAAAAAGCTTCAAACACAAGCAGTGAGCACGAAGGCTCAGCAAGTCTGACCCGTCTCACCTAAACATGGAACTTCTACATGAGGGTTGATGGGTACATGAGGTAAAATCATTTGCAAAGGACTCTCCTAATTAGTAGAACCTTACTTTTAAGTTTTAGCAGCAGGTTGTGGAGAACCTTATGCTAAGGCACATGAGAGAGCCGCAATCAAACAAGAAACACATTTCTCTCATGTACTTTGCCCAAAGTTGAAATGAACTTTAGTTAGCTCTAAACTACAGCAATTCATTAGCAATCAAGTCCATCTTTTAATCAGCAACATTTTAACATGTAACTAGCCTGTTCTTTCTACGTCACGGTACAGTGAACAAGTGGTACTCACTGACCGCGAGGGACGGCGATTATAATCGATTTACACCTGCAGGGTTAACCGAACAACCCGTCACGTACGCCCGTACTCGATGTTGCCTACAACAACCATCACGGACGCCGTACGCAACCACCTTTCGCCCGTCAGCCAAATATTGAACCGGTCCCATCGTCCCGAGCAAGAGGTCTCTGCATGCGCATCTCCGTGCCGCCAGCCGATTTACACCTCGAGCTCTCAACCTACCCTCTGAACGACGGGCAATGCCTCAATACCCAGCTAACCGAGTTACATCAGTTTTCCGGTTCCCATATAGCCGGTAGGTCTTCGGTACTGTTCTAGCTTGTTCAACAGGCCCGCACACGGCTCGGTCCTCAATCGACACAAGTGGAGCTACAGCACACAGGCCCCAAAGTCCTGCTGCGCTTACCCTCCACTCGGTCTCATTTTCTTGCCATGTGTTTCATGTGCTATCACTACCCGAGTTGAGTGCCTCTAGCCTATGCTCGCGAGTAGTTCCAACTACTCGACTTGTACCGAGTCCTACTCTATCCTAGCAATGCAGTAGCTAACGGGGTTTGCAATCCTAAACCCAACCCATGGTTCTCTTGGCTATGCAGTGGGGCTTCCAAACAAGACTCTAATGCAAAGAATAAAGTAAACAAGTATGTGCTCATAGGCTAGCTGTTCCTCCAGAGTAACGAAGTCTAGGACTTCGGGTTCCTCCTCGACCTTAGCGACTACATGATAGAAGGAATACATGTATCAATTTAAATGCATTTGTATTGATTTTGAAATTGTGAAGTCTATAACCCTTGCTAGACAGACCCAATGATTGCGAAACTTCTACTGGGGCTTGGTCACAACCTCAACAGAGGTTCTAATGGAGTTGGTCTCACTTAATTTGAAGGTTCCTAGCTAAAGTTATGAGCTAAACAATTTCAGAGAAAATTCTGAAAATGTTTCTGAACATTTTCTATTTTCTTTGGAACAGTTCCACTAATCACACCATTAGGTGGATCAAATGAGCTCAAATGGATCTGAAATTTTTATGGTAGTTCAGGGATATTTTGGTGAACATTCCAGCAAAATTTCAGGATTTTCCTACACAGGATTCTCCAGTTAAAATTCCAAACAGTTTAAATTTGAGGAATTAATTCTGGAGAATTAAGGGTTTTCATAAGTTGAAACTTGATTTGCTGGAAAGTACTCAGAGAGCTGAATGCAGCAAAATTTGGTTCACTCAATTTGGAGCTTTCTAGCCAAAGTTATGAGGATTTGAAGTTTGAAGGAAATCTGAAAATCGGGGAGAAGTTTAAACTCGCGACTGGGCCCCGGGGACACGCGTCGCACGTTGAGGCGACAGCACACCGCGGCCCACAAGGATTTTGCGCGCCAGCACACCCGATCCCGGCCGCAGCCCGATCCCGATCCAAAATATCGGCCGCTGACAGCTGGGGTCCACCCCTTTTTTCAACCTCGCGACGCCCGCGCTCCACCACCGAGGGACCTCGCCGGAGAGCTCGCCACCGGCTTCTGTACAGCTCCAAACTTCACGATTTTGGCTGCCCCTGCCTACTTTCACTCGGGGAACAGGATTCTGGGGTCTGCTACTCATGACAATGGCCGGTGCATGGTCGGCGATGAGCCACCACCTTGGAAAGACTTCGGCCATGTCGGCTGACTTCCCTAGCACCTCAACTACTCGAGGAACTGGTCGGGAAGCATCAGTGGACCTCAGGGAAGGTCGACATGAGCTTGAGGAAGCTCGGGGAAGGCCTGAAGTAGGTCCTCACCGTGCGCCCGATGCCTCCCGTTTATTCCGCCATTGGTAAACCTCGAATTACGCCGGGTACAGAGGTTCTCCGGCCAAGGGTTGTGAAGGCAACTTGTGCGTTACCGTGTCTAGTTTGTGTGAGAGCGGATTGAGGCCCTCTAATCCTTTCTAGAGCCCGAATTCGACAGAATCGCACCCGAAGGTCGTTCTGCACACCGAAAGGGGAAAACTGGAAATTCGCCGCCGGTGAGCAATAACTCGGGCTGTGGCTCTGGGGTGAGCAGCACCGGTCACCAGCACGTCCAAGGGTGCCTTGGCTCGGGCGTGACAACGCCCTGGTTGGGCTGTCCACGGGAGCCCGAGGTGCGGCGGTTCTAAGTCACCGAATTGATCTTTCGGCACAGCCAAGATCAATCGGTTTCAACTGAATTCTAGCAGCGGGGAAGACGGAGGAAGGTCTCTAGTACCTTGCCGGGGCTCTGGAGGGGACGGAGGTATCTGTGATCGGCGCTCTCCGATCGATTCCGAGCTGCGGAAAGTTTCAGCCGGCGCTGAGTTCTTGCGGGGGAAGAACGGGTGATGCTTCGGCTGAGGATGGGGGGGCGCCTTAAGAAGGCTCTGCACCGCCTCATGCCCGCGCGTGGGCAAGCAGCTGCTGGCGCGGCGACTTCCCTCGGTGGCGATCGCAGCGGCGGCGCGGTTAACTGAGTGAGAAAAGTCTCAGTCGGTTTGATTTGAAGTAGAGGCTGACATGTGGGTCCCACTCCCCATTTTAACCTCTGAAATTTACTCCTAATCACTGTTGTAAGCAGTGAACCCCATACTACCCCTGGAAATCAAATTATTCACCCATGAGCCATTTGAATTGAGTAGAATTCAAATTGGGTTTGGTTTGAGTGAATTTCAGCACAAGTTCAGTTTTGAATTCAAATAAAGTTTGAATTTGTCCCACTTAGCTCATGTCAAGATCAACTTCAAATGGAGTGAAAATTGGTGTGTGAGCTCACAAAAATGTGCTGAGTAAGAATATGCCTCCCACTTTTAAATTCATGGGATAAAAACAGTTTGAATTTGAATATGGTTTCAAACTGCCCTCTTTCTAACTATACCCAAAATGACCTCAAAAAGGTTTTGAATTTGGGTGAAACTTGGCATGGACATCCTTAGCAAAGTGTAGGAGTTTTCATATGTCCAGCCCACCTATATCACATGTTGGAAATACCACTTTTGCAATGTGTGAGTTTGTTCTTTAATGAGCATGTTGATGGTGGTTACTTGCTCTTCATTTGTGTTCATCATCTTTCCTCAAATAAGGTGTGTGGTGTGGTGATGAACACTTCAATTTTGTGTCAAAAACTGAGGCCCTTACATTCCTCCCCCTTAAAAGAATCTCGTCCCGAGATTATAAAGTGAAAATGAGAGAGAGGACGGTGGAAAATTACCGGATATGCGACGTGAAAAAGTCGGGGTAGTTAGCGCGAAGAAATTCTTCGCTCTCCCATGTCGCTTCGTCCATGGAGTGATTACCCCATAGAACCTTGTAGAACCACAACGTACGGTTGTGTGTGGTTCGGGCCTTTTCATCGATAATCTGCACCGGTTCCTCCCGATAGGTGAGATCCGGTTGCAGTTCTTCAATATCCTCCAGCTGAACGGTAGTTGATAGCTTAAGACACTTCCTCAGCTGGGAAATGTGAAAGACATCGTGCACGCCGGAAAGTGCTTCTGGTAATTTCAGCCGGTATGCCACTGATCCACATCTTTCGCTAATCTGGAATGGACCGATGAATCAGGGTGCCAACTTTCCTCTCACCCCAAATCTGTTTATGCCCTTCATTGGAGACACCCGTAGATATACGTGATCTCCAACTTCGAACTGTAATGGGCGCCTTCTCCGGTCCGCATACTGTTTCTGACAGGATTGAGCTGCTTTTAGGTTCGCTTGAATCAGTCGAACCTTTTCTTCCGCGTTGTTGACGAGGTCAATCCCGAAGGTAACCCTTTCGCCAGACTCACACCAGTTCAATGGTGTGCGGCATTTCCGCCCGTATAGCGCCTTGTAGGGCGCCATCTTGATGCTGGCTTGGTACCCATTGTTGTACGAGAACTCGGCTAACGGCAAGTGATCATCCCAATTCTTGCCGTGGTTGATATCGCAAGCTCGTAGCATGTCTTCTAAAATTTGATTTACCCGCTTGGTTTGTCCATCTGTCTGCGGGTGGTATGCGGAACTACGGATCAGCTTCGTCCCCAAGGCAGCATGCAGCTGCTCCCAAAAATGGGACACAAATAAAGTGCCCCGATCCGATATGATAGTACGGGGTACACCGTACAAGCATAGGATCCGTCAGATGTACAGTTCAGCGTACTTCTTGGCGTTGTAGTTGGTGTTGACCGGGATGAAATGGGCAACTTTGGTGAACCAATCGACGATCACCCACACAGAATCATGTTTCTGCAAGGTGGTGGGTAAACCGACGACGAAGTCCATGCTCACATCCTCCCACCTCCAGGCAGGAATGCCCAGTGGTTGCAGCAGTCCCGGTTTCCGCATGTGGTCTGCCTTCACCCTTCGACATGTATCACACTCGGACACGTATTTTGCAGTCTCTCGCTTCATCTGTGTCCACCAAAACTTGCTTCTGAGTTCTTGATACATCTTTTTGCTGCCGGGGTGAATAGAAAATTTTGATAAGTGAGCCTCATCAAAAATTTTCTTCCGTAACTCCAGGTTTCGGGGTACGACGATCCGGTCCTTGAACCATAGGGCGCCGTCTCCGTTCTTCCGGAAACATTTCAGCTCCCCACTGTCTACACGTCTCCGCAAATGTGACATGCCCTTGTCATTCTTCTGGGCTGCCGCTATCTCTTCACGGATGGTGGGGATCAATGCTAAGTTGTAGAGAGCTCCATGTGGAATCACATGTAGTGGTGGTTCGCTCTCTTCCAACAGTGTGATGGTCAGATTGTTGACGTGTGACTTGCGGCTCAGCGCATCCGCCACTACGTTTGCCTTACCCGGATGATAATGGATCTCTATTTCGTAATCCTTTATCAATTCTAACCATCTTCGTTGCCTCATGTTCAGCTCCTTCTGAGTGAATATGTACTTGAGGCTTTTGTGGTCGGTATATAAATGTACGAGGTTACCGAGTAGGTAGTGCCTCCACATCTTCAGTGCAAGTACCACGGCAGCGAGCTCCAAGTCGTGAGTTGGATAGTTTTTCTCATGGTTTCTAAGCTGCCGTGATCCATACGCGACCACTCTTCAGTCTTGCATCAGCACACATCCGAGACCAATGCCGGATGCATCGCAGTACACATCGAACGGTTTTGTTGTGTCTGGCTGCGCCAAAACCGGTGCTGATGTCAGGTGCTTGACTAAAGCCTTGAATGCTGCTTCACATGTTGGACTCCAAACATATTTGGTAGCCTTCTTCAGCAGCTCTGTCATTGGCTTGGCAATCTTCGAGAAGTTCGGAATGAACCTCCGATAATATCCCGCGAGTCCGAGGAAACTCCGTACCTCGTGAACAGTTCTCGGGGATTTCCAATTCAGCACTTGAGTGATCTTGCTCGGGTCCACAGCGATACCCTCCGCTGAGATGATATGCCCGAGGAAAGGCACTTGCGATATCCAAAACTCGCATTTGCTGAATTTTGCGTATAACTTGTGATCCCGCAGCCGTTGCAAGACTATACGCAGATGTTTCTTGTGACCTTCCTCCGACTTGGAATATACCAGGATGTCGTTGATGAAGACCACGACAGACTTGTCCAGCTCCGAGATGAATACCGAGTTCATCAAGTACATGAAATGAGCTGGAGCATTGGTGAGGCCGAAGGACATGACCAGGTACTCATAAAGTCCGTATCTCGTTGAGAAAGCCGTCTTCAGAATGTCCTCAGCCCTTATCTTAATCTGATGGTACCCGGATCTTAAGTCCATTTTGGAAAAGATCTTTGCTTCGACCAACTGATCAAACAACATGTCGATCCGTGGCAACGGGTACTTGTTCTTGATGGTTACGGCATTTAATGGACGATAGTCCACGCAAAGCCGCAACGTCTCATCCTTCTTCTTGACAAATAATGCCGAACAGCCCCATGGCGAGGAGCTCGGCCTAATAAAACCCTTCTCCAGAAGGTCTGTGAGCTGAGTCTTCAGTTCAGCCAACTCCTTGGGCGCCATCTTGTACGGCCTTCGGGATATTGGCATGGTTCCCGGTGCAAGTTCAATCTTGAACTCCACCTCTCTATCGGGTGGCATTCCCGGCAAATCATCCGGGAATACGTCAGGGAACTCTCGGACCACTGGAATATCTTCCAATCTGATGGTTGTGGCTTGATAGACACTTGGAAGTTTTATTTGTGGACTGTCCAGAAATAATGAGTGAGAACCGTGCACCTCTGCGTTAAGTGCACGACTCGAAGGACGGTGTCTAGAACAGCGCCGTGGCAGGTTAACCACGACATCCCTAGGATGACATCGACCTTCTGTCCCTCTAAGATAATGAGAGACGTGGGGTACACTCTACCCGCTAAGCATAATGGTGCTTTGGAAACCATTATGGTTGCTGAAATCTTCCCACCCGGTGAACAAATTAAATATTGACTATCGGTGGGTAGTATTGGCAAGCTGTGTTTAGCAATGAAAGCTTGGCTAATAAAATTATGCGTGGCGCCTGAATCAAACAGTACTATAACGGGATGCTGGTGGAGTTGGAACATACCCGCAAGGATTGGCTCGCCCTCCGGCATGTCGTCTATGGCAAGCTGGTGGACGGTGCCGGGCCTAGGGTTTGCCCGCCGCGCATTAGTAGGGTTCCGGGGTTGATTCCTCCCCGGAAACTGTGGTGCCACTCCGCCGCCTTGCCTCTCCGGGCAACTGCTCGGGAAGTGTCCTGGACGACCACACTTGTAACATGTGGCCGCTGCTGGTGTAGTGCTCGGGGGATGAAAGCCTGGCATGTGCTGCTGAGGTGCATACGCACGCGGCATCGTCCGCTGCTGCTGTTGTTGTTGCGGTGGTGGTACTGGCAGTGCCGGCCTGAATGCCGGTGAAGAGTACGGCCGACTGCGGAACGGCATCGACCGCTGTGGTGGCTGCCAGCGTGGACCTGATGGTGGGTGATTCACCATCCGAAACTTCTGAGAAGGACCGCTTCCTTCTCCGCTGCTTTGCAGCGCGCTTCGCTTTCGTTCCGCCGCTTCTAACTCCTTGCCGGAGTCCTCCTGAACAATCGCAGCATCAATGATGTCGTTGAGGCTGCCGCGATTGAACATCACCAACTTGTCCTTCAGGAGCGGGTTAAGCCCCTGGTAAAAGTGGTCCTGCCGCTTCTCGTCCGTATCTGCGTGATACGACGCGTAGAGCGCGAGATCTTTGAACGATCTGGAGTATTCCAGCGCGTTCCGGCTCCCTTGTTGCAGGTGTAAGAACTCCTGCGTCTTCCTTTTCATCAGACCTGGCGGTATATGATAGGCCCTGAAGGCCGTCCGAAACTCCGTCCAGGTCATCACTCGGTCGGTGGGCTGTGAAGCACAGAAGTTGGCCCACCACGCGCTCGCGGATCCTTGGAGCTGCTGGAGCGCGAACTGAGTCTTGCGCTGCTCGCTTATCTGGAGCAGCCCGAACTTCATCTCTATCGCGCGGAGCCAGTTGTCCGCGTCAAGAGGTTCATCCGCCCTTGAAAATACCGGGGGATGAGTCGCCAGGAAGTCGGAGTAGGAGCTCTGTTGACGCTCCTCACGGTCTTGACGTCTCTCTGGGCGAGACGTATTCGCAATTAGAGTTTGCAGCAACTCCGTGTGCTGCTGATGTGAACCAGCTATTGCCGCGACGATGTCGGCCAATGTAACCGTTGGCAGTGGCGGTGGCGGTGTTTGCTGTTGCTGTTGCTGCTGCTGCGGTCCCAAGGAGTCCTCGGGAGGCTGTTGGGAGGTCTCTCCCCCTTGGCTAGTACCCCCAACATCAGGGTTGGCACGAGTACGCGTCATTCTGAAATCCCAAAACAGCAGCAATTAGCACATGTCTTACTTAAAATTCCATAAGCAACAGTAGGTATTGAAGTGACACATGATTAATTTGCACAACATTCACATATATTGATAAAGCATAAACTTTATACAAGATACATTATTCTCGGGTCTCCGAGAAGTCGTGCTCATGTCGTCACTACCTATACATACGCTACTGTCTACACGACATGTCACCGATTACAAAAGTTGGGTTACGCTACCCTAGCTGCCCTACTTGGCAACCGTAACCCCCTACTCGGAGTATAACTCGACCTCCTGTGGGTCGTCCTCCTCCGGTACCTCTGCTGGTGGCTCTGGATCTACCACCTCTTCTCCCATTCCGGGTTCTCCTATTGCTGGAAGACCCAAGACCACCAGTATGCCCAATATCGGAGGTACGAGGTCCTGCAAAGCATGCACCTCGTCCATAGCCTGGTTGTAATCTTCTTCCCAGACTTGCCCTTCCTCAATAGTGCCGTCCCGCTCTTGAGTAAGTTCCTCGTTCTGCTGGGTCAGATTCTATACCAGTTCTTGCAACGCCGCGATGTCGACACGGCTTTTCCTCTTTGCCTTCTTCAGACGATGCAACTGATTGTGTTGTTCATTCAGTCGCTTGATCGTCAGAAGGAGTACATTGCGGAGTGCGCTGTGAGCACTCTCAAAATGGTCTCCACGGCTCGTACTCTCCTTGAGCTTTGTGGCGAGACGCTCCGTATGAACAGCTTGGCTGTCCATCACAGCGTTTCCCGCCCTCATCTGGAGGCTGAGATTTGCCTCCGCGGGGTTGTACCTTGGACAACTCGGATCTGTTGCCTCCCGGTACCTCTCTTCCCACACATGCTGAGCCCGTCCTTCCACCGGAACAAACGCGTATGGAGTGCCCTCCATAGCCTGCACGTGTAGTTGGCAGAAACGTGACATAGTGTCACGGGCTGCCATTTGCCACATCCCTTCCGGTTGTCTTCCTCTCACCGTGACGTAGAACGGCAACCAACCGGGTGGCGTAGGTCCTGCAGGGACTTCGACATGGATCGTCCACGTCTTGTTCCCCTCTTCGCCTTCTTCCTTGGTGAAGTACTGCGGCCTTTGGTTGTACCCGAAATATTGGAGCATTTACCACAATGCTTCCGGGTAGCCGCTACGGTGAGAACAGTGGGACATCACCCACCCGTTCTCCAACTTCTTATCTGCTGTTATCTGTAAAAATATATTTGAGAAATGTCAAATATTTATTTAAACAGTAAACCATTGAGTTATAATTTAAGACATGTCATTGAACCCATAAAACTTGGAAACATAGTTCAAATTTTAAACAAATTTGACTGCTGATCTGCTGTTCCCATGACAGCCCTGACCAGTTTCCATTTCAACCTGATTTAGGCCATGTTAAAAGAAAAACTGGTTCTGGAGCTCAACATCAAAGTTAAAGCTAACTTCAATAGCATTCCAGAAAGTATTTTCTTGGCCTAAGATCTGTCCTGGTTCAAAAGTTATGAGATGTCAAAGTTAACAGAATTTCTGGAGCAAATTGGACAGCACCTCCCTGCTTTAGGTACTGATTTAATCCAAGAATTCCAGTTAATTCTGTTCCTAATCTGACAAAACTTTATGTTACAAAGTTTTAACCCATCTCATAAACTTTCCAGAACTACCTTATTTTCTATTTTTGGATTTTTGTGCAGTAAGTTATGCTTAATTTACAGAGAGTCTACAGAGAGTCTTTACTTTGTCCTGTTTTATGGACAGTTTCAACTCTACTGCATTTTTCGAGTGGTTAAGGGATGAAACATCTCTGGACCTCAACAGAAGAGTTGTAAAGCTCTTCCAAAGATTTCCAGAAATGTATCATATGACCCCAACCTCGAAAGAACTCAACCTCTAACCTCTGATCAACTTCAGCCTTGATTCAGCTGAAAACAGAGTGCTCTGTCCTTAACAACCTATAAGTTGAAAACTTGTTAACTTTGAATATCTTGTTCAAGGGAAGGAGTTACATCAAGTTTTACTACTTTAGATCAAAACCTTCAAGTTTTAAATGAAGTTGTTCATTTAATGGGGTGTGACGACGATGCGTCACCAGATTATGTCGGTACTACGTCCTCACAAAGAAAAACCTATACCGGACTTAGCCGGCTTCGTTAATTCAGTGGCACTAAACGTCACTCGCACACGGATGCTACACGTCTACCGTTTCGTGGTCAGGCTACCTGCAGAAACTCAAACAATCATCAGACTCGGCTGCACACCGAGCCCGGAATCCATACAGTTCGTACAACCGGCCGTCATCACTCGCCCGGATGTTCTCAAGCCAACCACGCCTTGAGCTACGTGTTCACGTTTCAGACCATGTGACGGGGTCTCCCAAATTGCACCACGCACGCCAGGGACAGACGTTGCCCGAATACCCCAAACGACATGAAGAGTCGTAGAGGATATCAAAGCGGGTCGGGTTACCTGCCACCCGTGGGGCTCCACCCTTCAGCTTGTGCGCACTGGTGGACAGCGCTTATGTGTACCCCCCAAGACATAAGCGTCCCGAGATACATGATTTTCCGACATAACAAATAGGTCAATATGCCACTTTCTATATACTAATAACATCTTTATACGGGCTACTAACTCGTTCCTCACTGGATTTTTGAAAAAGAAGATCTTTGTATTGTGTTAAACCTCAAGCGAGCTCTAATACCACGCTGACACGACCCCACGGTCTTGTCGAGCCAGGATCACGCTGAGGGGTGCTGCGTTGCACAACACCGTATAACACACGTCAAAGGTACAAAGCGGAAGCGGAATTTTATTACATAAACAAGTCTATGAACATGTTTACATCAAAATAAGTCCAGTCCACACTTACGGGCGTAGACTACGCATCAAGTCCACGTTCAGCCCTTGAACGTGTCCTTGCTAGCACACATGCACACTAACTCTGCGGCGTGCACGACTCCCACTCGACGGGGATCCCCTCCTGGGGTTCCGTCTCCTCTTCGGGTGTCCCTTCCTCATAGAACCCTGCAAAATCTTCAAACACAAGCAGTGAGCACGAAGGTTCAGCAAGTCTGACCCGTGTCACCTAAACATGGAACTTCTACATGAGGGTTGATGGGTACATGAGTTAAAATCATTTGCAAAGGACTCGCCTAATTAGTAGAACCTTACTTTTAAGTTTTAGCAGCAGGTTGTGGAGAACCTTACGCTAAGGCACATGAGAGAGCCGCAATCAAACAAGAAACGCATTTCTCTCATGTACTTTGCCCAAAGTTGAAATGAACTTTAGTTACCTCTA
The DNA here is from genome assembly GCA_030760725.1 of Neostapfia colusana. NCBI lineage: Eukaryota > Viridiplantae > Streptophyta > Magnoliopsida > Poales > Poaceae > Neostapfia > Neostapfia colusana. The sequence continues at coordinate 98,561,150 of JASWHV010000007.1, read as the reverse complement.
AACTACAGCAATTCATTAGCAATCAAGTCCATCTTTCAATCAGCAACATTTTAACACGTAACTAGCCTGTTCTTTCTACGTCACGGTACAGTGAACAAGTGGTACTCACTGACCGCGAGGGACGGCGATTATAATCGATTTACACCTGCAGGGTTACCCGAACAACCCGTCACGTACGCCCGTACTCGATGTTGCCTACAACAACCATCACGGACGCCGTATGCAACCACCTTTCACCCGTCAGCCAAATATTGAACCGGTCCCATCGTCCCGAGCAACAGGTCTCTGCACGCGCATCTCCATGCCGCCAGCCGATTTACACCTCGAGCTCTCAACCTACCCTCTGAATGACGGGCAATGCCTCAATACCCAGCTAACCGAGTTACATCAGTTTCCCGGTTCCCATATAGCCGGTAGGTCTTCGGTACTGTTCTAGCTTATTCAACAGGCCCGCACACGGCTCGGTCCTCAATCGACACAAGCGGAGCTACAGCACACAGGCCCCAATGTCCTGCTGCCCTTACCCTCCACTCGGTCTCATTTTCTTGCCATGTGTTTCATGTGCTATCACTACCCAAGTCGAGTGCCTCTAGCCTATGCTCGCGAGTAGTTCCAACTACTCGACTTGTACCGAATCCTACTCTATCCTAGCAATGCAGTAGCTAACGGGGTTTGCAATCCTAAACCCAACCCATGGTTCTCTTGACTATGCAGTGGGGCTTCCAAACAAGACTCTAATGCAAAGAATAAAGTAAACAAGTATGTGCTCAAAACAATAAAAATTTGTAAAAAGGTTAATGCAAACCGGAGCTTGCCTTGCTGCTCTTGGTCGTAGGCTAGCTGTTCCTCCGGAGTAACGAAGTCTAGGACTTCGGGTTCCTCCTCGACCTTAGCGACTACATGATAGAAGGAATACATGTATCAATTTAAATGCATTTGTATTGATTTTGAAATTGTGAAGTCTATAACCCTTGCTAGACAGACCCAATGATTGTGAAACTTCTACTGGGGCTTGGTTACAACCTAAACAAAGATTTGGTCAAGTTTTAGTTGCAGTAAAGCTCATTTGAGCCCTTCACAATTAATCATGTACTTGACCTTAATTGAAGGCTTTTAGGGTGTTCTAAGGATTTTTATGAAACAAACTATGACTTTCTGAAAACTAGATTTTCAGAGGGTTCTAATGGAGTTGGTCTCACTTAATTTGAAGGTTCCTAGCTAAAGTTATGAGCTAAACAATTTCAGAGAAAATTCTGAAAATGTTTCTGAACATTTTCTATTTTCTTTGGAACAGTTCCACTAATCACATAATTAGGTGGATCAAATGAGCTCAAATGGATGTGAAATTTTTATGGTAGTTCAGGGATATTTTGGTGAACATTCCAGCAAAATTTCAGGATTTTCCTCCACAGGATTCTCCAGTTAAAATTCCAAACAGTTTAAAATTTGAGGACTTAATTCTGGAGAATTAAGGGTTTTCATAAGTTGAAACTTGATTTGCTGGAAATTACTCAGATAGCAGAATCCAGCAAAATTTGGTTCACTCAATTTGGAGCTTTCTAGCCAAAGTTATGAGGATTTGAAGTTTGAAGGAAATCTGAAAATCGGGGAGAAGTTTAAACCCGCGAGTGGGCCCCGGGGACACGCGTCGCACGTCGAGGCGACAGCACACCGCGACCCACAAGGATTTTGCGCGCCAGCACACCCGATCCCGGCCGCAGCCCGATCCCAATTCAAAATATCGGCCGCTGACAGCTGGGGTCCACCCCTTTCTTCAACCTCGCGACGCCCGTGCTCCACCGCCGAGGGACCTAGCCGGAGAGCTCGCCGCCGGCTTCTGTACAGCTCCAAACTTCACGATTTTGGCCGCCCCTGCCTACTTTCACTTGGGGAACAGGATTCTGGGGTCAGCTACTCATGACAATGGCCGGTGCATGGTCGGCGACGAGCCGCCACCTTGGAAAGACTTCGGCCATGTCGGCTGACTTCCCTAGCACCTCAACTACTCGAGGAACTGGTCGGGAAGCATCAGTGGACCTCAGGGAAGGTCGACATGAGCTTGAGGCAGCTCGGGGAAGGCCTGAAGTAGGTCCTCACCGTGCGCCCGATGCCTCCCGTTTATTCCGCCATTGGTAAACCTCGAATTACGCCGGGTACAGAGGTTCTCCGGCCAAGGGTTGTGAAGGCAACTTATGCGTTACCGTGTCTAGTTTGTGTGAGAGCGGATTGAGGCCCTCTAATCCTTTCTAGAGCACAAATTCGACAGAATCGCACCCGAAGGTTGTTCTACACACCGAAAGGGGAAAACTGGAAATTCGCCGCCGGTGAGCAATCACTCGGGCTGTGGCTCTGGGGTGAGCATCACTGGTCACCAGCGCGTGCAAGGGTGCCTTGGCTCGGGCGTGACAACGCCCTGGTTGGGCTGTCCACAGGAGCCCGAGGTGCGGCGGTTCTAAGTCACCGAATTGATCTTTCGGCACAGCCGAGATCAATCGGTTTCAACTGAATTCTAGCAGCGGGGAAGACGGAGGAAGGTCTCTAGTACCTTGCCAGGGCTCTGGAGGGGACGAAGGTAGCTGCGATCGGCGCTCTCCGATCGATTCCGAGCTGCGGAAAGTTTTGGCCGGCACTGAGTTCTTGCCGGGGAAGAATGGGTGATGCTTCGGCCAAGGAGGGGGGGCGCCTTAAGAAGGCTCTGCACCGCCTCATGCCCGCGCGTGGGCAAGCAGCTGCTGGCGCGGCGGCTTCCCTCGGTGGCGATCGCAGCGGCGGCGCGGTTAACCGAGTGAGAAAAGTCTCAGTCGGTTTGATTTTAAGTAGAGGCTGACATGTGGGTCCCACTCCCCATTTTAACCTCTGAAATTTACTCCTAATCTGTAACACCCCAAATTTTGATTCAAAACCCAAAACCATGTTCAGAGGGGAATTTAAAAATTTTTGGACGTGTTGCATGTTTTGCAAAAATTCAAATTCAAACTGGAATTCAAATTAAACTCAAATCAGAAAAGAAATGGAAAAAGAAAAAGAGAAAACGGGAAAAAACCGGCCAGTGGGCCGAAACCCGCCAGCCGGCCCAGTTTTCCCCGCGCCAGCCCGCCCCCGCGCGCGTCGCGCTGCCTCTCACCGACGGGTGGGACCCACATGTCATCCCTAACCCTGAGCCCCCGCGACCCCGGACTTTTCCCCGAGCGCGCGCGATCTTAACCGATCGGAAAACCCGTCACGCAGCCCGAATTCCGGTCCCAGAAGAATCCAACTCGATCACAACAGACCCACCGCCCTCCCCCGGCTATAAAAACCCCAGCCCTGATCAGTTTTTCCCACGTGATCGCCGATTTTTACTCCGGTGAGCACCGAGACTTCGCCGGTGAATTCTGGCCGATCTAAGCTCGGAAACTCTGATCTAACTCGCTGGTCTTGATCCACCGCCTCCGGGGAACTTTGCAGGTGCAGAAAACTCGGAGAGTTACGGTGTAAACGCAGCGCCGACGAGCTTCACCGTGGTTTTGCCTCGGACCTCGCCGCCGATCACTTTCCAGAACCCCCGAGCTCGAGAAAACCCCCAAGGTGAGATCCCTGACCTCCCCTCTACCGATCTATGCCATAAGATCACAGTTTTAGGCAGAATTCTCGAGGATCCGAAACTTTCCGGCGAGATCGCCGCTTCCCGCCGCCGTGCGCCGCCGGCAGCGCCACCCGCTCTCGATCAGAGCGACGTGGCCGCTTGTGCGCCGTTTATTTTAAATCGCACGGTAGACTTTAAAACCCCGCGTACCGGTTCGATGTTATAATCTCAGCCGTCGGTTTAAAATCGGACGGTCCACGTCAGCCCCGCATTATAAAGACTGGAATTCTTACGTGCTACCCCTTGGGGTTCTCTGGAATTGAGAGCTAGCCCCGGAAACTTCAGATCTAGCCCCTGGAACTCCAGAAAATCATGTAAATTCATTTAAAAATCAGTTTTAGCCCCTGGACTTAATAAAAATTATGTAAAACACCTCTGATAAGTGTAGCTAGACCCCTGGAAATTATGAAAATAGTATTATAGACCCTCTAATGGGTGAGTTCATTATTTTAGCCCTGTTTAGTATTTAATTTAAAACATTGAATATGTAACTAGTGTTTAAAAATTAAAAAGGGGGACAAACATATTGTCAAAATTAAGTTAAAGACTTTCTCAGTGTTTAGAAAATTTTGGAGTGAGATAAAAACATATTTTGGACAGAATTGAATCTGTTTTATTTATTATTCACATTTAGGGACACATTTTTAAGAAAAGAATAGTTATAGAAAATAGGTAAAATAGTTATAAAATAGTTTACATCAGAGGCAAAGGTCAAAATATGTTATTAAATTATTTAGGACCAGAACCTATTCTATTTAGATGATGTGTATTACTAATTTCATAATAAAATACACATTTATGCATAGGAGAATAAATCTGAAAATATAGCAACTAGCAAATGATAAATGGAGTTTCTAAAATCCAAAGAATTCAGTTTAGGGTTGGTAGAAATTCTGAAGGCCCATATGGAGAAGAAAAATACTTTTCATACATACTTGGTAGTGAAAAGGTGTAGTAGTTTAATATAAGGAATTTATTTGAAACTGAAACACACATATATATACATATATATAGTATGTAGGTATAAATATGAACACCAAAGTAGGAATCATACACATATAAATAAAAGTGTATGCAAGCCACAGATCAACACACAAAGTAACCACAACACATATAATGGTGAATGAATTTCATAAATATGAATGTGTGGTTTGTATGAAGTAAGAAGTGTGAACTATGTCTTATGATTGTTGTTTTTCTTTTGCTATGTGTGATGGTATGAAGTAGAACCTGTTCAAGAGCAAGTTAACCCTTTCCAAGATCAGGACTACCAATTTCAAGAGCAGCAAGAAGGAGGCAAGTGTCCTTGACCACTTTGATCCTATGCTAGGATGTGTAGATAGAATTATTTGCATTGTCGATTGAAATATGAAACCCATGCTAGGAAGTTTCCCTAGAATTGCATTACCTTGTTTCCTTGTAGCTTGGGTTGGGATTTATTTTATCATGTCATTTATTATTATGCATATGCTTAGCCATGCTTAGAATGGGATAATTGGGATATGAGATCATCAGTTTATTTTACCATACTCTTGAATGAGATATTGTGAGTTATGTAGAGGTAGGGATCAAGGCAAGTTGGATGTTTTGGTTGTGTGCTGAGTGCACGAGACTTGGGTTTGTGTTTAGTACTTGCCTGGATCCTAAGGACCGGTTCATGGAGCATGTAACCCGGCTTTACAGTGCCAACCACATGCTGAGATGGGGCAGCTTGGCCAATTAATTAGGTGTATCCCCGGCGTAGTATGGGTGTGTTGGATGGTGCGGGGAATAGGTGTCAGCTGGACTACCATATGAACCGCAAGGCTCAAGAGGGGGCCACTGCAGCGGGGTTGGAGCCTCTTGTATGCTGTTAGGGGTGAAACCTCAGTGGGCCCACGCTCGTCAGGAATCCCTTTGTAAAGGCTTCGTAGTGATCTCTTGGCCGCACACCTGAGAAGTGTGAATGTGGATCGTAGCCACTGGCGTAATGGAGTTTCTTTTAGTCCACCCGGCAATGGGGGATGAAATCACTACTTGTGGGTACAGTGGTACAAACTCTGCAGAGTCAAAACTGTCTTGACAGCCGTGCTCACGGTTAAGAGCGGCCTGGACTTATTCATGATTAGAGGATTGATGGTTTTGGAAGTTAAGCGGGGAGCTTAACATTGGAAATGATGTGATGGTTATTTGGTTATGATGATGGGATGGGAGATTGGGACCATTTCACCTGTGTAGTAATGTAGGTGCTTAATAAGCTAAGGTGATAGGTATTAATTGCGTAGTGCTTTAACCATGAGTTCAACCTTTCCTTGTTCTAGCCATGCATGATAAAATTTTCCCACACTTGCTGAGTACCATTGGTACTCAACCTTGCATATTTGTTGGTTTATATTGATGCTCAGGTCAAGATAATGAGGTGGTGTATAATGACCAAGACTTTGGACCCGAGGAAGGTTTTTAGGTTCATGAAGACCCCCGGGCAACGCCTGTGATGGAGCCCTAAAAGAATAATATTCCGCTGCTATTTTATTTACTTGTGATGAAGCATTAGTGTCCATTGAGACATTTGCGATGTAAGACTTATTTATATTCGACACCTGGCTTGTAATAAATGATGCTTCACTATTTGTCATCACATGTATGAGAAAATGATCCTGGCATACATGTGATATTCACTCGGTTGTTCTTCGGAAAAACCGGGTGTGACATAATCACTGTTGTAAACAGTGAACCCCATACTACCCCTGGAAATTCAAATTATTCACCCATGAGCCATTTGAATTGAGTAGAATTCAAATTGGGTTTGGTTTGAGTGAATTTCAGCACAAGTTCAGTTTTGAATTCAAATAAAGTTTGAATTTGTCCGACTTAGCTCATGTCAAGATCAACTCCAGATGGAGTGAGAATTGGTGTGTGAGCTCACAAAAATGTGCTGAGTAATAATATGACTCCCACTTTTAAATTCATGGGATAAAAACAGTTTGAATTTGAATATGGTTTCAAACTGCCCTCTTTCTAACTATACCCAAAATGACCTCAAAAAGGTTTTGAATTTGGGTGAAACTTGGCATGGACATCCTTAGAAAAGTGTAGGAGTTTTCATATGTCCAGCCCACATATATCCCATGTGGGAAATACCACTTTTGCAATGTGTGAGTTTGTTCTCTAATGAGCATGTTGATGGTGGTTACTTGCTCTTCATTTGTGTTCATCATCTTTCCTCAAATAAGGTGTGTGGTGTGGTGATGAACACTTCAATTTTGTGTCAAAAACTGAGGCCCTTACAAAATCCATACTGATGTCTTCCCACTTCCATTCGGGTATTTTCAAAGGTTGCAACAATCCAGCGGGTTTTTGATGTTCGGCCTTCACCCGTTGGCATGTGTCGCATAGGGCAACGTATTCGGCTATATCCCTCTTCATACCATCCCACCAATAACAAGTTTTCAAGTCCTTGTACATTTTGGTGCTTCTGGGATGTATGGAATAGGGGGAATCATGTGCCTCCTTCAATATCATGTCGCGGAGGTGTCTTATGTTTGGCACACAAATCCTTTTTCCTAGCCAAAGCGTACCCTTTTCATCCTACTTGAAATCCTTCTCTATTCCTTGTCGGATTCTTTCCCTGATCTCCTTGATCTCCTCGTCCGTTGCTTGGCCCTCTCTTATTTCTTGTTCCAATGAGGAGTGGATCTCTATTATTTCCAGGTTATTCAAGAATCCGAGGTGTAACCGTTCGAACTCCTTACGTAGTTCGGGTGGTAGCTCCCGAACCATGAGTTGGTGACATGCTCCCTTTCTGCTCAATGCATCACCTACTACATTGGCCTTCCCGGGGTGATAGTTGATTCCAACATCATAATCCTTGATGAGTTCTAACCATCGACGTTGCCTCAGATTTAAGTCCGTTTGAGTGAATATGTACTTGAGGCTTTTATGATCCGTATAGATCTCACATCGATGACCAAGGATATAATGTCTCCAAATCTTCAATGCATGCACCACTGCTGCTAACTCCAAGTCATGTGTAGGATAGTTAAGTTCGTGCTTCTTTAGTTGTCGTGAGGCATAGGCTACCACTTGTCCTTCCTGCATGAGCACACATCCGAGCCCTTGTATGGATGCGTCACAATATATGTCAAAGCACTTGCTTATGTCTGGCAATACCAGAAGTGGTGCTGTGGTTAGCCTTTTCTTGAGTTCCTCAAAACTTTCCTGGCAGGCTGGTGTCCATTGAAAGACCTTTCCCTTCATTAGCAACTCCGTCATAGGTTTTGTTATCTTAGAGAAGTCTTTAATGAAGCGTCGATAGTATCCTGCCATCCCAAGGAAACTCCGAATATCCCTCACGCTCTTCGGTTGGTCCCACTTCAGAACATCTCTCACCTTTCCAGGATCAACCGATACCCCTTCCTTGGAGATAGTGTGGCCTAGGAAAGATATTTCCTTTAGCTCCAACCCCGCTGCAGTGGCCCCCTCTTGAGCCTTGCGGTTCATATGGTAGTCCAGCTGACACCTACTCCCCGCACCATCCAACACACCCATACTACGCCGGGGATACACCTAATTAATTGGCCAAGCTGCCCCATCTCAGCATGTGGTTGGCACTGTAAAGCCAGGTTACATGTTGCATAAACCGGTCCTTAGGATCCAGGCAAGTACTAAACAGAAACCCGAGTCTCGTGCACCCAGCACACAACCAAAACATCCAACTTGCCTTGATCCCTACCTCTACATAACTCACAATATCTCATTCAAGAGTATGGTAAAACAAACTGATGATCTCATATCCCAAATATTCCATTCTAAGCATGGCTAAGCATATGCATAATAATAAATGACACGATAAAATAAATCCCAACCCAAGCTACAAGGAAACAAGGTAATGCAATCCTAGGGAAACATCCTAGCATGGGTTTCATATTTTAATTTGACAATGCAAATAACTCTAGCTACACATCCTAGCATAGGATCAAAGTGGTCAAGGACACTTGCCTCCTTCCAGCTGCTCTTGAAATGGGTAGTCCTGATCTTGGAAAGGAATAACTTGCTCTTGAGCAGGTTCTACATCATACCATCACACATAGCAAAAGAAAAACAACAATCCATAAGACATAGTTCACACTTCCACTTCATTCAAACCACACATTCATATTTATGAAAGTCATTCACCATTATATGTGTTGTGGTTACTCTATATGTGTTGATTTGTGGCTTGCATGCACTTTTAATCATGTGATATGACTCCTACTTTTGTGTTCACATTTATACTTACATACTATATATATGAGTTTCCAATTTAAATAAATTCTTTATATTCAATTACTACACCAAGTATGCATGAACGGTATTTTCCTACTCCATATGTGTCTTCAGAATTTCTACCAACCCTAAACTGAATTCTTTGGATTTTAGAAACTTCATTTATCATTTACTAGTTGTTATATTTTCAAATTTATTTCCTATGCCTAAATGTGAACTTTATTATGAAAATAACAAGACACATCATCTAAACAGAATAGGTTCTGATCTAAAATATTTACTAATATATTTTTGACCTTTTCCTCTGATGTAAACTATTTTACAATTATTTTCCCTATTTTCCAGAACTATTCTTTACTTAAAAATGTGTCCCTAAATGTGAATAATAAATTAAACAGATTCATTTCAGCCCAAAATATATTTTTATCTCACTCCAGAGTTTTCTAAATACTGAGAAAGTTTTTAATTTAATTTTGACAATATGTTTGTCCCACTTTTTAAAATTTAAACACTAGCCACATATTCAATTTCCTAAATTAAATATTAAACAGGGCTAAAAAGGTAAACTCACCCCACTACAGGGTCTATAATATTATTTTAACAATTTTCAGGGGTCTAGCTATACATAACAGAGGAGTTTTTCCTAATTTTTATTAAGTCCAGGGGCTAAAACTGATTTTTAAATGAATTTACATGATTTTCTGAAGTTCCAGGGGCTAGATCAGAAGTTTCCGGGGCTAGCTCTTATTTCCCGAGAACCCCAGGGGGTAGCACGTAATATTTCCAGTGTTTATAATGCGGGGCTGACGTGGACCGTCCGATTTAAAACAGACGGCTGAGATTATAACGCCGAACCGGTACGCGGGGTTTTAAAGTCTACCGTGCGATTTAAAATAAACGGCACACAAGCGGCCACGTCGCTCTGATCGAGCGCGGGCGGCGCTGCCGGCTGCGCACGGCGGCGGGAGGCGGCGATCTCGTCGGAGAGTTTCGGATCTTCGGGAATTCTTCCTAGAACTGTGATTTTATGGCATAGATCGGTGGAGGGGAGGTCGGGGATCTCACCTCGGGGGTTTTCTTGAGCTCGGAGGTTCTGGAAAACGACCGGCGACGAGGTCCGAAGTGAAACTACAGCGAAGCTCGTCGGCGCTGTGTTCGAACCGCAAGTCACCGAGTTTTCTGCACCTGCAAGGTTCCCCGGAGGCGGTGGATAAAGACCAGCGAGTTAGATCGGAATTTCCGAGCGTAGATCGGCCAGAATTCGCCGGAGAAGGCTCGGGTTCTCACAGGAGTAAAAACGGCGGATCGCGTGGGAAAAAACAGAACGAGGCCGGGGTTTTTATAGACAGGGAAGGGCGGCAGTGTGGTTTAGATCGAGTTTGCGTCGCCCCCGATCGAAATTCGGCTGGGATTCGCAGAAATCCGGGTCGGTTTGGATTCGGGGTGAGAGAGTCCCGGCGCGGCGCGAGGTAGAAGAAGGGCTGGCGGGCCCCGCCTGTCAGTGGGAGGAAGGAGCGCGCGCGGCTGCGGGCTGGCGCAGGTGCTGGGTGGGCCGGCTGGTGGGTTTCGGCCCACTGGCCGGTTTTTTTTCTGTTTTCTTTTTCTATTTCTTTTCTGTTTTGATTTTAAATTGAATTCCAGTTTGAATTTAAATTGTTGCAAAACATGCAACACGTCCAAAAAATTTTAAATTCCCCTCTTAACATGATTTAGGGTCTTAACAAGATTTTTGGGGTGTTACATTTAGCTACTGCACTCATATGAATAATGATAATGAAAACTTGATAATGAACATGAATCGGAGGAGATCTAGGCAAGCTTGGTTTGTGGATGTGGTAGAATGAGATGGTGGTTTACTTGCCGTAGATCTAAGGACCGGTTCATGCGAGCACATGCCAAGAAAACAGTGCCACCACAAGGCCAAGTATGGGTATGGCTTAGCTGACTAATTAGGTAAGTTGCTAGATTGTTATGGACCGTGGAAGGCGCGGGGAATGGGAGTTGAGAGAGGACTGCCCTAGGAACTGCATGGCACAAGATGGGCCCATAGGTGGGAGAATGGTGATTCGAGCCTGCTGGTGAAACCTTAGTGAGTCCATACATCTAGTAGCCCCTTTGTAAAGGCTATTTTGTGATCTCTTGGCCATACACCGATGGTTGTGTACTGGTATAATGGAGGTTCTGCAGTCGCCGACGGGTGATGAAATCACAAACTTGTGGGTAAAGTGGTGCCACCTCTGCAGAGTGTAAAACTATCATGATAGCCGTGCTTCCGGTCACAAGCACCTGGCCAACTTCCATGATTAGAAGGGATGGTTTGGGATGGTTATTGGTTTGGTTATTGGTTTGGTTATGGTTTGGTCATTGAGGTTTGGTTTCAGGACTGTGGAGTCCTGGTAATGAGAATAGTTTCGGACTGTTGAGTCAAAACAATGAGCTTTGGTTTCGGATATGAGATGGATATGATCATGAGATGGTCATTATGAGCATGAGAAAGAGTGAGAAAGATAAATGTCTGGGTGAGACATGAAAAGTGGGGAATCATGATAGAGGTATGTTACTGGTTTAATTGGATACATGTTGGGATTAAATTCACTTAAAGTAGTTGCTGTTTTTATCATGTTTGTGAAATAAACTTTGCTTACTGCAATGAGCCTTTTTATTCCCTACCTTGTTATAAGATACTTATAATATTTTCCCGCACTTGCTGGGTACATCATGTACTTAAACTTGCATTATTACTTCATCATCAGCAACAGGAGAAGAGTAATTCGAAGATCATGTGGAGTACTAGGCGTGTGATCTACCGTCAACTTGCCTGTGGGGGTGGAGTTGGAGATGGAACCGCTGCCGTGTTTAGTTTGCTTCCGCTATCGTTTAGAAGACTTCTGTTGCTATAATAAATTAGAGACTTGTGAACGAGACATTGAGTCTTTGTAACAAAGTACTTAAACCCATTTATTCGTGGTTATATTCTGAATTCAGTTTGTGGATTACATTTATATGTGTGATGAACATCCTGGACACACATATGCATTTGTTCGGATCCGTTATCACGGGACCGGGCGTCACACCAACTCACGGTTCGGGAGCTACCGCCCGAGCTGCGCATGGAGTTCGAACGGTTACATCTCGGATTCTTGAACGAGATGGAAGTGATAGAACTCAACTCTTTGCTAGAACAAGAGATACGAGATGGCCAAGCAATGGATGATGAAATCAAGGAAAGAATCCAACAAGACATAGAAAAGGATTTCAAGGAAGACGAGAAGGGCGCGCTTTGGTTAGGGAAAAGGATTTGTGTGCCTAACGTGAAGCACATCCGCGACACAATATTAAAGGAGGCACATGACTCACCTTATTCCATACATCCCGGTTGTACAAAGATGTACAAGGACCTGAAAACTTGCTATTGGTGGGATGGTATAAAAGGGACATAGCTGAATATGTTGCCTTATGCGACACGTGCCAACGGGTGAAGGCCGAACATCAAATATCCGCTGGACTGTTGCAGCCATTGAAAGTACCCGAGTGGAAGTGGGAAGACATCAGCATGCATTTCATTGTCGGATTGCCTCGTACTCGGTCGGGTTACGACTCCATTTGGGTTATTGTCGACCGATTGATGAAAACAGCCCATTTCCTTCCTGTTAGAACCACGTACCACGTCGCAGAATCAGCCGAGCTGTATATGGAGCAAATCATGTGTCGCCATGGAGTTCCGAAGAGGATAGTTTCAGATCGGGGTTCTCAACTTACCTATGGGTTCTGGAAGAAGCTGCATGAAGCCATGGATACACGGCTGAATTTCAGCTCCGCTTATCACCCGCAAACTGACGGGCAAACTGAGAGGACAAATCAAATTTTGGAAGATATGTTGAGAGCTTCCGCCTTGAAACATGGGCGCAGTTGGGATAGGAGCTTGCCGTATGATGAATTCTCATACAACAACAGCTATCAAGCCAGCTTGAAGATGTCACCTTTCGAAGCATTGTATGATAGACGGTGTAGAACACCGTTGTTCTGGAATGAGACTGGAGAAAGCCAAGTCGTTGGACCCAAAGTGCTGCAAGACGCCGAAAAGCAAGTCCAAACGATACGAGAAAATTTGAAGGCTGCTCAGTCACGACAAAAAGTGATGAGGACATCACAACAGTAGATACTCACATTGATATACAAGGACCAATCACAAGAGCACGAGCACGGTTACTAAATCAGCAGGTGAACTCGTTCCTAACTTCCTACCCATGTGATTTTGAGAATGGATTGCTATTGAATGATTTAATTGTTATTAGGAACCATGGACATGATAAACATGTAAAGGGAGGAGGATTTGGGGACGTGGAGAACCAGATGGGACGTCCACAAGTTGATGGAAACAGTCACCAACTCGGAGTCCAGGAGCAGTCCATCTTAAAACGGACGCCCAGGATGCATACGGACTCTGTTTTCGATGTTCTACATATGCATGGAAAAATGAGAAGATAAACTTTCCAATGGTTCTAGTCCCACAATAAAATTCGCCAGGAGTCGTTGGGGGTTGTCGAAACAAATCGAATTCAGAGTTCTGTCCGGTGTTGCACCACCGTATTGGGCTTTTGGGCCTTGTCTCCCGTATGAGTCCATTAGTGACGCGTCTAAGGGTCTTATGGACGAACCCTAGCCTTTAAATATTGCAGCCGCAGGCCATATTTGGTGGATTTTGCTTAGATAAATAGCCGCCATTCTACGGTTTTTGTGAAACCCCAACTTCGTAATTTTCAGATCACGTCTCCTACGTTCTTGCTCGTGTTCTCGGTTGCACCTGCAGGGATTAGCCTTCTTGGCCAGGTCAAGCATGTGCTGCAAGGTTGATAACCAACGAAGCAGTGGTTTAGTGATTGCAGGGGTGTTCGAACTGCTCGAGTGCCGCGGATCATCAACGTCGATTTCTTCACCTCAATCGACCTACCTTTCGGAAGATCGGGCCTAAACCACTCATCATTTGGTATCATATTTCAGGTTGCCCGTGAGGTACTTTGATTTCCCACTAGATTAGTTTTTGTTTTTAATACCTAGAGTCCACAGAAAAATCCACAAAAAAACATATTGTGTTTACCGATTCCTTGACCATAGTGCCTGCAATTTTTGTTTTTCAGTTTGCATTGTTGAATTTGCATTCGTGTGGTCGAGTCTTGTTGCTGGTTTAGATTTGTGTTTTTTGGTTCGTAGTGAGTAGTTTTCTTTCTGGTTTCTCTTGCTGCTCACCTATTCCACAATCCCTAAACAACAAACCGAGCCACCAAGATCATCGGTTTGCCCTAGCTAGCCGCCTTGCGCGAACTCCCGCATCGCCAGCCCTAGAACAGGTGACAAACCATTGTGCCAGTCCTCCTTGATTCATCACACAATTTCCCATCAGTCACCGTTGCTAAATTCCGATTGTTTCTCACATCCTATTGCAAGATCTTCTTCACAACCGAGTTTGAATCAACATAAAAAAACAGTAACTCGTGTAGCCTACCTTAAAACGGCCATAACTTTTACATACGAACTGGAAATCGGGCGAATTTTTTTCAAATTGATCTACTCGAGATTTCGCATCCGTTTTTCATGGCTTCGCCATGTTCGGCAAAAATTTTTTGGCCAAATTCTCCTCGGAAGATAGACTATCCGGCCTCCGAAGTTTGAGCCCGGATTTTAAAGAATCTTACTGATTTTCTATAGGGCACATCTTACATCCAATTGAGCTGCAAAGTTGTATGCTTTCTATTTTCGTGCTCTTGAGTAAACAAAAAATATTAGAAAAAAATATAAAAAAACGAAAAAAAAATAGTGAAGAGAGCACAAATATTAAAGCATTGACAGCATACCCTTGAAAACAGTTGGCCTATACACTTGTACTGTACTTGTTTGGTTATATCTTCCTGATTTTCTATTTTCCTTTCTACTTCCTTGTGTTGTGCTAGGCCTAGAACACTTGTTAACCAGCAGCAGTTTCTACATTGAATACTTATTCAACTTTGTTTTTGCTGTTAACGATTTTTGCTTGTTAGCCACCATATTGTGCCATCCAAGCTCCACTTTTCCTCTTGAGCAGAACCGGTACCTTTGCAATCACTCCACGCTTCATTGGTTCTCACCGTCCACCGTTTACCACCTGCTGTGTCGGTAAGAACACTTGTAAGAACATGGTAAGACGCTTGAGAGAGAGAGGGAGAGAGAGAAATTGTTTCCTTCCTTCCACTTTTCACATTGCCACTATCCTTTGTAGTTGATAGGCATAACATCTTTTTGTTGTCTTTTATTTACTACTAACAATGGCAGAAGATAAAAGGGATGATGAATGTGTTCAACATGTTGAGTTGCGTGACATGATGAGGGAAATGACAGATATGTTCACCAAAACCCAAGCATCGACAGAGGCGTCATTGACGACCTTGAATCGCCAACTTGCTGATCTTGTTGTTCGGATGGATACTCTTGAGGCGCGGCTGCCTCTCGCTGAAGATCGTGAAGACAGTGCTTATAATATGGTAGATCATAACAATCAACCACGACTTCCATGTTATCTACAAGGTATGGGAGGTAATAATCATTATAATTACAATGATCGTCATAACAATTTTAATCACCCTGTTGATGATCCTTTTGCTAAAGGCAAATTTACTATACCCTCTTTTTCTGGTGCTTATGATGCTGAGGCATATCTTGATTGGGAGATGACAGTGGAGCAGAAATTTAATGCCCACCTTGTTCCTGAACAACATAGAGTTCATCAAGCCACTAGTGAGTTTAAGGATTTTTCTATCATATGGTGGAATGAACTTGTTAAAACTAGAACTGATCCTCCAACATGGGATAGATTAAAGGAAGTTATGCGTGTTCGTTTTGTTCCTCCTTTTCAGCAGGACCTTCGCAAAAAATTGCAGCACTTAGACCAAGGTAACATGTCCGTAGGGGAGTATTATCAAGAGTTACAGAAGGGTATGTTGCGCTGTGGGGTAGTAGAGGACATGGATGATAAAATAGCTCGTTTTTATGGGGGGTTGAGGCATGAAATTCAGGACATTGTTGATAAGGAATATGATACTGTTAACAGATTATTTCAGCTGGCTATGTTGGCAGAAAAAGAATTGTAGGGCCGCCAACAGCAGCAGCACCAACGCACGAGGAGCACCTTCACACGCGTTCGACATCTACACCATCCAAAACAGCACCATCTTCGAGTTTTCCTACTGCCACTACACCATCCAATGGTGGCCAACGAACTTCATCTACTGCTCCATTTCCTCGCGCGCAGGAGGGCAGCAAGACGACACCATTCAAGCCTACGCCTTCCGCTCCTTCCACGAGTCGAACTTCCAACATTAAGTGTCACCGCTGCCAGGGAGTTGGTCATATGATGAAAGATTGCCCTAGCAAATGAGCATACATAGCACGAGATGATGGAGGGTATGATAGTACTTTGGATGTTGAAGATGAATATTCTCTTGCTACTAATGTTGCAGGATCAAAAGATGACCACTATAGCACAGATGAAGAGGTACTTGGTACTGCAGCAACGGAAAATTATAGAAGCATAATTGTGCAGCGTGCTTTGAGCTCTAAAGTTGAGGCGGATGACAAGCTGCAACGACACATTCTTTTTCACATGTTTATCATCGTCAAGGACTGCCGTGTGCACACTATAATTGATGGAGGCAGCTACAACAACATGGTGAACACGGATGTGGTCAAGAAACTTGGGTCGACAACAAGAGCACACCCTCATCCATACCACATTCAGTGGTTCAACAACAGCGGTAAGGTTAGGGTAACACAAACAGTGAGGGTACATTTTTCATTTGGTTCTCACTATGATTTTGCTGATTTTGATGTCGTACCTATGGATGCTTGTTCTCTTTTGTTGGGACGTCCTTGGGAATTTGATACGGATGCTATTCATTATGGTAGAACTAATAAATATACTCTGATGCATAAAGGAAAGAAAATCACTTTGCTTCCTATGACTCCTGCTGAAATTGTACATTCTGAGAAAAGTAAAACACGTGATGATAAGGCAACAAAATCACTGGACTCTGAAAAACAGCAAGTAATTAAGTTAAAATCACCTTCGTTGCTCACAACTAAATCTGACCTTGCTGATTTATTTAATACCAAGGGGGTGTACTACGCTTTAGTATGCAAAGAAGCTATGTTTTCAATTCATGAAGTGTCCATGGCATTGCCCCCTGCTGTTGCTAACCTTTTACAGGATTTTGTGGATGTGTTTCCCCGCGAGATACCCCCTAGATTACCACCTATGAGGGGCATTGAACATAAGATCGACTTGATTCCAGGGGCAAGTTTGCCAAATCGTGCAGCGTACAGGGTGAATCCGAAAGAGACAAGGGAAATTCAGCGACAAGTTCAAGATCTTTTGATGTGACGCCCTCAATCCGGTGGAAAACCACGGAACCGAGAACTGATGCATATGTGTGCCAAGGATGTTCATCACACATATACACATCATCCACAAACTGAGTTTTAGAATATATATTGTCGGTACCCTCGATACGGGGTACCCCCGTGCACAGGGGGAAATGCCTAAGGACCTCGCCCTTCTCCGCAGGGAGAGCTCCGAAGGCGCCACGTGTCCAGCGGGGCCGGACCTCCCTCTCCTCAGAGGTAAGCTCCGGACTCGCCACGTGGCCAACTGAGCCGGACCTCCCCCTCCGTAGGGAGAGCTCTGAAGGCTCCACATGTCCCGCGGGGCCGGACCTCCCTCTCCTTAGAGGAGAGCTCCGGGCCCGCCACGTGGCCAGCAGAAGCTGGACCTCCCCCCTCCGTGGGGAGAGCTCTGAGGGCTCCACGTGTCCCGCGGGGCCGGACCTCCCTCTCCATAGAGGAGAGCTCCGGGCCCGCCACGTGGCCAACTGAGCAATGCTGCCTGCCCCCGCGCGGTAGGCAGCAGGAGTAAAGACGCGCCATACCTTGCCCGTACAAGTTATTCAGGACCCGCGCCTTCCCAAGGTGCGGAGACGTGGAGCACGCCTCTGTCAGGTGCCGTTGCGCCCAGTCGCATCACAGACTGGCGCGCCGTGTCAGAGCCTGCCCGCCAATTAACACAGCGACAAGACATCCCCTGCCGCCCCTGCCATCATCAACCACTACGACTAGCTTGCGGCATGGGCAGGGTGGCAGAACAAAGACTCGGAAGCCTTCGCCAGAGACAACTACCGGCATAACTGCAGATACGGTAGATGTCTGGCAACCTCTTCGGGACCACCTGTCGGGTCCCGAGCCAAGCTTGTAAGCCGCTCGAGCCTTGGACTATAAAAGTCCCGGGTAGGCAACGTTAGCAAGGGTTCGAACTCTGTTGACTCGCCTCTTACACACCCTCAAGCTCAGGACTCCGGTTCTGAGCAGCAAGCAATACAGCGAGCACCTCTGCTCACCGTGGACATAGGGTTTTACGCTCCGGCGGCCTGAACCACGTAAAACTCCCCGTGTCAAGCTTCTCCCTCAGTCATCGCTAACGCTGAAGCTCTCCGCGAGTGACTAGCCCCTCCGAAAAAGAACCTCCGCGGGCTGTCCAGAGCAGGCCCGGGGGAAGTGTCGGCTACACACTTCGACATTTGGCGCGCCAGGAAGGGGGCGTTTCCCTTGCGCGACGAGCTTCTGCCGGTGAAGATGACGAAGCTTCCTTCAGCGGCAAGCTCTCCTCCCCCGCGTTGTCGACGAACGGTCACCAGCGGGGACTACGTCTCTACACACTCTGGATGGAGTGTGTCAGCGCAAGCTGGAAGCCAGCAGCTGACTCCGGCAACGCAGGCTCCAGCGAGCGTGAGATCCTCTGCAGCGCTGAGCGTCCCCCATGAGGGTTCGCAAGCTGCAGCAAGAGCGCTAGTCCGCAATCCGCCTGCTGGGGACACGCCTCAGTCAGCGACCCAGCAGTGGATTAGCGAGGTAGACCGTCTCGTCATCGCCGCCGCAAACCCTCGACTTCGGCGGGGACGACGTCCCAGCCAACCGGCTGTGTCGCTGACGCGCACGCCAACGGTTGACGGGCAGACGGCGGATTCCCGCTCCACCAGGCTCCCATCGACGGACCTGAGGATGGAGCTGGAGCGATGCCACTTGGGAAAAGATGCTCGAGTGTTCATTGAGGTACGACGAGAAAGGCATCGCAACCAGGAGGCGGGAGACAGCATGTCGACTGCCTCAACCCAGCCTGAGGCGCAGACGTTCGCCACGCGATCTCTGCCCCAGGCATACGCCACGTAGCATATGCCCCAGCCATATGCCCTGCAAACGGCGCCCCCGGTCTATGGCGCAGCCTTGCCCATGCCGGGGTACACAGTGCCAGCAGTGAACCAAGCGTTCGCGGCACAAACGCCTGCAGCAACAGGAGCAGGATGTGCGGCCCTAGAACCACACCTTCGCTTAGCGAGGTGGCCGCGCAAGTTTCGGCCGCACCTGCCAGAGAAGTACGACGGCAGTGTCAACCCGGCGGAGTTCCTCCAGATCTACTCCACCGCCGTCCTTGCTGCAGGAGGGGACGAGGCCGTCATGGATAACTACTTCCCCGTCGCCTTGACCGGCCCAGCCCGGTCTTGGCTCATGAACCTCCCCCAGGGTTCCATAACCTCTTGGGGAGAGCTCTGCCGGCAGTTCACTGCTAACTTCGGCAGCTCCTACACCCGGCCCGGCACGGAGCTCGACCTCCACACCATCCAGCAACAACCAGGAGAGACGCTGCGCTCCTTCATCCAGCGGTTCTCCCAGGTACGGAACACCATCCTGCACATCCAAAATGCTTCTGTGGTGGTGGCGTTCCGGCAGGGTGTACGAGACAAGAAGATGATTGAGAAGCTCGCGACCAGAGAGGTTCGCGACGTCTTAGAGCTCTTCAGCCTGGCGGACAAGTGCGCCAGAGCAGCAGAAGGGCGGAACTGGCACTCACTGCCAGCCTCCGAGTCAGGAGGACAGCCCGGATCTGGTGCTGCTTCCTATGGAAGCGGCAAGAAGATCAAGAACTGGGGCTGTGGCAAGATGAAGCCACCGGCCGCGGCTCCCGTTGCTGCAGCAGCAGCACCCAGCGGGGCTCGGGGGCCACGCCCCGACAAAAGGCAGCGGCAGTCACCAGCTCCAGAGGGAGACCAAGGTGAGCTATGCCCCGTGCATGGCACCAGCTACCATACTGCTGCTGACTGCCGGGACATCCAGAAGCTCGCAGAACGCTTCCGCAAAGGGAGGAAGCTGCGAGCTGATGCCCCACCCTTCCGTCAAAGGGAGGGCAAGCAGAAGGTCGACGCCCCAGACAACATCGGCCACCAGGTGGGGTTTCAGGAGCCTCAGCGCGCCATAAAGACGGTGCACAACGGCGAGGACTCCAGCTCCAGTGATGACGAGCCGGGGCAGTAGCCGACTACGGCTACCCCAAAACATCTGTGGAGACTGCACTGCTGCGATATCAGCCTTGGAGAAGCTCCAAGCGGTTGCAGCAGCCCAGGCACCAGCCCCGGCGGTGTAGAACCGGGCTCGCTCCACCCGAGCGCACGTCTCTGTGCCTCGGCCTCACCTCCTGGGGGCCGCCCAGGATCTGTCAACCTCTTGATGGCCTTAGCCAGAAGGGGAAAGACATCTTGGGTCTCCCAAGAAGAGTCTGGGACCTCCTACCCCTTGACGGCCTTAGCCAGAAGGGGAAAGTACCACGGGGCTCCCGGGAGAAGCCGCGCTGGACCTGCTCCAGCGTGAAGATATCTACCTCGTCGGTGAGGCACGAGTGCAGGTAAGACCCCACAACGCACGGCCCGGCTGGTGCTCTAGCACTACCGCCAAAGGACCAAGCGCGTCAGGGACCTGCAAGAAGGCAACCTGGTGCCGCGGCACACACTTTCCCACGAAGGACCTATAAACTCTCCCCCAGCCGGGAAGGTCCCTTCCGAGTCACGAAACTTGCCGTCCCGGGTACACACGCCTTTCAACCAAGGATGGGATCCGTCCGTGGACCCTTGGAGCATGGAACATCACAGTAAGTTCTACCTTCTTAGCATTAGTAGAACATGCCTTTACCTTTCTGTAATAAATCCCATAGAGTCCAGGAACAGCGCTCGGAGCAGCTAAGCCTCAGGGGACGGTCCAGGACTACGTCCAGCTTGGCCTGGTTCTGACCCCAAGCGCGTAGAGTCTTGCTTCCCTTCTTAATAGGGCGGGTCATTGCCTCCATGTACAGCCAGCCTTCCTCCTATGGGCATTTACACAGAAACCTGTTCTACCTCGCTCTCACTTGTGTGCTCATTTAAATTATACATTAATTTTTATGACCACACTTTCTATGTATGCTCACCGTACATTTAGCTCCCCTTTCCCGCTCTCATCCATAGTCAGCATTTCCTATCCTACGAAGGCGGTTGCGCTTGAGGCACCTGGCGATGGCCAGGGGGCCTCTCGGGCCTCCACCAGTCAGGTGTTGCGGTGCCAGTTGGTCACCTCCAGGAAAGGCCTGCGCCGTGCATGGGGGGTCCATGGTGCATATCCCGCTCAGCCAGCTCTGTACCCAAAGCGTGCGCACCCTGCGCTCCGGAGGTCCAGGGGAGTACAGCCGCTTTGCCTGGTTCCGTACCCAAATCCTTTGCACTCTGCTTCCCCGGCGTACGGTCCGTTACTAGGGGCCGGATGGCCGGACCCGGACCTTGGAGGGAGCCGGAGCCCCGGTGCCGCGCACAGAATTGCCCAAGCCCCGTATACCGGACTAGGACCGTAAGCCGAATAAGACTAAGATACGGGGAGGGGAGAACCCAACGAGGAGAATTATGCTTCCTCTACCTGTGTGCAGGACCTCCAGGTTCTAGCTACGGGGACCGCATGAAGGGGAGAGCAAGGAGCTATCGACTACTCCAGTGCAAGACCGGAGGATCCGGGTTTTGCCCTTTCTGCAGGGACTTGTCCCGAAGGCCCCACGTGTCCAGCGGGGCCGGAGCTCCCCTCTCCTCAGGAGGAGCTCCGGGCCCGCCACGTGGCCGACAGAAGCCGGACCTTCCCTGCGCGGGGAGAGCAACGAAGGCTCCACGTGTCCCATGGGGCCGGACCTCCCTCTCCTCAGAGGGGAGCTCCGGGCCCGCCACGTGGCCGGCAGATCCGGACCTCCCCATTCTCATGGGGAGAGTTCCGGAGACCTCCGGGCCCTTAATACAATAAGGACCCAGGGAAGGTGTCTGTGTAGAGCTTCAAGATTGGTAAAGGCCTCTGAGTACCTTGCGGAGCTAAGGGCTCGGCCAGGCAAAACCAAGAAGAAGACAAGAGCGCAACAGACACAAAAAATCACAAGAGTCTATTTATTCATGGCTCCATGAGCTGGACTACAGACTCAATAAAAAAAAGAGATACAAGTCCTAGGGTTCCACTGGCTCATGCCGGAACCTAGAGGCTACAAGGGCGGCCACGTCCCCGACTTCAGCCCTGGCGGTTTCCTCCCGCTCCGCGGCAAGGCCCTGTCTCGCTGGCTCTAGTGAGAAGGAAGGGTCCCGGCTCCTGAAGCATGCCAACACGTGCATTGCAACCTCCACAGCCAGGCCCCGTCCCTCTGCCTCGAGCTCGCCGGCGACCACCGCATCTAGCCTGCTCAGCTTGGCGCTGATTGACTCGAGCGCGGGGATCACTTCGGCCACCTTCAGCGCAGGGGCCGCCGTCTTCACCGGTCTGAAGCCAAGGGGGACCAAGGCGGGCCCTGCTTGGTCGACGAAGCTCGAGACCGCACGGGCCTCAGAAGACCGCGAGGCCAAGAGCTCCTCTACCTCGAGGCGGGCTGCCAGCAAGGCGTCGTGGCTCCCCTCGGAGAATTCCTTCTCCTTGGCCGCCAGGGAGCTTTCCCGGAGGCGGAGAGTCTGGGCAAGCCGCTCCAACTCTGAAGCCCGGAAGTCGGCAGCCAGCTCCCGATCCAAGATCGCCTGGCGCTCCTGGGAGACCTGCTCCTCCCTCTAGGCAAGGTCTGCCTTTCGGGCCTCTAGCTCCGTAGCCCGGCCTCGCAGGTCGCCCTCGCCCGCCGCCAGCGGCGCAGCGACTCTCTCCGCCTCGGCCGCCACGGAGCGCTCCTGATCCTCAACTGCACACTCGCGGCGCGCCAGCCTCTGCCGCACCTTCTCCAGGAGCAGGGGGAGAGATCCCTGGCGGAGCTGGCGTTTCTGCTCCTCCGCGTGCCAGCCCAGCAGCTTGCGCACTGGTCCGAGGTCGGCCGACCGAGCGAGACGTGACGGAAGCAGGTTGGAATCCATGGCAGGAGAGAGCTCAAGAACAGGGAAGACAAAGGCGCAAGAACTCAAGGAAGGTGCAAGCGCTGGGAAGTGCGAAGGGAAGTCGTAGTGCGGGTAAGATCCCCTTTTAAAGCTTCCCAGGTGCGATTCAAAGTGATTCGAAACTCTTCGAATACGCCGCTTGTGCAACCGCTTCGGCTCCAAGACCAAGCGTCAATGGCAAGTAAACCCAAGTCGTCCAGCTGAAACGGTGGGCCAAGAAGTCAGTCTCCCAAGGAGACGACCCGGCAAGACGCTTCGGCGGTTCCCGAAAGAAGCGCTGCGACGTGCAGAAGTGGTGGCCTTGGAAACCGCCACAGTAAAAGCAACCATCAAGTGGGCACACGCTCCTATGATCCCGCGACTGTTCGTGCTCCGGCAACGGTCAATGCGGGACTTAGAGAAAGTGCGCGGAGTGGAAGAGACGGAGGCCCCACCTCGGGCTCGCTATCTCCCCCGAGATGGGCCCGAGGGCCACTGTCGGTACCCTCGATACGGGGTACCCCCGCGCACAGGGGGAAATGCCTAAGGACCTCGCCCTTCTCCACAGGGAGAGCTCCGAAGGCGCCACGTGTCCAGCGGGGCCGGACCTCCCTCTCCTCAGAGGTAAGCTCCGGACTCGCCACGTGGCCAACTGAGCCGGACCTCCCCCTCCGTAGGGAGAGCTCCGAAGGCTCCACGTGTCCCGCGGGGCCGGACCTCCCTCTCCTCAGAGGAGAGCTCCGGGCCCGCCACATGGCCAGCGGAAGCCGGACCTCCCCCCTCCGCGGGGAGAGCTCCGAGGGCTCCACGTGTCCCGCGGGGCCGGACCTCCCTCTCTTCAGAGGAGAGCTCCAGGCCCACCACGTGGCCAGCTGAGCAACGCTGCCTGCCCCCGTGTGGTAGGCAGCAGGAGTAAAGACGCGCCATACCTTGCCCGTACAAGGTATTCAAGACCCGCGCCTTCCCAAGGTGCGGAGACGCGGAGCACGCCTCTGTCAGGTGCTGTTGCCCGCCAATTAACACAGCGACAAGACATCCCCTGCCGCCCCTGCCATCATCAACCAATACGACTAGCTTGCGGCATGGGCAGGGCTGCAGAACGAAGACTCGGAAGCCTTCGCCAGAGACAACTACCGGCATAACTCCAGATACGGTAGATGGCAGGCAATCTCCCCAGGACCACCTGTCGGGTCCCGGGCCCACCTTGTAAGCCACTCCAGCCTTGGACTATAAAAGGCCCGGGTAGGCAACGTTAACAAGGGTTCGAACTCTGTTGACTCGCCTCTTACACACCCTCAAGCTCAGGACTCCGGTTCTGAGCAGCAAGCAATACAGCGAGCACCTCCGCTCACCGTGGACGTAGGATTTTACGCTCCGGCGGCCTGAACCACGTAAAACTCCCCGTGTCAAGCTTCTCCCTCAGTCGTCCCTAACGATGAAGCTCTCCGCGGGTGACTAGCCCCTCCGAAAAAGAACCTCCGCGGGCTGCCCAGAGCAGGCCCGGGGGGAGTGTCGGCTACACACTTCGACATATATAACCATGAATAACAGAGTTTATTACAATGTCTCATGAGTCTTGGACTCATGCTCACAGCGGAAGTCTTAATCTAACAGCGGAAGTCTTTATTCTGGCAGCGGAAGTCTTCTAACTAATGCGGAAGCAATTCTAAGCAGCAGTGGCTTCATCTCTATTCCATCACCACAGGCAAGGTTGAGGACAGATTACACGCCTAATGCTCCACTTGGTCTTCATAGTAATCTTCTCTTGTTGCTGATGATGAAATAATAATGCAAGTTTGAGTACAATGATGTACTCAGCAAGTGCGGGAAAATATGATATGTAGCTCACAACAAGGTAGGTACAAAAAAGGCTCATTTGCAGAAAGCAAAGTTATTTATCAAAACCATGATAAACAGCAACTTATCTTTAAGCGAATGTAATCCCAACATATATTAAAATACCAATCATACCTCCATTATATTCATTACCTTTCATGTCCCAACCAGACATCCAACCTCATTCTTGCTCACGAATACCTCCTCGTGTTCGCTACCATCTCACGAATACCATCTCGTATTCTCTACCATTTCATCTCATAAACAATTTCCGTCTCACACCGTCCAACCTTGTGGCCATGACTCAACAGTCATGCAACCCATCTTATCACCCGGACTCAACAGTCCAGAAAACAAACCAAAACCAAACCATCCAAAACCATAACCAATAACCATCCCAACTAATCATGGAAGTCAGCTAGGCGCTCGTGATCGTAAGCTCGGCTATCATGATAGTTTTAGACTCTACAGAGTTTGCACCTCTTTACCCACAAGTTTGTGATTTCGTCACCCGTCGGCGACTGCAGAACCTCCATTATACCAGTACACAACCGTCTGTGTATGGCCAAGAGATCACAAAGTATCCTTTACAAAGGGATTACTAGATGTATGGTCTCACTAAGGTTTCACCGGCAGGCTAGAATCTCCAATTCTCCCACCCACAGGCCCCCTCTTGTGCCATGCAGTTCCCAGGGCAGTCCTCACTCGACTCCCATTCCCGCACCTTCCACGGTCCATAACAATCTAGCAACTTTCCTAATTAGTCAGCTACGCCACACCCATACATGGCCTTGTGGTGGCACTGTTATCCTGGCATGTGCCCGCATGAACCGGTCCTTAGATCTATGGCAAGTAAACCACCATATCATGCTACCTCATTCACATACCCAGTCTTGCCTAGATCTCCCTCCGATCCATGTTCATTAACAACATCAGTTTCTCATTATCGTTACGAGTGCAGTTAGCTAGACACATCTATCTCGCTTCCCAATCCCATGGACTCAGCGAAGCTTAAAGCAAAAACCATACCCGACTTATAAACTTCCCTGGCGACAAGGATGGTTTAACCAAAACTAGTAAACTCCAATAAAAGGGTTTCCCATCATGTTTGACTCAGCACACACACCTTTTCGCAAAACAAAATAGTTTCCCAAAACATAGGATCAATATGGTCAAGGGGCACTTGCCTTGTTCTGGTTGTTCCGGCTGCTCAAAATCTTGTTGTTGTAGTCCGTCGTAGGTAGCTGCCTGAGCTTGTCCTTCTATACATGATCACGCACATACAAGATTTACAACAATCAATATCATGCACAAACTTTAACCAGATGCGATAATGCTTATGCATGTTAATCCTATGATGCAGTTTAGTTTGTACGTGTTCTTGCATGGCTCGCATGGGTTTTATGATGAACAGTGTTGTAGAGATCAATTGTGGACATAGCGATGACCTTGTCTTTAGATCTAGATCAAACCGATCAGCAAGTTATCTGTCCACGAAAAAGCTTCTGTTCGAAAGGAATTTAAGAACAGATGCAAAGAAAATGCGATGATGTCGTAAGGTAGTATTGGAGACCTACCTTACGCTCTTCTGGGTCTCGGGGTCCTTCTCTTAGCAAGACAGATCGTTGGCACTCTCTTCCGGTGATCTTCCTCGACTGAACTCTGGCGATGGGTTTACTTCGGCGAGTTGGGGGCTAGGGCTCTAAGTCGTCGTCTCAGGAGGTGGAAAAGAAGTTCGTGGTTTCGGCCAAGGGTTCTGGATTCTATTTATAATCAGGAGGAGAGGAGTCCTAATCTGATTGTATTTTGAATAAGAGTCCTATTAAGATTGTCTTTGAATCTTAACAACTTATCTTTAGTTGATTTGGTGCGGTAACATTGTGGAATTCATGTCGGTTTCCTCTCCGTACCGGTATTTCCACGCGTACAGAATCCAAAACCGCTCCAGAACTCGTTACTTCTGCGGTGATGAGCTCCGGAAGCTCCACGTGTCCACTGGGGCCTGGTCTCCCCTTTTCCGCAGAGACGAGCTCTGGTTGTGCCAACGTGTCAAGCGAGCGAGACCTCCCTCTCCTTCGGAGGTGAGCTCCGCGTGCGCCATGTATCCTGGCGGTTGGGACCTTCTCTCTATTCGGAGGTTGCTCCGTGCACGCCACGAGTCAGTGCCGGACCTTCCCTCTCTCCGGAGGTGGCTCCGGGTGTGCCACGTAGCCTAACAGCGCCAGACTTCCTTTCTGCTCATAGACGAGCTCCGAGGTCGACACGTGTCCAACAGTGTCGTACCTCCCGGAGATAAGCTCCGGTGGCGACACGTGTCCAATAGAACCGGACCTCTCGGAGATGAGCTTCGAGATCGACACGTATCCCACGCGACTGGTCCTCTAATTTCCGCGGTGACTAGTTCCGAAGGTGACACGTGTCCTGCAGGACTGGCCTCACTTCTCCGTAGAGGCTAGCTCCGGGGCAAGACGTGTCCCACGGGGTCGGACCTCTCCCCCTTTGCGGGAACGAACCCCGAGCCTGCCACGTAGCCAGTTTAGCGGCGGACCTCTCCCCACTTCGCAGGGATGAGCTCCGAACACGCCACGTGGCCAGCGGGCCACGGAAGTTGTCTTCGGCGCTCTGTGTGAACTGGATTCGGCTCTTTTTGGCTATCTTTTTGATATTTTCTCTGTTCCCACTTCTTTTAAAATGTCTTCTCTACATGAAACATGAATACATGCAGAAACCAGAAATGAGGGTGTCACAAATCTACCCCCCTTAAATTGAATCTCGCCCTCGAGATTCGTTAGTAGAAAATAGATGAGGGAATTCTGCCTTGATGTCTTCTTCACGCTCCCATGTGGCTTCAGCTTCGGTGTGATGGCTCCATTGTACCTTGCACCATCGGATCACTTTGTTCCTTGTGACCCTTTCCCTTACGTCCAAAATTTGGACAGGGTGTTCCGCATAAGTCAGGTCCTCTTGAAGTTCAAGCTCTTCCATTGGTACTTGCTCCTCTGGTACTCTCAAGCACTTCTTGAGCTGGGATACATGAAACACGTCATGTACGTCGGAGAGATATATTGGGAGCTCTAGTTGATAGGCTACTTCTCCTTGCTTATCTAAAATCTTAAATGGTCCGATGTAGCGAGGTGCTAGCTTGCCTTTGACATTGAAACATCGTTGGCCACGGTTAGGTGATACCTTAAGGTATACGAAGTCTCCTACTTCGAAGGTCAACTTCCTTCACCTATTGTCCGCATAGCCTTTCTGTCGTGACTGAGCAGCCTTTAAGTTCTCCCGTATCGTTTGGACTTGCTTTTCAGCTTCTTGTAGCACTTCAGGTCGAAACACCTGGTTCTCTCCGTTCTCGTTCCAGAACAGCGGCGTTCTACACCGTCTACCATACAATGCTTCGAAAGGCGGCATCTTCAAGCTAGCTTGGTAGCTACTGTTATAGGAGAATTCGGCGTATGGTAAACTCCTATCCCAACTACGCCCATGTTTCAAGGCGCAAGCTCTCAACATGTCCTCCAAAATTTTGTTTGTCCTTTCGGTTTGTCCATCGGTTTGTGGGTGATAGGCAGAGCTAAAATCCAGTCGTGTACCCATAGCTTTCTGCAGCTTCCTCCAGAATCTAGAGGTAAACTGAGAACCTCGATCTGAGACTATCCTCCTCGGGACCCCATGGCGGCACACGATCTGCTTCATGTACAACTCGGCTAATTGTGCAACGTTGTACTTGGTCCTTACATGGAGAAAATGGGCTGTTTTCATCAATTGGTCCATGATAACCCAGATGGAGTCATAACCCGACTGAGTACGTGGTAATCCGACGATGAAATCCATGCTGATGTCTTCCCACTTCCACTCGGGTACCTTCTAGGATTGCAACAATCCAGCGGGTCTTTGATGTTCGGCCTTCACCCGTTGGCATGTGTCACATAGGGCAACGTATTCGGCTATGTCTCTTTTCATACCATCCCACCAATAACAAGTCTTCAAGTCCTTGTACATTTTGGTACTTCTGGGATGTATGGAATAGGGTGAATCATGTGCCTCTTTTAATATCATGTCGCGGATGTGCTTTATGTTAGGCACAGAAATCCTTTTTCCTAGCCAAAGCGTACCCTTCTCATCTTCTTTGAAATCCTTCTCTATTCCTTGTTGGATCCTTTCCTTGATCTCCTTGATCTCCTCATCCGTTGCTTGTTCATCTCTTGTATCTTGCTCCAATGAAGATGGGATCTCCATCACTTCCATGTTGTTTAAGAATCTGAGGCGTAACCGTTCGAACTCCTTATGTAGTTCGGGTGGTAGCTCCCGAACCGTGAGTTGGTGACGTGCTCCCTTCTGGCTCCATGCATCAGCTACTACATTGGTCCTCCCAAGGTGGTAGTTGATTCCAACATCGTAATCCTTGATGAGTTCCAACCATCGATGTTGCTTCAAATTCAGGTCCGTTTGTGTAAATATGTACTTGAGACTTTTATGATCTGTATAGATATTGCATCGGTGACCAAGGATATAATGTCTCCAAATGTTCAATGCATGCACTACTGCTGCTAGCTCCAAGTCATGTGTAGGATAATTAAGCTCGTGCTTCTTTAATTGTCGTGAGGCATAGGCTACCACTTGTCCTTCTTGCATGAGCACACATCCGAGCCCTTGTCTGGATGTGTCACAATATATGTCAAAGCTCTTGCTTACGTCTGGCTATACCAAAACCGGCGCTGTGGTTAGCCTTTTCTTGAGTTCCTCAAAACTTTCTTGGCATGCTGGTGTCCATTGGAAGGCCTTTCCCTTCGTTAGCAACTCCGTCATAGGCTTTGCTATCTTAGAGAAGTCCTTGATGAAGCGTCGGTAGTATCCAGCCATCCCAAGAAAACTCCGAATATCCCTCACGTTTTGCGGTTGGTTCCATTTTAGAACATCTCCAACTTTCCCAGGATCAACCGATACTCCTTCCTCGGAGATAATGTGGCCTAGGAACGATATCTCCTTTAGCCAAAATTGACACTTGTTAAGCTTGGCATACAATTGATGCTCACACATTTTCTGCAAGGTCAATTTCAAATGTTCTTCATGCTCCTCCTTACTTTTTGAATACACCATAATGTCGTCGATGAAAACCACGATGAACTTATCCATGTACTCCATGAAAACTTTGTTCATAAGGTACATGAAGTACGCGGGTGCATTGGTTAACCCAAAAGACATGACGGTATATTCATACGAACCATACCGTGTTCGAAAGGCAGTCTTGGGTATATCGGAGGGCTTAATCTTCAGCTGGAAGTATCCCGACCAGAGATCAATCTTGGAGAACACTCGGGCTCCTTTCATTTGGTCGAATAGGTCCTCTATACGGGGCAGAGGGTATTTGTTCTTGATTGTCACCTCATTGAGAGACCTATAGTCCACGCACATCCTTTGGGTCCCATCCTTCTTGTCCACGAAGAGCACAGGTGCTCTCCATGGTGACGAGCTTGGACCTATAAAACCCTTCTCCAACTACTCCTGAATTTGCTTCTTGAGTTCCACTAGTTCATTGACAGGCATCCTATAGGGTCTCTTTGCTATGGGTGCAGTTCCGGGTACCAAATCAATGGCAAACTCAATGTCCTGATCACGTGGCATATCTGGAAGCTCCTCAGGAAACACGTCCGAGAATTCTTGAACGACTGGAATGCTGTCCAATGTTGCTCCTTCGACGTGGTTCAAGATTGCCTTTTCGGTTGTTTGTTGGGCTGACTCAAACTCGACACGAATACCGTGCTCATTTGTCAACTGCACGCTTCTTTCAGCACATTGGATTACCCCGTTGTGCTTGCTTAACCAATCCATCCCGAGTATTATGTCAAGCCCTTTGGAATCCAAGACAATGAGGTTGGCAAGGAAGTCTACCCCCCTTATTTTAAGGCTTACTTTCAGACATACTATATTAGTCCTCATCTCTCCACTGGGAGAATTAACTAACATAGCACATTTTAAGTGTGATATGGGTAGATTATGCTTGGCAACATACTTGGATAATATGAAGGAATACGATGCTCCAGAATCAAATAAGATGGTGGCTGGGTTGGAGTTGGCAAGGAACATACCAAGTACGACGTCCTCAGCCTGTTGTGCTTCCTCAGCAGAGATATGGTTTGACACGACCCCACGGTCTTGTCGAGCCAGGATCACGCTGAGGGGTGCTGCGTTGCACAGCACCGGATAACACACGTCAAAGGTACAAAGCGGAAGCAAAATTTTATTACATAAACAAGTTTATGAACATGTTTACATCAAAATAAGTTCAGTCTACACTCACGGGCGTAGACTAAGCATCAAGTGCACGTTCAGCCCTTGAACGTGTCCTTGCTAGCACACACGCACACTAACTCTGCGGCGTGCACGACTCCCACTCGACGGGGTTCCCCTCCTGGGGTTCCGTCTCCTCTTTGGGAGTCCCTTCCTCATAGAACCCTGCAAAAGCTTCAAACACAAGCAGTGAGCACGAAGGCTCAGCAAGTCTGACCCGTCTCACCTAAACATGGAACTTCTAAATGAGGGGTGGTGGGTTACATGAGGTAAAAATCATTTGCAAGGACTCGCCTAATTAGTAGAACCTTACTTTCAAGTTTTAGCAGCAGGTTGTGGAGAACCTTACGCTAAGGTACATGAGAGAGCCGCAATCAAACAAGAAACGCATTTCTCTCATGTACTTTGCCCAAAGTTGAAATGAACTTTAGTTAGCTCTAAACTACAGCAAGTCATTAGCAATCAAGTCCATCTTTCAATCAGCAACATTTTAACATGTAACTAGCCTGTTCTTTCTACGTTACGGTACAGTGAACAAGTGGTACTCACTGACCGTGAGGGACGGCGATTATAATCGATTTACTCCTGCAGGGTTACCTGAACAACCCGTCACGTACGCCCGTACTCGATGTTGCCTACAACAACCATCACGGACGCCGTATGCAACTACCTTTCACCCGTTAGCCAAATGTTGAACCGATCCAATCGTCCCGAGCAAGAGGTCTCTGCACGCGCATCTTAGTGCCGCCAGCCGATTTACACCTCGAGCTCTCAACCTACCCTCTGAACGACCAGCTATGCCTCAACACCCAGCTACCCGAGTTACATCGGTTTCCCAGTTCCCATATAGCCGGTAGGTCTTCGGTATTGTTCTAGCTTGTTCAACAGGCCCGCACACGGCTCGGTCCTCAATCGACACAAGCGGAGCTACAGCACACAGGCCCCAAAGTCCTGTTTACCTTACCCTCCGCTTGGTCTCATTTTCTTGCCATGCGTATCATGTGCTATCACTACCCGAGTCGAGTGCCTCTAGCCTATGCTCGCGAGTAGTTCCAACTAATCGACTTGTACCAAATCCTACTCTATCTTAGCAATGCAGTGGCTAACGAGGTTTTCAATCCTAATCCCAACCCATGGTTTTCTTGGCTATGCATTTGGGTTTCCAAACAAGACTCTAATGCAAAGAATAATAGTATTCAAAGATGTGCTCAAAACAATAAACATTTATAAAAAGGTTAATGCAAACCGGAGCTTGCCTTGCTGCTCTTGGTCGTAGGCTAGCTGCTCCTCCGGAGTAACGAAGTCTAGGACTTCGAGTTCCTCCTCGACCTTAGCGACTACATGATAGAAGCAATACATGTATTAATTTAAATGCAGTTGTATTAACTTTTAACTTGTGAAGTCTATAACTCTTACTAGACAAGCCCAATGACATTGAAATTTTTACTGTGGCTTGGTGACAACCTAAACAGAGACTTGGTCAAGTTTTAGTTGCAGCAAAGCTCATTTGAGCCCTCCACAATTAATCATGTACTTGACCTTAATTGAAGGCTTTTAGGGTGTTCTAAGGATTTTCATGAAACAAACTATGACTTTCTGAAATCTAGATTTTCAGTGGGTTCTAATGGAGTTGGTCTCACTTAATTTGAAGGTTCCTAACTAAAGATATGAGCTAAACAATTTCAGAGAAAATTCTGAAAATGTTTCTGAACATTTTCTATTTTCTGTGGAACAGTTTCACTAATCACACCATTAGGTGGAACAATGAGCTCAAATGGGTCTCAAATTTTTATGGTAGTTCAGGGATATTTTGGTGAACATCCCAGCAAAATTTCAGGATTTTCCTCCAAAGGATTCTCCAGTTAAAATTCCTAACATTTTAAATTTTGAGGAATTAATTCTGGAGAAATAAGGGTTTTGATGAAGTGAAACTTGATTTGCTGGAAAGTGCTCAGAGATCTGAATCCAGCAAAATTTGGTTCACTCGATTTGGAGCTTCCTAACCAAAGTTATGAGGATTTGAAGTTTGAATGGAATCTGAAAATCGGGAGAAAAGTTTAAACTTGCGGGGGCCCGCAGGGACACGTGTCGAGCGCGGAGGTGTCCGGCACACTGAGGCCCACAGGGTATTTGCGCGCCAGCACAGTCGATCCCAGCCACACCCGATCCCGATTTAAATTCTTCAGCCGCTGACACGTGGGCCAGCCGGTTTCGTCTTCCTCCCGCTGCTCTCTCGCGCCCGCGCTGCCGACCTCGCCGGAGCAGACCCGGAGCTCGCCGGTTCGCCGCTGCCGGACCTCCCATGGTCTGAAACTCGCCGCCAGGGGGTTGTCGACGTCGAGGAACACGTCGGTGGTGTCAGGTCGGGCTGGGGGTGACCGGAAATAGCCCGGCGACGTGCCGCGGCCTCGGTTGAGGTTCGGCGCCGTCGACCGTGGGTTCTAACCCGCCAACACCTCGAACAAACGGTCCTACAGCATCAGTGTACCTCTAGGAAGCTCAACAAGGTGTCAAAAGGGTTCAGGGATGGCGGCAAGTCGGTCGGCACCGTGTGACCGATCGTACCCGCCATGACCGCCCTTGATCGAGCTCGAAATTCGTCACTCCTAGACAGTTTCACGCCACGGATGCAGGAAAGAACTTGATCGCCGGCTAGTCCAGCGTCTATGTGCAAGATTTGATAACCACCGAAAGATCATAGAGCGAGAATTTGAAGAATCCGGACCGGAAGCTCGGTTTACGGTCGCCGGAGCAAAAACTGGAAATTCTCTGTGGATTCTTCACGGTTTGCTTCCAAACTTGGAGGAGAGCAGCACGGTGGTCGCGCGCTCCTGTTGCCTCTCTTGCTGGACCGTGAAAACGCCTGTGGAACGCTGTCCACGGGCGCCTGACTCTCTGCTGAGGCTAGGTCACCGCGGTGGCGATCGTTTTCGGGCAAAGGAGGTCGGAGCTCAGGGTTTCTGGCATTGGGGAGGTGGAGTGCGACCTCAGGTTGCTGTCTAGCAGCTCAGGAACGAAGGAGGAGATTGTTTTGCTGGTTTTCCCGATTGAGCAGAGAGCTGCGGCGAGAAACAATGCCGCTGCTCGGGTTTGCCCGCGAGAAGATAAAGCCGGCCGATTCCTGCTCGGCTGAGGCGGTGCCGGTCGCGTGGGGGCGTGAGCAAGCCGCCCTGGGTGCCAGCGCGCGGAGAGGGGAAGCAGCTGGTGGCGCCGGTAGCTGCTCGGTGGCAGAGCCGACAGCTGCTCGGTGGAATTTCCCACCGAGGCTGTGACTTTGTGTGCAAGTTTTGCCTCCTTCTCTCTATGACATGTGGGTCCCACCCAGGGTTTTAACTTCTGAAATTTACTCCTAATCACTGTTGTAAACAGTGAGCCCCATAATACCCCTGGTGATTCAAATTATTCACCCATGAGCCATTTCAATTGATTAGAATTCAAATTGGGTTTGATTTGAATGAATTTCAGCACAAGTTCAGTTTTGAATTCAAATAAAGTTTGAATTTGCCCCACTTCGCTTATGTCAAGGGCAACTTCAAATGGAGTGAAAGTTGGTGTGTGAGCTCACAAAAATGTGCTGAATAAGAATCTGCCTCCCACTTTTAAATTCATGGGATAAAAACAGTTTGAATTTGAATATGGTTTCAAACTGCCCTCTTTCTAACTATACCCAAAATGACCTCGAAAAGGTTTTGAATTTGGGTGAAACTTGGCATGGACATCCTTAGCAATGTGTAGGAGTTTTCATATGTCCAGCCCACCTATATCACATGTGGGAAATACCACTTTTGCAATATGTGAGTTTGTTCTCTAATGAGCATGTTGATGGTGGTTACTTGCTCTTCATTTGTGTTCATCATCTTTCCCCAAATGAGGTGTGTGTGTATGGTGATGAACACTTCAACTATGTGTCAAAAACTGAGGCCCTTACATTCCTCCCCCCTTAAAAGAATCTCGTCCCGAGATTATAAGGTGAAAATGAGAGAGAGGACGGTGGAAAATTACCGGATATGCGACGTGAAAAAGTCGGGGTAGTTAGCGTGAAGAAATCCTTCGCTCTCCCATGTCACTTCGTCCATGGAGTGATTACTCCATAGAACCTTGTAGAACCACAACGTACGGTGGCGTGTGGTTCGGGCCTTTTCATCAATAATCTGCACCGGTTCCTCTCGATAGGTGAGATCCGGTTGCAGATCCTCAATGTCTTCCAGCTGAATGGTAGTTGATAGCTTGAGACACTTCCTCAGCTGGGAAATGTGAAAGACGTCGTGCACACCGGAAAGTGCTTCTGGTAATTTCAGCCGGTATGCCACTGATCCACATCTTTCGGTAATCTTGAATGGACCGATGAATCGGGGTGCTAACTTTCCCCTCACCCTGAATCTGTTTACGCCCTTCATTGGAGACACCCGTAGATATACATGATCTCCAACTTCAAATTGTAGTGGGCGTCTTCTCCGGTCCGCATACTGTTTCTGCCAGGATTGGGCGGCTTTTAGGTTCGCTTGAATCAGTCGAACCTTTTCTTCCTCGTTGTTGACGAGGTCAATCCCGAAAGTAACCCTTTCGCCAGACTCACACCAATTCAATGGTGTGCGACATTTTCTCCTGTATAGCGCCTCATAAGGCGCCATATTGATGCTGGCTTGGTACCCATTATTGTACGAGAACTCGGCTAACGGCAAGTGATCATCCCAATTCTTGCCGTGGTTGATAGCGCAAGCTCGTAGCATGTCTTCTAGGATCTGATTTACCCGCTCGGTTTGTCCATCAGCTTCGTCCCCAAGGCAGCATGCAGCTGCTCCCAAAAACGGGACACAAATAAAGTGCCCTGATCCGATATGATAGTATGGGGTACGCCGTACAAGCATAGGATCCTTGAGATGTACAGTTCAGCGTACTTCTTGGCGTTGTAGTTGGTGTTGACCGGGATGAAATGGGCAACTTTGGTGAGCCGATCGACGATCACCCACACAGAATCATGCTTTTGAAGAGTGGTGGGTAAACCGACGATGAAGTCCATGCTCACATCCTCCCACTTCCAGGCAGGAATGTCCAGTGGTTGCAGCAGTCCCAGTTTCCGCATATGGTCTGCCTTCACCCTTCGACATGTATCACACTCGGACACGTATTTTGCAATCTCACGCTTCATCCATGTCCACCAAAACATGCTTCTGAGTTCTTGATACATCTTGTTGCTGCCAGGGTGAATAGAAAATTTTGATAAGTGAGCCTCATCAAAAATTTTCTTCCGTAATTCCGGGTTACAGGGTACGACGATCCGGTCCTTGATCCATAGGACGCCGTCTCCGTCCTTCTGGAAACATTTCAACTCCCCACTGTCTACACGTCTCCGCAAATGCGACATGCCCTTGTCATTCTTCTGGGCTGCCGCTATCTCTTCACGGATGGTGGGGATCAAATCTAGGTTGTAGAGAGCTCCGTGTGGAATCACATGTAGTGGTGGTTCGCTCTCTTCCAACGGTGTGATGGTCAGATTATTGACGTGTGACTTGCGGCTCAGCGCATCTGCCACTATGTTTGCCTTGCCCGGATGATAATGGATTTCTATTTCGTAATCTTTTATCAATTCTAACCATCTTCGCTGCCTCATGTTCAACTCCTTCTGAGTGAATATGTACTTGAGGCTTTTGTGGTCGGTATATAAATGTACGAGGTTACCGAGTAGGTAGTGCCTCCACATCTTCAGTGCAAGTACCATGGCAGCGAGCTCCAAGTCATGGGTTGGATAATTCTTCTCATGGTTTCTAAGCTGCCGTGATCCATACGCGACCACTCTTCGGTCTTGCATCAGCACACATCCGAGCCCAATGCCGGATGCATTGCAGTACACATCGAACGGCTTTGTTGTGTCTGGCTGCGCCAAAACCGGTGCTGATGTCAGGTGCTTGACTAAAGCCTTGAATGCTGCTTCACACGCTGGACTCCAAACATATTTGGTAGCCTTCTTCAGCAGCTCTGTCATTGGCTTGGCAATCTTTGAGAAGTTCGGAATGAACCTCCGATAATATCCCGCGAGTCCGAGGAAACTCCGTACCTCGTGAACAGTTCTCGGGGATTTCCAATTCAGCACTTGAGTGATCTTGCTCGGGTCTACAGCGATACCCTCCGCTGAGATGATATGCCCGAGAAAAGGCACTTGCGATATCCAGAACTCGCATTTGCTGAATTTCGCTTATAGCTTGTGATCCCGCAGCCGTTGCAAGACTATACGCAGATGCTTCTTGTGATCTTCTTCCGACTTGGAATATACCAGGATGTCGTCGATGAAGACCACGACAAACTTGTCCAGCTCTGGCATGAATACCGAGTTCATCAAGTACATGAAGTGAGCTGGAGCATTGGTGAGGCCGAAGGACATGACCAGGTACTCATAAAGTCCGTACCTCGTCGAGAAAGCTGTCTTTGGAATGTCCTCAGCCCTTATCTTAATCTGATGGTACCCGGATCTTAAGTCCATCTTGGAAAAGATCTTTGCTTCGACCAACTGATCAAACAACATGTCGATCCGTGGCAACAGGTACTTGTTCTTGATGGTTACGGCATTTAATGGATGATAGTCCACGCAAAGCCGCAACGTCTCATCCTTCTTCTTTACAAATAATGTCGAACAGCCCCATGGCGAGGAGCTCGGCCTAATAAAACCCTTCTCCAGAAGGTCCGTGAGCTGAGTCTTCAGTTCAGCCAATTCCTTGGGCGCCATCTTGTACGGCCTTCGGGATATTGGCATAGTTCCTGGTGCAAGTTCAATCTTGAACTCCACCTCTCTATCGGGCGGCATCCCCGGCAAATCATCCGGGAATACGTCAGGGAACTCTCGGACCACTGGAATATCTTCCAATCTGATGGTTGTGGCTTGATAGACACTTGGAAGTTTTATTTCTGGACTGTCCAGAAATAAGGAGTGAGACTCGTGCACTTCTGAATTCAAATGCACGATTCGGAGGACGGTGTATAAAACAGTGCCGTGGCGGGTTAACCACGACATCCCTAAGATGACATCGACCTTTTGTCCCTCTAAGATTATGAGAGACGTAGGGTAGACTCTACCCTCTAAGCACAATGGCGCTTTTGGGACCATCATGCTTGCTGAAATTTTCCCACACGGTGAACAGATCACATAAGGACTATCGGTGGGTAGTATTTGCAAGCTATATTTATCAATGAAATCTTGGCTAATGAAGCTATGTGTGGCGCCTGAATCAAAGAGTACTATAGCGGGATGCTGGTGGAGTTGGAACATACCCGCAAGGATTGGCTCGCCCTCCGGCACGTCCTCTATGGCAAGCTGGTGGACGGTGCCAGGCCTAGGGTTTGCCCGCCGCGCATTAGTAGGGTTCCGGGGTTGATTCCTCCCCGGAAACTGCGGTGCCACTCCGCCGCCTTGCCTCTCGGGGAAACTGCTCGCGAAGTGTCCTGGACGACCACACTTGTAACATGTGGCCGCCGCTGGTGTAGTGCTCGGGGGACGAAAGCCCGGCATGCGTTGCTGAGGTGCATACACACGCGGCATCGTCCGCTGCTGCTGTTGTTGTTGCGGTGGTGGTACTGGCAGTGCCGGCCTGAATGCCGGTGAAGAGTACGGCCGACTGCGGAAAGGCATCGACCTCTGGGGTGGCTGCCAGCGTGGACCTGATGGTGGGCGATTCACCATCCGAAACTTCTGAGAAGGACCGCCTCCTTCTCCGCTGCTCTGCGGCGCGCTTCGCTTTCGCTCTGCCGCCGCCAACTCCTTGCCGGAGTCCTCCTGAACAATCGCAGCATCAATAATGTCGTTGAGGCTGCCGCGATTGAACATCACCAACTTGTCCTTCAGGAGCGGGTTAATCCCCTGGTAAAAATGGTCCCGCCGCTTCTCGTCGGTATCAGCATGATACGACGCATAAAGCGCGAGATCGTTGAACGCCCTGGAATATTCCAGCGCGTTTCGGCTCCCTTGCTGCAGGTGTAGAAACTCCTGCGTCTTCCTCTTCATCAAACCTGGCGGTATGTGATAGGCCCTGAAGGACGTTCGAAACTCCGTCCAGGTCATCACTCGGTCGGTGGGCTGTGAAGCACAGAAGTTGGCCCACCACGCGCTCGCGGATCCTTGGAGCTGCTGAACCGTGAACTGAGTCTTGCGCTGCTCACTTATCTGGAGCAGCCCGAACTTCATCTCTATAGCGCGGAGCCAGTTGTCCGCGTCAAGTGGTTCATCCGCCCTTGAGAATACCGGGGGATGAGTCGCTAGGAATTCGTAGTAGGAGCTCTGTTGACGCTCCTTACGGTCTTGACGTCTCTCTGGGCGAGACGTATTCGCAATGAGAGTTTGCAGCAACTCCGTGTGCTGCTGATGTGAACCCGCCATTGCCGCGACGATGTCGGCCAGTGTAACCGTTGGCAGTGGCGGTAGCGGTGTTTGCTGTTGCTGTTGCTGCTGCTGTTCCGAGGAGTCCTCGGGAGGCTGTTGGGAGGTCTCTCCCCCTTGACTAGTACCCCCAACATCCGGGTTGGCACGAGTACGCGTCATTCTGAAATTCAAAACAGCAACGATTAGCACATGTCATACTTAAAATTCCATATGTAACAGTAGGTATTGAAGTGACACAAGATTAATTTGCACAACATTCACATATATTGATAAAGCATAAACTTTATACAAGATACATTATTCTCAGGTCTCCGAGAAGTCGTGCTCATGTCGTCACTACCTATACATACGCTACTGTCTACACGACATGTCACCGATTACACAAGTTGGGTTACATTACTCTAGCTGCCCTACATGGCAACTGTAACCCCCTACTCGGAGTAGAACTCGACCTCCTGTGGGTCGTCCTCCTCCGGTACATCTGCTGGTAGCTCTGGATCTACCTCCTCTTCTCCCATCCCGGGTTCTCCCATTGCTGGAAGGCCCAAGACCACCGGTACGCCTAACACCGGAGGCACGAGGTCCTGCAATGCATGCACCTCGTCCATGGCTTGGTTGTAGTCCTCTTCCCAGCCTTGCCCTTCCTCAATAGCGTCGTCCCGCTCTTGAGTAAGTTCCTCGTTCTGCTGTGTCAGATTCTGTACCAGTTCTTGCAATGCCGCGATGTCGACACGGCTTTTCCTCTTCGCCTTCTTCAGACGATGCAACTGATTGTGTTGTTCATTCAGTCGCTTGATCGTCGGAAGGAGCAAATTACGGAGTGCGCTGTGAGCACTCTCGAAATGATTTCCACGGCTTGTGCTCTCCTTGAGCTTGGTGGCGAGATGCTCCGTATGAACAGATTGGCTGTCCATCACAGTGTTTCCCGCCATGATCTGGAGGCTGAGATTTGCCTCCGCGGGGTTGTACCTTGGGCAACTCGGGTCCGTTGCCTCCAGGTACCTCTCTTCCCACACATGCTGAGCCCGTCCCTCAACCCGAACGAGCGCATATGGGTGCCCTCCATAGCCTGCACGTGTATTTGGCAGAAACGTGACATGGTGTCACAGGCTGCCATTTGCCACATCCCTTCCGGTTGTCTTCCTCTCACCGTGACGGTGAACGGCACCCAACCGGGTGGCGTAGGTCCTGCAGGGACTTCGTCATGGATTGTCCACGTCTTGTTCCCCTCTTCACCTTCTTCCTTGGCAAAGTACTGCGGCATCTGGTTGTACCCGAAATATTGGAGCATTTGCCACAATGCTTCCGGGTAGCCGCGACGGTGAGAACAGCGGGAAACCACCCACCCGTTCTCTAACTGTTTATCTGCTGTCATCTGTAAAAATATATTTGAGAAATGTCAAATATTTATTTAAACAGTAAACCATTGATTTATAACATAAGACATGTCATTGAACTCATAAAACTTGGAAACCTAGTTCAAATTTTAAACAAATTTGACTGCTGATCTGCTGTTCCCATGACAGCCCTGACCAGTTTCCGTTTCAACCTGCTTTAGGCCATGTTAAAGGCAAAACCAATTCTGGAGATCAACATCAAAGTTAAAGCTAGCTTCAATAGCTTTCCAGAAAGTATTTTCTTGGCCTAATATCTGTCCTGGTTCAAAAGTTATGAGATGCCAAAGTTAACAGAATTTCTGGAGAAATCTGGACAGCACCTCCCTGCTTTAGGTACTGATTTAATCCAAGAATTCTAGTTAATTATGTTCCTAATCTGACAAAACTTTCTGTTACAAAGTTGTAACCCATCTCATAAGATTTCCAGAACTACCTCATTTTCTATTTTTGGATTTTTAAGAAGGAAGTTATGCTTAATTTACAGAGAGTTTACCGAGAGTCTTTACTCTGCCCTATTTTCTGGACAGTTTCAACTCTATTGCATTTTTCGATTGGTTAAGGGACGAAACACCTCTGGACCTCAACAGAAAAGTTGTAAAGCTCTTCCAAAGATTTCCATAAATGTATCATATGACCCCAACCTCGAAAGAACTCAACCTCTAACCTCTGATTAACTTCAGCCTTGATTCAGCTGAAAACAGAGTGCTCTGTCCTTAACAACCTATAAGTTGAAAACTTGTTAACTTTGAATATCTTGTTCAAGGGAAGGAGTTACATCAAGTTTTACTACTTTGGATCAAAAACTTCGAGTTTTAAATGAAGTTGTTCATTTAGTTGGGTGTGACATCGATGCGTCACCAGATTATGTCGGTACTACGTCCTCACAAAGAAAATCCTATACCGGACTTAGCCGGCTTCGTTATTTCAGTGGCACTAAACGTCACTCGCACACGGATGCTACACGCCTACCGTTTCGTTGTCAGGCTACCTGCAGAAACTCAAGCAATCGTCAGACTCAGCTGCACACCGAGCCCGGAATCCATACAGTTCGTATACCCGGCCGTCATCACTCGCCCGGATGTTCTCAAGCCAAACACGCCTTGAGTTACATGTTCACGTTTCAGACCACGTGACGGGGTCTCCCAAGTTGCACCACGCACGCCAGGGATAGACGTTGCTCGAATACCCCAACGACATGAAGAGTCGTAGAGGATATCAAAGCGAGTCGGGTTACCTGCCACCCGTGGGGCTCCACCCTTCAGCTTGTGCGCACTGGTGGACTGCGCTTACGTGCACCCCCCAAGACATAAACGTCCTGAGATGCACGATTTTCCGACATAATCAAATAAGTTAATATGCCACTTTCTATACACTAATAACATCCTTATACGGGCTACTAACTCGTTCCTCACTGGATTTTTGAAAAAGATGACCTTTTTAGTGCGTTAAACCTCAAGCGAGCTCTGATACCAGTGCTGACACGACCCCACGGTCTTGTCGAGCCAGGATCACGCTGAGGGGTGCTGCGTTGCATAGCACCGGATAACACACGTCAAAGGTACAAAGCGGAAGCGAAATTTTATTACATAAACAAGTTTATGAACATGTTTACATCAAAATAAATTCAGTCTACACTCACGGGCGTAGACTAAGCATCAAGTGCACGTTCAGCCCTTGAACGTGTCCTTGCTAGCACACACGCACACTAACTCTGCGGCGTGCACGACTTCCACTCGACGGGGTTCCCCTCCTGGGGTTCCGTCTCCTCTTCGGGAGTCCCTTCCTCATAGAACCCTGCAAAAGCTTCAAACACAAGCAGTGAGCACGAAGGCTCAGCAAGTCTGACCCGTCTCACCTAAACATGGAACTTCTAAATGAGGGGTGGTGGGTTACATGAGGTAAAAATCATTTGCAAGGACTCGCCTAATTAGTAGAACCTTACTTTCAAGTTTTAGCAGCAGGTTGTGGAGAACCTTAAGCTAAGGTACATGAGAGAGCCGCAATCAAACAAGAAACACATTTCTCTCATGTACTTTGCCCAAAGTTGAAATGAACTTTAGTTAGCTCTAAACTACAGCAAGTCATTAGCAATCAAGTCCATATTTCCATCAGCAACATTTTAACATGTAACTAGCCTGTTCTTTCTACGTCACGGTACAGTGAACAAGTGGTACTCACTGACCACGAGGGACGGCGATTATAATCGATTTACTCCTGCAGGGTTACCCGAACAACCCGTAACGTACGCCCGTACTCGATGTTGCCTACAACAACCATCACGGACGCCGTACGCAACTACCTTTCACCTGTTAGCCAAATGTTGAACCGGTCCAATCGTCCCAAGCAAGAGGTCTCTGCACGCGCATCTCAGTGCCGCCAGCCGATTTACACCTCGAGCTCTCAACCTACCCTCTGAACGACCAGCTATGGCTCAACACCCAGCTACCCGAGTTACATCGGTTTCCCGGTTCCCATATATCTGGTAGGTCTTCGGTACTGTTCTAGCTTGTTCAACAGGCCCGCACACGGCTCGGTCCTCAATCGACACAAGCGGAGCTACAGCACACAGGCCCCAAAGTCCTGTTGCCCTTACCCTCCGCTTGGTCTCATTTTCTTGCCATGTGTTTCATGTGCTATCACTAACCGAGTCGAGTGCCTCTAGCCTATGCTCGTGAGTAGTTTCAACTACTCGACTTGTACCGAATCCTACTCTATCTTAGCAATGCAGTGGCTAACGAGGTTTTCAATCTTAATCCCAACCCATGGTTTTCTTGGCTATGCACTTGGTTTTCCAAACAAGACTCTAATGCAAAGAATAATAGTATTCAAAGATGTGCTCAAAACAATAAACATTTATAAAAAGGTTAATGCAAACCGGAGCTTGCCTTGCTGCTCTTGGTCGTAGGCTAGCTGCTCCTCCGGAGTAACGAAGTCTAGGACTTCGGGTTCCTCCTCGACCTTAGAGACTACATGATAGAAGCAATACATGTATTAATTTAAATGCAGTTGTATTAACTATTAACTTGTGAAGTCTATAACTCTTACTAGACAAGCCCAATGACTATGAAATTTTTACTGTGGCTTGGTTACAACCAAAACAGAGACTTGGTCAAGTTTTAGTTCAGCAAAGCTCATTTGAGCCCTCCACAATTAATCATGTACTTGACCTTAATTGAAGGCTTTTAGGGTGTTCTAAGGATTTTCATGAAACAAACTATGACTTTCTGAAATCTAGATTTTCAGAGGGTTCTAATGGAGTTGGTCACACTTAATTTGAAGGTTCCTAACTAAAGATATGAGCTAAACAATTTTAGAGAAAATTCTGAAAATGTTTCTGAACATTTTCTATTTTCTGTGGAACAGTTTCACTAATCACACCATTAGGTGGATCAAATTAGCTCAAATGGGTCTGAAATTTTTATGGTTGTTCAGGGATATTTTGGTGAACATCCCAGCCAAATTTCAGGATTTTTCTCCAAAGGATTCTCCAGTTAAAATTCCTAACATTTTAAACTTTGAGGAATTAATTCTGGAGAAATAAGGGTTTTCATGAAGTGAAACTTGATTTGCTGGAAAGTGCTCAGAGATCTGAATCCAGCAAAATTTGGTTCACTCGCTTTGGAGCT
Organism: Neostapfia colusana; assembly: GCA_030760725.1. NCBI lineage: Eukaryota > Viridiplantae > Streptophyta > Magnoliopsida > Poales > Poaceae > Neostapfia > Neostapfia colusana. Next base: position 98,516,529 of record JASWHV010000007.1, on the reverse strand, counting down.
TCCTAACCAAAGTTATGAGGATTTGAAGTTTGAATGGAATCTGAAAATCGGGAGAAAAGTTTAAACTTGTGGGGGCCCGCGGGGACACGTGTCGAGCGCGGAGTTGTCCGGTACACTGAGGCCCACAGGGTATTTGCGCGCCAGCACAGCCGATCCCGGCCACACCCCATCCTGATTTAAATTCTTCAGCCGCTGACACGTGGGCCAGCCGGCTTCGTCTTCCTCCCGCCGCTCTCTCGCGCCCGCGCCGCCGACCTCGCCGGAGCAGACCCGGAGCTTGCCGGTTCGCCGCTGCCGGACCTCCCATGGTCTGAAACTCGCCGCCAGGGGGTTGTCGACGTCGAGGAACACGTCGGTGGTGTCAGGTCGGGCTGGGGGTGACCGGAAATAGCCCGGCGACGTGCCGCGGCCTCGGTTGAGGTTCGGCGCCGCCGACGGTGGGTTCTAACCTGCCAACACCTCGAACAAACGGTCCTACAGCATCAGTGTACCTCTAGGAAGCTCGACAAGGTGTCAAAAGGGTTCAGGGATGGCGGCAAGTCGGTCGGCACCGTGTGACCGATCGTGCCCGCCATGACGGCCCTTGATCAAGCTCGAAATTCGTCACTCCTAGACAGTTTCACGCCACGGATGCAGGAAAGAACTTGATCGCCGGCTAGTCCAGCATCTATGTGCAAGATTTGATAACCACCGAAAGATCATAGAGCGAGAATTTGAAGAATCCGTACCGGAAGCTCGGTTTACGGTCGCCGGAGCAAAAACTGGAAATTCTCTGTGGATTCTTCACGGTTGGCTTCCAAACTTGGAGGAGAGCAGCACGGTGGTCGCGAGCTCCTGTTGCCTCTCTTGCTGGACCGTGAAAACGCCTGTGGAACACTGTCCACGGGCGCCTGACTCTCGGCTGAGGCTAGGTCGCCGTGGTGGCGATCGTTTTCGGGCAAAGGAGGTCGGAGATCGGGGTTTCTGGCGTTGGGGAGGTGGAGTGCGACCTCAGGTTGCTGTCTAGCAGCTCAGGAACGAAGGAGGAGATTGTTTTGCTGGTTTTCCTGATTGAGCAGAGAGCTGCGGCGAGAAACAATGCCGCTGCTCGGGTTTGCCCGCGAGAAGATAAAGCCGGCCGACTTCTGCTCGGCTGAGGTGGTGCCGGTCGTGTGGGGGCGCGAGCAAGCCGCCCTGGGCGCCAGCGCGCGGAGAGGGGAAGCAGCTGGTGGCGCCGGTAGCTGCTCGGTGGCACAGCCGACAGCTGCTCGGTGGAATTTCCCACCGAGGCTGTGACTTTGTGTGCAAGTTTTGCCTCCTTCTCTCTATGACATGTGGGTCCCACCCGGGGTTTTAACCTCCGAAATTTACTCCTAATCACTGTTGGGTTTGATTTATTCACCCATGAGCCATTTGAATTGATTAGAATTCAAATTGGGTTTGATTTGAATGAATTTCAGCACAAGTTCAGTTTTGAATTCAAATAAAGTTTGAATTTGCCCCACTTCGCTTATGTCAAGATCAACTCCAAATGGAGTGAAAGTTGGTGTGTGAGCTCACAAAAATGTGCTGAATAAGAATCTGCCTCCCACTTTTAAATTCATGGGATAAAAACAGTTTCAATTTGAATATTGTTTCAAACTGCCCTCTTTCTAACTATACCAAAAATGACCTTAAAAAGGTTTTGAATTTGGGTGAAACTTGGCATGGACATCCTTAGCAATGTGTAGGAGTTTTCATATGTCCAGCCCACCTATATCACATGTGGGAAATACCACTTTTGCAATATGTGAGTTTGTTCTCTAATGAGCATGTTGATGGTGGTTACTTGCTCTTCATTTATGTTAATCATCTTTCCCCAAATGAGGTGTGTGTGTATGGTGATGAACACTTCAACTATGTGTCAAAAACTGAGGCCCTTACATGGTTCACGTTGCCACGAGCATAGTTCTGCTGTCCACGGTTTTCTTGATTGTCCCTTCTGTTCGGTCGTGGGTTCTGTATGGGCACGTTGCCTTGCTGTCCAGGGCCTCTCCTCGGGCAGTGGCTCGCGAAGTGTCCTGTTTCCCCGCATGCAAAGCATGCCCTGTTGCCTACGGCAGCAGATACGTTGGGGCGGGAGTTTTGAACAGGAGCGCCCATGTGAGGTCGGGGCACAGGAGGCAAGGGCACACGAGGTGCTTGTGCAACGGGTCGTTGCTGTGGTGGCTGACTAGGGTGGTATGCAGGAGCGGTCGATCCATACTGCGGTGTGGCCGGGGGCATGTACCGAGGTCGTACTTTGCTCCCTTGGGGCTGGTATGGCATCTTCCTCTTGCACTCTCGCTCGATCTCTCGGATCTTGCTTTCGACTACTATAGCCTTGTCAACCGGCTTCTGAAAGCTTGCGTAGTCATTGTTGAGGAGCTAAACATGAATCTCATTGTTCAACCCTCTCATGAACAGGTATTGCTTCCTCTGGTCTGAGTTGACATCTTCGGGGGCATACCGAGACAGTTGTGTGAACTTGTTGAGATATTCATTCACGCTTCTCTGTCCTTGGCGGAGACCTTCGAACTCCTGTCTCTTGAGCATCATTACACCAGCAGGGATGTAATGAAAGCGGAAACTCTCCTTGAACTCAGTCCAAGTGATCGTCTCCGGGTCGACATGAGCATTGCATAGGGCATCCCACCAGTCAGCGGCAGCTCCCATGAGTTGGTACGACGCAAAAAAGAACCTTCTCTCGGTCATTGCACTGCACTATGGCAAGCTTCTTCTCCATGGATTTCAACCAGTCGTCGGCCTCCATGGGGTCGTTAGCTTGAGCAAAGGTGGGTGCTCGAGTCCTCATGAACTCTCCTAGTCTGTTATGAGCCGGCAGTGGTGGTGGAGGTGGTGCCGGAACGGGATTATTGTTGTTGGCCTGCAACTGTCCCAAAGTTTGGATCATGGTTTGCATAAGTTGATTCTGCATGGCCATCAACCGTTCCAGGTTGTTCTCACCAGCTACGGGGTTAACAGAAACTTCATCATGGCCATCCTCTTGGTCGTCACGGACGTTCCTTCGGCCGGCGTTTCCTCTCACCATCTGTGAGAGAGAATGAAATTGAATAGAAGGTTAGAAGGTTAGATGGGTCCCCCTAACTATATGCATCAAGGTGGATTGGACTATATATATGAGCCCGTATGAGGATGTGAACAAGTGCCGAAGCATCTCACACCTCTTTCTACTTATGTGTGGATATGGACAACGCTTTGAGACGTCCCACAACTCACACTAAACACATAATTACAAATAATCATCACAAGGGCTCACACAACTCCTATTCAAGGCTTGTTCAATGGGGGTCCTATATGGCTTAGGGTGTTGCCAATCTGTGATCCAACTATGGCCTTTCCTAGGCTTGCATCCTATGGTCAGCGTGGCTTAGCTACCAATCTGTGTCTGTTACCAATTTGTGATCTATCTAAGCGTGTAACCCACTGTCAACCCGTGGCTTTGATACCAATCTGTGACGCCCTCAATTCGGTGGAAAACCACGGAATCGAGAACTGATGCATATGTGTGCCCAGGATGTTCATCACACATATACACATCATCCACAAACTCAGTTTCAGAATATATATGACCACGAATAACAGAGTTTATTACAATTTCTCATGAGTTTTGGAATCATGCTCACAGCGGAAGTCTTAATCTAACAGCGGAAGTATTTATTCTTGTAGCGGAAGTCTTCTAACTGATGCGGAAGCAATTCTAAGCAGCAGTGGCTTCATCTATATTCCATCCCCACAGGCAAGGTTGAGGACAGATTACACGCCTAATGCTCCACTTGATCTTCATAGTAATCTTCTCCTGTTGCTGATGATGAAATAATAATGCAAGTTTGAGTACAATGATGTAATCAGCAACTGCGGGAAAATATGATATGTAGCTCACAACAAGGTAGGTATAAAAAGGCTCATTTGCAGAAAGCAAAGTTATTTATCAAAACCATGATAAACAGCAACTTATCTTTAAGGGAATGTAATCCCAACATATATTAAAATACCAATCATACCTCCATTATATTCATTACCTTCCATGTCCCAACCAGAAATCAATCAACCTCATTCTTGCTCACGAATACCTCCTCGTATTCGCTACCATCTCACGAATACCATCTCGTATTCGCTACCATTTCATCTCATAAACAATTTCTGTCTCACACCGTCCAACCTTGTTGCCATGACTCAACAGTCATGCAACCCATCTTATCACCCGGACTCAACAGTCCCGAAAACAAAACCAAAACCAAACCATCCAAAACCATAACCAAAAACCATAGCCAATAACCATCCCAACTAATCATGGAAGTCAGCCAGGCGCTCGTGACCGTAAGCTCGGTTATCATGATAGTTTTAGACTCTGCAGAGTTTGCACCTCTTGACCCACAAGTTTGTGATTTCGTCACCCGTCGGCAACTGCAGAACCTCCATTATACCAGTACACAACCGTCGGTGTATGGCCAAGAGATCACAAAATAGCCTTTACAAAGGGGTTACTAGATGTATGGACTCACTAAGGTTTCACCGGCAGGCTAGAATCTTTAATTCTCCCACCCACAGGCCCCCTCTTGTGCCATGCAGTTCCCAAGGCAGTCCTCACTCGACTCCCATTCCCCGTGCCTTCCACGGTCCATAACAATCTAGCAACTTACCTAATTAGACAGCTAAGCCGCACCCATACTTAGCCTTGTGGTGGCACTGTTATCCTGGCATGTGCTCGCATGAACCGGTCCTTAGATCTACGGCAAGTAAACCACCATCTCATGCTACCTCATTCACAAACCCAGTATTGCCTAGATCTCCTTCCGATCCATGTTCATTAACAACATCAGTTTCTCATTATCGTTACGAGTGCAGTTAGCTAAACACATCTATCTCGCTTCCCAATCCCATGGACTCAGCGAAGCTTAAAGCAAAAACCGTACCCGACTTATAAACTTCCCTGGCGACAAGGGTGGTTTAACCAAAACTAGTAAAGTCCTATAAAATGGTTTCCCATCATGTTTGACTCAGCACACACACCTTTTCGCAAAACAAAATAGTTTCCTAAAACATAGGATCAATATGGTCAAGGGGCACTTGCCTTGTTCTGGTTGTTCCGGTTGCTCAAAATCTTGTTGTAGTCCGTCGTAGGTAGCTCCCTGAGCTTGTCCTTCTATACATGATCACGCACATACAAGATTTACAACAATCAATATCATGCACAAACTTTAACTAGATGTGATAATGCTTATGCATGTTAATCCTATGATGCAGTTTAGTTTGTACGTGTTCTTGCATAGCTCGCATGGGTTTTATGATGAACAGAGTTGTAGAGATCAATTGTGGACATAGCGATGACCTTGTCTTTAGATCTATATCAAACCGATCAGCAAGTTATCTGTCCACGAAAAAGCTTCTGTTCGAAAGGAATTTAAGAACATATGCAAAGAAAATGCGATGATGTCGTAAGGTAGTATTGGAGACCTACCTTACGCTCTTCTGGGTCTCGGGGTCCTTCTCTTAGCAAGACAGATCGTTGGGACTCTCTTCCGGCGATCTTCCTCGACTGAACTCCGGCGATCGGGAGGAGAAGAGTCCTAATCTGATTGTATTTTGAATAAGAGTCCTATTCAGATTGTCTTTGAATCTTAACAACTTATCTTTAGTTGATTTGGTGCGGTAACATTGTGGAATTCATGTCGGTTTCCTCTCCGTACTGGTATTTCCACGCGTACAGAATCCAAAACCGCTCCAGAACTCGTTACTTCTGCGGTGATGAGCTCCGGAAGCTCCACGTGTCCACTGGGGCCTGGTCTCCCCTTTTCCGCAGAGACGAGCTCTGGTTGTGCCGCGTGTCAAGCGAGTGAGACCTCCCTCTCCTTCGGAGGTGAGCTCCGCGTGCGCAACGTATCCTGGCGGTCGGGACCTTCTCTCTATTCGGAGGTGGCTCTGCGCACGTCACGTGTCAGTGCCGGACCTTCCCTCTCTCCGGAGGTGGCTCCGGGTGTGCCACGTATCCTAACAGCGCCAGACTTCCTTTCTGCTCATAGACGAGCTCCTAGTTTGACACGTGTCCAACAGTGTCGGACCTACCGGAGATAAGCTCTGGTGGAAACATGTGTCCAATAGAACCGGACCTCTCGGAGGTGAGCTTCGAGATCGACACGTATCCCGCGCGACTGGTCCTCTGATTTCCGCGGCGACTAGTTCCGAAGGTGACACGTGTCCTGCGGGACTGGCCTCGCTTCTCCGTAGAGGCTAGCTCCGGGGCAACACGTGTCCCATGGGGTCGGCCCTCTCCCCCTTTGCGGGAACGAGCCCCGAGCCTGCCACGTAGCCAGTTTAGCGGTGGACCTCTACCCACTTCGCAGGGATGAGCTCCGAACATGCCACGTGGCCAGCGGGCTGTGGTAGTTGTCTTCGGCGCTCTCTGTGAACTGGATTCGGCTCTTTTTGGCTCTCTTTCTGATATTTTCTCTATTCCCACTTCTTTTAAAATGTCTTCTCTACATGAAACATGAATACATGCAGAAACCAGAAATGAGGGTGTCACATTTGAACCGCGGGTATATTCGTGAAAGCCTTAGTCTTTGTTATGTTCCTGTTCTTTTGGTTCCTAAGAAAGATGGTAGCTGGCGCATGTGTGTTGATTGTAGAGCGATTAATAACATCACTATTCGATATCGTTATCCTATTCCTCGCTTAGATGACATGCTTGATGAATTGAGTGGTGCTATTATTTTCACAAAAATTGACTTGCGTAGTGGTTACCACCAAATTAGAATGGCACTAGGAGATGAATGGAAAACTGCATTTAAAACCAAGTTTGGACTTTATGAGTGGTTAGTAATGCCATTTGGTTTAACTAATGCACCTAGCACTTTTATGCGATTAATGAATGAGGTTTTACGTGCTTTTATTGGAAAATTTGTGGTGGTTTACTTCGATGATATCCTCATTTACAACAAGTCATATGATGAACATCTTAATCATTTACGTGCTGTTTTCAGTGTCTTGAGAGATGCATGTTTGTTTGGTAACCTCAAAAAGTGCGTCTTTTGCACCAATCGAGTTTTGTTTCTTGGATATGTCGTTTCATCACAGGGAATTGATATGGATGAGGCAAAAATTATGGCGATAACTAGCTGGCCAACTCCATCGACCGCCACGCAGGTGCGTAGTTTTCTTGGTCTCGCAGATTTTTATCGACGCTTTGTGCGGGATTTCAGCACCATTGCAGCACCTCTCCATGAACTGACAAAGAAGGGAGTGCAGTTTCGATGGGGCGAACAGCAGAAACAAGCTTTTGATGTTCTCAAATCAAAGCTTACACAAGCACCATTGCTACAACTTCCTGATTTTGACAAGACATTTGAGCTAGAATGTGATGCAAGCGGCATTGGTATTGGAGGTGTTCTCATACAAGGAGGTAAACTCGTTGCATTCTTTAGTGAAAAATTGCATGGTCCTTCTCTGAATTATTCTACTTATGATAAGGAATTGTATGCCTTAGTGCGAGTTCTACAAACTTGGCAACATTACCTTTGGTCTAAGGAGTTCATCATAAATTCCGATCATGAATCTTTGAAGTATCTTAAGTGCCAAAACAATCTGAATAAACGACATGCTAAATGGATTGAGTTCATAGAATCATTTCCATACATCATTAAGCATAAGAAAGGGAAGAAAATGTTATTGCAGATGCATTATCTAGACGTTACACCATGCTGTCCCAACTTGATCATAAAATATTTGGTTTAGAAACAATAAAAGGATTATATCCTACTGATTTGGACTTCAAAGATACCTTTCAAAATTGTAGAGATGGAAGAACATGGAATAAATATGTACTACGGGAGGGCCTCCTCTATCGTGCTAACAAGCTATGTGTTCCTGCTAGTTCCGTTCACCTATTACTTTTGCAGGAAGCACATGGAGGAGGTTTGATGGGACATTTTTGAGTGAAGAAAACGGAGGACGTGCTGGCCACACACTTCTTTTGGCCAAAGATGAGACGTGATGTCGAGCGCTACGTGTCATGATGCACTACTTGCTATAAAGCTAAGTCTCAACTTAACCCACATGGTCTTTATATACCTCTTCCTGTTCCTAGTGTACCCTTGCAGGATATTTCCATGGATTTTGTTTTGGGATTGCCTAGGACTAAGAGGGGGAGGGATAGTATTTTTGTGGTTGTTGATCGTTTCTCCAAAATGGCACATTTTATACCTTGTCATAAGAATGATAATGCCTCACACATTGCTGATATGTTTATGACGGAAATTATTCGTTTACATGGTGTACCAAATACCATTGTTTCTGATCGTCATGCAAAATTTTTAAGTCATTTTTGGAGAACTTTGTGGTATAAATTGGTAACCAAGCTGCTGTTTTCAACCACATGTCACCCACAAACCGATGTACAAACTGATGTAGTAAATCGTACTCTATCCACTATGTTGTGGGCTGTTTTAAAAACAAATTTAAAGGGTTGGGAGGATTGTTTACCACATATAGAATTTGCTTACAACAGGTCAGTTCACTCTACTACAAAGGTAAGCCCATTCCAGGTAGTGTATGGTTTCAATCCCCGTGCTCCTATTGATTTATTACATTTGCCTCCTTCTGAAACTATAAATTTGGATGCTACACAACGATCTGAATTCATTCTTATGATGCATGAAACTACAAAGAAAAATATTGAAAGGATGAATGAGAAGTATAGAATTTCTGGTAGTAAAAGTAGGAAAGAAGTAAAACTTAAACCCGGGGACTTAGTGTGGCTACATTTGAGAAAAGAACGATTCCCTCACTTGAGAAAATCTAAACGTATGCCACGAGCTGCAGGTCCTTTTAAGATTGTTGAAAAGATCAATGACAATGCATATAAGCTTGAGTTGCCTCCCGATATTGGGGTTAGTCCCACATTTAACATTTCAGATTTACGACCATACTCGGGGGAAGAAGATGATCTTGAGTCGAGGACGACTCCGATTCAAGAGGGGGAGGATGATGAGGACATCACAACAGTGGATACTCACATTGATATACAAGGACCAACCACAAGAGCACGAGCACAGTTACTAAATCAGCAGGTGAACTCGTTCCTAACTTCCTACCCATGTGATTTTGAGAATGGATTGCTATTGAATGATTTAATTGTTATAGGAACCATGGACATGATCAACAAGTAAAGGGAGGAGGATTTGGGAACATGGAGAACCAGATGGGACGTCCACAAGTTGATGGAAACAGTCACCAACTCGGACTCGAGTTCAACTCCGAGTCCAGGAGCAGTCCATCTTAAAACGGACGCCCAGGATGCATACAAACTCCATTTTTGACGTTCTACATATGCATGGAAAGATGAGAAGATAAACTTTCCAATGGTTCTGGTCCCAAATTAAAATTCGCCAGGGGTCGTGGGAGTTGTCGAAACAAGTCGAATTCAGAGTTCTGTCCAGTGTTGCACCACCGTACTGGGCTTCTGGGCCTTGTATCCCGTGAGTCCATTAGGGACGCGTCTAAGGGTCTTATGAACGAACCCTAGCCTTTAAATACTGCAGCCGCCAGCCATATTTGGTGGGTTTTGCTTAGATAAACAGCCGTCGTTATATGGTTTTTGTGAAACCCCAACTTCGTGACTTTCAGATCACGTCTTCTACGTTCTTGCTCGTGCGGTTGCACCTGCAGGGATTAGCCTTCTTGGCGAGGTCAAGCGTGTGCTGCATGGTTGATAACCAACGGAGCAGTGGTGTAGTGATTGCAGTGGTGTTCGAACTGCTCGAGTGCCGCGGATCATCAACGTTGAGTTCTCCACCTCAATCGACCTACCTTTCGGAAGATCGGGCCTAAACCACTCATCAAAAAGGTTATGCGGACAATAAGCGAAGAAGATTGACCTTCGAAGTAGGAGACTTCGTGTACCTTAAGGTATCGCCTATCCGAGGCCAACTACGGTTCAACGTCAAGGGCAAATTAGCACCTCGCTACATCGGGCCATTTAAGATTTTGGGCAAGCGAGGAGAAGTAGCCTATTAACTAGAGCTGCCAACGCACCTCTCCGACGTACACGACGTGTTTCACGTATCCCAACTCAAGAAGTGCTTAAGAGTACCGGAATAACAAGTACCGATGGATGAGATTGAGCTTCAAGAGGATCTGACCTATGTGGAGCACCCCGTCCAAATTTTAGATGTGAAGGAAAGGGTCACGAGGAACAAAGTGATCTGTTGGTGCAAGGTACAGTGGAGCCATCACACGGAAGCCGAAACTACATGGGAGTGTGAGGAAGACCTCAAGGCAGAATTTCCTCATCTATTCTCTACTTTATCGAATCTCGAGGGCGAGATTCGGTTTAAGGGGGGTAGGTTTGTAACACCCTCAAATTCATTTCCATGCATTGCATACATTTTTCATATAGAGAAACAGTATAGAAGAAGTAGAAATGGAGGAAGGAACCATAGAAATGGAGAAAGAATCATAAAAATGGTGGGGAATGGGAAAAAGATAGCTGAAATGAGCCAGTTCCAATATGTCGAAGTGCGCTGTCGACACTTCCCCCGGCCCCACTCGATACGTGGCGCCCTCGGAGCTCACCCCTGCGGAGGGGGTGAGGTCCGGCACTGCTGGCCATGTGGCAAGCTCGGGGCTCGCCTCAGGAGAGGGAGGCTTGGCCCCGCTGGACACGTGGCGCCCTCGGAGCTCACCCCTATGGAGGGGGTGAGGTCCTCCTGCACTTCTGGCCACGTGGCAGGCCCAGGGCTCGCCTCTGAGGAGAGGGAGGCCCGGCCCCGCTGGACACATGGCGCCCTCGGTGCTCAACCCTGCGGAGGGGGCGAGGCCCGGCACTGCTGGCCATGTGGCAGGCCCGGGGCTCGCCTCTGAGGAGAAGGGAGGCCCGGCCCCGCTGTACACGTGGCGCCCTCGGAGCTCACCCCTACGGAGCGGGTGAGGTCCGGCACTTCTGGCCACGTGGCAGGCCTAGGGCTCGCCTCTGAGTAGAAGGGAGGCCCGGCCCCGCTGGACACGTGGCACCCTTGGAGCTCGCCCCTGCGGAGGGGGCGAGGCCCGGCTCTACTGGCCGCCTGGCAGGCCCAGGGCTCCCCTCTGAGGAGAGGGGAGGCCCGGGCCCGCTGGACACGCGGCGCCTTCGGAGCTCACCCCTGCGGAGGGGGCGAGGTCCTTAGGCGGTTTTTCTCCTGTGTGCGGTGGTACCCGGTACTGAGGGTACCGACACAATTTCCCCAAATTTTCCCCACATTTGGGGAATTTCCCCCACATTTCTGCCGCACCAAATCAACTGGGGAAAAGTTTGATAGGATTTTGCTCCAATTAGAGTAGGATTCTCCCCCCCCCTTATAAATGGAACCCAAACCCCCCTTGGCTGCAACCCCTTTCCCATTTTCCCCCTTCCAAGTCGGCGACTTGGAGGCCCTAGCCCCCAACTCGCCGAGTTGGACCCCCCTCCTCGCCGGAGTTCAGTCGCCGGTGAGCCCCACCGATGAGCCCGCCGACGAGCCCCGTCACGCCTCGCCGTCGCCAGAAAAGAGCCCACGATCTGTCCTGCCCTAATCTTCCATAGAAAAATTCTCCGCTGCTGCCATTGCTAGGAGGAAGGCCCTGCCACCAAAGGGAAGTGAGGTAGGTCTTCGTTACCCATCTTACAACATCGTCGCTTTTTCTACGCATCCGTTTTCTTCGCCCTCTTCGAGCAGAAAATTTTACGTGTGGACAGACTGTGTTTTGATCGGTTTTTGATGGTGGAATCGGTCTATATCTTGAGTCAAGATTATCACCACGTCCACACTTGATCCCAGCACCCTTGTTCATCATAAAACCCCATGAAAGCCCATTAAAACATGCAAGAACACGTACAAACTGGTTTACTAAAAGAGCACCATAGGATTTGCATTCATCTACACCATTGCATCTTGAGTAAAGTTTGTGCATGATGTTTGATTGCTGTAAATTTTGTATGTGCATGGTCGTGAGTAGAAGAACAAGCTCAGGAAGCCATCTACGAAGGACTACAGCACCAAGACTTCGAGACGCTTGAGTAACAAGAGCCACGGGGGCAAGGCAAGTGCCCCTTGACCATATTGATCCCATGTTTTGAAACTGTTTTGTTTGCGAAAACTTGTACGCTTGAGTCAACTTGATGGGACACCCTTTTATAGGAGTGTCAAAGTGTAGCTGTCGACACTTCCCCCGGGCCTCCACAGGGCAGCCCGCGGAGGTTCTTTTTCGAAGGGGCTAGTCCCCCATAGAGAGCTTAAGCGTTAGGGACGAAGGAAGGAGAAGGATGACAGAGAGGTTTTTTACATGGTTCAGGCCGCCGGTCCGTAAAACCCTACGTCCACGATTAGCAGATGTGCTTGTTGTATTGCCTGAGTGTTGAGCGTGTGAGTGTGCAAGAAGTCGAACCCCTTGCAACGTTGCCTACCCGAGCCTTTTATAGTCCAATGCTCGGGCGGCTTACAAGGTGGGCCCGGGACCCGACAGGTGGTCCCCGAGAGATTGCCTGCCATCTACCGTATCCTGCAGTTACGCCGGTAGTTTTCTCTAGCGAGGGCTTCTGAGTATTCGTCTTGCCGCCCTGCCCACGCCGCAAGCTAGGCGTAGTGGTTGATGACGGCAGGGGCGGCAGGGGATGTCTTGTCGTTGTGTTTATTGGTGTAGAGCTTCTGACGCGGCGCGTCAGTCTTCACTACGATGCGACTGGGCGCAACAGCACCTGACAGCGGCGTGCTCCGCGTCTCCGCGCCTTGGGAAGGCGCGGGTCTTGAATACCTTGTACGGACAAGGTATGGCGTGTCTTTACTCTTTCTGCCTACCGCGCGGGGGCAGGTACCGCTGTTCTGCTGGCCACGTGGCGGGCCCGGAGCTCTCCTCTGAGGAGAGGGAGGTCCGGCCCCGCTGGATATGTGGAGCCCTCGGAGCTCTCCTAGCGGAGGGGGGAGGTCCGGCTCTGCTGGCCACGTGGCGGCCCGGAGCTCTCCTCTGAGGAGAGGGAGGTCTGGCCCGCTGGACACGTGGAGCCTTCGGGGTTCTCCCTGCGGAGAAGGGAGGTCCGGCTCTGCTGGCCACGTGGCGGGCCCGGAGCTCTCCTCTGAGGAGAGGAAGGTCCGGTCCAGCTGGACACGTGGAGCCTTCGGAATTCTCCCTGCGGAGAAGGGAGGTCCGGCTCTGCCGGCCACGCGGTGGGCCCGGAGCTCTCCTCTGAGGAGAGGGAGGTCCGGCCCCATGGGACACGTGGGGCTTTCAGAGTTTGCCCCTGCGGAAGGGGCAAAGTACTTAGGCGATTTCCCCTGCGCGGGGGTACCCCATATTGAGGGTATCGACAGTGGCCCCCGGGCCCATCTCAGGGGAGATAGCGAGCCTGAGGTGGGGCCCCCGTCTCTTCTACTTCGAGCGCCTTCTCGAAGACCCGCTTTGACCGTTGCTGGAGCACGAATAGTCACGGGATCGTGGGGGCGTGAGCCCTGCTTGATGGATGCTTTTACTGCGAAGGTTCCCAAGGCTGCCCCTACTGCACGTTGCAGCGCACGTTGCAGCGTCTTGTCAGGAACCGCCGGGTTTTCCGCCTGGGGGCTGACAACCCAGTCCACCGCTTCTGTAGGCCGGCCTAGGCCCGCTTGTCATGGACTCCTGGGCTTGTAGCTGAAGCGGTTATCCCAAGCAGCGTATTCGTAGAGTTTTGAATCGCTTTGAATCGAGTATGGGAAGTTTAAAAGGGCATCTCGTCTGCATCGCAGGCTTCCCTTCACACTTCCCCACGCCTGAGCCCTCCTTGCTTCTTCGAGCTCTTGCGCCTTCGTCTTCCATGGCTTCCAACCTGACTCTGCCGCGTCTCGCCCGGTTGGCCGATCTCGGGGTAGTACGCAAGCTGCTGGGCTGGCACGCGGAGGAGCAGAAGCGGTGGCTCCGGCGAGGATCTCTCCCCTTTTGTCTGGATAGGGGGAGATTGTTTTCTTCACCGCCTACGCCTTAGCGGGGTTCGTCCCACCAATTTCTTCCTTCTTCGTGATGCTGCTGGAGACGTACAGTCTCCAGCTTCATCGCCTCTCCCCCAACTCCTTCGTGATGGCCGCCGTCTTCGTGCACTTCTGCGAGATGTTCGTGGGAGTGCGCGCTTCGGTGATGCTCTTCCGCTACTTCTTCATGCTGCGGACGACTGGGCGCGGCTCGAAGAATCAGCTGGGGGCGTACTACTTCCAGCATCTGTGGGGAACCCCTTCCGGGATCCACACTCCAAGATACACATTGGGTGGTGCCGTGCGATGCGGCACCCAACAGCATACACAAAAAGAACCATAAAGTACAAATTCTTTTATTTCTCCAGATAATGTCATTTATAAAATATTGTACCATGAGGGTACACGCAGCGGAATATACATACACCCTTACTCTCGGTCCTAACTAAGCAAAAGAGAAGACGTCCAGCCCGCGGACACTTCTTACTAGCTTCCACAAAGATGAGTGCAGCGGTAGGGTTTCCGGTGAGTCTCTGATGGCTCACCGAACAACCATCTTCATAGCAAATTTTACAACCTGCAAAACACTAATAATGCAACCGTGAGCACGATGGCTCAGCAAGACTTAACCGACACTCCTAAACATGGAACTCTATGTGCAGGGATTACTAACATAGGCAGGTATGATGCAATAACGACACGCCTACATGTTAATCCTTACTTTCAGGTTTATAGCAGCAGATTATTATGTCCTAGGCAGTCCTCACATCGAAAGTCCACAATCAAACAAGAAACGCTTTCCTCCGATGTGGTGATGCCCAAAGTGGAAGATAAACTTAGTGAGCTCTACACTATAACATACATGGTTTGCAATGCAATGAACTTAAGAACTTCACATCAGCAATGATTCATCTCACTTCATCTGGAAATAATTACTACGTCACAACTCAGTGAACAAGTGGTACTCATATAACCGCGAGGGACGGTGATTCGAATCAGGACACACCCGGAATACACGACACATACACCCGCCTCGAAAGACTCACACTAGAGCTCTTTCTTACGTTGTATGCAGCAACCTTTCACCCGTCACTCCAATGCCGAACCAGTTCCGCCGACCCATCAGAAGGGCCACTACACGGAACACGTCGAAGTTGCTCCGCTAGCAGGTTTACACCTCTGACACCAACCCCCAAAGGACGGCCGTATAAGTTTTGACACGAGAGTACCTGAGTTACATCGGTTTATCGGGTCCCATATATCCGACATGCATCTGGTACTGTTAAAACTTGCTCAGCAGGGCGGCATACGCATCAGTCCTTAACCGACACAAACAGAGCTACAGCCACACAGGTCCAACGTCCTGCTACTCCTACTCTCTGCTCGGTCTCATTTTCCATTCCAGAACTTCCATTTTCTAGAATCATACCCTGCTGTACCCACATCCTAAACTCGCGGGTAGCTTCCAACTACCCGACTTGTACGGGATCCTATACAACTTTAGCCTAGAAGAAACTACACGAAGGTAGCCTATTCTACTTTGTACTCCAAGGAGTTTGTGGGTCATGCATTTGGAGTATCAATCACCTTGACCTAATGCACAATACATGCTAGACCAATAGAAGTGATACAAAGTAAAATATAACTAAAAGTTGTTAAATGCAAACCGGGGCTTGCCTTATGTTGCTGCAGGTTTAGTTCCACTTTATAGTCAGTAGCTTGGCGATGAGTTAAGCCTCAACTTGCTGCTCTGAGTCAAGTTGCTCGTCGACCTCCTTCGTCGTATTTCCTACCGACATGAATATGCATAGTTTTATTACGAGTAACTGAATTATAAAACAAATGTGTTTTAGGAACTAAAGATGGTTTGTACCAACTCTAAGGTGAGTAAGAATCTCTGTTATGGACAAAAACAGAGAACTTTAGCTGGCAGTAGATGTTGGTTGGAGTAAAATTTCAAAGAGTTATATCTAATGGACATAAGAAAGGTAGTGGAAAGAACCAGCAGAAAACTGGAGAAGATGATCTCAATTTGCTCTGAAAATTTTAAAGTGGACCTTATATCTTACAGAGGTATGGCTTGCAAAATTTCAGACAAAGTTGATGGAAGATGTGGCCTAGGGAATTTTCTTACTATTTGGCTTCTCTGAAATCCTATGGCAATTATAGTGTCTTGTCATGCTCCAAATTTGGTTTTTCAGAAACTTTAGAGTCTCATGAGTCCATAGGACTTGGTTTCACCATTTTTGGAGCTTCCTACACAGAGATATGAATTTTCCAAACTTGGTTAAAAGTCTGAAAATGTCTCTGTTCATTTTCCCATTTTTCAGAGACATAGAAGATTCAAACAACATTTGGCTAAGCAAACGGGGTCCAATGCCTCTGAAAGTTTTACTAAAGTTCAAGTATTATTGTAAGAATATCCTGCCCAAATTTGGGAATTTTCCAATTAACAGAACTCCTGTAAAAATTCATACAAAATTTTACGTAAATGAATTAATGAGCCAAATCAAGGAATTTTCATAAATATTGGGCTGCACCCCTGGATAGTACTCTTTGAGAGGAATCCAACAAATTTTGTTTCACAATTTTTGGACACTTCTACACAAAGTTATGGCTCTCCAAAGTTTGAACTGAAATGAGAAAATTCTAGAAAATGTTTAAATGCTGACAGTGGGTCCCACTCGTCATCCCTAACCTCCAGCCACGCGCCAAACAGAGCAGTGGCGGCTGCCTCTGGTGAGGTCGCCGGAAATGACCTTCCCGGCCACCTCCGGACCCCCTGCTGGCCGCCCCCCCCCCCCCCCATTTTCCACCCTGCTGAACTCATTGGTGAGGTCGCCGGCGGCTAAAACTCGCCGGAAAGCAGTGCGCACCGGCCACAGCTAACCCTAGTGCTCCGGCGAGGTCTTGCACGGTGATTTCTCCACCAAATGGTGGGTTCTTGAGCTCTAAAGCACCAGGGAATCATGGAGAAGACCGACATGAGGACTAAACAGGCCAGAGAGAGCTCCAAACCTATCGGCACCGTGCACCCGACATGGTTCAGTGGTATACCCTCGAAAAGAACTCAAATTCCTTGCTTCACACTCATTTTCTTGGTCTAAAATTGATGGAGAAGGTGTGCTAGGCAGTTAAGAACTTGTGTGCGGAGTTTGAAACACAACCAACACGAATTGAGGACGAATTTTGCAATTTCTTACCTCAAGGTCAGTTTCGGCCGCCCGGGAGAAAAACTTGAAATTCTCCCTCTGTGATCAATGGCTTGAGCTGAGTTTTGGAGGTGAGCAACTAGGCTTGTAGGTGCACGGATGGGGTGGCTTGTTTGGGCGTGATCACTTCTGGTTTGGGCTGCCCATAGTGATCAGTTCGGTTCTTCAGCTTTTACCCGAGAGCTGCAGAGTTTTTGCTGTTTTCTGGAGCTAACGAGCTCGGGACCGTGGGGGAAAGTTGCAGGACGGCTAGAGCACTCGGGGGTGCAGCTCTTTGCTGTTGGGAGCTCGAGCAATCGGGCTCTGGTGGTGGCTGTGTGATGGGGAGAAGCTGAACGGCGGTGTTCGACGTTTTCTTTCGGGAGTAGAACCGCGAGGGTGAGATCGAGCTGGGAGAGGCGAAGTCTGTCTGTGGCACTCACGTGGAGGATAAGAGCCGGGGGAGGAGCCACGGAAGAGAGCAGGAGGTGGCTTACACGGGGGCTTGCTGCAGCTCGGTGGCTGCCGCAGCCACTTCTGTGGGTTTGAGTGCAACCGATCAACAAATACTTTGGGTGCAAGTTTCCTCCTTTCAATGACAATTGGGCCCCACTGCTCTCCCCTCTCCAAATATCTCCAATTTTTGGTACATTGCAACTTCAGCCATGAGAAATTCAAACTCAAAAGCCATTTGGAGAATTGATTAGCTTTTACCTCAGTTTCATATTTGAATTCAAATTTCAATGAAATTCAAAAGTCTCTTTGATATACATATCAAAGCGCCTCCAAATTTTCTCAAAATTTGGCTTCCTCATAATTTGTACCTGAGGAATTCAAATATGCCATCTGATTTTTGAGTTGGCCATTGCAAATACCACTTCGCAAAAAGCAGTTTGAATTTTCCTTTTTGAAAATGGCCCTCTTCCCTTTGGAGTGAACCTTTGAGTTCAAACTGAATTTAAAGTCCTATTGTACATGCCAACACTTACATGGTTAAACAAAAAGTTTTTGCAAGTCCCATTTCTTGGATTTAAACTCAACTTTATTCATAGCTCAAGTTTTCCATTTACAAGTTTTTGGGACTTCTACATTCCTCCCCCCTTAAAAAGAATCTCGTCCCGAGATTCAGGATTAAGGACAATGCGGGGAGGATGACTACTGAACATAAGCCTCTAATAACTCTGGATGATTGCGTTGCAAATACTCCTCGCTTTCCCATGTAGCTTCGTCGGACGTGTGATTTTTCCATAACACCTTGAAAAATCGCAGCGTCCGGTTCCTGGTTTCGGGAGTCTTTTCATCAACTATCCGGGTTGGATGCTCAACATATGTGAGGTCCGGCTTCAAATCTGCTATGCTTCCCGTGAGACTCTCCGTTGGAACTTTCAAACACTTCCGCAACTGAGATATGTGGAAGACGTTATGAATTCCGGCTAAGGCTGCCGGTAGCTCCAAACGGTATGCCACGGGTCCACACCTCTCAATGACGGCGAAGGGGCCGATAAAACGCGGAGCTAACTTCCCTTTCACCCCGAATCGGTGAATGCCCTTCATAGGAGATACGCGGAGATATACCTGGTCCCCAATTTGAAATTCCAGAGGACGACGTCTTCTATCCACATAGCTCTTTTGTCTGGACTGAGCGGCTTTGAGATTTGCTTGAATAAGCCTTACCCGCTCTTCAGCTTCATTTACGAGATCAACCCCGTAAATCACTCTCTCGCAGGATTCACACCAGTTCAAGGGTGTGCGGCACTTCCGGCCATAGAGAGCTTCATAAGGTGCCATTTTTATGCTCGCTTGATAACTGTTGTTATACGAGAACTCTGCCAACGGTAAATGATTATCCCAGCTCTTACCATGGTGGATGGCACATGCTCTTAGCATATCTTCCAAGACTTGATTCACCCTCTCAGTTTGTCCATCGGTTTGAGGGTGATATGCGGAGTTTCTTAGCAAATTGGTTCCCAAAGATGCGTGCAGCTGTTCCCAGAAACGAGAAATGAATAGTGCACCACGATCTGAAACTATTGTTCTTGGAACTCCATGCTGACATAATATCCGCTCGATGTATAACTCCGCATATTTCTTGGCATTGAATCTCATATTCACCGGTATGAAGTGTGCTGACTTGGTTAATCGGTCAACGATTACCCAAACCAAATCATGCTTCCGAGATGTGAGCGACAGTCCGACAATGAAATCCATACTCACATCTTCCCATTTCCATGCCGGAATATGAAGGGGCTGCAGCAAACCAGGTTTCTTCATGTGATCTGCTTTCACCCTTCGACACGTATCACACTCAGATACGTATTTAGCTATTTCCGGCTTCATCCGTGTCCACCAAAACTTGTTTCTCAAATCTTGGTACATCTTGTTGCTTCCTGGATGAATGGAAAATTTTGATAGATGAGCTTCGTCTAATATCTTCTTACGAAGCTTCATGTTCCTCGGTACGACTATACGGTCCTTGAACCATAGCGTACCATTCTCATCTTTCCTGAAGCACTTAGCTTCTCCCTTGTCTATTCTCTTCCGGAGATGGGCCATGCCCTTATATTTTATTTGAGCCGCTACAATTTCATCACGAATTGTAGGAATGAGGGCAAGGTTAAACAATGACCCATAAGGAACCAAGCGCAGGCTCGGTTCTTCTTCTTCCATTGCAGCCATGGTTAGATTATGCACATGTGATTTCCGACTAAGTGCGTCGGCAACCACATTCGCTTTTCCACGATGGTAATGAATCTCCAGTTCAGAATCTTTGATTAATTCTAACCACCTTCGCTGCCTCATATTTAGTTCCTTTTGTGTGAAGATGTATTTTAAACTCTTGTGGTCGGTGTAGAGGTGGACTAAGTTTCCAAGCAAATAGTGCCTCCACATCTTTAGAGCAAGAACCACAGCAGCTAAGTCGAGATCATGTGTCAGATAATTCTGCTCATGATTCCGAAGCTGCCTGGATCCATATGCGACCACTCGCCCTTCTTGCATAAGCACGCAGCCAAGG
Source organism: Neostapfia colusana (assembly GCA_030760725.1). NCBI lineage: Eukaryota > Viridiplantae > Streptophyta > Magnoliopsida > Poales > Poaceae > Neostapfia > Neostapfia colusana. Next base: position 98,496,358 of record JASWHV010000007.1, on the reverse strand, counting down.
CCGATGCCGGATGCATCGCAATACACATCAAAAGCTTTAGTCGTATCGGGCTGCGCCAAGACTGGGGCTGTTGTGAAGTGCTTTACCAATGCTTTGAACGCCTCCTCACATGCTTCACTCCACACATATTTGTTGTCTTTCTTCAGAAGTTCCGTCATCGGTTTAGATACTTTGGAGAAATTTGGAATGAATCTCCAGTAGTACCCCGCTAAACCGAGAAAGCTACGGACTTCGTGGACTGATTTCGGTGAACTCCAATTCAGCACTTGGACGATCTTGCTCAGATCAACTGCGATGCCCTCGCAGAAATAATGTGCCCAAGAAATGGCACTTGGTTGATCCAGAACTCACACTTGCTGAATTTTGCATACAGTTTGTGATCCCGTAGGCGTTGGAGCACAATATGAATATGTTCGGCGTGTTCTTCTTCTGACTTAGAATATACCAAGATATCATCGATGAAGACCACGACGAACTTGTCCAACTCCGGCATGAAGACTGAATTCATCAAGTACATAAAATGAGCCGTAGCATTAGTGAATCCGAATGACATGACGAGATACTCCTATAACCCGTATCTCGTTGAGAATGCCGTCTTGGGTATGTCTTCCGCCCGGATTTTTATCTGGTGATATCCGGACCGAAGATCCATCTTTGAGAAAACCTTAGGACCCACTAGTTGATCGAAAAGCATATCGATACGTGGTAGTGGATACTTGTTCTTGATAGTTACGGCATTTAGCGGACGATAGTCCACACATAACTTCAGAGTCTCGTCCTTTTTCTTGACGAACAGCGCGGAGCATCCCCATGGTAATGAACTGGGGCGAATGAAGCCTTTGCTTAACAAATCGTTCAGCTGCTCCTTCAGCTCCGCGAGTTCCTTTGGTGCCATTTTATACGGCCTCCGAGAGATGGGTGTGGTTCCCGGTGCTAGTTCAATTTTGAACTCCACTTCACGTTCCGGCGGCATGCCCGGTAGATCATCGGGAAACACGTCCGGATATTACCGGACCACTGGAATGTCCTCCAGTTTCTTAACTTCAACGGTGTGGACAGCAGTGACTTCCGGTGCAACATTTCTCAGAATCAACGTATGTTGCCCGTGCTTCTTTGAATTCAGCTGCACCGTTCGTGAACTAATATCAAAAATAGCTTGGTGATGTGTCAACCAAGACATTCCCAAGATGATGTCAATCCGCAAGCCTTCCAGGATGATAAGAGTAGTAGGATATATCCGCCCATCCAAACATATAGGCGCTCGAGCAACAATTCTGCCTGCTGTCCTACTACCTCCCGGTGAATTAATATGATATGATGCGGCCAAGGTCGTTGATGGTACTTGGTGCTTAACCACATAATCTTTGCTGATAAAATCATGTGTAGCACCCGAGTCGAACAACACGAGCGTGGGCTGATCACGTAGGCTGAACATGCCCGCCAACACGGGTTCCCCTACGGGAACGTCTTCAACTGCCATATAGTTTATATTTCCCACTTTCAGTGCTGTTCTCCTTGACCAACCATGGAATTTCTTTGCAGCTTGAGATGACATATGACTGCTGCTCTGCTTGGTCACTTGACCCTCCTGAGGAATATGCTCTACATCGCTACAAGTGTTATACGATGCGAGCTCAGGATCTTCACCATATGGAAGTGGTTGATAGTCTTGTGCACTTTGCTGAGGTGAGGGTGCACAAATACTCATTTGCTGCTGTTGCAGCAGTGGATGAACCTCCATGGGTGAATATGGACAGTATTGCATCTGAGGTGGCCCGTCAAAGGACTGAATTTCCACCCCGGATGGTAAGCAATATATCACCGGTTGTTCTTGATGATAATCATCCGTACTTGCCAGTGATAATTTTCTCTTCCTCTTACTTTCCTTGTGCTCGAGTTCAGCTATTTCTTGAATCATAGCGGCATTGACTAACTCGCTATAATTCCCTTTATTGCATTGTGCCACTTTTGTCCAAAGCTTCACATCGAGGCCTCGGAAGAAGTAATGACACTTCATCCTCTCGTTATGCACATAAGAAGATGCATATTGTACTAAACGGTTAAATTCCGTAAAGTACTTCATGACACTCATGCCTTCTTGTTTGAGTTCATAGAAATCTTCAATTCTGGTTTTGATAATGCCCTCACAAATATGACGTGCACGGAAAGCCTCATGAAACTCCGTCCATGTCACACGATGACCTTCAGCGATCTTAGCAAGATATTCACACCACCAAGCCCCAGTGGATCCATAAAGTTGCTGAGCGGCAAATAAAGCCTTCTCATATTCATCACACTGGAGAAGTCCCAATTTAGTTTCAATAACCCGGAGCCAATGATCTGCCTCCAAGGCTTCTTTAGCTTCCGAGAATACTGGTGGTTGTCTTGCTAGAAAATCCAAATAAGTGTTCAATGTGGGGTTTTTCTGTGAGGTCTCTTGTCGGATGCCTTGCTGCACCAACAACTCAAGAGACTCAGCCATTCTTCCCAACACCTCCTCTAGTCCGGTGGAGGATGGCGGTGATCGTCGCTGCAATGAATCATTTCCATCCCGACTGGAACCACCAACCTCATACCCAAAATGAGTATGATCCATACTGCAAGAGTGAGCAATTTACGGTTAATATCCAAGAGTGTACTCAGCTTTAACTCGAAATTATTAACCGCAAAAGCATCACATCAACTGTGCAGCATATATAAAGGAAACAAGGTTTTTGACAATTCTGAAATGTGACCAATGATTGTTCAAGTTTGTCAAACACTTAAATCAACAGCAAGGAATGATGAAAGATAACTAATGACTATGTTATGGAACTTAGAGAAGTATAAAAATCTTCATGTCCATAACAAGTCTCAAGTTACATGGGCAATGAACAATGCTCTGTTCAGAATGACCATTTGACCTAATTCCCAGAATTTGATTATGAAAATGGCAGTTTCATGTCTCAAGTTTAATATCAAAGTTATATGTAACTTCAATATCTTTCCAACGAGTACTTATTTGCCTTCATATATGTTCTGGATCAGAAGTTATGATATTTCAAAGTTGACAGAAATCTGGAACAATTTTGACAGCACCTCCTCTGAAAGTGTCTGGTTTGTCCTCAAGATTTCCTAAGTTCTACCCCAAATCTGTAGAAACTTTAAACTACAAAGTCGTAGCACATATCACAAACTTTCCAACGGCGTCTCACATGACCCCTATATATTTTTCTACAAAAGGTTATGGTCGAAATACAGAAAATTCCAGAGAGCATTTTTGGTCTGCCCTGTTTTTTGGACAGTTAACACTCATCTGAGATTTTCATCCATTTGGAGGGAGGTTCTGCTCTGGAGTTCTACAGAAAAGTTGTAGAAGACTTCAAAACCTTTCCATAAATGTATCCTTCACCTCAATTGGATCAACCAATCAAAAGTTATGCCCTGTTCAATTTCAGCAAAAATTCTGTTGAAAACAGGGGAGGTTATTTCTAATGGTTTGAAATGGAAACTATACTCCCAATTGACTCTTAGTTCAATATAGGAGTTCATTAACCCTTAATGGAATCCTAGACTCCAAAATTCCTCTTTTCTTTGAAAACTTCATTTTTCATGCAGTTAAGAACATATTACGGTACTACATTTCCTCACCAAATCAAAATCCTAACCGGCGTTACACCGGCATATACGTCTCAAGGGATGGCACTAAAACGATCACTCACACACGTGTTCTAAACGCAATGTTCTACTCGTGGTTAAGTACCTGCAGAAAAACAATCAATAGTGATGCACACAAAGGTTTTCCATTCCAGGCAGGTCCATATCATAGTAAAAACATACGCCCCGTATCATTGCCATACGGGCCGTCCTTGAGTCAAGTCACGTCTCAGGGCACATGGTCGCGTTTTCACACCACACGACGGGGAACCCGAGTAGAGTGTGAACGGGTCGTCACGGTTGGGAATGTTATCAACCCAACGGATACCACCTACTGCCTCATGACCGTTGAGGCACGCCGATGGCGAGCGCTGCGTATGGCCCTTTGAACATTGAACGTTCAAGAGTTGCATACTATCGTGTTGCTTACCACACGATGGGGTATTCTCACTTTTGCCTAAAGCACGCTGGAGATCAGCGTTTTCATATGCTCTCAGAACCATAGAGAGGTTCGGAGACTCATATTAACTACCGTGCCAAGCCACGGTACACCATTCCATACTATTACTCGTATGGCGAGTTACCGCAATTGATCCGCCTGCGGTGGCGTATCTTACCTCTTACCTCCACGTAGGTGCGTCGTTACAGAATTGAAATACTGAATATTAACACACTGTTAGCTTGCCACCTTAAGTAACTATGCTACTAATATTCCTTATGTGGGTATACTACACGTTCCTCACTCGTATACTTCAAAGTTTTAAAAAATAAGCTCTTTTCATGCGTGCTATTCCCAATGCGGCTCTGATACCACGCCTGTGGGGAACCCCTTCCGGGATCCACACTCCAGGATACACATTGGGTGGAGCCGTGCGATGCGGCACCCAACAGCATACACAAAAAGAACCATAAAGTACAAATTATTTTATTTCTCCAGATAATGTCATTTACAAAATATTGTACCACGAGGGTACACGCAGCGGAATATACATACACCCTTACTCTCGGTCCTAACTAAGCAAAAGAGAAGACGTCCAGCCCGCGGACGCTTCTTACTAGCTTCCACAAAGATGAGTGCAGCGGTAGGGTTTCCGGTGAGTCTCTGATGGCTCACCGAACAACCATCTTCATAGCAAATTTTACAACCTGCAAAACACTAATAATGCAACCGTGAGCACGATGGCTCAGCAAGACTTAACCGACACTCCTAAACATGGAACTCTATGTGCAGGGATTACTAACATAGGCAGGTATGATGCAATAACGACACGCCTACATGTTAATCCTTACTTTCAGGTTTATAGCAGCAGATTATTATGCCCTAGGCAGTCTCACATCGAAAGTCCACAATCAAACAAGAAACGCTTTCCTCCGATGTGGTGATGCCCAAAGTGGAAGATAAACTTAGTGAGCTCTACACTATAACATACATGGTTTGCAATGCAATGAACTTAAGAACTTCACATCAGCAATGATTCATCTCACTTCATCTGGAAATAATTACTACGTCACAACTCAGTGAACAAGTGGTACTCATATAACCGTGAGGGACGGTGATTCGAATCAGGACACACCCGGAATACACGACACATACACCCGCCTCGAAAGACTCACACTAGAGCTCTTTCTTACGTTGTATGCAGCAACCTTTCACCCGTCACTCCAATGCCGAACCAGTTCCGCCGACCCATCAGAAGGGCCACTACACGGAACACGTCGAAGTTGCTCCGCTAGCGGGTTTACACCTCTGACACCAACCCCCAAAGGACGGCCGTATAAGTTTCGACACGAGAGTACCCGAGTTACATCGGTTTATCGGGTCCCATATATCCGACATGCATCTGGTACTGTTCAAACTTGCTCAGCAGGGCGGCATACGCATCAGTCCTTAACCGACACAAGCAGAGCTACAGCCACACAGGCCCAACGTCCTGCTGCTCCTACTCTCTGCTCGGTCTCATTTTCCATTCCAGAACTTTCATTTTCTAGAATCATACCCTGCTGTACCCACATCCTAAACTCGCGGGTAGCTTCCAACTACCCGACTTGTACCGGATCCTATACAACTTTAGCCTAGCAGAAACTACACGAAGGTAGCCTATTCTACTCTATACTCCAAGGAGTTTGTGGGTCATGCATTTGGAGTATCAATCACCTTGACCTAATGCACAATACATGCTAGACCAATAGAAGTGATACAAAGTAAAATATAACTAAAAGTTGTTAAATGCAAACCGGGGCTTGCCTTATGTTTCTGCAGGTTTAGTTCCACTTTATAGTCAGTAGCTTGGCGATGAGTTAAGCCTCAACTTGCTGCTCTGAGTCAAGTTGCTCGTCGACCTACTTCATCGTATTTCCTACCGACATGAATATGCATAGTTTTATTACGAGTAACTGAATTATAGAACAAATGTGTTTTAGGGACTAAAGATGGTTTATACCAACTCTAAGGTGAGTAAGAATCTCTGTTATGGACAAAAACAGAGAACTTTAGCTGGCAGTAGATGTTGGTTGGAGTAAAATTTCAAAGAGTTATATCTAATGGACATAAGAAAGGTAGTGGAAAGAACCAGCAGAAAACTGGAGAAGATGATATCAATTTGCTCTGAAAATTTTACAGTGGACCTCATATCTTACAGAGGTATGGCTTGCAAAATTTCAGACAAAGTTGATGGAAGATGTGGCCTAGGGAATTTTCTTACTATTTGGCTTCTCTGAAATCCTATGGCAATTATAGTGTCTTGTCATGCTCCAAATTGGGTTTTTCAGAAACTTTAGAGTCTCATGAGTCCATAGGACTTGGTTTCACCATTTTTGGAGCTTCCTACACAGAGATATGAATTTTCCAAACTTGGTTAAAAGTCTGAAAATGTCTCTGTTCATTTTCCCATTTTTCAGAGACATAGAGGATTCAAACAACATTTGGCCAAGAAAATGGGGTCCAATGCCTCTGAAAGTTTTACTGGAGTTCAAGTATTATTTTAAGAATATCCTGCCCAAATTTGGGAATTTTCCAATTAACAGAACTCCTGTAAAAATTCATACAAGATTTTCCTTAAATGAATTAATGAGCCAAATCCAGGAATTTTCATAAATATTGGGCTGCACCCCTGGATAGTACTCTTTGAGAGGAATCCAACAAATTTTGTTTTACAATTTTTGGACACTTCTACACAAAGTTATGGCTCTCCAAAGTTTGAACTGAAATGAGAAAATTCTGGAAATGTTTAAATGCTGACAGTGGGTCCCACTCGTCATCCCTAACCTCCAGCCACGCGCCAAACAGAGCAGTGGCGGCTGCCTCTGGTGAGGTCGCCGGAAATGACCTTCCCGGCCACCTCCGGACCCCCTGCTGGCCGCCCCCCCATGTTCCACCCTGCTGAACTCATTGGTGAGGTCGCCGGCGGCTAAAACTCGCCGGAAAGCAGTGCGCACCGGCCACAGCTAACCCTAGTGCTCCGGCGAGGTCTTACACGGTGATTTCTCCACCAAATGGTGGGTTCTTGAGCTCTAAAGCACCAGGGAATCATGGAGAAGACCGACATGAGGTCTAAACAGGCCAGAGAGAGCTCCAAACCTATCGGCACCGTGCACCCGACAAGGTTCAGTGGTATTCCCTCGAAAAGAACTCAAATTCCTTGCTCCACACTCAATTTCTTGGTCTAAAATTGATGGAGGAGGTGTGCTAGGCAGTTAAGAACTTGTGTGCGGAGTTTGAAACACAACCAACACGAATTGAGGACGAATTTTGCAATATCTTACCTCAAGGTCAGTTTCGGCCGCCCGGGAGAAAAACTTGAAATTCTCCCTCTGTGATCAATGGCTTGAGCTGAGTTTTGGAGGTGAGCAACTAGTCTTGTAGGTGCACGGATGGGGTGGCTTGTTTGGGCGTGATCACTTCTGGTTTGGGCTGCCCATAGTGATCAGTTCGGTTCTTCAGCCTTTACCCGAGAGCTGCAGAGCTTTTGCTGTTTTCTGGAGCTAACGAGCTCGGGACCGTGGGGGAAAGTTGCAGGACGGCTAGAGCACTCGGGGGCGCAGCTCTTTGATGTTGGGAGCTCGAGCAATCGGGCTCTGGTGGTGGCTGTGTGATGGGGAGAAGCTGAACGGCGGTGTTCGACGTTTTCTTTCGGGAGCAGAACCGCGAGGGTGAGATCGAGCTGGGAGAGGCGAAGTCTGTCTGTGGCACTCGCGTGGAGGATAAGAGCCGGGGGAGGAGCCACGGAAGAGAGCAGGAGGTGGCTTCCACGGGGGCTTGCTGCAGCTCGGTGGCTGCCGCAGCCACTTCTGTGGGTTTGAGTGCAACCGATCAACAAATACTTTGGGTGCAAGTTTCCTCCTTTCAATGACAATTGGGCCCCACTGCTCTCCCCTCTCCAAATATCTCCAATTTTTGGTACATTGCAACTTCAACCATGAGAAATTCAAACTCAAAAGCCATTTGGCAAATTGATTAGCTTTTACCTTAGTTTCATATTTGAATTCAAATTTCAATGAAATTCAAAAGTCTCCTTGATATACATATCAAAGCACCTCCAAATTTTCTCAAAATTTGCCTTCCTCATAATTTGGACCTGAGGAATTCAAATATGCCATCTGATTTTTGAGTTGGCCATTGCAAATACCACTTCTCAAACAGCAGTTTGAATTTTCCTTTTTGAAAATGGCCCTCTTCCCTTTGGAGTGAACCTTTGAGTTCAAACTGAATTTAAAGTCCTATTGTACATGCCAACATTTACGTGGTTAAACAAAAAGTTTTTGCAAGTCCCATTTCTTGGATTTAAGCTCAACTTTATTCATAGCTCAAGTTTTCCATTTACAAGTTTTTGGGACTTCTACAGCATCGCTGCAGGGAACCGAAGGTCTCTGGGTACCTTCTACCTTTCGGCGCGGCGAGGTGGGAAGGCCGGAGGGAGAACTGGGTGATTGTGAAGACCGACGAGCATGATCGCCTTCAGATAGCAACTACCGACCCAACCACCGAGCGTCGCTTCTAGGAGGAGATCCCGAAGTTGGAGCCGGAGTACGCACCGGTCTTGGAGGGGATCCGGTTTCTGGCCAACGAGGGGCTGACGTCCCTGATGGTGCTGACAGACTTCCTATCACGCCGCATTGCGCCCTTGCAACAGCGCAGCCGCCCGGCGTGGTACTACACCGGTGAGCACGACTGCACCAGGTTGGAGACGGGTCCCGACTCTGACCCATCTGAGGAGATGTTGTACGAGATGGTGGCAAGGGTGAGCAGCGACTTCATCAACGGCGGCGACCTCACTTTCCCGGCCTCCTGCACTCCTCTCTTCTTGGAGCCGCAGTGGAGGGCGGAGTTGCTGCGGAAGATGCCGAACCTGGACGACATCGGGATCGCCATGCGTCAGGTTTGGGACGCCTTATGGGGGATCTCGATCCCCGGGGTCGAGCGCTCCGGAGCGGAGCGTGAGGCGTCGGCTGATGTCCAACCTGCGGCGAGGGTCGACGGAGCTCGGACCATCAACAAGGGGAAGGGGAAGGAACCGGCCCCGGGCAGTCGGAGAAGAAGCATGCCCGGTCCCCTCCGAGGGCGCAGTTTGTGCCATCCAGGGGACCGGGATACCCTTGCGCCCATCTTCAGGAGGCGCCGGTTCGTCGGGCGGCGACCCTAAGAGACCTCAGGTCTTCCGCTCCGACAAGGGCTCCTCTCGGACAGCGGCGGTACGAGGAGCCCCGGGCGTCCCGCCCTCCTTTCTCAGGCGGAGGAGCTCCGAGGGGGGGGGGGACACCGGTGCGGCGATGCCCGGGGGTGAGCCAAGGGCTCAGGCGCCCCGGCCAGTGAACATCCCGGCTGCAGGTTTGGCAGGCGGCGGCGCCAGATGGGACTGCGCCAGTACTCAACCGGGGACGCAGGTGCCCCGGGCTTCAGGGGCCGAATCGGCGAGCTGCACCAGAGGCTCTGCCGGTGGGAGCCCTACCGCTCCGCCTCCTAGGGGGGCTCCGGGCGCGCCTCCTGCTCCGCCGGTTCAGGTACCTGTGGCGCAGGAGCAGGCGGCGGCAGCAGGCTCCGGTGGTGCTGCCCCGGCTCGGAAGCTGGGGCTCCATGCCAGTTGGAGCGTTCGCGTCCCTCAGTAAGTGTTGTTCTTTCCGGATTTTAGAACTAGTGTTCTTTTCTCCTTTTCTTAGCCTGAGGGCTTCCAATGTTTGCAGGGACTCATCGGCTGCCGGGGGCGAGTCTGTTCCCTGGCCATCTCCGGCTAGCGGAGGATCTGCGCCGCAGCGTCCGGAAGTTGCGGCAGCTTCGCCGGCCCCCAAGTCAGCGCAGGCATCTTCTGTGCCGGTGGGATCAACCCATGTGGCAGCGGCGGCTGCACCTGTTCATCCCCTTTCGCTAGCTCGGAAGCCGGCGGTTGTCGAGGGCTCGACGGAGCCGGCTGGCAGCGTCCGACCCTCCGGTGTTGAGGCGGGAGGAGCAGCTGCAGGCCCTCCGGCTTCTCCAGATCGGCACCTTATCCCGGTCGCCGAGATGCCGACATCTCCTCCACAGAATGATGACGTGATGGAGGAGGTCGGGGGCGCGGCTTCGGCCTCTGCCACCCCGCTGCCCCTGGCGGACGCCTTGGAGCTTGCCAAGGCGAGCGTACGGCAGGTCCAGGCCGCCTTGGAGCGAGAGCGGGAGGTGCTGGTAGGGGAGAGGAACCGCCTCCTCAGATGGGGGCACCTCCTAAGGCAGCAGACTCAGGAGGCTATGGCGGAGCTCGACTCGAGGCGGTCGAGGCTTGATGCCATGAAGGTGCTCCTCGACGCTCAGAAGAGGGCCGTCGACCGCCTGGACTCCAAGACCCGGCGGCTCCACCAGGAGACCCGCGAGGCTTATGCCAGGATCAAGGCGCGCTCCACTGCCATGGAGGAGCTGCGGCTGCGGCTGGCGCGCCGCGAGTGCGCCGTCGCGGATCAGGAGCGCGCTGTCACACCCGGTTTCTCCGAAGAACAACCGAGTGAATATCACATGTATGCCAGGATCATTTTCTCATACATGTGATGACAAACATTGAAGCATCATTTATTACAAGCCAGGTGTCAAATATAAATAAGTCTCACATAGCATATGTCTCGATGGACGATAATAAGTTCATAACAAGTAAATAAAATAGCAGCGGAAATATTATTCTTGTGGGCTCCGTCACAGGCGTTGCCCGGGGGACTCCATGAACCTAGAATCCTTCTTTGGGTCTGAAGTCTTGGTCATTGAACACCACATCATCCCCTTGACCTGAGCAGCAATTTAAACCAACAAATATGCAAGGTTGAGTACCGTTGGTACTCAGCAAATGTGGGAAAGTTGTGTCATGCATGGCCAGAGCAAGGAGAGGTTGAACTCATGGTTAAAGCACTACGCAATTATTACCTACCACCTTAGCTTATTAGGCACCTACATTACTACACAGGTGAAATGGTCCCAATCTCCCATCCCATCATCATAATCAAATAACCATACCATCATTTCCAATGTTAAGCTCCCCGCTTAATATCCACAACCTCCAAGGTCATCATCCTCTAATCATGAATAAGTCCAAGCCACTCTTGACCGTGAGCACGGCTGTCATGACAGTTTTGACTCTGCAGAGTTTGCACCACTGTACCCACATGTAGTGATTTCATCCCCCGTTGCTGGGTGGACTAAAAGAACCTCCATTATGCTAGTGGCCGCGAACCACATTCAAACTTCCTAGGTGTGTAGCCAGGAGATCACCACGAAGCCTTTACAAAGGGATTCCCGACAAGCGTGGGCCCACTGAGGTTTCACCCCTAACAGCATACAAGAGGCTCCAACCCCGCTGCAGTGGCCCCCTCTTGAGCCTTGCGGTTCATATGGTAGTCCAGCTGACACCTACTCCCTGCACAATCCAACACACCCATACTACGCCGGGGATACACCTAATTAATTGGCCAAGCTGCCCCATCTCAGCATGTGGTTGGCACGGTAAAGCCAGATTACATGCTCCATGAAACGGTCCTTAGGATCCAGGCAAGTACTAAACACAAACCCGAGTCTCGTGCACCCAGCACCAACCAAATCATCCAACTTGCCTTGATCCCTACCTCTACATAACTCATAACATCTCATTCAAGAGTATGGTAAATAAACTGATGATCTCATATCCCAATTATCCCATTCTAAGCAGGCTAAGCATAAGCATGTAAATGAATGATATGATAAAATAAATCCCAATCCCGAGCTACAAGGAAACAAGATAATTCAATTCTAGGGAAACTTCCTAGCATGGGTTTCATATTTCAATTGACAATGCAAATAATTTTATCTACATATCCTAGCATAGGATCAAAGTGGTCAAGGACACTTGCCTTCTTCCTGCTGCTCTGGGAATGGAAAGTCTTGATCTTGGAAGGGAAGAACTTGCTTTGGGGCAGGTTCTACTCATGCCAATAAACATAGCAAAAGAAAACAACAATCCATAAGACATAGTTCACACTTTCACTTCATACAAACCACACATACATACCTATGAAAGTCATTCACATTACTAAGTGTTGTGGTTATCCTAGATGTGTTTATTTTTGGCCTACATGCACTTTTAAACATATGTATATTATTTCTAACTTTTGTATTCAGATTTCTGTTTGCACACTATATATGAATTTCCAATTTAAACAAATTCTTTAATACACTCTTTAGCTACCAAGTTTGCATGGAAGGTAATTTCCTACTCCAAATGGATTTTCAGATCTTCTACCAAATCCTAAACTGAAGTCTTTGGATTTGGAGACTTCATTTATTATTTTCTAGTTATGCATACCTATTTTCCTATATTTTCCAAATTTTTTTCTATGCCTAAAAGTGAGTTTTAATATTAAATAGTAGGGCATATCATCTAAACAGAATAGGTTCTAATCTAAAATATTAAATAATATATTTTGGAACATCTCCTCTGATGTGAACTAATTTAAATTTATTTTACCAATTTTCATAATTATTTCCTAACCTAAAAATGTGTCCCTATAACTAATAAATGTGAACAATCAATTAAACAGATTCATTTCAGCTTAAAATCTACTTTTAACTCATTCTAAAGTTTTCCAAGTGCTAGGAGAGTTTAAATTTGAATTTACAATGTGTTTGTCTCACCTTTTAAATTTTAAATCCTAATTACATATTCAAATTCCTAAATTTAATATCATATAGGGTTAAAAAGGTAAACTCACCCCACTACAGGGTCTATTATATTATTTCATAAATTTCCAGGGGTCTAACTACATATAACAGAGGGGTTTTCCTAATTTTTATTAAGTCCAGGGGCTAAAACTAATTTTTAAATGAATTTACATGAATTTCTGAAGTTCCAGGGGCTAGATCAGAAGTTCCCGGGGCTAGTTCGTGTTTTCCGAGATCCCCAGGGAGTAGCGCGTAAGAATCACGGCCTTTATAATGCGGGGCCGACGTGGACCGTCCGATTTTAAACAGACGGCTCAGATTAGATCGCCGAACCGGTACGTGCGGGTTTTAATTCTACCGTGCGATTTAAAATAGACGGCGTATAAGCGGCCACGTCGCTCTAACCATGCGCGGGCAGCGCTGCCCAGCGGCGCGCGGCGGTGGGAGGCGGCGATCTCGCCAGAAAACTTTGGATCTTCGTCTATTCTTCCTAAAACTGGGATTTCATGGCATAGATCGGTAGAGGGGAGGTCGGGGATCTCACCTCGGGGTTTTTCTTGAGCTCGGAGGTCCTGGAAGGCGGTCGGCGTCGAGGTCCGAGGTGGAACCGCTGCGGTGCTCGTCGGAGCTGTGCCTAGAGCGCAAACCACCGAGTTTTCTGCACCTGCGTGATTCCTCGGAGGCGGTGGAACACGATCGTCACGTTAGATCGGAAAATCTGAGCAGAGATCGAGAGAAAACGGTGATCGGAGCTTCGGTTCTCACCGGGAGGAAAAACAGCTGATCTGGTGGGGAAAACGGGGCGATGCCGGCGTTTTTATAGACGAGGGAGGGCGGCGTGTTTGTTTAGATCGAGCCGGAGTCGTCCGGGACCGGGAGTCGGGCTGGTGACGCGGAATTCCGGAGTCGGTTGCGATCGGCGCGCGCGGAAGAGTCCGGCTGTTGGCGCGAGCGGGAGATGAGGGATGACACGCGGGACCCGCGTGTCAGTGAGAGGGAGAGGGGAGCGCGCGGCTGCGCGCTGGCGCGGGGGCGGGTGGGCCGGCTGGTGGGTTTCGGCCCACTGGCCGGGGTTTTGTTTTTTTCTTTTTCTTTTTCTTTTTCTTTTCAGTTTTGAGTTGAATTTGAATTCCAATTTGAATTTGAATTTCTGCACCACATGCAATACGTCCAACAATTTTTAAATTCCCCTCTTAACGGGTTTTGGGGTGTTACAGCTCTACCCTCCTAAAAAAAATCTCGTCCTCGAGATTGGTGGTTCTAGGAAAACAATTCCGGAAACTGTGCCTTAAGCTCGTCTTCTCGCTCCCATGTGGCTTCCTCTTCCGAGTGATGCTTCCACTGCACCATGCACATCCGGATTCTTTTATTTCTTGTGAGGTGTTCCATTGTCTCCAAAATCTTGAACGGTTGTTCGGCATAAGACAGATCCTCAGCTACGTCAACCTCGTTCATGGGTAACATCTCTTCAGACGTCCTTAGGCATTTCTTGAGCTGTGACACATGGAATACATCATGCACGTCCGATAGGCGAGCCGGTAATTCTAGTTGATATGCCACTTCGCCTTTCCTCTCCAGAACTTTAAAGGGTCTGATGTATCGAGGTGATAACTTCCCTTTCACCTTGAACCGACGAAGTCCTCGAATAGGGGACACCTTGAGGTAGACATAGTCCCCTACGTTGAAAACGAGCTCTCTTCTCCGTACATCGGCATAGCTCTTTTGTCGTGTTTGTGCTATCCTCAAGTTGTTACGGATTTCCCTCACTTTCGCCTCGGCATCTTGTAGTACCTCGGGTCCAAACACTTTACTTTCCCCGGCTTGGTTCCAGAATAGTGGGGTTCTGCACTTTCTCCCATACAAAGCCTCAAATGGTGACATCTTCATACTAGCCTGATAGCTGTTGTTGTAGGAGAACTCCGCATACGGTAAGTTCTTATCCCAACTCTGATTTTTTTGAGTGCACACGCTCTCAGCATGTCCTCAAGGATCTGATTGGTTCTTTCCATCTGCCCATCAGTTTGGGATGATAGGCAGAACTAAAATTCAGATGGGTTCCCATGGTTTCATGCAGCTTCTGCCAGAACCTTGAGGTGAACTGTGTCCCTCGATCTGACACTATCTTCTTTGGCACTCCATGGTAACACACGATCCTTGACATGTACAACTCCGCCAATTTGGATCCGCTGTAGCTTTCTTTCACGGGGGTGAAATGAGCTACCTTGGTTAGCCTGTCGATGATGACCCATATTGAATCATATCCTGATTGGGTCCTAGGCAATCCCACTATGAAATCCATACCGATTTCTTCCCATTTCTATTCAGGCACTTTGAGTGGTTGCAATAATCCCGCGGGTCATTGATGTTCCGCTTTCACCAACTGACATGTGTCACATAGGGCAACATGTTCCGCGACATCTCGCTTCATTCCATACCACCAATATCTGCTCTTGAGGTCATGATACATCTTAGTACTTCCAGGATCAACGGAATAGTCAGAATCATGAGCCTCCTTCAAAATCAATTCACGGATCTCCTTCACTTCAGGCACACAGATTCTCTTCCCGTGCCACACCGTACCTTGTTCATCCTCTCTGAAACCAGGGGCTCTATTATCCTTGATGAGTTGTCGGATTTCTTGTATCTTCTCATCATTCTTTTGACCATCGCGTATTTCTTGCTGTA
Source organism: Neostapfia colusana (assembly GCA_030760725.1). Taxonomy (NCBI): domain Eukaryota; kingdom Viridiplantae; phylum Streptophyta; class Magnoliopsida; order Poales; family Poaceae; genus Neostapfia; species Neostapfia colusana. Next base: position 98,480,895 of record JASWHV010000007.1, on the reverse strand, counting down.
ATGTGGAGTCCACTTTCATGGCGATGGCTTCACCACTATTCACCAGGTATAGGTGGAGTCTTATAACCTCTTCCTTCAATTCTGTAGGCATGTCCTTCAAGCTCAACCTATTGACCTGCACCTTCCGGCTTAAAGCATCTGCCACGACGTTCACTTTCCCAGGATGATAGTTGATGCCTACATCAAAGTCGTTGATCAGCTCTAACCATCTCCTTTGTCTGAGGTTGAGATCTGGCTGTGTGAAAATGTACTTTAAGCTCTTACGATCTGTATATATCTCTGTCCTCTTCCCCATCAAGTAGTGCCGCCAAATCTTCAACGCGTGTACCACTACGGCTAGTTCTAGGTCATGTGTAGGATAGTTCTTCTCGTGTTTCCGGAGCTGCCGGGATGCATAAGCCACGACATGCCCCTCTTGCATGAGAACACATCCCAACCCGTTTCCAGAGGCATCGCAGTACTGTAGGATCGAAGAGCACGTGAAAAGATACCAGAGGGGGGGGTGAATGGTAGATTAAAACTTTTCGCAGCGGAAACAACAAAAACCCCTCAGCAAAAAATCAATCGGTTAAAGAAACCATGTGTGCAAGTGTTTTCAAACGTGTTCAACCGTGAGAAATCAAGTAGAGAGGTATAGAATCAAGTCACGGATCTAATGCAACAAGAATCACTTGAAAACACGAAGTAAAACTTGAGATACGATCAAAACTCTAAATGAAGATCAATCTGTTCTACCCGATATAAAACAGATCTGCAACGCTGCAAAGAAACTCGTGTATCACAAAAACTAAAGATCTGAAGCTCGTGAAAATTTCACAGATGATATATAATTGAGTTGTGAAGACAACCCAAAAAGAATCACGTCAATTGGATCTGTAAAACTCGAGTTATGAACGAAACACCGAAGCAACGTCGGTCTGTCCAGAAACTCGGCGATAAAGACTTGACGAAAAACAAGTCGGACGAACAAGGCACAAAAGCTCCTCGAAACTATGAACTTTATTCAATATAAACGCAAGAAGAACAGCCCAAAGTTCTCTGCCCACGAGAGCTCTGGCCTCCCTTGCTTTTATAGCCAGCCCTCAGGCTAAACAATCCAATCTAGGACTCCTACTCCTAATTGGACTCGTATCCTAACTTACCATAACTGCTCAGGACTCTCCTATTCGCAGATAGAAGCAATAGTGAGACTTCCAAACACCTTAGGAGCGTCCTAAACATTCCTAAAACAACTCAACTTCGTGCCTAGCACGAAATCCTATCATAACCAACTCAAATCTTCCATATTTGAGCCATATCCGACTCAGCCTCAGCCTGAGTACGCAATCCAGCCGGTTGGACCTTTACGACCAATTCTTTACGTCCACTTTTCTTCATCACGCCTTGGAACAATGTTGCCACGTCCATGCACTCCTTGTACACGTGCAAACACCTTCCAACGACGTACACGCAACCTTCATATGCACTGCCCTTGATCCAAACATGCTGCTCGACCTCCTGATCAACTTAACCACAGCTCCTCCCGAACTTGGTTGTTGGAACCTCATCTCCTCCCTGAGACTAGTCCAAGGATCCTGTCACCAGCCATGTCTTGAACTCAAGCAACACCTGCACATGAATAAACAACCAATTCTTCCGAGCACAAGTCCACGACTTGACTCACGTTAGTTCGAAAACCACAACACCTTACATGAGCACGTCACATAAGCATGTTGCAAACCATATCAAATGATAACAGCCATAACCACCAAAACACACCAAAAACTTAGCAAATTAATACTAAGCAAACCTTCCCATAAAGCAAGTTTGAAACATTGCGAGTTAAAAGAAAAAACAAGACGCTGCAGTTCTACGAGTTGAACTTCACAGGAGCTCCCTAAAAATAAGCTCCGGACCTCGCAGAAGCTCTCCGGACCTTGCAGGAGCTCTCCGGGCCTTGCGTCGGACCTTGCCAACACTTGGCGGACCTAACAAAGAACTTGTCGGACCTTGCCACAGAAGAATGTTTTGGCAATATTCAAAACTTTGAATGTTAATGCTAACTTTTATCCTAATTGCCAATGTATTCAGCACACATAGGTCTCATAAGTACACCGAAAAGTTCTTCTGCATATCTGGCATAACTAGCACTGGGGCTGTTGTCAATCTTTTCTTTAGCTCTTGAAAACTCGTCTCGCACTGCGGCGTCCATGTGAATGTGATTCCTTTCTCCAACAGTTTGGTGAGGGGTCTCGAAATCTTGGAGAAACCCTCGATAAACCGTCGATAGTATCCAGCCAATCCTAAGAAGCTTCGAACTTCCCCGACATTCTCAGGGGTCTTCCACTTCTCTACATCCTCGATCTTGGCGGGATCTACGGAGATTCCTCCCTCCGAGATTATATGTCCTAAAAAGGGAACTCTCTTCAGCCAAAACTCACACTTGCTCAACTTGGCATATAGTTGGTGTTCTCTCAGCTTCTGCAACACCAACCTTAGATGTTTCTCATGTTCTTCTTCATCTTTGGAGAATACGAGAATGTCATCAATGAAAACCACCACAAATTTGTCCAGATATTCCATGAATACCTTGTTCATGAGATACATGAAGTATGCCGGGGCATTAGTTAGCCCGAAAGGCATGACGGTGTATTCATACAGTCTGTACCGAGATACGAAAGCTGTCTTTGGAATATCAGTTTGCCTTATCTTAAGTTGGTGGTATCCCGACCTGAGATCAATTTTCGAGAACACACAAGCTCCCCTCAACTGATCAAACAAGTCTTCAATGCAGGGTAATGGGTACTTGTTCTTGATGGTTACTTCATTCAAGGCACGGTAGTCTACGCATAACCTTTAGGTTCCGTCCTTCTTGGGCACAAATATCACTGGAGCTCCCCATGGTGAGGAACTAGGACGAATGTACCCCTTCCCTATCAATTCTCTTAAATGATCCATGAGTTCTCCCAGCTGCTTGGAGTCCATCCGATAAGGTCTCTTGTATATCCGAGCTATTCCAGGCACTAGCTCAATCGCGAATTCCACTTCACGATCGGGAGGCATACCTGGCAACTCCTCCGGAAAAACGTCTGGATATTCCCTGATAATCCTGATCTCCTCCACTTTCACCTCAACTTGATTTAATTTAATTTCCCTCCTAGGCTCTTGTATTGTTATGAACTTTACTTTTGTGCCACTAGGGTGAGTTAGTTCCACCGTTCTGGTCGAACAATGGATGATTCCCTTATGTTTGGTCAACCAAATGTCAATTTAAAGCATTACATATTAACTTCCCAATTTGCTTGTTTAAACTTAAGATTCATGGGGTCTTATTATATTAGCATTTTCTGAGGGTCTCACGTCTTACGCGAGAATAAATGCACTCTTAATTCATAGGGGTTCACACATCAAAGCAAAACAATCCTGAAGACGAGGTTGTGGACAATTGTCCATGGCTTCCACAACTCACGTCACACACCAAACATAATCACACCATTAACTAAGGTAACGACTCGACTACTCGACATCTGCTAAACTAAGGGAAAGGACTCTACACTACTTGTATCACTGAGCTGGCTCCTCGGGATCTTCCTCATTATTGCGGCTGCCCTCTGACTCCATTTTGGGTGGGGAAGCTGCTGGTGGAGAAGTGCGGCGACGCCTGCTCTCCCGGCGATCTGAGGAGTCAAGAGTCCATGTGTCATTCACGGTGACACACAGTTCATTCCCATCTCCTCTCTCTCTCGCCCTCAAGCTGGATCGAAGCAACGCCTCGGTCTCCTTCAGGGTGTCACGTACATCCTGAAGCTCCTGCTGACACTCCTGCAGTCGAGTGCTGAGCATAGTAGCAGCATCCAAGCACAAGTCCATGTGCTCATGGGAAGTCCCTTGCTGCACTGGCGGCTACTTGTACTCCGTTGTACCACTCTCACGCTGGAGGACATACATGTACTCAGTCCTGTCCAGGTGGCGATGGTAGATGTGACTCTGGCAGGTGATTGCCTCCCAGGTGACATCCTTCTCCGCATCGAACTGTGTCGTTCGACAAGCTGGAGAGCGGTGGATCTTGAGCAGCTGATTTTCGTGGATAATCCTCATTTCTGAACTCCACTCTTCCCGCTTCTCACGGATGGTTCGGGTGGAGCTGTAGTGTATGATTAGCTTGCCCGTATTGCCGGCGGCTTGGAGCATGCGTCGAAGACGGCGCAACAAGCCTCCTACTGCCAATCCGTAGGAGAGATACGTCACCGGACAGTCCTCCTCTCTCAGGGCAAGGGCAACTACGGGAACTCTCCCTCCGGTGGACTTGCGGGCGGTACGGATCATGCGGACCATCTAAAACATAAAGCATTTAAAATTAAGTTAGATAAGATTTTAAACAAAAATCCTATTTTGAATAAAAGTTGGGGTAAGATGAATAAAGTGACCCCGTTAAATAACACCTTCAACCCACACTTTTGTAAAATAGTTTTTAAGAAAATAGGGTCCTTAAATACGTCTATTTCTACCTAGGTCCACGTTCCTACGGGCAACCTTGGCGCTGATACCACTTCTGTCACACCCGGTTTCTCCGAAGAACAACTGAGTGAATATCACATGTATGCCAGGATCATTTTCTCATACATGTGATGACAGACAGTGAAGCATCATTTATTACAAGCCAGGTGTCGAATATAAATAAGTCTTACATAGCATATGTCTCGATGGACGATAATAAGTTCATAACAAGTAAATAAAATAGCAACGGAAATATTATTCTTGTGGGCTCCGTCACAGGCGTTGCCCGGGGGACTCCATGAACCTAGAATCCTTCATCGGGTCCGAAGTCTTGGTCATTGAACACCACATCATCCCCTTGACCTGAGCAGCAATTTAAACCAACAAATATGCAAGGTTGAGTACCGTTGGTACTCAGCAAGTGTGGGAAAGTCGTGTCATGCATGGCCAGAGCAAGGAGAGGTTGAACTCATGGTTAAAGCACTACGCAATTATTACCTACCACCTTAGCTTATTAAGCACCTACATTACTACACAGGTGAAATGGTCCCAATCTCCCATCCCATCATCATAATCAAATAACCATAACATCATTTCCAATGTTAAGCTCCCTGATTAACATCCACAACCTCCAAGGTCATCATCCTCTAATCATGAATAAGTCCAAGCCGCTCTTGACCGTGAGCACGGCTGTCATGACAGTTTTGACTTTGCAGAGTTTGCACCACTATACCCACATGTAGTGATTTCATCCCCCGTTGCCGGGTGGACTAAAAGAACCACCATTATGCCAGTGGCCGCGAACCACATTCACACTTCCCAGGTGTGTAGCCAGGAGATCACCACGAAGCCTTTACAAAGGGATTCCCGACGAGCATGGGCCCACTGACGTTTCACCCCTAACAGCATACAAGAGGCTCCAACCCCGCACAATCCAACACACCCATACTACGCCGGGGATACACCTAATTAATTGGCCAAGCTGCCCCATCTCAGCATGTGGTTGGCACTGTAAAGCCAGGTTACATGCTCCATGAACCCGGTCCTTAGGATCCAGGCAAGTACTAAACACAAACCCGAGTCTCGTGCACCCAGCACCAACCAAATCATCCAACTTGCCTTGATCCCTACCTATACATAACTCATAACATCTCATTCAAGAGTATGGTAAATAAACTGATGATCTCATATCCCAATTATCCCATTCTAAGCACGGCTAAGCATAAGCATGTAAATGAATGATATGATAAAATAAATCCCAATCCCAAGCTACAAGGAAACAAGATAATGCAATTCTAGGGAAACTTCCTAGCATGGGTTTCATATTTCAATTGACAATGCAAATAATTCTATCTACATATCCTAGCATAGAATCAAAGTGGTCAAGGACACTTGCCTTCTTCCTGCTGCTCTGGGAATGGAAAGTATTGATCTTGGAAGGGAAGAACTTGCTTTGGGGCAGGTTCTACTCATGCCAATAAACATAGCAAAAGAAAACAACAATCCATAAGACATAGTTCACACTTTCACTTCATACAAACCACACATACATACCTATGAAAGTCATTCACATTACTAAGTGTTGTGGTTATCCTAGATGTGTTGATTTTTGGCCTACATGCACTTTTAAACATATGTATATTATTTCTAACTTTTGTATTCAGATTTCTGTTTGCACACTATATATGAATTTCGAATTTAAACAAATTTTTAATACACTCTTTAGCTACCAAATTTGCATGGAAGGTAATTTCCTACTCCAAATGGGTTTTCAGATCTTCTACCAAATCCTAAACTGAAGTCTTTGGATTTGGAGACTTCATTTATCATTTTCTAGTTATGCATACCTATTTTCCTATATTTTCCAAATTTTTTCCTATGCCTAAAATTGAGTTTTAATATTAAATAGTAGGGCATATCATCTAAACAGAATAGGTTCTAATCTAAAATATTAAATAATATATTTTGGAACTTCTCCTCTGATGTGAACTAATTTAAATTTATTTTACCAATTTTCAGAATTATTTCCTAACCTAAAAATGTGTCCCTATAACTAATAAATGTGAACAATCAATTAAACAGATTCATTTCAGCTTAAAATCTACTTTTAACTCATTCTAAAGTTTTCCAAGTGCTAGGAGAGTTTAAATTTGAATTTACAATGTGTTTGTCTCACCTTTTAAATTTTAAATCCTAATTACATATTCAAATTCCTAAATTTAATATCATATAGGGTTAAAAAGGTAAACTCACCCCACTACAGGGTCTATTATATTATTTCATAAATTTCCAGGGGTCTAACTACACATAACAGAGGGGTTTTCCTAATTTTTATTAAGTCCAGGGGCTAAAACTGATTTTTAAATGAATTTACATGAATTTCTGAAGTACCAGGGGCTAGATCAGAAGTTTCCGGAGCTAGCTCGTGTTTTCTGAGATCCCCAGGGGGTAGCGCGTAAGAATCCCGGCCTTTATAATGCGGGGCCGACGTGGACCGTACGATTTTAAACAGATGGCTCAGATTAGATCGCCGAACCGGTACGTGCGGGTTTTAATTCTACCGTGCGATTTAAAATAGACGGCGCATAAGCGTCCACGTCGCTCTGACCGTGCGCGGGCGGCGCTGCCCAGCGGCGCGCGGCGGCGGGAGGTGGCGATCTCGCTGGAGAACTTCAGATCTTCGTTTATTCTTCCTAAAACTGGGATTTCATGGCATAGATCGGTAGAGGGGAGGTCGGGGATCTCACCTCGGGGTTTTTCTTGAGCTCGGAGGTCCTGGAAGGCGGTCGGCGTCGAGGTCCGAGGTGGAACCGCTGCGGTGCTCGTCGGAGCTGTGCCTAGAGCTTAAACCACCGAGTTTTCTGCACCTGCGTGATTCCCCGGTGGCGGTGGAACACGATCGTCACGTTAGATCGGAAAATCTGAGCAGAGATCGAGAGAAAACGGTGATCGGAGCTTCGGTTCTCACCGGGAGGAAAAACAGCTGATCGGGTGGGGAAAACAGGGCGATGCCGGCGTTTTTGTAGACGAGGGAGGGCGGCGTGTTTGTTTAGATCGAGCCGGAGTCGTCCGGGACCGGGAGTCGGAGTGGGGACGCGGAATTCCGGAGTCGGTTGCGATCGGCGCGCGCGGAAGAGTCCGGCTGTTGGCGCGAGCGGGAGGTGAGGGATGACACGGGGCCCCGCGTGTCGGTGAGAGGAAGAGGGGAGCGCGCGGCTGCGGGCTGGCGCGGGGGCGGGTGGGCCGGCTGGTGGGTTTCGGCCCACGGGCCGGGGTTTTTTTTCTTTTTTCTTTTTCTTTTCCTTTTCAGTTTTGAGTTGAATTTGAATTCCAATTTGAATTTGAATTTCTGCACCACATGCAATACATCCAAAAATTTTTAAATTCCCCTCTTAACAGGTTTTGGGGTGTTACACGCGCTGTGACGGCCGAGGAGAAGAAGGTCGCCACACGGCTGGAGGCCGGCGAGTGCGACTTGAAGGCCTGGGCTGAGGAGCTGTTGCTTCGGGAGGCAACTCTGGCCGAGAGGGAGGAGCAGGCCTCCCAGGAGCGTCAGGCAGCGCTGAAGCGGGAGCTTGCGGCCGACTTTTGGGCGTCAGAGCTGGAGCGACTCGCCAGGGACCTCGAGCTCCGGGAGAATTCCCTCTCAGCCAAGGAAAAGAAGTTCTCCGAGGAGGGGCCCAACGCCCTACTGGCTGCCCGCCAAGAGGTGGAGAAGCTCCAGGCTTCGCGGTCCGTCGAGGCCCGAGCGGTCTGGAACTTCGTCGACGAGGCTGGGTCCGCCCGGGTACCCCTTGGCTTCAGCCCCGTGAGGACGGGGGCTCCGGCGCAGGAGGTGGCCGAAGCGATCCCGGCACTCGAGTCCATCGGTGCCAAGCTAGACAGTCTCAAAGCCGTGATCGCCGACAGCTTGAGGCGGAGGGACGGGTCCTGGCGAAGGAGGTCGCCATGCACGTGCTGGCGTGCTTCCGGAGACAAGATCCTTCCTTCTCTCTGGAGCTGGGGAGACTGGCCCCGTCGTCAAGCGGGAGGAAGCTGCCAGGGCCGAATTCGGGGACATGGCCGCCCTCGTAGCCTCTAGGTTCCAGCGGAAGTCTGGGGACTCCTAGGCAGTCGCCCCTGCGGCCAGAAGGCCCTGTATCTTTTGTTTTTTGCTTTTGTTGAGTCTGTAGTCCAGATCATGGAGCCTTGAATGAATAGACTCTTGATTATTGTGTTTGTTCCTTATCTTCTTGTTGTCTTGGCTTGGCCTGCCCGAGTCCTTAGCTCTACAAGGAACTCAGAGGTCTTCATCAATCTTGAAGTCTTGCACAGACACCTTCCTCGGGTCCTTGTTGTGTTAAGGGCCCAAGGGGTCTTCGGAGCTCGCCCCGTGAGGACGGGGGGAGGTCCGGCTCTGCTGGCCACGTGGAGGGCTCGGAGCTCGTCTGAGGAGAGGGTGGTCCGGCCCCGCGGGACACGTGGAGCCTTCGGAGCTCACCCCTGCGGAGGGGGCGAGGCCCGGCTCTGCCGGCCACGTGGCGGGCCAGGAGCTATCCTCTGAGGAGAGGGGCCCCGGCCCCGCCGGGCACATGGGGCCTTTGGAACCCGCCCCTGCGAAGGGGGCGAGATCCTGATCCTCCGGTCTTGCGCTGGAGTAGTCAGGAGCTCCGGTCTTTCTTCGCGCGGTCCCCGTAGTGGCCCCCTGGTAGGTGTGGCTGGTTTGGGCACACCTACCATACTCCTGCGGGGGAGCTAAGGCCAGGAGGTCCTGCACAAAAGTAAGGGAACCATAATTCTCCTTGGGGTATCTCCCCTCCCTATCTCATAGTCTTATTTGGCTTACGGTCCTGGTCCGATATACGGGGCTTGGGCAATTCAGTGCGCCCGGCACCGGGGGTCCGGCTCCCTCCGAGGTCAGGGTACGATCGTCCGGCCCCTAGTACTGGACCGTAACGCTGGGGAGGCAGAGTGCACATGCTTTTGGTACGGAACCAGGCAAAGCATGTTGAACTCCCGTGGACCTCCGAAGGGCAGGGCACGCACGCTTTGGCTCGGAACCAGGCAAAGCAAGCTACGCACCCTAGACCCCCCATGCACAGCGCAGGCTTTTCCTGGAGGTGACCAACTGGCATCGTAGCACCTGACTGGGGGAGGCCCGAGAGGCCCCCTGGCCATCGACAGGTACCTCAAGCGCAACCGTCTTCGGTAGGATAGAAAATGCCAACTAGGGACGAGAGTGGGAAAGGAGAGCTAAATGTATGGTGAGCATACATGGAAAGTGCGGCCATAAAAATTAATGCATAATTTAAATGAGCACAAGGGTAAGAGCGTGGCAGGACAGGTTTCTTTCCATATAAATATCCATAGGAGGAAGGCAGGCTAAACATGGAGACAACGACCCGCCCCATTAAGAATGAAAGCAAGACTCTACGCGCTTAGGGTCGGAACCAGGCCAACCTGAAACGTAGTCCTGGACTGTCCCCTGGGTCTTAGCTGCTCCGAGCGTTGTTCCTGGACTCCATGGAATTTATTACTGAAAGAAAAAGAACTGTCCTACTACTGCTCTAGGAATAGAACCTACGGAGGTGTTCTATGTTCCAAGGGTTCGAGAGCGGATCTCCATCCTCGGTGGAAAGGCGTACGCACCCGGGGCGGCAAACTTTTGTGACTCGGAAGGGACCTTCCCAGCTAGGGGAGAGTTTGTCGGTCACTTCGCGAGAAAGTATGTGCCGCAGCACCAGGTCGCCATCTTGGAGCTCCCGAACACGCACTGTACTTTGATGGTAGTGCCGGAGCGCCTACCGGTACCGTGCGTTGCGGAGCGCTGCGTGTAATCGAGCCTCGTTGATGAGGTCGATGTCTTCACGCCGGAGGTTGTCCTGCGTGGCTTCGTCGTAAGCTCGGACACGGAGAGAACCCATGGTGATTTCTGGGGAAGCACAGCTTCGGCCCCGTACACCATGAAGAAGGGAGTCTCCCCAGTGGCCCAGCTTTGGGATGTCCGGTTAGCCCACAGTGTGCTCGGAAGCTCATCCACCCACTTGGCACCATGTTTCTTCAAGCCGGCATAGGTGCAAATCTTGAGGCCCCGAAGAATCTCGGCGTTGGCCCTCTCGACTTGCCCATTGCTCCTTGGGTGAGCAACGGAGGCATAGCACACCTGGATGCCGAGGTCTTCGCAGTAGTCTTGGAACGCTGCGCAGGTGAACTGGGTCCCGTTGTCGGTGACGATTCGGTTCGGGACCCCGAACCTACAAAAGATCGACCTGATGAACTTGACTGCGGATTGCTTGTTAATGGTGATGATGGGTGTAGCTTCCAGCCACTTGGTGAACTTGTCGATGGCGACGTAGAGGTACCGGAATCCCCCGACGGCTTTGGGGAATAGCCCCAGGATGTCCAACCCCCATACCGCGAACGGCCACGAGGGCGGGATCATCTGTACCATCTGAGCCGGTGTGTGGATCTTCTTGGCATGAAACTGGCACGCCTTGCAGCTCTTGACCAGCTTGACGGCATCTCGGAGTGTTGTCGGCCAGTAGAAGCCATGCCGGTAGGCTTTGCCGACAAGCGTGCATGAGGAAGAGTGACTCCCACATTCGCCTCCATGGATCTTAGCGAGCAAGTCGCAGCCTTCCCCTGGGTTATGCAACGCAATAGGACGTGGTTGGCGCCACACCGATAGAGATCCCCTTCTACCAGCGCGTATCTTTTAGCCATGCGCACGATCCGTTCAGCGGATACACGTTAATCAGGGAGGATATTGTCTTTCAAGTAGTCCCGGATCTCCGTGATCCATGCATTGGGTCTGACTTGAGCTTCTGGATGTTGAGCGCTGGGCAGCACGGAGTCCCTAGTGACGCTTATGATCCTTGGCGGCGTCCATGGTAGCAGTGTGACGCCCTCAATTCTGTGGAAAGCCACGGAACCGAGAACTAATGCATATGTGTGCCCAGGATGTTCATCACATACACACATACGTTCCACAAACTGAATTCAGATTATATATTACCACGAATAACAGAGTTTATTACAACACCTCATGAGTCTTGGACCCATGCTCACAGCGGAAATCTTAATTCTAAGCAGCGGAAGTCCTTATTTAAATGCGGAAGCAAAACTAAGCAGAAGTGACTCCATCTCTACTCCCTCCACAGGCAAGGTTGAGAACAGATCACTCGCCATAATGCTCTACTCGGTCTTCATAGTAGTCTTCTCTTGCTGTTGATGAAGAAATAATAATGCTAGTTTGAGTACAATGATGTACTCAGCAAGTGCGGGAAAACACATGATATGCAGCTCATTAAACAAGGTAGGCATAAAAGGTTTATTTGCAGAGAAGCAGTTCTGTAAAACCATGATAAAACAACAACTTAAATTTAAATGTAATCCCAACATGTATTAAATTACCAACATACCTCCATCACTTCCCATGTTCCATCCGAACATTAACCAATCTTTTATTCATACTCACGAATACCTCCTCGTATTCGCTACCATCTCTCCTCATAAAACAACCACGTCTCGCACCGAGACCAATCTCATGTCATGACCCATCAATCATGCAACCATCTCATCTCCCGGACTCAGCAGTCCCAAACCAAACCATAACCAATAACCATAACCAAGAACCTTCCCAATAACCATTCTAATAACCATCCCAGTAACCATCCCATCTAATCATGGCAGTTTAGCCAGGTGCTCGTGACCGTAAGCTCGGCTATCATGATAGTTTTAATAACTCTGCAGAGTTTGCACCTCTTTACCCACAAGATTGTGATTTCGTCACCCGTCGGCGACTGCAGAACCTCCATTTTACCGGTACACAACCGTCGGTGTATGGTCAAGAGATCACAAAATAGCCTTTACAAAGGGGTTACTAGATGTATGGACTCACTAAGGTTTCACCGGCAGGCTAGAATCTCCAATTCTCCCACCCACGGGCCCCCTCTTGTGCCATGCAGTTCCCAGGGCAGTCCTCACTCGACTCCCATTCCCCGCGCCTTCCACAGTCCATAACACTCTAGCAACTTACCTAATTACTCAGCTAAGCCGCACCCATACTTGGCCTTGTGGTGGCACTGTTATCCTGGCATGTGCATGCATGAACCGGTCCTTAGATCTATGGCAAGTAAACCACCATCTCAAGCTACCTCATTCACAAACCCGGGCTTGCCTAGATCTCCCTCCGATCCATATCCATTGTTAACATCAGTTTCTCATTATCAATACGAGTGCAGTTAGCTAGACACATCTATCTCGCTTCCCAATCCCATAGACTCGGCGAAGCATAAAGCAAAAACCATACCCGACTCATAACTTCCCAGGCGACAAGGGTGGTTTAACAAAAACTAGTAAACTCCTATAAAAGGGTTTCCCATCATGTTTGACTCAGCACGCACATCTTTTAGCAAAACAAAATAGTTTTACCCAAAACATAGGATCAACATGGTCAAGGAGCACTTGCCTTGTTCTTGCGGTTCCGGTTGTTCTTGATTCTCAAAACCTTGTTGCTGCAGCTCGTCGTAGACAGCTTCCTGAGTTTGTCATGTTATTGTAGGATTCACGTGCATACAAAATTCACAGCAATCAATATCATGCACAAACCCTAAACTAGATGTGATGATGCACATGCATGCTATCCTACGATTAGTTTTATTAGATTGATCTGTTGCTCTTGCATGGCTTGCATGGTCAGAGGTGTTCGGATCAAAGATGAACGTGGCGATGATCTTGTCTTTAGACCAAACTGATCATCGAGTGTTCTGCCCATGAAAAGGCTTCTGTTCGAAACGAATTGAAGAACAGATGCAAAGAGATGAACACAATAATGTCGTAAGGTGGTATTGAAGTCCTACCTCACGCTCTTCTTGTCTTCGGGGTCCTCCCCAGACCGCTTGGTTCTCCTCCGATGATCTCCCTTGTTGTGCTTCGGCGATGTTTTGCTCGGAGAGTTAGGGCTAGGGCTCTAAGTCGTCGGCTCAGGAGTTGAAAGAGAAGTTCGTGGTTTCGGCCAGAGGTTTTGGGTTCTATTTATAATCGGGAAGAGAAGAGTCCTAATCTGATTGGATCCCGAATAAGAGTCTTATTCAGATCTTTGTTAGATCCTGACGTCTTATCTTCGGTAACCATCGTGGATTTTAGATCGGTTTCTGTTGCGTACCGGTGTCCTTACGCGTAACAGCTCCTCCGTGATGATGAGCTCCGGAAGCTCCACGTGTCCTCCGGGCCTGGTATCTCCTCATCCGCAGAGACGAGCTCCGGTTGTGCCGCGTGTCAATCGATCGAGACATCCCTCTTCTTCGGAGGTGAGCTCCGCGTACGCCACGTGTGAGTGCCGGTCTTTCCGCTCTCCTTTCCCCAGGGACATGCCCCGAGGTCGACACGTGTTTAGCTGCGACGGACCTTCCGGAGATAAGCTCCGGTGGCGACACGTGTTCGATAGATCCGGACTTCTCTGAGATGAGCTCCGAGATTGACACTAATCCCGCGCGACTGGTCCTCTTATTTCCGCGAGGACTAGCTCCGAGGATGACACGTGCCCTCTGAAAAATGCTTTGGCTTCTTCCGCAGAGGCTAGCTCCGCGGCAGCACGTGTCCCACAAGGTCGGACCTCTTTCCAATTGCGGAGGTGACCTCCGAGCCTGCCACATAGCTAGTTTAGCGGCGGACCTCTCCCAAATTTCTTGGGGATGAGCTCCGAACACGCCACGTGGTCTGCTGGCCGTGGAAGCTGCCTTCGGTGCTCTCGGAGAGCTTTATTGGCTATCCTTTTGATACTTGTCTCTATTCCTACTTTTCTTTAAAAAAAATTCTTCTTCATAAAACATGAACATATGCTGACACCCGAAATGAGGGTGTCACAAATCTACCCCCCTTAAATTGAATCTCGCCCTCGAGATTCGTTAGTAGAAAATAGATGGGGGAATTCAGCCTTAATATCCTCTTCACGCTCCCATGTGGCTTCAGCTTCAGTGTGATGGCTCCATTGTACCTTGCACCATTGAATCACTTTGTTTCGGGTGACCCTTTCCTTTACGTCCAGGATTCGGACAGGGTGTTCTGCGTAAGTCAGGTCCTCTTGAAGTTCAAGTTCTCTCATTGACACTTGTTCCTCTGGTACTCTCAAACACTTTTTGAGCTGGGATACATGAAACACGTCATGTACGTCGGAGAGGTGGTGTGGGAGCTCTAGTTGATAGGCTACTTCTCCTCGCTTGTCCAAAATCTTAAATGGTCCGATGTAGCGAGACGCTAGTTTGCCTTTGACGTTAAAACGTCGTTGGCCTCGGATAGGCGATACCTTAAGGTATACGAAGTCTCCTACTTCAAAGGTCAACTTCCTACGCCTATTGTCCGCATAGCCTTTCTGTTGTGACTGAGCAGCCTTTAAGTTTTCCTGTATTGTTTGGACTTGCTTTTCAGCCTCTTGTAGTACTTCGGGTCCAAACACCTGGTTCTCTCCAGTCTCGTTCCAGAACAGCGGCGTTCTACACCGTCTACCATATAAGGCTTCGAAAGGCGACATCTTCAAGCTAGTTTGATAGCTGTTGTTATAGGAGAACTCGGCATACGGTAAACTCCTATCCCAACTACGCCCACGTTTCAAGGCGCAAGCTCTCAGCATGTCCTCCAAAATTTGGTTCGTCCTCTCGGTTTGCCCATCTGTTTGTGGGTGATAGGCGGAGCTAAAATCCAGTCGTGTACCCATGGCTTTCTGCAGCTTCCTCCAGAATCTAGAGGTAAACTGAGAACCTCGATCTGACACTATCCTCTTCGGAAATCCATGACGGCACACGATCTGCTCCATGTACAATTCTACCAACTGTGTAACATTGTAACTGGTCTTTACCAGAAGAAAATGGGTGGTTTTCGTCAACCGGTCCACAATGACCCAGATGGAGTCGTATCCTGACTGAGTTCGTGGCAATCCGACAATGAAGTCCATACTGATGTCCTCCCATTTCCATTCAGGTATTTTCAAAGGTTGCAACAATCCAGCGGGTTTTTGATGTTCGGCTTTTACCCGTTGGCATGTGTCGCATAGGGCAACGTATTCGGCTATATCCCTCTTCATACCATCACCAACAGCAAGTTTTCAAGTCCTTGTACATTTTGGTGCTCCCTGGATGTATGGAATAGGGTGAATCATGTGCCTCCCTTAATATCATGCCGCGAAGGTGTCTTAGGTTTGGCACACAAATCCTTTTTCCTAGCCAAAGCGTACCCTTTTCATCCTCCTTGAAATCCTTCTCTACCCCTTGTCGGATTCTTTCCTTGATCTCCTTGATCCCCTCGTCCATTGGTTGGCCCTTTCTTATTTCTTGCTCCAATGGGGAGTGGATCTCTGTTATCTCCACGTTATTCAAGAATCCGAGGTGTAACCGTTCGAACTCCTTACGTAGCTCGGGTGGTAGCTTCCGAACCGTGAGTTGGTGGCATGCTCCCTTTCTGCTCAATGCGTCAGCTACTACATTGGCCTTCCTGGGGTGGTAGTTGATTCCCACATCATAATCCTTGATGAGTTCTAACCATCGACGTTGCCTCAAATTCAAGTCCGTTTGTGTAAATATGTACTTGAGGCTTTTATGATCCGTATAGATCTCACATCGATGACCAAGGATATAATGTCTCCAAATTTTCAATGCATGCACCACTGCTGCTAACTCCAAATCATGTGTAGGATAGTTAAGCTCATGCTTCTTTAATTGTCGTGAGGCATAGGCTACCACTTGTCCTTCCTGCATGAGCACACATCCGAGCCCTTGTCTGGATGCGTCACAATATATGTCAAAGCTCTTGCTTACGTCTGGCAATACCAGAACTGGTGTTGTGGTTAGCCTTTTCTTGAGTTCCTCAAAACTTTCTTGGCAGGCTTGTGTCCATTGAAAGACTTTTCCCTTCATTAGCAACTCCGTTATAGGTTTTGCTATCTTAGAGAAGTCTTTAATGAAGCGACGATAGTATCCTGCCATCCCAAGGAAACTTCGAATATCCCTCACGCTCTTTGGTTGGTCCCACTTTAGAACATCTCTCACCTTTCCAGGATCAACCGATACCCCTTCCTTGGAGATGATGTGGCCTAGGAAAGATATTTCCTTTAGCCAAAATTGACACTTGTCGAGCTTGGCATACAACTGATGCTCGCGCAACTTCTGCAAGGTCAATCTCAGATGTTCTTCATGCTCCTCCTTACTTTTTGAATACACCATAATGTCATCGATGAAAACCACGACGAACTTGTCCAAGTACTCCATGAAAACCTTGTTCATAAGGTACATGAAGTATGCGGGTGCATTCGTCAATCCAAAAGACATAACGGTATATTCATATGAACCATACCGTGTTCGAAAGGCTGTCTTAGGTATATCGGAGGGCTTAATCTTTAGCTGGAAATATCCCGACCGAAGATCAATCTTGGAGAATACTTGGGCTCCTTTCATTTGATCGAACAGGTCCTCTATACGGGGCAGAGGGTATTTATTCTTGATTGTCACCTCGTTGAGAGACCTGTAGTCCACGCACATTCTTTGGGTTCCGTCCTTCTTGTCCACGAAAAGTACCAGGGCTCCCCATGGTGACGAACTTGGACGGATAAAACCCTTCTCCAACTGTTCTTGAATTTGCTTCTTGAGTTCAACTAACTCGTTGACGGGCATCCTATATGGTCTCTTAGCTATGGGTGCAGTTCCAGGTACCAAATCTATGGCAAACTCGATGTCCCGGTCAGGTGGCATACCTGGAAGTTCTTCCGGGAACACGTCCGAAAATTCCTGAACCACTGGAATGTTGTCCAATGCTACTCCTCCAACATGGTTCAAATCCGCCCGTTCGGTTGCTTGCTGGGCTGACTCAAACTCGACACGGATACCGTGTTCGTTTGTCAACTGCACGCTTCTCTCAGCGCATTGGATTACTCCATTGTGCTTGCTTAACCAGTCCATTTCGAGTATGATGTCAATTCCGTGGGAGTCCAAGATAATAAGGTTGGCAAGGAAGTCTACCCCCCTTATTTTAAGGCTTACCTTAGGACATACTATACTAGTCCTCATTTCTCCTCCGGGAGAATTAACTAACATAGCACATTCTAAGTGGGATACGGGTAGATGATGTTTGGCAACATATTTGGATGATATGAAGGAATGTGATGCTCCGGAATCAAATAAAATGGTGGCTGGGTTGGAGTTGGCAAGGAACATACCAATTGCGACGTCCTCAGCCTGTTGTGCTTCTTCAGCAGTGACATGGTTAACGTGGCCACGAGCATAGTTCTGCGGTCCATGGTTCCCTTGGTTATCTCCTCCGTTTGGTCGCTGGTTCTGCTTGGGCACGTTTCCTTGCTGTCCAGGGCCTCTCTTCGGGCACTGGTTAGCGAAGTGGCCTACTTCCCCGCATGCAAAGCATGCCATGTTGCCTACGGCAGCAGGTACGTTGGGGCGGGGGTTTTGAACAGGAGCGCCATTGTTAGGCCGGGGCGCAGGAGGCATGGGCACACGAGGTGCCGGTGCAACGAACCGTTGCTGTGGTGGCTGACCAGGGCGGTACGTAGGAGTGGTCGATCCATACTGCGGTGCAGGGGGCATGTACCTAGGTCGTACGTTGCTCCCTTGGGGTTGGTATGGCATCTTCCTTTTGCACTCTCGCTCGATCTCTCGGATCTTGTTTTCCACCACAATAGCCTTATCAACTAGCTTCTGGAAGCTTACGTAGTCATTGTTGAGGAGCTGAACTTGGATCTCATTGTTCAACCCTCTCATGAACAGGTACTGCTTCCTTTGATCTGAGTTGACATCTTCGGGGGCATACCGGGACAATTGTATGAACTTGTTGAGATATTCATTCACACTTTTCTGTCCTTGGCGGAGACCTTCAAACTCCTGCCTTTTGAGCATCATTACACCGACAGGGATGTAGTGGGAGCGGAAATTTTCCTTGAACTCAGTCCAAGTGATTGTCTCCGGGTTGGCATGGGCGCTGCTCAAGGCATCCCACCAGTCGGCAGCAGCTCCCGTAAGTTGGTGCGACGCGAAGAGAACCTTCTCTCGGTCGTTGCACTGAACAATAGCGAGCTTCTTCTCCATGGACTTCAACCAATCATCGGCCTCCATTGGATCGCTTGCTTGAGCAAAGGTGGGTGGTCGAGTCCTCATGAACTCTCCCAACCTGTTATGAGCCGGCGGTGGTGGTGGCGGTGGTGCCGGAACGGGGTGTTGGTTGGCTTGCAACTGACCCAAAGTTTGGATCATGGTTTGCATAAGGTGGTTTTGCATGGCCATCAACCTTTCTAGGTTGTTTTCGCCAGCTCCGGGGTTAGCAGGAACTTCCTCGTGGTCATCTTCCTGGACGTTCCTTCGGCTGACGTTTCCTCTCACCATCTGTGAGAGAGAACGAAATAGAATAGAAGGTTAGAAGGTAGGTCCTTTCATCTATATGCATCAAGGTGAGTTGGACTATATATATTAGTACTTATGAGGATGTGATCAAGTGCCGAAGCAATTCACACCTCTTTCTTCTTACGTATGGATATGGACAACGTTTTTGAGACGTCCCACAACTCATACTTAAATACATATCCACAATTAATCATCACAAGGGCCCACTCAACTCCTATTCAAGGATGGTTTCCTATGTCAAGGTGGTTTTAAAGGCCAATCTAGGCTATTCACCCAAGGGTGCTTGTAACTCCTTCCTGGGGTTTAACCCATAGTTCTATTATCTATCTAAGGCTTTCTATCTAGGCGTGTAACCTACTGTCAACCCGTGGCTCTGATACCAATCTGTGACGCCCTCAATTCTGGGGAAAGCCACGGAACCGAGAACTAATGCATATGTGTGCCCAGGATGTTCATCACACACACACATACGTTCCACAAACTGAATTCAGATTATATATTACCACGAATAACAGAGTTTATTACAACACCTCATGAGTCTTGGACCCATGCTCACAGCGGAAATCTTAATTCTAAGCAGCGGAAGTCCTTATTTAAATGCGGAAGCAAAACTAAGCAGAAGTGACTCCATCTCTACTCCCTCCACAGGCAAGGTTGAGAACAGATCACACGCCATAATGCTCTACTCGGTCTTCATAGTAGTCTTCTCTTGCTGTTGATGAAGAAATAATAATGCAAGTTTTAGTACAATGATGTACTCAGCAAGTTTGGGAAAACACATGATATGCAGCTCATTAAACAAGGTAGGCATAAAAGGTTTATTTGCAGAGAAGCAGTTCTGTAAAACCATGATAAAAAACAAACTTAAATTTAAATGTAATCCCAACATGTATTAAATTACCAACATACCTCCATCACTTCCCATGTTCCATCCGAACATTAACCAATCTTTTATTCATACTCACGAATACCTCCTCGTATTCGCTACCATCTCTCCTCATAAAACAACCACGTCTCGCACCGAGACCAATCTCATGTCATGACCCATCAGTCATGCAACCATCTCATCTCCCGGACTCAATAGTCCCAAACCAAACCATAACCAATAACCATAACCAAGAACCTTCCCAATAACCATTTCAATAACCATCCCAGTAACCATCCCATCTAATCATGGCGGTTTAGCCAGGTGCTCGTGACCGTAAGCTCGGCTATCATGATAGTTTTAATAACTCTGCAGAGTTTGCACCTCTTTACCCACAAGTTTGTGATTTCGTCACCCGTCAGCGACTGCAGAACCTCCATTTTACCAGTACACAACCGTCGGTGTATGGTCAAGAGATCACAAAATAGCCTTTACAAAGGGGTTACTAGATGTATGGACTCACTAAGGTTTCACCGGCAGGCTAGAATCTCCAATTCTCCCACCCACGGGCCCCTCTTGTGCCATGCAGTTCCCAGGGCAGTCCTCACTCGACTCCCATTCCCCGCGCCTTCCACAGTCCATAACACTCTAGCAACTTACCTAATTACTCAGCTAAGCCGCACAAATACTTGGCCTTGTGGTGGCACTGTTATCCTGGCATGTGCATGCATGAACCGGTCCTTAGATCT
Source organism: Neostapfia colusana (assembly GCA_030760725.1). NCBI lineage: Eukaryota > Viridiplantae > Streptophyta > Magnoliopsida > Poales > Poaceae > Neostapfia > Neostapfia colusana. Next base: position 98,460,430 of record JASWHV010000007.1, on the reverse strand, counting down.
ATGGCAAGTAAACCACCATCTCAAGCTACCTCATTCACAAACCTGGGCTTGCCTAGATCTCCCTCCGATCCATATCCATTGTTAACATCAGTTTCTCATTATCAATACGAGTGCAGTTAGCTAGACACATCTATCTCGCTTCCCAATCCCATAGACTCGGCGAAGCATAAAGAAAAAACCATACCCGACTCATAACTTCCCAGGCGACAAGGGTGGTTTAACAAAAACTAGTAAACTCCTATAAAAGGTTTTCCCATCATGTTTGACTCAGCACACACATCTTTTAGCAAAACAAAATAGTTTTACCCAAAACATAGGATCAACATGGTCAAGGAGCACTTGCCTTGTTCTTGTGGTTCCGGTTGTTCTTGATTCTCAAAACCTTGTTGCTGCAGCTCGTCGTAGACAGCTTCCTGAGTTTGTCCTGTTATTGTAGGATTCACGTGCATACAAAATTCACAGCAATCAATATCATGCACAAACCCTAAACTAGATGTGACGATGCACATGCATGCTATCCTACGATTAGTTTTATTAGATTGATCTGTTGATCTTGCATGGCTTGCATGGTCAGAGGTGTTCGGATCAAAGATGAACGTGGCGATGATCTTGTCTTTAGACCAAACTGATCATCGAGTGTGCTGCCCATGAAAAGGCTTCTGTTCGAAAGGAATCGAAGAACAGATGCAAAGAGATGAACACAATGATGTCGTAAGGTGGTATTGAAGTCCTACCTCACGCTCTTCTTGTCTTCGGGGTCCTCCCCAGACCGCTTGGTTCTCCTCCGATGATCTCCCTTGTTGTGCTTCGGCGATGTTTTGCTCGGCGAGTTAGGGCTAGGGCTCTAAGTCGTCAGCTCAGGAGTTGAAAGAGAAGTTCGTGGTTTCGGCCAGAGGTTTTGGGTTCTATTTATAATCGGGAAGAGAAGAGTCCTAATCTGATTGGATCCCGAATAAGAGTCTTATTCAGATCTTTGTTAGATCCTGACGTCTTATCTTCGGTAACCATCGTGGATTTAAGATCGGTTTCTGTTGCGTACCGGTGTCCTTACGCGTAACAGCTCCTCCGTGATGATGAGCTCCGGAAGCTCCACGTGTCCTCCGGGCCTGGTATCTCCTCATCCGCAGAGACGAGCTCCGGTTGTGCCGCGTGTCAATCGATCGAGACCTCCCTCTTCTTCGGAGGTGAGCTCCGCGTACGCCACGTGTGAGTGCCGGTCTTTCTGCTCTCCTTTCCCCAGGGACATGCCCCGAGGTCGACACGTGTTTAGCTGCGACGGACCTTCCGGAGATAAGCTCCGATGGCGACACGTGTTCGATAGATCCGGACTTCTCTGAGATGAGCTCCGAGATTGACACGTATCCCGCGCGACTGGTCCTCTTCTTTCCGCGAGGACTAGCTCCGAGGATGACACGTGCCCTCTGAAAAATGCTTTTGCTTCTTCCGCAGAGGCTAGCTCCGCGGCAGCACGTGTCCCACAAGGTTGGACCTCTTTCCAATTGCGGAGGTGACCTCCGAGCCTGCCACGTAGCTAGTTTAGCGGCGGACCTCTCCCAAATTTCTCGGGGATGAGCTCCGAAAACGCCACGTGGTCTGCTGGCCGTGGAAGCTGCCTTCGGTGCTCTCGGAGAGCTTTATTGGCTATCCTTTTGATACTTGTCTCTGTTGCTACTTTTCTTAAAATGTTTTTCTTCTTCATAAAACATGAACATATGCTGACACCCGAAATGAGGGTGTCACAAGCAGGGCCGCCGGGACCGCCAGCTTCGAGGTGCTGGTCCCGCCCCCTTCGCCTGGCACGGTAGACCGGGCTGTGGGCCACAGCAACGTCCTCTTGAAAACTCCTTCAGGCACTAGGGCTCCGGTGGAGGCCTTCATTGAGAGGTCGTCGGCCGCGGCATTGTCGGCGCGCGGTACATGGCGCAGGTCCAAGGCAAGGAAGTCTTTCTCCAGCATCTGCACATGGAGCAGATAGGCAGCTAGTTGCGGGTCATTGCAGGAGCATTCACCCTTGACTTGCTTGCTGACTAGCTGGGAGTCGCCCTGTGCCAACAACTGGCGAGCGCCAAGAGACAGGGCTGTCTTTAGGCAAAAGATGAGGGCTTCATACTCTGCCATGTTGTTGGTTGCCTTGAAATTGAGACGCACCATGTACCCAAACTGCTCCCCCGATGGCATGAGAAGCAGTACGCCGGCACCGGCCCACTGCTTTCGCAAGGATCCGTCAAAGAAGAGCGTCCTGTGAGGCCCGGTGAAGACCGGAGCTCGGGGCTTTGGTTCACCGTCTTCGTGGCCCCCTGGGTTGGTTGGCGATGGCGTCCACTCAGCCATGAAGTCAGCAAGTGCTTGGCTATTGACCGCGTGTCGAGGTAGGAAGTCCAGCTCGAACTCCGCCAATTCCTCTGCCCACTTAGCGACGTTGCCGGCCGCGTTGGGGCTGTGAAGGATGGCCTTCAACGGGAAGGCGGTGACCACCGAGATCCGGTGGGCCTGGAAGTAGTGGCGGAGTTTCCTGGACGCCACGAGTACTGCATACAGCAGCTTGTGGACCTCCAGGTACCATATCTTTGCGTCATGGAGGACTTCACTGATGTAGTAGACAGGCCTCTAGATGGTCCGGACCCTCCCCCCTAGGCCTGAGAGTTCTTACTCCATTGGCTCAGGCCGATAGGAGGTAGACGGGTCTAGGGGTGCCTCCGGGAGCTGGGAGCCGGGGGCTTCTAGGTCGTCTTGGACCTCCGGGAGGTCCCGTTGGACTTCCGGGAGGTCGTCCTGAACCTTCGGGAGGTCATCTTGTAGCTCCGGGAGGTCCTGTTGGACCTCTGGGTGGTTGTCTTAGAGCTCCGAGAGGTCGTCTTGGGCCTCCGGGGTCTCCTGGTGCTTGTCTTTTGCCACCGGAGCAGGTTGCGGTGATGAGGGGTCCAGCCGCTCCGCGGCGAGGACCATGCTCACCACCTCTGTTGTCGCCGCGATGTAGAGCAGCAAGTGCTCTCTAGGATCGGGGGCTATCATGATGGGTAGGGTCGTCAGGAGCTGCTTCAGCTCCTAGAATGCTTCTTCTGCTTCATCGGTCCAAGCAAAAGGGTCGGATTTGCGCAAGAGCTTAAAGAAGAGAAGTGCCCGCTCTACTAGCCTCGGTATAAACCGACTCAGCGCGGCTAGGCATCCTGTGAGTTTCTGGACATCCTTGTTGCAGGCTGGGGGCCGCATCAGGTCGATGGCCTTGATCTTCTCTGGGTTTGCTTCGATCCCTCGGTGTGAGACCAGGAACCCTAAAAGCTTGCTAGAGGATGCGCCGAATACACATTTATCTGGGTTCAGCTTAGTGCGCGTGGAGCGTAGTTTGTCAAAGACTAGAGCTAGGTTATCTAACAAGGATGAGCTCTGCCTGACTTTGACAATGATGTCATCGACGTACACCTCAACTAAGTCTCTTATTAGCTATCCAAAGGTTTTGTGCATAGCACGAACAAAGGTGGGGAGAGCATTCTTTAGACCATAAGGCATAGAGACATAACACTACAGGCCGTCTATGAAAGTGCATCTAGGGTATCCCTTGTGGGTTTTGGAGAATTGATGACAAGCATATGAGATCCTAATGAAATTATTGAGATGATTGCAGGACAAACAAAGTGAACTATCTCGGTGCACACAAAAAGGTGAAAAATAGAGTGGTGTCCGAAAAGGAAGACTTTAATGGAATTTAGAAGAGCAAAGTAGATTTAAATGTATAGGGTGTGTGTGAGAGACACATCCCAAGAGCTCATGACTTTGCGTAAGGGTAAGGGGTTTAAAAATCAACTAAAATCCACTGAACACCGGACTAGTCCGTTCATGGACCGGACTAGTCCGGTCAACTTACTGGAATGCACCGGACAAGTCCGGTTTTAGACCGGACTAGTCCGCTCATGTTTCTGTTGTCCTCTTTAGAGGACTGCAGACTAGTCCGTCCATGGGACAGGACTAGTCCGCTAAACTTTCTGGAACCCCACTTCACATAGCACCGGACAAGTCCGGTTTTAGACCGGACTAGTCCGCTTAGCCCACTGGAAGTAGACCGGACAAGTCCGAACATACACCGGACTAGTCCGGTATTAGGTTTTACAACGGTAACTTTTTTGGAAACCATATAAATTGGTGATCCACGGCCTTCGAACAAAAAATACACGACTCATACTCCTAGAAACTCAAACCCTAGCACCGCCATCTGTCCCAAGAGCCCAAAAACACATCCCCCCACACATCTAAGGTGCGAAAAAGGTGAAAATCAATTAAACACTTGGATTTGGGATTGGGAGATCGTCGTTCCTTCATTGTGAGCTCTGGGGTTTGATCTCTCTACACTCATATTCTGCATTGTAACCTTTTTGAGTGTATTTGATCGCTTTTTCATTGTAATTCTTGTGGGAGCCCTCAACGTGTGAGGTTGCCCCACAAACTCGGTGATTACCCGTGCTAGTGGAGTCAAGTCGGCCTTGTGTGGTGACTTGAAGAGGGAAAGGGTTAGAGACCCGACTCTGTGTGAGCTTCCTCAACGAGGACGTAGATCTCTTGGTGAGATCAAACCTTGGTAAAATTTGTGTCTCGTGTGCCTCTTTATTTTTGTTGATTAGAACATCTAGTTGCTAAACTTCATAATTTGAATTGCTAAGTTTCATTCACGGGCATAATCACACCTCACATTGCAAACTCAAAATAAAATAACTGTTGTTCTTATTTCCGCTGCTAAACAAGTTAATTTTCTTGAACAACACTTAATACAATCTACACACTCCAGGCACACCGGACTAGTCCGCTCACACAACTAGACTAGTCCGGTCAAGCAAGGTTTTGACAACTACATTAAGTGTGCAGGAAACTCTGTAAGGCCTATTCACCCCCCTCTAGGCCACATTCAATTGGTATCAGAGCAAGTTTCTCCACCAACGAGACTCACATCTCGGAGAGATCAATGGCCTCTGAGAAGAACAACGATATCCCGAAGACGAACATCAACGATGAGGAGCAAGAAGTCAAAGCCTTCGATGTGCTGAAAGAAAGTCCACATGATGATGAAGAAGTGAGACAGCTAAAGGCACTACTGAGAAAAAAATTAATGGCACAAAAGGGAAAAGAGGAAGAAAAGAAGATGGGGAGTGGTCATCATGACTACTCCCGATATCCTTACAACTACAACCGTCTCAATTCAAATAATCACTATCTCTCCATTCCTATGGGAAGGCCCCGCAGTTTGACGGAAGTGACTATACCATGTGGAAGTACAACATGAAAATGCATCTAATATCCTTGAATCCTAGCCTTTGGCATATTGTCTGCACAGGTATAGATATCCCAGACACTGATGAAGAACTCACTCCGGAACAAGAACAAGAGATCCACAGAAATGCACAAGCCATTGCAGTAATCACATCATCACTGAGCAGGGAAGAATTCACCAAGATCGATGGACTAGAGAGTGCAAAAGAAATCTGGGATACACTCAAAACATCTCATGAAGGAAATAGGTTTGTACGTGAAGCCAAAATTGAGATGCTTGAAGGAGAGTTGGGGAGATTTGCTATTGAAGAAGGCGAATCACCTCAAGACATGTACAACCGGATGAAGGCACTCATCAACAAAATTCGTGCCTATGGATGTAAGAAATGGACTGATCACGAGGAGGTCAAAGGGATGATTAGAGCCTTCATGCCAAGAAATGTCACACTTTGCTCAATGATTAGAGAAAGCCCCGGGTTTCACAAAATGACTCCCGATGAGTTATTGGGGAAGATCATAAATCATGAAATGATGGAGAAGGAGGCTCAATACGTCAAAGACTTAGCCGAGCTTACCTCTTCCAAAAAGAAAGAAGTTGCTCTCAAAGCAACGTGCAGACCCAAACTCAAAGAAACCCGTGAAGACCAAGATGACGGAGATACAAGCGACGTGAGTACCGATCTAGATGATGAGGAAATGGTACTCTTTATCAAAAAGTTCAAGCGCATGATGAGGAGAAGAGATGGCAGCAACTCAAATGAAGGGAAAAGTAAGGATAAAGGGAAATCCAAGGCTCGACGTACTCGCTATAATTGTGGAGAGTACGGTCACTTCATGGTGGACTATACTTATGAAGAAAACAAGAAGAAGAAGGAAACAAAAGCACATGAGAAGAAAAATTTCAGAAAAAGGAGACAAGCTCATCAAGCTCACATTGGCAAGGAGTGGGACTCAAACGATGAGTCCTCCTCCGATGAAGAAGAGGAGATGGCCACCATTGTCGTTAAGAAACCCACCATGAGAGCTACACTCTTCCCAAACATGGGAGGACGGGATATGAACAACCATACTTGCCTTATGGCTAAAGAAGGCAAGAAAAAAGGTTTGACTTACTCCTCCTGCGTTAAATACCTCTATTGATGACTTTGATAGCTCTAGTGATAATGAAGATATGTTTAGAGGATTAAGTAAAATTGCTTTAAAGAAAATGGAAATGTTGTCGAACGAAATCTTTGAAAAGGAGGAACTTGTCAACCAACAAGAAGATATGCTCATCCGTGAAAGGAAGAGATATCAAGAAGTTGAAAAACTTCTTGAGCTTGAAAGAGAGAAGAACAAGTCACTTGAGTTTGAGCTAGCCTTGAGTAAGGAGACTTACTCAAAGCTAGAGGACTCACATATTGCAACCAAGGATGAGCTTGCTAACTTGTCAAGAGTTAACAAGATCCTTGAGGTGCAAGTTGAGTCGCTCAAGCAAAGTGACTCATCTTCCTCCAAGAGCTCTTCCTCCAAAGATATGAGTTCGACAACAATTGGAACCTGCACATGCTCTAGTAAGAAAAATATCATTTCTAATACTTCAACTTCTCATGATATGCATCCTTCCGAAAGCGGCATCTTTGATAAGGAGAAGATCAAATATGCACGTAGTGCATATATGGTCACTAGACCTCCCAATGTCAAAGATGGTCTTGGGTTTGACAGGAACAAACACATGTCCACTCTTAATCATGCAAAGAAAAGAATCACCTTTGTTAAGGAAAAATCACATGAATCTGATTTACAAATATTGCTTCGTACATTTGATGCTTCCTATGTTCTTATGAAAAACAAATATGGAAAAGTTATTGCTAAATACACAGGGCCACGCCACAAGAACTCAAAAACTTGTGTGTGGGTGCCCAAGACTCTTGTGACTAACCTGAGAGGACCCAAGCAAGCTTGGGTACCTAAAACCAAGGAATAATTCTGTTTTGCAGGCTTACTCCTCTGGTGGATCTAAGTGGGTGCTAGATAGCAGATGCACAAATCACATGACCGGAGAGAGAGATATGTTTGTGGAGTGCGAGTACAACGAGGATCCAAGTGAAGGCATATACTTTGGAGACAACAGCCAAGGAAAGGTCCTTGGTAGCGGTAACATTGAAATATCTCCTCAACACACTTTATCTAATGTTTTACATGTAGACTCCCTAGATTATAACCTTTTGTCAATATCTCAACTATGCGACAAAGGTTATAACTATTTATTCACTAATGAGGGTGTGACCGTTTTTAGAAGAAGCGATGGCTCGATTGCATTCAAGGGAATGTTGAAGGGAAAGCTTTATCTTGTTGATTTCAACAAAGATAAAGCCGAACTCAACACTTGCTTGGTTGCTAAGACCAACATGGGATGGCTGTAGCATAGACGGCTAGCCCATGTTGGGATGAGAAATCTGCAGAAACTTCTAAAAGGTGGTCACATCCGAGGTCTAAAGGATGTGGTTTTTTGAGAAAGACAGGTCGTGCAACGCTTGCCAGGCGGGAAAACAAGTTGGAGCACCACACCCCGCCAAGAACGTAATGACCACTATAATACCACTGGAACTTCTTCATATGGATCTATTTGGTCCAATTGCTTATATAAGTATCGGCGGTAACAAATACAGTTTAGTAATTGTTGATGATTTTTCAAGATTTACCTGGGTATTTTTCTTGTATGATAAATCAGAAACTCAGGGAATCCTCAAGAAGTTCCTGAAAAGATCCCAGAATGAATTCTCATCAACCGTGAAGAACATCAGAAGTGACAACGGGACAGAATTCAAGAATACACAAGTTGAAGAGTATCTCGATGAAGAAGGGATAAAGCATGAGTTCTCGGCACCCTACTCTCCTCAACAAAACAGGGTGGCCGAAAGGAAGAACAGAACATTGATTGAAATGGCAAGAACAATGTTGGACGAATACAAGACATCAGATCGATTTTGGGCAGAAGCGGTGAACACCGCTTGTCATGCCACAAATCGGTTATACCCTCACCGACTACTGAAGAAAACTCCATATGAGCTCCTTACCGGTAAAAAGCCTAATGTTTCTTATTTCAAAGTTTTTGGTTGTAAATGTTTTATTCTGAACAAGAAACCGAGGGCTTCGAAGTTCGCTTCGAAGTCCGATGAAGGGTTCTTGCTCGGCTATGAATCGAATGCCTACGCCTGTCGTGTCTTCAACAAGGTGTCCGGTCTTGTTGAAGTAGCACGTGACGTAATGTTCGATGAAACTAACGGCTCACAAGTGGAGCAAGTCGATAAGTGTATGCTAGATAAAGAGGAAGCTCCATATGAAGCGCTGAAGAAAATGGCACTTGGTGATATTCTACCACAAGAGCAAACGCAAGACTCAAATGCACAAGGTGAACCTCAACAAGGAAGCAATGATCAAGGGGGAGCTTTTACACAAGATCAAGTGGAGGAAGATCAAGAAGATCAAGATAATCATGGAAGCAATGATCTAGGGGGGTACAATGAACATGAATATGATGAAGAACAAGCAGCTACACAAGTTCCTCACCCAAGAGTACATCAGAGTGTGCAAAGAGACCATCCTGTCAACAATATCATTGGTGATATTGCTAAGGAAGTAACCACTAGATCTCGCGTTGCAAATTTCTGTGAATACTATTCTTTTCTCTTTTCTGGAACCATACAGGGTAGATGAAGCCTTAAGGGATCCAGACTGGTGATTGCAATGCAAGAAGAATTGAACAACTTCAAAAGAAATGAAGTGTGGGCGCTGGTGGAAAGACCAAGGGCGAACATCGTTGGAACCAAATGGGTCTTTCGGAACAAGCAGGATGAACATGGAGTAGTAACAAGAAATAAAGCGAGTCTGGTGGCCAAAAGTTATTCTCAGGTCGAAGGTTTGGACTTTGACTAACTTTCGCTCCCGTAGCTAGACTTGAGTCCATTCGTATTTTATTGGCATATGCTACTCACCATAATTTTAAGTTGTATCAAATGGACGTCAAAAGTGTCTTCCTCAACGGTCCGATAAAGGAGGAAGTTTATGTGGAGCAGCCACCTGGATTCAAAGACCAAGATTATCCTAACCACGTCTATAAACTGCATAAGGCTCTCTATGGACTCAAACAAGCTCCTCGAGCTTGGTATGAGTGCCTTAGAGATTTTCTAACTCAAAATGGATTCAAAATAGCAAAATTATGACAGATAGGTTCGAGATGTCGATGATGGGCGAATTGAAGTTCTTCTTGGGATTCCAAGTGAAGCAACTGAGAGAAGGCACATTTATAAGACAAACCAAATACACACAGGACATCCTCAAGAAATTCAATATGGACAAAGCCAAGCCCATCAAGACACCCATGGCAATCAACGGACATCTCAACCTCAATGAAGAAGGTCCAAATGTGGATGAAAAGGTATATAGGTCAATGATCGGCTCCTTACTTTACTTATGTGCATCTAGGCCAGATATTATGCTTAGCGTATGCATGTGTGCAAGGTTTCAAGCCGCACCTAAAGAGTGTCACTTAATAGCTGTAAAAAGAATCCTAAGGTATCTTGTGCACACACCTAACTTGGGCCTTTGGTATCCCAAAGGATCCAAGTTTAACTTGATAGGTTATTCATATGCCGACTATGCAGGATGCAAAGTCGATAGAAAGAGCACTTCAGGGACTTGTTAATTTCTTGGCAGATCCCTAGTTTCTTGGTCATCTAAACAGAAAAACTCTATTGCTCTTTCAACAGCGGAAGCAGAGTATGTTGCAGCTGGTAGTTGTTGTGCACAACTACTTTGGATGCGACAGACTCTTAGAGACTACGGCTACAATCTAAATCATATTCCGCTTCTATGTGATAATGAAAGCTCTATAAAAATTGCACACAACCCAGTAGAGCACTCAAGAACTAAGCACATAGACATTCGTCATCACTTTCTTAGAGATCATTCATTAAAAGGTGACATTGAAACTTCACATGTTAGAACTGAAAAACAACTAGCAGATATCTTTACCAAACCATTAGATGAGAAAAGGTTTTGTGAGCTAAGAAATGAACTTAATATTCTTGACTCTCGAAACGTGGCTTGAAACGTTGCATACCTGGTTGCAATCTCAAATGTTACATTTTATTGTAAAAACTGCTCCTCATCTCTTTTTCTTCTAAGAAAACTATTTTAATGAAGAAATCTTACGAAATATTACCATTGTTTGATTGTTGCTTGCCTACTGGTCGTAATTACCAAGATTATTTGCAAAAACTAGTGGCCTTGGATCACTTTTAAACTTTACTATCTGCATCAAGTCTGTTGGAACCGGACTTGTCTGGTTGTCAACCGGACTAGTCTGGACAGACGATATAGTTAGGTTAACTCAGGGGCACCGGACTAGTCCGCTACCATGACCGTACTAGTCTGGTCAGTCGCATATATAAGCGTTTGGCCGGCCCAGACCCCTCCTTCTCCACTCATAAGCATTTGGTCTCCCCCCCTCTCCTAAACCCTAGCTCCCAAAGTGATTTTCGGGTTGAACCCTCAAACTCGAAGTTTTCTCTGTGGAAAATCCTCTCCTCGACGAGTGGATTCTCCTCTCCGGACTCATCCGGATAGATTCTTTCTCCTTCAACGCGAATCTTCAATTCTTGGTAAATTCCCCCTAAAACCTAACTCTCAAACTTTTCTAATTCTAGTTCGTTTCCTTTGATTTCAAAAGGATGTACATTGCCTCTATAGATGTATTCCTACCACTTTCCTACCTTTGTGTCTTTAGATAGGAGATTTGATTCAAATGGAAACGTTAGGGTTCTTATGCCAGGCTGGACTAGTCCGGCGCGCAGATGCGGACAAGTCCGGTACACCGGACAAGTCCGCACTCCGAAACCGGACAAGTCCGGTCTCCAACAGTTGAACCCCTACATTCCTATTTGAAGTCAATAATGAGTCCATTTGTATCTAATCCTTGAACTCCTTATCAGGCACCATGTCTTCAGGCTCAGATGACAGCTCTTTCCACCTTGATGAAGAGGTTCAACGTGAAAGAGTGAGGAGAGCCAAGGAGGGAGTGATGAAGAAAAGACATGATGTCAATGTCCACTCTCCACCTTCCGATGAAAATTTGCCTAAGAAGAGGAAGGTGATTGTGAAGAAGCCTCGAGGAAAGCCTATTGCTGAGAGCTCCTCGGGACAAAAGAGGTCTCCCAATAAAGGGAAGGGGCTTGCTAGTGGCCCCATTGGGCCTCTGAAAACAAAAAATCCCATTCATCGCAACAGGCAACTTAATAATGATTACACTGGAAAAGGGGGTGAACTAGCTGACAAGTTCAGAAAAGTAGAAGTGTATAATCAGCCCAGAGAGTCAGCTGACCCCAGATTTTGGAGTAATTTTCATGCTGACTACTATGAACATGTGTATCAGAAGATGAAGCATCCAGTTGTCGAAAGTCAGTGGGTTGATATTGCTTATCTTCAGTCCAAGAGATGTCAAGCTTATCAGGAGGTTGTGACAGCCCTCGAGCTTCATGGGCTGAAAGACCTATTCTCCTTCCAGTGTGACTGGAATGATGAAGTCATCACGCAATTCTACTCTACTCTCTACTTCGCTCGTGATGACAACGACAGGATGATTTGGATGACACATGGGTCTCACTACAGTGTCACCTATGAAGAATTCGCAAGAATCCTTCATCTTGAGCATACCTTGGACAACGAACTTGTAATTCACAACCTGAAACCACTGGAGAAAGATCAGCTGGACTTTCTCTATGATACACGAATGCCATTCAAGCCTCCAACCACTAAATATATGAAGCCTTTCTTTGTAGTTCTCAATTGGATATTGAGGAAGACTATAGCTCCCAAAGAGGGAGATGCAGGGACTGTTCAGGGCACCCTCAGAACCTTGACGAAGGTCATAAGCAAGAAGAGGACATTCAATGTGTTTGAGTACATTTACAATGACATTGTCAATATCTCTATCAATCCCATCCGGTCTTGCGGCTATGCACCCTACATAATGCTCATGATTGAAAAAAGTGACAGGACTGGAGTTCGTAAAGGATGTGCCTCACACTAGACTTAGGCCCTAGAAGCCCATTATATATTCTTCTCCTTCTGCTCCTGTCTCACCCGGAGAAGAAAGAAGGTCCAAGAGAGCTCAAGAGGAGACAAGATCTGAGGCTGCAGCTACCACTCATGCAACCTCATCTACTCGGGAATCCTCAAGTGGCATCTTCAAGATGCTATCTTCTATCTTTGCCTCTTGCCGCAAAGTTGAAGTTAAGCAACATGAAGAGAGATTTGTAACAGCCCTAACTTTTGTAAAGTTTGATGTCAGCTCATAAAACAAAGTTAAGGCAACAAAAGACTATAATTGTGTCACATGAAATGATGAACACATAAATGGACATGTGAGGGAGTTAAAAACTTTCTCTAGCCCATGCTCAACACATGTTAACCTAGGGGAAATAATTACACTCCTAAAGCTCTAACTCATGTGCACCTTCTCTATGAGTAGAGTGGAGGAAATTTAAATGCAATTTGAATTCTTTTGAAAGGATTCTTATTCAGATTGTACAAAGGCCCATATGTGAGAGCATAGATGCATTTCTCATGTATTCAAGAGCCTAAGTTTCAAATTTGGAGAATTTTAGGTTTCTTATACTATTTATTCCGAGAATTAAATGAGGGCACGTTCAAATTCAAACTTGAATTTGAATTTTGAACCAAACAAACTCAATTTCAAAATCTGATTTCAGATTTGAGTTCCTCATAATTCTTTTGACCTATCCTCCAAATTTGGTGATATTTGGACAACGTTTGCGTGGGAATCTCAAAGCACAGAGGTAGAGAAATTGGGGGGCTGTGGACCCCATCTGTCAGCCAGTGCCTCTGTTGTTTTCTCTCTCGGGTGCACCCACGATCGACAGCACCGCAGAAGACTTCCCGGTGAAGCTTTTAGCGCCAGCTCCTGCTTGTGTGGTCTTGTGCTCAGCCTTATCACCGCATACGAGTGCAGCAACGTGGATTTGCTTTCTCCTAGCCGGGCACCAGCTCCCGTGTGTTGCTCTCCCGAGCAGAACAGAAACCACCATTCTCTGCTCTTCTCTGATCGCCCAAGCCAACCAAGCTTCCTTTGGCCGAGCTTCCAACAGCAAAAAGGTTCACCCTTGAGTGCTCTGGGCGGCTAGCTCCCTTCCTCCGCGGTTCCATGCTTGCTGGCGCCTAGAAACAGCGAGGTTTCCTCTGCTCCCGAGTTCAAACTCAGGCAACCAAAACTGGACGCCGTGGACAGCCCAAACCAGGAGGGATCACGCCCAAGCAAGCCACCCCATCTGTGCACCTACAAGCCTAGTTTCTCACCTCCAAAGATCAGCCCCAGCCATTAATCACATAGGGAGAATTTCAAGTTTTTCTCCCGGGCGGTAGAAACGGACCTTGAGGTAAAGAATTGTAAAATTCGTCCTCAATTCATGTTTGTTGGGTCTCAAACTTCACACACAGGTTGTTAACTGCCTAGCACACCTCCTCCATAGATTTTAGACCAAGAAATTGAGTGTAGGGTGAGCAATCCGAGCTCTTTTAGAGGGTATGCCGCTGGACCCTATCGGGCGCACGGTGCCGATGGGTTTAGAGCCCTCTCCAGCTTGTTTAGACCTCATGCCGATCTTCTACATGATCCCCTGGTGCTGTAGAGCCCAAGAACCGACCATCTGGTGGAGAATTCACCGTGCAAGACCTCGCCGGAGCTCTAGGGTTTGCTGTGGCCGGTGCGCCCTGTTTTCCGGCGAGTTTCACCCGCCGGCGACCTCACCAACGTGTTCAGCGTGGGGAAATATGGGGGGCGGCCAGCAGGGGGTCTGGAGGCGGCTGGGAACTGGTTTTCCGGCGACCTCACCGGAGGGAGCCGCCACTGGTGTGTTTGGCGCGAGTCTAGAGGTTAGGGATGACAGGTGGGATCCACTGTCAGCGTTTAAACATTTTCCAGATTTTCCCACTTTAGTTCAAACTTTGGAGAGCCATAACTTTGTGTAGGAGTGTCCAAAAATTGTGAAACAAATTTTGTTGGATTCCTCTCAAAGAGTACTATCCAGGGGTGCAGGCCAATGTTTATGAAAATCCTTGGATTTGGCTCATTAATTCATTTAAGTAACACCTTGTATGAATTTTTACAGGAGTTCTGTTTATTGGAAAATTCCCAAATTCGGACAGGACATTCTTCCAAAATTCCTTGAACTCCAGTAAAAATTTCAGAGGCATTGGACCTCATTTGCTTGATCAAATGATGTGTTCATTCCTTATGTCTCTGAAAAATAGGAAAATGAACAGAGACAATTTCAGCTTTTCCCCATTCTTTGAAAAATCCATATCTCCATGTTGGAAACTCCAAAAATGATAAAACCAATTCCTATGGACTCAGGACATTTTGTACTTCACAAAAAGTCTACTTTGCAGCATAGGAAAGCTTAATATCTAGGGGGTAAAGGCAGATTAGTGAAAACCACATAAGGATTTGTTGTGCTCACATGAAGCCATTTCATGAGCTCAATTTTTGCATACTGCCTAAATACCTTCCATAGAGGCTATGGTAAATTTTCAGCTTCATTGGACCTCTGGAACTTGAGCTACCATCTTTTAGGTTTAAGTGTTCATAAAATGGACTTAATCACATGGTGATTACTAGTATCTCTTTCCACCCTAGTTTTCATCTTCTCTAAGGTTTAGATCCAACAACAGAAACCTTTCTGTTGTTTATCTCTCTTATGTGTGAGTTAACTTGTACAAAAGCTTTGAATCATTTTCTAAATTGCTTTTGAATACATGTGCATAAATCATCTTAATAGCACGTGACGTCGACGTTCAACGAGGACTCGACTCTGCAGCGAGGATCTCCATCTCGTGACGAGTTTGGCGGATTCTCTGGAGGAAGACTAACTCCTAGCTTCTAACAAAACCGTTGAGCAAGGCAAGCCCCGGTTTGCATATCGTTACCGTTTTAAATTTTGCTTTACTTCACCTCATGTTGATTAGACTTGATAATGTGCATTATGTCTAGGATGATTGAAACCCACTTGCATGACTATCACATCCCTGATTAGAAGGTTTAGTGTAGGCTTTGCCTCGTTGTAGATGCTAGGCTAATGTTGTAGCTAGCTCGGTAGAAGTCGAGTAGTAAAAAGCTACTCGCGAGAAAGTTCGAGTAATGGAGTTACTCGCGAGAGATAAATGATAAGAGCACCCTCATGAATATGAGATGGGGACGGGGATGTTCCTGTAGGATGGAGTGCTCAAGGTTGGTCTCGACCTGCGATGGGTGTGACAATGTTTGAGACCACATTTGGCCTGGACCGGGATGGTAAGGCAAATGTGGAGGTTGGTTGTAGCCCCGTCCGTGTCGGTTAAGGACCGTATGTATGCGGCCCTGCTGGACAAGATTGAGCTGTACCGGATATATAGTGGGGTATGGGACCCATGAAACCGATGTAACTCGATGGACCGTGATATAGAAACTCATCCTTCACGTGGGAATGGCGTTGAGAAGGCGGGAGGTGTAAATCCTTTAGCGGGCAACTTCGACGTGTCCGCGTAGAGGACCATCCTGCTCGGCGTGAAGCGTTTTTCTATGTCGGGGTGTCGTGTGAAAGGTTGCTGCATACAACGTAAGAAAGAGCTCTTGAGAGAGTCTTTCGAGGCGGGTGTATGTGTCGTGTATTCCGGGTTGTTATTGATTCGAATCACCGTCGCTCGCGGAAGAGGATTGAGCATACTTGCCCACTGCGCCGTGACTTAGTAAGAAGATGAACTAAGTCTCTTAACTTGCTGTTTGTGGATTAATCACTGTATTGGAACCTTGACTGAAGTAGATATAGAGCCAACTAAATTTCATTTCCACCTTAGGCTAGCAACATCGGGATAAGCGTTTCTTGTTTGATTGTGGACTTCCGATGTTGTGAGGCGTGAGGACCACTAAAATGAAGGCTAAAAGAATCTGAATATAAGGATCAAGTTTAGTCAAGCTGCATTTTGCAAATTCCTATGCCTACTGTCTTACTACCCCTGCATGTAGAGTTGCATGTTTAGGATTGATGGGTAAGTCTTGTTGAGCCTTAGTGCTCATGGTTGCTTCTGAGTTGTTTTTGCAGGTAGTAGGATGCCTGCTACTAAGAGGGTTGGTCGTTGAGACGACGAACCTCACGGTTCGTTCAACTCATCGGAAACCTAGCCGCTGCCTTTATTTGGTGAAGCTAGTAGGAAGCGTTCACGGGCTGAACGACTTCTCTTCGGCGTAGTTAGGGTCAAGAGTGAGTAGCTTGCCCAGCTAGTTTTAATTTCCGCTGCATGTGTACTTATGTTGTAAAATAAATTATCTTGAGTAACAAAATGGTTCCGTTATGTTCTTATCGTCTTTTCATGCATGCTGTTGGGTGCCGCATCGCACGGCACCACCCACTGCGATTCCCGGGCCGGGCGTCACAGCGTGGTATCAGAGCCGCATTGGGAATAGCATGCATGAAAAGAGCATATTTTCTAAATCTTAGAGGTATACGAGTGAGGAACGTATAGTATGCCCACATAAGGAGTATTATTAGCATAGTTACTTAAGGTGGCAAGCTAACAGTGTGTTACGCTTCTGTATTTAAATTCTGTAACGACGCACCTACGTGGAGGTAAGAATGGTAAGGAACGCCACCGAAAGCGGATCAATTTCGGTTAGCTCACCCATACGAGGAAATAGTGTGGGATGTCCGGTTCAGCAATGGACGGGAAGTGAATATGTTTTCTAAGACTATTCATGTCTTAGAGACATATGAATGGCACTAGCCTCCAGTGCCCAAACCTAGGGGCAAGAGGAGGAGACCCCATTGTGTTTTGTAACACGGAGTATGTTCTCTAGGACTCTTCATGTCCTATGAGGCTTACGGAAGCGCTGTTCCACCGGTGTGCTTTATTGCAAAGGTGTGGATCCCCCGTCGGGTGGTGAATAACCCGATCATGTACCTTGAGACGTGGCTTGACTCAAGGACGGCCCGTATGGCAATGATGCGGGGCGTATGTTTTTACTATGATATGGACCTCCCTGGAATGATAAACCAATGTGTGCATCATTATTGAGTGGTTTTCTGCAGGTACCTTAACCACGTTAGAACATGTCGTGTAGAAAACGTTTGTGAGTGATCGTTTTAGTGCCACCATTTGAAACGTATACGCCGGTATAAAGCCGGTTAGGATTTTAATTTGGTGAGGAAACGTAGTACCGTGACATGTTTTGAACTACATGAAAAAGAAGGTTTGAAAAGAAAAAGAGTAAATTTGGAGTCTAGGATTCTATTAGGGGTTAATGAACTCCTATATTGAACTAAGAGTCAATTGGGAGTATAGATTTATTCACAAAGACTTAGGAGAAACCTCCCCTGTTTTCGGCAGAATTTTGCTAAATTTGAACAGGGAATAAATTTTGTTTGGTTGAACCAATGGAGGTGAGTGATACATTTCTGGAGAGCTGTTGAAGTCGTCTACAACTCTTCAGTAGAACTCCAGATCAGAATAACCCTCCAAATGGATGAAATGCTCAGAGGAGTGTGAACTGCCCAAAAACAGGGCAGTCACAAAATGCTCTCTGGAAATTTCTGTATTTCAACCATAACTTTCTATAGAAAAATTTCTAAGAGTCATGTAATACACCTTGGGAAAGCTTGTGATATATGCTATGACTTTGTAGTTCAAAGTTTCTCCAGATTTGGAGCTTAAAGTGATGAAATCTTGCGGACAAAACAGCCACTTTCAAAGGAGGTGCTGTCAAAATTGTTCCAGATTTCTGTTAACTTTGAAATATCACAATTTTTGACCCAGAACATATATGAAGGCAAATGAATACTCGTTGGAAAGATATTGAAGTTAACTATAACTTTGATATTCAACATGAGATATGAAATTGCCATTTTCATATTTAAATTCTGGGGTTAAGACCAATTGGTCATTCTGAACAGAGTAGTGCTTATTGCCATTTAACTTGAGACTTGTTGTGGACAGGAATGTCTTAGACTTCTCTAAGTTCTATAGCATGTTCTTGAGTTATTTTTCCAGTTTGTCCTACTGTTGGAATTAAGGGTTTGGACAAACTTGCTCAAGTTTGGTAGATTTCAGAATTGTCGAAACCCTAGTTAGCTAGTGTAATGTTGCAATATTAATGTGATGCTTTTACGGTTATATTTTCAATTCAAGTTGAGTTTAAACTTTGAATTTTAACCGTAAATTGCTCACTCTTGCAGCATGGATCGTGCTCATTCCAGGAGTGAGGTTGGTGAGTCGAGTCACGGCGAAAGTAATTCACCATGACAAGAAGTGCCGACATCATCAACCGGATTGGCGGGAATCTTGGCAAAGATGGCTTAGTCTCTGGATCTGTTGGTGCGACAAAGCATACGACAGGAG
This sequence comes from Neostapfia colusana, assembly GCA_030760725.1. NCBI lineage: Eukaryota > Viridiplantae > Streptophyta > Magnoliopsida > Poales > Poaceae > Neostapfia > Neostapfia colusana. Next base: position 98,441,746 of record JASWHV010000007.1, on the reverse strand, counting down.
ACACTACAGCAAAATCCCCCGCCAAGCACTTATCTGGATTTTCTAGCAAGACAACCACCGGTCTTCTCGGAAGCGAAAGAACCGTTGGAGTCGGCTCATTGGCTCCAATGTATTGAAGCCAAGTTCGATACGCTTGAGTGCGATGAATATCAGAAGACTCTATTTGCCGCTCAACAACTCCACGGAGCCGCTGGAGCTTGGTGGGCGGAGTACATCTCTACTCTTCCTGAAGGTCATCGAGTGACGTGGGATGAATTCCGCAATGTTTTCCGGGCACGTCACGTTTGTTCGGGAATTCTTCGAACAAAGTATCAAGACTTTATGGAATTAAAGCAAGGAGAAAGGAGTGCGTACGAGTACTTCAAGGAGTTTGAGGACTTGATGCAATACGCAACTCATATGGTTGACTCGGAAGCATTGAAGTGCGAGTATTTCTTCCGAGGTTTGAATGTCGAACTTAAGGAACAAGTGACCTTGTTCAATAACGGTATTTACAATGAGTTGGTAAATGCCGCTATCATTAAGGAAGACATGCATCTTCATTGCGAAGCCGAACTGAAAAGAAGTATACCGCCGGACAGTGACATCGAGGTTCGTCCGAACTATCAAGTGCGGTATTACTCGCCAATTAGGCAACAAATTCAGCCTGTGGTGCAACTCTCACAACCACGGCTGGAGTTGATCACTTATGAGCCTCCACCTCAACAGCAGCGGACAGAAATTATTCGTGCAACCCTACCGCAACCAGCTACGCACGAATTATCTCCACCTCGTATTAGTAGAGAGCTGAAGATTTCTACAACACGAAACCCTCGTGGAGCTGAGCAGAGTCACACTCATGTGTTGCCTCGTCAATGCTCAGATCAGCATCGTGAACCTTCACAGAAGAATCTTTCAAAAGCTGGCAGGGTTAATTATACTGCTATTGAGGACATTGCAAAAGGCGAACCAGTTTTGGCGGGCATGTTCACTTTACATGAACAGCCCACTTTCGTGTTATTTGATTCCGGGGCCACCCACAATTTTATTAGCAGAGACTATGTGCTGAAGAATAATCTTCCATTTAGCACAGTTAAGCACCCGTTTCATATCAGCTCACCCGGAGGCAAGATACCAACTGATGAAATGGTCTCTCGGGCACCTTTATGTTTGGGTGGAAACATCTATCCTGCGAGCCTTATCATACTCAAAGGCCAAAGGATTGATATTATCTTGGGGATGTCATGGTTGACACATTATGGAGCTATCTTTGATATCAGCTCTCGGACTGTCCAACTGAATTCCCCAATACACGGTTGCAACATATTAAATCTTGTGGATCCATCACAACGAGTTGCAGCAGTGCATCAGATTGAAGCTCCTAAACTTGAGGATATTCCAGTGGTATGTGAATATCCAGATGTGTTTCCCGAAGACTTGCCGGGCATGCCACCCGAACGGGATGTTGAGTTCAAGATTGAACTAGCACCAGGAACAACACCTATTTCTCGGCGACCATACAAAATGGCACCAAAGGAGCTAGCAGAATTGAAGGAGCAGCTTAATGACCTCATGGACAAAGGTTTTATACGCCCAAGTTCATCACCTTGGGGCTGTTCCGCACTCTTCGTGAAGAAGAAGGACGAGACTTTGAGACTATGCGTAGATTATCGTCCACTGAATGCTGTCACTATCAAGAATAAGTATCCACTACCACGCATCGATATTTTGTTTGATCAACTAGTGGGTGCTAAGGTATTTTCCAAGATGGATCTTCGGTCCGGGTATCACCAGATAAAGATCCGGGCAGAAGATGTACCTAAGACGGCGTTCTCAACAAGATATGGTCTTTATGAATATCTTGTCATGTCCTTTGGGTTGACCAATGCTCCGGCTCACTTTATGTATCTTATGAACTCTGTGTTCATGCCGGAGTTAGACAAGTTCGTCGTGGTTTTCATCGACGACATTTTGGTCTATTCAAAGTCAGAAGAAGAACACGCTGAACATTTGCGTATTGTACTCCAACGCTTGAGGGATCACAAGCTATATGCAAAGTTCAGTAAATGTGAGTTTTGGATCAGCAAAGTGCCGTTTCTTGGGCATATTATTTCAGCGGAAGGCATCGCTGTGGACCCAAGTAAAATCGAGCAAGTGCTGAATTGGAAATCTCCAACATCTGTTCATGAAGTGAGGAGTTTCCTAGGTTTAGCAGGTTATTACCGGAGATTTATTCCAAACTTCTCCAAAGTTGCTAAACCTATGACGGAGCTGTTGAAGAAAAGCACCAAGTATAATTGGAGCAATTCATGCGAACAAGCTTTTCAAACTTTAGTGAAGTATCTCACTGCAGCTCCAGTTTTGGCCCAGCCGGACACCACGAAGCCTTTTAATGTCTATTGTGACGCATCTGGCATTGGTTTGGGTTGTGTGTTGATGCAAGAAGGACGTGTAGTCGCGTATGAATCCCGACAACTCAGGGTTCATGAGCAGAATTACCCGACACACGACCTTGAACTAGCTGCGGTGGTCTTAGCTTTGAAAATGTGGAGACATTATCTACTAGGCAATCTAGTACATCTCTACACTGACCACAAAAGCTTGAAGTACATGTTCACACAGAAGGAACTGAATATGAGGCAGCGAAGATGGCTCGAATTGATCAAGGATTACGAACTTGAAATTCATTACCACCCGGGTAAAGCGAATGTGGTTGCCGATGCACTTAGTCGGAAAGCCCACATTCACCATTTAGCCATGGCAGCACATGAAGAAGGAGAACCAAGCCTGCGCTTAGTTCCCTACGGATCGCTGTTCAACCTCGCTCTTATTCCTACAATCCGAGATGAGATTGTAGAGGCTCAGAAGAGAGACAGGGGTATGTCTCATATCCGGAGGAGAGTGGACAGCGGTGAATTGAAGATGTTCCGCAAGGATGAAGATGGTACTCTATGGTTTAACAACCGTATAGTTGTACCCCGGAACATGAAATTGCGGAGGAAGATACTGGATGAAGCACATTTATCCAAGTACTCCATTCATCCAGGAAGCAATAAGATGTACCAGGACTTGAAATCTAAGTTCTGGTGGACACGGATGAAAAGAGAGATTGCGAAGTACGTATCCGAGTGTGATACGTGTCGGCGGGTTAAAGCCGACCATATGAGGAAAGCCGGACCACTTCAACCGCTGAAGGTTCCAGCATGGAAGTGGGAAGACATAAGTATGGACTTCATCGTCGGTTTACCCATGACCAGCAACAAGCATGATTCTATTTGGGTAATCGTCGATCGTTTGACCAAGACAGTGCATTTTATTCCAGTCCATACCAAATATGTGGCAAAGAAGTATGCGGAGCTGTTCATCTCGAGAATCGTGTGTTTACACGGGGTTCCCCGCACCATCGTTTCTGATCGAGGTGCGTTATTCGTATCCATATTTTGGGAGCAACTGCATGCTTCCTTGGGAACCAAGTTAATTCGGAGTTCAGCGTATCATCTGCAAACTGATGGTCAAACAGAGAGGATAAATCAGATTCTGGAGGATATTCTACGGGCATGTGTCATCAATCATGGGAAGAATTGGGATGACCATCTACCGTTGGCAGAATTCTCATAAAACAACGGTTATCAATCCAGCATCAAAATGGCCCCGTATGAAGCTCTTTATGGCCGGAAGTGCCGCACACCACTGAATTGGTGTGAGTCCAGTGAAGGAGTGGTCTACGGGATTGATCTCGTGAATGAAGCCGAGGAACGAGTGCGAGTGATTCAAGCCAATTTAAAGGCTGCTCAATCTCGGCAGAAAAGCTATGCAGACAAAAGACGTCGACCTCTTCACTTCGACATCGGGGACCATGTGTATCTTCGTGTCTCTCCGATGAAAGGGATTCATCGGTTTGGAGTGAAAGGAAAGCTTGCTCCGCGATTCATCGGGTCGTTTGCTGTCACTGAGATATGCGGACCCGTGGCCTATCGTCTGGAGATACCGACGTCACTTTCGGGTATTCACAATGTTTTCCACGTCTCTCAGCTGCGGAAATGTCTTAAGTACCCAACCGCAGTTCATATGGAGAACATTGAGGATCTTCAACCGGATCTCACTTATTCTGAGTATCCGATACAGATTATTGATGAGAAGACTCGCGCCACAAGAAATCGGACATTGTGATTTTACAAAGTCTTGTGGAGCAACCACACAGCTGATGAAGCCACGTGGGAAAGCGAGGAATTTCTCCGTTTAAATTTTCCAGACTTGTTTGTACCATATGTCCAGTAGTCATTATCCCTTCTTCTTTCTTTTTGTAATCTCGGGACGAGATTCTTTTAAGGGGGGAGGAATGTAACAGCCCTAACTTTTGTAAAGTTTGATGTCAGCTCATAAAACAAAGTTAAGGCAACAAAAGACTATAATTGTGTCACATGAAATGATGAACACATAAATGGACATGTGAGGGAGTTAAAAACTTTCTCTAGCCCATGCTCAACACATGTTAACCTAGGGGAAATAATTACACTCCTAATGCTCTAACTCATGTGCACCTTCTCTATGAGTAGAGTGGAGGAAATTTAAATGCAATTTGAATTCTTTTGAAAGGATTCTTATTCAGATTGTACAAAGGCCCATATGTGAGAGCATAGATGCATTTCTCATGTATTCAAGAGCCTAAGTTTCAAATTTGGAGAATTTTAGGTTTCTTATACTATTTATTCCGAGAATTAAATGAGGGCACGTTCAAATTCAAACTTGAATTTGAATTTTGAACCAAACAAACTCAATTTCAAAATCTGATTTCAGATTTGAGTTCCTCATAATTCTTTTGACCTATCCTCCAAATTTGGTGATATTTGGACAACGTTTGCGTGGGAATCTCAAAGCACAGAGGTAGAGAAAATTGGGGGGCTGTGGACCCCATCTGTCAGCCAGTGCCTCTGTTGTTTTCTCTCTCGGGTGCACCCACGATCGACAGCACCGCAGAAGACTTCCCGGTGAAGATTTTAGCGCCAGCTCCTGCTTGTGTGGTCTTGTGCTCAGCCTTATCACCGCATACGAGTGCAGCAACGTGGATTTGCTTTCTCCTAGCCGAGCACCAGCTCCCGTGTGTTGCTCTCCCGAGCAGAACAGAAACCACCATTCTCTGCTCTTCTCTGATCGCCCAAGCCAACCAAGCTTCCTTTGGCCGAGCTTCCAAGAGCAAAAAGGTTCACCCTTGAGTGCTCTGGCCGGCTAGCTCCCTTCCTCCGCGGTTCCATGCTTGCTGGCGCCTAGAAACAGCGAGGTTTCCTCTGCTCCCGAGTTCAAACTCAGGCAACCAAAACTGGACGCCGTGGACAGCCCAAACCAGAAGGGATCACGCCCAAGCAAGCCACGCAATCTGTGCACCTACAAGCCTAGTTTCTCACCTCCAAAGATCAGCCCCAGCCATTGATCACAGAGGGAGAATTTCAAGTTTTTCTCCCGGGCGGTAGAAACGGACCTTGAGGTAAAGAATTGTAAAATTCGTCCTCAATTCATGTTTGTTGGGTCTCAAACTTCACACACAGGTTGTTAACTGCCTAGCCCACCTCCTCCATAGATTTTAGACCAAGAAATTGAGTGTAGAGTGAGCAATCCGAGCTCTTTTACAGGGTATGCCGCTGGACCCTATCGGGCGCACGGTGCCGATGGGTTTAGAGCCCTCTCCAGCTTGTTTAGACCTCATGCCGGTCTTCTAGATGATCCCCTGGTGCTGTAGAGCCCAAGAACCGACCATTTGGTGGAGAATTCACCGTGCAAGACCTCGCCAGAGCTCTAGGGTTTGCTGTGGCCGGTGCGCCCTGTTTTCCGGCGAGTTTCAGCCGCCGGCGACCTCACCAACGTGTTCAGCGTGGGGAAATATGGGGGGGGCGGCCAGCAGGGGGTCTGGAGGCGGCTGGGAACTGGTTTTCCGGCGACCTCACCGGAGGGAGCCGCCACTGATGTGTTTGGCGCGAGTCTGGAGGTTAGGGATGACAGGTGGGACCCACTGTCAGCGTTTAAACATTTTCCAGATTTTCCCACTTTAGTTCAAACTTTGGAGAGCCATAACTTTGTGTAGGTTTGTCCAAAAATTGTGAAACAAATTTTTTCGGATTCCTCTCAAAGAGTACTATCCAGGGGTGCAGGCCAATGTTTATGAAAATCCCTGGATTTGGCTCATTAATTCATTTAAGTAAAACATTTTATGAATTTTTACAGGAGTTCTGTTTATTGGAAAATTCCCAAATTTGGACAGGACATTCTTCCAAAACTCCTTGAACTCCAGTAAATATTTCAGAGGCATTGGACCTCATTTGCTTGGTCAAATGATGTGTTCATCCTTTATGTCTCTGAAAAATAGGAAAATGAACAGAGACAATTTCAGCTTTTCCCCATTCTTTGAAAAGTCCATATCTCCATGTAGGAATCTCCAAAAATGGTAAAACCAATTCCTATGGACTCAGGACATTTTGTACTTCACAAAAAGTCTACTTTGCAGCATAGGAAAGCTTAATATCTAGGGGGTAAAGGCAGATTAGTGAAAACCACATAAGGATTTGTTGTGCTCACATGAAGCCATTTCATGAGCTCAATTTTTGCATACAGCCTAAATACCTTCCATAGAGGCTGTGGTTAAATTTTCAGCTTCATTGGACCTCTGGAACTTGAGCTACCATCTTTTAGGTTTATGTGTTCATAAAATGGACTTAATCACATGGTGATTACTAGTATCTCTTTCCACCCTAGTTTTCATCTTCTCTAATGTTTAGATCCAACAACAGAAACCTTTCTGTTGTTTATCTCTCTTATGTGTGAGTTAACTTGTACAAAAGCTTTGAATCATTTTCTAAATTGCTTTCGAATACATGTGCATAAATCATCTTAATAGCACGTGACGTCGACGTTCGACGAGGACTCGACTCTGCAGCGAGGATCTCCATCTCGTGACGAGTTTGGCGGATTCTCTGGAGGAAGACTAACTCCTAGCTTCTAACAAAACCGTTGAGCAAGGCAAGCCCGGGTTTGCATATCGTTACCGTTTTAAATTTTGCTTTACTTCACCTCATGTTGATTAGACTTGATAATGTGCATTATGTCTAGGATGATTGAAACCCACTTGCATGACTATCACATCCCTGATTAGAAGGTTTAGTGTAGGCTTTGCCTCGTTGTAGATGCTAGGCTAATGTTGTAGCTAGCTCTGTAGAAGTCGAGTAGTAAAAAGCTACTCGCGAGAAAGTTCGAGTAATGGAGTTACTCGCGAGAGATAAATGATAAGAGCACCCTCATGAATATGACATGGGGACGGGGATGTTCCTGTAGGATGGAGCGCTCAAGGTTGGTCTCGACCTGCGATGGGTGTGACAATGCTTGAGACCACATTTGGCCTGGACCGGGATGGTAAGGCAAATGTGGAGGTTGGTTGTAGCCCCGTCCGTGTCGGTTAAGGACCGTATGTATGCGGCCCTGCTGGACAAGATTGAGCTGTACCGGATATATAGTGGGGTATGGGACCCATGAAACCGATGTAACTCGATGGACCGTGATATAGAAACTCATCCTTCGCGTGGGAATGGTGTTGAGAAGGCGGGAGGTGTAAATCCTTTAGCGGGCAACTTCGACGTGTCCGCGTAGAGGACCATCCTGCTCGGCGCGAAGCGTTTTTCTATGTCGGGGTGTCGTGTGAAAGGTTGCTGCATACAACGTAAGAAAGAGCTCCTGAGAGAGTCTTTCGAGGCGGGTGTATGTGTCGTGTATTCCGGGTTGTTATTGATTCGAATCACCGTCGCTCGCGGAAGAGGATTGAGCATACTTGCCCACTGCGCCGTGACTTAGTAAGAAGATGAACTAAGTCTCTTAACTTGCTGTTTGTGGATTAATCTCTGTATTGGAACCTTGACTGAAGTAGATATAGAGCCAACTAAATTTCATTTCCACCTTAGGCTAGCAACATCGGGATAAGCGTTTCTTGTGTGATTGTGGACTTCCGATGTTGTGAGGCGTGAGGACCACTAAAATGAAGGCTAAAAGAATCTGAATATAAGGATCAAGTTTTAGTCAAGCTGCATTTTGCAAATTCCTATGTCTACTGTCTTACTACCCCTGCATGTAGAGTTGCATGTTTAGGATTGACGGGTAAGTCTTGTTGAGCCTTAGTGCTCACGGTTGCTTCTGAGTTGTTTTTGCAGGTAGCAGGATGCCTGCTATGAAGAGGGTTGGTCGTTGAGACAACGAACCTCACGGTTCGTTCAACTCATCGGAAACCTAGCCGCTGGCTTTCTTTGGTGAAGCTAGTAGGAAGCGTTCACGGGCTGAACGACTTCTCTTCGGCGTAGTTAGGGTCGAGAGTGAGTAGCTTGCCCAGCTAGTTTTAATTTCCGCTGCGTGTGTACTTATGTTGTAAAAGAAATTATCTTGAGTAACAAAATGGTTCCGTTATGTTCTTATCATCTTTTCATGCATGCTGTTGGGTGCCGCATCGCACGGCACCACCCACTGTGATTCCCGGGCCGGGCGTCACAAGATTGGCCAGGAAGAAGCATCAAAGATATGTAAAAGCCAATATCTAGGCCATCTGTGCCAAACTGGAAATTGAGCCACAAGGGTCACTTGAGGTTTCTGAGGACTCAGCTGAAGACTTCACTGAAATGCCAACTTTCACTGACCAAGAGTTGAGCTCCTTTGGGTTTGGGGGCGGTTCAGCTGCTAACCCTCTACATGGTCAAGATGATGAAGATCAAGGTGAAGAGGAAGATGAAGATAGGACTGAGAGTGAAAGTGGGAACGGCAATGAGTGATTCCACTCGATTTTTCCCTTTTTGGTGCCTTGATGCCAAAGGGGGAGAGATTGAGACTAGAATATCTATGTAGGATAAGTTATTAAGGACTTGTGATTGAGGACTTGTACTTATTTTTAAAACTATTGTAATTTGACTATTCACCTTATGTGTGATGCTTCATAGTATTGTGATGCTTACATCTATGGTTGTTATCTTTTATCCTTGTTCATCACATTTTTGTTGATCACACACTTGTTAGGCACCCCACCATAAGGTGTGTCTATATGAGAGAAGTTTTTATTGTTATTTATTCATTATTCTCATATATGCACACTTTATGAAAAAACATTTTTTTCTCTTAATTGTGATATCTCAAATGGTTATCATCAATCACCAAAAAGGGGGAGATTGAAAGTGCATCTAGGGTATCCCTTGTGGGTTTTGGAGAATTGATGACAAGCATATGAGATCCTAATGAAATTATTGAGATGATTGCAGGACAAACAAAGTGAACTAGCTCGGTGCACCCAAAAAGGTGAAAAATAGAGTGGTGTCCGAAAAGGAAGACTTTAATGGAATTTAGAAGAGCAAAGTAGATTTAAATGTATAGGGTGTGTGTGAGAGACACATCCCAAGAGCTCATGACTTTGCGTAAGGGTAAGGGGTTTAAAAATCAACTGAAATCCACTGGACACCGGACTAGTCCGTTCATGGACCGGACTAGTCCGGTCAGCTTACTGGAATGCACCGGACAAGTCCCGTTTTAGACCGGACTAGTCCGCTCATGTTTCTGTTGTTCTCTTTAGAGGACTGCGGACTAGTCCGTCCATGGGACAGGACTAGTCCGCTAAACTTTCTGGAACCCCACTTCACATAGCACCGGACAAGTCCGGTTTTAGACCGGACTAGTCCGCTTAGCCCACTGGAAGTAGACCGGACAAGTCCGAACATACACCGGACTAGTCCGGTATTAGGTTTTACAACGGTAACTTTTTTAGAAACCATATAAATTGGTGATCCACGGCCTTCCAACGAAAAACACACGACTCACACTGCTAGAAACTCAAACCCTAGTGCCGCCACCTGTCCCAAGAGCCCAAAAACACATCCCCCCACACATCTAAGGTGCGAAAAAGGTGAAAATCAATTAAACACTTGGATTTGGGAATGGGAGATCGTCGTTCCTTCGTTGTGAGCTCTGGGGTTTAATCTCTCTACACTCATATTCTGCATTGTAATCTTTTTGAGTGTATTTGATCGCTTTTTCATTGTAATTCTCGTGGGAGCCCTCAACGTGTGAGGTTGCCCCACAAACTCGGTGAATACCCATGCTAGTGGAGTCAAGTCGACCTTGTGTGGTGACTTGAAGAGGGAAAGGGTTAGAGACCTGGCTCTGTGTGAGCTTCCTCAACAAGGACGTAGATCTCTTGGTGAGATCGAACCTCGGTAAAATTTGTGTCTCGCGTGCCTCTTTATTTTTGTTGATTAGAACATCTAGTTGCTAAACTTCATAATTTGAATGGCTAAGTTTCATTCACAGGCATAATCACACCTCACATTGTAAACTCAAAATAAAATAACTGTTGTTCTTATTTCTGCTGCTAAACAAGTTAATTTTCTTGAACAACACTTAATACAATCTACACACTTCAGGCACACCGGACTAGTCCGCTCACACAACCGGACTAGTCCGGTCAAGCAAGTTTTTGACAACTACATTAAGTGTGCAGGAAACTCTGTAAGGCCTATTCACCCCCCTCTAGGCCACATTCAGTCTACTGTGATAAAAGTAGTATGCTCTTCATCTTCTCTAGACATAGGGATTTGGTGAAAACCCGGGTAGGCATCTAGGAAGCATAGCATATCACAGCCTGATGTAAAGTCTACTATTTGATCTATTCTAGGGAGAGGGAATGGACCTTTGGGACACGCCTTATTGAGACTGGTGTAGTGGATGCACATCCGGAGCTTCCCGCCGGCCTTGGGGACGATGACGGGGTTCGCCAACTACCGAGGGTGGTGGACTTCCCGTATGAAGCCAACGTCCAGCAGCTTCTTGATTTCTTCACGGATGAAGTTCTGCCGCTCGATGGAGTGCTTGTGATGCTTCTGTTGGATTGGCCGGGTGTCGGGGAAGATCTTTAGATGGTGCTCGATCACCTCCCTAGGGATCCCCGGCATCTGCGACGGTTGCCATGCAAACACGTCGACGTTGTGCCGGAGGAAGGTGATGAGTGCGCCTTCCTATTTGTTGTCCAGGCCCCGGCTACCCAGGTGGTCTGGGCAGCACTGGCGCCAACTTAGACGACCTTCAGAGGGACGTCGCCCTCGTCGAGGGGTTGCACGCGGGGTGCTGAGGTCGAGGCACGGTGGCGTGCACTCGGGTGGAGCTGGCCCGGTTCTGCACCGCCAGGGGCAGGCGCTCGGGCTGCTGCAAGTGCTTGAAGCTTCTCCAAGGCTGACACTGCAGCAGTGCGGTCTCGACGGATCTTGAGGACGCCTGTTGGTGTAGGCATCTTCAAGACAAGGTAGCCGTAGTGGGCTACCGCCATGAACCGGTACAGGGCTGGCCTACCGATGATGGCGTTGAAGGGGAGGTCGATCTCTGCCACATCGAACATAATGTATTCTGTCCGGTCGCTATCTGGTGCTCCGAAGGTCACCGGAAGGCTGATGTTGCCATAGGGGACGACTTGTCCCGGCCCCACCCCTGAGAACGGGCTCGAGGGGGTGAGCTTGGCCATTGGGATTTGCAGCTTCTGGAAAGTTGCACGGCTGATGAGGTTCAGGCCGGCTCCGCCATCTACCAGAACGTGGTACATCTTCACGTTGGCGATGGTGGGGGCTACCAAGAGCGGTAGCTGCCCGGCCCCAGCCATGTTCTTGGGGCAGTCGGTAGTGTCGAAGCTGATGGGGGTCCTCATCCACTTGAGGTGCGGTGCTGCACTTGGGACAAGAGCCACCGACGCCACTGCTCGGCGCAGAGTCTTGACTGCACTACGAGACGAGGGGTCAGAGGAACTGCCGTAGATGACGTAGAGCACCTTCCGGCGCTCGTCGTCGCTGGAGATGGAGCCCTCGTGGTCGTGCACCACTTTTACGGCGCGCTGGGGCTCCTGGAACTCCATCTGCTGGTCGACGTTGTCGCGAGCGTCGACCTTCTGCTTGCCCTCCCTCTGACAAAAGGGAGGGGCGTCCGCACGCGGTTGCTTCCCCTTGCGGAAGCCTCCATGAGCTTTTGGATTTCCCGGCACTCAGCAGCAGTGTGGCTGCTGGTGTTGTGCATGGGGCACGGCTCGCCGTGGTCACCGTCTGGGGCTGGTGACTGTTGTGGCCTTTTGTCGGGGCGTGGCCCCCGAGCTCCGGTGGGTGCTGTAACCGCAGCAACTGGAGCTTCGGTCGGCAGCATGATCTTGCCGCCGGCTTTCTTGACCTTCTTGCCGCTCCCATGGGGAGCAGCACTTGGTCTAGGATGTTCTCCGGCTTCGGAGGCTGGCCGTGAGTGCCAGATGCGCCCTTCTGCTGCCCTGGTGCACTTGTCCGCCAGGCTGAAGAGCTCTGAGACGCCGTGCACTTCTCTGGTCGCGAGCTTCTTGAGCATCTTCTTGTCCCTTACACCCTTCCAGAACGCCACCACCACAGAAGCATTTTGGATATGTGGGATGGTGTTCCGTACCTGGGAGAATCGCTGGATGAAGGAGCGCAGCGACTCTCCAGGCTGTTGTTGGATGGCATGGAGGTCGAGCTCCGTGCCAGGCTGGGTGTAGGAGCTGCCGAAGTTCACAGTAAACTGCCGGCAGAGCTCTCCCCAGGAGGTTATGGAACCCTGGGGGAGATTCATGAGCCAAGACCGTGCTGGGTTGGTCAAGACGATGGGGAAGTAGTTGGCCATGACGGCCTCATCCCCTCCTACAGCAAGGATGACAGTGAAGTAGATCTGGAGGAACATCGCCGGGTTGACACTGCTGTTGTATTTCTCTGGCAGGTGTGGCCGGAACTTGCTCGGCCACTTCGCGAAGCAAAGGTGCGGCGCCAAAGCTGCGCACCCTGCTCTTGTTTCTGCGGGTGTCGGTGCCACGAGCGCTTGGTCCGCTGTTGGCACCGTGTACCCCGGCGTGGGCAAAGGTGCACCATAAACAGGGGGCGCCATTTGCAGGGCATATGGTTGAGGCATATGCTGCATGGCGTATGCCTTGGGCAGAGATCGCGTAGCGAACGTCTGCAGCCCAGGCTGGGTCGAGGAAGTCGACATGCTGTCACCAGCCTCTTCGTTGTGACGTCTTTCTCGCCGTCGCTCGATGGCCACGCGGGCATCTTCGCCCAGGTGACACCGTTCCAGCTCCGACCTCAGGTCTGCTGATATGCACCGAATTTGGTTCGGTGAAGGGTGGCCCGATCTTCACGACAGGAGGCTCAAGAACAAGATAACTTGCTGTAGAAACAGCATGGATAACTAGCTTTATACCTGACCAAGGTTGGATGCGACCAAGCGACGGGGAGAGAGACACCGAAACCCCGAAGACTTCGACTCGATCTCCGAACGACCGCAGAACCACAACCGGAGCTAATCCACACAAGACGGGGCAGCCGTACTGGAACCCGCAGAGCACGAATTAGTGGATCTCAGAGAGATCTCTCCACAAGTTCAAGAAGAACAAGGAAGAACAAGAGTTGAGTAAGATACTCAAGCAGCTCGGCTGCAAATATCACTGGATTAATCTTCATTCATCAAAAAAAGTCCCCCTTGGCTTACAAAAAGAGTGGTATTTATGCCAACAACTAGTCTAAAAATATATGTGAACTGAAAAAGCCACGTGGGAAGGTGGAAGGCCAACTGGCTTGATCATTCATGCAGTGGTCATCAATTTCCCGCATGTCTTCTGGCCTTTTGAGTGGTCTTCAATGTTTTAATCATAACTCCACCTAGGGACATCCAAAAGACACGGGACCAGATGTGTTGGAAAGCTAATTCGATAACCTTTCACACCATGTGTAGCATGCTTCACGAAATATTGTAGAGTGATACAGTTTCTCACGGAAACTTGGATATCAGGCTGACTATTGATCTTCTGAACAGTCTGCACCAAAAGCACTCGGCTGCCAAGCTGGGAGCTCTAAAGCACTCAGCACTTAGTGGCATTAGAAATTTGACTTCAACACCTTTCCAACAACTACTCATGGACCTTCACAGCTTCTATGAATCAAGAGATATGACTGTTTCTTCATGACAGTTCTGCCAGGCCGAACTGGTTCGACGTAGTTCTCCTCTCTGGTTCAGTCTCGGTGTGTCCTTGTCATCCTCCTTGGTGAACCTGAGTAATAGAAACATGTATGATTTAGGAAGTATATAATTCTCATTAATAAATGGAATTTTACAAAGTAGCGCGTGCACCTCTTGTTGTAGCTGTTTAGCTCGGCTACGAGTAATTGGTCCATCGAAGACATGAGCTGGTGCAGCTTGACTTGATGATTGTTCCATCTTACTTGATGTAGTCGGTATACTTGATGGTGTGGTCGGCGTGGGCATATCATCCTCCCCCCCTTGAAAAAGAGTTGTCCCCGACTCTTCCAATCCAAAGAATGGAGAGAGGTCGGACACATTGAAACTGGTACTCACACCATAAGTACTTGGCAGATCAATTTCATAAGCGTTGTCGTTGATCTTGCGTAGAACTTTGAATGGTCCGTCAGCCCGGGGTTGCAACTTGCTCTTGCGCAGCTCTGCAAAACGATCCTTTCGAAGGTGCACCCAAACCAAGTCCTCTGGTTCAAACAACACCTTCCTGTGACCCTTGTTAGCGTGCTTCTCATACTTCTTGGTCATCTTTTCAATATTGGTCCGAGCCCTATCATGAATGTTCTTGACAAATTCAGCTCGCTTGCTTGCATCGAAGTTCACATGTTCCTGCATGGGTAAAGACAAAAGATATATGGGAGCAGTGGGTGTGAATCCATATACAATTTCAAATGGACAAAATCTAGTGGTCGAGTGTACTGCCCTATTGTATGCAAACGCAACATGTGGCAAGCTTTTTTCCCATAGTTTCAGGTTCTTCTTAAGGACAGCTCGGGGCAACATTGATAGTGTTTGATTCACAACTTCAGTTTGACTGTCCGTTTGCGGATGACATGTTGTGGAGAACAACAGTCTTGTCCCAAGTTTGCCCCCACAATGTCTTCCAAAAGTAGCTCAAGAACTTGGTGTCACGATCCGACACAATTGTACGTGGCATTCCATGTAGTCGCACGATTTCCCTGAAAAATAATTCAGCAATACGGGAAGCATCGTCGCTCTTGTGGCAAGGAATAAAATGTGCCATTTTGCTGAAACGATCAACCATGACGAAAATTGAATCCCTTCCCCTTTTGGTCCGTGGTAACCCAAGAACAAAATCTATTGAAATGTCCTCCCAAGGTGCATTAGGAATAGGAAGAGGAGTATATGAACCATGAGGGTTCAGACGAGACTTAGCTTTGTGGCAGTTTTCGCAGCGAAGAACATGTCTCTCTACATCTCATCGCATTTTTGGCCAAAAGAAATCGTCGGCCAGCACTTGCTCCGTCTTCTTCGCTCCAAAATGGCCCATAAGTCCACCTGCATGAGCTTCCTGCACGAGTAAAAGTCGAATAGAGCAATCTGGAATACAAAGTTTGTTAGTACAAAATAAAAATCCATCATGCACATGATATTTTTCCCATCCTTTGCCATTACGGCACTTGGCATATGGTTCAGCAAAGTACGAATCAGTGGCATATAATTCCTTTATACTTTCCAATCCGAGAATTTTAGCATCAAGTTGTGTGAGCAAAGCATGACGTCGAGATAAAGCATCAGCTACAATATTGTCTTGACCTTTCTTATATTTGACAATATAAGGAAAGGACTCAATAAATTCACTCCACTTAGCATGTCTTTTATTCAGTTTTAGTTGTACCTTAATATGTTTCAATGATTCATGGTCTGAATGTATTATAAATCCTTTAGGATAAAGGTAGTGTTGCCAAGTTTCCAAACTCCAAACGAGAGCATATAATTCTTTATCATAAACTGAATAATTCAAAGTCGGGCCACTTAGCTTTTCACTAAAGAATGCAATTGGTCTCTTTTCTTGCATCAGCACGCCTCCAATCCCAACTCCACTTGCATCACATTCAATTTCAAATGTCTTGTTGAAATCAGGAAGTGCAAGGACTGGAGATGTTGTGAGCTTCTTCTTTAATTCTTCAAAAGCCTTTTGTTGTGCTTCTCCCCATTTGAAAGGTACGTCTTTCTTGGTCAACTCATTGATTGGAGCAGCGATCGTGCTGAAATCTTTCACGAAGCACCGGTAGAAACCAACAAGTCCAAGGAAGCTTCTCACTTGGCTCACGTTCTGTGGAGGCGTCCATTCGTGTACAGCCTTGACTTTCTCAGCATCCACCTCCACGCCTTGTCCTGAAACAACAAAACCAAGGAAAACTACCTTGTCGGTGCAGAAGGTGCACTTCTCAAGGTTAGCGTACAATTTTTGTTTACGAAGGACAGCAAGCACGCTCTGGATATGTGCAACATGTTCTTCAAGAGTCTTGCTGTAGATTAGGATGTCATCAAAATAAACCACAACAAATATACCAATGAAAGTTCTAACACATGATTCATTAATCGCATAAATGTACTAGGTGCATTGGTTAAACTGAAAGGTATCACTAACCATTCATACAATCCAAATTTTGTTTTAAAGGCTGTTTTCCACTCATCTCCTTCTTTCATACGAATCTGATGATAGCCACTTCTTAAATCAATTTTAGTGAAAAAATTAGCACCACTAAGTTCATCAAGCATATCATCTAAGCGAGGAATGGGATGCCTATATCTTACTGTGATGTTGTTAATTGCGCGGCAATCCACACAGAGTCTCCAAGACCCATCTTTCTTAGGCACTAAAAGAACAGGGACAGCACAAGGGTAAAGACTTTCCTGTACATACCCTTTTTTCATCAATTCCTCCACTTGTCGCTGAATTTCTTTTGTCTCCTCTGGGTTGGTGCGGTATGCAGCCCTGTTTGGAAGTGACGCACCAGGAACCAAGTCAATTTGATGCTCGATCCCTCTCTTAGGTGGCAGTCCTGGTGGTACTTCGTCCGGAAAGACATCTTCGTATTCCTGCAAGACATTCAAAAGAGTACTCGGCAGGGTAGAGGGTAAGGCATTAGTAAAAAGAAAAGTGTCCTTGTACATAAGTACAAAGAACATGGCATCGGGTTCACTCAATGCTTTGATATCCCCCTTCCTAGCCGTCATTACTAAACTCTCTTTTCCTGGTTTCTGGGTTCCTTGCAGCTGTGGGGTTTGATTTGTCTGTGGATACTCTTCCTTACTATTTTTGTGGCTCACTCGCCAGTGGTGCTCGCTCTCGCGCTGTTTCTTCCTGATATCATCCTTCAAAATTTCTTCCGGTGTCAAAGGAAGCAAGGAAATTCGCTCTCCTTTGTACACATAAGACAGCTTGTTGGTCCTTCCAAAAATCTGGACATCACGATCATATAGCCATGGTCGACCGAGCAGAAGCTGGCAGGCTTGCATAGGCACCACGTCGCACTCCACATGATCATTGTATTTACCAACAGAGAATGGTACAGTCACAGTATGACTGACACGTACTGCACCACAATCATTAAGCCACTGCATCTTGTATGGACTAGGATGACGCCGTGGTTTCAGTCCCAATCTGTCCACCAATTCTTGGCTAGCAATATTGTTGCAGCTGCCATTATCAACGATGATGCGACACACCTTATCTTTGATTAGTCCACGGGTATGGAACAAATTATGTCGCTGCCCGTTGTCTTCCTTTTCTGTTGTTACACTAAGCACTCGTAGAGAAATAAAGCAATTATGTTCTCCTTCTTCAGGCTGGATCTCATTCCCTTCCTCCTCAATTTCTTCATCACATATCGTTCCAGCATCTTCCGGATCACTCTCGGATTTCCATTCACCTTTCTCATTCAACAACATGGCCCTCTTACTTGGGCATTGGGCAGCAATGTGCCCACGGCCGTGGCATTTATGGCATACAATTTCTCTGCTTCGAGAAGAAGATGTAGCTCCCGAGACATTGCTGTGGGCTGCTGAACTTGCAGCGGGTCGCTGCTGAGTTGTTGGTGATGACGCGGTGGAGGCTGCCATCTTCGATGGAACAAATGATTGAGAAGACTTGGCTGCAGCCCCTTGAGATCGTCCACCACCATAGGAAGTACTTGACTGCTGTTTGCGCCATGGGGCAGCAATAGAATAACTGCCATAAGATTTTCCATGTGACTCTTGCTGAATCTTCTTCTCTGTTCGCATAGCTTGATCAACAAGATCCTGCAATGTACGATATGGAAACATCTCCACAAAACCAATAATTTCTTCATTAAGACCTCCTAGAAATTCTGCCATTGTTGACTCTGCATCTTCTCTTATTCCAGCCCACACCAACAGTAGCTTCATCTCCTTGAAATACTCATCAACTGATCTCTTCCCTTGCTTTAACATTTGCAACCGGTTCCTGAGAACACGCTGATAGCTAGATGGCACGAATCACCTTCTCATCACTTGCTTCATCTCCTCCCATGTATTGATATATCTGCGTCTCAAATCACGTTGATTCTCCTGCACTTGGTTCCACCAAGTGAGAGCGTATCCAGAGAGTTCCACCGAAGCAAGATTCACACGGCGCTGAGCCGAAAGATTATGTACTTGGAATATTTGATCACACTGCTCAGCCCATTCAAGAAATTCATCAGGATTCTCCTTTCCAGTAAACTTTGGAATACTCAACTTGACACGAGCGATGTTATCTGGGTTGTCATGAGGACGTCAACCACGATGGTATTCCCTTTCTTCATAATCAGCAGGCCGGCGATGATGACGCCGATTGAATCTGCCACGTTGACCGAAAGGATTTTCATCATCATGATATGCACCAAATTTGGTTCGGCGAAGGGTGGCCCGATCTTCACGACAGGAGACTCAAGAACAAGATAAATTGCTGTAGAAACAGCACGGATGACTAGCTTTATACCTGACCAAGGTTGGATGCGACCAAGCGACGAGGAGAGAGACACTAAAACCTCGAAGACTTCGACTCGATCTCCGAACGACCGCAGAACCACAACCGGAGCTAATCCACACAAGAAGGGGCAGCCGTACTGGAACCCGCAGAGCACGAATTAGTGGATCTCAGAGAGATCTCTCCACAAGTTCAAGAAGAACAAGGAAGAACAAGAGTTGAGTAAGATACTCAAGCAGCTCGGCTGCAAATATCACTGGATTAATCTTCATTCATCAAAAAAAGTCCCCCTTGGTTTACAAAAAGAGCGGTATTTATGCCAACAACTAGTCTAAAAATAGATATGAACTGAAAAAGCCACGTGGGAAGGTGGAAGGCCAACTCGCTTGATCATTCATGCAGTGGTCATCAATGTCCCGCATGTCTTCTGGCCTTTTGAGTGGTCTTCAATGTTTTAATAATAACTCCACCTAGGGACATCCAAAAGACACGGGACCAGATTCGTTGGAAAGCTAATTCGATAACCTTTCACACCATGTGTAGCATGCTTCACGAAATATTGTAGAGTGATACAGTTTCTCACGGAAACTTGGATATCAGGCTGACTATTGATCTTCTGAACAGTCTGCACCAAAAGCACTCGGCTGCCAAGCTGGGAGCTCTAAAGCACTCGGCACTTAGTGGCATTAGAAAGTTGACTTCAACACCATTCCAACAAGTACTCATGGACCTTCACAACTTCTATGAATCAATAGATATGACTGTTTCTTCATGATAGTTCTGCCAGGCCGAACTGGTTCGACGTAGTTCTCCTCTCTGGTTCAGTCTCGGCGTGTCCTTGTCATCCTCCTTGGTGAACCTGAGTAATAGAAACATGTACGATTTAGGAAGTATATAATTCTCATTAATAAATGGAATTTCACAAAGTAGCGCGTGCACCTCTTGTTGTAGCTGTTTAGCTCGGCTACGAGTAATTGGTCCATCAAAGACATGAGCTGGTGCAGCTTGACTTGATGATTATTCTATCTTGCTTGATGTAGTCGGTATACTTGATGGTGTGGTCGGCGTGGGCATATCATCTTCCGATGGGAGCCTGGTGGAGCGGGAGTCTGCCGTCTGCCCGTCAACCGCTGGTGTGCGCGACAGCGACACAGCCGGTTGACTAGGGCGTCGTCCCCGCCGAAGCTGAGGGTTGGAGGCGGCGACGACAAGACGGTCTACGTCGCGAATCCACTAATGGGTCGCTGCCTGAGGTGCGTCCCCAGCAGGTGGATTGCGTAGAAGCGCTCGTGCTGTAGCTAGTGCACTCCCATGGGAGACACTCAGCGCTGCAGCAGATCTTGGGCTTGCTGGAGTCTGCGCTGCAGGTGTCGGCTACTGACTTCCAGCTTGCCCCAACACACTCCGCCCCGAGTGTGTCGAGACGTAGTCCCCGCTGGTCACCGTTCGTCGGGAATGTGGGCGAGGAGAGCTTGTCGCTGAAGGAAGCTTCGTCATCTTCGTCGGCATAAGCTCGTCGCGCAAGGGAAGAGCTCCCCTTCTTGGCGCGCCAAATGTCGAAGTGTAGCTGTCGACACTTCCCCCGGGCCTGCACAGGGCAGCCCGCGGAGGTTCTTTTTCGAAGGGGCTAGTCCCCCACGGAGAGCTTAAGCGTTAGGGACGAAGGAAGGAGAAGGTTGACACAGAGGTTTTTTACGTGGTTCAGGCCGCCGGAGCGTAAAACCCTACATCCACGGTGAGCAGAGGTGCTCGTTGTATTGCCTGAGTGTTGAGCGTGTGAGTGTGCAAGAAGCCGAACCCATTGCAACGTTGCCTACCTGAGCCTTTTATAGTCCAAGGCTCGGGCGGCTTACAAGGTGGGCCCGGGATCCGACAGGTGGTCCCGGGGAGATTGCCTGCCATCTACCGTATCCTGCAGTTACGCCGGTAGTTGTCTCTGGCAAGGGCTTCTGAGTCTTCGTCTTGCCGCCCTGCCCACGCCGCAAGATAGGCGTAGTGGTTGATGACGGCAGGGGCGGCAGGGGATGTCTTGTCGCTGTGTTTATTGGTGTAGAGCTTCTGATGCGGCACGCCAGTCTTCACTGCAATGCGACTGGGCGCAACGGCACCTGACAGCGGCGTGCTCCGCGTCTCCACGCCTTGGGAAGGCGCGGGTCTTGAATACCTTGTACGGACAAGGTATGGTGTGTCTTTACTCTTGCTGCCTACCGCGCGGGGGCAGGTAGCGCTGTTCTGTTGGCCACGTGGCGGGCCCAGAGCTCTCCTCTAAGGATAGGGAGGTCCAGCCCCGCTGGATACGTGGATCCTTCGGAGCTCTCCCAGCGGTGGGGGGAGGTCCGGCTCTGCTGGCCACATGGTAGGCCCGGAGCTCTCCTCTGAGGAGAGGGAGGTCCGGCCCCGCTGGACACGTGGAGCCTTCGGAGCTCTCCCTGCGGAGAAGGGAGGTCCAGCTCTGCTGGCCACGTTGCAGGCTCGGAGCTCTCCTCTGAGGAGAGGGAGGTCCGGTCCCGCTAGACACGTGGAGCCTTCGTAGCTCTCCCTGCGGAGAAGGGAGGTCCGGCTCTGCCGGCCACGCGGTGGGCCCGGAGCTCTCCTTTGAGGAGAGGGAGGTCCGGCCCTGCGGGACACGTGGGGCTTTCGGAGTTTGCCCCTGCGGAAGGGGCAAAGTCCTTAGGCGATTTCCCCTGTGCGTGGGGGTACCCCATATTGAGGGTACCGACAAGGAGTTTACTAGTTTTGTTAACCATCCTTGTCGTCGGGAAAGTTGATGAGTCGGGTATGGTCGTTTTTTTCTTTTTGCTTCGCTTAATCTATGGGATACGGGAAGCTGAATTAAAACAAGTCTAGCTACTACACTCATATGAATAAAGATGATGAGAACTTGATGATGATAATTAGCATGAAATCGGGGAGATCTAGGCAAGATGGGTTCGTGGATGTTGTTGAATAAGATGGTGGTTTAGTTGCCATAGATCTATGGACCGGTTCATGCCAGCACATGCCAGGAAAACAGTGCCACCACAAGGCCAAATATGGGTGCGGCTTAGCCGAATATATAGGTGTGTTCCTAGCTCGTTATGGACCGTGGATGGCGCGGGGAATGGGAGTCGAGGAGGATTGCCCTCGGAACTGCATGGCACAAGAGGGGGTCGTGGGTGGGAGAATGGTGATTCGAGCCTGCTGGTGAAACCTCAGTGAGTCCATACATCTAGTAGCACCTTTGTAAAGGCCATTTTGTGATCTCTTGGCCATACACCAATGGTTGTGTACTGGTATAATGGAGGTTCCGTGGTCGCCAATGGGTGACAAAATCACGAACGTGTGGGTAAAGTGGTGCCACCTCTGTAGAGTGTAAAACTATCATGATAGTCGTGCTTACGGTCACAAGCACCTGGCCAACTCACTCCTCTTTCTTCTTACGTGTGGATATGGGCAACGTTGTTGAGACGTCCCACAACTCACACTAAGCACACATTCACAAATAATCATTACAAGGGCCCACTCAACTCCTATTCAAGGATGGTTTCCTATGTCAAGGTGGTTTTAAAGGTCAATCTAGGCTATTCTCCTTAGGATGCTTCCTTTGGTCAGCGTGGCTTAGCTACCTGTGACTCCTATTTAGGGTGTAACTTGCTGTTAACCCGTGGCCCTAATACCAATCTAAGGTTTCTGTCTAGGCGTGTAACCTACTGTCAACCCGTGGCTCTGATACCAATCTGTGCCGCCCTCAATTCTGTGGGAAAACCACGGAACCGAGAACTAATGCATATGTGTGCCCAGGATGTTCATCACACATACACATACGTTCCACAAACTGAATTCAGATTATATATTACCACGAATAACAGAGTTTATTACAATACCTCATGAGTCTTGGACTCATGCTCTCAGCGGAAGTCCTTATTTAAGTGCGGAAGCAAAAACTAATGCGGAAGCAAAACTAAGCAGAAGTGGCTCCATCTCTACTCCCTCCACAGGCAAGGTTGAGAACAGATCACACGCCATAATGCTCTACTTGGTCTTCATAGTAGTCTTCTCTTGTTGTTGATGAAGAAATAATAATGCAAGTTTGAGCACAATGATGTACTCAGCAAGTGCGGGAAAAACACATGATATGCATTTCATAAACAAGGTAGATAATAAAAGGCTTATTTGCAGAAAAGCAGATTTATAAAACTGTGATAAAACATCAACTTAAATTTAGATGAATGTAATCCCATCATGTATTAAATTACCAACATACCTCCATCACTTTCCATGTTCCATCCGAACATTAACCAATCTTTATTTCATACTCACGAATACCTCCTCGTATTCGCTACCATCTCACCTCATAAAACAACCACGTCTCACACCGAGACCAATCTCATGTCATGACCCATCAGTCATGCAACCATCTCATCTTCCCGGACTCAACAGTTCCAAACCAATAACCATAACCGATAACCATAACCAAGAACCTTCCCAATAACCATTCCAATAATCATTCCAATAACCATTCCAATAACCATTCCAATCTAATCATGGCAGTTTAGCCAGGTGCTCGTGACCGTAAGCTCGGCTATCATGATAGTTTTAATAACTCTGCAGAGTTTGCACCTCTTTACCCACAAGTTTGTGATTTCGTCACCCGTCGGTGACTGCAGAACCTCCATTATACCAGTACACATCCGTCGGTGTATGGTCAAGAGATCACAAAATAGCCTTTACAAAGGGGTCACTAGATGTATGGACTCACTAAGATTTCACCGGCAGGCTAGAATCTCCAATTCTCCCACCCACGGGCCCCCTCTTGTGCCATGCAGTTCCCAGGGCAGTCCTCACTCGACTCCCATTCCCCGCGCCTTCCACAGTCCATAACACTCTAGCAACTTACCTAATTACTCAGCTAAGCCGCACCCATATTTGGCCTTGTGGTGGCACTGTTATCCTGGCATGTGCATGCATGAACCGGTCCTTAGATCTACGGCAAGTAAAACCACCATCTCATGCTACCTCATTCACAAACCCAGTCTTGCCTAGATCTCCCTCCGATCCATGTTCATTATTAACATCAGTTTCTCATTATCATTACGAGTGCAGTTAGCTAGACACATATATCTCGTTTCCCGATCCCATAGACTCAGCGAAGCATAAAGCAAAAACCATACCCGACTCATAAACTTCCCTGGCGACAAGGATGGTTTAATCAAATCTAGTAAACTCCTATAAAAGGGTTTCCCATCATGTTTGACTCAGCACACACACCTTTTCGCAAAACAAAATAGTTTTACCCAAAACATAGGATCAACATGGTCAAGGAGCACTTGCCTTGTTCTTGCGGTTCCGGTTGTTCTTGATTCTCAAAGCCTTGTTGCTGCAGCTCGTCGTAGACATCTTCCTGAGCTTGTTCTGCTATGTAGGATTCACGTGCATACAAAATTCACAGCAATCAATATCATGCACAAACCCTAGACTAAATGCGATGATGCACATGCATGCTATCCTATGATTAGTTTTATTAGATTGATGTGCTCTTGCATGGCTTGCATGGTCAGAGGTGTTCGGATCAAAGGTGGACGTAGCGATGGTCTTGTCTTTTAGATCAAACTGATCATCAAGTGATCTGCCCACGAAAACGCTTCTGTTCGAAAGGAATCGAAGAACAGATGCAAAGAGATGAACACAGTGATGTCGTAAGGTGGTATTGAAGTCCTACCTCACGCTCTTCTTGTCTTCGGGGTCCTCCTCAGACCGCTTGGTTCTTCTCCGATGATCTCCCTTGTTGTGCTTCAGCGATGTTTTGCTCGGCGAGTTAGGGCTAGGGCTCTAATTCGTCGGCTCAGGAGTTGAAAGAGAAGTTCGTGGTTTCGGCCAGAGGTTTTGGGTTCTATTTATAATCGGGAAGAGAAGAGTCCTAATCTGATTGGATCCGAATAAGAGTCTTATTCAGATCTTTGTTAGATCCCGACGTCTTATCTTCGATTAACCATTGTGGATTCTAGATCGGTTTCTGTTGCGTATACCGGTGTCCTTACGCGTAACAGCTGCTCCAAAACTCGTTACCTCCGTGACGATGAGCTCCGGAAGCTCCACGTGTCCTCCGGGCCTGGTATCTCCTCGTCCGCAGAGACGAGCTCCGGTTGTGCCGCGTGTCAATCAATCGAGACCTCCCTCTTCTGCGGAGATGAGCTCCGTGCACGCCACGTGTTAGCGCCGGTCTTCCTCTTCTTCTTTCCTCAGGGACATGCCCCGTGGTCGACACGTGTCAAATAGAACAGGACCTCTCGCAGGTGAGCTCCGAGATCGACACGTATCCCACACGGATGGTCCTCTGATTTCCGCGAGGACTAGCTCCGAGGATGACACGTGTCCTGCGGAAACGCCTTTGCTTCTTTTGCAGAGGCTAGCTCCGTGGGCAACACGTGTCCCACAGGATCGGACCTCTCCCCTTGCGGAGATGAGTCCCGAGTCTGCCACGTAGCCAGCTTGGCGGCGGCCTCTCCCCACTTCGCAGGGATGAGCTCCGATCACGCCACGTGGCCTGATGGCCGCGGAAGTTGCCTTCGACGCACTCTAAGGGCTTTATTGGCTATTCTTTTGATAACTCTTTCTGTCCCTATTTTCCATTAAAATGTTTCCTTTTTATAGGATACGAACATATGCTGACACCCGAGATGAGGGTGTCACAGTGGTTATATTCTGAATTCAGTTTGTGGATTATATGTATATGTGTGATGAACATCCTGGGCACACATATGCATTAACTTGGTTCTGTTTTTGGAACCGGGTGTCACAACGGAGGAGGGAGATCAGGGCAGCGGCAGCTAGGGCTGCTAGCCTGGGCGGCGGCGGCTGATCCTAGCCTCTGGTGGCGGCTAGGGCAAAACCTGGGCGGCGGCTTGGGCTGGAGGAAGAGAGGCGGTGGCTAGGGTAGAGACAGGAGAAATGTTTTCTTTATTGATCTTATCTAAAACTGGGGTGTTTGGCTTCTTTGTATAGCCTCCTTACAAGTGTCATGATCTATTATAATTTAATCTTTTAGTCTATCTCTAAAAAGATTAAACTTTAATATCTTCTAGAAGAGAGATCCAGCCTAGACCGGGGCAGATCAGCCCACACGGCCACCCTGGAGCAGGGACAGATCAGCCCACAACATAAACCTCTCTTCCCCTATTGCTTCTCCACTTGGTGGTGCGCCTAACGCCAGCTAAACATAACCTCTGGCGGTCTGGCCCAACCAACGAGTTCTCCGCATGCTATTTTTTCACTTCCTGCGATACTCCCTCCCGGCCACACAGCTGTCAGCGCAAACACATCCGCCTCTTCTTTCTACCACAACACTGCAGAAGTGCCATGGTACCCTGAGCTAGGAGTCATTGCTCACCATGGACGCGAACATCGGAGATCCGAGACTGGCACCGTCTGTTGAGCGGGCATTCGAGGGGCAGCCGCAGACGGGGTTCTGGGGGCAGGTGACGCTGCGAGCGATGGTCGTATCGGCAGTGCTGGCGGTCGTCTTCTGCTTCATAACGTTGCGCATCCACATGACCGCCGGCATCGTGCCGTCGCTCAACATGCCAACCACTGTCCTGAGCTTCTTCTTCCTCAAGTGGCTCGTCACCCTGATGAAGAGCTGTCGCATAACCGCGCTACCATTCACACGCCAGGAGAACATCTTCGTCGTCACTGCCATCAATAACTGCATTAACATTGCGCTCACAGGTACACCCTAATTGACCCTGGGAATTCCAAACGAAAATGCACTTGTTTGGAGAGTTGTATATTGTAAATTTTGTTAATAAGCATAGCTAATTTGTTTACACTAAAATTTCCCGTATTCTACATGTTCGGAACTTTCTCAGGTCCTACAGCGACTGGTTTGTTTCCTGTAAAATCTACACAAATTCTCTTTTGCACCTGTCTAAAGTCTCGTCATTTCCGTTCTGTCTGACACTTTTACCATTTCTTCTCTCCAGGTGGCTTCGCAACCTGCACAATTGGGATGAGTAGTTCTGTAGCCAAAACACTGGCTGATAGTCCGAATAAAACGGATATCATCGACAACGTGGACACTGGAAAATTTATAATGTTCCTGTTCCTTATTGGTCTTGCTGCACTGTTGTGCATTGTGCCATTTAAGCAGGTAGTTATGTCCAGTCTGTATCTATCTTCTTGAATACAGCAGTGCTAAAAAAACAGGGGGTCTTCTGTAAGTTCGCTTATTTATTTACGCCTAGTCAATAACTTTTCCACTCTCAGATCATTGAAATAGGATGTAAACAAATGAAATATTTTCTAAAAAATAAAAAATCGATGCTCCCTGATTAGGTGAAATGAATACTTTTTTTACACCTCCATGATTAATAAGCATGCAGAAGATCTTATCTTCGTTAATCTCTTACATAATTTTTCCTCCTGCTTGTTGTTTTCATGTCACTGTAGATCATGCTTATCGACTACAGATTGCTATTCCCGTCGGGTACAGTTGCAGCTCTACTTGTCAACAGTTTCCACACCCCTGAAGGAGCATACGTAGCAAAGTAAGAAAACATTTGTTTCCGTTCTTTTAAATGGTACATATTATACGGATTATTTTCATGTACTTCCGGAAATAGTGTACTTAATTTCATCATAAATACAGGCTTCAGGTTGCGACTCTCCTCAAAACATTTGTTGGTAGCTTCTGCTGGACCGCATTCCAGTGGTTCTACTCCGGGGGCAGCGACTGCGGATTTCAATCCTTTCCAACTTTTGGACTTCATTTGTATAAGCAAAGGTGGGTAACCTATTTTCGAAAACTTCAATGTTCAGATTTAGCCTTCAACTTTTCGTTCAATCCAACTATATGTAGAACAATTTAGAAGTATCAAGAACAATAAGGGCTTATTTGACAGAGCTTCTATGGAAGTGATTTTCTGTGAGATTTAGTTTCTTGAAGAGAAGCGACTCTCTAGCTAAAAGTGATAATTTTTTATTGTGTATGATAAACTCTAAGAGTCAAGATAGAGAATTGGTTCACAGAATCTGGAGAAGCTATTCTCCCACCTCTCTGACCCCTTGTTAATCAATCCACAGAATCAGTTAAGAATCACTTCTCTTGAAAAGTTGCATTTGGCAATACTTTCCCTGATTCTTCCTGAAAATCTGTTCGGTAAAGTTGTACTAAAGGGGGGCCTAGAGAAGAAACATTAAATTTTGTTTTCAGGGGAGGGGAGGGCAGAAATAATCCAAATTTACATTCGATTCTGTTGAGATTATATTTACTCCTAGGGCATGTAATTTTTATGCTCATGAAACTGCTCGTATTAGTCTAGTGTCCTGTGATTTGATTGTGAGATCTACATATATAATAAAGTTGATCATGTGTGCATAAAAAATAAAGAGTAAATGAACATGTTGCATTGTTATTATTCTTCAAAATTATTATAGCACAACAATAGTTTCAGAAGGCTGCCCTCAAGCAATATATTTGTTTACAATGTGATGTGCACAATCTGACATAATCTATAGAATAGAAGAAATCTACAATCTATCATTATGTCAGTATTAGTAACAGACTCAGCTCCGATGGCCACAACAGTTGGATAAAGCCTTCTGACCCTGGGTCCAAGTTATAAAGCTTGGATTAAGATACTTAAAATCACGTAGGTTTGGCCTTCATGCGTGGGGGCATACGTGCTAACCAAAAGGACATCCTCTATGTGAGTCAAGATTTAAAATTCATGAATGACAAACTTGCAAAAACTAGCTATGCGCGCAGTGATTTCCTACTTGGTTATGAATTGTAATGTAATGCAACGTGGTGATGGAATCCCAACATGAGATTAAAAAGTCATTCAAACTATGTACATATAGTGCGTAGTTCTCTGTGCAGTTAGATGTGTTGAAGTGGAACATGTCCAGTAAGGTATCCTTAATCTTGATTGACTGACGGCTGGAGGTTTTCAGTACCAGTGTCACACCATACCTTGTAAGTAAAGGGATGTCCTTCCTCTAGGCACATGTCCCAGTAACGCTTTGCCACATGCAAAGAAAATGAATCTATGCTTTGTGGCATGCTAAGAAATTTAGAGATGATTTTATAGACACATTTATATTACCTTCTAGTAATACATTACTATAAAAACAGGCATTTATTTCTCTTAGGAATGTTTTGTTTTTACTAACAGTTAGACACTTATATCTTTTACATATATCTTTAAATGTTTTGAAACAATGGCATTCCCAATAGTTTGGAAAAAAGTGTGTTTAGATGAGGATATTGACTGTCAAGTGTATATAATGCCATGTAACTTCTGTGAGTTCTCGATAGTGTCTTATGGTCCAAGCATGTCTAATATGGTGTCACATTGAGATGTTCTCAATAGCTTATGAAGAACGGGTTTCTAGGTGAGCCAATAATGCTTGAAGTTGTCTAATATCATACCACTCTGAGACATTCCCAAATGCATGTCTATTCAACTAGTGATGTATCATATTCCCACATTTTCAATATCATGGAGAACATATGTGTCATGAGACAGTAACTAGTTTACCATTTATGGTTCTGCACGTAATTTTTCAAAATTCAGTAATGTCTCATTTTATTACATTAATTATCGACCAACATGATTAAAAAGTGGTATATGGCTATGACAGGAAGTTGCACTGTTAACAAATAGTAATGGTGATTGTGAGCAAAATTTCAACATTTAAATACCAAAGGTAGTCCATGATGTTTCGTTCAGAGTTCAACATCACCTGTGCAGCAATTACTTCTCTTTTCCTACTTCATCACTAATGACAAACATCATGCAATGTTCCTCAGTTGTGTGATTTTTGTGTAGTGCAGTCCAGAAAGCATACTAGACAAAAATTTATGGATATTATAAAAAAATGATTTTTTTAAGTAAGTACTTGTGCGAGCATAAAGGTGCCAGTATCAAGGTGTGTGAACAATCTTACAGTTGTATGACTGTGATCTGATGGATCCTATGTAACAGTAAATAATTTAATCTAAAATGCTTGAATCTAACGTATACATTCATCAAATAGTGGTTTGATGCATCAATTAAACAGTAGGCTGCTGATTGTATGGGTTAAACAGTACAATCATGGATTTATTCAAATTAAAAGTCAAACAAGAGTAGACAAGTGTCACTATGCTAATAACAATCACACTCAAGTTGGTAAATAACTGAAACTTCGTAGACTTTGATGCTAAAGTAAATGAAGATAGTTGAGAACTAATTTAGTAAATTTCACCATTTCATCATGTATACCTTAGTGCAACCTTATTTTAGTATACTTTAATACTTACTTGAAAATGTCACATGTCACATCTCAATGAGTTGATGAATAGTAAGGTAATGTGGTTTAACTTATATTAAGAAATGGCTAACGGTGTATGTATAGGTGGCCAATGGGCTGTTCCGGGCCAGCACTGCCCAAGTCCAACCGGGGCTCGGGATTGGATTTGAAAGCCTCGGCCCAGGCACGAGCCAGACTACTTTTACATGGGTCCTGCCGTGCCAGGCCCGAGTCGGGTCGATGGGCCGACTCGAGTCTGCTAGTATATTAACACATCATTGCCTCATTTTAAATAGAATACAACAAATTTCAATATAAAAATAATGTATTTCATATCACAAATTTGTAGGTCACCAAGCTTTAAAAAAAGTTATATATCATATGTCAAACTAACATAAGTAGCTTCATTCAACAGATCATAATAGTAGACCTTTTTCAATTTAAAATACGTCTGAAGATACCGAGGTGACGTGATCCAAGAGTGTGCGGGGCTGCGCGCCGAGGGGGAGCAACGGAAGCCCAGATCTATCAAGGGGAGGCAACTGGAAGCACGGATCTGAAACCGGAGGCGCCAAGACGGTGAGATCTGAGGGGGCTCAGGGCGGTGCACCAAGAGGGAGCACCGAAGTGATGAGGGGGGGGGGGGGGATGAGAGTGGCGAGGGGGAGCACTGGAGTTGCGAGCAGAGGCATTGAGGCGAGAGAGAAGTAGAGAAGAGGGAGGCTTAGAGTTTAGGGGGCAGGGCAAAGCGCCTTATATAGGCCTGGTCCACTTGGCCAGTTGTAGTTGTATGAGCCAAACTTCGGATTTTACTTCACTCCAGGATGTTTAGTTGACCTCAATAGCTAGCAATTCCTTGTTCTCATCTTCATTATTTCCATGCATCATTGAATGTACTTATATAACTTGTGCCTACAGGTTCTACTTTGATTTCTCTGCATTGTACATCGGTCTTGGCATGATTTGCCCGTATATGGTAAATATTGCGTTGCTTTTTGGAGCCACCATCTCCTGGGGTCTCTTATACCCTTATATTGAAAGCAAACAAGGGGACTGGTATGACGAGAAAAGTCCAACAAGTTTAAAAGGATCAAACGGGTACAAGGTATGTATGATGCAATAATTAAGAATAAATTTACAAGAGTATTTTTATGATTTATGTTCAAACATCATTGCATTGAAAAAAATATCCATATAGCTCTTGCAATCAAATTTTGTCCACTTTCAAAAGCACAACTTTTTAAAGGTGTTTTGGGAACTTTTAGAACTTAACTATCATTGTTAGTGCAATGATGAACATATTCTGCTCCAAGAATAAGGAATATCACTTTAAATTTTATAACATCAATGGAGATACCATAAAGCACACTTGTTCTCGGTTTCGTGACTATCACTGAAATAGCTTATAAAACACATGAGGTCACATGCTCAGCCATACATTGAGTCCACATTCATTCCTACTTCCTCGTCTAGGTTCTGCTTAAACATCCGTAAGTTCATTTCATTTTTACAATGTCAATAACATTGGGTTCTGATTTCTGTTGCTAGATATATCATCACTTAGATATACTCATTGGGTTTTAATTATGTGTTAGGTATTCCTTGGCATAACAATGATCCTTACAGATGGCATTTTCAACTTTTTCACAATCATTACCACCTCAATGTTTGACTTCTACAACAAAAGGAATGAACAAGATTCAGGATCAATTCATTACATCAGTAAACATCCAAGTCTTACCTATGATGACCGTAAAAGGATCGAGAAACTTATTTCCAATAAAATCCCTCATCCCATACCAGTTATCGGGTACATCTTATGCGTAACAATTTCTATGATTGTTATCCCTTCCATCTTCCATCAGATTAAATTTTACCATGTGGTAGCACTATATATTGTTGCTCCGGTGTTTTCCTTCTGCAATACCTATGGAGTAGGACTAACAGATTGGTCAGCTGCACCGACTTACGCCAAGTTCTCAATCTTCGTTATTGCTGCATGGATTGGCCAACCTGGAGCGATTGTGGCTAGCCTTGTAGCCTGTGGAATAATGACTGCAGCTACTCATATATCATCTCAAGCGATGCAAGATTTCAAGACAGGTTACATGACGCTGACCTCACCACAAGTTATGCTAACGGGTCAGATCTTTGGTGTAATACTCGGTGCTATTATTAACCCATGCATCTTCTATGCATTTAAAGAAACTGTTAAGAACAGCATTCCCATTGGAGCAAAGCAGTCCGAATTCCCTTGCCCCTATGCTGGAGTCTATCGTGCCATCGGGATAATTGGCATGGGAGGGGTGAAGGAGTTACCTAAGCACTGTTTTGGATTTTGCACGGTTGCCTTTTTCATAACATTAGCCATAGATTCACTGAAACTGGTATCTCAGAAAAAGGGTTGGAGTATACAGAACTATACTCCTAGCATGACGGCGATAGCGCTGCCGTTCTTTACTGGACCTTCCGTCACCATACCGATGTGCATAGGTAGTGTATTGTTGTATGTGTGGAACAGAGTTGATGGTCAAAGTGCAGAGCTTCTGTCGTCCGCAGTTGCAGCTGGTCTCATCAGCGGGGAAGGACTATTTGCATTGCCAACGGCATTACTGACAATGAAGAATGTGGCGCCACCAATCTGCATGAAGTTTCTTCCGAGTGGAGAGGAAATTCGGGAGGTGGATTCATTCCTAAGTAGTTTGGCTTCTTCAAATTCATGAGAGAAGTGTTAGGCGAATAATTTTGCAAATCCTCAAGGAGGCATGGTATTATGGGCTTGTATATTTTACAGCGTGCTGTTAATTTGTGATAAGAAGCTTTGCGAAGACACAACACTTGATCATTTTAGAGCTAGCATTTCTAGATTTTTTTACCCACAACAGTCCATTGGATTATTGATATAGCTGCATCACAGAAAATTGTTTGATCTGGTAGGTTCTGGGTTCTACTTGTAACCATTAGCAGGTAAAATTCTAAAATTCTCCTGTTGGTAATTTAATTAACTATAGCCAGCCTCGACATTCAAGTATAAAATGGTGACACTTTTCAAGAAGATGTTGATGCAAAAACGTGCCGCCCACATGTGCACGCAAACTTGCAACTGGCAAATGCTCCGAACCAGAACTTTCGGTTTATGAAACTGGAACTTTATGTTTCTTTGGAGTCTTGAGGAAAAAACTGAAAACACTCGTCGAAGAGGGACTTCATCAGGGCGTACCTGCGTTGGGCTTTCCTAGCATCAACAGAACACATAGCACATCTTTAATCTCCATCGAGGCGAAGGAAGAACAACAACAGGGTTATGCTAGGGTAAAGGGATAAAATGTGAAAAGATAAAAGAAGAGTAGTTTTGAAAGATTAGACGCCCTCCGTAGGCCACGAGTCTTGATATTTATAGGCTGTGGATCTTTTGTTCTGTTAAAAATCGAAACTCATAAAAATTAAGTGACAGAATCTAACTCTATCTCGGTTCAGATTGCCAAAAATGAAAACCTCCGGATTCTAAATCAGATACTCTGATTTTATAGTGTAAATCTGTGAAAACTGTGATTTCTAGTTTTACAAAGAGTGAAGTGCACTAGTGGTCACTAAACTTGTCTCCGGGTATCATTTAGGTCCCTAAACTCTTAAAATGCACACTCATGCCCCTGAACCTCCTAAACTGGGTATCTTGATCCAAAGTTCCAAAATTACCCCTGTCGGAGTGTGAGAGCTGCGACACTCCTCCCGGCCCGCTCGGAAGCAGCCCGCGTTCTTTTTATTTTGAGGGGGCTTGGTGCCCTACGTGACCTGGGCTCGAGGGAGCGGATGAACATCGAGATTTACGTGGTTCGGCCCGCGAGAGCGTAATATCCTACGTCCACAGGGGTGCTTGCTGTATTGTTTGCTTGTATGTGCGTGAGAGGGTGCTCAGTGCCAACCCTTTGTTGGGTGGTCACCCCGGTCCTTCTATAGTTCAATGTCGGGGTGGCTACAATATGGCTTGGGGCCCGACAGGTGGCCCCAATGCTATGTGTACCCTATACATGATCTAGAGCTTCGTCCTCTAAGTAGAGTTGGTCGATGGAGGATTTAAGTCCCTCCGCCTGGCGCGCTAAGCGCCCCTGACCGCGTGTCAGGTGATGATGAAGACGTCGTCTTGTCGCCACGTCTTCTCGCCCTGCTTGGGCGGCTCAGTGCCGTTGGACGACACTGTGCTGCTGTCACGGCTTCTCGTCCTGTCTTGTCACCGTAATGGTGAACGGGCAATGGACGAAGGCGTGCGTAGTGCGCCATGCTTATAGGGAAGGCGCGAGCCTTGAATGCGAAGCCTGACAGCGCACTTCCTTTTTGACTTCATCGACCCACGGCCCACGACAGATCGTGGGGCACATGGCGGCTCTCGAGCTCTTATCGACGGGATTGGAGCCAGGGGACACATGGCAGCTCTAGACCTCACCTCAGCGTGGAGGGTCGGGCCGGAGCCCAGGGCACATGTCAGCGTCGAAGCTGTCCTATCGACGCTGTCCTCAGAGGGGAGGTGACTATGAGCCAGGGGACACGTGGCAGCTCCGGACCTTATCTCAGCAGGAGGCTCGGACCGGAGCCCAGGGCACGTGTCAGCACCGGAGCTGTCCTCAGCAGGGAGGTGGCTCGGAACCAGGGGACGCGTGGGAGCCCTGGACCTCACCTCAGCGGGGAGGCTCGGGCTGGAGCCCAGGGCATGTGTCAGCTCCGGTGTTGTCCTCAGCGGTGAGGCGGCTCTTAGCTAGGGGACACGTGGCAGCTCCGGACCTCTCCTCAGCGGGGAGACTCGGATCGGAACGCAGGGCACATGTCAGCTCCGGAGCTCAAGCGCACGTGGCAGCCCCAGAGCTGACCATGGGGCCAAGGGCACGTGGCTACGCTGGGGGTGTAATAATCCACATTTCTAATTGCCATTCTGCCAAATCCTGAACGAGTTCAAATTCCAACTTCATATGTGAATCTGGCTCAATTCTAAGAGAACAAGGAAAAAAATTGAACTTGTGGTTCAAGTCACATGAAGTAAAATTTATATCATGAAATGGTGTCTAAAATAGTAGCCCACAATAGAAATTTTCTGAATTTTTATAGTGTTTATGTACCGGCATAAATTAAAACAATTGTTTGGGAGAGAAAATTCATCACTCAAGTTTTGCTTGGGCAAATTCAAATCTGATTGCACCTAAATAAAGATTTTATCGAGTAGAATCACTCTGCAAATTTTTATCATTTTTGGAAGCCTCTAGGTATTTATTTTTGAATTAGAAAGTTGGTGCACGTTTGAAATTCAAAGAACTTAAAAAGGCTGTGGGTCCTACATGTCAATGTGCTCTTACTTCTCCAATGTCATCCCTGAACAAGCGCCTGCCACGCGCATGCCGTGCACGCTTGTGCAGCAATGGCAGCAACTTAAAAGCTTATCAGCACACTTCCCTCGAATCACTCGCCTTACCTTAGCCATTTTCCGCTGTTCTTGCTGCTCACGAGCTCAACCATCGCCATTGTCGTCCACGCTCGGAGCTCACTGTTGAACAGCACCTTCGCCCCACTCCAGCATCGTTCAAGCTCCATATCCGCGTGCGCCCGCTCGCTCTCCACCTCCCTAGCCCCCTCAATCGCCCTCATTCCCTAAGGCTCGAGTGGATTTTTGCTTTCTGCTCCAAGTATAGCTGCCGGTACCTTCATTGCTACACATACCAACTGCATCGTCCACAGTGAACAAAACTCCAATCCATTTCACACACAACTCACTCACTTCCTTGTACACATGTCTGATATTTTTTCCATATTTTTCCTGCCGTAGAAGGGAAGGAGGGGAGAAATCGAGAGCATTGTCACCATTGACTGTGAACCGCAACAGCCTCCGCATCAGGCGCCCTCTTCCGGCCATCTTCTTCACCAATCGACTCAATGCCGATGTTCCCCAAGTCCTAGTGATGCTCTACGACCAAACCCCGCCCTTTCCCGAGCTCTCCACCGTGTGCCCGACCTCACCAGAGTTTGCTGTCGGCTGCCGCACGCCGCCGGCCAAAACCGGTGAATACCGACCCTCGTACAACCCTCAAGTATGTTCTAAACTTCACAACAATCATTTTGGCCTAAGATCCGGTGAGAATCGCCGCCGGGAGGCCAACTCAGGCGAGCCTCCGGCGAGAAGCCGCTAGCCATGGCCGCTGGCTGTGCTGTGTGTGCTCCAGCCGGGATCTGGTGTGGCCAGGACCAGATCCCGTGCGGCCAGGCCACCCTGTGGCCCTGTGTGGCCTCCGTTCTACTGGCTTAGCAAAAATCCCCATGATTTCCCAATTAGAAATAATTCTTGAAAATGAAGAAATCTTAAAAAATTGTAGAAAATTATAGAAAAATCAGAAAAATGTGAAATCAGTTTTGTTGGGCTCCTTAGGACCAAATCTACGTCATGAAAAAGTTTATTTCTCATAAAAGTGCTCTGAACTTGGGTTACCAGTATTTTGAGTGATAATACGGTAAATTAATCATAGGGTGATTTGTACATTAGAAAAATCTGAAAAATTTCAGAACATGCCCTTGCATACTAAGTATTACACAGTCAAAGTTTCTTTCCATTTTGTTATGTATATCTAAAGAAACTGATTATTTATTTTCTGCTACCATTTAAATTCCAGAAATTAAAATATGAGTAAATAAACCCTCAAAATTTGTGTCACTTCTCCTCAGAATGTTACTTACTCCCAATAAAGCACCTAGGTCAGGATTTTGAATGTAAGAAGTATATTGCTTCAACCCCATGCAACTAGTTAAAACAAGTTTATATTTCTCCTTAAACGGAAAGGCAGAAAACTAAATAATTTTCACATGAAGGCAAATTGATCTGAAACTGCTTATACATCCAAATGATTAGATTAGCACCAGTTTTATGCTTGTTACGATATAAATCAATTGTATTATTAATTTAGTTGCATTTGTGTGCATAATGGTAGAGCACGAGCCAAAAGAGAATGCCGAGGAGCTCATCTTGGAGAAAGCCGCTGACCGGGTTGTTAATCAAGGCAAGCCC
Source organism: Neostapfia colusana (assembly GCA_030760725.1). Taxonomy (NCBI): domain Eukaryota; kingdom Viridiplantae; phylum Streptophyta; class Magnoliopsida; order Poales; family Poaceae; genus Neostapfia; species Neostapfia colusana. Next base: position 98,404,646 of record JASWHV010000007.1, on the reverse strand, counting down.
CGGTTACATAAGCCAAGTTTTAAAAAATTTCTATGTTACACATGTATGTGTCGGTTATTGTTATATATGTGCATTAAGTCTAGGTGTTGTGTTGACACCCTACTTCCATGGCCAAATAGAAACCCTCTTGGTCAATGAATAGGTCAGCCCGAGCGGGTAGTTGCTACACTAATTAGTCTCATGTAAATCGGTAAAAGTCGAGTGTGGGAATCCACTCGCGAGCTATATGATTTTGGGATCAATTTGGATTGACTAGTGGAACTTGGGTCATAATTTGGAAAATTGGAGACCAGGCAGGTGGTTGGGAGCAACAAGACGTGGTCTTGTGTGCATAGGCCTGCTCGTGTCGATTAAGGACCGAGTCGTAATCGGCACCTCGAACAAGTATCGAACGTACCAATAGTATGCTAGTTATATGGGCACTAGTAAACTAAGGTACCTTGTTAACCTAGGTGTCGAACGAGTCGCCTTCCTCCTGTGCGCTCGAAGCCTCCGCTCCCCAGCGCTCACAACCTTTCCTCGTCGGCATGTCTTCCGGCCTCCGTTGTCCAGGCTCAGCAGCGATGGCGACATTGCTATTGTGAGGTGCCTGCTTGGCTGGCAATCGACCATGTTTGGCGGAAAGATCCGTCGCGGGAGGATCCCGCTGACCGACATGCGTCCCGACGAGGTGGTGCTCTTCACCTCGTACGTGTTGTCCGGGTTCACACTCCCAGTGTCGTCCTTCCTCCTCACCCTGATGGAGGTGTATGGGCTCCAGTTGCAGCACCTTACGCCGCATGCCCTTGCGCTAGTGGTCGTCTTCTTCCACTTCTGCGAGATGTTTGTGTGCGTACGGCCTTCGGTGCGGCTCTTCAGGGTGTTCTTCTCCTTGAGGGCCTCGGGGAGAAGCACAAGCCAACTAGGGGCTTATTACTTCCAGCACCGAGGGAGGAACTTTGCGCTCTACATCACGCCCTTCACTTCCGAGAAGTGGGAGCACTGGAGGGAGGACTGGGTGATTGCCCAGACTGACGTCCACGACAGCCTGTTGTTGCCGGGTGGCCCGTCGATGACTGAAATGGCCGTTGGTGATGAGATCCCCGACCTGTAGGACGCCTACACGCCGGTGCTGGTGAGGATCAGGTACTTGGCGGAGGAAGGCCTGACCTAGCTAATGGTTTTGGCTGACTTCCTGTCCCGCCAGATCGCTCCTCTCCAGTAGCGTGTCTCGCCTATGTGGCAGTACATTGGAGAGGGCGACATGACTCGGTTGTCGCGAGGAGCAGGGTCGTTGCCGGATTGGGAGATGATGCTGCAGAAGCTCTCCTACAACCCGATCACCGACCACTCCATCACCCCGCTGGTGAGCTGCCAGCCTGTCTACCTCAACCCGCAGGCGCGGTCGAGGCTGCTAAGAGAACTGCCGACGCTGGACAACATCGATGTCGCAGTGCTGCAGGTTGGAGACCCCTTGCGGGCATCGAGATCCCCGGAGCGGACGTCGCCTGTGGCCAGGCAGGGCCTGCGCCGGACTCACTCCCAAATAAGAGGAAGGAGGCGGCAGGAAGGCATGCGGCCGCAGCACACCCTCCTTCGACACCCAATGTTACCCCAGAGTTAGGTAGGGCATCGAAGAGGAAGCTGGTCCGTCCTGACGGAAGCTTCTTCTACGGTCCCCAGGCGATGGGTTCCTAGGCTTCCCGTGGTCCCGCACCGGGCTCGGCGACTGCCGCCGGGTGCAGCTCTGGAGCCGCCGCTGCTAGAGCAGTCCCCGACGGCCATGGGAAGGGCGTCGAGGGCTGCCCTAGCTTAGGGCACATCTTCAACGCCGAGGTCCTCGGCTGGGAAGGCTCCTGATGTGGTGTCTTCGTCGACAAAGACCCCCGAGGCTCTGCCAGCTCCGAAGCTAGCGGAGACGACCTTAACGCCAGCGGGGGCGAGTGGCTCGAGCCCCCCACGTAAGAAGCTCCACGTATAGTGGAACTTCAAGGCCTCGAGGTACGGCTCAACCTCACGGGGCTGTGCACTGAGCCACTGGATACGTAGTTGATGCTTGGTGCTTCTTTTTGTAGGTCTCCTCAGTAGGGCACCTCTGTTCCTCCTCCACCGCAGCAGTCTGGGAGCCAGAGCTCCCGTTCCGCCAAAGCTCAACACCGGCGGTTGGAGAGCGGTACTCTCCTTCAAGGTTGTGACGCCTCTCATAGTGTCGCTCGATGGTGGTGCGACCATCTTCAATTGTGAGGTGGCAGTTCAGCTTGACCCTGAGGTTAGCTGCAGTCGCCGCACGCGGGGCTGTCACCTCATAGGCCACCGTACGCGACTGGGCCAGTGAGAGTTCAGCCTGCTGTCTCTTGTAGAGACATCGTGTCACCACTGTTCTGCCGCCTTGGGGTGGCACCCTCGCCTAGAGGGTTGTGGAGCAGAGCGCGTGCTGCAGCCAGCACGCTCTGCGGGCTCGGTCGCGGCGGAGCTGCAACCACCGTTGGAGTAGAGGGTGGCCGAGAGGAAGCGGCCTCTGGGGGCACGAGTGCCGGCGGCGTAGCGTCCGTGCAGTCACCGGCTCGTCCCGACCTAGGCGCCGTGGGCACCACAGTGACACCAACGATCTGGCCGCCGGTTTGGCCGGACTTGGGCACTGGGGGTGCCACTGGTACGCCGGTCGTATGATCACCGACCTGGCCATACATGCCCGCTCTGGAGCGGGAGGTAGCCTCGCCGTCTCTCGTTTGGAGACGATAGCAAGTTGAGCGAGTAGGCTCGCCTTGGGAGGTGATGTTCACCATGGTCGTGTGGAGAGCGCGAGAAACCCCCTATCTGGCGCGCCAAATGTCAGAGTGTGAGAGTTGCGACACTCCTCCTGGCCTGCTCGGAAGCAGCCCGTGAGGTTCTTTTTTCCCGGAGGGGGCTTGGCGCCCTACGCGACCTGGGCTCGAGGGAGTGGATGAACACCGAGATTTATGTGGTTCGGTCCGCCAGAGCGTAATACCCTACGTCCACAAGAGTGCTTGTTGTATTGTTTGCTTGTGTGTGCTTGAGAGGGTGCTGGGTGCCAAACCTTTGCTGGGTGGTCACCTCGGTCCTTTTATAGTTCAAGGCCCGAGGGGTTACAATGTGGCTTGGGGCCCGACAGGTGGCTCCAATGCTATGTGTACCCTATACATGATCTAGGGCTTCGTCCTCTAAGTAGAGTTGGACGATGGAGGAGTTAAGTCCCTCCGCTCGACGCGCTGAGCGCCCGTGACCGCGTGTCGGGTGATGATGAAGACGTTGTCTTGTCACCACGTCTTCACGCCCTGCTTGGGTGTCTCAGTGCCGTTGGGCGACATTGTGCTGCCTTCACGCCTTGCCGTCCGGTCTTGTCACCGTAATGGTGAACAGGCAGAGGACAAAGGCGTGCGTAGTGCGCCATTCTTCTGGAGAAGGCACGAGGCTTGAATGCGAAGCCTGACAGCACACTTCCTTCTTGACTTCGTCGACCCACGGCCCACGACAGATCGTGGGGCATGTGGTGGCTCTGGAGCTCTTATCGACAGGATTGGAGCCAGGGGGCACGTGGTAGCTCCGGACCTCATCTCAGCGGGTAGGCTCGGTCCGGAGCCCAGGGCATGTGTCAGCGTCGGAGCTGTCCTCAACGGGGAGGTGACTCTGAGCTAGGGGACACGTGGCAGCTCCGGACCTTACCTCAGCGGGGAGGCTTGAACCGGAGCCTAGGGCACATATCAGCACCGGAGCTGTCCTCAGCAGGGAGGTGGCTCGGACCCATGGGACATGTGGAAGCCCCGGACCTCACCTCAGTGGTGAGGCTCGGGCCGGAGCCCAGGGCACGTGTCAGCTCTGGTGTTGTCCTCAGCGGGGAGGCGGCTCTGAGCCAGGGGACACATGGCAGCTCCAGACCTCACCTCAGCGGGGAGACTCGGACTGGAGCCCAGGGCACGTGTCAGCTCCAGAGCTCAAGCGCACGTGGCAGCCTCAGGGCTGACCATGGGGCCAAGGGCACATGGCTACGCTGGGGCCTGCCTCAGCCGGGAGGCGGGGCCCAGACTGTCTTTTACCTACTACGAGGGTACCCGGTCTGCAGGGTACCGACAACCCCTTATGCGGCTAATGGGGTGTCTAGGCATGGGCTTAATATATCTTCTTGACACATCTAGATGATGAGGAGACGGATGCCCCTAATGATGGTCAGCTACTACCTCATCTATTGAGTGAAATTTTAAAGATGGGTATAGATAATAATGATGCTGACAATACTAATGCAGCTAACAGGAAATTAAAGCCCTCCAACTCAGAGGTAATTTTTTTAAAGAAAAACTAAAGTAGCAAAGTAAACAAAACCACCAAAAGTTTCCCCATGAATTACATGTTTTTAGTATCAAAGGTGCTAAGGACTTGACTAAACACTCATACATTGCTGATTGTATTCGGAAACATGGGTTAGACTTTGTTGCGATATATGAGGTGGGTATATGTGACTTTACAATGTATGTCCTTAATCGACTTTCTGACGGATTTGCTTACATCTGAAATTTATCTCCCACACCCCTGCCCACTCCGGGAGGCACCCTACCTAGCATAAATAATCAATATCTATGGATGTGCTAGCCTTTTCAGGTGGTGAAATCTATTTAAAAATCCATCTTAAGAATAAGGCTCACAGTTTCATTTGGAATTTAGTTGCTATGTATGAGGCTGCTCAAGAAGAAAATAAGATTGCCTCTCTTCATGAGCTGGTTAATCTTGGTAGAGACAATCCACATCCTATGCTAATAGGGAGAGATTTCAATATGCTTAGATTCAACCATGAAAAAGTAATGGTCATTGTAACCTACATTGTTCTTTATTAGGTACTTAACAATGTTGTTGATAGTTTGGATTTGAGAGAGGTTACAATGGTTGGACGATATGTTACTTGGTCTAATAGCCTCCCTACACCAACATAGAAAAAGTTAGATCGTGTACTAATAGATATTAAATGAGAAGAAAAGTATCCCTTAGTCTTTGTACGCTTTCTTGAACGTATAGAGGTGTTGTCTGATCATTGCCCCAATCCTACTCATCACAAATCAAAATAGAACCCACAGTAAGCACCAATTCGAGTTTGAGCTTGGATGGTTTCATAGAGATTCCATGATATGATTAAGGAGATGTCAAGAGACCCGTTGTCATGAGAATGCCTATCTAGAGGTGGAATAAAAAAACCCCACATAGTATGGAAACACCTTCCTTGATGGGCAGCCCTCCTTGATGGGCATCCCACATGACGGGCATGCTAAAAGAAAAGCGAGACTATCAGCAATCATCGACGAACTTGACAACATTGAAGCATCACGTGCTTAGACTGAATTAGAAATTGAACGCAAAAGTCAATCAAATGCACAGTTAGTATATATGTTGCATGATGAGGAGCTCGAATGGTACCAACATTCTAAGGCCCAAGTCATTCTCAAAGGAGATTCCAATATAAAATACTTTCATAATATGGCAAATGGCCAAAAAAAAGAAGAAACACATATATTGTCTCCAAGAAGATGAGGGCAGGATCGAAGGCCATGAAAATTTAAAAATTTATATTACAAAATATGGTAAATCTTTATTTGGAACCATGAAGATGGTAATTTCTCCTTTGATAAGATCCAAACAGATGACACCTGACAAGTTACCAATGAGAACATCTTTCCTATCGCCCCTTCACGATAGAGGAGGTTAGGAAAGTGGTCTTCCAAATATGTCTCTAAGTACTTCTAAATCACTGTCGAAAACTGAATATAATGAGGTCACACAACTGAATATAATCCAATTGTCTATTGCATTCAGTTTTCGATAGTGATTTAAAAATACTTAGAGACATATTTGAAAACTATTGTTATAGATGTAAATATAGTAAAAATTGTATACTACATTTTGTTTTATAACAACACTTTCTAAATATGTTCCTAAGTATTTTAAATCACTGTTGAAAACTGAATATAATAGAGTCGCAGACGACTGAAATACAGTCCACCTGTGGACGACTAGGCGACGTGGCATGTCACGTTTCATCCACTAGATGGATAATTTCTCATCCACGTAGATAAATCGTTCACGACGTGAACGATTAGGTTGCTAGTTCGGTAAAAAAATTTCCATGTTATTAATAAAAAATATTAAAAAATCATGCTAAATTAAAACAAAATTCGCCTTCTCCTGGGACGCGGCGAGAGCCTTTTCCTTTTCTGCAACGTGGGCTTTCTTTACGGCCGCGCCGGAGCCCTTCTCCTGGGCTGCAGTTATGGCCACAGCGACACCCGTCTGGGCAGCCGTCTCCTGGGCTGTGGCGGCCGCATGGACAACCGTCTCCAGGTCCGAGGTCCGCAGCGAGTCAGCGACCCCCCCCCCCCCCCCCCCCCCCCGCGGATGACGGCCGCCTGGGTGGTCGCCTCCTGGGTCGCGGCGGCTGCAGCGCCCTTCTTCTCCATGGCTGCAGTGACGGCCTTCTCCAAGGCTGCGGCGATGCCCTTCTCTTGTGCCATAGCGGCGGTTGCCTCTAGGGCCCCAGCAACGGGCAGCCCCCTCCTGAGCCGCGGCGACGTTCTTCTACTGGGCTGCAGCAATGCTGCCTCCAAAGCCGCAGCGCCGTTGCCAGTTGCCACATCCTTCTCCTGGGCCGCATGGACACCCTGTTCCATAATTGCAGTGATGCCCGAAATCGCGAGCTGCAGGGGTGCCGCCATCCGCCTCGACCAGAGTAGCACTGACGGTGCCACCGGTTTCGGCTTCACTGTTCAGTTCATCCACCTTTGTTCCAAAAAGACATACCTGATGATGCAGGTGTTAGGTTTAGGATTTTTCCTAATCACTTGATCATTCGGTTATAGTATGGATTGATAACAATTGATTCTAGATTCTAATCAAATAAGAACATACCTATTAGAATTGATGGCGTACCTTCTCTAGCGGAGGTGGAGCCCATAGTGAGGTCGGCGAGGTGGCAGCGTTAGTGATGGGAAGGGCGGCAGTGGCGCACGGATGGCGGCGCTGTACTGTGGTGGTGTTGGATCGAATGAGCTCAGGTTTGTGAGGTACAGGTGAAAGGCATGACAATCGTTGGGTGCCTTGCCCCCATTCGTCCCCTAATTTATATAATGCGTTTAAAGAGGGGGCTGCTACCAATCCAACAGACATCCTCTAATTTATATAAGTTAGCAACGTCACTGATCAGGACGTTTTTAGTTTATCTTGTGAACTTGTCAACAGCGACATAGAGGTATCGGTAACCTTCAACGGTCTTTGGGAAGGGCCCCAAAAATCTAAACCCCAAGTTGTGAAGGGTCAGGAGATCGAGATAGTTTGAAGTGTTTGCGCCGTTTAGTGCAACTGCATTGCATGGAACTGGAACGCCTTGTAGGGTTTCACTAGATTTGTTATATTGGTGAGTGACCCAGTGGACACCTTGCTGGAAGGCTTTAACGACCAAAATGCGGTGTTGGAATAATTTGGGCTGGGCCCATTGATTACCCAAATTAATCCTATTAATTTTAAGGCCCACATTAATGCTATGTGACTAAATTATTTAGTCCCACATGGGTAGTTGAAGAGGATTCTGACCAACTTAAATAGGTGGACTATTCCTCTCTATTTGAGAAGTTGGGAAGAAGATAAGGGAGTGCCACACGCGCGCCGAGCCGTGCCGTGCGCGACGCGCACGCGTCACGCGCATTTTCGCGTGAGAAAATCGCGTGACTTGTGACTTGTGACTTGTGACTTGTGACTTGCGACGAGCGACGTGTGTGGAGAAATTGCTGCATCATTTTTATTGCGCTGAGTTAAATATTTTTACCGTTTCTGAGAATTGAATTAACTCAATTATGACGGTGAATTAAATACAGACATTATTAGTAACCGACGTATTAAAACAGACGTTACTAATAACTGACGTATTAAAACAGAGAATTAATCTCGCGTAATAAAGCTGATTCAGTATGCCTCAGCCTATATAAGGCGCTCCTCATTCACCCTGGAATACAGACTCGACTACTATCGCTGCGCACTCTGCATTCCCATCGCAAGTCTCTGCGCGCACAGAACTTGCGAGAGCAGGCCTCCGAAACCTCGTCTAGCTGCGATATTTGCACGAGTAGGCGGACGATCAAGTTTTTGGGAAGCGCAACTTTGCGCGACTGCTCGCTTGCACGAACGACTACTACCTGGTGAAGGACGTTCGTGAGGCTTCACTGCTTCCAGTCTTCCTGCCTCAACTAACGATCGACTACTTCAAGCAGCTCAACATGTCAACTGTTGGGAACGGCACCGCCGGTGCCTCCGGCACTGGTCCTGCCTCAGGGTACAACCTGATGGTTTCACATTCATTTGTTGTGTTCTTTCTGTTCTTATACAGATTAAGCGTGAACACAACCAATCCTTATGGAGCCATAATATTGCTTATTTTCAATTATATCATGATTACTTTTGGAATTAAAATGTACCGTAAAGTGCCTAAATATCTAACAATCCAAAAACTTGATGGTTGTAATAGGCTTTCGGTCACTAGTTTTGCTGCTGCGCTCAAGCCAAATGCTTTTGACGGATCAAATTACAAACGGTGGCGTGATAGGATGATTCTCTGGTTAACTGCTATGAACATTATTCATGTTGCGAACGGAAAGCCTGAACAGTTTACTCCTGAGGAGGAGCAAGCTTTCATGGCAGCCGATAACCTCTTTAGAGGCGCGGTGATTAGTGTTCTTGCAGAAAACTTAGTTGATTTCTATCTCACTGCGACTTCTGCCAAGGAATTGTGGGATGCGCTTGAGACTAAATATGGTGTTTCTGATGCTGGGAGTGAATTGTATGTCATGGAACAGTTCTATGACTATAAGATGGTCGATGACCGTTCTATAGTGGAACAGGCTCATGAAATTCAGTCACTGGCAAAAGAACTCGAAGGTTTCAAGTGTGTGTTACCTGACAAGTTTGTGGCCGGGGGCATTATTGCTAAGTTGCCACCTACCTGGACGGATTTTGCCACTTCTCTAAAACATAAGAGAAAAGAGTTCAATATCGCTGATCTTATTGGCTCTTTGGATGTTGAAGAGAAGGCGAGGGCAAAAGACACTCGTGGAAAAGGGGTTGTTGGGACTTCTAGTGCCAATGTAGTACAGAAGAATAACTCTAATAAATCCCACAACAAGAAGAAGAAGAACAAACACGAGAAACCTACAAAGACTAAACAGACAACCACTTTTAAGAAGAAGATGAAGGGAAATTGCTTTGTTTGCGGCGATTCTGGTCATTTCGCCAGTGAATGTGAGAACCGCAAGTGGAAAGGCAATAAAAAATCAGCAAATATGGTTATTGGCGAAACTGCAGGAACGTCGAGGTATGGTAACATATTACCTACAGTTCTTTCAGTTTGTCATTCACCTGAGTGGTGGATTGATACCGGTGCCAATATCCATGTGTGTGCTGATATATCCTTATTTTCATCTTATCAGGTCGGAGGGACTGTCTCCTTGTTAATGGGAAACGGGTCACATGCGCGTGTTCTTGGAGTTGGTACGGTCAACCTGAAGCTTACTTCGGGAAAGACCGTGCGATTGAAGAACGTGCAACATGTTCCAACCATTAAAAAGAATTTAGTCAGCGGCTCTCTACTTTGTAGAGATGGTTTTAAATTAGTCTTTGAATTCAATAAATGTGTACTTTCTAAGTATGGGAATTTTGTTGGTAAAGGTTATGAAAGCGGAGGTTTGTTCCGCTTATCCTTGTCAGAAAATTGTAATAACGTTGTGAACAATGTCATGAATATTGATGAGTCTAATGTTTGGCATTCACGACTTTGTCATATTAATTTTGGTTGTATGGCACGGCTAGCAAACTTGAGTTTAATTCCAAAATTTGCCTTAGTCAAAGGTTCTAAGTGTCATGTTTGTGTGGAATCAAAACAACCTCGGAAACCTCACAAGGTTGCAGAGGCGAGAGAATTGGCACCATTAGAACTAATTCATTCCGATCTGTGCGAAATGAATGGTGAATTGACAAAAGGTGGTAAAAGATATTTCATGACCTTAATTGATGATTGTACTAGGTTCTGCTACATATACTTATTAAAATCAAAGGATGAAGCGTTACATTATTTTAAAATCTATAAAGCTGAGGTAGAAAACCAACTTGAGAGAAAGATCAAACATATAAGGACTGATCGTGGTGGAGAATACTTTTCAAATTTATTCACTTTGTTCTGTGAGGAACACGGAATAATTCATGAGAGGACGCCTCCCTACTCACCTCAATCAAATGGGGTAGCCGAAAGAAAGAACCGTACTCTAACTGATCTGGTTAACGCCATGTTAGATACATCGGGACTTTCCAAGGAGTGGTGGGGTGAGGCTATATTGACAGCATGTCATGTCCTGAATCGTGTTCCTATAAAGAATAAAGAGATCACTCCATTCGAGGAATGGGAAAAGAAAAGAGTAAATCTCTCATATTTGCGTACTTGGGGTTGTTTGGCAAAAGTAAGTGTGCCAATCAATAAAAAGCGTAAACTCGGTCCTAAAACTGTTGATTGTATTTTTATTGGTTATGCCTTCCACAGTATTGGTTATAGATTTTTAATAATAAAATCTGGAGTACCCGACATGCATGTTGGTACAATTATGGAGTCCAGAGATGCTACATTTTTTGAGGATATCTTTCCTATGCGAGAGGATCATTGTAGTACTAGTCAAAAATCTTGTATAAATGACGAGCCTACTGATATGATAGAACACAATGAACAAACTCTTGTGGAAAATCTACGCGGTGACAATGAAATTCTAAAAAAGAGCAAGAGACAAAGGACTGCAAAGTCCTTTGGTGATGATTTCATTGTGTACCTTGTGGATGATACTCCTAGAACCATTGAAGAGGCATATTCATCTCTTGATGCGGACTACTGGAAGGAAGCAATCAAGAGTGAGATGGATTCAATTATGCGCAATGGAACGTGGGAGGTTGTTAGTAGACCTTATGGGTGCAAACCCATTGGGTGCAAGTGGGTGTTCAAGAAAAAGCTTAGGCCTGATGGTACAATCGAAAAGTACAAGGCGAGGCTTGTAGCTAAGGGCTATAATCAGAAAGAAGGAGAAGATTTCTTTGACACTTACTCACCCGTTGCCCGACTGACCACTATTCGAGTGCTGCTTTCTTTGGCAACCTCATATGGTCTTCTCGTTCATCAGATGGACGTTAAGACAGCTTTCCTAAATGGAGAGTTGGAGGAGGAGATCTATATGGATCAGCCAGATGGTTTTGCAGTAAAAGGTCAAGAAGGAATGGTGTGTAAATTATTGAAATCTTTATATGGCCTGAAGCAAGCACCTAAGCAATGGCATGAGAAGTTTGACAAAACTCTCACGTCTGTTGGTTTTGTTGTGAACGAAGCTGACAAATGTGTGTACTATCGCTTTGGTGGGGGTGAAGGAGTAATATTATGCTTGTATGTTGATGACATACTTATATTTGGGACAAGCCTTAATGTGATTAAGGAAGTCAAAGAGTTTTTGTCTCAAAACTTTGAGATGAAGGATTTGGGAGAGGCTGATGTTATCCTTAACATAAAACTAGTGAGAGAAGGTGATGGTGGGGTTAAACTTCTACAATCCCATTATGTGGAAAAGGTTTTACGTCGCTTTGGTTATAGCGATTGTAAACCTGCTCCAACACCTTATGATGCTAGTATGATTTTGAAGAAAAATAAAAGGATAATGAGAGATCAGTTGAGATACTCTCAAATCATTGGTTCCCTTATGTATTTAGCTAGCGCTACAAGGCCTGACATCTCATTTGCCGTGAGCAAACTTAGCAGGTTTGTTTCAAACCCATGAGATGATCATTGGCGGGCTCTTGAGAGAGTAATGCGCTATCTAAAAGGCACAGCGAACTACGGGATATACTATTCCGGGAACCCGAAGGTTCTAGAGGGTTATAGTGATTCTAATTGGATCTCTGATGCTGATGAGATAAAAGCCACGAGCGGATATGTGTTCACGCTCGGAGGTGGCGCTGTTTCCTGGAAGTCTTGCAAGCAGACCATCTTAACGAGGTCAACTATGGAAGCAGAACTAACAGCATTAGATACCGCCACAGTTGAGGCTGAGTGGCTTCGTGAACTCCTGATGGATCTGCCGATGGTTGAAAAACCGATACCGGCTATCTTAATGAACTGTGACAATGAGACTGTGATTACTAAAGTGAACAGTTCAAAGGATAACATGAAGTCATCTAGGCATGTAAAGAGGCGGTTAAAATCTGTCAGAAAATTGAGAAGCTCCGGAGTGATAGCCTTGGATTATATCCCAACGGCTGAAAATCTGGCAGATCAATTTACAAAGGGTCTTTCACGATCTGTGATCGAATATGCATCCAAGGAATTGGGCTTGAGACCCATTTAGTGAGTCAAGCCATGGCGGCAACATGTCTTATGTGATCGGAGATCCCGTGAATTAGGACAATGAAACAAGTCATGACTGGCTGAGAGAAGAGAACCTTTGAATAAGGCTCATTCCTGTGAAAATGCATTTCTCTTCAAACTGTACGGCAGGTTGGCTTTTGACTGAATGTGATTCGTGTGGCTTAATTAAGCAAAGATGTTGTCCTACAGAACATCTTATAAGAATTACACCTATATGAGTTTGACTACTAGTCGTAGTCTATGAGATTTGGGTAGTCTCTAGATGCTCATGAAAGGCCTGGAGTATGACTTATATGCTCCAAACCGCGGGGATGCCTTAGCAGCCTAGTACCAGAAAAGACCTTCGGTAAAACTTGTTTGCACAAGACTGTCAATTCAAGGCATAGTCCATTGATCAGTTGTAGACAAAGTGTAGCCTTTGTTCTAGATGGATGTTCAACTTAACAGTCCCCATCGAAACTCTGGTATATCAAAATAGTAGTGGAATTGAGAGCATTTTGTGTGTCTCAAAATTGGTGGGGATTGTTGGAATAATTTGGGCTGGGCCCATTGATTACCCAAATTAATCCTATTAATTTTAAGGCCCACATTAATGCTATGTGACTAAATTATTTAGTCCCACATGGGTAGTTGAAGAGGATTCTGACCAACTTAAATAGGTGGACTATTCCTCTCTATTTGAGAAGTTGGGAAGAAGATAAGGGAGTGCCACACGCGCGCCGAGCCGTGCCGTGCGCGACGCGCACGCGTCACGCGCATTTTCGCGTGAGAAAATCGCGTGACTTGTGACTTGCGACGAGCGACGTGTGCGTGTGTGGAGAAATTGCTGCATCATTTTTATTGCGCTGAGTTAAATATTTTTACCGTTTCTGAGAATTGAATTAACTCAATTATGACGGTGAATTAAATACAGACATTATTAGTAACCGACGTATTAAAACAGACGTTACTAATAACTGACGTATTAAAACAGAGAATTAATCTCGCGCAATAAAGCTGATTCAGTATGCCTCAGCCTATATAAGGCGCTCCTCATTCACCCTGGAATACAGACTCGACTACTATCGCTGCGCACTCTGCATTCCCATCGCAAGTCTCTGCGCGCACAGAACTTGCGAGAGCAGGCCTCCGAAACCTCGTCTAGCTGCGATATTTGCACGAGTAGGCGGACGATCAAGTTTTTGGGAAGCGCAACTTTGCGCGACTGCTCGCTTGCACGAACGACTACTACCTGGTGAAGGACGTTCGTGAGGCTTCACTGCTTCCAGTCTTCCTGCCTCAACTAACGATCGACTACTTCAAGCAGCTCAACATGTCAACTGTTGGGAACGGCACCGCCGGTGCCTCCGGCACTGGTCCTGCCTCAGGGTACAACCTGATGGTTTCACATTCATTTGTTGTGTTCTTTCTGTTCTTATACAGATTAAGCGTGAACACAACCAATCCTTATGGAGCCATAATATTGCTTATTTTCAATTATATCATGATTACTTTTGGAATTAAAATGTACCGTAAAGTGCCTAAATATCTAACATGCGGAAGGACAAGTGGCTTATGCACTCACCCTCATGGATGGTGGTGAGGAGTTCGTTACCCTCCTCCCTACTGATGCACTTGAGTAGGATACCGTTTGTTGCACGTCGAAATAGACACCCATCGACAAGGACGTAGCGATTGACTTGCCGGATAAGGTATTCTACTACGCTATCATCTTCAAGAAGAATGTCGTCCTTCAAATACTCTAAGAGCTCATCAATCTAAGAAGGTTTTCAAAAGACCGTCACAAGCTCAGGGGGTTCTCCAGCCACTTGCTGGACTGCGCACAGAGGAGCCCACAGGTCTGACTCGAAGTGGTACGTCGGATACAGATGTTGCACTACCGCTCAGGTCGAGGACCCGGGTAGAGATTTGAAGGAACCTTTCTTCAAAGGTCCCGCTAGGCACTGGCTTTCTTTGAGAAGCCAATCTAGAGAGTTCGTCGGCGACATAGCTATCTCTTCTCGAGTTGTGTCGAGCTTTGAGTCTAGTGAAGTTCTTCTCCATCTCATGGAATTCGGCTAGGTAGGCTTCCATATGTGGGGGAACACATGTACTCCTTACCGACTTGATTGACGACTAGTTGAGAGTTGCCTTCTGCTAGCAGCCTTCTGGTGCCAAGGCTAGCGCGATCCAAAGTTCAGCCAGTAGGCCCTTGTACTCTATAACATGAAAATGGAGTTGCACCATATACTAGATCTCCTCCTCTTAGGGGTGATTAAGAGCGTGTTTGACATAGCTCTAGAGCTCAACTCTTGTTTAGAGCTGGCTAGAAGTAGTTAAACACCTCAACTCTAAAAATTAGTAAAGCAACCCAATTCTATAGAGTTTATAGAGTTCTTTTGAAGTACCTTCAGCCCTAGAACCCATCAATATCAAACCGCATGTGAAGTTTAAAAAAATTAGCCACCACTATCGCTGATTAAAAAAATGCTCTCTTTCTTTTTCTTCCCCACGCACGGTTCTCACCCGCCCAACCCTAGCCACCGCTGCGCCCTTGTCGTCCTCCCCGCAGCCGCCCTCGCAATCGTTGCAGCCTCCGCCCGCAGGTCCACTCCGCCCGCAGGCCCACACTCGAACAGTTGAGTTCTTCCGCTTCTTGCTTACATGTGTTGGGTGCGGAGAGCGGTGGGAAGCAGAGACAGTGGCAGAGGCTTCAATTTGGGGGGTGCTTGTCTTCCGAAGAATCCCGGAAAGGCCGTCAAAAGGAAGAGCAGCAAAGGTAATTTCGTAGGTAAGAGGGTATTTTTTCTCTGTTCTTTTTCTTTGAATTTTTGGAATGTTACACCCAATGGCTGCCTGCTGTTTTTCTTGCTTTCTTCTCATTGTCGTCCATTGGAAGCTCGCAATTCGCCGGTAAGATGGCGTCTGCAGTGAGATGGGGTAACCTCTTGCGATTCAATGTTTATTGGCTTTGCTTTGCAAACATTGCCTATACTAGCCTCCAAAGTTCGTGCATGTTTGTTTGGTTCGACACGATGCTATTCCAGCTAGTCCGACGATTGGAGTTTTCACATTCACCGAATATTCTGGCCCGAAAATATCCGCAAGATTTTTGAACTGTTGCGTCGTTGTCGATTTCCACCTGCTTTTGCTTAATTTCTGTGTGAATGTTCGGCTTTTTTAAGTTGTATTTGGCACCGTTTCATAGTGTTCAACTATTGACATTAGTCATCATTTGGTTTGCATTTTCTGCAGAAGCTAAAGACGAGTGTGAAGAAGATCAGTCCATCCAGCACCAAGAACTGCCTCGTAGAGGAAAGCCATGTTTTTTTTGGGGGAGATCTTAGCTCTTTCTGTCGTTGCTACATTAACGTTCTGAATCAAAGAGAATGGAATGCATCGTTTGATGGCAATGTATGAGCATTCCATTTGAATAGCGTTTTCATGTCGGATTGTAACGTAACCAACAAATGGATCAGGGTAGCCACTCTTGTTGTTAATGAAAAAGGAGGGGAGAAAATATTGGATATGGATGCTGTAATCTATCTAGGACATATTTGTAAAGTCTAGGACAACATAATTATAGTTACATACACTATTATTGTTGAATGAAGTGTCTGAATAACAAATGGTGAAAAATAGTTGCGTGCACTTCATTATTGTTGAACGAGAAAATCCCATTCTTTCCATACATAATGTAATTTTTGAGTCATTTAATCAATAATTTATAGTTTCACTGAATAAAAATAGTATACACTTTATTATCCTTAGTATGTATATGATCAGTGTAACCAAGGGTAAAAATAGTATTGCACATTAAAATCTCTATATTCTAGAGCTATGGTTAGTTTTCTAACCAAACACTACCACAAACAACTCTAACTTCAGAGCAGCTTTATCCTAGAGTTTTAGAGCAGAGTTGCCCTGTTATTGAGCGGAACCATCTCATACACGCCCTAAGAGAGTGCCGGCTCCGCCTCCATGTAATGTAAATGAGCCATTAAAGAACAGTGTCCAGTGGTATCGCCATCATAGGGTGTGTCCTGTCTTCGATGTGCCGTCATCTCCTCATGCTCAACCTCATGGATTGGCATCCACTCAGTGACGAAGTCCTTGAGGACATGACTTTTGATGGCATGGCTGGGGACAAAGTCCACTTCAACCTTTGCTAGCTCCAATGCTCATTTGACAATCCTGTCTATGGCTTTGCGGTTCCGGAGGATGGCGTTTAGAGGAAGTCTTTTGACCATTTGTATCGGGTGATTTTGGAAGTAGTGGTGTAGCTTCTTCGACGTGATGAGGATCACGTACAACATCTTCTACACTTGCGGGTAGCACATTTTCGCATCTTATAGTTCTTTGTTGATGAAGTATACGGGGCCTTGGATCTTATGCGTTCCTTCCACAGGCAATGGCTTTGCCGTGTTGTGGGAAGTATAGGCATATCTAGAGGTTGCAGCCTTGGGGCTATGGAGGGTGAAGACCTTGACTCTGCTAGGGGTGTAGGGTTGGGGCTTCTGCGTCTTTGGAAGGTTAAGCCCCCTAGGATATACAGGTAGTGGGACGCCCAAGCCTCCGGGTCAGTGGGGACGAGGGAGCCATAGCCACTGATCTTGAGGGAAGAATCGAATCCCCCTGCCCGTTGGAAGGTTTGGAGCCCCCAAGCTTCATACGCGTAAACCTTCCTCGATGTTGTCTCCTCATACTTAGCCATCAGAGCTACACTCACCACTTGAGGGGTTGCAGAGACGTAAGCAGTGGCTCACCCGACTCTAGAGCAATGAGGACTGGTGGTGATGGGATGTAGGCCTGGTTCTCCTTCCTTGAGGAGAGTCAACAGAGTACGACGCCTCAGGGCACCCGGTTAGGCCCTCCACGTGGTGGTGTCGCTTGTCGATGTGTGACACCTTCTGACCACCGGTGCATGGGATATGAGTCTGTGTTGGTGACTCGCAACCCTTCCTTGTTGCGTCATGGTGTACAACTCCCACCAAGTTGGTGAAGTCCTCTAACCAGGAGTCACTGGATAAACAGCTTCCAACAAAAACCTTTCCTAGGGTAGCTACGTGGTCATTATGGAACACAAGCCATCGCCGCACCTGATGTTGGCGACTGGGATGGATCTGTTGAGACGATGCTCGGCTCACTAGCATGGGTGACTATCGGAGTGTGAGCTGCGACACTCCTCCTAGCCTTCTCGGAAGCAGCCCGCGAGGTTCTTTTTTCTTTTCCGGAGGGAGCTTGTCGCCCTACGTGACCTGGGCTCGAGGGAGCGGATGAACACAGAGATTTACGTGGTTTAGGCCGCAGGAGCGTAATACCCTACGTCCACGGGAGTGCTTGCTGTATTGTTTGATTGTATGTGCGTGAGAGGGTGCTGGGTGCGAACCCTTTGCCGGGTGGTCACCCCGGTCTTTTTATAGTTCAAGGCCGGGGTGGTTACAATGTGGCTTGGGGCCCAAAAGGTGGCCCCAATGCTATGTGTACCCTATACATGTTCTAGGGCTTTTTCCTACGAGTAGAGTTGGTCGACGGAGGAGTTAAGTCCCTCCATCCGGCGCGTTGAGCGCCCCTGACCGCGCCTCAGGTGATGATGAAGACGCCGTCTTGTCACCGCGTCTTCTCTCCCTCCTTGGGTGGCTCAGTGCTGTTGGGGGCACTGTGCTCCTCTCATGCCTTGCCGTCCTGTCTTGTCACCATAATGGAGAACGGGCAAAGGACGAAGGCGTGAGTAATGCGCCATGCTTCTGGGAAGGCGTGAGCATTGAATGCGAAGCCTCACAGCGCACTTCCTTCTTGACTTTGTCGACCCACGACTTACGACGGATCGTGGGGCACGTGGCGGCTCTGGAGCTCTTATCAACGGGTTTGGTGCTAGGGTTCACGTGGCAGCTCCGGACCTCGCCTCAGCAGGGAGGCTCGGGCTGGAGCCCAGGGCACGTGTCAGCGTCAGAGCTGTCCTCAGCGGGGAGGTGGCTCAGAGCCAGGGGACACGTGGCAGCTTCGGATCTCACCTCAATGGGAAGGCTCGGACCAGAGCCCAGGGCACATGTAAGCACCGGAGCTGTCCTCAGCAGGGAGGTGGCTCGGAGCCAGGGGACACGTGGCAGCCCCGGACCTCACTTGAGCGGGGAGGCTCGAGCTGGAGGCCAGGGCACGTGTCAGCTCCGGCGTTGTCCTCAGCAGGGAGGCGGCTCTGAGCTAGTGGACATGTGACAGCTCCAAACCTCACCTCGGCAGGGAGACTCGGACCGGAGCCCAGGGCACGTGTCAGCTCTAGAGCTCAAGCGCACGTGGCAGCCCTAGGGATGACCATGGGGCCAAGGGCACGTGTCTACGCTGAGTTTGACGGACCGAAATCTGTACATTCCAGGATCACAGAGGGTGATGCCGCACGATGTGACACCTGACAGCACACACGATAAGGAAACATAGTATTACGTTGAAACTTGCTGATTTTGTACAAAAGTAGTACAAACTTTCAGTTTACATCTAATTTACAGATTCTACTGCAGCGGAAAATATTTATACAACTCACGCATACAACTAACTAGCAAAAGTTGGTTGTCCAGCCCTACGGACAACCCACACTTGCTGCACTCAGCTTCATTGCGGCGTGTACGGCTCCAACACAACCATAGTCCCCGACGGAGGATAGCCCTCGCCGATGGACTCGAACTCTGAGTCCGTGGGGTACTCCTCACCTGCAAACACTCATAGCAGCAACCGTGAGCACGATGGCTCAGCAAGTCTTATCTGACTCTCCTACACATGAAACGCTACATGCAAGTCATACTTGAATATAGGATGAAAATTTGCAGCAAAAGGACACGCCTACCAATTCATCCTTAATTCACCTTTTAGCCACAAGTTAACGGTTCACAAATCTGAAATTTCGTGAGCAATATTTGGTGGCACACATGTAGCAATACAAGTTATTCATATCAGCAGTAATACATAACAACCATTTCCATATAATTACCTACATCACGTCTAAGTGACCAAGTGGTACTCATTACCGCAAGGGACGATGAATCTACTTGATATACACCTGCAGCGATACCCGAACAGACACCATGTATGCCCATCTTGGAGCTGCGCAACACGCTCACTCGATGTCGTACGGGACAACCTTTTACCAAACAGCCCAAACATCGAACCGGTCTCACCGAAACGAGCAGGAGGTTCCCTACACGGAGCATCGCTCTATGTACGTTGCGGATATCCACCTTGATGCCCTCAACCTACACCGATAAATCGGTGTGTTATGCCTCGACGCCCGGAGGTATATGTTACATCAGTTTATCGGACCCTATATATCCGATATGCCTTCAGTACATCCAAACTTGATCAGCGTGGGCCGCACACGGATCGGTCCTCAATCAAACACGGGCAGGGCTACACACACAAGACTTCCTCTTGCTGCGTCCTAGCCCCTGCCTAGTCTCATTTTTCTTACTAAAGTTGTGTCACATCTCGAACCAATCCCGTATGTGGAGAATCCTATACTCGTGAGTAGGTTCCAACTACTCGACTTGTACCGAAGCCTATATTACATTAAGCAACGCATATGCTACACGAGGACTTAGACACTACCCTCACTCTCTTTAGGAGAATCTGGTTATGCAATTAGGGTTTCAATCATCCTACACCTAATGCACATTGATACTTCAAGCTAAGTGAATAAAAAGCAAAACTTGATAAAATTTGTTAAATACAAACTGCGGCTTGCCTTGTTGCTGCTGGTCAGGGGTTAGACATTCCTCCGGAGGTATGAAGTACAAGATCTCGGTGCTTTCCTTGCATTCAGCGACTACACATAATCAAATTAATAATATGTGTCAAATTGAATGCAAACGTGCTGAATTTAGCATATAAAGACCATAACTCTAGCTAGACATCCCTTTTGGCTCTGAAATATTTACTGTGGCTTGGGAAGAATCTAACCACATACTTGGCCAAATTTCATTTGGAACAAAGCTCGTTTGAGCCCTGCACAAATAAAGGTCTAAATGACCATTACTAGAGCTTCTAAGGATTTCAAACTATTTTCATGGATCAAACCATTACTTTCTAGAAACTAGGGTTTGAGATGGTTCTAATGGAGTTAATTTCATGTAATTTGAAAAATCCTAGAGAAAGTTATGCCCTAATTAAGTTTGAGAAAATTCCGAAAAATGTTTATATACATTTTTCTATTTTCTCAGGGCAATTCACTTAATCACACGATTAGGGGAACTAAATGAACTTGGATGGGTCTGATATTTTTCATGTGACTCAAGGATTTTCAAATGAACCTCCTGGCCGAATTTCAGAATTTTCCATAAAGGAAATCTTCAGATGAAATTCCCAACAGTTTAAACTTTGGAGAATTAATTCTAGAAAAAGATTGAGTTTCATGGACTGAAACTTGTTTTGCTGGAAAGTACTCAGAGAGCTGAATCCAACAAAATATGTTTCACTAAATTTGGACAATTCTACACAAAGTAATGAATTTCTAAAGATTGCTGGAAATCTGGAATTTGTTTCATACTGAAAATTCAATCTGGTCCCACTGTTTAAATTCCGCCCAATGAAATGTGAGAACACACAGGGTTACTGGGTTTTCCTCTGTGTAGCCGCACTGGATCCTGAGCCACAACTAATCCCAGATTTTAAATTTCCCTCACTGACCGGTGGGCAAGCAACCTTTCTTCCTCCTCCCGCCCTCCTCTCGCGCGCGGGGGGCGCCCTCGCCGGACAGCGACGGCGACGTCACTGGCTGCGCGTTCCCGGCCTTCTCCCGTCCGCAGACTCGCCGCCCGGGCGTTTTGAAGGTCGGGGAATCTGTTTATGAGGTCAGCGCTAGCCATCGGTAGCCAGAAATAGGTCGGCGGCGGCCTCGAGAAGCCTCCGACGATGTCACCCCGTTGTTCTAGCTGTCCAAAAGCTTGGTTAAGCAGCGCTACAGCACCAGTGAACCTCGAGGAAGATCATCGTATACCCAAACTAGCTCGGGAAAGCCTCAAAATGGGTTGTAACCGTGTGCTCTAGAGGTGCCGCGGTGTTTGAGCTTGGGAAACCTCGAAATAGCTCACGCACAGTCGGTTTCTAGCTAGGGTTGTGAAGGAAAATCGACCGCTAGCCAATCTAGTCACGTGTGCATGATTTGTTGGCCTAAAAATGAGAATTGAGAACGAATTTGAAGGTCCCGACGTCGGTGTGTGCACGCCGGAGCGAAACTTCTGAACTTGCCGGCGATGATCCACGGCTTGGTTTGAGGTTTGGGTGAAGCAGCACGGTGTAACACCTCAAAATTACTACCATGCATTGCATATATTTTTCATATAGAGAAGCATTTAAAAAGAAGAAGAAATAAAGAGAGGAATTTAGAAGCAAATAAAATAGTAAAAGTGAAAAAAATAAAAATAATGGAAATAAATAGAAAAAGAAAAAATAAAAAGAAAAAGAAACTAAAAAAATAAAATAGCAAAATTGGGCCACCACAATTTTTCCCCAAAATTCTCCAATTTTCCCCCAAATTCCTCTGTCCCCTAATTTTCCCAATTTTTCTTATTTTTATGATTTTCCCCAAATTCCCCAAAATTCTCCTAGGGAATCCCCCCCCCCACATTTGGGGGGGGGATTTCCCCCAATTTTGGCCGCACAAATTAGGGGGAGGGGGAACCCTAATGGGCCCGACCCCTTGGCCGCAGCCCATTAAGGGGGGGCAACCCTAGCCCCCCCTTTTGGATTTTTGTGGGATTTTATTTTCTCAATTAATCTGAGCCATTGGTGGAAAATAAATAATAAAATTCCAGCCCCTAGCTCCCACCTCTTTTAAATTAAATCTCAGCCATTGGATAATTGGGTTGCTAAAATCCTAGCCACCCTAGCTCTTTTCCCCCCTTATAAATAAACCCCCCTAGCTGCCACCCGCACCCCTCTATTTTGGCCACCGCCCTCCCTTGCTGCTGTGAAATCCCAAAGTTCTAGCAAGTGAGGCTGCAATTCACACCGAGAAAATGAGAGGGAATTTAAACTTTTGAATTTAAAGGTGTGAGCTCCAAGTTTAAACTTGAACATGCAAAAATTTCCAAACATGAAGACCTAAATTTACCATTTGGTCCTTCACACATCCACAGGTAGCCCGGCAAAATTTCAGCTCATTTGGAAAAGATTTCCTATTTATTGAAATTAAACGGGAGACAATTCGAATTTGAATTCAAACTTCAGTTTCAAATTCCGACTTCGCTGAAATTCAAATTTGAGAGCACTATTGTGTTCCTCATATTCCTTTTGGCTTATCTTGCAAGTTTGATTAAATTTGGAGATTGTTTGCTAGTTCAAATGGAATTGGAAAGAAAAGAAGAGGGAAAAGGGGCCCCACTGGTCAGTACACTTACCCCCGAAGTCAATCCTCGCTGTTTTCACCCGGGCAGCTTAACTCACCCCGCGCGCCACCTCCTGCTCCCGCGCCCGAGCAGAGAAGCCACCGCACACACTCGTGCTATGCCGTGGAAGCGTCGGCTGCAGTGATCAATGCGTGCTTGTCCACGTGAACCCTTCCCTCTCGCGCTCTCCACAGCTCTCGCACAACCGAAGCAAGGAACCCCGCTCGACTACTCTCTGCTCCCCGGCGCCCGGCTGCTAGGAGCTCGTTCGTGGCCGACGCCCTACATGCAAAAGGTCAGCCATAAGGTGCTTAAAACAACCATGCCGATCTCCCCTCCTCTCTCGCACGATCGATGGAGAATTTCTCTGTTTATTGCTTCGGTATTCGTAGGACTGAGCCTCACCAATCTTCAAAATTCGTGGTGATCCGTCCACCATCACGTGTACCAAGCTATAGACATGATCTAGACTCTCCCGCGCTCCTCTAGGATCAAGAACCATCAAATTTCATCGAGTTTTGGTATTGTTCTTCGAGAATTTTACACTGGTACCGGTTTTGGCCCTAGGTCACCGATGAGCTCGTATTTGCAGCCTTTTTTGAGCTGATGTGAGCTCGTGCCGGTGACGAGGGATCACCAAGGTGCTCTAGGAAGAAAAACTGAAGAATTTGAGCCCTCCTAGCATGAGTGCGATGCTGCCGAAGTCAAACCGCCGCCTGCCGCCCGTCGCCGAAGGGTTTTTGGTGACCGGGGTCCTCGACCGACCACGGGGATGAGTTGCTCGTGGTCCAAAAGGAGGAGGCGGCAAGTTTGGAGGCATGGGAAGGCCGGGAAGGCAGTTCCCGTGGGGCTCGCCGGAGAGCGCCGCCGCCGCTCGGCTGTTGGCGCGAGGAGGAAGAAGGAACTGTGCAGTGGGGCCCGCGCGCGAGAATTTAAACATTTCCGCCATTTTTCAGTTTAGTTCAACTTCTATTGCTCATAACTTTTAATAGGAACCTCCAAAAATTGCGAAATAAATTCCATTGGATTCCTATCAGTGAGTAATATCTAGGGGTGCATCCCAATTGTTATGAAAATCCGTAGCTTTGGCTCATTAATTCATTTAAGGAAAATCTTGTAGGAATTTTGACAGGAGTTATGTGTATTGGAAAATTCCCAAATTTGGGAATGACATTCTTCCAAAAATCATTGAACTTCAGTAAAAATTTCAGAGGCATTGGATATAATTTGCCTTGACAAATGTGGTGTCAATCCTTTATGTCTCTGAAAAATAGGAAAAATAAACAGAACTATTTTCAGAATTTTACCCAAATTAATAAATCCATATATCTGACTAGGAAGCTCCAAATTAAGTTAACCAAATTTTGTTGGATTAATCTTTTCTAGTACTTTCCAGCAAAACAAGTTTCAGCTCATCAAACTTATTATTTTTCAGAATTAATTCCCTAAAGTTTAAACTGTTGGGAATTTTATCTGGAGAATTCTTTTATGGAAAATTTTGAAATTTGGCTGGGATGTTCATTTGAAAATCCTTGAGTCACAGGAACAATTTAAGATCCATTGAAGTTCTTTTAGTCCCTCTAATAGTGTGATTAAATGAACTGCCCTGAGAAAATGGAAAAATGTACAAAAACATTTTTCAGATTTTCTCAAATCTTGTTTAGGGCATAACTTCCTCTAGGATTCTTCAAATGACATGAAACCAATTCCATTAGAACCATATCAAATTATAGTTTCCAGAAAGGAATTATTTGATCCATGAAAATCCCTAGAAGCTCTAGTAATCACCAAATAGACTTTTATTTTTATAGAGCTCAAATGAACTTTGTTTCAAATGAAACTTGGTCAAGTCTGTGGTTAGGACCTTACCAAGCCACCATAAAAATTTAGGAGACAAAGGGGATTTCTAGTTAGGGTTATGGTCTTTACATATTCAATTTAACACATTGCATTTAAATTGACATATCGTACATTGCTTACGTGTAGTCGCTGAAGGCGAAGAGATCCCGGAAGTTTTGGACTTCCTACTTCCGGACGAAGCACTAACATCCAACAAGCAGCAACAAGGCAAGCCCCGGTTTGCATTTATCAAAGTTTATAAAGTTTTGCTTTATATATATACTTTAGCTTGAGGTATTAATGTGCATTAGGTGTAGTATGGATGAAACCCAAATGCATACCCAGATCATTCCCACAAGAGTGAGGGTAGTGTCTAAGTCCTCGAGTACCTTATGCTCTGCTTAATGTTTATAGACTTCGGTACAAGTCGAGTAGTTGGAATCTACTCGCGAGTATAGGCTTCGGGACACACGGGATTGGTTCAAGTGATGTGAGATCACTTTAGTAAAAGAATGAGACTAGGCAGGGGCTAGGGCGCAGCAAGAGGAAGTCTTGTAAGCGCAGCCCTGTCCGTGTCGATTGAGGACCGATCCGTGTGCGGCCCACGCTGATCAAGTTTGAATGTACCGAAGGCATATCGGATATATGGGCCCCGATAAACCGATGTAACCTAAACCTCCAGGCGTCGAGGCATAGCACACCGATTTATAGGTGTAGGTTGAGGGCAGCCAGGTGAAAAATCTGCTAACGGGAATAGAGAGATGCTCCGTGTAGGGAACCTCCTACTCGTTTCGGTGCGACCGGTTCGACGTTCGGGCTGCTAGGTAAAAGGTTGTCCTGTACGACATCGAGTGAGCGTGCTGTGCAGCTGTAACACCCTCAAATTTCACTACCATGCATTGCATACATTTTTCATGTAGAGAAGCATTTGAAAAGAAGTAGAAATGGGAAAGAACCATAGAAATGGGAAAGAACCATAGAAATGGAGAAAGAACCATAGAAATGGAGAAGGGAATATAGAAATGGAAAAATGGAATATAGAAATGGAGAAAGGAACATAGACATAGAGAGTAATGAAGATGAAATAGCCAAATTGTGCCACCCCAATTTTTCCCAAAATTTCCCCATTCCCAAAAATTCCCAAATTCTTCCCAATTTTTCCTGATTTTCCACAAATTCCCCTAGGCGGAATTTCCCCCACATTTGGAGGGAATTTCCCCAAATTGGCCGCACCAAATTAGGGGGGAGACCCCTTGGCCGCAGCCCTTGAGGGGGGGAGCCCTAGTCCCCCACCTTTAGGACTCTTTGGTGAAGTCCCCCACCTCTAGGACTCTTTGGTTAAGTCCCCCACCTTTAGGACGCTTTGGTTAAGTCCCCCACCTCTAGGACTCTTTGTCCCTCACCCCTAGGACTCTTTGGTTGAGTCCCCTACATCTAGGACTCTTTGTTTCCACCCCTAGGACTCTTTGGTTGAGTCCATACTTCGAGGACTTTTTGTTTCCACCCCTAGGACTCTTTTTCCCCCTTATAAATATAACCCCCACACCCTGGCCGCACCCCCTCCCTCTTTTGGTCGCCCCCCTGGTGCCAAGCCCCCTTCCTTGCTGCCAAGTAACCGAGTCCTCCCCCTCTTGCCAGAATTTGGCCGCCGTCGAGCCCCGTCATGCCTCCCCGTCGCCGGAGAAGAAGCCCGACGATCTGCCTTACCATAATTCCCCGCAGAAAAATCCCCCGCTGCTGCCATTGCTAGGAGGAAGGCCCTTCCACAAGGAGGAAGTGAGGTAGGTCTTCATTACCCCTCTTACGATGTCGCCACTGTTTCTACGCATCCGTTTTCTTCGCCCCCTTCGAGCAGAAACTTTTGCGTGTGGACATATTATGTTTTGCTCGATTTTTTATGGTGGAATTGATCTACATCTTGTGACAAGATCATCACCACGTCCACACTTGATCCCTACACCCTTGTTCATCATAAAACCCCATGAAAGCCCATTAAAACATGCAAGAACACGTACAAACTGGTTTTATAAAACTGCACTATAGGATTTGCATTCATCTACCCCATTGCATCTTGAGTAAAGTTGGTGTATGATGATTGATTGCTGTAAATTTTGTATGTGTGTGGTTGTAAGTAGAAGGTCAAGCTCAAAAGGCCGTCTACGAGGAACTACAACACCAACACTTCGAGACGCTTGAGCAACACGAACCACGGGAGCAAGGCAAGTGCCCCTTGACCATATTGATCCCATGTTTTGAAACTGTTTTGTTTGCGAAAACTCGTATGCTTGAGTCAACTTGATGGGACACTCTTTTATAGGAGTTTACTAGTTTTGTTAACCATACTTATCACCGGGAAAATTGATGAGTCGGGTATGGTAGTTTTTCCTTTTTGCTTCACTTAACTTATGGGATATGGGAAGCTGAAATAAAACATGTCTAGCTACTGCACTCATATGAATAATGATGATGAGATCTTGATGAAGTTAATGGGCGTGGAATCGGGGAGATCTAGGCAAGCATGGTTCGTGGATGTTGCTGGATGAGATGGTGGTACTTGCCGTAGATCTAAGGACCGGTTCATGCGAGAATATGCCAGGAAAACAGTGCCACCACAAGGCCAAGTATGGATGTCGCTTAGCTGATTAATTAGGTGTGTTGATAGCTTGTTATGGACCGTGGATGGCGCGGGGAATGGGAGTTGAGAAGGACTACCCTGGGAACTGCATGGCACAAGAGGGGGCCCGTGGGTGGGAGAATGGTGATTCGAGCCTGCCGGTGAAGCCTCAGTGAGTCCATACATCTAGTAGCCCCTTTGTAAAGGCTATTTTGTGATCTCTTGGCCATACACCGACAGTTGTGTACTGGTATAATGGAGGTTCTGCAGTCGCCGATGGGTGACGAAATCACGAACTTGTGGGTAAAGTGGTGTCACCTCTACAGAGTGTAAAACTATCATGATAGTCGTGCTTCCGGTCACAAGCACCTGGCCAACTTCCATGATTTGAGGCAAAACTTGGGATTGATTCTTATGGTACGGTTATTGGGATTGGTTTTGGGACTGTTTTGAGTCATGACAATGCGTTTGGTTTTGGCAATATGAATATGAGATGGTTATGAATATTTATGAGCATGAGATGAACTCAAGAAAGATTAATGGCTTGATGAGACTTGATAAATGGTGAATTATGATGAAGGAACGTTGCTGTTTTACTTGGTTATATTGGGATTAAATTCATCTTGAGGTAGTTGCTGTTTTTATCATGTTTTGTGAAATAAAATTTGCTTGCTGCAATGAACCTTTTTTTCCTACCTTGTTGTAAGCTACATGTCATACTTTTCCCGCACTTGCTGAGTACGACATATACTCACCCTTGCATTACCACATAAACATAAGCTACAGGAGATGAGTACTTTGAGGACCATGTGGAGTACTAGGCGTGTGGACTACCGTCAACATGCCTGTGGAGTTGAAGACTGGAGCCTGCTGTTTAGTTATTTCCGCTGTCCTTTAGAAACTTCCGCTGCAAGAATAAGTTAGAGATTTATGAGTGAGACCTCGAGTTATTGTAATAAAGTACTTAAACACTATTTATTCATGGTTATATTCTGAATTCAGTTTGTGGATTACATGTGTATGTGTGATGAACATCCTGGGCACACATATGCATTCACTTAGTTCTATTTTTGGAACTGGGTGTCTCAGAATGGTACCAGAGCTACGTTGACCGTAGGACGCACGCCTAGGCAGAATGGACACTCTAAAACACATAGGAACACCCCTATAAACTGCTATTTTCAAAAATTGCTTGCTGCTGCACTTTATTTGTCAATTCAGCCACCGCAAAGTGCTATTTTCAGCCCCTCTTTTTCTCTTCTTTGGACAGCCACACCTTTTGCTTTCTTGCTCCATAGCTTCTGAAGTTTTGGAGTTATTTCTTCCTTCTCTAAAGTTTCTCATGTCTTATATAAAGATGCCGATGATTAGGAGCACAGCACGCATAAGGACTCGTCCACCACCACGTGGGAGTGCACTTAACCCCATTGAGGTGTTCGATGGACCATATTTGGAGGAGGTGAATATGGAACCTCATGATGAAGATGAAGTCAATAGCTCTATGCATGAGAAAGAGGATCGGGAAGAGTTGGAACCATTCGAAGACGATATGAATGATGATCTACAAGAACGGCATTGGTACGCACCTCAGGAGGAGTTTCACGCGGGCTTACACCCCGTAGAGCCTCATGAAGCTATGACGGGAGGAAATGAACCCAAGGAGGAGCCACCCCTTGCTGAGACCAATAATGAAGGTGATGAACAGGCCAACCATTCAGTTCAAGAATTTCGGTCCGATGGAATGGAAGGAGGACACATATCTAGGGAGCTCAAAGAATTTCTGGATTGCTGCAGCTTATACCCGGAATATCTTCTCAAGAAAGTCCCTCGTCTCGGACATGAAGAGTGGAAGGCTGAAGTAACCATCCTATCTAACGGTAGGGTTGTCACACGGCACTTCACACCCACATGGAGAGCTACAAGAGCAGAAGCTATTGATGATGCCGCATGGGATGCACTCACCAGACTGTGCTATGCCTTCCGTGAGCAGCTTGAGAACACTACCTTTGAGCTGCACCCGTATCGGAAGAGTGGTACAAGGGAGATCATTGGACCCCATGGAGGAGCTCTGTCCAACCCACAAGCTGCTGACAAGTCTTAGAGGTTGCTCGTGGAGTTAGGAAACCGCTATGCAAGCGCACAAGAAGAGATCCGTTACCTCCGCAAGAAGCTGTACTTGCTGGAAAAACAAGAGGAGACTCGTGCCAACGCAGGAGCAAATGGAGAACCAGCGTCATCTAACCCTACATGGACTGCCGGCTCACCATGGCGTGCGCCCATGTATGGACCACCCCCGTCACACGGCGAGAACAGCACCGGTTCTCACGATGAAGTTTAGGTTTCCATTGAATAAAGCTGTAATAGGAAAGTTTAGATCGTAGTAGCTTGAATAAGAGTGGTGTGCTGAAATTTTTATGATGATTGCTTGGTTTGTGTGCTGATGTGAGTTGTGGGACACTTCAGCGAATGTCCACATCCACACATAGTAGAGAGATGTGAGATGCTTTGGCACTTGTTCACATCCTCACATAGGCTGATATTAATGAAAGAAGTTGCTTAGTTCATACACATTCATGCATATAGTGTTGGGGAATCACTTCTTTCAATTCTGAATTCTATTCCGAGAGTAAGCCTTAAAATAAGGAGGGTAGACTTTCTTGCCAACCTTATTGTCTTGGATTCCCAAGGGATTGACATAATACATGGAATGGATTGGTTTAGCAAACACAACGGAATGATTCAATGTGCTCAGAGTATCATGTGTTTGACAAGTGAGAACGATACTCGTATTGAGTTCGAGACAGCCCAACCGGCAACCGAGAAGGCAGCGCTGAACCACATCTAAGAAGCGACATTGGAAAGCATTCCGGTGGTTCAAGAATATTCAGATGTGTTCCCGGAAGAACTTCCAGGTATGCCACCTGACCGGGACATTGAATTTGCCATTGATTTAGTACCCGGAACTGCACCTATAGCGAAGAGGCTGTATAGGATGCCCGCTAATGAACTAGTGGAGCTCAAGAAGCAAATTCAGGAGCATCTAGAAAAGGGTTTTATACGCCCAAGCTCTTCACCATGAGGAACCCCCGTGCTCTTCGTAGACAAGAAGGATGGGACCCAAAGGATGTGTGTGGATTATAGGTCTCTCAATAAAGTGACGATCAAGAATAAATACCCGCTTCCCCGTATAGAGGACCTGTTCGACCAAATGAAAGGTGCCCGAATATTCTCCAAGATTGATCTTCGGTCGGGATATTTCCAGCTGAAGATTAAGGCCTCCGACATACCCAAGACTGCATTTCGAACACGGTATGGTTCGTATGAATATACCGTTATGTCTTTTGGGTTAATGAATGCACCCACATACTTTATGTACCTCATGAATAAGGTCTTCATGGAGTACTTGGACAAGTTCGTCGTGGTTTTCATCGACGATATCATGGTGTATTCGAAAAGCGAGGAAGAACACGAAGAACACTTAAGGTTAACATTGCAGAAACTGCGAGAGCATCAATTGTATGCTAAGTTCAGCAAGTGTCAATTTTGGCTAAAGGAGATATCGTTACTAGGCCACATCATCTCTGAGGGAGGAGTATCGGTTGATCCCGGAAAAGTGGGAGATGTTTTGAAGTGGAATCAACCGCAGAATGTGAGAGATATTCGGAGTTTCCTTGGGATGGCTGGATACTACCGCCGGTTCATCAAGGATTTCTCCAAAATAGCGAAGCCTATGACTGAATTGCTAATGAAGGGGAAAGCATTTCAGTGGACACCAACGTGTCAAGGAAGCTTTGAGGAGATAAAGAAGAGATTAACAACAATGCTGGTTTTGGTATTGCCGGACGTGAGTGAGAGTTTTGATATATATTGTGACGCGTCAAGACAAGGGCTTGGATGTGTGCTCATGCAAGGATGCCAAGTGGTTTCCTATGCATCGAGGCAATTAAAGAAACATGAGCTGAATTACCTCACACATGACTTGGAACTTGCATCCGTGGTACATGCCTTGAAGATTTGGAGGCATTATATCCTTGGCCACTGATGTGAGATCTATACGGATCACAAAAGCCTCAAGTATATATTCACGCAAACGGATCTGAATTTGAGGCAACGTCGATGGTTGGAACTCATCAAGGATTATTATGTTGGAATCAACTATCACCCCGGAAAGGCCAATGTAGTAGCTGATGCGTTGAGCCGAAAGGGAGCATGTCACCAACTCACGGTTCGGGATCTGCCACCCGAGCTGCGCAAGGAGTTCGAACGGTTACATCTTGGGTTCTTGAACGAGATGGAGGTGATAGAACTGAACTCCTCGCTTGAACAAGAGATACGAGATGGCCATACAACGGATGAGGAAATCAAGGAATGAATCCTACAAGGCATAGAAAAGGATTTCAAGGAAGACGAGAAAGGCACGCCTTGGTTAGGGAAAATGATTTGTGTGCCTAACGTGAAGCACATCCGCGACACGATACTAAAGGAGGCACATGACTCTCCTTATTCCATACACTCTGGCTGTACAAAGATGTACAAGGACCTGAAAACATGCTATTGGTGGGATGGTATGAAAAGGGACATCGCTGAATATGTTGCCCTATGCGACATGTGCCAACGAGTGAAGGCCGAACATCAAAGACCCGCTGGATTGTTGCAGCCATTAAAAGTTCCTGAGTGGAAGTGGGAAGACATCAGCATGGATTTCATAGTTGGATTGCCATGTACTCAGTCCGGCTACGACTCTATTTGAGTTATCGTGGACCAATTGATGAAAGCAGCCCATTTCCTTCCTGTTAGAACCAAGTACACCGTCTCACAACTAGCCGAGCTATATATGGAGCAAATTGTGTGTCGCCATGGAGTTCCAAAGTGGATAGTTTCAGATCGAGGTTCTCAATTTACCTCTAGGTTCTGGAAGAAGCTGCATGAAGCCATGGGCAGACAGTTGAATTTCAGCTCTGCATATCACCCGCAAACCGACGGGCGAACCGAGAGAACAAATCAGATTTTGGACTTGAAGTGCTCCAAGACGCTGAAAAGCAAGTCCAAACGATACGTGAAAACTTGAAGGCCGCTCAGTCACGACAAAAGGGTTATGCGGATAATAGGTGAAGAAGATTGACTTTCGAAGTGGGAGACTTCGTGTATCTTAAGGTATCGCCTATCCGAGGCCAACGACGGTTCAATGTCAGAGGCAAGTTAGCACCTCGCTACATCGGGCCATTCAAGATTTTGGGCAAGCGAGGAGAATTAGCCTATCAACTGGAGCTGCCAATGCACCTTTTCGACGTGCACGACGTGTTTCACGTATCCCAACTCAAAGAAGTGCCTAAGAGTACCGGAAGAACAAGTACCGATGGATGAGCTAGAGCTTCAAGAGGATCTGAACTACGCGGAACACCCCATGAAAATCTTGGACGTAAAGGGAAGGGTCACGAGAAACAAAGTGATCCGTTGGTGCATGGTACAATGAAGCCATCACATGGAAGCCGAACTACATGGGAACGTGAGAAAGATCTCAAGGTAGAATTCCCTCATCTTTTCTCCACTCTATCGAATCTCGAGGGCGAGTTTCATTTTAGGGGGGTAGGTTTGTAACACCCTCAAATTTCACTACCATGCATTGCATACATTTTTCATGTAGAGAAGCATTTGAAAAGAAGTAGAAATGGGAAAGAACCATAGAAATGGAGAAAGAACAAGAAATGGAGAAGGGAATATAGAAATGGAGAAAGGAACATAGAAATGGAGAGTAATGAAGATAAAATAGCCAAATTGAGCCACCCCAATTTTTCTCCAAATTTTCCCCTCCCAAAAATTCCCAAATTCTTCCCAATTTTTCCTGATTTTCCCCAAATTCCCCAAAATTCCCCTAGGGGGAATTACCCCATATTTGGGGGAAATTTTCCCCCAAATTGGCCGCACCAAATTAGGGGGGAGACCCCTTGGCCGCAGACCTTGAGGGGGGGAGCCCTAGTCCCCCACCTTTAGGACTCTTTGGTGAAGTCCCCAACCTCTAGGACTCTTTGGTTAAGTCCCCCACCTTTAGGACTCTTTGGTTAAGTCCCCCACCTCTAGCACTCTTTGTCCCCCACCCCTAGGACTCTTTGGTTGAGTCCCATACTTCTAGGACTTTTTGTTTCCACCCCTAGGACTCTTTTTCCCCCTTATAAATATAACCCCCACCCCCTTCCCGCACCCCCTCTCTCTTTTGGTCGGCCCCCCTGCTGCCAAGCCCCCTTCCTTTCTGCCAAGTCGCCGAGTCCCCCCCCCCTTGCCGGAATTTGGCTGCCGTCGAGTCCCGTCATGCCTCCCCGTCGCCAGAGAAGAAGCCCGACGATCTGCCCTACCATAATTCCCCGGAGAAAAATCCCCTGCTGCTGCCGTTGCTAGAAGGAAGGCCCTTCCACAAGGAGGAAGTGAGGCAGGTCTTCATTACCCCTCTTACGAGGTCGCTGCTGTTTCTACGCATCCGTTTTCTTCACCCCCTTCGAGCAGAAACTTTTGCGTGTGGACAAATCATATTTTGATCGATTTTTGATGGTGAAATTGATCTACATCTTGTGAAAAGATCATCACCATGTCCACACTTGATCCCTACACCCTTGTTCATCATAAAACCCTATGAAAGCCCATTAAAACATGCAAGAACACGTACAAACTGGTTTTATGAAACTGCACTATAGGATTTGCATTCATCTACCCCATTGCATCTTGAATAAAGTTTGTGCATGATGATTGATTGTTGTAAATTTTGTATGTGTGTGGTCGTAAGTAGAAGGACAATCTCAAAAGGCCTTCTACGAGGAACTACAACACTAACACTTCGAGACGCTTGAGCAACACGAACCACGGGAGCAAGGAAAGTGCCCCTTGACCATATTGATCCCATGTTTTGAAACTGTTTTGTTTGCGAAAACTCGTATGCTTGAGTCAACATGATGGGACACCCTTTTATAGGAGTTTACTAGTTTTGTTAACCATCCTTGTCGCCGGGAAAGTTGATGAGTCGGGTATGGTCGTTTTTCCTTTTTGCTCTGCTTAACTTACGGGATAAGGGAAGCTGAAATAAAAAATGTCTAGCTACTGCACTCATATGAATAATGATGATGAGATCTTGATGATGTTAATGGGCATGGAATCAAAGAGATCTAGGCAAGCTTGGTTCATGGATGTTGCTGGATGAGATGGTGGTACTTGCCGTAGATCTAAGGATTGGTTCATCCGAGAATATGCTAGGAAAACAGTGCCACCACAAGGCAAGTATGGGTGCGGCTTAGCTGATTAATTAGGTGTGTTGCTAGCTTGTTATGGACCGTGGATGGCGTGGGGAATGGGATTCGAGGAGGACTGCCCTGGGAACTGCATGGCACAAGAGGGGGCTCGTGGGTGGGAGAATGGTGATTCGAGCCTGCCGGTGAAGCCTCAGTGAGTCCATACATCTAGTAGCCCCCTTTGTAAAGGCTATTTTGTGATCTCTTGGCCATACACCGATGGTTGTGTACTGGTATAATGGAGGTTCTGCAGTCGCCAACGGGTTACGAAATCACAAACTTGTGGGTAAAGTGGTGCCATCTCTGCAGAGTGTAAAACTATCATGATAGCCGTGCTTCCGGTCACAAGCACCTGGCCAACTTCCATGATTAGAGGCAAAACTTGGGATGGATGATTATGCGGTCATTGGGATTGGTTTTGGGACCGTTTTGAGTCATGACAATGAGTTTGGTTTTGGCTATATCAATATGAGATGGTTATGAATATTTATGAGCATGAGATGAACTTGAGAAAGATTAATGACTGGATGAGACATGATAAATGGTGAATTATGATAACAGAATGTTTCTGTTTTACTTGGTTATATTGGGATTAAATTCATCTAGAGATAGTTGCTGTTTTTATCATGTTTTATGAAATAAAATTTGCTTGCTGCAATGAGCCTTTTTATTTCCTATCTTGTTGAGTACTTTTCCCGCACTTGCTGAGTACGACATGTACTCACCCTTGCATTACCACATAAACATCAGCTACAGGAGATCATTACTTTGAGGACCATGTGGAGTACTAGGCGTGCGGACTACCGTCAACATGCCTGTGGAGTTGAAGACTGGAGCCTGCTGTTGTTTAGAAACTTCCGCTGCAAGAATAAGTTAGAGATTTATGAGTGAGACCTCAAGTCATTTTAATAAAGTTCTTAAACACTATTTATTCATGGTTATATTCTGAATTCAGTTTGTGGATTACATGTGTATGTGTGATGAACATCCTGGGCACACATATGCATTCACTTGGTTCTATTTTTGGAACCGGGTGTCACAGCTGCTCCACGGATGGGCGTACGTGACATGCTCTTTGGATATCCCTGCAGGTGTATATCGAGTCAATTCACTGTCCCTTACGGTGAAGAGTACCACTTGGTCACTGAGTCATGACGTAGGTTAATATATGAAATGATGTGATTCAATATTGCTATTATGATTACTTGTATTGCTACATGTGTGCCACCAAATATTGCTCACTAAATTTCAACTTCATGAACCGTTAATTTGTGGCTAAATGATGAACTAAGGATGAACTTGTAGGCGTGTCCGTTTGCTGCAATTTACCATCCTAGTTCCATTATGACCTGCATGTAGAGTTTTCTGTGTAGGTGAGTCGGTTAAGTCTTGTTGAGCCATCGTGCTCACGGTTGCTGCTATGAGTGTTTTCAGGTGAGGACTACCCCACGGACTCGAGGTATGAGTCCACCGGCGAGAGCTACCCTCCGTCGGGGACCACGGCTGAGTGGGAGCCGTACACGCCGTGCTGAGCTGAGGAGTGAAGCTAGTGTGGGTTGTTCATAGGGTTGGACAACCGACTTTTGCTAGTTAGGTGGGCGTGAGTTGTATAAATTTAGCTTCTGCAGTTATAGACTCTGTAAACTGAAGGTTTGTACTACTTGATACATATTCAGTTTGTTTTCTATGTAACACAATGTTTGCCTTATGATGTGTGCTGTCGGGTGTCGCATCGTGCGGCACCACCCTCTGAGATCCTACGCGTACGGATTCCGGTCCGTCTCAGGCTGGCATCAGAGCTGCTTATGGTATATCACACTAAATAAGGATAGTTTTACAGGAAAACCTAGGATTACGGTGAGGAATCACTAGTGTTCCCAAATAAGGACTATAGTAGTATAGTTACTTAAAGTGGCATGACTAACATATTTGTTATAATTCTGAATTTTGATTATGTAACGAGGCACCTATGCTCAGGTAAGCATGGTAAGGAACGCCACTGAAAGCGGTTCAATTTCGGTTAGCTCCTCTGACTAGGAATGTGGTTCAGGGATAGGTCTCACAGCTTGGTGTGAGACGTTAATATGAAACTCTTGGACTCTTCATGTTCCTGAGTTCATATGAAACGCTGGTCCCTGGCATGCATTAGGCAAGAAAGTTGAAACCCCATCGTGTGGTCGGTAACATGATAGTGTGTTCTTCTAGAAATAGCCTAGGAGAACATACGCAGCGCTTGCCATCGGCGTGCCCTGCAGGGCAGTCGGTGGTATCTGTTGGGTTGATAAAATTCCCAACCTTGATGACCCGTTCACGCTCTACTCGGGTTCCCCGTCGTGTGGTGTAAAAACACGATCACGTACCTTGAGACGTGGCTTAACTCAAGGACGCCCGTATGGCAATGATACAGGTGTACGTATTTACTTTCAAATATGGACCTGCCTGAAATGACAACAACCTTTGAGTGCATCACTATTGAGTGTTATTCTTCAGGTACTAACCACTTATGTATCCCGTGTAGTACATGTGTGCGAGAGACCGTTTAGTGCCACAATTGAGACGTATATGCCGGTATAATCCAGTTAGGATTTTACTTTTTGTGAGGAACGTAGTATCGACATATAATAGGCATTTGCATTAAAGACAATGGTAACAAGGAACTAAAATAACCAAGTTTCAATATTTAGGACCCTGGTTGGGTAGAAAAATTCAACAGTTGATTGGTTTAGTTCAAAGGGATTGAAAAACAGTGCTCTGTTTTGACAGCAAGTTTGCTAAACTTTTAACAGAGCATAACTCACAGGTTACTTAGCCAATGGGGTTGTGGGATATAGTTATGGAAAGGGGTTTAAGTGATATACAACTTTGTTGTAGACTTCCATAGCAGAATCACACCTTAAACTGGTTGAAATTCCAGATGATTGTAAACTGTCTAGAACCAGGACCGGTTCAAAAACTCTCTGAACTGTTCTGTTTTTCAAGCATAACTTCCTGTATAGAAATAAAAAATTATCATATGATACATTTTTGGAAAGGGTAGGAGATGTGTTACATCTTTGTTATTCAATGTTTCTGCAATTGCAACATGGAATTCAGTGGAATTTAGAGTTGAAAACAGCAACTTCCAAAGGAGGTGCTGTTGAAATTCTTCCAGAAATTCTATTGATTTGAATTATCATAACTTTTTAACAAGATCTTATATGGGGGCAAATAAATACTTGTTGGAAAGATACTGAAGTTAACTTTAACTTTGGTATTCAACTTGAGTTATGAAAATGCCATGTACCAGGTCAAAATCTGGGATATGTAGAAACTGGTCATTCTGGCAAAGGGATGGACAGTTGAACTCATTTGAGAGATTGTTGTACCCTAGGGGTGTTTGATTACTTCCAATGGGGTAGCACATACTCATGAATTGTTATCTTCAACTAGTGAAAGGTTTGAGTATATTTCCTACTCAAGTTTCTTTTGCTAGAGACCATGTTTGTGTCATATTGAAGATAAAGGGTAGTATACGTGATGACAAAGCGATATTAACGTCTCGTAGTGACCAAATCTAGTTGAGATGAACTTTCAAAAAGGAAGTCCATCAATTTGGATTTAACTAGTTTGTATTTGGTCTGGTAATGGTGTAGGTTGTGCAAATTTATTACATTATCTATATACGAGATGTATCGCATGTTTACTGTCATTATGTTTTTACGCCTATTTTATTGGACTGCATGAAGTATGTTGTGAGACTGATTTTATTGTCGTATGGTTGCAGATGGTTCGTACTCGGGCCACGCACGAGGTCGGTGGCTCTAGTCAGCAAGGGGGTGATGACTCCCAGCCACCTGTGTAACACCCCAAAATCCTGTTCAGAGGGGAGTTCAAAAATTTTTGGACGTGTTGCATGTGTTGCAAAAATTCAAATTCAAACTGGAATTCAAATTAAACTCAAAACAGAAAAGAAATAGAAAAAGAAAAAGGAAAACAGAAAAAAACCGGCCAGTGGGCCGAAACCCACCAGCCGGCCCACCCTGCCCCGCGCCAGCCCGCAGCCGCGCGCCCGCGCTCCCTCTTGCAGACAGGTGGGACCCACCTGTCATCCCTAACCCCCGATCGTCCGAAACTCGGACTGCTCACCCGCGCGCGCGCGATCGCAACCGACCGGATTTCTGGCCGAATTCTGGTTCCGGAAGACTCCCACTCGATCTAAACAAACCCACCGCCCTCCCCCGTCTATAAAAACCCCGGCCTCGTTCTGTTTTTCCCACGCGATCCGCCAATTTTTACTTCGCTGAGAACCCGAGCCCCTCCGGCGAATTCTGGCCGATCTACGCTCGGAAATTCCGATCTAACTCGCTGGTCTTGATCCACCGCCTCCGGGGAACCTCGCAGGTGCAGAAAACTCGGTGGTTTGCGGTTCAAACACAGCGCCTACGAGCTTTGCCGTGAATTCACCTCGGACCTCATCGCCGACCGCCTTCCAGGACCTCCGAGTTCAAGAAAACCCCCGAGGTGAGATCCCCGACCTCCCCACCACCAATCTATGGCATAAAATCACAGTTTTAGGAAGAATTGACGAAGATCCGAAACTCTCCGGCGAGATCGCCGCCTCCCGCCGCCGTGCGCCGCCGGGCAGCGCCGCCCGCACTCGATCAGAGCGATGTGGCCGCTTGAGCGCCGTTTATTTTAAATCACACGGTAGAGTTTAAATCCCCGCGTACCGGTTCGACGTTATAATCTCAGCCGTCTGTTTTAAATCGGACGGTCCACGTCAGCCCCGCGTTATATAGACTGGAATTCTTACGTGCGACCCCCTGGGGTTCTCGGAAAATAAGAGCTAGCCCCGGAAACTTCTGATCTAGCCCCTGGAACTTCAGAAAATCATGTAAATTCATTTAAAAATCAGTTTTAGCCCCTGGACTTAATAAAAATTAGGAAAAACCCCTCTGTTATGTGTAGCTAGACCCCTGAAAATTGTTAAAATAATATTATAGACCCTGTAGTGGGGTGAGTTTACCTTTTTAACCCTGTTTGATATTAGATTTACGAAATTGAATATGTGGCTAGTATTTAAAATTTAAAAAGTGGGACAAACATATTGTCAAATTTAAATTAAAAACTTTCTCAGTACTTAGAAAACTTTGGAGTGAGATAAAAATAGATTTTTGGCTGAAATGAATCTGTTTAATTTATTATTCACATTTATTAGTTATAGGGACACATTTTTAAGTGAAGAATAGTTCTGAAAATTAGGAAAATAAATGTAAAATAGTTTCCATCAGAGGAAAAGGTCAAAAATATGTTATTAAATATTTTAGATCAGAACCTGTTCTGATTAGATGATGTGTCTTGTTATTTTCATAATAAA
Source organism: Neostapfia colusana (assembly GCA_030760725.1). NCBI lineage: Eukaryota > Viridiplantae > Streptophyta > Magnoliopsida > Poales > Poaceae > Neostapfia > Neostapfia colusana. Next base: position 98,364,799 of record JASWHV010000007.1, on the reverse strand, counting down.
GTTCACATTTAGGCATAGGAAATAAATCTGAAAATATAGCAACTAGTAAATGATAAATGGAGTTTCTAAAATCCAAAGAATTCAGTTTAGGGTTGGTAGAAATTCTGTAGACACATATGGAGAAGGAAAATACCTTTCATGCATACTTGGTAGCTAAAAGGTGTAGTAATTGAATATAAGGAATTTATTTAAATTGGAAACTCATATATAAAGTATGCAAGCATAAATGTGAATACAAAAGTAGGAATCATATACACATGATTAAAAGTGCATGTAAGCCAAAGGTCAACACACATAGAGTAAACACAACACATAGAAGATGTGAATGGCTTTGTTACATGTGAATGTGTGGTTTGTATGAAGTGGAAGTGTGAACTATGTCTTATGGATTGTTGTTTTTCTTTTGCTATGTGTGATGGTATGATGTAGAACCTGCTCAAGAGCAAGTTATTCCTTTCCAAGATCAGGACTACCCATTTCAAGAGCAGCAGGAAGGAGGCAAGTGTCCTTGACCACTTTGATCCTATGCTAGGATGTGTAGCTAGAATTATTTGCATTGTCAAATGAAAATATGAAACCCATGCTAGTATGTTTCCCTAGAATTGCATTACCTTTTTTCCTTGTAGCTTGGGTTGGGATTCATTTTATCATGCCATTTATTATTATGCATATGCTTAGCCATGCTTAGAATGGGATATTTGGGATATGAGATCATCAGTTTATTTTACCATACTCTTGAATGAGATATTGTGAGTTATGTAGAGGTGGGGATCAAGGCAAGTTGGATGTTTTGGTTGGTGCTGGGTGCACGAGACTCGGGTTTGTGTTTAGTACTTGCCTGGATCCTAAGGACCGGTTCATGGAGCATGTAACCTGGCTTTACCGTGCCAACCACATGCTGAGATGGGGCAGCTTGGCCAATTAATTAGGTGCATCCCCGGCGTAGTATGGGTGTGTTGGATGGTGCGGGGAGTAGGTGTCAGCTGGACTACCATATGAACCGCAAGGCTCAAGAGGGGGCCACTGCAGCGGGGTTGGAGCCTCTTGTATGCTGTTAGGGGTGAAACCTCAGTGGGCCCACGCTCGTCGGGAATCCCTTTGTAAAGGCTTCATAGTGATATCCTGGCTACACACCTGGGAAGTGTGAATGTGGTTCGTAGCCACTGGCATAATGGAGGTTCTTTTAGTCCACCCGGCAACGGGGGATGAAATCACTACATGTGGGTACAGTGGTGCAAACTCTGCAGAGTCAAAACTGTCATGACATCCGTGCTCACGGTCAAGAGCGGCTTGGACTTATTCATGATTAGAGGATTGAGGGTTTTGGAAGTTGTGGATGTTAAGCGGGGAGCTTAACATTGGAAATGATGTTATGGTTATTTGATTATGATGATGGGATGGGAGATTGGGACCATTTCACCTGTGTAGTAATGTAGGTGCTTAATAAGCTAAGGTGATAGGTATTAATTGTGTAGTGCTTTAACCATGAGTTCAACCTCTCCTTGTTCTAGCCATGCATGACATAACTTTCCCACACTTGCTGAGTACCATCGGTACTCAACCTTGCATATTTTGTTGGTTTATATTGCTGCTCAGGTCAAGATAATGAGGTGGTGTATAATGACCAAGACTTTGGACCCGAAGAAGGTTTCTAGGTTCATGGAGACCCCCGGGCAACGCCTGTGAAGGAGCCCTCGAGAATAATATTCCGCTGCTAGTTTATTTACTTGTGATGAACTTATTATTGTCCATCGAGACATTTGCTATGTAAGACTTATTTATATTCGACACCTGGCTTGTAATAAATGATGCATCACTATTTGTCATCACATGTATGAGAAAATGATCCTGGCATACATGTGATATTCACTTGGTTGTTCTTCGGAAAAACCGGGTGTGACAGAAGTGGTATCAGAGCCAAGGTTGCCCGTAGGAACGTGGACCTAGGTAGAAATGGACGTATTTAAGGGCCCTATTTTCTTAAAAACTATTTTTACAAGGTGTGTGTTGAAAAGTGTTATTTAATGGAGTCACTTTCCTCATATTACCCCAACTTTTATTCAAAATAGGATTTTTGTTTAAAAGTTTAACTAACCTAAGTTTAAATGCTTTTTGTTTTTGATGGTTCGCATGATTCGCACTGCTCGCAAGTCCACAGGAGGGAGAGTTCTCGTAGTTGCCCTTGCCGAAAGAGAGGAGAGCCGTCCGGTGACGTACCTTTCTTACGGATTGGCAGTGGGAGGCTTGTTGCGCCGTCTTCGACGTATGCTCGAAGCCGCCGGCAATACGGGCAAGCTAATCATACACTATAGCTCCACCCGGACCATCCGGGAGAAGCGGGAAGAATGGAGTTCAGAAATGAGGATTATCCATGAAAATCAGCTGCTTAAGATCCACCACTCTCCAGCTTGTCGAGCAACACAGGTCGATGCGGAGAAGGATGTCACCTGGGAGGCCATCACCTGCCAGAGTCACATCTATCGTCGCCACCTAGACAGGACTGAGTACATGTATGTCCTCCAGTGTGAGAGTGGTACAACGGAATATAAGTACCCGCCAGTGCAGCAAGGGACTTCCCATGAGCACATGGACTTGTGCTTGGAGGACGCTGCTTTGCTCAGCACTCGACTGCAGGAGTGTCAGCAAGAACTTCAGGATGTTCGGGACACCCTGAAGGAAACGGAGGCGTTGCTGCGAGCCTGCTTAAGGGCGAGAGAAAGAGGAGATGGGAATGAACTGTGTGTCACCGTGAATGATACATGGACTCCTGACTCCCCAGATCGCCGGGCGATTAGGCATCGTCGCACTTCTCCACCAGCAGCTTCCCCACCCAAAGCAGAGTCAGAAGGCAGCCGCAATGATGAGGAAGACCCCAAGGAGCCAGCTCAGTGAATACGAGTAGTGTAGAGTCCTTCCCTTAGTTTAGCAGGATGTCGAGTAGTCGAGTCGTTATCTTAGTTAATGGTGTGTTAATGATTGGTGTGTGACGTGAGTTGTGGAAGCCATGAGCAATTGTCCACCGCCTCGTCTCCAGATTGTTTTGCTTGGTGTGTGAACCCACATGAAATAATATTGCATTTATTTTTGTGTGAGATATGAACCCTCAGAAAAGTGTAACAAAGCCTCAACACTTCAAAGTACAAACAAGTGAAAGTAGTAAGATGATATGTAATGCTTTAAATTAACCTTGGTTGGTCATGCCAGATGGACGGAAGAGGAAAAGGACGTGCTGCCAACCCCACCAACAACAACGATGAGGCCTCCAACCCTCATCTTTCTGGAGGCCAGGACAGGGGTGGTCGCCATGAAGGAGTTGATCCCCTCCGCCAAATGCTGGAGAATCAAAATCAGCTCATCCAGAACTTGACTCAAGTGGTGGCCAACTTGCATCAAATTCCACCTCCACAAGCTGCACCACGCCAACCAAGGTTGAGTGAGTTTCTAGGAACTCAACCTCCAAAGTTTGCAAGTGCTGCTGAACCTCTGGAGGCAGATGATTGGCTCAAGACCATTGAGAGCAAGATGAGGATCATACAGTGCCAAGGGTACGAGAGGGTGCTGTTTGCCTCTCATCAATTGCATGGACCTGCTGCTGATTGGTGGACCGCCTATGTGGCCGCCCATCATGACCCTGAGAACATCACTTGGGAAGAGTTCAAGCGTAGCTCCCGCAACCATTACATCCCAAGAGGTGAACCCAAAAACAAGAGGAAGGAGTTCTTGGGACTGCAGCAGGGAAACATGACGGTGAGGGAATACCTCACTAAATTTACTCAACTATCCCGTTATGCCCCACGAGACATAGAGACTGATGAGCAGAAACAAGATTGTTTCGTGGAAGGACTTACCGCAGAAATGCAGTGTGCAATGTCCTCAAATGAGTATGAAAGCTTCCAAAAGATGGTGGACAGAGCGTTTGTGGTAGAAAGGAAGCTGAAGGCCTTGGAAAATGAGAATAAGAGGAAGGCCGGGTGGTCACATCAAGCCTCAGGGAGCAACACCCGCCCACGTCTAATGCAGCAACCTGCAGGGCAGACGAACCGTGCTGCGGTACCCTACTTAGCACCAAGAGGGTACAACCCGAACTACAGGCCTCCGGCAGCAACAGCACAGCCGCAACGTCAGTTTGTACAGCAGCCTCGCCCCGCATATCCACCTCGACCAGCAGTGCAAGGACCTCCAAATCAACCCCAAGAAAACAAAGGCCAGGCACCTAAGGTTGGGGTGCAATGTTTTAACTGTGGTGAAGTGGGGCACTACGCCCATAAGTGCCCAAAGAAGAAGCCCACGCAGCCACAACAGCAGAATGTAATGAGAGGACGGGTGAACCACGTCACTATGGAGGAAGCACAAGAGGCACCCGACGTGGTAGTTGGTAAGTTTCCTGCCAATTTACACATTGCAACCCTGCTGTTTGATTCTGGTGGTACCCACTCGTTCATTGCTCAAGGGTTTGTTAAGAATCATGACCTAGCAACAACACAAATGAACCATATGCTAGCCGTAAACTCTCCAGGTGGAGAAATAAGGACAAGACAAGTGTGTCCCAAAGTGAACCTAGACATTAATGGGGTAGTATTTACTGCTAACCTCATAGTGATAGATTCACAAGGGATAGATATTATTTTGGGTATGGATTGGTTGACCAAACATAAAGGAATCATCCATTGTTCGACCAGAACGGTGGAACTAACTCACCCTAGTGGCACAAGAGTAAAGTTCATTACAATACACGAGCCTAGGAGGGACATTAAATTAAATCAAGTTGAAGTGAAAGTTGAGGAGATCAGGACCATCAGGGAATATCTAGATGTTTTTCCGGAGGAATTGCTAGGTATGCCTCCCGATCGTGAAGTGGAATTCGCAATTGAGCTAGTGCGTGGAACAGCCCCGATATACAAGAGACCTTATCGGATGGACTCCAAGCATCTAGTAGAACTCAAGGATCATTTGAGAGAATTGACGGAGAAGGGGTATATTCGCCCTAGTTCCTCACCATGGGGAGCTCCGGTGATATTTGTGCCCAAAAAGGACGGAACCCAAAGGAGATGCGTGGATTACCGTGCCTTGAATGAGGTAACCATCAAGAACAAGTACCCATTACCCCGCATTGAAGACTTGTTTGATCAGTTGAGGGGAGCTTGTGTGTTCTCAAAAATTGATCTCAGGTCGGGATACCACCAACTCAAGATAAGGGAATCTGATATTCCCAAGACAGCTTTCGTATCTCGGTACGGATTGTATGAATACACTGTCATGCCTTTCGGGCTAACTAATGCCCCGGCGTACTTTATGTATCTCATGAACAAGGTATTCATGGAATATATGGACAAATTTGTGGTGGTTTTCATAGATGACATTCTCGTCTTCTCCAAATATGAAGAAGAACATGAGAAACATCTAAGGTTGGTGTTGCAAAGGCTGAGAGAACACCAACTATATGCCAAGTTGAGCAAGTGTGAGTTTTGGCTGAAGAGAGTTCCCTTCTTAGGACATATAATCTCGGAGGGAGGAATCTCCGTGGATCCTGCCAAAATTGATGATATAAAGAAGTGGAAGACCCCTGAAAATGTCGGGGAAGTTCGAAGCTTTTTGGGATTGCCTGGATACTATCGACGGTTTATTGAGGGATTCTCTAAGATCTCGAGATCCCTCACCAAACTGTTGGAGAAGGGAATCACATTCACATGGACGCCACAGTGCGAGACAAGTTTTCAGGAGCTAAAGAAAAGATTGACAACAGCCCCAGTGTTGGTTATGCCAGATATGCAGAAGAATTTCACGGTGTACTGCGATGCCTCTGGAAATGGGTTGGGATGTGTTCTCATGCAAGAAGGGCATGTCGTGGCTTATGCATCCCGACAACTCCAAAAGCACGAGAAAAACTATCCTACACATGACCTAGAACTAGCCGCATTGGTACACGCGTTGAAAATTTGGCGACACTATTTGATGGGGAAGAGGACAGAGATATATACGGATCATAAGAGTCTGAAGTACATTTTCACACAGCCAGATCTCAACCTCAGACAAAGGAGATGGTTAGAGCTAATCAATGACTTTGATGTTGGCATCAACTATCATCCTGGGAAAGCAAACGTCGTGGCCGATGCTTTAAGTCGGAAAGTTCAAGTCAATAAGTTGAGCTTAAAGGACATACCTGCAGAATTGAAGGACGAGGTTATAAGGCTCAATCTATGCCTTGTGAATAGTGGTGAAGCCATCGCCATGGAAGTGGACTCCACACTAGAGCAAGACATACGCGATGGTCAAAAGAATGACGAGAAGATACAAGAAATCAGGCAACTCATCAAGGAAAATAAAGCCCCTGGTTTCAGAGAGGACGAACAGGGAACGGTGTGGCACGGGAAAAGAATCTGTGTGCCAGAAGTAAAGAAGATCCGTGAATTGATTTTGAAGGAGGCTCACGATTCTGACTATTCCATTCATCCTGGGAGTACGAAGATGTACCAGGACCTCAAGAGCAGGTATTGGTGGTATGGCATGAAGCGAGATGTCGCGGAACATGTTGCCCTATGTGACACATGCCAGTTGGTGAAAGCAGAACATCAACGACCCGCGGGATTATTGCAACCACTAAAAGTGCCTGAATGGAAATGGGAAGAAATCGGTATGGATTTCATAGTGGGATTGCCTAGGACCCAATCAGGATATGATTCAATATGGGTCATCATTGATAGGCTAACCAAGGTAGCTCATTTCATCCCCGTGAAAGAAAGCTACAGCGGATCCAAATTGGTAGAGTTGTACATGTCAAGGATCGTGTGTTACCATGGAGTGCCAAAAAAGATTGTGTCGGATCGAGGGACGCAGTTCACCTCAAGTTTCTGGCAAAAATAGCATGAAACCATGGGAACCCATCTGAATTTCAGCTCTGCCTATCATCCCCAAACTGACGGGCATACGGAAAGAACCAATCAGATCCTTGAAGATATGCTGAGGGCATGTGCACTCAAAAACAATCGGAGTTGGGACAAGAACTTACCGTATGCGGAATTCTCCTATAACAACAGCTATCAAGCTAGTATGAAGATGTCACCGTTTGAAGCTTTGTATGGGAGGAAGTGCAGAACTCCCCTATTTTGGAACCAAACAGGGGAAAGTAAAGTGTTTGGTCCAGAAGTACTCCAAGAAGCCGAGGCGAAGGTGAGGGAAATTCGCAACAACTTGAGGATAGCACAGACACGCCAAAAGAGCTATGCCGATGTACGAAGAAGAGAGCTCGTTTTCAACGTGGGAGACTATGTCTACCTCAAGGTGTCCCCTATCCGAGGACTTCGTCGGTTCAAGGTGAAAGGAAAGTTATCACCTTGATACATTGGAGCCTTTCAGATTCTAGAGAGGAAAGGCAAAGTGGCATATCAACTAGAACTACCGGCTCGCCTATCGGATGTGCATGATGTATTCCATGTGTCACAGCTCGAGAAATGTCTAAGGACGCCTGAAGAGATGTTACCCATGAATGAGGTTGACGTACGAGAGGATCTGTCTTATGCCGAGCAACCGGTCAAGATTTTGGAGACAATGGAACGCCTCACAAGAAATAAAAGAATCCGGATGTGCAAGGTGCAGTGGAAGCATCACTCGGAAGAGGAAGCCACATGGGAGCGAGAAGACGAGCTTAAGGCACAGTTTCCAGAATTGTTTTCCTAGAACCACCAATCTCGAGGACAAGATTTCTTTTAAGGGGGGTAGAGCTGTAACACCCCAAAATCCTGTTCAGAGGGGAGTTTAAAAATTTTTGGACGTGTTGCATGTGTTGCAAAAATTCAAATTCAAACTGGAATTCAAATTAAACTCAAAATAGAAAAGAAATATAAAAAGAAAAAGGAAAACAGAAAAAACCCGGCCAGTGGGCCGAAACCCACCAGCCGGCCCACCCTGCCCCCGCGCCAGCCCGCAGCCGCGCGCCCGCGCTCCCTCTCGTAGACAGGTGGGACCCACCTGTCATCCCTAACCCCCGATCGTCCGAAACTCGGACTGTTCACCCCCGCGCGCGCGATCGCAACCGACCGGATTTCCGGCCAAATTATGGTTCCGGAGGACTCCCACTCGATCTAAACAAACCCACCGCCCTCCCCCGTCTATAAAAACCCCGGCCTCGTTCTGTTTTTCCCACACGATCCGCCAATTTTTACTCCGGTGAGAACCCGAGCCCCTCCGGTGAATTCTGACCGATCTACGCTCGGAAATTCCGATCTAACTCGCTGGTCTTGATCCACCGCCTCCGGAGAACCTCGCAGGTGCAGAAAACTCGGTGGTTTGCGGTTCAAACACAACGCCGATGAGCCTCGCCGTGAATTCACCTCGGACCTCGTCGCCGACCGCCTTCCAGGACCTCCGAGTTCAAGAAAACCCCCGAGGTGAGATCCCCGACCTCCCCTCCACCGATCTATGCCATAAAATCACAGTTTTAGGAAGAATTGACGAAGATCCGAAACTCTCCGGCGAGATCGCCGCCTCCCGCCGCCGTGCGCCGCCGGGCAGCGCCGCCCGCGCTCGATCAGAGCGACGTGGCCGCTTGAGCGCCGTTTATTTTAAATTGCACGGTAGAGTTTAAATCCCCGCGTACCGGTTCGACGTTATAATCTCAGCCATCTGTTTTAAATCGGACGGTCCACGTCAGCCCCGCGTTATATAGTCTGGAATTCTTACGTGCTACCCCCTGGGGTTCTCGGGAAATAAGAGCTAGCCCCGGAAACTTCTGATCTAGCCCCTGGAACTTCAGAAAATCATGTAAATTCATTTAAAAATCAGTTTTAGCCCCTGGACTTAATAAAAATTAGGAAAAACTCCTCTGTTATGTGTAGCTAGACCCCTGAAAATTGTTAAAATAATATTATAGACCCTATAGTGGGGTGAGTTTACCTTTTTAACCCTGTTTGATATTAGATTTAGGAAATTGAATATGTGGCTAGTATTTAAAATTTAAAAAGTGGGACAAGCATATTGTCAAATTTAAATTTAAAACTTTCTCAGTACTTAGAAAACTTTGGAGTGAGATAAAAATAGATTTTTGGCTGAAATGAATCTGTTTAATTTATTATTCACAATTATTAGTTATAGGGACACACTTTTAAGTGAAGAATAGTTCTGAAAATTAGGAAAATAAATGTAAAATAGTTTCCATCAGAGGAAAAGGTCACAAATATGTTATTAAATATTTTAGATCAGAACCTGTTCTGATTAGATGATGTGTCTTGTTATTTTCATAATAAAGTTCACATTTAGGCATAGGAAATAAATCTGAAAATATAGCAACTAGTAAATGATAAATGGAGTTTCTAAAATCCAAAGAATTCAGTTTAGGGTTGGTACAAATTCTGTATACACATATGGAGAAGTAAAATACCTTTCATGCATACTTGGTAGCTAAAAGGTGTAGTAATTGAATATAAGGAATTTATTTAAATTGGAAACTCATATATAAAGTATGCAAGCATAAATGTGAATACAAAAGTAGGAATCATATACACATGATTAAAAGTGCATGTAAGCCAAAGGTCAACACACATAGAGTAAACACAACACATAGAAGATGTGAATGGCTTTGTTACATGTGAATGTGTGGTTTGTATGAAGTGGAAGTGTGAACTATGTCTTATGGATTGTTGTTTTTCTTTTGCTATGTGTGATGGTATGATGTAGAACCTGCTCAAGAGCAAGTTATTCCTTTCCAAGATCAGGACTACCCATTTCAAGAGCAGCAGGAAGGAGGCAAGTGTCCTTGACCACTTTGATCCTATGCTAGGATGTGTAGCTAGAATTATTTGCATTGTCAAATGAAAATATGAAACCCATGCTAGTATGTTTCCCTAGAATTGCATTACCTTGTTTCCTTGTAGCTTGGGTTGGGATTCATTTTATCATGCCATTTATTATTATGCATATGCTTAGCCATGCTTAGAATGGGATATTTGGGATATGAGATCATCAGTTTATTTTACCATACTCTTGAATGAGATATTGTGAGTTATGTAGAGGTGGGGATCAAGGCAAGTTGGATGTTTTGGTTGGTGCTGGGTGCACGAGACTCGGGTTTGTGTTTAGTACTTGCCTGGATCCCAAGGACCGGTTCATGGAGCATGTAACCTGGCTTTACCGTGCCAACCACATGCTGAGATGGGGCAGCTTGGCCAATTAATTAGGTGCATCCCCGGCGTAGTATGGGTGTGTTGGATGGTGCGGGGAGTAGGTGTTAGCTGGACTACCATATGAACCGCAAGGCTCAAGAGGGGGCCACTGCAGCGGGGTTGGAGCCTCTTGTATGCTGTTAGGGGTGAAACCTCAGTGGGCCCATGCTCGTCGGGAATCCCTTTGTAAAGGCTTCGTAGTGATCTCCTGGCTACACACCTGGGAAGTGTGAATGTGGTTCGTAGCCACTGGCATAATGGAGGTTCTTTTAGTCCACCCGGCAACGGGGGATGAAATCACTACATGTGGGTACAGTGGTGCAAACTCTGCAGAGTCAAAACTGTCATGACAGCCGTGCTCACGGTCAAGAGCGGCTTGGACTTATTCATGATTAGAGGATTGAGGGTTTTGGAAGTTGTGGATGTTAAGCGGGGAGCTTAACATTGGAAATGATGTTATGGTTATTTGATTATGATGATGGGATGGGAGATTGGGACCATTTCACCTGTGTAGTAATGTAGGTGCTTAATAAGCTAAGGTGATAGGTATTAATTGTGTAGTGCTTTAACCATGAGTTCAACCTCTCCTTGTTCTAGCCATGCATGACATAACTTTCCCACACTTGCTAAGTACCATCGGTACTCAACCTTGCATATTTTGTTGGTTTATATTGCAGCTCAGGTCAAGATAATGAGGTGGTGTATAATGACCAAGACTTTGGACCCGAAGAAGGTTTCTAGGTTCATGGAGACCCCCGGGCAACGCCTGTGAAGGAGCCCTCGAGAATAATATTCCGCTGCTAGTTTATTTACTTGTGATAAACTTATTATTGTCCATCGAGACATTTGCTATGTAAGACTTATTTATATTCGACACCTGGCTTGTAATAAATGATGCATCACTATTTGTCATCACATGTATGAGAAAATGATCCTGGCATACATGTGATATTCACTTGGTTGTTCTTCAGAAAAACCGGGTGTGACAACCTGCCTACGACAACACCCCGCAGCAACAAGCACCACCGCCGCCTCCGCTTACACTAGCGGATGTGATCGCGGCACTGGTGGGCAATCGTGAGGAGCAGACCGACCTGCTCCGCATGATCGTGCAGAATACATCCCAGGCGTGAGGGGGGGGCTTCAAGAGAGGGGCCTCATGAGCACCACACTACAACGTACTCGGATTTCATGAGTACACATCCTCCGGTGTTCACCGAAGCGGCAAAACCACTGGAGGCCGACAACTGGCTGCGGACGATTGAGTCTTAAGTTCGGGCTGCTCCAATGCACGGAGCTGCAGAAGACTCTCTTCGCGGTGCAGCAGCTGCACGGTGCCGCCGGTGCGTGATGGGCGAACTATGTCGCCTCACTGCCTGCTGGCCACGCCGTGGAATGGGAAGAATTCCGGGAGGTGTTCCGCGCCTATCATATGCCTCCCGGGATAATGAAGAGGAAGTTCCAAGAGTTCTTGGAACTGAAGCAAGGCGGGAGGAGTGCCCACGACTACTCCCGTGCGTTCAACTATCTGGCGCAGTATGCGTCAGATTATGTCTCCACCGAGGAGAGGAAGCGAGAGCAGTTCTATCAGGGGTTAAATCCCGAGATGAAGACACATCTCGGACAATGCAATCGCGGCACATTCAATGACCTTGTCAACGCCGCGATTATGCAAGAGGATGCTCAACGGGAACTGGCGGCTGAGCAGCGAAAGCGAAGCGCTCCACCAAGCAGCGGGGGTGGAGCTTTTCAAAAATACCGCATGGTGTATCGGACACCATCCGGTCAGCAGTGGCATCCCCCGGCGTGACCTCAGCAGTTTGGGGGTCGTTCTTTTCAGCCACCCCCATTCCGACCGCCGATGCCACCACCGCGACCGCAACAGCAGCAGATGGTACCCCGGGTGTTTCCACCACCACAACGCGCCCCGGGATTCCGTCCGCCGATCAGCGGAGGACCGCCTCGCTATACCTGCTACACGTGTGGCCAGGCGGGTCATTTCTCGAAGGACTGTCCCCAGGGGCAGCAGAGCAGCAGGCAAGCCCAATATCAGGGCGGTGCTCAAAGCCGACCTCCGGTCAAGAAGGGAGGTCAGCGAACCAGGGGCGTTCGCAACCTCGACAATGAGGACGCCCCGGAGGGAGAAAAAGTGCTGGCGGGTACGTTCACTCTCAACGATCAAGTAAAATCATTATTTTATTTGATTCAGGTGCAACCCACAGTTTCATAAGTGCATCCTATGTGGCTAAGCATCAACTGCAAGTCTTTCCAACCGAGTGCTCATATATGATCTGCTCACCGGGAGCGAAGATTTCAGCAAATATGATGATTCCAAAAGCACCACTGTGCTTAGGTGGGAAGATATATCCCACCACCTTAATAATTTTTACGGGACAGAAGATTGATGCAATCATAGGGATGTCATGGTTACGCTACCATGGCGCTGTCCTGGAACCTCTATCACGGACGGTTCATTTGAGTTCTCCATTCCACCATCCGCATTCAATGGTATTAGACAACCCTGTCCCGGAAGTTTCAGCAACTTATAACACTGAAGCTCTCAAGTTACAGGAAATCCCTGTAGTTCGGAAATACCCCGATGTGTTTCCGGATGATCTCCCGGGCATGCCACCTGAATGGGATGTGGAGTTCAAGATTGAACTTGCACCCGGGACTACTCCCATATCACAGAGACCATACAAAATGGCTCCGAATGAGCTGGCTGAGTTGAAAGAACCGCTCAATGATTTGTTGAGCAAGGGTTTCATTAGGCCGAGTTCCTCGCCTTGGGGATGCTCGGCGCTGTTCGTCAAGAAGAAAGATGAAACCTTGAGGTTGTGTGTGGATTACCGGCCACTCAACGCCGTCATCATCAAGAACAAATATCCACTGCCCCGTATTGACATCCTGTTTGATCAGCTTGTGGGTGCAAGTGTGTTCTCTAAGATGAACCTTCGCTCCGGGTATCATCAAATAAAAATCCGGGCAGAGGGTATCCCAAAGACGGCCTTCTCGACGAGATATGGACTATATGAATATCTCGTCATGTCTTTTGGTCTCACCAACGCTCCGGCACATTTCATGTACCTCATGAACTCGGTGTTCATGCCGAAGCTGGACAAGTTCGTTGTGGTGTTCATTGATGATATCTTGGTTTACTCCAAGTAAGAAGAAGAACACGCCGAACACTTGCGGATCGTCCTTCAACGATTGCAGGGCCATAAGCTCTATGCCAAGTTCAGCAAATGCGAGTTTTGGATCATCCAAGTGCCATTTTGGGACATATTATCTAAGCAGAAGGCATTGCGGTTGACCCAAGCAAAATTGAACAAGTGCTGAAATGGAAAGCCCCCACTTCTGTCCATGAAGTCAGAAGCTTACTCGGTTTAGCGGGATATTACCGGAGATTCATTCTGAGTTTCTCCAAGCTTGCTAAGCCGATGACAGAATTATTGAAGAAGGGAACGAAATATGTTTGGAACTCGGCATGTGAGGGAGCGTTCCAAGCATTGGTGAAGCATCTCACAACAGCCCTGGTCCTAGCTCAACCGGATACGACCAAGCCCTTCGACGTGTATTGTGATGCGTCCGGTATCGGGCTCGGCTGCTGTAAAACCCTCAAATTCATTACCACGCATTGCATACATTTTTCATGTAGAGAAGCATTACAAAAGAAGTAGAAATGGAGAAAGAACTATAGAAATGGAGAAAGAACCATATAAATGGAGAAAAAACATAGAAATGGAGGAAGGAACCATAGAAATGGAGGAAGAACCACAGAAATGGAGAAAGGAATATAGAAATGGAGAATGGGGCATAGAAATGGAGAAGAGAATATAGAAATGGAGAATGGGGCATAGAAATGGAGAGGGGAATGTAGAAATGGAGAATGGGACATAGAAATGGAGAAGGGAATGTAGAAATGGAGAATGGGACATAGAAATGGAGATGGGAATGTAGATATGGAACAAGTGACATAGAAATGGTGAGGAATGGAAAAAAAGATAGCTGAAATGAGCCATTCCCAAATGTCCCCAAATTTTGCCCAAAATTTTCAAATTCTCCAATTCCACAAAAGGGCAATTTTCCCCACATTTGGGGGGAATTTCCCCAAATTGGCCGCACCAATTAAGGGGGGGACCCCTTGGCCGCAGCCATTAAGGGGGGAAACCCTATTCCCCACCTTTAGGACTCATTGGTTAAGTCCCCCACCTCTAGGACTCTTTGGTTAAATCCCCCACCATTAGGACTCTTTGTTTCCACCTTTAGGACTCTTTGGTTGAGTCCGATCTTGCTAGGACTCTTTGTTTCCACCCCTAGGACTCTTTGGTTGAGTCCCATCTTGCTAGGACTCTTTGTTTCCACCCCTAGGACTCTTTTTCTCCCTTATAAATATAACCCCCACCCCCTGGCCGCACCCCTCTCTCTTTTGGTCGCCCCCCTGCTGCCAAGCCTCCTTCCTTGCTGCCAAGTCGCCAAGTTCCCCCCTTGCCGGAATTTGGCCGCCGTCGAGCCCCGTCACGCCTCGCCGTCGCCGGAGAAGAAGCCCGACGATCTGTCCTACCATAATTTTCCATAGAAAAATCCCCTGCTGCTGCCATTGCTAGGAGAAAGGCCCTGTCACAAGGAGGAAGTGAGGTAGGTCTCCATTACCCATCTTACGACATCACCGCTGTTTCAACGCATCCATTTTCTTTGCCCCCTTTGAGCAGAAACTTTTTCGTGTGGACAGATCATGTTTTGATCGATTTTTGATGGTGGAATTGATCTAGATCTTGAAGATCATTACCACGTCCACACTTGATCCCTACAACATTGTTCATCATAAAACCCCATGAAATCCCATTAAAACATGCAAGAACACGTACAAACTGGTTTAATAAAACAGCACCATAGGATTTGCATTCATCTACCCCATTGCATCTTGAGTAAAGTTTGTGCATAAAGATTGATTGCTGTAAATTTTGTATGTGCGTGGTCGTGAGTAGAAGGACAAGCTCAAGAGGCCATATACGAGGAACTACAGCACCAAGACTTCGAGACGCTTGAGCAACAAGAGCCACGGGAGCAAGGCAAGTGCCCCTTGACCATATTGATCCCATGTTTTGAAACTGTTTTGTTTGCGAAAATGTGTATGTTTGAGTCAACTTGATGGGACACCCTTTTATAGGAGTTTACTAGTTTTGTTAACTATCCTTGTCGCCAGGAAATATGACGAGTCAGGTATGGTCATTTTTCCTTTTTGCTTCGCTTAACCTACGGGATACGGGAAGCTGAATTAAAACATGTTTAGCTACTGCACTCATATGAATAATGATGATGAGAACTTGATGATGATAATGAGCATGGAATCAGGGAGATCTAGGCAAGATTGGTTCGTGGATGTTGCTGAATGAGATGGTGGTTTACTTGCCGATCTAAGGACCGATTCATGCCAGCACATGCCAGGAAAACAGTGCCACCACAAGGCCAAGTATGGGTGCAGTTTAGCTGATGAATTAGGTGTGTTGCTAGATTGTTATGGACCATTGGATGGCGCGGGGAATGGGAGTCGAGGAGGACTGCCCTGGGAACTGCATGGTACAAGAGGGGGCCCGTGGGTGGTAGAATGATGATTCAAGCCTGCCGGTGAAACCTCAGTGGGTCCGTACATTTAGTAGCCCCTTTGTAAAGGCTATTTTGTGATCTCTTGGCCTTACACCAACGGTTGTGTACTGGTATAATGGACATTCTGCAGTCGCTGATGGGTGACGTAATCACGAACTTGTGGGTAAAGTGGTGCCACCTCTGCAGAGTGTAAAACTATCATGATAGCCGTGCTTCCGGTCACAAGCACCTGGCCAACTTCCATGATTAGAGGGAAAACTTGGGATGATTATTCGGTATGGTTATGGTATGGTCATTGGGATTAGTTTTGGGACTGTTTTGAGTCATAAAAGTGAGTTTGGTTTCGGTTATATGAATATGAGATGGTTATGAATGTTTATGAGCATGAGATGAACTTGAGAAAGATTAATGGCTGGATGAGACTTGATAAATGGTGAATTATGATGAGAGAATGTTGCTGAGTTACTTGAGTATGAGGGGATAAATTTTCACCTAGAAATAGTTGTTTTTTATCATGTTTGTGAAATAAAATTTGCTTGCTGCAATGAGCCTTTGTATTCCCTACCTTGTTGTAAGCTACATGTCATACCTTTCCCGCACTTGCTGAGTACGACATGTACTCACCCTTGCATTACCACATAAACATCAGCTACAGGAGATGAGTACTTCGAGGACCATGTGGAGTACTAGGTGTGTGAACTACCGTCAACATGCCTGTGAAGTTGAAGATTGGAGCCTGCTGTTTTAGTGATTTTCCGCTGTCATTTAGAGACTTCCGCTGCAAGAATAAGTTAGATATTCATGAGTGAGACATTGAGTCATTGTAATAAAGTACTTAAACCCTATTTATTCGTGGTTACATTCTGAATTCAGTTTGTGGATTACATGTGTATGTGTGATGAACATCCTGGGCACACATATGCATTCACTTGGTTCTATTTTCAGAACTGGGTGTCACAAATTGGTATCAGAGCCACGTTGACCGTAGGATGCAAACCTAGGTAGAATGGACACTCTAAAACACATAGGCACACCCTTCTAAGCTATCGATGATGCTTCATGGGAAGCACTCACCGGACTGTGCTACGCCTTCCATGAGCAGCTTGAGGACACAACTTTTCAGCTGCACAGGTATCGGAAGAGTGGTACAAGAGAGATCATTGGACCCCATGTAACAACTCTTTCCAACTCACAAGCTGCTGAAAAGTCTCAGAGGTTGCTCGTGGAGTTAGGAAACCGCTACGCAAGCACATAAGAAGAGATCCGTTACCTCCGCAAGAAGCTGTATTTGCTGGAGAAACAGGAGGAGACTTGTGCCAACGTGGGAGCGAATGGAGCACCAGCGTCATCTAACCCTACATGGACTGCCGATTCACCATGGTGTGCGCCTATGTATGGACCACCCCCGTCACACGGCGAGAACAGCACCGGTTCTCACGATTAAGTTTAGGTTTCCATTGAATAAAGCTGTAATAGGAACGTTAAGATCATTGTAGCTTGAATAAGAATGGTGTGCTGAATTTTTGTGATGATTGCTTGTGTTTATGTGCTGATGTGAGTTGTGGGACGCTTCGGCGAATGTCCACATACACATACAATGGAGAGATGTGAGACGTTTCGGCACGTGTTCACATCCTCATATAGGCTAAATTAATAAAGGAAGATACTTAGTTCATATACCTTGATACATATAGTTGGAAAATCGCTTCTTTCAAATCTGAATTCTAGCTCCTGCAAATATAGTATGTCTGAAAGTAAGCCTTAAAATAAGGGGGGTAGACCTTCATGCCAACCTTATTGTCTTGGATTCCCAAGGGATTTATATAATACTTGGAATGGATTGGATAAGCAAGCACAACGGAGTGATTCAATGCGCTCAGAGGATCGTGCAGTTGACGAGTGAGCATGATACTCGTATTGAGTTCGAGGCAACCCAACCGGCAACCAAGAAGGCAGCGCTGATCCACGTCGAAGAAGCGACATTGAAAAGCATTCTGGTGGTTCAAGAATATTCAGATGTGTTCCGGGAAGAACTTCCAGGTATGCCACCTGACCGGGACATTGAATTTGCCATTGATTTAGTACCTGGAACTGCACCTATAGCGAAGAGGCCGTATAGGATGCCCGCTAATGAACTAGTGAAGCTCAAGAAGCAAATTCAGGAGCATCTACGAAAGGGTTTTATACGCCCAAGCTCGTCACCATGGGGAGCCCCCGTGCTCTTCGTAGTCAAGAAGGATGGGACCCAAAGGATGTGTGTGGATTATAGGTCTCTCAATGAGGTGACGATCAAGAATAAATACCCGCTGCCCCGTATAGAGGACCTGTTCGACCAAATGAAAGGTGCCCAAATTTTCTCCAAGATTGATCTTCGGTCGGGATACTTCCATCTGAAGATTAAGCCCTCCGATATACCCAAGACTGCATTTCGAACACGGTATGGTTCGTATGAGTATACCGTTATTTCTTTTGGGTTAACGAATGCACCCGCATACTTTATGTACCTCATGAATAAGGTCTTCATGGAGTACTTGGACAAGTTCATCGTGGTTTTCATCTACAATATCATGGTGTATCCAAAGAGCGAGGAGGAACACGAAGAACACTTGAGGTTAACATTGCAGAAACTGCGAGAGCATCAATTGTATGCCAAGTTCAGCAAGTGTCAATTTTGGCTAAAGGA
This sequence comes from Neostapfia colusana, assembly GCA_030760725.1. Lineage (NCBI taxonomy): Eukaryota > Viridiplantae > Streptophyta > Magnoliopsida > Poales > Poaceae > Neostapfia > Neostapfia colusana. The sequence goes on along the minus strand of JASWHV010000007.1, from coordinate 98,346,355 downwards.
GATATCGTTCCTAGGTCACATCATCTCTGAGGGAGGAGTATCGGTTGATCCCGGAAAAGTGGGAGATGTTCTGAAGTGGAACCAACCGCAGAATGTGAGAGATATTCAGAGTTTCCTTGGGATGGCTGGATACTACCGCCGGTTCATCAAGGATTTCTCCAAAATAACGAAGCCTATGACTCAATTGATAATGAAGGGGAAAGCATTTCAGTGGACACCAGCGTGTCAAGAAAGCTTTGAAGACCTAAAGAAGAGATTAACAACAGCGCCAGTTTTGGTATTGCCGGACGTGAGCAAGAGCTTTGACATATATTGTGACGCATCAATACAAGGGCTTGGATGTGTGCTCATGCAAGAAGGACAAGTGATAGCCTATACATCGAGACAACTAAATAAACATGAGCATAATTACCCCACACATGACTTGGAACTTGCAGCCATGGTACCTGCCTTGAAGATTTGGAGGCATATATCCTTGGCCACCGATGTTAGATCTATACGGATCACAAAATCCTCAAGTATATATTCACGCAAACGAATCTGAATTTGAGGCAACATCAATGGTTGGAACTCATCAAGGATTATGATGTTGGAATCAACTATCACCCTAGAAATGCCAATGTAGTAGCTGATGCGTTGAGCCGAAAAGGAGCATGTCACCAACTCACGGTTCGGGAGCTGCCACCCGCGCTGCGCAAGGAGTTCGAACGGTTACATCTCGGGTTCTTGAACGAGATGGAGGTGATAGAACTGAACTCGCTGGAACAAGAGATACAAGATGGCCAAGCAACGGATGAGGAAATCAAGGAAAGAATCCTACAAGGCATAGAAAAGGATTCCAAGGAAGACGAGAAAGGCATGCTTTGGTTAGGGAAAAGGATTTGTGTGCCTAACGTGAAGCACATCCATGACACGATATAAAGGAGGCACATGACTCACCTTATTCCATACATCCCGGCTGTACAAAGATGTACAAGGACCTGAAAACTTGCTATTGGTGGGATGGTATGAAAAGGGACATAGCTGAATATGTTGCCTTATGCGACACGTGCCAACGAGTGAAGGCCGAACATCAAAAACCCGCTGGATTGTTGCAGCCACTAAAAGTACCTGAGTGAAGGTGGGAAGACATCAGCATGGATTTCATAGTCGGGCTGCCACGTACTCAGTCAGGTTACGACTTTATTTGGGTTATTGTGGACCGTTTGACGAAAATAGCCCATTTCCTTCCTTTTAGAACCACGTACCGCGCCGCACAACTAGCCAAGCTGTATATGGAGCAAATCGTGTGTCGCCATGGAGTTCTGAATAGGATAGTTTCAGAACGGGTTCTCAATTTACCTCTAGGTTCTGGAAGAAGCTGCATGAAGCCATGGGTACACGACTGAATTTCAGCTCCGCTTATCACCCGCAAACCGACGGGCAAACTGAGAGGACAAATCAAATTTTGGACGACATGTTGAGAGCTTGCGCCTTGAAACATGGGCGTAATTGGGATAGGATCTTGCCATATGCTAAATTTTCGTACAAAAACAGTTACCAAGCCAGCTTGAAGATGTCACCTTTCGATGCATTGTATGGTAGACGTTGTAGGACACCGCTGTTCTGGAATGAGACTGGAGAAATTTAAAAGCCCAAGAAAAGGGACTTGCAGAAACTTTTCATCACCTCACAATACCACAGTTTTTGTTGTGGATAGCTTGTGAAAAACTGTGAAGAGCAAGTAACCTCCATCAAAAGAGGGATTAGATGAGAAAGCCCTAACTTTCACAAAGTAGGATCTCTACACATGCACATGAGAGGTTGAGCTCACCCCTAGGACTTAAAAAGTCTTGGGAAGGTTCAAGCCAAGTTTCATGCAAACCCAACACTTTTTGATGCAATTTTGGAGGCATTTGGAAAAGAGGCCAATTTGAATGTAAATTCAAATTGCAGCCACTTTCCTCCCTCAAATTCAGAAGTTAGCTTCATATTCAAACTCAGCACATTTTTCTGAGTTAGCCCACCAATTTTCATCCCCATTGGAGTTCATTTTCTCAAGAGCTAAATTTGCAAGAATTCAAAAACTGAATTTGAATTTCAGTTCAAACAGAAAGCAAATTTAGCCAAACAAAGTTTAAATTTGAGAATTCAAATTCAAACTAAGACTTGGGGACTAAGACTCTCATTTAATGGAGAGTAGCTGGGATATTTACAGGAGAAATTGGAAAAAGAGGATTAGGGGGAGAGTTGGGCCCACAAGTCAGTGGGAGGGATGTGCAACACCGGACAGCGCTCTGTTTCTCACCGAAGCAAACGCCCACGTGCGCCAGCGAGCTGTTTCCCCGGACGCCACCTTCCGAGCGCCAGCCCACAGCGTGCGTCGACGAGGCGGTCTCCCAGGGATATTTCCCTCCGGAACCGACTCCCGTCGCGGCCTTGACCGTTCCCAAGCCCTCGACACAGAAACACCGCCACGCACACCCGAGCTTTCGGTTCTCCGGCGTCCTTCTGTCTCAGCAGCTAGCACACGAGTCTGAGCGCACCCCGAGCTTTGCCGAGGCTTCCTCGACGTGGTAGACACGATACCCCGGCACTCCATCCATGGTAAACTGCCCCCGAGCTCTCTGTTTCCATTCCGCAACGGGTAGAGCCGCTGCGACCAGAAACTCCTAGCCCGGCCGCTAGGCTTGATCCCCCGTCAAGTTGAGCGGGCCAGGAGGTTCGCCTGGAAGTGTACTCCCTGTCCAACAACTCCGGCCGCATGCCATGGGGTGTGCTGGCTGGAATTCTGTTTCTACCGAGGACATGCAATAATAACCAAGGGGAGAAACTCAGCAAATTCGCCTCACACATCGAACCACTCCTCACCAGACCTGGAAACCTAGCTGTATACGTTCGTGCGAGCACATGGGATCAAAAACTAGGGAGAACCGTTGAGGAAACCCTCAGTTCTTTGAGTTTTTCCAGTTTTCCCCGAAATCTCCCAGGTCGCATGGTGAGCCCCTAGTTGCCGATGTTTCTCGCGAAATCAGAGCCTGGGACGTTGTCCTCTAGGTCGTGGATGCTGTAGGAGCTAACCGGAGCAAGGTTAGAGCATTACAATGCCCTAGCGACGTCGCCGAAGTTGCCGCAGCTACTGTCGCCGTCACGCCTAGGTTTCCGGCCATCCTCGATCCAAGGTAAGGCCGGCAACGTGTTCCTCGCGCGAAAACATGCAGTGGCAGCGAAAATCAGCAAGTTCCGAGGGCAGGAACCCCTTTCCGGCGAGAGCTCCGACGAGCTCGGCGGCAGGGTCGCGCGGAGGGCTGGAGGAAGACGAAGGGGGGTCGGCCCCACTTGTCAGCGGATGGAAGTAAACATGCAGGATTTTCTGTGGTCCAGGATCCAGTGTGGCTGCATGGGAAAGGGTCTGTGGCCCCGTGTGGCTCGGCTCCAGCAGTCGACACGTGTACGATGGACCCACCCGCAGGATTTAAACATTTTGGGTATTTCCAGTTTCAGTTCAAACTTCAAATGAATAGAACTTTTGCTAGAAAACTCCAAATCCAATGAACCAAATTTTGCTGAACTCAGAATTCTGAGTACTTTCCAGAAATATCAATTTCAGATCATGAAACTTAATAGTTTTCCAGAATTAATTCCCTAAAGTTTAACCTCTTGGGAATTTTATCTGGAGAAGTACTTCATGAAAAATTCTGAAATTTGGCTGAGAGGTTCATTGGAAGATTCTTGAGACACAGTAAAATTTTCAGACTCATCCAAGTTCATTTAGCCCCCCTAATGGGGTGATTAAGAGAACTGCCCTGAGAAAATAGAAAAATGTACAGAAACATTTTTCAGATTTTCTCAAATCTTAATTAGGGCATAACTTTCAGTAGAATTCTTCAAATGACATGAAACCAATTCCATTAGAACCTTCTTAAATTCCAGTTTCCATAAAGTAATGGTTGGAGCCATGAAAACCTCTGGAATTCCTTAGAGGCTCAAATATTGACCAAATGGGCTTTTATTTGTACAAGGTTCAAATGAAATTTGTTTCAAATGAAACTTGGTCAAGACTCTGGTAAGGACCCTACCAAACCACCATAAAAATTTCAGAACTAAAATGGAGTGTCAGCTAGAGTTATTAGTAAGTATGTATTTAAGTTACACTTGGCATTTAAATTGACATGTAGCATATTCATTAACGTGTAGTCGCTGAAGGCGAGGAGACTCCGGAAGTGCTAGATTTCCTCCTTCCGGAAGAAGACCTAACTACTGACCAGCAGCAACAAGGCAAGCCCCGGTTTGCATTAACCTCCTTTACAATGTTTTTGCTTTGTTCACATGTCTAGTGTGAGGTATGTATGTGCATTAGGTGTAGGATGGATGAAACCTAATTGCATAACCCGAATTTTCCTATAAGAGTGAGGGTAGTGTCTAAGGCCTTGAGTAGACAGGCTATGCTTAATGATTCATAGGACTTCGGTACAAGTCGAGTAGTTGGAATCTACTCGCGAGTTTAGGCTTGGGACACACGGGATTGGTTCGAGTGATGTGAGATCACTTTAGTAATGAAAATGAGACTAGGCAGGGGCTAGGGCGCAGCAAGAGGAAGTCTTGTGTGCGCAGCCCTGTCCGTGTTGAACAAGTATTGAACGTACCGAAGGCATATCGGATATATGGGCCCCGATAAACCGATGTAACCTAAACCTCCGGACGTCGAGGCATAGCACACCGATTTATAGGTGTAGGTTGAGGGCAGCAAGGTGGAAATCTGCTAACGGGCATAGAGAGATGCTCCGTGTAGGGAACCTCCTGTCCGTTTCGGTGCGACCGGTTCGACGTTTGGGCTGTTGGGTGAAAGGTTGTCCCGTACGACATCGAGTGAGCGTGCTGTGCAGCTCCACGGGTGGGTGTACGTGACGTGCTCTTTGGGTTTCCCTGCAGGTGTATATCGAGTCGATTCGCCGTCCCTCGCGGTGACGAGTACCACTTGTTCACTGCGTCGTAACGTAGTTAATGTATGAAATGTGATGATTCAATATTGCTGTTATGATATAATTGTATTGCTACATGTGTGCCACCAAAGATTGCTTACTAAATTTCAGATTCCCGAACTGTTAACTTGTGGCTAAAAGATGAACTAAGGATGAACTTGTAAGCGTGTCCATTTGATGCACTGTTACTATCCTATGTTCATTGTACCCCTCATGTAGAGTTTCATGCCTAGGTGAGTCGGTTAAGTCTTGTTGAGCCATCGTGCTTACGGTTGCTGCTTAAGTGTTTTTCAGGTGAGGAGCCACCCACGGACTCACAGTACGAGTCCACCGGCGAGGGTTACCCTCAGTCGGGGACCACGGCTGAGTGGGAGCCATACACGCTGCGCTAAGCTGAGGAGTGCAGCTAGTGTGGGTTGCCCGAGGGCTGGGCAACCGACTTTTGCTAGATAGGCGGGCGTGAGTTATAGAAAAGTAGACTTCCGCTGTGTAATAAAGACAATAGTTTGTAACTGAGTATTGTACCATTTGTACAGTTCAGTTGGTTTCCCATGTAATATATTGTGTCCTTATGACGTGTGCTGTCGGGTGTCGCATCGCGCGGCACCACCCTCTGCGATCCTGGATGAGCGGATCCCGGTCCGCCACAGCCTGGTATCAGAGCTGCATTGGGGATAGCACAGTACTTAAGGATTGTATTATGGGAAAACTTAGGTTTACGGTGAGGATTCGGTAGTTGCCCAAGTAAGGACTATATTAGCATAGTTACTTAAAGTGGCAAAGACTAACCTATGTGTTATAATTCTGAATTTTAATTATGTAACGACGCACCTACGCTTTGGTAAGAATGGTAAGGAACGCCACCAAAAGCGGTTCAATTTCGTTTAGCTCCCCTGACGAGGAACGTGGTTCAGGGATAGGTCTCCCAGCTTCGTGTGAGATGTCAATATGAAACTCTTGGACTCTTCATGTTCCTGAGTTCATATGAAACGCTGATCCCTAGCGTGCATTAGGCAAGTAAGTGGAGACCCCATCGCGTGGTCAGTAACGCGAGAGTGTGTTCATCTGGAAATAGCCCAGGAGGACATACGCAGCGCTTGCCATCGGCGTGCCCTGCTGGGCAGTAGGTGGTATCCGTTGGGTTGATAACATTCCCAACCATGACGACCCGTTCATGACATACTCGGGTTCCCCGTCGTGTGGTGTTGAAACACGATCACGTACCTTGAGACGTGACTTAACTCAAGGACGGCCGTATGACAATGATACAGGCGTTTGTATTTACTTTCAAATATGGATCTGCCTGAAATGGAAATAACCCTTGAGTGCACCATTATTGTGTGGTCTTCTGCAGGTAGTAACCACGTATGTATCCGTGTAGGAAACGTGTGCGAGAGACCGTGTAGTGCCACACTTGAGACGTATATGCCGGTATAATCCGGTTAGGATTTTCCTTTTGTGAGGAACATAGTACTGACATAGTATAGGCATGTGCATGAAAAATAATGATGACCAGGAATTAAAAATCACTAGGTTCAACATCTAGGACCCTGGTTTGGTAGAAGAATTGGATAGTGATGAGTGTAGTTCCAAAAGATTGAAAAACAGAGTGCTCTGTTTTAGGCAGCAAGTTTGCTGAACTTCAACAAGGCATAACTCACAGGTATTTTAGCCCAGGGAGGTGTGGTATATAGTTCTGGAAAGGTATTTAAGTACTCTACAATTTTGTTGTAGACTTCCAGAGCCTAAACTCACCTTAAGAGGGCTTAAATCCCAGAGGAGTGTAAACTGTCCAGAACCAGGACAGAGTTAAACACTCTCTGGACTGTTCTTTTTTCAAGCATAACTCCCAGTAGGAAAATCTAAAATTGTCATATGATACATCTTTAGAAAGGGTAGAAGATGTGTTTTATCTTTGCAATTCAAAGTTCCTGAAATTCCAGTACAGATTTCAGTGGAAACCAGAGTTGAAAGCAGCAACTTCCAAGGGAGGTGCTGTTGAAATTTTTCCAGAAATTCTTCTGACTTTGAATTCCCATAACTTCTAAGCCAGAGCTGATCTTAGGGTAAATAAGTACTCGTTGTAAATATACTGAAGTTAATTTTAACTTTTGTATTCAACTTGAGTCATGAAACTGCCCAGAACCAGATCAAAACCTGGAATATGTAGAAACTGGTCATTCGGGCAGAGGAATGACAGTTGAACTCATTTGAGAGATTGTGGTACCCTAGAAGGGATTTCAATACTTCCAATGGGGTAGAACATACTCATGAGAGGTTATCTTCAACTAGTGAAAGATTTGGGTATAGGTCTCACTCAAGTTTCTTTTACTAGAGACCATGTTTGTGTCGTATTGAAGATAAAAGAGTAGTATACGTGATGACAAGGCGATAGTAACGTCTCGTAGTGACCAAACCTAGTTGTGATGAACTTCCAAAGAGGAAGTCCGTCAATTTGGATTATAACTATCTTGTATTTGGTCTGGTAATGGTGTAGCTTGTGCAAAGTTATTACACTATCTGTATACGAGATGTATCGCATGAATTTAATGTCATTATGTTTTACGCCTATTTTTATTGGACTGCATGCAATATGTTGCGGGACTGATGGTTATTGTCGTATGGTTGCAGATGGATCACACTAGGACCACACACGAGGTTGGTGGCTCTATCCAGCAGGGAGGCAATAACTCCCAGCCACCGGCCTACGATAGCACCCCGCAGCAGCAACCACCACCGCCGCCTCCTCTTACTCTAGCGGATGTGATAGCGGCACTGGTGGGGGGTCGTGAGGAGCAGAACAACCTGCTCCGCACGATTGTGCAGAATACGTCCCAGGCGGGGGGGGGGGGGGGGGGGCGTCAAGAGAGGGGGCCTCGTGAGCCCCGTGAGGTGTCGTACTCGGACTTCATGAGTACGCACCCTCCAGTGTTCACTGAAGCAGAAGAACCACTGGAGGCCGACAACTGGCTGCGGACCATCGAGTCCAAGTTCGGGCTGCTCCAATGCATGGAGCGGCAAAAGACTCTGTTCGCAGCGCAGCAACTTCACAGTGCCGCTGGTGCGTGGTGGGCGAACTATGTCGCCTCACGTCCGGCTGGCCATGCCGTGGAGTGGGAAGAGTTCCGGGAGGTGTTCCGCGCCTATCATATCCCTCCCAGGATAATGAAGAGGAAGTTCCAAGAATTTTTGGAACTGAAGCAGGGCAGGAGGAGTGCCCATGACTACTCCCGTGCCTTCAACTATCTGGCGCAATATGCGTCAGACTACATCTCGACCGAGGAGAAAAAGCGGGAGCACTTCTATCGGGGGTTACACCCCGAAATGAAGACACATCTCGTGCAGTGGAATCGCGGCACCTTCAACGACCTCGTCAATGCCGTGATCATGCAAGAGGACGCTCAGCGGGAGTTGGCAGCTGAGCAGCAGAAGCGCAGCGCTCCACCCAGCAGTGGGAGTGGCACTCCTCAAAAGTACCACATGGTGTATCGGACACCATCCGGGCAGCAGTGGCGGCCACCGGCGTGATCTCAACAGTTCGGGGGACGTTCTTTCCAAGAACCCCCGTTCCGACCTCCGATGCCAACAATGAGACAGCAGCATCAGCAGACGGCACCCCGGGCGTTTCCACCGCCACAACGCGCCCCGGGTTTCCGTCCACCGATCAGCGGGGGACCGCCCCGTTTTACTTGCTTCACGTGTGGCCAGGCGGGCCACTTCGCGAAGGACTGCCCCCAGGGGCAGCAGAGCATCGGGCAAGCTCAATACCAGGGCGGTGCTCGAGGCCGACCTCCGGTCAAGAAGGTTGGTCAGGGGACTGGGGGCATCCGCAACCTCGACAATGAGGACACCCCGGAGGGAGACAACGTGCTGGCGGGTACGTTCACTCTCAACAATCAAGCTATCATCATATTATTCGATTCGGGTGCAACCCACAGTTTTATAAGTGCATCCTATGTGGCTAAGCATCAGATGCAAGTCTTCCCAACTGACTGCACATATATGATCTGCTCACCGGGAGGGAAGATTTCAGCAAATATGATGATCCCAAAGGCACCTCTGTTCTTAGGTGGGAAACTATATCCTACCACCTTGATAATCCTTACGGGGCAAAATATTGATGCAATCTTAGGGATGTCATGGCTACAATACCATGGCGCTGTCCTGGAGACTCGGACACAGACGGTTCATTTAAACTCTCCATCCCACCGTCCGCATTACATGGTGTTAGACACTCCAGTCCGGGAAGTTTCAGAAATTAATAATGCTAAAGCTCTCAAGTTAGAGGACATCCCCGTAGTCCGGGAGTACCCCGACGTGTTCCCGGATGATCTTCCGGGCATGCCCCCTGAGCGGGATGTCGAGTTCAAGATTGAACTTGCACCCGGGACTACACCCATATCACAGAGACCATACAAGATGGCTCCGAACGAGCTGGCTGAATTAAAAGAACAGCTCAATGATCTGTTGAGCAAAGGTTTCATTAGGACGAGTTCCTCGCCATGGGGATGCTCGGCGCTATTCGTGAAGAAGAAGGATGAAACCTTGAGGCTGTGTGTGGACTACCGGCCGCTCAACACCGTCACCATCAAGAATAAGTACCCACTGCCACACATCGACATATTGTTTGATCAACTTGTGGGTGCAAGTGTGTTCTCCAAGATGGACCTTCGCTCTGGATATCATCAGATAAAGATCCGGGAGGATATCCTGAAGACGGCCTTCTCAACGAGATATGGATTATATGAATATCTCGTCATGTCTTTTGGTCTCACAAATGCTCCAGCCCATTTCATGTATCTCATGAACTCGGTGTTCATGCCGGAGCTGGACAAGTTCGTGGTAGTGTTCATCGATGATATCTTGGTTTACTCCAAGACAGAAGCCGAACATGCCGAACACTTGAGGATCATTCTTTAACGATTGCGAGACCACAAGCTCTACGCCAAGTTCAGCAAATGCGATTTTTGGATCAGTCAAGTGCCATTCTTGGGACATATCATCTCAGCAGAAGGCATTGCGGTTCACCCAAGCAAAATAGAGCAAGTGCTGAAATGGAAAGCTCCCACTTCAGTTCATGAGGTCAGAAGCTTCCTCGGGTTAGCGGGATACTATCAGAGATTCATTCCAAGCTTCTCCAAGCTCGCTAAGACGATGACAGAATTGCTGAAGAAGGGAACGAAATATGTTTGGAACACGGCGTGTGAAGGAGCGTTCCAAGCATTAGTGAAGCATCTCACAACAGCCCCGGTCTTAGCTCAATCGGATACAACCAAGCCCTTCGACATGTATTGTGACGCGTCCGGTATTGGGCTCGGCTGCGTGTTGATGCAGGAAGGACGTGTGGTCGCCTATGGCTCACGCCAACTTCGGAACCATGAGCAGCATTATCTGACTCAAGATTTTGAGCTTGCTGCAGTGGTGTTGGCGCTAAAAATGTGGAGGCACTATCTCCTGGGGAATTTGGTGCATCTCTACACCGACCACAAGAGCTTAAAGTACATCTTCACCCAGAAGGAGCTGAATATGAGGCAAAGAAGGTGGTTAGAATGACACGACCCCACGGTCTTGTCGAGCCAGGATCACGCTGAGGGGTGCTGCGTTGCACAGCACCGGATAACACACATCAAAGGTACAAAGCGGAAGCAAAACTTTTATTACATAAAGTGGTTTATGAACATTTTTACATCAAAATAGGTCCAGTCCACACTCACGGGCGTAGACTACGCATCAAGTCCACGTCCAGCCCTTGAACTTGTCCTTGCTAGCACACACGCACACTAACTCTGCGGCGTGCATGACTCCCACTCGACGGGGTTCCCCTCCTGGGGTTCCGTCTCCTCTTCGGGAGTCCCTTCCTCATAGAACCCTGCAAAAGCTTCAAACACAAGCAGTGAGCATGAAGGCTCAGCAAGACTGACCCGTCTGTCCTAAACATGGAACTTCTACATGAGGGATTGATAGGTTACATGAGGAAAAATCATTTGCAAGGACTCGCCTAATTAGTAAAACCTTACTTTCAAGTTTTAGCAGCAGGTTGTGGAGAACCTTACGCTAAGGCACATGAGAGAGCCGCAATCAAACAAGAAATGCATTTCTCTCATGTACTTTGCCCAAAGTTGAATAGAACTTTAGTTAGCTCTAACTACAGCAAATCATTAGCAAACAGGTCCATCTTTCAATCAGCATAATTTTAACATGCAACTAGCCAGTTCTTTCTACGTCACGGTACAGTGAACAAGTGGTACTCACTGACCGTGAGGGACGGCGATTATAATCGATTTGCACCTGCAGGGTTACCCGAACAACCCGTCACGTACGCCCGTACTCGATGTTGCCTACAGCAACCATCACGGATGCCGTACGCAACTACCTTTCACCCGTCAGCCAAATATTGAACCGGTCCCATCGTCCCGAGCAAGAGGTCTCTACACGCGCATCTCCGTGCCGCCAGCCGATTTACACCTCGAGCTCTCAACCTACCCTCTGAACGACGGGCAATGCCTCAATACCCAGCTACCCGAGTTTCATCGGTTTCCCGGTTCCCATATAGCCGGTAGGTCTTCGGTACTGTTCTAGCTTGTTCAATAGGCCCGCACACGGCTCGGTCCTCAATCGACACAAGCGGAGCTACAGCACACAGGCCCCAAAGTCCTGTTGCCCTTACTCTCCGCTCGGTCTCATTTTTCTTGCCATGTGTATCATGTGCTATCTCTACCCCAGTCGAGTGCCTCTAACCTATGCTCGCGAGTACTTCCAACTACTCGACTTGTACCGAATCCTACTCTATCTTAGCATTGCAGTAGCTAACGGGGTTTTCAATCTTAATCCCTACACGTGGTTTTCTTGGCTATGCAGTTGGGTTTCCAAACAAGATTCTAATACAACAACAACAACAACAACAACAACAACAACAACAACAACAACCAAGCCTTTATCCCAAGCCTGTTGGGGTCGGCTAGACATGAAACCCAATATCAATAAAGTAAAAGAGAGGAAGAGATATAAGAACAAGGAAAAAAGAAAAAAAGAGAAAAAAAGAAAAAAAAAGAAAAAGGAAAAAGAGAAAAGAAATAAGAAAAAAGGAAAAGAAAAGAGAAAAGAAAAAAGAAAAAAAACAAGACTACGATTCTGGCACATGAATTGCTACTTTCCATGCGGTCCTATCATGAGCTAAGTCTCTGGATACATTCCAATCTCTCAAATCTCGTTTTACCGCCTCCTCCCAAGTCAACCTTGGTCGTCCTCTACCCCTCCTAATATTTTCTCTACCTCTTAAAATCCCACTGTTAACCGGTGCTTCTGGAGGTCTCCGTTGGATATGTCCAAACCACCTAAGTCGATGTTGGACTAACTTCTCTTCAATCGGCGCCACCCCTACCTTATCACGAATCGCCTCATTCCTTATTCGGTCTCTTCTCGTGTGCCCGCACATCCACCGTAGCATTCGCATCTCTGCGACACTCATTTGTTGGACATGTTGCCGTTTAGTTGGCCAACATTCTGCCCCATAGAGCATCGCGGGTCTGATCACCGTCCTATAGAACTTCCCTTTTAGCTTTTGTGGGACTTTCCTATCACATAGGATTCCAGAGGCTTGCCGCCATTTCATCCACCCTACCTTGATCCTGTGGCAAACATCCTCATCAATATCGCTATTGCTTTGTAACATTGATCCTAAGTATCGGAAAGAGTCCCTTCTAGGTACTATTTGTCCTTGTAGACTAACATTTCCTTCTTCACGACCAACACCACTAAAGTCACACCTCATATACTCGGTTTTAGTCCTACTAAGTCTAAACCCCTTGGACTCTAAGGTTTGTCTCCATAACTCTAATTTCTTATCAACACCATCTCTAGTTTCATCTACCAGCACTACATCATCAGCAAAGAGCATGCACCAAGGGATATCCCCTTGTATATCCTTCGACACCTCATCCATCACCAAGGAAAAGATGTATGGGCTCAAAGCTGATCCTTGATGTAGTCCTACCGTGATAGGAAATGCATCAGTCTCACTACCACTTACGCGCACACTTGTCCTAACATTATTGTACATATCCTTGATAAGGGTAATGTACTTTGTTGGCACTTTATGTTTCTCTAGTGCCCACCACATGACTGACCTTGGTATCTTGTCGTACGCCTTCTCCAAGTCGATGAACACCATATGCAAGTCCTTCTTCTGCTCCCTATATCTCTCCATAAGCTGACAAAGCAAGAAAATCGCCTCCATTGTAGACCTCCCAGGCATAACACCAAACTGGTTTTTAGTGACATTGGTCACTTTCCTCAGGCGGTGTTCAATCACTCTCTCCCAAAGATTCATAGTATGACTCATAAGCTTAATACCTCGATGATTAGTACAACTTTGAATATCTCCTTTATTTTTGAAGATAGGTACTAATATACTTTTCCTCCATTCTTCAGGCATCTTGTTTGACCGAAAAATGTGGTTGAATAGCTTTGTGAGCCATACTATTGCGACGTCCCCAAGACATCTCCACACCTCAATAGGGACATCGTCAGGGCCGAGGGCCTTTCCTCCTTTCATCCTCTTTAAGGCCTCCTTAACCTCAAACTCTTGTATCCTCCGCATGAACCGCCTGTTGGAGTCATCAAAGGAGTCATCCGACTCAACCATAGTGCTCCCATTCCCATCATTGAATAGCCCATTAAAGTAATCACGCCATCTATTCTTAATCTCTTCATCCTTCACTAGAATGCAGTCAGTCTCATCTTTGATGCATTTAACTTGATTGAGATCCCTCATCTTTCTCTCGCAGATTTTTGCTACCTTGTATATGTCCTTTTCACCTTCTTTTGTCCCTAATCTCTCATATAACTTATCATAGGCCTGTCCTCTTGCCTTACTCACAACCCGCCTTGCATTCTTCTTAGCCTCTTTGTACTTAAGCATGTTGCTTGCGCTTCTATCATTATGCCAACTCTTATAGCACTCCTTATTCTCCTTAATGGCCTTTTGTACATCCTCATTCCACCACCAAGTGTCTTTATCTACAAGTTTCTTTCCCTTTGTCACACCGAACACCTCACTAGCTACCTTCCTAATGCAAGTTGCCATCTTCATCCACATACTATCTGCATCTCCATTTTCTGCCCAGGGTCCTTCTGTGATCACCCTATTTTTAAAGGATACTTGTGATTCTCCCTTCAACTTCCACCACTTTGTTCTTGTGATTTTGACACCTTTGTCCCGCCAAGAACATGTATGGAAGCAAAAATCAGCTACCACAAGCTTATGTTGTGTCACAACACACTCCCCCGGGATCACCTTACAATCTAGACACTCCCGTCTATCCTTTCTCCTAGTGAGGACAAAGTCAATCTGGCTAGAGTGTTGGGCACTACTAAAGGTCACTAGGTGAGATTGCCTCTTCCTAAAGAGGGTGTTAGCTATCAACAGATCATAGGCTACGGCAAAGTCTAGGATGTCCTTACCCTCTTAATTTCTATCGCCGCATCCAAAACCTCCATGTACTCCCTCAAATCCTAGGTTAGTTGCACCCACATGACCATTGAGATCTCCCCCTATGAGGAGTTTCTCGGTTATCGGTACACTACTAACCATATCCTCCAAGTCCTCCCAAAATTGCCTCTTAGCACTCATGTTGAGCCCAACTTGTGGGGCATAAGCACTAATGACGTTCAAGACAATGTCCCCAATTACTATCTTGATTAAGATGATCCTATCTCCTCGTCTTCGAACATCCACTACTTCATCCTTAAGACTCTTATCTATTAGAACACCTACGCCATTCCTAGTCCCAGCCGAACCAGAATACCAAAGCTTGAAACCGGTATTCTCGACTTCTCTCGCCTTTTGACCCGCCCATCTAGTCTCTTGTACACAAAGGATATTTATTCGTCTCCTAATGGCAACATCTACTAACTCACGTAGCTTCCCCGTCAAGGATCCTACATTCCAACTACCCACCCGAAATCTATGTTCCTCGGCTAGCTTCCTTACGCTTTGCACCCGTCGAGTAAGATGCAAAGACCCTTGCTCACTTATCACTACATCCGGGCGATGATGTAGCGCGCCACTAAGGTGATGGCGATCCGGCCCTTGCTCATTTAACACCATATCCAGGTTCCGATATGGCGCGCCACTAAGGCGGTGGCGACCCGGCCCTTGCCCACTTAACACCATACCCGGGTTCCGATATGGCGCGTCGCTAAGAGGGTTACGCCCCAACGAATTTCTATTGGATTTCATTTCCATGAGAATGGCTAAGTGTAGTTGTTGGCTCGCCAAGCCTATCACAACCCCCTCCTCCTTTACCCGGGCTTGGGACCGGCTATGTCATTACAACATAGGCGGAGTTCCAAACAAGATTCTAATGCAAAGAATAATAGTATTCAAGTATGTGCTCAAAACAATAAAAATTTGTAAAAAGGTTAATGCAAACCAGGGCTTGCCTTGCTGCTCTTGGTCGTAGGCTAGCTGCTCCTCCGGAGTAACGAAGTCTAGGACTTCGGGTTCCTCCTCGACCTTAGCGACTACATGATATAAGAATTATATGTATTAATTTGAATGCATTTGTATTAAGTTTAAACTTGTGAAGCTTATAAGTCCCACTAGACAGACTCAATGACTGTTAAACTTTTACTGTGGCTTGGTTACAACCTAAGTACAGACTTGGTCAAGTTTTAGTTGCAGCAAAGCTCATTTGAGCCCTCCACAATTAATTATGTACTTGACCTTAATTGGCACTCTTAGGGTGTTCTAGGGATTTTCTTGAAACAAACTATGACTTTTTGAAAACTAGATTTTCAGAGGGTTCTAAAGGAGTTGGTCTCACTTAATTTGAAGGTTCCTAGCTAAAGATATGAGCTAAACAACTTCAGAGAAAATTCTGAAAATGTTTCTGAACATTTTCTATTTTCTATGGAACAGTTTCACTAATCACACCATTAGGTGGATCAAATGAGCTCAAATGGATCTGAAATTTTTATGGTAGTTCGGGGATATTTTGGTGAACATTCCAGCAAAGTTTCAGGATTTTCCTCCAAAGGATTCTCCAGTTCAAACTCCAAACAGTTTAAATTTTGAGGAATTAATTCTGGAGAAATAAGGATTTTCATGAAGTGAAACTTGATTTGCTGGAAAGTACTCAGAGAGCTGAATCCAACAAAATTTGGTTCACTCGATTTGGAGCTTTCTAGCCAAAGTAATGAGGATTTGAAGTTTGAATGAAATCTGAAAATTTGGGGAAAAGTTTAAATCTGCCGGGGCCCGCGGGGACACGTGCTAGGCGCGGAGGCGACAGCACACTGAGGCCCACAGGGTTTTTGCGCGCCAGCACACCAGATCCCGGCCGCAGCCCGATCCCGATTTAAAATATCTGCCGCTGACAGCTGGGGCCCACCCCCTTCGTCTACCTCTCGCCGCCCGCGCTCTGCCGCCAGGGTACCTCGCCGGAGAGCTCGCCGGCAGCTTCTGTGGATTTCCAAACTTCACGATTTTGGCCGCCCCTGCCTACTTTCACTCAGGGAACAGGATTCTGGGGTCAGCTCGTCATGACAATGGCCGGTGCATGATCGGCGACGAGCCGCCGCCTCGGAAAGACTTCGGCCGTGTCGGCTGACTTCCCTAGCACCTCAACTACTCGAGCAATCGGTCGGGGAGCATCAGTGTAACTTAGGGGAGGTCGACATGAGCCTGAAGCAGCTCGGGGGAAGCCCAAAGTAGGACCTCACCGTGCGCCCGATGTCTCCCGCTTGCTCCGCCGTCGGTAAATTTCGAAATACGCTGGGTACAGAGGTTCTCCGGCCAAAGGTTGTGAAGGCAACTTGTGCGTTACCATGTCTAGTGTATGTGAGAGCGGATTGAAGCCCTCTAATCCTTCCTAGAGTAAGAATTTGACAGAACCGCGCCCGAAGGTCGTTCTGCACCCAGAAAGGGGAAAACTGGAAATTCGCCGCCGGTGAGAAGCACTCGGGCTGTGGCGCGGGGGTGAGCAGCACCGGTCACCAGCGCGTCGAAGGGTGCCTTGGCTCGGGCGTGACAACTCCCCGGTTGGGCTGTCCACGGGAGCCCGAGGTGCGGCGGCGTTAGGTCACCGGATTGAACTCTCGGTATAGCCGAGATCGACCGGTTTCAGCTGAATTCTAGCAACGAGGAAGACGGAGGAAGGTTCCTAGTACCTTGCTGTAGCTCTGGAGGGAACGGGGAGGCTGTGATCACGCTTCCTTGATCAGCTCCGAGTGATCGGCAGCGATGGCGCATTTCTGGTGCGAGGAAGCAGCAGAGTGTGCGGTGCTCACTCCGATCAGGGCGACGGCGTAGATAAGGGGGCTGCGAGACGGTTCAGCAAGTCGGGGCGGCAAGCAGGTGGTGTCCCGATCGGTTCCTCGCCGTGCCGGCTGCTCAGTCCGGCGCAAGAACCCGAGCTGAGTTTTCAGTCGGTTTGATTTGGATTAGTGGCTGACATGTGGGTCCCACTTCCAATTTTAACCTCTGAAATTAACTCCAATTCACTGTTGTAAACAGTAATCCCCACAAAGCCCCTGGTGATTTGAATTATCAACCTTTGAACCATTTGAATTGGTTAGGATTCAAATTGGGTTTGGTTTTAATGAATTTCAGCACATGTTCAGTTTGAAATTCAAATAAAGTTTGAATTTGCCCCACTTAGCTCATGTCAAGATCAACTCCAAATGGAGTGAAAATTTGTGTGTGAGCTCACAAAAATGTGCTGAATGAGAATATGCCTCCCACTTTTTAATTCATGGGATAAAAACAGTTTGAACTTGAATATGGTTTCAAACTGCCCTCTTTCTAGCTATACCCAAAATGACCTCAAGAAGGTTTTGAATTTGGGTGAAACTTGGCATGGACATCCCTAGCAAGGTGTAGGAGTTTTCATATGCCCAGCCCCTCTATATCACATGTGGGAAATACCACTTTTGCAATATGTGAGTTTGTTCTCTAATGAGCATGTTGATGGTGGTTACTTGCTCTTCGTTTGTGTTCATCAACTTGCTTCAAATGAGGTGTGTGGTGTGACGCCCTCAATTCTGTGGAAAACCACGGAACCGAGAACTAATGCATATGTGTGCCCAGGATGTTCATCACACATACACATACGTTCCACAAACTGAATTCAGATTATATATTACCACGAATAACATAGTTTAGTACAGCACCTCATGAGTCTTGGACTCATGCTCACAGCGGAAGTCCTTATTTCTACGCAGCGGAAATCTTATTTAAATGCGGAAGCAAAAACTAATGCGGAAGCAAAACTAAGCAGAAGTGGCTCCATCTCTATTCCCTCCACAGGCAAGGTTGAGAACAGATCACACGCCATAATGCTCTACTCGGTCTTCATAGTAGCCTTCTCTTGCTGTTGATGAAGAAATAATAATGCAAGTTTGAGCACAATGATGTACTCAGCAAGTGCGGGAATAACACATGATATGCAGCTCATAAACAAGGTAGGTATAAAAGGCTTATTTGCAGAAAAGCAAATTTATAAAATCATGATAAAATCAGCAACTTAACTTTAGATGAATGTAGTCCCAGCCTGTATTAAATTACCAACATACCTCCATCACTTCCCGTGTTCCATCCGAACATTAACCAATCCTCTACTCATACTCACGAATACCTCCTCGTATTCGCTACCATCTCATCTCATAAAACAACCTCGTCTCGCACCTTTAGCTTCCTTTCCACCACAAATGCTCTGTCCACCATCTTTTGAAAGCTTTCATACTCATTGGAGGACATTGCACACTGCATCTCTGCGGTAAGTCCTTCCACGAAACAATCTTGTTTCTGCTCATCAGTCTCTATGTCTCGTGGAGCATAATGGGATAGTTGAGTAAATTTAGTGAGGTATTCCCTCACCGTCATGTTTCCCTGCTGCAGTCCCAAAAACTCCTTCCTCTTGTTTCTGAGTTCACCTCTTGGGATGTAGTGGTTGCGGAAGCTACGCTTGAACTCGTCCCAAGTGATGTTCTCAGGGTCATGATGGGCGGCCACGTAGGCGGTCCACCAATCAGCAGCAGGTCCATTCAATTGATGAGAGGCAAACAACACCCTTTCATATCCTTGGCACTGTATGATCCTCATCTTACTTTCAATGGTCTTCAGCCAATCATCTGCCTCCAGAGGTTCAGCAGCACTTGCAAACTTTGGAGGTTGAGTTCCTAGAAACTCACTCAACCTTGGTTGGCGTGGTGCAGCTTGTGGAGGTGGAACTTGATGCAAGTTGGCCACCACTTGAGTCAAGTTCTGGATGAGCTGATTTTGATTCTCCAGCATTTGGTGGAGAGGATCAACTTCTTCACGGCGACCACCCCTGTCCTGGCCTCCAGAAAGATGAGGGTTACATGCCTCATCATTGTTGTTGGCGGAGTTGGCAGCACGTCCTTTCCCTCTTCCGGCCATCTGGCAGAATCAACAAATGTTAATTTGATATCATTTAGTATCATCCTACTACTTTCATTTGTGTGTACTTTGAGGTATTAAGGCGTTGTTAAAATTTTACTAGGATTTATATCTCACACCAAATAAATGTACTATTATTTCCTGTGGTTTCACACACCAAAGCAAAACAATCTGAAGACGAGGCTGTGGACAATTGCTCATGGCTTCCACAACTCACGTCACCCACCAAGCATTATCACACCATTAACTACGTACGACTCGACTACTCGACCTCTTACTAGCTAAGGGAAAGACCCTACACTACTCGTCCTCTTGAGCTGGTTCCTCGGGATCTTCCTCCTCATTTCGGCTACCTTCTGACTCTGCTTTGGGTGGGGAGGCTGCTGGTGGAGAAGTGCGACGACGCTTGATCGCTCGGCGATCCGCGGAGTCAGGAGTCCATGGATCACTCACAGTGACACACAGTTCATTCCCATCTCCTCTTTTTCTCGCCTTTAAGCAAGCTCGCAGCAACGCCTCCGTTTCCTTCAGGGTGTCTCGGACATCCTGAAGCTCTTGTTGACACTCCTGCAGTCGAGTGCTGAGCATAGCAGCATCCTCCAAGCACAAGTCCATGTGCTCATGGGAAGTCCCTTGCTGCACCGGTGGGTACTTGTATTCCGTGGTACCACTCTCACGTTGGAGGACATACATGTACTCAGTTTTGTCCAAGTGGCGACGATAGATTTGACTCTGGCAGGTGATGGCCTCCCAAGTGACATCCTTCTCCGCATCAACTTGTGTTGCTCGACAAGCTGGAGAGTGGTGAATCTTAAGCAGCTGATTCTCGTGTATAATCCTCATCTCCGAACTCCATTCTTCCCTCTTCTCACGGATGGTCCTGGTGGAGTTATAGTGGATGATTAGCTTGCCCGTATTGCCGGCGGCTTCGAGCATACGCCGAAGACGGCGCAACAAGTCTCCTACCACCAATCCGTAGGAAAGGTACGTCACTGGGCGACTCTCCTCTCTTTCGGCAAGGGCAACTACGGGAACTCTCCCTCCTGTGGACTTACGAGCGGTGCGAATCATGCAAACCATCTAAAACAAAAAGAATTAAAACTTAGGTTAGATAAACTTTTTAAACAAAAAGCCCATTTTGAATAAAAATTTGGGGTAAGATGAAGAAAATGACTCCTTAAATAACACTCTTCAACCCACACCTTGGAAAATAGTTTTTAAGAAAATAGGGCCCTTAAATACGTCCATTTCTACCTAGGTCCACGTTCCTACGGGCAACCTTGGCTCTGATACCACCTCTGTCACACCCGGTTTTTTCGAAGAA
Source organism: Neostapfia colusana (assembly GCA_030760725.1). Classification (NCBI taxonomy): domain Eukaryota; kingdom Viridiplantae; phylum Streptophyta; class Magnoliopsida; order Poales; family Poaceae; genus Neostapfia; species Neostapfia colusana. The sequence goes on along the minus strand of JASWHV010000007.1, from coordinate 98,325,648 downwards.
CAACCAAGTGAATATCACATGTATGCCAGGATCATTTTCTCATACATGTGATGACAAATAGTGAAGCATCATTTATTACAAGCCAGGTGTCGAATATAAATAAGTCTTACATCGCAAATGTCTCGATGGACAATAATAAGTTCATCACAAGTAAATAAACTAGCAGCGGAATATTATTCTTTAGGGCTCCATCACAGGCGTTGCCCGGGGGTCTTCATGAACCTAAAATCCTTCCTCGGGTCCAAAGTCTTGGTTATTATACACCACCTCATTATCTTGACCTGAGCAGCAATATAAACCAACAAATATGCAAGGTTGAGTACCAATGGTACTCAGCAAGTGTGGGAAAATTATATCATGCATGGCTAGAACAAGGAGAGGTTGAACTCATGATTAAAGCACTACGCAATTAATACCTATCACCTTAGCTTATTAAGCACCTACATTACTACACAGGTGAAATGGTCCCAATTTCCCATCCCATCATTGTAATCCAATAACCATAACATCATTACCAATGTTAAGCTCCCCGCTTAACTTCCAAAACCATCAATCCTCTAATCATGAATAAGTCCAGGCCGCTCTTAACCGTGAGCACGGCTGTCAAGACAGTTTTGACTCTGCAGAGTTTGTACCACTGTACCCACAAGTAGTGATTTCATCCCCCGTTGCCGGGTGGACTAAAAGAACCTCCATTATGCCAGTGGCTACGATCCACATTCACACTTCCCAGGTGTGCGGCCAGGAGATCACTACGAAGCCTTTACAAAGGGATTCCCGACGAGCGTGGGCCCACTGAGGTTTCACCCCTAACAGCATACAAGAGGCTCCAACCCCGCTGCAGTGGCCCCCTCTTGAGCCTTGCGGTTCATATGGTAGTCCAGCTGACACCTACTCCCCGCACTATCCAACACACCCATACTACGCCGGGGATACACCTAATTAATTGGCCAAGCTGCCCCATCTCAGCATGTGGTTGACACTGTAAAGCCGGGTTACATGCTCCATGAACCGGTCCTTAGGATCCAGGCAAGTACTAAACACAAACCCAAGTCTCGTGCACCCAGCACACAACCAAAACATCCAACTTGCCTTGATCCCTTCCTCTACATAACTCACAATAGCTCATTCAAGAGTATGGTATAATAAACTGATGATCTCATATCCCAAATATCCCATTCTAAGCATGGATAAGCATATGCATGTAAATAAATGACATGGTAAAATAAATCCCAACCCAAGCTTCAAGGAAACAAGGTAATGCAATTCTAGGGAAACTTTCCTAGCATGGGTTTCATATTTCATTTGACAATGCAAATAATTCTATCTACACATCCTAGCATAGGATCAAAGTGGTCAAGGACACTTGCCTCCTTCTTGCTGCTCTTGAAATGGGTAGTCCTGATCTTGGAAAGGGTTAACTTGCTCTTGAACAGGTTCTACTTCATACCATCACACATAGCAAGAAAAACAACAATCATAAGACCTAGTTCACACTTCTACTTCATACAAACCACACATTCATATTTATAAAAGTTCTTTACCATTATATGTGTTGTGGTTACTTTATGTGTGTTAAGTTGTGGCTTGCATGCACTTTTAACCATGTATATATGATTCCTACTTTTGTGTCCACATTTATACTTACATACTATTTATATGGGTTTCCAATAAATTTCTTATATTCAACTACTACACCTTTTTACTACCAAGTGTGTATGAAAAGTATTTTTCTTCCCCATATGTGCCTTCATAATTTCTACCAACCCTAAACTGAACCCTTTGGATTTTAAAAACTCCATTTATCATTTTTTTATACTCCTATGCATAATTGTGTATTTTATTATGAAATTAGTAATACACATCACCTAAACAGTATAGGTTCTGGTCCTAAATAATTTAATAACATATTTTGACCTTGGCCTCAGATGTATACTATTTCATAATTATTTTCCCTATTTTTCTATAGCTATTCTTTACTTAAAAATGTGTCCCTATACTAATAAATGTGAATAATAGATGAAACAGATTTATTTCAGCCCAAAAATATATTTTTATCTCACTCCAAAGTTTTCTAAGTACTGAGAAAGTTTTTAATTAATTTTGACAATTATGTTTGTCCCCCTTTTTAATTTTTAAACACTAGTTACATATTCAATTTTCTAAATTAAATACTAAACAAGGCTAAAATAATGAATTCACCCCATTACAGGGTCTATAATATTATTTTCATAATTTCCAGGGGTCTAGCTACACTTATCAGAGGTGTTTTTCCTAATTTCTATTAAGTCCAGGGGTTAAAAATGATTTTTAAATGGATTTACATGATTTTCTGGAGTTCCAGGGGCTAGATCTGAAGTTTCCGGGGCTAGCTCTCAATTCCAGAGAACCGCAGGGGGTAGCACGTAAGAATTCCAGTCTTTATAATGCAGGGCTGACGTGGACCGTCCGATTTTAAACCGACGGCTGAGATTATAACATCGAACCGGTACGCGAGGTTTTAAAGTCTACCGTGCGATTTAAAATAAACGGCGCACAAGCGGCCACGTCGCTTCGATCGAGCGCGGGCGGCGCTGCCGGCGGCGCACGGCGGCGGGAAGCGGCGATCTCGCCGGAAAGTTTCGGATCCTCGAGAATTCTGCCTAGAACTGTGATCTTATGGCCTAGATTGGTAGAGGGGAGGTCAGGGATCTCACCTCGGGGGTTTTCTCGAGCTCGGGGGTCCTGGAAAGTGCTCAGCGGCGAGGTCCGAGGCAAAGCCACGGCGAAGCTCGTCGGCGCTGGATTTACACCGTAAGTCTTCGGGTTTTCTGCACCTGCAAAGTTCCCCAGAGGCGGTGGATCAAGACCAGCGAGTTAGATCAGAGTTTCCGAGCTTAGATCGGCCAGAATTCACCGGCGAAGTCTCGGTGCTCACCGGAGTGAAAATCGGCGATCGCGTGGGAAAAACCGATCGGGGCTGTGGTTTTTATAGCCGGGGGAGGGCGGTGGGTCTGTTGCGATCGAGTTTGAGTCCTCTGGGACCAGAATTCGGGCGGCGGGACGCGGTTTCCGGGCGGTTAAGATCGCGCGCGCTCGGGGGAAAAGTCCGGGGTCGCGGGGGCTCAGGGTTAGGGATGACAGGCGGGTCCCACCCATCTGTGAGAGGCAGTGCGGCGCGCGCGGGGCGGGCTGGCGCGGGGAAGCTGGGCCGGCTGGCGGGTTTCGGCCCACTGGCCGGTTTTTTTCCCGTTTCTCTTTTTCTTTTTCCATTTCTTTTCTGTTTTGAGTATAATTTGAATTCCAGTTTGAATTTGAATTTTTGCAAAACATGCAACACGTCCAAAAAATTTTAAATTCCCCTCTGAACATGGTTTAGAGTTTTGAATCAAAATTTGGGGTGTTACAGCTATCATGATAGTTTTAATAACTCTGCAGAGTTTGCACCTCTTTACCCACAAGTTTGTGATTTCGTCACCCGTCGACGACTGCAGAACCTCCATTATACCAGTACACAACCGTCGGTGTATGGTCAAGAGATCACAAAATAGACTTTACAAAGGGGTTACTAGATGTATGGACTCACTAAGGTTTCACCGGCAGGCTAGAATCTCCAATTCTCCCACCCACGGGCCCCCTCTTGTGTCATGCAGTTCCCAGGGCAGTCCTCACTCGACTCCCATTCCCCGCGCCTTCCACAGTCCATAACACTCTAGCAACTTACCTAATTACTCAGCTAAGCCGCACCCATAATTGGCCTTGTGGTGGCACTGTTATCCTGGCATGTGCATGCATGAACCGGTCCTTAGATCTACGGCAAGTAAAACCACCATCTCATGCTACCTCATACACCAACCCAGGCTTGCCTAGATCCCCCTCCGATCCATGTTCATTATTAAAATCAGTTTTCTCATTATTATTATGAGTGCAGTTAGCTAGACACATCTATCTCGCTTTCTCAATCCCATGGACTCAGCGAAGCATAAAACAAAAACCATACCCGACTCATAAAACTTCCCAGGTGACAAGGATGGTTTAATCAAAACTAGTAAACTCCTATAAAAGGGTTTCCCATCATGTTTGACTCAGCACACACACCTTTTCGCAAAACAAAATAGTTTTACCCAAAACATAGGATCAACATGGTCAAGGAGCACTTGCCTTGTTCTTACGGTTCCGGTTGTTCTTGATTCTCAAAACCTTGTTGCTGCAGTTCGTCGTAGACAGCTTCCTGAGCTTGTTCTGCTATGTAGGATTCACGTGCATACAAAATTCACAGCAATCAATATCATGCACAAAACCCTAAACTAGATGCGATGATGCTCATGCATGCTATCCTATGATTTTTATTAGATTGGTGTGCCCTTGCATGGCTTGCACGGACAGAGGTGTTCGGTTAAAGGTGGTCGTGGCGATGATCTTGTTTTTAGATCAAACTGATCATCAAGTGATCTATTCACGAAAAGGCTTCTGTTCGAAAGGAATCGAAGAACAGATGCAAAGAGATGAACAACATGATGTCGTAAGGTGGTATTGAAATCCAACCTCACGTTTTTCTTGACTTCGAGGTCCTCCTCAGACCACTCGGTCCTTCTCCGATGATCTCCCTTGTTGTGCTTTCGGCGATGTTTTGCTCGGCGAGTTAGCGCTAGAGCGCTAAGTCGTCGGCTCAGGAGTTGAAAGAGAAGTTCGTGATTTCGGCCAGAGGTTTTGAGTTCTATTTATAATCGGGAAGAGAAGAGTCCTAATCTGATTGGATCCTGAATAAAAGTCTTATTCAGATATTGTTGAATCCTGACGTCTTATCTTTGGTAACATTGTGGAGTTTGGGTCGGTTTTCGTTGCGTACCGGTATCTTTACGCGTAAAAACCACTCCAGACTAGTTACCTTCGTGATGATGAGCTCCGGAAGCTCCACGTGTCCTCCGGGGCCTGGTATCTCCTCGTCCGCAGAGACGAGCTCCGGTTGTGCCGCGTGTCACGAGCGAGACCTCCCTCGTCTTCGGAGACGAGCTTCGCGCACGCCACGTGTTGGCGCCGGTCTTTCCCCTCTTCTTTCCTCAGGGACATGCCCCGAGGTCGACACGTGTTCAGCAGCGACGGACCTCCGGAGATAAGCTCCGGTGGCGACACGTGTTCGATAGATCCGGACTTCTCTGAGATGAGTTCCGAGATCAACACGTATCCCGTGCGACTGGTCCTCTGACTTCCGCGAAGACTAGCTCCGAAGGTGACATGTGTCCCATGAAAAGTGCCTTTGCTTCTTCCGCAGAGGCTATCTCCGCGGCAGCACGTGTCCCACAGGGTCGGACCTCTTTCCAATTGCGGAGGTGACCCCCGAGCCTGCCAAGTAGCTAGTTTAACGGCGGACCTCTCCCATTTTCTTGGGGATGAGCTCCGAACACGCCACGTGGTCTGCTGGTCGTGGAAATTGCCTTCGGTGCTCTCGGAGAGCTTTACTGGCTATCCTTTTAATACTTGTTTCCGTTCGCTCTTTTCTAAAAATGTTTTTCTTCTTCATAAACATGAACATATGCTGACACCCGAGATGAGGGTGTCACATGTGGTGTGGTGATGAACACTTTAAACATGTGTTAAAAACTGAGGCCCCTTACATTCCTCCCCCCTTAAAAGAATCTCGTCCCGAGATTATAAGGTGAAAATGAAAGAGAGGACGGTGGAAAATTACCGGATATGCGACGTGAAAAAGTCGGGGTAGTTAGTGCGAAGAAATCCTTCGCTCTCCCATGTCGCTTCGTCCACGGAGTGATTACTCCATAGAACCTTGTAGAACCACAACGTACGGTTGCGTGTGGTTCGGGCCTTTTTGTCAATAATCTGAACCGGTTCCTCCCGATAGGTGAGATCCGGTTGCAGTTCTTCAATGTCTTCCAGCTGAACGGTAGTTGATAGCTTAAGACACTTCCTCAGCTGGGAAATGTGAAAGACATCGTGCACACCGGAAAGTGCTTCTGGTAATTTCAGCCGGTATGCCACTGATCCACATCTTTCGGTAATCTGGAATGGACCGATGAATCGGGGTGCCAACTTTCCTCTCACCCCGAATATGTTTACACCCTTCATTGGAGACACACGTAGGTATACGTGATCTCCGACTTCAAACTGCAATGGGCGTCTTCTCCGGTCCGCATACTGTTTCTGATGGGATTGGGCGGCTTTTAGGTTCGCTTGAATCAGTCGAATCTTCTCTTCCGTGTTGTTGACAAGGTCAATCCCGAAGGTAACCCTTTCGCCAGACTCACACCAGTTCAATGGTGTGCGGCATTTCCTTCCGTATAGTGCCTCGTAAGGCACCATCTTTATGCTGGCTTGGTACCCATTGTTGTACGAGAACTCAGCTAACGGCAAGTGATCATCCCAATTCTTGCCGTGGTTGATAGCGCAAGCTCGTAGCATGTCTTCCAAGATCTGATTTACCCGCTCGGTTTGCCCATCCGTTTGCGGGTGGTATGCTGAACTACGGATCAGCTTCGTCCCCAAGGCAGCGTGTAGCTGCTCCCAAAAACGGGACACAAATAAAGTGCCCCGATCTGATATGATGGTACGGGGTACGCCGTACAAGCATAGGATCCGTGAGATGTATAGTTCAGCGTACTTCTTGGCGTTGTAGTTGATGTTGACCGGGATGAAATGGGCAACTTTGGTGAGCCGATCGATGATCACCCACACAGAATCATGCTTTTGAAGAGTGGTGTGTAAACCGGCGATGAAGTCCATGCTCACATCCTCCCACTTCCAGGCAAGAATGCCCAGTGGTTGTAGCAGTCCCGGTTTCCGCATATGGTCCTCCTTCACCCTTCGGCATGTATCACATTCGGACACGTACTTCGTGATCTCCTGCTTCATCCGTGTCCACCAAAACTTGCTTCTGAGTTCTTGATACATTTTGTTGCTGCCGGGGTGAATAGAAAATTTTGATAAGTGAGCCTCATCAAAAATTTTCTTCCGTAACTCCGGGTTACGGGGTACAACGATCCGGTCCTTAAACCATAGGACGCCGTCTCCATCCTTCCGGAAACATTTCAACTCCCCACTGTCTACACGTCTCCGTAAATAAGAAATGCCCTTGTCATGTTTCTGAGCTGCCGCTATCTCTTCACGGATGGTGGGGATCAAAGCTAGGTTGTAGAGGGCTCCGTGTGGAATCACATGTAGTGGTCGTTCGCTCTCTTCCAACGGTGTGATGGTCGGATTGTTGACGTGTGACTTACGGCTCAGCGCATCTGCCACTACGTTTGCCTTGCCCGGATGATAATGGATCTCTATTTCGTAATCCTTTATCAGTTCTAACCATCTTCACTGCCTCATGTTCAGCTCCTTCTGAGTGAATATGTACTTGAGGCTTTTGTGGTCGGTATACAAATGTACGAGGTTACCGAGTAGGTAGTGCCTCTACATTTTCAGTGCAAGTACCACGGCAGCGAGCTCCAAGTCATGGGTTGGATAATTCTGCTCATGGTTTCTAAGCTGCCGCGATCCATACGCGACCACTCTTCGGTCATGCATCAGCACACATCCGAGCCCAATGCCAGACGCATCGCAGTACACATCGAACTGTTTTGTTGTGTCTGGCTGCGCCAAAACCGGTGCTGATGTCAGGTGCTTGACTAAAGCCTTGAATGCTGCTTCACATGCTGGACTCCAAACATATTTGGTAGCCTTCTTCAGCAGCTTCGTCATAGGCTTGGCAATCTTCGAGAAGTTCGGAATGAACCTCCGATAATATCCCGCGAGTCTGAGGAAACTCCGTACCTCGTGAACAGTTCTCGGGGATTTCCAATTCAGAACTTGAGTGATCTTGCTCGGGTCTACAGCGATACCCTCCGCTGAGATGATATGCCCGAGGAAAGGCCCTTGCGATATCCAGAATTCGCACTTGCTGAATATCGCGTATAGCTTGTGATCCCGCAGCCGTTGCAAGACTATATGCAGATGCTTCTTGTGATCTTCCTCCGACTTGGAATATACCAGAATGTCGTCGATGAAGACTACGACAAACTTGTCCAGCTCCGGCATGAGTACCGAGTTCATCAAGTACATGAAGTGAGCTGGAGCATTGGTAAGGCCGAAGGACATGACCAGGTACTCATAGAGTCCGTACCTTATTGAGAAAGCCGTCTTCGGAATGTCCTCAGCCCTTATCTTAATCTGATTGTACCCGGATCTTAAGTCCATCTTGGAAAAGATCTTTGCTTCGACCAACTGATCAAACAACATGTCGATCCATGGCAACGGATACTTGTTCTTGATGGTTACGGCATTTAATGGACGATAGTCCACGCAAAGCCGTAACGTCTCATCCTTTTTCTTCACAAATAATGCCGAACAGCCCCATGGCGAGGAGCTCGGCCTAATAAAACCCTTCTCCAGAAGGTCCGTGAGCTGAGTCTTCAGTTCAGCCAACTCCTTGGGCGCCATCTTGTATGGCCTTCGGGATATTGGCATGGTTCCCGGTGCAAGTTCAATCTTGAACTCCACCACTCTATCGGGTGGCATTCCCGGTAAATCATCCGGAAACACATCAGGGAACTCTCGGAGTACTGGAATATCTTCCAATCTGATAGTTGTGGCTTGATAGACACTTGGAAGTTTTATTTCTGGACTGTCCAGAAATAATGAGTGAGACCCATGCACTTCTGAGTTTAAGTGCACGACTCGAAGGACGGTGTCTAAAACAGCGCCGTGGCGGGTTAACCACGACATCCCTAGGATGACATCGACCTTTTGTCCCTCTAAGATGATGAGAGTAGTAGGTTAGACTCTACCCGCTAAGAATAATGGTGCTTTGGAAACCATTACGCTTGCTGAAATCCTCCCACCCGGTGAACAAATTAAATATGGACTATCGGTGGGTAGTATTTGCAAGCTGTGTTTAGCAATGAAAGCTTGGCTAATAAAATTATGCGTGGCGCCTGAATCAAACAATACTATGGCGGGATGCTGGTGGAGTTGGAACATACCTGCAAGAAATGGCTCACCCTCCGGCACGTCCTCTATGACAAGTTGATGGACGGTGCCAGGCCTAGGGTTTGCCCGCCGTGCATTAGTAGGGTTCCGGGGTTGATTCCTCCCCGGAAACTGCGGTGCCACTCGGCCGCCTTGCCTCTCCGGGGAACTGCTCGCGAAGTGTCCTGGACGACCACACTTGTAACATGTGGCCGCTGCTGGTGTAGTGCTCGGGGGACGAAAGCCCGGCATGCGTTGCTGAGGTGCATACGCACGCGGCATCGTCCGCTGCTGCTGTTGTTGCGGATGTGGTACTGGCAGTGCCGGCCTGAACGCCGGTGAAGAGTACGGTCGACTGCGGAACGGCATCGACCTCTTGGGTGGCTGCCAGCATGGACCTGATGGTGGACGATTCACCATCCGAAACTTTTGAGAAGGACCGCCTCCTTCTCCGCTGCTTTGCTGCGCGCTTCGTTTCCTCTCCGCCGCTGCTAACTCCTTGCCGGAGTCCTCTTGAACAATCGGAGCATCAATGGTGTCGTTGAGGCTGCCGCGATTGAACATCGCCAATTTGTCCTTCAGGAGCGGGTTAAGCCCCAGGTAAAAGTGGTCCCGCCGCTTCTCGTCGGTATCTGCGTGATACGACGCATAGAGCGTGAGATCGTTGAACGTCCTGGAGTATTCCAGCGCGTTCCGGCTCCCTTGTTGCAGGTGTAAGAATTCCTGTGTCTTCCTCTTCATCAAACCTGGCGGTATGTGATAGGCCCTGAAGGCCGTCCGAAACTCCGTCCAGGTCATAACTCGATCGGTGGGCTTTGAAGCACAGAAGTTTGCCCACCACGCGCTCGCGGATCCTTGGAGCTGCTGGACCGTGAACTGAGTCTTGCGCTGCCCGCTTATCTGGAGCAGCCCGAACTTCATCTCTATCGCGCGGAGCCAGTTGTCCGTGTCAAGAGGTTCATCCGCCCTTGAGAATACCGGGGGATGAGTCACCAGGAAGTCGGAGTAGGAGCTCTGTTGCCGCTCCTCACGGTCTTGACGTCTCTCTGGGCGAGACGTATTTGCGATGAGAATGTGCAGCAACTCCGTGTGCTGCTGATGTGAACCCGCCATTGCCGCGACGATGTCGGCCAATGTAACCGTTGGCAGTGGCGGTGGTGGTGTTTGCTGTTGCTGTTGCTGCTGCTGTCCAGAGTAGTCCTCGGGAGGCTGTTGGGAGGTCTCTCCCCCTTGGCTAGTACCCCCAATGTCCGGGTTGGCACGAGTACGCATCATTCTGAAATTCAAAACAGCAGCGATTAGCACATGTCATACTTAAAATTCCATATGCAACAGTAGGTATTGAAGTGACACATGAATACTTTGCACAACATTCACATATATTGATAAAGCGTAAACTTTATACAAGATACATTATTCTCCGGTCTCCGAGAAGTCGTGCTCATGTCGTCACTAGCTATACATACGCTACTGCCTACACGACATGTCACCGCTTACAAAAGTTGGGTTACACTACCCTAGCTGCCCTACTTGGCAACTGTAACCCCCTACACGGAGTAGAACTCGACCTCCTGCGGGTCATCCTCCTCCGTTACCTCTGCTGGTGGCTCTGGATCTTCCACCTCTCCTCCCATCTCGGGTTCTCCCATTGCTGGAAGGCCCAAGACCACCGGTATGCCCAATACCGGAGGTACGAGGTCCTGCAATGCATGCACCTCGTCCATAGCCTGGTTGTAATCTTCTTCCCAGCCTTGCCCTTCCTCAATAGCGTCGTCCCGCTCTTGAGCAAGGTTCTCATTCTGCTGGGTTAGGGTGTGCACCAGCTCTTGCAACGCCGCGATGTCGACACGGCTTTTCTTCTTCGCCTTCTTCAGACGATGCAACTGATTGTGCTGTTCATTCAGTCGCTTGATCGTCGGAAGGAGCACATTGCGGAGTGCACTGTGAGCACCCTCGAAATGATCTCCACGGCTTGTGCTCTCCTTGAGCCTTGCGGCGAGATGCTCCATATGAACAGCTTGGCTGTCCATCACGGCGTTTCCCGCCCTCATCTGGAGGCTGAGATTTGCCTCCGCGGGGTAGTACCTTGGGCAACTCGGGTCCGTTGCCTCCAGGTACCTCTCTTCCCACACATGCTGAGCTCGTCCCTCCACCGGAACGAGCGCGTATGGAGTGCCCTCCATAGCCTGCACGTGCAGTTGGCAGAAACGTGACATGGTGTCACGGGCTGCCACTTGCCACATCCCTTCCGGCTGTCTACCTTTCACCGTAACGGTGAACGGCACCCAACCGGGTGGCGTAGGTCCTGCAGGGACTTCGACATGGATTGTCCACGTCTTGTTCCCCTCTTCGCCTTCTTCCTTGGCGAAGTACTGCGGCATCTTGTTGTATCCGAAATATTGAAGCCTCTGGCTCAATGCTCCCGGATAGCCGCTGCGGTGAGAACAGTGGGACACTACCCACCCGTTCTCCAACTGCTTATCTGCTGTCATCTGTAAAAATATATTTGATAAATGTCAAATATTTATTTAAACAGTAAACCATTGAGTTATAACATAAGACATGTCATTGAACCCATAAAACTTGGAAACATAGTTCAAATTTTAATCAAATTTGACTGCTGCTCTGCTGTTCAACAGGACAGCCCTGATCAGTTTCCATCTCAACCTGATTTAGGCCATGTTTAAGGCAAAAACAATTCTGGAGCTCCACATCAAAGTTAAGGCTAACTTTAATAGCTTTCCAGAAAGTATTTGCTTGGCCTAAGACCTGTCCTGGTTCAAAAGTTATGAGAGGTCAAAGTAAACAGAATTCCTGGAGAAAATTGGACAGCACCTCCCTGCTTTAGATACTGATTTGATCCAAGAATTCCAGTTAATTCTTTTCCTAATATGACAAAACTTTCTGTTACAAAGTTCTAACCCATCTCATAATCTTTCCAGAACTACCTCATTTTCTATTTTTGGATTTTTATGCAGGAAGTTATCCTCAATTTACAGAGAGTTTACAGAGAGTCTTTACTCTATCCTGTTTTCGGGACAGTTTCAACTCTACTGCATTTTTCGATGGGTTAAGGGATGAAACACCTCTGGACCTCAACAGAAAAGTTGTAAATCTATTTCAAAGCTTTCCAGAAATGTATCATATGACCCTACCCTCGAAAGAACTCAACCTCTAACCTATGATTAACTTTAGCCTTAATTCAGCTGAAGACAGAGTGCTCTGTCCTTAACAACCTATAAGTTGAAAACTTGTTAACTTTGAATATCCTGATTAAGGGAAGAGGTTACAGCAAATTTTAGTGCTTTGGATCAAAACCTTCAAGTTTTACAATGAAGTTGTTCATTTAGTGGGGTGTGACGTCGAGGCGTCACCAGATTATGTCGGTACTACGTCTTCACAAGAAAAACCTATACCGGACTTAGCCGGCTTCGTTATTTCAGTGGCACTAAACGTCACTCGCACACGGATGCTACACCTCTACCGTTTCGTGGTCAAACTACCTGCAAATAACTCAAGCAATCGTCAGGCTCGGCTGCACACCGAGCCTGGAATCCATACAGTTCGTACACCCGGCCGTCATCACTCGCCCGGATGTTCTCAAGCCAAACATGCCTTGAGCTACGTGTTCATGTTTCAGACCACGTGACGGGGTCTCCCAAGTTGCACCATGCACGCCAGGGACAGACGTTGCTCGAATACCCCAAACGACATGAAGAGTCGTAGAGGATACTAAAGCGGGTCGGGTTACCTGCCACCCGTGGGGCTCCACCCTTCAGCTTGTGCGCACTGGTGGACAGCGCTTACGTGTACGCCCCAAGACATAAACGTCCCGAGATACACGATTTTCCGACATAGATAAATAGGTTAGTATGCCACTTTCTATATGCTAATAACATCCTTATATGGGCTACTAACTCGTTCCTCACTGGACTTTTGAAAAAGGTGACCTTTTTAGTGCGTTAAACCTCAAGCGAGCTCTGATACCACGCTGACACGACCCCACGGTCTTGTCGAGCCAGGATCACACTGAGGGGTGCTGCGTTGCACAGCACCGGATAACGCACATCAAAGGTACAAAGCGGAAGCAAAACTTTTATTACATAAAGTGGTTTATGAACATTTTTACATCAAAATAGGTCCAGTCCACACTCACGGGCGTAGACTACGCATCAAGTCCACGTCCAGCCCTTGAACGTGTCCTTGCTAGCACACACGCACACTAACTCTGCGGCGTGCACGACTCCCACTCGACGGGGTTCCCCTCCTGGGGTTCCGTCTCCTCTTCGGGAGTCCCTTCCTCATAGAACCCTACAAAAGCTTCAAACACAAGCAATGAGCACGAAGGCTCAGCAAGACTGACCCGTCTCTCCTAAACATGGAACTTCTACATGAGGGATTGATAGGTTACATGAGGAAAAATCATTTGCAAGGACTCGCCTAATTAGTAAAACCTTACTTTCAAGTTTTAGCAGCAGGTTGTGGAGAACCTTACGCTAAGGCACATGAGAGAGCCGCAATCAAACAAGAAACGCATTTCTCTCATGTACTTTGCCCAAAGTTGAAAAGAACTTTAGTTAGCTCTAACTACAGCAAATCATTAGCAAACAGGTCCATCATTCAATCAGCATCATTTTAACATGCAACTAGCCTGTTCTTTCTACGTCACGGTACAGTGAACAAGTGGTACTCACTGACCGCGAGGGATGGCGATTATAATCGATTTGCACCTGCAGGGTTACCCGGACAACCCGTCACGTATGCCCGTACTCGATGTTGCCTACAGCAACCATCACAGACGCCGTACGCAACTACCTTTCACCCGTCAGCCAAATATTGAACCGGTCCCATCGTCCCGAACAAGAGGTCTCTGCACGTGCATCTCCGTGCCGCCAGCCGATTTACACCTCGAGCTCTCAACCTACCCTCTGAACGACGGGCAATGCCTCAATACCCAGCTACCCGAGTTACATCGGTTTCCCGGTTCCCATATAGCCGGTAGGTCTTCGGTACTGTTCTAGCTTGTTCAACAGGCCCGCACACGGCTCGGTCCTCAATCGACACAAGCGGAGCTACAGCACACAGGCCCCAAAGTCCTGTTGCCCTTACTCTCCGCTCGGTCTAATTTTTCTTGCCATGTGTATCATGTGCTATCTCTACCCGAGTCGAGTGCCTCTAGCCTATGCTCGCGAGTAGTTCCAACTACTCGACTTGTACCGAATCCTACTGTATCTTAGACTTGCAGTAGCTAACGGGGTTTTCAATCTTAATCCCTACCCGTGGTTTTCTTGGCTATGCAGTTGGGTTTCCAAACAAGACTCTAATGCAAAGAATAATAGTATTCAAGTATGTGCTCAAAACAATAAAAATTTGTAAAAAGGTTAATGCAAACCGGGGCTTGCCTTGCTGCTCTTGGTCATAGGCTAGCTGCTCCTCCGGAGTAACGAAGTCTAGGACTCTGGGTTCCTCCTCGACCTTAGCGACTACATGATATAAGAAGTATATGTATTAATTTGAATGCATTTGTATTAAGTTTAAACTTGTGAAGCTTATAAGTCCCACTAGACAGACTCAATGACTGAAACTTTTACTGTGGCTTGGTTACAACCTAAGTACAGACTTGGTCAAGTTTTAGTTGCAGCAAAGCTCATTTGAGCCCTCCACAATTAATTATGTACTTGACCTTAATTGGCACTCTTAGGGTGTTCTAGGGATTTTCTTGAAACAAACTATGCTTTCTGAAAACTAGATTTTCAGAGGATTCTAATGGAGTTGGTCTTACTTAATTTGAAGGTTCCTAGCTAAAGATATGAGCTAAACAACTTCAGAGAAAATTCTGAAAATGTTTCTGAACATTTTCTATTTTCTCTGGAACAGTTTCACTAATCACACCATTAGGTGGATCAAATGAGCTCAAATGGATCTGAAATTTTTATGGTTGTTCGGAGATATTTTGGTCAACGTTCCAGCAAAATTTCAGGATTTTCCTCCAAAGGATTCTCCAGTTAAAATTCCAAAGAGTTTAAATTTTTGAGGAATTAATTCTGGAGAAATAAAGATTTTCATGAAGTGAAACTTGATTTGCTGGAAGGTACTCAGAGAGCTGAATCCAACAAAATTTGGTTCACCCGATTTAGAGCTTTCTAGCCAAAGTTATGAGGATTTGAAGTTTGAATGAAATCTGAAAATTCGGGGAAAAGTTTAAATCTGCCGGGGCCCGCGGGGACACGTGTTAGGCGCGGAGGTGACAGCACACTGAGGCCCACAGGGTTTTTGCGTGCCAGCACACCAGATCCCGGCCGCAGCCCGATCCCGATTTAAAATATCTGCCGCTGACAGCTGGGGCCCACCCCCTTCGTCTACCTCTCGCCGCCTGCGCTCTGCCGCCGGGGTACCTCGCCGGATAGCTCGCCGGCAGCTTCTGTGGAGTTCCAAACTTCACGATTTTGGCCGCCCCTGCCTACTTTCACTCAAGGAACAGAATTCTTGGGTCAGCTCGTCATGACAATGGCCGGTGCATGGTCGGCGACGAGCCGCCGCCTCGGAAAGACTTCGGCTGTGTCGGCTGACTTCCCTAGCACCTCAACTACTCGAGCAATCGGTCGGGGAGCATCAGTGGACCTTAGGGGAGGTCGACATGAGCCTGAAGCAGCTCGGGGGAAGCCCAAAGTAGGACCTCACCGTGCGCCCGATGTCTCCCGCTTGCTCCGCCGTCGGTAAACTTCGAAATACGCCGGGTACAGAGGTTCTCCGGCCAAAGGTTGTGAAGGCAACTTGTGCGTTACCGTGTCTAGTGTATGTGAGAGCGGATTGAAGCCCTCTAATCCTTCCTAGAGTAAGAATTTGATAGAACCGCGCCCGAAGGTCGTTCTGCACCCAGAAAGGGGAAAACTGGAAATTCGCCGCCGGTGAGCAAGCACTCGGGCTGTGGCTCGGGGGTGAGCAGCACCGGTCACCAGCGCGTCCAAGGGTGCCTTGGCTCGGGCGTGACAACTCCCCGGTTGGGCTGTCCACGGGATCCCGAGGTGCGGCGGCGTTAGGTCACCGGATTGAACTCTCGGTATAGCCGAGATCGACCGGTTTCAGCTGAATTCTAGCAACGGGGAAGACGGAGGAAGGTTCCTAATACCTTGCCGTAGCTCTGGAGGGAACGGGGAGGCTGTGATCATGCTTCCTTGATCAGCTCCGAGTGATCGGCAGCGATGGCGCGTTTCTGGTGCGAGGAAGCAGCAGAGTGTGCGGCGCTCACTCCGATCAGGGCGACGGCGTAGATAAGGGGGCTGCGAGGCGGTTCAGCAAGTCGGGGCGGCAAGCAGGTGGTGTCCCAATCGGTTCCTCACCGTGGCGGCTGCTCAGTCCGGCGCAAGAATCCGAGCTGGGTTTTCAGTCGGTTTGATTTAGATTAGTGGCTGACATGTGTGTCCCACTTCCAATTTTAACCTCTGAAATTAAATCCAATTCACTGTTGTAAACAGTAATCCCCACAAAGCCCCTGGTGATTTGAATTATCAACCTTTGAACCATTTGAATTGGTTAGGATTCAAATTGGGTTTGGTTTGAATGAATTTCAGGACATGTTCAGTTTGAAATTCAAATAAAGTTTGAATTTGCCCCACTTAGATCATGTCAAGATCCACTCCAAATGGAGTGAAAATTTGTGTGTGAGCTCACAAAAATGTGCTGAATCAGAATATGCCTCTCACTTTTGAATTCATGGAATAAAAACAGTTTGAATTTGAATATGGTTTCAAACTGCCCTCTTTCTAGCTATACCCAAAATGACCTCAAAAAGGTTTTGAATTTGGGTGAAACTTGGCATGGACATCCCTAGCAAGGTGTAGGAGTTTTCATATGCCCAGCCCCTCTATATCACATGTGGGAAATACCACTTTTGCAATATGTGAGTTTGTTCTCTAATGAGCATGTTGATGGTGGTTACTTGCTCTTCATTTGTGTTCATCAACTTGCTTCAAATGAGGTGTGTGGTGTGGTGATGAACACTTTAAACATGTGTTAAAAACTGAGGCCCTTACATAGAATTAATCAAGGACTATGAGATTGAGATCCATTACCACCCCGGCAAGGCGAATGTGGTTGCCGACGCGCTGAGTCGGAAATCACTTATCCATCACCTCACCATTACACCGGTGAAGGAGGAAGAGGCGAGTTTATACTTGGTTCCTTATGGGTCGCTTTACAACCTTGCCCTTATCCCTACAATTAGGGAGGACATCATTGCAACTCAGAAGATTGATAAGGGTATGGCACATCTCTGGAGACGGATAGACAACAGGGAGATCAAATGTTTCTGGAAAGATGATGAGGGGACGCTATGGTACAATGACCGCATAGTCGTACCCCGGGATATGGAGCTCAGGAAGAAGATCCTTGATGAAGCTCACTTGTCTAAATACTCCATTCATCCGGGCAGTAACAAGATGTACCAAGATTTGAAAAAGAAATTTTGGTGGACGCGAATGAAGCGGGAGGTAGCACAGTACATATCCGAGTGTGATACGTGTAGACGAGTGAAGGCTGATCATATGAGGAAATCAGGGCTGTTGCAACCCCTGAAGATCCCTGCATGAAATGGAAAGATGTGAGCATGGATTTCATTGTGGGATTACCCCTAACATCCAACAAGCATGATTCCATTTGGGTAATCGTTGACCGGTTAACCAAGACGGCTCACTTCATCCCGGTGAATACACATTACAATGCCGGCAAATATGCGGAGCTGTACATAGCGAAGATTCTATGCTTATATGGGGTACCCAAGACCATCGTCTCGGATTGAGGTGCATTATTTGTATCTCGCTTTTGGGAGCAGCTACACGCTGCATTGGGTACCAAGCTGATTAGGAGCTCTGCCTATCACCCTCAGACAGATGGCCAAACTGAGAGGGTGAATCAAGTTCTGGAAGACATGTTGAGAGCATGTGCCATCCACCACGGTAGGAACTGGGATGATCACCTACCGTTGGCGGAATTCTCGTAAAACAACGGCTATCAGGCGAGTATCAAGATGGCACCCTACGAAGCTCTCTACGGTCGCAAATGCCGCACCCCATTAAACTGGCGCGAGTCCGGTGAAAGGGTCACATTCGGGGTTGATGGTGAATGACGCCAAAGAGCGCGTTCGGACGATTCAAGCTAATTTGAAGGCCGCTCAATTCTGGCAGAAAAGCTACGCTGATAGGAGGCGTAGACCGTTGCACTTTGACGTCGGGAACACGTGTACCTCCGTGTGTCTCCGATGAAGGGCGTGCACCGGTTCGGCGTGAAGGGGAAACTCGCTCCGCGTTTCATTGGGCCCTATGCTCTCACCGAGAAGTGTGGACCAGCGGCGTATATATTAGAGCTACCAGCATCTATTACTGGTGTCCATGACATTTTCCACGTTTCACAACTGAGGAAATGCCTAAAGCATACAGCTGCTGTTCCTACCGAAGACATCGGCGAGTTGCAACCGGATTTGACATATGATGAGTATCCGGTGGCAATTCTTAATGAGAAAGCCCAGACCATGCGTAGCCAAACGTTGTGGTTCTACAAAATACTCTGGAGCAACCACACCGCCGAAGAAGCAACGTGGGAGAGCGAGGAATTCCTTCACTCAAATTACCCAGAGTTCATGGCGTCTCAACACGGGTAAGTTCCTATTACATCGCTGTCTCTTCTTTTGTAATCTTGGGACGAGATTCTTTTAAGGGGGGAGGGATGTAAAAGCCCAAGAAAAGGGACTTGCAGAAAATTTTCATCACCTCACAATACCACAGTTTTTGTTGTGGATAGCTTGTGAAAAACTGTGAAGAGCAAGTAACCTCCATCAAAAGAGGGATTAGATGAGAAAGCCCTAACTTTCACAAAGTAGGATCTCTACACATGCACATGAGAGGTTGAGCTCACCCCTAGGACTTAAAAAGTCTTGGGAAGGTTCAAGCCAAGTTTAATTCAAACCCAACACTTTTTGATGCAATTTTGGAGGCATTTGGAAAAGAGGCCAATTTGAATGTAAATTCAAATTGCAGCCACTTTTCTCTCTCAAATCAAAAGTTAGCTTCATATTCAAACTCAGCATATTTTTCTGAGTTAGCCCACCAATTTTCATCCCCATTGGAGTTCATTTTGTCAAGAGCTAAATCTGCAAGAATTCAAAAACTGAATTTGAATTTCAGTACAAACAGAAAGCAAATTTAGCCAAACAAAGTTTAAATTTGAGAATTCAGATTCAAACTAAGACTTGGGGACTAAGACTCTCATTTAATGGAGAGTAGCTGGGATATTTACAGGAGAAATTGGAAAAAGAGGATTAGGGGGAGAGTTGGGCCCACAAGTCAGTGGGAGGGATGTGCAACACCGGACAGCGCTCTGTTTCTCGCCGAAGCAAACGCCCACCGTGCGCCAGCGAGCTGTTTCCCCGGACGCCACCTCCCGAGCGCCAGCCCACAGCGTGTGTCGACGAGGCGGTCGCCCAGGGATATTTCTTTCCGGAACCGACTCCCGTCGTGGCCTTGACCGTTCCCGAGCCCTCGGCAAAGAAACACCGCCGCGCACACCCGAGCTTTCGGTTCTCCGGCGTCCTTCCGTCTCAGCAGCTAGCACGCGAGTCTGAGCGCACCCCGAGCTTCACCGAGGCTTCCTCGATGTGATAGACACGATACCCCGGTGCCCCATCCACGGTAAACTGCCCCCGAGCTCTTTGTTTCCATTCCACACCGGGTAGAGCCGCCGCGACAAAAACTCCTAGCCCGGCCGCTAGGCTTGATCCCCCGTCAAGTTGAGCGGGCCAGGAGGTCGCCTGGAAGTGTACTCCCTGTCCAACAACTCCGGCCGCATGCCATGGGGTGTGCTGGCCAGAATTCCGTTTCTACCGAGGACATGCAATAATAACCGAGAGGAGAAACTCGGCAAATTCGCCTCACACATCGAACCACTCCTCACCAGACCTGGAAACCTAGCTGTATACGTTCGTGCGAGCACGTGGGATCAAAAACTAGGGAGAACCGTTGAGGAAACCCTCAGTTCTTCGAGTTTTTCCAGTTTTCCCTGAAATCGCCCTAGGTCGCACGGTGAGCCCCTAGTTGCCGACATTCCTCGCGAAATCAGAGCCCGGGACGTTGCTCCCTAGGTCGTGGTGATGCTGTAGGAGCTAACCGGAGCAAGGTTAGAGCATTACAGTTCCCTAGCGACGTCGCCGAAGTTGCCACAGCTACTGTCGCCCTCGCGCCTAGGTTTCCGGCCATCCTCGATCCAAGGTAAGGCCGGCAACGTGTTCCTCACGTGAAAACATGCAGTGGCGGCAAAAATCAGCAAGTTCCGAGGGCCGGAACCCCTTTCCGGCGAGAGCTCCAATGAGCTCGGCGGAGGGTCGCGTGGAGGGCTGGAGGAAGACGAAGGGGGGTCGGCCCCACTCGTCAGCGGCTGGAAGTAAACGCGCAGGATTTTCTGTGGTCCAGGATCCAGTGTGGCTGCGCGGGAAAGGGTCTGTGGCCCCGTGTGGCTCGGCTCCAGCAGTCGACACGTGTGCGATGGACCCACCCGCAGGATTTAAACATTTTGGGAATTCCCAGTTTTAGTTCAAACTTCAAATGAATAGAACTTTTACTAGGAAACTCCAAATCCAATGAACCAAATTTTTCTGAACTCAGAATTCTGAGTACTTTCCAGCAATACCAATTTCAGCTCATGAAACTTAATAGTTTTCCAGAATTAATTCCCTGAAATTTAAACTGTTGGGAATTTTATCTGGAGAAGTACTTTATGAAAAATTCTGAAATTTGGCTGAGAGGTTCATTGGAAAATCCTTGAGCACAGTAAAAATTTCAGACTCATCCAAATTAATTTAGTCCCCCTAATGGGGTGATTAAGAGAACTGCCCTGAGAAAATAGAAAAATGTACAGAAACATTTCTCAGATTTTCTCAAATCTTAATTAGGGCATAACTTTCAGTAGAATTCTTCAAATGACATGAAACCAATTCAATTAGAACCTTCTTAAATTCTAGTTTCCAGAAAGTAATGGTTGGAGCCATGAAAACCTATGGAATTCCTTAGAGGCTGAAATATTAACCAAATGGGCTTTTATTTGTACATGGTTCAAATGAAATTTTGTTTCAAATGAAACTTGGTCAAGACTCTGGTAAGGACCCTACCAAACCACCATAAAAATTTCAGAACTAAAAGGGAGGGTCAGCTAGAGTTATTAGTAAGTATGTATTTAAGTTACACTTGGCATTTAAATTGACATGTAGCATATTCATTAACGTGTAGTCGCTGAAGGCGAGGAGACTCCAGAAGTGCTCGATTTCCTCCTTCCGGAAGAAGACCTAACTACTGACCAGCAGCAACAAGGCAAGCCCCGGTTTGCATTAATCTCCTTTACAAAGTTTTTGCTTTGTTCACATGTCTAGTGTGAGGTATGTATGTGCATTAGGTGTAGGATGGATGAAACCTAATTGCATAACCCGAATTTTCCTATAAGAGTGAGGGTAGTGTCTAAGGCCTCGAGTAGACAGGCTATGATTAACAATTCATAGGACTTTGGTACAAGTCGAGTAGTTGGAATCTACTCGCGAGTTTAGGCTTGGGACACACGGGATTGGTTTGAGTGATGTGAGATCACTTTAGTAATGAAAATGAGACTAGGCAGGGGTTAGGGCGCAGCAAGAGGAAGTCTTGTGTGCGCAGCCCTGTCCGTGTCGATTGAGGACCGATCCGTGTGGGGCCCTGCCGAACAAGTATTGAATGTACCGAAGGCATATCGGATATATGGGCCCCGATAAACCGATGTAACCTAAACCTCCAGACGTCGAGGCATAGCACACCGATTTATAGGTGTAGGTTGAGGGCAGCAAGGTGGAAATATGCTAACGGGCATAGAGAGATGCTCCGTGTAGGGAACCTCCTGTCCGTTTCAGTGCGACCGGTTCGATGTTTGGGCTGTTGGGTGAAAGGTTGTCCCGTACGACATCGAGTGAGCGTGCTGTGCAGCTCAACGGGTGGGTGTACGTGACATGCTCTTTGGGTTTCCCTGCAGGTGTATATCGAGTCGATTCGCCGTCCCTCGCGGTGACGAGTACCGCTTGTTCACTGCGTCGTAACGTAGTTAATGTATGAAATGTGATGATTCAATATTGCTGTTATGATATAATTGTATTGCTACATGTGTGGCACCAAAGATTGCTTACTAAATTTCAGATTCCCGAACTGTTAACTTGTGGCTAAAAGATGAACTAAGGATGAACTTGTAAGCGTGTCCATTTGATGCACTGTTACTATCCTATGTTCATTGTACCCCTCATGTAGAGTTTCATGCCTAGGTGAGTCGGCTAAGTCTTGTTGAGCCATCGTGCTCACGGTTGCTGCTTAAGTGTTTTCAGGTGAGGAGCCACCCACGGACTCGGAGTACGAGTCCACCGGCGAGGGTTACCCTCCGTCGGGGACCACGGCTGAGTGGGAGTCGTACACGCCGCGCTGAGATGAGGAGTGCAGCTAGTGTGGGTTGCCCGAGGGCTGGGAAACCAACTTTTGCTAGATAGGCGGGCGTGAGTTGTAGAAAAGTAGACTTCCGCTGTGTAATAAAGACAATAGTTTGTAACTGAGTATTGTACCGTTTGTACAGTTCAGTTGGTTTCCCATGTAATATATTGTGTCCTTATGAGGTGTGCTGTCGGGTGTCGCATCGCGCGGCACCACCCTCTGCGATCCTGGATGAGCGGATCCCGGTCCGCCACAAGAAAGCCAAGTATTTGGACCCGAAGTGCTGCAAGACACCAAAAAGCAAGTCCAAACAATACGTTAAAACTTGAAGGCCGCCCAGTCCCGATGACATGTTTCACGTATCCCAACTCAAGAAATGCTTAAGGGTACCGGGAGAACAAATACCGATGGATGAACTCGAACTTCAAGAGGATCTGACCTACGCGGAGCACCCCGTCAAAATCTTGGATGTGAGGGAAAGGCTCACGAGGAACAAAGTGATCCGTTGGTGCAAGGTACAACGGAGCCATCACACAGAAGCCGAAACTACATGGGAGCGTGAGGAAGATCTCAAGGCAGAATTCCCTCATTTATTCTCCACCCTCTCAAATCTCGAGGGCGAGATTCAGTTTAAGGGGAGTGGGTTTGTAACACCCTCAAATTCATTACCATGCATTGCATACATTTTTCATGTAGAGAAGCATTATAAAAGAAGTAGAAATGGATAAAGAACCATAGAAATGGAGAAAGAACCATAGAAATTGGAGGAAGGAACCATAGAAATGGAGGAAGAACCACAGAAATGGAGAAAGGAATATAGAAATGGAGAATGAGGCATAGAAATGGAGAAGGGAATATAGAAATGGAGAATGGGGCATAGAAATGGAGAGGGGAATGTAGAAATGGAGAATGGGACATAGAAATGGAGAAGGGAATGTAGAAATGGAACAAGTGACATAGAAATGGTGAGGGATGGGGAAAACATAGATGAAATGAGTCATTCCCAAATTTCCCCAAATTTTCCCCAAATTTTCCAAATTCCCCAATTCCACAAAAGGGGAATTTTCCCCACATTTGGGGGGGAATTTTCCCCAAATTGGCCGCACCAATTAAGGGGGAGACCCCTTGGCCACAGCCCTTAAGGGGCGAAACACAATTCCCCACCTTTAGTACTCTTTGGTTAAGTCCCCCACCTCTAGGACTCTTTGGTTAAATCCCCCACCATTAGGACTCTTTGTTTCCACCTTTAGGACTCTTTGGTTGAGTCCCATATTGCTAGGACTCTTTGTCTCCACCCCTAGGACTCTTTGGTTGAGTCCCATCTTTCTAGGACTCTTTGTTTCCACCCCTAGGACTCTTTTCCCCCTTATAAATATAACCCTCACCCCCTAGCCGCACCCCTCTCTTTTTTGGTCGCCCCCCTTCTGCCAAGCCTCCTTCCTTGCTGCCAAGTCGCTAAGTTCCCCCTTCCCGGAATTTGGCCGCCGTCGAGCCCCGTCACGCCTCGCTGTCGCCGGAGAAGAAGCCCGACGATCTGTTCTACCATAATTTTCCATAAAAAATTCCCTGCTGCTGCCATTGCTAGGAGAAAGGCCCTGGCACAAGGAGTAAGTGAGGTAGGTCTCCATTACCCATCTTACGACGTCGCCGCTGTTTCTATGCATCCGTTTTCTTCGCCCCCTTCGAGCAGAAAATTTTTCGTGTGGACATATCGTGTTTTGATCGATTTTTGACAGTGGAATTGATCTAGATCTTGAGTCAAGATCATTACCACATCCAAACTAGATCCCTACACCCTTGTTCATCATAAAACCCCATGAAAGCCCATTAAAACATGCAAGAACACGTACAAACTGGTTTAACAAAACAGCACCATATGATTTGCATTCATCTACCCCATTGCATCTTGAGTAAAGTTTGTGCATAAGATTGATTGCTGTAAATTTTGTATGTGCGTGGTCGTGAGTAGAAGGACAAGCTCAAGAGGCCATCTACGATGAACTACAGCACCAAGACTTCGAGACGCTTGAGCAACAAGAGCCAGGAGAGCAAGGCAAGTGCCCCTTGACCATATTGATCCCATGTTTTGAAACTGTTTTGTTTGCGAAAACATGTATGCTTGAGTCAACTTGATGGGACACTCTTTTATAGGAGTTTACTAGTTTTGTTAACCATCCTTGTCGCCAGGAAAGTTGATGAGTCGGGTATGGTCGTTTTTTCTTTTTGCTTCGCTTAATCTACAGGATACGGGAAGCTGAATTAAAACATGTTTAGCTACTGCACTGATATGAATAATGATGATGAGAACTTGATGATTATAATGAGCATGGAGTCGGGGAGATCTAGGCAAGATTGTTTCGTGGATGTTGCTGAATGAGATGGTGGTTTACTTGCCGTAGATCTAAGGACCGGTTCATGCCAGCACATGCCAGGAAAACAGTGCCATCACAAGGCCAAGTATGGGTGCGGCTTAGCTAATTAATTAGGTGTGTTGCTAGCTTGTTATGGACCGTTGGATGGCGCGGGGAATGGGAGTCGAGGAGGACTGCCCTGGGAACTGCATGGCACAAGAGGGGGCCCATGGGTGGGAGAATGGTGATTCGAGCCTGCCGGTGAAACCTCAGTGGATCCGTACATCTAGTAGCCCCTTTGTAAAGTCTATTTTGTAACCTCTTGTCCATACACTGACGGTTGTGTACTGGTGTTCTGCAGTCACCGACGGGTGACGAAATCATGAACTTGTGGGTAAAGTGGTGCCACCTCTGCAGAGTGTAAAACTATCATGATAGCCATGCTTCCGGTCACAAGCACCTGACCAACTTCCATGATTAGAGGGAAAACTTGGGATGGTTATTCGGTATGGTTATGGTATGGTCATTGAGATTGGTTTTGGGACTGTTTTGAGTCATAAAAGTGAGTTTGGTTTTGGTTATATGAATATGAGATGGTTATGAATGTTTATGAGCATGAGATGAACCTGAGAAAGATTAATGGCTGGATGAGACTTGATAAATGGTGAATTATGATGAGACAATGTTGCTGAATTACTTGATTATGAGGGGATAAATTTTCACCTAGAAATAGTTGTTGTTTTTATCATGTTTGTGAAATAAAATTTGCTTGCTGCAATGAGCCTTTTTATGACCTACCTTGTTGTAAGCTACTTGTCATACTTTTCCCGTACTTGCTGAGTACGACATGCACTCACCCTTGCATTGCCACATAAACATCAGCTACAGGAGATAAGTACTTCGAAGGCCATGTGGAGTACTAGGCGTGCGAACTACCGTCAACATGCCTGTGGAGTTGAAGATTGGAGCCTGCTGTTTTAGTCATTTTTCGCTGTCATTTAGAGACTTCCTCTGCAAGAATAAGTTAGATATTCATGAGTGAGACATTGAGTCATTGTAATAAAGTACTTAAACCCTATTTATTCATGGTTATATTCTGAATTCAGTGTGTGGATTACATGTGTATATATGATGAACATCCTGGGCACACATATGCATTCACTTGGTTCTATTTTCGGAACCGGGGGTCACAGCTGCGTATTGATGCAAGAAGGACGTGTGGTCGCGTATGGCTCACACCAGCTTCAAAACCATGAGCATTACTATACGTCTCATGATCTTGAGCTCGCTGCTGTGGTTTTGGTGCTGAAAATGTGGAGGCACTATCTTCGGGGGAATTTGGTGCATCTCTACACCGACCACAAGAACTTAAAATATATCTTCACCCAGAAGGAGCTGAATATGAGGCAAAGAAGGTGGTTAGAACTAATCAAAGACGAATGTGGTTGCCGACGTGTTGAGTCGGAAATCACAGGTCCATAACCTCACCATTACACCGGTGGAAGAGGAAGAGCCGAGTTTATACTTGGTTCCTTATGGATCACTCTACAACCTTGCTCTCATCCCTACCATTAGGGAGGATATCATTGCAGCTCAGAAAGTTGACAAGGGCATGGCACATCTCCGGAGACGGATAGATAGTGGGGATATTAAATGTTTCCAGAAAGATGATGAGGGGACGCTGTGGTTCAATGACCACATAGTCGTACCCCGGAATATAAAGCTGAGGAAGAAGATCCTTGATGAAGCTCACTTGTCTAAATTCTCCATTCATCTGGGCAGTAACAAAATGTACCAAGATTTGAAAAGAAAATTTTGGTGGACACGGATGAAGAAAGAAGTGGCTAAGTACGTATCCGAGTGTGATACGTGTAGACGAGTGAAAGTGGATCACATGAGTAAATTAGGGCTGATGCAACCCCTGAAAATTTCAGCATGGAAGCGGGAAGATGTGAACATGGATTTCATTGTGGGATTACCTCTGACTTCCAATGAGCATGATTCAATTTGGGTTATCATTGACCAGTTAACCAAGTCGGCTCACTTCATTCCCATACATACATATTTCCATGCCAGCAGGTATGAGGAGTTGTACATTGCAAGAATTTTATGCTTGCATGGAGTACCCAAGACGATAATCTCAGATCAAGGCGCACTGTTTGTGGCTTGTTTCTGGGAGCAGTTGCAAGCTGCTTTGGGTACCAAGCTGATTAGAAGCTCCGCCTATCATCCTCAGACAGATGGGCAAACTGAGAGGGTGAATCAAGTATTGGAAGACATGTTGAGAGCATGTGCCATCCACCACGGTAGGAATTGGGATGATCATCTACCGTTGGCGGAATTCTCGTACAACAATGGCTATCAAGCGAGTATCAAGATGGCACCATATGAGGCTCTCTACGGTCGCAAATGCCGCACCCCATTGAACTGGTGCGAGTCCGGTGAAAGGGTCAATTGATTTGGTGAACTACACCGAAGAGCGCGTTCAGATTATTCAAGCAAACTTTAAGGTCGCCCAATCCCGACAGAAAAGTTACGCTGATAAGAGGTGTAGGCCACTACACTTCGACGTCGGGGAACACGTGTACCTCCGTGTATGTGACACCCTCATTTCTGGTTTCCGTGTATTCATGTAGAGAAAACATTTTAAAATAAATTGAAACCGAGAAAGAATCAAAGAAGTTAGAAAAAAAGAAGCAAATTCCAGTGTACAGAGAGCGCCGAAGACAACTCCCGCGGCTCGCTGGCCATGTGGCATGTTCGGAGCTCATCTCCGCAAATGGGGAGGGGTCCGCCGCTAAACAGGCTACGTGGCAGGCTCGGAGCTCATCTCCGCAAAAGGGGAGAGGTCCAACACTGTGGGACACGTGTTGCCCGCGGAGCTAGCCTCTGCAGAGAAGCGAGGGCAGTCCCGCAGGACACGTGTCACCTTCGGAGCTAGTCACCGCGGAAATCAGAGGATCAGTTGCGTGGGATACGTGTCGATCTCGGAGCTCACCTCCGAGAGGTCCGGTTCTAATTGACACGTGTCGCCACCGGAGCATATCTCCGGGAGGTCCGTCACTGTTGGACACATGTTAACCTCGGAGCTCGTCTCTGAGAAGAAAGGAACTCTAGCGCTGTTAGGATACGTGGCACACCCAGAGCCACCTCCGGAGAGAGGGAAGGTCAGGCACTGACATGTGGCATGCGCGGAGCCACCTCTGAATAGAGAGAAGGTCCCGACCGCCAGGATACGTGGCGCACGCAGAGCTCACCTCCGAAGGAGAGGGAGGTCTCGCTCTCTTGACACGTGACACAACCGGAGCTCGTCTCTGCGGAGAGAGGGATACCAGGCCCCGGTGGACACGTGGAGCTTCCGGAGCTCATCACCGTAGAGGTAACGAATTCTGGAGCGGTTTTTGCTTCTGTACGCGTGGGAATACCGGTACGGGAGGAAACCGACATGAATTCCACAATTGTTACCGCACCAAATCAACTAAAAATAAGTTGTTAAGATTCAACGACAAAGTTGAATAGGACTCTTATTCGAAGTCCAATCAGATTATAATTCTTTCCTCCCGATTATAAATAGAACCCAGAACCTTTGGCCGAAACCACGAACTTCTTTTCCAACTCCTGAGCCGACGAGTTAGAGCCCTAGCCCCCAGCTCGCTGAATAAACCCTTCGCCAGAGTTTGGTCGAGAGAAATCGCCGGAAGGGAGCCCAACGATCTGTCTGATAAGAGAAGGACCCCGAGACTAAGAAGAACATAAGGTAGGTCTCCAATACCACCTTACGACATCATCGTGTTTTCTTTGCATCTGTTCTTCGATTCCTTTCGAACAGAAACTTTTTCGGGGACAGATCACTTGTTGATCAGTTTGATCTAGATCTAAAGACAAGATCATCGCCACGTCCACATTTGATCTGAACACCTATGTTCATCGTAAAACCATGCAATCCATGCTAGAACACGTACAAACCGACCTAATAAAAACTGCACCATAGGATTAACATGCATATACATCATTACATCTTAAAGTAGAGTTTATGCATGATATTGATTGCTGTGAATCTTGTATGTGCGTGATCGTGTATAGAAGGACAAGCTCAGGGAGCTACCTACGACGGGCTACAACAACAAGATTTTGAGCAACAGGAACCTCCAGAACAAGGCAAGTGCCCTTTGACCATATTGATCCAATGTTTTGGGAAACTGTTTTGTTTTGCGAAAAGGTGTGTGTGTGCTGAGTGAAACATGATGGGAAACCCTTTTATAGGAGTTTACTAGTTTTGGTTGAACCACCCTTGTCGCCTGGAAAGTTTATGAGTCGGGTATGGGTTTTACTTTTATGCTTCGCTGAGTCCATGGGATTGGGAAGCGAGATAGATGTGTCTAGCTAACTGCACTCGTAATGGTAATGAGAAACTGATGTTGTTAATAAAAATGGATCGGAGGGAGATATAGGCAAGCCTGGGTTTGTGCATGAGGTAGCCTGAGATGGTGGTTACTTGCCGTAGATCTAAGGACCGGTTCATGCGAGCACATGCCAGGATAACAGTGTCACCATGAGGCCAAGTATGGGTGCGGATTAGCTGAGTAATTAGGTAAGTTACTATATTGTTATGGACCGTGGAAGGCGCGGGGAATGGGAGTCGAGTGAGGACTGCCCTAGGAACTGCATGGCACAAGAGGGGGCCCGTGGGTGGGAGAATTGGAGATTCTAGCCTGCCGGTGAAACCTTAGTGAGTCCATACATCTAGTAGCCCCTTTGTAAAGGCTATTTTGTTATCTCTTGGCCATACACCGACGGTTGTGTACTGGTATAATGGAGGTTCTGCAGTCGCCAACGGGTGAAGAAATCACAAACTTGTGGGTAAAGTGGTACAACCTCTGAAGATTCTAAAACTATCATGATAGCCGAGCTTACGGTCACGAGCGCCTGGCCAACTTCCATGATTAGTTGGGATGGTTATTGGCTATGGTTATTGGTTATGGTTTTGGATGGTTTGGTTTTGGTTTTGTTTTCGGGACTGTTGAGTCCGGGTGATAAGATGGGTTGCATGACTGTTGAGTCATGGCAGTGAGGTTGGTCTCGGTGTGAGACGAAATTGTTTATGAGATGAAATGGTAGCGAATACGAGATGGTATTCGTGAGATGGTAGCGAATACGAGAAGGTATTCATGAGAAAGAATGAGGTCGATTAATGTCTGGTTGGGACACGGAAGGTAATGAACATAATGGAGGTATGATTGATATTTTAATACATATTGGGATTACATTCGCTTAAAGATAAGTTGCTGTTTTATCATGGTTTTGATAAATAACTTTGCTTTCTGAAATGAGCCTTTTTATACCTACCTTGTTGTGAGCTACATATCATATTTTCCCGCACTTGTTGAGTACATCATTGTACATAAACTTGCATTATTATTTCATCATCAGCAACAGGAGAAGATTACTATGAAGACCAGGTGGAGCATTAGGCGTGTAATCTGTCCTCAACCTTGCCCGTGGGGGAATGGAGTAGAGATGGAGCCACTGCTGCTGCTTAGATTGCTTCCGCATTAGAATAAAGACTTCCGCTGTTAGATTAAGACTTCCACTGTGAGCAAGAGTCCAAGACTCATGAGACATTGTAATAAACTCTGTTATTCGTGGTCGTATATATATTCTGAAATTCAGTTTGTTGATGATGTGTATATGTGTGATGAACATCCTGGGCACACATATGCATCAGTTCTCGGTTCCGTGGTTTTCCACAAAATTGAGGGCATCACAGATTGGTATCAGAGCCACGTGTTGACGGTAGGTTACACGCTTAGATAGATTACAGATTGGTATCAGACACAGATTGGTAGCTAAGCCACGCTGACCTTAGGATTGAAGCCTAGGATGCATAAATTGGCCTTGAAACTACCTTGACATAGGATACAAGCCTAGGAAAGGCCATAGATTGGCAACACCCTAAGCCATATAGGACCCCCATTGAACAAGCCTTGACTATAAGTCGTATGAGCCCTTGCGATGATTGTTTATGATTGTGTACTTAGTGTGAGTTGTGGGCCGTCTCAAAACGTTGTCCATATCCACACATAAGTAGAAAGAGGTGTGAGATGTCTCGGCACTTGTTCACATCCTCATATGGGCTGATATATATAGTCCAATCCACCTTGATGCATATAGTTAGGGGGATCCATCTAACCTTCTAATCTTCTATTCTATTTCGTTCTCTCTCACAGATGGTGAGAGGAAATGCCAGCCAGAGGAACGTCCGTGACAACCAAGAGGATGGCCATGATGAAGTTCCTGTTAACCCCGGAGCTGGTGAGAACAACCTGGAACGGTTGATGGCCATGCAGAATCAACTTATGCAAACCATGATCCAAACTTTGGGTCAGTTGCAGGCCAACAACAACAACCCCGTTCCGGCACCACCGCCACCACCACCGCCGGCTCAAAACAGACTGGGAGAGTTCATGAGGACTTGACCACCCACTTTTGCTCAAGCTAACGACCCCATGGAGGCCGACGACTGGTTGAAATCCATGGAGAAGAAGCTTGCCATAGTGCAGTGCAATGACCGAGAGAAGGTTCTTTTTGCGTCGCACCAACTCATGGGAGCTGCCGCTGACTGGTGGGATGCCCTATGCAACGCTCATGTCGACCCGGAGACGATCACTTGGACTGAGTTCAAGGAGAGTTTTCGCTCTCATTACATCCCTACTGGTGTAATGATGCTCAAGAGACAGGAGTTCGAAGGTCTCTGCCAAGGACAGAGAAGCGTGAATGAGTATCTCAACATGTTCACGCAACTATCCCGGTACGCCCCCGAAGACGTCAACTCGGACCAAAGGAAGCAGTACCTGTTCATGAGAGGGTTGAACAATGAGATCCTGGTTCAGCTCCCCAACAATGACTACGCGAGCTTCAGAAGCTTGTTGACAAGGCTATAGCAGTTGAAAGCAAGATCCGAGAGATCGAGCGAGAGTGCAAGAGGAAGATGCCATACCAGCCTCAAGGGAGCAACGTACGACCTCGGTACATGCCCCCAGCTGCACCGCAGTATGGATCGACCGCTCCTGCATACCGGTCTAATCAGCCACCACAATAACGACCCGTTGCACAAGCACCTCATGTGCCTTTGCCTCCTGTGCCCCGACCCAACATGGGCGCTCCTGTTCAAAACCCCCGCCCCAACGTACCTGCTGCCGTAGGCAACAGGGCATGCTTTGCATGCGGGAAACATGACACTTCGCGAGCCAGTGCCCGAGGAGAGGCCCTGGACAGCAAGGCAACGTGCCCAAGCAGAACCCGTGACCGAACGGAGGGGACAATCAAGGAAACAGTGGAAAGTAGTACTATGCTCGCGGCAACGTGAACCATGTCTCTGCTGAGGAAGCACAACAGGCTGAGGACGTCGTAATTGGTATGTTCTTTGCCAATTCTAACCCAGCCACCATTTTATTTGATTCTGGAGCAT
The DNA here is from genome assembly GCA_030760725.1 of Neostapfia colusana. Taxonomy (NCBI): domain Eukaryota; kingdom Viridiplantae; phylum Streptophyta; class Magnoliopsida; order Poales; family Poaceae; genus Neostapfia; species Neostapfia colusana. The sequence goes on along the minus strand of JASWHV010000007.1, from coordinate 98,293,402 downwards.
CGCATTCCTTCATATCATCCAAGTATGTTGCCAAGCATAATCTACCCATATCACACTTAAAATGTGCTATGTTAGTTAATTCTCCCGGTGGAGAGATGAGGACTAATATAGTATGTCCGAAAGCAAGCCTTAAAATAAGGGGGTAGACATCCTTTCCAACCTCATTGTCTTGGATTTCCAAGGGCTTGACATAATACTTGGGATGGATTGGTTAAGCAAGCATAACGGGGTAATCCAATATGCTGAAAGAAGTGTGCAGTTGACAAACGAGCACGGTATTCGTGTCGAGTTTGAGTCAGCCCAACAAACAACTGTGTATGATTGAAGAACACGTGAAAAGCTACCAGAGGGGGGGTAAATGGTAGATTAAAACTTTTCGCAGCGGAAACAACAAAAACCCCTCAGCAAAAATCAATCGGTTAAAGAAACCGTGTGTGCAAGTGTTTTCAAACATGTTAAACCGTGAAAAATCAAGTAGAGAGATAGAGAATCAAGTCACGGATCTAATGCAACAAGAATCACTTGTAAACACGGAGTAAAACTTGAGATACGATCAAAACATTAAACGAAGATCAATTTGTTCTACCCGATATAAAACAGATCTGCAACGCTGCAAAGAAACTCGTGTATCTTGAAAACTACAGATCCGAAGCTCGTGAAAATTTCACAGATGATAGATAATTGAGTTGTGAAACAACCCAAAAAGAATCATGTCAATCGGATCTATAAAACTCGAGTTATGAACGAAACACCGAAGCAACGTCGTTCTGTCCCGAAACTCAGCGAGAAAGACTTGACGGAAAACAAGTCGGACGAACAAGGCACAAAAGCTCCTCGAAACTATGAACTTTATTCAATAGAAACAGAAGAGGAACAGCCCAAAGTTCTCTACCCACGAGAGCTCTGGCCTCCCTTGCTTTTATAGTCAGCCCTCAGGCTAAACAGTCCAATGTAGGACTCCTACTCCTAATTGGACTCGTATCCTAACTTACCATAACTGCTTAGGACTCTCCTATTCGCAGATAGAAGCAATCGTGAGACTTCCAAACACCTTAGGAACGTCCTAAACATTACTAAAACAACTCAACTTCGTGTCTAGCACAAAATCCTATCATAACCAACTCAAATCTTCCATATTTGAGCCTTATCCGACTCAGCCTCAGCCTGAGTACGCAATACAGCCGGTTGGACCTTTCCGACCAATTCTTTACGTCCACTTCTCTTCATCACGCCTTGGAACAATGTTGCCACGTCCATGCACTCCTTGCACACGTGCAAACACCTTCCAACGACGTACACGCAACCTTCATATGCACTGTCCTTGATCCAAACATGCTGCGCGACCTCCCGATCAACTCAACCACAGCTCCTCCCGAACTTGGTTGTTGGAACCTCATCTCCTCCCTGAGACTAGTCCAAGGATCCCGTCACCAGCCATGTCTTGAACTCAAGCAACACCTGCACATGAATAAACAACCAATTCTTCCAAGCACAAGTCCTCGACTTGACTCACGTTAGTTCGAAAACCACAACACCTTACATGAGCACGTCACATAAGCATGTTGCAAACCATATCAAATGATAACAGCCATAACCACCAAAACACACCAAAAACATAGCAAATTAATACTAAGAAAACCTTCCCATAAAACAAGTTTGAAACATTGCGAGATAACAGCAAAAACAAGACGCTGCTGTTCTACGAGTTGAACTTCACGGGAGCTCCCTAAAAACAAGCTCCGGACCTCACAGAAGCTCTCCGGACCTTGCAGGAGCTCTCCGGACCTTGCGTCGGACCTTGCCAACACTTGGCGGACCTAACAAAGAACTTGTCGGACCTTGCCACAGAAGAATGTTTTGGGAATATTCAAAACTTTGAATGTTAATGCTAACTTTTATCCTAATTGCCAATGTATTCAGCACACATAGGTCTCACAATCTCCCCCTTGATGAATGCATTGGCAACACCAATTAAAATACGAACATTGGCTTATGAAAAGTTTTGAAAAGCTTTGAAAACTCATTTCTCCCCCTTTATTAATTTCTCCCCATTTTTTAAAATCAGAGAAGGAAGAAAGTGTATAACATATGCAAAGTGTAAAAAAATCTCTCCTTATACATATTTCTCCCCCTTTGACAATGTATTCAGCAAGGTTCAAAAGAGAAATTTTTAAATGTTATGAGCATATTATAACATATAGAGTAAAATGCACTAGTGGTCCATGAACTTGTCAGGCTGTGTCACATAAGTCCATGAACTCCTAAAATATATTTAGAGGTCCCTAAACTAGTTAAGTAGGTCATTAGAGGTCCAAAACACATCTGGCACGCCAGCATGGAGGACACGTCATACAGGAGTGAAGACACGCTGGATCTCCGTTTTACAAATAACCCCCCGCGATCCCTCCTATTCAGACGTGCCCCTGTGTTCATTTGTGCCCCTATGTCCCTCCTGTTCAAACGTCTCCCGTGTAATCTCTGCCAGCGCTGGTGTGGGGGTTTAATTAAAACATTTTATTCAGATATACTAGAAATCTGCAATAGCAATTCACACATGAAGATCAAACATTTTGTTCATGTCAAATATTTTGTTTAAGCATCATTTTTTAGATCAAACTGAAGCTATTGCATTCTGAGTTCACAAGTTATGTATAACCCCAGTTACAATATTGAGTGCGCTATTAATGTAATGAAAAATATCAAATGAACATGACAAAATATGCAACATCAATAAGCACAAAAAATCACTTCTTTTTCTCAGCAGCTACTTTCTTTGTCTCTATCTTTTTTTGTGCTTCAACAGCAGCCTTACGCTTGGCTGCCTTGGCTTTGCCCTCCTTGGTTGCTGTAGTAGGAGGAACTGGTCTTGCTTTTGGTTGATTTGTCATGATGAAGAAAGAGTCTGGCAAGGCTTCAACCTCCAGCTCCATGGTGCTACACTGTGATGCATGCTGAGAATTTGTAAAGAAAATGATCAGTTTCAAAAACTGAGATCAGAATACTAGGACTTGTGTGTAACATACCTCCGCTTCCATTTGTGATACCATTGTGTCAGTTATTTGTGATTGAAGTGGCTCCGTTGCATGCTGAGGTAATAGTGTTTCCTACAACAAGTAGTTAGGTTGGTTTTCATATTGTAGGAAATAAATTTATACAACCATTAGAATTACCTGGATCATGACAATTTCTTGATCAACTAACGTTGAATCAGATACTTGTGCAGGTTTCCTTTGTGGTGCAAGTTTTGGCCTTAGACCTGCCTTTTTTAACTCACAACCAGCACTATTATGACCTGAAACACCACAATACCCACAAGTGATGATTATTCCATGTCTTGACATCGCAGATGCTCTATTTCTCCCTTCTTTCTCAAAAGGTTGTTTCCTTCTTGACTTAGGTGGTCTGCCGGCCTTTTTAACATACACTGGAGGTAGCACTTTAGGACCATTCACTTTTTCCCACGTGGTCTTATCACTACATGGCCAAATGTTATGCCCATAAGCTTCAAGGTACCTCTCAGCTTTGTAGCACTCATGAATAATTGATTCTGCAGGTATCCTCTCATTTCTTAAGCAAGCCATGCCATGAACACAAGGGACTCCTGTTAGATCCCACCTTCTGCAACTACAAGTTTTTTTTGTGATGTCAACAATATATGACAACCCCTTATCATCCACTTGGAAAACACCTTTACCAGCAGGAAGTGCATAACATGTGTTAGCCAATTCTGCAGTTTTCTGAACCTTTTTCCTGATTTTAGGACAAATGGGGCCTGACCACACTTCACCTACTTCTTTACCTTTGTTGTAATGCCTAGTCATAAGCTGACATTTGATCCTTTCCAACATACTAAGTATTGGCATCTCCCTAGCATCTAATATGTATTTATTAAAGACCTCACAACTATTGTTAAGTAGGATGTCACATTTAGGAAAATGGCTGAAGAAGGCTCTTACCCAGGTATTTGGTGGCATCTTCTCTAGCCAATCGTATGCTTGTTGGTTTAGTGCCTTCATGATCTCCATGTTAGTGTTCCACTCCACTACACTGCTAGACCTAGCACATGCCCATAATTGGTTCTTCAAATTTTCTCCCTTGAAGTGTTGCTGAAAGTTGGAGTACAGGTGTCTGACACAAAATCTATGTTCAGATTCAGGGAACACCTGTTGCACTGCTGGAATTAGACCCTTTTGCTTGTCTGTCATCACAGTCCAGGGATATGTGTTTTCTATGCCAAGGTCTTCTTTTAGTGTTTGCAGAAACCATTTCCAGGAGTTGAAGTTTTCGACCTCAACAACCCCCATTGCTATTGGATATATGCAGTCATTAGGATCAATACCAACTGCAGTTAAAAGTTGACCTCCAAACTTTGTTTTAATATGACAACCATCAAGGCATATGAATGGCCTACATCCAGACATGAAACCTGTTTTACAAGCACTGAGTGACATATATAAAGTGTTGAATCTAGGACCAACAAGATTAACAAAGAAAGTGCTGCCACGATTTGTTCTCCTCAGTTCGTTCCCATAGTCCCATAACATGTTGTACTGTTCAATCTCATCCCCATGAATCTGATTCATTGCTATCCTTCTGGCCCTAGCAAGTTTGCTCCTAGATGGTGTGAGATTCCATTCTTTCTGCACAGTCCTAGCAAAATTTTTTAGGGTCATCTTGTCATCAGCTCTAAATGTGTCCAAGTATTTTTCAGCTAACCAAGTTGAAGTGCACCTCTGAAGTTCCCACTTTTTCTGACAGTTGTGGTTACCATTGTATGTTTTGATCATTAATCCATTGCACCTCTTATCATTTGAAGCGTAAAGGTTCCATGAACAACCTTGTTCACACACTGCACCAATTCTTTTCTTCTCATTTCTTGGCATTTTGATGTTCACTCTATTCTTCAGAGAGTACTCGGTTATTGCCTTTCTTAGAACTGCAGCTGAACCAAATACCATGCCCACCATGAAGACAGGATTGTTCATGTCTTCTGGTCTCCATGATTTGAACTTCAATCTTGGCTCTCCCTCTCCATCCGAATCAGGCAACTGCAGCCCATCATCATCAGAGGACATATCTCCTCCATCAACAGTCACATCCATTGGTTCCTTGCCCTTGCCAATCTTCTTTCCTTTAGCCAGTCCCTCATCAACTACTTCCTCATCTATGTTGTCCATAAAAAGATCATCATCCTCATTGTCAAGCTCATAGTCACTGTCAAAAAACTCAGAATCACTGTCCTCATCTTCATTTGTTCCATCACGAATTACCTCTTGTTGTGCTACTGCTGTCACCATAACCTTGTGTGGGCTCATAATTTTAGGCAATGTTGTAATTGGGTTTGCTACAATGTCATCCCAATTGATACCTGCAATGCTGTCATCATGATCCAAATAAATGATTAAGTTCTTCTCTTTTTCCACAATGTCAGCCATAACAAGTGTGTCTGCATCTGTAGAAATTGACATCAAGCCATCCGCAAGACTTTTCCCAGGCAACAACCAATAGACTCTCAAAGTTGGTTTTTGATCATAACCAAGCTCAGCAAAAAAGTCATCAAACCATAACATAGACCAACTGTCTTTCTCACAATAATCAAACCAATTGACTTTTCCATCAATGTAAGCCCTGTTTGCCTCTTGTCCAACAAAAAAACCTCCATGCCGCACCTCAACTGAAAACAGTTCATCCCCAACACCTAGTGCAAAGTATTAAACTAAGAGAAATTATAAAGAAAACAGTTCATCCCCAACATTATCAACTGAAAAACAGTTCATCCCCAACATATAGAGCCCTAATCCCTAACCAAATTTGAGGCACAATTCGAAATCCCATTCATCATCTACATCCACAGATCAAACAAAGATAAATTATGAAGAAAATGAGTTCATACCGTACACAGGTGATGGTTCCCCATCCTGCCGCAAGGTCACCACCATCTTTTCGTCTGCCGGAGGCCTGCTGCTGCACCCCCAACGATTCGCCGCCCAACTATTCGTCTGCCGGAGGCCTGCTGCACCCCCGACGATTCGCCTGTCCGCTGCTGCAGCACCCGACGTTTCACCTGCTGAAAGTCACAGATGAACACAGGCCACGTCTGAATAGGAGGAACCACAGGGGGTTATTTGCAAATTGGAGATCCAGGGTGTCTTCACTCATGTATGACGTGTCCTCCACGCTGGCGTGCCAGATGTGCTTTGGACCTCTAATGACCTACTTAATTAGTTTAAGGACTTATAAATACGTTTTAGGAGTTCATGGACTTATGTGACACAGCCTGACAAGTTCATGGACCACCAGTGCATTTTACTCTAACATATACATACAAAACAAAGCTCATCCAAGTCATACTATCAGGTTACTTACACTATCACATCAATGAGATACATAAAGTAGTGTAAGCCATGCTAGAGATCAAATGTATTTTTCAGTTTAAGCAAGTCATGATCTCCCTTACTCAACTATTTCAAAACCTGAAAACATGACACTTGTTGCTGCATTTTTATTATTCATAATCATTTAAGGCACAAAATTGATCATATGATATTTGCAAGAGATTATATGCCGCATCAGCCTTATTCTAACCAACCAAGCCAAGCCTATGTCATTTGACAATCAGAAGCTTAAGGACATGGTTTTAGTCATACACAATTCCTTCCAAGTTCATATCTTAGTGCAATGATAAGCAATCTCAAAAGAAGAAGTGCGATGCATGCATATTCTCCTGATCTTTTCTCAAATTTTTATTTGAAAACTCAACATGTGAGCTGATCACTTGATTAAATTTTTTTTATGATTAAAAGCACTTGTGAGCACGCAACAAGTTCAAAACAGCAAGAAAGTTCGATCATGACCAGATTTAGTGTAAGTAATTATTCCAATTACTAGTCATGGCAAAAACTACAAAATGTATAACATGAGTAATGTAGTAAGAACTTTCAGCCTGTAAAAGGAATCACAAAGTCATATATGTATGAAATACTATGCTCATATTATTTTAGTTTCAGATTCACACATAGACTTTCAAAGTTTCAAAAACTCCCCCTAAATTTAAGCCATGAGGATGCATAACCCCTATTTAACTACGAATGAAACAAAAACGAGTGAAATCCAAAGGTTTTGTAAAAATATCAGCCAATTGTTGTTCGGTATCGACATGGTGAAGCACAATGTTTCCTTTTTCAACATTATCACGAAGAAAGTGATACCTAATGTCAATGTGCTTAGTTCTAGAGTGTTTCACGGGGTTTTTAGCAATACAAATTGCACTAGTGTTATCACAAAACAGTGGAACACTATCTAAATCAACCCCATAGTCCCTAAGTGTTTGAACAATCCAAATAATTTGTGAGCAAGCGCTAGCCGCAGCTACATATTCAGATTCGGCCGTGGATTGTGCAACTGAACTTTGTTTTCTAGAGGACCAAGCAACAAGTGAATTACCAAGAAAATGACAAGCACCCGAAGTACTTTTCCTATCAATCCTACAACCCCCAAAATCAGCATCCGAAAAAGCTTTCAAAGAAACGTTTGAGGAAGAAGGAAGAAAAATGCCAAATTCTTGAGTTCCATGTAGGTACCTGAGAATCCTTTTGATGGCTTGGCGATGTGAAGCACGTGGAGAAGCTTGAAAACATGCACAAAGACATACGCTGAATTGTATGTCCGGTCTTGACGCCGTGAGATACAAAAATGATCCAATCGTACTTCTGGATTCTTTTTTATCGACCGGGTCACCATCTTCGTCAAGTTCAAGTGTTATTGCTGTTCCCATTGGTGTCCGAAGAGGCTTGCATTTGTCCATGTTGAAGCGCTTAAGAAGGTCCTTTGTATACTTAGTTTGATGCACAAAAGTTCCTTCTTTTGTTTGCTTGATTTGCAGCCCCAAAAAGTATGTGAGTTCTCCCATCATACTCATCTCAAATTCAGAACTCATCATAGCTGAAAACTTGGACACGAGATCATGAGAAGCACAACTAAAGATAATATCATCCACATACACTTGAACGAATAATGAGTCATTGCCATGCTTAAGTACAAAAAGAGTTTTATCATCCTTGCCCATGGTAAACCCCTTTTCAAGTAAGAATGTTTTTAACCTATCATACCATGCTCTAGGGGCTTGTTTTAGACCGTACAAGGCTTTGGACAATTTGTAAACATGATTAGGAAAATTTGGATTTTCAAAACCCGATGGCTGCTTAACATAAACCTCCTCCTCTATGTAGCCATTAAGAAAAGCACTTTTAACATCCATTTGATATAACTTGAAACCTTTAGATGCAGAAAATGCTAATAAAATTCTTATAGCTTCTAATCTAGCAACAGGAGCAAATGTTTCATCAAAATCTAGACCTTCAATTTGAGTGAAACCTTGAGCAACCAACCTAGCTTTATTCCTAACCACAACCCCATCCTCACTTTGCTTATTTTTAAATACCCATTTAGTTCCAATTAACGTGTGACCTTGAGGTGGAGGTATAAGTTTCCAAACATTATTTCTTTCAAAATTTTCTAACTCTTTTTGCATGGCATTAATCCAAGATTCATTAGTGAGTGCGTGTGATATATCCTTGGGTTCAAAAGAAGCAACAAAAGCAGAATGAGCATGAGAGTTTGGATCGCAAAACCTGGACCGAGTGACTCCTTCATGCAAGCTTCCAATGATTTGTTGTGGAGGATGACTTTTGAGTACTCGGAGGGGAGTAGACACTTCACAAGCACCTTCTTCTTCATGTTCGGACCTTTGATTAGGAGAGCTTGTTGATTGAGGAAGGTCCGAACCAGCAGTAGTGACTGTTGGTGCTGGTTGTGGTGCAAAATCAGCAGCTTGATCGTTATTTACTTCCGAGTTTTCGGGCAGCAGCACCACTTCTTCATCTTCTTCAATAAAAATACTCTCCCCCTGCGGATATGGATCCGGACCTACAATATTGGAGCTAGTACTTGGGCTAGCTTCATCAAAAGAAACCTCGCAAGTCTCAACAATTTTGTTAGTGTCAAGTAAAAGCACACGGTAGCCTCTAGCATGAGATGGATAACCAAGAAACATGCCATCAACAGATCTAGCTTCAAATTTATCAAGATTACCATGTTTCTTAACAAAGCATTTGCAACCAAAAACCCTAAAGTGTTTAACACTAGGCCTATGTCCAAACCGGAGCTCATATGGGGTTTTTCCAAGCTTAGCACGCAAGAAAACACGATTTGAGACATAACAAGCGGTTGCAATTGCATCAGCCCAAAATTTCTTAGGAGTTTGATATTCATCAAGCATAGTCCTAGCCATCTCAACTAAGGTCCTGTTCTTTCTTTCTACGACACCATTTTGTTGTGGTACATAGGGTGAAGAGTATTGATGATCTATTCCATTTTCAGCACAAAAGTGATCAAAGGATTGGTTTTTAAATTCAGTTCCGTTATCACTTCTAATTGCTTTTAATGATCCTGGGTGATCAATAGATAATCTAAGAAATAAAGTTCTAAAATGACTAAAAGCTTCATTCTTAGATGCCATAAAATAAAGCCAAGAATATCTGTAATAATCATCAACAATCACAAGCACATACCATTTACCTCCGAAGAATTGAACACGCGCCGGACCTACTGTGTCAAGATGTGAAAGTTGTCCCGGTTCAGCTGTCATGGTCATTGTGAGAGGAGCATGTGAACCTGCAACAAACTTAGCATGTCTACAAGAAGAGCACACAATATCATTGTCCTTTTTAAGCTTCGGCAGCCCACGTATGCGATCGAGAGCACTAACACGAGTGAGATGATCAAAGCCTATGTGACCAAGTCTACGATGCCAAAAATATAGATCCTTTGTATCATTAGCAACTAGACACCGATGCTTAGAAGTTGACAAATCAAAATCAGCTTTAAAAACTCTTCCAAACCTAGACATGTTAAACAAAAGCTCACCTTTTGAATCTACAACCTTGCAGCAATTTTTAGCAAAGCTAACCTCTAGATTTTCATCTAGCAATTGTGAAACCGAAAGCAAGTTGTATTTCAAATTTTTAACAAGTGCCACATCTTCCAAAGTGTAGAGATTGTTTACTCTAACCGAACCTTTAGCAATTATGGGAGTAGAAGAGTTATCGGCGAAAGTAACATTTTCTACACGTGACACAAAAGAGAGAGAGGAGAACCATTCTTTGTTACCGGTCATGTGGCGTGAGCAACCTGAATCCACAATCCAAATGTTCTCCTTCCTCAAACGTGAAACCTACACAGCAGCACAATACGTCGATGACTCAATACTGGGGTTAGTTAAAAGACTTTTAGGAATCCAGTACTGAGTCACACGACGTCCAGCAGGAATAACACGCGAAAGCTGAGAAGGTACAGCAGGTTTATGAGCCAAACATCGAAAATTTTAGTTCCCAACTACTGACTTAGAAGATGTGTTATACGTAGCACAAGAAACAGTAGGTCCGGGAGCAAGTTTTTGACTCATTACAGCAGGTTGCAAGCTCCGAACATTCGGTCTAGCAGATTTTGCTTGGTTGTTATGTGATCTAGCAAGTATTCTTTGTTTCTTATCGTGTTTAGCTAGTCTATAACAAAAATCCATGACATGACCATCTCTACCACAGTAGGTACAATGAAAAATAACCTTATTATCAAGTCTAGATGAGCAAGCAACACGTTTATTAGAACCCGAATGGGACAGTACTCCTGCAGATTTGAAAATCACCTCTTTTTGTCTAGGAGCTGTTTGAATCAAACTGCTTCCTAATGACTTTACAACTTTAGGTGGGTGTGCCTTAGCATGAGCATGAGAATTAAAACCTAAACCAGTTTTATCATTACAAGACTTGGAAGAATTCAGCAGCAAGTTTAGGTTCTTATTTGCATTAGAAAACCGATCTAGTGTCCTATGCATGTCATCAAGTTTATTGGACAGATCAAAGCAGTTTTCACATGAAGTTTTTCCTTTTAGTTTGCAATTTGAACAATATTTAACTTCATGCACACGTAAAGCATTGTTCAAAATAGAAATCTCATTCATAGCATCATTTAGTTTCTTATTCAGATCATCACATGAAGAACAATGCAAATCAATTGTAGAACAACAAGCATCTTTCAAATTTTTATCATTAAGTGCAGCAAGCTCTTTGTTCTTTTCAATTTCAAGTTCAAGTTTATCAAGTGTAGATGTGTGTGCACTTCTTAAAGAGGATAATTGTTCATAAATCAAATCACATGAGGAACAAGAATCATCATTAGGAATCAAAGTTTTTAAATGATTAATTTCAGATTCTAGTGATTCAATTTTAACAGCATTGTTCCTAAGTTTTTTATCCTTTTTCTTTAATATAACAGTGGCACGAGAAATAGCATCACACATTTCTTCGCAAGTGGGACATACCTCTTCATCGTCGCTGTTGTGTTCTGCCTCCTCAGAGCTTGAACTTGACTTGCTCGCCATGCAGCACATATTTGCCATAGCTTCTTCATCTTCATCACTACCGGTGTCCACATCACTTGAGCCGAAATCTTGAAGTGCAGAGATCATACTATGCACTATGTTGCGCATTGATAAATCTTTCTTCTTCTTATTCTTTGCAAACGATTTCTTCGGCCTTGTTTGCTTTTCTTCACGTGAAGTTGGACCTGAAAGGTTAGGGCACTCCGTATGAAAATGTCCTGTCTTACCACATTCAAAACATCGTTGAGGTCCGGAGCTTCCTCTCCTTCTAGTTCTCACATTTTGCAATGCTTTTGAGAACCGAGTAGAGATGAGTGCAAGCTCCTCCTCTGGAAACTCTTCAATCTGTTCAAGGGTTAGAGAGAACAGCAAAGAGAGTGCACCACTAGATGATGATTGACTAGAACTAGACATGTCACGTTGCGAAACAAATGCAATAGACTTGTTGGGGTTTTTACGTGAGATGATGTCAATTTCATGAGTTTTCAGTTTAGAATAAAGCACGTATAAAGTAAGAGAACTCATGACAGTAGATTCACGAATAGATGTAACTTTCATCTCCCAAATTGACATATCTAATGCTCCTAACAATTGTCTAGCATTTTCAGCATCTGAAAAGTTAACATTGACACTATGCAAGTTGCTGAGAATTTTATTAAAGCGAGCAAAAAGGTCGTCAATTGACTCACTGGGTTGCATCTCAAAATGCATGTATTCTTTCTTAACATATCTTTCCTTACCTCCTTGATCGTATTGGATCCTTCATGGTAGTCACAAAGAGCTTTCCAAACATCATATGCAGATCGGAGGTGTGCAACACGGTCGAAGTTGCTTTGAGTCAATCCTTGGATGATCAAGTTGCGAGCCTTGTTATTGTTGTCAACATCTCTCATGTTCGCAGCCGTAACTTGATCGTTGGGTGGTACATCGAAGTTCCGGTAGACCTTTTCCCATATGGCGAAGCCTTTCGCCTGTATGTAGGCCTCCATCCGCGCCTTCCAAACCTGAAAATCGATGCCATTGAACACACAAGGTTTTGCGGAGTACTTCTCTATGATGGTTAGTCAAAACACGTGCAAATCACAAAGATTAGAGCACCTTGGCTCTGATACCAATTGTAGGATCGAAGAACACGTGAAAAGCTACCAGAGGGGGGTGAATGGTAGATTAAAACTTTTCGCAGCGGAAACAACAAAAACCCCTCAGCAAAAATCAATCGGTTAAAGAAACCGTGTGTGTAAGTGTTTTCAAACGTGTTCAACCGCGACAAATCAAGTAGAGAGGTAGATAATCAAGTCACGGATCTAATGCAACAAGAATCACTTGAAAACACGAAGTAAAACTTGAGATATGATCAAAACATTAAACGAAGATCAATCTGTTCTACCTGATATAAAACAGATCTGCAACGCTGCAAAGAAACTCGTGTATCTCAAAAACTACAGATCCGGAGCTCGTGAAAATTTCACATATGATATATCATTCAGTTGTTAAGACAACCCAAAAAGAATCACGTCAATCGGATCTGTAAAACTCGAGTTATGAACGAAACACCGAAGCAACGTCGATCTGTCCAGAAACTCGGCGAGAAAGACTTGACGAAAAACAAGTCGGACGAACAAGGCACAAAAGCTCCTCGAAACTATGAACTTTATTCAATAGAAACACAAGAGGAACAGCCTAAAGTTCTCTACCCACGAGAGCTCTGGCCTCCCTTACTTTTATAGTCAGCCCTCAGCCTAAACAATCCAATCTAGGACTCCTACACCTAATTGGACTCGTATCCTAACTTACCATAACTGCTCAGGACTTTCCTATCCGCAGATAGAAGCAATCGTGAGACTTCCAAACACCTTAGGAACGTCCTAAACATTCCTAAAACAACTCAACTTCGTGCCTAGCACGAAATCCTATCATAACCAACTCAAATCTTCCATATTTGAGCCATATCCGACTCAGCCTCAGCCTGAGTACGCAATCCAGCCGGTTGGACCTTTCCGACTAATTCTTTACGTCCACTTCTCTTCATCACGCCTTGGAACAATGTTGGCACGTCCATGCACTCCTTGCACACGTGCAAACACCTTCCAACGACATACATGCAACCTTCATATGCACTGTCCTTGATCCAAACATGCTGCGCGACCTCCTGATCAACTCAACCACAGCTCCTCCCGAACTTGGTTGTTGGAACCTGATCTCCTCCCTGAGACTAGTCCAAGGATCCTGTCACCAGCCATGTCTTGAACTCAAGCAACACCTGCACATGAATAAACAACCAATTCTTCCGAGCACAAGTCCTCGACTTGACTCACGTTAGTTCGAAAACCACAACACCTTACATGAGCACGTCACATAAGCATGTTGCAAACCATATCAAATGATAACAGCGATAACCACCAAAACACACCAAAAACTTAGCAAATTAATACTAAGCAAACCTTCCCATAAAGCAAGTTTGAAACATTGCGAGTTAACAGCAAAAACAAGACGCTGCAGTTCTACGAGTTGAACTTCACGGGAGCTCCCTAAAAACAAGCTCCAGACCTCACAGAAGCTCTCCGGACCTTGCAGGAGCTCTCCGGACCTTGCGTCGGACCTTGCCAACACTTGGCGGACCTAACAAAGAACTTGTCGGACCTTGCCACAGAAGAATGTTTTGGCAATATTCAAAACTTTGAATGTTAATGCTAACTTTTATCCTAATTGCCAATGTATTCAGCACACATAGGTCTCACAAACTGAAAGGGCAATTTTGAACTACGTCGAAGGAGCAACATTGGACAGCATTCCAGTGGTTCAGGAATTCACGGACGTGTTTCCATAGGAGCTTCCAGGTATGCCACCTGACCGGGACATTGAGTTTGCCATTGATTTGGTACCCGGAACTGCACCCATAGCAAAGAGACCCTATAGGATGCCCGTCAATGAACTAGTGGAACTCAAGAAGCAAATTCAGGACCAGTTGGAGAAGGGTTTTATACGTCCCAGCTCGTCACCATGGGGAGCCCCCGTGCTCTTCGTGGACAAGAAGGATTGGACATAAAGGATGTGCGTGGACTATAGGTCTCTCAACGAGGTGACAATTAAGAACAAATACCCTCTGCCCCGTATAGAAGACCTATTCGACCAAATGAAAGGAGCCCGAGTGTTCTCCAAGATTGATCTTCGGCCAGGATACTTCCAGCTAAAGTTTAAGACCTCTGATATACCCAAGACTGCCTTTCGAACACGGTATGGTTCATATGAATATACCGTCATGTCTTTTGGGTTAACAAATGCAACTGCGTACTTCATGTACCTTATGAACAAGGTTTTTATGGAGTACTTGGAGAAGTTCGTCGTGGTTTTCATTGACGACATTATGGTGTATTCAAAAAGTGAGGAGGAGCATGAAGAACATTTGAAATTGACCTTGCAGAAAATGCGTGAGCATCAATTGTATGCCAAGCTTAACAAGTGCCAATTTTGGCTAAAGGAGATATCGTTCCTAGGCCACATTATCTCCAAGGAAGGAGTATCGGTTGATCCCGGGAAAGTGGGAGATGTTCTGAAGTGGAACCAACCGCAAAACGTGAAGGACATTCAGAGTTTTCTTGGGATGGCTGGATACTATCGACGCTTCATTAAGGACTTCTCTAAGATAGCAAAGCCTATGACGGAGTTGCTAACGAAGGGAAAAGCCTTCCAGTGGACACCAGCATGCCAAGAAAGTTTTGAGGAATTCAAGAAAAGGCCAGCACCGGTTTCGGTATTGCCGGACGTGAGTAAGAGTTTCGACATATATTGTGACACATCCAGACAAGGGCTCGGATGTGTGCTCATGCAAGAAGGACAAGTGGTAGCCTATGCCTCGTGACAATTAAAGAAGCACGAGCTTAATTATCCTACACATGACTTGGAGCTAGCAGCAGTAGTGCATGCATTGAAGATTTGGAGACATTATATCCTTGGTCACCGTTGTGAGATCTATACGGATCATAAAAGCCTCAAGTACATATTTACACAAACGGACTTGAATTCGAGGCAACGTCGATGGTTGGAACTCATTAAGGATTACGATGTTGGAATCAACTACCACCCTGGAAGGGCCAATGTAGTAGCTGATGCATTGAGCCGGAAGGGAGCATGTCACCTACTCACGGTTCGGGAGCTACCACCCGAACTACACAAGGAGTTCAGACGATTACACCTCCGATTCCTGAACAAGATGGAAGTGATGGAGATCCACTCTTAATTGGAGCAAGAGATAAGAGATGGCCAAGCAACGGGTGAGGAGATCAAGGAGATCAAGGAAAGGATCCGACAAGGAATAGAGAAGGATTTCAAAGAAGATGAGAAGGGTATGCTTTGGCTAGGAAAAAGAATTTGTGTGCCTAACGTGAAGCACATCCGCGACATGATATTAAAAGAGGCACATGATTCACCCTATTACATACATCCCGGAAGTACCAAAATGTACAAGGACTTGAAGATTTGTTATTGGTGGGATGGTATGAAAAGGGACATAGCCGAATACGTTGCCCTATGCGACACATGCCAACGGGTGAAGGCCGAACATCAAAGACCCGCTGGATTGTTGCAACCCTTGAAGGTACCCGAGTGGAAGTGGGAGGACATCAGTATGGATTTCATCGTCGGATTGCCACGTACTCAGTCTGGTTGTGAGTCCTTCTGGGTTGTCGTGGACCGATTGACGAAAACAACACATTTTCTCCCTGTAAAGGCCAAGTACAACGTTGCACAATTAGCTGAGTTGTACATGGAGCAGATAGTGTGCCGTCATGGAGTCCTGAGGAGGATAGTCTCAAATCGAGGTTCTCAGTTTACCTCTAGATTTTGGAGGAAGCTGCAGAAAGCTATGGGCACACGACTGGATTTTAGCTCCGCCTATCACCCACAAACCGATGGATAAACCGAAAGGACAAACCAAATTTTGGAGGACATGTTGAGAGGTTGCGCCTTGAAACGTGGGCATAGTTGGGATAGGAGTTTACCGTACGCCGAATTCTCCTATAACAACACCTATCAAGCTAGCTTGAAGATATCGCCTTTCGAAGTATTGTATGGTAGGCGGTGTAGAACACCACTGTTCTGGAACGAGACCGGAGAGAACCAGGTGTTTGGACCCGAAGTGCTACAAGAAGCTGAAAAGCAAGTCCAAACGATACGGGAGAACTTAAAGGCTGTTCAGTCACGACAGAAAGGCTATGCGGACAATAGGCGAAGGAAGTTGACTTTTGAAGTAGGAGACTTTGTATACCGTAAGGTATCACCTATCCGTGGCCAACGACGTTTCAACGTCAAAGGCAAGCTAGCACCTCGCTACATCGGACCATTTAAGATTTTGGACAAGCGAGGAGAAGTAGCCTATCAACTAGAGCTCCCAACATATCTCTCCGACGTACATGACGTGTTTCATGTATCCCAGGTCAAGAAGTGCTTGAGAGTACCAGAGGAGCAAGTACAAATTGAAGAGCTTGAACTTCAAGAGGACCTGACTTATGCAGAGCACCCTGTCCGAATTTTGGACATAAGAGAAAGGGTCACAAGGAACAAAGTGATCCGATGGTGCAAGGTACAATGGAGCCATCACACCGAAGCTGAAGCCACATGGGAGCGTGAAGAAGACATCAAGGCAGAATTCCCTCATCTATTCTCTACTAACGAATCTCGAGGGCGAGATTCAATTTAAGGGGGGTAGATTTGTGACACCCTCATTTATGGTTTCTGCGTGTATTCATGTAGAGAAATTTTTTAAAACAAGTCGAAACTGAGAAAGAATCAAAGAAGTTAGCCAAAAGAAGCAAATTCCAGTGTACAGAGAGCGCCGAAGACAACTCCCGCGGCTCGGGGCTCATCTCCGCAAAGGGGGAGAGGTCCGACCCTATGGGACACGTGTTGCCCCCGGAGCTAGCCTCTGCGGAGAAGCGAGGGCAGTCCCGCAGGACACGTGTCACCTTCGGAGCTAGTCACCGCGGAAATCAGAGGACCAGTTGCGCGGGATACGTGTCGATCTCGGAGCTCACCTCCGAGAGGTCCGGTTCTATTTGACACGTGTCGCCGCCGGAGCTTATTTCTGGGAGGTCCGTCACTGTTGGACACGTGTTAACCTCGGAGCTCGTCTCTGAGAAGAAAGGAAGACTGGCACTGTTAGGATACGTGGCACACCCGGAGCCACCTCCGGAGAGAGGGAAGGTCCAGCACAAACACGTGGCGTCCGTGGAGCCACCTCCGAATAGAGAGGAGGTCCCGACCGCCATGATACGTGGCGCACGTGGAGCTCACCTCCGAAGGAGAGGGAGGTCTCGCTCGCTTGACACGCGGCACAACTGGAGCTCGTCTCTGCGGAGAGAGGGAGAGCAGGCCCCGGTGGACACGTGGAGCTTCCGGAGCTCATCACCGCGGAGGTAACGAATTCTGGAGCGGTTTTTGCTTTTGTACGCGTGGGAATACCGGTACGGGAGGAAACCGACATGAATTCCACAATTGTTACCGCACCAAATCAACTAAAAATAAGTTGTTAAGATTCAACGACAAAGTTTAATAGGACTCTTATTCGAAGTCCAATCAGATTAGAACTCTTTCCTCCCGATTATAAATAGAACCCAAAACCTTTGGCCAAAACCACGAACTTCTTTTCCAACTCCTGAGCCGACGATTTAGAGCCCTAGCCCCTAGCTCGCCGAATAAACCCTTCGCCGGAGTATGGTCGAGAGAAATCGCCGGAAGGGAGCCCAACGACCTATCTGATAAGAGAAGGACCCCGAGACTAAGAAGAACATAAGGTAGGTCTCCAATACCACCTTACGACATCGTCGCGTTTTCTTTGCATCTGTTCTTCAATTCCTTTCGAACAGAAACTTTTTCGTGGACAGATCACTTGTTGATCGGTTCGATCTAGATCTAAAGACAAGATCATCGCCACGTCCACATTTGATCCGAACACCTCTGTTCATCGTAAAACCATGCAATCCATGCTAGAACACGTCCAAACCGACCTAATAAAAACTGCACCATAGGATTAACATGCATATACATCATTACATCTTAAAGTAGAGTTTATGCATGATATTGATTGCTGTGAATCTTGTATGTGCGTGATCGTGTATAGAAGGACAAGCTCAGGGAGCTACCTACGACGGGCTACAACAACAAGATTTTGAGCAACAGGAACCGCCAGAACGAGGCAAGTGCCCCTTGACCATATTGATCCTATGTTTTGGGAAACTGTTTTGTTTTGCGAAAAGGTGTGTGTGTGCTGAGTCAAACATGATGGGAAACCCTTTTATAGGAGTTTACTATTTTTGGTTAAACCACCCTTATCGCCTGGGAAGTTTATGAGTCGGGTATGGGTTTTACTTTTATGCTTCGCTGAGTCCATGGGATTGGGAAGCGAGATAGATGTGTCTAGCTAACTGCACTCGTAATGGTAATGAGAAACTGATGTTATTAATAAACATGGATTGGAGGGAGATCTAGGCAAGCCTTGGTTTGTGCATGAGGTAGCCTGGTATGGTGGTTACTTGCTGTAGATCTAAGGACCGGTTCATGCGAGCACATGCTAGGATAACAGTGCCACCACGAGGCCAAGTATGGGTGTGGCTTAGCTGAGTAATTAGGTAAGTTACTAGATTGTTATGGACCGTTGAAGGAGCGGGGAATGGGAGTCGAGTGAGGACTGCCCTGGGAACTGCATGGCACAAGAGGGGGCCCGTGGGTGGGAGAATTGGAGATTCTAGCCTGCCGGTGAAACCTTAGTGAGTCCATACATCTAGTAGCCCCTTTGTAAAGGCTATTTTGTGATCTCTTGGCCATACACCGACGGTTGTGTACTGGTATAATGGAGGTTCTGCAGTCGCCGATGGGTGACGAAATCACAAACTTCTTGGTAAAGTGGTACAACCTCTGCAGAGTCTAAAACTATCATGATAGCCGAGCTTACGGTCACGAGCGCCTGGCCAACTTCCATGATTAGTTGGGATGGTTATTGGTTATGATTTTGGATGGTTTGGTTTTGGTTTTGTTTTCGGGACGGTTGAGTCCGGGTGATAAGATAGGTTGCATGACTGTTGAGTCATGGCAACGAGGTTGGTCTTGGTGTGAGACGAAATTGTCTATGAGATGAAATGGTAGCGAATACGAGATGGTATTCGTGAGATGGTAGCGAATACGAGAAGGTATTCGTGAGCAAGAATGAGGTCGATTAATGTCTGGTTGGGACATGGAAGGTAATGAACATAATGGAGGTATGATTGGTATTTTAGTACATATTGAGATTACATTCGCTTAAAGATAAGTTGCTGTTTTATCATGGTTTTGATAAATAACTTTGCTTTCTGAAATGAGCCTTTTTATACCTACCTTGTTGTGAGCTACATATCATATTTCCCCGCACTTGCTGAGTACATCATTGTACTCAAACTTGCATTATTATTTCATCATCAGCAACAGGAGAAGATTACTATGAAGACCAGGTGGAGCATTAGGCGTGTAATCTGTCCTCAACCTTGCCTGTGGGGGAATGGAGTAGAGATGGAGCCACTGCTGCTGCTTAGATTGCTTCCGCATTAGAATAAAGACTTCCGCTGTTAGATTAAGACTTCCGCTGTGAGCATGAGTCCAAGACTCATGAGACATTGTAATAAACTCTTTTATTCGTGGTCGTATATATATTCTGAAATTCAGTTTGTGGATGATGTGTATATGTGTGATGAACATCCTGGGCACACATATGCATCAGTTCTCGGTTCCGTGGTTTTCCACAGAATTGAGGGTGTCACAGTGTATCTCTGATGAAAGGCGTGCACCGATTCGGCGTGAAAGGGGAGCTCGCTCCCCTATTTATTGGACCCTATGCTATCACCGAGAAGTGTGGACCAGTGGTGTATCGACTAGAACTACCAGCGTCGCTCGCTGGTGTTCACGACATTTTCCAGTTTCACAACTACGGAAATGTCTGAAGTATACGGCTGCTGTTCCCACCGAAGACATTGGCGAGTTGCAACTGGATTTGATGTATGCTGAATATCCGGTGGAGATTATTGATGAGAAGGCTCAGACCAAGCGAAACCGAACGCTGTGGTTCTACAAGATTTTGTGGAGCAAACACACCGCTGATAAAGCGACGTGGGAGAGCGAGGAATTCCTTCGCTCCAACTACCCGGATTTCATGACAGCTCATCACGGGTAATTTCTCTCACATCTTTGTCTCTTCTTTGGTAATCTCGGGATGAGATTGTTTTAAGGGGGAGGGATGTGAAATCTGAAAGTTCTAGCAAGTGGGGCTGCAATTCACACCGATAAAATGAAAGGGAATTTAAACTTTTGAATTTAAAGGTGTGAGCTCCAAGTTTAAACTTGAACTTGCAAAAATTTCCAAACACGAAGACCTAAATTTACCATTCGGTCCTTCAAACATCCACGGGTAGCCTGGCAAATTTTCAGCTCATTTGGAAAAGATTTCCTATTTGTTCGAATTAAAACGGGAGACAATTCAAATTTGAATTCAAACCTCCGTTTCAAATTCCCACTTCACTGAAATTCAAATTTGAGAGCACTATTGTGTTCCTCATATTCCTTTTGGCTTATCCTGCAAGTTTCATTAAATTTGGAGATTGTTTGCTAGTTCAAATGGAATTGGAAAGAAAAGAAGAGGGAAAAGGGGGCCCACTGGTCAGTAGACTTACCCCCGAAGTCAATCCCCGCTGTTTTCATCCGGGCAGCTGAACTCACCCCGCGCGCCACCTCCTGCTCCCGTGCCCGAGCAGAGAAGCCACCGCACACCCTCGTGCTATGCCGTGGAAGCGTCGGCTGCAGTGATCAATGCGTGCTTGTACACGTGAACCCTTCCCTCTCGCGCTCTCCACAGCTCTCGCAAAATCAAAGCAAGGAACCCCGCTCGACTACTCTCTGCTCCCCGGCGCCCGGCTGCTAGGAGCTCGTTCGTGGCCGACGCCCTACACTAAAAAGGTCCGCCATAAGGTGCCGAACACAACCGTACCGATCTCCCTTCCTCTCTCGCACGATCGATGGAGAATTTCTCCGTTTATTGCTTCGGTATTCGTAGGACCGAGGCTCACCAATTTTCAAAATTCGTTGTGATCCATCCACCATCACGTGTACCGAGCTATAGACATGATTTATACTCTCCCACGCTCCTATAGGATCAAGAACCATCGAATTTCATCGAGTTTTGGCATTGTTCTTCGAGAATTTCGCACCGGTACCGGTTTTGGCCCTGGGTCGCCGATGAGCTCGTATTTGCAGCCTCTTTTGAGCTGATGTGAGCTCGTTCCGGTGACGAGGGATCCACCACGGTGCTATAGGAAGAAAAACTGAAGAATTTGAGCCCTCCTAGCACGAGTGCGACGCCGCCGAAGTCAAACCGCTGCTGCCACCCGTCGCCGAAGGGTTTCCGGTGACCGGGATCCTCGGCCGACCACGGGGATGAGTTGCCCGTGGTCCAAAGGGGGAGGCGGCGAGTTTGGAGGCATGGGAAGGCTGGGAAGGCAGTTCCCGCGGGGCTTACCTGAGAGCGCCGCCGCCGCTCAGCTGTTGGCGCGAGGAGGAAGAAGGAACTGTACAGTGGGGCCCGCACGCAAGAATTTAAACATTTCCTCCATTTTTCAGTTTAGTTCAACTTTAACTTTTGATAGGAACCTCCAAAAATTGTGAAATAAATTCCATTAGATTCCTCTCAGTGAGTACTATCTAGGGGTGCATCCCAATTCTTATGAAAATCCCTAGATTTGGCTCATTAATTCATTTATGTAAAATTTTGTAGGAATTTTGACAGGAGTTTTGTGTATTGGAAAATTTCCAAATTTGGGAAGGACATTCTTCCAAAAATAATTGAACTCCAATAAAAATTTCAGAGGCATTGGACCTAATTTGCTTGGCCAAATGTGGTGTCAATCCTTTATGTCTCTGAAAAATAGGAAAAATAAACAGAACTATTCTCAGAATTTTACCTAAATTAATAAATCAATATCTCTGACTAGGAAGCTCCAAATTAGGTGAACCAAATTTTGTTGGATTAAGCTTTTCGAGTACTTTCCATCAAAACAAGTTTCAGCTCATGAAACTTATTAATTTATCAGAATTAATTCCCTAAATTTTAAATTGTTGGGACTTTTATCTGGATAGTTCTTTTATGGAAAATTCTGAAATTTGGCTTGGATGTTCATTTGAAAAGCATTGAGTCACAGGAAAAATTTCAGATCCATTCAAGTTTTTTAGTCCCCCTAATAGTGTGATTAAATGAACTGCCCTGAGAAAATGGAAAAATGTACAGAAACATTTTTCAGATTTTCTCAAATCTTGTTTAGGGCATAACTTCCTCTAGGATTCTTCAAATGAGATGAAACCAATTCCATTAGAACCATCTCAAATTCTAGTTTCCAGAAAGGAATGATTTGAGCCATGATAATCACTGAAAATCCTTAGAAGCTCTAGTAATGACCAAATAGACTTTTATTTGTACAGAGCTCAAATGAACTTTGTTTCAAATTAAACTTGGTCAAGTCTCTGGTTAGGACCTTACCAAGCCACCATAAAAATTTCGGAGCCAAAGGTGATGTCTAGTTAGGGTTATGGTCTTTACATATTCAATTTAACACATTGCATTTAAATTGACGTATCGTACATTGCTTACGTGTAGTCGCTGAAGGCGAAAAGACCCCGGAAGTTTTGGACTTCCTACTTGGATGAAGCACTAACATCCGATCAGCAGCAACAAGGCAAGCCTCGGTTTGCATTTAACAAAGTTTATAAAGTTTTGCTTTATATATATACTTTAGCTTGAGTATTAATGTGCATTAGGTGTAGGATGGATGAAACCCAAATGCATACCCAGATCATTTCCACAAGAGTGAGGGTAGTGTATAAGTCCTCGAGTAATTTATGCTCTACTTAATGTGTATAGACTTCGGTACAAGTCGAGTAGTTGGAATCTACTCGCGAGTATAGGCTTCGGGACACACGGGATTGGTTCAAGTGATGTGAGATCACTTTAGTAAAAGAATGAGACTAGGCAGGGGCTAGGGCGCAGCAGGAGGAAGTCTTGTGGGTGCAGACCTGTCCGTGTCAATTGAGGACCGACCCGTGTTTGGCCCATGCTGATCAAGTTAACGTACCGAAGGCATATCGGATATATGGCCCCGATAAACCAATGTAACCTAAACCTCCGGGCGTCGAGGCATAGCACACCGATTTATAGGTGTAGGTTGAGGGCAGCCAGGTGGAAATCTGCTAAAGGGCATAGAGAGATGCTCCGTGTAGGGAACCTCCTGCTCGTTTCGGTGCGACCATTTTGACGTTCAGGCTGTTGGACGAAAGATTGTCCCGTACGACATCGAGTGAGCGTGATGTGCAGCTCCATGGGTGGGCGTACGTGACGTGCTCTTCGGGTATCCCTGCAGGTGTAGATCGAGTCGATTCCCCGTCCCTCATGGTGAAGAGTACCACTTGGTCACTGAGTCGTGACGTAGGTTAATATATGAAATGATGTGATTCAATATTGCTGTTATGATTAACTTGTATTGCTACATATGTGCCACCAAATATTGCTCACTAAATTTCAAATTAATGAACCATTAATTTGTGGCAAAATATGAACTAAGGATGAACTTGTAGGCGTGTCCGTTTGCTGCAATTTACCATCCTAGTTTCGTTATGACCTGCATGTAGAGTTTCCTGTGTAGGTGAGTCGGTTAAGTCTTGCTGAGCTATCGTGCTCATGGTTGCTGCTATGAGTGTTTGCAGGTGAGGACTACCCCACGGACTCGAGGTATGAGTCCACCGGCGAGGGCTACCCTCCGTCGGGGACCACGGCTGAGTGGGAGCCGTACACGCCGCGCTGAGCTGCTGAGTGAAGCTAGTGTGGGTTGTCCATATGGCTGGACAACCGACTTTTGCTAGTTAGGTGGGCGTGAGTTGTATAAATTTAGCTTTCGCTGTTGTAGACTCTGTAATTAGTTGTAAACTGAAGGTTTGTACTACTTGGTACATATTCAGTTTGTTTTCTATGTAATACAATGTTTGCCTTATGATATGTGCTGTCGGGTGTCGCATCGTGCGGCACCATCCTCTGAGATCCTGGGCGCACGGATTCCTGTCCGTCACAGCTGCCAGCCAAGTCACCGACCCCCCTAGCTGGAGTTTGGCCGCCGTCGAGCTCCGTAGTAAAACATGAACAGGTCATGAACTTTATGAAAGCATATCCACATTCACGTTTAAACAAATCTTAAGTACGCTAAACTAATCAGCTGGATCACCCTGACCAGTTCACACAAACTCCAAAATTTACTCAAGTTAACTACAGATTCTTGACTTGAGTTCAATACCAAAGTTTTAGTAAACTGTAGTATCTATCCAAGAGTACTCATATGCCTCTAGATCATCTCTGGATCAAAAGTTATGATTGCTCAAAGTTGACAGAATTCCTGGATAAAATTTGCCAGCATCTCCTTTGTATGTGGCTACCTTTATCACAGTTATATATGCAAATACAATAAGAATCTGAGCAAACTCTGAAGTACAACAACGTTGCACATTTCATAACCTTTCCAACGGTGTATCATAAACTCCTTAAGGATTTTCTACAGGAAGTTATGGCTTAAAAATAGAAAGGTCCAGAGAGGTTTTTGCTGCTGTCCTGGTTCTGAACAGTCTGCCTTCAACTGGACTTTTCACACCCTTAACGTGTGATTTGACTCTGGAGGTCTAGAAAGAAGTTATAGAGCACTTGAAAATATTTCCAGAACTGTATCATACACCTTAATTGGTTAAATATACTCAGAGTTATGCTCCGTTAAAGTCCAGAAAGAATTCCTGCCAGAAACAGAGCACTCTGTTTTTGAAATCTTTGAAGCCTAGTCATGCTCTCATTTGAATCTTAGCTCAAAATAAGATTTAAGTAACTAATACTTGTTTCAAACTTCCATTTGTAGTTGAAAGTTAGTTCATGAATCATTTCTTCATAGGGAAGAGGTTATTAAGTGTAGTACGGTGTCGATGCACCGTAAGAAACATGTCGGTACTACGTAACCTCACCAAAAGAAAATCCTAACCGGATTATACCGGCATATACGTCTCAATTGTGGTACTAAACAGTATCTCACACACGTGTACTACACGGTATACGCACGTGGTTAGTACTTGCAGAAGAACACTCAATAGTGGTGCACTAAAAGGTTGTTTTCATTTCAGGCAGTTCCATATTTGAAAGTAAATACATACGCCCGTATCATTGCCATATGACCGTCCTTGACTTAAGCCACGTCTCAAGGTACGTGATCGTGTTTTAATACCACACGACGGGGAACCTGAGTATATCATGAACAGGACGTCACGGTTGGGAACGTTATCAACCCAATGGATACCACCTACTGCCCTGCAGGGCACGCCGATGGCAAGCGCTGCGTATGTCCTCCTAGGCTATTTCCAGAAGCACACACTATCGTGTTACTAACCACACGATGGGGTCTCCACTTGCTTGCCTACTGCACGCTAGGGACCAGCGTTTATATAAACTCAGGAACATGAAGAGTCCAAGAGTTTCATATTAACGTCTCACACCAAGCTGTGAGACCTAGCCCTGAACCACTTTTCTCGTCAGGGGAGCTAATCGAAATTGAACCGCTTTCGGTGGCGTTCTGTACCATGCTTACCTGAGCGTAGGTGCGTCATTACGTAATCAAAATTCAGAATTATAACACATAGGTTAGTCATGCCACTTTAAGTAACTGTACTACTATAGTCCTTATGTGGGCCTAATACCGTTTCCTCACCGTATCCTAAGTTTTTGTCGTAATACGATTCTTATTCCGTGCGCTATTACCAATGCGGCTCTGATACCACGTTGTGAGGGCCCGGTCCCGATCACGGGGCCGTGCCGCTCGCCCGGGAATCGCATTGGGTGGTGCCGTGTTATGCGGCACCCAACAGCACACATATAAGGAACACTGTATTACATAAATCAAAAGAGGAAGCTTACAATTGTTCTTTGTAAATAATTTACATAAAATAGCTACAGCAGAAGTCTATAAACAGCTCACATCGAATAACTAGTGAGCACCCGAGAAGAGGTCCAGCCCGCGGACTCCTCTCGCTAGCAACACGAAGACATGGCAGCGGCTAGGTCCTCCATGTGTAATATGACTCGGAAGTCTCCGAGTCTCACCGGACAACCTTCTTTTTATGCGTCGATATTAACCTACAAAACCACTTATATAGCAGGAGTGAGCACAAAGTCTCAGCAAGACTTAACCGTCTCTCCTAAGACATGCAACTCTACATGAAAGTAACTTAAGACCTAAACATATAAGTTGCAAAAAGACTCGCCTACGAGTTCATCCTTAACTTTCAGATTTTAGCCATAATAGTAGTGACCTTGCGCCCAGCAACATTGGAACTCCACAATCAAACAAGAAACGCTTCATCCCAATGTTACTTGTCCCAAGGTGGAAAATAACTTTAGTTTGCTCTATCTCTACTTCAAACCGGGTTTTCATGCAATTTACAATAATCATAGTGTAGGATCGAAGTACACGTGTAAAGCTACCAGAGGGGGGTAATGATAGATTAAAACTTTTCAGCGGAAGCAACAATACACCCCTCAGCAGAAAACCAATCTGTTAAAGAAACTGTGTGTGCAACTAATCTAAACGTGTTCAACTGTGACAAAACAAGTATAGATTGTAGAGAATCAAGTCACGAAGACGTCACAACAAGAATCCTGAAAATCCGTTGAGAGAAACTCAAGTTATGATCGAAAGATCGAACAAAGGTCAATCTGTCCTACGTGAGAAAAAACAGTTCTGGAATACTGCAAAGAAACTCGTGTAGATCAGAAACCACAAATTCAATGACCGTGAAATTTTCACAGATGATATATAATCAAGTTGTGAAGACAACCCAAAAATAATCACATCAATTGGATTTGTAAAACTCGAGTTATGATAAAACCACCGAAGCAAGGTAGTGCTGAACAGAAACTCGACGAGAAAAACTTGTCTGAAACAAGTCGGACGAACAAGGCACAAAAGTTCCTTTAGAATACGAATTTTGTTTATCAAAACACAAGAGGAACAGCCCCAAAGTCGTGTACCACGAGCTCTGGCCTCCCTTGCTTATATAACCAGCCCGAAGGCCAACTCAACTCAAACTAGGACTCCTACTCCTACTTGGATTCAAACTGTAACTTTCCAATACCGCTCAAGACTCCTCTACACGCAGATAGAAGCAATCTTAAGACTTCCAAACACCTTAGTAACGTCCCAAACATTCCTAAAACAATTCAAATTCGTGACCCACACGAAATCCTATCATAACCAACTCAAAACTTTCCATATTTGAGTCAAACACGACTTAGCCGCAGCCTGAGTCCATAACCTAGTTGGTTGGACCTTTCCGACCAATTCTTTATGTCCACATGTCTTCATCACGCCTTGGAACCATGCAGCCACGCCCATGCACTCCTTGCACACGTGCAAACATCTTCCAACGACGTCCAAGATACCTTCATATGCATTGTTCTTGATTCAAACATACTGCGCAACCTCCCGATCAACTCAACCACAATTCCTCCCGAACTTGGTTGTTGAACCTCATCTTGTCCCTAAGACTAGTTCAATGGATCCCATCACCAGCCATGTCTTGAACTCAAGCAACACCTGCACATGAATAAACAACCAATACTTACGAGCACAAGTCCTCGACTTGACTCTCGTTAGTTCCGAAACTACAACATCTTACGTGAGCACCTCACATAAGCATGTTGTAAACCATAGCAAAATGATATCGACCATAACCACCAAAACACACCAAAAACTTAGTAAAATAATACTAAGAAAACTTTCCATAAGAGTAAAGCAAGTTCGAAACATTGCAAGTTAAAAGCAGAACCATTGCAATCAAGCTCCGAACCTTACCAAAGCTAACCGGACCTTGAACCGGAGCTTACCAAAGCTAGTCGGACCCAGCGCCGGAGCTTACTAAAGCTTAGTTGGACCTAGCATGGAACTTACCAAAGCTAGTCGGACCTAGCACCGAAGCTAACAAAAACAAGTCGGACCTAGCCAAAATAAGTCAGACCTAGACAAAGCAAATCGGACCTTACGTCGGACCTATCGTCGGACCTTGCAGGAGCTCGGACCTATAGTCGGACCTTGTTAAAAAGTTTTTTTGGTAGTATTCAAAACTTTCATCATCAAAAAGCCAATATATTCAGCACACATAGGTCTCACACATAGCAGCAATTAAAACTTTGCAAACTGTTTCCACACAAGTTGATTACTATGTCACAGCGCAGTGAGCAAGCAGTACTCATAACCGCGAGGGACGGTGATTCGAATCAAACACTACCCGGATAACTCGACACATACACCCTACTCTGAAGACCCAAATCTGGCGTCCTTCATTACGTTGTATGTGGCAACCTTTTGCAGGACACTTGACTGTAGAACCGGTCGCGCTGTCTCAGGCTCATAGGTCTAACGAGACGATGTGGTATGCCTCTACAATCCAGTGAACCTGGTACATCGGTTTCCTGGTTCCCATATAGCAGTAAGCATCCGGTACACAACTCAATACTTGCTCCCATGGCCGCACACGCTTCGGTCCTTAACCGACACAGGCATAGCTACTCGACCAAGACCTCATCTTGTTGCTGCCTACCCTCCTGCCATGTCTCATCTTTAGAAATGTAAACTTTAGTTTGCCTCTTTTCCAGCCACACTTATGTAATCCTAAACTATAGCTCGCGAGTAGATTCCAACTACTCGTCTTCTACCGGATGTCCTAGCCTATTTAGCACGGCCTTATTCTATAGTGATGACAACTTTCTACCCTTGACCCCAGGGTTCATTTTGGTTATGTAAGTGGAGTATAAACATCCTTGACCTAATGCACATACAAACTCGAACCATAGTATTGAACAAAGTAAAAACTTTATAAAATAGCTTAAATGCAAACTGGAGCTTGCCTTGGTTTTGCAGGTGACTAAAGTCAGATAATTGTGATGTTAGTTGCTGATGACTTGAAGCTTAATCACTGCCCTTCTTGCTCTTTGATCCAAGCTTCACTTCTTCTCCACTTTTCCACGTTTAATCACTATATGTTATGAATATGCATATATGTTTAATTGTAAAATTTTTGCTAACACGTGCTAAAGACAAGTTTAAAACTGGATCTCTGTTTAAGAATTTAAAATGACACTGATGCTAGTGGTTTAGGTTTGGGTTGAAGTACTATGATCAAGTGAGAAGTGGGGTTCATCACTTGGTGGTGATCACCTAATGAAGTTGAACAGAACACTACTGATCCAGGGATCCAATGGAGCTGGAAATTTTCTTGTGAGTTCCTTGTCATAAGAAAGTCATCTGGACCAAAATTTAGAATTTTTCACTGAGTAGATCACTCAGAACAATTCCCTAAGCATTTTGGCACAAAGGAATTAATTCTGAATAAATTTGCACTTTCATGAAAATTCAAGTGAACCACAATTTCAAACATAGCTCAGGGACCATGCATGAATTTTCCTAGGAGTTTTGGAGCTAAGAACTGCCCAGAACTGAATTTCCAAGTTTTGGAAATTCTCTGAAATGGTTTCTGTATTCAATTGAACACAGAAACTTGAAATCCGAATTCTCCTAAATAAATCAACTCCAAATGAGATGAACATTTTACAGGGGTTTCCTAAAATCCTAAAGAATATTCTGGCAAAATTTGAGGATTTTTGGATGAACTAAACTCCTTCTAAAATTCTTTTGCTAAAAAGATTTAAAGAATTTTCCAGACTTAAACAATGGTTTTCATGCAAATTGGGTTGCATATTTGGATAGAGTTTTGCAATCTGAATCCAACCCAATTTGAATCACTAAATTTGGAGCTTCCCAGCACAAGTTATGTGCTCTCAAAGTTTGAATGAAATCTGGTATTTGAAATAAACCGAGAAATGTTTAAACTGTGACAGTGGGTCCCAGGCACATGTGTCAACCGCTGAAACCAAGCCACACGGGGCCACAGAACCTTTCTTACGTTGCCACAGGGAATCCCGGAGCCGCAGCCGATCAGCAAATTTAATTCTTGGTCGCTGACACACGGGACCCGCCCGGTCGTCTTCAACCTTCGGCAGCCCGCGCCCACGCGCCGCCTGGCTCGCCGGAGATCGCCGGATTCCAATCTCCCGGGAGCCTCTCGGCCCGGTGCTTGCCACCTGGGGGTTTTGGGGACGGCCAACCGATCTACGGTGTCGGCACAAGCTCTAGAAGTTCGGAACCAGGTCGGCGGCGTGCAAAGGCCTCGCTGAAGCTTCGGCGCCGATGACCCATCACTCCAGACCACGAAAAACCCAGGTGATCAGCTCTACAGCATCAGTGATGCCTAAGCAAACTCGACATGGCCACAAAGCAGCTCGGGAACGGTGGTTACTAGGGTTTCACCGGACGCCCGAGACGTGCCGCCATGCTTGAGCTCCGAAAACATCAAATTAGCTCGATACAAGCAATTTCTAGTTAGGGTTGTGAAATAAAATCGACCGCTATCCAATCTAGTGCACACGTGCACGATTTTGGGGGCTAAAAACATGAATTGCGATCGAATTTTTCTAAATCCTTACCCTAGGTCACTTTGCATGCACCGAAAGAAAATCGCCGAATTGGAGCTCGATGATCACGACGTGCTTTAGGGCATGGTGCTGAGTAGCACAGGTAGACGGCGCGTCCGTGGGAGTCCTTGTTCGGCCATGGCAATCCCTCGGTTGGGCTGTCCACGTAAGTCCGTTTGGGTTTAGCTCTCGGGTCACCACACGCACACACCCTTCTTGGTCGGGGCAGCCTTCCCCAGTGATCGAGCTCCTTTCCGTTGCTTAACCCCCACGCAAGAACGAAATCGAGCCGCCGGTCATAGCCGTCTCGGGCCCTTGATCGGGAAACCGCCAAACTCGTGCCCACCGAGCCTCCCAAGCTGAAAATCGGCACCAGGGGACTTCCCTCTACCTTCTCGGCACAAACCCGAGAGGTTTTCGTGGATCACGCCGCGTGCTTAAGCAGCCCACGAGCTGCTCTCCAGCTCTGCTCAAGCAGCTGGGAGGTGGTGGCATTTCCTCCCCCTCGGTGGCGCATGCTCTGCTGCCCGGGTTCGAGTCTGAACAGAAGAACAGGTTTCCTTCAGTTGTAAGTTTCCTTCCAATGACACGTGGGTCCCACCTTTAGATTCCCCTCCTTATCCCTCTTTAAATATCTCCAATTTTTGGCACAACAAACTTCAACCATGAGAAACTCAAATTCAAAAACCATTTGGCAAATTGACAAGTTTACCTCAGTTCAAATTTGAATTCAAATTTCAATGAAAATTCACAAGTCTCTTTGCTATACATATCAAAGCACCTCCAAATTTTCTCAACATTTGCCTTTCTCATAATTTGGACCTGAAGAATTTGAATATGCCATCTGATTTTTGAGTTGGCCCCTGCAAATGAGAGTTTTGAACCAACAGTTTGGAACCCTCATTTTGGAAATGGCAACCTTATGATTGAAGGGAACAATTTAGTTCAAAGACTAATTTAAACTCCTTTTGCACAGAACCATATTCACATGTTCATGAAAGTTTTTGCAAGTCCCAATTCTTGAAGTTGACTCAACTTTATTCACAACTCAATTTTTGCATTTACAAGTTTTGGGACTTTTACACAGTCCTCCTCGACTCCCATTCCCTGCACCATCCACGGTCCATAACAAGCTAGCAACACACCTAATTAGTCAGCTAAGCCGCACCCATATTTGTCCTTGTGGTGGCACTGTTTTCCTGGCATGTGCTGGCATGAACCGGCCCTTAGATCTATGACAAGTAAACCACCATTTCGTTCAGCAACATCCACGAACCAAGGTTTCCTAGATCACCCTGATTCTATGCTCATTAACATCATCAAGTTCTCATCATCATTATTCATATGAGTGCAGTAGCTAATCATGTTTTAATTCAGCTCCCGTATCCCGTGTATTAAGCGAAGCAAAAAGGAAAAACGACCATACCCGACTCATCAACTTTCCCAGCGACAAGGATGGTTAACAAAACTAGTAAACTCCTATAAAAGGGTGTCCCATCAAGTTGACTCAAGCGTACACGTTTTCGCAAATAAAACAGTTTCAAAACATGGGATCAATATGGTCAAGGGGCACTTGCCTTGCTCCCGTGGCTCTTGTTGTTCGAGCGCCTCAAAGTCTTAGTGCGGTAGATCCTCGTATATGGACTCTTGAGCTTGTCCTTCTACTCACGGCCACACACATACAAAATTTACAGCAATCAATCATCATGCACAAACTTTACTCAAGATGCAATGGGGTAGATGAATGCAAATCCTATGGTGCTGTTTTATTAAACCAGTTTATATGTGTTCTTGCATGTTTTAACGGGATTTCATGGATTTTTATGATGAACAAGGGTGTAGGGATCAAGTGTGGACGTGGTGGTGATCTTGACTCAAGATCTAGATCAATTCCACCGTAAAAAA
The DNA here is from genome assembly GCA_030760725.1 of Neostapfia colusana. Classification (NCBI taxonomy): domain Eukaryota; kingdom Viridiplantae; phylum Streptophyta; class Magnoliopsida; order Poales; family Poaceae; genus Neostapfia; species Neostapfia colusana. Next base: position 98,260,451 of record JASWHV010000007.1, on the reverse strand, counting down.
TTGATCAAAACACGATCTGTCCACACGTAAAAGTTTCTGCTCGAAGGGGGCGAAGAAAACAGATACGTAGAAACAGCGGCGACATCGTAAGATGGGTAATGGGGACCTACCTCACTTCCTTTTGGTGGCAGGGCCTTCCTCCTAGCAATGGAAGCAGTGGGGAATTTTTCTATGGAAAATTTTGGTAGGACAGATCGTCAGGCTTCTTCTCCGGAGACGGCGGGGCTCGACGGTGGCCAAATTCCGACAAGGGGGGAAACTTGGCGACTTGGCAGCAAGGAAGGGAGCTTGGCAGCAGGGGGGGGGGGGGGGACGACCAAAAGAGAGAGGGGTCGTCCAAGGGGGTGGGGTTATATTTATAAGGGGGAAAAGGAGAGTCCTACTCCAATTGGAGCTCAATTTTTTGGATCTTAACAAACATATCTCTTCTGGTGTGGCAGCCTTGGGGATTTTATCCCCAAAATCTGGGGAATTTTTCCCTTTTTTGGAATTGGGGCATTTAGAAATTTTTAGGGAATTTTGGGGAAATTTGGGAATGGCTCATTTCAGCTATATTTTTCCCATTCCTCACCATTTCTATATCACTTGCTCCATTTCTACATTCCCCTCTCCATTTCTATGTCCAATTCTCCATTTCTACATTACCCTCTCTATTTCTATGTCCCATTCTCCATTTCTATGTCCCATTCTCCATTTCTACATTGCCCTTCTCCATTTATATGCCCCCTTCTCCATTTCTATATTCCCTTCTCCATTTCTGTGGTTTTTCCTCCATTTCTATGGTTCCTTCCTCCATTTCTATGGTTCTTTCTCCATTTCTATGGTTCCTTCCTCCATTTCTATGGTTCTTTCTCCATTTCTATGGTTCTTTTCTCCATTTCTATGGTTCTTTCATCATTTCCATAGTTCTTTCTCCATTTCTATAGTTTTTCTCCATTTCTACTTCTTTTATAATGTTTCTCTACATGAAAAATGTATGCAATGCATGAAAATGAATTTGAGGGTGTTACACTGAACTTCTTCGCCAGCATCCTCGGCACCCTCCGAATCTCCAATGGCGCATACGCCACGTACGATGCCCTGACATCGGCCATCGCAGGGATGATCGAACGCGCACCAACATCCTTCCACCACATTTTGGAGTATAACCCCAGCTCCGACGCCGCCGCCGAAGGTAGCAAGCACCCCTCTCGCGAGTGCCATGTCGCCGAAGCGGCCAACACCTCCCAGCTTGCTACACTGATTAGCGCGAGCCCCCAAGGCGACCCCGATCTGTCGGAGGCACGACACCGCGAGCTGGCCGACCAGCTCGCGGCATGACGTGCCGCCACATGGGACGACCGAGCTTGGTTCAACAAAAATGCCGCTGCAGAAACAGCATGCCCTGGCCCCAGTTCGGGTTCAAACGTGGCACGCTTCCGCCCCTGACAGGTCCAAGCTGACATCGTCAACAACGGTCTGGTCCCACGCTTCCAGAGGGCCAGCTAGAACGTGGCGGCCGCTACCGCCATACTGCACAACATGCCAGAGCCCACCGACTCTGAAGCTTGGCGGGCTCACCAAGACCTTCAGGCGCTCCTGGCCTCGGCCGCCGCCTAGCGGGCCGAAAGTTCCTTCGCCCGGGCTCCGGGTTCATCAACCTCCAGCTAGAGCCGGAGGCCTGGCAGGAGCGGAACAAACCACGTCAGAACCTGCACGCCGATCTGAGCAACCCGACCCGAGAGGGTCGGTTCATCGACCCCTTTGCGCAACTCGGTGCATGAACGTGTGGGGCCCTGCGACCTCCACCGGACTTTCGAAGCCAGGCGGCAAACTCAGGACCGGCTCACGGACTCACCTCCCGACTCTCGGCCCCAACGGCCCCATCGGGCTGACTACCGCGGCCATGAAATAGGACGGAGCGTGAGCCCTGGTTTCTCGGGCCCCAGAGCCCTCATAAAGCAGATACGCATCATGCCCTTTCTGCAAGGGTTCCGGGCCCCGACCAACATTGGGAGATACGGCGGGGAGCCAACCCTGCCATATGGTTGGAAGACTACCGCCTGGTCTGCCGAGCCGCGTGGCGGAGGAGGATAACTTTATCATCCAATACCTCCCTATATACCTAGCCGAGCCAGCCCGGGCGTGGCTCGAATACCTTCCACCCGACAGCATCCAAAACTTGGCCGAGCTTGAGGAAACGTTCGTCGGCAACTCCCAGGGGACTTACGCGCACCCCGGTAACTCCTGGGATCTCAAGGGCTGCCGATGGAAATCAGACGAGACCCTGCAGCAGTACATCCTGCAATTTTCAAATATGTGCAATAAGCTCCCTGATGTCGTCGACGCCAACGTCGTCGCAACTTTCCTCTCGGGGATGAGCTGCAAATCCCTCATGCACAAGCTTGGCTGTGTGAAGCCAACAAGCACCAGGGACCTCCTCGACAACGCCACGAACCACGCTTCCGACAAGGAAGCGGTCGGGGCCATCTTCGATAGATGAAAGCCGAAGAACCCTGATGTGGGAAGCAAGGAGGCCCTCGCAAAGTAGACAAGAGGAGGCGAGCAAGTGATGGCAAGCGACAATACCCGACCAATAGTGGTTCATACCTCACCGCGACCGTCGAACGACGTGAAGGCAAAATACCGGCAATAGGGAAAACGGATTACTTCGAGAAAGTCCTTGAGAAGCCGTGCACCAACCATTCCTATCCGGTATGGCATGCCCTAAAAAACAGCGCTCTGCTGAAGCGCTTTGTAAGCATGGAGCCGGATGCAGCGGGCGACAAAGTCAAGAGGCCCACCGAGACGAGTCCCGAGCCCAACGAGCCGAGCTTCCCCACGCCATAGGGCTGCCTCATGATCCTAGAAGGAATTCAAGCCTACGAGAGCCGTCGTAGGCAGAAGCTGACAACCCGAGAGGTTAGTATTGTCGCTCCCTCCATCCCAACCTTTCTTTGGTGTTCCGATGCGGCGGTTACCTTCGACCAATAGAACCATCCCGACCACATACCACAGCCCGGGCGCTTCCCCCTGGTCGGGGACCTAGTCATTGGCCCAAAACGACTGACCAGGGTCTTAATGCACGTGGAAATCGGTCTCAACATCCTTTATATTGGGACCCTCGATGCCTTAGGGATCCCATGTTCGAGTCTGCCCCCGACATGAGCCCCCTTCCACGGTGTCATCCCCGGCCAACAGGTAGTGCCGCTAGGAAAAATCGACCTCTCCATCATTTTCGGGGACAAGTCCAACTTCCGCATGGAGACCCTCACCTTCGACGTCCCCAATTTCGACGACACCGACCACGCCATTCTGAGGAAGGCCATCCTATGCAAAGTTTCTGGTCATACCAAACTACACCTACCTGAAGTTGAAGATGCCCGGCCCTGGGGGAATCATCATTGTGGAAGAAAAATTCTTGCAGGCCCTGCTGTGCAAGCAACACGGTTGCGAAATAGCCACAGCGGAGGCCGCAGAAGCAGCACCCAGCTCGGCTCAACGAGTGACCGCAAGAATCACTCCTAACCCATCCTCAAACCAGTCCCCCGAAGGACACGAGGATGGTCAATGTTCACCCCGAGGGCTCGGCAAAGGCAGCACCGACAACATCCGCACCACCCGACAACTAAAAGGGGGCGTCATTCACCACAAAGTGTAGCTTAAGCGTCACCAATTGCATTTGTAAGCCCCAAGTCGGGCAGACATAATATATAGATGCCAGGATTGTCTTTTTTTCCGCTTTGTGGATTCCTTGCGGTCGGATATCCTCCCTCCAATGCCAAGACCAGATCCAACCTCCAGCACCACATGATCCTCCAAAAAAACAATAAATATAATATATACAAGGAAGCACCGCGTGAAGAAAGGAGCGAACCAACCCTCGCATGGTGCTCGGAGACTACCTATCAATCTAGAGCTCAAAGACATCATAATTTTTTTTTCGAATCTTCATTGCATTCATGACCAAGACATCTAAGATCCCTTCCTTACATGTATAAAAGGAGACTTACAGTTCGGACAAGTCACAAATATAAATGGAAACCAAGAAGAAGCCCTAACTATGAAGAAAGACGGCTCAGCCTCTGGCTCCTGTCCCTCTCCTCCTTGATCGCCCTTCTCGAGACAAGTTCAGCTAAGGAGAGCACGGCGGAAGCAACCGTGTCACCGAACTCCCCAGAGCTCGTGACCAGCCTGTCTTTGTGAAAGCCATGAAGAAGCTGAAGGTCGAGGGCGGGGTAGTGGGACAGCGCAACACCCAGCAACCCAAGCCCCACAGAAGGCACCGGTGCCCCCAACGGCGAGCCGTCGACCATCCACCTGGCCAGGCGCACAAGCCAGCCGATCGGCAAGCTCGACTACGTACCGATCCCCGAGCACCAGGTCACATATTGACCGCCCAGCATCCCGAAGCCTGGAGCTCCGACTGAAGCGCTGCAACATGCTCGTGGATCTATCGAAGCCTCAACTCTGGGGAAGTGAATCCCGCGGAAGTGGTCACCAACATCGGGCCCAGCATCTTGTCACAAGATGCGGCCACCGAGCCCTGAGTCTTCTCCAGCTTCCGCTCCGCAGCGGAAAGACGAGCACAAAGATCCTCGATGTTCTCCTCCCTAGCATCGATCAAGTCTCCAGCCACCGTGATGCCCCCCGTGTTTCTACACAAAACGCACCGCAAGGACATCAGATCAACGCGAGTTCATGCAGCCGAAAGAAGGATAAGAAGGAAGGGACCAACCTGCGATCTGGTCCCTCATCTTCTCCACAATGACCAAGGCTCCCAAACCTCTCGGCCATGGTCCACCGGCTCCTTCGCAGCATGGGCCGCACCCCCTCGCGCAGCCTCGGTGGCACCACGGAGGCGGGAAAGCTCGGCAGATGACGATGCAGCTCCCTTAACTGCGACCATCGCCGCCCGAGCTGCTTCCCCCGCAGTGGCCCGGGCCCTCTCGAGCTCTGCCCGCAGCTCAGCCATCTCAGCCTCCACACGACATTGATAAATTTCACCCTCACGAAGAAGTTGTGACTCTTCAGCAGCTCAGCGAACCAGTTCCTGCCGAGGAAGGGAACCCTTTGTCAAAACCCGAGAGCACACATCAAGAAGAACGAGAGAAGAAAATTCTTACCAGCCCGTTCGGAGGTACCCTGTGACACCTGGTTCCGAAAATGAACCAAGTGAATGCATATGTGTGCCCAGGATGTTCATCACACATACACATGTATTCCACAAACTGAATTCAGAATGTAACAACGTACAAATAGTGTTTAAGTACTTTATTACAATGACTCAATGTCTCACTCATGAATGTCCAACTTATTTAGCAGCGGAAGACTCTAAATGACAGCAGAAAAATGACTAAAACAGCAGGCTCCAACTTCAACTCCACAGGCATGTCGACGGTAGTGCGCACGCCTAGTACTCCACAAGTTCCTCGAAATATTCTTCTCCTGTAGCTGATATATATGTGGGAATGCAAGGGTGAGTATATGTCGTACTCAGCGAGTGCGGAAAAATTATGACATGTAGCTTACAACAAGGTAGGCAATAAAAATGTTCCTTGCAGCAACAAATTTTATTTCTAAAACATGGTAAAAACAGCAACTATCTCTAGGTTAGTTTAATCCCATCATAACCAAGTATTTCATCAACATTCCTTCATCATATTTGACCATTTATCAAGTCTCAACCAGCCATTAATCTTTCTCAAGTTGATCTCATACTCATAAATATTCATAACCATCTCATATTCATATAAGCAAAACAAAACTCATTTTCATGACCTAAAAAATTGCCAAAACCAATCCCAATGACCATACCACAACCATACCAAATAAACATCCCAAGTTTTGCCTCTAGTCATGGAAGTTGGCTAGGTGCTTGTGACCGGAAGCACGGCTATCATGATAGTTTTATGCTCTGCAGAGGTGGCACCACTTTACCCACAAGTTTGTGATTTCGTCACCCGTCGGCGACTAGAAAGAACCTCCATTATACGAGTACACAACTGTCGGTGTATGTCCAAGAGATCACAAAATGTCCTTTACAAAGGGGCTACTAGGATGTACGGACCCACTGAGATTTCACCGGCAGGCTCGAATCTCCATTCTCCCACCCACGGCCCCCTCTTGTGCCATGCAGTTCCCAGGGCAGTCCCTCTCGACTCCCATTCCCGTGCCATCCAACGGTCCATAACAAGCTAGCAACACACCTAATTAGTCAGCTAAGCCGCACCCATATTTGGCCTTGTAGTGGCACTGTTTTGCTGGTATGTGCTTGCATGAACCGGTCCTTAGATCTACGGCAAGCAAACCACCATCTCATTCAGCAACATCCACGAACCAAGCTTGCCTAGATCTCCCCGATTCCATGCTCATTATCATCATCATTATTCATATGAGTGCAGTAGCTAAACATGTTTTATTTCAGCTTCCCGTATCCCGTAAATTGAGCGAAGCAAAAAAGAAAAAACGACCATACCCGACTCATCAACTTTCCCGGCGACAAGGATGGTTAACAAAACTAGTAAACTCCTATAAAAGGGTGTCCCATCAAGTTGACTCAAGCATACGGGTTTTCGAAAGCAAAACAGTTTCAAAACATGGGATTAATATGGTCAAGGGGCACTTGCCTTGCTCCCATGGTTCGTTTTGCTCAAGCGTCTCAAAGTCTTGGTGCTGTAGCTCCTCGTAGATGGCCTCTTGAGCTTGTCCTTTGACTCACGACCACACACATACAAAATTTACAGCAATCAATCATCATGCACAAACTTTACTCAAGATGCAATGGGGTAGATGAATGCAAATCATATAGTGTAGTTTTATAAAACCAGTTTGTACGTGTTCTTGTATGTTTTAATTGGTTTTCATGGGGTTTTATGATGATTAAGGGTGCTGGGATCAAGTGTGGATGTGGTGATGATCTTGACACAAGATGTAGATCAATTCCACTGTCAAAAATCGACCAAAACACGATCTGTCCACACGCAAAAGTTTCTGCTCGAAGGGGGCGAAGAAAACAGATGTGTAGAAACAGCGGCGACATCGTAAGAGGGGTAATGAAGACCTACCTCACTTCCTCCTTGCGGCAGGGCCTCCCTCCTAGCAATTGCAGCAGCGGGGGGATTTTCTGCGGAGAATTATGGTAGGGCAGAACATCGGGTTTCTTCTCCGGTGACGGCGAGGCGCGACGGGGCTGAGGCCAAACTCCGGAAAGGGCGGGGGGACTCGGTGACTTGGGCAGAGCGGGAGGGCAACTCGCGGACTTGTGGCAGCAGGGGGAGCAGCGGCCAAAAGGAATAGGGGGGCTGGGGTTATATTTATAAGGGGGAAAAAAGGGAGTCCTGGGGTGAAAACAATGAGTCCTAGCAAGATGGGACTCAACCAAAGAGTCCTAGGGGTGGAAAAAAAGAGTCCTAGCAAGATGGGACATAACCAAAGAGTCCTAAAGGTGGAAACAAAGAGTCCTAGCGGTGGGGGATTTAAGCAAAGAGTACTAATAACTTAGTAGATCCTTTTAAGAGGCCCCCAATGACCATAGATCGAACCTATCCTATTTTTACAGTGCGATGGCTGGCTGTTCACGGATTAGCTGTACCCACGGTTTTTTTCTTGGGATCAATATCAGCAATGCAGTTCATCCAACGATAAACTAAATTCCAACTATAGAACTATGACACAATCAAACCCGAATGAACAAAATGTTGAATTGAATCGTAACCAAAGAGTCCTAAAGGATAGGGTTCCCCCCTCAAGGGCTGCAGCCAAGGGGTCTCTGTGACGCCCTCAATTCTGTAGAACACAGAACCGAGAACTGATGCGTATGTGTGCCCAGGATGTTCATCACACATACACATATATCCACAAACTGAATTCAGAATATATATAACCACGAATAACAGGGTTTATTACAATGTCTCATGAGTCTTGGACTCATGCTAGCAGCGGAAGTCTTATCTTAGCAGCGGAAGTCTTTATTCTAGCAGCGGAAGTCTTCTAAACTAATGCGGAAGCAACTAAGCAGCATCAGCGGCTCTATCTCTACTCCATCCCCACAGGCAAGGTTGAGGACAGATTACACGCCTAATGCTCCACTTGGTCTTCATAGTATTCTTCTCCTGTTGCTGATGATGAAGTAATAATGCAAGTTTGAGTACATAATGTACTCAGCAAGTGTGGGAAAATATGATATGTAGCTCACAGCAAGGAAGGAATAAAAAGGCTCATTGCAGAAAGCAAAGTTTATTTCTCAAAACACGATAAAAACAGCAATTCAGCTTTAAGTGAATGTAATCCCAACATTAACATACCTCCATTATGATTCATCCTTTTTGCATGTCTCAACTGGACATCAACTTTGCTCATGAATACCATCTCGTATTCACTACCATCTCATGAATACCATCTCGTATTCACTACCATCTCATGAATACCATCTCGTATTCACTACCATCTCATGAATATCATCTCGTATTCACTACCATTCATCTCATAATCAATTTCGTCTCATTCCGAGACACAAATCTTGTTGCCATGACTCAACAGTCATGCAACCAATCTCATTACCCGGACTCAACAGTCCCAAAAACCAAACCAAAGACCAAACCATAACCAAAACCAAAAACCATCCCAAAAACCATCCCATCTAATCATGTGAGTTGTGCAGGCGCTCGTGACCATAAGCTTGGCTATCATGATAGTTTTAGACTCTGCAGAGTTTGCACCACTTTACCCACAAGTTTGTGATTTCGTCACCCGTCGGCGACTGCAGAACCTCCATTATACCAGTACACAACCGTCGGTGTATGGCCAAGAGATCACAAAATAGCCTTTACAAAGGGGCTACTAGATGTATGGACTCACCAAGGTTTCACTGGCAGGCTAGAATCTCCAATTCTCCCACCCACGGGCCCCCTCTTGTGCCATGCAGTTCCCAAGGCAGTCCTCACTCGACTCCCATTCTCTGCGCCTTCCACGGTCCATAACAATCTAGTAACTTACCTAATTACTCAGCTAAGCTGCACCCATACTTGGCCTTGTGGTGGCACTGTTATCCTGGCATGGCTGACATGAACCGGTTCTTAGATCTACAGCAAGTAAAACCACCATCTCATTCTACCTCATTCACAAGCCCATGCTTGCCTAGATCTCCCTCCGATCATGTTCATTAACAACATCCGTTTTTCATTATTCATACGAGTGCAGTTAGCTAGACACATCTATCTCGCTTCCGAAACTCCCATGGACTCAGCGAAGCATAAAAGCAAAAACCATACCCGACTCATTAACTATCCCGGTGACAAGGGTGGCTAACAAAACTAGTAAACTCCTATGAAAGGGTTTCCCATCATATTGACTCAAGCACACACCCCTTTTTGAAAACAAAACAGTTTTCCAAAAACATGGGATCAATATGGTCAAGGGGCACTTGCCTTGTTCTTGCGGTTCCTATTGCTCTTGGATCTCAAAACCTTGTTGTTGCAGCTCGTTGTAGACAGCTCCCTGAGCTTGTCCTTCTATACGTGATCACGCACATACAAGATTCATAGCAATCAATCATCATGCACAAACTCTACTTTAAGATGCAATGATGCATATGCATGTTAATCCTATGATGCAGTTTTTATTAGATCGGTTTGTACGTCAGTTCCGGACCCCGAGACTAAGAAGAACATAAGGTAGGTCTCCAATACCACCTTACGACATCATCGCGTTTTCTTTGCATCTGTTCTTCGATTCCTCTCGAACAGAAACTTTTTCATGGACAGATCACTTGTTGATCAGTTTGATCTAGATCTAAAGACAAGATCATCGCCACGTCCACATTTGATCCGAACACCTCTGTTCATCGTAAAACCATGCAATTCATGCTAGAACACGTACAAACCGACCTAATAAAAACTGCACCATAGGATTAACAAGCATATACATCATTACATCTTAAAGTAGAGTTTATGCATTATATTGATTGATGTGAATCTTGTATGTGTGTGATTGTGTATAGAAGGACAAGCTCAGGGAGCTACCTACGACGGGCTACAACAACATAATTTTGAGCAACAGGAACCGCCAGAACAAGGCAAGTGCCCCTTGACCATATTGATCCTATGTTTTGGAAAACTGTTTTGTTTTGTGAAAAGGTGTGTGTGTGTGCTGAGTAAACATGATGGGAAACCCTTTTATAGGAGTTTACTAGTTTTTGGTTAAACCACCCTTGTCGCTTGGGAAGTTTATGAGTCGGGTATGGGTTTTACTTTTATGCTTCGCTGAGTCCATGGGATTGGGAAGCGAGATAGATGTGTCTAGCTAACTGCAATTGTAATGGTAATGAGAAACTGATGTTGTTAATAAACATGGATCGGAGGGAGATCTAGGCAAGCCTGGGTTTGTGCATGAGGTAGCCTGAGATGGTGGTTACTTGCCGTAGATCTAAGGACCGGTTCATGCGAGCACATGCCAGGATAACAGTGCCACCACGAGGCCAAGTATGGGTGCGGCTTAGCTGAGTAATTAGGTAAGTTACTAGATTGTTATGGACCGTGGAAGGCGCGGGGAATGGGAGTCGAGTGAGGACTGCCCTGGGAACTGCATGGCACAAGAGGGGGCCCGTGGGTGGGAGAATTGGAGATTCTAGCCTGCCGGTGAAACCTTAGTGAGTCCATACATCTAGTAGCCCCTTTGTAAAGGCTATTTTGCGATCTCTTGACCATACATCGACGGTTGTGTGCTGGTATAATGGAGGTTCTGCAGTTGCCGACGGGTGACGAAATCACAAACTTTTGGGTAAAGTGGTACAACCTCTGCAGAGTCTTAAAACTATCATGATAGCCGAGCTTACGGTCACGAGCGCCTGGCCAACTTCCATGATTAGTTGGATGGTTTTGGTTATGGTTTGGATTTTGGAACTGTTGAGTCCGGGTGATAAGACTTGGATGCATGACTGTTGAGTTGTGGCAACGAGATTGGCCTCGTTGTGAGACGGAATTGTTTATGAGATGAGATGGTAGCGAATACGAGATGGTATGTCACACCCGGTTTCTCCGAAGAACCACCGAGTGAATTATCACATGTATGCCAGGATTATTTTCTCATACATGCGACGACAAATAGTGAAGCATCATTATATTACAAGCCAAGTATTCGAATATAAATAAGTCTTACATAGCATAACATCTCAATGGACGAATAATACGTTCATAACATGTAAATAAAACAGCAGCGGAAGATAAGTCTTGTGGCTTCGTCACAGGCGTTGCCCGGGGGACTCCGTGAACCTAGAATCCTTCTTCGGGTCCGAAGTCTTGGTCGTTGTACACCACATCATTCCCTTGGACTGAGCAGCAATTTAAACCAACAGAAAAACAAGCTTGAGTACCGTTGGTACTCAGCAAGTGTGGGAAAGTTATGATTTGCATGGCTAGAACAAGGAGAGGTTGAACTCATGGTTAAAGCACTACGCAATTAACACCTATCACCTTAGCTTATTAAGCACCTACATTACTACATAGGTGAAATGGTCCCAATCCCCCAACCCATCATCAATATCAAGTAACCATAACAGCATTTCCAATGATAAGATCCCCGCTTAACACACTCAACCTTCCCATTCATCATCCTCTAATCATGAATAAGTCCAAGCTGCTCTTGACCGTGAGCACGGCTGTCATGACAGTTTTGACTCTGCAGAGTTTGCACCACTGTAACCACATGTAGTTATTTCATCCCCCGTTGCCGTGTGGACTAAAAGAACCTCCATTATGCCAGTGCCCGTGAACCACGTTCACACTTCCGAGGTGTGTAGCCAGGAGATCACTATGAGGCCTTTACAAAGGGATTCCCGACGAGTGTGGGCCCACTGAGGTTTCACCCCTAATAGCATACAAGAGGCTCCAACCCCGCTGCAGTGGCCCCCTCTTGAGCCTTGCAGTTCATACGGTAGTCCAGGTGACACCTATTCCCCGCACCATCCAAACGCCCATACTACGCCGGGGATGCACCTAATTAGTTGGCCAAGCTGCCCCATCTCAGCATGTGGTTGGCACGGTAAACCAGGTTACATGCTCCATGAACCGGTCCTTAGTATCCAGGCAAGCACTAAACACAAACCCGAGTCTAGTGCACACAGCACCAACCAAAGCACCCAACTTGCCTCGATCCTTACCTCTACATAATTCATAATATCTCATTCAAGGGTAAGGTAAACAAGTTGATGATCTCATATCTCATTTATCCCATTCTAAGCATGGCTAAGCATAAGTAATATAAATGAATGATATAATAAAATAAATCCCAAACCAAGCTACAAGGAAGTAAGATAATGAAAATCTAGGGAAACTTCCTAGCTTGGGTATCATATTCCAAATTGACAATGCAATTAAATTCTAACTACACATCCTAGTATAGGATCAAAGTGGTCAAGGACACTTGCCTTCTTCCTGCTGCTCTGGAAATGGAAAGTCTTGATCCTGAAAGGTGAGAACCTGCTTTGGGGCCGGTTCTACTCATGCCAATACACATAGCAAAAGAAAACAACATTCCATAAGCCATAGTCCACATTTCCACTCATGCAAACCACACATGCATACATATGAAAGTCATACACATATTTAAGTGTTGTGTTTACCCTAGATATGTTGATTCTAAGCATACATGCACTTTTAAACATATATATTATTTCTAGCTTTAATATTCAGATTTCTAAGTGCACACTATATACGAATTTCCAATTTGAACAAATTTTCTATATTGGATAATACATTTCTTAGCCACAAAATTTGTATAAAAGATAACTTCCTACTCCAAATAGGTTTTTAGATCTTCTACAAAATCTTAATTTGAAGTTTGGATTTGGGGACCTCACTTGACATTTTCTAATTAGGTATACCTATTTTCCTATATTTTCATATTTATTTTCCATACCTAAAAGTGAACTTTAATACTAAAATAGCACAATGTATCTCCTAAACAGAATGTGTTCTGATCTAAAATGTCCCATAAAATATCTTTTGACTTCCTCTCTGATGATGATCAATTTAAATTTATTTTTACCATTTTTCAGAATTATTTTATAGTCTAAAAATGAATTTCCACCAATAAAACAGCAACCTAAATTCATACAAAAATTTCTACTGTTCCAATTATCTAAACAGAACCTTCATAAATTTTCCCTACCCCTTTTTGGTTACTTAGATTCATTTTCCCACATTTTAAACTTGTTTTATGCCTAAAGGGTATATTTCAGAGATAAATTACAAAACAGCAATCTTATTTAGTTCAAAAGTTTATTTCCCCTCCAAATTCAGACCTCAGATTGTTCTACCAATTTTCAACAGGGTTAGAATAATTCAACTGAACCTACACCTATGTTTAGATTTAAATCCTATTCACATATCCAATTTCCTGAAATTAATACTTCCCAGGGGCTGATGTGCAATTCCACACTGCAGTGGGGCCCCATTTCTCAAATTTTCAGGGGTCTAAGTGTGAAAAATAGGGAGGTCTTCCTGATTCTTATTATGTCCAGGGGCTAAAACTGATTTTTAAATAAATTTACATGAATTTCTGAGGGTCCAGGGGCTAGATCAGAAGTTTCTGGGGCTAGCTCGTGTTTTCCGAGATCCCCAGGGGGTAGCGCGTAAGATTCCTGGCCTTTATAATGCGGGGCTGACGTGGGCCGTTGGATTTAAAACGGAGGGCTGAGATTAGATCGCGAAGCGGTACGGGTTAGATCTATTTGGGACCGCACGATTTAAAATGGACGGGCCTCGGGGGGCCACGTCGCCCTGGCCGGAGCCAGCCCGCGCGCGCGGCGGCGGGGGCGGCGATCTCACCGGCACAGCCTCGGTTCCTTGCCGCTACACGCTAGAACTTGCATCTTTTCACACGGATCGACTGCGGAGGGGTAGGGGAAGCTCACCTAGGGCTTTCTCGGGCTTGGAGAGGTCAGAATTCGTCTCTGCGACGACGGTTGTTGGTGCAGCTCCTCGGTGCTCGTCGAAGCTGTAGCTAGGGCGCAAGACACGTCATTTCCTTCACCTGCAGAGCTCCCCGGCGGCGGTAGGACGCACTACACACATTAGATCAGAGAAAACGGACGAAGATCGAAAGAAAACGGCGACGGAATTCTCGGTCCTCACCGGAACTTAAAGTGGATAGAAGGGGGAAAAACGGGCAGCCTTCAGCGTTTATATGGATGAGGGAGGGCGGCGTATCGTTGCGATCATGCTGGAGTGCCCGGGACCAAAGATCGGAGTTGCGAGCGAGAGTTTCGGGAGCAGCGGGCGCGATCGAGCGCGGGAGTATCGGTGGCGGTTGGGGGCGCGCGCGGAGGAGGAAGATGACACGCGGGCCCCGTGCATAAGAGAGAGGGGGAGGGGGGGGGAAACAGCCGTGGGCTGTTGGGCCCGCTGAGGTGGGTTTTGGCCCATTTGCCATTTTTCTTTTTCTTTTTCCTTTTTCTTTTCTGCTTTGATTCAAATTTGAATTCCAGTTTGAGTTTGAATTGCTTCACCACATGCATTACATCCAAAAATTTTAAATTCCCCTCTATAACAGGTTTTGGGGTGTTACAACTCTACCCCCCTTAAAAGAAATCTCGTCCTCGAGATTTGTGACTTTAGGAAAACAAATCCGGAAACTGTGCCTTGAGCTCGTCTTCTCGCTCCCATGTGGCTTCTTCTTCCGAGTGATGCTTCCACTGCACTTTGCACATTCGGATTCTTTTATTTCTTGTGAGGCGTTCCATTATCTCCAAGATCTTGACCGGTTGCTCGGCATATGAAAGATCCTCTCGTACGTCCACCTCATTCATGGGTAACATCTCTTCGGGTGTTCTTAAACATTTCTTGAGTTGGGACACATGGAATACATCGTGCACATCTGATAGGCGTGCCAGTAGTTCTAGCTGATATGCCACTTCGCCTTTCCTCTCTAAAATCTGGAAGGGTCCGATGTATCGAGGTGATAATTTCCCTTTCACCTTGAACCGACGAAGCCCTCGGATAGGGGACACCTTGAGAATCCGGCTCTGCGACGACGGTGGGTGGTGAAGCTCCTCGGTGCTCGTCGAAGCCGTAGCTAGGGCGCAAGACACGTCGTTTCCTTCACCTGTAGGGATCCCCGGCGGCGGTGGAACATGACAAGCCCGTTAGATCAGAGAAATCGGGAAGAATTTGGAAGAAACGGCGGTGTAGACGTCAGTTCTCACCGGATGAGAAAACTTAGCAAGCGGGGGAGGATTGGGAGTTTCCTTGGCGTTTTAAGAGGACGAGGGAGAGCGGCATTCGTTGAGATCGTGCTGGAGTGCCCGGGACCGAAGATTTTGGCTTGTGGCGTGGAATTCGAGCGAGGCAGCGGCGATCGGCGCGGGAGGATCGGTGGCGGTTGGTGGCGCGCGGAGGAAGGGGATGACACGCGGGCCCTGCGTGTCAGAGAGAGGGGGAGTGGAAAAACAACCGCGGGCTGTTGGGCCGACTGAGGTGGGTTTCGGCCCATTGGCCATTTTTCTTTTTCTTTTTCCTTTTTCTTTTCTATTTTGATTCAAATTTGAATTCCAGTTTGAGTTTGAATTTTTCTCCACATGCATTTCGCCCAAAAATTTTAAATTCACCCCTTTAACAGATTTTGGTGTGTTACAACTCTACCCCCCTTAAAAGAAATCTCGTCCTCGAGATTGGTGACTCTAGGAAAACAGATCCGGGAACTGTGCCTTGAGCTCGTCTTCTCGCTCCCATGTGGCTTCTGCTTCCGAGTGGTGCTTCCACTGCACTTTGCACATTCGGATTCTTTTATTCCTTGTGATGCATTCCATTGCCTCCAGGATCTTGACCGTTTGCTCGGCATATGATAGATCCTCTCGTACGTCCACCTCATTCATGGGTAACATCTTTTCGGGTGTTCTTAAACATTTCTTGAGTTGTGACATGTGGAATACATCGTGCACATCTGATAGGCGAGCCGGTAGTTCTAACTGATATGACACTTTGCCTTTCCTCTCCAGAATTTGGAAGGGTCCGATGTATCTAGGTGATAACTTCCCTTTCACCTTGAACCGACGAAGCCCTCGGATAGGGGACACCTTGAGATAAACATAGTCCCCCATGTTGAAAATGAGCTCTCTTCTCCGTACATCGGCATAGCTCTTTTGTCGGGTCTAGGCTATCCTCAAGTTGTTGCGGATTTCCCTCACTTTCGCCTCGGCTTCTTGTAGTACCTCGGGCCCAAACACTTTACTTTCCCTAGTTTGGTTCCAAAATAGTGGAGTTCTGCACTTCCTCCCATACAACGCCTCAAATGGTGACATGTTCATACTAGCCTGATAACTATTGTTGTAGGAGAACTCCCCATACGGTAAGTTCTTATCCCAACTCCAATTGTTCTTGAGTGCACAAGCTCTCAGCATATCCTCCAGGATTTGATTGCTCCTTTTGGTTTGCCCGTCAGTCTGTGGGTGATAGGCGGAACTAAAATTCAGATGGGTTCCCATGTTTTCATGTAACTTCTGCCAGAACCTTGAGGTGAATTGTGTCCTCCGATCTGACACTATCTTCTTTGGCACTCCATGAAAACACACAATTCTTGACATGTACAATTCTGCCAATTTGGATCCGCTGTATCTTTCTTTCACGGGGATGAAATGGGCTACCTTAGTTAGCCTGTCGATGATGACCAATATCGAAGCATATCCCGATCGGGTCCTACGCAGTCCCACTATGAATTACATACCTATTTCTTCCCATTTCCATTCGGTCATTTGAGTGGTTGCAACAGTCCCGCGGGTCGTTGATGTTCTGCTTTCACCAACTGACATGTGTCACATAGGGCCACATGTTCCATGACATCTCGCTTCATGCCATACCACCAATATCTGCTCTTGAGGTCATGATACATCTTCGTACTCCCACGGTGAATGGAGTAGTCGGAATCATGAGCCTCCCTCAAAATCAGTTCACGGATCTCCTTTACCTCAAGCACATAGATTCTTTTCCCATGCCACACCGTAACTTGTTCATCCTCTCTGAACCCAGGAGCATTATTCTCTTTGATGAGTTCTCTGATTTCTTGTATCTTCTCATCATTCTTCTGATCGTTGCGTATGTCTTGCTCCAATGTGGAGTCCACTTCCATGGCGATGGCCTCACCACTATTCACCAGGCATAGATTGAGTTTTGCAATCTCTTCCTTCAATTCTGTTGGCGTGTCATTTAAGCTCAACACGTTGACATGCACCTTCCGGCTTAAAGCATCTGTCACGACGTTCACTTTCCAAGGATGATAGTTGATGCCCACATCAAAGTCGTTGATTATCTCTAACCATCTCCTTTGTCTGAGGTTGAGATCAGGCTGTGTGAAAATATACTTTAAGCTCATATGGTCTATATATATTTTGTCCTCTTTCCCATCAAGTAATGCCTCCAAAGCTTCAGTGCGTGGACCACTGCGGCTAGCTCGAGGTCATGCGTAGGATAGTTCTTCTCGTGTTTTCGGAGCTGCTGTGATGCATAGGCAACGACATGCCCCTCTTGCATGAGAACATATCCCAACCCGTGTCCAGAAGCATCGCAATACACCGAGAAATTCTTCTGCATGTCTGGCATAACTAGCACTGGGGCTGTTGTCAATCTTCTCTTCAACTGTTGGAAACTTGTCTCACACTCCGGTGTCCACGTGAATCTGATTCCCTTCTCTAATAATTTGGTGAGGGGTCTCGAGATCTTGGAGAAGCCCTCAACGAACCGTCGATAATACCCAGCCAATCCTAAGAAGCTTCGAATTTCTCCGACATTTTCAGGGGTCTTCCACTTCTGCACATCCTCGATCTTGGCGGGATCTATGGAGATTCCTCCCTCCGAGATTATGTGTCCTAAGAAGGGGACTCTTCTCAGCCAAAACTCGCATTTGCTCAGCTTGGCATATAGTTGGTGTTCTCTCAATCTTTTGCAACACCAATCTTAGATGCCCCTCATGTTCTTCTTCATCTTTGGAGAAGATGAGAATGTCATCAATGAAAACCTCCACAAATTTACCAAAATACTCCATGAATACCTTGTTCATGAGATACATGAAGTATGCCGGGGCATTAGTTAGCCCGAACGGCATGACGGTGTACTCATACAACCCGTACCGAGATACGAAAGCCATCTTGGAAATGTCGGTTGGCCTTATTTTCAATTGGTGATATCCCGACCTGAGATCAATTTTTGAGAATACACAAGCTCCCCTCAACTGATCAAATAAGTCTTCAATGCGGGGTAATGGGTACTTGTTCTTGATGGTTACTTCACTCAACGCACGGTAGTCTACGCATAACCTTTGGGTTCCGTCCTTCTTGGGCACAAATATCGCTGGAGCTCCCCATGCTAAGGAACTAGGACGAATACCCCTTCTCTGTCAATTCTCTTATATGTTCTTTGAGCTCTTCCAGCTGTTTGGAGTCCATCCGATAAGGCCTCTTGTATATCGGGGCTGTTCCAGGCACTAGTTCAATCGCGAATTCCACTTCACAATCTGGGGGCATACCTGGCAACTCCTCTGGAAAAACGTCGGGATATTCCTTGATAATCCTTATCTCTTCCACTTCCACTTCCACTTGATTGAGTTTAATGTCCCTCTTAGGTTGTTGTACGGCTATGAACTTCACTTTTGTGCCACTAGGGTGAGTTAGCTCCACCGTTCTAGTCGAACAATGGATGATACCTTTATGTTTGGTCAACCAATCCATACCAAAAATAATATCTATCCCTTGTGAGTTTATCACTATGAGGTTTGCAGTAAATAGTATCCCATTAAGGTCTAGATTCACCTTGGGACAGACTTGTCTTGTTCTTATTTCTCCCCCTGGAGAGTTCACTGCTAACATATGATTCATTTGTGTTGTTGCTAGATCATGCTTCTTAACAAATCCTTGAGCAATGAACGAGTGGGTAGCACTAGAATCGAACAAAATGGTCGCAATGTGTAAATTTGCAGGGAACTTACCAATCACCACGTCCGGTGCCTCTTGCGCTTCCTCCATGGTCATGTGGTTCACGCGTCCTCGCATCACATTCTGCTGCTGTGGCTGCATAGGCTTCTTCTTTGGGCACTTATGAGCGCAGTGTCCCACTTCACCACAGTTGAAGCATTGCACCCCGACTTTAGGTGCCTAGCCTTTGTTATCTTGGGGTTGGTTCTGTGGCACTTGTCCTGCTGGTCGAGGTTGGTAGGAGGGGCGTGGCTGCTGCACAAACTGACGTTGCAGCTGTACTAGTGCTGATGGAGGCCTGAAGTTCGGGTTGTACCCTCTCGGTGTCGAGTAGGGTACTGCAGCACAGCTCGTCTGCCCTGCAGGTTGCTGCATTAGACGTGGACGTGTGTTGCTGCTTGATGCTTGGTGTGACCATCCCATCTTCCTCTTGTTTTCATTCTCCAAGGCCTTCAGCTTTCTCTCCACAACAAACGCCCTGTCGACCATCTTTTGGAAACTTTCATATTCGTCGGAGGACATTGCACATTGCATTTCCATGGTAAGTCCCTCCATAAAACAGTCCTGTTTCTGCTCATCAGTTTCGATATCCCGTGGTGCATAACGGGACAGTTGGGTGAATTTGGTGAGGTACTCTCTCACAGTCATGTTTCCCTGCTGCAGTACCAAGAACTCCTTCCTCTTGTTCTTGAGTTCTCCCCTTGGTATGTAGTGGTTACGGAAACTGTGCTTGAACTCTTCCCATGTTATGTTCTCGGGATCGTGATGGGCTGCCACGTATGCGGTCCACCAATCAGCAGCGGGTCCATGCAATTGATTACAGGCAAACAGCACCCTCTCACATCCTTGGCATTGTATGATCCTCATCTTGTTCTCAATGGTCTTGAGCCAATCATCTGCCTCCAGAGGTTCAGCAGCACTTGAAAACTTTGGGGCTTGAGTTCCCAGAAACTCACTCAAACTTGGTTATCGTGGTGCAGCCTGTGGGGGTGGAGCTTGGTGTAAGTTGGCCACCACTTGAGTCAAATTTTGAATGAGCTGATTTTGATTGTCGATCATTTGGTAGATGGGATCAGCTCTTTCTCGGCGACCACCCCTGTCTTGCCCTCCAGGAAGTTGAGGATCGACAGCCTCATTGTTGTTGTTGTTGGGGTTGGCACCACGACCTCTTCCTCTTCCAGCCATCTATCATGATCAACCAAATGTTAACTTTAATCATTACACTTTAACTTCCCAAATTGCTTGTTTAAACTTAAACTTTTGAGGCCTTAATCTTTAGACAATTTCTTAAGATTTCACATAGATCTTTGGGCATCATGTCTCACGCGAAAATAAATGCACTATTGATTCATAGGGGTTCACACACCAAAGCAATGCAAACTTAAAGACGAGGTTGTGGACAAGTGCCCATGGCTTCCACAACTCACGTCACACACCAAACACTAACAACCAAATAGATAGGTTCTTGACTCAACTACTCGATAACATGCGCAAATAAGGGAAATGACTCTAACAATTCGTATCACTGAGCTGGCTCGTCGGGGTTGTAAAAGCCCAAGAGAAGGGACTTGTAAAAAACTTTTCTTCATCTCACAACACCACAATTTTCATTGTGGACACCTTAGGAAATGTGGTGAAGAGCATGTAACCTCCATCAAAAGAGTGATTAGAGGGGAGAGTCTTCACTTTCACAAAGTAGGGTTTATACACATATGATCACACAATGAGGAATTCAAAACTGTTGTGTCCAAACTATTGTTTGCAGCAGCTAACACAAGGATCAAGTGGCATATTTGGATTCCTTAGGTCCAAATTAGTGGGGAGGCAAAGTTTCATTAATTTTTGAAAAGTCTTGCTGCCCATTTTTCCAAAGGAAGTCAAAGGTGCAAAGAATTCAAATGAATATTTGAATTTGCATTGAATTTGTCCAAACTTGTCAAATGAGCTCAGTTTCCAATTTTCAGACAATTGGGTTGGATAATTGTCAAACTTTGGAGATATTTTGAGGAAAAGAGGTACTGAGTTGTGGGGCCCACATGTCATAGGAATGAGTATACTTAACACTTAAGTTTCTCTCTGGACTTCACTCCACCGAGGTGTAACCCCGGGGCGACACCGAGCGGCCGCCCCCGTCGACCGAGGCTCCACCTCCTGCTCCCATTTCGCGCTGGCCTGCTCCTTATCCCGGAAACCGGCTGCAGCACGTTGCCATCTTCGCTTTGATCGCGCGCTAGCTGTTCTTCCCACGCGCAAACAGCAATCGGCGCTCACCGCCGCACTCCTTTCTCCCCGATCGCCGGCCTCAACCAAACCTCGGTTGTGCGCACCGGCAGTACAGAAAAGCAGCGCCTGTGCCTGCTCTACCACACCAGCCCCGCAACCCCAAAGGCCCTAGCCGGTGACGCGCACAATTCGGCAAACGACGCCGAGAAAACAGAGCTGTCCGGCGGAGAACGGAAGCTGGTCTCACGTGGACAGACCCACCCAGAGCTTCTCAGGCCCGAGCTAGAGCACCCTCGGATGCGCTGGTAGCCCCTGATGCTCGTCCCCGAGGCTCAAGCCGTGAGATGATCTACTAGGCTCGAATTTGGGAAAAGATCGCCGTCGGGCACCATCCGACCTTCTGATACGGTAATACCAAATTCGATCGTCCCTCTCGTTCTTAGGCCGTGAGACTTTGCACACAGGACCGCCACTAACCGGCGATCAGTAGTCCTTCACAACCCTAGCTGGAAATATGCACGTAGACCGCATGAAATCCAGAATTTCCGACCTCAAACGCGGAGGAGGTTTCGGGTGCACGGTGATACACCATTAGCCGCCGGTCCCGAGCAGTTTTGAGGCTAGGTCGAGCATCCCTTTGGTCCACTGGTGCTGTAGCGCCGTTCCACCGAGGTCTGGGCAGGCTAGGGTGACCGGGCGACGTTGCCGAACCGGTCCAGAGCCGCCGCACCGTGGCCAGCTAGGTTAGAGCCATCGCCGACCGGGGAAGAGTGTTCCATCGTGTTCAGCACGGGAAATTAGGCCCTAGCGGCGAGGGAGAGCTCGGGGGATGGCCGGGAGGCCGGAATCCGTCGAACTCCGGCGAGCCCGGCGGCGCGCAGGCGCGGGTGGCCGGAGGTAGAAGACGACCGGTGGGTCCCGCCCGTCAGCGACGGTTTTTCAAATATTTGATCAGCTGTGGCGCAGGGATCTGGTGTGGAGGCGCGGGAAATAACCTGTAGCCTCGTGTGGCTTGCCCCGACGCGTGACACCTGTCCCCGGACCCACAGCCAGTATTTGAACATTTTGGGGAATTTCAGTTTTTAGTTCAAACTTTGAATAGCTACAACTTTGGGTAGGAGAATCCAAAAATTGTGAAACAAATTTCGTTGGATTCCTCTGATAGAGTACTATCCAAATGTAGAACCCAATTTGTATGAAACCCTTTAATTAACTCTGGAAAATTCTTTAAAGCTTTTCAGCAAAAGAATTTTAGAGGGAGTTTGGTTCATCCAAAAATCCCCAAATTTTGCCAGGATGTTCTTTAGGACATTAGTAAACCCCTGTAAAAGCTTCAGACCATTTGGAGTCGGTTTGGTCAGAGCAATTCAAATTGGAAGGTGCTGTGTTCATTTGAATGCAGAAACATTTTCAGAGAATTTCCAAAACTTGGAAATTCAGTTCTGGGCAATTCTTAACCCCAAAAATGTTAGGAAAATTCAGGCAAACTCAATGAGCTATAATTGAAATTGTAGTTCATTAAGTTGAGCATGAACAGGGGTATTACCTCAGAATAAATTCTTCCTTGCTGATTTGCCAAGGGAATTATTCTGAGCAAACCACTCCATGAAAAGTGCAAAGATTTGGTCCAGAGAGTTTTCTTGTGACAAGGAACTCACACAAAAATTCTCAGCTCCATTGGAGCTCTAGATCACCCCTGTCCTGTTTAACCACTTAAGGGATTAATGTGGAAAAGGGGGGAAAACCACTTAGCATTTAACCATGTGATTAAGTCCAAGCCAAACCACCAACACCAGTTCATATTTAAATTCTTAAACAAAGTTCCAGATATTAGAGGCTGGTTATTAGAACCAATAGTATAAGTCTTACTCTAAACTCACTTTTACATATAAATTAACATGTAGTATTTCATTAACGTGTAGCCGTTGAAGAAGAGACTCCGGAAGTGCTGGACTTCCTCCTTCCGGACGAAGAACTAACTCCTGACCAGCAGCAACAAGGCAAGCCCCGGTTTGCATTAACCCTTTTTAAAAGTTTTACTTTGTATACATGTGTCATATGAAGTATGTATGTGCATTAGGTATCGGATGAATGAAACCCCACTTGCATAACCAAAGTTTCCTAAAAGAGTGAGGGTAGTGTCAAGGACCTCGAGTAGACAGGCTATGCTTAATGAGTCGTAGGACTTCGGTACAAGTCGAGTAGTTGGAATCTACTCGCGAGATGGGCTGGGGACACACGGGTTCGGTTGAGTGATGTGAGATCACTTTAGTAATGAAAATGAGACTAGGCAGGGGCTAGGGCGCAGCAAGAGAGAGTCTTGTGTGCGCAGCCCTGTCCGTGTCGATTGAGGACCGATCCGTGTGCGGCCCTGCTGAACAAGTATTGAACGTACCGAAGGCATATCGGATATATGGGCCCCGATAAACCGATGTAGCCTAAACCTCCGGGCGTCGAGGCATAGCCCACCGATTTATAGGTGTAGGTTGAGGGCAGCAAGGTGGAAATCTGCCAACGGGCATAGAGAGATGCTCCGTGTGGAGAACCTCCTGCTCGTTTCGGTGCGACCGGTTCGACGTTTGGGCTGTTGGGTGAAAGGTTGTCCCGTACGACATCGAGTGAGCGTGCTGTGCAGCTCCACGGGTGGGCGTACGTGACGTGCTCTTTGGGTTTTCCCTGCAGGTGTATATCGAGTCGATTCGCCGTCCCTCGCGGTGACGAGTACCGCTTGTTCACTGCGTCGTAACGTAGACTAATGGATGAAATATGTTGATTCAATGATGCTGATTGATATAATTGTATTGCTACATGTGTGCCACCAAATACTGCTTACTAAATTTCAGATTTCATGAACTGTTAACTTGTTGCTAAAAGATGAACTAAGGATGAACTTGTAGGCGTGTCGTTTTGCTGAAATGTTACTATCCTATGTCCATTGTACACCTCATGTAGAGTTTCATGCTTAGGTGAGTCGGTTAAGCCTTGCTGAGCCTTTGTGCTCACGGTTGCTGCTTAAGTGTTTTTCAGGTGAGGAGCCACCCACGGACTCGGAGTACGAGTCCACCGGCGAGGGTTACCCTCCGTCGGGGACCACGGCTGAGTGGGAGCCGTACACGCCGCGCTGAGCTGAGACGTGCAGCTAGTGTGGGTTGCCCTAGGGCTGGGCAACCGACTTTTGCTAAATAGGCGGGCGTGAGTTGTATAGTGTAGTCTTCCGCTGTGTAATAGAACAATAGTTGTAACTGAAGTTTGTACCTGTTTGTACAGTTTCAGCTGTTTTTCCCATGTAATATATTGCGTTCTTATGACGTGTGCTGTCGGGTGTCGCATCGCGCGGCACCACCCTCTGCGATCCTGGATGAGCGGATTCCGGTCCGCCACAGCCTGGTATCAGAGCTGCAGTGGGGATAGCACAGTACTAAAGGACTGCATTATGGGAAAAACTTAGGTATACGGTGAGGATTCGGTAGTTGCCCAAGTAAGGACTATATTAGCTTAGTTACTTAAAGTGGCAAAGACTAACTTATGTGTTATAATTCTGAATTTCAATTATGTAACGACGCACCTACGCTCTGGTAAGTATGGTAAGGAACGCCACCGAAAGCGGTTCAATTTCGGTTAGCTCTCCCTGACGAGGAACGTGGTTCAGGGATTGATCTCACAGCTCGGTGTGAGATGTCAATATGAAGCTCTTGGACTCTTCATGTCCCTGAGTTCATATGAAACGCTGATCCCTAGCGTGCATTAGGCAAGTAAGTGGAGACCCCATCGCGTGGTCAGTAACGCGAGAGTGTGTTCGTCTGGAAATAGCCCAGGAGGACATACGCAGCGCTTGCCATCGGCGTGCCCTGCAGGGCAGTAGGTGGTATCTGTTGGGTTGATAACATTCCCAACCGTGACGACCCGTTCATGACATACTCGGGTTCCCCGTCGTGTGGTGTTGAAACACGATCACGTGCCTTGAGACGTGACTTAGCTCAAGGACGGCCGTATGACAATGATACGGGCGTTTGTATTTACTTTTAGATATGGAACTGCCTGAAATGAACAAACTTTGAGTGCACCATCATTGTGTGGTCTTCTGCAGGTACTAACCACGTATGTATCCGTGTAGAAAACGTGTGCGAGAGACCGTTTAGTGCCACACTTGAGACGTATATACCGGTATGATCCGGTTAGGATTTTCTTTTGTAAGGAACGTAGTACCGAGATATTGTAGGCATATGCATGAGTATAATGATAACGAAAAATTAAAAAAAATCTATAGGTTCAACAGTTAGGACCCTGGTTGGGTATAAGAATGAGATAGGGATGAGTGTAGTTCCAAAAAGACTGAAAAACAGAGTGCTCGGTTTTGGGGACAGCAAGTTTGCTGATCTTCAACAGGGCATAACTCACAGGTCTTTTAACCCAGGGAGGTGTGCTATATAGTTCTGGGAAGGTATTCAAGTACTCTACAACTTTGTTGTAGACGTCCAGAGCTGAAACTCGCATTAAGATGGCTAAAATCCCAGAGGAATGTAAACTATTCAGAATCAGGGCAGAGTAAAACATCCTCTGAACTGATCTGTTTTTCAAATATAACTCCCAGTAGAAAAATCTAAAATTGTCATATAATCCATCCTTAGAAAGAGTAGAAGATGTGTGACATCTTTGCAATTCAAAGTTTCTGAAGTTTCAGCACAGAAATTAGGGAGAATTAGGGTTGAAGACAGCCACTTCCAAGGGAGGTGCTGTTAAAATTCTTCCAGAAATTCTGCTAACTTTGAATTAACATAACTTTTTAATCAAAGCTGATATGGGGGCAAATGAGTACTCGTTGGAAAGATACTGAAATTAACTTTAACTTTGGTATTCAACTTGAGTCATGAAAATGCCCATAACCGGATCAAAACTTGGAATAGGTAGAAACTGGTCATTCTGACAGAAGAATGACAGTTGAACTTATTGAAGGGTGTTGTACCCTAAGGGTGTTATACGTGATGACAACGCAATAATAATGTCTCGTAGAGACCAAACCCAGTTATGGTGAGCTTCCAAAGAGGGGGTTCATCAAGTTGGATTAAACTAACTTGTGTTTGGTCTGGTAATGGGGTAGCTTGTGCAAAGTTATTACATTATCTACTTACGAGATATTTTGCATGTTTGGTTGTCATGATGTTTTTACGCCCAGTTCTATTGGACTGCATGCAAAATGTTGCGGGACTGATGTTTAATGTCGTATGGTTGCAGATGGTTCGTACTAGGACCACGCACGAGGTTGGTGGCTCTAGCCAAGGTGGAGGCGATGACTCCCAGCCACCGGCCTACGACAGCACCCCGCAGCAGCAGCCACCACCGCCGCCTCCGCTTACTCTAGCGGATGTGATAGCGGCATTGGTGGGAGGTCGTGAGGAGCAGACCGACCTGCTCCGCACGATCGTGCAGAATACGTCCCAAGCGGGAGGACGTCAAGAGCGAGGGCCTCGTGAGCCCCGCGAAGTGTCGTACTCGGATTTCATGAGTACGCACCCTCCAGTGTTCACCGAAGCTGAAGAACCACTGGAGGCGGACAACTGGCTGCGGACTATCGAGTCCAAGTTCGGGCTGCTCCAGTGTACGGAGCGGCAGAAGACGCTGTTCGCAGCACAGCAGCTCCACGGTGCCGCTGGTGCGTGGTGGGCGAATTATGTCGCCTCACGTCCGGCTGGCCATGCCGTGGAATGGCAAGAGTTCCGGGAGGCGTTCCGCGCCTATCACATTCCTCCCGGAATAATGAAGAGAAAGTTCCAAGAATTTTTGGAACTGAAGCAGGGCGGGAGGAGTGCCCACGACTACTCCCGTGCCTTCAACCATCTGGCGCAGTATGCGTCAGACTACATCTCCACGGAGGAGAAGAAGAGGGAGCACTTCTATCGGGGGTTACATCCCGAAATGAAGACCCACCTCGTACAATGGAACCGCGGCACATTCAACGATCTAGTCAATGCCGCCATCATGCAAGAGGACGCTCAGCGGGAGTTAGCAGCTGAGCAGAGGAAGCGTAGCGCTCCACCTAGCAGCGGTGGGAGTGGCGCTACACAGAAGTACCGTATGGTGTATCGGACACCATCCGGGCAGCAGTGGCAACCACCGGCGCAACCGCAACGGTTCGGGGGACGTCCCTTCCAGGCACCTCCGTTCCGTCCGCCGATGCCACCACCAAAACAGCAGCAGCAGCAGACGGTACCCCGGGCGTTTCCACCGCCACAACGCGCCCCAGGTTTCCGTCCACCGATCAGCGGGGGACCGCCCCGTTTCACCTGCTTCACGTGTGGCCAGGCGGGCCACTTTGCGAAGGACTGTCCCCAGGGGCAGCAGAGCAGCGGGCAAGCCCAGTTTCAGGGCGGTGCTCGAGGCCGACCCCCGGTGAAGAAGGTTGGTCAGCGGACTGGAGGCGTCCGCAACCTCGACAATGAGGACGCCCCAGAGGGAGACAACGTGCTGGCGGGTACGTTTACTCTCAACCATCAAGCCATAGTCATATTATTTGATTCGGGTGCAACCCACAGCTTTATAAGTGCATCCTATGTGGCTAAACATCAACTGCAAGTCTTCCCAACCGACTGCACTTATATGATATGCTCACCGGGAGGGAAGATTTCAGCTAATATGATGATTCCAAAGGCACCTCTGTGCTTAGGTGGGAAGCTATATCCCACCACCTTGATAATCCTTATGGGACAGAAGATTGATGCAATCTTAGGGATGTCATGGCTGCAATACCATGGCGCTGTCCTAGAGACTCGGACACGGACGATTCACTTAAATTCTCCATTCCACCGTCCGCATTCCATGGTGTTAGACATGCCAGTCCGGGAAGTTTTAGCAATTAATAGTGCTGAAGTTCTCAAGTTAGAAGACATCCCCGTAGTCCGGGAGTATCCCGACGTGTTCCCGGATGATCTTCCGGGCATGCCACCTGAGCGGGATGTCGAGTTCAAGATTGAACTTGCACCCGGGACTACGCCCATATCACGGAGACCATACAAGATGGCTCCAAATGAGCTGGCTGAATTAAAAGAACAGCTCAATGATTTGTTGAGCAAGGGTTTCATTAGGCCGAGTTCCTCGCCTTGGGGATGCTCAGCGCTGTTCGTGAAGAAGAAGGATGAGACCCTGAGGCTGTGTGTGGATTACCGGCCGCTCAACGCTGTCACCATCAAGAATAAGTACCCACTGCCCCGTATTGACATCTTGTTTGATCAACTTGTGGGGGCAAGTGTATTCTCAAAGATGGACCTTCGCTCTGGATATCACCAGATCAAGATCCGGGCGGAGGATATCCCGAAGACGGCATTCTCGACGAGATACGGCTTATACGAATATCTCGTCATGTCCTTTGGTCTCACAAATGCTCCAGCCCATTTCATGTATCTCATGAACTCGGTGTTCATGCCGGAGCTGGACAAGTTCGTGGTAGTGTTCATCGACGACATCTTGGTTTATTCCAAGACCGAAGCTGAACATGCCGAACACTTGCGGATCGTTCTTCAACGATTGCGAGACCACAAGCTCTACGCCAAGTTCAGCAAATGCGAATTTTGGATCAGCCAAGTGCCATTTTTGGGACATATCATCTCAGCTGAAGGCATTGCGGTTGACCCAAGTAAAATCGAGCAAGTGTTGAAATGGAAAGCTCCCACTTCAGTCCATGAAGTCAGAAGCTTCCTCGGGTTAGCGGGATACTACCGGAGATTCATTCCAAGCTTCTCCAAGCTCGCTAAGCCGATGACAGAGTTGCTGAAAAAAGGGACAAAATATGTTTGGAACACCGCGTGTGAAGGAGCGTTCCGAACATTGGTGAAGCATCTCACCACAGCCCCGGTGTTAGCTCAGCCGGATACAACAAAGCCCTTCGACGTGTATTGTGACGCGTCCGGTATTGGGCTTGGCTGCGTGTTGATGCAGGAAGGACGTGTGGTCGCTTATGGCTCACGCCAACTCCGGAACCATGAGCAGCACTACCCGACTCACGATCTTGAACTTGCTGCCGTGGTGTTGGCGCTGAAAATGTGGAGGCACTATCTCCTGGGGAACTTGGTGCATCTCTACACCGACCACAAGAGCTTGAAATACATTTTCACCCAGAAGGAGCTGAACATGAGGCAGAGGAGGTGGTTAGAACTGATCAAAGATTATGAGATTGAGATCCATTACCACCCCGGCAAGGCGAATGTGGTTGCCGACGCGCTGAGTCGGAAATCACATGTCCATCACCTCACCATTACACCGGTGGAGGAGGAAGAGCCAAGTTTATACTTGGTTCCTTATGGATCGCTGTACAACCTTGCCCTCATCCCTACTATTAGGGAGGACATCATTGCAGCTCAGAAAACGGATAAAGGCATGGCACATCTCCGGAGACGGATAGACAATGGAGAAATTAAATGTTTCCGGAAAGATGATGAGGGGACTCTGTGGTTCAATGACCGCATAGTCGTACCCCGGGATATGGAGTTGAGGAAAAAGATCCTCGATGAAGCTCACTTGTCTAAATACTCCATTCATCCGGGCAGCAACAAAATGTACCAAGATTTGAAAAAGAAATTTTGGTGGACGCGGATGAAGCGGGAGGTAGCTAAGTACGTATCCGAGTGCGATACGTGTAGACGAGTGAAAGCTGATCATATGAAGAAATCAGGGCTGCTGCAACCCCTAAAGATCCCGGCATGGAAATGGGAAGATGTGAGCATGGATTTCATTGTGGGATTACCCCTAACAGCCAACAAGCATGATTCCATATGGGTAATCGTTGATCGGTTAACCAAGACGGCTCACTTCATTCCGGTGAATACACGTTACAATGCCGGCAAATATGCGGAGCTATACATAGCGAAGATTCTATGCCTATACGGGGTACCCAAGACCATTGTCTCAGATCGAGGTGCATTATTTGTATCTCGCTTTTGGGAGCAGCTACACGCTGCATTGGGTACTAAGTTGATCAGGAGCTCCGCTTATCACCCTCAAACAGATGGTCAGACTGAAAGGGTGAATCAAGTCCTGGAAGACATGTTGAGAGCGTGTGCCATCCACCATGGTAGGAACTGGGATGATCACCTACCATTGGCGGAATTATCGTACAACAACGGTTATCAGGCGAGTATCAAAATGGCACCCTATGAAGCTCTCTACGGTCGTAAATGCCGCACCCCATTAAATTGGTGCGAGTCCGGTGAAAGGGTCACATTCGGGGTTGATGTGGTGAACGACGCCGAGGAGCGCGTTCGGACAATTCAAGCCAATTTGAAGGCCGCTCAATCCCGACAAAAGAGCTACGCTGACAAGAGGCGTAGGCCGTTGCACTTTGACGTTGGGGAACACGTGTACCTCCGCGTGTCTCCAATGAAGGGCGTGCACCGATTCGGTGTGAAGGGGAAGCTCGCTCCCCGTTTCATTGGACCCTACGCTATCACCGAGAAGTGTGGACCAGCAGCGTATCGATTGGAGCTACCAGCATCTCTGGCTGGTGTCCATGATATTTTCCATGTTTCGCAACTGCGAAAATGCTTGAAGCATACAGCTGCTGTTCCTACCGAAGACATCGGCGAGCTGAAACCGGATTTAACCTATGATGAATATCCGGTGGGAATTCTTGATGAGAAAGCCAGGACCACACGCAGCAGAACATTGTGGTTCTACAAAATACTCTGGAGCAACCACACCGCCGAAGAAGCGACGTGGGAGAGCGAGGAGTTCCTTCGCTCAAATTACCCGGAGTTTATGGCTTCTCAACACGGGTAAGTCCCTATTACATCGCTATCTCTTATTTTATAATCTCGGGACGAGATTCTTTTAAGGGGGGAGGGATGTAAAAGCCCAAGAGAAGGGACTTGTAAAAAACTTTTCTTCATCTCACAACACCACAATTTTCATTGTGGACACCTTAGGAAATGTGGTGAAGAGCATGTAACCTCCATCAAAAGAGTGATTAGAGGGGAGAGTCTTCACTTTCACAAAGTAGGGTTTATACACATATGATCACACAATGAGGAATTCAAAACTGTTGTGTCCAAACTATTGTTTGCAGCAGCTAACACAAGGATCAAGTGGCATATTTGGATTCCTTAGGTCCAAATTAGTGGGGAGGCAAAGTTTCATTAATTTTTGAAAAGTCTTGCTGCCCATTTTTCCAAAGGAAGTCAAAGGTGCAAAGAATTCAAATGAATATTTGAATTTGCATCGAATTTGTCCAAACTTGTCAAATGAGCTCAGTTTCCAATTTTCAGACAATTGGGTTGGATAATTGTCAAACTTTGGAGATATTTTGAGGAAAAGAGGTACTGAGTTGTGGGGCCCACATGTCATAGGAATGAGTATACTTAACACTTAAGTTTCTCTCTGGACTTCACTCCACCGAGGTGTAACCCCGGGGCGACACCGAGCGGCCGCCCCCGTCGACCGAGGCTCCACCTCCTGCTCCCATTTCGCGCTGGCCTGCTCCTTATCCCGGAAACCGGCTGCAGCACGTTGCCATCTTCGCTTTGATCGCGCGCTAGCTGTTCTTCCCACGCGCAAACAGCAATCGGCGCTCACCGCCGCACTCCTTTCTCCCCGATCGCCGGCCTCAACCAAACCTCGGTTGTGCGCACCGGCAGTACAGAAAAGCAGCGCCTGTGCCTGCTCTACCACACCAGCCCCGCAACCCCAAAGGCCCTAGCCGGTGACGCGCACAATTCGGCAAACGACGCCGAGAAAACAGAGCTGTCCGGCGGAGAACGGAAGCTGGTCTCACGTGGACAGACCCACCCAGAGCTTCTCAGGCCCGAGCTAGAGCACCCTCGGATGCGCTGGTAGCCCCTGATGCTCGTCCCCGAGGCTCAAGCCGTGAGATGATCTACTAGGCTCGAATTTGGGAAAAGATCGCCGTCGGGCACCATCCGACCTTCTGATACGGTAATACCAAATTCGATCGTCCCTCTCGTTCTTAGGCCGTGAGACTTTGCACACAGGACCGCCACTAACCGGCGATCAGTAGTCCTTCACAACCCTAGCTGGAAATATGCACGTAGACCGCATGAAATCCAGAATTTCCGACCTCAAACGCGGAGGAGGTTTCGGGTGCACGGTGATACACCATTAGCCGCCGGTCCCGAGCAGTTTTGAGGCTAGGTCGAGCATCCCTTTGGTCCACTGGTGCTGTAGCGCCGTTCCACCGAGGTCTGGGCAGGCTAGGGTGACCGGGCGACGTTGCCGAACCGGTCCAGAGCCGCCGCACCGTGGCCAGCTAGGTTAGAGCCATCGCCGACCGGGGAAGAGTGTTCCATCGTGTTCAGCACGGGAAATTAGGCCCTAGCGGCGAGGGAGAGCTCGGGGGATGGCCGGGAGGCCGGAATCCGTCGAACTCCGGCGAGCCCGGCGGCGCGCAGGCGCGGGTGGCCGGAGGTAGAAGACGACCGGTGGGTCCCGCCCGTCAGCGACGGTTTTTCAAATATTTGATCAGCTGTGGCGCAGGGATCTGGTGTGGAGGCGCGGGAAATAACCTGTAGCCTCGTGTGGCTTGCCCCGACGCGTGACACCTGTCCCCGGACCCACAGCCAGTATTTGAACATTTTGGGGAATTTCAGTTTTTAGTTCAAACTTTGAATAGCTACAACTTTGGGTAGGAGAATCCAAAAATTGTGAAACAAATTTCGTTGGATTCCTCTGATAGAGTACTATCCAAATGTAGAACCCAATTTGTATGAAACCCTTTAATTAACTCTGGAAAATTATTTAAAGCTTTTCAGCAAAAGAATTTTAGAGGGAGTTTGGTTCATCCAAAAATCCCCAAATTTTGCCAGGATGTTCTTTAGGACATTAGTAAACCCCTGTAAAAGCTTCAGACCATTTGGAGTCGGTTTGGTCAGAGCAATTCAAATTGGAAGGTGCTGTGTTCATTTGAATGCAGAAACATTTTCAGAGAATTTCCAAAACTTGGAAATTCAGTTCTGGGCAATTCTTAACCCCAAAAATGTTAGGAAAATTCAGGCAAACTCAATGAGCTATAATTGAAATTGTAGTTCATTAAGTTGAGCATGAACAGGGGTATTACCTCAGAATAAATTCTTCCTTGCTGATTTGCCAAGGGAATTATTCTGAGCAAACCGCTCCATGAAAAGTGCAAAGATTTGGTCCAGAGAGTTTTCTTGTGACAAGGAACTCACACAAAAATTCTCAGCTCCATTGGAGCTCTAGATCACCCCTGTCCTGTTTAACCACTTAAGGGATTAATGTGGAAAAGGGGGGAAAACCACTTAGCATTTAACCATGTGATTAAGTCCAAGCCAAACCACCAACACCAGTTCATATTTAAATTCTTAAACAAAGTTCCAGATATTAGAGGCTGGTTATTAGAACCAATAGTATAAGTCTTACTCTAAACTCACTTTTACATATAAATTAACATGTAGTATTTCATTAACGTGTAGCCGTTGAAGAAGAGACTCCGGAAGTGCTGGACTTCCTCCTTCCGGACGAAGAACTAACTCCTGACCAGCAGCAACAAGGCAAGCCCCGGTTTGCATTAACCCTTTTTAAAAGTTTTACTTTGTATACATGTGTCATATGAAGTATGTATGTGCATTAGGTATCGGATGAATGAAACCCCACTTGCATAACCAAAGTTTCCTAAAAGAGTGAGGGTAGTGTCAAGGACCTCGAGTAGACAGGCTATGCTTAATGAGTCGTAGGACTTCGGTACAAGTCGAGTAGTTGGAATCTACTCGCGAGATGGGCTGGGGACACACGGGTTCGGTTGAGTGATGTGAGATCACTTTAGTAATGAAAATGAGACTAGGCAGGGGCTAGGGCGCAGCAAGAGAGAGTCTTGTGTGCGCAGCCCTGTCCGTGTCGATTGAGGACCGATCCGTGTGCGGCCCTGCTGAACAAGTATTGAACGTACCGAAGGCATATCGGATATATGGGCCCCGATAAACCGATGTAGCCTAAACCTCCGGGCGTCGAGGCATAGCCCACCGATTTATAGGTGTAGGTTGAGGGCAGCAAGGTGGAAATCTGCCAACGGGCATAGAGAGATGCTCCGTGTGGAGAACCTCCTGCTCGTTTCGGTGCGACCGGTTCGACGTTTGGGCTGTTGGGTGAAAGGTTGTCCCGTACGACATCGAGTGAGCGTGCTGTGCAGCTCCACGGGTGGGCGTACGTGACGTGCTCTTTGGGTTTTCCCTGCAGGTGTATATCGAGTCGATTCGCCGTCCCTCGCGGTGACGAGTACCGCTTGTTCACTGCGTCGTAACGTAGACTAATGGATGAAATATGTTGATTCAATGATGCTGATTGATATAATTGTATTGCTACATGTGTGCCACCAAATACTGCTTACTAAATTTCAGATTTCATGAACTGTTAACTTGTTGCTAAAAGATGAACTAAGGATGAACTTGTAGGCGTGTCGTTTTGCTGAAATGTTACTATCCTATGTCCATTGTACACCTCATGTAGAGTTTCATGCTTAGGTGAGTCGGTTAAGCCTTGCTGAGCCTTTGTGCTCACGGTTGCTGCTTAAGTGTTTTTCAGGTGAGGAGCCACCCACGGACTCGGAGTACGAGTCCACCGGCGAGGGTTACCCTCCGTCGGGGACCACGGCTGAGTGGGAGCCGTACACGCCGCGCTGAGCTGAGACGTGCAGCTAGTGTGGGTTGCCCTAGGGCTGGGCAACCGACTTTTGCTAAATAGGCGGGCGTGAGTTGTATAGTGTAGTCTTCCGCTGTGTAATAGAACAATAGTTGTAACTGAAGTTTGTACCTGTTTGTACAGTTTCAGCTGTTTTTCCCATGTAATATATTGCGTTCTTATGACGTGTGCTGTCGGGTGTCGCATCGCGCGGCACCACCCTCTGCGATCCTGGATGAGCGGATTCCGGTCCGCCACAGGGGTCTTCCTCATCATTGCGGCTGCCCCCTAATTCCGCTTTAGGTGGGGAGGCTTCTGGTGGAGAAGTGCGGCGACGCTTGCTCGCCCGGCGGTCTGGGGAGTCAGGAGTCCATGTGTCATTCTCAGTGACACACAGTTCATTCACATCTCCTCTCTCCCTCGCCCTCAAGCTTGCGCGAAGCAACGCCTCAGTCTCTTTCAGAGTGTCACGGACATCCTGAAGCTCCTGCTGGCACTCCTGTAGTCGAGTGCTGAGCATAGCTGCATCCTCCAAGCACAGATCCATGTGCTCATGAGAAGTCCCCTGCTGCACCGGCGGGTACTTGTACTCCGCGGTGCCACTCTCACGCTGGAGGACATACATGTACTCAGTCTTGTCCAGGTGGTGACGGTTGATGTAACTTTGGCAGGTGATGGCCTCCCAGGTGACATCCTTCTCAGCATCGGCCTGAGTCGTCCGGCAAGCTGGAGAGCGGTGGATCTTGAGCAGCTGGTTGTCATGGATAATCCTCATCTCTGAGCTCCATTCTTCATGCTTCTCACGGATGGTCCTGGTGGAGCTGTAGTGTATGATCAGCTTGCCAACATTGTCGGTGGCGTGGAGCATACGCCGAAGACGGCGCAACAAGCCTCCTACTGCCAACCCGTAGGAGTGGTACGTCACAGGGTGGTTCTCCTCTCTCAAGGCAAGGGCATCTACAAGAACTCTCCCTCCGGTGGACTTGCGAGCGATGCGGACCATGCAAACCATCTAAACCATAAAGCATTTAAAATCAAGTTAGATAAGAATTAAATAAATTTTGTATTTTGAATAAAAGTTGAGGCAAGATGAACATAAAGTGACAACATTAAATAGCACTTTCACTCCACACCTTTTGTAAAATAGTTTTTAAGAACATAGGGTTCTTAAATACGTCCATCTCTACCTAGGTCCATGTTCCTACGGGCAACCTTGGCTCTGATACCACTTCTGTCACACCCGGTTTCTCCGAAGAACCACCGAGTGAATTATCACATGTATGCCAGGATTATTTTCTCATACATGCGATGACAAATAGTGAAGCATCATTATATTACAAGCCAAGTATTCGAATATAAATGAGTCTTACATAGCATAACATCTCGATGGACGAATAATATGTTCATAACATGTAAATAAAGCAGCAGCGGAAGATAAGTCTTGTGGCTTCGTCACATGCGTTGCCCGGGGGACTCCGTGAACCTAGAATCCTTCTTTGGGTCCGAAGTCTTGGTCGTTGTACACCACGTCATTCCCTTGGCCTGAGCAACAATTTAAACCAACAGAAAAACAAGCTTGAGTACCGTTGGTACTAAGCAAGTGTGGGAAAGTTATGTCATGCATGGCTAGAACAAGGAGAGGTTGAACTCATGGTTAAAGCACTACGCAATTAACACCTATCACCTTAGCTTATTAAGCACCTACATTACTACATAGGTGAAATGGCCCCAATCCCCCAACCCATTATCAATATCAAGTAACCATAACAGCATTTCCAATGTTAAGCTCCCCGCTTAACACACTCAACCTTCCCATTCATCATCCTTTAATCATGAATAAGTCCCAGCCGCTCTTGACCGTGAGCACGACTGTCATTACAGTTTTGACTCTGCAGAGTTTGCACCACTGTTGTAACACCGAAAAATCCTGTTAAGAGGGGAATTTAAAAGTTTTTAGACGTGTTGCATGTGGTGCAGAAATTCAAATTCAAATTGGAATTCAAATTCAAATCAAAACTGAAAAGAAAAAGAAAAAGAAAAAAACAAAACCCCCGGCCAGTGGGCCGAAACCCACCAGCCGGCCAACCCGCCCCCGCGCCAGCCCGCAGCCGCGCGCTCCCATCTCTCTCTCACTGACACGCGGGACCCGCGTGTCATCCCTGACCTCCCGCTCGTGCCAACTACCCGGATTCCTCCGCGCGCGCCCGATCGCAACTAACTCGGAAAACCGCGCTTTCCCAGCCGAATCCCGGTACCGGACGACTCCAGCTCGATCCCAACAGACTGCCGCCCTCCCCCGTCTATATAAACGCCGGCATCGTCCCGTTTTTCCCCCACGATCGGCTGTTTTTCCTCCTGGCGAGAACCGAAGCTCCGATCACCGTTTTCTCTCGATCTCTGCTCTGATTTTCCGATCTAACGCGCCGATCGTGTTCCATCGCCTCCTTGGAATCACGCAGGTGCAGAAGACTCAGTGGTTTGCGCTCTAGGCACAGCTCCGACGAGCACCGCAGCGATTCCATCTCGGACCTCGTCGCCGACCGCCTTCCAGGACCTCCGAGCTCAAGAAAAACCCCGAGGTGAGATCCCCGACCTCCCCTCTACCGATCTATGCCATGAAATCCCAGTTTTAGGAAGAATAGACGAAGATCCGAAGTTTTCTGGCGAGGTCGCCGCCCCCCGCCGCCGCACGCCGCCGGGCAGCGTCGCCCGCGCACGGTCAGAGCGACGTGGTCGCTTATGCGCCGTCTATTGTAAATCGCACGGTAGAATTAAAACCCGCGCGTACCGGTTCAGCGATCTAATCTGAGCCGTCTATTTAAAATCGGACGGTCCACATCAGCCCCGCATTATAAAGGCCGGGATTCTTATGCGCTACCCCCTGGGGATCTCGGAAAACACGAGCTAGCCCCGGAAACTTCTGATCTAGCCCCTGGAACTTCAGAAATTCATGTAAATTCAATTTAAAATCAGTTTTAGCCCCTGGACTTAATAAAAATTAGGAAAACCCCTCTGTTATGTGTAGTTAGACCCCTGGAAATTTATGAAATAATAAATTAGACCCTGTAGTAGGGTGAGTTTACCTTTTTGACCCTATATGATATTAAATTCAGAAAATTGAATATGGGATTTGGATTTAAATTTAAAAGGTGAGGCAAACACATTGCAAATTCAAGTTTAAACTTTCCTGGCACTTGGGAAACTTTAGAATGAACTAAAAATAAATTTTAGGCTGAAATAAAATCTGCTTAAGTGTAGTTCATATTTATTAGATCTAGAAACACATTTTTAGGCTAGGAAATAATTCTGAAAACTGATAA
Organism: Neostapfia colusana; assembly: GCA_030760725.1. NCBI lineage: Eukaryota > Viridiplantae > Streptophyta > Magnoliopsida > Poales > Poaceae > Neostapfia > Neostapfia colusana. The sequence continues at coordinate 98,222,339 of JASWHV010000007.1, read as the reverse complement.
AATAAATTTAAATCAGTTCACATCAGAGGAGAAGTTTAAAAGTGTATTATTTAATATTTTAGATCAGAACCTATTCTGTTTAGATGATAAGTCCTACTATTTAAGATTTAAAACTCAATTTTAGGCATAGAAAATAAATCTGGAAAATAAAGGAAAATAGGTATGCGTAACTAGAAAATAATAAATGAAGTCTCCAAATCAAAAGACTTCAGTTTGGATTTGGTAGAAGGTCTGAAAACCCATTTGGAATAGGGAATTACTTTCCATGCAAACTTGGTAGCTAAAGAGTGTATTAAAGAATTTGTTTAAATTGGAAATTTATATATAGTGCGCAAACAGAAATCTGAATACAAAAGTTAGAAATCATATACATATGCTTAAAGTGCATGTAGGCTAAAAATCAACACATCTAGAGTAACCACAACACTTAGAAATGTGAATGACTATCATATGTATGTATGTGTGGAGTGAAAGTGTGAACTATGTCTTATGGATTGTTGTTTTCTTTTGCTATGTGTGTTGGCATGAGTAGAACCTGCCCTAGAGCAAGTTCTTCCCTTCCAAGATCAGGACTATCCATTCCCAGAGCAGCAGGAAGAATGCAAGTGTCCTTGACCACTTTGATCCTATACTAGGATGTGTAGATAGAATTATTTGCATTGTCAATTGAAATATGAAACCCATGCTAGGAAGTTTCCCTAGAATTGCATTACCTTGTTTCCTTGTAGCTTGGGTTGGGATTTATTTTATCATGTCATTTATTATTATGCTTATGCTTAGCCATGCTTAGAATGGGATAATTGGGATATGAGATCATCAATTTATTTACCTTACTTTTGAATGAGATATTATGAGTTATGTAGAGGTAGGGATCGAGGCAAGTTGGATGATTTGGTTGGTGCTGGGTGCACGAGACTCGGGTTTGTATTTAGTACTTGACTGGATCCTGAGGACCGGTTCATGGAGCATGTAACCTGGCTTTACCGTGCCAACCACATGCTGAGATGGGGCAGCTTGGCCAACTAATTAGGTGCATCCCCGGCGTAGTATGGGCGTTTGGATGGTGCGGGGAATAGGTGTCAGCTGAACAACCGTATGAACTGCAAGGCTCAAGAGGGGGCCACTGCAGCGGGGTTGGAGCCTCTTGTATGCTGTTAGGGGTGAAACCTCAGTGGGCCCACGCTCGTCGGGAATCCCTTTGTAAAGGCTTCGTAGTGATCTCCTGGCTACACACCTGGGAAGTGTGAATGTGGTTCGTGGCCACTGGCATAATGGAGGTTCTCTTAGTCCACCCGGCAATGGGGGATGAAATCACTACATGTGGGTACAGCGGTGCAAACTCTGCAGAGTCAAAACTGTCATGACAGCCGTGCTCACGGTGAAGAGCGGCTTGGACTTATTCATGATTAGAAGATGATGACCTTGGAGGTTGTGGATGTTAAGCGGGTTGCTTAACATTGGAAATGATGTTATTTTTATTTGATTATGATGATGGGATGGGAGATTGGGACCACTTCACCTGTGTAGTAATGTAGGTGCTAAATAAGCTAAGGGGATAGGTATTAATTGCGTAGTGCTTTAACCATGAGTCAACTTCTCCTTGCCTTAGCCATGCATGACATAACTTTCCCAAACTTGCTGAGTACCATCGGTACTCAAACTTGCATATTTGTTGGTTTATATTGCTGCTCAGGTCAAGAGAATGATGTGTGTTTAATGATCAAGACTTCGGACCCGTAGAAGGTTTCTAGGTTCATGGAGTCCTCCGGGCAACGCCTGTGACGGAGCCCACAAGAATAATATTCCACTGCTATTTTATGTTATGAACTTATTATCGTCCATCGAGACATGTGCTATGTAAGATTTATTTATATTCGACACCTGGCTTGTAATAAATGATTCTTCACTATTTGTCATCACATGTATGAGAAAATGATCCTGGCATACATGTGATGTTCACTCGGTTGTTCTTCGGAGAAACCGGGTGTGACAGAAGTGGTATCAGAGCCAAGGTTGCCCGTAGGAACGTGGACCTAATTAGAAATGGACGTATTTAAGGACCCTATTTTCTTAAAAATTATTTTTACAAAGGTGTGGGTTGAAAAGTGTATTTGATGGGGTCATTTTACTCATCTTACCCAACTTTTATTCAAAATAGGATTTTTGTTTAAAATCTCATCTAACTTAAGTTTAAATGCTTTATGTTTTAGATGGTTCGCATGATCCGCACCGCTCGCTAGTCCACCGGAGGGAGAGTTCCCGTAGTTGCCCTTGCCCTGAGAGAGGAGAACCGTCCGTGACGTACCTCTCCTACGGATTGGCAGTAGGAGGCTTGTTGCACCGTCTTCGATGTATGCTCCAAGCCGCCGGCAATACGGGCAAGCTAATCATACACTACAGCTCCACCAGAACCATCCGTGAGAAGCGGGAAGAGTGGAGTTCAGAAATGAGGATTATCCATGAAAATCAGCTGCTCAAGATCCACCGCTCTCCAGCTTGTCGAGCGACACAGGTCGATGCGGAGAAGGATGTCACCTGGGAGGCCATCACCTGCCAGAGTCACATCTACCGTCGCCACCTGGACAGGACTGAGTACATGCATGTCCTCCAGCGTGAGAGTGGTACCACGGAGTACAAGTACCCGCCAGTGCAGCAGGGGACTTCCCATGAGTACATGGACCTGTGCTTGGAGGATGCTGCTATGCTCAGCACTCGACTGCAGGAGTGTCAGCACGAGCTTCAGGATGTTCGTGACACCCGGAAGGAGACTGAGGCGTTGCTTCGAGCCAGCTTGAGGGCAAGAGAAAGAGGAGATGGGAATGAACTGTGTGTCACCATGAATGACACATGGACTCCTGACTCCCCAGATCACCGGGCGAGCAGGCGTCGCCGCACTTCTCCACCAGCAGCTTCCCCACCCAAAGCGGAGTCAGAGGGCAGCCGCAATAATGAGGAAGATCCCGAAGAGCCAGCTCGGTGATACGAGTCATGTAGAGTCCTTTCCCTTAGTTCAGTAGGTTATCGAGTAGTCGAGTCAATACCTTAGTTAATTGTGTGTTAATGTTTGGTGTGTGACATGAGCTGTGGAAGCCATGGGTATTTGTCCACAACCTCGTCTTTAGGTTGCTTTGCTTTGATGTGTGAACCCCTATGAATTAACAACGCATTTATTTTCGCGTGAGACGTGAAACCCTCAGAAAATGTTAATATAATAAGACCCCATGAATTTTAAGTTTAAACAAGCAAATTGGGAAGCTAATACGTAATGCTTTAAATTGACATTTGGTTGATCATGATAGATGGCCGGAAGAGGAGAGGGTCGTGGTGCCAACCCCGCCAACAACAACGATGAGGCCGGCAACCCTCACCTTTCCGGAGGGCAAGACAGGGGTGGTCGTCGGGAAGGAGTTGATCCCATACACCAAATGCTTGAAAATCAGAATCAGCTCATCCAGAGCCTGACTCAAGTGGTGGCCAACTTGCACCAAGCTCCACCTCCACAAGCTGCACCACGCCAACAAAGGTTGAGTGAGTTTCTAGGGACTCAACCTCCAAAGTTTGCAAGTGCTGCTGAACCTATGGAGGCAGATGATTGGCTAAAGACCATTGAGAGCAAGATGAGGATCATACAATGCCTAGGATATGAGAGGGTGCTGTTTGCCTCTCACCAATTGCATGGACCTGCTGCTGATTGGTGGACCGCTTACGTGGCCGCCCATCATGACCCTGAGAACATCACTTGGGAAGAGTTTCAAGCGTAGCTTCCGCAACCATTACATACCAAGGGGTGAACTTAAAAACAAGAGAAAGGAGTTCTTGGGGCTGCAGCAAGGAAACATGACGGTGAGGGAATACCTCACTAAATTCACCCAACTATCCCGTTATGCACCACGGGACATAGAGACTGATGACCAGAAACAGGACTGCTTTGTGGAAGGACTTACAGCGGAAATGCAGTGTGCAATGTCCCCCAACGAGTATGAAAGCTTCCAAAAGATGGTGGACAGAGCATTTGTTGTGGAGAGGAAGCTGAAGGCCTTGGAAAATGAAAACAAGAGGAAGGCGGGATGGTCAGACTAAGCCTCGGGTAGCAACACACGCCCACGTCTGATGCAGCAACCCGCAGGGCAGACGAGCCGTGCTGCGGTACCCTACTCCGCGCCGAGAGGGTAAAACCCGAATTTCAGGCCTCCGTCAGCACCAACACAGCCACAACATCAGTTTGTACAGCAGCCTCGCCCCACATATCAACCTCGACCAGCAGTACAAGGACCACCGAACCAACCCCATGACAACAAAGGCCAGGCACCTAAGGTTGGGGTACAATGCTTCAACTGTGGTGAAGTGGGGCACAACACTCATAAGTGCCCAAAGAAGAAGCCCGTGCAGCCGCAACAGCAGAATGTGATGCGAGGACGGGTGAACCACGTGACCATGGAAGAAGCGCAAGAGGCACCTGACATGGTAGTTGGTAAGTTTCCTGCCAATTTACACATTGCAACCCTGTTGTTCGATTCTGGTGCTACCCACTCGTTCATTGCCCAAGGGTTTGTTAAGAAGCATGATCTAGCAACAACACAAATGAACCATATGCTAGCAGTAAACTCTCTAGGTGGAGAAATAAGGACAAGACAAGTGTGTCCCAAGGTGAATCTAGACATTAATGGGGTAGTATTTACTGCCAACCTCATAGTGATAGATTCACAAGGGATAGATATTATTTTGGGCATGGATTGGTTGACCAAACATAAGGGAATCATCCATTGTTCGACCAGAACGGTGGTACTAACTCACCCTAATGGCACAAGAGTAAAGTTTATAACAACACAAGAGCCTAGGAGGGACATTAAATTAAATCAAGTTGAGGTGAAAGTGGAGGAGATCAGGATTATCTGGGAATATCCAGACGTTTTTCCGGAGGAGTTGCCAGGTATGCCTCCCAATCGTGAAGTGGAATTCACGATTGAGCTGGTGCCTAGAACAACTCAAATATACAAGAGACCTTATTGTATGGACTCCAAACAGCTGGAAGAGCTCAAGGAGCATATAAGAGAATTGATAGAGAAGGGGTATATCCGTCCTAGTTCCTCACCATGGGGAGCTCCAGTGATATTTGTGCCCAAGAAGGACGGAACCCAAAGGTTATGCGTAGATTACCGTGCATTGAATGAAGTAACCATCAAGAACAAGTACCCACTACCCCGCATTGAAGACTTCTTTGATCAGTTGAGGGGAGCTTGTGTGTTCTCAAAAATTCATCTCAGGTCGGGATACCACCAACTTAAGATAAGGCAAACTGATATTCCAAAGACAACTTTCGTATCTCGGTACGGACTGTATGAATACACAGTCATGCCTTTCGGGCTAACTAATGCCCCGACATACTTCATGTATCTCATGAACAAGGTATTCATGGAATATCTGGACAAATTTGTCGTGGTTTAAATTGATGACATTCTCGTCTTCTCCAAAGATGAAGAAGAACAAGAGAAACATCTAAGGTTGATGTTGCAAAAGCTGAGAGAACACCAACTATATGCCAAGTTGAGCAAGTGTGAGTTTTAGCTGAAGAGAGTTCCCTTCTTAGAACATATAATCTCGGAGGGAGGAATCTCCGTAGATCCCGCCAAGATCGAGGATGTACAGAAGTGGAAGACCCCTGAGAATGTCGGGGATGTTCGAAGCTTCTTAGGATTGGCTGGATACTATCGACGGTTTATCGAGGGTTTCTCCAAGATTTTGAGACCCCTCACCAAACTGTTGGAGAAAGGAATCACATTCACATGGACGCCGCAGTGCGAGACGAGTTTTCAAGAGCTAAAGAAAAGATTGACAACAGCCCCAGTGCTAGTTATGCCAGATATGCAGAAGAACTTTTCGGTGTATTGCGATGCCTCTAGGAACGGGTTGGGATGTGTTCTCATGCAAGAGGGGCATGTCGTGGCTTATGCGTCCCGGCAGCTCCGGAAACACGAGAAGAACTATCCTGCACATGACCTAGAACTAGCCGCAGTGGTACACGCATTGAAGATTTGGCGGCACTACTTGATGGGGAAGAGGACAGAGATATATACGGATCATAAGAGCTTAAAGTACATTTTCACACAGCCAGATCTCAACCTCAGACAAAGGAGATGGTTAGAGCTAATCAACGACCTTGATGTGGGTATCAACTATCATCCTGGGAAAGCGAATGTCGTGGCAGATGCTTTAAGCCGGAAAGTGCAGGTCAATAGGTTGAGCTTGATGGACATGCCTGCAGAATTGAAGGACGATGTTATAAGACTCAATCAATGCCTGGTGAACAGTGGTGAGGTCATCGCCATGGAAGTGGACTCCACATTAGAGGAAGACATCCGAAATGGTCAGAAGAATGACGAGAAGATACAAGAGATTAGAGAACTCATCAACGAAAATAAAGCCCCTAGTTTCAGAGAGGATGAACAAGGTACGGTGTGGCACGGGAAAAGAATCTGTATGCCTGAAGTGAAGGAGATCCATGAATTGATTTTGAAGGAGGCTCATGATTCCGACTATTCCATTCATCCTGGGAGTACGAAGATGTACCATGACCTCAAGAGCAGGTATTGGTGGTATGGCATGAAGCGAGATGTCGTGGAACATGTTGCCCTATGTGACACGTGTCAGTTGGTGAAAGCAGAACATCAACGACCCACGGGATTATTGCAACCACTCAAAGTGCCTGAATGGAAATGGGAAGAAATCGGTATGGATTTCATAGTGGGACTACCTAGGACCCAATCAGGATATGATTCGATATGGGTCATCATTGACAGGCTAACCAAGGTAGCTCATTTCATCCCTGTGAAAGAAAGCTACAGCGGATCCAAATTGGCAGAATTATACATGTCAAGGATCGTGTGTTTCCATGGAGTGCCAAAGAAAATAGTGTCAGATCGAGGGACACAGTTCACCTCAAGGTTCTGGCAGAAGTTGCATGAAACCATGGGAACTCATCTGAATTTTAGTTCTGCCTATCATCCCCAGACTGACGGACAGACGGAAAGAACCAATCAGATCCTTGAGGACATGCTGAGAGCGTGTGCACTCAAAAACAATCGGAGTTGGGATAAGAACTTACCGTATGCGGAGTTCTCCTATAAAAACAGCTATCAGGCTAGTATGAAGATGTCACCGTTTGATGCTTTGTATGGGAGAAAGTGCAGAACCCCACTATTCTGGAACCAAGCCGGGGAAAGTAAAGTATTTGGACCCGAAGTACTACAAGAAGCCGAGGCGAAAGTGAGGGAAATCCGCAACAACTTGAGGATAGCACAGACACGACAAAAGAGCTATGCCGATGTACGGAGAAGAGAGCTCGTTTTCAACGTGGGGGACTATGTCTACCTCAAGGTGTCCCCTATTCGAGGACTTCGTCGGTTCAAGGTGAAAGGGAAGTTATCACCTCGATACATCGGACCCTTTCAAGTTCTGGAGATAAAAGGTGAAGTGGCATATCAACTAGAATTGCCGGCTCGCCTATCGGACGTGCATGATGTATTCCATGTGTCACAGCTCAAGAAATGTCTAAGGACGCCTGAAGAGGTGTTACCCATGAATGAGGTTGACGTACGAGAGGATCTGTCTTATGCCGAGCAACCGGTCAAGATTTTGGAGACAATGGAACGTCTCACAAGAAATAAAAGAATCCGGATGTGCAAGGTGCAGTGGAAGCATCACTCGGAAGAGGAAGCCACATGGGAGCGAGAAGACGAGCTTAAGGCACAGTTTCCGGAATTGTTTTCTTAGAACCACCAATCTCGAGGACGAGATTTCTTTTAAGGGGGGTAGAGCTGTAAAACCCCAAAATCCTGTTAAGAGGGGAATTTAAAATTTTTTGGACGTGTCGCATGTGGTGCAGAAATTCAAATTCAAATTGGAATTCAAATTCAAATCAAAATAGAAAAGAAAAAGAAAAAGAAAAAAACAAAACCCCCGGCCAGTGGTCTGAAACCCACCAGCCGGACCACCCGCCCCCGCGCCAGCCCGCAGCCGCGTGCTCCCCTCTCTCTCTCACTGACACGCGGGACCCGCGTGTCATCCCTGACCTCCCGCTCGTGCCAACTACCCGGACTCCTCCGCGCGCGCCCGATCGCAACTAACCCGGAAAACCTCGCTTTCCAGCCGAATCCCGGTCCCGGACGAATCCAGCTCGATCCCAACAGACCCCCGCCTCCCCCGTCTATATAAACACTGGCATCGTCCCGTTTTTCCCCCACGATCGGCTATTTTTCCTCCCGGTGAGAACCGAAGCTCCGATCACTGTTTTCTCTCGATCTCTGCTCTGATTTTCCGATCTAACGCGCCGATCGTGTTCCACCGCCCCCGGGGAATCACGCAGGTGCAGAAGACTCGGTGGTTTGCGCTCTGGGCACAGCTCCGACGAGCACCGCAGCGATTCCATCTCGGACCTCGTCGCCGACCGCCTTCCAAGACCTCCGAGCTCAAGAAAAACCCCGAGGTGAGATCCCCGACCTCCCCTCTACCGATCTATGCCATGAAATCCCAGTTTTAGGAAGAATAGACGAAGATCCGAAGTTTTCCGGCGAGATCGCCGCCTCCCGCCACCGCGCACCGCCGGGCAGCGTCGCCCGCGCACGGTCAGAGCGACGTGGCCGCTTATGCGCCGTCTATTTTAAATCGCACGGTAGAATTAAAACCCGCGCGTACCGGTTCAGCGATCTAATCTGAGCCGTCTGTTTAAAATCGGACGGTCCACATCAGCCCCGCATTATAAAGGTCGGGATTCTTACGCGCTACCCCCTGGGGATCTCGGAAAACACGAGCTAGCCCCGGAAACTTCTGATCTAGCCCCTGGAACTTCCGAAATTCATGTAAATTCAATTAAAAATCAGTTTTATCCCCTGGACTTAATAAAAATTAGGAAAACCCCTCTGTTATGTGTAGTTAGACCCCTGGAAATTTATGAAATAATAAATTAGACCCTGTAGTAGGGTGAATTTACCTTTTTGACCCTATATGATATTAAATTCAGAAAATTGAATATGGAATTTGGATTTAAATTTAAAAGGTGAGGCAAACACATTGCAAATTCAAGTTTAAACTTTCCTGGCACTTGGAAGACTTTAGAATGAACTAAAAATAAATTTTAGGCTGAAATAAAATCTGCTTAAGTGTAGTTCATATTTATTAGATCTAGAAACACATTCTAGGCTAGGAAATAATTCTGAAAACTGATAAAATAAATTTAAACCAGTTCACATCAGAGGAGAAGTTTAAAAGTGTATTATTTAATATTTTAGATCAGAACCTATTCTGTTTAGATGATAAGTCCTACTATTTAAGATTTAAAACTCAATTTTAGGCATAGAAAATAAATCTGGAAAATAAAGGAAAATAGGTATGCATAACTAGAAAATAATAAATGAAGTCTCCAAATCCAAAGACTTCAGTGTGGATTTGGTAGAAGGTCTGAAAACCCATTTGGAATAGGGAATTACTTTCCATGCAAACTTGGTAGCTAAAGAGTGTATTAAAGAATTTGTTTAAATTGGAAATTTATATATAGTGTGCAAACAGAAATCTGAATACAAAAGTTAGAAATCATATACATATGCTTAAAGTGCATGTAGGCTAAAAATCAACACATCTAGAGTAACCACAACACTTAGAAATGTGAATGACTATCATATGTATGTATGTGTGGAGTGAAAGTGTGAACTATGTCTTATGGATTGTTGTTTTCTTTTGCTATGTGTGTTGGCATGAGTAGAACCTGCCTCAGAGCAAGTTCTTCCCTTCCAAGATCAGGACTATCCATTCCCAGAGCAGCAGGAAGAAGGCAAGTGTCCTTGACCACTTTGATCCTATACTAGGATGTGTAGATAGAATTATTTGCATTGTCAATTGAAATATGAAACCCATGCTAGGAAGTTTCCCTAGAATTGCATTACCTTGTTTCCTTGTAGCTTGGGTTGGGATTTATTTTATCATGTCATTTATTATTATGCTTATGCTTAGCCATGCTTAGAATGGGATAATTGGGATATGAGATCATCAATTTATTTACCTTACTCTTGAATGAGATATTATGAGTTATGTAGAGGTAGGGATCGAGGCAAGTTGGATGATTTGGTTGGTGCTGGGTGCACGAGACTTGGGTTTGTGTTTAGTACTTGCCTGGATCCTAAGGACCGGTTCATTGAGCATGTAACCTGGCTTTACCGTGCCAACCACATGCTGAGATGGGGCAGCTTGGCCAATTAATTAGGTGTATCCCCGGCGTAGTATGGGTGTGTTGGATGGTGCGGGGAATAGGTGTCAGCTGGACTACCATATGAACCGCAAGGCTCAAGAGGGGGCCACTGCAGCGGGGTTGGAGCCTCTTGTATGCTGTTAGGGGTGAAACCTCAGTGGGCCCACGCTCGTCGGGAATCCCTTTGTAAAGGCTTCGTAGTGACCTCCTGGCTACACAACTGGGAAGTCTGAATGTGGTTCGTGGCCACTGGCATAATGGAGGTTCTCTTAGTCCACCCGGCAATTGGGGGATGAAATCACTACATGTGGGTACAGTGGTGCAAACTCTGCAGAGTCAAAACTGTCATGACAGCCGTGCTCACGGTCAAGAGCGGCTTGGACTTATTCATGATTAGAAGATGATGACCTTGGAGGTTGTGGATGTTAAGCGGGGAGCTTAACATTGGAAATGATGTTATGGTTATTTGATTATGATGATGGGATGGGAGATTGGGAGCATTTCACCTGTGTAGTAATGTAGGTGCTAAATAAGCTAAGGGGATAGGTATGAATTGTGTAGTGCTTTAATCATGAGTCAACCTCTCCTTGCCTTAGCCATGCATGACATAACTTTCCCACACTTGTTGAGTACCATAGGTACTCAAACTTGCATATTTGTTGGTTTATATTGCTGCTCAGGTCAAGAGAATGATGTGGTGTTTAATGATCAAGACTTCAGACCCGAAGAAGGTTTCTAGGTTCATGGAGTCCCCTGGGCAACGCCTGTGACGGAGCCCACAAGAATAATATTCCGCTGCTATTTTATGTTATGAACTTATTATCGTCTATCGAGACATGTGCTATGTAAGACTTATTTATATTCGACACCTGGCTTGTAATAAATGATGCTTCACTATTTGTCATCACATGTATGAGAAAATGATCCTGACATACATGTGATGTTCACTCGGTTGTTCTTCGGAGAAACCGGGTGTGACAACAGTACCCACATGTAGTGATTTCATCCCCCGTTGCCGAGTGGACTAAAAGAACCTCCATTATGCCAGTGGCCGCGAACCACGTTCACACTTCCGAGGTGTGTAGCCAGGAGATCACTACGAGGCCTTTACAAACGGATTCCCGACGAGTGTGGGCCCACTGAGGTTTCACCTCTAACATCATACAAGAGGCTCCAACCACGCTGTAGTGGCCCCCTCTTGAGCCTTGCGGTTCATACGGTAGTCCAGCTGACACCTATTCCCCGCACCATCCAAACGCCCATACTACGTCGGGGATGCACCTAATTAGTCGGCCAAGCTGCCCCATCTCAGCATGTGGTTGGCACGGTAAAGCCAGGTTACATGCTCCATGAACCGGTCCTTAGGATCCAGGCAAGCACTAAACACAAGCCCGAGTCTCGTGCACACAGCACCAACCAAAGCATCCAATTTGCCTCGATCCCTACCTCTACATAATTCATAATATCTCATTCAAGGATAAGGTAAACAAGTTGATGATCTCATATCTAATTTATCCCATTCTAAGCATGGTTAAGCATAAGTAAAATAAATGAATGACATAATAAAATAAATCCCAACCCAGGCTACAAGGAAGTAAGATAATGAAAATCTAGGGAAACTTCCTAGCTTGGGTATCATATTCCAATTTGACATGCAATTAAATTCTAACAACACATCCTAGTACAGGATCAAAGTGGTCAAGGACACTTGCCTTCTTCCTGCATATTTCCACATTTCCACTCATGCAAACCACACATGCATACATATGAAAGTCATACACATATTTAAGTGTCGTGTTTACCCTAGATATGTTGATTCTAAGCATACATGCACTTTTAAACATATATATTATTTCTAGCTTTAATATTCAGATTTTTAAGTGCAAACTATATATGAATTTCCAATTTGAACAAATTTTCTATATTAGATAATACACTTCTTAGCCACAAAATTTGTATAAAAGATAACTTCCTACTCCAAATAGGTTTTCAGATCTTCTACAAAATCTTAATTTGATGTTTTGGATTTGGGGACCTCACTTGACATTTTCTAATTAGGTATACCTATCTTCCAATATTTTCATATTTATTTTCCATACCTAAAAGTGAACTTTAATACTAAAATAGCACAATGCATCTCCTAAACAGAATGTGTTCTGATCTAAAATATCCCATAAAATATCTTTTGACTTCCTCTCTGATGATGATCAATTTAAATTTATTTTTACCCATTTTCAGAATTATTTTCTAGTCTAAAAATGAATTTCCACCAATAAAACAGCAACCTAAATTCATACAAAAATTTCTACTGTTCCAATTACCTAAACAGAACCTTCATAAATTTTCCCTACCCCTTTTTAGTTACTTAGATTCATTTTCTCACATTTTAAACTTGTTTTATGCCTAAAGGGTATATTTCAGAGATAAATTACAAAACAGCAATCTTATTTAGTTTAAAAGTTTATTTCCCCTCCAAATTGAGACCTCAGATTGTCCTACCAATTTTCGACAGAGTTAGAATAATTCAACTGAACCTACACCTATGTTTAGATTTAAATCCTATTCACATATTCAATTTCCTAAAATTAATACTTCCCAGGGGCTGATGTGCAATTCCACACTACAGTGGGGCCCCATTTCTCATTTTCTAAATTTTCAGGGGTCTAAGTGTGCAAAATAGGGAGGTCTTCCTAATTCTTATTAAGTCCAGTGGCTAAAACTGATTTTTAAATGAATTTACATGAATTTCTGAGGGTTCAGGGGCTAGATCAGAAGTTTCCGAGGCTAGCTTGTGTTTTCCGAGTCCCTAGGGGGTAGCGCGTAAGATTCCTGGCCTTTATAACGCAGGGCTGATGTGGGCCGTTGGATTTAAAACGGAGGGCTGAGATTAGATCGTGAAGCGGTACGGGTTAGATCTATTCGGGACCGCACGATTTAAAATGGACGGGCCTCAGGGGGCCACGTCGCCCTGGCCGGAGCCAGCCCGCGCGCGCTGGCGCGCGGCGGCGGGGGCGGCGATCTCGCCGGTGCAGCCTCGGTTCCTTGCCGCTACACGCTAGAACTTGCATCTTTTCACACGGATTGACTGCGGAGGGGTAGGGGAAGCTCACCTAGGGGTTTCTCGGGCTTGGAGAGGTCGGAATTCGGCTCTGCGATGACGGTGGTTGGTGCAGCTCCTCGGTGCTCTTCGAAGCCGTAGCTAGGGCGCAAGACACGTCATTTCCTTCACCTGCAGAGCTTCCCAGCGGCGGCAGGACGCACTACACACATTAGATCGGAGAAAACGGACGAAGATTGAAAGAAAACGGTGACGGAAGTCTTGGTCCTCACCGGAACTGAAAGTGAGTCGAAGGGGGGAAAACGGGCAGCCTTCAGCGTTTATACGGATGAGGGAAAGCGGCATATCGTTGCGATCATGCGGGAGTGCCCGGGACCGAAGATCAGGGTTGCGAGCGAGAGTTTCGGGAGCGGCGGGCGCGATCGAGCGCGGGAGTATCGGTGGCGGTTGGGGGCGAGCGCGGAGGAGGAAGATGACACGCAGGCCCCGCATGTCAGAGAGAGGGGGACGGGGAGGGGGGGGGGAGAACAGCCGCGGGCTGTTGGGCCGGGTGAGGTGGGTTTCGGCCCATTGGCCGTTTTTCTTTTTCATTTTTCTTTTCTGTTTTGATTCAAATTTGAATTCCAGTTTGAGTTTGAATTGCTTCACCACATGCATTACGTCCAAAAATTTTAAATTCCCCTCTTTAACAGGTTTTGGGGTGTTACATGGTATTCGTGAGAAGGTAGCGAATATGGGGAGGTATTCGTGAGCAAGAATGAAGCTGATTAATGTCTTATTGGACATGGAAGGTAATGCACATAATGGAGGTATGATTAGTATTTTAATACATGTTGAGATTACATTCACTTAAAGATAAGTTGCTGTTTTATCGCGGTTTTGATAAATAACTTTGCTTTCTGCAATGAGCCTTTTTATACCTACCTTGTTGTGAGCTACATAGCATATTTTCCCACACTTGCTGAGTACATCATTGTACTCAAAGTTGCATTATTATTTCATCATCAGCAACAGGAGAAGATTACTATGAAGACCAGGTGGAGCATTAGGCGTGTAATCTGTCCTCAACTTTGCCTGTGGGGATGGAGCAGGGATGGAGCTGCTGCTGCTGTTTAGATTGCTTCCGCATTAGTTAGAAGACTTCCGCTGCTAGAATAAAGGCTTCCGCTGTTAGATTAAGACTTCCGCTGAGAGCATGAGTCCAAGACTCATGAGACATTGTAACAAACCCTGTTATTTGTGGTCATATATATTCTGAAATTCAGTTTGTGGATGATGTGTATATGTGTGATGAACATCCTGGGCACACATATGCATCAGTTCTCGGTTCCGTGGTTTTCCACAGAATTGAGGGCGTCACAGCAATTTCGTTGCTCGGCCACCGACACCGTCGTTCGCCGCCCTCCGTCAAAAGAATTCGATCGGGAGACGATCAAGCTCGCGCCCCCGAACTTCCCGAGCCGCACAAACGGTACTGGAGGATCCCCTTCTATCTTCTCCACACCTCACTAGGCTAGCTGGGTTGTCCATACGCCGAGAACACAGAGCCTCCGCGGCAACCTTGGCACACCGGCGACTGGTCGTCCGTGGACAGCTTGTCACAGAGGTTTTCACGGCTGAGCCAGCACGTCCATGGGAGCGCCCTGTCCTGGTGCTGCTTCCATCGAAAAATTGGAGCAAACCGTGGACCCTAGCGGCTGAATTTGTCGTTCTTCTCCCGGAGCAGCTCCACGGACCTCTCGGTAGGGAATCCAAAAATTCGCACTCAAACCGCGCTTAGAGTTCATCAAATCATGCACAAAGGTGCCAAATCATGCACAAAGGTGCTAGAGTAGTCGGCAACCAATTTCTCTTCACAACCTGAGCCTTAAACACCATATAGACCGAGAATTTCCAGCTTTTCCGAGCTCGACCATGGCGGCATGGATCGGGCGCACGGTGAGAACCCATTTGGAGGTGTTTCCATGCGCCGGTCCTTACTTGCCGTGCCTCCCTAGCTTCCACTGGTGCTTTATAGCAGATTGGCTGAGTTTTTGGCGGGCTAGGACCGCCGGGCGATGGTGCCGAACATCTCCCGAGGCCGCCGCACGTCGCCGGCACAGTTCCGGTCCCCTAGCGCCCAGCCCGAGCCCACAACCAAGTTCCCCGACCCCAAAAACCCCCGGGCGGCGAGTCTCCGGCCGGGAGACGGCCGGGAACACTCAGCCGGCGAGGCACCGCCTCGGTCCGGCGAGGTGAGCGCGCACGCGGGAAGAAGAGGTCGGAGGAAGAAGAAGGGTGGGGCTGGCCCACCAGTCAGTGAGTGAATTTTAAACCCGGATCGGATGTGGCTCGGGATCACGTGTGGCTGCGTGCGGGGTAACCCTGTAGCCCGTGTGTTCTCGGATTTCACTGGCTGAGGTTTAAAACGTGGGCCCAAGTCCTTTTCCAATAGCAAAACAGTTCCAGTTTCAGCTGAAACTTTAGAAATTCATAACTTTGTGTAGGAAGCTCCAAATACAGTGAACCAAATTTTTCTGAGCTCAGATTTTTGAGTACCTTCCAGCAACACAAATTTCAGCTCATGAAACTTAATAGTTTTCCAGAATTAATTCCCTAAAATTTAAACTGTGAGGGATTTTATCTGGAGAACTACTTTATGAAAAATTCTGAAATTTGGCTGAGATGATTATTGGAAAATCCCTGAGCCACAAAGATTTTCAGACCCATCCAAGTTAATTTAGTCCCCCTAATGGTGCGATTAAGTGAACTGCCCTGAGAAAATAGAAAAATGTACAGAAACATTTTTCAGATTTTCTCAAATCTTGTTTAGGGCATAACTTCCTCTAGAATTCTTCAAATGACATGAAACCACTTCCATTAGAACCATATCAAATTCTAGTTTCCAGAAAGTAATGGTTGAAACCATGAAAACCCGGGGAAGTTTTAGAGGTTCTAATATTGACCAAATAGGCTTTTATTTGTACAAGGCTCAAGTGAACTTTGTTTTGAATGAAACTTGGTCAAAACTTTGGTTAGTACCCTACCAAGCCACCATAAAAATTTCAGAACCAAAATGGGAGGGCTAGCTAGAGTATAGTAATTACTTATTAAATTCTAAACATTGCATTTAAATTGACATATAGTATCTCGTTAACGTGTAGTCGCTGAAGGCGAGGAGACTCCGGAAGTGCTCGACTTCCTTCTTCCGGACGAAGCCCTAACAACTGACCAGCAGCAACAAGGCAAGCCCCAGTTTGCATTAACCTATTTTTAATGTTTTGCTTTGTTTACATACTTAGTGTGAGGTGTATATATGTGCATTAGGTATAGGATGGTTGAGACCCCAAATGCATAACCAGATTTTCCTATAAGAGTGAGGGTAGTGTCTAAGACCTCGAGTAGACAGACTAGGCTTAATAATTCCTAGAACTTCTGTATAAGTCGGGTAGTTGGAATCTACTCGCGAGTTTAGGCTTGGGACACACGGGTTTGGTTCGAGTGATGTGAGATCACTTTAGAAATGAAAATGAGACTAGGCAGGGGCTAGGGCGCAGCAAGAGGAAGTCTTGTGCGCGCAGCCCTGTCCGTGTCGATTGAGGACCGATCTGTGTGCGGCCCTGCTGAACAAGTATTGAACGTACCGAAGGCATATCGGATATATGGGCCCCGATAAACCGATGTAACCTGTACCTCCGGGCGTCGAGGCATAACGCACCGATTTATAGGTGTAGGCTGAGGGCAGCAAGGTGGAAATCTGCTAACGGGCATAGAGAGATGCTCCGTGTAGGGAACCTCCTGCTCGTTTCGGTGCAACCGGTTCGACGGTTGGGCTATTGGGTGAAAGGTTGTCCCGTACGACATCGAGTGAGCGTGCTGTGCAGATCCATGGGTGGGCGTACGTGACGTGCTCTTTGGGTATCCCTGCAGGTGTATGTCGAGTCGATTCGCCGTCCCTCACGGTAACGAGTACCGCTTGTTCATTGTGTCGTAACGTAGATAAACTATGGAATGTCATGATTCAATTCTGCTGATATGTATAATTGTATTGCTACATGTGTGCCACGAAATATTGCTCACTAAATTTCCTATTCATGAACTGTTAACTTATGGCTAAAAGATGAAATAAGGATGAACTTGTAGGCGTGTCCATTTGATGCTACTTACCACCCCATGTCCGTTGTACACTACATGTAGAGTTTCATGCCTAGGTGAGTCGGTTAAGTATTGTTGAGCCATCGTGCTCACGGTTGCTGCTATAAGTGTTTTTCAGGTGAGGAGCATCCCATGGACTCACGTTACGAGTCCACCGGCGGTGACCACGGCTGAGTGGGAGCCGTACACGCCGCGCTGAGCTGAGGAGTGCAGCTACTTTGGGTTGCCTTAGGGCTGGGCAACCAACTTTTGCTAGGTAGCCGGGCGTGAGTTGTACAAACTTAGTTTCCGCTGCTGTAATAATAAAATTAGTTTGTAACTGAAGTAAGTACTACTTTGTACATTTCAGTTGATTTTCTATGTAATACAATGTGTCCTTATGATGTGTGCTGTCGGGTGTCGCATCATGCGGAACCACCCTCTGTGATCCTGGATGAGCGGATTCCGGTCTGCCACAAATATGGTCAAGGGGTACTTGCCTTGCTCCCGTGGTTCGTGTTGCTCAAGCGTTTCGAAGTATTGGTGCTGTAGTTCCTCGTAGATGGTCTCTTGAGCTTGTCCTTCTACTCACGATCACACACATACAAAATTTACAGAAATCAATCATCATGCACAAACTTTACTCAATATGCAATGGGGTAGATGAATGCAAATCCTATAGTGCAGTTTTATAAAACCAATTTGTACGTGTTCTTGCATGTTTTAATGGGCTTTCATGGGGTTTTATGATGAACAAGGGTGTAGGGATCAAGTGTGGACGTGGTAATGATCTTGACACAAGATGTAGATCAATTCCACCGTAAAAAATCATCCAAAACACGAACTGTCCACACGCAAAAGTTTCTGCTCAAAGGGGGCGAATCAAACGGATGCGTAGAAACAGAGGCGACATTGTCAGAGGGGTAATGAAGACCTACCTCACTTCCTCCTTGTGGCAGGGCCTTCCTCCTAGCAATGGCAGCAGCGGGGGATTTTTCTGCGGGGAATTATGGTAGGGCAGATCGTCGACGGCGGGGCTCGATGACAGGGCTCAACGGCGGAGCTCGACGGAGGGGCTCGACAGCGGGGCTCAATGGAGGGGCTCGTCAGCTGGGCTCGTCGGCGACCAAACTCCGGCAAGGGGGGGCAACTCGGCGAGTTGGTGGGGGGCAGGGGGCAACTCAACTGTAACACCCCAAAACCTGTTAAGAGGGGAATTTAAAATTTTTTGGACGTATTGCATGTGGTGCAGAAATTCAAATTCAAATTGGAATTAAAATTAAACTCAAAACAGAAAAGAAAAAGAAAAAGAAAAAGAAAAAGAAAAAACAACCCCCCCCGGCCAGTGGGCCGAAACCCACCAGCCGGCCCACCTCACCCCCGCGCCAGCCCGCAGCCGCGCGCCCCGCTTTCTTCTCACTGACGTGTGGGACCCACCATCTTCTTCTTCCCCGCGCGCGCTCGGCCGACCGGGACTCCTCTCTCTCCCCCGAATCGAAACCACCCTGGGTACTCGCGTATCCCAGCTGAATTTCAGTTCTGGACGACGCAAACTCGATCACAACCGAACGCCGCCCTCCCCCGGCTATATAAACACCGGCATCGTCCCGATTTTCACCCGCGATCGGCTGTTTTTCCTCCCGGTGAGAACCGAAGCTTCGATCACCGTTTTCTCTCGATCTTTGCTTGGGTTCTCTGATCTAACTCGCCGATCGTGTTTTGCCGCCTCCGGGGAATCATGCAGGTGCAGAAAACTCGGTGGTTTGCTCTTCAAACACAGCGCCGACGAGCATCGCCGTGAATTCACCTCGGACCTCGTCGCCGACCGCCTTCCAGGACCTCTGAGCTCAAGAAAAACCCCGAGGTGAGATCCCCGACCTCCCCTCTACCGATCTATGCCATGAAAACCCAGTTTTAGGAAGAATTGACGAAGATCCGAAGTATTCCGGCGAGATCGCCACCTCGCGCCGCCGCGCGCCGCCGGGCAGCGCCGCCCGTGCTCGATCAGAGCGACGTGGCTGCTTGTGCGCCGTCTATTTTAAATCGCACGGTAGAATTTAAAACCCTGTGTACCGATTCGACGTTATAATCTCAGCCGTCTGTTTTAAATCGGACGGTCCACGTCAGCCCCGCATTATAAAGGCCGGGATTCTTACGCGCTACCCCCTGGGGATCTCGGAAAATACGAGCTAGCCCCGGAAACTTCTGATCTAGCCCCTGGAACTTCAGAAATTCATGTAAATTCAATTAAAAATCAGTTTTAGCCCCTGGACTTAATAAAAATTAGCAAAACCCCTCTGTTATGCATAGTTAGGCCCCTGGAAATTCTTAAAATAATATAATAGACCCTGTAGTGGGGTGAGTTTACCTTTTTAACCCTATGTGATATTAAATTTAGGAATTTGAATATGTGATTAGTATTTAAAATTTAAAACATGGGACAAACACATTGTAAATTCAAATTTAAACTTTCCTAGCACTTGGAAAACTTTGGAGTGAGATAAAAATAGATCTTTAGCTGAAATGAATCTGTCTAATTGATTGTTCACATTTATTAGTTATAGGGATACATTTTTAGGCTAGCAAATAATTCTGAAAATTGATAAAATAAATTTAAATTAGTTCACATCAGAGGAGAAGTTCAAAAATATATTATTTAATATTTTAGATCAGAACCTATTCTGTTTAGATGAGGTGTCTTACTATTTTCCTAATAAAGTTCACATTTAGGCATAGGAAATAAATCTGAAAATATAGCAAGCTAGGTGTGAATAACTAGAAAATGATAAATGAAGTTTCTAAAATCCAAAGAATTCAGTTTACGATTGGTAGAAGGTCTGAAAACCATTTGGAGTAGGAAATTACCTTGCATGCACTCTTGGTAGCTAAAGAGGGTATTAAAGAATTTGTTTAAATTGGGAATTTTATAGTGTACAAACAGAAATCTGAATACAAAAGTTAGAAATAATATACATATGTTTAAAAGTGCATGTAGGTCAAAAATCACCCCACATAGAGTAACCACAACCACTTAGAAGTGTGAATGACTTTCGTAGGTGTGAATGTTTGGTTTGTATGAAGTGAAAGTGTGAACTATGTCTTATGGATTGTTGTTTTCTTTTGCTATGTGTGATGGTATGAGTAGAACCTGCTCCAGAGCAAGTTCTTCCCTTCCAAGAACAAGACTTTCCATTCCCAGAGCAGCAGAAAGAAGGCAAGTGTCCTTAACCACTTTGATCCTATACTAGGATGTGTAGATAGAATTATTTGCATTGTCAATTGAAATATGAAACCCATGCTAGGAAGTTTCCCTAGAATTGCATTATCTTGTTTCCTTGTAGTTTGGGTTGGGATTTATTTTATCATATCATTTGTTATCATGCTTATGCTTAGCCATGCTTAGAATGGGAAAATTGGGATATGAGATCATCAATTTATTTACCTTACTCTTGAATGAGATATTATGAGTTATGTAGAGGTAGGGATCGAGGCAAGTTGGATGTTTTGGTTGGTGCTGGGTGCACGAGACTCGGGTTTGTGTTTAGTACTTGCCTGGATCCTAAGGACCGGTTCATGTAGCATGTAACCTGGCTTTACCGTGCCAACCACATGCTGAGATGGGGCAGCTTGGCCAATTAATTAGGTGTATCCCCGACATAGTATGGGTGTGTTGGATGGTGCGGGGAATAGGTGTCAGCTGGACTACCATATGAACCGCAAGGCTCAAGAGGGGGCCACTGCAGCGGGGTTGGAGCCTCTTGTATGCTGTTAGGGGGTGAAACCTCAGTGGGCCCACGCTCGTCGGGATCCCTTTGTAAAGGCTTCGTAGTGATCTCCTGGCTACACACCTGGGAAGTGTAAATGTGGTTCGTAGCCACTGGCATAATGGAGGTTCTTTTAGTCCACCCGGCAACGGGGGATGAAATCACTACATGTGGGTACAGTGGTGCAAACTCTGCAGAGTCAAAATGTCATGACAGCCGTGCTCACGGTCAAGAGCGGCTTGGACTTATTCATGATTAGAGGATGATGACTTTGGAAGTTGTGGATGTTAAGCGGGGAGCTTGACATTAGATATGTGATTATGGTTACTTGATGATGGGTTGAGAGTTTGGGACCATTTCACCTATGTAGTAATGTAGGTGTTTAATAAGCTAAGGTGATAGGTATTAATTGTGTAGTGCTTTAACCATGAGTTCAACCTCTCCTTGTTCTAGCCATGCATGACATAAATTTCCGACACTTGCTGAGTACCATCGGTACTCAACCTTGCATATTTGTTGGTCTATATTGCTGCTCAGGTCAAGAGAATGATGTGGTGTTTAATGATCAAGAGTTTGGATCCGACGAAGGATTCTAGGTTCATGGAGTCCCCCGGGCAACGCCTGTGGCGGAGCCCACAAGAATAATATTTCCGCTGCTATTTTATTTACATGTTATGAACTTATTATCGTCCATCGAGACATATGCTATGTAAGACTTATTTATATTCGACACCTTGCTTGTAATAAATGATGCTTCACTATTTGTCATCACATGTATGAGAAAATGATCCTGGCATACATGTGATATTCACTCGGTTGCTCTTCGGAAAAACCGGGTGTGAGAGTTTGGGGGGGGGGGCAGGGGCAGCGACCAAAGAAATAGGGGGTGCTTGGGGGTTGTATTTATAAGGTGGAAAAAGGAGAGTCCTAGAAGGATGGAACTCAACCAAAGAGTCCTAGGGGTGGGGGATAGGGTTCCCCTCCCCCCTCAAGGCTGCGGCCAATTTGGGAGAAATTCCCCATAGGGAAATTTTGGGGAATTTGAGGAAATTTGGGGTGGCTCAGTTTAGCTATCTTATTTCCATTTCTATTGTTCTTTTCTCCATTTCTATGGTTCTTTCTCCATTTCTACTTCTTTTTAAATGCTCCTCTACATGAAAAATGTATGCAATGCATGGTAGTGAAATTGAGGGTGTTACAGCCTCCCCTTCAACGCCATCATCGGCAGGCCAACCCTGTACCGGTTCATGGCAGTAGCTCATTATGGCTACTTGGTTTTGAAGATGCCGACCCCAGGAGGTGTCCTCAAGATCCGTGGAGACCGCACGGCTGCCGTCTCAGCGCTGGAGAAGCTCCAAGCGTTGGCAGCGGCGCAGGAGTCTGCTTCCGGCCATGCAAAAGCTAGACGGTCGCCTCCAAGCACGCGCCAGTGAGGGATGACATCTGCACCCCGCATGCAGCCCTCAGACAATGAGGACGTCCCCGTCAAGGTCGTCCAAATCGGCTCTGACGTTGCCCAGACCACCCGCATCGCTGGGGGCCTGGTTGACAAATAGGAAGATGTGCTCATCAACCTTCCTCCGAGCTAACGTCGACGTGTTTGCATGTAAACCATCGGAGATGCCCGAGACCCCCCCCCCAGGGAGGTGATCGAGCAGCATCTAAAGATCTACCCTGACGCCAAGCCAGTCCAACAGAGGCCTCGGAAGCAATCCATGGAGCGGCAAGACTTAATCCGTGAAGAAATCAAGAAGCTGCTCAATTTCGCCTTCATCCGAGAGATCCACCATCCACGATGGCTGGCCAACCCTGTTGTCGTCCCCAAGGCTGGAGGGAAGCTTCGGATGTGCATCGACGACACCACCCTCAATAAGGCATGTCCAAAGGATCCATTTCCTCTCCCCTGTATAGACCAAATAGTGGATTCCATATCTGGCTGTGATCTTGTAGGATCGAAGAGCATGTGAAAAGCTACCAGAGGGGGGTGAATGGTAGATTTAAACTTTTTAGCCGAAGCAACAAAAAGCCCTCGGTAGAAAATCGATCTGTTAAAGAAACCGTGTATGCGACTGATCTAAATGTGTTCAACCATGAAAAAAGTGGTATATATTATATAGAATTAAGTCACGAAGACACGACAACAAGAATCACGGAAATCCGTCAAGAAAAACTCAAGCTATGATCGAAAGATCAAACGAGGGTCAATATGTTCTACTCGAGTAAAAACCCGATCCGCAACACTGCAAAGAAACTCGTGTAGAGCGGAAACTACAAATCCAATGACCGTGAAATTTTCGTAGATGATAGATAATCAAGTTGTGAAGACAAACCAAAAAATAATCACGTCAATTGGGTCTGTAAAACTTGAGTTATGATCAAAACACCGAAGCATTGTCGTGCTGTCCAGAAACTCGACGAGAAAGACTCGACAAAAACAAGTCGGACGAACATGGCACAAAAGCTCCTCTAAAATTATGAATTTTATTGATCAAAACATAATATGAACAGACCAAAGTCATCTTACCATGAGCTATAGCCTCCCTTGTTTATATAACCAGCCCAGAGGCCAACCCAATTAAAACTAGGACTCTAATCCTACTCAGTTTCTGAATCGAAACTTTCCATAACTGCTCAAGACTCTTCTATACGCAGATAGAAGCAATCTTAAGATTTCCAAACGCCTTAGGAACGTACCCCACATTCCTAAAACAACTCAACTTCTTGTCCCACATGAAATCCTGTCATAACCAACTCAAATCTTTCCATATTTGAGCCATAACCGACTCAGCCGCAGCCTGAGTCCATAATCCAGCCGGTTGGACCTTTCCTACCAATTCTTTACGTCCACATCTCTTCATCATGCCTTGGAACCATGTTTCCACGTCCATGCACTCCTTTCACACGTGCAAACACCTTCCAATGACGTCCACGATACCTTCATATGCATTGTTCTTGATCCACACAAGCTATGCGACCTCCCGATCAACTCAACCACAACTCCTCCTGAACTTGGTTGTTGAACCTCATCTTCTCCCTAAGACTAGTTCAATGGATTCCGTCACCAGCCATATCTTGAACTCAAGCAACACCTGCACATAAATAAACAACCAATACTTTCGAGCACAAGTCCGCGACTTGACTCACGTTAGTTCTGAAAACCACAACATCTTACGTGAACATCTCACATAAGCATGATGCAAACCATAGCAAAATGTTAACCACCGTAAACAGCCATAACACTTCAAAAACTTAGTAAAAGAATACTAAGCAAACTTTCCATAGATGTAAAGCAAGTTCAAAACATTTGCATGGTAAAAACAGAACCATTGCGATTTAGCTCCGGACCATGCCAAAGCTAATCGGACCTTGAGCCGGAGATTACCAAAGCTAGCAGAACCTAGCACCGGAACTTACCAAAGCTAGTCGGACCTACCGCCGGAGCTAACCAAACACATGTCGGACCTAACCAGAGCAAGTTGGACCTTACGTCGGATCGTTTTGGAGCTCGGACCTAGATTCAGACCTTGACAAAAAGAGTGTTTTGGCAGAATTCAAAACTTTTATCATCATAGCCAATGCATTCAGCACACATAGGTCTTACAATCTCCCCCTTGATGAATGCATTGGCAACACCACCTAAAATCTGAACATTGGTTTATTCACATGAAAAGTTTTGAAAACAATCAAATGAGAACGAAATTTCAAAACAAAAATTTCTCCCCCTATACATATTTCTCCCCCTTTGTAGATCAGAAATAAAATGATAAAAAAACAAAAATTCTCCCCCTGAGAAGAATCGTGTCAAAGCACTTGTGAATCATGCAATGTATGATCAATTTCTCCCCTTTGACAATGTATTCGGCAAGGTTCATAAGAGAAATTTTAATTGTTATTAAAATATTTATAACATATACATATAAAGCAAAGCTCATCCAAGCCATACTATCAAGTAACTTACACTATCACATCAATGAGATATATAAAGTAGTGTAAGCCATGCTAGAGACCAAGTGTTATTTTCAATTTAAGAAAGTCATGATCTCACAAACTTAACTACGTCAACACCTGAAAGCATGACACTTGTTGCTGCATTTTAATTATTTTTTCAAAGCATAAACTTAGATCATATGACGTTTGCAAGAGATTATATGCTGCATCAGGCTTATTCTAACCAACCAAGCCAAGCCTATGTCATTTGACAACCAGAAGCTTAAGGACATGGTTTTAGCCATACACAACTTCTTCCAAGTTCATATCTAATTGCAATGATAAGCCATCTAAAAAGAAGAAGTGTGATGCATGCATATTCTCTTGATCTTTTTCTCAATTTTTCATTTGAACATAAAAGATCAACATGTGAATAGTTGATTGATTATTTTTTCATTATTATAAGCACTTGTCAGCATGCAACAAGTTTAAAACAGCAAGAAAGTTTGATCATGACCAAATTTAGTGTAAGTAATTATTCCAATTACTAGTCATGGCAAAAAACTACAAAATGTATAACATGAGTAATGTAGTAAGAACTTTCAACATATAAAAGGAATCACAAATTCATATATGTATGAAATACTATGCTCATATTATTTTAAATTCAGATTCACACAAAGACTTCCCAAGTTTCAAAACTCCCCCTCAATTTAATACAAGAGGATGCATAACCCCTATTTCACTATGAATGAAAAAAATGAGTGAAATCCAAAGGTTTTGTAAAAATGTCAGCCAATTGTTGTTAGGTATCTACATGGTGAAGCACAATGTTTCCTTTTTCAACATTATCACGGAGAAAGTGATACCTAAGGTCAATGTGCTTTGTTCTTGAATGTTGCACGGGGTTTTTAGCAATGCAAATGGCACTAGTGTTATCAAAAAATAGTGGAACACTATCCAGATCAACCCCATAGTCCTTAAGTGTTTGAACAATCCAAAGAATTTCTGAGCAAGCGCTAGCAGCAGCTACATATTCAGATTCGGCTGTGGATTATGCAACTGAATTTTGTTTTCTAGAGGACCAACCAACAAGTGAATTACCAAGAAAATGACAAGCACCCGAAGTATTTTTCCTATCAATTCTACAACCCCCAAAATCAGCATCTGAAAAAGCTTTCAAAGTACTGGTTGAGGAAGAAGGAAAAAATTCCCAAATTCTTGAGTTCCATGTAAGTACCTGAGAATACTTTTGACGGCTTGACGATGTGAAGCACGTGAGGAAGCTTGAAATCATCACAAAGACATACACTGAATTGTATGTCCGGTCTTGATGCTGTGAGGTACAAAAGTGATCCAATCATACTTCTATATTGTTTTTGATCCACGGGTTCAACATCTTCATCAAGTTCAAGTGTCGTTGCTGTACCCATTGGTGTCCAAAGAGACTTTCTTTTGTCCATGTTGAAGCACTTAAGAAGGTCTCTTGTATACTTTGTTTTATGCACAAAAGTACCCTTCTTGGTTCGCTTGATTTGCAGCCCCAAAAAGTATGTGAGTTCTCCCATCATACAAATCTCAAATTCTGAACTCATCATAGCTAAAAACTTGGACACAAGATCATGAGAAGCACAACCAAAGAAAATATCATCCACATACACTTGAACGAATAATGAGTCATTGCCATGCTTAAACACAAAAAGAGTTTTATCAACCTTGCCCATGGTAAACCCATTTTCAAGTAAGAATGTTTTTAACCAATCATACCATGCTCTATGGGCATGTTTAAGACCATACAAGGCTTTGGAAAATTTGTAAACATGATTAGGAAAATTTGGATTTTCAAAACCCGGTGGTTGCTTGACATAAATGTGACGCCCGGTCCCGTGAAAATGGAACCCAGCTAATGCATATGTGTGCCCAGGATGTTCATCACACATATACATGTAATTCACAAACTGAATTCAGAATATCACCACGAATAAATAGTGCTCAAGTACTTTATTACATGAATCTCTAACTTTATTTTTTTTCTGCGGAAGTCTCTAACTTATTCTAGCAGCGGAAGCATCTAAACAGCAGTGGCTCCATCTCCAATTCCACAGGCAAGTTGACGGTAGTTTGCACGCCTAGTACTCCACATGATCTTCGAAGTACTCTTCTCCTGTTGCTGATGTTTGTATGATAATGCAAGGGTGAGTACATGTTGTACTCAGCAAGTGCGGGAAAAGTTTGACATGTAGCTTACAGCAAGGTAGGGAATAAAAAGGCTCATTGAAGAAAGCAAAGTTTATTTCACAAACATGATAAAAACAGTAATTATCTTTAAGTGAATTTAATCCCAACATTTATTTAAGTAAAATAGCAACATACCTCCTTCGTAATTCACCACTTTTCATGTCTCAACCAACCATTAATCTTTCTCAACTTTATTTCATGCTCATAGTATCCATCTCATGTTCATATCCATCTCATAATCATATAACCGAAAACCAAACTCATTGTCATGACTCAACAGTCCCGAAACCAATCTCAATAACCATACCATACCATAACCATAACCAAATAACCATCCCAAGTTACCATCCCAAATTTCCAGCTAATCATGTGAGTTGGCGAGGCGCTTGTGACAGTAAGCACGGCTATCATGATAGTTTTACACTCTTAAGAAGTGGCACCACTTTACCCACAAGTTTGTGATTTGTTCACCCGTCGGCGACTGCAGAACCTCCATTATACCAGTACACAACCGTCGGTGTATGGCCAAGAGATCACAAAATAGCCTTTACAAAGGGGCTACTAGATGTATGGACTCACTAAGGTTTCACCAGCTGTCACACCCGGTTTCTCCAAAGAACGACCGAGTGAATATCACATGTATGTCAGGATCATTTTCTCATACATGTGATGACAAATAGTGAAGCATCATTATATTACAAGCCAAGTATTCGAATATAAATAAGTCTTACATATCATCACGTCTCGATGGACGATAATATGTTCATAACATGTAAATAAAACAGCAGCGGAAAATAAATCTCGTGGGCTTCATCACAGGCGTTGCCCGGGGGACTCCATGAACCGAGAATCCTTCTTCGGGTCCGAAGTCTTGGTCATTGAACACCACGTCATTCCCTTGGCCTGAGCAGCAATTTAATCCAACAGAAAAGCAAGCTTGAGTACCGTTGGTACTCAGCAAGTGTGGGAAAGTTATGTCATGCATGGCTAGAACAAGGAGAGGTTGAACTCATGGTTAAAGCACTACACAATTAATACATATCACCTTAGCTTATTAAGCACCTACATTACTACATAGGTGAAATGGTCCCAATCCCCCAACCCATCATCAATATCAAGTAACCATAACAGCATTTCCAATGTTAAGCTCCACGCTTAACATCCTCAACTTCCAAATTCCTCATCCTCTAATCATGAATAAGTCCAAGCCGCTCTTGACCGTGAGAACTGCTGTCATGACAGTTGACTCTGCAGAGTTTGCACCACTGTACCCACATGTAGTGATTTCATCCCCCGTTGTCGGGTGGACTAAAAGAACCTCCATTATGCCAGTGGCCGCGAACCACATTCACACTTCTGAGGTGTGTAGCCAGGAGATCACTACGAGGCCTTTACAAAGGGATTCCCGACGAGTGTGGGCCCACTGAGGTTTCACCCCTAACAGCATACAAGAGGCTCCAACCCCGCTGTAGTGGCCCCCTCTTGAGCCTTGCGGTTCATATGGTAGTCCAACTGACACCTATTCCCCGCACCATCCAAACACCCATACTACGGTGGGGATGCACCTAATTAATTGGCCAAGCTTCCCCATCTCAGCATGTGGTTGGCACGGTAGAGCCAGGTTACATGCTCCATGAACCGGTCCTTAGGATCCAGGCAAGTACTATAAACAAACCTGAGTCTCGTGCACGCATCACCAACCAAAGCATCCAACTTGCCTCGATCCCTACCTCTACATAATTCATAATATCTCATTCAAGGGTAAGGTAAACAAGTTGATGATCTCATATCCCATTTATCCCATTCTAAGCATGGCTAAGCATAAGTAATATAAATGAATGACATAATAAAATAAATTCCAACCCGGCTACAAGGAAGTAAGATGATGAAAATCTAGGGAAACTTCCTAGCTTGGGTATCATATTCCAAATTGACAAGGCAATTAAATTCTAACTACACATCCTAGTATAGGATCAAAGTGGTCAAGGACACTTGCCTTCTTCCTGCTGCTCCGGGAATGGAAAGTCTTGATCTTGAAAGGTGAGAACCTGCTCTGGGGCTGGTTCCTCTCATGCCAATACACATAGCCAAAAAAAACAACATTTCATAAGCCATAGTCCAAATTTCCACTCATGCAAACCACACATGCATACATATGAAAGTCATACACATATTTAAGAGTTGTTTTTACCCTAGATATGTTGATTCTAAGCATACATGCACTTTTAAACATATATATTATTTCTAGCTTTAATATTCAGGTTTCTAAGTGCACACTATATCTGAATTTCCAATTTGAACAAATTTCCTATATTGGATAATACACTTTTTTGCCACAAAATTTGCATAAAAGATAATTTCCTACTCCAAATAGGTTTTCAGATCTTCTACAAAATCTTAATTTGAAGTTTTGGATTTGGGGACCTAACTTGACATTTTCTAATTTGGTATGCCAATTTTCCTAAATTTTCAGATTTATTTTCCATGCCTAAAAGTGAACTTTAATACTAAAATAGCACAATATATCTCCTAGACAGAATGTGTTCTGATCTAAAATGTCCAATAAAATGTCTTTTGACTTCCTCTCTGATGTGGATCAATTTAAATTTATTTTTACCCATTTTCAGAATTATTTTCTAGCCTAAAAATGAATTTCCAGCCATAAAACAGAAACCTAAATTCACACAAAAGTTTTTACTGTTCCAATTACCTAAACAGAACCTTTATAAATTTTTCCCTACTCCTTTTTGGTTATTTAGATTCATTTTTCCACCTATTTAAATTTGATTTATGCCTAAAGGGTATATTTCAGAGATAATTTACAAAACAGCAACCTTATTTAGTTTAAAAGTTTATTTCCCTTCTAAACTCAGACTTCAGATTTTTCGACAAATCTCCAACAGGGTTAGAATAATTAAACTGAACATATACCTATGTTTGAATTTAAATCCTATTCACATATTCAATTTCCTGAAATTAATAACCCTCAGGGGCTGATGTGCAAATCCACACTGCTGTGGGGCCCCATTTCTCATTTTCTAAATTTTCAGGGGTCTAAGTGTGCAAAACAGGGAGGTCTTCCCAATTCTTATTAAGTCCAGGGGCTAAAATTGATTTTTAATT
Source organism: Neostapfia colusana (assembly GCA_030760725.1). NCBI lineage: Eukaryota > Viridiplantae > Streptophyta > Magnoliopsida > Poales > Poaceae > Neostapfia > Neostapfia colusana. Next base: position 98,191,879 of record JASWHV010000007.1, on the reverse strand, counting down.
GAATTTACATTAATTTCTGAGGGTCCAGGGGCTAGGTCAGAAATTTCCAGGGCTAGCTCGTGTTTTCCGAGATCCCTCGGGGGTTGCGCGTAAGATTCTCGGCCTTTATAACGCGGGGCGAATGTGGGACGTTGGATTTAAAACGGAGGGCTGAGATTAGACCGCGAAGCGGTACGGGTTTAATCTATTCGGGGCCGCACGATTTAAAACGGACGGGCCACAGGGGGCCACGTCGCCCTGGCCGGAGCCAGCCTGCGTGCGCAGTGACGCGCGGCGGCGGGGGCGGCGATCTTGCTGGCGCAGCCTCGGTAACTTGCCGCTAGACGCTAGAACTTGCATCTTTTCACACGGATAGACTGCGGATGCGCAGGGGAAGCTCACCTAGGGGTTTCTCGGGCTTGGAGAGGTCGGAATTCGGCTCTGCGATGACGGTGGTTGGTGCAGCTCCTAGGTGCTCGTCGAAGCCATAGCTAGGGCACAAGACACGTAGTTTCCTTCACCTGCAGGGCTCCCCGGTGGCGGTGGAACATGACAAGCCCGTTAGATCAGAGAAAAGCGACGAGATCCGAAGGTTTTTCGGCGTGGGACGATTGGTTCTCACCTGAGCGGAAAACGTGGCGATGCGGGGAGATCGACGGGGTTTTCTGGAGTTTAAAGGCACGAGGAGAGGCGGCGGGGGTCGGTTTAGATGTGCAGCAGCGCTTTGCCGAAGATTGTGGCTCGCGGCGTGGAAATCGGGCGAGGCAGCGGCGATCGGCGCGGGAGAATCGGGGCGCTTGGGGGCGCGCACGGAGGAAGTAGATGACACGCGGGCCCCGTGCGTCAGAGAGAGGGGGAGGGGAAAACAGCCGCGGGCTGCTGGGCCGGATGAGGTGGGTTTCGGCCCATTGGCCACTTTTCTTTTTCTTTTTTTCCTTTTTCTTTTCTGTTTTGATTCAAATTTGAATTCCAGTTTGAGTTTGAATTTCTTCTCCACATGGATTACGTCCAAAATTTTTAAATTCCCCTCTTTAACAGGTTTTGGGGTGTTACAACTCTACCCCCTTAAAAGAAATCTCGTCCTCGAGATTGGTGACTCTAGGAGAACAAATCCAGAAACTGTGCCTTGAGCTCGTGTTCTCGCTCCCATGTGGCTTCTGCTTCCGAGTGATGCTTCCATTGCACTTTGCACATTCGGATTCTTTTATTTGTTGTGAGGCGTTCCATTGTCTCCAGGATCTTGACCGGTTGCTCGTCATATGAAAGATCCTCTCGCACGTCCACCTCATTCATGGGTAACATCTCTTCGGGTGTCCTTAAACATTTCTTGAGTTGTGACACATGGAATACATCGTGCACATCTGATTGGTGAGCCGCTTGTTCTAACTGATATGCCACTTCGCCCTTCCTCTCCAGAATTTTGAAGGGTCCGATGTATCGAGGTGATAATTACCCTTTCACCTTGAACCGACGAAGCTCTCGGATAGGGGACACCTTTAGATAGACATAGTCTCCCACGTTGAAAATGAGCTCTCTTCTCCGTACATCGGCATAGCTCTTTTGTCGGGTATGGGCTATCCTCAAGTTGTTGCAGATTTCACTCACTTTCGCCTCGGCTTCTTGTAGTATCTCAGGTCCAAACACTTTACTTTCCCCAGTTTGGTTCCAAAATAGTGGAGTTCTGCACTTCCTCCCATACAACGCCTCAAATAGTGACATCTTCATACTAGCCTGATAACTGTTGTTGTAGGAGAACTCCGCATACGGTAAGTTCTTATCCCAACTTCTATTGTTCTTGAGTGCACAATCTCTCAGCATATCCTCAAGGATTTGATTGGTCCTTTCGGTCTGCCCGTCAGTCTATGGGTGATAGGCGGAACTAAAATTCAGATGAGTTCTCATGGTATCATGTAACTTCTGCCAGAACCTCGAGGTGAACTGTGTCCCTCGATCTGACACTATCTTCTTTGGCACTCCATGAAAACACACGATTCTTGACATGTACAATTCTGCCAATTTGGATCCGTTGTAGCTTTCTTTCATGGGGATGAAATGAGCTACCTTAGTTAGCCTGTCGATGATGACCCATATCGAATCATATCCCGATTGGGTCCTAGGCAGTCCCACTATGAAGTCCATACCTATTTCTTCCCATTTCCATTCGGGCACTTTGAGTGGTTGCAACAGTCCCACGGGTCGTTGATGTTCTTCTTTCACCAACTGACATGTGTCACATAGGGCAACATGTTCCGCGACATCTCGCTTCATGCCATACCACCAATATCTGCTCCTGAGGTCATGATACATCTTCGTACTCCCAGGGTGAATGGAGTAGTCAAAATCATGAGCCTCCCTCAAAATCAGTTCATGGATCTCCTTTACCTCAGGCACACAGATTCTTTTCCCATGCCACACCGTACCTTGTTCATCCTCTCTGAACCCAGGAGCTTTATTCTCTTTGATAAGTTCTCTGATTTCCTGTATCTTCTCATCATTCTTCTGACCGTTGCGTATGTCTTGCTCCAATGTGGAGTCCACTTCCATGGTGATGGCCTCACCACTATTCACCAGACATAGATTGAGTTTTGCAATCTCCTCCTTCAATTCCGTAGGCGTGTCATTTAAGCTCAACATGTTGACCTGCACCTTCCGGCTTAAAGCATCCGCCACGTCGTTTGCTTTCCCGGGATGATAGTTGATGCCCACATCAAAGTCGTTGATTAGCTCTAACCATCTCCTTTGTCTGAGGTTGAGATCGGGCTGTGTGAAAATATACTTTAAGCTCTTATGGTTTGTATATATCTCTGTCCTCTTTCCCATCAAGTAATGCCTCCAAAGCTTCAGTACGTGGACCACTGCGGCTAGCTCGAAGTCATGCGTAGGATAGTTCTCCTCGTGTTTTCGAAGCTGTCGTGATGCATAGGCAACGACATGCCCCTCTTGCATGAGAACACATCCTGACCCGTGTCCAGAAGCATCGCAATACACCGAAAAATTCTTCTGCATGTCTGGCATAACTAGCACTAGGGCTGTTGTCAATCTTCTCTTCAGCTCTTGGAAACTGGTCTAACACTCCGGCGTCCACGTGAATTTGATTCCCTTCTCTAATAATTTGGTGAGGGGTCTCGAGATCTTGGAGAAGCCCTCAATGAACCGTCGATAATACCCAGCCAATCCTAAGAAGCTTCGAATTTCCCCGACATTTTCAGGGGTCTTCCACTTCTGCACATCGTCGATCTTGGCGGGATCTACGGAGATTCCTCCCTCCAAGATTATGTGTCCTAAGAAGGGGACTCTTCTCAGCCAAAACTCGCATTTGCTCAGCTTGGCATATAGTTGGTGTTCTCTCAACTTTTGCAACACCAGTGTTAGATGCCCCTCATGATCTTCTTCATCTTTGGAGAAGATGAGAATGTCATCAATGAAAACCACCACAAATTTGTCCAAATACTCCATGAATACCTTGTTCATGAGATACATGAAGTATGCCGGGACATTAGTTAGCCCGAACGGCATGACAGTGTACTCATACAACCCGTACCGAGATACGAAAGCCGTCTTGGGAATGTCGGTTAGCCTTATTTTCAATTGGTGATATCCCGACCTGAGATCAATTTTTGAGAATACACAAGCTCCCCTCAACTGATCAAATAAGTCTTCAATGCGGGGTAATGGGTACTTGTACTCCGCGGTGCCACTCTCATGCTGGAGGACATACATGTACTCAGTCCTGTCCAGGTGGCGACGGTTGATGTAACTTTGGCAGGTGATGGCCTCCCAGGTGACATCCTTCTCAGCATCGGCCTGAGTCGCCCGACAAGCTGGAGAGCGGTGGATCTTGAGCAGCTGGTTGTCATGGATAATGCTCATCTCTGAGCTCCATTCTTCACGCTTCTCACGGATGGTCCTGGTGAAGCTGTAGTGTATGATCAGCTTGCCAACATTGCCGGCGGCGTGGAGCATACACCGAAGACGGCACAACAAGCCTCCTACTGTCAACCCGTATGAGTGGTACGTCATCGGGCGGTTCTCCTCTCCCAAGGCAAGGGCAGCTACAGGAACTCTCCCTCCGGTGGACTTGCGAGCGATGCGGACCATGCGAACCATCTAAAACATAAAACATTTAAAATCAAGTTAGATAAGAATTAAATAAAGACTGTATTTTGAATAAAAGTTGAGGCAAGATGAACAGTTAAAGTGACGACATTAAATAACACTTTCACCCCACACCTTTTGTAAAATAGTTTTTAAGAACATAGGGTCCTTAAATACGTCCATTTCTACCTAGGTCCACGTTCCTACGGGCAACCTGGCTCTAATATCACTTCTGTCACAACCGGTTTCTCCAAAAAACGACCGAGTGAATATCACATGTATGTCAGGATCATTTTCTCATACATGTGACAAAAAATAGTGAAGCATCATTATATTACAAGCCAAGTATTCAAATATAAATAAGTCTTACATACCATGACGTCTCGATGGACGATAATATGTTCATAACATGTAAATAAAACAGCAGCGGAAAATAAATCTTGTGAGCTTCATCACAGGCGTTGCCCGGGGGACTCCGTGAACCTAGAATCCTTCTTCGGGTCTGAAGTCTTGGTCATTGAACACCACATCATTACCTTGGCCTGAGAAGCAATTTAAACCAACAGAAAAGCAAGCTTGAGTACCGTTGGTACTCAGCAAGTGTAGGAAAGTTATGTCATGCATGGCTAGAACAAGGAGAGGTTGAACTCATGGTTAAAGCACTACGCAATTAATACCTATCACCTTAGCTTATTAAGCACCTACATTACACCATAGGTGAAATGGTCCCAATCCCCCAACCCATCATCAAAATCAAGTAACCATAACAGCATTTCCAATGTTAAGCTCCCCGCTTAACATCCTCAACTTCCCAATTCCTCATCCTCTAATCATGAATAAGTCCAAGCCGCTCTTGACCGTGAGCACGGCTGTCATGACAGTTTTGACTCTGCAGAGTTTGCACCACTGTACCCACATGTAGTGATTTCATCCCCCGTTGCCGGGTGGATTAAAAGAACATCCATTATGCCAGTGGCCGCGAACCACGTTCACACTTCCGAGGTGTGTAGCCAGGAGATCACTACGAGTCCTTTACAAAGGGATTCCCGATGAGTGTGGGCCCACTAAGGTTTCACCCCTAACAGCATACAAGAGGCTCCAACCCCGCTGCAGTGGCCCCCTCTTGAGCCTTGAGGTTCATATGGTAGTCCAGCTGACACCTATTCCCCGCACCATCCAAACACCCATACTACGACGGGGATGCACCTAATTAATTGGCCAAGCTGCCCCATCTCAGCATGTGGTTGGCACGGTAGAGCAAGGTTACATGCTCCATGAACCGGTCCTTAGGATCAAGGCAAGTACTATACACAAACCCGAGTCTCGTGCACGCAGCACCAATGTAACACCCCAAAACCTGCTAAAGAGGGGAATTTAAATTTTTTTGGATGTATTGCATGTGGTGTAGCAATTCAAATTCAAACTGGAATTTAGATTTGAATCAAACCAGAAAAAGGAAAAGGAAAAAAAAAGAAAAAGGAAAAACCGGCCAGTGGGTCGAAACCCACCCAGCCGGCCCAAAACCCGCGCCCCTCCCCCTCTCCCTCTCTCTGACGCACGGGCCCGCATGTCATCCGTTTCCCCGCGCGCCCCTACCACTCCGGCTCTCTCTCGCGCCCGATCACAACCGCCCCTCCGGAACCCACGCTCCCAGCCCCGATTCTCGGTCCCGGGCACCCCAGCGCGATCTCAACAGACCCCGCCGCCCTCCCTCGCCATTTAAACGCCGAAATCCGCCCCTTCCTCCCCGATCGGCCACACCCGACGCGAGGTGAGAACTGCCGCCGCTGCTGCCCTTTTTCCAGCTCCCTCTTCCGTTTTTCGCTGGACTAACGAGCCTGCCGTGCTCCACCGCCTCCAGGGAGCCCTGCAGGTGAAGGAAGTGACAAGTTCCTCGCCCTAGCATCAGTTTCGATGAGCACCGAGGAGCAGCTTCAACCATCGTCGTTGCAGAGCCGAATTCCGACCTCCCCAAGCCGGAAAAACCCCTAGGTGAGCTTCCCCTACCCCTCCGCATTCGATCAGTGTGAAAAACTGCTAGTTTTAGCATGTAGCGGCAAGGAACCGAAGCTGCGCCGGCGAGATCACCGCCCCGCCGCCGCGCGCCGCCGCGCGCGCAAGCTGGCTCCGGCCAGGGCGACGTGGCCCCCTGAGGCCCGTCCATTTTAAGTCGTGCGGTTCCCATTAGATCTACCCGTACCGCTTCGGCGATCTAATATGAGCCGTCTGTTTTAAATCCAACGGCCCACGTCAGCCCCGCGTTATAAAGGCCGGGAATCTTACGCGCAACCCCCTAGGGATCTCGGAAATCACGAGCTAGCCCTGGAAACTTCTGATCTAGCCCCTGGACCTTCAGAAATTCATGTAAATTCATTTAAAAATCAGTTTTAGCCTCTGGACTTAATAAAAATTAGGAAAACCCCTCTGTTATGTGTAATTAGGCCCCTTAAAATTTAGGAAATAGTAAAATAAACCCTGCAGTAGGGTGGATTTGCCTTTTTGACCCTATAGGATATTAAATTCAGAAATTTGAACATGTGACTAGGATTTAAATTTAAATGGTGATGCAAACACATGTGCAAATATTAATTTAAACTCTCCTAGCACTTGGAAAACCTTTAGAATGAGTTAAAAATAGATTTTAGGCTGAAATGAAATCTGCCTAAGTGTTGCTCATTTTTATTATCTCTAGAGACACATTTTAGGCTAGGAAATAATTCTAAAAACTGGTAAAATAAATTTAATTTGTTTCACATCGGAGAGGAAGTTCAAAAATATTTCATTGAACATTTTAGATCAGAACCTATTCTGTTTAGATGATATGTCTTACTATTTTAATATTGAAATTTACTTCTAGGCATAGAAAATGAATCTGAAAATAAAGGAAAATAAGTATACAAAATTTGAAAATATTAAATGAGGTCTTTATTTTCAAAAACTTCAAAATGAGATTTTTGGGAAGATCTGAAAACCTATTTGAAGTAGGAAATTTTCTTTCATGCAAATTTTGTGGCTAAGGAGTGTATTAATTAAATATAGAGAATTTGTTCAAATGGGAAATTAATATATAGTGTGCAACTAGAAATCTGAATACAAAAGTTAGAAATAATATATATATGTTTAAAAGTTCATGTAGGTCAGAAATCAACACATCTAGGGTAACCAGAACACCTAAACATGTGAATGACTTTAGTATGTATGTATGTGTGGTTTCCATGAGTGAAAGTGTGAACTATGGCTTATGGATTGTTGTTTTCTTTTGTTATGTGTATTGGCATGAGTAGAACCTGCCCGAGAGCAAGTTCTCCCCTTCCAAGACCAAGACTTTCCATTCCCAGAGCAGCAGGAAGAAGGCAAGTGTCCTTGACCACTTTGATCCTATACTAGGATGTGTAGTTAGAATTTAATTACTTGCATTGTCAATTTGGAACATGGCACACAAGCTAGGAAGTTTCCCTAGATTTTCATATTCTTGCTTCCTTGTAGCCTGGGTTGGGATTTATTTTACTATGTCATTCATTCATATTACTTATTCTTAGCCATGCTTAGAATGGGATAAGTGGGATATGAGATCATCAACTTATTTACCTTACTCTTGTATGAGATATTATGAGTTATGTAGAGGTAGGGATCGAGGCAAGTTGGATGATTTGGTTGGTGCTGGGTGCACGAGACTCGGGTTTGTGTTTAGTACTTGCCTGGATCCTAAGGACTGGTTCATGGAGCATGTAACCTGGCTTTACCGTGCCAACCACATGCTGAGATGGGGCAGTTTGGCCAATTAATTAGGTGTATCTCCGACATAGTATGGGTGTTTTGGATGGTGCGGGGAATAGGTGTCAGCTGGACTACCATATGAACCGCAAGGCTCAAGAGGGGGCCACTGCAGCGGGGTTTGAACCTCTTGTATGCTGTTAGGGATGAAACCTCATTGGGCCCACGCTCATCGGGAATCTCTTTGTAAAGGCCTCGTAGTGATCTCCTGGCTACACACCTAGGAAGTGTGAATGTGGTTCACGGCCACTGGCATAATTGAGGTTCTTTTAGTCCACCTGGCAACGGGGGATGAAATCACTACATGTGGGTACAGTGGTGCAAACTCTGCAGAGTCAAAACTGTCATGACAGCCATGCTCACGGTCAAGAGCGGCTTGGACTTATTCATAATTAGAGAATGATGGATTGGGAACTTGAGGATGTTAAGCGGTGTAACACCCCAAAAATCTGTTAAGAGGGGAATTTAAAAATTTTTGGACGTATTGCATGTGGTGCAGAAATTCAAATTCAAATTGGAATTTAAATTCAAACCAAAACAGAAAAGAACTGGAAAAAGAAAAAGAAAAAGAAAAACCCCACCGGCCAGTGGGCCGAAACCCTCCAGCCAGCCCACTCTCCCTGCGCCAGCCCCGAACCCGCGCCCCTCTCTTCCTCTCACTGACACGCGGGGCCCGCATGTCATCCCCCACATCCCGCACGCTCGGCCGACCCCGGGACTCTCCTCTCCCCCGAATCCAAACAACCTCCGAAAAACCGCACCAACAGACCGATCTTTGGCCCCGGACGCTGCTATTTAACCAAGTCGATCCTCCGCCGCCTCCCCTCGTGAAATTCCTGCACAGAAACTCGCCGAATTCACCAGCGCACTCCAATTTTCTCTCCGGTGAGAACCGAAGCTCCGATCACCATTTTCTCTCGATCCTTGCTCGGGTTTTCTGATCTAACGCGCCGATCATGTTCCACCGCCTCCGGGGACACGCAGGTGCAGAAAACTCGGTGTTTTGCACCCTAGACGCAGCTCCGGCGAGCACCGCCGCTATTTCATCTCGGACCTCGCCGCCCACCGTCTTCCAGGACCTCCGAGCTCAAGAAAAACCCCGAGGTGAGATCCCCGACCTCCCCTCTACCGTTCTATGCCATGAAATCCAAGTTTTAGGAGGTATAGACGTAAATCCAAAGATCTCCGGCGAGATCGCCGCCTTCCGTCGCCGGGCAGCGCCGCGCGCGCATGGCCAGGGCGACGTGGCCCCCTGAGGCCCGTCCATTTTAAATCGTGCGGTTCCTATTAGATCTAACCGTACCGCTTCGCGTTATAATCTCAGCCGTCTATTTTAAATCGGACGGTCCACATCAGCCCCACGTTATAAAGGCTGGGATTCTTACGCGCTACCCCCTGGGGATTTTGGAAAATATGAGCTAGCCCCGAAAACTTCTGATCTAGTCCCGGAAACTTCTGATCTAGCCCCTGGAACTTCAGAAATTCGTGTAAATTCATTTAAAAATCAGTTTTAGCCCCTGGACTTAATAAAAAAATTGCAAAACCCCTCTGTTATGTGTAGTTAGACCCTGGAAATTTGTAAAATAATAAATTAGACCCTGTAGTAGGGTGGATTTACTTTTTTTTGACCCTATATGGTATTAAATTCAGAAATTTGAATATGTGACTAGGATTTAAATTTAAAAGGTAAGGCAAACACATGTACAAATTCAAATTTAAACTCTCCTAGCACTTGGAAAACTTTAGAATTAGTTAAGAATAGATTTTTGGTTGAAATGAATCTGTCTAATTGTTGTTCATATTTATTAGTTCTAGAAATAACTTTTGAGGCTAGGAAATAATTCTGAAAACTGATAAAATAAATTTAAATTAGCTCACATCAGAGGAGAAGTTTAAAAATATATTATTTAATATTTTAGATCAGAACCTATTCTGTTTAGAAGATATGTCCTACTATTTAATATTAAAACTTACTTTTAGGCATAGAAGATAAATCTGACAAATATAGGAAATGCATAATTAGAAAATGATAAATGAAGTCTCCAAATTCAAAAACTTCAGTTTAGGATTTGGTAGAAGATCTGAAAACCTATTTGGAATAGGAAAATACCTTTTATACAAACTTTGTGGCTAAGAAGTGTAATAATTGAATATAAAGAAATTGTTCAAATTGGAACTTCATATATAGTGTGCAAATAGAAATCTGAACATAGAAGTTAGAAATAATACACATATGTTTAAAGTTGAATGTAGGCCAAAAACCAACACATGTAGAGTAACCACAACACTTAGAAATGTGAATGACTTTCATAGGTATGTATGTGTGGTTTGTATGAAGTGAAAATGTGAACTATGTCTTATGGATTGTTGTTTTCTTTTGCTATGTGTGTTGGCTTGAGTAGAACCTGCCCTAGAGCAAGTTCTCCCCTTCCAAGACCAAGACTTTCCATTCCCAAAGCAGCAGGAAGAAGGCAAGTGTCCTTGACCACTTTGATCCTATGCTAGGATGTGTAGATAGAATTATTTGCATTGTCAATTGAAATATGAAACCCACGCTAGGAAGTTTCCCTAGAATTGCATTACCGTGTTTCCTTGTAGCTTGGGTTGGGATTTATTTTATCATGTCATTTATTTATATGCTTATGCTTAGCCATGCTTAGAATGGGATAACTGGGATATGAGATCATCAATTTATTTACCTTACTCTTGAATGAGATATTATGAGTTATGTAGAGGTAGGGATCGAGGCAAGTTGGATGATTTGGTTGGTGCTGGGTGCACGAGACTCGGGTTTGTGTTTAGTACATGCCTGGATCCTAAGGACCAGTTCATGGAGCATGTAACCTGGCTTTACCGTGCCAACCACAAGTTGAGATGGGGCAGCTTGGCCAATTAATTAGGGGTATCCCCGGCGTAGTATGGGTGTGTTGGATGGTGCGGGGAGTAGGTGTCAGTTGGACTACCATATGAACCGCAAGGCTCAAGAGGGGGCCACTGCAGCGGGGTTGGAGCCTCTTGTATGTTGTTAGGGGTGAAACCTTAGTGGACCCACGCTCGTCGGGAATCCCTTTGTAAAGGCTTCGTAGTGATCTCCTGGCTACATACCTGGGAAGTGTGAATGTGGTTCGTGGCCACTGGCATAATGGAGGTTCTTTTAGTCCACCCGGCAACGTGGGATGAAATCACTACATGTGCGTACAGTGGTGCAAACTCTGCAGAGTCAAAACTGTCATGACAGCCGTGCTCACGGTCAAGAGCGGCTTGGACTTATTCATGATTAGAGGATGATGACTTTGGAAGTTGTGGATGTTAAGCGGGGAGCTTAACATTGGAAATGATGTTATGGTTATTTGATTATGATGATGGGTTGGGAGATTGGGACCATTTCACCTATGTAGTAATGTAGGTGCTTAATAAGCTAAGGTGATAGGTATTAATTGAGTAGTGCTTTAACCATGAGTTCAAATTCTCCTAGCTCTAGCCATGCATGACATAACTTTCCCACACTTGCTGAGTACCCACGGTACTCAAACTTGCATATTTGTTGGTTTAAATTGCTGCTCAGGTCAAGGGGATGATGTGGTGTTCAATAACCAAGACTTCGGACCCGAAGAAGGATTCTAGGTTGATGGAGTCCCCCGGGCAACGCCTGTGACGGAGCCCACAAGAATAACATTCCGCTGCTAGTTTATTTACATGTTATGAACTTATTATCGTCCATCGAGATGTATGCTTTGTAAGACATATTTATATTCGACACCTGGCTTGTAATAAATGATGCTTCACTATTTGTCATCACATGTATGAGAAAATGATCCTGGCATACATGTGATATTCACTCGGTTCTTCTTCGGAGAAATCGGGTGTTACAGAAGTGGTATCAGAGCCAAGGTTGCCCGTAGGAACGTGGACCTAGGTAGAAATGGACGTATTTAAGGACCCTATTTTCTTAAAAACTATTTTACAAAGGTGTGGGTTGAAAAGCGTTATTTAATAGATCACTTTATTCACCTTGCCACAACTCTATTCAAAACACAATTTTTTAAAATCTTATCTAACTTGGTTTTAAATGCTTTATGTTTTAGATGGTTCGCATGATCTGCACCGCCCGCAAGTCCACCGGAGGGAGAGTTCCTGTAGTTGCCCTTGCCCTAACAGAGGAGAATCATCCGGTGACGTACCACTCCTACGGATTGGCAGTAGGAAGCTTGTTGCGCCGTCTACGGCGTATGCTCCACGCTGCCGGCAATACGGGCAAGCTAATCATACACTACAGCTCCACCCGGACCATCCGTGAGAAGCGGGAAGAATAGAGTTCAGAAATGAGGATTATCCATGAAAATCAGCTGCTCAAGATCCACCGCTCTCCATCTTGTCGAGCGACACAGGTCCATGCCGAGAAGGATGTCACCTGGGAGGCCATCACCTGCCAGAGTTACATCTACCGTCGCCACCTGGACAGGACTGAGTACATGTATGTCCTCCAGCGTGAGAGTGGTACAGCGGAGTACATGTACCCGCCAGTGCAGCAGGGGACTTCCCATGATCACATGGACCTGTGCTTGGAGGATGCTGCTATGCTCAGCACTCGACTGCAGTAGTGTCAGCAGGAGCTTCAGGATATTCGTGACACCTTGAAGGAGACCGAGGCATTGCTTCGAGCCAGCTTGAGGGCGAGAGAAAGAGGAGATGGGAATAAACTGTGTGTCACCGTAAATGACACATGGACTCCTGACTCCCCAGATCGCCGGGCGAGCAGCCGTCGCCGCACTTCTCCACCAGCAGCTTCCCCACCCAAAGCGGAGTCAGAGGGCAGTCGCAATAATGACGAAGACCCCGAGGAGCCAGCTCAGTGATACGAGTCATGTAGAGTCCTTTCCCATAGTTCAACAGGTTATCGAGTAGGCCAGTCAATACCTTAGTTAATGGTGTGTTAATGTTTGGTGTGTGACGTGAGTTGTGGAAGCCATGGGCATTTGTCCACAACCTCGTCTTCAGGTTGTTTTGCCTTGATGTGTGAACCCCTATGAATTAAGAGTGCGTTTATTTTCGCATGAGACATGAAACACTCAGAAAATGTTAATATAATAAGACCCCATGAGTTTAAGTTTAAACAAGAAAATTGGGAATTTAATACGAAACGCTTTAAATTAACATTTGGTTGATCATGATAGATGGACGGAAGAGGAAAGGGTCGTGGTGCCAACCCCGCCAACAACAACGATGAGGCCGGCAACCCTCATCTTTCTGGAGGACAAGACAGGGGTGGTCGCCGTGAAGGAGTTGATCCCATCCACCAAATGCTTGAAAATCAGAATCAGCTCATCCAGAGCCTAACTCAAGTGGTGGCCAACTTGCACCAAGTTCCACCTCCACAAGCTGCACCACGCCAACCAAGGTTGAGTGAGTTTCTAGGGACTCAACCTCCAAAGTTTGAAAGTGCTGCTGAACCTCTGGAGGCAGATGATTGGCTAAAGACCATTGAGAGCAAGATGAGGATCATACAATGCCAAGGGTATGAGAGGGTGCTGTTTGCCTCTCACCAATTGCATGGACCTGCTGCTGATTGGTGGACCGCTTACGTGGCCGCCCCATCATGACCCTGAGAACATCACTTGGGAAGAGTTCAAACATAATTTCCGCAGCCATTACATACCAAGGGGTGAACTCAAGAATAAGAGAAAGGAGTTCTTGGGGCTGCAGCAAGGAAACATGACTGTGAAGGAATACCTCACTAAATTCACCCAACTATACCGTTATGCACCACGGGACATCGAGACTGATGAGCAGAAACAGGACTGCTTTGTGGAAGGACTTACAGCGGAAATGCAGTGTGCAATGTCCTCCAACGAGTATGAAAGCTTCCAAAAGATGGTGGACAGAGCATTTGTTGTGGAGAGGAAGCTGAAGGCATTGGAAAATGAAAACAAGAGGAAGGCGGGATGGTCACACCAAGCCTCGGGTAGCAACACACGCCCACGACTGATGCAACCAACCGCAGGGCAGACGAGCCGTGCTGTGGTGCCCTACTCAGCACCCAGAGGGTACAACCCAAATTTCAGGCCTCCATCAGCACCGGTACAGCCGCAGCATCAGTTTGTACAGCAGCCTCGTCCCACATATCAACCTCGACCAGCAGTGCAAGGACCACAGAACCAATCCCAAGACAACAAAGGCCAGGAACCTAAGGTTGGGGTGCAATGCTTCAATTGTGGCGAGGTGGGGCACTACGCACATAAGTGCCCAAAGAAGAAGCCCGTGCAGCCGCAACAGCAGAATGTGATGCGAGGACGAGTGAACCACGTGACCATGGAGGAGGCGCAAGAGGCACCTGACATGGTAGTTGGTAAGTTTCCTGCCAATTTACACATTGCAGCCCTGTTGTTCGAATCTGGTGCTACCCACTCGTTCCTTGCCCAAGGGTTTGTTAAGAAGCATGATCTAGCAACAACACAAATGAACGATATGCTAGCAGTAAACTCTCCAGGGGGAGAAATAAGGACAAGACGAGTGTGTCCCAAGGTGAATCTAGACATTAATGGGGTGGTATTTACTGCAAACCTCATAGTGATAGATTCACCAGGGATAGATATTATTTTGGGTATGGACCGGTTGACCAAACATAAATGAACCATCCATTGTTCGACAAGAACGGTGGAACTAACTCACCGTAGTGGCACCAGAGTAAAGTTCATAACCATACAAGAGCCTAGGAGGGACATGAAACTCAATCAAGTTGAGGTAGAAGTGGTGGAGATCAGGATCATCAGGGAATATCCAGACGTTTTTCCAGAGGAGTTGCCAGGTATGCCTCCCGATTGTGAAGTGGAATTCACGATTGAGCTAGTGCCTGGAACAGCTCCGATATACAAGAGACCCTATCGGATGGACTCCAAACAGATGGAAGAACTCAAGGAACATTTAAGAGAATTGACAGAGAAGGGGTATATTCATCCTAGTTCCTCACCATGGGGAGCTCCAGTGATATTTGTGCCCAAGAAGGACGGAACCCAAAGGTTATGCGTAGAGTACCGTGCGTTGAACGAAGTAACCATCAAGAACAAGTAACCATTACCCCGCATTGAAGACTTATTTGATCAGTTGAGGGGAGCTTGTGTGTTCTCAAAAATTGATCTCAGGTCGGGATACCACCAACTGAAGATAAGGCAAACCGACATTCCAAAGACAGCTTTTGTATCTCGGTACGGGCTGTATGAATACACCGTCATGCCGTTCGGGCTAACTAATGCCCCGGCATACTTCATGTTTCTCATGAACAAGGTATTCATGGAATATCTGGACAAATTTGTGGTGGTTTTCATTGATGACATTCTCGTCTTCTCCAAAGATGAAGAAGAACATGAGGGACACCTAAGATTGGTGTTGCAAAAATTGAGAGAACACCAACTATATGCCAAGCTGAGCATGTGTGAATTTTGGCAAAAGAGAGTTCCCTTCTTAGGACATATAATCTCGGAGGGAGGAATCTCGGTAGACCCCGCCAAAATCGAGGATGTGCAGAAGTGGAAGACCCTGAAAATGTCGGGGAAGTTCGAAGCTTCTTAGGATTGGCTGGGTATTATTGACGGTTTATTGAGGGTTTCTCCAAGATCTCGAGACCCCTCACCAAAATTGTTAGAGAAGGGAATCACATTCACATGGACACCGCAGTGTGACACGAGTTTTCAAGAATTGAAGAAAAGATTGACAACAGCCCCAGTGCTAGTTATGCCGGATATGCAGAAGAATTTTTCGATGTACTGCGATGCATCTGGACACGGGTTGGGATGTGTTCTCATGCAAGAGGGGCATGTCGTGGCCTACGCATCCCAGCAGCTCCAAAAACACGAGAAGAACATGCCTACAAAATTGAAGGAAGAGATTGCAAAACTCAATCTATGTCTGGTGAATAGTGGTGAGACCATCGCCATGGAAGTGGACTCCACAATAGAGCAAGACATACGCAACGGTCAGAAGAATGATGAGAAGATACAAGAGATCAGAGAACTCATCAAAGAAAATAAAGCCCCTGGGTTCAGAGAGGATGAACAAGGTACGGTGTGGCATGGGAAAAGAATTTGTGTGCCTGAGGTGAGGGAGATCCGTGAATTTATTTTGAAGGAGGCTCATGAATCCGACTATTCCATTCACTCTGGGAGTACGAAGATGTATCATGACCTCAAGAGCAGATATTGGTGGTATGGCATGAATCCATATGTCGCGGAACATGTTGCCCTATGTGACACATGTCAGTTGATGAAAGCAGAACATCAACGACCTGCGGGACTATTGCAACCACTCAAAGTGCCTGAATGGAAATGGGAAGAAATCGTTATGGATTTCATAGTGGGATTACCTAGGACCCAATCGGGATACGATTCGATATGGATCATCATCGACAGGCTAACCAAGGTAGCTCATTTCATCCCCGTGAAAGAAAGCTACAGCGGATCCAAATTGGCGGAATTGTACATGTCAAGGATCGTGTGTTTTCATGGAGTGCCAAAGAAGATAGTGTCAGATCGATGGACACAGTTCACCTCAAGGTTCTGGCAGAAGTTACATGAAACCATGGGAACTCATCTGAATTTTAGTTCTGCCTATCACCCCCAGACTGACGGGCAGACGGAAAGAACCAATCAAATCCTTGAGGATATGCTGAGAGCTTGTGCACTCAAGAACAATAGGAGCTGGGATAAGAAATTACCATATGCAGAGTTCTCCTACAACAACAGTTATCAGGCTAGTATGAAGATGTCACCATTTGAGGCGTTGTACGGGAGGAAGTGCCGAACTCCACTATTTTGGAACCAAACTGGGGAAAGTAAAGTGTTTGGGCCCGAGGTACTACAAGAAGCCGAGGCGAAAGTGAGGGAAATCCGCAACAACTTGAGGATAGCCCAGACCTGACAAAAGAGCTATGCCGATGTACAGAGAAGAGAGCTCGTTTTCAATGTGGGAGACTATGTTTATCTCAAGGTGTGCCCTATCCGAGGGCTTCGTCAGTTCAAGGTGAAAGGGAAATTATCACCTCGATACATCAGACCCTTTCAGATTCTAGAGAGGAAAGGCGAAGTGGCATATCAGCTAGAACTACCGGCTCGCCTATCAGATGTGCACGATGTATTCCATGTGTCACAACTCAAGAAATGCTTAAGAACGCCCGAAGAAATGCTACCCATGAATGAGGTGGACGTACGAGAGGATCTTTCTTATGCTGAGCAACTGGTCAAGATTTTGGAAACAATGGAACGCCTCACAAGAAATAAAAGAATCCGAATGTGAAAGGTGCAGTGGAAGCATCACTCGGAAGCAGAAGCCACATGGGAGAGAGAAGACGAGCTTAAGGCACAGTTTCCGGATTTGTTTTCCTAGAATCATCAATCTCAAGGACGAGATTTCTTTTAAGGAGGGTAGAGCTGTAACACCCCAAAACCTGCTAAAGAGGGGAATTTAAATTTTTTGGACGTATTGCATGTTGTGTAGCAATTCAAATTCAAACTGGAATTTAGATTTGAATCAAACCAGAAAAAGGAAAAGGAAAAAGAAAAAGGAAAAACCAGCCAGTGGGCCAAAACCCTCCCGGCCGGCCCAAAACCCGCGCCCCTCCCCCTCTACCTCTCTTTTACGCGCGGTGCCCGCATGTCATCCCTTTCCCCACGCGCCCCAACCGCTCCGGCTCTCTCTCGTGCCCGATCACAACCGCCCCCTCCGGAACCCGCGCTCCCAGCCCCGATTCTCGGTCCCGGGCACCCCAGCGTGATCTCAAAAGACCCCGCCGTCCTCCCTCTCCATTTAAACACCGAAAATCCGCCCCTTCCTCCCTGATCGGCCACACCCGACGCGAGGTGAGAACCGCCACCGCTGCTGCCCTTTTTCCAGCTCCCTCATCCGTTTTTCGCTGGACTAACGAGCCTGCTGTGCTCCACCGCCTCCAGGGAGCCCTGCAGGTGAAGGAAGAGACAAGTTTCGCGCCATAGCATTAGTTCCGACGAGCACCGAGGAGCAGCTTCAACCATCGTCGTTGCATAGCCGATTTCCGACCTCCCCAAGCCGGAAAAACCCCTAGGTGAGCTTCCCCTACCCCTCCGCAATCGATCAGTGTGGAAAAGTGCAAGTTTTTGCGTGTAGCGGCAAGGAACCGAAGCTGCGCCGGTGAGATCACCGCCCCGCCGCCGCGCGCCGCCGCGCGCGCGAGCTGGCTCCGGCCAGGGCGACGTGGCCCCCTGAGGCCCGTCCATTTTAAATCGTGCGGTTCCCATTAGATCTACCCGTACCGCTTCGGCGATCTAATCTGAGCCGTCTGTTTTAAATCCAACGGCCCACGTCAGCCCCGCGTTACAAAGGTCGGGACTCTTACGCGCTACCCCCTGGGGATCTCGGAAAACACGAGCTAGCCCCGAAAACTTCTGATCTAGCCCCTGGACCTTCAAAAATTCATGTAAATTCATTTAAAAATCAGTTTTAGCCCCTGGACTTAATAAAAATTAGGAAAACCCCTCTGTTATGTGTAATTAGGCCCCTAAAAATTTAGGTAATAGTAAATTAAACCCTGCAGTAGGGTGGATTTGCCTTTTTGACCCTATAGGATATTAAATTCAGAAATTTGAACATGTGACTAGGATTTAAATTTAAATGGTGATGCAAACACATGTGCAAATATAAATTTAAACTCTCCTAGCACATGGAAAACCTTTGGAATGTGTTAAAAATAGATTTTAGGCTGAAATGGAATCTGCCAAAGTGTTGCTCATTTTTATTATCTCTAGAGACACATTTTTGGCTAGGAAATAATTCTAAAAACTGGTAAAATAAATTTAAATTGTTTCACATCAGAGAGGAAGTTCAAAAATATTTTATTGAACATTTCAGATCAGAACCTATTTTGTTTATATGATATGTCTTACTATTTTAATATTGAAATTTACTTTTAGGCATAGAAAATGAATCTGAAAATATAGGAAAATAAGTATACAAAATTTGAAAATATTAAATGAGGTCTTTATTTTCAAAAACTTCAAATTGAGATTTTGGAGAAGATCTAAAAACCTATTTGAAGTAGGAAACTTTGTTTCATGCAAATTTTGTGGCTAAGGAGTGTATTAATTAAATATAGAGAATTTGTTCAAATGGGAAATTAATATATAGTGTGCAACTAGAAATCTGAATACAAAAGTTAGAAATAATATATATATGTTTAAAGTGCATGTAGGTAAAAAATCAACACATCTAGGGTAACCACAACACCTAAACATGTGAATGACTTTAGTATGTATGTATGTGTGGTTTGCATGAGTGAAAGTGTGAACTATGGCTTATGGATTGTTGTTTTCTTTTGCTATGTGTATTGGCATGAGTAGAACCTGCCCCAGAGCAAGTTCTCCCCTTCCAAGACCAAGACTTTCCATTCCCAGAGCAGCAAGAAGGAGGCAAGTGTCCTTGACCACTTTGATCCTATACTAGGATGTGTAGTTAGAATTTAATTACTTGCATTGTCAATTTGGAACATGGCACCCAAGCTAGGAAGTTTCCCTAGATTTTCATATTCTTGCTTCCTTGTAGCCTAGGTTGGGATTTCTTTTACTATGTCATTCATTCATATTACTTATGCTTAACCATGCTTAGAATAGGATAAGTGGGATATGAGATCATCAACTTATTTACCTTACTCTTGTATGAGATATTATGAGTTATGTAGAGGTAGGGATCGAGGCAAGTTGGATGATTTGGTTGGTGCTGGGTGCACGAGACTCGGGTTTGTGTTTAGTACTTGTCTGGATCCTAAGGACCGGTTCATGGAGCATGTAACCTGGCTTTACCGTGCCAACCACATGCTGAGATGGGCAGCTTGGCCAATTAATTAGGTGTATCTCCGACGTAGTATGGGTGTTTTGGATGGTGCGGGGAATAGGTGTCAGCTGGACTACCATATGAACCGCAAGGCTCAAGAGGGGGCCACTGCAGCAGGGTTGGAACCTCTTGTATGCTGTTAGGGGTGAAACCTCAGTGGGCCCACGCTCATCGGGAATCTCTTTGTAAAGGCCTCGTAGTGATCTCCTGCCTACACACCTGGGAAGTATGAATGTGGTTCGTGGCTACTGGCATAATGGAGGTTCTTTTAGTCCACCCGGCAACGGGGGATGAAATCACTACATGTGGGTACAGTGGTGCAAACTCTGCAGAGTCAAAACTGTTATGACAGCCGTGCTCATGAAGAACGGCTTGGACTTATTCATGATTAGAGAATGATGGATTGGGAAGTTGAGTATGTTAAGCGGGAAGCTTAACATTGAGAATGAGACTATGTTTACTTGATATTGATGATGGGTTGAGGGATTGGTACCATTTCACCTGTGTAGTAATGTAGGTGCTTAATAAGCTAAGGTGATTGGTATTAATTGCGTAGTGCTTAACCATGAGTCCAACCTCTCCTTGCTCTAGCTATGCATGACATAACTTTCCCACACTTGCTGAGTACCAACGGTACTCAAACTTGCATTTCTGTTGGTTTAAATTGCTGCTCAGGTCAAAGGGATGATGTGGTGTTCAATGACCAAGACTTTGGACCCGAAGAAGGTTTCTAGGTTCAGGGAGTCCCCCGGGCAACGCCTGTGACGAAGCCCACAATACTTATATTCCGCTGCTGCTTTATTTACATGTTATGAACATTTTATCGTCCATCGAGACTTATGCTATGTAAGACTTATTTATATTCGAACACTTGGCTTGTAATAAATGATGCTTCACTATTTGTCATCACATGTATGAGATAATGATCTTGGCATACATGTGATATTCACTCGGTTGTTCTTTGGGACAAACCGGTTGTGACAACCAACCGAAGCATCCAACTCGCCTCGATCCCTACCTCTACATAATTCATAATATCTCATTCAAGGGTAAGGTAAACAAGTTGATGATCTCATATCCCATTTATCCCATTCTAAGCATGGCTAAGCATAAGTAATATAAATGAATGACATAATAAAATAAATCCCAACCCGGCTACAAGGAAGTAAGATGATGAAAATCTAGGGAAACTTCCTAGCTTGGGTATCATATTCCAAATTGACAATGCAATTAAATTTTAACTACACATCCTAGTATAGGATCAAAGTGGTCAAGGACACTTGCCTTCTTCCTGCTGCTCCGGGAATGGAAAGTCTTGATCTTGAAAGGTGAGAACCTGCTCTGGGGCTGGTTCTACTCATGCCAATACACATAGCCAAGAGAAAACAACATTTCATAAGCCATAGTCCACATTTCCACTCATGCAAACCACACATGCATACATATGAAAGTCATACACATAGTTAAGTGTTGTGTTTACCCTAGATATGTTGATTCTAAGCATACATGCACTTTTAAACATATATATTATTTCTAGCTTTAATATTCAGGTTTTAATGCACACTATATCTGAATTTCCAATTTGAACAAATTTTCTATATTGGATAATACACTTTTTAGCCACAAAATTTGCATAAAAGATAATTTCCTACTCCAAATAGGTTTTGAGATCATCTACAAAATCTTAATTTGAAGTTTTGGATTTGGGGACCTCACTTGACATTTTCTAATTAGGTATGCCAATTTCCTAAATTTTCAGATTTATTTTCCATGCCTAAAAGTGAACTTTAATACTAAAATAGCACAATATATCTCCTAAACAGAATGTGTTTTGATCTAAAATGTCCAATAAAATGTCTTTTGACTTCCTCTCTGATGAGGATCAATTTAAATTTATTTTTACCCATTTTCAGAATTATTTTCTACCCTAAAAATTAATTTCCAGCCATAAAACAGTAACCTAAATTCACACAAAAAATTTACTGTTCCAATTACCTAAACAGAACCTTTATAAATTTTCCCTACTCCTTTTTGGTTATTTAGATTCATTTTTCCACCTATTTAAATTTGTTTTGTGCCTAAAGGGTATATTTCATAGATAAATTACAAAACAGCAACCTTATTTAGTTTAAAAGTTTATTTCCCTTCTAAACTCAGACTTGAGATTTTTCTACAAATCTCCAACAGGATTAGAATAATTAAACTGAACATATACCTATGTTTGAATTTAAATCCTATTGACATATTCAATTTCCTGAAATTAATAAACCTCAGGGGCTGATGTGCAAATCCACACTGCTATGGGGCCCCATTTCTCAGTTTCTAAATTTTCAGGGGTCTAAGTGTGCAAAACAGGGAGGTCTTTCCAATTCTTATTAAGTCTAGGGGCTAAAATTAATTTTTAATTGAATTTACATGAATTTCTGAGGGTCCAGGGGCTAGATCATCGGGGCTAGCTCGTGTTTTCCAAGATCCCTTGGGGGTAGCGCGTAAGATTCTTGGCCTTTGTAACGCGGGGCGAATGTGGGCCGTTGGATTTAAAACGGAGGGCTGAGATTAGACCGTGAAGCGGTACGGGTTTAATCTATTCGGGACCGCACGATTTAAAACAGACGGGCCACAGGGGGCCACGTCGCCCTGGCCGGAGCCAGCCCGCGCGCGCGGCTATGCGTGGCGGCGGGGGCGGCGATCTCGCCGGCGCAGCCTCGGTTCCTTGCCGCTACACGCTAGAACTTGCATCTTTTCGCACGGATCGACTGCGGATGGGTAGGGGAAGCTGACCTAGGGGTTTCTCGGGCTTGGAGAGGTCGGAATTCGGCTCTGCGACGACGGTGGTTGGTGCAGCTCCTCGGTGCTCATCGAAGCCGTAGCTAGGGCGCAAGACATGTCGTTTCCTTCACCTGCAGGGCTCCCCGGCGGCGGTGGAACATGACAAGCCCGTTAGATCAGAGAAAAGCGACGAGATCTAATGGTTTTTCGGCGGGGGACGATCGGTTCTCATCAGAGCGGAAAACATGGCGATGCGGGGAGACCGACGGGGTTTTCTGGAGTTTAAAGGCACGAGGAGAGCCGGCGGGGGTCGGTTTAGATGTGCAGCAGCGCTTTGCCGAAGATTGTGGCTCGTGGCGTGGAAATCAGGCGAGGCAGCGGCGATCGGCGCGGGAGAATCGGGGCGGTTGGGGGCGCGCGTGGAGGAAGGAGATGACACGTGGGCCCTGCGCGTCAGAGATAGGGGGAGGGGGAAAGCAGCCGTGGGCTGCTGGGCTGGATGAGGTGGGTTTTGGCCCATTGGCCCTTTTTCTTTTTCTTTTTTCCTTTTTGTTTTCTGTTTTGATTCTAATTTGAATTCCAGTTTGAGTTTGAATTTCTTCTCCACATGCATTACGTCCAAAAATTTTAAATTCTCCTCTTTAACAGGTTTTGGGGTGTTACACCAGCAGGCTCGAATCAATATTATCCCACCTACGGGCCCCCTCTTGTGCCATGCAGTTCCCAGGGCAGTCCTCTCTCGACTCCCATTCTGATGTGTACAGTGGTCCCGATCTTCCGAAAGGTTCTGATAACTCTCGATTTGGTGGAGACTTGACACAAATCGATCCAGCTTCCGAACAACACGTTCTGAACCCTGCAATCGCAGCACCACGTCTCCTTACGTTGTCAACCGATATTGCGCGGTTGACCTCGCCAAGAAGGCTAATCCTTGCCTGCAAATCGAAGAACACAAGCAAGAACAAGAAAGAATGCAACCAAATTGCTGAAAGATATGAAGCACTCAAGTTGGGGTCTCACAAACCGATGAACGGCGAAACTGTTCTTGACAGAATAATCTAAGCAAAACCTAGCTGTTTGTGACGGCGGCTAGGGGGTATAAAGGAGGTGGAGGACGACCAGGGGGGTGCTGGGGTCATGACCTAACCCTAATACACGTACATAATGGACTTGGACTTGATACAAGGCCCAATGGCCCAACTAGGTGATGCAACACCCTGACAGACTCTAAACTTTATATTGCTTCAAAGTTTCCCGTCGACTCCGAGGGAATTTTGACGTTGGGCCAGTTCCATTGGAAATTTTATCCTCTCAGATTTCCGTGCATATGTAGAACATCAAAAACGGAGTCCGTATGCCTCCTGTGCATCCATTTTAAGGTGGACTGCTCCTGGGCCCGAGTTGGACTCGAGTTTGAGTTGGGCTCGGTCTCTAACTTCTTGTTGGCGTATTTTCTGGTCCTCCACGCCTCCAAACCCCTCTCCATGTATCTTCATGTCCTCTCCATGGTTCCTAATCATAATTAATCCATTAGGTAGCAACATACTCTCAAAATTCACATATAAAGAATTGTTCAGGAACGAGCTCACCTCTAAATTCAATTGTCGTGCTCGAGCTCTAGTAATTGGACCTTGCATGTCTACCATGTGAGTGTTGTGTATATCTGCAGGAGTGATGTCCACATCATCCTCCCCCTCTTGCATTGGAGTCGTCCTCGACTCAAGCTCATCTTCTTCTCCCAAATATGGCCTCAAATCTGAAATGTTAAAGGTGGGACTAACCCCAAACTCTGGAGGCAACTCAATTTTATATGCATTGTCATTAATCTTCTCAAGTATTTTAAAAGGACCATCAGCTCTAGGCATCAATTTAGAATTTCTCAGTTCCGGAAATCTATCCTTTCTCAAGTGTAACCAAACTAAATCACCCGGTTCAAGTCTAACTTCCTGTCTACCTTTACTACCAGCAATTCTATATTTTTCATTCATCCTTTCAATATTGTGTTTAGTGGTCTCATGAATTTTCAAAATAAAATCAGCACGTTCCTTTGCATCATTATGAGTTCTCTCACTAGTAGGTAAAGGCAAGATATCAATAGGAGCACGAGGATTGAATCCATACACTACCCGAAAAGGACTTACCTTGGTGGTAGAATGTGTTGCCCGATTATATGCAAACTCCACATGTGGCAAACATTCTTCCCACATATTTAAATTTTTCTTGAAAACAGCTCTCAACATGGTGCCCAAAGTGCGGTTCACTACTTCTGTTTGCGCATCAGTTTGTGGGTGACATGTTGTAGAGAACAACAGTTTTGTACCCAACTTGTTCCATAGGGTGCGCCAAAAGTGACTCAAAAATTTTGCATCACGATCTGAATCAATAGTAGAAGGCATACCATGCAAGCGAACAATCTCGTTGAAAAAAAGGTCGGCAATATGTACAGCATCATCACTTTTCTGACACGATATAAAATGTGCCATCTTAGAAAAATGATCCACCACAACAAAAATTCTGTTCCTCCCCCTCTTAGTCCTAGGCAATCCCAAAACAAAGTCCATAGAGATATCCGCCCAAGGAATGGAAGGAGTGGGAAGAGGCATGTATAAACCATGTGGATTCAAACGGGACTTAGCTTTCTGACATGTGGTGCAGCGAGCCACAAACTGCTCTACATCTCTCCTCATCTTTGGCCAAAAGAAATGTGTGGCTAGAACATCCTCCGTCTTCTTTGCGCCAAAATGGCCCATCAAACCTCCACCATGTGCCTCCTGTAATAACAAAAGACGAATGGAACCAACTGCAATGCATAGGTACAATGCAGCAACACATCTTTAAAATCAGCATCAAGAGCATGTTGTTCTTTAATTGATTCAAGTACGAAAATTCGACAATCAAGTTGGGACAGCATATTATATCGTCTAGACAATGCATCAGCGATCAAATTATCCTTCCCTTTCGTATGTTTAATGACATAAGGAAAAGACTCAATAAATTCAATCCATTTTGCATGTCTACGATTCAGATTATTTTGAGAACGAATATGCTTTAGCGATTCATGATCAGAATGAATAAAAAATTCTTTAGGCCATAAATAATGACGCCATGTCTCTAAGCATCGTACGAGAGCATAAAATTCTTTATCATATGTGGAGTAATTCAGGACAGGACCATTAAGTTTTTCACTAAAGTATCCAACCGGTTTACCACCTTGCAGTAAGACACCACCAATGCCAACTCCACTAGCATCACATTCAAGTTCAAAAGTCTTACTAAAATCAGGAAGTTGCAGCAATGGTGCGTGTGTAAGCTTATCCCTCAAGGTGTCAAAGGACTCCTCTTGTTATTTCCCCCAATGGAACACCACACCTTTCTTAGTCAACTCATGCAATGGGGCAGCAATAGTGCCAAAATCCTTGACGAAACATCGGTAGAAACCTGCAAGACCAAGAAAACTCCTTACCTGTGTGATGGCTTGAGGTATTGGCCAGCTCTTGATAGCTTGAATTTTCATCTCATCCACCTCAATTCCCTGTAGAGTCACAACATAGCCAAGAAAGGAAACTCGATTCGTACAAAAGATGCACTTCTCAAGGTTACCAAATAAACGTGCATCTCTCAAAGCATTAAAAACAGCACGTAAATGATCCATATGTTCATCCAATGACTTGCTACAAATCAAGAAATCATCAAAGTAAACCACCACAAATTTTCCAATAAAAGCTCTCAAAACCTCATTCATCAAACGCATGAATGTACTTGGTGCAATAGTTAAACCAAAGGCATTACTAACCACTCATACAACCCAAATTTGGTTTTGAAAGCTGTTTTCCATTCATCTCCCAATTTAATTCTTATTTGGTGGTAACCACTACGCAAGTCAATCTTAGTGAAAATTATAGAACCACACAACTCATCAAGCATGTCGTCTAGCCTAGGAATAGGATGACGATAGCTTATA
Source organism: Neostapfia colusana (assembly GCA_030760725.1). Lineage (NCBI taxonomy): Eukaryota > Viridiplantae > Streptophyta > Magnoliopsida > Poales > Poaceae > Neostapfia > Neostapfia colusana. Next base: position 98,165,451 of record JASWHV010000007.1, on the reverse strand, counting down.
GTAATATTGTTAACGGCTCTACAATCAACACACATATGCCAAGTACCATCTTTCTTAGGAACCAAAAGTACAGGAACAGCACAAGGACTAAGGCTTTCACGTACATACCCACGGTCCAAAAGGTCTTGGACTTGCCGCTGAATTTCCTTAGTCTCCTTGGGGTTGGTCCTATATGCAGTACGGTTTGGCAAAATTACACCTGGAATCAAATCAATTTGATGTTCAATCCCTCTCAAACGTGGAAGTCCCGGGGGTATCTCAGCTGGAAAAATATCCTCATACTCTTGCAACAAGTTAGTAACTGCTGGAGGCAAATACCTAGCAATATCATCAATGGAGAACAAAACTTGTTTGCACACCAATGCACAGCAAATATCATGATTAGAAATTTCAGCAAGGTCCAATTTTGTAGCAAGCATTACACGACCCTTCAATTTAATTCCCTCAGTCTTAGAACTAGGTGTAGATCTCTCATTATTTGGTGGTAACACAGAATTAATGACTTGTTGATTTTCTGATTCAGAACAACTAGAAATTCCAGCTCTCTCCCTATCAGCTTGTACAATTTCAGCAGGAGTCAAAGGTAGCAAAGTAATTTTCTTTCCTTTATGCATAAAAGTATATTTATTAATTCTACCATGGTGCAAAGTATCTCTATCATGTTCCCAAGGTCGACCCAATGAAAGTGAACACGCTTGCATGGGTACCACATCACAATCAACGGAATCAACATATGTACTAATGGAAAACGGAATTCTGCAAGTTTATGTTACCTTAGCTCTTCCAGAATCATTCAACCATTGAATATAGTATGGATGTGGGTTTGGTCGTGTATTCAAGCTAAGCTTCTTGACCAATTCAGAACTCACCAAGTTGTTGCAGCTTCCTCCATCAATGATGACACGTGCTCGCTTGTTCTTGATGACAAAGAAAATCTGAAACAAATTATGGCGTTGTAATCTATCAAGTTGTTGTACCTGTGTGTTCAGCACCCGCTGCACAATGATGTTCATGTAGGCTGATGTGTCTTCACTCCCAAAAACATGTCCCTCATCATTGTCCGTGGCAGCTTCATCATCATTATTGTCTTCGACATCGGAGGTGCTGATGTATCCTCCCTCTTCTGTAGCCACGTATGCCCGCTGACTAGGACAATCTTTTTGCACATGACCAAGACCATGGCAGCGGTGGCACTTAATGCCGAAAGTGCGTCCTGTTGAAGCAACAGATGAAGCACTTTTGGCTGGTACCTGCATGGAATTTTTACCCGAATCCGCAGGTCGTGCAGGTGGTAGTTTCGGTGCTGCTGAAACATTGTTGCTGCCAGAAGGAAGCTTGTCACATCCGGTTTTTCCGAAGAACAACCAAGTGAATATCACATGTATGCCAGGATCATTTTCTCATACATGTGATGACAAATAGTGAAGCATCATTTATTACAAGCCAGGTGTCGAATATAAATAAGTCTTACATAGCAAATGTCTCGATGGACAATAATAAGTTCATCACAAGTAAATAGACTAGCAGCGGAATAATTATTCTCGTGGGCTCCGTCACAGGCGTTGCCCGGGGGTCTCCATGAACCTAGAAACCTTCTTTGGGTCCAAAGTCTTGGTCATTATACACCACCTCATTATCTTGACCTGGGCAGCAATATAAACCAACAAAATATGCAAGGTTGAGTACCAATGGTACTCAGCAAGTGTGGGAAAATTATATCATGCATGGCTAGAACGAGGAGAGGTTGAATTCATGGTTAAAGCACTACGCAATTAATACCTATCACCTTAGCTTATTAAGCACCTACATTACTACACAGGTGAAATGGTCCCAATCTCCCATCCCATCATCATAATCCAATAACCATAACATCATTTCCAATGTTAAGCTCCCCGCTTAACATCCACAACTTCCAAAACCATCAATCCTCTAATCATGAATAAGTCCAAGCCGCTCTTGACCGTGAGCACGGCTGTCATGACAGTTTTGACTCTGCAGAGTTTGTACCACTGTACCCACATGTAGTGATTTCATCCCCCGTTGCCGGGTGGACTAAAAGAACCTTCATTATGCCAGTGGCTACGAACCACATTCACACTTCCCAGGTGTGTAGCCAGGAGATCACTACGAAGCCTTTACAAAGGGATTCCCGACGAGCGTGGGCCCACTGAGGTTTCACCCCTAACAGCATACAAGAGGCTCCAACCCCACTGCAGTGGCCCCCTCTTGAGCCTTGCGGTTCATATGGTAGTCCTGCTGACACCTATTCCCCGCACCATCCAACACACCCATACTACGCCGGGGATACACCTAATTAATTGGTCAAGCTGCCCCATCTCAGCATGTGGTTGGCACTGTAAAGCCAGGTTACATGCTCCATGAACCGGTCCTTAGGATCCAGGCAAGTACTAAACACAAACCCGAGTCTCGTGCACCCAGCACACAACCAAAACATCCAACTTGCCTTGATCCCTACCTCTACATAACTCACAATATCTCATTCAAGAGTATGGTAAAATAAACCGATGATCTCATGTCCCAAATATTCCATTCTAAGCATGACTAAGCATATGCATAATAATAAATAACATGATAAAATAAATCCCAACCCAAGCTACAAGGGAAACAAGGTAATGCAATTCTAGGGAAACTTTCTAGCATGGGTTTCGTATTTCATTTGACAATGCAAATAATTCTATCTACACATCCTAGCATAGGATAAAAGTGGTCAAGGACACTTGCCTCCTTCCTGCTGCTCTTGAAATGGGTAGTCCTGATCTTGGAAAGGAATAACTTGCTCTTTAGCAGGTTCTACATCATACCATCACACATAGCAAAAGAAAAACAACAATCCATAAGACATAGTTCACACTTCCACTTCATACAAACCACACATTCATATTTATGAAAGTCATTCACCATTATATGTGTTGTGGTTACTCTATGTGTGTTGATTTGTGGCTTGCATGCACTTTTAATCATGTGTATATGATTCCTACTTTTGTGTTCACATTTATACTTACATACTATATATATGAGTTTCCAATTTAAATAAATTCCTTATATTCAACTACTACACCTTTTTGCTACCAAGTATGCATGAAAGGTATTTTCCTTCTTCATAAGTGTCTTCAGAATTTCTACCAACCCTAAACTGAATTCTTTGGATTTTAGAACTCCATTTATCATTTACTAGTTGCTATATTTTCAGATTTATTTCCTATGCCTAAGTGTGAACTTTATTATAAAAATAACAAGATGCATCATCTAAACAGAATAGGTTCTGATCTAAAATATTTGCTAATATATTTTTGACCTTTTCCTCTGATGTAAACTATTTCACAATTATTTTCCCTATTTTCTAAAACTATTCTTTACTTAAAAATGTGTCCCTAAATGTGAATAATAAATTAAACAGATTCAATCCAGCCCAAAATATGTTTTTATCTCACTCCAAAGTTTCCTAAATACTGAGAAAGTCTTTAATTTAATTTTGACAATATGTTTATCCCACTTTTTAAGTTTTAAACACTTGCCATATATTCAATTTCCCAAATTAAATATTAAACAGGGCTAAAAAGGTAAACCCACCCCACTACAGGGTCTATAATATCATTTTCAGAATTTCCAGGGGTCTAGCTACACTTATCAGAGGAGTATTTCCTAATTTTTATTAAGTCCAGGGGCTAAAACTGATTTTTAAATGAATTTACATGATTTTCTGAAGTTCTAGGGGCTAGATCAGAAGTTTCTGGGGCTAGCTCTTATTTCCCGAGAACCCCAGGGGGTAGCACGTAAGATTTCCAGTCTTTATAACGCGGGGCTGACGTGGACCGTCTGATTTTAAACCGACGGCTGAGATTATAACGTCGAACCGGTACGCGGGGATTTAAACCCTACCGTGCGATTTAAAATAAACGGCGCACAAGCGGCCACGTCGCTCTGAGCGAGCGTGGGCGGCGCTGCCGGCGGCGCACGGCTGCGGGAAGCGGCGATCTCGCTGGAGACTTTCGGATCTTCGAGAATTCTTCCTAGAACTGTGATCTTATGACATAGATCGGTGGAGGAGAGGTCGGGGATCTCACCTCGGGGATTTTCTTGAGCTCGGAGGTCCTGGAAAGTGATCGGCGACGAGGTCCGAGGTGAATTCACGGCGAGGCTCGTCGGCGCTGTGTTTACACCGCAAGTCACCGAGTTTTCTGCACCTGCAAGGTTCCCCGGAGGCGGTGGATCAAGACCAGCGTGTTAGATCGGAATTTCCGAGCTTAGATCGGCCAGAATTCGCCGGAGAAGTCTCGGTTCTCACCGGAGGAAAATCGGCGGATCGCGTGGGAAAAACAGAACGAGGCCGGGGTTTTTATAGACGGGGGAGGGCGGTGGGATGGTTTAGATCGAGTTTGCGTCGCCCCCGAACGGAATTCGGCTGGAATACGCGAGAATTCCCGATCGGTTTCGATTCGGGTGAGAGAGTCCGGCGCTGGCGCGAGGTAGACGATGAACTGGCGGGCCCCGCCTGTCAGTGGGAGGAAGCGGCGCGCGCGGCTGCGGGCTGGCGCGGGCGCTGGTTGGGCCGTCTGGTGGGTTGCGGCCCACTGGCCGGTTTTTTTCTGTTTTCTCTTTTTCTTTTTCTATTTCTTTTCTTATTTGAGTTTAAGTTGAATTCCAGTTTGAATTTGAATTTTTGCAAAACATGCAACACGTCCAAAAATTTTTAAATTCCCCTCTTAACATGATTTAGGGTCTTAACAAAATTTTGGGGTGTTACAAAGCTTGGCTGCTGGTTTTGGTGAAAGGGCATCAAAACGGAATGACTTGGACGCCCCCGAAGATGTTGTCGTGCGTGGAGTGTAGGAGGCACCGCTGCTGCTCTTGTTCTTTTGTTGACGACCCTGTAACTCCGTTTCTGCAAGCATAGCAAGCTGGAACAACTGGTTGACAGTATTAAATTCCTTATAATCAACAATATCCTGTATCTCACGTCTCAACCCCCCATAGAAACGACAAATTTTATCTTCAGTGTCCTCTACTACCCCACATCGTATCATACCCTTTTGAAGCTCCACATAATAATCTTGGACAGAATTATTTCCCTGCTCTAAGCGCTGCAATTTCTTTCGTAAATCACGTTGGTAGGATTGAGGAACAAAACGATTACGCATAGCTTCTTTTAAACGTTCCCATGTATCAGGTTGTAAGCATGTGGTACATAGTTCATTCCACCATCTTATAGCAAAATCCTTAAACTCACTAGTGGCTTGTCGAACTCTATGTTGTTCAAGAACAAGGTGGGAATTAAATTTCTGCTCAACTGTCATTTCCCAATCAAGATATGCCTCAGCATCATAAGCACCAGAAAATGAAGGTATGGAAAATTTAACTTTAGCAAAAGGGTCATCAAGAGGGCGGTTATTGTTACCACACATGTTGTTTCCTACCATACCATGAGTGTTTTGACGAAGGCGTTGACGTAGATATATATTCTACGCAGCACGTGTATCCACCTCTCCATTGACATCGCACAACACGTCTTCTTCTTCAAAGTTGTTGTGGTGGGTAGCATCATGGCTGAATGGTAGGTGGGTCTCCATATCATCAATCCTTCCAACTAGCAAGCTTAAGCGTTTGTCCAACCTCTCAAGGGTGTGGGGTATTCTCTGTTCAGCAACATAATCTTTTACCCCTTGTGCGATTGCTTCCTTGACAGACTTCATCATTTGTTCTATGTAACCCTTCATATCACTTTGCAAAACACACTCCGTAGGATCAACATGATCTGACATTTTTAGCAAGAATAATATGGAAAACAACAAGATTATCCCTATTAACTACTACGCAATGATGGTGGAACTCACAAAGAAATGGGTCGAGTCTTACCAAGTTCTTACAAGTTTCTTACCACAACAAGGCAAAGGATACCTGGACGACGTGATTCAGCGATTGCAAGGGTCAAAAACTTGTGCTGTTCGAAAGGATGAATGTGGAGTTTGGATGGCCAAATATATGTGAGTAGCACACAATTCAATAACAGATAGTAATGCTGAATAGATGTCCAAACACTCGTCCTAGTTGCTGGACTACTCGTGTCTTATCCCGGATGTTATGAACAAGACAGCAAGAAGTATGAATGATAAGGACAATAATTGAGCAGGAACAATTGCACCACAAGGAAAAATAACACACCCAAGTTTTGATATTTGTGCTCCTCTTCACAAATTTTCTTTTCTATATTTTTTTCTTTAATTTTTTATATCTGCCGTGAAATCAGGAGCACTAATATACACGTCGCATAAATTTTCAGCTCACTTGAAAAAAGAAGATGTGGACAACAAAAATTCAATATGTTTCTTTATGATTATTGTTGAGCCTTTAGATGCCAAATAATCAATCTTCCAAAGTGAATCTGGGCAATGTAATTTAACCTAATGCCAAGGTTATGGCTGTTTTAAGACAACACCACAAGATTATGTTTTTGGTGGAGCTGAATTGAAAATGGTGGTGAGAAAAAAAAATTGGATATGATGGTGACAACGTGTGGGATGGTGTGCGTATATCAAGGAGGATAAACTCACTTAATATGTGATGAAAACTGAAGAACAAGGATAACCCTATCACAATGAATAGTTATGGTGATCGATTTGATAACGATTGTGGCAGCTAGGGTTTCGATGGAATGCAGCGGATGGAATAACAAAGTAGGAACAAAACACGATTAAACCAGCAACAAAACACGAACTAGGACACAAATTCAACACTACGGACTCCAAAACAGAATTGTCAAAAGGCTAAACCTGGTCTGGGATGGGGAAACCAATGACTATAATTTTTTTGGCTTTTTCGTGGACGATAGGATGAGTTCAAGATAAACAAAACTAGGGAAAGGTGAACCTGACGGTGCACCTAAAGCTCTGATTACCACTTGATGTGCACAGGGGTCCCGATCTTCCGAAAGGTTCTGATAACTCTTGATTTGGTGGAGACTTGACACAAATCGATTCGGCTTCCGAAAACACGTTCTGAACCCTACAATCGCAGAACCACGTCTCTGCTTGCACAAGTAGCTGTATTAAATCCAAATAATCTTTACACGATTTCCAATAAAATAAAGACCATCAATTAAAGGGATAAAAAAGTAATATACAGGAATAATTAAAACCGAATTCCCGGAGAGGGAACTCCGGGAAGATACAATAAATTAAGATTAAGTGGTAGGAATCAACGAGCATGTTGCAATAAATAAAAAACTATTTCTTTTTTCCCATTTTTCTTTCTTTTCTTATAACAAACAAAAGAATCTAAACTGGATTACTTTATTTATATATGAGTCTGACCCTTTCGAATAAAACATCAACAATCGGAACTTAAGCTCCGATTGTTGTTTCTTAAATTCTGGTTGGAGTTTCTTAAATTTGGATTAGAATTGAACTTTTGTGTTAATTGAGTAATATGTCTATTTTTTCTGTGTCTAGGACCTGTAATTATTGAAATTGACTGGGCTTGAAATTGCTTCTCATTTTCATAGTTACGAAATGGTAAGAAAGATAAAATACGAGCCTGTTTTATAGCAAGAATAATTAATCGTTGTTGTTTCAAGGTTAATCGATTTATTCGTCTGGATAATATTTTTCCTTGTTCACTAATAAATCGATTAACTAAGCTCATGTTTCTATAATCAATTCAATCCCTCGGACCAATTCGGGAACGTCTACGAAAAGGTTGTTTGGATTTACGAAAAGGTTGTTTGAATTTACGAAAAGGTTGCTTGGATTTATGAAAAGTTTGTTTGGATTTACGAAAAGGTTGCTTAGATTTACGAAAAGGTTGTTTAGATATATACATGATTTATTCCTTATTTTAAAATTTGAAAAAAATGGATTTCTTTATTTTATTAATTTTGGATCCAGAAGAAGTAGTCTTTCTTTGGTCCATATATTGTTTGATTCATATACTATATATAAAAAAACCTCTATACATATGAAATAATATCTACCTAAAGTGAATTTTTATTTTGTATTCTATCTATGTTCTATATATTAAATAATAAATTCTTACTCTTTCTATTCTTTAGAAAAATAAAAAACACGATGCTCCTATTTCTTTATTTCATTATGAGTCGTATGCTTGCGGCAATAACGACAAAATTTTCTTAATTCTAATTGTCCAGGTGTATTGTGGCGATTCTTTTGAGTACTATATCTAGAAATCCCCGTCGATTCCTTATTGGTACCCTTTCAAACACAACTGATACATTCCAAAATCACTCTGATTCTAACATCTTTGCCCTTGGCCATGAACCTCCTTTCCTTTTTGGATCGACTTAACTTAATTCTTATACTTGTTCTTTTATTCTTCTATATTGGATCCGAAAAAGAAGGATAAAATCCAATAGAATAAAAAATGGAGAAATAATTAAAGAATACAATCCTTGTCGAATTAGCAAGGATTTTGCTTTGAAATCCTTTCATTTAAGTAGCAAGTCCGGCTCTTTCTATGCTCGAATTTGTGAGGCCTGACTTAGCTTGGATACCGCTTTTAATTAAATTTATGTTTTCTTCCAAAATGAGATTTACCAAATTTTGGATGACTCTGAGGTTCAACCCAATCCATCTTTTCTTTCTTTTTGCTTCGTATACTAAAAAAGGATTGAAAGAAAATTTTCGTCATGTCACGGAGAATTCTATCTCTCGTATAGGAATAACTAGAATTAAAAAAAGGGAATGACAAAGCATCTGGGAATAAACGATTAATTTCTATCAATAAACCTGCTAAAGCCCCAAACCATAGAGTACTTAGCACGGGTGCTACAGAGAGATATGTTTTTATATCCCGCATTGAAAATCCTCCTTCCTTATTGGAATACATATATGATCAGATACTCTTGCCCAAGATCGTTTGTATTTCTTTATTTAGGCGAAATTCCTAACTAAAAAAACAAAATCAATATTCTATATATATAGAATGAACCATATAGACGAGATTTTCCTATCCCTAAAAAAGAAAAAGATGACCCTTTCTTCCTATACATTACTAAGGAATAGTAATCTTTCTTTTATAGGTGAAATTCAAGTGGATTTTAGATATATACCCTTCCTTGATTATATGAGACCAAAAACAAGAAATGACAAGAAAGTTCTATATAGATAGAGAAATAGAAGAAAATTACGATGTGGAAAACAAGAAAGGAATTATGTACAGTGGCATTGTACAACAATTTGGAAAAGGAATGTAGCGCAGCTTGGTAGCGCGTTTGTTTTGGGTACAAAATGTCACAGGTTCAAATCCTGTCATCCCTACCTAGTACTTCTCTCTTCTTTATGGACAGTAGTGGGGAGATCAATTAAAGTAAAGTGTATATAACTTGAATTTGTGGATACTATACATACGTGAGACACGTTAGGAGTAGAAAAGGATTTTCTTTTTGAAAGCGCTCTTAGTTCAGTTTGGTAGAACGCGGGTCTCCAAAACCCGATGTCGTAGGTTCAAATCCTACAGAGCGTGATTCCATCTATCTTATGTCGAAACAGAGTAAAATAACTTAAAAAAAGCAAACTCGAATTACAACTCCAATTTGACCTCCTCTCTAGTCTGGAGGAGGTCAATCAAAAAAGAAATATTACTCAATCAAAGATCCAACTGATCCCCACGCCTGTATTGCAAATACGCTGTCACGAATAATCCCGCTAAAGTAATAGGAATTAGGCCTAAGACGATTCCAGATAGAAAAACTTCAATCATTTCGATTTGTTCGAGGGGATAAAAAAGAGATACGATCTATCTCTAAATAATAGTCTAAATTATCCACGAATCTCAATGACCAAAAAAAGAATTGGTAATTAGCGTGGAAAAAGGTCCTATAATATCAGGAATCCAAAAGAAAGATTCTTATTTTCTGACTTATTCATTCAATTCATTTCAAATAAGACGTATCTTGTTCAAGCCAATAAATAGAGCTGGGGTTATAGTTAAAGCAGCCAGTAGAAAACCGAAATAACTAGTTATAGTAAGCATGAAGGGGTTAAATTCCATTTTTTTTTACTACACTACATATGTTGGTAAAGCACTTACCTAAGTTATGGAAAATTCCTAATTCATCGGTTATTTTAGATAATACTAAAAAACAAGATAGAGCGAGATACAGAAGTGTAAAAGAAAATCGATTCATCAGATGGGAATGAGACATGAGTCCCTAATTGCAAATCAAGAGATTTATTGTGGAATCTGTCAGTTAAGTAAAGTAATAATATTAAGAACTAGATCATCTAAACCCATTGAAAAAGGAAATTGGATTTTTTGGGAATTTTGGAATAAAAGATAAATAAAGAATGGAATTTGAAAAAAGTTCTTTCTATTTCAGATTATTTCTTTTTCAATAGGATTTAATGCTCTTTTTAGAGCAAATGGTCGTCCCCTATTCCTTCTTATTTTATTTTAACTAAATGTATTCCATATGGAATAAGAGGAGAAGAAAACCATTCCACGACTCCCGAAGGCCCCCCTGAAAAAGGGAAAAATTTACTTTATTTTTATTTATTCATTTTTCGAACCCCAACCAAAGTTGATTCGAAGACGAGTTACTTCAATTATCTTTTTCTTTTAAGTTCTATCTTCTGTCTTTCCCTATTTCATCTCGTAAAGTTACATGCTTGCAGTTTGGTTAAGAAAGTTAGACCTAATCCAACAAATAAGATAGGATTGATTACGAATCTTGATTCTTCAAAGAATGTATTCCATTTCTTTCATAACGGATTATCTACTATTCGATTTTCTATTTTTTAGATAGTATTTTATACTAACCTATTTAATTCCTTAATTAAAGGGAAAAAGTTGGATTCGAATAAAACTTTTAACTAAAAAAGGATAGATTTCGCATATACTTATCCTTGTATTGCGTCAATATGAGAATATCCTTCCTAAATTCTTTATCCAAACCTATTGTATTGATCATTAACTTAGGTTTTCCCAAGATCCTGGTCACTATTCCAAATTAAATTATTCTACTATTCCGAAAACAATGAAAATAAGTAGGACCCAAAAAATTGGGGTTTCTATTGATGGCTTGAATAACATGTAGTTTCTCTATAGACAAAGAACAAAGAATAAAAAAAGGGAATTCTCTTTCGGGACCAAGCCAAACAGGATTGCTGTGCCATAGGAAGGATAGCTATACTAATTCGGTATACTCAAAATACACCTTTGGTACAAAATTGACAATCTCACAAGGATGAAATATCAGTAATTTACTATTTACTGGTTGATCCCATCTTTTACGGAATCAATTCCTTTTTTGAATGTACAAAAATTTGGGGAGCTCAACATGTCTGGAAGCACGGGAGAACGTTCTTTTGCTGATATTATTACCAGTATTCGATACTGGGTTATTCATAGCATTACTATATGTAACACCCCAAATTTTGATTCAAAACTCTAAACCATGTTCAGAGGGGAATTTAAAAAATTTTGGACGTGTTGCATGTTTTGCAAAAATTCAAATTCAAACTGGAATTCAAATTATACTCAAAACAGAAAAGAAATGGAAAAAGAAAAAGAGAAACGGGAAAAAAACCGGCCAGTGGGCTGAAACCCGCCAGCCGGCCCAGCTTCCCCGCGCCAGCCCGCCCCCGCGCGCCCGCGCTCTCTCACACAGACAGGAGGGACCAACATGTCATCCCTAACCCCGCGACCCCGGACTCTCTCTCGCGCGCGCGATCTTAACCGACTGGAAAACGCGTCCCTCAGCCGAATTCCGGTCCCAGAAGAATCAAACTCGATCACAACTGACCCACCGCCCCTCCCCGGCTATAAAAACCCCAGCCCCGATCGGTTTTTCCCACGCGATCGCCGATTTTCACTCCGGTGAGCACCGAGACTTCGCCGGTGAATTCTGGCCGATCTAAGCTCGGAAACTCTGATCTAACTCGCTGGTCTTGATCCACCGTCTCCGGGGAGCTTTGCAGGTGCAGAGAACTCGGAGAATTACGGTGTAAACACAGCGCCGATGAGCTTCGCCGTGGTTTTGCCTCGGACCTCGCCGCCGATCACTTTCCAGGACCCCCGAGCTCAAGAAAACCCCCGAGGTGAGATCCCTGACCTCCCCTCTACCGATCTATGCCATAAGATCACAGTTTTAGGCAGAATTCTCGAGGATCCGAAACTTTCCGGCGAGATCGCCGCTTCCCGCCGCCGTGCGCCGCCGGCAGCGCTGCCTGCGCTCGATCAGGGCGACGTGGCCGCTTGTGCGCCGTTTATTTTAAATCGCACGGTAGACTTTAAAATCCCGCGTACTGGTTCGATGTTATAATCTCAGCCGTCGGTTTAAAATTGGACGGTTCACGTCAGCCCCGCGTTATAAAGACTGGAATTCTTATGTGCTACCCCCTGGGGTTCTCTGGAATTGAGAGCTAGCCCCGGAAACTTCAGATCTAGCCCCTGGAACTCCAGAAAATCATGTAAATTCATTTAAAAATCAGTTTTAACCCCTGGACTTAATAGAAATTAGGAAAAACACCTCTGATAAGTGTAGCTAGACCCCTGGAAATTATGAAAATAATATTATAGACCCTGTAATAGGGTGAATTCATTATTTTAGCCCTGTTTAGTATTTAATTTAGAAAATTGAATATGTAACTAGGGTTTAAAAATTAAAAAGGGGGACAAACATAATTGTCGAAATTAATTAAAAACTTTCTCAGTACTTAGAGAACTTTGGAGTGAGATAAAAATATATTTTTGGGCTGAAATAAATCTGTTTCATCTATTATTCACATTTATTAGTCTAGGGACACATTTTTGAGTAAAGAATAGCTATAGAAAAATAGGGAAAATAATTATGAAATAGTATACATCAGAAGCCAAGGTCAAAATATGTTATTAAATTATTTAGTACCAGAACCTATACTGTTTAGGTGATGTGTATTACCAATTTCATAATAAAATACACAATTATGCATAGGAATATAAATCTGAAAATATAGCAACTAGTAAATGATAAATGGAGTTTTTAAAATCCAAAGAGTTCAGTTTAGGGTTGGTAGAAATTATGAAGGCACATATGGGGAAGAAAAATACTTTTCATACACACTTGGTAGTAAAAAGGTGTAGTAGTTGAATATAAGAAATTTATTGGAAACCCATATAAATAGTATGTAGGTATAAATGTGGACACAAAAGTAGGAATCATATATACATGGTTAAAAGTGCATGCAAGCCACAACTTAACACACATAAAGTAACCACAACACATATAATGGTAAAGAACTTTTATAAATATGAATGTGTGGTTTGTATGAAGTAGAAGTGTGAACTATGTCTTATGATTGCTGTTTTTCTTTTGCTATGTGTGATGGTATGAAGTAGAACCTGTTCAAGAGCAAGTTAACCCTTTCCAAGATCAGGACTACCCATTTCAAGAGCAGCAAGAAGGAGGCAAGTGTCCTTGACCACTTTGATCCTATGCTAGGATGTGTAGATAGAATTATTTGCATTGTCAAATGAAATATGAAACCCATGCTAGGAAAGTTTCCCTAGAATTGCATTACCTTGTTTCCTTGTAGGTTGGGTTGGGATTTATTTTGTCATGTCATTTATTATTATGCATATGCTTAGCCATGCTTAGAATGGGATAATTGGGACATGAAATCATCAGTTTATATTACCATACTCTTGAATGAGACATTGTGAGTTATGTAGAGGTAGGGATCAAGGCAAGTTGGATGTTTTGGTTGTGTGCTGGGTGCACGAGACTCGGGTTTGTGTTTAGTACTTGCCTGGATCCTAAGGACCGGTTCATGGAGCATGTAACCCGGCTTTACAGTGCCAACCACATGCTGAGATGGGGCAGCTTGGCCAATTAATTAGGTGTATCCCCGGCGTAGTATGGGTGTGTTGGATGGTGCGGGGAATAGGTGTCAGCTGGACTACCATATGAACAGCAAGGCTCAAGAGGGGGCCACTGCAGCGGGGTTGGAGCCTCTTGTATGCTGTTAGGGGTGAAACCTCAGTGGGCCCACGCTCGTCGGGAATCCCTTTTGTAAAGGCTTCGTAGTGATCTCCTGGCTGCACACCTGGGAAGTGTGAATGTGGATCGTAGCCACTGGCATAATGGAGGTTCTTTTAGTCCACCCGGCAACGGGGGATGAAATCACTACTTGTGGGTACAGTGGTACAAACTCTACAGAGTTAAAACTGTCTTGACAGCCGTGCTCACGGTTAAGAGCGGCCTGGACTTATTCATGATTAGAGGATTGATGGTTTTGGAAGTTAAGCGGGGAGCTTAACATTTGGAAATGATGATTATGGTTATTGGATTATGATGATGGGATGGGAGATTGGGACCATTTCACCTGTGTAGTAATGTAGGTGCTTAATAAGCTAAGGTGATAGGTATTAATTGCGTAGTGCTTTAACCATGAGTTCAACCTCTCCTTGTTCTAGCCATGCATGATATAATTTTCCCACACTTGCTGAGTACCATTGGTACTCAACCTTGCATATTTGTTGGTTTATATTGCTGCTCAGGTCAAGATAATGAGGTGGTGTATAATGACCAAGATTTTGGACCCGAGGAAGGATTTTAGGTTCATGAAGACCCCCGGGCAACGCCTGTGATGGAGCCCTAAAGAATAATATTCCGCTGCTAGTTTATTTACTTGTGATGAAGCATTAGTGTCCATTGAGACATTTGCGATGTAAGACTTATTTATATTCGACACCTGGCTTGTAATAAATGATGCTTCACTATTTGTCATCACATGTATGAGAAAATGATCCTGGCATACATGTGATATTCACTTGGTTGTTTCTTCGGAAAAACCGGGTGTGACAGAGGTGGTATCAGAGCCAAGGTTGCCCGTAGGAACGTGGACCTAGGTAGAAATGGACGTATTTAAGGGCCCTATTTTCTTAAAAACTATTTTCCAAGGTGTGGGTGGAAAAGTGTTATTAAAGGAGTCATTTTCTTCATCTTACCCCAACTTTCATTCAAAATAGGATTTTTGTTTGAGATTTTATCTAACCTAATTTTAAATCCTTTTTGTTTTAGATGGTTCGCATGATTCGCACCGCTCGCAAGTCCACAGGAGGGAGAGTTCTCGTAGTTGCCCTTGCCGAAAGAGAGGAGAGTCGTCCAGTGACGTACCTTTCCTACGGATTGGCAGTAGGAGACTTGTTGCGCCGTCTTCGACGTATGCTCGAAGCCGCAGGCAATACGGGCAAGCTAATCATCCACTATAACTCCACCAGGACCATCCGTGAGAAGAGGGAAGAATGGAGTTCAGAGATGAGGATTATACACGAGAATCAGCTGCTTAAGATTCACCACTCTCCAGCTTGTCGAGCAACACAAGTTGACGCGGAAAAAGATGTCACCTGGGAGGCCATCACCTGCCAGAGTCACATCTATTGTCGCCACTTGGACAAAACTGAGTACATGTATGTCCTCCAACGTGAGAGTGGTACCACGGAGTACAAGTACCCACCGGTGCAGTAAGGGACTTCCCATGAGCACATGGACTTGTGCTTGGAGGATGCTGCTATGCTCAGCACTCGACTGCAGGAGTGTCAACAAGAGCTTCAGGATGTCCGAGACACCCTGAAGGAAACGGAGGCGTTGCTTCGAGCTTGCTTAAAGGCGAGAGAAAGAGGAGATGGGAATGAACTGTGTGTCACCGTGAATGATACATGGACTCCTGACTCCCCGGATCGCCGAGCAATCAGGCGTCGTCGCACTTCTCCACCAGCAGCCTCCCCACCCAAAGCAGAGTCAGAAGGTAGCCGAAATGAGGAGGAAGATCCCGAGGAGCCAGCTCAAGAGGACGAGTAGTGTAGAGTCTTTCCCTTAGCTAGCAAGAGGTCGAGTAGCCGAGTCGTTACGTAGTTAATGGTGTGATAATGCTTGGTGTGTGACGTGAGTTGTGGAAGCAATGAGCAATTGTCCACAGCCTCGTCTTCAGATTGTTTTGCTTTGGTGTGTGAACCAACAGGAAATAATAGTGCATTTATTTGGTGTGAGATATAAACCCTCGTAAAATTTTAACAAAGCCTCAACACCTTAAAGTACCAACCAATAAAAGTAGTAAGATGATACTAAATGGTATCAAATTAACATTTGTTGATTCTGCCAGATGGCCGGAAGAGGAAAAGGACGTGCTGCCAACCCCGCCAACAACAATGATGAGGCATGCAACCCTCATCTTTCTGAAGGCCAGGACCGGGGTGGTCGCCGTGAAGAAGTTGATCCTCTCCACCAAATGCTGGAGAATCAAAATCAGCTCATCCAGAACTTGACTCAAGTGGTGGCCAACTTGCATCAAGTTCCAGCTCCACAAGCTGCACCACGCCAACCAAGGTTGAGTGAGTTTCTAGGAACTCAACCTCCAAAGTTTGCAAGTGCTGCTGAACCTCTGGAGGCAGATGATTGGCTAAAGACCATTGAAAGTAAGATGAGGATAATACAATGCCAAGGGTATGAGAGGGTGCTGTTTGCCTCTCATCAATTGCATGGACCTGCTGCTGATTGGTGGACCGCCTACGTGGCCGCCCATCATGACCCTGAGAACATCACTTGGGAAGAGTTCAAGCGTAGCTTCCGCAACCACTACATCCCAAGAGGTGAACTCAAAAACAAGAGGAAGGAGTTTTTGGGACTGCAGCAGGGAAACATGACGGTGAGGGAATACCTCACTAAATTTACTCAACTATCCCGTTATGCTCCACGAGACATAGAGACTGATGAGCAGAAACAAGATTGTTTCGTGGAAGGACTTACCGCAGAGATGCAGTGTGCCATGTCCTCCAATGAGTATGAAAGCTTTCAAAAGATGGTGGACAGAGCATTTGTGGTGGAAAGGAAGCTAAAGGCCCTATAAAATGAGAATAAGAGGAAGGCGGGGTGGTCACATCAGGCCTCAGGGAGCAACACCCGCCCACGTATGATGCAGCAACCTACGGGGCAGACGAGCCGTGCTGCGGTACCCTATTCAGCACCAAGAGGGTACAACCCAAACTACAGGCCTCCCGCAGCACCAGCACAGCCGCCACGTCAGTTTGTGCAGCAGCCTCGCCCCACATATCCACCTCGACCAGCAGTGCAAGGACCCCCAAACCAACCCCTAGACAACAAGGGCCAAGCATCTAAGATTGGGGTGCAATGTTTCAGCTGTGGTGAAGTGGGGCACTACGCCCATAAATGCCCAAAGAAGAAGCCTGCGCCGCCACAACAGCAGAATGTAGTGAGAGGACGGGTGAACCATGTCACTATGGAGGAAGCACAAGAGGCACCCGACGTGGTAGTTGGTAAGTTTCCTGCCAATTTACACCTTGCAACTCTGCTGTTTGATTCTGGTGCTACCCACTCGTTCATTGCTCAAGGGTTTGTTAAGAAACATGACCTAGCAACCACACAAATGAACCATATGCTAGCGGAAAACTCTCCAGGTGGAGAAATAAGGACAAGACAAGTGTGTCCCAAAGTGAGCCTAGACATTAATGGTGTAGTATTTACGGCTAACCTCATAGTGATAGATTCACAAGGGATAGATATTATTTTGGGTATGGATTGGTTGACCAAACATAAAGGAATCATCCATTGTTCGACCAGAACGGTGGAACTAACTCACCCCAATGGCACAAGAGTAAAGTTCATAACGATACACGAGCCTAGGAGGGACATTAAATTAAATCAAGTGGAGGTGAAAGTTGAGGAAATCAGGACTATCAGGGAATATCCAGATGTTTTTCCGGAGGAATTGCCAGGTATGCCTCCCGACCGTGACGTGGAATTCGCAATTGAGCTAGTACCGGGAACAGCCCCGATATATAAGAGACCTTATCGAATGGACTCCAAGCAGCTAGAAGAGCTCAAGGATCATTTGAGAGAATTGACGGAGAAGGGGTATATTCGCCCTAGTTCCTCACCATGGGGAGCTCCGGTGATATTTGTGCCTAAGAAAGACGGAACCCAAAGGTTATGCGTGGATTACCGTGCCTTGAATGAGGTAACCATTAAGAACAAGTACCCATTACCCCGCATTGAAGACTTGTTTGATCAGTTGAGGGGAGCTTGTGTGTTCTCGAAAATTGATCTCAGGTCGGGGTACCACCAACTCAAGATAAGGCAATCAGATATTCCCAAGACAGCTTTCGTATCTCGGTACGGACTGTATGAATACACTGTCATGCCTTTTGGGCTAACCAATGCCCCGGCATATTTCATGTACCTCATGAACAAGGTATTCATGGAATATCTGGACAAATTTGTGGTGGTTTTCATAGATGATATTCTCGTCTTCTCCAAAAATGAAGAAGAACATGAGAAACATCTAAGGTTGGTGTTACAGAGGCTGAGAGAACACCAACTATATGCCAAGTTGAGTAAGTGTGAGTTTTGGCTGAAGAGAGTTCCCTTTTTAGGACATATAATCTCGGAGGGAGGAATCTCCGTAGATCCCGCCAAAATCGAGGATATCCAGAAGTGGAAAACCCCTGAAAATGTCGGGGAAGTTCGAAGCTTTTTGGGATTGGCTGAATACTATCGACGGTTTATTGAGGGATTCTCCAAGATCTCGAGACCTCTCACTAAACTGTTGGAAAAGGGAATCACATTCACCTGGACGCCACAGTGCGATACGAGCTTTCAGGAGCTAAAGAAGAGATTGACAACAGCCCAAGTGTTGGTTATGCCAGATATGCAGAAGAATTTCACAGTGTACTGCGATGCCTCTGGGAATGGGTTGGGATGTGTTCTCATGCAAGAAGGACATGTCGTGGCATATGCATCCCGACAGCTTCGGAAGCACGAGAAGAACTATCCTACACATGACCTAGAACTAGCCGCAGTGGTACACGCGTTGAAAATTTGGCGGCACTATTTGATGGAGAAGAGGACAGAGATATATACGGATCATAAGAGTTTGAAGTACATATTCACACAGCCAGATCTCAACCTCAGACAAAGGAGATGGTTAGAGCTAATCAATGACTTTGATGTGGGCATCAACTATCATCCCGGGAAAGCAAACGTCGTGGCCGATGCTTTGAGTCGGAAAGTGCAGGTCAATAAGTTGAGTTTGAAGGACATGCCCGCAGAATTGAAGGACGAAGTTATAAGGCTCAATCTATGTCTAGTAAATAGTGGTGAAGCCATCGCCATGGAAGTGGACTCCACACTCGAGCAAGACATACGCGAGGGCCAAAAGAATGATGAGAAGATACAAGAGATCAGACAGCTCATCAAGGAAAATAAAGCTCCTGGTTTTAGAGAGGATGAACAGGGAACGGTGTGGCACGGGAAAAGGATCTGTGTGCCAGAATGAAAGGAGATCCGTGAATTAATTTTGAAGGAGGCTCACGATTCTAACTATTCCATTCATCCTGGGAGTACGAAGATGTACCAGGACCTCAAGAGCAGGTATTGGTGGTATGGCATGAAGCGAGATGTCGCGGAACATGTTGCCCTATGTGACACATGTCAGTTGGTGAAAGTAGAACATCAACGACCCGCGGGATTGCTGCAACCACTCAAAGTGCCTGAATAGAAGTGGGAAGAAATCAGCATGGATTTTGTCGTGGGATTGCCTAGGACCCAATCCGGGTATGATTCAATATGGGTCATTATTGATCGGCTAACCAAGGTAGCTCATTTCATTTCTGTGAAAGAAAGCTACAGAGGATCCAAATTGGCAGAATTGTACATGTCAAGGATCGTGTGTTACCATGGAGTGCCAAAGAAGATAGTGTCGGACCGAGGGACACAGTTCACCTCGAGATTTTGGCAAAAGTTGCATGAAACCATGGGAACCCATCTGAATTTCAGCTCTGCCTATCATCCCCAAACTGACGGGCGGACGGAGAGAACCAATCAGATCCTTGAAGATATGTTAAGGGCATGTGCACTCAAAAACAATAGGAGTTGGGACAAGAACTTACCGTATGCGGAATTTTCCTATAACAACAGCTATCAAGCTAGTATGAAGATGTCACCGTTTGAAGCTTTGTATGGAAGAAAGTGCAGAACTCCTCTATTCTGGAACCAAACAGGAGAAAGTAAAGTGTTTGGTCCAGAAGTGCTACAAGAAGCCGAAGCGAAGGTGAGGGAGATTCGCAACAACTTGAGGATAGCACAAACACGCCAGAAGAGTTATGCCGATGTACGAAGAAGAGAGCTCGTTTTCAACGTGGGAGACTATGTTTATCTCAAGGTGTCCCCTATCAGAGGACTTCGTCGGTTCAAGGTGAAAGGGAAGTTGTCACCTCGATACATCGGACCCTTTCAAGTTTTGGAAAGAAAAGGTGAAGTGGCGTACCAACTAGAGTTACCGGTTCATCTATCGGACGTGCACGATGTATTTCATGTGTCACAACTCAAGAAATGTCTGAGGACGCCTGAGGAGGTGTTACCCATGAATGAAGTGGATGTAGCTGAAGATTTGTCTTATGCCGAGCAACCATACAAGATTTTGGAGACAATGGAACGCCTCACCAGAAACAAGAGAATCCGGATGTGCAAGGTGCAGTGGAAGCATCACTCAGAAGAGGAAGCTACCTGGGAACGGGAAGATGAGCTCAAGGCACAATTTCCGGAATTGTTTTCTTAGAAACACCTATCTCGAGGACGAGATTTCTTTTAAGGGGGGTAGAGCTGTAACACCCCAAATTTTGATTCAAAACTCTAAACCATGTTCAGAGGGGAATTTAAAAATTTTTGGACGTGTTGCATGTTTTGCAAAAATTCAAATTCAAACTGGAATTCAAATTATACTCAAAACAGAAAAGAAATGGAAAAAGAAAAAGAGAAACGGGAAAAAAACCGGCCAGTGGGCCGAAACCCGCCAGCCGGCCCAGCTTCCCCGCGCCAGCCCGCCCCCGCGCGCCCGCGCTCTCTCACAAAGACAGGAGGGACCCACATGTCATCCCTAACCCCGCGACCCCGGACTCTCTCTCGCGCGCGCGATCTTAACCGACTGGAAAACGCGTCCCTCAGCCGAATTCCGGTCCCAGAAGAATCAAACTCGATCACAACTGACCCACCGCCCCTCCCCGGCTATAAAAACCCCAGCCCCGATCGGTTTTTCCCACGCGATCGCCGATTTTCACTCCGGTGAGCACCGAGACTTCGCCGGTGAATTCTGGCCGATCTAATCTCGGAAACACTGATCTAACTCGCTGGTCTTGATCCACCGTCTCCGGGGAGCTTTGCAGGTGAAGAGAACTCGGAGAATTACGGTGTAAACACAGCGCCGACGAGCTTCGCCGTGGTTTTGCCTCGGACCTCGCCGCCGATCACTTTCCAGGACCCCCGAGCTCAAGAAAACCCCCGAGGTGAGATCCCTGACCTCCCATCTACCGATCTATGCCATAAGATCACAGTTTTAGGCAGAATTATCGAGGATCCGAAACTTTCCGGCGAGATCGCCGCTTCCCGCCGCCGTGCGCCGCCGGCAGCGCTGCCTGCGCTCGATCAGGGCGACGTGGCCGCTTGTGCGCCGTTTATTTTAAATCGCACGGTAGACTTTAAAATCCCGCGTACCGGTTCGATGTTATAATCTCAGCCGTCGGTTTAAAATCGGACGGTTCACGTCAGCCCCGCGTTATAAAGACTGGAATTCTTACGTGCTACCCCCTGGGGTTCTCTGGAATTGAGAGCTAGCCCCGGAAACTTCAGATCTAGCCCCTGGAACTCCAGAAAATCATGTAAATTCATTTAAAAATCAGTTTTAACCCCTGGACTTAATAGAAATTAGGAAAAACACCTCTGATAAGTGTAGCTAGACCCCTGGAAATTATGAAAATAATATTATAGACCCTGTAATGGGGTGAATTCATTATTTTAGCCCTGTTTAGTATTTAATTTAGAAAATTGAATATGTAACTAGGGTTTAAAAATTAAAAAGGGGGACAAACATAATTGTCAAAATTAATTAAAAACTTTCTCAGTACTTAGAGAACTTTGGAGTGAGATAAAAATATATTTTTGGGCTGAAATAAATCTGTTTCATCTATTATTCACATTTATTAGTCTAGGGACACATTTTTGAGTAAAGAATAGCTATAGAAAAATAGGGAAAATAATTATGAAATAGTATACATCAGAAGCCAAGGTCAAAATATGTTATTAAATTATTTAGTACCAGAACCTATACTGTTTAGGTGATGTGTATTACCAATTTCATAATAAAATACACAATTATGCATAGGAATATAAATCTGAAAATATAGCAACTAGTAAATGATAAATGGAGTTTTTAAAATCCAAAGGGTTCAGTTTAGGGTTGGTAGAAATTATGAAGGCACATATGGGGAAGAAAAATACTTTTCATACACACTTGGTAGTCAAAAGGTGTAGTAGTTGAATATAAGAAATTTATTGGAAACCCATATAAATAGTATGTAGGTATAAATGTGGACACAAAAGTAGGAATCATATATACATGGTTAAAAGTGCATGCAAGCCACAACTTAACACACATAAAGTAACCACAGCACATATAATGGTAAACTTTTATAAATATGAATGTGTGGTTTGTATGAAGTAGAAGTGTGAACTATGTCTTATGATTGCTGTTTTTCTTTTGCTATGTGTGATGGTATGAAGTAGAACCTGTTCAAGAGCAAGTTAACCCTTTCCAAGATCAGGACTACCCATTTCAAGAGCAGCAAGAAGGAGGCAAGTGTCCTTGACCACTTTGATCCTATGCTAGGATGTGTAGATAGAATTATTTGCATTGTCAAATGAAATATGAAACCCATGCTAGAAAAGTTTCCCTAGAATTGCATTACCTTGTTTCCTTGTAGCTTGGGTTGGGATTTATTTTGTCATGTCATTTATTATTATGCATATGCTTAGCCATGCTTAGAATGGGATAATTGGGACATGAAATCATCAGTTTATATTACCATACTCTTGAATGAGACATTGTGAGTTATGTAGAGGTAGGGATCAAGGCAAGTTGGATGTTTTGGTTGTGTGCTGGGTGCACGAGACTCGGGTTTGTGTTTAGTACTTGCCTGGATCCTAAGGACCGGTTCATGGAGCATGTAACCCGGCTTTACAGTGCCAACCACATGCTGAGATGGGGCAGCTTGGCCAATTAATTAGGTGTATCCCCGGCGTAGTATGGGTGTGTTGAATGGTGCGGGGAATAGGTGTCAGCTGGACTACCATATGAACCGCAAGGCTCAAGAGGGGGCCACTGCAGCAGGGTTGGAGCCTCTTGTATGCTGTTAGGGGTGAAACCTCAGTGGGCCCACGCTCGTCGGGAATCCCTTTTGTAAAGGCTTCGTAGTGATCTCCTGGCTGCACACCTGGGAAGTGTGAATGTGGATCGTAGCCACTGGCATAATGGAGGTTCTTTTAGTCCACCCGGCAACGGGGGATGAAATCACTACTTGTGGGTACAGTGGTACAAACTCTGCAGAGTTAAAACTGTCTTGACAGCCGTGCTCACGGTTAAGAGCGGCCTGGACTTATTCATGATTAGAGGATTGATGGTTTTGGAAGTTAAGCGGGGAGCTTAACATTTGGAAATGATGATTATGGTTATTGGATTATGATGATGGGATGGGAGATTGGGACCATTTCACCTGTGTAGTAATGTAGGTGCTTAATAAGCTAAGGTGATAGGTATTAATTGGGTAGTGCTTTAACCATGAGTTCAACCTCTCCTTGTTCTAGCCATGCATGATATAATTTTCCCACACTTGCTGAGTACCATTGGTACTCAACCTTGCATATTTGTTGGTTTATATTGCTGCTCAGGTCAAGATAATGAGGTGGTGTATAATGACCAAGATTTTGGACCCGAGGAAGGATTTTAGGTTCATGAAGACCCCCGGGCAACGCCTGTGATGGAGCCCTAAAGAATAATATTCCGCTGCTAGTTTATTTACTTGTGATGAAGCATTAGTGTCCATTGAGACATTTGCGATGTAAGACTTATTTATATTCGACACCTGGCTTGTAATAAATGATGCTTCACTATTTGTCATCACATGTATGAGAAAATGATCCTGGCATACATGTGATATTCACTTGGTTGTTTCTTCGGAAAAACCGGGTGTGACACTATACCTTCCCTATTCATTGCGGGTTGGTTATTTGTCAGTACGGGTTTAGCTTATGACGTGTTTGGAAGTCCTCGGCCAAACGAATATTTCACGGAAAGTCGACAAGGAATTCCATTAATAACCGACCGTTTTGATTCTTTAGAACAACTAGATGAACTTAGTAGATCCTTTTAGGAGGCCCCCAATGACCATAGATTGAACCTATCCTATTTTTACAGTGCGATGGCTGGCTGTTCACGGATTAGCTGTACCCACGGTTTTTCTCTTGGGATCAATATCAGCAATGCAGTTCATCCAACGATAAACTAAATTCCAACTATAGAACTATGACACAATCAAACCCGAATGAACAAAATGTTGAATTGAATCGTACCAGTTTATACTGGGGTTTATTACTCATTTTTGTACTTGCTGTTTTATTTTCCAATTACTTCTTCAATTGAGAGAAAGGTAGAGAGTAGTAAGAATTCTCTTATCCCATTTGGAAGGATACCATCCTTATAACTATCCATGACTGTTTTTGTCTCTAGCACGACCACTTGAGAAAATGTGGAGGAAAGTAGGGGAAATGGCTGATACTACAGGAAGAATTCCTCTTTGGCTGATAGGTACCGTAACTGGTATTCTTGTGATTGGTTTAATAGGTGTTTTCTTTTACGGTTCGTATTCTGGATTGGGTTCATCTCTATAGTAATCGGAGGAGCCAGATTGTAAACATGAAAAAGTAGGAGCTTAGCGGGTCCTTACCCCCCTTTATCTGATTAGAGCGGAAAGGACCCGCGGAATTCTTATAACGCGATTTTAATTTATTCCGTAATCTAAAAATTGGTTACCTATTTCTATTTGTAAAAATAACAAAGAGAAAGCCTTTGCTTTGATGGTTAGAATACTTCTATTTATTCTTTTGTTTGTTAATAATGTTAGTGAAGCAATCTGTTGGTGGGTTTAAAGCGCCTTCCTTTCGACCATAAAATTGATTTACTTCACTCTTATGAAGCAACAACAAAGAGTGGATCAATTAAGGATCCAATATTTTATTCCACGAAGGAAGTATCCTTCAAATCATTGATTTAGTTTAGAGTAATAAACTAATAAAACCTTAATCAAAACTACTCCACTAGCCTAAAAAACCACCCTTTAATGGAAGGGTATACTTTTTTTTTACAAAATTTCTGTAAGTTCGAAGTTGAACTTAATTGAAAAAGTCAAGCAATTCTATCTGCTCACAAAAAATTTGTCCCCCGCCATACTTTCTTTCCCTCTGTTTGTCCACTACCGCGCTCGAACCTAAGCAAAGGAAGTCCAAGAGACAGACCCGAATAAAGAATAAATAGTAATCTTTCACAAAACAAATAAGAAGAAAAAGGATTCTTACTTCGATACATGAAGAATCGACACAAGAAAAAGGCTTTTTTACCTTTTTCTTGTGCCCAATAGAGGATTACGAAGACCTGCAATTCCTCCTAAAAGGACTTGTTCCT
Organism: Neostapfia colusana; assembly: GCA_030760725.1. Classification (NCBI taxonomy): domain Eukaryota; kingdom Viridiplantae; phylum Streptophyta; class Magnoliopsida; order Poales; family Poaceae; genus Neostapfia; species Neostapfia colusana. The sequence goes on along the minus strand of JASWHV010000007.1, from coordinate 98,139,916 downwards.
TTTATTGTTCTCGCCTATGCCTTGGATTCTCTTCTTTTGCATGAAATAGAAATACGGAATTCCAGAAATCGAGACTTTTTACCAATTTAATGGTAAGAAATACCGGGATCTAGAAATTCATTTCGTACAATTGAACCTTTTTCAAACTGTTTCTTTTTGAGAACCAAAAAGACTTGTGCTAAAATAACAGATGCGAAAAAGAACAAAAGGCCTTAGACGCGTAATGGATCCTGAAGCACTATTTCTGCATCCCCCTGACCAAACCCTCCCACATTAGGATTGCTTGTTAATGGTTAATCAAGCTTGATTGATTCCCCCTCTGAAACAAGAAGTTCTGGCCCAGGAGGTATAATATCAATCACTTGGCGCCCATCCGACGCATCAACTATGGATATTTCATATCCCCCTTTTCTTTACGTAGTACTTTTTTTACTATACCTGTTGACGTAGCATTATAAACTGTATTGTTACTCTTGCTACCATCGGGATAGATCTGTCCCCTTCCTCGGTTTCCCCCTACATATATGGGATATTTTAAAAAATGAACGTCTTTTTTTGTAGCGGGATCGGGGGAAAGAATGCGAAAGACAATTTCACTATATTTCTTACCGGGAACAGGGCCTATCACAAGAATATTTTTTTTATTGGGACGATAACTCTGAAAAGAGAGATTTCCTATCTTTTCTTTCAACTCAGGAGAAATACGGTCGGGCGGCGCTAATTCGAATCCCTCAGGCGAAATAAGAACAGCACCCACATTCAACCCTCCCTTTTTCCCATTAGCAAGAACTTGTTTCAGCTGCATATCATAAGGGATTCGAAGAACTGCTTCAAATACAGTATCGGGAAGCACAGCTTGGGGAACTTCAATATCCACGGGCTTATTAGCTAAATGGCAGTTGGCACATACAATTCGTCCAGTTGCTTCCCGCGGGTTTTCATAACCCTGCTGCGCAAAAATGGGATATGCATTTGAAATAGATGTCCGAGTTATTACGTATATCATGATCGATACAGAAATCGATCGAATCATCTGTTCCTTTAACCAAGAAAAAGTATTTCTATTTTCCATGTCCAATCGCGGATCGCGGAATTTCTACAATAAATTAGATAGGTAGCTAAGTTAATCTAGTTCCCTATACACGAGTCTGTTGTCATTCTACTGCAACAGTTGTACTGGAATGATGAATACCTTGAGCAGGTAGAAGTAGAAATAGAAAGAATTTTGCTAAAAAAGGGCTTTCTTTCTAAAGGAAGAAAAATGCTAATTTTATTAATATTAGCAAAGCCAATTATGCTTCACTAATTGAATGATAAATTATGCTTCACTAATTGAATGATAAATGACTACAAGCGAAGGAGATAGACGGTTTAAACAAAAAAAGACCCAAAATTTCAAACACGTGTCTAGAATCACAGGAAAACTACAAACAAAAATAGTGAAAATTAGCTCGTTAGGAGCCCATCCAAGATCGTTGTAGACCCAACGAATTAGTAGTTCCCAACCGCGGGTGGAGTGAAATCCAACAAAAAAATCCGTAACTAAAAGAATAAAAAAAGCTTTTATTGAGTCATTTAAGTTATAGAAGAATTCCTGAACCCACGAATTCAAAATGACAAGTTCCTCTTTACCCAGAAAGAAAGAACCACTTAGAATAGCCAAACAGATTATATTTGTTGAGAAATGCAAAATGATATGGAGATGGTCCTCATTATCTATTTTGGCCAATTGTATTATTTCCTTGTGTATTCCTATAGGAGGTTTTTGTACATGTGTCTTCGGTTTCTCTTTTATCATTTCGTCCAATAGAAAAAGCTCTTCTAATTCTATGAATCCTTCTAGAATCCTTTTCTCTTGAATATCCGTTAAGAGAGTTTCAGGTTGCCTGGTATTCCACCAATTCTTAATCCAAAGTTCCAGACATTTGTTAAAAGAGAAAGAGACTCCCCAGGGCAAAAGTACGATAAATACAAGATATAGGAAAGAAGGCAATGCTTTCTTTTTTTTTTCATTTTTGATCTGTAAATTGAGTTGTTAATGAATCCGCTTCATTCGCTGACTCTATATGATATTTCTTTTTTTTTGAAGCAAAAATTCTATAACAAGGTTTGAGACCTTGTGTTTGTATCTATTTCTCTTTTTGTATACTAGTGGAATTTCATTGTATTGGGTTCTTTCTTAGATCTAAATGGAGTGGAATAGAGAAATAGAATAAAAAAAGCCCTTTCTTTCATATGAAAAGGGAAGAATATTAGGCCATATATCTCACTTGGACAAAACAAATTAGAAGCAATTTTCTCTTATCCTCGGTTGTTCCTTCCTTTAGATAAATACTCGAAAATACCCTTACAATTAAAATTAAAAAAATTTCAATTGGTACTCAAAATACTTCAATTGGTACGCGCAAGAAATAGGCCAATTCGGCAGCTTTTTGTTTAATTTCTCGTGGAGTAAAAAAATTCTCATCAGTACGAGTCAAGGGAATGACCCCCTGCCCACGTATTTCCATATAAAGGATACGACGAGGATAAAGACCCTCTTTAACCTGAATTCTAATTGATTGGATATCCCGCACAAGGAATCGAAGGAAGATGCGACGTTTTATTCCAGGGAATCCCCAACGAAAAATGCACACTATTCCCTCTTTTCTATCAAATCGGTCATAACCACTGCCTACATTCCACAAAATAGTGCACCACAAATAGGAGCTAATGAATAGGCCCGCGATTCCGTAGAAAGACATCACGACCCCCTGTGGAAAAAAAAGAATTTGTTGAGATGGAAGTACGGATATCATATTCTTACCAAGATAACTAGAAGCCCCAACCGCTAAGAATCCTAATGAACCTAGAAAAAGAATACAGGCCCAGAAAAAGTTACCTCTTTTTCGAGAACCTTTTAGAAGTTCTATCCATATGTGTTCTGATCGCCAATTCATATTAGATATACTAAATCCAGCAGCGGTTAATTGAAATTGAGAGAATAAGCTAAATGATTTTGACTTTACTTTTTTTGATTCTGAAATCACCTTCAGCAGCTAGTACTTCTGTGAAATAATTGGTTAGATACATTGACTTTCTATTCAAAAAAATTCCTGGATCCACTTAAAAAAACTCGCTATACTCGGCTACGCATATGTATGCATTTATGCTCGTAGCCTATATCTGCATCCATAGACGTTTTTCATTTGTGTGTAGAAAGAGCTACATACCCTATCATATTAATATATTACTTACACTACAAAATATTTGTATTATGATCCTGGAAATACATTGAGCAAATTTGGCCCCGTCGGTTCTAGACAATCTTATTTTTCTGCACATAAAGAAATAAAGAAGACATTGCAATTGCCGGAAATACTAAGCCTACTAAAGGCACGAAAATAGAGGGTAAGTTTAAATCTGTCATAGAATAGGTGGCTCAATTCCAATTTACTATTTCTATCTATTCAAAAGATATCTTAAGATTCTTATGATATAATTAAGTATATCTATTATAAGGAATATTGACTATTGTATTTTTGAGTTTGCAAAATAAAGATTTATTTTAGATAAATAATACTAACTAAAGTCTTCTATAAAAGTATTCTATATCTCTAAAAAAATGAATGGAATGGATAATTTGATTTTTATTTTTTCATTCTCATGGCCTTTCTATCTTTCTAATCGAACTTGAAATTGGATTCAAAAGAAAGCAATTGTGAAAATGAAAGAAATACCTCTTTCAGAATACCCTTTAATTAAAATTTGAAAAGTAGAAGTGGAATAGAATATCCGGTTGAAGGGTAATGATCATACGTCTGTAGTGCATTGTATGTCCCAGAATAGGTCCCATTCTTCTACCCTTTTCGGGTAGTCGATGGCTATTCACAGCTACTACCTTAACACCAAAGAAGAGCTCGACCCAATGCTTTATTTCTGTCTTAGTGGGTCCTGATTCGACATTATTAGAAGTATATTGATTCTTTCCCAATAAATGAAGACTCTTTTCTGCAAATACTGCGTATTTGGTTCCATTATCGTATGATAATACTCTCTTTTGATTTGTATTTGTTTATTGTATTATACCTTTATATATTCTAGATATATAGAATAGAAGAATCTCGATTTGTCAAGTCTCATGATCGTATCAAGATATATTTTAAATTTGGCTCGATCTTTTAAAATAAAAGATCGAGCCAAATTTAATTGCAATCAATTAGAAGAATAAATAAGAATTATTGCATTTCGTAACTCATTTTTTCTTTTTCTATTTCGCTTCTTAATCGATGGTATCTACCGGCTTGAAGTCGAATGTGATCGCTTTCCATACTTCACAAGCTGCGGCTAGTTCAGGACTCCATTTGCAAGCTGCTCGGATAATTTCATTACCTTCACGAGCAAGATCGCGTCCTTCGTTACGAGCTTGTACACAGGCTTCTAAAGCCACCCGATTAGCTGCTGCACCTGGTGCATTCCCCCAATGATGTCCTAAAGTTCCTCCACCAAATTGTAATACGGAATCGTCTCCAAAGATTTTGGTCAGAGCTGGCATATGCCAAACGTGAATACCCCCTGAAGCCACCGGTATAACACCTGGCATGGATACCCAGTCCTGCGTGAAAAAGATACCGCGAGAACGATCTTTTTCAATATAATCATCGCGCAATAAATCAACAAAACCTAAAGTCATTTCGTGTTCCCCTTCTAACTTACCTACTACTGTACCGGAGTGGATATGATCTCCCCCAGACATACGCAATGCTTTAGCTAATACACGGAAATGGATACCATGATTTTTCTGTCTATCAATAACTGCATGCATTGCTCGGTGAATGTGAAGAAGTAGGCCGTTGTCGCGGCAATAATGAGCCAAAGTAGTATTTGCGGTGAATCCTCCAGTTATGTAGTCATGCATTATAATAGGAACCCCTAATTCCCTCGCAAATACAGCTCTCTTAATCATTTCTTCGCATGTACCTGCAGTCGCATTCAAGTAATGCCCCTTGATTTCGCCGGTTTCGGCTTGTGCTTTATAAATAGCTTCGGCACAAAAGACAAAACGGTCTCTCCAACGCATAAATGGTTGTGAGTTTACGTTTTCATCATCTTTGGTAAAATCAAGTCCACCGCGTAGACACTCATAACATGCTCTACCGTAATTTTTTGCGGATAATCCCAATTTTGGTTTAATAGTACATCCCAATAAAGGACGACCATACTTGTTCAACTTATCCCTTTCAACTTGGATACCATGAGGCGGACCTTGGAAAGTTTTTGCATAAGCAGGAGGAATTCGTAGATCCTCCAAACGTAGAGCACGTAGGGCTTTGAAACCAAATACGTTACCCACAATGGAAGTAAACATGTTAGTAACAGAACCCTCTTCAAATAGATCTAATGGATAAGCTACATAACAGATATATTGACTGTCTTCCCCAGGAACGGGTTCGATGTGATAGCATCGTCCTTTGTAACGATCAAGACTGGTAAGTCCATCAGTCCAAACAGTTGTCCATGTACCAGTGGAAGATTCCGCAGCTACTGCAGCCCCTGCTTCTTCAGGCGGAACCCCGGGCTGAGGAGTTACTCGGAATGCTGCCAAGATTTCAGTATCCTTGGTTTCGTATTCCGGGGTGTAGTAAGTCAATTTATAATCTTTAACACCAGCTTGAAATCCAACACCTGCTTTAGTTTCTGTTTGTGGTGACATAAGTCCCTCCCTACAACTCATGAATTAAGAATTCTCACAACGACAGGGTCTACTCGATATGGACTAAGCGTAAATGAAACCTTTGCAAAAATCTGAAAAAAAAAAGATATTCAATTAATATCAACTCATTAAATAAAAAAGGGAGTATGCTTAAGTTAATGAATATGTTTCATTCATATATAATGCGTACACCCTGTGTACGTTCTATCCTATAGGAATTCAACTATAGGAATTCGATATGAATTGAGTTGTTGTTATGGTAAGTTAACATGGTTCATTATTAAACCATAGATTTGATTCACCAAATCCATTATTATTGTATACTCTTTGATAGATATAGCGCAACCCAAACTAATCCCTTAATCCTTATTTTACAATTTTATAAGTTCTTATCTTAATAGGCCCCCTTTCTTATTTTGAATCTAAATACCTAAATACTAAGAAATTTGGAATCTAAATACCTAAATACTAAGAAAATTCTCTGTTGACAGCAATCTATGCTTAACAGTAGTATATATTTTGTATATCGAAGTCCTAGACAGGAAAGTAGAAGAGGCAAAGATCCTTGACAAAAGGAAAATTTTTTATCAGGTTATCAACCGATATTGCGCGGTTGACCTCGCCAAGAAGGCTAATCCTTGCCTGCGAATCGAAGAACACAAGCAAGAACAAGAAAGAATGCAACCAAATTGCTGAAAGATATGAAGCACTCAAGTTGGGGTCTCACAGACCGATGAACGGCGAAACTGTTTTTGACAGAATAATCTAAGCAAAACCCAGCTGTTTGTGAGGCGGCTAGGGGGTATAAAGGAGGTGCAGGACGACCAGGGGGGTGCTGGGGTCGTGACCTAACCCTAAGACACGTACATAATGGACTTGGACTCGATACAAGGCCCAATGGCCCAACTAGGTGATGCAACACCCTGACAGACTCTAAACTTTAAATTGTTTCAAAGTTTCCCATCGACTCCGAGGGAATTTTGACGTGGGGCCAGTTCCATTGGAAAGTTTATCCTCTCATATTTCCGTGCATATGTAGAACATCAAAAACGGAGTCCGTATGCCTCCTGTGCATCCATTTTAAGGTGGACTTCTCCTGGGCCTGAGTTGGACTCGAGTTTGAGTTGGGCTCAGTCTCTAACTTCTTGTTGGCATATTTTCTGGTCCTCCACGCCTCCAAACCCCTCTCCATGTATCTCCATGTCCTCTCCAAGGTTTCTAATCATAATTAATCCATTAGGTAGCAACATACTCTAAAAATTCACATATAAAGAATTGTTCGGGAACGAGCTCACCTGTAAATTCAATTGTCGTCCTCGAGCTCTACTAATTGGACCTTGCATGTCTACCATGTGAGTGTTGTGTATATCTGCAGGAGTGATGTCAACATCACATTCCCCACGCCTTCCACGGTCCATAACAATCTAGCAACTCACCTAATTAGTCAGCTAAGCCGCACCCATATTTGGCCTTGTGGTGGCACTGTTTTCCTGGCATGTGCTGGCATGAACCGGTCTTTAGATCTACGACAAGTAAACCACCATCTCATTCTACCACATCCACGAACCAAGCTTGCCTATATCCCCCCCCCACCCGATTCTATTATCATGATCAAGTTCTCATCATCATTATTCATATGAGTGCAATACTTAGACATGCTCTAATTCGCCTTCCCATATCCCGTAGCTTAAGCGAAGCAAAAAGTAAAAACGATCATACCCGACTCATCAACTTTCCCGTGACAAGGATGGTTAACAAAAGTAGTAAACTCCTAAAAAAGGGTTTCCCATCAAGTTGACTCAAGCATACACATTTTCGCAAACAAAACAGTTTCCAAAACATGGGATCAATATGGTCAAGGGGCACTTGACTTGCTCCTGTGGCTCTTGTTGCTCACGTGTCTCGAAGTCTCGGTGCTGTAGTTCTTCGTAGATGGCTCCCTGAGCTTGTCCTTCTATTCACGATCACACACAGACAAAATTATAACAATCAATCATCATGCCCAACTCTACTCAGGATGCAATGGTGTAGATGAATGCAAATCCCATGGTGCTGTTTTTATTAAACCAGTTTGTACGTGTTCTTGCATGTTTTAATGGGCTTGCATGGGGTTTTATGATGAACAAGGGTGTAAGAATCAAGTGTGGACGTGTTGATGATCTTGACTCGAGATCTAGATCAATTCCACCATCAAAAACCGATCAACACGTGATCTGTCCACACGAACAGCTTCTGTTTGAAGAAAACAGATGCGAAGAAAACTACGATGATGTCATAAGGTGGTAACAAAGACCTACCTCGGCCTTCCTCCTAGTAATGGCAGCAGGACAGTTTGTTGGCTCTCTTCCGATGACGGCGAGCGTGACGGGGCTCGTCGGCGGTCTCACCGGTGGCTAAACTCCGACGAAGGGGGTTAACTCAGCGAGTTGGGGGCTAGGGCCTCTAAGTTGTCGACTTTGAAAGGTGTTACTGAAAGTGCATCTAGGCATCCCTTGTGGGTTTTGGTTGATTTATGACAAACAAATGAGACCCTAACAAAATTGTTTAGATGAGCGCAGGTTCTCAAAGAAATTAGGAAGAAAGCGCAAAAAGAAAAGAGAAGGAGGATCCAAATTGATAAGAGCTCAAAAGCTGAAAAGATTAGATCACTTAGTATAGAGTGTGTTGGAGAAACACACCCCAAGAGCTCAAGTGGAAGAAATCACACTAACTGCAAAAATTTAGCATGTGCGGACTAGTCCGATATCAACCGGACTAGTCAAATTTTCTTTCTGACCACAAAACGGACTAGTCCGATATGGACCGGACTAGTCTGATATATCTCTGAGTAGACATCGGACTAGTCCACAATCCTACGGACTAGTCTGGTATCTCACAACACTTAGGGTTTTCTACACACCGCACACGGGACTAGTCCGGAGTCAACCACAGACTAGTCCGGATACCGCAACCACTAACGTAACCATTGGAAACCCTACTATAAAAAGAGGTGTAGACCATACCAACATAACTCTTCGACCTCCTGCGCCATCACACCTCCCAAGAGCCCAAAATTCACATCTCCCCACACATTCTAACCCAAAAAGGATCAAATCTTTGGGGATTAGCAATTGATAAAAGGAGAGACTTGTTCTACACATCTTGAGCTGTTGGGTTTGATCTATCGCACACTCTTGTTCGTTAATTGTTCATCTGTTGAGTGTGTTTGGTTGTGTTCATTCATTGTAATTCCTGGGAAGCCCTCAACTTGTGAGAAGGCCCCTTGAACGATTTATTTTTCCTTTGTGATTAGTGGAAGAGAATCGGCCTCCGTGGCAATTCGACGAGGGTAGGGTTGGTGAAGACCTAGTCCTTAGTGGACTCCTCAACGGGGACGTAGATTTCCTTCGTTGAATCGAACCTTGGGATAAACACTTGTCTCCTACTCTTGTTCATTCATTGTTCATCATATTCTAGTGTTTATTTAATCGTGTGAAATTTACATTGAATGATTGAAACCAAATTTGATCTCTGTCATTCATTGTCTCACTTTTGTAGTACATCTAAGTCATCAATTAATTTCCACTGCATAGAGTACTAGAAGTGAACGTATTGATCAATCTTGATTTTCTAGTCCACGCATACCGGACTAGTCCGCACAGTACCGGACTAGTCCGATTTTTCTCTGTGTAGAAAACAGACTAGTCCGCACTCTACCGGACTAGTCCGATTTCCCTGTATTTGATAAACCTACTAAGTTTCCAGGGACCAACAAAGCATCGAAAATCCTATTCACCCCCTCTAGGCTACATTCAATTGGTATCAGAGCTAAACTCTTCAAAAGAGACTCACCGCTCGAAGAGACGATATGGACATCAAGGATGTCGACGATGAAAAGAGTAATGATGAAAGGACTCAAAAGCTAAAGAAGCTACTCGACGCCATTCAAGATAGTGAACGATGATGAGGAGGTGCTCCAACTCAAGGCCCTTCTACGGAAGAAGGCAATCTCCCCAAAAGGGAAGAAGAACATCGATGATGAAAAGAAGAAGAAAGGGGGTAGTCACACAGACTACTCCCGATATCCTTTTGATTATGAGCGTTTGAATTCTAACAACAGTCATTACTTATCAATTCCTCTAGGGAAAGCACCTTACTTTGATGGCAATGATTATTCAATGTGGAGACAAAACATGGAAATGCACCTTATATCTCTTAACCCAAGTTTGTGGCACATAGTGTTGTAGGATCGAAGTACACGTGTAAAGCTACCAGAGGGGGGGTGAATGGTAGATAAAAACTTTTCAGCGGAAGCAACAAAACACCCCTCAGCAGAAAACCGATTTGTTAAAGAAACCGTGTGTGCGACTAATCTAAACGTTTTCAACTGTGACAAAACTAGTATAGATTGTAGAGAATCAAGTCACGAAGACGTCACAATAAGAATCATGAAAATCCGTTGAGAGAAACTCAAGTTACGATCGAAAGATCGAACAAAGGTCAATCTGTCCTACCCGAGAAAAACAGTTCTGGAATACTGCAAAGAAACTCGTGTAGATCAGAAACCACAAATTCAATGACCGTGAAATTTTCACAGATAATATATAATCAAGTTTTGAAGACAACCCAATAAAATCACATAAATGGATCTGTAAAACTCGAGTTATGATAAAACCACCGAAGCAAGGTAGTGCTGAATAGAAACTCGACGAGAAAAACTGGTCTGAAACAAGTCGGACGAACAAGGCACAAAAGTTCCTTTAGAATACGAATTTTATTTATCAAAACACAAGAGGAACAGCCCCAAAGTCGTGCCCACCGAGCTCTGGCCTCCCTTGCTTATATAACCAGCCCGAAGGCCAACTCAACTCAAACTAGGACTCCTACTCCTACTTGGATTCAAACTGTAACTTTCCAATACTGCTTAGGACTATTCCATACGCAGATAGAAGCAATCTTAAGACTTCCAAACACCTTAGGAATGTATCTCACATTCCTAAAATAACTCAAATTCGTGACCCACACGAAATCCTATCATAACCAACTCAAAACTTTCCATATTTTAGTCAAACACGACTCAGCCGCAGCCTAAGTCCATAACCTAGTTGGTTTGACCTTTCCGATCAATTCTTTATGTCCACATCTCTTCATCACGCCTTGGAACCATGCAGCGACGCCCATGAACTCCTTGCACATGTGCAAACATCTTCCAACGATGTCCAAGATACCTTCATATGCATTGTTCTTGATTCAAACATACTGCACAACCTCCCGATCAACTCAACCACAATTCCTCCCAAACTTGGTTGTTGAACCTCATCTTCTCCCAAAGACTAGTTCAATGGATCCCGTCACCAGCCATGTCTTGAACTCAAGCAACACCTGCACATGAATAAACAACCAATACTTCCGAGCACAAGTCCTCGACTTGACTCTCGTTAGTTCCGAAACTACAACATCTTACGTGAGCACCTCACATAAGCATGTTGTAAACCATAGTAAAATGATATCAGCCATAACCACCAAAACACACCAAAAACTTAGTAAAATAATACTAAGCAAACTCTCCATAAGAGTAAAGCAAGTTCGAAACATTGCAAGTTAAAAGCAGAACCATTGCAATCAAGCTCCAAACCTTACCAAAACTAACCGGACCTTGAACCGGAGCTTACCAAAGCTAGTCGGACCTAGCACGGAACTTACCAAAGCATAGTCGGACCTAGCACGGAACTTACCAAAGCTAGTCGGACCTAGCACCGGAGCTAGCAAAAACAAGTCGGACCTAGACAAAGCAAGTCGGACCTTGCCGGAGCTACCCAAAACAAGTCGGACCTATCGTCGGACCTTGCAGGAGCTTGGACCTAGAGTCGGACCTTGTTAAAAAAGTGTTTTGGTAGTATTCAAAACTTTTATCATCAAAGCCAATGTATTCAGCCCACATAGGTCTCACAATCTCCCCCTTGATGAATGCATTGGCAACACCACTTAAAATCCGAACATTGGCTTATTCACATGAAAAGTTTTGAAAACAATTTCTCCCCCTTTGTAAATCAGAAATAAAATGAGAAGAAAAACAAAAATACCAAAAATTCTCCCCCTGAGAAGAATCGTGCCAAAACACTTGTGAATGTGTGCAATGCGTGATCAATTTCTCCCCCTTTGACAATGTATTCAGCAAGGTAAAAAAGAGAAATTTTAATTTGTTATGAGCACATTATAACATATACATATAAAACAAAGCTCATCCAAATCATACTATCAAGTAACTTACACTAACACATAATGAGATACATCAAGTAGTGTAAGCCATGCAAGAGATCAAGTGTAATTTTCAATTTAAGCAAGTCATGATCTCACAAACTTAACTATTTCAAGACCTGAAAGCATGACACTTGTTGCTGCATTTTATTTAACATTTAAAGCACAAATTTTGATCTTATGACATTTGCAAGAGATTATATGCAGCATCAGCCTTATTCTAACCAACCAAGCGAAGCCTATGTCATTTGACAGTCAGAAGCTTAAGGACATGGTTTTAGTCATACACAACTCCTTTCAAGTTCATATCTAAGTGCAATGATAAGCCATCTCAAAAGAAGAAGTGTGATGCATGGATATTCTCTTGATCTTTTCTCATTTTTTATTTGAACATAAAAACTCAACATGTGAGTTGATTACTTGATCAATTCTTTATGATTAAAAGCACTTGTGAGCATGCAACAAGTTCAAAACAGCAAGAAAGTTCAACCATGACCAGATTTAGTGTAAGTAATTATTTCAATTACTAGACATGGTAAAAACTACAAAATGTATAACACAAGTAATGTAGTAAGAACTTTCAGCATGAAAAAGGAATCACAAAGTCATATATGCATGAAATACTATGCTCATATTATTTTAATTTCAGATTCACACATAGACTTCCAAAGTTTCAAAATTCTCCCTCAATTTAAGCCATGAGGATGCATAACCCCTATTTCACTACGAATGTAACAAAAACGAGTGAAATCCAAAGGTTTTGTTAAAATGCCAGCCAATTGTTGTTCGGTATCTACATGCTGAAGCACAATGTTCCCTTTTTCGACATTATCACGGAGAAAGTGATACCTAATGTCAATGTGCTTAGTTCTTGAATGTTGCACGGGGTTTTTAGCAATGCAAATGGCACTAGTGTTATCACAAAACAGTGGAACACTATCTAGATCAACCCCATAGTCCTTAAGTGTTTGAACAATTTAAAGAATTTGTGAGCAAGCACTAGCAGCAGCTACATATTCAGATTCGGCTGTGGATTGTACAACTGAACTTTGTTTTCTAGAGGACCAGGCAACAAGTGAATTACCAAGAAAATGACAAGCACTAGAAGTACTTTTCCTATCAATCCTACAACCTCCAAAATCAGCATCAGAAAAAGCTTTCAAAGTAACGGTTGAGGAAGAAGGAAGAAAAATGCCAAATTCTTGAGTTCCATGTAAGTACCTGAGAATCCTTTTGACGGCTTGACGATGTGAAGCACGTGGAGAGGCTTGAAACCGTGCACAAAGACATACGCTGAATTGTATGTCCGGTCTTGATGCTGTGAGATACAAAAGTGATCCGATCATGCTTCCATATTCTTTTTGATCAACGGGATCACAATCTTCATCAAGTTCAAGTGTTGTTGCTATTCCCATTGGTGTCCGAAGAGGCTTGCTTTTGTCCATGCTGAAGCGCCTTAGGAGATCTTTTGTATACTTTGTTTGATGCACAAAGGTACCCTCCTTGGTTTGCTTGATTTGCAGCCCCAAAACGTACATGAGTTCTCCCATCATACTCATCTCAAATTCTGAACTCACCATAGTTGAAAACTTGGACACAAGATCATGAGAAGCACAACCAAAGATAATATCATCCACATACACTTGAACGAATAATGAGTTATTGTCATGCTTAAGCACAAAAAGAGTTTTATCAACCTTGCCCATGGTAAACCCCTTTTCAAGTAAGAATATTTTTAACCTATCATACCATGCTCTAGGGGCTTGTTTGAGACCGTACAAGGCTTTGCACAGTTTGTAAACATGATTAGGAAAATTTGGATTTTGAAAACCAGGTGGTTGTTTGACATAAACCTCCTCATCTATGTAGCCATTAAGAAAAGCACTTTTGACATCCATTTGATATAGCTTAAAACCTTTAGATGCAGCAAAATCTAACAAAATTTTTATGGCTTCTAATCTAGCAACAGGAGCAAAAGTTTCACCAAAATCTAGACCTTCAACTTGTGTGAAACCTTGAGCAATCAATCTAGCCTTATTCCTATCCACAACCCCATCCTCACTTTGTTTATTTTTAGACACCCATTTAGTTCCAATTAAAGTGTGACCTTGAGGTGGAGGTACAAGTTTCCAAACATTATTTCTTTCAAAATTTTCTAACTCTTCTTGCATGGCAATAATCCAAGATTCATTAGTGAGTGTGTGTGATATATCTTCGGGTTCAAAAGAAGCAACAAAAGCAGAATGATCATGAGAATTGGGGTCAAAAAACCTGGATCTTGTAACTCGTTCATGCAAGCTTCCAATAATTTGTTGTGCAGGATGACTTTTGAGATTCCGGAGGGGAGTGGACACTTCACAAGCTTCTTCTTCTTCATGTTCATCACAAATAGATGACCTTGTGACGTGAGGAGGATCTGGACCAGCAATGGTGGTCGTCGGTGCTGGCTGTGAATCAAGGTACGGATCTGGAACAATGTCATTAGCTGCTGAATTTTCGGGCAGCAGCACCACTTCTTCCTCTTCTTTAATGAAAATACTCTCCCCCTGCGGATATGCATCCGGACCTGCAATATTTGAACTAGTACCTGGGCTAGCTTCATCAAAGGAAACCTCACAGGTCTCCACAATTTTGTTAGTATCAAGTAAAAGCACACGGTAGCCTCTAGTATGAGATGGATAACCAAGAAACATGCCATCAACAGATCTAGCTTCAAATTTATCAAGATTACCATGTTTCTTAACAAATCATTTGCAACCAAAGACCATAAAGTGTGTGACACTGGGCCTATGTCCAAACCTGAGCTCATATGGTGTTTTACCTTGCTTAGCACGCAAGAAAATACGATTTGAGACATAACAAGCGGTTGCAATTGCATCAGCCCAAAATTTCCTAGGAGTTTAATATTCATCAAGCATAGTCCTAGCAATCTCAACTAAGGTTCTGTTCTTTCTCTCTACAACACCGTTTTGTTGAGGTACATATGGTGAAGAAAATTGATGATCTATTGCATTTTATGCACAAAAGTGATCAAATGATTGATTTTTAAATTCGGTTCCATTATCACTTCTAATTGCTCTTAAAGATCCTGGGTGATCAATTGATAATCTAAGAAATAAAGTTCTAAAGTGACTAAAAGCTTCATTCTTAGATGCCATAAAATAAACCCAAGAGTATCTAGAATAGTCATCAACAATCACAAGAACATACCATTTACCTCCGAAGGATTGAACACGTGAATGTCCTACGGTGTCAAGGTGTAAATGTTGAACCGGTTCAGTTGTCATGGTCATTGTGAGAGGAGCATGTGATCCTGCAACCATCTTAGCATGTCTACAAGAAGAGCACACAATTTCTTTGTCCCCTTTAAGCTTAGGCAGCCCACGTATGCGATCAAGAGCACTAACACGCGTGAGATGATCAAAGCCTACGTGAACAAGTCTATGATGCCAAAAATATAAATCTTTGAAATCATTTGCAACTAGACAATATTCTTAGAGGAAGACATATCAAAATCAGCTTTAAAAACTCTTCCAAACCGAGACATGTTAAAAATAAGCTCACTATTTGAACCTACAACTTTGCAGCAGTTTTTATTGAAAATAATTTCCAAAATTTCATCTAGCAATTGTGAAACAGAAAGCATGTTGTATTTCAAATTTTTGACAAGTGCCACATCCTTCAAATAGTGATCATTTACTCTAACCGAACCTTTAGCAATTATAGGAGTTGAAGAATTATAGGCAAAAGTAACATTCTCTACACGTGACACAAAAGAGAGAGAGGAGAACCATTCTTTGTTACCGGTCATGTGGCGTGAGCAACCTGAATCCACAATCCAAATGTTCTCCTTCCTCAAGCGTGTAACCTACATAGAAGCACAATACGTCGATGACTCAATACTGGGGTTAGTTAAAAGGCGTTTAGGAATCCAGTACTGAGTCACACGATGTCCAGCAGGAATAACATGCGAAAGCTGAGATAAAACAGCAGGTTTATGAGTCAAAGTTTGAGATTTTTTGTTCTTAACTATTGACCTATGAGGTGTTACTTGTGTACCACGAAAATCAGTAGCTTCGGAGGCAAAAACAGAAGGTCCGGAGGCAAAAACTGAAGCTCCGGAGGCAAAAAACTGAAGCTTCGGAGGTAAACTTTGAATATTTCTGACTCATAACAGCAGGTTGCATGTTCCTGACATTCGGTTTAGTATGTGCAGCAAATTTTGCATGAGAGTTATAAGATCTAGCTTGCATTCTTTCCTTTTTATGTTGTTTAGCTAGTTTATAACAAAAATCTATGACATGACCATCTCTACCACAATAGGTACAACAAAATTTAACTTTGTATTCATGTCTAGATGAGCATGCAGTATACTTATTTGAACCCGAATGTGACAACTGTGATGCCCTCTATTATGTGGAAAACCACGGAACCGAGAACTAATGCATATGTGTGCCCAGGATGTTCATCACACATACACATATGTTCCACAAACTGAATTTCAGATTATATATTACCACGAATAACAGAGTTTATTACAATATGTCATGAGTCTTGGACTCATGCTCACAGCGGAAGTCTTATTTCTATGCAGCGGAAGTCTTTATTCTAATGCGGAAGCGATTTAACTAATGCGGAGGCAAAACGATGCAGAAGTGGCTCCATCTCTACACCCTCCACAGGCAAGGTTGAGAACAGATCACACGCCTTGATGCTCCACTTGGTCTTCATAGTAAGCTACTCCTGCTGATGATGATGAGATAATAATGCAAGTTTGAGTACAATGATGTACTCAGCAAGTGCGGGAAAAACATGATATGCAGCTCATGACAAGGTAGGTATAAAAAGGCTCATTGTCAGAAAAGCATATTTATAAAACCATGATAAAACAGCAACTTAACTTTAGACGAATGTAATCCCAGCATGTATTAAATTGCCCACATACCTCCATTGCTTTCCATGTTCCACCGGAACATTAACCAACCTCATTCTTACTCACGAATACCTCCTCGTATTCGCTACCATCTCACGAATACCTTCACGTATTTGCAACCATCTTATCTCATAAATAACTTTGTCTCACACCGAGACCCATCTCGTTACCATGACTCAACAGTCATGCAACCATCTTATCACCCGGACTCAACAGTCCCAAAACCAAACCTTAACCAAAAACAATAACCATAACCAGGTACCTTCCCAATAACCATCCCAATAACCATCCTAACTAATCATCCAAACTAATCATGGAAGTTTAGCCAGGCGCTCGTGACCGTAAGCTCGGCTATCATGATAGTTTTAGACTCTGCAGAGTTTGTACCTCTTTACCCACAAGTTTGTGATTTCGTCACCCGTCGGCGACTACAGAACCTCCATTATACCAGTACACAACCGTCGGTGTATGGTCAAGAGATCACAAAATAGCCTTTACAAAGGGGCTACTAGATGTATGGACTCACTAAGGTTTCACCAGCAGGCTAGAATCCCCCATTCTCCCACCCACGGGCCCCCTGTTGTGCCATGCAGTTCACAGGGCAGTCCTCCTCGACTCCCATTCCCCGCACCTTCCGCAGTCCATACACTCTAGCAACTTACCTAATTACTCAGCTAAGACACACCCATACTTGGCCTTGTGGTGGCACTGTTATCCTGGCATGTGCATGCATGAACCGGTCCTTAGATCTACGGCAAGTAAACCACCATCTCATGCTACCTCATTCACAAACTCAGTCTTGCCTAGATCTCCCTCCGATCCATGTTCATTAACATCATCAGTTTCTCATCATCATTACGAGTGCAGTTAGCTAGACACATCTATCTCGCTTCCCAATCCCATGGACTCAGCGAAGCAAAAAGCAAAAACCATACCCGACTCATAAACTTCCCTGGCGACAAGGGTGGTTTAACCAACACTAGTAAACTCCTATAAAAAAGGGTTTCCCATCATGTTTGACTCAGCACACACACCTTTTCGCAAAACAAAACAGTTTTACCCAAAACATAAGATCAATATGGTCAAGGAGCACTTGCCTTGTTCTTGCGGTTCCGTTTGTTCTTGGATCTCAAAACCTTGTTGCTGCAGTTCATCGTAGACAGCTCCCTGAGCTTGTCCTGCTATGTAGGATCACGTGCATACAAGATTCACAACAATCAATATCATGCACTAACCTTAAACTAGATGCGAGGATGCATATGCATGTTATCCTATGATTAGTTTTTATTAGATTGGTTTGTACGTGTTCTTGCATGGCTTGCATGGATTTTATGATGAACAGGGGTGTTTGGATCAAAGGTGGACGTGGCGATGATCTTGTCTTTAGATCAACCTGATCATCAAGTGATCTGTCCACGAGAAGGCTTCTGTTCGAAAGGAATCAAAGAACAGATGCAAAAAGAACACAATGATGTCATAAGGTGGTATTGGAGACCTACCTTACGTTCTTCTGGGTCTCGAGGTCCTCCTCAGACCGCTAGGCTTTCCTCCGGCGATCTTCCTTGCCGCGCTCCGGCGATGGCTTTCTCGGCGAGTTGGGGCTAGGGCTCTAAGTCGTCGGCTCAGGAGTTGGAAAAGAAGTTTATGTCTTCGGCCAGGGATTCTGGGTTCTATTTATAATTGGGAAGAGAAGAGTCCTAATCTGATTGTATCCCGAATATGAGTCCTGTTTGAATCTTACAACTTATCTTTAGTTGATTTGGTGCGGTATCATCATGGAATTCAGGTCGGCTTCTGTTCCGGTATTTCTTACGTGTACAGATTCCAAAATCGCTTCAGAACCCGTCACCTTCGCGGTGATGAGCTCCGGAAGTTCCACGTGTGCATCGGGCCTGGCCTCTCCTTTTCCGCAGAGACGGGCTCCGGTTGTGCCGTGTGTCAACGAGCGAGACCTCCCTCTTCCTCGGAGGTGAGCTCCGCGTGCGCCACGTATCCTGGCGGTCGGGACCTCCTCTCTTACTCGGAGGTGGCTCCGCGCACGCCACGTGTCAGTGCCGGACCTTTCCTCTCTTCTTTCCTCATAGACGTGCTCCGAAGTTAACACATGTCCAACAGTGACGGGCCTCCTGGAGATAAGCTCCGGAGGTGACACGTGTTTGATAGAATCAGACCTCTCGGAGGTGAGCTCTAAGATCGACACGTATCCCGTGTGACCAGTCCTCTGATTTCCATGATGACTAGCTCCGGGGGCAACACGTGTCCCACAGGGTCGGACCACTCCCCTTTTGCGGGGATGAGCCCCGAGCCTGCCACGTAGCCTACTTTAGCGGGGGACCTCTCCCCACTTCGCAGGGATGAGCTCCGAACACGCCACGTGGCCAGCGGAACGCGGAAGTTGTCTTCGGCGCTCTCTGAGAGCTGGATTCGGCTCTTATTGGCTATCCTTTTGATATTTCTCTCTGTTCCTACTTTTCTTAAAATGTTTTCTCTTTATAAAACATGAACATATGCTGACACCCGAGATGAGTGTGTCACAACAACACTCCTGCAGATTTAAAAACCACTTCTTCTTGTTTAGGAACTGTTTGAATCAAACCACTTCCTAATGATTTTACAATTTTAGGTGGATGTTCCTTAGCATGAGCATGTGAATCAAAACCTAAACCAGTTTTATCATTGCAAGACTTGGAAGAATTCAGCAGCAAGTTTAGGTTCTTATTACCATTACAAAACCGATCTAATGTCTTATGCATGTTATCAAGTTTATTTGATAGATCAAGGCAATTTTCACATGAAGTTTTTCCTTTTAATTTGCAATTGGAACAATATTTAACTTCATGAGAACGTAAAGCATTGTTCAATATAGAAATTTCTTTCATAGCATCTTGTAGTTTCTTATCAAGATCATCGCAAGTAGAACAATGCAAATCAATTGTAGAACAACAAGCATCTTTCAAGTTTTTATCATTAAGTGCAGCAAGCTTTTTGTTCTTTTTTATTTCAAGTTCAAGTTTATCAAGTGTGGAGGTGTGTGCACTTTTTAGAGAGGACAATTGTTCATATATTAAATCACATGAGGAACAAGAATCATCACTAGGAATCAAGAATTTTAAACGATTAATTTCAGATTCTAGTGACTCAATTTTAACAACATTGTCCCTAAGTTTTTTGTCCTTTTTCTTAACAGTAATAGTGGCACGAGAAATAGCATCACACATTTCTTCGCAAGTAGGACATACCTCTTCGTTGTCACTGTTGTGTTCTGCATCCTTCATACTTGATTTTTATTTGCCCGCCATGAAGCACAAGTTTGTTAGATCATCTTCATCTTCATCACTTCCAATGTCTAAATCAATCGAGCCATGTTCTTGAAGTGCGGTGATGAAACTGTTTATCAGTTTGCGTCTGTAAAACCCCTTTTTTTTCTTTTTGGTGTTGCCAAAAGAAGACTTGACTTTATTCTGCTTTTCATCACGGTTAGAAGGATCTGAAAGGTTAGGGCAATCTGTACGAAAGTGTCCTGTCTTACCACATTCAAAGCATCGTTGAGGTCCGGAGCTTCTTCTTCTTCTAGTTCTCACATTTTGCAATGCTTTTAAGAACCAAGTAGAAAGAAGTACTAGCTCCTCCTCTGGAAACTCCTCAATCTGTTCCAGGGTTAGTGAAGACAGCAAAGCAAGTGTATTGCTAGATGATTAGACGGAGCTAGGCATATCACGTTGTGAGACAAATGCAATAGTCTTATTTGGGTTCTTACGTGATATAATGTCAATTTCATGAGTTTTTAGCTTAGAATAAAGCACATCTAATGTAAGAGTACTCATGACAGTGGATTCACGTATGGATGTTACTTTCATCTCCCAAATTGACATGTCTAATACACTTAGTAATTGCCTAGCATTTTCAGCATCTGAAAAATTAACATTGACGCTACGCAAGTTGCTGAGAATTTTATTAAAGCGAGCAAAGAGGTCATCAATGGACTCACAGGGTTGCATCTCAAGGCGCATGTATTCTTTCTTGAACATATCCTGTCTTACCTCCTTGATCGTGTTGGATCCTTCGTGGTAGTTACAAAGTGCTCTCCACACATCGTACGCCGATTGGAGATGTGCAACACGGTCGAAGTCGCTCTGAGTTAGTCCTTGTATGATCAAGTTCCGAGCCTTGTTGTTGTTGTCGACATCTCTCATGTTTGTAGCCGTGACTTGATTGTTTGAAGGCACATCGTAAGGCTTGTACACCTTTTCCCATATTGCAAAGCCTTGCGCCTGGATGAAAGCTTCCATGCGTGCCTTCCAAACCTGAAAATCAATACCACTAAACACACAAGGTTTGGCGGAGTATTTCTCCATGATGATTAGTCAAAACACGTGCAAATCACAAAGATTAGAGAAACCTGGATCTGATACCAATTGTAGGATCAAAGTACACATGTAAAGCTACTAGAGGGGGTGAATGGTAGATAAAAACTTTTCAGCGGAAGCAACAAAACACCCCAAAGCAGAAAACCGATCTGTTAAAGAAACCGTGTGTGCGACTAATCTAAACGTGTTCAACTGTGACAAAACTAGTATATATTGTAGAAAATCAAGTCACCAAGACGTCACAACAAGAAACATGAAAATCCGTGAGAGAAACTCAAGTTACGATCGAAAGACCGAACAAAGGTCAATCTGTCCTACGCGAGAAAAACAGTTCTGAATACTGCAAAGAAACTCGTGTAGATCATAAACCACAAATTCAATGACCGTGAAATTTTCACAGATGATAGATAATCAAGTTGTGAAGACAACCCAAAAAGAATCACATGAATTGGATCTGTAAAACTCGAGTTATGATAAAACCACCAAAGCAAGGTAGTGCTGAACAGAAACTCGACGAGAAAAACTTGTCTGAAACAAGCCGGACGAACAAGGCACAAAAGTTCCTTTAGAATTTGAATTTTATTTATCAAAACATAAGAGGAACAGTCCCAAAGTCATTCCCACCGAGCTCTTGCCTCCCTTGCTTATATAACCAGCTCGAAGGCCAACTCAACTCAAACTAGGACTCCTACTCCTACTTGGATTCAAACTGTAACTTTCCAGTACTGCTTAGGACTCTTCTATACGCAGATAGAAGCAATCTTAAGACTTCCAAACACCTTAGAAATGTATCACACATTCCTAAAATAACTCAAATTCGTGACCCACACGAAATCCTATCATAACCAACTCAAAACTTTCCATATTTGAGTCAAACACGACTCAGCCGCAGCCTGAGTCCATAACCTAGTCGGTTGGACATTTCCGACCAATTCTTTACATCCACATCTCTTCATCACTCCTTGGAACCATACAGCCACGTCCATGCACTCCTTGCAAACGTGCAAACATCTTCCAACGACGTCCAAGATACCTTCATATGCATTGTTCTTGATTCAAATATACTGCGCAACCTCCCGATCAACTCAACCATAATTCCTCCCGAACTTGGTTGTTGAACCTCTTCTTCTCCCAAAGACTAGTTCAATGGATCCCGTCACTAGCCATGTCTTGAACTCAAGCAACACCTGCACATGAATAAACAACCAATACTTCCGAGCACAAGTCCTCGACTTAACTCTCGTTAGTTCCGAAACTACAACATCTTACGTGAGCACCTCACATAAGCATGTTGTAAACCATAGCAAAATGTTATCAGCCATAACCACCAAAACACACCAAAAAATTATTAAAATAATACTAATCAAACTTTCCATAAGAGTAAAGCAAGTTCAAAACATTGCATGTTAAAAGCAGAACCATTGCAATCAAGCTCCGAACCTTACCAAAGCTAACTGGACCTTGAACCGGAGCTTACCAAAGCTAGTCGGACCTAGCACGGAACTTACCAAAGCTTAGTCGGACCTAGCACGGAACTTACCAAAGCTATTCGGACCTAGCACCGGAGCTAGCAAAAACAAGTCGAACCTAGCCAAAATAAGTTAGACCTAGACAAAGCAAGTCGGACCTTACGTCGGACCTTGCCGGAGCTATCCAAAACAAGTCGGACCTATCGTCGGACCTTGCAGGAGCTCGGACCTAGATTCGGACCTTGTTAAAAAGGTGTTTGGTAGTATTCAAAACTTTTATCGTCAAAGCCAAAGTATTCAGCACATATAGGTCTCACAAGTGTGTACAGGGATAGATATCCCGGATGATGTGTAACACCAAAAAACCTGTTAAGAGGGGAATTTAAAAATTTTTGGACGTATTGCATGTGGTGCAGAAATTCAAATTCAAATTGGAATTCAAATTAAACTCAAAACAGAAAAGAAAAAGAAAAAGAAAAAGAAAAAAACAAACCCCCCCGGCCAGTGGGCCAAGACCCACCAGCCGGCCCACCCACCCCCGCGCCAGCCCGCAGCCGCGCCCCCCCTCTTTCTCACTGACACGCGGGGCCCGCCATCTTCTTCCTCCTCGCGCGCGCGCTCGGCTGACCGGGACTCCTCTCTCTCCCCCAAATCAGAACAACCCCGGATACTCGCGTATCCCAGCCGAATTTTGGTTCTGGACGACGCAAACTCGATCACAACCGAACGCCGCCCTCCCCCGGCTATATAAACACCGGCATCGTCCCGATTTTCACCCGCGATCAGCTGTTTTTCCTCCCGGTGAGAACCGAAGCTCCGATCACCGTTTTCTCTCGATCTCTGCTCGGGTTCTCTGATCTAACACGCCGAACGTGGTCCACCGCCTCCGGGGAATCACGCAGGTGCAGAAAACTCGGTGGTTTGCGCTTCAAACACAGCGCCGACGAGCCTCGCCGTGAATTCACCTCGGACCTCGTCGCCGACCGCCTTCCAGGACCTCTGAGTTCAAAAAAAACCCGAGGTGAGATCCCCGACCTCTCCTCTACCGATCTATGCCATGAAATCCCAGTTTTAGGAAGAATTGACGAAGATCCGAAGCTCTCCGGCGAGATCGCCACCTCCCGCCGCCGCGCGCCGCCGGGCAGCGCTGCCCGCGCTCGATCAGAGCGACGTGGCCGCTTGTGCGCCGTCTATTTTAAATCACACGGTAGAATTTAAATCCCCGCGTACCGGTTCGACGTTATAATCTCAGCCGTCTGTTTTAAATCGGACGGTCCATGTCAGCCCCGCGTTATAAAGGCCGGGATTCTTACGTGCTACCCCCTGGGGATCTCGGAAAATACGAGCTAGCCCCGGAAACTTCTGATCTAGCCCCTGGAACTTCAGAAATTCATGTAAATTCAATTAAAAATCAGTTTTAGCCCCTGGACTTAATAAAAATTAGGAAAACCCCTCTGTTATGTGTAGTTAGACCCCTGGAAATTTATGAAATAACATAATAGACCCTGTAGTGGGGTGAGTTTACCATTTTAACCCTATATGATATTAAATTTAGGAATTTGACTATGTGATTAGTATTTAAAATTTAAAAGACAGGACAAACACATTGTAAATTCAAATTTAAACTCTCATAGCACTTGGAAAACTTTGGAGTGAGTTAAAAATAGATTTTAAGCTGAAATGAATCTGTCCAATTGATTATTCACATTTATTAGTTATAGGGACACATTTTTAGGTTAGAGAATAATTCTGAAAATTGGAAAAATAAATGTAAATTAGTTCACATCAGAGGAGAAGTTCAAAAATATATTATTTAATATTTTAGATCAGAACCTATTCTGTTTAGATGATGTGTCTTACTATTTTCATAATAAAGTTCACAATTAGGTATAGAAAAAAATCTGGAAATATAGCAAGCTAAGTGTGAATAACTAGAAAATGATAAATGAAGTTTCCAAAATCCAAAGAATTCAGTTTAGGATTGGTAGAAGGTCTGAAAACCATTTGGAGTAGAAAATTATCTTGCATGCACTCTTGGTAGCTAAAGAGGATATTAAAGAATTCGTTTAAATTGGGAATTTATATATAGTGTACAAACAGAAATCTGAATACAAAAGTTAGAAATAATATACATATGTTTAAAAGTGCATGTAGGTCAAAAATCACCACACATAGAGTAACCACCACCCTTAGAAGTGTGAATGACTTTCATAGGTGTGAATGTTTGGTTTGTATGAAGTGAAAGTGTGAACTATGTCTTATGGATTGTTGTGTTTCTTTTGCTATGTGTGATGGTATGAGTAGAACCTGCTCCAGAGCAAGTTTTTCCCTTCGAAGAACAAAACTTTCCATTCCCAGAGCAGCAGGAAGAAGGCAAGTGTCCTTGACCACTTTGTTCCTATGCTAGGATGTGTAGATAGAATTTATTGCATTGTTAATTAAAATATGAAACCCATGCTAGGAAGTTTTCCTAGAATTGCATTACCTTGTTTCCTTGTAGCTTGGGTTGGGATTTATTTTATCATGTCATTTATTGTTATGCTTAGCCATGCTTAGAATGGGATAATGGGAATATGAGATCATCAATTTATTTACTTTACTCTTGAATGAGATGTTATGAGTTATGTAGAGGTAGGGACCAAGGCAAGTTTGATGATTTGGTTGGTGCTGGGTGCACGAGAATCGGGTTTGTGTTTAGTACTTGCCTGGATCCTAAGGACCGGTTCATGGAGCATGTAACCTGGCTTTACCGTGCCAACCACATGCTGAGATGGGGCAGCTTGGCCAATTAATTAGGTGTATCCCCGGCGTAGTATTGGTGTGTTGGATGGTGCGGGGAATAGGTGTCAGCTGGACTACCATATGAACCGCAAGGCTCAAGAGGGGGCCACTGCTGCGGGGTTGGAGCCTCATGTATGCTGTTAGGGGTGAAACCTCAGTGGGCCCACGCTCGTCGTGAATCCCTTTGTAAAGGCTTCGTAGTGATCCCCTGGCTACACACCTGGGAAGTGTGAATGTGGTTCGTGGCCACTGGCGTAATGGAGGTTCTTTTAGTCTACCCGGCAACGGGGGATGAAATCACTACATGTGGGTACAGTGGTGCAAACTCTGCAGAATCAAAAACTGTCATGACAGCCGTCCTCACGGTCAAGAGCGGCTTGGACTTATTCATGATTAGAGGATGGATGGCTTTGGAAGTTGAGGATGTTAAGCGGGGAGCTTAACATTGGAAATGATGTTGTGGTTATTTGATTATGATGATGGGTTGGGAGTTTGGGACCATTTCACCTGTGTAGTAATGTAGGTGCTTAATAAGCTAAGGTGATAGGTATTAATTGCGTAGTGCTTTAACCATGAGTTCAACCTCTCCTTGTTCTAGCCATGCATGACATAACTTTCCCACACTTGCTGAGTACCATCGGTACTCAAACTTGCATATTTGTTGGTTTATATTGCTGCTCGGGTCAAGAGAATGATGTGGGGTTTAATGATCAAGACTTCGGACCCGAAGAAGGTTTCTAGGTTCATGGTGTCCCCCGGGCAACGCCTGTGACAGAGCTCACAAGAATAATATTCCGCTGCTAGTTTATTTACTTGTGATGAACTTATTATCATCCATCGAGACATATGCTATGTAAGACTTATTTATATTCGACACCTGGCTTGTAATAAATGATGCTTCACTATTTGTCATCACATGTATGAGAAAATGATCCTGGCATACATGTGATATTCACTCGGTTGTTCTTCGGAGAAACCGGGAGTGACAAAAGTGGTATCAGAGCCAAGGTTTCCCGTAGGAACGTGGACCTAGGTAGAAATGGACGTATTTAAAGACCCTATTTTCTTAAAAACTATTTTACAAGGTGTGGGTTGAAAAGTGCTATTTAATGGGGTCACTTTCTTCATCTTACCCCAACTTTTATTCAAAATAGGATTTTTGTTTAAAATTTTATCTAACTTAAGTTTAAATTGCTTTATGTTTTAGATGGTTCGCATGATCCGCACCGCCCGCAAGTCCACGGGAGGGAGAGTTCCCGTAGTTGTCGTTGCCCTGAGAGAGGAGAGCCGTCCGGTGACGTATCTCTCCTACGGATTGGCAGTAGGAGGGTTGTTGCGCCGTCTTCGACGCATGCTCCAAGCCGCCGGCAACACAGGCAAGCTAATCATACACTATAGCTCCACCAGGACCATCCGTGAGAAGCGGGAAGAATGGAGTTCAGAAATATGGATTATCCATGAAAATCAGCTGCTTAAGATCCACCACTCTCCAGCTTGTCGAGCGACACAGGTCGATGCGGAGAAGGATGTCACCTGGGAGGCCATCACCTGCCAGAGTCACATCTACCGTCGCCACCTGGACAGGACTGAGTACATGTATGTCCTCCAGCGTGAGGGTGGTACAACGGAGTACAAGTACCCGCCAGTGCAGTAGGGGACTTCCCATGGGCACATGGACTTGTGCTTGGAGGATGCTGCTATGCTCAGCACTCGACTGCAGGAGTGTCAACAGGAGCTTCAGAATGTACGTGACACCCTGAAGGAGACTGAGGCGTTGCTTCGAGCCAGCTTGAGGGCGAGAGAAAGAGGGGATGGGAATTAACTGTGTGTCACCATGAATGACACATGGACTCCTGACTCCCCAGATCGCTGGGCGATCAGGCGTCGTCGCACTTCTCCACCAGCAGCCTTCCCACCCAAAGCGGACTCAGAAGGCAGCCACAATAATGAGGAAGATCCCGAGGAGCCAGCTCAGTGATACGAGTCGTGTAGAGTCCTTCCCCATAGTTCAGTAAGTTATCGAGTAGGCGAGTCAATACCTTAGTTAACGGTGTGTTAATGTGTGGTGTGTGACGTGAGTTGTGGAAGCCATGAGCAATTGTCCACAACCTCGTCTTCAGGTTGCTTTGCTTTGATGTGTGAACCCATATGAAATAAATAGTGCATTTATTTTCGCGTGAGACATGAACACTCAGAAAAATATAAATTCAACAAGGCCTCAACATTACAAGTGTAAACAAGTAAAATTGGTAAGATAATACATAATGCTTTAAATTGACATTTGGTTGATCATGATAGATAGCCAGAAGAGGAAAGGGTCGTGGTGCCAACCCCACCAACAACAACGATGAGGCCGGCAACCCTCATCTTTCCGGAGGCCAAGACAGGGGTGGTCGCCGTGAAGGAGTTGATCCCATCCACCAAATGCTTGAGAATCAAAATCAGCTCATCCAGAACCTGACTCAAGTGGTGGCCAACTTGCACCAAGCTCCACCTCCACAAGCTGCACCACGCCAACCAAGGTTGAGTGAGTTTCTAGGAACTCAACCTCCAAAGTTTGCAAGTGCTGCTGAACCCCTGGAGGCAGATGATTGGCTAAAGACCATTGAGAGCAAGATGAGGAATATACAATGCCAAGGGTATGAGAGGGTGCTGTTTGGCTCTCACCAATTGCATGGACCTGCTGCTGATTGGTGGACCGCTTACGTGGCCGCCCATCATGACCCTGAGAATATCACTTGGGAAGAGTTCAAGCGTAGCTTCCGCAACCATTACATACACAGGGGTGAACTCAAAAACAAGAGGAAGGAGTTCTTGGGACTGCAGCAAGGAAATATGACGGTGAGGGAATACCTCACTAAATTCACTCAACTATCCCGTTATGCACCACGGGACATAGAGACTGATGAGCAGAAACAGGATTGCTTCGTGGAAGGACTTACAGCAGAAATGCAGTGCGCAATGTCCTCCAACGAGTATGAAAGTTTCCAAAAGATGGTGGACAGAGCATTTGTTGTAGAAAGGAAGCTGAAGGCCTTGGAAAATGAAAACAAGAGGAAGGCCGGGTGGTCACACCAAGCCTCGGGTAGCAACACCCGCTCACGTCTGATGCAGCAACCCGCAGGGCAGACGAGCCGTGCTGCGGTACCCTACTCAGCACCGAGAGGGTACAACCCGAACTTCAGGCCTCCAGCAGCACCAGCACCACCACAGCGTCAGTTTGGACAGCAGCCTCGCCCTACATATCAACCTCGACCAGCAGTACAAGGACCCCCAAACCAACCCCAAGACAACAAAGGCCAGGCACCTAAGGTTGGGGTGCAATGCTTTAACTGTGGTGAAGTGGGGCACTACGCCCATAAGTGCCCAAAGAAGAAGCCCGGGCAGCCGCAACGGCAGAATGTAATGCGAGGATGGGTGAACCACGTCACCATGGAGGAGGCGCAAGAGGCACCCGACGTGGTACTTGGTAAGTTTCCTGCAAATTTACACATTGCAACCATGCTGTTTGATTCTGGTGCTACCCACTCGTTCATTGCTCAAGGGTTTGTTAAGAAGCATGACCTAGCAACAACACAAATGAACCATATGCTAGCAGTAAACTCTCCAGGTGGAGAAATAAGGACAAGACAAGTGTGTCCCAAGGTGAATCTAGATATTAATGGGGTGGTATTTTCTGCCAACCTAATAGTGATAGATTCACAAGGGATAGATAATATTTTGGGCATGGATTGATTGACCAAACATAAGGGAATCATCCATTGTCCGACCAGAACAGTGGAACTAACTCACCCTAGTGGCACAAGAGTAAAGTTTATAACAATACAAGAGCCTAGGAGGGACATTAAAATAAATCAAGTTGAGGTGACAGTGGAGGAGATCAGGATTATCAGGGAGTATCCAGACGTTTTTCCGGAGGAGTTGCCAGGTATGCCTCCGATCGTGAAGTGGAATTCGCGATTGAGCTAGTGCCTGTAACAGCTCCGATATACAAGAGACCTTATCGGATGGACTCCAAACAGCTGCGAGAACTCAAGGATCATTTGAGAGAGTTTATAGAGAAGGGGTACATTCATCCTAGTTCCTCACCATGGGGAGCTCCAGTGATATTTGTGCCCAAGAAGGATGGGACCCAAAGGCTATGCGTGGACTACCATGCCTTGAATGAAGTAACCATCAAGAACAAGTACCCATTACCCCGCATTGAAGACTTGTTTGATCAGTTAAGGGGAGCTTGTGTGTTCTCGAAAATTGATCTCAGGTCGGGATACCACCAACTTAAGATAAGGCAAACTGATATTCCAAAGACAGCTTTCGTATCTCGGTACGGACTGTATGAATACACCGTCATGCCTTTCGGGCTAACTAATGCCCCGGCATACTTCATGTATCTCATGAACAAGGTATTCATGGAGTATCTGGACAAATTTGTTGTGGTTTTCATAGATGACATTCTCGTCTTCTCCAAAGATGAAGAGGAACAAGAGAAACATCTAAGGTTGGTGTTGCAGAAGCTGAGAGAACACCAACTATATGCCAAGTTGAGCAAGTGTGAGTTTTGGCTGAAGAGAGTTCCCTTCTTAGGACATATAATCTCGGAGGGAGGAATCTCCATAGATCCCGCCAAGGTCGAGGATATACAGAAGTGGAAGACCCCTGAGAATGTCGGGGACGTTCGAAGCTTCTTGGGATTGGCTGGATACTATCGACGGTTCATTGAGGGATTCTCCAAGATCTCGAGACCCCTCACCAAACTGTTGGAGAAGTGAATCACATTCACATGGACGCCGCAGTGCGAGACGAGTTTTCAGGAGCTAAAGAAAAGATTGACAACAGCCCCAGTGCTAGTTATGCCAGATATGCTGGCAGCACTACTTGATGGGGAAGAGGACAGAGATATATACGGATCATAAGAGTTTAAAGTACATTTTCACACAGCCAGATCTCAACCTCAGACAAAGGAGATGGTTAAGCTAATCAATGGCTTTGATGTGTGCATCAACTATCATCCTGGGAAAGCAAACGTCATGGCAGATGCTTTAAGCCGGAAAGTGCAGGTCAATAGGTTGAGCTTGAAGGACATGCCTGCAGAATTGAAGGACGATGATATAAGACTCAATCTATGCCTGGTGAATAGTGGTGAAGCCATCGCCATGGAAGTGGACTCCACACTAGAGCAAGACATACGCGATGGTCAAAAGAATGACGAGAAGATACAAGAAATCAGACAACTCATCAAGGAAAATAAAGCCCCTGGTTTCAGAGAGGATGAACAAGGTACGGTGTGGCACGGGAAAATAATCTGCGTGCCTGAAGTAAAGGAGATCCGTGAATTGATTTTGAAGGAGGCTCACGATTCCGACTATTCCATTCATCCTGGGAGTACGAAGATGTACCAGGACCTCAAGAGCGGGTATTGGTGGTATGGAATGAAGCGAGATGTCGCGGAACATGTTGCCCTATGTGACACATGTCAGTTGGTGAAAGCAGAACATCAACGAGCCGCGAAATTATTGCAACCACTCAAAGTGCCTGAATGGAAATGGGAAGAAATCGGTATGGATTTCATAGTGGGATTGCCTAGGACCCAATCAGGATATGATTTGACATGGGTCATCGTCGACAGGCTAACCAAGATAGCTCATTTCACTCCCCGTGAAAGAAAGCTACAGCAGATCCAAAATGGCGGAGTTGTACATGTCAAGGATCGTGTGTTACCATGGAGTGCCAAAGAAGATAGTGTCGGATCGAGGGACACAGTTCACCTCAAGGTTCTGGCAGAAGCTGCATGAAACCATGGGAACCCATCTGAACTTTAGTTCTGCCTATCATCCCCAAACTGACGGGAAGACGGAAAGAACCAATCAGATCCTTGAGGATATGCTGAGAGCGTGTGCACTCAAAAACAATCGGAGTTGGGATAAGAACTTACCGTATGCGGAGTTCTCCTATAACAACAGCTATCAGGCTAGTATGAAGATGTCACCGTTTGAAGCTTTGTACGGGAGGAAGTGTAGAACTCCACTATTTTGGAACCAAACGGGGGAAAGCAAAGTGTTTGGACCCAAAGTACTACAAGAATCCGAGGCGAAAGTGAGGGAAATTCGCAACAACTTGAGGATAGCACACACACGACAAAAGAGCTATGCCGATGTACGAAGAAGAGAGCTCGTTTTCAACATGGGGGACTATGTCTATCTCAAGGTGTCCCCTATCCGAGGACTTCGTCGGTTCAAAGTGAAAGGGAAGTTATCACCTCGATACATCGGACCCTTTCAAGTTCTGGAGAAGAAAGGCGAAGTGGCGTATCAACTAGAATTACCGGCTCGCCTATCGAATGTGCATGACGTATTCCATGTGTCACAGCTCAAGAAATGTCTGAGAACACCTGAAGAGATGTTACCCATGAATGAGGTTGACGTAGCTGAGAATCTGTCTTATGCCAAGCAACCATCCAAGATTTTGGAGACAATGGAACACCTCACAAGAAATAAAAGAATCCGGATGTGCAAGGTGCAGTGGAAGCATCACTCGGAAGAGGAAGCCACATGGGAGCGAGAAGACGAGCTTAAGGCACAATTTCCGGAATTGTTTTCTTAGAACCACTAATCTCGAGGACGAGATTTCTTTTAAGGGGGGTAGACCTGTAACACCCCAAAACCTGTTAAGAGGGGAATTTAAATTTTTGGACGTATTGCATGTGGTGCAGAAATTCAAATTCAAATTGGAATTCACATTAAACTCAAAATAGAAAAGAAAAAGAAAAAACAAACACCCCCGGCCAGTGGGCCGAAACCCACCAGCCGGCCCACCCACCCCCGCGCCAGCCCGCAGCCGCGGCCCCCCCTCTTTCTCACTGACACGCGGGGCCCGCCATCTTCTTCATCCTGGCGCGCGCTCGGCCGACCGGGACGTCTCTCTCTCCCCCAAATCAGAACCACCCCGGATACTCGCGTATCCCAGCCGAATTTCGGTTCTGGACGACGCAAACTCGATCACAACCGAACGCCGCCCTCCCCCAGCTATATAAACACCGGCATCGTCCCAATTTTCACCCGCGATCAGCTGTTTTTCCTCCCGGTGAGAATCGAAGCTCCGATCACAGTTTTCTCTCGATCTCTGCTCGGGTTCTCTGATCTAACACGCCGAACGTGTTCCACCGCCTCCGGGGAATCACGCAGGTGCAGAAAACTCGGTGGTTTGCGCTTCAAACACAGCACCGACGAGCCTCGCCGTGAATTCACCTCGGACTTCGTCGCCGACCGCCGGCCGCTCAAGAAAAACCCCGAGGTGAGATCCCCGACCTCCCCTCTACCGATCTATGCCATGAAATCCCAGTTTTAGGAAGAATTGACGAAGATCCGAAGCTCTCCGGCGAGATCGCCGCCTCCCGCCGCTGCGCGCCGCCGGGCAGCGCCGTCCGCGCTCGATCAGAGCGACGTGGCCGCTTGTGCGCCGTCTATTTTAAATCGCACGGTAGAATTTAAATCCCTGCGTACCGGTTCGACGTTATAATCTCAGCCGTCTGTTTTAAATCGGACGGTCCACATCAGCCCCGCGTTATAAAGGCCGGGATTCTTACGCGCTACCCCCTGGGGATCTCGGAAAATACGAGCTAGCCCCGGAAACTTCTGATCTAGCCCCTGGAACTTCAGAAATTCATGTAAATTCAATTAAAAATCAGTTTTAGCCCCTGGACTTAATAAAAATTAGGAAAACCCCTCTGTTATGTGTAGTTAGACCCCTAGAAATCTACGAAATAACATAATAGACCGTGTAGTGGGGTGAGTTTACCATTTTAACCCTATATGATATTAAATTTAGGAATTTGACTATGTGATTAGTATTTAAATTTTAAAAGATGGGACAAACACATTGTAAATTCAAATTTAAACTCTCATAGCACTTGGAAAACTTTGGAGTGAGTTAAAAATAGATTTTAAGATGAAATGAATCTGTCCAATTGATTATTCACATTTATTAGTTATAGGGACACATTTTTAGGTTAGAGAATAATTCTGAAAATTGGAAAAATAAATGTAAATTAGTTCACATCAGAGGAGAAGTTCAAAAAAATATATTATTTAATATTTTAGATCAGAACCTATTCTGTTTAGATGATGTGTCTTACTATTTTCATAATAAAGTTCACAATTAGGTATAGAAAAAAAATCTGGAAATATAGCAAGCTAAGTGTGAGTAACTAGAAAATGATAAATGAAGTTTCAAAAATCCAAAGAGTTCAGTTTAGGATTGGTAGAAGGTCTGTAAACCATTTGGAGTAGGAAATTATCTTGCATGCATTCTTGGTAGCTAAAGAGGATATTAAAGAATTTGTTTAAATTGGGAATTTATATATAGTGTACAAACAGAAATCTGAATACAAAAGTTAGAAATAATATACATATGTTTAAAAGTGCATGTAGGTCAAAAATCACCACACATAGAGTAACCACCACCCTTAGAAGTGTGAATGACTTTCATAGGTGTGAATGTTTGGTTTGTATGAAGTGAAAGTGTGAACTATGTCTTATGGATTGTTGTTTTCTTTTGCTATGTGTGATGGTATGAGTAGAACCTGCTCGAGAGCAAGTTTTTCCCTTCCAAGAACAAGACTTTCCATTCCCAGAGCAGCAGGAAGAAGGCAAGTGTCCTTGACCACTTTGTTCCTATGCTAGGATGTGTAGATAGAATTTATTGCATTGTCAATTGAAATATGAAACCCATGCTAGGAAGTTTCCCTAGAATTGCATTACCTTGTTTCCTTGTAGCTTGGGTTGGGATTTATTTTATCATGTCATTTATTGTTATGCTTAGCCATGCTTAGAATGGGATAATGGGAATATGAGATCATCAATTTATTTACTTTACTCTTGAATGAGATGTTATAAGTTACGTAGAGGTAGGGATCAAGGCAAGTTGGATGATTTGGTTGGTGCTAGGTGCACGAGACTCGGGTTTGTGTTTACTACTTGCCTAGATCCTAAGGACCGGTTCATGGAGCATGTAACATGGCTTTACCGTGCCAACCACATGCTGAGATGGGGCAGCTTGGCCAATTAATTAGGTGTATCCCCGACGTAGTATGGGTGTGTTGGATGGTGCGGGGAATAGGTGTCAACTGGACTACCATATGAACCACAAGGCTCAAGAGGGGGCCACTGCAGCGGGGTTGGAGCCTCTTGTATGCTGTTAGGGGTGAAACCTCAGTGGGCCCATGCTCGTCAAGAATCCCTTTGTAAAGGCTTCGTAGTGATCTCCTGGCTACACACTTGGGAAGTGTGAATGTGGTTCGTGGCCACTGGCATAATGGAGGTTCTTTTAGTCCACCTGGCAACGGGGGATGAAATCACTACATGTGGGTACAGTGGTGCAAACTCTGCAGAGTCAAAAACTGTCATCACAGCCGTGCTCACGGTCAAGAGCGGCTTGGACTTATTCATGATTAGAGGATGGATGGCTTTGGAAGTTGAGGATGTGAAGCGGGGAGCTTAACATTGGAAATGATGTTGTGGTTATTTGATTATGATGATGGGTTGGGAGTTTGGGACCATTTCACCTGTGTAGTAATGTAGGTGCTTAATAAGCTAAGGTGATAGGTATTAATTGCGTAGTGCTTTAACCATGAGTTAAACCTCTCCTTGTTCTAGCCATGCATGACATAACTTTCCCACACTTGCTGAGTACCATCGGTACTCAAACTTGCATATTTGTTGGTTTATATTGCTGCTCAGGTCAAGAGAATGATGTGGGGTTTAATGATCAAGACCTCGGACCCGAAGAAGGTTTCTAGGTTCATGGTGTCCCCCGGGCAACGCCTGTGACGGAGCCCACAAGAATAATATTCCACTGCTAGTTTATTTACTTGTGATGAACTTATTATCGTCCATCGAGACATATGCTATGTATGACTTATTTATATTCGACACCTGGCTTGTAATAAATGATGTTTCACTATTTGTCATCACATGTATGAGAAAATGATCCTAGCATACATGTGATATTCACTCGGTTGTTCTTCGGAGAAACCGGGTGTGACATGATGATGAAGAGCTGACCCCAAGCCAAGAACAAGCCATTCATTGGAATGCTCAAGCTGCAGCTATGATCACGTCATCACTAAGCCGAGACGAGTTCACCAAGGTGGATGGACTCGAAATTGCCATGGAGATATGGGACACACTACAAACTGCACATGAAGGTGACCGTCACGTACGCGAAGCCAAGATAGAAATGATTGAAGGCGAATTGGGAAGATTCACGATAGAAGAAGATAAATCACCACAAGATATGTACAATCGACTGAAGAATCTTATCAACAAAGTCCGAGCTTATGGCATAAAGAAGTGGAATGATCATGAGGTCGTGAAGTTGATTGTCAGAGCATTCATGCTTCGCAACGTGACTCTTTGCTCTATGATTAGAGAAAGCCCCGGGTACCGGAAATTGACCCCAGACGAACTTCATGGCAAGATCATGAACTTTGAGATGATGGAGAAGCAAGCCAAGCATGTCAAGGAAATTGCCGATCTCACCTCGGCACAGAAGAAAGGAGTTGCTTTGAAGTCAACTTGTAAACCCGTATCAAAGGAAGCTCAAGAAGCTTATGGAGAAGACGACAGCGATGATGAAAGTAGTGATATCAATGAAGAAGACATGATCTTGTTCATGAAGAAGTTCAAGAAAGTGATGAGAAGAAGAAAGGGTAGCAGCTCAAATGAAGGAAGACAAAGAGACAAACAAAGACCCAAGATGAGACGGGCGTGCTATAACTGCGGAGAATACGATCACTTCATAGTAGATTATCCATATGATGAAAACAAGAAGAAGAAAACAAGCCTCAACCAAAGAAAATGTTCAAGAAGAAGAAGCAATATGGTCAAGCGCACCTAGGAAAGGAGTGGAACTCCATTGATGAATCCTCATCCAAAGAAGAAGAGGAGATGGCCACCATAGCCATAAAGAAGACTACCAAGAAATCCACTCTCTTCCCAACCATGGGCGCATGGAAGGACACCGACAACACTTGTAAAATGGAAAGGAAGGTAAACGAAAGGTACCAACTAAATCTTCCTTCTCGCATTCTTTTACTAGTGATAGTGATAATTATAGTGAGGATGCTAGCAGTGATGAAAATGATTATATGCTTAGGGGTTTAGACAAAAAGACAATTGCTAAGATGAAATTTCTACATGATAAACTTGTTGATATGGAGAAGTTAGTCAATCGTCATGATGATATGATCATCTCCCAAATGGAGGAATATCTTGAGATTGAAAAGCTTCTTGAACTTGAAAAAGAACAAAATAAATCACTAGAGCTTGAGTTAGCTTCAAGCAAGGAAGCTTGCTTGAAGTTAAAAGACTCAAACACCATCATCAAGGATGAACTTGCTAACTTAACCAAAGTTAACGAGATCCTTGAGGTACAAGTTGAGTCACTCAAGCAAAATAGTTCTTCATACACTTCAAGCTCACCTTCTCAACATATAAAATCTGAAACTAGTGTTACTTGTGCTTGTGCCAAAAGTGACACTAACTTGAAGTAAAAGCCGAAATTGACAAAGGACAAGCAATCTTCTCAAAGTGGCATATTTGACAAGGAGAAGATCAAGTATGCACGCAGTGAATACTCGGTCACAATACCTCCTAATGTCAAATATGGCATTGGATATTCTAATGGTGAAAAGCAAAACGCTAGAAGCCACAAGAATAACAAGGGGTGCATTGCCTTTATCAAGGGAAACCCTTCTCAAGTTGGAAAACTTAATAATGTTGATAAATCTAACACTGTGAACACATATGAACAACAACTTCTATTTAGAACTTTTGATACTTCATATGTACTTATGAAAAGTAATCTTGGAAGAGTTTATGCTAAATATATTGGGCCACACCATGGGAACACCAAGTCTCATGTGTGGGTGCCCAAATCACTTGTGAATAACCTCAAAGGACACAAGCAAGCTTGGGTACCTAAGACCAAGGCATAAATTGTTTTTGCAAACTTATTCATCCAGTGGAGCAAAATGGGTGCTAGATAGTGGATGCACAAATCACATGACCGAAGAAAGAAGAATGTTCATGGAATATGAAGAAAATGAAGATCGAAACGAAGGCATTTATTTTGGTGATAATAGTCCAGGAAAAGTGCTTGGTACCGGTAAAATTGCAATTTCATCACAACATACTCTCTCTCATGTTTGACACGTTGACTCCTTGGATTATAACCTTTTGTCCATATCTCAATTATGTGACAAGGGTTATAATTGTCTATTCACTAATGAGGGTGTGACTGTCTCTAGAAGGAGTGATAACTCAATTGCATTCAAGGGTGTGTTGAAGGGAAAACTTTATCCAGTTGACTTCAACAAAGATAAAGCCGAACTTGACACATGCTTGATTGCAAAGACCAACATGGGTTGGCTGCGGCATAGAAGGCTAGCACATGTTGGTATGAGGAATCTTCAAAAACTCCCCAGAGGCAATCACATCCGAGGTTTAAAGGATGTTGTTTTTGAGAAAGACAGGCTGTGTAGAGCGTGTAAAGCAGGGAAGCAAGTAGGAACATCCCATCCTGCGAAAAATGTCATGACTACAACAAGACCGCTTGAGCTCCTCCACATGAATCTATTCGGTCCAATTGCTTACATAAGTATCGGCGGTAATAAATACGGTCTAGTCATTGTTGATGATTTTTCACGCTTCACGTGGGTTTTCTTTTTGCATGATAAGACAGAAACTCAAGGAACCCTCAAGAAGTTTATCAAGCGTGCCCAAAATTAATTCTCATTGAAGATCAAGAACATACGAAGTGACAATGGGACAGAATTCAAGAACACCCAAGTTGAGAAGTATCTAGATCAGCAACACATACTCCTCAACAAAACGGAATAGCTGAAAGGAAGAACAAGACTCTCATTGAGATGACAAAAACAATGCTCGATGAATACAAGACTTCGGACAGGTTTTGGGCTGAAGCGGTTAACACCGCTTGTCACGCCATAAACCAACTATATCTTCATCGATTACTCAAGAAAACTTCATATGAACTACTCACGGGTAACAAGCCAAACATTTCATATTTTTGAGTTTTTGGTTCAAAATGTTATATTTTAAATAAGAAGCCAAGGGCTTCGAAGTTTACTTTGAAGTCCGATGAAGGCCTCTTACTTGGCTATGATTCGAACTCCTATGCTTATTGTGTCTTCAACAAAAACTCCGGACTTGTTGAAGTAGCACATGAAGTAGTGTTCGATGAAACTATAGGCTCTCAAGAAGAGCAAGTTGATCAGTGTGTGCTAGATCAAGAAGAAGCTCCATGTCAAGCATTGAGAAGAATGGCATTGGGCGATGTTCGACCTCAAGTGCCAGCTTCAAATGTGAATAAAGAAAATGAAACATAGGTGGAGGAAAATGATCAAGGGGGAGCTTCCATACAAGATCAACCTCAAGAAAATCAAGAAGATCAAAGCATCAACGAGGGCAACTATCCAGGGGGAGAAGAAGATGACAATGAAGATTCAAGACCACAAGTGCCACATCCAAGAGTACATCAAAGCATCCAAAGAGATCACCCGAGTTGACAACATAATCGGTGACATCCGAAAGGGAGTAATAACTCGATCTCGCATAGCTAATTTTTGTGAACACTATTCCTTTGTATCTTCTTTTGAGCCATACAGGGTTGAGGATGCATTAAAAGATCCGGATTGGGTGATGGCGATGCAAGAAGAATTGAACAACTTCAAAAGGAACGAAGTGTGGGAGCTTGTTGAAAGACCCAAGTCCAACGTTGTCGGCACTAAATGGGTCTTCCGTAACAAGCAAGATGAACATGGAGTGGTGACAAGGAACAAGGCACGACTTGTGGCAAAAGGGTACTCACAAGTCGAAGGTTTGGATTTTGACGAGACTTTTGCTCCCGTAGCTAGGCTTGAATCGATTCGTATACTACTTGCATATGCTACTCACCATGATTTCAAGCTTTATCAAATGGACGTGAAAAGCACCTTTCTCAACGGACCGATCAAGGAGGAGGTGTATGTGGAGCAACCACCCAGTTTTGAAGATCAAGAGAACCCCGACTATGTGTTCAAACTACGTATGGCTCTCTATGGCCTCAAACGAACTCCTAGAGCTTGGTATGAGTGCCTTAGAGATTTTTTGATTGAAAATGACTTCAAAATTGGAAAAGCTGATTACACCTTGTTCACTAAACACTTTGTTGATGATCTCTTCATTTGCCAAATCTATGTTGACGATATTATATTTGGCTCAACTAACAAATCCTTTTCTCAAGAATTTAGCAATATTATGACAGATAGATTCGAGATGTCCATGATGGGAGAGTTGAGGTACTTCTTGGGATTCCAAGTGAAGCAACAAAAGGACGGGACATTCATAAGCCAAACAAAGTACACTCAAGACATTCTCAAGAAGTTTGGAATGGACAAAGCAAAGCCCATAAAGACTCCCATGGCGACAAATGGACACTTGGATCTAAATGAAGACGGACCAAATGTGGATCAAAAGGTATATCGTTCCATGATTGGCTCCTTAATTTATTTATGTGCATCTAGGCCTGATATCATGTTGACTGTATATTTGTGTTCAAGGTTTCAAGCCAATCCTAAGGAATGTCATTTGACAGATGTTAAAGAATCTTGAGATATTTAGTTCATACACCCAACCTAGGCCTTTGGTATCCCAACGGCTCAAAATTCAATCTCATTGGATATTCCGATGCAGATTATGCCGAATGCAAGGTAGATGGAAAAAGTACTTCCGGTACTTGCCAATTCCTAGGTAGATCCTTAGTTTCTTGGTCCTCCAAGAAACAAAATTCAACTGCCTTATCCACGGCCGAAGCGGAGTATGTTGTAGTCGGGAGTTGTTATGCACAACTCCTTTGGATACGACAAACTCTAAGGGATTAAGTTACAATATGAGCCGTATTCCACTCCTTTGTGACAATGAGAGTGCAATTAAAATTGCCCATAACCCCGTTGAGCACTCTAGAACCAAATACACAGATATCCGTCATCATTTTTTAAGAGATCACTCAATGAAAGGAGACATAGCCATTTCCCATGTCAACACTGAAAAACAACTAGCCGATATCTTTACCAAGCCACTTGATGAAAAATGCTTTTGTGAGCTCCAAAATGAACTAAATATCCTTGATGCTCGAAACGTGGCTTGAAAACTTGCATACCTGTATGCCATCCTCAAAATCATGCTAATTATGTTGAAAAATCATCTCTCTCTATTTTTTCTCCTAAAAACTATGTTAGTTACTTGATCTTGGTGAATCATGGTCATAGCTTGATTGTTGTATGTTTACTGATCATATTCATCAAGAATATTTGTGTGCCTTTGTCCCTTATCCTTTAATAGGAATATTTGAATACATACATATATATGTTTTGTACACTTCTATACAAGGGACCACAAACTAGTCCATGGTCACCCCGGACTAGTCCGCACTTGCAGACTCGTCCGCACTAGGTCCGTTAGTCCGGACTAGTCCAGACAACCACGGACTAGTCCAATTTTCTGTCTGACCAAAAAACGGACTAGTCCGATATGATCCGGACTAGTCCGACATTTTGACTCCATAACCCTAAGGCTGGATCAAACCTAATATTCTTCATCCTCACAACCCTTCCAACTCTCTCTCTCCTCACTCAAGTGCTCCCAAGGCAGATTTGCATGTTCTCCATCAAAACCACCCAAATTTCTGTGGGAATCGATCTCCATTGCAAAGGGATCAAAGACCACAGATTAGTCCGCATCAAGAGCACCTTCAACGCCTCGAATCGAAGGATTTGGTAAACTACTCAGCACACCTTAGAACCTTTGATTTTTCTTGCTCTTGCTCAATTAGCTTAGCTCCTCTAATCAATATATTCTCTATTGATGTATTCCATGTACCCTAGATCATATTTTCATTGAATAATCTCAAATTTTGAAAAGTCAGGGCTTGAGCAGCCTCATAACAGACTATTCGGTTCTTAGGGCGGACAAGTCCGGTACTCTGGACTAGTCCAACCCTGAACACCGGACTAGTCCGGTATGCCCTGATTCAAGAATTTTATCAGGGAATCCTAGCTTATGTCAATTCATGCACTCCCTTGTCATCCTTGATTATTCATATCCCTTATACCTTCCTTGTCAGAAATCATGTCGGGATCGAATGAGAGTCTATCCAACTTTGAGGCCGAGATGGACCGAGATCAAGATGTGATATCTCATCCTCCGGAGTCTTGCTCCAACAAGCGACAAGAGCGTGCTGCCGAGCCTTCACTCACCCCACCTAGGGTGCGTCGAAAGGTTACAATCAAGAGACCAGCTTCAAAAGCAAATGTGGCTGGTTCTAGCTCGGTGGCTCAACGCCAAACCAAGGGCAAGGGAAAGGGGCTTGCTTCCGACCCGATTGGTCCCCTCAAGATGACAGCTCCAAGGCAGGGAAATAGGGATCCCTCGGAGCAGAACTTCAATGGCAAGGGAAGTTATGTGGCATGGAACCTGAGGAAGGTTGATGCCTATAGCACTG
This sequence comes from Neostapfia colusana, assembly GCA_030760725.1. Taxonomy (NCBI): domain Eukaryota; kingdom Viridiplantae; phylum Streptophyta; class Magnoliopsida; order Poales; family Poaceae; genus Neostapfia; species Neostapfia colusana. The sequence goes on along the minus strand of JASWHV010000007.1, from coordinate 98,097,880 downwards.
CCAAAAGGGCAGCCGACACGAGATTTTGGAGCAACATTCACTCGGACTACTACAGTTCGGTGTACCTCCAAATGAAGACTCCAGTGGTCTGAAGTCAATGGATCGACTGGACATACTTTGAAAGGAAGAGTTGTGAAGCCTTTGAGGAGGTCATAGAGGCTACAGAGAGACACGAACTCAAGGACCTGCTCTCCTTCAGATACAACTGGAATGATGAGATCATTGCCCAGTTCTATGCAACTTGCCACTTTGCCCATGATGGAGAAGACAAAGTGACTTGGATGACACATGGATCCATGTACACTATTTCCTACACTGAGTTTGCCAGACTGCTGCACCTTGAGGACACCGGCAATGATGAGATTGTGATTCACAATCTGGGAGTGGTGGAGAAGGACAAGATGGAGTTTCTCTATGATACTCGACTCCCATACAATCCCATCTCAACCAAGAACATTAAGCCCTTCTTCATTGTTCTCAACAGAGCGCTCCGGAAGACCATTGCTCCAAAGGATGGAGATGCCAGGAGCATCCAAGATTATTTGAGAACCTTGATGAAAGTAACCAGCAGGAAGAGAAGATTTAATATCTTTGATTATATTTGGAATGACATGGTGAACATATCCAGCACACCAAACCGTTCCTGTGGCTATGCACCTTACTTGATGTTCATGATTGAAAGAGTCACAAGAATTGAGTTTGTGAAGGATGTGGAGCACACTGCTCTAAGGCCTCAGAAGCCTCCTCAAGCCTCTATTCCAGCTGCTCCCTCACCTGGATCACATGAAGAACATCCAGAGAGAGAGCTCAAGAAGATGCAAGGCCTTCATCCGAGACTAGGGCCTCTCCACATAAAGGTTCTTCTAGTGGGGTTATGAAGTTTTTTGCTGCTATTCTCAGTTCTTGCCTCAAAACTGAGGTGAAGCTTCATAAGATGAACAATGCAAGAAAACAAGAAATGAGATACATGAAGGCCAATGTCAAAGAAATATGCCAAAAACTAGAGATTGAGCCCATTGGATCCCTGGTCATCTCAGAGGACTCTGCATCTGATTTTACAGAGCTTCCTCCTCTCTCTCCATCAGAGCGTGCCTACTTTGGCACGACGAGTGGTTCCTCTCCTCCTCCTCCTCCTCCTCCTCAGCCTGATGATGAAGACGAAGAGAGGACCGACAGCGAGGAGTGAGTTGGCGACGACAAGTAGATCTCTCCTCTCCTTCTTTTGGTGCCTTGATGCCAAAGGGGGAGAGATTGAGGGGGAGTCTTAGGTCGTAGGTCTTCCCTTTCTTGTCCTAGCTTAAGAAATGAGCTTTTGTAAGACCTATGCTATCATTATGCTGTTGTAAAACTTATGCTACCATTATGCTTTTGTAAGACTTATGTTATCATAATGCTTTTTGTGAGATGACTATGTTATGCTTATGATTAATGATGTATGTTTAAAACTGTTATGATTATGCTCATTATGATATTCACATCAAAATTATTGCTCACACATGTAGTTTTGCACCCCACGATAAAGAGTGCACGTGTGTCTTATGTCTTCATTGCCTATTTTGTTCAAAACTCATATGTGCACACTTTATGAAAATCTGAACTTTTCTTATTATATTTGTGTGATCTCAATTGGTTGTCATCAATCACCAAAAAGGGGGAGATTGAAAGTGCATCTAGGCATCCCATATAGGTATTGGTTGATTTATGACAAACAAATGAGACCCTAACAAAATTGTTGAGATGAGCGCAGGTAGTCAAAGAAATTAGGAAGAAAGCACAAAAAGAAAAGAGAAGGAGGATCCAAATTGATAAGAGCTCAAAGGCTGAAAAGATTAGATCACTTAATATAGAGTGTGTTGGAGAAACACACCCCAAGAGCTCAAGTGGAAGAAATCACACTAACTGCAAAAATTCAGCATGTGCGGACTAGTGCGATATCAACCGGACTAGTCCGATTTTCTTTCTGACCCTAAAACAGACTAGTCCGATATGGACCGTACTAGTCCGATATATCTCTGAGTAGACATCGGACTTGTCCGCAATCCTACGGACTAGTCGGGTATCTCACAACACTTGGGTTTTCTACACACCGCACACCGGACTAGTCCGGAGTCAACCACGGACTAGTCCGGACATCGCAAACCCTAACGTAACCATTGGAAACCCTACTATAAAAAGAGATGTACAGCCATACCAACATAACTCTTCGACCTCCTATGCCGTCACACCTCCTAAGAGCCCAAAATTCACATCTCTCCACACATTCTAACCCAAAAAGGATCAAATCTTTGGGGATTAGCAATTGATAAAAAGAGAGACTTGTTCTACACATCTTGAGCTCTTGAGTTTGATCTCTCGCACACTCTTGTTCGTTAATTGTTCATCTGTTGAGTGTGTTTGGTTGTGTTCATTCATTGTAATTCTTGGGGAGCCCTCAACTTGTGAGAAGGCCCCTTGAACAATTTATTTGCCCTTTGTGATTAGTGGAAGAGAATCAGCCTCCATGGCAATTCGACGAGGGTAGGGTTGGTGAAGACCCGGTCCTTAGTGGACTCCTCAACAGGGACGTAGATTTCCTTCGTGGAATCGAACCTCGGGATAAACTTGTATCCTACTCTTGTTCATTCATTGTTCATCATATTCTAGTGTTTAACTAATCGTGTGAAATTTACATTGAAGCATTGAAACCAAAGTTGATCTCTGTCATTCATGGTCTCACTTTTGCAGTACATCTAAGTCATCAATTAACTTCCGCTGCATAGAGTACTAGAAGTGAACATATTGATCAATCTTGATTTTCTAGTCCACGCATACCGGACTAGTCCGCACAGTACCGTACTAGTCCGATTTTTCTCTGGGTAGAAAACAAACTAGTCCGCACTCAACTGGACTAGTCCGATTTCCCTGTATTTGATAAACCTACTAAGTGTTTCAGGGATCAACAAAGCGTCAAAAATCCTATACACCCCCTCTAGGCTACATTCAGTTACGGACAAAGGGGTTTTCGGGTTCTATTTATAAAAAGGAAAAGAAGAGTCCTACTCCGATTGGATTTTGAATAAGAGTCCTATTCAGTTTGTTTTGGATCTTAACAACTTATCTTCAATTTATTTGGTGCGGTAACAACGTGGAAGAAATTGTGTCGGATTCCCTAGTACCGGGTATTCCCGTGCGCACAGGAGAAAAACCGCTTAAGGATCTCGTCACCTCCGCAGGGTGAGCTCCGGAGGCGCCACGTGTCCAGCGGGGGCCGGGCCTCCCTTTTCCTTAGAGGCGAGCTCCGGTTGCGCCATGTCTCTGGCGGGCGGGACCTCCTTTCTCTTCATAGGCGAGCACTAGGGGCACCACGTGTCAGTGCCGGACCTCCCCTCTCCTCGGAGGTGGGCTCTGGGAGTGCCACGTGTCCAGCAGCGTCGCACCTCCTTTCTCCTCAGAGATGAGCTCCGAGAGCGACACGTGTCCAGTAGTGTCGGTCCTCCCTTCTTCTCGGAGGTGAGCTCCGAGGATAACACATGTCCAGCAGTGTCAGACCTCCCTTCTCCTCGGAGGTGAGCTCCGAGGATGACACATGTCCAGCAGGGCGGACCTCTCGGAGGCGAGCTCCGAGGGTGACACGTGTCCAGCGGGGCGGACCTCTCGGACGCGAGCTCCGAGAGTGCACGTGTCCAGCGGGCCGGACCTCTCGGAGGTGAACTCCGAGGGTGACACGTGTCCAGCGGGCCGGACCTCTCAGAGGCAAGCTCCGAGGGTGACACGTGTCCAGCGGGCCGGACCTCTTGGAGGTGAGCTCTGAGGGTGACACGTGTCCAGCGGGCCGGACCTCTCGGAGGCGAGCTCCCAGGGTGACACGTGTCCAGCGGGGCTGAGCCTCGCTTCTTCGCAGAGACTAGCTCCGAAGTCAACACGTGTTCCGCAGGGTCGGACCTCGCGCCTTCTCTTGAGGCGAGCTCCGAGCCTGCCACGTGGACAGCAGTGCCGGACCTCACCCCCTCCGCAGGGATGAGCTCCGAAGGCGCCACGTGGCCAGCGGGCCGCGGAAAGTGCTCCTCGGCGAATTGGAATTGGCTCTTTTCAGCTATCTTTCTCCCATTCCCCACCATTTTTATGATTCTTTCTCCCGTTCTACTTCTTTTATAATGTTTCTTTATATGCAATGCATGGATATGAAATTGAGGGTGTTACAAACCTACCCCCCTTAAACTGAATCTCACCCTCGAGATTCGATAGAGTAGATAATAGGTGAGGGAATTCTGCCTTGAGGTCTTCCTCACGCTCCCATGTAGCTTCGGCTTCCGTGTGATGGCTCCACTGTACCTTGCACCAACAGATCATTTTGTTCCTCGTGACCCTTTCCTTCACGTCCAAAATTTGGACAGGGTGCTCTACATAGGTCAGATCCTCTTGAAGCTCGAGCTCATCCATTGGTACTTGTTATTCTGGTACTCTCAAGCACTTCTTGAGCTGGGATACGTGAAACACGTCATGCACGTCGGAGAGGTATGTTGGGAGCTCTAGTTGATATGTTACCTCTCCTCGCTTGCCCAAAAACTTAAATGGCCTGATGTAGCGAGGTGCTAACTTGCCTTTGACATTGAAACGTCGTTGGCCACGGATAGGCGATTCTTTAAGGTACACGAAGTCTCCTACTTCGAAGGTCAACTTTCTTCGCCTATTGTCCGCATAACCTTTTTGTTGTGACTGAGCAGCCTTCAAGTTCTCCCGTATTGTTTGGACATGCTTCTCGGTGTTTTGCAGAACTTCGGGTCCAAACACTTGGTTCTCTCCGGTCTCATTCCAGAACAGCGGCGTTCTACACCATCTACCATACAATGCTTCGAAAGGTGACATCTTCAAGCTAGCTTGATAGCTGTTATTGTATGAGAACTCAGCATACAGCAAGCTCCTATCCCATCTACGCCCATGTTTCAAGGCGCAGGCTCTCAACATGTCTTCCAAAATTTGATTTGTCCTCTCAGTTTGCCCGTCGGTTTGCAGGTGATAAGCGGAGCTGAAATCCAGTCGTGTACCCATAGCTTCATGCAGCTTCTTCTAGAACCTAGAGGTAAATTGGGTACCCCGATCTGAAACTATCCTCTTTGGAACTCCATGACGGCACACGATTTGCTCCATGTACAGCTCGGCTAGTTCTGTGACACGGTACGTGGTTCTAACAGGAAGAAAATGGGCTGTTTTCGTCAATCAGTCCACAATAACCCAGATGGAGTCGTAACCCGACCGAGTACGTGGTAATTTGATGATGAAATCCATGCTGATGTCTTGCCACTTCCACTCGGGTACTTTAAATGGTTGCAACAGTCCAGCAGGTCTTTGTATTTCGGCCTTCACCCATTGGCACGTGTCGCATAAGGCAACATACTCAGCTATGTCTCTTTTCCTACCATCCCACCAATAACAAGTTTTCAGGTCCTTGTACATATTTGTACTGCCGGGATGTATGGAATAAGGTGAGTCATGTGCCTCCTTTAATATCGTGTCGCGGATGTGCTTCAGTTAGGCACACACATCCTTTTCCCTAACCAAAGCGTACCCTTCTCGTCTTCCTTGAAGTCCTTTTCTATGCCTTGTCAGATTCTTTCCTTGATTTCCTCATCCGTTGCATGGCCATCTCTTATCTCTTGTTCCAGCGAAGAATGGAGTTCCATCACTTCCATCTCGTTCAAGAACCCGAGATGTAACCGTTCGAACTCCTTGCGCAGCTCAGGCGGTAGCTCCCAAACCGTGAGTTGGTGACATGCTCCCTTTCGTCTCAATGCATCAACTACTACATTGGCCTTTCCGGGGTGATAATTGATTCCAACATCATAATCCTTGATGAGTTCCAACCATCGACGTTGCCTCAAATTCAAATCGATTTGCGTGAATATGTACATGAGGCTTTTGTGATCTGTATAGATCTCACATCGGTGGCCAAGTATATAATGCCTGCAAATCTTCAAGGCATGTACCACGGCTGCGAGTTACAAGTCATGTGTGGGGTAATTCAGCTCGTGTTTCTTTAGTTGTCTCAACGCATAGGCTACCACTTGTCCATCTTGTATGAGCACACATCCAAGCCCTTGTCTTGCTGCGTCACAATATATGTCAAAGCTCTTGCTCACATCCGGCAATACCAAAACCGGCGCTGTGGTTAGCCTTTTCTTGAGCTCCTCAAAGCTTTCTTGACATGCTGGTGTCCACTGAAATGCTTTTCCCTTCATTAACAGTTCAGTCATAGGCTTTTCTATTTTGGAGAAATCCTTGATGAACCGGCGATAGTATCCAGCCATCCCAAGGAAACTCCGAATATCCCTCACGTTCTGTGATTGGTTCCACTTCAGAATATCTCCCACTTTGGGATCAACCGATACTCCTTCCTCGGAGATGATGTGGCCTAGGAACAATATCTCCTTTAGCCAAAATTGACACTTGCTGAGCTTGGCATACAATTGATGCTCTCGCAGTTTCTGCATTGTCAATCTCAAATGTTCTTCATGTTCTTCCTCGCTTTCGAATACACCATGATATCATCGATGAAAACCACGACGAACTTGTCCAAGTACTCCATGAAGACCTTATTCATGAGGTACATAAAATATGCGGGTGCATTCGTTAACCCAAAAGACATAACGGTATATTCATACGAACCATACCATGTTCAAAATGCAGTCTTGGGTATGTCGGAGGGCTTAATCTTCTGCTGGAAGTATCCCAACCAAAGATCAATCATGTAGAAAATTCGGGCACCTTTCATTTGGTCGAACAGGTCCTCTATACGGGGCAGCGGGTATTTATTCTTGATCGTCACCTCATTGAGAGACCTATAATCTACACACATCCTTTGTGTCCCATCCTTCTTGTCTACGAAGAGCACGGGGGCTCCCCACGGTGACGAGCTTGGGCGAATAAAACCCTTTTCTAGCTGCTCCTGAATTTGCTTCTTAAGTTCCACTAGTTCATTAACGGGCGTCATATATGGCCTCTTTGCTATAGGTGCAGTCCCCGGTACTAAATCAATGGCAAACTCAATGTCCCTGTCAGGTGGCATACCTGGAGGTTCTTCCGGGAACACGTCCAAATATTCTTGAACCACCGGAATGCTTTCCAATTTTGCTTCTTCGACGTGGTTCAACGTTGCCTTCTCGGGTGCCGGTTGGGCTGACTCAAACTCAATACGGGTACCGTGCTCATTTGTCAACTGCACGCTCCTCTCAGCACATTGGATCACTCCGTTGTGCTTGCTTAACCAATCCATTCCAAGTATTATATCAAGCCCTTGAGAATCCAAGACAATAAGGTTGGCAAGGAAGTCTACCCCCCTTATTTTAAGGTTTACTTTTGGACATACTATATTAGTCCTCATCTCTCCACCGGGAGAATTGACCAACATAGTATATTTCATGTGTGATATGGGCAGATTATACTTGGCAACATACTTGGATGATATGAATGAATGCGATGCTCTGGAATCAAATAAAATAGTGGCTGGGTTGGAGTTGGCAAGGAACATACCAATCACGACGTCCTCAGCCTGTTGCGCCTCCTCAGCGGAGACATGATTCACGTTGCCACGAGCGTAGTTCTGCTGTCCACGGTTACCTTGATTAGCTCCTCCGTTCGGCCGTGGGTTCTGCTTGGGCGCGTCGGTCGGCTGTCCAAGGCCTTTCCTCGGACACTGACTTGCAAAGTGTCCCACCTCTCCGCATGCAAAGCATGTCTTGTTGCCCAAGACAGCAGGAACGTTGGGGCGAGGGTGGTTTTTAGCATATGCGCCCATGTTGGGACAGGGCGCAGAAGGCAAAGGCACACGAGGTGCTTGAACAAAAGGACGTTGCTGCGGTGGTGGATTAGGGCGAGGTGGGTTTGCAGGCGGAAAGTAGAAGCGGACGAGCCATACTGTGGTGCAGCTGGGGGCATGGAACGGGGACGTACATTGCTCCCTTGTGGCTGGTATGGCATCTTCCTCTTGCCCTCTTGCTCAATCTCGCGGATCTTGCTCTCAACCACTATAGCTTTGTCAACAAGCTTCTGGAAGTTTGCATAGTCGTTGTTGAGCAGCTGAACTTGGATCTCATTGTTCAATCCTCTCATGAACAAGTATTGCTTCCTTTGATCCGAGTTGACATCCTCAGGGGCATACCTTGACAGCTGCGTGAACTTGTTGAGGTACTCATTCACGCTCTTCCTGCCTTGGCGGAGACCTTCAAACTCTTGCCATTTTAGCATCATGACTCCAACAGGGACGTAATGAGAGCGGAAACTCTCTGTAGGATCAAAGAGCACGTGAAAAGCTACCAGACGGGGGGTGAATGGTAAATTAAAACTTTTCGCAGCGGAAACAACAAAAACCCCTCAGCAAAAAATCAATCGGTTAAAGAAACCGTGTGTGCAACTGTTTTCAAACGTGTTCAACCGTGAAAAATCAAGTAGAGAGGTAGAGAATCAAGTCACGGATCTAATGCAACAAGAATCACTTGAAAACACGAAGTAAAACTTGAGATACGATCAAAACATTAAACGAAGATCAATCTGTTCTACCCGATATAAAACAGATCTGCAACGCTGCAAAGAAACTCATGTATCTCAAAAACTACAGATCCGAAGCTCGTGAACATTTCACAGATGATAGATAATTGAGTTGTGAAGACAACCCAAAAAGAATCACGTCAATCGAATCTGTAAAACTCGAGTTATGAACGAAACACCAAGCAACGTCGGTCTGTCCAGAAACTCGGCGAGAAAGACTTGACGAAAAACAAGTCGGACGAACAAGGCACAAAAGCTCATCGAAACTATGAACTTTATTCAATAGAAACACAAGAGGAACAGCCAAAATTTCTAGATCTCTGGCCTCCCATGCTTTTATAGCCAGCCCGCAGGCTAATCAATCCAATCTAGACTCCTACTCCTAATTGGACTCGTATCCTAACTTACCATAACTGCTCAGGACTCTCCTATTCGTCGATAGAAGCAATCGTGAGACTTCCAAACACCTTAGGAACGTCCTAAACATTCCTAAAACAACTCAACTTCGTGCCTAGCATGAAATCCTATCATAACCAACTCAAATCTTCCATATTTGAGCCATATCCGACTCAGCCTCAGCCTGAGTAGGCAATCCAGCCGGTTGGACCTTTCCGACCAATTCTTTACATCCACTTCTCTTCATCACGCCTTGGAACAATATTGCCACGTCCATGCACTCCTTGCACACGTGCAAACACCTTCCAACGACGTACACGCAACCTTCATATGCACTGCCCTTGATCCAAACATGCTGCGCGACCTCCCGATCAACTCAACCACCGCTCCTCCCGAACTTGGTTGTTGGAACCTCATCTCCTCCCTGAGACTAGACCAAGGATCCCGTCACCAGCCATGTCTTGAACTCAAGCAACACCTGCACATGAATAAACAACCAATTCTTCCAAGCACAAGTCCTCGACTTGACTCACGTTAGTTCGAAAACCACAACACCTTACATGAGCACGTCACATAAGCATGTTGCAAACCATATCAAATGATAACAGCCATAACCACTAAAACACACCAAAAACTTAGCAAATTAATACTAAGCAAACCTTCCCATAAAGCAAGTTTGAAACATTGCGAGTTAAAAGCAAAAACAAGACGCTGCAGTTCTAAGAGTTGAACTTCACGGGAGCTCCCTAAAAACAAGCTCCGGACCTCACAGAAGCTCTCCGGACCTTGCAGGAGCTCTCTGGACCTTGCGTCGGACCTTGCCAACACTTGGCGGACCTAACAAAGAACTTGTCGGACCTTGCCACAGAAGAATGTTTGGCAATATTCAAAACTTTGAATGTTAATGCTAACTTTTATCCTAATTGCCAATGTATTCAGCACACATAGGTCTCACAATCTCCCCCTTGATGAATGCATTGGCAACACCAATTAAAATCCGAACATTGGCTTATGAAAAGTTTTGAAAAGCTTTGAAAACTCATTTCTCCCCCTTTATTAATTTCTCCCCATTTTTTAAAATCAGAGAAGGAAAAAAGTGTATAACATATGCAAAGTGTAAAAAAAATCTCTCCTTATACATATTTCTCCCCCTTTGACAATGTATTCAGCAAGGTTCAAAAGAGAAATTTTTAAATGTTATGAGCATATTATAACATATACATACAAAACAAAGCTCATCCAAGTCATACTATCAGGTTACTTACACTATCACATCAATGAGATACATAAAGTAGTGTAAGCCATGCTAGAGATCAAATGTATTTTTCAGTTTAAGCAAGTCATGATCTCCCTTACTCAACTATTTCAAAACCTGAAAACATGACACTTGTTGCTGCATTTTTATTATTCATAATCAGTTAAGGCACAAAGTTGATCATATGATATTTGCAAGAGATTATATGCCGCATCAGCCTTATTCTAACCAACCAAGCCAAGCCTATGTCATTTGACAATCAGAAGCTTAAGGACATGGTTTTAGTCATACACAATTCCTTCCAAGTTCATATCTTAGTGCAATGATAAGCAATCTCAAAAGAAGAAGTGCGATGCATGAATATTCTCTTGAACTTTTCTCAATTTTTATTTGAAAACTCAACATGTGAGCTGATCACTTGATTAATTTTTTATGATTAAAAGCACTTGTGAGCACGCAACAAGTTCAAAACAGCAAGAAAGTTCGATCATGACCAGATTTAGTGTAAGTAATTATTCCAATTACTAGTCATGGCAAAAACTACAAAATGTATAACATGAGTAATGTAGTAAGAACTTTCAGCCTGTAAAAGGAATCACAAAGTCATATATGTATGAAATACTATGCTCATATTATTTTAGTTTCAGATTCACACATAGACTTTAAAAGTTTCAAAAACTCCCCCTATATTTAAGCCATGAGGATGCATAACCCCTATTTCACTACGAATGAAACAAAAACGAGTGAAATCCAAAGGTTTTGTAAAAATATCAGCCAATTGTTGTTCGGTATCGACATGGTGAAGCATAATGTTTCCTTTTCCAACATTATCATGAAGAAAGTGATACCTAATGTCAATGTGCTTAGTTCTAGAGTGTTTCACGGGGTTTTTAGCAATACAAATTGCACTAGTGTTATCACTAAACAGTGGAACACTATCTAAATTAACCCCATAGTCCTTAAGTGTTTGAACAATCCAAAGAATTTGTGAGCAAGCGCTAGCCGCAGCTACATATTCAGATTCGGCCGTGGATTGTGCCACTGAACTTTGTTTTCTAGAGGACCAAGCAACAAGTGAATTACCAAGAAAATGACAAGCACTCGAAGTACTTTTCCTATCAATCCTACAACCCCCAAAATCAGCATCCGATAAAGCTTTCAAAGAAACGGTTGAGGAAGAAGGAAGAAAAATGCCAAATTCTTGAGTTCCATGTAGATACCTGAGAATCCTTTTGATGGCTTGGCGATGTGAAGCACGTGGAGAAGCTTGAAAACGTGCACAAAGACATACGCTGCATTGTATGTCCGGTCATGACGCCGTGAGATACAAAAGTGATCCAATCATACTTCTGTATTCTTTTTTATCGACCGGGTCACCATCTTCGTCAAGTTCAAGTGTTGTTGCTGTTCCCATTGGTGTCCGAAGAGGCTTGCATTTGTCCATGTTGAAGCGCTTAAGAAGGTCCTTTGTATACTTAGTTTGATGCACAAAAGTTCCTTCTTTTGTTTGCTTGATTTGCAGCCCCAAAAAGTATGTGAGTTCTCCCATCATACTCATCTCAAATTCTGAACTCATCATAGCTGAAAACTTGGATATGAGATCATGAGACGCACAACCAAAAATAATATCATCCACATACACTTGAACGAATAATGAGTCATTGCCATGCTTAAGTACAAAAAGAGTTTTATCAACCTTGCCCATGGTAAACCCCTTTTCAAGTAACAATGTTCGCTGAGATGATATGCCCGAGAAAAGGCACTTGCGATATCCAGAATTCGCACTTGCTGAATTTCGCGTATAGCTTGTGATCCCGCAGCCGTTGCAAGACTATACGCAGATGTTTCTTGTGATCTTCCTCTGACTTGGAATACACCAGTATGTCGTCGATGAAGAGTACGATAAACTTGTCCAGCTCTGGCATGAATACCGAGTTCATTAAGTACATGAAGTGAGCTGGAGCATTGGTGAGGCCGAAGGACATGACCAGGTACTCGTAAAGTCCGTACCTCGTCGAAAGATGACCTTTGTAGTGCGTTAAACCTCAAGCGAGCTCTGATACCAACGCTGACACGACACCACGGTCTTGTCGAGCCAGGATCACGCTGAGGGGTGCTGCATTGCCCAGCACCGGATAACACACATCAAAGGTACAAAGCGGAAGCAAAACTTTTATTACATAAAGTGGTTTATGAACATTTGTACATCAAAATAAGTCCAGTCTGCACTCACGGGCGTAGACTACGCATCAAGTTCACGTTCAGCCCGTGAACGTGTCCTTGCTAGCACACACGCACACTAACACGGCGGCGTGCACGACTCCCACTCGACGGGGTTCCCCTCCTGGGGTTCCGTCTCTTCTTCGGGAGTCCCTTCCTCATAGAACCCTGCAAAAGCTTCAAACACAAGTAGTGAGCACGAAGTCTCAGCAAGTCTGACCCATCTCACCTAAACAAGGAACTTCTACATGAGGGGTGATGGGTACATGAGGTAAAACCATTTGCAAAGGACTCGCCTAATTATTGGAACCGTACTTTCAAATTTTAGCAGCAGGTTGTGGAGAACCTTACGCTAAGGCACATGAGAGAGCCGCAATCAAACAAGAAACGCATTTCTCTCATGTACTTTGCCCAAAGTTGAAAGGAACTTTAGTTAGATCTAAACTACAACCAATCATTAGCAATCAAGTCCATCTTTCAATCAGCAACATTTTAACATGTAACTAGCCTGTTCTTTCTACGTCACGGTACAGTGAACAAGTGGTACTCACTGACCGCGAGGGACGGCGATTATAATCGATTTACACCTGCAGGGTTACCCGAATAACCCGTCACGTACGCCCGTACTCGATGTTGCCTACAACAACCATCACGGACGTCATACACAACTACCTTTCACCCGTTAGCCAAATGTTGAACCGGTCCAGTCGTCCCGAGCAAGAGGTCTCTGCACGCGCATCTCAGTGCCGCCAGCCGATTTACACCTCGAGCTCTCAACGTACCCTCTGAACAACCAGCTATGCCTCAACACCCAGCTATCCGAGTTACATCGGTTTCCCGGTTCCCATATAGCCGGTAGGTCTTCGGTACTGTTCTAGCTTGTTCAACAGGACCGCACACGGCTCGATCCTCAATCGACACAAGCGGAGCTACAGCACACAGGCCCCAAAGTCCTGCTGCCCTTACTCCCCGCTCAGTCTTCTCCTTCTTGCCATGTGTATCATGTGCTATCTCTACCTGAGTCGAGTGCCTCTAGTCTATGCTCGCGAGTAGTTCCAACTACTCGACTTGTACCGAATCCTACCCTAACTTAGCTTTGCAGTAGCTAACGTGTTTTGCAATCCTAAACCCCACCCATGGTTTTCTTGGTTATGCAATTGGGTTTCCAAACATGACTCTAATGCAAGGAAATAAGTAATACTCAAATAAGTACTCAAAACTATAAAAATTTGTAAAAGGTTAATACAAACCGGAGCTTTCCTTGCTGCTCTTGGTCATAGGATAGCTGCTCCTCCGGAGTAACGAAGTCTAGGACTTCGGGTTCCTCCTCGACCTTAGCTGCTACATGATATACAAGGATATGCATTAATTTAAATGCATTTGATTGAATTTAAACTTGTGAAGTCTATTACTCTTACTAGACAGACCCAATGTCTGTGAAACTTTTACTATGGCTTGGTTACGACCAAAACAGAGATTTGGTCAAGTTTTAGTTGCAGCAAAGCTCATTTGAGCCCTCCATAATTAATTATGCACTTGACCTTAATTGAAGGCTTTTAGGGTGTTCTAAGGAGTTTCATGAAACAAACTATGACTTTCTGAAACTAGATTTTCAGAGGGTTCTAATGGAGTTGGTCTCACTTAATTTGAAGGTTTATAGCTAAAGAAATGAGCTAAACAATTTCAGAGGAAATTCTGAAAATGTGTCTGAACATTTTCTATTTTATCTGGAACAGTTTCACTAATCACACCATTAGGTGGATTAAATGAGCTCAAATCGATCTGAAAATTTTATGGCAGTTCTGGGATATTTTGGTAAACATCCCAGCAAAATTTCAGAATTTTCCTCCAAGGGATTCTCCAATTAAAATTCCAAACAGTTTAAGCATTGAGGAATTAATTCTGGAGAATTAAGGATTTTTATGAAGTGAAACTTGATTTGTTGGAAAGTTCTCAGAGAGCTGAATCCAACAAAATTTGGTTCACTCGATTTGGAGCTTCCTAGCCAAAGTTATGAGGATTTGAAGTTTGAATGAAATCTGAAAATCGGGGAAAAAGTTTAAATCTGCCGGGGCCCGTGGGGACACGTGTTGGGCGCGGAGGCGACAGCACACTGAGGCCCACAGGGTTTTTGCGCGCCAGCACATCAGATCCTAGCCGCAGCCCGATACTGATTTAAAATATCTGCCACTGACAGCTGGGGTCCACCCCTTTCGTCTACCTCTCGCCGCCTGTGCTCTGCCGCCGGGGTACCTCGCCGGAGAGCTCGCCGGCAGCTTCTGTGGAGCTCCAAACTTCACGATTTTGGCCGCCCCTGCCTACTTTCACTAGGGGAACAGGATTCTAGGCTCAGCTCGTCATGACAATGGCCGGTGCATGGTCGGCGACGAGCCGCCGCCTCGGGAAGACTTCGGCCGTGTCGGCCGACCTCCTTAGCACCACGATCACTCGAGCAACCTGTCGGGGAGCATCAGTGGACCTTAGGGAAGGTCGACATGAGCTTGAAGCAGCTCGGGGGAGGCCCGAATAGGCCCTCACCGTGCGCCCGATGCTTCCCGCATGCTCCGCCGTCGGTAAACTTCGAAATACGCCAGTTACAGAGGTTCTCTGACCAAAGGTTGTGAAGGCAACTTGTGCGCTACCGTGTCTAGTTTGTGTGAGAGCGGATTGGGGCCCTCTAATCCTTTCTAGAGTATGAATTCGACAGAACCGTACACGAAGGTTGGTCTGTACCCAGAAAGGGGAAAACTGGAAATTCGCCGTCGGTGAGCTAGCGCTCGGGCTGTGGCTCGGGGGTGAGCAGCACCGAACACTAGTGCGTCCAAGGGTGCCTTGGCTCGGGCGTGAAAACCTCCCGGTTGGGCTGTCACACCCGGTTTTTCCGAAGAACAACCATGTGAATGTCACATGTATGCCAGGATCATTTTCTCATAATGTGATGACAAATAGTGAAGCATCATTTATTACAAGCCAGGTGTCGAATATAAATAAGTCTTACATAGCAAATGTCTCGATGGAAAATAATAAGTTCATCACAAGTAAATGAACTAGCAGCGGAATATTATTCTTGTGGGCTCCGTCACAGGCGTTGCCCGGAGTCTCCATGAACCTAGAAACCTTCTTCGGGTCCAAAGTCTTGGTCATTATACACCACCTCATTATCTTGACCTGAGCGGCAATACAAACCAACAAATATGCAAGGTTGAGTACCGATGGTACTCAGCAAGTGTGGGAAAGTTATGTCATGCATGGCTAGAACAAGGAGAGGTTGAACTCATGTTTAAAGCACTATGCAATTAATACCTATCACCTTAGCTTATTAAGCACCTACATTACTACACAGGTGAAATGGTCCCAAGCTCCCATACCATCATCATAATCAAATAACCATAACATCATTTCCAATGTTAAGCTCCCCGCTTAACATCCACAACTTCCAAATCCATCACTCCTCTAATCATGAATAAGTCCAAGCCGCTCTTGACCGTGAGCACGGCTGTCATGACAGTTTTGACTCTGCAGAGTTTGTACCACTGTACCCACATGTAGTGATTTCATCCCCCGTTGCCGGGTGGACTAAAAGAACCTCCATTATGCCAGTGGCTACGAACCACGTTCACACTTCCCAGGTGTGTAGCCAGGAGATCACTACGAAGCCTTTACAAAGGGATTCCCGACGAGCGTGGGCCCACTGAGGTTTCACCCCTAACAGCATACAAGAAGCTCCAACCCCGCTGCAGTGGCCCCCTCTTGAGCTTTGCGGTTCATATGGTAGTCCAGCTGACACCTACTCCCCGCACCATCCAACACACCCATACTACACCGGGGATAAACCTAATTAATTGGCCAAGCTGCCCCATCTCAGCATGTGGTTGGCACGGTAAAGCCAGGTTACATGCTCCATGATCCGGTCCTTAGGATCCAGGCAAGTACTAAACACAAACCCGAGTCTCGTGCACCCAACACACAACCAAAACATCCAACTTGCCTTGATCCCTACCTCTACATAACTCACAATATCTCATTCAAGAGTATGGTAAAATAAACTGATGATCTCATATCCCAAGTATCCCATTCTAAGCATGGCTAAGCATATGCATAATAATAAATGACATGATAAAATAAATCCAAACCCAAGCTACAAGGAAACAAGGTAATGCAATTCTAGGGAAACTTCCTAGCATGGGTTTCATATTTCATTTGACAATGCAAATAATTCTATCTACACATCCTAGCATAGGATCAAAGTGGTCAAGGACACTTGCCTCCTTCCTGCTGCTCTTGGAATGGGTAGTCCTGATCTTGGAAAGGAAGAATTTGCTCTTGAGCAGGTTCTACATCATACCATCACACATAGCAAAAAGAAAAACAACAATCCATAAGACATAGTTCACACTTCCACTTCATACAAACCACACATTCATATTTATGAAAGTCCTTCACCATTATATGTGTTGTGGTTACTTTATGTGTGTTGATTTGTGGCTTGCATGCACTTTTAATCATGTGTATATGATTCCTACTTTTTTGTTCACATTTATACTTACATAATATATATATATATATATGAATTTCCAATTCAAATAAATTCCTTATATTCAACTACTACACCTTTTTGCTACCAAGTATGCATGAAAGGTATTTTTCTTCTCCATATGTGTATTCAGAATTTTTACCAACCCTAAACTGAATTCTTTGGATTTTAGAAACTCCATTTATCATTTACTAGTTGCTATATTTTTAGATTTATTTTCTTATGCATAAATGTGTACTTTATTATGAAAATAGTAATACACATCATCTAAACATAATAGGTTCTGGTCCTAAATAATTTAATAACATATTTTGACCTTTGCCTCTGATGTAAACTATTTCACAATTATTTTCCCTATTTTCTAAAACTATTCATTACTTAAAAATGTGTCCCTAAATGTGAATAATAAATTAGACAGATTCAATTCAGCCCAAAATATGTTTTTATCTAACTCCAAAGTTTTCTAAATACTGAGAAAGTTTTTAATTTAATTATGACAATATGTTTGTCCCACTTTTTAATTTTTAAACACTAGCCACATATTCAATTTCCTAATTTAAATACTAAACAGGGCTAAAAAGGTAAACTCACCCCATTACAGGGTCTATAATATTATTTTCAGAATTTCCAGGGGTCTAGCTACACTTATCAGAGGTGTTTTTCCTAATTTTTATTAAGTCCAGGGGCTAAAACTGATTTTTAAATGAATTTACATGATTTTCTGGAGTTCCAGGGGCTAGATCAGAAGTTTCCGGGGCTAGCTCTTATTTCCCGAGAACCCCAGGGGGTAGCACGTAAGATTTCCAGTCTTTATAACGTGGGGCTGACGTGGACCGTCCGATTTAAAACAAACGGCTGAGATTATAACGCCGAACCGGTACGCGGGGGTTTAAACCCTACCGTGCGATTTAAAATAAACGGCGCACAAGCAGCCACATCGCTCTGATCGAGCGCGGGCGGCGCTGCCGGCGGCACACGGCGGCGGGAAGCGGCGATCTCGCCGGAGACTTTCGGATCTTCGAGAATTCTCCCTAGAACTGTGATTTTATGGCATAGATCGGTGGAGGAGAGGTCGGGGATCTCACCTCGGGGGTTTTCTTGAGCTCTGAGGTCCGGGAAAGTGATCGGCGACGAGGTCCGAGGCGAAACCACGGCGAAGCTCGTCGGCGCTGTGTTTACACTGCAAGTCACCGAGTTTTCTGCACCTGCAAGGTTCCCCGGAGGCGGTGGATCAAGACCAGCGAGTTAGATCAGAATTTCCGAGCTTAGATCGGCCAGAATTCGCCGGAGAAGTCTCGGGTCTCACCGGAGGAAAAATCGGCGATCGCGTGGGAAAAACAGAACGAGGCTGGGGTTTTTATAGACGGGAGAGGGCGGCGGGTTTGTTTAGATCGAGTGGGAGTCCTCCGGAACCAGAATTCGGCCGGAAATCCGGTCGGTTGCGATCGCGCGCGCGGGTGAACAGTCCGAGTTTCGGACGATCGGGGGTTAGGGATGACAGGTGGGTCCCGCCTGTCTGAGAGAGAGAGAGCGCGGGCGCGCGGCTGCGGGCTGGTGCGGGGGCAGGTTGGGCCGGCTGGTGGGTTTCGGCCCACTGGCCGGTTTTTTTCTGTTTTCTCTTTTTCTTTTTCTATTTCTTTTCTGATTTGAGTTTAATTTGAATTCCAGTTTGAATTTGAATTTTTGCAAAACATGCAACACGTCCAAAAATTTTTAAATTCCCCTCTTAACATGATTTAGGGCTTTGAATCAAAATTTTGGGGTGTTACATGGGCTGTCCACAGGAGCCCGAAGTGCGGCGGTTTTAGGTCACCGAACTAAACGCTCGGTATAGCCGAGATCGACAGGTTTTAGCTGAGTTCTAGCAACGGGGAAGAACGAGGAGGGTTCCTAGTACCTTTCCGTAGCCCTGGAGGGGACGGAGAGGCTGTGATCGGAGCTCTCCGATCGGTTCTGAGCGGCGGAGGAAAATTCCCGGCTCTGTGTTCTTGTGAGGAGGAAATGGCGATAGATTCAGCCGAGGAGGGGGAAGAACGCCTTAAGAAGGCGCTGAACCGACTCGCGCCCGCGCGTGGCCAAGCAGCTGCTGGCGCGGCGGCCTCCCTCGGTGGCGATTGCAGCTGCAGCTCGGCGACCCGAGTGAGAAAAGTCTAAGTCGGTTGAATCATCCCTGTTGCTGACATGTGGGTCCATTTTCATTTTTAACCTCTGAGATTAACTCCTCACCACTGTTGTAAACAGTTAGCCCCAAAATGCCCATGGTGATTCAAATTATTCACCTCTGAGCCATTTGAATTGGTTAGAATTCAAATTGGGTTTGGTTTGGCTAATTTCAGCACATGTTCAGTTTGAAATGCATATAAAGTTTGAATTTGCCCCACTTAGCTCATGTCAAGATCATCTCCAAATGGAGTGAAAATTGGTGTGTGAGCTCACAAAAATGTGCTGAGTAAGAATATGTCTCCCAATTTTGAATTCATGGGATAAAAACAGTTTGAATTTGAATGTAGTTTCAAACTGCCCTCTTTCTAGCTATGCCCAAAATGACCTCAAAAAGGTTTTGAATTTGGGTGAAACTTTGCATGGACATTCCTAGCACAATGTGGGTGTTTTCATATGCCCAGCCCCTATATATCACATGTGGGAAATACCACCTTTGCAATATGTGAGTTTGTTCTCTAATGAGTATGTTGATGGTGGTTACTTGCTCTTCAAATGTGTTCATCAACTTTCTTCAAATGAGGTGTGTGTGTGGTGATGAACACTTTGAATATGTGTCCAAAAACTGAGGACCTTACAGCCTTCATGCAAGCAAAAGGGCTTGGAAACGCCCCCAACTATTAAGTCACCGTGCGCCCGAATGGTAATGCCGGTTTTGCTCTCAGAAAACATCAAAATACGTCGCCTCTCGTCGGCTTCAAGCTAGGTTTGAAAAGGGGATATCACCGCCATCTAGCCTAGCTCCTTGGTGCCTAATTTCGTGACCAAAGATTGAATAAAGATGGAGAATCTCTTGATTTTGTACCAGGAGGTCGGGTTGCGCCCTCCGAAGGAAAAACTTCAAATTGGCGCTCGGTGGTCCATGGTTCGACGGGAGGGTTGAGGATGAGCAGCACGGATACCTGGGCCGTCCTTGGGTGCCCTTGCTCGGGTGTGAAAGTCTCCGGTGGGGGCTGTCCACGTGCACACCGGTTCGCGGTTGTTTTAGGTCGCCGCCCGGGGAAGCTGTCCTATTGTGGAGAACGCCGGAAACTGTGGTCTGTCGCGCTGAGGAGGTGTAGGGAGATTAGGTGTTGCTGTTTTTCAGCTCGGGAAGGCGGTCTGTGCGAGCTTCTACCAGCTTTTGATCGGAGCACAGAGGCGGCGGCAACGTGCTGTTCGGCTGTTGCTCGGGGAGAGGCAGGGCACCACAGCTCGATTAAGGGGCAAACTGAACACGCTGAGAAATGAATGGAACGCCGAGCAGGTCGCCAGCGCAAGATTGGAACCAGGAGGTGTCCTCCCCGTGATGTCTCGGTGGCGCCTGCAGCCACCTCGGCAGCTTAAGTCTGAACAGAGACTTTGCTTCGAGTGTAAGTTCAAATGGCACTATGACATGTGGGGTCCACCTCTGTTCCTCCCAAAAGATCTCCCAATTTTTGGGTACAGTGCCAACTTAACTCAAGTGGAGCTCAAATTTGAAACCCGTTTGACAAATTCACAAGTTTTACTTCAGTTTCAAATTTGAAATTCAAATTTCAATGAAATTCACAAGTCTCTTTGATATACATATCAAAGCACCTCCAAATTTTCTCAAAATTTGTCCCCCTCATAATTTGGACCTGAAGAACTCAAAAAAGGATTCAAACTTTTAATTTGGTGGCTGCAAAGGGGGGATTTACAACCATAGTTTGCATATTTCATTTAAAATGACCACCTTTGCATTTACATGATCATTTGAATTAAAAGTGGACTTGAATTCATGTGCTTGCTCATGACCATCTTGACATGTTTAGAAAAGTTTTTGCAAGTCCCGTTTCTTGGATTTAAACTCAACTTTATTCATCACTAAAGTTTTCCATTTACATGTTTTGGGACTTTTACATTCCTCCCCCCTTAAAAAGAATCTCGTCCCGAGATTCATGATTAAGAACAACGTGGGGAGGACGACTACTGAACATAATCCTCTAATAACTCTGGATGATTGCGTTGTAAATACTCCTCGCTTTCCCATGTAGCTTCGTCGGACGTGTGATTTTCCCATAGCACCTTGAAAAATCACAGCGTCCGGTTTCTGGTCTGGCGAGTCCTTTCATCAATTATCCGGGTTGGATGCTCAACATAAGTGAGGTCCGGCTTCAAATCTGCGATGTCTCCCATCAGAATCTCCGTTGGAACTTTCAAACACTTTCGCAACTGAGATATGTGGAAGACGTTATGAACTACAGCTAAGGCTGCCGGTAACTCCAAATGGTATGCCACGGGTCCACATCTTTCAATGATGACGAAGGGACCGATAAAACACGGAGCTAATTTTCCTTTCACTCCGAATCGGTGAATGCCCTTCATAGGAGATACGTGGAGGTGTACGTGTTCTCCAATTTGAAAGTTCAGAGGATGACGTCTCTTATCCGCATAGCTCTTTTGTTTGGACTGAGAGGCTCTAAGATTTGCTTGAATAAACCTTACCCGCTCTTCTACTTCATTTACGAGATCAATCCCGTAAATAACTCTCTCGCCGGATTCACACCAGGTCAAAAGGGTGCGGCACTTCCGGACGTAGAGAGCTTCATAAGGTGCCATTTTTGTGCTCGTTTGATAACCGTTGTTATACGAGAACTCCACCAACGGTAAGTGATCATCCCAGCTCTTACCGGATGGCACACGCCCTTAGCATATCTTCAAGGATTTGACTCACCCTCTCAGTTTGCCCATTGGTTTGAGGGTGATACACGGAGCTTTGAATCAATTTGGTTCCCAAGGATGCGTGTAGCTGTTCCCAGAAACGGGCTATGAACAGCGATCCTCTGTCAGAGACAATGGTACGGGGAACTCCATGCAAGCACAAGATTCGTGCTATATACAACTCCGCATACTGCATGGCGCTGTATTTGGTATGCACGGGAATGAAACGTGCTGATTTGGTTAATCGGTCAACGATTACCCAAATCGAATCATGGTGGTGGGAGGTCATCGGCAACCCGACGATGAAATCCATACTCAAGTCTTCCCACTTCAATGCCGGTATTTGTAGCGGTTGCAACAGGCCTGACTTCTTCACATGGTCGGCCTTAACTCTTCGACACGTATCACACTCTGAAACGTATTTTGCAACTTCACGTTTCATATGTGTTCACCAAAACTTCTTCCGGAGGTCTTGGTACATTTTATTGCTGCCCGGGTGAATAGAAAATTTGGATAAGTGCGCCTCATCCAAAATTTTCTTCCGCAGCCTCATATCACGGGGTACGACTATCCGGTCCTTGAACCATAAGGTATCTTCATCATCTAACCGGAAACATTTCATCTCCCCGTTCTTCAACCTCCTTTTGATATGAGCCATGCCCTTGTCTTTCTTTTGAGCTTTCATAACCTCCTCTCTTATTGTGGGTATGAGAGCTAGATTATGTAGAGCTCCATATGGAACCAAGTAGAGACTCGGTTCTTCCTCTTCTATCGGCGTAAGGGTCAGATTATGAATATGAGATTTCCAGCTGAGTGCATCGGCAACCACATTTGCCTTGCCCGGATGATAATGAATTTCAATCTCATAGTCCTTGATCAGCTCCAACCATCGCCGTTGTCGCATATTCAACTCTTTTTAAGTGAATATGTACTTCAAGCTTTTATCGTCGGTGTAGAGATGAACCAGATTTCCCAATAGGTAATGTCTCTACATCTTCAAAGCTAACACCACGGAAGCAAGCACGAGATCATGAGTTGGATAATGTTGCTCATGATTCCGTAACTGCTGTGATCCATATGCAACCACGCGTCCTCCTTGCATGAGTACACAACCAAGTCCGATGCCGGATGCATCACAATAAACATCAAAGGGCTTGGTTGTATCCGGTTGAGCTAAAACCGGGGCTGTTGTGAGGTGTTTCACCAACACTTGAAAAGCTTCCTCACATGGCTTACTCCAATCATATTTGATGCCCTTTTTCAGTAGCTCCGTCATAGGTTTGGAGATTTTTGAGAAGCCCGGGATGAACCTCCGATAATATCCCGCCAAACCCAAGAAGCTATGAACTTCATGGACTGATGTTGGAGACTTCCATTTCAGCACTTGTTCAATCTTGCTTGGATCAACCGCGATGCCTTCCGCTGAAATAATATGTCCAAGAAACGACACTTGGTTGATCCAGAATTCACATTTACTAAACTTTGCATAAAGCTTGTGATCTCTCAGTCGTTGGAGCACAATATGCAAATGTTTAGCGTGTTCCTCTTCTGATTTGGAATAGAACAAGATGTCGTCGATGAATACCATGACGAACTGATCCAGCTCCGGCATGAACACCGAGTTCATAAGATACATAAAGTGAACCGGGGCATTGGTCAACCCAAATGACATGACAAGATACTCATAGAGTCCATATCTTGTCGAGAATGCTGTTTTCGGGATATCTTCCGCTCGAATCTTGATTTGATGATATCCCGACCTTAAGTCCATCTTTGAGAAGACTTTAGCACCCACTAGCTGATCGAAAAGAATATCAATTCTTGGTAGTGGATACTTGTTCCTATCGTCACAGCATTTAATGGACGATAATCGACGCATAGCCTCAACTTCTTGTCCTTCTTCTTCACAAATAAGGCCGAGCAACCCCATGGTGACGAACTTGGATGAATTAACCCCTTCTCCATCGGATCTTTGAGTTGCTCCTTCAGTTCTGCTAGTTCATTTGGAGCCATTTTGTATGGTCTCCGAGAGACCGGCGTGGTTCCCGGTATCAACTCTATTTTGAATTCCACCTCGCGCTCGGGTGGTAAGCCCGGAAGATCTTCGGGAAACACGTACGGATATTCACGGACTAGCGAAATGTCTTCTAACTTGCAAGCCTCGGCATTACATACTTCCGGGTCTTTGGAAACCGGTTTGCCGAGATACAATGTTTGACGCCCGTGAAGTGGAGAGTCCAAGTGAACACTCCTGTTCTCGATGTCTAGAACAGCCTTATGGAAGGTCAACCATGATATTCCTAATATGGTATTGATTCCTTGGTCTTTGAGATTAATGAGGGTGGTAGGATAAATTTTCCACCCAAACAAAGTGGTGCTCGAGAAACGACTTCATTAGTCGATATGTCTCCACCTGGCGAATGAATGAGGTAAGATCCTTTTGTGATAGTTGTGGAGATCTAATCCCGGATCACCGTCGCCCTGCTAATGAAATTATGTGTTGCACCAGAGTCGAATAAAATGACAACCGTCTTGTCATTTAATGTGAACCTGCCCGCAAGGACTGGACCTCCTTTGGGCATATCATCGACTGACACATAATTAACCGTTCTCACTTTAGACATAGCTTTTCTTTGCTGTCCCAGATCACTCTTTGGAACTGGACACACAGACATAATGTTGCTGCTCGGTTCAGTTGCTTCATTGACGATGTGTTCGTTGTCAATATGAAGTGGGACACCACTCGGTTCAGCTGAGAAATCACCGGAATCATCTTCAACATCTTGAGGGAAATACCATTCTGGTGCACCTTGTTGATACTGAGGTGCATGAGAAATAAGTTGCTGCTGCGGTGGAGGTGAATAAAACCTCTATGGAGTATACGAGTCGTCATACTCCAAGAATGACTGCACTTCTTGTGGAACCTCTCGACCAGAAGGTGAACGGATTACCAACCGATACTTCTGAGGCAGATAATTGCATTCATCCTGTGATGAGTCCCTCTCGCTCTTTTCTTTAAGGTAGAGATTGGAATAATATTCCTGAGTGATAACACAGCTAACAAACTCATCAAAATTCACTTGGCTAACTTAAGCCAATTCACATCGCAGCCTAGCAGTCAGCCCTCGGTAAAAATGATAACCCCTCATGGATGGTGATTCACATAATCGGGGACATATTGAGCTAAGCGACTGTATTCCTTCGCATACTCAATAACACTCATTTCCCCTTGCTTTAGACTCCAGAATTCATCCAGACTTGTTTGCATTACGCCCGCAGGGACGAAGCGAGCACGAAATGCATCCTGGAACTCCGCCCATGTGACACGATGCCCTGCTGGTTGGACAGCAAGGTATTCTGCCCACCAGGCTCCAGCAAAACCGTGAAGCTGCTGAGCGGCATATAGAGTCTTCGAGAAGTCATCACATTGGATCAACCCAAACTTGGACTCAATGACACGTAACCAGTGATTTGCTTCACAATGGTCAGCCGCTTCGGAGAATACCGGCGGTTGTGTTGCCAAGAAATCCAGATAAGTGCTCGGGGTTGGCATGTGATGTTGAGCTTCTCTATTTATTCCCTGCTGAACTAGAGTTTTGAGAGTTTCATTCATCTTTGCCATAATTTCAGCCAATCCGGTTGGAGATGGCTCTTGTGATGAAGTCGAGTCATTCCCACCTCGACTTGAGCCTCCAATCTCCATTTGAGAATGTGTGCGTACCATACTGCACGAAACATAATTTTGAGTCAATCAAAATTCTATCTCAGTAGTAAGTAAAGATAATTAAAACTTGAACATGTCATGAACTTTATAAAATCGTAACCACATTCATGTTTAAACAAATCTTAAGTACGCTAAACTAATCAGATGGACTACCCTGACCAGTTCACACAAACTCCAAAATTTAGTCCAGTTAACTACAGATTCTTGACTTGCGTTCAATACCAAAGGTTTAGTAAACTTCAGTATCTTTCCAACAAGTACTCATAGGCATCTAGATTATCTATGGATCAAAAGTTATGATTGCTCAAAGTTGACAGAATTCCTGGCTAAAATTTGCCAGCATCTCCTTTGTATGTGGCTACCTTTATCACAGTTGTGTATGCAAATACAATAAGAATCTGAGCAAACTCTGAACTACAACAATGTGGCAAATTTCATATCCTTTCCAAAGGCGTATCGTATGCTCCTTAAGGATTTTCCTACAGGAAGTTATGGCTTAAAAACAGAAAGGTCCAGAGAGGTTTTTGCTGCTGTCCTGGTTCTGAACAGTTTGCCATCAACTGGACTTTTCACCAACTTAACGTGTGATTTTTCTCTGGAGGTCTACAAAGATGTTGTAGAGCACATGAAAATATTTCCAGAACTGTATCATACACCTTAATTGGTTAAATCAACTCAGAGTTATGCTCTGTTAAAGTCCAGCAAGAATTCCTGCCAGAAACAGAGCACTCTGTTTTTGAAAACTTTGACGCCTAGTCATGCTCTCATTTGAATCTTAGCTCAAAATAAGAGTTCAGTAGCTAATACTTGTTTCAAACTTTCATTTTTAGTTTAATGTTAGTTCATGAATCATTTCTTAAAAGGGAAGAGGTTATTAAGTGTAGTACGGTGTCGATGCACCGTAAGAAACATGTCGGTACTACATTGCCTCTCCAAAAAAATATCCTAACCTGATTATACCGGCATATACGACTCAATTGTGGCACTAAACGGTCTCTTGCACACGTGTACTACACGGGATACGTACGTGGTTAGTACCTGCAGAAGAACACTCAATAGTGGTGCACTCAAAGGTTGTTTTCATTTCAGGCAGTTCCATATTTGAAAGTAATACAAACGCCCGTATCATTGCCATATGGCCGTCCTTGAGTTAAGCCACATCTCAAGGTACGTGATCGTGTTTTAACACCACACGATGGGGAACCCGAGTATATCATGAACGGGTCGTCACGGTTGGGAATGGTATCAACCCAACGGATACCACCTACTGCCCTGCAGGGCACGCCGATGGCAAGCGCTGCGTCTGTCCTCCTAGGCTATTTCCAGAAGAACACACTATCGCGTTACTGACCACATGATGGGGTCTCCACTTGCTTGCCTAATGCACGCTAGGGATCAGCGTTTCATATGAACTCAGGAACATGAAGAGTCCAAGAGATTCATATTAACGTCTCACACCAAGTTGTGAGACCTATCCCTGAACCACTTCCCTCGTCAGGGGAGCTAACCGAAATTGAACCGCTTTTGGTGGTGTTCCTTACCATTCTTACCTGAACGTAGGTGCGTCGTTACATAATCAAAGTTCAGAATTATAACAAGTATGTTAGTTATGCCACTTAAGTAACTATACTACTATAGTCCTTATGTGGGCCTATTATTGTTTCCTCACCGTATCATAATTTTTTGTCGTAATACGATCCGTATTCCGTGCGCTATTACCAATGCGGCTCTGATACCACGCTGACAGGGCCCGGACCTGATCACGGGGAGGGGGCACCTCACCCGGGAATCGCATTGGGTGGTGCTGTGTTATGCGGCACCCAACAGCACACATATAAGGAAAACTGTATTACATAAATAAAAGCGGAAGCTTACAGATGTTCTTTGTAAATAATTTACATAAATTAGCTACAACGGAAGTCTATAAACAGCTCACGTCGAATATCTAAGAAGCACTCAAGAAGAGGTCCTGCCCGCAGACTCCTCTTGCTAGCAACACGAAGACATGGCGGCGGCTAGGTCCTCCATGTGTTACCCGACTCGGACGTTTCCGAGTCTCACTGGACAACCTTCTTTATGAGCATCGTCTTAAGCTGCAAAACTACTCATATAGCAAGAGTGAGCACAAAGGCTCAGCAAGACTTAACCGTCTGTCCTAAGACATGCAACTGTACATGAAAGTAACTTAAGACCTAACATATAAGTTGCAAAAAGACTCGCCTATGAGTTCATCCTTAACTTTCAGATTTTAGCCATAATGGTAGTGACCTTGCGCCCAGCAACATTGGAACTCCACAATCAAACAAGAAATGTTTCATTCCAATGTTACTTTTCCCAAGGTAGAAAATAACTTTAGTTTGCTCTATCTCTACTTCAAACAGGGTTTTCATGCAATTATAATAATCATAGAAGCAATTAAAACTTTGCAAACTGTTTCCACACAAGTTGATTACTACGTCACAACATGGGAGCAAGCGGTACTCAATAACCGCGAGGGATGGTGATTCGAATCAAACACTGCCCGGATAGCTCGACACATACGCCCGCCTATGAAGACCCAAATCTGGCGTCCTTCATTACGTCATATGTGGCAACCTTTCGCAGGACACTGGACTGTAGAACCGGTCGCGCCATCTCGGGCTCATAGGTCTAACGAGACGATGTGGTATGCCTCTACAATCCAGTTAACCTGGTACATCGGTTTCTTGGGTCCCATATAGCAGTAAGCATCCGGTACACAACTCAATACTTGCTCCTGGATGCGGCACACGCATCGGTCCTTAACCGACACAGGCAGAGCTAGTCGACCAAGACCTCGTCTTATCGCTGCCTACTCTCCTGCCTGGTCTCATCTTTAGAAATGTAAACTTTAGTTTTCCCCTCTCTTCCAACCATACTTATTAAATCCTGAACTACAACTCGCGAGTAGATTCCAACTACTCGTCTTCTACCAGATGTCCTAGCCTATTTAGAGCGGCCTTATTCTACAGCGATGACACCTTTCTACCCTTGAACCCAGGGTTCATTTTGGTTATGCAAGTGGAGTATAAAACATCCTTGACCTAATGCACATACAAACTCGAACCATAGTAGTGAACAAAGTAAAAACTTTATAAAATAGCTTAAATGCAAACCAGAGCTTGCCTTGGTTTTTCAGGTGACTAAAGTCAGAAAACTGTGAAGTTAGTTGCTGATGACTTGAAGCTTAATCACTGCCCATCTTGTTCCTTGATCCAAGCTTCACTCCTCCACTTTTCCACGTTTAATCACTACACGTTATGAATATCTATATATGTTTAATTGTAAAACTTTTGCTAACAGCGCTAAAGACAAGTTCAAAACTAGAAATCTGTTTAAGAATTTATAATGACACTGGTGCTAGGTGTTTGGTTTTGCGTTAAAGTACTATGATCAAGTGATAAGTGGGGTTCATCACTTGGGTGGTGTTGATCATCTATAAGGTTAAACAGTATAGTACTGATCCAAGACTCCAATGGAGCTGAAAATGTTCTTGTGAGTTCCTTGTTACAAGAAAGTCATCTGGACCAAAATTTGGAATTTTTCAATGAATAGATCACTCAAAACAATTCCCTAAGAATTTAGGCAAACAGGAATTAATTCTGAATAAATTTGCACTTTCATGCAAATTCAAGTGAACTACAATTTCAAACATATGGCATGGAGCATGCATGAATTTTTCTAGGATTTGTGGGGCTAAGAACTGCCCAGAATTGAATTTCCAAGATTTGGAAGTTCTCTGAAATTGTTTCTGTATTCATTTGAACACAGAAACTTGAAATCAGAATTATCCTAACTAAATCAACTCCAAATGAGCTGAAAAATTTACAGGAGTGTCCTAACATCCTAAAGAATATCCTGGTAAGATTTGAGGGTTTTTAGATGAACCAAACTCCCTTAAAAATTCTTTTGCTGAAAAGCTTTATAGAATTTTCCAGAATTTTCTATTGATTTTCATACAAATTGGTTTGCATATTTGGATAGATTTTTTCAACCTGAATCCAACCCAATTTGAATCACTAAATTTGGAGCTCCCTAGACAAAAGTTATAAGGTTCTAAAGTTTGAACTGAATTTGGGGATTCAAATAAACCGGAAATGTTTAAACTCTGAGCCGTGGGTCCCGGTACACGTGTCTATCGGTGAAACCAAGCCACACGGGGCCACAGGACCTTTCCCACACAGCCACAAGGGATCCCGGAGCCGCAACAGATCAGAAACTTTAAATTTTCGCCACTGACATGCGGGACCCGCCCGACCTTCTTCCTCCTCGGGCTGTTGCCTCTCCCGCGCTGCCCCCTCGCCGGAATCCCACCAGAGCTCGCCGGAGTCGGCTTCCCGGCCGCCTCTCGGCTCGGTACTTGCCGCCTAGGGGTTTCCAGCTACGAGGAAGCCATTGGTGCGGTGCTCTCGGGCTGTCGGTGCTCGGAAACCGGTCGGCGACGTGCGACGGCTTCGGTCCATGTCCGGCGACGTCGGCCGGCTCCCCTACCAACCCAAACTCGCAGTTTTCTCGCTCTAGAGCATCAGTGACACATGGCAAAGGCCGTCATGCAAGCAAAAGGGCTTGGAAACGCCCCCAACTATCAAGTCACCGTGCGCCCGAATGGTAAAGCCGGTTTTGCGCTCGGAAAACATCAAAATATGTCGCCTCTCGTCGGATTCAAGCTAGATTTGAAAGGGGGAGATCACCGCCATCTAGCCTAGCTCCTTTGGCTTAATTTCGTGACCAAAGATTGAATAAATAGGGAGAATTTCTTGATTTCGTACCGGGAGGTCAGGTTGCGCCCTCTGAAGGAAAAACTTCAAATTGGCGCTCGGTGGTCCATGGCTCGACGTGAGGGTTGAGGATGAGCAGCACGGATCCCTGGGGCGTCCTCGGGTTCCCTTGCTCGGGTGTGAAAGTCCCAGGTGGGGGCTGTCCACGTGCACACCGGTTCGCGGTTGTTTTAGGACGCCGCCGGGGAAGCTGTCCTAGTGTGGAGAACGCCGGAAACTGTGGTCTCTCGCGCTGAGGAGGTGTAGGGCGATCAGGCGTTACTGTTTTTCAGCTCGGGGAGGCGGTCTGTGCGAGCTTCTACCGGCTTTTGATCGGAGCACAGAGGCTGCGGCAACGTGCTGTTCGGCTGTTGCTCGGGGAGAGGCAGGGCACCACAGCTCGATTAAGGGGCAAACTGAACACGGTCAGAAATAAATGGAACACCGAGCAGGTCACCAGCGCAAGATTGAAACCAGGAGGTGTCCTCCCTGTGAAGTCTCGGTGGCGCCTGCAGCCACCTCGGCAGCTCGAGTCTGAACAGATACTTAGCTTCGAGTGTAAGATTAAATGGCACTATGACATGTGGGGTCCACCCCTGTTCCTCACAAAAGATCTTCCATGTTTTGGCACAGTGCCAACTTCACTCAAGTGGAGATCAAATTTGAAACCCATTTGGCAAATTGACATGTTTTACTTCAGTTTCAAAATTAAAATTCAAATTTCAATGAAATTCACAAGTCTCTTTGATATACATATCAAAGCAGATCCAAATTTTATCAAAATTTGTCCCCCTCATAATTTGGACCTGAAGAACTCAAAAATGGATTCAAACTTTTAATTTTGTGGCTGCAAGGGGGGGTTTGACAACCATAGTTTGCATCCTCCATTTAAAATGACCACCTTTGCATTTACATGATCATTTGAATTAAAAGTGGACTTGAATTCATGTGCTTGCTCATGACCATCTTGACATGTTTAGAAAAGTTTTTGCAAGTCCCATTTCTTGGATTTAAACTCAACTTTATTCATTACTAAAGTTTTCCATTTACAAGTTTTGGTACTTTTATAGGTAACAACGTGGAAGAAATCTTGTCGGTTTCCCTAGTACCGGGTATTCCCGTGCGCACAGGAGAAAAACCGCTTAAGGATCTCGTCACCTCCGCAGGTTGAGCTTCGGAGGCGCCATGTGTTCAGCGGGGGCCGGGCCTCCCTTTTCTCAGAGGCGAGCTCCAGTTGCACCACGTATCTGGAGGGCGGGACCTCCCTTCTCATTAGAGGCGAGCTGTGGGGGCGCCACGTGTCAGTGCCGGACCTCCCCTCTCCTCGGAGGTGGGCTCTGGGAGTGTCATGTGTCCAGCAGCGCCGGACCTCCTTTCTCCTTAGAGACGAGCTCCGAGAGCAACACGTGTCCAGAAGTGTCGATCCTCCCTTCTCCTCGGAGGTGAGCTCCGAGGACGACACGTGTACAGCAGTGTCGGACCTCCCTTCTCCTCGGAGGTGAGCTCCGAGGATGACACGTTTCCAGCGGGGCAGACCTCTCGGAGGCGAGCTACGAGGGTGACACGTGTCCAGCGGGGCGGACATCTCGGAGGCGAGCTCCGAGAGTGACAAGTGTCCAGCGGGCCGAACCTCTCGGAGGCGAGCTCCGAGGGTGACACGTGTCCAGCGGGCCGGACCTCTCAGAGGCAAGCTCCGAGGGTGACAGGTGTCCAGTGGGCCAGACCTCTCAGAGGCGAGCTCCGAGGGTGACACGTGTCCAGCGGGCCGGACCTCTCGGAGCAAGCTCCGAGGGTGACACGTGTCCAGCGGGGCTGAGCCTCGCTTCTCCGCAGAGACTAGCTCCAAAGTCAACACATGTCCCGCGGGGTCAGACCTCGCCCCTTCTCCTGAGGCGAGCTCCAAGCCTGCCACGTGGCCAGCAGTGCCGGACCTCACCCCCTTCGCAGGGATGACCTCCGAAGGTGCCACGTGGCCAGCAGGCCGTGGAAAGTGCTCCTTGGCGAATTGGAATTGGCTCTTTTCAGCTATATTTCACCCATTCCCCACCATTTTTATGATTCTTTCTCCCGTTGTATTTCTTTTATAATGTTCCTCTATATGCAATGCATGGATATGAAATTGAGGGTGTTACAAACCTACCCCCTTTAAACTAAATCTCGCCCTCGAGATTCGATAGAGTAGAGAATAGGTGAGGGAATTCTGCCTTGAGGTCTTCCTCACGCTCCCATGTAGCTTCGGCTTCTGTGTGATGGCTCCACTGTACCTTGCACCAATGGATCACTTTGTTCCTCGTGACCCTTTCCTTCACGTCCAAAATTTGGACAGGGTGCTCTACATAGGTCAGATCCTCTTGAAGCTCGAGGTCATCCATTGGTACTTGTTCTTATGGTACTCTCAAGCACTTCTTGAGCTGGGATACATGAAACATGTCATGCACGTTGGAGAGGTGCGTTGGGAGCTCTAGTTGATAAGCTACCTCTCCCCGCTTGCCCAAAATCTTAAATGGGCCGATGTAGCGAGGTGCTAACTTGCCTTTGACGTTGAAACGTCGTTGGCCACGGATAGGCGATACCTTAAGGTACACGAAGTCTCCTACTTCGAAGGTCAACTTTCTTCGCCTATTGTCCGCATAACCTTTTTGTCGTGACTGAGCAGCCTTCGAGTTCTCCCGTATTGTTTGGACTTGCTTCTCGGCCTTTTGCAGCACTTCGGGTCCAAACACTTGGTTCTCTCTGGTCTCATTCCAGAACAGCGGCGTTCTACACCGTCTACCATACAATGCTTCGAAAGGTGACATCTTCAAGCTGGCTTGATAGCTGTTATAGTATGAGAACTCAGCATACAGCAAGCTCCTATCCCAACTACGCCCATGTTTCAAGGCGCAGGCTCTCAACATGTCTTTCAAAATTTGATTTGTCCTCTCAGTTTGCCCGTCGGTTTGTGGGTGATAAGCGGAGCTGAAATCCAGTCGGGTACCATAGCTTCATGCAGCTTCTTTCAGAACCTAGAGGTAAATTTGGTACCCAGATCTGAAACTATCCTCTTCGGAACTCCATGTCGGCACATGATTTGCTCCATGTACAGCTCGGCTAGTTCTGCGACGCAGTACGTGGTTCTAACAGGAATAAAATGGGCTGTTTTTGTCAATCGGTCCACAACAACTGTGACACTGTCATTTTTGATTTCTGCATATATTCATATTTTATATGTGGAAAACATTTTTAAATAAATAGAAACAGAGAAAGAATAAAAAAGATAGCCAAAAATAGCCAATTCCAGTTCACAGACTGCGCCGGAGACAATACCCGCGGCCCGCTGGCCACGTGGTGCCTTCAGAGCTCATCCCCGCAAAGGGGGAGAGGTCCGTCGCTAACTGGCTACGTGGCAGGCTTGGGGCTCATCCCTGCAAAGTGGGAGAGGTCCGACCTCCGTGGGACACGTGTTGCCCCCGGAGCTAGCCTCTGCGGAGGAGCGAGGCCAGTCCTGCAGGACACGTGTCGTCACCAGAGCTAGTCACCATGGAAAAGAGAGGACCAGCCGCGCGGGACACGTGTTTCTCTCGGAGCTCACCTCCGAGAGGTCCGGCCCCGCCAGACACGTGTCGCTCTCGGAGCTCGTCTCCGAGAGGTCCGGTCCGACCGGACACGTGTCACCTCCGGAGCTCACCTCCGGGAGGTCCGACGCTGTTGGACACGTGTCAACCTCGGAGCTCGTCTCTGGAAAGAGAAAGGAAGTCTAGCGCTGTTAGGACACGTGGCACTATCGGAGCTCACCTCCAAAGAGAAGGGAGGTCCGGCACTGACACATGGCACCCCCGGAGCCACCCCGAAGAGAGGGGAGATCCGGAACTGACACGTGGCGTTTGCGGAGTTCGCCTCAGATTGAGAGGGGAGGTTTCAACCCACCAGACACGTGGCGCACGCGGATCTCATCTTTGGAGAGAGGATGGTCCCGCCCGCCAGGACGCGTGGCGCATGCGGAGCTCACCTCTAAGTAAGAGGGAGGTCTCGCCCGCCTGACACGCGGCACAACCAGAGCTCGCCTATGCGGAAAAGGGAATCCCAGGTCCCGCAGGACACGTGGACCCTCCGGTGCTCATCCCTGCGTAAGGACGCGGTTCTGAAGCGGTTTTCCTCTGTAAGTGAGTATCCGTTACTGAGAAAACCGACACAAACTCTTTTACGTTGAATACTGCCACCAAATTAATTAAAGATAAGTTGTTAAGATTCAAAAACAATTTGAATAGGACTCATATTCGAAGTCCAATCAGATTAGAACTCTTCTCTTCCAGATTATAAATAGAACTCAAAACAACCCCTTGGTCGTAACATCCTTTCTATGCCGACAACTTAGAAGCCCTAGCCCCCAACTCGCCGAGCTAACCCCTTTGCCGGAGTTCAGTCGCCGGTGGTCGCCGGATGTAACACCCCAAAACCTGCTAAAGAGGGGAATTTAAAATTTTTTGGACGTAATGCATGTGATGAAGCAATTCAAATTCAAACTGGAATTCAAATTCAAATCAAAACAGGAAAAGAAAAGGAAAAGTAAAAAAGAAAATGGCCAGTGGGCCAAAACCTGCTCTGTCGGCCCAAGACCGCACACCAGCCAGCCCAAACCCGCGCGTGCCCCCCTCTCTCCCTCTCTCTGACACGTGGGGCCCGCATGTCATCCCTCTCCTCGGGCGCGCCCCAACCGACCCTGGCCCTCTCTCGCACCCGAATCAAAACCAACCTCCGGAAAACCGCGCCCCCAGCCCGATCTTCGACCCCGGACACTGCTACTTATCAAAACCGATCCTCCGCCGCCTCTCCTCGTGCATTCCACGCAAGGAATCTCGCCGAATTCCCCAGGGCCGCTCCCTTTTTCTCTCCGGTGAGAACCGAAGCTTCTACCGCCGATTTCCTTCGATCCTCACTCGAATTTCCTGATCTAATGTGCTGATCATGTTCCACCGCGTCCAGGGAGTCTCGCAGGTGAAGGAAACCCGGTGTTTTGCGCTCTGGGCATAGCTCCGGCGAGCACCGCCGCATTTTCACCTCGAACCTCGTCACCGACAGCGTTCCAGGGCTCCGAGTTCAAGAAAAAACCCCGAGGTGAGATCCTCTACATCCCCTCTTCCGTTCTATGCCAAGAAATCCAAGTTTTAGGAAGTATAGACGAAAACCCGAAGATCTCCGGTGAGATCGCCGCCTCCCGCCGCCGCGCGCCGCCGGGCAGCGCCGCCCGCGCACGGCCAGGACGACGTGGCCCCCTGAGGCCCGACCATTTGAAATCGTGCGTTTCCTATTAGATCTAACCTGTACCGCTTCGTGTTATAATCTCAGCCGTCTGTTTTAAATCGGACGGTCCACGGTGGCCCTGCATTATAAAGGCCGGGATTCTTACGCGCTACCCCCTGGGGGTCTCGGAAAACACGAGCTAGCCCCGGAAACTTCTGATCTAGCCCCTAGACCTTCAGAAATTCATGTAAATTCATTTAAAAATCAGTTTTAGCCCTGGACATAATAAAAATTAGGAAAAACCCCTCTGTTTTGTGTAACTAGGCCCCTGAAAATTTAGGAAATAGTAAATTAAACCCTGTAGTAGGGTCGATTTGCCTTTTAGACCCTATAGTATATTAAATTCAGAAATTTGAATATGTGACTAGGATTTAAATTTAAAAGGTGAGGCAAACAAATGTGCAAATGCAAATTTAAACTCTCCTAGCACTTGGAAAACCTTTAGAATGAGTTAAGAATTTATTTTAGGCTGAAATGAGATCTGCCTAAGTGTTGCTCATTTTTATTGTTTCTAGAAACATATTTTTGGGCTAGGAAATAATTCTGAAAACTGGTAAAATAAATTTAAATTGATTCACATCAGAGAGGAAGTTCAAAAATATATTATTGAACATTTTAGATCAGAACCTATTCTGTTTAGATGATGTGTCTTACTATTTTAATATTAACATTCACTTTTAGGTATAGAAATTAAATCTGAAAATATAGGAAAATAGGTATGCATGATTTGAAGAGGTTAAATTAGGTCTTTATTTTCAAAAACTTCAAATTAAGATTTTGTAGAAGATCTAAAACCTATTTGGAGTAGGAAACTTTCTTTCATGCAAACTTTGTGGCTAAGAAGTGTATTAATTAAATATAAAGAATTTGTTCAAATTGGAAATTCATATATAGTGTGCAAATAGAAATATGAATACAAAAGTTAGAAATAATATATATATGTTTAAAAATGCATGTAGGCCAAAGATCAACACATCTAGGGTAACCACAACACATAGAAATGTGAATGACTCCCATATGTATGTATGTGTGGTTTGCATGAGTGAAAGTGTGAACTACGGCTTATGGATTGTTGTTTTCTTTTGCTATGTGTATTAGCATGAGTAGAACCTGCCCCAGAGCAAGTTCTCCCCTTCCAAGACCAAGACTTTCCATTCCCAAAGCAGCAGGAAGAAGGAAAGTGTCCTTGACCACTTTGATCCTACGCTAGGATGTGTAGATGGAATTATTTGCATTGTCAATTGAAATATGAAACCCATGCTAGGAAGTTTCCCTAGAATTGCATTATCTTGTTTCCTTGTAGCTTGGGTTGGGATTTGTTTTATTATGTCATTCATTCATATTACTTATGCTTAGCCATGCTTAGAATGGGATAAGTGGGATATGAGATCATCAACTTGTTTACCTTACTCTTGAATGAGACATTATGAGTTATGTAGAGGTAGGGATCGAGGCAAGTTGGATGATTTGGTTGGTGCTGGGTGCACGAGACTCGGGTTTGTGTTTAATACTTGCCTGGATCCTAAGGACCGGTTCATGGAGCATGTAACCTGGCTTTACCGTGCCAACCACATGCTGAGATGGGGCAGCTTGGCCAATTAATTAGGTGTATCCCCGGCGTAGTATGGGTGTTTTGGATGGTGCGTGGAATAGGTGTCAGCTGGACTACCATATGAACCGCAAGGCTCAAGAGGGGGCCACTGCAGCGGGGTTAGAGCCTCTTGTATGTTGTTAGGGGTGAAACCTCAGTGGGCCCACGCTCGTCAGGAATCCCTTTGTAAAGGCCTCGTAGTGATCTCCTGGCTACACACCTGTGAAGTGTGAACGTGGTTCGCGGCCACTGGCATAATGGAGGTTCTTTTAGTCCACCTGGCAACGGGGGATGAAATCACTACATGTGGGTACAGTGGTGCAAACTCTGCAGAGTCAAAACTGTCATGACAGCCGTGCTCACGGTCAAGAGCGGCTTGGACTTATTCATGATTAGAGGATGATGAATTGGGAAGTTGTGGATGTTAAGCGGGAAGCTTAACATTGGAGATGAGACTATGTTCACTTGATAATGATGATGGGTTGAGGGATCGGGACCATTTCACATGTGTAGTAATTTAGGTGTTTAATAAGCTAAGGTGATAGGTAATAATTGTGTAGCGCTTTAACCATGAGTTCAACCTCTCCTTGCTCTAGCCATGCATGACATAACTTTCCCACACTTGCTGAGTACCCACGGTACTCAAACTTGCTTTTCTGTTGGTTTATATTGCTGCTAATGTCAAGAGAATGATGTGGTGTTTAATGACCAAGACTTCGGTCCCGAGGAAGGATTCTAGGTTCACAGAGTCCCCCGGGCAACGCCTGTGACGGAGCCCCCAAGATTTACATTCCGCTACTGTTTTATTTACATGTTATGAACTTATTATCGTCCATCAAGACGTATGCTATGTAAGACTTATTTATATTCAAACACCTGGCTTGTAATATGATGATGCTTCACTATTTGTCGTCACATGTATGAGAAAATGATCCTGGCATACATGTGATATTTACTCGGTTGTTCTTCGGAGAAACCGGGTGTGACAGGAGTGGTATCAGAGCCAAGGTTGCCCGTAGGAACATGGACGTAGGTAGAAATGGACGTATTTAAGGACCCTATTTTCTTAAAAAACTATTTTACAAAGGTGTGGGTTGAAAGTGTTATTTAATGGGGTCACTTTATTCACCTTGTCCCAACTTTTATTTAAAATACAATCTTTATTTAATTCTTATCTAACTTAATTTTAAATGCTTTATGTTTTAGATGGTTCGCATGATCCGCACCGCCCGCAAGTCCACCGAAGGGAGAGTTCCTGTAGTTGCCCTTGCCTTGAGAGAGGAGAACCGTCTGGTGACGTACCACTCCTACGGGTTGGCAGTAGGAGGCTTCTTGCGCCGTCTTCGGCGTATGCTCCACGCCGCCGGCAATGTTGGCAAGCTGATCATACACTACAGCTCCACCAGGACCATCCGTGAGAAGCGGGAAGAATGGAGCTCAGAGATGAGGATTATCCATGAAAATCAGCTACTCAAGATCCACCGCTCTCCAGCTTGTCGGGCGACGCAGGTCGATGCTGAGAAGGATGTCACCTGGGAGGCCATCACCTGCCAGAGTTACATCAACCGTCGCCACCTGGATAGGACGGAGTACATGTATGTCCTCCAGCGTGAGAGCGGCACCGCGGAGTACAAGTACCCGCCAGTGCAGCAGGGGACTTCCCATGAGCACATGAACATGTGCTTGGAGGATGCTGCTATGCTCAGCACTCGACTGCAGGAGTGCCAGCAGGAGCTTCAGGATGTTCGTGACGCCTTGAAGGAGACTGAGGCGTTGCTTCGTGCCAGCTTGAGGGCGAGAGAAAAAGGAGATGGGAATGAACTGTGTGTCATCATGAATGACACGTGGACTCCTGACTCCCCAGACCGCTGGGCGAGCAGGCGTCGCCGCACTTCTCCACCAGCAGCTTCCCCACCCAAAGCGGAATCAGAGGGCAGCCACAATAATGAGGAAGACCCCGAAGAGCCAGCTCAGTGATACGAGTCGTTTAGAGTCCTTTCCCTTATTTCAGCAGGTTATCGAGTAGTCGAGTCAATACCTGAGTTATTTGTGTGTTAATGTTTGGTGTGTGACGTGAGTTGTGGAAGCCATGGGCATTTGTCCACAACCTCTGTAAGGGCCTCAGTTTTGGACACATAACTGAAGTGTTCATCACCATACAAACACACCTCATTTGAGGAAAGATGATGAACACAAATGAAGAGCAAGTAACCACCATCAACATGCTCATTAGAGAACAAACTCACACATTGCAAAAGTGGTATTTTCCACATGTGATATAGGTGGGCTGGACATATGAAAACTCCTACACATTGCTAAGAATGTCCATGCCAAGTTTCACCCAAATTCAAAACCTTTTTGAGGTCATTTTGGATATAGCTAGAAAGAGGGCAGTTTGAAACCATATTCAAATTCAAACTGTTTTTATCCCATGAATTTGAAAGTGGGAGGCATATTCTTACTCAGCACATTTTTGTGAGCTCACACACCAATTTTCACTCCATTTGGAGTTGATCTTGACATGAACTAAGGGGCAAATTCAAACATTATTTGAATTCAAAACTGAACTTCTGCTGAAATTAATTCAAACCAAACCCAATTTGAATTCTGCTAAATTTAAATGGCTCATGGGTGAATAATTTGAATCACCATGGGTATTTTGGGGCTCACTGTTTACAACAGTGATTAGGAGTGAATTTCAGAGGTTAAAACCCCGGGTAGGAC
The DNA here is from genome assembly GCA_030760725.1 of Neostapfia colusana. Classification (NCBI taxonomy): domain Eukaryota; kingdom Viridiplantae; phylum Streptophyta; class Magnoliopsida; order Poales; family Poaceae; genus Neostapfia; species Neostapfia colusana. Next base: position 98,057,977 of record JASWHV010000007.1, on the reverse strand, counting down.
CCACATGTCAGCCACTGAAGCAAAAGAAACCGACTGAGAGCTCAGCTCGGGTAACCGCGAGCGCTGCAGCTGCCGCCACGGTGAAGAAACGGCGAAGCCACCAGCTGCTTGCTGATCTCAGCCGCGGAACCGACTCCCTGGGTCCTTATCTACCCGCCCGAGCGGTCACCGGCGCTTTCCACCGCTGCCTCGTCGCACTTCCACCCAAAACGCCGAAAGACCTCGCCGCCCGAGTGAACCTTCGGTTCCTCATCACCCGGCCAATCCAGTGACCCTCCCGGCGATCTGAGACCAGCACCGGGTGCGCCAAGCCATGTTCAATGCCCTCGCATCGGTTCCAGACCCTGCGCGGTCTTCCCCGAGCTCCACCGCGGCGATCTTTGCCCTGCCGGTTCAGCTCAAGCCGCCGCTGCGGGATCCGCCCTTCCGGACACCACAGCCCACCGTTCACGGAGCTGTAAACAGCAAAGAGGTTCGCCTTCAACCCCTCTTTCTTTTCCGTAAGCTCTGGCGGCGTGACAAGCGCTGCTCAAGCCGGAATTTCATGTTTTCGCGACGGTGTGCAAAAGCGAGGTTTGCACCGATCCGAGAAATTCGTAAGCCACACTGCATCATTCGTCCTCTCATGGAGAGGATTACTTCTAGTAGCCCGTGCGGGTCCATAGGAGCAGGAACCACGAAGAACCGTGGAGAGAAACCGCTGTTCTTCGAGTTTTAGTAGAAATCCCGATTTCTGGCCTAGGTCGCACGGTGACAGCCCAATACAGCTCTTCCCGAGCTCCGTGGAGCTCACATCGACCTTTTCTATGGTCCACTGATGCTCGACGACCCTTAGCTCGAACGGGTTAGGTGCTAGGGAGGACGGGCAACACGGCCGAAGTTCTCCCGAGTCTGCGGCTCGTCGCCGACCATGTGGCGGCCATTTTCATGGCGAGCTGGCCCGAGAATCCTGTTCCCCGGGAGAAAATAGGCAGAGGCGGCCAAAATCGTGAAGTTTGGAGCTTTACAGAAGCCGGCGGCGAGCTCTCCGGCGAGGTTCCTCGGCGGCAGAACGCGGGCAGCGGGAGGTTGACGAAGGGGTGGACCCCAGCTGTCAGCGGGAGATATTTTAAATCGGGATCGGGCTGTAGCCGGGATCGGCTGTGCTGGCGCGCAAATACCCTGTGAGCCCCGGTGTGCCGGACACCTCCGTGCTTGACACGTGTCCCCGCGGGCCCCGAGAGTTTAAACTTTTTCTCCGATTTTCAGAATTCTTCCAAACTTCAAATCTTCATAACTTTGGCTACAAAGCTCCAAATCGAGTGAACCAAATTTTGTTGGATTCAGCTCTCTGATAACTTTCCAGTAAATCAAGTTTCAACTCATGAAAACCCTTATTTCTCCAGAATTAATTCCTCAAATTTTAAAATTTTAGTAATTTTAGCTGGAGAATCCTTTGGAGGAAAATCCTGAAATTTTGCTGGGATGTTCACCAAAATATCCCTGAACTACGATAAAAATTTCAGATCCATTTGAGCTCATTTGATCCACCTAATGGTGTGATTAGTGAAACTGTTCCAGAGAAATTAGAAAATCTTCAGAAACATTTTCAGAATTTCCCCTGGAATTGTTTAGCTCATATCTTTAGCTAGGAACCTTCAAATTAAGTGAGACCAACTCCATTAGAACCCTCTAAAAATCTAGTTTTAAGAAAGTCATAGTTTGTTCCATGAAAAATCCTAGAACACCCTAAGAGTGCTAATTAAGGTCAAGTACATAATTAATTGTGGAGGGCTCAAATGAGCTTTGCTGCAACTAAAACTTGACCAAGTCTCTGTTTAGATTGTAACCAAGCCACAAAAAATTTCACAGTCATTGGGCTTGTCTAGTAAGAGTTATAGACTTCACAAGATTAAAAGTAAATACAACTGCATTTAAATTAATACATGTATTGCTTCTATCATGTAGTCGCTAAGGTCGAGGAGGAACCCAAAGTCCAAGACTTCGTTAATCCGGAGGAACAGCTAGCCTACGAACAAGAGCAGCAAGGCAAGCTCCGGTTTGCATTAACCTTTTTACAAGTTTTTATTGTTTTGAGCACATACTTGATTACTTTATTCTTTGCGTTAGAGTCTTGTGTGGAAACCCAACTGCATAGCCAAGAAAACCATGGGTTGGGTTTAGGATTGCAAACCCCGTTAGCTACTGCAATGCTAAGATAGCGTAGGATTCGGTACAAGTCGAGTAGTTGGAACTACTCGCGAGCATAGGCTAGAGGCACTCGACTCGGGTAGAGATAGCACATGATACACATGGAAAGAAAGATGAGACCGAGCGGAGAGTAAGGGCAGCAGGACTTTGGGGCCTGTGTGCTGTAGCTACGCTTGTGTCGATTGAGGACCCAGCCGTGTGCGGGCCTGTTGAACAAGCTAGAACAGTACCGAAGACCTACCGGCTATATGGGAACTGGGAAACTGATGTAACTCGGGTAGCTGGGTATTGAGGCATTGCCCGTCGTTCAGAGGGTAGGTTGAGAGCTCGAGGTGTAAATCGGCTGGCGGCACTGAGATGCGTGTGCAGAGACCTCTTGCTCGGGATGATGGGACCAGTTCAATATTTGGCTGACGGGCGAAAGGTAGTTGCGTACGGCGTCCGTGATGGTTGTTGTAGGCAACATCGAGTACGGGCGTACGTGACAAGTTGTTCGGGTAACCCTGCAGGTGTAAATCGATTATAATCGCCGTCCCTCGCGGTCAGTGAGTACCACTTGTTCACTGTACCGTGACATAGAAAGAACAGGCTAGTTACATGTTAAAATGTTGCTGATTGAAAGATGGACTCTGATTGCTAATGATTTGCTGTAGTTTAGAGCTAACTAAAGTTCATTTCAACTTTGGGCAAAGTACATGAGAGAAATGCGTTTGTTGTTTGATTGCGGCTCTCTCATGTGCCTTAGCATGAGGTTCTCCACAAACTGCTGCTAAAACATGAAAGTAAGGTTCCACTAATTATGCGAGTCCTTTGCAAATGATTTTTACCTCATGTAACCCATTACCCCTCACGTAGAAGTTCCATGTTTAGGTGAGACGGGTCAGACGTGCTGAGCCTTCGTGCTCACTGCTTGTGTTTGAAGCTTTTGCAGGGTTCTATGAGGAAGGGACTCCCGAAGAGGAGACGGAACCCCAGGAGGGGAACCCCGATGAGTGGGAGTCGTTCACGCCGCAGAGTTAGTGTGCGTGTGTGCTAGCAAGGACACGTTCAAGGGCTGAACGTGAACTTGATACATAGTCTACGCCCGTGAGCGTAGACTGAACTTATTTTGATGTAAACATGTTCATAAACCTGTTTATGTAATAAAATTTCGCTTCCGCTTTGTGCCTTTGACGTGTGTTATCTGGTGCTGTGCAACGCAGCACCCCTCAGCGTGATCCTGGCTCGACAAGACCGTGGGGTCGTGTCAGTGTTGGTATCAGAGCTCGCTTGAGGTTTAACGCACTAAAAAGGTCATCTTTTTCAAAAATCCAGTGAGGAACGAGTTAGTAGCCCGTATAAGGATGTTATTAGCATATAGAAAGTGGCATACTAACCTATTTGTTTATGTCGGGAAATCGTGTATCTCGGGACGGTTATGTCTTGGGGGTACACGTAAGCGCTGTCCACCAGTGCGCACAAGCTGAAGGGTGGAGCCCCACGGGTGGCAGGTAACCCGACCCGCTTTGATATCCTCTACGACTCTTCATGTCATTTGGGGTATTCGAGAAATGTCTGTCCATGGCGTGCGTGGTGCAACTTGGGAGACCCTGTCACGTGGTCTGAAACGTGAACACGTAGCTCAAGGCGTGTTTGGCTTGAGAACATCCGGGCGAGTGATGACGGCCGGTTGTACTAACTGTATGGATTCCGGGCTCGGTGTGCAGCCGAGTCTGATGATTATTTGAGTTTCTGCAGGTAGCCTTACCACGAAACGGTAGACGTGTAGCATCCGTGTGCGAGTGACGTTTAGTGCCACTGAATTAACGAAGCCGGCTAGGTCCGGTATAGGTTTGTTCTTTGTGAGGACGTAGTACCGACATAATCTGGTGACGCATCAACGTCACACCCCATTAAAATGAACAACTTCATTTAAAACTTGAAGGTTTTGATCTAAAGTAGTAAAACTTGATGTAACTCCTTCCCTTGAACCAGATATTCAAAGTTAACAAGTTTTCAAATTATAAGTTGTTAAGGATAGAGCACTCTGTTTTCAGCTAAATCAAGGCTGAAGTTAATCAGAGATTATAGGTTGAGTTCTTTCGAGTTTGGGGTCATATGATACATTTCTGGAAAGCTTTGTAAAATCTTTACAACTTTTCCGTTAAGGTCCAGAGGTGTTTCATCCCTTAACCAATCGAAAAATGCAGTAGAGTTGAAACTGTCCAGAAAACAGGGCAGAGCAAACACTCTCTGTAAACTCTCTGTAAATTAAGCATAACTCCCTGCATAAAAATCCAAAAATAGCAAATGAGGTAGTTCTGGAAAGCTTATGAGATGAGTTACAACTTTGTAACATAAATTTTGTCATATTAGGAACAGAATTAACTGGGATTCTTGGATCAAATCAGTACCTAAAGCAGGGAGGTGCTGTCCAATTTTCTCCAGGAATTCTGTTAATTTTGACATCTCATAACTTTTGAACCAGGACAGATCTTAGGCCAAGCAAATACTTTCTGGAAAGCTATGGAAGTTAGATTTAACTTTGATGTTAAGCTCCAGAACTGGTTTTGCTTTTCGAATGGCCTAAATCAGGTTGATATGGAAACTGGTCAGGGCTGTCATGTTGAACAGCAGATCAGCAGTCAAATTTGCTTAAAAAGTTGAACTATGTTTCCAAGCTTTATGGGTTCAATGACATGTCCTATGTTATAAATCAGTGGTTTAATGTTTAAATAAATATTTGACATTTTCAAATATATTTTTACAGATGACAGCAGATAAACAGTTGGAGAACGGGTGGGTGGTGTCCCACTGTTCTCACCGCAACGGCTATCCGGAAGCATTGAGGCATATGCTTCAATATTTCGGATACCACCAGATGCCGCAATACTTTGCCAAGGAAGAAGGCGAAGAGGGGAACAAGACGTGGACAATCCATGTCGAAGTCCCTGCAGGACCTACGCCACCCGGTTGGGTGCCGTTCACCGTCACGGTGAGAGGAAGATAACCGGAAGGGATGTGGCAGGTGGCAGCCCGTGACACCATGTCACGTTTCTGCCAACTACACGTGCAGGCTCTGGAGGGCAGTCCATACGCGCTCGTTCCGGTGGAGGGACGGGCTCAGCATGTGTGGGAAGAGAGGTACCTGGAGGCAACGGACCCAAGTTGCCCAAGGTACAACCCCGTTGAGGCAAACCTTAGCCTCCAGATGAGGCGGGAAATGCCGTGATGGACAGCCAAGCTGTTCATACGGAGCATCTCGCCACAAAGCTCAAGGAGAGCTCGAGCCGTGGAGACCATTTCGAGAGTGCTCACAGCGCACTCCGCAATGTGCTCCTTCCGACGATCAAGCGACTGAATGAACAGCACAATCAGTTGCATCGTCTGAAGAAGGCGAAGAGGAAAAGCCGTGTCGACATCGCGGCATTGCAAGAACTGGTACAGAATCTGACCCAGCAGAACGAGGAACTTACTCAAGAGCGGGACGACGCTATTGAGGAAGGCCAAGGCTGGGAAGAGGACTACAACCAGGCTATGGACGAGGTGCATGCATTGCAGGACCTCGTACCTCCGGTGCTAGGCGTACCGGTGGTCTTGGGTCTTCAAGCAATGGGAGAACCCGGAATGGGAGAAGAGGTGGTAGATCCAGAGCCACCAGCAGAGGTACCGGAGGAGGACGACCCACAGGAGGTCGAGTTCTACTCCGAGTAGGGGGTTACGGTTGCCAAGTAGGGCAGCTAGGGTAGCGTAACCCAACTTTTGTAATCGGTGACATGTCGTGTAGACAGTAGCATATGTATAGGTAGTGACGACATGAGCACGACTTCTCGGAGACCCGAGAATAATGTATCTTGTATAAAGTTTATGCTTTATCAATATATGTGAATGTTGTGCAAATTATTCATGTGTCACTTCAATACCTACTGTTGCATATGGAAATTTTTAAGTAAGACATGTGCTAATTGCTGCTGTTTTGAATTTCAGAATGATGCGTACTCGTGCCAACCCGGACGTTGGGGGTACTAGTCAAGGGGGAGACACCTCCCAACAGCCTCCCGAGGACTCCTCGGGACAGCAGCAGCAACAGCAACAGCAAACACCGCCACCGCCACTGCCAACGGTTACATTGGCCGACATCGTCGCGGCAATGGCGGGTTCACATCAGCAGCACACGGAGTTGCTGCAAACTCTTATTGCCAATACGTCTCGCCCAGAGAGACGTCAAGACCGTGAGGAGCGTCAACAGAGCTCCTACTCCGACTTTCTGGTGACTCATCCCCCTGTATTCTCAAGGGCGGATGAACCTCTTGACGCGGACAACTGGCTCCGCGCAATAGAGATGAAGTTCGGGCGGCTCCAGATAAGCGAGCAGCGCAAGACTCAGTTCGCGGTCCAGCAGCTCCAAGGATCCGCGAGCGCGTGGTGGGCCAACTTCTGTGCTTCACAGCCCACCGACCGAGTGATGACCTGGACGGAGTTTCGGACGGCCTTCAGGGCCTATCATATACCGCCAGGTTTGATGAAGAGGAAGACGCAGGAATTCCTACACCTGCAACAAGGGAGCAGGAACGTGCTGGAATGCTCCAGGGCGTTCAACGATCTCGCGCTTTACGTGTCATATCACGCAGATACTGACGAGAAGCAGCGGGACCATTTTTACCAGGGGCTTAACCCGCTCCTGAAGGACAAGTTGGCGATATTCAATCGCGGCAGCCTCAACGACATCATTGATGCTGCGATTGTTCAGGAGGACTCCGGCAAGGAGTTGGCGGCCGCAGAGCGAAAGCGAAGCGCGCCGCAAAGCAGTGGAGAAGGAGGCGGTCCTTCTCAGAAGTTTCGGATGGTGAATCGCCCACCATCAGGTCCACGCTGGCAGCCACCACAGCGGTCGATGCCGTTCCGCAGTCGGCCGTACTCTTCACCGGCATTCAGGCCGGCACTGCCAGTACCACTGTAACAACAACAGCAGCAGCGGGCGATGCCGCGTGCGTATGCACCTCAGCAGCGCATGCCGGGCTTTCGTCCCCCGAGCACTACACCAGCAGCGGCCACATGTTACAAGTGTGGTCGTCCAGGGCACTTCGCGAGCAGTTGACCAGAGAGGCAAGGCGTCGGAGTGGCACCGCAGTTTCCGGGGAGGAATCAACCCCGGAACCCTACTAATGCGCGGCGGGCAAACCCTAGGCCCGGCACTGTCCACCAGCTTGCCATTGATGACATGCCGGAGGGCGAGCCAATCCTTGCGGGTATGTTCCAACTCTACCAGCATACCGCTATAGTACTGTTTGATTCAGGCGCCACACATAATTTTATTAGCCAAGCTTTCATTGCTAAACACAGCTTGCCAATGCTACCCACCGATAGTCCATATTTAATTTGTTCACCGGGTGGGAAGATTTCAGCAAGCGTAATGGTCTCCAAAGCACCATTATGCTTAGCGGGTAGAGTGTACCCCACGTCTCTAATTATCTTAGAGTGACAGAAGGTCGATGTCATCCTAGGGATGTCGTGGTTAACCTGCCACGGCGCTTTTTTAGGCACCGTCCTTCGAGTCGTGCACATAAACTCAGGAGTGCACGGGTCTCACTCCTTATTTCTGGACAGTCCAGAAATAAAAATTCCAAGTGTCTACCAAGCCACAACCATCAGATTGGACGATATCCCAGTGGTCCGAGAGTTCCCTGACGTATTCCCGGACGATTTGCCGGGGATGCCGCCCGATAGAGAGGTGGAGTTCAAGATTGAACTTGCACCGGGAACCATGCCAATATCCCGAAGGCCGTACAAGATGGCGCCCAAGGAGTTGGCTGAACTGAAGACTCAGCTCTCGGACCTCCTGTAGAAGGGTTTTATTAGGCCGAGCTCCTCGCCGTGCGGTTGTTCGGCATTATTTGTCAAGAAGAAGGATGAGACGTTGCGGCTTTGCGTGGACTATCGTCCATTAAATGCCGTAACCATCAAGAACAAGTACCCGTTGCCACGGATCGACATGTTGTTTGATCAATTGGTCGAAGCAAAGATCTTTTCCAAAATGGACTTAAGATCCGGGTACCATCAGATTAAGATAAGGGCTGAGGACATTCCGAAGACGGCTTTCTCGACGAGGTACGGACTTTATGAGTACCTGGTCATGTCCTTCGGCCTCACCAATGCTCCAGCTCACTTCATGTACTTGATGAACTCGGTATTCATGCCGGAGCTGGACAAGTTTGTCGTGGTCTTCATCGACGACATCCTGGTATATTCCTAGTCGGAGGAAGATCACAAGAAACATCTGCGTATAGTCTTGCAACGGCTGCGGGACCACAAGTTATACGCGAAATTCAGCAAATGTGAGTTTTGGATATCGCAAGTGCCTTTCTCGGGCATATCATCTCAGCGGAGGGTATCGCCATGGACCCGAGAAAGATCACTCAAGTGCTGAATTGGAAATCCCCGAGAACTGTTCACGAGGTACGGAGTTTCCTCGGACTCGTGGGATATTATCGGAGGTTCATTCCGAACTTCTCGAAGATTGCCAAGCCTATGACAGAGCTGCTGAAGAAGGCTACCAAATATGTTTGGAGTCCACCATGTGAAGCAGCATTCAAGGCTTTAGTCAAGCACCTGACATCAGCACCGGTTTTGGCGCAGCCAGTCACAACAAAACCGTTCGATATGTACTGCGATGCATCTGGCATTGGGCTCGGATGTGTGCTGATGCAAGACCGATGGGTGGTCGCGTATGGATCACGGCAGCTTAGAAACCATGAGCAGAATTATCCAACTCACGATTTGGAGCTCGCTGCCGTGGTACTTGCACCGAAGATGTGGAGGCACTACCTACTCGGTAACCTCGTACATCTATATACCGACCACAAAAGCCTCAAGTACATATTCACTCAGAAGGAGCTGAACATGAGGCAGCGAAGATGGTTAGAATTGATAAAGGATTACGAAATAGAGATCAATTATCATCCGGGCAAGGCAAACGTAGTGGCGGATGCGCTGAGTCGCAAGTCACACGTCAACAATCTGACCATCACACCGTTAGAAGAGAGCGAACCACCACTACATGTGATTCCACACGGAGCTCTCTACAACCTAGCTTTGATCCCCACCATCCGTGAAGAGATAGCGGCAGCCCAGAAGAATGACAAGGGCATGTCACATTTGCGGAGACGTGTAGACAGTGGGGAGCTGAAATGCTTCCGGAAGGACGGAGACGGCGTCCTATGGTTCAAGGACCGGATCGTCGTACACCGTAACCTAGAATTACGAAAGAAAATATTTGATGAGGCTCACTTGTCAAAGTTCTCTATTCACCCCGGCAGCAACAAGATGTATCAAGAACTCAGAAGCAAGTTTTGGTGGACACGGATGAAGCGTGAGACTGCAAAATACGTGTCTGAGTGTGATACATGTCGAAGGGTGAAGGCAGACCATATGCTGAAACCGGGACTGCTGCAACCACTGGGCATTCCTGCCTGGAAATGGGAGGATGTGAGCATGGACTTCATCGTCGGTTTACCCACCACCTTGCAGAAACATGATTCTGTGTGGGTGATCGTCGATCGGCTCACCAAAGTTGCCCATTTCATCCCGGTCAACACCAACTACAACGCCAAGAAGTACGCTGAACTGTACATCTCACGGATCTTATGCTTGTACGGCGTACCCAGTACCATCATATTGGATCGGGGCACTTTATTTGTGTCCTGTTTTTGGGAGCAGCTACACGCTGCCTTGGGGACGAAACTGATCCGTAGTTCAGCATACCACCCGCATACGGATGGACAAACCGAGCGGGTAAATCAGATCTTAGAAGACATGCTACGAGCTTGTGCTATCAACCACGGCAAGAATTGGGATGATCACTTGCCGTTAGACGAGTTCTCATACAATAATGGGTACCAAGCCAGCATCAAGATGGCACCTTACGAGGCGCTATAGGGGAGAAAATGCCGCACACCATTGAATTGGTGTGAGTCTGGCGAAAGGGTTACCTTCGGGATTGACCTTGTCAACAACGCGGAAGAAAAGGTTCGACTGATTCAGGCGAACCTAAAAGCCGCTCAATCCCGTCAGAAACAGTATGCGGACCGGAGAAGACGCCCATTACAATTCGAAGTTGGAGATCATGTATATCTACGGGTATCTCCAATGAAGGGCGTAAACAGATTTGGGGTGAGAGGAAAGTTGGCACCCCGATTCATCGGTCCGTTCCAGATTACCAAAAGATGTGGATCAGTGGCATACCGGCTGAAATTACCAGAAGTACTTTCCGGTGTGCACGACATCTTTCACATATCCCAGCTGAGGAAGTGTCTTAAGCTATCAACTACCGTTCAGCTGGAAGATATTGAAGAACTGCAACCGGATCTCACCTATCGGGAGGAACCGGTGCAGATTATTGATGAAAAGGCCCGAACCACAGGCAGCCGCACGTTGTGGTTCTACAAGGTTCTATGGAGTAATCACTCCATGGACGAAGCGACATGGGAGAGCGAAGGATTTCTTCGCACTAACTACCCCGACTTTTTCACGTCGCATATCCGGTAATTTTCCACCGTCCTCTCTCTCATTTTCACCTTATAATCTCGGGACGATATTCTTTTAAGGGGGGAGGAATGTAAGGGCCTCAGTTTTGGACACATAACTGAAGTGTTCATCACCATACACACACACATCATTTGAGGAAAGATGATGAACATAAATGAAGAGCAAGTAACCACCATCAACATGCTCATTAGAGAACAAACTCACACATTGCAAAAGTGGTATTTTCCACATGTGATATAGGTGGGCTGGACATATGAAAACTCCTACACATTGCTAAGAATGTCCATGCCAAGTTTCACCCAAATTCAAAACCTTTTTGAGGTCATTTTGGATATAGCTAGAAAGAGGGCAGTTTGAAACCATATTCAAATTCAAACTGTTTTTATCCCATGAATTTGAAAGTGGGAGGCATATTTCCGGCCTAGGTCGCACGGTGACAGCCCAATACAGCTCTTCCCGAGCTCCGTGGAGCTCACGTCGACCTTTCCTATGGTCCATTGATGCTCGACGACCCTTATCTCGATCGGGTTAGGTGCTAGGGAGGACGGGCAACGGCCGAAGTTCTCCCGAGTCTGCGGCTCGTCGCCGACCATGTGGAGGCCATTTTCATGGCGAGCTGGCCCGAGAATCCTGTTCCCCAAGAGAAAATAGGCAGAGGCGGCCAAAATCATGAAGTTTGGAGCTTTACAGAAGCCGGCGGCGAGCTCTCCGGCGAGGTTCCTCGGCGGCAGAACGCGGGCAGCGGGAGGTTGACGAAGGGGTGGATCCCAGCTGTCAGCGGGAGATATTTTAAATCAGGATCGGGCTGCGGCCGGGATCGGCTGTGCTGGCGCGCAAATACCCTGTGAGCCCCGGTGTGCCGGACACCTCCGCGCTCGACACGTGTCCCCGCGGGCCCCGAGAGTTTAAACTTTTTCCCCGATTTTCAGAATTCTTCCAAACTTCAAATCTTCATAACTTTGGCTAGAAAGCTCCAAATCAAGTGAACCAAATTTTGTTGGATTCAGCTCTCTGAGCACTTTCCAGCAAATCAAGTTTCAAATCATAAAAACCCTTATTTCTCCAGAATTAATTCCTCAAAATTTAAATTGTTAGGAATTTTAACTGGAGAATCCTTTGGGGGAAAATCCTGAAATTTCGCTGGGATGTTCACCAAAATATCCTTGAACTACCATAAAAATTTCAGATCCATTTGAGCTCATTTGATCCACCTAATGGTGTGATTAGTGAAACTGTTCCAGAGAAATTAGAAAATGTTCAGAAACATTTTCAGAATTTCCCCTGGAATTGTTTAGCTCATATCTTTAGCTAGGAACCTTCAAATTAAGTGAGACCAACTCCATTAGAACCCTCTAAAAATCTAGTTTTCAGAAAGTCATATTTTGTTTCATGAAAATCCCTAGAACACCTAAGAGTGCCAATTAAGGTCAAGTACATAATTAATTGTGGAGGGCTCAAATGAGCTTTGCTGCAACTAAAACTTGACCAAGTCTCTGTTTAAGTTGTAACCAAGCCACAGTAAAAGTTTCACAGTCATTGGGCTTGTCTAGTAAGAGTTATAGACTTCACAAGATTAAATGTAAATACAACTGCATTTAAATTAATACATGTATTGCTTCTATCATGTAGTCGCTATGGTCGAGGAGGAACCCGAAGTCCTAGACTTCGTTACTCCGGAGGAACAGCTAGCCTACGACCAAGAGCAGCAAGGCAAGCTCCGGTTTGCATTAACCTTTTTACAAGTTTTTACTTTTTTGAGCACATACTTGATTACTTTATTCTTTGCATTAGAGTCGTGTGGAAACCCAACTGCATAACCAAGAAAACCATGGGTTGGGTTTAGGATTGCAAACCCCGTTAGCTACTGCAATGCTAAGATAGTGTAGGATTCGGTACAAGTCGAGTAGTTGGAACTACTCGCGAGCATAGGCTAGAGGCACTCGACTCGGGTAGAGATAGCACATGATACACATGGCAAGAAAGATGAGACCGAGCGGAGAGTAAGGGCAGCAGGACTTTGGGGCCTGTGTGCTGTAGCTCCGCTTGTGTCGACTGAGGACCGAGCCGTGTGCGGGCCTGTTGAACAAGCTAGAACAGTACCGAAGACCTACCGGCTATATGGGAACTGGGAAACTGATGTAACTCGGGTAGCTGGGTATTGAGGCATTGCCCGTCGTTCAGAGGGTAGGTTGAGAGCTCGAGGTGTAAATCGGCTGGTGGCACTGAGATGCGCGTGCAGAGATCTCTTGTTCAGGACGATGGGACCGGTTCAATATTTGGCTGACGGGCGAAAGGTAGTTGCGTACAGCGTCCGTGATGGTTGTTGTAGGCAACATCGAGTACGGCGTACGTGACGGGTTGTTCGGGTAACCCTGCAGGTGTAAATCGATTATAATCGCCGTCCCTCGCGGTCAGTGAGTACCACTTGTTCACTGTACCGTGACGTAGAAAGAACAGGCTAGTTACATGTTAAAATGTTGCTGATTGAAAGATGGACTCTGATTGCTAATGATTTGCTGTAGTTTAGAGCTAACTAAAGTTCATTTCAACTTTGGGCAAAGTACATGAGAGAAATGTGTTTCTTGTTTGATTGCGGCTCTCTCATGTGCCTTAGCGTGAGGTTCTCCACAAACTGCTGCTAAAACTTGAAAGTAAGGTTCCACTAATTAGGCGAGTCCTTTGCAAATGATTTTTACCTCATGTAACCCATTACCCCTCACGTAGAAGTTCCATGTTTAGGTGAGACGGGTCAGACTTGCTGAGCCTTCGTGCTCACTGCTTGTGTTTGAAGCTTTTGCAGGGTTCTATGAGGAAGGGACTCCCGAAGAGGAGACGGAACCCCAGGAGGGGAACCCCGTCGAGTGGGAGTCGTGCATGCCGCAGAGTTAGTGTGCATGTGTGCTAGAAAGGACACGTTCAAGGGCTGAACGTGAACTTGATGCATAGTCTACGCCCGTGAGTGTAGACTGAACTTATTTTGATGTAAACATGTTCATAAACCTGTTTATGTAATAAAATTTCGCTTCCGCTTTGTGCCTTTGACGTGTGTTATCCAGTGCTGTGCAACGCAGCACCCCTCAGCGTGATCCTGGCTCGACAAGACCGTGGGGTCGTGTCAACCTCATCTTTAGGTTGCTTTGCTTTGATGTGTGAACCCCTATGAATTAAGAGTGCATCTATTTTCGTGTGAGACGTGACTCCCAAAAATCTACGTGAAACCGTCAGAAAATGTTTAATATATTAAGGCCTCAAAAGTTTAAGTTTAAATAAGCAATTTGGGAAGTTAACATTTGGTTGATCATGATAGATGGCTGGAAGAGGAAAGGGTCGTGGTGCCAACCCCACCAACAACAACGATGAGGCCGACAACCCTCATCTTTCTGGAGGACAAGACATGGGTGGTCGCCGTGAAGGAGCTGATCCTATCCACCAAATGCTTGAAAATCAGAATCAGCTCATCCAGAGTCTAACTCAAGTGGTGGCTAACTTGCAACAAGCTCCACCCCCACAAGTTGCACCACGCCAACCAAGGTTGAGTGAGTTTCTGGCGACTCAACCTCCAAAGTTTGCAAGTGCTGCTGAACCTCTGGAGGCAGATGACTGGCTAAAGACCATTGAGAGCAAGATGAGGATCATACAATGCCAAGGGTATGAGATGGTGCTGTTTGCCTCTCACCAATTGCATGGACCTGCTGCTGATTGGTGGACCGCTTACGTGGCAGCCCATCATGACCCTGAGAACATCACTTTGGAAGAGTTCAAGCGCAGTTTCCGCAACCATTGCATACCATGGGTGAACTCAAAAACAAGAGGAAGGAGTTCTTGGGACTGCAGCAAGGAAACATGGCTGTGAGGGAATACCTCACTAAGTTCACCCAACTATCCCGTTATGCACCACGGGACATCGAAACTGATGAGCAAAAACAGGACTGTTCTGTGGAAGGACTTACTATGGAAATGCAATGTGCAATGTCCTCCAACGAGTATGAAAGCTTCCAAAAGATGGTAGACAGAGCATTTGTCGTGGAGAGGAAGCTGAAGGCCTTGGAAAATGAAAACAAGAGGAAGGCGGGATGGTCACACCAAGCCTCAGGTAGCAACACACGTCCACGTCTGATGCAGCAACCCGCATGGAAGACGAGCCGTGCTGTGGTACCCTACTCAGCACCAAGAGGGTACAACCCGAATTTCAGGCCTCCATCAGCACCAGCACAGCCGCAGCGTCAGTTTGTACAGCAGCCTCACCCTACATATCAACCTCGACCAGCAGGACAAGGACCACCGGACCAACCCCAAGACAACAAAGGCCAGGCACCCAAAGTTGGTGTGCAATGCTTCAACTGTGGTGAAGTGGGGCACTACGCCCATAAGTTCCCAAAGAAGAAGCCCATGCAGCCACAACAGCAGAATGTGATGCGAGGACGGGTGAACCACGTGACCATGGAGGAAGCGCAAGAGGCACCTGACGTGGTAATTGGTAAGTTTCCTGCCAATTTACACATTGCAACCCTGTTGTTTGATTCTGGTGCTGCCCACTCGTTCATTGCTCAAGGGTTTGTTAAGAAGCATGATCTAGGAACAACACAAATGAACCATATGCTAGCAGTGAACTCTCCAGGGGGAGAAATAAGAACAAGACAAGTGTGTCCCAAGGTGAATCTAGACATTAATGGGGTAGTATTTACTGCAAACCTCATAGTGATTTACTTCCAAGGGATAGATATTATTTTGGGTATGGATTGGTTGACCAAACATAAAGGTATCATCCACTGTTCGACCAGAACGGTGGAACTAACTCACACTAGTGGCACAAAAGTGAAGTTCATAGCCGTGCAAGAGCCTAGGAGGGACATTAAACTCAATAAAATTGAGGTGGAAGTGGGAGAGATAAGGATTATCAAGGAATATCCGGATGTTTTTCCGGAGGAGTTGCCAGGTATGCCTCCCGATCGTGAAGTGGAATTCACGATTGAGCTAGTGCCTGGAACAGCTCCAATATACAAGACGCCTTATCGGATGGACTCCAAACAGCTGGAAGAACTCAAGGAACATTTAAGAGAATTGACAGAGAAGGGGTACATTCGTCCTAGTTCCTCACAGTGGGGAGCTCCAATGATATTTGTGCCCAAGAAGGACGGGACCCAAAGGTTATGCGTAGACTACCGTGCGTTGAATGAAGTAACCATCAAGAACAAGTACCCATTACCCCGCATTGAAGAATTATTTGATCAGTTGAGGGGAGCTTGTGTGTTCTCAAAAATTGATCTCAGGTCGGGATACCGCCAACTTAAGATAAGGCAAACCGACATTCCAAAGACAGCTTTTGTATCTCGGTACGGGCTGTATGAATACACCGTCATGCCATTCGGGCTAACTAATGCCCCGGCATATTTCATGTATCTCATGAACAAGGTATTCATGGAATATCTGGACAAATTTGTGGTGGTTTTCATTGACGACATTCTCGTCTTCTCCAAAGATGAAGAAGAACATGAGGGACATTTAAGGTTGGTGTTGCAAAAACTGAGAGAACACCAACTATATGCCAAGATGAGCAAGTGTGGTTTTGGCTGAAGAGAGTTCCCTTTTTAGGACATATAATCTCGGAGGGAGGAATCTCCGTAGATCCCGCCAAGATCGAGGATGTGCAGAAGTGGAAGACCCCTGAAAATGTCGGGGAAATCGGAAGCTTCTTAGGATTGGTTGGGTATTATCGACGGTTCATTGAGGGTTTCTCCAAGATTTCGAGACCCCTCACCAAATTTTTAGAGAAGGGAATCACATTCACATGGACACCAGAGTGTGAGACGAGTTTTCAAGAACTGAAGAAAAGATTGACAACAGCCCCAGTGCTAGTTATGCCAGATATGCAGAAGAATGACGAGAAGATACAAGAGATTAGAGAACTCATCAAAGAAAATAAAGCCCCTGTGTTCAGAGAGGATGAACAAGATATGGTGTGGCATGGGAAAAGAATCTGTGTGCCTGAGGTGAAGGAGATCCGTGAATTGATTTTGAAGGAGGCTCATTGTCGAAGTGTTCGGTCGACACTTCCCCCGGGCCTGCACTGGGCAGCCCGCGGAGGTTCTTTTTTCGTTGGGGCTAGACCCTTGCGGAGAGCTTGCGCAGATGGATGAGTTAGTAAGAGCTTGACACTGTGAGTTTTACGTGGTTCAGGCCGCCGGAGCGTAAAACCCTACGTCCACGGCGAGCTATGGTGCTCGCTGTATTGCTTGCTGCTCAGGGTCGGAGTCCTGAGCTTGAGGGTGAGTTACAGCTTGGGTGTGAATGGCTAGCGTATGAGTTGCGGAGATGCGAACCTTTGCTATCGTCGCCTACCCGAGCCTTTTATAGTCCAAGACTCGGGTGGCTTACAAGGGGGCCCGGGACCCGACAGGTGGTCCCGGGGAGATTGACTGTTATCTACCGTATCTGTAGTTATGCCGGAAGTTGTCTCTGGCGAAGGCTTCTGAGTCTTCGTCTTGCAGCCCTGCCCATGCCGCATGCTAGTCGTAGTGGTTGATGACGGCGCGGGCGGCATGGGATGTCTTGTCGCTGTGTTTATTGGCTGGCAGGTTCTGACACCGCGCGCCTGTCTGTGATGCGACTTGTAAAAGCCCAAGAGAAGGGACTTGCAAAAACTTTTCTTCACCTCACAACACCACAGTTTTTATTGTGGACACCTTAGGAAATGTTGTGAAGAGCAAGTAACCTCCATCAAAAGAATGATTAGAGGGGAAAGCCTTCACTTTCACAAAGTAGGTTTTATACACATGAACATGAGAGGTTGAGCTCACCCCTAGAATTTAAAAAGTCTTGGGAAGGTTCAGTCCAAAGCTCATGCAAATTGAACACTTTTTGAGGCACTTTTGGGTTGTTTCAAAAAGAGGCCAATTCGAATGTAAATTCAAATTGCAGCAACTTTCATCACCCAAATTCAAAAGTTAGCTTCATATCTACAATCAGCACATTTTTCTGAGTAAACCCACCAATTTTCATCCCCATTGGAGTTCATCTTGTCAGGAGTTAAATTTGCCAGAATTCAAAACTGAATTTGAATTTCAGTTTAAATATGAAGCACATTTAACCAAACAAAGTTTGAATTTGAGAATTCAAATTCAAACAAATACTTGGGGGCTAAGTCTCCCATTCAATTCTCAGTAGCTGGGATATTTACAAAAGAAAGGGGGAGAAAGATTTAGAGGGGAGAAGAGGGCCCACTGGTCAGCCACCCTGGGGGGGGGGGGGGGCAAACCGACTCGGGCGCGCGGTCAAACACCCTGCGGCCGACAGCGCACGGGGTCGACCCCATCCCAACGCAGCCACCGCGCCACCTCCTGCTCGGGGGGATGAGGGCGCCGGCTACAAAACCTGTGATCGCACCCTGGTCGGCAAGAATTCGCTCCCCATCCTCTCGGTTCCACTTGCCTACATCCGAAGCAGCTCACCCGGAGTCGCCGCCCTCTGATCGCCGGCGGCCGGACGGCACAGGCTTCCTCCTGCCCGATGCTCAACACAAGAAACGATCGCCACAAGGTGCTGGTTCTGCCTGCCCTTACCGTTCGGCATTTCATGCACCGTCGGGGGAGAATTTCTTCCGGGAACGCTTCGGTGTTCTTAAGGCCGAGCTCCCCCAAATTCCAAAATTCATGAGTATTGGCTTATCACCGGGCGTACCGAGCTAAACCCACGATCTACACCCTGCCACGACCACCTAGGATCGAAAACCAGCAAGAATCATGGGCTAGGGTTGCGGTTATCCAAGTTTTTCGAGCAACAGCCGATATCCGGCCTAGGTCGCTGACGAGGTCATAGTTGCAGCCGTTTTCACGGGGATGGGTGCCCATATCCATTATCAGCAGGTGTCAGCGGAGCTCCCTGAGCAAACCGCATCGAAAAAAATGCAGGGGAGGCTGAGTTCGACGTCGCCGGTGAGCTCCCGGCCGCTGTTGCCGTCGGGAGCCCTGTTCCGGCCATCAAGCTCCGGGTAGGGCACCACCGTGTTCCCCAGGCCGGGATAGGCACAGGCGGCGAGAATCAGCAAGCTCCGAAGGCCGGAACTCCTCTCCGGCGAGAGCTCCGGCGAGCTCGGCGGCGGGATCGCGCGGGTGGCCGGAGGAAGACGAAGGGGTAGGCCCCACGCGTCAGCGGCTGGAGATAAAGGGGTGGGATTCTCTGTGGTCCGGGATCCAGTGCGGCCGCGCGGGAAGGAGTCTGTGGCCCCGTGTGGCTCGGATCCAGCGGTCGACACGTGTACGTGGACCCACCCGCAGGATTTAAACATTTCTGGAATTTCCAGTTTTAGTGCAAACTCTAGAACCCCATAACTTTTGCTAGGAAGCTCCAAATTTAGTGATTCAAATTGGGATGGATTAATCTTGCCTAGCTCTGTCTAGATATACAACCCAATTTGTATGAAACCCATTAATTAATTCTGGAAAATTCTTTAAAGCTTTTCAGCAAAAGAATTTTAGAGGGAGTTTGGTTCATCCAAAAATCCCCAAATTTTGCCAGAATGTTCTTTAGGACATTAGTAAACCCCTGTAAAACATTCAGACCATTTGGAGTTGATTCGGTCAGAGCAATTCAAATTGGAAGGTGCTGTGTTCATTTGAATACAGAAGCATTTTCAGAGAATTTCCAAAACTTGGAAATTCAGTTCTGGGCAAATCTTAAAGCCAAAAATGTTAGGAAAATTCATGCAAACTCTATGAGCTATAATTGAAATTGTAGTTCATTAAGTTGAGCATTAACAGTGGTATTACCGCAGACTAAATTCTTCCTTGTTGATTTGCCAAGAGAATTATTCTGAGCAAACCACTCCATGAAAAGTGCTAATGTTTGGTCCAGAGAGTTTTCTTGTGACAAGGAACTCACACAAAAATTCTCAGCTCCATTGGAGCTCTAGATCACCCCTGTTCTGTTTAACAAACTTAAGGGATTAATGTGGAAAAGGGGGGAAAACCACTTAGCATTTAACCATGTGATTAAGTCCAAGCCAAACCACCAACACCAGTTCATCTTTAAATTCGTAAACAAAGTTCCAGGTGTTAGAGGCTGGTTATTAGAACTAATAGTAGAAGTCTTACTCTAAAACTCACCTTTGCATCTAAATTAACATGTAGTATTTCATTAACGTGTAGCCGTTGAAGAGGAGACTCCGGAAGTGCTGGACTTCCTTCTTCCGGACGAGGAACTAACTACTGACCAGCAGCAACAAGGCAAGCCCCGGTTTGCATTAACCCTTTTTATAAGTCTTACTTTGTTTACATGTGTCATCTGAAGTATGTATGTGCATTAGGTATAGGATGAATGAAACTCCACTTGCATAACCAAAGGGTCCTAAAAGAGTGAGGGTAGTGTCAAGGACCTCGAGTAGACAGGCTATGCTTAATGAGTCATAGGACTTCGGTACAAGTCGAGTAGTTGGAATCTACTCGCGAGATAGGCACTGGGACGCACGGGTTCGGTTGAGTGATGTGAGATCACCTTAGTAATGAAAAGGAGACTAGGCAGGGGCTAGGGCGCAGCAAGAGGAAGTCTTGTGTGCGCAGCCCTGCCCGTGTCAATTGAGGACCGATCCGTGTGCGGCCCTGCTGAACAAGTATTGAACGTACCGAAGGCATATCGGATATATGGGCCCCGATAAACCGATGTAGCCTAAACCCCCGGGCGTCGAGGCATAGCACACCGATTTATAGGTGTAGGTTGAGGGCACCAAGGTGGAAATATGCCAACGGGCATAGAGAGATGCTCCGTGTGGGGAACCTCCTGCTCGTTTCGGTGCGACCGGTTCGACGCTTGGGCTGTTGGGTGAAATGTTGTCCCGTACGACATCGAGTGAGCGTGCTGTGCAGCTCCACGGGTGGGCGTACGTGACGTGCTCTTTGGGTTTTCCCTGCAGGTGTATATCGAGTCGATTCGCCGTCCCTCGCGGTGACGAGTACCGCTTGTTCACTGCGTCGTAACGTAGACTAATGAATGAAATGTTATGATTCAATATTGCTGCTATGATATAATTGTATTGCTACATGTGTGCCACCAAATATTGCTTACTAAATTTCAGCTTCATGAACTGTTAACTTGTTGCTAAAAGATGAATTAAGGATGAACTTGTAGGCGTGTCCATTTGCTGCAATATTACTACCCTATGTCATTGTAGCCCTCATGTAGAGTTTCATGCCTAGGTGAGTCTGTTAAGCCTTGCTGAGCCTTCGTGCTCATGGTTGCTGCTTAAGTGTTTTTCAGGTGAGGAGCCACCCACGGACTCGGAGTACGAGTCCACCGGCGAGGGTTACCCTCCGTCGGGGACCACGGCTGAGTGGGAGCCGTACACGCCGCGCTGAGCTGAGGAGTGCAGCTAGTGTGGGTTGCCCTAGGGCTGGGCAACCACTTTTGCTAGATAGGCGGGCGTGAGTTGTATAGTGTAGACTTCCACTGTGCAATATAAACAATAGTTGTAACTGAAGTTGGTACCTGTTTGTACAGTTCAGTTGTTTTTCCCATGTAATATATTGTGTTCTTATGACGTGTGCTGTCGGATGTCGCATCGTGCGGCACCACCCTCTGCGATCCTGGATGAGCGGATTCCGGTCCGCCACAGCCTGGTATCAGAGCCGCAGTGGGGATAGCACAGTACTAAAGGACTGCATTATGGGAAAAACTTAGGTTTACGGTGAGGATTCGGTAGTTGCCCAAGTAAGGACTATATTAGCATAGTTACTTAAAGTGGCAAAGACTAACTTATGTGTTATAATTCTGAATTTTAATTATATAACGACGCGCCTACGCTCTGGTAAGTATGGTAAGGAACGCCACCGAAAGCGGTTCAATTTCGGTTAGCTCCCCCTGACGAGGAACGTGGCTCAGGGATAGAGTCTCACAGCTTGGTGTGAGATGTCAATATGAACCTCTTGGACTCTTCATGTCACTGAGTTCATATGAAACTCTGATCCCTAGCGTGCATTAGGCAAGTAAGTGGAGACCACATCGCGTGGTCAGTAACGCGAGAGTGTGTTCGTCTGGAAATAGCCCAGGAGGACATACACAGCGCTTGCCATCGGCGTGCCCTGCAGGGCAGTAGGTGGTATCTGTTGGGTTGATAACATTCCCAACCATGACGACCCGTTCATGACCTACTCGGGTTCCCCGTCGTGTGGTGTTGAAACACGATCACGTACCTTGAGACGTGACCTAACTCAAGGACGGCCGTATGACAATGATACGTGCGTTTGTATTTACTTCCAAATATGGAACTGCCTGAAATGAATAACCATTGAGTGCACCATTATTGTGTGGTCTTCTGAAGGTACTAACCACGTATGTATCCGTGTAGAAAACGTGTGCGAGAGACCGTTTAGTGCCACACTTGAGACGTATATACCGGTATGATCCGGTTAGGATTTTCTTTTGTGAGGAACGTAGTACCGAGACATTGTAGGCATATGCATGAAAACATTGAGAACAAGGAACTAAAATCATTAGGTTCAACAATTAAGACCCTGGTTGGGTATAAGAATGGGATAGTGGACCAGGATAGCTAAAGGGATGAAAAACAGAGTGCTCTGTTTTGGACAGCGAGATTGCTGATCTTCAGCAGGGCATAACTCACAGGTCTTTTAGCCCAGGGAGGTGTGCTATATAATTCTGGAAAGGTATTCAAGTCCTCTACAACTTTGTTGTAGACTTCCAGAGCTGAAACTCGCCTTAAGATGGCTGAAATCCCAGAGGAATGTAAACTGTCCAGAACCAGGGCAGAGTAAAACATCCTCTGAACAGATCTGTTTTTCAAACATAACTCCCAGTAGAAAAGTCTAAAATTGTCATATAATACATCCTTAGAGAGAGTAAAAGATGTGTGACACCTTTGCAATTCAAAGTTCCTGAAATTTCAGCACAGAATTTAGTGGAAATCAGGGTTGAAAACAGCCACTTCCAAGGGAGGTGCTGTTAAAATTCTTCCAGAAATTCTGCTAACTTTGAATTAGCATAACTTTTTAACCATAGCTGATCTGGGGGCAAATGAGTACTCGTTGGAAAGATACTGAAGTTAACTTGAACTTTGGTATTCAACTTGAGTCATGAAAATGCCCATAACCAGATCAAAACTTGGAATAGGTAGAAACTGGTCATTCTGACAGAAGAATGACAGTTGAACTCACTGGAGAGGGTGTTGTACCCTAAGAGTGGTATACGTGATGACAAAGCGATAGTAATATCTCGTAGAGACCAAACCTAGTTATGGTGAGCTTCCAAAGTAGAGGTTCATCAAGTTGGATTAAACTAGCTTGTGTTTGGTCTGGTAATGGTGTAGCTTGTGCAAAGTTATTACACTATCTACTTACGAGATGTATCGCATGTTTTCATTGTCATTATGTTTTACACCTATTTCTTTTAGACTGCATGCACTCTGTTGCGGGACTGATGTTATGGTCGTATGGTTGCAGATGGTTCGCACTAGGACCACGCACGAAGTTGGTGGCTCTAGCCAAGGTGGAGGCGATGACTCCCAGCCACCGGCCTACGACAGCACCCCGCAGCAGCAGCCACCACCGCCGCCTCCGTTTACTCTAGCGGATGTGATAGCGGCACTGGTGGGAGGTCGTGAGGAGCAGACCGACCTGCTCCGCACGATCGTGCAGAATACGTCCCAGGCGGGGGGACGTCAAGAGCGAGGGCCTCGCGAGCCCCGCGAAGTGTCGTACTCGGATTTCATGAGTACGCACCCTCCAGTGTTCACCGAAGCTGAAGAGCCACTGGAGGCTGACAACTGGCTGCGGACCATCGAGTCCAAGTTTGGGCTGCTCCAGTGTACGGAGCGGCAGAAGACCCTGTTCGCAGCACAGCAGCTCCATGGTGCCGCTGGTGCGTGGTGGGCGAATTATGTCACCTCATGTCCGGCTGGCCATGCCGTGGAATGGCAAGAGTTCCGGGAGGCGTTCCGCGCCTACCACATTCCTCCCGGAATAATGAAGAGGAAGTTCCAAGAATTTTTGGAACTGAAGCAGGGCGGGAGGAGTGCCCACGACTACTCCCGTGCTTTCAACCATCTGGCGCAGTATGCGTCAGACTACATCTCCACGGAGGAGAAGAAGAGGGAGCACTTCTATCGGGGGTTGCACCCCGAAATGAAGACCCATCTCGTACAGTGGAACCGCGGCACATTCAACGACTTAGTCAATGCCGCGATCATGCAAGAGGATGCTCAGCGGGAGTTGGCAGCTGAGCAGCGGAAGCGCAGCGCTCCACCCAGCGGTGGGAGTGGCGCTCCCCAGAAGTACCGTATGGTGTATCGGACACCATCCGGGCAGCAGTGGCAACCACCGGCGCGACCGCAACGGATCGGTGGACGTCCCTTTCAGGCACCTCCGTTCCGTACGCCGATGCCACCAACAAGACAGCAACAGCAACAGCAGCAGCAGACGGTACCCCGGGCGTTTCCACCGCCACAACGCGCCCCGGGTTTCCGTCCACCGATTAGCGGGGGACCGCCCCGTTTCACCTGCTTCACGTCTGGCCAGGCGGGCCACTTCGCGAAGGACTGTCCCCAGGGGCAGCAGAGCAGCGGGCAAGCCCAGCTCCAGGGCGGTGCTCGAGGCCGACCTCCGGTGAAGAAGGTTGGTCAGCGGACTGGAGGCATTTGCAACCTCGACAATGAGGACGCCCCAGAGGGAGACAACGTGCTGGCGGGTACGTTTACTCTCAACAATCAAGCCATCGTCATATTATTTGATTCTGGTGCAACCCAAAGCTTTATAAGTGCATCCTATGTGGCTAAATATCAATTGCAAGTCTTCCCAACCGACTGCACTTATATGATCTGCTCACCGGGAGGGAAGATTTCAGCTAATATGATGATTCCAAAGGCACCTCTGTGCTTAGGTGGGAAACTATACCCCACCACCTTGATAATCCTTATGGGACAAAAGATTGATGCAATCTTAGGGATGTCATGGCTACAATTCCATGGCGCTGTCCTAGAGACTCGGACACGGACAGTTCACTTAAATTCTCCATTCCACTGTCCGCATTCCATGGTGTTAGACACGCCAGTCCGGGAAGTTTTAGCAATTAATAATGCTGAAGTTCTCAAGTTAGAAGACATCCCCGTAGTCCGGGAGTATCCTGATGTGTTCCCGGATGATCTTCCGGGCATGCCACCTGAGCGGGATGTCGAGTTCAAGATTGAACTTGCACCCGGGACTACGCCCATATCACGGAGACCATACAAGATGGCTCCAAACGAGCTGGCTGAACTGAAAGAACAGCTCAATGATCTGTTGAGCAAGGGTTTCATTAGGCCGAGTTCCTCTCCTTGGGGATGCTCGGCGCTGTTTGTAAAGAAGAAGGATGAAACCCTGAGGCTGTGTGTGGACTACCAGCCGCTCAACGCCGTCACCATCAAGAATAAGTACCCATTGCCCCGTATTGACATCTTGTTTGATCAACTTGTGGGGGCAAGTGTATTCTCAAAGATGGACCTTCGCTCTGGATATCACCAGATCAAGATCCAGGCGGAGGATATCCCGAAGACGGCGTTCTCGACGAGATACGGCTTATATGAATATCTCGTCATGTCCTTTGGTCTCATAAATGCTCCAGCCCATTTCATGTATCTCATGAACTCGGTGTTCATGCCAGAGCTGGACAAGTTCGTGGTAGTGTTCATCGACGATATCTTGGTTTACTCCAAGACAGAAGCCGAACATGCCAAACACTTGCGGATCGTTCTTCAACGATTGCGAGACCACAAGCTTTACGCCAAGTTCAGCAAATGCGAATTTTGGATCAGCCAAGTGCCATTCTTGGGACATATCATCTCAGCTGAAGGCATTGCGGTTGACACAAGTAAAATAGAGCAATTATTGAAATGGAAAGCTCCCACTTCAGTTCATGAAGTCAGAAGCTTCCTCGGGTTAGCGGGATACTACCGGAGATTCATTCCAAGCTTCTCCAAGCTCGCTAAGCTGATGACAGAGTTTCTGAAGAAAGAGACGAAATATGTTTGGAACACGGCGTGTGAAGGAGCGTTCCGAACATTGGTGAAGCATCTCACAACAGCCCCGGTGTTAGCTCAGCCGGATACAACAAAGCCCTTCGACGTGTATTGTGACGCGTCCGGTATTGGGCTCGGCTGCGTGTTGATGCAGGAAGGACGTGTGGTCGCTTATGGCTCACGCCAACTTCGGAACCATGAGCAGCATTATCCCACTCATGACCTTGAGCTTGCTGCAGTGGTTTTGGCGCTGAAAATGTGGAGGCACTATCTCCTGGGGAATTTGGTGCATCTCTACACCGACCACAAGAGCTTGAAATACATTTTCACCCAGAAGGAGCTGAACATGAGGCAGAGGAGGTGGTTAGAACTGATCAAAGATTATGAGATTGAGATCCATTACCACCCCGGCAAGGCGAATGTGGTTGCCGACGCGCTGAGTCGGAAATCACATGTCCATCACCTCACCATTTCACCGGTGGAGGAGGGAGAGCCAAGTTTATACTTGGTTCCTTATGGATCGCTGTACAACCTTGCCCTCGTCCCTACCATTAGGGAGGACATCATTGCAGCTCAGAAGACGGATAGAGGCATGGCACATATCCGGAGACGGATAGACAATGGAGAGATTAAATGTTTCCGGAAGGATGATGAGGGGACGCTATGGTTCAACGACCGCATAGTCGTATCCCGGGACATGGAACTGAGGAAGAAAATCCTCGACGAAGCCCACTTGTCTAAATACTCCATTCATCCGGGCAGCAACAAAATGTACCAAGATTTGAAAATGAAATTTTGGTGGACAAGGATGAAGCGGGAGGTAGCGAAGTACATATCCGAATGTGATACGTGCCGACGAGTGAAGGCTGATCACATGAAGAAATCAGGGCTGTTGCAACCCCTGAAGATTCCGGCATGGAAATGGGAAGATGTGAGCATGAATTTCATTGTGGGATTACCCCTAACAGCCAACAAGCATGATTCCATATGGGTAATCGTTGATCGGTTAACCAAGACGGCTCACTTCATTCCGGTGAATACACGTTACAATGCCGGCAAATATGCGGAGCTATACATAGCGAAGATTCTATGCCTATAGGGGTACCCAAGACCATTGTCTCAGATCGAGGTGCATTATTAGTATCTCGCTTTTGGGAGCAGCTACACGATGCATTGGGTACTAAGTTGATTAGGAGCTCCGCTTATCACCCTCAGACCGATGGGCAAACAGAGAGGGTAAACCAAGTATTAGAAGACATGTTGAGAGCATGTGCCATCCACCATGGTAGGAACTGGGATGATCACCTACCATTGGCGGAATTCTCGTACAACAACGGTTATCAGGCGAGTATCAAGATGGCACCCTATGAAGCTCTCTACGGTCGTAAATGCCGCACCCCATTAAATTGGTGCGAGTCCGGTGAAAGGGTCACATTCAGGGTTGATGTGGTGAACGACGCCGAAGAGCGCGTTCGGACAATTCAAGCCAATTTGAAGGCCGCTCAATCCCGACAGAAGAGCTACGCTGATAAGAGGCGTAGGCCGTTGCACTTTGACATTGGGGAACACGTGTACCTCCGCGTGTCTCCGATGAAGGGCGTGCACCGGTTCGGTGTGAAGGGGAAGCTCGCTCCCCGTTTCATTGGACCCTACACTATCACCGAGATGTGTGGACCAGCAGCGTATCGATTGGAGCTACCAGCATCTCTGGCTGGTGTCCATGATATTTTCCATGTTTCGCAACTGCGAAAATGCTTGAAGCATACAGCTGCTGTTCCTACCGAAGACATCGGCGAGCTGAAACCGGATTTAACATATGATGAATATCCGGTGGAAATTCATGATGAGAAAGCCAGAACCACACGCAGCAGAACGTTGTGGTTCTATAAAATACTCTGGAGCAACCACACCGCTGAAGAAGCGACGTGGGAGAGCGAGGAGTTCCTTCGCTCAAATTACCCGGAGTTCATGGCTTCTCAACACGGGTAAGTCCCTATTACATCGCTATCTCTTCTTTTATAATCTCGGGACGAGATTCTTTTAAGGGGGGAGGGATGTAAAAGCCCAAGAAAAGGGACTTGCAAAAACTTTTCTTCACCTCACAACACCACAGTTTTTATTGTGGATACCTTAGGAAATGTTGTGAAGAGCAAGTAACCTCCATCAAAAGAATGATTAGAGGGGAAAGCCTTCACTTTCACAAAGTAGGGTTTCTACACATGAACATGAGAGGTTGAGCTCACCCCTAGAATTTAAAAAGTCTTGGGAAGGTTCAGTCCAAAGCTCATGCAAATTCAACACTTTTTGAGGCACTTTTGGGTTGTTTCAAAAAGAGGCCAATTTGAATGTAAATTCAAATTGCAGCAACTTTCATCACCCAAATTCAAAAGTTAGCTTCATATCTACACTCAGCACATTTTTCTGAGTAAACCCACCAATTTTCATCCCCATTGGAGTTCATCTTGTCAGGAGTTAAATCTGGCAGAATTCAAAACTGAATTTGAATTTCAGTTTAAATATGAAGCACATTTAACCAAACAAAGTTTGAATTTGAGAATTCAAATTCAAACAAATACTTGGGGGCTAAGTCTCCCATTCAATTCTCAGTAGCTGGGATATTTACAAAAGAAAGGGGGAGAAAGATTTAGAGGGGAGAAGAGGGCCCACTGGTCAGCCACCCTGGGGGGGGGGGGGGGCAAACCGACTCGGGCGCGCGGTCGAACACCCTGCGGCCGACAGCGCACGGGGTCGACCCCATCCCAACGCAGCCACCGCGCCACCTCCTGCTCGGGGGGATGAGGGCGCCGGCTACAAAACCTGTGATCGCACCCTGGTCGGCAAGAATTCGCTCCCCATCCTCTCGGTTCCACTTGCCTACATCCGAAGCAGCTCACCCGGTGTCGCCGCCCTCTGATCGCCGGCGGCCGGACGGCACAGGCTTCCTCCTGCCCGACGCTCAACACAAGAAACGATCGCCACAAGGTGCTGGTTCTGCCTGCCCTTACCGTTCGGCATTTCATGCACCGTCGGGGGAGAATTTCTTCCGAGAACGCTTCGGTGTTCTTAAGGCCGAGCTCCCCCAAATCCCAAAATTCACGAGTATTGGCTTATCACCAGGCGTACCGAGCTAAACACACGATCTACACCCTGCCACGACCACCTAGGATCGAAAACCAGCAAGAATCATGGGCTAGGGTTGCGGTTATCCAAGTTTTTCGAGCAACAGCCGATATCCGGCCTAGGTCACCGACGAGGTCATAGTTGCAGCCGTTTTCACGGGGATCGGTGCCCATATCCATGATCAGCAGGTGTCAGCGGAGCTCCCCGAGCAAACCGCATCGAAAAAAATGCAGGGGAGGCTGAGTTCGACGTCGCTGGTGAGCTCCCGGCCGCTGTTGCCGTCAGGAGCCCTGTTCCGGCCATTGTCAAGCTCCGGGAAGGGCACCACCGTGTTCCCCAGGCCGGGATAGGCACAGGAGGCGAGAATCAGCAAGCTCCGAAGGCCGGAACCCCTCTCCGGCGAGAGCTCCGGCGAGCTCGGCGGCGGGATCGCGCGGGTGGCTGGAGGAAGACGAAGGGGTAGGCCCCACGCGTCAGTGGCTGGAGATAAAGGGGTGGGATTCTCTGTGGTCCGGGATCCAGTGCGGCCGCGCGGGAAGGAGTCTGTGGCCCCGTGTGGCTCGGATCCAGCGGTCGACACGTGTACGTGGACCCACCCGCAGGATTTAAACATTTCTGGAATTTCCAGTTTTAGTGCAAACTCTAGAACCCCATAACTTTTTCTAGGAAGCTCCAAATTTAGTGATTTAAATTGGGTTGGATTCATATTGCCTAGCTCTGTCCAGATATACAACCCAATTTGTATGAAACCCATTAATTAATTCTGGAAAATTCTTTAAAACTTTTTAGCAAAAGAATTTTAGAGGGAGTTTGGTTCATCCAAAAATCCCCAAATTTTGCCAGAATGTTCTTTAGGACATTAGTAAACCCCTGTAAAAGTTTCAGACCATTTGGAGTTGATTGGGTCAGAGCAATTCAAATTGGAAGGTGCTGTGTTCATTTGAATACAGAAGCATTTTCAGAGAATTTCCAAAACTTGGAAATTCAGTTCTGGGCAAATCTTAAAGCCAAAAATGTTAGGAAAATTCATGCAAACTCTATGAGCTATAATTGAAATTGTAGTTCATTAAGTTGAGCATGAACAGGGGTATTACCTCAGACTAAATTCTTCCTTGTTGATTTGCCAAGAGAATTATTCTGAGCAAACCACTCCATGAAAAGTTCTAATGTTTGGTCCAGAGAGTTTTCTTGTGACAAGGAACTCACACAAAAATTCTCAGCTCCATTGGAGCTCTAGATCACCCCTGTTCTGTTTAACCACTTAAGGGATTAATGTGGAAAAGGGGGGAAAACCACTTAGCATTTAACCATGTGATTAAGTCCAAGCCAAACCACCAACACCAGTTCATCTTTAAATTCTTAAACAAAGTTCCAGGTGTTAGAGGCTGGTTATTAGAACTAATAGTAGAAGTCTTACTCTAAAACTCACCTTTGCATCTAAATTAACATGTAGTATTTCATTAACGTGTAGCCGCTGAAGAAGAGACTCCGGAAGTGCTGGACTTCCTTCTTCCGGACGAGGAACTAACTACTGACCAGCAGCAACAAGGCAAGCCCCGGTTTGCATTAACCCTTTTTATAAGTCTTACTTTGTTTACATGTGTCATGTGAAGTATGTATGTGCATTAGGTATAGGATGAATGAAACTCCACTTGCATAACCAAAGGGTCCTAAAAGAGTGAGGGTAGTGTCAAGGACCTCGAGTAGACAGGCTATGCTTAATGAGTCATAGGACTTCGGTACAAGTCGAGTAGTTGGAATCTACTCGCGAGATAGGCACTGGGACGCACGGGTTCGGTTGAGTGATGTGAGATCACCTTAGTAATGAAAAGGAGACTAGGCAGGGGCTAGGGCGCAGCAAGAGGAAGTCTTGTGTGCGCAGCCCTGCCCGTGTCGATTGAGGACCGATCCGTGTGCGGCCCTGCTGAACATGTATTGAACGTACCGAAGGCATATCGGATATATGGGCCCCGATAAACCGATGTAGCCTAAACCTCCGGGCGTCGAGGCATAGCACACCGATTTATAGGTGTAGGTTGAGGGCAGCAAGGTGGAAATCTGCCAACGGGCATAGAGAGATGCTCCGTGTGGGGAACCTCCTGCTCGTTTCGGTGCGACCGGTTCGACGTTTGGGCTGTTGGGTGAAAGGTTGTCCCGTACGACATCGAGTGAGCGTGCTGTGCAGCTCCACGGGTGGGCGTACGTGACGTGCTCTTTGGGTTTTCCCTGCAGGTGTATATCGAGTCGATTCGCCGTCCCTCGCGGTGACGAGTACCGCTTGTTCACTGCGTCGCAACGTAGACTAATGAATGAAATGTTATGATTCAATATTGCTGCTATGATATAATGGTATTGCTACATGTGTGCCACAAAATATTGCTTACTAAATTTCAGCTTCATGAACTGTTAACTTGTTGCTAAAAGATGAATTAAGGATGAACTTGTAGGCGTGTCCATTTGCTGCAATATTACTACCCTATGTCATTGTAGCCCTCATGTAGAGTTTCATGCCTAGGTGAGTCGATTAAGCCTTGCTGAGCCTTCGTGCTCATGGTTGCTGCTTAAGTGTTTTTCAGGTGAGGAGCCACCCACGGACTCGGAGACGAGTCCACCGGCGAGGGTTACCCTCCGTCGGGGACCACGGCTGAGTGGGAGCCGTACACGCCGCGCTGAGCTGAGGAGTGCAGCTAGTGTGGGTTGCCCTAGGGCTGGGCAACCACTTTTGCTAGATAGGCGGGCGTGAGTTGTATAGTGTAGACTTCCGCTGTGCAATATAAACAATAGTTGTAACTGAAGTTGGTACCTGTTTGTACAGTTCAGTTGTTTTTACCATGTAATATATTGTGTTCTTATGACGTGTGCTGTCGGATGTCGCATCGTGCGGCACCACCCTCTGCGATCCTGGATGAGCGGATTCCGGTCCGCCACACGACTGGGCGCAACGGCACCTGACAGAGGCGTGCTCCGCGTCTCCGCGTCTTGGGAAGACACGGGCCTTGAATACCTTGTACGGGCAAGGTATGGGGCGTCTTTACGCCCGCTGCCTATCGCTCGGGGGCAGGCAGCGCCGTTCTGCTGCCATGTGGCGGGCCCGGAGCCCTCCTCGGATGAGAGGAGGGCTCCGGCCCTGCGGGACACGTGGAGCCTTCGGACCTCTCCACGCGGAGGGGGAGGTTCGGCTTCTGTCGGCCACGTGGCGGGTCCGCACATCCTCTCTGAGGAGAGGGAGGTCCGGCCCCGCCGGATACGTGGCACCTTCGAACCTCTCTCCCGCGGAGGGGGAGGTCCGGCCTCTGTATGCCACGTGGTGGGCCCGGAGCTCTCCTCTGAGGAGAGGGAGGTCCGGCCCCGCCGGACGCGTGGCGCCTTCGGAGCTCTCCCTGCGGAGAAGGGCGAGTTCCTTAGGCATTTTCCCCTGTGCGCGGGGGTACCCCATATCACAGGTACTGACAGTGGCCCCCGGGCCCATCTCGGGGGAGATAGCGAGCCCGAGGTGGGACCTCCGTCTCTTTTGATCCGCGTACTTTCTCTAAGTCCCGCATTGACCGCTGCCGGAGCACGAACGGCCGCGGGATCGTGGGAGCGTGCGCCCACTTGATGGTTGCTTTTACTGCGGCGGTTCCCAACACTGCCACTTCTGCACGTCGCGGCGCTTTCTTCGGGAACCGCCGAAGTGCCTTGTTGGCTCATCTTCTCAGGAGACTGACTCCTTGGCCCACCGCTTCAGTTGGGCGGCTTGGGTTCATCTGTCATCGGCGCTTGGTCTCGGAGCCGAAGCGGCTGCCGATGTGGTGTATCCGAAGAGTTCCGAATCGCTTGGGATTGCACCCGGGAAGGTGTGAAAAGAAACCGCCACGTGGGTACGCTCCCCTTATAAGGCTTCCAGCCCTTGCGCCTCCCTCGAGTCTCTGCAGTCTTGTCTTCTTCCATGGCTCCTAACCCGCCTTACGGAGGGAGAATCGCTCTCGATTCACTCCAGCGACGGCATCTGCACCAAGTCTGGGACCCAGGGAGCCTGCCTGCCTTGCCTCTGGTGGTGGCGCCTCCAAGGGGTCTCTGGTTTGTCCTCCCAATGGGGCCCTTCCTTGGTGACGGCAGGCAGAAAGCTCCCTGGCTTTGCGCCCTTCTCAGATGGTGGAGTCTTCAAAGAAACCGCTGAAGCACCAAGGAGAATTCCAGGCGGCAGAGTCTCCGAGGAGACCGCTGAAGCTGCGGAGGGGGCCTCAGGAGCGCCCTTGACAACACCGGCTTTTGCGCCGGTGATGAGGGAACTTCAGGAGAAGGAAACCGCTGATGCACCAAGGAGGATCCTAGGCGGCAGAGTCTCCAAGAAGACCGTTGAAGCTGCGGAGGGGGCCTCAGGAGCACCCTTGATGACACCGGCCTTTGCGCTGGTGATGAGGGAGGCGCTCTCCCGCTCCCGGCGCGGCCGATCTTGCAACTTCTAGACTCTGGTCATGTTAGGGGAACCTTGGGGCTTGTTTCTTTCTTTTTCATCGAGTTTGTAGCCCAGCTCATGGAGCCATGAATACATGAACTCTTATGACCCTCCGTGCCTGCGATGTTTTCCGTCTTCTTCCTGGTTTTGCCTGACCGAGCCCTTAGCTCCGCAAGGTGCTCAGAGGCCTTCACCAATCTCGACGTTCTGCTCCGGCACCTTCCCCGGGTCCTCATTATATTAAGGGCCCTGGAGGTCCTCGGGCCCCGCTTCATGAGGATGGGGAGGCCCGGATCAGCCAGCCACGTGGCGGATCCGGAGCTCTCCTCTGAGGAGAGGGAGGTTCGGACCCGCGGTACACGTGGGGTCTCCGGGCCCTTCCCCTCAGAGGAGGGGTGGTCCGGTCCCGCTGGAGCCGTGGATCCTTTGGTCTTGCCTTGGAGTTCCGGTCTCGCATGATTCCGTAGTGGCCCCCTGGCAGGGGCGTCCCATTGGTCAGGTGCTCCTACCACATTCCTGCATGGATCCGAGGCCGAGAGGTCCTGCACACAAGTAGGGAAAAAGTAATTCTCCTTGGGAGCTTGCCCTCCCTTATCTCATAGTCTTATTCGACTTATGGCCCCTAACCATATGCTCGGTGCTTGGGGACAGTAGGGCGCGAAGCGTTCGGGGGCTCAGGGCCCCCCTTGACTAACGGCAGGTACCCCCGATGCACCCGCCTCTGGTAGGGCAGCGAATGCCGACTAGTGGTGAGAATGAGAAGGGGGAGCTGAGCACATGGCAGCCATGCACCGCAAGGGTAGTCATAAAAAACTTAGTACACAATTTAAATGAGTACGAGGAAAGAGCAAAGTAGAACAGGTTTCTTTTCGTATAACTTTCCACAGGAGGAAGGCAGGCTAAACATGGAGGCCACGACCTGCCCCATTAAGAGGGGAAGCAAGACTCTACGCGCTTGGAGTCGGAACGAGGCAAAGCTGAACGTAGTCCTGTACCGTCCCCTGGGGCCTGGCTGCTCCGAGCGCTGTTTTTGGACTCTATGGAGTTTATTACGGAAAGAAAGTACTGTCCTATCTTTGCTCTAGGGGTAGAACTTACAGAGGTGTTCTATGTTCCAAGGGTTTGGGAGTAGGTCCCCATCCTCGGTGGAAAGGCGCACACACCCGGGGCGGCATACTTTCGCGACTCGGAAGGGACCTTCCCAACTAGGGGAGAGTTTGTGGGCCCCTTCGCGAGAAAGTATGCGCCGCAGCACCAGGTCACCTTCCTGCAGCTCCCGGGCACGCACAGATCTCTGGTGGTAGCG
Organism: Neostapfia colusana; assembly: GCA_030760725.1. Classification (NCBI taxonomy): domain Eukaryota; kingdom Viridiplantae; phylum Streptophyta; class Magnoliopsida; order Poales; family Poaceae; genus Neostapfia; species Neostapfia colusana. Next base: position 98,023,405 of record JASWHV010000007.1, on the reverse strand, counting down.
CCGAAGCGCTTGTCTGTACCGCGCGTTACGGAGTGCTGCATGTAATCGGACCTCATCGACGAGGTCGATTTCTCCACGCCGGAGGTTGTCCTGCGCGGCTTCGTCGTAAGCCCGGACACGGTGAGACTTCATGGTGATTTCTGGGGGAAGTATAGCTTCGGCCCCATACACCATGAAGAATGGTGTCTCTCCGGTGGCCCGGCTCTGGGATGTCCGGTTTGCCCATAGTGTGCTCGGAAGCTCATCTACCCAATTGGCACCATGTTTCTTCAGACTGGCGAAGGTGCGAGTCTTGAGGCCCCGGAAAATCTCCGCGTTGGCCCTCTCAACTTGCCCATTGCTCTTCGGGTGGGCGACAGAGGTATAGCACACCTGAATGCCGAGGTCTTCGCAGTAGTCTTGGAAGGCTGCGCTGGTGAACTGGGTCCCGTTGTCGGTGATGATTCCGTTAGGGACCCCGAACCGGCAGACAATAGACTTGATGAATCCTACTGCGGATTGTTTGTTGATGGTGACAACTGGTGTAGCTTCCGGCCACTTGGTGAACTTGTCGATGGCGACATAGAGGTACCGGAATCCCCCGATGGTTCTGGGAAATGGTCCCAAGATGTCCAGCCCCCATACGGCAAATGGCCACAAGGGCGGGATCATCTGTACCGCCTGAGCCGGTGTATGGATCTGCTTGGCGTGGAACTGGCACGCCTTGCAGCTCTCGACCAGCTTGACGGCATCCTGGAGTGCTGTCGGCCAGTAGAAGCCATGCCGGAAGGCTTTACCGACAAGCGTGCGTGAGGAAGAGTGACTTCCACATTCGCCTCCATGGATCTCAGCGAGCAAGTCGCAGCCTTCCCCCTTGGTTATGCACCGCATTAGGATGTGGTTGGAGCCACGCCGGTAGAGATCCCCCTCTACCAGCGCGTACCTCTTAGCCATACGCACAATCCGCTCAGCAGTTGCATGTTCATCAGGGAGGATATTGTCTTCAAGTAGTCCCGGATCTCCGTGATCCATTCATCGGGTCTGACTTGAGCTTCTGGATCTTGAGCGCTGGGTTGCACGGAGTCCCCAGTGACGCTTACGATCCGTGGCGGCATCCATGGCTGTAGGGCTGCCGGGACCGCCAGCTTCGAGGTGCTGGTCAAGCCCCCTTCGCCCGGCTCGGCGGGCCGGGCTGTAGGCTGCAGCAACGTCCTCTCGAAAACTCCTTCGGGCGCAGGGGCTCCGGTGGAAGCCTTCGTTGAAAGGTTGTCAGCTGCGGCATTGCCAGCGCACGGTACGTGGTGCAGGTCCAAGGCGAGGAATTCTTTCTCCAACATCTGCACGTGAAGCAGATACGCAGCTAGCTGTGGGTCATTGCAGGAGCATTCGCCCTTGACTTGTTTGATGACCAGTTGGGAGTCACCCTGTGCCAACAACTGGCGAGCGCCTAAAGACAGGGCTGTCTGCAGGCCAAAGATGAGTGCTTCATACTCTGCCATGTTGTTGGTTGCCTTGAAATTGAGACGCACCATGTATCCAAACTGTTCCCCCGATGGCATGAGGAGCAGTACGCCAGCACCGGCCCCCTGCCTTCGCGAGGAGCCGTCGAAGAAAAGTGTCCAGTGGGTTTCGGTGAAGACCGGAGCTTGGTGCTCTGGTTCACCGCCTTCATGGCCCCCTGGGTCAGTCTTCGTTGGTGTCCACTCTGCCACAAAGTCAGCCAGTGCTTGGCTCTTGACTGCATGGCGTGGGAGGAAGTCCAGCTCAAACTCCGCCAGCTCCGCCGCCCATTTAGCAACGTTGCCAGTCGCATGGGGGCTGTGAAGAATCGTCTTCAGTGGATACGAGGTGACTACCGAGACCCGGTGGGCCTGGAAGTAATGGCGGAGCTTCCTGGAGGCCACGAGCACCGCATACAACAGCTTGTGGACTTCTAGGTACCTTGTCTTCGCATCATGAAGTACTTCGCTGATGTAGTAGACAGGCCTCTGGATGGTTCGAACCCTCTCCCTTAGGCTTGGGAGGTCCTCGTCCATTGGCCCTGGCCCGCTGGAGGTGAGTGGACCCGTGGGGGCCTCCGGGAGCTGGGACCCGGAGGCCCTTAAGCTATCATGGTTATCTGGGAGCTCCGGGGGGTCTTGAGGGACCTCCGGGAGGTCCCATTGGGCCCCCAGGGGGTCCCGCAGGACCCCCGGGGGTTTATCTTGGGGGTCCGGGAGACCGCCCTAGACCTCCGGGAGGCCAACCTGGACCTCCGGGAGGTTGCCTTGGAGGTCCGGGAGACCGCCTTGGTCCTGCGGGGCCTCCTGGCGTCTGTCTTCTGCTACCGGAGCAGGTTGTGAAGATGAGGGGTCCGGCCGCTCTGCGACGAGGACCATACTCACCACTTCAGTTGTCACCGCAATGTAGAGCAGCAGGTTCTCTCCGGGCTCAGGGGCTACCATGATAGGTAGGGTCGTCAGGAGTCGCTTCAACTCCTGGAAAGCCTCTTCTGCTTCGTCAGTCCAGGCAAAAGGGCCTGACTTGCGCAGGAGCTTAAAGAAAGGGAGTGCCCGCTCTGCTAGCCTCGGTATAAACCGACTCAGTGCGGCTAGACATCCCGTGAGTTTCTGGACATCCTTGATGCTAGCAGGGGGCCGCATCAAATAGATGGCCTTGATCTTCTATGGGTTGGCCTCAATCCCTCGGTGCGAGACCAGGAATCCTAAGAGCTTCCCAGAGGACACACCGAACACACATTTATCGGGGTTCAGCTTGGTGCGCGTAGAGCGCAACTTGTCAAAGACTAAGGCTAGGTTATCTAACAAAGATGAACCCTGCTTGACCTTGACAACTATATCATCGACGTACACCTCAACTAGGTCTCTTATTAACTCCCCAAAGGTTTTGTGCATTGCTCGCACAAAGGTGGGGAGTGCATTCTTTAGGCCGTAAGGCATAGACAGATAACAATAAAGGCCGTCTACTGTGATGAAGGAGGTGTGCTCCTCATCCTCCCTAGACATGGGGATCTGATGGAAACCCGAGTAGGCGTCTAGGAAGCACAACATATCACAGCCTGACGTTGAGTCTACTATTTGATCTATTCTAGGGAGAGGGAATGGATCTTTGGGACATGCCTTATTGAGACTGGTGTAGTCGATGCACATCCAGAGCTTCCCGCCGGCCTTCGGGACAACGACGGGGTTCGCCAACCACCAGGGGTGGTGGACCTCCCGTATGAAGCCAGCGTCCAGCAGCTTCTTGACTTCTTCACGAATGAAGTTTTGCCGCTCGACGGAAACAACAAAAACCCCTCAGCAAAAAATCAATCGGTTAAAGAAACCGTGTGTGCAAGTGTTTTTAAACATGTTCAACCGTGACAAATCAAGTAGAGAGGTAGAGAATCAAGTCACAGATCTAATGCAACAAGAATCACTTGAAAACACGAAGTAAAACTTGAGATATGATCAAAACATTAAACGAAGATCAATCTGTTCTACCCGATATAAAACAGATCTGCAACACTGCAAAGAAACTCGTGTATCTCAAAAACTAAAGATCCGAAGCTCGTGAAAATTTCACAGATGATATATAATTGAGTTGTGAAGACAACCCAAAAAGAATCACCTCAATCGGATCTGTAAAACTCGAGTTCTGAACGAAACACCGAAGCAACGTCGGTCTGTCCAGAAACTTGGCGAGAAAGACTTGACGAAAAACAAGTCGGACGAACATAGCACAAAAGCTCCTCGAAACTATGAACTTTATTCAATAGAAACACAAGAAGAACAGCCCAAAGTCGTGCACCACAAGATCTGGCCTCCCTTGCTATATAACCAGCTCTATGGCCAATCCAATTCAAACTAGGACTCCTACTCCTACTTGGATTCAAACTGTAACTTTCCAATACTGCTCAAGACTCTTCTATACGCAGATAGAAGCAATCTTAAGACTTCCAAACACCTTAGGAACGTCTCAAACATTCCTAAAACAACTCAAATTCGTGACCCACACGAAATCCTATCATAACCAACTCAAAACTTTCCATATTTGAGTCAAACACGACTCAGCCGCAGCCTGAGTCCATAACCTAGTCGGTTGGGCCTTTCCGACCAATTCTTTACGTCCACTTCTCTTCATCATGCCTTGGAACAATGTTGCCACGTCCATGCACTCCTTGCACACGTGCAAACACCTTCCAACGACGTACACGCAACCTTCATATGCACTGCCCTTGATCCAAACATGCTGCGCGACCTCCCGATCGAAAAGTTTTAATCTATCATTCACCCCCTCTGGTAGCTTTTCACGTGCTCTTCGATCCTACACCTTCTACTCACGACCACGCATATACAAAATTTACAGCAATCAATCATCATGCACAAACTTTACTCAAGATGCAATGGGTGTAGATGAATGCAAATCCTATAGTGCAGTTTATAAAACCAGTTTGTACGTGTTCTTGCATGTTTTAATGGGCTTTCATGGGGTTTTATGATGAATAAGGGTGTAGGGATCAAGTGTGGACGTGGTGATGATCTTGACACAAGATCTAGATCAATTCCACCATCAGAAATCGATCAAAACACGATCTGTCCACACGCAAAAGTTTCTGTTCGAAGGGGACGAAGAAAACGGATGCGTAGAAACAGCGACGACGTCATAAGATGGGTAATGAAGACCTACCTCACTTCCTTCTTGTGGCAGGGCCTTCCTCCTAGCAACTGCAGCAGCGGGGGATTTTTCTGTGGGGAATTATGGTAGGGCAGATCGTCGGGATTCTTCTCCGGCGACGGCGGGGCGTGACGGGGCTCGACTACGGGTCTTGACGGCGGGTCTCGACGATGGGGCTTGACGACGGGGCTCGATGGCGGGGCTCGACGGTGGGGCTCGATGGCGGGGCTCGACGGTGGGGCTTGACGGCGGAGCTTGACGACGGGTCTCAACGGCGGGGCTCGTCGGCGGGGCTCGTCAGTGGGGCTCGTCGGTGAGGCTCTCCGGTGACCAAACTCCGGCAAGGGGGAGCGGCTCAACTCGGCGAGTTAGGGGGGGCAGGGGTAACTCGGCAAGTTTGCGGGGTGGGGGCTGCGGAGTTGTATTTATAAGGGGGGAAAGAAGAGTCCTAGCAAGATGGGACTAATCCCAAAGAGTCCTAGGGGTTTTCCCTCCTCTAGGGCTGCGGCCAATTTGGCCAATTTTGGGGGAAACCCCCCCCCCCCTCAAGGCTGCGGCTTATTTGGGGCAAATCTTCCCAAATATGGGGGAAATCCCCCCTTTGGAGAATTTTGGGAAGATTTGGAATTTTGGGAAAATTGGAAATGGCTCAATTCAGCTATCTTATTTCCATTTCTGTCCATTTTTATGTCCCTTTCCATTTCTATATTCCCTTCTCCATTTCTATATTCCTTTCTCCATTTCTTTGGTTCTTTCACCATTTCTATGGTTCTTTCTCCGTTTCTATGGTTCTTTCTCCATTTCTACTTCTTTTTAAATGCTTCTCTACATGAAAAATATATGCAATGCATGGTAGTGAAATTGATGGTGTTACACGCGCGCCTTAGTGATCTCCTTGGCAGACTTTGCCTTGAATGCCGCCACAGCTTCCTCCTTTGCGTGAAACGCTTGGAAGGTCTTTTCCTGGGCACAGAGATGGCCCGCTTCCTCCCGGGTGGATGTTGCATCAGCTCGGTGATCTCGACCTCCTCCCTCCACTTCGCCGCCTCATCCTCTATGAGATTTTAGCGGCCAAGGGCCTTTTCGAGGATCCGCTCCCTCTCAGCCTCCCGCTCGGCAAGTCTCTGACCGAAATAAGATCGAGGGTTTAGTTACAAACGACTCCGGGGCAACCCGCAAAGGAAAGGATCAAAAGAGCAAGACTTACCCTATTCAGGAGCATTCCGCGACTGAGCCTCTAGAGTGCACCCACGAGGTGTTCCTGGCCGGAGTTGAGAAGTTCCATGGCCTCGACAAACCGAGAACAGTATAAGGAAACATCCTCCTCCTGACACGCTGCACCGCTGGAGCCAGAGGGCCCCTGGTCCGTCAAAAGAGGCTCGGACCTCTCCGGAACTTGGCTGGAGCGGCAACTGGGGTTGCCTTCTCTGAAGGGCCAGGCCCAAAAGCCCGGGAATCGGTGATGGTCAGGGTCGGAGCAACCGCCGCCGCAGGCGTCTCTCCCGTCATTGGGTCTCACCACTCCTCCCGGGTAAGAGACGCCTCCGTAAATGACCCCACAAGGGTAACCTCCACCTCGGCCACAGCTGGCTCCGCTTCGTGGAAGGGAGCCTGACCTCCTTCGAGCGGAGATGGCTTTGAGGCGGCCGAGATCGGCAGGGATGACCAAGACGCCTCTATGGTGGTTGGGAGAGGAGGCGCCGTTTCCACCATCAGCTCTGCATCGCCCAGTAAAGCCGGCTCAATGATCGGAGCGATGGAGGACGGAGGTGGCAAAGCCCCCAATGGGGCGAGGAGCTCGGCTGGTACACCCTGCGATGAAGAAAAAGATATAACTGAAAAAGAAAAAAGTCCAAACAATGAGAGAGAGAATGAACTAAGGGGCAAACCTCTTCGACCGAGGGTGAATCAGAGGCGTAACCTCCTGGGATCCAGTACATGGAGGAATGACCGGATCGCGGGCCGGGCAGCGAATACCCTGCTCTCGGTCCGAGCCTACGAGCCTTCCACAGTTGAAGGCCCCGCCTCAGCAAGCTTCTGGCCCTCTGACCGAGCCTTCGGGTCCACGGCTGCGGAAGACCTTACCTTGGCAAGACCTCAAGAAGCCTGAGCAGACAGCAAGGAAGGGCCTCTCCCTTCGCCCGTCCTAGCCCTCTTCACGGCCGAGGCCTCATCGTCAGCCCTCCTCTTCTGCCACTCGGCCAGCATCAAGGAGTCCGACTCGGAGGAGGGGCACACCGAATCGGAGGGCGATGAAGGGGGACTTCCGCAGTGAGTCTTGCAGCCCACACCACCCTCCTGTGCTTCTCCAGTCTCCTCTGATGGTGAAGGTGGCGAGTTTTGCGATCGTCTTTCTTCTTCTTCAGGGCTGTGTTGCGTCAAGCCCTTACCGCCCTCTCCCCCTTGTCCTCGGGCAGCTTCGGCAGGCTAACCATGCCTCCAAGCCCCTGGGCTGAATGCTGCGGCGTCAGGTCAGACTGGAGCGCCAAAAAGGATTGTAGTAAGAGCATGACAATGGAGGTCGGATACTTACCCGGGTCGAGGGATGACCTGTGGAGAGAGGGCGTGGATGACGCCCACCATCCTCCACCTCCTTCCCTGTGAGGTCGCGAAACCTCTGCCAGACCTCGGATTTGTGGACGTCCTCCGCTGACTCGCGCGTTGGGTCGCTGAGCCTGGTGTATTGCCACATGGCATGGGCCCGGGCCCAGAGGGGCTAGATCTTTTGCTGGATGAAGGTCCACAAGATGACCTCCCTCTGCCTGTAGCACTTCGACCTGCACCTGGATGACGGTGACCAGCTGCTTGTTCGCCTCCGCAACTCCCTAGTGCCACTGCTCCCGGATGGTGGGCAGCTGGCCCGTGAAGGACGGAAGCATCGGGCTCTCATTGTGGATGTGGAACAAGTCTTGACTCCAGTTCTTCACGAACTTCGGTAGTGGCAGGTCGAAGTACTGTGGCTGCGCCCTCTAGAGCTGGATACAGGCATCGCCGACTGCCGGGATCGGTGAGTATGCAGAAGATGGCTGCGCCTGGAAGAAGCACCTCCACAGATCGAAGTGGGGCTCGATCCCCAGGAATGCCTCGCATAGCATGCAGAAAACCGTGGCGTGGAGGATCCTGTTCGGCGTCAGGTGTTGAAGCTCTAGGCCATAGTGGAAGAGGGCGGCCCAGTGGAACCTGTGCACCGGGAGCCCCAGCCCGCGGAGGTGGAAGTCAACGAAGCTGACGACTTCACCATCATGCGGCGCAGGAACCGTCTCCCCGGATGGGATACGGATGAGCTGGAGCTCCGATGCTGAAATGATCCCCCATTCGGCCAGGAAGGAGAGACGGTTGACGGACACACGAGACTTCGTCCAGTCCAACATTGTCGACAATGAAAGTGAAGGAGATGGGGAAACTACTCGTACTATTCTTCTTTTCCTATGCTTCTAACTTACGCTGCTAAAGTTTGCAGGGAGGCAGAAGCGCGAGAAAGCTGGGATAGAAAAAGGGAAGCACGAGTCTAAAGGAAAAAATCAGCATCCCAAAGGCTGCTTATATAGCCTGAGCGCTACAGTAATGAGGAAAGGCGCCGGTGCCCACAAACGCGTGCGCCCTGCAGTAACGCCTCCTGTCTGCGAAGTGGATGCATGCCCCCCGAGACCGTAGGGACATGACGCTCGCCATAATTTGGGCCAGGTGAAGCCTCCTCCTCGAAAGCCTGTGACGATTCGAGGAGTCACACGACTCTTCCCCATTTCCTAACCGCCTCGCCGTGACGCCTTCTCGCCTACCTCTGATGTGATGGCTACGGGCGGCCCGAATTAAAGGTCCAGGTAAGTAGGTATGTTTTGTGATCCACTTTTGAGGTTCAATCGAAGTTCCTGCTTCAAAGGTCTACCTAACATGCAGGTCAAAAGGACTGCCCAGAACAAACCCGAGCGATGGACAGACAATGCGAGATGGCCATTGAATGGAAAATTTGGGAGCCAAGAACGCTCCCGACATATCCAACGCTATGATATCTGAGTCTCATCTCGGTGACTCCGCAGAGGCCTCCAAAGGGTCAGCATCGAGCCACCCGAGCCTCCGAATGTGGGGACCAGCAAGTGGTTCACCCACTCTAGGATCGCATAGGGTGGTGCCCTGCGATGCGGCACCCAACAGCACACACGAAAAGAATAAAGGATAACATACAAACTTTTATTTGATATAAAACAGCGGAAGTCTTTTTACAAAACCTATTCATACAGCGGAAGTAATATACATATAAGGCCTCTCATCCTAACTATGCAAAAGTGCAGCCGTCCAGCCCGGGGACGCTACACACTAGCAGCATGGAACCGGAGAATCACAGCGGCGTGCAGGGCTCAAGCTCGGCCGTGTACCCCGACGGGGGCATCGCCTCGTCCTCGGAACCTTCCTCATAACTCTCACCTGCACACAGCTCAAATATTGCAACCGTGAGCACGAAGGCTCAGCAAGTCTTACCCGTCAACCCTAGGCATGGAACTCTACGTGCAAGGATATGTAAGATGGAAAAAGGAATTTGCGACAAAGACACGCCTATAAGTTGGTCCTTACTTTAAGTTTTGTAGCAGCAGATTCATGTGCCTTAGGCAGCTCTCACATCGTAAGTCCACAATCAAACAAGAAACGCTTTCCCCCGATGCGGAGATGCCCAAGTGGAATATAAACTTAGTTAGCTCTATCTCTACAGCAATCAAGGTATTCAAGACATTAAGATCAATACAGCATTTTCAGTTGGCTTATTTCACTTCTTACTACGTCACAGCGCAGTGAACAAGCGGGTACTCAAATAACCACGAGGGACGGTGATTGCAATCAAGACACACCCGGATAACACGTCACATACACCCACTTTCAGAAGCGTGATTCCACACCCCTTCCTACTCTGTTGTATGCAACAACCTTTCAAAGGCAACCCAAATGCCGAACCGGTCCATCCGTAACGGGTAGGAGGTCCCCGCGTGGAGCGTGACTGTGCCCACCGGCAGATTTACACCTTGCTACCCTCAACCCACTCCTATTTACGGTTGGGTAAGCCTCGACACCCAGGTTAACCAATTACATCGGTTTCCTGGTTCCCATATGCCAGTATGCATCCGGTACTGTTCGATACTTGTCCAGCAGGGCCGCACACGGACGGTCCTCAACCGACACCAACAGGGCTACGCACGTGAGACCACTGCTCACTGCTTCCTACCCCCCTGCTGGGTCTCATTTTCATAACTTAAGCCATTATCTACCTCTTTTCTTCCCGTGTGATATGTACTATCTCGCGAGTAGCTTCCAACTACTCATCTTCTACCGAGATCCTATGCATTAGCATGGCATTCTCTACTCGTCGAGTTTGTAAACTACCCAACCCTTTATAGGATTTAAAGAGGCTATGCAAGTGGGGTTTCAATCACCCTAACTCTAATGCAAACATTCAACCTAGACATAAATGATACAAATGAAAACTTTATAAAAAGTACTTAAGTGTAAACCGGGGCTTGCCTGGTTGCGAGTTAAACGGAAAGTCAGCTTCCGGTGGCAGGACGTACAAGGGCTCTGGCGTATCCTCAACTTCGGTCACTATTATGAAATGTAATAAAATACATGTATAAGTATTGAAGATTTATAGGAATTGGACTTCTATTCATAGCTACTGCTATTTAAAATCCTTAATTGGCTTTGGGAATTTTTCAGTGGATATTAAACTCTCTAAGGATGATTTGAGTCAAATTTGGAGACATGTCATTGCACAATGTAGTCTTTAAAATTCCTACAAGTACAATGCTTCTCTGAATTTTGAGCCCAATCCAGGAGCTTTGACATAGCTAATGGTGGAAGATCTGATTAGTATAAGTCTCCATGGTTCTAACAAAATTTGTTTCACCATTTTTGGAGCTACCATCAGAGAGATATGAATTTTTTTGAACTTAAACAGGAGTTCTGAAAAAGCTTCTGTTTACATTTGAATTTCCAAATAAAGGCTGAACTTGGGAAGGCAGTTTAGCCTAGCAAATAATCTCCAATGAAGCCCAAAATTTTACTGAAGATCAGTAACTATGGAAAGGATTTTCTGCCCAAATTTGGGACTATTTCATAAAGAATTGTTCCTATAATAAATCCCTAAATGATTTACTAAAAACAATTCTACAGAAATTCCTGGGCATGTTCATAGCCTAAAATTGGTTTCTCTGTGAAGTACTCCTCATGAGGAACCCAACAAAATTGGTCTCACTCTTTTTGGAGTTTTCTACACAAAGTTATGGGCTTGCAAAGATCAGCTAATTTCTGGAATTATTTCCCTAATCGAAACTTCAAATAATTGGGCTGGGCCCACTGGTTTAATTTGGACCAGTCAGATTTTTGCAACACCGGGGGCTACGGGGTTATTCCCGCGCAGCCGCACCAGATCCGGCGCCACAAACCGATCCTCGCGCGCACCCGGAGGCTGACCGGTGGGACCGGCCCTCCTTCGTCTTCCTCGCGCTGCCCGCGCCTCCCGCGGCGGCGCACGTTGGCGAGGCTCGCCGGGACGGGGTTCCCATGGTCCAAACTTCGTCAAACTCGCCGCCTGTGAGTTCTACACCGTGCTGAACACGATGGTGGGGTCGGGAGCCGATGACAACGGTCGGAAAGGTGCTTGCACCGGCGACCATGTCGAACCTTACTTCGGCGACCTCGCTCTCCCTCAGCAGTGGGTCTTTCGGGCTAGGGTTGGCTCCAAAAGCACCAGTGTCCCATGGACAACACCGACCCATGGCTCGCTTCCCATGGAAACCACCGGAGATGGGACCTCACCGGCGACCCGAGCCCGCAAAACTCCGGCGGCGACAAAAACTCGGTACCTGGCATCTCTACTTGATCGTTTGAGCTGCTAGGACTTCGGGAAGATGCGCAAGCATGTGCTGGAGATACTATAAGCTCATCTAGCGCGGAGCTACCACGAGCACAATGAATTTTTGGTTAGACCCGGCTCTATCCGTCGGTGTACAGTTTGGGGAAACGGTGAAATTCTCGCCACCGGTTCTAGCAATCGCTAAACGGTTTCCGGCTACACGATCAGGACAAGTGAACGCACCTTTCTTGTGTAGGGAAGGGGCGGTGACACCGGCCGTAGCGCGCTGTCCACGGCGACCACCTTCGGTTCGTCCGCGTTCACCCGAGGATCGTGGCTATTCTGCCAATATCCAGAGCAATCACGTTCGGGGCAGGGAAGGAGAAGTGCTGGAGAGCTAGAGCACTGTCTGGCGATGCTCTTTGCTGTGGAGCGCTCGAGCAGCCGAGCTCGGAGGGCTGTGGTGTGATCGGAAGGAACGGTGGCGGTGTTCTGGACGGAAGAAACGGCGGAGGCGCGAGTTATAGCAGGGGAAGAAGGAAAACAGCTCCGGCGCACCCTTTGCCGTGATCCAACCGAGCCACCGAGGTAGCAGGAGGTGGCGCGGGCTCTCCCTCGGGCGCGGGTTCGACCGGGAGCTGGCGCGCTCCCACTGTTCGACCGCCGTCGGCTGAGGCGGCAACCCCAGTGGGTGGCTGACAAATGGGCCCCACCTCCCCTCTTTGTTTAATCAACTTTTTCTGATATTTTCCCACCAGCAACTCAACATTAAAGACTTGACTTCAACCCCAAGTCATAGTTTGAATTTGCTGAATTCAAATAGTTTGAATTCGGGTGTGAAAATTGGATGTGGATTGATCATTTGAATTTGAAAAAGAATCTGAATTCTCCACTTTATATTGCCTCAAAAGTATGACAAACCAGCTCCAAAATTTCCAATTTTTAGCATGGCTGCTTATTAAAAGGGGGAGAACACATTTGTGAAACCTAATTTTTAAATTGAGGGAATTGGAATTTGAAACTGAATTTGAAATTCAGATTAGAGGGCTTCTCCTTTTAATCACAAACAAATATTAAAACTCCTCCAAATGAGCTGAAATTTGGAAGGTTGAATATTTGGACTATGAAGATCCAAGTTGTGCATTTAGATCTCCATGTTTGGAAGTTTTGGGAAGTCTAAACCCTCACTTGGACTCACACTTATTATAATTCAATGTTTTAATTCCCCTCATTTTTCATAAGTGTACATGAGCTGAATTTTCTTGCTACCATTTTTGGGGATTTTACATCCCTTCCCCCTTAAAAAGAATCTTGTCCCGAGATTCCAAAGGAAAAGTAAAGTGGGGAAAACTTTACCGGGTATATGATGATAGCAAGTCCGGATAATACGTGCGTAGATAATCCTCGCTTTCCCATGTCGCCTCATACGCGGTATGGTTACTCCACAAGACCTTGTAGAACCATAAGGTCCGGCTTCTTGTGGCACGAGTCTTTTCATCGATAATCCGGATTGGATACTCCATGTACGTGAGGTCCGGTTGAAGAACTTCTATGTCTTCTGTGCGGACTTCAGCCGAGGGCTTGAGGCACTTTCTCAGCTGAGAGATGTGGAAGACGTTGTGAATGCCTGCGAGCGACGCCAGTAAATCTAAGCGATAGGCCGCGGGTCCGTATCTTTCAATGACGCTGAATGGACCAATGAACCGCGGCGCAAGTTTACCCTTCACTCCTAAACGATGAACTCCCTTCATCGGAGACACACGGACATAAACATGGTCCCCGATGTCGAAGTGGAGAGGACGGCGTCTTTTATCCACATAGCTTTTCTGAGGAGATTGAGCAGCCTTGAGGTTGGCTTGTATCACTCGCACTCGTTCTTCAGCTTCATTCACAAGTTCAATGCCGTAGATGACTCGCTCGCCGGACTCGCACCAGTTGAGAGGTGTGCGGCATTTCCGGCCGTAGAGAGCTTCATACGGCGCCATCTTGATGCTAGCTTGATAGCCATTGTTGTAAGAAAACTCCGCCAACGGCAAATGATCGTCCCAATTCTTGCCGTGGTGGATGGCACAAGCGCGTAGCATGTCTTCAAGAACTTGATTCACCCGTTCCGTTTGACCATCCGTTTGCGGGTGATACGCGGAGCTTCGGATCAGTTTGGTTACCAGTGATGCGTGCAGCTGTTCCCAAAACCGAGAGATGAACAGCGCACCGCGATATGAAATGATGGAGCGGGGAACACCGTGCAAACACAAGATCTTTGCAATGTACAGCTCCGCATATTGCTTGGCCACGTACTTCGTATGTACGGGGATAAAATGAGCCGACTTGGTTAGTCGATCGACTATCACCCAAATCGAGTCATGTTTGTGAGACGTTAGAGGTAATCCGACTATGAAGTCCATGCTGATATCCTCCCACTTCCATGCCAGAATGTTCAATGGTTGCAGCTGTCCGGCTTTACGCATATGGTCGGCCTTCACACGCCGACACGTATCACATTCGGATACGTATTTCGTGATTTCTCTCTTCATCCGTGTCCACCAAAATCTGGTTTTCAGATCCTGGTACATCTTGTTGCTGCCCGGATGAATAGAATACTTGGACAAATGAGCCTCGTCGAAGATTTTCTTCCGAAGCTTCATGTCACGGGGTACCACTATACGGTCTTTAAACCATAGCGTGTCGTGTTCATCTCTTCGGAAGCATTTCATTTCGCCATTCTCCATCCTTCGCCGAATGTGCGACATTCCTACGTCCTTCCTCTGAGCTTCCATAATCTCCTCTCTTATGGTTGGGATGAGAGCAAGATTATATAACGCCCCATATGGAACCAAGTACAGACTCGGCTCCTCCTCATCAAGTGGGGTGATGGACAGATTGTTGACATGGGATTTGCGGCTTAAGGCATCGGCAACCACGTTTGCCTTACCGGGATGGTAGTGAATCTCGATCTCATAGTCTTTGATCAGTTCTAGCCATCTCCGTTGCCACATATTCAACTCCTTTTGAGTGAATATATATTTCAGACTTTTGTGGTCGGTGTAGAGGTGCACTAAGTTTCCAAGCAAATAGTGTCTCCACATCTTCAAGGCCAATACCACAGCAGCGAGCTCAAGATCATGAGTCGGATAGTGCTGCTCGTGGTTACGAAGTTGACGTGAGCCATAGGCGACCACTCTTCCTCCTTGCATCAATACACAGCCAAGCCCGATGCCAGACGCATCACAATATACGTCAAAGGGCTTGGTTGTATCCGGTTGAGCTAACACCGGGGCTGTGGTAAGATGCTTCACTAGTGCTTGGAAAGCTTCTTCACAAGCTGAGCTCCAAACATATTTGATCCCCTTTTTCAACAGTTCAGTCATCGGCTTAGCAAGCTTGGAGAAATTTGGTATGAACCTCCGATAATATCCTGCTAACCCGAGGAAACTCCTGACTTCGTGGACTGATGTGGGGGACTTCCATTTCAGCACTTGTTCCATCTTGCTTGGATCAACTGCAATGCCTTCTGCAGAAATGATATGACCAAGCAATGGCACTTGGCTGATCCAAAACTCGCACTTCCTGAACTTAGCATAAAGCTTATGGTCTCTTAATCGCTGAAGTACGATATGCAAGTGTTTGGCGTGTTCTTCTTCCGTCTTGGAGTAAACCAAGATGTCGTCTATGAACACCACCACAAACTTGTCCAACTCCGGCATGAACACTGAGTTCATGAGGTACATGAAGTGTGCCGGGGCGTTGGTGAGACCAAAGGACATGACGAGGTATTCATACAACCCATATCTCGTCGAGAAGGCCGTCTTTGGGGTATCCTCCTCTCGGATCTTGATTTGATGATATCCGGAGCGAAGATCCATCTTGGAAAATACACTCGCACCCACAAGTTGATCGAAGAGAATATCGATGCGGGGCAGTGGATATTTATTCTTGATGGTGACAGCGTTGAGAGGTCGGTAGTCCACACACAACCTCAAGGTTTCATCCTTCTTCTTCACAAACAGCGCCGAGCATCCCCATGGCGAGGAACTCGGTCGAATGAAACCCTTCTTCATCAAATCATTGAGCTGCTCCTTTAGTTCAGCCAGCTCATTCGGAGCCATCTTATATGGTCTCCGTGAGATTGGTGTCGTCCCAGGTACGAGTTCAATCTTGAACTCGACATCTCTTTCAGGTGGCATGCCCGGAAGATCATCCGGAAAGACATCCGGGTATTCACGGACCACACGAATATCCTCAAGTTTCGTGGCTTCCTGTTATATGTGGCTGGGGTTTCTTGAACCAAACGGTCAAGAATAAGAACATGTGGTTCATGAAGTGGAGAGTTTAAACGAACCACACGTGGAATGATGTCAAGAACAGAACCATGGCGATGTAGCCATGACATTCCTAAAATGACATCAAGTTTTTGACTCTCTAACATGATTAGCGAAGTCGAATATAGATTCCCACCCAACTGTAATGGTGCTCTATAGACCATTCTATCAGCTGTTATTTTCCCACCCGGAGAACATATCAAATATGAATTATTTGTAAGAATGATAGGCAGTTGATATTTAATAACATAAGACTGACTTATGAAATTATGGGTGGCACTGGAGTCAAAAAGTATGACTACGTGATGATCTAGGTAAAAGAACGTACCCGCGAGGACGGGTTCGCCTTCCGGCACGTCTTCGATGGATAAGTGGTGGACGTTGCCGGGTTTTGGTTCTGGTTTCTTGGGCTTGTTGCGGGGCTGATTAGCACCCTGATATGGTGCTGCACCCCTGCCCTGTCGCGGCTCGGGGCAATCCCTCGAAATGTGCCCGACACGGCCACACGTATAGCACGTGTAAGGTGTCGGGGTCCCGCCGACTTGAGGACGGAATCCTGGTGCACGCTGTTGAAACTGGGGCGCACGCGGGACCATCCTTTGCTGCTGCTGTTGCTGTGGTGGATACGTCGGTCGAAAGCCCAGCGCATTATATTGCCGACCGCGAAACTGAGGTGGTCGCGCCGGTGGCTGCCATCTCTGACCGGATGGTGAGCGATATACCACGCGGTATTTCTGTGGTGTCCCACCACTGCTGCTCGTCAGCACGCTGTGTTTCCTCTTGTCAGAACCACGCTCGCGCTGATCATTCTCCTGTAGAATCGCGGCATTAACTAGGTCATTGAATGTGCCACGATTGCTCTGGGCGAGATGGACCTTCATCTTGGAATTCAGGCCCCTGAAGAAATCATTACACTTGTTGTCTTCCGTCCCCACAAATCCTGGCGCATACTGCACCAGCCGGTTGAACAACCTGGAGTACTCATGAGCACTCCTCTCGCCTTGTCGTAGCGCCAGGAACTCCTGGAGCTTCATTTCCATCACACCGGGAGGTATGTGATAGGCGCGGAACGCCTCCCGGAACTCCGTCCATGTGACGGCATGGCCAGCCGGTAAGGAGGCGGTGTAGTTCGCCCACCAGGTAGCGGCTTCTCCTTGAAGCTGTTGCGCTGCGTACAGCGCCTTCTGATGTTCGGTGCATCGTAGCAGCCCGAACTTTGCCTCCAGAGTGCGGATAAAGCTGTCCGCCTCCAAAGGTTCTTCGGCCTCCGTGAAGACCGGTGGATGGGTCGCCATGAATTCTGAATATGAACTTTGTTGGGGCTGGCGTTGCCCATTGTCTTGGCGTCCTCCCTGTTGGGACGCATTCTGCTGCACTAGCATCCGCAGCAACTCGGTTTGCTCGTCGCGCGAGCCGAGCACTGCGGCGAGAACCTCCGCAAGATTCCTTGGAAGTTCTGGCGGTGGAGGAGGTGGTTGTTGCTGCGTCGTGGTTTGCTCCGGAGGTGGAGACTCATCACCACGAACCTGACTCGGACCTCCCTCCTCTTGCGTTGAGCATGTCCGCACCATTCTGCATTCAGATCATTCAAATGATCAGCACATGTTTGTTTACGTCATCCAGTCTATACAATAGTGATGCGAGAATGGAATAAATAGTGCGCATAACAATCACACATATGGATAAAGTATAAACTTTATACAACATATACATCCCTGGACCATGTCACACGATCGAGTTCCAAAGTATTGAACTTTATGGGTTAAAAGTTCATTTCGACCATCAGGGTCACCACGGGATGTTAAGTGTGTTAGCATGTGTAGTTCCTCGCTATTGTACTGGTCCCAAACATATACTCGCTCGAAATGATATGTCAAATGCATAAACCCTTCGACTCCAACTCGCTGTTTTACAACAGCCACTGGACGTCGAACGGTGAAACTTAGTGTTTTGGTCAAAATACGGAAAATTCCAGAGAGCATTTGGTCTGCCCTGTTTCTGGACAGTACCTACTCATCTGAGATTTTTACCCCTTTGGAGGGAGATTTTGTTCTGGAGCTCTACAGAAAAGTTGCAGAGGACTTCTAAACCTTTCCAGAATGGTATCCCATACCTCCATTGGTTCAACCAATCTTATGTTATGCCCTGTTCAAGTTCAGCAAAATTTCTGCTGAAAACAGGGGAGATTATTCCTAAGCTTTTGAGACTGAACCTATACTCCCAATTGACTCTTAGTTCAATATGGAAGTTCAATAACCCCTGAATGGAATCCTAAACTTCATTTTGACTCTTTTCTTCGAAAATAAACTTTTATTGCAGTCGGTACTACGTTTCCTCACCAAAGAAAAATCCTAAACCGGTATTCCGGCTTATACGTGTCAAATGGTGGAACTAAAGTCGTCACTCACAAACGGTTTCTACACGCCATGCGCTAACGTGGTTAATGTACCTGCAGAAAAACACACAATAATTGTGCACACAAAGGTTTCTGACATTACAGGCAGTTCCATATCATAATAAAAACATACGGTCCGTATCATTGCCATACGGATCGTCCTTGAGTCAAGCCACGTCTCAAGGTACATGGTCGTGTTTTCACACCACACGACGGGGAACCCGAGTAGAGCGCGAACGGGTCATCACGGTTGGGAATTTTATCAACCCAACGGATACCACCTACTGCCTCATGACCGTTGAGGCACGCCGATGGCGAGCGCTGCGTATGGCCCTTTGAACATTGAACGTTCAAGAGTTGCATACTATCGTGTTTCTTACCACACGATGGGGTATTCTCACTTTTGCCTAAAGCACGCTGGAGATCAGCGTTTTCATATGCTCTCAGGACCATAGAGAGGTCCAGAGACTCATATTAACTACCGTGCCAAGCCACGGTATATCATTCCATACTATTACTCGTATGGCGAGTTACCGCAATTGATCCGCCTGCGGTGGCGTACCTTACCTCTTACCTGACGTCGGAGCGTCGTTACAGAATGTATAACACATATGTTAGCTTTTCCACCATCATAACTAGTACTATCATAGACCTTATGTGGGCTTAATGACTAATCCTCACTTGACTACTTCTAAGTTTTCAAAATAAGCTCTTTTCGAGCGTGCTATTCCCAATGCGGCTCTGATACCACGACTGTGAGGACCACCCCGTGGTTCACCCACTCCAGGATCGCATAGGGTGGTGTCGTGCGATGCGGCACCCAACAGCACACACGAAAAGAATAAAAGATAACATACAAACTTTTATTTGATATAAAACAGCGGAAGTCTTTTTACAAAACCTATTCATACAGCGGAAGTAATATACATATAAGGCCTCTCATCCTAACTATGCAAAAGTGCAGCCGTCCAGCCCGGGGACGCTACACACTAGCAGCATGGAACCGGAGAATCACAGCGGCGTGCAGGGCTCCAGCTCGGCCGTGTACCCCGACGGGGGCATCGCCTCGTCCTCGGAACCTTCCTCATAACTCTCACCTGCACACAGCTCAAATATTGCAACCGTGAGCACGAAGGCTCAGCAAGTCTTACCCGTCAACCCTAGGCATGGAACTCTACGTGCAAGGATATGTAAGATGGAAAATGGAATTTGCGACAAAGACATGCCTATAAGTTGGTCCTTACTTTAAGTTTTGTAGCAGCAGATTCATGTGCCTTAGGCAGCTCTCACATCGGAAGTCCACATTCAAACAAGAAACGCTTTCCCCCAATGCGGAGATGCCCAAAGTGGAATATAAACTTAGTTAGCTCTATCTCTACAGCAATCAAGGTATTCAAGACATTAAGATCAATACAGCATTTTCAGTTGGCTTATTTCACTTCTTACTACGTCACAGCGCAGTGAACAAGCGGGTACTCAAATAACCGCGAGGGACGGTGATTGCAATCAAGACACACCCGGATAACACGTCACATACACCCACTTTCAGAAGCGTGATTCCACACCCCTTCCTACTCTGTTGTATGCAACAACCTTTCAAAGGCAACCCAAATGCCAAACCGGTCCATCCGTAACGGGTAGGAGGTCCCCGCGTGGAGCGTGACTGTGCCCACCGGCAGATTTACACCTTGCTACCCTCAACCTACTCCTATTTACGGTTGGGTAAGCCTCGACACCCAGGTTAACCAATTACATCGGTTTCCTGGTTCCCGTATGCCAGTATGCATCTGGTACTGTTCGATACTTGTCCAGAAGGGCCGCACACGGACGGTCCTCAACCGACACCAACAGGGCTACGCACGTGAGACCTCTGCTCACTGCTTCCTATCCCCCTGCTGGGTCTCATTTTCATAACTTAAGCCATTATCTACCTCTTTTCTTCCCGTGTGATATGTACTATCTCGCGAGTAGCTTCCAACTACTCGTCTTCTACCGAGATCCTATGCATTAGCATGGCATTCTCTACTCGTCGAGTTTGTAAACTACCCAACCCTTTATAGGATTTAAAGAGGCTATGCAAGTGGGGTTTCAATCACCCTAACTCTAATGCAAACATTCAACCTAGACATAAATGATACAAATGAAAACTTTATAAAAGGTACTTAAGTGCAAACCGGGGCTTGCCTGGTTGCGAGTTAAACGTAAAGTCAGCTTCCGGTGGCAGGACGTCCAAGGGCTCCGGCGTATCCTCAACTTCGGTCACTATTATGAAATGTAATAAAATACATGTATAAGTTGGACTTCTATTCATAGCTACTGCTACTTAAAATCCTTAATTGGCTTTGGGAATTTTTCAGTGGATACTAAACTCTCTAAGGATGATTTGAGTCAAATTTGGAGACATGTCATTGCACAATGTAGTCTTTAAAATTCCTACAAGTACAATGCTTCTCTGAATTTTAAGCCCAATCCAGGAGCTTTGACATAGCTAATGGTGGAAGATCTGATTAGGGTAAGTCTCCATGGTTCTAACAAAATTTGTTTCACCATTTTTAGAGCTACCATCAGAGAGATATGAATTTTTTTGAACTTAAACAGGAGTTCTGAAAAAGCTTCTGTTTACATTTGAATTTCCAAATAAAGGCTGAAATTGGGAAGGCAGTTTAGCCTAGCAAATGATCTCCAATGAAGCCCAAAATTTTATTGAAGATCAGTAACTATGGAAAGGATTTTCTGCCCAAATTTGGGACTATTTCATAAAGAATTGTTCCTATAATAAATCCCTAAATGATTTAATAAAAACAATTCTACAGAAATTCCTGGGCATGTTCATAGCCTAAAATTGGTTTCTCTGTGAAGTACTCCTCATGAGGAACCCAACAAAATTGGTCTCACTCTTTTTGGAGTTTTCTACACAAAGTTATGGGCTTGCAAAGATCAGCTAATTTCTGGAATTATTTCCCTAATAGAAACTTCAAATAATTGGGCTGGGCCCACTGGTTTAATTTGGACCAGTCAGATTTTTGCAACACCGGGGGCTACGGGGTTATTCCTGCGCAGCCGCACCAGATCCGGCGCCACAAACCGATCCTCGCGCGCACCCGGAGGCTGACCGGTGGGACCGGCCCTCCTTCGTCTTCCTCGCGCTGCCCGCGCCTCCCGCGGCGGCGCACGTCGCCGAGGCTCGCCGGGACGGGGTTCCCGTGGTCCAAACTTCGTCAAACTCGCCGCCTGTGAGTTCTACACCGTGCTGAACACGATGGTGGGGTCGGGAGCCGATGACAACGGCCGGAAAGGTGCTTGCACCGGCGACCATGTCGAACCTTACTTCGGCGACCTCGCTCTCCCTCAGCAGTGGGTCTTTCGGGCTAGGGTTGGCTCCAAAAGCACCAGTGTCCCATGGACAACACCGACCCATGGCTCGCTTCCCATGGAAACCACCGGAGGTGGGACCTCACCGGCGACCCGAGCCCGCAAAACTCCGGCGGCGACAAAAACTCGGTACCTGGCATCTCTACTTGATCGTTTGAGCAGCTAGGACTTCGGGAAGATGCGCAAGCATGTGCTGGAGCTACTATAAGCTCATCTAGCGCGGAGCTACCCCGAGCACAATGAATTTTTGGTTAGACCCGGCTCTATCCGTCGGTGTACAGTTTGGGGAAACGGTGAAATTCTCGCCACCGGTTCTAGCAATCGCTAAACGGTTTCCGGCTACACGATCAGGACAAGTGAACGCACCTTTCTTGTGTAGGGAAGGGGCGGTGACACCGGCCGTAGCGCGCTGTCCACGGCGACCACCTTCGGTTCGTCCGCATTCACCCGAGGATCGTGGCTATTCTGCCAATATCCGGAGCAATCACGTTCGGGGCAGGGAAGGAGAAGTGCTGGAGAGCTAGAGCACTGTCTGGCAATGCTCTTTGCTGTGGAGCGCTCGAGCAGCCGAGCTCGGAGGGCTGTGGTGTGATCGGAAGGAACGGTGGCGGTGTTCTGGACGGAAGAAACGGCGGAGGCGCGAGTTATAGCAGGGGAAGAAGGAAAACAGCTCATGCGCACCCTTTGCCGTGATCCAACCGAGCCACCGAGGCAGCAGGAGGTGGCGCGGGCTCTCCCTCGGGCGCGGGTTCAACCGGGAGCTGGCGCGCTCCCGCTGTTCGACCGCCGTCGGCTGAGGCGGCAACCCCAGTGGGTGGCTGACAAATGGGCCCCACCTCCCCTCTTTGTTTAATCAACTTTTTCTGATATTTTCCCACCAGCAACTCAACATTAAAGACTTGACTTCAACCCTAAGTCATAGTTTGAATTTGCTGAATTCAAATAGTTTGAATTCGGGTGTGAAAATTGGATGTGGATTGATCATTTGAATTTGAAAAAGGGTTTGAATTCTCCACTTTATATTGCCTCAAAAGTATGGCAAACCAGCTCCAAAATTTCCAATTTTTGGCATGGCTGCTTATTAAAAGGGGGAGAACACATTTGTGAAACCTAATTTTTAAATTGAGGGAATTGGAATTTGAAACAGAATTTGAAATTCAGATTAGAGGGCTTCTCCTTTTAATCCCAAACAAATATTAAAACTCCTCCAAATGAGCTGAAATTTGGAAGGTTGAATATTTGGACTATGAAGATCCAAGTTGTGCATTTAGATCTCCATGTTTGGAAGTTTTGGGAAGTCTAAACCCTCACTTTGAACTCACACTTATTATAATTCAAAGTTTTAATTCCCCTCATTTTTCATAAGTGTACATGAGCTGAATTTTTCTTGCTACCATTTTTGGGGATTTTACAACGAATGGCCCGGGTACTGCGTGAGTGTACTGAGAGGGATCTCATGGAACGCGGGCACCGAGCCCCGATCAGATCAAACTGATTTCCCAGTCCTTAAGAAAAGGCAGCGGGGTTCCACTCGAATTAATCTGTTAGGTAGCTCACCGAGCCTGGGAATTCTGCCAGCGAGGTAAATTCCTCATCAGCTCAACCCCTGCAAACCATGAACAGTTTGCAGATGGGGAGCGAAGTGGATTCATGAAACAACCCGAGCTGGGCCTTCTACGGAAGGGCTCGGGGGTTGCCGAGCGATTAAAAGCTACAAATAAAGCCAATTGCTTAATCTTTGAGTCCATAGGTAGCAAATGAGAATCAAAACGAAAAGATGACCTCACACAATCTTTTGTTGTCTCTTATGGTTTTAAGGCCTCCATAATGCGCACGATTGACACGACCCCACTGGTCCTGTCGAGCCAGGATCACGCTGAGGGGTGCTGCGTTGCACAACACCGTATAACACACGTCAAAGGTACAAAGCGGAAGCGGAAGCTTTATTACATAAACAAGTTTATCAACATGTTTACATCAAAATAAGTTTAGTCCACACTCACGGGCGTAGACTAAGCATCAAGTGCACGTTCAGCCCTCGAACGTGTCCTTGCTAGCACACACGCACACTAACTCTGCGGCGTGCACGACTCCCACTCGACGGGGTTCCCCTCCTGGGGTTCCGTCTCCTCTTCGGGAGTCCCTTCCTCATAGAACCCTGCAAAAGCTTCAAACACAAGCAGTGAGCACGAAGGCTCAGCAAGTCTGACCCGTCTCACCTAAACATGAAACTTCTACATGAGGGTGATGGGTTGCATGAGGTAAAAATCATTTGCAAGGACTCGCCTAATTAGTAGAACCTTACTTTCAAGTTTTAGCAGCAGGTTGTGGAGAACTTTACGCTAAGGCACATGAGAGAGCCGCAATCAAACAAGAAACGCATTTCTCTCATGTACTTTGCCCAAAGTTGAAAAGAACTTTAGTTAGCACTAAGCTACAACATATCATTAACAATCAATATCCAACTTTCAATCAGCAACATTTTAACATGTAACTAGCCTGTTCTTTCTACGTCACGGTACAGTGAACAAGTGGTACTCACTGACCGCGAGGGACGGCGATTATAATCGATTTACACCTGCAGGGTTACCCGAACAACCCGTCACGTACGCCCGTACTCGATGTTGCCTACAACAACCATCACGGACGCCGTACGCGACTACCTTTCACCCGTTAGCCAAATATTGAACCGGTCCCATCGTCCCGAGCAAGAGGTCCCTGCACGCGCATCTCTGTGCCGCCAGCTGATTTACACCTCGAGCTCTCAACCTACCCTCTGAACGACGGGCAATGCCTCAATACCCAGCTACCCGAGTTACATCAGTTTCCCGGTTCCCATATAGCCGGTAGGTCTTCGGTACTGTTCTAGCTTGTTCAACAGGCCCGCACACGGCTCGGTCCTCAATCGACACAAGCGGAGCTACAGCACACAGGCCCCAAAGTCCTGCTGCCCTTACTCTCCGCTCGGTCTCATTTTCTTGCCATGTGTTTCATGTGCTATCTCTACCCGAGCAATGTGCCTCTAGCCTATTCTCGCGAGTAGTTCCAACTACTCGACTTGTACCGAATCCTACTCTATCCTAGCAATGCAGTGGCTAACGGGGTTTGCAATCCTAAACCCCAACCCATGGTTTTCTTGGCTATGCAGTGGGGTTTCCAAACAAGACTCTGATGCACAACATAAAGAAAACAAGTATGTGCTCAAAACAATAAAAATTTATAAAATGGTTAATGCAAACCGGGGCTTGCCTTGCTGCTCTTGGTCGTAGGCTAGCTGTTCCTCCGGAGTAACGAAGTCTAGGACTTCGGGTTCCTCCTCGACCTTAGCGACTACATGATAAGAACAATGTATGTATTAATTAAATGCTTTTGTATTAACTTTGAAGTTGTGAAGTCTATAACCTTTACTAGATAGACCTAATGACTGTGAAACTTTTACTGTGGCTTGGTTACAACCTAAACAGAGACTTGGTCAAGTTTTAGTTGCAGCAAAGCTCATTTGAGCCCTCCACAAATAATTATGTCCTTGACCTTAATTAAAGGCTTTTAGGGTGTTCTAGGTATTTTCATGAAACAAACTATGACTTTCTGAAAACTAGATTTTCAGAGGGTTCTAATGGAATTGGTCTCACTTAATTTGGAAGTCTCTAACTAAAGATATGAGCTAAACAATTTCAGAGAAAATTCTGAAAATGTTTCTGAACATTTTCTATTTTCTCTGGAACAGTTTTACTAATCACACCATTAGGTGGACTAAATGAGCTCAAATGGATCTGAAATTTTTATGGTAGCTCAATGATATTTTGGTGAACATCTCAGCAAAATTTCAGGATTTTCCGCCAAAGGATTCTCCAGTTAAAATTCCTAACAGTTTAAACTTTAAGGAATTAATTCTGGAGAATTAAGGAATCTCATGAAGTGACACTTGATTTTCTGGAAAGTACTCAAAGAGCTGAATCCAGCAAAATTTGGTTCACTCAATTTGGAGCTTTCTAGCCAAAGTTATAAGGATTTGAAGTTTGAAGGAAATCTGAAAATCGGGGAAAAGTTTAAACTCGCGCGTGGGCCCAGGAGACACGCGTCGCACGCCGAAGCGACAGCACACCGCGGCCCACAAGGCTTTTGCGCGCCAGCACACCCGATCCCGGCCACAGCCGGATCCCGATTCAAAATATCGGCCGCTGACAGCTGGGGTCCACCCCCTTCTTCAACCTCGCGACACCCGCGCTCCGCCGCCGAGGGACCTCGCCGGAGAGCTCGCCGCCGGCTGCTGTACAGCTTCAAACTTCTTGATTCTGGCCGCCCCTGCCTACTTTTACTTGGGGAACATGATCCGAGGGTCAGCTGCTCATGACAACGGCCGGAGCATGGTCGGCGACGAGCCGCCATATCGGAACGACTTCGGCCATGACGGCTGACGCTCCTAGTACCTCAGCTACTTGGGAAATCGGTCGGGGAGCATCAGTGGACCTCAGAGAAGGTCGACATGAGCTCGAGGCAGCTCGGGGAAGGCCCGAAATAGGTCCTCACCGTGCGCCCGATACCCCCCGTGCGTTCCGCCATCAGTAGACCTTGAATTACGCCGGGCACAGAAGTCCTCCGGCCCAGAGTTGTGAAGGCAACTTGTGCGTCACCGTGTCTAGTTCGTGTGGGAGTGGCCTGAGGCCCTCTAATCCTTTCTAGAGCACGAATTAAACAGAATCGTACCCGAGGGTCGTTCTGCACACAGAAAGGGGAAAAGTGGAAATTCGCCGCCGGTGAGCAACCACTCGAGCTGTGGCTCGGGGATGAGCAGCACCGATCACTTGCGCGTCCAAGGGTGCCTTGGCTCGGGCGTGACAACGCCCAGGTTGGGCTGTCCACGAGAGCCCGAGGTGCGGCGGTTTCCAGTTCCGAGTTTGATCTTTCGGCACAGCCGATATCACTCGGTTTCAATCGATTTCTATCAATGGAAAGGATGGAGGATGGTTGCTAGTACCTTGCTGGGACCTTGGAATGGACAGAGGAAGCTGCGATCAGCTCGATCCAGCAGGAACTCGAGCGCCGGTGATGGCAGTGGAGAAATGGATCGTGCACGTCGGCAGCTCGGGGAATGGCGACTGAAGCACGCCGGGGAGGGAATAAATAGGCCGGTCGGCCGGTCTCCGGCTTGGGGCACGCAGCAGGAGCTGGCGCCGGCTGCCCCCTTCGGTGGCGCGCGCGCACAACAGCCGGGAACCGACTGAACTGTGGTTCAGTCGGTTTGCTTTGAGGCTGAGGCTGACATGTGGGTCCCACTCCTCTTTTAACCTCTGAAATTTATTCCTAACAGCTGTGGTAAACAGTGAACCCTATTCTACCCTTGGCAACTCAAATTATTCACCCAAGAGCCATTTGAATTGATCAAAGTTCAAATGAGGTTTGGTTTGAATGAATTTCAGCACAAGTGCAGTTTGAAATTCAAATAAAGTTTGAATTTCTCCCCCTTAGCTCATGTCAAGATCAACTCCAAATGGAGTGAAAATTGGTGTGTGAGCTCACAAAAATGTGCTGAGCAAGAATATGCCTTCCACTTTTAAATTCAGTGGGTGAAAACAGTTTGAATTTGAATATGTTTTCAAACTGCCCCTTTCCTATCTACACCCAAGATGACCTCAAAAATGTTTTGAATTTGGGTGAAACTTGGCATGGACATCCTTGGCAAAGTGTAGGAGTTTTCATATGTCCAGCCCATCTATATCACATGTGGGAAGTACCACTTTTGCAATGTGTGAGTTTGTTCCCTAATGAGCATGTTGATAATTGTTACTTGCTCTTTATTTGTGTTCATCATTTTTCCTCAAATGAGGTGTGTGGTGTGGGGATGAACACTGCAAATGGGTGTCAAAAACTGAGGCCCTTACATTCCTCCCCCCTTAAAAGAATCTCGTCCCGAGATTATAAGGTGAAAATGAGAGAGAGGACGGTGGAAAAATTACCGGATATGCGACGTGAGAAAGTCGGGGTAGTTAGTGCGAAGGAATTCTTCGCTCTCCCATGTCGCTTCATCCATGGAGTGATTACTCCACAGAACCTTGTAGAACCACAACGTACGGTTGCGTGTGGTTCGGGCCTTTTCATCAATAATCTGCACCGGTTCCTCCCGATAGGTGAGATCCGGTTGCAGTTCTTCAATGTCTTCCAGCTGAACGGTAGTTGATAGCTTGAGACACTTCCTCAGCTGGGAAATGTGAAAGACGTCGTGCACACCGGAAAGTGCTTCTGGTAATCTTAGCCGGTATGCCACCGATCCACATCTTTCGGTAATCTGGAATGGACCGATGAATCGGGGTGCTAACTTTCCTCTCACCCCAAATCTGTTTACGCCCTTCATTGGAGACACTCGTAGATATACGTGGTCTCCAGCTTCGAATTGTAACGGACGCCTTCTCCGGTCCGCATACTGTTTCTGTCGGGATTGAGCGGCTTTTAGGTTCGCTTGAATTAATCGAACCTTTTCTTCCGCGTTGTTGACAAGATCAATCCCGAAGGTAACCCTCTCGCCAGACTCACACCAATTCAATGGTGTGCGGCATTTTCTCCCGTATAGCGCCTCGTAGGGCGCCATCTTGATGCTGGCTTGGTACCCATTGTTGTACGAGAACTCGGCTAACGGCAAGTGATCATCCCAGTTCTTGCCGTGGTCGATAGCGCAAGCTCGTAGCATGTCTTCTAAGATTTGATTTACCCGCTCCGTTTGCCCATCCGTCTGCGGGTGGTAGGCTGAACTACGGATCAGCTTCGTCCCCAAGGCAGCGTGGAGCTGCTCCCAAAAACGGGACACAAATAAAGTGCCCCGGTCCGATACGATAGTACGGGGTACGCCGTATAAGCATAGGATCCGTGAGATGTACAGTTCAGCGTACTTCTTGGCGTTGTAGTTGGTGTTGACCGGGATGAAATGGGCAACTTTGGTGAGCCGATCGACGATCACCCACACAGAATCATGTTTCTGTAAGGTGGTGGGTAAACCGACGACGAAATCCATGCTCACGTCCTCCCACTTCCAGGCAGGAATGCCCAGTGGTTGCAGCAGTCCCGGTTTCCGCATGTGGTCTGCCTTCACCCGTCGACATGTATCACACTCGGACACGTATTTTGCAGTCTCTCGCTTCATCCGTGTCCACCAAAACTTGCTTCTGAGTTCTTGATACATCTTGTTGCTGCCGGGGTGAATAGAAAACTTTGATAAGTGAGCCTCATCAAAGATTTTCTTCCGTAACTCCGGGTTTCGGGGTACGACGATCCGGTCCTTGAACCATAGGACGCCGTCTCCGTCCTTCCGGAAACATTTCAACTCCCCACTGTCTACACGTCTCCGTAAATGTGACATGCCCTTGTCATTCTTCTGGGCTGCCGCTATCTCTTCACGGATGGTGGGGATCAAAGCTAGGTTGTAGAGAGCTCCGTGTGGAATCACATGGAGTGGTGGTTCGCTCTCTCCCAACGGTGTGATGGTCAGATTATTGACGTGTGACTTGCGGCTTAGCGCGTCTGCCACAACGTTTGCCTTGCCCGGATGATAATGGATCTCTATCTCGTAATCCTTTATCAGTTCTAACCATCTTCGTTGCCTCATGTTCAGCTCCTTCTGAGTGAATATGTACTTGAGGCTTTTGTGGTCGGTATATAAATGTACGAGGTTACCGAGTAGGTAGTGCCTCCACATTTTCAGTGCGAGTACCACGGCAGCGAGCTCCAAGTCGTGAGTTGGATAATTTTGCTCATGATTCCTAAGCTGCCGTGACCCATACGCGACCACCCTTCGGTCTTGCATCAACACACATCCGAGCCCAATGCCGGATGCATCGCAGTACACATCGAACGGTTTTGTTGTGTCTGGCTGCGCCAAAACCGGTGCTGATGTCAGGTGCTTGACTAAAGCCTTGAATGCTGCTTCACATGCTGGACTCCAAACATATTTGGTAGCCTTCTTCAGCAGCTCTGTCATTGGCTTGGCAATCTTCGAGAAGTTCGGAATGAACCTCCGATAATATCCCGCGAGTCCGAGGAAACTCCGTACCTCATGAACAGTTCTCGGGGATTTCCAATTCAGCACTTGCGTGATTTTGCTCGGGTCCACAGCGATACCCTCCGCTGAGATGATATGCCCGAGGAAAGGCACTTGCGATATCCAAAACTCGCATTTGCTGAACTTTGCGTATAACTTGTGATCCCGCAGCCGTTGCAAGACTATACGCAGATGTTTCTTGTGATCTTCCTCCGACTTGGAATATACCAGGATGTCGTCGATGAAGACCACGACAAACTTGTCCAGCTCCGGCATGAACACCGAGTTCATTAAGTACATGAAGTGAGCTGGAGCATTGGTGAGGCCAAAGGACATGACCAGGTACTCATAAAGTCCGTACCTTGTCGAAAAAGCTGTCTTTGGAATGTCCTCAGCCCTGATCTTAATCTGATGGTACCCGGATCTTAAATCCATCTTGGAAAAGACCTTTGCTTCGACCAACTGATCAAACAACATGTCGATCCGTGGCAACGGGTACTTGTTCTTGATGGTTACGGCATTTAATGGACGGTAGTCCACGCAAAGCCGCAATGTTTCATCCTTCTTTTTGACAAATAATGCCGAACAGCCCCATGGCGAGGAGCTCGGCCTAATAAAACCCTTCTCCAGAAGGTCCGTGAGCTGAGTCTTCAGTTCAGCCAACTCCTTGGGCGCCATCTTGTACGGCCTTCGGGATATTGGCATGGTTCCCGGTGCAAGTTCAATCTTGAACTCCACCTCTCTATCGGGTGGCATCCCCGGCAAATCATCCGGGAATACATCAGGGAATTCTCGGACCACTGGAATGTCTTCCAATCTGATGGTTGTGGCTTGATAGACACTTGGAAGTTTTATTTCTGGACTGTCCAGAAATAATGAGTGAGAACCGTGCACTCCTGAGTTTAAGTGCACGACTCGGAGGACGGTGTCTAAAACAGCGCCGTGGCGGTTTAACCACGACATCCCTAGGATGACATCGACCTTCTGTCCCTCTAAGATAATGAGAGACGTGGGGTACACTCTACCCGCTAAGCATAATGGTGCTTTGGAGACCATTACGCTTGCTGAAATCTTCCCACCCGGTGAACAAATTAAATATGGACTATCGGTGGGTAGTATTGGCAAGCTGTGTTTAGCAATGAAAGCTTGGCTAATAAAATTATGCGTGGCGCCTGAATCAAATAGTACTATAGCCGGATGCTGGTGGAGTTGGAACATACCCGCAAGGATTGGCTCGCCCTCCGGCACGTCCTCAATGGCAAGCTGGTGGACAGTACCGGGCCTAGGGTTTGCCCGCCGCGCATTAGTAGGGTTCCGGGGTTGATTCCTCCCCGGAAACTGTGGTACCACTCCGCCGCCTTGCCTCTCCGGGCAACTGCTCGCGAAGTGTCCTGGACGACCACACTTGTAACATGTGGCCGCTGCTGGTGGAGTACTTGGTGGACGAAAGCCCGGCATGCGTTGCGGAGGTGCAAACGCACGCGGCATCGCCCGCTGCTGCTGCTGTTGTTGCAGTGGTGCTGGCAGTGCCGGCCGGAATGCCGGTGAAGAATACGGCCGACCGCGGAACGGCATCGACCGCTGTGGTGGCTGCCAGCGCGGACCTGATGGTGGGCGATTCACCATCCGAAACTTCTGAGAAGGACCGCCTCCTTCTCCGCTGCTCTGCGGCGCGCTTCGCTTTCGCTCTGCCGCCGCCAACTCCTTGCCGGAGTCTTCCTGAACAATCGCAGCATCAATTATGTCGTTGAGGCTGCCGCGATTGAACATCGCCAGCTTGTCCTTCAGGAGCGGGTTAAGCCCCTGGTAAAAGTGGTCCCGCCGCTTCTCGTCCGTATCTGCGTGATACGACGCGTAGAGTGCGAGATCGTTGAACGCTCTGGAGTACTCCAGCGCGTTCCGGCTCCCTTGTTGCAGGTGTAGGAATTCCTGCGTCTTCCTCTTCATCAAACCGGGCGGTATATGATAGGCCCGGAAGGCCGTCCGAAACTCTGCCCAGGTCATCACTCGGTCGGTGGGTTGTGAAGCACAAAAGTTGGCCCACCACGCGCTCGCGGATCCTTGGAGCTGCTGGACCGCGAACTGAGTCTTGCGCTGCTCGCTGATTTGGAGCAGCCCGAACTTCATCTCTATGGCGCGGAGCCAGTTGTCCGCGTCAAGTGGTTCATCCGCCCTTGAGAATACAGGGGGATGAGTCGCCAGGAAGTCGGAGTAGGAGCTCTGTTGGCGCTCCTCGCGATCTTGACGTCTCTCTGGGCGAGACGTATTGGCGATGAGAGTCTGCAGCAACTCTGTGTGCTGCTGATGCGAGCCCGCCATTGCCGCGACAATGTCGGCCAATGTAACCGTTGGTAGTGGCGGTGGCGGGGTTTGCTGTTGCTGCTGCTGCTGCTGTCCCGAGGAGTCCTCGGGAGGTGGTTGGGAGGTCTCTCCCCCTTGGCTAGTACCTCCAACATCGGGGTTGGCACGAGTACGCGTCATTCTTAGCTGCCCTACTTGGCAACCGTAACCCCCTACTCGGAGTAAAATTCGACCTCCTGTGGGTCGTCCTCCTCCGGTACTTCTGCTGGTGGCTCTGGATCTACCACCTCTTCTCCCATTCCGGGTTCTCCCATTGCTGGAAGACCCAAGACCACCGGTATGCCTAACACCGGGGGCACGAGGTCCTGCAATGCATGCACCTCGTCCATAGCCTGGTTGTAGTCCTCTTCCCAGCCTTGTCCTTCCTCAATAGCGTCGTCCCGCTCTTGAGCAAGGTCCTCATTCTGCTGGGTTAGGGTCTGCACCAGCTCTTGCAACGCCGCAATGTCAACACGGCTCTTCTTCTTTGCCTTCTTCAGACGACGCAACTGATTGTGTTGTTCATTCAGTCGCTTGATCGTCGGAAGGAGCACATTGCGGAGTGCACTGTGAGCACTCTCAAAATGATCTCCACGGCTTGTGCTCTCCTTGAGCTTGGTGGCGAGATGCTCCGTATGAACAGCTTGGCTGTCCATCACAGCGTTTCCCGCCCTCATTTGGAGGCTGAGATTTGCCTCCGCGGGGTTGTACCTTGGGCAACTCGGGTTTGTTGCCTCTAGGTACCTCTCTTCCCACACATGCTGAGCTCGTCCCTCCACCGGAACGAGTGCGTATGGAGTTCCCTCCATAGCCTGTACGTGTAGTTGGCAGAAACGTGACATAGTGTCACGGGCTGCCACTTGCCACATCCCTTCCGGTTGTCTTCCTCTCACCGTGACGGTGAATGGCACCCAACCGGGTGGCGTAGGCCCTGCAGGAACCTCGACATGGATCGTCCACGTCTTGTTTCCCTCTTCGCCTTCTTCCTTGGCGAAGTATTGCGGCATCTGGTTGTACCCGAAATATTGGAGCATTAGCCACAATGCTCCCGGGTAGCCGCTACGGTCAGAGCAGTGGGAAACTACCCACCCGTTCTCCAACCGTTTATCTGCTGCCATCTGTAAAAATATATTTGAGAAATATCAAATATTTATTTAAACAGTAAACCATTAAGTTATAACATAAGATATGTCATTGAACCCTTAACACTTGGAAACATAGTTCAAATTTTTAAACAAATTTGACTGCTGATCTGCTGTTCCCATGACAGCCCTGACCAGTTTCCATATCAATCTGATTTAGGCCAGGTTAAAAGCAAAACCAGTCCTGGAGCTCAACATCAAAGTTAAAGTTAACTTCAATAGCTTTCCAGAAAGTATTTGGTTGGCCTAAGATCTGCTCTGGTTCAAAAGTTATGAGATGTCAAAGTTAACAGAATTTCTGGGAACAATTGGACAGCACCTCCCTGCCTTAGGTACTGATTTGATCCAAGAATTCCAGTTAATTCTGTTCCTAATCTGACAAAACTTTCTGTTACAAAGTTGTAACCCATCTCATAAGCTTCCCAGAACCACCTCATTTTCTATTTTTGGATTTTTATGCAGGAAGTTATGCTTAATTTACAGAGAGTCTACAGAGAGTCTTTGCTCCGTCCTGTTTTCTGGACAGTTTCAACTCTACTGCATTTTTTCGAGTGGTTAAGGGATGAAACACCTCTGGAACTCAACAGAAAAGTTGTAAAGCTCCTCCAAAGCTTTCCAGAAATGTATCATACGACCCCAACCTCGAAAGAACTCAACCTCTAACCTCTGATTAACTTCAGCCTTGATTTAGCTGAAAACAGAGTGCTCTGTCCTTAACATCCTATAAGTTGAAAATTTATTAACTTTGAATATCCTGTTCAAGGGAAGGAGTTACATCAAGTTTTACTACTTTGGATCAAAACCATCAAATTTTAAATGAAGTTGTTCATTTTGTTGGGTGTGACGTCGAGGCGTCACCAGATTATGTCGGTACTACGTCCTCACAAAGGAAAAACCTATACCGGATTTAGCCGGCTTCGTTAGTTCAGTGGCACTACTCGTCACTCGCACACGGATGCTACACGTCTACCGTTTCGTGGTAAGGCTACCTGCAGAAACTCAAACAATCATCAGACTCGGCTGCACACCGAGCCCGGAATCCATACAGTTTGTACACCCGGCCGTCATCACTCGCCCGGATGTTCTCAAGCCAAACACGCCTTGAGTTACGTGTTCACGTTTCAGACCACGTGACGGGGTCTCCCATGTTGCACCACGCACGCCAGGGACAGACGTTGCTCGAATACCCCAAACGACATGAAGAGTCGTAGAGGATATCAAAGCGGGTCGGGTTACCTGCCACCCGTGGGGCTCCACCCTTCAGCTTGTGCGCACTGGTGGACAGCGCTTACGTGCACCCCCCAAGACATGAACGTCCCGAGATGCACGATTTTCCGACATAACAAATAAGTTAATAAGCCACTTTCTATATACTAATAACATCCTTATACGGGCTACTAACTCGTTCCTCACTGGATTTTTGAAAAAGAAGACCTTTGTACTGTGTTAAACCTCAAGCGAGCTCTGATACCACGCTGACACGACCCCACTGGTCCTGTCGAGCCAGGATCACGCTGAGGGGTGCTGCGTTGCACAACACCGTATAACACACGTCAAAGGTACAAAGCGGAAGCGGAAGCTTTATTACATAAACAAGTTTATCAACATGTTTACATCAAAATAAGTTTAGTCCACACTCGCGGGCGTAGACTAAGCATCAAGTGCACGTTCAGCCCTCGAACGTGTCCTTGCTAGCACACACGCACACTAACTCTGCGGCGTGCACGACTCCCACTCGACGGGGTTCCCCTCCTGGGGTTCCGTCTCCTCTTCGGGAGTCCCTTCCTCATAGAACCCTGCAAAAGCTTCAAACACAAGCAGTGAGCACGAAGGCTCAGCAAGTCTGACCCGTCTCACCTAAACATGAAACTTCTACATGAGGGTGATGGGTTGCATGAGGTAAAAATCATTTGCAAGGACTCGCCTAATTAGTAGAACCTTACTTTCAAGTTTTAGCAGCAGGTTGTGGAGAACTTTACGCTAAGGCACATGAGAGAGCCGCAATCAAACAAGAAACGCATTTCTCTCATGTACTTTGCCCAAAGTTGAAAAGAACTTTAGTTAGCACTAAGCTACAACATATCATTAACAATCAATATCCAACTTTCAATCAGCAACATTTTAACATGTAACTAGCCTGTTCTTTCTACGTCACGGTACAGTGAACAAGTGGTACTCACTGACCGCGAGGGACGGCGATTATAATCGATTTACACCTGCAGGGTTACCCGAACAACCCGTCACGTACGCCCGTACTCGATGTTGCCTACAACAACCATCACGGACGCCGTACGCGACTACCTTTCACCCGTTAGCCAAATATTGAACCGGTCCCATCGTCCCGAGCAAGAGGTCCCTGCACGCGCATCTCTGTGCCGCCAGCTGATTTACACCTCGAGCTCTCAACCTACCCTCTGAACGACGGGCAATGCCTCAATACCCAGCTACCCGAGTTACATCAGTTTCCCGGTTCCCATATAGCCGGTAGGTCTTCGGTACTGTTCTAGCTTGTTCAACAGGCCCGCACACGGCTCGGTCCTCAATCGACACAAGCGGAGCTACAGCACACAGGCCCCAAAGTCCTGCTGCCCTTACTCTCCGCTCGGTCTCATTTTCTTGCCATGTGTTTCATGTGCTATCTCTACCCGAGCAATGTGCCTCTAGCCTATTCTCGCGAGTAGTTCCAACTACTCGACTTGTACCGAATCCTACTCTATCCTAGCAATGCAGTGGCTAACGGGGTTTGCAATCCTAAACCCCAACCCATGGTTTTCTTGGCTATGCAGTGGGGTTTCCAAACAAGAATCTGATGCACAACATAAAGAAAACAAGTATGTGCTCAAAACAATAAAAATTTATAAAATGGTTAATGCAAACCGGGGCTTGCCTTGCTGCTCTTGGTCGTAGGCTAGCTGTTCCTCCGGAGTAACGAAGTCTAGGACTTCGGGTTCCTCCTCGACCTTAGCGACTACATGATAAGAACAATGTATGTATTAATTAAATGCTTTTGTATTAACTTTGAAGTTGTGAAGTCTATAACCTTTACTAGATAGACCTAATGACTGTGAAACTTTTACTGTGGCTTGGTTACAACCTAAACAGAGACTTGGTCAAGTTTTAGTTGCAGCAAAGCTCATTTGAGCCCTCCACAAATAATTATGTCCTTGACCTTAATTAAAGGCTTTTAGGGTGTTCTAGGTATTTTCATGAAACAAACTATGACTTTCTGAAAACTAGATTTTCAGAGGGTTCTAATGGAATTGGTCTCACTTAATTTGGAAGTCTCTAACTAAAGATATGAGCTAAACAATTTCAGAGAAAATTCTGAAAATGTTTCTGAACATTTTCTATTTTCTCTGGAACAGTTTTACTAATCACACCATTAGGTGGACTAAATGAGCTCAAATGGATCTGAAATTTTTATGGTAGCTCAATGATATTTTGGTGAACATCTCAGCAAAATTTCAGGATTTTCCGCCAAAGGATTCTCCAGTTAAAATTCCTAACAGTTTAAACTTTAAGGAATTAATTCTGGAGAATTAAGGAATCTCATGAAGTGACACTTGATTTTCTGGAAAGTACTCAAAGAGCTGAATCCAGCAAAATTTGGTTCACTCAATTTGGAGCTTTCTAGCCAAAGTTATAAGGATTTGAAGTTTGAAGGAAATCTGAAAATCGGGGAAAAGTTTAAACTCGCGCGTGGGCCCAGGAGACACGCGTCGCACGCCGAAGCGACAGCACACCGCGGCCCACAAGGCTTTTGCGCGCCAGCACACCCGATCCCGGCCACAGCCGGATCCCGATTCAAAATATCGGCCGCTGACAGCTGGGGTCCACCCCCTTCTTCAACCTCGCGACACCCGCGCTCCGCCGCCGAGGGACCTCGCCGGAGAGCTCGCCGCCGGCTGCTGTACAGCTTCAAACTTCTTGATTCTGGCCGCCCCTGCCTACTTTTACTTGGGGAACATGATCCGAGGGTCAGCTGCTCATGACAACGGCCGGAGCATGGTCGGCGACGAGCCGCCATATCGGAACGACTTCGGCCATGACGGCTGACGCTCCTAGTACCTCAGCTACTTGGGAAATCGGTCGGGGAGCATCAGTGGACCTCAGAGAAGGTCGACATGAGCTCGAGGCAGCTCGGGGAAGGCCCGAAATAGGTCCTCACCGTGCGCCCGATACCCCCCGTGCGTTCCGCCATCAGTAGACCTTGAATTACGCCGGGCACAGAAGTCCTCCGGCCCAGAGTTGTGAAGGCAACTTGTGCGTCACCGTGTCTAGTTCGTGTGGGAGTGGCCTGAGGCCCTCTAATCCTTTCTAGAGCACGAATTAAACAGAATCGTACCCGAGGGTCGTTCTGCACACAGAAAGGGGAAAAGTGGAAATTCGCCGCCGGTGAGCAACCACTCGAGCTGTGGCTCGGGGATGAGCAGCACCGATCACTTGCGCGTCCAAGGGTGCCTTGGCTCGGGCGTGACAACGCCCAGGTTGGGCTGTCCACGAGAGCCCGAGGTGCGGCGGTTTCCAGTTCCGAGTTTGATCTTTCGGCACAGCCGATATCACTCGGTTTC
Organism: Neostapfia colusana; assembly: GCA_030760725.1. Lineage (NCBI taxonomy): Eukaryota > Viridiplantae > Streptophyta > Magnoliopsida > Poales > Poaceae > Neostapfia > Neostapfia colusana. The sequence goes on along the minus strand of JASWHV010000007.1, from coordinate 97,985,764 downwards.
AATCGATTTCTATCAATGGAAAGGATGGAGGATGGTTGCTAGTACCTTGCTGGGACCTTGGAATGGACAGAGGAAGCTGCGATCAGCTCGATCCAGCAGGAACTCGAGCGCCGGTGATGGCAGTGGAGAAATGGATCGTGCACGTCGGCAGCTCGGGGAATGGCGACTGAAGCACGCCGGGGAGGGAATAAATAGGCCGGTCGGCCGGTCTCCGGCTTGGGGCACGCAGCAGGAGCTGGCGCCGGCTGCCCCCTTCGGTGGCGCGCGCGCACAACAGCCGGGAACCGACTGAACTGTGGTTCAGTCGGTTTGCTTTGAGGCTGAGGCTGACATGTGGGTCCCACTCCTCTTTTAACCTCTGAAATTTATTCCTAACAGCTGTGGTAAACAGTGAACCCTATTCTACCCTTGGCAACTCAAATTATTCACCCAAGAGCCATTTGAATTGATCAAAGTTCAAATGAGGTTTGGTTTGAATGAATTTCAGCACAAGTGCAGTTTGAAATTCAAATAAAGTTTGAATTTCTCCCCCTTAGCTCATGTCAAGATCAACTCCAAATGGAGTGAAAATTGGTGTGTGAGCTCACAAAAATGTGCTGAGCAAGAATATGCCTTCCACTTTTAAATTCAGTGGGTGAAAACAGTTTGAATTTGAATATGTTTTCAAACTGCCCCTTTCCTATCTACACCCAAGATGACCTCAAAAATGTTTTGAATTTGGGTGAAACTTGGCATGGACATCCTTGGCAAAGTGTAGGAGTTTTCATATGTCCAGCCCATCTATATCACATGTGGGAAGTACCACTTTTGCAATGTGTGAGTTTGTTCCCTAATGAGCATGTTGATAATTGTTACTTGCTCTTTATTTGTGTTCATCATTTTTCCTCAAATGAGGTGTGTGGTGTGGGGATGAACACTGCAAATGGGTGTCAAAAACTGAGGCCCTTACAACGATATGCCGCCGACCAGTTCAGAAGTAACTTGGTCGGGGGCTCGGGGACTACTGGGTGACGTACTCCGGGTACCCGAGAGGCAACCGATCAACCTATCGTATGGAGCCACATGGCTCCATGGCCCCAGTCAAGCTACACGAGAAGTGCCAGCACAAGGTCCCTACTCGGGGCCCGAGCTCAGGAAGGCGCCACTACGAGTCCTGACCCCGAGGTCGGGACACAAGTGACCGACCCTTGACCAATAGGTTCAGGGCATAGCGACCAACCCCTGACGTCGGGAAGCGACGTCCAATCCCTAATGACAGAGAGTGGCCTCTGGCCTCGACCCCGACCATAGAGGCCAGAAGAAGGAGCGATCCGTGCTAGAGCCCGGGCTGGAGGCAAGTGGAAGACTTTAATACTGATGTGAAGGAATGGTAGAGGGACTTCAAGATGGAGTGAGAGGCCACACACGATAAGACAGACATGATGCCAGTCATCAACACCATCCACCCCGTCCCGTTTGGCACGGGTGTACAGGCACCATAAGTAGACATAGACGAGACGGGAGCAGGTGTACGCATCGCCCCTGTAGCTCATCGGGCCTCCTTAGGCATTGACACACCATGTAAATCACCACCCATTTATGAGGAATCGATGGATTGGTGGAAGCGTCCGGGCTATAAAGGCGGGAGGCCCGGAACCTCTTCACGGACGACATACTCACGTGATACGTACAACACTGAGGCTATCCACGCTCGAGGAAGCCTTGCTTGTAATCCCTGGTTCCACTAACCGCCGAGGTAATACAAGACCAACGAACACCCAAACTCGACGTAGGACATTCTGTCCAAACCAGTATAAATCCTTGTCTTTATTAGCTAGCCATCCGGATATAATACGTGCAACATTTGATTACTAGCCGGTGAATAAACACCGACACATGGATTTTATACAGAATTGAGGAGGATTTAGGGGAGCAATCCGTAATTATACGCTTCCAGCCAATCATAGGACGACATGTGGTAGTCCATGGATCCAATGGCCCACCTACAAGGGTATCCGAGGGAATCCAATGGTGTATTATCCAATAAACACCTGAGGAGCCACCTGGCATCCACCCGTAGGAAACACACCGAGTCTGGGGCTACCCTAGGGTCAGTCGAACCAGGGGTTTGGCCGGCCTGGTCACTCCCTGAAACTTGGTCATCTTCCACGTGTCGACTCTGTGGCTCCCTAAAGGCAGTTCTGACTGCTTTGTGCGCAATTAGTGGCAGGAACCGACCTCAAATCATGTATAAATAGGACCCCATACCCCTCACTTCATCACACACCACTTGGGTAATCACTCTCTTGTATACACAGTATATCCACTTGGGTAATTGTACTGTAGCTTCTAAGGTATTTACTTAGCATGCAAGTGTGGTGCTTGGATAGTTAAGTAGCGTTGGATGTCTCATAGACCCATACATTGTAGGGGTAGGCGGCAGGTGGTGACAGCCCTGTCCGTCCATTGTACTCCCCTACATTCGGCTATGCCACAGGCTCTTAGCGGGGTCTCTCGTCTAAATTACGTGTAAACCCGTGCCCGATATGTTGGACCACTAAGCCCTAGTATTCACTACTAGCATACTCATATGTACACTATTAGGCTATGCATATGTATATTAGAAGCACATTAGGAACAATCCTTACCTTTGCTTAACTCTCACTAGGACTATTTGACCTTTAGTGTAGATTGCTTAAGTGTGTGTCACACTACCCCTTGATATCCTTTTATCCATCCTACTTGGCTTCCTACTAGAACATCCTATTCTATCCATGATCTTGCTACCCTCCACCTTCCTTTGGGAAATATGATACCCTAGGGAATATTCTTGGGTGAAATGCTACAACTATAGTTTCTGTGCGCTAGTGGAACTCATCTTGATTTGGCCCTAGGTTAGCCTAGTTCTGACAAGCATCACTGGCATTCATTGCCAGGATGAACTGTAGTCATTAAGAGATACCAACACTCTCTGTCACGAACGTCACGGAGCGGCTGAAGGTGGTCGAGGATGTAAAAGTCCCAAAACTTGTAAATGGAAAACTTGAGTTGTGAATAAAGTTGAGTTCAAATTCAAGAAATGGGACTTGCAAAAAAATTTCTAAACATGTGAATGTTGTCATGTGCAAGCACAGAATTTGAAGTCCACTTTGAATTCATGTGTTCATTTAAATGCAAAGGTGGTCATTTTAAATGAAGAATGCAAACTGTGGTTGTAAACCTCCCCTTTGCAGCCGCCAAATTAAAAGTTTGAATCCATATTTGAATTCTTCAGGTCTAAATTATGAGGAAGGCAAATTTTGAGAAAATTTGGAGGTACTTTGATATGTATATCAAAGAGGCTTGTGAATTTCATTGGAATTTGAATTCAAATTTGAAACTGATGTAAACACTGTGGATTCTCCAAATGGATGTCGAATTTGGATCAATAGTTTAATTATGAAAGATGGCAAATTTGAGAGATTTTTGGAGGGGGATAAGAAGTGGGCCCAGTGGTCAGTGCGGGGCTAGAGAAGACTTGCTACTGAAGTAAACCGGTCTCCTTTGTTTTTCACTCGAACCGACTGAGCTCAGCGCGCGCCACCTCCTGTGTCTCTCAGGCAACGCTGCCACCACCTCCCGAGTGAAACCCAGCACGTTTCTTTGCCCCTATCGACTCAAACCGGGATATTTTGACCCCAATAACCGACCCGTGGGCTGTTCTTCCTCCTCATGTGCTCTCCTCGACGAAGAACACGCCACACAGAGGAATTGTTTCAGTCCACCGGTGCCCGGACGCCTCAGTAGTTTCCACGCCAAGCTGAGCTCATCCACGGTGTCGCCGAAGCTCCCTCGATGTGTCCACAGCAAGAGCAAGACGCCACCCCACTGGAAACCTCAGAACCGAGCGCAAAGTTTCTCCCCGGCGCCGTGTCAAGCCGCCGCGACAAGAACTCATTGCCCGGCCGCAAGAAGCGTTCTCCCGCCAAACTTTAAGCGCCTAAAGGTCCGTCTAGAAACCTTCTACTATCCCCCAACTGCGGCAGCATGCCATGGGGTGTCTTGCCAGAATTTCTGTAAAAGCCCAAGAAAGTGACTTGCTCATGAACACTTGTGAAGAGCATGTAAACACCATCAAAAGGGGTGATTAGAGGGGAAAGCCGTAATTTAAAAAAGTACGAGGCATACACATACACATGAAAGGTTGAGCTCATCCCTAGACCTTAAATAGTCTTGGGAAGGCTCAGGCCAAATTTCATGCAAATCCAAGACTTTTTGAAGCAGTTTCGGAGACATTTGTAAAAAGGGCCAATTTGAATGCAAATTCAAATTGCAGCCACTTTCATCACTTGAATTCAAAAGTTGACTTCATATTCAAACTCAGCACATTTTTCTGAGTTAGTCCACCAATTTTCATCCTCATTGGAGTTTATCTTGTCGGGGGCTAAGTTTGCATTAATTCAAAACTGAATTTGAATTTCAGTTCAAATGTGCAGCAAAATTTAGCCAAACCAGTTTCAAATTGAGGAAATCAAATTCAAACCATGACTTTTGGTTAAGCCTTTCATTCAATTGTGAGGAGCTGGGATCTTTTCAGTGAAAACAGAAAGGAAAATGAGAAAAGAATTAGAGGGGAGGGCCCCACTTGTCAGTAGCCTTAACACAGAAGCATTCTCGGCTTGATTTTTCACTCGACCGAGAGCGCGCGCCCGCAAGCTACCGACATCGGCGCCCGACTGCCTCAGCCAGGCCAGCTCCTGCTCGGGGAGGTGGAAAGATCAGGGACCGAAGAGAGAAAACGTGTAGCCCTGCCGTGTCCCGTTTCTCCCCTCACGCAGTTAACCTTCGCCCCCATAACCGAAGTGTAAGGCCCTCAGATTTTGACACATAATCAAAGTGTTCATCACCACACACACACCTCATTTGAAGAAACTTGATGAACACATTTGAAGAGCAAGTAACCACCATCAACATGATCATTAGAGAATAAACTCACAAAATGCAAAAAGTGGTATTTCCCACATGCATCATAAGGGGGCTGGACATATGAAAAACTCCTAGACCTTGCTAGGAATGCCCATGCCAAGTTTCACCCGAATTCAAAACCTTTTTGAAGTCCTTTTCGGTATAGCTAGAAAGAGGGTGGTTTGAACTCAAACTCAAATTCAAACTGTTTTCATCCCATGAATTCAAAAGTGGGAGGCATATTCTTATTCAGCACATTTTTATGAGCTCACACACCAATTTTTACTCCATTTGGAGTTGATCTTGACAAGAGCTAAGTTTAGCAAATTCAAACTTTATTTGAATTTCAAACTGCATATGTGCTAAAATCTAGTCAAACACAAACCAATTTGAATTCCATCCCATTCAAATGGCTCAGGGGCAGATAATTCAAATCACCATGGGTATAAGGTGGATTACTGTTTACAACAGTAAGAGGGAGTTAAGTTCAGATGTTAAAAGGGAAATGGAACCCACATGTCAGCCACTGAAGCAATTCAACCGACTGAAACTTCAGTACTCGGGTCTTCGGGCTTCCTCCGAGGGCGCCACCGAGGGGAGGCCACCGCGCCACCAGCTGCTTGCCCACGCGTGGACGCAGGTCGGTGCTGATCCCTTCTTAAGGCGTTCCACTTCCTCTGCCGGAGCAACCGTCGCTTGATTCTTCCTCGCGTGCAAACACCAAGTGATGCTCCTCCGCTTCCTCGGCTGGACCGGGAGTCCAGCCAAATCGACCGTGCCATCCCTCCCCAAGCTTCTAAACCACGCCCTGAGCTTCGCACACACCTCCCTGACCCGGAAACAAGCAAGTTCCGGCCTCCCTTGCCCGAAAACGACCGCCACAGCGGCGACCAAACTTCAGCCGACGATCGGGTGATCGTGGACAGCCCTCCACAAGGGTTCTCACGGTCAATCAATCCAGGTCACGGGAGCGCGCTAGGTTGGTGCTGCTCTCCTCCAATTCTTTAAGCAAACCGTGAAGCATCCACCGGGAATTTCCAGATTTGGCTCCGGCGGCCTCAACCCGAGCTTCAGGTACGGTTTCTTTGAATTTCCGCTCTCTGATCCTCCTTGGGTTATCAAATCTTGCACGTAGACGATGGACTAGCAAGCGATCATTTTCCTTTTAGAATCCGTTGCATGAAACCGACTAGGAGCGACGGATTTGGAGCTCGATCAAAGGCGTTCATGGCGGGCACAATCGGTCACACGGTGCCGACCAACTTGCCGCCATTTTTGAACACCTTTGAGGCCTTGACGAGATTCCTAGAGGTGCACTGGTGCTGCAGAGCTCGTCGGTACAGGATTTGGCTGGATAGAACTCCCGGTCGACGCTGCCGAACCTCAACAGAGGCCGCTGCACGTCGTCGGCCACCTTCCGATCATCGGCAGTCCCAAAGCACCTCACCATCGTGTTCCCCGTGGTCCTAAACACACTGGCAGCGAGTTTTAGCTCGGACAGTGGCCGGGAATGGCCGGCCGGCGAGCTACAGCTTGCTCCGGCGAGCGGAGAGCGCGGGCGCGCGCTGGGAACCGGCGGGAGAAAGACGAAGGGGTGGGTCCCGGCTGTCAGCGGCAGATATTTTAAAACCGGGATGTGCTGTGGCGTGGAACAGGTGCGGCTGCGCGCGAAGGTATCTGTAGCCCCGTGTGTCAACCGATGAGGAGCTGACACGTAGCCCCGGGTCCCATGCACAGTGATTTGAACTTTTCCCGATTTTCAGATTTCATTCAAACTTCAAATCCTCGTAAATTTGGCTAGGAACTCCAAATCAAGTAAACCAAATTTTGTTGTATTCAGCTCTCTGAGTACTTTCCAGCAAATCAAGTTTCACTTCATGAAAATCCCTATTTCTCCAGAATTAATTCTTCAAAATTTAAATTGTTTAGAATTTTAACTGGAGAACCCTTTGGAGGAAAATTCTGAAATTTTTCTGAGATGTTCATCAAAATATTCCTGAGCTTCCATAAAAATTTCAGATCCATTTGAGCTCATTTCATCCACCTAATGGGGTGATTAATGAAACTGTTCCAGAGAAAATGGAAAATGTTCAGAAACATTTTCAGAATTTCTCTGAAATTGTTTAGCTCATATCCTTAGCTAGGAACCTTCAAATTAAGTGATACCAACTCCATTAGAACCCTCTGAAAATCTAGTTTTCAGAAAGTCATGGCTTGCTCCATGAAAATCCCTAGAAAACCCTAGGAGCTCTAATTAAGTTCAAGTACATAATTATTTGTGGAGAGCTCAAATGAGCTTTGCTGCAAATGAAACTTGGCCAAGTCTCTGTTTAGGTTGTAAGCAAACCACAGTAAAAATTTCAGAGTCATTGGGTCTGTCTGGTGAGACTTATAATCTTAACAAGTTTAAATTCCATTCAAATGCATTTAAATTAATACATATACATGTTATCTCATGTAGTCGCTAAGGTCGAGGAGGAACCTGAAGTCTTAGACTTTGTTACTCTGGAAGAGCAGCTAGCCTACGACCAAGAGCAGCAAGGAAAGCTCCAGTTTGCATTAACCCTTTTACAAATTTTTACTGTTTTGAGAACTTGCTTTGAGTACCACTTATCTCTTGCATTAGAGTCTTGTTTGAAACCCAAATGCATAGCCATGAAAACCATGGGTTTGGGTTAATATTGAAAACCTCGTTTAGCTACTGCAATGCTAAGTTAGTGTAGGATTCGGTACAAGTTGAATAGTTGGAACTACTCGCGAGCATAGGCTAGAGGCACTCGACTTGGGTAGAGATAGCAAATGAAACACAGGGCAAGAAAAATGAGACAGAGCGGAGAGTAAGGGCAGCAGGACTTTGGGGCCTGGGTGCTATAGCTCCGCTTGTGTTGATTGAGGACCGAGCCGTGTGTGGGCCTGTTGAACAAGCTAGAACAGTACCGAAGACCTACCGGCTATATGGGAACCGGGAAACCGATGTAACTCGGGTAGCTTGGTATTGAGGCATTGCTTGTCGTTCAGATGGTAGGTTGAGAGCTTGAGGTGTAAATCGGCTGGCGGCACTGGGATGCGCGTGCAGATACCTCTTGCTCGGCATGATAGGACCAGTTCAATACTTGGCTAACGGGTGAAAGGTGGTTGTGTACAATGTCCATGATGGTTTCTGTAGGCAACATCGAGTACGGGCGTTTGTCACTATAGGAAAAACGATCATTGACGACGGCAAAAATTATTGATGACGGGGCCGTTGTCTTTAATGTTATTGACGACGGCTTTATCTAGCTGTCATCAATAACTTAGTTATTGACGACGGCTAGACGAGAACCGTCGTCAATAAATTATTGACGATGGTGGCCGTCGTCTTTAACTAAATTCAGGCCCACCCGAGGAGTTATTGACGACGGTGACCTAGAACCGTCGTCAACAAGTCCTTATAGATGACAGTTTCCTAGCACCGTCGTCAATAACGGGGTATATAACCCGTGCGCGAGTCGGGAGGCGGCCAGTGCGGCCTCCCGACTCGTGCCGGACTTCCCCATCGCCGCCGCCGTCCCGGTCGCCGCCGCCCGTCCCCGCCGCCCGTCTCTGGCCCGAGGTAAGTCCCCTCCCCCTCTGGCCTCTCCCCCGCTTTCGTCACCCCCCGGCCACGCCACCGCCACCGAGTTTGTTTGGGGTCGGCCTGCGCGTTCATTTGGCGCGTGCTTGGAGTTTTCCGGTGTACTTCAGCAGAGATTGAGCTAATTGTGAACTGGATTACTAGCGCCGAACTTCTCTAGCAATTCAGTTCAGTGTTTGTGGTGGCTGCTTAACTAAAAGGCAATGGAATCAAATCCTAAAGCAATCTGTACAGCGTCTATAGGTGGTGGTACTTGACCCTTCATAGTAGAAGTGGCACTAAGGATGCTGGATCCGTTCTGCACTGGAATGTTTAGATGCTAAGCTGTTGATGATCGATGGATCAGTGAACTCAGAAATATGACTACTTTTTTCCCTAACAATTTGATCAGATTACTGACAAACACGTTTTCTGGACACGATACATTCGTGAAGTGCTGCAGATCGTGCATGAACCCTAATAATTATAATCTCTGCTATTTAAGTAACTTGAGGAAAATTCCCACACATGATTGCTCTGTTCAAAAGCATTTGTTCACTTGACAAACAAAACTTGCTTTGACCATGAACAGTTTCTGTAACTTCCACACATTTCATGGAAAGAGATACTTCCACACATGATGGCATTGTGTATCATGTTTGCGTAGTGTTTGCTTTGATATTGGAAGTTGTGGGCTAATATTGCAGCAGATTTGGTGTTCTTCCAGAATGGAATGCTGGATCCATGGTTCAAGAGCAAGGGGTTAGTGGACGCTAATCAGGTCTTGGCCTACTTTGCTGTCTCAAAACATGGAGAACCACCAGTGGACGGGATTACAGACACCAACCCAGAGGTCCTGACCGCTGTATTTGGCACCTGGGCTCCAGAAGTAGCTGCCCGCCTGCAAAACGGCGGACTTACCTGCAAGGTGCACTTATAAGAATTTTATTGACTATAAGTGGTGCTCATAAATTACACTGCAGAAATTCTTCCACCCCCCATCAATGATTATCATGTCTATCTGTGCATGTTCCGTAGTTGGTAGATTTTAACACCAAACCTATCACATCATATCTCAATTGATCATGTGCAAATGTCACGAATGTTTATGAAAAGGATGTTGTTTTATATTGGAAAAAACTACTTTACTCCCTTGTGCTATGATCAGGGTTTAGTCCCCTGTACTATTTTTTAGTCTGCTTAACCCCCACGTTTTAGAAAACCAGATCATTAGTCACCTTTAACAGCCTCCCTAACCAGGTTTTTCTGAGTAGGACTCTAGTTTAGTCGGTTTTTAGGATACAATGGTGAGACGTGGTGCTGGCGTGGAAAGGTTGGACCCGACCCACATAGCCTCCTTCCCCGACCCGGCTCTCACCTGCGCCCCATTCCTTGTTCTTTCTCTCTGCCTCAAGTCGGTAGCATGCCACCCACTGTGCCGCCCACCTTGCCACAGTGCAGCTGGCCCCCCACCCACCACATTCTTGCCCGTCCACCGTGACGTCATATATTCCTAAACGCACTAAACCGGAGTCATAGTCAGCAAAACCGGGGTTAGTGAGGCTATTAAAGGTGATCAAAGCTCTGGTTTTCCAAAACGTGAGGGTTAAGAGGATTAAAAGATAGTACAGAGGATTAGTATAAGAGAATGTAGCAATACAAATATAAGAGGATTAGTATAAGACAAACCATACCTCATTGTAGTTATTAAGGCGGTAAGGCGACATAAGGCGACCGACCCCCTTTTTACCTTTTAAGCGATAAAGCGTAAGGCGAGGCGACACCTTAATATAAGAGAATGTAGCAATATATAATTTCAATTAGCAATACAAATAGTTCAACAAATAGCAACATAATATTGTTTCCTGGCCTCTTATGTGGCCTCAGCCCAGCCCACGGGCCGCTCACCCACTAGCCTGCCTCTTCTGTGGCCTCAGCGCAGCCCACGGGCCTCTCACCCACTGGCCTGCCTCTTCTGTGGCCTTAGCCCAGCCCACTGGCCTGCCTCTTCTAGGGTGACCCCCTCCCCCGGTCCCCAGTCCCCACATAGGCGCCGCCTAGGCACGCCTAGGCTTTAGGAGAGGGGTCACTGCCCGCCTAGCGCCTAACGCCTTTTGGAACCCTGTGCATGGCAAGAATCCTCCCATATATGCCAGGGCGGCTCGCCTCTCCTGGCCGAGTGCCGCCGATGCCGGCACCGCCTCCGCCCGCTGCCGTCGCTGCAAGGCGCCGCTGGCCCCTCGCGCTGCCACCGCCGATGCCTCACGCTGGCGATTCCTCACGCCACCGCGCCCCACCGCCGCGCACCACCGTCCCGCGCCACGCCCCAATGCGCACCGCCATCCCTCGCCCCGCCCCGCCGCAGCCGCTGCCGTCCCGCCCCAAGCCCCGCCCGGCCGCCCCTGCTCACGCCGAGCCCCGGCCGCGCCTCGGCTGCCGCCGCGCCCCGCCCCGAGCCCCGCCCTGCTGTGCTGCCCGGCCCCGCCCTGCCGCGCCGCCCGACCTCAGTTGATTAATTGTTTAATTAGTATTGTAATTGATTATTGTTTAAATAATACTTTGATTGATTGCGTGATTAGTTACTATATGTAAATAAATGGGTTTCGGCCCGGTCCGGCCTGACACGACCCATTTAGGGTCTGTCACGGCCCATTTATTGGTAATGTATTAGTCGAGACAGGCACCGAGGACGGCAAGCTCCCGCCCTTGGACGGCGGGCCCCGACGGTGCGGTTTCATCTTTGACCCACTTACGATGGGGCATAACGTATGACGGCTAACCCTAGGCGTCATAAGATAATGGCAGGCCCCAGCGGGGCATAACTTAGGACGGCTGACCCACTTCTTTGTCTCTCGTTCTTTCCTTCTCTCTTGTTCTTTTTTCTCTCTTTTTTAAATGACTCAAAAATGAAAGATTGACGTAAACCTATACAACATGGGTCACCCGTTTCGAACGGGTCCGTCTCACATGTGTTACGCATGTGAGGCGTGTACATTCGGAATTGTCCCTTTTTGGACAGTCTGGGAGTGACTGAGGGGGTGTGGCTTGTGATGAGACGCGGGTTTAGATCTAGACGAGATTTCAACGGCATAACCCTGTTGTGCTCTGCTGCACCATTTTCGGGCGTGCAGTGGAGAACAGCGGGGTTATGCTGCCGAAATTTTGTTCGGATCCAGACCACGCGTCTCGTCATGAGCACGCTCCGCTCGGTCACTCTTGGGTGGGTTTAGGACCTATCCTTTCCAATAGATGTAGGGCCGTGACATAAATAACTTATAAAGTAACTATATTGTCCTTGACATTAAACTGCAGATTCCAACATGGGTGAGGACCGTAGTTGGATGTACATCGGTTGGAAGAACAGTTCTGGTGGTCACTCGGATGAGTGGTTCGCCAAGACAGATGCTTTTGTAGATCGAGCTTTTTCATTGTCAATGATCGATAAGGTGCGGTGCCCATGTACGAAATGTCAGGGTGCAAAGTGTTGGGACAAAGTGAATTTGGCGTTTCACTTGTGTTGATACGTTTTCATGCAAGATTATGAGGTGTGGATCTTTCACGTTGAGACATCTTCTCAACCCTTACAAGTTTCAGATGAGGATGACAACATGGGGGTCGATAGGATGGACGAGATGCTTGATGCCATAAATCCTGAATTGATGGAGGATCCTCCTACAACGGAGGTTGAAGCGTTTTTCACGCTTCTCGAAGCTTCAGAAGATCCGTTGCATGAACACACCGAAGTGACGCTCCTTACTTTCATGAGTAGATTTATGGCCATTAAGTCTAAGTATTTCTTCTCCAATACCTGCTACAACGATCTCATCAAATTGATCAGCGATATCCTTCCACAACCACATAAAGTGCCTAAAGATATGTATCAGTCCAAGAAGTTGATTTCTGGTCTGGGTATGAAATATGAGAAGATTGATGTGTCTAGACAATTGCATGATTTTTTGGAGAGAGCATGCCAACGAGAACAAGTGCTTATAATGTGGTAAAGCGAGATTTGTCGAAGTTGTTAATGACGATGGTTCAAAAGTAATGACTCAAGTCGCACAGAAGAAGTTTTGCTACTTGCCTGTCACACCTAGGTCCAAGCGTTTGTTTCTATCTAAAAAAACAGCTAGACACATGTGGTGGCATAAAGAAGGTGTACGTGAGAACAACGTGACACGACCCCACGGTCTTGTCGAGCCAGGATCACGCTGAGGGGTACTGCGTTGCACAGCACCGGATAACACACATACAAGGTACAAAGCGGAAGCAAAATTATATTACATAATCTGGTTTATGAACATGTTTACATCAAAATAAGTCCAGTCCACACTCACGGGCGTAGACTACGCATCAAGTTCACGTTCAGCCCTTGAACGTGTCCTTGCTAGCACACACGCACACTCTCCTGGGGTTCCGTCTCCTCTTCGGGAGTCCCTTCCTCATAGAAACCTGCAAAAGCTTCAAACACAAGCAGTGAGCACGAAGGCTCAGCAAGTCTGACCCGTCTCACCTAAACATGGAACTTCTACATGAGGGGTAATGGGTTACATGAGGTAAAAATCATTTGCAAGGACTCGCCTAATTAGTAGAACCTTATTTTCAGGTTTTAGCAGCAGGTTGTGGAGAACCTTACGCTAAGGCACATGAGAGAGCCGCAATCAAACAAGAAACGCATTTCTCTCATGTACTTTCCCCAAAGTTGAAAAGAACTTTAGTAAGCTCTAAACTACAACAAACCATTAACAAGCAAAGTCCATCTTTCAATCAGCATCATTTTAACATGTGACTAGCCTGTTCTTTCTACGTCACGGTACAGTGAACAAGTGGTACTCACTGACCGTGAGGGACGGCGATTATAATCGATTTACACCTGCAGGGTTACCCGAACAACCCGTCACGTACGCCCGTACTCGATGTTGCCTACAAACAACCATCACGGACGCCGTACGCGACTACCTTTCACTCGTTAGCCAAATGTTGAACCGGTCCAGCCGATTTACACCTCGAGATCTCAACCTACCCTCTGAACGACCAGCTATGCCTCAACACCCAGCTACCCGAGTTACATCAGTTTCCCGGTTCCCTTATAGCCGGTAGGTCTTCGGTACTGTTCGAGCTTGTTCAACAGGCCTGCACACGGCTCGGTCCTCAATCAACACAAGTGGAGCTACAGCACCCAGGCCCCAAAGTCCTGCTGCCCTTACCCTCCGCTTGGTCTCATTTTTCTTGCCATGTGTCTCATGTGCTATCACTACCCGAGTCGAGTGCCTCTAGCCTATGCTCGCGAGTAGTTCCAACTACTCGACTTGTACCGAATCCTACTCTATCATAGCAATGCAGTGTCTAACGAGGTTTTCAATCATGTAACACCCCAAATTTTGATTCAAAACCCAAAATCATGTTCAGAGGGGAATTTAAAAATTTTTGGACGTGTTGCATGTTTTGCAAAAATTCAAATTCAAACTGGAATTCAAATTATACTCAAAACAGAAAAGAAATGGAAAAAGAAAAAGGAAAACGGGAAAAAACTGGCCAGTGGGCCGAAACCCGCCAGCCGGCCAAGCTACTCCCGCGCCAGCCCGCCCCCGCGCGCGCCGCGCTGCCTCTCACCGACGGGTGGGACCCACCTGTCATCCCTAACCCCGAGCCCCGCGACCCCGGACTTTTCCCCCGAGCGCGCGAAATCGCAACCGACCGGAAACCCGCGTCCCATCACCCGAATTCTGATCCCAGAGGACTCCAACTTGATCACAACAGACCCACCGCCCTCCCCCGGCTATAAAAACCCCCGATCCGATCAGTTTTTCCCACGCGATCGCCGATTTTTACTCCGGTGAGCACCGAGACTTCGCCGGTGAATTCTGGCCGATCTAAGCTCGGAAACTCTGATCTAACTCGCTGGTCTTGATCCACCGCCTCCGGGGAACTTTGCAGGTGCAGAAAACCCGAAGACTTACGGTGTAAACTCAGCGCCGACGAGCTTCGCCGTGGTTTTGCCTCGGACCTCGCCGCCGAGCACTTTCCAGGACCCCCGAGCTCGAGAAAACCCCCGAGGTGAGATCCCTGACCTCCCCTCTACCGATCTAGGCCATAAGATCACAGTTCTAGGCAGAATTCTTGAGGATCCGAAACTTTCCGGCGAGATCGCCGCTTCCCGCCGCCGTGCGCCGCCGGCAGCGCCGCCCGCGCTCGATCAGAGCGACGTGGCCGCTTGTGCGCCGCTTATTTTAAATCGCACGGTAGGGTTTAAATCCCCGCGTACCGGTTCGATGTTATAATCTCAGCCGTCGGTTTAAAATCGGACGGTCCACGTCAGCCCCGCATTATAAAGACTGGAATTCTTACGTGCTACCCCCTGGGGTTCTCTGGAATTGAGAGCTAGCCCCGGAAACTTCAGATCTAGCCCCTGGAACTCCAGAAAATCATGTAAATTCATTTAAAAATCAGTTTTAGCCCCTGGACTTAATAGAAATTAGGAAAAACACCTCTGATAAGTGTAGCTAGACCCCTGGAAATTATGAAAATAATATTATAGACCCTGTAATGGGGTGAGTTCATTATTTTAACCCTGTTTAGTATTTAATTTAGAAAACTGAATATGTAACTAGTGTTTAAAAATTAAAAAGGGGGACAAACATAATTGTCAAAATTAATTAAAAACTTTCTCAGTACTTAGAAAACTCTGGAGTGAGATAAAAGTATATTTTTGGGCTGAAATAAATCTGTTTCATCTATTATTCACATTTATTAGTATAGGGACACATTTTTAAGTAAAGAATAGTTATAGAAAAATAGGGAAAATAATTATGAAATGGTCTACATCAGAAGCCAAGGTCAAAACATGATTTTAAATTATTTAGGACCAGAACCTATTCTGTTTAGGTGATGTGTATTACTAATTTAATAATGAAATACACAATTATGTATAGGAATATAAATCTGAAAATATAGCAACTAGTAAATGATAAATGGAGTTTCTAAAATCCAAAGAGTTCAGTTTAGGGTTGATAGAAGTTGTAAAGGCACATATGGAGAAGAAAAATACTTTCCATACATACTTGGTAGTTTAATATAAGGAATTTATTTAAAACTGAAACACAACACATATAATGGTGAATGAATTTCATAAATGTGAATGTGTGGTTTGTATGAAGTGTAAGTGTGAACTATGTCTTATGGATTGTTGTTTTTCTTTTGCTATGTGTGATGGTATGAAGTAGAACCTGTTCAAGAACAAGTTATTCATTTCCAAGACCAGGAATACCCATTTCAAGAGCAGCAAGAAGGAGGCAAGTGTCCTTGACCACTTTGATCCTATGCTAGGATGAGTAGATAGAATTATTTGCATTGTCAAATGAAATATGAAACCCATGCTAGGAAGTTTCCCTAGAATTGCATTACCTTGTTTCCTTGTAGCTTGGGTTGGGATTTATTTTGTCATGTCATTTATATCCATGCATATGCTTAGCCATGCTTAGAGTGGGATGTTTGGGACATGAAATCATCAGTTTATATTACCATACTCTTGAATGAGACATTGTGAGTTATGTAGAGGTAGGGATCAAGGCAAGTTGGATGTTTTGGTTGTGTGCTGGGTGCACGAGACTTGGGTTTGTGTTTAGTACTTGCCTGGATCCTAAGGACCGGTTCATGGAGCATGTAACCCGGCTTTACAGTGCCAACCACATGCTGAGATGGGGCAGCTTGGCCAATTAATTAGGTGTATCCCCGGCGTAGTATGGGTGTGTTGGATGGTGCGGGGAGTAGGTGTCAGCTGGACTACCATATGAACCGCAAGGCTCAAGAGGGGGCCACTGCAGCGGGGTTGGAGCCTCTTGTATGCTGTTAGGGGTGAAACCTCAGTGGGCCCACGCTCGTCGGGAATCCCTTTGTAAAGGCTTTGTAGTGATCTCCTGGCTACACACCTGGGAAGTGTGAATGTGGATCGTAGCCACTGGCATAATGGAGGTTCTTTTAGTCCACCCGGCAACGGGGGATGAAATCACTACTTGTGGGTACAGTGGTACAAACTCTGCAGAGTCAAAACTGTCTTGACAGCCGTGCTCACGGTTAAGAGCGGCCTGGACTTATTCATGATTAGAGGAGTGAAGGTTTTTGGAAGTTGTGGATGTTAAGCGGGGAGCTTAACATTGGAAATGATGTTATGGTTATTGGATTATGATGATGGGATGGGAGATTGGGACCATTTCACCTGTGTAGTAATGTAGGTGCTTAATAAGCTAAGGTGATAGGTATTAATTGCGTAGTGCTTTAACCATGAGTTCAACCTCTCCTTGTTCTAGCCATGCATGATATAATTTTCCCACACTTGCTGAGTACCATTGGTACTCAACCTTGCATATTTGTTGGTTTATATTGCTGCTCAGGTCAAGATAATGAGGTGGTGTATAATGACCAAGATTTTGGACCCGAGGAAGGATTTTAGGTTCATGAAGACCCCCGGGCAACGCCTGTGATGGAGCCCTAAAGAATAATATTCCGCTGCTAGTTTATTTACTTGTGATGAAACATTAGTGTCCATTGAGACATTTGCGATGTAAGACTTATTTATATTCGACACCTGGCTTGTAATAAATGATGCTTCACTATTTGTCATCACATGTATGAGAAAATGATCCTGGCATACATGTGATATTCACTCGGTTGTTCTTCGGAAAAACCGGGTGTGACAAATCATAATCCCAATCCATGGCTTTCTTGGCTATGCACTTGGGTTTCCAAACAAGATTCTAATGCAAAGAATAAAGTAAGCAATTATGAGCTCAAAACAATAAAAACTTGTAAAAAGGTTAATGCAAACCGGAGCTTGCCTTGCTGCTCTTGGTCATAGGCTAGCTGTTCCTCTGGAGTAACGAAGTCTAGGACTTCGGGTTCCTCCTCGACCTTAGCGACTACATGATAGAAGCAATACATGTATTAATTTAAATGCAGTTGTATTAACTTTTAACTTGTGAAGTCTATAACTCTTACTAGACAAGCCCAATGACTGTGAAATTTTTACTGTGGCTTGGTTACAACCTAAATAGATACTTGGTCAAGTTTTAGTTGCCGCAAAGCTCATTTGAGCCCTCCACAATTAATCATGTACTTGACCTTAATTGAAGGCTTTTAGGGTGTTCTAAGGATTTTCATGAAGCAAACTATGACTTTCTGAAAACTAGATTTTCAGAGGGTTCTAATGGAGTTGGTCTCACTTAATTTGAAGGTTCCTAATTAAATATATGAGCTAAACAATTTCAGAGAAAATTCAGAAAATGTTTCTGAACATTTTCTATTTTCTCTGGAACAGTTTCACTAATCACACCATTAGGTGGATCAAATGAGCTCAAATGGATCTTAAATTTTTATGGTAGTTCAGGGATATTTTGGTGAACATACCAGCAAAATTTCAGGATCTTCATCCAAAGGATTTTCCAGTTAAAATTCCAAACAGTTTAAATTTTGAGGAATTAATTCTGGAGAATTAAGGATTTTCATAAAGTGAAACTTGATTTTCTGGAAAGTGGTAAGAGAGCTGAATCCAGCAAAATTTGGTTCACTCGATTTGGAGCTTTCTAACCAAAGTTATGAGGATTTGAAGTTTGGAAGAATTCTGAAAATCGGGGAAAAGTTTAAACTTGCGAGTGGGCCCCGGGGACACGCGTCGCACGCCGAGGCGACCGCACACTGTGGCCCACAGGGTCTTTGCGTGCCAGCACACCCGATCCCGGCCACACCCGATCCCGATTTAAAATATCTGTTGCTGACAGCTGGGGTCCACCCCCTTCTTCAACCTCGCGACGCCCGCGCTCTGCCGCCGGGGAACTTCGCCGGAGAGCTCGCCGCCGGCTTCTGTAAAGCTCCAAACTTCACGATTTTGGCCGCCCCTGCCTACTTTCACTCGGGTAACAGGATTCTGGGGTCAGCTCGTCATGACAACGGCCGGTGCATGGTCGGCGACGAGCCGCCGCCTCGGAAAGACTTCGGCCATGTCGGCTGACTTCCCTAGCACCTCAACTACTCGAGCAACCGGTCGGGAAGAATCACTGGACCTCAGGGAAGGTCGACATGAGCTTGAGTCAGCTCGGGGACGACCCGAAGTAGGTCCCCACGGTGCGCCCGACGCCTCCCGTTTGTCCCGCCGTTGATAAACTTCGAAATACGCCGGTTGCAGAGGTTCTCCGGCCAAAGGTTGTGAAGGAAACTTGTGCGTTACCATGTCTAGTTTACGTGAGAGCAAATTGAGGCCCTCTAATCCTTTCTAGAGTACGAATTCGACGGACCCACACCCGAAGGTCGTCCTGCACACCGAAAGGGGAAAACTGGAAATTCGCCGCCGGTGAGCAAACACTCGGGCTGTGGCTCGGGGGTGAGCAGCACCGGTCACCAGCGCATCCAAGGGTGCCTTGGCTAGGGCGTGACAACGCCCCGGTTGGGCTGTTCACAGGAGCCCGAGGTGCCGCGGTTCTAAGTCACCGAATTGATCTTTCGGCATAGCCGATATCAATCGGTTTCAGCTGAATTCTAGCAGCGGGGAAGACGGAGGAAGGTTTCTAGTACCTTGCCGTGGATCTGGAGGGTACGGAGAGGCGGTGATCAAGCTTTCCTGATCAGCTCCAAGTGATCAGCAGCGATGGCGCGGTTCTGATGCAAGGAGGCAGTAGAGTGGGCAGTGATCGCTCCGATCAGGGCGGTGGCATAGATAAGGGGGCTGTGATGCGGTTCAGCACGTCGGGGCGGCAAGCAGGTGGTGTCCCGATCGTCTCTTCACCGTGGCGGCTGCTCAGTCTGGCGCAAGAACCCGAGCTGGGTTTTCAGTCGGTTTGAGTTGGAGTAGTGGCTGACATGTGGGTCCCACTTCCAATTTTAACCTCTGAAATTTACTCCTAATCACTGTTGTAAACAGTGAGCCCCATACTACCCCTGGTACTTCAAATTATTCACCCATGAGCCATTTGAATTGAGTAGAATTCAAATTGGGTTTGATTTGAATGAATTTCAGCACAAGTTCAGTTTTGAATTCAAATAAAGTTTGAATTTGTCCCATTTAGCTCATGTCAAGATCAACTCCAAATGGAGTGAAAATTGGTGTGTGAGCTCACAAAAATGTGCTGAATAAGAATATGCCTCCCACTTTTAAATTCATTGGATAGAAACAGTTTGAATTTGAATATGGTTTCAAACTGCCCTCTTTCTAACTATACCCAAAATGACCTCAACAAGGTTTTGAATTTGGGTGAAACTTGTCATGGACATCCTTAGCAATGTGTAGGAGTTTTCATATGTCCAGCCCACCTATATCACATGTGGGAAATTCCACTTTTGCAATATGTGAGTTTGTTCTCTAATGAGCATGTTGATGGTGGTTACTTTCTCTTCATTTGTGTTCATCATCTTTCCTCAAATGAGGTGTGTGTGTATGGTGATGAACACTTCAATTATGTGTCAAAAACTGAGGCCCTTACACAACGGCATGATGGTGCACCCGTCGGACGGTGAGGCATGGAAGGCGCTTGACCGCTTCGATCCAGATTTCGCCAATGACGCGAGAAATATTCGCTTTGGGTTGGCGACAGATGGCTTCTCACCGTTTAGTACAAACGCCACACCATACTCTTGTTGGCCCGTGTTCGCTATTCCGTACAACTTACCACCATCTCTTTGTATGAAGTATGAGTTCATGTTCCTATGCCTTATTGTACCTGGACCGGATCATCCTGGTTCACGACTGAACGTGATGATGCAGCCATTGATTGAAGAGTTGAAAGTGTTATGGACATGAGTCGAAGTGTACGACTGTTATAGAAAACAGAAATTCAACCTTCGAGCCGCGTACTTGTGGTCTGTTCATGATTTTCTAGTTTACGGCATGTTTTCTGGCTGCAGCACTCATGGTTGATTGACATGTCCAATATGTGCTTCGGACAAGGATTGTTGTCGTCTAAGTCATGGTGGCAAGATATGCTACTTTGATTGTCATAGACGTTGGTTACCGCCAAATCACGTGTTTAGGCAACAGAGAAATGCCTTCAGGAAGGGTACCATTGTAAAAAAGGGACCACCACAACGTCTGAATGGGTTAGAAATTGTTGAACAACTCAACAATCTAGTGCCAGATGAAGGTCGTCCTGGATATTTTGTTGGTTACGGAGAGGATCACAATTGGACTCATATATGTGCACTATGGGAGTTACCGTATATGAAGTCTTTAATTTTAATGCATAACATTGATGTCATGCAGTAAGAACGTAACATGGGTGCTTGCATCATAAAAGCTCGGAAGGATTTGGCAGAGGTTTGTAACCGACCAAGTCTTGAGCTCTTCGAAGCTGTGGGCAAACCACGAGCTTATTTCTACCTTCGACCAAAAGAAAAGAAAGAAGTCTTCAAGTGGTTGAAACAGTTGAAGTTCCCAGACGATTATGCTGCTAGCCTGAGAAGAGCCGTTAATGTTAAGACTGGAAATCTCACTGGTTTGAAGAGTCATGATTATCACATAATCATGGAAAGACTTCTGCAGGTTATGTTTCGAGGCTATCTTGACAATGAGGTGTGGAAGGTGTTAGCCGAGCTTAGCTATTTTTATAGACAGCTTTGTGCTAAAGAAATCAAAAGGGAGATGATGGAGAAGTTGGAAAAAGAGATACCCGTGCTTTTATGTAAGATGGAAAAAGTATTTCCTACAGGGTTCTTCAATCCAATGCAACACCTTCTAATCCATATTCCATATGAAGCTAAAGTAGGCGGCCCTGTTCAATATAGGTGGATGTACCACATTGAAAGAGCACTCAGATGTCTGAAACCGATGGTTCGTAATAGGGCAAAGGTTGAAGGATGCATCGCCGAAGCATTTACACTTAGGAGATAGGATACTTTTCAAGTGTCTACTTTGCAGAAGAACACAATGTTAATGCATCGGTGTTGCGGTACAATGTGGCTAAAGCAACCTCTTGTAGTGAACTCTCACTTTTTCAAACGAGAGGCACCACTGTTGGTAGTAGCACGAGCTATGATGCTTCAACAGATGAAGGTGAGCCGGGGCAGTTTAGGGATGTGGCGGACAAGTACTTGACGGAGGCACAGTACGCAGAGGTAAAATCTTTATTTTACTTTGCTTCATTATCCAATTTTCATCAATGTTTTCATCCAATAACAAATGTGTGCAGGTCAGCGTACAGTGGCTTGAGTCATGTCCGGACGCCTACAGTTCCCTGTGTGCTCGTTGGGCGAGCCAGGGCTTCCAAGGCGTGTCGATGACCCGCCGACAGAGTCGAGGGACGGACGGGAAACACCGTCTTGGCGGGGACGGCTACGTACGCCTTGCTAAACGGATGGTAAGTGATACTCAAATTTTATTCTAGTTAATTTCTATCGCTATCATTGTGCTAACACGTATCGATAGGAGCGAGATCGGTCAGGAGCCGACCGCTATCCAGGTGTGGAGGAGGGGTCACATGGGATGTGACCCTTCACAGCCTAATCAGCTGTCTTCTCAGACGGCGACAGATACATTGGTGAGTACTTTAGTTAACTTAATTTTATTCTTTTTAAAACTTCTAATGACTTTAATTTTCTGTATTTTCAGGAAAAGTATGGGGAGGAGGTGCGGAGGCATCGAGGCAACGATTACGATTGGCAGAACTCGCCGATCGTACCTGAAGCTGCCTACGCAAGCGGTGGCGGTAAACCTCACGGCCGGTGAGTTCTGTTGTTTTTCATTTACTTTCATGAAATTCAAGACACGTAACTTTAATACTCTTACTTCGTTGTGTAGGTTGGCCATCTTCGATGGAGTAGTCGACTCGAGGGAAGCGCGGTCTTCCTCGAGGGCCTCTTCATCGCAGGGTGGATCCAGCAGGCGTGGCAGCCGAGATCAAGAGCTCCAGAGTGTTCAGGAGGAGCTCCCGAGGATGCAGGAAGCGCAGAGGCTCACGAACGAGATGCAGGCAGCCGAGCTCCCGGCTAGGGACGAGTATCAACACTCGTACATGCTACAGCTGCAAGCTGCCATGCAGGTAAGTTCAGATCACTCAACGTTTCTAATATATGAATGACATGTATAATAATTTACTTCATATTTGCAGGCTATGGCCGCAGGATAGCCGGCTGTCTTTCCTCAGTTGGCGCCACCACCGATACAGCTACCACAGGGGCCGACGTTAGGAGCATAGGTACAAAATTTCTCATAGTAGCTGCAACTAGTTAAACTTGCTCAAATTTAGTTGAATTTGATCAAACTTAGGGAAAACTAGTTAAACATACTCAAACTGAGTAAAATATGGTACAATTTACTCAACCATAGTCAAATATGAGCAAACATACTCAAACAAAGCCAAAACTAGTTGAACTAGCTCAAACATAAACAATACTAGTCCATACTTCTCAAACTTAGTAAAATATGAGCAAACTTACTCAAACATAGCCAAATCTAGCTAACTTGCTCAATTCTAACTTCTAATGAGTTTATTTAGTCATATACACATTTGTGAACTTCTAATTTGTCTAACTATACATGTACATCACAGGGATCGGCGACGCAGACTCAGGAAACTCCATCCCCTCAGCATCCGGCGTTTGGACGAGCGCGCGATGACTTCCTAGACTCCGGTGTTAGCGGTCGGGGTAGCGTAGGGTAGTGTGGCGTGCGTATAGTGTTTTTGTGCCTACCTGTGAGTATGTTTTGATTGCCTGTGATCTGGCCATCGAGACAGGGCTGGCCTCGAAGCCAGGGCAGGATTTCCTGTTTTTTTAAATTGCAAAGCTTACTGACGACGATTTCTGGTACATGGCTGTCATCAATAAGCCATGACGGCCAAGTACCAGAAAACGTCGTCAATAAGCCACTGTTATTGACGACGGCCAAGAACTTGGCCATCGTCAATAAGCCATTAGTATTGACGACGGCCAAGTACCAGAAACCATCGTCAATAAGCCACTGTTATTGACGACAGCCAAGAACTTGGCCGTCACCAATAAGCCATTAGTATTGACAATGGCCAAGTACCAGAAATCATCGTCAATAAGCCACTGTTATTGACGACGGCCAAGAACTTGGCCGTCGTCAATAAGCCATCGTTATTGACGACGGACAAACCCTGGCCGTCGTCAATAAGCTAGCTTATTGACGAGAGCCTGACCCTGGCCGTCGTCAATATGCTGCTGTAGCTTATTGACGACAGCCGGATTTAGCTGTCGTCAATAAGCTTATTGATGACGGTTACCATCGTCAATAAGCTTATTGACGACTAATAATTGACGACAGCCATAAACCGTCGTCTATAACGTTTTACCGTCGCCAATAAGTTATAGACAACGGTACTGTGCTTATAGACGACGGTTTTCGGCCGTCGTCTATTGTCCGGATTCCTGTAGTGCGTGACGAGTTATTCGGGTAACCCTGCAGGTGTAAATCGATTATAATCGCCATCCCTCGCGGTCAGTGAGTACCACTTGTTCCCTGTACCGTGACATAGAAAGAACAGGCTAGAGACATGTTAAAATGTTGCTGATTGAAAGATGGACTTTGATTGTTAATGATTTGCTGTAGCCTAGAGCTAACTAAAGTTCTTTTCAACTTTGGGCAAAGTACATGAGAGAAATGCGTTTCTTGTTTGATTGCGGCTCTCTCATGTGCCTTAGCGTAAGGTTCTCCACAACCTGCTGCTAAAACTTGAAAGTAAGGTTCAATTAATTAGGCGAGTCCTTTGCAACTTATATTACCTCATGTACCCTAAAACCATTCATGTAGAAGTTTCATGTATAGGAGAGACAGGTCAGTCTTGCTGAGCCATCGTGCTCACTTCTTGTGTTTGAAGCTTTTGCAGGGTTTTATGAAGAAGGAACTCCCGAGGAGGAGACGGAACCACAGGATGGGAACCCCGTCGAGTGGGAGTCGTGCATGCCGCCGTGTTAGTGTGTGTGCGTGCTAGCGGGAACACGCTCACGGGTGTGGGGACCACCCCGTGGTTCACCCACTCCAGGATCGCATATGGTGGTGCCGTACGATGCGGCACCCAATAGCACACACGAAAAGAATAAAGAACAACATACAAACTTTTATTTGGTATAAAACAGCGGAAGTCTTTTTACAAAACTTATTTATACAGCGGAAGTAATATACATAAGTAGCCTCTCATTCTAACTACGCAAAAGTGTAGCTGTCCAGCCCAGGGACGCTACACGCTAGCAGCAAGGAACCGGAGAATCACGGCGGCGTGCAGGGCTCCAGCTCGGCCGTGTACCACAACGGGGGCATCGCCTCGTCCTCGGAACCTTCCTCATAATTCTCACCTGCACACAGCTCAAAATATTGCAACCGTGAGTACGATGGCTCAGCAAGGCTTAACCGTCTAGCCTAAGCATGGAACTCTACGTGCAAGGATGTGTAAGGTAGGAAAGGACATTGCGGTAAAGACACGCCTATAAGTTGATCCTTACTTTCAGTTTTAAAGCAGCAGATTCATGTGCCTTAGGCAGCCCTCACATCGGAAGTCCACAATCAAACAAGAAACGCTTTCCTCCGATGCGGTGATGCCCAAAGTGGAATATAAACTTAATTAGCTCTATAACTATAGCAATCAAGGTGTTCAAGACATTAATAGATCAATACAGCATTTTCAGTTGGCTTATTTCACTTCTTACTACGTCACAGCGCAGTGAACAAGCGGGTACTCAAATAACTCCGAGGGACAGTGATTGCAATCAAGACACACCGGGATAACACGTTACATACACCCACTTTCAGAAGCGTGATTCCACACCCCTTCCTACTCTGTTGTATGCAACAACCTTTCAAAGGCAACCCAAATGCCGAACCAGTCCATCCGTAAAGGGCAGGAGGTCCCGGCGTGGAGCGTGACTGTGCCCACCGGCAGATTTACACCTTGCTACCCTCAACCCACTCCTATTTACGGTTGGGTAAGCCACGGCACCCAGGTTAACCAATTACATCGGTTTCCTGGTTCCCATATGCCAGTATGCATCCGGTACTGTTCGATACTTGTCCAGCAGGGCCGCACACGGACGGTCCTCAACCGACACCAACAGGGCTACGCACGTGAGACCTCTGCTCACTGCATCCTACCCCCCTGCTGGGTCTCATTTTCATAATTCAAGCCATTTTCTACCTCTTCTCATTCCGTGTGATAAGTACTATCTCGCGAGTAGATTCCAACCACTCGACTTCTACCGGAATCCTAAACATTAGTATGGCATTCACTACTCGTTGAGTTTGTAAACTACCCAACCCGTTATAGGATTTAAAAGGCTATGCAAGTGGGGTTTCAATCACCCTAACTCTAATGCATACATTTCAACCTAGACATAAATGATACAAATGAAAAGCTTTATAAAAGGTACTTAAGTGCAAACCGGGGCTTGCCTGGTTGCGAGTTAAAGGGGAAGTCAGCTTCTGGTGGGAGGACGTCCAACGGCTCCGGTGCGTCCTCAACTTCGGTCACTATTATGGAATGTAATAAAATACATGTATAAGTATTAAGGATTTATAAGAATTGAACTACTATTCATAGCTATTGCTATTTAGGATCGTTAATTGGCTTTGGGATTTTTACAGTAGATACTAGACTCTCTAAGGATGATTTGAGTCAAATTTGGAGACCTGTCATTGCACAATGTAGTCTTTAAAATTCCTACAAGTACAATGCTTCTCTGAATTTTGAGCCCAATTCAGGAGCTTTGACATATCTAATAGTGGAAGATATGATTAGGGTAAGTCTCCATGGTTCTAAAAAAATTTGTTTCACCATTTTTGGAGCTACCATCCGAGAGATATGAATTTTTGAACTTAGACAGGAGTTCTGAAAAAGCTTCTGTTTAAATTGGAATTTCTAATTAAGGGTGAACTTGGGAAGGTAGTTTAGCCTAGCAAATGAACTCCAATGAAGTCCAAATTTTTACTGACGATCAGTAACTATGGAAAGGATTTTCTGCCCAAATTTGGGACTATTTCATAAGGAATTGCTCCTGTAGTAAATCCCTAAATGATTTATTAAAAACAATTCTACAGAAATTACTGGGCATTTTCATAGCCTAAAATTGGTTTCTCTGTGAAGTACTCCTCATGAGGATTCCAATAAAATTGGTCTCACTCTTTTTGGAGTTTTCTACACAAAGTTATGGGTTTGCAAAGATCAGCTAATTCCTGGAATTATTTCCCTAATAGAAACTTCAAATAATAGGAACTGGGCCCACTGTTTTAAATCGGACCAGTGAGATTTCGGCAACACCGGGGGCTACGGAGTTAACCCGCGCAGCTGTACCGGATCCGGCGCCACAGATCGAACCGGCGCCTCATCCGTATCACTGACAGGTGGGGCAGGCCCCCACCTTCTTCTACCTCGCGCCAACAGAGGATTCCGCGGCGGTTGCTCCGGCGAGGGTGGCGGGAATGGCTCTCCCGGCCATCTCCCGGGCCTATACTCACCGCTCCCCTGTATTCAACTGTGCTGAACACTGTGGGGAGTCGCCGGCGGCCGTAGTTCACTGGAAACCACCGCACACCGGTGGCAGCAATGTTTTGCACTCCATTGAGATTGGGAGCCCTCATACCTCCACCAAATGATCGGTTCTCGGGCTCTAGAGCACCAGTGGAGGGAGTAGAAGCTCGACCTGGGATCTAAACTGATCGAGGATCGCTGGAACCCTATTGGTACCGTGCGTCCGAGGTGGTCCGGCGGTGCGCCATGGACAAGACGTGGAAATTCTCCCTGTACACCCCATATATAGGTCTAAAATCGAGGGAGGAAGTGCGCCAAGTAGTTAGGAAGCTTCGTGCACAGTTTTAATTAATGAGAACATGAATTAACGACGAATTTGGCAAATTCCTACCTCGGGGTCAGTTTGTACCGTCCGGGAGAAAAACCCAAAATTCTTCTGCTGTGATCAACGTCCAGGGCTGAGCTTTAGGCTCGAGCAGCTGGGGTCGAGGATGCACCGAGGGGCTGACTTGTTTTGCCGTGATCTTGCTCGGTGTGAGCTGTCCACGGTGACCTCCCTCGGTTCTTCCACGTTCACCCGAGGATCGAGGCTAATTTGCCAATTCCTGGAGCAATCACACTCGGGACAGGAAAGGAGAGGTGCTGGATGGCTAGAGCACTGGTGGGCGCAGCTCTTCGCTGTTGGGTGCTCGAGCAACTGAGCTCAGTAGCTGCGGCGTGATCGGGAGGAACGGCGGCGGTGTTCTGGGCAAAAGACACGGCTGAGGCGCGAGTTATAGCTGGTGGAGAAGTGAAACAGCTCCGGCGCACCCCTTGCTGTGATCCAACCGAGCAACCGAGGCAGCAGGAGGTGGCGCGGGCTCTTCCTCGGGCGCGGGTTCGACCGAGAGCTGGCGCGCTCCCGCTGTTCGACCGCCGTCGGCTGAGGCAGTAGCTCATGTGGGTGGCTGACAAATGGGCCCCACCTCCCCCTTTGTTTAGTTAATTTTTCTGATATTTTCCAACCAGCAACTCAACATTAAAGGCTTTACTTCAGCTCAAAGTCATAGTTTGAACTTTCTGAATTCAAAGAATTCAAATTCTGGTGTGAGATTTGGATGTGGTTTGATCATTTGAATTTGAAAAGGAGTTTGAATTCTCCACTTTATATTGCCTCAAAAATATAGCAAACCAGCTCCAAAGTTTCCAATTTTTGGCATGGCTGCTTATTAAAAGGTGGAGAACACATTTGTGAAACCCAATTCTCAAATTTAGGGAATTGGAATTTGAAACTGAATTTAAAATTCAGATTAGAGGGCTTTTCTTTTGGCGAGTGATGACGGCCGGTGTACGATCTGTATGGATACCGGGCTCGGTTTGCAGCCGAGTCTGACGATTGTGTGAGTTATCTGCAGGTAGTATAACCATGAAACGGTAGGCGTGTAGCATCCGTGTGCGAGCGACGCTTAGTGCCACTGAATTAACGAAGCCGGCTAAGTCCGGTATAGGTTTTTCTTTGTGAGGACGTAGTACCGACATGATCTGGTGACGCATCGACGTCACACCCCATTAAATGAGCAACTTCATTGTAAAACTTAAAAGTTTTAATCCAGGAGCACTAAAACTTGATGTAACTCCTTCTCTTAATCAGGATATTCAAAGTTAACAAGTTTTAACTTATAGGATACTAAGGACAGAGTCCCCTACTTTCAGCTGAATTAATGCTGAAGTTAATCAGAGGTTAGAGGTTGAGTTATTTCGAGGTTGGGGTCATATGATACATTTCAGGAAAGCTTTGGAAGAGAGATTTACAACTTTTCTGTTGAGGTCCAGAGGTGTTTCATCCCCTAACCAATCGAAAAATGCAGTAGAGTTGAAACTGTCCAGAAAACAGGGCAGAGCAAACACTCTCTGTAACTCTCGGTAAATTGAGCATAACTTCCTGCATAAAAATCTAAAAATAGAAAATAAGGTAGTTCTGAAAATTTTAAGAGATTGGTTACAACTCGGTAACAGAAAGTTTTTTCAGATTGGGAGCAGAATTAACTGGAATTCTTGGATCAAATCAGTACCTAAAGCAGGGAGGTGCTGTCCAATTTTCTCCAGAAATTCTGTTAATTTGACATCTCATAACTTTTGAACCAAGACAGATATTAGGCCAAGCAAATACTTTCTGGAAAGCTATTGAAGATAGATTTAACTTTGATGTTGAGCTCCAGAATTGGTTTTGCCTTTAGCATGGTCTAAATCAGGTTGAGATGGAAACTGGTCAGGTCTGTCATCTTGCACAGCAGATCAGTAGTCAAATTTGTTTAAGTTTGAACTATGTTTCCAAGTTTTATGAGTTCAATGACATGTTTTATGTTATAACTCAATAGTTTACTGATCAAATAAATATTTAATATTTCTCAAATATGTTTTTACAGATGACAGCGGATAAACAGTTGGAGAACGGGTGGGTGGTATCCCACTGTTCTCACCGCAGCGGCTATCCGGAAGCATTGAGGCAGATGCTTCAATAATTCGGGTGCAGCAAGATGCCGCGGTACTTCACCAAAGAAGAAGGCGAGGAGGGGAACAAGACATGGACGATCCATGTCGATGTTCCTACAGGGCCTACGCCACCCGGTTGGGCGTCGTTCACCATTACGGTGATAGGTAGACAGCCGGAAGGAATGTTGCAAGTGGCAGCCGGCGACGCCATGTCGTGTTTCTGCCAACTACATGTGAGAGCTATGGAGGGCACTCCATACACGCTCGTTCCGGTGGAGGGACGGGCTAATCATGTGTGGGAAGGGAGGTACAGGGAGGCAACCGATCCGGATTGCCCAAGGTACAACCCTGCGGAGGCGAGCCTCAGCCTCCAATTGAAAGCAGGAAAGGCCGTAATGGACAACCAAGCTGTCCATACGGAGGGTCTTGCTGCAAGACTTAAAGAGAGCACCAGCCGTGGAGACCACTTCGAGAGTTCTCACAGCGCACTTCGTAATGTTCTCTTTCCGACGATTAAGCGACTGAACGAACAGCATAATCAGTTGCATCGTCTGAAGAAGGCAAAGAAGAAAAGCCATGTCGATATTGCGGCGTTGCAAGAACAGGTGCAGGCTCTGACCCAGCAGAATGAGGTCCTTACTCAAGAGCGGGACGACGCTATTGAGGAAGGGCAAGGCTGGGAAGAGGACTACAACCAGGCCATGGACGAGGTGCACGTGTTGCAGGACCTCGTACCTCCGGTAATGGGCATACCGGTGGTAGGTGCTGTACCCGTGGTCTTGGATCTACCGGCAATGGGAGAACCCGAGATGGAAGAGGAGGATGTAGACCCAGAGCCACCAGCAGAGGTATCGGAAAAGGACGACCTACAGGAGGTCGAGTTCTACTCCGAGTAGGGGGTTACAGTTGCCAAGTAGGGCAGCTAGGGTAGTGTGACCCAAACTTTTGTAACCAGTGACATGTCGTGTAGGCAGTAGCGTATGTATAGGTAGTGACGACATGAGCACGACTTCTCGGAGACCCGAGAATAATGTATCTTGTATAAAGTTTATGCTTTATCAATATATGTGAATGTTGTGCAAATTATTCATGCGTCACTTCAATACCTACTGTTTTATATGGAATTTTAAGTATGACATGTGCTGATCACTGCTGTATTAAATTTCAGAATGACTCGTACTCGTGCCAACCCGGACGTTGTGGGTTCTAGTCAAGGGGGAGAAACCTCCCAACAGCTCCCGAGGACTCCTCGGGACAGCAACAGCAGCAACAGCAACAACAAACGCCGCCACCGCCACCGCCAACGGTTACGTTGGCCGACATTGTTGCGGCAATGGCGGGTTCTCATCAGCAGCACACGGAGTTGTTGCATACCCTTATTGCAAATACGTCTCGACCAGAGAGGCGTCATAATAATGAGGAGCGTCAACAGAGCTCCTACTCCGACTTTCTAGCAACTCATCCCCCAGTATTCTCAAGGGCGGATGAACCCCTCGATGCGGACAACTGGCTCCGCACGATGCAGATGAAGTTCAGGCTGCTCCATGTGAGTGAGCAGCGCATGACTCAGTTCGCGGTCCAACAGCTCCAGGGATCCGTGAGCGCATGGTGGGCGAACTACTGTGCTTCACAGCCCATCGACCGAGTTATGTCCTGGGCAGAGTTCCGAACGGGCTTCAGGGCCTATCACATACCACCGGGTCTCATGAAGAGGAAGACGCAGGAGTTCTTACGCCTGCAACAAGGGAGCCGGAACGCGCTGGAATACTCCAGGGCGTTCAACTATCTCGTGCTCTATGCATCGTATCACACCGATACTGACGAGAAGCGGCGGGATAACTTCTACCAGGGGCTTAACCCGCTCCTGAAAGACAAGCTGGCAATGTTCAATCGCGGCAGCCTCAACGATATAATTGATGCTATGATTGTTCAGGAGGACTCCGGCAAGGAGTTAGTGGCGGTGGAAAGAAAGCGAAGCGCGCCGCAGAGCAGCGGAGAAGGAGGTGGTCCTTCTCAAAAACACTGGATGGTGAATCACCCACCATCGGGTCCACGCTGGCAGCCACGACAAGGGTCGATGTCATTCCGCAGTCAGCCCTATTCTCCACCGGCGTTCAGGCCGGCACTGCCAGCACCACTTCCGCAACAACAACAGCAGCAGCGGGCGATGCCGCGTGCGTATGCACCTCAGCAGTGCATGCCGGGCTTTCGTCTCCCGAGCACCGGCCAAGCAGCAGCCACATGTTACAAATGTGGTCGTCCAGGACACTTCACCAGCAGTTGTCCGGAGAGGCAAGGCGGCGGAGTTGCACCGCAGATTCCGGGGAGGAATCAGCCCCGGAACCCCACTAATGCGCGGAGGGCGAACCCTAGGCCCGGCACCGTCCACCAACTTGCCATAGAGGACGTCCCGGAGGGTGAGCCAATCCTTGCGGGTATGTTCCAACTCCACCAGCATCCCGCCATAGTATTGTTTGATTCAGGTGCAACACACAATTTTATTAGCCAAGCTGATGAGTGGTTTAGGCCCGATCTTCCGAAGGGTAGGACGATTGAGGTGGAGAACTCGACGTTGATGATCCGCAGCACTCGAGCAGTTCGAACACCCCTGCAATAACTACACCACTGCTCCATTGGTTATCAACCATGCAGCACACACTTGACCTCGCCAATAAGGCTAATCCCTGCAGGTGCAACCGTGAACACGAGCAAGAACGTAGAAGATGTGATCTGAAAATCATGAAGTTGGGGTTTCACACAAACCGTAGAACAACGGCTGTTTATCTAAGCAAAACCCACCAAATATGGCTGGCGGCTGCAGTATTTAAAGGCTAGGGTTCGACCATAAGACCTTTAGATGCGTCCCTAATGGACTCATACGGGATACAAGGCCCAAAAGCCCAATACGGTGGTGCAACACCGGACAGAACTCTGAATTCAACTTGTTTCGACAACTCCCAATGACTCATGGCGAATTTTAACGTGGGACCAGAACCATTGGAAAGTTTATCTTCTCATATTTCCATGCATATGTAGAACATCAAAAACGGAGTCCGTATGCATCCTGGGCGTCCGTTTTAAGATGTACTGCTCCTGGACTCCGAGTTGAACTCGAGTCCGAGTTGGTGACTGTTTCCATCAACTTGTGGACGTCCCATATGATTCTCCACGTCCCCAAATCCTCCTCCCATTACTTGTTGATCATTCCCATGGTTCCTAATAACAATTAAATCATTCAATAGCAATCCATTCTCAAAATCACATGGGTTGGAAGTTAGGAACGAGTTCACCTGCTGATTTAGTAACCGTGCTCGTACTCTTGTGATTGGTCCTTGTATATCAATGTGAGTATCCACTGTTGTGATGTCCTTATCACAAGCTTTCATTGCTAAACACAGCTTGCAAATACTACCCATGGATAGTCCATATTTGATTTGTTCACCGGGTGGGAAGATTTAAGCAAGCATAATGGTTTCCAAAGCACCATTATGCTTAGCGGGTAGAGTGTACCCTACGTCTCTCATAATTTTAGAGGGACAAAAGGTCGATGTCATATTAGGGATGTCGTGGTTAACTCGCCACAGCACTGTTTTAGACACCGTCATTTGCATCGTGCACTTGAACTCAGAAGTGCACGGATCTCACTCCTTATTTCTGGACAGTCTAGAAATAAAACTTCCAAGTGTCTATCAATCCACAACCATCAGATTGGAAGATATTCCAATGGTCCGAGAGTTCCCTGACGTGTTCACAGATGATTTACCGGGGATGCCGCCCGACAAAGAGGTGGAGTTCAAGATTGAACTTGCACCGGGAACCATGCCAATATCCCGAAGGCCGTACAAGATGGCGCCCAAGAAATTGGCCCGATCTGAAGACTCAGCTAACGGACCTGCTGGAGAAGGGTTTTATTAGGCCGAGCTCCTCGCCATGGGGCTGTTTGGCATTATTCGTAAAGAAGAAAGACGAGACGTTGCGGCTTTGCGTGGACTATCGTCCACGAAATGCCGTAACCATCAAGAACAACTACCTGTTGCCACGGATCGACATGTTATTTGATCAGTTGGTCGAAGCAAAGATCTTTTCCAAGATGGATTTAAGATCCGGGTACCACCAAATTAAAATACGGGCTGAGGATATTCCGAAGACAGCTTTCTCGACGAGGTACGGACTTTATGAGTACCTGGTCATGTCCTTCAGCCTCACCAACGCTCCAGCTCATTTCATGTATTTGATGAACTTGGTATTCATGCCAGAGCTGGATAAGTTTGTCGTGGTCTTCATCGACGACTTATTGGTATATTCCATGTCGGAAGAAGAGCACAAGAAACATCTGCGTATAGTCTTGCAACGGCTGCGGGATCACAAGCTATACGCGAAATTCAGCAAGTGTGAATTCTGGATATCGCAAGCGCCTTTTCTCGGGCATATCATATCAGCGGAGGGCATCGCTGTAGACCCGAGTAAGATCACACAAGTGCTGAATTGGAAATCCCCAAGAACTGTTCACGAGGTACAGAGTTTTCTCAGACTCGCGGGATAATATCGGAGGTTCATTCCGAACTTCTCGAAGATTGCCGAGCCTATGACGGAGCTGCTGAAGAAGGCTACCAAATATGTTTGGAGTCCAGCATGTGAAGCAGCATTCAAGGCTTTAGTCAAACACCTAACATCAGCACCGGTTTTGGCGCAGCCAGACACAACAAAACCGTTCGACGTGTACTGCGATGCATCCGGCATTGGGATCGGATGTGTGCTGATGCAAGACCGAAGATTGGTCGCATATGGATCACGGCAGCTCAGAAACCATGAGCAGAATTATCCAACTCATGACTTGGAGCTTGCTGCCGTGGTACTCGCACTTAAAATGTGGAGGCACTACCTACTCGGTAACCTCGTACATTTATATACGGACCACAAAAGCCTCAAGTACATATTCACTCAGAAGGAGCAGAAAATGAGGCAGCAAGGATGGTTAGAGTTGATAAAGGATTACGAAATAGAGATCCATTATCACCCCGGCAAGGCAAACGTAGTGGCGGATGCGCTGAGTCGCAAGTCACACATCAACAATCTGACCATCACACCGTTGGAAGAGAGCGAACCACCACTGCATGTGATCCCACATGTTGCTCTCTACAACTTAGCTTTGATCTCCACCATCCGTGAAGAGATAGCGGCAGCCCAGAAAAATGACAAGGGCATGTCACATTTATGGAGAAGCATAGACAGTGGGGAGTTGAAATGTTTCCGGAAAGACGGAGACGGCGTCCTATGGTTCAAGGACCGGATTGTCGTACCCCGTAACCCGGAGTTACGTAAGAAATCTTTGATGAGGCTCACTTGTGAAAGTTTTCTATTCACCCCGGCAGCAACAAAATGTATCAAGAACTCAAAAGCAAGTTTTGGTGGACACGGATGAAGCGGGAGATCGCAAAGTACGTGTCCGAGTGTGATACATGTCGAAGGGTGAAGGCAGATCATATGCGGAAGCCGGGACTGCTGCAACCACTATGAGTTCCTACCTGGAAATGGGAGGATGTGAGCATGGACTTCATCGTCGGTTTACCCACCACCTTTCAGAAGCATGATTCTGTGTGGGTGATCGTCGACCGACTCACCAAAGTTGTCCATTTCATCCCGGTCAACACCAACTACAACGCCAAGAAGTATGCTGAACTGTATATCTCACGGATCCTATGCTTGTACGGCGTACCCCGTACCATCATATAGGATCGGGGCACTTTATTTGTGTCCCGTTTTTGGGAGCAGCTACACGCTGCGTTGGGGACGAAGCTGATCCGTAGTTCAGCATACCACCCGCAGACGGATGGGCAAACCGAGCGGGTAAATCAGATTCTAGAAGATACGCTACGAGCTTGCGCTATCAACCACAGCAAGAATTGGGATGATCACTTGCCGTTTGCCGAGTTCTCATACAACAATGGATACCAAGCCAGCATCAAGATGGCACCTTACGAGGCGCTATACAGGAGAAAATGCCGCACACCACTGAATTGGTTGTAAAGGTCCCAAAAAGGTGAATACAAAGAAACATGAGGTTGCACAAATGTTGGAGTCATGTGTATGAAAAAGGGGCTTAGTTGAAACTTTTTCCTCATATGATAACATATGTGAGGTTCTTCTAAACAAATTTAGGGTTGCTGCATGGATGGACCTCATGTGGATTAAAACCACAGAAATGAAGAACTCAGGTGCAATGGGAGGGTTTAAAAATAAGAGATTGAACTAAATGTTAAACTCAAACTTCAAATGAGGGAAGGACACAGTGGGAAGTCAAAACTGTTGTGTTCAAACTCTTGTTTGCAGCAGCTAACACAAGAATCAAGTTGCATATTTGGATTCCTTATGTCCAAATTAGTGGGGAGGCAAAGTTTCATTTAACTTTGAAAAGGTTTGCTACCCATTTTTCCAAATGGAGTCAAATGTGCAAAGAATTCAAATAAACATTTGAATTTGCATGGAAAATGTCCAAACTATTCAAATGAGCTCAGTTTTCAACTTTCAAACATTTGGGTTGGATAATTGTCAAACTTTGGAGATATTTTGAGGAAAATAGGCACTGACTTGTGGGGCCCACATGTCATAGGAATGAGAAGACTTAACCATTAAGTCTTTTTCTCTGTTCCTCACTCCACCAGGGTTTCACCCGCGGGCGACACCGAGCGGCTGCCCCCTTCACCGAAGGCTCCACCTCCTGCTCTTCGCCCGGGCCGCTGGCAGCACGGGAGTCGGCGCCGCCTCTCCACGTGATTCCTCCCGCGTTGACAAGGTGACCACGGGTGTTCCTCCTCCTCACACGCGCGTTCTCCCAAATATAAAACCGAGCTCGCCGCTCCTCTGGAAAGCCATCGGGAGCCGGCTAAGCCGCGCCACAGCGCCTCTCCGAGCTGCACAACGACGCTGTGTCATCGTTCCACACCTTCTGAGCGCGAGAGCTAGCCATCCGTGGTGGGTTTCGAGCGTTAAACGCCTCACCGCGGCAAACCACAGCCAGCCGACGATCGGGCGCCCACGGGCAGCCTTCCACAAAGGTTGTCACGTCCGAGCAAGACCGGCCACGGGAGCGCGCCATCGTGCTGCTGCTCTCCTCCAAAGCCTGGAGCAAACCGTGGAGGATCGGCGGCCAATTTGGAGATTTTGTCCCGTCGACCTCAAACAGAGATCCGGTAATCGCCACCAAAATTCTCGCTCTCCAATCCTCTGTAGCTTGTCAAATCTTGCACACACGAGCTGGGCTAGCCGGCGATCATTTGCCCTTTTGCAACCAATGCCTGAAAACCATTGTGCACGACGTATTTCACACTTTTTCCACGGCGGTTATGGTGGGGCGGTTCGGGCTCCCGATGAGAGCTAGGTTAGGGCCATTTGCAGGCTGCTTCACCACCTGGACGATCCTCCCTGGCGTCCACTGGTGCTGTAGCGCCATTCCACCGAGGTCTGGGCAGGCTAGGATGACCGGGCGACGTTGCCGAACTGGTCCAGAGCCGCCGCGCCGTGGCCAGCTAGGTTAGAGCCATCGCCGGCCGGGGAAGAGGGTTCCATCGTGTTCAGCACGTGAAATTAGGCCCTACCGGCAAGGGAGGGCTCGGGGGATGGCCGGGAGGCCGGAATCCGTCGAACTCCGGCGAGCCCGGCGGCGCGCGGGCGCGGGTGGCCGGAGGTAGAAGACGACCCGGTGGGTCCCGCCTGTCAGCGACGGTGTTTCAAATCTCTGATCGACTGTTGCGTGGGGATCTGGTGTGGCGGCGCGGGAAATACCCAGTAGCCCCGTGTGGCTTGCTCCGACGAGTGACACCTTTCCCTGGACCCACTGACAGCATTTGAACATTTTGGGGAATTTCAGTTTCCAGTTCAAACTTTGAATAGCTACAACTTTGGGTAGGAGAATCCAAAAATTGTGAAACAAATTTTGTTGGATTCCTCTGATGGAGTACTATCCAAATGTAGAACCCAATTTGTAAGAAACCTTTTATTTAATTCTGTAAAAGTCTTTAAAGCTTTTTAGCAAAAGAATTTTAGAGGGAGTTTGGTCAATCCAAAAATCCTCAAATTTTGTCAGAAAAGTCTTTAGGGTATTAGTGAGTACCTGTAAAAGTTTCAGCTCAATTGGAGATGATTTGACTAGAGCAAATCAGCTTTGAAGATGCTGTGTTCAATTGAATGCAGAAACCTTTTTCAGAGATTTTTCCAAGACTTGGAAAAATCAGTTCTGGGCAAATAGTAGCTCCAAAAATGCTAGGAAAATTCATGCAAGTCCTATAAACTATAATTGAAATTGTAGTTCGCTATGTTTGGCATGAGCATGCAAGCTTATTCAGAATTAATTCCTATTTGCCTAAAGGCTTAGGGAATTATTCTGAGTAATCCACTCATTAGATAATCCCAAGTATTGGGCCAGAGTGTTTTCTTGTGACAAGGAACTCACCTGAAAATTCTCAGCTCCATTGGAGCTCTGGATCACCCGAGTGCTGTTTAACCTCTTGAGGTGATTAATATAGGAGAGGGGGAACCACATAGCATTAATCATGTGTTTAGAACCAAACCTAAACCACTAGCACCTGTGTCATTTTAAATTCTTAAACAGAGTTCCAGTTTGTGTAAACTTGTCATTAGAACTTGTAGCAAAATCTTTACAAATAAATATATGTGCATATTCACTACGTGTAGCATCTACGTGAAGGACTTGAAGCCATTGGAGGAGAGATCAAAGGAAGGAGGCAAGAGACCAAGTCACGTGGTCTTCACTAACTGCATATATATATATAAGTCACCTGCAAAACAAAGGCAAGCCCCGGTTTGCATCAAATATACAAGTTTTTATTTATATTCACTTCATACGTCTAGCATTATATTTATTGCATTACGTCTAGATGGTATGAAACTCCAAATGCATGACCCAGAAAACCCTGGAGTTTTAATGTAGGATATGTTATCAATTAATTATAACTGCTGATCTCAACAAAAGTGGATTAAAAGAAGCAAACCTCGAGTGGGCAGATTCCTACTCGTGAACAGGGATTTAGGGGGATCAATCGGAAGAGTTGGGAATTGATCCTCATAGTTGGGAATGGAGACCGGGCAGTGGATGGAAGGTCAAGGACGTGGTCCTGTGAGCCTAGTCTATGTCTGAGTCGATTAAGGCCCGTTCTCGTGTGCGGCCCGTTGGGCAAGTTTGAGTTGTGTACCGGATGCATACTGGCTATATGGGACCCAGGAAACCGATGTAACATGTTAACCTGGGTGTCGAGGCATACCTCACCGTCTGATGCCGATGCTGAAAGGATAGAGAAGTCTGCTCTACGAGGGTTTGCCGTAGAGAGACTTAATCTCAGTCGGTTGGACCGGTTCGACATTTGGGTGTCGTGTGAAAGGTTGCCACGTACGACGTCAGTGACGGTTGCTGTGTGCAATGTCGAGTACGGGCGTACGTGTCGTGTCAGCCGGGTGTTTTTGATTGCAATCACCGTCACTCGCGGTAGTGAGCATACTTGTTCTCTGCGTCGTGACGTAGTAATAAACTGGGAAAGTTAATAATGCTTCGTGAGTAATCCTCATATTGGGGATGAGGAAATGATCAACAAATCACTAAATTTATTTTCCACCTTGGGCTAGTAGTGTCGAGGCAAAGCGATTCTTGTTTGATTGTGGAGTCTCGACGTTGATGGCGCAAGGTCAGTATGAGTTTAGGGTAGCTCATTAAAGTTACTTTCACCTCGGGCAAGTGACATCGAGATGAAGCGCTTCTTGTTTGATTGTGGAGTCTCGATGTAAGTTGCGCGAGGGCTATAAAAGTTGCCTAAAACTTGAAGTAAGGACTCTCCTTTAGCTCAAGTTCATCGTTTGTGCAAACTTCTATAATCAGCCCTCTATTTTCATCATGTAGAGTTTCATGACTAGGATACTGCATAAGTTGTTGCTGAGCTTCGTGCTCACAGATACTGCATAAGTTGTTTTGCATATAATAACTGTACGCTGATATGTACGGGTGTCCGATGAGACTCGGAGCTCTCCGAGTGGTGAACTCATGGCAACCCTTGCCGCTGCTATTGTGATAGTGTTGCTAGCGAGAATGGTCTGCGGGCTGGATACCTTCTCTGTTGCTTAGCATAGGTATGAGGTGTGAGTTGTAATAGTCTTCCGCTGTAGAATATTTTCAGAAATATTTGAAACATTTACACTTTGTAAGCTTCCGCATGATTTATGTAATACGATGCTTTATTATGTGTGCTGTTGGGTGCCACATCACACGACACCACCCAATGCGATTCCCGGGCGAGGTGCCCCGTCCCCGTGAGTGATCGGGACGGCGGGGTCCTCACATTGGTGTGAGTTGGGCGAAAGGGTTACCTTCGGGATTGACCTTGTCAACAACGCGGAGGAAAAGGTTTGGCTGATTCAAGCAAACCTAAAAGCCGCCCAATCCCGGCAGAAACGGTATGCGGACTGGAGAAGACGCCCATTTCAATTCGAAGTCGGGGATCACGTATACCTACATGTGTCTCCAATGAAGGGCGTGAACAGATTCGGGGTGAGAGGAAAGTTGGCACCCAATTCATCGGTCCATTTCAGATTACAGAAAGATGTGGATCGGTAGCATACCGGCTGAAACTACCAGAAGCACTTTCCGGTGTGCACGACGTCTTTCATATTTCCCAGCTAAGCTATCAACTACCATTCACCTGGAGGACATAGAAGAACTGAAACCGGATCTCACGTATTGAGAGGAACTGGTTCAAGTTATTGATGAAAAGGCCTGAACCACACGCAACCGTACGTTGTGGTTCTACAAAGTTCTGTGGAGTAATCACTCCGTGGACGAAGTGACATGGGAGAGCGAAGGATTTCTTCGCGCTAACTACCCCGACTTTTTCACATCGCATATCCGGTAATTTTTCCACCGTCCTCTCTCTCATTTTCACCTTATAATCTTGGGACGAGATTCTTTTAAGGGGGGGAGGAATGTAAGGGCCTCAGTTTTTGACACATAATCAAAGTGTTCATCACCACATACACACCTCATTTGAAGAAACTTGATGAACACATTTGAAGAGCAAGTAACCACCATCAACATGATCATTAGAGAATAAACTCACAAAATGCAAAAAGTGGTAATTCCCACATGCATCATAGGGGGGATGGACATATGAAAAACTTCTACACCTTGCTAGGAATGTTCATGCCAAGTTTCACCCAAATTCAAAACCTTTTTTAAGTCCTTTTGGGTATAGCTAGAAAGAGGGTGGTTTGAACTCAAACTCAAATTCAAACTGTTTTCATCCCATGAATTCAAAAGTGGGAGGCATATTCTTATTCAGCACATTTTTGTGAGCTCATACACCAATTTTCACTCCATTTGGAGTTGATTTTGACATGATCTATGTTTAGCAAATTCAAACTTTATTTGAATTTCAAACTGCATATGTGCTGAAATCTAGTCAAACACAAACCAATTTGAATTCCATCCCATTCAAATGGCTCAGGGGTAGATAATTCAAACCACCATGGGTATAAGGGGGATTACTGTTTACAACAGTAAGAGGGAGTTAAGTTCAGAGGTAAAAAGGGAAATGGGACCCACATGTCAGCCACTGAAGCAATTCAACCGACTGAAACTTCAGTACTCGGGTCTTCGGGCTTCCTCCTAGGGCGCCACCGAGGGGAGGCCGCTGCGCCACCAGCTGCTTGCCCACGCGCAGACGCAGGTCGGTGCTGATCCCTTCTTAAGGCGCTCCACGTCCTCTGCCGGAGCAACTGTCGCTTGCTTCCTCCTCGCTTGCAAGCACCAAGCGACGCTCCTCCGCTTCCTCGGCTCGATCAGGAGTCCAGCCAAATCGACCGTGCCATCCCTCCCCAAGCTGCTAAACCACTCCCTGAGCTCCGCACACACCTCCCCGACCCGGAAACAAGCAAGTTCCGGCCTCCCTTGCCCGAGAACGACCGCCACAGCGGCGACCAAACTTCAGCCGACGATCGGGTTGGTGCTCATGGTCAAGCAATCCAGGCCACGGGAGCACGCTAGGTTGGTGCTGCTATCCTCCAATTCTTGAAGCAAACCCTGAAGCATCCACCGGGAATTTCCAGATTTTGCTCCGGTGGCCTCAACCCAAGCTTCCGGTAGGGTTTCTTTGAATTTCTGCTCTCTGATCCTCTTTAGGTTATCAAATCTTGCACGTAGACGCTGGACTAGCCGGCGATCATTTTCCTTTTAGCATCCGTTGCATGAAACCGACTAGGAGTGACGGATTTGGAGCTCGATCAAAAGGCGTTCATGGCGGGCACAATCGGTCACACGGTGCCGACCAACTTGCCGCCATTTTTTAACACCTTTGAGGCCTTGACGAGATTCCTAGAGGTGCACTGGTTCTGCAGAGCTCGTCGGTACAGGTTTTGGCGGGATAGAACTCCCGGCCGACGCTGCCAAACCTCAACAGAGGCCGCTGCACGTCGCCGGCCACCTTCCGGTCATCGGCAGTCCCAAAGCACCTCACCATCGTGTTCCCCGGGGTCCTAAACGCACTGGCGGCGAGTTTTAGCTCGGACAGTGGCCGGGAACGGCCGGCCGGCAAGCTACAGCTTGCTCCGGCGAGTGGAGAGCGCGGGCGCGCGCTGGGAACCGGCGGGAGGAAGACGAAGGGGTGGGTCCCGGCTGTCAGCGGCAGATATTTTAAAACCCGGATCTTCTGTAGCACGGATCGGGTGCGGCTGCGTGTGAAGGGATCTGTAGTCCCGTGTGTCAACAGATGAGGAGCTGACACGTAGCCCTGGGTCCCACGCGCAGTGATTTGAACTTTTCCCGATTTTCAGATTTCATTAAAACTTCAAATCCTCATAACTTTGGCTAGGAAACTCCAAATCAAGTGAGCAAAATTTTGTTGGATTCAGCTCCCTGACTACTTTCCAGCAAATCAAGTTTCACTTCATGAAAATCCATATTTCTCCAGAATTAATTCTTCAAAGTTTAAGCTGTTTAGAATTTTAACTAGAGAACCCTTTGGAGGAGAATTCTGAAATTTTGCTGTGATGTTCACCAAAATATCCCTGAGCTGCCATAAAAATTTCAGATCCATTTAAGCTTATTGTTCCCCCTAATGGGGTGATTAATGAAACTGTTCCAGAGAAAATGGAAAATGTTC
Organism: Neostapfia colusana; assembly: GCA_030760725.1. Lineage (NCBI taxonomy): Eukaryota > Viridiplantae > Streptophyta > Magnoliopsida > Poales > Poaceae > Neostapfia > Neostapfia colusana. The sequence goes on along the minus strand of JASWHV010000007.1, from coordinate 97,943,165 downwards.
AGAAACATTTTCAGAATTTCTCTGAAATTGTTTAGCTCATATCCTTAGCTAGGAACCTCAAATTAAGTGACACCAACTCCATTAGAACCCCCTGAAAATCTAGTTTTCAGAAAGTCATGGCTTGCTCCATGAAAATCCCTAGAAAACCCTAGGAACTCCAATTAAGGTCAAGTACATAATTATTTGTGGAGAGCTCAAATGAGCTTTGCTGCAAATGAAACTTGGCCATGTCTCTGTTTAGGTTGTAACCAAACCACAGTAAAAATTTCAGAGTCTTTGGGTCTGTCAAGTGTGAGTTATAATCTTCACAAGTTTAAATTCCATTCAAATGCATTTAAATTAATACAGATACATGTTATCTCATGTAGTCGCTATGGTCGAGGAGGAACCCGAAGTCTTAGAATTCGTTACTCCGGAAGAGCAGCTAGCCTACGACCAAGAGCAGCAAGGCAAGCTCCGGTTTGCATTAACCCTTTTACAAACTTTTACTGTTTTAAGAACTTGCTTTGAGTACCACTTATCTCTTGCATTAGAGTCTTGTTTGAAACCCAAATGCATAGCCAAGAAAACCATGGGTTGGGGTTAAGATTGAAAACCTCGTTTAGCTACTGCAATGCTAAGTTAGTGTAGGATTCGGTACAAGTCGAGTAGCTGGAACTACTCGCGAGCATAAGCTAAAGGCACTCGACTCGGGTAGAGATAGCAAATGAAACACATGGCAAGAAAAATGAGACAGAGCGGAGAGTAAGGGCAACAGGACTTTGGGGCCTCGGTGTTATAGCTCCGCTTGTGTCGATTGAGGACCGAGCCGTGTGCAGGCCTGTTGAACAAGCTAGAACAGTACCAAAGACCTACCGGCTATATGGGAACCGGGAAACCGATGTAACTCGGGTAGCTGGGTATTGAGGCATTGCTTGTCGTTCAGAGGGTAGGTTGAGAGCTTGAGGTGTAAATCGGCTGGCAGCACTGAGATGCGCGTGCAGAGACCTCTTGCTCGGGATGATAGGTTCGGTTCAGTACTTGGCTAACGGGTGAAAGTTGGTTGCGTACGACGTCCGAGATGGTTGCTGTAGGCAACATCGAGTACGGGCGTACGTGACGGGTTATTCGGCTAACCCTGCAGGTGTAAATCGATTATAATCGCCGTCCCTCGCGGTCAGTGAGTACCACTTGTTCACTGTACCGTGACGTAGAAAGAACAGGTTAGAGACATGTTAAAATGTTGCTGATTGAAAGATGGACTTTGATTGTTAATGATTTGCTGTAGCCTAGAGCTAACTAAAGTTCTTTTCAACTTTGGGCAAAGTACATGAGAGAAATGCGTTTCTTGTTTGATTGCGGCTCTCTCATGTGCCTTAGTGTAAGTTTCTCCACAACCTGCTGCTAAAACTTGAAAGTAAGGTTCAATTAATTAGGCGAGTCCTTTGCAACTTATTTTACCTCATGTACCCTAAAACCATTCATGTAGAAGTTTCACATATAGGAGAGACGGGTCAGTCTTGCTGATCCATCGTGCTCACTGCTTGTGTTTGAAGCTTTTGCAGGGTTTTATGAGGAAGGGACTCCCGAGGAGGAGACAGAACCCCAGGAGGGGAAGCCCATCAAGTGGGAGTCGTGCACGCCACCGTGTTAGTGTGTGTGCGTGCTAGTGGGAACACGTTCATGGGCTGAACGTGAACTCGATGCGTAGTCTACGCCCGTGAGTGTATACTGAACCTATTTTATTGTAAAAGTGTTCATAAACCTGTTTATGTAATAAAACTTTGCTTCCGCTTTGTACCTTTGTTGTGTGTTATCCGGTGTTGTGCAACGTAGCACCCCTCAGCGTGATCCTGGCTCGACAAGACCATGGGGTCGTGTCATGAAGCAAATCGCTCCGAGCTTGCCTCTCTCTGATCACCTGCATCGGGCGACACAGGCACCTTCGTGGCCGACAAGCTACACAAAAAAAGTCCGCTCCAAGGTGCCTAACACGCTCGTGCCGACCGCTCCTCCTCTCGTGCTTCGCTGGGGTAGAATTTGTCCGGTTAGTCATTAGGTGTTCAAAGGACCGAATAGTTCAAAACTCAGAAATTCATAATGGGTCATTCACCACAGAGGATTCCGAGCTACACATAAATTCTGCACCTGTCCACGGCCACCTAGGATCAAAAACCGGCGAAAACCATAGACTAGGGTTGCTGTTCTTTGAAATTTTCCGATCACCGCCGTTTTAGCCCTAGGTCGACGGTGAGGTCCTAGTTGCGGCCGTTTTCACGGGGATCAGTGCTCATATCTGTGATCATCAAGTCTCAGCGGAGCTCTCTGAGCAAACCGCCTCGAAAAAGGTGCAGAGGACACCGAGTTCAACGTCACCGATGAGCTCCCGGCCGCTGTCACCGTCGTGAGCACTATTCCAGCCGTCACCGAGCTCCGGGGAGTGCACCACCGTTTTTCTCAGGCAGAAATATGCACAGACGGCGAGTTTCGTCAAAGGTCGGGTAGCAGAACGCCCGGCGGTGAGCTCTCCAGCGAAGGGGGCGGCGGGGAGCTGCGGGAGCGCGAGGTAGACGAAGCTCCGAGGGCCCCACGTGTTGGCCTCTGTTTAAACAGCGCTGGATGTGCTGTGGCACCGGGATCTCGTGCGACTACACGGGAGACTCTGCGGACCCCCGTGTAGTTGGGCTGCGGTGCTGACACGTAGCCCGGGGACCCCACCAGCCGGTTTAAACTTTATTTGAATTTTCAGATTTGGTTCAAACTTCAAATGCATATAAGTTCTGCTAGGAAGCTCCAAATTCAGTGAACCAATTTTTTTCTGAACTTAGCTTTTTGAGTACTTTCCAGCAACACAAATTTCAGCTCATGAAACTTAATGGTTTTCCAGAATTAATTCCCTAAAGTTTAAAATATGGGGAAATTTTATCGGGAGAATTACTTTAAGAAAAATTCTGAAATTTGGCTCGGAGGTTCATTGGAAAATCCTGAGTCACAGTAAAATTTTCAGAACCATCCAAGTTTATTTAGTCCCCCTAATGGTGTGATTAAGTGAACTGCCTAGAAAAAATAGAAAAATGTACAGAAACATTTTTCAGATTTTCTCAAATCTTATTTAGGGCATAACTTCATCCAGGATTCCTCAGTTGACATGAAACCAATTCCGTTAGAACCATCTCAAACTCTAGTTTGCAGAAAGTAATGATTGGAGCCATGAAAATTCCACGAAATCCTTAGAGACCCTACTAATGACCAAATAGGCTTTTATTTGTACAAGGCTCAAATGAACTTTGTTTCCAATGAAACTTGGTCAAGACTCTGGTTAGGACCCTACCAAGCTACCATAAAATTTCAGAGCCAAAGGGAGGGTTCGCTAGAGTTATGGTGATTACTTATTCAGTTCTAAACATTTCATTTAAGTTGACATATAGTATATCGTTTACGTGTAGTCGCTGAAGGTGAGGAGACCCCGGAAGTGCTCGACGTCCTTCTTCCGGACGAAGCCCTAACAACTGACCAGCAGCAACAAGGTAAGCCCCGGTTTACATTAACCAATTTTACAAAGTTTTGCTTTATGAACACTTAGTATGTGTTATCGATGTGCATTAGGTGTAGGATGGATGAAACCCAAGTGCATAACCAGATTTTCCCACAGGAGTGAGGGTAGTGTCTATGTACTCGAGTAGACAGGCTATGCTTAATGATTCATAGAACTTCAGTACAAGTCAAGTAGTTGGAATATACTCGCGAGTTAGGCTTGGGACACACGGATTGGTTCGAGTGATGTGAGATCACATTAGTAATGAAAATGAGACTTGGCAGGGGCTAGGGCGCAGCAAGAGGAAGTATTGTGTGCGCAGCCCTGTCTGTGTCGATTGAGGACCGATCCATGTGCGGCCCATGCTCATCAAGTTTGAACGTACCGAAGGCATATCGGATATATGGGCCTAGGTAAATGATGTAACCTAAACCTCCGGGCGTCGAGGCATAGGACACCGATTTATAGGTGTAGGTTGAGGGCAGCAAGGTGGAAATCTGCTAACGGGCATAGAGAGATGCTCCGTGTAGGGAACCTCCTGTCCATTTCGGTGCGACCGGTTCGACGATTGTGCTGTTGGGTGAAAGTTTGTCTCGTCCGACATCGAATGAGCGTGCTGTGCAGCTCCACGGGTGGGCGTATGTGACGTGCTCTTTGTGAAAGTGCATCTAGGCACCCCTCGTGGGTTTTGGTTGATTTATGACAAACAAATGAGACCCTAACAAAATTGTTGAGACGGACTGGTCCGATATCTCACGACACTTACAGTTTTCTACACACCGCACACCGGACTAGTCCGGAGTCAACCGTGGACTAGTCCGGACATCGCAAATCCTAACGTACCCATTGGAAACCCTACTATAAAAAGAAGTTTACGGCCATACCAACATAACTCTTCAACCCCCTGCGCCGTCACACCTCCCAAGAGCCCAAAATCCACATCTCTCCACACATTCTAACCCGAAAAGGATCAATTCTTTGGGGATTAGCAATTGATCAAAGGGGAGACTTGTTCTACACATCTTGAGCTCTTGGGTTTGATCTCTCGCACACTCTTGTTTGTTAATTGTTCATCTGTTGAGTGTGTTTGGTTGTGTTAATTCATTGTAATTCTTGGGGAGCCCTCACCTTGTGAGAAGGCCCCTTGAACAATTTATTCCCCCGTTGTTATTAGTGGAAGAGAATCGGCCTTTGTGGCGATTCGACTAGGATAGGGTTGATGAAGACCCGGTCCTTAGTGGACTCCTCAACGGGGACGTAGATTTCCTTCGTGGAATCGAACCTCGGGATAAACACTTGTCTCCTACTCTTGTTTGTTAAGTGTTCATCATTTTCTAGTGTATAATCAATCCTTTGAAATTCACGTTCAAACATTAGAATCAAAGTTGATTCCTATCATTCACTGTATCACTGTTGCAATACACCTAAGTTATTAATTTATTTCCGCTGCATAGAGTACTAGAAGTGAACATTGATCAATCTTGATCTCTCTAGTCCATGAATACCGGACTAGTCCGCACAGTACCGGACTAGTCCGATTTTTCTCTGTCTAGGGAAACTTCCTAGCTTGGGCATCATATTCCAAATGGACAATGCAGTTAAATTCTAACTACACATCCTAGTATAGGATCAAAGTGGTCAAGGACACTTGCCTTCTTCCTGCTGCTCTGGGAATGGAAAGTCTTGATCTTGAAAGGTGAGAACCGGCTCTGGGGCTGGTTCTACTCATGCCAATACACATAGTAAAAGAAAACAACACTCCAGAAGCCATAGTCCACATTTCAACTCATACAAACCACACATGCATACATATGAAAGTCATACACATATTTAAGTGTTGTGTTTACCCTAGATATGTTGATTCTTAGAATACATGCACTTTTGAACATATATATTACTTGAGCTTTAATATTTAGATTTCTAAGTGCACACTATATATGAATTTCCAATTTGAACAAATTTTCTATATGGGATATTACACTTCTTAGACACAAAATTTGTATAAGAGACAACTTCCTACTCCGAATAGGTTTTTATATCTTCTACAAAATCTTAATTTGAAGTTTTGGATTTGGGGTCCTCACTTGACATTTTCTAATTAGGTATACCTATTTTCCTATATTTTCAAATTTATTTTCCATACCTAAAAGTGAACTTTAATACTAAAATAGCACAATATATCCCCTAAACAGAATGTTTTCTGATCTAAAATGTTCAATAAAATATCTTTTGACTTTTTTCTGATGAGGATCAATTTTAATTTATTTTTACCCATTTTCAGAATTATTTCCTACTCTAAAAATGAGTTTCCACCAATAAAACAGCAACCTAAATTCATACAAAAATTTCTACTGTTCCAATTAACCAAACAAAACCTTTATAAATTTTTCCTACCCCTTTTTGGTTACTTAGATTTATTTTCCCATATTTTAAATTTGTTTTATGCCTAAAGGGTATATTTCAGAGATAAATTACAAAACATCAATCTCATTTAGTTTAGAAGTTTATTTCCCCTCCAAATTCAGACCTCAGATTGTTCTACCAATTTTCAACAGGGTTAGGATAATTCAACTGAATCTACACCTATGTTTAAATTTAAATCCTATTCACATATTCAATTTCCTGAAATTAATTCTTTCTAGGGGCTTAAGTGCAATTTCACACAGCAGTGGGCCCCATTTCTCATTTCCTAATTTTGCAGGGGTCTAAGTGTGCAAAATAGGAAGGTCTTCCTAATTCCTATTAAGTTCAGGGGCTAAAACTAATTTTTAATTGAATTTACATGAATTTCTAAGGGTCCAGGGGCTAGATCAGAAGTTTCCGGGGCTAGCTCGTGTTTTCCGAGATCCCCAGGGGTAGCGCGTAAGATTTCCGGCCTTTATAACGCGGGGCTGACGTGGGCCGTTGGATTTAAAACGGAGGGCTGAGACTAGATCGCGAAGCAGTACGGGTTAGATCTATTCGGGACCGCACGATTTAAAATGGACGGGCCTCACGGGGCCACGTCGCCCTGGCCGGAGCCAGCCCGCGCGCGCGGCGGAGGGGGCGGCGATCTCGCCGGCGCAGCCCCGGTTCCTTGCCTCTACACGCTAAAACTTGCAGCTTTTCACACGGATCGACTACGGAGGGGTAGGGGAAGCTCACCTAGGGGTTTCTCAGGCTTGGAGAGGTCGGAATTCGGCTCTGCGACGACGGTGGTTGGAGCTGCTCCTCGGTGCTCGTCGAAGCCGATGCTAGGGCGCAAGACTCGTCGCTTCCTTCACCTGCAGAGCTCCCCGGCGGCGGTGGAAAACGACAAGCCCGTTAGATCAGACAAAAACGACGAGACTCGAAGGTTTTTCTGCGGGGGACGATCGGTTTTACCGGAGCGGAAAACATGGCGATGCAGGGAGACCGTCGGAGTTTTCTGCTGTTTAAAGGCATGAGGAGAGGCGGCGGGGGTCAGTTTATATGTGCAGCAGCGTTTTGCCGAAATCGGGCGTGGAAATCAGGCGAGGCAGCGGCGATCGGCGCGGGAAGATCGGTGGCGGTTGGGGCGCGCGCGGAGGAGGAAGATGACATGCGGGCCCTGCGCGTCAGATAGAGGGGGAGGGGGAAACAGCCGCGGGCTGTTGGGCCGGCTAGGCAGGTTTCGGCCCACTGGCTGTTTTTCTTTTTCCTTTTTCTTTTCTGTTTTGATTCAAATTTGAATTCCAGTTTGAGTTTGAATATTTTCACAACATGCATTACGTCCAAAAATTTTAAATTCCCCTCTTTAACATGTTTTGGGGTGTTACAAATCTACCCCCCTTAAAAGAAATCTCGTCCTCGAGATTGGTGACTCTAGGAAAACAAATCTGGAAACCGTGCCTTGAGCTCGTCTTCTCGCTCCCATGGGGCTTCTGCTTCCGAGTGATGATTCCACTGCACTTTGCACATTCGGATTCTTTTATTTCTTGTGACGCGTTCCATTGTCTCAAGGATCTTGACCGGTTGCTCGACATATGAAAGATCCTTTCATTCGTCCAGCTCATTCATGGGTAACATCTCTTTGGGTGTTCTTAAACATTTCTTGAGTTGTGACACATGGAATACATCGTGCACATATGATAGGCGAGCCGGTAGTTCTAACTGATATGCCACTTCGCCTTTCCTCTCCAGAATCTGGAAGGATCTGATGTATCAAGGTGATAGCTTCCCTTTCACCTTGAACCGATGAAGCCCTCGGAGAGGGAACACCTTGAGATAAACATAGTCCCCCACGTTGAAAACGAGCTCTCTTCTCCGTACATCGGCATAGCTCTTTTGTCGGGTCTGGGCTATCCTCAAGTTATTGTGGATTTCCCTCACAGTCACCTCGGCTTCTTGTAGTACCTCGGGCCCAAAAACTTTACTTTCCCCGGTTTGGTTCCAAAATAGTGGAGTTCTGCACTTCCTCCCATACAACGCCTCAAATGGTGACATCTTCATACTAGCCTGATAACTATTGTTGTAGGAGAACTCCGCATACGGTAAGTTCTTATTGCAACTCCTATTGTTCTTGAGTGCACAAGCTCTCAGCATATCCTCAAGGATCTGATTGGTTCTTTCAGTCTGCCCGTCGGTCTGCGGATGGTACGCAGAACTGAAATTCAAATGAGTCCCCATAGTTTCATGTAACTTCTGCCAGAACCTTGAGGTGAACTGTGTCCCCCGATCTGGCACTATCTTCTTTGGCACTCCATGAAAACACACGATTCTTGACATGTACAACTCTGCCAATTTGGATCCTCTGTAGCTTTCTTTCACGGGGATGAAATGGGCTACCTTAGTTAGCCTGTCGATGATGACCCACATTAAATCATATCCCGATTGGGTCCTAGGCAGTCCCACTATGAAGTCCATACCTATTTCCTTCCATTTCCATTCGGGCACTTTGAGTGGTTGCAATAGTCCCGCGGGTCGTTTATGTTCTGCTTTCACCAACTGACATGTGTCACATAGGGCAACATGTTCCGCGACATCTTGCTTCATGCCATACCACCAATATCTGCTCTTGAAGTCATGATACATCTTCGTACTCCCAGGATGAATGGAATAGTCGGACTCATGAGCCTCCTTCAAAATCAGTTCACGGATCTTCTTCACCTCAGGCACACAGATTCTTTTCCCAGGCCACACCGTACCTTGTTCATCCTCTCTGAACCCAGGGGCTTTATTCGCTTTGATGAGTTCTCTAATTTCTTGTATCTTCTCGTCATTCTTCTGACCGTTGCGTATGTCTTGCTCTAATGTAGAGTCCACTTCCATGGCGATGGCCTCACCACTATTCACCAGGCTTAGATTGAGTTTTGCAATCTATTCCTTCAATTCCGTAGGCATGTCATTTAAGCTCAACATGTTGACATGCACCTTCCGGCTTAAAGCATCCGCCATGACTTTTGCTTTCCAAGGATGACAGTTGATGCCCACATCAACGTCGTTGATTAGCTCTAACCATCTCCTTTGTCTGAGGTTGATATCTGGCTGTGTGAAAATGTACTTTAAGCTCTTATGATCTGTATATATCTCTGTCCTCTTTCCCATCAAGTAATGCTGCCAAATCTTCAATGAGTGGACCACTGCTGCGAGTTCTAGGTCGTATGTAGGATAGTTCCTCTCGTGTTTTCGGAGCTGCCGGTACGCATAGGCAACGACATGCCCCTCTTGCATGAGAACACATCCCAATCCGTGTCCCGAAGCGTCACAATTTACCAAAAAATTCTTCTGCATGTCTGGCATAACTAGCACTGGGGCTGTTGTCAATCTTTTCTTCAGCTCTTGGAAACTTGTCTCACACTATGGTGTCCACGTGAATGTGATTCCCTTCTCTAACAATTTGGTGAGAGGTCTCGAGATCTTGGAAAAGCCCTCAATGAACCGTCGATAATACCCGGCCAATCCTAAAAAGCTTTGAATTTCCCCAACATTTTCAGGGGTCTTCCACTTCTGCACATCCACGATCTTGGCGGGATCCACGGAGATTCCTCCCTCCGAGATTATATGTCCTGAGAAGGGAACTCTCTTCAGCCAAAACTCACACTTGCTCAACTTGGCATATAGTTGGTGTTCTCTCAACTTTTGCAACACCAATCTTAAATGTCCCTCATGTTCTTCTTCATCTTTGGAGAAGACGAGAATGTCATCAATGAAAACCACTACAAATTTGTCCAGATATTCCATGAATGCCTTGTTCATGAGATACATGAAATACGCCGGGGCATTAGTTAGCCCAAATGGCATGACGGTGTATTCATAAAGCCCGTACCGAGATACGAAAGCTGTCCTGGGAATGTCGGTTGGCCTTATCTTCAGTTGGTGATATCCCGACCTGAGATCAATTTTTGAGAATACACAAGCCCCTCTAAACTGATCAGATAGGTCTTCAATGCGACGTAACGGATACTTATTCTTGATGGTTACCTCATTCAATGCACGGTAGTCTACGCATAGCCTTTGGGTTCCATCCTTCTTAGGCACAAATATCATGGGAGCTCCCCACGGCGAGGAACTAGGACGAATATACCCCTTCTCTCTCAATTCTCTTATATGTTCTTTGAGTTCTTCCATCTGTTTGGAGTCCATCCGATAAGGCCTTTTGTATATCGGGGCTGTTCCTGGAACTAGTTCAATCGCAAATTCCACTTCACGATCTGGAAGCATACCAGGCAACTCCTCCGGAAAGACGCCCGGATATTCCTTGATAACCGTTATCTCTTCCACTTCCACCTCAATTTGATTGAGTTTAATGTCCCCCTAGGTTCTTGTACGGCTATGAACTTTACTTTTGTGCCACTAGTGTGAGTTAGTTCCACCATTCTTGTCGAACAATGGATGATACCTTTATGTTTGGTCAACCAATCCATACCCAAGATAATATCTATCCCTTGTGAATCTATCACTATGAGGTTTGCAGTAAATACTACCCCATTAATGTCTAGATTCACCTTGGGACACACTTGTCTTGTTCTTATTTCTCCCCCTGGAGAGTTCACCTATAACATATGATTCATTTGTGTTGTTGCTAGACCATGCTTCTTAACAAATCCTTGAGCAATGAACGAGTGGGTAGCACCAGAATCAAACAATAGGGTTGCAATGTGTAAATTTGCAGGGAACTTACCAATTACCACGTCCGATGCCTCTTGCGCTTCCTCCATGTTCACGTGGTTCACCCGTCCTCGCATCACATTCTACTGCTGTGGCTGCATGGGCTTCTTCTTTGGGCACTTATGAGCGTAGTGCCCCTCTTCACCACAGTTGAAGCATTGCACCCCAATTTTAGGTGCCTGGCCTTTGTTATCTTGGGGTTGGTTCTGTGGCCCTTGCCCTGCTGGTCGAGGTTGATAAGTGGGGCGTGGCTGCTGCACAAACTGACGCTGCGGCTGTACTGGTGCTGACGGAGGCCTGAAGTTCGGGCTGTACCCTCTTAGTGTCGGGTAGGGTACCACAGCACGGCTCGTCTGCCCTGCAGGTCGCTGCATCAGACGTGGACGTGTGTTGCTGCTTGATGGGACCATCCCATCTTCCTCTTGTTTTCATTCTCCAAGGCTTTCAGCTTCCTTTCCACGACAAACTCCCTGTCCACCATCTTTTGGAAACTTTCATATTCGTTGGAGGACATTGCACATTGCATTTCCATGGTAAGTCCTTCCACAAAACAGTCATGTTTCTGCTCATCAGTTTCGATGTCCCGTGGTGCATAACGGGATAGTTGGGTGAACTTGGTGAGGTATTCCCTCACAATCATGTTGCCTTGCTGCAGTCCCAAGAATCCTTTCTCTTGTTCTTGAGTTCTCCCCATGGTATGTAGTGGTTGCGGAAACTGTGCTTGAACTCTTCCCAAGTGATGTTCTCGGGGTCGTGATGGGCTGCCACATAAGCGGTCCACCAATCAGCAGCGGGTCCATGCAATTGGTGAGAGGCAAACAGCACCCTCTCATATTGGCATTGTATGATCCTCATCTTGCTCTCAATGGTCTTTAGCCAATCATCTGCCTCCAGAGGTTCAGCCGAACTTGCAAACTCTGGGGGTTGAGTTCCCAGAAACTCACTCAACCTTGGTTGACGTGGTGCAGCTTGTGGGGGTGGAGCTTGGTGTAAGTTGGCCACCACTTGGTTAAACTCTGGATGAGCTGATTCTGATTTTCGATCATTTGGTAGATAGGATCAGCTCCTTTACGGCGATCACCCCTGTCTTGCCCTCCAGAAAGGTGAGGATTGGCGGCCTCATCGTTGTTGTTGTTGGGGTTGGCACCACAACTTCTTCCTCCTCCAGCCATCTATCATGATCAACCAAATGTTAACTTTAATCATTACGCATTAACTTCCCAAATTTCTTTTTTAAACTTAACTTTTGAGGCCTTAATATTCAGACAATTTCTGAAGATTTCACATTGATCTTTGGGCGTCATGTCTCACGCGAAAATAAATGCACTATTGATTCATAGAGGTTCACACACCAAAGCAAAGCAAACTTAAAGACGAGGTTGTGGACAAGTGCCTATGGCTTCCACAACTCACGTCACACACCAAACACTAACAAGCAAATAGATGGGTTCTTGACTCGACTACTCGATAATCATGCGGAAATAAGGGAAATAACTCTAACAGCTCGTATCACTGAGCTGGCTCGTCGGGGTCTTCCTCATCATTGCGGCTGCCCTCTGATTCCGCTTTAGGTGAGGAAGCTTCTGGTGTAGAAGTGCGGCGACGCTTGCTCGCCCGGTGGTCTGGGGGGTCAGGAGTCCACGTGTTATTCACGGTGACACACAGTTCATTTCCATCTCCTCTTTCTCTCGCCCTCAAGCTGATGTGAAGCAATGCCTCAGTCTCCTTCAGGGTGTCACGAACATCCTGAAGCTCCTGCTGGCACTCCTGCAGTCGAGTGCTGAGCATAGCTGCATCCTCGAGGCACAGGTCCATGTGCTCATGGGAAGTCCCCTGCTGCACTGGCGGGTACTTGTACTCCGTGGTGCCACTCTCATGCTGGAGGACATACATGTACTCAGTCCTGTCCAGGTGGCGACGGTTGATGTAACTCTGGCAGGTTATTGCCTCCCAGGTGACATCCTTCTCAGCATCGGCCTGAGTCGCCTGACAAGCTGGAGAGCGGTGGATCTTGAGCAGCTGGTTTTCATGGATAATCCTCATCTCTGAGCTCCATTCTTCACGCTTCTCACAGATGGTCCTGGTGGAGCTGTAGTGTATGATCAGCTTGCCAACATTGCCGGCGGCGTGGAGCATACGCCGAAGACGGCGCAACAAGCCTCCTACTGCCAACCCGTAGGAGTGATACGTCACCGGGCGGTTCTCCTCTCTCAAGGCAAGGGCAGTTACAAGAACTCTCCGTCCGGTGGACATGCGAGCGGTGCGGACCATGCGAACCATCTAAAACATAAAGCATTTAAAATCAAGTTAGATTACATAAAGATTGTATTTTGAATAAAGTTGGGGCAAGATGAACAAATAAAGTCACCCCTTTAAATAACACTTTCAACCCACACCTTTTGTAAAATAGTTTTTACGAACATAGGGTCCTTAAATACGTCCATTTCTACCTAGGTCCACGTTCCTACGGGCAACCTTGGCTCTGATACCACTTCTGTCACACCCGGTTTCTCCGAAGAGCCACCGAGTGAATATCACATGTATGCCAGGATCATTTTCTCATACATGTGACGACAAATAGTGAAGCATCATTATATTACAAGCCAAGTGTTCGAATATAAATAAGTCTTACATAGCATAACGTCTCGATGGACGATAATATGTTCATAACATATAAATAAAACAGCAGCGGAAGATAAGTCTTATGAGCTTCATCACAGGCTTTGCCTGGGGGACTCCGTGAACCTAGAATCCTTTTTCGGGTCCGAAGTCTTGGTCATTGAACACCACGTCATTCCCTTGGCCTGAGCAGCAATTTAAACCAACAGAAAAGCAAGCTTAAGTACCGTTGGTACTCAACAAGTGTGGGAAAGTTATGTCATGCTTGGCTAGAGCAAGGAGAGGTTGAACTCATGGTTAAAGCACTACGCAATTAATACCTATCACCTTAGCTTATTAAGCACCTACATTACTACACAGGTGAGGTGGTCCCAATCCCTCAACCCATCATCAATATCAAGTAACCATAATCTCATCTCCAATGTTAAGCTTCCCGCTTAACATCCTCAACTTCCCAAGCTCCCATACCCTCATCATAATCAAATAACCATAACATCATTTCCGATGTTAAGCTCCCCGCTTAACATTCTCAACTACCAAAACCATCAATCCTCTAATCATGAATAAGTCCAAGCTGCTCTTGACCGTGAGCACGGCTGTCATGACAGTTTTGACTCTGCAGAGTTTGCACCACTGTACCCGCATGTAGTGATTTCATCTCCCGTTGCCGGGTGGACTGAAAGAACCTCCATTATGCCAGTGGCCGCGATCCACGTTCACACTTCCGAGGTGTGTAGCCAGGAGATCACTACGAGGCCTTTACAATGGGATTCCCGACGAGTGTGGGCCCACTGAGGTTTCATCCCTAACAGCATAAAAGAGGTCCAACCCCGCTGCAGTGGCCCCCTCTTGAGCCTTGCAGTTCATATGGTAGTCCAGCTGACACCTATTCCCCGCACCATCCAAACACCCATACTACGCCGGGGATGCACCTAATTAATTGGCCAAGCTGCCCCATCTCAGCATGTGGTTGGCACGGTAAAGCAAGGTTACATGCTCCATGAACCGGTCCTTAGGATCCAGGCAAGTACTATACACAAACCCGAGTCTCGTGCACGCAGCACCAACCAAAGCATCCAACCTGCCACGATCCCTACCTCTACATATTTCATAATATCTCATTCAAGGGTAAGGTAAACAAGTTGACAATCTCATATCCCATTTATCCCATTCTAAGCATGGCTAAGCATAAGTAATATAAATGAATGACATAATAAAATAAATCCCAACCCAGGCTACAAGGAAGTAAGATAATGAAAATTTAGGGAAACTTTCTAGCTTGGGCATCATATTCCAAATTGACAATGCAGTTAAATTCTAACTACACATCCTAGTATAGGATCAAAGTGGTCAAGGACACTTGCCTTCTTCCTGCTGCTCTGGGAATGGAAAGTCTTGATCTTGAAAGGTGACAACCTGCTCTCGGGCTGGTTCTACTCATGCCATTACACATAGCAAAAGAAAACAACACTCCATAAGCCATAGTCCACATTTCCACTCATACAAACCACACATGCATACATATGAAAATCATACACATATTTAAGTGTTGTGTTTACCTTAGATATGTTGATTCCAAGAATACATGCACTTTTGAACATATATATTATTTCTAGCTTTAATATTCAGATTTCTATGTGCACACTATATATGAATTTCCAATTTGAACAAATTTTCTATATGGGATAATACACTTCATAGACATAAAATTTGTATAAGAGATAACTTCCTACTCCAAATAGGTTTTCAGATCTTCTACAAAATCTTAATTTGAGGTTTTGGATTTGGGGTCCTCACTTGACATTTTCTAATTAGGTATACCTTTTTTCCTATATTTTCAAATTTATTTTCCATAACTAAAAGTGAACTTTAATAACAAAATAGCACAATATATCTCCTAAACAGAATGTTTTCTGATCTAAAATGTTCAATAAAATATCTTTTGACTTCCTTTCTGATGAGGATCAATTTAAATTTATTTTTACCCGTTTTCAGAATTATTTCCTAGACTAAAAATGAGTTTCCACCAATAAAACAGCAACCTAAATTCATACAAAAATTTCTACTGTTCCAATTAACCAAACAGAACCTTTATAAATTTTTCCTACCCTTTTTTGGTTACTTAGATTTATTTTCAAATATTTTAAATTTGTTCTATGCCTAAAGGGTATATTTCAGAGATAAATTACAAAACAGCAGTCTCATTTAGTTTAAAAGTTTATTTCCCCTCCAAATTCAGACCTCAGATTGTTCTACCAATTTTCAACAGGGTTAGGATAATTCAACTGAATCTACACCTATGTTTAAATTTAAATCCTATTCACATATTCAGTTTCGTGAAATTAATTCTTCCTAGGGGCTGAAGTGCAATTTCAACCTGCAGTGGGGCCCCATTTCTGATTTCCTAAATTTGCAGGGGTCTAAGTGTGCAAAATAGGGAGATCTTCCTAATTCCTATTAAGTCCAGGGGCTAAAACTGACTTTTAATTGAATTTACATGAATTTCTGAGGGTCCAGGGGCTAGATCAGAAGTTTCCGGGGCTAGCTCGTGTTTTCCGAGATCCCTAGGGGGTAGCGCGTAAGATTCCCGGCCTTTATAACGCGGGGCTGACGTGGGCCGTTGGATTTAAAACGGAGGGCTGAGATTAGATCGCGAAGCGGTACGGGTTAGATCTATTCGGGACCGCACGATTTAAAATGGACGGTCCTCAGGGGGCCACGTCGCCCTGGCCGGAGCCAGCCCGTGCGGGCGGCGGAGCGCGGAGCGCGGCGGAGGGGGCGGCGATCTGGCCGGCGCAGCCTCGGTTCCTTGCCGCTACACGCTAAAACTTGCAGCTTTTCACACGGATCGACTGCGGAGGGGTAGGGGAAGCTCACCTAGGGGTTTCTCGGGCTTGGAGAGGCCGGAATTCGGCTCTGCGACGACGGTGGTTGGAGCTGCTCCTCGGTGCTCGTCGAAGCCGATGCTAGGGCGCAAGACTCGTCGCTTCCTTCACCTGCAGGGCTCCCCGGCGGCGGTGGAACACGACAAGCCCGTTAGATCAGAGAAAAACGACGAGACTCGAAGGTTTTTCAGCGGGGGAGGTCGGTTCTCACCGGAGCGGAAATCGTGGCGATGCGGGGAGACCGTCGGGATTTTCTGCAGTTTAAAGGCACGAGTTGAGGCTGTGGGATTAGTTTAGATGTGCAGCAGCGTTGTGCCGAAGATCGGGCGTGGAAATCGGGCGAGGCAGCGGCGATCGGCGCGGGAAGATCGGTGGCGGTTGGGGCGCGCGCAGAGGAGGAAGATGACATGCGGCCCCGCGCGTTAGAGAGAGGGGGAGGGGAAACAGCCGCGGGCTGTTGGGCCGGCTGAGGCAGGTTTTGGCCCACTGGCCGTTCTTCTTTTTGTTTTTCCTTTTTCTTTTCTGTTTGATTCAAATTTGAATTCCAGTTTGAGTTTGAATTGTTTCACCACATGCATTACGTCCAAAAATTTTAAATTCCCCTCTTTAACAGGTTTTGGGGTGTTACATTGTTCGGTGAGCCATCAGAGACTCACCGGAAACCCTGCCGCTGCACTTATCTTTGTTGAAGCTATTAAGAAGCGTCCGCGGGCTGGACGTCTTCTCTTTTGCATAGTTAGGACCGAGAGTAAGTGTGTATGTGTATTCCGCTGCGTGTACCCTCATGGTACAATATTTTGTAAATGACACTATCTTGAGAAATAAAAGACTTTGTACTTTATGGTTCTTTTCGTGTATGCTGTTGGGTGCCGTATCGCACAGGACCACCCAATGTGTATCATGGAGTGTGGATCCTGGAAGGGGTTCCCCACAGGCGTGGTATCAGAGCCGCATTGGGAATAGCACGCATGAAAAGAGCTTATTTTTGAAAACTTCAAAGTATACGAGTGAGGAACGTGTAGTATGCTTACATAAGGACTATGGTTATCATAGTTACTTAAGGTTGCCAAGCCTATGACAGAGCTGCTGAAAAAGGCTACCAAATATGTTTGGACTCCAGCATGTGAAGCAGCATTAAAGGCATTATTAAAGCACCTATCATAAGCACCGGTTTTGGCGCAGCCAGACACAACAAAACCGTTCGATGTGTACTGCGATGCATCCGGCTTTGGGCTCGGATGTGTGCTGATGCAAGACCAAATAGTGGTCGCATATGGATCACGGCAGCTCAGGAATCATGAGCAAAACTACCCAACTCATGGCTTAGAGCTTGCTGCCGTGGTACTTGCACTAAAAATGTGGAGGCACTACCTACTCATTAACCTCGTATATTTTTGTACCGACCACAAGAGCCTCAAGTACATATTCACTGAGAAGGAGCTGAACATGAGGCAGCGAAGATGATTGGAGTTGATAAAGGATTACAAAATAGAGATCCATTATCACCCCAACAAGGCAAACGTAGTGGCGGATACGCTGAGTCGCAAGTCACACGTCCACAGTCTGACCATCACACCGTTGGAAGAGAGCGAGCCACCATTGCATGTGATTCCACATGGATCTCTCTACAACTTAGCTTTGATCCCCACTATCTGTGAAGAGATAGCGGAAGCTCAGAAACATGATAAGGGAATGTCGCATTTGCGAGATATTTAGACAGTGGGGAGCTAAAGTGTTTCCGTAAAGACAGAGACGGCGTCCTATGGTTCAAGGACCGGATCGTCGTACCCCGCAATCCGGAGTTGCGGAAGAAAATCATTGATGAGGCTCACTTGTCAAAGTTTTCTATTCACCCCAGCAGAAACAAAATGTATCAAGAACTCAGAAGCAAGTTTTGGTGGACACGAATGGAGTGGGAGATCGCAAAGTACATGTCCGAGTGTGATACATGCCATAGGGTGAAGGCTGACCATATGAAGAAACCGGGACTGCTACAACCACTGGGTGTTCCTGCCTGGAAGTGAGAAGATGTGAGCATGGACTTCATCGTCGGTTTACCCACCACATTTCAGAAGCATGATTCAGTGTGGGTGATCGCCGACCGGCGCACCAAAGTTGCTCATTTCATCCCGGTCAACACCATCTACAATGCCAAGAAGTATACTAAATTATACATCTCACGGATCTTGTGCTTATATGGCGTACCCTTACCATTATTTCTTATCGGGGCACTTTATTTGTGTCTCGTTTTTGGGAGCAGTTGCATGCTTCTTTGGACACGAAGCTGATCCATAGTTCAGCGTACCACTCACAAACGGATGGGCAAACCGAGCGGGTAAATCAGATTTTAGAGGATATGCTATGAGCTTGCGCTATCAACCACGGTAAGAATTGGGATGATCACTTACCATTAGCTGAGTGCTCGTAAAACAATGGGTACCAAGCTAGCATCAAGATGGCGCCCTACGAGGCGCTATACGGGAGAAAATGCCGCACACCACTGAATTGGTGTGAGTCTGGCGAAAGAGTCACCTTCGGGATTGATCTTGTCAGTAATGCGGAAGAAAAGGTTAAGCTGATTCAAGCGAACCTAAAAGCCGTCCAATCCCGAAAAAAAACAGTATGCGGACCGGAGAATACGCCCGTTACAATTCGAAGTCGGGGATCACGTGTATCTACGTGTGTCCCCAATGAAGGGCGTAAACAGAGTCGGGGTGAGAGGAAAGTTGGCAGCCCGGTTCATCGGTCCATTCCAGATTGTGGAAAGATGTGGATCAGTTGCACACCCTCCGGAATTACCAGAAACACTCTCTTGTGTGCACAACGTCTTTCATATTTCTCATCTAAGGAAGTGTCTTAGGCTATCAACTACCATTCAGCTGGGGGATATTGAAGAACTGAAACCGGATCTCACTTATCGGGAGGAACCGGTTCAGATTATTGATGAAAAGGCCCAAACCACATGCAACCGTACGTTGTGGTTCTACAAAGTTCTATGGAGTAATCACTCCGTAGATGAAGCGACATGGGATAGCAAAGGTTTCCTTCGCGCTAACTACCCTGACTTTTTAACGTCGCACATACGATAATTTTCCACCGTCCTATCCCTCATTTTCACCTTATAATCTTGGGACGAGATTCTTTTAAGGGGGAGGAATGTAAGGGCCCAAGTTTTTGCAAACATTCAAAGTGTTCCTTACACCACACACACCTCATTTGAGGAAAACTTATGAACACATTTGAAGAGCAAGTAAACACCATCAACATGGTCATTAGAGGATAAACTCACAAAATGCAAAAGTGCTTTTCCCACATGCATCATATAGGGGATGAGCATATGAAAAACTCCTACACCTTGCTAGGAACGCTCATGCCAAATTTCACCCAAATCCAAAACCTTTTGAGGTATTTTTGGGTATAACTAGAAAAGGCTAGTTTGAACTTAAATTTAAATTCAAACTCCTTCCACCCCATGAATCCAAAAGTGGAATTCATATTCACACTCAACACATTTTTGTGAGCTTGCACACCAATTTTCACTCCATTTGGAGTTAACCTTGACATGAGCTATTGTGGCTAAATTGAAATCAAATCTGAATTTCAGATTCACATGTGCTGCAAATTTGATCAAATCAAATCACACTTTAAATTATTCAAGGTCCAGTGGTCATTTTGAAATTTGATCAACTCACAAAGGGTATTAGGGTCTCTACTGTTTTGAGCAGTGGGGAAATTAAATTCCAGATGTTAAAATTGGGAGTGGGGCCCTCTTGTCAGCCTCTCAAGTGAGCAAAACCGACTGAAGAACAGAGGCGCTCGGTTCCTCGGGCTATTGTAGCGCGCGCCACCGATCCTTGGCGCCGGTCAGCAGCTGCTTTGCTCGCGCCCTTCTGGAGCGGCCGCCCGGTGCCCTTATGACTCCCCGCGCACTCCAAAGGCGAGTTCATCACCTCCTTCACGCGCTCACCCGTCCACTGCTCTGCTTTCGTGAGAAACACCACCACCCCACTCTCGGTGTCGCCGATCACACACCGCAACCACACCTTGGTTGAGCGAGCCCTCCACAGCAAAAACAGTCACCACCACATGCTCTTGCGTGCCACCTCGTCCACTCCGGTGTTGTGACCTTCTGTTGGCCACCAATTTAGGAAAAGCACCGCACGTCCAAAGCAAACCGGCGGAACCAAAAGCGGCTCGCCGTGGACAGCACGCTACGGCCAACCGCACCTCTACTTCCCTACACAAAAAAAGGTGTGTCACAGTGTGTAGAAGGTGTAGCCGAAAGCCTTTTTGCAAATGATCAATCATAGAACTAGAATTTCAAAATATATTGAAGGCTAGTTCATGTGGTCCAAGCTCACTTTATACTGAAATTTGGATTCCACACACTCTTGTTAGTCGAGCTTGTTGACCAGTAGATTCTACACATGCTAGCGCACACTCTCGAGGAACAAGCAAGGGAAACCGTCGAGAATCAGCCGTGATATGGCCGTTTTCCTCGCCGCCGATGCAAAGCACCTCGGCTCACCGTCGAGAGTATATTTGCCGGCATTTCTAGCTTCCAAAAGATCTCGTTTCATGTTCCTCGTGTTCCACTGATGCTCTCCGAGCAATTTCCAACCGGTTTGGTGCCATGTAGCGCGAGACCGACCTCGCCGGAACCCTAGGTTCTGCTGTCACCGGTACACACGTGTTTCCGGTCATCGCCGGCGGGCGGCGAGCTCACAGATGGGTTCAGGAGGTCGGAAAATGGAGAGGCGGCAAGTTCCCGCCTGAGAGGTGGTCGGAAACTCGGTTCTGGTGAGTCTTGCCGGAGACTGCCACCGTCGGACGTGTTTGCTCGAGGAAGAAGAAGAAGCCTAACGCGTGGGACCCACCGGCAGGGATTTAAACATTTCCCGAATTTTAGTTTTTAGTTCAAACTTCAAACCTACATAACTTTGGCTAGGAAACTCCAAATAAGGTGAACCAAATTTTTTTGGATTCAGATCTCTGATTACATTCCAACAAATCAAGTTTTACTTTATGAAAATCCTTATTTCACCAGAATTAATTCTTCAAAATTTAAATTGTTTAGAATTTTAACTGGAGAACCCTTTAGTGAAAAATTCAGAAATTCAGCAAGGATGTTCATCATAATATCCCTGAGCTACCATAAAAATTTCAGATCCATTTGAGCTCATTTGATCCACCTAATGGTGTGATTAATGAAACTGTTCCAGAGAAAATGAAAAATGTCCAGAAACATTTTTCAGAATTTCTCTGAACTTGTTTAGCTTATATCTTTGACTAGGAATCTTCAAATTAGGTGAAACCAATTCCATTAGAACCCTATAAAAATCTAGTTTACAGAAATTCATGGCTTGCTCCATGAAAATCCCTAGAGCACCCAAAGAGCTCAAATGAAGGCCAAACACACATTTATTTGTAGAAGGCTCAAATGAGCTTTTCTGCAAATGAAATTTTGCCAAGTCTCTGTTTAGGTTATATACAAACCATAGTAAAAATTTCAGAGTCATTGGGCCTGTCTAGCCATACTTATAGTCTTAATAATATTAACTCTAAACTCATATGCATTTAAATTGATACATACATGTATTTTATCTCATGTAGTCACTAAGGTTGAGGAGGAGCCAGAAGTCTTAGACTTCATAACTCCGGAGGATCAGCTAGCCTACGACCAACAGCAGCAAGGCAAGATCTGGTTTGCATTAACCATTTTATAAATTTTACTATTTTGAGAACTTACTTTGAGTACCCACTTTATTTATGCATTAGAGTCTTGTTTGAAAACTAAAATGCATAGCCAAGAAAACCCTGGTTTGGTCTTAGGTTTTTAAACCTCAATTAGCTACTGCAATGCTAAGACAGTGTAGGATTTGGTACAAGTCGAGTAGTTGGAACTGATCGCGAGAATAGGCTAGAGGCACACTACTCGGGTAAAGATAGCAAATGGAACACATGGCAAGAAAAATGAGACCGAGCGGAGAGTAAGGGAAGCAGGACTTTGGGGCCTGGGTGCCATAGCTCCGCTTGTGTCGATTGATGACCGAGCCATGTGCGGGCCTGTTGAACAAGCTAGAACAGTACCGAAAACCTACCGGATATATGGGAACCCGGAAACCGATGTAATTCGGTTAGCTGGGTGTTGAGGCATAGCTGGTCGTTCAGAGGGTAGGTTGAGAGTTTGAGATGTAAATCGGCTGGCAGCACTGCAGATGTGCGCGTAGAGACCTCTTGCTCAGGACGATTGGACTGGTTCAACATTTGGCTGACTGATGAAAGGTGGTTGCGTACGACGTCTGTGATGGTTGCTGTAGGCAACATTGAGTACGGGCGTTCGTGGCGGGTTATTCGGGTAACCCTGCAGGTGTAAATCGATTATAATCGCTGTCCCTCACGGTCAGTGAGTACCACTTGTTCACTGTACCGTGACGTAGAAAGAACAGGCTAGAGTCATGTTTAAAAGTTGCTGATTGAAAGTTGTACCTTGTTTGCTAATGATTGATGTAGTTTAGAGCTAATTAAAGTTCTTTTCAACCTTGGCCAAAGCACATGAGAGAAATGTGTTTCTTGTTTGATTGCGGCTCTCTTATGTGTCTTAGCGTGAGGTCTCTACAACTTGCTCCTAAAACTTGAAAGTAAGGTTCCACTATTTTGGTGTGTCCTTTGCAACTTACATTTCCATTTACACTGTAATCCAGCATGTAGAAGTTCCATGTATAGGAAAGACGGGTGAGTCTTGCTGAGCCATCGTGCTCACTACTTATGTTTGAAGCTTTTGCAGGGTGTTATGAGGAGGAGACTCCTGTTAAGGAGATGGACCCCCAAGAGGGCAACCCCGTCGAATGGGAGTCGTGCACGCCACCGTGTTAGTGTGTGTGCGTGCTAGAGGGAACACGTTCATGGGCTGAACGTGAACTCTGTGATTAGTCTACGCCCATGAGTGTGGACTAAACATATTTTGTTGTAAACATATCCATAAACTCTTTTATGTAATAAAATTTTTCTTCCGCTTTGTACCTTCTACGTGTGTTATCCGGTGCTGTGCAACGCAGCACCGCTCAGTGTGGTCCGGGCTCGTAGAGGCCGTGAGGACCTCACAACTGGGAACCAAATTAATCAGAAGATCTGCATATCATCCTCAAACCGATGGGCAAATGGAGAGGGTGAACCAAGTTCTCGAAGATATGCTTCGAGCATGTGCCATTGACCACAGTAAAGGATGGGACGATCATCTACTGTTGGCGGAATTCGCTTATAATAATGGTTATCAAGCGAGCATCAAGATGGCACCGTATGAAGCTCTCTACGGTCGGAAGTGCCGCACACCCTTGAACTGGTGTGAATCTGGCGAGAGAGTTATTTACGGGATTGATCTCATAAATGAAGCTGAAGAGCGGGTAAGGCTTATTCAAGAAAATTTTAAAGCCGCTCAGTCCAGACAAAAGAGCTAAGCGGATAAGAGACATCGTCCTCTGGACTTTCAGGTTGGAGACCACGTATATCTCCGCGTATCTCCTATGAAAGGAATTCACCGATTCGGAGTGAAAGAAAAATTGACTCCGCGTTTTATTGGTCCCTTTGCCATCATCGAAAGATGTGGAACCGTGGCATACCGTTTGGAATTACCGGCAGCCTTAGCCGGAGTTCATAACGTATTCCACATATCTCAATTGGGGAAGTGCATAAAAGTTCTAACGGGAATTCTCACGGGAGGCGTAGCAGATTTGAAGCCGGACCTCACTTATGTTGAGCATCCAACCCGGATAATTGATAAAAGACTCGCGGGACAAGGAAACCGACGCTGCGTTTTTTCAAGGTGCTATGGGAAAATCACACGTCCGAGGAAGCTACGTGAGAAAGCGAGGAGTATTTACAGTTCAATCACACGGAGCTATTAGAGGGTTATGTACGATAGTCGTCCTCCCCACATTGTTCTTAATTGTGATTCTCGGGACGAGATTTCTTTTAAATGTGGAGGACTGTAAAAGACCCAAAACTTTTAAATGGAAAACTTGAGTTGTGAATAAAGTTGAGTTCAAATATAAGAAATGGGACTTGCAAAAATTTTTCTGAACATGTGAATGTTGTCATGTGCAAGCACATAATTTGAAGTCCACTTTGAATTCAATTATTCATTTAAATGCAAAGGTGGTCATTCTAAATGAAGGATGCAAACTATGGTTGTAAACCAACCCTTTGCAGCCGCCAAATTAAAAGTTTGAACCCATATTTGAATTCTTCAGGTCCAAATTATGAGGAAGGCCAATTTTGAGAAGATTTGGAGGTACTTTGATATGTATATCAAAGAGGCTTGTGAATTTCATCAGAATTTGAGTTCAAATTTGAAACTGATGTAAACACTGTGGATTCTCCAAATGGATGTCGAATTTGGGCTCCATATAGTTGAATTATGAAACCTGCCAAATTTGAGAGATTTTTTGAGGGGGATAAGAAGTGGGGCCCAGTGGTCAGTGAGGGGCTAGAGAAGACTTGCTACTGAAGTAAACCGGTCTCCTGTGTTTTTCACTCGAACCGACTGAGCTCAGCGCGTGCCATCTCCCGAGTCTCTCAGGCAACACTGCCGCCACCTCCTGAGAGAAACCCAGCCCGTTTCTTTGCCCCTATCGACTCAAACTGGGATATTTTCACCCCACAAACCGACCCGTGGGCTGTTCTTCCTCCTCACACGCTCTCCTCAACGAAGAACTCGCCGCACAGAGGAATTGTTTCAGTCCACCGGCGCCCGGACGCCTCAGTAGTTTCCACGCCAAGCTGAGCTCATCCACGGTGTCATCGAAGCTCCCTCGACGTGTCCAAAGCAAGAGCAAGACGTGACCCCACTGGAAACCTCGGAACCAAGCGCAAAGTTTCTCCCCAGCGCCGTGTCAAGCCGCCGCGACAATAACTCATCGCCCGACCGCAAGAAGCGTTTTCCCGCTGAACTATAAGCGCCTAAAGGTCCGTCTAGAAACCTTCTACTATCCCCCCAACTCCGGCAGCATGCCATGGCGTGTCTTGCCGGAATTTCACTGTTTTCCCGTCGGCATGCGATGGACACTGAAGCTACTTCAATCAAAAATTCGCGCCGCACATTCAACCAAACCACACACAATGTAGAACACACCTCCTATACCTCTGTGTGAGTTCATTGGATCAAAAACCACCGAGAACCGTCGAGCAGAGCCGCTGTTCATCGAGTTTTTCGAATTTCGCCGGATTTTTTACCTAGCCCGACGGTGAGGTCGTACTTCCGACGAGTTTCAGCGAGATCAGCGGTTGGATCCGTGTTCTCCTCGGTGCAGTGGTGCTGTACGAGAAAACAGCGACGTGTTTGGTGCATCGCAGCGCTCTAGATACGTCGCCAGACATGCCGTAGCCACGGTCGCCGTCGCGCGTAGATTTCTGGCCATCCTCGGTCCGAGGGAAGGCCGGCAACGTGTTCCCACACAAAAATATGTAGTGGCAGCGACGATTAGGAAGTTTAGGGCGCCGGAACCCTCCCCCGGTGAGCTTGGTGGCGGGCCGGCGCGGGGGCGAGAAGTAGAAGACGACCGGGGGCTGGCCCACATGTCAGTCGCTGTTTCGGGGAAACGGGATTGTCTGTGGCACCGGATCATATTGTGACCATGCAATTTTATCTCTGTGGCCCCGTGTGTTCAGCTCTCTCGTGGCGCCACGTCACCCCGGGACCGGCTGTCAGACTTTTAAACTTTTCCCGGTTTAATTCAAATGTCAGATTTGATTCAAACTTTGGAAGAGCATAACTTTTCCTAGGAAACTCTAAAATTAGTTATTAAAATTGGATTGGATGCAGGTTGCAAAACTCTAACTGAATATGCAACCCAATTTGTATGAAACTCAATATTTAATTCTGGAAAATTCTTTAAAGCTTTTCAGAAAAAAGCATTTTTGAGGGGGTTTGGTTCATCCAAAAATCCTAAAATTTGGCCATAGTATTCTTTAGAATGTTATGGAACCCCTGTAAAAATTTCAGATCATTTGAAGTTGATTTGGTTAGGAAAAATCAGATTTCAATTTGCTGTGTTCAAATGGATACAGAAACATTTTCAGAGAATTCCCAAAACTTGGAAATTCAGTTCTGGGCAATTCCTAGCTCCAAATATTCCTACAAAAATTCATGCATGCTACCTGAAATATGTTTGAGATTGTGGTTCACTTGAATTTGCATGAATACGCAAATTTATTTAGAATTAATTCCTTTGTGCCTAAATGCTTAGAGAATTGTTCTGAATAAACCACCCAGTGAAAAGTGCTGATTTTTTGTCCAGATGACTTTATGGTGACAAGGAACTCACATGAAAATTTTCAGCTCCATTGGAGCTCTGGATCACCACTGTTCTGTTTAAGCTCTTTAGGTAATCAAAACACAAATGGGGAAAACACTTAGCACTTGATCATGTTGATTAGCCCAAACCCAAATCATAGCACCAGTGTCATTTTAAATTCTTAAACAGAGTTCCAGTTTCAAACATGTCATTAGAACTTGTTAGCAAAATATTTACAATTAAATACTTGTGCATATTCATAACGTGTAGCATATACGTGAGGACTTGTGAAGGAAGTGAAGTGGGATTTCAATGACTCGGTGATCGAGTGATCAAGCCTCAAGTGGTCTTTACTAACTAAACATTACATACTAGTCACCTGCAGAACAAAGGCAAGCTAGGGTTTGCATTTAAGTTGTTTATAAAGTTTTTACTTTTTTCACTACTATGGTTTAGAGTTTGTATGTGCATTAGGTCAGGAATGATTTATACTCCAAATGCATGACCAAATGAACCCTGGAGTCAAGTGTAGAAAAGTGTCCCCGCTGTAGGATATTGTCATGCTTAATAGCTTATGACATCCAGTAGAAGTCGAGTAGTTGGAATCTACTTGCGAACTATAGTTCAGGATTACACGGGTATGGTTTAAGGAGGCAAACTAAAGTTTATGTTTCCAAAGATGAGACCGGGCTGGAGGGTTAGGCAGCGACAAGACGAGGTCTTGGTCGAGCAGCTCTGCCTTTGTCGGTTAAGGACCGATGCGTGTGTGGACCCGCTGAGAAAGTATTGAGTTGTGTACCGGATGGTTACTGCTATATGGGACCCAGAAAACCGATGTACCAGGTAACTGGATTTTAGAGGCATACCACATCGTCTCGTTAGACCTATGAGCCCAAGACGGCGCGATTGGTTCTACAGTCGGGTGTCCAGTGAAAGGTTGCCACATATGACGTAATGAAGGACGCCAGATTTGGGTCTTCGGAGGCGGGCGTATGTGTCGAGTAACCCGGGTAGTGTTTGATTCGAATCATCGTCCCTCGCAGATATGAGTACCGCTTGCTCACTGTGTTGTGACGTAGTAACCAAGTTGTGTGATAATAGTTTGCAAGTTTTATATGCTGCTATGATAAATGGAATTGCATGAAAACCATGTATGAAGTAGTGATAGAGCATGTTAAAGTTAATTTTCCATCTTGGGACAAGTAACATTGGAATGAAGTGTTTCTTGTTTGATTGTGGATTTCCAATGTTGCTCGGCGCAAGGTCACTACTGTGATGGCTAAAATATGAAAGTTAAGGAAGAACGTGTAGGCGAGTCTTTATGCAACTTTCTTGTTTATTATCTTAAGTTACCTTCATGTAGATTTGCATGCCTTAGGAGAGACGGTTAAGTCTTGCTGAGCCTTTGTGCTCACTCTTGCTATATGAGTGGTTTTGCAGGTTAACGTCGACGCTTATGAAGAAAGTTGTCCGGTGAGACTCGGAGACTTCCGAGTCATGTAACACATGGAGAACCCAGCAGCTGCAATGTATTCGTGTTGCTAGCGAGCGGAGTCCGCGGGCTGGACCTCTTCTTGAGTTCTCATTAGTTATTCGACGTGAGTTGATCATAGTCTTCCGCTGTAGCTATTTGATGTAAAGTATTTACAAAAAACATCTGTAATCTTCCGTTTTTGATTTATGTAATACATGTTTTCTTAAATGTGTGCTGTTGGGTGCCGCATAACACGGCACCACCCAATGTGATTTCCGGGCGAGCGGCACGGTCCCGTGAACGGGTGTCGGGCCCCCTCAGAGGACCGTCTAAGAGTCGTGGCAACATCCTGATTTCAATGCTCCTACTCATGAAGGAAGAGTGGGAGGCACAGAATAATGAGAAGCAAATGGGGAGCTCATCCCGTGCTGCTAGGAATGTTAGTAAAGCGACAACGTAAAAGGCTTACATGGAAGAAGCCACAGCAAAGGCGTCACAAGGGTAGGGCTGACTCGTGGGCCATGGATAAGTGCCACAACTATGGCAAAATTGGCCATTGGTATAGAGAATGTCAGGCCCAAGGTGCCAAGAGCACACCCTAATCATCCAGGAAAACAACGCGGTGGCATTATTATTATAGAACTCCTGCACTCTAGGAGTTGCAGGAGGATGGGTGGAGCCGGAGCAGGAGTAGGCATAACAGGGAGAGATCCACGGTGATGCTCACCTCAGCCATGTTGGGGGAGCCATTGGGGTTCGATTGTACCTCAACATAGGGACAATCAGTCACATTACTTGCAACAAATAGGTGTTCTCCAAGCTTAACACTGATGTCACCGGAACTGTAAAGTTTGGTGACGGGCTGATGGTAACGATTCAGGGGTGCGGCACTGTCCTGCTTAAGGATGAAGCGAAAGAACATCTTGCTTTGACAGATGTGTTCTACATCCTGAGATTGAATAGTAATGTTATCTTCCTTGGGCAGTTTGATGAGTGATGCTGTTAAGTGTTGATTGAAGAGGTATGCTAAAGATCAGAGACAGAGGAAGGAAGTTGCTAGTGAAGGTTGGTCAAGCAGCCAATAGGATGTATGCAGTGGATTTGAGAGTGACCCGACCAATGGTGAGGCCAAGTGATGATGTGGTCTAACTACGGCACAGGCATCTCAACAACTCATTTTCGGCGCACTCGCCAGGATGGCTCGGTGGGAGATGGCATGATGCCTTCCTTTTATTAAGCATGCAGGGAGCTGTGCGACATATGCCTTGATGGAAAGCAGGGGAGAAAGGATTTCTTGCAAATGGCGAGCTATCGGGCACATGGTGTTCTTGATTTGGTCCATGGCGACTTGTGTGGGCCAATTACACCTGCAACTGTTGACGGTCGTTAAGTTCCAATTTTCACCATCAACATTACTCAATTATGTAACGGAGTAAATATTTCTTGCACGCATTATCCTTACAAATAACTTAATTCTGCTTGTACTTGGAAAGAATTGTGCATGCAGGTATTTTATACAGAATTGAGGAGGATCTAGTGGAGAAATCATTAAAAATACTCTTCGAGCCAATCACAGGATGACATATGGCAGTCCATGAGAGGGACCCGACCACCCGATCACGGGGTCGTGCCGCTCGCCCGGGAATCGCATTGGGTCGTGCCGTGATATGATAGCACCCAACAGCACACACATAAGGAAACAGGTATTACATAAATCGAAAGCGGAAGTTTACAAATGTTCTTTGTAAATAATTTAAATCAAATAACTACAGCGGAAGACTACTTATTCTCACGTTTCATATCGACTAAGCTCTCGGGAAGAGATCCAGCCCATGAACTCTCCTCGCTAGCAACACGAAGTCATATGGCAGCGGCCGGGTTCTCCATGTGTAAAACGACTCGGAAGTCTCCGAGTCTCAACGGACAACCTTCAAATAAGCACCAAAGTTAACCTGCAAAACCACTCATATAGCAAGCATGAGCACATAGGCTCAGCATGTCTGACCCATCTCACCTAAACATGTAACTCTACATGCTAGGATTGCAGTATGAAATAAGAAGGTAAGTTGCAAAAGACACGGCTATTTAGTTTGCTCTTACTTTCAAGTTTTAGCAGCAATTGTGGGGCAAAACCTCATGCCAAGACTCATAAGAGAGCCGCAATCAAACAAGAAACGCATTTCTCTCATGTGCTTTGCCTAAGGTTGAAAGTAACTTTAATTAGCTCTAAACTACAGCAAATCATTAACAATCAAAGTCCCTCTTTCAGTCAGCAACATTTTAACATGGAACTATCCTGTTCTTTCTACGTCATGGTACAGTGAACAAGTGGTACTCACTGACCGCAAGGGACAACTATTATAATCAATTTACACCTGCAGGGTTACCCGAATAACCCGTCACGTACGCCTGTATTCGATGTTGCCTACAGCAACCGTCACGGACGTCGTACGCAACCACCTTTCACCCGTCAGCCAAATGTTGAGCCGGTCCAATCGTCCCGAGCAAGAGCTCTCTGCGCGCGCATCCATAGTGCCGCCAGCCGATTTACACCTCAAGCTTTCAACCTACCCTCTGAACGACCAGCCATGCCTCAACACCCAGCTACCTGAGTTACATCGGTTTCCCTGTTCCCATATATCCGGTAGGTCTTCGGTACTGTTCTAGCTTGTTCAACAGGCCCGCACACGGCTCGGTCCTCAATCGACACAAGCGGAGCTATGGCACCCAGGCCCCAATGTCCTGCTGCCCTTACTGTCCGCTCGGTCTCATTTTCTTGCCATGTGTTTCATTTGCTACCTTTACCCGTGTGACACCGGGTTCCAAAAATAGAACCAAGTGAATGCATATGTGTGCCCATAATGTTCATCACACAAACACATATAATCCACAAACTGAATTCAGAATATAACCACGAATAAATAGGGTTTAAGTACTTTATTACAATGACTCAATGTCTCACTCATGAATGTCTATCTTATTATTGCAGCGGAAGACTCTAAACGATAGCGGAAAGTGACTAAAGACAGCAGGCTCCAGCTTCGACTCCACAGGCATGTTGACGGTAGTTCGCACGCCTAGTACTCCACATGGTCCTCGAAGTACTCATCTCCTGTAGCTGATGTTTATGTGGTAATGCAAGGTTGAGTACATGTCGTACTCAGCAAGTGCGGGAAAGTATGACATGTAGCTTACAACAAGGTAGGAAATAAAAAGGCTCATTGCAGCAAGCAAATTTTATTTAATAAACATGATAAAAACAGAAACTCTTTCTAGGTGAGTTAAAGCCCAATATATCCAAGTAAATCAGCAACATTCTTTCATCATAATGCACCATCTATCAAGTCTCATCCAGCCATTAATCTTTCTCAAATTCATCTCATGCTCATAAATATTCATAACCATCTCATATTCATATAATCGAAACCAAACTCACTTTCATGACTCAAAACAGTCCCAAAACCAATCCCAATGACCATACCACAACCATACTAAATAACCATCCCAAAATTTCCCTCTAATCATGGAAGTTGGCCAGGTGCTTGTGACCGGAAGCACGGCTATCATGATAGTATTACACTCTGCAGAGGTGGCACCACTTTACCCACAAGTTCGTGATTTTTTCACCCATCGGTGACTGCAGAACCTCCATTATACCAGTACACAACAATCGGTGTATGGCCAAGAGATCACAAAATAGCCTTTACAAAAGGGCTACTAGATGTATGGACTCACTGAGGTTTCACCAGAAGGCTCGAATCACCATTCTCCCACCCACGGGTCCCCTCTTGTGCCATGCAGTTCCCAGGGAAGTCCCTCTCGACTCCCATTCCCCACACCATCCACGGTCCATAACAAGCTAGCAACACACCTAATTAATCAGCTATGCCACACCCATACTTGGCCTTGTGGTGGTACTGTTTTCCTGGCATATTCTCGCATGAACCGGTCCTTAGATCTACGGCAAGCACCACCATCTCATCCAGAAACATTCACGAACCAAGCTTGCCTAGATCTCCCCGATTCCATGCCCATTAACATCGTCAAGATCTCATCATCATTATTCATATGAGTGCAGTAGCTAGACATGTTTTATTTCAGCTTCCCGTCTCCCGTGAGTTAAGCGAAGCAAAAAGGAAAAACGACCATACCCGACTCATCATCTTTCCCGGCGACAAGGATGGTTAACAAAACTAGTAAACTCCTATAAAAAGGTGTCCAATCAAGTTGACTCAAGCGTATGAGTTTTCACAAAAAAAACAGTTTCAAAAACATGGGATCACTATGGTCAAGGGGTACTTGCCTTGCTCCCGTGGTTCTTGTTGATCAAGCATCTCAAAGTCTTGGTGCTGTAATTCCTCGTAGATGGCCTCTTGAGCTTGTTCTTCTACTCACAATCACGCACATATAAGATTTACAGCAATCAATCATCATGCACAAACTTTACTCAAGATGCAATGGGGTAGATGAATGCAAATCCTATAGTGCAGTTTTATTAATCCAGTCTGTACGTGTTCTTGCATGTTTTAATGGGTTTTCATGGGGTTTTATGATGAACAAGGGTGTAGGGATCAAGTGTGGACGTGGTGATGATCTTGACTCAAGATATAGATCAATTCCACCGTCAAAAATCGATCAAAACGCGATCTGTCCACACGTAAAAGTTTCTGCAAGAAGGGGACGAAGAAAACGGATGCGTAGAAACAGCGGCGATGTCGCAAGATGGGTAATGGAGACCTATCAGGACCCGACGCCGCCCATTCAGTCACAGGGACGGGGCACCTCGCCAGGAATCGCATTGGGTGGTGCCGTGTTATGCGGCACCCAGCAGCACACATATAAGGAAAACTGTATTACATAAATCTAATGCGGAAGCTTACAAATGTTCTTTGTAAATAATTTACATAAATTAGCTACAGCGGAAGACTACAAATAACTCACATTGAATAACTAATGAGCACTCAACAGGAGGTCCAGCCTGCGGATTCCTCTCCCTAGCAACACGAAAACCTGGCAGCGGCTAGGTTCTCCATGTGTTACCCGACTCGGAAGTTTCCGAGTCTCACCAGACAACCTTCTCTATAAGCATCGTCTTAACCTGCAAAACCACTCATATAGCAAGAGTGAGCACAAAGTCTCAGCAAGACTTAACCGTCTCTCCTAAAGCATGCAAATCTACATAAAATTTGCAAAAAGACTCGCCTACAAGTTCATCCTTAACTTTTAGATTTTAGTCATCACAGTAGTGACCCTGCGCCCAGAAACATTGGAACTCCACAATCAAACAAGAAACGCTTCATTCCAATGTTACTTGTCCCAAGGTGGAAATTAACTTTAGTTTGCTCTATCTCTACTTCAAACAGGGTTTTCATGCAATTTACGATAATCAAAGCAGCAATTAAAACTTTGCAAACTGTTCCCACACAACTTTCTTACTACATCACAACACAGTGAGCAAGCGGTACTCAATAACCGCGAGGGACGGTGATTCGAAACAAACACTACCCGGATAACTCGACATATACGCCCGCCTCTGAAGACCCAAATCTGGCGTCCTTCATTATGTCGTATGTGGCAACCCGTCTCGGGCTCATAGGTCTAACGAGACGATGTGGTATGCCTCTACAATCCAGTGAACCTGGCACATCGGTTTCCTGGTTCCCATATAGCAGTAAGCATCGGGTACACAACTCAACACCTGATCATGGGTGCCGCACATGCACCGGTCCTTAACCGACACAGGCAGATCAACTCGACCAAGACCTCATCTTGTCGCTGCCTAACCATCCTGCCCGGTCTCATATTTAGAAATATAAACTTTAGTTTGCCTCTTTTTCAACTACACCCATGTAATCCCGACTATAACTCGTGAGTAGATTCCAACTACTCGACTTCTACCGGATGTCCTAAGCTATTTAGCACGACATTATTCTACAGTGGTGACCCTTTTCTACCCTTAACTCCAGGGTTCATTTGGTCATGCATTTGGAGTATAAAACATTCCTGACCTAATGCACATACAAACTGAACCATAGCAGTGAACAAAGGAAAAACTTTATAAAAGAACTTAAATGCAAACCGGAGCTTGTCTTCGTTTTGCAGGTGACTAAAGTCAGATAATTATGAAGTTAATTGCTGATGACTTGAAGCTTAATCACCACCCTTCTTGTTCCTTGATCCAAACTTCACTTCTCCACTTTTCCACGTTTAACCACTACACGTTATAATATGTATATATGTTTAATTGTAGAACTTTTGCTAACAAGTTCTAATGACAAGTTTAAAACTGGAACTCTGTTTAAGAATTTAAAATGACACTGGTGCTAGTGATTTGGGTTTTGGTTAAAGTACTATGATCAAGTGATAGGTGGGGTTCATCCCTTGGGTGTTGATCACCTAGTAATGTTGAACAGAACAGTACTGATCCAGGACTCCAATGGAGCTGAAACTTTTCATGTGAGTTCCTTATCACAGGAAAGTCATCTGGACCAAACTTTAGAATTTTTCAATGAGTAGATCACTCAGAACAATTCCCTAGGCATTTAGGAAAAAAGGAATTAATTCTGAATAAATTTGCACTTTCATGCAAATTCAAGTGAACTACAAATTCAAGCATAACTCAGGGATCATGCATCAATTTTCTTAGGATTTTTGGAACTAGGAATTGCCTAGAACTGAATTTCCAAGTTTTGGAAATTCTCTGGAAATGTTTCTGTATTCAATTGAACACAAAAACTTGAAATCAGAATTTTCCTAACTAAATCAACTCCAAATGAGCTAAAACTATTACAAGAGTTCACTAATATCCTAAAGAATAGTCTGGCAAAATTTGAGGATTTTTGGATGAACCAAACTCCCTCTAAAATTCTTTTTTTCTGAAAAGTTTTAAAGAATTTTCCAGAATTAAATAATGACTTTCATGCAAATTGGGTTGCATATTTGGATAGTGTTTTTCAATCTAAATTCAACCTAATTTGAATCACTAAATTCGGAGCTTCTAACAAAAGTTATGGGGTTCTAATGTTTGGGGAATTTCTGGAATTCAAATTAACCGGAAAAAAGATGAAATCCTGCACGTGGGTCCAGGGGGGCCGCGTGTCACTTGCTGGTTCAAGCCACACGAGGCCACTGAATTCTTCCCGCGCAGCCACAGCCTCATTCAGCGCCGTAGAGGATCCCACATGTTTTAGTGCAGACGCTGACGAGTGGGGCCGGACCCCCTTCGTCTGCCTCCCGCTCCCGCGCGACCCCGCCGCCGGAGCTCGCCGGAATACGTCGGAAGCCGGTCGTCTGTCCATATCCCATGCTTAAACTTGCCGCCAGCCCCTAATTTCGTGTGCCGAACACGTGGGGAGGGTTTCCCCACACCGACGCCGGCCCTAACCGAGCTCGCGACAGTGCGGTGGCTTAACCGAGCTTCGGCGACGTAGTGCCGACGTTCTAGCTTGCCAAATACACGAAGGATTGGTGCTACAGCATCAGTGGAAGGCGTAGCTCGTCAACGTGTACACAAATTTGCTTGGGGAGGCCACTAGCTATGCCGTCACTGTGCGCCCGAGATGTTTTTCGCGGCGGCGGAGAAGAACTTGACGTTCTTCGGCTAGGGTTGATGGAGTCGTGCTCGGTTTGGTCGAGGAGGTCCGTAGGAGGCCAAGGATCATGACCCCAGAACACAATCGGGAGCCCCTACGCCTCGGAGGAGAATTTCACGGTTTGGAGCCGGCGACCCGAAGAAACTGCCATGAGGAAAACCTAAATTCCAGCTAGGTGGTCCTCTGAAACGATCCCAGACTTGATGGAAAGCAAGGGGAGGTGGTAACCAACCTTATCCATGGCTTCGTTGTGCGTGAAAAGCCGGAGAGACTCGGTTTGACGTGAAGCCACTGAGGTCGGTCTGCCGGAGAAGAAAAGGCTTGCCGAAGTGATTGTAGCCCGCTGCACTCTCGAAACTTGCTTTGACAGGCTTCAGGAAGCGTGGGTGATGCCGCTTCCGAGTTTGTCTGGGTGTCAAAGCTCGCGAAGACTGTTGGCGACGGAGAACCAGTTGTGTGTGCACGGCGGCGGCAAGAACTCCCGGGAACAGCGCTGTGGCGTGGAGGAGGCGTAGCTCGAGCGTTTTCTCGGTGTTATGAGGTGCACACTCCCGGTGGAAACTGATAAGGGCGAGGAAACTCCAGCAGCTGCTCGGGAGGTGTCGCAGGTTGCCTCGGTGTCGACCTGCGCTGCATTTTGTCTGAATTCGGGTGTGAACAGAGAAACAGAGTACTGACCCAATTTGCTGATATTTGAGTGTACTGACCAGCGGGCCCCACTGTCCCCCCTTATCTTCTCCAAAATCTCTCAAATTTGGCAACTATTGAGGTTTAATTGTGGGGACTTCAAAACTGAAGTGCATTTGTAGAATTGGGCCAATTTTCATCCAAATTCAAATGTATATTTGAATTCTTTACAATTTAGAGTCCTTTTGGAAAAATGAGTAACAAAACATTTCAAAAATTCATGAAACTTTGCATACCCACTTATTTGGACCTAAGGAATTCAAATATGGAATCTGATTTAAAATTTGGCTGCTGCACTTAAGTTTTTGAACACAACAGTTTGAAATTCCTATTGTAGTTTCCTCATTTGAACCTCAAGTTGAACAATTAGTTTATAATCCGATTTTTAAACTTTCCATTGCACATGGGACTTCAAATATGTGGTTTTAAACCACCTAGGGTCCAAGCCTATAATGACCATAAGCTTGTTTAAGAATAACTCTCATTTGTATTAGCATTTGTGGAAAAGTTTAAACAAGTCCCATTTCTTGAATTTAAACTCAGCTTTATTCACAGCACAAGTTTTCCATTTACAAGTTTTGGGACTTTTACATTCCTCCCGCCTTAAAAAGAACCTCGCCCCGAGATTCATGATTATGAACAATGTGGGGAGGATGATTACCAAACATAAGACTCTAATAGCTCTGGATGAATGAGTTGTAAATATTCCTCGCTTTCCCATGTAGCTTCGTCGGACGTGTGATTTTCCCATAGCACCTTGAAAAATCGCAGCGTCCGGTTTCTGGTCTCGCGAGTCTTTTCATCAATTATCCGGGTTGGATGCTCAACATAAGTAAGGTTCGGCTTCAAATCTGCTATGGCTTCCGTGAGAATCCCCATTGGAACTTTCAAACACTTCCGCAACTTAGATATGTGGAAGACGTTATGAACTCCGGCTAAGGCTACCGATAATTCCACACGGTATGCCACGGGTCCACATCTTTCGATGATGACGAAGGGACCGATAAAACGCGGAGCTAATTTTCCTTTTACTCCGAATCGGTGAATGCCCTTCATAGTAGATACGCGGAGATATACATGGTCTCCAACTTGAAATTCCAGAGGACGACGACTCTTATCCGCATAGCTCTTTTGGCTGGACTGAGTGGCTTTAAGATTTGCTTGAATAAGCCTTACCCCCTCTTCTGCTTAATTTACGAGATCAATCCCGTAAACAATTCTCTTGCAGGATTCACACCAATTCAAGGGTGTGCGGCACTTCCGGCCATAGAGAGCTTCATAAGGTGCCATTTTGATGCTCAATTGATAACCGTTGTTATACGAGAACTCCGCCAACGGTAAGTGATCATCCCAGCTCTTACCGTGGTGGATGGCACATGATCTTAGCATATCTTCTAGTGTTTGATTCACCCTCTCAGTTTGTCCGTCGGTTTGAGGGTGATACGCGGAGCTTCGAATCAATTTGGTTCCCAAGGATGCGCATAGCTGTTCCCAGAAACGAGCAACGAACAACGCGCCTCGATCAGAGATGATCGTCCTGGGAACTCCATGTAAGCACAAGATCCGTGCTATGTACAACTCCGCATACTGCTTGGCGGTGTATCTGGTATGCACGGGGATGAAGCGTGCTGGTTTGGTTAACCAGTCCATGATTACCCAAATCGAATCATGGTGGTTGGAGGTCATCGGCAACCCGACGATGAAATCCATGCTCAAGTCTTCCCACTTCCATGCAGGTATTTGTAGTGGTTGCAGCAGGCCCGACTTCTTCACATGGTCAGCCTTGACTCTTCGACACGTATCACATTCTGAAACGTATTTTGCAACTTCATGTTTCGTACGTGTCCACCAAAACTTCTTCCAGAGGTCTTGGTACATTTTATTGCTGCCCGTATGAATAGAAAATTTGGATAAGTGAGCCTCATCCAAAATTTTCTTCCACAGCCTCATATCACGCGGTACGACTATCCGGTCCATGAACCATAAGGTATCTTCATCATCTAACCGGAAACATTTCATCTCACCGTTCTTCAACCTCCTTTTGATATGAGTCATGCCCTTGTCTTGCTTTTGAGCTTTCATAACCTCCTCCTTCAATGTGGGTATGAGAGCTAGATTATGTAGAGCTCCATATGGAACCAAGTAGAGACTTGGTTCTTCATCTTCTATCGGTGAAATGGTCAAATTATGAATATGAGACTTCCGGCTGAGTGCATCGGCAACCACATTTGCCTTGCCCGGATGATAATGAATTTCAATCTCACAGTCCTTGATCAGCTCCAACCATCGCCATTGTCGCATATTCAACTCTTTTTGAGTGAATATGTACTTCAAACTTTTGTGGTCGGTGTAGAGATGAACCAGATTTCCCAATAGGTAGTGTCTCCACATCTTCAAAGCTAACACCACGGCAGCAAGCTCGAGATCATGAGTTGGATAATGGTGTTCATGATTCCGTAATTGCCATGATCCATATGCGACCGTGCGTCCTCCTTGCATGAGTACACAACCAAGTCCGATGCCGGATGCATCACAATAAACATCAAAGGACTTGGTTGTATCCAGTGGAGCTAAAACCGGGGCTGTTTTGAGGTGTTTCACCAACGCTTGAAAAGCTTCCTCACATGGCTTGCTCCAATCATATTTGATGCCTTTTTTCAGTAGCTCCATCACAGGTTTGGAGATTTTTGAGAAGCCCGGTATGAACCTCCGATAATATCCCGCCAAACCTAGGAAGCTACGAACTTCATGGACTGATGTTGGAGACTTCCATTTCAGCACTTGTTCAATCTTGCTTGGATGAACAGCAATGCCTTCCACTGAAATAATATGTCCAAGAAACGGCACTTGGTTAATTCAGAATTCACATTTACTAAACTTTGCATAGAGTTTGTGATCTCTCAAGCGTTGGAGCACAATATGCAAATGTTTAGCGTGTTCCTCTTCTGATTTGGAATAGACCAAGATGTCGTCGATGAATACCACGACGAACTGATCCAGCTCCGGCATGAACACCGAGTTCATAAGATACATAAAGTGAGACGGAGCATTGGTCAACCCAAATGACATGACAAGATACTCATAGAGTCCATATCTTGTCGAGAATGCTGTTTTCGGGATATCTTCCGCTTGAATTTTGATTTGATGATATCCCATCCTTATGTCCATCCTGGAGAAGACTTTAGCACCCACTAGCTGATCGAAGAGAATATCAATACTTGGTAGTGGATACTTGTTCTTTATTGTTACAGCATTTAACGGACGATAGTCGACGCATAGCCTCAGCGTCTCATCCTTCTTCTTTATAAATAAAGCCGAGCAACCCCATGGTGATGATGTTTGAGTTGCTCCTTCAATTCTGCTAATTCATTTGCAGCCATTTTGTATGGTCTTCGAGAGATCGGCGTGGTTCCTAGTATCAACTCTATTTTGAATTCCACCTCGCGTTCAGGTGGTAGGCCTGGAAGATCTTCGGGAAACATGTACGGATATTCACGGACTACCGGAATGTCTTCTAACTTGCAAGCTTCGGCATTACATACTTCCGGGTCTTTGGAAACCGTTTTGACGAGATACAATGTTTGACGCCCGTGAAGTGGAGAGTCCAAATGAACACTCTTGTTCTCGATGTCCAAAACAGACTTATGGAAGGTCAACCATGAAATTCCCAATATGGCGTTAATTCCTTGATCTTCAAGAATAATGAGGGTGGTAGGATAAATTTTCCACCCAAATGTCACATCCGGTTTCTCCGAAGAACAACCGAGTGAATATCACATGTATGCCAGGATCATTTTCTCATACATGTGAAGACAAATAGTGAAGCATCATCATATTACAAGCCAGTTGTTTAAATATAAATAATTCTTACATAGCTTACGTCTTGATGGACGATAATAAGTTCATAACATGTAAATAAAACAGCAGCGGAATGTAAATCTTGGGGGCTCCATCACAGGCGTTGCCCGGGGGACTCCGTGAACCTAGAATCCTTCCTCGGGACCAAAGTCTTGGTCATTAAACACCACATCATTCTCTTGACCTGAGCAGCAATATAAACCAACAAAAAAGAAAGTTTGAGTACCGTGGGTACTCAGCAAGTGTGGGAAAGTTATGTCATGCATGGCTAGAGCAAGGAGAGGTTGAACTCATGGTTAAAGCGCTACGCAATTATTACCTATCACCTTAGCTTATTAAGCACCTACATTACTACACAGGTGAAATGGTCCCGATCCTTCAACCCATCATCATTATCAAGTGAACATAGTCTCATCTCCAATGTTAAGCTTCCCGCTTAACATCCACAACTTCCCAATTCATCATCCTCTAATCATGAATAAGTCCAAGCCGCTCTTGACCGCAAGCACGACTGTCATGACAGTTTTGACTCTGCAGAGTTTGCACCACTGTACCCACATGTAGTGATTTCATCCCCCGTTGCCGGGTGGACTAAAAGAACCTCCATTATGCCAGTGGCCGCGAACCACGTTCACACTTCCTAGGTGTGTAGCCAGGAGATCACTACAAGGCCTTTACAAAGGGATTCCCGACGAGCGTGGACCCACTGAGGTTTCACCCCTAACAGCATACAAGAGGCTCCAACCCCGCTGCAGTGGCCCCCTCTTGAGCCTTGCGGTTCATATGGTAGTCCAGCTGACACCTATTCCCCGCACCATCCAAAACACTCATACTACGCCTGGGATACACCTAATTAATTGGCCAAGCTGCCCCATCTCAGCATGTGGTTGGCACGGTAAAGCAAGGTTACATGCTCCATGAACCGGTCCTTAGGATCCAGGCAAGTACTAAACACAAACCCAAGTCTCGTGCACCCAGCACCAACCAAATCATCTGACTTGCCTCGATCCCTACCTCTACATAACTCATAATGTCTCATTCAAGAGTAAGGTAAACAAGTTGATGATCTCATATCCCACTTATCCCATTCTAAGCATGGCTAAGCATAAGTAATATGAATGAATGACATAATAAAACAATCCCAATCCAAGCTACAAGGAAACAAGATAATGCAATTCTAGGGAAACTTCCTAGCATGGGTTTCATATTTCAATTGACAATGCAAATAATTCTATCTACACATCCTAGCATAGGATCAAAGTGGTCAAGGACACTTGCCTTCTTCCTGCTGCTCTGGGAATGGAAAGTCTTTGTCTTGGAAGGGGAGAACTTGCTCTGGGGCAGGTTCTACTCATGCCAATACACATAGCAAAAGAAAACAACAATCCATAAGCCATAGTTCACACTTTCACTCATGCAAACCACACATATATACATATGGGAGTCATTCACATTTCTAAGTGTTGTGGTTACCCTAGATGTGTTGATCTTTGGCCTACATGCACTTTTAAACATATATATAATAATTCTAACTTTTGTATTCAGATTTCTATTTGCACACTATATATGAATTTCCAATTTGAACAAATTCTTTATATTTAATTAATACACTTCTTAACCACAAAGTTTGCATAAAAGAAAGTTTCCTACTCCAAATAGGTTTTAGATCTTCTACAAAATCTTAATTTGAAGTTTTTGAAAATAAAGACCTAATTTAACCTCTTCAAATCATGCATACCTATTTTCCTATATTTTCAGATTTAATTTCTATACCTAAAAGTGAATGTTAATATTAAAATAGTAAGACACATCATCTAAACAGAATAGATTCTGATCTAAAATGTTCAGTAATATATTTTTGAACTTCCTCTCTGATGTGAACCAATTTAAATTTATTTTACCAGTTTTCAGAATTATTTTCTACCCCAAAAATATGTTTCTAGAAATAATAAAAATAAGCAACACTTAGGCAGATCTCATTTCAGCCTAAAATAAATTCTTAACTCATTCTAAAGGTTTTCCAAGTGCTAGGAGAGTTTAAATTTGCATTTGCACATGTGTTTGCCTCACCTTTTAAATTTAAATCCTAGTCACATATTCAAATTTCTGAATTTAATATCCTATGGGTCTAAAAGGCAAATCCACCCTACTACAGGGTTTAATTTACTATTTCCTAAATTTTCAGGGGCCTAGTTACATATAACAGAGGGGTTTTTCCTAATTTTTATTAAGTCCAGGGGCTAAAACTGATTTTTAAATGAATTTACATGAATTTCTGAAGGTCCAGGGGCTAGATCAGAAGTTTCTGGGGCTAGCTCGTGTTTTCCGAGATCTCCAGGGGGTACCGCGTAAGAATCCTGGCCTTTATAATGCGGGGCCGCCGTGGACCGTCCGATTTAAAACAGACGGCTGAGATTATAACACGAAGCGGTACGGGTTAGATCTAATGGGAACCGCACGATTTAAAATGGACGGGCCTCAGGGGGCCACATCGTCCTAGCCGTGCGCGGGCGGCGCTGCCCGGTGGCGCGCGACGGCGGGAGGCGGCGATCTCGTCGGAGATCTTCGGCTTTTCCTCTATACTTTCTAAAACTTGGATTTCTTGGCATAGAACGGAAGAGGGGATGTAGAGGATCTCACCTCGGGGTTTTTCTTGAGATCGGGGCCCTGGAACGCGGTCGGCGACGAGGTCCGAGGTGAAAACGCGGCGGTGCTCGCCGGAGCTATGTCCAGAGCGCAAAACACTGGGTTTCCTTCACCTGCGAGACTCCCCAGAGGCGGTGGAACATGATCAGCACGTTAGATCAGGAAATTCGAGTGAGGATCAAAGGAAAGCGGCGCTAGGGAATTCGGCGAGTTTCCTAGCGTGGAATGCACGAGGAGAGGCAGCGGAGGTTCGGTTTGGATAAGTAGCAGCGTTCGGGGCCAAAGATCGGGCTGGGGGCGCGGTTTCCGGAGGTTGGTTTTGATTCGGGTGCGAGAGAGGGCCAGGGTCGGTTGGGGTGCACGCGAGGAGAGGGATGACACGCGGGCCCCGCGTGTCAGAGAGAGGGAGAGAGGGGGGCGTGCGCGGGTTTGGGCTGGCTGGTGCACGGTCTTGGGCCAGCAGAGCAGGTTTCGGCTCACTGGCCATTTTCTTTTTTC
The DNA here is from genome assembly GCA_030760725.1 of Neostapfia colusana. NCBI lineage: Eukaryota > Viridiplantae > Streptophyta > Magnoliopsida > Poales > Poaceae > Neostapfia > Neostapfia colusana. The sequence continues at coordinate 97,899,993 of JASWHV010000007.1, read as the reverse complement.
CTTTTCCTTTTCTTTTTTTGTTTTGATTTGAATTTGAATTCCAGCTTGAATTTGAATTGCTTCATCACATGCATTACGTCAAAAGAATTTTAAATTCCCCTCTTTAGCAGGTTTTGGGGTGTTACAGCTCTACCCCCCTTAAAAGAAATCTCTTCCTCGAGATTGGTGGTTCTAGGAAAACAATTCCAGAAACTGTGCGTTAAGCTCGTCTTCTCGCTCCCATGTGGCTTCCGCTTCCGAGTGATGCTTCCACTGCACCTTGAACATCCAGATTCTTTTATTTCTTGTGAGGCGTTCCATTGTCTCCAAAACCTTGACCGGTTTCTCGGCATAAGAAAGATCCTCTCGTACGTCAACCTCATTCATGGGTAACATCTCTTCAGGCGTCCTTTGACATTTCTTGAGCTGTGACACATGGAATACATCGTGCACATCCAATAGGCGAGCCGGTAGTTCTAGTTGATATGCCACTTCGCCTTTCCTCTCCAGAATCTGAAAGGGTCCGATGTATCGAGGTGATAACTTCCCTTTCACCTTGAACCGACGAAGTCCTCGGATAGGGGACACCTTGAGATAAACATAGTCCCCACATTGAAAACGAGCTCTCTTCTCCGTACATCGGCATAGCTCTTTTGTCGGGTCTATGCTATCCTCAAGTTGTTGCAGATTTCCCTCACTTTCGCCTCGGCTTCTTGTAGTACCTCGGGCCCAATCACTTTACTTTCCCATGTTTGGTTCCGAAATAGTGGAGTTCTGCACTTCCTCCCATACAAAGCCTCAAATGGTGACATCTTCATACTAGCCTGATAGCTGTTGTTGTAGGAGAACTCCGCATACGGTAAGTTCTTATCCCAACTCCTATTGTTCTTGAGCGCACACGCTCTCAGCATATCCTCAAGGATCTGATTGGTTCTTTCCGTCTGCCCATCAGTCTGGGGGTGATAGGCAGAACTAAAATTTAGATGAGTTCCCATGGTTTCATGTAACTTCTGCCAGAACCTTGAGGTGAACTGTGTCCCTCGATCCGACACTATCTTGTTTGGCACTCCATGGAAACACACGATCCTTGACTTGTACAATTCCGCCAATTTGGATCCGCTGTAGTTTGCTTTCACGGGGATGAAATGAGCTACCTTGGTTAGCCTGTCGATGATAACCCATATCAAATCATATCCCGATTGGATCCTGGGTAGTCCCACTATGAAGTCCATACCTATTTCTTCCCATTTCAATTCAGGCACTTTGAGTGGTTGCAATAGTCCCACGGGTCGTTGATGTTCTACTTTCACCAACTGACATGTGTCACATAGGGCAACATGTTCCACGACATCTCGCTTCATGCCATACCACCAATATCTGCTCTTGAGGTCCTGATACATCTTCATACTCTCAGGATGAATGGAATAGTCGGAATCATGAGCCTCCTTCAAAATCAATTCACGGATCTCCTTCACCTCAGGTACACAGATTCTTTTCCAATGCCACACCGTACCTTGTTCATTCTCTCTGAACCCAGGGGCTTTATTTTCTTTGATGAGTTCTCTAATCTCTTGTATCTTCTAGTCATTCTTCTGACCGTTGCGTATGTCTTGCTCTAATGTAGAGTCCACTTCCATTGCGATGGACTCACAACTATTCACCAGACACAGATTGAGTTTTGCAATCTCTTCCTTCAATTCTGTAGGCATGTCCTTCGAACTCAACATGTGGACCTGCACTTTACGGCTTAAAGCATCCGCTACGACGTTTGCTTTCCCAGGATGATAGTTGATGCCCACATCAAAGTCGTTGATTAGCTCTAACCACCTCCTTTGTCTGAGGTTGAGATCTGGCTGTGTGAAAAATATACATTAAGCTCTTATGATCCATATATATCTCTGTCCTCTTCCCCATCAAGTAATGCCGCCAAATCTTCAATGCATGTAGCACTGCGGCTAGCCCTAGATCATGTGTAGGATAGTTCTTCTCGTGTTTTCGGAGCCGGGATGCATACGCCACGACATGCCCCTCTTGCATGAGAACACATCCCAACCCGTGTCCAGATGCATCACAGTACACCAAAAAATCCTTCTGCATATCTGGCATAACTAGCACTGGAGCTGTTGTCAATCTTTTCTTCAGTTCTTGAAAACTCGTCTCACACTCCGGTGTCCATGTGAATGTGATTCCCTTCTCTAACAATTTGGTGAGGGGTCTCGAAATCTTGGAGAATCCCTCAATGAACCGTCGATAATACCCAGCCAATCCTAAGAAGCTTCAGATTTCCCCGACATTTTCAGGGGTCTTCCACTTTTGCACATCCTCGATCTTGGCGGGATCTACGGAGATTCCTCCCTCTGAGATTATATGTCCTAAGAAGGGAACTCTCTTCAGCCAAAACTCACACTTGCTCATCTTGGCATATAGTTGGTGTTCTCTTAGTTTTTGCAACACCTACCTTAAATGTCCCTCATGTTCTTCTTCATCTTTGGAGAAGAGAATGTCATCAATGAAAACCACCACAAATTTGTCCAGATATTCCATGAATACCTTGTTCATGAGATACATGGAGTATGCCGGGGCATTAGTTAGCCTGAACGGCATGACGGTGTATTCATACAGCCCGTACCGAGATACGAAAGCTGTCTTTAGAATGTCGGTTTGCCTTATCTTAAGTTGGTGGTATCCCGACCTGAGATCAATTTTTGAGAACACACAAGCTCCCCTCAACTGATCAAATAAGTCTTCAATGCGGGGTAATGGGTACTTGTTCATGATGGTTACTTCATTCAACGCATGGTAGTCTACGCATAACCTTTGGGTCCCGTCCTTCTTGGGCACAAATATCACTGGAGCTCCCCATGGTGAGGAACTAGGACGAATGTATCCCTTCTATGTCAATTCTCTTAAATGTTCCTTGAGTTCTTCCAGCTGTTTGGAGTCCATCCGATAAGGCCTCTTCTATATTTGAGCTTTTCCAGGCACTAGCTCAATCGCGAATTCCACTTCACGATCGGGAGGCGTACCTAGCAACTCCTCCGGAAAAACATCTGGATATTCCTTGATAATCCTTATCTCTCCCACTTCCACCTCAACTTTATTAGTTTAATGTCCCTCCTAGGCTCTTGCACGGCTATGAACTTCACTTTTGTGCCACTAGTGTGAGTTAGTTCCACCGTTCTGGTCGAATAGTGGATGATACCTTTATGTTTGGTCAACCAATCTATACCCAAAATAATATATATCCCTTGGGAGTCTATCACTATGAGGTTTGCAGTAAATACTACCCCATTAATGTCTAGATTCACCTTGGGACACACTTGTCTTGTTCTTATTTCTCCCCCTGGAGAGTTCACTGCTAGACTATGGTTCATTTGTGTTGTTGCTAGATCATGCTTCTTAACAAACCCTTGAGCAATGAACGAGTGGGTAGCACCAGAATCGAACAACAGGGTTGCAATGTGTAAATTGGCAGGAAACATACCAATTACCACGTCAGGTGCCTCTTGCGTTTCCTCCATGGTCACGTGGTTCACCCGTCCTCGCATCACATTCTGTTGTTGTGGATCCATGGGCTTCTTCTTTGGGCACTTATGGGCGTAGTGCCCCACTTCACCACAGTTGAAGCATTGCACCCCAACCTTAGGTGCCTGGCCTTTGTTGCCTTGGGGTTGGTTCGGTGGTCCTTGTCCTGCTGGTCGAGGTTGATATGTGGGGCGAGGCTGCTGTACAAACTGACGTTGTGGCTGTGCTGGTGCTGACGGAGGCCGGAAATTCGGGTTGTACCCTCTGGGTGCTGGGTAGGGTACCACAGCACGGCTCGTCTGCCCTGCGGTTTGCTGCATCAGACGTGGGCGTGTGTTGCTACCTGAGGCTTGGTGTGACCATCCCGCCTTCCTCTTGTTTTCATTCTCCAAGGCCCTCAGCTTCCTCTCCACGACAAATGCTCTGTCTACCATCTTTTGGAAGCTTTCATACTCGTTGGAGGACATTGCACATTGCATTTCCATAGTAAGTCCTTCCACAAAACAGTCCTGTTTTTGCTCATCAGTTTCGATGTCCCGTGGTGCATAACGGGATAGTTGGGTGAACTTAGTGAGGTATTCCCTCACAGTCATGTTTCCTTGCTGCAGTCCCAAGAACTCCTTCCTCTTATTTTTGAGTTCACCCCTTGGTATGTAATGGTTGCGAAAACTGCGCTTGAACTCTTCCCAAGTGATGTTCTCGGGGTCATGATGGGCTGCCATGTAAGCGGTCCACCAATCAGCAGCAGGTCCATGCAATTGGTAAGAGGCAAACAGCACCCTCTCATACCCTTGGCATTGTATGATCCTCATCTTGCTCTCAATGGTCTTTAGCCAGTCATCTGCCTCCAGAGGTTCAGCAGCACTTGCAAACTTTGGAGGTTGAGTCCCCAGAAACTCACTCAACCTTGGTTGGCGTGGTGCAGCTTGTGGGGGGTGGAGCTTGGTGCAAGTTGGCCACCACTTGAGTTAGGATCTGGATGAGCTGATTCTGATTTTCAAGCATTTGGTGGATAGGATCAGCTCCTTCACGGCGACCACCCCTGTCTTGTCCTCCAAGAAGATGAGGGTTGCCGGCCTCATTGTTGTTGTTGGTGGGGTTAGCACCACGACCCTTTCCTCTTCCAGCCATCTATCATGATCAACCAAATGTTAACTTAAAGCATTACGTATTAACTTCCCAAATTGCTTGTTTAAACTTAAACTTTTGAGGCCTTAATATATTAATCATTTTCTGAGGGTTTCACGTAGATTTTTGGGAGCCACGTCTCACGTGAAAAATAAATGCACTCTTAATTCATAGGGTTCACACATCAAAGCAAAGAAACCTAAAGACGAGGTTGTGGACAAATGCCCATGGCTTCCACAACTCATGTCACACACCAAACATTAACACACAAATAACTCAGGTATTGACTCGACTACGCGATAACCTGCTGAAATAAGGGAAAGGACTCTAAACGACCCGTATCACTGAGCTGGCTCTTCGCGGTCTTCCTCATTATTGCGGCTGCCCACTAATTCCACTTTGGGTGGGGAAGCTGCTGGTGGAGAAGTGCGGTGACGCCTGCTCGCCCGAAGGTCTGGGGAGTCAGGAGTCCACGTGTCATTCACGGTGACACACAGTTCATTCCCATCTCCTTTTTCTCTCGCCCTCAAGCTGGCACGAAGCAACGCCTCAGTCTCCTTCATGGCGTCACGAACATCCTGAAGCTCCTGCTGGCACTCCTGCAGTCGAGTGTTGAGCATAGCAGCATCCTCCAAGCATAGGTCCATGTGCTCATGGGAAGTCCCCTGCTGCACTGGCGGGTGCTTGTACTCCGCGGTGCCACTCTCACGTTGGAGGACATACATGTACTCTGTCCTATCCAGGTGGCGACGGTTGATGTAACTCTGGCAGGTGATGGCATCCCAGGTGACATCCTTCTCAGCATCGACCTGTGTCGCCCGACAAGCTGGAGAGCGGTGGATCTTGAGTAGCTGATTTTCATGGATAATTCTCATCTCTGAGCTTCATTCTTCCCGCTTCTCACGGATGGTCCTGGTGGAGCTGTAGTGTATGATCAGCTTGCCAACATTGCCGGCGGCGTGGAGCATACGCCGAATACGGCGCAACAAGCCCCCTACTGCCAACCCGTAGGAGTGGTACGTCACCGGACGGTTCTCCTCTCTCAAGGTAAGGGCAACTACAGGAACTCTCCCTCCGGTGGACTTGCGGGCGGTGCGGATCATGCGAACCATCTAAAACATAAAGCATTTAAAATTAAGTTAGATAAGAATAAAATAAATATTGTATTTTGAATAAAAGTTGGAACTAGGTGAATAAAGTGACCCCATTAAATAACACTTTCAACCCACACCTTTGTAAAATAGTTTTTAAAAAAATAGGGTCCTTAAATACGTCCATTTCTATCTAGGTCCACGTTCCTACGAGCAACCTTGGCTCTAATACCACTTCTGTCACACCCGGTTTCTCCGAAGAACAACCGAGTGAATATCACATGTATGCCAGGATCATTTTCTCATACATGTGACGACAAATAGTGAAGTATCATCATATTACAAGCCAGGTGTTCGAATATAAATTACATAGCATACGTCTTGATGGACGATAATAAGTTCATAACATGTAAATAAAACAGGAGCGGAATGTAAATCTTGGGGGCTCCGTCACAGGTGTTTCTCGGGGGACTCCTTGAACCTAGAATCCTTCCTCGGGACCCCAATGTCTTGGTCATTAAACACCACATCATTCTCTTGACCGGAGCAGCAATATAAACCAACAGAAAAGAAAGTTTGAGTACCGTGGGTACTCAGCAAGTGTGGGAAAGTTATGTCATGCATGGCTAGAGCAAGGAGAGGTTGAACTCATGGTTAAAGCGCTACGCAATTATTACCTATCACCTTAGCTTATTAAGCACCTACATTACTACACAGGTGAAATGGTCCCGATCCCTCAACCCATCATTATTATCAAGTGAACATAGTCTCATCTCCAATGTTAAGCTTCCCGCTTAACATCCACAACTTCCCAATTCATCATCCTCTAATCATGAATAAGTCCAAGCCGCTCTTGACCGTGAGCACGGCTGTCATGACAGTTTTGACTCTGCAGAGTTTGCACCACTGTACCCACATGTAGTGATTTCATCCCCCGTTGCCGGGTGGACTAAAAGAACCTCCATTATGCCAGTTGCCGCGAACCACGTTCACACTTCCCAGGTGTGTATCCAGGAGATCACTACGAGGCCTTTACAAAGGGATTCCTGACGAGCGTGGGCCCACTGAGGTTTCACCCCTAACAGCATACAAGAGGCTCCAACCCCGCAGCAGTGGCCCCCTCTTGAGCCTTGCGGTTCATATGGTAGTCCAGCTTACACCTATTCCCCGCACCATCCAAAACACCCATACTACGCCGGGGATACACCTAATTAATTGGCCAAGCTGCCCCATCTCAGCATGTGGTTGGCACGGTAAAGCCAGGTTACATGCTCCATGGACCGGTCCTTAGGATCTAGGCAAGTACTAAACACAAACCCGAGTCTCGTGCACCCAGCAACAACCAAATCATCCAACTTGCCTCGATCCCTACCTCTACATAACTCATAATGTCTCATTCAAGAGTAAGGTAAACAAGTTGACGATCTCATATCCCACTTATCCCATTCTAAGCATGGCTAAGCATAAGTAATATGAATGAATGATATAATAAAACAAATCCCAACCCAAGCTACAAGTAAACAAGATAATGCAATTCTAGGCAAACTTCCTAGCATGGGTTTCATATTTCAATTGACAATGCAAATAATTCTATCTACACATCCTAGCATAGGATCAAAGTGGTCAAGGACACTTGCCTTCTTCCTGCTGCTCTGGGAATGGAAAGTCTTGGACTTGGAAGGGAAGAACTTGCTCTGGGGCAGGTTCTACTCATGCCAATACACATAGCAAAAGAAAACAACAATCCATAAGCCATAGTTCACACTTTCACTCATGCAAATCACACATACATACATATGGGAGTCATTCACATTTCTAAGTGTTGTGGTTACCCTAGATGTGTTGATCTTTGGCCTACATGCACTTTTAAACATATATATTAATTCTAACTTTTGTATTCAGATTTCTATTTGCACACTATATATGAATTTCCAATTTGAACAAATTCTTTATATTTAATTAATACACTTCTTAGCCACAAAGTTTGCATGAAAGAAAGTTTCCTACTCCAAATAGGTTTTAGATCTTCTACAAAATCTTAATTTGAAGTTTTTGAAAATAAAGACCTAATTTAACCTCTTCAAATCATGCATACCTATTTTCCATATTTTCAGATTTATTTTCTATACCTAAAAGTGAATGTTAATATTAAAATAGTAAGACACATCATCTAAACAGAATAGGTTCTGATCTAAAATGTTCAATAATATATTTTTGAACTTCCTCTCTGATGTGAACCAATTTAAATTTATTTTACCAGTTTTCAGAATTATTTTCTAGCCCAAAAATATGTTTCTAGAAACAATAAAAATGAGCAACACTTAGGCAGATCTCATTTCAGCCTAAAATAAATTCTTAACTCATTCTAAAGGTTTTCCAAGTGCTAGGAGAGTTTAAATTTGCATTTGCACATGTGTTTGCCTTACCTTTTAAATTTAAATCCTAGTCACATATTCAAATTTCTGAATTTAATATCCTATAGGGTCTAAAAGGCAAATCCACCCTACTACAGGGTTTAATTTACTATTTCCTAAATTTTCAGGGGCCTAGTTACACATAACAGAGGGGTTTTTCCTAATTTTTATTAAGTCCAGGGGCTAAAACTTATTTTTAAATGAATTTACATGAATTTCTGAAGGTCCAGGGGCTAGATCAGAAGTTTCCGGGGCTAGCTCATGTTTTCCGAGATCCTCAGGGGGTAGCACGTAAGAATCTTGGCCTTTATAATGCAGGGCCGCCGTGGACCGTCCGATTTAAAACAGACGGCTGAGATTATAACGCGAAGCGGTACGGGTTAGATCTAATAGGAACCGCACGATTTAAAATGGACGGGCCTCAGGGGGCCACGTCTTCCTGGCCGTGCGCGGGCGGCGCTGCCCGGCGGCGCGAGGCAGCGATCTCGCCGGAGATCTTCGGCTTTTTGTCTATACTTCCTAAAACTTGGATTTCTTGGCATAGAACGGAAGAGGGGATGTAGAGGATCTCACCTCGGGGTTTTTCTTGAGCTCGAGGCCCTGGAACGCGGTCGGCGACGAGGTCCGAGGTGAAAACACGGCGGTGCTCGCCGAAGCTGTGTCCAGAGCGCAAAACACCGGGTTTCCTTCACCTGCGAGACTCCCCGGAGGCGGTGGAACATGATCAGCACGTTAGATCAGGAAATTCGAGTGAGGATCGAAGGAAATCGGCAGTAGAAGCTTCGGTTCTCACCGGAGAGAAAAAGGGAGCGGTGCTGGGGAATTCGGTGAGTTTCCTTGCGTGGAATGCACGAGGAGAGGCGGCAGAGGATCGGTTTGGATAAGTAGCAGCGTCCGGGGCCGAAGATCGGGCTGGGGGCACGGTTTTCCGGAGGTTGGTTTTGATTCGGGTGCGAGAGAGGGCCGGGGTCGGTTGGGGCGCGCGTGAGGAGAGGGATGACACGCAGGCCCTGCGTGTCAGAGAGAGGGAGAGAGGGGGGCGCGCGGGTTTGGCTGGCTGGTGCGCGGTCTTGGGCTGGTAGAGCAGGTTTCGGCCCACTGGCCATTTTCTTTTTTCCTTTTCCTTTTCTTTTTCTGTTTTGATTTGAAATTGAATTCCAGTTTGAATTTGAATTGCTTCATCACATGCATTACGTCCAAAATTTTTTAAATTCCCCTCTTTAGCAGGTTTTGGGGTGTTACACCAAACATAGTGGTGCTTTAGAAACGACTTCATTAGTCGATATGTCTCCACCTGGCGAATGAATAAGGTAAGAACCTTTTGTGCTAACTGTGGAGATCCAATCCCGGATCATCGTTGCCTTGCTAATGAAGTTATGTGTTGCACCAGAGTCGAATAGAATGACTACCGGCTTGTCATTTAAGGTGAACCTGCCTGCAAGAACAGGTCCTCCCTTTGGCAGATCATCGACTTACACATAATTAACAGTTCCCACTTTGGACATGGCTTTTCTTTGCTGTCCAAGATCACTCTTTGGAACTGAACCCGCAGACATAATGTTTCTGCTCGGTTCAGTTGCTTCATTGACGTTGAGTTCATTTTCAATATGAAGTTGGATACCACTCGGTTCAGCTGACAAATCACCGTGATCATCTTCAACCTCTTGAGGGAAATCATATTCTGGTGCACCTTGTTGATACTGAGGTGCACGGGAAATAAGTTGCTGCTGCGGTGGAGGTAATTAAAACCTCTGTGGAGTATACGAGTCGTCATACTCCAAGAGTGACTGCACTTCTTGTGGAACCTCTCGACCGGAAGGTGAATGGATTACCCACCGATACTTCTGAGGCAGATGATTGCATTCATCCTATGATGAGTCCCTCTCCCTCTTTTCTTTAAAGCTAGAGATTGAAATAATATTCCTGAGTGATAGCACAGCTAACAAACTCATCAAAATTTTCTTGGCTAACTTGAGCCAACTCACATCGCAGCCTAGCAGTCAACCCTCGGTAAAAATGATAGCCCTTCAAGGATTGTGATTTCACATAATCAGGGACATATTGAGCTAAGCGATTGAATTCCTTCGCATACTAAATAACACTCATTTCTCCTTGTTTTAGATTCCAGAATTCATCCAGACTTGTTTGCATTATGCCCGCAGGAACGAAACAAGCACGAAATGCATCCTGGAACTCCGCCCATGTGACACGATGCCCTGCTGGTTGGATAGCAAGGTATTCTGCCCACCATGCTCCAGCAAAGCCGTGAAGCTGCTGAGCGGCAAATAGAGTCTTCTGGAATTCATCACATTGAATCAACCCAAACTTGGACTCAATGACACGTAACCAGTGATTTGCTTCACAATGGTCAGACGCTTCGGAGAATACCGGCGGTTGTGTCGCCAAGAAATCCAGATAAGTGCTCGGGTTTGGTATGTGTTGTTGAGCTTATCTATTTATTCCTTGCTGAACTAGAGTTTGAAGAGTTTCATTCATCTTTGCCACAATTTCCGCCAATCCGGTTGGCGATGGCTCTTGTGACGAAGTCAAGTCATTCCCACCTCGACTCGAACCTCCATGCTCCATTTGAGAGTGTGCACGTACCATACTGCACAAAACAAATTTTTGAGTTAATCAAAATTCTATATCAGTAGTGAGTAAAGATAAGTAAAATATGAACATGTCATGAACTTTATGAAAGCATAACCACATTCATGTTTAAACAAATCTTAAGTACGCTAAACTAATCAGCTGGACTACCCTGACCAGTTCACACATACTCCAAAATTTACTCAAGTTAACTGCAGATTCTTGACTTGAGTTCAATACCCAAGTTTTAGTAAACTTCAGTATATTTCCAATGAGTACTCATAGGCCTCTAGATCATCTCTGGATCAAAAGTTATGATTGCTCAAAGTTGACAGAATTCCTGGATAAAATTTGCCAGAATCTCCTTCTTATGTGGCTACCTTTATCACAGATGTATATGTAAATACAATAAGAATCTGAGCAAACTCTGAACTACAACAATGTTGCACATCTCATAAAATTTCCAACGGTGTATCATAGGCTCCTTAAGGATTTTTCTACAGGAAGTTATGGCTTAAAAACAGAAAGGTCCAGAGAGGTTTTTGCTGCTGTCCTGGTTCTGAACAGTTTGCCTTCAATTGGATTTTTCACCAACTTAACTTGTGATTTTGCTCCGGAGGTCTTGAAAGGAGTTGTAGAGCACTTGAAAATATTTCCAGAACTATATCATACACCTTCATTGGTTAAAGATACTCAGAGTTATGCTCCATCAAAGTCCAGCAAGAATTCCGGCCAGAAACAGAGCACTTTGTTTTTGAAAACTTTGACGCCTAGTCATGCTATAATTTGAATCTTAGCTCAAAATAAGAGTTCAGTAACTAATATTTGTTTCAAAATTCCATTTTTAGTTGAAGGTTAGTTCATGAATCATTTCTTCATAGGGAAGAGGTTATTAAGTGTAGTACGGTGTCGATGCACCGTAAGAAACATGTCGGTACTACGTTGCCTCACCAAAAGAAAATCCCAACCGGATTATACCGGCATATATGAATTATCAGTGGCACTAAGACGGTCACTCGCACACGTGTACATGGGATACGTACATGGTTAGTACCTGCAGAAGAACACTCGATAGTGGTGCACTCAAGGGTTATTTTCATTTCAGACAGGTCCATATTTGAAAGTAAATACATACGCACGTATCATTTCCATACGGCCGTCCTTGAGTTAAACCACGTCTCAAGGTACGTGATCGTCTTTTTGCATCACACGATGGGGAACCCGAGTAGAGCGCGAACGGGTCGTCACGGTTGGGGATTTTATCAACCCAACAGATACCACCTACTTCCCTGCAGGGCACGCCGATGGCAAGCGCTGCGTATGTCTTTATTGGTTATTCCTAGGCTATTCCCAGAAGAACACGCTATCGCTTTACTGACCACGCGATGGGGTCTCCACTTTCTTGCCTAATGCATGCTAGGGATCATCGTTTCATATGAACTCAGGAACATGAAGAGTTCAAGAGTTTCATATTAACGTCTCACACCAAGCTGTGAGACCTATCCCTGAACCACTTTCCTCGTCAGGGGAGCTAACCGAAATTGAACCGCTTTCGGTGGCGTTCCTTACCATAATTACCTGACCATTGGTGCGTCGTTACATAATCAAAATTCAGAATTATAACAAGTATGTTAGTCATGCCACTTTAAGTGACTATACTAGTCCTTATGTGGGCCTAATAGCGTTTCCTCACCGTATCCTAAATTTTTGCCGTAATACGATCCTTATTCCGTGCGCTATTACCAATGCGGCTCTGATACCACACTGTCATGACCTGACGCCGCCCGTTCAGTCACGGGGACGGGGCACCTCGCCGGGAATCGCATTGGGTGGTGTCGTGTTATGCGGCACCCAACAGCACACATATAAGGAAAACTGTATTACATAAATAAAATGCGGAAGATTACAAATGTTCTTTGTAAATAATTTACATAAATTAGCTACAGCGGAAGACTACAAACAGCTCACATCGAATAACTAATGAGCACTCAAGAGGAGGTCAAGCCCGTGGACTCCTCTCGCTAGCAACACGAAAACATGACAGCGGCTAGGTTCTCCATGTGTTACCCGACTCGGAAGTTTCCGAGTCTCACTGGACAACCTTCTCTATAAGCGTCGTCTTAACCTGCAAAACCACTCATATAACAAGAGTGAGCACAAAGGCTCAGCAAGACTAAACCGTCTCTCCTAAAGCATGAAACTCTACATGAAAGTAACTCAAGACATAAACATATAATTTGCAAAAAGACTCGCCTACAAGTTCATCCTTAACATTCAGATTTTAGCCATCACAGTAGTGAACTTGCGCCCAACAACATTGGAACTCCACAATCAAACATGAAACGCTTCATTCCAATGTTACTTGTCCCAAGGTGGAAATTAACTTTAGTTTGCTCTATCTCTACTTTAAACAGGGTTTTCATGCAATTTATGATAATCATAGCAGCAATTTAAACTTTGCAAACTGTTCCCACACAACTTGCTTACTACGTCACAACACAGTGAGCAAGCGGTACTCAATAACTGCGTGGGACGGTGATTCGAATTAAACACTACCCGGATAACTCGACACATACGCCCGCCTCTGAAGACCCAAATCTGGCGTCCTTCATTACGTCGTATGTGGCAACCTTTCGCACGACACTCGACTGTAGAACCGGTCGCGCCGTCTCGGGCTCATAGGTCTAACGAGACGATGTGGTATGCCTCTACAATGCACTGAACCTGGTACATCGGTTTCCTGGTTCCCATATAGCAGTAAGCATTTAGTACACAACTCAATACTTGCTCATGTGTGCCGCACACGCATCGGTCCTTAACTGACACAGGCAGAGCTACTCGACCAAGACCTCGTCTTGTCGCTGCCTAACCATCCTGCCCGGTCTCATCTTTAGAAATATAAACTTTAGTTTGCCTCTTTTTCAACTACACCCATATAATCCCGACTATAACTCGCGAGTAGATTCCAACTACTCGACTTCTACCGGATATCCTAAGCTATTTAGCAAGGCATTATTCTACAGCGGTGACCCTTTTCTACCCTTAACTCCATGGTTCATTTGGTCATGTATTTGGAGTATAAAACATTCCTGACCTAATGCACATACAAACTTTGACCCATAGTAGTGAACAAAGGAAAAACTTTATAAAACAACTTAAATGCAAACCGTAGCTTGCCTTGGTTTTGCAGGTGACTAAAGTCAGATAATTATGAAGTTAATTGCTGATGTCTTAAAGCTTAATCACTGCCCTTCTTGTTCCTTGATCCAAACTTCACTTCTCCACTTTTCCACGTTTAACCACTACACGTTATGAATATGCATATACGTTTAATTGTAAAACTTTTGGGAACAAGTTCTAATGACAAGTTTAAAACTGGAACTCTATTTAAGAATTTAAAATGACACTGGTGCTAGTGGTTTGGGTTTTGGTTAAAGTACTATGATCAAGTGATAGGTGGGGTTCATCCCTTGGGTGTTGATCACCTAGTGATGTTGAACAGAACTGTACTGATCCAGGACTCCAATGGAGCTGAAACTTTTCATGTGAGTTCCTTGTCACAGGAAAGTCATCTGGACCAAATTTTAGAATTTTTCAATGAGTATATCACTCAGAACAATTCCCTAAGCATTTAGGGAAAAAGGAATTAATTCTGAATAAATTTGCACTTTCATGCAAATTCAAGTGAACTACAAATCTAAACATAACTCAGGGATCATGCATGAATTTTCCTAGGATTTTTGGAACTAGGAATTGCCTAGAACTGAATTTCCAAGTTTTGGAAATTCTCTGGAAATGTTTCTGTATTCAATTGAACACAGAAACTTGAAATCAGAATTTTCCTAACTAAATCAACTCCAAATGAGCTGAAACTTTTACAAGAGTTCACTAATATCCTAAATAATATTCTGGCGACATTTCCGGATTTTTGGATGAACCAAACTCCCTCTAAAATTCTTTTCTCTGAAAAATTTTAAAAAATTTTCCAGAATTAAATAATGACTTTCATGCAAATTAGGTTGCATATTTGGATAGAGTTTTTGAATCTGAATTCAATCCAAATTTGTATCACTAAATTTGGAGCTTCCTAACAAAAATTATGGGGTTCTAAAGTTTGGAGAATTTAAGGAATTCAAATTAACCGGAAAAAAATTTAAATCCTGTGCGTGGGTCCAGGGGGACCACGTGTCACTTGCTGGATCAAGCCACACGAGGCCACTGAATTCTTCCCGCGCATCCACAGCCTCATCCGGCGCCATAGAGGATCCCACATATTTTAATCCCCACAGTCTACCTCCCGCTCCCGCGCGACCCCGCCGCCGGAGCTCGCCGGAATACCTCGGAACCCGGTCGTCCGTCCATCTCCGGTGCTTAAACTTGCCGCCAGCCCCTAATTTCGTGCGCTGAACACGTGGGGAGGATTTCCCCACACTAACGTCGGCCCTAACCGAGCTCGCGACGGTGCGGCGGCTTAACCAAGCTCCGGCGACGTAGCGCCGACGTTCTAGCTTGCCAAATACACGATGGATTGGTGCTACAGCATCAGTGGAAGGTGTAGCTCGTCGACGTGTACACCGATTTTCTTGAGGAGGCCGCTAGCTATGCCATCACCGTGCGCCCGAGATGTTTTTCGTGAATGCGGAGAAGAACTTGACGTTCTTCAGCTAGGGTTGATGGAATCGTGCCCTGTTTGGTCGAGGAGATCCGTAGGAGGCCAAGGATCATGACCCCAGAACACAATCGGGAGCCCCTATGCCTCGGAGGGGAATTTCACAGTTTGGAGCCGGCAACCCGAAGAAACCGCCCTGAGGAAAACCTAAATTCCAGCTAGATGGTCCTTTGAAACTATCCCAGACTTGATGGACAGCAAGGGGAGGTGGTAACCAACCTTATCTGTGACTTTGTTGTGCGTGAAACGCCGGAGAGACTCGGTTTGACGTGAAGCCACTGAGGTCGGTCCGCCGGAGAAGAAAAGGCTTCCGAGGTGATTGTTGCCCGCTGAACTATCGAAACTTGCTTTGACAGGCTTCAGGGAGCGTGGGCGACGCGCTTTCGAGTTTGTCCGGGTGTCAAAGCTCGCGAAGACGAATGACGACGGAGAACCGGTTGTGTGCGCGTGGCGGCGGCATGAACTCCCGGGAACAGCGTTGCGGCGTGGAGGAGGCGTAGCTCGAGCGTTTTCTCGGTGTTGTGAGGTGCACACTCCCGGTGGAAACTGATAAGGGCGAGGAAACTCCAGCAGCTGCTCGGGAGGTGTCGTTGGTTGCCTTGATGTCGGCCTGCGCTGCATTTGGTCTGAATTCCGGTGTGAACAGAGAAACAGAGTACTGACTCAATTTGCAGATATTTGAGTGTACTGACCAGTGGGCCCCACTGTCCCCCTTATCTTCTCCAAAATCTCTCAAATTTGGCAACTGTTGAGGTTTAATTGTGGGGAGTTCGAAACTGAAGTGCATTTGTAGAATTGGGCCGATTTTCATCCAAATTCAAATGTATATTTGAATTCATTATAATTTAGTGTCCTTTTGGAAAAATGAGTAACAAAACATTTCAAAAATTCATGAATCTTTGCATACCCACTTATTTGGACCTAAGGAATTTAAATATGGAATCTGATTTAAAATTTGGCTGCTGCACTTGAGCTTTTGAAAACAACAGTTTGAAATTCCTATTGTAGTTTCCTCATTTGAACCTCAAGTTGAACAATTAGTTTGTAATTCGATTTTTAAACTTTCCATTGCACATGTACTTCAAATAGGTGGTTTTAAACCACCTAGGGTCCAAGCCTATAATGACCATAAGCTTGTTTAAGAAGAACTCTCATGTGTATTAGCATTTGTGGAAAAGTTTAAACAAGTCCCATTTCTTGAATTTAAACTCAGCTTTATTCACAGCACAAGTTTTCCATTTACAAGTTTTGGGACTTTACAACCTACCTCACTTCCTCCTTGTGGGAGAGCCTTTCTCCTACCAATGGCAGCAGCGGGGAATTTTCCTATGGAAGATTAGGGCAGGACAGATCGTCGGGCTTCTCCTCCGGTGACGGCGAGGCGTGACGGGGCTCGACGGCGGCCAAATTCCAGTGAGGGGGGGGGGGACTTGGCTACTTGGCAGCAAGGAAGGGGGCTTCGCAGCAGGGGGAACGACCAAAAAGGGAGAGGGCTGCGGCCAGGGGGTGGGGGTTATATTTATAAGGGGGAAAAAAAGAGTCCTAGGGGTGGAAACAAAGAGTCCTAGCAAGATGGGACTCAACCAAAGAGTCCTAGGGGTGGAAACAAAGAGTCCTAGCAAGATGGGACTCAACCAAATAGTCCTAAAGATGGAAACAAAGAGTCCTAATGGTGGGGGATTTAACCAAAGAGTCCTAGAGGTGGGGGACTTAACCAAAGAGTCCTAACGTTGGGGATTAGGGTTTCCCCCCTTAAGGGCTGCGGCCAAGGGGTCTCCCCCTTAATTGGTACGGCCAATTTGGGGAAAATTGACCCCAAATGTGGGGGAAATTCCCCTTTTGTGGAATTGGTGAATTTGGAAATTGGGAGGAAATTTTGGGGAATTTTGGGAATGGCTCATTTCAGCTATCTTTTCCCATTCCTTACCATTTCTATGTCACTTGTTCCTTTTCTACATTCCTCTCTCCATTCCTATGTCCCATTCTCCATTTCTACATTCCCCTCTCCATTTCTATGCCCCGTTCTCCATTTCCATATTTCCCTTCTCATTTTCTATGCCCCATTCTCCATTTCTATATTTCCCTTCTCCATTTCTGTGATTTTTCCTCCATTTCTATTGTTCCTTCCTCCATTTCTATGGTTCTTTCTCCATTTTGTAAGGGCCTCAGTTTTTGGCACACATTTGAAGTGTTCATCACCACACCACACACCTCATTTTAGGAAAGATGATGAACACAAATGAAGAGCAAGTAACCACCATCAACATGCTCATTAGAGAACAAACTCACATATTGCAAAAGTGGTATTTTCCACATGTGATATAGGTGGGCTGGACATATAAAAACTCCTACACATTGCTAAGGATGTCCATGCCAAGTTTCACCCAAATTCAAAACCTTTTTGAGGTCATTTTGGGTATAGCTAGAAAGAGGGCAGTTTGAAACCACATTCAAATTCAAACTGTTTTTATCCCATGAATTCAAAAGTGGGAGGCATATTCTTATTCAGCACATTTTTGTGAGCTCACACACCAATTTTCACTCCATTTGGAGTTGATCTTGACATGAGCTAAGTGGGACAAATTCAAACTTTATTTGAATTCAAAACTGAACTTGTGCTGAAATTCATTCATACCAAACCCAATTTGAATTCTAATCAATTCAAATGGCTCATGGGTGAATAATTGGAATCACCAGGGGTATTATGGGGCTCACTGTTTACAACAGTGATTAGGAGTAAATTTCAGAGATTAAAACCCCAGGTGGGACCCACATGTCATAGAGGGAAGAAGGAGAAACTTGCACCCAAAGTCAGAGTCTCGGTGGGAACTTCCACCGAGCAGCTGCCGACTCCACGCTCGGGAGCAGCTGTGCTCGCCACCGAGGAGCAGCAGCGCCACCAGCTGCTTCCCGCACCCACACGCGAACCCAAGGGCGGTTCCAGGGCCCTCTTAAGGCGCTCCACGGGTGCAGGCACCGATCATTTCCTCCTCTCCCGCGATCACCGAGCCACTAACCTGCCTCCTCTCTGCTCAATCGGAGAACCGCGAAACCAGCTCACCTTCTCCCTCCCCGAGCTGCTAGACGGTCACCTGAGATCGCACTCTACCTCCCCAACGCCAGAAACCCCGAGCTCTGACCTCCGGTGCTCGAAAACGATCGCCACCGCGGCGACCTAGCCTCAGCCGAGAGTCAGGCGCCCATGGACAGCGTTCCACAGGCGTTTTCACGGTCCAGCAAGGGAGGCAACAGGAGCGTGCGACCACCGTGCTGCTCTCCTCCAAGTTTGGAAGCAAACCGTGAAGAATCCACAGAAAATTCCTAGTTTTTACTCCGGCGACCGTAAACCGAGCTTCTGGTATGGTTTCTTTAAATTCTCGCTCTATGATCTTTCAGAGGTTATCAAATCTTGCACATCAACGCTGGACTAGCCGGCGATCAAGTTCTTTTCTGCATCAGTGGCGTGAAACTGTCTAGGAGTAACGAATTTCGAGCTCGATCGAGGGCGGTCATGGCGGGCACGATCGGTCACACGATGCCGACCGACTTGCCGCCATCCCTGAACCCTTTTGGCACCTTGTCGAGTTTCCTAGAGGTACACCGATGCTGTAGGACCGTTTGTTCGAGGTGTTGGTGGGTTAGAACCCACGGTCGACGGCGCCGAACCACAACCGAGGCCGCGGCACGTCGCCGAGCTATTTCCGGTCACCCCCAGCCCGACCTGACACCACCGACGTGTTCCTCAACGTCGACAACCCCCTTGCGGCGAGTTTCAGACCATGGGAGGTCCGGCAGCGACGAGCCGGCGAGCCCCTAGTCTGCTCCGGCAAGGTCTGCGGCGCGGGCGCGAGAGAATGGCGGGAGGAAGACGAAGCCGGCTGGCCCACGTGTCAGCGGCTGAAGAATTTAAATTGGGATCGGCTGTGCTGGCATGCAAATACCCTGTGAGCTCCGGTGTGCCGGACACCTCCGCGCCCGACACGTGTCCCCACGGGCCCCCGAGAATTTAAACTTTTCCCCCGATTTTCAGAATTCTTCCAAACTTCAAATCCTCATAACTTTGGCTAGAAAGCTCCAAAGCGACTGAACCAAATTTTGCTGGATTCATCTCTCTGAGCACTTTCCAGCAAATCAAGTTTCACTTTATGAAATTTTTTAATTCTCCAGAATTAATTCCTCAAAGTTTAAACTGTTTGGAATTTTAACTGGAGAATCCTTTGGAGGAAAATTCTGAAATTTTGCTAGGATGTTCACCAAAATAACCTTGAACTACCATAAAAATTTCAGACCCATTGGAGCTCATTTAATCCACCTAATGATGTGATTAGTGAAGCTGTTCCACAGAAAATAGAAATGTTCAGAAACATTTTCAGGATTTTCTCTGAAATTGTTTAGCTCATATCTTTAGTTAGGAACTTCCAAATTAAGTGAGACCAACTCCATTGGAACCCTCTGAAAATCTAGTTTTCAGAAAGTCATAGTTTGTTTCATGATAATCCTTAGAGCACCCTAAGAGTTCCAATTAAGGTCAACGACATAATTAATTGTGGAGGGCTCAAATGAGCTTTGCTGCAACTAAAACTTGACCAAGTCTCTATTTAGGTTGTAACCAAGCCACAGTAAAAGTTTCACAGTCATTGAGTCTGTATAGTTGGATTTATAAGCTTCACAAGTTCAAACTTAATACAAATGCATTAAATTAATACATGTATTGCTTCTATCATGTAGTCGCTAAGGTCGAGGAGGAACCCGAAGTCCTAGACTTCGTTACTCCAGAGGAACAGCTTGCCTACGACCAAGAGCAGCATGGCAAGCCCCGGTTTGCATCAACCTTTTTACAAATGTTTATTGTTTTGAGCACATACTTGTTTACTTTAATCTTTGCATCAGAGTCTTGTTTGGAAGCCCCACTGCATAGCCAAGAGAACCATGGGTTGGGTTAGGATTGCAAACCCCGTTAGCTACTGCAATGCTAAGATAGAGTAGGATTCGGTACAAGTCGAGTAGTTGGAACTACTCGCGAGCATAGGCTAGAGGCACTCGACTCGGGTAGTGATAGCACATGAAACACATGGCAAGAAAATGAGACCGAGCGGAGGGTAAGGGCAGCAGGACTTTGGGGCCTGTGTGCTGTAGCTCCGCTTGTGTCGATTGAGGACCGAGCCGTGTGCGGGCCTGTTGAACAAGCTAGAACAGTACCGAAGACCTACCGGCTATATGGGAACCGGGAAACCGATGTAACTCGGGTAGCTGGGTATTGAGGCATTGCCCGTCGTTGATGGTAGGTTGAGAGCTCGAGGTGTAAATCGGCTGGCGGCATGGAGATGCGCGTGCAGAGACCTCTTGCTCGGGACGATGGGACCGGTTCAATATTTGGCTGACGGGCGAAAGGTGGTTGCGTACGGCGTCCGTGATGGTTGTTGTAGGCAACATCGAGTACGAGCGTACGTGACGGGTTGTTCGGGTAACCCTGCAGGTGTAAATCGATTATAATCGCCGTCCCTCGCGGTCAGTGAGTACCACTTGTTCACTGTACCGTGACGTAGGAAGAATAGGCTAGTTACATGTTAAAATGTTGCGGATTGAAAGATGGACTTGATTGCTAATGAATTGCTGTAGTTTAGAGCTAACTAAAGTACATTTCAACTTTGGGCAGAGTACATGAGAGAAATGTGTTTCTTGTTTGATTGCGGCTCTCTCATGTACCTCAGTGTAAGGTTCTCCACAACCTGCTGCTAAAACTTGAAAGTAAGGCTCTACTAATTAGGCGAGTCCTTGCAAATGATTTTTACCTCATGTAACCCATCACCCCTCATGTAGAAGTTCCATGTTTAGGTGAGACGGGTCAGACTTGCTGAGCCTTCGTGCTCACTGCTTGTGTTTGAAGCTTTTGCAGGGTTCTATGAGGAAGGGACTCCCGAAGAGGAGACGGAACCCCAGGAGGGGAACCCCGTCGAGTGGGAGTCGTGCACGCCGCAGAGTTAGTGTGTGTGTGTGCTAGCAAGGACACGTTCAAGGGCTGAACGTGCACTTGATGCTTAGTCTACGCCCGTGAGTGTAGACTGAACTTATTTTGTTGTAAACATGTTCATAAACTTGTTTATGTAATAAAATTTCGCTTCCGCTTTGTACCTTTGACGTGTGTTATACGGTGCTGTGCAACGCAGCACCCCTCAGCGTGATCCTGGCTCGACAAGACCGTTGGGGTCGTGTCAGCGTGGCATCAGAGCTCGCTTGAGGTTTAACGCACTACAAAGGTCATCTTTTTCAAAAATCCAGTGAGGAACGAGTTAGTAGCCCGTATAAAGATGTTATTAGCATATATAAAGTGGCATATTAACCTATTTGATTATGTCAGAAAATCGTGCATCTCGGGACGTTCATGTCTTGGGGGGTGCACGTAAGCGCTGTCCACCAGTGCGCACAAGCTGAAGGGTGGAGCCCCACGGGTGGCAGGTAACCCGACCCGCTTTGATATCCTCTACGACTCTTCATGTCGTTTGGGGTATTGGAGCAACGTCTGTCCCAGGCATGCGTGGTGCAACTTGGGAGACCCCGTCACGTGGTCTGAAACATGAACAGGTAGCTCAAGGCGTGGTTGGCTTGAGAACATCCGGGCGAGTGATGACGGCCGGTTGTACGAACTGTATGGATTCCGGGCTCGGTGTGCAGCCGAGTCTGATGATTGTTTGAGTTTCTGCAGGTAGCCTGACCATGAAACGGTAGATGTGTAGCATCCGTATGCGAGTGACGTTTAGTGCCATTGAATTAACGAAGACGGCTAAGTCCGGTATAGGTTCTTCTTTGTGAGGACGTAGTACCGACATAATCTGGTGACGCATCGATGTCACACCCCATTAAATGAACAACTTCATTTAAAACTTGAAGGTTTTGATCTAAAGTATTAAAACTTGATGTAACTCCTTCCCTTGAATAAGATATCCAAAGTTAACAAGTTTTCAACTTATAGGTTGTTAAGGACAGAGCACTCTATTTTCAGCTGAATCAAGGCTGAAGTTGATCAGAGGTTAGAGGTTGAGTTATTTCGAGGTTAGGGTCATATGATACATTTCTGGAAATCTTTGGAAGAGATTTACAACTCTTCTGTTGAGGTCCGGAGATGTTTCATCCCTTAACCCCTTGAAAAATGCAGTAGAGTTGAAACTGTCCAGAAAACAGGACAGAGTAAAGACTCTCTGTAGACTCTCTGTAAATTAAGCATAACTTCCTGCATAAAAATCCAAAAATGGAAAATGAGGTAGTTATGGAAAGCTTATGAGATGGGTTACAACTTTGTAACAGAAAGTTTTGTCAGATTAGGAACAGAATTAACTGGAATTCTTGGATTAAATCAGTACCTAAAGCAGGGAGGTGCTGTCCAATTTTCTCCAGAAATTCTGTTAACTTTGACATCTCATAACTTTTGAACCAGGACAGATCTTAGGACAAGCAAATACTTTCTGGAAAGCTATTTAAGTTAGCTTTAACTTTGATGTTGAGCTCCAGACTAGTTTTGCTTTTAACATGGCTAAATCAGGTTGAAATGGAAACTGGTCAGGGCTGTCATGGGAACAGCAGATCAGCAGTCAAATTTGTTTACAATTTGAACTATGTTTCCAAGTTTTATGGGTTCAATGACATGTCTTATGTTATAACTCAGTGGTTTACTGTTTAAATAAATATTTGACATTTCTCAAATATATTTTTACAGATGACAGCAAATAAACAGTTGGAGAACAGGTGGGTAATGTCCCACTGTTCTCACCGTAGCGGCTACCCGGAAGCATTGTGCCAAATGCTCCAATATTTCGGGTACAACCAGATGCCGCAGTACTTCGCCAAGGAAGAAGGCTAAGAGGGGAACAAAACGTGGACGATCCATGTCGAAGTCCCTGCAGGACCTACGCCACCCGGTTGGGTGCCGTTCACCATCACGGTGAGAGGAAGACAACCGGAAGGGATGTGGCAAATGGCAGCCCGTGACACTATGTCACGTTTCTGCCAACTACACGTGCAGGCTATGGAGGGCACTCCATACGTGCTCGTTCCGGTGGAGGGACGGGCTCAGAATGTGTGGGAAGAGAGGTACCGGGAGGCAACAGATCCGAGTTGTCCAAGATACAACCCCGCGGAGGCAAATCTCAGCCTCCAGATGAGGGCGGGAAACGCTGTGATGGACAGCCAAGCTGTTCATACGGAGCGTCTCGCCACAAAGCGCAAGGAGAGTACGAGCCGTGGAGACCATTTCGAGAGTGCTCACACCGCACTCCGCAATGTGCTCCTTCCGACGATCAAGCGACTAAATGAACAACACAATCAGTTGCATCGTCTGAAGAAGGCAAAGAGGAAAAGCCGTGTCGACATCGCGGCGTTGCAAGAACTGGTACATAATCTGACCCAGCAGAACGAGGAACTTACTCAAGAGCGGGACGACGCTATTGAGGAAGGGCAAGGCTGGGAAGAAGATTACAAACAGGCTATGGACGAGGTGCATGCTTTGCAGGACCTCGTACCTCCAGTATTGGGCATACCGGTGGTCTTGGGTCTTCCAGCAATGGGAGAACCCGGGATGGGAGAAGAGGTGGTAGATCCGGAGCCACCAGCAGAGGTACCGGAGGAGGACGACCCACGGGAGGTTGAGTTCTACTCCGAGTAGGGGGTTACGGTTGCCAAGTAGGGCAGCTAGGGTAGCGTAACCCAACTTTTGTAATCGGTGACATGTTGTGTAGACAGTAGCGTATGTATAGGTAGTGACGACATGAGCACGACTTCTCGGAGACCCGAGAATAATGTATCTTGTATAAAGTTTATTCTTTATCAATATATGTGAATGTTGTGCAAATTAATCATGTGTCACTTCAATACCTACTATTGCTTATGGAAGTTTAAGTAAGACATGTGCTAATTGCTGCTGTTTTGGAATTTCAGAATGACGCGTACTCGTGCCAACCCTGATGTTGGGGGTACTAGCCAAGGGGGAGAGACCTCCCAAAAGCCTCCCGAGGACTCCTCGGGACCGCAGCAGCAGCAACAGCAACAGAAAACACCGCCACCGCCACTGCCAACGGTTACATTGGCCGACATCGTCGCGGCAATGGCGGGTTCACATCAGCAGCACACGGAGTTGCTGCAAACTCTAATAGCGAATACGTCTCGCCCAGAGAGACATCAAGACCGTGAGGAGCGTCAACAGAGCTCCTACTCCGACTTCCTGGCGACTCATCCCCCGGTATTTTCAAGGGCGGATGAACCTCTTGACGCGGACAACTGGCTCCGCGCGATAGAGATGAAGTTCGGGCTGCTCCAGATAAGCAAGCAGCGCAAGACTCAGTTCGCGGTCCATCAGCTCCAAGGATCCGCGAGCGCGTGGTGGGCCAACTTCTGTGCTTCACAGTCCACCGACCGAGTGATGACCTGGACGGAGTTTCGGACGGCCTTCAGGGCCTATCATATACCGCCAGGTCTGATGAAGAGGAAGATGCAGGAGTTCTTACACCTGCAACAAGGGAGCCGGAACGCGCTGGAATACTCCAGAGCGTTCAACGATCTCACGCTCTACGCGTCGTATCACGCAGATACGGACGAGAAGTGGCGGGACCATTTTTACCAGGGGCTTAACAAGCTCCTGAAGGACAAGGTGTCGATGTTCAATCGCGGCAGCCTCAACGACATCATTGATGCTGCGATTGTTCAGGAGGACTCCGGCAAGGAGTTGGCGGCGGCGGAACGAAAGCGAAGCGCGCAGCAGAGCAGTGGAGAAGGAGGCGGTCCTTCTCAGAAGTTTCGGATGGTGAATCGGCCACCATAAGGTCCACGCTGGCAACCACCACAGCGGTCGATGCCGTTCTGCAGTGGGCCGTACTCTTCACCGGCATTCAGGCCGGCACTGCCAGTACCACCACCGCAACAACAACAGCAGCAGCAGACGATGCCGCGTGCGTATGCACCTCAGCAGCGCATGCCGGGCTTTCATCCCCTGAGCTCTACACCAGCAGCAGCCACATGTTACAAGTGTGGTCGTCCAGGACACTTCGCGAGCAGTTGCCCGGAGAGGCAAGGCGGCGGAGTGGCACCACAGTTTCCGTGGAGGAATCAACCCAGAACCCTACTAATGCGCGGCGGGCAAACCCTAGGCCCGGCACCGTCCACCAGCTTGCCATAGAGGACGTGCCGGAGGGCGAGCCAATCCTTGCGGGTATGTTCCAACTCCACCAGCATCCCGCTATAGTACTGTTTGATTCAGGTGCCACGCATAATTCTATTAGCCAAGCTTTCATTGCTAAACAAAGCTTGCCAATACTACCCACCGATAGTCCATATTTAATTTGTTCACCGGGTGGGAAGATTTCAGCAAGCGTAATGGTTTCCAAAGCACCATTATGCTTAGCGGGTAGAGTGTACCTCACGTCTCTCATTATCTTAGAGGGACAGAAGGTCGATGTCATCCTAGGGATGTCGTGGTTAACCCGCCATGGCGCTGTTCTAGACACCGTCCTTCGAGTCGTGCACTTAAACGCAGAGGTGCACGGTTCTCTCTCATTATTTCTGGACAGTCCAGAAATAAAACTTCCAAGTGTCTATCAAGCCACAACCATCAGATTGGAAGATATTCCAGTGGTCCGAGAGTTCCCTGACGTATTCCCGGATGATTTGCCAGGAATGCCACCCGATAGAGAGGTGGAGTTCAAGATTGAACTTGCACCGGGAACCATGCCAATATCCCGAAGGCCGTATAAGATGGCGCCCAAGGAGTTGGCTGAACTGAAGACTCAGCTCACGTACCTTCTGGAGAAGGGTTTTATTAGGCCGAGCTCCTCTCCATGGGGCTGTTCGGCATTATTTGTCAAGAAGAAGGATGAGACGTTGCGGCTTTGCGTGGACTATCGTCCATTAAATGCCGTAACCATCAAGAACAAGTACCCGTTGCCACAGATTGACATGTTGTTTGATCAGTTGGTCGAAGCAAAGATCTTTTCCTAAATGGACTTAAGATCCGGGTACCATTAGATTAAGATAAGGGCTGAGGACATTCCGAAGACGGCTTTCTCGACGAGGTACGGACTTTATGAGTACCTGGTCATGTCCTTCGGCCTCATCAATTCTCCAGCTCATTTCATGTACTTGATGAACTCGGTATTCATGCCGGAGCTGGACAAGTTTGTCGTGGTCTTCATCGACGACATCCTGGTATATTCCAAGTCGGAGGAAGATCACAAGAAACATCTGCGTATAGTCTTGTAACGGCTGCGGGACCACAAGTTATACGCAAAATTCAGCAAATGCGAGTTTTGGATATCGCAAGTGCCTTTTCTCGGACATATCATCTCAGCGGAGGGTATCGCTGTGGACCTGAGCAAGATCACTCAAGTGCTGAATTGGAAATCCCTGAGAACTGTTCACGAGGTACGGAGTTTCCTAGGACTCGCGGGATATTATCAGAGGTTCATTCCGAACTTCTCGAAGATTGCCAAGCCAATGACAGAGCTGCTGAAGAAGGCTACCAAATATGTTTGGAGTCCAACATGTGAAGCAGCATTCAAGGCTTTAGTCAAGCACCTGACATCAGCACCGGTTTTGGCGCAGCCAGACACAACAAAACCGTTCGATGTGTACTGCGATGCATCCTGCATTGGGCTCGGATTTGTGCTGATGCAAGACCGAAGAGTGGTTGCGTATGGGTCACGGCAGCTTAGAAACCATGAGCAAAACTATCCAATCACGACTTGGAGCTCGCTGCCGTGGTACTTGCACTGAAGATGTGGAGGCACTACCTACTCGGTAACCTCGTACATTTATATACCGACCACAAAAGCCTCAAGTACATATTCACTCAGAAGGAGCTGAACATGAGGCAACGAAGATGGTTAGAATTGATAAAGGATTACGAAATAGAGATCCATTATCATCTGGGTAAGGCAAACGTAGTGGCGGATGCGCTGAGCCGCAAGTCACACGTCAACAATCTGACCATCACACCGTTGGAAGAGAGCGAACCACCACTACATGTGATTCCACACGGAGCTCTCTACAACCTAGCTTTGATCCCCACCATCCGTGAAGAGATAGCGGCAGCCCAGAAGAATGACAAGGGCATGTCACATTTGTGGATACGTGTAGACAGTGGGGAGTTTAAATGTTTCCGGAAGGACAGAGACGGCGTCCTATGGTTTAAGGACCGGATCGTCGTACCCCGAAACCGGGAGTTACGGAAGAAAATTTTTGATGAGGCTCACTTATCAAAATTTTCTATTCACCCCGGCAGCAACAAGATGTATCAAGAACTCAGAAGCAAGTTTTGGTGGACACTGATGAAGCGAGAGACTGCAAAATACGTGTCCGAGTGTGATACATGTCGAAGGGTGAAGGCGGACCATATGCGGAAACCGGGACTGCTGCAACCACTGGGCATTCCTGCCTGGAAGTGAGAGGATGTGAGCATGGACTTCGTCGTCGGTTTACCCACCATCTTGCAGAAACATGATTCTGTGTGGGTGATCATCGATCAGCTCACCAAAGTTGCCCATTTCATCCCGGTCTACACCAACTACAACACCAAGAAGTATGCTGAACTGTACATCTCACGGATCCTATGCTTGTACGGCGTACCCCGTACCATCATATCGGATCGGGGCACTTTATTTGTGTCCCGTTTGTGGGAGCAGCTGCACGCTGCCTTGGGGACGAAGCTGATCCGTAGTTCAGCATACCACCCGCAGACGGATGGACAAACCGAGCGGGTAAATCAAATTTTAGAAGACATGCTACGAGCTTGCGCTATCAACCACGGCAAGAATTGGCATGATCACTTGCCGTTAGCCGAGTTCTCGTACAACAATGGGTACCAAGCCAGCATCAAGATGGCGCCCTACGATGCGCTATACGGGCGGAAATGCCGCACACCATTGAACTGGTGTGAGTCTGGCGAAAGGGTTACCTTCGGGATTGACCTCATCAACAACGCGGAAGAAAAGGTTCGACTGATTCAAGTGAACCTAAAAGCCGCTCAATCCCGTCAGAAACAGTATGCGGACCGGAGAAGGTGCCCATTACAGTTCGAAGTTGGAGATCACGTATATCTACAGGTGTCTCCAATGAAGGGCGTAAACAGATTTTGGGTGAGAGGAAAGTTGGCACCCCGATTCATCGGTCCATTCCAGATTACCGAAAGATGTGGATCAGTGGCATACCGGCTGAAATTACCAGAAGCACTTTCAGATGTGCACGACGTCTTTCACATTTCCCAGCTGAGTAAGTGTCTTAAGCTATCAACTACTGTTCTGCTGGAAGACATTGAAGAACTGCAACCGGATCTCACCTATCGAGAGGAACCGGTGCAGATTATTGATGAAAAGGCCCAAACCACACGCAACCGTACATTGTGGTTCTACAAGGTTCTATGGAGTAATCACTCCATGGACGAGGCGACATGGGAGAGCGAAGAACTTCTTCGCGCTAACTACCCCGACTTTTTCACGTCGCATATCCGGTAATTTTCCACCGTCCTCTCTCTCATTTTCACCTTATAATCTCGGGACGCGATTATTTTAAGGGGGGAGGAATGTAAGGGCCTCAGTTTTTGGCACACATTTGAAGTGTTCATCACCACACCACACACCTCATTTGAGGAAAGATGATGAACACAAATGAAGAGCAAGTAACCACCATCAGCATGCTCATTAGAGAACAAACTCACATATTGCAAAAGTGGTATTTCCCACATGTGATATAGGTGGGCTGGACATATAAAAACTCCTACACATTGCTAAGGATGTCCATGCCAAGTTTCACCCAAATTCAAAACCTTTTTGAGGTCATTTTGGGTATAGCTATAAAGAGAGCAGTTTGAAACCACATTCAAATTCAAACTGTTTTATCCCATGAATTCAAAAGTGGGAGGCATGTTCTTATTCAGCACATTTTTGTGAGCTCACACACCAATTTTCACTCCATTTGGAGTTGATCTTGACATGAGCTAAGTGGGACAAATTCAAACTTTATTTGAATTCAAAACTGAACTTGTGCTGAAATTCATTCAAACCAAACCCAATTTGAATTCTAATCAATTCAAATGGCTCATGGGTGAATAATTTGAATCACCAGGGGTATTATGGGGCTCACTGTTTACAACAGTGATTAGGAGTAAATTTCAGAGGTTAAAACCCTGGGTGGGACCCACATGTCATAAAGGGAAGAAGGAGAAACTTGCACCCAAAGTCAGAGTCTCGGTGGGAACTTCCACCGAGCAGCTGCCGACTCCACGCTCGGCAGCAGCTGCGCTCGCCACCGAGGAGCAGCAGCGCTACCAGCTGCTTCCCGCGCCCACACGCGAGCCCAAGGGCGGTTCCAGGGCCCTCTTAAGGCGCTCCACGGGTGCAGGCACCGATCATTTCCTCCTCTCCCGCGATCACCGAGCCACCAACCTGCCTCCTCTCTGCTCGATCGGAGAACCGCAAAACCAGCTCACCTTCTCCCTCCCCGAGCTGCTAGACGGTCACCTGAGATCGCACTCTACCTCCCCAACGCCAGAAACCCCGAGCTCCGACCTCCGGTGCTCGAAAACGATTGCCACCGCGGCGACCTAGCCTCAGCCGAGAGTCAGGCGCCTGTGGACAGCGTTCCACAAGCTTTTTCACGGTCCAGCAAGGTAGGCAACAGGAGCGCGCGACCACCGTGCTGCTCTCCTCCAAGTTTGGAAGCAAACCGTGAAGAATCCACAGAAAATTCCCAGTTTTTACTCCGGCGACCGTAAACCGAGCTTCCGGTACGGTTTCTTTAAATTCTCGCTCTATGATCTTTCGGAGGTTATCAAATCTTGCATATCGACGCTGGACTAGCCGGTGATCAAGTTCTTTTCTGCATCCGTGGCGTGAAACTGTCTAGGAGTAACGAATTTGGAGCTCAATCGAGGGCGGTCATGGCGGGCACGATCGGTCACATGGTGCCGACCGACTTGCCTCCATCCCTGAAACCTTTTGGCACCTTGTCGAGTTTCCTAGAGGTACACCGATGCTGTAGGACCGTTTGTTCGAGGTGTTGGTGGGTTAGAACCCACGGTCGACGGCACCGAACCTCAACCGAGGCCGCGGCACGTCACCGAGCTATTTCCGGTCACCCCCAGCCCGACCTGACACCACCGACGTGTTCCTCGACGTCGACAACCCCCTGGCGGCGAGTTTCAGACCATGGGAGATCCGGCAGCGACGAGCCGGCGACCCCCGAGTCTGCTCCGGCAAGGTCGGCGGCGCGGGCGCGAGAGAACGGCGGGAGGAAGACGAAGCCGGCTGGCCCACGTGTCAGCGGCTGAAGAATTTAAATCGGGATCGGGTGTGGCCGGGGATCGGCTGTGCTGGCGCGCAAATACCCTGTGAGCTCCGGTGTGCCGGACACCTCCGCGCCCGACACGTGTCCCCATGGGCCCCCGAGAATTTAAACTTTTCCCCCGATTTTCAGAATTCTTCCAAACTTCAAATCCGCATAACTTTGGCTAGAAAGCTCCAAATCGAGTGAACCAAATTTGCTGGATTCATCTCTCTGAGCACTTTCCAGCAAATCAAGTTTCACTTCATGAAATTCCTTAATTCTCCAGAATTAATTCCTCAAATTTTAAACTGTTTGGAATTTTAACTGTAGAATCCTTTGGAGGAAAATTCTGAAATTTTGCTAGGATGTTCACCAAAATATCCTTGAACTACAATAAAAAATTCAGACCCATTGGAGCTAATGTAATCCACCTAATGATGCGATTAGTGAAACTGTTCCAGAGAAAATAGAAAATGTTCAGAAACATTTTCAGGATTTTCTCTGAAATTGTTTAGCTAATATCTTTAGTTAGGAACTTCCAAATTAAGTGAGACCAACTCCATTAGAACCCTCTGAAAATCTAGTTTTCAGAAAGTCATAGTTTGTTTCATGATAATCCTTAGAGCACCCTAAGAGTTCCAATTAAGGTCAAGGACATAATTAATTGTGGAGGGCTCAAATGAGCTTTGCTGCAACTAAAACTTGACCAAGTCTCTATTTAGGTTGTAACCAAGCCACAGTAAAATTTTCACAGTCATTGAGTCTGTCTAGTGGGACTTATAAGCTTCACAAGTTCAAACTTAATACAAATGCATTAAATTAATACATATATTGCTTCTATCATGTAGTCGCTAAGGTCGAGGAGGAACCCGAAGTCCTAGACTTCGTTACTCCGGAGGAACAGCTAGCCTACGACCAAGAGCAGCAAGGCAAGCACCGGTTTGCATTAACCTTTTTACAAATGTTTATTGTTTTGAGCACATACTTGTTTACTTTAATCTTTGCATTAGAGTCTTGTTTGGAAGCCCCACTGCATAGCCAAGAGAACCATGGGTTGGGTTTAGGATTGCAAACCCCGTTAGCTACTGCAATGTTAAGATAGAGTAGGATTCGGTGCAAGTCGAGTAGTTGGAACTACTCGCGAGCATAGGCTAGAGGCACTCGACTTAGGTAGTGATAGCACATGAAACACATGGCAAGAAAATGAGACCAAGCGGAGGGTAAGGGCAGCAGGATTTGGGGCCTGTGTGCTGTAGCTCCGCTTGTGTCGATTGAGGACCGAGCCGTGTGCGGGCCTGTTGAACAAGCTAGAACAGTACCGAAGACCTACCGGCTATATGGGAACCGGGAAACTGATGTAACTCGGATAGCTGGGTATTGAGGCATTGCCCGTCATTCAGAGGGTAGGTTGAGAGCTCGAGGTGTAAATCGGCTGGCGGCACTGAGATGCGCGTGCAGAGACCTCTTGCTCGGGATGATGGGACCGGTTCGATATTTGGCTGACGGGTGAAAGGTGGTTGCGTACGGCGTCCGTGATGGTTGCTGTAGGCAACATCGAATACGGGTGTACGTGATGGGTTATTCGGGTAACCCTGCAGGTGTAAATCGATTATAATCGCCGTCCCTCGCGGTCAGTGAGTACCACTTGTTCACTGTGCCATGACGTAGATAGAACAGGCTAGTTACATGTTAAAATGTTGCTGATTGAAAGATGGACTTTGATTGTTAATGATTTGTTGTAGTTTAGAGCTAATTAATGTTCTTTTCAACTTTAGGCAAAGTACATGAGAGAAATGCGTTTCTTGTTTGATTGCGGCTTTCTCATGTGCCTTAGCGTAAGGTTCTCCACAACCTGCTGCTAAAACTTGAAAGTAAGGTCCCACTAATTAGGCGAGCCCTTGCAAATGATTTTTGCCTCATCTACCTATCCCCCCTCATGTAGAAGTTTCATGTTTAGGAGAGATGGGTCAGTCCTGCTGAGCCTTCATGCTCACTGCTTGTGTTTGAAGCTTTTGCAGGGTTCTATGAGGAAGGGACTCCCGAGGAGGAGACGGAACCCCAGGAGGGGAACCCCGTCGAGTGGGAGTCGTGCACGCCGCCATGTTAGTGTGCGTGTGTGCTAGCAAGGACACGTTCACAGGATGAACGTGAACTTGATGCGTAGTCTACGCCCGTGAGTGTAGACTGAACATATTTTGTTGTAAAAATGTTCATAAACCTCTTTATGTAATAAAACTTTGCTTCCGCTTTGTACCTTTGATGTGTGTTATCCGGTGCTGTGCAACGCAGCACCCCTCAGCGTGATCCTGGCTCGACAAGACCGTGGGGTCGTGTCATGATGTATGTGGGAAATGCCACTTTTGCATTTTGTGAGTTTATTCTCTAATGAGCATGTTG
Source organism: Neostapfia colusana (assembly GCA_030760725.1). NCBI lineage: Eukaryota > Viridiplantae > Streptophyta > Magnoliopsida > Poales > Poaceae > Neostapfia > Neostapfia colusana. The sequence continues at coordinate 97,866,901 of JASWHV010000007.1, read as the reverse complement.
ATGGTGGTTACTTGCTCTTCAAATGTGTTCATCAATTTTCTTCAAGTGAGGTGTGTGTGTGGTGATGAACACTTTGAATATGTGTGAAAAACTGAGGCCTTTACAGTCTCCTCTAGTTTCTCCAGCAAATATAGCTTCTTGCGGAGGTAACGGATCTCTTCTTGTGCGCTTGCGTAGCAGTTTCCTAACTCCACAAGCAACCTCTGAGATTTGTCAGCAGCTTGTGGGTTGGAAAGAGCTGTTACATGGGGTAAAATGATCTCCCTTGTACCACTCTTCCGATACGGGTGCAGCTCAAAAGTTGTGTCCTCAAGCTGCTCATGGAAGGCGTAGCACAGTCTGGTGAGTGCTTCCCATGCAGCATCATCGATAGCGTCTGCCCTTGTAGCTCTCCATGTGGGTGTGAAGTGCCGGGTGACAACCCTATCGTTAGATAGGATGGTTACATCAGCCTTCCACTCTTCATGTACGAGATGAGGGACTTTCTTGGAAGATATTCTGGGTATAAGCTGCAGCAATCCAGAAATTCTTTGAGCTCCTTGGATATGTGTCCCCCTTCCATTCCGTCAGACCGAAATTCTTGAACTGAACGGTTGGCCCATTCATCACCTTCATTATTGGTCTCAGCAAGGGGTGGCTCCTCCTCGGGTTCATCTCCTCCCGTCATAGCTTCATGAGGCTCCACGGGGTGTAAGCCCGCGTGAAACTCCTCCTGAGGTGCGTACCAATGCCGCTCTTGTGGATCATCCTCCATATCGTCTTCGAATGGTTCCACCTCTTCCGGGTCCTCTTCCTCATGCATAGAGCTATTGACTTCATCTTCATCACGAGGTTCCATCTTCACCTCCTCCCAATATGGTCCATCGGACACCTCAATGGGGTTAAGTGCACTCCCACGTGGTTGTGGACGAGTCCTTATGCGTGCTATGCTCCTAATCACCGGCATCTATAAGACATGAGGAACTTTAGAGAAGGAAGAAAATAGCTCCAAAACTTCAGAAGCTATGAAGCAAGAAAGCGAAAGTGTTCCTTTCCAATAGAAGAGAAAAAGAGGGGCTGAAAATAGCACTTTGCGGTGGCTGAATTGACAAGTAAAAGTGCAGCAGCAAGTAATTTTCAAAAATAGCAGTTTAGAGGGGTGTTCCTATGTGTTTTAGGGTGTCCATTCTACCTAGGCTTGCATCCTACGGTCAACGTGGCTCTGATGCAAATCTGTAACACCTGGTTCCGAAAATAGAACCAAGTGAATGCATATGTGTGCCCAGGATGTTTATCATACATACACATGTAATCCACAAACTGAATTCAGAAGATAACCACGAATAAATTGGGTTTAAGTACTTTATTACAATGACTCCATGTCTCACTCATGAATGTCTATCTTATTCTTGCAGCGGAAGACTCTAAACAACAACGGAAAGTGACTAAAGACAGCAGGCTCCATGTTCGACTCCACAGGCATGTTGATGGTAGTTCGCACGCCTAGTACTTTACATGGTCCTCGAAGTACTCATCTCCTGTAGCTGATGTTTATGTGGTAATGCAAGGGTGAGTACATGTCGTACTCAGCAAGTTCGGGAGAAGTATGACATGTAACTTACAACAAGGTAGGAAATAAAATGGCTCATTGCAGCAAGCAAATTTTATTTCACAAACATGATAAAAACAGCAACTAATTCCAGGTGAGTTAAAGCCCAATATATCCAAGTAAATCAGCAACATTCTTTCATCATAATGCACCATTTATAAAGTCTCATCCAGCCATTAATATTTCTCAAATTCATCTCATGCTCATAAATATTCATAACCATCTCATATTCATATAATCGAAACTAAACTCACTTTCATGACTCAAAACAGTCCCAAACCAATCCCAATTACCATACCACAACCATACCGAATAACCATCCCAAAATTTCCCTCTAATCAAGGAAGTTGGCTAGGTGCTTGTGACCGGAAGCACGGCTATCATGATAGTTTCACTCTGCAGAGGTGGCACCACTTTACCCACAAGTTCGTGATTTCGTCACCCGTCGATGACTGCAGAACCTACATTATACCAGCACACAACTGTCGGTGTATGGCCAAGATATCACAAAACAGCCTTTACAAAGGGGCTACTGGATGTATGGACTCACTGAGGTTTCACCGGCAGGCTCGAATCACCATTCTCCCACCCACGGGCCCCCTCTTGTGCCATGCAGTTCCCAGGGCAGTCTCTCTCGACTCCCATTCCCGCGCCATCCACGGTCCATAACAAGCTAGCAACACACCTAATTAATCAGCTAAGCCGCACCAATACTTGGCCTTGTGGTGGCACTATTTTCCTTGCATATTCTCGCATGAACCGGTCCTTAGATCTACGGCAAGCACCACCATCTCATCCAGCGACATTCACGAACCAAGCTTGCCTAGATCTCCCCGATCCCATGCCCATTAACATCGTCAAGATCTCATCATCATTATTCATATGAGTGCAGTAGCTAGACATGTTTTATTTCAGCTTCCCGTATCCCGTGAATTAAGCAAAGCAAAAAGGAAAAATGACCATACCCTACTCATCAACTAGTAAACTCCTAAAAAAGGGTGTCTCATCAAGTTGACTCAATCTTATGAGTTTTCGCAAACAAAACAGTTTCAAAAACATGGGATCAATATGGTCAAGGAGCACTTGTCTTGCTCCGGTGGTTCTTGTTGATCAAGCATCTCGAAGTCTTGGTGCTGTAATTCCTCGTAGATGGCCTCTTGAGCTTGTTCTTATACTCACGATCACGCACATACAAGATTTACAACAATCAATCATCATGCACAAACTTTACTCAAGATGCAATGGGGTAGATGAATGCAAATCCTATAGTGCAGTTTTATTAATCCAGTTTGTACGTGTTCTTGCATGTTTTAATGGGTTTTCATGGGGTTTTATGATGAACAAGGGTATAGAGATCAAGTTTGGACATGGTGATGATCTTGACTCAAGATCTAGATCAATTCCACCATCAAAAATCGATCAAAACGTGATCTGTCCACACATAAAAGTTTCTGCTCGAAGGGGGCGAAAAAAACGGATGCATAGAAACAGCGGTGATGTCATAAGATGGGTAATGGAGACCTACCTCACTTCCTCCTTGTGGCAGGGCCTTTTTCCTAGCAATGGAAGCAGCGGGGAATTTTTCTATGGAAGATTAGGGCAGGACAGATTGTCGGGCTTCTTCTCCGGCGACGGCAAGGCGTGATGAGGCTTGACGGCGGCCAAATTCCAGCGGGGGGGAGGGGACTTGGCGACTTGGCAGCAAGGAAGGGGGCTTGGCAGCAGGGGGGACGACTAAAAAGTGAGATGGGTGTGGCCAGGGGGTGGGAGTTATATTTATAAGGGGGGGAAAGAGTCCTAGGGGTGGAAACAAAGAGTCCTAGCAAGATGGGACTCAACCAAATAGTCCTAGGGGTGGAAACAAAGAGTCCTAGCAAGATGGGACTCAACCAAAGAGTCCTAAAGGTGGAAACAAAGAGTACTAATGGTGGGGGATTTAACCAAAGAGTCCTAGAGGTGGGGGACTTAACCAAAGAGTCCTAAAGGTGGGGAATAGGATTTCCCCCCTTAAGGGTTGCGGCCAAGGGGTCTCCCCCTTAATTGGTGCGGCCAATTTGGGGGAAAATTCCCCCCAAGGGCATCTTTGGTAGCCCATAAACCCAGTGGGATCCATGCCAAATCCCGGGCCCAAAAAAACACGGGCCAAAATTCCCTCCTGATGTACTTGGCAGCCCAGTTTACCGGTGTCATCCACGGGGGAGCACCGGGCTTTCATCCCCGAACTCGCGAGGTCGGGCAGGAAAACCCTTGTGTGCTCCCTCCGACTCCACGCCGCCGCCTCGACCTCGTGTCCCCCCACCGCCGCCGCCCCGATCTCGCGTCCCCCACGCCGCCGCCCCGACCTCGCGTCCCCCACGCCGCCGCCCCGACCTCGCGTCCCCCACGCCGCCGCCCCGATCTCGCGTCCCCCACGTCGCTCCCAGACCTTGCATCGCCGCTTGCGTCCCCCTCCGACTCCACGCCGCCTTGCTCACCTCCACGATCTCCCACCAGCGCAAGGTCTTCCACGTCGCCGAGCACGCCGGGGTCGCCCTCGCCGGCCTAACCGCCGACGGCTGCGTCCTCTCGCGCTTCCTCCGACCCGAGTGCATCAACCACTTCGTCTACAAAACGTCGCTCTCCATCTCCAGGCTCGCGCTCTGGCTCGCCGACAAGGCGCATGTCCGTCTTGATGCACACGCATCTACACTGTCTCGTTACTCCCTCTCTTATGAATCTGTGTCGGTAGTGAGGAGTTAGAACTTCCATTGGTTGATTCGCCGTGCTGGTGGAGACACGATGTCCCATTGGAGCTTATTACTCTGGTTCTGATTACGATCTGGGCGTTTAGGGTAGCGATGGGTTTCCTTTGATCTAGCTTTTGCAGTTTAACTTCAAGTCAAATTCCAAAGTTCTCAGCAAACATGTTTAGGCCATGCCTTTGCCTCTCATAACAAACAGGTTTTGTGATTTCTGAAGAGTATGTGGTATAGAGGTGCTTTTATCTATTTGTGGACATCGATTAGGTGTATTTTAAATTGTACAGGTGTACTGAGTTTTCTTCTCTTTGAGTTACCCGTCCACTTGTAAAACCTAAGTTGAGTTACAAGCAGCTTGAAAAGCTTGTATAATACAATCTGGTTAGAGAACAATTGAGCTGGATTTCCTTGTCTGTCTTTTTGTTTCTGCTGCATATTAAATTCAGGTACAAAATATAAATTGAGTCCATGGTATGTAATATAGACCTAGCAAACTGGACACCATGCTTGTGCCAGAGATCTTTTTACATGCTATTTACTAGATTTCTGCTAATTGCTTATCTATGTATTTTTTTTATAATATGCAGTGTAATGAGTTATGCTTTGTTTATATCTTCAATTTGCTTCCGGATTTTTGTGAACATGTTTTCTGTTTGAACATGGTTTTGTAGGTTGCTTACTCTGCAAATCTGAAACCAAACTGAGATTTTGGATACCTTGGTACTACAGGTAAGTCATATAACATTATATTAATCCTTTTGCATTTTGTTTCATCTTGTAGATTAGTTAAAACTAGATATTATTATATTGTAGGGATATTATCAAATTTGTTCTAGAAATGAGTTAATAAGGAAATTTATGGAGCAAGAGAAGGAAGAGGATGACGAGTTGTTTTTTGTGTTAGTTCCATCTTTATATTCATGGCTTCATACTGAAAAAAGTCTAGTACACACTTCTTGTTGTAGTGGTGCGCAAAAAGTTAGAGAAATTTTGGACGGACATGAGAGCTGGTGTAAAGTTGAGTTTCGAATGGAGCCAGAGATCTTTAGAGCTGTAGCAAGCTATCTTAGAAGGGAACAATTATTGCATGAAACTTCAAAAATTAGCATTGAGGAGCATCTTGGGATTTTCATGTATATGATATCTCAAAATGCTAGTAATGAAATACTACAAAAAGAATTCCAGCACAGCGGTGAAACAATACATAGGAAGATAAATGATTTTTTTGATATAATTCCTACTCTAACTCAGAGATTTGTGAAGCTCCCAAGTATGGACGAAACACATGTGAAAAGTGTGTCAAATCCTAGGTTTTGGCCATATTTTCAGAATTGCATTGGTGCAATTGACGGTACACATATTCCCATAACTATCAGTGAAGAGAAAGCCCCTCCATACAGAAATCGAAAAGGAACTCTATCCCAAAATGTAATGTTGGCATGCGACTTTGATCTCAACTTCACATTTATCTCTTGGGTGGGAAGGGTCTGCATCAGATGCAGGGGTTCTTCAATCTGCTCTAAGAAACGGTTTTCGAGTACCGGAGGGTAAATTCTACCTTGTAGATGGAGGATATGCAAACACACCTTCTTTTATTGCCCCGTATCGAGGTGTTCGGTATCATCTTAGTGAATATCGGAGGCGAGGATCAAGAATTGAATATGCTGATTATAAAGAGTTGTTTAATCATTCTCATGCACTCCTTCGCAATCACATTGAAAGAGCCATTGGTGTCTTAAAGAAGCGATTTTCTATCCTCAAAGTGGGCACATTTTATCCTATAAAGTCTCAAACTTTAATTGTTGCAGCAGCGGTTTCATTTCATAATATCATTAGAGGTCTAAATAGTGAAGATGGATGGTTGGATCAGCACCCAACTACCATCCATCCAGATCAGTTTGTTGAATTACCAGAGGGAGATAACAGTTACCAACTTGCTATTCAGTCAAATGTTGGGAATATTGTTAGGGACCAAATTTCTATGCAAATGTGGAATGACTATAGTAATCGTTAGTATTTTATATTATGTAGCCATGGCAAGGGCTTCGTGGAATATGAATTATGAGAAGACTCTAGTAGACATCCTCCATGAGCATAATAATCCAAGATTTAGGGGCCAGAATGGTTGGATACATGAAGGGTGGCGAAGTATAACTCAAATGTTCAATGAAAAGTTTCCATTGGCTAATTTCTCGAAGGCACAAATTCAAGAGAAAGAAAAGGAACTTAAATCAAACTACAAGGTAATAAAGGAAGCTCGCAAGCAAAGTGGTGCTGGATGGAACGAATCACTTGGTATGATAATTGTTGAGCCACCGATATGGGAAAGAATATTTAAAGTAAGGCCATTTTCTTTTGCTTATTATTACCATTTATTGATTGTTGATCCTAATATTTACCTTTTTTGTTGCAATAAACAGAATCATCCAAAGGTGAAGAAATTTCAATCAAAACCATTTCTCCTCTTTAACCAACTGGCAGCACTATATGAAGGTAGCTATGCCACTAGGGACTTAAATTTTACATCAATTTAGCAACAAGCACAACATTAAGATGAAGTTGTAAGCACTTTTAGGAATGATGAGCTTCAGGTTGATTCTGGTTTGAACCTATTTGCTTCAAATCTTGAAGGACAGGCAGTTTCGAGTAGTCGTGCTAATATTGTGGAAAATGAACACACACCAGCATATTCTTCAGACCATAGAGAGGATAGTCATGGAGGAAGGAAACGTAAGCAAAATCAAATTGCTGGAGTTCTTGAGGAGTATTTGGAATTTAAAAAGGAACAAAGTAATAAATTTCTTAATGAGCTAAATCAGCCAGCAAAAGAGAGTAACAAGGATGAATATTCTATTGGGAAGTGTGTTAATGTTTTAGAGTCAATGGAAGAGTTAACTGAAGAAGAAATGGCAAAAGCATTAGGTGTGTTCAAGTGTGAGATAAATAGAGAGATATTTTTGAACACCAAGAGCTCACGTGTTCGGTTGTTGTGGCTTAGGGGAGAGATCGACAAAAAGGTATTTTATAAATTACTCAATTTCTTGGTGATCATTTTTGTAACACTAAATTTATGCAATTTCAGATGTTGTATTAATGACTATGAGTGGTGTAAAATGTTGTCTTCACTTTTCTGGTAAGCTGAGACAACATTTTATTTTTCCTCTTTTCTGTCTCTTTTGCCAATACACTTGTTCTTCACACTGTAGTTGATGATTGGAATTTGGAAGTGTTGCGCAAAGATCTAAATTATAAATTTGTTTTGTGGAATTTGAAAATGCTGCACAAATGATCTAAATTATGATTTGCAAAACTGTATGAAACATATGTACTTTGTTACCCTCTGTATGATTTGTAAAACTGTATGAAACATATGTACTTTGTTACTCCCTGTATTATTTGCAAAACTGTATGAAACATGTCAAAATTGACACTTGGGACCTAAAGGACATGCAGTCTCATATCATCGAATAAATTAGCCCAGTAGATAGTTTATTTGAGGATCATTTGCAGTTTTTCTTGTCTTGTTGTTTAATCTGATTCCCTAATTCCAGGAGTGCAAGCCGTAGACACGCCAACTAAGATCAGCGAGGTCGTTTTCTTGAAGCATTTTATTAGATGGCTGCTGCTAGGTGAAAGCAGAGCCACTCTTCGACATATGCAAAGAGGGTGTTTCCTTGTTTTGTAACTGCAGCTAAATGACTGGACTTATGTTTGTTGACCAACTTTTTGTAACCTTTTCCATGACGTACTTGATGCACGTGAACTGTGTTGGATATTGCGGTTGAACATGCCTATAACCGCATGTAGTTCGTGTTGTCTACGACATTTTCTGGTCTTTGAGGTCATATTTTGTTTTCTTGTAACTTCAGGTTGTGCAAATTTTTATGAATTAGGCAGAGATGACCGGTATTAATGTATTAATGATATTTTTGTTAGATTGCATATTTTTAAGTTCTACTAATACTACAGGAATTTTCATTTTTTTTCTTCTCATTTTACTTGATTTTTCTCATTTTTTCTTGATTTTCTCTCATTTTTTGTGACTGTTTTTGTTTTTGGGGATTTTTATCCCTGGATTACCAAATGAATAATCACAGTGGGAATGGCACACCCTGGGAATTGGACGGGATAAGGAATATGTGAGAAGGGATTTCCTTCCATGGGTTATTGCCCCCTGGCTGCCAAACAAGGCCCAAATGTGGGGAAATTCCCCTTTTGTGTAATTGGGGAATTTTGAAATTGTGGGGAAAATTTGGGGAATTTTGGGAATGGCTCATTTCATCTATCATTTTCCCATTCCTCACCATTTCTATGTCACTTGTTCCATTTCTATGCCCCATTCTCCATTTCTATATTCCCATTCTCCATTTCTATATTCCCTTCTCCATTTCTGTGGTTTTTCCTCCATTTCTATGGTTCCTTCCTCCATTTATATGGTTCTTTCTCCATTTCTATGGTTCTTTCTCCATTTCCATAGTTCTTTCTCCATTTCTAGGCTTCTTTCTCCATTTCTACTTCTTTTATAATGCTTCTCTACATAAAAAATGTATGCAATGCATGGTAATGAATTTGAGGGTGTTACAACCCGAGTAGTGTGCCTCTAGCCTATTCTCGCGAGCAGTTCCAACTACTCAACTTGTACTGAATCCTACCCTATCTTAGCATTGCAGTAGCTAATCGAGATTTACAAACCTAAGCCCAAACCAGGGTTTTGTTGGCTATGCATTTGGGTTTTCAAACAAGACTCCAATGCAGAAATAAAGTGGATACACGATGTAAGTTCTCAAAACAATAAAGTTTATAAAAGGCTAATGCATACCGGAGCTTTCTATTTTGCAGGGTAGTAGTATATAATAGAAGTCAGTGATCTTCAATCCCTTGATCTTTCTGAATTTCCTCAACTGATCCACATGTCAAGGGATGACTCTGCCGAAGTCCGTCGTCGTGAACCCTATCGACATGTATATGCATAATATTTTATAATGCAATTTAAAGACTTAAGAGATTAAAACTTTTTAAGAACAGAGGCTGTATTGATATGCTAGGATGATGTTTTTGCCTCTGTTATGCAAAGAAATCAAAGGAACTAAATCTGCCTTAGATGATTCATTACATCCCTAGCTAAGTTCCTATTGAATATATAAGTTGAGCTAATATGATGTGGGTAGAACTACAGATCCTGATATCCAATGACTTCGAAATTTTTACAGGAAATACACTACACAGAGACTTATCTTGCCAAGTTGCAGCTAAGGTGGATTGAAATTGTGTCTCCCATAATTTCTCCACTAATCCCTATGTTTTTCTCATATACATAAGATTGGAGAACAAGGACAGGAAGATCCAAGGCTCAATTTGAGCTGAACATTTGCATGTGAATTCCTGGTCACATGAAAGTGTTGTGGACCAAAAATGAACACTTTTTATTTAGCGTTTTATTCAGAACAATTCCCTAAGCAATTAAGAAAAAAGAAATTAATTCTGAAGTAACTCACATGTTCATGTCCAACTTAGTGAACTACAATTTAAATTATAGTTCATAGAGTCTTCATGAATTTTCCTAGGATTTTTGCAGCTAAGAATTGCCCAGAAATGATTTTTCCAACCCTGGGACATTTTCTGAAAAGTCTCTGTATTCATTTGGACATAGTATTTTGAAATATGAATTTTCCCACACAAATAAAATCCAAATGATCTTGAAAATTTTACAGGAGTTCAATAACATCCAAAGGATTATTCTGGCAAAATTTGAGGATTTTTGGATAAACCAAACTCCCTCTAAATTTCTTTTGCTGATAAGCTTCAAAGAATTTTCCAGAATTAATTATTGACTTTCATACAAATTGGGTTGCATAATTGGATATAGTCATTCAATCTTAATCTAACCTAATTTTAATTACTAAATTTGGAGGTTCCTACACAAAGATATGATTTTTACAACAATTGGGGAAAATCTGAAAATGATCTCTGTTCTATTTTCCAATTTTCAGAGACATAAAGAATTAACACCATATTTCGCCAAGCAAATGTGGCCCAATGCCTCTTAAATTTTTACTGGAGTTCAAGTATATTTGGAAGGATCACCTTCCCAAATTTGGGAATTTTGGAATACACAGAACTCCTGGAATAAATCCTACAAAAATTTTTTTATTAGAATTAATGAGCCAAATCCAGAGATTTTCATAAATATTGGGCTGCACCCCTGTATATTACTCTCTGAGAGGAATACAACAAAATTTATTTGACAACTTTTGGACATTCCTACACAAAGTTATGGTAGTTCAAAGATTGAACTGAAATCTGGAATTCCAAGAAATGTTTAAATCTGTGCTAGTGGGTCCCGGGCCACATGGCGTGTTCTCAGCCGAAGACACAGGAGTCACAGAGTGAACCTGCACAGCCACAGAAAGATCCGGGGGCACAGAGGATCCAGATTTTAAATTTCCAGCTGCTGACATGTGGGACCGACTTCTTTCCTCTTCCTCCCGACGCCTCTCGTGCGCGCCGCTAGGTCGCCGGAGCTCACCGGAAACCGGTCTCCCGACCTCTGCCCGAGCCCCTGCTCACCACCAGGGACTAAAATCACATGCTTAGCATCTTGGTGGAGCTTCCATGGGCCGGCGAGGTCCCTAACCTCTCTCGCGATGGCACAGCGGCTCGGCTCACCTTCGGCGGCGTCGGCCGGCCGACCTAGCCCACCAAAAGCTCGGTGAAACGGCGCTACAGAACCAGTGAACCATGAGGAAGCTCGACATAACCTCAAAACTGCTCGGGAATGGCAGCTAATGGTATTTCACCGTGCACCCGAGACCTCAATGTTTGAGCTCGGAAAACCTAGAATTTGTGCGGCCTACATGCATTTCCAAGCTAGGGTTGTGAAGAGCAAATGATCGCCGACTACTGTCGGTCCTGTGTGCAAGATTTGGCGACCTAAGAACGAGAATTGAGATCGAATTTGAGAGTGTGAGGAGACCGACCCGGGAATCGCAGTGGGTGGTGCCGTGCGATGCGGCACCCAACAGCATGCACGAAAAGAGGCTCAAGAACATATGGAACCATTTTTTTCTCAAGATAAGTTCTTTTACAACATATTGTACACACACAGCGGAAATTAAAACTAACTGGACAATCTAATCACTCTCAGCCCGTGAACGCTTCCTACTAGCTCCACCAAAGAAAGGCAGCGGCTAGGGTTCCGATGAGTGGAACGAACCGTGAGGTTCATCGTCTCACCGAACAACCCTCTTCATAGCAGGCATCCTGCTACCTGCAAAAACAACTTAGAAGCCACCGTGATCACTAAGGCTCAACAAGTCTTATCCGTCAATCCTAAACATGTAACTCTACATGCAGGGGTAGTAAGACAGTAGGAACAGGAATTTGTAAAATGCAGCTTGACTAAACTTGATCCTTATATTCAGATTCTTATAGCCTTAATTTTAGTGGTCCTCACGCGTCACAACACCGGAAGTCCACAATCAAACAAGAAATACTTATCCCGATGTTGCTAGCCTAAGGTGGAAATGAACTTTTGTTGGCACTATCCCTAATTCAGTCAAGGTTCCAATACGAAGATTAATCCATAAATAGCAAGTTAAGAGACTTAGTTCCTCTTCTTACTACGTCAGGGCGCAGTGGGCAAGTATGCTCAATCCTCTTCCGCGAGCGACGGTGATTCGAATCAATAACAACCCGGAATACACGACACATACACCCGACTCGAAAGACTCTCTCAAGAGCTCTTTCTTACGTTGTATGCATCAATATTTCACATGACAAACTGACATAGAAAAATGTTTCCCGTCGAGCAGGATGGTCCTCTACGCGGACACGTCGAAGTTGCCCGCTAAAGGATTTACACCTCCCGCCTTCTCAACGCCATTCCCAGGCGAAGGATGAGTTTCTATATCACGGTCCATCAAGTTACATCGGTTTCATGGGTCCCATTCCCCACTATATATCCGGTACAGCTCAATCTTGTCCAGCAGGGCCGCATACATACGGTCCTTAACCGACACGGACGGGGCTACAACCAACCTCCACATTTGCCATACCATCCCGGTCCAGGCCAAATGTGGTATCAAGCATGGTCACACCCATCGCAGGTCGAGACCAACCTTGAGCGCTCCATCCTACAGGAACATCCCCGTCCCCATCACATTTTCATTAGGGTGCTCTTATCATCAACCTCTCACGATTAACTCCATTACCCGGACTTTCTCGCGAGTAGCTTTTTACTACTCGACTTCTACCGAGCTAGCTACAACATTAACCTAGCATCTACGACGAGGCAAAGCCTACACTAAACCTTCTACTCGGGGATGTAATAGCCATGAAAGTGGGCTTCAAACATCCTAGACATAATGCACAATATCAAGTCTAATACACATGAGGTGAAGTAAAGCAAAATTTAAAACGGTAACGATATGCAAACCGGGGCTTGCCTTGCTCAACGGTTTTGTTAGAAGCTAGGAGTTAGTCTTCCTCTGGAGAATCCACCAAACTCTTCACGAGATGGAGATCCTCTCTGTGGAGTTGAGTCCTCGTTGAACGTTGACGTCACGTGCTATTAAGATGATTTATGCACATGTATTCAAAAGCAATTTAGAAAATGATTCAAAGATGTTGTACAAGTTAACTCATACATAAGAGAGATAAACAACAGCAAGGTTTCTGTTGTTGGATCTAAACCTTAGAGATGATGAAAGCTAGGTGAAAAGGGATACTAGTAATCACCATGTGATTAAGTCCATTATATGAACACTTAAACCTAAAAGATGGTAGCTCAAGTTCCAAAGGTCCAATGAAACTGAGAATTTAACCACAGCTTCTATAGAAGATATTTAGGCAGTGTGCAAAAATTGAGCTCACGAAATGGCTTCATGTGAGCACAACTAATCCTTTTGTGGTTTTCACTAATCTGCCTTTACCCCCAAGATATTAGGCTTTCCTATGCTGCAAAGTAGACTATTTGTGAACTACAAAATGTCCTGAGTCCATAGGAATTGGTTTTACCATTTTTGGAGTTTCCTACATGGAGCTATGAATTTTACAAAGAATGGGGAAAAGCTAAAAATATATCTATTTATTTTTTCCATTTTTCAGAGACATAAGGAATGAACACATCATTTGACCAAGCAAATTGGGTCCAATGCCTCTGAAATTTTTACTGGGGTTCAAGGAATTTTGGAAGAATTTCCTGTCCAAATTTTGGGAATTTTCCAATAACCAGAACTCCTGCAAAAATTCCTACAAATCATTTTTAAATGAATTAATGAGCCAAATACAGGGATTTTCATAAACATTGGGCTGCACCCGTGGATATTACTCTCTGGGAGGAATCCAAAAAAAATTTGTTTCACAATTTTTGGACACTCCTACACAAAGTTATGGCTCTCCAAAGTTTGAACTCAAATGGGAAAATCTGGAAAAAGTGTTCAAATACCGACAGTGGGTCCCACCTATCATCCCTAACCTTCAGCCTCGCGCCAAACAGGGCAGTGGCGGCTCCCTCCGGCGAGGGTCGCCAGAAAAGCACTTCCCAGCCACCTCCGGACCCCCTGCTGGCCGCCCCCCCCCCCCCCCCCCCCCATTTCCCCCCACGCTGAACATGTTGGTGAGGTCGCCGGCGGCTGAAACTCGCAGGAAAACAGGGCGCACCGATGACAGCAAGAACTAGGGTTCCGGCGAGGTTGTGGCGGCTCATTCCTTTACCAAATGATTGGGTTTTTGGCTCTAGAGCACCAGGGGATCGTGTAGAAGACCGACATGAGGTCTAAACAAGCCGGAGAGCGCTCCAAACCTATCGGCTCCGTGCGCCCGAAGTGGTCCAGCGGTATACCCTCCAAAAGAACTCGGATTCCTCGCTCTATACTCAATTTCTCGGTCTAAAATCGATGGAGGAGGTGTGCTAGGTAGTTAAGATCCCGTGTGTGAAGTTTGAAACACAACCAACATGAATTGAGGACGAATTTTGCAATTCCTTACCTCAAGGTCAGTTTCTGCTGCCCGGAAGAAAATCTTGAAATTCTCCCGCTGTGATCAATGGCTAGGGCTGAGCTTCGGAGGTGAGCAACTAGACTTGTAGGTGCACCGATGGGGTGGCTTTCTTGGGTGTCATCACTGCTGGTTTGGGCTACCCACAGTGACCAGTTCGGTTTACTTCAGTTTCAACTCGGGAGCAGCTGCAATCGAACTGTTTCTAGGCGCAAGAAAGCATGGATCAACGGGGTGAGGTTGCTAGCCGGCTAGAGCACTCATGGGCAAAGGTTTTTTCTGCGGGATGCTCGGGCAAAGGGAGTTCGGTTCAGCCTGGGCGATCCAAGGAACAGAGAGCGGCCGCTGTGCTTCTCTGCGTGACAGCAGCAGAGGAATACGCGCGAGCTAGCGAGAAGATGGAACTTCGCTTGTGCAGCGTTCGGGGGAGATAAGGGCAGAGGCAATTCGACCGAAGAGGAGGAGGTGGCACCGGAGATCGTCGTGCGAGGTCGACTGCCGGGAGCTGTCGCGCACTCCGCCGAGGAAAACAGAACCGAGTCGGTTTGGGTATGACATGTGGGCCACAGCCCCCCCCCCCAAATATCCCCCTCCTCCGTGCTTTGATATTTCTGCATCGCCGTAGTCCAAATTCAACCAAAATTGGACGGTAGACCAAACAATATATGAGGAATTTGAATCTGAAATAAGATTTCAAAATTGAGCACGTTTGGTTCAGTTTTCAAATTCAAATTTGAATTTGAACTCTCCCTCGAATATTCCTCGGATTAATTGGTATACGGGCAACAAAAATATCCAAGTTTGGATCATGAGCTCATTCATACACTGGGAATGCATCGGTGAATTCATTTGTATGCATTTGAGCAATCTGAACATGAATTCTTTCAAAA
The DNA here is from genome assembly GCA_030760725.1 of Neostapfia colusana. Taxonomy (NCBI): domain Eukaryota; kingdom Viridiplantae; phylum Streptophyta; class Magnoliopsida; order Poales; family Poaceae; genus Neostapfia; species Neostapfia colusana. The sequence goes on along the minus strand of JASWHV010000007.1, from coordinate 97,851,689 downwards.
GAATTCAAATCGTGTTTAAATTCCCTCCACTCTACTCATAGAGAAGGTGCACATGAGTTAGAGTTTTTGGAAGTGAAATTATTTTCCCTAGGTTAACATGTGTTTAGCATGGGCTAGAGAAAACTTTTAACTCCCTCACATGTACATTTGTGTGTTCATCATTTCATGTCACACAACTATAGCCTTTCTTTGCCTTAACTTTGTTTCATAAGTTGAAATCAAACTTTACAAAAGTTAGGGCTGTTACATTCCGCCCCCCTTAAAAGAATCTTGTCCCGAGATTACAAAGAGAAAGAAGAAGGGAGAATGACTACTGGACATATGGTGCAAACATGTCGGGAAAATTTAAACGGAGAAAATCCTCGTGTTACCACGTGGCTTCATCAGCGGTGTGGTTGCCCCACAAGACTTTATAAAATTGCAATGTCCAATTTTTTGTGGTGCGAGTCTTCTCGTCGATAATCTGTATCGGGTAATCAGAATAAGTGAGATCTGGTTGAAGATCCTCCATGTTCTCCATATGAACTGCGGTTGGGTACTTAAGGCATTTCCACCGCTGAGAGACGTGGAAAACATTGTGAATACCCGAAAGTGACGCCGGTAGCTCCAGACGATAGGCCACGGGTCCGCATATTTCAACAAGGCAAACGGACCGATGAATTGTGGAGCGAGCTTTCCCTTCACTCCAAAACGGTGAACCCCTTTCATCAGAGAGACATGAAGATAAACATGGTCCCCGATGTCGAAGTGAAGAGGTCGACGTCTTTTGTCTACATAACTCTTCTGTCGAGATAGAGCAGCCTTTAAATTGGCTTGAACCACTCGCACTCGTTCCTCGGCTTCATTCACAAGATCAATCCCGTAGACCACTCTCTCGCCGGACTCACACCAATTCAGCGTTGTGCGGCACTTATGGCCATAAAGAGCTTCATACAGGGCCATCTTTATTCTGGATTGATAACCGTTATTATATGAGAATTCTTCTAATGGTAGATGGTCATCTCAATTCTTCCCATGATTGATGACACATGCCCGTAGCATATCCTACAGAATCTGATTTATCCTCTCCGTTTGACCATCAGTTTGTGGATGATACGCTGAACTCTGAATTAACTTGGTTCCCAAGGAAGCATGCAGTTGCTCCCAAAATCTGGATATGAATCGCACCTCGGTCAGACACGATGGTGTGGGGAACCCCGTGTAAACACAAGATTCTCGAGATGAACAGCTCCGCATACTTCTTTGCCACATATTTTGTATGGACTGGAATAAAATGAGCTGTCTTGTTCAAAGGATCGACGATTACTCAAATAGAATCATGCTTGTTGCTGGTCATGCGTAATCCGACGACGAAGTTCATACTTATGTCTTCCCACTTCCATGCTGGAACCTTCAGCGGTTGAAGTGGTCTGGCTTTCCTCATATGGTCGGCTTTAACCCACCGACACGTATCACACTCGAATACGTACTTTGCAATCTCTCTTTTCATCCGTGTCCACCAGAACTTAGATTTCAAGTCCTGGTACATCTTATTGTTTCCCGGATGAATGGAGTACTTGGATAAATGCGTTTCATCCAATATCTTCCTCCGCAATTTCATATTCCGGGGTACCACTATTCGGTTGTTAAACCAAAGCGTACCCTCTTCGTCCTTGCGGAATATCTTCAACTCACCGCTGTCCACCCGTCTACGGATATGAGACATACCCCTGTCTCTCTTCTGAGCCTCTACAATCTCATCTCGGATTGTAGGAATAAGAGCGAGGTTGAACAGCGATCCATAGGGAACTAAGCGCAGGCTTGGTTCTCTTCTTCATGTGCAGCCGTGGATAAATGGTTACCGTGGGCTTTCTGGCTAAGTACGTCGGCAACCACATTCGCTTTACCCGGATGGTAATGAATTTCAAGTTCATAGTCCTTGATCAGATCGAGCCATCTTCGCTGCCTCATATTCAATTCTTTCTGTGTGAAGATGTACTTTAAGCTTTTGTGGTCAGTGTAGAGATTTACTAGAATGCCTAGTAGATAATGTCTCCACATTTTTAAAGCTAAGACCACTGCAGATAGTTCAAGTTCATGCGTCGGGTAATTCTGCTCATGACCCCTGAGTTGTCGGGATCCATACGCGACCACACGTCCTTCTTGCAACAACACACAACCCAAAACAATGCCGGATGCATCACAATAGACATCAAACGTCCTTGTGGTGTCTGGCTGGGCCAAAAAAACTGGAGCTGTAGTAAGATACTTCACTAAAGTTTGAAAAGCTTGTTCACATGAATTGCTCCAATCATACTTGGTGCTTTTATTCAACAGCTCCATCATAGGTTTAGCGACTTTAGAGAAGTTTGGAATGAATCTCCGGTAATAACCCACTAAACCTAGGAAACTCTTCACTTCATGAACAGATCTTGGAGATTTTCAATTCAGCACTTGCTCGATTTTACTTGGGTACACAGTGATGCCTTCCACTGAAATAATATGCCCAAGAAACGGCACTTTGCTGATCCAAAACTCACATTTGCTGAACTTTGCATAAAGCTTGTGATCTCTCAATCGTTGGAGCACAATATGCAAATGTTTAGCATGTTCTTCTTCTGACTTTGAATAGACCAAAATATCATCGATGAAAACCACGACGAACTTGTCTAACTCCGGCATGAACACAGAGTTCATGAGATACATAAAATGAGCCGGGGCATTGGTCAACCCAAAAGACATGACAAGATATTCATAAAGACTATATCTTGTCGAGAACGCCGTCTTAGGTACGTCTTCTGCCCAGATTTTTATCTGGTGATACGAAGATCCATCTTGGAGAATACCTTAGCAGCCACTAGTTGATCAAATAAAATATCGATGCGCGATAGTGGGTACTTATTTTTGATAGTTACAGCATTCAATCTATGATAATCTGCTAATAATCTCAAAGTCTCGTCCTTCTTCTTCACGAAGAGTGCGGAACAGCCCCAATGTGATGAACTTGGGCGTATAAAACCTTTGTCCATGAGGTCATTAAGCTGCTCCTTCAATTCTGCGAGCTCCTTCGGTGCCATTTTGTATGGTCGCCGAGAAATAGGTGTTGTTCCCGGTGCTAGTTCAATCTTGAACTCAACATCACATTCGGGCGGCATGCCCGGTAAATCTTCCGGAAACACATCTGGATATTCACAAAACACTGGAATATCCTCAAGCTTAGGAGCTTCAATCTGATGCACTGCTGCAACACGTTGTGATGGATCCACAAGATTTAATGTGTTCAACCATGTATTGGAGAATTCAGTTGGACAGTCCGAGAGCTGATATCAAAGATAGCTCTATAATGTGTCAACCATGACATCACCAAGATAATATCAATCCTTTGGCCTTTGAGTATGATAAGGCTCGCAGGATAGATGTTTCCACCAAACATAAAGGTGCCCATGAGACCATCTCATCTGTGGATATCTTGCATCCGGGTGAGCTGATATGAAACGGATGCTTAACTGTGCTAAATGGAATATTATTCTTCAGCACATAGTTTCTGCTAATAAAATTGTGGGTGGCTCCAGAATCAAACAACACGAAAGTGGGATGTTCATGTAAAGTGAACATGTCTGCCAAAACTAGTTCGCCTTTACCAATGTCCTCAATAGCAGTGTAATTAACTCTGCCAGCTTTTGAAAGATTCTTCTTTGAATGTTCACGATGCTGATCTGAGCATTGACAAGACAACACACAAGTGTGTCTCTGCTCAGCTCCACGACGGTTTCGTGCTGCAGAAATCTTCAGCTCTCTACTAACACGAGGTGGAGATAATTCGTGCATAGCTGGTTGCGGTAGGGTTGCACGAATAATTTCTGACTGCTGCTGTTGAGGTGGAGGCCCATAAGTGATCAACTCCAGCCGTGGTTGTGAGAGTTGCACCACTGGCTGAATTTGTTGCCTAACTGGCAAGTAATATCGCACTCGATAGTTCGGATGAACCTCGATATCACTGTCTTGCGGTATACTTCTTTTCAACTCCGCTTCACAACGGAGATGCATGTCTTCTCTAATGATAGCGGCATTTACCAACTCATTGTAAATACCGTTATTGAACAAGGTCACTTGTTCCTTAAGTTCGACAATTCTGAAATCTACCAAACTTGAGCAAGTTTTTCCAAACCCTTAATTCCAACAGTTGGAAGAAAACTAAAAAATAACTCAAGAACATGTTATGGAGCTTAGAGAAGTCTAAAACATCCCTGTCCACAACAAGTCCTAAGTTACATAGGCAATAAGCACTGCTCTGTTCAGAATGACCAATAGGTCTTAATCCCTGAATTTGAATATGAAATGGCAATTTCATGTCTCAAGTTGAATATAAAAGCTATAGTTAACTTCAATATCTTTCTAACGAGTATTCATTTGCCTTCATATCAGTCCTGGATCAAAAGTTGTGATATTTCAAATTTGACAGAAATCTGGAAAATTTTTGACAGCACCTCCTTTGAAAGTAGCTGTTTTGTCCGCAAGATTTCGTACAATTAAACTCCAAATCTGGAGAAACTTTGAACTACAAAGCCATAGCATATATCACAAGCTTTCCAACGGTGTCTTACTTGACCCTTAGAAACTATTCTACAGAAAGTTATGGTCGAAATACAGAAATTTACAGAGAGCATTTTGTGTCTCCTCTGTTTTTGGACAGTTCACACTCATCTGAGAATTTCATCCGTTTGGAAAGTGATTCTGATCTGGAGTTCTACAGAAGAGTTGTAGAAGACTTCAAAAATTTTCCAGAAATATATCACACACCTCCATTGGTTCGACCACTTCAAAGTTATGCCCTGTTCAAATTCAGCAAGAATTCTGCCAAAACAGGGGAGATTATTCCTAAGTCTTGGTGAATAAATCTATACTCCCAATTTACTCAGTTCAATATAGGAGTTTATTAACCCCTAATAGAATCCTAGACTCCAAATTTACTCTTTCTCTTTTCAAACCTTTTTTTCATGCAGTTCAAAACATATCACGGTACTACGTTTCCTCACCAAATTAAAATCCTAACCAGCTTTTATACCGGCTTATACGTCTCAAGTGGTGGCACTACAACGATCACTCACACATGTTTTCTACACTACATATACCAACATGGTTAAGGTACCTGTAGAAAACCACTAAATAATGATGCACACATTGGTTTGTCATTTCAGGCAGGTCCATATCATAGTAAAAACATACGCCCCGTATCATTGCCATATGGGCCGTCCTTGAGTCAAGCCACGTCTCAAGGTACATGAACGGGTTATTCACCACCCGACGGGGGCTCCACACCTTGGCAATAAAGCACACCGGTGGAACAGCGCTTTCGTATGCCTCATAGGACATGAAGAGTCCTAGAGAATAAACTTCGTGTTACAAACCACACGATGGGGTCTCCTCCTCTTGCCCTGGGTTTGCGCACTAGAGGCTAGTGCCATTCATATGTCTCTAAGACATGAAGAGTCTTAGAAAACATATTCACTTCCCATCCATTGCTGAACGGGACATCCCACACTACTTTCCTCGTATGGGGGAGCTAACCGAAATTGATCCGCTTTCGGTGGCGTTCCTTACCATTCTTACCTCTATGTAGGTGCGTCCAGAATTAAAATACTGAATGATAACACACTGTTAGCTTGCCACCTTAAGTAACTATGCTAATAATATTCCTTATGTGGGCATACTATACGTTCCTCACTCGTATACTCCTAAGTTTTTGAAAATATAATCTTTCCATGCGTGCTATTCCCAATGCAGCTCTGATACCACGCTGTGAGGAGCCCGAACCGGGAATCGCAACGGGTGGTGCCGTGCGATGCGGCACCCAACAGCATGCACGAAATTAGGCTCAAGAACATATGGAACCATTTTTTTTCTCCAGATAAGTTCTTTTACAACACATTGTACACACGCAGCGGAAATTAAAACTAACTGGATAATCTAATCACCCTCGAACCTAACTACGCCGAAGAGAAGTCATTCAGCCCGTGAACGCTTCCTACTACCTCCACCAAAGAAAGGCAGCGGCTAGGTTTCTGATGAGTGGAACGAACCGTGAGGTTCATCGTCTCACCAAACAACCCTCTTCATAGCAGGCATCCTGCTACCTGCAAAAACAACTCAAAAGCAACCATGAGCACTAAGGCTCAGCAAGTCTTAACCGTCAATCCTAAACTTGTAACTCTACATGCAGGGGTAGTAAGACAGTAGTAACAGGAATTTTCAAAATGCAGTTTGACTAAATTTGATCCTTATATTCAGATTCTTATAGCCTTAATTTTAGTGGTCCTCACGCGTCACAACACCGGAAGTCCACAATCAAACAAGAAATACTTATCCTGATGTTGCTAGCCTAAGGTGGAAATGAACTTTAGTTGGCACTATCCCTAATTCAGTCAAGGTTCCAATACAAAGATTAATCCATAAATAGCAAGTTAAGAGACTTAGTTCCTCTTCTTACTACGTCAGGGCGCAGTGGGCAAGTATGCTCAATCCTCTTCCGCGAGCGACGGTGATTCGAATCAATAACAACCCGGAATACACGACACATACACCCGCCTCGAAAGACTCTCTCAAGATCTCTTTCTTACGTTGTATGCAGCAACATTTCACACGACAACCTGACATAGAAAAACGTTTCCCGCCGAGCAGGATGGTCCTCTACGCGGACACGTCGAAGTTGCCCACTAAAGGATTTACACCTCCCGCCTTCTCAACGCCATTCCCACGCGAAGGATGAGTTTCTATATCATGGTCCATCGAGTTACATCAGTCTCATGGGTCCCATACCCCACTATATATCCGGTACAGCTCAATCTTGTCCAGCAGGGCCGCATACATACGGTCCTTAACCGACATGGACGGGGCTACAACCAACCTCCACATTTCCCTTACCATCCCGGTCCATACCAAATGTGGTCTCAAGCATTGTCACACCCATCGCAGGTCGAGACCAACCTTGAGCGCTCCATCCTACAGGAACATCCCTGTCCCCATCTCATTTTCATGAGGGTGCTCTTATCATCAACCTCTCGCGAGTAACTCCATTACCCGAACTTTCTCGCGAGTAGCTTTTTACTACTCAACTTCTACCGAGATAGCTACAACATTAGCCTAGCATCTACGACGAGGCAAAGCCTACACTAAACCTTCTACTCAGGGATGTAATAGACATGCCAGTGGGTTTCAAACATCCTAGACATAATGCACAATATCAAGTCTAATACACATGAGGTGAAGTAAGGCAAAATTTAAAACGGTAATGATATGCAAACCGGGGCTTGCCTTGCTCAACGGTTTTGTTAGAAGCTAGGAGTTAGTCTTCCTCCAGAGAATCCACCAAACTCGTCACAAGATGGAGATCCTCGCTGTGGAGTTGAGTCCTCGTTGAACATCGACGTCACGTGCTATTGAGATGATTTATGCACATGTATTCAAAATCAATTTAGAAAATGATTCAAAGTTGTTGTACAAGTTAACTTACACATAAGAGAGATAAACAACAGCAAGGTTTCTGTTGTTGGATCTAAACCTTACAGATGATGAAAGCTAGGTGAAAAGGGATACTAGTAATCACCATGTGTAGTCCATTATATGAACACTTAAACCTAAGAGATGGTAGCTCAAGTTCCAGAGGTCCAGAAACTGAGAATTTAACCACAGCTTCTATGAAAGGTATTTAGGCAGTGTGCAAAAATTGAGCTCATGAAATGGCTTCATGTGAGCACAACAAAATCCTTATGTGGTTTTCACTAATCTGCCTTTACCCCCTAGATATTAAGCTTTCCTATGCTGCAAAGTAGACTTTTTGTGAAGTACAAAATGTCCTGAGTCCATAGGAATTGGTTTTACCATTTTTGGAGTTTCCTACATGGAGCTATGAATTTTACAAAGAATGGGGAAATGCTGAAAATATCTCTGTTCATTTTTCCCATTTTTCAGAGACATAAGGAATGAACACATCATTTGACCAAGCAAATACGGTCCAATGCCCCTGAAATTTTTAGTGGGGTTTAAGGAATTTTGGTAGAATGTCCTGTCCAAATATGGGAATTTTCTAATAACCAGAACTCCTGCAAAAATTCCTACAAGATTTTCTTTAAATGAATTAATGAGCCAAACCTAGTGATTTTCTGTAAAAGCCCAAGATAGTGAAGGGCAAAGAAATGGTCATCACCTCACAACACCACAGCTCTTGTGATGATATCTCATGAAAACTTGTGAAGAGCAAGTAAACACCATCAAAAGGGTGATTAGAGGGGAAAGCCCTAACTTCCAAAAAGTGGGATTTCTACACATGTACATGAAAGGTTGAGCTCACCCCTAGACCATAAATAGTCTTGGGGAGGCTCAGGCCAAATTTCATGCAAATCCAATGCTTTTTGAGACACTTTTGGAGACATTTGTGAAATGGGCCAATTTGAATGCAAATTCAAATTGCAGCAACTTTTATCACTTGAATTCAAAAGTTGACTTTATATTCAAACTCATCACATTTTTCTGAGTGAGTCCACCAATTTTCGTACTCATTGGGTTTCATGTTGTCGGGAGCTAAATTTGCATTGATTCAAAACTGAATTTGAATTTCAGTTCAAATGTGTAGCAAATTTAGCCAAACCAGTTTCAAATTGGGGAAATGAAATTCAAACTAATGACTTGGTGCTTAAGTCTCTCATTCAATTGAGAGTAGCTGGGATATTTACAGTGGAAAGTGGAAAAAAGTGTTAGGGGGGAGAGATGGGCCCACAGGTCAGTGGGAGAGCTAATTCACAACCAAGAGGTGCTCTGTTTCTCACGGGGTCGGACGAGTGCAGCGCGCCACGGGGGCATTCTCCGGATGCCACCTCCCGAGCGACCCAGGCCGCGGTGTGCGTCGACTTATCGGCAGACCGTGATATTTCCCACCCCAGGATCCGCCTCTCCGTATTGCTCTGCCAGCTCCCGAGCTCCTCGATGAAGAAACGCCGCCGCACGCTCAAAAACTTTCAGCTCTCCGGCGTCCGCTCGTCTCCGAGGTTTGCACGCTGGTCTGAGCTCACCCAGAGCCTCGCCGAAGCCTCCTCGATGTGATCAATGCAACGAACCGGCGCCACACCCACGGTAAACAAACCACGAGCTCCCTGTTTCCATTCAGCGCCGTGTAGAGCCGCCGCTACAAAAAACTCATCGTCCGGCCGCTAGGTTTGATCCCACGTCGAGTTGAGCATGCCAAAAGGTTCGCCTAGGAGTGCACTTTCTGTCCGACAACCCCGGCCACATGCCATAGAGTGTGCTGGCCGGAATTTCAGTTCTTGCCGAGAGGATGTGATATAGCCCGTGTTCGGTTAATCGGAAAATTCGGGCTAGCTGGTCAAGCAATCGCTTCCCAGCTTCGACAACCAGCTAGAAACTTCCGTGCGAATCCATACGGTAAAGAACCACGGGAAATCAGCGAGAAACCACCGAGTTTCGTGGGTTTTTCGTTCATCCCCGGGTTTAGACCTAGGTCGCACGGTGAAGTCCGGTTTACCGTGACTTTGAGCAAGATCAGAGGCTGGGTCGTTGCTCCATAGGTCATGGCGGGGCTGTAGGAGCCAACAGAGGGGACTGTGAGGCACGACAGCGCCATACCAACATCGCCGAACTCACCCCGTGGACTGTCACCGTCGTGCAACTGATTCCGGTCATCACCGGCCGGCGACAAGGTCAGCAATGGGTTCCCCGAGAAATTTCAGGCGGGGGCGGCCAGTTTGGTCATGCTCCGGTCACGGGAACAGCCTTCCGGCGAGTGCTCCGGCGAGGGGGCGGCGGGGAGCCGCGGGAGCACGAGGTAGAAGAAGCCCCGTGGGTCCCACGTGTCAGCGTCGGGTTAAACATCACCGGATCTGCTGTGGCACCGGGATCTCGTGCGACTGTGTGGGAGATTCTGTGGACCCCCGTGTGGTTTGGTTGCGGTGCTGACACGAAGCCCGGGGACCCCACCAGCCGGTTTAAACTTTATTTGAATTTTCAGTTTTAGTTCAAACTTCAATTGCATATAACTTCTGCTAGAAAGCTACAAATTCAGTGAGCCAAATTTTGCTGAACTCAGCTTTTTGAGTACTTTCCAGCAACACAAGTTTCAGCTTATAAAACTTAATAATTTTCCAGAATTAATTCCCTAAAGTTTAAATTTTTAGGAATTTTATCTGAAGAATTACTTTATGGAAAATTCTGAAATTTGGCTGGGAGATTCATTGGAAAATCCTTGAGTCACAGTAAAATTTGCTGACCCATCCAAGTTCATTTAGTCCCCCTAATGGTGTGATTAAGTGAACTGCCCAGAGAAAATAGAAAAATGTACAGGAACATTTTTCAGATTTTCTCAAATCTTGTTTAGGGCATAACTTCATCTAGAATTCTTCAAATGACATGAAACCAATTCCATTAGAACCATCTCATATTCTAGTTTCCAGTACGTAATGGTTGAAGCCATGAAAATCCCTGGAATTCCTTAGAGACTCTAATATTGACCAAATAGGCTTTTAATTGTACAAAGCTCAAATGAACTTTGTTTCAAATGAAACTTGGTCAAGACTCTGGTTAGGACCCTACCAAGCCACCATAAAAAATTTCAGAACCAGAGGGGAGGGCTAGCTAGAGTTATATTAATTACTTATTCAGTTCTAAACATTGAATTTGAATTGACATATAGTATCTCGTTGACGTGTAGTCACTGAAGGCGAGGAAACTCCGGAAGTGCTCGACTTCCTTCTTCCGGACGAAGCTCCAACCACTGACAAGAGCAACAAGACAAGCCCCGGTTTGCATTAACCCATTTTATAAAGTTTTGCTTTGTTTACATACTTAGTGTGAGGTATATATATGTGCATTAGGTGTAGGATGGATGAGACCCCAAATGCATAACCAGATTTTCCTATAAGAGTGAGGGTAGTGTCTAAGACCTTGAGTAGACAGGCTATGCTTAATGATTCTTAGAACTTCGGTACAAGTCGAGTAGTTGGAATCTACTCTCTAGTTTAGGCTTGGGACACACGGGATTGGTTCGAGTGATGTGAGATCACTTTAGTAATGAAAATGAGACTAGGCAGGGGCTAGGGCACATCAAGAGGAAGTCTTGTGACACGACCCCATGGTCTTGTCAAGCCAGGATCACACTGAGGGGTGCTGCATTGCACAGCACCGAATAACACACATCAAAGGTACAAAGCGGAAGCAAAGTTTTATTACATAAAGTGGTTTATGAACATTTGTACAACAAAATATGTTCAGTTTGCACTCATGGGCATAGACTACGCATCGAGTTTACGTTCAACCCGTGAACGTGTCCCCGCTAGCACGCACACACACTAACATGGCGGCGTGCACGACTCCAACTCGACGGTTCCCCTCCTGGGGTTCCGTCTCCTCCTCAGGAGTCCCTTCCTCATAGAACCCTGCAAAAGCTTCAAACACAAGCAGTGAGCACGAAGGCTCAGCAAGACTGACCCGCCTCTCCTAAACATGAAACTTCTACATGGAGGGTGATAGGTTACATGAGGCAAAATAAGTTGCAAGCACTCACCTAATTAGTGGGACCTTACTTTCAAGTTTTAGCAGTAGGTTGTGGAGAACCTTACGCTAAGGCACATGAGAGAGCCGCAATCAAACAAGAAACACATTTTTCTCATGTACTTTGCCCAAAGTTGAAAAGAACTTTAGTTAGCTCTAAACTACAACAAATCATTAATAATGAAAGTTCATCTTTCAATCAGCAACATTTTAACATGTATCTAGCCTGTTCTTTCTACATCACGGTACAGTGAACAAGTGGTACTCACTGACCACGAGGGATGACGATTATAATCGATTTACACCTGCAGGGTTACCCGAATAACCCGTCGCGTACGCCCGTACTCGATGTTGCCTACAGCAACCATCACGGACGTCATACGCAACCACCTTTCACCCGTTAGCCAAATATTGAACCGGTCCTATCATCCCGAGCAAGAGGTCTCTGCACGCGCATCTCAGTGCCGCCAGCCAATTTACAACTCAAGCTCTCAACCTACCCTCTGAACGACAGGCAATGCCTCAATACCCAGCTACCCGAGTTACATCTGTTTCCCGGTTCCCATATAGCCGGTAGGTCTTCGGTACTGTTCTAGCTTGTTCAACAGGCCCCCACACGGCTCGGTCCTCAATCGACGCAAGTGGAGCTATAGCGCACAGGCCCCAAAGTCCTGCTGCCCTTACTCTCCGCTCGGTCTCATTTTTCTTGCCATGTGTTTCAATTGCTATTTTTACCTGAGCGATGTGCCTCTAGCCTATTCTCGCGAGTAGTTCCAACTACTCGACTTGTACCGAATCCTACTCTATCTTAGCATTGCAGTGGCTAATGAGGTTTTCAATCATAATCCCAACCCATGGTTTTCTTGGCTATGCATTTGGGTTTCAAACAAGACTCTAATGCCAGAAATAATTGAGGCTCAAAGAAAGTGCTCAAAACAATAAAAATTTACAAAGAGGTTAATGCAAACTGGAGCTTGCCTTGCTGCTCTTGGTCATAGGCTAGCTGTTCTTCCGGAGTAACGAAGTCTAAGACTTCGGGTTCCTCCTCGACCTTAGCGACTACATGAGATAACAAGTACATGTATTAATTTAAATGCATTTGATTGAAATTTAAACTTGTGAAGTTTATAAGTCTCACTAGGCAGACCCAATGACTCTAAAATTTTTACTGTGGTTTGGTTACAACCTAAGCAGAGACTTGGCCAAGTTTTAGTTGCAGCCAAGCTCAATTGAGCTCTCCACAAATACTTATGGAGTTGGTCTCACTTAATTTGAAGGTTCCTAGCTAAAGATATGAGCTAAACAATTTCAGAGAAATTCTGAAAATGTTTCTGGTCATTTTCTATTTTCTCTGGATCAGTTTTATTAATCACACCATTAAGTGTATCAAATGAGCTCAATTGGATATGAAATTTTTATGGTAGTTCAGGGATATTTTGGTGAACATCCCAGTAAAGTTTAGAATTTTCCTCCAAAGGATTCTCCAGTCAAAATTCTAAACAGTTTAAATATTTTAGAATTAATTCTGGAGAAATAAGGATTTTCATGAAGTGAAACTTGATTTGCTGGAAATTACTCAGAGAGCTGAATCCAACAAAATTTGGTTCACTCGATTTGGAGTTTCCTAGCCAAAGTTATGAGGATTTGAAGTTTGAACGAAATCTGAAAATCGGGGAAATGTTTAAATCTGCCGGTGGGACCACGGTCACACGTGTTGGGCGCTGAGGCGATGGCACACCGGGGTCCACAGAATTTTTGCACGCCAGCACACCGGATCCGAGCCACAGACTGATCCCAATTTAAAATCTGAGCCGCTGACGGGTGGGCCACCCGGCTTCTTCTACCTTCCGACGCTCCCACGCGCGCGCGCCGCCTCCCCTCGCCGGAGCAGAACCGCAGCTCGCCGGATTGCCACTGCTGGCCACCGCACGGTCTGAGACTCGCCGCCAGGGGGTTATCGACATCGAAGAACACGTCTGTGGGGTCAGTTCGAGCTGGCGGTGACCGGAAATACCCCGACGACGTGCGGCGGCCTCGGTTGAGGTTCGGCGCCGTCGGCCGTGGTTTCTAACCTGCCAAGACCTTGAACAAACGGCTATACAGCATCAGTACACCTCAAGGAAGCTCGACAAGGCCTCAAAGGTGTTCATAAATGGAGGCAAGTTGGTCGGCACCGTGCAACCGATCGTGCCCGCCTTGAACGCCTTTGATCGAGCTCAAAATCCGTCACTCCTAGCCGGTTTCATGCAACGGATGCTAAAAGGAAAATGATCGCCGGCTAGTCCAGCGTCTATGTGCAAGATTTGATAACCTAAGAAGGATCAGAGAGCGAAATTCGAAGAAACCGTACTGGAAGCTCGGGTTGAGGCCGCCGGAGCAAAATCTGGAAATTCTCGGTGGATGCTTCACGGTTTGGTTCAAGAATTGGAGGAGAGCAGCACCAATCTAGCGCGCTCCCGTGGCCTGGATTGCTTGACCGTGAGAACCCCTGTGGAGGGCTGTCCACGATCACCCGACCGTCGGCCGAAGCTTGATCACCGCTGTGGCGGTCGTGCTCGGGCAAAGAAGGCCGGAACTCGCTTGTTTCCGGGTCGGGAAGGTTGGTGCGGAGCTCAGGGCAGGGTGTAGAAGCTCGGGGAGGAGAGGGTGTGAGTGTTTAACCGGTCTACCGATCAGTCCGAGCGGCGGAGGGAAGAACTTCGGCTCAGTGTCCTTGCAAGGGGGAAAAACACCGAGGGGACCTCGGCAGAGGCGTGGAGCGCCTTAAGAAGGGCTCAGCACCGATCTGGCTCGCGCGTGGGCGAGCAGCTGGTGGCGCGGCAGCTCCCCCTCGGTGGCGCCCTCTGATGAAGCCTGAAGACCCAAGTGAGGGAGTTTCAGTCTGTTGAATCTCTTCAGTGACTGACATGTGGGTCCCACTTCCTTTTTAACCTCTGAACTTAACTCTCTATTACTGTTGTAAACAGTAATCCCCACAATGCCCATGGTGTTTTGAATTATCTACCCCTGAGCCATTTGAATTGGTTAGAATTCAAGTTGGGTTTGGTTTGACTAAATTTTCAACACATATTCAGTTTGTAATTCAAATAAAGTTTGAATTTGCTAAACTTGGCCCATGTCAAGATCAACTCCACATGGAGTGAAAATTGGTGTGTGAGCTCACAAAAATGTGCTGAGTAAGAATATGCCTCCCATTTTTGAATTCATGGGATGAAAACAGTTTGAATTTGAATTTGAGTTCAAACCACCCTCTTTCTAGCTATACCCAAAAGGACCTCAAAAAGGTTTTAAATTTTGGTGAAACTTGGCATGGACATTCCGAGTAAGGTTTAGGAGTTTTTCATATGTCCGGCCCCTATATGATGCATGTGGGAAATGCCACTTTTGCATTGTGTGAGTTTGTTCTCTAATGATCATGTTGATGATGGTTACTTGCTCTTCAAATGTGTTCATCAACTTTCTTCAAATGAAGTATGTGTGTGGTGTGATGAGCACCTTGAGTATGTGCCCAAAAACTTAGGCCCTTACTTTCCTCCCCCCTTAAAAGAATCTCGTCCGAGATTATAAGGTAAGAATGAGAGGGAGGGCGGTGGAAAAATTACCGTATATGCGACGTGCAAAAGTCGAGGTAGTTAGCGCGAAGGAATCCTTCACTTTCCCATGTCGCTTCATCCATAGAGTGATTACTCCACAGAACTTTGTAGAACCACAACGTACGGTTGCGTGTGGTTCGGGCCTTTTCATCTATAATATGAACCGGTTCCTCCCGATATGTGAGATCCGGTTTCAGTTCTTCTATGTCTTCCAGCTGAATGGTAGTTGATAGCTTAAGACACTTCCTCAGCTGGGAAATGTGAAAGACGTCGTGCACACCGGAAAGTGCTTCTGGTAATTCCAGCCGGTATGCTACTGATCCACATCTTTCTGTAATCTTGAATGGACCGATGAATTGGGGTGCCAACTTTCCTCTCACCCCAAATCTGTTCACACCCTTCATTGGAGACACACGTAGGTATACGTGATCCCCGATCTCGAATTGTAGTGGGCGTCTTCTCCGTTCTGCATATTGCTTCTGTCGGGATTGAGCGGCTTTTAGGTTTGCTTGAATCAGCCGAACCTTTTCCTCCGCGTTGTTGACAAGATCAATCCCGAAGGTGACCCTTTCACCGGACTCACACCAATTCAATGGTGTGCAGCATTTTCTCCCGTATAGAACCTCTTAAGGCGCCATATTGATGCTGGCTTCGTAACCATTGTTGTACGAGAACTCGGCTAACGGCAAGTGATCATCCCAATTTTTGCCGTGGTTGATAGCGCAAGCTCGTAGCATGTCCTTTAGAACCTGGTTTACCCTCTCAGTTTGCCATCCGTCTGCGGGTGGTACGCTGAACTACGGATCAGCTTCGTCCCCAATGCAGCGTGTAGCTGCTCCCAGAAACGGGACACAAATAAAGTGCCCCGGTCTGATATAATGGTACGGGGTACGCCGTATAAGCATAGGATCCGTGAGATGTACAGTTCAGCATACTTCTTGGCATTATAGTTGGTGTTGATCGGGATGAAATGGGCAACTTTGGTGAGCCGGCCGATGATCACCCACACAGAATAATGTTTCTGAAAGGTGGTGGTTAAACCGACGATGAAGTCCATGCTCACATCCTCCCACTTCCAGGCAGGAACGCCCAGTGGTTGTAGCAGTCCCGGTTTCCGCATGTGATCTGCCTTCACCCTACGACATGTATCACACTCGGACACGTACTTCGCGATCTCCCGCTTCATTCATGTCCACCAAAATTTGCTTCTGAATTCTTGATACATTTTATTGCTGCCGGGGTGAATAGAAAATTTTGACAAGTGAGCCTCATCAAAAAATTTCTTCTGTAACTCCGGGTTACGGGGTACGGCGATCCGGTCCTTGAACCATAGGACGCCGTCTTCGTCTTTCCGGAAACATTTAATCTCCCCACTGTCTACACGTCTCCTTAAATGCGACATGCCCTTGTCATGTTTCTGAGCTGCCGCTATCTCTTCAGGGATGGTGGGGATCAAAGCTAAGTTGTAGAGAGCTCCATGTGGAATCACATGCAATGGTGGTTCGCTCTTCCAACGGTGTGATGATCAGATTGTTGACGTGTGACTTGTGGCTCAGCGCATCCGCCACTACGTTTGCCTTGCCCGGGTGATAATGGATCTTTATTTCGTAATCCTTTATGTTCAGCTCCTTCTGAGTGAATATGTACTTGAGGCTTTTGTGGTCGGTATATAAATGTACGAGGTTACCGAGTAGGTAGTGCCTCCACATTTTAAGTGCGAGTACCATGGCAGCGAGCTCCAAGTCGTGAGTTGGATAATTCTGCTCATGGTTTCTAAGCTGCCGTGATCCATACGCGACCACCCTTCGGTCTTGCATCAGCACACATCCGAGCCCAATGCCCGATGCATCGCAGTACACATCGAACGGTTTTGTTGTGTCTGGCTGCGCCAAAACCGGTGCTGATGTCAGGTGCTTCACTAAAGCCTTGAATGCTGCTTCACATGCTGGAGTCCAAACATATTTGGTAGCCTTCTTTAGCAGCTCCGTCATAGGCTTGGCAATCTTCGAGAAGTTCGGGATGAACCTCCGATAATATCCCGTGAGTCCAAGGAAACTCCGTACCTTGTGAAAAGTTCTCAGCGATTTCCAATTCAGCACTTGTGTGATCTTACTCGGGTCTACAGCGATGCCCTCCGCTGAGATGATATGCCCGAGAAAAGGTACTTGCAATATCCAGAACTCGCACTTGCTGAATTTTACATATAGCTTGTGATCCCGCAGCCGTTGCAAGACTATACGCAGATACTTCTTGTGATCTTCCTCCGACTTGGAATATACCAATATGTCGTTGATGAAGACCACGACAAACTTGTCCAGCTCCAGCATGAATACCGAGTTCATCAAATACATGAAGTGAGCTGGAGCGTTGGTGAGGCCGAAGGACATGACCAGGTACTCATAAAGTACGTACCTCGTCAAGAAAGCTGTCTTCGGAATGTCCTCAGCTCGTATCTTAATCTGATGGTACCCGGATCTTAAGTCCATCTAAGATCTTTGCTTCGACCAACTGATCGGACAACATGTCGATCCGTGGCAACGGGTACTTGTTTCTGATGGTTAAGGTGTTTAGTGGATGATAGTCCACGAAAAGCCGCAACGTTTCATCCTTCTTCTTCACGAATAATGCCGAACAGCCCCATGGCGAGGAGCTCGGCCTAATAAAATCCTTCTCCAGGAGGTCCGTCAGCTGAGTCTTCAGTTCAGCCAACTCCTTGGGTGCCATCTTGTACGGCCTCCGGGATATTGGCATGGTTCCCGGTGTGAGTTCAATCTTGAACTCCACATATCTATCGGGCGGCATCCCCGGTAAATCATCCGGGGACACGTCAGGGAACTCTCGGACCACTGGAATATCTTCCAATCTGATAGTTGTGGATTGATAGACACTTGGAAGTTTTATTTCTGGACTGTCCAGAAATAAGGAGTGAGATCCGTGCACTTCTGAGTTCAAGTGCACGATTCGAAGGACGGTCTCTAAAACAGCGCCGTGGCGGGTTAACCACGACATCCCTAAGATGACATCGACCTTCTGTCCCTATAATATTATGAGATACGTAGGGTATACTCTACCCGCTAAGCATAACGGTGCTTTGGAAACCATTACGCTTGCTGAAATCTTCCCACCCGGTGAACAAATTAAATATGCACTATCGGTGGGTAGTATTTGCAAGCTATGTTTAGCAATGAAAGCTTGGCTAATAAAATTGTGCGTGGCGCCTGAATCAAACAATACTATGGCAGGATGCTGGTGGAGTTGGAACATACCGGCAAGGATTGGCTCACCCTCCGGCAAGTCCTCTATGGCAAGCTGGTGGACGGTGCCGGGCCTAGGGTTTGCCCGCCGCGCATTAGTAGGGTTCCGGGGCTGATTCCTCCCCTGAAGTTGTGGTGCAACTCCGCCGCCTTGCCTCTCCGGACAACTGCTTCTGAAGTGTCCTGGCCGACCATATTTGTAGCATGTGGCCACTGCTTGTCCGGTGCTTGGGGGATGAAAGCCCGACTTGCGCTTCTGAGGTGCATACGCACGCGGCATCGCCCGCTGCTGCTGTTGTTGTTGCGGAGGTGGTGCTGGCAGTGCCGGCCTGAACGCCAGTGAAGAATATGGCCGACTGCGGAATGGTATCGGCCTCTGTGGTGGCTGCCAGTGTGGACCCGATAGTGGGCGATTCACCATCCGAAATTTCTGAGAAGGACCGCCTCCTTCTCCGCTACTTCGCGGCGCGCTTCGTTTTCTTTCCGCCGCCGCTAACTCCATGCCGGAGTCCTCCTGAACAATCGCAGCATCAATTATATCGTTGAGGCTGCCGCGATTGAACATCGCCAATTTGTCCTTCAGGAGCGGGTTAAGCCCCTGGTAGAAGTGATCCCGCCGCTTATCATCGGTATCAGCGTGATACGACGCGTAGAGCGCAAGATCATTGAACGCCCTGGAGTATTCCAGTGCGTTCCGGCTCCCTTGCTGCAGGCGTAAGAACTCCTGTGTCTTCCTCTTCATGAGACCCGGCGGTGTGTGATAGGCTCCGAAGGCCGTCCGGAACTCCGCCCAGGTCATAACTCGGTCGGTGGGCTGTGAAGCACAGTAGTTCGCCCACCACACGCTTGCGGATCCCTGGAGCTGTTGGATCGCGAACTGAGTCTTGCGCTGCTCACTCACTTGGAGCAGCCCAAACTTCATCTCCATCATGCGGAGCCAGTTGTCCGCATCGAGGGGTTCATCCGCCCTTGAGAATACCGGGGGATGAGTCGCTAGAAAGTCGGAGTAGGAGCTCTGTTGACGCTCCTCACGATCATGATGACTCTCTGGTCGAGACGTATTTGCAATAAGGGTCTGCAGCAACTCCGTGTGCTGCTGATGAGAACCCGCCATTGCCGCAACGATGTCGGCCAATGTAACCGTTGGCAGTGGCGGTGGCGGTGTTTGCTGTTTTTGTTGCTGCTGTTGCTGCTGCTATCCCGAGGAATCCTCGGGAGGCTGTTGGGAGATTTCTCCCCCTTGACTAGAACCCCCAACGTCTGGGTTGGCACGAGTACGAGTCATTCTGAAATTCAAAACAGCAGCGACCAGCACATGTCATACTTAAAAATTCCATATGAAACAGTAGGTATTGAAGTGACGCATGAATAATTTGCACAACATTCACATATATTGATAAAACATAAACTTTATACAAGATACATTATTCTCAGATCTCCGAGAAGTCATGCTCATGTCTTCACTAACTATACATACGCTACTGCCTACACGACATGTCACTGGTTACAAAAGTTTGGGTTACACTTCTCTGGTTGCCCTACTTGGCAATGGTAACCTCCTACTCGGAGTAGAACTCGACCTCCTGTGGGTCTTCCTCCTCCGGTACCTCTGCTGGTGTCTCTGGATCTACATCCTCTTCTCCCATCTCGGGTTATCCCATTGCCGGAAGACCCAAGACCACCGGTATGCCTAATACCGGAGGTACGAGGTCCTGCAATGCGTGCACCTCATTATGGCCTGGTTGTAGTCCTCTTCCATGCCTTGCCCCTCCTCAATAGCGTCGTCCCGCTCTTGAGTAAGGACCTCGTTTTGCTGGGTCAGAGCCTGCACTTGTTCTTGCAACGCCGTGATGTCAACACGGCTTTTCTTCTTTGCCTTCTTCAGACGATGCAGCTGATTATGCTGTTCATTCAGTCGCTTAATCGTCGGAAGGAGCACATTGCGGAGTGCGCTGTGAGCACTCTCGAAATGGTCTCCACGGCTTGTGCTCTCCTTGAGCTTTGCGGCGAGACACTCCGTATGAACAGCTTGGATGTCCATCACGGCCTTTCCCGCCCTCATCTGGAGGCTGAGATTTGCCTCCGCGGGGTTGTACCTTGGACAACTCGGATCTGTTGCCTCCCGGTACCTCTCTTCCCACACATCCTGAGCCCGTCCCTCCACCGGAACAGGGGACTCTGTCCTTAATAGCCTATAAGTTGAAAACTTGTTAACTTTGAATATCATGATTAAGGGAAGGAGTTACATCAAGTTTTAATGCTTTGGATTAAAACTTTCAAGTTTTACAATGCAGTTGCTCATTTAATGGGGTGTGACATCGATGCGTCACCAGATCATGTCGGTACTACGTCCTCACAAAGAAAAACCTATACCGGACTTAGCCGGCTTCATTATTTCAGTTGCACTAAGCGTCACTCGCACACGGATGCTACACGTCTACCATTTCGTGGTTAGACTACCTGCAGATAACTCACACAATCATCAGACTCAGCTGCACACTGAGCCCGGTATCCATACAGTCCGTACACCAGGCCGTCATCACTCGCCCGGATGTTCTCAAGCCAAACAGGCCTTGAGCTACGTGTTCACGTTACTGACCACGTGACGGGGTCTCCCAAATTGCCCGAAGTACGCCAGGGACAGACGTTGCTCGAATACCCCAAACGACATGAAGAGTCGTAGAGGATATCAAAGCGGGTCGGGTTACCTGCCACCCGTGGGGCTCCACCCTTCAGCTTGTGCGCACTGGTGGACAGCGCTTACGTGCACCTCCCAAGACATAAAGCGTCCCGAGATGCACGATTTTCTGACATAAGCAGATAGGTTAGTATGCCACTTTCTATACATTAATAACATTCTTATATGGACTACTGACTCGTTCCTCACTGGATTTTTGAAAAAGAGGACCTTTGTAGTGCGTTAAACCTCAAGCGAGCTCTGATACCAACGCTGACACGACCCCACGGTCTTGTCGAGCTAGGATCACACTGAGGGGTGCAGCGTTGCACAGCACCGAATAACACACGTCAAAGGTACAAAGCGGAAGCAAAGTTTTATTACATAAAGAGGTTTATGAACATTTGTACAACAAAATATGTTCAGTCTACACTCACGAGTGTAGACTACGCATCGAGTTCACGTTCAGCCAGTGAATGTGTCCCCGCTAGCATGCACACACACTAACAAGGCGGCGTGCATGACCCCCACTCAACGGGGTTCCCCTCCTGGGGTTCCGTCTCCTCCTCGGGAGTCCCTTCCTCATAGAACCCTGCAAAAGCTTCAAACACAAGCAGTGAGCACGATGGCTCAGCAAGACTGACCCACCTCTCCTAAACATGAAACTTCTACATGGAGGGTGATAGGTTACATGAGGCAAAATAAGTTGCAAGGACTCGCCTAATTAGTGGGACCTTACTTTCAAGTTTTAGCAGTAGGTTGTGGAGAACCTTACGCTAAGGCACATGAGAGAGCCGCAATCAAACAAGAAACACATTTCTCTCATGTACTTTGCCCAAAGTTGAAAAGAACTTTAGTTACCTCTAAACTACAACAAATCATTAATAATCAAAGTTCATATTTCAATCAGCAACATTTTAACATGTATCTAGCCTGTTCTTTCTACGTCATGGTACAGTGAACAAGTGGTACTCACTGACCGCGAGGGACGGCGATTATAATTGATTTACACCTGCAGGGTTACCGAATGACCCGTCACGTACGCCCGTACTCGATGTTGCCTACAGCAACCATCACGGACGTCGTACGCAGCCACCTTTCACCCATTAGCCAAATATTGAACCGGTCTTATCGTCCCGAGCAAGAGGTCTCTGCACGCGCATCTCAGTGCCGCCAGCCGATTTACACCTCAAGCCCTCAACCTACCCTCTGAACGACAGACAATGCCTCAATACCCAGCTACCCGACATACATTGGTTTCCCGGTTCCCATATAGCCGGTAGGTCTTCGGTACTGTTCTAGCTTGTTCAACAGGCCCACACACGGCTCGGTCCTCAATCGACGCAAGCGGAGCTATAGTACATAGGCCCCAAGGTCCTGCTGCCCTTACTCTCCGCTCGGTCTCATTTTTCTTGCCATGTGTTTCATTTGCTATTTTTACCCGAGCGATGTGCTTCTAGGCTATTCTCGCGAGTAGTTCCAATTACTCGATGTGTAACGAATCCTACTCTATGTTAGCATTGCAGTGGCCAATGAGGTTTTCAATCTTAATCCCATCCCATGGTTTTTTGGCTATGCATTTAGGTTTCAAACAAGACTCTAATGCAAGAAATAAGTGAGGCTCAAAGAAAGTGCTCAAAACAATAAAAATTTGTAAAGAGGTTAATGCAAACCGGACCTTGCCTTGCTTCTCTTGGTCGTAGGATAGCTGCTCTTCCGGAGTAACAAAGTCTAAGACTTCGGGTTCCGCCTCGACCTTAGCGACTACATGAGATAACAAGTACATGTATTAATTTAAATGCATTTGATTGAAAATTAAACTTGTGAAGTTTATAAGTCTCACTAGGCAGACCCAATGACTCTGAAATTTTAACTGTGCCTTGGTTACAATCTAAGCAGAGACTTGGCCATGTTTCAGTTGCAGCCAAGCTCAATTGAGCTCTCCACAAAAAATTATGCACTTGAACTTAATTGGAGCTCTTAGGGTGTTCTAGGAATTTTCATGGAGCAAGCCATGACTTTCTGACAACTAGATTTTTAGAGGGTTCTAATGGAGTTGGTCTCACTTAATTTGATGGTTCCTAGCTAAAGATATGAGCTAAACAATTTCAGAGAAATTCTGAAAATGTTTCTGGACATTTTCTATTTTCTCTGGAACATTTTCATTAATCACACCATTAGATGTATCAAATGAGTTCAATTGGATCTGAAATTTTTATGGTAGTTCAGGGATATTTTGGTGAAAATCCCAGTAAAGTTTCAGAATTTTCCTCCAAAGGATTCTCCAGTTAAAATTCTAAATAGTTTAAAATTTGAAGAATTAATTATGGAGAAATAAGGATTTTCATGAAGTGAAACTTGATTTGCTATAAAGTAATCAGAGAGCTGAATCCAACAAAATTTGGTTCACTCATTTGGAGTTTCCTAGCCAAAGTTATGAGGATTTGAAGTTTGAATGAAATCTGAAAATCGGGGAAATGTTTAAATCTGCCGGTGGGACAACGGTCACACGTGTTGGGCGCTGAGGCGATGGCACACCAGGGTCCACGGAATTCTTGAGCGCCAGCACACCGTAAGCTTCAGACTGATCCCAATTTAAAATCCAAGCCGCTGACGCGTGAGCCACCCACCTTCTTCTACCTCCCGACGCTCCCTCACGCGCGCGCCGCCTCCCCTCGCCAGAGCAGAACCGCAGCTTGACGGATTGCCACTGCCGGCCACCGAACGGTCTGAGACTCGCCGCCAGGGGGTTATCGACGTCGAGGAACACGTCTGTGGGGTCAGTTCGAGCTGGTGGTGACCGGAAATACCCCGGCGACGTGCGGCGGCCTCATTTGAGGTTCGGCGCCGTCGGCCGTGGTTTCTAACCCGCCAAGACCTCAAACAAACGGCTCTACAGCATCAGTAAACCTCAAGGAAGCTCGACAAGGCCTCAAAGGTGTTCAGAAATGGCGGCAAGTTGGTCGGCACCGTGCGACCGATCGTGCCCGCCATGAACGCCTTTGATCGAGCTCAAAATCCGTCACTCCTAGCCGGTTTCATGCAACGGATGCTAAAAGGAAAATGATCGCCGGCTAGTCCAGCGTCTATGTGCAAGATTTGATATCCTAAGAAGGATCAAAGAGCGGAAATTCGAAGAAACCGTACCAGAAGCTCGGGTTGAGGCCGCCGGAGCAAAATCTGGAAATTCTCGGTGGATGCTTCACGGTTTGGTTCAAGAATTGGAGGAGAGGAGCACCAACCTAGCGCGCTCCCGTGCCCTGGATTGCTTGACCATGAGAACCCCTGTGGAGGGCTGTCCATGATCACCCGACCGTCGGCCGAAGCTTGATCGCCGCTGTGGCGGTCGTGCTCGGGCAAAGAAGGCCAGAACTCGCTTGTTTCCGGGTCGGGAAGGTGGGTGCGGAACTTAGGGCAGGGTGTAGCAGCTCGGGGAGGAGAGGGTGTGAGTGTTTCACCGTTCTCCCGATCAGTCCGAGCGGCGGAGGGAAGAACTTCGGGTCAGTGTTCTTGCGAGGGGGAAAAACAGCGAGGGGACCTCGGCAGAGGCGTTGAGCGCCTTAAGAAGGGCTCAGCACCGACCTGGCTCGCGCGTGGGTGAGCAGCTGGTGGCGCGGCGGCTCCCCCTCGGTGGCGCCCCCG
Organism: Neostapfia colusana; assembly: GCA_030760725.1. Classification (NCBI taxonomy): domain Eukaryota; kingdom Viridiplantae; phylum Streptophyta; class Magnoliopsida; order Poales; family Poaceae; genus Neostapfia; species Neostapfia colusana. Next base: position 97,826,988 of record JASWHV010000007.1, on the reverse strand, counting down.
GAGAAGCCCGAAGGCCCGAGTGAGGGAGTTTCAGTCGGTTGAATCTCTTCAGTGGCTGACATGTGGGTCCCACTTCCTTTTTAACCACTGAACTTAACTCTCTATTACTGTTGTAAACAGTAATCCCGACAATGCCCATGGTGATTTGAATTATCTACCCCTGAGCCATTTGAATTGGTTAGAATTCAAATTGGGTTTGGTTTGACTAAATTTTCAACACATATTCAGTTTGTAATTCAAATAAAGTTTGAATTTGCTAAACTTAGCCTATGTCAAGATCAACTCCACATGGAGTGAAAATTGGTGCGTGAGCTCACAAAAATGTGCTGAGTAAGAATATGCCTCCCATTTTTGAATTCATGGGATGAAAACAGTTTGAATTTGAATTTGAGTTCAAACCACCCTCTTTCTAGCTATACCCAAAAGGACATCAAAAAGGTTTTGAATTTGGGTGAAACTTGGCATGGACACTCCTAGTAAGGTGTAGGAGTTTTTCATATGTCCAGCCTCTATATGATGCATGTGGGAAATGCCACTTCTGAATTGTGTGAGTTTGTTCTCTAATGATCATGTTGATGGTGGTTACTTTCTCTTCAAATGTGTTCATCAACTTTCTTCAAATGAAGTGTGTGTGTGGTGTGATGAGCACCTCGAGTATGTGCGCGGTCCTGTCCGTGTCGATTGAGGACCGATCCGTGTGCGGCCCACGCTGATCAAGTTTGAACGTACCGAAGGCATATCGGATATATGGGCCCTGGTAAACCGATGTAACCTAAACTTCCGAGCGTCGAGGCATAGCACACCGATTTATAGGTGTAGGTTGAGGGCAGCAAGGTGGAAATCTGCTAACGGGCATAGAGAGATGCTCCGTGTTGGGAACCTCCTGTCCATTTTGGTGCGACCGGTTCGACGTTTGGGCTGTTGGGTGAAAGGTTGTCCCGTAAGACATCGAGTGAGCGTGCTGTGCAGCTCCATGGGTGGGCGTACGTGACATGCTCTTTGGGTGTTCCTTTAGGTGAATATCGAGTCGATTCGCCATCCCTCATGGTGAAGAGTACCACTTGGTCACTGAGTCGTGACGTAGGTTAATATATGAAATGTGATGATTCAATATTGCTGTTATGATATAATAGTATTGCTACATGTGTGCCACCAAATATTGCTCACTAAATTTCATATTCATGAACTGTTAACTTGTGGCTAAAAGATGAACTAAGGATGAACTTGTAGGCGTGTCATTTTGCTGAAATTCACCGTCCCATGATCGTTACACACTACATGTAGACTTTCATGCCTAGGTGAGTCGGTTAAGTCTTGTTGAGCCATCGTGCTCACGGTTGCTGCTATAAGTGTTTTTCAGGTGAGGAGTAACTCACGGACTCGGGGTACGAGTCCACCGGCGAGGGTTACCCTCCATCGGGTACCACGGCTGAGTGGAAGCCGTACACGCCGCTCTGATCTGAGGAGTGCAGCTAGTGTGGGTTGCCCTAGGGCTGGGCAATCAACTTTTGCTAGATAGACGGGCGTGATTTGTACAAATTTAGTTTCCGCTGCTGTAATAATAACACTAGTTTGTAACTGAAGTATTGTACTACTTTGTACATTTCAGTTGGCTTTCCATGTAATACAATGTTGTTCTTATAATGTGTGCTGTCGGGTGTCGCATCGTGCGGCACCACCCTCTGTGATCCTGGACGAGCAGATCTCGGTCCGCCACTGGCTGGTATCAGAGCCGCATTGGGGATAGCACATTAATTAAGGACTGTATTACGAGAAATTTTAGGATTACTGTGAGGATTCGCTATTTTCCCCAAGTAAGGACTATACTAGCATAGTTACTTAAAGTGGCAAGACTAACATATGTGTTATAATTCTGAATTTTAATTATGTAACGACACACCTACGCGCAGGTAAAAATGGTAAGGAATGCCACCAAAAGCGGTTCAATTTCGGTTAGCTCCCCTGACGAGGAACGTGGTTCAGGGATAGGTCTCACAGCTTGTTGTGAGACGTTAATATGAAACTCTTGGACTCTTACATGTTCCTGAGTTCATATGAAACGCTGATCCCTAGCATGCATTAGGCAAGTAAGTGGAGACCCATCGTGTGGTCAGTAACGCGATAGTGTGTTCGTCTGAAAATAGCACAGGAGGACATACGCAGCGCTTGCCGTCAGCGTGCCCTGCAGGGCAGTAGGTGGTATCTGTTGGGGTGATAAAATTCCCAACCGTGACGACCCTTTCGCGCTCTACTCGGGTTCCCCGTCGTGTGGTGTTAAAACACGATCAGATATAGTTCTGGAAAGGTGTTTAAGTACTCTACAACTTTGTTGTAGACCCCCAGAGCTGAATCACATCTTAAGATGGCTTAAATTCCAGAAGAAAGTAAACTGTCCAGAACAAGGACAGATTTAAACTACTCTCTGGACTGTTCTGTTTTTCAAGTATAACTTCTGGTAGAAAAATCAAAATTTTTCATATAATACATATTTGGAAAGGGTAGGATATGTGTTACATCTTTGTAATTCAATGTTTCTGAAATTTCAGCACAGAATTCAGAGGGAATTAGAGTTGAAAACAGCAACCTCCAATGGAGGGGCTGTTAAAATTCTTCCAGCAACTCTGTTGATTTTTAATTACCATAACTTTTTAACCAGAGCTGATCTGAGGGCAAATAAATACTCGTTGGAAAGATACGGAAGGTAACTTTAACTTTGGTATTCAGCTTGAGTCATGAAAGTGCCCATCAACAGGTAAAAATCTGGAATATGTAGAAACTGGTCATTCTGGCAGAGGGATGACAGTTGAACTCCGTTGAGAGATTGCTGTATCCTAGGGGGTTTAAGTACTTCTAATGGGGTAGAACATACTCATGTGTAATTATCTTCAACTAGTGAAAGGTTTGAGTGTATGTCTTGCTCAAGCTTCTTTTGCTAGAGACCATGTTTGTGTCGTATTAAAGATAAAAGGGTAGTATACGTGATGACAAAGCGATATTAACGCCTCGTAGTGACCAAACCTAGTTGAGATGAACTTCCAAAGAGGGAGGCATCAAATTAAATTTAACTAGCTTCTATTTGGTCTGGTAATGGTGTATCTGGTGCAAAGTTATTACATTATCTGTATACGAGATGTATCGCATGTTTACTGTGATTATGTTTTACGCTTATTGGACTACATAAAGTATGTGCAGGACTGATGTTTATTGTCGTATGGTTGCAGATGGTTCGCACTCGAACCACGCATGAGATTGGTGGCTCTAGCCAGCAGGGGGGTGATGAATCCCAGCCACCTGCCTACGACAGCACCCCGCAGCAAGAACCACCACCGCCGCCTCCGCTTACGCTAGCGGATGTGATTGCGGCACTGGTGGGTGGTCGTCAGGAGCACACTGACCTGCTCCGCACGATCGTGCAGAATACGTCCCAGGCGGGGGGGGGGGGGGGGCATCAAGAGAGGGGGCCTCGTGAGCCCCATGTTGTGACGTACTCGGATTTCATGAGTACGCACCCTCCGGTGTTCACAGAAGCAGCAGAACCCCTGGAGGCCGACAATCGGCTGCGGACAATCGAGTCCAAGTTCGGGCTGCTCCAATGTACGGAGCGGCAGAAGACTCTGTTCGCGGCGTAGCAGCTTCACGGTGCCGCTGGTGCGTGGTGGGCGAATTATGTCGCCTCATATCCGGCTGGCCATGCCGTAGAGTGGGAAGAATTCCGGGAAGCGTTCCGCGCCTACCATATCCCTCCCGGGATAATGAAGCGGAAGTTATAAGAGTTCTTGGAGCTGAAGCAGGGCGGGAGGAGTGCCCATGACTACTCCTGTGCCTTCAACCATATGGCGCAATATGCGTCTGATTATGTCTCCACCGAGGAGAAGAAGCGAGAGCACTTCTATCGGGGGTTACACCCCGAGATGAAGACGCATCTCGTCCAATGCAATCGTGGCACGTTCAATGATCTAGTCAATGCCGCGATCATGCAAGAATATGCTCAGCGGGAGTTGGCGGCTGAGCAGCGGAAGCACAGTACGCCACCCAGCAGTGGGGGAGGAGCTCCCCAGAAATACCGCATGGTGTATCGGACACCATCCGGTCAGCAGTGGCATCCACCGGCACGACCTCAGCAGTTCGGGGGTCGTTCATTTCAGCCATCCCCGTCCCGACCGCCGATGCCACCACCGCGACCACAACAGCAGCAGCAGACGGTACCCCGGGCATTTCCACCGCCATAACGCGCCACAGGTTTCGGTCCACCGATCAGCGGATGACCGCCTCGCTACACCTGCTTTACGTGTGGCCAGGCGGGCCATTTCTCGAAGGACTGTCCCCAGGGGCAGCAGAGCAGCGGGCAAGCCCAGTTCCAGGGTGGTGCTCGAGGCCGACCTCCGGTCAAGAAGGTTGGTCAGCGAACCGGGGGCATTCACAATCTTGATAATGAGGACGCCCTAGAAGGAGACAACGTGCTGGCGGGTACGTTCACTCTCAACGATCAAGCAATCATCATATTATTTGATTCGGGTGTAACCCATAGTTTCATAAGTGCATCCTATGTGGCTAATCATCAAATGCAAGTCTTCCCAACCGACTGCTCATATATGATCTGCTCACCGGGAGGTAAGATTTCAGCAAATATGATGATTCCAAAAGCATCTCTGTGCTTAGGTGGGAAGATATATCCCACCACCTTGATAATCCTTACGGGGCAAAAGATTGATGCAATCTTAAGGATGTCATGGTTACGCTACCATGGCGCTGTCCTGGACACTCGGACACGGACGGTCCATTTGAATTCTCCATTCACTACAGGAATCCCGGCGATTTGCGATGGCCAGGGCCGTCGCAAATAAATGTAAAACCATCGCAAATAATCAAATTGCGATGGCTTTACTTATTTGCGACGGTTTTCAGCTGTTGCTTCTTATTTGTCGAAATTCACTTTATTTGCGACGGCTTAGACCGCCATCGCAAACAAGAGCCCGGGCCCAGCCGATGTGCACGACTCGACAATTTGCCACGGCCAGCGGTGGCCGTCGCAAGTAAGTACTTAATTTGCGATGGCCGGCGGTGGCTGTCGCAAATTACGTAGGTTAATTTGCGACAGCTGCACACTTATTTGCGATGGTACTGTATAAAAAGCCGTCGCAAATAAGGTTTTTTATTTTTTTCAAAAAATGAACATTCTGTCTGGCTCGATGGCCAGAAACACAAGACATAGAACAATAGACATAACAGCAGCAGTAACAATAGACATACAACATCTCCATCGATCACAACACAAAAGTCTCACATCTTATCACAAGAATAGAAAAATAAGGAAGAGAGGCTCTCCGCTAGCGTCCACTTCCTCCAGAGCCGCCAACATCCTCGCCGCGTGTCAGTCCAAACACCGGTATAGACGGCGACAGAGTTTGAGCCTCCGTCGCCAATCCCTGCAACACATAGAAGTTGTTGGACATATTAATTTGTTTAGAACTTCATTTTTGACTAGAATTGATTAAACAAGCTAGAATTGATCATATTGAACTTAGTTTATTTAATTTGAGTTAGATGTGCTATATGTTTGATTATGTAAGACTAAGTAAGACTACAATACTTAAGTAAGACTACAATTTGTTTGGCATGAATGTAAGACTACATTTTATGAATTAAGACTAAGTAAGAACGTTTTTGATTACCTGAACACCCTGAGAAACGCGCACCGGCGGCGGTAGCTCCAGTTCCGGCGGTGGAATGGGAGGTGGCAGTGGAGGAAGCTGGAGGTGCAACCCCTGGACACCGCAGCCTTGAAAGAAACTCTGTGGTTGCAAAAGTTGCAGGTTATTACATATTATTAAGAATGCGCTAAATTTAAATTACTTTAGCTTACCGTCATCGCCTATCGCTGCATCTCCATCGTTTGTCGCATCTGCTCCATGCAGGCTCGCTTGTAGGAGATGGTGGCGTCCATCGCCGCCCTCTGCGCCTCCAGGTCCGACTGAAACTGCTCGCGACTCTCCTGTACCTAACGGGCGAGAGTCTCCACCTGCGAGACACGGCGACTCGGGCCCACCTACGAAGACTGTGTGGAGCTGCCTCTCGCAGGTCTTGCCGCCCTCGAGTCGACAACTCCGTCGAATATGGCGAGCCTATAAAAACAGAATCAGTAATATGGAATTGAAATATCTTTATTTTGAATTGAAAATGATAAAATGACTTATGAACTCACCTTCCGTGGGCTTTTCCACCTCTGGTTGCATACGCGGCTTGAGGATCGATTGGTTCATGTTCCCAATCGAAATCTGTGCCGTGTATCCTCCTAGCCTCCTCCCCATACCTAGCCTGAAAAACAACAAAACCGTGTAAGTTCATCAATCCATATAGTTATATTTACTATGAATGATTTCTATACTTACCAACCGCTCGGCTGCGGCCAGACTGCACCCCTGGGGCTGAGAAGGGTCCCTGTGACCTCTCTTCCAGATCACAGCAGGAGTCGGCGGCACCCCCGTCTCGCGCTCCTGTCAATACGTGTTAGTACAAACAATATATTATGAATACATAAACATAAGTTAGATACACTTACCATGCGTTCAGCTAAACGCAAGTGGTTATATTAACCGTGTTTGTGCTTCCCCTCGACCCCTCTGCACCCTCGAGCCCTCTGGGACTTAGCCTTGAACTCATCGCTAGCCCAGTACCGACAAAGGGCCCGGTATGCATCGGACCGACCCTGCAACCAGCTCACGTGGCCCTGCACATAGTTGTAGGTCGTTAAAAATATCATTGATGTATTTGCTCCATGCTCAGAAAAAAATATTTACTACACCCCACGTACATGCGCGTACTCTTCCTCCGTCAGGTGCCTCTCGCTCTCCTGCTAGAAATGTAGCACGTGGTGCTTGTTTGCCTTCAAGTGCTCGTTGATAACTTGAATACGAGTGTTCGACAAAGCTTGCCGAACCGCCTTCGTGGCGCTGACGTGAAACACTTTCCTCCCATCCTCCAACATGCGAGGGTCGTCCGTGTCCTCTAAAATATACCTTTCCTGTGATAAATATTGAAAGAGATGTACATTAAAAGAGTTTCAGAGATAAAACATAGGAAATTTATTTAACATACTTACCATAAAATCAGCCGATACGGCCTCCTGAACGTTGCCATGCTCCTAGTGATGGGCGCGTGCGTAATCCTCATAGGAAGTAGCAGGCACCCCGTCGATGACCCCGGGATAGTGCAAACGCACTAAGGTCCCGAGGACACCGTTCACCGGTCTGTGGTGTCTCTCACCAGTGAAAGACGCGTCGTACCAAGCGCCGCAAGACATTTATTAATTCATTACTTAAGTTATAAAAAGAAACCAGAATTTAACACTACGATTTTATTACCTGTCTCCGACCGGACGAATCATGATACTCTGTGAAGGGACCGTAGGAGGACTGGCAAAGTGAGTCCTCCTCGTCCTCCGCATCTGCTGGGACACCACGTCTGGTGACCCAAAAGGCTCAGTAACAGAAGGCTGAGGAACAGACGTCTCTGGAACAGATGGCTCGTCAGCCAAGGGCTGGCTGGCCGAGGGCTGGCTCACCGAAGGTTAGCCAATCTCAACTGGCTCTGTAGCCACTGAGTCAGTCGGTGAGGACTACAACATTCGAATGATTCATAAGTAAGTTTAATTGGAAATTGAATTTGAAGAATTCGTCAAAGAATACTGAAATTTACCTGTGTGGACTGCTGTGACGAAGCCCTAGAGCTGCTCCGAACGTACCCCAGCAGCTGAGAGCGTCTGCTCCCGGTCGACGAGGCACCAGCGAAAGCGTTCTCAGCTCTAGAGGAGAAGAACCCCCTCGTCGCTTCCATCTTCTTCTTCTTCTTTGATGCCGTCCTGTTTTAATAGATAATCAGTGTTCTACTCCTTAAACATCTAAAAGATATACATAATTCATGTTACTATCTAAAAGAAAACGTTACTTGTAATCACTTTCAAAATTCATCAACATCATTATCATGTGCCCTACTCCTTAAACTAGCCCAACGATCTTCCATCGTGACCTGTTTTAATTTTCGTTTTCAAATATCATCTGTCTCTACATCTTCAACATCTCCTACTAATTGATCGAGTCCTTCCCCAGGCTCGACGATAAAAGTGTCTTTCAACTCTTCTTCTTGGTACCCTTCTTCAACATCTTCACTATCATGGTAACCATCATCCCCGGGAGTATATAACCGCTCACGAGGATTCACCTTATATACCACCCACCAAGCACTGAGCTTTGTGCATGGATAAGGTCGACAATACACTTGCTCCACTTGGTGTGCAAGAACAAATGTATCGTAACCTCGTAGTCGGTCCTTATGTTTGACTTCCACCATTCCAAATTGGTTTTCTCGAGTTCCATGAGTGCTATCAAACAAGTCACAGTCAAAGAAGACAACTCGAAGTGTCTTATTTCTGGTAAAAGTAAATTCAAGGATGACCGGCCCGCCGCGCCTGGCCCGCCGCGCCCCGCCGCGCCGCCTTTTGCCACAAATCAAACTAATTACCAACTTAAACTATAAACACCCTAGTTAATTGTCAACTTAAACAACAACTACAAAACTATAAACTAACTACAAAAAAACAATTTAATTGCCAAATTAATTACAAATTACTCTAAAACAATATTCAATTAACTCTAATCTAACTAAATCTAACTAAGAACAAGAAAAAAATTAAAAAAATGCATGAACATAGGTTACCGAGAGGCGCCGGGCGCCGGAGGCGGGAGGAGAAGGCGGCCGGGCGCGGGAGCCGGGAGGCAAGGGGCGGCCGGGCGCCAGAGCAGGGAGGCGGCGGGAGGCACACGCGTGGCTGGAGGTGACGCGGCGGGGCGTGACGGCGGGAGGCGGCGGCCGCGGTGGCGGGAGGCGGCGCGCGCGGCGGGAGGCGAAACGGCGGTGCGCGGAGGGGCGGTTCATCGCAAATCAATTAACTATAAAACAAATTAAACTATAACCACCTAATTACCAAAATAACTACAAAAACAATTTAATTGCCAACTTAATTACATATTACTCTAAAACAAATTGAATTAACTATACTATATCATAATCTAACAAATAACAAGAAAAAAATGAAAATGCATTTAGATGGAGGAGTTCACCGAGAGGCGGTGATGGCAGCGGGCGCAGCGTCGACGGGAGGCGGACGCGGCGGCGACAGCGATGGTGGCGGGCACGGCGGGAGGCTGCGGGAGTCAGCGTGCACGACGGGAGACGGTGACGGCGGCAGGCGCGGCGGGAGGCTGCGGGAGGCGGGAGGCGGCGTGCGCGGCGAGGCAGCGAGAGGAAGCTGGAGCGGTGGCGCGCGGCAGCGGGCTGCGGGCCAGAAATTTGAGGCGGGGGCGGCCAGACGCGGGCGGCGAGAGCCGGGCGGCGGCCGGCGGCCGGCGGGTGGTGGCGCGCTGGGGCGCGGCGGGCGGCCGAGGGAGCCGAGCGGGCGGCCGATGGAGGCGGGTCTCGGCGTGCGCGGCGGCGGGCGGCCGATGGAGGCGGGGCGCGGCGTGCGCGCCGGCCGTGGTGGCGGCGTGCGCGGCGCGGGAGGCGGTGGCACGGCACGGGAGGCGGGCACGGTGCGGCGGGGATAACAATTGTGTGAGTCGGGAGGTGCTCGGTCGACTATATCGGGGCCATTTGCGACGGCTTCCTTAATTGCGATGACATTTCCTTCGGCCGTCGCAAACAAGCTTTTAATTGCAATGGTTGCTTAATTTACGATGGCCACAGGTCTGGCCGTCGCAAATTAATGCTATTTGCGACAGCTACAGTGGTAGCCGTCGCAAATAGGGTACTATTTGCGGCGGCTTCTTTATTTGCGATGGCCTAGGGTTAGCTGTCACAATTTACTTTATTTGCGATGGCTTCTCGTTGCAAATAATTCTAGCCGTCGCAAATGATCGGGTTTCCTGTAGTGATTCCACTGTCTGCATTCCATGGTGTTAGACAATCCTGTCCAGGAGGTTTCAGCAATTAATAATACCGAAGCTCTCAAATTAGAGGACATCCCCGTAGTCCGGGAGTACCCCGACGTGTTTCTGGATGATCTTCCGGGCATGCCACCTGAGCGGGATGTCGAGTTCAAGATTGAGCTTGCACCCAGGACTACGCCCATATCGCAGAGACCATACAAAATGGCTCCAAACAAGCTGGCTGAACTGAAAGAACAAATCAATGACCTGTTGAGCAAAGGTTTCATTAGGCCGAGTTCCTCGCCTTGGAGATGCTCGGTGCTGTTCGTAACGTTGAAGGATGAAACCTTGAGGTTGTGTGTGGACTACGGCCGCTCAACGCCGTCACCATCAAGAACAAATACCCACCGCCCCCATTGACATCCTGTTTGATCAGCTTGTGGGTGCAGGTGTGTTCTCCAAGATGGACCTTCGCTCTGGATATCATCAAATAAAAATCCAGGCGGAGGATATCCTGAAGATGGCCTTCTCGATGAGATATTGTTTATATGAGTATCTCGTCATGTCTTTTAGTCTCACAAATGCTCCGGCACATTTCATGTATCTCATGAACTCGGTGTTCATGCCGGAGCTGGACAAGTTCGTTGTGATGTTCATTGATGGTATCTTGGTTTACTCCAAGACAGAAGCAAAAAATGCCGAACATTTGAGAATCGTTCTTCAACGATTGAGGGACCACAAGCTCTACGCCAAGTTCAGCAAGTGTGAGTTTTGGATCAGCCAGGTGCCATTTTTGGGACATATCATCTCAGCAGAAGGGATTGCGGTTGACCCAAGAAAATTTGAGCTAGTGCTGAAATGGAAAGCCCCTACTTCAGTCCATGAAGTCAGAAGCTTCCTCAGCTTAGCGGGATATTACCGGAGATTCATTCCAAGCTTCTCCAAGCTTGCGAAGCCGATGACAGAATTGTTGAAAAAGGGAACGAAGTATGTTTCGAACTCAGCATGTGAAGGAGCGTTCCTAGCATTAGTGAAGCATCTGACAACAGCCCCGGGCTTAGCTCAACCGGATACAACGAAGCCCTTCGACGTGTATTGTGATGTGTCCTGCATCGGGCTCGGCTGCGTGTTGATGCAGGAAGGAAGTGTGGTCGCATATGGTTCACTCCAACTCCGAAACCATGAGCAGCACTATCCGACTAATGATCTTGAGCTCGCTGCTGTGGTTTTGGTGCTGAAAATGTGGAGACACTATCTCCTGGGGAATTTGGTGCATCTCTACACCGACCACAAGAGCCTGAAGTACATTTTCACCCAGAAGGAGCTGAATATGAGGCAAAGGAGGTGGTTAGAACTAATCAAAGATTATGAGATTGAGGTTCATTACCACCCCGGCAAGGCAAATGTGGTTGCCGATGAGCTGAGCCGGAAATCACATATCCATAATGAAATAGCTCTGATACCTGTTGAAACAGCTCTGATACCACGCTGTGAGGAACAAGACCTCGTTGGGTGGTGCCGTGATATGCTGCACCCAACAGCACCTGGATCGATGAAAACACATCATATTACATAAACAATTTTTGTGGAAGCATACAAGAATGTTTCACAAATAATTATATCAAAGTAAGCTACAGCGGAAGACTATCACTCTCACGACTCATTTCTAAACTAGCAACAAAGAAACGGTCCAGACCGCGGACGTTTCTTACTAGCAACACGAAGACACTCTGCAGCGGCGAGGATGCTCTTTGAGTAAGCACTCGGATGTTCACAAGTCTCGTCGGCATCCCTTCTCATAAGCATGAAGTCAATTACCTGCAAAACAACTCGGACATCATCCGTGAGCATAACGCTCAGCGAGACTTGACCGTTGTAACACCCCAAATTTTGATTCAAAATCCAAAACCATGTTCAGAGGGGAATTTAAAAATTTTTGGACGTGTTGCATGTTTTGCAAAAATTCAAATTCAAACTGGAATTCAAATTATACTCAAAACAGAAAAGAAATGGAAAAAGAAAAAGGAAAACAGGAAAAAACTGGCCAGTGGGCCGAAACCCGCCAGCCGGCCCAGCTACTCCCGCGCCAGCTCGCCCCCGCGCGCGCCGCGCTGCCTCTCACCGACGGGTGGGACCCACCTGTCATCCCCAACCTCGCTCGCGCCGACCCCGGATTTTTCCCCCCGAGCGCGCGCGATCTTAACCGATCGGGAAACCTGTCTCGCCGCCCGAATTCTGGTCCCAGCGAACTCCAACTCGATCACAACAGACCCACCGCCCTTCCCCGGCTATAAAAACCCCCGATCCGATCAGTTTTTCCCACGCGATCGCCGATTTTTACTCCGGTGAGCACCGAGACTTCGCCGGTGAATTCTGGCCGATCTAAGCTCGAAAACTCTGATCTAACTCGCTGGTCTTGATCCACCGCCTCCGGGGAACTTTGCAGGTGCAGAAAACTCGGAGAGTTACGGTGTAAACGCAGCGCCGACGAGCTTCGCCGTGGTTTTGCCTCGGACCTCGCCGCCGATCACTTTCCAGGACCCCTGAGCTCGAGAAAACCCCCGAGGTGAGATCCCTGACCTCCCCTCTACCGATCTATGCCATAAGATCACAGTTTTAGGCAGAATTCTCGAGGATCCGAAACTTTCCGGCGAGATCGCCGCTTCCCGCCGCCGTGCGCCGCCGGCAGCGCCGCCCGCGCTCGATCAGAGCGACGTGGCCGCTTGTGCGCCGTTTATTTTAAATCGCACGGTAGACTTTAAAACCCCGCGCACCGGTTCGATGTTATAATCTCAGCCGTCGGTTTAAAATCGGACGGTCCACGTCAACCCCGCATTATAAAGACTGGAGTTCTTACGTGCTACCCCCTGGGGTTCTCTGGAATTGAGAGCTAGCCCCGGAAACTTCAGATCTAGTCCCTGGAACTCCAGAAAATCATGTAAATTCATTTAAAAATCAGTTTTAGCCCCTGGACTTAATAGAAATTAGGAAAAACACCTCTGATAAGTGTAGCTAGACCCCTGGAAATTATGAAAATAATATTATAGACCCTGTAATGGGGTGAGTTCATTATTTTAGCCTTGTTTAGTATGTAATTTAGAAAATTGAATATGTAACTAGTGTTTAAAAATTAAAAAGGGGGACAAACATAATTGTCAAAATTAATTAAAAACTTTCTCAGCACTTAGAAAACTTTGGAGTGAGATAAAAGTATATTTTTGGGCTGAAATAAATCTGTTTCATCTATTATTCACATTTATTAGTATAGGGACACATTTTTAAGTAAAGAATAGTTATAGAAAAATAGGGAAAATAATTATGAAATGGTCTACATCAGAAGCCAAGGTCAAAATATGATTTTAAATTATTTAGGACCAGAACCTATTCTGTTTAGGTGATGTGTATTACTAGTTTAATAATAAAATACACAATTATGTATAGGAATATAAATCTGAAAATATAGCAACTAGTAAATGATAATTGGAGTTTCTAAAATCCAAAGAGTTCAGTTTAGGGTTGATAGAAGTTGTAAAGGCACATATGGAGAAGAAAAATACTTTCCATACATACTTGGTAGTTTAATATAAGGAATTTATTTAAAACTGAAACACAACACATATAATGGTGAATGAATTTCATAAATGTGAATGTGTGGTTTGTATGAAGTGTAAGTGTGAACTATGTCTTATGGATTGTTGTTTTTCTTTTGCTATGTGTGATGGTATGAAGTAGAACCTGTTCAAGAACAAGTTATTCATTTCCAAGACCAGGAATACCCATTTCAAGAGCAGCAAGAAGGAGGCAAGTGTCCTTGACCACTTTGATCCTATGCTAGGATGTGTAGATAGAATTATTTGCATTGTCAAATGAAATATGAAACCCATGCTAGGAAGTTTCCCTAGAATTGAATTACCTTGTTTCCTTGTAGCTTGGGTTGGGATTTATTTTGTCATGTCATTTATTTACATGCATATGCTTAGCCATGCTTAGAATGGGATATTTGGGATATGAGATCATCAGTTTATTATACCATACTATTGAATGAGTTATTGTGAGTTATGTAGAGGTAGGGATCAAGGCAAGTTGGATGTTTTGGTTGTGTGCTGGGTGCACGAGACTTGGGTTTGTGTTTAGTACTTGCCTGGATCCTAAGGATCGGTTCATGGAGCATGTAACCCGGCTTTACAGTGCCAACCACATGCTGAGATGGGGCAGCTTGGCCAATTAATTAGGTGTATCCCCGGCGTAGTATGGGTGTGTTGGATGGTGCGGGGAGTAGGTGTCAGCTGGACTACCATATGAACCGCAAGGCTCAAGAGGGGGCCACTGCAGCGGGGTTGGAGCCTCTTGTATGCTGTTAGGGGTGAAACCTCAGTGGGCCCACGCTCGTCGGGAATCCCTTTGTAAAGGCTTCGTAGTGATCTCCTGGCTGCACACCTGGGAAGTGTGAATGTGGATCGTAGCCACTGGCATAATGGAGGTTCTTTTAGTCCACCCGGCAACGGGGGATGAAATCACTACTTGTGGGTACAGTGGTACAAACTCTGCAGAGTCAAAACTGTTTTGACAGCCGTGCTCACGGTTAAGAGCGGCCTGGACTTATTCATGATTAGAGGATTGATGGTTTTGGAAGTTAAGCGGGAGCTTAACATTGGAAATGTTGTTATGGTTATTGGATTATGATGATGGGATGGGAGATTGGGACCATTTCACCTGTGTAGTAATGTAGGTGCTTAATAAGCTAAGGTGATAGGTATTAATTGCGTAGTGCTTTAACCATGAGTTCAACCTCTCCTTGTTCTAGCCATGCATGATATAATTTTCCCACACTTGCTGAGTACCGTTGGTACTCAACCTTGCATATTTGTTGGTTTATATTGCTGCTCAGGTCAAGATAATGAGGTGGTGTATAATGACCAAGATTTTGGACCCGAGGAAGGCTTTTAGGTTCATGAAGACCCCCGGGCAACGCCTGTGATGGAGCCCCAAAGAATAATATTCCGCTGCTAGTTTATTTACTTGTGATGAAGCATTAGTGTCCATTGAGACATTTGCGATGTAAGACTTATTTATATTCGACACCTGGCATGTAATAAATGATGCTTCACTATTTGTCATCACATGTATGAGAAAATGATCCTGGCATACATGTGATATTCACTTGGTTGTTCTTCGGAAAAACCGGGTGTGACAGAGGTGGTATCAGAGCCAAGGTTGCCCGTAGGAACGTGGACCTAGGTAGAAATGGACATATTTAAGGGCCCTATTTTCTTAAAAACTATTTTCCAAGGAGTGGGTGGAAAAGTGTTGTTAAAGGAGTCATTTTCTTCATCTTACCCCAACTTTCATTCAAAATAGGATTTTTATTTGAGAATTTATCTAACCTAATTTTAAATTCTTTTGTTTTAGATGGTTCGCATGATTCGCACCGCTCGTAAGTCCACAGGAGGGAGAGTTCCCGTAGTTGCCCTTGCCGAAAGAGAGGAGAGTCGTCCAGTGACGTACCTTTCCTACGGATTGGCAGTAGGAGATTTGTTGCGCCGTCTTCGACGTATGCTCGAAGCCGTCGGCAACACGGGCAAGCTCATCATCCACTATAACTCCACCAGGACCATCCGTGAGAAGAGGGAGGAATGGAGTTCGGAGATGAGGATTATACACGAGAATCAGCTGCTGAAGATCCACCATTCTCTAGCTTGTCGAGCAACACAAGTTGATGCAGAGAGAGATGTCACCTGGGAGGCCATCACCTGCCAGAGTCACATCTATCGTTGCCACTTGGACAACACTGAGTACATGTATGTCCTCCAACGTGAGAGTGGTACCACGGAATACAAGTACCCACCGGTGCAGCAAGGGACTTCCCATGAGCACATGGACTTGTGCTTGGAGGATGCTGCTATGCTCAGCACTCGACTGCAGGAGTGTCAACAAGAGCTTCAGGATGTCCGAGACACCCTGAAGGAAACGGAGGCGTTGCTGCGAGCTTGCTTAAAGGCGAGAGAAAGAGGAGATGGGAATGAACTGTGTATCACTGTGAGTGATCCATGGACTCCTGACTCCCCGGATCGTCGAGCAATCAGGCGTCGTCGCACTTCTCCACCAGCAGCCTCCCCACCCAGAGCAGAGTCAGAAGGTAGCCGAAATGAGGAGGAAGATCCCGAGGAGCTAGCTCAAGAGGACGAGTAGTGTAGAGTCTTTCCCCTAGCTAGCAAGAGGTCGAGTAGTCGAGTCGTTACGTAGTTAATGGTGTGATGATGCTTGGTGTGTGACGTGAGTTGTGGAAGCCATGAGCAATTGTCCACAGCCTCGTCTTCAGATTGTTTTGCTTTGGTGTGTGAACCCACAGGAAATAATAGTACATTTATTTGGTGTGAGATATAAACCCTCGTAAAATTTTAACAAAGCCTCAACACCTCAAAGTACCAACAACTGAAAGTAGTAAGATGATACTAAATGGTATCAAATTAACATTTGTTGATTCTGCCAGATGGCCGGAAGAGGAAAAGGACGTGCTGCCAACCCCGCCAACAACAATGATGAGGCATGCAACCCTCATCTTTCTGGAGGCCAGGACCGGGGTGGTCGCCGTGAAGAAGTTGATCCTCTCCACCAAATGTTGGAGAATCAAAATCAGCTTATCCAGAACTTGAATCAAGTGGTGGCCAACTTGCATCAAGTTCCACCTCCACAAGCTGCACCACGCCAACCAAGGTTGAGTGAGTTTCTAGGAACTCAACCTCCCAAGTTTGCAAGTGCTGATGAACCTCTGGAGGCAGATGATTGGCTGAAGACCATTGAAAGTAAGATGAGGATAATACAATGCCAAGGGTATGAGAGGGTGCTGTTTGCCTCTCATCAATTGAATGGACCTGCTGCTGATTGGTGGACCGCCTACGTGGCCGCCCATCATGACCCTGAGAACATCACTTGGGACGAGTTCAAGCGTAGCTTCCGCAACCACTACATCCCAAGAGGTGAACTCAAAAACAAGAGGAAGGAGTTTTTGGGACTGCAGCAGGGAAACATGACGGTGAGGGAATACCTCACTAAATTTACTCAACTATCCCGTTATGCTCCACGAGACATAGAGACTGATGAGCAGAAACAAGATTGTTTCGTGGAAGGACTTACCGCAGAGATGCAGTGTGCAATGTCCTCCAATGAGTATGAAAGCTTTCAAAAGATGGTGGACAGAGCATTTGTGGTGGAAAGAAAGCTAAAGGCCCTGGAAAATGAGAATAAGAGGAAGGCGGGGTGGTCACATCAGGCCTCAGGGAGCAATACCCGCCCACGTATGATGCAGCAACCTACGGGGCAGACGAGCCGTGCTGCGGTACCCTATTCAGCACCAAGAGGGTACAACCCAAACTACAGGCCTCCCGCAGCACCAGCACAGCCGCCACGTCAGTTTGTGCAGCAGCCTCGCCCCGCATATCCACCTCGACCAGCAGTGCAAGGACCCCCGAACCAACCCCAAGACAACAAAGGCCAAGCACCTAAGATTGGGGTGCAATGTTTCAGCTGTGGTGAAGTGGGGCACTACGCCCATAAATGCCCAAAGAAGAAGCCTGCGCCGCCACAACAGCAGAATGTAGTGAGAGGACGGGTGAACCATGTCACTATGGAGGAAGCACAAGAGGCACCCGACGTGGTAGTTGGTAAGTTTCCTGCCAATTTACACCTTGCAACTCTGCTGTTTGATTCTGGTGCTACCCACTCGTTCATTGCTAAAGGGTTTGTTAAGAAGCATGACCTAGCAACCACACAAATGAACCCTATGCTAGTCGTAAACTCTCCAGGTGGAGAAATAAGGACAAGACAAGTGTGTCCCAAAGTGAGCCTAGACATTAATGGGGTAGTATTTACTGCTAACCTCATAGTGATAGATTCACAAGGGATAGATATTATTTTGGGTATGGATTGGTTGACCAAACATAAAGGAATCATCCATTGTTCGACCAGAACGGTGGAACTAACTCACCCCAATGGCACAAGAGTAAAGTTCATAACGATACACGAGCCTAGGAGGGACATTAAATTAAATCAAGTGGAGGTGAAAGTTGAGGAAATCAGGACTATCAGGGAATATCCAGATGTTTTTCCGGAGGAATTGCCAGGTATGCCTCCCGACCGTGACGTGGAATTCGCAATTGAGCTAGTACCGGGAACAGCCCCGATATACAAGAGACCTTATCGAATGGACTCCAAGCAGCTAGAAGAGCTCAAGGATCATTTGAGAGAATTGACGGAGAAGGGGTATATTCGCCCTAGTTCCTCACCATGGGGAGCTCCGGTGATATTTGTGCCCAAGAAGGACGGAACCCAAAGGTTATGCGTGGATTACCGTGCTTTGAATGAGGTAACCATCAAAAACAAGTACCCATTGCCTCGCATTGAAGACTTGTTTGATCAGTTGAGGGGAGCTTGTGTGTTCTCGAAAATTGATCTCAGGTCGGGATACCACCAACTCAAGATAAGGCAATCTGATATTCCCAAGACAGCTTTCGTATCTCGGTACGGACTGTATGAATACACTGTCATGCCTTTCGGGCTAACCAATGCCCCGGCATATTTCATGTACCTCATGAACAAGGTATTAATGGAATATCTGGACAAATTTGTGGTGGTTTTCATAGATGATATTCTCGTCTTCTCCAAAGATGAAGAAGAACATGAGAAACATCTAAGGTTGGTGTTACAGAGGCTGAGAGAACACCAACTATATGCCAAGTTGAGCAAGTGTGAGTTTTGGCTGAAGAGAGTTCCCTTTTTAGGACATATAATATCGGAGGGAGGAATCTCCGTAGATCCCGCCAAAATCGAGGATATCTAGAAGTGGAAGACCCCTGAAAATGTCGGGGAAGTTCGAAGCTTTTTGGGCTTGGCTGGATACTATCGACGGTTTATTGAGGGATTCTCCAAGATCTCGAGACCTCTCACCAAACTGTTGGAGAAGGGAATCACATTCACCTGGACGCCACAGTGCGAGACGAGCTTTCAAGAGCTAAAGAAGAGATTGACAACAGCCCCAGTGTTGGTTATGCCAGATATGCAGAAGAATTTCACAGTGTACTGCGATGCCTCTGGGAATGGGTTGGGATGTGTTCTCATGCAAGAAGGACATGTCGTGGCATATGCATCCCGGCAGCTTCGGAAGCACGAGAAGAACTATCCTACACATGACCTAGAACTAGCTGCAGTGGTACACGCGTTGAAAATTTGGCGGCACTATTTGATGGGGAAGAGGACAGAGATATATACGGATCATAAGAGTTTGAAGTATATATTCACACAGCCAGATCTCAACCTCAGACAAAGGAGATGGTTAGAGCTAATCAATGACTTTGATGTGGGCATCAACTATCATCCCGGGAAAGCAAACGTCGTGGCCGATGCTTTGAGTCGGAAAGTGCAGATCAATAAGTTGAGCTTGAAGGACATGCCTGCAGAATTGAAGGACGAGGTTATAAGGCTCAATCTATGTCTAGTAAATAGTGGGGAAGCCATCACCATGGAAGTGGATTCCACACTCGAGCAAGACATACGCGAGGGCCAAAAGAATGATGAGAAGATACAAGAGATCAGACGGCTCATTAAGGAAAATAAAGCTCCTGGTTTTAGAGAGGATGAACAGGGAATGGTGTGGCACGGGAAAAGGATCTGTGTGCCAGAAGTAAAGGAGATCCGTGAATTAATTTTGAAGGAGGCTCACGATTCTGACTATTCCATTCATCCTGGGAGTACGAAGATGTACCAGGACCTCAAGAGCAGGTATTGGTGGTATGGCATGAAGCGAGATGTCGCGGAACATGTTGCCCTATGTGACACATGTCAGTTGGTGAAAGCTGAACATCAACGACCCGCGGGATTGTTGCAACCACTCAAAGTGCCTGAATGGAAATGGGAAGAAATCAGCATGGATTTCGTCGTGGGATTGCCTAGGACCCAATCAGGGTATGATTCAATATGGGTCATCATTGATAGGCTAACCAAGGTAGCTCATTTCATTCCTGTGAAAGAAAGCTACAGCGGATCCAAATTGGCAGAATTGTACATGTCAAGGATTGTGTGTTACCATGGAGTGCCAAAGAAGATAGTGTCGGACCGAGGGACACAGTTCATCTCGAGGTTTTGGCAAAAGCTGCATGAAACCATGGGAACCCATCTGAATTTCAGCTCTGCCTATCATCCCCAAACTGACGGGCAGACGGAGAGAACCAATCAGATCCTTGAAGATATGTTAAGGGCATGTGCACTCAAAAACAATAGGAGTTGGCACAAGAACTTACCGTATGCGGAGTTTTCCTATAACAACAGCTATCAAGCTAGTATGAAGATGTCACCGTTTGAAGCTTTGTATGGAAGAAAGTGCAGAACTCCTCTATTTTGGAACCAAACAGGAGAAAGTAAAGTGTTTGGTCCAGAAGTGCTACAAGAAGCCGAGGCGAAGGTGAGGGAGATTCGCAACAACTTGAGGATAGCACAAACACGCCAGAAGAGTTATGTTGATGTACGAAGAAGAGAACTCGTTTTCAACGTGGGAGACTATGTTTATCTCAAGGTGTCCCCTATCAGAGGACTTCGTCGGTTCAAGGTGAAAGGGAAGTTGTCACCTCGATACATCGGACCCTTTCAAGTTTTGGAAAGAAAAGGCGAAGTGGCGTACCAACTAGAGTTACCGGTTCATCTATCGGATGTACACGATGTATTCCATGTGTCACAACTCAAGAAATGCCTGAGGACGCCTGAAGAGGTGTTACCCATGAATGAAGTGGATGTAGCTGAAGATTTGTCTTATGCCGAGCAACCCTACAAGATTTTGGAGACAATGGAACGCCTCACCAGAAATAAAAGAATCCGGATGTGCAAGGTGCAGTGGAAGCATCACTCAGAAGAGGAAGCCACCTGGGAACGGGAAGATGAACTTAAGGCACAATTTCCGGAATTGTTTTCTTAGAAACACCAATCTCGAGGACGAGATTTCTTTTAAGGGGGATAGAGCTGTAACACCCCAAATTTTGATTCAAAACCCAAAACCATGTTCAGAGGGGAATTTAAAATTTTTTGGACGTGTTGCATGTTTTGCAAAAATTCAAATTCAAACTGGAATTCAAATTATACTCAAAACAGAAAAGAAATGGAAAAAGAAAAAGGAAAACGGGAAAAAACTGGCCAGTGGGCCGAAACCCGCCAGCCGGCCCAGCTACTCCCGCGCCAGCCCGCCCCCGCGCGCGCCGCGCTGCCTCTCACCGATGGGTGGGACCCACCTGTCATCCCCAACCTCGCTCGCGCCGACCCCGGATTTTTCCCCCCGAGCGCGCGCGATCTTAACCGATCGGGAAACCTGTATCGCCGCCCGAATTCTGGTCCCAGCGGACTCCAACTCGATCACAACAGACCCACCGCCCTTCCCCGGCTATAAAAACCCCCGATCCGATCAGTTTTTCCCGCGCGATCGCCGATTTTTACTCCGGTGAGCACCGAGACTTCGCCGGTGAATTCTGGCCGATCTAAGCTCGGAAACTCTGATCTAACTCGCTGGTCTTGATCCACCGCCTCCAGGGAACTTTGCAGGTGCAGAAAACTCGGAGAGTTACGGTGTAAACGCAGCGCCGACGAGCTTCGCCGTGGTTTTGCCTCGGACCTCGCCGCCGATCACTTTCCAGGACCCCTGAGCTCGAGAAAACCCCCGAGGTGAGATCCCTGACCTCCCCTCTACCGATCTATGCCATAAGATCACAGTTTTAGGCAGAATTCTCGAGGATCCGAAACTTTCCGGCGAGATCGCCGCTTCCCGCCGCCGTGCGCCGCCGGCAGCGCCGCCCGCGCTCGATCAGAGCGACGTGGCCGCTTGTGCGCCGTTTATTTTAAATCGCACGGTAGACTTTAAAACCCCGCGTACCGGTTCGATGTTATAATCTCAGCCGTCGGTTTAAAATCAGACGGTCCACGTCAACCCCGCATTATAAAGACTGGAGTTCTTACGTGCTACCCCCTGGGGTTCTCTGGAATTGAGAGCTAGCCCTGGAAACTTCAGATCTAGTCCCTGGAACTCCAGAAAATCATGTAAATTCATTTAAAAATCAGTTTTAGCCCCTGGACTTAATAGAAATTAGGAAAAACACCTCTGATAAGTGTAGCTAGACCCCTGGAAATTATGAAAATAATATTATAGACCCTGTAATGGGGTGAGTTCATTATTTTAGCCTTGTTTAGTATGTAATTTAGAAAATTGAATATGTAACTAGTGTTTAAAAATTAAAAAGGGGGACAAACATAATTGTCAAAATTAATTAAAAACTTTCTCAGCACTTAGAAAACTTTGGAGTGAGATAAAAGTATATTTTTGGGCTGAAATAAATCTGTTTCATCTATTATTCACATTTATTAGTATAGGGACACATTTTTAAGTAAAGAATAGTTATATAAAAATAGGGAAAATAATTATGAAATGGTCTACATCAGAAGCCAAGGTCAAAATATGATTTTAAATTATTTAGGACCAGAACCTATTCTGTTTAGGTGATGTGTATTACTAGTTTAATAATAAAATACACAATTATGTATAGGAATATAAATCTGAAAATATAGCAACTAGTAAATGATAAATGGAGTTTCTAAAATCCAAAGAGTTCAGTTTAGGGTTGATAGAAGATGTAAAGGCACATATGGAGAAGAAAAATACTTTCCATACATACTTGGTAGTTTAATATAAGGAATTTATTTAAAACTGAAACACAACACATATAATGGTGAATGAATTTCATAAATGTGAATGTGTGGTTTGTATGAAGTGTAAGTGTGAACTATGTCTTATGGATTGTTGTTTTTCTTTTGCTATGTGTGATGGTATGAAGTAGAACCTGTTCAAGAACAAGTTATTCATTTCCAAGACCAGGAATACCCATTTCAAGAGCAGCAAGATGGAGGCAAGTGTCCTTGACCACTTTGATCCTATGCTAGGATGTGTAGATAGAATTATTTGCATTGTCAAATGAAATATGAAACCCATGCTAGGAAGTTTCCCTAGAATTGAATTACCTTGTTTCCTTGTAGCTTGGGTTGGGATTTATTTTGTCATGTCATTTATTTACATGCATATGCTTAGCCATGCTTAGAATGGGATATTTGGGATATGAGATCATCAGTTTATTATACCATACTATTGAATGAGTTATTGTGAGTTATGTAGAGGTAGGGATCAAGGCAAGTTGGATGTTTTGGTTGTGTGCTGGGTGCACGAGACTTGGGTTTGTGTTTAGTACTTGCCTGGATCCTAAGGACCGGTTCATGGAGCATGTAACCCGGCTTTACAGTGCCAACCACATGCTGAGATGGGGCAGCTTGGCCAATTAATTAGGTGTATCCCCGGCGTAGTATGGGTGTGTTGGATGGTGCGGGGAGTAGGTGTCAGCTGGACTACCATATGAACCGCAAGGCTCAAGAGGGGGCCACTGCAGCGGGGTTGGAGCCTCTTGTATGCTGTTAGGGGTGAAACCTCAGTGGGCCCACGCTCGTCGGGAATCCCTTTGTAAAGGCTTCGTAGTGATCTCCTGGCTGCACACCTGGGAAGTGTGAATGTGGATCGTAGGCACTGGCATAATGGAGGTTCTTTTAGTCCACCCGGCAACGGGGATGATATCACTACTTGTGGGTACAGTGGTACAAACTCTGCAGAGTCAAAACTGTCTTGACAGCCGTGCTCACGGTTAAGAGCGGCCTGGACTTATTCATGATTAGAGGATTGATGGTTTTGGAAGTTAAGCGGGGAGCTTAACATTGGAAATGTTTTTATGGTTATTGGATTATGATGATGGGATGGGAGATTGGGACCATTTCACCTGTGTAGTAATGTAGGTGCTTAATAAGCTAAGGTGATAGGTATTAATTGCGTAGTGCTTTAACCATGAGTTCAACCTCTCCTTGTTCTAGCCATGCATGATATAATTTTCCCACACTTGCTGAGTACCGTTGGTACTCAACCTTGCATATTTGTTGGTTTATATTGCTGCTCAGGTCAAGATAATGAGGTGGTGTATAATGACCAAGATTTTGGACCCGAGGAAGGCTTTTAGGTTCATGAAGACCCCCGGGCAACGCCTGTGATGGAGCCCCAAAGAATAATATTCCGCTGCTAGTTTATTTACTTGTGATGAAGCATTAATGTCCATTGAGACATTTGCGATGTAAGACTTATTTATATTCGACACCTGGCTTGTAATAAATGATGCTTCACTATTTGTCATCACATGTATGATAAAATGATCCTGGCATACATGTGATATTCACTTGGTTGTTCTTCGGAAAAACCGGGTGTGACAACCGTCCCCCTAAACATGAAACTCTAGGTGAGGTTATGAACCTAGAATAGGATGGCATAAGCATAATTAAACTCGCCTAAAAGTAAATCCTTACTATCAGTATTTTAAGTAACCTTGGGCACGCCACATCAGGAGTCCACAATCAAACAAGAAACGCTTTCCCCCTATGTAAATTGCTCACGGCATAAAAGAATCGAGTTTGCACTAGCTATTCTTCAATGATGCATAACAAAGATAGTATAAACTTCAAATCAATGTGATTAGTTCCTTTCTCATGCAAGTTCTTACTACGTCACGACTGTGAGAACAAGTATGCTCGGTCCATTCCGCGAGCGACGGTGATTCGAATCAATAACACCCGGACTACACGACACGTACGCCCGTACTCGACGTTGCCTACAGAAACCATCACTGACGTCGATGGCAGCCTTTCCCCCATTTCACCCCCGCTGAATCGGTCAAGTCGCCCCATACAGTAGCCACTCTCATGGTGCACCTACCGACGTGAGATGTCATGAGAATGTTCCCAACATACTGCACACCGGCCGTCCGCCTAAGGCGACCCGAAAAGTCCCAACGACAGCTTCCCGAGGTACATCGGTTTACTGGGTCCCATAATACCAGCATGTGTACAGTACACAACTCAAACTTGTTCAACAGGGCCGCATACGTATTGGTCCTTGATCGACACGGACAGGTCTATAGCACCCAGGCCCCTATGTCCTGCTGCCCCTACAACCTTTCAGTCTCAACTTAAACTTGCTAATTCATTTATGAACCAATCTCGTATGCCCCTATTGTTCCTGAACCTGCGAGTAGCATCTCACCACTCGACTTCTACCGAACCGTACTTAAGAATGGCAGTTCTACACGGTGAAAGACACCTACCCAATACTCCATTGGTCATTTGGCTATGCAAGAGGAGTATCAAACACTAGACCTAATGCACAATTCATATCTTAACCGAAAGTGAATACAAAATAAAAACTTAACAGCTGTTAAATGCAAACCGGAGCTTGCCTGTTTTGCAGGGTAGTCGTATATAATCAGTTAGTGTCCTTGCTGATCCACCCTTGATTCTCCGGAGCTTGATCCACTTCAATGAATTACTCCTTTTGAATCCCCTTTGTTGTGGTTCCTATTGAAATGCATATGCATATGTGTTATAGAATGTAATGGAAAGAAGTTATAGAATTAATTTCTTAGGAACAGAGGTTGTGTGAAAAAGCCAAGAATGGCTTGGTTTGCCTCTGTTGTGCAAAAGAACAGAAATGAACTAAATTGACCTTAGTGTTGTAGCTATACAATAACTACCTTCCCTAATGAACATAATAGATGAGCTGAAAAGATTTGAATGCAACTGAAGAAAAAGAACTCCAATGGCCTCAAAACTTTTACAGCAGGCTCTATATTACCTAAGGGTTTAGCTTGCAAAATTGCAGCTAATGTGGAGTTAAATTGTGTTCTCCATACTTCTCATAATGTCCCTCATGTATTTCCACATATACATAAGTATGGAGAACAAGCACAAGGAGTTCTAGGGCTCAACTTGAGCTGATAATTTACATGTGAGTTCTTGGTCACATGAGCTATGGATTGCCGAGAATAGATTTTACAAGTGGGAAACATTTTCTGAAAATGTTTCTGGACCCTTATGAACACAGCATCTTGTATTTAGCAAATTCCTACTAAAATGATCTTCAAATGAGCTGAAACTTTGCTAGAATGTCAACACTATGCCAAAGAATATTCTGGAAAAATTTGGGGATTTTTGGATAACCCAGACTCCCTAAGTAATTCTTTTTCATAAAATATTCAAAGAATTTTCCAGAATAATATATTGACTTTCATACCAATCTGAGTTCATATTTGGATAGATCTCTGAAAGATGAATCCAACCCAATTGGAATCACTCAATTTGGAGGTTTCTACAGAGAGCTATAAATTTCTAAAGTTTGCGCCATCACTGGAATTGTTTTCCTACTTGAAACTCCACTGGGCCCGCTTATTTAAATGCCAGTTAATCAGATTGAAGCCACACCGGGGTCACGGGGTTTTTGCGCGCCAGCACACAGTATCCCGGCCACAGCCGATCGGGGATTTAAATTCTGAGCTGCTGACAGCCGGGGCCCACCCCTTCGTCTTCCTCCTCCGGCTTCTTTCCCGCGCCCGTGTGTTCCTCCTCGCCGGAGCACGTCGGTGCTCGGCGGTTGGCCGTTCCCAGCCACCGCCTGAGCTAAAACTCGCCGCCAGTGCGTGATTTTCATCGAGGAACACGGCTGTGGGGTTGTCTCGGGCTGCCGGTGATCGGAAGATGGCCGGCGACGTGCAGCGGCCTCTGTTGAGGTTTAGCGCCGTCGCCCGACAAGACCTGTACCGACGAGCTCTACAGCATCAGTGCACCTCTATGAAGCTCGACAAGACCTGAAAGGTGTTAAAAAATGGCTGCAAGTTGGTTGACTCCGTGCGCCCGATTGGTTCCACGAAGAACACGCTCGGGAGACTTCAAAATTCTCTGCTCCGAGGTGATTTCGTGCTAGGGATGCTGAAGGGAAAATGACCGCCGGCTAGTCCAGCGTGTGTGTGCCAGTTTGAAGCCGCCGGAGCAAAATCTTGGAATTCCTCGTCGATGCTTCACGGTTTGCTTCAAGAATTGGAGGAGAGCAGCATGGTGGTCACGCGCTTCCGTTGCCCCTCTTGCTGGGCCGTGAAAGTTCATGTGGAATGCTGTCCACGAGTGCCCGACCTTTGGCTGAAGCTAGGTCGCCACTGGAGTGATCGTTCTCGGGCGAGGGAGGCCGGAACTCGGTGTTTCAGGCGTCGGGGAAGTGGAGGCTGAGCTCAGATTGTTGTTTAGCCGCTCGTGGAGGGAAGAGCGCGGTTGTTTCCTTCGTTTCCCGAGCAAGCTGAGGCAGCGGAGGTGGAGGAAGTGGTTCTGTGCGTGCGCTCGCGAGGAGAAAGCAATCGTGTCTTTGCTCGGGCTGAGGAGGGGATCACGTTGAAGAAGCGAGTGGAAATGATCTGGGCACCAGCGTGTGGAAAATTGAAGCAGCTGGTGGCGCTGCCGCTGCCCCTGGTGGCTCCACGGTGAAAACTCTCGGTGAGCTGAAAACAGAGCCAGTCAACAGTTTGCTTCATATGCAAGTCTCCACTCTCATCTCAATGACATGTGGGTCCTACCCCACATTTCCTCCCCAAACATATTTCGTCAGGTTAATCCTCCCACATCCAAAATTCTGAGTTTGAAAGGTGGCTAGAATTCAAATTCTCCAAATTCAGTTTGAATTTGCATGACAAAATTTGAATTTGGTTAGAATTTGAAAATGCTTCTCTTTAACTCCCTTTTGAGCCCCCCTACAAATGAAAAGTTTGTGATACACTTTTTCCCACAATTTCCATCCATAGGGCTGCATGTTTATTCAAAGTTTTGGCCACCATAGTGTGAACTTTGAATTTTCAAATCTGATTTTTAAACTTGCATGCAAAGAGGCATTTAAATCCTTATTGGTTCAACACATTCAAATAAAAATGTGAGCCTCATTTTTGGATGCTCATCCATGTATTACTTTGCATGAAGAAATGTTTTAGCAAATCCCATATTTCATGTCTTTGCCACACATATGAATTCCAACCTAGGTTTTATTCATACACATTTTTGGGACTTTTACACATAACCTCACCATTACACCGGTAGAAGAGGAAGAGCCGAGTTTATACTTGGTTCCTTATGGATCAGTCTACAACCTTGCCCTCATCCCTACCATTAGGGAGGAGATCATTGCAGCTCATAAAGTTGATAAGAGCATGGCACATCTCTGGAGATGGATAGACAACGGGGAAATCAAATGTTTCCGGAAGGATGATGAGGGGACGCTGTGGTTCAATGACCGCATAGTCGTACCCCGGAACATGGAGCTGCGAAAGAAGATTCTTGATGAAACTCACTTGTTTAAATACTCCATTCATCCGGGCAGCAACAAAACGTACCAAGATTTGAAAAAGAAGTTTTCGTAGCGGGAAGTGGCGAAGTACGTATCCGAGTGTGATACGCGTAGACGAGTAAAAGCTGATCATATGAGGAAATCAGGGCTGCTGCAGCGCCTGAAAATTCCAGCATGGAAATGGGAAGATGTGAGCATGGATTTCATTGTGGGATTACCCCTGACTTCCAACAAGCATGATTCCATTTGGGTAATCGTTGACTGATTAACCAAGTCGGCTCACTTCATTCCCGTGCATACACATTGCCATGCCAACAGATATGCGGAGTTGTATATTGCAAGAATCCTATGCTTGCATGGAGTACCCAAGACCATAGTCTCAGACCGAGGGGCACTATTTGTATCTCGTTTCTGGGAGCAGTTGCACGCTGCTTTGGGTACTAAGCTGATTCGAAGCTCCGCCTATCACCCTCAGACAGATGGTCAAACAGAGAGGGTGAACCAAGTACTACAAGACATGTTGAGAGCGTGTGCCATCCACCACGGTAGAAACTGGGATGATCATCTACCGTTGGCGGAATTCTCGTACAACAATTGCTATCAAGCAAGTATCAAGATGGCACCCTATGAAGCTCTCTACGGTCGTAAATGCCGCACCCCATTAAACTGGTGCGAGTCCGGTGAAAGGGTCACATTCGGGGTTGATGTGGTGAACGACGCCGAAGAGCGCGTTCAGATGATTGAAGCCAACTTGAAGGCCGCTCAATTCTGGCAGAAAAGCTACGCTGATAAGAGGCGTAGGCCGCTGCACTTTGACGTCGGGGAGCACGTGTGCCTCCGTCTGTCTCCGATGAAAGGCGTGCACCGGTTCGGCGTGAAGGGGAAGCTCGCTCCCCGATTCATTGGACCTTATGCCATCACCGAGAAGTGTGGACCAGTGGCGTATAGACTGGAACTACCGGCATCTCTTGCTGGTGTTCACGACGTTTTCCATATTTCACAACTGCGAAAATGTCTGAAGTATACCGCTGCTGTTCCTACCGAAGACATCAGCAAGCTGCAACCGGATTTGACATATGATGAATATCCGGTGGCAATTCATGATGAGAATGCCCGGACCACACGTAGCCGAACGTTGTGGTTCTACAAGATACTCTGGAGCAACCACACCGCCGAAGAAGCGACGTGGGAGAGCGAGGAATTTCTTCGCCCAAACTACCCGGAGTTCATGGCGTCTCATCACGGGTGAGTTCTTGTTACATCGTTGTCTCTTCCTTTATAATCTCGGGACGAGATTCTTTTAAGGGGGAAGGGATGTAAAAGCCCAAGAAATTGAAGGGCAAAGAAATGTTCATCACCTCACAACACCACAGCTCTTGCGATGGATATCTCATGAAAAATTGTGAAGAGCAAGCAAACACCATCAAAAGGGTGATTAGAGGGGAAAGCCCTAACTTCCAAAAAGTGGGATTTCTACACATGGACATGAAAGTTTGAGCTCACCCCTAGACCCTAAATAGTCTTGGGGAGGCTCAGGCCAAATTTCATGCAAATCCAATGCTTTTTGAGGCACTTTTGGAGACATTTGTGACATGGGTCAATTTGAATGCAAATTCAAATTGCAGCAACTTTTATCACTTGAATTCAAAAGTTGACTTCATAATCAAACTCAGCACATTTTTCTGAGTGAGTCCACCAATTTTCGTACTCATTGGACTTCATATTGTTGGGAGCTAAATTTGCATTAATTCAAAACTGATTTTGAATTTCAGTTCAAATGTGTAGCAAATTTCGCCAAACCAGTTTCAAATTGGGGAAATCAAATTCAAACCAATGACTTGGTGCTTAAGTCTTTCATTCAATTGAGAGTAGCTGGGATATTTACAGTGGAAAGTTGAAAAAAGTATTAGGGGGGAGAGATGGGCCCACAGGTCAGTGGGAGAGCTAATTCACAACCGAGAGGTGCTCTGTTTCTCACGGGGTCGGACGAGCGCAGCGCGCCACCGGGGAATTCTCCGGATGCCACTTCCCGAGCCACCCAGGCCGCGGTGTGCATCGACTTATCGGCAGACCGTGATATTTCCCACCCCAGGA
The DNA here is from genome assembly GCA_030760725.1 of Neostapfia colusana. Lineage (NCBI taxonomy): Eukaryota > Viridiplantae > Streptophyta > Magnoliopsida > Poales > Poaceae > Neostapfia > Neostapfia colusana. Next base: position 97,796,709 of record JASWHV010000007.1, on the reverse strand, counting down.
ACCGCCTCTCCGTATTGCTCTGCCCGCTCCCGAGCTCCTCGACGAAGAAACGCCGCCGCACGCTCAAAAACTTTCGGTTCTCCGGCGTCCGCTCGTCTACGAGGTTGGCACGGTTGTCTGAGCTCACCTAGAGCCTCGCCGAAGCCTCCTCGATGTGATCGATGCAACGAACCGGAACCACACCCACGGTAAACCGACCACGAGCTCCCTGTTTCCATTCAGCGCCGTGTCGAGCCGCCGCTACCAAAAACTCATCGTCCGGCCGCTAGGTTTGATCCCACGTCGAGTTGAGCATGCCAAAAGGTTCGCCTAGGAGTGCACTTTCTGTCCGACAACCCCGGCCGCATGCCATAGAGTGTGCTGGCCAGAATTTCAGTTCTTGCCGAGAGCATGTGATATAGCCCGTGTTCGTTTAATCAGAAAATTCAGGCTAGCTGGTCAAGCAATCGCTTCCCAGATTCGACAACAAGCTAGAAACGTCTGTCCGAATCCATACGGTCAAGAACCACGGGAAACCAGTGAGAAACCACCGAGTTCCGTGGGTTTTTCGTTCATCGCCGGGTTTAGACCTAGGTTGCACGGTGAAGTCCGGTTTGCCGTGACTTTGAGCAAGATCAGAGGCTGGGTAGTTTCTCCGTAGGTCGTGGCTGTGCTGTAGGGGCCAACAGAGGGGACTTTGAGGCACGACAGCGCCATACCGACATCGCCGAACTCACCCCGTGGACTGTCGCCGTCGCGCAACCGATTCCGGTGATCACCGGCCGGCGACAAGGTCAGCAACGGGTTCCCCGAGAAATTTCAGGCGGGGGCGGCCAGTTTGGTCGAGCTCCGGTCATGGGAACAGCCTTCCGGCGAGTGCTCCGGCGAGGGGGGCGGCAGGGAGCCGCGGGAGCGCGAGGTAGAAGATGCCCTGCGGGTCCCACGTGTCAGCCTCGGGTTAAACATCGCTGGATCTGCTGTGGCACCGGGATCTCGTGCGACTGCACGGGAGATTCTGCGGACCCCCGTGTGGTTTGGCTGCGGTGCTGACACGTAGCCCGGGGACCCCACCAGCCGGTTTAAACTTTATTTGAATTTTCAGTTTTAGTTCAAACTTCAATTGCATATAACTTCTGCTAGGAAGCTCCAAATTCAGTGATCCAAATTATGCTGAACTCAGCTTTTTGAGTACTTTCCAGCAACACAAGTTTCAGCTCATGAAACTTAATAATTTCCAGAATTAATTCCCTAACGTTTAAACTGTTAGGAATTTTATCTGAAAAATTACTTTATGAAAAATTCTGAAATTTGGCTGGGAGGTTCATTGGAAAATCCTTGAGTCACAGTAAAATTTTCTGACCCATCCAAGTTCATTAATTTCCCTAATGGTGTGATTAAGTGAACTGCCCAGAGGAAATAGAAAAATGTACAGGAACATTTTTCAGATTTTCTGAAATCTTGTTTAGGGCATAACTTCATCTACAATTCTTCAAATGACATGAAACGAATTCCATTAGAACCATCTCAAATTCTAGTTTACAGTAAGTAATGGTTGAAGCCATGAAATCCCTGGAATTCCTTAGAGGCTCTAATATTGACCGAATAGGCTTTTAATTGTACAAAGCTCAAATGAACTTTGTTTCAAATGAAACTTGGTAAAGACTCTGGTTAGGACCCTACCAAGCCACCATAAAGAATTTCATAACCAAAGGAGAGGGCTAGCTAGAGTTATAGTAATTACTTATTCAGTTCTAAACATTGCATTTGAATTGACATATAGTATCTCGTTGACGTGTAGTCGCTGAAGGCGAGGAAACTCCGGAAGTGCTCGACTTCCTTCTTCCGGACGAAGCCCTAACCACTGACCAGCAGCAACAAGGCAAGCCCCGGTTTGCATTAACCTATTTTATAAAGTTTTTCTTTGTTTACATACTTAGTGTGAGGTATATATATGTGCATTTGGTGTAGGATGGATGAGACCCGAAATGCATAACCAGATTTTCCTATAAGAGTGAGGGTAGTGTCTAAGACCTCGAGTAGACAGGCTATGCTTAATGATTCCTAGAACTTCGGTACATGTCGAGTTGTTGGAATCTACTCGCGAGTTTAGGCTAGGGACACACGGGATTGGTTCGAGTGATATGAGATCACTTTAGTAATGAAAATGAGACTAGGCAGGGGCTAGGGCACAGCAAGAGGAAGTCTTGTGTGCACGGTCCTGTCTGTGTCGATTGAGGACCGATCCGTGTGCGGCCCACGCTGATCATGCTTGAACGTACCGAAGGCATATCGGATATATGGGCCCCGGTAAACCGATGTAACCTAAACCTCCGGGCGTCGAGGCATAGCACACTGATTTATAGGAGAAGGTTGAGGGCAGCAAGGTGAAAATCTGCTAACGGGCATAGAGAGATGCTCCGTGTAGGCAACCTCCTGTCCGTTTCGGTGCAACCGGCTCGACGTCTGGGCTGTTGGGTGAAAGGTTGTCCCGTACGACATCGAGTGAGCGTGCTGTGCAGCTCCACGGGTGGGTGTACGTGACGTGCTCTTTGGGTGTCCCTGCAGGTGTATATCGAGTCGATTCGCCGTCCCTCGAGGTGAAGAGTACCACTTGGTCACTGAGTCGTGACGTAGGTTAATATATGAAATGTGATGATTCAATATTGCTGTTATGATATAATTGTTTTGCTACATGTGTGCCAGCAAATACTGCTCACTAAATTTCATATTCATGAACTGTTAACTTGTGGCTAAAAGATGAACTAAGGATGAACTTGTAGGCGTGTCCTTTTGCTGAAATTCACCGTCCCATGATCGTTGTACACTACATGTAGAGTTTCATGCCTAGGTGAGTCGGTTAAGTCTTGTTGAGCCATCGTGCTCACGGTTGCTGCTATAAGTGTTTTTCAGGTGAGGAGCATCCCACGTACTCAGGGTACGAGTCCACCGGCGAGGGTTACCCTCCATCGGGGACCACGGCTGAGTGGGAGCCGTACACGCCGCGCTGAGTTGAGGAGTGCAGCTAGTGTGGGTTGCCCTAGGGCTGGGCAATCGACTTTTGCTAGATAGACAGGCGTGAGTTGTACAAATTTAGTTTCCGCTTTCGTAATAATAACACTAGTTTGTAACTGAAGTATTGTACTACTTTGTACATTTCAGTTGGCTTTCCATGTAATGCAATGTTGTTCTTATAATGTGTGCTGTCGGGTGTCGCATCGTGCGGCACCACCCTCTGTGATCCTGGGCGAGCGGATCTCGGTCCGCCACATTTTCATAAACATTGGGCTGCACCCCTTGATATTACTCTCTGAGAGGTATCCAACAAAATTTGTTTCACAATTTCTGGACACTCCTACACAAAGTTATGGCTCTCCAAAGTTTGACTCAAATGGGAAAATCTGGAAAATGTTTAAATACCGACAGTGGGTCCCACCTGTCATCCCTAACCTTCAGCCTCGCGCCAAACAGGACAGTGGCGGCTCCCTCCGGCGAGGATCGCCGGAAAAGCACTTCCCAGCCACCTCCGGACTCCCTGCTGCCCCCCCCCCCCCATTTTCCCCTACGCGGAACATGTTGGTGAGGTCGCCGGCAGCTGAAACTTGCTGGAAAACAGGGTGCACCGATGACAGCAAGAACTAGGGTTCCGGCAAGGTTGTGGCAGCTCATTCCTTCACCAAATGATCGGGTTTTTGGCTCTAGAGCACCAGGGGATCATGTAGAAGACCGACATGAGGTCTAAACAAGCCGGGGAGCGCTCCAAACCTATCGGCACCGTGCGCCTGACGTGGTCCAGCGGTATAACCTTGAAAAGAACTCGGATTCCTCGCTCTACACTCAATTTCTCGGTCTAAAATCAATGGAGGAGGTGTGCTAGGTAGTTAATATCCCGTGTGTGAAGTTTGAAAAACAACCAACATGAATTGAGGACGAATTTTGCAATTCCTTACCTCAAGGTCAGTTTCTGCCGCCCGGGAGAAAATCTTGAAATTCTCCCTCTTTGATCAATGGCTAGGGCTGAGCTTCGGAGGTGAGCAACTAGACTTGTAGGTGCACCGATGGGGTGGCTTTCTTGGGCGTGATCACTCCTGGTTTGGGCTTCCCACGGTGACCAGTTCAGTTTACTTCAGTTTCAACTCGGGAGCAGCTGCAATCAAACTGTTTCTTGGCGCAAGCAAGCATGGATCAACGGGGTGAGGTTGCTAGACGGCTAGAGCACTCATGGGCGAAGGTTTTTGCTGCGGGAATCATGAGCAAAGGGAGTTCGGTTCAGCCTGGGCGATCCAAGGAACAGAGAGCGGCCGCTGTGCTTCTCTGCGTGACAGCAGTAGAGGAATACGCGCGAGCGAGCGAGAAGATGGAACTTCGCTTGTGCAGACTTCGGGGGAGATAAGGGCAGAGGCAATTCGACCAAAGAGGAGGAGGTGGCACCGGAGATCGTCATGCGAGGTCGGCTGCCGGGAGCTGTCGCGCGCTCCGCCGAGGAAAACAGAACCGAGTCGGTTTGGGTATGACATGTGGGCCACAGCCCCCCCAAATATCCCCCTCCTCCGTGCTTTGATTTCCCACCGCCGTAGTCCAAATTCAACCAAAATTGTATGGTAGACCAAACAATATACGAGGAATTTGAATCTGAAATAAGATTTCAAAATTGAGCATGTTTGGTTCAGTTTTCAAATTCATATTTGAATTTGAACTCTCCCTTGAATATTCCTCGGATTAATTGGTATATGGGCTCCAAAAATATCCAAGTTTGGATCATGAGCTCATTCATACATGGGGAATGCATCGGTGAATTCATTTGTATGCATTTGAGAATTCTGAACATGAATTCTTTCAAAAGAATTCAAATTGTGTTTAAATTCCCTTCACTCTACTCATAGAGAAGGTGCACATGAGTTAGAGTTTTTGGAAGTGAAATTCTTTCCCCTAGGTTAACATGTGTTGATGTGATATCCTGACTCCCGGCTTAATAGGATTGATAGAGTACTCGTATCATCAAGGTATATCTTCTTTTCCGGAAGCCCACCTGCAAAGGACTCCGAGGTTAAGTGTGCTTGTCCCGGAGAAATTTGGGGATGGGTTACCGACCGGGAAGTCTTCCCGGGTGCGCACGAGTGAGGACAAAGTGCGCAGAAAAGACGAGTGGTGGTATATGGGGCCAGTCTATGATCCTAGAGAGCTGTTACAAATGGTATCAGAGCCGACCCTCACAGTTTCACGGGTGCGTACGGGTCAGTGAGAATGATACGGTAGCGTACGGGTCAGTGACGTGGGTACGTACGCATGACGTGTGGGTCCTCTGTGTGGGACACGGTACGGTACGTATTCTGCTAACCGGACGTATGGTATGCATATGCTAGTACTGAACATACGGACGCGGCTAAGAGGGGACGTTCCTGTCTTGGAGTTGACCGACGAGGACGTCGGTCTTCTAAGGGGGATGGATTGTGTGATATCCTGACCCTCGGCTTAATAGATTTGATAGAGTACTCGTACCATCAAGGAATACCTTCTTTTCTGGAAGCCCACTGTGGCGGACCGGAATCCGCTCATCCAGGATCGCAGAGGGTGGTGCCGCGCGATGCGACACCCGACAGCACACGTCATAAGAACGCAATATATTACATGGGAAAAACAGCTGAAACTGTACAAACAGGTACAAACTTCAGTTACAACTATTGTTCTATTACACAGCGGAAGACTACACTATACAACTCACGCCCGCCTATTTAGCAAAAGTCGGTTGCCCAGCCCTAGGGCAACCCACACTAGCTGCACGTCTCAGCTCAGCGCGGCGTGTACGGCTCCCACTCAGCCGTGGTCCCCGACGGAGGGTAACCCTCGCCGGTGGACTCGTACTCCGAGTCCGTGGGTGGCTCCTCACCTGAAAAACACTTAAGCAGCAACCGTGAGCACAAAGGCTCAGCAAGGCTTAACCGACTCACCTAAGCATGAAACTCTACATGAGGTATACCAAGACATAGGTTGGTAGCATTTCAGCAAAACGACACGCCTACAAGTTCATCCTTAGTTCATCTTTTAGCAACAAGTTAACAGTTCATGAAATCTGAAATTTAGTAAGCAGTATTTGGTGGCACACATGTAGCAATACAATTATATCAATCAGCACCATTGAATAAACATATTTCATCCATTAGTCTACGTTACGACGCAGTGAACAAGCAGTACTCGTCACCGCGAGGGACGGCGAATCGACTCGATATACACCTGCAGGGAAAACCCAAAGAGCACGTCACGTACGCCCACCCGTGGAGCTGCACAGCACGCTCACTCGATGTCGTACGGGACAACCTTTCACCCAACAGCCCAAACGTCGAACCGGTCGCACCGAAACGAGCAGGAGGTTCCCCACACGGAGCATCTCTCTATGCCCGTTGGCAGATTTCCACCTTGCTGCCCTCAACCTACACCTATAAATCGGTGTGCTATGCCTCGACGCCCGGAGGTTTAGGCTACATCGGTTTATCGGGGCCCATATATCCGATATGCCTTCGGTACGTTCAATACTTGTTCAGCAGGGCCGCACACGGATCGGTCCTCAATCGACACGGGCAGGGCTGCGCACACAAGACTCTCTCTTGCTGCGCCCTAGCCCCTGCCTAGTCTCATTTTCATTACTAAAGTGATCTCACATCACTCAACCGAACCCGTGTGTCCCCAGCCTATCTCGCGAGTAGATTCCAACTACTCGACTTGTACCGAAGTCCTATGACTCATTAAGCATAGCCTGTCTACTCGAGGTCCTTGACACTACCCTCACTCTTTTAGGAAACTTTGGTTATGCAAGTGGGGTTTCATTCATCCGATACCTAATGCACATACATACTTCATATGACACATGTATACAAAGTAAAACTTTTAAAAAGGGTTAATGCAAACCGGGGCTTGCCTTGTTGCTGCTGGTCAGGAGTTAGTTCTTCGTCCGGAAGGAGGAAGTCCAGCACTTCCGGAGTCTCTTCTTCAACGGCTACACGTTAATGAAATACTACATGTTAATTTATATGTAAAAGTGAGTTTAGAGTAAGACTTATACTATTGGTTCTAATAACCAGCCTCTAATATCTGGAACTTTGTTTAAGAATTTAAATATGAACTGGTGTTGGTGGTTTGGCTTGGACTTAATCACATGGTTAAATGCTAAGTGGTTTTCCCCCCTTTTCCACATTAATCCCTTAAGTGGTTAAACAGGACAGGGGTGATCTAGAGCTCCAATGGAGCTGAGAATTTTTGTGTGAGTTCCTTGTCACAAGAAAACTCTCTGGACCAAATCTTTGCACTTTTCATGGAGTGGTTTGCTCAGAATAATTCCCTTGGCAAATCAGCAAGGAAGAATTTATTCTGAGGTAATACCCCTGTTCATGCTCAACTTAATGAACTACAATTTCAATTATAGCTCATTGAGTTTGCCTGAATTTTCCTAACATTTTTGGGGTTAAGAATTGCCCAGAACTGAATTTCCAAGTTTTGGAAATTCTCTGAAAATGTTTCTGCATTCAAATGAACACAGCACCTTCCAATTTGAATTGCTCTGACCAAACCGACTCCAAATGGTCTGAAGCTTTTACAGGGGTTTACTAATGTCCTAAAGAACATCCTGGCAAAATTTGGGGATTTTTGGATGAACCAAACTCCCTCTAAAATTCTTTTGCTGAAAAGCTTTAAAGAATTTTCCAGAGTTAATTAAAGGGTTTCATACAAATTGGGTTCTACATTTGGATAGTACTCTATCAGAGGAATCCAACGAAATTTGTTTCACAATTTTTGGATTCTCCTACCCAAAGTTGTAGCTATTCAAAGTTTGAACTAAAAACTGAAATTCCCCAAAATGTTCAAATACTGGCTGTGGGTCCGGGGACAGGTGTCACGCGTCGGGGCAAGCCACACGAGGCTACAGGTTATTTCCCGCGCCTCCACACCAGATCCCTGCGCCACAGCTGATCAAATATTTGAAAAACCGTCGCTGACGGGCGGGACCCACCGGTCGTCTTCTACCTCCGGCCACCCGCGCCTGCGCGCCGCCGGGCTCGCCGGAGTTCGACGGATTCCGGCCTCCCGGCCATCCCCCGAGCTCTCCCTCGCCGCTAGGGCCTAATTTCCCGTGCTGAACACGATGGAACACTCTTCCCCGGTCGGCGATGGCTCTAACCTAGCTGGCCACGGTGCGGCGGCTCTGGACCGGTTCGGCAACGTCGCCCGGTCACCCTAGCCTGCCCAGACCTCGGTGGAACGGCGCTACAGCACCAGTGGACCAAAGGGATGCTCGACCTAGCCTCAAAACTGCTCGGGACCGGCGGCTAATGGTGTATCACCGTGCACCCGAAACCTCCTCCGCGTTTGAGGTCGGAAATTCTGGATTTCATGCGGTCTACGTGCATATTTCCAGCTAGGGTTGTGAAGGACTACTGATCGCCGGTTAGTGGCGGTCCTGTGTGCAAAGTCTCACGGCCTAAGAACGAGAGGGACGATCGAATTTGGTATTACCGTATCAGAAGGTCGGATGGTGCCCGACGGCGATCTTTTCCCAAATTCGAGCCTAGTAGATCATCTCACGGCTTGAGCCTCGGGGACGAGCATCAGGGGCTACCAGCGCATCCGAGGGTGCTCTAGCTCGGGCCTGAGAAGCTCTGGGTGGGTCTGTCCACGTGAGACCAGCTTCCGTTCTCCGCCGGACAGCTCTGTTTTCTCGGCGCCGTTTGCCGAATTGTGCGCGTCACCGGCTAGGGCCTTTGGGGTTGCGGGGCTGGTGTGGTAGAGCAGGCACAGGCGCTGCTTTTCTGTACTGCCGGTGCGCACAACCGAGGTTTGGTTGAGGCCGGCGATCGGGGAGAAAGGAGTGCGGCGGTGAGCGCCGATTGCTGTTTGCGCGTGGGAAGAACAGCTAGCGCGCGATCAAAGCGAAGATGGCAACGTGCTGCAGCCGGTTTCCGGGATAAGGAGCAGGCCAGCGCGAAATGGGAGCAGGAGGTGGAGCCTCGGTCGACGGGGGCGGCCGCTCGGTGTCGCCCCGGGGTTACACCTCGGTGGAGTGAAGTCCAGAGAGAAACTTAAGTGTTAAGTATACTCATTCCTATGACATGTGGGCCCCACAACTCAGTACCTCTTTTCCTCAAAATATCTCCAAAGTTTGACAATTATCCAACCCAATTGTCTGAAAATTGGAAACTGAGCTCATTTGACAAGTTTGGACAAATTCAATGCAAATTCAAATATTCATTTGAATTCTTTGCACCTTTGACTTCCTTTGGAAAAATGGGCAGCAAGACTTTTCAAAAATTAATGAAACTTTGCCTCCCCACTAATTTGGACCTAAGGAATCCAAATATGCCACTTGATCCTTGTGTTAGCTGCTGCAAACAATAGTTTGGACACAACAGTTTTGAATTCCTCATTGTGTGATCATATGTGTATAAACCCTACTTTGTGAAAGTGAAGACTCTCCCCTCTAATCACTCTTTTGATGGAGGTTACATGCTCTTCATCACATTTCCTAAGGTGTCCACAATGAAAATTGTGGTGTTGTGAGATGAAGAAAAGTTTTTTACAAGTCCCTTCTCTTGGGCTTTTACATCCCTCCCCCCTTAAAAGAATCTCGTCCCGAGATTATAAAATAAGAGATAGCGATGTAATAGGGACTTACCCGTGTTGAGAAGCCATAAACTCCGGGTAATTTGAGCGAAGGAACTCCTCGCTCTCCCACGTCGCTTCTTCGGCGGTGTGGTTGCTCCAGAGTATTTTGTAGAACCACAATGTTCTGCTGCGTGTGGTCCTGGCTTTCTCATCAAGAATTCCCACCGGATATTCATCATAGGTTAAATCCGGTTTCAGCTCGCCGATGTCTTCGGTAGGAACAGCAGCTGTATGCTTCAAGCATTTTCGCAGTTGCGAAACATGGAAAATATCATGGACACCAGCCAGAGATGCTGGTAGCTCCAATCGATACGCTGCTGGTCCACACTTCTCGGTGATAGCGTAGGGTCCAATGAAACGGGGAGCGAGCTTCCCCTTCACACCGAATCGGTGCACGCCCTTCATTGGAGACACGCGGAGGTACACGTGTTCCCCAACTTCAAAGTGCAACGGCCTACGCCTCTTGTCAGCGTAGCTCTTTTGTCGGGATTGAGCGGCCTTCAAATTGGCTTGAATTGTCCGAACGCGCTCCTCGGCGTCGTTCACCACATCAACCCCGAATGTGACCCTTTCACCGGACTCGCACCAATTTAATGGGGTGCGGCATTTACGACCGTAGAGAGCTTCATAGGGTGCCATTTTGATACTCGCCTGATAACCGTTGTTGTACGAGAATTCCGCCAATGGTAGGTGATCATCCCAGTTCCTACCATGGTGGATGGCACACGCTCTCAACATGTCTTCCAGGACTTGATTCACCCTTTCAGTCTGACCATCTGTTTGAGGGTGATAAGCGGAGCTCCTGATCAACTTAGTACCCAATGCAGCGTGTAGCTGCTCCCAAAAGCGAGATACAAATAATGCACCTCGATCTGAGACAATGGTCTTGGGTACCCCGTATAGGCATAGAATCTTCGCTATGTATAGCTCCGCATATTTGCCGGCATTGTAACGTGTATTCACCGGAATGAAGTGAGCCGTCTTGGTTAACCGATCAACGATTACCCATATGGAATCATGCTTGTTGGCTGTTAGGGGTAATCCCACAATGAAATCCATGCTCACATCTTCCCATTTCCATGCCGGGATCTTTAGGGGTTGCAGCAGCCCTGATTTCTTCATATGATCAGCTTTCACTCGTCTACACGTATCGCACTCGGATACGTACTTAGCTACCTCCCGCTTCATCCGCGTCCACCAAAATTTCTTTTTCAAATCTTGGTACATTTTGTTGCTGCCCGGATGAATGGAGTATTTAGACAAGTGAGCTTCATCGAGGATCTTTTTCCTCAACTCCATATCCCGGGGTACGACTATGCGGTCATTGAACCACAGAGTCCCCTCATCATCTTTCCGGAAACATTTAATTTCTCCATTGTCTATCCGTCTCCGGAGATGTGCCATGCCTTTATCCGTTTTCTGAGCTGCAATGATGTCCTCCCTAATAGTAGGGATGAGGGCAAGGTTGTACAGCGATCCATAAGGAACCAAGTATAAACTTGGCTCTTCCTCCTCCACCGGTGTAATGGTGAGGTGATGGACATGTGATTTCCGACTCAGCGCGTCGGCAACCACATTCGCCTTGCCGGGGTGGTAATGGATCTCAATCTCATAATCTTTGATCAGTTCTAACCACCTCCTCTGCCTCATGTTCAGCTCCTTCTGGGTGAAAATGTATTTCAAGCTCTTGTGGTCGGTGTAGAGATGCACCAAGTTCCCCAGGAGATAGTGCCTCCACATTTTCAGCGCCAACACCACGGCAGCAAGTTCAAGATCGTGAGTCGGGTAGTGCTGCTCATGGTTCCGGAGTTGGCGTGAGCCATAAGCGACCACACGTCCTTCCTGCATCAACACGCAGCCAAGCCCAATACCGGACGCGTCACAATACACGTCGAAGGGCTTTGTTGTATCCGGCTGAGCTAACACCGGGGCTGTGGTGAGATGCTTCACCAATGTTCGGAACGCTCCTTCACACGCGGTGTTCCAAACATATTTTGTCCCTTTTTTCAGCAACTCTGTCATCGGCTTAGCGAGCTTGGAGAAGCTTGGAATGAATCTCCGGTAGTATCCCGCTAACCCGAGGAAGCTTCTGACTTCATGGACTGAAGTGGGAGCTTTCCATTTCAACACTTGCTCGATTTTACTTGGGTCAACCGCAATGCCTTCAGCTGAGATGATATGTCCCAAAAATGGCACTTGGCTGATCCAAAATTCGCATTTGCTGAACTTGGCGTAGAGCTTGTGGTCTCGCAATCGTTGAAGAACGATCCGCAAGTGTTCGGCATGTTCAGCTTCGGTCTTGGAATAAACCAAGATGTCGTCGATGAACACTACCACGAACTTGTCCAGCTCCGGCATGAACACCGAGTTCATGAGATACATGAAATGGGCTGGAGCATTTGTGAGACCAAAGGACATGACGAGATATTCGTATAAGCCGTATCTCGTCGAGAATGCCGTCTTCGGGATATCCTCCGCCCGGATCTTGATCTGGTGATATCCAGAGCGAAGGTCCATCTTTGAGAATACACTTGCCCCCACAAGTTGATCAAACAAGATGTCAATACGGGGCAGTGGGTACTTATTCTTGATGGTGACAGCGTTGAGCGGCCGGTAATCCACACACAGCCTCAGGGTCTCATCCTTCTTCTTCACGAACAGCGCTGAGCATCCCCAAGGCGAGGAACTCGGCCTAATGAAACCCTTGCTCAACAAATCATTGAGCTGTTCTTTTAATTCAGCCAGCTCATTTGGAGCCATCTTGTATGGTCTCCGTGATATGGGCGTAGTCCCGGGTGCAAGTTCAATCTTGAACTCGACATCCCGCTCAGGTGGCATGCCCGGAAGATCATCCGGGAACACGTCGGGATACTCCCGGACTACGGGGATGTCTTCTAACTTGAGAACTTCAGCACTATTAATTGCTAAAACTTCCCGGACTGGCATGTCTAACACCATGGAATGCGGACGGTGGAATGGAGAATTTAAGTGAATCGTCCGTGTCCGAGTCTCTAGGACGGCGCCATGGTATTGCAGCCATGACATCCCTAAGATTGCATCAATCTTCTGTCCCATAAGGATTATCAAGTTGGTGGGATATAGCTTCCCACCTAAGCACAGAGGTGCCTTTGGAATCATCATATTAGCTGAAATCTTCCCTCCCGGTGAGCATATCATATAAGTGCAGTCGGTTGGGAAGACTTGCAGTTGATGTTTAGCCACATAGGATGCACTTATAAAGCTGTGGGTTGCACCCGAATCAAATAATATGACTATGGCTTGATGGTTGAGAGTAAACGTACCCGCCAGCACGTTGTCTCCCTCTGGGGCGTCCTCATTGTCGAGGTTGCGGACGCCTCCAGTCCGCTGACCAACCTTCTTCACCGGAGGTCGGCCTCGAGCACCGCCCTGAAACTGGGCTTGCCCGCTGCTCTGCTGCCCCTGGGGACAGTCCTTCGCAAAGTGGCCCGCCTGGCCACACGTGAAGCAGGTGAAACGGGGCGGTCCCCCGCTGATCGGTGGACGGAAACCTGGGGCGCGTTGTGGCGGTGGAAACGCCCGGGGTACCGTCTGCTGCTGCTGCTGTTTTGGTGGTGGCATCGGCGGACGGAACGGAGGTGCCTGGAAGGGACGTCCCCCGAACCGTTGCGGTCGCGCCGGTGGTTGCCACTGCTGCCCGGATGGTGTCCGATACACCATACGGTACTTCTGTGTAGCGCCACTCCCACCGCTGCTAGGTGGAGCGCTACGCTTCCTCTGCTCAGCTGCTAACTCCCGCTGAGCGTCCTCTTGCATGATGGCGGCATTGACTAGATCGTTGAATGTGCCGCGGTTCCATTGTACGAGGTGGGTCTTCATTTCGGGATGTAACCCCCGATAGAAGTGCTCCCTCTTCTTCTCCTCCGTGGAGATGTAGTCTGACGCATACTGCGCCAGATGGTTGAAGGCACGGGAGTAGTCGTGGGCACTCCTCCCGCCCTGCTTCAGTTCCAAAAATTCTTGGAACTTTCTCTTCATTATTCCGGGAGGAATGTGATAGGCGCGGAACGCCTCCCGGAACTCTTGCCATTCCACGGCATGGCCAGCCGGACGTGAGGCGACATAATTCGCCCACCACGCACCAGCGGCACCGTGGAGCTGCTGTGCTGCGAACAGCGTCTTCTGCCGCTCCGTACACTGGAGCAGCCCGAACTTGGACTCGATAGTCCGCAGCCAGTTGTCCGCCTCCAGTGGTTCTTCAGCTTCGGTGAACACTGGAGGGTGCGTACTCATGAAATCCGAGTACGACACTTCGCGGGGCTCACGAGGCCCTCGCTCTTGACGTCCTCCCGCTTGGGACGTATTCTGCACGATCGTGCGGAGCAGGTCGGTCTGCTCCTCACGACCTCCCACCAATGCCGCTATCACATCCGCTAGAGTAAGCGGAGGCGGCGGTGGTGGCTGCTGCTGCGGGGTGCTGTCGTAGGCCGGTGGCTGGGAGTCATCGCCTCCACCTTGGCTAGAGCCACCAACCTCGTGCGTGGTCCTAGTACGAACCATCTGCAACCATACGACATTAAACATCAGTCCCGCAACATTTTGCATGCAGTCCAATAGAACTGGGCGTAAAAACATCATGACAACCAAACATGCAAAATATCTCGTAAGTAGATAATGTAATAACTTTGCACAAGCTACCCCATTACCAGACCAAACACAAGTTAGTTTAATCCAACTTGATGAACCCCCTCTTTGGAAGCTCACCATAACTGGGTTTGGTCTCTACGAGACATTATTATTGCGTTGTCATCACGTATAACACCCTTAGGGTACAACACCCTTCAATAAGTTCAACTGTCATTCTTCTGTCAGAATGACCAGTTTCTACCTATTCCAAGTTTTGATCCGGTTATGGGCATTTTCATGACTCAAGTTGAATACCAAAGTTAAAGTTAATTTCAGTATCTTTCCAACGAGTACTCATTTGCCCCCAGATCAGCTTTGATTAAAAAGTTATGTTAATTCAAAGTTAGCAGAATTTCTGGAAGAATTTTAACAGCACCTCCCTTGGAAGTGGCTGTCTTCAACCCTAATTCTCCCTAATTTCTGTGCTGAAACTTCAGAAACTTTGAATTGCAAAGATGTCACACATCTTCTACTCTTTCTAAGGATGGATTATATGACAATTTTAGATTTTTCTACTGGGAGTTATATTTGAAAAACAGATCAGTTCAGAGGATGTTTTACTCTGCCCTGATTCTGAATAGTTTACATTCCTCTGGGATTTTAGCCATCTTAAGGCGAGTTTCAGCTCTGGACGTCTACAACAAAGTTGTAGAGTACTTGAATACCTTCCCAGAACTATATAGCACACCTCCCTGGGTTAAAAGACCTGTGAGTTATGCCCTGTTGAAGATCAGCAAACTTGCTGTCCCCAAAACCGAGCACTCTGTTTTTCAGTCTTTTTGGAACTACACTCATCCCTATCTCATTCTTATACCCAACCAGGGTCCTAACTGTTGAACCTATAGATTTTTTTTAATTTTTCGTTATCATTATACTCATGCATATGCCTACAATATCTCGGTACTACGTTCCTTACAAAAGAAAATCCTAACCGGATCATACCGGTATATACGTCTCAAGTGTGGCACTAAACGGTCTCTCGCACACGTTTTCTACACGGATACATACGTGGTTAGTACCTGCAGAAGACCACACAATGATGGTGCACTCAAAGTTTGTTCATTTCAGGCAGTTCCATATCTAAAAGTAAATACAAACGCCCGTATCATTGTCATACGGCCGTCCTTGAGCTAAGTCACGTCTCAAGGCACGTGATCGTGTTTCAACACCACACGACGGGGAACCCGAGTATGTCATGAACGGGTCGTCACGGTTGGGAATGTTATCAACCCAACAGATACCACCTACTGCCCTGCAGGGCACGCCGATGGCAAGCGCTGCGTATGTCCTCCTGGGCTATTTCCAGACGAACACACTCTCGCGTTACTGACCACGCGATGGGGTCTCCACTTACTTGCCTAATGCACGCTAGGGATCAGCGTTTCATATGAACTCAGGGACATGAAGAGTCCAAGAGCTTCATATTGACATCTCACACCGAGCTGTGAGATCAATCCCTGAACCACGTTCCTCGTCAGGGAGAGCTAACCGAAATTGAACCGCTTTCGGTGGCGTTCCTTACCATACTTACCAGAGCGTAGGTGCGTCGTTACATAATTGAAATTCAGAATTATAACACATAAGTTAGTCTTTGCCACTTTAAGTAACTAAGCTAATATAGTCCTTACTTGGGCAACTACCGAATCCTCACCGTATACCTAAGTTTTTCCCATAATGCAGTCCTTTAGTACTGTGCTATCCCCACTGCAGATCTGATACCAGGCTGTGGCGGACCGGAATCCGCTCATCCAGGATCGCAGAGGGTGGTGCCGCGCGATGCGACACCCGACAGCACACGTCATAAGAACGCAATATATTACATGGGAAAAACAGCTGAAACTGTACAAACAGGTACAAACTTCAGTTACAACTATTGTTCTATTACACAGCGGAAGACTACACTATACAACTCACGCCCGCCTATTTAGCAAAAGTCGGTTGCCCAGCCCTAGGGCAACCCACACTAGCTGCACGTCTCAGCTCAGCGCGGCGTGTACGGCTCCCACTCAGCCGTGGTCCCCGACGGAGGGTAACCCTCGCCGGTGGACTCGTACTCCGAGTCCGTGGGTGGCTCCTCACCTGAAAAACACTTAAGCAGCAACCGTGAGCACAAAGGCTCAGCAAGGCTTAACCGACTCACCTAAGCATGAAACTCTACATGAGGTATACCAAGACATAGGTTGGTAGCATTTCAGCAAAACGACACGCCTACAAGTTCATCCTTAGTTCATCTTTTAGCAACAAGTTAACAGTTCATGAAATCTGAAATTTAGTAAGCAGTATTTGGTGGCACACATGTAGCAATACAATTATATCAATCAGCACCATTGAATAAACATATTTCATCCATTAGTCTACGTTACGACGCAGTGAACAAGCAGTACTCGTCACCGCGAGGGACGGCGAATCGACTCGATATACACCTGCAGGGAAAACCCAAAGAGCACGTCACGTACGCCCACCCGTGGAGCTGCACAGCACGCTCACTCGATGTCGTACGGGACAACCTTTCACCCAACAGCCCAAACGTCGAACCGGTCGCACCGAAACGAGCAGGAGGTTCCCCACACGGAGCATCTCTCTATGCCCGTTGGCAGATTTCCACCTTGCTGCCCTCAACCTACACCTATAAATCGGTGTGCTATGCCTCGACGCCCGGAGGTTTAGGCTACATCGGTTTATCGGGGCCCATATATCCGATATGCCTTCGGTACGTTCAATACTTGTTCAGCAGGGCCGCACACGGATCGGTCCTCAATCGACACGGGCAGGGCTGCGCACACAAGACTCTCTCTTGCTGCGCCCTAGCCCCTGCCTAGTCTCATTTTCATTACTAAAGTGATCTCACATCACTCAACCGAACCCGTGTGTCCCCAGCCTATCTCGCGAGTAGATTCCAACTACTCGACTTGTACCGAAGTCCTATGACTCATTAAGCATAGCCTGTCTACTCGAGGTCCTTGACACTACCCTCACTCTTTTAGGAAACTTTGGTTATGCAAGTGGGGTTTCATTCATCCGATACCTAATGCACATACATACTTCATATGACACATGTATACAAAGTAAAACTTTTAAAAAGGGTTAATGCAAACCGGGGCTTGCCTTGTTGCTGCTGGTCAGGAGTTAGTTCTTCGTCCGGAAGGAGGAAGTCCAGCACTTCCGGAGTCTCTTCTTCAACGGCTACACGTTAATGAAATACTACATGTTAATTTATATGTAAAAGTGAGTTTAGAGTAAGACTTATACTATTGGTTCTAATAACCAGCCTCTAATATCTGGAACTTTGTTTAAGAATTTAAATATGAACTGGTGTTGGTGGTTTGGCTTGGACTTAATCACATGGTTAAATGCTAAGTGGTTTTCCCCCCTTTTCCACATTAATCCCTTAAGTGGTTAAACAGGACAGGGGTGATCTAGAGCTCCAATGGAGCTGAGAATTTTTGTGTGAGTTCCTTGTCACAAGAAAACTCTCTGGACCAAATCTTTGCACTTTTCATGGAGTGGTTTGCTCAGAATAATTCCCTTGGCAAATCAGCAAGGAAGAATTTATTCTGAGGTAATACCCCTGTTCATGCTCAACTTAATGAACTACAATTTCAATTATAGCTCATTGAGTTTGCCTGAATTTTCCTAACATTTTTGGGGTTAAGAATTGCCCAGAACTGAATTTCCAAGTTTTGGAAATTCTCTGAAAATGTTTCTGCATTCAAATGAACACAGCACCTTCCAATTTGAATTGCTCTGACCAAACCGACTCCAAATGGTCTGAAGCTTTTACAGGGGTTTACTAATGTCCTAAAGAACATCCTGGCAAAATTTAGGGATTTTTGGATGAACCAAACTCCCTCTAAAATTCTTTTGCTGAAAAGCTTTAAAGAATTTTCCAGAGTTAATTAAAGGGTTTCATACAAATTGGGTTCTACATTTGGATAGTACTCTATCAGAGGAATCCAACGAAATTTGTTTCACAATTTTTGGATTCTCCTACCCAAAGTTGTAGCTATTCAAAGTTTGAACTAAAAACTGAAATTCCCCAAAATGTTCAAATACTGGCTGTGGGTCCGGGGACAGGTGTCACGCGTCGGGGCAAGCCACACGAGGCTACAGGTTATTTCCCGCGCCTCCACACCAGATCCCTGCGCCACAGCTGATCAAATATTTGAAAAACCGTCGCTGACGGGCGGGACCCACCGGTCGTCTTCTACCTCCGGCCACCCGCGCCTGCGCGCCGCCGGGCTCGCCGGAGTTCGACGGATTCCGGCCTCCCGGCCATCCCCCGAGCTCTCCCTCGCCGCTAGGGCCTAATTTCCCGTGCTGAACACGATGGAACACTCTTCCCCGGTCGGCGATGGCTCTAACCTAGCTGGCCACGGTGCGGCGGCTCTGGACCGGTTCGGCAACGTCGCCCGGTCACCCTAGCCTGCCCAGACCTCGGTGGAACGGCGCTACAGCACCAGTGGACCAAAGGGATGCTCGACCTAGCCTCAAAACTGCTCGGGACCGGCGGCTAATGGTGTATCACCGTGCACCCGAAACCTCCTCCGCGTTTGAGGTCGGAAATTCTGGATTTCATGCGGTCTACGTGCATATTTCCAGCTAGGGTTGTGAAGGACTACTGATCGCCGGTTAGTGGCGGTCCTGTGTGCAAAGTCTCACGGCCTAAGAACGAGAGGGACGATCGAATTTGGTATTACCGTATCAGAAGGTCGGATGGTGCCCGACGGCGATCTTTTCCCAAATTCGAGCCTAGTAGATCATCTCACGGCTTGAGCCTCGGGGACGAGCATCAGGGGCTACCAGCGCATCCGAGGGTGCTCTAGCTCGGGCCTGAGAAGCTCTGGGTGGGTCTGTCCACGTGAGACCAGCTTCCGTTCTCCGCCGGACAGCTCTGTTTTCTCGGCGCCGTTTGCCGAATTGTGCGCGTCACCGGCTAGGGCCTTTGGGGTTGCGGGGCTGGTGTGGTAGAGCAGGCACAGGCGCTGCTTTTCTGTACTGCCGGTGCGCACAACCGAGGTTTGGTTGAGGCCGGCGATCGGGGAGAAAGGAGTGCGGCGGTGAGCGCCGATTGCTGTTTGCGCGTGGGAAGAACAGCTAGCGCGCGATCAAAGCGAAGATGGCAACGTGCTGCAGCCGGTTTCCGGGATAAGGAGCAGGCCAGCGCGAAATGGGAGCAGGAGGTGGAGCCTCGGTCGACGGGGGCGGCCGCTCGGTGTCGCCCCGGGGTTACACCTCGGTGGAGTGAAGTCCAGAGAGAAACTTAAGTGTTAAGTATACTCATTCCTATGACATGTGGGCCCCACAACTCAGTACCTCTTTTCCTCAAAATATCTCCAAAGTTTGACAATTATCCAACCCAATTGTCTGAAAATTGGAAACTGAGCTCATTTGACAAGTTTGGACAAATTCAATGCAAATTCAAATATTCATTTGAATTCTTTGCACCTTTGACTTCCTTTGGAAAAATGGGCAGCAAGACTTTTCAAAAATTAATGAAACTTTGCCTCCCCACTAATTTGGACCTAAGGAATCCAAATATGCCACTTGATCCTTGTGTTAGCTGCTGCAAACAATAGTTTGGACACAACAGTTTTGAATTCCTCATTGTGTGATCATATGTGTATAAACCCTACTTTGTGAAAGTGAAGACTCTCCCCTCTAATCACTCTTTTGATGGAGGTTACATGCTCTTCATCACATTTCCTAAGGTGTCCACAATGAAAATTGTGGTGTTGTGAGATGAAGAAAAGTTTTTTACAAGTCCCTTCTCTTGGGCTTTTACACCCACCTGCAAAGAACTCCGAGGTTAAGCGTCCTTGGCCCGGAGAAATTTGGGGATGGGTGACCGACCGGGAAGTCTTCCCAGGTGTGCACGAGTGAGGACAAAGTGCGCAGAAAAGACGAGTGGTGGTATGTGGGGCCAGTCTATGATCCAAGAGAGCTGTTACAGTTGAGCATGGGCTAGAGAAATTTTTTAACTCCCTCACATGTCCATTTGTGTGTTCATCATTTCATGTGACACAACTATAGCCTTTCTTTGCCTTAACTTTGTTTCATAAGTTCAAATCAAACTACAAAAGTTAGGGCTGTTACAGAGAGCATGCTGGAGAAAAATTTCCAAATTCGCTCTCGTTCGTCCACGGCATGGCTTGAGCTTGGGAGGATAGTAGCACGGTGCCTTGGCGCGTCCAAGGGCGCCAGTACTTGGCCGTGACAAGCGCTAGGCTCAGTTGTCCATGGGAGCCTCCTAATCGGTTCTTGTTCGGCCGTCGCACGTACACGGCGTTCCCGGGATAGGGGAGGCCGAAAACCTGTCGGTGGCGTGTTGAGGAGGGAGAGGGAGAGGCCCTGGTGCCATTTTGCTACTCACTAGCCTCTGTTCGCGCGAGGTTGTGGGTTACCGAACAATCGGTGGTGTGGCGACAGTGAGCGGCGCTCTGTTCGTTGTGAGGGAGAGAAGGGTGTCGGTGTTCTGCTCGTGAGCAAAGACAGACACGGCTCGAGATGCTGATAACGTTGAACAATCCACGGAGGAGCTTCAGCTTCTGGAGAAGTGTCCCGGTTGCCCCTCGGTGTCGCCCGGAGCTGGCTCGACGCTGTCTCGGTTGCTTTGAGTGGAACAGAGAGAACCGACTCATTTTCAGATATTTGGGTGCATATGACAAGTGGGCCCCATACTCCCCCTTATCCCCTCAAAAGATCTCCAAAATTTGGCAAATGATGAAAATCAATTGTGGGAGTTTAAATCAGAATTGTATTTGGATAATTGAGTAAGTTTCATCCAAATTCAAATATGTATTGAATTCATTGTACATTTAAGTCCATTTGGAAAAATGGATAGCAAATATCTTAAAAAATTCCTGAGACTTTGCATACCCCCTAATTTGGACCTAAGGAATTCAAAGATGAGACCTGATTTTTGGTTTGGCTGCTGCAAATAAGGTTTTGAGCCCAACAGTTTGCATTCCTATTGGTTGCCCTTATTTAAAATTTGAATCGAACAATTTGAGTTCAAACTCTGAATTTTACTCCCCCTTGCACATGAGAGCTTACACATGGGTTTCAATTAACTTTGTCCCCCAACACTCAATTGATCCTAGGCTAGAGTGGTGGGACACTCATGTGTGTCATCACATGTGGAAAAATTTAAACAAGTCCTAATTTTCATAACTTGAAACCAAATGGTGTTCAAACTTCAGGCCCTTTATATTCAAAATTTTGGGACCTTTACAGTCCATGGATCCAATGGCCCACCTATAGGGGTATCCATGGGAATGCAACTGTGTATCACCCGGGAAACACCTGAGGGCCCACCTAGCAGCCACACGGAGGAAAACTAGTACGACTGGGGCTTATCCCAGTTCGAGCGGACCAGGGGTTCGTCCGTACTGGTCACCCCTAAAACTCGGCCATCCTCCACGTGTCGACTCCCTGTGGCTCACTGAAGGCGGTTCTACTGTTTCACATGCAATTATTGGTGGAACCGGCCTCAACTAATGTATAAATTGGACTCCTCACTTTAACACACACCACTTGAGTATCACTCTCTTGTATACACACTCTATCCAAGTCCTTAAGTGAGTTTAGGCTGTAGGAAGGAGCCTCTAGTTCCCAATTCTATTGTGGGAAAGGTATGGCTCATGTATCTTTTGTTCTAATTGCAACTTTATTCTTATTTATAATATTATTCTTCTCATATTTATATGTTTGAATGAAGCATTTCTTGTTTGATTGTGGAGTCCATGCATGTGGTAGGTTTAGTTATTTTTTAAATGAAACAGTTGGGGAATCCCTGATTGTGTTATATCTGTATTGAAAAGTAAAACAGAGGGTACTATAGTTCACCCCTGGGCCATAAGCTGGCAATCTGTACCACAACACATGCTAGTAACATCGAACTAGTCCAGACTTCTTGAGCTAAGTAGGACTCGGACCTAGTTCAGCGATCCATGTAGTTAATCACTCATGCACTAGGGGCTTGAAGTCACACTCAGTAGTATTATGGTACTACAAAAGGCCTCTCGCCAGGACTGGATCAAGGGTAATTCTCCCCTCAAGATGACTGTGTTTCTGAGCTTCCATATTTCCCAAACCGCAATGGAGAAAGTTTTCATGAAACCCAAGTGGGGCCATTATCTCTTCGCTATTTTCATTGTACGGAATAAATGGAGGCTATGAATGGGCACTCTACAGTGTATGAGCACTCTACAATGAATGGGCACTGGAAAGAAGAGATGATAGGTGAGCTCTTCAGTGTTGGCATCACACAGGACGCATGACTAGTCGTCATTTTTAGCAAAATTCTTTCTCTTGAGAAGGTTTCTAGAGTTTAGTCGATCCAGATATAATAGCCAGCGGAAAATTTTGATTTTCATGGTCATCTTCGCTTTCCATATCCAATTAAATGGCTTTGGCGGCAGAATGTGATCAAAATGGCGTTTGTAGATCGTGCTGGACCAGATGGTATGCGAGGTGTTGTTGTTTATATGTCCTACGGTCCCTGTTGAGTTGGTGCTCATTGAGGTTACCTAGGATCGCCTGGAGTTGCTGATACTCGACCATCGCTTGCTCTGAGACCGGGTATGGAAGAGGTTATGGAAGGATTTCTCACCCCTGTATTGAGCTATGGATATTGACAGTTTCTTGGCAAATGGGAATATACGCGGCAATTCCATCTTGAGGTGGTGGTTGTTCCATCTGTCTTCCCAGAGGAGGATAGTATCACCACTACCCAGAGTTATTGTTACATGGTCCTTGAATTGATCTCATAGGCTCAGGATGTCCCGTAGCTAAAAAGAGTCTTTGTTGGGGAGCTTGTGGAGGGGGGGACCTCCCTTCCATACAATATGCTCTGTATACCAGGTGGACCCAAGTTATATCCGCTTTCGTTGTATAACTTGTCCAGAAATTTCGACAAGAGTGAGAGATTCAGTAACCGCAAGTCCTTCAGTCCCAGACCTCCCTTCTGACGAGGGGACGTAACTCGGTTCCATTTTACTAACTTCCTCCCTTTTCCTGCCACATCACTGCATTTCCAGAGACAAGCTTTTCTTGTTTTGTCAATAGCTTGGATGACCGTGAGATGTAATGTTAGAGTGCAGATGTTGTAGACCGGGATAATGGACAGAAGACAGTCCATCAGAGTGCATCTTCCTGCCATTGAAAGCAATGTAGATGTGAACTAGAATTTCCTCTCAATTTTTGCCGTCAGGTGGGCAAAATCAGCCACCAATGGCTTACGGTTTCTCATGGGGATCCCGAGATACGTGAAGGGGAAAGAGCCAACTTGACAACCCAGCATACGAGCCATGATTTCTGTTGTTTCCATGGATAGGTTTATGGGCATAATAGAGGACTTGCTGAAGTTGACCTTTAACCCAGTGGTAGCCTCGAACGAACAGTGCAGCGTCTTGAAGAAGAACAGTTCCCTCTAGGCGGTATTAACCGCTACAATGGTGTCATCTATATATTCCAACCAGTATGTACAGTGGGTTGCTTATCAGCGCCGAGACTACAGCTTTGTTAACAATGGAGCGGATCAGCTGCAATAACAAAGAGCAGGGGGAGAGAGGGTCACCTTGTTTTACCCCTCTTTTACAGTGAAAGAGTTTCCTGGGGACTCCATTGAGAAGGACTGCCGAAGTAGCTGAGCCGAGGATGTCTTGGATCCAACGCAGCCAAGAGAGTGGTATGCCCAGGAGTGACAGCATGCTGATGATAATTTAGTGCTCTATCATGTCAAATGTCTTTTTAAAATCAAACTAGAACGACAATAGGCGTCCTGGATGGCCTGCACTGATGGATGTACTCGTAATTCCATTCTAGGCGGTCCTGGATGTTCCAACCTTTAATAAAGCCATACTGATTGGTTGTACCAACACCGACATCTTCTTTTGAAGTCGGTTGGTCATAAGCTTGGTGATAAGTTTGACACTCGAATTTAGCAAGAAGATGGTCATGTAATTCATTGATCTCATCGGTGTGTGGATCTTTGGTATCAGTGCAATGAAGTGTTAGAATATTGTAAGTCTTTTGGACCTCATTAGTATTGTCATTAGACCTCTTTACTGCTGTTATTAGGGGTCATTAGAGGCTGTCATTAGACCTCATTAGCATTGTCATTAGACCTCCTTACTGCTGTTATTAGGGGTCATTAGAGGCTGTCATTAGACCTCATTACTGCTATGACTGCAGCCATCCTTGAGATGCAAGGCTGCTGCCCTATATATTGTACCCCATGGTGGCCTGAATACATACACACAATTCAGAGACATTTCCTCTTTTCTATCATGGTAATCAGAGCCTGATTTTTTTTTTGCTTCCGCTCATATCTAGCCACAGCCGCCGGTGTTCTGCCCATGTGATCAGCATGGCTGATGACTCAGAGGCGACTGCCCTCCGTACCCGGCTAGAGGCGATCATAAAGGAGGCCGAGGATGCCGAGGCACAGGATGCCACCGCCGGTCGCCGTGTCCAGGCCGCCATCCTCCTCCTCGCTGAAGAGGAGTCCAAGGCTGTGACCTTGGAGCAGACGGCTGCTACTACCCGTCAGCGCATACCTTCGTCATCTTCATCGCCCATCCAGACCGCTGTCTCTGCAGCTCCTTTGACCTACGAAGAGACGGTCGTCGCCGGCCTTCTCCTTCAGGCAGCCACAGTACTCAACGTTTGCCAATTGGTGAACATCGTCCTCGACTCCTGCTCCACCAATTACACCAGTTGGTATGATCTCATGGAGCAGGCCCTTCAGCGCTACGGATCGATCACGTCACGGACGATGGCCCATCCAATTATCCGGGGTGGATCCGGATGGATAGCATCATCCTTAATTGGATCAGCAACTCCATCTCGACGGATGTTCACCAAGTGGCCTGGGAACGCGGCTGCACAGCGCGCCACCTCAGGCTCGCTATCAAGAATTAGTTTCTTGGTAATCATGAACAACATATTCTTCACCTTGATGCTGCCTTTCGCAATTTTGTTCAGGGTGACCTCTCAGCTAATGAGTACTGCCGCAAATTCAAGGCCATGGCTGATGGCCTGGCTGACCTTGGTGCCCCCGTTGATGTCCGTATTCTCATCCTCAACATTCTTCGGAGACTGAACCAACGCTTTGAGCACGTTGGCTACATCGTTCAGCGCTACTCGCCGTTTTCGAACTTCCTCAAAGTTCGGGATGATCTACTGCTGGAGGAGATCCACATGGACGGTACCGGACCTCCGACTGCTCTGACGGTGCTCTACACCAATGCCGCGTCTGCTGTGGGGACCATACCGTGGTTTACCCACTCCGGGATCGCAGAGGGTCGTGCCGTGCGAAGCAGCACCCACTGCACACAAGAAAAGAATATAAACAACATACAAACTTTATTTTTCATAAAAACAGCGGAAGTCTTTTACAACTTAATGTACAGCGGATATATTATACATGCTACACTCTCATACTAACTAAGCAAAAAAGTGTAGCCGTCCATCCCGGGGACGCTACACACTAGCAGCACTACAACAAAGGTCACGGTGGCGTGCAGGGCTCCAGCTCGGCCGTCTACCCTGACGGGGGCATCGCCTCGTCCTCGGACCCCTCCTCATAACTCTCACCTGCACACAGCTCAAATATTGCAACCGTGAGCATGATGGATCAGCAAGGCTTAACCGACAACCCTAGTCATGGAACTCTACATGCAGGGATGTATAATATAGGACAAAAACTTGGCAGTAAAGATGCCTACATGTTCATCCTTACTTTCAGTTTTATAGCAACAGTTTAATGAGCCTTAGGCATCCTTCACATCGAACATCCACAATCAAACAAGAAACGCTTTCCTCGTGATGCCCAAAGTGCAAAATAAACTTAATTAGCTCTACATCTACAGCAGACATTGTTTCAAAACATTAATAGTTCATCACAGCATGATATCATTTATCTGACTTCTTTCACTTCATACAACCTCACAGAACAGTGAACAAGCGGTACTCAAATAACCGCGAGGGACGGTTATTTCAATCAGGAGACATCCGGACAACACGTCACATACACCCAGTTTCAGAAGTGTGATGCCACACACCTTCCTACTCTGTTGTATGCAACAACCTTTCAAAGGAAACCCAATGCCGAACCGGTCCATCCGTAACGGGCAGGAGGTCCCCGCGTGGAGCGTGACTGTGCCCACCGGCAGATTTACACCTTGCTACCCTCAACCCACACCTATAAAACGGTTGGGTAAGCCTCGGCACCCAGGTTAACCAATTACATCGGTTTCCTGCTTATGTCAGTATGCAATCTGGTACTGTTCGATACTTGTTCATCATGCCCGCACACGACTCGGTCCTCAATCGAAACCAACAGGGCTACGCACATGAGACCTCCGCTCACTGCATCCTATTTCCCCCCTGTTGGGTCTCAGTTTCACAATTCTTAAGCCATTTTCTCCTCTTTCCATGCCGTGTGATAAAACCTTACCTCGCGAGTAGATTCCAACTACTCGACTTCTACCGAGATCCTAAGCACATTATCATGGCATTTGCTACTTGTTAAAGGTACTTAAATGCAAAACAGGGCTTGCCTGGTTGCGAGTCAAAAGGAAAGTTAGCTTCTGGTGGGAGAACATCCAACGGCTCCGCCGTATCCTCAACTTTGGCCACTATATGAAATGTAGCAAAATATAGGCATAAGTGCTAAGAAATTATAAGAAGTAAACTTCTATTCATAGCTACTGCTATTTAGGTTCCTTAATTGGCTTTAGGATTTTTCCAGTGGATACTAGATTCTCTGAGGATGAACTGCGCAAAATTTGGAGAAATTTCATTGCAGCTTCTGGTCTCCAAAATTCCCACAATACAAGGCTTCTCTGAATTTTGAGCCCAAATATGGAGTTTTAGCATGTCTAACAGTAAAATATCTAATTAGGGCAAGTCTCCATGGTTCTAAAAAAATCTGTTTCACCATTTTTGGAGCTACCCACAGGGAGATATGTGTTTTTCAAGTTTGGGTAAAATCTGAAAATGTCTCTGTTTATTTTTCCCATTTTTCAGAGGTCTGAAGAATGTCCTGCCCAAATTTGGGAATTTTCCAGTAAACAGAACTCCTATAAAAACTCCTACAAGATTTTTTTAAATGAATTAATGAGCCAAATTCATGGATTTTCATAAACATTGGGCTTCACCCCTGGATAGTACTCTCTGAGGAGATTCCAACAAAATTTGTTTGATAATTTTTGGACATTCCTACACAAAGTTATGGCTCTCCAAAATTTGAACTGCAATAGGAAAATCCTGGAAATGTTTAAACGCTGCCGGCGGGCCCCACATGTCAGCACTTTCTTCCACCACGCGCCAAACAGAGGACCCGGCGGCGCCCTCCGGCGAGGGTGGCCGGAACAGCCTTCCCGGCCGCCTCCCGAGCCAATTCTCGCCGCCCCCCCCCCCATTTTCCATGTCGCTGAACACGATGGTGGTCACAGCGTTTGCTAGGGCTCCGGCGAGGTCGGGATGCGTCATTTCTCCACCAAACGATCGGCTCTCGGGCTCTAGAGCACCAGGGGATCATGGAGAAGCTAGAATGGGCTAGAATATGGGTTCAACAGTGAGCCGAGGTGGTTTCCAATGGCGGCGCGAAAATTGGCTAGAACATGGCAAATTCCTGATGGTTTTCCTCGGTTCTTCGTCGAGGATGTGCGCTAGGGAGTGTAGAAGCTATGTGCAAGTCAGCTCGAGTGTTGGTTGATTGTGTAACCCGAATTTGGGTTTAAACCAAGCTCAACTCTTCTACACTAGGGATCGGGAAAGAGTGAAATTCGAGCTACCTGGTGGATCATTTGACAAACGGCTTGCAGCTACAATATCTAGGGCTACCCAAGTACCTTTCTTGTGTACGAAGATGGAGGAGAGGTTGGCAGGATTGGGCTGTCGACGGTGAGCCGAAATGACGTTCCGCCGGTTTACCTCGGGAGCTCGCCGCAAACTCCAATTTGCGGTCCACAGCAGCAATGAACGGCCGAGCTGATGCGGTGGATCAAGGTAGCTCGTGGTGGCGCTTCTTTTCGGTGTTGGTACCTTGAGGAACCAGTGATCAGCGCTGTGGTTGCGGTGGAACGCCGAGAGCATCGGCGGGAGTGTTTTTCGCGCGCGCGTGACCAAAGCAGTGCGATGCACAAGCTGGGAGAGAAGAACTTCGATGTTGCTTCATGTGGGGAGGATAAAGGCGGCCACCGGTTTGGAGAAACACGTAGGCAGGAAGCTCGCCGGCTACGGTGCAGCTCGGTGGCGCGCGCTACGCGACCAAAGCAGAGAAAACAGTCGGTTGTGAAGTGTGTGGCTGACAGATAGGTCCCACCCCCTCATTTCTTAATCAATTTTTCCACAGGTACTCACAATTAAAGGCTTTGCTTCACCTCAAAGTTATGGTTTGAAATGTTGAATTCAAATGATTTGAATTCTAGTGTGGAATTTGAATTGAGTTTGGTTATTGGAATTTGAATACTCCCTTTGCATTGTTCCAAAAACATATCAAACCAACTTAATTATTTCTGAATTTTGGCATGGCTGCTAATTCAAATGTGGAGAACACATTTGTGGGATCAAATTTTCAAATTGAGAAAATTGGGATTTGAAACTGAAATTTAAATTCAGATTCGAGGCTTCCTCTTTTAATCCCAAAACAAATACTAGAACCCCTCCAAATGAGCTGAAATTTGGAAGGTTGAATATTTGAAATATGAAGACCCAAGTTATGAATTTAGATCTCCATGTTGGAAGTTTTTGGGAGGTTTGAATCGCCACTTTGAACTCACATCGTTATATTTCAAAGTTTTAATTCTCCTCATTTTTCCTAAGTGTAAATGTGTCGAATTTCTTTCTACCACTTTTTGGGGATTTTACATCCCTCCCCCTTAAAAAGAATCTCGTCCCGAGATTCCAAAAGAAAAGCAAAGTTGGGAAACTGTACCGGGTATATGATGATAGCAAGTCCGGATAATTTGCTCATAGATAGTCCTCGCTTTCCCATGTCGCCTCATCAGCGGTATGGTTACTCCACAAGACCTTGTAAAACCATAAGGTCCTGTTTCTCGTGGCGCGAGTCTTTTCATCGATAATCTGGATCGGATACTCCATGTACGTGAGGTCTGGTTGAATAACATCTATGTCTTCAGTGCGGATTTCAGCCGAGGGTTTGAGGCACTTCCTCAGCTGAGAGATGTGGAAGACGTTGTGAATTCCTGCGAGCGACACCGGTAAGTCCAAGCGATAGGCCACGGGTCCACATTTTTCAATGACGGCGAACGGACCGATTAATCGCGGCGCAAGTTTGCCCTTCGATCCGAAACGATGAACTCCCTTCATCGGAGACACACGGACATAAACATGGTCCCAATGTTGAAGTGGAGAGGACGGCTTCTTTTATCCACATAGCTCTTCTGACGAGATTGAGCAGCCTTGAGGTTGACCTGTATTACTCGCACTCGTTCTTCAGCCTCATTCACAAGTTCGATGCCATATATCACCCGCTCGGCAGACTCACACCAGTTGAGTGGTGTGCGGCATTTCTGGCCGTAAAGAGCTTCATACGGTGCCATCTTTATGCTAGCTTGATAGCCATTGTTATATGAAAACTCCGCCAACGGCAAATGATCGTCCCAGTTTTTACTGTGGTGGATGGCACAAGCGCGTAGCATGTCTTAAAGCACTTGATTCACCCGTTCAGTTTGACCATCTATCTGCGGGTGATACGCGGAACTTCGGATCAGTTTGGTCCCCAACGACGTGTGCAGCTGTTCCCAAAACCGAGCGATGAACAGCGCACCGTGATCTGAAATAATGGAGCGGGGAACACCGTGTAAGCACAAGATCCTTGCAATATACAGCTCCGCATATTGCTTGGCCACGTAACTTGTATGTACGGGAATAAAATGAGCCGACTTGGTTAGTCGATCGACTATCACCCAAATCGAATCATGCTTGTGAGATGTGCGAGGTAACTTGACTATGAAGTCCACGCTGATATCCTCCCACTTCCATGCCGGAATGTTCAATGGTTGCAGCTGTCCGCCTTTACACATATGGTCGGCTTTCACACGCCGACACGTATCACATTCGGATACGTACTTTGCGATTTATCTTTTCATCCGTGTACACCAAAACCTGGTTTTCAGATCTTGGTACATCTTGTTGCTGCCCGGATGAATAGAATACTTGGACAAGTGAGCTTTGTCCAAGATTTTCTTCCAAAGCTTCTTGTCACAGGGTACCACTATACAGTCTTTAAAACATAGAGTGCCGTGTTCGTACCTTCGGAAGCATTTCATTTCACCATTCTTCATTCTTCTCCGAACGTGCGACATTTCCATGACTTCCTTCTGAGCTTCCATCATCTCCTCTCGTATAATAGGGCCGAGAGCAAGATTATATAATGCCCCATATGGAACCAAGTATAGACCGGCTCCTCCTCTTCAAGTGGTGTGATGGACAGATTGTTGACATGAGATTTGCGGCTTAAGGCGTCGGCAACCACGTTTGCCTTTCCGGGATGGTAGTGAATCTCGATCTCATAGTCTTTGATGAGCTCTAGCCATCTCCGTTGCCGCATATTCAACTCCTTCTGAGTGAATATATATTTCAGACTCTTGTGGTCGGTGTAGAGGTGCACTAAGTTCCCAAGCAAATAGTGCCTCCACATTTTCAATGCCAACACCATAGCAGCAAGCTCAATATCATGATTCGGATAGTGCTGCTCGTGGTTACAAAGTTGACGTGAGCCATAGGCGACCACTCTTCCTGCTTGCATCAATACACAGCCAAGCCCGATACCAGACACATCACAATATATGTCAAAGGGCTTGGTTGTATCCGGTTGAGCTAACACCCGGGCTGTTGTAAGATGCTTCACCATTGCGTGGAAAGCTCCTTCACAAGCTGAGCTCCAAACATATTTGATCCCCCTTCTTCAACAATTCCGTCATCGGCTTAGCAAGCTTGGAGAAGTTCGGTATGAATCTCCGATAATATCCCGCTAAACCGAGAACACTCCTGACTTCATGGACTGATGTGGGGGACTTCCATTTCAGCACTTGTTTATTTTGCTTGGATCAACTGCAATGCCTTCCGCAGAAATAATATGACCAAGAAATGGCACTTGGCTGATCCAAAACTCGCACTTGCTGAACTTGGCATAAAGCTTATGGTCTCGCAATCGTTGGAGCACGATATGCAGATGTTCGGTGTTTTCTTCTTCAGACTTGGAAAAAACCAAGATGTCGTCGATAAACACCACCACGAACTTGTCCAACTCCGGCATAAGCACTGAGTTCATGAGATACATGAAATGTGCCAGAGTGTTGGTGAGACCAAAAGACATGACGAGATATTCATACAATCCGTATCTCGTCGAGAAGGCCGTCTTCGGAATGTCCTCCGCTCGGATCTTATTTGGTTATATCTGGAGCGAAGATCCATCTTTGAAAATACACTCGCACCCACAAGTTGATTGAAGAGAATATCGGTGCCGGGCAGTGGATATTTATTCTTGATGGTGACGGTGTTGAGAGGTCGGTAGTCCACACACAACCTCAAGGTTTCATCCTTCTTTTTCACAAACAGCGCCGAGCATCCCCATGGCGAGGAACTCGGTCGAATGAAACCCTTCTTCATTAAATCATTGAGCTGCTCCTTCAATTCAGCTAGCTCATTCGGAGCCATCTTGTACGGTCTCCGTGATATCGGTGTCGTCCCGGGTACAAGTTCGATCTTGAACTCGACATCCCTTTCAGGTGGCATGCCCGGGAGATCATCCGGAAAGACATCCGGGTATTCACGGACCACACGAATATCCTCAAGTTTTGTGGCTTAGTGTTATATGTGGCTGGAACTTATTGGACCGAATGGTCAAGAATAAGAGCATGTGGTTCATGAAGTGGAGAGTTTAAACGAAGCACATGTGGAATGATATCAAGAACAGCACCATGGTGATGTAGCCATGACATCCCTAAAATGACATCGAATTTCTTGACTCTATAACACAATTAGAGAAGCTGGGTATAGATTCCTACCCAATTGTAATGGTGCTCTATAGACCATCCTATCAGCTGTTATTTTCCCACCCGGAGAGCATATCAAGTATGAACTATTTGTGGGAATGATAGGCAATTGATATTTCATAACATAAGATTGACTTATGAAATTATGGGTGGCACCGGAGTCAAAAAGTATGACTATGGGATGATCTAAATAAGAAAACGTACCCGTGAGGATGGGTTTGCCTTCCGGCACGTCTTTGATGGCTAAGTGGTGGACGTTGCCGGGTTTTTGTATTGGTTTCTTGGGCTGGTTGCGGGACTGATTAGAACCCTGATACGGCGCTGCAACCCTGCCCTGTCGCTGCTCGGGGCAGTCCTTCGCAATATGCCCAACACGGCCATACGTGAAGCACGTGTAAGGTGTCAGTGTCCCTCCGAATTGAGGACGGTATCCCGGTGCATGTGGTTAAAACTGAGGCGGACGCGGGACCATCCTTTGCTGCTGTTGTTGCTTTGGTGGATATGATGGTCGGAAGCTTGGCGTATTATATTGTCGACCGCGAAACTGAGGCGGTCGCGCCGGTGGCTGCCATCTTTGACCGGATGGTGAGCGATACACCACGCGGTATTTTTTGTGGCGCCCCACCACTGCTGCTCGTCAGCGTGCTGCGTTTCCTCTTATCAGAAGCGCGCTCATGCTGAGCATTTTCTTATAAAATCACGGCATTAACAAGGTCGTTGAATGTGCCGCGGTTGCTTTGGGCGAGATGGACCTTCATTTTAGAATTCAGGCCCCGGAAGAACGTGTTTCGCTTATCTTCCTCCGTTTCCACAAATCCTAGCGCATACTGTGCCAGCCGGTTGAATGACCTGGAGTACTCATGAGCACTCCTCTCGCCTTGTTTCAGCGCCAGAAACTCCTGGAGCTTCCTCTCCATAACACCGGGAGGTTTATGATAGGCACGGAACGCCTCCCGGAACTCCGTCCATGTGACGGCATGGCCAGCCAGTAAGGAAGTGGTGTAGTTCACCCACCATGTACCAGCTTCCCCTTGAAGCTGTTGCACTGCATACAGCGCCTTCTGATGTTCGGTGCAGCGTAGTAAACCGAACTTCGCCTCAATAGTGCGGATGAAGCTGTCCGCCTCCAAAGGCTCTTCGGCCTCCGTAAAGACCGGTGGATGGGTCGCCAGGAAGTCTGAATATGAACTTTGTTGGGGCTGGTGTTGCCCATTGTCTTAGCGTCCTCCTCGACGGGACGCGTTTTGTTGCACCAGCATCTGCAGCAACTCGGTTTGCTCGTCGCACGAGCCGAGCACTGCAGCAAGAACCTCCACAAGGTTTCTTGGAAATTCTGGCGGTGGAGGAGGTGGTTGCTGCTGCGTCGTGGTTTTCTCCGGAGGTGGAGACTCATCACCACGAACCTTACTTGGACCTTCCTCCTCTTGCGTTGAACATGTACGCACCGTTCTGCATTCATACCATTCAAACGATCAGCACATGTTTGGCTAATTCATCCAGTCTATACAATACTAGTGCGAGAATGGAATAAATAATACGCATAACATTTACACATATGGATAAAGTATAAACTTTATACAACATATACATCCCTGGACCATGTCACATGATCGAGTTCCAAAGTAATGAACTTTATGGATTAAAAGCTCATTTCGACCATCGTGGGTCGCCACGGGATGTTAAGTGTGTTAGCCTGCGTAAATCCTCGCTATTGTACTGGACCCAAACATGTCCTCGCTCGAAGTAATATGTCAAATGCATAACTTTTTGACTCCAACACGCTTTTTTACAACAGACGCCGGATATCGAAATGTGAGACTAATTGTTTTTGTTGAAAAACTTCAACATGGTGTTCTCTGTCCAACTTCTGGTCCAGCAGACCAGTTGGAAGAATTTAACTGTTTTCGACACGTTGGAAGCAAAATCTGGACTTGAGTTCAACAACAAATTTGTAGTAGACTCGAAAAGGAATCCAGATTGTATTTATTTGCCTACATAGCGTCCATAGTTTAGGAGTTACGATTTTCACAAGTTGGCAGATTTTTCTCAGGAATTTTGACAGCACCTCCTTTGCAAGTGGCTGTTTTGTTCACAAAATTCCAACTATTTCCGCCCTCAATCTGGGAAAACACTGAACTACAAAGTTGTAGAACATTTCCTACACTTTCCAACGGTATCTCACTTGACCATTAGAAATTTTCTAGAAGAAGTTGTGGTCAAAATACAAAAAATTCCCGAGAGCATTTTGGCCTGCCTTGTTTCTGGACAGTGCCTACTCATCTGAGATTTTCATCCATTTAGCGGGAGATTTTGTTCTGGAGTTCTACATAAAAGTTGTAGAAGACTTCAAAAACTTTCCAGAATGGTATCCCACACCTATATTGGTTCAACCAATCCTATGTTATACCATGTTTAAGTTCAGCAAAGTTTCTGCTGAAAACAGGGGAGGTTGTTCCTAAGTCTTTGAGATTGAATCTATACTCCCAATTGACTCTTAGTTCAATATGGGAGTTCAATAACCCCTAAATGGAATCCTAAACTTCATTTTGACTATTTTCATTAACAATATCCTTTTATGCAACTAATACTCATCTCAGTACTTGTTTCCTCACCAAAGAAAAATCCTAAGCCGGTATTCCGGCATATACATGTCAAATGGTGGAACTAAGAACGTCACTTACAAACGGTTTCTAAACATCATGCACTAACGTGGTTAATGTACCTGCAGAAAACCACACAATAATGGTGCACCCAAGGGTTTTTGACATTTCAGGCAGTTCTATATCATAGTAAAAACATACGGTCCATATCATTGGCATACGGATCGTCCTTGAGTCAAGCCACGTCTCAAGCTACATGGTCGTGTTTTCACACCACACGTTGGGGAACCCGAGTAGAGCGCGAACGGGTCATCACGGTTGGGAATTTTATCAACTCAACGGATACCACCTAGTACATCATGACCGTTGAGGCACGCCGATGGCGAGCGCTGCGTATGGCCATTTGAATTGAACGTTCAAGAGTTGCATACTATCGTGTTGCTTACCACATGATGGGGTATGCTCACTTTTGCCTAAAGCACGCTGAAGATCAGTGTTTTCATATGCTCTCAAAACCATGAGAAGATTCAGAGACTCATATCAAGTACCGTGCCAAGACACGGTAAACCATTCCATACTATTGCTCATATGGCGAGCTTACCGCAATTGATCCACCTGCGGTGGCGTACCTTACCTCTTACCTGACGTCGGAGCGTCGTTACAGAATGTATAACAAGTAAGTTAGTATTTCCACCTTAGTAACTACTACTATCATAGACCTTATGTGGGCATAGTGACTAATCCTCACTCGACTACTTCTAAGTTTTCAAAAAAGGCTCTTTTCGAGTGTGCTATTCCCAATGCGGCTCTGATACCACATCTGTGGGGACCACCCCGTGGTTCACCCACTCCGGGATCGTAGAGGGTGGTGCCGTGCGATGCGGCACCCAACAGCACACAAGAAAAGAATATAAACAACATACAAACTTTATTTTTCATTAAAACAGCGGAAGTCTTTTAAACTTAATGTACAGCGGAATAATTATACATGCTACACTCTCATACTAACTAAGCAAAAAGTGTAGCCGTCCAGCCCAGGGATGCTACACACTAGCAGCACTCCAACGAAGGTCACGGCGGCGTGCAGGGCTCCAGCTCAGCCCTGTACCCTGACAGGGGCATAGTCTCGTCCTCGGACCCCTCCTCATAACTCTCAACTGCACACAGCTCAAATATTGCAACCGTGAGCATGATGGCTCGGCAAGGCTTAACCGACAACTCTAGTCATGGAACTCTACATGCAGGAATGTAGAATATAGGACAAAGACTTTGCAATAAAGACACAACTACATCTTAATCCTTACTTTCAGTTTTATAGCAACAGTTTAATGAGCCTTAGGCAACCTTCACATCGTACGTCCACAATCAAACAAGAAACACTTTCCTCCGATGTGGTGATGGCCAAAGTGGAAAATGAACTTAATTAGCTCTACATCTACAGCAGACATGGTTTCAAAACATTAATAGTTCATAACAGCATGATATCATTTATCTGGCTTCTTTCACTTCTTACTACATCACAGAACAGTGAACAAGCGGTACTCAAATAACCGTGAGGGACGGTGATTGCAATCAGGAGACACCCGGACAACCGTCAAATAC
The DNA here is from genome assembly GCA_030760725.1 of Neostapfia colusana. NCBI lineage: Eukaryota > Viridiplantae > Streptophyta > Magnoliopsida > Poales > Poaceae > Neostapfia > Neostapfia colusana. The sequence goes on along the minus strand of JASWHV010000007.1, from coordinate 97,760,186 downwards.
ACCCACTTTCAGAAGTGTGATGCCACACACCTTCCTACTCTGTTGTATGCAACAACCTATCAAAGGAAACCCAAATGCCGAACTGGTCCATCTGTAACGGGCAGGAGGTCCCGCGTGGAGCGTGACTGTGCCCACCGGAAGATTTAAACCTTGCTACCCTCAACCTACTCCTATAAAACAGTTGGGTAAGCCTCGGCACCCAGGTTAACCAATTACATAGGTTTTCTGCTTATGTCAGTATGTCACCCGGTACTGGTCGATACTTGTTCATCAGGCCCACACACGACTCGGTACTCAATCGACACCAACAGGGATACGCACATGAGACCTCCGCTCACTGCATCCTATCCCCATGCTGGGTCTCAGTTTCACAATTCTTAAGCCATTTTCTACTCTTTCCATACCGTGTGACAAAACCTTACCTCGTGACTAGATTCCAACTACTTGACTTCTACCGAGATCCTAAGCACATTATCATGGCATTCGCTACTTGTCGAGTCTATAAACTACCCAACCCTTCATAGGATTTAAAGTCAAGCAAGTGGGGTTTCAAACACCTTAACTCTAATGCAAACATTTCAACCTAGACATAAGTGATACAAATGAAAAACTTTGTTAAAGGTACTTAAATGCAAATCGGGGCTTACCTGGTTGCGAGTCAAAAGGAAAGTTATCTTCTGGTGGGAGAACGTCTAACGGCTCCGCTGTATCCTCAACTTCAGTCACTATATGAAATGTAGCAAAATATATGCATAAGTGCTAAGGAATTATAAGAAGTAAACTTCTATTCATAGCTACTGATATTTAGGTTCCTTAATTGGCTTTGGGATTTTTCCAGTGGATACTAGATTCTCTAAGGATGATCTGAGCAAAATTTGGAGAAATTTCATTGCACCTTGTGGTCTCCAAAATTCCCACAAGTACAAGGCCTCTCTGAATTTTGAGCCCAAATCTAGAGTTTTAACATGTATAACAGTAAAAGATCTAATTAGGGTAAGTCTCCATGGTTCTAACGAAATTTGTTTCACCATTGTTGGAGCTACCCACAGGGAGATATTGGTTTTTCAAGTTTGGGTAAAATCTGAAAATGTCTCTGTTTATTTTTCCCATTTTTCAGAGACATAAAGGACTGACACCACATTTGGCCAAGCAAATGAGGTCCAATTCCTCTGAAATTTTTACTGGAGTTCAACAATTTTTGGAAGAATGTCCTGCCCAAATTTGGGAATTTTCCAATAAACAGAACTCCTGCAAAATTCCTACAAGATTTTCCTTAAATGAATTAATGAGCCAAATTCAGGGATTTTCATAAACACTGGGCTGCACCCCTGGATAGTGCTCTCTGAGAGGAATCCAACAAAATTTGTTTGACAATTTGTGGACATTCCTACACAAAGTTATGGCTCTCCAAAGTTTGAACTGCAATAGGAAAATCCTGGAACTGTTTAAACGCTGCCGGCGGGCCCCACACGTCAGCACTTTCTTCCACCTTGCGCCAAACAGAGGACCTGGCGGCGCCCTCCGGCGAGGGTGGCCGGAACAGCCTTCCCAGCTGCCTCCCGAGCCAATTCTCGCCGCCCCCGACCCATTTTCCATGCCACTTAACATGATGGTGGTGTCGCCGGTGGCCGAAACTCGCCGGAAATACGCGTGCATCGGTCACAGCGTTTGCTAGGGCTCTGGCGAGGTTGGGATACATCATTTCTCCACAAAACGATCGGCTCTCGAGCTCTAGAGCACCAGGGGATCATGGAGAAGCTAGAACGGGATGCCTAACTTGATGAAACGGCCGGCAAACTAGGGTTCAACGGTGAGCCGAGGTGGTTTCCAATGGCGGCGGGAAAATCGGCTAGAACATTGCAAATTCTTGATGGTTTTCCTCGGTTCTTCATCACGGATGGGCACTAGGGAGTATAGAAGCTATGTGCACGTCAGCTCGAGTGTTGGTTGATTGTGTAACCCGAATTTGGGTTTGAACCGAGCTCAACTCTTCTACACTAGGGTGTGGGAAAGAGTGAAATTCGAGCTACCCGGTGGATCATTTGACAAACGGCTTGCAGCTACACCATCTAGGGCTACCCTCGTACCTTTCTTGTGTAGAAAGATGGAGGATAGGTTGGCCGGATTGGGCTGTCGACGGTGAGGCGAAGTTACGTTCCGCAGGTTCACCTCGGGAGCTCGCCGCAAACTCCAATTTGCGGTCCACAGCAGCAAGGAACGGCCGAGCTGATGCGGTGGATCAAGGTAGCTTGTGGTGGCGCTTCTTTTCAGTGTTGGCACCTCGAGGAACCAGTGATCGGCGCTGTGGTTGCGGTGGAATGCCGAGAGCGTCGGCGGGAGGGTTTTTCGCGTGTGCGCGAGCAAAGCTGTGCGATGCACGAGCTGGGAGAGAACAACTTCAATGTTGCTTTGTGTGGGGAGGATAAACACGGCGACCGGTTGGAGAAACACATAGTCAGGAAGCTCGCCGGCTATGGTGCAGCTCGGTAGCGCGCGCTACGCGACCGAAGCAAAGAAAACAGTCGGTTGTGAAGTGTGTGGCTGACAGATGGGTCCCACCCCCTCATTTCTTAATCAATTTTTTGACAGCTACTCACAATTAAAGGCTTTGCTTCACCTCAAAGTTATGGTTTGAAATGTTGAATTCAAATGATTTGAGTTCTAGTGTGGAATTTGAATTGAGTTTGGTTATTGGAATTTGAATTCTCCCTTTGCATCGTTCCAAAAACATAGCAAACCAACTAAATTATTTCTGAATTTTGGCAAGGCTGCTAATTCAAATTTGGAGAACACATTTGTGGAACCAAATTTGCGAATTGAGGAAATTGGAATTTGAAACTGAAATTTAAATTCAGATTTGAGGCTTCCTCTTTTAATCCCAAAACAAATACTAGAACCCCTCCAAATGAGCTGAAATTTGGAAGGTTGAATATTTGAAATATGAAGAACCAAGTTACAAATTTAGATCTCCATGTTGGAAGTTTTTGGGAGGTTTGAATCATCACTTTAAACTCACACCATTATAATTCAAAGTTTTAGTTCTCCTCATTTTTCCTAAGTGTAAATGTGCTGAATTTCTTGCTACCACTTTTTGGGGATTTTACATCTGCGACAACCAAGCCGCTGGCATCCACGCCGTCTCAGCCACCCAATGGTGGGAACAGTGGCAGCGGTGGTAACAAGAACAAGAACAAAAACCGCAAGAACAACAACAGTGGTAGTTGTCGTGGTGGCTCCTCCGGTCAGACCACCTCCCCTGTTGTTCCCAACTGCAGGACCAGCATACCCTGGCCGACCTACGGCCACCCATGGCAGGGGCACATGACTATGTACCCTGGCCCCGTACCCACTGGACAGAAGCATCTCCAGGCCTTCTTGGCCTCTACGGGCCTCCTGGTCCAATGTCTGGACCACAGCAGCAGCTGCCGTACCAGCAGACCACCCCAGCCTCGAGCTGGCATCCCTGGATCGGCGCAGGATGGGACGGTCGCTGGCCAACTCTTTCAGCACCATGGCGCTCCAACCACCCCCAACCTCGCTCCAGGACTGGGTGGTAGACTCCGGTGCCACACACCACACCACTCTGTCAGTTGGTAATATTTCCACTCTTCATCCTTTGACCTCATCTACTCCATCTATCATTGTAGGTAATGGCTCATCTCTTCCGATCACCTCAGTAGGTGACTCGGTTCTTCCTAGGCCATTCTACCTAAACAATATTTTGCTTGCCCCTAATAAGGTTCAAAGTTTCTTTTCTGTTCAAATTTTTACAACTGATAATTGGTGCTCAATAGAATTTGACCCATTTGGTTTGTTTGTGAAGGATCTCACAACCAAGAACGTGATCGTCAGGAATAAATACACACAATTCAGAGGCATTTCCTCTCTTCTATCATGAAGGATGAGTTGATTGGCTACAAGCTGATATTACCAACAAAGAATTTGTTGTACAGATGGTAGACATCCTCCTTGATGATGTCCCAGCACATCTTGTAGAATTTGTAATAGAAACCATCTGGACCCGGCACTTTATCAGACGACATGGCTCTTATAGTGCTATCAATCTCCTCCCTGGTGAAAGGCAGGTCCAGGTCATAAAGACCAGGGACATTGTGCAGTACATGATCCAGCTCTAGCCAGGGTTGTGTGTGCTCGGTTCGCCCTAGACGTGCGCAAAAGTCGTCCCATAGAAGGGCAGCTTTGGCAGAGTGATCTTTTCTGTTGATGCCTGAACTGTCTTGAATGTTGGTGATGATGTTGTGTCGGCATCTATCCGTGGCAGCAGTCAAGAAGAATATTGTGCATTCATCCCCAACTTGATCCACTTCTCTATGAATCTTTGCCTCCAGTAATCATTCTTCTGCTTTAGAACTGTTTCATGATGCTCCTTGAGAAGGACTCTGAGCGCCCTTTCTCCACTGAAGAGCATCCTCTGTTCCTCCAATTTGTCCATTATTGCCATAGCCACACTGGACCGAAAGAGCTGTTGAGTTAGGCCCCCATGTTGCTTACTCCATCACTTGAGGGCCGAACGTAGTGCTTTGAATTTGGCCGAGATTGTTTTGTCAGCATTTGGAGAATGAGGGATAGACTTCCAAGAGTTTTGGACCACCTCATTAAAGCGCAGGATGGTGGCTAGTAATTTTCCACTCGGAAGCATTGTGCTCTGGGAATGCTTGTGCCCACCTAAACCATGCACGGAATATGGTCTAAAGTAGTCGTGGATAAAGGCAGTAGGAGTGTGAGAGGGAATGTTAACGTCCAGTCGACCGAGGTGAAGCACCAATCCAGTTGTTCTAGCAAGGGGAGGATTGCATGTTGCTCCAGGTGAACCTTTGGCCCTTGAAGGGGTATTTCAGTCAGGTTGAGATGGTTGATGGTGTCATTAAATGTCTACATGTCCGAGTAATTTGCCCCAGGCCTGTTTCAATCATCTGGTGACCTGTAGAAGTTGAAGTCCCCCATGATCATCCAATTTGCGCCATTCGGGATATCTAGATCCCATAACCATTAGGTGATATCCGCTTTGGGTTAGACATGGCACGGACCATAGACAAAGTAGAGGTTCCAGGTGGCACGATCAACAAGGGAAGTGAACTGTAATGGGATGGCAAAGTACCGGGTGTCCAGAACCATCATTTGCAGAAGGGAGCCATCCTGAAGTTCCAACAGCGGGGGCAAAAGCAAACTTTTAGAAACGTTTAGGGGCAATATTTTTTAGGAAAGCAGGGTCGATGACTTCCATTTTGGTTTCCTGAAGATGAAATATTGTAAAGCTACTCTCCTCAATCTTGGCGCGAACCACATGCTATTTTCTCGTGCCATTGAGGTCACGGATATTTCAATTCAAGATGTTGCAGCTACTGTTATGACTATACATTGATCAGATTAGATAAAGCAAATAAGGTCACCCGGGGTAGAAACCCTTGTGACCAGGAGATGTCATGCCAAGCAAACGGCTTGTAAATTGGCCAAGATAGAGAGAGGGTTCCGACAATTAGAAACCTAAGTGAACAGGCCCAACAGGGTAAATGAAAGAAGTTGGAATGCGTGCTGACATGCTACGCGTGACACAAAGCTGTAAAGGTCCAAAAATTGTGAATACAAATGAACTGAAGTTTCAACACCATTTGGTTCCATGTTTATGAAAATTGAGACTTGTATAAACTTTCCACACGTGATGATACACATGAGTGTCCCACCACACTAGCAAAGAATCATTGGAGTGCTCGGGGACAAAGTTAATTTAAAACCCATGTGTAAGTTTTGATGTGCAAGAGAAAGTGTAAATTCAGCTTTTGAACTAACTTTGTTCAACTCAAATTTCAAACGGGGTAGCCCAATAGAAATGCAAACTGTTGTGGTAGAAATCCCATTTGCAGCAGCTAAATTGAAAATCAGATTTCATATTTGAATTCCTCACGTCCAAATTAGTGGGGATGCAATGTTTCATGAATTTTGGAGATGTTTTGCTATCCATTTTCCAAAAGGGCTTTAAATTGCATAGGGATTCAAATACAAATTTGAATTTGGATGAAACATGTCCAAATGAATTTCAGATTTTTGCTCCACACAAGTGAATTTTGTCATTTATAAAATTTGGGAGATATTTTGGGGGATAAGAAGGAGGAAAAAGGAGTGGACCCCACCTGTCATTGAGGCAACTAGACTTGCCCCCGAAGTCTTGCCCTCTGTTTCACTCGAGTAGCCCGAAGCTCACTGTGCGACACCGAGCCTCAATGCAGGAGCCACCTCCTCTCTGTGTGCTCGCATTGGCACCCTCCTCGGTGATATTTTTACCTCTAGCCGTGATCATTTTTCCCACAACACCGAAGCCTCGGTTCTGTTTCTCCCCTCGTGCATGAACTGAACACAACACAATCGCCACTCCTCGGTCGATCGGGCACCGGCGATTTTGCTTGCAAACAGAGCCCCTCAACTGCAAAACGGCACCGTGTGATTGCCTACCCCCTCTCGACGTGAAAACAGCTGATCTTTTGCCTCTCCTACCTGGGCATGCAGTTTCTTGCAGTGACCGAACCTCACCGCCACTAGGAGGCTCACGTGAACAGCCCCAACGAGACCCTTTCATACCCGAGCAAGGACGGCCACAGGAGTGCCAGAACCTCCTGCTGCTCACCTCCACATCTTAGCTCGAGCCGTTGATCATCACCGGCGGATTTTCAATTTTGCTTCCGGCCGGTGTAAACCGACCTTCGGGTAAGGAAACCCGAAATTCCCGCTCGATCTTCGTTTATGGTTCTGCAAATTTCGCACACATGTTCTAGATTATCCAACAATCTTCCACCCATGAAAACACAGCCTAATATGAGGAGTAGAGGCACCAATTTGGGTTTCTCAGACGGGGAACCGTCGGTACCATCTCGGGTGCATGATGACCTTCTACGTATAGCCTCTCTCGAGCTTGTTTACGTCCATGTCCAGCATCACCGTGACCCACCGATGCTGTAGAGCCGGTCCACCAGGCTTTTGGCGGGCTAGAAGTGGTGGGCGACGTCGCCGGACTTCGGTGCGAGCCCCTACAATATCGACAAGTCCATAAGCTTTGGCGCCGACCAATCATTCTACCCAGGAATTCGTTGCCGCTCGTCGCGAGCTAGGGTAGAGCCATTGCTGGTCCGGGGAAGTTGCTCCAGAGCGTTTCTCGGGTTGGTTTAGGCCCTGGTGGCGAGTGGGGGTGCAGGAGGAGGCTGGGAGACCGAGCTCCGATGAGCTCCGGCGAGGGGGCGGCACGGACGCGCGCGGGGGGTAGGAGATGACCTCGCAGGCCCCACGCGTCAGCCACTCTGTTGAACTGAGTTGGATCTTCTGTGGTGACAGATCTAATTGTGGCTACGCACTTTTATCTCAGTATCCCGTGTGTCGTTACTTGAGAAATCACCACGTAGCCCGGACCCCGCTGTCAGAGTTTTGAAATTTCCCAAATTTAGTTTGAATTACAGATTTCCATCAAACTTTAGTAGCCCATATCCTTTGCTAGCAAACTCCAAATTTGGTGATTCAAATTGGTTTAGGTTCAGATTGAAAAACTCTATCCAAATGTGCAACCCAATTTGTATGGAAGTCAATAATGAATTCTGGTAAATTCTTCGACCTTTTCAGTAAAAGAATTTTAGAGGGAGTTTGGTTCATCTAAAAATCCTCAAATTTTGCCAGAATATTCCTTAGGATATTGTTGGACTCCTGTAAAGTTTTCAGCTCATTTGGAGTTGATTTGAGTAGGAGAATTCAGATTGCAAACAGCTGAATTCAAATCAATACACAAACTTTTTCAGAAAAAAGTCCCAAACTTGGAAAATCAGTTCTGGGCAATTCTTAGCTCCAAAATCCTAGAAAAATTCATGCATACTCTCTGATATATACATGGAATTGTAGTCCAATTAGTTTTGCATGAACATGTAAGTTAATTCAGAATTAATTCCTTTTTGACTAAATTCTTAGGGAATTGTTCTGGAAAAACTGCTTAGTGAAAAGTTCTAATTTTTGGTCCAGAAGACTCTCTTGTGACAAGAACTCACACGAAAATTTTTAACTAAATGTGAGCTCTGGATCAGTTCTTTTCAGTATACTTTTCTTAGGTAGAAATACAACCATTAGAACAAGCACATAGCACTTGATCACATTTGCTAAACACAACTCCAACCTCTAGAACCAGTTCAACTTTAAACTCTTAAACAGAGATCCAGTTTTTAACTTGTCCTTAGACTTTGTTAGCAAAAGCTTTACAATTTAAATACATATGCATGTTCATATCATATAGTGAATGTGGCCTAGAGGGGGGCGAATAGGCTCTTTGAATTTTTTAAACGGTTTCCTGAAACACTTAGCAAACGGATCAATTCCAGGTGAGCCGGACTAGTCCGGTATGGTGCAGACTAGTCCGGTATGAGTGTAATTAAAAGATTAATATTAGACTTGTTCCTACTTCAAGTATTTGTGCAGCGGAAAATAAATGATTATTCAAGTGTAATGAAGTAAGAAACAGTAATTAACTATCAATTTAAACACTAGGTGTCGATGTAAATCAAATGATAACTAGCACCCCTAATTGACAATTGAGAGAAGATCAAGAAGACACGAGACAAGGTTTTATCCCAAGGTTCGATTCCACCCAGAAATCTATGTTCCCGTTGAGGAGTCCACCAAGGACCGGGTCTTCACCAACCCTTCCCTCGTTGAATCGCCAGAAAGGCCGATTCAAATCCACTAACCACACACAGGGGTAAACAATTGTACGTGGGGCGTTCTCACAATCTGAGTGCTCCCTCAAGATTACATAGAGTAATTCTTTCCCCCCACACACAAACAAAGAACAATGATTAGCAATTGTGTGAGACAAGACAAACCAAGAGCTCAATGTCAAGGAGAATGACTCGCTCCTTGATCCAATCTCTAATCCTCAAAGACTTAATCTTTCTAGGCTTAGAATGAGTGGAGAGAGGTATTTTTTGTGCTCTTGTGGTGTGCGCCGGCGCTAGTGTAAGTGCATCTAGGCATCCCCGTGGGTTTTGGATGATTGATGACGACAAATTAAGATACTAATGAGCTGAGATGATCACAAGCACAGGACATTTCCAAGGCGGGCACCTAAACTCTCAAAAAGGAAAAGATGAAGAACGGCGTCGAAGACTCGAAGAGTAGAAATTAGGGTTTCACTAGAGTCTTTAGTAGGCTAGCTGTGTAATAGAAAGAGTGTGTGTGTCAAGTGCATTGAGATCATGGAAGAGAGCTCAAAGCGTTAGAAGTGTCAAATCCTTAGTGGAGAGAGGTAGAGAGGTAATGTTTGGTAGACCGGACTTGTCCGGGGAGGAGGCCGGACTAGTCCGGAAGTCCTACGGCTTAGTCCGTTTTGGGGCGGACTAAGAGTTCCTGACTGATATCAGACCTGTCCGTTTTGGGACGGGCTAATCTGTTTCTCTCTTGGTGAGAGTGTTTTTGGTGGTAAGTCCTAGTAGACCGGACTTATCCGCCTCAGTGGCCGGACTAGTCCGGGCCAGCCAGACTTGTCCGTTTTCACACGGACTAAGAGTTCCTGTGTGAGTTTGGGCTAGTCCGTCCTAAGGCGGACTAGTCCGTATGGGTGTGAGATGAGAGCTCCCACGGCTAAGTCTTGGTGGACCGGACTTGTCAGCCTTAGTGGCCGGACTAGTCCGGGTCCTACAGACTTGTCCGTTCTCACCCGGACAAATAGTTCCTATGTGAGATCGGACTAGTACGGTGTGAGGCGGACTAGTCCGGACTTTCGGTAGGTGGCAATAGTTGGCTTCGGGACTTCTATAAAAGGATATGCCCCAACTTCATTTAGATAACACTGAAACCCTAGCGCCGCCACAACCATCCTAGAGCTCCCTAAGCCTTCTCTCTTGCCTACTCACCCTCTGGAACCAATTCTTCAGTGGATTTGGGTGTGTGAGGAGAGGAGAAGGAAGAACTTCGTGTTTTTGGCTCTCGGAGTGATCTCGTGCACTTGGTGTGAGTCTTTGTGATCTGTGGCTTGTGAGATCCGTGGAGTTTTATGGACGTGATCAAGTGGGAGCCTCAGATTGTGAGCAGCCCCAACACTTTGTAAGTTCACCCTTCAGATAGTGAAGAACCGGGTTGGCCTTAGTGGTGACTTGGTGAGAAAAGGATTGTTAAACCTGGTCCTTTGTGGACTCCTCAACGGGGACATAGATTCCTGAATGGAATCGAACCTCGGGCCAAAATCTTTGTATCATTTTGCACTTACACTTAGAATTGCTTAGGGTTCATTCGATCATCTCGTTCTTAAAATATTTCAGGTTACAATCTTGCAATCCACCTCAATACTTTGACATATTTGTTATATTAGATTGCTAGAGAGTTTATCTGCTTTTCGTTAAACTAAAATCTGATGAAAAACCCATAAAAATCAAGTTTAGGCTTTTCAACAGTCTGACTGGACTAGTCTGCCCCTGAGCCAGACTAGTCTGGCCCCTGTGTTCTAATCTCATTTAATTAAGTCATTTCAGGTATTTTAGCCTATTCACCCCCCCCCCCCTCTAGGCAATTTCAATTGGTATCAGGGCAGGTCTCTCCATCAAGAGTCTAACCACTCGGAGAGAAAATGGCCGGAGTGGAGGGATACGAGATTCCGTCGTCGTCACAAGGTGACAACACCTATGACAAGAAAAAGAACACGGATGTGCTGCAAGACCACTCGAGTGACGATGAAGAAGTTCGCCAGCTCAAGGCACGACTTCGCGAGAAGCTAGGTCACTCAAGTAAAGAGAAGAAGCCGAAGGTTCAAGAAAGGAGTGGTTAACCAGACTACTCCCAATATCCTTTCAACTATGAACGATTAACTTCCAACAATCACTACTTATCTATTCCTCTTGGCAAACCTCCTCAATTCGATGGAAATGATTACTCAATGTGGAAGCATAATATGAAGATGCACCTAATATCCTTAAATCCTAGCTTGTGGCAAATTGTCTTAACAGGTGTCCATCTTCCAACAAATGAAGAAGACATTACCCCGGAGCAAGCCATTCTACTTCATCGCAATGCTCAAGCAGTTGGGGTGATCACCTCATCCTTGACTCGAGAAGAGTTCAACCGAGTCGATGGATTGGAGGTGGCCAAAGACATATGGGGCACATTCAAGACAACGCATGAAGGAAACCGAGTCATTAGGGAGGCCAAGATCGAGATGATTGAAGGATAGCTTGGGAGGTTCACCATCATAGATGGTAAGTCCCCTCAAGACATGTACAACCGTCTCATAGCCCTCGTCAACAAGATCCGATCTTATGGATGCACTGTAAGGGCCTCAGTTTTTTACACCTGTTTAAAGTGTTCATCACCACACACACACCTCATTTGAAGAAAGTTGATGAACACATTTGAAGAGCAAGTAACCACCATCAACATGCTCATTAGAAAACAAACTCACATATTGCAAAAGTGGTATTTCCCACATGTGATATATAGGTGCTGGGCATATGAAAACTCCTACACAGTGCTAGGAATGTCCATGCCAAGTTTCACCACAAATTTGAAACCTTTTTGAAGTCCTTTTGGGTATAGCTAGAAAGAGGGTAGTTTGAACTTAAATTCAAATTCAAACTGTTTGTATCCGATAAATTCAAAAGTGGGAGGCATATTCTTACTCAGCACATTTTTGTGAGCTCACACACTAATTTTCACTCCATTTGGAGTTGATCTTGACATGAGTTAAGTGTAGCAAATTCAAACTTTATTTGAATTTCAAACTGAACATGTGCTGAAATTTAGTCAAACCAAACCCAATTTGAATTCTAACAAATTCAAATAGCCCAGGGGTGAATAATTCAAATCACCATGGGCAGTTTAAGGCCTACTGTTTACAACAGTGAAATGGAGTTAAGTTCAGGGGTTAAAATTGGAAGTGGGACCCAGATGTCAGCCACTGATTCAAATCAAACTGACTGAAACTCAGCACACTCGGTTCTCGGGTGCAGTACGAGCGCGCCACCGAGGGGCCGGCCGGCGCCAGCTCCTGCTGCGTGCCCCGAGCTGGAGACCAGCCGCCCAGGCTTCTTATCCCCTCCCCGGCGTGCTCCCGTCATATATCTCCCGAGCGCCGCTGTGTTCGGTCTGTTTTTCCACCCGAGCTCCACCGCAGCCCGCCGCTCTCTCAATTCTGCCGGGATCAGTCCGATCACTCGCGAGCCCAGCCTCCTCCGCAGAAAAACGGCACCGGGAGATCGTGAGCAACATCCTAGACCCCGTGTTGGCCAGTGAGCAGGCGCCCTTGAGCTACACCGGACCTCTTCTCCGGTGGACCAAACGTCGCCGCCGTTCGGGCTCTCGTGGACAGCACGGCATGGCCGTTGCCACGTCCACTTATCTACACAAGAATGGTGCGTGATTGTATGCAGATTGAGTAGCTGAAAGCCGTTTGGCAATTGATCAACCATTGGTCAAGAATTTCCGAGTTTACTCTCGGCCAGTTCATAGGAGCCGAGCTCACCTACGAGTGAAATTCGTACTCCACACGCTAGGGTTGGTCAAGCCCGTTATCCAGTAGATTCTACATATGTTAGCACACACGCTCGAACCAAAAGCAAAGAAAACCATCGAGAATTGGCCGTGATATGGCTGTTTTTTCATGCCGCCGGGGCTAAGTACCTCGGCTCACCATCGAGAGCATAGTTGCCGGCGTTTCTAGCTTCCACCCAGACCTGGTTCATGTTCCCTGTGCTCCACTGATGCTCTCCGAACGATTCCCGATCAATTTGGTGCACGGTAGAGCAAAACCGACCTCACCGGAACCCTAGCAGGTCCTGTCACCGCTGCGCACGGGTTTCCGGTCATCGCCGGCGGCCGGCGAGCCCACCATCGAGTCCAGGAGATCGGGAAAGGGGCAGGCGGCAAGTTCCTAGCCGGGGGGGTGGCTAGGAACTTAATTCCGGCGAGGGTCACCGGAGACCGCCGCCGCCGAGCATTTGGCGGGAGGAGGGAGACGAAGCACTGTATGCGGTGCCCACGGGCAGGAGTTTAAACTTTTTCTCGATTTTCAGTTTTAGTTCAAACTTCAAACCCACATAACTTTGACTAGGAAACTCCAAATCGAGTGAACCAAATTTTGTTGGATTCAGCTCTCTGAGTACTTTCCAGAAAATCAAGTTTCACCTCATGAAAATCCTTAATTCTCCAGAATTAATTCCTCAAAATTTAAATTGTGTGGAATTTTAACTGGAGAATCCCTTGGAGGAAAATTCTGATATTTTTCTGGGATGTTCACCAAAATATCCCTGAAATACCATAAAAATTTCAGATCCATTTGAGCTGATTTATTCCACCTAATGGTGTGATTATTGAAACTATTCCAGAGAAAATAGAAAATGTTCAGAAACATTTTCAGAATCTTCTCTGAAATTGTATAGCTCATATCTTTAGCTAGGAACCTTCAAATTAGGTGAGACCAACCCCATTAGAAATCTCTAAAAATCTAGTTTTCATAAAGTCATGGCTTGCCCCATGAAAATCCCTAGAACACCCTAAGAGTTCCAATTAAGTTCAAGGACATAATTAATTGTGGAGAGCTCAAATGAGCTTTGCTGCAACTAAAACTTGACCAAGTCTCTGTTTAGGTTGTAACCAAGCCACAATTGAAATTTCAGAGTCATTGAGTCTGTCTAGTAAGACTTATAAGCTTCACAAGTGTAATTCAAATCAAATGCATTTAATTTGACATGTATACTTGTATATCATGTAGTCGCTAAGGTCGAGGAGGAACCCGAAGTCCTAGACTTCGTTACTCTAGAAGAGCAGCTAGCCTACGACCAAGAGCAGCAAGGCGATACCCGGTTTGCATTAACCTTTTTACAAATTTTTATTGTTTTGAGCACTTACTTGAGTATTATGATTCCTTGCATTAGAGTCTTGTTTAAACCCAATTGCATAGCCAAGAAAAACCATGGGTTGGGATTAGGATTGAAAACCCCGTTAGCTACTGCAATGCTAAGATAGTGTAGGATTTGGTACAAGTCGAGTAGTTGGAACTACTTGCGAGCATAGGCTAGAGGCACTCGACTCGGGTAGAGATAGCACATGATACACATGGCAAGAAAAATGAGACCGGGCGGAGGGTAAGGGCAGCCGGACTTTGGGGCCTGGGTGCTATAGCTCCGCTTGTGTCGATTGAGGACCGAGCCGTGTGCGGGCCTGTTGAAAAAGCTAGAACAGTACCGAAGACCTACCGGCTATATGGGAACCGGGAAACCGATGTAACTCGGGTAGCTGGGTGTTGAGTTATAGCTGGTCGTTCAGAGGGTAGGTTGAGAGCTCGAGGTGTAAATCGGATGGCGGCACTGAGATGCGCGTGCAGAGACCTCTTCCTCGGGACGATTGGACCGGTTCAACATTTGGCTAACGGGTGAAAGGTGGTTGTACGGCATCCGTGATGGTTGCTGTAGGCAACATCAAGTACGGGCGTACATGACGGGTTATTCGGGTAACCCTGCAGGTGTAAATCGATTATAATCGCCGTCCCTCGCGGTCAGTGAGTACCACTTGTTCACTATACCGTGACGTAGAAAGAACATGATAGTTACATGTTAAAATGTTGCTGATTGAAAGATGGACATCGTATGTTAATGATTTGTTGTAGTTAGAGCTAACTAAAGTTCTTTTCAACTTTGGGCAAAGTACATTAGAGAAATGCGTTTCTTGTTTGATTGCGGCTCTCTCATGTGCCTTAGCGTAAGGTTCTCCACAACCTGCTGCTAAAACTTGAAAGTAAGGTTCCAATAATTAGGCGAGTCCTTTGCAAATTGTTTTATCTCATGTACCCATCACCCCTCATGTAGAAGTTCCATGTTTAGGAGAGACGGGTCAGTCTTGCTGAGCCTTCGTGCTCACTGCTTGTGTTTGAAGCTTTGGCAGGGTTCTATGAGGAAGGGACTCCCGAGGAGGAGACGGAACCCCAGGAGGGGAACCCCGTCGAGTGGGAGTCGTGCATGCCGCCGTGTTAGTGTGCGTGCGTGCTAGCAAGGACACGTTCACGGGCTGAACGTGAACTTGATGCGTAGTCTACGCCCGTGAGTGTAGACTGAACATATTATGTTGTAGAAATGTTCATAAACCACTTTATGTAATAAAATTTTTGCTTCCGCTTTGTACCTTTGATGTGTGTTATCCGGTGCTGTGCAACGCAGCACCCCTCAGCGTGATCCTGGCTCGACAAGACCGTGGGATCGTGTCAGCGTTGGTATCAGAGCTCGCTTGAGGTTTAACGCACTACAAAGGTCATCTTTTTCAAAAATCCAGTGAGGAACGAGTTAGTAGCCCGTATAAGGATGTTATTAGCGTATTGAAAGTGGCATACTAACCTATTTGATTATGTCAGAAAATCGTGCATCTTGGGACGCTTGATTTCTTGGGGGGGTGCACGTAAGCGCTGTACACCAGTGCGCACAAGCTGAAGGGTGGAGCCCCACAGGTGGCAGGTAACCCGACCCGCATTGGTATCCTCTACGACTCTTCATGTCGTTTGGGGAATTCGAGCAACGTCTGTCCCTGGCGTGCGTGGTGCAATTTGGGAGACCCCGTCAAATGGCCAGTAATGTGAACACGTAGCTCAAGGCGTGTTTGGCTTGAGAACATCCAGGCGAGTGATGACGGCCGGGTGTACAAACTGTATGGATACCGGACTCGGTGTGCAGCCGAGTCTGACGATTGCTTGAGTTATTTGCAGGTAGTCTAACCATGAAATGGTAGACGTGTAGCATCCGTGTGCGAGAGACGCTTAGTGCCACTGAACTAACGAAGCCGGCTAAGTCCGGTATAGGTTTTTCTTTGTGAGGACGTAGTACCAACATGATCTGGTGACGCATCGACGTCACACCCCACTAAATGAACAAATTCATTGTAAAACTTGAAAGTTTTAATCTGGAGCATTAAAACTTTGCTGTAACCTCTTCCCTTAATCAGGATATTCAAAGTTAACAAGTTTTCAACTTATAGGTTGCTAAGGACAGAGCACTCTGTTTTCAGCTAAACTAAGGCTGAAGTTAATCAGAGGTTAGAGGTTGAGTTATTTCGAGGTTGGGGTCACATGATACATTTATGGAAAGCTTTGAAAGATCTTTACAACTCTTCTGTTGAGGTCCAGAGGTGTTTCATCCCTTAACCAATCGAAAAATGCAGTAGAACTGAAACTGTCCAGGAAACAGGGCAGAGCAAAGACTCTCTGTAAACTCTCTGTAATTTGAGCATAACTTCCTGCATAAAAATCAAAAAATAGAAAATGAGGTAGTTCTAGAAAGCTTATGAGATGGGTTACGACTTTGTAACAGAAAGTTTTGTCAGATTGGGAGAAGAATTAACTGGAATTCTTGGATCAAATCAGGTACCTAAATCAGGAAGGTGCTGTCCAATTTTCTCCAGAAATTCTGTTAACTTTGACATCTCATAACCTTTGAACCAGGACAGATCTTAGGCCAAGCAAATACTCTCTGGAAATTTATTGAAGTTAGCTTTAACTTTGACGTTGAGCTCCAGCATTGGTTTCGCCTTTAGCATGGCCTAAATCAGGTTGAAATGGAAACTGGTCAGGGCTGTCATATTGGACAGCAGATCAGCAGTCAAATTTGTTTAAATTTGAACTAGAATTCCAATTCTTATGAGTTCAATCACATGTTTTATGTTATAAATCAATGGTTTACTGTTCAAATAAATATTTGACATTTCTCAAATATGTTTTTACAGATGGCAGCGGATAAACAGTTCGAGAAAAGGTGGGTGGAATCTCACTGTTCTCACCACAGCGGCTATCCGGAAGCATTAAGGCAGATGCTTCAATATTTCGGGTATAACCAGATGCTGCAGTACTTCGCCAAGGAAGAAGGCGAGGAGGGGAACAAGAAGTGGACAACCCATGTCGAGGTTACTGCAGGACCTACGCCACCCGGTTGGGCGCCGTTCACCGTCACGGTGAGGGGAAGGCAACCGGAGGGGATGTGGCAAGTGGCGGGCCGCGACACCATGTCACGTTTCTGCCAACTACACGTGAGGGCTATGGGGGGCACTCCATACGTGCTCGTTCCGGTGGAGGGACGGGCTCATCATGTGTGGGAAGGGAGGTACCGGGAGGCAACCGATCCGGGTAGCCCAAGGTACAGCCCCACGGAGGCGAACCTCAGCCTACAAATGAGGGCGGGAAACGCCGTGATGGACAACCAAGCTGTTCACACAGAGCATCTCACCGCAAAGCTCAAGGAAAGCATTGGCTGCGGAGACCATTTCGAGAGTGCTCACAGCGCACTCCGCAATGTGCTCCTTCCGACGATCAAGCGACTGAACGAACAGCATAATCAGTTGCATCGTCTGAAAAAGGTGAAGAAGAAGAGCCGTGTCGACATCGCGGCGTTGCAAGAACTAGTGCAGACTCTAACCCAGCAGAACGAGGACCTTACTCAAGAGCGCAACGACGCTATTGAGGAAGGGCAAGGCTGGGAAGAAGACTACAACCAGGCCATGGACGAGGTTGACGCGTTGCAGGACCTCGTACCTCCGGTATTGGGCATACCGGTGGTCTTGGGTCTTCTGGCAATGGGAGAACCCGAGATGGGAAAAGAGGTTGTAGATTCGGAGCTACCAGCAGAGGTACCGAAGGAGGACGACCCACAGGAAGTCGAGTTCTACTCCGAGTAGGGGGTTACGGGTGCCAAGTAGGGCAGCTAGAGTAGTGTATCCCAAACTTTTTTAATCGGTGACATGTCGTGTAGGCAGTAGCGTATGTATAGATAGTGATGACATGAGCATGACTTCTCGGAGACCGAGAATAATGTATTTTGTATAAAGTTCATGCTTTATCAATATATGTGAATGTTGTGCAAATTATTCATGCGTCGCTTCAATACCAACTGTTGCATATGGAACTTTAAGTATGACATGTACTGATCGCTGCTGTTTTGAATTTCAGAATGACTCGTACTCGTGCCAACCCAGACGTTGGGTGTCACACCCGGTTTTCCATAAGGAACACCGAGCGTATACTCACATGTATGCCAGGATCAATTGACTCATACATGTGCCGACAAGAGTGAAATATCATTGTATTATAAGCCAAGTTCAACGTACATCATAATATTACATCATATTACATAAAATATCAAATAATAGTATCAATACACTATAACACGACAGCGGAATACTACGGCGTGGATGCTCCAATTCCACAGGCGTTGCCCGGGGGTTACGCCAACCTAGAACAACTCTTCGGGATCGAAGTCCTCCTCATCAAAGTCTACATCTTCATTTGCACCTGAGCCAACATACGACATCCAACAAAAGCAAGTTTGAGTACCAAAGGTACTCAGCAAGTGTAGGAAAGAATGTTATGAAGGCCAATAGCAAGGGAAGGCTAACATGGTTAAGCACTACGCATTAATCCTAAGCCTTAGCTTTGATTAGCAACCTATCTTACTAAGTGATAATCCCACCATCATCATAATTAAGTCAATAATGTTAGGTTACACCACCCAACAACCTCTTTTGACTCACATCCATGTTTCTCTAATCATGGACAAGTCCAAGCCGCTCTTGACCGTGAGCACGGCTGTCATGACAGTTTGGTTCTCTGCAGAGATTGTACCACTTTACCCACAAGTAGTGATTTCATCCCCTGTTGCCAGGTGGACTAAGAAACCTCCCTGATATCCGTGGTTGCAAGCCACATTACACACTTCCTTTGGTGTGCGATCAGGAGATCACTACATGGCCTTTACAAAGGGTCTACCGGCAAGTACAAGCCCACTGAGGTTTCACTGCTGTAGTTCCTGGGAGTAACCCTCCCCTACAGAAGCCCCCTCTTGAGCCTTGCAGTTCCCAGGGCAGTCAAAAATGGACTCCCATTCCCCGCACCATCCAAACACTCATACTATACCGGCAAACTCCTAATTAATTGGCCAAGCTGCCCCATCTCAGTCTTGTGGTGGCACTGTAAAGCCGGGTTAACTATTCCATGAACCGATCCTTAGAATCTAGGACAGGCACTAACTCATTCCCGAGTCTCGTGCACGAAGCACCAACGAAACAACCAGCCTGTCTAGATTCATAACCACATGACACATACACTTGTGTCTTTCATATAATCCACAAGACTAGTATCAACTACATTTCATTCATCTCTAAAGTTCTAAGCATGGCTAAGCACATAAAATGATAACCATCAAATCCTATCTAATTCCCTCCATGGTTTTGCAAGGAAAGATAAAGCAATGAAACTAGACATCCTACACTGGGTTTCATATTAAAGACATCATGCAAATAATCTAACTATTCATCCTAGAATAGGAACAAAGTGATCAAGGAACACTTGCCTTTTTCTTGCTACTCAGAAATGTCAAAATTTGCCGTTGAAGATTAACAACTAGTTTTGGGACTGCTTCTTAATCCAACGACTCCGAGAGGGCCACGTTGTCCTGACCATGACCGATAGCGACGAGCGGCGGCGCTCGACGGCGGCGATGATTTTCTTGCCGGAAAACGCGAGAAGACGGAAAAATTCACTAATTCTTAACTTTTTCTACTAAATTCAAAGGAGGGAAATACGAGAAACTTACCTAGCGTGTTTTTTATTTGGATCGGTTCTGAAATGAGTCAGAGGACGACGATGAACTCGATTCTCATCGGTGGAGTTTGGTTTGTGTGTGGGGAAAATTTTTAGGGGCTCTTGAGTTGTTTAAATAGGAGGGAAGGGGTGGCAGTTTTCTGATGCAAATGGACAAAGGAGGGGCTGGAGCGGCGCGCGAGCGGGCGCGAGCGAGCGCTGTGAGCATTGGGTGCGGTTGTGAGGGCGTGAGCAGTTTTTTTTTTCTTTCCCACGTGGGGTGTGACATTGGGGGTTCCAGTCAAGGGGGAGAAACCTCCCAACAGCCTCCCGAGGACTCCTCGGGACAGCAGCAGCAACAGCAGCAACAATAACAGCAAACACCGCCACCGCCACCGCCAACGGTTACATTGTCCGACATCGTTGCGGCAATGGCGGGTTCTCATCAGCAGCACACGGAGTTGCTGCAAACTCTTATTGCTAATACGTCTCAACCAGAGAGGCGTCAAGATCGTGAGGAGCGTCAACAGAGTTCCTACTCCGACTTCCTAGCGACTCATCCCCCGGTATTCTCAAGGGCGGATGAGCCCCTCGATGCGGACAACTGGCTCTGCACGATAGAGATGAAGTTCAGGATGCTCCAAATAAGTGAGCAGCGCAAGACTCAGTTCGCGGTCCAGCAGCTCCAGGGATCCGCGAGCACGTGGTGGGCAAACTTTTGTGCTTCAAAGCCCACCGACCGAGTTATGACCTGGGCGGAGTTCCGGACGGCCTTCAGGGCCTATCACATACCGCCGGATCTGATGAAGAGGAAGACGCAGGAATTATTACACCTGCAACAAGGGAGCCGGAATGCGCTGGAATATTCCAGGGGTTCAACGATCTCGCACTCTACGCGTCGTATCACGCCGATACTGACGAGAAGCGGCGGGACCACTTCTACCAGGGGCTTAACCCGCTCCTGAAGGACAAACTGGCGATGTTCAATCACGGCAGCCTCAACGACATAATTGATGCTGTGATTGTTCAGGAGGACTCTGGCAAGGAGTTAGCGGCGGCAGAGAGAAAGCGAAGCGCGCCGCAAAGCAGCGGAGAAGGAGGCAGTCCTTATCAGAAATTTCGGATGGTGAATCGCCCATCATCAGGTCCACGCTGGCAGCCACCACAAAAGCCGATGTCATTCCGCAGTCGGCGGTATTCTTCACCGGCATTCAGGCCGGCACTGCCAGCACCACCTCCGCAACAACAACAGCAGCAGCGGACAATGCCGCGTGCATATGCACCTCAGCGACGCATGCCGGGCTTTCGTCCCCCAAGCACCAGCCAGGCAGCGGCCATATGTTACAAGTGTGGTTGTCTAGGACACTTCGCTAGCAGTTGTCCGGAGAGGCAAGGCGGCGGAGTTGCACCACAAATCCCCGGGAGGAATCAGCCCCGGAATCCTACTAATGCGCGGCGGGCAAACCCTAGGCCCGGCACCGTCCAGCAGCTTTCCATAGAGGACGTGCCGGAGGGTGATCTAATCCTTGCGAGTATGTTCCAACTCCACCAGCATCCTGCCATAGTATTATTTGATTCAGGCGCCACGCATAGCTTCATTAGCCAAGCTTTCATTGATAAATATAGCTTGCAAATACTACCCACCGATAGTCCTTATGTGATCTGTTCACCAGGTGGGAACATTTAGCAAGCATGATGGTTCTGAAAGCGCCATTATGCTTAGAGGGTAGAGTGTACCCAACGTCTCTCATAATTTTAGAGGGACAAAAGGTCGATTTCATCTCAGGGATGTCGTGGTTGACCCGCCACGGCGCTGTTTTAGACACCGTCCTCCGAATTGTGCACTTGAATTCAGAGGTGCACGAATCTCATTCCTTATTTCTGGACAGTCCAGAAATAAAACTTCCAAGTTTCTATCAATCCACAACAATCAGATTGGAAGATATTCCAGTGGTCCGAGAGTTCCCAGACGTGTTCCCGGATGATTTACCAGGGATGCCGCCGGATAGAGAGGTGGAGTTCAAGATTGAACTTGCACCGGGAACCATGCCAATATCCCGAAGGCCGTACAAGATGGTGCCCAAGGAGTTGGCTGAACTGAAGATCCAGCTAACGGACCTCCTGGAGAAGGGTTTTATTAGGCCGAGCCCCTCGCCATGGGGCTGTTCAGCATTTTTTGTGAAGAAGAAGGATGAGACATTACGGCTTTGCATGGACTATCGTCCATTAAACGCCGTAACCATCAAGAACAAGTACCCGTTGCCACGGATCGACATGTTGTTTAATCAGTTTGTTGAAGCAAAGATCTTTTCCAAGATGGACTTAAGATCCGGGTACCATCAGATTAAGATAAGGGCTGAGGATATTCCGAAGACGGCTTTCTCGATGAGGTACGGACTTTAGGAGTACCTGGTCATGTCCTTCGGCCTCACCAATGCTCCAGCTCACTTCATGTATCTAATGAACTCGGTATTCATGCCGGAGCTGGACAAGTTTGTCGTGGTCTTCATCGAAAACATCCTGGTATATTCCAAGTCAGAGGAAGATCACAAGAAGCATCTGCGTATAGTCTTGCAACGGCTGCGGGATCACAAGCTATACGTGAAATTCAGCAAGTGTAAATTCTGGATATCGCAAGTGCCTTTTCTCGGGCATATCATCTCAGCGGAGGGTATTGCTGTAGACCCGAGTAAGATCACACAAGTGCTGAATTGGAAATTCCTGAGAACTGTTCACGAGGTACGGAGTTTCCTCGGACTCGCGGGATATTATCGGAGGTTCATCCCAAACTTCTCAAAGATTGCCAAGCCTATGACGGAGCTGCTGAAGAAGGCTACCAAATATGTTTGGAGTCCAGCGTGCGAAGCAGCATTCAAGGCTTTAGTCAAGCACGTAACATCAGCACCAGTTTTGGCGCAGCCAGACACAACAAAACCTTTCGATGTGTACTGCGATGCATCCGGCATCGGGCTCGGATGTGTGCTGATGCAAGACCGAAGAGTGGTCGCGTACGGTTCACGGCATCTTAGAAACCATGAGCAGAATTATCCAACTCACGATTTGGAGCTCGCTGCAGTGGTACTTGCACTGAAAATGTGGAGGCACTACCTACTCGGTAACCTCGTACATTTATATACCGACCACAAGAACCTCAAGTACATATTCACTCAGAAGGAGCTGAACATGAGGCAGCGAAGATGGTTAGAACTGATAAAGGATTATGAAATAAAGATCCATTATCACCCCGGCAAGGCAAACGTAGTGGCGGATGCGCTGAGTCACAAGTCACACGTCAACAATCTGACCATCACACCGTTGGAAGAGAGCAAACCACCACTACATTTAATTCCACATGGAGCTCTCTATAGCTTAGCTTTGATCCCCACCATCCGTGAAGAGATAGCGGCAGCTCAGAAACATGACAAGGGCATGTCGCATTTGCGGAGACGTGTAGACAGTGGGGAGCTGAAATGTTTCCGGAAAGACGGAGACGGCGTCCTATGGTTCAAAGACCGGATCGTCATACCCCGTATCCCGGAGCTACGGAAGAAAATTTTTGATGAGGCCCACTTATCAAAATTTTCTATTCACCCCGGCAGCAACAAAATGTATCAAGAACTCAGAAGCAAGTTTTGGTGGACACGGATGAAGCGGGAAATCGCAAAGTACGTGTCCGAGTGCGATACATGTCGAAGGGTGAAGGCAGATCATATGCGGAAACCAGGACTGCTACAACCACTGGGCGTTCCTGCCTGGAAGTGGGAGGATGTGAGCATGGACTTCATCGTCGGTTTACCCACCACTTTTCAGAAGCATGATTCTGTGTGGGTGATCGTCGACCGGCTCACCAAGGTTGCCCATTTTATCCCGGTCAACACCAACTACAATGCCAAGAAGTATGCTGAACTGTACCTCTCACGGATACTATGCTTGTACGACGTACCCCGTACCATCATATCGGATCGGGGCACTTTATTTGTGTCCCGTTTCTGGGAGCAGCTGCACGCTGCATTGGGGACAAAGCTGATCCATAGTTCAGCGTACCACCCGCAAACGGACGGGCAAACCGAGCCGGTAAATAAGATCCTAGAAGACATGCTACGAGCTTGCACTATCGACCACGGCAAGAATTGGGATGATCACTTGCCGTTAGCCGAGTTCTCGTACAACAATGGGTACCAAGCCAGCATCAAGATAAAGCCTTATGAGGCGCTATACGGGAGGAAATGCCGCACACCACTGAATTGGTGTGAGTCTGGCGAAAGTGTCACCTTCAAGAATGACCTTGTCAACAACGCGGA
Source organism: Neostapfia colusana (assembly GCA_030760725.1). NCBI lineage: Eukaryota > Viridiplantae > Streptophyta > Magnoliopsida > Poales > Poaceae > Neostapfia > Neostapfia colusana. The sequence goes on along the minus strand of JASWHV010000007.1, from coordinate 97,736,306 downwards.
AGAAAAGGTTCGACTGGTTCAAGCAAACCTAAAAGCCGCCCAATCCCGTCAGAAACAGTATGCGGACCGGAGAAGACGCCCATTGCAGTTCGAAGTCGGGGATCACGTATACCTACGTGTGCCTCCAATGAAGGGCGTAAACAGATTTGGGGTGAGAGGAAAGTTGGCACCCCAATTCATCGGTCCATTCCAGATTACCGAAAGATGTGGATCAGTAGCATACCGGCTGAAATAACCAGAAGCACTTTCCGGTGTGCACGACGTCTTTCACATTTCACAGCTGAGGAAGTGTCTTAAGCTATCAACTACCGTTCAGCTGGAGGACACTGAAGAACTGAAACCGGATCTCACCTATCGGGAGGAACTGGTTCAGATCATTGATGAAAAGGACCGAACCACACGCAACCGCACGTTCTGGTTCTACAAAGTTCTATGGAGTAATCACTCCGTGGACGAAGCGACATGGGAGAGCGAAGAATTTCTTCGAGCTAACTACCACAACTTTTTCACGTCGCACATCCGGTAATTTTCCACCGTCCTCTCTCTCATTTTCACCCTATAATCTCGGGACGAGATTCTTTTAAGAGGGGAGGAATGTAAGGGCCTCAGTTTTTGACACCTGTTTAAAGTGTTCATCACCACACACACACCTCATTTGAAGAAAGTTGATGAACACATTTGAAGAGCAAGTAACCACCATCAACATGCTCTTTAGAAAACAAACTCACGTATTGCAAAAGTGTTATTTCCCACATGTGATATATAGGGGCTGGGCATATGAAACTCCTACACAGTGCTACGAATGTCCATGCCAAGTTTCACCCCAAATTTCAAACCTTTTTGAAGTCCTTTTGGGTATAGCTAGAAAGAGGGTAGTTTGAACTTAAATTCAAATTCAATCTGTTTGTATCCCATAAATTCAAAAGTGGGAGGCATATTCTTACTCAGCACATTTTTGTGAGCTCACACACCAATTTTCACTCCATTTGGAGTTGATCTTGACATGAGCTAAGTGTAGCAAATTCAAACTTTATTTGAATTTCAAACTGAACATGTGCTCAAATTTAGTCAAACTAAACACAATTTGAATTCTAACAAATTCAAATAGCTCAGGGGTGAATAATTCAAATCACCATGGGCAGTTTAGGGCCTACTGTTTACAACAGTGAAATGGAGTTAAGTTCAGGGGTTAAAATTGGAAGTGGGACCCACATGTCAGCCACTGACTCAAATCAAACCGACTGAAACTCAGCACACTCGGTTCTCAGGAGCAGTACGAGCGCGCCACCGAGGGGCCGGCCGGCGCCAGCGCCTGCTGCGTGCCCCGAGCTGGAGACCAGCCGCCCGGGCTTCTTATCTCCGCCCCGGCGTGCTCCCGTCATATATCTCCCGAGCCCCGCCGTGTTCGGTCTGTTTTTCCACCCGAGCTCCACCGCAGCCCGCCGCTCTCTCAATTCTCCCGGGATCAGTCCGATCACTCGCGAGCCCAGCCTTCTCTGCAGCAAAACGGCACCGGGAGATCGTGAGCAACATCCTAGACCCCATGTTGGCCAGTGAGCAGATGCCCTCGAGTTACACCGGACATCTTCTCTGGCGGACCAAACGTCGCCGCCGTTCGGGCTCTTGTGGACAGCACGGCACGACCGTTGTCACGTCCACTTCTCTACACAAGAAAGGTACGTGATTGTATGCAGATGGAGTAGCCGAAAGCCGTTTGGCAATTGATCAACCATCGGTCAAGAATTTCCGAGTTTACTCTCGGCCAGTTCATAGGAGCCGAGCTCACCTTCGAGTGAAATTCGTACTCCACACGCTAGGGTTGGTCAAGCCCGTTATCCAGTAGATTCTACACATGTTAGCGCACACGCTCGAACCGGAAGCAAAGAAAACCATCGAGAATCGGCCGTGATATGGCCATTTTCCCCGCCGCCGTGGCTAAGTACCTCGGCTCACAGTCGAGAGCATAGTTGCCGGCGTTTCTAGCATCCACCCAGCCATGGTTCATGTTCCCCGTGCTCCACTGATGCTCTATGAACGATTCCCGATCGATGTGGTGCACGGTAGAGCAAAACCAACTTCACTGGAACCCTAGCAGGTGCTCTCACCGGTGCACACGGGTTTCCGGTCATCGCCGGCGGCCGGCGAGCCCACCATCGAGTCCAGGAGATCGGGAAAGGGGCAGGTGGCAAGTTCCGGGCCGGGGGGTGGCCGGGAACTCAATTCTGGCGAGGGTCACCGGAGACCGCCGCCACCGAGCATTTGGCGCGAGGAGGGAGATGAAGCACTGTATGCGGGGCCCACGGGCAGGAGTTTAAACTTTTTCTCGATTTTCAGTTTTAGTTCAAACTTCAAACCCACATAACTTTGACTAGGAAACTCCAAATCGAGTGAACCAAATTTTGTTGGATTCATCTCTCTTATTACATTCCAGCAAATCAAGTTTCACCTCATGAAAATCCTTAATTCTCCGGAATTAATTCCTCAAAGTTTAAACTGTGTGGAATTTTAACTGGAGAATCCCTTGGAGGAGAATTCTGAAATTGTGCTGGGATGTTCACCAAAATATCCCTGAACTACCGTAGAAATTTCAGATCCATTTGAGCTATTTGATCCACCTAATGGTGTGATTAGTGAAACTGTTCCAGAGAAAATAGAAAATGTTCAGAAATATTTTCAGAATCTTCTCTTAAATTGTATAGCTCATATCTTTAGCTAGGAACCTTCAAATTAAGTGAGACCAACTCCATTAGAACCCTCTGAAAATCTAGTTTTCAGAAGGTCATGGCTTGCCCCATGAAAATCCATAGAACACCCTAAGAGTTCCAATTAAGGTCAAGGACATAATTAATTGTGAAGAGCTCAAATGAGCTTTGCAGCAACTAAAACTTGACCAAGTCTCTGTTTAGGTTGTAACCAAGCCACAATTAAAATTTTAGAGTCATTGAATCTGTCTAGTAAGACTTATAAGCTTCCCAAGTGTAATTCAAATCAAATGCATTTAATTTGACATGTATACATGTATATCATGTAGTCGCTAAGGTCGAGGAGGAACCCGAAGTCCTAGACTTCGTTACTCCGGAAGAGCAGCTAGCCTACGACCAAGAGCAGCAAGGCAAGCCCCGGTTTGCATTAACCTTTTTACAATTTTTTATTGTTTTGAGCACTTACTTGAGTATTATGATTCCTTGCATTAGAGTCTTGTTTGGAAACCCAATTGCATAGCCAAGAAAAACCATGGGTTGGGATTAGGATTAAAAACCCCGTTAGCTACTGCAATGCTAAGATAGTGTAGGATTCCGTACAAGTCGAGTAGTTGGAACTACTCGCGAGCATAGGCTAGAGGCACTCAACTCGGGTAGAGATAGCACATGATACACATGGCAAGAAAAATGAGACCGAGCGGAGGGTAAGGGCAGCAGGACTTTGGGGCCTTGGTGCTTTAGCTCCTCTTGTGTCGATTGAGGACCGAGCCGTGTGCGGGCCTGTTGAACAAGCTAGAACAGTACCGAAGACCTACCGGCTATATGGGAACCGGGAAACCGATGTAACTCGGGTAGCTGGGTTGTTGAGGCATAGCTGGTCGTTTAGAGGGTAGGTTGAGAGCTCGAGGTGTAAATCGGCTGGCGGCACTGAGATGCGCGTGCAGAGACCTCTTGCTCGGGACGATTGGACCGGTTCAACATTTGGCTAACGGGTGAAAGGTGGTTGCGTACGACGTCCGGATGGTTGCTGTAGGCAACATCGAGTACGGGCGTATGTGACGGGTTATTCGGGTAACCCTGCAGGTGTAAATCGATTATAATCGCCGTCCCTCGCGGTCAGTGAGTACCACTTGTTCACTGTACCGTGACGTAGAAAGAACATGCTAGTTACATGTTAAAATGTTGCTGATTGAAAGATGGACTTTGATTGTTAATGATTTGTTGTAGTTAGAGATAACTAAAGTTCTTTTCAACTTTGGGCAAAGTACATTAGAGAAATGCGTTTCTTGTTTGATTGCGGCTCTCTCATGTGCCTCAGCGTAAGGTTCTCCACAACCTGCTGCTAAAACTTGAAAGTAAGGTTCCAATAATTAGGCGAGTCCTTTGCAAATTGTTTTATCTCATGTACCCATCACCCCTCATGTAGAAGTTCCATGTTTAGGAGAGACGGGTCAGTCTTGCTGAGCCTTCGTGCTCACTGCTTGTGTTTGAAGCTTTTGCAGGGTTCTATGAGGAAGGGACTCCCGAGGAGGAGACGGAACCCCAAGAGGGGAACCCTGTTGAGTGGGAGTCGTGCACGCCGCCGTGTTAGTGTGCGTGCGTGCTAGCAAGGACACGTTCACGGGCTGAATGTGAACTTGATGCGTAGTCTACGCCCGTGAGTGTAGACTGAACATATTTTGTTGTACAAATGTTCATAAACCACTTTATGTAATAAAATTTTTGCTTCCTCTTTGTAGCTTTGATGTGTGTTATCCGGTGCTGTGCAACGCAGCACCCCTCAGCATGATCCTGGCTCGACAAGACCGTGGGGTCGCGTCATGCACCCGGTGGATGGATCATGAGGTGGTGAAGAGGATGCTTCGGGCATTCATGCCTCGAAACATTGCTCTTTGCTCCTTGATCCGTGAGAGCCTGGGATATGCTCAAATGCTCCCGGAGGAAGTGCTTGGAAGAATCATCAACAATGAGATGATGGAGAAGGAAGCCATGTTCTACAGCGACCTCCAAAGGCTTGCCTCCTCAAAGAAGAAAGATGTTGCTTTCAAAGCAACATCCTCATCACAAGACATTGAGGCAAGTGATGATGAGGGTCTCGACACCGATGAAGAAGAGGCGCTCTTCTCAACAAGTTCAAGAGGATTATGAGAAGAAGGCAGGGGGGCAACCATTATGAGAACAAGAACAAGGAAAGGTCCAAGCCCAAGACAAAAAGAGCATGCTACAACTGTGGTGAATATGAACACTTCATTGTGGATTGTCCATATGAAGAGAGTAAGAAGAAGAAAGATGGCAAGACTCAAGAGAAGAAATTATTCAAGAAGAAGAAGCCATCAGGACATGCTCACCTTGGGAAGGAATGTGACTCAAACGAAGACTCATCCTCCGAGAATAAAGAGAAAGTGACAACACTTGCCATTAGAAGGAGCAAACTCTTCCCAAACATTGAAGACTTCAAGTCTACATGTCTCATGGCTGAGGAGGGAGAATAAAGGTTAAATATAAACCATACTACTCTACCTCTTCACTTGATAGCTTTGATAGTAGTAGTGATAATGAATCCATGCTTAAGGATCTAAGTAGGAGCACCTTGAAAAAAGATGAGATTGTTGTCGGAAGAAATCTTTGAGAAGGATGAACTCATTAACCGTCAAGAATACATGCTCATAGTTGAAAAGGAGAGATGTCATGAGCTTGAAGAGCTCCTTGAGGTTGAAAGGGAAAGCAGAAAGGAACTTGAGTGTGAACTCTCCTTGAGCAAGGAAACTTGCTCAAATCTTGAAGACACAACTGCTGTGATCAAGGATGAAATTGTTAACTTGACAAAAGTCAACAAGATCCTTGAAACACAAGTTGAGTCTCTCAAGACCAATGCACCTTCTTCCTCTATGATTTCACCCTCATCAAAGAAATCTCCTGAAGCAACTCAAACTTGCGAGTGCTCAAACTTAATCCTAAAACTCAAAGATGAACTTAAGTTGGCACAAAACAAACAGTCACCGAAAGGTGGTATCTTTGGCAAGGAAAAAGTTGCATATGCACGAAGTGCATATACCAATGTAAGACCTCCAAATGTCAAAGATGGTCTTGGCTATTCTTGGGAGTGGTGGCAACATGCTAAAATTCCCAAGAAGAGAAAAGACTTGATTGTTTTTGTCAAGGAAGGTTCATCCAACAAAGAAAATGTAAAGAACAATGCAAACTCATCTAACATGCCTAAAAATAAACCTCATCCTTTGTTTCATGATTTTAATGCATCATATGTTTTATTAAGAAACAAACTTGGAAAGATCTATGCTAGGTATGTTGGGCCACTCCAGTCCAAAACCTTGTGTGTGGGTGCCCAAGTGCCTCTTGACTAACATGAAAGGACCCAACTCCGCTTGGGTACCAAAAGGTAAGGCATAACTGTATTTTGTAGGCATACTCCTCCGATGGATCAAAATGGGTGCTTGACAGTGGATGCACAAACCATATGACCGGAGAGAGAAGGATGTTTGTTCAATATGAGGAAAACGAAGATCCAAGTGAAGGAATATATTTTGGGGACAATAACCAAGGGAAAATCCTTGGCACCGGTAAAATTGCTATCTCTCCCCATCACACTCTTTCAAATGTTTTGCATGTTGACTCCCTTGATTATAACCTTCTATCCATATCCCAACTATGTGATAAAGGTTATAATTGTATTTTCACTAACGAGGGTGTAACTGTCTTAAGAAGAAGCAATGACTCAATCGCCTTTAAGGGCGTGCTCAAGGGAAAGCTTTACCTTGTTGATTTCACCACGGATAAAGCTCAACTTGACATGTTCTTAATAGCGAAGACTAACATGGGATGGCTTTGGCAAAGAAGGCTAGCCCATGTTGGCATGAGGAACTTGCAAAAACTTCTCAAGGGAGAACACATTTGAGGCTTGAAAAATGTTGTTTTTGATAAGTACATGCCATGTAGTGTTTGTCAAGACAGAAAACAAGTTGGAGTTCAACATCCATACAAAAATGTCATGACAACTACGAGACCTTTCGAGCTACTTCACATGGACCTCTTCGGTCTAATCGCCTACATAAGCATCGGCGGTAACAAATATTGTCTTGTTGTTGTAGATGATTATTCTCGTTTCACTTGGGTGTTCTTTTTGCATGACAAAGGAGAAACTCAAGGTCTGCTCAAGAAATTCTCGAGAAGAGCTCAAAACGAGTTCTCCTTAAGAATTAAGAACATAAGGAGCGATAACGGCACCGAGTTCAAGAACACTCAAGTGGAAGAATACTTGGATGAAGAAGGCATCAAGCATGAGTTTTCAGCCCCCTACTCCCCTCAACAAAATGGATTTCTGAGAGGAAGAATAGAACTCTCATTGAGATTGCAAGAACTATGCTTGATGAGTACAAGACGTCAGACTAGTTTTGGGCAGAAGCGGTTAACACCGCTTGCCATGCCATAAACCGGTTGTATCTTCATCGACTTTTGAAGAAAACGTCTTACGAACTTCTAACTAGTAACAAACCAAACATCTCTTATTTTCGAGTCTTTGCGAGCAAGTGTTATATTCTCAACAAGAAGTCTAGGACTTCAAAGTTTTCTTCAAAGTCCGATGAAGGTTTCTTGCTTGGTTATGACTCAAACACCTATGCCTATCTTGTTTTCAACAAAACTTCCGGAATTGTTGAAATAGCGAGAGACGTAGTGTTTGATGAGACTAATGTCTCCCAAGTGGAGCAAGTTGATCAAAGTGTGCTAGATAAAGAAGAGGCTCCACAAGAAGCTCTTAAAAGGATGGCACTTGGAGAAATTTTTCCTCAAGAACATCCTCAAGACTCAAATGATCATCCAACAAACGAAAATATGTCTCCCTTCCATGATCAAGCTCAAGATGAGCAAGGCCAACCTCAACAAGATCAAAACGATCAAAGTCAAGATAGAGGATTGGATCAAGGGGGAGATGAAGAAGAGAGTGACAATGAAGATGAAGATGAAAGAGTTCAACCACCTCATCCAAGAGTGCACCAAAGTGTTAAACGGGATCATCCCGTCGACAACATACTAGGACATATCTCCAAAGGGGTGACCACTCGCTCTCGAATGGCTAATTTTTGTGAACATTACTCTTTTGTTTCCTCTGTGGAGCCCCGCAAGGTAGAAGAAGCACTACAAGATCTGGATTGGGTGGTGGCCATGCAAGAGGAACTCAATAATTTTGAAAGAAATCAAGTGTGGGAACTTGTGAAGTGACCCAACGCAAATGTTGTGGGAACCAAGTGGGTATTCCGCAACAAGCAAGACGAGTATGGGATTGTAACAAGAAACAAGGCAAGACTTGTTGCAAAGGGATATGCACAAGTAGAAGGTTTGGATTATGATGAAACTTTTGCTCCCATAGCTAGGCTTGAATCAATTCGTATCTTGCTTGCTTTTGCAACTCACGGTGATTTCAAGCTATACCAAATGGACGTGAATAGCGCTTTCCTCAACGGTCCAATCAAGGAGGAAGTGTACGTGGAGCAACCACCCGGATTTGAGGACAATAAGTATCCTAACCATGTCTTTAAACTTTGGAAAGCCCTCTATGGCCTCAAACAAGCTCCTAGAGCTTGGTATGAGTGTCTTATAGATTTTCTTATTAAAAATGGTTTTAGGATAGGAAAAGCCAAATATACACTCTTCACTAAGCATTTTAACAATGATTTATTCTTGTGCCAAATATATGTCGATGACATTATATTTGGTTCTACTAACAAAGCTTTTTGTGATGAGTTTTCAAAGATAATGGCTGAAAGGTTCGAGATGTCAATGATGGGGGAATTGAAGTTCTTCCTAGGATTCCAAGTCAAACAACTCAAGGAAGGAACGTTCATAAGTCAAACCAAGTATACTAAAGACTTACTTAAGAGGTTTGACAAAGAGAAAGCAAAACCAATCAAGACTCCCATAGGAACCAAAGGACATCTTGACCTTAATGAAGATGGTCCAAGTGTGGACCAAAAGGTATTTTATTCCATGATAGGCTCTTTGCTTTACCTTTGTGCATCTAGGCCCTGTGTGTATGTTTGCACGGTTCAAAGATGCTCCTAAGGAGTGCCACTTGACGGCCGTTAAGTGGATTCTTAGATATTTGGTTCACACTCCTAACCTAGGACTTTGGTATACCAAGGGATCCAAGTTCAATCTCATTGGATACTCCGATGCCGATTATGCAGGGTGTAAGGTAGATAGGAAGAGCACGTCAGGGACTTGTCAATTTCTTGGTAGGTCCTTGGTTTCGTGGTCTTCAAAGAAACAAAACTCCATTGCCTTATCCACAGCCGAAGCGGAGTACATCGCAGCCGGGAGTTGTTGTGCACAACTCCTATGGATGCGACAAACTCTTAGGGACTATGGTTACACTTTGAGCCATATTCCACTCCTATTTGACAATAAGAGTGCCATCAAGATTGCTCACAATCCCGTGGAGCATTCTAAAACCAAATATATTGATATCCGTCACTATTTCCTGAGAGATCACTCTATCAAGGGAGATATCGTTATCTCTCATGTTAGGAGTGAGAAGCAATTAGCGGACATCTTCACAAAACCCCTTGATGAGAAACGCTTTTGTGATCTAAGGAATGAATTAAATATCCTAGATTCTCGAAACGTTGCTTGAAGTGTGCACATCTATTTGTTGCTTGTTTATAAACTTCAAAAATCACATGTTTCCAACATATTACCATAATCTCTCTTACTCTATGAAAACTATGTTCAAAAGGACTCTTTGTCACATATGGTCATTGTTTGTTTGATGTATGCTTACTAACCATGTTTCCCAAAGATATTTGCAAAAACTTGTCCAAAATGATCATATTCTTGAGCTAAAATTCAAATTATATGAATTTTGGCATGTAGCCAAACTAGTCCGCCTGAGTGGCCAGACAAGTCTGGCCCCAGAGAAGTCCGGCTCTGGTCCGCTAACAGGACTTGTCCAGACACCAAGCCGGACTAGTCTGGCCCCGCCAGACACGTGTCACCACCGGAGCTCACCCCTGCGGAAGGGATGAGGTCTGGCCCCGCGGGACACGTGTCACCACCGAAGCTCACCCCTGTGGAAGGGATGAGGTCCGGTCCTGTGGGACACGTGTCGCCACCGGAGCTCACCCCTGCGGAAGGGATGAGGTCTAGCCCCGTAGGACACGTGTCACAACCGGAGCTTACCCCTGCGGAAGGGATGAGGTCTGGCCCCGCGAGACACGTGTCGCCACCGGAGCTCACCCCTGTGGAAGGGATGAGGTCCGGTCCCGCGCGACACGTGTCGCCACCGGAGCTCACCGCTGTGGAAGGGATGAGGTCCGGTTCTGCGGGACACGTGTCACCACCGGAGCTCGCCTCTGAGGAGAGGAGAGGCCCTGGCCCGCTGGACACGTGTCACCACAGGAGCTCGCCTCTGAGGAGAGGCCCCGGCCCGCTGGACACGTGTCGCCACCAAAGCTTACCTTTGAGGAGAGGAGAGGCCCTGGCCCGCTGGACACGTGTCACCACGGGAGCTTGCCTCTAAGGACAGGGGATGTCCGGCCCTGCTGGACACGTGGCGCCATCGGAGCTCACCTCTGAGGAGACGGGAGGTCCGGCCTTGCCGGACACGTGGCGCCCTCGGAGCTCACCTCTGAGGAGAGGGAAGGTCCGACCCCGCCGGACACATGGCGCCCTCGGAGCTCGCCTCTGAGGAGAGGGGAGGTCCGACCCCACCGGACACGTGGCGCCCTCAGAGCTCGCCTCTGAGGAGAGGGGAGGTCCGGCCCCACTGGACACGTGGTGCCTTCGGAGCTCACCCTGGCAGTGGCCACATGGCAGGGTTGGACTTCACAGCGGACAAGTCCAAACCGGACTAGTCCACCTGGGAGACCGGACAAGTCCGGCCCCAGAGAAGTCTAGCTATGGTCCACCAACCGGACTTGTTCAGACAACTAACCTGGACTAGTCTGGCCCCTAGGGACTTAACCTCCCAGGGGCGGCCAGACTTCTCTCTTCACAGACTAGTCCGCTCACATCCTATCTCAAGACGGAAGCGCCCACAAATTGTTGATTTCCGCTTTCCTCCACCAAAAATCTTGTCCAATCCACGGATTGGAGACCTAAGGAGTTTGGAAACCCTTCCCCGGGCTTCGTTTCTCAAGTTTCAATTCCAAATTCATCACATTTGAAGATTTCAAGAGGTATTCTTGACCTAACCAAAAATCCTTCCTTTTCTTCACTCTTAGGTCTTTTGATAGAAACCTCTTCACAAATGTTGTTCATAGAGTCGATGCAATCATAGCCTAGTGACACGACCCCACGGTCTTGTCGAGCCAGGATCACGCTAAGGGGTGCTGCGTTGCACAACACCGGATAACACATATCAAAGGTACAAAGCGGAAGCAAAACTTTTATTACATAAAGTGGTTTATGAACATTTGTACATTAAAATAAGTCCAGTCTACACTCATGGGCGTAGACTACGCATCAAGTTCACGTTCAGCGCGTGAACGTGTCCTTGCTAGCACACACGCACACTAACACGGCGGCGTGCACGACTTCCACTCGACGGGGTTCCCCTCCTGGGGTTCCGTCTCCTCTTCGGGAGTCCCTTCCTCATAGAACCCTGCAAAAGCTTCAAACACAAGTAGTGAGCACGAAGGATCAGCAAGTCTGACCCGTCTCACCTAAACATGGAACTTCTACATGAGGGGTGATGGGTACATGAGGTAAAACCATTTGCAAAGGACTCGCCTAATTATTGGGACCTTACATTCAAATTTTAGCAGCAGGTTGTGGAGAACCTTACGCTAAGGCACATGAGAGAGCCGCAATCAAACAAGAAATGCATTTCTCTCATGTACTTTGCCCAAAGTTGAAAGGAACTTTAATTAGCTCTAGACTAGGCAAATCATTAACAATCAAGTCCATATTTCAATCAGCAACATTTTAACATTTAACTAGCCTGTTCTTTCTATGTCACGGTACAGTGAACAAGTGGTACTCACTGACCGCGAGGGATGGCGATTATAATCGATTTACACCTGCAGGGTTACCCGAACAACCCGTCACGTATGCCCGTACTCGATGTTGCCTACAGCAACCATCACGGACGCCGTACGCAACTACCTTTCACCCGTTAGCCAAATGTTGAACCGGTCCAATTGTCCCGAGCAAGAGGTCTCTGCACGCGCATCTCAGTGCCGCCAGCCGATTTACACCTCGAGCTCTCAACCTACCCTCTGAACGACCAGCTATGCCTCAACACCCAGCTACCCGAGTTACATCGGTTTCCCGGTTCCCATATAGCCGGTAGGTCTTCGGTACTGTTCTAGCTTGTTCAACAGGCCCGCACACGGCTCGGTCCTCAATCAACATAAGCGGAGCTATAGCACCCAGGGCCCAAAGTCCTGCTGCCCTTACTCTCCGCTCGGTCTCATTCTTCTTGCCATGTGTACCATGTGCTATCTCTACCCGAGTCAAGTGCCTCTAGCCTTTGCTTGCGAGTAGTTCCAACTACTCGACTTGTACCGAATCCTACACTATCTTAGCATTGCAGTAGCTACGGGGTTTGCAATCCTAAACCCAACCCATGGTTTTCTTGGCTATGCAGTTGGGTTTCCAAACAAGACTCTAATGCAAAGAATAAGGTATTCAAGTATGTGCTCAAAACAATAAAAACTTGTAAAAAGGTTAATGCAAACCGGAGCTTGCCTTGCTGCTCTTGGTCGTAGGCTAGCTTCTCCTCTGGAGTAACGAAGTCTAGGACTTCGGGTTCCTCCTCGACCTTAGCGACTACATGATATACAAGTATATGTTTTAATTTAAATGCATTTGATTGAATTTAAATTTTTGAAGTCTATAACTCTTACTAGACAAACCCAATGTCTGTGAAACTTTTACTGTGGCTTGGTTACAACCTAAACATAGATTTGGTCAAGTTTTAGTTGCAGCAAAGCTCAATTGAGCCCTCCACAATTAATTATGTACTTGACTTTAATTGAAGGCTTTTAGGGTGTTCTAAGGATTTTCATGAAACAAACTATGACTTTATGAAAACTAGATTTTCAGAAGGTTCTAATGGAGTTGGTCTCACTTAATTTGAAGGTTCCTAGCTAGAGATATGAGCTAAACAATTTCAGAGAAAATTCTGAAAATGTTTCTGAACATTTTCTATTTTCTCTGGAACAGTTTCACTAATCACACCATTAGGTGGATCAAATGAGCTCAAATGGACCTGAAATTTTTATGGTAGTTTAGGGATAGTTTGCTGAACATCCCAGAAAAATTTCAGAATTTTCCTCCAAGGGATTCTGCAGTTAAAATTCTAAACAGTTTAAAATTTGAGGAATTAATTCTGGAGAATTAAAGGTTTTCATGAAGTGAAACTTGATTTGCTACAAAGTGCTCAGAGAGCTGAATCCAACAAAATTTGGTTCACTCGATTTGGAGCTTTCTAGCCCAAGTTATGAGGATTTGAAGTTTGAATGAAATCTGAAAATCGGAGAAAAGTTTAAATCTGCCGGGACCCACGGGGACACGTGTTGGGCGCGGAGGCGTCAGCACACTGAGGCCCACAGGGTTTTTACGTGCCACCCCATCAGATCCCAGCCGCAGCCCGATCCCGATTTAAAATATCTGCCGCTGACAGCTGGGGTCCACCCCCTTCGTCTACCTCTCGCCGCCCACGCTCTGCCGCCGGGGTACCTCGCCGGAGAGCTTGCCGGCAGCCTCTGTGGAGCTCCAAACTTCACGATTGTGGCCGCCCGTGCCTACTTTCACTCGGGGAACAGGATTCTGGGGTCAGCTCGCCATGAAAACGGCCGGCACATGGTCGGCGACGAGCGGCAGCTTCGGAAAGACTTCGGCCGTGTCGGCCGACTTCCCTAGCACCTCGATCACTCGAGCAACCCGTCGGGGAGCATCAGTGGACCTTAGGGAAGGTCGACATGAGCTTGAAGCAGCTTGGGGGAGGCCCGAAGTAGGCCCTCAACGTGCGGCCGATGCCTCCCGCAAGAAGCGCCGTCGGCAATCATCGAAATACGCCGGGTACAGGGGTTTTTAGGCTAAAGGTTGTGAAGGCAACTTGTGCGCTACCGGGTCTAGTTTGTGTGGGAGCAGATTGAGGCCCTCTAATCCTTTCTAGAGTATGAATTCGACAGAACTGTACCTGAAGGTCGGTCTGTAACCAGAAAGGGGAAAACTGGAAATTCGCCGCCGGTGAGCAAGCGCTCGGGCTGTGGCTCGGCGGTGAGCAGCACCGATCACCAGCGCGTCCAAGGGTGCCTTGGCTCGGGCGTGACAACCTACCGGTTGGGCTGTCCACGAGAGCCCAAAGTGTGGCGGTTTTAGGTCACGGAACTAAACTCTCGGTATAGCCGAGATCGACAGGTTTTAGCTGAGTTCTAGCAACGGGGAAGAACGAGGAGGGTTCCTAGTACCTTGCCGTAGCTCTGGAGGGGACGGGGAGGCTGTGATCGGAGCTCTCCGATCGGTTCTGAGCGGCGGAGGAAAATTCCCGGCTCTGTGTTCTTGTGAGGAGAAATTGGCGAGGCTTCGGCCAAGGAGGGGGAAGAACACCTTAAGAAGGCTCTGAACCGACTCATGCCCGCGTGTGGCCAAGCAGCTGCTGGCGCGGCGGCCTCCCTCGGTGGCGATCGCAGCTGCAGCTAGGGGACCTGAGTGAGAAAAGTCTCAGTCGGTTGAATCATCCCTGTGGCTGACATGTAGGTCCATTTTCATTTTTAACCTCTGAGATTAACTCCTCATCACTGTTGTAAACAGTATGCCCCAAAATGCCCATGGTGATTCAAATTATTCATCCCTGAGCCATTTGAATTGGTTAGAATTCAAATTGGTTTTGGTTTGCATAAATTTCAGTACATGTTCAGTTTGAAATTCAAATAAAGTTTGAATTTGCCCCACTTAGCTCATGTCAAGATCAACTCCAAATGGAGTGAAAATTGGAGTGTGAGCTCACAAAAATGTGCTGAGTGAGAATATGTCCCCCACTTTTGAATTTATGGGATAAAAACAGATTGAATTTGAATGTAGTTTCAAACTGCCCTCTTTCTAGCTATGCCCAAAATGACCTCAAAAGGTTTTGAATTTGGGTGAAACTTGGCATGGACATTCCTAGCAATGTGTAGGAGTTTTTCTTATGCCCACCCCTATATATTACATGTGGGAAATACCACTTTTGCAATATGTGAGTTTATTCCCTAATGAGTTTGTTGATGGTGGTTACTTGCTCTTCAAATGTGTTCATCAACTTTCTTCAAATGAGGTGTGTGTGTGGTGATGAACACTTCAAACATGTGTCAAAAACTGAGGCCCTTACACCTAGGAGTATTGCAACTTAATTCGAAGTTCTTGCGAAAAATTGTTAGGGCTAGGGTTCTTCCTGTATAACCCGTACTAGTGTGGTTTCAGATGGACAAATCCGTTCTCGAGCGGACTAGTCCGGTCCTTTAACGGACAAGTCCGGTTTACACAGAACAAACTCCAACTTTAGCCATTTTTCGTGAATTCTCTTGCAATATTCCACTTCCTTGACCTCTAATATCCTGTCTCTCAGGAAAAATGTCGAACTCCAACCAAAGCTCTCCCCTTCCATGTCCCACAGACGAGGAGGCTTGGCAAGCCCTTCATTGGCGCATTGCCGAAGAAAGGGTAGCAAAGGAGGCCCAAGCGGCTAAAGAAGCCGTCTGTCGAGAGGCAAGAACAAAGAAGAAGCATGATCTCGACGAGGAGGCACAAATTGCCCAAGCCGTTGAAGAATCCATGAAGGATCAACGGAGAAGAAGCCTAGAGCTCCCAAGCTGTTAGTGCCTCAGAGCCCAAGAGAAAGAGGCTGGTCACCTTGGGAGATAAAGAGCGGGAAAAGGAGAAGGAAAAGGAATCCGAGGGTAGGCTTCCTTGTGATCCAAAGAAGGGTAAGGCTCCACTTCCTGTGGAGCTCAAGAATAAAAAGCTACTGCCAAAGCACCGAAAAACAGAGCAGGAGGGATAAAAATCAGAGAGAAAGGGCAACCGAAGCCCATCGGCCCCTTAAAGATGGCTGCCCCTACTAGAGACCCAAACCGGCAGCCCAACAATCCGGTTTTTGTATTCAAAGGAAAGGGGGCTGAAAAGGCGAGAAGGCTGAGGATGGATAAAGTCTATGACTATGAGACACACAGTCGACACTAGGATTTGGTGTGACTTTCACTGCGATTACTACCACTTGGTGTATCTAAAAATGAAGACCCCAGTCACTCAAGCTCAACGGGTAGATTGGGACTACATGGCCAAAAGGGAGCACAAAGCTTTTGATGCAGTGATTAAAGCCGCAGAGCGCCATGGAATCAAGGAAATCATGAGCTTCAAGTATGTCTGGAACATTGAGGTAATTGTGCAGTTCTACACCACTGTGTACTTCTCCACCTACGGTGACCAGAAAATCACCTGGATGACTCATGGAGAGCAGTACTCAGTCACCTATGATAGGTTTGCGCAGATACTTGGCCTCGAGGAGCACTTGGATCATGAGATTATCATTTCCAATCTCAAGGCAGTGGACAGGGATCAGCTTGACTATATGTATCCTAGTCATGTTTCCTATGAGGTCGGGCTTGTCAGGAACATCAACACGTTCAATAGCATCCTCAACCGGATTTTGAGGAGGATCATTGCCCCCAAGGGTGGAGATGCAGGGTTAATTCAAGGAAACTTTAGACATCTCCTCCTCTTGATAGATGGTGAAGAGAAGTTCAACCTTGTTGAGCACATTTATGATGACATCTTTAACATCTCTCACACTCCCAACAGCTCATGTGGTTATGCACCGTACATCATGTGCCTAATTGAGAAGGTGTCAGGGATATTCTTTGTCAAGGATGTCACTCATTGACCTCTCCGTCCTCAGCTACCCCCCATTCTGCCAGAACCCTCAAGGAGGAAAAATGCTCAACCTCCGTCCAGCTCAGCGGCCCCTTCTAGCTCAGCGGCTCCCCCATCATCTCCTCCTCCGCAGTCCATGAGCGGATTCTTCAAGTGCTTCAATGCACTTTTCGCCTCCTGTCGGCGTGTGGAGGTCCGGACTCGACGTGTGGTGAGGCGTCAAGAGAAGTAGCTCAAGGCTGTGTGTGAGAAGCTTGAGGTACCCATGTATCCCTCTGAGGAGAGTGATGGGGAACTCACTCCATATCCAGAGTTCATCGCTGATGAGCTCGCCCAGTTCAGAGAAGATGGAAGCTCTTGCAATGCCGTGCCTTCATCCACCACCGCCAATGAAGAATAAGAGGATACGGAGGCTACGGAGAGCGATGAAAATGGCGATGAAGAAGAAGACGACGAAGATGACGAGTAGACTTAGGCGTATCTTCCTCCCTCCTTTCCTTTTTGGTGCCTTGATGCCAAAGGGGGAGAAATGTGAAAAGGATGTCCTATTTTTTATCATCTTCTAGTCTCGTAATAGATCTTTCGGACATGGCTATCTATGTTTTATGTTTTATGTATGACTATATTTTGTGTAACACTACATGTTGGATTTCATGGCTGTTTTATCATCTTCTAGTCTCGTACTAGATCTTTTGGACATGACTATCTATGTTTTATGTTTTATGTATGACTATCTTTTGTGTAACACTACGTGTTGGATTTTATGGCTGTTTTAAGCTTATTGTCTTATCACATTTTTATTTTTGAGCACAACACGTAGGCACCCCACCATAACATGTGAATGAATGCAAACTCCCCTCTTTTACTCTTGCATACATTCAGGGGGAGTTTTGCATACGTACACTTGTTATAAAAATAAAATTTCTACCTCTTATGTTGAAACTTAATGTGTTGTCATCAATCACCAAAAAGGGGAAGATTGTAAGTGCATCTAGGCATCCCCATGGGTTTTGGATGATTGATGATGACAAATTAAGAGACTAATGAGCTGAGATGATCATAAGCACATGACATTTCCAAGGCGGGCACCTAAACTCTCAAAAAGGAAAAAGATGAAGAACGACGTCAAAGACTCGAAGAGTAGAAATTAGGGTTTTACTTGAGTCTTTAGTAGGCTAGCCGTGTAATAGAAAGAGTGTGTGTGTCAAGTGCATTGAGATCATAGAAGAGAGCTCAAAGGGTTAGAAGTGTCAAATCCTTAGTGGAGAGAGGTAGAGAGGTAAAGTTGGGCAGGCCAGACTTGTCCGGGGAAGAGGCTGGACTAGTCCAGAAGTCCTATGGCTTAGTCCGTTTTGGGGCGGACTAAGAGTTCCTGACTGATATCGGACCTATCCGTTTTGGGACGGACTAGTCCGTTTCTCTCTTGGTGAGAGTGTTTTTGGGGCTAGGTCCTGGTAGACCGGACTTATCCGCCTTAGTGGCCGGACTAGTCCGGGCTAGCCAGACTTGTCCGTTTTCACACGGACTAAGAGTTCATGTGTGAGTTCAGGCTAGTCCGTTCTACGGCAGACTAGTTCGTACGGGTCTGAGATGAGAGCTCCCACGGCTAAGTCTTGGTGGACCGGACTTGTCCGCCTTAGTGGCCGGACTAGTCCTGGTCCTCCAGAATTGTCCGTTCTCACCCAGACAAATAGTTCCTGTGTGAGATCGAACTAGTCTGGTGTGAGGCGGACTAGTCCGGACTTTCGGTAGGTGGCAACGGTTGGCTTAGGGACTTCTATAAAAGGAGATGCCTCGACTTCATTTAGATAACACTGGAACCCTAGCGCCGCCGCAGCCATCCTAGAGCTCCCTAAGCCTTCTCTCTTGCCTACTCACCCTCTAGAACCAATTCTTGAGTGGATTTGGGTGTGTGAGGAGAGGAGAAGGAAAAACTTCGTGTTTTTGGCTCTCGGAGTGATCTCGTGCACTTGGTGTGAGTCTTTGTGATCTGTGGCTTGTGAGATCCGTGGAGTTTTGTGGACGTGATCAAGTGGGAGCCTCAGATTGTGAGCAGCCCCAACACTTTGTAAGTTCACCCTTGAGATAGTGAAGAACCGGGTTGGCCTTAGTGGCGACTTGGTGAGGAAAGGGTTGTTAAATCCGATCCTTTGTAGACTCCTCAACGGGGACGTAGATTCCTGAGTGGAATCGAACCTGGGGCAAAAATCTTCGTGTCATTTTGCACTTACACTTCATTGATTATTAGAATTGCTTAGGGTTCGTTCGATCGTCTCGTTCTTAAAATATTTCAGGTTATAATCCTGCAATCCACCTCAATATTTTGACATATTTTTTATATTAGATTGCTAGAGAGTTTATCTGCTTTTCATTAAACTAAAATCTGAAGAAAAACCCATAAAAATCAAGTTTATGCTTTTCAGCAGTCTGACCAGACTAGTCCGCCCCTGAGCCAGACTAGTCCGACCCCTGTGTTCTAATCTCGTTTCATTAAGTCATTTCAGGTATTTTAGCCTATTCACCGCACTCTAGGCAAATTCAGCTAGGGTTCGAGAGTTGTGAATGTGTGGCCGTGCACCTCTATTTATATAAAGTTTCCAAAAGTCCCGGCGGTCGGACTAGTCCGCTCTGTTCACCGGACTAGTCCTGTGTGCCATGTACAATTTTCGTGTTGCATGCAGCACAGTGAAAACCCTAATATGAAGTGTTTACAGGAAGTTGAAAGGACTAGTCCGGTCCAAGATCGGGCTAGTCCGGTGAAAGGTGAATGCCGGTTCCAGAGAGTTGAATGGACTAGTGCGGTTTCTGAGCAGACTAGTCCGGTGCAAGGTGAATGCCACGAGAAGATAAGATCATATCAAAAATAAAGTTAGTCATCACATCGATATCGAATAAGCATCACACATCCAACAGAGTTTGAAATAAAAAGTACATGAAACTTAAAATACATGTACATGATCGCTAGTCCTTAAGGTTTACAATAAGATAAAGCAATTAAGATTAATCTCAATCTCTCCCCCTTTGGCATCAAGGCACCAAAAAGGGAAAAATTGAGTGGAATCACTTATCGCCACTCTCTCCCTCACTCTCGGTCCTATCTTCATCATAATCTTAATCTTCGTCTTCATGACCATGCTGAGGAAGAGGAGCGGAGACACCTGCAAGCCCAAAAGACCTAAACTCTTGTTCAGTGAGTGGAGCCATCTCAGTGAAGTTTTCTTCAGAGTGTTCAGAAATCTTTGGTGATCGAACTAGCTCAATATCTAGCTTCTCACAGACGGCTTTGATGTTGGCCTTCATGTATCTTCGATGTCTCTTTCTGGCCAAACTCTCCTTGTGTTGCTTAACTTCAATTTTGCGACAACAGCCAAAAATAGAGGAGAGCATTTTGAGCATACCACTGGAGGATTCTCTAGAGGATGGAGGAACTGGAGTAGTTGTAGGCTCCGATGCCCTTAAGCCTTCATGAGCAGAGGGCACAGTGTAGACTGTAGGCTTCTGGGGCTTGAGACCCGTGTGAGAGACATCTTTGACAAAATCAAGTCCGGTCACCTTTTCAATCATGTACATGACATAAGGTGCCTAGCCACAGGACCTATTTGGAGTGATAGAGATATTCACAATGTCATTGTAGATGTACTCAAAGACATTGAAGGTCCTTTTCTTGCTTATCACTTTCATCAATGTCCTTAGTGTCCCTTGGATTGTCCCTGCATCTCCATCCTTTGCAGCTATGGTCTTTCTCAAGATCCTGTTGAGCACGGCAAAGAATGGCTTCAAGTACTTCGTAGTGGGAGGTACATATGGCATTCTTATATCATACAAGAATTCCAGCTCATTCTTCTCCAAAGGCTTCAAGTTGTGAATGACAAGCTAATTATCCAAGATGTGTTCAATATGAAGTATATTGGCAAATTCTTCATAGGTGACACTGTATCTGGATCCATGTGTCATCCAAGTCATCTCATCTCCATCATCGCGGGCAAAGTAAAGAGTGGAGTAGAAATGTGTAATGACCTCATTGTTCCAGTTATACTTAAAGGATAGAAGGTCCTTCAAGCCATGCATCTCTAATGCCTCTAGTACCTCATGATAGGCCTGGCATTTCTTGGATTGCAAGGTATCAATGTTGAGCCACTGACTCTCAACAACAGGATTCTTCATCTTCATGTAAACACGCTCATAGTAGTCAGCATGGAAGTTGCTCCAGAATCTTGGGTCTGCACATTGCTTTGGCTGCACATAGACTTCAATTTTTCTGAAGTTGTCAGCCAGTTCACTCCCCTTTCCAGTAAAGTTATCACTTGATGGTTGCCTGTTGCGGTGAATGGGGGCCTTCTTTTTCAATGGACCAATAGGACCACTAGCAAGTCCTTTGCCCTTCTCGACTTCTTCTAGGAGCAGTAGAGCTTCCAACAATGTCTTTGCTCTGTGCTGTCTTACCAACCACTCTCCTCCTTTTAGGAAGAGAATCGTCGGGAGAAGAGGGTTGAGCAACGTGGTCATGTTTCTTCTTCATGGCCTCGGAGTGTGACGACATCATGCTTGATAGGAAAATCAAGGATTGATTGACGAGATGGATTGTAGACCATGCGGAAATAAGAAGTTAGAGGTTCAATTGAAAGGTAACCGAACTTGTCCGTTTTCAGAGTGCGGACTTGTCCGGAATACCCGACTTGTCCACACCAGAGACCGGACTAGTCCAGACCTGCTGAAGAACCCTAAATTCGTATTTTCAATATATCTAGCGCCGATTGATGCAAAATATGGAGGGATACACTAGGAATACATCTAGAAATGTAGTGTATGCCCTAGGAATCAAGAAAATTGAGAAAAAGTATAGAAAATATGAGAACTTGAGTTGAGAGGGATTTTACCGAAAAAGTGAAGATTTGAGCCAAAAACGTGAAGTCTGATCCGGATTAGTCCGGGGAGAGGAGACCACGTGTCGAGGAGAAGATTTCCCGTGGAGAGTACTTCGATTTCGTTGGTCAAAGTTGAAAATCACCTTGGGGGCTAGGGTTTGAGGAGTGAGAAGCAAAAGAGTGCTTGTGAGGTGAAGAGGGCACTGGTTGGCGTAGGTATAGACTTTTAAACCTTGACATACGGACTAGTAGGGTGGGAGGACCGGACAAGTCCGGTATGGCAGTTCTGTACAGACTAGTCCGGTGACACCAGACTAGTCTGGGTGAACTGGACAAATAAGAGTAGAAATCAGGGAAATTTTGGGAATTTGATCTAATCGTGATCTAAGAACATAATTTTCACAAATAATCTTGATGAACATGCCCAGTAAGCAATCAACAATCAGACAATAGTCATTATTCATCAAGATTCACTAATTTAAATAGTTTTTAGGAGAAAATTGAGATAAGGGATGGTTTTTCGCAAAGTAAGTACGATTTTGAGGATTCAAGCAGGTATGCAGTGTTTCAAGCCACGTTCCAAGAGTCAAGTATATTTAGTTCATTCCTGAGCTCACAAAAACCCTTTTCATCAAGTGGCTTGGTGAAGATATCGGCTAGTTGTTTCTCGGTTTTGACATGGGAAAATGGCTATGTCTCCTTTGATTGAATGGTCTCTCAAAAAATGATGCCAAATATCAATGTGTTTGGTCATGTGCAATATTAATCGCACTCTCATTGTCACAAAGAAGCGGAATACGATTCATATTGTAACCTAGTGCCTTAGAGTTTGTCGCACCCAAAGGAGTTGTGCACAACAACTCCCGGCTGCAACATACTCCGCTTCGGCAGTGGACAAGGCAATGGAGTTTTGCTTCTTGGAGGACCAGGAAAATAGGGACGTACCCAAGAATTGGCAAGTCCCAGAGGTACTTTTTCTATCCACTTTGCATCCGGCATAATCTGCATCGGAGTATCCAATGAGATTGAACTTTGAACCTTTAGGATACCAAAGGCCTAGGTTGGGTGTATGAACTATATATCGCAAGATTCTCCTTACGGCTGTCAAATGACATTCCTTAGGATTGGCTTGAAATCTTGCACACATACAAACACTCAACATGATATCAGGCCTAGATGCACAAAGATAAAATAGAGATCCAATCATGGAATGGTATACCTTTTGATCCACGTTAGGTCCATCTTAATTAAGGTCTAAATGTTCATTTGTTGCCATGGGAGTCTTTATGGGCTTTGCTTTGTCCATGCCAAATTTCTTGAGAATGTCTTGGTTTGGCTTATGAACGTTCCTTCCTTTAGTTGTTCACCTGGAATCCCAAAAAGTATCTCAATTCTCCCATCATGGACATCTCGAATCTATCTGTCATGATTTTACTAAATGCTTGACAAAAAGATTTGTTAGTTGAACCGAATATGACATCATCAACATGGATTTGACAAATAAATAGATCATCATTGAAGTGCTTGGTAAACAGGGTGTAATCAGCTTTACCAATTTTAAAGCTATTTTCAATTAGAAAATCTCTAAGGCACTCATACCAAACTCTAGGTGCTTGTTTGAGGCCATAGAGAGCCTTACGCAGTTTGAACACATGGTCGGGGTACTCTTGATTTTCAAACCCAGGGGGTTGCTCCACGTACACCTCCTCCTTGATAGGTCGATTGAGAAAGGCGCTTTTGATGTCCATTTGATATAGCTTAAAATAATGGTGAGTAGCATATGCAAGTACTATACGAATTGATTCAAGCCTAGCTACGGGAGCAAAAGTCTCGTCAAAATCCAAACCTTCAACTTGTGAGTAACCTTTAGCCACAAGTCGTGCCTTGTTTCTTGTTACCACTCCATGTTCGTCTTGCTTGTTGCGTAAGACCAATTTAGTGCCGACAATGTTGGACTTAGGTATTTCAACAAGTTCCCATACTTCGTTCCTCTTGAAGTTGTTCAATTCTTCTTGCATTGCTATCACCCAGTCCGGATCTTTTAGCTCATCTTCAACCTTGTATGTTTCTAAAGTGGATACAAAGGAATAGTATTCACAAAAATTAGCTATACGTGATCGAGTTGTCACTCCCTTTTGTATATCACCAATTATGTTGTCGACGGGGTGATCTCTTTGTATGCTTTGGTGTACTCTTGGATGTGGCACTTGTAGTGTTGCGTTCTCATAATTATCATCTTCTTCGGCTCCCCCTGGATCGTCGCCATCATTAATGCTTTTATCATCTTGTTGATCTTGATGATCTTGATTTTGTGCATGGGCTCCCCCTTGATCATAGCTCTCCTGTTGAGGTTCATCTTGAGCACTTGATTCTTGTGATTGTTCTTGAGGTCGAATATCACCAAGTGCCATTGTCCTCAATGCTTGACATGGGGATTCTTCTTGATCTAGCACACACTTATAAACTTGCTCCGTTTGGGAGCCATTAGTTTCATCAAACACTACGTCATGTGCTACTTCAACAAGTCCGGAGACCTTGTTGAAGACACGATAAGCATGGGAGTTTGAATCATAGCCAAGCAAGAAACCCTCATCGGACTTTGAAGCGAACTTCGAGGTCCTAGGCTTCTTGTTTAGAATATAACATTTTGAACCAAAAACTCAAAAGTATGAAATATTTGGTTTGTTACCGGTGAGTAGTTCATATGAGGTTTTCTTGAGTAGGCGATGAAGGTATAGTTGGTTTGTAGGAGCTCGAGTGGTCTTGTTGTAGTCATGACATTCTTCGCTGGATGGGGTGCTCCTACTTTCTTCCTTGCTTGGAACGTGCTACAAGGCTTGTTTTTCTCAAAAACAACATCCTTCAAACCTCGGATGTGATCGCCCTTTAGAAGTTTTTGTAGATTCCTCATACCAACATGCGCTAGCCGTCTATGCCACAACCAACCCATGTTGGTCTTTGCAATCAAGCATGTGTCAAGTTCGGCTTTATCTTTATTGAAATCAACTAGATAAAGTTTTGCCTTTAACACACCCTTGAAAGCAATGGAGTCATCACTTCTTCTAGAGACGGTCACACCCTCATTAGTAAATAAACAATTATAACCTTTGTCACATAGTTGAGATATTGAAAAGAGGTTGTAATCTAAGGAATCAACATGTAAAACATGAGAAAGTGTGTGTTGTGATGAAATAGCTATTTTACCGGTACCTAGCACCTTTCCTTGACTATTACCACCAAAATAGATGCCTTCGCTTGAGTCTTCATTTTGTTCATACTCCACAAACATTTTTCTTTCTCCGGTCATATGATTGGTGCATCCACTATCTAGCACCCATTTTGCTCCACCGGATGCATATGCCTACAAGAAAGAAACTATGCTTTAGTCTTAGGTACCCAAGCTTGCTTGGGTCCTTTGAGGTTAGTGACAAGTGACTTGGGCTCCCACACACGAGACTTGGTGTTCTCATGGCGTGGCCAAACATATTTGGCATGAACTTTTCGAAGACTATTTTTCATAAGCACATATGAAGCATCAAAGGTTCTAAACAAGATTTGTTGTTCATATGAGTTTTCAATGTTAATTTTATCAACATTATTATGTTTTCCAACTTGCGAGGAATTTCCCTTGACAAAGACAATGCTGTTCTTGTCATCCTTGTGGCTTCTAGTGTTTTGCCTTTCACCATAAGAATACCCAATGCCGTGTTTAATATTAGGAGGTCTTGTGACCAAGTATGCACTACGTGCATACTTGACCTTCTCCTTGTCAAACATGCCACTTTGAGAGGGATGCTTGTATTTGTCAAGTTTGACTTTTCTTTTAAGTTGGTGTCACTTTTAGCACATGTATATGTTAAGAGAGTTTTGGATTCAACATGTTGAGAAGGTGAGCTTAAATAGGATGAAGAACCACTTTGCTTGAGTGACTCAACTTGCGCCTCAAGAATCTTGTTAACCGTGGTTAAGTTAGCAAGTTCATCCTTGAGTGCAATGTTTGAGTCTTTTAGCTTCAAACAAGTCTCCTTGCTTGAAGCTAACTCAACCTCAAGTGATTTGCTTTGCTCCTTTTCAATCTCAAGAAGCCCTTCAATCTCAAGATATTTCTCCTTTTGGAGAACAATCATATCTTCTCGTCGATTGACTAGCTCCTCCTTACAAACAATCTCATCCATTAGAATTTTCATTTTAGCTATAGTATTTTTATCTAAACCTCTAAGCATGTCTTCATCATCACTAGAATTATCAATATCATTAGTAAAAGAATGCAAGGAGGACGATTTGGTTTTAACCTTTCTTTGTCCTTCCTTGGCCATTAGGCATGTGTGTTTGGTGTCCTTCCATGTTCCCTTGGTTGGGAAGAGAGTGGACTTCATAGTAAGCTTCTTGATAGCTATAGTGGCCATCTCCTCTTCTTCTTCAGATAAGGACTCATCATTGGAGTCCCATTCCTTCCCTAGATGTGCTCGGCCATATTGCTTCTTTTGCTTGAATATTTTCTTTTGTTGAGACTTGTTGTCTTTACTATTCCTCTTGTTGTCCTCATGTGGACAATCCACCATGAAATGATCATATTATCCACAATTGTAGCATGTGCGCCTCGTCTTGGATCTTTGTTTGTCCTTGTATATTCTTTCATTTGAGTTGCCACCCTTTCTTCTTCTCATCATTTTATTGAAGTTTTTGATGAAGGAGAATCACCTCAAGATATCAGTGCTTTCATGTCTTCTTCATCGATATCAGTGCTTTCATCATCACCATCATCGTCCTCAAGGGCTTCTGTAGATTCTTTTGATGCTGGCTTGCATGTTGCTTTTAGTGCAACTCCTCTCTTCTTTGTTGAGGTGATGTCGGCAAGTTCCTTGACATGCTTGGCTTCCTTCTTAATCATTACAAAGTTGATGATCTTTCTAAGAATCTCGTCCGGGGTCATTTTGTGAAACCCGGGATTTTCTCTAATCATGGAGCAGAGTGTCATGTTCCGAGGCATGAATGCTCTAAGAATCAACTTGACCACCTCATGATCCATCCACTTCTTGCTACCGTAAGATCAGACTTTATTGATGAGAGATTTCAGTCGATTGTACATCTCTTGAGGTGATTCTCCTTCTTCTATGGCAAACCTTCCAAATTCACCTTCTATCATTTCGATCTTAGCTTCACGCACATGACGATCACCTTCATGTGCGGTTTTGAGAGTGTCCCATATTTCTTTAGCAATTTCGAATCCATCCTCCTTGGTGAACTCGTATCAGCTCAATGATGAGATGATTACTGCTGGGGCTTGAGCATCCTGATGAATAGCTTGTTCTTGATCCAGGGTTAGCTCTTCATCATCATCAGATATATCTAGACCTGTACACACTATATGCCAAAGACTTGGGTTAAGAGATATAAGGTGCATTTTCATATTTTGTTTCCATATTGTATAATTAGTTCCATCAAAGTAAGGTGGTTTGCCTAATGAAATTGACAAACGATAATTATTTGAATTTAAATGCTCATAGTTAAAAGGATATCGGGAGTAGTCTTTGTGACTACCCCCTTTTTGCTTTTTGTCTTCGATTTTCTTCCCGTTGGGGGAGAGTGCCTTCTTCCGCATAAGCGCCTTTAGTTGGAGCATCTCCTCATCATCATCCTCGCAGTCATGAATGGCATTGAGGAGCTTCTCCAACTTTTTGTTTCCTTCGTCACCACCATTTTCATGATTGAAGCCCTTGGATTCACCCTTGATTTCCGACTTCGTTTCTTCGAGCGGTGATTCTCTATCGAAGAGTTTGGTTCTGATACCAACTGAATGTGTGGCCTAGAGGGGGGGTGGGTGAATAGGCTCTTTGAATTTTTTAAACGGTTTCCTGAAACACTTAGCGAACGGATCAATTCCAGGTGGGCCAGATGACACGACCCCATCGGCCTTGTCGAGCCAGGATCACGCTGAGAGGTGCTGCGTTGCACAGCACCGGATAACACACATCAAAGGTACAAAGCGGAAGCAAAGTTTTATTACATAAACCAGTTTATGAACATTTTTACAACAAAAGTGGCCAGTCTACACTCACGGGCGTAGACTATGCATCGAGTTCACGTTCAGCCCATGAACGTGTTCCCGCTAGCACACACACACTAACACAGCGGCGTGCACGACTCCCACTCGACAGGGTTCCCCTCCTGGTGTTCCGTCTCCTCCTCGGGAGTCCCTTCCTCATAAAACCCTGCAAAAGCTTCAAACACAAGCAGCGAGCACGATGGCTCAGAAAGACTGACCCGTCTATCCTATACATGAATCCTCTACATGAAGGTTGATAGGTTACATGAGGTAAAATAAGTTGCAAAGGACTCGCCTAATTAGTCGAACCTTACTTTCATGTTTTGGCAGCAGGTTGTGGAGAACCTTACGCTAAGGCACATGAGAGAGCCGCAATCAAACAAGAAACGCATTTCTCTCATGTACTTTGCCCAAAGATGAAAAGAACTTTAATTAGCTCTAAACTACAACAATACATTAAGCAAGTATAACTTTCAAATCAGCAAACTTTGAACATGTATCTAGCCTGTTCTTTCTACATCACGGTACAGTGAACAAGTGGTACTCACTGACTGCGAGGGACGGTGATTATAATCGATTTACACCTGCAGGGTTACCCGAATAACCCGTCACGTACGCCCGTACTCGATGTTGCCTACAGCAACCATCACGGACGTCGTACGCAACCACCTTTCACCCGTCAGCCAAATGTTGAACCGGTCCAATCATCCCGAGCAAGAGGTCTCTGTGCGCGCATCCACAGTGCCGCCAGCCGATTTACACCTCGAGCTCTCAACCTACCCTCTGAACGACCAGCTATGCCTCAACATCCAGCTACCCGAGTTACATCGGTTTCCCGGTTCCCATATAACCGGTAGGTCTTCGGTACTGTTCTAGCTTGTTCAACAGGCCCGCACACGGCTTGGTACTCAATCGACACAAGTGGAGCTATAGCACCCAGGCCGCAAAGTCCTGCTGCCCTTACTCTCCGCTTGGTCTCATTTTTCTTGCCATGTGTTTCATTTGCTATCTTTACCTGAGTCGAGTGCCTCTAGCCATTCCTCGCGAGTAGTTCCAACTACTCGACTTGTACCGAATCCTACTCTATCTTAGCATTGCAGTAGCTAAACGGGGTTTTCAATCCTAATCCCAACCCATGGTTTCCTTTGCTATGCAATTGGGTTTCAAACAAGACTCTAATGCAAGAAGTAAGTGGTGCTCAAAGTAAGTTCTTCAAAACAATAAAAATTTATAAAAAAGGTTGATGCAAACCGGAGCTTTCCTTGCTGCTCTTGGTCGTAGGCTAGCTGCTCTTCCGGATTGACGAAGTCTAAGACTTCGGGTTCCCCCTCAACCTTAGCGACTACATGACATAACAAGTATATGTATCAATTTAAATGCTTTTGAATTAAATTTAAACATGTGACGACTATAAGTCTCACTAGACAGACCCAATGACTCTGAATTTTTTACTATGGTTTGGTTACAACCTAAACAGAGAATTTGCAAAGTTTTATTTGCAGCAAAGCTCATTTGAGCTCTCCACAAATAATTATATACTTGACCTTAATTAGAGCTCCTAGGGTTTTCTAGGGATTTTCATGGAGCAACCCATGACTTTCTGAAAACTAGATTTTCAGAGGGTTATAATATAGTTGCTCTCACTTAATTTGACGGTTCCTAGCTAAAGATATGAGCTAAAAAATTTCAGAGAAATTCTGAAAATGTTTCTGGACATTTTCTATTTTCTCTGGAACAGTTTTAGTAATCACACCATTAGGTGGATCAAATGAGCTCAAATGGATCTAAAATTTTTATGGTAGCTCAGGGATATTTTGGTGAATATCCCACCAAAATTTCAGAAATTTCTTCCAAAGGGTTCTCCAGTTAAAATTCTAACCAGTTTGAAAGTTGAAGAATTAACTGTGGAGAACTAAGGGTTTTCATGAAGTGAAACTTGATTTGCTGGAAAGTACTCAGAGAGCTGAATCCAACAAAATTTTGTTCACTTTATTTGCAGTTTCCTAGCTAAATTTATGTGGGTTTGAAGTTTGAACTAAATCTGAAAATCGGGAAAAAGTTTAAACCGCTGCGCGTGGGACCGGGGCTACGTGTCAACTTCTCAGTGGTCGACACACGGGGCTACAGCATCTTTCATGTGCAGCCGCACCCGATCCGGTGCCACAGTGAATCCCGGTTCTAAAATATCTGCCGCTTACGCGTGGGACCGGTGGCTTCGTCTACCTCCGGCCTCCCGCGCTCGGCCGCCGCGACCCCTCGCCGTAGAGCTCGCCGGTGGACTCTGCCATGCACCAAACTCTATGATTATGGCCGCCTCTGCCTAAATCCATCCAGAGAACACGATGCTGGGCTCAGCTCGTCATGAAAATCACCGGCACATAGTTGGCGACGAGCGGCGGTTTCGGAAGAGCTTCGGCCATGTCGGCCGGCCTCCCTAGCACCCCAAACGATCGAGCACAAGGCCGTAGAGCATCAGTGGACCCTAGGAAAGACCGACATGAGCTCGAAGCAGCTCGGGAGGGTTCCTAAGTAGGCTCTCACCATGCGCCCGATGCTTCCCGGATAAGCCGCCGTTGGCAAGCTTCGAAATACGCCGTGTACGAAGGTTCTCATGCTAGGTGTTGTGAAGCTAACTTGTGTTCCACGAAGCCTAGATCGTGTAGGAACAGTTTGAGGGTCTCTAAATATCTATAGGGTGAGAATTTGGCGGATCCGCACCCGAAGGTCGGTCTTCGCCGAGTGAAAGGGAAAACTGAAATTCGCCGTCGGTGATCAAACACTAGGGCTGTGGCTCGGGGGTGAGCAGCACCAGTCCCTAACGCGTCCGGGGACGCCTTAGCTTGGGCGTAACACCCAACCGTTTGGGCTGTCCACGGGAGCCCGAAGTGCGGCGGACTTAGGTCACCAAAAGGAACCCTTGGTAGGGGCGAGATCAACCGAGTTCAGCCAATTTCCAGCAACGGGGAAGGAGAAGGAGATCCTCTCATACCGTTTTGCAGCTTGGAGGGAGTGGAATGGCTGTGATAATGGGCTTTTCTGATCAACCGAAAGGGCGGCGGCGAGAGCTGCGTTTCTTGCACGAGGGAGCAGGGAAACAGCCGAATGCCTCTCTCGCCGGCTCGGGCTTGGGGATAAGAAGGCAGGGGCGACTTCGGTCGACGCAGCCAGCCTGAGCAGGAGCTATCCCGGCGACCAGCTTGGTGGCGCCCTCGGATGAAGCCCGAGAAACCGAGTGTTGAATCTTCAGTTGGTTGAATTTGCTATAGAGGCTGACATGTGGGTCCCACCCGGGGTTTAACCTCTGAAATTAAATTTTCCCTACTGCTCTAAACATTAGGGACCCAATTAACCTTGGTCATTTGAATTATCTACCCCTGGGCCATTTGAATTGGACAGTATTCAAATTGGGTTTTGTTTGACTAAATTTCAGCACATATGCAGTTTGAAATTCAAATGAAGTTTGAATTTGCTAAACTTAGCTCATGTCAAGATCAACCCCAAATGGAGTGAAAATTGGTGTGTGAGCTCACAAAAATATGCTGAGTAAAAATATGCCTCCCACTTTTGAATTCATGGGACGGAAAAGAGTTTGAATTTGAATTTGAGTTCAAACCACCCTCTTTCTAGTTATACCCAAAAAGACCTCAAAAGGTTTTGGATTTGGGTAAATTTTGGCATGAGCCTTCTTAGCAAGGTGTTGGAGTTTTTCATATGCTCAGCCCCTAGATGATACATGTGGGAAATGCCACTTTTGCATTTTGTGAGTTTATTCCCTAATGAGCATGTTGATGGTGGTTACTTGCTCTTCAAATGTGTTCCTCAAGTTTCTTCAAATCAAGGGTGTGTGTGGTGATGAACACTTTGAACATTGTCACACCCAGTTTGTCCAAAGAGCAACCGAGTGAATATCACATGTATGCCAGGATCATTCTCTCATACATGTGATGACAAATAGTGAAGCGTCATTTTATTACAAGCCAAGTGTTCGAATATAAATAAGTGTACATAGCATAATGTCTCGATGGACGATAATATGTTCATGACATGTAAATAAAACAGCAGCGGAATATAAATCTTGTGGGCTCTGTCACAGGTGTTGCCCAGGGGACTCCGTGAACCTTGAATCCTTCTTCGGGTCCGAAGTCTTGGTCATTAAATACCACGTCATCCCCTTGACCTGAGCAGCAATTTAAACCAACAGAAAAGCAAGCTTGAGTACCGTTGGTACTCAGCAAGTGTGGGAAAGTTATGTCATGCGTGGCTAGAGCAAGGAGAGGTTGAACTCATGGTTAAAGAACTACGCAATTAATACCTATCACCTTAGCTTATTAAGCACCTACATTACTACACAGGTGAAATGGTCCCAATCCCTCACCCATCATCAATATCAAGTAACCAAAATCTCATCTCCAATGTTAAGCTTCCCGCTTAACATCCTCAACTTCCCAATTCATCATCCTCTAATCATGAATAAGTCCAAGCCGCTCTTGACCGTGAGCACGGCTGTCATGACAGTTTCGACTCTGCAGAGTTTGCACCACTGTACCCACATGTAGTGATTTCATCCCCCGTTGCCGGGTGGACTAAAAGAACCTCCATTATGCCAGTGGCCGCGAACCACGTTCACACTTCTGAGGTGTGTAGCCAGGAGAACACTACGAGGCCTTTACAAAGGGATTTCCGACGAGCGTGGGCCCACTGAGGTTTCGACCCTAACAACATACAAGAGGCTCCAACCCCGCTGCATTGGCCCCCTCTTGAGCCTTGCGGTTCATATGGTAGTCCAGCTGACACCTATTCCCCGCACCATCCAAACACCCATACTACGCTAGAGATACACCTAATTAATTGGCCAAGCTGCCCCATCTCAGCATGTGGTTGGCACGGTAAAGCCAGGTTACATGCTCCATGAACCGGTCCTTAGGATCCAGGCAAGCACTAAACACAATCCCGAGTCTCGTGCACACAGCACCAACCAATTCATCCAACTTGCCTCGATCCCAACCTCTACATAATTCATAGTATCTCATTCAAGAGTAAGGTAAACAAGTTTATGATCTCATATCCCACTTATCCCATTCTAAGCATGGCTAAGCATAAGTAATATGAATGAATGACATAATAAAATAAATCCCAGCCCAGACTACAAGGA
The DNA here is from genome assembly GCA_030760725.1 of Neostapfia colusana. Classification (NCBI taxonomy): domain Eukaryota; kingdom Viridiplantae; phylum Streptophyta; class Magnoliopsida; order Poales; family Poaceae; genus Neostapfia; species Neostapfia colusana. The sequence goes on along the minus strand of JASWHV010000007.1, from coordinate 97,703,672 downwards.
AGTAAGATAATGAAAATCTAGGGAAACTTCCTAGCTTGGGTATCACATTCCAAATTGATAATGCAATTAAATTCTAACTACACATCCTAGTATAGGATCAAAGTTGTCAAGGACACTTGCCTTCTTCTTGCTGCTCTGGGAATGGAAAGTCTTGATCTTGAAAGGTGAGAACCGGCTCTGGGGCTGGTTCTACTCATGCCAATACACATAGCAAAAGAAATAACATTCCACAAGCATTCATCCACACATACACTCATGCAAGTCATACATACATACATACTAATTGCTTCACTTTGTTAGTTACATCCTTGCATAAACATGTATATTCCACCCCTAAACAGGATTTTCAGATCCCCTAATCAACTTTCCAATAGAAACTTTATGTTCAATAATCCTTATATGATATTTCCTAAGGGTATGCATATTTTCTCATATTTACAGAATTATTCCTATTCCTAAAAGTGAATTTTGGAATTAAAACAGAAACTAAATTGCCTTTTTAGAATTCATTCTCCATCTAAATCCAAATTTCAAACTGTTCTACAAGTTTTCAAAGAGCTAGGGCAATTTAATTTGAACTTACACACATTTCAGATTTATTTTATGCCTAAAATAGATTTTCAGCAATAAACATAAACTAACATGGCATTTTCAGAATTGATTTACCACCTAAAACCAGTTTTTAGATCACTCTAATTGTTTTCAAAGTACTAGATCAACTCACAATGACTTTACCTAATTATTTGCACTTATAATGAATTTAAATTCTATTTAAATATCTAAATACCTAATTTACATGTCCTACAGGGCCCAAAATTCTATTTTCTATACTACTCAGGGGCCTAAACCTCAAATACAGAAATAGTCTCCTAATTTCTATTAAGTCCAGGGGCTAAAACAGCATTCTAAACGTGTTTGCATATTTTCCAGGAAGTCCAGGGGGTAGAAGCAAAATTTCAGGGGCTAGCTCGTGTTTTCTGAAAGACTCAGGTGGTAGCACGCTAAATTCCCAGCGGGAATGGGCGATTTAAACGTGGGCCGTCGGATTTAAAACCGAGGGTCCAGATTAGATCGCCGAAGGGGTAGGTGCCCATTTAATTTCTGCCTTGCGATTTAAAATGGACACGCCACATTGTGCCACGTCGCTCCGACCGGGGAAAACATAGCGCACGGCGACGCGCGGCGGCGGAGGCGACGATCTCACCGGCGAGGTCTCGGATCTTCGCCTACACACGCTAAGACTCGGATTTCTAGGCATAATTCAGCAGAGGGGAGGTAGGGGAGCTCACCTAGGCTAATTTTTTAGACCTGAAGGACTCGGAACCCGGTCGGCGACGAGGACAGGCAGCGGCGACTTGCTGTGCTCGTCGAAGTGGCAGTAGGGGCGGTGATCCCTTCGAGCTTTTGGGTCGTGACGTTTCCCTGGGGTCTAGAGATGGCACACCGATGATTAGGGTGGATCGAAACCGTGTAATTTGAAGGTTTCACTGGCGGGCGGCGGCGGCTTCTTACCGGCGAGCGTCGGGGTGGTTGTTTCCGGCGACGTTTCTCTCCGGGGTCGGCGTCTACGGCTTGTGCGCGGTGCTGCGGGGCCACGAGATCGGTTTGACAGAGGGAAACGGCGACGCTCTTGGGGAATTCCAAGCTCAGCGGCGGCGGTACTCACCGAGAGAGAAACTGCTTGAGCGAGGGGAGGGCGGCGGGGACATCTGTTTTTATCATGGCCGGGGGTGCGGGGGTTGGTTGCGATCATGCAGGACGCCGCGGGGGATTCAGGGTTGGGTCGTGCGCGATGAATCCAGGAGAGGGGCGCGCGATCGGCACGGAAGAACCGGGGCGGTTGGGGGCGCACGGGGAAGGAGGGGAAGAAGATGACATGCGGGACCCACGCGTCAGAGAGAGAGGGGGGAAGCAGCCGCGGGCTGTTGGGCCGGCTGAGGTGGGTTTCGGCCCACTGGCCATTTTTCTTTTTCTTTTTCCTTTTTGTTTTCTGTTTTGATTCAAATTTAAATTTCAGTTTGAATTTGAATTGTTTCACCACATGCATTACGTCCAAAATTTTTAAATTCCCCTCTTTAACGGGTTTTGGGGTGTTACAACTCTACCCCCCTTAAAAGAAATCTCGCCCTTGAGATTGGTGACTCTTGGAGAACAATTCCGGAAATTGTGCCTTGAGCTCGTCTTCTCGCTCCCATGTGGCTTCTGCTTCCGAGTGATGCTTCCACTACACCTTGCACATTCGGATTCTTTTATTTCTTTTGAGGTGTTCCATTGTCTCCAGAATCTTGACCGGTTGCTCGGCATAAGAAAGATCCTCTCGTACGTCCACCTCATTCATGGGTAACATCTCTTCGGGTGTTCTTAAACATTTCTTGAGTTGTGACACATGGAATACATCGTGCACATCTGATAGGCGAGCCGGTAGTTCTAGCTGATATGCCACTTCACCTTTCCTCTCCAGAATTTGGAAGGGTCCGATGTATCGAGGTGATAGCTCCCCTTTCACCTTGAACGGACGAAGCCCTCAGATAGGTGACACCTTGAGATAAACATAGTCCCCCCACGTTGAAAACGAGCTCTCTTCTCCGTACATCGACATAGCTCTTTTGTCGGGTCTGGGCTATCCTCAAGTTGTTGCCGATTTCCTTCACTTTCGCCTCAGCTTCTTGTAGTACCTCAGGCCCAAACACTTTACTTTCCCCAGTTTGGTTCCAAAATAGTGGAGTTCGGCACTTCCTCTCAAACAACGCCTCAAATGGTGACATCTTCATACTAGCCTGATAACTATTGTTGTAGGAGAACTCCGCATACGGTAAGTTCTTATCCCAACTCCTATTGTTCTTGAGTGCACAAGCTCTCAGCATATCCTCAAGGATTAGATTGGTTCTTTCCATCCCCGTCAGTCAGGGGGTGATAGGCAGAACTAAAATTCAGATGAGTTCCCATGGTTTCATGTAACTTCTGCCAGAACCTTGAGGTGAACTGTGTCCCTCGATCTGACACTATCTTCTTTGGCACTCCATGAAAACACACGATTCTTGACATGTACAATTCTGCCAACTTGGATCCGCTGTAGCTTTCTTTCACGGGGATGAAATGAGCTACTTTAGTCAGCCTGTCGATGATGACCCATATCGAATCATATCCCGATTGGGTCCGAGGCAGTCCCACTATGAACTCCATACCTATTTCTTCCCATTTCCATTCAGGCGCTTTGAGTGGTTGCAACAGTCCTGCGGGTCTTTGATGTTCTGCTTTTACTAGCGGACATGTGTCGCATAGGGCGACATGTTCCGCGACATCTCGCTTCATGCCATACCACCAATATCTGCTCTTGAGGTCATGATACATCTTCGTACTCCTAGAATGAATGGAATAGTCAGAATCGTGAGCCTCCTTCAAAATCAGTTCACGGATCTCCTTCACCTCAGGCACACAGATTATGTTCCCATGCCACACCGTACCTTGTTCATATCCTCTCTGAACCCACGAGCTTTATTCTCTTTGATGAGTTCTCTGATTTCTTGTATCTTCTCATCATTCTTCTGACCGTTGCGTATGTCTTGCTCCAATGTGGAGTCCACTTCCATGGCGATGGCCTCACCACTATTCACCAGACATAGATTGAGTTTTGCAAATTCTTCCTTCAATTCCATAGGCATGTCCTTCAAGCTCAACATGTTGACATGCACCTTCCGGCTTAAAGCATCAGCCACGACGTCACTTTCCCAGGATGATAGTTGATGCCCACATCAAAGTCGTTGATTAGCTCTAACCATCTCCTTTGTCTGAGGTCGAGATCTGGCTGTGTGAAAATGTACTTTAAGCTCTTATGATCTGTATATATCTCTATCCTCTTTCCCATCAAGTAATGCCGCCAAATCTTCAATGCGTGGACCACTGCGGCTAGTTCTAGGTCATGCATAGGATAGTTCTTCTAGTGTTTTCGGAGCTGCCGGGACGCATAGGCAACGACATGCCCCTCTTGCATGAGAACACATCCCAACCCGTGTCCAGATGCATCACAATACACCGAAAAATTCTTCTGCATATCTGGCATAACTAGCATTGGGGCTGTTGTCAATCTTTTCTTCAGCTCTTGGAAACTCGTCTCACACTCCGGTGTCCAGGTGAATGTGATTCCCTTCTCTAACAATTTGGTGAGGGGTCTCGAAATCTTGGAGAAACCCTCAATGAACCGTCAAAAATACCCAGCCAATCCTAAGAAGCTTCGAATTTCCCCGACATTTTTGGGGTCTTCCACTTCTGCACATTTTTGATCTTGGCAGGATCAACGGAGACTCCTCACTCCGAGATTATATGTCCTAAGAAGGGAACTCTCTTCAGCCAAAACTCACACTTGCTCAACTTGGCATATAGTTGGTGTTCTCTCAACATTTGCAACACCAATCTTAAATGTCCCTCATGTTCTTCTTCATCTTTGGAGAAGACGAGAATGTCATCCATGAAAACCACCACAAATTTGTCCAGATATTCCATGAATACCTTGTTCACAAGATACATGAAATACATCGGGGCATTAGTTAGCCCGAATGGCATGACGGTGTATTCATACAGCCCATACCGAGATACAAAAGTTGTCTTTGGAATGTCAGTTTGCCTTATCTTCAGCTGGTGGTATCCCGACCTGAGATCAATTTTTGAGAATACACAAGCTCCACTCAACTGATCAAACAAGTCTTCAATGTGGGGTAATGGGTTCTTGTTCTTGATGGTTACTTCATTCAACACAAGGTAGTCTACGCATAACCTTTGGGTTCTGTCCTTCTTGGGCACAAACATCACTGGAGCTCCCCATGGTGAGGAACTAGGACGAATATACCCCTTCTCTGTCAATTCTCTTATATGTTCATTGAGCTCTTCCAGCTGTTCGGAGTCCATCCGATAAGGCCTCTTGTATATTGGGGCTGTTCCAGGTACTAGTTCAATCGCGAATTCCACTTCACGATCGGGAGGCATACCTGGCAACTCCTCCGGAAAAACGTCTTGATATTCCCTGATAATCCTTATCTCTTCCACTTCCACCTCAACCTGATTGAGTTTAATGTCCCTCCTAGGTTCTTGCACAACTATGAACTTCACTTTTGTGCCGCTAGTGTGAGTTAGTTCCACCGTTCTTGTCGAACAATGGATGATACCTTTATGTTTGGTCAACCAATCCATACCCAAAATAATATCTATCCCTTGTGAGTCTATCACTATGAGGTTTACAGTAAATACTACCCCATTATTGTCTAGATTCACCTTGGGACACACTTGTCTTGTCCTTATTTCTCCCCCTGGAGAGTTCATTGCTAACATATGATTCATTTGTGTTGTTGCTAGATCATGCTTCTTAACCAACCCTTGAGCAATGAATGAGTGGGTAGCACCAGAATCGAACAATAGGGTTGCAATGTGTAAATTTGCAGGAAACTTACCAATTACCACGTCAGGTGCCTCTTGCGCTTCCTCCATGGTTACGTGGTTCACCCGTCCTCGCATCACATTCTGCTGCTGTGGCTGCGTGGGTTTCTTCTTTGGGCACATATGAGCGTTGTGCCCCACTTCACCACAGTTGAAGCATTGCACCCCAATTTTAGGTGCCTGGCCTTTGTTATCTTAGGGTTGGTTCTGTGGCCCTTGTCCTGCTGGTCGAGGTTGATAAGTGGGCGTGGCTGCTACATAAACTGACGCTGCGGCTGTACTGGTGCTGATGGAGGCCTGAAGTTCGGGTTGTACCCTCTCGGTGTCGGGTAGGGTACTGTAACACCCCAAAATTTTGATTCAAAACCCTAAATCATGTTAAGAGGGGGATTTAAAAATTTTTGGACGTGTTGCATGTTTTGCAAAAATTCAAATTCAAACTGGAATTCAAATTAAACTCAAATCAGAAAAGAAATAGAAAAAGAAAAAGAGAAAACAGAAAAAAACCGGCCAGTGGGCCGAAACCCACCAGCCGGCCCAGCCAGCGCCCGCGCCAGCCCGCAGCCGCGCGCGCTGCTGCCTCACGCTGACAGGCGGGGCCCACCTGATCGTCGTCTACTTCGCGCCAGCGCCGGACTCCCTCGCGCCCGAATCAAAACCGATCGGGATTTCGGCGTATCCCCGCTGAATTCTGTTCGTAGGCGACGCGGATATGATCTAAACCACCCCGCCGCCCTCCCCCGTCTATAAAAACCCCGGCCTCGTTCTGTTTTTCCCACGCGATCACCGATTTTTCCTCCGGTGAGAACCGAGACTTCTCCGGCGAATTCTGGCCGGTCTACGCTCGGAAACTCCGATCTAACTCGCTGGTCTTGATCCACCGCCTCCGGGGAACCTTGCAGGTGCAGAAAACTCGGTGACTTGCGGTGTAAACACAGCGCCGACGAGCCTCGCCGTGGTTTCACCTCGGACCTCGTCGCCGATCACCTTCCAGGACCTCCGAGCTCAAGAAAACCCCCGAGGTGAGATCCCCGACCTCCCCTCCACCGATCTATACCATAGAATCCCAGTTCTAGGAAGAATTCTCGAAGATCCAAAAGTCTCCGGCGAGATCGCCGCTTCCCGCCGCCGTGCGCCACCGGCAGCGCCGCCCGCGCTCGATCAGAGTAACGTGGCCGCTTGTGCGCCGTTTATTTTAAATCGCACGGTAGGGTTTAAACCCCCGCGTACCGGTTCGATGTTATAATCTCGGTCGTCGGTTTAAAATCGGACGGTCGACGTCAACCCCGCATTATAAAGACTGGAAATCTTACGTGCTACCCCCTGGTGTTCTCAGGAAATAAGAGCTAGCCCCGGAAACTTCTGATCTAGCCCCTGGAACTCCAGAAAATCATGTAAATTCATTTAAAAATCAGTTTTAGCCCCTGGACTTAATGAAAATTAGGAAAAACACCTCTGATAAGTGTAGCTAGACCCCTGGAAATTCTGAAAATAATATTATAGACCCTGTAATGGGGTGAGTTTACCTTTCTAGCCCTGTTTAGTAATTAACTTAGGAAATTGAATATGTGGCTAGTGTTTAAAAATTAAAAAGTGAGACAAACATATTGTCAAAATTTAATTGATGACTTTCTCAGTGTTTAGGAAACTTTGGAGTGAAATAAAAACATATTTTGGGCTGAATTGAGTCTGTTTAATTTATTATTCACATTTAGGGACACATTTTTAAGTAAACAATAGTTATAGGAAATAGGGAAAATAATTGTGAAATAGATTACATCAGAGGCAAAGGTCAAAATATGTTATTAAATTATTTAGGACCAGAACCTATTCTGTTTAGATGATGTGTCTTACTATTTTCATAATAAAGTACACATTTATGCATAGGAAAATAAATCTGAAAATATAGCAACTAGTAAATGATAAATGGAGTTTCTAAAATCCAAAGAATTCATTTTAAGGTTGGTAGAAATTCTAAAGGCACATATGGAGAAGAAAAATACTTTTCATACATACTTGGTAGTGAAAAGGTGTAGTAGTTGAATATAAGGAATTTATGTAAATGGGAAACTCATATATATACAGTAGGTAAGTATAAATGTGAACATAAAAGTAGGAATCATATACACATGATTAAAAGTGCATGCAAGCCACAAATCAACACACATAGAGTAACCAAAACACATATAGTGGTGAATGACTTTCATAAATGTGAATGTGTGGTTTGTATGAAGTGGAAGTGTGAACTATGTCTTATGGATTGTTGTTTTTCTTTTGCTATGTGTGATGGTATGATGTAGAACCTGCTCAAGAGCAAATTATTCCTTTCCAAGATCAGGACTACCTATTTCAAGAGCAGCAGGAAGGAGGCAAGTGTCCTTGACCACTTTGATCCTATACTAGGATGTGTAGTTAGAATTATTTGCATTGTCAATTAAAATATGAAACCCATGTTGGGAAGTTTCCCTAGAAATTGCATTACCTTGTTTCCTTGTAGCTTGGGTTGGGATTCATTTTACCATGTCATTTATTATTATGCATATGCTTAGCCATGCTTAGAATGGGATATTTGGGATATGAGATCATCAGTTTATTTTACCATACTCTTGAATGAGACATTGTGAGTTATGTAGAGGTAGGGATCAAGGCAAGTTGGATGTTTTGGTTGTGTGCTGGGTGCACGAGACTCGGGTTTGTGTTTAGTACTTGCCTGGATCCTAAGGACCGGTTCATGGAGCATGTAACCTGGCTTTACCGTGCCAACCACATGCTGAGATGGGGCAGCTTGGCCAATTAATTAGGTGTATCCCCGGCGTAGTATGGGTGTGTTGGATGGTGCGGGGAATAGGTGTCAGCTGGACTACCATATGAACTGCAAGGCTCAAGAGGGGGCCACTGCAGTGGGGTTGGAGCCTCTTGTATGCTGTTAGGGGTGAAACCTCAGTGGGCCCATGCTCATCGGGAATCCCTTTGTAAAGGCTTCGTAGTGATCTCCTGGCTACACACCTGGGAAGTGTGAATGTGGTTCGTAGCCACTGGCATAATGGAGGTTCTTTAAGTCCACCCGGCAACGGGGGATGAAATCACGACATGTGGGTACAGTGGTACCAACTCTGCAGAGTCAAAACTGTCATGACAGCCGTGCTCACGGTCAAGAGCGGCTTGGACTTATTCATGATTAGAGGATTGATGGTTTTTGAAGTTAAGCGGGGAGCTTAGCATTGGAAATGATGTTATGGTTATTGGATTATGATGATGGGATGGGAGATTGGGACCATTTCACTTGTGTAGTAATGTAGGTGCTTAATAAGCTAAGGTGATAGGTATTAATTGCGTAGTGCTTTAACCATGAGTTCAACCTCTCCTTGATCTAGCCATGCATGATGTAATTTTCCCACACTTGCTGAGTGCCATTGGTACTCAACCTTGCATATTTGTTGGTTTATATTGCTGCTCAGTCAAGATAATGAGGTGGTGTATAATGACCAAGACTTTGGACCCGAAGAAGGTTTCTAGGTTCATGGAGACCCCCGGGCAACGCCTGTGACGGAGCCCACGAGAACAATTATTCCGCTGCTAGTTTATTTACTTGTGATGAACGTATTATTGTCCATTGAGACATTTGTGATGTAAGACTTATTTATATTCGACACCTGGCTTGTAATAAATGATGCTTCACTATTTGTCATCACATGTATGAGAAAATGATCCTGGCATACATGTGATATTCACTTGGTTGTTTCTTCGGAAAAACCGGGTGTGACAGGAGTGGTATCAGAGCCAAGGTTGCCCGTAGGAACGTGGACCTAGGTAGAAATGGACGTATTTAAGGGCCCTATTTTCTTAAAAACTATTTTTCAAAGGTGTGGATTGAAAAGTGTTATTTAAATGAGTCACTTTCTTCATCTTACCCCAACTTTCATTCAAAATAGAACTTTTGGTTTAAGAGTTTATCTAACCTAAGTTTAAATTCTCTTTGTTTTAGATGGTTCGCATGATTCGTACCGCTCGCAAGTCCACGGGAGGGAGAGTTCCCGTAGTTGCACTTGCCGAGAGAGAGGAGAGCCGTCCGGTGACGTACCTTTCCTACGGATTGGCAGTAGGAGGCTTATTGCGCCAACTTTGGCGTATGCTCGAAGCCGCTGGCAATACGGGCAAGCTAATCATCCACTATAACTCCACCAGGACCATCCGTGAGAATAGGGAAGAATGGAGTTCGGAGATGAGGATTATACATGAAAATCAGCTGCTTAAGATTCACCACTCTCCAGCTTGTAGAGCGACACAGGTCGATGCGGAGAAAGATGTCACCTGGGAGGCCATCACCTGCCAGAGTCACATCTATCGTCGCCACTTGGACAAAACTGAGTACATGTATGTCCTCCAGCGTGAGAGTGGTACCACGGAGTACAAGTACCCGCCGGTGCAGCAAGGGACTTCCCATGAGCACATGGACTTGTGCTTGGAGGATGCTTCTATGCTCAGCACTCGACTGCAGGAGTGCCAACAAGAGCTTGAGGATGTCCAGGACACCCTGAAGAAAACGGAGGCGTTGCTGCGAGCCTGCTTAAGGGCGAGAGAAAGAGGAGATGGGAATGAACTGTGTGTCACCGTGAATGATACATGGACTCCTGACTCCCCAGATCGCCGAGCGATCAGGCGTCGTCGCACTTCTCCACCAGCAGCCTCCCCACCCAAAGCAGAGTCAGAAGGCAGCCGAAATGATGAGGAAGATCCTGAGGAGCCAGCTCAACAAAACGAGTAGTGTAGAGTCCTTCCCTTAGTTAGCAAGATGTCGAATAGTCGAGTCGTTACGCTAAGTTAATGGTGTGTTAATGCTTGGTGTGTGACGTGAGTTGTGGAAGCCATGAGCAATTGTCCATAGCCTCGTCTTCAGATTGTTTTTCTTTGGTGTGTGAACCCACATGAAATAATAGTGCATTTTTTTGGTGTGAGATATGAACCCCCGTAAAAGTATAACAAAGCCTCAACACTTCAAAGTACAAGCAAATGAAAGTAGTAAGATGATACTAAATGCTTTCAAATTAACATTGGTTGATTCTGCCAGATGGCTGGAAGAGGAAAAGGACGTGCTGCCAACCCCGCCAACAACAACGATGAGGCATGTAACCCTCATCTTTCTGGAGGCCAGGACCGGAGTGGTCGCCGTGAAGGAGTTGATCCCCTCCACCAAATGCTAGAGAATCAAAATCAGCTCATCCAGAACTTGACTCATGTGGTGGCCAACTTGCATCAAGATCCACCTCCACAAGCTGCACCACGCCAACCAAGGTTGAGTGAGTTTCTAGGAACTCAACCTCCAAAGTTTGCAAGTGCTGCCGAACCTCTGGAGGCAGATGATTGGCTGAAGACCATTGAAAGTAAGATGAGGATCATCCAGTGCCAAGGGTATGAGAGGGTGCTGTTTGCCTCTCATCAATTGCATGGACCTGCTGCTGATTGGTGGACCGCCTACGTGGCCGCCCATCATGACCCTGAGAACATCACTTGGGAAGAGTTCAAGCGTAGCTTCCGCAACCATTACATCCCAAGAGGTGAACTCAAAAACAAGAGGAAGGAGTTTTTGGGACTGCAGCAGGGAAACATGACGGTGAGGGAATACCTCACTAAATTTACCCAACTATCCCATTATGCCCCACGGGACATAGAGACTGATGAGCAGAAACAAGATTGTTTCGTGGAAGGACTTACCGCAGAGATGCAGTGTGCAATGTCCTCGAATGAGTATGAAAGCTTCCAAAGGATGGTGGACAGAGCATTTGTGGTAGAAAGGAAGCTAAAGGCCTTGGAAATGAGAATAAGAGGAAGGCCGGTTGGTCACATCAAGCCTCGGGAAGCAACACTCGCCCCCGTATGATGCAGCAACCTACGGGGCAGACGAGCTGCTGCGGTACCCTACTCAGCACCAAGGGGGTACAACCTGAACTACAGGCCTCCGGCAGCACCAGCACAGCCACCACGTCAGTTTGTACAGCAGTCTCGCCCTGCATATCCACCTCGACCAGCAGCGCAAGGACCCCCGAACCAACCCCAAGGCAACAAAGGCCAAGCACCTAAGGTTGGGGTGCAATGTTTTAGCTGTGGTGAAGTGGGGCACTATGCCCATAAGTGCCCAAAGAAGAAGCCCGCGCAGCCACAACAGCAGAATGTAATGAGAGGACGGGTGAACCACGTCACTATGGAGGAAGCACAAGATGCACCCGACGTGGTATTTGGTAAGTTTCCTGCCAATTTACACCTTGCAACCCTGCTGTTTGATTCTGGTGCCACCCACTCGTTTATTGCTCAAGGGTTTGTTAAGAAGTATGACCTAGCAACAACACAAATGAACCATATGGTAGCCGTAAACTCTCCAGGTGGAGAAATAAGGATAAGACAAGTGTGTCCCAAGGTGAATCTAGACATTAATGGGGTAGTGTTTACTGCTAACCTCATAGTGATAGATTCCCAAGGGATCGATATTATTTTGGGCATGGATTGGTTGACCAAACATAAGGGAATCATTTATTGTTCGACCAGAACGGTGGAACTAACTCACCCTAGTGGCACAAGAGTAAAGTTCATAACAATACACAAGCCTAGGAGGGACATTAAATTAAATCAAGTTGAGGTGAAAATGGAGGAGATCAGGATTATCCGGGAATATCCAGATGTTTTTCCGGAAGAATTGCCAGGTATGCCTCCCGATCGTGAAGTGGAATTTGCAATTGAGATAGTGCCTGGAACAGCCCCGATATACAAGAGACCTTATCGGATGGACTCCAAGCAGCTAGAAGAACTCAAGGATCATTTGAGAGAATTGACGGAGAAGGGGTATATTCGCCCTAGTTCCTCACCATGGGGAGCTCCGGTGATATTTGTGCCCAAGAAAGACGGAACCCAAAGGTTATGCGTGGATTACCGTGCTTTGAATGAGGTAACCATCAAGAACAAATACCCATTACCCCTCATTGAAGACTTGTTTGATCAGTTGAGGGGAGCTTGTGTGTTCTCGAAAATTGATCTCAGGTCGGGATACCACCAACTCAAGATAAGGCAATCTGATATTCCCAAGACAGCTTTCGTATCTCGGTACGGACTGAATGAATACACTGTCATGCCTTTCGGGCCAACTAATGCCCCGGCATACTTCATGTATCTCATGAACAAGGTATTCATGGAATATCTGGACAAATTTGTGGTGGTTTTCATAGATGACATTCTCGTCTTCTCCAAAGATGAAGAAGAACATGAGAAACATCTAAGGTTGGTGTTGCAAAGGCTGAGAGAACACCAACTATATGCCAAGTTGAGCAAGTGTGAGTTTTGGCTGAAGAGAGTTCCCTTATTAGGACATATAATCTCAGAAGGAGGAATCTCCGTAGATTCCGCCAAAATCGAGGATATACAGAAGTGGAAGACCCCTGAAAGTGTCAGGGAAGTTCGAAGCTTCTTGGGATTGGCTGGATACTATCGACGGTTTATTGAGGGATTCTCTAAGATCACAAGACCCCTCACCAAACTGTTGGAGAAGGGAATCACATTCACATGGATGCCACAGTGCGAGACGAGTTTTCAGGAGCTAAAGAAAAGATTGACAACAGCCCCAGTGTTGGTTATGCCAGATATGCAGAAGTATTTCACGGTGTACTGCGATGCCTCTGGAAACGGGTTGGGATGTGTTCTCATGCAAGAAGGGCATGTCGTGGCTTATGCATCCCGGCAGCTTCGGAAGCACGAGAAGAACTATCCTACACATGACCTAGAACTAGCCGCAGTGGTACACGCGTTGAAAATTTGGCGGCAATATTTGATGGGGAAGAGGACCGAGATATATACGGATCATAAGAGTTTGAAGTACATATTCACACAGCCAGACCTCAACCTCAGACAAAGGAGATGGCTAGAGTTAATCAATGACTTTGATGTGGGCATCAACTATCATCCCGGGAAAGCAAACGTCGTGGCCGATGCTTTGAGTCGGAAAGTGCAGGTCAATAAGTTGAGCTTGAACGACATGCCTGCAGAATTGAAGGACGAGGTTATAAGGCTCAATCTATGTCTAGTAAATAGTGGTGAAGCCATCGCCATGGAAGTGGACTCCACACTCGAGCGAGACATACGCGGGGGCCAAAAGAATGATGAGAAGATACAAGAGATCAGACAACTCATCAAGGAAAATAAAGCTCCAGGTTTCAGAGAGGATGAACAAGGTACAGTGTGGCACGGGAAAAGGATCTGTGTGCCTGAAGTAAAGGAGATCCGTGAATTGATTCTGAAGGAGGCTCATGATTCTGACTATTCCATTCATCCTGGGAGTACGAAGATGTACCAGGACCTCAAGAGCAGGTATTGGTGGTATGGCATGAAGCGAGATGTTCCGGAACATGTTGCCCTATGTGACACATGTCAGGTTGTGAAAGCAGAACATCAACGACCGGCGGGATTATTGCAACCACTCAAAGTGCCTAAATGGAAATGGGAAGAAATCAGCATGGATTTCATCGTGGGATTGCCTAGGACCCAATCAGGATATGATTCGATATGGGTCATCATTGATAGGCTAACAAAGGTAGCTCACTTCATCCCCGTGAAGGAAAGCTACAGCGGATCCAAATTGGCAGAGTTGTACATGTCAAGGATCGTGCCTTACAATGGAGTGCCAAAGAAGATTTTGTCGGATCTAGGGACACAGTTCACCTCAAGGTTCTGGCAGAAGTTGCACGAAACCATGGGAACCCATCTGAACTTTAGTTCTGCCTATCATCACCAAACTGATGGGCAGACAGAAAGAACCAATCAGATCCTTGAAGATATTCTAAGGGCATGTGCACTCAAAAACAATAGGAGTTGGGACAAGAACTTACCGTATGCGGAGTTTTCTTATAACAACAGCTATCAAGCTAGTATTAAGATGTCACCGTTTGAAGCTTTGTACGGGAGGAAGTGCAGAACTCCCCTATTTTGGAACCAAACGGGGGAAAGTAAAGTGTTTGGTCCAGAAGTACTACAAGAAGCCGAGGCGAAGATAAGGGAAATTCGCAACAATTTGAGAATAGCACAGACACGCCAAAAGAGTTATGCTGATGTACGAAGAAGAGAGCTCGTTTTCAACGTGGGAGACTATGTTTATCTCAAGGTGTCCCCTATCCGAGGACTTCGTCGGTTCAAGGTGAAAGGGAAGTTGTCACCTCGATACATCGGACCCTTTCAAGTTTTGGAGAGGAAAGGCGAAGTGGCTTATCAACTAGAATTACCGGCTCGTCTATCGGATGTGCACGATGTATTCCATGTGTCACAACTCAAGAAATGCCTGAGGACGCCTGAGGAGGTGTTACCCATGAATGAAGTGAACGTAGCTGAGGATTTGTCTTATGCCGAGCAACCATACAAGATTTTGGAGACAATGGAACGCCTCACCAGAAATAAAAGAATCCGGATGTGCAAGGTGCAGTGGAAGCATCACTCAGAAGAGGAAGCAACCTGGGAGCGGGAAGATGAGCTCAAGGCACAATTTCCGGAATTGTTTTCTTAGAACCACCAATCTCGAGGATGAGATTTCTTTTAAGGGGGGTAGAGCTGTAACACCCCAAAATTTTGATTCAAAACCCTAAATCATGTTAAGAGGGGGATTTAAAATTTTTTAGACGTGTTGCATGTTTTGCAAAAATTCAAATTCAAACTGGAATTCAAATTAAACTCAAATCTGAAAAGAAATAGAAAAAGAAAAAGAGAAAACAGAAAAAAACCGGCCAGTGGGCCGAAACCCACCAGCCGGCCCAGCCAGCGCCCGCGACAGCCCGCAGCCGCGCGCGCTGCTGCCTCACGCTGACAGGCGGGGCCCACCCGATCGTCGTCTACCTCGCGCCAGCGCCGGACTCCCTCGCGCCCGAATCAAAACCGATCGGGATTTCGGCGTATCCCCATTGAATTCTGTTCGTAGGCGACGCAGATATGATCTAAACCACCCCGCCGCCCTCCCCCGTCTATAAAAACCCCGGCCTCGTTCTGTTTTTCCCACGCGATCGCCGATTTTTCCTCCGGTGAGAACCGAGACTTCTCCGGCGAATTCTGGCCGGTCTACGCTCGGAAACTGCGATCTAACTCGCTGGTCTTGATCCACCGCCTCCGGGGAATCTTGCAGGTGCAGAAAACTCGGTGACTTGCGGTGTAAACACAGTGCCGACGAGCCTCGCCGTGGTTTCACCTCGGACCTCGTCGCCGATCACCTTCCGGGACCTCCGAGCTCAAGAAAACCCCCGAGGTGAGATCCCCGACCTCCCCTCCACCGATCTATACCATAAAATCACAGTTCTAGGAAGAATTCTCGAAGATCCAAAAGTCTCCGGCAAGATCGCCGCTTCCCGCCGCCGTGCGTCGCCGGCAGCGCCGCCCGCGCTCGATCAGAGCGACGTGGCCGCTTGTGCGCCGTTTATTTTAAATCGCACGGTAGGGTTTAAACCCCCGCGTACCGGTTCGATGTTATAATCTCGGCCGTCGATTTAAAATCGGACGGTCCACATCAGCCCCTCGTTATAAAGACTGGAAATCTTACGTGCTACCCCCTGGGGTTCTCGGGAAATAAGAGCTAGCCCCGGAAACTTCTGATCTAGCCCCTGGAACTCTAGAAAATCATGTAAATTCATTTAAAAATCAGTTTTAGCCCCTGGACTTAATGAAAATTAGGAAAAACACCTCTGATAAGTGTAGATAGACCCCTGGAAATTCTGAAAATAATATTATAGACCCTGTAATGGGGTGAGTTTACCTTTTTAGCCCTGTTTAGTAATTAACTTAGGAAATTGAATTTGTGGCTAGTGTTTAAAAATTAAAAAGTGAGACAAACATACTGTCAAAATTTAATTAATGACTTTCTCAGTGTTTAGGAAACTTTGGAGTGAAATAAAAACATATTTTGGTCTGAATTGAATCTGTTTAATTTATTGTTCACATTTAGGGACACATTTTTAAGTAAAGAATAGTTATAGGAAATAGGGAAAATAATTGTGAAATAGATTACATCAGAGGCAAAGGTCAAAATATGTTATTAAATTATTTAGGACCAGAACCTATTCTGTTTAGATGATGTGTCTTACTATTTTCATAATAAAGTACACATTTATGCATAGGAAAATAAATCTGAAAATATAGCAACTAGTAAATGATAAATGGAGTTTCTAAAATCCAAAGAATTCATTTTAAGGTTGGTAGAAATTCTAAAGGCACATATGGAGAAGAAAAATACTTTTCATACATACTTGGTAGTGAAAAGGTGTAGTTGTTGAATATAAGGAATTTATGTAAATGGGAAACTCATATATATACAGTAGGTAAGTACAAATGTGAACATAAAAGTAGGAATCATATACACATGATTAAAAGTGCATGCAAGCCACAAATCAACACACATAGAGTAACCACAACACATATAATGGTGAATGACTTTCATAAATGTGAATGTGTGGTTTGTATGAAGTGGAAGTGTGAACTATGTCTTATGGATTGTTGTTTTTCTTTTGCTATGTGTGATGGTATGATGTAGAACCTGCTCAAGAGCAAGTTATTCCTTTCCAAGATCAGGACTACCTATTTCAAGAGCAGTTGGAAGGAGGCAAGTGTCCTTGACCACTTTGATCCTATACTAGGATGTGTAGTTAGAATTATTTGCATTGTCAATTAAAATATGAAACCCATGTTAGGAAGTTTCCCTAGAAATTGCATTACCTTGTTTCCTTGTAGCTTGGGTTGGGATTCATTTTACCATGTCATTTATTATTATGCATATGCTTAGCCTTGCTTAGAATGGGATATTTGGGATATGAGATCATCAGTTTATTTTACCATACTCTTGAATGAGACATTGTGAGTTATGTAGAGGTAGGGATCAAGGCAAGTTGGATGTTTTGGTTGTGTGCTGGGTGCACGAGACTCGGGTTTGTGTTTAGTACTTGCCTGGATCCTAAGGACCGGTTCATGGAGCATGTAACCTGGCTTTACCATGCCAACCACATGCTGAGATGGGGCAGCTTGGCCAATTAATTAGGCGTATCCCGGGCGTAGTATGGGTGTGTTGGATGGTGCGGGGAATAGGTGTCAGCTGGACTACCATATGAACCGCAAGGCTCAAGAGGGGGCCACTGCAGCGGGGTTGGAGCCTCTTGTATGCTGTTAGGGGTGAAACCTCAGTGGGCCCACGCTCGTCGGGAATCACTTTGTAAAGGCTTCGTAGTGATCTTCTGGTTACACACCTGGGAAGTGTGAATGTGGTTCGTAGCCACAGGCATAATGGAGGTTCTTTTAGTCCACCCGGCAACGGGGGATGAAATCACTACATGTGGGTACAGTGGTACCAACTCTGCAGAGTCAAAACTGTCATGACAGCCGTGCTCACGGTCAAGAGCGGCTTGGACTTATTCATGATTAGAGGATTGATGGTTTTGGAAGTTAAGCGGGGAGCTTAGCATTGGAAATGATGTTATGGTTATTGGATTATGATGATGGGATAGGAGATTGGGACCATTTCACCTGTGTAGTAATGTAGGTGCTTAATAAGCTAAGGTGATAGGTATTAATTGCTTAGTGCTTTAACCATGAGTTCAACCTCTCCTTGATATAGCCATGCATGATGTAATTTTCCCACACTTGCTGAGTGCCATTGGTACTCAACCTTGCATATCTGTTGGTTTATATTGCTGCTCAGGACAAGATAATGAGGTGGTGTATAATGACCAAGACTTTGGACCCGAAGAAGGTTTCTAGGTTCATGGAGACCCCCGGGCAATGCCTGTGACGGAGCCCACTTGAATAATTATTCCGCTGCTAGTTTATTTACTTGTGATGAACGTATTATTGTCCATTGAGACATTTGCGTTGTAAGACTTATTTATATTCGACACCTGGCTTGTAATAAATGATGCTTCACTATTTGTCATCACATGTATGAGAAAATGATCCTGGCATACATGTGATATTCACTTGGTTGTTTCTTCGGAAAAACCGGGTGTGACAGGTACCACAGCACGGCTCGTCTGCCCTTCAGGTTGCTGCATTAGACGTGGACGTGTGTTGCTGCTTGATGCTTGGTGTGACCATCCCATCTTCCTCTTGTTTTCATTCTCCAAGGCCTTCAGCTTCCTTTCCATGACAAATGCTCTGTCTACCATCTTTTGGAAACTTTCATATTCGTTGGAGGACATTGCACATTGCATTTCCATGGTAAGTCCTTCCACAAAACAGTTCTGTTTCTGCTCATCAGTTTCGATGTCCCGTGGTGCATAACGGGATAGTTGGGTGAACTTAGTGAGGTATTCCCTCACAGTCATGTTGCCTTGCTGCAGTCCCAAGAACTCCTTTCTCTTGTTCTTGAGTTCACCCCTTGGTATGTAGTGGTTGCGGAAACTGCGCTTGAACTCTTCCCATGTGATGTTCTCGGGGTCGTGATGGGCTGCCACGTAAGCGGTCCACCAATCAGCAGCGGGTCCATGCAATTGGTGAGAGGCAAACAGCACCCTCTCATACCCTTGGCATTGTATGATCCTCATCTTGCTCTCAATGGTCTTTAGCCAATCATCTGCCTCCAGAGGTTCAGCAGCACTTGCAAACTTTGGGGGTTGAGTTCCTAGAAACTCACTCAACCTTGGTTGACGTGGTGCAGCTTGTGGGGGTGGAGCTTGGTGTAAGTTGGCCACCACTTGAGTTAAACTCTGGATGAGCTGATTCTGATTTTCGATCATTTGGTAGATAGGATCAGCTCCTTCACGGCAATCACCCCTGTCTTGCCCTCCAGGAAGGTGAGGATTGGCGGTCTCATCGTTGTTGTTGTTGGGGTTGGCACCACGACCTTTTCCTCTTCCAGCCATCTATCATGATTAGCCAAATGTTAACTTTAATCATTACGCATTAACTTCCCAAATTGCTTGTTTAAACTTAAACTTTTGAGGCCTTAATATGTAGACAACTTCTGAAGATTTCACATAGATCTTTGGGCGTCATGTCTCACGTGAAAATAAATGCACTATTGATTCATAGGGGTTCACATACCAAAGCAAAGCAACTTATAGACGAGGTTGTGGCCAAGTGCCTATGGCTTCCACAACTCACGTCACACACCAACACTAACAAGCAAACATATGGGTTATTGACTCGACTACTCGATAATCATGTGGAAATAAGGGAAATAATTCTAACAACTCGTATCACTGAGCTGGATCGTCGGGGTCTTCCTCATCATTGCGGCTGCCCTATGATTCCGCTTTAGGTGGGGAAGCTGCTGGTTTAGAATGGCGGTGATGCTTGCTCGCCCGGCGGTCTGGGGAGTCGGGAGTCCACGTGTCATTCACGGTGACACACAGTTCATTCCCATCTCCTCTTTCTCTCGCCCTCAAGCTGGCGCGAAGCAACGCCTCAGTCTCCTTCAAGGTGTCACGAACATCCTGAAGCTCCTGCTGGCACTCCTGCAGTCGAGTGCTAAGCATAGCAGCATCCTCCAGGCATAGGTCCATGTGCTCATGGGAAGTCCCCTGCTGCACTGGCAGGTACTTGTACTCCGCGGTGCCACTCTCACGCTGGAGGACATACATGTACTCAGTCCTGTCCAGGTGGTGACGGTTGATGTAACTCTGGCAGGTTATGGCCTCCCAGGTGACATCCTTCTCAGCATCGGCCTGAGTCGCCCGACAAGCTGGAGAGCGGTGGATCTTGACCAGCTGGTTTTCATGGATAATCCTCTTCTCTGAGCTCCATTCTTCTCGCTTCTCACGTATGGTCCTGGTGGAGCTGTAGTGTATGATCAGCTTTCCAACATTGCCGGCGGCGTGGAGCATACGCCGAAGACGGCGCAACAAGCCTCCTACTGCCAACCCGTAGGAGTGGTACGTCACCAGGCGGTTCTCCTCTCTCAAGGCTAGGGCAGCTACAGGAACTCTCCCTCTGGTGGACTTGCGGGCGGTGCAGACCATGCGGACCATCTAAAACATAAAGCATTTAAAATCAAGTTAGATAAGAATTAAATAAAGATTGTATTTTGAATAAAAGTTGGGGAAAGATGAACAAATAATGTGACCCCATTAAATAACACTTTAACCCACACCTTTTGTAAAATAGTTTTTAAAAAAATAGGGTCCTTAAATACGTCTATTTCTACGTAGGTCCACGTTCCTACGGGCAACCTTGGCTCTGATACCACTTCTGTCACACCCGGTTTGTCCAAAGAGCAACCGAGTGAATATCACATGTATGCTAGGATCATTCTCTCATACATGTGATGACAAATAGTGAAGCATCATTTTATTACAAGCCAAGTGTTCGAATATAAATAAGTCTTACATAGTGACGGGGCCCCGCCGTCCCGATCACGTTCACGGGGACGGAGCACCTTGCCCGCGAATCGCATTGGGTGGTGCCGTGTTATGCTGCACCCAATAGCACACATATAAGGAACAATGTATTACATAAATCAAAAGCGGAAGCTTACTAATGTTCTTTGTAAATAATTTACATAAAATAGCTACAGCGGAAGTCTACAACAGCTCACGTCAATTATCTAAGAAGCACTCGAGAAGAGGTCCAGCCCGTGGACTCCTCTCGCTAGCAACACGAAGACATGTGTAACACCCCAAAATCTGCTAAAGAGGAGAATTTAAAAATTTTTGGACGTATTGCATGTGGTGCAAAAATTCAAATTTAAATTGGAATTCAAATTCAAATCAAAACAGAAAAGAAAAGGAAAAAGAAAAAGAAAAAGAAAAACCCCACCGGCCAGTGGGCCAAAACCCACCAGCCGGCCCACTACTCCCCCGCGCCAGCCAACAACCACACGCCCTCTCTTCCTCTCACTGACACGCGGGGCCCGCGTGTCATCTCCTACCTCCCACGCGCTCCCAACGGCCGGACTCTTCCCCGCGCCCGATCTCAACGAACTCCGGAAACCCGCGCCCCCATCCCGAATTCTGGTCCCGGACGTCTCAAACTCGATCCCAACAGACCGCCGCCCTCCGTCGCCTATATAAACGCCAACAATCGCCCTGTTTCCCCCCCCCCCCCCCCCCGATCGGCCGTTCTTCTCTCCGGTGAGAACTGAAGATTCAATCCCTGTATTCTTTCGATCATTGAACGGATTATCTGATCTAACGCGCTGATCATGCTCCACCGCCCCCAGGGAGCCCTGCACGTGAAGGAAACGACAAGTTTCGCGCCCTGGCAGCTGTTCCGACGTGCACCGAAGATCGTCACCGTTGAAGCTCGCCGCCGACCGACTTCCAGGACCTCCGAGTGCTGGAAAACCCCTCGGTGAGCCTCCCCTACCCCTCCGCAACCGATCCATGCAAAAAGATGCAAGTTCTTACGAGTAGCGGCAAAAGCCGAGGCTACGCCGGCGAGATCGCCACCCCCGCCGCCGCGCGCGCGGGCTGGCTCCTGCCAGGGCGACGTGGCCACTTGAGGGCCATCTATATTAAATCGCACGGTAGAATTAAAACCCGCGCGTACCGGTTCGATGATCTAATCTAAGCCGTCCACTTTAAATCAGACGGTCCACATCAGCCCCGCATTATAAAGGCCAGGGTTCTTACGCGCTACCCCCTGGGGATTTTGGAAAACACAAGCTAGCCCCGGAAACTTCTGATCTAGCCCCTGGAACTTCAGAAATTCATGTAAATTCATTTAAAAATCATTTTTAGCCCCTGGAATTAATAAAAATTAGCAAAACCCCTCTGTTATGTGTAGTTAGACCCCTGGAAATTTGTAAAATAATAAATTAGACCCTGTAGTAGGGTGGATTTACCTTTTTGACCCTGTATGATATTAAATTCAGAAATTTGAATATGTGACAAGGATTTAAATTTAAAAGGTAAGGCAAACACATGTACAAATTTAAATTTAAACTCTTCTAGCACTTGGAAAACTTTAGAATGAGTTAAAATAGATTTTTGGTTGAAATGAATCTGTCTAATTGTTGTTCATATTTATTAGTTCTAGAAATACCTTTTTAGGCTAGGAAATAATTCTGAAAACTGATAAAATAAATTTAAATTAGCTCACATCAGAGGAGAAGTTTAAAAATATATTATTTAATATTTTAGATCAGAACCTATTCTGTTTAGATGATATGCCCTACTATTTAATATTAAAACTCACTTTTAGGCATAGAAGATAAATCTGAAAAATATAGGAAAATAGGTATGCATAATTAGAAAATGATAAATGAAGTCTCCAAATCCAAAAACTTCAGTTTAGGATTTGGTAGAAGATCTGAAAACCTATTTGGAATCGGAAAATACCTTTTATACAAACTTTGTGGCTAAGAAGTGTAATAATTGAATATAAAGAATTTGTTCAAATTGGAACTTCATATATAGTGTGCAAATAGAAATCTGAACATAGAAGTTAGAAATCATATACATATGTTTAAAAGTGAATGTAGGCCAAAAATCAACACATGTAGAGTAACCACAACACTTAGAAATGTGAATGACTTTCATAGGTATGTATGGGTGGTTTGTATGAAGTGAAAGTGTGAACTATGTCTTATGGATTGTTGTTTTCTTTTGCTATGTGTATTGGCATTAGTAGAACCTGCCCCAGAGCATGTTCTCCCCTTCCAAGACCAAGACTTTCCATTTCCAAAGCAGCAGGAAGAAGGCAAGTGTCCTTGACCACTTTGATCCTATACTAGGATGTGTAGATAGAATTATTTTGCATTGTCAATTGAAATATGAAATCCATGCTAGGAAGTTTCCCTAGAATTGCATTACCTTGTTTCCTTGTAGCTTGGATTGGGATTTATTTTATCATATCATTTATTTATACGCTTATGCTTAGCCATGCTTAGAATGGCATTATTGGGATATGAGATCATCAATTTATTTACCTTACTCTTGAATGAGATATTATGAGTTATGTAGAGGTAGGGATCGAGGCAAGTTGGATGATTTGGTTGGTGCTGAGGAGTAGGTGTAAGCTGGACTACCATATGAACCGCAAGGCTAAAGAGGGGGCCACTGCTGCGGGGTTGGAGCCTCTTGTATGCTGTTAGGGGTGAAAAGTGGGCCCACGCTCGTCGGGAATCCCTTTGTAAAGGCTTCGTAGTGATCTCCTGGCTACACACCTGGGAAGTGTGAATGTGGTCCACCCAGCAACGGGGGATGAAATCACTACATGTGGGTACAGTGGTGCAAACTCTGCAGAGTCAAAACTGTCATGACAGCCGTGCTCACGGTCAAGAGCGGCTTGGACTTATTCATGATTAGAGGATGATGACCTTGGAAGTTGTGGATGTTAAGCGGGGAGCTTAACATTGGAAATGATGTTATGGTTATTTGATTATGATGATGGGTTGGGAGATTGGGACCATTTCGCCTATGTAGTAATGTAGGTGCTTAATAAGCTAAGGTGATAGGTATTAATTGCGTAGTGCTTTAACCATGAGTTCAACCTCTCATTGCTCTAGCCATGCATGACATAACTTTCCCGCACTTGCTGAGTACCAACGGTACTCAAACTTGCATATTTGTTGGTTTAAATTGCTGCTCAGGTCAAGGGGATGATGTGGTGTTCAATGACCAAGACTTTGGACCCGAAGAAGGATTCTAGGTTCATGGAGTCCCTCGGGCAACGCCTGTGACGGGGCCCACAAGAATAACATTCCGCTGCTAGTTTATTTACGTGTTATGAACTTATTATCGTCCATCGAGACATATGCTTTGTAAGACATATTTATATTCGACACCTGGCTTGTAATAAATGATGCTTCACTATTTGTCATCACATGTATGAGAAAATGATCCTAGCATACATGTGATATTCACTCGGTTGTTCTTCGGAGGAACCGGGTGTGACAGAAGTGGTATCAGAGCCAAGGTTGCCCGTAGGAACGTGGACCTAGGTTGAAATAGACGTATTTAAGGACCCTATTTTCTTAAAAACTATTTTACAAAGGTGTGGGTTGAAAAGTGTTATTTAATGGGTCACTTTATTCACCTTGCCCCAACTCTATTCAAAACCGGATTTTTATTTAAATCTTATCTAACTTGATTTTAAATGCTTTATGTTTTAGATGGTTCGCATGATCCGCACCGCCCGCAAGTCCACCGGAGGGAGAGTTCCTGTAGTTGCCCTTGCCCTAAGAGAGGGGAATCGTCCGGTACTACTCCTACGGATTGGCAGTAGGAGGCTTGTTGCGCCGTCTTCGACATATGCTCCAAGCCGCTGGCAATACGGGAAAGCTAACCATACACTACATCACCACCCGTACCATCCGTGAGAAGTGGGAAGAATGGAGTCCAGAAATGAGGATTATCCATGAAAATCAGCTGCTCAAGATCCACCGCTCTCCAGCTTGTCGAGCAACACAGATCGATGCGGAGAAGGATGTCACCTGGGAGGCCATCACCTGCCAGAGTTACCTCTACCGTCGCCACCTGGACAGGACTGAGTACATGTATGTCCTCCAGCGTGAGAGTGGTACAGCGGAGTACAAGTACCCGCCAGTGCAGCAGGGGACTTCCCATGAGCACATGGACCTGTGCTTGGAGGATGTTGCTGTGCTCAGCACTCGACTGCAGGAGTGTCAGCAGAAGCTTCAGGATGTTTGTTACACCCTGAAGGAGATCGAGGCATTGCTTCGAGCCAGCTTGAGGGCGAGAGAAAGAGGATATGGGAATGAACTGTGTGTCACCGTGAATGACACATGGACTCCTGACTCCCCAGATCACCGGGCGAGCTGGCGTCACCGCACTTCTCCACCAGCAGCTTCCACACCCAAAGCGGAGTCAGAGGGCAGCCGCAATAATGAGGAAGATCCCGAGGAGCCAGCTCAGTGATACGAGTCGTGTAGAGTCCTTTCCCTTAGTTCAGCAGGTTATCGAGTAGTCGAGTCGATACCTTAGTTAATGGTGTCTTAATGTTTAGTGTGGGACGTGAGTTGTGGAAGCAATGGGCATTTGTCCGCAACCTCGTCTTTAGGCTGTTTTGCTTTGATGTGTGAACCCCTATGAATTAAGAGTGCAGTTATTTTCGTGTGAGATGTGAAACCCTCAGAAAATGTTAATATAATAAGACCTCATGAGTTTAAGTTTAAACAAGCAAATTGGGAATTTAATACGAAATGCTTTAAATTAACATTTGGTTGATCATGATAGATGGCCGGAAGAGGAAAGGGTCATGGTGCCAACCCCGCCAACAACAACGATGAGGCCGGCAACCCTGATCTTTCTAGAGGACAAGACAGGGTAGTTCGCCGTGAAGGAGTTGATCCCATCCACCAAATGCTTGAAAATCAGAATCAGCTCATCCAGAGCCTAACTCAAGTGGTGGCCAACTTGCACCAAGTTCCACCTCCACAAGCTGCACCACGCCAACCAAGGTTGAGTGAGTTTCTAGGGACTCAACCTCCCAAGTTTGCAAGTGCTGCTGAACCTCTGGAGGCAGATGATTGGATAAAGACCATTGAGAGCAAGATGAGGATCATACAATGCCAAGGGTATGAGAGGGTGCTGTTTGCCTCTCACCAATTGCATGGACCTGCTGCTGATTGGTGGACTGCTTACGTGGCCGCCCATCATGACCCTGAGAACATCACTTGGGAAGAGCTCAAGCGTAGTTTCCACAACCATTACATACCAAGGGGTGAACTCAAAAACAAGAGAAAGGAGTTCTTAGGGCTGCAGCAAGGAAACATGACTATGAGGGAATACCTCACTAAATTCATCCAACTGTCCCATTATGCACCACGGGACATCGAGACTGATGAGCAGAAACAGGACTGCTTTGTGGAAGGACTTACAGCGAAATGCAGTGTGCAATGTCCTCCAACGAGTATGAAAGCTTCCAAAAGATGGCGGACAGAGCATTTGTTGTAGAGAGGAAGCTGAAGGCCTTGGAAAATGAAAACAAGAGGAAGGCGGGATGGTCACACCAAGCCTCGGGTAGCAACACACGCCCACGACTGATGCAACCAACCGCAGGGCAGACGAGCCGTGCTGTGGTGCCCTACTCAGCACCCAGAGGGTACAACCCAAATTTCAGGCCTCCATCAGCACCGGCACAGCCGCAGCGTCAGTTTGTACAGCAGCCTCGTCCTCCATATCAACCTCGACCAGCAGTGCAAGGACCACAGAACCAATCCCAAGACAACAAAGGCCAGGCACCTAAGGTTGGGGTGCAATGCTTCAATTGTGGCGAGGTGGGGCACTACGCTCATAAGTGCCCAAAGAAGAAGCCCGTGCAGCCGCAACAGCAGAATGAGATGCGAGGACGGGTGAACCACGTGACCATGGAGGAGGCGCAAGAGGCACCCGACGTGGTAGTTGGTAAGTTTCCTGCCAATTTACACATTGCAACCCTGTTGTTTGATTCTGGTGCTACCCACTCGTTCATTGCCCAAGGGTTTGTTAAGAAGCATGATCTAGCAACAACACAAATGAATCATATGCTAGCAGTAAACTCTCCAGGGGGAGAAATAAGGACAAGACAAGTGTGTCCCAAGGTGAATCTAGACATTAATATGGTGGTATTTACTGCAAACCTCATAGTGATAGATTCACCAGGGATAGATATTATTTTGGGTATGGATTGGTTGACCAAACATAAAGGAATCATCCATTGTCCGACAAAAACGGTGGAACTAACTCACCCTAGTGGCACCAGAGTAGAGTTCATAACCATACAAGAGCCTAGGAGGGACATTAAACTCAATCAAGTTGAGGTGGAAGTGGAGGAGATCAGGATCATCAGGGAATATCCAGACGTTTTTCCGGAAGAGTTGCCAGGTATGCCTCCCGATTGTGAGGTGGAATTCGCGATTGAGCTAGTGCCTGGAACAGCTCCGATATACAAGAGACCCTATCGGATGGACTCCAAACAGCTGGAAGAACACAAGGAACATTTAAGAGAATTGACAGAGAAGGGGTACATTCCTCCTAGTTCCTCACCATGGGGAGCCCCAGTGATATTTGTGCCCAAGAAGGACGGAACCCAAAGGTTGTGCGTAGACTACCGTGCGTTGAATGAAGTAACCATCAAGAACAAGTACCCATTACCCCGCATTGAAGACTTGTTTGATCAGTTGAGGGGAGCTTGTGTGTTCTCAAAAATTGATCTCAGGTCGGGATACCACCAACTTAAGATAAGACAAACTGATATTCCAAAGACAACTTTTGTATCTCGGTACGGACTGTATGAATACACTGTCATGCCTTTCGGGCTAACTAATGCCCCAGAATACTTCATGTATCTCATGAACAAGGTATTCATGGAATATCTGGACAAATTTGTGGTGGTTTTCATTGATGACATTCTCGTCGTCTCCAAAGATGAAGAAGAACATGAGAGACATTTAAGGTTGGTGTTGCAAAAGCTGAGAGAACACCAACTATATGCCAAGTTGAGGAAGTTTGAACTTTGGCTGAAGAGAGTTCCCTTCTTAGAACATATAATCTCGGAGGGAGGAATCTCCGTAGATCCCGCCAAGATCGAGGATGTACAGAAGTGGAAGACCCCTGAGAATGTCGGGGAAGTTCGAAGCTTCTTGGGATTGGCTGGGTATTATCGACGGTTTATTGAGGGTTTCTCAAAGATCTCGAGACCCCTCACCAAATTGTTAGAGAAGGGAATCACATTCACATGGACACCGCAGTGCGAGACGAGTTTTCAAGAATTAAAGAAAAGATTGACAACATCCCCAGTGCTAGTTATGCCAGACATGCAGAAGAACTTTTCGGTGTACTACGATGCCTCTGGACACGGGTTGGGATGTGTTCTCATGCAAGAGGGGCATGTCGTGGCTTATGCGTCCCGGCAGCTCCGGAAACACGAGAAGAACTATCCTACACATGACCTAGAGCTAGTTGCAGTGGTACACGCGTTGAAGATTTGGCGGCATTACTTGATGGGGAAGAGGACAGAGATATATACAGATCATAAGAGCTTAAAGTATATTTTCACACGGCCAGATCTCAACCTCAGACAAAGGAGATGGTTAGAGCTGATCAACGACTTTGATGTGGGCATCAACTATCATCCTGGGAAAGCGAACGTCATGGCAGATGCTCTAAGCCGGAAAGTGCAGGTCAACATGTTGAGTTCGAAGGACATGCCTACAGAATTGAAAGAAGAGATTGCAAAACTCAATCTATGTCTGGTGAATAGTGGTGAGGCCATCGCCATGGAAGTGGACTCCACATTAGAGCAAGACATACGCGATGGTCAAAAGAATGATGAGAAGATACAAGAAATTAGAGAACTCATCAAGGATAATAAAGCCCTTGTTTTCAGAGAGGATGAACAAGGTACGGTGTGGCATGGGAAAAGAATCTGTGTGCCTGAAGTGAAGGAGATCCGTGAATTGATTTTGAAGGAGGCTCATGATTCCGACTATTCCATTCATCCTGGGAGTACAAAGATGTATCATGACCTCAAGAGCAGGTATTGGTGGTATGGCATGAAGCGGGATGTCGCGGAACATGTTGCCCTATGTGACACATGTCAGTTGGTGAAAGCAGAACATCAACGACCCGCGGGATTATTGCAACCACTCAAAGTGCCTGAATGGAAATGGGAAGAAATAGGTATGGATTTCATAGTGGGACTGCCTAGGACCCAATCGGGTTATGATTCGAGATCGGTCATCATCGACAGGCTAACCAAGGTAGCTCATTTCATCCCCATGAAAGAAAGCTACAGCGGATCCAAACTGGCAGAATTATACATGTCAAGGATCGTGTGTTTCCATGGAGTGCCAAAGTAGATAGTGTCAGATCGAGGGACACAGTTCGCCTCAAGGTTCTGGCAGAAGTTACATGAAACCATGGGAACCCATCTAAATTTCAGTTCTGCCTATCACCCCCAGACTGACGGGCAGACGGAAAGAACCAATCAGATCCTTGAGGATATGCTGAGAGCGTATGCGCTCAAGAACAATAGGAGTTGGGATAAGAACTTACCGTATGCGGAGTTCTCCTATAACAACAGCTATCAGGCTAGTATGAAGATGTTACCATTTGAGGCTTTGTACGGGAGGAAGTGCAGAACTCCAATATTTTGGAACCAAATAGGGGAAAGTAAAGTGTTTGGGCCCGAGGTACTACAGGAAGCCGAGGCGAAAGTGAGGGAAATCCGCAACAACTTGAGGATAGCACAGACACGACAAAAGAGCTATGCCGATGTACGGAGAAGAGAGCTCATTTTCAACGTGGGGGACTATGTCTATCTCAAGGTGTCCCCTATCCGAGGACTTCGTCGGTTCACCTCGATACATCGGAACCTTTCAGGTTCTGGAGAGGAAAGGCGAAGTGGCATATCAACTAGGACTACCGGCTCGCCTATCAGATGTGCATGACGTATTCCATGTGTCACAGCTCAAGAAATGTCTGAGGACGCCTGAAGAGATGTAACCCATGAATGAGGTCGACGTAGGAGAGGATCTGTCTTATGCCGAGCAACCAGTCAAGATTTTGGTGACAATGGAACGCCTCACAAGAAATAAAAGAATCCGGATGTGCAAGGTGTAGTGGAAGCATCACTCGGAGGAGGAGGCCACATGGGAGCGAGAAGACGAGCTTAAGGCACAGTTTCCAGAATTGATTTCCTAGAACCACCAATCTCGAGGACGAGATTTCTTTTAAGGAGGGTAGAGCTGTAACACCCCAAAATCTGCTAAAGTGGGGAATTTAAAAAATTTTGGACGTATTGCATGTGGTGCAAAAATTCAAATTTAAATTGGAATTAAAATTCAAAAAAAACAGAAAAGAAAAGGAAAAAGAAAAAGAAAAACCCCACCGGCCAGTGGGCCGAGACCCACCAGCTGGCCCACTACTCCCCCGCGCCAGCCCACAACCGCGCGCCCTCTCTTCCTCTCACTGACACGCGGGGCCCACGTGTCATCTCCTACCTCCCGCGCGCCCCCAACGGCCGGACTCTTCCCCGTGCCCGATCTCAATGAATTCCGGAAACCGGCGCCACCAGCCTGAATTCTGGTCCCGGACGTCTCAAACTTGATCCCAACAGATCGCCGCCCTCCCTCGCCTATATAAACGCCAACAATCGCCCTGTTCCCCCCCCCCCAATCGGCCGTTCTTCTCTCCGGTGAGAACCGAAGATTCAATCCCTGTTTTCTTTCGATCATTGCAAGGATTATCTGATCTAACGCGCTGATCGTGCTCCACCGCCCCCAGGGAGCCCTGCACGTGAAGGAAACGACAAGTTTCGCGCCCTAGCAGCTGTTCCGACGTGCACCGAAGATCGTCGCCATTGAAACTCGCCGCCGACCGACTTCCAGGACCTCCGAGTACTGGAAAACCCCTCAGTGATCCTTCCCTACCCCTCCGCAGCCGATCCATTCAAAAAGATGCAAGTTCTAACGAGTAGCGGCAAAAGCCGAGGCTGCGCCGGCGAGATCGCCACCCCCGCCGCCGCAGGCCGCCGCGCACGCGGACTGGCTCCGGCTACGGCGACGTGGCCACTTGAGGGCCGTCTATTTTAAATCGCATGGTAGAATTAAAACCCGCGCGTATCGGTTCCATGATCTAATCTGAGCCGTCCACTTTAAATCGGACGGTCCACATCAGCCCCGCGTTATAAAGGCCGGGATTCTTACGCGCTACTGGAAACTTCTGATCTAGCCCCTGGAACTTCAGAAATTCGTGTAAATTCATTTAAAAATCAGTTTTAGCCCCAGGACTTAATAAAAATTAGCAAAACCCCTCTGTTATGTGTAGTTAGACCCCTGGAAATTTGTAAAATAATAAATTAGACCCTGTAGTAGGGTGGATTTACCTTTTTGGCCCTATATGATATTAAATTCAGAAATTTGAATATGTGATAAGGATTTGAATTTAAAAGGTAAGGCAAACACATGTACAAATTCAAATTTAAACTCTCCTAGCACTTGGAAAACTTTAGAATGAGTTAAAAATAGATTTTTGGTTGAAATGAATATGTCTAATTGTTGTTCATATTTATTAGTTCTAGAAATACCTTTTTAGGCTAGGAAATAATTCTGAAAACTGATAAAATAAATTTAAATTAGCTCACATCAGAGGAGAAGTTTAAAAATATATTATTTAATATTTTAGATCAGAACCTATTCTGTTTAGATGATATGTCCTACTATTTAATATTAAAACTCACTTTTAGGCATAGAAGATAAATCTGAAAAATATAGGAAAATAGGTATGCATAATTAGAAAATGATAAATGAAGTCTCCAAATCCAAAAACTTCAGTTTAGGATTTGGTAGAAGATCTGAAAACCTATTTAGAATAGGAAAATACCTTTTATACAAACTTTGTGGCTAAGAAGTGTAATAATTCAATATAAAGAATTTATTCAAATTGGAACTTCATATATAGTGTGCAAATAGAAATCTTAACATACAAGTTAGAAATAATATACATATGTTTAAAGGTGAATGTAGGCCAAAAATCAACACATGTAGAGTAACCACAACACTTAGAAATGTGAATGACTTTCATAGGTATGTATGGGTGGTTTGTATGAAGTGAAAGTGTGAACTATGTCTTATGGATTGTTGTTTTCTTTTGCTATGTGTATTGGCATTAGTAGAACCTGCCCCAGAGCATGTTCTCCCCTTCCAAGACCAAGACTTTCCATTTCCAGAGCAGCAGGAAGAAGGCAACTGTACTTGACCACTTTGATCCTATACTAGGATGTGTAGATAGAATTATTTTGCATTGTCAATTGAAATATGAAACCCATGCTAGGAAGTTTCCCTAGAATTGCATTACCTTGTTTCCTTGTAGCTTGGGTTGGGATTTATTTTATCATATCATTTATTTATATGCTTATGCTTAGCCATGCTTAGAATGGGATAATTGGGATATGAGATCATCAATTTATTTACCTTACTCTTGAATGAGATATTATGAGTTATGTATAGGTAGGGATCGAGGCAAGTTGGATGATTTGGTTGGTGCTGGGTGCACGAGACTCGGGTTTGTGTTTAGTACTTGCCTGGATCCTAAGGACCGGTTCATGGAGCATGTAACCTGGCTTTACCGTGCCAACCACATGCTGAGATGGGGCAGCTTGGCCAATTAATTAGGTGTATCCCCAGCGTAGTATGGGTGTGTTGGATGGTGCGGGGAGTAGGTGTCAGCTGGACTACCATATGAACCGCAACGCTCAAGAGGGGGCCACTGCAGCGGGGTTGGAGCCTCGTGTATGCTGTTAGGGGTGAAACCTCAGTGGGCCCATGCTTGTCGGGAATCCCTTTGTAAAGACTTCGTAGTGATCTCCTGGCTACACACCTGGGAAGTGTGAATGTGGTTCGTGGCCACTGGCATAATGGAGGTTCTTTTAGTCCACCCGGTAACGGGGGATGAAATCACTACATGTGGGTACAGTGGTGCAAACTCTGCAGAGTCAAAACTGTCATGACAGCCGTGCTCACGGTCAAGAGCGGCTTGGACTTATTCATGATTAGAGGATGATGATTTTGGAAGTTGTGGATGTTAAGCGTGGAGCTTAACATTGGAAATGATGTTATGGTTATTTGATTATGATGATGGGTTGGGAGATTGGGACCATTTCACCGATGTAGTAATGTAGGTGCTTAATAAGCTAAGGTGATAGGTATTAATTGCGTAGTGCTTTAACCATGAGTTCAACCTCTCCTTGCTCTAGCCATGCATGACATAACTTTTCCACACTTGCTGAGTACCAACGGTACTCAAACTTGCATATTTGTTGGTTTAAATTGCTGCTCAGGTCAAGGGGATGATGTGGTGTTCAATGACTAAGACTTCGGACCCGAAGAAGGATTCTAGGTTCATGGAGTCCCCCGGGCAACGCCTATGACGGGGCCCACAAGAATAACATTCCGCTGCTAGTTTATTTACATGTTATTAACTTATTATCGTCCATTGAGACATGTATGACAAAATGATCCTGGCATACATGTGATATTCACTCGGTTGTTCTTCTGAGAAACCGGGTGTGACAACATGGCAGCGGCTAGGTTCTCCAACTGTGACATGACTCGGAAGTTCCCGAGTCTCACCGGACAACCTTCTTTATAGCGTTGAGGTTTACCTACAAAACCACTTATATAGCAAGAGTGAGCACAAAGGCTCAGCAAGACTTAACCTCCTCTCCTAAGACATGAAACTCTACATGAAAGTAACCTAAGACTTAAGCCTGTCATTTGCGAAAAGACTCGTCTACGAGTTCATCCTTAACTTTCAGATTTTAGCCATAATAGTAGTGACCTTGCGCCCAGCAACATTGGAACTCCACAATCAAACAAGAAACACTTCATTCCAATGTTACTTGTCCCAAGGTGGAAAAATAACTTTAGTTTGCTCTATCTCTACTTCACACATGGTTTTCATGCAATTTACAATTATCATAACAGCATTTAAAACTTTGCAAACTATTTACACACAACTTGATTACTACGTCACAACACAGGGAGCAAGCGGTAATCAATAACTGCGATGGACGGTGATTCGAATCAAACACTACCCAGATAACTCGACACATACGCCCGCCTCTGAAGACCCAACTCTGGCGTCCTTCATTACGTCGTATATGGCTACCTTTCGCAGGACACTAGACTGTAGAACCGGTCGCGCCGTATCGGGCTCATAGGTCTAATGAGACGATGTGGTATGCCTCTAGAATCCAGTGAACCTGGTACATCGGTTTCCTGGTTCCCATATGTCAGCAAGCATCCGGTACACAACTCAATACCTGCTCCTGGGTGCCGCACACGCATCGGTCCTTAACCGACACAGGCAGAGCTACTCGACCAAGACCTCGTCTTGTCGCTGCCTAACCATCCTGCCCGGTCTCATCTTTAGAAATGTAAACTTTAGTTTGCCTCAATTCCGACTACACCCGTGTAATCCCGTCTATAACTCGCGAGTAGATTCCAACTACTCGACTTCTACCGGATGTCCTCAGCTATTTAGAACGGCATTATTCTACAGCGGTGTCCCTTTCTACCCTTAAATCCAAGGTTCATTTGGTCATGAATTTGGAGTGTAAAACATCCTTGACCTAATGCACATACAAACTTAGACCCATAGTAGTGCACAAAGTAAAAACTTTAGAAAACAACTTAAATGCAAACCGGAGCTTGCCTTGGTTTTGCAGGTGACTAAAGTCAGATAATATGAGGTTAGTTGCTGATGTCTTGAAGTTCAACTCCTGCTCTTCTTGCTCCTTGATCCAAGCTTAATTTCTCCTTCTTTACTTTCCACGTTTTATCACTACACGTTATGAATAGGTATACATGTTTAATTGTAAAACCTTTGCTAACAAGTTCTAAAGACAAGTTTAAGACTGGAACTCTGTTTAAGAATTTAAAATGACACTGGTGCTAGTGGTTTGAGGGTGTGTTTAAGTACTATCATCAAGTGAGAAGTGAGGTTCATCAATTGGGTGGTGATCACCTAATAGGTTGAAAAGAACACTACTGATCCTGGGCTCCAATGGAGCAGGAAATTTTTTTGCGAGTCCCTTGTCACAAGAAAGTCCACTGGACCAAAATTCAGAATGTTTCACTGATTAGATCACCCAGAACAATTCCCTAAGCATTTAGGCATAAAGGAATTAATTCTGATTAAACTTGCACTTTCATACAAATCCAAGTCAACCATAATTTCATACATATCTCATGGAGCATGCATGAATTTTTCTAGGATTTTTGGAGCTAAGGAATGCCTAGAACTGAATTTCCAAGTTTTGGAAATTCCCTGAAAATGTTTCTGTATTCATTTGAATACAGAAACTCGAAATTAGAATTACCCTTACTAAATCAACTCCAAATGAGCTGAAACTTTAACATGTGTTTCCTATCATCCTAAAGAATATTTTGGCAAAATTTGGGGATTTTTGGATGAACCAAACTCCCTCTAAAATTCTTTTGCCGAAAAGCTTTAAAGAATTCTCCAGAATTTTCTATTGGACTTAATGCAAATTGGGTTGCATATTTGGATAGAGTTTTTCATCCTGAATCCAACCCAATTTGAATCACTAATTTTGAAGTTTCCTAGCAAAAGTTATGGGGTTCTAAAGTTTGAACTGAATTTGGAATTCAAATTAAACCAAGAATTGTTCAAACTTTGACGGCGGCCCCATTGCACACGTGTTGACCGCTGGGACCCGAGCCTCACGGGCCGCAGAGTTATTCCCGCATTGTCACAGACAGATCCGAGGCCACAGAAGATCTAACCCCTCGTAACAGAGACTGACACGTGGGCCAGCCCCCGTCTTCGTCTTCCTCCCGCCTCCCACGCGACCCCGCCGCCGAGCTCGCCAGAGATCTCGCCAGGAGTGGGTTCCGGTGCTTGGAACTTGCTGGTGCTCGCCGCCCCCACGTATTTTCGTGCGAGGAACACGTTGCCGGGCGTATCTCAGATTTACCACAGCAGGAAACCTAGGTGCGACGGCGACAGCGTCTGTGGCAACTCCGGCGATGTCGCTAGGGTGTTATACCGTACCAAACACGTCGCCGTTTGCTCGTACAGCACTACTGCACCTAGGAGAACACGGATCTAACCTCTGATCTCGCTGAAACTCGTCGGGAGTATGACCTCACCGTCGGGCTAGGTCAAAATCCGGCGAAAATCAAAAAACGCAATGAACAGCGGTTTTGCTTGATGGCTCTAGGTGGTTCTTGATCCTATGAACACACACGGAGGTATAGAAGGTGTATTCTACGTCGTGTGGGAAGTGGTTCAACGTGTGAAACGAATTCACTGAGTTCCTCCCCTCGGTCATTATCGTATGTCGTCGGCAAAACTGAAATTCCGGCGAGCACGGTCCATGACACACAGCCAGGGTTGCAGTGAAGCGAGTAGGGTTGTCGGCGAACCTTTTTGCTTTTGCAACTCGGGAGGAGAGGCTCTGTGGTGGTAGGGCGACGGATTCTTGCAATGGCGGCTTCGTCCGGTGCTGTGGAGAGAAAATGAGCTCGACGCCGGGGTTCCCGTGGGTCTAGCACCGGTTCCTTGCATCGGTCACGTTCAGGGAGGGCTGGCGACGCTGTGGAGATGTTCAGTGCGGTGTGTAGCGGCGTGGAGCAGCCGGACGGCGGTGAACCGCTCAGGTGCACGCCACTGGAGGAAGAAATCGCTCGGGAAGGCAGTATTCGAGTGAGAGAGGGCGCTGTCGCTGCGAGGAGCGTATGACCGATGCTGTGGTCGGCAGGGACGATTGAATCAATCTCAACTGAGGCGGTTCCTTTGTGGAGACAGCCGGGAAGCCACGGGCGCGCGCGTGCTGTCGCCGCTAAGCTGCTATCGCGCGCTCGGCAGAGGAGAAAAAGTGTGACACCCTCATCTCGGGTGTCAGCATATGTTCATGTTTTATGAAGAGCAAACATTTTAAGAATAGAAGGAAGAGAGAAAAATATCAAAGGGATAGCCAATGAGAGCCGAATCCAGCTCTTAAAAAGCGCCAAAGACAACTCACCGCGGCCGCTGGCCACATGGCGTGATCGGAGCTCATCCCTGCGAAGTGGGGAGAGGCCACCGCCAAGATGGCTACGTGGCAGGTTCAGGACTCATCTCCGCGAAAGGGGAGAGGTCCGACCCTGGGGGACACGTGTTGCTCTCGGTCCTCTGCGGAAGAAGCAAAGGCATTTCCGCAGGACATGTGTCATCCTCGGAGCTAGTCCTCACGGAAATCAGAAGACCAGTCATACGGGATACGTGTCAATCTCGGAGCCTATCTCCGAGAAGTCCTGTTCTATTGACACGTGTCGCCACCGGAGCTTATCCCCAGGAGGTCTGTCGCTGCTGAACACGTGTCGACCTCGGGGCATGTCCCTGAAGAAAGGAGAGAGGAAGGACCGGCGCCAACACGTGGCGTGCGCGGAGCTGACCTCCAAAGGAGGGGGAGGTCTCGGTCGATTGACACGTGGCACAACCGGAGCTCGTCTCTGCGGAGAAGGAGATACCAGGCCCCGGAAGGACACGTGGAGCCTCCGGAGCTCAACGCCGCGAAGGTAACGA
This sequence comes from Neostapfia colusana, assembly GCA_030760725.1. Lineage (NCBI taxonomy): Eukaryota > Viridiplantae > Streptophyta > Magnoliopsida > Poales > Poaceae > Neostapfia > Neostapfia colusana. Next base: position 97,666,272 of record JASWHV010000007.1, on the reverse strand, counting down.
GTTCTGGAGCGGCGGTTACGCGTAAGAATATCAGTACGTAAAGGAAACCGACCTGAATTCCACATTGTTACCGCACCAAATCACCTAAAGATAAGATGATAGGATCCAACAATGATCTGAATAAGACTCTTATTCGGGATACAATCAGATTAGGACTCTTCTCTTCCCGATTATAAATAGAACCCAGAACCTCTGGCCGAAAACACAAACTTCTTTTGCAATTCCTGTGCCAACGACTTAGAGCCCTAGCCACAACCCGCCGAGAAAGCCATCGTCGGAGCGCGGCAAGGAAGATCGCCGGAGGAAAGCCAGGGGTCTGAGGAGGACCTCGAAAACCGAGAGGAAACGTAAGGTAGGCCCCAATACCACCTTACGATATCGTTGTGTTTTCTTCGCATCTGTTCTTTGATTCCTTTCGAACAGAAGCCTTCTCATGGACAGATCACTTGATGATCAGGTTGATCTAAAGACAAGATCATTGCCACGTCCACCCTTGATCCGAACACCTCTGTCCATGCAATCCATGCGAGAACACACCAGTCTAATAAAAATCATAGGATAGCATGCATATGCATCATCGCATCTAGTTTAAGGTTTGTGCATGATATTGATTGCTGTGAATCTTGTATACACGTGATCCTACCTAGCAGGACAAGCTCAGGGAGCTGTCTACGAAGAACTGCAGCAACCAGGTTTTGGGATTCAAGAGCAACCGGAACCGCAAGAACAAGGCAAGTGCTCCTTGACCATGTTGATCCTATGCTTTGGGTAAAACTGTTTTGTTTTGCGAAAAGGTGTGCGTACTGAGTCAAACATGATGGGAAACCCTTTTATAGGAGTTTACTAGTTTTGGTTAAACCACCCTTGTCGCCTGGGAAGTTTATAAGTCGGGTATGGTTTTTGCTTTATGCTTCGCTGAGTCTATGGGATTGGGAAGCGAGATAGATGTGTCTAGCTAACTGCACTCGTATTGATAATGAGAAACTGATGTTAATAATGGACATGGATCGGACGGAGATCTAGGCAAGACTGGGTTTGTGAACGAGGTAGCATGAGACGGTGGTTTACTTGCCATAGATCTAAGGACCGGTTCATGCATGCACATGCCAGGATAACAGTGCCACCACAAGGCCAAGTATGGGTGTGGCTTAGCTGAGTAATTAGGTAAGTTGCTAGAGTGTTATGGACTGTGGAAGGCGCGCTGAATGGGAGTCGAGTGGGGACTGCCCTGGGAACTGCATGGCACAAGAGGGGGCCCGTGGGTGGGAGAATTGGAGATTCTAGCCCTGCAGGTGAAACCTTAGTGAGTCCATACATCTAGTAACCCCTTTGTAAAGGCTATTTTGTGATCTCTTGACCATACACCGACGGATGTGTACTGGTATAATGGAGGTTCTGCAGTCGCCGACGGGTGACGAAATCACAAACTTGTGGGTAAAGAGGTGCAAACTCTGCAGAGTCTAAAACTATCATGATAGCCGAGCTTACGGTCACGAGCACCCGGTTAAACTGCCATGATTAGTTGGGAATGGTTATTGGGATGGTTATTGGGAAGGTTCTTGGTTATGGTTATGGTTTGGGACTGTTGAGTCCGGGTGATGAGATGGTTGCAAGACTGTTGGGTCATGACATGAGATTGGTCTCGGTGTGAGACGAGGTTGTTTTATGAGGTGAGATGGTAGCGAATACGAGGAGGTATTCGTGAGTATGAATAAAGGATTGGTTAATGTTCGGATGGAACACGGGTAGTGATGGAGGTATGTTGGTAATTTAATACATGCTGGGATTACATCTAAAGTTAAGTTGCTGTTTTATACTGGTTTTATAAATCTGCATTTTCTGCAAATTAGCCTTTATATGCCTACCTTGTTTATGAGCTGCATATCATGTGTTTTCCCGCGCTTTCTGAGTACATCAGTGTACTCAAACTTGCATTACTACTTCATCAGCAGCAGCAGGAGAAGCCTACTATGAAGATCAAGTGGAGGATCACGGCGTGTGATCTATTCTCAACCTTGCCTGTGGAGGGAGTAGAGATGGAGCCACTTCTGCTTAGATTTGCTTCCGCATTAGCTAAATTGCTTCCGCTTTATAATAAAGACTTCTGCTGCATAGAAATAAGACTTCCACTGTGAGCATGAGTCCAAGACTCATGAGGTATTGTAATAAACTCTGTTATTCGTGGTAATATATAATCTGAATTCAGTTTTTGGAACGTATGTGTATGCGTGATGAACATCCTGGGCACACATATGCATTAGTTCTCGGTTCCGTGGTTTTTCCACAGAATTGAGGGCGTCACAGATTGGTATCAGAGCCACGGGTTGACAGTAGGTTACACACCTAGATAGAAACCTTAGATTGATATTAGAGCCACAGGTTAACAAGCAAGTTACACCCCTAAATAGGAGTCACAAGCGTCCTAGGGTGAATAGCTTAAATCGGCCTTGAAACCACCTTGGCATAGGGAACCATCCTTGAATAGGAGTTGTGTGGGCCCTTGTGATGATTATTTGTGATTATGTGCTTAGTATGAAGTTGTGGGACGTCTCAAAACGTTGTCCACATCCGCACGTAAGAAGAAAGAGGTGTGAGATGTCTCGGCACTTGCTCACATCCTCATATTGGCTAATATATACATAGTCCAACTCACCTTGATGCATATAGTTGGAGGGAATCTACCTAACCTTCTAATATCCTGATCTATTTCGATCTCTCTCACAAATGGTGAGAGGAAACGCCGGCCGAAGGAACGTCCAGGAGGATAACCATGATGAAGTTCCTGCTAACCCAGGAGCTGGCGAAAACCATCTGGAGAGGTTGATGGCCATGCAAAACCAGCTTATGCAAACCATGATCCAAACTTTGGGTCAGTTGCAGGCCAACCAAAACCCCGTTCCGGCACCGCCGCCCCCACCACCGCCGGCTCATAACAGGTTGGGAGAGTTCATGAGGACTCGACCACCCACCTTTGCTCAAGCTAGTGATCCCATGGAGGCCGATGATTGGTTAAAATCCATGGAGAAAAAGCTTACTATTGTTCAGTGCAATGACCGAGACAAGGTTCTCTTCGCGTCGCACCAACTTACGGGAGCCGCTGCTGACTGGTGGGATGCCTTGAGCAACGCCCATGCCAACCCGGAGACAATCAATTGGACTGAGTTCAAGGAAAGTTTCCGCTCTCACTACATCCCTGCTGGTGTAATGATGCTAAAAAGGCAGGAGTTCGAAGGTCTCCGCCAAGGGCAGAAAAGTGTGAATGAGTATCTCAACAAGTTCATACAACTGTCCTGATATGCCCCCGAAGATGTCAACTCAGACCAAAGGAAGCAGTACCTGTTCATGAGAGGGTTGAACAATGAGATCCAGGTTCAGCTCCTCAACAATGACTACGTAAGCTTCCAGAAGCTGGTTGTCAAGGCCATAGTGGTTGAAAACAAGATCCGAGAGATCGAGCGAGAGTGCAAGAGGAAGATGCCATACCAGCCCCAAGGGAGCAACGTACGACCTAGGTACATGCCCCCTACACCGCAATATGGATCAACCACTCCTGCATACTGCCCTGGTCAGCCACCACAGCAACAATTCGTTGCACTGGCACCTCGTGTGCCCATGCCTCCTGCGCCCCGACCTAACAATGGCGCCCCTGTTCAAAACCCCCGCCCCAACGTACCTGCTGCCATAGGCAGAAAGGCATGCTTTGCATGCGGGGAAGTAGGACACTTCGCAAACCAGTGCCCGAGGAGAGGCCCTGGACAGCAAGGTAACGTGCCCAAGCAGAACCCGCGACCGAACGGAGGAGACAATCAAGGGAACCGTGGACAGCAGAACTATGCTCACGGCCACGTGAACCATGTCACTACCGAGGAAGCACAACAGGCTGAGGACGTCATAATTGGTATGTTCCTTGCCAACTCCAACCCAGCCACCATCTTATTTGATTATGGAGCATCGCATTCCTTCATATCATCCAAATACGTTGCCAAACATCATCTACCCGTATTCCACTTAGAATGTGCTATGTTAGTTAATTCTCCCGGAGGAGAAATGAGGACTAATATAGTATGTCCTAAAGTAAGCCTTAAAATAAGGGGAGTAGACTTCCTTGCCAACCCTATTGTCTTGGACTCCCAAGGGATTGACATCATACTCAGAATGGATTGGCTAAGTAAACACAACGGAGTAATCCAATGTGCTGAGAGGAGCGTGCAGTTGACAAACGAGCACGGAATTCGTGTCGAGTTTGAGTCAGCCCAGCAAACAACCGAACGGGCAAATTTGAACCACGTCGAAGGAGCAACATTGGACAACATTCCAGTGGTTCAGGAATTTTCGGACGTGTTCCCGGAAGAGCTTCCAGGTATGCCACCTGACCGGGACATCGAGTTTGCCATAGATTTGGTACCCGGAGCAACACCAATAGCCAAGAGACCCTATAGGATGCCCGTCAACGAGCTAGTTGAACTCAAGAAGCAAATTCAAGAACAGTTGGAAAAGGGTTTTATCCGTCCTAGCTCGTCACCATGGGGAGCTCCGGTGCTCTTCGTGGACAAAAAGGATGGAACCCAAAGGATGTGCGTGGACTATAGGTCTCTCAACGAGGTAACAATCAAGAACAAATACCCTCTGCCCCGTATAGAGGACCTATTCGACCAAATGAAGGGAGCCCGAGTATTCTCCAAGATTGATCTTCGGTCGGGATACTTTCAGCTGAAGATTAAGCCCTACGATATACCTAAGACAGCCTTTCCGACACGGTATGGTTCATATGAATATACCGTTATGTCTTTTGGATTGACGAATGCACCTGCATACTTCATGTACCTTATGAACAAGGTTTTCATGGAGTACTTGGACAAGTTTGTCGTAGTTTTCATCGACGACATTATGGTGTATTCAAAAAGTGAGGAGGAGCATGAAGAACATCTGGGATTGACCCTGCAGAAGTTGCGTGAGCATCAATTGTATGCCAAGATCAACAAGTGTCAATTTTGGCTAAAAGAAATATCTTTCCTAGGCCACATTATCTCCAAGGAAGGGGTATCGATTGGTCCTAGAAAGGTGAGAGATGTTCTGAAGTGGGACCAACCGAAGAGCGTGAGGGATATTCGGAGTTTCCTTGGGATGGAAGGATACTATCAGTGCTTGATTAAAGACTTCTTTAGGATAGCAAAACCTATGAAGGAGTTGCTAATGAAGGGAAAAGTCTTTCAATGGAAACCAGCTTGCCAAGAAAGTTTCGAGGAACTCAAGAAAAGGCTAACCACAGCACCAGTTCTGGTATTACCAGACGTAAGCAAGAGCTTGGACATATACTGTGACGCATCTAGACAAGGGCTCGGATGTGTGCTCATGCAGGGAGGACAAGTGGTAGCCTATGCCTCACGGCAATTAAAGAAGCACGAGCTTAACTATCCTACACATGACTTGGAGTTAGCAGCAGTAGTGCATGCATTGAAGATTTGGAGACATTATATACTTGGTCATCGATGTGAGATCTATACGGATCATAAAAGCCTCAAGTACATATTCACACAAACGGACTTGAATTTGAGGCAACGTCGATGGTTAGAACTCATCAAGGATTATGATGTTGGAATCAACTATCACCCCGGGAAGGCCAATGTAGTAGCTGATGCATTGAGCAGAAAGGGAGCATGTCATCAACTTACGGTTTGGGAGCTACCACCCGAACTACGTAAGGAGTTCGAACGGTTACACCTCGGATTCTTGAATAACATGGAAATAATAGAGATCCACTACTCATTGGAGCAAGAAATAAGAGAGGGCCAAGCAACGGACGAGGAGATCAAGGAAAGAATCCGACAAGGAATAGAGAAGGATTTCAAGGAGGATGAAAAGGGTACGCTTTGGCTAGGAAAAAGGATTTGTGTGCCGAACATAAGACACCTTCGCGACATGATATTGAAGGAGGCACATGATTCCCCCTATTCCATACATCCCGGAAGCACCAAAATGTACAAGGACTTGAAAACTTGTTATTGGTGGGATGGTATAAGAGGGATATAGCCGAATACGTTGCCCTATGCGACACATGCCAGCGGGTGAAGGCCGAACATCAAAAACCCGCTGGATTGTTGCAACCTTTGAAGATACCCGAATGGAAGTGGGAGGATATCAGTATGGATTTCATCGTCAGATTGCCATGTACTCAGTCGAGTTATGACTCCATCTGGGTTATCGTTGACCGATTGACGAAAACCGCACATTTTCTTCCTGTAAAGACCAGTTACAACGTTGCACAATTGGCATAGTTATACATGGAGCAGATCGTGTGCCGTCACGGAGTTCCGAGGAGGATAGTCTCAGATCGAGGTTCTCAGTTTACCTCTAGGTTCTGGAGGAAGCTGCAGAAAGCCATGGGTACACGATTGGATTTTAGCTCCGCCTATTACCCACAAAAAGATGGACAAACCGAAAGGACAAACCAAATTTTGGAGGACATGTTGAGAGCTTGCGCCTTGAAACGTGGGCATAGTTGGGATCAGAGTTTACCGTATGCCGAATTCTCCTATAACAACAGCTATCAAGCTAGCTTGAAGATGTCGCCTTTCGAAGCCTTATATGGTAGACGGTGTAGAACGCCACTGTTTTGGAACGAGACCAGAGAAAACCAGGTGTTTGGACCCGAAGTGCTACAAAAAGCCGAAGAGCAAGTCCAAACAGTACGGGAGAACTTAAAGGCTGCTCAGTCACGACAGAAAGGCTATGCGGACAATAGGCGAAGGAAGTTGACTTTCAAAGTGGGAGACTTCGTATACCTTAAGGTATCGCCTGTCCAAGGCCAACGACGTTTCAACGTCAAAGGCAAGCTAGCACCTCGCTACATTGGACCATTTAAGATTCTGAATAAGCGAGGAGAAGTAGCCTATCAACTAGAGCTCCCAAACCACCTCTCCAACGTACATGACGTATTTCATGTATCCCAGCTCAAGAAGTGCTTGAGAGCACCAGAGGAACAAGTATCAATGGGAGAGCTTGAACTTCAAAAGGACTTGATGCGGAACACCCTGTCCGAATCTTGGACGTAACGGAAAGGGTCACCCAAAACAAAGTAATCGATTGTGCAAGGTACAATGGAGCCATCACACCGAAGCTGAAGGCACATGGGAGCGAGAAGAGGATATCAAAGCAGAATTTCCCCATCTATTTTCTACTAACGAATCTCGAGGGCGAGATTCAATTTAAGGGGGGTAGATTTGTGACACCCTCATCTCGGGTGTCAGCATATGTTTATGTTTTATGAAGAGGAAACATTTTAAGAAGAGAAGGAACAGAGAAAAATATCAAAGGGATAGCCAATTAGAGCCTAATCTGGCTCTCAGAAAGCGCCAAAGACAGCTCACCGCGGCCGCTGGCCATGTGGCATGATCGGAGATCATCCCTGCGAAGTGGGGAGAGGCCGCCGCCAAGATGGGTACGTGGCAGGTTCGGGACTCATCTCCGCAAAAGGGGAGAGGTCCGACCCTGGGGGACACGTGTTGCTCTCGGAGCTTTCCTCTACAGAAGAAGCAAAGGCATTTCCGCGGGACACGTGTCATCCTTGGAGCTAGTCCTCGCGGAAATCAGAAGACCAGCCATAAGGGATACGTGTCGATCTCGGAGCCCATCTCCGAGAAGTCCTGTTCTATTGACACGTGTCGCCACCGGAGCTTATCCCCAGGAGGTCTGTCGCTGCTGGACACGTGTCGACCTCAGGGCATGTCCCTGAAGAAAGAAGAGAGGAAGGACCGGCGCCAACAAGTGGCGTGCGTGGAGCTCACCTCCAAAGGAGGGGGAGGTCTCGGTCGATTGACACGTGGCACAACCGGAGCTCGTCTCTGCGGAGAAGGAGATACCAGGCCCCGGAAGGACACGTGGAGCCTCCGGAGCTCATCGCCGCGAAGGTAACGAGTTCTGGAGCGGCGGTTACGCGTAAGAATATCAGTACGTAAAGGAAACCGACCTGAATTCCACAACGTTACCGCACCAAATCACCTAAAGATAAGATGATAGGATCCAACAACGATCTGAATAAGACTCTTATTCAGGATACAATCAGATTAGGACTCTAATCTTCCCGATTATAAATAGAACCCAGAACCTCTGGCCGAAACCACAAACTTCTTTTCCAATTCCTGAGCCAACGACTTAGAGCCCTAGCCACAACCCGTTGAGAAATCCATCGCCGGAGCGCGGCAAGGAAGATCGCCGGAGGAAAGACAGCGGTCTGAGGAGGACCTCGAAAACCGAGAGGAAACATAAGGTAGGCCCCAATACCACCTTACGATATCGTTGTGTTTTCTTCGCATCTGTTATTTGATTCCTTTCGAACAGAAGCCTTCTCGTGGACAGATCACTTGATAATCAGGTTGATCTAAAGACAAGATCATTGCCACATCCACCCTTGATCCGAACACCTCTGTCCATGCAAGCCATGCGAGAACACACCAGTCTAATAAAAATCATAGGATAGCATGCATATGCATCATCGCATCTAGTTTATGGTTTGTGCATGATATTGATTGCTGTGAATCCTGTATACACGTGATCCTACCTAGCAGGACAAGCTCAGGGAGCTGTCTACGACGAACTGCAGCAACCAGGTTTTGGGATTCAAGAGCAACCGGAACCGCAAGAACAAGGCAAGTGCTCCTTGACCATGTTGATCCTATGTTTTGGGTAAAACTGTTTTGTTTTGTGAAAAGGTGTGTGTACTGAGTCAAACATGATGGGAAACCCTTTTATAGGAGTTTACTAGTTTTGGTTAAACCACCCTTGTCGCCTGGGAAGTTTATAAGTCGGGTATGGTTTTTGCTTTATGCTTCGCTGAGTCTATGGGATTGGGAAGCGAGATAGATGTGTCTAGCTAACTGCACTCGTATTGATAATGAGAAACTGATGTTAATAATGGACATGGATCAGAAGGAGATCTAGGCAAGACTGGGTTTGTGAACGAGGTAGCATGAGACGGTGGTTTACTTGCCATAGATCTAAGGACCGGTTCATGCATGCACATGCCAGGATAACAGTGCCACCACAAGGCCAAGTATGGGTGCGGCTTAGCTGAGTAATTAGGTAAGTTGCTAGAGTGCTATTGGCTGTGGAAGGCGCGGGGAATGGGAGTCGAGTGAGGACTGCCCTGGGAACTGCATGGCACAAGAGGGGGCTCGTGGGTGGGAGAATTGGAGATTATAGCCTGCCGGTGAAACCTTAGTGAGTCCATACATCTAGTAACCCCTTTGTAAAGGCTATTTTGTGATCTCTTGACCATACACCGATGGATGTGTACTGGTATAATGGAGGTTCTGCAGTCGCCGACGGGTGACGAAATCACAAACTTGTGGGTAAGGAGGTGCAAACTCTGCAGAGTCTAAAACTATCATGATAGCCGAGCTTACAGTCACGAGCACCCGGTTAAACTGCCATGATTAGTTGGGAATGGTTATTGGGATGGTTATTGGGAAGGTTCTTGGTTATGGTTATTGGTTTGGTTATGGTTTGGGACTGTTGAGTCCGGGTGATGAGATGGTTGCATGACTGTTGGGTCATGACATGAGATTGGTCTCGGTGTGAGACGAGGTTGTTTTATGAGGTGAGATGGTAGCGAATACGAGGAGGTATCCGTGAGTATGAATAAAGGATTGGTTAATGTTCGGATGGAACTCTGGAAGTGATGGAGGTATGTTGGTAATTTAATACATGCTGGGATTACATCTAAAGTTAAGTTGCTGTTTTATCATGGTTTTATAAATCTGCTTTTTCTGCAAATAAGCCTTTATATGCCTACCTTGTTTATTAGCTGCATATCATGTGTTTTCCCGCGCTTGCTGAGTACATCATTGTACTCAAACTTGCATTACTACTTCATCATCAGCAGCAGGAGAAGCCTACTATGAAGATCAAGTGGAGCATCACGGCGTGTGATCTATTCTCAACCTTGCCTGTGGAGGGAGTAGAGATGGAGCCACTTCTGCTTAGATTTGCTTCCGCATTAGCTAAATTTCTTCCGCTTTAGAATAAAGACTTCCGCTGCATAGAAATAAGACTTCCGCTGTGAGCATGAGTCCAAGACTCATGAGGTATTGTAATAAACTCTGTTATTCGTGGTAATATATTGTAAGGGCCTCAGTTTTTGACACAAAATTGAAGTGTTCATCACCACACCACATACCTTATTTGAGGAAAGATGATGAACAGAAATGAAGAGCAAGTAACCACCATTAACATGCTCATTAGAGAACAAACTCACACATTGCAAAAGTGGTATTTCTCACATGTGATATAGGTGGACTGGACATATGAAAACTCCTACACTTTGCTAAGGATGTCCATGCCAAGTTTCACCCAAATTCAAAACCTTTTTGAGGTCATTTTGGGTATAGTTAGAAAGAGGGCAGTTTGAAACCATATTCAAATTCAAACTGTTTTTATCCCATGAATTTAAAAGTGGGAGGCATATTCTTACTCAGCACATTTTTGTGAGCTCACACACCAATTTTCACTCCATTTGGAGTTGATCTTGACATGAGCTAAGTGGGACAAATTCAAACTTTATTTGAATTCAAAACTGAACTTGTGCTGAAATTCACTCAAAATAAGCCCAATTTGAATTCTACTCAATTCAAATGGCTCATGGGTGAATACATTGATTTTCCAGGGGTAGTATGGGGTTCACTGTTTACAACAGTGATTAGGAGTAAATTTCAGAGGTTAAAATGGGGAGTGGGACCCACATGTCAGCCTCTACTTCAAATCAAACCAACTGAGACTTTTCTCACTCGGTTAACCACGCCGCCGCTGCGATTGCCACCGAGAGAAGCCACCGCGCCAGCAGCTGCTTGCCCACGCGCGGGCATGAGGCGGTGCAGAGCCTTCTTAAGGCGCCCCCCCTCCTCGGCCGAAGCATCACCCGTTCTCCCCCCGCAAGAACTCAGCGCCGGCCAAAACTTTCCGCAGCTCGGAATCGATCGGCGAGCGCCGATCACAGCTACCTCCGTCCCCTCCAGAGCCCCGGCAAGGTACTAGACACCTTCCTCCGTCTTCCCCGCTGCTAGAATTCAGTTGAAACCGATTGATCTCGGCTGTGCCGAAAGATCAATTCGGTGACTTAGAACCGCCGCACCTCGGGCTCCCGTGGACAGCCCAACCAGGGCGTTGTCACACCCGAGCCAAGGCACCCTTGGACGCGCTGGTGACCGGTGCTGCTCACCCCAGAGCCACAGCCCGAGTGATTGCTCACCGGCGGCGAATTTCCAGTTTTCCACTTTCGGTGTGCAGAAGGACCTTCGGGTGCGATTCAGTCGAATTCGTGCTCTAGAAAGGATTAGAGGGCCTCAATCCGCTCTCACACAAACTAGACACGGTAACGCACAAGTTGCCTTCACAACCCTTGGCCGGAGAACCTCTGTACCCGGCGTAATTCGAGGTTTAACAATGGCGGAATAAACGGGAGGCATCGGGCGCACGGTGAGGACCTACTTCGGGCCTTCCCCGAGCTGCCTCAAGCTCATGTCGACCTTCCCTGAGGTCCACTGATGCTTCCCGACCAGTTCCTCGAGTAGTTGAGGTGCTAGGGAAGTCAGCCGACATGGCCGAAGTCTTTCCAAGGTGGCGGCTCGTCGCCGACCATGCACCGGCCATTGTCATGAGTAGCTGACCCCAGAATCCTGTTCCCCGAGTGAAAGTAGGCAGGGACAGCCAAAATCGTGAAGTTTGGAGCTGTACAGAAGCCGGCGGCAAGCTCTCCGGCGAGGTCCCTCGGCGGTGGAGCGCGGGCGTCGCGAGGTTGAAGAAAGGGGTGGATCCCAGCTGTCAGCGGCCGATATTTTGAATCGGGATCGGGCTGCGGCCGGGATCGGGTGTGCTGGCGCGCAAAATCCCTGTGGGCCGCGGTGTGCTGTCGCCTCGACGTGCGACGCGTGTCCCCGGGGCCCACTCGCGAGTTTAAACTTCACCCCGATTTTCAGATTTCCTTCAAATTTCAAATCCTCATAACTTTGTCTAGAAAGCTCCAAATTGAGTGAACCAAATTTTTCTGGATGCAGCTCTCTGAGTACTTTCCAGAAAATCAAGTTTCAACTTATGAAAACCATTAATTCTCCAGAATTAATTCCTCAAAGTTTAAACTGTTTGGAATTTTAACTGGAGAATCCTGTGGAGGAAAATCCTGAAATTTGGCTGGAATGTTCACCAAAATATCCCTGAACTACCATAAAAATTTCAGATCCATTTGAGCTAATTTGATACACCTAATGGTGTGATTATTAGAACTGTTCCAAAGAAAATAGAAAATGTTCAGAAACATTTTCAGAATTTTATCTGAAATTGTTTAGCTCATAACTTTAGCTAGGAACCTTCAAATTAAGTGACACCAACTCCATTAGAACCCTCTGAAAATCTAGTTTTCAGAAAGTCATAGTTTGTTTCATAAAAATCCTTAGAACACACTAAAAGCCTTCAATTAAGGTCAAGTACATGACTAATTGTGGAGGGCTCAAATGAGCTTTACTGCAACTAAAACTTGACCAAATCTCTGTTTAGGTTGTAACCAAGCCCAAGTAGAAGTTTCACAATCATTGGGTCTGTCTAGCAAGGGTTATAGACTTCACAATTTCAAAATCAATACAAATGCATTTAAATTGATACATGTATTCCTTCTATCATGTAGTCGCTAAGGTCGAGGAGGAACCCGAAGTCCTAGACTTCGTTACTCCGGAGGAACAGCTAGCCTACAACCAAGAGCAGCAAGGCAAGCTCCGGTTTGCATTAACCTTTTTACAAATTTTTATTGTTTTGAGCACATACTTGTTTACTTTATTCTTTGCATTAGAGTCTTGTTTGGAAGCCCCACTGCATAGCCAAGAGAACCATGGGTTGGGTTTAGGATTGCAAACCCCGTTAGCTACTGCATTGCTAGGATAGAGTAGGATTCGGTACAAGTCGAGTAGTTGGAACTACTCGCGAGCATAGGCTAGAGGCACTCGACTTGGGTAGTGATAGCACATTAAACACATGGCAAGAAAATGAGACCGAGTGGAGGGTAAGGGCAGCAGGACTTTTGGGCCTGTGTGCTGTAGCTCCGCTTGTGTCGATTGAGGACCGAGCCGTGTGCGGGCCTGTTGAACAAGCTAGAACAGTACCGAAGACCTACTGGCTATATGTGAACTGGGAAACTGATGTAACTCGGTTAGCTGGGTATTGAGGCATTGCCCGTCGTTCAGAGGGTAGGTTGAGAGCTCGAGGTGTAAATCGGCTGGCGGCACGGATATGCGCGTGCAGAGACCTCTTGCTCGGGACGATGGGACCGGTTCAATATTTGGCTGACGGGTGAAAGGTGGTTGCGTACGGCGTCCGTGATGGTTGTTGTAGGCAACATCGAGTACGGGCGTACGTGACGGGTTGTTCGGGTAACCCTGCAGGTGTAAATCGATTATAATCGCCGTCCCTCGCGGTCAGTCAGTACCACTTGTTCACTGTACCGTGACGTAGAAAGAACAGGCTAGTTACATGTTAAAATGTTGCTGATTGAAAGATGGACTTGATTGCTAATGAATTGCTGTAGTTTAGAGCTAACTAAAGTTCATTTCAACTTTGGGCAAAGTACATGAGAGAAATATGTTTCTTGTTTGATTGCGGCTCTCTCATGTGCCTTAGTGTAAGGTTCTCCACAACCTGCTGCTAAAACTTAAAAGTAAGGTTCTACTAATTAGGCGAGTCCTTTGCAAATGATTTTACCTCATGTACCCATCAACCCTAATGTAGAAGTTCCATGTTTAGGTGAGACGGGTCAGACTTGCTGAGCCTTCGTGCTCACTGCTTGTGTTTGAAGCTTTTGCAGGGTTCTATGAGGAAGGGACTACCGAAGAGGAGACGGAACCCCAGGAGGGGAACCCCGTCGAGTGGGAGTCGTGCACGCCGCAGAGTTAGTGTGCGTGTGTACTAGCAAGGACACGTTCAAGGGCTGAACGTGGACTTGATGCTTAGTCTACGCCCGTAAGTGTAGACTGGACTTATTTTGATGTAAACATGTTCATAAACTTGTTTATGTAATGAAATTCCGCTTCCTCTTTGTACCTTTGACATGTGTTATACGGTGTTGTGCAACGTAGCACCCCTCAGCGTGATCCTGGCTCGACAAGACCATGGGGTCGTGTCAGCGTGGTATCAGAGCTCGCTTGAGGTTTAACACAGTACAAAGGTCTTCTTTTTCAAAAATCCACTGAGGAACGAGTTAGTAGCCCGTATAAGGATGTTATTAGTATATAGAAAGTGGCATATTGACCTATTTGTTATGTCGGAAAATCGTGTATCTCGGGACGTTTATGTCTTGGGGGGTACACGTAAGCGCTGTCCACCAGTGCGCACAAGCTGAAGGGTGGAGCCCCACGGGTGGCAGGGAACCCGACCCGCTTTGATATCCTCTACGACTCTTCATGTTGTTTGGGGTATTCGGGGAACGTCTGTTCCTGGCGTGCGTGGTGCAATTTGGGAAACCCCTTCACGTGGTCTGAAACGTGAACACGTAGCTCAAGGCGTGGTTGGCTTCAGAACATCCGGGCGAGTGATGACGGCCGGTTGTACGAACTGTATGGATTCCGGGCTCGGTGTGCAGCCGAGTCTGATGATTGTTTGAGTTTCTGCAGGTAGCCTGACCACGAAACGGTAGACGTGTAGCATCCGTGTGCGAGTGACGTTTAGTGCCACTGAATTAACGAAGCCGACTAAGTCCGGTATAGGTTTTTCTTTGTGAGGACGTAGTACGGACATAATCTGGTGACGCATCGACGTCACACCCCATTAAATGAACAACTTCATTTAAAACTTGAAGGTTTTGATCTAAAGTAGTAAAACTTGATGTAACTCCTTCCCTTGAACAAGATATTCAAAGTTAACAAGTTTTCAACTTATAGGTTGTTAAGGACAGAGCACTCTGTTTTCAGCTGAATCAAGGCTGAAGTTGATCAGAGGTTAGAGGTTGAGTTCTTTCGAGTTTGGGGTCATATGATACATTTCTGGAAAGCTTTGGAAGAGCTTTACAACTCTTCTGTTTAGGTCCGGAGATGTTTCATCCCTTAACCACTCGAAAAATGCAGTAGAGTTAAAACTATCCAGAAAACAGGACAAAGTAAAGACTCTCTGTAGACTCTTTGTAAATTGAGCATAACTTCCTGCATAAAAATCCAAAAATAGAAAATGAGGTAGTTCTGGAAAGCTTATGAGATGGGTTACAACTTTGTAACAGAAAGTTTTGTCAGATTAGGAACAGAATTAACTGGAATTCTTGGATAAATCAGTACGTAAAGCAGGGAGGTGCTGTCCAATTTGCTCCAGAAATTCTGTTAACTTTGACATCTCATAACTTTTGAACCAAGACAGATCTTAGGCCATACAAATACTTTATGGAAAGATATTGAAGTTAGATTTAACTTTTATGTTGAGCTCCAGAACTAGTTTTGCTTTAAACATGGCCTAAATCAGGTTGAAATGGAAACTGGTCAGGGCTGTCATGGGAACAGCAGATCAGCAGTCAAATTTGTTTAAAATTTGAACTATGTTTCCAAGTTTTATGGGTTCAATGACATGTCTTATGTTATAACTCAATGGTTTACTGTTTAAATAAATATTTGACATTTCTCAAATATATTTTTACAGATGACAGCAGATAAGAAGTTGGAGAACGGGTGGGTGATGTCCCACTGTTCTCACCGTAGCGGCTACCTGAAAGCATTGTGGCAAATGCTCCAATATTTCGGGTACAACCAAAGGCTGCAGTACTTCGCCAAGGAAGAAGGCGAAGAGGGCAACAAGATGTGGACGATCCATGTCGAAGTCCAAGCAGGACCTACGCCACCAGGTTGGTTGCCGTTCACCGTCACAGTGAGAGGAAGACAACCGGAAGGGATGTGGCAAATGGCAGCCCGTGACACTATGTCACGTTTCTGCCAACTACACGTGCAGGCTATGGAGGGCACTCCATACGCGCTCGTTCTGGTGGAGGGACGGGCTCAGCATGTGTGGGAAGAGAGGTACCAGGAGGCAACAGATCCGAGTTGTCCAAGGTACAACCCCGCGGAGGCAAATCTCAGCCTCCAGATGAGGGCGGGAAACGCTGTGATGGACAGCCAAGCTGTTCATACGGAGCGTCTCGCCACAAAGCTCAAGGAGAGTACGAGCCGTGGAGACCATTTCGAGACTGCTCACAGCGCACTCCGCAATGTACTCCTTCCGATGATCAAGCGACTGAATGAACAACACAATCAATTGCATCGTCTGAAGAAGGCAAAGAGGAAAAGCCGTGTCGACATCGTGGCGTTGCAAGAACTGGTACAGAATCTGACCCAGCAGAATGAGGAACCTACTCAAGAGCGGGACAACGCTATTGAGGGAGGGCAAGGCTGGGAAGAAGATTACAACCAGGCTATGGACGAGGTGCATGCTTTGCAGGACCTCGTACCTCCGGTATTGGGCATACCGGTGGTCTTGGGTCTTCCAGCAATGGGAGAACCCGGAATGGGACAAGAGGTGGTAGATCCAGAGCCACCAGCAGAGGTACCGGAGGAGGACGACCCACAGGAGGTCGAGTTCTACTCCGAGTAGGGGGTTACGGTTGCCAAGTAGGGCAGCTAGGGTAGCGTAACCCAACTTTTGTAATCGGTGACATGTCGTGTAGACAGTAGCATATGTATAGGTAGTGACGACATGAGCACGACTTCTCGGAGACCCGAGAATAATGTATCTTGTATAAAGTTTATGCTTTATCAATATATGTGAATGTTGTGCAAATTAATCATGTGTCACTTCAATACCTACTGTTGCTTATGGAATTTTAAGTAAGACATGTGCTAATTGCTGCTGTTTTGGGATTTCAGAATGACGCGTACTCGTGCCAACCCTGATGTTGGGGGTACTAGCCAAGGGGGAGAGACCTCCCAACAGCCTCCCGAGGACTCCTTGGGACCGCAGCAGCAGCAACAGCAACAGCAAACACCGCCACCGCCACTGCCAATGGTTACATTGGCCGACATCGTCGCGGCAATGGCGGGTTCACATCAGCAGCACACGGAGTTGCTGCAAACTCTAATTGTGAATACGTCTTGCCCAGAGAGACGTCAAGACCGTGAGGAGCGTCAACAGAGCTCCTACTCCGACTTTCTGGCGACTCATCCCCCGGTATTTTCCAGGGCGGATGAACCTCTTGACGCGGACAACTGGCTCCGCGCGATAGAGATGAAGTTCGGGCTGCTCCAGATAAGCGAGCAGCGCAAGACTCAGTTCGCGGTCCAGCAGCTCCAAGGATCCGCGAGCGCGTGGTGGGCCAACTTCTGTGCTTCATAGCCCACCGACCGAGTGATGACCTGGACGGAGTTTCGGACGGCCTTCAGGGCCTATCATATACCGCCAGGTCTGATGAAGAGGAAGATGCAGGAGTTCTTACACTTGCAACAAGGGAGCCAGAACGCGCTGGAATACTCCAGAGCGTTCAACGATCTCGCGTTCTACGCGTCGTATCACGCAGATACGGACGAGAAGCGGCGGTTCCACATTTACCAGGGGCTTAACCCGCTCCTGAAGGACAAGTTGGCGATGTTCAATCACGGCAGCCTCAACGACATCATTGATGCTGCGATTGTTCAGGAGGACTCCGGCAAGGAGTTAGCAGCGGCGGAGCGAAAGCGAAGCGCGCCACAAAGCAGCGGAGAAGGAAGTGGTCCTTCTCAGAAGTTTCGGATGGTGAATCGCCCACCATCAGGTCCACGCTGGCAGCCACCACAGCGGTCGATGCCGTTCCGCAGTCGGCCGTACTCTTCACCGGCATTCAGGCCGGCACTGCCAGTACCACCACCGCAACAACAACAGCAGCAGCGGACGATGCCGCGTGCGTATGCACCTCAGCAGCGCATGCCGGGCTTTCGTCCCCCAAGCACTACACCAGCAGCGGCCACATGTTACAAGTGTGGTCGTCCAGGACACTTCGCGAGCAGTTGCCCGGAGAGGCAAGGCAGCGGAGTGGCACCACAGTTTCCGGGGAGGAATCAACCCTGGAACCCTACTAATGCGCGGCGGGCAAACCCTAGGCCCGGCACCGTCCACCAGCTTGCCATAGAGGACGTGCCGGAGGGTGAGCCAATCCTTGCGGGTATGTTCCAACTCCACCAGCATCCCGCTATAGTACTGTTTGATTCAGGCGCCACGCATAATTTTATTAGCCAAGCTTTCATTGCTAAAGACAGCTTGCCAATACTACCCACCGATAGTCAATATTTAATTTGTTCACCGGGTGGGAAGATTTCAGCAAGCGTAATGGTTTCCAAAGCACCATTATGCTTAGCGGGTAGAGTGTACCCCACGTCTCTCATTATCTTAGAGGGACAGAAGGTCGATGTCATCCTAGGGATGTCGTGGTTAACCCGCCACGGCGCTGTTCTAGACACCGTCCTTCGAGTCGTGCACTTAAACGCAGAGGTGCACGGTTCTCACTCATTATTTCTGGACAGTCCAGAAATAAAACATCCAAGTGTCTATCAAGCCACAACCATCAGATTGGAAGATATTCCAGTGGTCCGAGAGTTCCCTGACGTATTCCCTGATGATTTGCCGGGAATGCCACCCGATAGAGAGGTGGAGTTCAAGATTGAACTTGCACCGGGAACCATGCCAATATCCCGAAGGCCGTACAAGATGGCGCCCTAGGAGTTGGCTGAACTGAAGACTCAGCTCACGGACCTTCTGGAGAAGGGTTTTATTAGGCCGAGCTCCTCGCCATGGGGCTGTTCGGCATTATTTGTCAAGAAGAAGGATGAGACGTTGCGGCTTTGCGTGGACTATCGTCCATTAAATGCCATAACCATCAAGAACAAGTACCCGTTGCCACGGATCGACATGTTGTTTGATCAGTTGGTCGAAGCAAAGATCTTTTCCAAAATGGACTTAAGATCCGGGTACCATCAGATTAAGATAAGGGCTGAGGACATTCCGAAGACGGCTTTCTCGACGAGGTACGGACTTTATGAGTACCTGGTCATGTCCTTCGGCCTCACCAATGCTCCAGCTCATTTCATGTACTTGATGAACTCGGTATTCATGCCGGAGCTGGACAAGTTTGTCGTGGTCTTCATCGACGACATCCTGGTATATTCCAAGTCGGAGGAAGATCACAAAAAACATCTGCGTATAGTCTTGCAACGACTGCGGGATCACAAGTTATACGCAAAATTCAGCAAATGCGAGTTTTGGATATCGCAAGTGCCTTTCCTCAGGCATATCATCTCAGCGGAGGGTATCGATGTGGACCCGAGCAAGATCACTCAAATGCTGAATTGGAAATCCCCGAGAACTGTTCATGAGGTATGGAGTTTCCTCGGACTCGCGGGATATTATCGGAGGTTCATTCCGAACTTCTCGAAGATTGCCAAGCCAATGACAGAGCTGCTGAAGAAGGCTACCAAATATGTTTGGAGTCCAACATGTGAAGAAGCATTCAAGGCTTTAGTCAAGCACCTGACATCAGCACCGGTTTTGGCGCAGCCAGACACAACAAAACCGTTCGATGTGTACTGCAATGCATCCGGCATTGGGCTCGGATGTGTGCTGATGCAAGAGCAAAGAGTGGTCGCATATGGATCACGGCAGCTTAGAAACCATGAGCAAAACTATCCAACTCACGACTTGGAGCTCGCTGCCGTGGTACTTGCACTCAAGATGTGGAGGCACTACCTACTCGGTAACCTCGTACATTTATATACCGACCACAAAACCCTCAAGTACATATTCACTCAGAAGGAGCTGAACATGAGGCAACGAAGATGGTTAGAATTGATAAAGGATTATGAAATAGAGATCCATTATCATCCGGGTAAGGCAAACATAGTGGCGGATGCTCTGAGCCGCAAGTCACACGTCAACAATCTAACCATCACACTGTTGGAAGAGAGCGAACCACCACTACATGTGATTCCACATGGAGCTCTCTACAACTTAGCTTTGATCCCCACCATCCGTGAAGAGATAGCGGCAGCCCAGAAGAATGACAAGGGCATGTCACATTTGCGGAGACGTGTAGACAGTGGGGAGCTGAAATGTTTCCGGAAGGACGGAGACGGCGTCCTATGGTTCAAGGACCGGATCGTCGTACCCCGAAACCCGGAGTTACGGAAGAAATTTTTTGATGAGGCTCACTTATCAAAATTTTCTATTCACCCCGGCAGCAACAAGATGTATAAAGAACTCAGAAGCAAGTTTTGGTGGACACGGATGAAGCGAGAGACTGCAAAATACGTGTCCGAGTGTGATACATGTCGAAGGGTGAAGGCAGACCACATGCGGAAACCGGGACTGCTGCAACCACTGGGCATTCCTGCCTGGAAGTGGGAGGAAGTGAGCATGGACTTCGTCGTCGGTTTACCCACCACCTTGCAGAAACATGATTCTGTGTGGGTGATCGTCGATCGGTTCACCAAAGTTGCCCATTTCATCCCGGTCAACACCGACTACAACGCCAAGAAGTACGCTGAACTGTACATCTCACGGATCCTATGCTTGTACGGCGTACCCTATACTATCATATCGGATCGGGGCACTTTATTTGTGTCCCATTTTTGGGAGCAGCTGCACGCTGCATTGGGGACGAAGCTGATCCGTAGTTCAGCATACCACCCGCAGACGGATGGACAAACTGAGCGGGTAAATCAAATTTTAGAAGACATGCTACGAGCTTGCGCTATCAACCACGGCAAGAATTGGGATGATCACTTGCCGTTAGCCGAGTTCTCGTACAACAATGGGTACCAAGCCAGCATCAAGATGGCGCCCTACGAGGCGCTATACAGGCGGAAATGCCGCACACCATTGAAATGGTGTGAGTCTGGCGAAAGGGTTACCTTCGGGATTGACCTCGTCAACAACGCGGAAGAAAAGGTTCGACTGATTCAAGCGAACCTAAAAGCCGCTCAATCCCGTCAGAAACAGTATGCGGACCGGAGAAGGCGCCCATTACCGTTCGAAGTTGGAGATCACGTATATCTATGGGTGTCTCCAATGAAGGGCGTAAACAGATTTGGGATGAGAGGAAAGTTGGCACCCCGATTCATCGGTCCATTCCAGATTACCGAAAGATGTGGATCAGTGGCATACCGGCTGAAATTACCAGAAGCACTTTCCGGTGTGCACGACGTCTTTCACATTTCCCAGCTGAGGAAGTGCCTTAAGCTATCAACTACCG
The DNA here is from genome assembly GCA_030760725.1 of Neostapfia colusana. NCBI lineage: Eukaryota > Viridiplantae > Streptophyta > Magnoliopsida > Poales > Poaceae > Neostapfia > Neostapfia colusana. Next base: position 97,645,052 of record JASWHV010000007.1, on the reverse strand, counting down.
TTCAGCTGGAGGATATTGAAGAACTGCAACCGGATCTCACCTATCGGGAGGAACCGGTGCAGATTATCGATGAAAAGGCTCGAACCACACGCAACCGTACGTTGTGGTTCTACAAGGTTCTATGGGGTAATCACTCCATGGAGAAAGCGACATGGGAGAGCGAAGAATTTCTTCACGCTAACTACCCCAACTTTTTCACGTCGCATATCCGGTAATTTACCACTGTCCTCTCTCTCATTTTCACCTTATAATCTCGGGACGAGATTCTTTAAAGGGGGGAGGAATGTAAGGGCCTCAGTTTTTGACACAAAATTGAAGTGTTCATCACCACACCACACACCTTATTTGAGGAAAGATGATGAACACAAATGAAGAGCAAGTAACCACCATCAACATGCTCATTAGAGAACAAACTCACACATTGCAAAAGTGGTATTTCCCACATGTGATATAGGTGGGCTGGACATATGAAAACTCCTACACTTTGCTAAGGATGTCCATGCCAAGTTTCACCCAAATTCAAAACCTTTTTGAGGTCATTTTGGGTATAGTTAGAAAGAGGGCAGTTTGAAACCATATTCAAATTCAAACTTTTTTTATCCAATGAATTTAAAAGTGGGAGGCATATTCTTATTCAGCACATTTTTGTGAGCTCACACACCAATTTTCACTCCATTTGGAGTTGATCTTGACATGAGCTAAGTGGGACAAATTCAAACTTTATTTGAATTCAAAACTAAACTTGTGCTGAAATTCACTCAAACCAAACCCAATTTGAATTCTACTCAATTCAAATGGCTCATGGGTGAATAATTTGAATTTCCAGGGGTAGTATGGGGTTCACTGTTTACAACAGTGACTAGGAGTAAATTTCAGAGGTTAAAATGGGGAGTGGGACCCACATGTCAGCCTCTACTTCAAATCAAACCGACTGAGACTTTTCTCACTCGGTTAACCGCGCCGCCGCTGCGATCGCCACCGAGGGAAGCCGCCGCGCCAGCAGCTGCTTGCCCACACGCGGGCATGAGGCGGTGCGGAGCCTTCTTAAGGTGCCCCCCTCCTCGGCCGAAGCATCACCCGTTCTCCCCCGGCAAGAACTCAGCGCCGGCCGAAACTTTCCGCAGCTTGGAATCGATCGGAGAGCTCCGATCACAGCTACCTCCGTCCCCTCCAGAGCCCCGGCAAGGTACTAGAGACCTTCCTCCGTCTTCCCCGCTGCTAGAATTCAGTTGAAACCGATTGATCTCGGCTGTGCCGAAAGATCAATTCGGTGACTTAGAACCGCCGCACCTCGGGCTCTCGTGGACAGCCCAACCAGGGAGTTGTCACGCCCGAGCCAAGGCACCCTTGGACGCGCTGGTGACCGGTGCTGCTCAGCCCAGAGCCACAGCCCGAGTGATTGCTCACCGGCGGAGAATTTCCAGTTTTCCCCTTTCGGTGTGCAGAACGACCTTCGGGTGCGATTCTGTCGAATTTGGGCTGTAGAAAGGATTAGAGGGCCTCAATCCGCTCTCACACAAACTAGACATGGTAACGCACAAGTTGCCTTAACAACCCTTGGCCGGAGAACCTCTGTACCCGGCATAATTCGAGGTTTACCAATGGCGGAACAAACAGGAGGCATCAGGCGCACGGGGAGGACCTACTTCGGGCCTTCCCCGAGCTGCCTCAAGCTCATGTCGACCTTCCCTGAGGTCCACTGATGCTTCCTGACCAGTTCCTCGAGTAGTTGAGGTGCTAGGGAAGTCAGCCGACATGGCCGAAGTCTTTCCAAGGTGGCGGCTCGTCGCCGACCATGCACCGGCCATTGTCATGAGTAGCTGACCCCAGAATCCTGTTCCCTGAGTGAAAGTAGGCAGGGGCGGCCAAAATCCTGATGTTTGGAGCTGTACAGAAGCCGGCGGCGAGCTCTCCGGCGAGGTCCCTCGGCGGTGGAGCGCGGGCGTCGCGAGGTTGAAGAAAGGGGTGGACCCCAGCTGTCAGCGGCCGATATTTTGAATCGGGATCGGGCTGCGGCCGGAATCGGGTGTGCTGGCGCGCAAAATCCTTGTGGGCCGCGGTGTGCTGTCGCCTCGACGTGCGACGCGTGTCCCGGGGCCCACTCGCGAGTTTAAACTTCTCCCCGATTTTCAGATTTCCTTCAAACGTCAAATCCTCATAACTTTGGCTAGAAAGCTCCAAATTGAGTGAACCAAATTTTGCTGGATTCAGCGCTCTGAGTACTTTCCATCAAATCAAGTTTCAACTTATGAAAACCCTTAATTCTCCAGAATTAATTCCTCAAATTTTAAAATGTTTGGAATTTTAACTGGAGAATCCTGTGGGGGAAAATCCTGAAATTTTGCTTGAATGTTCACCAAAATATCTCTCAACTGCCATAAAAATTTCAGATCCATTTGAGCTCATTTGATCCACCTAATGGTGTGATTAGTGGAACTGTTCCAAAGAAAATAGAAAATGTTCACAAACATTTTCAGAATTTTCTCTGAAATTGTTTAGCTCATGACTTTAGCTAGAAACCTTCAAATTAAGTGAGACCAACTCCATTAGAACCCTCTGAAAATCTAGTTTTCAGAAAGTCAATATTTGTTTCTTAAAAATCCTTAGAACACCCTAAAAGCCTTCAATTAAGGTCAAGTACATGATTAATTGTGGAGGGCTCAAATGAGCTTTACTGCAACTAAAACTTGACCAAATCTCTGTTTAGGTTGTAACCAAGCCCCAGTAGAAGTTTCACAATCATTGGATCTGTCTAGCAAGGGTTATAGACTTCAAAATTTCAAAATCAATACAAATGCATTTAAATTGATACATGTATTCCTTCTATCATGTAGTCGCTAAGGTCAAGGAGGAACCCGAAGTCCTAGACTTCGTTACTCCGGAGGAACAGCTAGCCTACGACCAAGAGCAGCAAGGCAAGCTCCGGTTTGCATTAACCTTTTTACAAATTTTTATTGTTTTGAGCACATACTTGTTTACTTTATTCTTTGCATTAGAGTCTTGTTTGGAAGCTCCACTGCATAGCCAAGAGAACCATGGGTTGGGTTTAGGATTGCAAACCCCGTTAGCTACTGCATTGCTAGGATAGAGTAGGATTCGGTACAAGTCGAGTAGTTGGAACTACTCGCGAGCATAGGCTAGAGGCACTCGACTTGGGTAGTGATAGCACACGAAACACATGGCAAGAAAATGACACCGAGTGGAGGGTAAGGGCAGCAGGACTTTGGGGCCTGTGTGCTGTAGCTCCGCTTGTGTCGATTGAGGACCGAGCCGTGTGCGGGCCTGTTGAACAAGCTAGAACAGTACCGAAGACCTACCGGCTATATGGGAACCGGGAAACTGATGTAACTCGGTTAGCTGGGTATTGAGGCATTGCCCGTCGTTCAGAGGGTAGGTTGAGAGCTCGAGGTGTAAATCGGCTGGCGGCACGGAGATGCGCGTGCAGAGACCTCTTGCTCGGGACGATGGGACCGGTTCAATATTTGGCTGACGGGCGAAAGGTGGTTGCGTACGGCGTCCGTGATGGTTGTTGTAGGCAACATCGAGTACGGGCATACGTGACGGGTTGTTCGGGTAACCCTTCAGGTGTAAATCGATTATAATCGCCGTCCCTCGCGGTCAGTGAGTACCACTTGTTCACTGTACCGTGACGTAGAAAGAACAGGCTAGTTACATGTTAAAATGTTGCTGATTGAAAGATGGACTTGATTGCTAATGAATTGCTGTAGTTTAGAGCTAACTAAAGTTCATTTCAACTTTGGGCAAAGTACATGAGAGAAATGTGTTTCTTGTTTGATTGCGGCTCTCTCATGTGCCTTATCGTAAGGTTCTCCACAACCTGCTGCTAAAACTTAAAAGTAAGGTTCTACTAATTAGGCGAGTCCTTTGCAAATGATTTTACCTCATGTACCCATCAACCCTCATGTAGAAGTTCCATGTTTAGGTGAGACGGGTCAGACTTGCTGAGCCTTCATGCTCACTGCTTGTGTTTGAAGCTTTTGCAGGGTTCTATGAGGAAGGGACTACCGAAGAGGAGACGGAACCCCAGGAGGGGAACCCCGTCGAGTGGGAGTCGTGCACGCCGCAGAGTTAGTGTGTGTGTGTGCTAGCAAGGACACGTTCAAGGGCTGAACGTGGACTTGATGCATAGTCTACGCCCGTAAGTGTAGACTGGACTTATTTTGATGTAAACATGTTCATAAACTTGTTTATGTAATAAAATTCCGCTTCCGCTTTGTACCTTTGACGTGTGTCATACGGTGTTGTGCAACGCAGCACCCCTCAGCGTGAGCCTAGCTCGACAAGACCGTGGGTTCGTGTCATATATAATCTGAATTCAGTTTGTGGAACGCATGTGTATGTGTGATGAACATCCTGGGCACACATATGCATTAGTTCTTGGTTCCGTGGTTTTCCCACAGAATTGAGGGCGTCACAGAAAGAGACCGTGCTCCCTCTCACAGACAATTGGGCCCCACTGAACAGAAGACTTAAGGAGCAAGTCTATATGGCTCAATGGCAAGTGGGTCCACCCCTGCTCCTCCCTAAAAGATCTTCTAAACTTTGGTACAAAGCAAATTTAAATCCTGAAGAGCTTAGATTGAAAAGCTGTTTGAAATTTTGACGTTGTGTCCTTCAGTTCAAATTTAAATTTAAATTTCAAGGAAATTCATAGGCCCCTTTGATTCTCATATCAATACACCTCCAAATTTTCTCAAAACTTGGCTCCCTCATAATTTGGACCTGAGGAATTCAAATATGTCCTCTTATCTTTGAGTTGGTCATTGCAATTACAACTTCTTAAACAACAGTTTGAATTTCCTCTTTTGAAAATGCCCTTCTTCTTTTTGATGTGGCCTTCTTAATTCAAACTTAATTGAAAGTTTTGTTGCACATGCCAACACTTTAATGAGTAAACAAAAGTTTTTGTAAGTCCCATTTCTTGTACATAAACTCAACTTTATTCATAGCTCAAGTTTTCTATTTACAAGTTTTGGGACTTTTACACATAGCATAATGTCTCGATGGACGATAATATGTTCATGACATGTAAATAAAACAGCAGCGGAACATAAATCTTGTGGGCTCCGTCACAGGTGTTGCCCGGGGGACTCCGTGAACCTAGAATCCTTCTTCGGGTCCGAAGTCTTGGTCATTGAACACCACGTCATCCCCTTGACCTGAGCAGCAATTTAAACCAACAGAAAAGCAAGCTTGAGTACCGTTGGTACTCAGCAAGTGTGGGAAAGTTATGTCATGCGTGGCTAGAGCAAGGAGAGGTTGAACTCATGGTTAAAGCACTACGGAATTAATAACTATCACCTTAGCTTATTAAGCACCTACATTACTACACAGGTGAAATGGTCCCAATCCCTCACCCATCATCAATATCAAGTAACCAAAATCTCATCTCCAATGTTAAGCTTCCCGCTTAACATCCTCAACTTCGCAATTCATCATCCTCTAATCATGAATAAGTCCAAGCCGCTCTTGACCGTGAGCACGGCTGTCATGACAGTTTCGACTCTGCAGAGTTTGCACCACTGTACCCACATGTAGTGATTTCATCCCCCGTTGCCGGGTGGACTAAAAGAACCTCCATTATGCCAGTGGCCGCGAACCACGTTCACACATCCGAGGTGTGTAGCCAGGAGATCACTACGAGGCCTTTACAAAGGGATTTCCCACGAGCGTGGGCCCACTGAGGTTTCACCCCTAACAGCATACAAGAGGCTCCAACCCCGCTGCAGTGGCCCCCTCTTGAGCCTTGCGGTTTATATGGTAGTCCAGTTGACACCTATTCCCCGCACCATCCAAACACCCATACTACGCCGGAGATACACCTAATTAATTGGCCAAGCAGCCCCATCTCATCATGTGGTTGGCACGGTAAAGCCAGGTTACATGCTCCATGAACCGGTCCTTAGGATCCAGGCAAGCACTAAACACAATCCCGAGTCTCGTGCACACAACACCAACCAATTCATCCAACTTGCCTCGATCCCTACCTCTACATAATTCATAGTATCTCATTCAAGAGTAAGGTAAACAAGTTGATGATCTCATATCCCACTTATCCCATTCTATGCATGGCTAAGCATAAGTAATATGAATGAATGACATAATAAAATAAATCCCAACCCAGGCTACAAGGAAGTAAGATAATGAAAATCTAGGGAAACTTCCTAGCTTGGGTATCACATTCCAAATTGACAATGCAATTAAATTCTAACTACACATCCTAGTATAGGATCAAAGTGGTCAAGGACACTTGCCTTCTTCTTGCTGCTCTGGGAATGGAAAGTCTTGATCTTGAAAGGTGAGAACCGGCTCTAGGGCTGGTTCTACTCATGCCAATACACATAGCAAAAGAAACAACATTCCATAAGCATTCATCCACACATACACTCATGCAAGTCATACATACATACATACTAATTGCTTCACTTTGTTAGTTACATCCTTGCATAAACATGTATATTCCACCCCTAAACATGATTTTCAGATCCCCTAATCAACTTTCCAATTGAAACTTTATGTTCAATAATCCTTATATGATATTTCCTAAGGGTATGCATATTTTCTCATATTTTCAGAATTATTCCTATTCCTAAAAGTGAATTTTGGAATTAAAACAGAAACTAAATTGCCTTTTTAGAATTCATTCTCCATCTAAATCCAAATTTCAAACTGTTCTACAAGTTTTCAAAGAGCTAGGGCAATTTAATTTGAACTTACACACATTTCAGATTTATTTTATGCCTAAAATAGATTTTCAGCAATAAACATAAACTAACTTGGCATTTTTAGAATTGATTTACCACCTAAAACCAGTTTTCAGATCACTCTAATTGTTTTCAAAGTACTAGATCAACTCACAATGACTTTACCTAATTATTTGCACTTATAATGAATTTAAATTCTATTTAAATGTCTAAATACCTAATTTACATATCCTACAGGGCCCAAAATTCTATTTTCTATACTACTCAGGGGCCTAAACCTCAAATACAGAAATAGTCTCCTAATTTCTATTAAGTCCAGGGGCTAAAACAGCATTCTAAACGTGTTTGCATATTTTCCAGGAAGTCCAGGGGGTAGAACCAAAATTTCAGGGGCTAGCTCGTGTTTTCTGAAAGCCTTAGGGGGTAGCACGCTAAATTCCCAGGGGGAATGGGCGATTTAAACGTGGGCCGTCGGATTTAAAACCGAGGGCCCAGATTAGATTGCCGAAGGGGTAGGCGCCCATTTAATTTCTGCCGTGCGATTTAAAATGGACACACCACATTGTGCCACGTCGCTCCAACCGGGGAAAACATAGCGCATGGCGGCGCGCGGCGGCGGAGGCGACGATCTCGCCGGCGAGGTCTCGGATCTTCGCCTACACACGCTAAGACTCGGATTTCTAGGCATAATCCGGCAGAGGGGAGGTAGGGGAGCTCACCTAGGCTAATTTCTTAGACCTAAAGGACTCGGAACCCGGTCGGTGACGAGGACAGGCGGCGGCGACTTGCTGTGCTCGTCGAAGTGGCAGTTGGGGTGGTGATCCCTTCGAGCTTTCGGGTCGTGACGCTTCCCTGGAGTCTAGAGATGGCACACCGATGATTAGGGTGGATCGAAACCGTGTAATTTGAAGGTTTCACTGGCGGGCGGCGGCGGCTTCTTACCGGCGAGCATCGGGGTGGTTGTTTCTGGCGGTGTTTCTCTCCGGGGTCGGTGTCTACGGCTTGTGTGCGGTGCTGCGGGGCCACAAAATCGGTTTGACAGAGGGAAACAGCGACGCTCTTGGGGAATTCCAAGCTCCGCGGCTGCGGTACTCACTGAGAGAGAAACTGCTTGAGCGAGGGGAGGGCGGCCGGGACATCTGTTTTTGTCATGGCCGGGGGTACGGGGGTTGGTTGCGATCGTGCAGGATGGCGCGGGGGGTTCAGGGTTGGGTCGTGCGCGAGGAATCTGGGAGCGGGGCGCGCGATCGGCGCGGAAGATCCGGGGCGGTTGGGGGCGCGCGGGGAAGGAGGGGAAGAAGATGACATGCGGGCCCCGCACGTCAGAGAGAGAGGGAGGGGGGAAAGCAGCCGCGGGCTGTTGGGTCGGCTGAGGTGGGTTTCGGCCCACTGGCCGTTTTTCTTTTTCTTTTTCCTTTTTCTTTTCTGTTTTGATTCAAATTTAAATTCCAGTTTGAATTTGAATTGTTTCACCACATGCATTACGTCCAAAATTTTTAAATTCCTTTCTTTAACAGGTTTTGGGGTGTTACAAACATGTGCCAAAAACTTAGGCCCTTACACCAGACTAGTCTGGTATGGTGCGGACTAGTCCGGTATTAGCGTAATTAAAAGATTAAAGTGAGACTTATTCCTACATCAAGTATTTGTGCAGCGGAAAATAAATGATTATTCAGATGTAATGAAGTAAGAAATAGTAACTATCAATTTAAACACTAGGTGTCGATGTAAATCAAATAATAACTAGCACCCCTAGTTGACAACTGAGAGAAGATCAAGAAGACACGAGACAAGGTTTTATCCCGAGGTTTGATTCCACCCAAGAATCTACGTCCCCGTTGAGGAGTCCACCAAGGATCGGGTCTTCACCAACCCTTCCCTCGTTGAATCGCCACAAAGGCCGATTCAAATCCACTAACCACACTCAGGGGTAAACCATTGTACATGGGGCGTTCTCATAATCTCAGTGCTCCCACAAGATTACAGAGAGCAATTCTTTCTCCCACACACAAACAGAGAACAATGATTAGCGATTGTGTGAGAGAAGACAAACCAAGAGCTCAATGTCGAGAAGAACGACTCTTTCCTTGATCCAATCTCTAATCCTCAAAGACTTAATCTTTCTATGCTTAGAATGAGTGGAGAGAGGTATTTTTTTGTGCTCTTGGGGCATGCGCCGACGCTAGGGTTCTAGAGTTGTTAATGTGCGGCCATGCACCTCTATTTATATAAAGTTTCCAAAAGTCCTGGTAGCCGGACTAGTCCGCTCTGTTCACCGTACTAGTCCGGTGTGCCGTGTACAATTTTCGTGTTGCATGCGGCATAGTGGAAACCCTAATTTGAAGTTGAACGGACTAGTCCGGTCCAAGAGCAGACAAGTCCGGTGCAAGGTGAATGCCGGTTCCAGGGAATTGAACGGACTAGTCCGGTTTCTGAGCGGACTAGTCCGGTGCAAGGTGAGTGCCGGTTCCAGAGAGTTGAACGGACTAGTCCGGTTTCTGAGTGGACTAGTCCGGTGCAAGGTGAGTGCCGATTCCAGAGAGTTGAATGGACTAGTCCGGTTTCTGAGCGGACTAGTCCGGTGCAAGGTGAGTGCCGGTTCCAGAGAGTTGAACGGACTAGTCCGGTTTCTGAGCGGACTAGTCCGGTGCAAGGTGAGTGCCGGTTCCAGAGAGTTGAACGGATTAGTCCGGTTTCTGAGCAGACTAGTCCGGTGCAAGATGAGTTTGTTGTCGGTTCCAGAGAGTTGAACGGACTAGTCTGGTTTCTTAGCGGACTAGTCCGGTGCACCGTGTTGCGAAGCATCAGAGAGTTGAACAGACTAGTCCGGTTTCTGAGCGGACTAGTCCGGTGCACCGTGTGGTGAGTGATTTGGATATGTTTTAAGCCCTTACCCCTATGCAAAGATTTCCAGCTCTTGGGATGTGTCCCGCACACACATCCTATACAAGTAAGTCTACATTGCGGTTGGTTCATGGATCTGTCCTTTTCCTTTTTCTTCATCACTTATTTTTTTCACATTTTTGAGTGCACCAATTCTTCCTTACATGAGTTAACCTTCATTCATATCAACAAGTTCATTAGTATCTCAATTAATTTGTCATCAATCGTCCAAAACCCACAAGGAGATACCTAAATGCACTTTCATATAGTCATCGACGTGGAAGAATGTGAATCAATTGAGGTGGAGATCAAAGAGGAAGGAAAGCAAGTGATCAAGCCTCAAGTGATCATCAATTAACTGATTTATATATACTTAGTCACCTGCAAAACAGGCAAGCCCTGGTTTGCATTCAAGCTCTTTTATAAAGTCTTTTATTTATAGAGATCATAGCTATGACGTGATAGTGTGCATTAGGTCTAGATATTGAAACCCAATTGCATGAACAGATTACACCCAAGAGAGAATGGGTAGATTAGCACCACGTCGACTGGAATTAGGCTACGCTAAATGTTACTTTGGAAGGACCGGTAAAAGTAGAGTAGTTGGAATCTACTCGCGAGCTTAGGGCTTGGTTTCACCGAACGGGTTATGAATAGAACCATTGAAGAAAATTCACAAGTGAGAAATTGAGACCGGCCAGGGAGATAGAGATGCTGTGACACCCGGTTCCAAAACACGAACCAAGTGAATGTATATGTGTGCCTGGGATGTTGATCACACATACATAACTTTATCACAAACTGAATTCAGAATATAACCACACACGAATAGTGTTTAAGTACATTATTACAACAACTCAATCGCGGGGGACCCGGCCCGTATCACAGGGCTGTGCCACTCGCCTGGGAATCGCATTAGGTGGTGCCGTGTTATGTGGCACCCAACAGCACACATATATGGAAAACTGTATTACATAAATCAAAAGAGGAAGCTTACAAATGTTCTTTATAAATAATTTACATAAATTAGCTACAGCGGAAGTCTATAGACAGCTCACGTCGAATAACTAAGGAGCACTCAAGAAGTGGTCCAGCCCATGGACTCCTCTCGCTAGCAACACAAAGACATGACAGCGGCTGGTTTTCCATGTGTTACATGACTCGGAGTCTCCGAGTCTCACCGGACAACCTTCTTCATGTGCGTCTATGTTAACCTGCAAAACCGCTCATATAGCAAGAGTGAGCACAAAGGCTCAGCAAGACTTAACTGTCTCTCCTAAAGCATGCAACTCTACATGAAGGGAACTTAAGACATGTGACACCCGGTTCTGGAAACCAGAACCAAGTTAATGCATATGTGTGCCCAGGATGTTCATCACACATACACATGTAATCCACAAACTGAACTCAGAATATAACCACGAATAAATATTGTTTAAATACTTTATTACATTGACTAATTGTCTCATTTATGAACCTCTAACTTATTCTTGCAACGGAAGTCTCTAAACAACAGCAGAAATAACAAAATAACAGCGGCTCCATCTTCAACTCCACATGCATGTTGACGGTAGTTCGCACACCTAGTACTCCACATGGTCTTCGAAGTACTCTTCTCCTGTTGCTGATGTTTATGTGGTAATGAAAGGGTGAGTACATGTCGTACTCAGCAAGTGCGGGAAAAGTATGACATGTAGCTTACAACAAGGCAGGAAATAAAAAGGCTCATTGCAGCAAGCAAATTTTATTTCATAAAAGACGATAGAAACATCATCTACTTCTAAGTGAGTTTAATCCCATCATAACCATGTTATAACAGCAACATTCCTTCATCATAATTCACCACTTATCATGTCTCAACCAGCCATTAATCTTTCTCAAGTTTATCTCATACTCATAAACATTCATAACCATCTCATATTCTTATAACCGAAACCAAACTCAAGGTCATGACTCAAAACAGTGCCAAAACCAATCCCAATGACCATACCATAACCATACCGAACATCCATCCCATGTTTTCCCTCTAATCATGTGAGTTGGCCAGGTGCTTGTGACCGGAAGCATGCCTATTATGATAGTTTTACACTCTGCAGAGGTGGCACCACTTTACCCACAAGTTCGTGATTTCGTCACACGTCGGCAACTGCAGAACCATCATTATACAAGTACACAACCGTCGGTGTATGGCCAAGAGATCACAAAATAGCCTTTACAAAGGGGCTACTAGATGTATGTACTCACTGAGGTTTCACCGGCAGACTCGAATCACCATTCTCCCAGCCACGGGCCCCCTCTTGTGCCATGCAGTTCCCAGGGCAGTCCCTCTCGACTCCCATTCCCCGCGCCATCCACGGTCCATAACAAGCTAGCAACACACCTAATTAGTCAGCTAAGCCGCACCCATATTTGGCCTTGTGGTGGCACTGTTTTCCTGGCATGTGCTGGCATGAACCGGTCCTTAGATCTATGGCAAGTAAACCACCATCTCAATCAGCAACATCCATGAACCAAGCTTGCCTAGATCACTCCGATTGCATGCTCATTAACATCATCAAGTTCTCATCATCATTATTCATATGAGTGCAGTAGCTAACCATGTTTTAATTCAGCTTCCCGTATCCCGTGGATTAGGCGAAGCAAAAAGGAAAACGACCATACCCGACTGATCAACTTTCCCTGCGACAAGGATGGTTAACAAAACTAGTAAACTCCTATAAAAGGGTGTCCCATCAAGTTGACTCAAGCGTACTCGTTTTCGCAAACAAAACACTTTCAAAACATGGGATCAATATGGTCAAGGGGCACTTGCCTCGCTCCTGTGGCACTGGTTGCTCAAGCGTCTCGAAGTCTTGGCGCTGTAGTTCTTCGTAGATGGATTCCTGAGCTTGTCCTTCTACTCATGACCACGCACATAGAAAATTTACAGCAATCAAACATCACACACCACTCTATTCAAGATGCAATGGTGTCGATGAAGGCAAACCCTAGGGTGCTGTTTTATTAAACCAGTTTTGTACATGTTCTTGCATGATTTAATGGGCTTGCATGGGGTTTTATGATGAACAAGGGTGTAGAGATCAAGTGTGGACGTGGTGATGATCTCGACTCAAGATCTAGATCAATTCTACCGTTAAAAACCGATCAAAACGTGATCTGTCCACACGTAAAAGTTTCTGCTCGAAGGGGGACGAAGAAAGTGGATGCGTAGAAACAGCGACGATGTCGTAAGATGGGTAACGAAGACCTACCTTACTTCCCTTTGGTGGTAAGGCCTTCCTCCTAGCAATGGCAGCAGCGGGGGCTCACCAGCGACTGAACTCCGGCGAGGGGGTGTATAACTCAGCGAGTTGGGGGCTAGGGCCTCCCAGTCGTCGACTTGGGAGGGGGAAAATAAGAAAGGGGTTACAGCCAAGGAGGGGGTTTTGGGTTCTATTTATAAGGGAAAAAAGAGGAGTCCTACTCCAATTGGAGCTCAAATAAGAGTCCAACTCAATTTTGGATTTCAACAAACTTATCTTTTCAGTTAGGTGCGGCAGCCTTGGGGATATTGTGTCGGTATCCTCAGTACCGGTTACTCCCGCCCACAGGAGAAAAATCCGCCCTAGGACCTCACATCTCTGCAGTGGTGAGCTCCGGAGGTGCCACGTGTCCGGTGGGGGCCGGGCCTCCCCTCTCCATAGAGGCGAGCTCCGGGCCTGCCACGCGTCCAGTGGAGCCGAGCCGAGCCCCCTCTGCAGGGGCGAGCTCCGAGGATGCCACGCATCCAGCGGGGTCGGACCTCCCTTCTCCTCAGAGGCGAGCCCTGGACCTGCCACGTGTCCGGCGGGCCGGGCCTCCCTTCTCCTCAGAGGCGAGCTCCGAGGGCGCCAAGTGTCCAGTGGAGCCGGGCCTCCCTTCACTCCAGAGGCGATCTCCGAGGGCGACAAGTGTCCAGCGGTGCCGGACCTCACCCCCTCCGCGGAGGTGAGCTCCTAGAGAAACACGTGTACAGCGGGGCCGGACCTCACCCCCTCCGCGGGCGACACGTGTCCAGCGGTGCCGGACCTCGCCACGTGTCCCGCGGGGCCGGACCTCATCCCTTCCGCAGGGGTGAGCTCCGAAGGCGCCGCGTGTCCCACGGGGCCGGACCTCATCCCTTCCGCAGGGGTGAGCTCCCCAGGCGCCACGTGTCCCGCGGGGCCAGACCTCATCCCTTGCGCAGGGGTGAGCTCCCCGGGCGCCACGTGTCCCACGGTGCCGGACCTTATGTCCTCCACGGAGGTGAGCTCCGCGGGTTCATCCTTAACTTTGAGGGTGTTACAAGACAGTAACCAATTAAGTTGCATAAAGACTCGCCAACACGTTCATCCTTAACTTTCAGATTTTAGCCATCACAGTAGTGCCCTTGCACCCAGAAACATTGGAACTCCACAATCAAACAAGAAACGCTTCATTCCAAAGTTACTTGTCCCAAGGTGGAAATTAACTTTAGTTTGCTCTATCTTTACTTCAAACAAGGTTTTCATGCAGTTCCAATAATCATAGCAGCAGTTAAAACTTGCAAACTGTTCTCACACAACTTGCTTACTACGTCACAACACAGTGAGCAAGCGGTACTCATAACTGCGAGGGACGGTGATTCGAATCAAACACTGCCCGGATAACTCGACACATATGCACGCCTCTGAGGACCCTAATCTGGCGTCCTTCATTACGTCGTATGTGGCAACCTTTTGCAGGACACCTGACTGTAGAACCGGTGTCGCCGTCTTGGGCTCATAGGTCTAACGAGACGATGTGGTATGCCTCTACAATCCAGTTAACCTGGTACATCGGTTTCCTGGGTCCCATATAGCAGTAAGCATCCGGTACACAACTCAATACTTGCTCAGCGGGGCTGCACACGCCTCGGTCCTTAACGGACACAGGCAGAGCTACTCGACCAAGACCTCATCTTGTCGCTGCTTAACCCTCCTGCCCGGTCTCATCTTTGGAAACATAAACTTTAGTTTGCCTCGTTAACTAATACCCGTGTGATCCCGCACTATAACTCGCGAGTAAATTCCAACTACTCGACTTCTACCAGATGTCACAGCCTATTGTAAGGGCCTAAGTTTTTGACACATGTTTAAAGTGTTCATCACCACACTACACGCCTCATTTGAAGCAAGTTGATGAACACAAATGAAGAGCAAGTAACCACCATCAACATGCTCATTAGAGAACAAACTCACATATTGCAAAAGTAGTATTTCCCACATGTGATATAGAGGGGCTGGGCATATGAAAACTCCTACCCATTGCTAAGGATATCCATGCCAAATTTCACCCAAATTCAAAACCTTTTTGAGGTCATTTTGAGTATAGCTAGAAAGAGGGCAGTTTGAAACCATACTTGAATTCAAACTGTTTTTATCCCATGAATTCAAAAGTGGGAGGCATATTCTTATTCAGCATATTTTTGTGAGTTCACACACCAACTTTCACTCCATTTGGAGTTGATCTTGACATGAGCTAAGTGGGGCAAATTCAAACTTTATTTGAATTTCAAACTGAACATGTGCTGAAATTCATTCAAACCAAACCCAATTTTAATTCTAACCAATTCAAATGGCTCATGGGTGAATAATTTGAATCACCATGGGTATTTTGGGGCTCACTGTTTACAACAGTGATTAGGAGTGAATTTCAGAGGTTAAAACCCCTGGTGGGACCCACATGTCAGTCACTGGTTCAAAGCAACCGACTGAGACTTTTTCCACTCGGGTCGCCGAGCTGCGGCTGCGATCGCCACAGAGGGAGGCCGCTGCGCCAGCAGATGCTTGGCCACGCGCGGGCACGAGGCGGTTCAGAGCCTTCTTAAGGCGTTCTTCCCCCTCCTCGGCCGAAGTTATCGCCATTTCTTTCCCCCGCAAGAACACCGGGCCGGAAAACTCCTTCCGCCGCTCAGAACCGATCGGAGAGCTCCGATCACAGCCTCCCCGTCCCCTCCAGAGCTACGGCAAGGTACTAGGAACCCTCCTCCTTCTTCCCCGTTGCTAAAACTCAGCTGAAACTGATTGATCTCGGCTATACCGAAAGTTCAATTCGGTGACCTAAAACCGCCGCACCTCGGGCTCCCATGGACAGCCCAACCGGGGAGTTGTCACACCCGAGCCAATGCACCCTTGGACGCGCTGGTGACCGGTGCTGCTCACCCCCGAGCCACAGCCCGAGTGCTTGCTCACCGGCAGCGAATTTCCAGTTTTCCCCTTTCTGGGTGCAGAACGACCTTCGGGTGCGGTTCTGTCAAATTCTTACTCTAGGAAGGATTAGAGGGCCTCAATCCGCTCTCACATACACTAGACACGGTAACGCACAAGTTGCCTTCACAACTTTTGGCCGGAGAACCTCTGAACCCGGCGTATTTCGAAGTTTACCGACGGCGGAGCAAGCGGGAGGCGTCGGGCGCACGGTGAGGACCTACTTTGGGTTTCCCCCGAGCTGCTTCAAGCTCATGTCGACCTTTCCTGAGGTCCACTGATGATCCCCGACCGGTTGCTTGAGTAGTTGAGGTGCTAGGGAAGTCAGCCGACACGGCCGAAGTCTTTCTGAAGCCGCCGCTCGTCGCCGACCATGTGCCGGCCGTTGTCATGACGAGCTGAGCCCAGAATCCTGTTCCCCGAGTGAAAATAGGCAGAGGCGGCCAAAATCGTGAAGTTTGGAGCTTTACAGAAGCTGCTGGCGAGCTCTCCGGCGAGGTACCCCGGCGGCAGAGCGCGGGCGGCGAGAGGTAGACGAAGGGGTGGGCCCCAGCGGTCAGTGGCAGATATTTTAAATCGGGATCAGGCTGCGGCCGGGATCTGGTGTGCTGGCGCTCAAAAACCCTGTGGGCCTCAGTGTGCTGTCGCCTCCGCGCCCAACACGTGTCCCTGTGGGGCCCCGGCAGATTTAAACTTTTTCCCGATTTTCAGATTTCATTCAAACTTCAAATCCTCATAACTTTGGCTAGAAAGCTCCAAATCGGGTGAACCAAATTTTGTTGGGTTCAGCTCTCTGAGTACTTTCAAGCAAATCAAGTTTCACTTCATGAAAATCCTTATTTCTATAGAATTAATTCCTCAAATTTAAAATGTTTGGAATTTTAACTAGAGAATCCTTTGGAGGAAAATGCTGAAATTTTTCTGGAATGTTCACCAAAATATCCCTGAACTACCATAAAAATTTCAGATCCATTTGAGCTAATTTGATCCACCTAATGGTCTGATTAGTGAAACTGTTCCAGAGAAAATAGAAAATGTTCAGAAACATTTTCAGAATTTTCTCTGAAATTGTTTAGCTCGCATCTTTAGCTAGAAACCTTCAAATTAAGTGAGACCAACTCCATTAGAACCCTCTAAAAATCTAGTTTTCAGAAAGTCATAGTTTGTTTCATGAAAATCATTAGAACACCCTAAAAGCCTTTAATTAAGGTCAAGTGCATATTTAATTGTGGAGAGCTCAAATGAGCTTTGCTGCAACTAAAACTTGACCAAATCTCTGTTTAGGTCGTAACCAAGCCACAGTAAAAGTTTCACAGTCATTGGGTCTGTCTAGTAAGAGTTATAGACTTCACAAGTTTAAATTCAATCAAATGCATTTAAATTAATACATATACATGTATATCATGTAGTCGCTAAGGTCGAGGAGGAACCCGAAGTCCTAGACTTTGTTACTCCGGAGGAGCAGCTAGCCCACGACCAAGAGCAGCAAGGCAAGCCCCGGTTTGCATTAACCGTTACAAATTTTATTGTTTTGAGCACTTACTTGAGTATTATGATTCCTTGCACTAGAGTCTTGTTTGAAAACCCAATTGCATAGCCAAGAAAAACCATGGGTTGGGATTAGGATTAAAAAACCCCGTTAGCTACTGTAATCCTAAGATAGTGTAGGATTCAGTACAAGTCGAGTAGATGGAACTACTCACGAGCATAGGCTAGAGGCACTCGACTTGGGTAGAAATAGCACATGATACACATGGCAAGAAAAATGAGACCGAGCGGAGAGTAAGGGCAGCAGGACTTTGGGGCCTGGGTGCTATAGCTCCGCTTGTGTCGATTGAGGACCGAGCCGTGTGCGGGCCTGTTGAACAAGCTAGAACAGTACCGAAGACCTACCGGCTATATGGGAACCGGGAAACCGATGTAACTCGGGTAGCTGGGTATTGAGGCATTGCCCGTCGTTCAGAGGGTAGGTTGAGAGCTCGAGGTGTAAATCGGCTGGCGGCACTGAGATGCGCGTGCAGAGACCTCTTGCTCGGGACGATGGGACCGGTTCAATATTTGGCTGTCGTGTGAAAGGTGGTTGCGTACGGTGTCAGTGATGGTTGCTGTAGGCAACATCGAGTACGGGCGTACGTGACGGGTTGTTCGGGTAACCCTGCAGGTGTAAATCGATTATAATCGCCGTCCCTCGCGGTCAGTGAGTACCACTTGTTCACTGTACCGTGACGTAGAAACAACAGGCTAGTTGCATGTTAAAATGTTGCTGATTGAAAGATGGACTTGATTGCTAATGATTTGCTGTAGTTTAGAGCTAACTAAAGTTCTTTTCAACTTTGGGAAAGTACATGAGAGAAATGCGTTTCTTGTTTGATTGCGGCTCTCTCATGTGCCTTAGCGTAAGGTTTTCCACAACCTGCTGCTAAAACTTGGAAGTAAGGTTCCACTAATTAGGCGAGTCCTTGCAAATGATTTTTACCTCATGTAACCTATCAACCCTCATGTAGAAGTTCCATGTTTAGGAGAGACGGGTCAGTCTTGCTGAGCCTTCGTGCTCACTGCTTGTGTTTGAAGCTTTTGCAGGGTTCTATGAGGAAGGGACTCCCGAAGAGGAGACGGAACCCCAGGAGGGGAACCCCGTCGAGTGGGAGTCGTGCACGCCGCCGTGTTAGTGTGCGTGTGTGCTAGCAAGGACACGTTCACGGGCTGAACGTGAACTTGATGCGTAGTCTAAGCCCGTGAGTGTATACTGGACTTATTTTGATGTACAAATGTTCATAAACCACTTTATGTAATAAAAGTTTCGCTTCCGCTTTGTACCTTTGAGGTGTGTTATCCGGTGCTGTGCAACGCAGCACCCCTCAGCGTGATCCTGGCTCGACAGGACCGTGGGGTCGTTTCACCTATTTAGCACGGCATTATTCTATAGCGGAGATACGTCTTGTACCATTGACTTGAGGGTTTCTTTGGTCATGCATTTGGAGTATAAAACATACTTGACCTAATGCACATACAAACTCTAACCATAGCAGTGAACAAAATAAAACTTTATAAACAACTTAAATGCAAACCGGAGCTTGCCTTGGTTTTGCAGGTGACTAAGTATCTATTCAGTTAGTGAAGACCACTTGTGGCTTGATCACTCACTTTCCTTCCTCTTTGACCTTCACTTTAATTGCTTCACAATCTTCACGTAGAGGCTACACGTTATGAATATGCATATGTGTTTAATTGTAAAGTTTTTGCTAACAAGTTCTAAAGATAAGTTTAAAACTCGAACTCTGTTTAAGAATTTAAAATGACACCGGTGCTAGTGGTTTGGGTTTAAGCACTATGATGAAGTGATAAGTGTTTTTCATCACTTGTGTGTTGATCACCTAATGAGGTTGAACATAACAGTACTTTTCCAGAGCTCCAATGGAGCTGAAAATTTTTCATGTGAGTTCATTGTCACAAGAAAGTAATCAGGACCAAAATTTAGAATTTTTCAATGAATAGTTCACTCAGAACAATTCCCTAAGAATTTAGGCAAAAAGGAATTAATTCTGAATAAATTTGCACTTTCATGCAAATTCAAGTGAACCACAATTTCAAACCTAGCTCAGGGATCATGCATGAATTTTCCTAGGAATTGTGGAACTAGGAATTGCCCAGAACGGGATTTCCAAGTTTTGGAAATTCTCTGGAATTGTTTCTGTATTCATTTGAACACAGAAATTTGAAATCAGAATTGTACTAACCAAATCAACTCCAAATGTGCTGAAATTTATACAGGAGCTAACTAACATCCAAAAGAATTTTCTGTCAAAGTTTGAGGATTTTTTGGATGAACCAAACTCCCTCTAAAATTCTTTTGCTGAAACGATTTAAAGAATTTTCCAGAATTAAATATTGACTTTCTTACAAATTGGGTTGCAGATTTGGATAGAGTTTTTCAATCTGAATCCAACCCAATTTGAATCACTAAATTTGGGGGTTCCTATCAATAGTTATGCCCTCCCAAAGTTCGAATCAAATCTGGCATTTGAAATAAACCAGGAAAAGTTTAAAAGTCTGACAGCAGGACCCGGGCTACGTGACGCGTTCTCAGGCTTCCACACACGGAGCTACAGAGTCAGTCCCGCACAGCCACAATTTTATCCGGTGCCAGAGAAGATCAAATTCCCCCGCAACAGAGACTGACACATGGGCCAGCCCCCGTCTTCGTCTACCTCCAGCCTCCCGCGTCGGGCCGCCGCCGAGCTCGCCGGAGGAGGTTCCGGTGCCCAAAACTTCCTAATTCTCGCCACCTCTACATTATTTCATGCGAGGAACACTTTGCCACCCTTGTCGCCGACCGGCAATCACCGGAAATAGCTTCGCGACAACCTCTGTGGCAACTCCGGCGACGTCGCGAGGACGCTGTAATGTTCCAACCTTGCTTCGTTAAGATCCTACAGCTTCGCCACGAACGAGGGAGCAACGTCAAAGGCTCTGATTTCATGAGAAGCGTCGGCAACTAGGAGTTCACCGTGCGACCTAGGTCAATTTTGGTGAAAATTCGAAAAACTTGAAGAACCGAAGGTTTCCTCGACGGTTCTTCCTAGTTCTTGATCCCACACACTTGCACAAACGTCTAAAACTAGGTTTCAAGATCCGGTGATGAGTGGTGCACCGTGTCGCCCTAATTTCCCGATTTTCTCCTCGCGGTTCATATCGTATGTCGGCGGAAAAAACCAAATTCCGGCGAGCACGGTTTGTGACAAGCTGCCAGTTTTGCGGTGAAGCAAGAAGAGGTCTAGGAGAACCTTTTTGCTTTTGAAACTCGGTGGGAGAAGAACTGTGACGAGCAGGTGACGTGATCTTGTGGTCGGCGGCTCACGGTGGCATCGATGGCTAAACCGAGCTCAGTGCCGAGTTCCAGTGGAGGAAACGTTGGGCTCTTGTGACAGACACCTCGAGGAGGACTCGGCGACGCCATGGGGAGGCTCAACTCGGCGTGCAACCTGTCGAGATGGCCGGGCGCCGGTGGACCGGCGGTAGCGGTTTGTCGGAGGCGGAACTGTCCGTGAGGGACAACAGCAGCGAAAGAGCTCGAGGGCAGTCGAAGAACACCCTTTACCAAGTACAGGGCTGGCCGGAAAAATCTTATTCGCACTGAGGCGGTTGGGCAGGCGCACGGGAGGTGGCAGCGACGCTGCCTCGGTGGTGCGCTCTGTTCAGCAGCCGACTGGTTCGAGTGGGAACAGAGAGAAGAAAAATTTCCTTCAGTTGTAAGTCTTCCCCTCTCAATGACATGTGGGTCCCACTGTTTTTCTCTCCCAATAGATCTTCCAAATTTGGCGTAGTGCAAACTTCAGTCATGGCTTAAATTTGAAAACCATTTGGCAAATTGACAAAGTTCACCTCAGTTTCGAATTTGAATTCAAATTCCAAATAAATTCAAAGCCCCTTTGACATACATATCAAAGCAACTCCAAACTTTCTCAAAATTTGCATGCCCCCTAATTCGAACCTGAAGAATTTAAATATGCCATCTGATTTTTGAGTTGGCCGCTGCAAATAAGAATTTTGAACCACAGTTTGGAACTCCCATTTTGAAATGGACACCTTATGATTGAAGTGAACAATTTTGTTCGAAGACTTATTTAAACTCCTTTTGCACATGACCATATTCACATGTTTATAAAAGTTTTTGCATGTCCCAATTCTTGAAATTGAACTCAACTTTATTCACAACTCAAGTTTTCCATTTACATGGTTTTTAGACTTTTACATTCCTCCCCCCTTAAAAAGAATCTCGTCCCAAGATTCATAATCAAGAACAATGTGGGGAGGACGACTATCGAACATAAGCCTCTAATAAGTCCGGATGATTATGTTGTAAATACTCCTCGCTCTCCCATGTAGCTTCGTTGGACGTGTGATTCTCCCATAACACTTTGAAAAATTGCAGCGTCCAGTTTCTGGTCTCGCGAGTCTTTTCATCAATTATCCGGGTTGGATGCTCAACATAAGTGAGGTCCGGCTTCAAATCTGCGATGCCTCCCGTGAGAATCTCAGTTGGAACATTCAAACACTTCCGCAACTGAGATATGTGGAAGACGTTATGAACTCCAGCTAAGGCGGCCGGTAACTCTAGACGGTAGGCCACGGGTCCATATCTTTCGATGATGGTGAAGGGACTGATAAAACGCGGAGCTAATTTTCCTTTCACTCTCAATCGATGAATTCCGTTCATAGGAGATACGCGGAGATATACGTGGTCCCCATCATGGAAGTCCAGAGGACGACGTCTCCTATCCGTGTAGCTCTTTTGTTTTGACTGAGCGGCTTTAAGATTTGCTTGAATAAGCCTTACCCGCTCTTCAGCTTCATTTACAAGATCAATCCCGTAAATGACTCTCTCGCCAGATTCACACCAGTTCAAGGGTGTGTGGCACTTTCGGCCGTAGAGAGCTTCATAAGGTGCCATCTTGATACTCGCTTGATATCCATTGCTATAAGCTAATTCCGCCAATGGTAGTTGATCGTCCCATCCTTTACCATGGTGAATGGCACATGCTCGAAGCATATCTTTGAGAACTTGGTTCACCCTCTCCGTTTGCCCATCGGTTTGAGGATGATATGCAGAGCTTCTAATCCATTAGGTCCCCAGTGAGGCATGTAGCTGCTCCCAGAAACGAGCAACGAACAACGCGCCTCGATCGGAGATGATCGTCTGGGGAACTCCATGTAGGCACAGTATTCTTGCAATATACAGCTCTGCATACTACTTGGCATGGAATCCCGTATGTACCGGGATGAAATGTGCTGATTTGGTTAACCGATCAACGATCACCCAAAATGAGTCATGATTATTAGCTGTGAGAGGTAGTCCAACAATGAAATCCATACTAATATCCTCCCACTTCCATGCCGGACCACTTAGCGGTTGCAAGGTTCCCGCTTTCTTCATGTGGTCGGCTTCAA
Source organism: Neostapfia colusana (assembly GCA_030760725.1). Lineage (NCBI taxonomy): Eukaryota > Viridiplantae > Streptophyta > Magnoliopsida > Poales > Poaceae > Neostapfia > Neostapfia colusana. The sequence continues at coordinate 97,622,272 of JASWHV010000007.1, read as the reverse complement.
CTCACCGACACGTATCACATTCTGATACGTATTTAGCAATCTCTCGCTTCATCTGGGTCCACCAAAATTTAGTCTTCAATTCCTGGTACATCTTGTTGCTGCCCGGATGAATAGAAAACTTGGATAACTGAGCCTCATCCAAAATTTTCTTCCGCAGCCTCATATCACGGGGTACGACTATCCGGTCCTTGAACCATAAGGTATCCTCATCATCTAACCGGAAACATTTCATCAACCCGTTCTTCAACCTCCTTTTAATATGAGACATGCCCTTGTCTCGCTTTTGAGCTTTCATAACCTCCTCTTTTAATGTGGGTATGCGAGCTAGATTATGTAGAGCTCCATATGGAACCAAGTAGAGACTCGGTTCTTCCTCTTCTATCGGCAAAATGGTCAGATTATGAATATGAGACTTCCGGCTGAGTGCATCGGCAACCACATTTGCCTTGCCCGGATGATAATGAATTTCAATCTCATAGTCTTTGATCAGCTCCAACCATCACAGTTGTCGCATATTCAACTCTTTTTGAGTGAGTATGTACTTCAAGCTTTTATGGTCGGTGTAGAGATGAACCAGATTTCCCAATAGGTAATGTCTCCACATCTTCAAAGCTAGCACCACGGCAGCAAGCTCGAGATCATGAGTTGGATAATGTTGTTCATGATTCCGTAATTGCCGTGATCCATATGCGACCACACGTCCTCCTTGCACAAGTACACAACCATGTACGATGCCGGACGCATCACAATAAACAGGGCTTGGTTGTATCCGATTGAGCTAGAACCGGGGCTGTTGTGAGGTGTTTCACCAACGCTTGAAAGGCTTCCTCACATGGCTGGCTCCAATCATATTTGATGCCCTTTTTCCGTAGCTCGGTCATAGGTTTAGAGATTTTTGAGAAGCCCGAGATGAACCTCAGATAATATCCCGCCAAACCCAAGAAACTACAAACTTCATGGATTGATGTTGGAGACTTCCATTGCAGCACTTGTTCAATCTTGTTTGGATCAACGGCGATTCCTTCGGCCGAAATAATATGTCCAAGAAACGGCACTTGGTTGATCCAGAATTAACATTTACTAAACTTTGCATAGAGCTTGTGATCTCTCAGCCGTTGGAGCACAATATGCAAATGTTTAGCGTGTTCCTCCTCTGATTTGGAATTGTGACGCCCGGTCCCGTAGAATACGGAACCCAGCTAATGCATATGTGTGCCCAGGATGTTCACCACACATACACATGTAATCCACAAACTGAATCAGAATATAACCACAAATAATAGGGTTTAAGTACTTTATTACATCAATCTCTAACTTATTCTTGCAGCGGAAGTCTCTAACTTATTCTAACAGTGGAAGTCTCTAAACGATAGCAGAAGAAACTAAACAGCTGCGGCTCCATCTTCAACACCACAGGCAAGTTGATGGTAGTTCGCATGCCTAGTACTCCACATGATCCTCGAAGTACTCTTCTCCTGTTGCTGATGTTTGTATGATAATACAAGGGTGAGTACATGTTGTACTAAGCAAGTGCGGGAAAAGTAAGACATGTAGCTTACAGCATGGTAGGGAATAAAAAGGCTCATTGCAGAAAGCAATGTTTATTTCACAAACATGATAAAAAAACAGCAACTATCTTTAAGTGAATTTAATCCCAACATATATTTAAGTAAAACAGCAACATACCTCCTTCATAATTCACCACTTTTCATGTCTTAACCAACCATTAGTCTTTCTCAACTTTATCTCATGCTCATAATAACCATCTCATGTTCATATCCATCTCATAATCATATAACCGAAACCAAACTCATTGTCATGACTCAACAGTCCCGAATCCAATCCCAATAACCATACCATAACCATAAATAACCATCCCAAGTTTCCATCCCAAATTTCCCTCTAATCATGTGAGTTGGCCAGGCGCTTGTGACCGTAAGCATGGCTATCATGATAGTTTTTCACTCTTAAGAGGTGGCACCACTTTACCCACAAGTTTGTGATTTCGTCACCCATCGGCGACTGCAGAACCTTCATTATACCAGTACACAACCGTCGGTGTATGGCCCAGAGATCACAAAAGAGCCTTTACAAAGGGGCTACTAGATGTATGGACTCACTAAGGTTTCACCAGCAGGCTCGAATCACCATTCTTCCACCTACGGGCCCTCTCTTGTGCCATGCAGTTTCCAGGGCAGTCCTCTCTCGACTCCCATTCCCCGCGCCTTCCATGGTCCATAACAATCTAGCAACTTACCTAATTAGTCAGCTAAGCTGCACCCATATTTGGCCTTGTGGTGGCACTGTTTTTCTGGCATGTGCTGGCATGAACCGGTCGTTAGATCTACGGCAAGTAAACCACCATCTCATTATACCACATCCACGAACCAAGCTTGCCTAGATCTCCCCTGATTCTATGTTCATTATTATCATCAAGTTCTCATCATCATTATTCATATGAGTGCAGTACTTAGACATGTTCTACTTCGCCTTCCCATATCCCGTAGCTTAAGCGAAGCAAAAAGGAAAAACGACCATACCCGACTCATCAACTTTCCCACTGACAAGGATGGTTAACAAAACTAGTAAACTCCTATAAAAGGGTTTCCCATCAAGTTGACTCAAGCAAACACGTTTTCGCAAACAAAACAGTTTCAAAACATGGGATCAATATGGTCAAGGGGCACTTGCCTTGCTCCTGTGGCTCTTGTTGTTCACGTGTCTCGAAGTCTCGGTGCTCTAGTTCTTCGTAGATGGCTTCCTGAGCTTGTCCTTCTACTCACGACCACGCACATACAAAATTATAGCAATCAAACATCATGCACAAACTTTACTCAAGATGCAATGGTGCAAACCCTATGATGCTGTTTTATTAGACCAGTTTGTACGTGTTCTTGCATGTTTTACTGAGCTTGCATGGGGTTTTGTGGTGAACAAGGGCGTAAGGATCAAGTGCGGACGTGGTGATGATCTTGACTCAAGATCTAAGTCAATTCCACTGTCAAAAACCGATCAACACGTGATCTGTACACACGAAACAGCTTCTATTCGAAGGGAACGAAGAAAACAGATGCGAAGAAACCGCGACGAGGTCGTAAGATGGGTATGAAGACCTACCTCACTTCTCTTTGGTGGCGGGGCCTCCCTCCTAGCAATGGCAGCAGCAACGGCGAGGCGCGACGACTCTCCTCGGCGGGTTCACCGGTGGGGCTCACCGGCGACTGAACTCCGGCAAAGGGGGTAACTCGGTTAGTTGGAAGCTAGGTCCTCCAAGTCGTCGATTCGGGAGGTGGAAAATAGGTACGTGGTTGCGGCCAAGGGGTTTTTGGGTTCTATTTATAAGGGGTGAAAGAAGAGTCCTACTCCGATTGGATTTTAATTAAGAGTCCTATTCAATTTGTTTTGGATCTTAACAACTTATCTCCAATTTATTTGGGTGTGGTAGCAGCGTGGAAATCGTGTCGGTTTCCTCAGTACCGGGTATTCCCGCGCGCACAGGAGAAAAACCGCTTAAGGATCTCGTCACCTCCGCATGGTGAGCTCTGGAGGCGCCATATGTCCAGCGGGGGCCGGGCCTCCCTTTTCCTCAGAGGCGAGCTCCGGGTGCGCCACGTGTCTGGCGGGCGGGACCTCCCTTCTCCTAAGAGGCGAGCTCTGCGTGTGCCACGTGTCTGGCGGGACCTCCCCTCTCCCTCAGAGGTGAGCTCTGGGGCGCCACGTGTCAGTGCCGGACCTCCCCTCTCCTCGGAGGTGTGCTCTGAGAGTGCCACGTGTCCAGCAGCGTCGGACCTCCTTTCTCCTCAGAGGTGAGCTCCGAGGACGACACGTGTCCAGCAGTGTCGAACCTCCCTTCTCCTCAGAGGTGAGCTCCGAGGGTGACACGTGTCCAGCGGTGTCGGACCTAGCTCCGAAGTCAACACGTGTCCCGCGGGGTTGAGCCTCACTTCTCCGCAGAGACTATCTCCGAAGGCAACACGTGTCCAGCGAGGTCGGACCTCGCCCCTTCTCCTGAGGTGAGCTCCGAGCCTGCCCCGTGGCCAGCAGTGCCGCGGGGATGTCGATGGCGCTCCTCGGCAAATTAGAATTGGCTCTTATCAGCTATCCTTCTCCCATTTTTATGTTTCTTTCCCATTTATATTTCTTCTATAATGTTTTTCTATATGCAATGCATGAATATGAAATTGAGGGTGTTACAGGAATAGACCAAGATATCGTTGATGAATACCACGATGAACTGATCCAACTGCGGCATGAACACCGAGTTCATAAGAGACATAAAGTGAGCCGGAGCATTGGTCAACCCAAATGACATGACAAGATACTCATAGAGTCCATATCATGTCGAGAATGCTGTTTTTGAGATATCCTCCGCTCAAATATTGATTTGATGATACCATGACCATAAGTCCATCTTTGAGAAGACTTTAGCACCCACTAGCTGATCGAAGAGAATATCAATTCTTGGTAGTGGATACTTGTTCCTTATCGTCACAGCATTTAACGGACGATAATTGACGCATAGCCTCAACGTCTCATCCTTCGTCTTAACAAATAAAGCCGAGCAACCCCATGGTGATGAACTTGGACGAATAAACCCCTTGTCCATCAGATCCTTGAGTTGCTCCTTCAGTTCAGCTAATTCATTCGGAGCCATTTTGTATGGTCTCTGAGAGATCGGTTTGGTTCCTGGTATCAACTCTATTTTGAATTCCACCTCGCGCTCCGGTGGTAAGCCTGGAAGATCTTCGGGAAACACGTCCGCATATTCACGGACTACCGGAATGTCTTCTAACTTTCAAGCTTCGGCATTACATACTTCTGGGACTTTGGAAACAGCTTTGCCGAGATACAATGTATGACACCCGTGAAGTGGAGAGTCCAAATGAACACACCTATTCTCGATATCCAGAACAGCCCTATGGAAAGTTAACCATGATATTCCCAATATGGCATCAATTCCTTGATCTTCGAGAATAATGAGGGTGGTAGGATAAATTTTTCCACCCAAACAAAGTGGTGCTCGAGAAACGACTTCATTAGTCGATATGTCTCCACCTGGCGAATGAATAAGGTAAGAACCTTTTGTGATAATTGTGGAGATCTGATCTCGGATAACCATCGCCTTGCTAATGATGTTATGTGTTGCACCAGAGTCGAATAGAATGACAACCGGCTTGTCATTTAAGGTGAACCTGCCCGCAAGAACAGGTCCTCCCTTGGGCAGATCATCGGCTGACACATAACTAACAGTTCCCACTTTGGACATAGCTTTTCTTTGCTGTCCAATATCATTGTTTAGAACTGGACCCGCAGACATCAGGTTGCTGCTCGGTTCAGTTGCTTCATTGACGATGTGTTCATTGTCAATTTGAAGTGGGATACTACTCGGTTCCGCTGAGAAATCACCTTGATCATCTTCAACCTCTTGAGGGAAATAACTTTTAGTTGCACCTTGTTGATACTGAGGTGCATGAGAAATAAGTTGCTGCTGCGGTGGAGGTAAATAAAACCTCTGTGGAGCATAAGAGTCGTCATACTCTAATAATTACTTCTCCTTTTGAGGAACCTCTCGACCGGAAGGTGAACGGATTACCAACTGATACTTCTGAGGCAGATAGCATTCATCCTGTGATGAGCCCCTCTCCCTCTTTTCTTTAAGGTAGAGATTGGAATAATATTCCTGAGTTATAGCACAGCTAACAAACTCATCAAAATTCTCTTGGTTAACTTGAGCCAACTCACATCGCAGCCTAGCAGTTAGCCCTCGATAAAAATGATAACCCTTCGTGGCTGGTGATTTCACATAATCAGGAACATATTGAGCTAGGCGGTTAAATTCATTCGCATACTCAATAATACTAATTGCCCCTTGTTTTAGATTCCAGAATTCATCCAGACTTGTTTTCATTACACCCGCAGGAACAAAACGGGCACGAAATGCATCCTGGAACTCCGTCCATGTGACACAATGCCCTTCTGGTTGGATAGCAAGGTATTCTTCCCACCATGCTCCAGCAAAGCCGTGAAGCTGCTGAGCAGCAAATAGAGTCTTCTGGAATTCATCACATTGAATTAACCCAAACTTGGACTCAATGACACGTAACCAGTGATTTGCTTCACAATGGTCAGCCGCTTCGGAGAATACCGGCGGTTGTGTCGCCAAGAAATCCAGATAAGTGCTCGGGGTTGGCATGTGATGTTGATCTTCTCTATTTATTCCTTGCTGAACTAGAGTTTGGAGAGTTTCATTCATCTTCACCATAATCTCCACCAATCCAGTTGGCGATGGCTCTTGTAATGAAGTCGAGTCATTCCCACCTCGATTTGAACTTCCAAGCTCCGTTTGAGAATGTGTGCGTACCATACTGCACGAAACAAAATTTTGAGTCAATCAAAATTCTATCCCAGTAGTAAGTAAAGATAAGAAAAACATGAACATGTCATGAACTTTATGAAAGCATAACCACATTCATGTTTAAATAAATCTTAAGTATGCTAAACTAATCAGATTGACTACCCTTACCAGTTCACACACACTCCAAAATTTACTCGAGTTAACTACAGATTCTTGACTTTAGTTCAATACTAAAGTTTTAGTAAACTTCAGTATCTTTCCAATTCTTATTCATATGCCTCTAGATCATTTCTGGATAAAAATTTATGATTTTCCAAAGTTGACAGAATTCCTGGATAAAATTTGCCAGCATCTCCATTGTATGTAGCTATATTTATTACAGTTGTATATGCCAATTAAATGAGAATCTGAACAAGCTTTGAATTGCAAAAGTGTTGCACATTTCATAGCCTTTACAACGGTATGTCATAGGCTCCTTAAGGATTTTTCTACAGAAAGTTATCGCTGAAAAACAGAAAGGTCCAGAGAGGTTTTGCTGCTGTCCTGGTTCTGGACAGTTTGCCTTCAACTGGACTTTTCACCAACTAAACATGTGATTTTTCTCTGGAGGTCTACAGATATGTTGTAGAGAACTTAAAAATATTTCCAGAACTGTATCGTACACCTTAATTGGTTAAAGATACTCAGAGTTATGCTCTGTCAAATCTAGCAAGAACTCCTGCCAGAAACAGAGCACTCTGTTTTTGAAATCTTTGAAGCCTAATCATTATCTCATTTGAATATTAGCTCAAAATAAGAGTTCAGTATATAATATTTTTTAAAACTTCCATTCTTAGTTTAAAGTTAGTTCATTGATCGATTCTTCATAGGGAAGAGATTATTAAATGTAGTACAGTGTCGATGCACCGTAAGAATCATGTCGGTACTACGTTCCTCACAAAAAGGATACTCCTAACCGGATTATACCTGCCTATACGTCTCAATTATGGCACTAAACGGTCTCTCGCACATGTGTCCTACACGGGATACATACGTGGTTAGTACCTGCAGAAGAAAACTCAATAGTGATGCACTCAAAGGTTGTTGTCATTTCAGGCAGGTCCATATTTGAAAGTAAATACATACGCCCGTATCATTACCATACGGCCGTCCTTGAGTTAGCCACGTATCAAGGTACGTGATCGTGTTTTTACACCACACGACGGGGAACCCGAGTAGAGCACGAACGGGTCGTCACGGTTGGACATTTTATCAACCCAACAGATACCACCTACTGCCCTGTACGGCACGCCGATGGCAAGCGCTGCGTATGTCCTCCTAGGTTATTTCCAGAAGAACACACTATCGCGTTACTGACCACACGATGGGGTCTGCACTTGCTTGCCTAATGCACGCTAGGGACCAGCGTTTCATATGAACTCAGGAACATGAAGAGTCCAAGAGTTTCATATTGACGTCTCACACCAAGCTGTGAGACCTATTCCTGAACCACATTCCTCGTCAGGGGAGCTAACCGAAATTGAACCGCTTATACCTGATCGTAGGTGCATCGTTACATAATCAAAATTCAGAATTATAACAAGTATGTTAGTCATGCCACTTTATGTAACTATACTACTTAGTCCTTATGTGGGCCTAATACCTTTTCCTCACCGTATCCTAAATTTTGTCATAATACGATCCTTATTCCATGCGCTATTACCAATGCGGCTCTGATACCACACTGCGGGGGACCCCAACCCGTATCACAGGGCCGTGCCACTCGCCCGGGAATCGCATTGGGTGGTGCCGTGTTATGCGGCACCCAATAGCACACTTATAAGGAAAACTGTATTACATAAATCAAAAGCGGAAGCTTACAAATGTTCTTTATAAATAATTTACATAAATTAGCTACATCGGAAGTCTATAAACAGCCCACGTCGAATAACTAAGGAGCACTCGAGAAGAGGTCCAGCCCGCGGACTCCTCTCGCTAGCAACACGAAGACATGGCAGCGGCTGGTTTTCCATGTGTTACATGACTCTGAGTCTCCGAATCTCACCGGACAACCTTCTTCATATTCGTCTATGTTAACCTGCAAAACCGCTCATATAGCAAGAGTGAGCACAAAGGCTCAGAAAGACTTAACCGTCTCTCCTAAAGCATGCAACTCTACATGAAGGAAACTTAAGACAGTAACCAATTAAGTTGCATAAAGACTCGCCTACGCGTTCATCCTTAACTTTCAGATTTTAGCCATCACAGTAGTGCCCTTGTGCCAAGCAACATTGGAACTCCACAATCAAACAAGAAACGTTTCATCCCAATGTTACTTGTCCCAAGGTGGAAATTAACTTTAGTTTGCTCTATCTCTACTTCAAACAAGGTTTTCATGCAATTCCAATAATCATAGCAGCAATTAAAACTTGCAAACTGTTCTCACACAACATGCTTACTACGTCACAACACAGTGAGCAAGCGGTACTCATAACAGCGAGGGACGGTGATTCGAATCAAACACTACCCGGATAACTCGACACATACGCCCGCCTCTGAAGACCCAAATCTGGCGTCCTTCATTATGTCGTATGTGGCAACCTTTCGCAGGACACCCGACTGTAGAACCGGTCACGCCATCTCGGGCTCATAAGTCTAACAAGACGATGTGGTATGCCCTTACAATCTAGTTAACCTGGTACATCGGTTTCCTGGGTCCCATATAGCAGTAAGCATCCGGTACACAACTCAATACTTGCTCAGCGGGGCTGCACATGCCTCAGTCCTTAACAAACACAGGTAGAGCTACTCGACCAGGACCTCATCTTGTCGCTGCCTAACCCTCCTGCGCGGTCTCATCTTCGGAAACATAAACTTTAGTTTGCCTCATTAACTCATACCCGTGTGATCCCGCACTATAGCTCGCGATTAGATTCCAACTACTCGACTTCTACCGGATGTCACAGCCTATTTACCACGGCATTATTCTACAGAAGAGATACATCTTCTACCCTTGACTCGAGGGTTTCTTTGGTCATGCATTTGGAGTATAAAACATACTTGACCTAATGCACATACAAACTCTAACCATAGTAGTGAACAAAATAAAACGTTATAAACAACTTAAATGCAAACCGGAGCTTGCCTTGGTTTTGCAGGTGACTAAGTATCTATTCAGTTAGTGAAGACCACTTGTGGCTTGATCACTCGCTTTCCTTCCTCTTTGACCTTCACTCCAATTGCTTCACAATCTTCACGTAGAGGCTACACGTTATGATTATGCATATGTGTTTAATTGTAATGTTTTTGCTAACAAGTTCTAAAGACAAGTTTAAAACTGGAACACTGTTTAAGAATTTAAAATGACACTGGTGCTAGTGGTTTGGGTTTGGGTTTGGGTTTAAGAACTATGATCAAGTGATAAGTGTTTTTCATCACTTGTGTGTTGATCACCTAATGAGGTTGAATAGAACAGTACTGATCCAGAGCTCCAATGGAGCTGAAAATTTTTTATGTGAGTTCCTTGTCACAAGAAAGTAATCTGGACCAAAATTTAGAATTTTTCAATGAATAGTTCACTCAGAACAATTCCCTAAGCATTTTAGCAAAAAGAAATTAATTCTGAATAAATTTGCACTTTCATGCAAATTCAAGTGAACCACATTTTCAAACCTAGCTCAGGGATCATACTTGAATTTTCGTAGGAATTTTGGAACTAGGAATTGCCCAGAACTGGATTTCCAAGTTTTGGAAATTCTCTGGAATTGTTTCTCTATTCATTTTAACACAGAAACTTGAAATCAGAATTATCCTAACCAAATAAACTCTAAATGAGCTAAAATTTATACAGGAGCTAAATAACATCCTAAATAATTTTCTGCCAAAATTTGAGGATTTTTGGATGAACCAAACTCCCTCGAAAATTCTTTTTTTTGAAATGATTTAAAGAATTTTCAAGAATTAAATAAAGACTTTCATATAAATTGGGTTGCACATTTGTATCGAGTTTTTCAATCTGAATCCAACCCAATTTGAATCACTAGATTTGGGGCTTCCTAGCAAAAGTTATGCCCTCCCAAAGTTTGAATTGAATCTGGCATTTGAAATAAACCAGGAAAAGTTTAAAGTCTGACAGCAGGACCCGGGCTACGTGGCGTGTTCTCAGGCATCGACACACGGAGCTACAGAGTCTGTCCCACACAGCCACAATTTGATCCGGTGCCACAGAAGATCAAATTCCCCGGCAACAGAGACTGACACGTGGGCCAGCCCCCGTCTTCGTCTACCTCCAGCCTCCCCCGTCGGGCCACCGCCGAGCTCGCCGGGAGGAGGTTCCGGTGCCCATAACTTCCGAATTCACGCCACCTCTACATTATTTCATGCGAGGAACCCTTTTCCACCCTTGTCGCCGACCGGCAATCAACGGAAATAGCTTTGCGACGGCGACTACGGCGACGTCGCGAGGACGCTGTAATGCTCCAACCTTGCTTCGTTTAGCTCCTAAAGCATCGCCACGACAAAAGGAGCAATGTCCAAGGCTATGATCTCGCGAGAAATGTCGGCAACTAGGAGTTCACCGTGCGACCTAGGTCAATTTCGGTGAAAATTCAAAAAACTTGAAGAACCGAAGGTTTCCTCGATGGTTCTTCCTAGTTCTTGATCCCACGCACTCACACGAACGTCTAAAACTAGGTTTCTAGATCTGGTGATGAGTGGTGCACTGTGTCGCCCTAATTTCCCAATTTCCTCATCGCGGTTCATATCATATGTCGGCGGGAAAAACCAAATTCTGGCGAGCACGTTTTGTGACAAGCTGCCAATGTTGCGGTGAAGCAAGAAGTGGACTAGGAGAACCTTTTTGCTTTTGAAACTCGGTGGGAGAAGAACTGTTGCGAGCAGGTGACGTGATCTTGTGGTCGGCGACTCACGGTGGCGTCGGTGGCTAAACCGAGCTCAGTGCCGAGTTCCAGTTGAGGAAACGTCGGGCTCTTGTGACAGACACCTCCAGGAGGACCCGGCGACGCCGTGGGGAGGCTCAACTCGGCGTGCAACCCGTCGAGATGGCCGGGCGCCGGTGGACCGGTGATAGCGGTTTGTCGTAGACGGAACTGTCTGTGAGGGAGAACAGCAGCGAAAGAGCTCGAGGGCAGTCGAAGAAACACCCTTTGCCGAGTACAGGCTGGCTGGAAAAATCTTATTCGCACTGAGGCGGTTCGGCAGGCGCGCGGGAGGTGGCAGCGTCGCTGCCTCGGTGGCGCGCTCTGTTCAGCAGCCGACTGGTTCGAGTGGGAACAGAGAGAAGAAAATTTTCCTTCGGTTGTAAGTCTTCCCCTCTCAATGACAAGTGGGCCCCACTGTTTTTCTCTCCCAAAAGATCTTCCAAATTTGGCATAGTGCAAACTTCAGTCATGGGGGCTTAAATTTGGAAACCATTTGGCAAATTGACAAAGTTTACCTCAGTTTCGAATTTGAATTCAAATTCCAAATAAATTCATAGCCCCTTTGACATACATATCAAAGCAACTCCAAACTTTCTCAAAATTTGCATTCCCCCTAATTCGAACCTGAAGAATTTGAATATGCCATCTGATTTTTGAGTTGGCCGCTGCAAATAAGAATTTTGAACCACAGTTTGGAACTCCCTTTTTTAAATGGCCACCTTATGATTGAAGTGAACAGTTTAGTTCAAAGACTTATTTAAACTCCTTTTTCACATGACCATATTCACATGTTTATGAAAGTTTTTGCAAGTCCCAATTCTTGAAATTGAACTCAACTTTATTCACAACTAAAGTTTTCCATTTATAAGTTTTTGGGACTTTTACATCAATGACTCAACCATAAATGTCTAACTTATTCAGCAGCGGAAGACTCTAAACGACAGTTGAAAATCACTAAAGACGATAGGGCTCCACTCCGACTCCATAGGCATGTTGACGGTAGTGCGCAGACCTAGTACTCCACCTGTTGCTCGAAGTATTCTTCTCCTGTAGCTGATATATATGTGGGAATGTAAGGGTGAGTACACGTCGTACTCAGAAAGTGCAGGAAAGAATGACATTAACTTACAACAAGGTAGGAAATAAAAGGTTTTATTGCAGCAAGCAAATTTTATTTCACAAACATGATAAAAACAGCAACTATCTCTAGGTGAGTTAATTCCCAACATAACCAAATAATTCATCATCATTCCTTCATCATAATTCATCATTTATCAAGCCTAAACCAGCCAATACTCTTGGTCAAGTTCATCTCATACTCATAAATACTCATGACCATCTTATTTTCATATAACCGAAACCAAACTCATTGTCATGAATCAAAACAATCCCAAAAACCAGCCGCGAATAACCATCCCAAGTTTTGCCTCTAATCATGAAAGTTGGCCAGGTGCTTGTAACCGGAAGCACGACTACCATGATAGTTTTACACTCTGCAAACGTGGCACCACTTTACCCACAAGTTCGTGATTTCGTTACCCGTCGGTGACTAGAGAAAACTCCATTATGCCACTACACATCCGTCAGTGTAAGGCCAAGATATCACAAAATAGCCTTTACAAAGAGGCTACCAGGATGTACGGAGCCACTGAGGTTTCGCCGGTAGGCTCGAATCTCCATTCTCCCACCCATGGGCCCCCTCTTGTGCCATGCAGTTCCCAGAGCAGTCCTCCTCGATCCCATTCCCCCAACGATCCAATGGTCCATAACAAGCTAGCAACACACCTAATTAGCCAGCTAAGCAGTACCATATTTGGCCTTGTGGTGGCACTGTTTTCCTGGCATGTGCTCGCATAACCGGTCCTTAGATCTACAGCAAGCAAACCACCATCTCATTCAGCAAAATCCACGAACCAAGCTTTCCTAGATCTCCCCGATTCCATGCTCATTAACATCATCAAGTTCTCATCATCATTAATCTTATGAGTGCAGTAGCTAACCATGTTTTATTTCAGTTTTTCCGTATCCCGTAATTTAAATGAAGCAAAAAGGAAAAATAACCATACCCGACTCAACAATTTTCCGGTGACAAGGGTGGCTAACAAATCTAGTAAAATCCTATAAAAGGGTTTCCCGTCAAGTTGACACGAGCATGCAATTTTTATAAACAGATCAGTTTCAAAACATAAGTTCAATATGATCAAGGGGCACTTGCCTTGCTCCGACGGTTCGTGTTGCTCACGCGTCTTGAAGTCCTGGTGCTGTAGTTCCTCGTAGACGGCCTCTTGAGCGTGTCCTTCTACACAGGACCACACACATACAAAGATCACAGCAATCAATTATCATGCACAGAATTTATTCGAGATGCAATGAGGTAGATGAATGCAATTCCTATGGCGCACTTTATGAAATTCAGTTTGTACGTGTTCTTGCAAGTTTTAATAAGCTTTCACGGGGTTTTATGATGAGCAAGGCTGTTGGGATCAAGTGTGGACGTGGTTATGATCATGACTCAATTTTTAGATCAATTCCTCCGTCAAAACTTGACCGAAACGTGGTCTGTCCACGTGCAGAAATTTCTGCTCGCAGGGGGTGGAGAAAACGGGTGCGTAGAAACAGCGGTGACGTGGTAAAAGGGGTAACAGAGACCTACCTCACTTCTTCCTCCTCTCCTCCTTGCGGCAGGACCCTCTTTAATGCAATGACAGCAGCTGGGCCGGGCTTTCCTTTGGAGAATGGTGAAGCTGTGGCTATGGCAGGATGTCGGGGGCTTCTTCTGTGGCGACAGCGAGGCGTGGCGGAACTTCGACGGCGTCCAAACCTCAGCAGGGGCGGCGGCCAGTGCTTGGCACCAGAGAGAGGGGGGCGGCGACCAGGAATTATGGGCTGGGGGTGGCGGCTAGGGGGACGGTTTTATTTATAAGGGGGGCAAAATAGCTAGAGGGGCTAGGATTTTAGCAAATCATTTATCCAAGGGCTGAGATTTAATCTAAGAAGAGGTGGGAGCTAGGTGTTGTGATTTAATTATTTATTTTCTACCAAGGGCTGAGATTATTTAAGGAAAAAGAAAATCCAAAAAAAAGGGGGGCGGCTAGTGTTTTCCCCCTTAGGGGGTGCGGCCAAAATTCCCCCAAAATTTGGGGAAAATTCCGTAGGGGGAATTTTAGGGGAAATTTTGACGGAAATTAGGGAAAATTAGGGGGGAGGGGATTTAGGGGGGGGGGGAATTTGTGGTATTTTGGGGGAAAATTAGGGGGCGCCAGGTTTGGCTATTTATATTTATTTTTTCTTTTTCTCTTTACTTTTATTTATTTTCCTTTTCTATTTATTTTTATTATTTACTTTTATTAATTTATTTGTTTCTATATTCCTACCTTTATTTTCTTCTTCCTTTTAAATGCTTCTCTACATGAAAAATATATGAATGCATTGTAGTAAATTTGAGTGTGTTACAAACCTACCCCCCTTAAAATGAATCTCGCCCTCGAGATTTGATAGAGTGGAGAAAAGATGAGGGAATGGCGTCTTGAGGTATTCCTCACGCTCCCATTTGGTTTCGGCTTTCGTGTGATGACTCCATTGCACTTTGCACCAACGGATTACCTTGTTCCTCGTGACTCTTTCCTTTATTTCCAAGATTTTGATGGGGGTGTTCCGCGTAGGTCAAATCCTCCTGAAGCTCTAGCTCATCCATCAGTACTTGTTCTTTCAGCACTCTTAGGCACTTCTTTAGCTGGGATACATGAAATACGTCGTGCACGTCGGAAAGATGCGTTAGCAGCTCTAGTTGATAGGTTACCCCTCCTCGCTTGCCCAAAATCTTGAATGGCCCGATGTAGCGAGGTGCTAACTTGCCTTTGACGTTGAACCGTCGTTGGCCTCGGATAGGGGACACCTTAAGATACACGAGGTCTCCAACTTCGAAGGTCAAACTCCTTCGCCTATTGTCCGCATAGCCCTTTTATCGTGACTGAGGGGCCTTCAGGTTTTCACATATTGTTTGGACTTGCTTCTCGGCGTCTTGCAGCACTTCGGTCCAAATACTTGGCTTTCTCCGGTCTCATTCCAAAATAGGGGTGTTCTACACCGTCTACCATATATTGCCTTGAAAGGTGACATTTTCAAGCTACTTTGGTAACTGTTGTTGTATGAGAATTCAGCGTATGGCAAGCTCTTGTCCCAACTATGCCCATGTTTCAAGGCGCAAGCTCTCAGCATGTCTTCCAAAATCTGATTTGTCCTCTCATTTTACCCGTCGGTTTGTGGGTGATACGCGGAGCTGAAGTTCAACCATGTACCCATGGCTTCATGCAGATTTTTCCAGAACCTAGAGGTAAATTGAGAACCTTGATCTGAAACTATCCTCTTCGGAACTTCGTGCTGACACACGATTTGCTCCATATACAGCTCGGCTAATTGCGCCACGGTATACTTAGTTCAAACAGGAATAAAGTTGGATGATTTTGTCAGTCGATCCACGATAACCCAAATAGAGTCGTAGCCCGACTGAGTACGTGGCAATCCTACTATGAAATCCATACCGATGTCTTCCCACTTCCACTCGGGTACTTTTAATGGCTGCAATAATCCAGCGGGTCTTTGATGTTCGGCCTTCACTCATTGGCACGGGTCGCATAAGGCAACATATTCAGCCATGCCCCTTTTCATGCCATCCCACCAATAGCAAGTTTTCAGGTCCTTATACATCTTCGTACAACCGGGATGTACGGAATAAGGTGAGTCATGTGCCTCCTTTAGTATCGTGCCGTGAATGTGCTTCGTGTTAGGCACACAAATCCTTTTCCATAACCAAAGTGTGCCATTCTTGTCTTCCTTGAAATCCTTCTCTATTCCTTGTCGGATTCTTTCCTTGATTTCCTTTATCTCCTCATCAATTGCTTGACAACCTCGTATCTCATGTTCCAGTGTTGAGTTCAGTTCTATCACCTCCATCTCGTTCAAGAACCCGAGATGTAACCGTTCAAACTCCTTACGTAGCTCGGGTGGAAGCACCCGAACCGTGAGTTGGTGACATGCTCCTTTTCGGCTCAACTCATCTGCTACTACATTAGCCTTCCCAGTGTTATAGTTGATTCCAACATCATAATCCTTGATGAGCTCTAACCATCGACATTGCCTCAAATTCAGATCTCTTTGTGTGATATATACTTGAGGCTTTTCTGATCCGTATAGATCTCACGCCGATGACCGGGATGTAGTGCCTCCAAATCTTCAATGTGTGTACTATGGCTGCAAGTTCCAGATTGTGTGTAGGGTAATTCAGCTCATGTTTCTTTAATTGTCTCGATGCATAGGTTACCACTTGGCCTTCTTGCATAAGGACACATCCAAGTCCTTGTCTTGAGGCGTCACAATATATATCAAAGCTCTTGCTCATGTCCGGCAATACCAAAACCGGTGCTGTTGTTAATCTCTTCTTTAACTCCTCAAAGCTGTCTTGACACACTTGTGTCCACTGAAATGCTTTCCCTTTCATCAGCAATTCAGTCATAGGCTTCGCTATTTTGGAGAAATCCTTGATGAACCGGCGGTAGTATCCAGCTATCCCAAGGAAACTCCGAATGTACCTCACATTCTGCGGTTGGTTCCACTTCAAAACATCTCTTACTTTCCCGAGATCAACCGATACTCCTCCTTCAGAGATAATGTGGCCTAAGAATGATATTTCCTTTAGCCAAAATTGACACTTGCTGAACTTAGCATATAATTGGTGCTGTCGCAGTTTCTGCAATGTCAATCTTAAGTGTTCCTCCTATTCTTCCTCGCTTTTTTAATACACCATGATGTCGTCGATGAAAACCATGATGAACTTGTCCAAGTACTCCATGACCTTATTCATGAGGTACATAAAGTATGCGGGTGCATTCGTCAACCCGAATGACATGACGGTATATTCATACGAACCATACCGTGTTCAAGAAGCAGTCTTGGGTATGTCGATGGGGCTTAATCTTCAGCTGGAAGTATCCCGACCGAAGATCAATCTGGAGAAAATTTGGGCGCCTTTCATCTGATCGAATAAGTCCTCTATGCGGGGCAGCGGGTACTTATTCTTGATCGTCACTTCATTGAGAGACCTATAGTCCTCACACATCTTTTGGGTTCCATCCTTCTTGTCTACAAAGGTGACGAGCTTGGGCGTATCTGAATTTGCTTCTTGAGCTCCACTAATTCATTAGCAGGCATCCTATATGGCCTCTTCGCTATAGGAGCAGTTCCGGATACTAAATCAATGGCAAATTCAATGTTCCAGTCAGGTGGCATACCTGGAAGTTCTTCCGAGAACACATCTGAATATTCTTGAACCACTAGAATGCTTTCCAATGTCATTTCTTCGATGTGGTTCAGCACTGCCTTCTCGGTTGCAAGTTCGGCTGCCTCGAACTCGATACGAGTACCATGCTCACTCGTCAACTGCACAATCCTCTTAGCACATTGGATCACTCTATTGTACTTGCTTAACCAGTCCATTCCAAGTATTATATCAATCTCTTGGGAATCCAAGACAATAAGGTTGGCAAGAAAGTCTACCCCCCTTATTTTAAGGCTTACTTTCGGATAGAATTCAGAACTGAAAGAAGTGATTTCCCAACTATATGCATCAAGGTGTATGAACTAAGCAACTTCTTTCATTAATATCAGCCTATACAAGGATGTGAACAAGTGCCGAAGCATCTCACATCTCTCTACTATGTGTGGATGTGGACTTTAGCAAAAGTGTCCCACAACTCACACCCAAGCATACAAACATAAGCAATCATCACAAAAATTCAGCACGCCACTCTTATTGAAGCTACTACGATCTAAACATTCCTATTACAGCTTTATTCAATGGAAACCTAAACTTAATCATGAGAATCGGTGCTGTTCTCGCCCTGTGACGTGGTGGTCCATACATGGGCGCACGCCATGGTGAGTCGGCAGTCCATGTAGTGTTAGATGACGCTGGTGCTCCATTTTCTCCCGCGTTGGCACGAGTCTCCTCCTGATTCTTCAGCAAATACAGCTTCTTGCAGAGGTAACAGATCACTTCTTGTGCGCTTGCGTAGCGGTTTCCTAACTCCACGAGCAACCTCTGAGACTTGTCAGCAGCTTGTGGGTTGGAAAGAGCTGTTACATGGGTTCCAATGATCTACCTTGTACCACTCCTCCGATACTGGTGCAGCTCAAAAGTTGTGTCCTCAAGCTGCTAATGGAAGGCTTAGCATAGTCCGGTGAGTGCTTCCCATGCAGCATCTCTCCACCGGGAGAATTTACCAATATAGTTTGTTTCATATGGGATATGGGCAGGTTATACTTGGCAACATACTTGGATGATATGAATGAATGCGATGCTCAGGAATCAAATAAAACTGTTGCTCGGTTGGAGTTGGCGAGAAACATACCAATCACGACATCCTCAGCTTGTTTTGCTTCCTCAGCGGAGATGTGATTCACATTGCCACGAGTATAGTTCTGTTGTCCATGGTTACCTTGCATTGCTCCTCCATTCGGCCGTGGGTTCTGCTTAGGTGCATTGCTCGGCTGTCCAAGGCCTTTCTTGAGGCACTGACTTGCAAAGTGTCCCGGCTCTCCACATTACAAGCATGCCTTGTTGCCCATAACAGAAGGAAGCTTGGGGCGGGGCTTGTTTTGAGCATAGGCGCCCATGTTGGGACGGGGCACTGGTGGCATAGGCAAATAGGGTGCATTCATGACACGGCGTTGCTGTGGTGGCTGATTAGAGCGAGGTGGATTTTCAGTGCGGAAGCTAGAAGCAGATGAGCCATGGTGTGGTGCAGCTGGTGGCATGAAGCTGGGACATACATTAGTTCCTTGTGGCTGTCCTTTATATGGCATATTTCTCTTGCCCTCTTGTTCAATCTCACAGATCTTACTCTCCACCACTGTAGCTTTGTCAACGAGCTTTTGGAAGTTTGCATAATCATTGTTGAGCATCTGAACTTGAATTTCATTGTTCAATCCTCTCATGAACAAGTACTGCTTTCTATGATCCGAGTTGACATCTTCAGGAGCATAACTTGACAGCTGCGTGAAATTGTTGAGGTACTCATTCACGCTCTTCCTCCCTTGCCGGAGACCTTCAAACATCATGACTCCTTCAGGGACATAGTGACAGCGGAAACTCTCTCTGAATTCAGCCCAAGTGATTGTCTCCTGATTGACATGAGCATTGCAAAGAGCGTCCCACCAATCAGCGGTTGCTCCCATCAGCTGGTGTGATGCGAAGAGAACCTTCTCCCAATCACTACATTGAACAATAGCAAGCTTCTTTTCCATAGACTTCAGCCAATCATCAGCCTCCATAGGATCATTGGCTTGTGCAAAAGTAGGCTGCCTAGTTCTCATGAACTCTCCCAATTGGTTGTGAGCCGGTGGTGGTGGCAGTGGTGGGGGTGCAGGAACGGGGTTAGGGTTGTTGTTGTTGACCTGCAGCTGTCCCAACGTTTGTATCATAGTTTGCATGAGCTGGTTTTGCATAGCCATCAAACGTTCAAGGTTGCTTGCATCAGCCCCGAGGTTGGCATCTTCAGGAACTTCAACATTGCGGTCTTCATGTGGTTCGTTGTTACCACTAGCGTTCCTCCTGTGGTGGTTGGAATTTTCTTTCACCACCTGTGAGAGAGTAGAGTAGGAAATAGAAATTTAGATTCATCCCCCAACTATATGCATCAAGGTGTATGAACTAAGCAACTTCTTTTATTAATTTTGGCCTATATGAGGATGTGAACAAGTGCCGAAGCATCTCACATCTCTCTACTATGTGTGGATGTGGATATTCACTGAAACGTCCCACAACTCACACCAAGCACACAAACACAAGCAATCATCATGAAAAATGAGCACACCACTCTTATTTCAGCCTACTACGTTTTAAGCATTCCAATTACAACTTTATTCAATAGGAAACCTAGACTTAATCATGAGAACCGGTGCTGATCTCACCATGTGACAGGGGTGGTCCATACATGGGCGCACGCCAAGGTGAGTCGGCAGTCCATGTAGGGATAGATGACGCTGGTGCTCCATTTGTTCCTGTGTTGGCACGAGTCTCCTCATGTTTTTCCAGCAAGTACAACTTCTTGCGGAGGTAGCGGATCTCTTCTTGTGCGCTTGCATAGCGGTTTCCTAACTCCACAAGCAACCACTGAGACTTGTCAGCAGCTTTTGGGTTGGAAAGAGATCCTCCATGGGTCCGATGATCTCCCTTGTACCTGACAGGTGCCCCGGACCCGATCACGGGGCCGTGCCGCTCGCCCGGGAATCGCAATGGGTGGAGCCATGGTATGCGGCACCCAACAGCACACATATAAGGAAAATGTATCACATAAATCAAAAGCGGAAGCTTACAAGTGTTCTTTGTAAATAATTTACATCAAATAGCTACAGCGGAAGACTAATTTATCTCACGTTTATTATCTACTAAGCACTCGAGAAGATGTCCAGCCCGCCGACTCTTCTTGCTAGCAACATGAAGACAACTGCAGCGGCTGGATTCTCCATGTGTTAAACGACTCGGAAGTCTCCGAGTCTCACCGAACAACCTGCTCATAGCATCAATTTTAACCTACAAAACCACTCATATAGCAAGCATGAGCACATAGGCTCAGCAAGACTGATCAGTCTCCTCTAAACAAGAAACTCTACATGCACGATGGATTGAATAAGGTAGCTTAATTTGCATAAAGGACTCACATACAGTTGATCCTTAACTTTCAGATTTTAAGCCTCATCTTAAAGGCCTTGAGATGAACAGCATCGCAACTCCACAATCAAAAAAGAAATGCTTTGCTACGATGCTTCTTGCACAAGGTGAAGTAAAGTTTAATTAGCACTATCTCTAATTCAAGCATGGTCACAATACAATTTAAATCACAAGTCTTATCAAATTCAAAGGAATTCACTTTAGTTCTTACAAAGTCAAGATGCAGTGGGCAAGTATGCTCATATAACCGCGAGCGATGGTGATTCAAATCAGTACACGCCTGGACTACACGACACGTACACCCATACTCCGAGTTGCCGGCAGCAACCTCGACTGATGTTGTACACAGCCACCTTTCCCAAGTTCTTCCACACCGGACGCAGTCCGATTGCCCCGAACAACAAGCTCTCTCAAGGTACATACCTGAAGTGATATATTCTTGAGCGAGTTACCTCCTGCTGTACTGACACCGAAAGCCTAAGCCGATTGAAAAAGTTCCAATGTGCATCTCACGAGGTACATCAGTTTCCTGGGTCCCATATAGCCAGTGTGCGCCCGGTACACAACTAAAACTTGTCCAACAGGGCCAAGTACGGATGGGCCTTAACCGACACAGGCAGGGCTATGGACGCACGGTCCGCAGCCATCTGCATCTCAATCTACCTGCCCGGTCTCAATTTCTTACTTGTGAACTTTGCTCAATGATTCTATTCATGAACCGTTACGATGAAACCAAGCCCTAAACTCGGGAGTACATTCCATCTACTCGACTTCTACCGGTCCTTCTAAAGTACATTTAGTGTAGCCTAAATCCACTCGAGGATGTGCTACTCTATCCATTCTCTCTTGGGTTAATCTGGTCATGCAATTGGGTTTTCAATATTATCTAGACCTAATGCAATCAATATTTCATTGCTATGATCTCTAGAAATGAAAAGACTTTATAAAATTGCTTGAATGCAAACCGGGGCTTGCCTATTTTGCAGGTGACTAAGAATGTAAATTCAGTTAGTGTCATCGATCACTTGAGGCTTGATTACTTGATCACCTTGTCCTTGGAATCCCACTTCACTTCCTTCACAAGTCCTCACGTTGATGACTATACGATATGAACATGCATATGTGTTTAATTGTAAAGTTTTTGCTAACAAGCCTAACCATGAGTTTAAAACCAGAACTCTGTTTAAGAATTTAAAATGAAACTGGTGCTAGTGGATGGAGTGGGATTTAGCAAAATGATCAAGTGCTAAGTGCTTTTCCTAATTGGAATGACTTCACTTAAGCAAAATGTGTTGAAAAGTACTGATCCAGAGCTCAACTTTAGCTGAAATTTTTCATGTGAGTTCGTTGTCACAAGAAAGTGTTCTGGACCAAAAACTAGCACTTTTAATTGAATGGTTTATCCAGAACAATTCTCTAAGCAAATAAAAAAAGGAATTAATCTGAGGTAACACATGTTCATTCCAAACATAGTGAACTAAAATTCAATTATATTTCATAGAGCCTGCATGAATTTTCCTAGGATTTTTGGAGCTAAGAATTTCCCAGAACTGAATTTTAAAGTTTTGGGACTTTTTCTGAAAAGTTTCTGCATTCATTTGAACACAGCAAATTGAAATCTGAATTCTACTAATCAAATCAACTCTAAATGAGCTGAGAATGTTACAGGAGTTCAATAACATCCTAAGTTCTGGCAAAATATGTATAAAATTCTTTTAATGAAAAGGTTCAAAGAATTTTCCAGAATTAATTATTGACTTTCATACAAATTGGGTTGCTTATTTGTATAGAGTTTTTTAATCTTAATCTAACCCAATTTGAATCACTAAATTTGGAGTTTTATAGCAAAAGTTATGCTCGTCCAAAGTTTGAAGGAAATCTGTAATTCAAATTAAATCGTGGAAATTTCAAATCTCTGACCGCGGGACCCAGGGCTACGTGGCACCTTCTCAGACACACCTCACGGAGCTACAGAGTCCTCCCCGCGCAGCCACATATTGATCCAATGCCACAGAATATCCAGCTCCTTTTAACCGAGTGACTGAAACGTGGGCCGGCCATCCCCTTCATCTACCTCCGGCTCCCGCGCGCCCGAGCTCGCTGGAGCTCGCCTCTCCGGCCTCCTCTAGTGCTTAAGCTCGCCGCTAGTCCCTATTCCGGTGAGGTTTCCCCGAGCTGGCGATAACTCCAACACGGCTAGCGACGGTGCGGTGGCTCGGTGTAGCTTCGGCAGCGTCTACCGGACGCTCTAACCCACTAAACTCGAAGAACTTCGGACCTACAGCACCAGTGGAGCTTGTAGATCACCGAAGTGCGTGCAAACTTGCTTGGTGAGGATGCTAAGTATGCCATCACCATGTGCCGAGGCTCCCCGCTACGGTTGTAAAGGTCCCAAAAATGTGAATACAAAGAAACACTTGTTTGCAAAAGTTTGTTTCATATGAGTGAAATTTGGGACTTGTTAAAACTTTCCCACATGTGATAACCCACATGAGGGTTTTCTTCACACAAGTTCAAATGTTTATTTGAAAACTTGGAACCCAATAGGGTCAAAAACCAAGATGGGAAGTTTCCATAGGTGTGAGAAAGCTAAAGGCAGATTTAGAACAAATTGTTCAACTCAAAATTCAAATGAGAGCAACACTATGAATTTCAAAACTGATGTGCTACAAATCTCATTTGCAGCAGCCAAATTAAAAATCAGATTTCATATTTGAATTCCTTGGGTCCAAATTAGTGGGTGTGCAAAGTTTCATGATTTGTTGAAATGTTTGCAACCCATTTTCCAAAACGGACTTTAAATAAGAAAGAATTCAAATGCATGTTTGAACTTGGATGAAACTTGCTCAATTGTCCAAATGTCTCTCAGATTTAAACTTCCATAATTGAATGCCATCATATTCAAACTTTGGAAGATATTTTAGAGGGATAAGGAAGGACTGAACTGTGGGTCCCACATGTCATTGAGGGAAGCTGAAAATTGCAAAAGATCTCACAGTGTTGGGTCTCTGTTTTTCAACTTCCACGCGAAGCAACGGCAGAACCGATTGTTCTCCGGGCGACACCGAGCTCAGCCGGCAGCCACCTCCTGTTGAAAGTCCGCCGCGCTGGAGAGCCGCCTGGACGCCTTTAAACACTGCCGTGCCCCCTATCGCCCTCATCACCAAAGCCACAATGCTGTTCTTCCTCCTCACGCGAGAAAACAGATCGAGCACTGCCGCCATACGTCGATCGCTCGGCAACACCTTAGGTCACGTGAAAAACTTTGTTTGAGCAGCCGAACAACACCACAAACTTTCCCACGACCTCCTCATGCCCTCACCGAGGGAATTCTTGCTCTCCACACCGAGGTACCCCAGTTTCAGTGGCGGCCGGAAGAAACCGCCACCGACGGCTCTCGTGGGCAGCTCCACAGAGCGGTTTCCACGACCAAGAAAGAGGGCCCTTGGACGCGCAGGAGCTTCCTGCAGCTTCCATCCGAAGCACAGAGCTTGTCTTCACGTCTTGCCGACGAATTTCAGAAATCCTCTCCGGCCGGTGTAAACCGACCTTCGTGTATGATTCCATGAAATTCCCGATTTATTTTTGTTTAGACACCATGAAACTTCGCACACACGGGCTGGACTTGAGGGCGCACCAGTTTGCTTTTGAAGCCTCGCATGAAACGCAAGGTGGACGGTGTATTTCCGGTCTTTCCGAAGGCGGCTATGGCGGGAAGGTGCGGGTGCACGGTGAACCCTAGTTTAGAGCCATTTCCGAGCCGTTTCATCCCCATGTCGACATTTCCTAGCGTTTGCCAGTGCTTTAGAGCTTGGAAACCGAACCTTGGAGGGCTTAGGGCGTCGGGGTAGCATCGCCGGACTTCATCCGAGCCGCTGCACCGGTGCGGGGTGGTTTAGAGACGTCGCCGGTCTGTGGAAGTCACACCAGCGTGTTCCTCGCACAAAATGAGAGCCTGGCGGCGAGTAACAGCTCGGGAGTTGGCCGGAGCGATGAAAACCGGCGAACTCCGGCGAGCCCAGCGGCGCGGGAGCGCGGGGGCGGGAGGTAGACGAAGATACTGCCAGCCCCACACGTCAGTCGCACAGCAACAGTGACCAGATCCTCTGTGGCGCCGGATTAACTGTAGCAACGTGGGAAACAGCTCTGTGGCCCCGTGTGGCTTAATTCAGGGCGTGACACGTGTGCTCCCTGGACCCACCGTAAGTTTAAACTTTTTCGGATTTATTCAAATCCCAGATTTTTCCCCAAACTTTAGAAGAGCATAACTTTCGCTAGTAACCTCAAAATTTAGTGATTCAAATTGGGTTAGATTTAGATTGACAAACTCTATCCAAATATGCAACCCAATTTGTATGAAAGTCTTTATTTAATTCTGGAAAATTCTTTAAAGATTTTCAGCAAAAGACTTTTAGAGGGAGTTTATCCAAAAATCCTCAAATTTTGTCAGGACATTCTTTAAGGTGTTATTAGACTCCTGTAAAAGTTTCAGCTCATTTGGAGTTGATTTGATCAGGGTAATTCAGATTGTAAGTTGCTGTGTTCAATTGAATACAGAAACATTTTCAGAGAATTTTCAAAAATTGTAAATTCAGTTCTGGGCAATTCTTAGCTTCAACAATTCTAGGAAAATTCATGCAAGATCTATAAACTATAATTGAAATTGTGGTTCACTGTGTTTGACATGAACATATGTGCTACCTCAGAATTAATTCTTCTTTGCTTAATTGCTTAGAAAAATTTTCTGAATAAACCACTCAATGAAAAGTGCTAATTTTTGGTCCAGATATCTTTCTTGTGATGAGGAACTCACATGAAAATTTTCAGCTCCATTGGATCTCTGGATTACCACTGTTATGTGTAACCTCTTTAGGTGATCGATACACAAGTGAGAAGTAGAACTCAAACACTTGATCATAGTGTTTAAATCCAACCTAAACCACTAGCACCAGTGTCATTTTAAATTCTTAAACATAGTTCCGGTTTTAAAACTGTCATTAGATCTTATTAGCAAAAGCTTTTCAATTAAATACATATGCATGCTCATATCGTGTAGCATCTACGTGAAGAACGTGAGAAGGACTTGATGTGAAGACCAAGGAGGGAGGAAAGCGAGTTATTGTGACGCCCTCAATTCTGTGGAAAACCCCGAAACCGAGAACTGATGCATATGTGTGCCCAGGATGTTCATCACACATATACACATCATCCACAAACTGAATTTCAGAATATATACGACCACGAATAACAGAGTTTATTACAATGTCTCATAAGTCTTGGACTCATGCTCACAGCGGAAGTCTTAATCTAACAGCGGAAGTCTTTATTCTAGCAGCGGAAGTCTTCTAACTAATGCGGAAGCAATCTAAGCAGCAGCAGCTCCATCTCTACTCCATCCCCACAGGCAAGGTTGAGGACAGATTACACGTCTAATGCTCTACTTGGTCTTCGTAGTAATCTTCTCCTGTTACTGATGATGAAATAATAATGCAAGTTTGAGTACAATGATGTACTCAGCAAGTGCGGGAAAATATGATATGTAGATCACAACAAGGTAGGTATAAAAAGGCTCATTGCAGAAAACAAAGTTATTTATCAAAAAACATGATAAAACAGCAACTTATCTTTAGGTGAATGTAATCCCAACATGTATTAAAATACCGATCATACCTCCATTATGTTCATTACTTTCCATGTCTCATCCAGACATTAATCAACCTTATTTTTGCTCACGAATACCTCCTCGTATTCGATACCATCTCACGAATACCATCTAGTATTCGCTACAATTTCATCTCATAAACAACTTCGTCTCCCACTGACCAATCTCGTGGCCACGACTCAACAGACATGCAACCCATCTTATCACCCAGACTCAACAGTCCCCAAAACATAACCAAACCATAACCATAACCAAAATCCAACAACCATCCCAACTAATCATGGAAGTTGGCCAGGCGCTCGTGACCGTAAGCTCGGCTATCATGATAGTTTTAGACTCTGCAGAGTTTGCACCTCTTTACCCACAAGTTTGTGATTTCATCACGCGTCTGCCGAACCCCAATTATACCAGTACACAACCGTCGGTGTATGGCCAAGAGATCACAAAATAGCCTTTACAAAGGGGTTACTAGATGTATGGACTCACTAAGATTTCACCGGCAGGCTAAAATCTCCAATTCTCCCACCCACGGGCCCCCTCTTGTGCCTTGCAGTTCCCAGGGCAGTCCTCACTCGAATCCCACTCCCCGCGCCTTCCACGGTCCATAACAATCTAGCAACTTACCTAATTACTCAGCTAAGCCACACGCATACTTGGCCTTGTGGTGACACTGTTATCCTGGCATGTGCTAGCATGAACCGGTCCTTAGATCTACGGCAAGTAAACCACCATATCATGCTACCTCTTTCACAAACCCAGTCTTGCCTAGATCTCCCTCTGATCCATGTTCATTAACAACATCAGTTTTTCATTATCATTACGAGTGCAGTTAGCTTGACACATCTATCTGGCTTCCCAATCTCATGGACTCAGCGAAGCTTAAAGCAAAAACCATACCCGACTCATAAACTTCCCTGGCGACAAGGGTGGCTTAACCAAAACTAGTAAACTCCTATAAAAGGGTTTCCCATCATGTTTGACTCAGCACACACACCTTTTCCCAAAACAAAAACAGTTTCCCAAAACATAGGATCAATATGGTCAAGGGGCACTTGCCTTGTTCTTGCGGTTCCGGTTGCTCTTGGATCTCGAAACCTTGTTGTTGCAGCTCGTCGTAGACAGTTCTCTGAGCTTGTCCTGCTATACAGGACCACGCACATACAAGATCCACAACAATCAATATCATGCACAAACTTTAACTAGATGCGATGATGCATATGCATGCTATCCTATGATCAGTTTTTAATTAGATCAGTTTGTACGTATTCTTGCATGGTTTGCATGGATTTTATGAAGAACCGAGGTATTCGGATCAAATGCAGACGTGGTGATGATCTTGTCTTTAGATCAACCCGATCAACAAGTAATCTGTCCACGAGAAAGCTTCTGTTTGAAAGGAATCAAAGAACAGATGCAAAGAAAAAACGATGATGTCGTAAGGTGATATTGGAGACCTACCTTACGTTCTTCTTGGTCTCGGGTCTTTCTCTGATCAGACAGATTGTTGAGACTCTCTTCCGGCGACCTTCCTCGACTGAACTCCAGCGATGGTCTTACTCGGCGAGTTGGGGCTAGGGCTCTAAGTCGTCGGCTTAGGAGGTGGAAAAGAAGTTCGTGGTTTCGGCCAAAGGTTATGGGTTCTATTTATAATCGGGAGAAGAAGAGTCCTATTCTGATTGTATTTCGAATAAGAGTCCTATTCAGATTATCGTTGAATCTTAACAACTTATCTTTAGTTTATTTGGTGCGGTAACATTGTGGAATTCAGGTCGGTTTCTTCTCCGTACCGATATTTCTACGCGTACAGAATCCAAAAACCGCTCCAGAACTTGTTACCTCCGCGGTGACGAGCTCCGGAAGCTCCACGTGTTCACCGGGGCCTGGTCTCCCCTTTTTCCGCAGAGACGAGCTCCGGTTGTGCCGCGTGTCAATTGAGCGAGACCTCCCTCCCTTTCGGAGGTGAGTTCCACATGCGCCACGTATCCTGGCGGTCGGGACCTCCTCTCTATTTTGAGGTGGCTCCACGCACGCCACGTGTCAGTGTCGGGCCTTCCTTCTCTCCAGAGGTGGCTCCGGGTGTGCCACGTATCCTGACAGTGCCAGACTCCCTTTCTTCTCAGGGACGAGCTCCGAGGTTAACACGTGTCCAACAGTGACGGACCTCTCGGAGATGAGCTCCGGTGGCGACACGTGTCCAATAGGACCGGACCTCTCGAAGGTGAGCTCCGAGGTCGACACGTATCCTGCGCGACTGGTCCTCTGATTTCCGCGGTGACTAGCTCCGAAGGTGACACGTGTCCTGTGGCTGGCCTTGCTTCTTCGTAGAAGCTAGCTCCGGGGGCAACACGTGTCTCACGGGGTCGGACCTCTCCCCCTTTGCGGAGATGAGCCCCGAGCCTGCCACGTAGCCAGTTTAGCGGCGGACCTCTCACCACTTCCGCAGGGATGAGCTCCGAACACGCCACATGGCCAGCGGGCCGCGGGAGTTGTCTTCGACACTCTCTGAGAACTGGATTCGTCTCTTTTTGGCTATCTATTTGATATTTTCTCTGTTCCCACTTCCTTTAAAATGTTTTCTCTTCATGAAACATGAATAAATGCAGAAACCAAAAATGAGGGTGTCACAAATCTACCCCCCTTAAATTGAATCTCGCCCTCGAGATTCGTTGGTAGAGAATAGATGAGGAAATTCTGCCTTGATGTCTTCTTCACGCTCCCATGTGGCTTCAGCTTCGATGTGATGGCTCCATTGTACCTTGCACCATCGGATCACTTTGTTCCTGGTGACCCTTTCCTTTATGTCCAAAATTCGGACAGGGTGTTGCACATAAGTCAGGTCCTCTTGTAGTTCAAGCTCTTCCATTGGTACTTGCTCCTCTGGTACTCTCAAGCACTTCTTGAGCTGGGATACATGAAACACGTCATGTACGTCGGAGAGATATGTTGGGAGCTCTAGTTGATAGGCTACTTCTCCCCACTTGTCCAAAATCTTAAATGGTCCGATGTAGCGAGGTGCTAGCTTGCCTTTGACGTTGAAACGTCGTTGGCCACGGATAGGTGATACCTTAAGGTATACGAAGTCTCCTACTTTGAAGGTCAACTTCCTTTGCCTATTATCCGCATAGCCTTTCTATCGTGACTGAGTAGCCTTTATGTTCTCTCGTATCGTTTGTACTTGCTTTTCAGCTTCTTGTAGCACTTCGGGTCCAAACACCTGGTTCTCTCTGGTCTCGTTCCAAAACAGAGGTGTTCTACACCGCCTACCATACAATGCTTCGAAAGGCGACATCTTCAAGCTAGCTTGATAGATGTTGTTATAGGAGAATTCGGTGAACGGTAAACTCCTATCCCAACTATGCCCACGTTTCAAGGCGCAAGCTTTCAACATGTCTTCCAAAATTTGGTTTGTCCATCGGTTTGTGGGTGATAGGCGGAGCTAAAATCCAGTCGTGTACTCATAGCTTTCTGCAGCTTCCTCCAGAATCTAGAGGTAAATGGAGAACCTCGATCGGAGACTATCCTCCTCGGGACTCCATGGCGGCACACGATCTGCTCCATGTACAACTCGGCTAATTGTGCAACGTTGTACTTGGCCCTTACAGGGAGAAAATGGGCTGTTTTCGTCAATCGGTCCATGATAACCCAGATGGAGTCATAACCCGGCTGAGTACGTGGCAATCCGACGATGAAATCCACACTGATGTCCTCCCACTTCCACTCTGGTACCTTCAAGGGTTGCAACAATCCAACTGGTCTTTGATGTTCGGCCTTCACCCGTTGCCATGTTTCGCAATAGGGCAACGTATTTGGCTATGTCCCTTTTCATACCATCCCACCAATAACAAGTATTCAAGTCCTTGTACATTTTGGTACTTCCGGGATGTATGAATAGGGTGAATCATGTGCCTCTTTTAATATCATGTCGTGGATGTGCTTTACGTTAGGTACACAAATACTTTTTCCTAGCCAAAGCGTACCCTTCCCATCTTCTTTGAAATCCTTCTCTATTCCTTGTTGGATCCTTTCCTTGATCTCCTCATCCGTTTCTTGGCCATCTCCTATCTCTTGCTCCAATGAAGAGGGGATCTCCATTACTTCCATGTTGTTTAAAAATCCGAGGCGTAACCGTTCGAACTCCTTACGTAGTTCGGGTGGTAGTTCTCGAACCGTGAGTTGGTGACATGCTCACTTCCGGCTCAATGCATCAGCTACTACATTGGCCCTCCCAGGGTGATAGTTGATTCCAACATCGTAATCATTGATGAGTTCCAACCATCGATGTTGCCTCACATTCAGGTCCGTTTGTGTAAATATGTACTTGAGGCTTTTATGATCCATATAGATCTCACATCGATGACCAAGGATATAATGTCTCCAAATTTTCAATGCATGCACTACCGCTGCTGGCTCCAAGTCATGTGTAGGATAATTAAGCTCTTGTTTCATTAATTGGTCGTGAGGCATAGGCTACCACTCGTCCTTCTTATGAGCACACATCCGAGCTGCTGTCTGGATGCGTCACAATATATGTCAAAGCTCTTTCTCACGTCCGGCAATACCAAAACCGGCGATGTGGTTAGCCTTTTCTTGAGTTCCTCAAAACTTTCTTGGCATGCTGGTGTCCATTGAAAGGCTTTTCCCTTCGTTAGCAACTCCGTCATAAGCTTTGCTATCTTAGAGAAGTCTTTAATGAAGCGTCGGTTGTATCCAGCCATCCCAAGAAAACTCCGAATCTCCCTCACGTTTTGCGGTTGGTTCCACTTCAGAACATCTCCCACTTTTCCGGGATCAACGATACCCGTTCCTCGGAAATAATGTGGCCTAGGAATGATATTTCCTTTAGCCAAAATTGACACTTGTTAAGCTTGGCATACAATTGATGCTCACGCATTTTCTGCAAGGTCAATTTCAAATATTCTTCATGCTCCTCCTCACTTTTTGAATAC
This sequence comes from Neostapfia colusana, assembly GCA_030760725.1. Lineage (NCBI taxonomy): Eukaryota > Viridiplantae > Streptophyta > Magnoliopsida > Poales > Poaceae > Neostapfia > Neostapfia colusana. Next base: position 97,590,663 of record JASWHV010000007.1, on the reverse strand, counting down.
ACCATAATGTCGTCGATGAAAACCACGACGAACTTATCCAAATACTCCATGAAAACTTTGTTCGTAAGGTACATGAAGTATGCGGGTGCATTGGTTAACCCAAAAGACATGACGGTATATTCATACGAACCATACCGTGTTCGAAAGGCAGTCTTGGGTATATCGGGGGGCTTAATCTTCAGTTGGAAATATCCCGACCGAAGATCAATCTTGGAGAAGACTCGGGCTCCCTTCATTTGGTTGAACAGGTCTTCTATATGGGGCAGAGGGTATTTGTTCTTGATTGTCACCTCGTTGAGAGACCTATAGCCCACGCACTTCCTTTGGGTCCCATACTTCTTGTCTACGAAGAGCACAGGAGCTCCCCATGGTGACAAGCTTGGACATATAAAACCCTTTTCCAACTGCTCCTGAATTTGCTTCTTGAGTTCCACTAGTTCATTGACTGGCATCCTATAGGGTCTGTTTGCTATGGGTGCAGTTCCGGGTACCAAATCAATGGCAAACTCAACGTCCCGATCAGGTGGCATACCTGGAAGCTCCTCTGGAAACACGTCCGAGAATTCTCGAACCACTGGAATGCTGTCCGATGTTGCTCCTTCGACGTGGTTCAAGATTGCATTTTCGGTTGTTTGTTGGGCTGACTCAAACTCGACACGAATACCGTGCTCATTTGTCAACTGCACGCTTCTTTCATCACATTGGATTACCCCGTTGTGCTTGCTTAACCAATCCATCCCGAGTATGATGTCAATCCCTTGGGAATCCAAGACAATGAGGTTGGCAAGGAAGTCTACCCCCTTATTTTAAGGCTTACTTTCGGACATACTATATTAGTCCTCATATCTCCACCGGGAGAATTAACTAACATAGCGCATTTTAAGTGTGATATGGGTAGATTATGCTTGGCAACAAACTTGGATGATATGAAGGAATGTGATGCTCCAGAATCAAATAAGATGGTGGCTGGGTTGGAGTTGGCAAGGAACATACCAATTACGACGTCCTCATCCGGTTGTGCTTCCTCAGCAGAGACATGGTTCACGTTGCCGCGAGCATAGTTCTGCTGTCCACGGTTTCCTTGATTGTCCCCTCCGTTCGGTCACGGGTTCTGCTTCGGCACGTTGCCTTGCTGTCCAGGGCCTCCTCGGGCGCTGGCTCGCGAAGTGTCCTGTTTCCCCGCATGCAAAGCATTCCCTGTTGCCTAAGGAAGCAGGTACGTTGGGGCGGGGGTTTTGAACAGAAGTGCCCATGTTGGGTTGGGGCATAGGAGGCAAGGGCACACGAGGTGCTTGTGCAACAGGTCGTTGCTGTGGTGGCTGACTAGGGCGGTATGCAGGAGCAGTCGATCCATACTGCGGTGCGGCCGGGGGCATGTACCAAGGTTGTACGTTGCTCCCTTGGGGCTGGTATGGCATCTTCCTCTTGCACTCTTGCTCAATCTCTCGGATCTTGCTTTCGACTACTATAGCCTTGTGAACCAGCTTCTGGAAGCTCGCGTAGTCATTGTTGAGAAGCTGAACCTGGATCTCATTGTTCAATCCTCTCATGAACAGGTATTGCTTCCTCTGGTCTGAGTTGACATCTTCGGGGGCATACCGGGACAGTTGTGTGAACTTGTTGAGATACTCATACACGCTTCTCTGTCCTTGGCGGAGCCCTTCAAACTCCTGTCTCTTGAGCATCATTACACCAGCAGGGATGTAATGAGAGCGAAAACTCTCCTTGAACTCAGTCCAAGTGACCGCTTCCGAGTTGACATGAGCGTTGCATAGGGCATCCCACCAGTCAGCGGCAGCTCCCATGAGTTGGTGCGACGCAAAAAGAACCTTCTCTTGGTCATTGCACTGCACTATGGCAAGCTTCTTCTCCATGGATTTCAACCAGTCATTGGCCTCCATGGGGTCGTTAGCTTGAGCAAAGGTGGGTGGTCGAGTCCTCATGAACTCTCCTAGCCTGTTATGAGCCGGCGGTGGTGGTGGCGGTGGTGCCAGAACAGGGTTGTTGTTGTTGGCCTGCAACTGACCCAAAGTTTGGATCATGGTTTGCATAAGTTGATTTTGCATGGCCATCAACCGTTCCAGGTTGTTTTCACCAGCTCCGGGGTTAACAGGAACTCCATCGTGACCATCCTCTTGGTTGTCACGGACGTTCCTTCGGCCAGTGTTTCCTCTCACCATCTGTGAGAGAGAACGAAATAGAATAGAAGGTTAGAAGGTGAGGTAGATCCCCTCAACTATATGCATCAAGGTGGGTTGGACTATATATATTAGGCCGTATGAGGATGTGAACAAGTGCCGAGGCATCTCACACCTCTTTCTACTTATGTGTGGATATGGACAACGCTTTGAGACGTCCCACAAATCACACTAAGCACATAATCACAAATAATCATCACAAGGGCTCACACAACTCCTATTCAAGGCTTGTTCAATGGGGGTCCTATATGACTTAGGGTGATGTCAAATCTGTGATCCAACTATGGCTTCTCCTAGGCTTGTATCCAATGTCAAGGTAGTTCCAATGCCAGTCTATGCATCCTATGGTCAGCGTGGCTTAGCTACCAATCTTTGTCTAATACCAATCTGTGATCTATCTAAGCGTGTAACCTACCGTCAACCCGTGGCTTTTGATACCAGTCTGTGTTTCCTATTTAGCCGTGTAACCCACCGTTAACCGTGGCTCTGATACCAATCTGTGACGCCCTCAATTCTGTGGAAAATCACGGAACCGAGAACTGATGCATATGTGTGCCCAGGATGTTCATCACACATATACACATCATCCACAAACTGAATTTCAGAATATATACGACCACAAATAACAGAGTTTATTACAATGTCTCATGAGTCTTGGACTCATGCTCACAGCGGAATTCTTAATCTAACAGTGGAAGTCTTTATTCTAGCAGCGGAAGTCTTCTAACTAATGCGGAAGCAATCTAAGCAGCAGCAGCTCCATCTCTGCTCCATCCCCACAGGCAAGGTTGAGGACAGGTTACACGTCTAATGCTCCACTTGGTCTTCATAGTAATCTTCTCCTGTTACTATAGATGAAATAATAATGCAAGTTTGAGTACAATGATGTACTCAGCAAGTGCGGGAAAATATGATATGTAGCTCACAACAAGGTAGATATAAAAAGGCTCATTGCAGAAAACAAAGTTATTTATCAAAAAACACAATAAAACAACAACTTATCTTTAGGTGAATGTAATCTCAACATGTATTAAAATACCGATCATACCTCCATTATGTTCATTACCTTCCATGTCCCATCCAGACATTAATCAACCTCATTTTTGCTTACGAATACCTCCTCGTATTCGCTACCATCTCATGAATAGCATCTCGTATTCGCTACCATTTCATCTCATAAACAACTTCGTCTCCCACCGACCAATCTCGTTGCCATGACTCAACGGTCATGCAACCCATCTTATCACCCGGACTAAACAGTCCCCAAAACATAATCAAACCATAACCATAACCAAAATCCAATAAAATTCCCAACTAATCATGGAAGTTGGCCAGGCGCTCGTGACCGTAAGATCGGCTATCATGATAGTTTTAGACTCTGCAGAGTTTGCACCTCTTTACCCACAAGTTTGTGATTTCGTCACCCGTCAGTGACTGCAGAACCTCCATTATACCAGTACACAACTGTCGGTGTATGGCCAAGAGATCACAAAATAGCTTTTACAAAGGGGTTACTAGATGTATGGACTCACTAAGGTTTCACCGGTAGGCTAGAATCTCCAATTCTCCCACCCACGGGCCCCCTCTTGTGCCATGCAGCTCCCAAGGTAGTCCTCACTCGACTGCCATTCCCCACGCCTTCCACGGTCCATAACAATCTAGCAACTTACCTAATTACTCAGCTAAGGCGCACCCATACTTGGCCCTGTGGTGGCACTGTTATCCTGGCTTGTGCTCACATGAACCGGTCCTTTGATCTACGGCAAGTAAACCACCATCTCATGCTACCTCATTGACAAACCCAGTCTTGCCTAGATCTCCCTCCGATCCATGTTCATTAACAACATCAGTTTCTCATTATCATTACGAGTGCAGTTAGCTAGACACATCTATCTCGCTTCCCAATCCCATGGACTCAGCGAAGCTTAAAGAAAAAACCATACCCGACTCATAAACTTCCCTGGCGACATGGGTGGCTTAACCAAAACTAGTAAACTCCTATAAAAGGGTTTCCCATCATGTTTGACTCAGCACACACACCTTTTCGCAAGACAAAACAGTTTCCCAAAACATAGGATCAATATGGTCAAGGGGCACTTGCCTTGTTCTTGCAGTTCCGGTTGCTCTTGGATCTCGAAACCTTGTTTTTGCAGCTCGTCGTAGACAGCTCCCTGAGCTTGTCCTGCTACAGGATCACGCACATACAAGATCCACAACAATCAATATCATGCACAAACTTTAACTAGATGCGATGATGCATATGCATGCTATCCGATGATCAGTTTTTTATTAGATCAGTTTGTACGTATTCTTGCATGGTTTGCATGAATTTTATGATGAACAGAGGTGTTTGGATCAAATGCGGACGTGGTGATGATCTTGTCTTTAGATCAACCCGATCAACAAGTGATCTGTCCACGAGAAAGCTTCTGTTCGAAAGGAATCGAAGAACAGATGCAAAGAAAACACGATGATGTGGTAAGGTGATATTGGAGACCTACCTTACGTTCTTCTTGGTCTCGGATCCTTCTCTGATCAGACAGATCGTTGGGACTCTCTTCCGGGAGTCTTCCTCGACTGAACTCTGGCGATGGGCTTACTCGGTGAGTTGGGGCTAGGGCTCTAAGTCGTCAGCTCAGGAGGTGGAAAAGAAGTTCATGTTTCGAATAAGAGTCCTATTCAGATTATCGTTAAATCTTAACAACTTATCTTTAGTTAATTTGGTGCGGTAACATTGTGGAATTCAGGTCAGTTTCTTCTCTGTACTGATATTTCTACGCGTACAGAATCCAAAAACCACTCCAGAACTCGTTACCTCCACGGTGATGAGCTCCGGAAGCTCCACGTGTTCACCGGGGCCTGGTCTCCCCTATTTCCGCAGAGACGAGCTCCGGTTGTGCCGTGTGTCAAGCGAGTGAGACCTCCCTCCCCTTCGGAGGTGAGTTCCGCATGCGCCACGTATCCTGGAGGTCGGGACCTCCTCTCTATTCGGAGGTGGCTCCGCGCACACCACGTGTCAGTGTCGGGCCTTCCCTCTCTCCGGAGGTGGCTCCGGCTGTGCCACGTATCCTGACAGTGCCAGACTCCCTTTCTTCTCAGGGACGAGCTCCGAGGTTAACACGTGTCCAACAGTGACGGACCTCCCGGAGATGAGCTCTGGTGGTGACACGTGTCCAATAGGACCGGACCTCTCGGAGGTGAGCTCCGAGGTCGACACGTATCCCGCGCGACTGGTCCTCTGATTTCCGCGGTGACTAGCTCCGAAGGTGACACGTGTCCTGCGGCTGGCCTTGCTTCTTCGCGGAAGCTAGCTCCGGGGGCAACACGTGTCTCACGGGGTTGGACCTCTCCCCCTTTGCGGAGATGAGCCCCGAGCCTGCCACGTAGCCAGTTTAGCGGCGGACCTCTCGCCACTTTCGCAGGGATGAGCTCCGAACACGCCACGTGGCCTGCAGGCCGTGGGAGTTGTCTTCGGCGCTCTCCGTGAACTGGATTCGGTTCTTTTTGGCTATCTTTTTGATATTTTCTCTGTTCCCACTTCCTTTGAAACGTGTTCTCTTCATGAAACACGAATATATGCAGAAACCAAAAATGAGGGTGTCACAGTTATCAAGCTCCAAGTGATCGTCACTAACTGATTGTATCTTAGTCACCTGTAAAACAGGCAAGCCTTGGTTTGCCTTTGAACAGTTTTACAAAGCATTTTCATTTTCAGAGATCATAGCTTTGCATCGCTGATTGCATTAAGTCTAGTTGATATTGAAAACCCCACTTGCATGATCAGAAATACCTAAGAGAGAAAGGGTAGAATAGCACCTCCTCGTGTGGATTTGGCTACGCTAATGTTAGTAGGAAAGGTCCGGTAGAAGTCAAGTAGTTGGAATCTACTCGCGAGTTTAGGGCTGGTTTATTCGGGGCGGGTCAAGAATAAAAATGATAAGGAAAGTTCACCCGAAGGAAATAGAGACCGTGCAGGGAGGTTTAGATGCAGCAGGTTGCGGACCATGCGTGCATAGCCCTGCCTGTGTCGGTTAAGGCCCGTCCGTGCTTAGCCCTATTGGACAAGTTTGAGTTGTGTACCGGGCGCATACTGGCTATATGGGACCCAGGAAACCGATGTAACTTGGGAGATCCATAGTGGGACTTTTCCAACTGCCTTAGGCTTTCGGCGTCAGGGTAGCAGGAGGTAACTCCCTTAAGAACATACCACTGCGGGTATGTACCTTGAGGGAGCTTGCGTACTCGGGGCAGTTGGACTGCGTCCAATGTGGAAGATCTTGGGAAAGGTGGTCACGTACAACGTCAGTAAAGGTAGCTGCCGGCAACTCGGAGTACGGGTGTACGTGTCGTGTAGTCCGGGCGTGTACTGATTCGAATCACCGTCGCTCGCCGTTATATGAGCATACTTGCCCACTGCGTCTTGACGTAGTAACAACTGGAACTGGTTATCTTTGAATTTGATAAGACTGTTATGTAACTGGTTTCGCAACCATGATTGAATTAGAGATAGGCTCATTAAACTTTACTTTCGCCTTGTGCAAGGAGCATCGCAACAAAGCGTTTCTTGTTTGATTGTGGAGTTGCGATGCTGTTCAGTTCAAGGTCTGTACAATGAGGCTTAAAACCTGAAAGTTAAGGATCAACTTTAGGTGAGTCCTTTAAGCAAATCTAGCTATCCTAATTGTGAACCGCCGTGCACGTAGAGTTTCTTGTTTAGGAGAGACGGACCAGTCTTGCTGAGCCTATGTGCTCACGCTTGCTATATAAGTGGTTTTGCAGGTTAACATCGATGCTAAGAAGAAGGTTGTCCGGTGAGACTCGGAGACTTCCGAGTCATGTAACACATGGAGAACCCAGCCGCTGCTGTTGTCTTCGTGTTGCTAGTGAGAGGAGTCCGCGGGCTGGACTTCATCTCGAGTGCTCTTAGTTATTCGACGTGAGTTGTTATAGACTTCCGCTTTAGCTATTTGATGTAAATTATTTACAAAGAAAATTTGTAATCTTCTGCTATTGTTTTATGTAATACATTGTTCCTTGTATGTGTGCTGTTGGGTGCCGCACAACACAGCACCACCCAATGCGATTCCCGGGCAAGTGCCCCGTCCCCGTGACTAATCGGGCGGCGTCGGGCCGTCTCAGCGTAGTATCAGAGCAGTGACAAGCGGTATCGTGAGCTGATCCCTGTCTCAGTCGGTACCCGGCCCGTGACAGCTGGTATCAGAGCCGCATTGGTAATAGCACACGGAATAAGGATCGTATTACGACAAAAATTTAGGTTACGGTGAGGATACGGTACTAGGCCCACATAAGGATTACTATTAGCTTAATATGAAGGTGGCAAACTAACTTATTTGTTATGTCAGAAAATCGTGCATCTCGGGACGATTTATGTCTTGGGGGGTGCACGTAAGCGTTGTCCACCAGTGCGCACAAGCTGAAGGGTGGAGCCCCACGGGTGACAGTAACCCGACCCGCTTTAGTATCCTCTACGACTCTTCATGTCGTTTGGGGTACTCGAGCAATGCCCTTCCCTGGCGTGCTGTGGGAAAGTTTGGCAAACCCCGTCACGTGGTTAGTAACGTGAACACGTAGCTCAAGGCGTGTTTGGCTTGAGAACACCTGTGCGAGTGATGACGGACGGGTGTAAGAACTGTATGGATACCGGGTTCGGTGTGCAGCCGGACCCGACGATTGAGTGTGACCTATGCAGGATTAACCACAAACCATAGTACGAATAGTACACGTTTGCGAGTGACCATTTTAGTGCCACCTAAGATACGAATATGCCGGTATAATCCGGTTAGGATTTTCTTTTGGTGAGGCTACGTAGTACTGACATGCTTCTTACGGTGCATCGACGCCGTACTAAACCTAATAACCTATTCCCTCTGAAGAAATGACTCATGAACTAACTTTTGACTAAAAATGGAAGTTTGAAACAAATATTAGTTACTGAACTCTTATTTTGAGCTAAGATTCAAATGAGAGGAAGACTAGGCTTCAAAGATTTCAAAAACAGAGTGCTCTGTTTTCGGCAGAAATTCTTGCTGGACTTTAACATAGCATAACTCTGAGTAGCTTGACCAAATTAAGGTGTATGATACGTTTATGGAAAGATTTTCAAGTGATCTACAACTTCTTTGTAGACCTCCAGAGAAAAATCACACGTTAAATGTGTAGAAAGTTCAGAGGAAGGTAAACTGTCAAGAACCAGGACAGCAGCAAAACCTCTCTGGATCTTTCTGTTTTTAAGCCATAACCTTCTGTAGAAAAATACTTAAGAGGCCTATGATACACTGTTGGAAAGGTTATGAATTGTGCAACATTGTTGTAGTTCAAAGTTTGATTCAGACTCTTATTGTATTTACATATACAACTGTGATAAAATCAACCACGCACAAAGGAGGTGCTGGCAATTTTTATCCAGGAATTCTGTCAACTTTGGAAAATCATAACTTTTAATCCGGAGATGATCTGGAGACATATGAGTACTCTCTGGAAATATACTGAAGTTAAATTTAACTTTGGTATTCGACTTGAGTTATGAAAATACTCTTAACTAGATCAAAATCTGGAGATAGTGCATAATGGTCTGTTCTGTACAGATAGGTTGGATAGCTATGCCTACTAAGGTGTTGTGTAAACATGAATTTGTTACTGCTTTCATAAAGTTTTGACATATTCATGTTTTCATTAGTCTCACATACTGCTGAATTCTTGTTTAACTCATCTCAACTACATTTTTGCAGTATGGTTCGTACTCGCTCTTAGAGTAGGGTTGGAAGTTCTCGTCGAGGTGGTGATGCTTCTATTCCACCATCAGAACCACCATCCACGGGATGGATGGATCTTATGACTCGAGTCGTCGAGTCTAACCAAGAGAACACTCGGCTACTCCAAGAAGAAACGCAAGAACACACACGATTACTCCAAGCTTTGGTACAGCAAGGCATACTCCAGAACACGCAACAAGTCGTTCCACCTCAGAACGCTTAACTGGATTTCTTGGCGACTCAACCGCCTATCTTTACTGAAGCCACCGAACCTGTGGAAGCAGAACAATGGCTTCGTGTCATGGAGTCAAAATTTGGAGTATTCGAGTGTGATGAAGTGCAGAAGACCAAGTTTGCCGCTCAGCAACTCCATGGAGCTGCCGGAAACTGGTGGGTTGATCATCTCGCCACCATTCTGGAGGACCATCAAGTGCCATGGAGTGAGTTTTGTGAAGCCTTTCATACTCGTAAGATACCACTAGGTATTATCAAGGCAAAGCTGGAGGAATTTTTGGGCTTAAAGCAAGGGGACATGAGTGTCCTCGAGTATGTCAGAAGGTTTAACCTTTTGGCCCAATATGCTCCCGAATATGTGGCGAAAGAAGAGGCACGGTGTGACCTATTCTTCCATGGCCTGAGTGCCATATTACAGGAGAAGTTGGCCGTACACAATAACGGCAGTTACACCGACATGGTCGATGTGGCTTTCATCCAAGAGAAGCCGACACTTGAGTGGCAAGCTGAGAAGAGAAAGATGGGTGAGATCGAGCAGGCCAGCACAAGTTATGTGCCTCAGAAGTACCGTTTGGTCTATCAAACGCCACCCGGTGAAAGATGGAGGCCACCTGTACGATCAACTCCTAAGAGATTGATTGCTGGTCAAGTTCTGCAACTTGCACCACCTCCACAGCTGCAGCATCAGACGGTGGTTTGTGCTCCGTCGCTGCAGCCATGTGTACTAGCATCCAACTGCAAGTCAACGAAGAACCAGAGAGACATCCGTGTTTCACTTGTAGGCTTATGGGCCATTATGCTAGGTATTGTCCGGAGGGAACTCGAGGCTATGGGTCATCATATTTACAACAATACGACCCGTACCTCAATCTGCAGACAGGAGGGCAGATAAGGGGCAACATTCACTATACTGTGATTGATGATGTTCCAGAAGGAGAAGCCGCTTTAGCAGGGATCTTTTCTCTGAATCAACTACCGGTTTTGATTCTCTTTGATTCCGGTGCCACACACAATTTCATTAGCCAGTCTTTTGTGGCTCAACATCAGCTCCAAACAGTTTGTACAAAGAGGCAATACCTCATATCTTCGCCCGGGGGCAGCAGTACCGCAAGCGAGATTGTCTCCCGAGCACCTCTTTGTTTGGGGGTAGAATATACCCTACGACTCTCATTATTCTTGAGGGTCTGAAGATCGACATCATTTTGGGGATGTCGTGGTTAAATTACCATCAGGCGGTTCTTAACATCAGCTCCAGGACCATTGAGCTCAACTCCCCACAGCACGGTCTTCAAATATTAATTCTGGGCGCAGACGGCAACAGATGCAACCGTGAACCACACGGGAGCTGTTAAGATAGAGGACATTCTGGTGGTACGTGAGTATCCGGATGTGTTTCCCGATGATTTACCGGGCATGCCACCCGAGCGAGACGTTGAGTTCAATATTGAACTTATACCGGGAACAACACCGATATCACGAAGGCCGTACAAGATGGCACCCAATGAACTGGCAGAATTGAAGACGCAGCTGAATGACCTAATGAGCAAGGGATTTATACGCCAGAGTTCATCACCTTGGGGCTGTTCAGCATTGTTTGTCAAGAAGAAGGACGAAACACTACGGCTTTGTGTTGATTATCGTCCTTTAAACGCCGTTACCATCAAGAACAAGTATCCACTGCCTCGCATTGATATTCTCTTCGATCAATTAGTGGGTGCGAAGGTATTTTCGAAGGTGGATCTTCGGTCCGGATATCACCAGATTAAAATCCGGGCAGAAGATATTCTGAAGACGGCATTCTCAATGAGATACGGGCTGTATGAGTATCTCGTTATGTCTTTTGGTTTGACCAGCACCTCGGCACACTTTATGTACCTGATGAATTCAGTGTTCATGCCGGAGTTGGATAAATTCGTCGTTGTCTTCATCGATGATATCTTGGTGTACTCCAAGTCAGAGGAAGAATATGCTGAACATCTGCATATTGTGCTACAAAGATTGCGAGATCATCAGCTCTATGCAAAATTCAGCAAGTGTGAATTCTGGATTAATCAAGTACCTTTTCTCGGACACATCATTTCAGCGGAGGGCATCGCTGTAGATCCGAGTAAGATTATCCAAGTGCAGAAATGGGAGTCACCAAAGTCAGTGCATGAAATCCGTAGCTTCCTCGGTTTAGCGGGTTATTACCAGAGGTTCATTCCGGGTTTCTCCAAGATTGCTAAACCGATGACGGAATTATTAAAGAAGAATACCAGATTTGTGTGGGGTGCTGCGTGTGAACAAGCTTTCAAGATTTTAGTAAAGCATCTCATAAACAGCCCCAGTTCTTGCTCAGCCGGATATGACAAAGCCATTCAATGTTTATTGCGATGCATCTGGCACTGGTCTTGGCTGCGTGCTGATGCAAGAAAGACGAGTGGTCGCTTATGGATCTCGTCAACTCAGAAATCACGAACAGCATTATCCAACTCATGATCTTGAGTTAGCTGCCATGGTCCTTGCCTTGAAGATGTGGAGGCATTACTTGCTCGGAAATCTTGTACACCTCTACACAGACCACAAGATCTTGAAGTACATCTTCACTCAGAAAGAATTGAACATGAGGCAACGAAGATGGCTAGAGCTCATTAAAGACTATAAACTTGAGATTCATTATCATCCAGGAAAGGCGAATGTGGTCGTCGATGCGCTCAGTCGTAAGGCGCATATCCATCACCTTGGTATCCCTGAAATGGATGATGACGAACCAAGCCTCTGTGTCATCCCGTATGGAGCTCTCTATAATCTCGCTCTCATTCCTACCATCCGAGAGGAGTTCATTGAAGCTCAACGAAAAGACAAGGGTATGTTACACGTACGGCGAAGGATAGACAACGAAGAAATGAAGTGCTTCCGGAAGGATGATGAAGGTACTTTGTGGTTTAATGACCGGATTGTAGTACCCTGGGATATGGGACTACGGAAAAAAATTTGGATGAAGCTCATTTGTCCAAGTTTTCCATTCATCCGGGCAGTAATAAAATGTACCAAGATCTCCGGAAGAAGTTTTGGTGGACACGTATGAAACGTGAAGTTGCAAAATACATTTCAGAGTGTGATACGTCTCAAAGAGTCAAGGCCGACCATGTGAAGAAGTCAGGCCTGTTGCAGCCATTGCAAGTACCGGCATGGAAGTGGGAAGACTTGAGTATGGACTTCATCGTTGGGTTGCCGATGAGCTCCCACAACCATGACTCGATTTGGGTAATCGTTGATCGGTTAACCAAATCAGCGCATTTCATCCCGGTGCATACTAGGTATAATGCAAAGCAGTATGCAGAGCTGTACCTAGCTCGGATCTTGTGCTTACATGGAGTTCCCCGCACCATTTTGTCCGATAGAGGATCGCTGTTCGTAGCCCGTTTCTGGGAGCAGCTATACGCATCCTTGGGGACGAAGTTGATTACAAGCTCCGCGTATCACCCTCAAACCGATGGGCAAACTGAGAGGGTGAATCAAATACTGGAATATATGCTAAGAGCATGTGCCATCCACCACGGTAAGAGCTGGGATGATCACTTACCGCTGGCGGAGTTCTCGTACAACAACGGATATTATACGAGCATCAAAATGGCACCATATGAAGCTCTATACGGACATAAGTGTCGTACCCCATTGAAATGGTGTGAGTCCGGTGAACGAGTAACATTCGGGGTTGATCTTGTCAATGAAGCCGAAGAGAGAGTTCGGATAATACAAGAGAACCTCAAAGCTACCCAATCTCGTCAGAATAGCTACGCGGATCAGAGGCGTCGACCACTGCATTTCAAAGTCGGAGAGCACGTGTATCTTCGTGTGTCTCTGATGAAGGGGATTCATCGGTTCGGTGTCAAGGGGAAACTTGCTCCCCGATTCATCAGTCCATTCGCCATAACGGAGAAGTGCGGAACTGTAGCCTACCGGCTGGAACTACCGGCAAGCCTTGCCGGTATTCACGACATATTTCATGTGTCCCAGCTGCGGAAGTGTCTCAAGTTTACCGCTGCCATCCGCACCGAAGACATCGACGAGTTGAAGCCGGATCTCACCTATGTCAAGCAACCTATACAGATTATCAATGAAAGGACCCGGATCACCCAGAACCGGACATTGAAATTTTATAAAGTCCTGTGGAGTAATCATACCCCGGAAGAGGCGACGTGGGAAACCGAGGATTACATCCACAAGAACTATCCGGAACTTTTGTCATAAACTTTGTAATTACCTCCCGTCTCGTTCTTCGTTTGTAATCTCGGGACGAGATTCCTTTTAAGGGGGAAGGAATGTAAAGGTCCCAAAAATGTGAATACAAAGAATCACTTGTTTGCAAAAGTTTATTTCATATGAGTGAAATTTGGGACTTGTTAAAATTTTTCCACATGTGATAACCCACATGAGGGTTTTCTTCACACAAGTTCAAATGTTTATTTGAAAACTTGGAACCCAAGAGGGGTCAAAAACCAATATGGGAAGTTTCCATAGGTGTGAGAAAGCTAAAGGCAGATTTAGAACAAATTGTTCAACTCAAAATTCAAATGAGAGCAACACTATGAATTTCAAAACTGTTGTTCTACAAATCTCATTTGCAGCAGCCAAATTAAAAATCAAATTTCATATTTGAATTCCTTGGGTCCAAATTAGTGGGTGTGCAAAGTTTCATGATTTGTTGAAATGTTTGCAACCCATTTTCCAAAATGGACTTTAAATAACAAAGAATTCAAATGCATGTTTGAATTTGGATGAAACTTGCTCAATTGTCCAAATGTGTCACACCCGGTTTTTCCGAAGAACAACCAAGTGAATATCACATGTATGCCAGGATCATTTTCTCATACATGTGATGACAAATATTGAAGCGTCATTTATTACAAGCCAGGTGTCGAATATAAATAAGTCTTACATAGCAAATGTCTAGATGGACAATAATAAGTTCATCACAAGTAAATAAACTAGCAGCGGAAAATTTATTCTTGTGGGCTCCGTCACAGGCGTTGCCCGGGGGTCTCCATGAACCTAGAAACCTTCTTCGGGTCCAAAGTCTTGGTCATTATACACCACCTCATTATCTTGACCTGAGCAGCAATATAAACCAACAAAATATGCAAGGTTGAGTACCAATGGTACTCAGCAAGTGTGGGAAAATTAGATCATGCATGGCTAGAACAAGGAGAGGTTGATATCATGGTTAACGTGCTACGCAATTAATACCTATCACCTTAGCTTATTAAGCACCTACATTACTACACAGGTGAAATGGTCCCAATCTCCCATCCCATCATCATAATCCAATAACCATAACATCATTTCCAATGTTAAGCTCCCCGCTTAACATCCTTAACTTCCAAAACCATCACTCCTCTAATCATGAATAAGTCCAAGCCGCTCTTGACCATGAGCACGGCTGTCATGACAGTTTTGACTCTGCAGAGTTTGTACCACTGTACCCACATGTAGTGATTTCATCCACCGTTGCCGGGTGGACTAAAAGAACCTCCATTATGCCAGTGGCCACGAACCACATTCACACTTCCCAGGTGTGTAGCCAGGAGATCACTACGAAGCCTTTACAAAGGGATTCCCGATGAGCATGGCCCCACTGAGGTTTCACCCCTAACAGCATACAAGAGGCTCCAACCCCGCTGCAGTGGCCCCCTCTTGAGCCTTGCGGTTCATATGGTAGTCCAGCTGACACCTACTCCCCGCACCATCCAACACACCCATACTACGCCGGGGATACACCTAATTAATTGGCCAAGCTGCCCCATCTCAGCATGTGGTTGGCACTGTAAAGCCAGGTTACATGCTCCATGAACCGGTCCTTAGGATCCAGGCAAGTACTAAACACAAACCCGAGTCTTGTGCACCCAGCACACAACCAAAACATCCAACTTGCCTTGATCCCTACCTCTACATAACTCACAATATCTCATTCAAGAGTATGGTAAATAAACTGATGATCTCATATCCCAATTATCCCATTCTAAGCATGGCTAAGCATATGCATAATAATAAATGACATGATAAGATGAATCCCAACCCAAGCTACAAGGAAATAAGGTAATGCAATTCTAGGGAAACATCCTAGCATGGGTTTCATATTTTCAATTGACGATGCAAATAATTCTAGCTACACATCCTAGTATAGGATCAAAGTGGTCAAGGACACTTGCCTCCTTCCTGCTGCTCTTGAAATGGGTAGTCCTGATCTTGGAAAGGAATAACTTGCTCTTGAGCAGGTTCTACATCATACCATCACACATAGCAAAAGAAAAACAACAATCCATAAGACATAGTTCACACTTCCACTTCATTCAAACCACACATTCATATTTATGAAAGTCATTCACCATTATATGTGTTGTGGTTACTCTATATGTGTTGATTTGTGGCTTGCATGCACTTTTAATCATGTGTATATGACTCATACTTTTGTGTTCATATTTATACTTACATACTATATATATGAGTTTCCAATTTAAATAAATTCCTTATATTCAATTACTACACCAAGTATGCATGAAAGGTATTTTCCTACTCCATATGTGTCTTCAGAATTTCTACCAACCCTAAACTGAATTCTTTGGATTTTAGAAACTTCATTTATCATTTACTAGTTGTTATATTTTCAGATTTATTTCCTATGCCTAAATGTGAACTTTATTATGAAAATAACAAGACACATCATCTAAACAAAATAGGTTCTGATCTAAAATATTTACTAATATATTTTTGACCTTTTCCTCTGATGTAAACTATTTTACAATTGTTTTCCCTATTTTCCAGAACTATTCTTTACTTAAAAATGTGTCCCTAAATGTGAATAATAAATTAAACAGATTCATTTCAGCCCAAAATATATTTTTATCTCACTCCAAAGTTTTCTAAATACTGAGAAAGTTTTTAATTTAATTTTGACAAAATGTTTGTCCCACTTTTTAAATTTTAAACACTTGCCACATATTCAATTTCCTAAATTAAATATTAAACAGGGCTAAAAAGGTAAACTCACCCCACTACAGGGTCTATAATATTATTTTAACAATTTTCAGGGGTCTAGCTATACATAACAGAGGAGTTTTTCCTAATTTTTATTAAGTCCAGGGGCTAAAACTGATTTTTAAATGAATTTACATGATTTTCTGAAGTTCCAGGGGCTAGATCAGAAGTTTCCGGGGCTAGCACTTATTTCCCGAGAACCCCAGGGGGTAGCACGTAAGATTTCCAGTGTTTATAACGCGGGGCTGACGTGGACCGTCCAATTTAAAACAGACGGCTGAGATTATAACGCCGAACCGGTACGCGGGGATTTAAATTCTACCATGCGATTTAAAATAGACGGCGCACAAGCGGCCACGTTGCTCTGATCGAGCGCGGGCGGCGCTGCCGGCGGCGCACGGCGGCGGGAGGCGGTGATCTCGCCGGAGAGTTTCGGATCTTCGTCAATTCTTCCTAAAACTGTGATTTTATGGCATATATCGGTTGAGGGGAGGTCGGGGATCTCACCTCGGGGGTTTTCTTGAGCTCGGAGGTCCTGGAAAACGACCGGCGACGAGGTCCGAAGTGAAACTACGGTGAAGCTCGTCGGCGCTGTGTTTGAACCGCAAGTCACCGAGTTTTCTGCACCTGCAAGGTTCCCCGGAGGCGGTGGATCAAGACCAGCGAGTTAGATCGGAATTTCCGAGCGTAGATCCGCCAGAATTCGCCGGAGAAGGCTCGGGTTCTCACCAGAGTAAAAACGGCGGACCGCGTGGGAAAAACAGAACGAGGCCGGGGTTTTTATAGATGGGGAAGGGCGGCGGGGTGGTTTAGATCGAGTTTGCGTCGCCCCCGATCGAAATTCGGCTGGGATTCGCAGAAATCCGGGTCGGTTTGGATTTGGGGTGAGAGAGTCCGGGCGCGGCGCGAGGTAGAAGAAGGGCTGGCGGGCCCCGCCTGTCAGTGGGAGGAAGGAGCGCGCGCGGCTGCGGGCTAGCGCGGATGCTGGGTGGGCCGGCTGGTGGGTTTCGGCCCACTGGACGGTTTTTTTCTGTTTTCTTTTTTTCTTTTTTCTATTTCTTTTCTGTTTTGAATTTAAATTGAATTCCAGTTTAAATTTAAATTGTTGCAAAACATGCAACACGTCAAAAAAATTTTAAATTCCCCTCTTAACATGATTTAGGGTCTTAACAAGATTTTTGGGGTGTTACAGCTCTACCCCCCTTAAAAGAAATCTCGTCCTCGAGATTGGTGGTTCTAAGAAAACAATTCCGGAAATTGTGCCTTGAGCTCATCTTCCCGCTCCCAGGTGGCTTCCTCTTCTGAGTGATGCTTCCACTGCACCTTGCACATCCGGATTCTTTTATTTCTGGTGAGGCGTTCCATTGTCTCCAAAATCTTGTATGGTTGCTCGGCATAAGACAAATCCTCAGCTACGTCCACTTCATTCATGGGTAACACCTCCTCAGGCGTCCTCAGGCATTTCTTGAGTTGGGACACATGGAATACATCATGCACATCCGATAGACGAGCCGGTAACTCTAGTTGATACGCCACTTTGCCTTTCCTTTCCAGAACTTGAAAGGGTCCGATGTATCGAGGTGACAACTTCCCTTTCACCTTGAACCGACGAAGTCCTCTGATAGGGGACACCTTGAGATAGACATAGTCTCCCGCGTTGAAAACGAGCTCTCTTCTTCGTACATCGACATAGCTCTTTTGGCGTGTCTGTGCTATCCCCAAGTTGTTGCGAATTTCCCTCACCTTCGCCTCGGCTTCTTGTAGTACCTCGGGACCAAACACTTTACTTTCCCCTGTTTGGTTCCAAAATAGGGGAGTTCTGCACTTCCTCCCGTACAAGGCTTCAAACGGTGACATCTTCATACTAGCTTGGTAGCTGTTGTTATAGGAAAACTCCGCATACGTAAGTTCTTATCCCAACTCCGATTGTTTTTGAGTGCACATGCCCTCAGCATATCTTCAAGAATCTGATTGGTTCTTTCCGTCTGCCCGTCAGTTTGGCGATGATAGGCAGAGCTGAAATTCAGATGAGTTCCCATGGTTTCGTGCAACTTCTGCCAGAACCTGGAGGTGAACTGTGTCCCTCGATCCGACACAATCTTCTTTGGCACTCCATGGTAACACACGATCCTTGACATGTACAATTCCGCCAATTTGGATCCGCTGTAGCTTTCCTTTACGGGGATGAAGTGAGCTACCTTGGTTAGCCTGTCGATGATGACCCATATTGAATCATATCCAGATTGAGTCCTAGGCAATCCCACTATGAAATCCATACCGATTTGTTCCCATTTCCATTCAGGAACTTTCAGTGGTTGCAATAATCCCGCGGGTCGTTGATGTTCTGCCTTCACCAACTGACATGTGTCACATAGGGCAACATGTTCCGCGACATCTCGTTTCATGCCATACCACCAATACCTGCTCTTGAGGTCCTGGTACATCTTCGTACTCCCAGGATGAATGGAATAGTCAGAATCATGAGCCTCCTTCAAAATCAATTCACGGATCTCCTTTACTTCTGGCACACAGATTCTTTTCCCATGCCACACCGTTCCTTGTTCATCCTCTCTAAAACCAGGAGCTTTATTTTCCTTGATGAGTTGTCTGATCTCTTGTATCTTCTCGTCTTTCTTTTGACCCTCGCAGATGTCTCGCTCTAGTGTGGATTCCACTTCCATGGCGATGGCTTCACCACTATTTACCAGGCATAGATCGAGCCTTATAACCTCGTCCTTCAATTCTGCAGGCATGTTCTTCAAGCTCAACTTATTGACCTGCACTTTCCAACTTAAAGCATTGGCCACGACGTTTGCCTTCATAGGATGATAGTTGATGCCCACATCAAAGTCATTGATTAGCTCTAACCATCTTCTTTGTCTGAGGTTGAGATCTGGCTGTGTAAAAATGTACTTCAAACTCTTATGATCCGTATATATCTCTGTCCTCTTCCCCATCAAATAGTGTCGCCAAATTTTCAACGCGTGTACCACTGCGGCTAGTTCTAGGTCATGTGTAGGATAGTTTTTCTCGTGCTTCCGAAGCTGCCGGGATGCATATGCCACGACATGCCCTTCTTGCATGAGAACACATCCCAACCCGTTGACACGACCCCATTGGTCCTGTCGAGCCAGGATCACGCTGAGGGGTGCTGTGTTGCACAGCACCGTATAACACACGTCAAAGGTACAAAGCAGAAGCGAAATTTTATTACATAAACAAGTTATGAACATGTTTACATCAAAATAAGTTCAGTCTACACTCGCGGGCGTAGACTAAGCATCAAGTGCACGTTCAGCCCTTGACCGTGTCCTTGCTAGCACGCACGCACACTAACTCTGCGGCGTGCACGACTCCCACTCGACGGGGTTCCCCTCCTGGGGTTCCGTCTCCTCTTCGGGAGTCCCTTTCTCATAGAACCCTGCAAAAGCTTCAAACACAAGCAGTGAGCACGAAGGCTCAGCAAGTCTGACCCGTCTCACCTAAACATGGAACTTCTACATGAGGGGTAATGGGTTACATGAGGTAAAAATCATTTGCAAGGACTCGCCTACTTAGTAGACCCTTACTTTCAAGTTTTAGCAGTAGTCTAGCCTTGCTGCTCTTGGTCGTAGGCTAGCTGCTCCTCCGGAGTTACGAAGTCTAGGACTTCGGGTTCCTCCTCGACCTTATCTACTACATGATGGAAGCAATACATGTATCAATTTAAATGCATTTGTATTAAGTTTTGAAGTTGTGAAGTCTATAATCCTTGCTAGACAGACCCAATGACTGTGAAACTTTTACTGGTGCTTGGCTACAACCTAAACAGAGACTTGGTCAAGTTTTAGTTGCAGCAAAGCTCATTGGAGCCCTCCACAATTAATTATGTCCTTGACCTTAATTGGAACTCTTAGGGTGTTCTAGGAATTTTCATGAAACAAACTATGACTTTCTGAAAACTAGATTTTCAGAGGGTTCTAATGGAGTTGGTCTCACTTAATTTGGAAGTTCTTAACTAAAGATATGAGCTAAACAATTTCAGAGAAAATTCTGAAAATGTTTCTGAACATTTTCTATTTTCCGGGAACAGTTTCACTAATCACATCATTAGGTGGATTAAATGAGCTCCAATGGGTCTGAAATTTTTATGGTAGTTCAAGGATATTTTGGTGAACATCATAGCAAAATTTCAGAATTTTCCTCCAAAGGATTCTCCAGTTAAAATTCCTAAGAGTTTAAATTTTGAGGAATTAATTCTGGAGAATTAAGGGTTTTAATGAAGTGAAACTTGATTTGCTGAAACGTGCTCAAAGAGCTGAATCCAACAAAATTTGGTTCACCCGATTTGGAGCTTTCTAGCCAAAGTTATGAGGATTTGAAGTTTGGAAGAATTCTGAAAATCGGGGAAAAAGTTTAAACTCTCGGGGGCCCGCAGGGACACGTGTCGAGCGCGGAGGTGTCTGGCACACCGGAGATACCACACGTGTCAAGCGTGGAGGTGTCCGGCACACCGGAGCTCACAGGGTATTTGCGCGCCAGCACAGCCGATCTCCGGCCACACCCGATCCCGATTTAAATTCTTCAGCCGCTGACACGTGGGCCAGCCGGCTTCGTCTTCCTCCCGCCGTTCTCTCGCGCCCGCGCCGCCGACCTTGCCGGAGCAGACTCGGGGCTCGCCGGCTCATCGCTGCCGGACCTCCCATGGTCTGAAACTCGCCGCCAGGGGGTTGTCGACGTCGAGGAACACATCGGTGGTGTCAGGTCGGGCTGGGGGTGACCGGAAATAGCTCGGCGACGTGCCGCGGCCTCGGTTGAGGTTCGGCGCTGTCGACCGTGGGTCCTAACCCGCCAACACCTCGAACAAACGGTCCTACAGCATCAGTGTACCTCTAGGTAGCTCGACAAGGTGCCAAAAGGGTTTAGAAATGGCGGCAAGTCGGTCGGCACTGTGTGACCGATCGTGCCCGCCATGACCGCCCTCGATCGAGCTCAAAATTCGTCACTCCTAGACAGTTTCACGCCACGGATGCAGAAAAGATCTTGATCGCCGACTAGTCCAGCGTCTATGTGCAAGATTTGATAACCTCCGAAAGATCATAGAGCGAGAATTTAAAGAAACCGTACCGGAAGCTCGGTTTACGGTCGCCGGAGCAAAAACTGAGAATTCGCCGGCGAGAGTTCACGGCGTGGCTTGAGCTTCAGGTGGAAGCAGCGTGGAGTCCATGCGCTCCTGTTGCCGCCCTTGCTCGGCCGTGGAAGTGGCTGTAGTGTGCTGCCCACGTGAGACCGATCGCCGTCCTTCAGCTAAACTGCGGCGGTCGTTGTTGATCACAGGAACAGGGGCCGAAACCCGGTGGTTCAGACGTTGGGAGGGTGGTGCTCGAGCTCAGGATGTTGCCTGGCAACTCGGAGAGGCGAGAACACGATTGTTTGCTGTGTTTTCTCGATCGACCGAGAGCTCGGGAAGAAAAGGAATGGCGCAGCCCAGTGTCGCTCACGGGAATAAGAAGGCACCTGGTCTTCACCCCGTTGAGGCGGTGACGGTCGCGTGGGGGCGCGAGAAAGCCGTCCTGGGCGCCAGCGCGCGGAGAGGGGAAGCAGCTGGTGGCGCCGGTAGCTGCTCGGTGGCACAGCCGACAGCTGCTCGGTGGAATTTCCCACCGAGGCTGTGACTTTGTGTGCAAGTTTTGCCTCCTTCTCTCTATGACATGTGGGTCCCACCCAGGGTTTTAACCTCTGAAATTTACTCCTAATCACTGTTGTAAACAGTGAGCCCCAAAATACCCCTGGTGATTCAAATTATTCACCCATGAGCCATTTGAATTGAGTAGAATTCAAATTGGGTTTGGTTTGAATGAATTTCAGCACAAGTTCAGTCCGAAATTCAAATAAAGTTTGAATTTGCCCCACTTAGCTCATGTCAGGATTAACTCCAAATGGAGTGAAAATTGGTGTGTAAGCTCACAAAAATGTGCTGAGTAAGAATATGCCTCCCACTTTTAAATTCATGGGATACAAACAGTTTGAATTTGAAAATGGTTTCAAACTGCCCTCTTTCTAACTATACCCAAAATGACCTCCAAAAGGTTTGGAATTTGGGTGAAACTTGGCATCGACATCCTTAGCAAATTGTAGGAGTTTTTATATGTCCAGCCCCCCTTATATCACATGTGTGAAATACCACTTTGGCAATGTGTGAGTTTGTTCTCTAATGAGCATGTTGATAATTGTTACTTGCTCTTCATTTTTGTTCATCATCCTTCCTGAAATGAGGTGTGTGGTATGGTGATGAACACTGCAAATGTGTGTCAAAAACTGAGGCCCTTACACCCGTTTCTAGAGGCATCGCAGTACACTGTGAAATTCTTCTGCATATCTGGCATAACCAACACTGGGGCTGTTGTCAATCTTTTACTTAGCTCGTGAAAACTCGTCTTGCACTGTGGTGTCCATGTGAATGTGATTCCCTTCTCCAACAGTTTGGTGAGGGGTCTCGAGATCTTAGAGAATCCCTCAATAAACCGTCGATAGTATCCAGCCAATCCCAAAAAGCTTCGAACATCCCCGACATTTTCAGGGGTCTTCCACTTCTGTATATCCTCGATTTTGGCAGGATCCACGGAGATTCCTCCCTCCGAGATTATATGTCCTAAGAAGGGAACTCTCTTCAGCCAAAACTCACACTTGCTCAACTTGGCATATAGTTGGTGTTCTCTCAGCCTCTGCAACACCAACCTTAGATGTTTCTCATGTTCTTCTTCATCTTTGGAGAAGACGAGAATGTTATCTATGAAAACCACCACAAATTCATCCAGATATTCCATGAATACCTTGTTCATGAGATACATGAAGTATGCCGGGGCATTAGTTAGCTCGAAAGGCATGACAGTGTATTCATACAATCCGTACCGAGATACGAAAGCTGTCTTGGGAATATCAGATTGCCTTATCTTGAGTTGGTGGTATCCCGACCGGAGATCAATTTTCGAGAACACACAAGCTCCCTTCAACTGATCAAACAAGTATTCAATGCGGGGTAATGGTTACTTATTCTTGATGGTTACCTCATTCAAAGCACGGTAATCCACACATAACCTTTGGGTTCCGTCCTTTTTGGGCACAAATATCACCGGAGCTCTCCATGGTGAGGAACTAGAGCGAATATACCCCTTCTCCGTCAATTCTCTCAAATGATCCTTGAGTTCTTCCAGCTGCTTGGAGTCCATTCGATAAGGTCTGTTGTATATCGGGGCTGTTCCAGGCACTAGCTCAATTGCGAATTCCACTTCACGATCGGGAGGCATACCTGGCAACTCCTCCGGAAAAACATCCGGATATTCCCTGATGGTCCTGATCTCCTCCACTTTCACCTCAACTTGATTTAATTTAATGTCCCTCCTAGGCTCGTGTATTGTTATGAACTTTACTCTTGTGCCACTAGGGTGAGTTAGTTCCACCGTTCTGGTCGAACAATGGATGATTCCTTTATGTTGGTCAACCAATCCATACCCAAAATAATATCTATCCCTTGTGAATCTATCACTATGAGGTTAGCAGTAAATACCACCCCATTAATGTCTAGATTCACTTTGGGACACACTTGTCTTGTCCTTATTTCTCCACCTGGAGAGTTTACTGCTAGCATATGGTTCATTTGTGTTGTTGCTAGGTCATGCTTCTTAACAAACCCTTGGGCAATGAACGAGTGGGTAGCACCAGAATCAAACAGCAGGGTTGCAATGTATAAATTGGCAGGAAACTTACCAACTACCACATCGGGTGCCTCTTGTGCTTCCTCCATAGTGACGTGGTTCACCCGTCCTCTCATTACATTCTGCTGTTGAGGCTGCGTGGGCTTCTTCTTTGGGCACTTATGGGCGTAGTGCCCCACTTCACCACAATTGAAACATTGCACCCCAACCTTAGGTGCTTGGCCTTTATTGTCTTGGGGTTGGTTTGGGGGTCCTTGCACGGCTGGTCGAGGTGGATATGCGGGACGAGGCTGCTGTACAAACTGACGTTGTGGCTGTGCTGGTGCTGTGGGAGGCCTGTAGTTCGGGTTGTACCCTCTTGGTGCTGAGTAGGGTACCACAGCACGGTTCGTCTGCCCTGTAGGTTGCTGCATCTGACGTGGGCGGGTGTTGCTCCCTGAGGCTTGGTGTGACCACCCGGCCTTCCTCTTATTCTCATTTTCCAAGGCCTTTAGCTTCCTTTCTACCACAAATGCTCTGTCCATCATCTTTTGGAAGCTTTCATACTCATTTGAGGACATTGCGCACTGCATTTCTGCGGTAAGTCCTTCCACGAAACAATCTTGTTTCTGCTCATCAGTCTCTATGTCCCGTGGGGCATAACGAGATAGTTGAGTAAATTTAGTGAGGTATTCCCTCACCGTCATGTTTCCCTGCTGCAGTCCCAAAAACTCCTTCCTCTTGTTTTTGAGTTCACCTCTTGGGATGTAATGGTTGCGGAAGCTACGCTTGAACTCTTCCCAAGTGATGTTCTCAGGGTCATGATGGGCAGCCACGTAGGCGGTCCACCAATCAGCAGCAGATCCATGCAATTGATGAGAGGCAAACATCACCCTCTCATACCCTTGGCACTGTATGATCCTCATCTTGCTCTCAATGGTCTTAAGCCAATCATCTGCCTCCAGAGGTTCAGCAGCACTTGCAAACTTTGGAAATTGAGTTCCTAGAAACTCACTCAACCTTGGTTGGCGTGGTGCAGCTTGTGGAGGTGGAACTTGATGCAAGTTAGCCACCACTTGAGTCAAGTTCTGGATGAGCTGATTCTGATTCTCCAGCATTTGGTGGAGGGGATCAACTCCTTCACGGCGACCACCCCGGTCCTGGCCTCCAGAAAGATGAGGGTTGCATGCCTCATCGTTGTTGTTGGCGGGATTGGCAGCACGTCCTTTTCCTCTTCCGGCCATCTGGCAGAATCAACCAATGTTAATTTGAAAGCATTTAGCATCATCTTACTACTTTCATTTGTTTGTACTTTGAAGTGTTGAGGCTTTGTTATACTTTTCCGAGGGTTCATTTCTCACACAAAAATAAATGCAATATTATTTCATGTGGGTTCACACGCCAAAGCAAAACAATCTGAAGACGAGGCTGTGGACAATTGCTCAAGGCTTCCACAACTCACGTCACACACCAAGCATTAACACACCATTATCTTAATGTAACGACTCGACTATTCGACATCTTGCTAATTAAGGGAAGGACTCTACACTACTCGTTTTCTTGAGCTGGCTCCTCGGGATCTTCCTCATCATTTCGGCTGCCTTCTGACTCTGCTTTGGGTGGGGAGGCTGCTGGTGGAGAAGTGCAACGACGCCTGATCGCTCGGCGATCTGGAGAGTCAGGAGTCTATGGATCATTCACGGTGACACACAGTTCATTCCCATCTCCTCTTTCTCTCGCCCTCAAGCAGGCTCGAAGCAACGCCTCGGTTTCCTTCATGGTGTCCCGAACATCCTGAAGCTCCTGCTGACACTCCTGCAGTCGAGTGCTGAGCATAGCAGCATCCTCCAAGCACAAGTCCATGTGCTCATGGGAAGTCCCTTGCTGCACTGGCGGGTACTTGTACTCCGTGGTACCACTCTCACGCTGGAGGACATACATGTACTTAGTCCTGTCCAGGTGGCGACGATAGATGTGACTCTGGCAAGTGATTGCCTCCCAGGTAACATCCTTCTCCGCATCGACCTGTGTCGCTCGACAAGCTGGAGAGCGGTGGATCTTGAGCAGCTGATTTTCATGGATAATCCTCATTTCGGAACTCCATTCTTCCCGCTTCTCCTGGATGGTCCTGGTGGAGTTATAGTGTATGATTAGCTTGCCCATATTGCCGGCGGCTTCGAGCATACGTCGAAGACGGCGCAACAAGCCTCCTACTGCCAATCCGTAGGAAAGGTACGTCACCGGACGGCTCTCCTCTCTTTCGGCAAGGGCAACTACGGGAACTCTCCCTCCTATGGACTTGCGAGCGGTGCGAATCATGCGAACCATCTAAAACAAAAAGCATTTAAACATAGGTTAGTTAAACTTTTAAACAAAAATCCTATTTTGAATGAAAGTAGGGGTAAGATGAAGAAAGTGACTCCATTAAATAACACTTTTCAACACACACCTTGTAAAATAGTTTTTAAGAAAATAGGGCCCTTAAATACGTCCATTTCTACCTAGGTCCACGTTCCTACGGGCAACCTTGGCTCTGATACCACTTCTTGTCACACCCGGTTTTTCCGAAGAACAACCAAGTGAATATCACATGTATGCCAGGATCATTTTCTCATACATGTGATGACAAATAGTGAAGCATCATCTATTACAAGCCAGGTGTCGAATATAAATAAGTCTTACATAGCAAATGTCTAGATGGACAATAATAAGTTCATCACAAGTAAATAAACTAGCAGCGGAAAATTTATTCTTGTGGGCTCCGTCACAGGCGTTGCCCGGCGGTCTCCATGAACCTAGAAACCTTCTTCGGGTCCAAAGTCTTGGTCATTATACACCACCTCATTATCTTGACCTGAGCAGCAATATAAACCAACAAAGTATGCAAGGTTGAGTACCAATGGTACTCAGCAAGTGTGGGAAAATTATATCATGCATGGCTAGAACAAGGAGAGGTTGAACTCATGGTTAACGCGCTACGCAATTAATACCTATCACCTTAGCTTATTAAGCACCTACATTACTACACAGGTGAAATGGTCCCAATCTCCCATCCCATCATCATAATCCAATAACCACAACATCATTTCCAATGTTAAGCTCCCCGCTTAACATCCTTAACTTCCAAAACCATCACTCCTCTAATCATGAATAAGTCCAAGCCGCTCTTGACCGTGAGCATGGCTATCATGACAGTTTTGACTCTGCAGAGTTTGTACCACTGTACCCACATGTAGTGATTTCATCCCCCGTTGTCGGGTGGACTAAAAGAACCTCCATTATGCCAGTGGCTACGAACCACATTCACATTTCCCAGGTGTGTAGCCAGGAGATCACTACGAAGCCTTTACAAAGGGATTCCCGACGAGCGTGGGCCCACTGAGGTTTCACCCCTAACAGCATACAAGAGGCTCCAACCCCGCTGCAGTGGCCCCCTCTTGAGTCTTGTGGTTCATATGGTAGTCCAGCTGACACCTACTCCCCGCACCATCCAACACACCCATACTACGCCGGGGATACACCTAATTAATTGGCCAAGCTGCCCCATCTCAGCATGTGGTTGGCACTGTAAAGCCAGGTTACATGCTCCATGAACCGGTCCTTAGGATCCAGGCAAGTACTAAACACAAACCCGAGTCTCGTGCACCCAGCATACAACCAAAACATCCAACTTGCCTTGATCCCTACCTCTACATAACTCACAATATCTCATTCAAGAGTATGGTAAATAAACTGATGATCTCATATCCCAATTATCCCATTCTAAGCATGGCTAAGCATATGCATAATAATAAATGACATGATAAGATGAATCCCAACCCAAGCTACAAGGAAATAAGGTAATGCAATTCTAGGGAAACATCCTAGCATGGGTTTCATATTTTCAATTGACAATGCAAATAATTCTAGCTACACATCCTAGTACAGGATCAATGTGGTCAAGGACACTTGCCTCCTTCCTGCTGCTCTTGAAATGGGTAGTCCTGATCTTGGAAAGGAATAACTTGCTCTTGAGCAGGTTCTACATCATACCATCACACATAGCAAAATAAAAACAACAATCCATAAGACATAGTTCACACTTCCACTTCATGCAAACCACACATTCATATTTATGAAAGTCATTCACCATTATATGTGTTGTGGTTACTCTATATGTGTTGATTTGTGGCTTGCATGCACTTTTAATCATGTGTATATGACTCCTACTTTTGTGTTCACATTTATACTTACATACTATATATATGAGTTTCCAATTTAAATAAATTCCTTATATTCAATTACTACACCAAGTATGCATGAAAGGTATTTTCCTACTCCATATGTGTCTTCAGAATTTCTACCAACCCTAAACTGAATTCTTTGGATTTTAGAAACTTCATTTATCATTTACTAGTTGTTATATTTTCAGATTTATTTCCTATGCCTAAATGTGAACTTTATTATGAAAATAACAAGACACATCATCTAAACAGAATAGGTTCTGATCTAAAATATTTACTAATATATTTTTGACCTTTTCCTCTGATGTAAACTATTTTACAATTATTTTCCCTATTTTCCAGAACTATTCTTTACTTAAAAATGTGTCCCTAAATGTGAATAATAAATTAAACAGATTCATTTCAGCCCAAAATATATTTTTTTTCTCACTCCAAAGTTTTCTAAATACTGAGAAAGTTTTTAATTTAATTTTGACAATATGTTTGTCCCACTTTTTAAATTTTAAACACTAGCCACATATTCAATTTCTTAAATTAAATATTAAACAGGGCTAAAAAGGTAAACTCACCCCACTACAGGGTCTATAATATTATTTTAACAATTTTCAGGGGTCTAGCTATACATAACAGGAGTTTTTCCTAATTTTTATTAAGTCCAGGGGCTAAAACTGATTTTTAAATGAATTTACATGATTTTCTGAAGTTCCAGGGGCTAGATCAGAAGTTTCTGGGGCTAGCTCTTATTTCCCGAGAACCCCAGGGGGTAGCACGTAAGATTTCCAGTGTTTATAACGCGGGGCTGACATGGACCGTCCGATTTAAAACAGACGGCTGAGATTATAACGCCGAATCGGTACGCGGGGATTTAAATTCTACCGTGCGATTTAAAATAGACGGCGCACAAGCGGCCACGTCGCTCTGATCGAGCGAGGGTGGCGCTGCCGGCGGCGCACGGCGGCGGGAGGCGGCAATCTCGCCGGAGAGTTTCGGATCTTCGTCAATTCTTCCTAAAACTGTGATTTTATGGCATATATCGGTGGAGGGGAGGTCGGGGATCTCACCTCGGGGGTTTTCTTGAGCTCGGAGGTCCTGGAAAACGACCGGCGACGAGGTCCGAAGTGAAACTACGGCGAAGCTCGTCGGCGCTGTGTTTGAACCGCAAGTCACCGAGTTTTCTGCACCTGCAAGGTTCCCCGGAGGCGGTGGATCAAGACCAGCGAGTTAGATCGGAATTTCCGAGCTTAGATCGGCCAGAATTCGCCGGAGAAGGCTCGGGTTCTCACCGGAGTAAAAACGGCGGATCGCATGGGAAAAACAGAACGAGGCCGGGGTTTTCATAGACGGGGAAGGGCGGCGGGGTGGTTTAGATCGAGTTTGCGTCGCCCCCGATCGAAATTCGGCTGGGATTCGCAGAAATCCGGGTCGGTTTGGATTCGGGGTGAGAGAGTCCCGGCGCGGCGCGAGGTAGAAGAAGGGCTGGCGGGCCCCGCTTGTCAGTGGGAGGAAGGAGCGCGCGCGGCTGCGGGCTGGCGCGGGTGCTGGGTGGGCCGGCTGGTGGGTTTCGGCCCACTGGCCGGTTTTTTTCTGTTTTCTTTTTTTCTTTTTTCTATTTCTTTTCTGTTTTGAATTTAAATTGAATTCCAGTTTGAATTAATTGTTGCAAAACATGCAACACGTCCAAAAATTTTTAAATTCCCCTCTTAACATGATTTAGGGTCTAACAAGATTTTTGGGGTGTTACAAAATGCCTCTCAGATTTAAACTTCCATAATTGAATTCCATCATATTCAAACTTTTTAAGATATTTTGGAGGGATAAGGAAGGACTGACCTGTGGGTCCCACATGTCATTGAGGGAAGCTGGAAATTGCAAAACATCTCACAGTGTTGGGTCTCTGTTTTTCAACTTCCATGCGAAGCAACGGCAGAACCGATTCTTCTCCGGGCAACACCGAGCTCAGCCGGCAGCCACCTCCTGTTGAAAGTCCGCCGCGCTGGAGAGCTGCCTGGACGCCTTTAAACACTGCCGTGCCCCCTTTCACCCTCATCACCAAAGCCTCAACGCTGTTCTTCCTCCTCGCGCGAGAAAACAGACCGAGCGCTGCCGCCGTACGTCGATCGCTCGGCCACACCTTAGGTCACGTGAAAAACTTCGTTTGAGCAGCCGAAAAACACGACAAACTTTCCCACGACCTCCTCGTGCCCTCACCGAGGGAATTCTTGCTCTCCACACCGAGGTATCCCAGTTTCAGCGGCGGGAAGAAAACGCCACCGACGGCTCTCGTGGGAAGCTCCACAGAGCGGTTTCCACGACCAAGAAAGAGGGCCCTTGGACGCGCAGGAGCTTCCTGCGGCTTCCATCCGAAGCACAGAGCTTGTCTTCGCGTCTTGCCGACGAATTTCAGAAATCCTCTCCGGCCGGTGTAAACTGACCTTTGGGTATGATTCCATGAAATACCTGATTTATTTTTGTTTAGACACAACGACACTTCGCACACACAGGCTGGACTTGAGGGCGCACCAGTTTGCTTTTGAAGCCTCGCATGAAACGCACGGTGCACGGTGTATTTCCGGTCTTTCCAAAGGCGGTGCACGGTGCACGGTGGGAAGGTGTGGGTGCACAGTGAACCCTAGTTTAGAGCCATTTCCGAGCCGTTTCATCCCCATGTCGATGTTTCCTAGCTTTCGCCGGTGCTTTAGAGCTTGGAAACCGAAGCTTGGAGTGCTTATGGCGTCGGGGTAGCGTCGCCGGACTTCATCCAAGCCGCTGCACCGGTGCAGGGTGGTTTAGAGACGTCGCCGGTCTGTGGAAGTCACACCAGCATGTTCCTCGCACAAAATGAGAGCCTGGCAGCGAGTAACAGCTCGGGAGTTGGCCGGAGCGACGAAAACCGGCGAACTCCGGTGAGCCCGGCGGCGCGGGAGCGCGGGGGCGGGAGGTAGACGAAGATACTTCCGGCCCCACGCGTCAGCCGCACAGCAACAGTGGCTGGATCCTCTGTGGCGCGGGATTAACTGTGGCAATGCGGGAAACAGCTCTGTGGCCCCGTGTGGCTTAATTCAGGGTGTGACATGTGTGCTCCCCGGACCCACCGTCATTTTAAACGTTTTCCGGATTTATTCAAATCCCAGATTTTTCCCGTAACTTTAGAAGAGCATAACTTTTGCTAGGAACCTCAAAATTTTATTGATTCAAATTTGGTTAGATTCAGATTGACAAAATCTATCCAAATATGCAACACAATTTGTATGAAAGTATTTATTTAATTCTGGAAAATTCTTTAAAGCTTTTCAGCAAAAGAATTTTAGAGGGAGATTGATTTATCCAAAAATCTTCACATTTTGCCAGAACGTTCTTTAAGGTGTTATTAGACTCCTGTAAAAGTTTCAGCTCATTCGGAGTTGATTTGAACAGGGTAATTCAGATTGTAAGTTGCTGTGTTCAATTGAATAAAGAAACATTTTCAGAGAATCTCCAAAATTTGTAAATTCAGTTCTGGGCAATTTTTAGCTTCAAAAATCCTAGGAAAATTCATGCAAGCTCTATAAAATATAATTGAAATTGGGGTTCACTGTGTTTGACATGAACATAGGTGCTACTTCAGAATTAATTCTTCTTTGCTTTATTGCTTAGAATATTTTTCTGAATAAACCACTTAATGAAAAGTGCTAATTTTTTGTCCAGATAACTTTCTTGTGATGAGGAACTCATATGAAAATTTTCAACTCCACTGGAGCTCTGGATCACCACTGTTATGTGTAACCTGTTTAGGTGATCAATACACAAGTGAGAAGTAGCAGTCAAACACTTGATCATAGTGTTTAAATCCAACCTAAACCACTAGCACCAGTGTCACTTTAAATTCTTAAACAGAGTTGCAGTTTTAAAACTGTCATTAGTTCTTATTAGCAAAAGCTTTTCAATTAAATACATATGCATGATCATATCGTGTAGCATCTACGTGAAGAACGTGAGAAGGACTTGAAGTGAAGATTAAGGAGGGAGGAAAGCGAGTTATCAAGCTCCAAGTGATTGTCACTAACTGATTGTATCTTAGTCACCTGCAAAACAGGCAAGCCCCGGTTTGCCTTTGAACAGTTTTACAAAGCATTTTCATTTTTAGAGATAATAGCTTTGCATCGCTGATTGCATTAAGTCTAGTTGATATTGAAAACCCGACTTGCATGATCAGAAATACCTAAGAGAGAAAGGGTAGAATAGCACCTCCTCGAGTGGATTTGGCTACGCTAATGTTAGTAGGAAAGGTCCGGTAGAAGTCGAGTAGTTAGAATCTACTCGCGAGTTTAGGGCTGGTTTATTCGGGGCGGGTCAAGAATAAAAATGATAAGGAAAGTTCACCCGAAAGAAATAGAGACTGGGCAGGGAGGTTTAGATGCAGCAGGTTGCGGACCATGCGTGCATAGCACTGCCTATGTCGGTTAAGTCCCGTCCGTGCTTGGCCCTGTTGGACAAGTTTGAGTTGTGTACCGGGCGCATACTGGCTATATGGGACCCAGGAAACCGATGTACCTTGGGAGATCCATAGTGGAACTTTTCCAACTGCCTTAGGCTTTCGGCGTCAGGGTAGCAGGAGGTAACTCGCTTAAGAACATACCACTGCGGGTATGTACCTTGAGGGAGCTTGTGTACTCGGGGCAGTTGGACTGCGTCCAATGTGGAAGATCATGGGAAAGGTGGCCGCGTACAACATCAGTCGAGGTTGCTGCCGGCAACTCGGAGTACGGGTGTACGTGTCGTGTAGTCCGGGCGTGTACTGATTCGAATCACCGTCGCTCGCGGTTATATGACCATACTTGCCCACTGCATCTTGACGTAGTAACAACTGGAACTGGTTATCTTTGAATTTGATAAGACTGTGATGTAACTTGTTTTGCAACCATGATTGAATTAGAGATAGGCTCATTAAACTTTACTTTCGCCTTGTGTAAGGAGCATCGCAACAAAGCGTTTCTTGTTTGATTGTGGAGTTGCGATGCTGTTCAGTTCAAGGTCTGTACAATGAGGCTTAAAATAGAAAGTTAAGGATCAACTTTAGGCGAGTCCTTTACGCAAATCTAACTATCCTGATTGTAACCGTCGTGCATGTAGAGTTTCTTGTTTAGGAGAGACGGATCAGTCTTGCAGAGCCTATGTGCTCACGCTTGCTATATAAGTGGTTTTGCAGGTTAACATCTATGCTAAGAAGAAGGTTGTCCGGTGAGACTTGGAGACTTCCGAGTCATGTAACACATGGAGAACCCAGCCGTTGCTGTTGTCTTCGTGTTGCTAGCGAGAGGAGTCCGCGGGCTGGACTTCATCTCGAGTGCTCTTAGTTATTCGACGTGAGTTGTTATAGACTTCCGCTGTAGCTATTTTATGTAAATTATTCACAAAGAAAATTTGTAAGCTTCCGCTATTGTTTTATGTAATACATTGTTCCTTGTATGTGTGCCGTTTGGTGCCGCACAACACGGCACCGCCCAATGCGATTCCTGGGAAAGTGCCCCGTCCCCGTGACTAATCGGGCAGCGTTGGGCCGTCTCAGCGTAGTATCATAGCTGTGACAAGTGGTATCGTGAGCTGAGCCCTGTCTCAGTCGGTACCCGGCCCGTGTCAACGGGCACCGTCAGAAAACCTCCAAATAGGCCGGCTATACGTGATTTCATGCTAGGGTTGCAAAGCAAAGTCATTCACCATCGAGTCTATCTCGTGTGTGTTCAATTCGGTGCATCAAAACTAAAAGTTGAGTGCGAATTTTGCAATTTCTTACCCGCGGGTCGGTTGCACCGATCGGAAGGGAAATGGAAATTCCGCTGTTGACGATCAACCACTGGAGACAAGCTTTGGAGGTGAGCAGCGTGAAGTCCTAGCACTAACTAGGATGCTCTTGCTCAGACGTGAGAAGCTCCCAGTCGGGCTTCCCACGTGAGCCTCCTTCTTCGGTTGAGTTCGGCCGCCACAAGAAGAAGTTGTTCCCGTGTGAGGAAGGCCAAGAACCGGTCGGCTGTGGTCCGAGGAGGTCATGGAGGAATCCATGGTGCCATTTTGCCACTAGCTGGGGCTTCGTAAGCGATGAAACGCCGGCTCACGATCACCCGAGGGTGGCGGCGGCGTTTCTGTTCTTGTGCGTGCGGGAGAGTGAGAGGCAATCGGGCAACTCGTGTTGCCCAGCGCTGGTTAGCTGAGACGATTTCTATCCGTGTTGTGGAGTTGGTTCGATGTGTGCTCGGATGGAACCATCAAGCGCACGCACGCTGGCGCCGGCTACCCTGCTGTCGAGCACTTGGTAGAAGGAAAAACAGAGACCAATCACTCTACTGAAGATCTTTTTGGGGTATATGACAATTGGGTCCCACACTCCCCCTTATCTCCCCAAACTCTCTCAAATTTGGAAAATGACCAAATTCAGTTGTGTGGGGCTACAATCTGAACTCCATTTGCATAATTGGGCAAGTTTCATCCAAATTCAAATTTTTATTTGAATTCATTGCAACTTAAAGTCCTTTTGGACAATGGGTAGCAAAACATCTCCGAAATTCATGAAACTTTGCATACTCACTAATTTGGACCTAAGGAATTCAAATATGAAATCTGATTTTTAAATTTAGCTGCTGCAAATGAGAGTTGAACACAACAGTTTGCATTTCCATTTTGTTGCCATCATTTGAAATTTGAATTGAACAAATTTAGTTCAAAAGCTGATTTGAAACTTTCTTATGCACATGGTAAATTCACATCTGTGGTTTTAAATCCACCTTGGTTCCAAGCATGCAAATACAACATGAGCTTGTGTAGAGAGAGCTCTCATGTGCATCATCACATGTGAAAAGTTTTAGCAAGTTACAATTTTCATAGACATGAAACCAAATGTTTGTTTCAAACTTCAGTTTCTTTGTATTCATATTTTTGGCACCTTTACATTCCTCCCCCCTTAAAAGAATATTGTCCCGAGATTACAAACGAAGAACGAGACGGGAGGGTAATTTACAAAGGATATGACAAAAGTTCCGGATAGTGCTTGTGGATGTAATCTTCACTTTCCCACGTCGCCTTTTCAGCGGTATGATTACTCCACAGGACTTTGTAAAATTTCAAAGTTCGGTTTCGGGTGATCCGGGTCTTCTCATCGATAATCTGAATGGGCTGCTTGGTGTATGTGATATCCGTCTTTAGCTCATCGATGTCTTCGGTGCGGACAGCAGCGGTAAACTTGGGACACTTTCGCAGCTGGGACACGTGAAATATGTTGTGAATACCAGCAAGGTTTGCCGGTAATTCCAGCCGGTAGGCTACGGTTACACACTTCTTCGTGATGGCAAATGGACCGATGAATCGGGAAGAAAGTTTCCCATTGACACCAAACCGATGAATTCCTTTCATCGGAGACACACGAAGATAAACGTGCTCTCCAACGTCAAAATGCAGTGGTCAATACCTCTGATCCGCGTAGCTCTTTTGATGAGATTGAGCAGCTTTGAGGTTATCTTTGAAAGTGCATCTAGGCATCCCTTGTGGGTTTTGGTTGATTTATGACAAACAAATGAGACCCAAACAAAATTTTTGAGATGAGAGCAGGTTCTCAAAGAAATTAGGAAGAAAGCGCAAAAAGAAAAGAGAAGGAGGATCCAAATTGATAAGATCTCAAAAGCTGAAAAGGTTAGATTACCTAGTATAGAGTGTGTTGGAGAAACACACCCCAAGAGCTCAAGTGGAAGAAATCACACTAACTGCAAAAATTCAGCATGTGCGGACTAGTCCGATATCAACCGGAGTAGTCCGATTTTCTTTCTGAGCACAAAACGGACTAGTCCGATATGGACCGGACTATTCCAATATATCTCTGAGTAGACATCGGACTAGTCCACACTCCTACGGACTAGTCCGGTATCTCACAACACTTAGGGTTTTCTACACACCGCACACCGGACTAGTCCGGAGTCAACCACGGACTCGTCCGGACATCGCTAACCCTAGCGTAACCATTGGAAACCCTACTATAAAAAGAGGTGTACGGTCATACCAACATAACTCTTCGACCTCCTGCACCGTCACAGCTCCCAAGAGCCCAAAATTCACATCTCTCCACCCATTCTAACCCAAAAAGGATCAAATCTTTAGGCATTAGCAATTGATCAAAGGAGAGACTTGTTCTACAAATCTTGAGCTCTTGGGTTTGATCTCTCGCACACTCTTGTTCATTAATTGTTCATCTGTTGAGTGTGTTTGGTTGTGTTCATTCATTGTAATTCTTGGGGAGCCCTCAACTTGTGAGAAGGCCCCTTGAACGATTTATTTGCCATTTGTGATTAGTAGAAGAGAATCGGCCTCCGTGGCGATTCGACGAGGGTAGGGTTGGTGAAAACCCGGTCCTTAGTGGACTCCTCAACGGGGACGTAGATTTCCTTCGTGGAATCGAACCTCGGGATAAACACTTGTCTCCTACTCTTGTTCATTCATTGTTCATCATATTCTAGTGTTTAATTAATCTTGTCAAATTTACATTGAAGCATTGAAACCAAAGTTGATCACTGTCATTCATTGTCTCACTTTTGCAATACATCTAAGTCATCAATTAATTTCCGTTGCATAGAGTACTAGAAGTGAACATATTGATCAATCTTGATTTTCTAGTCCACGTTTACCGGACTAGTCTGCACAGTACCGGACTAGTCCGATTTTTCTCTGAATAGAAAACGGACTAGTCCGCACTCTACCGGACTAGTCCGATTTCCCTGTATTTGATAAACCTACTAAGTGTTTCATGGATCAACAAAGCGTCGAAAAGCCTTTTCACCCCCCTATAGGCTACATTCAATTGGTATCAGAGCTAAACTCTCCAAAAGAGACTCACCGCTCGAAGAGACGATATGGACATCAAGGATGTACACAAGAAGATCGACGACGAAAAGAGTAATGATGAAAGGACTCAAAAGCTAAAGAAGCTACTCGACGCCATTCAAGATAGTGAGGACGATGATGAGGAGGTGCTCCAACTCAAGGCCCTTCTAGGGAAGAAGGCAATCTCCCCAAAAGGGAAGAAGAACATCGATGATGAAAAGAAGAAGAAAGGGGGTACTCACACAGACTACTCCCGATATCCTTTTGATTATGAGCGTTTGAATTCTAACAATAGTCATTACTTATCAATTCCTCTAGGGAAAGCACCTTACTTTGATGGCAATGAACATTCAATGTGGAGACAAAACATGAAAATGCACCTTATATCTCTTAACCATAGTTTGTGGCACGTAGTGTGTACAGGGATAGATATCCCGGATGATGATGAAGAGCTGACCCCAAGCCAAGAACAAGCCATTCATCGGAATGCTCAAGCTGCAGCTGTGATCACGTCATCACTAAGCCGATATGAGTTTACCAAGGTGGGTGGACTCGAAATTGCCAAGGATATATGGGCACACTACAAACTGCACATGAAGATGAACGTCACGTACGCGAAGCCAAGATAGAAATGATTGAAGGTGAATTGGGAAGATTCACGATAGAAGAAAATGAATCACCACAAGATATGTACAATTGACTGAAGAATCTTATCAACAAAGTCCGAGCTTATGGCAGCAAGAAGTGGAATGATCATGATGTCGTGAAGTTGATTCTCAGAGCATTCATGCCTCGCAACGTGACTCTTTGCTCTATGATTAGAGAAAGCCCCGGATACCGGAAATTGACCCCAGACGAACTTCTTGGCAAGATCATCAACTTTGAGATGATGGAGAAGCAAGCCAAGTATGTCAAGGAAATTGCCGAACTCACCTCGGCAACGAAGAAAGGAGTTGCTTTGAAGTCAACTTGTAAACCCGTATCAAACGAAGCTTGAGAAGCTTATGGAGAAGACGATAGTGATGATGAAAGTAGTGATATTGATGAAGAAGACATGATCTTGTTCATGAAGAAGTTCAAGAAAATTATGAGAAGAAGAAAGGGTAGCAGCTCAAATGAAGGAAGACAAAAGGACAAACAAAGACCCAAGATGAGACGGGCATGCTATAACTGCGGAGAATACGATCACTTCATAGTAGATTGTCCATATGATGAAAACAAGAAGAATACAAAAGACAACAAGCCTCAACCAAAGAAAATGTTCAAGAAGAAGAAGCAATATGGTCAAGCGCATCTAGGAAAGGAGTGGGACTTCAATGATGAATCCTCATCTGAAGAAGAAGAGGAGATGGCCACCATAGCCATAAAGAAGACTACCAAGAAATCCACTCTCTTCCCAACCATGGGCGCATGGAAGGACACCGACAACACTTATCTAATGGATAAGGAAGGTAAACGAAAGGTACCAACTAAATCTTCCTTCTCGCATTCTTTTACTAGTGATAGTGATAATTCTAGTGAGGATGATAGTAGTGATGAAAATGATTATATGCTCAGGGGTTTAGACAAAAAGACAGCTGCTAAAATGAAATTTCTACTTTATAAGCTTGTTGATATGGAGAAGTTAGTCAATCGTCAGGAAGATATGATCATCTCCAAAAAGGAGGAATATCTTGAGATTGAAAAGCTTCTTGAACTTGAAAAGGAACAAAATAAATCACTAGAGCTTGAGTTAGCTTCAAGCAAGGAAGCTTGCTTGAAGTTAAAAGACTCAAACACCATCATCAAGGATGAACTTGCTAACTTAAC
Organism: Neostapfia colusana; assembly: GCA_030760725.1. Classification (NCBI taxonomy): domain Eukaryota; kingdom Viridiplantae; phylum Streptophyta; class Magnoliopsida; order Poales; family Poaceae; genus Neostapfia; species Neostapfia colusana. The sequence goes on along the minus strand of JASWHV010000007.1, from coordinate 97,551,898 downwards.
CAAAGTTAACGAGATCCTTGAGGTACAAGTTGAGTCACTCAAGCAAAATAATTCTTCATCCACTTCAAGCTCACCTTCTCAACATATAAAATCTCAAACTAGTGTTACTTGTGCTTGTGCCAAAAGTGACACTAACTTGAAGAAAAAGCCAAACTTGACAAAGGACAAGCAATCTTCTCAAAGTGGCATATTTCACATGGAGAAGATCAAGTATGCACGCAGTGCATACTTGGTCACAAGACCTCCTAATGTCAAATATGGCATTGTATATTCTAATGGTGAAAAGCAAAACGCTAGAAGCCACAAGAATAACAAGGGGTTCATTGCCTTTGTCAAGGGAAACCCTTCTCAAGTTGGAAAACTTAATAATGTTGATAAATCTAACACTGTGAACGCATATGAACAACAAATTCTATTTAGAACTTTTGATACTTCATATGTACCTATGAAAAGTAATCTTGGAAGAGTTTATGCTAAATATGTTGGGCCACGCCATGGGAACACCATGTCTCATGTGTGGGTGCCCAAATCACTTGTGAGTAACCTCAAAGGACCCAAGCAAGCTTGGGTACCTAAGACCAAGGCATAAATTGTTTTTGCAGACTTATTCATCCGGTGGAGCAAAATGGGTGCTAGATAGTGGATGCACCAATCACATGACCGAAGAAAGAAGAATGTTCGTGGTATATGATGAAAATGAAGATCCAAGCGACGACATTTACTTTGGTGATAATAGTCAAGGAAGAGTGTGAGGGGGCCCGACCCCGATCACAGGGCCGTGCCGCCTTGCCCGAGTAATCGCATTGGGTGGTGCCGCGTTATGCGGCACCCAACAGCACACATATAAGGAACACAGTATTACATAAATCAAAAGCGGAAGCTTACAATTATTCTTTGTAAAGAATTCACACAAAATAGCTACAGCGGAAGTCTATAAACAGCTCACGATGAATATCTAAGAAGCACTCGAGAAGAGATCGAGCCCGCGGACTTCTCTCGCTAGCAACACGAAGACATGGCAGCGGCTAGGTTCTCCAAGGGTGACATGACTCGGAAGTTCCCGAGTCTCACCGGACAACCTTCTTTATAGCGTCGATGTTTACCTGCAAAACCACTTATATAGCAAGAGTGAGCACAAAGGCTCAGCAAGACTTAACCGTCTCTCCTAAGACATGAAACTCTACATGAAAGTAACCTAAGACTTAAGCCTGTCATTTGCGAAAAGACTCGCCTACGAGTTCATCCTTAACTTTCAGATTTTAGCCATAATAGTAGTGACCTTGCGCCCAGCAACATTGGAACTCCACAATCAAACAAGAAACGCTTCATTCCAATGTTACTTGTCCCAAGGTGAAAATTAAATTTAGTTTGCTCTGTCTCTACTTCAAACAAGGTTCTCATGCAGTTTAACATAATCATAGCAGCAATTATACTGTTGCAAACTGTTCCCACACAACTTGCTTACTACGTCACAACACAGTGAGCAAGCGGTACTCATAACCGCGAGGGACGGTGATTCGAATCAAACACTACCTGGATAACTTGACACATACGCCCGCCTCTGAAGACCCAACTCTGGCGTCCTTCATTACGTCGTATGTGGCAACCTTTCTCAGGCCACTAAACTGTAGAACCGGTCGCGCCGTCTCGGGCTCATAGGTCTGACAAGACGATGTGGTATGCCTCTACAATCTAGTGAACCAGGTACATCGGTTTCCTGGTTCCCATATATCAGTAAGCATCCGGTACACAACTCAATACTTGCTCAGCGGGGCTGCATACGCTTCGGTCCTTGACCGACACGGGCAGAGCTACTCGACCAAGACCTCGTCTTGTCGCTACCTGACTCTCCTGCCCGGTCTCATCTTTAGAAACGTAAACTTTAGTTTGCCTTTTTTTCCAACCCCACTTATGTGATCATAAAACAACGCTCGCGAGTATATTCCAACTACTCGTCTTCTACCGGATGTCCTAGCCTATTTAGCACGGCCTTATTCTACAGCGATGACACAATGCTACCCTTGACCTCAGGGTTCATGTTTGGTTATGCAAGTGGAGTATCAACATCCTTGACCTAATGCACATACAAACCTTGACCAAATGTAGTGAAGAAAGAGAAAACGTTAAAAACAACTTAAGTACAAACCGGGGCTTGCCTTGGTTTTGCAGGTGACTTAAGTCAGATAAGATGAAGTTAGTTGCTGATGATGACTTGAGGCTTAATCCTTGCCTTCTTGCTCCTTGATCAAATCTTCACTTATCCACGTTTAATCACTACACGTTATGAGTATGCATACATGTTTAATTATAAAACTTTTGCTAACAAGTGTTAAAGACAAGTTTAAAACTGGAACTCTGTTTAAGAATTTAAAATGACACTGGGGTGGTGGTTTGGGTGTGTGTTTAAGCACTATCATCAAGTGATGAGTGGGGTTTCATCACTTGGGTGGGGATCAACTAATGGTTGAACAGAACACTAATGATCCAGAGCTCCAATGGAGCTAGAAATTTTCTTGGGGTTCCTTGTCACAAGAAAGTCTCCTGGACCAAAATTCAGAACATTTCACTAAGTGGATCACCCAGAACAATCCCCTAAGCATTTAGGAAAAGAGGAATTAATTCTGAATAAATTTGCACTTTCATGCAAATTCAAGTGAACTACAATTTCATACATAGCTCAGGGAGTATGCCTGAATTTTCCTAGGATTTTTGGAGCTAAGGAATGGCCAGAACTGAATTTCCAAGTTTCGGAAATTTCCTGAAAATGTTTCTGTATTCATTTGAATACAGAAAATTGAAATTAGAATTACCCTAACCAATTCAACTCCTAATGAGCTGAAACTTTTACAGGATTCTCCTAACATACTAAAGAATATCCTGGCAAAATTTGGGAATTTTTGGATGAACCAAACTCCCTCAAAAATTCTTTTGTTGAAAATCTTTAAAGAATTTTCCAGAATTTTCTATTGATTTCCATGCAAATTGGGCTGCATATTTGGATAGGTCTTTTCATCCTGAATCCAACCAAATTTGAATAACTAAATTTGGAGCCTCCTAGAAAAAGTTATGCAATTCTAAAGTTTGAACTAAATCTAGAATTCAAATTGATTCGGGAAATGTTCAAACTCTGCCTGTGGGTCCACCCTACACGTGTCAGTTGCCGAAGCTAAGCCACACGGGGCCACAGACCTTTTCCCGCGCCAACACACTGGATCACACGCCACAGCCGATCCGGATTTTTAATCTTCAGCTGCTGACACGTGGGCCCGATGGGGATCTTCTTCTTCCTCCCACTTCCGCGCCTCCCCCTCGCCGGCGCTCCCCTGGAGCTCGCCGGACCCGGCTTCCCGGCCGCCTCTCGGCTGGAGACTCGCCGCCTGTGAGTTTGGGAGGTCGGAAAACATGTCTACGGGGTTGTCTCGGGCGGCCGGTTGCCGGAAGTAGGCCGGCGACGAGCCGCGGCCTTCGGTGACGATCGGCGCCGTCGCCCGGCCCTTGTAGCCCGCTAACAGCTCAACCGAACCACCCAAAAGCACCAGCAGAGGATGGGCTAGCTCGGCATAGCCTCAACGTGGCTCGGAAACGGCGGCAAGTGGGGGTTCACCGTGCGCCCGAGACTTCTTTCGCGGTGGAGCTCGGAAAATCTAGGATTTGTGCAGTCTACGTGCGTTTTTCCAGCTAGGGTTGTGAAGGGCTAATGATCGCCGACTAGTGGCGGTCCTGTGTGCAAGAATTGACGAGCTAAGAATCAGGGTAGCGGGCAAATTTGAAGTTACCGTGCCGGGAGGTCAGTTCGTGCCCGCCGGGGAACTTTCTTCAAATTCACGCTCGGTTGATCATGTCACGGCTTGAGCTTCGTGGACGAGCATCAGGGGATCCTAGCGCGTCCGAGGGGGCTCTTGTTCGGGATTGAAAGTGCCTAGTGTGGGCTGTCCACGCGATCCCGTTCAGGTTTTTGCTCATGGTCAGCACATGAACGCAAGGTTCTTGGTCGGGGCAGCCAAAAACTTCTCGGGTTTGTGCCGAGAGAGCACAGGGAAGTCCCCTGGTGTCGATTTTCGGCTTTTGAGGCGCTGTGGCACGAGCCTGGTGGTCTCCCGATCAAGGACTCGAGGCGGCTACGAGCGGCGGCCCGATTTTCTTTCTTGCGTGGGGAAGAAGCAGCGAACGGGGACTCGATCACCTTGGGACGAATCACGCCGAGAGTTAAGGCGCCACGAGCAGCTCTCCAGCGTGCTGCTTCGGTGAGGAGTTGGCGTCGGCCACAGTCCTCAGTGGCGCCTCGCGCTGGCTTGCTTCGGGCTCGGGTATGAACAGAGCAAAGTGTTTGCTTCGGTTGAAAGTCTCCTCCCCTTTTAGTCCATGACATGTGGGTCCCACAGCTCCTCACTGCCCCCAAAAGATCTCCAAATTTTGACACCTTGTAAATTCAGCTGTGAGGGATCCAAAAGTCATTTGGCAATTTGACTAGTTTTGCCTCAGTTTCAAATTTGAATTCAAATTTTGGTGAAACTAACGGCTCTCAAGAAGAGCAAGTTGATCAGTGTGTGCTAGATCAAGAAGAAGCTCCATGTCAAGCATTGAGAAGAATGGCATTGGGCGATGTTCGACCACAAGTGCCAACTTCAAATGCGAATAAAGAAAGTGAAACACAGGTGGAGGAAAATGATCAAGAGGGAGGTTCCATACAAGATCAACCTCAAGAAAATCAAGAAGACCAAAACATCAATGAGGGCAACTATCCAGGGGGAGAATAAGATGATAATGAAGATTCAAGACCACAAGTGCCACATCCAAGAGTACACCAAAGCATTCAAAGAGATCACCCCATTGACAACATAATTGGTGACATCCGAAAGGGAGTAATAACTCGATCTCGCATAGCTAATTTTTGTGAACACTATTCCTCTGTATCTTCTTTGGAACCATACAGGGTTGAGGATGCATTAAAAGATCCGGATTGGGTGATGGCAATGCGAGAAGAATTGAACAACTTCAAAAGGAACGAGGTGTGGGAGCTTGTTGAAAAACCCAAGTCCAACATTGTCTGCACTAAATTGGTCTTCCGCAACAAGCAAGATGAACATGGAGTGGTGACAAGGAAAAGGCACGACTTTTGGCAAAAGGGTACTCACAAGTCGATGGTTTGGATTTCGACAAGACTTTTGCTCACGTAGCTAGGCTTGAATCGATTCGTATAGTACTCGCATATGCTACTCGCCATGATTTCAAGCTTTATCAAATGGACGTGAAAAGCGCCTTTCTCAACGGACCGATCAAGAAGGAGGTGTACGTGGAGCAACCACCCGGTTTTGAAGATCAAGAGCACCCCGACTATGTGTTCAAACTACCAAGATTATGACAGATAGATTCGAGATGTCCATGATGGGAGAATTGAGGTACTTCTTGGGATTCCAAGTGAAGCAACAAAAGGACGGGACATTCATAAGCCAAACAAAGTACACTCAAGACATTCTCAAGAAGTTTGGAATGGACAAAGCAAAGCCCATAAAGACCCCCATGGCGAAAAATGGACACTTGGATCTAAATGAAGACGGACCAAATGTAGATCAAAAGGTATATCGTTCCATGATTGGCTCCTTACTTTATTTATGTGCATCTTGGCCTGATATCTGTAAAAGCCCAAGAAAAGGGACTTGCAAAAATTTTTCTTAACCTCACAACACCACAGTTTTTATTGTGGATATCTTAGGAAATATTGTGAAGAGCAAGTAACCTCCATCAAAAGAGTGATTAGAGGGGAAAGCCTTCATTTTCACAAAGTGGGATTTGTACACATGAACATGAGAGGTTGAGCTCACCCCTAGAACTTAAAAAGTCTTGGGAGGGTTCAAGCCAAGTTTCATGCAAATCCAACACTTTTTGAGGCACTTTTGGAGGTAATTGAAAAAGAGGCCAATTTGAATGTAAAATCAAATTGCAGCAACTTTCATCACTCAAATTCAAAAGTTAGCTTCATATTCAAGCTCAGCACATTTTTCTGAGCTAGCCCACCAAATTTCATCCCCATTGGAGTTCATCTTGTCGGGAGCTAAATTTGCAATAATTCAAAACTGAATTTGAAATTCAGTTTAAATATGAAGCAAATTGGACCAACCAAATTTCAAATTGGAGAACTTAAATTTGAACCAAAACTTGGGGGCTAAGTCTCACATTATTTTGTGAGTAGCTGGTGGGATAATTAGCAAAAACAGAAAAGAAATATTAGAGAAAAAGGAGTAAATGGGAGGCCCACAGGTCAGTTGCACATACGAGGTTGCAGTCAGTTGCTGCAGCCGACCTCGGCTTCGCGCGCAAGACACGGGAGCGGTGGCGAGCCACCGAGGCAGCAAACGGCCACCTCATGGTGCCAAAACCGCGGCTCAAAGGCCAGCGCACAGCCCACGCCGCCCTTCCTCCTGTTTCCCGAACGAGAACCACCCCCACCCGAGCTTCTTTCTCGGTTCCGCGCGAGCACAGAAACGCCGACCTCACTGATCACCGGCGCCCGGCCAGCACAGGCGCTCTCGTGCCCGACGAGCAACACAAGAAAGAACCGCCTTGAGGTGCTGATTCTTCTGGTCCCAACCGTTCTTCATTTCATGGGCTGTCGGTGGAGTATTTCGCCGGGAAAGTTTCGGGGGTCCTAAGACCGAGCCCCCACCAAATCCCAAAATTCGTGGGGGTTAGCTCATCACCGGGCAAACCGAGTCACACACACGCTCTATACACTGCCACGACCACCTAAGATCGAAACCCAGTAAGAACTGTGGGCTAGAGTTACGGTTCTTCGAAGTTTTCTGAGCACAGCCGATATCCGGCCTAGGTCGCCGATGAGGTCGTAGTTGCAGCCGTTTTCACGGGGATTGGTGTCCATGTATATGACCAGCAGGTGTCAGCGGAGCTCCCCGAGCAAACCGCATCGAAAAAGGTGCAGGGGATGCTGAGTTGGACGTCGCCGGTGAGCTCCCGGCCGCTGTTGCCGGCGGGAGCACTGTTCAGGTTGTTGTCAAGCTCTGGGGAGGGCACCACCATGTTCCCCATGCCGAGATAGGCACAGGCGGCGAGAATCAGCAAGCTCCGAGGGCCGGAACCCCTATCCGGCGAGACCTCCGGCGAGCTCGGCGGCGGGGTCGCGCGGGTGGCCGGAGGAAGACGAAGGGGGGAGGCCCCACTGGTCAGCGGCTGGAGATAAATGGGCGGGATTCTCTGTGGTCCAGGATCCAGTGTGGCCGCGCGGGAAGGAGTCTGTGGCCCCGTGTGGCTCGGCTCCAGCGGTCGACACGTGTGCGATAGACCCACCCGCAGGATTTAAACATTTTTGAAATTTTCAGGTTTAGCTCAAACTTCAAATGAATAGAACTTTGGCTAGAAAACTCTAAATTCGATGAACCAAATTTTGCTGAACTCAGAATTCTGAGTACTTTCCAGAAATACCAAATTCAGCTCATGAAAGTGCACAGCTTTCCAGAATTAAATCCCTAAAATTTAAACTGTTGGGAATTTTATCTGGGGAACTACTTTATGAAAAATTCTGAAATTTGGCTGAGAGGTTCATTGGAAAATCCCTGAATCCCAGTAAAATTTTCAGACTCATCCAAGTTAATTTAGTTACCCTAATGAGGTGATTAAGAGAACTGCCCTGAGAAAATAGGAAAATGTACAGAAACATTTTTCAGATTTTCTCAAATCTTAATTAGGGCATAACTTTCTGTAAAATTCTTCAAATGACATGAAACCAACTCCATTAGCACTATCCTAAATTCTAGTTTCCAGAAAGTAATGGTTGGAGCCATGAAAACCCCTGGAATTACTCAGAGGCTCAAATATTGACCAAACAGACTTTTATTTGTAAAAGGTTCAAGTGAACTTTGCTTCAAATGAAACTTCGTCAAGACTCTGATTAGGAACCTACCAAGCCACAATAAAAATTTCAGAACCAAAGGGGAGGGCTAGCTAGAGTTATTAGTAGTCAAGTATTCAAGTTTACACATTGCATTTAAATTTACATGTCGTATTTCATTAAACGTGTAGTCACTGAAGAAGAGACTCCGGAAGTGCTGGACTTCCTTCTTCCAGACAAAGAACTAACCCCTGACCAGCAACAACAAGGCAAGCCCGGTTTGCACTAACCTTTTTATAAGTTTTAATTTGTTTACATGTGTCGTGTGAAGTATGATTGTGCATTAGGTATAGGATGGATGGAACCCCACTTGCATGACCAGAAATTTTCCATAAGAGTGAGGGTAGTGTCTAAGACCTCGAGTAGTCAGGCTATGATTAATGTTTCATAGGACTTCGGTACAAGTCGAGTAGTTGTAATCTACTCGCGAGATAGGCTTGGGACACACGGGTTCGGTTGAGTGAGCTGAGATCACTTTAGTAATGAAAATGAGACTAGGCAGGGGCTAGGGCGCAGCAAGAGAGAGTCTTGTGTCCGCGGCCCTGTCCGTGTCGATTGAGGACCGATCCGTGTGCGGCCCACACTGATCAAGTTTGAACGTACCGAAGGCATATCGGATATATGGGCCTCGATAAACTGATGTAGCCTAAACCTCCGGGTGTCGAGGCATAACGCACCGATTTATAGGTGTAGGCTGAGGGCAGCAAGGTGGAAATCTGCCAACGGGCATAGAGAGATGCTCCGTGTGGGGAACCTCCTGCTCGTTTCGGTGTGACCGGTTCGACGTTTGGGCTTTTGGGTGAAAGGTTGTCCCGTACGACATCGAGTGAGCGTGCTGTGCAGCTCCACGGGTGGGCGTACGTGACGTGCTCTTTGGGTTTCCCTGCAGGTGTATATCGAGTCGATTCGCCGTCCCTCGCGGTGAAGAGTACCACTTGGTTACTGAGTCGTGACGTAGACTAATGTATGAAATATGGTGATTCAATACTTCTGATATGATATAATATTGTATTGCTACATGTTTGCCACCAAATATTGCTTACTAAATTTCAGCTTCCTGAACTGTTAACTTGTTGCTAAAAGTTGAACTAAGGATGAACTTGTAGGCGAGTCCATTTGTTGCAATATGACTATCCTATGTCATTGTACACCTCATGTAGAGTTTCATGTTTAGGTGAGTCGGTTAAACCTTGCTGAGCCTTCGTGCTCACGGTTGCTGCTTAAGTGTTTTTCAGGTGAGGAGCCACCCACAGACTCGGAGTACGAGTCCACCGGCGAGGGTTACCCTCCGTCGGGGACCACGGCTGAGTGGGAGCCTTTCACGCCGCGCTGAGCTGAGACGTGCAGCTAGTGTGGGTTGCCCTAGGGCTGGGCAACCGACTTTTGCTAGATAGGCGGGCGTGAGTTGTACAAAAGAAACTTCCGCTGTGTAATAAAGACCCTAGTTTGTAACTGAGAAGTGTACTACTTTGTACATTCAGTTTGTTTTCCCATGTAATATAATATGTCCTTATGACGTGTGCTGTCGGGTGTCGCATCGTGCGGCACCACCCTCTGCGATCCTGGATGGGCGGATCCCGGTCCGCCACAGCCTGGTATCGTATTGTGTGATATCCTAGCTCCCGGGTTAATAGGATTGATAGAGTACTCATATCACCAAGGTATACCTTCTTTTCTGGAAGCCCACCTGCAAAGGACTCCGGGGTTAAGCGTGCTTGGCCCAGAGGAATTTGGGGATGGGTGACCGACGGGGATGTTTTCCCGGGTGCGCACGAGTGAGGACAAAGTGTGCAGAGAAGACGAGTGGTGGTATGTGGGACAGTCTATGATCCTAGAGAGCCGTCACAAATGGTATCAGAGATGCATTGGGGATAGCACAGTACTTAAGGACCGTATTACAGGAAAACTTAGGTTACGGTGAGGAATCGGTAGTTGCCCAAATAAGGACTATATAGTTACTTAAAGTGGCAAAGACTAACCTATGTGTTATAATTCTGAATTTTAATTATGTAACGACGCACCTACGCTCTGGTAAGTATGGTAAGGAACGCCACCGAAAGCGGTTCAGTTTCGGTTAGCTCCCCTGACGAGGAACGTGGTTCAGGGATAGGTCTCACAGCTTGGTGTGAGACGTCAATATGAAACTCTTGGACTCTTCATGTTCCTGAGTTCATATGAAACACGGATCCCTAGCGTGCATTAGGCAAGTAAGTGGAGACCCCATCGCGTGGTCAGTAACGCGAGAGTGTGTTTGTCTGGAAATAGCCCAAGAGGACATACGCAGCGCTTGCCATCGGCGTGCCCTACCGGGCAGTAGGTGGTATCTGTGGGGTTGATAACATTCCCAACCGTGATGACCCGTTCATGACATACTCGGGTTCCCCGTCGTGTGGTGTTGAAACACGCACGTACCTTGAGACGTGACCTAACTCAAGGACGGCTGTATGGAAATGATACGGGCGTTTGTATTTAATTTTCAATATGGTACTGCCTGAAATGAACAACCTTTGAGTGCATCACTATTGTGTGGTCTTCTGCAGGTACTAACCACGTATGTATCCGTGTAGTAAAAGTGTGTGAGAAACCGTTTAGTGCCACACTTGAAACGTATATATCGGTATGATCCGGTTAGGATTTTTTTGTGAGGAACGTAGTACCGAGATATTGTAGGCATATGCATGAAGATAATGATAACAAGGAATTAAAATCATTAGGTTCAACATTTAGGACCCTGGTTGGGTAGACACATTGGATAGTGATGAGTGTAGTTCCAAAAAGACTGAAAAACAGAGTGCTCTGTTTTGGGCAGCAAGTTGCTGATCTTCAACAGAGCATAACTCACAGGTCTTTTAGCACAGGGAGGTATGGTATATAGTTCTGGAAAGTTATTTGAGTACCCTACAACTTTGTTGTAGACTTCCAGAGCTGAAACACACCTTAAGATGGCTGAAATCCTAGAGGAATGTAAACTGCCCAGAACCAGGACAGAGTAAAACCTTCTCTGAACTGTTCTGTTTTCAAACATAACTCCCAGTAGAAAAATCAAAAATTCTCATATGATATATCCTTAGAAAGAGTAGAAGATGTGTGACATCTTTGCAATTCAAAGTTTCTGAAATTTCAGCACAGAATTTAGTGGAAATCAGAGTTGAAAACAGCAACTTCCCAAGGGAGGTGCTGTTAAAATTCTTCCAGAAATTCTGCTGACTTTGAATTAGCATAACTTTTTAACCATATCTGATCTGAGGGCAAATAAGTACTCGTTGGAAAGCTACTGAAGTTAAGTCTAACTTTCGTATTCAGCTTGAGTCATGAAAATGCCCACAACCAGATCAAAACTTGGAATAGGTAGAAAAATGGTCATTCTGTTAGCGGAGTGACAGTTGAACTCATTGGAGAGGGTGTTGTACTCTAAGGGTGGTATACGTGATGACAATGCGATAGTAACGTCTCATAGTGACCAAACCTAGTTGTGGTGAGCTTCCAAAGAGGAGGTTCATTAAGTTGGATTAAACTAGCTTGTGTTTGGTCTGGTAATGGTGTAGCTTGTGCAAAGTTATTACACTATCTACTTACGGGAGGTCGTGAGGAGCAGACCGACCTGCTCCGCACGATCGTGCAGAATACGTCCCAGGCATGGGGCGTCAATATAGAGGGCCTCGTGAGCCCCGGGAAGTGTCGTACTCGGATTTCATGAGTACGCACCCTCCAGTGTTCACCGAAGCTGAAGAACCACTGGAGGCTGACAACTGGCTGCGGACCATCGAGTCCAAGTTCGGGATGCTCCAATGTATGGAGCGGCAGAAGACTATGTTCGCAGCGCAGCAACTCCACGGTGCCGCTGGTGCGTGGTGGGCGAACTATGTCGCCTCACATCCGGCTGGCCATGTCGTGGAATGAGAGGAATTCCGGAAGGCGTTCCGCGCCTATCATATCCCTCCCGGGATCATGAAGAGGAAGTTCCAAGAATTCTTGGAGGTGAAGCAGGGCGGGAGGAGTGCCCATGACTACTCCCGTGCCTTCAACCATCTGGCGCAATATGCGTCAGACTACATCTCCACCGAGGAGAAAAAGCGGGAGCACTTCTATCGGGGGTTACACCCCAAGATGAAGACACATCTCGTTCAGTGGAATCGCGGCACATTCAACGACCTAGTCAATGCCGCGATCATGCAAGAGGGCGCTCAGCGGGAGTTGGCAGCTGAGCAGAGGAAGCGCAGCGCTCCACCTAGCAGCGGTGGTGGCGCACCTCAGAAGTACCGTATGGTGTATCGGACACCATCCGGGCAGCAGTGGCATCCACCGGCGCGACCTCAACGGTTCGGGGGACGTCCTTTTCAGTCACCCCCGTTCCGACCGCCGATGCCACCACCAAGACAGCAGCAGCAGCAGAAGACGGCACCCCGGGCGTTTCCACCACCACAACGCGCCCCAGGATTCCGTCCACCGACTAGTGGGGGACCGCCCCGTTTCACCTGCTTCATGTGTGGCCAGGCGGGCCACTTCGCGAAGGACTGTCCCAAGGGCAGCAGAGCAGCGGGCAAGCCCAGTTCCAGGGCGGTGCTCGAGGCCGACCTCCGGTGAAGAAGGTTGGTCAGCGGACTGGGGGTGTCCGCAACCTCGACAATGAGGACGCCCCAGAGGGAGACAACTTGCTGGCGGGTACGTTTACTCTCAACCATCAAGCCATTGTCATATTGTTTGATTCTGGTGCAACCCACAACTTTATAAGTGCATCATATGTGGTTAAGCATCAGCTGGAAGCCTTTCCAACCGAGTGTTCGTATATGATCTGCTCACCGGGAGGAAAGATTTCAGCAACGATGATGGATCCAAAAGCACCACTGTGCTTAGGTGGGAAGATATATCTCACCACTATGATTATCCTTGAGGGGCAGAAGATTGATGCAATCTTGGGAATGTCATGGCTAAGCTACCATGGCGCTGTCCTGGATGCCCTATCACGGACGGTTCACCTCAACTCCCCACTACACCGTCCGCAGTCCCTCTTAATAGATAATCCAGTCCGGGAGATTTCAGCGATCAACAATGCTGAAGCTCTCAAGTTGGAGGACATCCCCGTAGTCCGGGAGTATCCCGACGTGTTCCCGGATGATCTTCCGGGCATGCCACCTTAGCTGGATGTCGAGTTCAAGATCGAGCTCGCACCCGGGACTACACCTATATCACGGAGACCATACAAGATGGCTCCAAATGAACTGGCGGAACTGAAAGAACAGCTCAATGATCTGTTGAGCAAGGGTTTCATTAGGCCGAGTTCCTCGCCTTGGGGATGCTCGGCGCTGTTCGTGAAGAACAAGGATGAAACCCTGAGGCTGTGTGTGGATTACCGAATGCTCAACACCGTCACCATCAAGAATAAGTACCCACTGCCCCGCATCGACATATTATTTGATCAACTTGTGGGTGCAAGAGTATTCTCCAAGATGGACCTTCGCTCTGGATATCACCAGATTAAAATCCGGGCGGAGGATATTCCGAAGACGGCCTTCTCGACGAGATATGGACTATATGAATATCTCGTCATGTCCTTTGGTCTCACAAACTGTAACACCCCAAAACCTGTTAAGAGAGGAATTCAAAAAATTTTGGACGTATTGCATGCGGTGCAGAAATTCAAATTCAAATTGGAATTCAAATTCAACTCAAAACTGAAAAGATAAAGAAAAAGAAAAAAACAAAACCCCCGGACAGTGGGCCGAAACCCACCAGCCGGCCCACCCACCCCCGCGCCAGCCTGCAGCCGCGCGCCCCCCTCTCCCTCTCACTGACACACGGGGCCCGCGTGTCATCCCTCACCTCCCGCTCACGCCAGCCGCCGGACTCTTCCGCGCGCGCGCCCGATCGCAACTAACCCGGAATTCCGCGTCCCCAGCCCGACTCCCGGTCCCTGACGACTCCGGCTCGATCTAAACAAACACGCCTCCCTCCCTCGTCTATAAAAACGTCGGCATCGCCCCGTTTTTTCCCCACGATCGGCTGCTTTTCCTCCCGGTGAGAACCAGAGCTTCTCCGGCCATCTTCTCTCGATCTTCGCTCAGGATTTCTGATCTAACGCACCGAGCTTGTTCCACCGCCTCCGGGGAATCATGCAGGTAAAGAAAACTCGGTGGTTTGCGCTCTAGGCACAGCTCCGACGAGCACCGCAGCGATTCCATCTTGGACCTCGTCGCCGACCGCCTTCCAGGACCTCCGAGCTCAAGAAAAACCCCGAGGTGAGATCCCCGACCTCCCCTCTACCGATCTATGCCATGAAATCCCAGTTTTAGGAAGAATAGACGAAGATCCGAAGTTTTCCAGCGAGATCGCCGCCTCCCGGCGCCGCGCGCCGCCGGGCAGCGCCGCCCGCGCACGGCCAGGGCGACGTGGCCGCTTGTGCGCTGTTTATTTTAAATCGCACGGTAGAACTGAAATCCCCGCGTACCGGTTCGACGTTATAATCTCAGCCGTCTGTTTTGAATCGGATGGTCCACGTCGGCCCCGCATTATAAAGGCCGGGATTCTTACGCGCTACCCCCTGGGGATCTCGGAAAATACGAGCTAGCTCCGGAAACTTCTGATCTAGCCCCTGGAACTTCAGAAATTCATGTAAATTCATCTAAAAATCAGTTTTAGCCCCTGGACTTAATAAAAATTAGGAAAACCCCTCTGTTATGTGTAGTTAGACCCCTGGAAATTTATGAAATAATATAATAGACCCTGTAGTGGGGTGAGTTTACCTTTTTAACCCTATATGATATTAAATTTAGGAATTTGAATATGTGATTAGGATTTAAAAGGTGAGACAAACACATTGTAAATTCAAATTTAAACTATCCTAGCACTTGGAAAACTTTAGAATGAGATAAAAGTAAATGTTAAGCTGAAATGAATCTGTTTAATTGATTGTTCACATTTAATTTGTTATATGGACACATTTTAAGTTAGGAAATAATTCTGAAAATTGGTAAAATAAATTTAAATTAGTTCACATCAGAGGAGAAGTTCCAAAATATATTATTTAATATTTTAGATCAGAACCTATTCTGTTTAGATGATATGCCCTACTATTTAATATTAAAATTTACTTTTAGTCATAGAAAATAAATCTGGAAAATATAGGAAAATAGGTGTGCATGATTAGAAAATGATAAATGAAGTCTCCAAATCGAAATACTTCAGTTTAGGACTGGTAGAAGATCTGAAAACCCATTTGACGTAGGAAATTACCTTCCATGCAAACTTGGTAGCTAAAGAGTGTATTAAAGAATTTGTTTAAATTGGAAATTCATATATAGTGTGCAAACAGAAATCTGAATACAAAAGTTAGAAATTATATACATATGTTTATAAAGTGCATGTAGGCTAAAAATCAACACATTTTGAGTAACCACAGCACTTAGAAATGTGAATGACTATCATATGTATGTGTGGAGTGAAAGTGTGAACTATGTCTTATGGATTGTTGTTTTCTTTTGCTATGTGTGTTGGCATGAGTAGAACCTGCCCCAGAGCAAGTTCTTCCCTTCCAAGATCAGGACTCTCCATTCCCAGAGCAGCAGGAAGAAGGCAAGTGTCCTTGACCACTTTGTTCCTACACTAGGATGTGTAGATAGAATTATTTGCATTGTCAATTGAAATATGAAACCCATGCTAGGAAGTTTCCCTAGAATTGCATTACCTTGTTTTCCTTGTATCTTGGGTTGGGATTTTGCTTTATTATGTCATTCATTCATATTACTTATGCTTAGCCATGCTTAGAATGGGATAAGTGGGATATGATATCATCAACTTGTTTACCTTATTCTTGAATGAGATATTATGAGTTATGTAGAGGTAGGGATTGAGGCAAGTTGGATGGTTTGGTTGGTGCTGGGTGCACGAGACTCGGGTTTGTGTTTAGTACTTGCCTGGATCCTAAGGACCGGTTCATGGAGCATGTAACCTGGCTTTACCGTTCCAACCACATGCTGAGATGGGGCAGCTTGGCCAATTAATTAGGTGTATCCCCGGCGTAGTATGGGTGTGTTGGATGGTGCGGGGAATAGGTGTCAGCTGGACTATCATATGAACCGCAAGGCTCAAGAGGGGGCCACTGCAGCGGGGTTGGAGCCTCTTGTATGCTGTTAGGGGTGAAACCTCAGTGGGCCCACGCTCGTCGGGAATCCCTTTGTAAAGGCTTCGTAGTGATCTCCTGGCTACACACCTGGGAAGTGTGAATGTGGTTCGTAGCCACTGGCATAATGGAGGTTCTTTTAGTCCACCCGGCAACGGGGGATGAAATCACTACATGTGGGTACAGTGGTGCAAACTCTGCAGAGTCAAAACTGTCATGACAGCCGTGCTCACGGTCAAGAGCGGCTTGGACTTATTCATGATTAGAGGGTGATGACTTTGGAAGTTGTGGATGTTAAACGGGGAGTTTAACATTGGAAATGATGTTATGGTTATTTGATTATGATGATGGGATGGGAGATTGGGACCATTTCACCTGTGTAGAAATGTAGGTGCTTAATAAGCTAAGGTGATAGATATTAATTGCGTAGTGCTTTAACCATGAGTTCAACCTCTCCTTGATCTAGCCATGCATGACATAACTTTCCCACACATGCTGAGTACAAACGGTACTCAACCTTGCATATTTGTTTGTTTAAACTACTGCTCAGGTCAAGGGGATGATGTGGTGTTCAATGACCAAGACTTCAGACCCGAAGAAGGATTCTAGGTTCATGGAGTCCCCCGGGCAACGCCTGGGACGGAGCCCACAAAAATAATATTCCGCTGCTAGTTTATTTACATGTTATGAACTTATTAATCATCCATCGAGACGTATGCTCTGTAAGACGTATTTATATTCGATACCTGGCTTGTAATAATTGATGCTTCACTATTTGTCATCACATGTATGAGAAAATGATCCTGGCATACATGTGATATTCACTCGGTTGTTCTTCGGAGAAACCGGGTGTGACAGAAGTGGTATCAGAGCCAAGGTTGCCCGTAGGAACGTGGACCTAGGTAGAAATGGACGTATTTAAGGACCCTATTTTCTTAAAAACTATTTTACAAAAGTGTGGGTTGAAGGTGTTATTTAATGGGGTCACTTTATTCATCTTACCCCAACTTTTATTCAAAATAGGATTTTTGTTTAAAATCTTATCTAACTTAATTTTAAATGCTTTATGTTTTAGATGGTTCGCATGATCCGTACCACCCGCAAGTCCACCGGAGGGAGAGTTCCCGTAGTTGCCCTTGCTCTGAGAGAGGAGGACCGTCCGGTGACGTATCTCTCCTACGGATTGGCAGTAGGAGGCTTGTTGCGCCGTCTTCGACGCATGCTCCACGCCGCCGGCAATACGGGCAAGCTAATCATACACTACAGCTCCACCCGGACCATCTGTGAGAAGCGGGAAGAATGGAGTTCAGAAATGAGGATTATCCATGAAAATCAGCTGCTCAAGATCCGCCGCTCTCCAGCTTGTCGAGCGACACAGGTCGATGCGGAGAAGGATGCACCTGGGAGGTAATCACTTGTCAGAGTCACATCTATCATCGCCACCTGGACAGGACTGAGTACATGTATGTCCTCCAGCGTGAGAGTGGTACAACAGAGTACAAGTACCCGCCAGTGCAGCAAGTGACTTCCCATGAGCACATGGACTTGTGCTTGGAGGATGCTGCTATGCTCAGCACTCGACTGCAGGAGTGTCAGCAGGAGCTTCAGGATGTACGTGACACCCTGAAGGAGACTGAGGCGTTGCTTCGAGCCATCTTGAGGGCGAGAGAAAGAGGAGATGGGAATGAACTGTGTGTCACCGTGAATGACACATGGACTCCTGACTCCCCAGATCGCCGGGCAAGCAGGCGTCGCCGCACTTCTCCACCAGCAGCTTCCCCACCCAAAGTGGAGTCAGAGGGCAGCCGCAATAATGAGGAAGATCCCGAGGAGCCAGCTCAGTGAAACAAGTGGTGTAGAGTCCTTTCCCTTAGTTTAGCAGATGTCGAGTAGTCGAGTCGTTACCTTAGTTAAGGGTGTGATTATATTTGGTGTGTGACATGAGTTGTGGAAGCCATGGGCAATTGTCCACAACCTCGTCTTCAGGATTGTTTTGCTTTGATGTGTGAACCCCTATGAATAAAGAGTGCATTTATTTCGCGTGAGATATGAAACCCTCAGAAAATATAAATATAGTAAGGTCTCAAAATTTTAAGTTTAAAACAAGCAAATTGGGAAGCTAATACGTAATGCTTTAAGTTAACATCTGGTTGATCATGATAGATGGCCGGAAGAGGAAAGGGTCTTGCTGCCAACCCCGCCAACAACAACGATGAGGCCAGCAACCCTCATATTTCTGGAGGACAAGACAGGGGTGGTCGCCATGAAGGAGTTGATCCCATCCACCAAATGCTTGAAAATCAGAATCAGCTCATCCAGAGCCTGACTCAAGTGGTGGCCATCTTGCACCAAGCTCCACCTCCACAAGTTGCACCACGCCAACCAAGGTTGAGTGAGTTTCTAGGGACTCAACCTCCCAAGTTTGCAAGTTCTGCTGAACCTCTGGAGGCAGATGATTGGCTAAAGACCATTGAGAGCAAGATGAGGATCATACAATGCCAAGGATATGAGAGGGTGCTGTTTGCCTCTCACCAATTGCATGGACCTGCTGCTGATGAGTGGACCGCTTACGTGGCCGCCCATCATGACCCTGAGAACATCACTTGGGAAGAGTTCAAGCGCAGTTTCTGCAACCATTACATACCAAGGGGTGAACTCAAAAACAAGAGGAAGGAGTTCTTGGGGCTGCAGCAAGGAAACATGACTGTGAGGGAGTACCTCACTAAATTCACCCAACTATCCCGTTATGCACCACGGGACATCGAGACTGATGAGCAGAAACAGGACTGCATTGTGGAAGGACATACAGCTGAAATGCAGTGTGCAATGTCCTCCAATGAGTATGAAAGCTTCCAAAAGATGGTGGACAGGGCATTTGTTGTAGAAAGGAAGCTAAAGGCCTTGAAAAATGAAAACAAGAGGAAGGCGGGATGGTCACACCAAGCCTCAGGTAGCAACACCTGCCCACGTCTGATGCAGCAACCTGCAGGGCAGACGAGTCGTGCTGCGGTACCCTACTCCGTGCCGAGAGGGTACAATCCAAATTTTAGGCCTCCGTCAACACCAACACAGCCACAACGTCAGTTTGTACAGCAGCCTCACCCCGCATATCAACCTCGACCAGCAGTACAAGGACCCTCGAACCAACCCCAAGAAAACAAAGGCCAGGCACCTAAAGTTGGGGTGCAATGCTTCAACTGTGGTGAAGTGGGGCACTACGCCCATAAGTGCCCAAAGAAGAAGCCCGTGCAGCCGCAACAGCAGAATGTGATGCGAGGACGGGTGAACCACGTGACCATGGAGGAAGCGCAAGAGGCACCTGACGTAGTAGTTGGTAAGTTTCCTGCCAATTTACACATTGCAACTCTGTTGTTCGATTCTGGTGCTACCCACTCGTTCATTGCCCAAGGGTTTGTTAAGAAGCATGATCTAGCAACAACACAAATGAACCATATGCTAGCAGTACACTCTCCAGGTGGAGAAATAAGGACACGACAAGTGTGTCCCAAGGTGAATCTAAACATTAATGGGGTAGTATTTACTGCCAACTTCAGGCCTCCAGCAGCACCAGCACCACCACAGCGTCAGTTTGGACAGCAGCCTCGCCCTACATATCAACCTCGACCAGCAGTACAAGGACCCCCAAACCAACCCCAAGACAACAAAGGCCAGGCACCTAAGGTTGGGGTGCAATGCTTTAACTGTGGTGAAGTGGGGCACTACGCCCATAAGTGCCCAAAGAAGAAGCCCGGGCAGCCGCAACGGCAGAATGTAATGCGAGGATGGGTGAACCACGTCACCATGGAGGAGGCGCAAGAGGCACCCGACGTGGTACTTGGTAAGTTTCCTGCAAATTTACACATTGCAACCCTGCTGTTTAATTCTGGTGCTACCCACTCGTTCATTGCTCAAGGGTTTGTTAAGAAGCATGACCTAGCAACAACACAAATGAACCATATGCTAGCAGTAAACTCTCCAGGTGGAGAAATAAGGACAAGAAAAGTGTGTCCCAAGGTGAATCTAGATATTAATGGGGTGGTATTTTCTGCCAACCTAATAGTGATAGATTCACAAGGGATAGATAATATTTTGGGCATGGATTGGTTGACCAAACATAAGGGAATCATCCATTGTCCGACCAGAACAGTGGAACTAACTCACCCTAGTGGCACAAGAGTAAAGTTTATAACAATACAAGAGCCTAGGAGGGACATTAAAATAAATCAAGTTGAGGTGACAGTGGAGGAGATCAGGATTATCAGGGAGTATCCAGACGTTTTTCCGGAGGAGTTGCCAGGTATGCCTCCGATCGTGAAGTGGAATTCGCGATTGAGCTAGTGCCTGTAACAGCTCCGATATACAAGAGACCTTATCGGATGGACTCCAAGCAGCTGCGAGAACTCAAGGATCATTTGAGAGAGTTTATAGAGAAGGGGTACATTCATCCTAGTTCCTCACCATGGGGAGCTCCAGTGATATTTGTGCCCAAGAAGGATGGGACCCAAAGGCTATGCGTGGACTACCATGCCTTGAATGAAGTAACCATCAAGAACAAGTACCCATTACCCCGCATTGAAGACTTGTTTGATCAGTTAAGGGGAGCTTGTGTGTTCTCGAAAATTGATCTCAGGTCGGGATACCACCAACTTAAGATAAGGCAAACTGATATTCCAAAGACAGCTTTCGTATCTCGGTACGGACTGTATGAATACACCGTCATGCCTTTCGGGCTAACTAATGCCCCGGCATACTTCATGTATCTCATGAACAAGGTATTCATGGAATATCTGGACAAATTTGTGGTGGTTTTCATAGATGACATTCTCGTCTTCTCGAAAGATGAAGAAGAACATGAGAAACATCTAAGGTTGGTATTGCAGAAGTTGAGAGAACACCAACTATATGCCAAGTTAAGCAAGTGTGAGTTTTGGCTGAAGAGAGTTCCCTTCTTAGGACATATAATCTCGGAGGGAGGAATCTCCGTAGACCCCGCCAAGATCGAGGCTGTACAGAAATGGAAGACCCCTGAGAATGTCGGGGAAGTTCGAAGCTTCTTGGGATTGGCTGGGTATTATCGACGGTTTATCGAGGGTTTCTCCAATATCTCGAGACCCCTCACCAAACTGTTGGAGAAGGGAGTCACATTCACATGGACGTCGCAGTGCGAGACGAGTTTCCAGGAACTAAAGAAAAGATTGACAACAGCCCCAGTGCTAGTTATGCCAGATATGCAGAAGAACTTTTTGGTGTACTGCGATGCTTCTAGAAACGTGTTGGGATGTGTTCTCATGCAAGAGGGGCATGTCGTGGCTTATACGTCCCGGCAGCTCCGGAAACACGAGAAGCACTATCCTACACATGACCTAGAACTAGCCGCAGTGGTACACGCATTGAAGATTTGGCGGCACTACTTGATGGGGAAGAGGACAGAGATATATACGGATCATAAGAGCTTAAAGTACATTTTCACACAGCCAGATCTCAACCTCAAACAAAGTAGATGGTTAGAGCTAATCAACGATTTTGATGTGGGCATGAACTATCATCCTGGGAAAGCGAATGTCGTGGCAGATGCTTTAAGTCGGAAAGTGCAGGTCAATAGGTTGAGTTTGAAGGACATGCCTGCAGAATTGAAGGAAGATGTGATAAAACTCAATTTATGTCTGGTGAATAGTGGTGAAGCCATCGCAATGGAAGTGGACTCCACATTAGAGAAAGATATACGCAACGGTCAAAAGACTGATGAGAAGATACAAGAAATCAGAGAACTCATCAAGGATAATAAAGCCCCTGGGTTCAGAGAGGATGAACAAGGTACGGTGTGGCACGGGAAAAGAATTTGTGTGCCTGAAGTAAAGGAGATCCGTGAATTGATTTTGATGGAGGCTCATGATTTCGACTATTCCATTCATCCTGCGAGTACGAAGATGTACCATGACCTCAAGAGCAGATATTGGTGGTATGGCATGAAGCGAGATGTCGCAGAACATCAACGACCCGCGGGATTATTGCAACCACTCAAAGTGCCTGAATGGAAATGGGAAGAAATCGGTATGGATTTCATAGTGGGATTACCCAGAACCCCATCAGGATATGATTCGATATGGGTCATCATTGACAGGCTAACCAAGGTAGCTCATTTCATCCCTGTGAAAGAAAGCTACAGCGGATCCAAATTGGCAGAATTATACATGTCAAAGATCATGTGTTTCCATGGAGTGCCTAAGAAGATAGTGTCAGATCGAGGGACACAGTTCACCTCAAGGTTCTGGCAGAAGTTGCATGAAACCATGGGAACTCATCTGAATTTTAGTTCTGCCTATCATCCCCAGACTGACGAACAGACGGAAAGAACCAATCAGATCCTTGAGGACATGCTAAGAGCGTGTGCACTCAAAAACAATCCGAGTTGGGATAAGAACTTACCGTATGCGGAGTTCTCCTATAACAATAGCTATCAGGCTAGTATGAAGATGTCACCATTAGAGGCTTTGTATGGGAGAAAGTGCAGAACCCCACTATTCTGGAACCAAGCCGGGGAAAGTAAAGTGTTTGGACCCGAGGTACTACAAGATGCCGAGGCGAAAGTGAGGGAAATCCGCAACAACTTGAGGATAGCACAAACACGACAAAAGAGCTATGCCGATGTATGGAGAAGAGAGCTAGTTTTCAACGTGGGGGACTATTTGTACCTCAAGGTGTCCCCTATTCGAGGACTTCGTCGGTTCAAGGTGAAAGGGAAGTTATCACCTCGATACATCGGACCCTTTCAAGTTCTGGAGAGGAAAGGTGAAGTGGCATATCAACTAGAATTACCAGCCCGCCTATCGGACGTGCATGATGTATTCCATGTGTCACAGCTCAAGAAATGCCTAAGGACGCCTGAAGAGATGTTACCCATCAACGAGGTTGATGTAGCTGAGGATCTGTCTTATGCCGAACAACCGTTCAAAATTTTGGAGACAATGGAACGCCTCAAAAGAAATAAAAGAATCCGGATGTGCAAGGTGCAGTGGAAGCATCACTCGGAAGAGGAAGCCACATGGGAGCGAGAAGACGAACTTAAGGCACCCGGAATTATTTTCCTAGAACCACCAATCTCAAGGACGAGATTTTTTTTAGGGGGGTAGAGCTATAACACCCCAAAACCTGTTAAGAGGGGAATTTAAAAATTTTTGGACGTATTGCATGTGGTGCAGAAATTCAAATTCAAATTGGAATTCAAATTCAACTCAAAACTGAAAAGAAAAAGAAAAAGAAACAAACAAAACCCCCGGCCAATGGGCTAAAACCCACCAGCCGGCCCACCCACCCCCGCGCCAGCCCGCAGCCGCGTGCCCCCCTCTCCCTCTCACTGACACGTGGGGCCCACGTGTCATCCCTCACCTGCCGCTCACGCCAGCCGCCGGACTCTTCCGCGTGCGCGCCCGATCGCAACTAACCCGGAATTCCGCGTCCCCAGCCCGACTCCCGGTCCCTGACGACTCCGGCTCGATCTAAACAAACACGCCGCCCTCCCTCGTCTATAAAAACACCAGCGTCGCCCCGTTTTTTCCCCATGATCGGCTGCTTTTCCTCCAGGTGAGAACCAGATCTTCTCCGGCCGTTTTCTCTCGATCTTCGCTCAGGATTTCTGATCTAACGCGCTGAGCTTGTACCACCGCCTCCGGGGAATCATGCAGGTGCAGAAAAATCAGTGGTTTGCGCTCTAGGCACAGCTCCGACGAGCACCGCAGCGATTCCATCTCGGACCTCGTCGCCGACCGTCTTCCAGGACCTCCGAGCTCAAGAAAAACCCCGAGGTGAGATCCCCGACCTCCCCTCTACCGATCTATGCCATGAAATCCCAGTTTTAGGAAGAATAGACGAAGATCCAAAGTTTTCCAGCGAGATCGCCGCCTCCCGCCGCCGCGCGCCGCAGGGCAGCGCCGCCCGCGCGTGGCCAGGGCGACGTGGCCGCTTGTGCACCGTTTATTTTAAATTGCACGGTAGAACTGAAACCCCCGCGTATCGGTTCGACGTTATAATCTCAGCCGTCTGTTTTAAATCGGACGGTCCACGTCGGCCCCGCATTATAAAGGACGGGATTCTTACGCGCTACCCCCTGGGGATCTCGGAAAATACGAGCTAGCCCCGGAAACTTCTGATCTAGCCCCTGGAACTTCAGAAATTCATGTAAATTCATCTAAAAATCAGTTTTAGCCCCTGGACTCAATAAAAATTAGGAAAACCCCTCTGTTATGTGTAGTTAGAACCCTGGAAATTTATGAAATAATATAATAGACCCTGTAGTGGGGTGAGTTTACCTTTTTAACCCTATATGATATTAAATTTAGGAATTTGAATATGTGATTAGGATTTAAAATTTAAAAGGTGAGACAAACACATTGTAAATTCAAATTTAAACTATCCTAGGACTTGGAAAACTTTAGAATGAGATAAAAGTGGATGTTAAGCTGAAATGAATCTGTTTAATTGATTGTTCACATTTAATTAGTTATAGGGACACATTTTTAGGTTAGGAAATAATTCTGAAAATTGGTAAAATAAATTTAAATTAGTTCACATCAGAGGAGAAGTTCCAAAATATATTATTTAATATTTTAGATCAGAACCTATTCTGTTTAGATGATATGCCCTACTATTTAATATTAAAATTTACTTTTAGTCATAGAAAATAAATCTGGAAAATATAGGAAAATAGGTGTGCATGATTAGAAAATGATAAATGAAGTCTCCAAATCCAAAGACTTCAGTTTAGGACGGGTAGAAGATCTGAAAACGCATTTGAAGTAGGAAATTACCTTCCATGCAAACTTGGTAGCTAAAGAGTGTATTAAAGAATTTGTTTAAATTGGAAATTCATATATAGTGTGCAAACAGAAATCTGAATACAAAAGTTAGAAATTATATACATATGTTTAAAAAGTGCATGTAGGCTAAAAATCAACACATTTTGAGTAACCACAACACTTAGAAATGTGAATGACTATCATATGTATGTGTGGAGTGAAAGTGTGAACTATGTCTTATGGATTGTTATTTTCTTTTGCTATGTGTGTTGGCATGAGTAGAACCTGCCCCAGAGCAAGTTCTTCCCTTCCAAGATCAGGACTATCCATTCCCAGAGCAGCAGGAAGAAGGCAAGTGTCCTTGACCACTTTGTTCCTATACTAGGATGTGTAGATAGAATTATTTGCATTGTCAATTGAAATATGAAACCCATGCTAGGAAGTTTCCCTAGAATTGCATTACCTTGTTTTCCTTGTAGCTTGGGTTGGGATTTTGCTTTATTATGTCATTCATTCATATTACTTATGCTTAGCCATGCTTAGAATGGGATAAGTGGATATGATATCATCAACTTGTTTACCTTATTCTTGAATGAGATATTATGAGTTATGTAGAGGTAGGGATCGAGGCAAGTTGGATGATTTGGTTGGTGCTGGGTGCACGAGACTCGGGTTTGTGTTTAGTACTTGCCTGGATCCTTAGGACCGGTTCATGGAGCATGTAACCTGGCTTTACCGTGCCAACCACATGCTGAGATGGGGAAGCTTGGCCAATTAATTAGGTGTATCCCCGGCGTAGTATGGGTGTGTTGGATGGTGCGGGGAATAGGTGTCAGCTGGACTATCATATGAACCGCAAGGCTCAAGAGGGGGCCACTGCAGCGGGGTTGGAGCCTCTTGTATGCTGTTAGGGGTGAAATCTCAGTGGGCCCATCCTCGTCGGGAATCCCTTTGTAAAGGCTTCGTAGTGATCTCCTGGCTACACACCTGGGAAGTGTGAATGTGGTTCGTAGCCACTGGCATAATGGAGGTTCTTTTAGTCCAGCCGGCAACGGGGGATGAAATCACTACATGTGGGTACAGTGGTGCAAACTCTGCAGAGTCAAAACTGTCATGACAGCCGTGCTCACGGTCAAGAGCGGCTTGGACTTATTCATGATTAGAGGGTGATGACTTTGGAAGTTGTGGATGTTAAGCGGGGAGCTTAACATTGGAAATGATGTTATGGTTATTTGATTATGATGATGGGATGGGAGATTGGGACCATTTCACCTGTGTAGAAATGTAGGTGCTTAATAAGCTAAGGTGATAGGTATGAATTGCGTAGTGCTTTAACCATGAGTTCAACCTCTCCTTGCTCTAGCCATGCATGACATAACTTTCACACACTTGCTGGGTACCAACGGTACTCAACCTTGCATATTTGTTGGTTTAAATTGCTGCTCAGGTCAAGTGGATGATGTGGTGTTCAATGACCAAGACTTCGGATCCGAAGAAGGATTCTAGGTTCATGGAGTCCCCCGGGCAACGCCTGTGACAGAGCCCACAAGAATAATATTCCGCTGCTAGTTTATTTACATGTTATGAACTTATTAATCGTCCATCGAGACGTATGCTTTGTAAGACGTATTTATATTCGACACCTGGCTTGTAATAAATGATGCTTCACTATTTGTCATCACATGTATGAGAAAATGATCCTGGCATACATGTGATATTCACTCGGTTGTTCTTCGGAGAAACCGGGTGTGACACAAACGCTCCATCCCATTCCATGTATCTCATGAACTCGGTGTTCATGCCGGAGCTGGACAAGTTCGTGGTAGTGTTCATCGACGATATCTTGGTTTACTCCAAGACAGAAGCCGAACATGCCGAACACTTGTGGATCGTTCTTCAACGATTGCGAGACCATAAGCTCTACGCCAAGTTCAGTAAATGCGAGTTTTGGATCAGCCAAGTGCCATTCTTTGGACATATCATCTCAGCTGAGGGCATTGCGGTTGACCCAAGCAAAATAGAGCAAGTGCTGAAATGGAAAGCTCCCACTTCAGTCCATGAAGTCAGAAGCTTCCTCGGGTTAGCGGGATACTATCGGAGATTTATTCCAAGCTTCTCCAAGCTCGCTAAGCTGATGACAGAATTGCTGAAGAAAGGGGCGAAGTATGTTTGGAACACGGCGTGTGAAGGAGCGTTCCAAGCATTGGTGAAGCATCTCACAACAGCCCCGGTCTTAGCTCAGCCGGATACAACAAGGCCCTTCGACGTGTATTGTGACGCGTCCGGTATTGGGCTCAGCTGCGTGTTGATGCAGGAAGGACGTGTGGTCGCCTATGGCTCACGCCAACTTCGGAACCATGAGCAGCATTATCCTACTCATGATCTTGAGCTTGCTGCCGTGGTGTTGGCGCTAAAAATGTGGAGGCACTATCTTTTGGGGAATCTGGTGCACCTCTACACCGACCACAAGAGCTTGAAATACATTTTCACCTAGAAGGAGCTGAACATAAGGCAAAGGAGGTGGTTAGAATTGATCAAAGATTATGAAATTGAGATTCATTAACCACCCCGGCAAGCAAATGTGGTTGCCGACGCGTTTAGTCGGAAATCACATGTCCATGACCTCACCATTACACCGGTGGAGGAGGAGGAGCCGAGTCTATATTTGGTTCCTTATGGATCGCTGTACAACCTTGCCCTCATCCCTACTATTAGGGAGGACATCATTGCAGCTCAGAAGACGGATAAAGGCATGGCACATCTCCAGAGACGGATAGACAATGGAGAGATCAAATGTTTCCGGAAAGATGATGAGGGGACGCTGTGGTTCAAGGACCGCATAGTCGTACCGCGGGATATGGAGCTGAGGAAGAAAATCCTCGATGAAGCTCACTTGTCCAAGTACTCTATTCATCCGGTCAGCAACAAAATGTACCAAGATTTGAAAAAGAAATTTTGGTGGACACGGATGAAGCGGGAGGTAGCTAAGTACGTATCCGAGTGCGATACGTGCCGACGAGTGAAAGCTGATCACATGAAGAAATCAGGGCTGTTGCAACCCCTGAAGATCCCAGCATGGAAATGGGAAGATGTGAGCATGGATTTCATTGTAGGATTACCCTTAACATTCAATAAACATGATTCCATTTGGATGATCGTTGACCGACTGACCAAGTCAGCTCACTTCATCCCCGTACATACACATTTCCATGCCAACAGATATGTCGAGTTATATATCGCCAGGATCCTATGTTTGCATGGCGTACCCGAGACCATAGTCTCAGACCGAGGTGCATTGTTTGTATCTCGCTTTTGGGAGCAGTTGCATGCTGCTTTGGGTACTAAACTGATTAGAAGCTCCGCCTACCACCCTCAGACAGATGGCCAAACAGAGAGGGTGAATCAGGTTCTAGAAGACATGTTGAGAGCATGTGCCATCCACCATGGTAGGAACTGGGATGATCACCTACCATTGGCGGAATTCTTGTACAACAACGGCTATCAAGCGAGAATCAAGATGGCACCCTACGAAGCTCTCTACCGTCCCAAATGCCGCACCCCATTAAATTGGTACGAGTCCGGTTAAAGGGTCACATTCGGGGTTGATGTGGTGAACGACGCCGAAGAGCGCATTCGGACGATTCAAGCTAATTTACAAGCCGCTCAATCCCGGCAGAAGAGCTACGCTGATAAGAGGCGTAGACCGTTGCACTTTGACGTTGGGGAACACGTGTACCTCCGCGTGTCTCCGATGAAGGGCGTGCACCGGTTCGGTGTGAAGGGGAAGCTCGCTCCCCTGTTCATTGGACCCTATGCTATCACCGAGAAGTGCGGACCAGCGGCGTATCGATTGGAGTTACCGGCATCCCTTGCTGGTGTCCATGATGTTTTCCATGTTTCGCACTGCAAAAATGTTTAAAACATACAGATGTCGTCCCTACCGAAGACATCGAAGAGCTGAAACCGGATTTAACATATGATGAATATCCGGTGGAAATTCTTGATGAAAAAGCCAGAACCACGCGTAGCAGAACGTTGTGGTTTTACAAGATCCTCTAGAGCAACCACACCGCCGAAGAAGTGATGTGGGAGAGTGAGGAATCCCTTCGCTCAAACTACCCGGAGTTCATGGCATCCCAACGCGGCTAAGTCCCTATTACATCACTATCTCTTCTTTTGTAATCTCGGGACGAGATTCTTTTAAGGGGGGAGGGATGTGAAAGCCCAAGAAAAGGGACTTGCAAAAATTTTTCTTATCCTCACAACACCACAGTTTTTATTGTGGATATCTTAGGAAACATTGTGAAGAGCAACTAACCTCCATCAAAAGAGTGATTAGAGGGGAAAGCCTTCATTTTCACAAAGTGAGATTTGTACACATGAACATGAGAGGTTGAGCTCACCCCTAGAACTTAAAAAGTCTTGGGAGGGTTCAAGCCAAGTTTCATGCAAACCCAACACTTTTTGAGGCACTTTTGGAGGTAATTGAAAAAGAGGCCAATTTGAATGTAAAATCAAATTGCAGCAACTTTCATCACTCATTTTCAAAAGTTAGCTTCATATTCAAGCTCAGAACATTTTTCTGAGCTAGCCCACAAAATTTCATCCCCATTGGAGTTCATCTTGTCGGGAGCCAAATTTGCAATAATTCAAAACTGAATTTGAAATTCAGTTTAAATATGAAGCAAATTGGACCAACCGAATTTCAAATTGGAGAACTTAAATTTGAACCAAAACTTGGGGGCTAAGTCTCACATTAAATTTTGAGTAGCTGGTGGGATAATTAGCAAAAACAGAAAAGAAATATTAGAGAAAAAGGAGTAAAGGGGAGGCCCACAGGTCAGTTGCACATACGAGGGTGCAGTCGGTTGCTGCAGCCGACCTCGGCTTCGCGCGCAAGACACCGGAGCGGCGGCGAGCCACCGAGGCAGCAAACGGCCACCTCACGGTGCCAAAACCGCGGCTCAAAGGCCAGCGCACAGCCCACGCCGCCCTTCCTCCTGTTTCCCGAACGAGAACCACCCCCACCCGAGCTTCTTTCTCGGTTCCGCGCGAGCACAGAAACGCCGACCTCACTGATCACCGGCGCCCTGCCAGCACAGGCGCTCTCGTGCCCGACGAGCAACACAAGAAAGAACCGCCTTGAGGGGCTGATTCTTCTGGTCCCAACCGTTCTTCATTTCATGGGCTGTCGGGGGAGTATTTCGCCGGGAAAGTTTTGGGGGTCCTAAGACCGAGCCCCCACCAAATCCCAAAATTCGTGGGGGTTAGCTCATCACCGGGCAAACCGAGTCACGCACATGCTCGATACACTGCCACGACCACCTAGGATCGAAAACCAATAAGAACCGTGGGCTAGAGTTACGGTTCTTCGAAGTTTTCTGAGCACAGCCGATATCCGGCCTAGGTCACCGATGAGGTCGTAGTTGCAGCCGTTTTCACGGGGATCGGTGTCCATGTCCGTGACCAGCAGGTGTCAGCGGATCTCCCCGAGCAAACCGCATCGTTAAAAGGTGCAGGGGATGCCGAGTTGGACGTCGCCGGTGAGCTCCCGGCCGCTGTTGCCGGCGGAGCACTGTTCCGGTTGTTGTCAAGCTCTGGGGAGGGCACACCGTGTTCCCCAGGCTGAGATAGGCACAGGCAGCGAGAATCAGCAAGCTCCGAGGGCCGGAACCCCTCTCCGGCGAGAGCTCCGGCGAGCTCGGCGGCGGGGTCGCGCGGGTGGCCGGAGGAAGACGAAGGGGGGAGGCCCCACTCGTCAGCGGCAGGAGATAAATGGGCGGGATTCTCTGTGGTCCAGGATCCAGTGTGGCCGCGCGGGAAGGAGTCTGTGGCCCCGTGTGGCTCGGCTCCAGCGGTTGACACGTGTGCGATAGACCCACCCGCAGGATTTAAACATTTTTAGAATTTCCAGTTTTAGTTCAAACTTCAAATGAATAGAACTTTGGCTAGAAAACTCCAAATTCGATGAACCAAATTTTGCTGAACTCAGAATTCTGAGTACTTTCAAGCAATACCAAATTCAGATCATGAAAGTGAATAGTTTTCCAGAATTAAATCCCTAAAGTTTAAACTGTTGGGAATTTTATCTGGGGAACTACTTTATGAAAAAATCTGAAATTTGGCTGAGAGGTTCATTTGAAAATCCCTGAATCCCAGTAAAATTTTCAGACTCATCCAAGTTAATTTAGTTACCCTAATGAGGTGATTAAGAGAACTGCCTGAGAAAATAGGAAAATGTACAGAAACATTTTTCAGATTTTCTCAAACCTTAATTAGGGCATAACTTTCTGTAGAATTCTTCAAATGACATGAAACCAACTCCATTAGCACCATCCTAAATTCTAGTTTCCAGAAAGTAATGGTTGGAGCCATGAAAACCCCTGGAATTACATAGAAGCTCAAATATTGACCAAATGGACTTTTATTTGTACAAGGTTCAAGTGAACTTTGTTTCAAATGAAACTTGGTCAAGACTCTGGTTAGGACCCTACCAAGCCACAATAAAAATTTCAGAACCAAAGGGGAGGGCTAGCTAGAGTTATTAGTAGTCAAGTATTCAAGTTTACACGTTGCATTTAAATTTACATGTCGTATTTCATTAAACGTGTAGTCACTGAAGAAGAGACTCCGGAAGTGCTGGACTTCCTTCTTCAGGACGAAGAACTAACCCCTGACCAGCAGCAACAAGGCAAGCCCCGGTTTGCACTAACCTTTTTATAATTTTTAATTTGTTTACGTGTTCATGTGAAGTATGATTGTGCATTAGGTATAGGATGGATGGAACCCCACTTGCATGACCAGAAATTTTCCATAAGAGTGAGGGTAGTGTCTAAGACATCGAGTAGTCAGGCTATGTTTAATGTTTCATAGGACTTCGGTACAAGTCGAGTAGTTGGAATGTACTCGCGAGATAGGCTTGGGACACACGGGTTCGGTTGAGTGAGGTGAGATCACTTTAGTAATGAAAATGAGACTAGGCAGGGGCTAGGGCGCAGCAAGAGAGAGTCTTGTGTGTCCGGCCCTGTCCGTGTCGATTGAGGACCGATCCGTGTGCGGCCCACGCTGATAAAGTTTGAATGTACCGAAGGCATATCGGATATATGGGCCCCGATAAACTGATGTAGCCTAAACCTCCGGGCGTCGAGGCATAACGCACCGATTTATAGGTGTAGGCTGAGGGCAGCAAGGTGGAAATCTGCCAATGGGCATAGGGAGATGCTCCGTGTGGGGAACCTCCTGCTCGTTTCGGTGCGACCGGTTCGACGTTTGGGCTGTTGGGTGAAAGGTTGTCCCGTACGACATCGAGTGAGCGTGCTGTGCAGCTCCACGGGTGGGCGTACGTGACGTGCTCTTTGCGTTTCCCTGCAGGTGTATATCGAGTCGATTCGCCGTCCCTCGCAGTGAAGAGTACCACTTGGTCACTGAGTCATGACGTAGACTAATGTATGAAATATGGTGATTCAATACTGCTGATATGATATAATATTGTATTGCTACATGTTTGCCACCAAATATTGCTTACTAAATTTCAGCTTCCTGAACTGTTAACTTGTTGCTAAAAGTTGAACTAAGGATGAACCTGTAGGCGAGTCCATTTGTTGCAATATGACTATCCTATGTCATTGTACACCTCATGTAGAGTTTCATGTTTAGGTGTGTCGGTTAAGCCTTGCTGAGCCTTCGTGCTCACGGTTGCTGCTTAAGTGTTTTTCAGGTGAGGAGCCACCCACGGACTCGGAGTACGAGTCCACCGGCGAGGGTTACCCTCCGTCGGGGACCACGGCTGAGTGGGAGCCGTACACGCCGCGCTGAGATGAGACGTGCAGCTAGTGTGGGTTGCACTAGGGCTGGGCAACCGACTTTTGTTAGATAGGCGGGCGTGAGTTGTACAGAAGAAACTTCCGCTGTGTAATAAAGACCCTAGTTTGTAACTGAGAAGTGTACTACTTTGTACATTCAGTTTGTTTTCCCATGTAATATAATATGTCCTTATGACATGTGCTGTCGGGTGTCGCATCGCGCGGCACCACCCTCTGCGATCCTGGATGAGCGGATTCCGGTCCGCCACAATATCATGTTGAGTGTATGTTTGTGTGCAAGGTTTCAAGCCAATCCTAAGGAATGTCATTTGACAGCCGTTAAAAGGATCTTGAGATATTTAGTTCATACACCCAACCTAGGCCTTTGGTATCCCAAAAGCTCAAAATTCAATCTCATTGGATACTCCGATGCAGATTATGCCGGATGCAAGGTAGATAGAAAAAGTACTTCCGGTACTTGCCAATTCCTAGGTAGATCCTTAGTTTCTTGGTCCTCCAAGAAACAAAATTCAATTGCCTTATCCATGGCCGAAGCGGAGTATGTTACAGCCGGGAGTTGTTGTGCACAACTCCATTGGATGCGACAAACTCTAAGGGATTACGGTTACAATTTGAGTCGTATTCTACTCCTTTGTGACAATGAGAGTGCAATTAAAATTGCCCATAACCCTGTTAAGCACTCTAGAACCAAACACATAGATATCCGGCATCATTTTTTGAGAGATCACTCAATGAAAGGAGACATAGCCATTTCCCATGTCAACACTGAAAAACAACTAGCCGCTATCTTTACCAAGCCACTTGATGAAAAACGCTTTTGTGAGCTCCGAAATGAACTAAATATCCTTGATGCTCGAAATGTGGCTTGAAAACTTGCATACTTGTATGCCATCCTCAAAATCATGCAAATTATGTTGAAAAATCATCTCTCTCTCTATTTTTTCTCCTAAAAACTATGTTAGTTACTTGATCTTGGTGAATCATGGTCATAGCTTAATTGTTGTATGTTTACTAATCATATTCATCAAGAATATCTGTGTGCCTTTGTCCCTTATCCCTTAATAGGAACATTTGAATACATACATAGATATGTTTTGTACACTTCTGTACAAGGGACCACGGACTAGTCTGTGGTCACCCCGGACTAGTCCACACTAGGTCCGTTAGTCCGGACTAGTCCGTACAACCACGGACTAGTCCGATTTTCACTCTGACCAGAAAATGGACTAGTCCGATATGGTCCGGACTAGTCCGATATTTCCGCTCCATAACCCTAAGGCCGGCTCGAACCTAATCTTCTTCATCCTCACAACCCTTCCCACTCTCTCTCTCCTCATTCAAGTGCTCCCATGGCAGATTTGCATGTTCTCCATCAAAATCACCCAAATTTCCATGGAAATCGATCCCCACTGCAAAGGGATCAAAAACCACGGACTAGTCCGGATCAAGAACTCCTCTAACGCCTCAAATCGAAGGATTTGGTAAACTTCACTCCAAACCCTAGAACCTTCGATTTTCCTTGTTTTTTCTCAATTAGCTCAGCTCCTCTAGTCAATATATTCTCTATTGATGTATTCCACGTACCCTAGATCATATTTGCATTGAATAATCTGAAATTTCAACAAGTTAGGGCTTGAGCAGCCCATAACGAACTAGTCCGTTCTTAGGGCGGACAAGTCAGGTACTCCGGACTAGTCCGACCCTGAACACCGGACTAATCCGGTATACCCTGATTCAGGGATTTTGTTAGGGAATGCTAGCTTATGTCAATTCACTGCAATCCCTTGTCATCCTTGATTATTCATACCCTCTATATCTCCCTTGTCAAAAATCATGTCGGGATCGAATGAGAGTCCCTCCGACTTTGAGGCCGAGGTGGATCAAGATCAAGATGTGATGTCTTATCCTCCGGAGTCTCGCTCCAACAAGCGACAAGAGCGTGCTGCCGAGCCTTCGCTCACCCCACCTAGGGTGCGTCGAAAGGTTACAATCAAGAGAGCAGCTTCAAAAGCAAATGTGGCTGGTTCTAGCTCGACGGCTCAACGCCAAACCAAGGGCAAGGGTAAGGGGCTTGCTTCCGTCCCAATTGGTCCCCTTAAGATGACAGCTCCAATGCAGGGAAATAGGGATCCCTCGGAGCAGAAGTTCAATGGCAAGGGGAGTGATGTGGCATGGAACCTGAGGAAGGTTGATGCCTATAGCTCCGGCAAAAAGGCAGCCGACAAGAGATTTTGGAGCAACTTTCACTCGGACTACTACAGTTCGGTGTACCTCCAAATGAATACTCTAGTGGTCCGAAGTCAATGGATCGACTGGACATACATTGAAAGGAAGAGCTGTGAAGCCTTTGAGAAGATCATAGAGGCTGCAAAGAGACACAGACTCAAGGACCTGCTCGCCTTCAGATACAACTAGAATGATGAGATCATTGCACAGTTCTAAGCAACTTGCCACTTTGCCCATGATGGAGAAGACAAAGTGACTTGGATGACACATGGATCCAAGTACACAATTTCCTACACTGAGTTTGCCAGACTGCTGCACCTTGAGGAAACCGGCCGTGATGTGATTGTGATTCACAATCTGGGAGTGGTGGAGAAGAACAAGATGGAGTTTCTCTATGATACTCGACTAGCGTACAATCCTCCCTCTACCAAGAACATGAAGCCCTTCTTCATTGTTCTCAACAGAGTGCTCCGGAAGACCATTGCTCCAAAGGATGGAGATGTCGGGAGTGTCCAAGGTTACTTGAGAACCTTGATGAAAGTAATCAGCAGGAGGAGAAGATTTGATATCTTCGATTACATCTGGAATGACATATTAAACATATCCTGCACACCAAACCGTTCCTGTGTCTATGCACCTTACTTGATGTTCATGATTGAGAAAGTCACAGGAATTGAATTTGTGAAGGATGTAGAGCACACTTCTCTAAGGCCTCAGAAGCCTCCTTAGGCCTCCCTCTCAGCTGCCTCCTCACCTGGATCACCTGAAGAACATCCAGAGAGAGCTCAAGAAGATGCAAGGCCTTCATCCAAGACTAGGGCCACTCCACACAAAGGTTCCTCTAGTGGAGTTATGAAGTTTTTTGCTGCTATTTTCAGTTCTTGCCGCAAAACTGAGGTGAAGCTTCATAAGATGAACAAGGGAAGAAAAGAAGAAATGAGATACATGAAGGCCAATGTCAAAGAAATATGCCAAAAACTGGAGATTGAGCCCATTGGATCCCCGGTCATCTCAGAGGACTCTTCATCTGATTTTACAGAGCTTCCTCCTCTATCTCCATCAGAGCGTGCCTACTTTGGCACGACGAGTGGTTCCTCTCCTCCTCCTCTTCCTCCTCCTTAGCCTGATGATGAAGACAAAGAGAGTGAGTTGGCGACGACAAGTAGATCCCTCTTCTCCTTCTTTTTCGTGCCTTGATGCTAAAGGGGGAGAGATTGAGGGGGAGTCTTAGGTCGTAGGTCTTCCCTTTCTCGTCCTAGCTTAAGAAATGAGATTTTGTAAGACCTATGGTATCATTATGCTTTTGTAAGACTTATGCTACCATTATGCTTTTGTAAGACTTATGTTATCATTATGCTTTTTGTGAGATGACTATGTTATGCTTATGATTAATGATGTATGTTTAAAACTGTTATGATTATGCTCATTATGATATTCACATCAAAATTATTGCTCATACATGTAGTTTTGCACCCCACGATAAAGAGTGCACATATGTCTTATGTTTTCATTGCCTATTTTATTCAAAACTCATATGTGCATACTTTATGAAAATCTGAATTTTCTTATTATATTTGTGTGATCTCAATTGGTTGTCATCAATCACCAAAAAGGGGGAGATTGAAAGTGCATCTAGGTATCCCTTGTGGGTTTTGGTTGATTTATGACAAACAAATGAGACCCTAACAAAATTGTTGAGATGAGCGCAGGTTCTCAAAGAAATTAGGAAGAAAGCGCAAAAAGAAAAGAGAAGGAGGATCCAAATTGATAAGAGCTCAAAAGATGAAAAGATTAGATTACCTAGTATAGAGTGTGTTGGAGAAACACACCCCAAGAGCTCAAGTGGGAGAATCACACTAACTGCAAAAATTCAGCATGTGCGGACTAGTCCGATTTTCTTTTCTGACCACAAAACGGACTAGTATGATATGGACCGGACAAATCCGATATATCTCTGAGTAGACATCGGACTAGTCCGCACCCCTACGGACTAGTCCGGTATCTCACAACACTTAGGGTTTTCTACACACCGCACATCGGACTAGTCCGGAGTCAACCACAGACTAGTCCGGACATCGCAAACCCTAACGTAACCATTGGAAACCCTACTATAAAAAGAGGTGTACAGCCATACCAACACAACTCTTCAACCTCCTGCGCCGTCACACCTCCCAAGAGACCAAAATTCACATCTCTCCACACATTGTAACCCAAAAAGGATCAAATCTTTGGGGATTAGCAATTGATCAAAGGATAGACTTGTTCTACACATCTTGAGCTCTTGGGTTTGATCTCTCACACATTCTTGTTCGTTAATTGTTCATCTGTTGAGTGTGTTTGGTTGTGTTCATTCATTGTAATTCTTGGGGAGCCCTCAACTTGTGAGATGGTCCCTTGAACGATTTATTTGCCCTTTGTGGTTAGTGGAATAGAATCGGCCTCCGTGGCGATTCGACGAGGGTAAGGGTTGGTGAAGACCCGGTCCTTAGTGGACTCCTCAACGGGGACGTAGATTTCCTTCGTGGAATCGAACCTCGGGATAAACACTTGTCTCCTACTCTTGTTCATTTATTGTTCATCATATTCTAGTGTTTAATTAATCTTGTGAAATTTACATTGAAGCATTGAAACCAAAGTTGATCTCTGTCATTCATTGTCTCACATTTGCAATACATCTAAGTCATCAATTAATTTCCGCTGCATAGAGTACTAGAAGTGAACATATTGATCAATCCTGATTTTCTAGTCCACGCATACCGGACTAGTCCGCACAGTACCGGACTAATCCGATTTTTCTCTGAATAGAAAACGGACTAGTCCGCACTCTACCGGACTAGTTCGATTTCCCTGTATTTGATAAACCTACTAAGTGTTTCAGGGATCAACCAAGCGTCGAAAAGCCTATTCACCCCCCTCTAGGCTACATTCAATCTTGTATTATCCGAACTTCAACCCCGAACGTTACTCGTTCACTGGACTCACACCAATTCAATGGTGTACGGCACTTCCGGCCGTAGAGAGCTTCATATGGTGCCATTTTGATGCTCGTTTGATAACCGTTGTTGTACGAGAACTACGCCAACAGTAAGTGATTATCCCAGTTCTTACTGTGGTGGATGGCACACGCTCTTAGCATATCTTCAAGTACAGTTTGCCTATTGGTTTGAGGGTGATACGTGTAAATTTGGTTCCTAAGGATGCGTGTAGCTGCTCCCAAAAACGGGCTACGAACAGCGATCATCTGTCGGACACAATGTGGGGACGCTGCCCCGACAGTCCAGGAATCGCATTGGGTGGTGCCGTGCGATGCGGCACCCAACAGCACACATCCGAAAAACACACATACACAACAATATACCATTCTCCTCTTGAAGCACACAAGCGGGAGCCTTTCTTTCTCATTAGCAACACTGATCCTAGTACATTCGTAATGTTTGTACAAGTGTACATTGCAGAGGAAGATAAGAATACACTCACAGATTATAGCTTACGCTAAGTAAAATGAAGCTATCCTACCCGCGGATGCCTCACACTAGCACCACGTCAAACCCCGGCAGTTTGCAGGGTTCCAAGAGAGACTCGCACCCCTCATTGGGTGCTGCCCTGCTCGGATCTCCCTTCCGTTCTAACTTTTCCTTATGCAACGTTACCTGCAAAACAATGGATCAACAAACCGTGAGCTTATGCTCAGCAAGACTTAACTGAAACCCTACACATGGAACTCTAGATGCTGAAAATAGAGGGCTGAATAGAGAAGTTTGTATAAAAGATGAACTTGAGCTATAAGAGAGTCTTTACTTCCAGTTTTAATCAACTTTTATAATCCTCGCACTATTTACATCGAGACTCCACAATCAAACAAGAAACGCTTCATCTCGATGCCACTTGCCCGAGGAGAAAGTAAATTTAGTGAACTACCCTAGACCCATACATACCTTGCGTGATCAACGCCGAGACTCCACAATCAAACAAGAAACGCTTTGTCTCGACGCTAGTAGACCAAGGTACAAAGTAAATTTAGTGAAGGTATTGATCATCCCTCATCTCCAATATAAGGATTACTTACGAAGCATATTAACTTTTCCCCAGTTTCTTACTACGTCATGACTCAGTTAACAAGTATGCTCACTACCGCGAGTGACGGTGATTCGAATCAAAAACGCCTGGCTGACACGACACATACGCCCGTCCGTGACCGGTGATCAACCGATCCCCTCAACGTCGTATTTGACAACCTTTCACATGACACCCAAATATAGAACCGGTCCCACCAACTTGGATTTAGTCTCACTACGGCAAACCCTCGTAGAGCCAACTTCTATATCGTTTCAGCATCTGCATAAGACAGTGGGGATTGCCTTGACACCCAGGTTAACATGTTACATCGGTTTCCTGGGTCCCATATTGCTAGTATGTATCCGGTACACAACTCAGACATGTTCAGCGGGACCGCACACGAGAACTGGCCTTAATCGACTCAGACGGAGACTAGGTTCACAGGACCACGTCCTTAAGCCTTCCATCCATACTGCCAGGTCTCCCTTCCCAACTAAGAGGATCAATTCCCAACTCTTCCGATTGATCCCCCTTAATCCCGGTTCAGGAGTAGGAAACGACCTACTCGAGTTATGCCTCTTTTAATCCACTTTTGTTAACTTGAGAAGAGCAGCTATAATTAAGTGATAACCTAATCTAAATCAAACTCCAGGGTTTTTCTGGGTCATGCATGTGGATTGTCATACAAACCTAGCCATAATGCAAAACTAATATTCTAGACAATATAAAGTGTATACAAATAAAAACTTGTAAATTTGGATGCAAACCGGGGCTTGCATTATTGTTGATCTCAACTAAAGTTTCTGTCAACAGGAGCAAGTTAGCAGCCTCCGAAGTCTTCTCGAGATGTTTCGCTATCGAAATGATCAAATGTAAAGATGTGTCACATTATGAAATAATGTGCCATATCAAACTACAGAAGCAAACTATATGCAAACAGAGAATTCTATGGTTGAAATTTTTACATAGGATTTCTAATATCATGCTAGGGGTATGGTAAAATTTCCAGAAACTTTTGAGGACGGAGTTGGCCACAAGAATTGTTGGAACCTTTAACCTTCAATAATTTATAGCAATTTAATTAGACTTGGACATATGGAGAAATTTGATATCCTAATAGGTATGGACATAAGGTTCCTAGAAAAATTTGTTTCAAAATTTTCTAACCTTTTTGCTAGCCAGAATCGCTTGTTCAAGCTCATTCTATTTTTCTGGAATTAGTTTCTGTGATATTTCAGCCCATTTAAATAAAGCTGAGAAAAACCTACTGATTAAGCCCTCTTTCACATCTCCAAAAATCCTAAGATTTTTACTGGAGTTCAAGAACTATGAGAAATAGCTTCTAACCAAAAATGGCAATATTTCATCCAGCCATATTCCTGGAATTAATCCCTAAAAGATTAAATAAAAAGAATTCTCCAGAAATTCCTATGCATTTTCATAGATAGCACTTTGTTTCTATGCAAAGTACCCTTCACAAGGATTCCAACCAAATTTGTCTCACTAATTTTGGAGCTTTCTACCCAGAGTTATGGGTTTTTCAAGTTTGAACAAATCTCTGTTTTTATTTTACACAAAGCACTCAAACGTGGGGCCCACGGGTCAGATGCCTCTTCAACCTCGGACAGGGCCCGCGGGTGCGCCGGACAGAGGAATGGCGCACCACGTTCTCCCTCATTTCTCCACCGTTTTCGCTCCGATTTCACCATACACGACCCTTGGAACGTGGCCAGCTGTCAGGCAAGGTCTCCCCTCATGAAAACAGCCGGAAACGGGTCGGCACCGACGGCGGCGCTCGGCGGCACGGCATTGACGCGTTCTGGCATGTCCCTTGCCTCTCCCGACGAGCTAAGTTGCCGTACAGCACCCCTAGAGCTCGTGGAACATGGAACGCACCCCAATTCTTGCAACAGACGGCGGGAAGAGGGTGGTCACCGGAGGACCGACCCGTTTTTGCCACCGGCGGCAAATTCTCGTCGCCCGGGACGTGGCATGGCCAGTTTGATGCGTGCTTTGGCATGGAAGGGCGCTAGGGGACCTAGCAGCTGTAGTTTTAATTGTAGAATGGATGATCAAGCGAGTTGGACGAATTTCATGATTTATCTACCGTCGGTTCTTCACGTACTCCGGCGCCAAAATCCAAATTCCAGCGAGCCGGCGATGGGGAAGAGCAAGGGGGCTATGGGATGATGATATAGACATCCATGCTAACCTTTGTGTGCATTTGCTCGGACCGGAGCCGCTCAGAGTAGCCCTGACATCGAGTATCAGTGCAGCGGGCTTTGTGCTCTGTTTTGCGGAGAACGACACGGACAGCACCCATCGTAGAAGGCCAGGGGTGGTCTAAGAACACGTCGAGGGTGTCGGGGATCGATGGTCGCAGCTGTTTGCTGGCTCAACCGGGCGTCACCACGGCCGGAAGCAAAACGGCGATGAGAGCCGAGAGAAGGCGGGCGCTGTTTTTCTTCGGGTGAGCACGTGAGGCAACGTTCTGTGGATTTGATCGTGTAAACAGAGGAAGAGAACTTCGGTTTGTGCCCCTGTGAGATTAGCAGGAAGCTGAGGAAAAATCAAACTGCCTCGGGGTAGCAAGCGTGCAGGCACCTCACTGGAGCTCGCCCTCCCTCTCAGTGTCACGCCACAGAGAAAGCAAGAGTGATCTTTGTCTCTGTCATACTGACGTGTAGGGCCCACCGGCAGTTTTCCCCCACACTCAGTAGCTCCTAAATTCAAATGCATTTTTAATTTGAATCTTTGGATAATTCAAACTGTGGAAACAACGTCCCATGGAGGAAAGTCTTCGGTTGTTTGTGTGAACACAGAAACGGCAATTGAGTTGTGCAGCTGTTGTGGCTAACGATCAACAACGCCGTGGAATTGCCTGCCTTCGGGAGCAAGGCACGAGCAGCAGCTCGGTGGCTGCCTCGGTGGTGAGCTCACAGAGAAAGAAACACTGAGGGTTCTCGGTTCCAATGATGTGTGGGTCCCACCAAGTCTCCCCCTCCAAACAACCGTGGCTCCACAATTCAAATTCAAAAGTTTGCCACGAATTCTGAAAATTTGAATTTGATTTCCATGGCGTTAACTCTCGTTTGTGCTCGCATTTGAACTGCCGGGTTCATTTCCTTTTTGGCTAGATTTCTTTTGTAGCCCTTCCTTTATTTCATGTAGCCGAAGTTTGAATTTGAAAAGTGGTAGCAAATTTTGAAGGACGAATTTGAATACAGTGGCTCATCCTCTCTCGTGACCCTAATTCAAATCCTGTGATTCCCATTCTTTTTGCTACACTTCCTTTATCGCAGTCTATCCTTTATTCCATGCGGTAAATTTCAAATTTGAACACTACATTGGAAGGAGTCTACTCTGCTGATTTAAATTCTCCAGGAACCCAAGCAAAGCTCAACTTAGGGATTTTACAATATCCTGGCTCCCGGCTTAATAGGATTGATAGAGTACTCATACCATCAAGGTATACCTTTTTCTGGAAGCCCACCTGCAATGGACTCCAGGGTTAAGCATGCTTGGCCCGGAGAAATTTGGGGATGAGTGACCGACCGGGAAGTCCTTCCCGGGTGCGCACGAGTGAGGACAAAGTGCGTAGAAAAGACTAGTGTTGATCTGTGCGGCTAGTCTATGATCCTAGAGAGCTGCCACAAATGATATCAGAGCCTACCCTCGCAGTTCCCGGGTGCATACGAGTCAATGATAAGGATACAGTACCGTACAGGTCAGGGACGTGGGTACGTACTCATGACACATGGGTCCTTTGTGTGAGACACGGTATGGTACATGACGCGTGGGTCCTCTGTGTGAGACACGGTATGGTACGTATGCTGCTAACAGGACATACGGTATGCGTATGCCAGTACTGAATGTACGGACGTGGCTAAGAG
Source organism: Neostapfia colusana (assembly GCA_030760725.1). Classification (NCBI taxonomy): domain Eukaryota; kingdom Viridiplantae; phylum Streptophyta; class Magnoliopsida; order Poales; family Poaceae; genus Neostapfia; species Neostapfia colusana. The sequence goes on along the minus strand of JASWHV010000007.1, from coordinate 97,509,089 downwards.
GGGACGTTCCTCTCTTGGTGTTGACCGACGAGAACGTCGGTCTTCTAAGGGGGTGGATTGTTACATCCTGGCTCCCGGCTTAATAGGATTGATAGAGTACTCATACCATCAAGGTATACCTTCTTTTCTGGAAGCCCACCTGCAAACGACTCCGGGGTTAAGCATGCTTGGCCCAGAGAAATTTGGGGGTGGGTGACCGACCGGAAGTTCTTCCCGGGTGCGCACGAGTGAGGACAAAGTGCGCAAAAAAGATAAGTGCTGGTCTGTGGGACTAGTCTATGATCCTAGAGAGCTGCCACAAATGGTATCAGAGCCGACCATTGCAGTTTCACGGGTGCGTACGGGTCAGCGAGAAGGATACGATGTCGTATGGGTCAGGGACATGGGTACGTACGCATGACGCGTGGGTCCTCTGTGTGGGACACGGTATGGTACGTTTGCTGCTAACAAGACGTATGGTATGCGTATGCCAGTACTGAACGTATGGACGTGGCTATGAGGGGACGTTCCTTTCTTGGCGTTGACTGACGAGAACGTCGGTCTTTTAGGGGGGTGGATTGTGACATCCTGACTCTCGGCTTAACTGGATTGATAGAGTACTCATACAATCAAGGTATACCTTCTTTTTTGGAAGCCCACCTGCAAAGGACTCCGGGGTTAATCGTGCTTGGCACGGAGAAATTTGGAGATGGGTGACCGACCGGGAAGTTCTTCTCGGGTGTGCACGAGCGAGGACAAAGTGCACAGAAAAGACTAGTGCTGGTCTGTGGGGCTAGTCTATGATTCTAGAGAGCTGTCACACACAATGGTACGGGGAACTCCATGTAAGCACAATATCCGTGTTATGTACAACTCCGCATATTGTTTTGCGTTGTATCTTGTATGCACAGGGATGAAATGTGCTGATTTAGTTAACCGGTCAACGATTACCCAAATCGAATCATGGTTGTGGGAGTTCATCAGCAACCCGACAATGAAGTCTATACTCAAATCTTCCCACTTCCATGCCGGTAGTTGCAATGGTTGCAGCCGGCCTGACTTCTTCACATGGTCGGCCTTGACTCTTCGACACGTATCACATTCAGAAACGTACTTTGCGGTTTCACGTTTCATATGTGTCCACCAAAACTTCTTCCGAAGTTCTTGGTACATTTTATTGCTGCCCGGATGAATGAAAAATTTGGACAAATGAGCTTCATCCAAAATTTTCTACCGTAGTCCCATATCCCAGGGTACTACTATCCGGACGTTGAACCACAACGTACCTTCTTCGTCCTTCCGGAAGCATTTCATTTCTCCGTTGTCTATTCTCCGCCGTATGATCTCCTCTCAGATGGTAGGAATGAGAGCGGGATTATAGAGTGCTCCTTACGGGATGACACGGAGACTTGGTTCTTCATCATCTATTTCAGCAATAGTCAAGTGATGGACATGCGCCTTACGACTGAGCGCATTGGCGACGACATTCGCCTTTCCCAGATGATAATGAATCTCAAGTTCATAATCTTTAATGAACTCTAGCCATCTTTTTTTTCTCATGTTCAGTTCTTTTTGAGTGAAGATGTATTTCAAGCTCTTGTGGTCGGTGTAGAGGTGTACAAGATTTCCGAGCAAGTAATGCCTCCACATCTTCAAGGCAAGGACCACGGAAGCTTACTCAAGATCATGAGTTGGATAATGTTGCTCGTGGTTACGCGATCCATAAGAGACCACTCATCCTTCTTGCATCAGCACGCCGCCAATACCGATGCCAGCTGCATCGCAATAAACGTGGAATGGCTTCGTCGTATCCGGCTGAGCAAGCACTGGCGCTGTTGTGAGATGCTTCACTAAAGTCTTGAAATCTTGGTCACACACAGAAACCCTACACAAATCTGGTACTCTTCTTCAATAGTTTCATCATCGGTTTAGCGATCTTGGAGAAGCCTGGAATGAACCTTTGGTAATAACTCACTAAACCGAGGAAGCTTCGGATTTCATGAACAGACTTTGGTGACTCCCATTTCTGCACATGGATAACCTTACTCGGATCTACAGTGATGCCCTCCGCTGAAATAATGTGTCCGGGAATAGGTACTTGATTAATCCAGAATTCGCACTTGCTTAATTTTGCATAGAGCTTGTGATCTCGCAATCTTTGCAGCACAATATGCAGATGCTCAGCATGTTCTTCCTCTGACTTGGAGTACACCAAGATATCGTCGAGGAAGACAAAAATGGATTTATCCAACTCTAGCATGAACACTGAACTCATCAGGTACATAAAGTGTGCCGGGGTGTTGGTCAACCCAAAAGACATGATGAGATATTCGTATAAACCGTATCTTGTCGAAAATGCCGTCTTCGAAATATCTTCTGCTCGGATTTTAATCTGATGATATCCGGACAGAAGACCCATCTTCGAGAATACTTTAGCACCCACTAATTGATCGAAGAGCATATCAATGCGAGGTAGTGGATACTTGTTCTTGATAGTAACGGCATTAAGAGTAGGATAATCAACACAAAGCCGTAATGTTTCGTCCTTCTTCTTGACAAACAATGTTGAACAACCCCAAGGTGACGAATTCGGTCGTATGAAACCCTTGCTCATTAGGTCATTCAGATGTGTCTTCAATTCTTCCAGTTCATTGGGTGCCATCTTGTACGGCCTTCGTGTATCGGTGTTGTACCCGGCGCAAGTTCAATCTTGAACTCTACATCTCGTTCGGGCGGCATGCCCGGTAAATCAGGGAACCCATCTGGATAATCACGTACCACCGGAATGTCCTCTATCCTCAATCTGTTGCCGACTGGCGCCCAGATATAATATATGAAGACCATGCTGTGGGGAGTTGAGCTCAACGGTCCTAGAGCTGATGTTAAGAACCGCATTGTGGTAATTTAACCAAGACATCCCCAGAATGATGTCAATCTTCAGACCCTCAAGAATAATGAGAGTTGTGGGGTATATTCTACCGCCCAAACAAAGAGGTGCTCAGGAGACAACATCGCTTGCTGTAATGCTGCCCCCAGGCGAAGATATGAGGTATTGGCTCTTTGTAAAAGTGGTTTGGAGCTGATGTTGAGCCACAAAAGGTTGGCTAATAAAGTTATGTATGGCACCGGAATCAAAGAGAATTAAAACTGGTAGATGATTTAGAGAAAACATCCCTGCTAACGCGGCTTCTCCTTCCGGAACATCATCAATCACTGTGTGGTGAATGCTGCCCCTTTGTCTGCCCTCTCTTCTGGAGATATTGGTACGGGTCTGAATACTGAAAATATGATGACCCGCAGCCTTGAATTCCCTCCGGACAATATCTAGCATAATGGCCCATACACCGACAAATGAAACATGGATATCTATCCGGTTCTTTGATGACTTGCGGTTGGATGCTAGGTACACATGGCTGCAGCGATGGAGCACAAACCACCGTCTGATGCTGCTGCTGTGGAGGTGGTGCAAGTTGTGGTACTTGACCGGCAATCAACCTCTGAGGAGTTGATCATACAGGTGGCCTCCATATTTCACCAGATGGCGTTCAGTACACCAAACGGTATTTTTGGGGCACATAACTTGTGCTGGCCTGCTCGATATCACTGATTTTTCTTTTCTCTGCTTGCCATTCGAGTGTCGGCTTTTCTTGTATGAGAGCCGCATCGACCATGTCGGTGTAATTGCCTTTGTTAAACATAGCCAACATCTCGTGTAATATGGCACTCAGGCCATGGAAGAATAAATCACACAGTGCAGCTTCTATCGCCACATATTCGGGAGCGTATTGAGCTAAATGGTTAAACCTTTGGACATACTTGAGGACATTCATGTCCCCTTGCTTCAACTTCAAAAATTCCTCCCACTTTGTCTTGATAATACATATCGCTATATGACGAGCACAAAAGGCTTCACAGAACTCACTCCATGTTACTTGATGGCCTTTCGGAATGGTGGTGAGATGTTTAACCAACCAATTTCTGGCGGCTCCATGGAGTTGTTGAGCGGCAAATAATGTCTTCTGATATTCGTCACACTTGAATACTCCAAATTTGGACTCCATGACTCGAAGCCACTGATCCACTTCCACGGGTTCGGTAGCTTCTGTAAATATTGGCGGTTGAGTCGCCAAGAAATCCAGATAAGTGTTCCGAGGTGGAATGACTTGTTGCATGTTTTGGAGTATGCCCTGCTGTACCAAGGCTTGGAGTAAGCGGATGTTCTCTTGAGTCGCTTCTTGGAGTAGCCTTGTGTTCTCTTGGTTAGACTCGACAACTCGAGTCATAAGATCCATCCATCCCGTGGATGGTGGTTCTGACGGTGGGATAGACTCATCACCGCCTCAACAAGAACTCCCGGCCTTACTCAAAGAGCGAGTACGAACCATACTGCAAAAATAGATTTCGAGATGAGTTAAACATGAACTCAGCAGTATGTGAAGCTAATTAAAACATGAATATGTTAAAACTGTAAGGACTTGGCCTTAATTCGAGCTCTTAGGGCGTTCTAGGGATTTTCATGGAGCAAATCATGACTTTATGAAAACTAGATTTTCAGAGGGTTCTAATGGAGTTGGTCTCACATAATTTGAAGGTTCCTAGTTAGAGATATGAGCTAAACAATTTCAGGGAAATTGCTGAAAATGTTTCTGGACTTTTTCCATTTTCTCTGGAACAGTTTTATTAAGCACACCATTAGGTGGATCAAACTAGATCGAATGGATCTGAAATTTTTATGGTAGCTCAGGGATATTCTGGTGAACATCCTGGCTAAATTTCAGAATTTTCCTCTAAAGGGTTCTCCAGTAAAAATTCTAAACAGTTTAAATTTTGAAGAATTAATTCTGGAGAAATAAGTATTTTCATAATGTGAAACTTGATTCGTTGGAAAGTACTCGGAGTTCTGAATCCAACAAAATTTAGTTCACTCGATTTGGAGTTTCCTATCAAAAGTTATGTGGGTTTGAAGTTTGAACTAAATCTGAAAATCGGGAAAAGTTTAAATCGCTGCGCGTGGGACCGGGGCTATGTGTCAACTCCTCAGCGGCCGACACACGGTGCTACGGAGTGCTTCGCGTGCAGCCACAGCAAATCCGGTGTAACAGCTGATCCCCGGTTTAAATCATCAGCCGCTGACACGTGGGACCGGGAGCTTCATCTACCTCCCGACCTCCTGCGCTCGGCCGCCGCCCCCTCGCCGAAGGCTCGCCGGATTTTCGCTTTTCGCTGCCAAACTCCACGATTTTCGCTTCCTCTGCCTAATCCCGCACGGGGAACACTGTTCTGGACTTAGCTCGACATGACAACCACCGGAACCCAGCCGGCGACAAGTGGCGGCTTCGAAAGAACTTCGGCCGGGCCTCCTAGCACCCCAAAAGATCGAGCTATCGGTCGTAGAGCATCGGTGCACCCAAGGGAAGATTGGCATGGACTCAAGACAGCTCGGAAAAGGTCCTAGGTGAGCTCTCACCGTGCACCTGACGGCTTCCGCCATTAGCGCCGGTAGAAAAGCTAGAAATGGCCGGTCTACCAAGGTTTTCTTGCTAGTACTGCGAAGGAAAGTTGCTCGCTACCAAGCCTAGCTCATGTATGTGCAGTTTGAGGATCTCTAAACAACTATGGAACGAGAATTTGGCGGACCCGCACCCGAAGTTCGGTCTGTGCAGTATGGAAGGGAAAAACAAAATTCGTCGTCGGTGATCAACCACTCGGGCGGTGGTTCGGGGGTGAGCAACACTAGACCCTACCACGTCAGGGGATGCCTTAGCTTGGGCGTGACACTTTCCCATTTTGGCTGTCCACAGGAGCCCGAGGTGCGGAAAGCATAGGTCACCGGAAAAACTTTCGGTATGGGCGAGGGCAACCGAATTCGGCTGGTTCCTATGACGGGAAAGGAGGAGGCAAGTCTCTAGTACCGTTTTGCAGTTTGGAGGGAGTGGAGAAGCTGTGGTTGCCAGTTCTACGATCAAATCCGAGAAAACGGCGGCGAGGCAAAGTTTTCTTGCGCGAGGGAGCGAAGAACTGAGCGTCTCTGCCGCTGGCCTGCTCGGCTTCGGGGATAAGAGGGAGGCAACATCGGCTGAGTACGGCGCAGGCCGAGCAGGAGCTGGCAGTGGTGTTCAACTCGGTGGCGACCGCAGCTCCGCCCCGAGAAAACGAGTGCTCTGTGCCTCAGTCGGTTCTCTGCCTTGTGAGGCTGACCTGTGGGCCGTACTCCCAGTTTTAACCTCCTAAATTCAATTTTTCTCACTGCTCTAAACAGTAGAGCCCATAGTACCCCTGAAAATTTGAATTATCTACCCACTTCCCATTTGAACTTGATAGAATTCAAATTATGAGGTGTTTGAATATATTTACAGCACATATGCAGTTTGAAATTCAAATTGAATTTGAATTTGCTAAAATTGGCTCATGTCAAAATCAACTCCAAATAGAGTGAAAATTGGTGTGTGAGCTCACAAAAATGTGCTGAGTGTGAATATGAAACCCACTTTTGAATTCATGGGGTAAAAGGAGTTTGAATTTGAATTTGAGTTCAAACCAGCCTCTTTCTAGTTATACCCAAAAATACCTCAAAAAGGTTTTGGATTTGGGTAAATTTCGGCATTAGCATTCCTAGCAAGGTGTAGGAGTTTTTCATATGCTCATCCCCTATATGATGCATGTGGGAAATACTACTTTTGCATTTTGTGAGTTCATCCTCTAATGAGCATATTGATTGTGGTTACTTGCTCTTCAAATGTGTTCATAACTTTTCCTCAAATGAGGTGTGTGTGGTGTGATGAACACTTTGGATGTGTGCAAAAACTTAGGCCCTTACATTCCTCCCCCCTTAAAAGAATCTTGTCCCGAGATTATAAGGTGAAAATGAGAGAAGGGACGGTGGAAAATTATGGTATGTGCGATGTGAAAAAATCAGGGTAGTTAGCGCGAAGAAATACTTCGCTCTCCCATGTCGCTTCGTCTACCTTGTGATTACTCCATAGAACTTTGTAGAACCACAACGTACGGTTGCATGTGGTTCGGGCCTTTTCATCAATTATCTGAATCGGTTCCTCCCGATACGTGAGATCCGGTTTCAGCTCTTCAATATCTCCCAGCTGAATGGTAGTTGATAGCTTAAGACACTTCCTCAGCTGAGAAGTGTGAAAGACGTTTTGCACACCGGAAAGTGTCGCTGGTAATTCTAGCAGGTATGCAGCTGATCCACATTTTTCACAATCTGGAATGTACCAATGAATCGGGGTGCCAACTTTCCTCTCACCCCGAATCTGTTCACGCCCTTCATTGGAGACACACGTAAATATACATGATCCCTGACTTCGAATTGTATTGGGCGTCTTCTCCAATCCGCATAATGTTTTTGTCGGGATTGGGCGGCTTTTAGGTTTGCTTGAATCAGCCGAACCTTTTCCTCCGCATTGTTGACAAGATCAATCCTGAAGGTGACCCTTTCACCAGACTCTCACCAATTCAGCGGTGTGCGGCATTTTCTTCCGTATAGCGCCTCATAGGGCGCCATCTTAATGCTAGCTTGGTCCCATTATTGTACGAGAACTCGGCTAACGGTAAGTGATCATCCCAATTCTTACCGTGGTTGATAGCACAAGCTCGTAACATATCTTCTAAATTTTGATTTACCCGCTCGGTTTGCCTATCCGTCTGCGGGCGGTACGCTGAACTACAGATCAGCTTCGTCCCCAACGCAGCATGTAGCTGCTCCCAAAATGGGACACAAATAAAGTGCCCTGATCTGATATGATGGTGCGGGGTACGCCGTACAAGCATAAGATCCGTAAGATGTACAATTCAGCATACTTCTTGGCATTGTAGTTGTGTTGACCGGGATAAAATGGGCAACCTTAGTGAGCCGGTCGACGATCACCCACACAGAATAATGCTTCTGAAATGTTGTGGGTAAACTGACGATGATGTCCATGCTCACATCTTCCCACTTCCAGGCAGGAACGCCCAGTGGTTGTAGCAGCCCCGGTTTCCTCATGTGATCTGCCTTCACCCTTTGACATGTATCACACTCGGACACGTACTTTGCGATCTCCCGCTTCATCCGTGTCCACCAAAATTTGTTTCTGAGTTCTTGATACATTTTGTTGCTTCCGGGGTGAATAGAGAACTTTGACAAGTTAGCCTCATCAAAGATTTTCTTCCGTAATTCCGGGTTATGGGGTACGATGATCCGGTCCTTGAACCATAGGACACCATCTCCGTCTTTCCGGAAGCATTTCAGCTCCCCACTGTCTACACCGCTCCACAAATACGACATGTCCTTGTCATGTTTCGGAGCCACCGCTATCTCTTCACGGGTGGTGGGGATCAAAGCCAAGTTGTAGAGAGCTCCATGTGGAATCACATGCAATGGTTGCCCGCTCTCCTCCAAAGGTGTGATGGTCAGATTGTTGACGTGTGACTTGTGACTCAGCGCATCCGCCACTACGTTTGCTTTGCCGGGGTGATAATGGATCTCTATTTCGTAATACTTTATCAACTCCAACCATCTTCGCTGCCTCATGTTCAGCTCCTTCGGAGTGAATATGTACTTGAGGCTTTTGTGGTCGGTATATAAATGCACGAGGTTACCGAGTAGGTAGTGCCTCCACATTTTGAGTGCGAGTACCACGGCAGCAAGCTCTAAGTCATGATTAGGATAATTCTGCTCATCGTTTCTGAGCTTCCATGATCCATACGCGACCACCCTTCGGTCTTCCATCAGCACACATCCGAGCCCAATGCCGGATGCATCGCAGTGCACATCAAACGGTTTTGTTGTGTCTGGCTGCGCCAAAACCGGTGCCGATGTTAGGTGCTTCACTAATGCCTTGAACGCTGCTTCACATGCTGGACTCCAAACATATTTGGTAGCTTTCTTCAGCAGCTCTGTCATAGGCTTGGCAATCTTTGAGAAGTTCGGAATGAACCTCCGATAATATCCCGCGAGTCTGAGGAAACCTCCTACCTCGTGAACAGTTCTCGGGGACTTCCAATTCAGCACTTGTGTGATCTTACTCGGGTCTACAGCGATGCCCTCCACTGAGATATATGCCCGAGAAAAGGCACTTGCGATATCCAGAATTCTCATTTGCTGAATTTCGCTTGTAGTTGGTGATCCCGCAGCCGTTGCAAGACTATACGCAGATGCTTCGTGTGTTCTTCCTCCGACTTGGAATATAACAATATGTTGTCGATGAAGACCACGACAAACTTTTCCAGCTCTGGCATGAATACCGAGTTCATCAAGCACATGAGTGAGCTGGAGCGTTGATGAAGCCGAAGGACATGACCAGGTACTCATAAAGTACGTACCTCGTCAAGAAAGCCGTCTTCGGAATATTCTCAGCCCGTATCTTAATCTGATGGTACCCAGATCTTAAGTCCCTTTTGGAAAAGATCTTTGCTTCGACCAACTGATCAAACAACATGTCGATCCGTGGCAATGGGTACTTGTTCTTGATGGTTACGGTGTTTAGTGGATGATAGTCCATGCAAAGCCGCAACATCTCGTCTTTCTTCTTCACAAATAATGCCGAATAGCCCCATGGCGAGGAGCTCGGCCTAATAAAACCCTTCTCCAGCAGGTCCGTTAACTGCGTCTTCAGTTCAGCCAATTCCTTGGGCGCCATCTTGTACAGCCTCCGGGATATTTGCATAGTTCCCGGTGCAAGTTCAATCTTAAACTCCACCTCTCGGTCGGACGGCATCCCCGGTAAATCATCCGGGAACACGTCAGGGAACTCACAGACTACTGGAATGTCTTCCAATCTGATGGTTGTGGATTGATATACACTTGGAAGTTTTATTCCTGGACCTTCCAGAAATAAAGAGTGTGACTCGTGCATATCTGAGTTCAAATGCACGACTCGGAGGACGGTGTCTAAAACAGCACCGTGGGGGGTTAAACATGACATCACTAGGATGACATCGACCTTCTGTCCCTCTAAAACTATGAGAGAGGTAGGGTATACTCTACCCTCTAAGTATAATGGCGCTTTTGAAACCATCATGCTTTCTGAAATTTTCCCACCCGGTGAACAAATCAAGTATGGACTTTCGGTGGGTAGTATTTGCATGCTGTATTTAGCAATGAAAGTTTGGCTAATGAAGCTATGCCTGGCGCCTGAATCAAATAACACTATAGCTGGATGCTGGTGGAGCTGGAACATACCCGCAAGGATTGGATCTCTCTCCGGCACGTCCTCTATGGAGAGTTAGTGGACGGTGCCGGGCTTAGGATTTGCCTGTCATGCATTAGTGGGGTTCCGGGGCTGATTCCTCCCCAGAAATTGTGGTGCTACTCCGCCGCCTTGCCTCTCAGGACAGATGTTGGCGAAGTGTCCTGGGCGACCACATTTGAAGCATGTGGCTGCTGACTGGCCCGTGCTTGGGGGATGAAAGCCCAGCATGCAATGCTGAGGTGCAAACGCATGCGGCATCACCCACTGCTGCTGTTGCTGTTGCGGAGGTGGTGCTGGTATTGGCAGCCTGAATGCCGGTGGAGAATATGGCCGACTGAGGAATGGCATCGACCTCTGTGGTGGCTGCCAGCGTTGACCCGATGGTGAGCGAATCACCATCTGGTAATTTTGAGAAGGACCACCTCCTTCTCCGCTGCTCTGCGGCGCGCTTCGTTTCCTCTCCGCTGCTGCTAACTCGTTGCCGGAGTCCTTCTGAACAATCGCAGCATCAATAATATCATTGAGGCTGCCGTGATTGAACATCGCCAGTTTGTCCTTCAGGAGCGGGTTAAACCCCTGGTAAAAATGACCCCGCCGCTTCTCGTCGGTGTCAGCGTGATAAGAATCATAAAGAGCAAGATCATTGAACGCTCTGGAGTATTCCAGCGCGTTCCGGTTTCCTTGCTTCAGGCGAAGGAACTCCTGCATCTTCCGCTTCATAAGACACGGCGGTATGTGATAGGCCCTGAAGGCCGTCCGGAACTCCGCCCAGGTCATAACTCGCTCGGTGGGTTGTGAAGCACAGTAGTTCACCCACCAAGCGCTCGCGGATCCTTGAAGCTGTTGGACCGCGAACTGAGTCTTGCGCTGCTCACTCACTTGGAGCAGCCCGAACTTCATCTCCATCGTGCAGAGCCAGTTGTCCGAATCGAGGGGTTCATCCGCCCTTGAGAATACTGGGGGATGAGTAGCCAGAAAGTCGGAGTAGGAGCTTTGTTGGCGCTCCTCACGATCTTGACGCCTCTCGGGCCGAGACGTATTTGAAATAAGCATCTGCAGCAACTCCGTGTGCTGCTGATGAGAACCCGCCATAGCCGCAACGATGTCGGCCAGTGTAACCTTTGGTGGTGGCGGTTGTTGTTGTTGCTGCTGTTGCTGTCCCGAGGAGTCCTAGGGAGGCTGTTGGGAGGCCTCTCCCGCCTGACTAGAACCCCCAACGTCTGGGTTGGCACGAGTACGAGTCATTCTGAAATTCAAAACAGCATCGATCAGCACATGTCATACTTAAAATTCCATATGAAACAGTAGGTATTGAAGTGACACATGAATAACTTGCACACCATTCACATGTATTGATAAAGCATAACTTTATACAAGATACATTATTCTGGGTCTCCGAGAAGTCGTGCTCATGTCGTCACTACCTATACATATGCTACTGTCTACCTGACATGTCACCGATTACAACAGTTTTTCCTACACCACCCTCGCTGCCCTATTTGGCAACGGTAACTCACTACTCGGAGTAGAACTCGACTCCTGTGGGTCGTCCTCCTCCGCTACCTCTGCTGGTGGCTCCGGGTCCATGACCTCCTCTTCCGGTTCAGGTTCCCCCATCGCCTGGATACCCAAAACCACGGGTACGGCACCTACCATCGGTAGGCCCATTACTGGAGGTACGAGGTCCTGCAATGCATGCACCTCATCCATGACCTGGTTGTAGTCCTCTTCTCAGCCTCGCCCCTCCTCAATAGCGTCATCACGCTCTTGAGTGAGGACCTCATTTTGCTGGGTCAAGGCCTGCACTTGCTGTTGCAAAGCCGTGATGTCGACGCGGCTTTTCTTCTTTGCCTTCTCCAGATGATGCAACTGATTATGTTGTTCGTTCAGTCGCTTTATCGTCGGAAGGAGAACATTGAGGAGTGCGCTTGAGCACTCTCGAAATTATCTCCATGGCTGGTGCTCTCCTTGAGATTCCCGGCAAGACAATCCATATGAACAGATTGGCTGTCCATCACGGCTTTTCCTGCCCTCAACTGGAGGCTGAGGTTCGCTTCCGCGGGGTTGTACCTTGGGCAACCCGGATCTGTTGCCTCCACGTACCTTTCCCTCCACACATGATTAGCTCGTCCCTCCACCGGAACAAGCGCGTATGGAGTGCCCTCCATAGTTCTCACACGTAGTTGGCAGAAACGCGACATGGTGTCGCGGGCTGCCACTTGCCACATTTCCTCCGGCTGTCGACCTCTCACCGTGACGGTGAACGGTGCCCAACCGGGTGGCATAGGTCCCGCAGGAACTTAGAAATGGATGGTCCATGTCTTGTTCCCCTCCTCACCTTCTTCCTTGGCGAGGTACTGCAGCGTCTCCACATACCCGAAGTATTGAAGCATTTGCTTCAACACTTCCGGATAACCGCTGCAGTGAGAACAGTGGGATACCACCCACCCGTTCCCCAATTGTCTATCCGCTGTCATCTGTAGAAACATATTTGAAAAAGGTCAAATATTTATTTCAACAGTAATTCATTGAGTTATAACATAAAACATGTCATTGAACTCATAAAACATTGAAACAAACTCAAACTTAGAACAATTTGATTGCTGGTCTGCTGCCCAAACTGACAGCCCTGACCAGTTTCAATTTCAACCTCATTTAGACCATGCTAAAGGCAAAAACAATTCTGGATCTCAAAATCAAAGTTAAAGTTAACTTCAATAGATTTCCAGAAAGTATTTACTTGGCCTAAGATATGTCCTGTTTCAAAAGTTATGAGATGTCAAAGTTGACAGAATTTCTGGAGAAAATTGGACAGCACCTCCCTGCTTGAGGCACTGATTTGATGCAAGAATTCCAGTTAATTCTACACCAAATTTGACAAAACTTTATTTTACAAAGTTGTAAAAAATCTAATGAAATTTTCAGAACTACCTCATTTCCTATTTTTGGATAATTACGCAGGAAGTTATGATCAATTTACAGAGAGTTACAGAGAGTATTTGCTCTGCCCTGTTTTCTGGACAGTTTGGACTGGTTAAGGGATGAAACACATCTGAACATCAATATAAAAGTTGTAAAGCTCTTTCATAGATTTCCAGAAATGTATCATATGACCCCATCCTCGAAAAAGCTCAACCTCTAACCTCTGATTAATTTCAGCCTTATTTCAGCTGAAAACAGGGGACTCTGTCCTTAGTATCCTATAAGTTGAAAACTTGTTGACTTTGAATATCCTGATTAAGGGATGGAGTTACATCAAGTTTTAGTGCTCTGGATTAAAACTTTCAAGTTTTACAATGAGGTTGCTCATTTAGTGGAGTGTGACGTCGATGCGTCACCAGTTCATGTCGATACTATGTTCCTCACAAAGAAAAACCTATACCGGACTTAGCCGGCTTTGTTAGTTCAGGGGCACTAAACGTCGCTCACACACGGATGCTACTCGTCTACCGATTCGTGGTTAGACTACCTACACATAACTCACACAATCATCAGACTCGGCTGCACACCGAGCCCGGTACCAACACAGTTCATACACCCATCCCTCATCACTCGCACGGGTGTTCTCAAGCCAAACACGCCTTGAGCTACGTGTTCACGTTACTGACCACGTGACGGGGTCTCCCAAACTTGCCCATAGGACGCCCGGGAAGGGCGTTGCTCGAATACCCCAAGCGGGCCGGGTTACCTGCCACCCGTGAGGCTCCACCCTTCAGCTTGTGCGCACTGGTGGACAGCGCTTACGTGCACCCCCAAGACATATAACGTCCCAAGATGCACGATTTTCCGACATAAGAAAATAGGTTAGTATTGCCACCTTCTATACACTAATAACATTCTTATATGGGCTACTAACTCGTTCCTCACCGAATTTTTGAAAAAGATGACCTTTTTAGTACGTTAAACCTCAAGCGAGCTCTGATACCATGCTGCAAGGGCCCCACGGCCTCGTCGAGCCAGAATCACACTGAGGGGTGCTGCGTTGCATAGCACCAGATAACGCACATCAGAGATACAAAGCAGAAGCAAAGTTTTATTACATAAACGAGTTTATGAATATTTTTACAACAAAATATGTTCAGTCTACACTCACGGGTGTAGATTACGCATCGAGTTCATGTTCAGCCCGTGAACGTGTCCCCGCTAGCACACACGCACACTAACACGGCGGCGTGCATGACTCCCACTCGACGGGGTTTCCCTCTGGGGGTTCCGTCTCCTCCTTGGGAATCCCTTCCTCATAACGCCCTGCAAAAGCTTCAAACACAAGCGATGAGCACGATGGCTCAGCAATACTGACCCGTCTCTCCTATACATGAAACTTCTACATGAGGGTTCAGGGTACATGAGGTAAATAAGTTGCAAAGGACTCGCCTAATTATTTGAGCCCTACTTTCAAGTTTTAGCAGCAGTTGGGGAGAACCTCACGCTAAGGCACATGAGAGAGCCGCAATCAAACAAGAAACACATTTCTCTCATGTACTTTGCCCAAGGTCAAAAAGAACTTTAATTCGCTCTAACTATAGCAAGACAATTACAATCAAGGTATAGCTTTCAATCAGAAACTTTTACATGACTCTAGCCTGTTCTTTCTACGTCACAGTACAGTGAATATGTGGTACTCACTGACTGTGAGGGACGGCGATTATAATTGATTTACACCTGCAGGGTTACCCGAATAACCCATCACGTATGCCCATACTCGATGTTGCCTACAGAAACAATCACGGACGCCGTACTCAACCACCTTTCACCCGTCAGCCAAATGTTGAACCGGTCCAATCGTCCCGAGCAAGAGGTCTCTGCACGCGCATCCACAGTGCCGCCAGCCGATTTACACCTCAAGCTCTCAACCTACCCTTTGAACGACCAGCTATGCCCCAACACCCAGCTACCCGAGTTACATCGGTTTCCCGGTTCCCATATATCCGGTAGATCATCGGTACTGTTATAGCTTGTTCAACAGGCCTGCACACGGCTCGGTCCTGAATCGACACAAGCGGAGCTATGGCTCCCAGGCCCCAACGTCCTGCTGCCCTTATTCTCCGCTCGGTCTCATTTTTCTCGCCATGTGTTCCATTTGCTATCTTTACCCGAGTAGTGTGCCTCTAGCCTATTCTTGTGAGCAGTTCCAACTACTCGACTTGTATCGAATCCTACACTATCTTAGCATTGCAGTGGCTAGTCCAGGTTTACAAACCTAAGCCAAAACCAGAGTTTTCTTGGCTATGCATTTGAGTTTTCAAAATTGAAGTGGGTGCTCAAAGTAAGTTCTCAAAACAGTAAATTTTATAAAAAGGCTAATGCATACCGGAGCTTGCCTTGCTGCTCTTGGTCATAGGCTAGCTGTTCCTCTAGAGTGATGAAGTCTAAGACTTCGGGCTCCTCCTCAACCTTAGCGACTACATGAGATAATACATACATGTATCAATTTGAATGCATTTTAATTTGAGATTGAATTTGATAAGACCATAAGTACTGCTAGACATGCCTAATGACTCTGAAATTTTTACTGTGGTTTGGATACAACCTAAACAGAGACTTAACCAAGTTTCATTTGCAGCAAAGCTCATTTGAGCTCTCCACAAATAATTGTGTACTTGTACTTAATTGGAGCTCTTAGTATGTTCTAGGGATTTTCATGGAGCAAACCATGACTTTATGAAAATTAGATTTTCAGAGGGTTCTAATGGAGTTGGTATCACTTAATTTGAAGGTTCCTAGTTGGAGATATGAGCTAAACAAATTCAGGGAAATTGCTGAAAATGTTTCTGGACATTTTCCATTTTCTCTGGAACATTTTTATTAATCACACCATTAGGTGGACCAAAATGAGCTCGAATGGATCTGAAATTTTTATGGTAGCTCAGGGAAATTCTGGTGAACATCCTGGCCAAATTTCAGAATTTTCCTCCAAAGGGTTCTCCAGTTAAAATTCTAAACATTTTAAATTTTGAAGAATTAATTCTGGAGAAATAAGGATTTTCATAAAGTTAAACTTGATTCGTTGGAAAGTACTCAGAGATATGAATCCAATAAAATTTGGTTCACTCGATTTGGAGTTTCCTAGCCAAAGTTATGTGGGTTTGAATTTTGAACTAAATCTGAAAATCAGGGAAAAGTTTAAATCGCTGCGCGTGGGACCAGGGCTACGTGTCAACTCCTCATGGCGGACACTCGGGGCTACGGAGTGCTTCTCACGCAGACACAGCAAATCCAGCGCCACAGCTGATCCCCGGTTTAAATCACTGGCCGCTGACACGTGGGACCGAGAGCTTCGTCTACCTTCCGACCTCCCGCGCTCGGCCGCCGCCCCCCTCGCCGGAGTGCTCTCCGGAGGGACGTTGCCGTGTGCCAAACTCCACGATTTTTGCCGCCTCTGCCTAATCCCACACGGGAAACACGGTGCTGATCTTAGCTCGACATGACAACCACCGGAACCCAGCGGGCGACGAGTGGCGGCTTCGGAAGAACTTTGGCCATATCGGCCGGGCCTCCTAGCACCCCAAAAGATTGAGCTATCAGTCGTAGAGCATCGGTGCACCCTAGGGAAGATTGGCATGGACTCAAGACAGCTCAGAAAAGGTCCTAGGTGAGCTGTCACCGTGCGCCCGACAGCTTCCGCCATTAGCGCCGGTAGAAAAGCTAGAAATGGCCGGTCTACCAAGGTTTTCTTGCTAGGACTGCAAAGGAAAGTTGCTTGCTACCAAGCCTAGCTCGTGTAGGTGCAGTTTGAGGATCTCTAAACAACTATGCAACAAGAATTTGGCGGAGCCGCACCCGAAGGCCGGTCTGTGCAGAATGGAAGGGAAAAACGAAATTCGTCGCCGGTGATTAACCACTCAGGCGGTGGTCCAGGGCTGAGCAACACGAGACCCTAACACGTCCGGGGATGCCTTAGCTTGGGCGTGACACTTTCCCGTTTTGGCTGTCCACGGGAGCCCGAGGTGCGGAAAAGCTTAGGTCACCAGAAAAACTTTCGGTATGGGCGAGGGCAACCGAATTCGGCTGGTTCCTATGACAGGAAAGGAGGAGGCAAGTCTCTAGTACCGTTTTGCAGCTTGGAGGGAGTGGGGAAGCTGTGGTTGCCGGTTCTCCGATCAAATCCGAGAAAGCGGCGGCGAGGCAAAGTTTTCTTGCGCGAGGGAGCGAAGAACTGAGCATCTCTGCCGCTGGCCGGCTCGGCTTCGGGGATAAGAGGGAGGCAACGTCGGCTGAGTACGGTGCAGGCCGAGCAGGAGCTGGCAGCAGTGTTCAGCTCGGTGGCGATCGCAGCTACGGCCCGAGAAACCGAGTGCTCTGTGCCTCATTCGGTTCTCTGCCTTGTGAGGCTGACCTGTGGGCCCTACTCCCTGTTTTAACCTCCTAAATTCAATTTTTCTCACTGCTCTAAACAGCAGAGCCCATAGTACCCCTGAAAACTTGAATTATCTACCCACTGCCCATTTGAACTTTATAGAATTCAAATTGTGAGGTGTTTGAATATATTTACAGCACATATGCAGTTTGAAATTCAAATTGAATTTGAATTTGCTAAAATTAGCTCATGTCAAGATCAACTGCAAATAGAGAGAAAATTGGTGTGTGAGCTCACAAAAATGTGCTGAGTGTGAATATTAAACCCACTTTTGAATTCATGGGGTAAAAGGAGTTTGAATTTGAATTTGAGTTCAAACTAGCCTCTTTCTAGTTATACCCAAAAATACCTCAAAAAGGTTTTGGATTTGTGTAAATTTTGGCATGAGCATTCCTAGCAAGGTGTAGGAGTTTTTCATATGCTCAGCCCCTATATGGCATGTGGGAAATACCACATTTGCATTTTGTGAGTTCATCCTCTAATGACCATATTGATTGTGGTTACTTACTCTTCAAATGTGTTCGTAACTTTTCCTCAAATGAGGTGTGTGTAGTGTGATGAACACTTTGGATGTGTGCATTTGTGGAGAGCTCATATGAGCCTTGTTGCAAAGAAACTTAGTCATGTCTCTGTTTAGGTTGTATCCAAACCACAGTAACAATTTCACAGTCATTGGGCCTGTCTAGCACTACTTATGGTCTTATCAAATTCAATGTCAAATTCATATGCATTCAAATTGATACATGTATGTATTATCTCATGTAGTCGCTAAGGTTGAGGAGGAGCCCGAAGTCATAGACTTCATCACTCCAGGGGAACAGCTAGCCTACGACCAAGAGCAGCAAGGCAAGCTCTGGTTTGCATTAGCTTTTTTATAAAGTTTACTGTTTTGAGAACTTACTTTTATCACCCACTTCAATTTTGCATTAGAGTCTTGTTTGAAAACACAAATGCATAGCCAATAAAACCCTGATTTGGGCTTAGTTTTGTAAACCTCGACTAGCCACTGCAAGGCTAAGATAGTGTAGAATTCAGTACAAGTCGAGTAGTTGGAACTGCTCGCGAGAATAGGCTAGAGGCACACTACTCGGGTAAAGATAGCAAATGTAACACATGGCGAGAAAAATGAGACCAAGCGGAGAGTAAGGGCAGCAGGACGTTGGGGCCTGGGTGCCATAGCTCCGCTTGTGTTGATTGAGGACCGAGCCGTGTGCGGGCCTGTTGAACAAACTAGAATAGTACCGAAGACCTACCGGATATATGGGAACCGGGAAACCGATGTAACTCGGGTAGCTGGGTGTTGAGGCATAGCTGGTCGTTCAGAGGGTAGGTTGAGACCTTGAGGTGTAAATCGGCTGGCGGCACTGCGGATGCGCGCGCATAGACCTCTTGCTTGGGACGATTGGACCGGTTCAACATTTGGCTGACGGGTGAAAGGTGGTTGCGTACAACGTCCGTGATGGTTGCTGTAGGCAACATCGAGTACGGGCGTACGTGACGGGTTATTCGGGTAACCCTGCAGGTGTAAATCGATTATAATCGCCGTCCCTCACGTTCAGTGAGTACCACCTGTTCACTGTACCGTGACGTAGAAAGAACAGGCTAGAGTCATGTAAAAGTTGCTAATTGAAAGCTATACCTTGATTGTAATTGTCTTGCTGTAGTTTAGAGCGAATTAAAGTTCTTTTTGACCTTGGGCAAAGTACATGAGAGAAATGCGTTTCTTGTTTGATTGCGGCTCTTTCATGTGCCTTATCGTGAGGTTCTCCACAACTGCTGCTAAAACTTGAAAGTAAGGCTCAAATAATTAGGCGAGTCCTTTGCAACTTATTTACCTCATGTATCCTGAATCCCTCATGTAGAAGTTTCATGTATAGGAGAGACGGGTCAGACTTGCTGAGCCATCATGCTCACTGCTTGTGTTTGAAGCTTTTGCAGGGTGTTATGTGGAAGGGACTCCCGAGGAGGAGACGGAACCCCAAGAGGGAAACCCCGTCGAGTTGGAGTCATGCATGCCGCCGTGTTAGTTTGCGTGTGTGCTAGCGGGAACACGTTCATGGGCTGAACATGAACTCGATGCGTAGTCTATGCCCGTGAGTGTAGACTGAACATATTTTGTTGTAAAAACGTTCATAAACTCATTTATGTAATAAAACTTTGCTTCCGCTTTATATCTTTGATGTGCGTTATCCGGTGCTGTGCAACGCAGCACCCCTCAGCGTGATCCTGGCTCGACGAGGCCGTGGGGCCCTCGCAGAACTTTATGAAAGCAGTAACAACATTCATGTTTACAAAGATCCTTGAAGTAGGCATAACCAGTTAGTCTTTCTGTACAGAACATACCTTTATTCACTAAATCCAGATTTTGATCTGGTTAAAGCATTTTCATAAATCATGTTGAATACCAAAGTTAAAGTTAACTTCAATATCTTTCCAACGAGTATTCATATGCCTCTATATCACTTTTGTATCAAAAGTTATGATCATCCAAAGTTGACAGAATTCCTGGATAAAATTTGCCAGCATCTCCTTTGAATGTGGCTGTTTTTATCAGAGTTGTATATGCAAAACAATATGAATCTGAACAAACTTTGAACTACAACAATGTTTCATATTTCATAACCTTTCCAACGGTGTATCATAGGATCCTTAGGCATTTTTCTACAGAGTGTTATGGCTGAAATACAGAAATATCCAGAGAGGTTTTGCTCCTATCCTGGTTCTGGACAGTTTACCTTCAACTGTACGTTCCACCAATTTAGCGTGTGATTTTGCACTGGAGGTCTACAGAGAAGTTGTAGAGCACTTAAAAATATTTCCATAACTGCATCATACACCTTAATTGGGTAAATCTACTCAGAGTTATGCTCTGTCCAAGTCCAGAAAGAATTCCTGCAGGAATAGAGCGCTCTGTTTTTGAAATCTTTAAAGCCTAATCATCCTCTTATTTGAATCTTAGCTCAAAATAAGAGTTAAGTAACTAATATTTGTTTCAAACTTCCATTTTTAGTTAAAAGTTAGTTCATGAGTTATTTCTGCATAGGGAAGAGGCTATTAAGTTTAGTACGGCGTCGATGCACCGTAAGAGACATGTCAGTACTACGTTGCCTCACCAAAAGAAAAACCTAACCAGATTATACCTGCATATCCGTATCGGTGGCCCTAAGACGGTCACTCACAAACATGTTCTACTCGTACTACGGTTTCGTGGTTAATATATGCATAAGACACACACAATCCTGAGGTTCGGCTGCACACTGAACCCGGTCCCAATATAGTTCCATACACCCATCCATCGTCATTCACACGGGTGTTCTCAAGCCAAACATGCCTTGAGCTACGTGTTCACGTTACTAACCACGTGACGGGGTCTCCTCTACTTGCCCGTAGCACACCAGGGAAGGGCGTTGCTCGAATACCCCAAACGACATGAAGAGTCGTAGAGGATACCAAAGCTGGCCAGGTTACCTGCCACGCGTGAGGCTCCACCCTTAAGCTTGTGCACACTAGTGGACAGCGCATACATGCACCCCCCAATACATGAAAAATCCCTAGATGCATGATTTTCTGACATAACACATAAGTTAGGTTGCCACCTTCATATTAAGCTAATATAGTAGTCCTTATGTGGGCCTAGTACCCTATTCTCACTGTATCCTAATTTTTTGTCGTAATACGATCCTTATTCCATGTGCTATTCCCAATGCGGATCTGATACCATGCTGACAGATGCCCCGGACCCGATCACGGGGCCGTGTCGCTCGCCCGGGAATCGCATTGGGTGGTGCGCTGATATGCGGCACCGAACAGCACAAATATAAGGAAAATGTATCAAATAAATCGGAAGCTTACAAGTGTTCTTTGTAAATAGTTTACATCAAATAGCTACAGTAGAAGACTAATTCATCTCACATTTATTATCTATTAAGCACTTGGGAAGATGTCCAGCCCGCCGACTCTTCTCGCTAGCAACATGAAGACAACTGCAGTGGCTGGATTCTCCATGTGTTAAACGACTCGGAAGTCTCCAAGTCTCACCGAACAACCTCATCAAAGCATCGATGTTAACCTGCAAAACCACTCATATAGCAAGCGTGAGCACATAGGCTCAGCAAGACTGATCCGTCTCTCCTAAACAAGAAACTCTACATGCACGACGGATTGAATATGGTAGCTGAATTTACATAAAGGACTTGCCTACAGTTGATCCTTTTAACTTTCAGATTTTAAGCCTCATCTTAAAGACCTTGAGCCGACAGCATCGCAACTCCACAATCAAACAAGAAAAGCTTTGCTACGGTGCTTCTTGCACAAGGTGAAGTAAAGTTTAATTAGCACTATCTCTAATTCAAGCATGGTTACAATACAATTTAAATCACAAGTCTTATCAAATTCAAAGGAATTCACTTCAGTTCTTACTATGTCAAGACGCAGTGGGCAAGTATGCTCATATAACCGCGAGCGACGGTGATTCGAATCAGTACACGCCCGGACTACACGACACAACAACCATACTCCGAGTTGCAGGCAGCAACCCCGACTGATGTTGTACGCAGCCACCTTTCCCATGTTTTTCCACACCGGACGCAGTCCGATCGCCCCGAACAGAAAGCTCCCTCAAGGTACATACCCACAGTGATTTGTTCTTGAGCGAGTTACCTCCTGCTGTACTGACGCTGAAATCCTAAGCCGAATGGAAAAGTTTCAATGTGAATTTCACGATGTACATCAGTTTCCTGGGTCCCATATAGCCAGTGTGCGCCCGGTACACAACTCAAACTTGTCCAACAGGGCCAAGTACGAATGGGCCTTAACCGACACAGGCAGGGCTATGCACGCACGGTCCGTAGCCCGCTGCATCTCAATCTCCCTGCCCGGCCTCAATTTCTTACTTCTGAACTTTGCAAAATGATTCTATTCATGACCCATTACGATGAAACCAAGCCCTAAACTCGCGAGTAGATTCCATCTACTCGACTTCTACCGGTCCTTCCAAAGTACATTTATTGTAGCCTAAATCTACTCGAGGATGTGCTACTCTACTTATTCTCTCTTGGGTTAATGTGGTCATGCAATTGGGTTTTCAATATTATCTAGACCTAATGCAATCAATATTTCATAGCTATGATCTCTAGAAATGAAAAGACTTTATAAAATTGCTTGAATGCAAACCGGGACTTGCCTGTTTTGCAGGTGACTGAGAATGTAAATTCAGTTAGTGTCGTCGATCACTTGAGGCTTTATTACTTGATCACCTTGTCCTTGGAATCCCACTTCACTTCCTTCACAAGTCCTCACGTCGATGACTACACGATATGAACATGCATATGTATTTAATTGTAAAGTTTTTGCTAACAAGACTAATGATAAGTTTAAAACCAGAACTCTGATTAAGAATTGAAAATGAAACTGGTGCTAGTGGATGGAGTGGGGTTTAACAAAATGATCAAGTGCTAAGTGCTTTTCCTAATTGGAATGACTTCACTTAAGCAAAGTGTATTGAAAAGTACTGATCCAGAGCTCAACTTTAGCTGAAATTTTTCATGTGAGTTCCTTGTCACAAGAAAGTGTTCTGGACCAAAAAATAGCACATTTCATTGACTGGTTTATTCATAACAATTCCCTAAGCAATTAAGAAAAAAGGAATTCATTCTGAGGAAACTCACATGTTCATCCCAAACTTAGTGAAATAAAATTTCAATTATAGTTCATAGAGCCTGCATGAACTTTCTTAGGATTTTTGGAGCTATGAATTTCGCAGAACTGAATTTTTCAAGTTTTGGAATTTTTTTCTGAAAAGTTTCTGTATTCATTTGAACACAGAAAATTGAAATATGAATTCTCCTAATCAGATCAACCTAAATGAGCTGAAAATTTCCCAGAAGTTCAATAACATCCTAAAGAATATCGTGCCAAAATTTGAGGATTTTTGGATGAATCAAACTCCCTTTAAAATTATTTTACTGAAAAGCTTCAAGGACTTTTACAGAATTAATTATTTACTTTCATACAAATTGGGTTGCATGTTTGGATAGAGTTTTTTAATCTGAATCGAACCCAATTTGAATCACAAAATTTGAAGTTTTCTAGCAAAAGTTATGCTCTTCCAAAGTTTGAAGGAAATCTGTAATTCAAATTAAATCGTGGAAATTTCAAATCTCTGACAGCGGGACCCGGGGCTACGTGGCGACTTCTCAGACATACCACACGGAGCTACATAGTCCTCCCCGTGCTGCAACATATTGATCCGATGCCACAGAGGATCCATCCCCTTTTAACCGAGTGACTGACACGTGGGCCCACACCATCCCCTTCGTCTACCTCCAGCTCCCACGCGCCCCCCGCACCCGAGTTCGCCAGAGCTCGCCGGAACTCGCCTCTCTGGCCTCCTCCAGTGCTTAAACTCGCCGCTAGGTCCTATACCGACACGAGGAACACTCCGGTGAGGTTTCCCCGAGCCGGCGATAGCTCCAACACGGCTAGCGACGGTGCGGCGGCTCGGTGTAGCTTCGACAGCATCTACCCGACACTCTAACCCGCTAACCTCGAAGAACTTCGTGATGGGACCCCGCCGTCCCGATCATGTCACGGTGACGGGGCACCTTGCCCGGGAATCGCATCGGGTGGTGCCGTGTTATGCGGCACCCAACAGCACACATATAAGGAACAATGTATTACATAAATCAAAAGCGGAAGCTTACAATTGTTCTTTGTAAATAATTTACAGAAAATAGCTACAGCGGAAGTCTATAAACAGCTCACGTCGAATATCTAAGAAGCACTCGAGAAGAGGTCCAGCCCGTGGACTCCTCTCGCTAGCAACACGAAGACATGGCAGTGGCTAGGTTCTCCAAGTGTGACATGACTCGGAAGTTCCCGAGTCTCACCGGACAACCTTCTTCATAGCGTCGAGGTTTACCTGCAAAACCACTTATATAGCAAGAGTGAGCACAAAGGCTCAGCAAGACTTAACCGTCTCTCTTAAGACATGAAACTCTACATGAAAGTAACCTAAGACTTAAGCCTGTCATTTGCAAAAAGACTCGCCTACGAGTTCATCCTTAACTCTCAGATTTTAGCCATAATAGTAGTGACCTTGCGCCCAGCAACATTGGAACTCCACAATCAAATAAGAAACGCTTCATTCCAATGTTGCTTGTCCCAAGGTGGAAAATAACTTTCGTTTGCTCTATCTCTACTTCAAACATGGTTCTCATGCAATTTCCAATTATCATAACAGCATTTAAAACTTTGCAAACTATTCCCACACAACTTGCTTACTACGTCACAACACAGTGAGCAAGCGGTACTCATAACCATGAGGGATGGTGATTCGAATCAAACACTACCCAGATATCTCGACACATACGCCTGCCTCTGAAGACCCAACTCTGGCGTCCTTCATTACGTCGTATGTGGCAACCTTTCTCAGGACACTAGACTGTAGAACCGGTCGCGCCGTCTCGGGCTCATAGGTCTAACGAGACGATGTGGTATGCCTCTACAACCCAGTGAACCTGGTACATCAGTTTCCTGGTTCCCATATATCAGTAAGCATCTGGTACACAACTCAAAACTTGCTCAGTGGGGCTGCACACGCTTCGGTCCTTAACCGACACAAGCAGAGCTACTCGACCAAGACCTCGTCTTGTCGCTGCCTAACCCCACTGCCCGGTCTCATCTTTAGAAATGTAAACTTTAGTTTGCCTTATTTCCAACTACCCCCGTGTAATCCCGTATATAACTCGCGAGTAGATTCCAACTACTCGACTTCTACTGGATGTCCTAAACTATTTAGCACGGTATTATTCTACAGCGGTGTACCTTTCTACCCTTAAATCCAAGGTTCATTTGGTCATGCATTTGGAGTTTAAAACATCCTTGACCTAATGCACATACAAACTTAGACCCATAGTAGTGAACAAAGTAAAAACTTGAGAAAAAAACTTAAACGCAAACCGGGGATTGCCTTGGTTTTGCAGTTGACTAAAGTAAGAGAGGTACGAAATAAGTTTCTGCTGACTTGAAGCTCAATCCCTGCCCTTCTTGCTCCTTGATCCAAGCTCAACTTCTCCTTCTTCGCTTTCCACGTTTAATCACTACACGTTATGAATACGCATAGATGTTTAATTGTAAAACTTTTGCTAACAAGTGCTAAAGACAAGTTTGAAACTGGAACACTGTTTAAGAATTTAAAATGACACTGGGGTGGTGGTTTGGGTGTGTGTTTAAGCACTATCATTAAGTGAGAAGTGAGGTTCATCACTTGGGTGGTGATCACCTAATTGGTTGAACAGAACACTACTGATCCAGGGCTCCAATGGAGCTGGAAATTTTCTTGTGATTTCCTTGTCACAAGAAAGTCCTCTGAGCCAAAATTCAGAATGTTTCACTAAGTAGATCACCCAGAACAATTCCCTAAGCATTTAGGAAAAAAGGAATTAATTCTAAATAAATTTGCATTTTCATGCAAATTCAAGTGAAATAAAATTTCAAACATAGCTCAGAGAGTATGCCTGAATTTTCCTAGGATTTTTGGAGCTAAGGAATGCCAAGAACTGAATTTCCAAGTTTTGGAAATTCTCTGAAAATGTTTCTGTATTCATTTGAATACAGAAACCTTAAATCAGAATTACCCTAACTAAATCAACTCCAAATGAGCTGAAACTCTTACAGGAGTCTCCTAACATCCTAAAGAATATTCTGGCAAAATTTGGGGATTTTTGGATGAACCAAACTCCCTCTAAAATTCTTTTGCTGAAAAGTTTTGAAGAATTTTCCAGAATTTTCTATTGGTTTTCTTATAAATTGGGCTGCATATTTGGATAAATATTTTCATCCTGAATCCAACCCAATTTGAATCACTAAAATTGGAGCTTCCTAGCAAAAGTTATGAGGTCCTAAAGTTTGAGCTGAATTTGGAATTCAAATTAAACCGAGAAACGTTCAAACTCTGACTGCGGGCCACAGGGCCACGTGTCGACCGCTGGGACACGAGCCACACGGGCCGCAGAGTTATTGCCGTGCTGTCACAGACAGATCCGAGGCCACAGAAGATCTAACCCCTCGTAACAGAGACTGACACATGGGCCAGCCCCCGTCTTCGTCTTCCTCCAGCAGCCCGTGCTCCCGCGCCGCCGAGCTCACCGGAGTTCTCGCCGGGAGGGGTCTCCGGTGCTCGGAACTTGCTGGTCCTCGCTGCCCCCATGTATTCTCGTGCGAGGAACACGTTGCCGGGCTTATCTCAGATCGACAACGGCCGGAAACCTAGGTGCGACGGCGACAGTAGCTGCGGCAACTTCGGCGATGTCGCTAGGGCACTGTAATGCTCTAACCTTGCTCCGGTTAGCTCCTACAGCATCGCCACCACCTAGGGAGCAACGTCCAGGGCTCTGATCTCGCGAGAAATGTCGGCAACTAGGGGCTCACCGTGCGACCTTGGGCCATTTCGGGGAAAACTGGAAAAACTCAAAGAACCGAGGTTTTCCTCAACGGTTCTCCCTAGTTCTTGATCCCCACGTGCCCGCACGGATGTCTACAACTGGGTTTCTAGGTCTGGTGATGAGTGGTGCACCGTGTTGCCTGAATTTCCCGATTCCCTACTCTTGGTTCATATTGTATGTCCACGGGAAAAGCCAAATTCCGGCGAGCACGGTCCATGACACGCTGCTGGCGTTGCTGTGAAGCGAGAAGGTTTACAGGCACACCTTTTTGCTTTTGGAGCTCGGTGGGAGAAGCTCTGGGGTGGCAGGGCGACGGATTCATGCTACGGCGGCTTTACCCGACATGGTGGAGAGAACAAATGAGCTTGGCGTCGGGTTTCTCGTGGGTTAGCACCTTGTACTCGCTGTGGGCACGTCGAGGGAGCGTGGGCGGCGCCGGGGATGAGCTCAGATCGGTGTGAACGTTGCCGGGGCGTCCGGGCGTCGTTGCTCCGAGGAAGTGCAGCAGCGGCGGAAGAAATGGTTCACACAGGAGGCCACACGGAGAAGAGGAAACGTGAGGGTTTTCCAAGCGAGGTAGCCGCCCGCGGGGATAATATCGGCGTGCTTAGGCGGTTCGACCGGCGCTCAGCAGAAGCCTCGCGCGTACGTGCGCTTGCGCCGCGGCACCGCTGTTGTCGCGCGCTCGGGGGAGGAAAAACAGAGCCCGTGGCTCATCTCACGGACAGTTGGGTCCCAGTGCACAGGCAGAGAAGACTTAGGTGCTAAGTTTTTATCTCCAAATTTTGACACATTGCAAATTCAGCTATGAGGGATCCAAATTCAAAAGCCATTTGGCCATTTGACAAGTTGTGCTACAGTTTCAAATTTAAATTCAAATTTGGAATAAGTTTACAAGCCCCTTTGATATACCTATCAAAGCACTTCCAAATTTGCCCAAAGTTTGCCTTCCCCATAATTTGAACCTTATGAATTCAATTATGCCCTCTGATGGTCCAGTTGGCCATTGCAATTACAACTTCTTAAACAACAGTTTGAATTTCCTCTTTTGAAAATGCCCTTCTTCTTTTTGAAGTGACCCTCTTAATTCAAACTGAATTCGAAGTTTTATTGCACATGCCAAAACTTTCATGAGTAAACAAAAGTTTCTATAAGTCCCATTTCTTGTATATAAACTCAACTTTATTCATAGCTCAAGTTTTCTATTTACATGTTTTGGGATATTTACATTCCTCCCCCCTTAAAAAGAATCTCGTCCCGAGATTCACGATTAAGGACAACGTGGAGAGGACAACTACTCAACATAAGCATCTAACCACTCCGGATGATTGCGTTGTAAGTATTCCTCGCTTTCCCATGTAGCTTCGTCAGACGTGTGATTTTCCCATAGCACCTTGAAAAATCGCAGCGTCCGATTTCTGGTTTCGCGAGTCTTTTCATCAATTATCCGGGTTGGATGCTCAACATATGTGAGGTCCGGCTTCAAATCTGCTATGCCTTCCGTGAGAATCTCCGTTGGAACTTTCAAACACTTCCGCAGCTGAGATATGTGGAAGACGTTATGAACTCCGGCTAAGGCTGCCGGCAACTCCAAACGGTATGCCATGGATCCACACCTTTCAATGATGACGAAGGGACCGATGAAATGCGGAGCTCATTTTCCTTTCACTCTGAATCGGTGAATGCCCTTCATAGGAGATATGCGGAGGTATACGTGGTCCCCAACATGGAAATCCAGAGGACGACGTCTCTTATCCGCATAGCTCTTTTGTCTGGACTGAGCGGCTTTCAGATTTGCTTGAATGCCTTACCCGCTCTTCAGCTTCATTTACAAGATCAACCCCGTAAATCACTCTCTCACTAGATTCACACCAGTTCAAGGGTGTGCGGCACTTCCGGCCGTAGAGAGCTTCATACGGTGCCATTTTGATGCTCGCTTGATACCCATTGTTATAAGCGAATTCCCCCAACGGTAGATGATCATCCCATCCTTTACCATGGTGAATGGCACATGCTCGAAGCATACCTTCGAGAACTTGATTCACCCTCTCCGTTTGCCCATCGGTTTGAGGGTGATATGCACAGCTTCAAATCAATTTGGTTCCTAGTGAGGCATGCAGCTGCTCTCAGAATCGAGCAACGAACAACGCGCCTCAATCGGAGATGATCGTCCGGGGAACTCCATGTAGGCATAGTACTCTTGCAATATATAGCTCCGCATACTTTTTGGCATGGTATCCCGTATGCACCGGGATGAAATGCGCTGACTTGGTTAACCGATCCATGATTACCCAAATCGAGTCATGCTTATTAGCCGTGAGAGGTAGTCCAACAATTAAGTCCATACTAATATCCTCCCACTTCCATACCGGAACACTTAGCGGTTATATGGTTCCTGCCTTCTTCATGTGGTCGGCTTTAACTCGCCGACACGTATCACATTCTGATACGTATTTAGCAACCTCCCTCTTCATCCGGGTCCACCAAAATTTGGTCTTCAGTTCTTGGTACATCTTGTTGCTGCCCGAATGAATAGAAAATTTGGATAAGTGAGCCTCATCCAAAATTTTCCTCCGCAGCCTCATATCACGGGGTACGACTATCCGGTCCTTGAACCATAGGGTGTCCTCATCATTTAACCGGAAACATTTCATCTCCCAGTTCTTCAATCTCCTTCTGATATGAGCCATGCCCTTGTCTTTCTTTTGAGCTTCCATGACCTCCTCTCTTATTGTAGGTATGAGAGCCAGATTATGTAAAGCTCCATATGGAACAAAGTAGAGACTTGGTTCTTCCTCTTCTATCGGCGTAATGGTCAGGTTATGAATATGAGACTTCCGGCTGAGTGCGTTGGCAACCACATTTGCCTTGCCCGTATGATAATGAATTTCAATCTCATAGTCCTTGATCAGCTCCAACCATCGCCGTTGTCGCATATTCAACTCTTTCTGAGTGAATATGTACTTCAAACTTTTGTGGTCGGTGTAGAGATGAACCAGATTTCTCAATAGGTAATGTCTCCACATCTTCAAAGCTAATACCACGGCAGCAAGTTCGAGATCATGAGTTGGATAATGTTGCTCATGATTCCGTAATTGTCGTGATCCATAAGCGACCACAAGTCCTCCTTGCATGAGTACACAACCAAGTCCGATGCCGGACGCATCACAATAAACATCAAATGGATTGGTTGTATCCGGTTGAGCTAGAACCGGGGCTGTTGTGAGGTGTTTCACCAACGCTTGAAAAGCTTCCTCACATGGCTTGCTCCAATCATATTTGATGCCCTTTTTCAGTAGCTCCGTCATAGGTTTGGAGATTTTTGAGAAGCTCGGGATGAACCTCCGATAATATCCCGCTAAACCCAAGAAGCTACGAACTTCATAGACTGATGTTGGAGACTTCCACTTCAGCACTTGTTCAATCTTGCTTGGATCAACAGCAATGCCTTCCGCTGAAATAATATGTCCAAGAAACGGCACTTGGTTGATCCAGAATTCACATTTACTAGACTTTGCATAAAGCTTGTGATCTCTCAGTCGTTGGAGCACAATATGCAAATGTTTAGTGTGTTCCTCTTCTGATTTGGAATAGACCAAGATGTCGTCGATGAATACCACGACGAACTGATCCAGCTCCGGCATGAACACCGAGTTCATAAGGTACATAAAGTGAGCCGGAGCATTGGTCAATCCAAATGACATGACAAGATACTCATAGGGTCCGTATCTTGTCGAGAATGCTGTTTTCGGGATATCTTCCGCTCGAATCTTGATTTGATGATATCCCTACCTTAAGTCCATCTTGGAGAAGACTTTAGCACCCACTAGCTGATCAAAGAGGATATCAATTCGTGGTAGTGGATACTTGTTCTTTATTGTCACAGCATTTAAAGGACGATAATCGACACATAGCCTCAGCGTCGCATCCTTCTTCTTCACAAATAAAGCCGAACAATCCCAGGGTAATGAACTTGGACAAATGAACCCCTTGTCCATCAGATATTTGAGTTGTTCCTTCAGTTCAGCTAATTCATTCGGAGCCATTTTGTATGGTCTCCGAGAGATCAGCGTGGTTCCCGGTATCAATTCTATTTTGAATTCCACCTCGCGCTCAGGTGGTAAGCCTGGAAGATCTTCGGGAAACACGTCCGGATATTCACGGACTACCGGAATGTCTTCTAGTGCACGCCTCGGCATTACATACTTCCAGGTTTTTGGAAACCGCTTTGGCGAGATACAATGTTTGACGCCCGTGAAGTGGAGAGTCCAAGTGAACACTCCTGTTCTCGATGTCCAGAACAGCCTTATGGAAGGTCAACCATGATACTCCCAATATAGCATTGATTCCTTCGTCTTCGAGAATAATGAGGGTGGTAGGATAAATTTTTCCACCCAAACAAAGTGGTGCTCGAGAGACGACTTCATTAGTTGATATGTCTCCACCTGGCGAATGAATAAGGTAAGAACCTTATCACACCCGGTTTCTCCGAAGAACAACTGAGTGAATATCACATGTATGCCAGGATCATTTTCTCATACATGTGATGACAAATAGTGAAACATCATTTATTACAAGCCAGGTGTCGAATAAGTCTTACATAGCATATGTCTCGATGGACAATAATAAGTTCATAACATGTAAATAAAATAGCAGCGGAATATTATTCTTGTGGGCTCCGTCACAGGCGTTGCCCGGGGAACTCCATGAACCTAAAATCCTTCTTCGGGTCCGAAGTCTTGATCATTAAACACCACATCGTCCCCTTGACCTGAGCAGCAATTTAAACCAACAAATATGCAAGTTTGAGTACCGGGGGTACTCAGCAAGTGTGGGAAACTTATGTCATGCATGGCTAGAACAAGGAGAGGTTGAACTCATGGTTAAAGCACTACGCAATTATTACCTACCACCTTAGCTTATTAAGCACCTACATTTCTACACAGGTGAAATGGTCCCAATCTCCCATCCCATCATCATAATCAAATAACCATAGCATCATTTCCAATGTTAAGCTCCCTGCTTAACATCCACAACCTCCAAGGTCATCACATTCTAATCATGGATAAGTCCAAGCCGCTCTTGACCGTGAGCACGGCTGTCATGACAGTTTTTGACTCTGCAGAGTTTGTACCACTGTAACCACATGTAGTGATTTCATCCCCCGTTGTCGGGTGGACTAAAAGAACCTCCATTATGCCAGTGGCTATGAACCACATTCACACTTCCCAGGTGTGTAGCCAGGAGATCACTACAAAGCCTTTACAAAGGGATTCCCGACGAGCGTGGGCCCACTGAGGTTTCACCCCTAACATCATACAACAGGATCCAACCCCGCTGCAGTGGCCCCCTCTTCAGCCTTGCGGTTCATATGGTAGTCCAGCTGACACCTATTCCCCGCACCATCCAACACACCCATACTACGCCGGGGATACACCTAATTAATTGGCCAAGCTGCCCCATCTCAGCATGTGGTTGGCACGGTAAAGCAAGGTTACATGCTCCATGAACCGGTCCTTAGGATCCAGGCAAGTACTAAATACAAATCCGAGTCTCGTGCACCCAGCACCAACCAAATCATCCAACTTGCCTTGATTCCTACCTCTACATAACTCATAACATTTCATTCAAGAATAAGGTAAATAAATTGATGATCTCATATCGCAATTATCCCATTCTATGCATGGCTAAGCATAATAATAAATGTCATGATAAAATAAATCCCAACCCAATCTACAAGGAAACAAGGTAATGCAATTCTAAGGAAACTTCCTAGCATGGGTTTCATATTTCAATTGACAATGCAAATAATTCTATCTACACATCCTAACATAGGATCAAAGTGGTCAAGGACACTTGCCTTCTTCCTGCTGCTCTGCGAATGGAAAGTCTTGATCTTGGAAGGGGAGAACTTGCTCTGGGGCAGGTTCTACTCATGCCAACACACATAGCAAAAGAAAACAACAATCCATAAGACATAGTTCACACTTTCACTCCACACATACATACATATGATAGTCATTCACATTTCTAAGTGTTGTGGTTACTCTAGATGTGTTGATTTTTAGCCTACATGCACTTTTAAACATATGTATATGATTTCTAACTATTGTATTCAGATTTCTGTTTGCACACTATATATGAATTTCCAATTTAAACAAATTCTTTAATACACTCTTTAGCTACCAAGTTTGCATGGAAGGTAATTTCCTACTCCCAAATGGGTTTTTAGATCTTCTACCAAATCCTACACTGAAGTCTTTGGATTTGGAGACTTCATTTATCATTTTCTAGTTATGCATTCCTATTTTCCTATATTTTCCAGATTTATTTTCGATGCCTAAAAGTGAGTTTTAATATTAAATAGTAGGGCATATCATCTAAACGGAATAGGTTCTGATCTAAAATATTAAATAATATATTTTGGAACTTCTCCTCTGATGTGAACAAATTTAAATTTATTTGACCAATTTTCAGAATTATTTCCTAGCCTAAAATATGTTTCTATAACTAATAAATATGAACAATCAACTAGACAGATTCATTTCTGCTTAAAATCTATTTTTAACTCATTCTAAAGTTTTCCAAGTGCTAGGAGAGTTTAAATTTGAATTTACAATGTGTTTGCCTCACCTTTTAAATTTTAAATCCTAATGACATATTCAAATTCCTAAATTTAATATCATATAGGGTTAAAAAGGTAAACTCACCCCTCTACAGGGTCTATTATATTATTTCATAAATTTCCAGGGGTCTAACTACATATAACATAGGGGTTTTCCTAATTTTTATTAAGTCCAGGGGCTAAAACTGATTTTTAAATGAATTTACATGAATTTCTGAAGTTCCAGGGGCTAGATCAGAAGTTTCCGGGGCTAGCTCGTGTTTTACGAGATCCCCAGGGGGTAGCGCGTAAGAATCCCGACCTTTATAATGCGGAGCTGATGTGGACCGTCCGATTTTAAACAGACGGCTCAGATTAGATCGCCGAACCGGTACGCGCGGGTTTTAATTCTACCGTGCGATTTAAAATAGACGGCGCATAAGCGGCCACGTCGCTCTGACCGTGTGCGGCGACGCTGCCCTGCGGCGCGAGGCGGCGGGAGGCGGCGATCTCGCCGGAAAACTTCGGATCTTCGTCTATTCTTCCTAAAACTGGGATTTCATGGCATAGATCGGTAGAGGGGAGGTCGGGGATCTTACCTCGGGGTTTTTCTTGAGCTCGGAGGTCCTGGAAGGCAGTCAGCGTCGAGGTCCGAGATGGAATCACTGCGGTGCTCGTCGGAGCCGTGCCTAGAGCGCAACCACCGAGTCTTCTGCACCTGCGTGATTCCCCGGAGGCGGTGGAACACGATCGACGCGTTAGATCAGAGAACCCGAGCAAAGATCGAGAGAAAACGGCCGGAGAAGCTCTGGTTCTCACCGGGAGGAAAAACAGGCGATCGGGATAAAAAAAACGGTTGATGTCGGCGCTTATATAGACGAGGGAGGGCGGCGGTCGGTTGGGATCGAGCTGGAGTCGTCCGGGGACCAGAATCTCGGCTGGGGAACGCGGTTTTCCGAGTTAGTTTCGATCGGGCGCGCGCGGAGGAGTCCGGGTAGTTGGCGTGAGCGGGAGGTCAGGGATGACACACGGGTCCCGCGTGTCAGTGAGAGAGAGGGGGGAGCGCGCGGCTGCGGGCTGGCGCAAGGGAGGGTGGGCCGGCTGGTGGGTTTCGGCCCACTGGCCGGGGGTTTTGTTTTTTTCTTTTTCTTTTTTGTTTTCTTTTATTTTTTGAGTTGAATTTGAATTCCAATTTAAATTTGAATTTCTACACCACATGCAATACGTCCAAAATTTTTTAAATTCCCCTCTTAACAGGTTTTGGGGTGTTACAAACCTTTTGTGATAGCTGTGGAGATCTGATCCCGGATCACCGTTGACACGACCCCATTGGTCCTGTCGAGCCAGGATCACGCTGAGGGGTGCTGCGTTGCACAGCACCGTATAACACACGTCAAAGGTGCAAAGCGGAAGCGGAAGTTTTATTACATAAACAGTTATATGAACATGTTTACATCAAAATAAGTTTAGTCCACACTCGCGGGCGTAGACTAAGCATCAAGTACACGTTCAGCCCTTGAACGTGTCCTTGCTAGCACGAACGCACACTAACTCTGCGGCGTGCACGACTCCCACTCGACGGGGTTCCCCTCCTGGGGTTCCGTCTCCTCTTCGGGAGTCCCTTCCTCATAGAACCCTGCAAAAGCTTCAAACACAAGCAGTGAGCACGAAGGCTCAGCAAGTCTGACCCGTCTCACCTAAACATGGAACTTCTACATGAGGGTAATGGGTTGCATGAGGTAAAAATCATTTGCAAGGACTCGCCTAATTAGTAGAACCTTACTTTCAAGTTTTAGCAGCAGGTTGTGGAGAACCTTACGCTAAGGCACATGAGAGAGCCGCAATCAAACAAGAAACGCATTTCTCTCATGTACTTTGCCCAAAGTTGAAAAGAACTTTAGTTAGCGCTAAGCTACAGCATATCATTAACAATCAATGTCCAGCTTTCAATCAGCAACATTTTAACATGTGACTAGCCTGTTCTTTCTACGTCACGGTACAGTGAACAAGTGGTACTCACTGACCGCGAGGGACGGCGATTATAATCGATTTACACCTGCAGGGTTACCCGAACAACCCGTCACGTACGCCCGTACTCGATGTTGCCTACAACAACCATCACGGACGCCGTACGCGACTACCTTTCACCCGTTAGCCAAATATTGAACCGGTCCCATCGTCCCGAGCAAGAGGTCTCTGCACGCGCATCTCCGTGCCGCCAGCCGATTTACACCTCGAGCTCTCAACCTACCCTCTGAACGACGGGCAATGCCTCAATACCCAGCTACCCGAGTTACATCAGTTTCCCGGTTCCCATATAGCCGGTAGGTCTTCGGTACTGTTCTAGCTTGTTCAACAGGCCCGCACACGGCTCGGTCCTCAATCGACACAAGCGGAGCTACAGCACACAGGCCCCAAAGTCCTGCTGCCCTTACTCTCCGCTCGGTCTCATTTTCTTGCCATGTGTATCATGTGCTATCTCTACCCGAGCAATGTGCCTCTAGCCTATTCTCGCGAGTAGTTCCAACTACTCGACTTGTACCGAATCCTACTCTATCCTAGCAATGCAGTAGCTAGCGGGGTTTGCAATCCTAAACCCCAACCCATGGTTTTCTTGGCTATGCAGTGGGGTTTCCAAACAAGACTCTAATGCACAGAATAAAGGAAACAAGTATGTGCTCAAAACAATAAAAATTTATAAAATGGTTAATGCAAACCGGAGCTTGCCTTGCTGCTCTTGGTCGTAGGCTAGCTGTTCCTCCGGAGTAACGAAGTCTAGGACTTCGGGTTCCTCCTCGACCTTAGCGACTACATGATATAAGAAACATATGAATCAATTTAAATGCATTTGTATTAATTTTGAAGTTGTGAAGTCTATAACCTTTGCTAGATAGACCTAATGACTGTGAAACTTTTGCTGTGGCTTGGTTACAACCTAAACAGAGACTTGGTCAAGTTTTAGTTGCAGCAAAGCTCATTTGAGCCCTCCACAAATAATTATGTCCTTGACCTTAATTGGAACTCTTAGGGTGTTCTAGGAATTTTCATGAGACAAACTATGACTTTCTGAAAACTAGATTTTCAGAGGGTTCTAATGGAGTTGGTCTCACTTAATTTGGAAGTCTCTAACTAAAGATATGAGCTAAACAATTTCAGAGAAAATTCTGAAAATGTTTCTGAACATTTTCTATTTTCTCTGGAACAGTTTTACTAATCACACCATTAGGTGGACTAAATGAGCTCAAATGGATCTGAAATTTTTATGGTAGTTCAAGGATATTTTGGTGAACATCTCAGCAAAATTTCAGGATTTTCCCCCAAAGGATTCTCCAGTTAAAATTCCTAACAGTTTAAACTTTAAGGAATTAATTCTGGAGAAATAAGGAATTTCATGAAGTGAAACTTGATTTTCTGGAAAGTACTCAGAGAGCTGAATCCAGCAAAATTTGGTTCACTCAATTTGGAGCTTTCTAGCCAAAGTTATAAAGATTTGAAGTTTGAACTAAAACTGAAATTCGGGGAAAAGTTTAAACTCTGGCTTGTGGGCCCCGCACACAGTGCGTCGTCTCCCTCCTCGCGCCAACTGCGCGGCGGCGGCGTTCTCCGGCGACCCTCGCCGGAACTGAGTTCCCGGCCAACTCCCGGCCCGAAACTTGCCGCCTGCCCCTTCTCCGACCCCCTGGACTCGATGGTAGGGTCGCCGGCCGCCGGCGATGACCGGAAACCCGTGCGCACTAGTGACAGCACCTGCTAGGGTTCCGGTGAGGTCGGTCCCGCTCTCTCGTGCATCAAATCGACCGGAAAACGGTCGGAGAGCATCAGTAGGGCATGGGAAACACGAACTAGGGCTGGGTGGAAGCTAGAAATACCGGCAACTAGGCTCTCGACGGTGAGCCGAGGTGTTCAGCCATGGCGGCGGGGAAAACAGCCATATCATGGCCGATCCTCGATGGTTTTCTCTAATTCCAGTCCGAGCG
The DNA here is from genome assembly GCA_030760725.1 of Neostapfia colusana. Lineage (NCBI taxonomy): Eukaryota > Viridiplantae > Streptophyta > Magnoliopsida > Poales > Poaceae > Neostapfia > Neostapfia colusana. Next base: position 97,471,542 of record JASWHV010000007.1, on the reverse strand, counting down.
TGGGCGCTATCGTGCGTAGAAGCTACTAGGTAACGAGCTCGTCCAACCTTCGTGCATAGAGCACGAATTTCACCCGAAGGTGAGCTCGGTTCTTATGAACTGATCAAGAGTAAATTTGGAAATTCTCGGCCGAGGGTTGATCAATCGCCAAACGGCTTTCGGCTACTCCATCTACATACAATCACGCACCTTTCTTGTGTAGAGAAGAGGACGTGACAACGGCTGTGCCGTGCTGTCCACGGGAGCCCGATCGGCGGCGATGTTCGGCTCGCCGGAGAAATGGCTCGTACAGCTCGAAGAAGCTTGCTCACTGGCCAACACGGAGTGTGGGAGGTTGCTCACGATCCCTTGGTGCCGTTTTGCTGTGGAGGAGGCTTTGCTTCGCGGGCGATCGGCTTGATCAAGCGGGAGCTCGAGCGGCGGCGATGGCAGTGGAAAAACAGGTCGTGCACGTCGGCAGCTCGGGGAATGGCGACTGAAGCACGCCGGGGAGGGAATAAATAGCCCGGCGGCTGGCCTCCGGCTTGGGGCGCGCAGCAGGAGCTGGCGCCGGCTGCCCCCTTCGGTGGCGCGCGCGCACAGCAGCCGGGAACCGACTGAACTGTGTTTCAGTCGGTTTGTTTTGAGGCAGAGGCTGACATGTGGGTCCCACCCCTCTTTTAACCTCTGAAATTTACTCCTAACAGCTGTGGTAAACAGTGAACCCTATTCTACCCTTGGCAATTCAAATTATTCACCCAAGAGCCATTTGAATTGATCAAAGTTCAAATGAGGTTTGGTTTGAATGAATTTCAGCACAAGTTCAGTTTGAAATTCAAATAAAGTTTGAATTTCTCCCCCTTAGCTCATGTCAAGATCAACCCCAAATGGAGTGAAAATTGGTGTGTGAGCTCACAAAAATGTGCTGAGCAAGAATATGCCTTCCACTTTCAAATTCATGGTATAAAAACAGTTTGAATTTGAATATGTTTTCAAACTGCCCTTTTCCTATCTATACCCAAGATGACCTCAAAAAGGTTTTGAATTTGGGTGAAACTTGGCATGGACATCCTTAGCAAAGTGTAGGAGTTTTCATATGTCCAGCCCATCCCTATCACATGTGGGAAATACCACTTTTGCAATGTGTAAGTTTGTTCTCTAATGAGCATGTTGATAATTGTTACTTGCTCTTCATTTGTGTTCATCATTCTTGCTCAAATGAGGTGTGTGGTGTGGTGATGAACACTACAATTGGGTGTCAAAAACTGAGGCCCTTACATTCCTCCCCCCTTAAAAGAATCTCGTCCCGAGATTATAAGGTGAAAATGAGAGAGAGGACGGTGGAAAAATTACCGGATATGCGACGTGAGAAAGTCGGGGTAGTTAGTGCGAAGGAATTCTTCGCTCTCCCATGTCGCTTCGTCCATGGAGTGATTACTCCATAAAACCTTGTAGAACCACAACGTACGGTTGCGTGTGGTTCGGGCCTTTTCATCAATAATCTGCACCGGTTCCTCCCGATAGGCGAGATCCGGTTGCAGTTCTTCAATGTCTTCCAGCTGAACGGTAGTTGATAGCTTGAGACACTTCCTCAGCTGGGAAATGTGAAAGACGTCGTGCACACCGGAAAGTGCTTCTGGTAATTTCAGCCGGTATGCTACCGATCCACATCTTTCGGTAATCTGGAATGGACCGATGAATCGGGGTGCCAACTTTCCTCTCACCCCAAATCTGTTTACGCCCTTCATTGGAGACACTCGTAGGTATACGTGATCTCCAACTTCGAATTGTAATGGGCGCCTTCTCCGGTCCGCATACTGTTTCTGTCGGGATTGAGCGGCTTTTAGGTTCTCTTGAATTAGTCGAACCTTTTCTTCCGCGTTGTTTACAAGGTCAATCCCGAAGGTAACCCTTTCGCCAGACTCACACCAGTTCAATGGTGTGCGGCATTTTCTTCCGTATAGCACCTCGTAGGGCGCCATCCTGATGCTGGCTTGGTACCCATTGTTGTACGAGAACAAGGCTAACGGCAAGTGATCATCCCAATTCTTGCCGTGGTCGATAGCGCAAGCTCGTAGCATGTCTTCTAGAATCTGATTTACCCGCTCGGTTTGTCCATCCGTCTGCGGGTGGTAGGCTGAACTACGGATCAGCTTCGTCCCCAAGGCAGCGTGTAGCTGCTCCCAAAAACGGGACACAAATAAAGTGCCCCGGTCCGATATGATGGTACGGGGTACGCCGTATAAGCATAGGATCCGTGAGATGTACAGTTCAGCGTACTTCTTGGCGTTGTAGTTGGTGTTGACCGGGATGAAATGGGCAACTTTGGTGAGCCGATCGACGATCACCCACACAGAATCATGTTTCTGTAAGGTGGTGGGTAAACCCACGACGAAATCCATGCTCACGTCCTCCCATTTCCAGGCAGGAATGCCTAGTGGTTGCAGCAGTCCCGGTTTCCGCATATGGTCTGCCTTCACCCTTCGACAGGTATCACACTCGGACACGTATTTGGCAGTTTCTCGCTTCATCCGTGTCCACCAAAACCTTCTTCTGAGTTCTTGATACATTTTGTTGCTGCCGGGGTGAATAGAAAACTTTGATAAGTGAGCCTCATCAAAGATTTTCTTCCGTAACTCCGGGTTTCGAGGTACGACGATCCGGTCCTTGAACCATAGGATGCCGTCTCCGTCCTTCCGGAAACATTTCAACTCCCCACTATCTACTCGTCTCCGTAAATGTGACATGCCCTTGTCATTCTTCTGGGCTGCCGCTATCTCTTCACGGATGGTGGGGATCAAAGCTAGGTTGTAGAGAGCTCCGTGTGGAATCACATGGAGTGGTGGTTCGCTCTCTTCCAACGGTGTGATGGTCAGATTATTGACGTGTGACTTGCGGCTCAGCGCATCTGCCACAACGTTTGCCTTGCCCGGGTGATAATGGATCTCTATCTCATAATCCTTTATCAGTTCTAACCATCTTCGTTGCCTCATGTTCAGCTCCTTCTGAGTGAATATGTACTTGAGGCTTTTGTGGTCGGTATATAAATGTACGAGGTTACCGAGTAGGTAGTGCCTCCACATCTTCAGTGCAAGTACCACGGCAGCGAGCTCCAAGTCGTGAGTTGGATAATTTTGCTCGTGGTTCCTAAGCTGCCGTGATCCATACGCGACCACTCTTCGGTCTTGCATCAGCACACATCCGAGCCCAATGCCGGATGCATCGCAGTACACATCGAACGGTTTTGTTGTGTCTGGCTGCGCCAAAACCGGTGCTGATGTCAGGTGCTTGACTAAAGCCTTGAATGCTGCTTCACATGCTGGACTCCAAACATATTTGGTAGCTTTCTTCAGCAGCTCTGTCATTGGCTTGGCAATCTTCGAGAAGTTCGGAATGAACCTCCGATAATATCCCGCGAGTCCGAGGAAACTCCGTACCTCATGAACAGTTCTCGGGGATTTCCAATTCAGCACTTGCGTGATCTTGCTCGTGTCCACAGCGATACCCTCCGCTGAGATGATATGCCCGAGGAAAGGCACTTGCGATATCCAAAACTCGCATTTGCTGAACTTCGCGTATAACTTGTGATCCCGCAGCCGTTGCAAGACTATACGCAGATGTTTCTTGTGATCTTCCTCCGACTTGGAATATACCAGGATGTCGTCGATGAAGACCACGACAAACTTGTCCAGCTCCGGCATGAACACCGAGTTCATTAAGTACATGAAGTGAGCTGGAGCATTGGTGAGGCCAAAGGACATGACCAGGTACTCATAAAGTCCGTACCTTGTCGAGAAAGCTGTCTTTGGAATGTCCTCCGCCCTTATCTTAATCTGATGGTACCCGGATCTTAAATCCATCTTGGAAAAGATCTTTGCTTCGACCAACTGATCAAACAACATGTCGATCCGTGGCAACGGGTACTTGTTCTTGATGGTTACGGCATTTAATGGACGGTAGTCCACACAAAGCCGCAACGTTTCATCCTTCTTTTTGACAAATAATGCCGAACAGCCCCATGGCGAGGAGCTCGGCCTAATAAAACCCTTCTCCAGAAGGTCCGTGAGCTGAATCTTCAGTTCAGCCAACTCCTTGGGCGCCATCTTGTACGGCCTTCGGGATATTGGCATGGTTCCCGGTGCGAGTTCAATCTTGAACTCCACCTCTCTATCGGGTGGCATCCCCGGCAAATCGTCCGGGAATACATCCGGGAACTCTCGGACCACTGGAATGTCTTCCAATCTGATGGTTGTGGCTTGATAGACACTTGGAAGTTTTATTTCTGGACTGTCCAGAAATAATGAGTGAGAACCGTGCACTTCTGAGTTTAAGTGCACGACTCGAAGGACGGTGTCTAAAACAGCGCCGTGGCGGGTTAACCACGACATCCCTAGGATGACATCGACCTTCTGCCCCTCTAAGATAATGAGAGACGTGGGGTACACTCTACCCGCTAAGCATAATGGTGCTTTGGAGACCATTACGCTTGCTGAAATCTTCCCACCCGGTGAACAAATTAAATATGGACTATCGGTGGGTAGTATTGGCAAGCTGTGTTTAGCAATGAAAGCTTGGCTAATAAAATTATGCGTGGCGCCTGAATCAAATAGTATTATAGCGGGATGCTGGTGGAGTTGGAACATACCCGCAAGGATTGGCTCGCCCTCCGGCACGTCCTCAATGGCAAGCTGGTGGACAGTGCCGGGCCTAGGGTTTGCCCGCCGCGCATTAGTAGGGTTCCGGGGTTGATTCCTCCCCGGAAACTGTGGTGCCACTCCGCCGCCTTGCCTCTCCGGGCAACTGCTCGCGAAGTGTCCTGGACGACCACACTTGTAACATGTGGCCGCTGCTGGTGGAGTACTCGGGGGACGAAAGCCCGGCATGCGTTGCGGAGGTGCAAACGCACGCGGCATCGCCCGCTGCTGCTGTTGTTGTTGCGGTGGTGCTGGCAGTGCCGGCCGGAATGCCGGTGAAGAGTACGGCCGACTGCGGAACAGCATCGACCGCTGTGGTGGCTGCCAGCGTGGACCTGATGGTGGGCGATTCATCATCCGAAACTTCTGAGAAGGACCACCTCCTTCTCCGCTGCTCTGCGGCACGCTTTGCTTTCGCTCTGCCGCCGCCAACTCCTTGCCGGAGTCCTCCTGAACAATCGCAGCATCAATGATGTCGTTGAGGCTGCCGCGATTGAACATCGCCAACTTGTCCTTCAGGAGCGGGTTAAGCCCCTGGTAAAAGTGGTCCCGCCGCTTCTCGTCCGTATCTGCGTGATACGACGCGTAGAGCACGAGATCGTTGAATGCCCTGGAATATTCCAGCGCGTTCCGGCTCCCTTGTTGCAGGTGTAGGAACTCCTGCGTCTTCCTCTTCATCAAACCGGGCGGTATATGATAGGCCCTGAAGGCCGTCCGGAACTACGCCCAGGTCATCACTCGGTCGGTGGGTTGTGAAGCACAAAAGTTGGCCCACCACGCGCTCGCGGATCCTTGGAGCTGCTGGACCGCGAACTGAGTCTTGCGCTGCTCGCTGATTTGGAGCAGCCCGAACTTCATCTCTATGGCGCGGAGCCAGTTGTCCGCGTCAAGTGGTTCATCCGCCCTTGAGAATACAGTGGGATGAGTCGCCAGGAAGTCAGAGTAGGAGCTCTGTTGGCGCTCCTCACGATCTTGACGTCTCTCTGGGCGAGACGTATTGGCGATGAGAGTCTGCAGCAACTCTGTGTGCTGCTGATGCGAGCCCGCCATTGCCGCGACAATGTCGGCCAATGTAACCGTTGGTAGTGGCGGTGGCGGTGTTTGCTGTTGCTGCTGCTGCTGCTGTCCCGAGGAGTCCTCGGGAGGCGGTTGGGAGGTCTCTCCCCCTTGGCTAGTACCTCCAACATCAGGGTTGGCACGAGTACGCGTCATTCTGAAATTCAGCACAGCAGCAATTAGCACATGTCTTGCTCAAAATTCCATAAACAGCAGTAGGTATTGAAGCGATGCATGATTAACTTGCACAACATTCACATATATTGATAAAGCCTAAACTTTATACAAGATACATTATTCTCGGGTCTCCGAGAAGTCGTGCTCATGTCGTCACTACCTATACATACGCTACTGTCTATACGACATGTCACCGATTACAAAAGTTGGGTTACGCTACCCTAGCTGCCCTACTTGGCAACCGTAACCCCCTACTCGGAGTAGAACTCGACCTCCTGTGGGTCGTCCTCCTCCGGTACCTCGGCTGGTGGCTCTGGATCTACCACCTCTTCTCCCATTCCGGGTTCTCCCATTGCTGGAAGACCCAAGACCACCGGTATGCCTAACACCGGGGGCACGAGGTCCTGCAATGCATGCACCTCGTCCATAGCCTGGTTGTAGTCCTCTTCCCAGCCTTGTCCTTCCTCAATAGCGTCGTCCCGCTCTTGCGCAAGGTCCTCATTCTGCTGGGTTAGGGTCTGCACCAGCTCTTGCAACGCCGCGATGTCAACACGGCTCTTCTTCTTTGCCTTCTTCAGACGACGAAACTGATTGTGTTGTTCATTCAGTCGCTTGATCGTCGGAAGGAGCACATTGCGGAGTGCACTGTGAGCACTCTCAAAATGATCTCCACGGCTTGTGCTCTCCTTGAGCTTGGTGGCGAGATGCTCCGTATGAACAGCTTGGCTGTCCATCACAGCGTTTCCCGCCCTCATTTGGAGGCTGATGTTTGCCTCCGCGGGGTTGTACCTTGGGCAAGCCGGGTCTGTTGCCTCCAGGTACCTTTCTTCCCACACATGCTGAGCTCGTCCCTCCACCGGAACGAGTGCGTATGGAGTTCCCTCCATAGCCTGCACGTGTAGTTGGCAGAAACGTGACATAGTGTCACGGGCTGCCACTTGCCACATCCCTTCCGGTTGTCTTCCTCTCACCGTGACGGTGAAGGGCACCCAACCGGGTGGCGTAGGTCCTGCGGAAACTTCGACATGGATCGTCCACGTCTTGTTCCCCTCTTCGCCTTCTGCCTTGGCGAAGTATTGCGGCATCTGATTGTACCCGAAATATTGGAGCATTTGCCGCAATACTTCCGGGTAGCCGCTACGGTCAGAGCAGTGGGAAACTACCCACCCATTCTCCAACCATTTATCTGCTGCCATCTGTAAAAATATATTTGAGAAATGTCAAATATTTATTTGAACAGTAAACCATTGAGTTATAACATAAGATATGTCATTGAACCCATAACACTTGGAAACATAGTTCAAATTTTTAAACAAATTTGACTGCTGATCTGCTGTTACCATGACAGCCCTGACCAGTTTCCATATCAACCTGATTTAGGCCAGGCTAAAAGCAAAACCAGTCCTGGAGCTCAACATCAAAGTTAAAGTTAACTTCAATAGCTTTCCAGAAAGTATTTGGTTGGCCTAAGATCTGTCCTGGTTCAAAAGTTATGAGATATCAAAGTTAACAGAATTTCTGGAAACAATTGGACAGCACCTCCCTGCTTTAGGTACTGATTTGATCCAAGAATCCCAGTTAATTCTGTTCCTAATCTGACAAAACTTTCTGTTACAAATTTGTAACCCATCTCATAAGCTTTCCAGAACTACCTCATTTCCTATTTTTGGATTTTTAAGCAGGAAGTTATACTTAATTTACAGAGAGTTTACAGAGAGTCTTTGCTCTGTCCTGTTTTCTGGACAGTTTCAACTCCACTGCATTTTTCGAGTGGTTAAGGGATGAAACACCTCTGGAGCTCAACAGAAAAGTTGTAAAGCTCCTCCAAAGCTTTCCATAGATGTATCATACGACCCCAACCTCGAAAGAACTCAACCTCTAACCTCTGATTAACTTCAGCCTTGATTCAGCTGAAAACAGAGTGCTCTGTCCTTAACATCCTATAAGTTGAAAACTTGTTAACTTTGAATATCCTGTACAAGGGAAGGAGTTACATCAATTTTTACTACTTTGGATCAAACCTTCAAATTTTTAAATGAAGTTGTTCATTTAGTTGGGTGTGACGTCGATGCGTCACCAGCTTATGTCGGTACTACGTCCTCACAAAGGAAAAACCTATACCGGACTTAGCCGGCTTCGTTAGTTCAGTGGCACTACTCGTCACTCGCACACGGATGCTACACGTCTACCATTTCGTGGTAAGGCTACCTGCAGAAACTCAAACAATCATCAGACTCGGCTGCACACCGAGCCCGGAATCCATACAGTTTGTACACCCGGCCGTCATCACTCGCCCGGATGTTCTCAAGCCAAACACGCCTTGAGTTACGTGTTCACGTTTCAGACCACGTGACGGGGTCTCCCATGTTGCACCACGCACGCCAGGGACAGATGTTGCTTGAATACCCCAAACGACATGAAGAGTCGTAGAGGATACTAAAGCGGGTCGGGTTACCTGCCACCCGTGGGGCTCCACCCTTCAGCTTGTGCGCACTGGTGGACAGCGCTTACGTGCACCCCCCAAGACATGAACGTCCCGAGATGCACGATTTTCCGACATAACAATTAGGTTACTAAGCCACTTTCTATATACTAATAACATCCTTATACGGGCTACTAACTCGTTCCTCACTGGATTTTTGAAAAAGAAGACCTTTGTACTGTGTTAAACCTCAAGCGAGCTCTGATACCACGCTGACACGACCCCATTGGTCCTGTCGAGCCAGGATCACGCTGAGGGGTGCTGCGTTGCACAGCACCGTATAACACACGTCAAAGGTGCAAAGCGGAAGCGGAAGTTTTATTACATAAACAGTTATATGAACATGTTTACATCAAAATAAGTTTAGTCCACACTCGCGGGCGTAGACTAAGCATCAAGTACTCCTTGCTAGCACACACGCACACTAACTCTGCGGCGTGCACGACTCCCACTCGATGGGGTTCCCCTCCTGGGGTTCCGTCTCCTCTTCGGGAGTCCCTTCCTCATAGAACCCTGCAAAAGCTTCAAACACAAGCAGTGAGCACGAAGGCTCAGCAAGTCTGACCCGTCTCACCTAAACATGGAACTTCTACATGAGGGTAATGGGTTGCATGAGGTAAAAATCATTTGCAAGGACTCGCCTAATTAGTAGAACCTTACTTTCAAGTTTTAGCAGCAGGTTGTGGAGAACCTTATGCTAAGGCACATGAGAGAGCCGCAATCAAACAAGAAACGCATTTCTCTCATGTACTTTGCCCAAAGTTGAAAAGAACTTTAGTTAGCGCTAAGCTACAGCATATCATTAACAATCAATGTCCAGCTTTCAATCAGCAACATTTTAACATGTGACTAGCCTGTTCGTTCTACGTCACGGTACAGTGAACAAGTGGTACTCACTGACCGCGAGGGACGGCGATTATAATCGATTTACACCTGCAGGGTTACCCGAACAACCCGTCACGTACGCCCGTACTCGATGTTGCCTACAACAACCATCACGGACGCCGTACGCGACTACCTTTCACCCGTTAGCCAAATATTGAACCGGTCCCATCGTCCCGAGCAAGAGGTCTCTGCACGCGCATCTCCGTGCCGCCAGCCGATTTACACCTCGAGCTCTCAACCTACCCTCTGAACGACGGGCAATGCCTCAATACCCAGCTACCCGAGTTACATCAGTTTCCCGGTTCCCATATAGCCGGTAGGTCTTCGGTACTGTTCTAGCTTGTTCAACAGGCCCGCACACGGCTCGGTCCTCAATCGACACAAGCAGAGCTACAGCACACAGGCCCCAAAGTCCTGCTGCCCTTACTCTCCGCTCGGTCTCATTTTCTTGCCATGTGTATCATGTGCTATCTCTACCCGAGCAATGTGCCTCTAGCCTATTCTCGCGAGTAGTTCCAACTACTCGACTTGTACCGAATCCTACTCTATCCTAGCAATGCAGTAGCTAGCGGGGTTTGCAATCCTAAACCCCAACCCATGGTTTTCTTGGCTATGCAGTGGGGTTTCCAAACAAGACTCTAATGCACAGAATAAAGGAAACAAGTATGTGCTCAAAACAATAAAAATTTATAAAATGGTTAATGCAAACCGGAGCTTGCCTTGCTGCTCTTGGTCGTAGGCTAGCTGTTCCTCCGGAGTAACGAAGTCTAGGACTTCGGGTTCCTCCTCGACCTTAGCGACTACATGATATAAGAAACATATGTATCAATTTAAATGCATTTGTATTAATTTTGAAGTTGTGAAGTCTATAACCTTTGCTAGATAGACCTAATGACTGTGAAACTTTTGCTGTGGCTTGGTTACAACCTAAACAGAGACTTGGTCAAGTTTTAGTTGCAGCAAAGCTCATTTGAGCCCTCCACAAATAATTATGTCCTTGACATTAATTGGAACTCTTAGGGTGTTCTAGGAATTTTCATGAGACAAACTATGACTTTCTGAAAACTAGATTTTCAGAGGGTTCTAATGGAGTTGGTCTCACTTAATTTGGATGTCTCTAACTAAAGATATGAGCTAAACAATTTCAGAGAAAATTCTGAAAATGTTTCTGAACATTTTCTATTTTCTCTGGAACAGTTTTACTAATCACACCATTAGGTGGACTAAATGAGCTCAAATGGATCTGAAGTTTTTATGGTAGTTCAAGGATATTTTGGTGAACATCTCAGCAAAATTTCAGGATTTTCCCCCAAAGGATTCTCCAGTTAAAATTCCTAACAGTTTAAACTTTAAGGAATTAATTCTGGAGAAATAAGGAATTTCATGAAGTGAAACTTGATTTTATGGAAAGTACTCAGAGAGCTGAATCCAGCAAAATTTGGTTCACTCAATTTGGAGCTTTCTAGCCAAAGTTATAAAGATTTGAAGTTTGAACTAAAACTGAAATTCGGGGAAAAGTTTAAACTCTGGCTTGTGGGCCCCGCACACAGTGCGTCGTCTCCCTCCTCGCGCCAACTGCGCGGCGGCGGCGTTCTCCGGCGACCCTCGCCGGAACTGAGTTCCCGGCCAACTCCCGGCCCGAAACTTGCCGCCTGCCCCTTCTCCGACCCCCTGGACTCGATGGTAGGGTCGCCGGCCGCCGGCGATGACTGGAAACCCGTGCGCACCGGTGACAGCACCTGCTAGGGTTCCGGTGAGGTCGGTCCCGCTCTCTCGTGCATCAAATCGACCGGAAATCGGTCGGAGAGCATCAGTAGGGCATGGGAAACACGAACTAGGGCTGGGTGGAAGCTAGAAATACCGGCAACTAGGCTCTCGACGGTGAGCCGAGGTGTTCAGCCATGGCGGCGGGGAAAACAGCCATATCATGGCCGATCCTCGATGGTTTTCTCTAATTCCAGTCCGAGCGTGGGCGCTATCGTGCGTAGAAGCTACTAGGTAACGAGCTCGTCCAACCTTCGTGCATAGAGCACGAATTTCACCCGAAGGTGAGCTCGGTTCTTATGAACTGATCAAGAGTAAATTTGGAAATTCTCGGCCGAGGGTTGATCAATCGCCAAACGGCTTTCGGCTACTCCATCTACATACAATCACGCACCTTTCTTGTGTAGAGAAGAGGACGTGACAATGGCTGTGCCGTGCTGTCCACGGGAGCCCGATCGGCGGCGATGTTCGGCTCGCCGGAGAAATGGCGCGTACAGCTCGAAGAAGCTTGCTCACTGGCCAACACGGAGTGTGGGAGGTTGCTCACGATCCCTTGGTGCCGTTTTGCTGTGGAGGAGGCTGTGCTTCGCGGGCGATCGGCTTGATCAAGCGGGAGCTCGAGCGGCGGCGATGGCAGTGGAAAAACAGGTCGTGCACGTCGGCAGCTCGGGGAATGGCGACTGAAGCACGCCGGGGAGGGAATAAATAGCCCGGCGGCTGGCCTCCGGCTTGGGGCGCGCAGCAGGAGCTGGCGCCGGCTGCCCCCTTCGGTGGCGCGCGCGCACAGCAGCCGGGAACCGACTGAACTGTGTTTCAGTCGGTTTGTTTTGAGGCAGAGGCTGACATGTGGGTCCCACCCCTCTTTTAACCTCTGAAATTTACTCCTAACAGCTGTGGTAAACAGTGAACCCTATTCTACCCTTGGCAATTCAAATTATTCACCCAAGAGCCATTTGAATTGATCAAAGTTCAAATGAGGTTTGGTTTGAATGAATTTCAGCACAAGTTCAGTTTGAAATTCAAATAAAGTTTGAATTTCTCCCCCTTAGCTCATGTCAAGATCAACCCCAAATGGAGTGAAAATTGGTGTGTGAGCTCACAAAAATGTGCTGAGCAAGAATATGCCTTCCACTTTCAAATTCATGGTATAAAAACAGTTTGAATTTGAATATGTTTTCAAACTGCCCTTTTCCTATCTATACCCAAGATGACCTCAAAAAGGTTTTGAATTTGGGTGAAACTTGGCATGGACATCCTTAGCAAAGTGTAGGAGTTTTCATATGTCCAGCCCATCCCTATCACATGTGGGAAATACCACTTTTGCAATGTGTAAGTTTGTTCTCTAATGAGCATGTTGATAATTGTTACTTGCTCTTCATTTGTGTTCATCATTCTTGCTCAAATGAGGTGTGTGGTGTAGTGATGAACACTACAATTGGGTGTCAAAAACTGAGGCCCTTACAACCGTCGCCCTGCTAATGAAGTTATGTGTTGCACCAGAGTCGAATAAAATGACAACCGGCTTGTCATTTAAGGTGAACCTGCCAGCAAGAACAGGTCCTCCCTTTGGCAGATCGTCGACTGACACATAATTAACGGTTCCCACTTTGTACATGGCCTTTCTTTGCTGTCCAAGATCACTCTTTGGAACTGGACCCGCAGACACAATGTTGCTGCTCGGTTCAGTTGCTTCATTGACGTTGAGCTCATTGTCAACGTGAAGTGGGACAGCACTTGGTTCAGCTGAGAAATCACCTTGTTCATCTTCAACCTCTTGAGGGCAATAATATCCTGGTGCACTTTGTTGATACTGAGGTGCATGAGAAACAAGTTGCTGCTGCGGTGGAGGTGAATAATACCTCTGTGGAGTAGAAGAGTGGTCAGCCTCCCAGAATGATTGCACCTCTTGTGGAATCTCTCGACCGGAAGGTGAACGGATTACCCACCGATACTTCTGAGGTAGACGATTGCATTCATCCTGTGATGAGTCCCTTTCCCTCTTTTCTTTGAGGCAGAGATTGTAATAATATTCCTGAGTGATAGCACAGCTCACAAACTCATCAAAATTCTCTTGGCTAACTTGAGCCAATTCACATCGCAGCCTAGCGGTCAGCCCTCGATAAAAATGATACCCCTTCAAGGATGGTGATTTCACGTAGTCAGGGACATATTGAGCTAAGCGATTGAATTCCTTCGCATATGCAATAATATTCATGTCCCCTTGCTTCAGACCCCAGAATTCATCATGACTTGTCTGCATTATGCCCGCTGGAATGAAACGAGCACGAAATGCATCCTGGAACTCCGCCCATGTGACACGATGCCCTGCTGGTTTGACAGCAAGGTAGTCTGCCCACCATGCTCCAGCAAAGCCGTGAAGCTGCTGAGCGGCATATAGAGTCTTCGAGAATTCATCACATTGGATCAAATCAAACTTGGACTCAATGACACGTAACTAGTGATTTGCTTCACAATGGTCAGCTGCCTCAGAGAATACCGGCGGTTGTGTCGCCAAGAAATCCAGATACGTGCTCTGGGTTGGCATGTGACGTTGAGCTTCTCTGTTTATGCCTTGCTGAACTAGAGTTTGGAGAGTTTCATTCATCTTTGCCATAATTTCTGCCAACCCGGTTGGCGATGGCTCTTGTTATGAAGAGGAGTCATTCCCACCTCGACTCGAACCTCCAATCTCCATTTGAGAGTGTGCGCGTACCATACTGCACCAAACAAAATTTTGAGTCAATCGAAATTCTATCTCAGTAGTATGTAAAGATAAGTAAAACATGAACATGTCATGAACTTTATGAAAGCATAACCACATTCATATTTGAACAAATCTTAAGTACGCTAAACTAATCAGCGGGACTACCCTGACCAGTTCACACAAACTTCAAATTTTTACTCAAGTTATCTACAGATTTTTGACTTGAGTTCAATACCAAAGTTTTAGTAAACTTCAGTATCTTTCAAACGGTGTGTCATAGACTCCTTAAGGGTTTTTCTACAAGAAGTTATGGCTTAAAAACAGCAAGGTCCAGAGAGGTTTTTGCTACTGTCCTGGTCCTGAACAGTTTGCCTTCAACTGGACTTTTCACCCACTTAACGTGTGATTTTGCTCTGGAGGTCTACAAAGAAGTTGTAGAGCACTTGAAAATTTCTCCAGAACTGTATCATACCTTAATTGGTTAAATATACTCAGAGTTATGCTCTGTAAAAGTACATCAAGAGTTCCTGCCAGAAACAGAGCACTCTGTTTTTGAAAACTTTGTTGCCTAGTTATACTCTCATTTGAATCTTAGCTCAAAATAAGAGTTCAGTATCTAATATTTGTTTCAAACTTCCATTTATAGTTGAAAGTTAGTTCATGAATCATTTCTTCATAGGGAAGAGGATTATTAAGTGTAGTACGGTGTCGATGCACCGTAAGACACATGTCGGTACTACGTAGCCTCACCAAAAGAAAATCCTAAACCGGATTATACCGGCATATCCGTTTTTATCAGTGGCACTAAGAAGGTCTCTCGCACACGTGTACTACACGGGATACGTACGTGGTTAGTACCTGCAGAAGAACACTCAATAGTGGTGCACTCAAAGGTCGTTTCATTTCAGGCAGTACCATAATTGAAAGTAAATACAAACGCCCGTATCATTGTCATATGGCCGTCCTTGAGTTAAGCCACGTCTCAAGGCACGTGATCGTGTTTTTACACCACACGACGGGGAACCTGAGTAGATCATGAACGGGTCGTCACGGTTGGGAATGTTATCAACCCAACGGATACCACCTACTGCCCTGCAGGGCACGCCGATGGCAAGCGCTGCATATGTCCTCCTGGGCTATTTCCAGACGAACATACTATTGCGTTACTGACCACATGATGGGGTCTCCACTTACTTGCCTAATGCACGCTAGGGATCAGCATTTCATATGAGCTCAGGAACATGAAGAGTCCAAGAGTCTCATATTGACGTCCCACACCAAGCTGTGAGACCTATCCCTGAACCACTTTCCTCGTCAGGGGAGCTAACCAAAATTGAACCGCTTTCGGTGGCGTTCCTTACCATGCTTACCTGAGCGTAGGTGCGTCGGTACATACTAAAAATTCAGAATTATAACAAATATGTTAGTGCTGCCACTTTAAGTAACTATACTACTATTGTCCTTATGTGGGCCTAATACCGTTTCCTCATCGTATCCTAAGTTTTTGTCGTAATACGATCCTTATTCCGTGCACTATTACAAATGCGGCTCTGATACCACGCTGACGGACCCCGCCGTCCCGATCATGTCACGGGGACGGGGCACCTTGCCCGGGAATCGCATTGGGTGGTGCCGTGTTATGCGGCACCCAACAGCACACATATAAGGAACAATGTATTACATAAATCAAAAGCGGAACCTTACAATTGCTCTTTGTAAATAATTTACAGAAAATAGCTACAGCGGAAGTCTATAAACAGCTCACGTCGAATATCTAAGAAGCACTCGAGAAGAGGTCCAGCCCACAGACTCCTCTCGCTAGCAACACGAAGACATGGCAGCGGCTAGATTCTCCAAGTGTGACATGACTCGGAAGTTCCCGAGTCTCACCGGACAACCTTCTTCATAGCGTCGAGGTTTACCTGCAAAACCACTTATATAGCAAGAGTGAGCACAAAGGCTCAGCAACACTTAACCGTCTCTCCTAAGACATGAAACTCTACATGAAAGTAATCAAAGACTTAAGACTGTCATTTGCGAAAAGACTCGCCTACGAGTTCATCCTTAACTCTCAAATTTTAGTCATAATAGTAGTGACCCTGCGCCCAGCAACATTGGAACTCCACAATCAAACAAGAAACGCTTCATTCCAATGTTGCTTGTCCCAAGGTGGAAAATAACTTTAGTTTGCTCTATCTCTACTTCGAACATGGTTCTCATGCAATTTCCAATTATCATAACAGCATTTAAAACTTTGCAAACTATTCCCACACAACTTGCTTACTACATCACAACACAGTGAGCAAGCGGTACTCATAACTGTAAAATCCCAAGAAAAGGGACTTGCAAAAAAATTTTCTTAACCTCACAACACCACAGTTTTTATTGTGGATATCTTAGGAAATATTGTGAAGAGCAAGTAACCTCCATCAAAAGAGTGATTAGAGGGGAAAGCCTTCATTTTCACAAAGTGGGATTTGTACACATGAACATGAGAGGTTGAGCTCACCCCAAGAACTTGACAAGTCTTGGGAAGGTTCAGTCCAAGTTTCATGTAAATCCAACACTTTTTGAGGCACTTTTGGGGGTATTTGAAAAAGAGGCCAATTTGAATGTAAATTCAAATTGCAGCAACCTTCATCACTAAAATTCAAAAGTTAGCTTCATATTCAAACTCAGCACATTTTTCTGAGTAAGCCCACCAATTTTCATCCTCATTGGAGTTCATCTTGTCAAGAGCTAAATTTGCAAGAATTCAAAACTGAATTTGAATTTCAGTTTAAACATTCAGCAAATTTAGCCAAACACAGTTCAAATTTGAGGATTCAAAATTAAACCAAGACTTGGGGGCTAAGTCTCCCATTCAATGTTCAGTAGCTGGGATATTTACAAAAGAAAGGGGGAGAAAGAATTAGAGGGGAGAAGAGGGCCCACTGGTCAGCCACCCAGGAATCAAACCGACTCAGGCACGAGGTCGAACACCCCTGCAGGCGACAACGCACGGGGTCGACCCCGTTACAATGCGACCACCGCACGGTGAAAGCGCGTAGTCACCACGCCAGCGCGACGCTCGCTCGGCTGTTTTCACGGTGCCCCGACTGCCCCAGCGTTCCCCCTCCCACAATCGCCTCCGCGCGCAAACCTGTTCCTCGCCGCTCTCTGGTCGCTGGCGTCCGAGCAACCCAGGCACTCTTGTGCCCGACAAGCAACACAAGAAAGAACCGCCTCGAGGTACTGATCACCACCGTACTGACCTCACTCTCTCTCTCGCACGGTCGGCAAAGAATTTGGGGGATTTGTGTGTCGGGGTGTTTAGAACCGAACCAGGCGAAATCCAGAAATTCGTAGCAAGTAAGCCACCACTATTTAGGACGAGCTAAAGACATGATCTAGACTCGCCCACGCGTCTCTGAGACCAGAAATCATCGAGTTTCATCGAGTATGGGCGATGTTCTTCGAGCTTTTTGCATCGGCGCCGATTTCCGGTCTAGGTCACCAGTGAGGTCGTAGTTGCAGCTGTTTTCACAGAGATCGGTGCCCATATCCATGATCAGCGGGTGTCAGCGGAGCTCCCTGAGCAAACCGCATCGAAAAAGGTGCAGGGGATCCTGAGTTTGACGTCACCGATGAGCTCCCGGCCGCTGTTGCCGGCGGGAGCACTGTTCCGGCCGTTGTCAAGCTCCGGTGAGGGCACCAGCCTGTTCTCCGAGTCGAGTTAGACACAGGCGGCAAGTTCCGTCGAAGTTCGGGCAGTGCGGCGAGCGCTCCGGCGAGGCGCTGCCGCGGGAGCTGCAGGAGAGCGCGAGGTAGACGAAGGGGGGAGCGGGTCCACCGGTCAGCCTCTGACCTCGCGCGGAGATCGGTTTGTGGCCGGGATTCGGTGCGGCAGCGCGGGTAAAACCCCGTGGGCCGAGGTGTGGCCGCATTCTGAGTGGGCCAGCTTGAAGAGTGGGACCCACCCGCAGGATTTAAACATTTTTGGAATTTCCAGTTTTAGTTCAAACTTCAAATGCATAGAACTTTGGCTAGGAAACTCCAAATTCGATGAACCAAATTTTGCTGAATTCAGAATTCTGAGTACTTTCCAGCAATACCAAATTCAGCTCATGAAAGTGAATAGTTTTCCAGAATTAAATCCCTAAATTTTAAACTGTTGGGAATTTTATCTGGAGAACTACTTTATGAAAAATTCTGAAATTTGGCTGAGAGGTTCCTTGGAAAATCCCTGAATCCCAGTAAAATTTTCAGACTCATCCAAGTTCATTTATTTACCCTAATGGGGTGATTAAGTGAACTGCCCAGAGAAAATAGAAAAATGTACAGAAACATTTTTCAGATTTTCTCAAATCTTAATTAGGGCATAACTTTCTGTAGAATTCTTCAAATGACATGAAACCAACTCCATTAGAACCATATTAAAGTCTAGTTTCCAGAAAGTAATGGTTGGAGCCATGAAATCCGCTGGAATTATTCAGAGGCTCAAATATTGACCAAATGGGCTTTTATTTGTACAAGGTTCAAATGAAACTTGGTCAAGACTCTGGTTAGAACCCTACCAAGCCACAATAAAAACTTCAGAACCAAAGCGGAGGGCTAGCTAGAGTTATTAGTAGTTAAGTATTCAAGTTTACACATTGCATTTAAATTTACATGTCGTATTTCATTAAACGTGTAGTCACTGAAGAAGAGACTCCGGAAGTGCTGGACTTCCTCCTTCCGGAAGAAGAGCTAACTACTGACCAGCAGCAACAAGGCAAGCCCCGGTTTGCATTAACCTTTTTATAGGTTTTACTTTGTTTACATGTGTCATATGAAGTGTGAATGTGCATTAGGTATAGGATGGATGGAACCCCACTTGCATGACCAGAAATTTTCCATAAGAGTGAGGGTAGCGTCTAAGACCACGAGTAGATAGGTTATGCTTAAAGATTCATAGGGCTTCGGTACGAGTTGAGTAGTTGGAATCTACTCGCGAGATAGGCTTGGGACACACGGGTTCGGTTGAGTGATGTGAGATCACATTAGTAATGAAAATGAGACTAGGCAGGGGCTAGGGCGCAGCAAGAGAGAGTCTTGTGTGCGCAGCCCTGTCCGTGTCGATTGAGGACCGATCCGTGTGCGGACCATGCTGATCAACTTTGAACGTACCGAAGGCATATCGGATATATGGGCCCTGATAAACTGATGTAGCCTAAACCTCCTGGCGTCGAGGCATAACGCACCGATTTATAGGCGTAGGCTGAGGACAGCAAGGTGGAAATCTGCCAACGGGCATAGAGAGATGCTCCGTGTGGGGAACCTCCTGCTCGTTTCGGTGCGACCGGTTCAACGTTTGGGCTGTTGGGTGAAAGGTTGTCCCGTACGACATCGAGTGAGCGTGCTGTGCAGCTCCATGGGTGGGCGTACGTGACGTGCTCTTTGGGTTTCCCTGCAGGTGTATATCGAGTCGATTCGCCGTCCCTCGCGGTGAAGAGTACCACTTGGTCACTGAGTCGTGACGTAGACTAATATATGAAATATGGTGATTCAATACTGCTGATATGATATAACATTGTATTGCTACATGTTTGCCACCAAATATTGCTCACTAAATTTCAGCTTCATGAACTGTTAACTTGTTGCTAAAAGAGGAACTAAGGATGAACTTGTAGGCGTGTCCATTTGCTGCAACATTGCTATCCTATGTCATGGTACACCTCATGTAGAGTTTCATGCTTAGGTGCTCACAGTTGCTGCTTAAGTGTTTTTCAGGTGAGGAGCCACCCACGGACTCGGAGTACGAGGCCACCGGCGAGGGTTACCCTCCGTCGGGGACCACGGCTGAGTGGGAGCCGTACACGCCGCGCTGAGCTGAGACGTGCAGCTAGTGTGGGTTGCCCTAGGGCTGGGCAACCGACTTTTGCTAGATAGGCGGGCGTGAGATGTACAAAAGAAACTTCCGCTGTGTAATAAAGACCCTAGTTTGTAACTAAGAAGTGTACTACTTTGTACATTCAGTTTGTTTTCCCATGTAATATAATGTGTTCTTATGACGTGTGCTGTCGGGTGTCGCATCGCGCGGCACCACCCTCTACGATCCTGGATGGGCGTATTCCGGTCCGCCACAGCCTGGTATCAGAGCTGCATTGGGGATAGCACAATACTTAAGGACTGTATTATGGGAAAACGTAGGTTTACGGTGAGGATTCGGTAGTTGCCCAAGTAAGGACTATATTAGCATAGTTAATTAAAGTGGAAAAGACTAACCTATGTGTTATAATTCTGAATTTCAATTATGTAACGACGCGCCTACGCTCTGGTAAGCATGGTAAGGAACGCCACCGAAAGCGGTTCAATTTCGGTTAGCTCCCCCTGACGAGGAATGTGGTTCAGGGATTTGTCTCACAGCTTGGTGTGAGACGTCAATATGAACCTCTTGAACTCTTCATGTTCCTGAGTTCATATGAAACGCTGATCCCTAGCGTGCATTAGGCAAGTAAGTGGAGACCCCATCGCGTGGTCAGTAACGCGAGAGTGTGTTCGTCTGGAAATAGCCCAGGAGGACATACGCAGCGCTTGCCATCGGCGTGCCCTGCAGGGCAGTAGGTGGTATCTGTTGGGTTGATAACATTCCCAACCGTGACGACCCGTTCATGACATACTCGGGTTCCCTGTCGTGTGGTGTTGAAACACGATCACGTACCTTGAGACGTGACTTAACTCAAGGACGGCCATATGGCAACGATACGGGCGTTTGTATTTAAATTCAAATATGCAACTGCCTGAAGTGAAAACAACCCTTGAGTGCACCATTATTGTGTGGTCTTCTGCAGGTACTAACCACGTAGGTATCCATGTAGTAAACGTGTGCGAGAGACCGTTTAGTGCCACACTTGAGATGTATATACCGGTATGATCCGGTTAGGATTTTCTTTTGTGAGGAATGTAGTACCGAGATATTGTAGGCATATGCATGAAAATAATGATAACCAGGAATTAAAATAACTAGGATCAACATCTAGGACTCTGGTTGGGTAGAAAAGTGATAATTGATGAGTGTAGTTCCAAAAGACTGAAAAACAGAGTGCTCTGTTTTGGGCAGCAAGTTTGCTGATCTTCAACAGGGCATAACTCACAGGTCTTTTATCCCAGGCAGGTGTGCTATATAGTTCTGGAAAGGTATTTAAGTACTCTACAACTTTGTTGCAGACTTCCAGAGCTGAAACACATCTTAAGATGGCTTAATTCCCAGAGAAATGTAAACTGTCCAGAACCAGGACAGAGTAAAACATTCTCTGAACTGTTCTGTTTTTCAAACATAACTTCCAGTAGAAAAATCAAAAATTGTCATATGATACATCCTTAGAAATAGTAGAAGATCTATGACATCTTCGCAATTAAAAGTTTCTGAAGTTTCAACACAGATTTCAGTGGAAACTCGAATGGAAAACAGCAACTTCCAAAGGAGGTGCTGTTAAAATTCCCCCAGAAATTCTGCTGACATTGAATTAGCATAACTTTTTAACCAAAGCTGATCTGGGGGCAAATGAATACTCGTTGGAAAGATACTGAAGTTAACTTTAACTTTGGTATTCAGCTTGAGTCATGAAAATGCCCAAAACCAGATCAAAACTGGGATTAGGTAGAAACTGGTCATTCTGACAGAAGAATGACAGTTGAACTCATTGGAGAGGGTGTTGTACCCTAAGGGTGGTATACGTGATGACAAAGCGATAGTAATATCTCGTAGTGACCAAACCTAGTTATGGTGAGCTTCCAAAGTGGAGGTTCATCAAGTTGTATTAAACTAGCTTGTGTTTAGTCTGGTAATGGTGTAGCTTGTGCAAAGTTATTACATTATCTACTTACGAGATGTATCACATGTTTTTATTGTCATTATGTTGTTACGCCTATTGTTATTGGACTGCGTGCAATCTGTTGCGGGACTGATGTTATTGTCGTATTGTTGCAGATGATTCGCATTAGGACCATGCACGAGGTGGGTGGCTCTAGCCAACAGGGAGGCGATGACTCCCAGCCACCAGCCTACGACAGCACCCTGCGGCAGCTGCCACCACCGCCGCCTCCGCTTACTCTAGCAGATGTGATAGCGGCACTGGTGGGAGGTCGTAAGGAGCAGACCGACCTGCTCCGCACGATCGTGCAGAATACGTCCCAGGCGGGGGGACGTCAAGCGCGAGGGCCTCGTGAGCCCCGGGAAGTGTCGTACTCGGACTTCATGAGTACACACCCTCCAGTGTTCACAGAAGCCGAAGAACCACTGGAGGCTGACAACTGGCTGCGGACCATCGAGTCCAAGTTCGGGCTGCTCCAATGTACGGAGCGGCAGAAGACTCTGTTCGCAGCGCAGCAACTCCACGGTGCCGCTGGTGCGTGGTGGGCAAACTATGTCGCCTCACGTCCGGCTGGCCATGCCGTTGAATGGCAAGAGTTCCGGGAGGCGTTCCGCGCCTATCATATCCCTCCCGGAATTATGAAGAGGAAGTTCCAAGAATTCTTGGAGCTGAAGCAGGGCGGGAGTGCCCATGACTACTCCCGTGCCTTCAACCATCTGGCGCAATACGCGTCAGACTATATCTCCACGGAGGAGAAGAAGCGGGAGCACTTCTATCGGAGGTTACACCCCGAGATGAAGACACATCTTGTGCAGTGGAATCGCCTCACATTCAACGACTTAGTCAATGCCGCGATTATGCAAGAGGATGCTCAGCGGGAGTTGGCAGCTGAGCAGAGGAAGCGCAGCGCTCCACCTAGCAGCGGTGGTGGCGCGCCCCAGAAGTACCGGATGGTGTATCGGTCGCCATCCGGGCAGCACTGGCAACCACCGGCGCGACCTCAACGGTTCGGGGGACGTCCCTTTCAGGCACCTCCGTTCCGTCCGCCGATGCCACCACCAAGACAGCAGCAGCAGCAGCAGCAAACGGTACCCCGGGCGTTCCCACCGCCACAACGCGCCCCGGGATTCCGTCCACCGATCAGCGGGGGACCGCCCCGTTTCACCTGCTTCACGTGTGGCCAGGCGGGCCACTTTGCGAAGGACTGTCCCCAGGGACAGCAGAGCAGCGGGCAAGCCCAGTTCCAGGGCGGTGCTCGAGGCCGACCTCCGGTGAAGAAGGTTGGTCAGCGGACTGGGGGCGTCCGCAACCTCGACAATGAGGATGCCCCAGAGGGAGACAACGTGCTGGCGGGTACGTTCACTCTCAACCATCAAGCCATCATCATACTTTTTGATTCTGGTGCAACCCACAACTTTATAAGTGCATCATATGTGGTTAAGCATCAGCTGGAAGCCATTCCAACCGAGTGTTCTTATATGATCTGCTCACCGGGAGGAAAGATTTCAGCAACGATGATGGTTCCAAAAGCACCACTGTGCTTAGGTGGGAAGATATATCCCACCACTATGATTATCCTGGAGGGGCAGAAGATTGATGCAATCTTAGGAATGTCATGGCTAAGCTACCATGGCGCTGTCCTGGAAACTCTAGCATGGACGGTTCACCTCAACTCTCCATTACACCGTCTGCAGTCCCTCTTATTAGATAATCCAGTCCGGAAAGTTTCAGTGATCAACAATACTGAAGCTCTCAAATTGGAGTACATCCCCGTAGTCCGGGAGTATCCCGACGTGTTGCTGGATGATGTTCCGGGCATGCCACCTGAGCGGGATGTCGAGTTCAAGATTGAACTTGCACCCGGGACTACGCCCATATCACGGAGACCATACAAAATGGCTCCAAATGAGCTGGCTGAACTGAAAGAACAGCTCAATGATCTGTTGAGCAAGGGTTTCATTAGGCCGAGTTCCTCGCCTTAGGGATGCTCGGCGCTGTTTGTAAAGAAGAAGGATGAAACCCTGAGGCTGTGTGTGGATTACCGGCCGCTCAACGCCGTCACCATCAAGAATAAGTACCCACTGCCCCGCATCGACATATTGTTTGATCAACTTGTGGGTGCAAGTGTATTCTCCAAGATGGACCTTCGCTCTGGATATCACCAGATTAAAATCCGGGCGGAGGATATTCCGAAGACGGCCTTCTCGACTTGATATGGACTATATGAATATCTCGTCATGTCCTTTGGTCTCACAAATGCTCCAGCCCATTTCATGTATCTCATGAACTCGGTGTTCATGCCGGAGCTGGACAAGTTCGTGGTAGTGTTCATCGACGATATCTTGGTTTACTCCAAGACAGAAGCCGAACATGCCGAACACTTGCGGATCGTTCTTCAACGATTGCGAGACCACAAGCTCTACGCCAAGTTCAGTAAATTCGAGCTTTGGATCAGCCAAGTGCCATTCTTGGGGCATATAATCTCAGCAGAAGGCATTGCGGTTGACCCAAGCAAAATAGAGCAAGTGCTGAAATGGAAAGCTCCCACTTCAGTTCATGAAGTCAGAAGCTTCCTCGGGTTAGCTGGATACTATCGGACATTCATTCCAAACTTCTCCAAGCTCGCGAAGCCGATGACAGAATTGATGAAGAAAGGGACGAAATATGTTTGGAACACGGCGTGTGAAGGAGCATTCCAAACATTGGTGAAGCATCTCACCACAGCCCGGTCTTAGCTCAGCCGGATACAACAAAGCCCTTCGACGTGTATTGTGACACGTCCGGTATTGGGCTCGGCTGCGTGTTGATGCAGGAAGGACGTGTGGTCGCATATGGCTCACGCCAACTTTGGAACCATGAGCAGCATTATCCGACTCATGATCTTGAGCTTGCTGCCGTGGTGTTGGCGCTAAAATTGTGGAGGCACTATCTCCTGGGGAATCTGGTGCATCTCTACACCGACCACAAGAGCTTGAAGTACAACTTCACCCAGAAGGAGCTGAATATGAGGCAAAGGAGGTGGTTAGAATTAATCAAGGACTATGAAATTGAGATCCACTACCACCCCGGCAAGGCGAATGTGGTCGCCGACGCGCTGAGTCGGAAGTCACATGTCCATCACCTCACCATCACACCGGTGGAGGAGGAAGAGCCAAGTTTATACTTGGTTCCTTATGGATCACTGTACAACCTTGCCCTCATCCCTACCATTAGGGAAGACATCATTGCAGCTCAGAAGACGGATAAAGGCATGGCAGATCTCCGGAGACGGATAGACAATGGAGAGATCAAGTGTTTCCGGAAAGATGATGAGGGGACGCTTTGGTTCAATGATCGAATAGTCGTACCCCGAGATATGGAACCGAGGAGGAAGATCCTCGATGAAGCTCACTTGTCCAAATACTCCATTCATCCGGGAAGCAACAAAATGTACCAAGATTTGAAAAAGAAATTTTGGTGGACACGGATGAAGCGGGAGGTAGCTAAGTACGTATCCGAGTGTGATACGTGTAGACGAGTGAAGGCGGATCATATGAGGAAGTCAGGGCTGTTGCAACCCCTGAAAATTCCAGCATGGAAATGGGAAGATGTGAGCATGGATTTCATTGTGGGATTACCCTTAACATCCAACAAACATGATTCCATTTGGGTGATCGTTGACCGACTGACCAAGTCAGCTCACTTCATCCCGTGCATACCCATTTCCATGCCAACAGATATGCGGAGTTATATATTGCCAGGATTCTATGCCTGCATGGTGTACCCAAGACCATAGTCTCAGACCGAGGTGCATTGTTTGTATCTCGCTTTTGGGAGCAGTTACATGCTGCTTTGGTACTAAACTGATTAGAAGCTCTGCTTACCACCCTCAAACAGACGGCCAGGCAGAGAGGGTGAATCAAGTTCTCGAAGACATGTTGAGAGCATGTGCCATCCACCATGGTAGGAACTGGGATGATCACCTACCATTGGCGGAATTCTCGTACAACAATGGCTATCAGGCGAGTATCAAGATGGCACCCTACGAAGCTCTCTACGGTCGAAAATGCCGCACCCCATTAAATTGGTGCGAGTCCGGTGAAAGGATCACATTCGGGGTTGATGTAGTGAACGACGCCGAAGAGCGCGTTCGGGCGATTCAAGCTAATTTGAAAGTTGCTCAATCCCGGCAGAAGAGCTACGCTGATAAGAGGCGTAGACCGTTGCACTTTGACATCAGTGAACACGTGTACCTCTGCGTGTCTCCGAAGAAGGGCGTGCACCGGTTCTGTGTGAAGGGGAAGCTCGCTCCCCGTTTTATTGGACCCTATGCTATCACCGAAATGTGTGGACCAGCGGCGTATCGATTGGAGCTACCGGCATCCCTTGCTGGTGTCCATGATGTTTTCCATGTTTCGCAACTGCAAAAATTTTTGAAGCATACAGCTGCTGTTGCTACCGAAGACATCGGCGAGCTGAAACCGGATTTAACATATGATGAGTATCCGGTGGCCATTCTTGATGAAAAAGCCAGGACCACGCGCAGCAGAACGTTGTGGTTCTACAAGATACTTTGGAGCAACCACACCGCCGAAGAAGCGACATGGGAGAGCGAGGAATTCCTTCGCTCAAATTACCCAGAGTTCATGGCTTTTCAACACGGGTAAGTCCCTATTACATCGCTATCTCTTTTTTTGTAATCTCGGGACGAGATTCTTTTAAGGGGGGAGGGATGTAAAAGCCCAAGAAAAGGGACTTGCAAAAATTTTTTCTTAACCTCACAACATCACAGTTTTTATTGTGGATATCTTAGGAAATATTGTGAAGAGCAAGTAACGTCCATCAAAAGAGTGATTAGAGGGGAAAGCCTTCATTTTCACAAAGTGGGATTTGTACACATGAACATGAGAGGTTGAGCTCACCCCTAGAACTTGACAAGTCTTGGGAAGGTTCAGTCCAAGTTTCATGTAAATCCAACACTTTTTTAGGCACTTTTGGGGGTATTTGAAAAAGAGGGCAATTTTAATGTAAATTCAAATTGCAGCAACTTTCATCACTCAAATTCAAAAGTTAGCTTCATATTCAAACTCAGCACATTTTTCTGAGTAAGCCCACCAATTTTCATCCTCATTGGAGTTCATCTTGTCAAGAGCTAAATTTGCAAGAATTCAAAACTGAATTTGAATTTCTGTTTAAACATTCAGCAAATTTAGCCAAACACAGTTAAAATTTGAGGATTCAAAATTAAACCAAGACTTGGGGGCTAAGTCTCCCATTCAATGTTCAGTAGCTGGGATATTTACAAAAGAAAGGGGGAGAAAGAATTAGAGGGGAGAAGAGGGCTCACTGGTCAGCCACCCAGGAATCAAACCGACTCAGGCACGAGGTCGAACACCCCTGCGGGCGACAAGCACGGGGTCGACCCCGTCCCAATGCGGCCACCGCACGGTGAAAGCGCGGAGTCACCACGCCAGCGCGACGCTCGCTCGGCTGTTTTCACGGTGCCCCGACTGCCCCAGCGTTCCCCCTCCCACAATCGCCTCCGCGCGCAAACCTGTTCCTCACCGCTCTCTGGTCGCCGGCGTCCGAGCAACCCAGGCACTCTTGTGCCCGACAAGAAACACAAGAAAGAATCGCCTCAAGGTACTGATCACCACCGTACTGACCTCGCTCTCTCTCTCTCTCGCACGGTCGGCAAAGAATTTGGGGGATTTGTGTGTTGGGGTGTTTAGAACGGAACCAGGCGAAATCCAGAAATTTGTAGCAAGTAAGCCACCACTCCTTAGGCCGAGCTAAAGACATGATCTAGACTCGCCCACGCGTCTCTGAGACCAGAAATCATCGAGTTTCATCGAGTATGGGCGATGTTCTTCGAGCTTTTTGCATCGGCGCCGATTTCCGGTCTAGGTCACCGGTGAGGTCGTAGTTGCAGCTGTTTTCACAGAGATCGGTGCCCATATCCATGATCAGCGGGTGTCAGCGGAGCTCCCTGAGCAAAGCGCATCGAAAAAGGTGCAGGGGATGCTGAGTTTGACGTCGCCGATGAGCTCCCGGCCGCTGTTGCCGGCGGGAGCACTGTTCCGGCCGTTGTCAAGCTCCGGTGAGGGCACCATCGTGTTCTCCGAGTCGAGTTAGACACAGGCGGCATGTTCCGTCGAAGTTCGGACAGTGAAACGCCCGGCGGCGAGCGCTCCGGCGAGGCGCCGCCGCGGGAGCTGCGGGAGAGCGCGAGGTAGACGAAGGGGGGGCCGGGTCCACCGGTCAGCCTCTGACCTCACGAGGGGATCGGTTTGCGGCCGGGATTCGGTGCGGCAGCGCGGGTAAAACCCCATGGGCCGCGGTGTGGCCGCATTCTGAGTGGGCCGGCTCGAAGAGTGGGACCCACCCGCAGGATTTAAACATTTTTGGAATTTCCAGTTTTAGTTCAAACTTCAAATGCATAGAACTTTGGCTAGGAAACTCCAAATTCGATGAACCAAATTTTGCTGAACTAAGAATTCTGAGTACTTTCCAGCAATACAAAATTCAGCTCATAAAAGTGAATAATTTTCCCGAATTAAATCCCTAAAGTTTAAACTGTTGGGAATTTTATCTGGAGAACTACTTTATGAAAAATTCTGAAATTTGGCTGAGAGGTTCCATGGAAAATCCCTGAATCCCAGTGAAATTTTCAGACTCATCCAAGTTCATTTAGTTACTCTAATGGGGTGATTAAGAGAACTGCCCAGAGAAAATAGAAAAATGTACAGAAACATTTTTCAGATTTTCTCAAATCTTAATTAGGGCATAACTTTCTGTAGAATTCATCAAATGACATGAAACCAACTCCATTAGAACCATCTTAAAGTCTAGTTTCCAGAAATTAATGGTTGTAGCCATGAAAACCCCTGGAATTATTCAGAGGCTCAAATATTGACCAAATGGGGTTTTATTTGTACAAGGTTCAAATGAAGTTTGTTTCAAAAGAAACTTGGTCAAGACTCTGTTTCGAACCCTACCAAGCCACAATAAAAATTTCAGAACCAAAGGGGATGGCTAGCTAGAGTTATTAGTAGTTAAGTATTCAAGTTTACACATTGCATTTAAATTTACATGTCCTATTTCATTAAACGTGTAGTCACTGAAGAAGAGACTCCGGAAGTGCTGGACTTCCTCCTTCCGGAAGAAGAGCTAACTACTGACCAGCAGCAACAAGGCAAGCCCCGGTTTGCATTAACCTTTTTATAAGTTTTACTTTGTTTACATGTGTCATATGAAGTGTGAATGTGCATTAGGTATAGGATGGATGGAACCCCACTTGCATGACCAGAAATTTTCCATAAGAGTGAGGGTAGCGTCTAAGACCTCGAGTAGATAGGTTATGCTTAAAAATTCATAGGGCTTCGGTACGAGTTGAGTAGTTGGAATCTACTCGTGAGATAGGCTTGGGACACACGGGTTCGGTTGAGTGATGTGAGATCACATTAGTAATGAAAATGAGACTAGGCAGGGGCTAGGGCACAGCAAGAGAGAGTCTTGTGTGTGCATCCCTGTCCGTGTCAATTGAGGACCGATTCGTGTGCGGCCCACGCTGATCAAGTTTGAACGTACCGAAGGCATATCGGATATATGGGCCCCGATAAACCGATGTAGCCTAAACCTCCTGGCGTCGAGGAATAACGCACCGATTTATAGGCGTAGGCTGAGGGCAGCAAGGTCGAAATCTGCCAACGGGCATAGAGAGATGCTCCGTGTGGGGAACCTCCTGCTCATTTCGGTGCGACCGGTTCGACGTTTGGGCTGTTGGGTGAAAGGTTGTCCCGTACGACATCGATTGAGCGTGCTGTGCAGCTCCATGGGTGGGCGTACGTGACGTGCTCTTTGGGTTTCCCTGCAGGTGTATATCGAGTCGATTCGCCGTCCCTCGCGGTGAAGATTACCACTTGGTCACTGAGTCGTGACGTAGACTAATATATGAAATATGGTGATTCAATACTGCTGATATGATATAACATTGTATTGCTACATGTTTGCCACCAAATATTGCTCACTAAATTTCAGCTTCATGAACTGTTAACTTGTTGCTAAAAGAGGAACTAAGGATGAACTTGTAGGCGTGTACATTTGCTGCAACATTGCTATCCTATGTCATGGTACACCTCATGTAAAGTTTCATGCTTAGGTGCTCACAGTTGCTGCTTAAGTGTTTTTCAGGTGAGGAGCCACCCACGGACTCGGAGTACGAGTCCACCGGCGAGGGTTACCCTCCGTCGGGGACCACGGCTGAGTGGGAGCCGTACACGCCGCGCTGAGCTGAGACGTGCAGCTAGTGTGGGTTGCCCTAGGGCTGGGCAACCGACTTTTGCTAGATAGGCGGGCGTGAGATGTACAAAAGAAACTTCCGCTGTGTAATAAAGACCCTTGTTTATAACTAAGAAGTGTACTACTTTGTACATTCAGTTTGTTTTCCCATGTAATATAATGTGTTCTTATGACGTGTGCTGTCGGGTGTCGCATCGCGCGGCACCACCCTCTGCGATCCTGGATGGGCGTATTCCGGTCCGCCACAACCTGGTATCAGAGCTGCATTGGGGATAGCACAGTACTTAAGGACTGTATTATGGGAAAACTTAGGTTTACGGTGAGGATTCGGTAGTTGCCCAAGTAAGGACTATATTAGCATAGTTAATTAAAGTGGCAAAGACTAACCTATGTGTTATAATTCTGAATTTCAATTATGTAACGATGCGCCTACGCTCTGGTAAGCATGGTAAGGAACGCCACCGAAAGCGGTTCAATTTCGGTTAGCTCCCCCTGACGAGGAATGTGGTTCAGGGATTTGTCTCACAGCTTGGTGTGAGACGTCAATATGAACCTCTTGAACTCTTCATGTTCCTGAGTTCATATGAAACGCTGATCCCTAGCGTGCATTAGGCAAGTAAGTGGAGACCCCATCGCGTGGTCAGTAACGCGAGAGTGTGTTCGTTTGGAAATAGCCCAGGAGGACATACGCAGTGCTTGCCATCGGCGTGCCCTGCAGGACAGTAGGTGGTATCTGTTGGGTTGATAACATTTCCAACCGTGACGACCCGTTCATGACATACTCGGGTTCCCCGTCGTGTGGTGTTGAAACACGATCACGTACCTTGAGACGTGACTTCACTCAAGGATGGCCATATGGCAACAATACGGGCGTTTGTATTTAAATTCAAATATGGAACTGCCTGAAGTGAAAACAACCCTTGAGTGCACCATTATTGTGTGGTCTTCTGCAGGTACTAACCACGTAGGTATCCGTGTAGTAAACGTGTGCGAGAGACCGTTTAGTGCCAAACTTGAGACGTATATACCGGTATGATCCGGTTAGGATTTTCTTTTGTGAGGAACGTAGTACCGAGATATTGTAGGCATATGCATGAAAATAATGATAACCAGGAATTAAAATCACTAGGATCAACATCTAGGACTCTGGTTGGGTAGAAAAGTGATAATTGATGAGTGTAGTTCCAAAAGACTGAAAAACAGAGTGCTCTGTTTTGGGCAGCAAGTTTGCTGATGTTCAACAGGGCATAACTCACAGGTCTTTTAGCCCAGGCAGGTGTGCTATATAGTTCTGGAAAGGTATTTAAGTACTCTACAACTTTGTTGCAGACTTCCAGAGCTGAAACACATCTTAAGATGGCTTAATTCCCAGAGAAATGTAAACTGTCCAGAACCAGGACAGAGTAAAACATTCTCTGAACTGCTCTGTTTTTCAAACATAACTTCCAGTAGAAAAATCAAAAATTGTCATATGATACATCCTTAGAAAGAGTAGAAGATCTATGACATCTTCGCAATTCAAAGTTTCTGAAGTTTCAACACAGATTTCAGTGGAAACTCGAATGGAAAACAGCAACTTCCAAAGGAGGTGCTGTTAAAATTCTCCCAGAAATTCTGCTGACATTGAATTAGCATAACTTTTTAACCATAGCTGATCTGGGGGCAAATGAATACTCGTTGGAAATATACTGAAGTTAACTTTAACTTTGGTATTCAGCTTGAGTCATGAAAATGCCCAAAACCAGATCAAAACTGGGATTAGGTAGAAACTGGTCATTCTGACAGAAGAATGACAGTTGAACTCATTGGAGAGGGTGTTGTACCCTAAGGGTGGTATACGTGATGACAAAGCGATAGTAATATCTCGTAGTGACCAAACCTAGTTATGGTGAGCTTCCAAAGTGGAGGTTCATCAAGTTGGATTAAACTAGCTTGTGTTTAGTCTGGTAATGGTGTAGCTTGTGCAAAGTTATTACATTATCTACTTACGAGATGTATCGCATGTTTTTATTTTCATTATGTTGTTACGCCTATTGTTATTGGACTGTGTGCAATCTGTTGTGGGACTGATGTTGTTGTCGTATGGTTGCAGATGGTTCGCACTAGGACCACGCACGAGGTGGGTGGCTCTAGCCAACAGGGAGGCGATGACTCCCAGCCACCAGCCTACGACAGCACCCCGCGGCAGCCGCCACCACCGCCGCCTCCGCTTACTCGAGCGGATGTGATAGCGGCACTGGTGGGAGGTCGTGAGAAGCAGACCGACCTGCTCCGCACGATCGTGCAGAATACGTCCTAGGCGGGGGGACGTCAAGAGCAAGGGCCTCGTGAGCCCCGGGAAGTTTCGTACTCGGACATCATGAGTACGCACCCTCCAGTGTTCACAGAAGCCGAAGAACCACTGGAGGCTGACAACTGGCTGCGGACCATCGAGTCCAAGTTCGGGTTGCTCCAATGTACGGAGCAGCAGAAGACTCTGTTCGCAGCGCAGCAACTCCACAATGCCGCTGGTGCGTGGTGGGCGAACTATGTCGCCTCACGTCCGGCTGGCCATGCCGTGGAATGGCAAGAGTTCCGGGAGGCGTTCCGCACCTATCATATCCCTCCCAGAATTATGAAGAGGAAGTTCCAAGAATTCTTGGAGCTGAAGCAGGGCGGGAGGAGTGCCCATGACTACTCCCGTGCCTTCAACCATCTGGCGCAATACGCGTCAGACTATATCTCCACGGAGGAGAAGAAGCGGGAGCACTTCTATCGGGGGTTACACCCCGAGATGAAGACACATCTCGTGCAGTGGAATCGCGGCACATTCAACGACTTAGTCAATGCCGCGATTATGCAAGAGGATGCTCAGTGGGAGTTGGCAGCTGAGCAGAGCAAGCGCCGCGCTCCACCTAGCAGCGGTGGTGGCGCGCCCCAGAAGTACCGGATGGTGTATCGGACGCCATCCGGGCAGCAGTGGCAACCACCGGCGCGACCTCAACGGTTCGGGGGACGTCCCTTTCAGGCACCTCTGTTCCGTCCGCCGATGCCACCACCAAGACAGCAGCAGCAGCAGCAAACGGTACCCCGGGCGTTCCCACCGCCACAACGCGCCCCGGGATTCCGTCCACCGATCAGCGGGGGACCGCCCCGTTTCACCTGCTTCACGTGTGGCCAGGCCGGCCACTTCACGAAGGACTGTCCCCAGGGGCAGCAGAGCAGCGGGCAAGCCCAGTTCCAGGGCGGTGCTCGAGGCCGACCTCCGGTGAAGAAGGTTGGTCAGCGGACTGGGGGCGTCCGCAACCTCGACAATGAGGATGCCCCAGAGGGAGACAACGTGCTGGCGGGTACGTTCACTCTCAACTATCAAGCCATCATCATACTTTTTGATTCTGGTGCAACCCACAACTTTATAAGTGCATCATATGTGGTTAAGAATCAGCTGGAAGCCTTTCCAACCGAGTGTTCTTATATGATCTGCTCACCGGGACGAAAGATTTCAGCAACGATGATGGTTCCAAAAGCACCACTGTGCTTAGGTGGGAAGATATATCCCACCACTATGATTATCCTGGAGGGGCAGAAGATTGATGCAATCTTAGGAATGTCATGGCTAAGCTACCATGGCGCTGTCCTGGAAACTCTAGCATGGACGGTTCACCTCAACTCTCCATTACACCGTCTGCAGTCCCTCTTATTAGATAATCCAGTCCGGAAAGTTTCAGTGATCAACAATACTGAAGCTCTCAAATTGGAGTACATCCCCGTAGTCCGGGAGTATCCCGACGTGTTGCTGGATGATGTTCCGGGCATGCCACCTGAGCGGGATGTCGAGTTCAAGATTGAACTTGCACCCGGGACTACGCCCATATCACGGAGACCATACAAAATGGCTCCAAATGAGCTGGCTGAACTGAAAGAACAGCTCAATGATCTGTTGAGCAAGGGTTTCATTAGGCCGAGTTCCTCGCCTTAGGGATGCTCGGCGCTGTTTGTAAAGAAGAAGGATGAAACCCTGAGGCTGTGTGTGGATTACCGGCCGCTCAACGCCGTCACCATCAAGAATAAGTACCCACTGCCCCGCATCGACATATTGTTTGATCAACTTGTGGGTGCAAGTGTATTCTCCAAGATGGACCTTCGCTCTGGATATCACCAGATTAAAATCCGGGCGGAGGATATTCCGAAGACGGCCTTCTCGACTTGATATGGACTATATGAATATCTCGTCATGTCCTTTGGTCTCACAAATGCTCCAGCCCATTTCATGTATCTCATGAACTCGGTGTTCATGCCGGAGCTGGACAAGTTCGTGGTAGTGTTCATCGACGATATCTTGGTTTACTCCAAGACAGAAGCCGAACATGCCGAACACTTGCGGATCGTTCTTCAACGATTGCGAGACCACAAGCTCTACGCCAAGTTCAGTAAATTCGAGCTTTGGATCAGCCAAGTGCCATTCTTGGGGCATATAATCTCAGCAGAAGGCATTGCGGTTGACCCAAGCAAAATAGAGCAAGTGCTGAAATGGAAAGCTCCCACTTCAGTTCATGAAGTCAGAAGCTTCCTCGGGTTAGCTGGATACTATCGGACATTCATTCCAAACTTCTCCAAGCTCGCGAAGCCGATGACAGAATTGATGAAGAAAGGGACGAAATATGTTTGGAACACGGCGTGTGAAGGAGCATTCCAAACATTGGTGAAGCATCTCACCACAGCCCGGTCTTAGCTCAGCCGGATACAACAAAGCCCTTCGACGTGTATTGTGACACGTCCGGTATTGGGCTCGGCTGCGTGTTGATGCAGGAAGGACGTGTGGTCGCATATGGCTCACGCCAACTTTGGAACCATGAGCAGCATTATCCGACTCATGATCTTGAGCTTGCTGCCGTGGTGTTGGCGCTAAAATTGTGGAGGCACTATCTCCTGGGGAATCTGGTGCATCTCTACACCGACCACAAGAGCTTGAAGTACAACTTCACCCAGAAGGAGCTGAATATGAGGCAAAGGAGGTGGTTAGAATTAATCAAGGACTATGAAATTGAGATCCACTACCACCCCGGCAAGGCGAATGTGGTCGCCGACGCGCTGAGTCGGAAGTCACATGTCCATCACCTCACCATCACACCGGTGGAGGAGGAAGAGCCAAGTTTATACTTGGTTCCTTATGGATCACTGTACAACCTTGCCCTCATCCCTACCATTAGGGAAGACATCATTGCAGCTCAGAAGACGGATAAAGGCATGGCAGATCTCCGGAGACGGATAGACAATGGAGAGATCAAGTGTTTCCGGAAAGATGATGAGGGGACGCTTTGGTTCAATGATCGAATAGTCGTACCCCGAGATATGGAACCGAGGAGGAAGATCCTCGATGAAGCTCACTTGTCCAAATACTCCATTCATCCGGGAAGCAACAAAATGTACCAAGATTTGAAAAAGAAATTTTGGTGGACACGGATGAAGCGGGAGGTAGCTAAGTACGTATCCGAGTGTGATACGTGTAGACGAGTGAAGGCGGATCATATGAGGAAGTCAGGGCTGTTGCAACCCCTGAAAATTCCAGCATGGAAATGGGAAGATGTGAGCATGGATTTCATTGTGGGATTACCCTTAACATCCAACAAACATGATTCCATTTGGGTGATCGTTGACCGACTGACCAAGTCAGCTCACTTCATCCCCGTGCATACCCATTTCCATGCCAACAGATATGCGGAGTTATATATTGCCAGGATTCTATGCCTGCATGGTGTACCCAAGACCATAGTCTCAGACCGAGGTGCATTGTTTGTATCTCGCTTTTGGGAGCAGTTACATGCTGCTTTGGTACTAAACTGATTAGAAGCTCTGCTTACCACCCTCAAACAGACGGCCAGGCAGAGAGGGTGAATCAAGTTCTCGAAGACATGTTGAGAGCATGTGCCATCCACCATGGTAGGAACTGGGATGATCACCTACCATTGGCGGAATTCTCGTACAACAATGGCTATCAGGCGAGTATCAAGATGGCACCCTACGAAGCTCTCTACGGTCGAAAATGCCGCACCCCATTAAATTGGTGCGAGTCCGGTGAAAGGGTCACATTCGGGGTTGATGTAGTGAACGACGCCGAAGAGCGCGTTCGGGCGATTCAAGCTAATTTGAAAGTTGCTCAATCCCGGCAGAAGAGCTACGCTGATAAGAGGCGTAGACCGTTGCACTTTGACATCAGTGAACACGTGTACCTCTGCGTGTCTCCGAAGAAGGGCGTGCACCGGTTCTGTGTGAAGGGGAAGCTCGCTCCCCGTTTTATTGGACCCTATGCTATCACCGAAATGTGTGGACCAGCGGCGTATCGATTGGAGCTACCGGCATCCCTTGCTGGTGTCCATGATGTTTTCCATGTTTCGCAACTGCAAAAATTTTTGAAGCATACAGCTGCTGTTGCTACCGAAGACATCGGCGAGCTGAAACCGGATTTAACATATGATGAGTATCCGGTGGCCATTCTTGATGAAAAAGCCAGGACCACGCGCAGCAGAACGTTGTGGTTCTACAAGATACTTTGGAGCAACCACACCGCCGAAGAAGCGACATGGGAGAGCGAGGAATTCCTTCGCTCAAATTACCCAGAGTTCATGGCTTTTCAACACGGGTAAGTCCCTATTACATCGCTATCTCTTTTTTTGTAATCTCGGGACGAGATTCTTTTAAGGGGGGAGGGATGTAAAAGCCCAAGAAAAGGGACTTGCAAAAATTTTTTCTTAACCTCACAACATCACAGTTTTTATTGTGGATATCTTAGGAAATATTGTGAAGAGCAAGTAACGTCCATCAAAAGAGTGATTAGAGGGGAAAGCCTTCATTTTCACAAAGTGGGATTTGTACACATGAACATGAGAGGTTGAGCTCACCCCTAGAACTTGACAAGTCTTGGGAAGGTTCAGTCCAAGTTTCATGTAAATCCAACACTTTTTTAGGCACTTTTGGGGGTATTTGAAAAAGAGGGCAATTTTAATGTAAATTCAAATTGCAGCAACTTTCATCACTCAAATTCAAAAGTTAGCTTCATATTCAAACTCAGCACATTTTTCTGAGTAAGCCCACCAATTTTCATCCTCATTGGAGTTCATCTTGTCAAGAGCTAAATTTGCAAGAATTCAAAACTGAATTTGAATTTCTGTTTAAACATTCAGCAAATTTAGCCAAACACAGTTCAAATTTGAGGATTCAAAATTAAACCAAGACTTGGGGGCTAAGTCTCCCATTCAATGTTCAGTAGCTGGGATATTTACAAAAGAAAGGGGGAGAAAGAATTAGAGGGGAGAAGAGGGCTCACTGGTCAGCCACCCAGGAATCAAACCGACTCAGGCACGAGGTCGAACACCCCTGCGGGCGACAAGCACGGGGTCGACCCCGTCCCAATGCGGCCACCGCACGGTGAAAGCGCGGATCACCACGCCAGCGCGACGCTCGCTCGGCTGTTTTCACGGTGCCCCGACTGCCCCAGCGTTCCCCATCCCACAATCGCCTCCGCGCGCAAACCTGTTCCTCACCGCTCTCTGGTCGCCGGCGTCCGAGCAACCCAGGCACTCTTGTGCCCGACAAGAAACACAAGAAAGAATCGCCTCAAGGTACTGATCACCACCGTACTGACCTCGCTCTCTCTCTCTCTCGCACGGTCGGCAAAGAATTTGGGGGATTTGTGTGTTGGGGTGTTTAGAACGGAACCAGGCGAAATCCAGAAATTTGTAGCAAGTAAGCCACCACTCCTTAGGCCGAGCTAAAGACATGATCTAGACTCGCCCACGCGTCTCTGAGACCAGAAATCATCGAGTTTCATCGAGTATGGGCGATGTTCTTCGAGCTTTTTGCATCGGCGCCGATTTCCGGTCTAGGTCACCGGTGAGGTCGTAGTTGCAGCTGTTTTCACAGAGATCGGTGCCCATATCCATGATCAGCGGGTGTCAGCGGAGCTCCCTGAGCAAAGCGCATCGAAAAAGGTGCAGGGGATGCTGAGTTTGACGTCGCCGATGAGCTCCCGGCCGCTGTTGCCGGCGGGAGCACTGTTCCGGCCGTTGTCAAGCTCCGGTGAGGGCACCATCGTGTTCTCCGAGTCGAGTTAGACACAGGCGGCATGTTCCGTCGAAGTTCGGACAGTGAAACGCCCGGCGGCGAGCGCTCCGGCGAGGCGCCGCCGCGGGAGCTGCGGGAGAGCGCGAGGTAGACGAAGGGGGGGCCGGGTCCACCGGTCAGCCTCTGACCTCACGAGGGGATCGGTTTGCGGCCGGGATTCGGTGCGGCAGCGCGGGTAAAACCCCATGGGCCGCGGTGTGGCCGCATTCTGAGTGGGCCGGCTCGAAGAGTGGGACCCACCCGCAGGATTTAAACATTTTTGGAATTTCCAGTTTTAGTTCAAACTTCAAATGCATAGAACTTTGGCTAGGAAACTCCAAATTCGATGAACCAAATTTTGCTGAACTAAGAATTCTGAGTACTTTCCAGCAATACAAAATTCAGCTCATAAAAGTGAATAATTTTCCCGAATTAAATCCCTAAAGTTTAAACTGTTGGGAATTTTATCTGGAGAACTACTTTATGAAAAATTCTGAAATTTGGCTGAGAGGTTCCATGGAAAATCCCTGAATCCCAGTGAAATTTTCAGACTCATCCAAGTTCATTTAGTTACTCTAATGGGGTGATTAAGAGAACTGCCCAGAGAAAATAGAAAAATGTACAGAAACATTTTTCAGATTTTCTCAAATCTTAATTAGGGCATAACTTTCTGTAGAATTCATCAAATGACATGAAACCAACTCCATTAGAACCATCTTAAAGTCTAGTTTCCAGAAATTAATGGTTGTAGCCATGAAAACCCCTGGAATTATTCAGAGGCTCAAATATTGACCAAATGGGGTTTTATTTGTACAAGGTTCAAATGAAGTTTGTTTCAAAAGAAACTTGGTCAAGACTCTGTTTCGAACCCTACCAAGCCACAATAAAAATTTCAGAACCAAAGGGGATGGCTAGCTAGAGTTATTAGTAGTTAAGTATTCAAGTTTACACATTGCATTTAAATTTACATGTCCTATTTCATTAAACGTGTAGTCACTGAAGAAGAGACTCCGGAAGTGCTGGACTTCCTCCTTCCGGAAGAAGAGCTAACTACTGACCAGCAGCAACAAGGCAAGCCCCGGTTTGCATTAACCTTTTTATAAGTTTTACTTTGTTTACATGTGTCATA
The DNA here is from genome assembly GCA_030760725.1 of Neostapfia colusana. Taxonomy (NCBI): domain Eukaryota; kingdom Viridiplantae; phylum Streptophyta; class Magnoliopsida; order Poales; family Poaceae; genus Neostapfia; species Neostapfia colusana. The sequence goes on along the minus strand of JASWHV010000007.1, from coordinate 97,432,478 downwards.
TGAAGTGTGAATGTGCATTAGGTATAGGATGGATGGAACCCCACTTGCATGACCAGAAATTTTCCATAAGAGTGAGGGTAGCGTCTAAGACCTCGAGTAGATAGGTTATGCTTAAAAATTCATAGGGCTTCGGTACGAGTTGAGTAGTTGGAATCTACTCGTGAGATAGGCTTGGGACACACGGGTTCGGTTGAGTGATGTGAGATCACATTAGTAATGAAAATGAGACTAGGCAGGGGCTAGGGCACAGCAAGAGAGAGTCTTGTGTGTGCATCCCTGTCCGTGTCAATTGAGGACCGATTCGTGTGCGGCCCACGCTGATCAAGTTTGAACGTACCGAAGGCATATCGGATATATGGGCCCCGATAAACCGATGTAGCCTAAACCTCCTGGCGTCGAGGAATAACGCACCGATTTATAGGCGTAGGCTGAGGGCAGCAAGGTCGAAATCTGCCAACGGGCATAGAGAGATGCTCCGTGTGGGGAACCTCCTGCTCATTTCGGTGCGACCGGTTCGACGTTTGGGCTGTTGGGTGAAAGGTTGTCCCGTACGACATCGATTGAGCGTGCTGTGCAGCTCCATGGGTGGGCGTACGTGACGTGCTCTTTGGGTTTCCCTGCAGGTGTATATCGAGTCGATTCGCCGTCCCTCACGGTGAAGATTACCACTTGGTCACTGAGTCGTGACGTAGACTAATATATGAAATATGGTGATTCAATACTGCTGATATGATATAACATTGTATTGCTACATGTTTGCCACCAAATATTGCTCACTAAATTTCAGCTTCATGAACTGTTAACTTGTTGCTAAAAGAGGAACTAAGGATGAACTTGTAGGCGTGTACATTTGCTGCAACATTGCTATCCTATGTCATGGTACACCTCATGTAAAGTTTCATGCTTAGGTGCTCACAGTTGCTGCTTAAGTGTTTTTCAGGTGAGGAGCCACCCACGGACTCGGAGTACGAGTCCACCGGCGAGGGTTACCCTCCGTCGGGGACCACGGCTGAGTGGGAGCCGTACACGCCGCGCTGAGCTGAGACGTGCAGCTAGTGTGGGTTGCCCTAGGGCTGGGCAACCGACTTTTGCTAGATAGGCGGGCGTGAGATGTACAAAAGAAACTTCCGCTGTGTAATAAAGACCCTTGTTTATAACTAAGAAGTGTACTACTTTGTACATTCAGTTTGTTTTCCCATGTAATATAATGTGTTCTTATGACGTGTGCTGTCGGGTGTCGCATCGCGCGGCACCACCCTCTGCGATCCTGGATGGGCGTATTCCGGTCCGCCACAACCTGGTATCAGAGCTGCATTGGGGATAGCACAGTACTTAAGGACTGTATTATGGGAAAACTTAGGTTTACGGTGAGGATTCGGTAGTTGCCCAAGTAAGGACTATATTAGCATAGTTAATTAAAGTGGCAAAGACTAACCTATGTGTTATAATTCTGAATTTCAATTATGTAACGATGCGCCTACGCTCTGGTAAGCATGGTAAGGAACGCCACCGAAAGCGGTTCAATTTTGGTTAGCTCCCCCTGACGAGGAATGTGGTTCAGGGATTTGTCTCACAGCTTGGTGTGAGACGTCAATATGAACCTCTTGAACTCTTCATGTTCCTGAGTTCATATGAAACGCTGATCCCTAGCGTGCATTAGGCAAGTAAGTGGAGACCCCATCGCGTGGTCAGTAACGCGAGAGTGTGTTCGTTTGGAAATAGCCCAGGAGGACATACGCAGTGCTTGCCATCGGCGTGCCCTGCAGGACAGTAGGTGGTATCTGTTGGGTTGATAACATTTCCAACCGTGACGACCCGTTCATGACATACTCGGGTTCCCCGTCGTGTGGTGTTGAAACACGATCACGTACCTTGAGACGTGACTTCACTCAAGGATGGCCATATGGCAACAATACGGGCGTTTGTATTTAAATTCAAATATGGAACTGCCTGAAGTGAAAACAACCCTTGAGTGCACCATTATTGTGTGGTCTTCTGCAGGTACTAACCACGTAGGTATCCGTGTAGTAAACGTGTGCGAGAGACCGTTTAGTGCCACACTTGAGACGTATATACCGGTATGATCCGGTTAGGATTTTCTTTTGTGAGGAACGTAGTACCGAGATATTGTAGGCATATGCATGAAAATAATGATAACCAGGAATTAAAATCACTAGGATCAACATCTAGGACTCTGGTTGGGTAGAAAAGTGATAATTGATGAGTGTAGTTCCAAAAGACTGAAAAACAGAGTGCTCTGTTTTGGGCAGCAAGTTTGCTGATGTTCAACAGGGCATAACTCACAGGTCTTTTAGCCCAGGCAGGTGTGCTATATAGTTCTGGAAAGGTATTTAAGTACTCTACAACTTTGTTGCAGACTTCCAGAGCTGAAACACATCTTAAGATGGCTTAATTCCCAGAGAAATGTAAACTGTCCAGAACCAGGACAGAGTAAAACATTCTCTGAACTGCTCTGTTTTTCAAACATAACTTCCAGTAGAAAAATCAAAAATTGTCATATGATACATCCTTAGAAAGAGTAGAAGATCTATGACATCTTCGCAATTCAAAGTTTCTGAAGTTTCAACACAGATTTCAGTGGAAACTCGAATGGAAAACAGCAACTTCCAAAGGAGGTGCTGTTAAAATTCTCCCAGAAATTCTGCTGACATTGAATTAGCATAACTTTTTAACCATAGCTGATCTGGGGGCAAATGAATACTCGTTGGAAATATACTGAAGTTAACTTTAACTTTGGTATTCAGCTTGAGTCATGAAAATGCCCAAAACCAGATCAAAACTGGGATTAGGTAGAAACTGGTCATTCTGACAGAAGAATGACAGTTGAACTCATTGGAGAGGGTGTTGTACCCTAAGGGTGGTATACGTGATGACAAAGCGATAGTAATATCTCGTAGTGACCAAACCTAGTTATGGTGAGCTTCCAAAGTGGAGGTTCATCAAGTTGGATTAAACTAGCTTGTGTTTAGTCTGGTAATGGTGTAGCTTGTGCAAAGTTATTACATTATCTACTTACGAGATGTATCGCATGTTTTTATTTTCATTATGTTGTTACGCCTATTGTTATTGGACTGTGTGCAATCTGTTGTGGGACTGATGTTGTTGTCGTATGGTTGCAGATGGTTCGCACTAGGACCACGCACGAGGTGGGTGGCTCTAGCCAACAGGGAGGCGATGACTCCCAGCCACCAGCCTACGACAGCACCCCGCGGCAGCCGCCACCACCGCCGCCTCCGCTTACTCGAGCGGATGTGATAGCGGCACTGGTGGGAGGTCGTGAGAAGCAGACCGACCTGCTCCGCACGATCGTGCAGAATACGTCCTAGGCGGGGGGACGTCAAGAGCAAGGGCCTCGTGAGCCCCGGAAAGTTTCGTACTCGGACATCATGAGTACGCACCCTCCAGTGTTCACAGAAGCCGAAGAACCACTGGAGGCTGACAACTGGCTGCGGACCATCGAGTCCAAGTTCGGGTTGCTCCAATGTAGGAGCAGCAGAAGACTCTGTTCGCAGCGCAGCAACTCCACAATGCCGCTGGTGCGTGGTGGGCGAACTATGTCGCCTCACGTCCGGCTGGCCATGCCGTGGAATGGCAAGAGTTCCGGGAGGCGTTCCGCACCTATCATATCCCTCCCAGAATTATGAAGAGGAAGTTCCAAGAATTCTTGGAGCTGAAGCAGGGCGGGAGGAGTGCCCATGACTACTCCCGTGCCTTCAACCATCTGGCGCAATACGCGTCAGACTATATCTCCACGGAGGAGAAGAAGCGGGAGCACTTCTATCGGGGGTTACACCCCGAGATGAAGACACATCTCGTGCAGTGGAATCGCGGCACATTCAACGACTTAGTCAATGCCGCGATTATGCAAGAGGATGCTCAGTGGGAGTTGGCAGCTGAGCAGAGCAAGCGCAGCGCTCCACCTAGCAGCGGTGGTGGCGCGCCCCAGAAGTACCGGATGGTGTATCGGACGCCATCCGGGCAGCAGTGGCAACCACCGGCGCGACCTCAACGGTTCGGGGGACGTCCCTTTGAGGCACCTCTGTTCCGTCCGCCGATGCCACCACCAAGACAGCAGCAGCAGCAGCAAACGGTACCCCGGGCGTTCCCACCGCCACAACGCGCCCCGGGATTCCGTCCACCGATCAGCGGGGGACCGCCCCGTTTCACCTGCTTCACGTGTGGCCAGGCCGGCCACTTCACGAAGGACTGTCCCCAGGGGCAGCAGAGCAGCGGGCAAGCCCAGTTCCAGGGCGGTGCTCGAGGCCGACCTCCGGTGAAGAAGGTTGGTCAGCGGACTGGGGGCGTCCGCAACCTCGACAATGAGGATGCCCCAGAGGGAGACAACGTGCTGGCGGGTACGTTCACTCTCAACTATCAAGCCATCATCATACTTTTTGATTCTGGTGCAACCCACAACTTTATAAGTGCATCATATGTGGTTAAGAATCAGCTGGAAGCCTTTCCAACCGAGTGTTCTTATATGATCTGCTCACCGGGACGAAAGATTTCAGCAACGATGATGGTTCCAAAAGCACCACTGTGCTTAGGTGGGAAGATATATCCCACCACTATGATTATTCTGGAGGGGCAGAAGATTGATGCAATCTTAGGAATGTCATGGCTAAGCTACCATGGCGCTGTCCTGGAAACTCTAGCATGGACGGTTCACCTCAACTCTCCATTACACCGTCTGCAGTCCCTCTTATTAGATAATGCAGTCCGGGAAGTTTCAGTGATCAACAATACTGAAGCTCTCAAATTGGAGTACATCCCCGTAGTCCGGGAGTATCCCGACGTGTTCCCGGATGATATTCCGGGCATGCCACCTGAGCGGGATGTCGAGTTCAAGATTGAACTTGCACCCGGGACTACGCCCATATCACGGAGACCATACAAAATGGATCCAATTCAGCTGGCTGAACTGAAAGAACAGCTCAATGATCTGTTGAGCAAGGGTTTCATTAGGCCGAGTTCCTCGCCTTGGGGATGCTCGGCGCTGTTTGTAAAGAAGAAGGATGAAACCCTGAGGCTGTGTGTGGATTACCGGCCGCTCAACGCCGTCACCATCAAGAATAAGTACCCACTGCCCCGCATCGACATATTGTTTGATCAACTTGTGGGTGCAAGTGTATTCTCCAAGATGGACCTTCGCTCTGGATATCACCAGATTAAAATCCGGGCGGAGGATATTCCGAAGACGGCCTTCTCGACGAGATATGGACTATATGAATATCTCGTCATGTCCTTTGGTCTCACAAATGCTCCAGCCCATTTCATGTATCAAATGAACTCGGTGTTCATGCCGGAGCTGGACAAGTTCGTGGTAGTGTTCATCGACGATATCTTGGTTTACTCCAAGACAGAAGCCGAACATGCCGAACACTTGCGGATCGTTCTTCAACGATTGCGAGACCACAAGCTCTACGCCAAGTTCAGTAAATGCGAGTTTTGGATCAGCCAAGTGCCATTCTTGGGGCATATCATCTCAGCAGAAGGCATTGCGGTTGACCCAAGCAAAATAGAGCAAGTGCTGAAATGGAAAGCTCCCACTTCAGTCCATGAAGTCAGAAGCTTCCTCGGGTTAGAGGGATACTATCGGACATTCATTCCAAGCTTCTCCAGGCTCGCGAAGCCGATGACAGAATTGCTGAAGAAAGGGACGAAATATGTTTGGAACACGGCATGTGAAGGAGCATTCCAAACATTGGTGAAGCATCTCACCACAGCCCCGGTCTTAGCTCAGCCGGATACAACAAAGCCCTTCGACGTGTATTGCGACGCGTCCGGTATTGGGCTCGGCTGCGTGTTGATGCAGGAAGGACGTGTGGTCGCATATGGCTCACGCCAACTTCGGAACCATGAGCAGCATTATCCGACTCATGGTCTTGAGCTTGCTGTCGTGGTGTTGGCGCTAAAAATGTGGAGGCACTATCTCCTGGGGAATCTGGTGCATCTCTACACCGACCACAAGAGCTTAAAGTACATCTTCACCCGGAAGGAGCTGAATATGAGGCAAACGAGGTGGTTAGAATTAATCAAGGACTATGAAATTGAGATCCACTACCACCCCGGCAAGGCGAATGTGGTCGCCGACGCGCTGAGTCGGAAGTCACATGTCCATCACCTCACCATCACACCGGTGGAGGAGGAAGAGCCAAGTTTATACTTGGTTCCTTAAGCATCACTGTACAACCTTGCCCTCATCCCTACCATTAGGGAAGACATCATTGCAGCTCAGAAGACGGATAAAGGCATGGCACATCTCCGGAGACGGATAGACAATGGAGAGATCAAGTGTTTCCGGAAAGATGATGAGGGGACGCTTTGGTTCAATGATCGAATAGTCATACCCCGAGATATGGAACTGAGGAGGAAGATCCTCGATGAAGCTCAGTTGTCCAAATACTCCATTCATCCGGGAAGCAAAAAAATGTACCAAGATTTGAAAAAGAAATTTTGGTGGACACGGATGAAGCGGGAGGTAGCTAAGTACGTATCCGAGTGCGATACATGTAGACGAGTGAAGGCGGATCATATGAGGAAGTCAGGGCTGTTGCAACCCCTGAAAATTCCAGCATGGAAATGGGAAGATGTGAGCATGGATTTCATTGTGGGATTACCCTTAACATCCAACAAACATGATTCCATTTGGGTGATCGTTGACCGACTGACCAAGTCAGCTCACTTCATCCCCGTGCATACCCATTTCCATGCCAAAAGATATGCGGAGTTATATATTGCCAGGATTCTATGCCTGCATGGTGTACCCAAGACCATAGTCTCAGACCGAGGTGCATTGTTTGTATCTCGCTTTTGGGAGCAGTAACATGCTGCTTTGGGTACTAAACTGATTAGAAGCTCCGCTTACCACCCTCAAACAGACGGCCAGACAGAGAGGGTGAATCAAGTTCTCGAAGACATGTTGAGAGCATGTGCCATCCACCATGGTAGGAACTGGGATGATCACCTACCATTGGTGGAATTCTCGTACAACAATGGCTATCAGGCGAGTATCATGATGGCACCCAACGAAGCTCTCTACGGTCGAAAATGCCGCACCCCATTAAATTGGTGTGAGTCCGGTGAAAGGGTCACATTCGGGGTTGATGTAGTGAACGACGCCGAAGAGCGTGTTCGGGCGATTCAAGCTAATTTGAAAGCCGCTCAATCCCGGCAGAAGAGCTACGCTGATAAGAGGCGTAGACCGTTGCACTTTGACATCGGTGAACACGTGTACCTCTGCGTGTCTCCGATGAAGGGCGTGCACCGGTTCGGTGTGAAGGGGAAGCTCGCTCCCCGTTTTATTGGACCCTATGCTATCACCGAAATGTGTGGACCAGCGGCGTATCGATTGGAGCTACCGGTATCCCTTGCTGGCGTCCATGATGTTTTCCATGTTTCGCAACTGCGAAAATGTTTGAAGCATACAGCTGCTGTTCCTACCGAAGACATCAGCGAGCTGAAACCGGATTTAACATATGATGAGTATCCGGTGGCCATTCTTGATGAAAAAGCCAGGACCACGCGCAGCAGAACGTTGTGGTTCTACAAGATACTTTGGAGCAACCACACTGCCGAAGAAGCGACATGGAAGAGCGAGGAATTCCTTCACTCAAATTACCCAGAGTTCATGGCTTCTCAACACGGGTAAGTCCCTATTAAATCGCTATCTCTTTTTTTGTAATCTCGGGACGAGATTCTTTTAAGGGGGGAGGGATGTAAAAGCCCAAGAAAAGGGACTTGCAAAATTTTTTTCTTAACCTCACAACACCACAGTTTTTATTGTGGATATCTTAGGAAATATTGTGAAGAGCAAGTAACCTCCATCAAAAGAGTGATTAGAGGGGAAAGCCTTCATTTTCACAAAGTGGGATTTGTACACATGAACATGAGAGGTTGAGCTCACCCCTAGAACTTGACAAGTCTTGGGAAGGTTCAGTCCAAGTTTCATGTAAATCCAACACTTTTTGAGGCACTTTTGGGGGTATTTGGAAAAGAGGCCAATTTGAATGTAAATTCAAATTGCAGCAACTTTCATCACTCAAATTCAAAAGTTAGCTTCATATTCAAACTCAGCACATTTTTCTGAGTAAGACCACCAATTTTCATCCTCATTGGAGTTCATCTTGTCAAGAGCTAAATTTGCAAGAATTCAAAACTGAATTTGAATTTCAGTTTAAACATTCAGCAAACTTAGCCAAACACAGTTCAAATTTGAGGATTCAAAATTAAACCAAGACTTGGGGGCTAAGTTTCCCATTCAATGTTCAGTAGCTGGGATATTTACAAAAGAAAGGGGGAGAAAGAATTAGAGGGGAGAAGAGGGCCCACTGGTGAGCCACCCAGGAATCAAACCGACTCAGGCACGAGGTCGAACACCCCTGCGGGCGACAACGCACGGGGTCGACCCCGTCCCAATGCGGCCACCGCACGGTGAAAGCGCGGAGTCACCACGCCAGCGCGACGCTCGCTCGGCTGTTTTCACGGTGCCCCGACTGCCCCAGCGTTCCCCCTCCCACAATCGCCTCCGCGCGCAAACCTGTTCCTCGCCGCTCTCTGGTCGCCGGCGTCCGAGCAACCCAGTCACTCTTGTGCCCGACAAGCAACACAAGAAAGAACCGCCTCGAGGTACTGATCACCACCGTACTGACCTCGCTCTCTCTCTCGCACGGTCGGCAAAGAATTTGGGGGATTTGTGTGTCGGGGTGTTTAGAACCGAACCAGGCGAAATCCAGAAATTCGTAGCAAGTAAGCCACCACTCTTTAGGCCGGGCTAAAGACATGATCTAGACTCGCCCACGCGTCTCTGAGACCAGAAATCATCGAGTTTCATCGAGTATGGGCGATGTTCTTCGAGCTTTTTGCATCGGCGCCGATTTCCGGTCTAGGTCACCGGTGAGGTCGTAGTTGCAGCTGTTTTCACAGAGATCGGTGCCCATATCCATGATCAGCGGGTGTCAGCGGAGCTCCCTGAGCAAACCACATCGAAAAAGGTGCAGGGGATGCTGAGTTTGACGTCGCCGATGAGCTCCCGGCCGCTGTTGCCGGCGGGAGCACTGTTCCGGCCGTTGTCAAGCTCCGGTGAGGGCATCATCGTGTTCTCCGAGTCGAGTTAGACAAAGGCGGCAAGTTCTGTCGAAGTTCGGGCAGTGAAACGCCCGGCGGCGAGCGCTCCGGCGATGCGCCGCCGCGGGAGCTGCGGGAGAGCGCGAGGTAGACGAAGGGGGACCGGGTCCACCGGTCAGCCTCTGACCTCGTGCGGGGATCGGTTTGCGGCTGGGATTCGGTGCGGCAGCGCGGGTAAAACCCCATGGGCCGCGGTGTGGCCGCATTCTGAGTGGGCCGGCTCGAAGAGTGGGACCCACCTGCAGGATTTAAACATTTTTGGGATTTCCAGTTTTAGTTCAAACTTCAAATGCATAGAACTTTGGCTAGGAAACTCCACATTTGATGAACCAAATTTTTCTGAACTCATAATTCTGAGTACTTTCCAGCAATACCAAATTCAGCTCATAAAAGTGAATAGTTTTCCAGAATTAAATCCCTAAAGTTTAAACTGTTGGGAATTTTATCTGGAGAACTACTTTATGAAAAATTCTGAAATTTGGCTGAGAGGTTCATGGAAAATCCCTGAGTCTCAGTAAAATTTTCAGACTCATCCAAGTTCATTTAGTTACCCTAATGGGGTGATTAAGAGAACTTCCCAGAGAAAATAGAAAAACGTACAGAAACATTTTTCAGATTTTCTCAAATCTTAATTAGGGCATAACTTTCTGTAGAATTCATCAAATGACATGAAACCAACTCCATTAGAACCATCTTAAAGTCTAGTTTCCAGAAATTAATGGTTGGAGCCATGAAAACCCCTGGAATTATTCAGAGGCTCAAATATTGACCAAATGGGGTTTTATTTGTACAAGGTTCAAATGAACTTTGTTTCAAATGAAACTTGGTCAAGACTCTGGTTATAACCCTACCAAGCCACAATAAAAATTTCAGAACCAAAGGGGAGGGCTAGATAGAGTTATTAGTAGTTAAGTATTCAAGTATACACATTGCATTTAAATTTACATGTCCTATTTCATTAAACGTGTAGTCACTGAAGAAGAGACTCCGGAAGTGCTGGACTTCCTCCTTCCGGAAGAAGAGCTAACTACTGACCAGAAGCAACAAGGCAAGCCCCAGTTTGCATTAACCTTTTTATAGGTTTTACTTTGTTTACATGTGTCATATGAAGTGTGAATGTGCATTAGGTATAGGATGGATGGAACCCCACTTGCATGACCAGAAATTTTACATAAGAGTGAGGGTAGCGTCTAAGACCTCGAGTAGATAGGATATGCTTAAAGATTCATAGGGCTTCGGTACAAGTCGAGTAGTTGGAATCTACTCGCGAGATAGGCTTGGGACACACGGGTTCGGTTGAGTGATGTGAGATCACATTAGTAATGAAAATGAGACTAGGCAGGGGCTAGGGCGCAGCAAGAGAGAGTCTTGTGTGTGCAGCCCTGTCCGTGTCGATTGAGGACCGATCCGTGTGCGGCCCACGCTGATCAAGTTTGAACGTACCGAAGGCATATCGGATATATGGGTCCCGATAAACCGATGTAGCCTAAACCTCCTGGCGTCGAGGCATAACGCACCGATTTATAGGCGTAGGCTGAGGGCAGCAAGGTGGAAATCTGCCAACGGGCATAGAGAGATGCTCCGTGTGGGGAACCTTCTGCTCGTTTCGGTGCGACCGGTTCGACGTTTGGGCTGTTGGGTGAAAGGTTGTCCCGTACGACATCGAGTGAGTGTGCTGTGCAGCTCCACGGGTGGGCGTACGTGACGTGCTCTTTGGGTTTCCCTGCAGGTGTATATCGAGTCGATTCACCGTCCCTCGCGGTGAAGAGTACCCCTTGGTCACTGAGTCGTGACGTAGACTAATATATGAAATATGGTGATTCAATATTGCTGATATGATATAACATTGTATTGCTACATGTTTGCCACCAAATATTGCTCACTAAATTTCAGCTTCATGAACTGTTAACTTGTTGCTAAAAGAGGAACTAAGGATGAACTTGTAGGCGTGTCCATTTGCTGCAACATTGCTATCCTATGTCATGGTACACCTCATGTAGAGTTTCATGTAATATAATGTGTTCTTATGACGTGTGCTGTCGGGTGTCGCATCGCACGGCACCACCCTCTGCGATCCTGGATGGGCGGATTCCGGTCCGCCACAATAACCGCAAGGGACGGTGATTTTGAATCAAACACTACCCGGATAACTCGACACATACGCCCGCCTCTGAAGACCCAACTCTGGCGTCCTTCATTACGTCGTATGTGGCAACCTTTCTCAGGACACTAGACTGTAGAACCGGTCGCGCTGTCTCGGGCTCATAGGTCTAACTAGACGATGCGGTATGCCTCTACAACCCAGTGAACCTGGTACATCGGTTTCCTGGTTCCCATATATCATTAAGCATCCGGTACACAACTCAAAACTTGCTCAGCGGGGCTGCACACGCTTCGGTCCTTAACCGACACAGGCAGAGCTACTCGACCAAGACCTCGTCTTGTCACTGCCTAACCCCGCTGCCCGGTCTCATCTTTAGAAATGTAAACTTTAGTTTGCCTTATTTCCGACTACCCCCGTGTAATCCCGTCTATAACTTGCGAGGAGATTCCAACTACTCGACTTCTACCGGATGTCCTAAACTATTTAGCACGGCATTATTCTACAGCGGTGTCCCTTTCTACCCTTAAATCCAAGGTTCATTTGGTCATGCATTTGGAGTGTAAAACATCCCTGACCTAATGCACATACAAACTTAGACCCATAGTAGTGAACAAAGTAAAAAACTTGAGAAAACAACTTAAATGCAAACCGGGGCTTGCCTTGGTTTTGCAGGTGACTAAAGTCAGAGAGGTATGAACTTAGTTTCTGCTGACTTGAAGCTCAATCCCTGCCCTTCTTGCTCCTTGATCCAAGCTCAACTTCTCCTTCTTCGCTTTCCACGTTTAATCACTACACGTTATGAATACGCATAGATGTTTAATTGTAAAACTTTTGCTAACAAGTGCTAAAGACAAGTTTGAAACAGGAACTCTGTTTAAGACTTTAAAATGACACTGGGGTGGTGGTTTGGGTGTGTGTTTAAGCACTATCATTAAGTGAGAAGTGAGGTTCATCACTTGGGTGGTGATCACCTAATTGGTTGAACATAACACTACTGATCCAGGGCTCCAATGGATCTATAAATTTTCTTGTGATTTCCTTGTCACAAGAAAGTCCTCTGAACCAAAATTCAGAATGTTGCACTAAGTAGATCGCCCAGAACAATTCCCTAAGCATTTAGGCAAAAAGGAATTAATTCTAAATAAATTTGCACTTTCATGCAAATTCAAGTGAACTACAATTTCAAACATAGCTCAGAGAGTATGCCTGAATTTTCCTAGGATTGTTGGAGCTAAGGAATGCCCAGAACTGAATTTCCAAGTTTTGGAAATTCTCTGAAAATGTTTCTGTATTCATTTGAATACAGAAATTTGAAATCAGAATTACCCTAACTAAATCAACTCCAAATTAGCTGACACTTTTACAGAAGTCTCCTAACATCCTATAGAATATTCTGGAAAAATTTGTGGATTTTTGGATGAACCTAACTCCCTCTAAAATTCTTTTTCTGAAAAGCTTTCAAGAATTTTCCAGAATTTTCTATTGTTTTTCATGACATTGGGCTGCATATTTGGATAAAGATTTTCATCCTGAATCCAACCCAATTTGAATCACTAAAATTGGAGATTCCTAGCAAAAGTTATGAGGTCCTAAAGTTTGAGCTGAATTTGGAATTCAAATTAAACCGAGAATTGTTCAAACTCTGACTGCGGTCCACAGGGCCACGTGTCGACCGCTGGGACCCGAGCCACACGGGCCGCATAATTATTCCCGCGTTGTCACAGAAAGATCCGAGGCCACAGAAGATCTAACCCCTCGTAACAGAGACTGACACGTGGGCCAGCCCCTGTCTTCGTCTTCCTCCAGCAGCCCGCGCTCCCGCGCCGCCGAGCTCCCCGGAGTTCTTGCCGGGAGGGGTCTCCGGTGCTCGGAACTTGCTGGTCCTCGCCGCCCCCACGTATTCTCGTGCGAGGAACACGTTGCCGGGCTTATCTCAGATCGACAACGGCCGGAAAACTAGGTGTGATGGCGAGAGTAGCTGCGGCAACTTCGGCGACGTCGCTAGGGCACTGGAATGCTCTAACCTTGCTCCGGTTAGCTCCTACAGCATCGCCACCACCTAGGGAGCAACGTCCATGGCTCTGATCTCGCGAGAAACATCGGCAACTAGGGGCTCACCGTGCGACCTAGGGCGATTCGGGGAAAACTGGAAAAACTCGAAGAACCAAGGTTTTCCTCAACGGTTCTCCCTAGTTCTTGATCCCACGTGCCCGCACGGATGTCTACAATAGGGTTTCTAGGTCTGGTGATGAGTGGTGCACCGTGTTGCCTGAATTTTCCAATTCCCTACTCTCGGTTCATATTGTATGTCCGCGGGAAAAGCCAAATTCCGGCGAGCACGGTCCATGACACACTGCCGGCGTTGCTGTGAAGCGAGAAGCTTTACAGGCGCACCTTTTTGCTTTTGCAGCACGGTGGGAGAAGCTCTGGGGTGGCCAGGCGACGAATTCTTGCTACGGCGTCTTTACCCGGCACGGTGGAGAGAACAAATGAGCTTGGCGTCGGGTTTCTCGTGGGTTAGCACCTTGTACTCGCTGTGGGCACGTCGAGGGAGCGTGGGCAGCGCCGGGGATGAGCTCAGCTCGGCGTGAACATTGCCGGGGCGTCTGGGCATCGTTGCTCTGAGGAAGTGCAGCAGCGGCGGAAGAAATGGTTCACACGGGAGGCCACACGGAGAAGAGGAAACGTGAGGGTTTTCCAAGCGAGGTAGCCGCCCGCGGGGATAATATCGGCGTGCTGAGGCGGTTCGACCGGCACTCAGCAGAAGCCTCGCGCGTATGTGCTCTGGCGCCGCGGCACCGCTGCTGTCGCGCGCTCGGGGGAGGAAAAACAGAGCCCGTGGCTCATCTCACAGACAGTTGGGTCCCAGTGCACAGGCAGAGAAGACATAGGTGCTAAGTTTTTATCTCCCCTCTCAATGACAATTGGGGCCCACAGCTCCTCTCAGCCCCAAAAGATCTCCAAATTTTGACACATTGCAAATTCAGCTATGAGGGATCCAAATTCAAAAGCCATTTGGCCATTTGACAAGTTGTGCCACAGTTTCAAATTTAAATTCAAATTTGGAATAAGTTTAGAAGCCCCTTTGATATACCTATCAAAGCACTTCCAAATTTGCCCAAAGTTTGCTTTCCCCGTAATTTGAATCTGAAGAATTCAATTATGCCCTCTGATGCTCCAGTTGGCCATTGCAATTACAACTTCTTAAACAACAGTTTGAATTTCCACTTTTGAAAATGCCCTTCTTCTTTTTGAAGTGACCCTCTTAATTCAAACTGAATTCAAAGTTTTATTGCACATGCCAACACTTTCATGAGTAAACAAAAGTTTTTGTAAGTCCCAATTCTTGTATATAAACTCAACTTTATTCATAGCTCAAGTTTTCTATTTACATGTTTTGGGACTTTTACACTTCGGCCCTACAGCACCAGTGGAGCTTGTAGATCACCGACGTGCATGCAAACTTGCTCGGAAAGGTTGCTAAGTATGCCGTCACCGTGCGCCCGAGGCTCCCCTCTACGGTTGCCGTCAGAAAACCTCCAAATAGGCCAGATATACGTGATTTCATGCTAGGGTTGCAAAGCAAAGTCAATCACCATCGAGTCTAGCTCGTGTGTGTTCAATTTGGTGAATCAAAACCGAAAGTTGAGTGCAAATTTTGCAATTCCTTACCCGCAGGTTGGTTTGCACTGATTGGAAGGAAAATGAAAATTCCGCCGTCAACGATCAACCACTTGGGAAAAGCTTTGGAGGTGAGCAGCATGAAGTCCTAGAGCTCCCAAGGATGCTCTTGCTCGGCCTTGAGAAGCTCCCAGTTGGGCTGCCCATGTGAGCCTCCTTCTTTGGTTGAGTTCGGCCGCCGCAAGAAGAAGTTGTTCCCGCATGAGGAAGGCCCAGAACCGGTCGGCTGTTGTCCGAGGAGGTCGTGGAGGGATCCGTGGTGCCGTTTTGCCACTAGCTGGGGCTTCGTACGCGATGAAACGCCAGCTCACGATAACCCGAGGGTGGCGGCGTTTCTGTTCTTGTGCGCGTGGGAGAGTGAGAGGCAGTCGGGCAACTCGTGTTGCCGAGCGCTGGTTAGCTGGGATGATTTATGTCCATGCTGTGGAGTCAGTTCTGTAAAATCCCAAGAAAAGGGTCTTGCAAAAACTTTTCATCACCTCACAACACCACAGTTTTTGTTGTGGATATCTTGTGAAAAATTGTGAAGAGCAAGTAACCTCCATCAAAAAGAGTGATTAGAGGAGAAAGCCATAACTTTAACAAAGTAGGATTTCTACACATGAACATGAGAGGTTGAGCTCATCCCTAGGACTTGAAAAGTCTTGGGAAGGTTCAAGCCAAGTTTCATGCAAACCCAACACTTTTTGAGGCAATTTTGGAGGCATTTGAAAAAGAGGCCAATTTTGAATGTAAATTCAAATTGCAGAAACTTTCATCCCTCAAATTCAAAAGTTAGCTTCATATTCAAACTCAGCACATTTTTCTGAGTTAGCCCACCAATTTTCATTCCCATTGGAGTTCATTTTGTCAAGAGCTAAATTTGCAAGAATTCAAAACTGAATTTGAATTTCAGTTCAAATGTGAAGCAAATTCAGCCAAACAAAGTTCAAATTTGAGAACTCAAATTCAAGCCAAGACTTGGTGACTAAGCCTCACATTCAATTGTGAGTAGCTGCGGATATTTTGGCATAAACAGAAGTGAGAAAAATTAAAAAGGGAATTAGAGGGGAGGCCCACTGGTCAGCAGCCTTATGACTGAAGTTTCCTCTGGGATTTTTTCCCTCCATCGGCCGAGACCGCGCGCCAGCACACGGGAGCGTCGGCGCCCGACCACCTCGTGCTGCCATCTCCTGGTCTCCTTCCCGAGCTGGCGAGCTGCTCCCGGATCGATCAACCCCGAGGTAGTCGGTCGCCCACAGCACGAACCCACCAAGGCTCGGGTCCTGTACGCACGAAGAGAGAACCTTGTGCTCGCCGCCAATTGCGTCCAATCAAGAACCCAGCAAACCACTGTGCACAGTGCCTCCCGAGCAGCAAAACCACCACGGGCGCTCGTCCTTTACCTCCTTGGCGCAAGAACGGCCGAGTTCAGCCCTCCCCAACCCTAGCTCAACGGTCCTGAGCAACAACCGAGAAACCGCCGTAGCTCGTCTCACGGTGACAGCCCAACAGAGAGCCTTTCACGGCTGAGCAAGAACGGTCTCGTACGCGTCAGGGACCGGTGGTGCTCATATCCGAAGCTCAGTCCGTGACCTGGTCCACAGAGCTCAAATTTTGAGAAAGTTCTCCGGCGGGCACGAACTGAACTCCCGACACGGTAAACTCGAATTCACCCGCCACCCTTGTTCTTAGGTCATGCAATCTTGCACACAGGACCGCCACTCATCAGCGCTCGTTAGCCCTTCACGGCCCTGGCTTGAAACCGCACGTAGGCCGGGTATTTCTAGGTTTTGTTACGGCAATTACGGCAAGGAGGCTCGGGCTCACGATGAGAGCTAGGTTAAAGCCGTCTCTGGGTGGCTTCACCACTAGGACGCTCTGCCGTAGCATCCCCTTGTGCTGTAGCACCGCTCCACCGGGGTTTTGGCGGGCTAAGTTGGCCGGGCGACGTTGCCGAAAGGTTACAGAGCCGCCGCACCGTCGCCGGCTAGGTTAGGGCCACCGCCGGCCGACGAGGAGGGTGCCATCGTGTTCAGCGCACGAACTTAGGCCCAGGCGGCGAGTTTCCAGCCGAGAGGCGACCGGGAAGCCGGGTCCGGTGAGCTCCAGTGAGGTGCCGGCGAGGGGGCGGCGCGGGAAAAGGATCTGGCCCGAGGAGGAAGACGACTAGCGGGCCCCACGTGTCAGCGACGGGAAGTTTAAAATGCGGATCGATTGTGGCCCCGGGATCCAGTGTGGCTGCGCGGGAAGGGGTCTGTGGCCCCGTGTGGCTCAGCTCCCGCAGTGACACGTGTGTGATGGGCCCACGGTCAGAATTTAAACTTTTCCCCGTTTATTTGGATTTTCAGATTTAGTCCAAACTTTAGAACCTCGTAACTTTTGCTAGGAAGCTCCAAATCCAATGAACCAAATTTTGCTGAACTCAGAATTCTGAGTACTTTCCAGAAATACCAATTTCAGCTCATGAAACCTAACAGTTTTCCAGAATTAATTCCCTAAAGTTTAAACTCTTGGGAATTTTATCTGGAGAATTACTTTAGGAAAAATGCTGAAATTTGGCTGAGAGGGTCATTGGAAAATCCTGGAGTCACAGAAAAAATTTCAGACTCATCCAAATTCATTTAGTCCCCCTAATGGGGTGATTAAGTGAACTGCCCTGAGAAAATAGAAAAATGTACAGAAACATTTTTCAGATTTTCTCAAATCTTGTGTAGGGCATAACTTTCAGTAGAATTTTTCAAATAACATGAAACCAATTCCATTAGAACCATATTAAATTCCAGTTTCCAGAAAGTAATGGTTGGAGCCATGAAAACCCCTGGAATTACTTAAAGGCTCAAATATTGACCAAATGAGCTTTTATTTGATCAAGGCTCAAATGAACCTTGTTTCAAACGAAACTTGGTCAAGAATCTGGTTAGGGCCCTCCCAAGCCACCACAAAAATTTTAGAACCAAAGGGGGGGAGGGGGGCTAGCTGGAGTTATTAGTAACTATGTATTCAAGTTTACACATTGCATTTAAATTGACATGTAGTATTTCATTAACGTGTAGTCGCTGAAGGCGAGGAGACTCCGGAGGTACTTGATTTCCTCCTTCCGGACGAAGACTTAACCCCTGACCAGCAGCAACAAGGCAAGCCCCGGTTTGCATTAAGCCTTTTATAAAGTTTTACTTTGTTTACATACGTAGTGTGAAGTGTATATGTGCATTAGGTGTAGGATGGATGAAAACCCCACTTGCATGACCAGAAATTTTCCATAAGAGTGAGGGTAGTGTCTAAGACCTCGAGTAGACAGGCTATGCTTAATGATTCATAGGACTTCGGTACAAGTCGAGTAGTTGGAATCTACTCGCGAGTTAGGCTTGGGACACACGGGTACAAGTCGATTGAAGACTGATCCGTGTGCGGCCCTGCTGAACAAGTATTGAACGTATCGAAGGCATATCGGATATATGGGCCCCGATAAACCGATGTAACCTAAACCTCCGGGCGTCGAGGCATAACGCACCGATTTATAGGTGTAGGCTGAGGGCAGCAAGGTGGAAATCTGCTAACGGGCATAGAGAGATGCTCCGTATAGGGAACCTCCTGCTCGTTTCGGTGTGACCGGTTCGACGTTTGGGCTGTTGGGTGAAAGGTTGTCCCGTACGACATCGAGTGAGCGTGCTGTGCAGCTCCACGGGTGGGCGTACGTGACGTGCTCTTTGGGTATCCCTGCAGGTGTATATCAAGTCAATTCGCTGTCCTTCGCGGTGACAAGTACCGCTTGTTCACAGAGTCGTGACGTAGACTAATGTATGAAATGTGATGATTCAATATTGCTGTTATGATATAATTGTATTGTTACATGTGTGCCACCAAATATTGCTCACTAAATTTCATATTCATGAACTGTTAATTTGTGGCTAAAAGTTGAACTAAGGATAAACTATAGGCATGTCCATTTCCAAAATCTTACCATCCCATGTTATTGTACTCTACATATAGAGTTTCATGCCTAGGTGAGTCGGTTAAGTCTTGTTGAGCCATCGTGCTCACGGTTGCTGCTTAAGTGTTTTTCAGGTGAGGATCCACCCACGGACTCGGGTTACGAGTCCACCGGCGAGGGTTACCCTCCGTCGGGGACTACGGCTGAGTGGGAGCCGTACACGCCGTGCTGAGCTGAGGAGTGCAGCTAGTGTGGGTTACCCTAGGGCTGGGCAACTAACTTTTGCTAGATAGGTGGGCGTGAGTTGTATAAAGTAGACTTCCGCTGTGTAAAATAAACAATAGTTTGTAACTGAAGTTTGTACCTGTTTGTACAGTTCAGTTGTTTTCCCATGTAATATATTGTGTCCTTATGACGTGTGCTGTCGGGTGTCGCATCGTGCGGTACCACCCTCTGCGATCCTGGATAAGCGGATCCCGGTCTGCCACAGCATGGTATCAGAGCTGCTTTGGGGATAGCACATTACTTAAGGACTGTATTACCGGAAAACTTAGGTTTACAGTGAGGATTCGGTAGTTGCCCAAGTAAGGGCTATATTACCATAGTTACTTAAAGTGGCAAAGACTAACCTGTGTTATAATTCTGAATTTTAATTATGTAACGACGCACCTACGCTCTGGTAAGATTGGTAAGGAACGCCACCGAAAGCGGTTGAATTTCGGTTAGCTCCTCTGACAAGGAACGTGGTTCAGGGATAGGTCTCAACGCTTGGTGTGAGACGTCAATATGAAACTCTTGGACTCTTCATGTTCCTGAGTTCATATGAAACGCTGATCCCTAGCGTGCATTAGGCAAGCAAGTGGAGACCCCATTGCATGGTCAGTAACGCGAGAGTGTGTTCGTCTGGAAATAGCCCAGGAGGACATACGCAGCGCTTGCCATCGGCGTGCCCTGCAGGGCAGTAGGTGGTATATGTTGGGTTGATAACATTCCCAACCGTGATGACCCGTTCATGACATACTCGGGTTCCCCATCGTGTGGTGTTGAAACACTATCACGTACCTTGAGACGTGACTTAACTCAAGGACGGCCGTATGGCAACGATACGGGCGTTTGTATTTACTTTTAAATATGGTCCTACCTGAAATGAACAACCCTTTAGTGCATCAACATTGTGTGGTCTTCTGCAGGTACTAACCACGTCTGTATCCGTGTAGCAAACGTGTGCGAGAGACCGTTTAGTGTCACACTTGAGACGTATATGCCGGTATAATCCGGTTAGAATTTTCTTTTGTGAGGAACATAGTACCGAGATATCATAGGCATATGCATGAAAAATAATGATAACAAGGAATTAAAAATCACTAGGTTCAACATCTAGGACCCTGGTTGGGTAGAAAAGTTGGATAGTGATGAGTGTAGTTCCAAAAGATTGAAAAACAGAGTGCTCTGTTTTGGGCAGCAAGTTTGCTGAACTTCAACAGAGCACAACTCACAGGTATTTTATCCCAGGGAGGTGTGGTATATAGTTATGGAAAGGTATTTGAGTACTCTGCAACTTTGTTGTAGACATCCAGAGCTGAAACACAACATAAGATGGCTTAAATCTCAGAGGAATATAAACTGTCCCGAATCAGAACAGAGTTAAGAACTCTCTGGACTGTTCTGTTTTTCAAACGTAACTCCCAGTAGAAAAATCTAAAATTTTCATATGATACATATTTAGAAAGGGTAGAAGATGTGTTACAACTTTGCAATTCAAATTTTCTGAAATTTCAGCACAGATTTCAGCGGAAACCAGAGTTGAAAACAGCAACTTCCCAAGGGAGGTGCTGTTAAATTTCTTCCAGAAATTTTGCTGACTTTGAATTACCATAACTTTTTAACCAAAGCTTATCTGAGGGCAAATAAGTACTCGTTGGAAAGATACTGAAGTTAAATTTAACTTTGGTATTCAACTTGAGTCATGAAAATGCTCAGAACCAGGTCAAAACCAGGAATATGTAGAAACTGGCCATTCTAACAGAGGAATGACAGTTGAACTCTTGTGAGAAATTGTGGTACCCTAGAGGGGGTTTGAATACTTCCAATGGGGTAGAACATAATAATGAGAGGTTATATTCAACTAGTGAAAGATTTGAGTATAGGTCCCACTCAAGTTTCTTTTACTAGAGACCATGTGTTGTGTCATATTGAAGATAAAAGGGTGGTTTATGTGATGACAACGCGATAGTAACGTCTCGTAGTGACCAAACCTAGTTGTGGTGAGCTTCCTGAGAGGAGGTTCATCAAGTTGGATCTAACTAGCTTGTATTTGGTCTGGTAATGGTGTAGCTTGTGCAAAGTTATTACCTTATCTACATACAAGATGTATCGCATGATTTTATTGTCATTATGTTTTACGCCTATTTCATTTGTCTGCATGGAAATATGTTGCGGGACTGATGTTTATTGTCGTATGGTTGCAGATGGTTCGCACTAGGACCACGCACGAGGTTGGGGGCTCTAGCCAACAGGGAGGCGATGACTCCCAGCCACCGGCCTACGACAGCACCCCGCAGCAGCAGCCACCACCGCCGCCTCCGCTTACTCTAGCGGATGTGATAGCGGCACTGGTGGGAGGTCGTGAGGAGCAGACTGACCTGCTCCGCACGATCGTGCAGAATACATCCCAGGCGGGGGGGGGGGGCGTCAAGAGAGGGGGCCCCATGAGGTGTCGTACTCGGACTTCATGAGTATGCACCCTCCAGTGTTCACAGAAGCTGAAGAACCACTGGAGGCCGACAACTGGCTGCGGACCATCGAGTCGAAGTTCGGGCTGCTCCAATGCACGGAGCAGCAAAAGACTATGTTCGCAGCGCAGCAGCTTCACGGTGCCGCTGGTGCGTGGTGGGCGAACTATGTCGCCTCACGTCCGGCTGGCCATGCCGTGGAGTGGGAAGAATTCTGGGAGGCGTTCCGCGCCTATCATATTCCTCCCGGAATAATGAAGAGGAAGTTCGAAGAATTTTTGGAACTGAAGCAGGGCGGGAGGATTGCCCATGACTACTCCCGTGCCTTGAACCATATGGCGCAATATGCGTCAGACTACATCTCCACCGAGGATAAAAAGCGGGAGCACTTCTATCGGGGGTTACACCCCGAAATGAAGACGCATCTCGTGCAATGGAATCGCGGCACCTTCAACGACCTCGTCAATGCCGCGATCATGCAAGAGGACGCTCAGCGGGAATAGGCAGCTGAGCAGCGGAAGCGCAGCGCTCCACCCAGCAGTGGGGTTGGCGCTCCCCAGAAGTACCGCATGGTGTATCGAACACCATCCGGACAGCAGTGGCGTCCACCGGCGCGACCTCAGCAGTTCGGGGGATGTTCCTTTCAAGCAACCCATTCCGACTGCCGATGCCACCACCGAGACAGCAGCAGCAGCAGACGACACCCCGGGCGTCTCCACCGCCACAACGCGCCCCGGGTTTCCGTCCACCGATCAGCGGGGGACCGCCCCGTTTCACTTGCTTCACGTGTGGCCAGGCGGGCCATTTCGCGAAGGACTGTCCCCAGGGGCAGCAGAGCAGCGGGCAAGCCCAGTTCCAGGGTGGTGCTCGAGGCCGACCTCCGGTCAAGAAGGTTGGTCAGCGGACTGGGGGCGTCCGCAACCTCGACAATGAGGACGCCCCGGAGGGAGACAACGTGCTGGCGGGTATGTTCACTCTCAACAATCAAGCCCTCATCATACTTTTTGATTCTGGTGCAACCCACAACTTCATAAGTGCATCATATGTGGTTAAGCATCCGCTGGAAGCCTTTCCAACCGAGTGTTCTTATATGATCTGCTCACCGGGAGGAAAGATTTCAGCAACTATGATGGTTCCGAAAGCACCACTGTGCTTAGGTGGGAAGATATATCCCACCACTTTGATTATTCTTGAGGGATAGAATATTGATGCAATCTTAGCAATGTCATGGCTAAGCTACCATGGCGCTGTCCTGGAAACTTTAACACGGACGGTTCACCTCAACTCCCCATTACACCGTCTGCAGTCCCTCTTATTAGATAACCCAGTCCGGGAGGTTTCAGCGATCAACAATACTGAAGCTCTCAAGTTAGAGGACATCCCCGTAGTCCGGGAGTACCCCGACGTGTTCCCGGAAGGTCTTCCGGTCATGCCACCGGAGCGGGATGTCGAGTTCAAGATCGAGCTGGCACCTGGGACTACGCCCATATCACGGAGACCATACAAGATGGCTCCAAACGAGCTGGCTGATTTAAAAGAACAGCTCAATGATCGGTTGAGAAAGGGTTTCATTAGGCCGAGTTCATCGCCTTGGGGATGCTCGGCGCTGTTCGAGAAGAAGAAGGATGAAACCTTGAGGCTGTGTGTGGACTACTACCGGCCGCTCAACGCCGTCACCATCAGGAATAAGTACCCACTGCCCCGCATCGACATATTGATTGATCAACTTGTGGGTGCAAGTGTGTTCTCCAAGATGGACCTTCGCTCTGGATATCATCAGATAATGATCCGGGCGGAGGATATCCCGAAGACAGCCTTCTTGACGAGATATGGATTATATAAATATCTCGTCATGCCTTTTGGTCTCACGAATGCTCCAGCCCATTTCATGTATCTCATGAACTCGGTGTTCATGTCAGAACTGAACAAGTTCGTGGTAGTGTTCATCGATGATATCTTGGTTTACTCCAAGACAGAAGCCGAACATGCCGAACACTTGACGATCATTCTTCAACGATTGCGAGACCACAAGCTCTATGCCAAGTTCAGCAAATGCGAGTTTTGGATCAGCCAAGTGCCATTCTTGGGACATATCATCTCAGCAGAAGGCATTGCGGTTGACCCAAGCAAAATAGAGCATGTGCTGAAATGGAAAGCTCCCACTTCAGTCCATGAAGTCGGAAGCTTCCTTGGGTTAGCGGGATACTATCGGAGATTCATTCCAAGCTTCTACAAGCTCGCTAAGCTGATGACAGAATTGCTGAAGAAGGGAACGAAATATGTTTGGAACACGGCGTGTGAAGGAGCGTTCCAAGCATTGGTGAAGCATCTCACAACAGCCCCGGTTTTAGCTCAGCCGGATACAACAAAGCCCTTCGACGTGTATTGTGGCGTGTCCAGTATTGGGCTCGGCTGCATGTTGATGCAGGAAGGACGTGTGGTCGCATATGGCCCACGCCAACTTCGGAACCATGAGCAGCATTATCCCACTCATGACCTTGGGCTTGCTGCAGTGGTTTTGACGCTGAAAATGTGGAGGCACTATCTCCTGGGGAATTTGGTGCACCTCTACACCGACCACAAGAGCTTAAAATACATTTTCACCCAAAGGAGCTGAACATGAGGCAAAGGAGGTGGTTAGAACTGATCAAAGATTATGAAATTGAGATTCATTACCACCCCGGCAAGGCGAATGTGGTTGCCGACGCGCTGAGTCGGAAATCACATGTCCATCACCTCACCATTACACCGGTGGAGGAGGAAGAGCCGAGTTTATACTTGGTTCCTTATGGGTCGCTTTACAACCTTGCCCTCATCCCTAGTATTAGGGAGGACATCATTGCAGCTCAGAAGATGGATAAGGGCATGGCACATCTCCGGATACGGATAGACAACGGGGATATCAAATGTTTCCGGAAGGATGATGAGGGGACGATGGTTCAATGACCGCATAGTCGTACCCCGGGATATGAAACTGAGGAAGAAGATCCTCGATGAAGCTCACTTGTCTAAATACTCCATTCATCCGGGCAGCAACAAAATGTACCAAGATTTGAAAAAGAAATTTTGGTGGACACGGATGAAGCGGAAGGTAGCTAAGTACGTATCCGAGTGCGATACGTGTAGACGAGTGAAAGCTGATCATATGAAGAAATCAGGGCTGCTGCAACCCCTGAAGATCCCGGCATGGAAATGGGAAGATGTGAGCGTGGATTTCATTGTGGGATTGCCCCTGACTTCCAACAAGCATGACTCCATTTGGGTAATCGTTGATCGGTTAACCAAGACGGCTCACTTCATCCCGGTGCATACACATTACAATGCCGGCAAGTACGCGGAGCTGTACATAGCGAAGATTCTATGCTTATATGGGGTACCCAAGACCATTGTCTCAGATCGAGGTGCATTATTTGTATCTCGCTTTTGGGAGCAATTACACGCTGCATTGGGTACTAAGCTGATCAGGAGCTCCGCCTACCACCCTCAAACAGATGGCTAAACAGAGAGGGAGAATCAGGTTCTGGAAGACATGTTGAGAGCATGTGCCATCCACCACGATAGAAACTAGGATGATCACCTACCGTTGGCGGAATTCTCGTACAACAATGGCTATCAGGCGAGTATCAAGATGGCACCCTACGAAGCTCTCTACGGTCGAAAATGCCGCACCCCATTAAACTGGTGCGAGTCCGGTGAAAGGGTCACATTCGGGGTTGATGTGGTGAACGACGCCGAAGAGCGCGTTCGGAAAATTCAAGCCAACTTGAAGGCCCCTCAATCCCTGCAGAAGAGCTACGCTGATAATAGGCGTAGGCCGTTGCACTTTGGCGTCGGTGAACAGTGTACCTCCATGTGTCTCCAATGAAGGGCGTGCACCGGTTCGGCGTCAAGGGGAAGCTCGCTCCCCGTTTCATTGGACCCTATGCTATCACCGAGAAATACGGACAAGCGGCGTATAGAGTGGAGCTACCGGCATCCCTTGCTGGTGTTCACGACGTTTTCCATGTTTCACAACTGAGAAAATGTATGAAGCATACTGCTGCTGTTCCTACCGAAGACATCGGCGAGCTGTAACCAGATTTGACATATGATGAATATCCGGTGGCAATTCTTGATGAGAAAGCCCGAACCACGCGTAGCCGAACGTTGTGGTTCTACAAAATACTCTGGAGCAACCACACCGCCGAAGAAGCGACGTGGGAGAGCGGGGAATTCCTTCGCTCCAATTACCCGGAGTTCATGGCGTCTCAACACAGGTGAGTCCCCATTACATCGCTATCTCTTCTTTTATAATCTCGGGACGAGATTCGTTTAACGGGGGAGGGATGTAAATGCCCAGGAAAAGGGACTTGCAAAAACTTTTCATCACCTCACAACACCACAGTTTTTGTTGTGGATATCTTGTGAAAAATTGTGAAGAGCATGTAACATCCATCAAAAAGAGTGATTAAAGGAGAAAGCCCTAACTTTAACAAAGTAGGATTTCTACACATGAACATGAGAGGTTGAGCTCACCCTAGGACTTGAAAAGTCTTGGGAAGGTTCAAGCCAAGTTTCATGCAAACCCAACACTTTTTGATGCAATTTTGGAGGCATTTAAAAAAGAGGCCAATTTGAATGTAAATTCAAATTGCAGCAACTTTAATCCCTCAAATTCGAAAGTTAGCTTCATATTCAAACTCAGCACATTTTTCTGAGTTAGCCCACCAATTTTCATTCCCATTGGAGTTCATTTTGTCAAGAGCTAAATTTGCAAGAATTCAAAACTGAATTTGAATTTTGGTTCAAATGTGAAGCAAATTCAGCCAAACAAAGTTCAAATTTGAGAACTCAAATTCAAGCCAAGACTTTGTGACTAAGCCTCACATTCAATTGTGAGTAGCTGGGGATATTTTTGCATAAACAGAAGTGAGAAAAATTAAAGAGGGAATTAGAGGGGAGGCCCACTGGTCAGCAGCCTTAAGACTGAAGTTTCCTCGGGGATTTTTTCCCTCCATCGGCCGAGACCGCACGCCAGCACACGGGAGCGTCGGTGCCCAACAACCTCGCGCTGCGACCTCCTGGTCACCTTCCCGAGCTGGCGAGCTGCTCCCGGATCGATCAACCCCGAGGCAGTCGGTCGCCCACAGCACGAACCCACCAAGGCTCGGGTCCTGTACGCACGAAGAGAGAACCTTGCGCTCGCCGCCGGTTACGTCCGATCAAGAAACCAGCAAACCACCGTGCACATCACCTCCCGAGCAGCAAAACCACCACGGGCGCTCATCCTTTACCTCCTCGGCGCAAGAACGGCCGAGTTCAGCCCTCCCCAACCCTAGCTCAACGGTCCTGAGCAACGACCGAGAAACCGCCGTAGCTCGGTTCACGGTGACAGCCCAACAGAGGGCCTTTCACGGCTGAGCAATAACGGTCTCAGACGCGTCAGGGACCGGTGGTGCTCATATCCGAAGCTCAGGCCGTGACCTGGTCCACAGAGCTCGAATTTTGAGAAAGTTCCCCGGCGGGCACGAACTGAACTCCCGACACGGTAAACTCGAATTCACCCGCCACCCTTGTTCTTAGGTCATGCAATCTTGCACACAGGACCGCCACTCATCAGCGCTCGTTAGCCCTTCACGGCCCTGGCTTGATACCGCACGTAGGCCGGGTATTTCTAGGTTTTGGTACGGCAATTACGGCAAGGAGGCTCGGGCTCACGATGAGAGCTAGGTTAGAGCCGTCTCTGGGTGGCTTCACCACTAGGACGCTCTGCCGTAGCATCCCCTGGTGCTGTAGCGCCGCTCCACCGGGGTTTTGGCGGGCTAAGTTGGCCGGGAAACGTTGTCAAAAGCTTACAGAGCCGCCACACCGTCGCCAGCTAGGTTAGGGCCACCGCCGGCCGACGAGGAGGGTGCCATCGTGTTCAGCGCACAAACTTAGGCCCAGGCGGCGAGTTTCCGGCCGAGAGGCGACCGGGAAGCCGGGTCCGGCCAGCTTCAGTGAGGTGCCGGCGAGGGGGCGGCGCGGGAAAAGGATCTGGCCCGAGGAGGAAGACGACTAGCGGGCCCCACGTGTCAGCGACGGGAAGTTTAAAATGCAGATCGATTGCGGCCCCGGGATCCAGTGTGGCTGCGCGGGAAGGGGTCTGTGGCCTCGTGTGGCTCAGCTCCCACAGTGACACGTGTGTGATGGGCCCACGGTCAGAATTTAAACTTTTCCCCGTTTATTTGGATTTTCAGATTTAGTCCAAACTTTAGAATCTCATAACTTTTGCTAGGAAGCTCCAAATCCAATGAACCAAATTTTGCTGAACTCAGAATTCCGAGTACTTTCCATCAATACCAATTTCAGCTCATGAAACCTAACAGTTTTGCAGAATTAATTCCCTAAAGTTTAAACTGTTGGGAATTTTATCTGGAGAATTACTTTAGGAAAAATGCTGAAATTTGCCTGAGAGAATCATTGGAAAATCCCTGAGTCACAGAAAATTTTCAGACTCATCCAAGTTCATTTAGTCCCCCTAATGGGGTGATTAAGTGAACTGCCCTGAGAAAATAGAAAAATGTACAGAAACATTTTTCAGATTTTCTCAAATCTTGTGTAGGGCATAACTTTCAGTAGAATTCTTCAAATAACATGAAACAAATTCCATTAGAACCATCTTAAATTCTAGTTTCCAGAAAGTAGTGGTTGGAGCCATGAAAACCCCTGGAATTACTTAAAGGCTCAAATATTGACCAAATGAGCTTTTATTTGTACAAGGCTCAAATGAACCTTGTTTCAAATGAAACTTGGTCAAAACTCTGGTTAGGGCCCTCCCAAGCCACCATAAAAATTTTAGAACCAAAGGGGGGGCTAGCTGGAGTTATTAGTAACTATGTATTCAAGTTTACACATTGCATTTAAATTGACATGTAGTATTTCATTAACGTGTAGTCGCTGAAGGCGAAGAGACTCCGGAGGTACTTGATTTCCTCCTTCTGGACGAAGACTTAACCCCTGACCAGCAGCAACAAGTCAATCTCCGGTTTGCATTAAGCCTTTTATAAAGTTTTACTTTGTTTACATATGTAGTGTGAAGTGTATATGTGCATTAGGTGTAGGGTGGATGAAAACCCCACTTGCATGACCAGAAATTTTCCATAAGAGTGAGGGTAGTGTCTAAGACCTCGAGTAGACAGGCTATGCTTAATGATTCATAGGACTTCGGTACAAGTCGAGTAGTTGGAATGTACTCGCGAGTTAGGCTTGGGACACACGGGTTTAGTTCGAGTGATGTTAGATTACTTTAGTAATGAAAATGAGACTAGACAGGGGCTAGGGCGCAGCAAGAGGAAGTCTTGTGTGCGCAGCCCTGTCCGTGTCGATTGAGGACTGATCCGTGTGCGGCCCTGCTGAACAAGTATTGAACGTGCTGAAGGCATATCGGATATATGGGCCCCGATAAACCGATGTAACCTAAACCTCCGGGCGTCGAGGCATAACGCACCGATTTATAGGTGTAGGCTGAGGGCAGCAAGGTGGAAATATGCTAACGGGCATAGAGAGATGCTCTGTGTAGGGAACCTCCTGCTCGTTTCGGTGCGACCGGTTCGACGTTTGGGCTGTTGGGTGAAAGGTTGTCCCGTACGACATCGAGTGAGCATTCTGTGCAGCTCCACGGGTGGGCGTACGTGACGTGCTCTTTGGGTATCCCTGCAGGTGTATATCGAGTCGATTCGCCATCCCTCGCGGTGACGAGTACCGCTTGTTCACTGAGTCGTGACGTAGACTAATGTATGAAATGTGATGATTCAATATTGCTGTTATGATATAATTGTATTGTTACATGTGTACCACCAAATATTGCTCACTAAATTTCATATTCATGAACTGTTAATTTGTGGCTAAAAGATGAACTAAGGATAAACTATAGGCGTGTCCATTTCTGAAATCTTACCATCCCATGTTATTGTATTCTACATATAGAGTTTCATGCCTAGGTGAGTCGGTTAAGTATTGTTGAGCCATCGTGCTCACGGTTGCTGCTTAAGTGTTTTTCAGGTGAGGAGCCACCCACGGACTCGGGTTACGAGTCCACCGGCGAGGGTTACCCTCCGTCAGGGACTACGGCTGAGTGGGAGCCGTACACGCCGCGCTGAGCTGAGGAGTGCAGCTAGTGTGGGTTACCCTAGGTCTGGGCAACCAACTTTTGCTAGATAGGTGGGCGGGAGTTGTATAAAGTAGACTTCCGCTGTGTAAAATAAACAATAGTTTGTAACTGAAGTTTGTACCTGTTTGTACAGTTCAGTTGTTTTCCCATGTAATATATTGTGTCCTTATGACGTGTGCTGTCGGGTGTCGCATCGTGCGGCACCACCCTCTGCGATCCTGGATGAGCGGATCCCGGTCCGCCACAGGTTCGACGTGTGCTAGGCCGGAACCATCGAGCGCACGCGCGCTGGCACCGGCTACCCCTGCTGTCGGGCACTCAGTAGAAGGAAAAACAGAGACCAATCACTCTACTGAAGATCTTTTTGGGGTATATGACAATTGGGTCCCACATTCCTCCTTATCTCCCCAAACTCTCTCAAATTGGGCAAACGACCAAATTCAGTTGTGTGGGGCTACGATCTGAACTCCATCTGGATAATTGGTAAAGTTTCATCCAAATTCAAATTTGTATTTGAATTCATTGCAATTTAAAGTCCTTTTGGAAAATGGGTAGCAAACCATCTCCAAAATTCATGAAACTTTGCATACACACTAATTTGGTCCTAAGGAATTCAAATATGAAATCTGATTTTAAATTTAGCTGCTGCAAATGAGATTTTGAACACAACAGTTTGCATTTCCATTGTGTTGCCATCATTTGAAATTTGAATTGAACAAATTTAGTTCAAAAGCTGATTTGAAACTTTCTTTTGCACATGATAACTTCACATATGTGGTTTTAAATCCACCTTGGTTCCAAGCATGCAAATAAAACATGAGCTTGTGTAGAGAGAGCTCTCATGTGCATCATCACATGTGAAAAGTTTTAGCAAGTTCCAATTTTTATACACATGAAACCAAATGTTTGTTTCAAACTTCAGTTTCTTTGTATTCGTATTTTTGGGACCTTTACAGTACCACTCTTCCGATATGGGTGCAGCTCAAAGGTAGTGTTCTCAAGCTGCCCACGGGAAGCGTAGCACAATCCGGTGAGTACATCCCATGCAGCATCATCAATAGCTTCTGCACTTGTAGCTCTCCATGTGAGTGCAAAGTGCCGTGTGACAACCCTACCGTTTGATAGAATGGTTACCTCAGCCTTCTAATCTTCATGTCCAAGACGAGGGACTTTCTTGAGGAGATACTTCGGGTATAAGTTGCAGCAATCAAGGAACTCTCTAAGGTCCCTGGATATGTGTCCTCCCTCCATCCCGTCAGACCAAAACTCTTGAACTGAACGGATGGCCCGTTCATCACCTTCATTCTCAGCTTTAGCAGGGGGTGGCTCCTCTTCGGATCCATCTCCTTCCGATATAGCTTCATGAGGCTCTGCTGGGTGTAAGCCCGCATGAAATCCCTCCTGAGGTGCGTACGAATGCTGTTCTTCTTGTGGATCGTCTTCCATGTCATCTTCGATTGGTTCCACATCTTCCGGATCTTCTTCCTCATGCATAGAGCTACTGACTTCATCTTCATCATGAGGTTCCATCTTCACCTCCTCCCAATATGGTCCATCAGACACCTCAATAGGGTTAAGTGCACTCCCAAGTCGTGGTGGACGAGTTCTCATGCGTGCTGTGATCCTAGTGACCGGCATCTATAAATAAGACATGAGAAACTTTAGAGACGAAGGAAATAACTTCATAATTTCAGAACTATGAAGAACGAAAACAAAAGGTTTGGCTGTCTAAAAGAAAAGAAGAAAGAGGGGCTGAAAATAGCACTTTGCGGTGGCTGAATTGACAAGTAAAGTGCAGCAGCAAGCAATTTTCGAAAATAGCAGTTTAGAGTGGTGTTCCTATGTATTTTAGAGTGTCCGTTCTACCTAGGCTTGCATCCTACAGTCAATGTGACTCTGATGGCAACTCGTGACACCCGGTTCCGAAACATGAACCAAGTGAATGTATATGTGTGCCCAGGATGCTCATCACACATACACAATTTTATCACAAACTGAACTCAGAATATAACCACGTACAAATAGTGTTTAAGTACCTTATGATAACAACTCAATGACTCAATCATGAATGTCAAACTTATTCAGCAGCGGAAGACTCTAAACGACAGCGAAAAATCACTAAAGATGATGGTGCTCCACTCCAACTCCACAGGCATGTTGACGGTAGTGCTCAGGCCTAGTACTCCACCTGTTCCTTGAAGTATTCTTCTCCTGTAGCTGATATATATGTGGGAATGCAAGGGTGAGTACATGTCGTACTCAGCAAATTCGGGAAAGAATGACATGTAGCTTACAACAAGGTAGAAAATAAATGGTTTCATTGCAGGAAGCAAATTTTATTTCACAAACATGATAAAAACAACAACTATCTCTAGCTGAGTTAATTCCCAACATAACCAAGTAATTCATAATCATTCCTTCATCATAATTCATCATTTATTAAGCCTCAACCAGCCAATACTCTTTCTCAAGTTCATCTCATACTCATAAAAACTCATGACCATCTCATTTTCAAAGAACTGAACGAAACTCATTGTCATGACTCAAAACAGTCCCAAAAACCAGACCCAAAAACCATACCCGAATAACCATCCCAAGTTTTGCTTCTAATCATGGAAGTTGGCGAGGTGCTTGTAACCGGAAGCACGGCTATCATGATAGTTTTACACTCTGCAGAGGTGGCAGCACTTTACCCACAAGTTTGTGATTTCGTCACCCGTCGGCAACTAGAGGAACCTCCATTATGCAACTATACATCCATCGGTGTATGGCCAAGAGATCACAAAATAGCCTTTACAAAGCGGCTACTAGGATGTACGGACCCACTGAGGTTTCGCCGGCAGGCTCGAATTTCCATTCCCCCACCCACGGGCCCCCTCTTATGCCATGCAGTTCCCAGGGCATTCCTCCTCGACTCCCATTCCCCGCGCCATCAAATGGTCCATAACAAGCTAGCAACAGAGCTAATTAGTCAGCTAAGCCGCACTCATATTTGGCCTTGTGGTGGCACTGTTTTCCTAGCATGTGCTCACATGAACCGGTCCTTAGATCTACAGCAAGCAAACCACCATCTCATTCAGCAAAATCCACGAACCAAGCTTGCCTATATCTCCCAGATTCCATACTCATTAACATCATCAAGTTCTCATCATCATTAATCTTATGAGTGCAGTAGCTAACCATGTTTATTTTCATTTTTCCCGTAACCCGTAATTTAAGCGAAGCAAAAAGGAAAAACGACCATACCCGACTCAACAATTTTCCGGCGACAAGGGTGGCTAACAAAGCTAGTAAAATCCTATAAAAGGGTTTCCCATCAAGTTGACACGAGCATGCAATTTTTATAAACAAAACAGTTTCAAAACATAGGTTCAATATGATGAAGGGGCACTTGCCTTTCTCCCGTGGTTCATATTTCTCAAGCGTCTTGAAGTCCTGGTGCTGTAGTTACTCGTAGACGGCCTCTTGAGCGTGTCCTTCTACTCACGACCACACACATACAAAGATCACAGCAATCAATTACATGCGCAAACTTTACTCAAGATGCAATGAGGTAGATGAATGCAATTCCTATGGTGCAGTTTATGAAATTCAATTTGTACGTGTTATTGCAAATTTTAATAAGCTTTCACGGGGTTTTATGATGCTGGGATCAAGTGTGGACGTGGTTATGATCATGACTCAATTTGTAGATCAATTCCACCGTCAAAACTTGACCAAAACATGGTCTGTCCACGTGCAGAAATTTCTGCTCACAGGGGGTGGAGAAAACGGGTGCGTAGAAACAGCGGTGACGCGGTAAAAGGGGTAACAGAGACCTACCTCACTTATTCCTCCTCTCCTCCTTACGGCAGGACCCTTATCCTTGCAATGGCAGCAGCTGGGGCTTATGGTGAAGCCACGGCTAGGGCAGGATGTCGGGGGCTTCTTCTCCGGCGACGGCGAGGCGTGGCGGAGCATCGACGGCGTCCAAACCTCAGCAGGGGCGGCAACCAAGTCTTGGTATCAGAGAGAGGGGGCGGCAACCAGGAATTATGGGGCTGGGGGTGGCGGCTAGGGGGAGGGTTTTATTAATAAGGGGGAGAAAATAGCTAGAGGGGCTAAGATTTTAGCAACTCTTTTATCCAATGGCTGAGATTTAATTTGATAAGAGGTGGGAGCTAGGGGCTGTGATTTAATTATTTATTTTCCTCCAAGGGCTGAGATTATTTGGGGAAAAATAAAATAAAAATAATAGGGGGGCGGATAGGGTTTTCCCCCTTAGGGGATGCGGCCAATATTCCCCCAAATTTTGGGGAAAATTCCCTAGGGCAAATTTTAGTGAAAATTAGGGAAAATTAGGGGGGAATTTTGGTGAAAAATTAGGGGGCGGCCAGGTTTGGCTATTTTATTTATTTTTTATTTTCTATTTATTTTTATTATTTCATATTTTTATTTCCTTTTATTAGTTTATTTGTTTCTATATTCCTTTCTTTATTTTCTTCATTTTTTTAAATGCTTCTCTACATGAAAAATGTATGCAAAGCATGATAGTAAATTTGAGGGTGTTACAGATGCTATCGGCCGAGGTCCGTGCATGCATAGCCCTGGCCTGTGTCGGTTAAGGCCCGTCCGTACTTGGCCTTGTTGGACATGTATGAGTTGTGTACCAGGCACATACTGGCTATATAGGACCCAGGAAACTGTTGTACCTCGTGAGATCTATATTGGAACTTTTTCGATTGGCTTAGGCTTTCGGCGTCAGTACAGCAGGAGGTAACTCGCTCAAGAACATATCACTGCGGTTATGTACCTTGAGGGAGCTTTTTGTTCGAGTTGATGGGACCGCGTTCGGTGTGGAAGAACATGGGAAAGGTGGCTGCGTACAACATCGGTCGAGGTTACTGCTAGCAACTCGTAGATGGGTGTATGTGTCGTGCAGTCCGGGCGTGTCTTGGTTCGAATCACCGTCACTCGCGGTTATATGAGCATACTTAGACATTGAGCCTTGACGTAGTAAGAACTGAAGTGAATTACTATGAATTGATAAGGCTTGTAATCTAGATTGTATTGCAACCATGTTTGATTTAGAGATAGTGCCAATTACGTTTACTTCACCTTGTGCAAGAAGCATCGTAACAAAGCATTTCTTGTTTGATTGTGGAGTTGCAATGCTTCTCGGCTCAAGGTTTTCAAAATGAGGCTTTAAAATCTGAAAGTTAAGGATCAACTGTAGGCTAGTCCTTTCTGTAAATTCGGCTACCATGTTCAATTCTTCGTGCATGTAGAGTTTCATGTTTAGAGGAGACGGATCAGTCTTGCTGAGCCTATGTGCTCATGCTTGCTATATGACTGGTTTTGCAGGTTAACATCTACACTTATGAAGAGGTTGTCCGGTGAGACTCAGGGACATCCGAGTCGTTTAACACATGGAGACCACTGCCGCTGTAGTTTGTCTTCATGTTGTTAGCGAGAAGAGTCCGCGGGCTGGACGTCTTCTCGGGTGCCTAGTTAGACATGAACAGGAGATGAATATAGTCCTCTGCTGTTGTTAATTTGATGTAAATTATTTACAAAGTATACTTGTAAGCTTCCGCATTTGATTTATGTGATACGTCTTCCTTATGGGTGTACTGTTGGGTGCTGCATCGCACGGCACCGTCCAATGCGATTCCCGAGCGAGCGGCACGACCCGGTGACAGGGCGGACCCCTCACAAAAGCTAGGATTACTGAATAGTTAGAGGGGGGAGATAGGAGACAACTCGGCTGTATCCAACGGCTAGGATCCTGACATCAGTCTGAAGGTGCCCCCCCCCGGTCGTCAAGCTAGCGGGACTCATAGGGTGACCGCTGTCGCACCGTCAGCCTCTCCAGAGGGCTGACTAAGCCCGGCGATCACCATCACTGGCGGGATCCCGTAGCTGAGAGCTACGCGTTGAAGTTCCGAGATCGGGACTTGAGGATAAGGAACAATGGCCTTGTCATGGTCTTTCAGGGAGGGAAACTTGGTTGGCCCATTTTTTGGGGGAAAGTTTTACCCTGCTGAGAGGAGGCAGAGGCAGCTCGGTCCGGCAGTAGGGTTCGACAGCGCCCGACGGCCGTCAGAGTGCTCACCAATGCAAGGACTCCTCCTAAGGGATTCCTGTGAGAAGGGAGCTTAAGAAGAGTGGGTGATGCGACAGCTGGTGGGGCTCTCCTCCGGGAGTGGAGGATCAGAGACAGAGATAGTTGGAGGAGTCATAGGAATCTGATTGGGGGGCGTCGGGTAGCGGGAGGAGGTCCGCTCGGAGCAACTTGGAGACTGGCCGGGGGCCTCGTTATGCATCTCCCTGATGACCATTGAAGAGGAAGTTGCCCTGGGAGGGCATCTGGCGGCGGCGGCCTAGGACTCAGGACAGTCGGGGTGTAGATCTCTCACCAGAGCAACCCGCCAAGCCGGGGGGCAGTGTGGCGGACCGGGATCCGCTCATCCCGGATCGCAGAGGGTGGTGCCGCATGATGCGACACCCGACAGCACACATCATAAGGGTACATTGTATTACATAGAAAACAAACTGAAACTGTACAAAGTAGTACACTGTTCAGTTACAAACTAATGTATACATTACACAACAGAAGTTAAATTTGTACAACTCACGCCCGCCTATCTAGCAAAAGTCGGTTGCCCAGCCCTAGGGCAACCCACACTAGCTGCACTCCTCAGCTTAGCGTGGCGTGTACGGCTCCCACTCAGCCGTGGTCCCCGACGGAGGGAAACCCTCGCCGGTGGACTAGTAACCCAAGTCCGTGGGTGGCTCCTCACCTGAAAAACACTTAAGAAGCAACCATGAGCATGATGGCTCAACAAGACTTAACCGACTGACCTAGGCATGAAACTCTACATGTGGTGTACAATGAACATGGGACGGTAATATTGCAGCAAACGGACACACCTATAAGTTCATCCTTAGTTCATCTTTTAGCCACAAGTTAACAGTCCATGAATCTGAAATTTAGTAAACAATATTTGGTGGCACACACGTAGCAATACAATTATATCATACAGCAGAATTGGATCACATTCCGTAAATTATCTACGTTACGACACAGTGAACAAGCGTTACTCCTCACCGCGAGGGACGGCGAATCGACTCGATATACACCTGCAGAGATACCCAAATAGCACGTCACGTACGCCCACTTGTGGAGCTGCACAGCACGCTCACTCGATGTCGTACGGGACAACCTTTCACCCAACAGCCCAAACGTCAAACCGGTCGCACCAAAACGGACAGGAGATTCCCTACACGGAGCATCTCTCTATGCCCATTAGAAGATTTCCACCTTGCTGCCCTCAACCTACACCTATAAATCGGTGTGCTATGCCTCGACGCCCGAAGGTTTAGGTTGCATCGGTTTATCGGGGCCCATATATCCGATATGCCTTCGGTACGTTCAATACTTGTTCAGCAGGGCCGCACACGGATCGGTCCTCAATCGACACGGACAGGGCTGCGCAAACAAGACTTCCTCTTGCTGTGCCCTAGCCCCTACCTAGTCTCCTATTCATTACTAAAGTGATCTCACATCACTCGAACCAATCCCGTGTGTCCCAAGCCTAACTCGCGAGTAGATTCCAACTACTCGACTTGTACCGAAGTCCTATGAATCATTAAGCATAGCCTGTCTACTCGAGGTCTTAGACACTACCCTCACTATTATAGGAAACTTCTGGTTATGCAAGTGGGGTTCCATCCGTCCTACACCTAATGCACATTCATACTTCACACTAGACATGTAAACAAAGCAAAACTTTATGAAAGGGGTTAATGCAAACCGGGGCTTGCCTTGTTGCTGCTGGTCAGTGGTTAAAGCTTCGTCCAGAAGAAGGAAGTCAAGCACTTCCGGAGTCTCCTCGCCTTCAGCGACTACACGTAAGCCACATACTATATGTCAATTTAAATGCAATGTTTGAAACTGAATAAGTAATTACCATAACACTAGCTAGCCCTCCCCTTTGGTTCTGAAATTTTTATGGTGGCTTGGTAGGGTCCTAACCAGAGTCTTGACCAAGTTTCATTTGAAACAAAGTTCATTTGAGCCTTGTACAAATAAAAACCTATTTGGTCAATATTAGAGCCTCTAAAGAATTCCAGGGGTTTTCATGGCTCCAACCATTACTTTATGGAAACTAGAATATGAGATGGTTATAATGGAATTGGTTTCATGTCATTTGAAGAATTCTAGAGGAAGTTATGCCCTAAACAAGATTTGAGAAAATCTGAAAAATGTTTCTGTACATTTTTCTATTTTCTCAGGGCAGTTCACTTAATCACCCCATTAGGGGGAATAATGAACTTGGATGGGTCTGAAAATTTTACTGTGACTCAAGGATTTTCCAATTAACCATCCAGCCAAATTTCAGAATTTTTCATAAAGTAATTCTCCAGATAAAATTCCTAACAGTTTAAAATTTAGGGATTTAATTCTGGAAAACTATTAAATTTCATGAGCTGAAATTTGTATTGCTGGAAAGAACTCAAAATTCTGAGTTCAGAAAATTTGGTTCACTGAATTTGGATCTCCCTAGCACAAGTTCTATGCATTTGAAGTTTGCACTAAAACTGGAAAATCCCAAAAATGTTTAAACTCTGCGGGTGGGTCCCACCACCCGCCTTCTTCCTCCTCGCGCGCGCCCGCGAGTTCAGCGGCGGTGTACTCCGGCGAGGTTCGCCGGAACTGCCTTCCCGACCGCCCCCAGCGCTAGAACTGGCCGCCTAGCCTTATCTCTCCATGTGGAACTTGCCTCGGGGGTCGGAGCTCGCTGGCGGTGACCGGAAATGGCCGTGCGACATCCACCGCAGAGGTTAAGGCTCCGGCAAGGTCGTTCTCGCACTCTGAGTCATGAAAAGGTTTACGGTTTGCTCAGGGAGCACCAGTGGTTCACGAGGAACCCGACGTGAGAAGCCTCGGAAGCTAAAAATGTCTGCAAACCCACTCTCGACGGTGACCCGAGCCGTGTTCGCACCGGCGGCTATGGAAACTGCTATAACTCCGCCATTCATGGATGGTCTTGCTCAGTTCTTCCTCGAGGAGGGGCGCTAGGAGGTGTAGGAGCTACTTGCGAGCTAGCTTGATCATTGACTCAGCGTGTACGCCGAATTTTGGGTTTTTGCCGAGCTCGGTCAGTTGCACTAGGGTTCGGGACTTTCTAAAATTCTTGCTACCCGATGGGTTATTTGCTGAATGGTTCATGGCTACACCATCTAGGGATCCTCACACACCTTTCTTGTGTAGAACACGGTCGACAAAGATGGCCGGATGGGGCTGTCACCGGTGAGCCGAAGCACGGCTCCGCCGGTTCCTCCCGGTTTCTCGACTTCGACGGCTTACACCACTCACAATCGAGTGCAGCTTGCTGGAGCAGCACGGGGAACAGCTAGAGCATGCCTTGGTGCTTCTTTTTGCTGCAGGGACCACGGGTGCTCGATGAGCAGCACGGGTGCACGCCGGGGCTCGGAGGCGCGGACGCTGCGGCAGGTTTTTCGCGCGCGCGAACGCTGGGCAGAGCAGCGCAGGCGAGGGAGGCAGCGAACTCGGTTTATGCTGTGTACGTGGTGATCGGGAGGGGGGCGCAAGCTAATCCAGGCGTGTTCTGGCGAGGCCATGAGGCGGCAACCAGTCCCGGCGGCTAACCGACGACCACCGAGTCGGTTCCCTGCTGATCACAGTCACTGACCAGTGGACCTCCCCCTCTAATTCCTTTTCCAGTTTTTCATTTGCTGTTTTTGCTGAAAATATCCCCAGCTACTCACAATTAACTGTGAGACTTAAGCACCAAGTCATAGTTTAAATTTGGTTTCCAAAATTTGGATTTGGTTTGGTTAAATTTACTTCACATTTGAACTGAAATTCAAATTAAGTTTTGAATTATTGCAAATTTGGCTCCCGACAAGATGAAGTCCAATGGGGATGAAAATTGGTGGACTAACTCAGAAAAATGTGCTGAGTTTGAATATGAAGTCAGCTTTTGAAGTCAAGTGATGAAAGTTGCTGCAATTTGAATTTACATTCAAATTGGCCTCTTTTTCAAATGCCTCCAAAAGTGCCTCAAAAAGTTTTGGATTGGCATGAAATTTAGCCTGAACCTTCCCAAGACTATTTAAGTTCTAGGGGTGAGCTCAACCTCTCATGTTCATTTGTAGAAATCCTACTTTGTGAATGTTAGGGCTTTCCCCTCTAATCACCCTTTTGATGGAGGTTACATGCTCTTCACAATTCTTCACAAGATATCCACAACAAAATCTGTGGTGTTGTGAGGTGATGAAAAATTTTGCAAGTCCTTTTTATTGGGCTTTTACATCCCTCCCCCCTTAAAACAATCTCGTCCCAAGATTATAAAAGAAGAGGCAGCGATGTAATAGGAACTCACCCGTGCTAAGATGCCATGAACTCCGGGTAATTTGAGCGAAGGAATTCCTCGCTCTCCCATTTCGCTTCTTTGGCGGTATGGTTACTCCAGAGTATCCTGTAGAACCACAACGTTTGGCTACGCGTGGTCTAGGCTTTCTCATCAATAATTGCCACTGGATATTCATCATATGTCAAATCCGGTTGCAGCTCGCCGATTTCTTCAGTGGGAACGGCAGCCGTATGTTTCAGACATTTTCGCAGTTGTGAAACATGGAAAACGTCATGAACACCAGCAAGAGATGCCGGTAGCTCCAGTCTATACGCCGCCGGTCCACACTTCTCGGTAACAGCATAGGGTCCAATGAATCGGGGAGCGAGTTTCCCCTTCACACCGAACCGGTGCACGCCCTTCATCGGAGATACACGGAGGTACACGCGCTCTCCGACGTCAAAGTGCAGCGGTCTACGCCTCTTATCAGCGTAGCTTTTCTGCCGGGATTGAGCGGCCTTCAAATTAGCTTGAATCATCCGAACGCGCTCTTCAGCGTCGCTCACCACATCAACCCCGAATGTGACCCTTTCACCGGACTCGCACCAGTTTACTGGGGTGCGGCATTTGCGACCGCAGAGAGCTTCATAGGGTGCCATCTTGATACTCTCTTGATAGCCGTTATTGTACGAGAATTCCGCCAACGGTAGGTGATCATCCCAGTTCCTATCGTGGTGGATAGCACACGCTCTCAACATGTCCTCTAGTACTTGGTTCACCCTCTCTGTTTGGCCATCTGTCTGAGGGTGATAGGTGGAGCTTCTAATCAACTCAGTACCCAAAGCAGCGTGCAACTGCTCCCAAAAGCGAGATACAAATAATGCACCTCGATCTGAGATGATGGTCTTGGGTACCCCATATAAGCATAGAATTTTTGCTATGTACAGCTCCGCATATTTGCCAGCATTGTAACGTGTATGCACCGGGATGAAGTGAGCCGTCTTGGTTAACCGGTCAACGATTACCCAAATGGAATCATGCTTGTTGGACATCAGGTGTAATCCCACAATGAAATCCATGCTCACATCTTCCCATTTCCATGCCGGGATTTTCAGGGGTTGCAGCAGCCCTGATTTTCTCATGTGATCAGCTTTCACTCGCCTACATGTATCACACTCGGATACGTACTTCGCCACTTCCCGCTTCATCCGTGTCCACCAAAATTTCTTTTTCAAATCTTGGTACATTTGGTTGCTGCCCGGATGAATGGAGTACTTAGACAAGTGAGCTTCATCAAGAATCTTTTTCCTCAGATCCATATCCCGGGGTACGACTATGCTGTCATTGAACCATAGCGTCCCCTCGTCATCTTTCCAGAAACATTTGATCTCCCCGTTGTCTATCCGTCTCAGGAGATGTGCCATACCCTTATCAATCTTCTGAG
The DNA here is from genome assembly GCA_030760725.1 of Neostapfia colusana. Lineage (NCBI taxonomy): Eukaryota > Viridiplantae > Streptophyta > Magnoliopsida > Poales > Poaceae > Neostapfia > Neostapfia colusana. The sequence goes on along the minus strand of JASWHV010000007.1, from coordinate 97,390,965 downwards.
CTGCAATGATGTCCTCCCTAATAGTAGGGATGAGGGCAAGGTTATAGAGCGATCCATAAGGAACCAAGTATAAACTCGGCTCTTCCTCCTCCACCGGTGTAATGGTGAGGTTATGGACATGTGATTTCTGACTCAGCGCGTCGGCAACCACATTCGCCTTGCCGGAGTGGTAATGAATCTCAATCTCATAATCTTTTATTAGTTCTAACCACCTCCTTTGCCTCATGTTCAACTCCTTCTGGGTGAAGATGTACTTCAAGCTCTTGTGGTCGGTGTAGAGATGCACCAAATTCCCCAGGAGATAATGCCTCCACATTTTTAATGCCAAAACCACAGCAGCAACCTCAAGATCATGAGTTGGATAGTGCTGCTCATGGTTCCGAAGTTGGCGTGAGCCATATGCGACCACACGTCCTTCCTTCATCAGCACACAGCCGAACCCAATACCGGACGCATCACAATACACGTCGAAGGGCTTGGTTGTATCCGGTTGAGCTAAGACCGGGCTGTTGTGAGATGCTTCACTAATGCTTGGAACGCGCCTTCACACACCGTGTTCCAAACATATTTTGTCCCTTTTTTCAGCAACTCTGTCATCGGCTTAGCAAGCTTGGAGAAGCTTGGAATGAATCTCCGATAGTATCACGCTAAACTGAGGAAGCTTCGGACTTCATGGACTGAAGTGGGAGCTTTTCATTTCAGCACTTGCTCTATTTTGCTTGGGTCAACCGCAATGCCTTCCGCTGAGATGATATGTCCCAAAAATGGCACTTGGCTGATCCAAAACTCACATTTGCTGAACTTGGCATATAGCTTATGGTCCCTTAGGCGTTGAAGAACGATCCTCAAGTGTTCGGCGTGTTCTGTTTCTGTCTTGGAATAAACCAAGATATCATCAATGAACACCACCACGAACTTGTCCAGCTCCGTCATGAACACCGAGTTCATGAGATACATGAAATGGGCTGGAGCATTAGTGAGACCAAAAGATATGATGAAATATTCATATAAGCCATATCTTGTCGAGAAAGCCGTCTTCGGGATATCCTCCGCCTGGATTTTTATTTGATGATACCCAGAGCGAAGGTACATCTTGGAGAACACACTTGCACCCACAAGCTGATCAAACAGGATGTCAATGTGGGGTAGTGGGTATTTGTTCTTGATGGTGACGGTGTCGAGCGGCCGGTAGTCCACACACAGCCTCAAGGTTTCATCCTTCTTCTTTACGAACAGTGCCGAGCATCCCCAAGGCGAGGAACTCGGCCTAATGAAACCTTTGCTCAACAGATCATTGAGCTGCTCTTTCAGTTCAGCCAGCTCGTTTGGATCCATCTTATATGGTCTCCGTGATATGGGTGTAGTCCCGGGTGCAAGCTCAATCTTGAACTCGACATCCCGCTCAGGTGGCATGCCCGGAAGATCATCCGGAAACACGTCGGTGTATTCCCGGACTACAGGGATGTCCTCTAACTTGAGAGCTTCAGCATTATTAATTTTTGAAACTTCCCGGACTGGATTGTCTAACACCATGGAATGCGGACGGTGGAATGGAGAATTCAGATGAACCATCTGTGTCCGAGTGTCCTGGATAGCGCCATGGTAGTGTAACCATGACATCCCCAAGATTGAACCAATCTTTTGCCCTGTGAGGATTATAAAGGTGGTGGGATATAGCTTCCCACCTAAGCACAGAGGTGCTTTTGGAATCATCATATTTGCTGAAATCTTCCCTTCCGGTGAGCAGATCATATATGTGCAGTCGGTTGGGAAGACTTGCATTTGATGCTTAGCCACATAGGATGCACTTATAAAACTGTGGGTTGCACCAGAATCGAATAAAATGATGGTTGCTTGGTCGTTGAGAGTGAACGTACCCGCCAGCACGTTGTCTTCCTCTGGGGCGTCCTCATTGTCGAGGAGGCGAACGCCCCCAGTCCGCTGACCAACCTTCTTGACCGGAGGTCAGCCGCGAGCACCGCCCTGGAACTGGGCTTTCCTGCTGCTCTGCTACCCCTGGGGACAGTCCTTCGCGAAATGGCCCGCCTGGCCACACGTGAAACAAGTGTAGCGGGGCGGTCCTCCACTGATCGGCGGACGGAAACCCGGGGCGCGTTGTGGCGGTGGAAACGCCCGGGGTGTCGTCTGCTTCTGCTGTTGCGGTTGCGGTGGTGGCATTGGCGGTCAGAACGGGAGTGACTGGAAAGAACGACCCCCGAACTGCTGTGGTCGCGCCGATGGATGCCACTGCTGTCCGGATGGTGTCCGATACACCATGCGGTAATTCTGGGGAGCGCCACCCCCACTGCTGGGTGGAGTGCTGCGCTTCCGCTGCTCAGCCGCCAACTCTCGCTGAGCGTCTTCTTGCATGATCGCAGCATTGACTAGATCATTGAACGTGCCGCGATTGCATTGGACGAGATGCGTCTTCATCTCGGGGTGTAACCCCCGATAGAAGTGCTCCCGTTTCTTCTCCTCGGTGGAGACGTAATCCGACTCATATTGCGCAAGATGGTTGAAGGCACGGGAGTAGTCATGGGCACTCCTCCCGCCCCGCTTCAGTTCCAAGAACTCTTGGAACTTCCTCTTCATTATCCCGGGAAGGATATGGTAGGCTCGGAACGCCTCCCGGAACTCTTCCCACTCCACGGCATGGCCAGCTGGACGTGAGGCGACATAATTCGCCCACCACGCACCAGCGGCACCGTGAAGCTGCTGCGCCGCGAACAGAGTCTTCTGCCGCTCCGTACATTGGAGCAGCCCGAACTTGGACTCGATTGTCCGCAGCCAATTGTCGGCCTCCAGGGGTTCTGCTGCTTCCGTAAATACCGGAAGGTGCGTACTCATGAATTCCGAGTACGTCACCTCACGGGGCTCACGAGGCCCCCTCTCTTGACGCCGCCCCCCTGCCTGGGACGTATTCTGCACGATCGTGCGGAGCAGGTCGGTCTGCTCCTCACGACCACCCACCAATGCCGCAATCACATCCGCTAGCGTGAGCGGAGGCGGCGGTGGTGGTTGTTGCTGCGGGATGCTGTCGTAGGCAGGTGGCTGGGAGTCATCGCCTTCCTGCTGGCTAGAGCCACCAATGTCATGCGTGGTCCGAGTGCAAACCATACGACAATAAACATCAGTCCCGCAACATATTTCATGCAGTCCAATAAAATGGCATAAACATAATGACAGTAAAAACATGTGATACATCTCGTAGGTAGATAATGTAATAACTTGGCACAAGCTACACCATTACCAGACCAAATACAAGCTAGTTAAATCAAACTTGATGGAGTCCCTCTTTGGAAGTTCATCTCAACTAGGCTTGGTCACTACGAGACGTTAATATCGCTTTGTCATCACGTATACTAACCTTTTATCTTCAATACGACACAAACATGGTCTCTAGCAAAAGAAACTTGAGTAATACATGTACTCAAATATTTCACTAGTTGAAGATAACCCCTCATGAGTGTGTTCTACCCCATTGGAAGTACTTAAACCCCCTAGGGTACAACAATCTCTCAAATGAGTTCAACTGTCATTCCTCTGTCAGAATGACCAGTCTCCACATATCCCCGATTTTGATCTGGTTCTGGGCATTTTCATGACTCAAGCTGAATACCAAAGTTAAATTTAACTTCAGTATCTTTCCAACGAGTATTTATTTGCCCGCAGATCAGCTCTGGTTTAAAAGTTATGGTAATTCAATGTCAACAGAATTTCTGGAAGAATTTCAACAGCACCTCCCTTGGAAGTTGCTGTTTTCAACTCTGGTTTCCACTGAGTTCTGTGCTGAAATTTCCAAAACTTTGAATTAAAAAGATGAAACACCTTTCCTAACCTTTCCAAAGATGTGTCATATGATAATTTTAGATATTTCTACATGAAGTTATGCTTGAAAAACAGAACAGTCCAGAGAGTGTTTTGAATCTGTCCTGGTTCTGGTCAGTTTACATCCCTCTGGAATTTAGGCCATCTTAAGGTGTGATTCAGCTCTGGAAGTCTACAGTAAAGTTGTATAGTGCTCAAACACCTTTCCAGAACGATCTCGCACACCTCCATTGGCCAAATGATCTGTGAGTTATGCTCTGTTAAGTTTCAGCAAACTTGCTGCCTAAAACAGAGCACTCTGTTTTTCAATCCTTTAGAGCTTGTAACACCCCAAAAATTTTGATTCAAAACCTTAAATCATGTTAAGAGGGGAATTTAAAAATTTTTGGACGTGTTGCATGTTTTGCAAAAATTCAAATTCAAACTGGAATTCAAATTAAACTCAAATCAGAAAAGAAATGGAAAAAGAAAAAGAGAAAACAGAAAAAACCGGCCAGTGGGCCGAAACCCACCAGCCGGCCCAACTTACCCCGCGCCAGCCCGCAGCCGCGCGCCCGCGTTTTCTCACGCTGACAGGCGGGACCCACCCGGGCTTCGTCTTCCACCTCGCGCCGCGCCGGACTCTCTCTCACCGAATCCAAACCGATCGGAACTGCTGCGGATCACAGCCGAATTTCGCTCGAGGAGGAAACGGACATGATCTAAACCACCCCGCCGCCCTCTCCCGTCTATAAAAACCCCGGCCCCGTTCTGTTTTTCCCACGCGATCGCCGATTTTTACTCCGGTGAGAACCGAGACTTCTCCGGTGAATTCCGGCCGATCTAAGCTCGGAAACTCCGATCTAAGTCGTTGGTCTTGATCCACCGCCTCCGGGGAACCTTGCAGGTGCAGAAAACTCGGTGACTTGCGGTGTAAACACAGCGCCGACGAGCTTCGCCGTGGTTTTGCCTCGGACCTCGCCGCCGATCACCTTCCAGGACCTCCGAGCTCAAGAAAACCCCCGAGCTGAGATCCCTGACCTCTCCTCTACCGATCTATGCCATAAGATCACAGTTCTAGGCAGAATTCTCGAGGATCCGAAAGTTTCCGGCGAGATCGCCGCTTCCCGCCGCCGTGCGCCGCCGGCAGCGCCGCCCGCGCTTGATCAGAGCGACGTGGCCGCTTGTGCGCCGTTTATTTTAAATCGCACGGTAGGGTTTAAACCCCCGCGTACCGGTTCGATGTTATATTCTCGGCCGTCGGTTTAAAATCGGACGGTCCACGTCAGCCCCGCGTTATAAAGACTGGAAATCTTACGTGCTACCCCCTGGGGTTCTCGGGAAATAAGAGCTAGCCCCGGAAACTTCTGATCTAGCCCTGGAACTGCAGAAAATCATGTAAATTCATTTAAAAATCAGTTTTAGCCCCTGGACTTAATAAAAATTAGGAAAAACACCTCTGATAAGTGTAGCTAGACCCCTGGAAATTTTGAAAATAATATTATAGACCCTGTAGTGGGGTGAGTTTATTTTTTAGCCCTGTTTAGTATTTAATTTAGGAAATTGAATATGTAACTAGTGTTTAAAAATAAAGTGGGACAAACATATTGTCAAAATTAAGTTAAATACTTTCTCAGTGTTTAGGAAATTTTGGAGTGAGATAAAAACATATTTTGGATTGATGTGAATCTGTTTAATTTATTATTCACAATTAGGGACACATTTTTAAGAAATAAATAGTTTTAGAAAATAGGGAAAATAATTATGAAATAGTTTACATCAGAGGCAAAGGTCAAAATATGTTATTAAATTATTTAGGACCAGAACCTATTCTGATTAGATGATGTGTATTACTAATTTCATAATAAAATACACAATTATGCATAGGAATATAAATCTGAAAATATAACAACTAGTAAATGATAAATGGAGTTTTTAAAATCCAAAGAGTTCAGTTTAGGGTTGGTAGAAATTATGAAGGCACATATGGGGAAGAAAAATACTTTTCATACACACTTGGTAGTGAAAAGGTGTAGTAGTTGAATATAAGAAATTTATTGGAAACTCATATATATAGTATGTAAGTATAAATGTGGACACAAAAGTAGGAATCATATACACATGGTTAAAAGTCCATGCAAGCCACAACTCAACACACATAAAGTAACCACAACACATATAATGGTAAAGAACTTTCATAAATGTGAATGTGTGGTTTGTATGAAGTAGAAGTGTGAACTATGTCTTATGATTGTTGTTTTTCTTTTGCTATGTGTGATGGTATGATGTAGAACCTGCTCAAGAGCAAGTTATTCCTTTCCAAGACCAGGACTACCCATTTCAAGAGCAGCAAGAAGGAGGCAAGTGTCCTTGACCACCTTGATCCTATGCTAGGATGTGTAGATAGAATTATTTGCATTGTCAAGTTAAATATGAAACCCATGCTAGGAAGTTTCCCTAGAATTGCATCACCTTGTTTCCTTGTAGCTTGGGTTGGGATTTATTTTATCATGTCATTTATTATTATGCATATGCTTATCCATGCTTAGAATGGGATATTTGGGATATGAGATCATCAATTTATTTTTACCATACTCTTGAATGAGATATTATGAGTTATGTAGAGGTAGGGATCAAGGCAAGTTGGATGTTTTGGTTGTGTGCTGGGTGCACGAGACTTGGGTTTGTGTTTAGTACTTGCATGGATCCTAAGGACCGGTTCATGGAGCATGTAACCTGGCTTTACAGTGCCAACCACATGCTGAGATGGGGCAGCTTGGCCAATTAATTAGGTGTATCCCCGGCGTAGTATGGGTGTGTTGGATGGTGCGGGGAATAGGTGTCAGCTGGACTACCATATGAACCGCAAGGCTCAAGAGGGGGCCACTGCAGCGGGGTTGGAGCCTCTTGTATGCTGTTAGGGGTGAAACCTCAGTGGGCCCACGCTCGTCGGGAATCTCTTTGTAAAGGCTTCGTAGTGATCTCCTGGCTACACACCTGGGAAGTGTGAATGTGGTTCGTAGCCACTGGCATAATGGAGGTTCTTTTAGTCCACCCGGCAACGGGGGATGAAATCACTACATGTGGGTACAGTGGTACAAACTCTGCAGAGTCAAAACTGTCATGACAGCCGTGCTCACGGTCAAGAGCGGCTTGGACTTATTCATGATTAGAGGATTGATGGTTTTGGTAGTTGAGAATGTTAAGCGGGGAGCTTAACATCGGAAATGATGTTATGGTTATTTGATTATGATGAGGGTATGGGAGCTTGGGACCATTTCATCTATGTAGTAATGTAGGTGCTTAAAAAGCTAAGGTGATAGGAATTAATTGCATAGTGCTTTAACCATGAGTTTAACCTCTCCTTGTTCTAGCCATGCATGATATAATTTTCCCACATTTGCTGAGTACCCTTGGTACTCAACCTTGCATATTTGTTGGTTTATATTGCTGCTCAGGTCAAGACAATGAGGTGGTGTATAATGACCAAGACTTTGGACCCGAAGAAGGTTTCTAGGTTCATGGAGACCCCCGGGCAACGCCTGTGATGGAGCCCTAAAGAATAATATTCCGCTGCTAGTTTATTTACTTGTGATGAACTTATTATTGTCCATCGAGACATTTACTATGTAAGACTTACTTATGTTCGACACCTGGCTTGTAATAAATGATGCTTCACTATTTGTCATCACATGTATGAGAAAATGATCCTGGCATACACGTGATATTCACTTGGTTGTTCTTCGGAAAAACCGGGTGTGACAGAGGTGGTATCAGAGCCAAGGTTGCCCGTAGGAACGTGGACCTAGGTAGAAATGGACGTATTTAAGGGCCCTATTTTCTTAAAAACTATTTTACAAGGTGTGTGTTGAAAAGTGTTATTTAATGGAGTCACTTTCTTCATCTTACCCCAACTTCCATTCAAAATAGGATTTTTGTTTGAGAGTTTATCTAACCTAATTTTAAATTCTTTTTGTTTTAGATGGTTCGCATGATTCGCACCGCTCACAAGTCCACAGGAGGGAGAGTTCCCGTAGTTGCCCTTGCCGAGAGGGAGGAGAGCCGTCCGGTGATGTACCTTTCCTACGGATTGGCAGTAGGAGGCTTATTGCGCTGTCTTCCGCGTATGCTCGAAGCCGCCGGCAACACGGGCAAGCTAATTATCCACAATAACTCCACCAGGACCATCCGTGAGAAGAGGGAAGAATGGAGCTCAGAGATGAGGATTATACACGAAAATCAGCTGCTTAAGATTCACCACTCTCCAGCTTGTCGAGCAACACAGGTCGATACGGAGAAAGATGTCACCTGGGAGGCCATCACCTGCCAGAGTCACATCTATCGTCGCCACTTGGACAAAACTGAGTACATGTATGTCCTCCAACGTGAGAGTGGTACCACGGAGTACAAGTACCCGCCAGTGCAGCAAGGGACTTCCCATGAGCACATGGACTTGTGCTTGGAGGATGCTGCTATGCTCAGCACTCGACTGCAGGAGTGTCAACAAGAGCTTCAGGATGTCCGGGACACCCTGAAGGAAACGGAGGCGTTGCTGCGAGCCTGCTGAAAGGCGAGGGAAAGAGGAGATGGGAATGAACTGTGTGTCACCGCGAATGATACATGGACTCCTGACTCTCCGGATCGCCGAGCGATCAGGCGTCGTCGCACTTCTCCACCAGCAGCCTCCCCACCCAAAGCAGAGTCAGAAGGCAGCCGAAATGATGAGGAAGATCCCGAGGAGCCAGCTCAAGAAAACGAGTAGCGTAGAGCCTTTCCCTTAAATTAGAAGGATGTCGAGTAGTCGAGTCGTTACGTAGTTAATGGTGTGTTAATGCTTGGTGTGTGACGTGAGTTGTGGAAGCCATGAGCAATTGTCCACAGCCTCGTCTTTAGATTGTTTTGCTTTGGTGTGTGAACCCACATGAAATAATAGTGCATCTATTTGGGGTGAGATATGAACCCTTGTAAAAGTATAACAAAGCCTCAACACTTCAAAGTACAAACAAATGAAAGTAGTAAGATGATACTAAATGCTTTCAAATTAACATTGGTTGATTCTGCCAGATGGCCGGAAGAGGAAAAGGACGTGCTGCCAACCCCGCCAACAACAACGATGAGGCATGCAACCCTCATCTTTCTGGAGGCCAGGAACAGGGTGGTCGCCATGAAGGAGTTGATCCCCTCCACCAAATGCTGGAGAATCAGAATCAGCTCATCCAGAACTTGACTCAAGTGGTGGCCAACTTGCATCAAGTTCCACCTCCACAAGCTGCACCACGCCAACCAAGGTTGAGTGAGTTTCTAGGAACTCAACCTCCAAAGTTTGCAAGTGCTGCTGAACCTCTGGAGGCAGATGATTGGCTGAAGACCATTGAAAGTAAGATGAGGATCATACAATGCCAAGGGTATGAGAGGGTGCTGTTTGCCTCTCATCAATTGCATGGACCTGCTGCTGATTGGTGGACTGCCTACGTGGCCGCCCATCATGACCCTGAGAACATCACTTGGGAAGAGTTCAAGCGTAGCTTCCGCAACCATTACATCCCAAGAGGTGAACTCAAAAACAAGAGGAAGGAGTTTTTGGGACTGCAGCAGGGAAACATGACGGTGAGGGAATACCTCACTAAATTTACTCAACTATCCCGTTATGCCCCACGAGACATAGAGACTGATGAGCAGAAACAAGATTGTTTCGTGGAAGGGATTACCGCAGAGATGCAGTGTGCAATGTCCTCAAATGAGTATGAAAGCTTCCAAAAGATGGTGGACAGAGCATTTGTGGTAGAAAGGAAGCTAAAGGCCCTGGAAAATGAGAATAAGAGGAAGGCCGGGTGGTCACATCAAGCCTCAGGGAGCAACACCCGCCCACGTATGATGCAGCAACCTACGGGGCAGACGAGCCGTGCTGCGGTACCCTATTCAGCACCAAGAGGGTACAACCCAAACTACAGGCCTTGCGCAGCACCAGCACAGCCGCAACGTCAGTTTGTGCAGCAGCCTCGCCCCGCATATCCACCTCGACCCGCAGTGCAAGGACCCCCAAACCAACCCCAAGACAACAAAGGCCAGGCATCTAAGATTGGGGTGCAATGTTTTAGCTGTGGTGAAGTGGGGCACTACGCCCATAAATGCCCAAAGAAGAAGCCTGCGCCGCCACAACAGCAGAATGTAATGAGAGGACGGGTGAACCACGTCACTATGGAGGAAGCACAAGATGCACCCGACGTGGTAGTTGGTAAGTTTCCTGCCAATTTACACCTTGCAACCCTGCTGTTTGATTCTGGTGCTACCCACTCGTTTATTGCTCAAGGGTTTGTTCAGAAGCATGACCTAGCAACAACACAAATGAACCATATGCTAGCTGTAAACTCTCCAGGGGGAGAAACAAGGACAAGACAAGTGTGTCCCAAAGTGAACCTAGACATTAATGGGGTAGTATTTACTGCTAACCTCATAGTGATAGATTCACAAGGGATAGATATTATTTTGGGTATGGATTGGTTGACCAAACATAAAGGAATCATCCATTGTTCGACCAGAACGGTGGAACTAACTCACCCTAGTGGCACAAGAGTAAAGTTCATAACGATACACGAGCCTAGGAGGGACATTAAATTAAATCAAGTGGAGGTGAAAGTTGAGGAAATCAGGACTATCAGGGAATATCCAGATGTTTTTCCGGAGGAGTTGCCAGGTATGCCTCCCGACCGTGAAGTGGAATTCGCAATTGAGCTAGTACCGGGAACAGCCCCGATATACAAGAGACCTTATCGGATGGACTCCAAGCAGCTAGAAGAACTCAAGGATCATTTGAGAGAATTGACGGAGAAGGGGTATATTCGCCCTAGTTCCTCACCATGGGGAGCTCAGGTGATATTTGTGCCCAAGAAAGACGGAACCCAAAGGTTATGCGTGGATTACCGTGCTTTGAATGAGGTAACCATCAAGAACAAGTACCCATTGCCTCGCATTGATGACTTGTTTGATCAGTTGAGGGGAGCTTGTGTGTTCTCGAAAATTAATCTCAGGTCGGGATACCACCAACTCAAGATAAGGCAATCTGATATTCCCAAGACAGCTTTCGTATCTCGGTACGGACTGTATGAATACACTGTCATGCCTTTCGGGCTAACCAATGCCCCGGCATACTTCATGTATCTCATGAACAAGGTATTCATGGAATATCTGGACAAATTTGTGGTGGTTTTCATAGATGACATTCTCGTCTTCTCCAAAGATGAAGAAGAACATGAGAAACATCTAAGGTTGGTGTTGCAGAGGCTGAGAGAACACCAACTATATGCCAAGTTGAGCAAGTGTGAGTTTTGGCTGAAGAGAGTTCCCTTTTTAGGACACATAATCTCGGAGGGAGGAATCTCCGTAGATCCCGCCAAAATCGAGGATATACAGAAGTAGAAGACCCCTGAAAATGTCGGGGAAGTTCGAAGCTTTTTGGGATTGGCTGGATACTATCGACGGTTTATTGAGGGATTCTCCAAGATCTCGAGACCTCTCACCAAACTGTTGGAGAAGGGAATCACATTCACCTGGACGCCACAGTGCGAGACGAGCTTTCAGGAGCTAAAGAAGAGATTGACAACGGCACCAGTGTTGGTTATGCCAGATATGCAGAAGAATTTCACAGTGTACTGCGATGCCTCTGGAAATGGGTTGGGATGTGTTCTCATGCAAGAAGGGCATGTCGTGGCATATGCATCCCGGCAGCTTCGGAAGCACGAGAAGAACTATCCTACACATGACCTAGAACTAGCCGCAGTGGTACACGCGTTGAAAATTTGGCGGCACTATTTGATGGGGAAGAGGACAGAGATATATACGGATCATAAGAGTTTGAAGTACATATTCACACAGCCAGACCTCAACCTCAGACAAAGGAGATGGCTAGAGTTAATCAATGACTTTGATGTGGGCATCAACTATCATCCCGGGAAAGCAAACGTCGTGGCCGATGCTTTGAGTCGGAAAGTGCAGGTCAATAAGTTGAGCTTGAAGGACATGCCTGCAGAATTGAAGGACGAGGTTATAAGGCTCAATCTATGTCTAGTAAATAGTAGTGAAGCCATCGCCATGGAAGTGGACTCCCCACTCGAGCGAGACATACGCGAGGGCCAAAAGAATGATGAGAAGATACAGGAAATCAGGCAACTCATCAAGGAAAATAAAACTCAAGGTTTCAGAGAGGATGAACAAGGTACGGTGTGGCACGGGAAAAGGATCTGTGTGCCAGAAGTAAAGGAGATCCGTGAATTAATTTTGAAGGAGGCTCACGATTCCGACTATTCCATTCATCCTGGGAGTACGAAGATGTACCAGGACCTCAAGAGCAGGTATTGGTGGTATGGCATGAAGCGAGATGTCGCGGAACATGTTGCCCTATGTGACACATGTCAGTTGGTGAAAGCAGAACATCAACGACCCGCGGGATTATTGCAACCACTCAAAGTGCCTGAATGGAAATGGGAAGAAATCAGCATGAATTTTGTCGTGGGATTGCCTAGGACCCAATCCGGGTATGATTCAATATGGGTCATCATTGATAGGCTAACCAAGGTAGCTCATTTCATCCCCGTGAAAGAAAGCTACAGCGGATCCAAATTGGCAGAATTGTACATGTCAAGGATCGTGTGTTACCATGGAGTGCCAAAGAAGATAGTGTCGGACCGAGGGACACAGTTCACCTCGAGGTTTTGGCAGAAGTTGCATGAAACCATGGGAACCCATCTGAACTTCAGCTCTGCCTATCATCCCCAAACTGACAGGCAGACGGAAAGAACCAATCAGATCCTTGAAGATATGTTAAGAGCATGTGCACTCAAAAACAATAGGAGTTGGGACAAGAACTTACCGTATGCGGAGTTTTCCTATAACAACAGCTATCAAGCTAGTATGAAGATGTCACCGTTTGAAGCCTTGTATGGGAGGAAGTGCAGAACTCCCCTATTTTGGAACCAAACAGGGGAAAGTAAAGTGTTTGGTCCAGAAGTACTACAAGAAGCCGAGGCGAAGGTGAGGGAAATTCGCAACAATTTGAGGATAGCACAGACACGCCAAAAGAGCTATGCCGATGTACGAAGAAGAGAACTCGTTTTCAACGTGGGAGACTATGTCTATCTCAAGGTGTCTCCTATCAGAGGACTTCGTCGGTTCAAGGTGAAAGGGAAGTTGTCACCTCGATACATCGGACCCTTTCAAGTTTTGGAAAGGAAAGGCGAAGTGGCGTATCAACTAGAGTTACCGGCTCATCTATCGGATGTGCACGATGTATTCCATGTGTCACAACTCAAGAAATGTTTGAGGACGCCTGAAGAAGTGTTACCCATGAATGAAGTGGACGTAGCTGAGGATTTGTCTTATGCCGAGCAACCATACAAAATTTTGGAGACAATGGAACGCCTAACCAGAAATAAAAGAATTCGGATGTGCAAGGTGCAGTGGAAGCATCACACAGAAGAGTAAGCCACCTGGGAACGGGAAGATGAGCTCAAGGCACAATTTCCGGAATTGTTTTCTTAGAAACACCAATCTCGAGGACGAGATTTCTTTAAGGGGGGTAGAGCTGTAACACCCCAAAAATTTTGATTCAAAACCTTAAATCATGTTAAGAGGGGAATTTAAAAATTTTTGGACGTGTTGCATATTTTGCAAAAATTCAAATTCAAACTGGAATTCAAATTAAACTCAAATCAGAAAAGAAATGGAAAAAGAAAAGGAGAAAACAGAAAAAACCGGCCAGTGGGCCGAAACCCACCAGCCGGCCCAACTTACCCCGCGCCAGCCCGCAGCCGCGCGCCCGCGTTTTCTCACGCTGACAGGCGGGACCCACCCGGGCTTCGTCTTCCACCTCGCGCCGCGCCGGACTCTCTCTCACCGAATCCAAACCGATCGGAACTGCTGCGGATCACAGCCGAATTTCGCTCGAGGAGTAAACGGACATGATCTAAACCACCCCGCCGCCCTCTCCCGTCTATAAAAACCCCGGCCCCGTTCTGTTTTTCCCACGCGATCGCCGATTTTTACTCCGGTGAGAACCGAGACTTCTCCGGTGAATTCCGGCCGATCTAAGCTCGGAAACTCCGATCTAACTCGCTGGTCTTGATCCACCGCCTCCGGGGAACCTTGCAGGTGCAGAAAACTCGGTGACTTGCGGTGTAAACACAGCGCCGACGAGCTTCGCCGTGGTTTTGCCTCGGACCTCGCCGCCGATCACCTTCCAGGACCTCCGAGCTCAAGAAAACCCCCGAGGTGAGATCCCCGACCTCCCCTCTACCGATCTATGCCATAAGATCACAGTTCTAGGCAGAATTCTCGAGGATCCGAAAGTTTCCGGCGAGATCGCCGCTTCCCGCCGCCGTGCGCCGCCGGCAGCACCGCCCGCGCTCGATCAGAGCGACGTGGCCGCTTGTGCGCCGTTTATTTTAAATCGCACGGTAGGGTTTAAACCCCCACGTACCGGTTCGATGTTATAATCTCGGCCGTCGGTTTAAAATCGGACGGTCCACGTCAACCCCGCGTTATAAAGACTGGAAATCTTACGTGCTACCCCCTGGAGTTCTCGGGAAATAAGAGCTAGCCCTGGAAACTTCTGATCTAGCCCCTGGAACTCCAGAAAATCATGTAAATTCATTTAAAAATCAATTTTAGCCCCTGGACTTAATAAAAATTAGGAAAAACACCTCTGATAAGTGTAGCTAGACCCCTGGAAATTTTGAAAATAATATTATAGACCCTGTAGTGGGGTGAGTTTATTTTTTAGCCCTGTTTAGTATTTAATTTAGGAAATTGAATATGTAACTAGTGTTTAAAAATTAAAAAGTGGGACAAACATATTGTCAAAATTAAGTTAAAGACTTTCTCAGTGTTTAGGAAATTTTGGAGTGAGATAAAAACATATTTTGGATTGAATTGAATCTGTTTAATTTATTATTCACGATTAGGGACACATTTTTAAGAAATAAATAGTTTTAGAAAATAGGGAAAATAATTATGAAATAGTTTACATCAGAGGCAAAAGTCAAAATATGTTATTAAATTATTTAGGACCAGAACCTATTCTGTTTAGATGATGTGTATTACTAATTTCATAATAAAATACACAATTATGCATAGGAATATAAATCTGAAAATATAGCAACTAGTAAATGATAAATGGAGTTTTTAAAATCCAAAGAGTTCAGTTTAGGGTTGGTAGAAATTATGAAGGCACATATGGGGAAGAAAAATACTTTTCATACACACTTGGTAGTGAAAAGGTGTAGTAGTTGAATATAAGAAATTTATTGGAAACTCATATATATAGTATGTAAGTATAAATGTGGACACAAAAGTAGGAATCATATACACATGGTTAAAAGTGCATGCAAGCCACAACTCAACACACATAAAGTAACCACAACACATATAATGGTAAAGAACTTTCATAAATGTGAATGTGTGGTTTGTATGAAGTAGAAGTGTGAACTATGTCTTATGATTGTTGTTTTTCTTTTGCTATGTGTGATGGTATGATGTAGAACCTGCTCAAGAGCAAGTTATTCCTTTCCAAGACCAGGACTACCCATTTCAAGAGCAGCAAGAAGGAGGCAAGTGTCCTTGACCACTTTGATCCTATGCTAGGATGTGTAGATAGAATTATTTGCATTGTCAAGTTAAATATGAAACCCATGCTAGGAAGTTTCCCTAGAATTGCATCACCTTGTTTCCTTGTAGCTTGGGTTGGGATTTATTTTATCATGTCATTTATTATTATGCATATGCTTAGCCATGCTTAGAATGGGATATTTGGGATATGTGATCATCAATTTATTTTTACCATACTCTTGAATGAGATATTATGAGTTATGTAGAGGTAGGGATCAAGGCAAGTTGGATGTTTTGGTTGTGTGCTGGGTGCACGAGACTTGGGTTTGTGTTTAGTACTTGCCTGGATCCTAAGGACCGGTTCATGGAGCATGTAACCTGGCTTTACAGTGCCAACCACATGCTGAGATGGGGCAGCTTGGCCAATTAATTAGGTGTATCCCCGCCGTAGTATGGGTGTGTTGGATGGTGCGGGGAATAGGTGTCAGCTGGACTACCATATGAACCGCAAGGCTCAAGAGGGGGCCACTGCAGCGGAGTTGGAGCCTCTTGTATGCTGTTAGGGGTGAAACCTCAGTGGGCCCACGCTCGTCGGGAATCCCTTTGTAAAGGCTTCGTAGTGATCTCCTGGCTACACACCTGGGAAGTGTGAATGTGGTTCGTAGCCACTGGCATAATGGAGGTTCTTTTAGTCCACCCGGCAATGGGGGATGAAATCACTACATGTGGGTACAGTGGTACAAACTCTGCAGAGTCAAAACTGTCATGACAGCCGTGCTCACGGTCAAGAGCGGCTTGGACTTATTCATGATTAGAGGATTGATGGTTTTGGAAGTTGAGAATGTTAAGCGGGGAGCTTAACATCGGAAATGATGTTATGGTTATTTGATTATGATGAGGGTATGGGAGCTTGGGACCATTTCATCTATGTAGTAATGTAGGTGCTTAAAAAGCTAAGGTGATAGGAATTAATTGCATAGTGCTTTAACCATGAGTTCAACCTTTCCTTGTTCTAGCCATGCATGATATAATTTTCCCACACTTGCTGAGTACCCTTGGTACTCAACCTTGCATATTTGTTGGTTTATATTGCTGCTCAGGTCAAGACAATGAGGTGGTGTATAATGACCAAGACTTTGGACCCGAAGAAGGTTTCTAGGTTCATGGAGACCCCCGGGCAACGCCTGTGATGGAGCCCTAAAGAATAATATTCCGCTGCTAGTTTATTTACTTGTGATGAACTTATTATTGTCCATCGAGACATTTACTATGTAAGACTTACTTATATTCGACACCTGGCTTGTAATAAATGATGCTTCACTATTTGTCATCACATGTATGAGAAAATGATCCTGGCATACATGTGATATTCACTTGGTTGTTCTTCGGAAAAACCGGGTGTGACAGAGCTACACTGATCCACTATCAATTTTTTTCTACCCAACCAGGGTCCTAAATGTGGAAACTTAGTAATTTTAATTCCTTGTTATCCTCATTTTTCATGCACATGCCTATAGTATGCCGGTACTACGTTCCTCACAAAAGAAAATCCTAACCGGATTATACCGGCATATACGTCTCAAGTGTGGCACTAAACGGGCTCTCGCACACGTATACTACACGAGATACATACGTGGTTAGTACCTGCAGAAGACCACACAATAATGATACACTCCAAGGTTATTTCCATTTCAGGAAGGACCATATTTAAAAGTAAATACAAACGCCCGTATCATTGCCATACGGCCGTCCTTGAGTTAAGTCACGTCTCAAGGTACGTGATCGTGTTTCAACACCACACGACGGGGAACCCGAGTATATCATGAACGGGTCGTCACGGTTGGGAATGTTATCAACCCTACAGATACCACCTACTGCCCTGCAGGGCACGCCGATGGCAAGCGCTGCGTATGTCCTCCTGAGCTATTTTCAGACGAACACACTCTCGCGTTACTGACCATGCGATGGGGTCTCCACTTACTTGCCTAATGCACGCTAGTGATCAGCGTTTCATATGAACTCAGGAACATGAAGAGTCCAAGATTTTCATATTGACGTCTCACACCAAGCCGTGAGACCAATCCCTGAACCCCGTTCCTCGTCAGGGGAGCTAACCAAAATTGAACCGCTTTCGGTGGCGTTCCTTACCATTCTTACCAGAGCGTAGGTGCGTCTTATATAATTAAAATTCAGAATTATAACACATATGTTAGTCTTTACACTTTAGGTAACTATGCTAATAGATCCTTACTTGGGCAAACTAACGAATCCTCACCGTAAACCTAAGTTTTCCCGTAATACAGTCCTGCTGAGCCTATGTGCTCATGCTTGCTATATGAGTGGTTTTGCAGGTTAACATCTATGCTTATGAAGAGGTTGTCCGTGAGACTCGGGGACATCCGAGTCGTTTAACACATGGAGACCACTGCCGCTGTAGTTTGTCTTCGTGTTGCTAGCGAGAAGAGTCCGCAGGCTGGACGTCTTCTCGGGTGCCTAGTTAGACATGAACGTAAGATGAATATAGTCCTCTGCTATAGTTTATTTGATGTAAATTATTTACAAAGTATACTTGTAAGCTTCCGCGTTTGTTTTATGTGATACGTCTTCCTTATGTGTGTGCTATTGGGTGCTGCATCGCACGGCACCGCCCAATGCGATTCCCGAGCGAGCGGCACGACCCGGTGACAGGGCGGACCCCTCACAAAAGCTAGGATTACTGAATAGTTAGAGGGGGGAGATCGTTGACAACTCAGTTGTATCCAACGGATAGGATCCTGACATCAGTCTGAAGGTGCCCCCCCCCCCGGTCGTCAAGCTAGCAGGACTCATAGGGTGACCGCTGTCGCACCGTCAGCCTCTCCAGAGGGCTGACTAAGCCTGGCGATCACCATCACCGGCGGGATCCCGTAGCTGAGAGCTACGCGTTGAAGTTCCGAGATCGGGACCTGAGGATAAGGAACAATGGCCTTGTCATGGTCTTTCAGGGAGGGAAACTTGGTTGGCCATTTTTTGGGGGGAGAACGTTTTACCCTGCTGAGAGGAGGCAGAGGCGGCTCGGTCCGGCAGTAGGGTTCGACGGCGCCCGACGGCCGTCAGAGTGCTCACCAATGCAAGGACTCCTCCTAAGGGATTCCTGTGAGAAGGGAGTGCAAGAAGAGTGGGTGATGCGACAGTTGGTGGGGCTCTCCTCCGGGAGTAGAGGATCAGAGACAGAGATAGTTGGAGGAGTCATAGGAATCTGATTGGGGGGCGTCGGGTAGCGGGAGGAGGTCCGCTTGGAGCAACTTGGAGACTGGCCGGGGGCCTCGTTATGCATCTCCCTGATGACCATCGAAGAGGGAGTGTCCCTGAGAGGGCATCTGGCGGCAGCGGCCTAGGACTCAGGACAGTCCGGGTGTAGATCTCTCGCCAGAGCAACCCGCCAAGCCGGGGGGCGGTGTGGCGGACCGGGATCCGCTCATCCAGGATCGCAGAGGATGGTGCCGCACGATGCGACACCTGACAGCACACATCATAAGGGTACATTGTATTACATAGAAAACAAACTGAAACTGTACAAAGTAGTACACTGTTCAGTTACAAACTAATGTATACATTACACAGCGGAAGATAAATTTGTACAACTCACGCCCGCCTATCTAGCAAAAGTCGGTTGCCCAGCCCTAGGGCAACCCACACTAGCTGCACTCCTCAGCTTAGCGTGGCGTGTACGGCTCCCACTCAGCCGTGGTCCCCGACGGAGGGTAACCCTCGCCGGTGGACTCGTAACCCAATTCCGTGGGTGGCTCCTCACCTGAAAAACACATAAGAAGCAACCATGAGCATGATGGCTCAACAAGACTTAACCGACTGACCTAGGCATGAAACTCTACATGTGGTGTACAACGAACATGGGACGGTAATATTGCAGCAAACGGACACACCTATAAGTTCATCCTTAGTTCATCTTTTAGCCACAAGTTAACAGTCCATGAATCTGAAATTTAGTAAACAGTATTTGGTGGCACACACGTAGCAATACAATTATTTTATACAGCAGAATTGAATCATAGCATTCGGTAAATTATCTACGTTACGACGCACTGAACAAGCGGTACTCGTCACCGCGAGGGACGGCGAATCAACTCGATATACACCTGCAGGGATACCCAAAGAGCACATCACTTACGCCCACCCGTGGAGCTGCACAGCACGCTCACTCGATGTCGTACGGGACAACCTTTCACCCAACAGCCCAAACGTCGAACCGGTCGCACCGAAACAGACAGGAGGTTCCCTACACGGAGCATCTCTCTATGCCCGTTAGCAGATTTCCACCTTGATGCCCTCAACCTACACCTATAAATTGGTGTGCTATGCCTCGACACCCGGAGGTTTAGGTAACATCGGTTTATCGGGGCCCATATATCCGATATGCCTTCGGTACATTCAATACTTGTTCAGCAGGGCCGCTCACGGATCAGTCATCAATCGACACGGACAGGGCTGCGCACACAAGACTTCCTCTTGCTGCGCCCTAGCCCCTGCCTAGTTTCCTTTTCATTACTAAAGTGATCTCACATCACTCGAACCAATCCCGTGTGTCCCAAGCCTAACTCGCGAGTAGATTCCAACTACTTGACTTGTACCGAAGTCCTATGAATCATTAAGCATAGCCTGTCTACTCGAGGTCTGAGACACTACCCTCACTCTTATAGGAAACTTCTGGTTATGCAAGTGGGGTTTCATCCATCCTACACCTAATGCACATTCATACTTCACACTAGACATGTAAACAAAGCAAAACTTTATCAAAGGGGTTAATGCAAACCGGGGCTTGCCTTGTTGCTGCTGGTCAGTGGTTAAAGCTTCGTCCGGAAGAAGGAAGTCAAGCACTTCCGGAGTCTCCTAGCCTTCAGCGACTACACGTAAGCCACATACTATATGTCAATTTAAATGCAATGTTTGAAACTGAATAAGTAATTACCATAACTCTAGCTAGCCCTCCCCTTTGGTTCTGAAATTTTTATGGTAGCTTTGTAGGGTCCTAACCAGAGCCTTGACCAAGTTTCATTTGAAACAAAGGTCAATTGAGCCTTGTACAAATAAAAACCTATTTGGTCAATATTAGAGGCTCTAAATAATTCCAGGGGTTTTCATTGCTGCAACCATTACTTTCTGGAAACTATAATTTGAGATGGTTCTAATGGAATTGGTTTCATGTCATTTGAAGAATTCTAGATGAAGTTATGCCCTAAACAAGATTTGAGAAAATCTGAAAAATGTTTCTGTATATTTTTCTATTTTGTCAGGGCAGTTCACTTAATCACCCCATTAGGAGGATTAAAGAAACTTGGATGGGTCTGAAAATTTTACTGTGACTCTAGGATTTTCGATCGAACCTTCCAGCCAAATTTCAGAATTTTTCATAATGTAATTGTCCAGATAAAATTCCTAACAGTTTAAATTTTAGGGATTTCATTCTGGAAAACTATTAAATTTCATGAGCTGAAATTTATATTGCTGGAAAGTACTCAAAATTCTGAGTTCAGCAAAATTTCGTTCACTGAATTTGGAGCTCCCTAGCACAAGTTCTATTCATTTGAAGTTTGCACTAAAACTGGAAATCCCCAAAATGTTTAAACTCTGCTGGTGGGTCCCACCACCGCCTTCTTCCTCCTCGCGCGCGCCCACGAGTTCAGCGGTGGTGTACTCCAGCGAGGTTCGCCGGAACCGCCTTCCCAACCGCCCCCAGCGCTAGAACTGGCCGCCTAGCCTTATCTCGCCATGTGGAACTTGCCTCAGGGGTCGGAGCTCGCCGGCGGTGACCGGAAAAGGCCGTGTGACGTCCACCGCAGAGGTTAGGGCTCCAGCGAGGTCGTTCTCACACTCTGAGGCATGAAAAGGTTTACGGTTTGCTCGGGGAGCACCAGTGGTTCACGAGGAACCCGACGTGAGCAGCCTCGGAAGCTAAAAATGTCTGCAAACCCACTCTCAACGGTGACCCGAGCCGTGTTTGCACCGGCAGCTATGGAAACTGCTATAACTCGGCCATTCATGGACGGTTTTGCTCAGTTCTTCCTCTAGGAGGGGCGTTAGGAGGTTTAGGAGCTACTTGTGAGCTAGTTTGATCATTGACTCAGCGTGTACGCCGAATTTTGGGTTTTTGTCGAGCTCGGTAAGTTGCACTAGGGTTCGGGACTTTCTTAAATTCTTGCTACCTGATGGGTTATTTGCTGAATGGATCATGGCTACACCATCTAGGGATCCTCACGCACCTTTCTTGTGTAGAAAACGGTCGACGAAGATGGCCGGATGGGGCTGTCACCGGTGAGCCGAAGCACGGCTCTGCCGGTTCCTCCCAGTTTCTCGACTTCGATGGCTTACACCGCTCACAATCGAGTGCAGCTTGCTGGAGCAGCATGAGGAACAGCTAGAGCATGCCTTGGTGATTCTTTTTTCTGCAGGGACCGCGGGTGCTCGATGAGCAGCACGGGTGCACGCCGGGGCTCGGAGGCGCGGACGCTGCGGCAGGTTTTTCGCGCGCGCGGACGCTGGGCAGAGCAGCGCAGGCGAGGGAGGCAGCGAACTCGGTTTGTGCTGTGTACATGGTGATCGGGAGGGGGGCGCAAGCTAATCCAGGCGCGCGCTGGTGAGGCCGTGAGGTGGCAACCAGTCCCGGCGGCTGACCGACGACCACCGAGTCGGTTCCCTGCTGATCACAGTCACTGACCAGTGGACCTCCCCCTCTAATTCCTTTTCCAATTTTTCATTTGCTGTTTTTGCTGAAAATATCCCCAGCTACTCACAATTAACTGTTAGACTTAAGCACCAAGTCATAGTTTGAATTTTGTTTCCAAAATTTGGATTTGGTTTGGTTAAATTTGCTTCACATTTGAACTGAAATTCAAATTCAGTTTTGAATTATTGCAAATTTGGCTCCCGACAAGATGAAGTCCAATGAGGATGAAAATTGGTGGACTAACTCAGAAAAATGTGCTGAGTTTGAATATGAAGTCAGGTTTTGATGTCAAGTGATGAAATTTGCTGCAATTTGAATTTACATTCAAATTGGCCTCTTTTTCAAATGCCTTCAAAAGTGCCTCAAAAAGTGTTGGATTGGCATGAAATTTGTCCTGAACCTTCCCAAGACTATTTAAGTTCTAGGGGTGAGCTCAACCACTCATGTTCATGTGTAGAAATCCTACTTTGTGAAAGTTAGGGCCTTCCCCTCTAATCACCCTTTTGATGGAGGATACTTGCTCTTCACAATTCTTCACAAGATATCCACAACAAAAGCTGTGGTGCTGTGAGGTGATAAAAAATTTGCAAGTCCCTTTTCTTGGGCTTTTACAGGCGGGGCCTGGGAATTCAACTATCAGCATAAGGTTGAGGGCCGGGGAGTCAAACTCCTTGAGCCATACGGGCTGCTGGGAAGCATTGGGGGCTTCCCAGGTTGAGGAAACACAACAGCTCAAGATACAACCGCGTACGGCAGGCGTTGTTTGACGACTCTGAGGCGGAGGAGACCATGCTCGGAGCCTGGGAGTCTCCCTGAATCTTCTGCGGGGGGTCTTGAGCAGAGGGGTCTGTTGGTTGTTGTGGCGGACCGGAATCCGCTCATCCAGGATCGCAGAGGGTGGTGCCGCGCGATGCGACACCCGACAGCACATGTCATAAGAACATAATATATTACATGGGAAAACAAACTGAACTGTTCAAAAAGGTACAACTTCAGTTACAAACTAATATTTTTCTTTACACAGCGGAAGTCTATTGAAGGGCAGGCCTGGTGCAGTGGTAGAGTCTCTCCACTTGTGTCCTGGAGGTCCTGGGTTCGAATCAGCCTCCTTGCAAAATAAGCAAGGGGAAGGCTGTCTAGAAATTCCCTTCCCCAGACCCCACAACGTGTGGGAGCTTTCAGCACTGGGTATGCCCCTTTTTTTTTAGCGGAAGTCTACTCTGTACAACTCACGCCCGCCTATCTAGCAAAAGTCGGTTGCCCAGCCCTATCGCAACCAACACTGGCTGCACTCCTCAGCTCAGCGCGGCGTGTACGGCTCCCACTCAGCCGTGGTCCCCGACGGAGGGTAACCCTCACCGGTGGACTCGTACTCCGTGTCCGTGGGTGGCTCCTCACCTGAAAAACACTAAAGCAGCAACCGTGAGCACGAAGGCTCAGCAAGGCTTAACCGACTTACCTAAACATGAAACTCTACATGAGGTGTACAAGGACATAGGATAGTAATATTGCAGAAAAAGGACATGCCTACAAGTTCATCCTTAGTTCATCTTTTAGCAACAAGTTAACAGTTCATGAATCTGAAATTTAGTAAGCAATATTTGGTGGCACACATGTAGCAATGCAATTATATCAATCAGCAATATTGAATCATTATATTTCATACATTAGCCTACGTCACGACTCAGTGACCAATTGGTACTCTTCACCGCGAGGGACGGCGAATCGACTCGATATACACCTGCAGGGAAACCCAAAGAGCACGTCACGTATACCCACCCGTGGAGCTGCACAGCACGCTCACTCGATGTCGTACGGGACAACCTTTCACCCAACAGCCCAAACGTCGAACCGGTTGCACCGAAACGAGCAGGAGGTTCCCCACACGGAGCATCTCTCTATGCCCGTTGGCAGATTTTCACCTTGCTGCCCTCAGCCTACACTTATAAATCGGTGCGTTATGCCTCGACGCCTGGAGATTTAGGCTACATCGGTTTATCGGGGCCCATATATCCGATATGCCTTCGGTACGTTCAAAATTGATCAGCGTGGGCCGCACACGGATCGGTCCTCAATCGACACGGACAGGGCCGCGCACACAAGACTCTCTCTTGCTGCGCCCTAACCCCTGCCAAGTCTCATTTTCATTACTAAAATGATCTCGCATCACTCGAACCAATCCCGTGTGTCCCAAGCCTATCTCGCGAGTAGATTCCAACTACTCGACTTGTACCGAAGTTCTATGAAACATTAAGCCTAGCTTGTCTACGCGAGGTCTTAGACACTACCCTCACTCTTATGGAAAAATTCTAGTTATGCAAGTGGGGTTCCATCCATCCTATACCTAATGCACAATCATACTTCATATGACACATGTAAACAAAGTAAAACTTATAAAAAGGTTAATGCAAACCGGGGCTTGCCTTGTTGCTGTTGGTCAGTAGTTAGCTCTTCTTCCGGAAAGAGGAAGTCCAGCACTTCTGGAGTCTCTTCTTCAGTCACTACACGTTTAATGAAATACGACATGTAAATTTAAATGCAAGGTGTAAACTTGAATACTTAACTACTAATAACTCTAGCTAGCCCTCCCTTTGGTTCTGAAATTTTTATTGTGGCTTGGTAGGGTCCTAACCAGAGTCTTGACCAAGTTTCATTTGAAACAATGTTCCTTTGAGCTTTGTACAAATAAAAACCTATTTGGCCAATAATTGAGCCTCTTAGTAATTCCAGGGGTTTTTCATGGCTACAACCATTACTTTCTGGAAACTAGAATTCAAGATGGTTCTAATGGAATTGGTTTCATGTCATTTGAAGAATTCTACTGAAAGTTATGCCCTAATTAAGATTGGAGAAAATCTGAAAAATGTTTCTGTACATTTTCTATTTTCTCAGGGCAGTTCTTTTAATCACCCCATTAGGGTAAATAAATTAGCTTGGATGAGTCTGGAAATTTTACTGGGATTCAGGGATTTTCTAACGAACCTCTCAGCCAAATTTCAGAATTTTTCATAAAGTAGTTCTCCAGATAAAATTCCCAACAGTTAAAACTTTAGGGATTTAATTCTGGAAAACTATTCACTTTCATGAGCTGAATTTGGTATTGCTGGAAAGTACTCAGAATTCTGAGTTCAGCAAAATTTGGTTCATCGAATTTGGAGTTTCCTAGCCAAAGTTCTATGCATTTGAAGTTTGAACTAAAACTGGAAATTCCAAAAATGTTTAAATCCTGCGGGAAGGTCCCACTCTTCGAGCCGGCCCACTCAGAATGCGGCCACACCGCAGCCCACGGGGTTTTACCCGCGCTGCCGCACAGAATCCCGGCCGCAAACCGATCCCCGCGCGAGATCAGAGGCTGACCGGTGGACCTGCCCCCCCCCCTTCGTCTACCTCGCACTCTCCCGCAGCTCCCGCGGCGGCGCCTCGCCGGAGTGCTTGCCGCTGGGCGTTTCACTGCCCGAACTTCGACGGAACTTGCCGCCTGTGCCTAACTCGACTCGGAGAACACGCTGGTGCCCTCACCGGAGCTTGACAACGGCCGGAACAGTGCTCCCGCCGGCAACAGCGGCCGGGAGCTCACTGGCGACGTCAAACTCAGCATCCCCTGCACCTTTTTCGATGCGGTTTGCTCGGGGAGCTCCGCTGACACCCACTGATCATGGATATGGGCACCGATCTCTGTGAAAACAGCTGCAACTACGACCTCACCGGTGACCTAGACCGGAAATCGGCGCCGATGCAAAAAGCTCAGAGAACATCGCCCATACTCGATGAAAATCGATGATTTCTGATCTCAGGGACGCGTGGGCAAGTCTAGATCATGTCTTTAGCTCGGCCTAAGGAGTGGTGGCTTACTCGCTACGAATTTCTAGATTTCGCATGGTTCGGTTCTAAACACCCCGACACACTAATCCCCCAAATTCTTTGCCGACCATGCGAGAGAAAGGGCGAGGTCAGTACGGTGGTGATCAGTACCTCGAGGCGGTTCTTTCTTGTGTTCCTCGTTGGGCACGAGAGTGCCTGGGTTGCTCGGACGCCAGCGACCAGAGAGCGGCGAGGAACAAGTTTGCGCGCGGAGGCGATTGTGGATGGGGGAACGGCTGGGGCAGCCGGGGCACCGTGAAAACAGCCGAGCGGGCGTCGCGCTGGCGTGGTGACACCGTGCTTTCACCATGCGGTGGCTGCGTTGGGACGGGGTCGACCCCGTGCACTGTCGCCCGTAGGGGTGTTCGACCTCGTGCCTGAGACGGTTTGATCCCTGGGTGGCTGACCAGTGGGCCCTCTTCTCCCCTCTAATTCTTTCTCCCCCTTTCTTTTGTAAATATCCCAGCTACTAAACATTGAATGGGAGACTTAGCCCCCAAGTCTTGGTTTAAATTTGAATTCTCAAATTGGAACTGTGTTTGGCTAAATTTGCTGCATGTTTAAACTAATTCAGTTTTGAATTCTTGCAAATTTAGCTCTTGACAAGATGAACACCAATGAGGATGAAAATTGGTGGGCTTACTCAGAAAACTGTGCTGAGTTTGAATATGAAGCTAACTTTTGAATTCAAGTGATGAAAGTTGCTGCAATTTGAATTTGCATTCAAATTGGCCTCTTTTTCAAATACTTCCAAAAGTGCCTCAAAAGTGTTGGATTTACATGAAACTTGTACTGAACCTTCCCAAGACTTTTTAAGTTCTGGGGGTGAGCTCAACCTCTCATGTTCATGTGTAGGAACCCTACTTTGTGAAAGTGAAGGCTTTCCCCTCTAATCACTCTTTTGATGGAGGTTACTTGCTCTTCACAATATTTCCTAAGATATCCACAATAAAAACTGTGGTGTTGTGAGGTGAAGAAAGTTTTTGCAAGTCCCTTTTCTTGGGCTTTTACAGTTGTTGTGCTGCCAACCCCAGCCCGAAGGTTGGCGTTGGGCTTGAGTTTGCTGCTCCTCGAGAGCAGCAGCAGCAATCCAGGTCGGGTCTGGGTTAGGGTTCGGAGGGGGGGTAGACAGGTTCTTCCGGGATGGGCTCCTCGGGGTCCACCCCAGGGAGCGGGTGGGGGTTGCCGCAAGGGGGGACGTCATCCCCCTATGGAGGAAGGTGGCCGAGGAGGTGTGCACCACTGATGACGTGGACGGAGCAGGTCCAGGACCAGACCTGTCTCAGGGTATGACCCTGGCGGAGGACAATGCTGCGAGGGATGGAATCCACACCGTTGTACATACACTTCACCAGCACGTGACCCAGGGTTCCGTGGGGTTGTGCCAGGATAGCAGCTTGCCGAAGACTGAAACCGCCATCTCTATGTACTCGACGGCGAAGTAGTCCAGAGGAAACCATAGGATCAGGATCCACCCCACGTTGCTGTAGTTCCTCGTGTGCTGATTGATGCCGAAGTCATGGCGCTCGAAGTGGATGTCGATGCCCTCCCTGTTTATTGGACTCATTTCCAGGAGGAATTTGATGAACAGGCTTGACTCCATGGCATAGAGGGTAATGCCCAGGGGGTGATGTGGGAGGAGTAAACATGGAAGCCCATTCGATCTCCAGGACCTATCAGGTGCGGTTCCGAAAGAAGTCGTACACCTGCCGATCGATCACCTCCACCAGGTCCTGGGCAATAAGATATTTGCCGTGAGAGTGACCGTCTTACCTCGGGAGATGAAGATCACGGCGGGCGATCCTGCCCGCCCTACCATCGAGGATGTGAAAGTCATTGTGCAGAAGGAACCTCGCGGGGTCGACAGGGAAGTTTGCCATAGTAGGAAGAGGCGAGAGGTAGTGGGAGAGCACAGTGAGAAGGATGGAAGCAATGGTGGAAGAGTAGAGTAGGATAGGGTGGGAGGACTGTGGAGGCAACGAGGGTTTATAGAGTTGGAGGGTAGTGGCGCTGGGGGAGGTGGGGAGGCGGTTTATGTCCAACGAGCCAATGGAGGTGAGAGTGGAGGATGTGGGTGAAGCAGAAGGGTATTGGCTGTGGCGTGCCGTTTGATTTTCCAGACCATCCTTCTCTTCGTCTCCCACTGGGTGCACATTCTCTCCACATGCCCCAAGGCAAAACAGCGCCTACAATGGATGGCAGAGCGGTGGTGCCGCACTAAGTGCCGGTTGTTGAAGCATCAGAAACAATCCGAAGGAGTAATGCCTTTAGTAAGGCGCAGTTGGCTATGAGTGTGATTGTCTTGCCCCCTGCTCTGGGCGGCGCCTGACATAACATGTCATGTCCAGTTGAAATCCGAACGGCGGAGATACATATTGAAAAGGGACGAGGCTGTGTAGCCTGAGGGACTCCAGCTCCCCAGCAGTGGACGTGGAGTAGGTAGCATGGGACGCCCAGCTGGAGTTGGTAGGCCCCATCATAACCTTATGGGGTTTTTTGATAGTTAATAGCAGAGTGTAGAATCCCATCCAAAGTAGTCGGGCGAAGAGCACCAAGGCAGACGAGGGGCCTAGCTTCGTGGACTGGTGGGGGCTGTCCAATCAGGGAGGAAAAGGCTACTGTTGTATTGCCTTTTTCCCTTCGATGAGAAACTGTGGCCCAAGACTCTTATTCCTCCCTTTGCCAGGATCTAAGATCCTTAATCCTGTTAGGACCACCGTCATGTAAGAGGAAGAAGTAGACATCAAAGTGATCAGTGATCACCCTCTTGAGGGAGCAGATCAACTGACCAACTTTACTGGAGGCAACATCAAACTTAAAATGCCAGTCTCTCTCTATCAAAACATGTAAACAATCGGGGGTGCTTCCTATGGCCGCATGGAGAGCACAGCCAACGGAATCCTCCGTCAAATGAAAAGTGAAGCGGCGAAAGACCAACAGCAGAAAGAAGGCCCTCAAAGGGTGAAAGGAAGGGTGGCGAAATGAGGAAGCAAGATTGCATAAAACCTGATCATGGAAACGACGACCCTTGCTGAAGTCCCATTGTTTGAAGGATGCCCTGCCTCGGTCCCCCTCCATGTCGGACATGGCAAGGGTGGCAACCACTTTCATCACCAGGGCCCGATAGGGTCAGCGGCAGTCCGCCGGGCAGACCTCTCAAGCAGAGGTCCATACAGCCGTCGGGGAGGGCCGGTGACGGTGGCGAGGGGAGGGGGCAGAGTGGGTCGGAACCATTCTATTTTTTCGGAAGTTTGTAGGTTTAGTTGTTATTATTATAGTATAGTAACTATGTTATTATGTTATGATAAACACCATAGGACTTCACTATAGTCTAATTAGGTATGATATGAATATGTTAGTTTGAATAACATAGTGCATGGTTTCAACATTGGTTCAATGATGTTTAGGTTAGTCATTACCTTAGCATGGTATTTGTATTGTGTAACACCCAAAATTTTCAAAAACATGTAAACCAAAATGAAGATATATAGAGTTGCATTATATAAGTTTGCGTTTGGGCGAAGATGTTTGAATTTAAATGTAATTCAAATTGGGCAAACAGAAAATAAGCAAAAGAAAACAGTGGGAAACACTTCACTATAGCTAGCCCAAACCAGCCCACAACCTCTCTCTCTCTCTCTCTTCCTCTCACTGCCACTGGACTCCACATGCCAGTTTCGTCTTCTTCCCCAAACAACTGTGCCTCGTTCCTCACGCCATGCAGTGCTGCCCCGATCTGCCGCGACCGATCACTTGCAACCCCTGCCAATGGTCGTGCCACAACTGCCACCCCTCCCTCACCTATTTAAACACCTCAGAATCTCCCAATTTCTTCTCTCCAATCGTTCCATTTCAACCCAGTAAGTTTTGCCACCACTCACTGTCGATCTCCTGAACTACACAAATTTGTCGCTTCCTAACATGCTCTACACCTTCACACGGTCATAGGAAGATCATCAACCAAGTTTTAACAAGAAATTGTGACCAAAACACCGCATTGGTGAAAACCGATTGCCATCGCCACCATTCGGCGTCGACAACCAGTTCCGGACCTTTTGGATCAACAAAACCACTCTAGGTAAGTTCCTTGTTGACCGTTCTTCAGTTTTGAGTAGAAAAATCGAGGAACAATGATGTTTTAACGAAAATCGATTAACTCCGGTGAGATTTCCGCCGCCGGGAGCCTCTACTGGCATCACCAAGACCAACGTCGCTGGATCACAGGCGTTTATTTCCCATGTACGACTGAGATTAAAAGGAGGATACAGGTTCGGGTATTTTAAATCAGGGCTATCCATTTTAAATATCTCCGTCAACAATAGATCTCAGAATACCCCTACATTTGATCTAATTCAAGCTCTCCAAATTAAATCCAACAGCCCATATTTAAATAAATGATAACTGTTGGAATTTTTTGGTTAGATCGCTTAAGATTTAAAAAATTCAGTGCAGGTCCGATGCATTGCAAAATAGACCCTAAACTGTAGGACAATTATGAAACATATTCTAGGTTAACCTATTAACCCCTGTATTATTTAAAAAATAGGAAATTTTTTTGAAAACTCAATTAGACACCTGAAAATCTTATAAATTTATATTTTAACCCTGTAGCAGTTTATATTAACTTTTAAACCCTGCAATAAACCAAAATAATATATATATATATATTCTGAAAATTAAAAAAATAGCTTAAAATAAATCTGTTTTCATATTTTGAACTATATATAAATTCTATAATGGTAAGTAAATAACATTTCAAGCTTAAATTATATTCTAAGTATAATAATAATGCTAAAACATAATAAAAACAAATGTATATTTCCGAAAATTAGTAGAAAATACTTAAAATGCATAATAAAATTCTGAAAATACATTAGAAGCAATATATAATTTTGAAATAATTATAAAAATACTTTAAAAACATAATTAGGTCTAAAATTATGTTAAAAGTAGTACATATTTATATATATACTCCAAAAGTTGTTATAGAAATGATATAAAGTTATAAATAAATGTTTTGTCATAAGTGAAATACAAACTAATAATGTATATTTATACATATAAGACATAAATACATAAGAATTATAAATATTAAATGATAACATTTTTATGCTTGTTAATTTGTAACAATTTTCTACTTTGTTATTGACACGACCCCATCGTCCTTGTCGAGCCAGGATCACGCTGAGGGGTGCTACATTGCACAGCACCGGATAACGCACGTCAAAGATACAAAGCGGAAGCAAAGTTTTATTACATAAACCAGTTTATGAACATTTTTACAACAAAATAGTCCAGTCCACACTCACGGGCGTAGACTATGCATCGAGTTCACGTTCAGCCCGTGAACGTGTCCCTGCTAGCATGCACACACACTAACACGGCGGCGTGCACGACTCCCACTCGACGGGGTGCCCCTCTTGCGGTTCTGTCTCCTCCTCGGGAGTCCCTTCCTCATAGACCCCAACACAAACAGTGAGCACGATGGCTCCGCAAGACTGACCCGTCTCTCCTATACATGAAACTTGTACATGAATGGTTTTAGGGTACATGAGGTAAAATAAGTTGCAAGGGACCCGCCTAATTAATGGAACCTTACTTTCAAGTTTTAGCAGCAGGTTGTGGAGAACCTTACGCTAAGGCACATGAAAGAGCCGAAAGCAAACAAGAAACGCATTTCCCTAATGTACTTTGCCCAAAGTTGAAAAGAACTTTAATTAGCTCTAAAACTACAACAAGACATTAACAAGCAAGGTATATCTTTCAGATCAGCAAACTTTTAACATGAATCTAGCCTATTCTTTCTACGTCACGGTACAGTGAACAAGTGGTACTCACTGACCGCGAGGGACGGCGACTATAATCGATTTACACCTGCAGGGCTACCCGAATAACCCGTCATGTACGCCCGTACTCGATGTTGCCTACAGCAACTATCACAGACGTCGTATGCAACCACCTTTCACCCGTTAGCCAAATATTCAACCGGTCCTATCGTCCCAAGAAAGAGGTCTCCACGCGCGCATCTGCAGTGCCCCAGCCGATTTACACCTCGAGCTTTCAACCTACCCTCTAAACGACAGGCAATGCCTCAATACCCAGCTACCCGAGTTACATCTGTTTCCCGGTTCACATATAGCCGGTGGTCTTCGGTACTGTTCTAGCTTGTTCAACAGGCCGCACACGGCTCGGTCCTCAATCGACACAAGCGGAGCTATAGCACCCAGGCCCAAAGTCCTGCTGCCCTTACTCTCCGCTTGGTCTCAATTTTCTTGCCATGTATTCCATTTGCTATCTTTACCCGAGTCGAGTGCCTCTAGCCTATCATCGCGAGTAGTTCCAACTACTCGACTTGTACCGAATCATATCTTATCTTAGCATTGCAGTAGTTAAACGGGGTTTTCAATCCTAATCCCAGCCCATGGTTTTCTTGGCTATGCATTTTGGTTTCAAACAAGACTCTAATGCAAGAAATAAGTGGGTGCTCAAGTAAGTTCTCAAAACAGTAAAAATTTGTAAAAAGGTTAATGCAAACCAGGGCTTGCCTTGCTGCTCTCGGTTGTAGACTAGCTGCTCTTCCGGAGTGACGAAGTCTAAGGCTTCAGGATCCTCCTCAACCATAGCGACTACATGAGATAACATGTACATGTATCAATTTAAATGCATTTGAATTGAATTTAAACTTGTGAAGACTATAAGTCTCACTAGACAGACCCAATGACTCTGAAATTTTTACTGTGGTTTGGATACAACCTAAACAGAGACTTGGCCAAGTTTCATTTGCAGCAAAGCTCATTTTAGCTCTCCACAAATAATTATGTACTTGACCTTATTTGGAGCTCCTAGGGTGTTCTAGGGATTTTCATGGAGCAAGCCATGACTTTCTGAAAACTAGATTTTCAGAGGGTTCTAATGGAGTTGGTTTCACTTAATTTGAAGGTTCCTAGCTAAAGATATGAGCTAAACAATTTCAGAGAAATTCTGAAAATGTTTCTGGACATTTTCTATTTTCTCTGGAACAGTTTTATTAATCACACCATTGGGTGGATCAAATGAGCTGACACGTGCATCCGCACCCGATCCGGTGCCACAGCAGATCCTGGGGTTTAAAATATCGGCCACTGACACGTGGGACCGGGAGCTTCGTCTACCTCCGGCCTCCCACGCTCGGCCTCTGCCCACCTCGCCGGAGTGCTCGCCGGAGGACTTCTGCCGTGTGCCAAACTCCATGATTTTGGCCGCCTCTGTCTAAATCCGTCCGGGGAACACGATGCTGGGCTCAGCTCATCATGACAATCACCGGAACACGGCCGGCAACGAGCGGTGGCATCGGAAGAACTTCGGCCATGTCGGCCGGCCTTCCTAGCACCCCAAACGATTGATCAAAAGGCCGTCGAGCATCAGTGGACCCTAGGAAAGATCGACATGAGCTCCACGGAGCTCGGAAATGGCTGTACTAGGCAGTCACCGTGCGACCTAGGCCGGAAATCGGGAACTCTCCTAAAACTCGAAGAATAGTGGTTTCCCCCAATAGTTCTTCGTGGTTTTGGCTCCTATGGACTCGTACGGACACCTAGAAGTGCTCCCCTTCGTGAGAGGATGAGTGGTGCTTTTGTTTCCTTCTTCTTCTTGTTTTCTTCATAAGTACAGTCCACCATGAAGTGACCGTACTCTCCACAATTATAGCAAGTACATCGAGCCTTGGTTTTCCTTTATCCTTGCTTTTCCCTTCATTTGAGTTGTCGCCATGTCTTCTCCTCATCATGCACTTGAACTTTTGATAAAGAGTATCATTTCCTCATCATCTAGGTCGGTACTCACGTCGCTTGTATCTCCGTCATCTTGGTCTTCACGGGTTTCTTTGAGTTTGGGTCTGCACGTTGCTTTGAGAGCAACTTCTTTCTTTTTGGAAGAGGTGAGCTCGGCTAAGTCTTTGACGTATTTAGCCTCCTTCTCCATCATTTCATGATTTATGATCTTCCCCAATAACTTACCGGGAGTCATTTTGTGAAACCCGGGGCTTTCTCTAATCATTGAGCAAAGTGTGACGTTTCTTGGCATGAAGGCTCTAATCATCCTTTTGACCACCTCGTGATCAGTCCATTTCTTACTTCCATAGGCACGGATTTTGTTGATGAGTGCCTTCATCCGGTTGTACATGTCTTGAGGTGATTCGCCTTCTTCAATAGCAAATCTCCCCAACTCTCCTTCAAGCATCTCAATTTTGGCTTCACGTACAGACCTATTTCCTTCATGAGCTGTTTTGAGTGTATCCCAGATTTCTTTTGCACTCTCTAGTCCATCGATCTTGGTGAATTCTTCTCTGCTCAGTGACGATGTGATTACTGCAACATCTTGTGCATTTCTGTGAATCTCTTGTTCTTGTTCCGGAGTGAGTTCTTCATCCGTGTCTGGGATATCTATTCCTATGCAGACAATATGCCAAAGGCTGGGATTCAAGGATATTAGATGCATTTTCATGTTGTACTTCCACATGGTATAGTCACTTCCGTCAAACTGTGGGGGCCTTCCCATAGGAATGGAGAGATAATGATTATTTGAATTGAGATGGTTGTAGTTGTAAGGATATCGAGAGTAGTCGTGATGACCACTCCCCATCATCTTTTCTTCCTCTTTTCCCTTTTGTGCCATTAATTTCTTTCTCAGTAGTGCCTTTAGCTATCTCACTTCTTCATCGTCATGTGGACTTTCTTTCAGCACATCGAAGGCTTTGGCTTCTTGCTCCTCATCATTGTTGTTCGTCTTCGGGATATCGTTGTTCTTCTCAGAGGCCATTGATCTCTCCGAGATGTGAGTCTCGTTGATGGAGAACTTGGCTCTGATACCAATTGAATGTGGCCTAGAGGGGGGTGAATAGGCCTTACAGAGTTTCCTGTACACTTAAAGTAGTTGTCAAAAACTTGATTGACCGGACTAGTCCGGTTGTGTGAGCGGACTAATCCGGTGTGCCTGAAGTGTGTAGATTGTATAAGTGTTATGCAGGAGAATTAACTTGTTTAGCAGCGGAAATAAGAACAACAGTTATTCTATTTTGATTTTACAATGTGAGGTGTGATTATGTCCGTGAATGAGACTTAGCAACTCAAATTATGAAGTTTAGCAACTAGATGTTCTATTCAACAAAATTAAGGAGGCAAGCGAAACTCAAATTTTACCGAGGTTCGATCTCACCAAGAGACCTACATCCTCGTTGAGGAAGCTCACACAGAGACGGGTCTCTAAACCTTTCCCTTTTCAAGTCACCACACAAGGCCGACTTGACTCCACTAGCACGGGTAATCACCGAGTTTGTGGGGCAACCTCACACGTTGAGGGCTCCCACAAGAATTACAATGAGAAAGCGATCAAATACACTCAAAAGAATTACAATGCAGAATATGAGTGTGGAGAGATCAAACCCCAAGAGCTCACAACGAAGGAACGACGATCTCCCAATCCCAAATCCAAGTGTTTGATTGATTTTCACCTTTTTGCACCTTAGATCTGTGGGGAGATGTGTTTTTGGGCTCTTCGGACAGGTGGTGGCGCTAGGGTTTTTGTTTCAAGCAGTATGAGTCATGTCTCTGGGTTGGAAGGCCGTGGATCACCCATTTATATGGTTTCCAAAAAGGTTATCGTTGTAAAACCTAATACCGGACTAGTCCAGTATATGATCGGACTTGTCCGGTCTACTTCTAGTGGGTTAACCGGACTAGTCCGGTCTAAAACCGGACTTGTCCGGTGCTATGTGAAGTGGGGTTCCAGAAAGTTTAGCGGACAAGTCCTGTCGCATGGATGGACTAGTCTGCAGTCCTCTAAAGAGGACAACAGAAACATGAGCGGACTATTCCAGTCTAAAACCGGACTTGTCCGGTTGCATTCCAGTAAGCTGACCGGACTAGTCCGGTCCATGAACGGACTAGTCCGGTGTCCAGTGGATTTTAGTTGATTATTAAACCCCTTACCCTTACGCAAAGTCATGAGCTCTTGGGATGTGTCTCTCACACACACCATATACATTTACATCTACTTTGCTCTTCTAAATTCCACTAAAGTCTTCCTTTTCGGGCAGCACTCTATTTTTCACCTTTTTGTGTGCACCGAGCTAGTTCACTTTGTTTGTCCTGCAATCATTTCATTAGGATCTCATATGCTTGTCATCAATTCTCCAAAACCCACAAGGGATACCCTAGATGCACTTTCAAGTCCCCAAGGTCCGGACTAGTCTGGTGGGGATACCGAACAAGTCCGGTCGCCGGGTCAGGTCCAGACTTATATGGCAGTCCGGACAAGTCCGATGACAGGCCGGACTAGTCCGGTGTGGACTTGTCTGAGCCTGTCTAGACTTGTCTAGGAGGCCGGACTTGTCCGACTCTGAGGGCGGATTAGTCCAGTGCTAGGCAGCAAATTCTCATATATATTGAGAAATTTGCAAGGAACGATCTATATGGACTAAGTTTTCACAAGTATTCTCAATAAATATGGCCAGTAAAGCACACAAACAATCATACAATGACCATGACTCAAGGATACAATAATCGAAAATAGTTTGATAGAATATTGAGGGAATCAAGTTTTCAAAAACATGCATAATTTTGATGAGAATAAACAACTAACAATCAGATGTGCAACATCTCAAGCCACATTTTGGGAATCAAGGATATTTAGCTAATTCCTAAGTTCGCAAAAGAATTTTTCATCTAGTGGCTTGGTGAAGATATCGGCTAGTTATCTTTTGGTTCTCATATGTGAAATAACAATATCCCCCTTCATTGAATGGTCTCTCAAGAAGTGGTGTCGGATGTCAATGTGTTTGGTCCTAGATTGTTCAACAGGGTTATGGGCAATCTTAATGGCACTCTCATTGTCGCATGGGAGTGGAATATGGTTCATATTGAGACCATAGTCCCTTATAGTTTGCCGCATCCAAAGAAGTTGTGCACAACAACTTCCGGTTGCGACATACTCCGCTTCGGCTGTGGATAGGGCAATGGAATTTGTTTCTTGGATGACCATGACACTAGGGATCTACCCAAGAATTGGCAAGTCCCGGAGGTACTTTTCCTATCCACTTTGCATCCGGCATAATCCGCATCGGAGTATCTGATGAGATTGAACTTGGACCCTTTAGGATACCACAACCCTAGGTTATGTGTATGAACTAAATAGCGTAAGATTCTCTTTACGGCTGTCAAGTGACACTCCTTAGGAGCGGCTTGAAACCTTGCACACATGCATACGCTTAACATAATATCGGGCATAG
The DNA here is from genome assembly GCA_030760725.1 of Neostapfia colusana. NCBI lineage: Eukaryota > Viridiplantae > Streptophyta > Magnoliopsida > Poales > Poaceae > Neostapfia > Neostapfia colusana. Next base: position 97,353,715 of record JASWHV010000007.1, on the reverse strand, counting down.
ATGCACAAAGGTAAAGAAGGGTCCAATCATAGAACGGTATACTTTTCGATCCACGCTAGGGCTGTCTTGGTTGGGGTCGAGATGTCTGTTTGTCACCATTGGCGTCTTGATGGGCTTGGCCTTCTCCATATCAAACTTTTTAAGTATATTGTGTGTACTTGGTTTGACATATGAAAGTGCCTTCCTTGAGTTGTTTCATTTGCAAACCTAGAAAGAACTTCAATTCCCCCATCATCGACATCTCAAATATCTCCGTCATGATTTTGCCGTTAGAAGTTCGTATGGAGTCTTCTTCAATAGGCGATGGAGGTAGATGCGGTTTGTGCCATGGCAAGCGGTGTTGACCGCTTCTGCCCAAAACTGATTGGATCTCTTGTATTCATCAAGCATGGTTCTTGACATCTCTATTAGAGTATGGTTCTTCCTTTTGGCCACCCCATTTTGTTCAGATGAGTAGGGTGCCAAAAACTCATGTTTGTTGCCCTCCTCGTCCAAGTACTCTTCTACTTGGATGTTCTTGAATTTGGTGTCGTTGTCGTTTCTTATCTTCTTGATTCTCAAGGAGAACTCATTTTGAGCTCTCCTCAAGAAACTCTTGAGGACACCTCGAGTTTCACCTTTGTCATGCAAGAAAAACACCCAAGTGAAGAGGGAAAAGTCATCAATAATAACCTAACCATATTTGTTACCACCAATTCTTATGTAAGCAATGGGACCAAAAGGTCCATGTGTAGCATCTCCAACGGTCTCGTTGTCGTCATCACATTCTTGGCGGGATGAGCTACTCCGACTTGTTTCCCGGCTTGGCACGCGCTACAAGGCCTATCTTTCTCAAAAACAACATTCTTAAGACCTTGGACGTGATTACCTTTTAGAAGTTTTTGAAGATTCCTCATACCAACATGGGCTAGCCTATGGTGCAACAACCATCCCATGTTGGTCTTTGCCATCAAGCATGTGTCGAGTTTCATCTGCGGTGAAGTCCACAAGATAAAGCTATCCCTTGAGCACACCCTTGAAGGCATTTGAGTTATCAGTTCTTCTAGTGACAATCACACCTTTGTTAGTGAACAAGCAATTATAACCTTTTGAACATAATTGAGATATGGATAAAAGATTATAATCTAGTGATTCAACATGCATAACATGAGAAATAGTGTGTTGTGGAGAAATAGAGATTTTACTCATACCTAGTCCTTCCCTTGGCTATTTTCTCAAAAGTAGATACCTTGACTCGGATCATTGTTTTCCTCATACTCCACAAACATTCTTCTCGCTCTGGTCATATGGTTGGTGCATCCACTATCTAGCACCCATTTTGTACCACCGGTGGAGTAAGCATACAAAACAAGTTTAGGCTTTGGTTTTAGGTACCCAAGCTTGGTTGGGTGCTTTGAGGTTCGTGACAAGGCATTTAGGCACCCACACACAAGGCTTTGGGCTCTTGCGGAGTGGCCCAACATATTTAGCATAGACATAACAAAATTTGCTTCTCATAACCACATAAGATGCATTAAAATCATGAAACATAGTCGACTTGGCATTTTTAGTATTTTTAACATCTTTATCAAATTTGACTATTTCAAGAGAAGTAGATGCATGATGTTCATTCTTGGCTTGATATGAGCTTCCTTGACAAAAGCAATATGCATCTTGTTATTCTTGGGAATTCTAGCGTTTTGCTTTCCTCCCCTTGAATAGCCAAGACCATCTTTGATCAAGGGAGACCTTGTGATCGAGTATGCACTACGTGCATACTTGATCTTCTCCTTGTCAAAAATGCCACCCTTAGGTGTACTCTTGCTCTTTGCCATGTTAAGCTCATTTTTCAAGTCAAGTACAAGATTGGCACATTTGCAGGTTTTAGTGTTCGACTCCACATTAGGAAAGTTTGAGCTTGTTGAGGCAGAAGAGGAAACACTTGACTTGAGAGTTGCAAAATGTGCCTCAATATTCTTGTGACACTACAGGAATCGGGACTATAGACGACGGCCGGAAACCGTCGTCAATAAGGACACTACCGTCGTCAATAAGTTATTGACGACGGTAAAAGTTTATAGACGACGGTTTTCAGCTGTCGTCAATAGACGGTAACCGTCGTCAATAAATTTATTGACAACAGCTAAATCTAGCTGTCGTCAATAAACTTATTGACGACAGCTAAATCAGGTTGTCGTCAATAAGCTTATTGACGACGGCCAGGAAACCATCGTCAGTAACCGTGGCTTATTGACGACGGTTTACACTAGGCCGTCGTCAATAACAATTGCTTATTGACGACGGTTTCTGGTACCTGGCCGTCGTCAATACTAATGGCTTATTGACGACGGCCAAGTACCAGAAACCGTCGTCAATAAGCTTTTCAATTTTTTTTAAAAAAACAGAAAATCCTGCCCTGGCTTCGAGGCCAGCCCTGGCTCGATGGCCAGATCACAGGCAATCAAAATATACATCACAGAATTGCATAAAAACACTATACGCACGCCACACTACCCTACGCTACCCCGACCGCTGCCACCGGAGTCCAGGAAGTCGTCGTGCGCTCGTCCAAACGCTGGTTGCTGAGGGGATGGAGTTTCCTGAGCCCGCGTCGCCGATCCCTATGATGTACATGTATAGTTAGACAAATTAGAAGTTCACAAATGTGTATAAGATTAAATAAACTCATTACAAGTTAAAATTGAGCAAGTTAGCTAGATTTGGCTATGTTTGAGTAAGTTTGCTCATATTTTACTAAGTTTGAGAAGTATGGACTAGTAGTGTTTGTGTTTGAGCTAGTTCAAAAAGTTTTGGCTATGTTTGAGTAAGTTTGGTCATATTTGACTATAGTTGAGTAAGTTGTACCATATTTTACTCAGTTTGAGGATGTTTAACTAGTTTTCTCTAAGTTTAAGTAAGTTTGATCAAATTCAACTAAATTTGAGCAAATTTAACTAGTTGCAGCTATTATGAGAAATTTTGTACCTGTGCTCCTGACGTCGGCCCCTGTGGTAGCTGTATCGGTGGCGGCGCCCACTGAGGAAAGACAACGGGTTGTCCTGTGGCCATAGCCTGCAAATATGAAGTAAATTATTATACATGTCATTTATATATTAGAAACGTTGAGTACATTGATCTGAACTTACCTGCATGGCAGCTTGCAGCTGTAGCATGTACGAGTGTTGATACTCGTCCCTAGCCCAGAGCTCGGCTGCCTGCCTCTCGTTCGCGAGCCTCAGCGCTTCCTGCGTCCTCTGGAGCTCCTCCTGGACACTCTGGAGCTCCAGATCACGGCTGCCACGCCTGCTGGATCCACCCTGCGATGAAGAGGCCCTCGAGTAAGACCGCGCCTCCCTCGAGTCTACTACTCCATCGAAGATGGCCAACCTACACAACGAAGTAAGAGTATTAAAGTTTCGTATCTCGAAGTTAATGAAAGTAAATGAAAACAACAGAACTCACCGGCCGTGAGGTTTACCGCCACCGCTTGCATAGGTGGCTTCAGGTACGATCGGCGAGTTCTGCCAATCGTAATCGTCGCCTCGAAGCCTCCGCACCTCCTCCCCATACTTTTCCTGAAAATACAGAAAATTAAAGTCATCAGAAGTTTTAAAGATAATACAATTAAGTCAACTAAAGAACTCACCAACGTCTCTGTCGCTGTCTGAGAAGACAGCTGATCAGGTTGCGAGGGGTCACTTCCCATGTGACCCCTCCTCCACACCTGGATAGCGGTCGGCTCCTGACCGATCTCGCGCTCCTATCGATACGTGTTAGCACAATGATAGCGATAGAAATTAACTAGAATATAATTCGAGTATCACTTACCATCCGTTTAGCAAGGCGTACGTAGCCGTCCCCGCCAAGACGGTGTTTCCCGTCCGTCCCTCGACTCTGTCGGCGGGTCATCGACACGCCTTTGAAGCCCTGGCTCGCCCAACGAGCACACAGGGAACTGTAAGCGTCCGGACAGGACTCAAGCCACGGTACGCTGACCTGCACACATTTGTTGTTGGATGAAAACATTGATGAAAATTGGATAATGAAGCAAAGTAAAATAAAGAATTTACCTCTTCGTACTGTGCCTCCGTCAAGTACTTGTCCGCCACATCCCTAAACTGCCCCGGCTCACCCTCGTCCGGATGCAACTTATAGTACGCCTTCGTAGCCTAAATGCGAGCCGTTGAAATCGACTGCGTCAGGAGCTTCCTAGCGTTGTTGTTGAAGACCAGGCGAGCGTGATCCAGCTGGGCCTCGTCCTCCAAACGGTAATATTTCTACAAGTAGAAATATACAAGTTAATGTATTTAACATATAATAGGTTCGCATTTAACGAATAGACGATTTACTTACCATGAATTCATGCCACACATGCTCCTGGTGGTTGCTGTAGGTAATGTCCTAGGCCGTAGCGTAATCGTCCCAAGACGTAGCAGCCCGTCCGTTCACTAGACCGGGGTAGTGACAACGAATGAGCTGGCCCAGGACAGCGTTGACCTGGCGGTGGCGTCCTTGACCCATGAACGAGTCATCGGCCCAAGACCTAATACACGATTCTCAATTAGTACATATATAAGTGTTAAAATATCTAAATTGATTTGTTATAGATTTACTTACCTATCGCCAACCGGACGAATAACGACCCGATCTTCTGACCGTGCAGGAACCGGAGGAGGAGCCACGTAGTGGCTCCTCCTGTAACGCCGCTGTGGAGCCGGCTCCACATCAGGCTCTGTGGAAGGCTCTGAAGCAGGGTCTGAATCCCGCGGTGCCGGAACCTGAAGAGGATCCGAAGCAGGATCTGTAACAGGCTCCGAAATCTATGGTGTCTGAAGAGGACCCCTGGCCTCTGTCTCCTCAGACGTAGAGTCGTCCTAAAAATTTGAAGATTGGTAATATAGATTTAAGAAAGTTATTTATATAATTTATGTAATTTAATATTCTTTACCTGTCGTGACCACTCTCGTGACCCCTGGCCTCTGTCGAGGCCCAACAGCTGAGACAGTCTACCATTGCTAGACTGACAGCCCTGGAAAACGGAGTCTGCTCTCGGGGGCAGAAAGCCCCGCGTCCCCCGTCGTCTACTGCTCGATGACATCCTGATGAAAGGAAATTTGATAATGAATTTAAAGGAAAATATAGAAGACGAAAGAAGAGATGAAAGAAACGATACTTGTACTCAATTTCAAAATTCATCAGTATCACGATCATGTACTCTACTTCGTAAACCGGACCATCGATCTTTTGTCATGGTTGTTCGCCGTTTTCGTTTTTTCACATTATGAGTCTGTACATCTTGTGCATCTCCAACTAATTCATCGAGTCATAGACCAGGCTCAACGACAAAAGAATCCGACAACTCATCTTCTTGGTAAACAACATCTGCTTCATCAATGTAACCAGTATTGTCCGGTGTATATAACCGCTCACGAGGATTCACCTTTTGTACAACCCACCATGCACTAAGTTTTTCGCATGATATTGTAGATAGTACACTTGTTCGACTTGGTGTGCAAGGACAAAGGTGTCGTAGCCTCGTAGTCGGTCCTTGTGTTTGACTTCTACCATGCCAAATTGGTTTTGTCGAGTTCCATTGTTATTATCAAACCAATCACAGTCAAAGAAGACTACTTTAAGGTCTTTACTCCCGGCAAAACTAAATTCTAGGATTTTGTTTATGATCCCATAGAAATTAGTTTCATGTCCTTCGGCATCGGCGGCCCTTGTCACAACTCCGGTGTTTGATGTTGCCCTTAGAGGACGTTGAGCTTCAAATTGAGTTGAACGGAATCGGAACCCATTGACATCATATCGACCGAAGAGTTTAACTTTAATGGATCCGTTGGACAGTTGTTGCAAATCTTCATGAACACCGGCTTGTGTCTTGCACTGTCCAACATATGAAGTAAGAAGACTATTATATGCTATGAACATAATTACTAAGAGGAACAAGACAAGGAAAACGTTACATGATTTCGAAACCACGTTTGGAAGTTAGGTCCTCCATTTACTCCATAGTGTCGCATTGTTTGTATTTGCTTGCTAGTAGGTTGCTGCTTAGACTTCCAATTTTGTCGATCGAACTCACTAAATCAGGACAAAAAAGAATTATTGGTGTAAATGTATAACACACCACACAAATTAGTATAGATGTTGAACAACCACTTACTGAAAAAAATTGTCCATCCCATCTATGTTAGCGTACATGTATAACAAAGCAGTTGTCTTTTCATCTGCTGAAGCATCATAGCTCGTGCCACTACCAACAGTGGTGCCTCTCGTTTGAAAAAGTGAGAGTTCGCTACAAGAGGTTGCTTCAGCCATATTATACCGTAACACCGATGCATTAACATTGTGTTCTTCTGCAAAGTAGACACTTGAAAAGTATCCTATCTCCTGAAGTGTAAATGCTTTGGCGATGCATCCTTCAACCCTTGCCCTATTACGAACCATCGGTTTTAGACATCTGAGTGCTCTTTCAATGTGGTACATCCACCTATATTGAACAGGGCCACCTACTTTAGCTTCATATGGAAGATGGATTAGAAGGTGTTGCATTGGATTGAAGAACCCTGGAGGAAATACTTTTTCCATCTTACATAAAAGCACGGGTATCTCTTTTTCCAACTTCTCCATCATCTCCCTTTTGATTTCTTTAGCACAAAGCTGTCTATAAAAATAGCTAAGCTCGGCTAACACCTTCCAAACCTCATCGTCAAGATAGCCTCGAAACATAACCGGCAGAAGTCTTTCCATGATTATGTGATAATCATGGCTCTTCAAACCAGTAAGATTTCCAGTCTTAACATTAACGGCTCTTCTCAGGCTAGCAGCAAAACCGTCTGGGAACTTCAACTATTTCAACCACTTGAAGACTTCTTTCTTTTCTTTTGGTCGAAGGCAGAAAGAAGCTCGTGGTTTGCCACCAGCTTCGGAGAGCTCAAGACTTGGTCGGTTACAAACCTCTGCCAAATCCTTCCGAGCTTTTATATTGTCTTTTGTTTTTCCCGTCATATCCAAGCACGTGCTTATGATGCATTCGCCCATGTTACGTTCCTGGTGCATGACATCAATGTTATGCATTAGAATTAAAGACTTCATATACGGTAACTCCCATAGTGCACATATATGAGTCCAATTGTGATCCTCTCCGTAACCAACAAAATATCCAGGACGACCTTTAACAATTTCTGACCCGTTCAGACGTTGTGGTGGTCCCTTTTTTACAATGGTACCCTTCCTGAAGGCATTTCTCTGTTGCCTAAACACGTGATTTGGCGGTAACCAACGTCTATGACAATCAAAGTAGCATATCTTGCCACCATGACTTAGACGAAAACAATCCGTGTCCGAAGCACATATTGGACATGTCAATCGACCATGAGTGCTCCAGCCAGAAAACATGCCGTAAGCTGGAAAATCATGAACAGACCACAAGTACGCAGCTCGAAGGTTGAATTTCTGTTTTCTATAACAGTCGTACGCTTCGACTCCTGTCCATAACATTTTGAACTCTTCAATCAATGGCTGCATCATCACGTTCAGTCGTGAACCAGGATGATCCGGTCCAGGTACAATAAGGCATAGGAACATGAACTCATACTTCATACAAAGCGATGGTGGTAAGTTGTACGGAATAGCGAACACGGGCCAACAAGAGTATGGTGTGGCGTTTGTACTAAACGGTGAGAAGCCATCTGTCGCCAACCCAAAGCGAATATTTCTCGCGTCATTGGCGAAATCTAGATCGAAGTGGTCAAGCGCCTTCCATGCCTCACCGTCCGACGGGTGCACTATCATGCTGTTGTTCTCACGTACACCTTCTTTATGCCACCTCATGTGTCTAGCTGTTTTTTTAGATAGAAACAAACGCTTGAACCTAGGTGTGACAGGCAAGTAGCGAAGCTGCTTCTGTGCGACTTGAGTCATTACTTTTTTGAACCGTCGTCATTAACAATTTCGAAAAATCTCGCTTTACCACATTTTAAGCACTTGTTCTCGTTGGCATGCTCTCTCCAAAAAAGCATGCAATTGTCTAGACACATATCAATCTTCTCATATTTCATACCTAGACCAGAAATCGACTTCTTAGACTGATACATATCTTTAGGCACTTTATGTGGTTGTGGAAGGATATCGCTGATCAATTTGATAAGATCGTTGTAGCAGTTATTGGAGAAGAAATACTTAAACTTAATGGCCATAAATCTAGTCATGAAAGTAAGGAGCGTCACTTCGGTGTGTTCATGCAACGGCTCTTCTGAAGCTTTGAGAAGCGTGAAAAACGCTTCAACCTCCGTTGGAGGAGGATCCTCCATCAATTCAGGATTTATGGCATCAAGCATCTCGTCCATCCTATTGACCCCCGTGTTGTCATCCTCATCTGAAACTTGTAAGGATTGAGAAGATGTCTCACCGTGAAAGGTCCACACCTCATAATCTTGCATGAAACCGTATCGACATAAGTGAAACGCCAAATTCACTTTGTCCCAACACTTTGCACCTTGACATTTCGTACATGGGCACCGCACCTTATCGATCTTTGACAATGAAAAAGCTCGATCTACAAAAGCATCTGTCTTTGCGAACCACTCATCCGAGTGACCACCAGAACTGTTCTTCCAACCGGTATACATTCAACTACGATCCTCACCCATGTTTGAATCTGCAGTTTAATGTCAAGGAAATTATAGTTACTTTATAATTTATTTATGTCATGGCCCTACATCTATTGGAAAGGATAGGTCCTAAACCCACCCAAGAGTGATCGAGTGGAGCGTGCTCATGACGAGACGCGTGGTATGGATCCGAACGAAATTTCGGCAGCATAACCCCGCTGTTCTCCACTGCACGCCCGAAAATGGTGCAGCAGAGAACAATAGGGTTATGCCGTCGAAATCTTGTCTAGATCTAAACCCGCGTTTCATCACATGCCACACCCCCTCGGTCACTCCCAGGCTGTCCAAAAAGGGACAATTCCGAACGTACACGCCTCACATGCGTAACACATGTGAGACGGGCCCGTTCGAAACGGGTGACGCATGTTGTATAGGTTTACGTCAATCTTTCGTTTTTGAGTCATTTAAAAGAGAGAGAGGAAAGAACGAGAGAGAAGGAAAGAACGAGAGACAAAGAAGTGGGTGAGCCGTCCTAAGTTATGTCCCGTTGGGGCCTGCCATTATCTTACGACGCCTTTAGGGTTAGCCGTCGTACGTTATGCCCCGTCGTAAGTGGGTCAAATATGAAACCGCACCGTCGGGGCCCGCCGTCCACGCGCGGGAGCTTGCCGTCCTCCGTGCCTGTCTCGACTAATACATTACCACTAAATGAGCCGTGACAGACCCTAAATGGGTCGTGTCAGGCCGGACCGGGCCGAAACCCATTTATTTACATATAGTAACTAATCACACAATCAATCAAAGTATTAATTAAACAATAATCAATTACAATACTAATTAAACAATTAATCAACTAAGGTCAGACAGCGCGGCAGGGTGGGGCTTGGGGCGGGGCCGGGCGGCACAGCAGGGCGGGGCTCGGGGCGGGGCGCGTCGAGCGGCGGTAGTGTCAACTCCTTGTGATCCGTCTAGATCTACTTCTCAAGGATCACAAGGAGTTGATCATGGTGCAAAGGTACCCAAAGCAATAGTCTCAAACCCTAGCTCCATTCCCCCTCTTCTGGATCAACGAACCAGTGGCCGGGGCCGGGCCGGCCGGCCGTCCTTCCATGTGTAAAGGCATTGACGATGAAGTCTTCTAATTAGATTAAAACTCGTGCAATCGCTACACCACGACTTTGTTGTTTTTTATAAATTATAAATATAGACTAGTGTAATCTATAATATTACATGGATATACGTAGAGCTGACAATTAGCACTGCCTTTGGGCACGCTCTAGCAAGAAGTGTTTGAAATAGAAGCAGAGATAGGCCATGGAAGTTGTTCCCGTGCAGATAGATGACCCCTATCAACGAGCAGGATGTATGGCTTCGGCCCATGACCTCATCCTCATAGATGGCAGATGCCATAGTGATGATGCGATTCTCTGCCTCACTCTATTTCAGATGAGTGACAAAATGAGAGATCACTAGCTAGAGCTGTTGTAGTTGAGTGGAGGGAAAGACAATGCTTGTGGTATGGAGCCGTCACTGGAGCTGCAATGGTCATATGAGACATCTATTTTCTTTTGGTACTCTTGGCCACAAGTGAGAAGATCTAAAATCATTTGTCTCTAATACTCTATCTGAAATAGGTACATCTAGTTGCATAGTGTTGGGTGGGAGAAGTAGAGCACCCATATTTAGGTAGCATTACAACATGTGCCTCCAAAACCTGGTACTGGCAGACAAGGGCAGAGAAAAAAAGAAAAGTCTGTTGGGGCAGAGGTGCTGGCTGGTTCACGGGTCCCAATTGGCACCATCAATGGGTCCCGATTAGTCTGAGCACCCCCAGCTATAGGCAGATGCAGGCATAGCTTCTTTCAAAATGTTCAGGCACCAGTATACGATAGGTTCACCTTCACCGCATGCATGCACAGGCAGAGAAACGGACAGGCCGTTACTATTATTATCATCAACTCTCTCTCTCTCTCTCTCTCTACAGAGGTACAGAATGGCATCGCATGGGATCATCTCGAACAGATTAAGTGCATGATTATGGTATGGGGAAGCAGGTGCAAAGAGATGCCAAAGCCGGCCATCAATTAGATAGTAGTGTAGATGGTTAGGTAGTAACTATTATCTGTCGAAAGCTACAAGCAGGGTATCTATTTGGAAGCAGATTATTTATTTGGATGCAAGCCAGCTAGATTAGGGTTCACACCTCCATTTGTCGATGATCTCTGCAGTGTTGTTTTTTGCATCTTTGCTATGAATTATAATAAACAATGAAGTGTGTAGAGTTTGGTACGTTTTGACCAAAAGTTTGTGAATGAGCTTGGACAAGACTACATTTTATTCATGGCAGTTGCCGCCCACCTCACGACGCGCCATCTTTTAACATATCAAATAGGTTTGCTTACAGATTTTTGCTAAGTGGACAACTACCGTGTTTGCGAAACACAACTCTTTCGGTTTGGGTCTCCAAATGAATAGTCCATTCGAGTCAGCCTAAAATATGTGCCCTCCCATACGGTGGCCGGCGGCGCGGCCCCGGCAAAAGCCGGGGAGAGGACGGAGGGGAGGGGGAGGGGACTTACCTCGGCCGGAGGGGCGGTGGCGGGGACGGGTGGCGGCGACCGGGACGGCGGCGGCGGCGACCGGCGGACGGCGGCGGCGGCAACCGGTGCGAGTTGGGAGGCGGCGACCGGCGGCGGGGACCGGCGGCGGCGGCGGGGAACGGCGGGGAGGGCGACGAGACTGATCGCGCGGCGCGAGTCGGGAGGCGGCACTGTGGCCGCCTCCCGGCTCGCGTACGGGTTATATGTCCGGTAATTGACGACGGTGCCAGGTCACCGTCGTCAATAACTCCTCGGGTGGGCCCGAATTTAGTTAAAGACGACGGGCACCGTCGTCAATTACTTATTGACGACGGTACTCGCTCAGCTGTCGTCAATAACTGTGTTATTGACGACGGTGCTAGGTCACCGTCGTCAATAACTCCTCGGGTGGGCCCGAATTTAGTTAAAGACGACGGGCACCGTCGTCAATTATTTATTGACGACGGTACTCGCTCAGCTGTCGTCAATAACTGTGTTATTGACGACGGCTTTTCCTAGCCGTCGTCAATAAAATTAAAGACGACGGCCCCGTCGACAATAAATCTGGCCGTCGTCAATGATCGTTTTCCCTGTAGTGTGAGCTTTGTTCAAACTCACAAGCTCATCTTGGAGCACAACATTCGAAATCTTGAGCCTTAAAAAAGTCTCCTTGCATTTCGCAAGTTCAAGTGCCTTGTTCTTCTCCTTCTCAAGCTCAAGGAGCTTCATAAGGTCAAGATTCTTTTGCCTCTCCTTGACAAGTAATTCATCTTGTTCCTCAAGAAGTTCCTCCTTGTCTAAGATTTCATCGGAGGGCTTTTCATTTTAATTATAGCACTTTTCCTCAAACCTTCAAACATGTAATCATTCTCACTGGCACTATCAAAATCTTCATCTTTAATGGAACGCAAGGAGAGTTTAGATTTAACCTTTCACTTTCCCTCCTTTGTCATGAGGCATTTGTAGCTTGAGCTCTTCCACTCTCCCTTGTTTGGCAAGAGATTCTTCTTCATCGTTGGCTTCTTGATGGCGATGATTGCCACTTCTACCTCATCATCGGAGGAGGACTCATCATTGGAGTCCCACTCCTTGCCAACATGAGCGTGCCCATGTGTCTTCTTCTTCTTGAACATCTTTCTCTCTTGAGGCTTCTCATCCTTGTTCTTATTCTTCTTGTGTTCTTCCTTTTTGTATGGGCAGTTCACAAGGAAGTGACCATACTCGCTACAATTGTAGCAAACTCTATTAGTTCTTGACTTGCTCTTGTCCTTGCCCTTGCTCATATGTTTTGACCCTCTTTTTTTCTTCATCATTCTCTTGAATCTCTTGATGAAGAAGGCCAACTCCTCATCATCCATGTCGATGCTTTCTTCTTCACTTTCTTCATCGTTGTTTGAAGCTTGCACCTCTTTGCCTTTGGACTTGGGTGAGGCTTTAAGATCAACACCCTTCTTTTCGGAGGATATGACCTTGGCAAGGTCGTTGATGTGGCATGCTTCCATCTCCATCATCTCGTGGTTGATGATATTGCTAGGAACCTCATCCGGAGTCATTTTGTGGAAGTTTGGACTTTCATGGATGAGGGTGCAAAGTGTCACGTTGCGGGGCATGAAAGCTCTTATCATTCTTTTGACCACTTGGTCCGTTCACTTCTTGCATCCGTATGCCTGACTCCTATTGATGAGGTGTCACACCCGGTTTTTCTGAAGAACAACCAAGTGAATATCACATGTATGCCAGGATCATTTTCTCATACATGTGATGACAAATAGTGATGCATCATTTATTACAAGCCAGGTGTCGAATATAAATAATTCTTACATAGCAAATGTCTCGATGGACAATAATAAGTTCATCACAAGTAAATAAACTAGCAGCGGAATATTATTCTCGAGGGCTCCTTCACAGGCGTTGCCCGGGGGTCTCCATGAACCTAGAAACCTTCTTCGGGTCCAAAGTCTTGGTCATTATACACCACCTCATTATCTTGACCTGAGCAGCAATATAAACCAACAAAATATGCAAGGTTGAGTACCGATGGTACTCAGCAAGTGTGGGAAAGTTATGTCATGCATGGCTAGAACAAGGAGAGGTTGAACTCATGGTTAAAGCACTACGCAATTAATACCTATCACCTTAGCTTATTAAGCACCTACATTACTACACAGGTGAAATGGTCCCAATCTCCCATCCCATCATCATAATCAAATAACCATAACATCATTTCCAATGTTAAGCTCCCCGCTTAACATCCACAACTTCCAAAACCCCCAATCCTCTAATCATGAATAAGTCCAAGCCGCTCTTGACCGTGAGCACGGCTGTCATGACAGTTTTGACTCTGCAGAGTTTCACCACTGTACCCACATGTAGTGATTTCATCCCCCGTTGCCGGGTGGACTAAAAGAACCTCCATTATGCCAGTGGCTACGAACCACATTCACACTTCCCAGGTGTTTAGCCAGGAGATCACTACGAAGCCTTTACAAAGGGATTCCCGACGAGCGTGGGCCCACTGAGGTTTCACCCCTAACAGCATACAAGAGGCTGCAACCCCGCTGCAGTGGACCCCTCTTGAGCCTTGCGGTTCATATGGTAGTCCAGCTGACACCTATTCCCCGCACCATCCAACACACCCATACTACGCCGGGGATACACCTAATTAATTGGCCAAGCTGCCCCATCTCAGCATGTGGTTGGCACGGTAAAGCCAGGTTAAATGCTCCATGAACCGGTCCTTAGGATCCAGGCAAGTACTAAACACAAACCCGAGTCTCGTGCACCCAGCACCAACCAAATCATCCAACTTGCCTCGATCCCTACCTCTACATAACTCATAATATCTCATTCAAGAGTAAGGTAAATAAATTGATGATCTCATATCCCACTTATCCCATTCTAAGCATGGCTAAGCATAGCATATAAATAAATGACATGATAAAATAAATCCCAACTCAAGCTACAAGGAAACAAGGTAATGCAATTCTAGGGAAACTTCCTAGCATGGGTTTCATATTTCAATTGACAATGCAAATAATTCTATCTACACATCCTAGTATAGGATCAAAGTGGTCAAGGACACTTGCCTCCTTCCTGCTGCTCTTGAAATGGGTAGTCCTGATTTTGGAAAGGGATAACTTGCTCTTGAGCAGGTTCTACATCATACCATCACGCATAGCAAAAGAAAAACAACAATCCATAAGACATAGTTCACACTTCCACTTCATACAAACCACACATTCACATGTAACAAAGCCATTCACAACTTCTATGTGTTGTGTTTACTCTATGTGTGTTGACCTTTGGCTTACATGCACTTTTAATCATGTGTATATGATTCCTACTTTTGTATTCACATTTATGCTTGCATACTTTATATATGAGTCTCCAATTTAAATAAATTCCTTATATTCAATTACTACGCCTTTTAGCTACCAAGTATGCATGAAAGGTATTTTCCTTCTCCATATGTGTCTACAGAATTTCTACCAACCCTAAACTGAATTCTTTGGATTTTAGAAACTCCATTTATCATTTACTAGTTGCTATATTTTCAGATTTATTTCCTATGCCTAAATGTGAACTTTATTATGAAAATAACAAGACACATCATCTAATCAGGACAGGTTCTGATCTAAAATATTTAATAACATATTTTTGACCTTTTCCTCTGATGTAAACTATTTTACATTTATTTTCCTAATTTTCAGAACTATTCTTCACTTAAAAATGTGTCCCTATAACTAATAAATGTGAATAATAAATTAAACAGATTCATTTCAGCCAAAAATATATTTTTATCTCACTCCAAAGTTTTCTAAGTACTGAGAAAGTTTTTAATTTAAATTTGACAATATGTTTGTCCCACTTTTTAAATTTTAAATACTAGCCACATATTCAATTTCCTAAATTTAATATCAAACAGGGTTCACGGCAAGGCTCGTCGGCGCTGTGTTTGAACCGCAAACCACCGAGTTTTCTGCACCTGCGAGGTTCCCCGGAGGAGGTGGATCAAGACCAGCGAGTTAGATCGGAATTTCCGAGCCTAGATCGGCCAGAATTCGCCGGAGGGGCTCGGGTTCTCACCGGAGTAAAAATTGGCGGATCGCGTGGGAAAAACAGAACGAGGCCGGGGTTTTTATAGACGGGGGAGGGCGGTGGGTTTGTTTAGATCGAGTGGGAGTCCTCCGGAACCAGAATTCGGCCGGAAATCCGGTCGGTTGCGACCGCGCGCGCGGGTGAACAGTCCAAGTTTCGGACGATCGGGGGTTAGGGATGATAGGTGGGTCCCACCTGTCTGCGAGAGGAAGCGCGGGCGCGCGGCTGCAGGCTGGCGCGGGGACAAGGGTGGGCCGGCTGGTGGGTTTCGGCCCACTGGCCGGTTTTTTTCTGTTTTCCTTTTTCTTTTTCTATTTCTTTTCTGTTTTGAGTTTAATTTGAATTCCAGTTTGAATTTGAATTTTTGCAACACATGCAACACGTCCAAAAATTTTTAGACTCCCCTCTGAACAGGATTTTGGGGTGTTACATGAGGGTCTTGAGTCTGTTGTACATCTCTTGATCGGTCTCGCCATCTTCCATGGAAAATCCTCCAAGCTCCTCCTCGATCATCTCAATCTTCGATTCTCACATGGACCGGTTGCCTTCATGTGCAATCTTGAGCGCATCCCAAATTTCCTTGTCTTGCTCCAACCCGTTCGCCTTGTTGAACTCTTCTCGGACCAAGGACGAGTTGAGCACGACCGCCGCTTGAGCATTGCGGTAGATTTGTTGTTCTTGCTCCGAGGTAAGCTCTTCATCATCCACGGGGATATCTACACCTGTACAAACAATATGCCAAAGTGTAGGATTGAGAGAAATAAGATGCAACTTCATGTTATGCTTCCACATGGTATAGTTAGTGCCATCAAAATGTGCAGGTTTGCCCAAAGGAATAGACAAGTAGATGGAATGAGAGTTCAAGCGCTCATAGTTAACAAGATATCGTGTGTAGTCCTCTTCGGGCTTCTTGAGCTTCTTCTCCTTCTTAAGCCTTCTCCTCCTCCTTGCTTTGTCTCTTGCGATTTGAAGAAGGTATGCAAGGCTCTTCACTTCTTCATCCTCGGTCTCGATGTCGAAGGGAGAAGGCTTCGGCATGTCCTTGGTGTTGTTGCCGGTCTTGTTGGGCGAAGACTTGGATCCTTGCTCGCCGTTGGCGCTGTTCTCATCGGTGCCGGCGGTGTCGACGATTGGCAACTCCTTCTCACAGTTTTCCCACATCTCCTCTCCAGGCGGTTAAGCTTTTCGGGAGAGTTAGGCTCTGATACCAATTGAAAGTTGCCTAGAGGGGGGTGAATAGGCGAAACACCTGAAATTTGACTTAATAAAAGCTAATCGGCAAATAGAGTGCGGACAAGTCTGGTCACAAGAAGGTAGAACACCAAAGGTGAGATTTTTAAGAGTTTTTCAACGATCTACTTAATGAACTTTGAAGTATAACAATCTAGCAATCTAGTGGTGAAGTTGCATGAAGAGTAAATGACTAGATCTAGGTGGATTGCAAGATTGGGATGAAGAACGTGAAGAACCCTAAAGTGATCTAACAAAGAACAAAGGACAAATCAAGAGCACAAGACAAAAGATTCATCTCGTGGTTCAGCTTTACGGAGAAGCCTACATCCACGTTTAGGAGTCCACAAAGCACCAGGTTGCTCTAACCCTATCCTCACCAAGCCACAACAAAGGCCGGCTTGTTCTTCCACTAAATCACAGGGAGATCACAAAGATCTGTAGGGCAACTCACAATCTGAGCCTCCCACAAAGTTACAGCTCAAATAGATCATGAATCAACACCCAAATCAACTCAAAAACAACGAGTCAAACCGAGAGAATCAACCAAGAGCTCAAGTCAAAGCACACCCTTCTCTCTTTTCTCCCAAATCTTACAAACCCTCAGGATTCGCTCTTAGGGCTCAAAGAAATGAGGAGAAAGGGCTAGGAGGGCTCTTGGAAAGCTATGGCGGCGCTAGGGTTCGAGAGTTAGACTTAGAGGCCCGGGGGTCCCCTTTTATAGGAGCCCCTGCAATTAGTCGTTGCCACCAGAAAAAGTGTGGACTAGTCCGGCCTTGGACCCCGGACTAGTCCGGGCTGTGAGGACCAGTGATGTCACCCTTGACTGTAAAAGTTCCAAAATAGTATATGAAATAAATCTAAGCTTGAATGCTATGTGTTTGAAATTCATGAAAATGGGACTTACAAAAACTTTTTTTACACGAAGAGAGTGTACATGAGTGTTCAACAAAAGAGGGCAAAAGGTTCATTTGAATAGGTTGAACGAATGTTAAGTTAAACCAATGGGTTAATTATTCATGTGCATGAGAAAGATTACAAATAAGATTTTCAAACTCAAAGTTCACCTCGAATTGTTCCCAAACTTTTGAATACACGTGCAGCCCTATACTTTTGAATTTGAGGAAATTTAGGATGGCAACCTTCTGATTTTAGGGTGGGCTAAAAAGGGGTTAAATAGAAGCAATTCCAAAATTGAACTGAACTCGAATTTGCAAGACAAATTCAAACTGAATTCAGGTAATGCAAATGCCAGTCACATTTAAACTTTATAAATAATCGGATTGGAGGGTTAACATGAGATCTTTTGTGGGGAGGAAAATGGGTGGACCCACATGTCATGGAGGCAACTTAACTTGCACACAAAGTTGTTCTCTGTTTTCCACTCAAGCAACCGAAGGCTCTTTTCTCTGTTTCACTCAGACCACCCGAACTCTCCTCAGAGCGCCACCGATTGTAACCAAGCCACGTCCTCGCTGAATCAACCGCGCTGGAGAGCAGCTTGTGTGTGTCATTGGCCTTCGTCGTGATATGTTGCTCACAAACCGACTCAACCTGGCCTTCGCTTCCTCCTCTCGCGCAAGAACTCTGAAGCTTACCACCGCCTCTGTGAAACAATCAGGAAACCGGCAAACCTGCGCACAACAGCCCTCTGAGCTGCAAAACGGCACTGAGTGAGCTGCTCCTATGTCTTCGGTGCAAGAACTGCACGAGTCTCGGCCTCTTATGCTCGGGCGCGCAGCTTCTTCGCTGCGACCAAATGCAACCGACGATTGGGCTCACGTGGACAGACCGACCCGGTGGTTTTCACGCTCAAGCAGGGACGCTCAGAGGTGCGCTGGACCACCGTGTTGCTTCTCCCCGAAACTCAGATCAAGCGGTGAACCCTAGCTGCCGAATTTGGCGTTTTTCCCCGGTGCACCACCACGGACCGTTCGGTACGAAATCTCCAAATTCTCTTTCAATCTTCATTCTTAGGTCACCAAATTAGGTATGAAAGAGCTAGGCTAGCTGGCGGTGGTTTTTCCTGTTCAAACCTAGCTTGAAACTAATGAGAGGCGGCGTATTTAGATGTTTCTAGAGCGTCTCGCGGCACACCGCTGGCACACAGTGAAACCCCATTAGCCACCATTTCCATGCTAGTTTGTGCACTTGTCGGTCTTCCCTAAGTTCCAAGGATACTGTATAGCCGATCAGTCGAGTATTTGGCGGGCTAGAATGGCCGGACGTCGGCGCCGAAGTGGTTCCGAGGCCGCCGCACACCGCCGACGGGTTTCTGACCACGGGCAGCTTGAAAGGACCCCACAGATGGATTCACCATAGTGTAAACTCACAGGCGGCAAGAACTGAGCCGAGAGGCCACCGGAAAACCTACTCCGGCGAGCCACGGTTGCGGTCCGGCGAGGGGGCAGCACGGGCGCGGGAAGTCACCGGAGGACGAAGAAGCCGATGCCGGCCCCACATGTCAGCGACCGAAATTCAAATTTGGGATTACTGTGGCTCGGGATCGGACGTGGCTGCACGCGTGGAACCCAGTAACCTCGGTGTGGCCCGCTTTCTATTGGCTGCTATATAAACAGTGGGCCCAAATCAATTTCCAGTAGAAAGTTAATTCCAGACTTTGCCACAACTTTAGAAATTCATATCTTTGTGTAGGAAACTCCAAGTTGTGTGATTCAAATTGAGTTAGATTCAGTTTGCAAAGATATATCCAAATATGAACTCCCATTTGCATCAAAGTCAATAATAAATTCTGGAAAATTCTTTGAATTTTTTCAGAAAAAGAATTATTGAGGGAGTTTGGTTTATCCAAAAATCCTCAAACTTTGCCAGTATATTGTTTAGGATATTATTGAACTTCTAGCTAATTTTCAGCTCATTTTGAGTTAAATTGAGTAGGAATTTCCAGGATATAACCTGCTGTGTTCAAAATAGTACAGAAACTTTTTCAGAAAAAGTATCCACTTTGTAAAATCCATTCTAGGCAATCCTTAGCTCCAAAAATTATAGGAAAATTCAGGCATGCTCTATGAGCTATACTTGAAAGTGTAGGTAACTTTATTGGGCATGAAAATGCAAATTACTTTGGAATTAATTATTTTTAGCATAACTGCTTAGAGAATTATTCTGGAGCTATCCAAGTAAAAGTCCTGAATTTTGGATCAAAACACTTTCTTGTGACCAGGAACTCACATGCAAAGTTTCAGCTCAAGTTTAGCCTTAGATCTTCCTGTCCTTGTGCAAATTGCTATCCTACTTTATGTCTTTACCCTCATGTAGAGTTTCATGATTAGATTTGACGGTTAAGTTTTGCTAAGCTTTATGCTCACAGGTGCTATACTAGTTGTTTTGCAGGTACTGACTATATGCGATGAGTACGGTTGTCCGATGAGACTCGGAACCCTCCGAGTGGATACTCAGGAGCAACCTTGCCACTGCTGGTTGTTATTCATGTTGCTAGTAAGAAACGTCCGCAGGCTGGACGGTTTCTTTGTTGCTGAGTTAGAAATGAGTCGTGAGAGTTGTAGTCTTCCGTTGTAGCTTATTTTGAGATAAATATTTGTAAAGTTAACTCTTTGTACGCTTTCGTAAATGATTTATGTAATATGAGTTTTCCTTTACTCATGTGTTGTTGGGTGCCGCATCGCACGGCACCACCCAATGCGATTCTCGGGTGAGCATGCATGACACGACCCCAAAGGTCCTGTCGAGCCAGGATCACGCTGAGGGGTGCTGCGTTGCACAGCACCGGATAACACACGTCAAAGGTACAAAGAGGAAGCGGAATCTTATTACATAAACAAGTTATGAACATGTTTACATCAAAATAAGTTCAGTCTACACTCGCGGGCGTAGACTAAGCATCAAGTGCACGTTCAGCCCTCGAACGTGTCCTTGCTAGCACACACGCACACTAACTCTGCGGCGTGCACGACTCCCACTCGACGGGGTTCCCCTCCTGGGGTTCCGTCTCCTCTTCGGGAGTCCCTTCCTCATAGAACCCTGCAAAAGCTTCAAACACAAGCAGTGTGCACGAAGGCTCAGTAAGTCTGACCCGTCTCACCTAAACATGGAACTTCTACATGAGGGGTAATGGGTTACATGAGGTAAAAATCATTTGCAAGGACTCGCCTAATTAGTAGAACCTTACTTTCAAGTTTTAGCAGCAGGTTGTGGAGAACCTTACGCTAAGGCACATGAGAGAGCCGCAATCAAACAAGAAACGCATTTCTCTCATGTACTTTGCCCAAAGTTGAAAAGAACTTTAGTTAGCTCTAAGCTACAGCATATCATTAACAATCAATGTCCATCTTTCAATCAGCAATATTTTAACATGTGACTAGCCTGTTCTTTCTACGTCACGGTACAGTGAACAAGTGGTACTCACTGACCGCGAGGGACGGTGATTATAATCGATTTACACCTGAAGGGTTACCCGAACAACCCGGCACGTACGCCCGTACTCGATGTTGCCTACAACAACCATCACGGACGCCGTACGCGACTACCTTTCACCCGTTAGCCAAATATTGAACCGGTCCAATCGTCCCGAGCAAGAGGTCTCTGCACGCGCATCTCAGTGCCACCAGCCGATTTACACCTCGAGCTCTCAACCTACCCTCTGAACGACCAGCTATGCCTCAACACCCAGCTACCCGAGTTACATCAGTTTCCCGGTTCCCTTATAGCCGGTAGGTCTTCGGTACTGTTCTAGCTTGTTCAACAGGCCCGCACACGGCTCGGTCCTCAATCGACACAAGCGGAGCTACAGCACACAGGCCCCAAATTCCTGCGGCCCTTACCCTCCGCTCGGTCTCATCTTTCTTGCCATGTGTTTCATGTGCTATCTCTACCCGAGTCGAGTGCCTCTAGCCTATGCTCGCGAGTAGTTCCAACTACTCGACTTGTACCGAATCCTACACTATCTTAGCATTGCAGTAGCTAACGAGGTTTTCAATCCTAATCCCAACCCATGGTTTTCTTGGCTATGCATTTGGGTTTCCAAACAAGACTCTAATGCAAAGAATAATAGTATTCAAAGATGTGCTCAAAACAATAAACATTTATAAAAAGGTTAATGCAAACCGGAGCTTGCCTTGCTGCTCTTGGTCGTAGGCTAGCTGCTCCTCCGGAGTAACGAAGTCTAGGACTTCGGGTTCCTCCTCGACCTTAGCGACTACATGATATAAGACATACATGTATTAATTTGAATGCATTTATATTTAGTTTGAACTTGTGAAGCTTATAACCTTTGCTAGACAGACCTAATGACTGTGAAACTTTTGCTGTGGCTTGGTTACAAACTAAACAGAGACTTGGTCAAGTTTTAGTTGCAGCAAAGCTCATTTGAGCCCTCCACAATTAATCATGTACTTGACCTTAATTAAAGGCTTTTAGGGTGTTCTAAGGATTTTCATGAACAAACTACGACTTTATGAAAACTAGATTTTCATAGGGTTCTAATGGAGTTGGTCTCACTTAATTTGGAAGTTCCTAACTAAAGATATGAGCTAAACAATTTCAGAGAAAATTCTGAAAATGTCTCTGAACATTTTCTATTTTCTCTGGAACAGTTTCACTAATCACACCATTAGGTGGATCAAATGAGCTCCAATGGGTCTGAAATTTTTATGGTAGTTCAGGGATATTTTGGTGAACATCCCAGCAGAATTTCAGGATTTTCCTCCACAGGATTCTCCAGTTAAAATTCCAAACAGTTTAAACTGTGCGGATTTAGTTATGGAGAATTAAGGAATTTCATGAAGTGAAACTTTATTTGCTGGAAAGTACTCAGAGAGCTGAATCCACCAAAATTTGGTTCACTCAATTTGGAGCTTTCTAGCCAAAGTTATGAGGATTTGAAGTTTGAAGGAAATCTGAAAATCGGGGAAAAGTTTAGACTCGTGTGTGGGCCCTGGGGACACGCGTCGCACGCCGAGGCGACAGCACACCGTGGCCCACAATGATTTTGTGCGCCAGCACACCCGATCCCGGCCGCAGCCGGATCCCGATTCAAAATATCTCCCGCTGACAGCTGGGGTCCACCCCCTTCTTCAACCTCGCGACGCCCGCGCTCCGCCGCCGAGGGACCTCGCCGGAGAGCTCGCGGCCAGCTTCTGTACAGCTCCAAACTTCTCGATTCTGGCCGCCCCTGCCTACTTTTACTCAGGGAACAGGATTCTAGGGTCAGCTGCTCATGACAATGGCCGGAGCATGGTCGGCGACGAGCCGCCACCTCGAAACAACTTCGGCCTTGACGGCTGACTTCCCTAGCACCTCAACTACTTGGGGAACCGGTCGGGAAGCATCAGTGGACCTCAGAGAAGGTCGAAATGAGCTCGATAAAGCTCGGGGAAGGCCCGAAATAGGTCCTCACCGTGCGCCCGATGCCGCCCGTTCATTCCGCCATTGGTAGACCTCGAATTACGCCGGGTACAGAGGTTCTACGGCCCAGAGTTGTGAAGGCAACTTGTGCGTTACCGTGTCTAGCTTGTGTGAGAGCGGCTTGAGGCCCTCTAATCCTTTCTAGAGCACGAATTAAACAGAATCGCACCCGAAGGTCGTTCTGCACACAGAAAGGGGAAAAATGGAAATTCGCCGCCGGTGAGCAACCACTCGAGCTGTGGCTCGGGGATGAGCAGCACCGGTCACCAGTGCGTCCAAGGGTGCCTTGGCTTGGGCGTGACAACGCCCTGGTTGGGCTGTCCACGGGAGCCCGAGGTGCGGCGATTCCAAGTCCCGAATTTGATCTTTCGGCACAGCCGATATCAATCGGTTTCAACTGAATTCTAGCCGCGGGGAGGACGGAGGAGGTCTCTAGTACCTTGCTGGGGTTCTGGAGTGGACGGAGGGAGCTGTGATCGGCGTTCTCCGATCGATTCCGAGCTGCGGAAAACTTCGGCCGGCGCTGAGTTCTTGCGGGGAAGAACGGCGATGCCTCGGCCGAGGAGGGAGGCAGGTGCCTTAAGAAGTCTCTGCACCGCCTCACGCCCGCGCGTGGGCAAGCAGTTGCTGGCGCGGCGGCTGCCCTCGGTGGCGATCGCAGCGGCGGCTCGGCGACCCGAGTGAGAAAAGTCTCAGTCCGTTTGATCTGAGCAGTGGCTGACATGTGGGACCCACTTCCAGTTTTAACCTCTGAAATTTACTCCTAATCACTGTTGTAAACAGTGATCCCCATAGTACCCCTGGTAATTCAAATTATCCACCCATGAACCATTTGAATTGATCAAAGTTCAAATTGGGTTTGGTTTGAGTGAATTTCAGCACAAGTGCAGTTTTGAATTCAAATGAAGTTTGAATTTGTCCCACTTAGCTCATGTCAAGATCAACTCCAAATGGAGTGAAAATTGGTGTGTGGGCTCACAAAAATGTGCTGAGTAAGAATATGCCTCCCACTTTTAAATTCATGGGATAAAAACAGTTTGAATTTGAATATGGTTTCAAACTGCCCTCTTCCTAACTATACCCAAAATGACCTCAAAAAGGTTTTGAATTTGCGTGAAACTTGGCATGGACATCCTTAACAATGTATAGGAGTTTTCATATGTCCAGCCCCCCCTTATATCACATGTGTGAAATACCACTTTGGCAATGTGTGAGTTTGTTCTCTAATGAGCATGTTGATAATTGTTACTTGCTCTTCATTTGTGTTCATCATCCTTCCTCAAATGAGGAGTGTGGTGTGGTGATGAACACTGCACATGTGTGTCAAAAACTGAGGCCCTTACATTCCTCCCCCCTTAAAAGAATCTCGTCCCGAGTTTATAAGGTGAAAATGAGAGAGAGGACGGTGGAAAATTACCGGATATGCGACGTGAAAAATTCGGGGTAGTTGGTGCGAAGGAATTCTTCACTCTCCCATGTCGCTTCGTCCATGGAGTGATTACTCCATAGAACCTTGTAGAACCACCACGTACAGTTGCGTGTGGTTCGGGCCTTTTCATCAATAATCTGCACCGGTTCCTCCCGATAGGTGAGATCCGGTTGCAGTTCTTCAATGTCTTCCAGCTGAACGGTAGTTGATAGCTTGAGACACTTCCTCAGCTGGGAAATGTGAAAGACGTCGTGGACACCAGAAAGTGCTTCTGGTAATTTCAGCCGGTATGCCACTGATCCACATCTTTCGGTAATCTGGAATGGACCGATGAATCGGGGTGCCAACTTTCCTCTCACCCCAAATCTGTTTACGCCCTTCATTGGAGATACCCGTAGATATACGTGATCTCCCACTTCGAATTGTAATGGGCGCCTTCTCCGGTCCGCATACTGTTTCTGTCGGGATTGAGCGGCTTTTAGGTTCGCTTGAATCAGTCGAACCTTTTCTTCCGCGTTGTTGACGAGATCAATCCCGAAGGTAACCCTTTCGCCAGACTCACACCAATTCAATGGTGTGCGGCATTTCCTACCGTATAGCGCCTCGTAGGGCGCCATCTTTATACTGGCTTGGTACCCATTGTTGTACGAGAACTCGGCTAACGGCAAGTGATCATCCCAATTCTTGCCGTGGTTGATAGCGCAAGCTCGTAGCATGTCTTCTAAAATCTGATTTACCCGCTCGGTTTGTCCATCCGTCTGCGGGTGGTAGGCTGAACTACGGATCAGTTGCGTCCCCAAGGCAGCGTGCAGCTGCTCCCAAAAACGGGACACAAATAAAGTGCCCCGATCCGATATGATAGTACGGGGTACGCCGTACAAGCACAGGATCCGTGAGATGTACAGTTCAGCGTACTTCTTGGCGTTGTAGTTGGTGTTGACCGGGATGAAATGGGCAACTTTGGTGAGCCGATCGACGATTACCCACACAGAATCATGTTTCTGCAAGGTGGTGGATAAACCGACGATGAAATCCATGCTCACGTCCTCCCACTTCCAGGCAGGAATGCCCAGTGGTTGCAACAGTCCCGGTTTCCGCATGTGGTCTGCCTTCACCCTTCGACATGTATCACACTCGGACACGTATTTTGCAGTCTCTCGCTTCATCCGTGTCCACCAAAACTTGCTTCTGAGTTCTTGATACATCTTGTTGCTGCCGGGGTGAATAGAAAACTTTGACAAGTGAGCCTCATCAAAGATTTTCTTCCGTAATTCTGGGTTACGGGGTACGACGATCCGGTCCTTGAACCATAGGACGCCGTCTCCATCCTTCCGGAAACATTTCAGCTCCCCACTGTCTACACGTCTCTGCAAATGTGACATGCCCTTGTCATTCTTCTGGGCGGCCGCTATCTCTTCACGGATGGTGGGGATCAAAGCTAGGTTGTAGAGAGCTCCGTGTGGAATCACATGTAATGGTGGTTCGCTCTCTTCCAACGGTGTGATGGTCAGATTGTTGACGTGTGACTTGCGGCTCAGCGCATCTGCCACTACGTTTGCCTTGCCCGGATGATAATGGATCTCTATCTCGTAATCCTTTATCAGTTCTAACCATCTTCGTTGCCTCATGTTCAGCTCCTTCTGAGTGAATATGTACTTGAGGTTTTTGTGGTCGGTATATAAATGTACGAGGTTACCGAGTAGGTAGTGCCTCCACATTTTTAGTGCAAGTACCACGGCAGCGAGCTCCAAATCGTGAGTTGGATAATTTTGCTCATGGTTTCTAAGCTGCCGTGACCCATACGAGACCACCCTTTGGTCTTGCATCAGCACACATCCGAGCCCAATGCCGGATGCATCGCAGTACACATCGAACAGTTTTGTTGTGTCTGGCTGCGCCAAAACCGGTGCTGATGTCAGGTGCTTGACTAAAGCCTTGAATGCTGCTTCACATGTTGGACTCCAAACATATTTGGTAGTCTTCTTCAGCAGCTCAGTCATTGGCTTGGCAATCTTCGAGAAGTTCGGAATGAACCTCCGATAATATCCCGCGAGTCCGAGGAAACTCCGTAACTCATGAACAGTTCTCGGGGATTTCCAATTCAGCACTTGAGTGATCTTGCTCGGGTCCACAGCGATACCCTCCGCTGAGATGATATGCCCGAGGAAAGGCACTTGCGATATCCAAAACTCGCATTTGCTGAATTTTGCATATAACTTGTGATCCCGCAGCCGTTGTAAGACTATACGCAGATGTTTCTTGTGATCTTCCTCCAACTTGGAATATACCAGGATGTCGTCGATGAAGACCACGACAAACTTGTCCAGCTCCGGCATGAATACCGAGTTCATTAAGTACATGAAGTGAGCTGGAGCATTGGTGAGGTCGAAGGACATGACCAGGTACTCATAAAGTCCGTACCTCGTCGAGAAAGCCGTCTTCGGAATGTCCTCCGCGCTTATCTTAATCTGATGGTACCCGGATCTTAAATCCATTTTGGAAAAGATCTTTGCTTCGACCAACTGATCAAACAACATGTCGATCCGTGGCAACGGGTACTTGTTCTTGATGGTTATGGCATTTAATGGACAATAGTCCACGCAAAGCCGCAACGTCTCATCCTTCTTCTTGACAAATAATGCCGAACAGCCCCATGGCGAGGAGCTCGGCCTAATAAAACCCTTTTCCAGAAGGTCCGTGAGCTGAGTCTTCAGTTCAGCCAATTCCTTGGGCGCCATCTTGTACGGCCTTCGGGATATTGGCATGGTTCCCGGTGCAAGTTCAATCTTGAACTCCACCTCTCTATCAGGCGGAATCCCCGGCAAATCGTCCGGGAATACATCAGGAAACTCTCGGACCACCGGAATATCTTCCAATCTGATAGTTGTGGACTGATAGACACTTGGAAGTTTTATTTCTGGACTGTCCAGAAATAAAGAGTGAGACCCGTGCACTTCTGAGTTTAAGTGCACGGCTCCAAGGACGGTGTCTAAAACAGCGTCGTGGCGGGTTAACCACGACATCCCTAGGATGACATCGACCTTCTGTCCCTCTAAAATTATGAGAGACGTAGGGTAAACTCTACCCTCTAAGCACAATGGCGCTTTTGGGACCATCATGCTTGCTGAAATTTTCCCACCCGGTGAACAAATCACATAAGGACTATTGGTGGGTAGTATTTGCAAGCTACACTTATCTATGAAAGTTTGGCTAATGAAGCTATGCGTGGCGCCTGAATCAAATAATATTATGGCGGGATGCTGGTGGAGTTGGAACATACCCGCAAGGATTGGCTCGCCCTCCGGCACGTCCTCAATGGCATGCTGGTGGACGGTGCCGGGCCTAGGGTTTGCCCGCCGCGCATTAGTAGGGTTCCGGGGTTGATTCCTCCCCGGAAACTGCGGTGCCACTCCACCGCCTTGCCTCTCTGGGCAACTGCTCGTGAAGTGTCCTGGACGACCACACTTGTAACATGTGGTCGTTGCCGGTGTAGTGCTCGGGGGACGAAAGCCCAGCATGCGCTGCTGAGGTGCATACGCACGCGGCATCGCCCGCTGCTGTTGTTGTTGCGGAGGTGGTACTGGCAGTGCCGGCCTGAATGCCGGTGCAGAGTACGGCCGACTGCGGAACGGCATCGACCGCGGTGGTGGCTGCCAGCATGGACCTGATGGTGGGCGATTCACCATCCGAAACTTCTGAGAAGGACCGCCTCCTTCTCCGCTGCTCTGCGGCGCGCTTCGCTTTCGCTCTGCCGCCGCAAACTCCTTACCGGAGTCCTCCTGAACAATTGCAGCATCAATGATGTCGTTGAGGCTGCCGCGATTGAACATCGCCAACTTGTCCTTCAGGAGCGGGTTAAGCCCCTGGTAGAAGTGGTCCCGCCGCTTCTCGTCGGTATCAGCATGATACGACGCATATAGCGCGAGATCGTTAAACGCCCTGGAGTATTCCAGCGCGTTCCGGCTCCCTTGTTGCAGGTGTAAGAACTCCTGCGTCTTCCTCTTCATTAAACCTGGCGGTATATGATAGGCCCTGAAGGCCGTCCGGAACTCCGTCCAGGTCATCACTCGGTCGGTGGGCTGTGAAGCACAGAAGTTGGCCCACCACACGCTCGCGGATGCTTGGAGCTGCTGGACCGCGAACTGAGTCTTACGCTGCTCGCTGATCTGGAGCAGCCCGAACTTCATCTCTATGGTGCGGAGCCAGTTGTCCACGTCAAGTGGTTCATCCGCCCTTGAGAATACCGGGGGATGAGTTGCCAGGAAGTCAGAGTAGGAGCTCTGTTGACGCTCCTCACGATCTTGACGTCTCTCTGGGCGAGACGTATTGGCGATCAGTGTTTGCAGCAACTCCGTGTGCTGCTGATGTGAACCCGCCATTGCCGCGATGATGTCGGCCAATGTAACCGTTGGCAGTGGCGGTGGCGGTGTTTGCTGTTGCTGTTGCTGTTGTTGTCCCGAGGAGTCCTCGGGAGGTGGTTGGGAGGTCTCTCCCCCTTGACTGGTACCCCCAACGTCAGGGTTGGCACGAGTACGCGTCATTCTGAAATTCAAAACAGCAGCAATTAGCACATGTCTTACTTAAAATTCCATAAGCAACAGTAGGTATTGAAGTGACACATGATTAATTTGCACAACATTCACATATATTGATAAAGCATAAACTTTATACAAGATACATTATTCTCGGATCTCCGAGAAGTCGTGCTCATGTCGTCACTACCTATACATACGCTACTGTCTACACGACATGTCACCGATTACAAAAGTTGGGTTACGCTACCCTAGTTGCCCTACTTGGCAACCGTAACCCCCTACTCGGAGTAGAACTCGACCTCCTGTGGGTCGTCCTCCTCCGGTACCTCTGCTGGTGGCTCTGGATCTACCACCTCTTCTCCCATTCCGGGTTCTCCCATTGGTGGAAGACCCAAGACCACCGGTACACCCAATACCGGAGGTACGAGGTCCTGCAAAGCATGCACCTCATCCATAGCCTGGTTGTAATCTTCTTCCCAGCCTTGTCCTTCCTCAATAGCGTCGTCCCGCTCTTGAGTAAGTTCCTCATTCTGCTGGGTCAGATTTTGTACCAGTTCTTGTAACGCCGCAATGTCGACACGGCTTTTTCTCTTCACCTTCTTCAGACGATGCAACTGATTATGCTGTTCATTCAGTCGCTTAATCGTCGGAAGGAGCACATTGCGGAGTGCGCTGTGAGCACTCTCGAAATGATCTCCACGGCTTGTGCTCTCCTTGAGCTTTGTGGCGAGATGCTCCGTATGAACAGCTTGACTGTCCATCACGGCATTTCCCGCCCTCATCTGGAGGCTGAGATTTGCCTCCGCGGGGTTGTACCTTGGGCAACTCGGATCCGTTGCTTCCAGGTACCTCTCTTCCCACACATGCTGAGCCCGTCCCTCCACCGGAACGAGCGTGTATGGAGTGCCCTCTATAGCCTGCACGTGTAGTTGGCAGAAACGTGACATAGTGTCACGGGCTGCCACTTGCCATATTCCTTCCGGTTGTCTTCCTCTCACCGTGACGGTGAACGGCACCCAACCGGGCGGCGTAGGTCCTGCAGGGACCTCGACATGGATCGTCCACGTCTTGTTCCCCTCTTCGCCTTCTTCCTTGGCGAAGTACTGCGGCATCTGGTTGTACCCGAAATATTGGAGCATTTGCCACAATGCTTCCGGGTAGCCGCTACGGTGAGAACAGTGGGAAACCACCCACCCGTTCTCCAATTGCTTATCCGCTGTCATCTGTAAAAATATATTTGAGAAATGTCATATATTTATTTAAACAGTAAACCCTTGAGTTATAACATAACACATGTCATTGAACCCATAAAACTTGGAAACATAGTTCAAATTTTAAACAAATTTGACTGTTGATCTGCTGTTCCCATGACAGCCCTGACCAGTTTCCATTTCAACCTGATTTAGGCTATGTTGAAAGCAAAACCAATTCTGGAGCTCAACATCAAAGTTAAAGCTAACTTCAATAGATTTCCAGAAAGTATTTGCTTGGCCTAAAATCTGTCCTGGTTCAAAAGTTATGAGATGTCAAAGTTAACAGAATTCCTGGAAACATTTGGACAGCACCTCCCTGCCTTAGGTACTGATTTGATCCAAGAATTCCAGTTAATTCTGTTCCAAATCTGACGAAACTTTATGTTACAAAGTTGTAACCCATCTCATAAGATTTCCAGAACTACCTCGTTTTCTATTTTTGGATCTTTAAGCAGGAAGTTATGCTTAATTTACAGAGAGTCTTTACTCTGTCCTGTTTTCTGGGCAGTTTCAATTCTACTGCATTTTTCGATTGGTTAAGTGATGAAACACTTCTGGACCTCAACAGAAAAGTTGTAAAACTCTTCCAAATCTTTCCAGAAAGGTACCATATGACCCCAACCTCGAAAGAACTCAACCTCTATCCTCTGATTAACTTCAGCCTTGATTCAGCTGAAAACAGAGTGCTCCGTCCTTAACAACCTATAAGTTGAAAACTTGTTAACTTTGAATATCCTGTTCAAGGGAAGGAGTTACATCAAGTTTTACTACTTTAGATCAAAATCTTCAAGTTTTAGATGAAGTTGTTCATTTAGTTGGGTTTGACGTCGATGTGTCACCAGATTATGTCGGTACTACGTCCTCACAAAGAAAAACCTATACCGGACTTAGCCGGCTTCGTTATTTCAGTGGCACTAAACGTCACTCGCACACAGATGCTACACGTCTACCGTTTCATGGTCAGGCTACCTGCAGAACTCAAACAATCATCAGACTCGGCTGCACACCGAGCTAGGAATCCATACAGTTCGTACACCCGGCCGTCATCACTCACCCGGATGTTCTCAAGCCAAACACGCCTTGAGTTACGTGTTCACGTTTCAGACCACGTGACGGGGTCTTCCAAGTTGCACCATGCACGCCAGGGACAGACGTTGCTCGAATACCCCAAACGACATGAAGAGTCGTAGAGGATACTAAAGCAGGTCGGGTTACCTGCCACCCGTGGGGCTCCACCCTTCAGCTTGTGCGCACTGGTGGACAGCGCTTATGTTTACACTCCCCAAGACATAAACGTCCCGAGATACACGATTTTCTGACATAAACAAATAGGTTAATATGCCACTTTCTATATGCTAATAACATCCTTATACGGGCTACTAACTCGTTCCTCACTGGATTTTTGAAAAGATGACCTTTGTACTGTGTTAAAGCTCAAGCGAGCTCTGATACCACGCTGACACGACCCCAAAGGTCCTGTCGAGCCAGGATCACGCTGAGGGGTGCTGCGTTGCACAGCACCGGATAACACACGTCAAAGGTACAAAGCGGAAGCGGAATCTTATTACATAAACAAGTTATGAACATGTTTACTCAAAGTAAGTTCAGTCTACACTCGCGGGCGTAGACTAAGCATCAAGTGCACGTTCAGCCCTCAAACAGGTCCTTGCTAGCACACACGCACACTAACTCTGCGGCGTGCACGACTCCCACTCGACGGGGTTCCCCTCCTGGGGTTCCGTCTCCTCTTCGGGAGTCCCTTCCTCATAAAACCCTACAAAAGCTTCAAACACAAGCAGTGAGCACGAAGGCTCAGCAAGTCTGACCCATCTCACCTAAACATGGAACTTCTACATGAGGGGTAATGGGTTACATGAGGTAAAAATCATTTGCAAGGACTCGCCTAATTAGTAGAACCTTACTTCCAAGTTTTAGCAGCAGGTTGTGGAGAATCATACGCTAAGGCACATGAGAGAGCCGCAATCAAACAAGAAACACATTTCTCTCATGTACTTTGCCCAAAGTTGAAAAGAACTTTAGTTAGCTCTAAGCTACAGCATATCATTAACAATCAATGTCCATCTTTCAATCAGCAATATTTTAACATGTGACTAGCCTGTTCTTTCTACGTCACGGTACAGTGAACAAGTGGTACTCACTGACCGCGAGGGATGGCGATTATAATCGATTTACACCTGCAGGGTTACCCGAACAACCCGTCACGTACGCCCGTACTCGATGTTGCCTACAACAACCATCACGGACGCCGTACGCGACTACCTTTCACCCGTTAGCCAGATGTTGAACCGGTCCAATCGTCCCGAGCAAGAGGTCTCTGCACGCGCATCTCAGTGCCGCCAGCCGATTTACACCTCAAGCTCTCAACCTACTCTCTGAACGACCAGCTATGCCTCAACACCCAGCTACCCGAGTTACATCAGTTTCCCGGTTCCCATATAGCCGGTAGGTCTTCGGCACTGTTCTAGCTTGTTCAACAGGCCCGCACACGGCTCGGTCCTCAATCGACACAAGCGGAGCTACAGCACACAGGCCCCAAAGTCCTGCTGCCCTTAGCCTCCGCTCGGTCTCATCTTTCTTGCCATGTGTTTCATGTGCTATCTCTACCCGAGTCGAGTGCCTCTAGCCTATGCTCGCGAGTAGTTCCAACTACTCGACTTGTACCAAATCCTACACTATCTTAGCATTGCAGTAGCTAACGAGGTTTTCAATCCTAATCACAACCCATGGTTTTCTTGGCTATGCATTTGGGTTTTCAAACAAGACTCTAATGCAAAGAATAATAGTATTCAAAGATGTGCTCAAAACAATAAACATTTATAAAAAGGTTAATGCAAAACGGAGCTTGCCATGCTGCTCTTGGTTGTAGGCTAGCTGCTCCTCCGGAGTAACGAAGTCTAGGACTTCGGGTTCCTCCTCGACCTTAGCGACTACATGATATAAGACATACATGTATTAATTTGAATGCATTTATATTAAGTTTGAACTTGTGAAGCTTATAACCTTTGCTAGACAGACCTAATGACTGTGAAACTTTTACTGTGGCTTGGTTACAACCTAAACAGAGACTTGATCAAGTTTTAGTTGCAGCAAAGCTCATTTGAGCCCTCCACAATTAATCATGTACTTGACCTTAATTAAAGGCTTTTAGGGTGTTCTAAGGATTTTCATGAACAAACTATGACTTTCTGAAACCTAGATTTTCAGAGGGTTCTAATGGAGTTGGTCTCACTTAATTTGGAAGTTCCTAACTAAAGATATGAGCTAAACAATTTCAGAGAAAATTCTGAAAAAGTCTCTGAACATTTTCTATTTTCTCTGGAACAGTTTCACTAATCACACCATTAGGTGGATCGAATGAGCTCCAATGGGTCTGAAATTTTTATGGTAGTTCAGGGATATTTTGGTGAACATCCAGCAAAATTTCAGGATTTTCCTCCACAGGATTCTCCAGTTAAAATTCCAAACAGTTTAAATTTTGAGGATTTAATTATGTAGAATTAAGGAATTACATGAAGTGAAACTTGATTTGCTGGAAAGTACTCAGGGATCTGAATCCAGCAAAATTTGGTTCACTCAATTTGGAGCTTTCTAGCCAAAGTTATGAGGATTTGAAGTTTGAAGGAAATCTGAAAATCGGGGAAAAGTTTAAACTCGCGCGTGGGTCCAGGGGACACGCGTCGCACGCCGAGGCGACAGCACACCACGGCCCACAATGATTTTGCGAGCCAGCACACCCGATCCCGGCCGCAGCCGGATCCCGATTCAAAATATCTCCCGCTGACAGCTGGGGTCCACCCCCTTCTTCAACCTCGCGACGCCCGCGCTCCGCCACCGAGGGACCTCGCCGGAGAGCTCGCCACCGGCTTCTGTACAGCTCCAAACTTCTTGATTCTGGCCGCCCCTGCCTACTTTTACTCAGGGAACAGGATTCTAGGGTCAGCTGCTCATGACAATGGCCGGAGCATGGTCGGCGACGAGCCGCCACCTCGGAACGACTTTGGCCATGTCGGCTGACTTGCCTAGCACCTCAACTACTTGGGGAACCGGTCGGGAAGCATCGGTGGACCTCAGAGAAGGTCGAAATGAGCTTGAGGCAGCTCGGGGAAGGCCTGAAATAGGTCCTCACCGTGCGCCCGATGTCGCCCGTTCATTCCGCCATTGGTAGACCTCGAATTACGCCGGGTACAGAGGTTCTCCGACCCAGAGTTGTGAAGACAACTTGTGTGTTACCGTGTCTAGCTTGTGTGAGAGCGGCTTGAGGCCCTCTAATCCTTTCTAGAGCACGAATTAAACAGAATCACTCCCAAAGGTCGTTCTGCACACAGAAAGGGGAAAAATGGAAATTCGCCGCTGGTGAGCAACCACTCGAGCTTTGGCTCGGGGATGAGCAGCACCTGTCACCAGCGCGTCCAAGGGTGCCTTGGCTTGGGCGTGACAACGCCCTGGTTGGGCTGTCCACGGGAGCTCCGAGGTGCGGCGGTTCCAAGTCCCAAATTTGATCTTTCGGCACAGCCGATATCAATCGGTTTCAACTGAATTCTAGTCGCGGGGAGGACGGAGGAGGTCTCTAGTACCTTGCTGGGGTTCTGGAGTGGACGGAGGGAGCTGTGATCGGCGTTCTCCGATCGATTCCGAGCTGCGGAAAACTTCGGCCGGCGCTGAGTTCTTGCGGGGAAGAACGGCGATGCCTCGGCCAAGGAGGGGGGCAGGCGCCTTAAGAAGGCTCTGCACCGCCTCACGCCCGCGCATGGGCAAGCAGCTGCTGGCGTGGCGGCTGCCCTCGGTGGCGATCGCAGCGGCGGCTCGGCGACCCGAGAGAGAAAAGTCTCAGTCGGTTTGATCTGAGCAGTGGCTGACATGTGGGACCCACTTCCAGTTTTAACCTCTGAAATTTACTCCTAATCACTGTTGTAAACAGTGATCCCCATAGTACCCCTGGTAATTCAAATTATCCACCCATGAACCATTTGAATTGATCAAAGTTCAAATTGGGTTTGGTTTGAGTGAATTTCAGCACAAGTGCAGTTTTGAATTCAAATGAAGTTTGAATTTGT
Organism: Neostapfia colusana; assembly: GCA_030760725.1. Classification (NCBI taxonomy): domain Eukaryota; kingdom Viridiplantae; phylum Streptophyta; class Magnoliopsida; order Poales; family Poaceae; genus Neostapfia; species Neostapfia colusana. The sequence goes on along the minus strand of JASWHV010000007.1, from coordinate 97,318,535 downwards.
CCCACTTAGCTCATGTCAAGATCAACTCCAAATGGAGTGAAAATTGGTGTGTGGGCTCACAAAAATGTGCTGAGTAAGAATATGCCTCCCACTTTTAAATTCATGGGATAAAAACAGTTTGAATTTGAATATGGTTTCAAACTGCCCTCTTCCTAACTATACCCAAAATGACCTCAAAAAGGTTTTGAATTTGGGTGAAACTTGGCATGGACATCCTTAACAATGTATAGGAGTTTTCATATGTCCAGCCCCCCTTATATCACATGTGTGAAATACCACTTTGGCAATGTGTGAGTTTGTTCTCTAATGAGCATGTTGATAATTGTTACTTGCTCTTCATTTGTGTTCATCATCCTTCCTCAAATGAGGTGTGTGGTGTGGTGATGAACACTGCCCATGTGTGTCAAAAACTGAGGCCCTTACAATGCACGGACCCGAGATCAGTGCCGGGCGCCCTCATAGTGTGGTATCAGAGTCGCATTGGGAATAGCGCACGGATTGAGGATCGTATTACGATAAAAATTTATGATACGGTGAGAAACATATAGTATGCCCACATAAGGACTACTATTAGCATAGTTATTTAAGGTGGCAAGCTAACAGTATGTTATTATTCAGTATTTCAATTCAGTAATGAGGCACCTACGTGGAGGTAAGCATGGTAAGGAACGTCACCGAAAGCGGATCAATTTCGGTTAGCTCCCCCATACGAGGAAAGTAGTGTGGGATGTCTCGTTCAGAAATGGACAGGAAGTGAATATGTTTTCTAAGACTCTTCATGTCTTCGAGACATATGAAATGCACTAGCCTCTAGTGCGCAAACCCAGGGACAAGTGGAGGAGCCCCCAACGTGTGGATTGTAACATGAAGTATGTTCTCTAGGACTCTTCATGTCCTAGGAGTCATACAAAAGCACTATTCCACCGGTGTGCTTAATTGCAAAGGTGTGGAGCCCTCTGTCGGGTGGTGAATAACCCGATCATGAACCTTGAGATGTGGCTGGACTCAAGGACAACCCGTATGGCAATGATACGGAGTCGTATGTTTTTATTATGATATCGACCTGCCTGAAATGACAAACCCTGTGTGCTTCACCATTGAGTGGTTTTATGCAGGTACACTAACCATGAAAACCGTATTACAAGTAGAACACATTTGCGAGTGACAGTTCTTAGTGCCACCTAAGGATACGTATATGCGGGTGTAATCCGGTTAGGATTTTCTTTTGTGAGGCAACGTAGTACCATCATTTCTCTTACGGTGCATCGACACCGTACTAAACTTAATAACTTCTTTCCTCTGAGAAATGATTCATGGACTAACTTTCAACTAAAAAATGGAAGTCTGAAAACACATATCAGTTACTGAGCTCTTCATTTGAACTAAGATTTAAAGGAGAGAATTGATAGGCTTCTAAGGCTTTCAAAAACAGAGTGCTCTTTTCTGGCAGAAATTTTTGCTGTACTTTGACAGAGCATAACTGAGTTGTTTTACACAATGGAGGTGTATGATACAGTTCTGGAAATATTTTTAAGTGCTATACAACTTATATGTAGACCTACAGAGCAAAGTCACACGCCAAATTGGTTAAATGTTCAGTTGAATGCAAACTGTTCAAAAACAGAACAGATGCAAAACCTTCTCTGGATATTTCTTTATTTCGTCCATAACTTTCTGAAGAAAAATCCTTAAGGGTCATATGATACACCGATGGAAAGGTTATGAAATTTGAAACAATTTTGTAGTTCAGAGTTTGTTCAGAATTGTAATGTATTTTTGTGTCCAACTGTGATAAAACAGCCACATTCAGAGGAGATGCTGGCAAATTTTATCCAGAAATTTTGTCAACTTTGAGCAATCATAACTTTTGATACAAAGCTGATCCAAAGACATATAAATACTAGTTGGAAATATACTGAAGTTAATTTTAACTTTGGTATTCAACTTGAGTTATGAAAATTCTGTTAACCAGATCAAAATTTGGGTTAACTGCAGAAAGGTCTGTTCTGTACAGAAAAGAGGACTGGTTATGCCTATTTTAGGGAGATGTGTAACATGAATTTTTGTTATGCTTTCATAAAGTTTTAGCATGTTCATGTTTTACATATCTTTACATACTGCTGAGATCAAGTTTTGACTCCCCTCAAAATATCATTTTGCAGTATGGTGCGTACTCACTCTTCGAGTATGGCTGAAGGTTCTCTCTGAAATGGCGATGATTCGACTTCACCGCAGGCACCGCCATCAACGGTATTGGTGGATGTCATGGCTCAGGTGGTTGAGTCGAATCATGAGAACACAATACTACTCAAAGCCTTGGTACAACAAGGCATAATTCATCGAGCACAACAGGCCGTTCCACCTCGGAACGCCTATTTGGACTTCTTGGCGACTCAACCGCCAATTTTCACGGAAGCTACCGAACCCGTGGAAGCGGATCAGTGGCTTCGGGTTATGGAGTCCAAATTTGGAGTGTTTGAGTGTGATGAATATCAGAAGATATTATTTGCAGCTCAACAACTCCATGGAGCCGCTAGAAATTGGTGGTTCGAATATCTCACCACTATTCCGGAAGGCCATCAAGGGGCATGGAAGGACTTTTTTGAAGCTTTCGGTGCTCGTCACATCCCTATGGGTATTATCAAGGCCAAGTGGGAAGAATTCAGGAAGATAAAGCAAGGAGATATGAATGTTCTTGAATATGTCAAGAAATTCAACTTCTTGGCACAATATGCTCCCGAATATGTGATGAACGAAGTTGCAAGGTGTGATTACTTCTTCTATGGCCTGAACGCCATCTTAAGGGAGAAGTTGGCTTTGTTCAATCAAGGCAATTACACCGAATTGGTCAGTGCTGCCATTCTGCAACAATAGGTGACACTTGAGTATCAAGCAGGGAAGAGGGACCGGAGTGATGTGCAAGAAAACAGGACTATGGTTCCTCATAAATACTGTTTGGCGTATCGCACACCATCCGGTGAAATATGGCGGCGACCAGTAAGATCAACTCATAAAATATTTCCTGTTCAAGAATCATGTCTTGAAGCACCACCACAGCCGCAGCAACAAGTGATTTCTGGTGCCTCATTGCTGCAGCCAAGTTCATCAACTTCTCAACCGCAAGTCAGCGAAGAACCGAGGAAATATCCTTATACTTATTGCCACCGTTTTGGGCATTTTACTCAAGAATGCCGGGAGAAGTTTTTAAACAGCGGACAACCATCATCATCAGGTGGTATGCCGCAACGTTCTCAAGTAGACATAACAGCATTGCAATCCGGGAGTGTGCAACATATTTCTATTGAGGATGTCCCGGAGGGAGCACCAGTTTTAGCGGGCATGTTTACACTTAAAGACGTACCCGTGCTCATACTTTTTTATTCCAGATCTACCCACAATTTCATCAGCAAATCATGCGTGGACCAGCAACAATTATCCACCAGTACTCCCACGACTAGTTATCTTATACGTTCACCAGGAGGAAGTATCTCTGACAATCAGATTGTGTCCCGAGCACCTTTATGTTTGGGAGGAAAAATATATCCAACATCGCTGATTATGTTGGAGGGGCAGAAGATAGACGTAATATTGGGGATGTCATGGTTAAAACATCATGATGTCGTTCTTAATATCGGTAACCGGACTTTTCTGATTGGCTCGCTGATTCACGGACAGCACATGCTGTTTTTAGACAGCGAAGATCAAGAAATGGTCGAGGCCTACCACACGGAAGTGATTAAACTTGAAGATATTCCGGTGGTACGTGATTACCCCGATGATTTACTGGGCATGCCACCTGAACGGGACATCGAGTTCAAGATTGAACTGGCGCCAGGAACAACACCAATTTCACGTAGGCCGTACAAGATGGTACCTAACGAGTTAGCGGAGTTGAAAGAGCAACAAAATGAACTCATGAGCAAGGCTTTCATATGACCAAGCTCATTACCTTGGGGTTGCTCTACGCTGTTCGTTAAGAAGAAGGACGAAACACTGCAGCTATGTGTTGACTGTTGTTCATTAAATGCCGTCACTATAAAGAACAAGTACCCTCTGCCCCGCATTGACATATTATTCGATCAACTAGTTGCGGCGAAGGTATTCTTGAAGATGCATCTTCAGTCCAGATATCAACAAATCAAAATCCGATCGAAGGACATACCAAAGACAGCTTTCTCGACAAGATACGAACTTTATGAGTACCTCGTCATGTCATTTAGGTTATGCTCCGGCACACTTTATGTATTTGATGAATTCAGTATTCATGCCGGAGATAGACAAATTCGTCGTGGTATTCATCGACGACATCTTGGTTTACTCCAAGTCAGAAGAAGAGCACGCTGAACATTTGCGTATCGTGCTACAACAATTGAGGGAGCACAAATTATATGAGAAACTCACAAGTGCAAGTTTTGGATTGATCAAGTGTCTTTTCTAGGTCATATTATTTCAGCAAAGGCCATTGCCATGGACCGAAGCAAAATTGAATAAGTGCTGAAGTGGGAGTCTCCCAAATCAGTCCACGAGGTCCGAAGTTTCCTAGATTTAACAGGATATTATCGGAGGTTCATTCCGAGCTTCTCTAAAATTGGTAAACCAATGACGGAGCTGCTGAAAAAGGGCACTAAATATGTGTGGAATGCAGCATGTGAAGCCACATTCAAGACATTGGTTAAACATCTCACAACAGCTCCCGTTCTTGCTCAGCCAGACACGACAAAGCCATTTGATGTACATTGTAATGCATCTGGTATCGGTCTCGGCTGCGTTCTTATGCAAGAAGGGCGTGTGGTCGCATATGGATCTCGTCAACTGCGAAACCACGAGCAGCAGTATCCAACTCACGATCTCGAGCTTGCTGCTGTGGTGTTGGCGTTAAAAATGTGGAGGCATTATTTACTTGGCAATCTTGTCCACCTCTGCACCGACCACAAAAGCTTGAAGTATATCTTCACATAGAAGGAGGTGAATATGAGACAACGGAGATGGTTGGAACTCATAAAAGATTATGAAATCGAGATCCACTACCATCCGGGAAAAGCGAACGTGGTTGCCGATGCACTTAGTCGGAAAGCCCACGTTCACAACTTGGCGATTGCTGAGTTGGAAGAAGAAGAACTGAGTCTCCGTGTTATCCCGTATGGAGCACTGTATAATATTGCTCTTATTCCAACAATCCGAGAAGATATTGTTGAAGCTCAAAGTAGAGACAGGGGTGTGTCTCACATACGGAGAAGAATAGACAACGGAGAGATGAAGTGTTTCCGGAAGTATAGTGACGGAACGCTATGGTTTAATGACCGTATAGTTGTACCGCGTAATATGAAGCTCCGGAAGAAGATCTTAGATGAAGCACACCTATCAAAGTTTTCCATTCATCCCGGCAGCAACAAGATACACCAAGATTTGAAATAGAAATTTTGGTGGACTCAGATGAAGCAGGAAATTGCCAAGTACGTATCCGAGTGTCATACATGTACACGGGTTAAGACTGATCATATGAGAAAAGCCGGGCCGCTGCAACTACTTAAGATACCGGCATGGAAATGGGAGGATGTGAGTATGGACTTTATCGTCATATTACCGCTCACATTCCTGAAGCATGACTCAGTTTGGGTGATCGTCGACCGGTCGACAAAATCTGCTCATTTTATTCCGGTGAACACTCATTATCGAGCCAAGTAATATGCGGAGTTATACATCTCAAGAATTGTATGCTCACATGGTGTCCCGAAGACCATTCTTTCAGATCGAGGTGCGCTGTTTGTTGCTCGTTTTTGGGAGCAGCTGCATGCCTCGTTGGGCACTAAGCTAATTAGAAGCTCCGCATATCACCCTCAAACTGACGGACAAACAGAGAGGGTGAACCAAATACTTGAAGATATGTTGAGAGTGTGTGCCGTCCACCATGGTAAGAATTGGGATGATCACATAAAATAATGGTGGAGTTCCATACAATAATGGCTATCAAGCGAGTATGAAAATGGCACCATATGAGGCTCTCTACGGTTGGAAATGTCGCACACCACTGAATTGGTGTGAGTCCAGCGAAAGGGTACTGTTCAGGGTTGATCTTGTCAGAAGCTGAAGACCGAGTTCGGTTGATACAAGAAAATTTGAAGGTTGCACAATCCCGACAGAAAAGCTACGCTGATCAAAGGCGTAGACCGTTACATTTTGATGTCGGAGAGCACGTTTATCTTCTTGTGTCTCCGATGACGGGAATTTACCGGTTCGGTGTAAAGGGGAAACTCGCTCCATGTTTTATAGGTCCATTTGCTATCACGAAGAAGTGCAGACCCGTAGCTTACTGGCTGGAGTTACCGGCAAGCCTTGCGGGTGTTCATGATGTATTCCATGTGTCACAGCTGCGGAAGTGTCTCAAATTTGCCGTTGCTGTCCGCACCGAAGACCTCGATGAATTGAGACCGGATCTTACCTACACCGAGTGACCGGTCCAGATTATGGATGAAAAGACCCGGATCACCCGGAACCGGACGACAAAATTTTACAAGGTGTTGTGGAGTAATCATACCACGAAAGAGTCAATGTGGGAAAGTGAAGATTACCTCCGCACCAATTATTCGGAACTTTTATCAGCATACAGTTTGTAATTACCTTTCCCATCTGGTTCTTCTTTTGTAATATCAGGATGAGATTCTTTTAAGGGGGGGAATGTAAAAATTCCAAAATTGTATATGAAATAAACCTAATCTTGAATGCTATGTGTTTCAAATTCATGAAAATGGGGCTTACAAGAACTTTTCTACACGAAGAGAGTGTACATGAGTTTTCAACAAAAGAGGGCAAAAGGTTCATTTGAATAGGTTGAACCAATGTTGAGTTAAACCTATGGGTTATTTATTCATGTGCATGAGAAATATTCAAATCAGATTTTCAAACTCAACGTTCACCTCAAATTGTTGCCAAACTTTAGAATACACATCTGATTTGAGGAAATTTAGGATGGCAACCATCTGATTTTAGGGTGGGCTAAAAAGGGGTTAAATAGAAGCAATTCCAAATTTGAACTGAATTCAAATTTGCAAACAAAATTCAAACTGAATTCAGATAATGCAAATGCCAGTCACATTTAAACTTTAGAACTAATCGTATTAGGGGGATTAACATGAGGAGATCTTTTGTGGGGAGGAAAATGGGTGGACCCACATGTCATGGAGGCAACTTAACTTGCACACGAAGTTGTTCTCTGTTCCACTCAAGCAACCGAAGGCTATTTTCTCTGTTTCACTCGGAGCACCCGAACTCTCCTCAGAGCGCCACCGATTGAGACCGAACCACGTCCTCGCTGAATCAACCGCACTGGAGAGCATCTTGTGTGTGTCATTGGACTTCGGCGTGATCTGTTGCTCACAAACCGACTCAACTCGGCCTTCGCTTCCTCCTCTCGCACAAGAACTCTGAAGCTTACCGCCGCCTCTGTGAAACGATCGGGAGACCGGCAAATCTGCGCACACCATCCCTCTGAGCTGCAAAACGTCACTGAGTGAGCAGCTCCTACGTACTCGGTGCAAGAACTGCACGAGTTTCGGCATCTCCTGCTTGGGTGCGCAGCGTCTTCACGGCGACCAAACGCAGCCGACGATCAGGCTCACATGGACAGGCTGACCCGGAGGTTTTCACGCTCAAGCAGGGATGCTCAGAGGTGTGCTGGACCACCGTGTTGCTTCTCCCCGAAATTCAGATCAAGCAGAGAACCCTAGCGGCCGAATTTGGCGTTTGGCGGCCGAGTTTGGCGGGCTAGAATGGTACGACGTTGGCGCCGAAGTGGTCCCAAGGCCGCCGCACGCCGCCAACGGGTTTCCGACCACGGGCAACTGGAGAGGACCCCACATATGGATTCCCCGTAGTCTAAAACTCACAGGCAGCGAGAACTGAGCCGACCGGCCTCTGGAAACCCTACTCCGGCGAGTCACGGTTGCGATCTGGCGAGGGGGCAGCGCGGGCGCGGGAAGGCGCCGAAGGAAGAAGAAGCGGTGCCGGCCCCACATGTCAGCGACCAAAATTCAAATTTGGGATTGACTGTGGCCCACGTTCTATTAGCTGCTATTTAAAGAGTGGGCCCAAATAAATTTCCAGTAGAAATTTAATTCCAGACTTTGCCACAACTTTAGAAATTCATATCTTTGTGTAGAAAACTGCAAATTGGGTATTCAAATTGGGTCAGTTGCAAAGATATATCCAAATATGAATCCCCATTTGCATGAATGTCAATAATAAATTCTGGAAAATTCTTTGAAGTTTTTCTGAAAAAGAATTATTGAGGGAGTTTGGTTCATCCAAAAATCCTCAAATTTTGCCAGAATATTCTTTAGGATATTATTGAACTTCTAGCAACTTTTCAGCTCATTTGGAGTTAAATTGAGTAGGAATTTCCAGAATATAACCTGCTGTGTTCAAATAGTACAGAAACTTTTTCAGAAAAAAGTATCCACTTTGTAAAATCCATTCTAGAAAATCCTTGGCTCCAAAAATCATAGGAAAATTCAGGCATGCTCTATGAGCCATACTTGAAGTGGTAGTTCACTTTATTGGGCATGAAAATGCACATTATTTCAGAAATAATTATTTTTAGCATAACTGCTTAGAGAATTATCCTGGAGGAACTACCAAAGTAAAAGTCCTGAATTTTAGATAAAAACACTTTCTTGTGACCAGGAACTCACATGCAAAGTTTCAGCTCAAGTTGAGCCTTAGATCTTCCTGTCCTTGTTTTCCATGCTTATGTATGTGAGAAAAGCATAGAGATTATTATGGGAATTATGGGAGACACAATTTCCATCACTAGAGCTGCAATTTGGCAAGATAAGTCCCTGTGTAGTATAGTACTTCCTGTAAAAATTTTGAAGTCATTGGAGCTCATAATCTTTAGTTATATCCAAATCATTTTAGCTCATCTTTTATGTCCATTAGGAACTTAGCTATGGTTATAACTAAACTCCTAAGTCAGATTTAGTTTTCTTGATTTCCTTGCACAACAGAGGCAACAAAATCATTCTTAGCACTTCCACACTGCCGCTGTTCTTAAGAATTTCAGGTATTTATTTTTTTAAAATTACATTATAAAAACTTATGCATATCCATGTCGATATGCTCACGACGAAGGACTTCGACAGAGTGATCCCTTGAGGTGGGGATCAGTTGAGCAAATTCAGTAGGATCAAGGGATAGAAGATCACTAACTGAATATATATATTACTCCCCTGCAAAACAGGCAAGCCCCGGTTTGCATTTAACCGCTTTTAAGTTTTTACTTTGTATTCACTCTTTTGGTTAGGATATGAAATGTGCATTAGGTCTAGTTGTTTTAATACTCCTCTTGCATGATCAGAGAAACCTATGGAGTATTGGGTAGTTGTCTTTTCATCGTGTAGAAACTGCCATGCTTAAGTAGGGTTTGGTAGAAGTCAAGTGATTGGATGCTACTCGTATGAATAGGAGAAAAAGGGGCACACGGGATTGGTTCAGAAATTTGTTAGCAAGTTGAATTTGAGACCGGGCAGGTTGTAGGAGCAACAGGACATAGGGGCCTGGGTGCGTTAGACCTGTCTGTGTCGGTCAAGGACCGATCCGTGTGCGGCCCTGTTGAGCATGTTTGAGTTGTGTACCGGACTCATGCTGGCTATATGGGACCCAGTAAACCGATGTACCTCAGGAAGCTTGCGTTGGGACTTTTCCGATCGCATCAGGTGGACGGCCGGTGTGCAGTATGTTGGTAACACTCTCATGACATCTCCTGTCGGTAGGTGCACCATGAGGGTGGCTACTATTTGGGGTGATCGAATCGATTCGACGTAGGTGAAACGGGGGAAAGGCTGCCACGTACGATGTCAGGGATAGTTGCTGTAGGCAACATCGAGTACGGGCGTACGTGTCATGTAGTCCGGGTGTTTTATTCGAATCACCGTCGCTCGCGGTAGTGAGCATACTTGTTCTCACAGTCGTGACGTAGTAGGAACTTGCATGAGAGAAGAACTAATCACTATGGTTTGAAGTTGATACTAGTATTGTGACGTTACTTTGTATGAATAGACTAGTGCAAACTCGATTCATTTCCACCGTGAGCAATTTACATCAGGGGAAAGTGTTTCTTGTTTGATTGTGGACTCCCGATGTGGCGTTCCCAAGGTTACTTTTAATTTGCTGCTAATAAGACCTGAGAATAAAGATCCATTTTTAGGCGAGTTCTTTGTGCAAATTGCTATCCTACTTTATGTCTTTACCCTCATGTGGAGTTTCATGATTAGGTTCGAAGGTTAAGTCTTGCTGAGCTTTATGCTTACGGGTACTATACTAGTTGTTTTGCAGTTATTGACTATATGCTATGAGTACGGTTGTCCGATGAGACTCGGAATCCTCCGAGTGGATACTCAGGAGCAACCTTGCCGCTTCTGGTTGTTATTCGTGTTGCTAGTAAGAAACGTACGCGGGCTGGACGGTTTCTTCGTTGCTGAGTTAGAAATGAGTTGTGTGAGTTGTAGTCATCCGCTGTAGCTTATTTTGAGATAAGTATTTGTAAAGTTAACTCTTTGTATGCTTCCGCAAATGATTTATGTGATATGAGTTTTCCTTTACTCGTGTGCTGTTGGGTGCCTCATCGCACGGCACCACCCAATGCAATTCTCGGGCGAGCGTGCACGGACCCGAGATCGGGGCCGGGCTCCCTCACGTTGACCCATCCAGAAAGTCCCCCGCCACCTTTTGAATTCAAACGGTCACAACACCACGGACTAGTCCATCCAAGAACAGACTAGTCCGATCTCACACATAATCTTTTGTTCTGGTTGAGAACGAACAAGTTTGGTCTACCGGACTAGTTCGGCCTCAAAGGACGGACAAGACCGGCCATCCAAGACTTAGTCCCAGCAGCCACCTCCAAGTTCCAAACGGACTAGTCTGACCCACAACGGACTAGTTCAAATTCACACAGAACCTTTTGTTCAGGTCAGAAATGGACTAGTCTGATAGGGCGGACTAGTCCGATAGGGTATCATTGAACCATAGGCCTCCATTATAGTCTAGTTAGGTATAATATGAATATGTTAGTGTGAATAATATAGTGCTTGGTCCAAGCACTGGTTCAATGATGTTTAGGTTAGTCATTGCCTTGGGATGGTAATTGTACTGCAGCTCCTAAGGTATTTACTTAGCATGCAAGTGTGGTACTTGGATAGTTAAGTAGTGTTTGATGTCTCCTAGACCCACGGATTGAGGGGTAGGTGGCAGGTAGTGATAACACTGTCCGTCCATCGTAACCCCCCACGTTCGGCTATGCCACAAGCTCTTGGCGAGAGTCACCGAGGTATTACCAGGGGTAAGCCCGTGCCCTATATGTTGGACCACTAAGTTCTAGTATTCATTACTAGCATACCATATGTACACTATTAGGCTACGTATATGTATACTAGAAGCACATTACGAACAACTCCTCACCTTAGCTTAACCCCAACTTGGACTATCTTATCTTTAGAGTAGTTGCTCAGTATGTGCCACACTACACCATTGATACCCTTTTTATCCATCCTACTTGGCTTCCTGTTAGAACACCCTATCCTATCCATCATCTTGCCACACTTCACCTTCCTTTGGGGTTATACGATACCCTAGGGAATACTCTTGGGTGAAATGCTACAGTGGTATCTTTCGTGCGCTTGCGGAACTCATCTTGCTTTGACCCTAGGTTAGCCTAGTAGTCACAAGCATTACTGGCATCCATTGCCAGGATGAATTGAAGACGTAAGAAATACCAACAGTTGCCTATAGGACGCAATCCTAGATAGAAATGGACGGATTAAGGATACTGTTTTAGCAAAAATATATTACAAAATTTCTTATTACAAAAATTGTTATTTAGTTCACTTTTACCTTATATAAGGTCTAGCCTATCTGGATTCAAAATATATTGTTTCATTCCATTTATTCTTCTGGATTTGATTAAAAATTTCATGTTTAGATGGCTCGCACACGACGTACTGGCTTCAAGTCCTCTGGAAGACGTGTACCCCTACACCAACTTGCTCCAACCACACTTGCTCCTACATCACCTGTGGAGGATCAGGAGAACCCCGTAACACACCACATTCGTGGAGGATCCACTGGAGGGATGGTTCAGCGCCTTCATCTACTCCTACGCCATGCTGGCTACACCGGCAAGTTGACGGTGTACTACCACACTACCAGGATTTCTCGCGCTGAACGCGAGGAAAGGAAATCTGAGACTAGGATTTATCATAATGAGAAGCTACTCAAGGCACACCACTCACCAGCATGGAGATCTATGATGGTTGTGGCAGAAAAAAATGCCACTTGAGAGGCTATCACTTGCGAGTGCTACCACAACCGCGAGAATCTTGAGGGTAGCAAGTACATGTATGCTCCACAGCGACAGAATGGCACAGCTGAGTTCACACGAGAGCCCAGGAGGATTGTACTAGTTCTCAAATGATTTTGAGCCTTTATGATGGAGTTAGCCTCAGCACTCGACTACAGAATTGTCACCCAGGAGCTTCAGGATGTACAAGACCTCCTGGAGAAAAAGGAGGCCACCCTTCGTGGCTACATCATGATGAAAAATGGAGAGGATAGTGATCTCCACATCTCAGACAACAAGACTTGGACTCCTGATTCACTGGATCACAGGGCAACCAAGCGCCCTCGTGTTTCACCACCATAACCTGAGCCACTTTTAGATGAGTCAGAGGCCAGTTCTCTAGAAAACAAAGACCAGGACCCTGAGGAGAGAGAGTACATTGTAGATGTCAATGTCATTTAAGGTTAGTTAAATTGTCCTTATCTATGTAGTATTTCAAATAGTATTGTATATGTATTGTAAAAAGATGAATTATGTGTGTGTGCTTGTTTATGTTTGATGGTGTGTAACGTGAGTTGTGAAAGACTTGAGCATTTGTTCACAACCTTGTTTATCATATTTTATATTAGAACCTTGATTCATGTACATAAAAATATTTTATTTTGTTGTTTATATCTCTTTATACATTACTTTTCTTGTTTATCATAATACCCTATATCAATATGTATGTATATACATGTAAGCATGTATATACCTATGCATTATTAAAATCTGAATCTAGTTATCTACAATAGATGGCAGGTAGAAGAAGAGGTCATAATATGGACAACAACAACAACAACGAGGCTGTGAGGTTTCCTCGTCCTGAATGGAACAATAGAGGAGCCCATAGAGGAGATGTAGAAGCACTTCAACAAATGATGAATGTGTAAAATCAACTCATTCAGAATTTGACACGAGTGGTGGCTAACATGCAGCAACCACCACCACAGAATGCACCATGTCAGCCTAGGGTGAGTGAATTTCTCAATACTCAACCACCACGGTTTGCATGTGCAACAGAACCTTTAGATGCTGATGATTGGTTAAAGACTATCAAAAGCAAGCTGCAGATTGTGCAGTGCCAAGGATGTGAGAGGGTATTGTTTGCCATTCACCAGTTATCAGGACCTTCAGCAGATTGGTGGAACGCTTGCACAGCAGCCCACGCAAATCCAGAAAACATCACTTGGGAGGAGTTTAAACAAGCTTTTCGCAACCACTATGTACCAGTTGGGGAAATAAAGAATAAGCAGAAGGAATTTCTCTCTTTGAAGCAAGGAAGCATGTCAGTGCGTGAGTATCTTACCAAATTCATGCAATTTTCTCGCTATGCGCCGGGTGATATTGACACAGATGAGAAGAAGAAAGATTGCTTCATGGATGGATTAAACAGAGGACTGCAATATGCCATGTCATCCAATGATTATGCTAGATCCCAGAAGCTGGCACACAAGGCATTCATAGTAGAGAAGAAGAGACATGTGTTGGGTGAAGATCGTAAGAGGAAGATGACTTGACAGGGTCAGACTTCAGGCAGCAACAGCCGGCCTCGATTTGCATCATAGTCGGCTGGACAAATAAATTGCCCAATGGTTCCTAATCAAATGCAAAGGAACGACAATCTTGCTGCCAGACCCTCCACATTCCGACCAAAGCAACAACGCCAACAGATGCAGCAACCACGTCTTGCTTTTCCATCTCGACCAGCAGGACCAAATCCAACGAATTCACAGCAGAACAATAAAGCTCAGGTTTATAAGGTTACACGATAGTGCTACAACTGTGGAGAGGCTGGACACTTCGCCAACAGATGCCCAATGAAGAAGCCATCATAGAAATAGGACTCTATACAGGGCAGGGTAAATCATGCGAATATGGAAGAGGCCCAGGATGCACGAGATGTGGTGATTGGTATGTTTCCCGCCAATTCCCATCCTACTACAATTTTATTTGATTATTGTACTACCCACTCATTCATAGCTAGAGAATTTATAACAAGGCAGGAAATAGCTGCATACATGAATCGTATGGTAGTAATAAATTCTCCCGAAGGAGAATTAAGGGCAAGACATGTATGCCCAAAAGTAAGCCTAGACATAAATGGAGTAGTGTTCCTTACAAATCTCATTGTTATAGAATCACAAGGGATATACATAATCTTGGGAATGGATTGGTTGACAAAGTATGAGGGAGTAATTAATTTTTCAACAAGATCCGTGAAATTAACTCATACATGTTGAGTTCATGTCAACCCAAGTACCATCTAAAAATATTCAGCTCAACAAAATAGAGACAACCATTGAAGATATAAGAGTAATTAATGAATTTCCAGATGTTTTTCCTGAGGATTTATAAGGTATGCCACTAGACTGAGAAGTAGAATTCATAATTGAATTAGTACCTGGTACTGCTCCAAGATATAAGAGACCTTATAGAACGGATTCCCAGCAATTAGCAGAACTCAAGGAACATATCTGAGAGTTGCCGGAAAAAGGGTATCTCTGACCTAGTTCCTCACCATGGGGAGTTCCTGTTATATTTGTACCTAAAAAAGATGGAATTAAGAGGTTGTTTGTAGACTGTCGTGCACTCAATGGAGTGACTATTAAAAACAAGTACCTATTGCCGCGCATTAAGGACTTGTTTGATTAGTTAAGAGATGCATGTGTATTCTCCAAGATTGATCTCCATTCAGAATATCATCAACTAAAAATACGAGCTTCAGACATTCCGAAGACAACATTTGTCTCTCGTTATGGACTGTATGAGTATACGATTATGCCTTTCGGATTGACAAACGCTCCAGCTTACTTCATCTACCTTATGAATAAGGTATTCATGAAGTATTTATACAAATTTGTTGTGGTATTTATTGAAGATATTCTGATATTCTCAATGAATGGGGGGGAACATGAGAAACATTTTAGAATGGTATTGCAAAAATTGTGCAAAAAAACATCAATTATATGCCAAATTTAGCAAATGTGAATTTTGGCTAAGGAAAGTTTCATTTCTGGGACATATAATATCTGAAGGAGGAATACTTATGGACCTAGATAAGATAGCTGATGTTCAAAAGTGGAAGACAGCAGAGAACGTCAAATAAATCCGAAGCTTCTTAGGATTGGCGGGATATTATCGATGATTCATTGAAGGATTTTCAAAGATTGCAAACCACTTACTAAGATGCTTGAGAAAGGAGTCGCTTTAATATGGACGCCTGAGTGTGAATCAAGTTTTCAAGAGTTGAAAATGATATTGACGGTAGTTCTCGTTCTGGTTATGCCAGATATGCAGAAGGAATTCTTTGTTTATTGCGATGCTTCAGGATAAGGATTAGAATGTGTTCTTATGCAAGAAGGACATGTCATTGCATATGCTTCTCGACAACTTTAGAAGCATGAGAAGAATTATCTTACGCATGACCTAGAGTTAGCAGTAGTAGTTCATGCACTGAAGCTCTGGAGACATTAGCTAATAGGTAAGAGGACAGAAATCTACACTGACCATAAGAGTTTGAAGTATATCTTCACACAACCAGATCTAAATCTCAGGCAAAGAAGATGGTTAGTGTTCATCAATGATTTTAATGTGGGGATTAATTACCATCCGAGAAAAGGTAACATAGTTGCAGATGCCTTAAGCAGAAAAGTATATGTCAATATGTTGTCCATGAATAACCTACAGCCGCAACTTTGTGAAGAATCCACGAGACTTAACCTAAGTTTGGAGAATAACACTGACGCAGTTGCAATGGAAGTGTATTCAACGCTTGAACAGGATATTCGGAATGGTCAGAAAGATGACGAGAAGATACTAGAAATTAAAATGTTCATCAAAGAAAAAAGAGGTCCTGGATTTCGAGAAGACAACCACAGTACAGTATGGCATGGAAAGAAAATAAGTGTACCTGATTTTAAGGAGATTTTAGAGGTAATTCTCAAAGAAGCCCATGATTCTAATTACTCCATTCATCCCGGTGGTACTAGAATGTATTAGAATCTGAAGAGTAGATATTGGTGGTATAGAATGAAGCGAGACGTTGCAAAGCATGTAGCTCTATGTAACACATGTCAATTAGTGAAAGCAGAGCATGAAAGACCCGCAGGATTATTACAACTACTCAATATACCTGAATGGCAATGGGAAGTAATAGGAATGGATATCATCGTGGGTTGGCCTAGGACCCAATCATGATATGATTCAATATGGGTAAATAGTTGATAGATTAACTCAGGTTTCTCACTTTATTCCAGTTAAAGAAACGTATAGAGGGGAAAAACTAGCAGAATTATACATGTCCAGAATTGCATGTTTACATGGTGTACCCAAGAAGGTAGTGTTAGATAGAGGTACGCAGTTCACTTTGAGATTCTAGCAGAAATTACATGAATCTATGGGAATCCGTCTCAGTTTTAGCTCAACATATCATCCGCAGACTAATGGACGGATAGAAAGGACTAGACAGATAGAAACGACTAATCAGATCCTTGAACACACGCTTAGAGATTGTGCACTCAAGAATAGAAGCTGGGATAAAATTTACCTTATGCAGAATTTTCTTATAACAACAGTTACCAGGCCAGTATGAGGATGTCTCCATTTGAGGCATTATATGGAAGAAAATGCAGAACTCCTCTGCTTTGGGATCAAACTGGGGAGAGTCAAATATTTGGGCCACATGTTCTAAGAGACGCGGAAAGGAAAGTTAAGGAAATTCGCAACAACTTGAAGACGGGTCATACCAGGCAAAAGAGCTATGCAGATATAAGACGACGGGAGTTGATCTTTGAAGTGGGAGATTATGTGTATCTAAAAGTGTCACCCATCAGAGGACATTGTCGATTCAAGGTAAAAGGCATGTTAGCACCTCGGTATATAGGGTCATTCAAGATACTGGAATGAAAAGGAGAAGTTGCATTGTTTGGAGTTACCACCTTGGTTGTCGGATGTGCACAATGTTTTTCATGTGTCACACCTTAAGGTTTGAGAACCCAAAAAGAACAATTACCAACGGAAGAATTGGAAGTACAAGACCTCGTATACCGAATACCCCGTCGAGGTTCTCGAGAAAATGAAACGAATTACTAGAAACAAGAGGATTCGTATGTGCAGTGTACAATGGAAACATCATTCCAAAGAAGAAGCTACAAGGGAAAGAGAAAACAAACTCAAGTCATAGTTTCCTAGGCTATTTTTTTAGGATTTTCAAATCTTGAGGTCGAGATTCATTTTAATGGGGGTAGAGTTGTAACACCCAAAATTTTCAAAAACTTATAAACCAAAACGAAGATACATAGAGTTGCATTATTTAAGTTTGCATTTGAGTGTAGATGTTTGAACATAAATGGAATTCGAATTGGGAAACAGAAAATAAGCAAAAGAAAACAGTGGGACGAAACACCTCACTAAAGCCAGCCCAAACCAGCCCACAACCTCTCTCTTCCTCTCACTGCCATTGGACCCCACATGTCAGTTTTGTTTTCTTCCCCAAATAACCGTGCCTCCTCCCTCAGCCGCGCACGTGCTGCCCTGATCCGCTGCGACCGATCACTTGCACCCCCTGCCAATGGTCACGCAACAACTGCCGCCCCTGCCTCACCTATTTACACTCCTCAGAATACCCCATTTTTCTATATGATCACCCCCATTCCATCCCGGTAACTTTTTCCGCCACTCACCGTCGATCTCCTAAATTACACAACTTTCTCCCTTCCTAACACGTTATGCACCCTCACACGGTCACAGGGAAGATCATCGACTAAGTTTCAACAAGAAATTGTGACCGAAACACCGCATCGGTGAAAACCCGTTGCCATCGTCGCCGTTCGCTGACCACAACCCATTTCTAGGCCTTTGGATCAACAAGACCACTCTAGGTAATTTCTTTGTGGTCCCTTCTTTGGTTTTGAGTAGAAAAAGTCGAGGAACAATGATGTTTTTATGAAAATTGATTAACTTTAGTGAGATTTCCGCCGTTCGCCGTCAGGAGCCGCTATTGGCATTGCCGGGAATGACGTGGCTGGATAACATGCATTGATTTCTCATATACGACTGAGATTAGAAGGAGGATACCGGTTCAGGTATTTTAAATCAGAGTCATCTGTTTTAAATCTCTCGGTCCACAATAGATCTCAGAATACCCCTTCATTTGATCTAATATGGGCCCTCCAAATTATATCCAATGGCCCATATTTAAATAAGTCATAATTGTTGGAAATTTTATGGTTAGACCCCTTAAGATTTAAAAGAATTCAGTTTAGGTCCTAT
Organism: Neostapfia colusana; assembly: GCA_030760725.1. Taxonomy (NCBI): domain Eukaryota; kingdom Viridiplantae; phylum Streptophyta; class Magnoliopsida; order Poales; family Poaceae; genus Neostapfia; species Neostapfia colusana. Next base: position 97,299,892 of record JASWHV010000007.1, on the reverse strand, counting down.
GCATTGCAAAATAGACCCTAAACTCTAGGATAATTATGAAACATACTCTAGGTTAACCTAGTAACCCCTGTATTATTTAAAAATTATGAAAAATTTCTGTAAACTCAATTAGACCCCTGAATTCTTATAAATTTATTTTTAACCCTGTGCAGTTTATATTAACTTTTTAAACCCTGTAATTAACCAAAATACTACATATATATATATATTCTGAAAATTAAAGAAAAGTTTTAAAATAAATCTGTTTTCATATTTTAAAAAACATATAAATTCTGTAATTGTAAATAAACAACATTTAGGCTGAGATGATATTCCAATTGTAGTAATAATGCTAAAAACATAATAAAAACAATATGTACTTTGAAAAATCAGTAGAAATTACTTAAAATGCATAATCAAATTCTTAAAAATAAATAAAAGCAATATATACTTTCAAAATAATTATAAAAATACTTTAGAAACATAATTAGGTCTGAAATTATGTTAAAAATTGTATATATTCATATATATATATATACTTTAAAAGTTGTTATAAAAATGATATAAAGTTATAAGTAAATCTTTTATCATAAGAACCTACATATATGTATATATATCATATTATTAGCAACTTTACACTTGGATAATAAGTGAAATACGAACAAATAAATGTATAATTATACATATAAGACATAAACACATAAAAATTATAAATATTAAATGAAAATTTTTGTTCTTGTTAATTTGTAATGATTGTCTACTTTGTTATATTTCTTATTTTGTATTATTTGTATTGTTCTATGTATATCTATGTGGATAGAACCAGCCCAAGAGCCGATTCCTATCCTCCAAGAGCAAATCATTGAAGTTTTTGAGCAGCTAAAAGAAGACAACTGTCCTTGACCATCTTGCTCCTATTTTAGAAAATTAGATAGATTAATTGGATGATGTCTTTAATATGAAATCTATGTTAGGATGTTGCCTAGTTTTCCACATTATTCCTTGAAGCCTTGGTGGGAATTACTTAAAATAGTTATTGGTCATTAATAATGCTTATCCATGCCTAGATCTTTAGGATATGGTTGGGATATAGTTGTTAATTGATATATTGGATTATATAGGAGGCACAATAATATATTGTAGAAGTACAAATCTAGATAGGCTAGTTATTTTTGTATGGTGTTGTATGCACGAGACTCGGGACAGTGCTAGTGTATGTCTTAGATTCTAAGGATTGATTCATGAATCAGATAACCCAGCTTTACAGTGCCAACATAAGGCTAAGGTGGGACAGCTTGGACAATTAATTAGGTGTTCTTCCTGCATAATATGAGTGACTAGAAGGTGCGGGGAATGGGAGTCAGAGAGACTACCCTAGGAGCCACAAGGAACAATAGGAGGCTTTTGTAGGGGAGGGTGTAGTCTTGAGAACTGCAGCGGTTAAACCTTAGTGGGCTTGTGCTTGTCGGTAGACCCTTTGTAAAGGTCTTATAGTGATCTCTTGGTCACACACCAAAGGAAGCGTTTAATGTGGTTAGCTACCATGGACATCAGGGAGGTTCTTTAGTCCGCCTGGCAATAGGGGATGAAATCACGACTTGTGAGTAAAGTGGTACCATCTTTAGAGAGAATAAAAACTGTCATGACAGTCGTGCTCACGGTCAAGAGTGGCTTGGACTTGTTCATAATTAGTAAACATTAAATGGATTGGGTGGGAATGTTGGGTGGTGTAACCTGACAATGATGGTTTAATTATGAAGATGGGGAGATTATAATCACTTAGTAGTATAGGATACTAATAAGTAAATCTAAGGATTTAGGATTAATGCTTAGTTCTTAACTTGAGTGAGCCTTCCTTGTTATTGGCCTACATGTCATCTCTTTCCTACAATTGTTGAGTAACATTGGTACTCAAACTTGCTTTTATTGGTCGTTAAATATTGCTCAGGCTATGGTGATGACGTAGAGTACAATGAGGAGGACTTTGATCCCGAAGAGTTGTACTAGGATGGCAGAACCCCCGGGCAACACCTATGGGGGAGCACCACATGATGATATTCCGTTGTTGTAATAATTGTGTAATATTAACTTTGTTTAGTCTTTAAAAGACAATTATGTAATATTGATGTTAAGCACGTACTTGGCTTGTATTTGTATGATATTTTATTATTGTGTACACATCCATGAAAGAACAGATCCTAACATACATATGAGATACGCCCAATTGTTCTTTTTAAAGACCGAATGTGGCATATTGCAACTCTTAATGTATTTACTTAGCATGCAAGCGTGATGTTTGGATAGTTAAGGAGCGTTGGATGTGTAACACCCTTGTTCTCATCGTCATGCATTGCATTCATTCTCAAGTAGAAATCACTTACGAAAGAAAATAAAAGGAGAAACCTAGCTGTTCCCCCTTCCCAATCCGAGTAGGGTTATCACCCTTAGATGTGGCCACCCTTAGAGAAACTTTTGAGATAAAACCCATTCCAATCCTAGTAGGGTTTATTCCCCCTTAACTTAGCTGCGCCACCTTAGAGATAAAGCTCTCCAACCTGAGTAGGATCCTCTCCCAAACCGAGTAGGACTCATCCCTCCCCTTACAATCTGAGTAGGTGTAACACCCTCAAATTCATTTCCAAGCATTGCATACATTTTTCATGTTGAGAAGCATTATAAAAGAAGTAGAAATGGAGAAAGAACTATAGAAATGGAGAAAGAACTACAGAAATGAAGAAAGGACCATAGAAATGGAGGAAGGAACCATAGAAATGGAGAAGGGCATATAGAAATGGAGAAATGGGACATAGAAATGGAGAGGGGAATGTAGAAATAGAGAGTGGAACATAGAAATGGAGAGGGGAATGTAGAAATGGAGTAAGTGACATAGAAATGGTGAGGAATGAGAAAAAGATAGCTGAAATGAGCTATTTTCAATTTCCCCAAATTTTCCCCAAATCCTCCAAATTCCCCAATTCCCCAAAAAAGGGAAATTTTCCCCACATTTGGGGACTTTCCCCCACATTGCTACCGCACCAAATCAATTGGGAAAAAGTTTGTTAGGATTTTGCTCCAGTTGGAGTAGGATTCTCCCCCCTCCCCCCCCCCCTTATAGATAGAACCCAACCCCCCCCCCCTTGGCCGCAGCCCGCCCTCCCCTTCCCCCCCCCCCCCCATGTCGGCGACTTGGAGGCCCTAGCCCCCAACTCACCGAGTTGGACCCCCCCCCTCACCGGAGTTCAGTCGCCGGTGAGCCCCGTCACGCCTCACCGTCGCCGGAAAAGAGCCGACGATCTGTCCTGCCCTAATCATCCATAGAAAAACTTCCCGCTGCTGCCATTGCTAGAAGGAAGGCTCTGCCACCAAGGAGGAAGTGAGGTAGGTCTCCATTACCCATCTTACGACGTCGCCGCTGTTTCTACGCATCCGTTTTCTTCGCCCCCTTCGAGCAGAAACTTTTTCGTGTGGACAGATAACGTTTTGATCGGTTTTTGATGGTGGGATTGATCTAGATCTTGAGTCAAGATCATTACCACGTCCACACTTCATCCCAGCACCCTTGTTCATCATAAAACCCAATGAAAGCCCATTAAAACATGCAAGAACACATACAAACTGGATTAACAAAACTGCACCATAGGATTTGCATTCATCTACCCTATTGCATCTTGAGTAAAGTTTGTGCATGATGATTGATTGCTGTAAATTTTGTATGTGCGTGATCGTGAGTAGAAAAACAAGCTCAAGAGGCCATCTACGAGGATCTACAGCACCAAGGCTTCGAGACGCTCGAACAACAAGAACCACGGGAGCAAGGCAAGTGCCCCTTGACCATATTGATCCCATGTTTTGAAACTGTTTTGTTTGTGAAAACGTGTATGCTTGAGTCAACTTGATGGGACACCCTTTTATAGGAGTTTACTAGTTTTGTTAACCATCCTTGTCGCTGGGAGAGTTGATGAGTCGGGTATGGTCATTTTTCCTTTTTGCTTCGCTTAATTCACGGAATACGGGAAGCTGAAATAAAACATGTCTAGCTACTGCACTCATATGAATAATGATGATGAGATCTTGATGATGTTAATGGGCATGGAATCGAGGAGATCTAGGCAAGCTTGGTTCGTGAATGTTGCTGGATGAGATGGTGGTACTTGCCGTAGATCTAAGGACCGGTTCATGCGAGAGTATGCCAGGAAAACGGTGCCACAACAAGGCCAAGTATGGGTGCGGCTTAGCTGATTAATTATGTGTGTTGCTAGCTTGTTATGGACCGTGGATGGCGCGGGGAATGGGAATCGAGGAGGACTGCCCTGGGAACTGCATGGCACAAGAGGGGGCCCGTGGGTGAGAGAATGGTGATTCGAGCCTGCCGGTGAAACCTTAGTGAGTCCATACATCTAGTAGCCCGTTTGTAAAGGCTATTTTGTGATCTCTTGGCCATACACCGACGGTTGTGTACTGGTATAATGGAGGTTCTGCAGTCACCGACGGGTGACGAAATCACGAACTTGTGGGTAAAGTGGTGTCACCTCTGCAGAGTGTAAAACTATCATGACAGCCGTGCTTCCGGTCACAAGCACCTGGCCAACTTCCATGATTAGAGGGGAAACTTGGCTCGATATTCGGTATGGTTATGGTATGGTCATTGGGAATGGTTTTTCAGACTATTTTGAGTCATGACAATGAGTTTGGCTTTGGCTATATGAATATGAGATGGTTATGAATATTTTATGAGCATGAGATGAACTTGAGAAAGATTAATGGCTGGATGAGACTTGATAAATGGTGAATTATTATGAAAGAATGTTGCTGTTTTACTTGGTCATATTGGGATTAAACTTACCTAGACTTAGTTGCTGTTTTTATCATGTTTGTGAAATAAAATTTGCTTGCTGCAATGAGCCTTTTTATTTCATACCTTGTTGTAAGCTACATGTCATACTTTTCCCGCACTTGCTGAGTACGACATGTACTCACCCTTGCATTATCACATAAACATCAGCAACAGGAGAGGAGTACATCGAGGACCATGTGGAGTACTAGGCGTGCGAACTACCGTCAACATGTCTGTGAAGTTGAAGATGGAGCCTGGTGCTATTTAGTTATTTCCGCTGTCGTTTAGAGACTTCCGCTGCAAGAATAAGTTAGAGATTCATGAGTGAGACAATGAGTCGATGTAATAAAATACTTAAACAGTATTTATTCGTGGTTATATTCTGAATTCAATTTGTGGATTACGTGTGTATGTGTGATGAACATTCTGGGCACACATATGCATTAACTTGGTTCTGTTTTCGGAACCGGGTGTCATAGTAGGACTCATACCTCCTCTTCCAAACCAAGTAGGACTCATCCCTCCTCTTCCAAACCGAGTAGGACTCATCCCTCCCCTTCGAGTAGGACTCATCCCTCTCCTCCCAAACTGAGTAGGAAACCCCCAAAACCCTGGTCACGCCCCCTTTTTGGACAAAAACCCCCTGGTCGTGCACTCCTAGGGATTATCCCCCTCCAATCTGAATAGGAGATTGCCTCCCCCATGGCTGCGCATTGGGATTAAATCCCAGCCCTTGATCAATTTTTTTGCTGACATCCTAGCCCCCCTTGGTTGCACCCTTCCCCTTTAAATAAAACCCAAACCCTAGCCGCCACCCTGCCCCAAAAACAAAGCCTTGTCGCCCCCTTGCTGCCCTACTGCGCCCCTGCCAAGGAGAAGAGTTTTGGGCACAGCCCTAGGTCCCTGCTGCCCTGATCCTTGGCTATTGCCCTCCATTCCCCGGCCGCAGCCCTGATCCTTCCATCAATGAGCCCCAGCCGCACTGCATTGTCCACAAGGAAGGCCCTAGCTTCTGCCACGAAGGGAAGGACAAGCCAGCCGCAGAGAAGGAGAAGAGGAGGAAGAGAAGCAGGAGCTGTCATCCTTCGTGCAGCATCGCTGCTGTTGTCTCCATCCCTGCTTCATCAAACCCCACGACCAGAAGTTACTGCACGTAAGTAGATCACTCTCCAGTCTAGGTCTTGACGGTGAAAATTGATCTAATACCCGAGCTAAAACCACAGCTGCACCAAATTGGTTTCCAGCAGCACCAATCATCACAAAACCCCACTAAAACCTACCCAAACTCGCATGGGCATATGTAAACATAGTAGTGCAGATTGCATTGTAGGATTGCATGCATCCTCATCATCGCATCTTGAGTAAAATGTGTGCATCGTATTCATTGATTGTATTGTATTGTATGTACGTGATCGTGAGTAGGACACACTCAAGAGGCCATCTACGAGGACCTCAAGCACCAAGATTTTGAAGTGCTTAAACAACCCACTTCGTTGGAGCAAGGCAAGTGCCCCTTGACCATATTGATCTCGTGTTTTTGTGACAAACTACATGCTGGTCAACTTGATGGGAAATCCTTTTCGTAGGAGTTTACTAGCATTTTTTGCCATCCCTTGTCTCCGGGAACTTGTTGAGCCGGGTATAAGGTTGTTTTTCTCTTTTGCGCCGCATCGTTTCCGGGATTACAGGAAACTGAAATAAATTTGTTTAACTACTGCATTCATGAATATTAAAGATGATGAGAAAATGGTGATCTAAACAAGCATGGAACTGGGGTGATCTAGGCAAGCATTGCTTGTGGCTGTGTCAATGATATGGTGGTTGCTTGCCTTAGATCTAAGGACCGGTTCATGCGAGAATATGCTAGAAAAACTGTGCTACCATAGCGCCAAATATGGGTGTGGCATAGCTGACTAATTAGGTGTGTTGCTAGTTTGTTATGGACCATTGGATGGCACGGAGAATGGGAGTCTATGATGGACTGTCCTAGGAATTGCATGGCACACGAGGGGCCTGTGGGTGGGAGAATGGAGATTCAAGTCTGCCGGTGGAACCTCAGTGAGTCCGTACATTCTAGTAGCCCCTTTATAAAGGTTTTTTTGTGATCTCTTGGCCATACACCGAAGGTTGTGTACTGGCATAATAGAGGTTTCTCTAGTCGCCAACAGGTGATAAAATCACGAAATTGTGGGTAATGTGGTGCCATTTCTGCAGAGTGTAAAACTATCATTATAGTCGTGCTTTCGGTTACAAGCACCTAAAGCACCTGACCAACTTCCATGATTAGAGGCAAAACATGGGATGGTTATTTGGGTCTGGTTTTGGTTGTCATACTGGACCGGTTTTGGTTATATATATATGAGACTGCTTCGGTTATGTGAGTATGTGTTGATCATGAGAACTTGTGAATTGGGATGAGCTTGAGAATGAGTATTAGCTGGTTAAAACTTGGAATGATGGAGTATGATGGTATGGAACATGACACATGATGAACTATTTGGTTATGTTGGGAATCAACTCACCTAGACATTGTAGGTTGTTTTCTTGTGATTGCAAAATAAAATTTGCTTGCTGCAATTAGCCTTTGCTTCCAATTGTGTTTAAGCTACATGTCATACTTTCCCGCACTTGCTGAGTACGAAATGTACTCACCCTTGCATTTCTCACAATATTTCAGCTACAGGAGAAGAGTACTTCGAAGAGTAGGTGGAGTACTAGGCATGGACACTACCGCAACTGCCTGTGGAGTCGGAGTTGGAGACCGCTGTCTTTTCCCTTTCGCTGCTGTTTAGTGTCTTCCGCTGCAAAATAAATTAGATACTCATGATTGAGACATTGAACTATTGTAATAAAGCACTGAAGTACTATTTGTAACATGGTTAAGTTCTGGATTCAGTTTGTAATGTACTTGTGTATGTGTGATGAATGTCCTAGCACACATACATATCACTTGGTTCATTTTCGGAACCAGGTGTCACAGGATGTCTCGTAGACCAACAGATTGTAGGGGTAGGCTGCAGGTGGTGACATCCCTGTCCATCCTTTGTACTCCCCCACGTTCGGCTATGCCACAGGCTCTTAGCGCGAGTATCTCTAGTAGACCACGGGTAAGTCCGTGCCCGATATATTGGACCACTAAGCCCTAGTATTCTCTACTAGCATACTCATATGTATATTATTAGGCTATGCATATGTATATTAGAAGCACATTAGGAATGACCTTTTCTTAGCTTAACTCTCACTAGAACTATCTTACATTTAGGAGTACATTGCTTAAGTGTGTGTCACACTACCCTTGCTATCCTTTTATCCATCCTCCTTGTTTTCCCACTAGAACATCCTATTCTATTTATGATCCTGCCACACTTCACCTTTCTTTGGGAGGGTACGATATCCTAGGGAATACTCTTGGGTGAAATGCTACAACGGTATTTTTCATGCGCTTGTGAAACTCATCTTGCTTTGGCCCTAGGTTAGCCTAGTTGTCATAAGCATTGTTGGCATCTATTGCCAAGATGAACTATAGACGTTAGTAATAGCAACAACAACCCATGTAGGAAAGAAGTACTTCCTCCTAATTATCAAATATCATAGCCAGTACATGTTGATAGACTATTGGCAAGAAAGGATAAAGCCCCTTATGCAATCAAGGAGTTCTGGAGCCTGGTGGAGAATAAGACTCGGAGGATACTCAAGGTGCTCAGGACCGATAGAGATCGAGAGTTCACCACAACCGAGTTCGACAAGTTTTATGCCAAGAAGGGTGTTGAGTGGCGTCTTATATCTCTACACACCACAACAGAATGGCATGGTGGAGAGAAGGAATTAGACAGTGGTGGCGATGTCGAGGCGCATGCTCAAAGCTAAAGACATGGCACCTGAATTCTGGGGGCACGGGAAGAGGGAGGGAGTAGTGATGACTGCGGTGTTCATCCTGAACCGCGTGCCAACAAGGAGTGTACTCACCAAGATCCTATTTGATGTCTGGTATGGGCGCAAACCGAACCTCTCCTTCCTCAGATCATTCGTTTTGTATGGCACACATGAGAATAGCGCTCCCACAACTAACTGAGCTGGAAGACCAAAGAAAGAAGATGATCTTCCTTAGCTACAAACCCGAGAGTGAGGCATATCAGCTCTATGAACTGAAAAGAGGCCAAATGCACGTCTCCCAAGATTTCATGATAGAGGTGGACAGAAGGAGTTGAAAAAAAGTTAGAAGGAATGCGCTGGGCAGCTCCTTCTTCTTCGAGTTTGAAAAGAGCCCCATTGTGGTCAGGGTTGGAGCGGGTCCAACAAGGGTTTCAACCCAAATAAGAAGACGTCCAAAGCCAGGCTTTGTCTCCAAATGTGAGGGGCGAATAGGCCAGCACAAATTCCCCCAGTTCAAGGGGATGTCGAACATCCTAGTGCGGCTATTCCGCCAAACCACGACCCCGGGGGATTTGTGTCTCCCCCATCGGTGCTAACACCATATGTCAATGCAGCGTATTAGGGAGAACCACTATGGTTCCAGTAGGATTGAAGGATATGAGATCAGCTACCCGAAGGGGTGAATGATAGATTAAACAAAAAAATCAGCGAAAGACTTAATCCTCAACAAAAAACCGATATACTGCAAAAACAAGCGTGTGCGTGTGTTTTGTAACTAGCAATATGACCAAAAGTCCAAAAGTGATAAAGAATCAAGTTACAAAACCAACACAACAAAAATCAACTCAATTGATAGAGTAGAACTAAATATGGTAAAAAACATGGGAAAGGGTTAGTATGATATACCGAGCTAAGAACTAATCTGATATGTTGCATAAACTCGTGTGACATGCAAACCGTGACTCCAATTACTTTTAAATCTCACAGATGTTAGAAAATCGGTCATCCCAGCAAAATTTCAGGATTTTCCTCCAAAGGATTCTCCAGTTAAAATTCCTAACAGTTTAAACTTTGAGGAATTAATTCTGGAGAAATAAGGGTTTTCATGAAGTGAAACTTGATTTGCTGGAAAGTGATCAGAGAGCTGAATCCAAAAAAAATTTGGTTCACTCGATTTGGAGCTTTCTAGCCAAAGTTATGAGGATTTGAAGTTTGGAAGAAATCTGAAAATCGGGGGAAAAAGTTTAAACTCTCGGGGGCCCGCGGGGACACGTGTTGAGCACGGAGGTGTCCGGCACACCGGGGCTCACAGGGTATTTGCGCGCCAGCACAGCCGATCCCGGCCACACCTGATCCTGATTTAAATTCCTCAGCCGCTGACACATGGGCCAGCCGGCTTCGTCTTCCTCCCGGCACTCTCTCGCGCCCGCGCCGCCGACCTCGCCGGAGCAGACCCGGAGCTCGCCGGTTCACCGCTGCCGGACCTCCCATGGTCTGAAACTCGCTGTCAGGGGGTTGTCGACGTCGAGGAACACGTCGGTGGTGTCAGGTCGGGCTGGGGGTGACCGGAAATAGCCCGGCAACGTGCCGCGGCCTCGGTTGAGGTTCGGCGCCGTCGACCGTGGGTTCTAACCCGCCAACACCTCAAACAAACGGTCCTACAGCATCACTGTACCTCTAGGAAGCTCTACAAGGTGTCAAAAGGGCTCAGGGATGGCGGCAAGTCGGTCGGCACCGTGTGACCGATCGTGCCCGCCATGACCGCCCTTGATCGAGCTCGAAATTCATCACTCCTAGACAGTTTCACGCCACGGATGCAGGAAAGAACTTGATCGCTGGCTAATCCCAGCGTCTATGTGCAAGATTTGATAACCACCGAAAGATCATAGAGCGAGAATTTGAAGAATCCGTACCGGAAGCTCGGTTTACGGTCGCCGGAGCAAAAACTGGAAATTCTCTGTGGATTCTTCACGGTTTGCTTCCAAACTTGGAGGAGAGCAGCACGGTGGTCGCGCGCTCCTGTTGCCTCTCTTGCTGGACCGTGAAAACGCCTGTGGAACGCTGTCCACGGGCGCTTGACTCTCGGCTGAGGCTAGGTCGCCGCGGTGGCGATCGTTTTCGGGCAAAGGAGGTCGGAGCTCAGGGTTTCTGGCGTTGGGGAGGTGGAGTGCGACCTCAGGTTGCTGTCTAGCAGCTCAGGAACGAAGGAGGAGATTGTTTTGCTGGTTTTTCCGATTGAGCAGAGAGCTGCGGCGAGAAACAATGCCGCTGCTCGGGTTTGCCCGCGAGAAGATAAAGCCGGCCGACTCCTGCTCGGCTGAGGCGGTGCCGGTCGCATGGGGGCGCGAGCAAGCCGCCCTGGGCGCCAGCGCGCGGAGAGGGGAAGCAGCTGGTGGCGCCGGTAGCTGCTCGGTGGCACAGCCGACATCTGCTCGGTGGAATTTCCCACCGAGGCTGTGACTTTGTGTGCAAGTTTTGTCTCCTTCTCTCTATGACATGTGGGTCCCACCCGGGGTTTTAACCTCTGAAATTTACTCCTGATCACTGTTGTAAACAGTGATCCCCATAATACCCTGGTGATTCAAATTATTCACCCATGAGCCACTTGAATTGATTAGAATTCAAATTGGGTTTGATTTGAATGAATTTCAGCACAAGTTCAATTTTGAATTCAAATAAAGTTTGAATTTGCCCCACTTCGCTTATGTCAAGATCAACTCCAAATGGAGTGAAAGTTGGTGTGTGAGCTCACAAAAATGTGCTGAATAAGAATCTGCCTCCCACTTTTAAATTCATGGGATAAAAACAGTTTGAATTTGAATATGGTTTCAAACTGCCCTCTTTCTATCTATACCCAAAATGACCTCAAAAAGGTTTTGAATTTGGGTAAAACTTGGCATGGACATCCTTAGCAATGTGTAGGAGTTTTCATATGTCCAGCCCACCTATATCACATGTGGGAAATACCACTTTTGCAATATGTGAGTTTGTTCTCTAATGAGCATGTTGATGGTGGTTACTTGCTCTTCATTTTGTTCATCATCTTTCCCCAAATGAGGTGTGTGTATGGTGATGAACACTTCAACTATGTGTCAAAAACTGAGGCCCTTACATTCCTCCCCCCTTAAAAGAATCTCGTCCCGAGATTATAAGGTGAAAATGAGAGAGAGGACGGTGGAAAATTACCGGATATGCGACGTGAAAAAGTCGGGGTAGTTAGCGCGAAGAAATCCTTTGCTCTCCCATGTCGCTTCGTCCATTGAGTGATTACTCCATAGAACCTTGTAGAACCACAACGTATGGTGGCGTGTGGTTCGGGCCTTTTCATCAATAATCTACACCGGTTCCTCTCGATAGGTGAGATCCGGTTGCAGATCCGCAATGTCTTCCAGCTGAATGGTAGTTGATAGCTTGAGACACTTCCTCAGCTGGAAAATGTGAAAGACGTCGTGCACACCGGAAAGTGCTTCTGGTAATTTCAGCCGGTATGCCACTGATCCACATCTTTCGGTAATCTGGAATGGACCGATGAATCGGGGTGCCAACTTTCCCCTCACCCTGAATCTGTTTACGCCCTTCATTGGAGACACGCGTAGATATAAGTGATCTCCAACTTCAAATTGTAGTGGGCGTCTTCTCCGGTCCGCATACTGTTTCTGCCGGGATTGGGCGGCTTTTAGGTTCGCTTGAATCAGTCGAACCTTTTCTTCCGCGTTGTTGACGATGTCAATCCCGAAAGTAACCCTTTCGCCAGACTCACACAAATTCAATGGTGTGCGACATTTTCTCCCGTATAGCGCCTCATAAGGCGCCATCTTGATGCTGGCTTGGTACCCATTGCTGTACGAGAACTCGGCTAATGGCAAGTGATCATCCCAATTCTTGCCGTGGTTGATAGCGCAAGCTCGTAGCATGTCTTCTAGGATCTGATTTACCCGCCCGGTTTGTCCATCCGTCTGCGGGTGGTATGCTGAACTATGGATCAGCTTCGTCCCCAAGGCAGCGTGCAGCTGCTCCCAAAAACGGGACACAAATAAAGTGCCCCGATCCGATATGATAGTACGGGGTACGCCGTACAAGCATAGGATCCGTGAGATGTACAGTTCAGCGTACTTCTTGGCGTTGTAGTTGGTGTTGACCGGGATGAAATGGGCAACTTTGGTGAGCCGATCGACGATCACCCACACAGAATCATGCTTTTGAAGAGTGGTGGGTAAACCGACGATGAAGTCCATGCTCACATCCTCCCACTTCCAGGCAGGAATGTCCAGTGGTTGCAGCAGTCCCGGTTTCCGCATATGGTCTGCCTTCACCCTTCGACATGTATCACACTCGGACACGTATTTTGCAATCCTATGCTTCATCCGTGTCCACCAAAACTTGCTTCTGAGTTCTTGATACATCTTGTTGCTGTCGGGGTGAATAGAAAATTTTGATAAATGAGCCTCATCAAAAAATTTCTTCCGTAATTCCGGGTTACGGGGTATGACGATCCGGTCCTTGAACCATAGGATGCCGTCTCCGTCCTTCCGGAAACATTTCAACTCCCCACTGTGTACACGTCTCCGCAAATGCGACATGCCCTTGTCATTCTTCTGGGCTCCCGCTATCTCTTCACGGATGGTGGGGATCAAAGCTAGGTTGTAGAGAGCTCCGTGTGGAATCACATGTAGTGGTGGTTCGCTCTCTTCCAACGGTGTGATGGTCAGATTATCTGCCACTACGTTTGCCTTGCCTGGATGATAATGGATTTCTATTTCGTGATCTTTTATCAATTCTAACCATCTTCGCTGCCTCATGTTCAACTCCTTCTGAGTGAATATGTACTTGAGGCTTTTGTGGTCGGTATATAAATGTACGAGGTTACCGAGTAGGTAGTGCCTCCACATCTTCAGTGCAAGTACCACGGCAGCGAGCTCCAAGTCATGGGTTGGATAATTCTGCTCATGGTTTCTAAGCTGCCGTGATCCATACGCGACCACTCTTCGGTCTTGCATCAGCATACATCCGAGCCCAATGCCGGATGCATCGCAGTACACATCGAACGGCTTTGTTGTGTCTGGCTGCGCCAAAACCGGTGTTGATGTCAGGTGCTTGACTAGAGCTTTGAATGCTGCTTCACACGCTGGACTCCAAACATATTTGGTAGCCTTTTTCAGCAGCTCTGTCATTGGCTTGGCAATCTTTGAGAAGTTCGGAATGAACCTCCGATAATATCCCGCGAGTCCGAGGAAACTCCGTACCTCGTCAACAGTTCTCGGGGATTTCCAATTCAGCACTTGAGTGATCTTGCTCGGGTCTACAGCGATACCCTCCGCTGAGATGATATGCCCGAGAAAAGGCACTTCGATATCCAGAACTCGCATTTGCTGAATTTCGCGTATAGCTTGTGATCTCGCAGCCATTGCAAGACTATAAGCAGATGCTTCTTGTGATCTTCTTCCGACTTGGAATATACCAGGATGTCGTCGATGAAGACCACGACAAACTTGTCCAGCTCCGGCATGAATACCGAGTTCATCAAGTACACGAAGTGAGCTGGAGCATTGGTGAGGCCGAAGGACATGACCAGGTACTCATAAAGTCCGTACCTCGTCGAGAAAGCTGTCTTTGGAATGTCCTCAGCCCTTATCTTAATCTGATGGTACCCGGATCTTAAGTCCATCTTGGAAAAGATCTTTGCTTCGACCAACTGATCAAACAACATGTCGATCCGTGGCAACGGGTACTTATTCTTGATGGTTACGGCATTTAGTGGACGATAGTCCACGCAAAGCCGCAACGTCTCATCCTTCTTCTTTACAAATAATGCCGAACAGCCCCATGGCGAGGAGCTCGGCCTAATAAACCCCTTCTCCAGAAGGTCCGTGAGCTGAGTCTTCAGTTCAGCCAATTCCTTGGGCGCCATCTTGTACGGCCTTCGGGATATTGGCATGGTTTCTGGTGCAAGTTCAATCTTGAACTCCACCTCTCTATCGGGCGGCATCCCCGTCAAATCATCTGGGAATACGTCAGGGAACTCTCGTACCACTGGAATATCTTCCAATCTGATGGTTGTGGCTTGATAAACACTTGGAAGTTTTATTTCTGGACTATCCATAAATAAGGAGTGAGACTCGTGCACTTGTGAATTCAAATGCACGATTCGGAGGACAGTGTCTAATACAGCGCCGTGGCGGGTTAACCACGGCATCCCTAAGATGACATCGACCTTTTGTCCCTCTAAGATTATGAGAGACGTAGGGTAGACTCTACCCTCTAAGCACAATGGCACTTTTGGGACCATCATGCTTGCTGAAATTTTCCCACCCGGTGAACAGATCACATAAGGACTATCGGTGGGTAGTATTTGCAAGCTATATTTATCAATGAAAGCTTGGCTAATGAAGCTATGTGTGGCGCCTGAATCAAACAGTACTATAGTGGGATGCTGGTGGAGTTGGAACATACCCGCAAGGATTGGCTCGCCCTCCGGCACGTCCTCTATGGCAAGCTCGTGGACGGTGCCGGACCTAGGGTTTGCCCGCCGCGCATTAGTAGGGTTCTGGGGCTGATTCCTCCCGGGAAACTGCGGTGCCACTCCGCCGCCTTGCCTCTCCGGGCAACTGCTCGTGAAGTGTCCTGGACGACCACACTTGTAACATGTGGCCGCCGCTGGTGTAGTGCTCGGGGGACGAAAGCCCAGCATGCGTTGCTGAGGTGCATACGCACGCGGCATCGTCCGCTGCTGCTGTTGTTGTTGCGGTGGTGGTACTGGCAGTGCCGGCCTGAATGCCAGTGAAGAGTACGGCCGACTGCGGAAAGGCATCGACCTCTGGGGTGGCTGCCAGCGTGGACCTGATGGTGGGCGATTCACCATCCGAAATTTCTGAGAAGGACCGCCTCCTTCTCCGCTGCTCTGCGGCGCGCTTCGCTTTCGCTCTGCCGCCGCCAACTCCTTGCCGGAGTCCTCCTGAACAATCGCAGCATCAATGATGTCGTTGAGGCTGCCGCGATTGAACATCGCCAACTTGTCCTTCAGGAGCGGGTTAAGCCCCTGGTAAAAATGGTCCCTCCGCTTCTCGTCGGTATCGGCATGATACGACGCATAAAGCGCGAGATCGTTGAACGCCCTGGAGTATTCCAGCGCGTTCCGGCTCCCTTGCTGCAGGTGTAGAAACTCCTGCGTCTTCCTCTTCATCAAACCTGGCGGTATGTGATAGGCACTGAAGGCCGTCCGAAACACCGTCCAGGTCATCACTCGGTCGGTGGGCTGTGAAGCACAGAAGTTGGCCCACCACGCGCTCGCGGATCCTTGGAGCTGCTGGACCGCGAACTGAGTCTTGCGCTGCTCACTTATCTAGAGCAGCCCGAACTTCATCTCTATAGAGCGGAGCCAGTTGTCCGCGTCAAGTGGTTCATCCGCCCTTGAGAATACCAGGGGATGAGTCGCTAGGAAGTCGGAGTAGGAGCTCTGTTGACGCTCCTCACGGTCTTGACGTCTCTCTGGGCGAGACGTATTCGCAATGAGAGTTTGCAGCAACTCTGTGTGCTGCTGATGTGAACCCGCCATTGCTGCGACGATGTCGGCCAGTGTAACCATTGGCAGTGGCGGTGGCGGTGTTTGCTGTTGCTGCTGCTGTCCCGAGGAGTCCTCGGGAGGCTGTTGGGAGGTCTCTCCCCCTTGACTAGTACCCCCAACATCCGGGTTGGCACGAGTACGCGTCATTCTGAAATTCAAAACAGCAACGATTAGCACGTGTCATACTTAAAATTCCATATGTAACAGTAGGTATTGAAGTGATACATGATTAATTTGCACAACATTCACATATATTGATAAAGCATGAACTTTATACAAGATACATTATTCTCGGGTCTCCGAGAAGTCGTGCTCATGTCGTCACTACCTATACATACGCTAATGTCTACACGACATGTCACCGATTACAAAATTTGGGCTACACTACCCTGGCTGCCCTACATGGCAACGGTAACCCCCTACTCGGAGTAGAACTCGACCTCCTGCGGGTCGTCCTCCTCCGGTACCTCTGCTGGTGGCTCTGGATCTACCACCTCTTCTCCCGTTCCGGGTTCTCCCATTGTTTGAGGACCCAAGACCACCGATATGCCCAATACCGGAGGTACGAGGTCCTGCAAAGCATGCACCTCGTCCGTAGCCTGGTTGTAATCTTCTTCCCAGCCTTGCACTTCCACAATAGCGTCGTCCCGCTCTTGAGTAAGTTCCTCGTTCTGCTGGGTTAGATTCTGTACCAGTTCTTGCAACGCCGCGATGTCGACACGGCTTTTTCTCTTCGCCTTCTTCAAACGATGCAACTGATTGTGCTGTTCATTCAGTCGCTTGATTGTCGGAAGGAGCACATTGCAGAGTGCGCTGTGGGCACTCTCGAAATGGTCTCCACGGTTCGTGCTCTCTTTGAGCTTCATGGCGAGATGCTCCGTATGAACAGCTTGGCTGTCCATCACGGCGTTTCCCGCCCTCATCTGGAGGCTGAGATTTGCCTCCGCGGGGTTGTACCTTGGGCAACTCGGGTCCGTTGCCTCCAGGTACCTCTCTTCCCACACATGCTGAGCCCGTCCCTCCACCGGAACGAGTGCGTATGGAGCGCCCTCCATAGCCTGCACGTGTAGTTGGCAGAAACGTGACATGGTGTCACGGGCTGCCACTTGCCACATCCCTTCTGGTTGTCTTCCTCTCACCGTGATGGTGAACGGCACCCAACCGGGTGGCGTAGGTCCTGCAGGGACCTCGACATGGATTGTTCACGTCTTGTTCCCCTCTTCGCCTTCTTCCTTGGCGAGGTACTGCGGCATCTGGTTGTACCCGAAATATCGGAGCATTTGCCACAATGCTTCCGGCTAGCCGCTATGGTGAGAACAGTGGGAAACCACTCACCCGTTCTCCAACTGTTTATCTGCTGTCATCTGTAAAAATATATTTGAGAAATGTCAAATATTTATTTAAACAGCAAACCACTGAGTTATGACATAAGACATGTTATTGAACCCATAAAACTTGGAAACGTAGTTCAAATTTTAAATAAATTTGACTGCTGATCTGCTGTTCCCATGACAGCCCTGACCAGTTTCCCTTTCAACCTGATTTAGGCCATGTTAAAGGCAAAACCAATTCTGGAGCTCAACATCAAGTTAAAGTTAACTTCAATAGCTTTCCAGAAAGTATTTGCTTGGCCTAAGATTTGTCCTGGTTCAGAAGTTATGAGATGCCAAAGTTAACAGAATTTCTGGAGAAATCTGGACAGCACCTCCCTGCTTTAGGTACTGATTTAATCCAAGAATTCCAGTTAATTAGGTTCCTAATATGACAAAACTTTCTGTGACAAAGTTGTAACCTATCTCATAATCTTTCCAGAACTACCTCATGTTCTATTTTCGGATTTTTAAGCAGGAAGTTATGCTTAATTTACAGAGAGTTTACAGAGAGTGTTTGTTCTGCCCTGTTTTCTGGACAGTTTCAACTCTACTGCATTTTTCGATTGGTTATGGGATGAAACACCTCTGGACCTCAACAGAAGAGTTATAAAGCTCTTCCAAAGCTTTCCAGAAATGTATCATATGACCCTAACCTCGAAAGAACTCAACCTCTAACCTCTGATCAACTTCAGCCCTAATTCAGCTGAAACCAGAGTACTCTGTCCTTAACAACCTATAAGTTGAAAACTTATTAACTTTGAATATCCTGTTCAAGGGAAGGAGTTACATCAAGTTTTACTACTTTAGATCAAAACCTTCAAGTTTTAAATGAAGTTGTTCATTTAATGGGGTGTGACGCCGATGCATCACCAGATTATGTCGGTACTACGTCCTCACAAAGAAAATCCTATACCGTACTTAGCCGGCTTCGTTATTTCAGTGGCACTAAACGTCACTCGCACACGGATGCTACACGTCTACCGTTTCGTGGTCAGGCTACCTGCAGAAACTCAAACAATCATCAGACTCGGCTGCACACCGAGCCCGGAATCCATACAGTTCGTACACCCGGCCGTCATCACTCGCCCGGATGTTCTCAAGCCAAACATGCCTTGAGTTACGTGTTCACGTTTCAGACCATGTGACGGGGTCTCCCAAATTGCACCACGCACGCCAGGGATAGACGTTGCTCGAATACCCCAAACGACATGAAGAGTCGTAGAGGATATCAAAGCGGGTCGGGTTACCTGCCACCTGTGGGGCTCCACCCTTCAGCTTGTGCGCACTGGTGCACAGCGCTTACGTGCACCCCCCAAGACATAAACGTCCCGAGATGTACGATTTTCTGACATAATCAAATAAGTTAATATGCCACTTTCTATACACTAATAATATCCTTATACGGGCTACTAACAAGTTCCTCACTGGATTTTTGAAAAAGATGACCTTTTTAGTGCGTTAAACCTCAAGCGAGCTCTGATACCAGCGCTGACACGACCCCACGGTCTTGTCGAGCCAGGATCACGCTGAGGGGTGCTGCGTTGCACAGCACCGGATAACACACGTCAAAGGTACAAAGCGGAAGCGAAATTTTATTACATAAACAAGTTTATGAACATGTTTACATCAAAATAAGTTCAGTCTACACTCACGGGCGTAGACTAAGCATCAAGTGCGCGTTCAGCCCTTGAACGTGTCCTTGCTAGCACACACGCACACTAACTCTGCGGCGTGCACGACTCCCACTCGACGGGGTTCCCCTCCTGGGGTTCCGTCTCCTCTTCGGGAGTCCCTTCCTCATAGAACCCTACAAAAGCTTCAAACACAAGCAGTGAGCACGAAGGCTCAGCAAGTCTGACCCGTCTCACCTAACATGGAACTTCTACATGAGGGGTGATGGGTACATGAGGTAAAAATCATTTGCAAGGACTCGCCTAATTAGTAGAACCTTACTTTCAAGTTTTAGCAGCAGGTTGTGGAGAACCTTACGCTAAGGCACATGAGAGAGCCGCAATCAAACAAGAAACGCATTTCTCTCATGTACTTTGCCCAAAGTTGAAAAGAACTTTAGTTAGCTCTAAACTACAACAAAACATTAACAAGCAAAGTCCATCTTTCAATCAGCAGCATTTTAACATGTAACTAGCCTGTTCTTTCTACGTCACGGTATAGTGAACAAGTGGTACTCACTGACCGCGAGGGATGGCGATTATAATCGATTTACACCTGCAGGGTTACCCGAACAACCCGTCACATACGCCCGTACTCGATGTTGCCTACAACAACCATCACGGACGCTGTACGCAACTACCTTTCACCCGTTAGCCAAATGTTGAACCAGTCCAATCGTCCCGAGCAAGAGGTCTCTGCACGCGCATCTCAGTGCCGCCAGCCGATTTACACCTTGAGCTCTCAACCTACCCTCTGAACGACCAGCTATACCTCAACACCCAGCTACCCGAGTTACATCAGTTTCCCGGTTCCCATATAGCCGGTAGGTCTTCGGTACTGTTCTAGCTTGTTCAACAGGCACGCACACGGCTCGGTCCTCAATCGACACAAGCGGAGCTACAGCACACAGGCCCCAAAGCCCTGTTGCCCTTACCCTCCGCTTGGTCTCATTTTCTTGCCATGTGTTTCATGTGCTATCACTACCCGAGTCGAGTGCCTCTAGCCTATGCTCGCGAGTAGTTCCAACTACTCGACTTGTACCGAATCCTACTCTGTCTTAGCAATGCAGTGGCTAACGAGGTTTTTAATCCTAATCCCAACCCATGGTTTTCTTGGCGATGCATTTGGGTTTCCAAACAAGACTCTAATGCAAAGAATAATAGTATTCAAAGATGTGCTTAAAATAATAAACATTTATAAAAAAGGTTAATGCAAACCGGAGCTTTCCTTGCTGCTCTTGGTCGTAGGCTAGCTGCTCCTCCGGAGTAACGAAGTCTAGGACTTCGGGTTCCTCCTCGACCTTAGCGACTACATGATAGAAGCAATACATGTATTAATTTAAATGCAGTTATATTAACTTTTAAACTTGTGAAGTCTATAACTCTTACTAGACAAGCCCAATGACTGTGAAATTTTTACTGTGGTTGGTTACAACCTAAACAGAGACTTGGTCAAGTTTTAGTTGCAGCAAAGCTCATTTGAGCCCTCCACAATTAATCATGTACTTGATCTTAATTGAAGGCTTTTAGTGTGTTCTAAGGATTTTTATGAAACAAACTATGACTTTCTGAAAACTAGATTTTCAGAGGGTTCTAATGGAGTTGGTCTCACTTAATTTCAAGGTTCCTAGCTAAAGATATGAGCTAAACAATTTCAGAGAAAATTCTGAAAATGTTTCTGAACATTTTCTATTTTCTCTGGAACAGTTTCACTAATCACACCATTAGGTGGATCAAATGAGCTCAAATGGATCTGAAATTTTTATGGTAGTTCAGGGATATTTTGATGAACATCCCAGCAAAATTTCAGGATTTTCCTCCAAAGGATTCTCCAGTTAAAATTCCTAACAGTTTAAACTTTGAGGAATTAATTCTGGCGAAATAAGGGTTTTCATGAAGTGAAACTTGATTTGCTGGAAAGTGCTCAGAGAGCTGAATCCAAAAAAATTTGGTTCACTCGATTTGGAGCTTTCTAACCAAAGTTATGAGGATTTGAAGTTTGGAAGAAATCTGAAAATCAGGGGAAAAAGTTTAAACTCTCGGGGGCCCGCGAGGACACGTATTGAGCGCGGAGGTGTCTGGCACACCGGGGCTCACAGGGTATTTGCGCGCCAGCACAGCCGATCCCGGCCACACCTGATCCCGATTTAGATTCTTCAGCCGCTGACACGTGGGCCAGCCGGCTTCGTCTTCCTCCCGCCGCTCTCTCGCGCCCGCGCCGCCGACCTCGCCAGAGCAGACCCGGAGCTCGCCGGTTCGCTGCTGCCGGACCTCCCATGGTCTGAAACTCGCCGCCAGGGGGTTGTCGATGTCGAGGAACACGTCGGTGGTGTCAGGTCGGGCTGGGGGTGACCGGAAATAGCCCGGTGACGTGCCGCGGCCTCGGTTGAGGTTCGGCGCCGTCGACCGTGGGTTCTAACCCGCCTACACCTCGAACATACGGTCCTACAGCATCAGTGTACCTCTAGGAAGCTCGACAAGGTGTCAAAAGGGTTCAGGGATGGCGGCAAGTCGGTCGGCACCGTGTGACCGATCGTGCCCGCCATGACCGCCCTTGATCGAGCTCGAAATTCGTCACTCCTAGACAGTTTCACGCCACGGATGCAGGAAAGAACTTGATCGCCGGCTAGTCCAGCGTCTATGTGCAAGATTTGATAACCACCGAAAGATCATAGAGCGTCTATGAGCCATTTGAATTGATTAGAATTCAAATTGGGTTTGATTTGAATGAATTTCAGCACAAGTTCAGTTTTGAATTCAAATAAAGTTTGAATTTGCCCCACTTCGCTTATATCAAGATCAACTCCAAATGGAGTGAAAGTTGGTGTGTGAGCTCACAAAAATGTGCTGAATAAGAATCTGCCTCCCACTTTTAAATTCATGGGATAAAAACAGTTTGAATTTGAATATGGTTTCAAACTACCCTCTTTCTAACTATACCCAAAATGACCTCAAAAAGGTTTTGAATTTGGGTGAAACTTGGCATGGACATCCTTAGCAATGTGTAGGAGTTTTTATATGTCCAGCCCACCTATATCACATGTGGGAAATACCACTTTTGCAATATGTGAGTTTGTTTTCTAATGAGCATGTTGATGGTGGTTACTTGCTCTTCATTTGTGTTCATCGTGTTTCCCCAAATGAGGTGTGTATGTATGGTGATGAACACTTCAACTATATGTCAAAAACTGAGGCCCTTACAAATTCGATGGGCATGAAAGTTATGACTAAAAACGTAATCGAAGGTTGGCTGAAATTAAACAGACGCGAGAAACAGAATACGCAACCATGATGCAAAAATTTAGCACAAACAATGACTTTTACTTCAACAAAATCAGAGCTAGCTCTAAAGGATATCTTCCTCGCAGCCAAGTCCTCCCTATTTATATCCACAACACTCACAAACATAACTAAGGCACCTCTAAAATAGTCTTATTCAATTAGGACACCTCCTAACCTATTGGGACTCTATCTATTAACACATATACTAGAATACTAACCTTCTAAAACTCTTTCGATGCAGTCACAGGAGTTGTGGACACAAAAAACTCAAATTCCGGCCCTAATTTGAACTCTACAGTGCAAACTCACAATCAACTCAGAATCAGTTGTTTCCCGGCCAAAACAGTCTGATTTACTATCAAAACGCACGTCTGAATCCATCCAATTCAGACTACAACTCGGATCCACGTCCAAACCTACATTAAACAAATTAATATGATGAAATTATACCACATACTTATACCAACCTCTACACACGTTCAAACACAATCAACACACGTTCAAACACAATCATCACGAACCATGTTGCTATCAATCGATTAACACTTTGGAGGTTCATAAAATTCATAAAGTATGTTATGATCTGCATGATAAATCTACTAGCACGGTTTCTATTTAAAATAATAAAATATTTCAAAAAAATACAATCGACCAGAAATTGGTTACCATGGTATGTTGTGGATGCATTTGTGGGCCGCCAATATGGTCGGCGTGGAGCCCACAAAGCCCACAACTAGGCCGGCCAGGCCCTGCAGCCGCACCAGGAGGATATTTAGAAGAATTAATTAGATAATGTTTAGGAATAAAAGGGAGTTATAGATTGAATCAGTTTAGATAGAAAGAAATAGACTAAAAAAGGGGAAGAAAAGAATCCTAGTCAGTTTGGAGGATTATCCCCAAACCGACTAGGAGTAGGCTGCGGCCAAAGGGGGGGATCCTGTCCCCCCTTTATAAGCAGCCCCCCTCCCTCATGTTTTGAGCATCCAGGAAAAAATAAGAATCCCCGTTGAGGGTTGTTCTTCTCCTTGGATCACGGTGGCTTCGAACCCTAACCCTAGCCGCCGTGACCAGCTACTTTGTCCCCCACGTTACGTACTGCGCAGCTGCCCCCACGCCTCCTCGCTGCTGGTTTCTCCCCTGCGCAGCCCTAAGCGCAGCCAAGGGGTCTCCCCCCTCCCTGTTTCTCAGCATTTGGTATCAAGAGACTCCGGGGCAGCGACCATGTCCGGCCCTGTGGACGATTCTGGGACTTTCACCCTCCAAGATCTCGGCAACATGATGAGCAAGATGATGGGGCAGATAGACACCATCAACAAGCGCTTGGACCGCCACGATATGCACCTTGCGCGCGTTGAGAAGGCACCGGAGCGGGAGCTCTCCGGTGACGAGGACTTGCAACAAAACTCACCGCAGGGCAGCAACCTTCCCCGCAGCTGCGGCAGCCGCAAGGGCGGCGGCGGTGGCAGCGGCGGCCATGGCGGCAACGACGACCACTACAGTACCAAGCGCCCACCGGGACGCCCGACCTTCGACGACAGCGGGCTGCGTCGTCACAAGGTCAATTTCCCCAAGTTCGACGGGGAAACAGATCCGCTGCCCTCTCTCACCAAGTGTGAGACATACTTCCGAGGGACACGTACGATGCCAGAAGAAAAGGTGTGGCTCGCGTCTCTCCACCTGGAGGGTGTCGCGGCCGAGTGGTACACTGCTCTAGAACGTGACTGTGGCATCGTGTCCTGGGAGCGGTTCGCGGACTTCGTCAACATGCGCTTCGGGCCTCCGCTCCACTCCAACGACCTGGCGGAAATTAAAGATCTCCGTCGTACTGGCACGGTTGAGGAATATCAGCGTCAATTCCTGGTCCTTCTTTGTCGTTGCGAGGACCTCAGCCAGCGCCAGCAGATCAACCTCTTCACAGCTGGCCTTGGCGAGCCACTTAGAACGGATGTGGAGCTGCAGTTTCCCACTAATCTACAAACCGCCATGAGTTTGGCCAGAGCCTTTGAACGTCGACTTGCGGCAATAACAGATAGCGGAATACAGAAGGGTGCCGCCTCTCAACGCTCCACACGCTCTTCTATTGTGTCCCGCGCCTCTACTACGGCCTCAAGTGGCAGTTCTACAGCACCCGCCCCGACATCGTCAACAACGGCATCTTCTCGCCCGCGCTTCAAACGCCTTACACCCGATGAGATGGCTGCTAAGCGGGCAAGCGGCGAGTGCTATCACTGCCCTGAGCGGTACACACCGGACCATAAGTGTTCCGGCAAAGGAATCTTCCTTCTGGAGCTTGACGACGATGATGACGTTGACGCGACCGTAGCTGATATGGGCATCTCCTTACACGCCCTGACCGGCATCGACTTCGCCAACACAATGAAGCTCCAGGTCTACGTCCACGGCAACCTACTGACAGCATTGGTCGACACAGGGTCCACTCACACCTTCATCAGGGAACCACTCATCAAGGAGCTCGGCCTGATGATGTTTCCACGATCAGGTGTCGGCGTCCGAGTCGCCAACAGCGACTCTATCTCCTGTACAGGCATCTGTCCATGTGTGCCCTTGATGATTGCAGGGGATCGCTTCGACGTCACATGCTACGCACTCCCACTGGACGGCTTCGACTTTGTTCTAGGAGTCCAGTGGCTGCGATCTTTGGGACCCATTCTCTGGAACCTTGAGGACCTCACGATGAAATTGTGGCGCGGGGACCGTGAGGTGATCTGGACGGGGCTGCGAAGTTCAGCCCCGGTATTTGTCTCTCTAGCACCACCTACTGATATGATGGGCGCCCTCCTGGATGGCTTCCAGGACCTCTTCGACGAGCCACGCGGGCTTCCTCCTGCACGACGCCACGACCACCAAATCAGGCTCCTGCCGGGCACAACTCCAGTAGCTGTCCGGCCGTACCGCTACCCCCAACTTCTTAAAGACGAGATTGAGAAGCAATGCGCCGAGATGCTTCGCCAAGGCATCATCCGAGAATGCACATCTGCATTTTCCTCACCAGTACGGTTGGTCCGAAAAGCCGACGGCACGTGGCGCTTCTGCATCGACTACCGCGAGCTCAACGCCAGAACTTTGAAAGACAAGTTCCCGATTCCGGTGGTTGACGAGCTACTGGACGAGCTTCGCGGCACAAGGTTCTTCACCAAGCTTGACCTCCGCAGAGGCTACTTTCAAGTGCGCATGCACTCGGACGACATTGAAAAGACAGCATTCCGAACTCATCGAGGCCACTATGAGTTCTTGGTGATGCCATTCGGCCTCACCAATGCGCCGTCCACGTTCCAGTCGTTGATGAACGACGTCCTCGACCCCTACATCAGAAAATTTGTGCTTGTCTTCTTTGATGACATATTGGTGTATAGCAGGTCCTAGGTCGAACACTTTCAGCACATCAAGCAGGTGTTCCAGACACTACGGACAAACAAGATGTTCCTGAAGAAATCTAAGTGCTTCTTCGGCCAGGAGACTGTGTCCTACTTAGAACACATCATATCCGCTCACGGCGTGGCAATGGATCCAACCAAGGTGGAGGCCGTGGAACGTTGGCCTACACCTCGGTCCTTACGAGCCTTGTGAGGTTTCCTCGGGCTCACCGGCTACTACCGCAAGTTCATTGCGGGGTATGGTGCGGTGGCCGCACCCCTCACCGCCCTCCTAAAGCGGGAAGCATTCCGCTGGACTGATGATGCGCAGGACGCTTTCTCCCAACTCAAGCAGGCGCTGATGACAGCGCCTCTACTTCAAATGCCGGACTTTGACAAGCGCTTCATCGTCGACTGCTACGCGTCCGGCGCCGGCTTTGGGGCGGTTCTACACCAGGGCGACGGCGCCATAGCATTCTTCAGCCGCGCTGTAGCGACTCACCATCATAAGCTACAGACATACGAGCGTGAGCTAATCGGTCTTGTGAAGGCCGTACGTCATTGGCGGCCTTACTTGTGGGGTCGTCCCTTCACTGTTCGGACCGATCACTTCAGCCTGAAATATATCCTGGATCAGCGACTCACGACGATTCCCCAACATGCTTGGGTGAGCAAACTTTTTGGTTATGATCTGCAGGTTGAGTACTGACCGGGGCGCTTGAATGGGGCAGCTGACGCCCTGTCCCGCCGCGACGAGGAAGACATAGCTATTCATGCCATGTCCGCGCCAGTCTTTCCACTCTTCGACTCGCTCCGCGCGGAGATCGCTACAGACCAGCAGGCGCAGCAGCTATGTGCCCAACTCCGGGAGGGAGTCGCACCTGCTAACTGGGCCGAACGCGACGGCCTTCTACTTCACAAGGGGAAGCTCTTCATTCCCGACAAGTCCTCTTTGTGGCCCTCTCTCCTAGCTGAGGCGCATGATGGGGGCCACGAAGGCATTCAGAAGACAGTGCATCGGCTACGCCTCTCCTTCTACAACCCGTCCTTGCTACGGCGGGTGCGTGAGTATGTCCGCGGGTGTGCTACGTGCCAACGCAACAAGACTGATCGTCTTCATCCAGCCGGCCTGCTACAACCGCTGCCTATACCGTCGGAAGTCTGGAGTGATATCTCCATGGACTTCATTGAAGGTTTTCTGAAAGTTGGTGGGAAATCAGTGATCTTGACAGTGGTAGATCGCTTCTCCAAGTATGCCCACTTCATTCCCCTAAGCCACCCTTACAGTGCTGCATCAGTGGCACGGGCATACTTCGACGACATTGTATGACTACACGGCTTTCCCTGCTCCATCGTCAGTGATCGTGATACCGTCTTCACCAGCCTCTTCTGGTCAGATTTGTTCCGGCTAGCCGGTGTCCAACTTCAGCTCAGCTCGGCCTTCCACTCGCAGTCTGACGGCCAATCTGAGGTCGTCAACAAGATCATCACTGTGTACCTCCGCTGCTTGGCTGGTGACCGACCAAAGACTTGGTTGCAGTGGCTTCCTTGGGCTGAGTATTGCTACAACACTTCCTACCAGACGGCCTTCAAATGCTCGCCCTTCAGAGTGGTCTATGGCAGGGACCCTCCGGCTCTTGTTGGTTACCAATCGGGCGTATCTAGAGTAGCAGCAGTGGATAAACAGCTAAAGGATAGAGATGAATTCTTAGCTGAAATCAAGAACAGGCTGGTACAAGCACAAGTCACCATGAAAAGCTATGAAGATAAGTTCCGCCGAGAGGTGGAATTTCAGATCGGTGATTGGGTTTGGCTGCGGCTTCATCAGAGGACAGCTGTGGGAGTAATGACGATGCCTTCTTCAAAGATTGGACCAAAATATTTTGGACCATATCAGATCATTCAACGCATTGGGACTGTATCATATAAACTTCAGCTGCCTCATCAAGCAAGGATACATGATGTCTTCCATGTGTCCCTGTTAAAGAAATTTGAAGGTCCTACTCCCATACAGGTGGTGCCTTTACCACCACTTCTCCATGGACGTGTTGTACCTACGCCTGAAAAAGTACAAAGGGCGCGTTTGAACAGAGGTGTCTGGGAGCTACTCGTCAAATGGGCAGGACATTCTGAACCTGATTCATCATGGGAGCAACTAGAAGATTTCAGGATGAAGCGCCCCTCCTTTAACCTCGAGGACGAGCTCTTTGTCGGAAAGGGGGGAAATGTTGTGGATGCATTTGTGGGCCGCCAATATGGTCGGCGTGGAGCCCACAAAGCCCACAACTAGGCCGGCCAGGCCCTGCAACCGCACCAGGAGGATATTTAGAAGAATTAATTAGATAATGTTTAGGAATAAAAGGGAGTTATAGATTGAATCAGTTTAGATAGAAAGAAATAGACTAAAAAAGGGGAAGAAAAGAATCCTAGTCAGTTTGGAGGATTATCCCCAAATCGACTAGGAGTAGGCTGCGGCCAAAGGGGGGGTCCTGTCCCCCCTTTATAAGCAGCCCCCCTCCCTCATGTTTTGAGCATCCAGGAAAAAATAAGAATCCCCGTTGAGGGCTGTTCTTCTCCTTGGATCACGGTGGCTTCGAACTCTAACCCTAGCCGCCGTGACCAGCTACTTTGTCCTCCACGTTACATACTGCGCAGCTGCCCCCACGCCTCCTCGCTGCTGGTTTCTCCCCTGCGCAGCCCTAAGCGCAGCCAAGGGGTCTCCCTCCTCCCTGTTTCTCAGAATGGTATTATGGAACATATGGTGTATCCCAGTAGCACGTTACTTTTTCTATATGTTTCCAGGCAGAAACTTTACCCATACCCTACAGAAATTGTCACAATCTGGTGCTCCGTTGCAAGAGTTAT
The DNA here is from genome assembly GCA_030760725.1 of Neostapfia colusana. Classification (NCBI taxonomy): domain Eukaryota; kingdom Viridiplantae; phylum Streptophyta; class Magnoliopsida; order Poales; family Poaceae; genus Neostapfia; species Neostapfia colusana. The sequence continues at coordinate 97,271,081 of JASWHV010000007.1, read as the reverse complement.
AATAACAAAGGTAAAAATGACATATGTCCCAACCTATGATCTTTTGCACAAGCATCAAACCTTATCCGGTATTCTGCGCAGCGGAAGAAAAGAGTAGAGAAAGAAAAGGCTGACATAAAATTCTTCCTGATTTCATAGGAATCCCAAACATTAATATAACGGAGCCATGTTTCTACTTGTTGATCGTAACACCAGATGCTGCTTAGTTAATTCTTCTGACGATCCAGCAAAGAGTTCGTTTGCCATTCTTCAGATGTAAGGAACTGGAATCCTATCCGGACCAGAGTTAATGTCACGCCGGAGCATATCATACATGGCAAGACTTATTTTCCCTGCTTGTCCTGCATAAAAAATAAACTATCGCATCACTAAGTTAAGGTCAAAGAGAGTTTATTTATGCAATACTGTAATTCTGAACTGCAACTACCATCCCCAACCGGCTGCCTGTCCCACTCCACAATAGGCAGCAACGGAAGCCCACTCGCCAAGAACATCATCTCCAGGCACTGCCTGGCCTCAACAGCAGAAATTCTTGCAGCTTTGACACCCTTCAGAAGGCCAGATTCAACCAACTGCGGCGCCAACGCGAGAAGCCGCTTCGCCGTGCATCCGCTGAGGATCTTGTCAAACGCCGGAAGGACCAGCTGGCCGCATTTCGTGACGAAAGCCACGTTCATTGTTGGTCCTTCAGCAACGTACCCCTCCTCGTCGATCCAAACCGATGAGTATGCGCCTTGCTCTTCCGCTTCCATCATGGCCAGCACATTTGGGAGGTAGTTTACGCTCTTCATCCCTGCGAAAAATGGATGTTTCATTGGCACAGAACTTGTGATCACTTTGACACCCTCCTTCGGCTGAAGGCAGCTGGTGGAGGCAGTGGCGGCAGTGACAACGGCGTAGAACGCAGGCCCTGCACAGCCCTTTGGTGAGAGAAGGAAATCACCAGGGCCGACAGTTAGCCAGTACTTGATCGAGCCGTCTTTGCACCCGGAGGCTGCAGTCATCTGGATCATGATGCTACGTAGCGTCTCTCGAGGAAACTCTGGGTTGATCTTTGCTTTGGATGCAGACGCTAGGAGACGGTCCAGGTGTGAATCGAGTTCGTACAAGCATCTGCTCAAAGAACAAACGTCATATTTCAGAAAGTGTATATTTCATATTGTAATCAAACTGTCAGGACGAAATATATACTCAACCCATCTGAAATCGTAGTGGTGTCAAATACGCCGTGTCCTCTGTGAACCATGTGATCGTCAATCGGGATGACCATCATACATGGATCAAGGATGATGGCACCAAGGACACTGGAGTACATAGCTAGGTAACGTTGTTTGCTGGATTTCCATTTCTCTTGAAGCTTTTCAAGTACCTGGAGATACTCAGAATTGGATAATTACTGCAGGAACTTACTCCATCTTTCTGATTTATGGACTATATGAACATCTTACGGATCCACAAAATGTCTGCATGTATAGCCTACAGGAATCTGGTGATCTTCTATAGGCAGAAAAAAGGGTGCTTATGTCATAAACAGAAATTGACATTTTCTAAAACATTCTGAAACTACTGCATTATGAAACTGAAACTACGACTTAAATTCATCTAAAGTAAAAAAGAAAGGACAGTCTCTCTGCAAAAGCAGGGTAAGGCTGTCTAGAAATAACCCTTCCCCAGACCCCACATGTGTGGGAGCCTTCGGCACTGGGTACGCCCTTTTTAAAAAAAAAGACAGCCCGGTGCATTTAGCTCCCACTTGCGCCAGGTCTGGGGAAGAGTCCAACCCATACGGGTCTTTTGTACGCAGTCTTTCATCTAAAGTCCAAACAGGAAAACATATGGTGTTTGGTCGGCGACAAGGACACAGATTTATACCATGCTCAAGCTTCAGCGAGAATGCATAATAACAAAAATCAAAGTTGTTGAATTCGAATGCGCAATAACCTTCTACTTAATCTCATGGACTCTCCAGCTCAAATTGATCAATCTATCGACCTAGAATCCCTCTATCCCACTCCATTGGATCTTTCATTTTTTGGAGCACCCTGTCAAGGGCGTCGAGACCTAGGGTAGCTGGCCCTCGGCTACGGAGCTCGTAGCCACGGTCCATCGTCGCCGGCGAGGTTTTTCCCCCCTGCCGTCGGCTTGGTTGAGGAAGAGATGGGAAACCAGAAATAATAATTTATTGCTTGCCTTCTCAACGTTCGGTTACCGAATATATGGCCTCAGGCCTTCACCAACCTTTCCTAAACAGAATGGATAAAAATAGAAACTAATCTCATAAAAATAGAAACTAATCTCTCTTTCCACTTTTAGCCACTCGTGGTGTCCTCCTCCTGTGCGCATGCGGCGCGTTCTGTGGCGCGGCGCATGTCACGGCGGCGCCTGTACGTGCACCCGCACATGACATCTCTCCCCCCCCCTCGAGGTCCAGCTCGTCCTCGAGCTGAAAGTCGGGGTACTTGATGCGGAACTCGTCGAGGTCCTCCCACGAAGCAGACTCCGCTGGCTCGCCACGCCAGTGGACAAGGACCTGACGAACCCCACGCGCCAAGCGAGCTTTCTCGACACGCAGCGGCTCTGGAATCACCGCGCTGTTGTGGATGGCCGGCAGGGTCGGGGGCGATGCCGGAGGTGCGCCGACGAACTTCTTGAGTACGCCAACATGGAACACATCATGAAGTCGGGCACCTAGGGGCAGTTCCAGGCGGACCGCGACATCGTTGATGATCTCGGTGATGCGGTAGGGTCCCACAAATCGGAGCTTCAGCTTACCCGTGGACGTCCTGGGTAGGGAGACTGCTGCACGCTGCCGGAGTCGAAGTAGTGCCCAATCGCCGACCTGATAAGAGACCTGCCGATGCTGCCGGTCGTAGTGGAGCTTCTGGGACGCCTGTGCCTGCTCCAGGCGGTAACGAACATCAGCCAGGAAGGCCTCCCGAGCCCCCATGTCCTGGGTGACGACAGCCACCCTCGTCTCCCCTGGCTCATACGAGCGGATGGACGGAGGGTCACGGCCATATACCACGCGGAACGGCGTTTCCCGGAGAGAGGTCTGGTATGCGGTGTTGTAGGTGTATTCGGCCCACGGCAACCAGCGCAGCCACTGGCGGGGACGATCTCCGGTGAAACAACGCAGGTACATCACGATGACGCGGTTGGCAGCCTCCGTCTAACCATCCGACTGTGGGTGGAAAGCTGACGTCATGTGCACCTTGGTGCCCATAAGCCGCATGAGCTCGCGCCAGAACGACGAAGTGAACACCGGGTCGCGGTCGGAGACGATGGATTGCGGGACGCCATGGAGGCGAACAATGTCGGCGAAGAAAGCCTATGCCACAGATTCCGCCGTGTATGGGTGCGCGAGGGGGATAAAGTGGCAGTACTTGCTGAACCGGTTGACTACGGAGAGAATGACCGTCTTCCCATTCACCCTTGGTAATGCTTCCACGAAGTCGATACCGATGTCGGACCAGACCGCCGCTGGAACAGGCAGCGGCATAAGCAGCCCTGCTGGGTGTAGGTGCTCTGACTTGTACCTCTGACAAGTAGGGCACGACCGCACGAAGTCCTGCACCACGCGATGCATGTTAGGAAAATGAAAATCGCGGTGAAGGCGGTGGAGCATGCGATGGACGCCCTCGTGCCCATCCTCATGGATGGCCTTCACGATCTCCTGCAGCAGCGGGGAGGTGGGTGGGATGTAGAGGCGCCCTCCGTAGGTGACCATGTCATCGACCACTGTCCACGGCGCGGCGCGTGTACCCGCATGAACCTCCTCGTTGATGGCCACCAGTGCCGGATCCGTGGCCTGTGTGTGAGGAAGACGGCCGATGAAGTCAAAACGAGGCGCCGAAATAGCCAGCAAGGCGCCCTCCTCAGTGTCACGGCGGGAGAGGGCGTCAGCCACGACGTTCACGGAGCCGGACTTGTATTCGACGGCGAAGTCGAAACCCAACAGCTTGCCGACCCAATGGTGTTGTGGAATCGTGGCAAGGCGCTGGTCGAGCAGGTACTTGAGACTGTAGTGGTCTGTCTTGATGATGAAGCGTCGTCCCCACAAGTACGGCCGCCAATGCCGTACGGCCTGGACCAGACCGATGAGTTCTCGCTCGTACGCGGCGAGTGAGCGATGGCGCGGCGCCACCGGCCTGTTGAAGAACGTGACGGGATGGCCTTCCTGGACCAGCACCCCCCCCCCCGAAACCATAGGTCGGGGCGTCGCACTCGACAACGAATGGCTTGGCGAAGTCCGGCAGTGCCAGTACTGGCGCCGACGTCACCACCCCTTTGAGGGCACTGAAGGCCGCTGCTGTGTTGTCGTTCCAGGTGAACCCCTCCTTTTTCAGAAGGGCTGTGAGAGGAGCAGCGATGGTGCCGTAGTTGTGGACGAACTTCCTGTAGTACCCTGCCAAGCCGAGGAAGCCGCGCACCGCCCGCGCCGAGCGTGGTTGAGGCCAATCGTGGATGGCCTGGACCTTGGTCAGATCCATGGCCACACCTGCCGCAGATATGGTGTGCCCGAGATAGGAGACAACGTCCACGCCGAAGGAGCACTTGGAGCGCTTGACGAAAAGACGATGTTGACGGAGCACCGCGAGAACGACGCGGAGGTGGCGCAGATGATCCGCCCAGGAAGCGCTGCATATCAAAATATCGTCAAAGAAGACAAGCACGAACCGGCGGAGGTAGGCGCGCAACACGTCGTTCATGAGTGACTGGAACGTGGCAGGGGCGTTGCATAGTCCGAACGGCATGACCAAGAACTCGTAGAAGGCGTCATGCGTCCGGAACACAGTCTTGTCGATGTCCTCTGGCTTCATAAGGACCTGATGGTAGCCGGATCGGAGGTCGAGCTTGGTGAAGAATCGGGCGCCATGGAGTTTATCGAGAAGCTCGTCGACGACCGGAATGGGGAAAGCGTCCTTGATGGTGATGGCGTTCAGCGCGTGGTAGTCGACGCAGAACCGCCATGAGACGGCCGCCTTCTTGACGAGAAGGACCGGTGACGAGAACGCCGGGCTTCTGCGCCAAATAATCCCCTGGTCCAGCATGGACGCACATTGACTTTCCAGTTCATCCTTGTGCAAAGCAGGGTAGCGGTACGGTCGAACGGCCACCGGCGGTACCCCCGGTACCAAGTTAATGCTGTGGTAACGACTGCGCGATGGGGGCAGGCCGTGTGGCTCGCCGAAGATGTCGTCGAAATCTGCCAAGAGCTCGTCAAGGAGCGAGCTGCTAGCCGTGGTCGTGCTCACGGCCGGCACGCGAGGACCCGCCAGCCCCTGCCAGCAGAAAGCGCGGTCCTGGTATGTGAAGGAGATCTCGCGGTTGCTGAAATCCCACACGATCGGGCCAAGCACGGCGAGCCACCGGGTGCCGAGGACGACATCGTACCCCACCAGGGGGCATAACGTAGAGATCTGCGGGGAACGAAATGCCACCGACGGTCAGCGGAGCGTCGCGGATGACGCCGACGCACGCGACGCGTTCGCCGTTGGCGACCAGAGCCGTGAGGCGAGGTCGGTGCTGGAGAGGCAGGCCAGTTCGAAGGGCAGCGGCCTCCGAGATGAAGTTGTGGGTGCTGCCTGAGTCGAGCAGGGCGACGAGGGATGCGGATCCCAGCCCGACCTCCAGTTGCATCGTGTCGGTGAAGGCGACCCCGGCTAGGGCCTGGAGGGAGAACACGGGCGCTTCACCAGTCCCCACGTCCTCGGCAGCCTTCATGGCCGGCCCGTCGTCCTCCTCCTCAATACTGTCGAGGAGGAACAACCGTTTGCACACACGGTTGTGGCCCCTGGTGAATTTGTCGTAGCAATTGTAACAGAGTCCAAGGCGGCGGCGCTCTTCCTGTTCCGCCTGGGTGAGGCGTTTGATGGGGCGGCCCTCGACGGTGATTGTCGCGGGGGTGGCTGCTTTGGCACCCTGTGGCGCGGCCGGAGCCAGGCGGGCGGCCAGAGTCGGCAGCAAAGGACGGGGCGGCGCCCTGGCAGCCGGGGCGGTGTACTGCTCCCTCAGTTCAAACTGGCGAGCCAAACTCATGGCGGCGGCTAGGGATTGGGGGTTCTGGATCCGGACGTCGATGCTGAGCAGCGGTTGAAGACCTCCAGTGAACAGCTGAACCCGTTGCGCCTCGGTAAGCGGACCAGCACGAGGGAGGAGCGCCTGCAACCGATCTTGATACTCGGCGACCGTGCCCGTGCGCCGGCATTCGGCCAATTCGGCCAGCGGGGCAGAGCGCAAAAGCGGTCCATAACGCAGATGCAACAGCTCCTTGAAGCGACGCCAGGACGGGGTGCCCTCGTCCGTCTGGACCTGGATGTACCACATCTGTGCGCCCTCCTCCAAATTGTAGGAGGCCATCCAGACCTTCTCCACCTCCATGATTCGCTGCTGATGAAAATACGATTCACAGCGATTGGTGAAGATCAGCAGATCGGTTTTCCCGTCATAGCGGGGAAAGTCCATCTTCTGGAACCGTGGTGGTCGATCGTGGTTTCGCTGCCCATCGTTGCCTCCAGGACTGGTCGATGAGGCGGCGGGCCGCTCCTGCTGGAGCGCGGCCGCGGACGTCTGCAGGGACGCCACCGTCGCGGTCAGGGTCTCGATCAGCTTGGCCAGGTCGGCGGTGGACGGTTCAGACATGGCTGACGGGTGCGATACGGCAGCTAGAGGTGGCGCAGCGGTGGGGGACTGTTGCGGCGGTGGAGCAGATGGGGACGAGGAACGCCTGGTAGCTGATACCAGGTTGTCAAGGGCATCGAGACCTAGGGTAGCTGGCCCTCGGCTACGGAGCTCGTAGCCGCGGTCCATCGTCACCGGCGAGGTTTTTCCCCCCTGCCGTCGGCTTGGTTGAGGAAGAGATGGGAAACCAGGAATAATAATTTATTGCTTGCCTTCTCAATGTTCGGTTACCGAATATATGGCCTCAGACCTTCACCAACCTTTTCTAAACAGAATGGATAAAAATAGAAACTAATCTCATAAAAATAAAAACTAATCTCTCTTTCCACTTTTAGCCACTCGTGGTGTCCTCCTCCTGTGCGCATGCGGCGCGTTCTGTGGTGTGGCGCACGTCATGGCGGCGCCTGTACGTGCGCCCCCACATGACACACCCCTTCTCCAAGCAGGAAATCCTTGGAGCATTAACCAATATCCCTAAAGATAGAAGCCCTGTACCGGACGGGTTCGGCTCTGGATACTACTCTGAACTCAAGTTAAACAAAATCCCATAGTCATGTTTGAACAGTTTTATGATGGCACGCTACAGCTAGAAAGGTTTAACAGATCACACATGATACTCCTGAGAAAAAAACCCAGCTCCCAGCATTCCTACTGACAAATATCATTGTTAAACTGTCAAATTACTCCCAAAATCTTTAGCATTCAGGCTTAAAGAAGAAGACCACGTTTAATCCATGCAGATCAAACAGGCTTTATCAAAGAAAGGTGCATAGCTGACAATTTTATGTAAGCTTCAGATGTGGTCGGTGCTGCAAACAAAGAAAAGGAAACGATTGTCCTAAAGCTGGAATTTAAAAAATAATTTGACTCAGTTTCATGGGACAGTGTAATCAAAATCATGCAAGTTAGAGGATTAGATGGAAGATATATTTCATGGTTACATGGGATAACCCAAAGGTCCAAAACTGCAGTACTGTTAAATGGGTTCCAGGACCTTGGATTCAGATGAAGGGAGGTATCTGACAGGGAGACCCTGTTTTTTCACCATTGCTCTTTCTCTTAGTGGCGGATGTTCTGCAACGAGTGATAAAATCTTTTGGACACAAACGTTTACTTAAACATCCATTTCTGAACAATGAACCTTGCACTGTCAGATGGTACATTGATTATTACACAAGGCTGTCCCAGTCAGGCTAGAATACTCAAAAGAATTCTACACTGCTTTGCAACATAAAAAAAAGGGCGCACCCAGTGTCGAAGGCTCCCACACATATGGGGTCTGGGAAAGGGTTATTTCTAGACAGCCTTACCCCTGCTTTTGCAGAGAGGCTGGTTCGAACCCAAAACCTCAGGACACAAGTGGAGACACACTACCACTGCGCCAGGTCCACCCTTCACTGCTTTGCAACATCAACTTCTTTAAATCAACCTTTATCCCAATCAACCTCTCTGTAAACAGAAGTGAGAAAACATCTCAGATCTTCGGTTGCCCTAAGTTCAATTCCCTTGAGTATATCTAGGCTTACCCCCTATCAGACTTCCATCTACCAAAGCAGGCACTCATAGCATTTTATAAAATCATTGGACAAGAGGTTTGATGGATATGCTATAAGAAAACCTACAAGTGGCTAAAGGTTAATTCTGACTAAATCAGTCATTTCTGTTATACCAGCTTACATAATGTCATGCATTAAACTTTGCAAATGGTTCATTAAGGAAATAGATAAAAGAAGGAAAGTTTTTTCTGGACCGGACAGATAAGTGCAGGCAATGAAAATGTATGGTTGCATGGGAAACTGATTGCTGCCTATTGAACAAGGTGGTTTAGGTATTATAAATATTCAAGCTCAGTATACAGCTTCTTAAGTTCACACACAAAATGCACTCTGCACCCGATAATCATTGGGTGCAATGGATAATGAAAGCACACTACCAAAATTACGAAAGGATCGGTGACAAGATAACAAAAAGTACAAGATCCTGGAGTTTTATATTGACTCACTTGTTCACCTATACAAATGCCTAACTGTTGTTCAAATTGGAGATGGCAACACAACTGCCTCTTGGTTAGACAGCTGGATTAACAATAAACATATCTCCATTCAATATTCCCAGACCTTTTTTCGCATGTTCGCATGTCGAGAAAGGAAACATCTTTGGTGGCTGATTGTTCCTCAAATAATAGTTGGAATATTGAAATCAGACATCTCGCAGAGTGGAGCAAGAATTGGTGGACCTTTTGCAGATCTTAAACAATATCATGTTACTAGACACTCCTTACAAAAGAACAATTCCCTTTGGCCCAGAAAAGAAATTTACTGTCAAGGCTTTGGAGGACATGCTTGCCAAACAAATCAAGTCATATGGGACAGCTTTGCTCCAAAGAAATGCAAGATATTTATGTGGCTTGCAGACAGGGAGAATCAAAACAAGAGACCTAATAGGAAGGCGTGGGATAATAGAAACATCAGTGTGCCCTCAGTGTTCCCTAACAACTGCGTGTGCCAAATCTGTTCTTTGTTGTGTTACTTTCTGTTCGAACTGCATGTACTTTGCTTTACTTTATTAATGAAAACAGGTAGGGCCTCCCCTCCTGACATCATAAAAAAACATAGCAGCTCTGTCACATCACTGAGAAGTTCTGAGTGAATCTTTGGTTCATTTGAGGCTCATAATTCTACTGACAAGAGGAGGAATCAGAGAAAACAGAGCAAAAAGTGAAGTTCAGACGATCGGGTTCACCTGAGAGCCTGACGCATACACCGGGACCTGGTGATCCTCCCCTGAAATATATTATGAAAAAAGACAAATGACTCATATAGAAAACCATTATCGTGTGGAAGCAGGAACCTGCAGATGCAAACCTTTCATCCTGTCCATCACCGCGGCAAGAAGCTACAGAACAGTGCAGGGAGCACGACGGATATAATGATATCTGGAAAAAAAAAAGACGCGTCCTGCTTTGCGTTTGCAACCTCTCGTCAGAGTCAAAAGCCAGAGGATGCCGGGCCGCAGAGAGATAGATGGAGGGCGGTAGAGTTCAGCGGACGGAGAAGAGACGAAACAAGACGCTGGGCGGATCCGCCGCTGAACGCCGCCGGGATCGACCGTGATGCAGTGGGCACCCGGAACAGAGGGCGCCGACGTGGGAACTATTAGGATAATAGAGGTGTTTCCACGGAATGGCTCTACGTGGCGCACACGTGTCACGTCTCTTAAAAATATATAAGCACATCTCAGCCTCCTTGCAAAATAAGTAAGGGGAAGGCTGTCTAGAAATTCTCTTCCCCAGACGTGTGGGAGCTTTCAGCACTGGGTATTCCTTTTTTTATCTTAGGAGCTAAAAACATCGATCTCACCGTTCACAAATGCTCCTATGAGCCTATTGTAAAGCCTAACTGATAAATTAACTACTTTTTAAAATTCTCTCATTTGATTTTTTTTTAAAAAAAATACATCACCCCGGGCTCTAACACTGACAATAAATTTACGATTTATGAATCATAACAAAATGTCAATTGAATAAGAATACATTGTGGAAAGAGAATGAATATAGTGATCCCATTGTTTAATCTAAAGATGGGCATAAAACCCGACACCGGACTATGGTCCCAAAAAACCCGAACCCCAACCAGAAAATCTCGAAAATCAAAACCCGAAATCAATTTTCAAGTACAGATTTGCAAAACCCGATAAAATTTTGGATATTTTCTGGTAATGATGTATCGTACCCAAAATACCCGATCTCTAGGTTGGACCGTGGCTTTCCTACGCTTGGTCAAACGCACCATGAATTTAGACCGTGACTTGTAATGTTACAGGGTCACACTAATATCTTTCAAGTATCATTATAAATTCCAATTATTTTGCTGCTAGAATGCCAATTTTATTCCTTTTTGGGCTGTTGTATTTTTTTAACTATTTTGATTATTCTATCACTATTCGGGTAATATGGGTAACCCGAACTCAAAAACTCAAAATTTCGGGTACCCGAATTTTTAGTACCCGAATTTTTTTAGTACCCAGAAATTTGAGTCTAGTTTCGGGTAGTGATTTTGGATACCTAAATTTTTTAAAACCCGAATTTTCCGACCCGAAATTTTGGGTAATCCTAAACGCCCACTGCTACTCAAATCTGAAATATATTGTACTTCAACGAGATCTGTATTTTAAATTATATCAATAATTTTTGAAAACATGAATAAGATTTGAAAACACTGAGTTACAACAATTAGGGCTAAATAAGCAAATTTCTTTGATAAGTAGGATCAAATGTGCAAGGGCACAACTGTTTTTTTTTCTTGCCATGATTTAACACTGTTAATTTTCATTGACGGGGCATGATAATTCCTGGTTTTTATTTCAAAAAAGAGGCCAAAATGAGCAAATTAATAAAAAGAAGGTCAAACTGGTAGTTTCTTCTAAAAACAATCTCAATAGAGCAAATGCTCCTTCTAAAAATGTTTTAAAATAAAACAGGATAAAATGGCTCGAATTGGTTCAGAAGTTACCCTGTTCAATTTCAATTTTCTATAGACAAAATTGGAAGGTTTAAGTCTGTACGAAATTGAGCATGGTTGGATCGCCTGGTCATTCTGAAAGTCAGGTTCAACATCTTGAAAGTGCTAAACTTGGGTAAACACTAAACACTGGTCGCTTATTTATTTAGGGATTTTATTTTGCTGGTTTTGGGTAGTTTATTTGAAACGTTAGAGAGTAAACATGATTGATGTGAGACCAAATATATGCAATTAGAAGCATACGTTTCTGAGTAAATTTAGGATACCCTTCACTTCTTGGAACTTATTATCATAGACTTACTACTCTTGAGTCTATTTTACAAACAAAAAAGCCCTTCAAGCTGTCACTATTATATTACTGATTGTGTCGTGTATCCTTAATCATACAATTAGCTAGAATTTTTTACTAATACACAATTTTTTATTAATTCGATAAAACAACCGGACATTTTTAAAATTTACAAAAATAACCACCCTGGCACCCGTTCATTGAGCGACAAACACTAATCTGGCGACAAACCACACGTCAGCACCTGTCACCGTTTGATTGGGCGCCAGGGGCCACGTCAGCTAGCTGTTAGATAACATTTAAAATTTATAACTAAAGTTTTAAATAAATGGTGTTGTAGTGTAGTGGTTTCCTGTAAGTCCTTAATCTTAAAAGTCTCAAGATTGAATCTTGCTATAATATGTTATATTTGTATTTTTAATAGGCATAATAAATATTCAAATTTGATAGAGAATAAATTCAAATTTAAATTCCATCATATTCAATTTTTATAGTCCAAATTGATAAAAATTTAAATTTGTTTTTTCAAATCCATCTTAAAATTTGAAATTGGCAACTGATTTTAAATTTAAAATTGAATTATAAAATTTTAAAATACTAGATTCTTTCCAAATAAGTCCAAATTCAATTTCAAATTTTAAATTTAAAATGAACTCAAGATTTCAAATTTAACATGGATTAGAAAAAAATCAAATTCAAAATTGCTGTAATTTGGTCCTTAAAATTTGAATATTATGAAATTTGACATTTGATTTTAAATTTGTTCCCGATCTAAGTTACAATTTGAATATGACGAAATTTAAATTTGAATTTATTCTCTATCAAATTTTAATATTTATTATGTCTATTGTAAATTTAAAATAAAGCATATCATACTAGGATTTGAATCTGAGATCTTATGATTAATGCTTTAAAGCTAACCACTATACTACAACACAATTTGTTTCAACTTGTAGTAATTAAAAATAAATAAGATCCAACGGGCAGCCAGTTTGGCAACTAACGTGGCACCTACCGTCCGATGCTGATGTGGGTCCTATCACCTAATGAATGGGTGACAGGTGGTGGCATGACAGCTGTCATCCAATGAATTGACAATAGAGTGGTTACTTTTGTAAAATTTTAAAACACTCAATTGTATTTTATTAAGTTAAATATAAAAATCATATATAAATAAAAACAAGTCCATTTGCTACCTTGCCATAATAGAATGTTGTTTGGCTAGTAGATAACTTAGATGGGTCTCACCGAGACATAAGCACAATGATGTGACCGTGTTATTGGCCTAATCAGCCCATGCCTCTTCACGGGATTGGACCAAAACAATCCAAAAGGCAAGTGCATGTAGAAAGTATCACTACAGGAAATCCGATCATTTGCGACAACTAAAATTATTTGCGACGGCTAACCCTAGACCGTCGCAAAAAAAAACAAGCCGTCGTAAATAATATCTTATTTGCGACAACTACATCCTGCCGTCGCAAATTGTCTTGTCGGACCCATTCGCTGGGTCCGGGAACTTATTTGTGACGGCATGCCGAAGCCTTCGCAAACAACATTATTTGCGACGGTGGCCAATAAACTTAATTGCGACAAAATACGAGCGACGGTCGGAGACCGTCACAAATAAGTGAAACCATCGCAATTAGATTATTTGTGACAGTTTTTCACGTATTTACGATGGCCGTGACCGTCGCAAATGATCGGGTTTCCTATAGTATATATTGTGTGACGAGCCGCACTTGAGCGATTTATAGTGCAGATAGCAGTTATATTACATATTATGTGACATCTTTTACTATATATATTTGTGATATCAATTTATTTGCATACTGTGTAATGACTTTTGTTTATTTTTTATAGTAATAACTTATGTTATTACCGAACGACAACTCTCACCGTGCATTATGTGAGCAAATTCTAACACCTTAAATGCACAATATTGTAATTGCATGTTGCAGTGTTACATGTGGTAGCAAGATCTGTCTATACTGTGTAACAAGTTCAAGCGTATTCCCTGATGGGCGAGAGGTCATCAGCTCACTATAGGAAACGTAAAAGATTATGACGGCCAAGTTATTTACGACGGTTAGCTATCGTAAGTAACCTAACTTTGCACAAAGCGACCATCGTAAGTAAACTAATTTACGATGGCCAATAGCCCTAAGGCTATCATAAGTTAAAGGGCCGTCGTAAGATAAGGTACTTATGAGGCCGTATCTCTAAGCCGTCGTAAGTTAAATAGTTGTCGTAAACTAAATCTAACTTACGATGGCTTAGGTTACAGCCGTCGTAAGTTACGGGTTTTAACCGCCGCCCGCCGCCGCGTCGCGCCTTTGCCCACGCCCCCTGTGCCCCAGCGCCGCCGTCGCCACAGCCCCAATCGAGGTCGGCGCGACCTGTGAGAGACACTTCATTGACGCAGTGTTCATCGGTTGGGCCGTCAAGTGGCCGTCTCTTGCAGGGGGACATGGAGTTCCGTGCCATGCAGGAGAGGCTGACGCGGACTCAGGAGGAGCTCGACAGGACGAGTGCCATCCAGGAGTACCAAGCCACCTACATGACCCAAATGCAGGCAATGATGGAGGTAAGTAATTTAAATTACTGTAGTTACTTTCGTAGCATTTAAGTAATATGTATGTTATAATATTTTGCAATTATAGGCCTTAGCTCGACAGAACGGTCAGCAGATCGCGATTCCTGCGTGGCAACCGCCACAGCCGACCCCGTCACAGGAGCCCGCAGCAAAGGTGCCTCCGGTACAGGTAATAAACTCTTTAATGATGTATTATCCATTTAAAATAGGGAGAGAGGGAGATATAGAGAGAGATAGAGTGGTACAGAAGGGAGAGAGAGAGAGAGTGCGAGAGAGGGTGAGAGTGAGATGGAGAGACGGAGTGTTACAATAGAGGTAGAGAGAGAGTGCGAGACAGAGGGTGAGAGTGAGAATGACTAGGGATGGCAACGGGTGCCCATTAACCGTTTACCCGCGGATACCCGACCCGATGGGTACAGGTTAGGGTATAAATTTAGATCCCTCGGATATGGGTTCGGGTAACAGGTATAATCCAATGGATATTTCTTATCGGGTAAAACAATTCCATATCCATAGCCATATACCTGAACCCGTTCTCTCACATATGGGTCCAATACAACATCATATAAATACATCTAGTTCTAATCTTATAATTGTTCTGAGTATGTCAATTGTGCTAATTTATGTTTGTGTTATGTGTTAAACATGTTCTTTTATGTGCGTATATTTATGTTATGTGTTGAACATGTTTTTTTATGTGTTAAAGTGTTGCAGAAATCTATATGCAAAATACCTTTTTATAAAGGTTTTCTGGTAACGTATATACCCGCGGATAAAAAATATCCGCGAGTAATGGATACGGATAATCTTTTTTACCCACCGTGGGTAATGGATGCAAGTTTGGGTACGGATTTTATCCAGCGGGTACAGGTAACCCAGAGTAATATCCGTGGGTTTTTTACCCGTTGCCATCCCTAAGAGTGACAGAAAAAGGAGATGGATGATACAGAGATAGAGGAACAGAGTGAGAGAGAAGATAAAAAGTAGAGAGAGACGAAGAGAGTGAAAAAAAAAAGAAAGACATGGATATCTGAATCCAAAATATGTCTAACTACTCATGTGCTTTGCAGGGCCTCGTCGCGGAGACGTTTTATTCGGCTTCGGAGGTAGTCGAGGGGATAGTGTGTAGCCCTATGACTATATATTTTCTATATTGTCTGTTTCTTCGGCTCCGGAGACTATTTAGCTGTTATGACTATATACTTTATCTATATTGTCTGTTCTGTGAGCTGGCCATCAAGCCAGGTTAGTCAGTTTCTGTTTTCTTTAAAAAAAATTACAAACATAACTTACGACGACCACTGCCCAGAAGCCGTCGTAAGTTAGCCTCTGCTACTTACGACGGTCTCTAGAACCGTTATAAGTTAGCCTCTGAAACTTACGACGGCACTGAGCAGGCCGTCGTAAGTACAGTGGCTTGGGCCACCACGTGGCCTGGGCCGTTACTTACGACGGATGCGCAACGCCGTCGTAAGTTACTTACGATGGTAACCGTCGTAAGTTAGCTTATTTACGATAATATAAGTACTCCGGCTCATCACCGTCATAAGTTAGCTACTTAAACGGTTTTTGACTTACTTACGACAGTTCCGGCCGTCGTAAGTCAGTCGTATCCCTGTAGTGCAGTGGCAAGATCTCGTAGATAAATTAAATTACTAAAATTGTGAGAAATACGCATGATAGATATTTCACACAACACAAATAGTGGTATGCATATAAAACAAATTATATTTATCTCAATCATGCGTAAGTAACTTATCTTCACTTACAATAATGGGAATGTTTGCAGCTTGAAACACGACAAGTCGTGGGCATGAAGAAGACCGTCGAAGGAAGCATAACTTCTAGGGAGTAGTCGTGCAGACGTTACCAAAAACTAGATTCGCCTCGACCTGTGCAAGTTCTTCGTATACGAGGTTCCAGAGACACTGCTCTCCTGCACCCCGGTGACACTACAGGAATCCGGACAATAGACGACGGCAAAAAACGGTCGTCAATAAGAACATTACTGTCGTCAATAACTTATTGACGACGGTTTACGACTGTCATCAATTATTAGTCGTCAATAATCTTATTGACGACGGTAACCGTCGTCAATAAGCATATTGACGACAGCTAAATTTAGCTATCGTCAATAAGCTAGCTTATAGACGACAGCTAGGATTTGAACCGTCGTCACTAACGATGGCTTATTGACGACGGTTTCTGGTACTTGGCAGTCGTCAATAACAATGGCTTATTGACGACAGCTAAATCAGGCTGTCGTCAATAAGCTAGAGCAGAATATTGAACCGTTATCACTAACCATGGCTTATTGACGACGGTTTCTACTTGGCCGTCGTCAATAACAATGGCTTATTGACGACGGTTTCTGGTACCTGGCCGTCGTCAATACTAATGGCTTATTGACGATGGCCATGTACCAGAAACCGTCGTCAATAAACTTTGCAATTTTTTTTTAAAAAATAGAAAATCCTGCCCTGGCTTCGAGGCCAGCCCAAGCTCGACGGCCAGATCACAGGCAATCAAAAATACATCACAGGCGGGCACAAAAACACTATACGCACGCCACACTACCCTACGCTACCCCGACCGCTGCCACCGGAGTCTAGGAAGTCGTGTCGCGCTCGTCCAAACGTCGGTTGCTAAGGGGATGGAGTTTCCTGAGCCGGCGTCGCCGATCCCTATGATGTACATGTATAGTTAGACAAATTAGAAGTTCACAAATGTGTATATGATTAAATAAACTCATTACAAGTTAGAATTGAGCAAGCTAGCTAGATTTGGCTATGTTTGAGTAAGTTTGCTCATATTTTACTAAGTTTGAGAAGTATGGACTAGTAGTGTTTGTGTTTGAGATAGTTCAAATAGTTTTGGCTATGTTTGAGTAAGTTTGGTCATATTTGACTATAGTTGAGTAAGTTGTACCATATTTTACTCAGTTTGAGGATGTTTAACTAGTTTTCCCTAAGTTTTAGGAAGTTTGATCAAATTCAACTAAATTTGAGCAAGTTTAACTAGTTGCAGCTATTATGAGAAATTTTGTACCTGTGCTCCTGACGTCGGCCCCTGTGGTAGCTGTATCGGTGGCGGCGCCCACTGAGGAAAGACAACAGACTGTCATGTATAGCCTGCAAATATGAAGTAGTATACATGTCATTTATATATTAGAAACGTTGAGTACAACGATATGAACTTGCTTGCATGGCAGCTTGCAGCTGTAGCATGTACGAGTGTTGATACTCGTCCCTAGCCCGGAGCTCGGTTGCCTGTCTCTCGTTCGCGAGCCTCAGCGTTTTCTGCGTCCTCTGGAGCTCCTCCTGGACACTCTGGAGCTCTAGATCACGGCTGCCACACCTGCTGGATCCACCCTACGATGAAGAGGCCCTCGAGTAATACCGCGCCTCTTGAGTCGACTACTCCATCGAAGATGGCCAACCTACACAACGAAGTAAGAGTATTAAAGTTTCGTGTCTCAAAGTTTATGAAAGTAAAAACAACAGAACTCACCGGTCGTGAGGTTTACCGCCACTGCTTGCATAGGCGGCTTCAAGTACGATCGGCGAGTTCTGCCAATCGTAATCGTTGCCTCGAAGCCTCCGCACCTCCTCCCCATACTTTTCCTGAAAATACAGAAAATTAAAGTCATCAGAAGTTTTAAAGATAATACAATTAAGTTAACTAAAGTACTCACCAACGTCTCCGTCGCTGTCTGAGAAGACAGCTGATCAGGCTGCGAGGGGTCACTTCCCATGTGACCCCTCCTCCACACTTGGATAGCGGTCGGCTCCTGACCGATCTCGCGCTCCTATCGATACATGTTAGCAAAATGATAGCGATAGAAATTAACTAGAATATAATTCGAGTATCACTTACCATCCGTTTAGCAAGGCGTACGTAGCCGTCCCCGCCAAGACGATGTTTCCCGTCCGTCCCTCGACTCTGTCGGCGGGTCATCGACACGCCTTGGAAGCCCTGGCTTGCCCAACGAGCACACAGGGAACTGTAGGCGTCCGGACAGGACTCAAGCCACGGTACGCTGACCTGCATACATTTGTTATTTGATGAAAATATTGATGAAAATTGGATAATGAAGCAAAGTAAAATAAAGATTTTACCTTTGCGTACTGTGCCTTCGTCAAATACTTGTCCGCCACATCACTAAACTGCCCCGGCTCACCCTCGTCTGGATGCAACTTATAGTACGCCTTTGTAGCCTGAATGCGAGCCGTTGATATCGACTGCGTCAGGAGCTTCCTAGCGTTGTTGTTGAAGACTAGGCGAGCGTGATCCAGCTGGGCCTCGTCCTCCAAACGGTAATATTTCTACAAGAAGAAATATACAAGTTAATATATTTAACATATAATACGTTCGCATTTAACGAATATACGATTTACTTACCATGAATTCATGCTACACATGCTCCTGGTGGTTGCCGTAGGTAATGTCCTGGGCCGTAGCGTAATCGTCCCAAGACGTAGCAGCCCGTCCGTTCAGTAGATCGGGGTAGTGACAACGGATGAGCTGGCCCAGGACAGCGTTGACCTGGCAGTGGCGTCCTTGACCCGTGAACGAGTCATCGGCCCAAGACCTAATACACCATTCTCAATTAGTACATATATAAGTGTTAAAATACCTAAATTGATTTATTATAGATTTACTTACCTATCGCCAACCGGACGAATAACGACCCGATCTTCTGGCCATGCAGGAACAGGAGGAGGAGCCACGTAGTGGCTCCTCCTGTAACGCTGTTGTCGAGCCGGCTCCACATCAGGCTCTGTGGAAGGCTCCGATGCAGGGTCTGAAGCCTGCGGTGCCGGAACCTGAAGAGGATCCGAAGCAGGATCTGGAATAGGCTCCGAAACCTGTGGTGTCTGAAGAGGACCCCTGGCCTCTGTCACCTCAGACGTAGAGTCGTCCTAAAAATTTGAAGATTGGTAATATAGATTCAAGAAGTTATTTATATAATTTATGTAATTTAATACTCTTTACCTGTCGTGACCGCTCTCGTGACCCCTGGCCTCTGTCGAGGCCCAACAACTGAGACAGTCTACCATTGCTAGACTGACAGCCCTGGAAAACGGATTATGCTCTCGGGGACAGAAAGCCCCGCGTTCCCCGTCGTCTACTGCTCAACGACATCCTAATGTACGGAAATTTGATAATGAATTTAAAGAAAAATATAGAAGATGAAAAAAGAGATGAAGGAAACATTACTTGTACTCAATTTCAAAATTCATCAGTATCCTGATCATGTACTCTACTTCATAAACCGGACCATCGATCTTTTGTCGTGGTTGTTCCCCGTTTTTGTTTTTTCACATTATGAGTCTGTACATCTTCTGCATCTCCAACTAATTCATCGAGTCGTAGACCAGGCTCAACGACTAAAGAATCCGACAACTCTTCTTCTTGGTAAACAACATCAGCCTCATCAAGGTAACCAGTATTGTCCGGTGTATATAACCGCTCATGAGGATTCACCTTTTGTACAACCCACCATGCACTAAGCTTTTCGCATGGATTTGTAGATAGTACACTTGTTCGCCTTGGTGTGCAAGGACAAAGGTGTCGTAGCCTCATAGTCGGTCCTTGTGTTTGACTTCTACCATGTCAAATTGGTTTTGTCGAGTTCCATTGTTATTATCAAACCAATCGCAGTCAAAGAAGACTACTTTAAGGTCTTTACTCCCGGCAAAACTGAATTCTAGGATTTTGTTTATGATCCCATAGAAATTAGTTTCACGTCCTTCGGCATCGGCGGCCCTCGTCACAACTCCGGTGTTTGATGTTGCTCTTAGAGGACGTTGAGCTTCAAATTGAGTTGAACGAAATCGGAACCCATTGACATCATATTGACCAAAGAGTTTAACTTCAATGGATCCGTTGGACAGTTGTCGCAAATCTTCATGAACACCGGCTTGTGTCTTGCACTATCCAACATATGAAGTAAGAAGACTATTTTATGCTATGAACATAATTACTAATAGGAACAAGACAAGGAAAACGTTACATGATTTCGAAACCAGGTTTGGAAGTTAGGTCCTCCATTTACTCCATAATGTCGCATTGTTTGTATTTTCTTCCTAGTAGGTTGCTGCTTAGACTTCCAATTTTGTCGATCGAACTCACTAAATAAGGACAAAACAAAATTATTAGCATAGATGTATAACACACCACGCAAATTAGTATAGATGATGAACAACCACTTACTAAAAAAAATTGTCCATCCCATCTATGTTAGCGTACATGTATAACAAAGTAGTTGTCTTTTCATCTGATGAAGCATCATAGCTCGTGCCACTACCAACAGTGGTGCCTCTTGTTTGAAAAAGTGAGAGTTCGCTACAAGAGGTTGCTTCAGCCATATTGTACCGCAACACCGATGCATTAACATTCCGTTCTTCTGCAAAGTAGACACTTAAAAAGTATCCTATCTCCTGAAGTGTAAATGCTTCGGCGATGCATCCTTCAACCCTTGCCCTATTACGAACCATCGGTTTCACACATCTGTGTGCTCTTTCAATGTGGTACATCCACCTATATTGAACATAGCCTCCTACTTTAGCTTCATATGGAAGATGGATTACAAGATGTTGCATTGGATTGAAGAACCCTGGAGGAAATACTTTTTCCATCTTACATAAAAGCGCGAGTATCTCTTTTTCCAACTTCTCCATCATCTCCCTTTTGATTTCTTTAGCACAAAGCTATCTATAAAAATAGCTAAGCTCGGCTAACACCTTCCACACCTCATCGTCAAGATAGCCTCGAAACATAACCGGCAGAAGTCTTTCCATGATTATGTGATAATCATGACTCTTCAAACCAGTGAGATTTCCAATCTTAACATTAACGGCTCTTCTCAGGCTAGCAGCATAACCGTCTGGGAACTTCAATTGTTTCAATCACTTGAAGACTTCTTTCTTTTCTTTTGGTCGAAGGCAGAAAGAAGCTCATGGTTTGCCACCAGCTTCGGAGAGCTCAAGACTTGGTCGATTACAAACCTCTGCCAAATCCTTCCGAGCTTTTATATTGTCTTTTGTTTTGCCCGTCATATCCAAGCACGTGCTTATGATGCATTCGCCCATGTTACATTCCTGGTGCATGACATCAATGTTATGCATTAGAATTAAAGACTTCATATACGATAACTCCCATAGTGCACATATATGAGTCCAATTGTGATCCTCTCTGTAACCAACAAAATATCCAGGACGACCTTCATCTGGCACTAGATTGTTGAGCTGTTTAACAATTTCCGACCCGTTCAGACGTTGTGGTGGTCCCTTTTTTACAATGGTACCCTTCCTGAAGGCATTTCTCTGTTGCCTAAACACGTGATTTGGCGGTAACCAACGTCTATGACAATCAAAGTAGCATATCTTGCCACCATGAGTTAGACGAAAACAATCCGTGTCAGAAGCACATATTGGACATGTCAATCGACCATGAGTGCTCCAGCCATAAAACATGCCGTAAGCTGGAAAATCATGAACAGACCACAAGTACGCAGCTCGAAGGTTAAATTTCTGTTTTCTATAACAGTCGTACGCTTTGACTCCTGTCCATAACATTTTCAACTCTTCAATCAATGGCTGCATCATCACGTTCAGTCGTGAACGAGGATGATCCGGTCCAGGTACAATAAGGCATAGGAACATGAACTCATACTTCATACAAAGAGATGGTGGTAAGTTATACGGAATAGCGAACACGGGCCAACAAGAGTATGGTGTGGCGTTTGTACTAAACGGTGAGAAGCCATCTGTCACCAAGCCAAAGCGAATATTTCTCGCGTCATTGGCGAAATCTGGATCGAAGCGGTCAAGCGCCTTCCATGCCTCACCGTCCGACGGGTGCACCATCATGCCGTTGATCTCACGTACACCTTCTTTATGTCACATCATGTGTCTAGCTATTTTTTTAGATAGAAACAAACGTTTGAACCTAGGTGTGACAGGCAAATAGCGAAGCTGCTTCTGTGCGACCTGAGTCATTACTTTTGAACCATCGTCATTAACAACTTCGACAAATCTCGCTTTACCACATTGTAAGCACTTGTTCTCGTTGGCATGCTCTCTCCAAGAAAGCATGCAATTGTCTAGACACATATCAATCTTCTCATATTTTATACCCAGACCGGAAATCAACTTCTTAGACTGATACATATCTTTAGGCACTTTATGTGGTTGTGGAAGGATATTGCTGATCAATTTGATGAGATTGTTGTAGCAGTTATTGGAGAAGAAATACATAGACTTAATGTCCATAAATCTAGTCATGAAAGTAAGGAGCGTCACTTCGGTGTGTTCATGCAACGACTCTTTTGAAGCTTTGAGAAGCGTGAAAAACGCTTCAACCTCCGTTGTATGAGGATCCTCCATCAATTCAGGATTTATGGCATCAAGCATCTCGTCCATCCTATCGACCCCCATGTTGTCATCCTCATCTGAAACTTGTAAGGGTTGAAAAGATGTCTCACCGTGAAAGGTCCACACCTCATAATCTTGCATGAAACCGTATCGAGACAAGTGAAACGCCAAATTCACTTTGTCCCAACACTATGCACCTTGACATTTCGTACATGGGCACCGCACCTTATCGATCATTGACAATGAAAAAGCTCGATCTATAAAAGCATCTGTCTTGGCGAACCACTCATCCGAGTGACCACCAGAACTGTTCTTCCAACCAGTATACATCCAACTACGATCCTCACCCATGTTTGAATCTACAGTTTAATGTCAAGGAAATTATAGTTACTTTATAATTTATTTATGTCACAGCCCTACATCTATTGGAAAGGATAGGTCCTAAACCCACCCAAGAGTGACCGAGCGGAGCGTGCTCATGACGAGACGCGTGGTCTGGATCCGAACGAAATTTCGGCAGCATAACCCCGCTGTTCTCCACTGCACGCCCGAAAATGGTGCAGCATAGAACAACAGGGTTATGCCGTCGAAATCTCGTCTAGATCTAAACCCGCGTCTCATCACAAGCCACGGCCCCTCGGTCACTCCCAGGCTGTCCAAAAAGGGACAATTCCGAACGTACACACCTCACATGCGTAACACATGTGAGACGGTCCCGTTCGAAACGGGTGACGCATGTTGTATAGGTTTACATCAACCTTTCATTTTTGAGTCATTTAAAAGAGAGAGAGGGAAGAACGAGAGAGAAGGAAAGAACGAGAGACAAAGAAGTGGGTCAGCCATCCTAAGTTATGCCCCACTGGGGCCTGCCATTATCTTACGACGCCTTTAGGGTTAGCCGTCGTACATTATGCTCCGTCGTAAGTGGGTCAAAGATGAAACCGCACCGTCGGGGCCAGACGTCCACGCACGGGAGCTTGCCGTCCTCCATGCCTGTCTCGACTAATACATTACCAATAAATGGGCCGTGACAGACCCTAAATGGGTCGTGTCAGGCCAGACCGGGCCGAGACCCATTTATTTACATATAGTAACTAATCAGGCAATCAATCAAAGTATTATTTAAACAATAATCAATAACAATACTAATTAAACAATTAATCAACTAAGGTCGGGGCTCGGGGCGGCCGAGGCGCGGCCAGGGCTCGGCGCGAGCAGGGGCGGCCGGGCGGGGCTTGGGGCGGGAAGGCAGCGGCTGCGGCAGGGCAGGGCGCGGGATGGCGGTGCGCAGTGGGGCGGGGCGCGGGGACGGTGGTGCGCGGCGGCAGGGAGGGGTGTGGCGGCGCGAGGAATCGCCAGCGTGAGGCATCGGCGGTGGCAGCGCGAGGGGCCAGCAGCGCCTTGCAGCGACGGCGGCGGGCGGAGGCGACGCCGGCATCGGCGACGCTCGGCCAGGCGATGGCGGCCAGACAGAAGTCTTTCTTTCTCTTCATCATGTTTTTGCGAGGTTGTCCATACGATGGTAGCTTTTCTTACTGGAGTTGCAGAAGTCCTTGAACTAATAGTTGTATTACCAGCTCATTTTGAACTTTTGTATCTCGTCATGTTTCAGCTATGATGCTTGGGTCATCTACAATTTCCTTTCACTATGTTTGACATGGGTGGGAGGTCCTGGTGCTGTGGTTACAAGTTTGAGTGTCCGAAACCTGAAACCATCAAGGTTTCTGATGACTTGCTGTTTGCCAGCTATTCCTCTAGACGGGTGTGTGTCTTTGGTACATATTAAATGAATATCGTATCAGTTATCATACTTTCATTCGCAATTTCACAGTCACACGGTTTGTGTTTGTGACACACCATGAACATCAGCGCTGATGGAAAAATATTGTGTCCTTGAACCAGGGTTGTGAAACCACGCCTGGACGCCTAGGTGCCCGCCGGCCGCCGGGACGCCGGGATGCCTAGGCGGTCGCCTAGGCGAGCGCCAGGCGAGGAGGGGAGGCGGGTGTGGCGGCGGCGGTGGCAGCAGAGGAGGTGGGCGGCCAGCTAGGCGGCGGCGGAGGCGGGAGGCGGCGGAGGAGGCAGGGCGGGCGGGCGGGCGGCGGCAGGGCGGGCGGGTGGGCCTCACGGCCCAACTATTGTGGACCGTCAGATGAGATCCAACGGTCCTCATTTTAACTGGGGTATATAAATATACCCTACCCTAATTTTCTCCTCATCCTCTCTCCCTCTTTTCTCCACTCCCGGCGGCGGCACCTACGTGTGCTATGGATTTACTCGTGCAAGGTAGAGTAGGAATGGCAATTGAGTTGTGCAGCCACTGCTCTTTATCGAGCAGCAAACATCGAGGATGGAACCGCCATCGCGAGAAGCAGGGGCACAACTCCATGTCTGCCACGGTGTTCAGCTCTCACAGAAGAAAATTCAACTGTTGTAATTGCTTTTCCATGAGGGATATTATAAAAAAGTTTGCAATTGCAGATAATTTGTACTGCAAACTCTCTTAATATCCTTCATTAATATCTATGTATATTCATTATTCATTTTTATACTGTAACAAAATTTTCATCAAAAGTAGGCTGTGGAGATGTTACAAGCAAATTAATATGAAGAGAACATGCAATAACAAGTTTGTGCTAAATGAACGTGCAAGCATAACAAACAGAAAAAAGGTCACCGGAGCTAGGGGGAAGGGGACAGAGGCGGCCACCGGCCGCGGCTCGGCCGCAGGGGGGGTGGGGTGAGGGCCGGAGGGGGAGGAGTGGGGCGGCGGCGGCCGGCGGGGCTGTACGGGCGGCGACGGCCGGCGGGGCATCGGTGGCCAGCGCTGCGGTGGAGGAGGGGAGGGGGGAGGGAGGTGGCGTACTCGTTGGTCGGCGGCGACGGCGAGGTCGGCGACCGGCGGCGGGGACCGGCGGGGAGGGCGGCGGCGACGAGACCTCGGCGCGAGACGGGAGGCGGCACTGGCCGCCTCCTGGCTCGCGTACGGGCTATATGTCCGGTTATTGACGACGGTGCTAGGTCACTGTCGTCAATAACTCCTCGGGTGGGCCCCGAATAAGTTAAAGACGACGGGCACCGTCGTCAATAATTTATTGACGACGGTACTCGTTCAGCCATCGTCAATAACTGTGTTATTGACGACGGTGCTAGGTCACCGTCGTCAATAACTCCTCGGGTGGGCCCGAATTAAGTTAAACACGACGGGCACCGTCGTCAATAAATTATTGACGACGGTACTCGTTTACCCGTCGTCAATAACTGTGTTATTGACAACGGCTAGATCAAGCCATCGTCAATAACATTAAAGACGATGGCCCCGTCGACAATAAATTTGACTGTCGTCAATGATCATTTTTCCTGTAGTGTGACACGACGGTGAGAGGGATGGAGAAGAAAGCAGACCCACAACATCGTAGAATAAAGAGTCTATTCACCTTAATCAACATGAACGTTCACTCTCTATTTAAAGACAGGCTAATAACTGAAGGTAATTAGTCTATTCAAGCCAAACATATATGATCTAGTAACAGACAATAATAAAGATCTATTATTTGCAACATAATTATTCTGTAATAATTGAAACATAATTATACATTAGAATCTAACACACAGAATTAAACAAATGAATTATGAGCAATTAAAGTTGTATTAGTGTCAGACTCATCAAAAAGAAAAATATGCGACTACGCACGCTCGCGTGTGATTAATTTGTGTGTGACTCTAGCTTATCTTTCTCTCATATATTCCATACATGGAAAGAGTTTTCCTAATAAACAGGTAGTGATGCTTTCTATTTTTTCATGTGGATTACTGTATCCTTATGAGCTTTTGGAATTTATGTAGAACTATTTGTTCCTAAAGCCCACACATTCCAACATTTTATACGTATAGTCTAAATGTTGGAGAAAATTATAAATAAGAAATTGGTCTGTTTGGCATGGTTCCAAATTCTTCGAGAATCATAAACAATTTGGTTTCAACGCAGAAATGTTTCTCAACCTAAAACAGAATCATTTTTAAAAACCGTTTGCATAGTTTTCTTGTTTCAGTTTCACTATAGAGAAGAGGAGGATTGAAATGACCTATTTACTCTTGGAAGAACTATAATTTTTTTGTTACAATATAACATATAATAAAGTCTTATAATATACATTATTTATATGTGTCACAATAAAATATGTCATTATCCATATATACGGATAAATCACTGTTGTGCGACAGCGGCAGCGAGTTGAGAATAAGGGCAAGCAGTGGCAAATCATTATAAATAATAGGAAAACTAGATGGGAGGTATAATAATATATGCGTTTCAGGGGGTGGAAAACCTTTCTGCTCGTTTCATGTTTATAGGCAAACAATATGAATCATTTCTAATGTATTCAATGATGAAATGTTTCGTACCGTTCAACCGATTCAACCTAGAATCTATATGTTTGTTTTTGCCAAATGCACCCTAAATTCTCCAGAGATGAAGAGTGAAGAAGTAAATAATGAGACTAGCCTGCAAAGTTTCATGGTATAAAAAATATTCTATTTATACCAATGCAAAAGGAATATGTAGAGATATTTGTTAGGTGAAAGGGGATCCAAATTAGCTCACCAAAGCTGCCTTAAAATCTTTCCACCGAATCTGAAAAGGACAAATCTACTTCGTAATGTCATTAAGATTTAACAAGGAATGGGCTGTTGTTCCAAATCTTTGACTAACATAAAAAACGCACGCCATTGTCGGCAACCTTCAAACAAGGAGTGAAGAGAACCCCCGCGCGTGAAGTAGCATACCTGACGTTATTACTTAAAACAATGTTCATCTGCTAATCCCAGCACTAACAATATCAAAAGTTCATAAGAACAATAAATTCTACTCTGAACAGGCTTGAACATGTGAAATACCGAAAATTCTAGCAAGTGGAGCTGCAAATCACACCGAGAAAATGAGAGGGAATTTAAACTTTTGAATTTTAAGGTGTGAGCTCCAAGTCTAAACTTGAACTTGCAAAAATTTCTGAATACGGAGATCTAAAGCTATCATGTGGTTCTCCACACATCCAATAATAGCCCGGCAAATTTTCAGAGCATTTGAAAAGGATTTCCTATTTGTTGGAATTTAAACGGGAAACGTTGAGTTTGAATTTAAATCTCAGTTTCAAATTCTGACTTCACCTAAATTCAAATCTGAGCACACCATTGTGTTGCTCACATTTCTTTTGGCCTATCCTCCGAGTTTCATCAAATTTGGAGGTTGTTTGCTATTTTAAATGGAATTGGGAATAAGGGGGAGAGGTGGACCCCACATGTCATACACAAAAGGCTTCAACCGACGCTGCTCCTCACTCACGCGCGCGCCAGCTCCTGCTCGTCGACGCGTGCCGACGCCACCTCCTTCTCCCTTGCGCGTCTCCCCCCCCCCCCCAGATCTTATCCTCCACACGAGTGTAACAGAGGGACTTCGCCTCTCACAGCTCGCTCTTACCCTCGCGGTTCCGCTCCCGAAAGAAAAACGCTGAAGAACACCACTGTGCAGTCTCCCGATCAACCACAGCAATCTGAGAACCGTTTGCTCGAGCCCCCAACAGCAAAGAGCTGCGCCCTTTAGTGCTCTAGCCGGCCAGCCCTTCTCCTCCCCTGTCCCGAGCTTGCTTGCACCGGAAAACAGCAAAGGTTCTGTAGCTTCTGTGTGGAACACCGAAAAACCGAACTGGTGGCCGTGGCCAGCCCAAACCAGGAGTGATCACGCCCAAGCAAGCCACCCCATCAGTGCACCTACAAGTCTAGTTGCTCACCTCCGAAGCTCAGCTCTAGCCATTGATCACAGAGGGAGAATTTCAAGATTTTCTCCCGGGCGGCAGAAACTGACCTTGAGGTAAGGAATTGCAAATTTCGTCCTCAAATCTTGTTTATTGTGTTTCAAACTTCACACACAGGATGTTAACTGCCTAGCACACCTCCTCCAGGGTATACTGCTGGACCATATCGGGCGCACGGTGCCGATAGGTTTGGAGCTCTCTTCGGCTTGTTTAGACCCCATATCAGTCTTTTATACGATCCCCTGGTGCTTTAGAGCTCAAGAACCGACCATTTGGTGGAGAATTCACCGTGCATGACCTCGCCGGAGCCCTAGAGTTTGCTGTTGCCGGTGCGCCCTGTTTTCCGGCGAGTTTCAGCCGCCGGCGACCTCACCAACATGTTCAGCGTGGGGGAAAATGGGAGGGGGGCGGCCAGCAGGGGGTCTGGAGGTGGCTGGGAAGTGCCATTCCGACGACCTCGCCGGAGGGAGCCGCCACTGCTCTGTTTGGCGCGAGGCTGAAGGTTAGGGATGACGAGTGGGACCCACTATCGGTATTTAAACATTTTCCAGATTTTCCTAATTCGGTTCAAACTTTGGAGAGCCATAAATTTGTCTAGGAACCTCCAAAAATTGTGAAATAAATTTTAATGGATTACTCTCAAGGAGTACTATCCAGAGGTGCATCTTAATATTTATGAAAATCCTGTATTTGGCTCATTAATTCATTTAAGGAAAAACGTGTTGGAATTTTGACAGGAGTTCTGTTTATTGGAAAATTCCCAAATTTGGGCAAGACATTATTCCAGAAATGTTTAAACTGCAGTAAAATTTTCATAGGCATTGGACTTCATTTGCTTGGCCAAATGTTGATTCAATCTTGTATGTCTCTGAAAATTGCGAAAATGAACAGAGACATTTTCAGACTTTTAACCAAGTTTGGAAAATCCATATCTCTGTGTAGGAAGCTCCAAAAATGGTGAAACCAAGTCCTATGGACTCATGATACTCTCAAGTTTCTGAAAAACCAAATTTGGAGCATGACAAGACACTATAATTGCAATAGGATTTCAGAGAAGACAAATAGTAAGAAAATTCCATAGGCCACATATTCCATCAACTTTGTCTGAAATTTTGCAAGCCATACCTCTGTATGATCTATGGACCACTGTAAAAATTTCAGAGCAAGTTGAGAGCATCTTCTCCAGTTTTCTGCCAATTATGTCCAGCTTCATATTTATGTCCAATAACTATTTCTTTGAACTTTATTCCAATGACCTCCATTGATCCAAAATGATTCTTTCTCTGTCCAACACATAACCAGAACCCAAATCTCGAGTCTTAGTTGGTTTGAATCATTCTTAAGTCATAACACACATTTGTTTTATAATTGATATACTCGCAACATAAAACTGTGTGTATTCATATCGGTAGGAAATACGACGAAGGAGTTCAACGAAGAACTCAACTCGGATCAACAAGTTGAAGCCTTACTCGTCGCAAAGCTACTGACTTAAAAGTATAAATAAACCTGCAGCAACATAAGGCAAGCCCCGGTTTGCATTTAACAGCTTTTAGTTATATTTTACTTTGTATCACTTTTATGGGTCTAGTATGTATTGTGCATTAGGTCAAGGTGATTGATACTCCAAATGCATGACCCACAAACCCTTAGAGTTAAAGGGTACAATAGGTTACCTTCGTATAGCTTTGGCTAGGCTTAAGTTGTATAGGATCCGGTACAAGTCGGGTAGTTGGAAGCTACTCGCGAGTTTAGGATGTTGGTTCAGCGGGGTATGATTCTAGAGAATGGAAGTTCTGGAATGAAAAAAATGAGACCGAGCAGAGAGTTGGAGCAGCAGAACATTAGGCCTGTGTGGCTGTAGCTCTGTTTGTGTCGGTTAAGGACTGATGCGTATGCCGCCCTGCTGAGCAAGTTTGAACAGTACCGGATGCATACTGGAATTATGGGGTCTAGGAAACCGATGTAAATCGGGTACTCTCGTGTCGAAACTTATACGGCCATCCTTTGGGGGTTGGGGTCAGAGGTGTAAACCCGCTAGCGGAGCAACTTCGACGTGTTCCATATAGTGGCCCTTCTGATGGGTCGGCGGAACTGGTTCGGCATTGGAGTGACGGGTGAAAGGTTGCTGCATACAACGTAAGAAAGAGCTCGCGTGAGTCTTTCGAGGCGGGTGTATGTGTCATGTATTTTGGGTGTGTCCTGATTGCAATCACTGTCCCTCACGGTTATATGAGTACCACTTGTTCACGGAGTTGTGACGTAGTAATTATTTCCAGATGAAGTGAGATGAATCATTGCTGATGTGAAGTTCTTAAATTCGTTGTATTGCCAACCATGTATGCTATAGTTGTAGAGCTCACTAAGTTTACATTCCACTTTGGGCATCACCACATCGGAGGAAAGCGTTTCTTGTTTGATTGTGGACTTCTGATGTGAGGGCTGCCTAAGGCATAATAATCTGCTGCTATTAAACTGAAAATAAGGATTAACATGTAGGCGTGTCGTTATTGCATCATCCTTTTCCTATGTTAGTAATCCCTGCATGTAGAGTTTCATGGTTTAGGAGTGTCGGTTAAGTCTTGCTGAGCCATCGTGCTTACGGTTGCATTATTAGTGTTTTGCAGGTTATAAAATTTGCTATGAAGATGGTTGTTCGGTGAGCCATCAGGGACTCACCGGAAACCCTGCCGCTGCACTTATCTTTGTGGAAGCTAGTAAGAAGCATCCGCGGGCTGGCCGTCTTCTCTTTTGCATAGTTAGGACCGAGAGTAAGTGTGTATGTATATTCCGATGTGTGTACCCTCGTGGTACATTATTTTGTAAATGACACTATCTTGAGAAATAAAAGACTTTGTACTTTATGGTTCTTTTTGTGTGTGCTGTTGGGTGTCGCATCGCACGGCACCACCCAATGTGTATCCTGGAGTGTGGATCCCGGAAGGGGTTCCTCATAGGCGTGGTATCAGAGCCGCATTGGGAATAGCACGCATGAAAAGAGCTTATTTTTGAAAACTTAGAAGTATACGAGTGAGGAACGTGTAGTATGCCCACATAAGGACTATTAGTAGCATGGTTACTTAAGGTGGCAAGCTAACAGTGTGTTAATATTCAGTATTTTAATTCTGTAACGACGCACCTACGTGGAGGTAAGAGGTAAGATACGCCACCACAGGTGGATCAATTGCGATAACTCGCCATACGAGTAGAAGTATGGAATGGTATACCGTGGCTTGGCACGGTAGTTAATATGAGTCTCTGAACCTCTATATGGTTCTGAGAGCATATGAAAACGCTGATCTCCAGCATGCTTTGGGCAAAAGTGAGAATACCCCATCGTGTGGTAAGCAACACGATAGTATGCAACTCTTGAACGTTCAATGTTCAAAGGGCCATACGCAGCGCTCGCCATCGGCGTGCCTCAACGGTCATGAGGCAGTAGGTGGTATCCGTTGGGTTGATAAAATTCCCAACCGTGATGACCCGTTCGCGCTCTACTCGGGTTCCCCGTCGTGTGGTGTTAAAACGCGACCATGTACCTTGAGACGTGACTTGACTCAAGGACAGCCCGTATGGCAATGATACGGGGCATATGTTTTTACTATGATATGGACCTGCCTGTAATGGAAAACCGCTGTGTGCATCACTATTGATTGTTTTTCTGCAGGTACCTTGACCATGTTAGAACATTGCATTTAGAAAACGTTTGTGAGTGATCGTTTTAGTGCCACCACTTGAGACGTATATGCCGGTGTAACACCGGTTAGGATTTTTGATTTGGTGAGGCAATGTAGTACCGTAATATGTTATTAACTGCCTGAAAAAGAAAGTTTTTAAAGAAAAGAGTAATTTTTGAGTTTAGTGTTCCATTAGGGGTTAATGAACTCCTATATTGAACTAAGAGTCAATTGGGAGTATAGTTTTCATCTCAAATATTTAGAAACAAACTCCCCTGTTTTTGGCAGAATTTTTGCTGAAATTGAACAGGACATAACTTTTGATTCGTTGAACCAATGGAGGTGAGGGATACATTTATGGGAAGGTTTTGAAGTCTTCTACAATGTTTCTGTAGAACTCCAGAACAGAATCTCCCTCCAAATGGATGAAAATCTCAGATGAGAGTTAACTGTCCAAAAACAGGGCAGACCAAAAATACTCTCTGGAATTTTCTATATTTTGACCATAACTTCTTGAAGAAAAATCTCTAGGTGTCATGTATGACACTGTTGGAAAGTTTGTGATACGTTCTACCACTTTGTTGTTCAAAGTTTCTACAGATTTGGTGTAGAACTTTATGAAATCTTCCGGACAAAACAGACACTTTCAGAGGAGGTGCTGTCAAAATTGTTCCAGATTTCTCTCAACTTTGAAATATCACAACTCCTGATCCAGAATTAATATGAAGGCAAATAAATACTCGTTGGAAATATATTGAAGTTACAGATAACTTTGATATTCACCTTGAGACATGAAACTTCCATTTTCATAATCAAATTCTGGGAATTAGATCAAATGGTCAATCAGATCAGAGCATTGTTCATTGCCCATGTAACTTGAGACTTGTTGTGGACATGAAGGTTTTTATACTTCTCTAAGTTCCATGACATAGTCATTAGTTATCTTTCATCATTCCTTGCTGTTGATTTAAGTGTTTGACAAACTTGAACAATCATTGATCATATTTCAGAATTGTCAAAAACCTTGTTTCCTTTATATATGCTGCACAGTTGATGTGATGCTTTTGCGGTTAATAATTTCGAGTTAAAGCTGAGTACACTCTTGGATATTAATCGTAAATTGCTCACTCTTGCAGTATGGATCACACTAATTCCGGGTATGAGGTTGGTGGTTCCAGCCGGGATAGAAATAATTCGTCGCAGCGACGATCACCGCCATCATCAACCGGACTGGCGGAGGTGTTGGGAAGAATGGCTGAGTCTCTTGAGTTGTTGGTGCAGCAAGGCATCCGACAAGAGACCTCACAGCAAAAACCCACCCTGAACACTTATTTGGATTTTCTAGCAAGACAACCACCGGTATTCTCTGAGGCTAAAGAAGCCTTGGAGGCAGATCATTGGCTCCGAGTGATTGAATCTAAATTGGGAATGCTCTAGTGTGATGAATATGAGAAGGCTTTATTTTCCGCTCAGCAACATCATGGATCCGCTGGGGCTTGGTGGTCTGAATATCTTGCTAAGATCGCTGAAGGTCATTGTGTGTCATGGACGGAGTTTCGTTATGCTTTCCGTGCACGTCATATCTGTGAGGGCATCGTCAAAACCATAGTTGAAGAGTTCTATGAACTCAAACAAGGAGGCATGAGTGTTATGAAGTACTTTACGGAATTTAACCGTTTAGTACAATATGCATCCGCTTATGTGCATAACGAGACGATGAACTGTCATTACTTCTTCCGAGGCCTCGATGTGAAGCTTCGGACAAAAGTGGCACAATGCTATAAAGGGAATTATAGTGAGTTAGTCAATGCCGCTATGATTCAAGAAATAGCTGAACTCGAGCATAAGGAAAGTAAGAGGAAGAGAAAATTATCACTGGCAAGTACGGATGATTATCATCAAGAACAACCGGTGATATATTGCTTACTATCTGGGGTGGAAATTCAGTCCTTTGACGGACCACCTCAGATGCACTACTGTCCATATTCATCCATGGATGTTCAGGCACTGCTGCAACAGCAGCAAATGAGTATTTGTGGACCCCCACCTCAGCAAAGTGCACAAGAATATCAACCACTTCCATACGGTGAAGATCCTGAGCTTGCATCGTACGACACTCGTAGTGATGTAGAGCATATTCATCAAAAGGGTCAAGTGACCAAGCAGAGCAGCAGTCATATGTCATCTCAAGCTGCAAAGAAATTTCATGGTCAGTCAAGGAGGACAACACTGAAAGTGGGAAACATAAACTATATGGCAGTTGAAGACGTTCCCGTAGGAGAACCCGTGTTCGCGGGTATGTTCAGCCTACGAGATCAGCCCACATTCGTGTTGTTTGACTCGGGTGCTACACATGATTTTATCAGAAAAGATTATGTAGTCAAGCACCAAGTACCATCAACCACCTTGGCCGCATCTTATCAGATTAATTCACCGGGAGGTAGTAGGACAGCGGGCAGGATTGTAGCTCGAGCGCCTATATGTTTGGATGGGCGGATATATCCTACTACTCTTATCATCCTAGAAGGCTTGCGGATGGACATAATCTTGGGAATGGCTTGGTTGACACATCACCAAGCTATCTTTGATATTAGTTCACGAACATTGCAGCTGAATTCAAAGAAGCACGGGCAACACATGTTGATTCTGAGAAATGTTGCACCGGAAGTCACTGCCGTCCACACCGTTGAAGCTAAGAAACTAGAGGACATTCCAGTTGTCCGGGAATATCCGGACGTGTTTCCCGATGACCTACCCGGCATGCCGCCCGAACGTGAAGTGGAGTTCAAAATTGAACTAGCACCGGGAACCACACCAATATCCCGGAGACCGTATAAAATGGCACCGAAGGAACTCGCGGAGCTGAAGGAGCAGCTGAATGATTTGTTAAGCAAAGGCTTCATTCGACCCAGTTCATCACCATGGGTATGCTCCGTGTTGTTCATCAAGAAAAAGGACGAGACTCTGAGGTATTGTGTGGACTATCGTCCGCTAAATGCCGTAACGATCAAGAACAAGTATCCACTACCACGTATCAATATGCTTTTCGATCAACTAGTTGGTGCCAATTTTTTCTCGAAGATGGATCTTCGGTTCAGATATCATCAGATAAAAATCCGGGCAGAAGACATACCCAAGACGGCATTCTCGACGAGATACTGATTATATGAGTATCTCGTCATGTCATTTGGACTCACTAATGCTCCGGCCCATTTTATGTACTTGATGAATTCAGTCTTCATGCCGGAGCTGGACAAATTCGTCGTGGTCTTCATCGACGATATCTTGGTATATTCTAAGTCGGAGGAAGAACACGCTGAACATCTGCATATTGTGCTCCAACGCCTACGGGATCACAAACTATATGCAAAATTCAGAAAGTGCGAGTTTTGGATCAACCAAGTGTCATTTCTTGGACACATTATTTCTTCGGAAGGCATTGTGGTTGATCCGAGCAAAATTGTCCAAGTGCTGAATTGGAGTTCACCGAAATCATTCCATGAAGTCCGTAGTTTTCTCGGTTTAGTGAGTTACTACTGGAGATTCATTTTGAATTTCTCCAAAGTCTCTAAACCGATGACGGTGTGAGACCTATGTGTGCTGAATACATTGGCTTTGATGATAAAAGTTTTGAATACTACCAAAACACCTTTTTAACAAGGTCCGAGCTCCTGCAAGGTCCGACTTGTTTTGGGTAGCTCCGGCAAGGTCCGACGTAAGGTCCGACTTGCTTTGTCTAGGTCTGACATATTTTGGCTAGGTCCGACTTGTTTTTGCTAGCTCCGGTGCTAGATCCGACTAGCTTTGGTAAGTTCCGTGCTAGGTCCGACTAAGCTTTAGTAAGCTCCGGCGCTGGGTCCGACTAGCTTTGGTAAGCTCCGGTTAGCTTTGGTAAGGTTCAGAGCTTGATTGCAATGGTTCTGCTTTTAACTTGCAATGTTTCGAACTTTCTTTACTCTTATGGAAAGTTTGCTTAGTATTATTTTACTAAGTTTTTGGTGTGTTTTGGTGGTTATGGCTGATATCATTGTGCTATGGTTTACAACATGCTTATGTGAGGTGCTCACGTAAGATGTTGTAGTTTCGGAACTAACGAGAGTCAAGTCGAGGACTTGTGCTCGGAAGTATTGGTTGTTTATTCATGGGCAGGTGTTGCTTGAGTTCAAGACATGGCTGGTGACGGGATCCAGTAAACTAGTCTTAGGGAAAAGATGAGGTTCAACAACCAAGTTCGGGAGGAATTGTGGTTGAGTTGATCGGGAGGTTGCGCAGTATGTTTGAATCAAGAACAATGCATATGAAGGTATCTTGGACGTTGTTGGAAGATGTTTGCATGTGTGCAAGTAGTGCATGGACGTGGCTGCATCGTTCCAAGGCGTGATGAAGAGATGTGGACGTAAAGAATTGGTCGGAAAGGTCCAACCGACTAGGTTATGGACTCAGGCTGCGGCTGAGTCGTGTTTGACTCTAATATGGAAAGTTTTGAGTTGGTTACGATAGGATTTTGTTTGGGTCACGAATTTGAGTTATTTTAGGAATGTGGGATACGTTCCTAAGGTGTTTGGAAGTCTTAAGATTGCTTCTATCTACATATAGAAGAGTCCTAAGCAGTATTGGAAAGTTACAGTTTGAATCCAAGTAGGAGTAGGAGTCATAGTTTGAGTTGAGTTGGCCTTCGGGCTGTTTATATAAGCAAGGGAGGCCAGAGCTCGTGGGGCACGACTTTGGAGCTGTTCCTCTTGTGTTTTGATAAATAAAATTTGTAATCTAAAGGAACTTTTGTGCCTTGTTCGTCCGACTTGTTTCAGACAAGTTTTTCTCGTCGAGTTTGTGTTCAGTACTACCTTGCTTCGGTGGTTTCACCATAACTCGAGTTTTACAGATCCAATTTATGTGATTATTTTTGGGTTGTTTAAAAACTTGATTATCTATCATCTGTGAAAATTTCACGGTCATTGAATTTGTGGTTTCTGATCTACACGAGTTTCTTTGCAGTATTCCAGAACTGTTTTTCTCGCGTAGGACAGACTGACCTATGTTCGATCTTTCGATCGTAACTTGAGTTTCTCTCAACGGATTTTCATGATTCCTGTTGTGACATCTTCGTGACTTGATTATCTACAATCTATACTAGTTTTGTCACAGTTGAACACATTTATATTAGTCACACACACGGTTTCTTTAACAGATCAGTTTTCTGCTGAGGGGTGTTTTGTTGCTTCCGCTGAAAAGTTTTTATCTACCATTCACCACCCTTTGGTAGCTTTACACGTGTACTTCGATCCTACAATTGGTATCAGAGCCAGGATGCTCTAATCTTTGTGATTTGCACGTGTTTTGACTAATCATCATGGAGAAATACTCCGCCAAACCTTGTGTGTTTAGTGGTATTGATTTTCAGGTTTGGAAGGCACGCATGGAAGCTTTCATCCAGGTGCAAGGCTTTGCAATATGGGAAAAGGTGTACGAGCCTTACGATGTTCCTTCAAACGATCAAGTCACGGCTACAAATATGAGAGATGTCGACAACAACAACAAGGCTCGGAACTTGATCATACAAGGACTAAGTCAGAGCGACTTCGATCGTGTTGCACACCTCCATCGGCGTACGATGTGTGGAGAGCACTTTGTGACTACCACGAAGGATCCAACACGATCAAGGAGGTAAGACAGGATATGTTCAAGAAAGAATACATGTGCTTTGAGATGCAACCCGGTGAGTCCATTGATGACCTCTGTGCTCGCTTTAATAAAACTCTCAGCAACTTGCGTAGCGTCAATGTTAATTTTTCAGATGCTGAAAATGCTAGATAATTACTAAGTGCATTAGACATGTCAATTTGGGAGATGAAAGTAACATCCATACGTGAATCCACTTTCATGAGTACTCTTACATTATATGTTCTTTATTCTAAGCTAAAAACTCATGAAATTGACATTATATCACGTAAGAACCCAAATAAGACTATTGCATTTGTCTCACAACGTGATATGCCTAGCTCCGGCCAATCATCTAGCAATACACTTGTTTTTCTGTCTTCACTAACCCTGGAACAGATTGAGGAGTTTCCAGAGGAGGAGCTAGTACTTCTTTCTACTAGGTTCTCAAAAGCATTGTAAAATGTGAGAACTAGAAGGAGAGGAAGCTCCGGACCTCAACGATGCTTTGAATGTGGTAAGACAGGACACTTTCGTACAGATAGCCCTAACCTTTCAGGTCCTTCTAACCATGATGAAAAGCAGAATAAAGTCAAGTCCTCTTTTGGCAACACCAACAAGAAAAAGAAGGATTTTACAGGACGCAAACTGATAAACAGTTTCATCACCACACTTCAAGAACTTGGCTCGAATGATGTAGACATTGGAAATGATGAAGATGAAGATGATCTGGCAAACTTGTGCTTCATGGCGGGCAAATCAAAATCAAATATGGAGGATGCAGAACACAACAGTGACAACGAAGAGTTATGTCCTACTTGTGAAGAAATGTGTGATGCTGTTTCTCGTGCCACTATTATTGTTAAGAAAAAGGACAAAAAGCTTAGGGACAATGCTGTTAAAATTGAGTCACTAGAATGTGAAATTAATCGTTTAAAATCCTTGATTCCTAGTGATGATTCTTGTTCCTCATGTGATTTAATATATGATCTCTAAGAAGTGCACACACCTCTACACTTGATAAACTTGAACTTGAAATCAAAAAGAACAAAAAGCTTGCTGCACTTAATGATAAAAACTTGAAAGATGCTTGTTGTTCTACAATTGATTTACATTGTTCTACTTGCGATGATCTTGATAAGAAACTACAAGATGCTATGAAAGAAATTTCTATATTGAACAATGCTTTAAGTTCTCATGAAGTTAAATATTGTTCCAATTGCAAATTAAAAGGAAAAACTTCATGTGAAAATTGCCTTGATCTATCAAATAAACTTGATAACATGCATAAGACATTAGATCGGTTTTGTAATGGGAATAAGAACCTAAACTTGCTGCTGAATTCTTCCAAGTCTTGCAATGATAAAACTGGTTTAGGTTTTGATTCACATGCTCATGCTAAGGAACATCCACCTAAAATTGTAAAATCATTAGGAAGTGGTTTGATTCAAACAGTTCCTAAACAAAAAGAAGTGATTTTAAATCTGCAGGAGTGTTGTCACATTCGGGTTCAAATAAGTATACTGCATGCTCATCTAGACATGAACACAAAGTTAAATTTCATTGTACCTATTGTGGTAGAGATGGTCATGTCATAGATTTTTGTTATAGACTAGCTAAACAACATAAAAAGGAAAGAACGCAAGCTAGATCTTATAACTATCATGCAAAATTTGCTGCACATACTAAACCGAATGTCAGAAACATGCAACCTGCTGTTATGAGTCAGAAATATTCAAAGTTTACCTCCGGAGCTTCAGTTTTTGCCTCTGGAGCTTCTGTTTTTGCCTCCGGAGCTACTGATTTTCGTGCTACACATGTAACACCTCATAGGTCAGTAGTTAAGAACAAAAAATCTCAAACTTTGACTCATAAACCTGCTGTTTTATCTCAGCTTTCACATATTATTCCTGTTGGACATCGTGTGACTCAGTACTGGATTCCTAAATGCCTTTTAACTACCCCCAGTATTGAGTCACTGACGTATTGTGCTTTTCTGTAGATTACACGCTTGAGGAAGGAGAACATTTGGATTGTGGATTCAGGTTGCTCACGGCACATGACCGGTAACAAAGAATGGTTCTCTCTCTCTCTCTTTTGTGTCACGTGTAGAGAATGTTACTTTTGCCGATAATTCTTCAACTCCTATAATTGCTAAGGGTTCGGTTAGAGTAAATGATCACTACACTTTGAAGGATGTGGCACTTGTCAAAAATTTGAAATACAACTTGCTTTCTGTTTCACAATTGCTAGATGAAAATCTGGAAATTATTTTCAATAAAAACTGCTGCAAAGTTGTAGGTTCAAATAGTGAGCTTATTTTTAACATGTCTCAGTTTGGAAGATTTTTTAAAACTGATTTTGTTATGTCTTCCTCTAAGCATAGATGTCTAGTTACAAATGATTCCAAAGATTTATATTTTCGGCATCGTAGACTTGGTCACATAGGCTTTGATAATCTCACGCGTGTTAGTGCTCTTGATCGCATACGTGGGCTGCCTAAGCTTAAAGGGGGCAAAGAAATTGTGTGCTCTTCTTGTAGACATGCTAAGATGGTTGCAGGTTCACATGCTCCTCTCACAATGACCATGACAACTGAACCGGGTCAACTTTTACACCTTGACACCGTAGGACCTTCATGTGTTCAATCCTTCGGAGGTAAATGGTATGTTCTTGTGATTGTTGATTAATATTCTAGATACTCTTGGTTTTACTTTATGGCATCTAAGAATGAAGCTTTTTGTCACTTTAGAACTTTATTTTTTAATTATCAATTGATCACCTAGGATCTTTAAGAGCAATTAGAAGTGATAATGGAACCGAATTTAAAAATCAATCGTTTGATCACTTTTGTGCTGAAAATGCAATAGATCATCAATTTTCTTCACCATATGTACCTCAACAAAACGGTGTTGTAGAGAGAAAGAACAGAACCTTAGTTGAGATGGCTAGGACTATGCTTCATGAATATCAAACTCCTAGGAAACTTTGGGCTGATGCAATTGCAACCGCTTGTTATGTCTCAAATCGTGTTTTCTTGTGTGCTAAGCTAGGTAAAACACCATATGAGCTCAGGTTTGGACATAGGCCTAGTGTCACACACTTTAGGGTATTTGGTTGCAAATGCTTTGTTAAGAAACATGGTAATCTTGATAAAAATTTGAAGCTAGATCGGTTGATGGCATGTTTCTTGGTTATCCATCTCATACTAGAGGCTACTGTGTGCTTTTACTTGATACTAACAAAATTGTGGAGACTTTTGAGGTTTCTTTTCATGAAGCTAGCCCAGGTACTAGTTCAAATATTGCAGGTCCGGATCCATATCCGTAGGGGGAGTGTATTTTCGTTAAAGAAGAGGAAGAAGTGATGTTGCTGCCCGAAAATTCAGCAGCTAATGACATTGTTCCAGCTCCTGATCTTGATTCACAGCCAGCACCGACGACCACCATTGCTGGTCCAGATCCTCCTCACGTCACAAGCTCATCTATTTGTGATGAACATGAAGAAGAAGAAGCTTGTGAAGTGTCCACTCCCCTCCGGATTCTCAAAAGTCATCCTCCACAACAAATTATTGGAAGCTTGCATGAAACGAGTTACAAGATCCAGGTTTTTCGACCCCAATTCTCATGCTCATTCTGCTTTTGTTGCTTCTTTTGAACCCAAAGATATATCACACGCACTCACTAATGAATCTTGGATTATTGACATGCAAGAAGAGTTAGAAAATTTTGAAAGAAATAATGTTTGGAAACTTGTACCTCCACCTCAAGGTCACACTTTAATTGGAACTAAATGGGTGTTTAAAAATAAACAAAGTGAGGATGGGGTTGTGGTTAGAAATAAGGCTAGGTTGGTTGCTCAAGGTTTCACACAAGTTGAGGGTCTAGATTTTGATAAAACTTTTGCTCCTGTTGCTAGGTTAGAAGCCATAAGAATTTTGTTAGCTTTTGCTGCATCTAAAGGTTTTAAGCTATATCAAATGGATGTTAAAAGTGCTTTTCTTAATGGCTACATAGATGAGGAGGTTTATGTCAAACAACCACCTTTGTTTTGAAAATCCAAATTTGCTAATCATGTTTACAAACTGTCCAAAGACTTGTACGGTCTCAAACAAGCCCCTAGAGCATGGTATGATAGGTTGAAAACATTCTTACTTGAAAAGGGGTTTACCATAGGCAAGGTTGATAAAACTCTTTTTATGCTTAAGCATGGCAATGACTCATTATTCGTTCAAGTGTATGTGGATGATATTATCTTTAGTTGTGCTTCTCATGATCTTGTGTCCAAGTTTTCAGCTATGATGAGTTCAGAATTTGAGATGAGTATGATGGGAGAACTCACGTACTTTTTGGGGCTGCAAATCAAGCAAACCAAGGAGGGTACCTTTGTGCATCAAACAAAATATACAAAAGATCTCCTAAGGCGCTTCAACATGGACAAAAGCAAGCCTCTTCGGACACCAATGGGAACAGCAACAACACATGAACTTGATGAAGATTGTGACCCCGTTGATCAAAAAGAATATAGAAGCATGATCGGATGACTTTTGTATCTCACGGCATCAAGACCGGACATACAATTCAGCGTATGTCTTTGTGCATGGTTTGAAGCCTCCCCACGTGCTTCACATCATCAAGC
This sequence comes from Neostapfia colusana, assembly GCA_030760725.1. Classification (NCBI taxonomy): domain Eukaryota; kingdom Viridiplantae; phylum Streptophyta; class Magnoliopsida; order Poales; family Poaceae; genus Neostapfia; species Neostapfia colusana. The sequence continues at coordinate 97,228,834 of JASWHV010000007.1, read as the reverse complement.
CGTCAAAAGGATTCTCAGGTACTTACATGGAACTCAAGAATTTGGCATTTTTCTTCCTTCTTCCTCAACCGTTACTTTGAAAGCTTTTTCCGATGCTGATTTTGGGGGTTGTAGGATTGATAGGAAAAGTACTTCTGGTGCTTGTCATTTTCTTGGTAATTCACTTGTTGCCTGGTCCTCTAGAAAACAAAGTTCAGTTGCACAATCCAAAGCCGAATCTAAATATGTAGCTGCTGCTAGTGCTTGCTCACAAATTCTTTGGATTGTTCAAACACTTAAGGACTATGGGGTTGATCTAGATAGTGTTCCACTGTTTTGTGATAACAGTAGTGCCATTTGCATTGCTAAAAACCCTGTGCAACAATCGAGAACTAAGCACATTGACATTAGGTATCACTTTCTCCGTGATAATGTTGAAAAAGGGAACATTGTGCTTCACCATGTAGATACCGAACAACAATTGGCTGACATTTTTACAAAACCTTTGGATTTCAATCATTTTTGTTACATTCGTAGTGAAATAGGGGTTATGCATCCTCAGGGCTTAAATTGAGGGAGAATTTTGAAACTTGGGAAGTCTATGTGTGAATCTAAAATTAAAATAATATGAGCATAGTATTTCATGCATATATGACTTTGTGATTTCTTTTTCATGCTGAAAGTTCTTACTACATTACTCGTGTTATACATTTTGTAGTTTTTACCATGTCTAGTAATAGAAATAATTACATACACTAAATCTGGTCATAGTCGAACTTTCTTGCTGTTTTGAACTTGTTGCATGCTCACAAGTGCTTTTAATCATAAAGAATTAATAAAGTAATCAACTCACATGTTGAGTTTTTATGTTCAAATAAAAAAAAGATCAAGAGAATATGCATGCATCACACTTCTTCTTTTGAGATGGCTTATCATTGCACTTAGATATGAACTTGAAAGGAGTTGTGTATGACTAAAACCATGTCCTTAAGCTTCTGACTGTCGGACATAGGTTTGGCTTGGTTGGTTAGAATAAGGCTGATCCTGCATATAATCTCTTACAAATGTCATAAGATCAAAATTTGTGCTTTAAATGTTAAATAAATGCAGCAACAAGTGTCATGCTTTCAGGTCTTGAGATAGTTAAGTTTGTGAGATCATGACTTGCTTAAATTGAAAATTACACTTGATCTCTAGCATGGCTTACACTACTTTATGTATCTCATTGATGTGTTAGTGTAAGTTACTTGATAGTATGATTTGGATGAGCTTTGTTTTATATGTATATGTTATAATGTGCTCATAACAAATTAAAATTTCTCTTTTGTACCTTGATGAATACATTGTCAAAGGGGGAGAAATTGATCACACATTGCACACATTCACAAGTGTTTTGGCACGATTCTTCTCAGGGGGAGAATTTTTGGTATTTTTGTTTTTCTTCTCACTTTATTTCTGATTTACAAAGGGGGAGAAATTGTTTTCAAAACTTTTCATGTGAATAAGCCAATGTTCGGATTTTAAGTGGTGTTGCCAATGCATTCATCAAGGGGGAGATTGTGAGACCTATGTGTGCTGAATACATTGGCTTTGACGATAAAAGTTTTGAATACTACCAAAATACCTTTTTAACAAGGTCCGACTCTAGGTCTGAGCTCCTGCAAGGTCCGACAATAGGTCCGACTTATTTTGGGTAGCTTCGGCAAGGTCCGACGTAAGGTCCGACTTGCTTTGTCTAGGTCTGACTTATTTTGGCTAGGTCCGACTTGTTTTTGCTAGCTCCGGTGCTAGATCCGACTAGTTTTGGTAAGTTCCGTGCTAGGTCCGACTAAGCTTTAGTAAGCTCCAGCGCTGGGTCCGACTAGCTTTGGTAAGCTCCGGTTCAAGGTCCGGTTAGCTTTGGTAAGGTTCGGAGCTTGATTGCAATGGTTCTGCTTTTAACTTGCAATGTTTTGAATTTGCTTTACTCTTATGGAAAGTTTGATTAGTATTATTTTACTAAGTTTTTGGTGTGTTTTGGTGGTTATGGATGATATCATTTTGCTATGGTTTACAACATGCTTATGTGAGGTGCTCACGTAAGATGTTGTAGTTTCGGAACTAACGAGAGTCAAGTCGAGGATTTGTGCTCGGAAGTATTGGTTGTTTATTAATGTGCAGGTGTTGCTTGAGTTCAAGACATGGCTGGTGACGGGATCCATTGAACTAGTCTTAGGGAGAAGATGCGGTTCAACAACCAAGTTCGGGAGGAATTGTGGTTGAGTTGATCGGGAGGTTGCGTAGTATGTTTGAATCAAGAACAATGCATATGAAGGTATCTTGGACGTTGTTGGAAGATGTTTGCACGTGTGCAAGGAGTGCATTGACGTGGCTGCATGGTTCCAAGGCGTGATGAAGAGATGTGGACATCAAGAATTAGTCGGAAAGGTCCAACCGACTAGGTTATGGACTCAGGCTGTGGCTGAGTCGTGTTTGACTCAAATATGGAAAGTTTTGAGTTGGTTATGATAGGATTTCGTGTGGGTCACGAATTCGATTTATTTTAGGAATGTGGGATATGTTCCTAAGGTGTTTGGAAGTCTTAAGATCGCTTCTATCTGCATATAGAAGAGTCCTAAGCAGTATTGGAAAGTTACGGTTTGAATCCAAGTAGGAGTAGGAGACCTAGTTTGAGTTGAGTTGGCCTTCGGGCTGGTTATATAAGCAAGGGAGGACAGAGCTCGTGGGGCACGACTTTGGTGCTGTTCCTATTGTGTTTTGATAAATAAAATTCGTATCTAAAGGAACTTTTGTGTCTTGTTCGTCCGACTTGTTTCAGACAAGTTTTTCTCGTCGAGTTTCTGTTCAGCACTACCTTGCTTCGGTGGTTTTATCATAACTCGAGTTTTATAGATCCAATTTATGTGATTCTTTTTGGGTTGTCTTTACAACTTGATTATCTATCATCTATGAAAATTTCACGGTCATTGAATTTGTGGTTTCTGATATACACGAGTTTCTTTGCAGTATTCTAGAACTGTTTTTCTCGCGTAGGACAGATTGACCTTTGTTCGATCTTTCAATCGTAACTTGAGTTTCTCTCAACGGATTTTCATGATTCTTGTTGTGACGTCTTCGTGACTTGATTCTCTACAATCTATACTAGTTTTGTCACAGTTGAACACGTTTAGATTAGTCGCACACACGGTTTCTTTAACAGATCGGTTTTCTGCTGAGGGGTGTTTTGTTGCTTCCGCTGAAAAGTTTTTATCTACCATTCACCCCCCTCTGGTAGCTTTACACATGTACTTCGATCCTACAGATGGAACTTTTGAAGAAAGGCAACAAATATGTGTGGAGTGAAGCATGTGAGAAGGCGTTCAAAGCATTGGTAAAACACCTCACAACAGCCCCGGTGTTGGCGCAGCCCGATACAACTAAGGCTTTTGATGTTTATTGCGATGCATCTGGCATCGGCCTTGGCTGCGTGCTTATGCAAGAAGGGTAAGTGGTCGCATATGGATCCAGACAGCTTCAGAATCATGAGCAGAATTATCTGACACATGATCTCGAGCTAGCTGCTGTGGTTCTTGCTCTAAAGATGTGGAGGCACTATTTACTTGGAAACTTAGTCCACCTCTACACCGACCACAAGAGTTTAAAGTACATATTCACACAAAAATAATTAAATATGAGGCAGCGAAGATGGTTAGAGTTAATCAAGGATTATGAATTAGAGATTAATTACCATCCTGGAAAAGTGAATGTGGTTGCCGACGCACTTAGTCGGAAATCACATGTGCATAATCTAACCATGGCTGCAATAGAAGAAGAAGAACCGAGCCTGCGCTTGGTTCCTTATGGGTCGCTATTTAATCTTGCCCTCATTCCTACAAGTCGAGATGAAATTGTAGAAGCTCAAAGAAAAGATAAGGGCATGGCACATATCCGGAAGAGAATAGACAAAGGAGAAGCTAAGTGCTTCCGGAAAGATGAGAATAGTACACTATGGTTCAAGAACCGTATAGTCGTACCGAGGGACATGAAGCTTCGTAAGAAAATATTAAACGAAGCTCATCTATCAAAATTTTCCATTCATCCAGGAAGCAACAAGATGTACCAAGATTTGAGAAACAAGTTTTGGTGGACACGGATGAAGCGGGAAATAGCTAAATACGTATCCGAGTGCGATACGTGTCGAAGGGTGAAAGCATATCACATGAAGAAACCTGGTTTGCTGCAGCCCCTTCATATTCCGGCATGGAAGTGGGAAGATGTGAGTATGGATTTCATTGTCCGACTGCCGCTCACATCTCGGAAGCATGATTCGGTTTGGGTCATCATTCACCGATTAACCAAGTCAGCACACTTCATACCGGTGAATGTGGGATTCAATGCCAAGAAATATGCGGAGTTATACATTGAACGAATCTTATGTCAGCATGAAGTTCCAAGAACCATAGTTTCAGATCGTGGTGCACTGTTCATTTCTCATTTCTGGGAACAGCTGCACGCATCTTTGGGAACCAAATTGCTTAGAAGCTCCGCATATCACCCTCAAACTGATGGACAAACCGAGAGGGTGAATCAAGTCTTGGAAGATATGTTGAGAGCGTGTGTCATTCACCACGGTAAGAATTGGGATGTTTATCTACCGTTGGCGGAATTCTCGTACAACAACAGCTATCAAACGAGTATCAAGATGGCACCATACGAGGCTCTCTACGGCCGGAGATGTCGCACGCCGTTGAATTGGTGCGAATCCGGTGAAAGAGTGACATTCGGGATTGACCTTGTCAATGACGCTGAAGAACGAGTTCGGGTCATACAAGCAAATTTAAAGGCTGCTCAATCTCGACAAAAGAGTTATGCAGACCAGCGACGTTGACCACTGAACTTCAACGTCGGAGAGTACGTATATCTCCGTGTATCTCCAATGAAAGGAGTTCACCGATTCGGTGTAAGAGGGAAGCTTGCTCCCCGGTGTATCGGTCCATTTGCTATCACGGAGAAATGTGGACCCGTAGCTTATCGGCTTGAGCTACCGACCAATCTCGCTGGGGTGCATGATATATTTCACGTCTCTCAGCTTCGAAAATGTCTCAAGAATACCACTGCTGTGTGCACTGAAGATCTCGAGACATTGCAACCGGGTGCCTCCTATACCGAGCATCCAATCCAGATTATCGATGAAAAGTCTCGGTCAACAAGGAATCAGATGCTCCTATTTTATAAGGTATTATGGAGCAATCATACCGCGGAGGAAGCAACATGGGAGAGTGAAGAATACCTCTGTTCAATTTATCCGGACTTGCTGTCCGCTTATATCCGGTAATTTCTTCTCTACCACTTCGTCTCTTCTTTATGAATCTCGAGACGAGATTCTTTTTAAGGGGGGAGGGATGTGAAATCCCGAAAATTCTAGCAAGTGGAGCTGCAAATCACACCGAGAAAATGAGAGGGAATTTAAACTTTTGAATTTGAAGGTGTGAGCTCCAAGTCTAAACTTGAACTTGCAAAAATTTCCGAACACGGAGATCTAAATCTATCATGTGGTTCTCCACACATCCAATAATAGCCCGGCAAATTTTTAGAGCATTTGAAAAGGATTTCCTATTTGTTGGAATCTAAACGGGGGAAAACTCAAGTTTGAATTTAAATCTCAGTTTCAAATTCCAACTTCACCGAAATTCAAATCTGAGTGCACCATTGTGTTGCTCACATTTCTTTTGGCCTATCCTCCGTGTTTCATAAAATTTGGAGTTTGTTTGCTATTTTAAACGGAATTGGGAATAAGGGGGAGAGGTGGACCCCACATGTCATACACAAAAGGCTTCAACCGACGCTGCTCCTCACTCACGCGCGCGCCAGCTCCTGCTCGTCGACGCGTGCCGACGCCACCTCCTGCTCCCTTGCGAGGCTTTCCCCCCGGCTCTTATCCTCCACGCGAGTGTAACAGAGGGACTTCGCCTCTCTCAGCTCGCTCTCACCCTCGCGGTTCTGCTCCCGAAAGAAAAACGCTGAAGAACACCGCCGTGCAGTCTCCCGATCAACCACAGCAATCTGAGCACCGTTTGCTCGAGCCCCCAACACCAAAGAGCTGTGCCCACCAGTGCTCTAGCCGGCCAGCCCTTCTCCTCCCCTGTCCCGAGCTTGCTTGCACCGGAAAACAGCAAAGGTTCTGCAGCTTCTGTGTGGAACACCGAAAAACCGAACTGGTCGCCGTGGCCAGCCCAAACCAGGAGTGATCACGCCCAAGAAAGCCACCCCATCGGTGCACCTACAAGTCTAGTTGCTCACTTCTGAAGCTCAGCTCTAGCCATTGATCACAGAGTGAGAATTTCAAGATTTTCTCACGGGCGGCAGAAACTGACCTTGAGGTAAGGAATTGCAAAATTCGTCTTCAAATCGTGTTTGTTGTGTTTCAAACTTAACACACAGGATGTTAACTGCCTAGTACACCTCCTCCATCGATTTTAGAACAAGAAATTGAGTGTAGAGCGAGTAATCTGAGTTCTTTTCGAGGGTATACCGCTGGACCATATCGGGCGCACGGTGCCGATAGGTTTGGAGCTCTCCCCGGCTTGTTTAGACCTCATGTCGGTCTTCTATACGATCCCCTGGTGCTTTAGAGCCCAAGAACCGACCATTTGGTGGAGAATTCACCGTGCACGACCTCGCCGGAGCCCTAGAGTTTTCTATTGCCGGTGCGCCCTGTTTTCCGGTGAGTTTCAGCCGCCGGCGACCTCACCAACGTGTTCGGCGTGGGAGGAAATGGTGGGGGGGGCGGCCAGCAGGGGGTCCGTAGGTGGCTGGGAAATGCCATTCCGATGACCTCGCCAGAGGGAGCCACCACTGCTCTGTTTGGCGCGAGGTTTAAGGTTAGGGATGACGAGTGGGACCCACTGTCGGTATTTAAACATTTTCCAGATTTTCCTAATTCGGTTCAAACTTTGTAGAGCCATAACTTTGTGTAGGAACCTCCAAAAATTGTGAAATAAATTTTGTTGGATTCCTCTCAAAGAGTACTATCCATGGGTGCAGCCCAATATTTATTAAAATCCCTGTATTTGGCTCATTAATTCATTTAAAAAAACTTGTTGGAATTTTGACAGGAGTTCTGTTTATTGGAAAATTCCCAAATTTGGGCAGGACATTCTTCCAGAAATCCTTGAATTCCAGTAAAATTGTCAGAGGCATTGGACTTCATTTGCTTGGCCAAATGTTGATTCAATCTTGTATGTCTCTGAAAATTAGGAAAATGAACAGAGACATTTTCACACTTTTAACCAAGTTTGGAAAATCCATATCTCTGTGTAGGAAGCTCCAACAATGGTGAAACCAAGTCGTATGGACTCATGAGACTCTCAAGTTTCTGAAAAAAAAAATTTGGAGCATGACAAGACACTATAATTGCCATAGGATTTCAGAGAAGCCAAATAGTAAGAAAATTCACTAGGCCACATCTTCCATCAACTTTGTCTGAAATTTTGCAAGCCATACCTCTGTATGATCTATGGACCACTGTAAAAATTTCAGAGCAAGTTGAGATCATATTCTCCAGTTTTCTGCCAATTATGTCCAGCTTCATATTTATGTCCAATAGCTATTTGTTTGAACTTTATTCCAAAGACCTCCATTGATCCAAAATGATTCTTTCTCTGTCCAACACATAACCAGAACCCAAATCTTGAGTCTTAGTTGGTTTAAATCATTCTTAAGTCATAACACACATTTGTTTTATAATTCATATACTCGCAACATAAAACTGTGCGTATTCATGTCGGTAGGAAATACGAAGGAGTTCAACGAAGAACTCAACTCGGAGCAACAAGTTGAAGCCTTACTCGTCGCAAATCTACTGACTTAAAAGTAGAAATAAACCCGCAGCAACATAAGGCAAGCCCCGGTTTGCATTTAACAGCTTTTAGTTATATTTTACTTTGTATCACTTTTATGGGTCTATTATGTATTGTGCATTAGGTCAAGGTGATTGATGCTGCAAATGCATGACCCACAAACCCTTAGAGTTAAAGGGTACAATAGGTTACCTTCGTATAGCTTTGGCTAGGCTTAAGTTGTATAGGATCCGGTACAAGTCGGGTAGTTGGAAACTACTCGCAAGTTTAGGACGTTGGTTCAGTGGGGTATGATTCTAGAGAATGGAAGTTCTAGAATGAAAAAAAATGAGACCGAGCAGAGAGTAGGAGCAGCAGGACGTTGGGCCTGCGTGGCTGTAGCTCTATTTGTGTCGGTTAAGGACCGATGCGTATGCCGCCCTGCTGAGCAAGATTGAGCAGTACCGGATGCATACTGGAATTATGGGGTCCAGGAAACCGATGTAACTCGGGTACTCTCGTGTGGAAACTTATACGACCGTCCTTTGGGGGTTGGTGTCAGAGGTGTAAACCCGCTAGCGGAGCAACTTCGACGTGTTCCGTGTAGTGGCCCTTCTGATGGGTCGGTGGAACTGGTTCAGCATTGGAGTGACGGGTGAAAGGTTGCTGCATACAACGTAAGAAAGAGCTCGCGTGAGTCTTTCGAGGCGGGTGTATGTGTCGTGTATTCCGGGTGTGTCCTGATTGCAATCACCGTCCCTTACAGTATATGAGTACCACTTGTTCACGGAGTTGTGACGTAGTAATTTTTTCCATATGAAGTGAGATGAATCATTGCTGATGTGAAGTTCTTAAATTCATTATATTGCCAACCATGTATGCTATAGTTGTAGAGCTCACTAAGTTTATATTCCACTTTAGGCATCACCACGTTGGAGGAAAGCGTTTCTTGTTTGATTATGGACTTCCGATGTGAGGGCTGCCTAAGGCATAATAATCTGCTGCTATTAAACTGAAAATAAGGATTAACACATCCTTTTCCTATGTTAGTAACCCCTGCATGTAGAGTTTCATGGTTTAGGAGTGTCGGTTAAGTCTTGCTGAGCCATCGTGCTCACGGTTGCATTATTAGTGTTTTGCAGGTTATAAAATTTGCTATGAAGATGGTTGTTCGGTGAGCCATCAGGGACTCACCGGAAACACTGCCGCTGCACTTATCTCTGTGGAAGCTAGTAATTAGCGTCCGCAGACTGGACGTCTTCTTTTTTGCATAGTTAGGACCGAGAGTAAGTGTGTATGTATATTCCGCTCGTGTACCCTTGTGGTACATTATTTTGTAAATGACCATCTTGAGAAATAAAAGACTTTGTATTTTATGGTTCTTTTCGTGTATGCTGTTGGGTGCCGCATCGCACGGTACCACCCAATGTGTATCCTATAGTGTAGATCCCTGAAGGGGTTCCCCACAGAACACTGGTCTCTTCAAATTCTCAGTTTAAGTACATGACCAAGTGAACCGCTTTGTGCCAACTTTCAACTGGATGCGACCGTTACTGAATCGAGGAAACAAGATCACAGAACAATATCTCGCTATACAATGTCAATCTCATTAAATAAAATTACTAGAATTTAATTGTAGGCGAACTACTGAGTCGATTACGTACGAGATACAACGATCAAGGGTATCATTACGACGTTGTGGAGTAACTGCACGCCTTTAATAAACTTCTAATAGTGGCACGCGCACATTGATTCGGCCATCTCGTGGAGGGAGTACATGATGATGAGGAAGTACACGACCAACGCGACAAAGCCAGCGATCTGCGCCCCCATCACTCGGCTGCAGTATTCCTGCACCTGCCCGCAGATCGGCAGCCACCCGGCGTGCGTGTTGCCCTTCTTCCCCACTTCCGATATGGCGCCGGTGGCCGCCACGGCGCCGGTGAGCACCATCCCTATTATCTGCATTGCATTCATTCATGGACAGCACGGCGAAACACACTGCTATGAAATGGATGTTACTGGAACTGTGTTTGCATATATGTTTGCCGAATTGAATCTGCCTCTCTGTCTTACCACATCGATCATGAGCACCAATCTCGAGGCGGTGCTCCCCGGCCGCACAAGGAGGACGAGCAGACTGTAGGCGCACGCCACGGCAAATGCCACCACGAAGAAGCTGCGGGAAACAATATAAGATAGATCTAATCTCTATAACAGAATATGTCATTATGGCATAATAACATGAGTTAGCCTGCCTACATAAATGAAGGGGTGTAGGAATATTTGGCGTCCATCTTCAGGCCGAAGAAACTTGTGGTCTCATGGCTGGTCACCATGATTATCGCTGCTGCTGCCGCGGCCACCGCCGCGGCGAGCCTTAGCAAGACGGAGATGAGCCGTTGCACTTTAGCCATTTTGTGTTCTTCGGTGACTCTGGTTCAGCGTTATTCAGCGAGCTGCCTAGCGTCATCAAAGGGAGGACGTAGTAATAGGATCGGAGAGCCCTAAACGTTGATCGATGCGATATTAAATACCTGCACTGGTTGCTTGTAGTTGTTCTGGTTGTTCAACTGTGTGGAAAACAGGAAGAGGAGGAACCTTTGGGATATGGTGGGAGCAGGTTTTGCCGGTAAGCGACTTTACATTAACTTTAGCTTGTGCCGATGCTGCATGCCTTCTAGTCCGCGCACGTCACCGTCTTATTTGGCAGTTACTACAAAGACAGTTGGGGACATGAGAAAAAATCCTAGGACTTCTCTCTCTCTCTCTTTTATTATTGGTCGGAGAAGGCGATAGATTTAGGAACTAGATCTGTCGGAACTGGTGGTGCTACAAAAATCTCCTGTGGTGTTAAATAAACTTGTTTGTTTCTAACCATTTGATGAGTTCAATCTTTTTCGGGGCAAGCCATGGTCATTTTTTACCACTTGTTTTTATTAAGACGCAAAAACAGAGGCTTGTTTTTATATACCTAGAAAATACTGCTCCATATTTTCATGGTAACAAAATAAAAAAAAACATTCGCCCAAAAAAGGAACTTTAGAAAACTGCAATTATGGCAGGATATTCTTTTGAAAGGAAACAAAAACATAGTCCCATAAATGTGTTATTGATCAATCAAGCATGGACATGTTGGATATTTAAAAAAAAGGAAATTATTTTTGTCACATAAAACAATTTGCATATTTGAAGATTCCAACACGAAGTACAACAAGAAAGTTCAAAAAAATCAATTAGAAGTACACTAACGCTAATGTTATTTTTGCATACTCAAGGAGGATATGGATCCTCAAGCTCGTTACATAGCATGCAAACTACATGGATGAAGACTGAACAAGATGGAGGAAACCTTCAACGAATCTCCAAGTGGGAGTCAACTATAGCTGTACTCTATTTCTTGATAATGTTTTCTCATATAGTTGATATGAGTTTTTACCTTGAAAGGTTTTAACGAGATAGCTAAACTTAGAATCTCACAAAGGCTATTTAGAACTTGTTATTCTATGTATTTAGACCTCTATTTCGCAACTATGACCGTGATTGCACGAGAACTGAGGATGCTGTATGCTTCTGACGGGATAACATGCCCCGGATACCCAAGAAGCAGTCGACCAATCAGCCGCACAATGACACGTGGCTCCACGGGCCATGACCCGAGGCACGAGCTCGCGGAGACGCCATCGAAGACCGACCCTCGAGACGGGAGCGATGATTGACCTCCAGACCTTGACGACAAGGCCGGAGGATAGAAGCAATCCGGGCTACAACGGACCGAGAGCAGGTGAAAGACTTAAATGCCGGTGCAACGGAACGCTAGAAAGGATTTAGGACGGAGTGGGAGGCTATACGCGATAAGACAATCACGATGTCGGACCATCATCACCAACAGTCCCGTCCGGCTCGGCGCAGGTGTACAGGGACGAAAAAGTAGACGTAAACCATAGACTAGACGGGAGCAGGTGTACTCATTGCCCCTGTATCAACCTGGGCCACCTTAGGCGCTAACACACCATGTAACCCCCCCCCCCATTTATGAGGAGCCGACGGGTAGGTGTAGATGTGCGGGCTATGAAAGGGGAGGCTCGAAACGTCTCCTCGTACGGTGAACACAGCTCACGCACACGCTCGACACTTAGGCTTTCTCTTCGTTCTCGCACGGAGGTCAACCTCGCTTGTAACTGTGGGTCCTCGAACTTTCTGAGCTAATACAAGGCTGACCGAACCAGTATAAATATTTGTCTTTGTTAGCTACCCATCCAGACATAAAACACGAATCATTCGATTACTAGCCGGTGATAAGAACACTAACAGTTGGCGCAACAGGTAGACGGCTGCTTCGCGTTTTTGCTTTTTTCTTCTGTGATGGCTTTCGTGAACTCGAGCTTCCACGCTAGCGAGAAGCTCTGTTTCGGTAGCCTCAAGTTTGTCATCGCCCCCGACAATAGGCTCAAGGCCGACGTCATCTTCACGCCCGCAAGGCCCTTCATTTCAGAAGCCTAGAGTTCATCACCGACGGTGATGGCTGCGAGGGCCCAACCGGCCTCGACTAGCCCAGATCACGCTGAGAGGTGCTACATTGCACATCACCGGATAACACACGTAAAAGGTACAAAGTGGAAGCAAAGTTTTATTACATAAAAGAGTTTATAAACATGTTTACAACAAAATACGTTCAGTCCATGCTCACGGGCATAGACTAAGCGCATAGTTCACGTTCAGCCCGTGAACGTGTCCCCACTAGCACGCACACACACTAACACGGCGGCGTGCACGACTCCCATTCAACGGGGTTGCCCTCTTTGGGGTCTGTCTCCTCCTCGGGAGTCTCCTCCTCATAACACCCTGCAAAAGCTTCAAACACAATTAGTGAGCACGATGGCTCAGCAAGACTCACCCGTCTTTCCTATACATGAAACTTCTACATGCTAGATTACAGTGTAAATGGGAATGTAAGCTGCAAAGGACACGCCTAAATAGTTGAACCTTACTTTCAGGTTTTAGCAGCAAGTTGTGTAGAACCTCACGCTAAGACACATAAGAGAGCCGCAATCAAACAAGAAACACAGTTCTCTCATGTGCTTTGCCCAAGGTTGAAAAGAACTTTAATTAGCGCTAAACTACAACAGATCATTAGCAATCAAGGTATAGCTTTCAATCAGCAACTTTTAACATGACTCTAGCCTGTTCTTTCTATGTCACGGTACAGTGACAAGTGGTACTCACTGACCATGAGGGACGGCGATTATAATCGATTTACACCTGCAGGGTTACCAGAATAACCCGTCACATACGCCCGTACTCGATGTTGCCTACAGCAACCATCACGGACGCCGTACGCGACTACCTTTCATCCGTCAGACAAATGTTGAACAGGTCCCATCTTCCGAGCAAGAGGTCCCTGCGCGTGCATCCGCAGTGCCGCCCGCCGATTTACACCTCAAGATCTCAACCTACCCTCTGAACGACGAGCTATGCCTCAACACCTAGCTACCTGAATTACATCGGTTTTCTGGTTCCCATATATCCGGTAGGTCTTCGGTACTATTCTAGCTTGTTCAACAGGCCCGCACACGGCTCGGTCCTCAATCGAAACAAGCGGAGCTATGGCATCCAGGCCCCAACCTCCTGCTGCCCTTACTCTCCGCTCGGTCTCATTTTTCTTGCCATGTGTTCCATTTTCTATCTCTAACCGAGTGGTGTGCCTCTAGCCTATTCTCGCGAGCATTTCCAACTACTCGACTTGTACCGAATCCTACACTAGTTTAGCATTGTAGTGGCTACTCGAGGTTTAAAAATCTAAGCCCCAAAACCCTGGTTTTCTTGGCTATGCATTTGGGTTTTCAAACAAGACTCTAATGCATAAGTAAAGTGGATACTCAATGCAAGTTATCAAAACAATAAAGTTTATAGAAAGGCTAATGCAAACAGGAGCTTGCCTTGCTGCTGTTGGTCGTAGGCTAGCTTTTCCTCCGGAGTTATGAAGTCTAAGACTTCTGGCTCCTCCTCAATCTTAGCGACTACATGAGACAAATACATATATGTATCAATTTAAATGCATATGAGTTTAGAGTTAATATTATTAAGACTATAGGTACTGCTAGACAGGCCCAATGAATCTGAAATTTTTACTCTGGTTTGGATACAACCTAAATAGAAACTTGACCAAATTTTATTTGCAGCAAAGCTCATTTGAGCCCTCCACAAATAAATGTGCATTTGGCCTTAACTGGAGCTCTTAGGATGTTCTAAGGATTTTCATGGAGAAAGCCATGACTTTCTGGAAACTAGATTTTCAGAGGGTTCTAATGGAGTTGGTTTCACCTAATTTTAAGATTCCTAACAAAAGATATAAGCTAAACAAATTCAGAGAAAATCTGAAAAATATTTCTGGACATTTTTCATTTTCTCCGGAACAGTTTTATTAATCACACCATTAGGTGGACCAAATGAGCTCAAGTGGATCTGAAATTTTTATGGTAGCTCATGGATATTATGATGAACATCCTGGACCAATTTCAGAATTTTCCACGAAAGGGTTCTCTAGTTAAAATTCTAAACATTTTAAACTTTGAAGAATTAATTCTGGAGAAATAAAGGTTTTCATGAAATGAAACTTGATGTTGGAAAGTACTCAGAGAGCTGAATACAACAAAATTTTGTTCACTCGATTTGGAGTTTCCTAGCCAAAGTTATGTAGGTTTGAAGTTTGAACTAAAAACTGAAATTCGGGAAATGTTTAAATCCCTGCCGGTGGGTCCCGGGGCTATGTGTCGGCTCCTCAGCGGTTGACACACGGGCCACGGAGTTTTACGCGTGCAGCCGCAAACGATCTGGAGCCGCAGCAGATCCCCGGTTTTAAAAATCTACTCGCGGACGCGTGAGGCCGGGGTCTTCTTTAACCTCCCGCTATCCCACGCTCGGCCGCCACCCCCCTCGCCGGAGGGGCTCTGCCGTGTGCCAAAACTTCGATATTTTTGCCGCCTATGCCTAATCCCATATGAGGAACACGGTGTTGGCCTTAGCTTGACATGAAAACAACCGGAGTATGGCCGGCGACGAGCGCAGGATAGCGGGAGGTTTTGGATTTGGGTGAACTTTGGCATGAGCATTCCTAGCAAAGTTTAGGAATTTTTCATATGCTCAGCCCCTATATGATGCATGTGGGAAATACCGCTTTTGCATTTTGTGAGTTTATCTTCTAATGAGTTTCTTGATGGTGTTTACTTGCTCTTCGAATGTGTTCATAAGCTTTCCTTAAATGAGGTGTGTGTGATGTGATGAACACTTTGAGCAAATGAAAAACTTGGGCCCTTACAATGGCATTCTACCGCTGGTGGACAACCCGACTACTGACGTCGTCAGCCACGCTCCCAATGGGAGCTTCGTGGGCGCGGCCGATGAGGCATCACCATTATCTCTCTTAAAGGGTATTGCTGGCTACGACCATGCTACCAAGGCCGAGTCTGACAAAGGCTGCTACTCTTCCCGCGGGTGCTACGTAGTGGAAACTGGTAACGGCTCCCCGACCGCTCCTCCTGTTGACACCCTGCTTTCGCCAGCACCCATGCACCAGGAAGCATCACATCGAAACCATGGGAAGGAGTTGATGGCTGCGCAGGAGCTGGCCGAACGGCTCGAGGCACATCGCGCCAAGCTCGAGGCGGGGAGGGCGCAGCTAAATGCGGACCGAGCCGCGCTGGAAGTGTCGCATGATCGGTACCTCGGCTCTATTGAAGCACGAGCGCACGGTCGCCATGTACGGACAAGCATTGTTGCCAGCCCACATGATCCACCGTGTTTTGAGCGGCGAAGTCAGAATGTGGCGGTCAAAGCAGCCATGGCGCGCAATCTTCGGGAGCCTAAAGAGCCAGATGTGCGACACATGTATCATAGCCTCCGCTCCCTGCTAGAGAGGGCCACGACTCAACATGCTGAGAGCTCTCTTGCTTGCTGGAGGGTCACGCCGGTCTATACCGGATCCTGGGGG
This sequence comes from Neostapfia colusana, assembly GCA_030760725.1. Lineage (NCBI taxonomy): Eukaryota > Viridiplantae > Streptophyta > Magnoliopsida > Poales > Poaceae > Neostapfia > Neostapfia colusana. The sequence goes on along the minus strand of JASWHV010000007.1, from coordinate 97,213,048 downwards.
CACGCTCAGAGCACAGCGGCGATACCACATGTTCACGCGCCAAACCAGGCTGAGAAGACTGACTTGTCTAACCCTTTGCGTAGCTCGACATGCGAGCGTATGGGGTTATTCGACCTATGAAGGGACCTCGAGGCTCATAGAGGAATCAAGGGGGGGGGGGTGGCACCCCGAGCACCAAAGTCAGCCAAGTCGAGGCGGGAGATGCGACGACAGTGAGGACTGAAGCCCGAGCCCCGTCACTCTGGGGCCCTGGGCCTTCGGGAGGAACATACGTAACGCACACTTCCCGCTACGTTTCCAAGCCCTGACCAATGTCACCAAGTACAACGGAGAGTCGAACCCCAGTGTGTGGCTAGAAGACTACCTTGCCTGGATGATTTTGTTAGTGCTGGGTGCACGAGACTTGGGTTTGTGTTTAGTACTTGCCTGGATCCTAAGGACCGGTTCATGGAGCATGTAACCTGGCTTTACCGTGCCAACCACATTCTGAGATGGGGCAGCTTGGCCAATTAATTAGGTGTATCCCCGGCGTAGTATGGGTGTGTTGGATGGTGCGGGGAATAGGTGTCAGCTGGACTACCATATGAACCGCAAGGCTCAAGAGGGGGCCACTGCAGCGGGGTTGGAGACTCTTGTATGCTGTTAGGGGTGAAACCCAGTGGGCCCACGCTCGTCGGGAATCCCTTTGTAAAGGCTTCGTAGTGATCTCCTGGCTACACACCTGGGAAGTGTGAATGTGATTCGCGGCCACTGGCATAATGGAGGTTCTTTTAGTCCACCTGGCAACGGGGGATGAAATCACTACATGTGGGTACAGTGGTGCAAACTCTACAGAGTCAAAACTGTCATGACAGCCGTGCTCACGGTCAAGAGCGGCTTGGACTTATTCATGATTAGAGGATGATGAATTTGGAAGTTGAGGATGTTAAGCGGGGAGCTTGACATTGGATATGATGTTATGGTTACTTGATTTTGATGATGGGTTGGGAGATTGGGACCATTCCACCCGTGTAGTAATGTAGGTGCTTAATAAGCTAAGGTGATAGGTGTTAATTGCGTAGTGCTTTAACCATGAGTCAACCTCTCCTTGCTCTAGCCATGCATGACATAACTTTCCCACACTCGCTGAGTACCCACGGTACTTAAACTTGCTTTTCTGTTGGTTTATATTGCTGCTCTGGTCAAGTGAATGATGTGGTGTTTAATGACCAAGACTTTGCTCCCGAGGAAGGATTCTAGGTTCACGGAGTCCCCCGGGCAACGCCTGTGACGGAGCCCACAAGATTTATATTCCGCTGCTGTTTTATTTACATGTTATGAACTTATTATCGTCCATCGAGATGTATGCTATGTAAGACTTATTTATATTCGACACCTGGCTTGTAATAAATGATGCTTCACTATTTGTAATCACATGTATGATAGAATGATCCTGGCATACATGTGGTATTCACTCGGTGGTTCTTCGGAGAAACCGGGTGTGACAGACGGCTCGGCAGTGGGTATAATTTGTGCTGATCATCATTAACACATGAGCACTGAGGAGGGCCCTAGAGTTGTGCATCCTGCAGTTCATTTTGAAGCTAAGAAAATGGCGTGGGCAGGTGTGGTAGTGTTTGAGTGAGCAAACGGGTCAGCAGTAGGACGGCGTGTGCAACAGCGCTAGGGGACAGAAAGGGAAATGGGTTATTATATTTGTCGGTGTATTAAGAACTATCTGGTTGATCTCATTTATATTGTTCTTTCTTTTTTACTTTCTTGTTCCTAGCTCTTGGTTTTTCTTAAGCATATGTGCATGTGCATATAAATTCACATACACATGTGTTGAAATATTGATATAAGCTTGGTTTATTAACTCGTAGGAAAACAGGATGTTACAAACCTACCCCACTTAGGATTAATCTCGTCCCTGAGATTCAGTTGGTCTTGAAAGAGACGGGGGAACTCTGCCTGCAATGCATCTTATCTTTCCCATGTAGCTTCAGCCTCCGTGTGTCTACTCCACTTGACCCGACAAAGCGTGATGGTATTTGTCTGCGTTCTTTAGGTAACGGTGTCCAGAATCTTCACTGGCACTTCTTGGTAGCGTAGATCATCCTATAGATCTAGGGAATCCGGTACCACTTATTCTTCAGGAATCCGCAAGCATCTTGACACATGGAAGACGTTATGCACATTTGACATCTCTTCGTGTTGCTGGATCTTGTATGCCACTGTTCCTATCCTTTTTAGTACTGGGAAAGGACCAATGTATCGTGGTGCCAACTTTCCACGCACTTGAAATCTGTGTGTGCCTCGGATTTGGAGATACATTAAGGTACACGTGATACCCAACTTGGAAGCTGAGTTCACGCCTTCTCTTGTCCGCATAGCTCTTCTAGCCTTGAGATTCAATCAAATCTCCGCTACCAAGTCCAGTTGCTCCACAATACGGTTCCCGACCTCCGACCACATGAGCGGGGTTCGACATTTCTTTCCATGGAGGGCTTCATAAGGTGACATCTTGATGCTGGTCCGATAATTGTTGTTATATGAGAACTCAGCATATGGTAAACTGTCTTCCCAATCCTTGCCATATGCGAGGACACCAGCCCTCAACATGTCCTCTAGTATTTGGTTGATTCGTTCTCTTTGACCATCTGTTCGAGGGTGGTAGTTGAACTAAAGTCCAACTTGGTGCCAGGTGCCTTTTGAAGACTCCTCCAAAACCTTGATGTAAACTGAGTACCTCGGTGTGAGACTATCCTCGAGGGTACACCATGTAGCTTCACAATATGGTCTATATACAACTTTGCCAACTTGTCTCCACCATAGGTTGTGCACACAGAAATGAAGTGTGCGACCTTTGTGAGGTGGTCGACCACTATCCATACGGAGTCATTACCATTCTTGGTTCTTGGTAAACGTGTGATGAAGTCCGTGCCCACTTCATCCCATTTCCAGACGGGGATTGGTAATGGCTAGAGTAGGCCACTCGGCATCTGATGCTCAGTTTCGATCCTCCTACACACGTCATAGTAGGCCACGAATCTGGCTGTGTCACCTTTCATGTCAATCCACCAATACTTCTTCTTAAGATCCAGATACATTTTAGTGGCTCCAGGGTGGATAGAATATGCGAGGTTATGGGTTTCATCTAAGATGGTGCTCCTGTAGTGGCCTTGTTCAGGCACACAAAATCACTTCTTGAACCACAATCTTCCATCTCTATCTACCCTAAAATCTGGGACCTTGTTTTCACTAGTCAGAGACTTGATCTCCATCAACTTTTTATCTTCCTGTCGAGCCTTCTTAATATGTTCATCTAGGACGGATCGAACACTAATGTTGTAGTTGCAAGCGCGAGGTATGACACTCAGGTTCAACCTCATCATCTCATCGCTCACCGTGGTGCTTGAGTTACCAGATGATGGCAATAAGCTTTCCTGCTGAGAGCATCCACTACCACATTTGCTTTATCGGGTGATAGAGGATTTCCATGTCGTAATCCTTGATAAGTTCTAACCACCTCCGTTACCTTAGATTGAGGTTAGGTTGGGTGAAGATATACTTGAGACTCTTGTGGTCTGTGTAAATCTCGCACTTGTTCCCGATCAGGTAGTGCCTCCAAATCTTCAGCGCATGCACCACATCAGCCAACTCTAAGTCATGAGTCGGGTAGTTTTGCTCGTGTGGCCTTAGCTGGCGAGAGGCATAGGGTACCACTCACCCTTCCTGCATGAGCACACAACCCAAACTCCGTATCGAAGCATCACAATAAATAAAAAAGTTCTTATGAATAACTAGTAGGACTAACACCGATGCAGTGGTTAGTCTTTTCTTCAGTTCACAAAAACTTCATTCACATGCTTCTAACCAGACAAACTTCCCGTCTTTCTTTAGCAGCTCTGTCATTGGTCGGGATAGTTTGGAGAATCCCTCAATGAACCTCCAGTAATAGCCAACCAGTCTAAGGAAGCTACGAATCTCCTAGACAGATGCTGGTTGCTTCCAAGATGCTACAACTTTGACCTTCTCTGGATCCACTGCAACACCCTCTGCTGTTGGAACATGCCCCTAGGAAGCTGACTCTTTGCAACCAAAACTCACATTTGCTGAACTTGGCATAAAGATGATGACTTCTAAGCCCGTCCAGGACAATACGCAAGTGTTGTGCATGCTCCTCTCCGCACCGCGAATATACCAGAATGTCGTCAATGAAGACAACGACAAACTTGTCCATTTCTTGCATGAACACTCGGTTCATTAGGTTCATGAAGTATGTAGGGGCTTTGGTCAACCCGAAAGACATCACCATGAACTCGAACTAGCCATAACGAGTCACAAATGCTTCTTGGGTACATCCTCAGGCTTAATTCTCACCTGGTGGTACCCAGACCACAAAAAAATTGTTGAAAGGAACTTGGCTCCTTTAAACTGGTCAAACAAATCATATATCCGAGGTAGAGGATATTTGTTCTTGATGGTCACCCCATTGAGAGCTCGGTAGTCTATACAGAGCCTCATGCTTCCATCCTTCTTAATCACAAGGAGGACCGGTGCACCCCATGGTGATGCACTAGGTCTAATGTACCCTTTCAATTGCAAACATCTAACTGCTTTTTCAGCTCTACCAGTTCAGGGGCTGCCATCCTATAAGGCCTCTTAGCGATTGGAGCAGTTCCTGGAACAGGGTCAATAGAGAACTCTACCCCCTTTCTAATGGCATGCCTGACAATTCTTATGGGAACACATCAGCATACTCTCTGATCACTAGCACTTCTTGGGGTGTTTCAGCCTTCAAGTGATTTATCATTGGCTTAGGTAGGCTATATTTGATGTGACAGGTGACAGTCTTCCCTTGATGGTTAGTCACAGTGACAATCCATTCGGCACAGGCTATGCTCCCTTTGCACTTAGCCAACCAATCCATGCCAAGGATCACATCTATCCCGTGGGAGTCAAGCACTACTAGGTTAACCAAGAACACTACCCCACTTAGGTATAAAGGGATGTTGTTAACTCCCAAGCGGCAGGGTATATATCCTCCCGGTGATCTGGTAATTAAGGGCCTCTTAAGGGCCACTGTGGCTATATCATGTGTCTCTACAAAGTGTGATCTTATAAAAGAGTGTGATGCACCCAATTCGAGTAGCACTGAGGCCAAGACTGACTGAACCAAAAAATCACCGAGTAACACTCCTGGTGCCGCATCGGCCTCCTCAGTGTAGACGTGGTTCACCATGGCCTTCCCGAAGGGTTGCTGAGCTCTAGAGGGTGCTCCACAGCTACCTCCGTACTTCAGGGCGTTAACCGAGTTGGAGAAGACGGAGGGCGTCTTGTTCTTGTAAGGAGAATTTGCGATGAAGTTACCAGTCTCACGACAGTGGAAGCAAGTTTTCTGGCTGCCAATCTGACTCACTTCAGGCTGCTGAGGGCGGAAGGAGCCTTGGAACCTGCCAGGCTGTACTGGGTGCTTGAAAGTGGTAGCTGGTGTTTTATAAGACACCCCACTTTGAGTCCTTTGCCCCCAGTAAGCTGATTGCTGCTGCTTTTGCACTGGGTAAGCTAGCTGTTGGGCTCTGTCCCTAATAAGAAGACTGAAAAGTCCTCCAAAACTTTGCCTGTTGGAACATCCTTTTGCTTTCAAACTTCCTCTTCTTCTCCTGCATCTCTTCCTTCATGTTCTTCTGTGTGGTCATGGCCCTGTTGACCATGGTACTGAAATCTGGGTAAATACCCACCCGAGCAAGGTTCTGATCTCAAGGTTAATGCCACGAAGGAAGGCTTCGTGCTTCTTCTCATCCGTATCCACCGCGTAGGGGTCATAACGGGGTAACCCTGTGAAACTGTGTAGGTACTCCATCAGTCATACCCCTCTGCTAGAGGTCCCTGAACTCTGCCTGCTTAATCTTCACAACACTGCTAGGGATGTGGTGCTCCCTAAATAGTATCACAAACTCATCCCATATCATGGTCCTGGCATGTGCATTCATATCTCTGTAGCTCTACCACCAAGCTAAGGCAGGTCCCCACAACTGCTGGACTGTAAGCGGGATCTTATCCTGCTCATTTGCATGCAAAACCTCGAGATTCATCTCGTTTTCTCTCAGCCAGTCATCTTCCTCAATAGGGTCCTCAGATCCAGCAAACTTGGGCGAGTTCATCCTGTTGATGTCCGTGATCTGGTGATTGTTCTGCAGCGCTGGCTGATGGCCGTTGAGACCATTGTTGTTCTGAGCAGCAAGTGTGTTCACCAGCATCTCGAGTAGTCAGGTCTGGAGGTCCAAAAATGGCAGTCAGGTCATAGGCAGGTGCTTGGGGAGGTGGTGCCGGTGGCGGTGGCAGGATTGATGCAGTTTCCGCTGTCTCCTGCTTATGCGGTGCGGGTGGAATCTCTTGGAACTGCTGGCCCACCTCCCGTCCGTCCCTAACTCGGTTCATGCGGCTAGTCATCTGTGAAAATGCAAGGGTGGGGTTAGAAAGGTTTTCGTTTACTTGTTTAAAATACATCATGAGTGCATTGGGTGTATTAAGGTACATATTGGTTCCTCATTTATATTGTTATTATTATTGTATACATGTGTGACTACATATATATATTGCCCTGATTGTTGAGGCGTAGGTATGTGCATCTTAATGTGTGTGTGTGTTGTGTGTGTGTGTGTGTGTGTGTGTGTGTGTGTGTGTGTGTGATACCATGGCAGGCACACATCAAGCTTGTAAGCAACACACCAAACATTCATTCATTCATTCATTCATTCATTCATTCATTCATTCATTCATTCATTCATTCATTCATTCATTCATTCATTCATTCATTCATTCATTCATTCATTCATTCATTCATTCATTCATTCATTCATTCATTCATTCATTCATTCATTCATTCATTCATTCATTCATTCATTCATTCATTCATTCATTCATTCATTCATTCATTCATTCATTCATTCATTCATTCATTCATTCATTCATTCATTCATTCATTCATTCATTCATTCATTCATTCATTCATTCATTCATTCATTCATTCATTCATTCATTCATTCATTCATTCATTCATTCACTCATTCATTCATTCATTCATTCATTCACGCAAGCGGGTACAAGATACATTGGGCATTTCGTCTCAAGGTCTGTCCCCTAAGGGTCGGTCGGGGCCTCTGCCTGGCTACTGGGTCCTACATCCTGATCTTCGGGGTCTCCATTGGTCCTGCGAGGTGAGGTCGGAGGAGTAGGTGGCACGGGCTCACAAATCCTCCTACGAGGGGTTGGATAGGTGATATGTTGTAGTTTGTTCTAGGATGAGCGGCCCGGTCGTTGCACATGCCTAACGGTCCTTCCGCTTGGCCCAGTCTACAAGGTAGACACCCCTAAGTAGCTGGTTGTGGTGGTCGGCCTGCTCCCTAAGGTTCTTCTCGGCCAAGGCGACACGACTTTCGGTGCTGGCAACCCAGGCTTCAGCTTGTTCTAGAGCTAGCTTATCCTTTCGCCATTGGGTCTCCCATGTCTTAGCGTGCTGGACGAGGGTATTCACGCACTGGTTCAGCTGGTCGCATAGGTCGTAAAGGCTCAATAAATAGCCAGACATGGAGACAATGGCGGCGTCATCTTCGGTCGACTCGGGGCCTTCCAAGTTGTGGATCCTTGCCACCCATGCATGACGACTATGGTCCAGTGGTGGGAAGTACTTCATGGGTGTGGAACCCAAATGCCAGTCAAACATGTGGCAGAGGTACTTCAGGGCTTTGCGGGTCACCAGTTGGCAAGTATCTTTCATGAGGCATGTAGTGGTGGAGACATTCCATGGCTTCATATATAGTAACCTTGCACCAACCGTGATGTGCACCGTGACCTCGCAGCTTTCGGTGCCATGCTCCAGAATTCATGTCCCACATACTCCGGGCTGTCTGAAATACCGAGTCGCATCGTGGCAGCATAGAGCACCTTGGGAAAACCATCTTCATTGATGCAGAATGTGGTGATGCGGTCGTCGGCCATCTGTCTTAGAACAGGGCACAAGGATTATATGAGAGCAAAACATATCACCAAAGCCCTACGGTCCAAGTTTCCTACGGGTAGACCGTCCTACAGTCTCCTACGGTCACCTAAGTACTAGGGTCCACATCCTATAGCCAAGTATGACCCTGATACCACTTGAAGCGTCTTGACTAATAAGATCGAAACTAAACATGTAATATTATACAAGAAGTAGAGTTCGGTACATAATATTACAATACGAGTGGAACCACAACCATACAAAGCTTTATTACAACGACATAGTCTTGTGGATAAAAACTATAACTACTAACAAGAAAGATATAAATAGTCAGCAACACAGAGACAAGTAGCTGCTCGTCACCCATGGTTTCACTACACAACTTGGGCGCAACCTCGATCCTACTCAAGTCCTCTGGCACGAAGTCAGGATCCTCTGAAAAACATATCAACAACATTTGGGTACAAACGTACTCAACAAGCTCCATTTCGCCCTTCGGGAGGGGAATGAACAAATATAGATGCAATGTACCAAGTAAAGAATGGTGCAACCTAATGCATACTAATGCAACCGAACACCTCATCCATAGGCACCCTTGATATCAATCCAACAACATGCGACTTTCTAGTTTTTAAGACCACACCATAACCTGTCCATACCGAGGACACGGCCATCCGAACGGGTTCTACACTCTGCTGAGGTTGTACAATGTACCCAACACACGTACCATCAAAACGGACCGTCATAACCGACACCCAGTCAAAACATCACCCAGACCAACCATCCCCGACCCAGTGTCATGACTCATCCCAATACCATCTCAGTTTTTAGTCATACATATCTTTTTCTCCATCGTGGATGACTGTCGGGCTCGCCACTGGGGTTAGGATAAGCCCTGCCCATACAGAGTCATGTGGTCATACTGAAAGAAGTTGGTGAGATTTCAAGATAACTCAGTCCTTAGGGCTCACCAGGGCAGCCTCCATACGTGAACCACGAGCCTATCATCCTGATAGTACTCACCGTAAGTCTACCACCACGGTAGCGCTTACACAAACACTAACCCTTCTGCCCCGGTCTCAACTCATGCTCTCAGCAACCAGGCAACAAACACAAGGCCACATCATCATGCATAATCTCATTATATCAACATGCTGCGAAAGGGAAACTAGTATGGTCACACTCTATTCCTCGAGTAACTCATGCTCAACGATGCAAAGACCTAATCTTCTGGTCACAATGGATGAACCTCACATAGGAGCAATATGATCAAAAAGGGATCAATGGAACTTGCCTTCGCTACCGTCTACAGTGTCTTGCTCTGGGCCCCCGGCTCCTCTGGGTTCTCCTCCAGCACCGGTTCTATATCCAGAAACACCACGCGCAGGCAAACATACACGCAATGCAAATGCATATTAATACAACATTCAAACTTTCTTGCATCAATTAAATACATTATCATGTTGAATGATTTTTAGAAGAGAATTGGATCGAGTGGTGTTTGTATGAGTATGGTCTCAGGCCGATCATGTGATTCCCTAGGTTTGTGCCAAACATGTGGGTGAAATATCTAAGTAACTAATGTCCAACTAGCTATTGGCCTGATAGAGGCATAAGATTCTTCGATCTTCCTCCTCTGGTTCAACCTCCTCTCCCTCCGACCATCATAGATGGAATTCGGAATCGAACCGGGGAGGGTATCAGGGAGAAGATGGCCATATAGCAAGGAGTCGAACACCGACGCTATGGCTCCCTCGATCGAACCATCTATTTAGGTGGAGGAAACGTCATGCGAGGGCGGCCATGGCGCAGGGTGGTCATGTCTAGGCCTGAGGAGAGTGGGAGATAGCTCGAGGACAGGTTCGGGGAAGAAGAGTCGACTGTGGGGGGGTGCTCACCTAGGCCACACCTCAGGCATGGAGGCTCCTCAACGGAGATCGACTCAGTGTTTGCGGGAGAGCGGCGCGGAGGCAGGGTGCGGCTGGTCGGAGCTGGGTGAGTTCACCGAGCACCTCTTTAAAGACAGTGGGGGAGGGGAGAGGGATGGCCAACACTCATTGTAGATGATGGTAATGGTGATGCGACAGAACTGTGCTCGCCACTGTACTTTGAGCAAGCTGCTGGAGGTGTCCCAGCACCTGTTGTGGCACAGTCGATGGAACTACATGGGCAATGGCTGAGAGAGGCACAAAGGTGAGGCGACGACTTAGGCAGCGGCCATCTGCTCTGAACAAGCTGCTTGATGAGTCACAACATATGGCAGTCAATTGGACTCCATGTACAGCGGCTAAACGAGATACAGACGTGAGGCGACAACTAGGGCAGTGGGTGTCTGCTTGCCACTGTGCTCTGGTCATCCTGCTTGAGGAGTCCTAGCACAGGCTCATTTGATTGGACTCTATGGACAGTGGCTCAGCGAGGCACAGAGGCGAGGAGACAACTTGGGCAGTTGGTGTCTACTCATCACTATGCTCTGGTCAACCTGCTTTAGGAGTCCCGGCATAGGCTCAGTTGATTGGACTCTATGGACAGCGGCTCAGCGAGGCACAGAGGCAAGGCGACATCTTGGGTAGTGGGTGTCTCCTCCACTATTCTCTGGTTAACCTGCTTGAGGAGTTCTAGCACATGGCGTGGCTTAGTCGATTGGATTTTATGGATAGTGGCTTATCAAGGCAAAAAGGTGAGGTGACGGCTCGACAGTGGGTATAAATGGTGCTGATCATCATTAATGCATGTGAAGTGAGGAGGGCCCTAGAGCTGTGCGTCCTACAGCTCATCTTGAAGCTAAAGAGATGGCATAGGCAGGTGTGGTAGTGTTTGAGTGAGCAAACAAGTTGGCAGTAGGACGGCGTGTGCAACAGTGCCAGGGGACAGAAAGGGAGAGGGGTTATTATATTTCTCGGTGTATTAAGAACTATCTGGTTTACCTCATTTATATTTCTCTTTCTTTTTCTCTTTCTTGTTAGCTCTTGGTCTTTCTTAAGCATATGTGTGCATATAAATTTACATAAACATGCTTAGAATATTGATATAAGTTTGGTTTATTAACTTGTAGGAAAATGGGATGTTACAGCTTAGGGCCAGAGAGGAAACAAGCATGGCAAAAGCCTGGCGAAGGGACTCACGATCAAGCTCCTTGGCGAAGGCATCTTTAGCGGCCAGGATGGTCCCATCCACCCGAGCCTTGACCTTACCAGCCTCTTCCAGGGAGGCTCTCACTGCGGCACGCGCCTTGACGACCTCCCCGGCAGCCTCCACCCTAATAGCCGCCACGGCCTCCTCCCTCACACGAATCGCTTGGGAGGATTCCTGTAAAAGCCCAAGAAAGGGACTTCCAAAAATTGTTCGTCACCTCACAACACCACAGCTCATCTTGTGGATATCTTGTGAAGACCAAGTAACCACCATCAAAAGGGTGATTAGAGGGGAAAGCCCTAACCTCCAAAAAGTAGGATTTCTACACAGGAACATGAAAGGTTGAGCTCACCCCTAGACCTTAAATAGTCTTGGGAAAGCTCAGGCCAAATTTCATGCAAATCCAATACTTTTTGAGGCACTTTTGGAGACAATTCAAAAAGGGGACAATTTGAATGCAAATTCAAATTTCAGCCACTTTCATCACTTGATTTCAAAAATTGACTTCATATTCAAACTCAGTATATTTTTCTGAGTTAGTCCACCAATTTTCATTCCCATTGGACTTCATCTTGTCGGTAGCTAAATTTGCATTAATTCGAAACTGAATTTGAATTTCAGTTCAAATGTGAAGCAAATTTAGCCAAACCAATTTCAAATTTAGGAAATCAAATTCAAACAATGACTTGGAGGCTAAATCTCTCATTCAATTGTGAGTAGCTGATATCTTTCCAGTGAAAACAAAAAAAATGAAAAAACAGAAAAAGAATTTGAGGGGAGGGACCCACTTGTCAGTAGCCTTCACATAGAAGTCTCCTCGGCTTGATTTTTCCCTCGGCCGTGAGCGTGCGCCAGCTCCCGACGTTGGCGCCCGACCGCCTCACCGTCGCCACCTCCTGCTCGAGGGAAACACTGAGTGTAGCACGTGATCAGCACACTGTGCCACGTCAATCTTCACTCTCTTCTCCACCTTCTCCCTCGCGCACCGAAAGCACGAACTCGCACCAGCGCCGACCTCCTCTGCTCCCCGGCGTCTGAGAGCTAGAAGCCATTTCGCGCCTGACATGCTACACAAAAAAGGTCCGCTCCAAGGTGCTTGACACGCTTGTGCCGACCGCTCCTCCTCTCGTGCTTCGCCAGGGTAGAATTTGTCCGGTTAGTCATTCAGGGTTCAAAGGACCGAATCGTTCGAAACTTGGAAATTCGTAATGGTTAGTTCACCATAGAGGATTCCGAGCTACACACACGTTGTTCACCTGTCCACGGCCACCTAGGATCAAAAACCGGCCAAACCTTGGACTAGGGGTGCTGTTCTTCGAAATTTTTCCAATCACGGCCGTTTTAGCCCTAGGTCGACGGTGAGGTCTTAGTCGCGGCCATTTTCACGGGGATCAAGGCTCATATCTGTGATCAGCAAGTCTCAGCAGAGCTCTCCGAGCAAACCACGTCGAAAAAGGTGCAGAGGACACCGAGTTCGACGTCGCCGATGAGCTCCCGGCCGCTGTCACCGTCGCGAGCACTATTCCGGCCCCGATAAACCGATGTAACCTATACCTCCGGGCGTAAAGGCATAACACACCGATTTATAGGTGTAGGCTGAGGGCAGCAAGGTGGAAATCTGCTAACGGGCACAGAGAGATGCTCCGTGTAGGGAATCTCCTGCTTGTTTTGGTGCGACCGGTTCGACGTTTGGGCTGTTGGGTGAAAGGTTGTCCCGTATGACATCGAGTGAGCATGCTGTGCAGCTCCACAGGTGGGTGTACGTGACATGCTTTTTGGGTATCCCTGCAGGTGTATATCAAGTCGATTCGCCGTCCCTCTCGGTGACAAGTACCGCTTGTTCACTGCGTCGTAACGTAGATAAACTATGGAATGTTATGATTCAATTCTGCTGATATGTATAATTGTATTGCTACATGTGTGCCACCAAATATTGCTTACTAAATTTCAAATTCATGAACTGTTAACTTGTGGCTAAAACATGAAATAAGGATGAACTTGTAGGCGTGTCCATTTTCTGCTAATTACCATCCCATGTTCGTTGTACACTACATGTAGAGTTTCATGCCTAGGTGAGTCGGTTAAGTCTTGTTGAGCCATCGTGTCCACGGTTGCTGCTATAAGTGTTTTTCACGTGAGGAGCATCCCACGGACTCGGGTTACGAGTCCACCGGCGAGGGCTACCCTTCGTCAGGGACCACGGTTGAGTGGGAACCGTACACGCCGCACTGAGCTGGAGGAGTGCAGCTAGTGTGGGTTGCCCTAGGGCTGGGCAACCGACTTTTGCTAGGTAGATGGGCGTGAGTTGTACAAATTTAGTTTCCGCTGTGTAATATAAACACTAGTTTGTAACTGAAGTATTGTACTACTTTGTACATTTCAGTTGGTTTCCCATGTAATACAATGTTTCCGTATGATGTGTGCTGTCGGATGTCGCATCGTACGGAACCACCCTCTGTGATCCTGGATGAGCGGATTCCGGTCCGTCACAGGCTGGTATCAGAGCTGCATTGGGGATAGCACACTAATTAAATATTGTATTATGGGAAAACTTAGGTTTACGATGAGGATTCGCTAGTTTTCCCAAGTAAGGACTATAATAGCATAGTTACTTAAAATAGAAAGACTAACATAGGTGTTATAATTATGAATTTTACTTATGTAACGACACACCTACGCTCAGGTAAAAATGGTAAGGAACGCCACCGAAAGCGGTTCAATTTCGGTTAGCTCCCCTGACGAGGAACGTGGTTCAGGGATAGGTCTCACAGCTTGGTGTGAGACGTTAATATGAAACTCTTGGACTCTTCATGTCCCTGAGTTCATATGAAACGCTGATCCCTAGCGTGCATTAGGCAAGCAAGTGGAGACCCCATCGTGTGGTCAGTAGCGCGATAGTGTGTTTGTCTGGAAATAGCCCAGGAGGACATAAGCAGCGCTTGCCATCGGCGTGCCCTGCAGGACAGTAGGTGGTATCTGTTGGGCTGATAAAATTCCCAATCGTGACAACCTGTTTGCGTTCTACTCGGGTTCCCCGTCGTGTGGTGTTAAAACACGATCACGTACCTTGAGACGTGGCTTAACTCAAGGACGGCCCTATGGCAATGATACGGGTGTTTGTATTTACTTTCAAATATGGACCTGCCTGAAATGAAAATAACCTTTGAGTGCATCATTATTGGGTGTTTTTTCTGCAGGTACTAACCACGTATGTATCCCGTGTAGTAAACGTGTCCGAGAGGCCGTTTAGTGCCACAATTGAGACGTATATGCCGGTATAATCTGGTTAGGATTTTCTTTTTGTGAGGAACATAGTACCGACATAGCATAGGCATGTGCATGAAAGATAATGATAACAAAGAACTAAAATCACCAAGTTTCAACATTTAGGACCCTGGTTGGTAGAAAAATTTGATAGTTGATCAGTGTAGTTCCAAAGGATTGAAAAACAGAGTGCTCTGTTTTGGGCAGCAAGTTTGCTGAACTTTGACAGAGCATAACTCACAGATTATTTAGCCAATGGAGGTGTGGGATATAGTTCTGGAAAGGTATTTAAGTAGTCTACAACTTTGTTGTAGACTTCTAGAGCTGAATCACACCTTAAACTGGCTGAAATTCCAGATGATTGTAAACTGTCCAAGAACCAGGACAGATTCAAAACACTCTCTGGACTGTTCTGTTTTTCAAGCATAACTTCCTGTATAAAAATCTAAGATTTTCATATCATACATATTTGGAAAGGGTAGTAGATGTGTTAAATCTTTGTAATTGAAAGTTTCTGAAATTTCAGCACAGAACTCAGTGGAAACCAGAGTTGAAAATAGCAACTTTCAAAAGAGGTGCTGTTGAAATTGTTCCAGACATTCTGTTGATTTTGAATTACCATAACTTTTAAATCATAGCTTATCTGAAGGCAAATAAGTACTAGTTGGAAATATACTGAAGTTAACTTTAACTTTGGTATTCAGCTCAAGTCATGAAAATGTCCATCAGCGGGTCAAAATCTGGAATAGGTAGCAACTGGTCATTCGGACAGAGGGATGACAGTTGAACTCATTTGAGGGATTGTTGTACCCAAGGGGGTGTGAGTACTTCCAATGGGGTAGAAAATACTCATGAGGTTGTATTCAACTAATGAAAGATTTGAGTATATGTCTTGCTCAAGTTTCCTTTGCTAGAGACCATGTTTGTGTCGTATTGAAGGTAAAAAGGTAGTATACGTGATGACATAGCGATTTTAATGTCTCGTAGTGACCAAAACTAGTTGAGATGAACTTCCAAAGAGGAAGTCCGTCAAGTTGGATTTAACTAGCTTGTATTTGGTCTGTTAATGGTGTAGCTTGTGCAAAGTTATTACATTATCTGTATACGAGATGTATCGCATGCCTTACTGTCATTATGTTTTATGCCTATTTTATTGGACTGCATAAAGTATGTTGCGGGACTGATGTTTATTGTCGTATGGTTGAAGATGGTTCGCACTCGGACCACGCAAGAGATTGGTGGCTCTAGCCAGCAGGGGGGTGATGACTCCCAGCCACCTGCCTACGACAGCATCCTGCAGCAACAACCACCACTGCCGCCTCCGATTACGCTAGCGGATGTGATTGCGGCACTGGTGGGTGGTCGTGAGGAGCAGACTGACCTGCTCCACACGATAGGGCAGAATACGTCCCAGGCGGGGGTGGGGCGTCAAGAGGGGGGGGCCTCGTGAGCCCATGTTGTGACGTACTCAGACTTTATGAGTACGCACCCTTCAGTGTTCACTGAAGCAGCAGAACCCCTGGAGGCCAACAACTGGCTGCGTACAATTGAGTCCAAGTTCGGGCTGCTCAAATGTACAGAGCGGCAGAAGATTCTGTTCACGGCGCAGCAGCTTCACGGTGCCGCTGGTGCGTGGTGGGCGAACTATGTCGCCTCACTGCTGGCTGGCCATGCTGTGGAGTGGGAAGAATTCCGGGAGGCGTTCTGCGCCTACCATATCCCTCCCGGGATAATGAAGCGGAAGTTCCAAGAGTTCTTGGAGCTGAAGAAGGGTGGGAGGAGTGCCCACGACTACTCCCGTGCCTTCAACCATCTGGCGCAATATGCGTCAGATTATTTCTCCACCGAGGAGAAGAAGCGGGAGCACTTCTATCGGGGATTACATCCCGAGATGAAGACGCATCTCATCCAATGCAATCGCGGCACGTTCAATGATCTAGTCAACGCCACGATCATGCAAGAAGATGCTCAGCGGGAGTTGGCGGCTGAGCAGCGGAAGTGCAGTACGCCACCCAGCAGTGGGGGTGGAGCTCCCCAGAATAACCGCATGGTGTATCGGACACCATCCGGTCAGCAGTGGCATCCACCGGCGCGACCTCAACAGTTCGGGGGTCGTTCCTTCCAGTCACCTCCATTCCGGCCGCCGATGCCACCACCACGACTGCAACAGCAGCAGCAGATGGTACCCCGGGCGTTTCCACTGTCACAACGCGCCCCGGGTTTCCGTCCGCCGATCAGCGGAGGACGGCCTCGCTACACTTGCTTTACGTGTGGCCAGGCGGGCCATTTCTCGAAGGACTGTCCCCAGCGGCAGCAGAGCAGCGGGCAATCCCAGTTCCAGGGCGGTGCTCGAGGCCAACCTCCGGTCAAGAAGGTTGGCCAGCGAACTGGGGGCATGAGCAACCTCGACAATGAGGACGCCCCAGAGGGAGACAACGTGCTGGCGGGTACGTTCACTCTTAACGATCAAGCAATCATCATATTATTTGATTCGGGTGCAACCCACAACTTCATAAGTGCATCATATGTGGTTAAGCATCAACTAGAATCCTTTCCCACTGAGTGCTCTTATATGATCTGCTCACGGGAGGAAAGATTTCAGCAACTATGATGATTCCAAAAGCACCACTGTGCTTAGGTGGGAAGATATATCCCACCACTATGATTATTCTTGAGGGGCAGAAGATTGATGCAATCTTAGGGATGTCATGGCTAAGCTACCATGGCGCTGTCCTGGAAACATTATCACGGACGGTTCACATCAACTCCCCACTATACCATCCACAGTCCCTCATATTAGACAATCCAGTCCAGGAAGTTTCAGCAATTAATAATACTGAAGCTCTCAAGTTAGAGGACATTTCCGTAGTCCGGGAGTACCCCGACGTGTTTCCGGATGATCTTCTGGGCATGCCACCTGAGCGGGATGTCGAGTTCAAGATTGAGATTGCACCCGGTACTACTCCTATCTCACGGAGACCATACAAAATGGCTCCGAACGGGCTGGCTGAATTGAAAGAACAGCTCAATGATCTGTTGAGCAAAGGTTTCATTAGGCCGAGTTCCTCGCCTTGGGGATGCTCGGCGCTGTTCGTAAAGAAGAAGGATGAAACCTTGAGGCTGTGTGTGGATTACCGGCTGCTCAACGCCGTCACCATCAAGAACAAATTCCCACTGCCCCGCATTGACATCCTGTTTGATCAGCTTGCAGGTGCAAGTGTGTTCTCCAAGATGGACCTTCGCTCTGGATATCATCAAATAAAAATCCGAGCGGAGGATATCCCGAAGACGGCCTTCTCGACGAGATATGGCTTATATGAATATCTCGTCATGTCTTTTGGTCTCACTAATGCTCCGGAACATTTCATGTATCTCATGAACTCGGTGTTCATGCCGGAGCTGGACACATTCGTTGTGGTGTTCATCGATGATATCTTGGTTTACTCCAAGACAGAAGCAGAACATGCCGAACACTTGAGAATCCTTCTTCAACGATTGCGAGACCATAAGTTATATGCCAAGTTCAGCAAATGTGAGTTTTGGATCAGCCAATTGCCATTTTTGGGACATATCATCTGAGCGGAAGGCATTGCGGTTGATCCAAGCAAAATTGAACAAGTGCTAAAATGGAAAGCTCTCACTTCTGTCCATGAAGTCAGAAGCTTCCTCGGCTTAGCGGGATACTACCGGAGATTCATTCCGAGCTTCTCCAAGCTTGCTAAGCCGATGACAGAATTATTGAAGAAGGGAACAAAATATGTTTGGAACACGGCATGTGAAGGAGCGTTCCAAGCATTAGTGAAGCATCTCACAACAGCCCCGGTCTTATCTCAACCGGATACGACCAAGCCCTTCGACGTGTATTGTGATGCGTCCGGTATCGGGCTCGGCTGTGTATTGATGCAGGAAGGATGTGTGGTCGCATATGGCTCCCGCCAACTTTGAAACCATGAGCAGCACTATCTGACTCATGATCTTGAGCCCGCTGCTGTGGTCTTGGCGCTGAAGATGTGGAGGCACTATCTCCTGGGGAATTTGGTGCGTCTCTACACCGACCACAAGATATTGAAGTATATCTTCACCCAAAAGGAGCTGAATATGAGGCAAATGAGGTGGTTAGAACTAATCAAAGATTATGAGATTTAGATTCATTACCAGCCCGGCAAGGCGAATGTGGTTGTCGACGCGCTGAGTCGGAAATCACATGTCCATAACCTCACCATTACACAGGTGGAGGAGGAAGAGCCGAGTTTATACTTGCCCTCATCCCTACCATTAGGGAGGAGATCATTGCAGCTCAGAAAGTTGATAAGGGCATGGCACATCTACGGAGACGGATAGACAACGGAGAAATCAAATGTTTCCGGAAAGATGATGAGGGGACGCTGTGGTTCAATGACCGCATAGTCGTACCCCGGAATATGGAGCTGAGGAAGAAGATTCTTGATGAAGCTCACTTGTCTAAATACTTCATTCATCTGGGCAGCAACAAAATGTACCAAGATTTGAAAAAGAAATTTTGGTGGACATGGATGAAGCGGGAAGTGGCTAAATACGTATCCGAGGGTGATACGTGTAGATGTGTGAAAGCTGATCATATGAGGAAATAAGGGCTGCTGCAACCCCTGAAAATCCCGGCATGGAAGTGGGAAAATGTGAGCATGGATTTCATTGTGGTATTACCCCTGACTTCCAACAAGCATGATTCCATTTGGGTGATCGTTGACCGATTAACCAAGTCAGCTCACTTCATTCCTGTGCATACACGTTAAAATGCCGGCAAATTTGCGGAGCTGTACATATCGAGAATTCTATGCTTACATGGGGTACCCAAGACCATAGTCTCAGATCGAGGTGCACTGTTTGTATCTCGTTTCTGAGAGCAGTTGCACGCTGCTTTGGGTACTAAGCTGATTAGGAGCTCCGCCTATCACCCTCAGACAGATGGACAGACAGAGAGGGTGAACCAAGTACTAGAAGACATGTTGAGAGCGTGTGCCATCCACCACGGTAAAAACTGGGATGATCACCTACGATTGGCGGAATTCTCGTATAACAATGGCTATCAAGCGAGTATCAGGATGGAACCCTATGAAGCTCTCTACGGTCGTAAATGCCGCACCCCATTAAACTGGTGCGAGTCCGGTGAAAGGGTCACGTTCGGGGTTGATTTGGTGAACGACGCCGAAGAGCGTGTTCGGATGATTCAAGCCAACTTGAAGGCCGCTCAATCCCGGCAGAAAAGCTACGCTGATATGAGGCGTAGGCCGCTGCACTTTGACGTCGGGGAACTCGCGTATCTCCATGTATCTCGGATGAAAGGCGTGCACCGGTTCGGCATGAAGGAGAAACTCGCTCCTCGATTCATTGGACCCTATGCCATCACCGAGAAGTGTGGGCCAGTGGCGTATAGACTGGAACTTCCAGCATCTCTTGCTGGTGTTCACGACGTTTTCCATGTATTACAACTGCAAAAATATCTGAAGCATACGGCTGCTGTTCACACTGAAGACATCGGCGAGCTGCAACCGGATTTGACGTATGATGAATATCCGGTGGCAATTATTGATGAGAAGGCTCGGACCACATGTAGCCAAACATTGTGGTTCTACAAGATACTCTGGAGTAACCACACCGCCGAAGAAGCGACGTGGGAGAGCGAGGAATTTCTTCGCTCAAACTACCCGGAGTTCATGGCGTCTCAGCACGGGTGAGTTCCTATTACATTGCTGTCTCTTCTTTTGTAATCTTGGGACGAGATTCTTTTAAGAGGGGAGGGATGTAAAAGCCCAAGAAAGGGACTTGCAAAAATTGTTCATCACCTCACAACACCACAGCTCATCTTGTGGATATCTTGTGAACACTTGTGAAGACCAAGTAACCACCATCAAAAGGGTGATTAGAGGGGAAAGCCCTAACCTCCAAAAAGTAGGATTTCTACACAGAAACATGAAAGGTTGAGCTCACCCCTAGACCTTAAATAGTCTTGGGAAGGCTCAGGCCAAATTTCATGCAAATCCAATACTTTTTGAGGCACTTTTGGAGACAATTCAAAAAGAGGCCAATTTGAATGCAAATTCAAATTTCAGCCACTTTCATCACTTGAATTCAAAAGTTGACTTCATATTCAAACTCAGTACATTTTTCTGAGTTAGTCCACCAATTTTCATCTCCATTGGACTTCATTTTGTCGGGAGCTAAATTTGCATTAATTCAAAACTGAATTTGAATCAGTTCAAATTTGAAGCAAATTTAGCCAAACCAATTTCAAATTTAGGAAATCAAATTCAAACAATGACTTGGAGGCTAAGTCTCTCATTCAACTGTGAGTAGCTGAGATCTTTCTAGTGAAAACAAAAAAATGAAAGAAACAGAAAAAGAATTTGAGGGGAGGGACCCACTTGTCAGTAGCCTTCACACAGAAGTCTCCTCGGCTTGATTTTTTCCCTCGCCCGCGAGCGCGCGCCAGCTTCCGACGTCGGCGCCCGACCGCCTCGCCGTCGCCACCTCCTGCTCGAGGGAAACACTGAGTGCAGCACGTGATCAGCACGCTGTGCCACGTGAATCTTCTCTCTCTTCTCCTTCGTCTCCCACGCGCACCGAAAGCACGAACTCGCACCAGTGCCGACCTCCTCTGCTCCCCAGCGTCTGAGAGCTAGAAGCCGTTTTGTGCCCAACGAGCGACACGGAAAAGGTCCGCTCCAAGGTGCTTGACACGCTCATGCCGACCGCTCCTTTTCTCGTGCTTCGCCGGGGTAGAATTTGTCCGGTTAGTCATTCGGGGTTCAAAGGACCAAATCGTTCAAAACTCGGAAATTCGTAATTGGTAGTTCACCATAGAGGATTCCGAGCTACACACACGTTCTGCACCTGTTCACGGCCACCTAGGATCAAAAACTGGCCAAAACCTTGGACTAGTGGTGCTGTTCTTCGAAATTTTTCCGATCACGGCCATTTTAGCCCTAGGTCGACGGTGAGGTCTTAGTCATGGCCGTTTTCACGGGGATCAGTGCTCATATATGTTATAAGCAAGTCTCAGTGGAGCTCTCTGAGCAAACTGCGTCGAAAAAGGTGCAGAGGACACCGAGTTCGACGTCGCCAATGAGCTCCCGGCCGCTGTCACCGTCGCGCGCACTATTCCGGCCGTCGCCGAGCTTCGGGGAGTGGACCACCATGTTTCCCAGGCAGAAATATGCACAGGCAGCGAGTTTCGTTGAAGGTTGGGCAGCAGAACGTCCGGCGGCGAGCTCTCCAGTGAAGGGGGCGGCGGGGAGCCGCGGGAGCGCGAGGTAGACGAAGCCCCACGGGCCCACATGTCAGCCTCTGTTTAAACAGCACTGGATCTGCTGTGGCACCGGGATCTCGTGCAACTGAACGAGAGACTCTGCGGACCCACGTGTGGGTTGGCTGCGGTGCTGACACGTAGCCCGGGAACCCCACCAGCCGGTTTAAATTTTATTTGAATTTTCAGATTTGGTTCAAACTTCAAATGTGCACATAACTTCTGCTAGGAAGCTCCAAATTCAGTGTACCAAATTTTGCTGAACTCAGCTTTTTGAGTACTGTCCAACAACACAAATCCCAGCTCATGAAACTTAATAGTTTTCCAGAATTAATTCCCTAAAGTTTAAACTGTTAGGAATTTTATCTGGAGAATGACTTTATGAAAAATTCTGAAATTTTGGCTGGGAGGTTCATTGGAAAATACTTGAGTCACAGTAAAATTTTCAGACTCATCCAAGTTCATTTAGTCCCCCTAATGGTGTGATTAAGTGAACTTCCCTGAGAAAATAGAAAAATGTCTAGAAACATTTTTCAAATTTCCTCAAATCTTGTTTAGGGCATAACTTCCTCTAGAATTCTTCAATGACATGAAACCAATTTCATTAGAACCATATCAAATTCTAGTTTCCAGAAAATAATGGTTGAAGCCATGAAAACCCCTGGAATTCCTTAGAGGTTCTAATATTGACCAAATTGGCTTTTATTTGTACAAGGCTCAAATGAACTTTTTTTCAAATGAAACTTGGTCAAGACTCTGGTTAGGACCCTACCAAGCCACCATATAAATTTCAGAGCCAAAGGGGAGGGTGGCTAGAATTATGGTCTTTACATATTCAATTTCAAACATTGCATTTAAATTGACATATAGTATATCAACTACGTGTAGTCTCTGAAGGCGAGGATACCCCGGAAGTACTCAACTTTCTTCTTCCGGACGAAGCCCTAACCACTGACCAGCAGCAACAAGGCAAGCCCCAGTTTACATTAAACCATTTTACAAAGTTTTGCTTTGTTATATACTTGGTATGAGGTTTATGGATGTGCATTAGGTGTAGGGTACTAGGGTGGATGGAACCCAAGTGCATAACCAGAATTGTCCTATAAGAGTGAGGGTAGTGTCTAAGGCCTCGACTAGACAGGCTATGATTAATGATTCATAGAACTTTGGTACAAGTCGAGTAGTTGGAATCTACTCGCAAGTTAGGCTTTGGGACACACGGGATTGGTTCGAGTGATGTGAGATCATTTTAGTAAGAAAATGAGACTAGGCAGGGGCTAGGGCGCAGCAAGAGGAAGTCTTGTGTGTGCAGCCCTGTCCGTGTCGATTGAGGACCGATCCGTGTGCGGCCCTGCTGAACAAGTATTGAATGTACCGAAACCAAATCGGATATATGGGCCCCGATAAACCGATGTAATCTATACGTCCGGGCGTCGAGGCATAACACGCCGATTTATAGGTGTAGGCTGAGGGAAGCAAGGTGGAAATCTGCTAACGGGCATAGAGAGATGCTCCGTGTAGGGAACCTCCTGCTCGTTTCGGTGTGACCGGTTCGACGTTTGGGCTGTTGGGTGAAAGGTTGTCCCGTACGACATCGAGTGAGCGTGCTGTGCAGCTCCATGGGTGCGCGTACATGACGTGCTCTTTGGGTATCCCTGCAGGTGTATATCGAGTCGATTCGCCGTCCCTCGCGGTGACGAGTACCGCTTGTTCACTGCGTCGTAATGTAGATAGACTATGGAATGTTATGAAATAAGGATGAACTTGTAAGCGTGTCCATTTGCTGCTAATTACCATCCCATGTTCGTTGTACACTACATGTAGAGTTTCATGCCTAGGTGAGTCGGTTAAGTCTTGTTGAGCCATCGTGCTCACGGTTGCTGCTATAAGTGTTTTTCAGGTGAGGAGCATCCCACGGACTTGGGTTACGAGTCCACCGGCGAGGGCTACCCTCCGTCAGGGACCACGGTTGAGTGGGAACCGTACACGCCGCGCTGAGCTGGAGGAGTGCAGCTAGTGTGGGTTGCCCTAGGGATGGGCAACCGACTTTTGCTAGGTAGATGGTCGTGAGTTGTACAAATTTAGTTTCCGCTGTGTAATATAAACACTAGTTTGTAACTGAAGTATTATACTACTTTGTACATTTCAGTTGGTTTCCTATGTAATACAATGTTTCTTTATCATGTGTGCCGTCGGGTGTCGCATCGTGCGGCACCACCCTCTGTGATCCTGGTTGAGCGGATTCCGGTCCGCCACAATCCCTCCAGAGCAGTAGCGGACACCTCACAAGGCCGACTCACTTCTTCCTGGGCAGCGTCGATTTCTGTACGGAGGCGGTCCAGTTCCTCCCGGGCGGCCGCAGGCTCAGCCCGGGCCCTCTCGGCTTCCCCTCTCCACCTCACTGCCTCAAGCCTTTGGCGGTCAGGGGACCCCTCAAGGACTGCTCCCATTCGGCCTCTCACCCAACAGGCCTCTGGCAAAAGGAAGTCACAGGCGCGGTCACGAACGAGCCCCGGGATGACCCGTGAAGAAGAAAGTCGGGAGAACAAGACTCACCCCGCTCGGAAGCATGTCGTGGCCGAGCCTCTGGAGCCTGTCCATGCGAAGATCCTGGCCAGAGCGAAACAACTCCACAGCTTCGGTGAGCCGAGAACAGGAAAAACGAACGTTGCCCTCCTGGACCGCCACGCCGCCAGAGCCGGAAGTGTGAAAGCCCACATGGTTACTTGCTAAAGTATTCATCACATCACACACACCACAGCTCATATTGTGGTAATCTCATGAACACATTTGAAGAGCAAGTAACCACCACTAATAGAATGATTAAAGGAAAACTCACAAATCCAAAAGTAGGATTTCCCACATGTAAACATGAGAGGCTGAGCTCACAATTAGGGCCTAAACATTCTTAAGAACGCTCATGCCAAGTTTCATGCAAATCTAAACCTTTTTGAAGTACTTTTGGATACAATTATTAAAAGGGCCAGTTTGAATGTAAATTCAAATTCAAGCTATTTTAATCATCTGAATTCGAAAGGGGGATTCATATTCAAACTCAGAACATTTTTCTGAGTTACTCCACCAATTTTCATCCCCATTGGAGTTGATCTTGTCAGGAGCTATATTTGAACTAATTCAAAACTGAATTTGAAATTCAAATTCAAGTGTGAGTCAAATTAAGCCAAACCAGCTCCAATATGAGGAATTAAAATTTATCTCATGACTTTGTGTCTAAGTCTCCACTTTAATTGTGAGTAGCTGAGAAAATATCAGTGAACACAAATGAAAAGGATTAGAGGCGGAGGGACCCACTGTCAGTCACTGAATTTCCACTGAACCGACTCAAACAGAGCGCAGCTCTCGCAGGCGACCACCAATCGACCACGTGCAGCCAGCTCGCTCGGGGAAATCCACCTCATAGTGAAAACGTCACCTCAAAAGCCAGCACATTGAGCTGCTTCATCCGTGCTTTCCATTTCCGAGCTGAACCGAGCACTTCACGTGCTGTTCTTCGTCTTCCACGAACGAATTCTTCGCCGCTGCTCTCTGTCCACCGGCGACCATCTGATCCTGGCAGTTTCACGCACCGCACCCGAAGAAGAAAAGGTGCGCCTTGTCATGCTGAACTTTCGGAGAAAGCCGTTTGCCGTTTCATGCGACGTAGAGCGAGTATTGCTCGTTTCTTTCCATGGTGTGTGTTAAGGTTAGAGTTCGGTCGCCGGCGAAATTCGTTGCACACAGGCAACTGCCGCTTGATCTGCACACCAGACACACTCTAGAACATCTAGTGCATCTCCTCACTCAAGTAGCACCAAGTTTCATGCACTAGAACCCTAGTTCCGTGATTTTTTCGTGCCGGCGGCCGAAAACAAGGCACCTCGCCGGTGGGGTCCTATTTGGGCCGTTTTCACGAGGATCAGGGTTCATATTCGTGCTCAGCAAGTTCCTACGGGGCTCTCAGATGAAACCGTGTTGAAAAAGGTGTAGACAACACCGAGTTCGACGTCGCCGATTAGCTCCCGGCCGCTGTCACCGGCACGTGCACTGTTCCGGCCATCACAGAGCTCCGGTGAGTGTACCAGCATGTTCCCCGTGCAAAGTTATGCACAGGCAGCGAGTTCTCGAAGGTCGTGCAGTGGAACGGCCGGCAGCGAGCTCTCCGGCAAGGCACCACTGTGGGTGCCGCGAGGAAGAAGAAGGGGTGCGGCCCCGCGTGGCAGTGAGAGAAAACCGGGCCCGTGATCATCTGTGGCGCCAGGATTTCGTGCGGATATGGAGGAAATTTAGTGGACCAACATGTGGCTTCGTTGTCGGGATGACACGTAGCCCTGGGGCCCACCGGCCGGTTTTAAACCTTCTCAATTTTGATTTAATTTTCAAGATTTTTGCCAAACTTTAGAAGCCCATAAATTTTGCTAGGATTGTCCGAATTCAGTAAACCAAAATTTGTTGGATTCAGCTCTCCGAGTACTTTCAAGCATATCATGTTTCAGTCCATAAAACGGGCATACCCAGTGCCTAAGGATCCCACACATGTGGGGTATGAGGAAGGGTTATTTCTAGACAGCCTTACCCATACTTTTGCAAAGGCGCTGGTTAACCCATTATTTTTCCAGAATTAAATCCACAAAGTTTAAACTGTTGGGAATTTTAACTGGAGATCCCCTTTGTGGGAAATTCTGAAATTTGGCCAGGATGTTCATTTGAATATCCTTGAGTCACATGAAAAATTTCAGATCCATCCGAGTTCATTAGGTCCACCTAATGGTGTGATTAAGTGAACTGACCCAGAGAAAATGGAAAAATGTTCAGAAATATTTTCTGAATTTTCTCTAAACATAGTTAGCTCATAACTTTCTCTAGGATTCTTCAAATTACATGAAACCAATTCCATTAGGACCATCATAAACTTTAGTTTCCAGAAAGTAATGGCTTGCTCCATGAAAACCCTGGAAATCCTTAGAAGCTCTACTAATGGCCATTTAGATATTTATTGGTGTAGGGCTCAAATTAGCTTTGTTTCAAATGGAATTTGGCCAAGTCTCTGGTTAGGTTCTAACCAAGCAACAGTAAAATTTTTTAGAGCCAAAAGAGATGTCTAGCTAGAGTTATGGTCTTCGTATTTGTCAATTCAACACATTTGCATTAAATTTGACACATATCATTAATTTGATTACATGTAGTCGTTGAAGGCGAGGAATCCCCGGAGATCTTGGATTTCATCCCCCTGGAGGAGAATTTACCCACTGACCAGCAGCAACAAGGCAAGCCCCGGTTTGCATTTAACAGTTTTTATCGAGTTTTTTTACCTTCACTTAGATTGTTGTATGGATGTGCATTAGGTCTAGAATGGTTGAAACTCTAAGTGCATAACCAGATGATCCAGAAAGAGTGAGGGTAGTGTCTAAGTCCTCGAGTGGAATATTCTTTGCTTAATGTCTTATAGACTTCAGTACAAGTCGAGTAGTTGAAATCTGCTCGCAAGTATAGGATTCACCACATACGGGATTGGTTCGAGATGTGAGATAACTTTAGTAAGAAAAATGAGACTAGGCAGGGGCATAGGACGCAGCAAGAGGAAGTCTTGTGTGTGTATCCCTATCCGTGTTAATTAAGGACCGATCCGTGTGCGGTCACGCTGAACAAGTTTGAATGTACCGAAGGCATATCGGATGGGGTCCGATAAACTGATGTAACCTATATCTCCGGGCGTCGAGGCATAGCGCACCGATTTATAGGTGTAGGTTGAGGGCAGCAATGGGGATCTCCGCTAACGGGCATAGAGAGATGCTCCGTGTAGGGAACCTCCTGCTCATTTGGGTGCGATCGGTTCAATGTTTGGGCTGTTTGGTGAAAGGTTGTCCCATACGACATCGGTTGAGCGTGCCGTTGCAGCTCCGAGGATGGGCGTACGTGACGTGCTATTCGGGTATCCCTGCAGGTGTATATCAAGGTGATTCGCCGTCCCTCATGGTCATGAGTACCACTTGTTTGACGCGGCCCCACGGCCTTGTCGAGCCAGGATCATGCTGAGGGGTGCTGCGTTGCACAGCACAGGATAACACACATCAAAGATACAAAGCGGAAGCAAAATTTTATTACATAAACCAGTTTATGAACATTTTTACAACAAAATATGTTCAGTCTACACTCACGGGCGTAGACTACGCATCGAGTTCACGTTCAGCCCGTGAACGTGTCCCCGCTAGCACGCACACACACTAACACGGCGGCGTGCATGACTCCCATTCAACAGGGTTTCCCTCTATGGGTTCCGTCTCCTCCTCGGGAGTCCCTTCCTCATAAACCCCTGCAAAAGCTTCAAACACAAGCAGTGAGCACGATGGCTCAGGAAGTCTGACCCATCTCTCCTATACATGAAATTTCTACATGATTGGTTCTGGGGTACATGAGGTAAAATAAGTTGCAAAGGACTCGCCTAATTATTTGGACCTTACTTTCAAGTTTTTAGCAGCAGTTTGTGGAAAACTTTACGCTAAGGCACATGAGGGAGCCGTAATCAAACAAGAAACACATATCTCTCATGTACTTTGCCCAAAGTTGAAAAGAACTTTAATTAGCTCTAAACTACAACAAGACATTAACAAGCAAAGTATATCTTTCAAATCAGCAAACTTTTAACATGTATCTAGCCTGTTCTTTCTACGTCACGGTACAGTGAACAAGTGGTACTCACTGACGGCGAGGGACGGCGATTATAATCGATTTACACCTGCAGGGTTACCCGAATAACCCGTCATGTACGCCCGTACTCGATGTTGCCTACAGCAACCATCACGGACATCGTACGCAACCACCTTTCACCCGTCAGTCAAGTGTTGAACCAGTCCAATCGTCCCGAGCAAGAGGTCTCTGCGCGCGCATCTGCAGTGCCGCCAGCCGATTTACACCTTGAGCTCTCAACCTACCCTCCGAACGACCAGCTATGCCTCAACACCCAGCTACCCGAGTTACATCAGTTTCCCGGTTCCCATATAGCCGGTAGGTATTCGGTACTGTTCTAGCTTGTTCAACAGGCCCGCACATGGCTCGGTCCTCAATCGACACAAGTGGAGCTATGGCACCCAGGCCCCAAAGTCCTGCTGCCCTTACTCTCCGCTCGGTCTCATTTTTATTGCCATGTGTTTCATTTGCTATCTTTACCCGAGCAATGTGCCTCTAGCCTATTCTCGCGAGTAGTTCCAACTACTCGACTTGTACCGGATCCTACACTATCTTAGCCTTGCAGTAGCTAAGAGGTTTTCCAACCTAATCCGAACCCAGGGTTTTCTTTGCTATGCAGTTGGGTTTCAAAAAAGACTCTAATGCAAGAATTAAGTGGGTGCTCAAAGTAAGTTCTCAAAACAGTAAAATTTGTAAAAAGGGTTAATGTAAATCGGGGCTTGCCTTTCTGCTCTTGGTCGTAGGATAGATGTTCTTCTGGAGTGACGAAGTCTAAGACTTCGGGTTCCTCCTCAACCTTAGCGACTACATATGATAAATACAAATATGTGTCAATTTAAATGCATTTGAATTGAAGTTATACTTGTGAGAGTTATAAGTCTTGCTAGACAGACCCAATGACTCTGAAATTTTTACTGTGGTTTGGATACAACCTAAACAGAGACTTGGCCAAGTTTCATTTGCAGCAAATCTCATTTGAGCCCTCCACAAATAATTATGTACTTGGCCTTAATTGGAGCTCCTAGGGTGTTCTAGGGATTTTCATGGAACAAGCCATGACTTTCTGAAAACTAGATTTTCAGAGGGTTATAATTGAATTGGTTTCACTTAATTTGAAGGTTCCTAGCTAAAGATATGAGCTAAACAATTTCGGAGAAATTCTGAAAATGTTTCTGGACATTTTCTATTTTCTCTGGAACAGTTTTATTAATCACACCATTAGGTGGAAAAATTAGCTCAAATGGATCTGAAATTTTTATGGTAGCTCAGGAATATTTTGGTGAACATCCTAGCAAAATTTCAGAATTTTCCTCCAAAGGTATCTCCAGTTAAAATTCTAAACAGTTTAAATTTTGAAGAATTAATTCTGGAAAAATAAGGATTGTCATTGAGTGAAACTTGATTTGTTGGAAAGTACTCGGAGAGCTGAATCCAAAAAAATTTTGTTCAATTGATTTGGAGTTTCCTATCCAAAGTTATGTGGGTTTGAAGTTTGAACTAAATCTGAAAATCGGGAAAATGTTTAAAACACTGCATGTGGGTCCCACACACAGTGTCTTCGTCTACCTCCCGCCAGCGCCCGAGTGCGCGACGTACAGAAACGGTGGTGCAGTTCATTCTCGTCCGATACTGCCTAATTCTCGACACAGTTTCCTCCTACGTGACCCTTGTAGCACAGCGCACACGCCGGGCAACTTCTCGGACCTCGACATCGCCGGGAACATAGTCGGCGACGGTGGAGGCGGAACATGAGCTCAGGTCCGACAGTGCTAGCTTGTCTCGGCGGTGAACACGATCAACCAATGGGTCATAAAGCACCACTGGGCCACGGGGAAGCTAACCCCACCCTCTTCTTGGCCGGAGACCGCCGGGAAAGTAGACTTCACCGGCGACCTGAGCCGTTTTCACCGGCGGTGGCCAAACTCAGGTGCATTTCTCACTGGGTTGATCATCACTGCTAGGATTTGGCTGAGGTAACCGTGAGGTGCTATTCTAGCTTCAGCTCGACCAGGATTTCCACTGATCAAGTGATCGAGATGAATTTTGAGTTTTGGTTCTCGGTGGTCTATACGGTGATCATCGGAAGAATTGCAATTCCGGCTAACCGGCGCTAAGAGGGAGCTAAGGAGTTCAGGGAGAGCTACTAGACTTTGATGCTAACCTCAGAGACACGTTTGCCACGCTGGAGAAGCTTAGAGCTGCTTGGACGGCGTCGTCGAGTTGGAGGAGCTTTCGGGTTGAAAGAGTGATGGAAGATCGGCTCGGACAAGCTCAACCGAAGCTGATCACGAGCAGCTGAGGGCTGTAGCATGTTGAGCAAAGACCGGCAGTGCCGTTTGTGGCCTTAGCTTGCGGTGGAAGGGACTTCTTTGGCTGGTCGACGGCGGGGTGGTGAGGTGGAGCTGTGCTGTGACTTGCTCTGGTTTCTCAGTGCTGGAAACGT
Source organism: Neostapfia colusana (assembly GCA_030760725.1). Classification (NCBI taxonomy): domain Eukaryota; kingdom Viridiplantae; phylum Streptophyta; class Magnoliopsida; order Poales; family Poaceae; genus Neostapfia; species Neostapfia colusana. The sequence continues at coordinate 97,182,259 of JASWHV010000007.1, read as the reverse complement.
TGAGGCAGCATGAAAACAGGCTGCTTCCGTCGCCAGCTCGAAGCTAAATAGATGAGGACGTCGGTTTGTGGCGCTGATCGGTGACCAGGAGGTGGCAGCGGCGTGCAGTGCCGTGGCGATCGCGTGGGCGCGCGCAAGAAACGAGCCTCGGTGGCTTCAGTCGGTTAAAACACTAGTGAGGCTGACATGTGGGTCCCACTCCAGTTTTATCCTCTGAAATTGAATTTTCCCCACTGCTCTGAACAGTGGAGACCCAAATACCCTTTCATATTTGAATTATCTACCAACTGGCCATTTGCATTGGATAGAATTCAAATTGTGGAGTGTTTGAATATATTTTCAGCACATATGCAGTGTGAAATTCAAATTGAGTTTGAATTTTGCTAAACTTAACTGATGTCAATATCAACTCCAAATAGAGTGAAAATTGGTGTGTGAGCTCACAAAAATGTACTGAGTAAGAATATGCCTCCCACTTTTGAACTTATGGGATGGAAGTAGTTTGAATTTGAATTTGAGTTCAAACTAACCTCTTTCTTGTTATACTCAAAAATATCTCAAAAAGTTTTGGATTTGGGTGAAATTTTGCATGAGCATTCCTAGCAAGGTGTAGGAGTTTTTCATATGCCCATCCCCTATATGATGCATGTGGGAAATGCCACGTTTGCATTGTGAGTTTATTCTCTAATGACCATGTTGATGATGTTTACTTGCTCTTCAAATGTGTTCATAAAGTTTTCTCAAATGAGGTGTGTGTGGTGTGATGAACACTTTGGTTGTGTGCAAAAACTTAGGCCCTTACATTCCTCCCCCCTTAAAAGAATCTCGTCCCGAGATTATAAGGTGAAAATGAGAGAGAGGATGGTGGAAATTACCGTGTATGCGACGTGAAAAAGTCGGGGAAGTTAGTGCGAAGAAATCCTTCGCTCTCCCATGTCGCTTCATCTACGGAGTTATTACTCCATAGAACTTTATAGAACCACAACATACGGTTGCATGTGGTCCGGGCCTTTTAATCAATAATCTGAACCGGTTCCTCCCGATACGTGAGATCCAGTTTCAGTTCTTCAATATCCCCTAGCTGAATAGTAGTTGATAGCTTGAGACACTTCCTCAGCTGGGAGATGTGAAATACGTCGTGCACACCGGAGAGTGCTTCTGGTAATTCCAGCCGGTATGCTACCGATCCACATCTTTCGGTAATCTGAAATGGACCGACGAATCGGGGTGCTAACTTTCCTCTTGCCCCGAATCTGTTCACGCCCTTCATTGGAGACACACGTAGATATACGTGATCCCCGACTTTGAACTGTAATGGGCGTCTTCTCCGGTCCGCATACTGTTTCTGTCAGGATTGGGCGGCTTTTAGGTTCGCTTGAATTAGTCGAACCTTTTCCTCCGCGTTGTTGACAAGATCAATCCCGAAGGTGACCCTTTCGCCAGACTCAGACCAATTCAGCGGTGTGCGGCATTTTCTTCCGTATAGCGCATCGTAAGGTGCCATCTTGATGCTGGCTTGGTACCCATTGTTGTACGAGAACTCGGCTAACGGTAAGTGATCATCCCAATTCTTACCGTGGTTGCTAGCGCAAGCTCGTAGCATATCTTCTAAAATCTGATTTACCCGCTCGGTTTGTCCATCCGTCTGCGGGTGGTATGCTGAACGATGGATCAGCTTCGTCCCCAACGCAGCGTGTAGCTGCTCCCAGAAACGGGACACAAATAAAGTGCCCCGATCCGATATGATGGTGTCGGGTACGCCGTACGAGCATAGGATCCGTGAGATGTACAATTCAGCATACTTCTTGGCGTTGTAGTTGGTGTTGACCGGGATAAAATGGGCAACTTTGGTGAGCCGGTCAATGATCACCCACACAGAACCGTGTTTCTGAAAAGTGATGGGTAAACCGATGATGAAGTCCATGCTCACATCTTCCCACTTCCAGGCAGGAACGCCCAGTGGTTGTAGCAGTCCCGGTTTCCTCATGTGGTCTGCCTTCACCCTTCGACATGTATCACACTCAGACACGTACTTTGCGATCTCCCGCTTCATCCGTGTCCACCAAAACTTGCTTCGGAGTTCCTGATACATTTTGTTGCTGCCGGAGTGAATAGAAAATTTTGACAAGTGAGCCTCATCAAAGATTTTCTTCCGTAACTCCGGGTTACGGTGTACGACGATTCGGTCATTGATCCATAGGACGCTGTCTCCGTCTTTCCGGAAACATTTCAGCTCCCCACTGTCTACACGTCTCCGCAAATGCGACATGCCCTTGTCATGTTTCTAAGCTGCCGCTATCTCTTCACGGATGGTGGGGATCAAATCTAGGTTGTAGAGAGCTCCATGTGGAATCACATGCAGTGGTGGCTCGGTCTCTTCCAACGGTGTGATGGTCAGATTGTGGACGTGTGACTTGCGACTCAGCGCATCCGCCACTACATTTGCCTTGCCGGGGTGATAATGGATCTCTATTTCATAATCCTTTATCAATTCTAACCATCTTCGCTGCCTCATGTTCAGCTCTTTCTGAGTGAATATGTACTTGAGGCTTTTGTAGTCAGTATATAGATGCACGAGGTTACCGAGTAGGTAGTGCCTCCACATTTTAAGTGCGAGTACTACGGCAGCGAGCTCCAAGTCATGAGTTGGATAGTTCTGCTCATGGTTTCTGAGCTGTCGTGATCCATACGTGACCACCCTTCGGTCTTGCATCAGCACACATCCGAGCCCAATGCCGGATGCATCGCAGTACACATCGAACGGTTTTGTTGTGTCTGGCTGCGCGAAAACCGGTGCTGATGTTAGGTGCTTCACTAACGCCTTGAATGCTGCTTCACATGCTGGACTCCAAAAATATTTGGTAGCCTTCTTCAGCAGCTCTGTCATAGGCTTGGCAATCTTTGAGAAGTTCGAAATGAACCTCCGATAATATCCTGCGAGTCTGAGGAAACTCCGTACCTCGTGAACAGTTCTTGGGGACTTCCAATTCAGCACTTGTGTGATCTTATTCGGGTCTAGAGTGATGCCTTCCGCTGAGATAATATGCCCGAGAAAAGGCACTTGCGAAATCCAGAATTCGCACTTGCTGAATTTCGCATATAGCTTGTGATCCCGCAGCCATTGCAAGACTATACACAGATGCTTCGTGTGTTCTTCCTCCGACTTGGAATATACCAATATGTCGTCGATGAAGACCACGACAAACTTGTCCAGCTCTGGCATGAATACCGAGTTCATCAGGTACATGAAATGAGCTGGAGCGTTGGTGAGTCCGAAGGACATTACCAGGTACTCATAAAGCCCGTACCTCGTTGAGAAAGCCGTCTTCGGAATATCCTCAGCCCGTATCTTAATCTGATGGTACCCGGATCTTAAGTCCATCTTATAAAAGATCTTTGCTTTGACCAACTGATGAAACAACATGTCGATCCGTGGCAACGGGTACTTGTTTTTGATGGTTACGGCATTCAGTGGATGATAGTCCACACAAAGACGCAACGTCTCGTCTTTTTTCTTCACGAATAATGCCGAACAGCCCATGGCGAGGAGCTCGGCCTAATAAAACCCTTCTCTAGCAGGTCCGTCAACTGCGTCTTCAGTTAAGCCAATTCCTTGGGTGCCATCTTGTACGGCCTTCGGGATATTGGCATGGTTCCCGGTGCAAGTTCAATCTTGAACTCTGTGACACCCGGTTCCGGAAAACAGAACCAAGTTAATGCATATGTGTGCCCAGGATGCTCATCACACATACTCATGTAATCCATAAACTGAGTTCAGAATATAACCACGAATAAATAGTGTTTGAGTACTTTATTACATCGACTAATTATATCACTCATGATTATCTATCTTATTCTTGTAGCGGAAGTCTCTAAACGACAGCGGAAATAACTAAATAGCAGCGGCTCCATCTTCAACTCCACAGGCATGTTGACGGTAGTTCGCACGCCTAGTACTCCACATGGTCCTCGAAGTACTCTTCTCATGTTGCTGACGTTTATGTGATAATGCAAGGGTGAGTACATGTCGTACTCAGCAAGTGCGGGAAAGTATGACATGTAGCTTACAACAAGGAAGGAATAAAAAGGGGCTCATTGCAGCAAGCAAATTTTATTTCACAACATGATAAAAACAGAAACTATTTCTAAGTGATATTTAATCCCATCATAATCATGTTATAACAGCAACATTCCTTCATCATAATTCACCACTTATCATGTCTCAACCAGCCATAAATCTTTCTCAACTTCATCTCATACTCATAAATATTCACAACCATCTCATGTTCATATAACCGAAGCCAAACTTATTTTCATGACTTGAAGCAGTCCCAAAAACTAATCCTAATGACCATACCGTAACCATACCGAATAACCATCCCAAGTTTTCCCTTCAAATCATGTGAGTTGGACAGGTGCTTGTGACCGTAAGCACGGCTATCATGATAGTTTTACACTCTGCAGAGGTGGCACCACTTTACCCACAAGTTTGTGATTTCATCACCCGTCGGCAACTGCAAAACCTCCATTATACCAGTACACAACCGGCGGTGTATGGCCAAGAGATCACAAAATAGCCTTTACAAAGGGGCTACTAGATGTATGGACTCACTAAGGTTTCACCGGCAGGCTCGAATCACCATTCTCCCACCTACGGGCCCCCTCTTGTGCCATGTAGTTCCCAAGGCAGTCCTCTCTCGACTCCCATTCCCTCCATCCACGGTCCATAACAAGCTAGCAACACACCTAATTAGTCATATAAGCCGCACCCATATTTGGCCTTGTGGTGGCACTGTTTTCCTGGCATGTGCTGGCATGAACCAGTCCTTAGATCTACGGCAAGTAAACCACCATCTCATTCAGCAACATCCACAAACCAAGCTTGCCTAGATCTCCTCCGATTCCATGCTCATTAACATCATCAAGTTCTCATCATCATTATTCATATGAGTGCAGTAGCTAACCATGTTTTAATTCAGCTTTCCGTATCCCGTGGACTAAGCGAAGCAAAAAGGAAAAACGACCATACCCAACTCATCAACTTCCCAGCGATAAGGATGGTTAACAAAACTAGTAAACTCCTATAAAAGGGTGTCCCATCAATTTGACTCAAGCATACGAGTTTTCGCAAACAAAACAGTTTCGAAACATGGGATCAATATAGTCAAGGGGCACTTGCCTTGCTCCCGTGGCTCTTGTTGCTCAAGCGTCTTGAAGTCTTGGTGCTGTAGTTCTTCGTAGATGGCTTCCTGAGCTTGTCCTCCTACTTACGACCATGCACATACAAAATTTACAGAAATCAAACATCATGCACAATTCTACTCAAGATGCAATGGTGTAGATGAATGCAAATCCTATGGTGCTGTTTTATTAAACAAGTTTGTACGTGTTCTTGCATGTTTTAATGGGCTTTCATGGGGTTTTATGATTAGCAAGGGTGTTGGGATCAAGTGTGGATGTGTTGATGATCTTGACTCAAGATCTAGATCAATTCCACCATCACAAACCGATCAAAACGTGATCTGTCCACACGAGAAAGTCTCGGTTTGAAGGGAGCGAAGAAACGGATGCGTAGAAACAGCGACGACGTCGTAAGATGGGTAACATGTAAGGGCCTCAGTTTTGGCACACATTTGAAGTGTTCATCACCATACCACACACCTCATTTGAGGAAAGATGATGAACACAAATGAAGAGCATGTAACCACCATCAACATGCTCATTAGAGAACAAACTCACATATTGCAAAAGTGGTATTTCCCACATGTGATATAGGTGGGCTGGACTTATGAAAAATCCTACACATTGCTAAGGATGTCCATGCCAAGTTTCACCCAAATTCAAAACCTTTTTGAGGTCATTTTGGGTATAGATAGAAAGAGGGCAGTTTGAAACCACATTCAAATTCAAACTGTTTTTGTCCCATGAATTTAAAAGTGGGAGGCATATTCTTATTCAGCACATTTTTGTGAGCTCACACACCAATTTTCACTCCATTTGGAGTTGATCTTGACATGAGCTAAGTGGGACGAATTCAAACTTTATTTGAATTCAAAACTGAACTTGTGCTGAAATTCACTCAAACCAAACCCAATTTGAATTCTATTCAATTCAAATGGCTCAGGGGTGAATAATTTGAATCACCAGGGGTATTATGGGGCTCACTGTTTACAACAGTGATTAGGAGTAAATTTCAGAGGTCATAGAGGGAAGAAGGAGAAACTTGCACCCAAAGTCAGAGTATCGGTGGGAAATTCCGCCGAGCAGCTGTCGGCTGTGCCACCGAGCAGCTACCGGCGCCACCAGCTGCTTCCCTCTCCGCGCGTTGTCGCCCAGGGCGGCTGGCGCGCGCCCCCACGCGACCGGCACCACCTCAGCCGAGCAGGAGTCGGCCGGCTTTATCTCCTCGCGGGCAAACCCGAGCAGCGGCATTGTTTCTCGCCGCAGCTCTCTGCTCAATCGGGAAAACCAGCGAAACCATCTCCTCCTTCGTCCCTGAGCTGCTAGACAGCCACCTGAGCTCGCACTCCACCTCTCAAACACCAGAAACCTCGAGCTCCGACATCCTTTGCCCAAAGACGATCGCCACCGCGGCGACCTAGCCTCAGCCGAGAGTCAGGCGCCCGTGGGCAGCGTTCCACAGGCGTTTTCACGGTCCAGCGAGAGAGGCAACAGGAGCGCGCGACCACCGTGCTCCTCTCCTCCAAGTTTGGAAGCCAACCGTGAAGAATCCGCAGAGAATTTCCAGTTTTTGCTCCGGCGACCGTAAACCGAACTTCTGGTACGGTTTCTTTAAATTCTCGCTCTATGATCTTTCGGAGGTCATCAAATCTTGCACATAGACGCTGAACTAGCCGGCGATCAAGTTCTTTTCTGCATCCGTAGCGTGAAACTGTCTAGGAGTGACAAATTTCGAGCTCGATCGAGGACGGTCATGGCGGGCACGATCGGTCACACGGTGCCGACCGACTTGCCGCCATCCCTAAACCCTTTTGACACCTTGTCGAGCTTCCTAGAGGTACACTGATGCTGTAGGGCCGTTTGTTCGAGGTGTTGGCGGGTTTAGAAACCATGGTCGACGGTGTCGAACCTCAACCAAGGCCGCGGCACGTCGCCGAGCTATTTCCGGTCACCCCCAGCCTGACCTGTCACCCCCGACGTGTTCCTCGACGTCGACAACCCCCTGGCGGCGAGTTTCAGACCATGGGAGGTCCGGCAGCGGCGAGCCGGCGAGCCCCGAGTCTGCTCCGGCGAGGTCGGTGGCGCGGGCGCGAGAGAACGGCGGGAGGAAGACGAAGCCGACTGGCCCATGTGTCAGCGGCTGAAGAATTTAAATCGGGATCGGGTGTGGCCAGGGATCGGCTGTGCTGACGCGCAAATACCCTGTGAGCTCCGGTGTGCCGGACACCTCCGCGCTAGACACGTGTGGTATCTCCGGTGTGCCGGACACCTCCGCGCTCGACACGTGTGGTATCCCCGGTGTGCCGGACACCTCCGCGCTCGACACGTGTCCCCGCGGGCCCCGAGAGTTTAAACTTTTCCCCCGATTTTCAGAATCCTTCCAAACTTCAAATCCTCATAACTTTGGCTAGAAAGCTCCAAATCGGGTGAACCAAATTTTGTTGGATTCAGCTCTCTGAGCACTTTCCAGCAATACCAAATTCAGCTCATGAAAAAGAATAGTTTTCCAGAATTAAATCCCTAAAGTTTAAACTGTTGGGAATTTTATCTGGAGAACTACTTTATGAAAAAATTCTGAAATTTGGCTGAAAGGTTCATTGGAAAATCCCTGAATCCCAGTAAAATTTTCAGACTCATCCAAGTTCATTTAGTTACCCTAATTGGGTGATTAAGGGAACTGCCCAGAGAAAATAGAAAAATGTACAGAAACATTTTTCAGATTTTCTCCAATCTTAGTTAGGACATAACTTTCTGTAGAATTCTTCAAATGACATGAAACCAACTCCATTAGAACCATCCTAAATTCTAGTTTCCAGAAAGTAATGGTGGGAGCCATGAAAAACCCTGGAATTACTTAGAGGCTCAATTATTGACCAAAGAGGCTTTTATTTGTACAAGGTTCAATTGAACTTTGTTTCAAATAAAACTTGGTCACAACTCTGGTTAGGACCCTACCAATCCACCATAAAAATTTCAGAACCCAAAGGGGAGGGCTAGCTAGAGTTATTAGCAATTATGTATTTAAGTTCACACATTGCATTTAAATTTACATGTAGTATTGTATTCAACGTGTAGCCATTGAAGAAGAGACCCCGGAAGTGCTGGATTTCCTTCTTCCGGACGAAGAACTAACTACTGACCAGCAGCAACAAGGCAAGCCCCGATTTGCATAAACCTTTTTTATAAGTTTTACTTTGGTTACATGTGTCATATGAAGTATGATTGTGCATTAGGTGTAGTATGGATGGAACCCCACTTGCATGACCAAAAGGTTCCTTAAAGAGTGACGGTAGTGTCAAGGACCTCGAGTAGACAAGCTATGCTTACAGATTTATAGGGCTTTCTTGGGACACACGGGTTCGGTTGAGTGACGTGAGATCACTTTAGTAATGAAAATGAGACTAGGCAGGGGCTAGGGCGCAGCAAGAGGGAGTCTTGTGTGCGCAGCCCTGTCCGTGTCGATTGAGGACCGATCCGTGTGCGGCCCACGCTGATCAAGTTTGAACGTACCGAAGGCATATCGGATATATGGGCCCCGATAAACCGATGTAGCCTAAACCTCCGGGCGTCGAGGCATAACGCACCGATTTATAGGTGTAGGCTGAGGGCAGCAAGGTGGAAATCTGCCAACGGGCATAGAGAGATGCTCCGTGTGGGGAACCTCCTGCTCGTTTCGGTGCGACCGGTTCGATGTTTGGGCTGTTGGGTGAAAGGTTGTCCCGTACGACATCGAGTGAGCATGCTGTGCAGCTCCACGGGTGGGCGTATGTGACGTGCTCTTTGGGTTTCCCTGCAGGTGTATATCGAGTCGATTCGCCGTCCCTCGCGGTGAAGAGTACCACTTGGTCACTGAGTCGTGACGTAGGCTAATGTATGGAATATGATGATACAATATTGCTGATTGATATAATTGCATTGCTACATGTGTGCCACCAACTATGGCTTACTAAATTTCCGATTCTTGAACTGTTAACTTGTTGCTAAAAGTTGAACTAAGGATGAACTTGTAGGCGTGTCCATTTGCTGCAACATTGCTATCCTATGTCATGGTACACCTAATGTAGAGTTTCATGCTTAGGTGAGTCGGTTAAGCCTTGCTGAGCCTTCGTGCTCACGGTTGCTGCTTAAAGTGTTTTTCAGGTGAGGAGCCACCCACGGACTCGGGGTAAGAGTCCACCGGCGAGGGTTACCCTCCGTCGGGGACCACGGCTGAGTGGGAGCCGTACACGCCGCACTGAGCTGAGGAGTGCAGCTAGTGTGGGTTGCCCTTGGGCTGGGCAACCAACTTTTGCTAGATAGGCGGGCGTGAGTTGTATAGTGTAGACTTCCGTTGTGTAATATAAACAATAGTTGTAACTGAAGTTTGTACCTGTTTGTACAGTTTCAGTTGTTTTTCCCATGTAATATATTATGTTCTTATGACGTGTGCTGTCGGGTGTCGCATCGCACGGCACCACCCTCTGCGATCCTGGATGATGGTATTCCAGTCCGCCACAGCCTGGTATCAGAGCTGCAGTGGGGATAGCACAGTACTTAAGGACTGCATTATGGGGAAAACTTAGTTATACGGTGAGGATTCGGTAGCTGCCCAAGTAAGGACTATAGTAGCATAGTTACTTAAAGTGGCAAAGACTAACTTATGTGTTATAATTCTGAATTTCAATTATGTAACGACGCACCTACGCTCTGGTAAGTATGGTAAGGAACGCCACCGAAAGCAGTTCAATTTCGGTTAGCTCCCCCTGACGAGGAACGTGGTTCAGGGATTGATCTCACAGCTTGGTGTGAGACTTCATTATGAACCTCTTGGACTCGTCATGTCCCTGAGTTCATATGAAACGCTGATCCCTAGCGTGCATTAGGCAAGTAAGTGGAGACCCCATCGCGTGGTCAGTAACGCGAGAGTGTGTTCGTCTGGAAATAGCTCAGGAGGACATACGCAGCGCTTGCCATCGGCGTGCCCTGCAGGGCAGTCGGTGGTATCTGTTGGGTTGATAACATTTCCAACCGTGACGACCCGTTCATGACATACTCGGGTTCCCTATTGTGTGGTGTTGAAACACGATCACGTACCTTGAGACGTGACCTAGCTCAAGGACGGCCGTATGGCAATGATACGGGCGTTTGTATTTACTTTTAAATATGGAACTGCCTGAAATGAACAACCTTTGAGTGCACCATCATTGTGTGGTCTTCTGCAGGTACTAACCACGTATGTATCCGTGTAGAAAACGTGTGCGAGAGACCGTTTAGTGCCACACTTGAGACGTATATGCCGGTATGATCCGGTTAGGATTTTCTTTTGTGAGGAACGTAGTACCGAGTTATTGTAGGCATATGCATGAAAATAATGATAACAAGGAATTAAAATCTATAGGTTCAACATTTAGGGCCTTGGTTGGGTATAAGAATGGGATAGTAATGAGTGTAGTTCCAAAAAGACTGAAAACAGAGTGCTCTGTTTTGGACAGCAAGTTTGCTGATCTTCGACAGGGCATAACTCACAGGTCTTTTAGCCCAGAGAGGTGTGCTATATAGTTCTGGAAAGGTATTTAAGTACTCTACAACTTTGTTGTAGACTTCCAGAGCTGAAACTCACCTTAAGATGGCTAAAATCCCAGAGAAATGTGAACTGTCCAGAACCAGGACAGAGTAGAACATTCTCTGAACTGTTTTGTTTTTCAATGATAACTCCCAGTAGCAAAACCCAAAAATTCCATATGATACCTCCTTAGAAAGAGTAGAAGATGTGTGATATCTTTGCAATTCAAAGTTTCTGAAGTTTCAGCACAGATTTCAGTGGAAACTCGAATGGAAAACAGCAACTTCCAAGGGAGGTGCTGTTAAAAATTCTTCCAGAAATTCTGCTGACTTTGAATTAGCATAACTTTTTAACCAAGGCTGATATGGGGGCAATTGAATACTCGTTGGGAAGATACTGAAGTTAACTTTAACTTTGGTATTCAACTTGAGTCATGAAAATGCCCAGAACCAGATCAAAACTTGGAATAGGTAGAAACTGGTCATTCTGACAGAAGAATGACAGTTGAACTCATTGGAGAGGGTGTTGTACCCTAAGGGTGGTATATGTGATGACAAAGTGATAGTAATACCTCGTGGTGACCAAACCTAGTTATGGTGAGCTTCCAAAGTGGAGGTTCATCAAGTTGGATGTAACTAGTTTGTATTTGGTCTGATAATGGTGTAGCTTGTGCAAAGTTATTACATTATCTACTTACGAGATATATCGCATGTTTTTGTTGTCATAATGTTTTTACGCCCATTTCTATTGGACTGCATGCAAAATGTTGCGGGACTGATGTTTAATGTCGTGTGGTTGCAGATGGTTCGTACTAGGACCACGCACGAGGTTGGTGGCTCTAGCCAACAGGGAGGTGATGACTCCCAGCCACCGGCCTACGACAGCACCCCGTAGCAGCAGCCACCACCGCCGCCTCCGCTTACTCTAGCGGATGTGATAGCGGCACTGGTGGGAGGTCGTGAGGAGCAGACCGACCTGCTCCGCACGATCGTGCAGAATACGACCCAGGCGGGGGGACGTCAAGAGCGAGGGCCTCGTGAGCCCCGTGAAGTGTCGTACTCGGATTTCATGAGTACGCACCCTCCAGTGTTCACCGAAGCCGAAGAACCACTGGAGGCGGACAACTGGCTGCGGACTATCGAGTCCAAGTTTGGGCTGCTCCAGTGTACGGAGCGACAGAAGACCCTGTTCGCAGCACAGCAGCTCCACGGTGCCGCTGGTGCGTGGTGGGCGAACTATGTCACCTCACGTCCGGCTGGCCATGCCGTGGAATGGCAAGAGTTCCGGGAGGCGTTCCGCGCCTACCACATTCCTCCCGGAATCATGAAGAGGAAGTTCCAAGAATTCTTGGAGCTGAAGCAAGGCGGGCGGAGTGCCCACGACTACTCCCGTGCCTTCAACCATCTGGCGCAATATGCGTCAGACTACATCTCCACCGAGGAGAAGAAGCGGGAGCACTTCTATCGGGGGGTTACACCCCAAAATGAAGACACATCTCGTTCAGTGGAATCGCGGCACATTCAACGACTTGGTCAATGCGCGATCATGCAAGAGGATGCTCAGTGGGAGTTGGCAGCTGAGCAGAGGAAGCGCAGCGCTCCACCTAGCAGCGGTGGGAGTGGCGCTTCCCAGAAGTACCGTATGGTGTATCGGACACCATCCGGGCAGCAGTGGCATCCACCGGCGCGGCCTCAACAGTTCGGGGGACGTTCGTTCCAAGCACCCCCGTTCCGTCCGCCGATGCCGCCACCAAGACAGCAGCAGACGGTACCCCGGGCATTTCCACCGTCACAACGCGCCCCGGGTTTCCGTCCACCGACCAGAGGGGGACCGCCCCGTTTCACCTGCTTCACGTGTGGCCAGGCAGGCCACTTCGCGAAGGACTGTACCCAGGGGCAGCAGAGCAGCAGGCAAGCCCAGCTCCAGGGCGGTGTTCGAGACCGACCTCCGGTGAAGAAGGTTGGTCAGCGGACTGGAGGTGTCCACAACCTCGACAATGAAGACGCCCCAGAGGGAGACAACGTGCTGGCGGGTACGTTTACTCTCAATCATCAAGCCATCGTCATATTGTTTGATTCTGGTGCAACCCACAGCTTTATAAGTGCATCTTATGTGGCTAAGCATCAAATGCAAGTCTTCCCAACCGACTGCACTTATATGATTTGCTCACCGGGAGGGAAGATTCCAGCTAATATGATGATTCCAAAGGCACCTCTGTGCTTAGGTGGGAAACTATATCCCACACCTTGATAATCCTTATGGGAAAGAAGATTGATGCAATCTTAGGGATGTCATGGCTACAATACCATGGCGCTGTCCTAGAGACTCGGACACGGATGGTTCACTTAAATTCTCCATTCCACCGTCCGCATTCCATGGTGTTAGACACGCCAGTCCGGGAAGTTTTAGCAGTTAGTAATGCTGAAGCTCTCAAGTTAGAAGACATCCCCGTAGTCCGGGAGTATCCTGATGTGTTCCCGGATGATCTTCCGGGCATGCCACCTGAGCGGGATGTCGAGTTCAAGATTGAACTTGCACCCGGGACTACGCCCATATCACAGAGACCATACAAGATGGCTCCAAATGAGCTGGCTGAACTGAAAGAACAGCTCAATGATCTGTTGAGCAAGGGTTTCATAAGTCCGAGTTCCTCGCCTTGGGGATGCTCGGCGCTGTTCGTGAAGAAGGATGAAACCCTGAGGCTGTGTGTGGATTACCGGCCGCTCAACACCGTCACCATCAAGAATAAGTACCCACTGCCCCGCATCGACATATTTTTTGATCAACTTGCGGGTGCCAGTGTGTTCTCCAAGATGGACCTTCGCTCTGGATATCACCAGATAAAAATCCGGGCAGAGGATATTCCGAAGACGGCCTTCTCGACGAGATATGGACTATATGAATATCTCGTCATGTATTTTGGTCTCACAAACGCTCCAGCCCATTTCATGTATCTCATGAACTCGGTGTTCATGCTGGAGCTGGACAAGTTCGTGGTAGTGTTCATCGACGATATCTTGGTTTACTCCAAGACAGAAGCCGAACATGCCGAACACTTGCGGATCGTTCTTCAACGATTGCGAGACCACAAGCTCTACGCCAAGTTCAGCAAATGCGAAATTTGGATCAGCCAAGTGCCATTCTTGGGACATATCATCTCAGCGGAAGGCATTGCGGTGGACCCAAGCAAAATAGAGCAAGTGCTGAAATGGAAAGCTCCCACTTCAGTCCATGAAGTCAGAAGCTTCCTCGGGTTAGCGGGATACTATCGGAGATTTATTCCAAGTTTCTCCAAGCTCGCTAAGCCGATGACAGAGTTGCTGAAGAAAGGGACGAAATATGTTTGGAACACGGCATGTGAAGGAGCGTTCCGAGCATTGGTGAAGCATCTCACCACAGCCCCGGTCTTAGCTCAGCCGGATACAACAAAGCCCTTCGACGTATATTGTGACGCGTCCGGTAATGGGCCTGGCTGCGTGTTGATGCAGGAAGGACGTGTGGTCGCCTATGGCTCACGCCAACTTCGGAACCATGAGCAGCACTATCCCACTCATGACCTTGAACTTGCTGCAGTGGTTTTGGCGCTGAAAATGTGGAGGCACTATCTCCTTGGGAATCTAGTGCATCTCTACACCGACCACAAGAGCTTGAAATACATTTTCACCCAGAAGGAGCTGAACATGAGGCACCGGAGGTGGTTAGAATTAATCAAGGACTATGAGATTGAGATTCACTACCACCCCGGCAAGGCGAATGTGGTTGCCGACGCGCTGAGTCGGAAATCACATGTCCATCACCTCACCATTACACCGGTGGAGGAGGAAGAGCCAAGTTTATACTTGGTTCCTTATGGATCACTGTACATCCTTGCCCTCATCCCTACTATTAGGGAGGACATCATTGCAGCTCAGAAAAATGATAAAGGCATGGCACATCTCCGGAGACGGATTGACAATGGGGAGATCAAATGTTTCCGGAAAGATGATGAGGGGACGCTGTGGTTTAATGACCGCATAGTCGTACCCCGGGATATGGAGTTGAGAAAGAAGATCCTCGATGAAGCTCACTTGTCCAAGTACTCCATTCATCCGGGCAGCAACAAAATGTACCAAGATTTGAAAAAGAAATTTTGGTGGACAGGAATGAAGCGGGAGGTAGCTAAGTACGTATCCGAGTGTGATACGTGTAGACGAGTGAAGGCTGATCATATGAGGAAATCAGGGCTGCTGCAACCCCTGAAAATTCCAGCATGGAAATGGGAAGATGTGAGCATGGATTTCATTGTGGGATTACCCCTAACAGCCAACAAGCATGATTCCATATGGGTGATCGTTGACCGACTGACCAAGTCAGCTCACTTCATTCCCGTGCATACACATTTCCATGCCAACCGATATGCGGAGTTATACATTGCCAGGATTCTATGCCTGCATGGTGTACCCAAGACCATAGTCTCAGACCGAGGTGCATTGTTTGTATCTCGCTTCTGGGAGCAGTTGCACGCTGCTTTGGGTACTAAACTGATTAGGAGTCCGCCTACCACCCTCAGACAGATGGCCAGACAGAGAGGGTGAATCATGTTCTGGAGGACATGTTGAGAGCATGTGCCATCCACCATGGTAGGAACTGGGATAATCACCTACCATTGGCGGAATTCTCATACAACAACGGCTATCAGGCGAGTATCAAGATGGCACCCTACGAAGCTCTCTACGGTCGCAAGTGCCGCACCCCATTAAATTGGTGCGAGTCCGGTGAAAGGGTCACATTCGGGGTTGATGTGGTGAACGACGCCGAAGAGCGCGTTCGGACAATTCAAGCCAATTTAAAAGCCGCTCAATCCCGGCAGAAGAGCTATGCTGAAAAGAGGCGTAGGCCGTTGCACTTTGACGTTGGGGAACACGTGTTCCTACGCGTGTCTCTGATGAAGGGCGTGCACCGGTTCGGTGTGAAGGGGAAGCTCGCTCCCCGTTTCATTGGACCCTATGCTATCACCGAGAAGTGCGGACCAGCAGCGTATTGATTGGAGTTACCGGCATCTCTTGCTGGTGTCCATGATGTTTTTCATGTTTCGCAACTGCGAAAATGTTTGAAGCATACGGCTGCTGTTCCTACCGAAGACATCGGCGAGCTGAAACCGGATTTAACATATGATGAGTATCCGATGGAAATTCTTGATGAGAAAGCCCGAACCACACATAACAGAACGTTGTGGTTCTACAAGATCCTCTGGAGTAACCATACCGTGGAAGAAGCGACGTGGGAGAGCGAGGAATTCCTTCGCTCAATTACCCGGAGTTCATGGCTTCTCAACACGGGTAAGTCCCTACTACATCGCTATCTCTTCTTTTGTAATCTCGGGACGAGATTCTTTTAAGGGGGGAGGAATGTAAGGGCCTCAGTTTTGGCACACATTTCAAGTGTTCATCACCACACCACACACCTCATTTGAGGAAAGATGATGAACACAAATGAAGAGCATGTAACCACCATCAACATGCTCATTAGAGAACAAACTCACATATTGCAAAAGTGGTATTTCCCACATGTGATATAGGTGGGCTGGACTTATGAAAACTCCTACACATTGCTAAGGATGTCCATGCCAAGTTTCACCCAAATTCAAAACCTTTTTGAGGTCATTTTGGGTATAGATAGAAAGAGGGCAGTTTGAAACCACATTCAAATTCAAACTGTTTTTGTCCCATGAATTTAAAAGTGGAAGGCATATTCTTATTCAGCACATTTTTGTGAGCTCACACACCAATTTTCACTCCATTTGGAGTTGATCTTGACATGAGCTAAGTGGGACGAATTCAAACTTTATTTGAATTCAAAACTGAACTTGTGCTGAAATTCACTCAAACCGAACCCAATTTGAATTCTATTCAATTCAAATGGCTCAGGGGTGAATAATTCGAATCACCTGGGGTATTATGGGGCTCACTGTTTACAACAGTGATTAGGAGTAAATTTCAGAGGTTAAAACCCCGGGTGGGACCCACATGTCATAGAGGGAAGAAGGAGAAACTTGCACCCAAAGTCAGAGTCTCGGTGGGAAATTCCGCCGAGCAGCTGTCGGCTGTGCCACCGAGCAGCTACCGGCGCCACCAGCTGCTTCCCTCTCTGCGCGTTGGCGCCCAGGGCGGCTGGCTCGCGCCCCCATGCGACCGGCACCGCCTCAGCCGAGCAGGAGTCGGCCGGCTTTATCTCCTCGCGGGCAAACCCGAGCAGCGGCATTGTTTCTCGCCGCAGCTCTCTGCTCAATCGGGAAAACCAGCAAAACCATCTCCTCCTTCGTCCCTGAGCTGCTAGACAGCCACCTGAGCTCGCACTCCACCTCTCCAATGCCAGAAACCTCGAGCTCCGACCTCCTTTCCCCAAAGACGATCGCCACCGCGGCGACCTAGCCTCAGCCGAGAGTCAGGCGTCCGTGGGCAGCGTTACACAGGCGTTTTCACAGTCCAGCGAGAGAGGCAACAGGAGCGCGTGACCACCGTGCTGCTCTCCTCCATGTTTGGAAGCCAACCGTGAAGAATCCACAGAGAATTTCCAGTTTTTTCTCCGGCGACCGTAAACCGAACTTATGGTACGGTTTCTTTAAATTCTCGCTCTATGATCTTTCGGAGGTCATCAAATCTTGCACATAGACGCTGGACTATCCGGCGATCAAGTTCTTTTCTGCATCCGTAGCGTGAAACTGTCTACGAGTGACGAATTTCGAGCTCGATCGAGGGCGGTCAGGGCGGGCACGATCGGTCACACGGTGCTGACCGACTTGCCGCCCATCCCTGAACCCTTTTGACACCTTGTCGAGCTTCCTAGAGGTACACTGATGCTGTAGGGCCGTTTGTTCGAGGTGTTGGCGGGTTTAGAAACCACGGTCGACGGTGTCGAACCTCAACCGAGGCCGCGACACATCACCGAGCTATTTCCGGTCACCCATAGCCCGACCTGTCACCCCCGACGTGTTCCTCGACGTCGACAACCCCCTGGCGGCGAGTTTCAGACCATGGGAGGTCCGGCAGCGGCGAGCCGGCGAGCCTCGAGTCTGCTCCGGCGAGGTCGGCGGCGCGGGCGCGAGAGAATGGCGGGAGGAAGACGAAGCCTGCTGGCCCACGTGTCAGCGGCTGAAGAATTTAAATCGGGATCGGGTGTGGCCAGGGATCGGCTGTGCTGACGCGCAAATACCCTGTGAGCTCCGGTGTGCCGGACACCTCCGCGCTCGACACGTGTGGTATCTCCGGTGTGCCGGACACCTCCGCGCTCGACACATGTGGTATCCCCGGTGTGCCGGACACCTCCGCGCTCGACACGTGTCCCCGCGGGCCCCGAGAGTTTAAACTTTTCCCTCGATTTTCAGAATTCTTCCAAACTTCAAATCCTCATAACTTTGGCTAGAAAGCTCCAAATCGGGTGAACCAAATTTTGTTGGATTCAGCTCTCTGAGAACTTTCCAGCAATACCAAATTCAGCTCATGAAAGAGAATAGTTTTCCAGAATTAAATCCCTAAATTTTAAACTGTTGGGAATTTTATCTGGAGAACTACTTTATGAAAAAATTCTGAAATTTGGCTGAAAGGTTCATTGGAAAATCCCTGAATCCCAGTAAAATTTTCAGACTCATCCGAGTTCATTTAGTTACCCTAATTGGGTGATTAAGGGAACTGCCCAGAGAAAATAGAAAAATGTACAGAAACATTTTTCAGATTTTCTCCAATCTTAGTTAGGACATAACTTTCTGTAGAATTCTTCAAATGACATGAAACCAACTCCATTAGAACCAGCCTAAATTCTAGTTTCCAGAAAGTAATGGTGGGAGCCATGAAAAACCCTGGAATTACTTAGAGGCTCAATTATTGACCAAAGAGGCTTTTATTTGTACAAGGTTGAATTGAACTTTGTTTCAAATAAAACTTGGTCACAACTCTTGTTAGGACCCTACCAATCCACCATAAAAATTTCAGAACCCAAAGGGGAGGGCTAGCTAGAGTTATTAGCAATTATGTATTTAAGTTCACACATTGCATTTAGATTTAATGTAGTATTGTATTCAACGTGTAGCCATTGAATAAGAGACCCCGGAAGTGCTGGATTTCCTTCTTCCGGACGAAGAACTAACTACTGACCAGCAGCAACAAGGCAAGCCCCGGTTTGCATAAACCTTTTTATAAGTTTTACTTTGGTTACATGTGTCATATGAAGTATGATTGTGCATTAGGTGTAGGATGGATGGAACCCCACTTGCATGAGCAAAAGGTTCCTTAAAATGTGAGGGTAGTGTCAAGGACCTCGAGTAGACAAGCTATGCTTACAGATTTATAGGGCTTCGGTACAAGTCGAGTAGTTGGAATCTACTCGCGAGATAGGCTTGGGACACACGGGTTCGGTTGAGTGATGTGAGATCACTTTAGTAATGAAAATGAGACTAGGCAGGGGCTAGGGCGCAGCAAGAGGGAGTCTTGTGTGCACAGCCCTGTCCGTGTCGATTGAGGACCGATCCGTGTGCAGCCCACGCTGATCAAGTTTGAACGTACCGAAGGCATATCGGATATATGGGCCCCGATAAACCGATGTAGCCTAAACCTCCGGGCGTCGAGGCATAACGCACCGATTTATTGGTGTAGGCTGAGGGCAGCAAGGTGGAAATCTGCCAACGGGCATAGAGAGATGCTCCGTGTGAGGAACCTCCTGCTCGTTTCGGTGCGACCGGTTCGACGTTTGGGCTGTTGGGTGAAAGGTTGTCCCGTACGACATCGAGTGAGCATGCTGTGCAGCTCCACGGGTGGGCGTACGTGACGTGCTTTTTGGGTTTCCCTGCAGGTGTATATCGAGTCGATTCGCCATCCCTCGCGGTGAAGAGTACCACTTGGTCACTGAGTCGTGACGTAGGCTAATGTATGGAATATGATGATTCAATATTGCTGATTGATATAATTGCATTGCTACATGTGTGCCACCAAATATGGCTTACTAAATTTCCGATTCTTGAACTGTTAACTTGTTGCTAAAAGTTGAACTAAGGATGAACTTGTAGGCGTGTCCATTTGCTGCAACATTGCTATCCTATGTCATGGTACACCTCATGTAGAGTTTCATGCTTAGGTGAGTCGGTTAAGCCTTGCTGAGCCTTCGTGCTCACGGTTGCTGCCTAAAGTGTTTTTCAGGTGAGGAGCCACCCACGGAGTCGGGGTACGAGTCCACCGGCGAGGGTTACCCTCCGTCGGGGACCACGGCTGAGTGATAGCCGTACATGCCGCGCTGAGCTGAGGAGTGCAGCTAGTGTGGGTTGCCCTAGGGCTGGGCAACCAACTTTTGCTAGATAGACGGGCGTGAGTTGTATAGTGTAGACTTCCGCTGTGTAATATAAACATTAGTTGTAACTGAAGTTTGTACCTGTTTGTACAGTTTCAGTTGTTTTTCCCATGTAATATATTATGTTCTTATGACGTGTGCTGTCGGGTGTCGCATCGCGCGGCACCACCCTCTGCGATTCTGGATGAGCGGATTCCGGTCCGCCACATAACAAAGACCTGGCTCACTTCCCTTACGATCGTCGGCTCTTTTCCAGCGACGGCGAGGCGTGATGGGGCTCGTCGGTGGGCTCACCGGCGACTGAACTCCGGCGAGGGGGGTGTCCTACTCGGCGAGTTGGTACTAGGGCCTCCAAGTCGCTGACTTGGGAGGAAGAAAAAAGAAAGGGGTTACAGCCAAGGGGGGGTTTTGGGTTCTATTTATAAGAGGAAAAAGAGTCCTACTCCGATTGGATCTCAAATAAGAATCCTATTCAATATGTTTTGCATCTTAACAAACTTATCTTTTCAGTTATGTGCGGCAGAAATTGGGGAAAATTTGGGGAAATTGTGTCGGTACCCTCAGTACCGGGTACCCTTGCGCACAGGAGGAAAAACCCGCCTAAGGACCTCGCCCCCCTCCGCAGGGGTGAGCTCCGAAAGCGCCACGTGCCCAGCGGGGCCGGGCCATCCTCCTCCTGAGAGGCGAGCTCTGGGCCTGCCACGCGGCCAGCGGAGCCGGACCTCGCCCCCTCCGCAGGGGCGAGCTCTGAGAGCGCCACGTGTCCAGCGGTGCCGGACCTCCCCTCTCCTCAGAGGTGAGCTCCGAGGGTGCCACGTGTTCAGCGGGGCCGGACCTCCCTTCGCCTCAGAGGCGAGCTCCGAGGGCGCGACGTATCCAGCGGGGCCTAACCTCCCTTCTCCTCAGAGGCGAGCTCCGAGGGCGCCACGTGTCCAGCAGTGCTGGACCTCACCTTCTCCGTGGAGGTGAGCTACGAGGGCGCCACGTGTCCAGCAGTGCCAGACCTCACCTCCTCCACGGATGTGAGCTCCGAAGGCGCCACGTGTCCACCGGTGCCGGACCTCCCCTCCTCCACGGAGGTGAGCTCCGCGGGTGCCACGTGTCCCGTGGCCCGGGGATGTGTCAACAGCGCACTTAGACAAATTGGAATTGGCTCATTTAAGCTAGCTTTTTCCCATTCTCCATCATTTTTATGATTCTTTCTCCATTTCTACTTCTTTTTTAATGTTTCTCTATATGAAAACGTATGCAATGCACGGAAATGAATTTGAGGGTGTTACAAACATACCCCCCTTAAACTGAATCTCGCCCTCGAGATTCGATAGAGTGGAGAATAGATGAGGGAGTTCTGCCTTGAGGTCTTCCTCACGCTCCCATGTAGTTTCAGCTTCCGTGTGATGGCTCCACTGTACCATGCACCAACGGATCACTTTGTTCCTCGTGACCCTTTCCTTCACGTCCAAAATTTGGACGGGGTGCTCCACATAAGTCAGATCCTCTTGAAGCTCAAGCTCATCCATCGGGACTTGTTCTTCCTGTACTCTTAAGCACTTCTTGAGTTGGGATACGTGAAACACGTCATGTACGTCGGAGAGGTGCGTTGGCAGCTCTAGTTGATAGGCTACTTCTCCTCGCTTGCCCAAAATCTTAAATGGCCTGATGTAGCGAGGTGCTAATTTGCCCTTGACGTTGAACCGTTGTTGGCCTCGGATAGACGATACCTTAAGGTACATGAAGTCTCCTACTTCGAAGGTCAGTCTTCTTCGTCTATTGTCCGCATAACCTTTTTGTCTTGACTGAGCAGCCTTTAAATTTTCTCGTATCGTTTGGACTTGCTTTTCGGCGTCTTGCAGCACTTCGGGTCCAAACACTTGGCTCTCTCCGGTCTCATTCCAGAACAGCGGTGTTCTACACCGTCTACCATACAACGCTTCAAAAGGTGACATCGTCAAGCTGGCTTGATAGCTGTTGTTGTATGAGAATTCATCATACGGCAAGCTCCTATCCTAACTACGCCCATGTTTCAAGGCGCAAGCTCTCAACATGTCTTCCAAAATTTTATCTGTCCTCTCAGTTTGCCCGTCAGTTTGCGGGTGATAAGCGGAGCTGAAATTCAGCCGTGTACCTATGGCTTCATGCAGCTTCTTCCAGAACCTAGAGGTAAATTGAGAACCCCGATCTGAAACTATCCTCTTCGGAACTCCATGGTGACACATGATTTGCTCCATATACAGCTCGGCTAGTTCTGCGACACGGTACGTGGTTCTAACAGGAAGGAAATAGGCTGTTTTCGTCTATCGGTCCACAATAACCCAAATGGAGTCGTAACCCAACCGAGTACGTGGCAATCCGACAATGAAATCCATGCTGATGTCTTCGCACTTCCACTCGGGTACTTTCAATGGCTGCAACAGTCCAGCGGGTCTTTGATGTTCGGCCTTCACCTGTTGGCACGTGTCGCATAAGGCAACATATTCAGCTATGTCCCTTTTCATACCATCCCACCAATAGCAAGTTTTCAGGTCCTTGTACATCTTTGTACAGCCGGGATGTATGGAATAAGGTGAGTCATGTGCCTCCTTTAATATCATGTTGCGGATGTGCTTCACTTTAGGCACACAAATCCTTTTCCCTAACCAAAGCGTGCCCTTCTCGTCTTCCTTGAAATCCTTTTCTATGCCTTGTCGGATTCTTTCCTTGATTTCCTTGATTTCCCCATCCGTTGCTTGGCCATCTCGTATCTCTTGTTCCAGCAAAGCATTGAGTTCTATCACTTCCATCATGTTCAAGAACCTGAGATGTAACCGTTTGAACTCCTTGTGCAGCTCGGGTGGTAGCTCTCGAACCGTGAGTTGGTGACATGCTCCCTTTCGGCTCAACGCATCAGCTACTACATTGGCCTTTACGGGGTGATAATTGATTCTGACATCATAATCCTTGATGAGTTCCAACCATCGACGTTGCCTCAAATTTAGATCCATTTGCGTGAATATATACTTGAGGCTTTTGTGATCCGTATAGATCTCACATCGGTGGCCAAGGATATAATGCCTCCAAATCTTCAAGGCATGTACCACGGCTGCAAGTTCCAAGTCATGTGTGGGGTAATTCAATTCGTGTTTCTTTAGTTGTCTCAACGCATAGGCTACCACTTGTCCATCTTGCATGAGCACACATCCGAGCCCTTGTCTTGATGTGTCACAATATATATCAAAACTCTTGCTCACGTCCGGCAATACCAACACCGGCGCTGTGGTTAGTCTCTTCTTGAGCTCCTCAAAGCTTTCTTGGCACACTGGTGTCCACTGAAATGCTTTTCCCTTCATTAGCAATTCAGTCATAGGCTTTGCGATTTTGGAGAAATCCTTGATGAACTGTCAGTAGTATCCAGCCATCCCAAGGAAACTCCGAATATCTCTCACATTCTGCGGTTGGTTCCACTTCAAAACATCTCCCACTTTTCCGGGATCAACCGATACTCCTCTCTCGGAGATGATGTGGCCTAGGAACAATATCTCCTTTAGCCAAAATTGACACTTGCTGAACTTGGCATACAATTGATGCTCTCGCAGTTTCTGCAATGTCAATCTCGAATGTTCTTCATGTTCTTCCTCGCTTTTTGAATACACCATGATATCGTCGATGAAAACTACGACGAACTTGTCCAAGTACTCCATGAAGACCTTATTCATGAGGTACATAAAGTATGGGGGTGCATTCGTTAACCCAAAAGACATAACGGTATATTCATACAAACCATACCGTGTTCGAAATGCAGTCTTGGGTATGTCGGAGGGCGTAATCTTCAGCTGGAAGTATCCCGACCGAAGATCAATCTTGGAGAAAATTCGGGCACCTTTCATTTGATCGAATAGGTCCTCTATATGGGGAAGTGGGTATTTATTCTTGATCGTCACCTCACTGAGAGACCTATAATCCACACACATCATTTGGGTCCCATCCTTCTTGTCTATGAAGAGCACAGGGGCTCCCCACGATGACGAGCTTGGGCGTATAAACCCCTTTCCTAGCTGCTCCTGAATTTGCTTCTTAAGTTCCACTAGTTCATTAACGGGCATCCTATATGGCCTCTTCACTATAGGTGCAGTTCCAGGTACTAAATCAATGACAAATTCAATGTCCCGGTCAGGTGGCATACCAGGAAGTTCTTCCGGAAACACATCTGAAAATTCTTGAAGCACCGGAATGCTTTCCAATGTTGCTTCTTCGACGTGGTTCTACGCTGCCTTCTCGGTTGCTGGTTGGGCTAAATCGAACTCAATACGAGTACCGTGCTCATTTGTCGACTGCACGCTCCTCTCGGCATATTGGATTACTCCGTTGTGCTTGCTTAACCAATCCATTCCAAGTAGTATATCAATCCCATTGGGAATCTAAGACAATAAGGTTGGCAAGAAAGTCTACCCCCCTTATTTTAAGGTTTACTTTCGGACATACTATATTAGTCCTCATCTCTCCACCGGGATAATTAACCAACGTAGTGTGATTCATGTGTGATATGGGCAGATTATACTTGGCAACATACTGGGATGATATGAATGAATGTGATGCTCCGGAATCAAATAAAACAGTAGTTGGGTTGGAGTTGGCATAGAACATACCAATCACGACGTCCTCAGCTTGTTGTGCTTCCTCAGCGAAGACATGATTCATGTTGTCACGAGCATAGTTCTGCTGCCCACAGTTACCTTGTGTAGCTCCTCCGTTCGGCCGTGGGTTCTGCTTGGGCGCATTGCTTGACAGTCCAAGGCCTTTCTTTGGGCATTGACTTGCAAAGTGTCCCGCCTCTCTGCATGAAAAGCATGCTTTGTTGCCCAAAACAGCAGGAACGTTGGGGCGAGGCTAGTTTTGAGTATAGGCGCCCATGTTGGGACGGGGCGCAGTTGGCAAAGGCATACGAGGTGCTTGCGTAACAGGACGTTGCTCTGGTGGTTGATTAGGGCGAGGTGGGTTTGCAGGGAGGAAAGTAGAAGCGGACGAGCCATACAGTGGTGCCGCTGGGGGCATGAACGGGGACGTACATTGCTCCCCTGTGGCTGGTAACATATTCACCCAAACGGATTTGAATGTGAGGCAACGTCGATGGTTGGAACTCATCAAGGATTATGATGATGGAATCAACTATCACCCCGGAAAGGCCAATGTAGTAGCTGATCCATTGAGCCGAAAGGGAGCATGTCACCAACTCTCAGTTCGGGAGCTACCGCCCGAGCTGCGCAAAGAGTTTGAACGGTTACATCTCGGGTTCTTGAACGAGATGGAAGTGATAGAACTCAACTCCTCCCTGGAACAAGAGATACGAGATGGCCAAGCAACGGATGAGGAAATAAAGGAAATCAAGGAAAGAATCCGACAAGGCATAGAAAATAACTTCAAGGAAGACGAGAAGGGTACGCTTTAGTTTGGGAAAATAATTTGTGTGCCTAACGTGAAGCACATCCGCAACATGATATTAAATGAGGCACATGACTTACCTTATTCCATACATCCCGGCAGTACAAAGATGTACAAGAACCTGAAAACTTGTTATTGGTGGGATGGGATGAAAAGGGACATAGCTGAGTATGTTGCCTTATGCGACACGTGCCAACGGGTGAAGGCCGAACATCAAAGACCCGCTGGACTGTTCCAACCATTGAAAGTACCCGAGTGGAAGTGGGAAGACATCAGCATGGATTTCATCGTCGGATTACCATGTACTCGGTCTGGTTATGACTCCATCTGGGTTATTGTGGACCGATTGACGAAAACAGCCCATTTTCTTCCTGTTAGAACCACGTACCGCATCGCAGAACTAGCCGAGCTGTACATGGAGCAAATCGTGTGCCGTCATGGATGTCCAAAGAGGATAGTTTCAGATCGGGGTACCCAATTTATCTCTAGGTTCTGGAAGAAGCTGCATGAAGCTATGGGTACACGACTGGATTTCAGCTCCGCTTATCACCCGCAAACCGACGGGCAAACTGAGAGGACAAATCAAATTTTAGAAGACATGTTGAGAGCCTGCGCCTTGAAACATGGTCGTAGTTGGGATAGGAGCTTGCCATATGCTGAGTTCGCATACAATAACAGCTATCAAGCCAGCTTGAAGATGTCACCTTTCGAAGCATTGTATGGTAGACGGTGTAGAACGCCGCTGTTCTGGAATGAGACAAGAGAGAACCAAGTGTTTGGACCCGAAGTGCTGCAAGACGCCGAGAAGCAAGTCCAAACAATACAGGAGAACTTGAAGGCTGCTCAGTCACGACAAAAAGGTTATGCGGACAATAGGCGAAGAAAGTTGACCTTCAAAGTAGGAGACTTCGTGTACCTTAAGATATCGCCTATCCGTGCCAATGACGTTTCAACGTCAAAGGCAAGTTAGCACCTCGCTACATCGGGCCATTTAAGATTTTGGGTAAGCGAGGAGAGGTATCTTATCAACTAGAGCTCCCAACGCACCTCTCCGACGTGCATGACGTGTTTCACGTATCCCAGCTCAAGAAGTGCTTGAGAGTACCAGAAGAACTGGTACCAATGGATGAGCTTGAGCTTCAAGAGGATCTGACCTATGTGGAGCACCCAGTCAAAATTTTGGACGTGAAGGAAAGGGTCACGAGGAACAAAGTGATCTGCTGGTGCAAGGTACAATGGAGCCATCACACGGAAGCCGAAACCACATGGGAGCGTGAGGAAGACCTCAAGGCAGAATTCCCTCATCTATTTTCTACTCTAGCGAATCTCGAGGACGAGATTCAGTTTAAGGGAGGTAGTTTTGTAACACCCTTAAATTTCATATTCATGCATTGCATATAGAAAACATTATAAAAGAAATAGAAATGGGAAAGAATCATAAAAATGAGAGAAAGATAGCTGAAAAGAGCCAATTCCAATTCGGCGAGGAGCGCTGTCGACACTTCCCGCGGCCCGCTGGCCACGTGGCGCCTTCAGAGCTCATCCCTGCGGAGGGGGTGAGGTCTGGAACTGCTGGCCACGTGGCAGGCTCGGAGCTTGCCTCTGAGGAAGGGGCGAGGTCCGGCCCGCTGAACACGTGTTGCCTTCAGAGCTAGTCTCTGCGGAGAAGCGAGGCTCAGCCCCGCAGGACACGTGTTGACTTCGGAGCTAGTCTCTGCAGAGAAGCGAGGCCCCCGTGGGACACATGACGCTTTCGGAGCTCACCCCTGCGGAAGGGATGAGGTCCGGCCCCGCCAGACACGTGTCGACTTTGGAACTCACCCCTATGGAAGGGATGAGGCCCGACCCCGCTGGACACATATTACTCTCGGAGCTCGCCTTCGAGAGGTCCGGCCCCGCTGGACAAGTGTCACCCTCGGAGCTCGCCTCCAAGAGGTCCAGCCCCGCTGGACATGTGTCACCCTCAGAGCTCGCCTCCGAGAGGTCTGACACTGCTGGACACGTGTCGTCCTCGGAGCTCACCTCTGAGGAGAAGGGAGGTCTGACACTGCTGGACACATGTTGTCCTCGGAGCTCACCTCCGAGGAGAAGGGAGGTCCGACACTGCTGGACACGTGTGGCTCTCGGAGCTCGTCTCTAAGGAGAAAGGAGGTCCGGCGCTGCTGGACACGTGGCATTCTTGGAGCCCATCTCCGAGGAGAGGGGAGGTCCTGCACTGACACATGGCACCCCCAGAGCTCGCCTCTGAGGGAGAGGGGAGGTCCCGTCCGCCAGACACGTGGAATCCCCTCATCCAGGATCGCAGAGGGTGGTGCCTCGCGATGCGACACCTGACAGCACACATCATAATAACACATTATATTACATGGGAAAACAAACTGAATGTACAAAGTAGTACACTTCTCAGTTACAAACTAGGGTCTTTATTATACAGCGGAAGTTTCTTTTGTACAACTCACGCCCGCCTATCTAGCAAAAATCGGTTGCCCAGCCCTAGGGCAACCCACCCTAGCTGCACTCCTCAGCTCAGCGCGGCGTGTACGGCTCCCACTCAGCTGTGGTCCCCGACGGAGGGTAACCCTCGCCGGTGGACTCGTACTCCGAGTCCGTGGGTGGCTCCTCACCTGAAAAACACTTAAGCAGCAACCGTGAGCACGATGGCTCAACAAGTCTTAACCGTCTCACCTAAGCATGGAACTCTACACGAGGGGTACAATGACATAGGGTAGTAATATTGCAGCAAATGGACACGCCTACAAGTTCATCCTTAGTTCATCTTTTAGCAACAAGTTAACGGTTCAAGAAGCTGAAATTTAGTGAGCAATATTTGGTGGCACACATGTAACAATACAATTATACCATCACAGCAATATTAAATCATAACATTTCACTCATTAGTCTACGTTACGACACAGTGAACAAGCGACACTCGTCACCACGAGGGACGGCGAATCGACTCGATATACACCTGCAGGGAAACCCAAAGAGCACGTCACGTACGCCCACCCGTGGAGCTGCACAGCACGCTCACTCGATGTCGTAGGGGACAACCTTTCACCCAACAGCCCAAACGTCGAACCGGTCGCACCGAAACGAGCAGGAGGTTCCCCACACAGAGCATCTCTCTATGCCCGTTGGCAGATTTCCACCTTGCTGCCCTCAACCTACACCTATCAATCGGTGTGCTATGCCTCGACGCCCAGAGGTTTAGGCTACATCGGTTTATCAGGGCCCATATATCCGATATGCCTTCGGTACGTTCAATACTTGTTCAGCAGGGCCGCACACGGCTCGGTCCTCAATCGACACGGACAGGGCTGCGCACACAAGACTTCCTATTGCTGCGCCCTAGCCCCTGCCTAGTCTCATTTTCATTACTAAAGTGATCTCCCGTCACTCGAACCAAACCCGTGTGTCCCGGCCTATCTCCCGAGTAGATTCCGACTATTCGACTTGTACCGAAGTCCTATGAATTATTAAGCATAGCCTGTCTACTCGAGATCTTAGACACTACCCTCACTCTTATGGAAAAATTATGGTCATGCAAGTGGGGTTCCATCCATCCTATACCTAATGCACAATCATACTTCACATGACACATGTAAACAAATTAAAACTTATAAAAAGGTTAATGCAAACCGGGGCTTGCCTTGTTGCTGCTGGTCAGGAGTCAGTTCTTCCTCTGGAAGCAGGAAGTCGAGAACCTCCGGAGCTTCCTCGCCTTCAGCGACTACACGTTATTGAAATACTACATGTTAATGAATATGCATACAAGTTTATTGTAATACTAGTGCTATTAGTTCTTATCACCAGTTTCTAACAACTCGAACTCTGTTTAAGAATTTAAAATTGGAACTGGGGTTTAGTGGTTTGGGTTTGGACCTAAGTACATGGTTAAGTGCTAAGTGGTTTTCCCCCTTTTCCATATTAATCCCTCAAGTGGTTAAACAGGACAGGGGTGATCCAGAGCTCCAATGGAGCTGAGAATTTTTGTGTGAGTTCCTTGTCACAAGAAAACCCACTGGACCAAACATTAGCACTTCTCATTGAGTGGTTTGCTCAGAATAATTCTTTTAGCAATTAAGCAAAGAAGAATAAATTCTGAGGTAACACCCCTGTTCATGCCCAATTTAGTGAACTAGAATTTCAGTTATAGCTCATAGAGTTTGCATGAATTTTCCTAGCATTTTTGGAGCTAAGATTTGCCCAGAACTGAATTTCCAAGTTTTGGAAATTCTCTGAAAATGTTTCCGTATTCAAATGAACACAGCACCTTCACATTTGAATTGCTCTGACCAAATCAACTCCAAATGGTATGAAACTTTTACAAGGGTTCACTAACATCCTAAGGAACATTCTGGCGAAATTTGGAGATTTTTGGATGAACCAAACTCCCTCTAAAATTCTTTTGCTGAAATGATTTAAAGAATTTTACAGATTTAAATAATAGGTTTCATACAAATTGAGTTGCATATTTGGATAGAGCTATGCAAGATGAATCCAACCCAATTTGAATCACTAAATTTGGAGCTTCCTAGCAAAAGTTATGGAGTTCTAAAGTTTGAACTAAATCTGAAATCCTAAATAGACCGGGGAAAAATTTAAACTCTGACCGTGGGCCCGGCCCACACGTGTCACCGCTGGAGCTGAGCCACACGGGGCTACAGACCCCTTCCCGCACAGTCACACTTGATCCCGGGGCCGCAGTAGATCTGGGTTTTAAACTCCCCGACGCTGACATGTGGGCCCCGCGGGTCGTCTTCTTCCCCGCGTTACCGCGCCCGCGTGCCACTGGGCTCGCTGGAGACACGCTGATAATTGCCGCCCAGGCGACTCTCACACTCTCCCTCGCCTCCAGGGCCTAGTTCCACCTGCGGAACATGCTGGCACTTTCTCCCCCGACCGGCGGTGGCTCTACCCTAGCCGGCGACGGTGCCGCGGCACGGCAACCCTTCGGTCACGTCGTCCGGACAGTTTAGCCCGCCAAAACATTGGTGGATCGGTGCTATAGCACCAGTGGGTGATAGGGAAGCTCGTCCTAGTGGTGAAACTGCCCGGAGAGGGCTCTATCCTAGGTCTCATCGTGAGCCCGAGCCTCCGTGCCTCACTTACCATAACAAAACCTAGAAATGCCCGGCTTACGTGTGGTTTCAAGCCAGGGCCGTGAGGGGCTAACGAGCGTTGATGAGTCACGGTCCTGTGTGCCACTTTTCATGACCTAAGAACAAAGGTGGCGAGTGAATTCGACGTTACCGTGCCGGAAGGTCCATTCGTGCCCGCCGGAGAACTTTCTCCAAATTCGAGCTCTATGGTCCAGGTCACGGTCTGAGCTTCGGATACGAGCACCACCGGTCCCTGACGCATCCGAGACCGTCCTTGCTCAGCCATGAAAGGCCCTCTGTTGGGCTGTCACCGTGAGCCTAGTGGTGGCGGTTTCTCGGTTGTCGCTCCGAAACGTGGAGCTAGGGCTGGGGAAAGGCCGAACTCGACTGCTCTCGTGCCGAGGAGGTAGAGGACGAGTAGCTGGTGTGGTTTTGTGGCTAGGAACGGCGCTTCTTGCAGTGGCTTGCCGGATTCTCGATCGAGCGCAAGTACGGCGTGTACTCGGTAGTTTCTCGGACAACAGAGCACGGCGCCTCAGTTTAGCGGTGTAGGTGCGTGATGATCGGGCGGCAGCAGCTGGCCAGCGCGAGGGAGGAAGCTGGAGGTGGCTGCGTAGCCTCACGCGGGGCGTCCGGAGTATCGTCTCGGTGGCGCGCCGGGAGCGTTTGCTTCGGTGAGAAGCCGAGCCCGTTCGGCTGGAAACAATTCCCCCACTGACCTGTGGGTCCCTCTCCCCTCTAATCCCCTTTCCAATTCTTTTCATTTCTGTTGGCACTCAATTATCCCCAGCTACTCACAATTTAAGGTGAGACTTAGCCCCCAAGTTCTTGTTTGAATTTGAGTTCTCCCATTTGAATTTTCGTTTTGCTAAATTTGCTTCATGTTTGAACTGAATTTCAAATTCAGTTTTTGAATTATTGCAAATTTGGCTCCCGACAAGATAAACTCCAATGGGGATGAAATTTGGTGGGCTAGCTCAGAAAAATGTGCTGAGTTTGAATATGAAGCTAATTTTGAATTTGAGTGATGAAAGTTGCTGCAATTTGAACTTACATTCAAATTGGCCTCTTTTTCAAATACCTCCAAAGTGCCTCAAAAAGTGTTGGATTTACATGAAATTTGGACTGAACCTTCCCAAGACTTTTTAAGTTCTAGGGGTGAGCTCAACCTCTCATGTTCATGTGTCCAAATCCCACTTTGTTAGAATGAAGGCTTTCCCCTCTAATCACTCTTTTGATGGAGGTTACTTGCTCTTAATCATTTTTCACAACATATCCACAACAAAAGTATGATGTTGTGAGGTTAAGAAAAGTTTTTGCAAGTCCCTTTTATTGGGCTTTTACATCCCTCCCCCCTTAAAAGAATCTCGTCCCGAGATTACAAAAGAAGAGATAGCGATGTAATAGGAACTTACCCGTGTTGAGAAGCCATAAACTCTGGGTAATTTGAGCGAAGGAATTCCTCGCTCTCCCATGTCGCTTCTTCGGCGGTGTGGTTGCTCCAGAGTATCTTGTAGGATCACAACGTTCTGCTGCGCGTGGTCCTGGCTTTTTCATCAAGAATGGCCACCGGATACTCATCATATGTTAAATCCGGTTTCAGCTCACCGATGTCTTCGGTAGGAACAGCAGACGTATGCTTCAAACATTTTCGCAGTTGCGAAACATGGAAAACATCATGGACACCAGCAAGGGATGCCGGTAACTCCAATCGATACGCTGCTGGTCCACACTTCTCGGTGATAGCGTAGGGTCCTATGAAACGGGGAGCGAGCTTCCCCTTCACACCGAACCGGTGCACGCCTTTAATTGGAGACACGCGGAGGTACACGTGTTCCCCAACATCAAAGTGCAACGGTCTACGCCTCTTATCAGCGTAGTTCTTCTGCCGGGATTGAGCGGCCTTCAAGTTAGCTTGAATCGCCCGAACGCGCTCTTCGGCGTCGTTCACCACATCAACCCCGAATGTGACCCTTTCACCGGACTCGCACCAGTTTAATGGGGTGCGGCATTTACTACCATAGAGAGCTTCGTAGGGTGCCATCTTGATACTCGCCTGATAGCCGTTGTTATACGAGAATTCCGCCAATGGTAGGTAATCATCCCAGTTCCTACCATGGTGGGTGGCACATGCTCTTAACATGTCTTCTAATACTTGATTCACCCTCTCTGTCTGGCCATCTGTCTGAGGGTGGTAGGCGGAGCTCCTGATCAACTTAGTGCCCAATGCAGCGTGTAGCTGCTCCCAAAAGCGAGATACAAATAATGCACCTCGATCTGAGACGATGGTCTTGGGTACCCCGTATAGGCACAGAATCTTCGCTATGTACAGCTCCGCGTATTTGCCGGCATTGTAACGTGTATTTACCGGGATGAAGTGAGCTGTCTTGGTTTACCGATCAACGATTACCCATATGGAATCATGCTTGTTGGATGTTAGGGGTAATCCCACAATGAAATCCATGCTCACATCTTCCCATTTCCATGCCGGGATCTTCAGGGGTTGCAACAGCCCTGATTTCTTCATGTGATCAGCTTTCACTCGTCTACACGTATCGCACTCGGATACGTACTTAGTTACCTCCCGCTTCATCCGTATCCACCAAAATTTCTTTTTCAAATCTTGGTACACTTTGTTGCTGCCCGGATGAATGGAGTATTTAGACAAGTGAGCTTCATCGAGGATCTTTTTCCTCAGTTCCATATCTCGGGGTACGACTATGCGGTCATTAAACCATAGCGTCCCCTCATCATCCTTCCAGAAACACTTGATCTCTCCATTGTCTATCCGTCTCCGGAGATGTGCCATGCCTTTATCATCTTTCTGAGCTGCAATGATGTCCTCCCTAATCGTAGGGATGAGGGCAAGGTTGTACAGCGATCCATAAGGAACCAAGTATAAACTCGGCTCTTCCTCCTCAACCGGGGTAATGGTGAGGTGATGGACATGTGATTTCTGACTCAGCGCGTCGGCAACCACATTCGCCTTGCCAGGGTGGTAATGGATCTCAATCTCATAATCTTTGATCAGCTCTAACCACCTCCTTTGCCTCATATTCAGCTCCTTCTGGGTGAAAATGTATTTCAAGCTCTTGTGGTCGGTGTAGAGATGCACTAGATTCCCCAGGAGATAGTGCCTCCACATTTTTAGCGCCAACACCACGGCAGCAAGCTCAAGATCATGAGTCAGATAGTGCTGCTCATGGTTCCGAAGTTGGCGTGAGCCATAAGCGACCACACGTCCTTCCTGCATCAACACGCAGCCAAGCCCAATACCGGACGCGTCACAATACACGTCGAAGGGCTTTGTTGTATCCGGCTGAGCTAAGACCGGGGCTGTTGTGAGATGCTTCACCAATGCTTGGAACGCTCCTTCACACGCCGTGTTCCAAACATATTTCGTTCCCTTCTTCAGCAATTCTGTCATCGGCTTAGCGAGCTTGGAGAAGCTTGGAAAGAATCTCCGATAGTATCCCGCTAACCCGAGGAAACTTCTGACTTCATGGACTGAAGTGGGAGCTTTCCATTTCAGCACTTGCTCTATTTTGCTTGGGTCAACCGCAATGCCTTCTGCTGAGATGATATGTCCCAAGAATGGCACTTGGCTGATCCAAAACTCGCATTTACTGAACTTGGCGTAGAGCTTGTGATCTCGCAATCGTTGAAGAACGATCCACAAGTGTTCGGCATGTTCGGCTTCTGTCTTGGAGTAAACCAAGATATCGTCGATGAACACTACCACGAACTTGTCCAGCTCCGGCATGAACACTGAGTTCATGAGATACATGAAATGGGCTGGAGCGTTTGTGAGACCAAAGGACATGACGAGATATTCATATAGTCCATATCTCGTCGAGAAGGCCGTCTTCGGAATATCCTCCGCCCGGATTTTAATCTGGTGATATCCAGAGCGAAGGTCCATCTTGGAGAATACACTTGCACCCACAAGTTGATCAAACAATATGTCGATGCGGGGCAGTGGGTACTTATTCTTGATGGTGACGGCGTTGAGCGGCCGGTAATCCACACACAGCCTCAGGGTTTCATCCTTCTTCTTTACAAACAGCGCCGAGCATCCCCAAGGCGAGGAACTCGGCCTAATGAAACCCTTGCTCAACAGATCATTGAGCTGTTCTTTCAGTTCAGCCAGCTCATTTGGAGCCATTTTGTATGGTCTCCGTGATATGGGCGTAGTCCCGGGTGCAAGTTCAATCTTGAACTCGACATCCCGCTCAGGTGGCATGCCCGGAAGATAATCCGGGAACACGTCAGGATACTCCCGGACTACGGGGATGTCTTCTAACTTGAGAGCTTCAGCATTATTAGCTGCTAAAACTTCCCGGACTGGCGTGTCTAACACCATGGAATGCGGACGGTGGAATGGAGAATTTAAGTGAACCGTCCGTGTCCGAGTCTCTAGGACAGCGCCATGGTATTGTAGCCATGACATCCCTAAGATTGCATCAATCTTTTGCCCCATAAGGATTATCAAGGTGGTGGGATATAGTTTCCCACCTAAGCACAGAGGTGCCTTTGGAATCATCATATTAGCTGAAATCTTCCCTCCCGGTGAGCAGATCATATAAGTGCAGTCGGTTGGGAAGACTTGCATTTGATGCTTAGCCACATAGGATGTACTTATAAAGCTGTGGGTTGCACCAGAATCAAACAATATGATGATGGCTTGATGGTTGAGAGTGAACGTACCCGCCAGCACGTTGTCTCCCTCCGGGGCGTCCTCATTGTCGAGGTTGCGAACGACCCCAGTCCGCTGACTAACCTTCTTGACCGGAGGTCGGCCTCGAGTACCGCCCTGGAACTGGGCTTGCCTGCTGCTTTGCTGCCCCTGGGGACAGTCCTTCGCGAAGTGGCCCGTCTGGCCACACGTGAAGCAGGTGAAACGGGGCGGTCCCCCGCTGATCAGTGGACGGAATCCCGGGGCGCGTTGTGGTGGTGGAAACGCCCGGGGTGCCGTCTGCTGCTGCTGCTGCTGTCTTGGTGGTGGCATCGGCGGATGGAATGAAGGTGCCTGAAAAGGACGTCCCCCGAACCGTTGACGTCGCGCCGGTGGATGCCACTGCTGCCCGGATGGTGTCCGATACACCATACGGTACTTCTGAGGCGCGCCACTCCCACCGCTGGGTGGAGCGCTGCGCTTCCGCTGCTCAGCTGCCAGCTCCCGCTGAGCGTCCTCTTGCATGATCGCGGCATTGACTAAGTCGTTGAAGGTGCCGCGATTCCATTGTACGAGATGCGTCTTCATTTCGGTGTGTAACCCCCGATAGAAGTGTTCCCGCTTCTTCTCCTCAGTGGAGATATAGTCTGACGCGTATTGCGCCAGATGGTTGAAGGCACGGGAGTAGTCATGGGCACTCCTCCCGCCCTGCTTCAGCTTCAAAAATTCTTGAAACTTCCTCTTCATTATTCCTGGAGGGATGTGGTAGGCGCGGAACGCCTCCCGGAACTCTTGCCATTCCACAGCATGGCCAGCCGGACGTGAGGCGACATAGTTCGCCCACCACGCACCAGCTGCACCGTGGAGTTGCTGCGCTGCGAACAGAGTCTTCTGCCGCTCCGTACATTGGAGCAGCCCGAACTTGGACTCGATAGTCCGCAGACAGTTGTCCGCCTCCAGTCGTTCTTCGGCTTCGGTGAACACTGGAGGGTGCGTACTCATGAAATCCGAGTACGACACTTCCGGGGGCTTGCGATGCCCTCTATCTTGACGCCCCCCCCCCCCCCCCCGCCTGGGACGTATTCTGCACGATCGTGCGGAGCAGGTCGGTCTGCTCCTCACGACCTCCCACCAGTGCCGCTATCACATCCGCTAGAGTAAGCGGAGGCGGCGGTGGTGGCTGCTGCTGCGGGGCGCTGTCGTAGGCCGGTGGCTGGGAGTCATCGCCTCCCCCTTGGCTAGAGCCACCAACCTCGTGCGTGGTCCTAGTGCGAACCATCTGCAACCATACGACAATAAAATCAGTCCCGCAACAGATTGCATGCAGTCCAATAACAATAGGCGTAACAACCTAATGACAATAAAAACATGCGATACATCTCGTAAGTAGATAATGTAATAACTTTGCACAAGCTACACCATTACCAGACCAAACACAAGCTAGTTTAATCCAACTTGATGAACCACCACTTTGGAAGCTCACCATAACTAGGTTTGGTCATTACGATATATTACTATCGCTTTGTCATCACGTAGACCACCCTTAGGGTACCACACCCTCTCCAATGAGTTCAACTGTCATTCTTCTGTCAGAATGACTAGTTTCTACCTATTCCAAGTTTTGATCTGGTTCTGGGCATTTTCATGACTCAAGCTGAATACCAAAGTTAAAGTTAACTTCAGTATCTTTCCAAGGAGTATTCATTTGCCCCCAGATCAGCTTTGGTTAAAAAGTTATGCTAATTCAAAGTCAGCAGAATTTCTAGAAGAATTTTAACAGCACTTCCCTTGGAAGTGGCTGTTTTCAACTCGAGTTTCTACTGAAATTTGTGCCAAAATTTCAGAAACTTTGAATTGCAAAATTGTAACACACATTCTACCCTTTCTAAGGATGTATCATCTGAAATTTTTTTGGTTTTGCTACTGGGAGTTATCATTGAAAAACAGAACAGTCCAGAGAATGTTTCACTCTGTCCTGGTTCTGGACAGTTTACATTTCTCTGGGAATTAAGCCATCTTAAGGTGTGTTTCAGCTCTGGAAGTCTACAACAAAGTTGTAGAGTACTTAAATACCTTTCCAGAACTATATAGCACACCTCCCTGGGCTAAAATACCTGTGAGTTATGCCCTGTTGAAGATCAGCAAACTTGCTGCCCAAAACAGAGCACTCTGTTTTTCAGTCTTTTAGAACCACACTCATCAATTATCACTTTTCTACCCAACCAGAGTCTTAGATGTTGATCCTAGTGATTTTAATTCCTTGTTATCATTATTTTCATGCATATGCCTACCATATCTCGGTACTACGTTCCTCACAAAAGAAAATCCTAACCGGATTATACTGGCATATACGTCTCAAGTGTGGCACTAAACGGTCTCTCGCACACGTTTACTACACGGATAAATACGTGGTTAGTACCTGCAGAAGACCACACAATAATGGTGCACTCAATGGTTGTTCATTTCACGCAGTTCCATATTTGAATTTAAATACAAACGCCCGTATCATTGTCATACGGCCGTCCTTGAGTTAGGTCACGTCTCAAGGTACGTGATCGTGTTTCAACACCACACGACGGGGAACCCGAGTATGTCATGAACGGGTCGTCACGGTTGGGAATGTTATCAACCCAACAGATACCACCTACTGCCCTGCAGGGCACGCCGATGGCAAGCGCTGCGTATGTCCTCCTGGGCTATTTCTAGACGAACACACTCTCGCGTTACTGACCACGCGATGGGGTCTCCACTTACTTGCCTAATGCACGCTAGGGATCAGCGTTTCATATGAACTCAGGGACATGAAAAGTCCAAGAGTTTCATATTGACGTCTCACACCAAGCTGTGAGACCAATCCCTGAACCACGTTCCTCATTAGGGGGAGCTAACCGAAATTGAACCGCTTTCGGTGGCGTTCCTTACCTTGCTTACCAAAGCGTAGGTGCGTCATTACATAATTAAAATTCAGAATTATAACACATAGGTTAGTCTTTGCCACTTTAAGTAACTATGCTAGTATAGTTCTTACTTGGGCAAACTACCGATTCCTCACCGTAATCCTAAGTTTTCCCATAATACAGTCCTTAAGTACTGTGCTATCCCCAATGCAGCTCTGATACCAGGCTGTGGCGGACCGGAATCCGCTCATCCAGGATCGCAGAGCGTGGTGCCGCGCGATGCGACACCCGACAGCACACGTCATAAGAACACATTATATTACATGGGAAAACAAACTGAATGTATAAAGTAGTACACTTCTCAGTTACAAACTAGGGTCTTTATTACACAGCGGAAGTTTCTTTTGTACAACTCACGGCCGCCATCTAGCAAAAGTCGGTTGCCCAGCCCTATGGCAACCCACCCTAGCTGCACTCCTCAGCTCAGCGCGGCGTGTACGGCTCCCACTCAGCCGTGGTCCCCGACGGAGGGTAACCCTCGCCGTTGGACTCGTACTCCGAGTCCGTGGGTGGCTCCTCACCTGAAAAACACTTAAGCAGCAACCGTGAGCACGATGGCTCAACAAGTCTTAACCGTCTCACCTAAGCATGGAACTCTACATGAGGGGTACAATGACATAGGGTAGTAATATTGCAGCAAATGGACACGCCTACAAGTTCATCCTTAGTTCATCTTTTGGCAACAAGTTAACAGTTCAAGAAGCTGAAATTTAGTGAGCAATATTTGGTGGCACACATGTAACAATAAAATTATATCATCACAGCAATATTAAATCATAACATTTCACTCATTAGTCTACGTTACGATGCAGTGAACAAGCGGTACTCGTCACCGCGAGGGACGGCGAATCGACTCGATATACACCTGCAGGGAAACCGAAAGAGCACATCACGTACGCCCACCCGTGGAGCTGCACAGCACGCTCACTCGATGTCGTACGGGACAACCATTCACCCAACAGCCCAAACGTCGAACCGGTCGCACCGAAACGAGCAGGATGTTCCCCACACGGAGCATCTCTCTATGCCCGTTAGCAGATTTTCACCTTGCTGCCCTCAACCTACACCTATAAATCGGTGTGCTATGCCTCGACGCCCGGAGGTTTAGGCTACATCTGTTTATCGGGGCCCATATATCCGATATGCCTTCGGTACGTTCAATACTTGTTCAGCAGGGCCGCACACGGCTCGGTCCTCAATCGAAACGGACAGGGCTGCGCACACAAGACTTCCTCTTGCTGCGCCCTAGCCCCTGCCTAGTCTCATTTTCATTACTAAAGTGATCTCCCGTCACTCGAACCAAACCCGTGTGTCCCGGCCTATCTCGCGAGTAGATTCCAACTACTCGACTTTTACCGAAGTACTATGAATTATTAAGCATAGCCTGTCTACTCGAGATCTTAGACACTACCCTCACTCTTATGGAAAAATTCTGGTCATGCAAGTGGGGTTCCATCCATCCTGTACCTAATGCACAATCATACTTCACATGACACATGTAAACAAATTAAAACTTATAAAAAGGTTAATGCAAACCGGGGCTTGTCTTGTTGCTGCTGGTCAGGAGTCAGTTCTTCCTCTGGAAGCAGGAAGTCGAGAACCTCCGGAGCTTCCTCGCCTTCAGCGACTACACGTTATTGAAATACTACATGTTAATGAATATGCATACAAGTTTATTGTAATACTACTGCTATTAGTTCTTATCACCAATTTCTAACAACTGGAACTCTGTTTAAGAATTTAAAAATGGAACTGGGGTTTAGTGGTTTGGGTTTGGACCTAAGTACATGGTTAAGTGCTAAGTGGTTTTCCCCCTTTTCCATATTAATCCCTCAAGTGGTTAAACAGGACAGGGGTGATCCAGAGCTCCAATGGAGCTGAGAATTTTTGTGTGAGTTCCTTGTCACAAGAAAACCCTCTGGACCAAACAATAGCACTTCTCATTGAGTGGTTTGCTCAGAATAATTCTTTTAGCAATTAAGCAAAGAAGAATTAATTCTGAGGTAACACCCCTGTTCATGCCCAATTTAGTGAACTACAATTTCAGTTATAGCTCATAAAGTTTTCATGAATTTTCCTAGCATTTTTGGAGCTAAGATTTTCCCAGAACTGAATTTCCAAGTTCTGGAAATTCTCTGAAAATGTTTCTGTATTCAAATGAACACAGCACCTTCACATTTGAATTGCTCTGACCAAATCAACTCCAAATGGTGTGAAACTTTTACAAGGGTTCACTAACATACTAAGGAACATTCTGGCAAAATTTGGGGATTTTTGGATGAACCAAACTCCCTCTAAAATTCTTTGGCTGAAAAGCTTTAAAGCATCTTCCAGAACTAAATAATAGGTTTCATACAAATTGAGTTGCATATTTGGATAGAGCTATGCAAGATGAATCCAACCCAATTTGAATCACTAAATTTGGAGCTTCCTAGCAAAAGTTATGGAGTTCTAAAGTTTGAACTAAATCTGAAATTCTAAATAAACCGGGGAAAAATTTAAACTCTGACCGTGGGCCCGGCCCACACATGTCACCGCTGGAGCTGAGCCACACGGGGCTACAGACCCCTTCCCGCGCAGTCACACTTGATCCCGGGGCCGCAGTAGATCTGGGTTTTAAACTCCCCGACGCTGACATGTGGGCCCCACGGGTCGTCTTCTTCCCCGCGTTCCCACGCGCCGCCGGGCTTGCCGGAGACACGCTGATAATTGCCGCCCAGCCGACTCTCACACTCTCCCTCGCCGTCAGGGCCTAGTTCCACCTGCTGAACATGCTGGCACCTTCTCCCCCGACCGGCGGTGGCTCTACCCTAGCCGGTGACGGTGCCACGGCTCGGCAACCCTTCGGTCACGTCGTCCGGACAGTTAGCCCGCCAAAACATCAGTGGATCGGCGCTATAGCACCAGTGGGTGATAGGGAAGCTCGTCCTAGTGGTGAAACCGCCCGGAGAGGTTTCTATCCTAGGTCTCATCGTGAGCCCGAGCCTCCATGCCTCAATTACCGTAACAAAACCTAGAAATACCCGGCTTACGTGCGGTTTCAAGCCAGGGCCGTGAGGGGCTAACGAGCGTTGATGAGTGACGGTCCTGTGTGCCACTTTTCATGACCTAAGAATAAAGGTGGCGAGTGAATTCGACGTTACCGTGCCGGAAGGTCCTTTCGTGCCCGCCGGAGAACTTTCTCCAAATTCGAGCTCTATGGTCCAGGTCATGGTCTGAGCTTCGGATACGAGCACCACCGGTCCCTGACGCGTCCGAGACCGTCCTTGCTCAGCCGTGCAAGGCCCTCTGTTGGGCTGTCACCGTGAGCCGAGTGGTGGCGGTTTCTCGGTTGTCGCTCGGAAACGTGGAGCTAGGGCTGGGGAAGGGCCGAACTCGACTGCTCTCGTGCCGAGGAGGTAGAGGACGAGTAGCTGGTGTGGTTTTGTGGCTAGGAACGGCGCTGCTCGCAGTGGCTTGCCGGATTCTCAATCGAGCGCAAGCGACGGCGTGTACTCGGTCGTTTCTCCGACAACAGAGCACGGCGCCTCGGTTTAGCGGTGTAGGTGTGTGATGATCGGGCGGAAGCAGCTGGCCAGCGCGAGGGAGGAAGCAGGAGGTGGCTGCGTAGCCTCACGCGGGGCGTCCGGAGGATCGTCTCGGTGGCACGCCGGGAGCGTTTGCTTCGGTGAGAAGCCGAGCCCGTTCGGCTGGAAACAATTCCCCCACTGACCTGTGGGTCCCTCTCTCCTCTAAGCCCCTTTCCAATTCTTTTCATTTCTGTTGGCACTCAATTATCCCCAGCTACTCACAATTTAAGGTGAGACTTAGCCCCCAAGTTCTTGTTTGAATTTGAGTTCTCCCATTTGAATTTTTGTTTGGCTAAATTTGCTTCATGTTTGAACTGAATTTCAAATTCAGTTTTTGAATTATTGCAAATTTGGCTCCCGACAAGATGAACTCCAATGGGGATGAAATTTGGTGGGCTAGCTCAGAAAAATGTGCTGAGTTTGAATATGAAGCTAACTTTTGAATTTGAGTGATGAAAGTTGCTGGAATTTGAATTTACATTCAAATTGGCCTCTTTTTCAAATACCTCCAAAAGTGCCTCAAAAAGTGTTGGATTTACATGAAATTTGGACTGAACCT
This sequence comes from Neostapfia colusana, assembly GCA_030760725.1. NCBI lineage: Eukaryota > Viridiplantae > Streptophyta > Magnoliopsida > Poales > Poaceae > Neostapfia > Neostapfia colusana. The sequence continues at coordinate 97,139,944 of JASWHV010000007.1, read as the reverse complement.
TCCCAAGACTTTTTAAGTTCTAGGGGTGAGCTCAACCTCTCATGTTCATGTGTCCAAATCCCACTTTGTGAGAATGAAGGCTTTCCCCTCTAATCACTCTTTTGATGGAGGTTACTTGCTCTTCATCATTTTTCACAACATATCCACAACAAAAGTGTGATGTTGTGAGGTTAAGAAAAGTTTTTGCAAGTCCCTTTTCTTGGGCTTTTACAAGCCCCGGCCCCCGCTGGACAGGTGGCGTCTCTGGAGCTCACCACTGCAGAGGTGACGAGACCCTTAAGCGGTTTTTCTCCTGTGCGCGCGGGAATACCCGGTACTGAGGAAACCGACACGATTTCCACGTTGTTACCGCACAAAATCAATTGGAGATAAGTTGTTAAGATCCAAAACAAATTGAATAGGATTCTTATTCGAAATCCAATCGGAGTAGGACTCTTCTTTGCCTTTTATAAATAGAACCCGAAAACCTCTTGGCCGTAACACCTTTCAAAGTCGACAACTTAGAGGCCCTAGCCCCCAACTCGCCGAGTTAACCCCCTTCGCCGGAGTTCAGCCACCGGTGAGACCACCGACGAGCTCCGTCACGCTCGCCGTCGCCGGAAGTGAGCCGACGATCTGTCCTGCTGCCATTGCTAGGAGGAAGGCTGAGGTAGGTCTTCGTTACCATCTTACGACATCATCGCAGTTTCTACACATCTGTTTTCTTCGAACAGAAACTGTTTCGTGTAGACAGATCACGTGTTGATAAGTTTTTGATGGTGTAATTGATCTAGATCTGGAGTCAAGATCATCACCACGTCCACACTTGATCCTTACACCTTTGAGCCCCATGCAAGCCATTAAAACACGAAAGAACACATACAAACTGGTTTAATAAAACAGCACCATAGGATTTGCATCCATCTACATCATTGCATCTTGAGTAAAGTTTGTGCATGATGTTTGATTGCTATAATTTTGTATGTGCGTGGTCGTGAGTAGAAGGACAAGCTCAGGAAGCTATCTACGAAGGACTACAGCACCAAGACTTCGAGACACGTGAGCAACAAAAGCCACAGGAACAAGGCAAGTGCTCCTTGACCATATTGATCCCATGTTTTGAAAACTGTTTTATTTGCGAAAATATGTATGCTTGAGTCAACTTGATGGGAAACCCTTTTATAGGAGTTTACTAGTTTTGTTAACCATCCTTGTCGCTGGGAGAGTTGATGAGTCGGGTATGGTCGTTTTTGCTTTTTGCTTCGCTTAGCTTACGGGTTACGAGAAGCTGAGATAGAACATGTCTAGCTACTGCACTCATACGAATAATGATAATGAGAACTTGATGATGATAATGAGCATAAAATCAGGGGAGATCTATGTAAAAGTCCCAAAAACAGGTACATGAATAAAACTAAGGTTTGAGTTAATATGTGTGGCAAAGACATGAAAAATGGGACTTGCTAAAACTTTTCTTCATGCAAAGTGATACATGGATGAGCATCCAAAAATGAGGCTCACACTTTTATTTAAAAGTGTTGAACCAATAAGGATTTAAATACCTTTTGCATGTAAGTTTGAAAATCAGATTTAAAATTCAAAGTTCACACATGTGGTGGCCAAAAACTTTGAATAAACATGCAGCCATATAGTAGGAATTTGTAGGGAAAAGTTTGATCACAAACTTTTCATTTGTGGGGTGGGCTCAGAAAGGAGTTAAAGAGAAGCATTTGCAAATTCAAACCAAATTCAAATTTGTCATGCAAATTCAAACTGAATTTGGAGAATTCAAATTCTAGCCCACCTTTTAAACTCAGAATTGTGGAGTTGGGAAGGATTAACTTAAGGAGATATTTTGAAAGGAGATTGTGGGGTGGGACCCATATGTCATTGAGTTGGGGATCAAGACTTGCACATGAAGCAAATGATTTTTTCCTCTGTTCTGCTCGAAGCCTCCGAGAGCTGCCCGGGCGCCACCGAAAGGGACTCACCGCGCCACCTCCTGTTGTTTTTGTCCGAGTACTGGCGCCCAGAGGCGGTTCCCTCGGCGTGATAATCCCCACTGATCGGAGCAAAACCCAGCTGCCTTCTCCTCCTCACGAGAAAAACACGAACAGAGAACTCCCACACCGCCGCTCCTCGGGATCAACCGGCAAACGGTGAAAATCCGCGTGCGACTTCCCTCCGAGCTGCAAAACAGCACGGTGCACCTGTTGCTCACCTCCCTGACTGAAAAGCTAGCGAGCTCCGGCCTCTTCTGCCCGTGAACGGCTTCATCCGCGACGACCTAAAATGAACCGGTGATCGGGCGCTCGTGGACAGCTCGCCACAACAACATTCACGACCAAGCAAGGGCAGACAAAGGAGCGCACGGACTCCACACTGCTTCCACCAGAAGCTCAAGCCACGTCGTGAGCTCTCGCCGGCGAATTCGGGAATTTTGCCCCGCGGCTTCAAACCGACGTTCCGGTAATAACCTCCAAAATTCTCACTCGCCGATTCTCCATAGGTTATCAAACTTGGCACATAGGTGCTGGACTAGCCGGCGATCATTTTCCTTTTAGCATCCGTTGCATGAAACCGGCTAGGAGCAATGGATTTTGAGCTCGATCAAAGGCGTTCATGGCGGACACAATCAGTCACACGGTGCCGACCCACTTGCAGCCATTTTTGAACACTGTTGAGGCCTTGTCGAGCTTCCTAGAGGTGTACTGGTGCTGTAGATCTATTTGGTCGAGGTTTTGGCGGGTTGGGAACCTCAGGCGACGGCGCCGAACCTCAACAGAGGCCGCTGCACATCGCCGGCCATCTTCCGATCACCGGCAGCCCGAAACAAACCCACAGCCGTGTTCCTCGATGAAAATCACGCACTGGCGGCGAGTTTTAACTTCGGTGGCGGCCGACCGTCGAGCCCCGGCTTGCTCCGGCGAGGAGGAACGCACGGGCGCGGGAAAGAAGCCGGAGGAGGAAGACGAAGGGGTGGGCCCCGGCTGTCAGAAGCTCAGAATTTAAATCCCCGATCGGCTGTGGCCGGGATCCGGTATGCTGGCACGCAAAAACCCCGAAACCCCGGTGTGGCCCAGTTCCGATTTGCTGTCATTTAAATAAGCGGGCCCAGTGGAGTTTTCAGTAGGAAAACAATTTCAGTTGTTGCTCAAACTTTGGAAATTCATAGCTCTCTGTAGAAACCTCCAAATTGAGTGACTCCAATTGGGTTGGATTCATCTTTCAGAGTTCTATCCAGATATAAACTCAGATTTGTATGAAAAGTCAATATTGTATTCTGGAAAATTCTTTGAAGATTTTCTGAAATAGAATTATTGAGGGAGTTTGGTAATCCAAAAGTCCTCAAATTTTGCCAGAATATTCTTTAGCATAGTATTGACTTCTAGCAAATTTTCAGTTCATTTGAAGATCATTTATGTAGGAATTTGCTAAACACAATCTGCTGTGTTCATAAGAGTCCAGAAACATTTTCAGAAAATGTTTCCCACTTCAAAAATCTATTCTGGGCAATCCATAGCTCCAAAAATCATAGGAAATTTAGGCAAGCTCTCTGAGGCATACTTGAAATTGTAGTTCACTAAGTTGGGCATGGAAATGCACAGTACTCCAGAATTAATTCTTTTGAGTAGAATGGCTTGAAGAATTGTTCTGGGAGGACTACTCAAGTAAAAGGGCTGAATTTTGGACCAGATTACTTTCAAATGACCAAGAACTCACCTGTAAATTATCAGATCAAGTTGAGCCCTTGAACTCCATGTTCTTCTTCTCCATACTTATGTATATGTAGATATACATAAGGTACATTATGTGAATTATGGAGAACACAATTTAACTCCACATTAGCTGCAATTTGGCAAGCTAAATCCCTAGGTAGTATAGAACCTGCTGTAAAAGATTTGAGGCTATTGGAGTTCTTGTTCTTCAGTTGCATTCAAATCTTTTCAGCTCATCTATTATCTTCATTAGGGAAAGTGATTAGTGTATAGCTAAAACACTAAGATCAATCTGTCATTTCTGTTTCTTTGCACGACAGAGGCAAACCAAGCCATTCCTGGCTATTCCACACAACCTCTGTTCCTAAGAACTTCATTCTATAACTTCTTTCCATTACATGCTATAAAACATGTGCATATGCATTTCAATAGGAACCACAACGAAGGGGGTTCAAAGGAGTGATTCATTGAAGTGGATCAAGCTCCGGAGAGTCAAGGGTGGATCAACAAGGACACTAACTGATTATATACGAATACCCTGCAAAACAGGCAAGCTCCGGTTTGCATTTAACAGCTTTAAGTTTTTACTTTGTATTCACTTTCGGTTAAGATATGAATTGTGCATTAGGTCTAGGGATTGCTACTCCTCTTGCATAGCCAAATGACCCATGGAGTATTGGGTAGGTGTCCTTACACCGTGTAAAACTGCCATGCTTAAGTAAGGTTCGGTAGAAGTCGAGTGGTGAGATGCTACTCGCAGGTTCAGGAATAACAGGGGCATATGGGATTGGTTCATAAATGAAGTAGCAAGTTAAAGTTGAGACCGGAAGGTTGTAGGGGCAGAAGGACATAGGGGCCTGGGTGCTATAGACTTGTCCGTGTCGGTCAAGGACCGATCCGTATGCGGCCCTGTTGAACAAGTTTGAGTTGTGTACCGGAGTCATTGTAACACCCCAAAATCCTGTCAAGAGGGGAATTTAAAAAATTTTGGACGTATTGCATGTGTTGCAAAAATTCAAATTCAAACTGGAATTCAAATTAAACTCAAAACAGAAATGAAAAAGAAAAAGAAAAAGAAAAAACAAACCTCCCCGGCCAGTGGGCCGAAACCCACCAGCCGGCCCACTAACCCCCGAGCCAGCCCGCAGCCGCGCGCCCCCCCTCTTTCCCACTGACATGCGGGGCCCGCCAACCCTTCTTCCTCCTCACGCCCGCGCTCGGCCGGCCGGACTCTTCTCACCTCCGAATCGAAACCGCCCCGGATCCTCGCGTATCCCAGCCGAATTTCGTTCGTGGACGACGAAAACTTGATCACAACCGAACGCCGCCCTTCCCCGGCTATATAAACCCCGGCATCTCCCCGTTTTCCCCACGATCCGCCGTTTTTCTCTCCGGTGAGAACCCGAGCTTCTCCGGCGAATTCTGCTCGATCTACGCTCGGAAATTCTGATCTAACTCGCTGGTCTTGATCCACCGCCTCCGGGGAACCTCGTAGGTGCAGAAAACTCGGTGGTTTGCGGTTCAAACACAACGCCGACGAGTCTCGCCGTGAATTCACCTCGGACCTCGTCGCCGATCGCTTTCCAGGACCTCCGAGCTCAAGAAAACCCCCGAGGTGAGATCCCCGATCTCCCCTCCACCGATCTATGCCATAAAATCACAGTTTTAGGAAGAATTGACGAATATCCGAAACTCTCCGGCGAGATCACCGCCTCCCGCCGCCGTGCGCCGCCGGGCAGCGCCGCCCGCGCTCGATCAGAGCGACGTGCCGCTTGTGTGCCGTCTATTTTAAATCGCACGGTAGAGTTTAAATCCCCGCGTACCGGTTCGATGTTATAATCTCAGCCGTCTGTTTTAAATCGGACGGTCCACGTCAGCCCCCGCGTTATAAAGGCCGGGATTCTTACGTGCTACCCCCTGGGGTTCTCGGAAAATAAGAGCTAGCCCCGGAAACTTCTGATCTAGCCCTCGGAACTTCAGAAAATCATGTAAATTCATTTAAAAATCAGTTTTAGCCTCTGGACTTAATAAAAATTAGGAAAACCCCTCTGTTATGTGTAGTTAGACCCCTGGAAATTCTTAAAATAATATAATAGACCCTGTAGTGGGGTGAGTTTACCTTTTTAACCCTATGTGTTATTAAATTTAGGAATTTGAATATATGTTTAGTATTTAAAATTTAAAAGAAGGGACAAACACATTGTAAATTCAAATTAAAAACTTTCCTAGTACTTAGAAAACTTTGGAGTGAGATAAAAATAGATTTTTGGCTGAAATGAATCTGTTTAATTGATTATTCACATTTATTAGTTATAGGGACACATTTTTAAGTAGAGAATAATTCTAAAAATTAGTAAAATAAATGTAAAATAGTTCACATCAGAAGAGAAGTTCAAAAATACATTATTTAATATTTTAGACCCAAAACATTCTGTTTAGATGAGGTGTTTTACTATTTTCATAATAAAGTTCACCTTTAGGTATAGGAAATAAATCTGAAAATATAGCAAACTAGGTATGAATAACTAGAAAATGATAAATGAAGTTTCCAAAATCCAAAGAATTCAGTTTAGGGTTGTTAGAAGGTCTGATGACACATATGGAGTAGGAAAATACCTTTCATGAATACTTGGTAGCTAAAAGGTGTAGTAATTGAATATAAGGAATTTATTTAAATTGGAAACTCATATATAGTATGCAAACATAAATGTGAATACAAAAGTAGAAATCATATACACATGTTTAAAAGTGCATGTAAGCCAAAAATCAACACACATAGAGTAACCACAACACATAGAATTGTGAATGGCTTTCATAAATGTGAATGTGTGGTTTGTATGAAGTGGAAGTGTGAACTATGTCTTATGACTTGTTGTTTTCTTTTGCTATGTGTGATGGTATGAGTAGAACCTGCTCCAGAGCAAGTTCTTCCTTTCCAAGATCAAGACTACCCATTCCAAGAGCAGCAGGAAGGAGGCAAGTGTCCTTGACCACTTTGATCCTATGCTAGGATGTGTAGATAGAATTATTTGCATTGTCAAATGAAATATGAAACCCCTGCTAGGAAGTTTCCCTAGAATTGCATTATCTTGTTTCCTTGTAGCTTGGGTTGGGATTTATTTTATCATGTCATTTGTTTACATGCTTATGCTTAGCCATGCTTAGAATGGGATATTTGGGATATGAGATCATCAGTTTATTTTACCATACTCTTGAATGAGATATTGTGAGTTATGTAGAGGTAGGGATCAAGGCAAGTTGGATGATTTGGTTGGTGCTGGGTGCACGAGACTCGGGTTTGTGTTTAGTACTTGCCTGGATCCTAAGGACCGGTTCATGGAGCATGTAACCTGGCTTTACCGTGCCAACCACATGCCGAGATGGGGCAGCTTGGCTAATTAATTAGGTGTATCCCCGGCGTAGTATGGGTGTGTTGGATGGTGCGGGGAATAGGTGTCAGCTGGACTACCATGTGAACCGCAAGGCTCAAGAGGGGGCCACTGCAGCGGGGTTGGAGCCTCTTGTATGCTGTTAGGGGTGAAACCTCAGTGGGCCCACGCTCGTCGGGAATCCCTTTGTAAAGGCTTCGTAGTGGTCTCCTGGCTACACACCTGGGAAGTGTGAATGTGGTTCGCAGCCACTGGCATAATGGAGGTTCTTTTAGTCCACCCGGCAACGGGGGATGAAATCACTACATGTGGGTACAGTGGTACAAACTCTGCAGAGTCAAAACTGTCATGACAGCCGTGCTCACGGTCAAGAGCGGCTTGGACTTATTCATGATTAGAGTATGATGACCTTGGAGGTTGTGAATGTTAAGCGGGGAGCTTAACATTGGAAATGATGTTATGGTTATTTGCTTATGATGATGGGATGGGAGTTTGGGACCATTTCACGTGTGTAGTAATGTAGGTGCTTAATAAGCTAAGATGATAGGTATTAATTGTGTAGTGCTTTAACCCTGAGTTCAATCTCTCCTTGCTTAGCCATGCATGACATAACTTTCCCACACTTGCTGAGTACCGTCGGTACTCAACCTTGCATATTTGTTGGTTTATATTGCTGCTCAGGTCAAGATAATGAGGTGGTGTATAATGATCAAGACTTTGGACCCGAAGAAGGTTTCTAGGTTCATGGAGTCCCCCGGGCAACGCCTGTGATGGAGCCCACAAGAATAATATTCTGCTGCTATTTTATTTACTTGTTATGAACTTATTATCGTCCATCGAGACATATGCTATGTAAGACTAATTTATATTCGACACCTGGCTTGTAATAAATGATGCTTCACTATTTGTCATCACATGTATGAGAAAATGATCCTGGCATACATGTGATATTCACTCGGTCGTTCTTCCGAGAAACCGGGTGTGACGGAAGTGGTATCAGAGCCAAGGTTGCCCGTAGGAACATGGACCTAGGTAGAAATGGACATATTTAAGGACCCTATTTTCTTAAAAACTATTTTACAAAGGTGTGGGTTGAAAAGTGTTATTTAATGGGGTCACTTTATTCATCTTATCCCAACTTTTATTCAAAATAGGATTTTTGTTTAAAATCTTATCTAACTTAATTTTAAATGCTTTCTGTTTTAGATGGTTCGCATGATTCGCACCGCTCGCAAGTCCACAGGAGGGAGAGTCCCCGTAGTTGCCCTTGCGCAAAGAGAGGAGAGTCGTCCGGTGACGTACCTTTCCTACGGATTGGCAGTAGGAGGCTTGTTGCGCCGTCTTCGACGTATCCTCCAAGCCGCCGGCAATACGGGCAAGCTAATTGTGACACCCTCATCTCGGGTGTCAGCATATGTTCATGTTTTATGAAGAAGAAAAACATTTTTTAGAAAAGAGGGAACAGAAACAAGTATCAAAAGGATAGCCAGTAAAGCTCTCTGAGAGCGCCGAAGGCAACTTCCACGACCAGCAGACCACGTGGCGTGTTCGGAACTCATTCCCGAGAGATAGGGAGAAGTCCGACGCTAAACTGGATACGTGGTAGGCTTGGGGGTCACCTCCGCAATTGGAAAGAGGTCCGACCCTGTGGGACGCGTGTTGCCCGTGGAGCTAGCCTCTGCGGAAGAAGCAAAGGCATTTTTCATGGGACACATGTCACCTTCGGAGCTAGTCCTCGCGGAAGTCAGGGGACCAGTCGCACGGGATACGTGTTGATCCCGGAACCCATCTCTGAGAAGTCCGGATCTATTGAACACGTGTCACCACCGGAGCTTATCTCCGGAGGTCCGTCGCTGCTGAACACGTGTCGACCTCGGGGCATGTCCCTGAGGGAAGGAAAGGCGAAAAGACCGGCACCCACACGTGGCGTGCGCGGAGCTCGTCTCCGAAGAAGAGGGAGGTCTCGATCGATTGACACGCGGCACAACCGGAGCTCGTCTCTGCGGATGGGGAGATACCAGGCCGGAGGACACGTGGAGCTTCCAGAGCTCATCATCACGGAGGTAGCGAGTTCTGGAGCGGTTTTTACGCGTAAAGATACCGGTACGCAACATAAACCAATCTAAATTCCACGACGTTACCAAAGATAAGACGTTAGGATCCAACAAAGATCTGAATAAGACTCTTATTCGGGATCCAATCAGATTAGGACTCTTCTCTTCCCGATTATAAATAGAACCCAAAACCTCTGGCCGAAACCACGAACTTCTCTTTCAACTCCTGAGCCGACGACTTAGCGCCCTAGCCCTAACTCGCCGAGCAAAACATCGCCGAAGCGCAACAAGGGAGATCATCGGAGAAGAACCGAGTGGTCTGAGGAGGACCTCGAAGTCAAGAAGAGTGTGAGGTAGGACTTCAATACCACCTTACGACATCATGGTGTTCATCTCTTGCATCTGTTCTTCAATTCCTTTCGAACAGAAGCTTTCTCGTGGGCAGATCACCTGATGATCAGTTTGATCTAAAAACAAGATCATCGCCACGACCACCTTTGATCCGAACACCTCTGTCCATGCAAGCCATGCAAGGGCACACCAATCTAATAAAAATCATAGGATAGCCTGCATGAGCATCATCGCATCTAGTTTAGGGTTTGTGCATGATATTGATTGCTGTGAATTTTGTATGCACGTGAATCCTACATAGCAGAACAAGCTCAGGGAGCTGTCTACGACGGGCTGCAGCAACAAGGTTTTGAGAATCAAGAACAACCGGAACCACAAGAACAAGGCAAGTGCTCCTTGACCATGTTGATCCTATGTTTTGGGTAAAACTATTTTGTTTTGCAAAAAGGTGTGTGTGCTGAGTCAAACATAATGGGAAAACCCTTTTTATAGGAGTTTACTAGTTTTGATTAAACCATCCTTGTCGCCTGGGAAGTATATGAGTCGGGTATGGTTTTTGCTTTATGCTTCGCTGAGTCCATGGGATTGGGAAGCGAGATAGATGTGTCTAGCTAGCTGCATTCATACTGATAATAAGTAACTGATGAGGTTAATAAACATGGATCGGAGGGAGATCTAGGCAAGCCTGGGTTTGTGAATGAGGTAGCATGAGAGGGTGGTTTTGCTTGCCGCAGATCTAAGGACCGGTTCATGCATGCACATGCCAGGATAACAGTGCCACCACAAGGCCAAGTATGGGTGCGGCTTAGCTGAGTAATTAGGTAAGTTGCTAGAGTGTTATGTACTGTGGAAGGCGCGGGGAATGGGAGTCGAGTGAGGACTGCCCTGGGAACTGCATGGCACAACAGGGGGCCTGTGGGTGGGAGAATTGGAGATTCTAGCCTGCCGGTGAAACCTTAGTGAGTCCATACATCTAGTAACCCCTTTGTGAAGGCTATTTTGTGATCTCTTGACTATACACCGACGGTTGTGTACTGGTATAATGGAGGTTCTGCAGTCGCCGACGGGTGACAAAATCACAAACTTATGGGTAAAGAGGTGCAAACTCTGCAGAGTCTAAAACTATCATGATAGCCGAGCTTACGGTCACGAGCACCTGGCTAAACTGCCATGACTAGATGGGATGGTTACTGGAATGGTTATTGGGAAGGTTCTTGGTTATGGTTTTTGGTTATGGTTTGGTTTGGAATTGTTAAGTCTGGATGATGAAAGGGTTGCATGACTGGTGGGTCATGATATGAGATTGGTCTCGGTGCGAGACAAGGTTGTTTCATGAGGTGAGATGGTAGCAAATACGAGGAGGTATTCGTGAGTATGGGTAAAGGATTGGTTAATGTTTGGATGCAACACGAGAAGTGATGGAGGTATGTTGGTAATTTCATACATGCTGGGACTACATTCATCTAAAGTTAAGTTGCTGTTTTATCACGGTTTTATAAATCTGCTTTTCTGCAAATAAGCCTTTTATACCTACCTTGTTTATGAGCTGCATGTCATGTGTTATTTCCGCACTTGCTGAGTACATCATTGTACTCAAACTTGCATTATTATTTCTTCATCAACAGCAAGAGAAGACTACTATGAAGACCGAGTAGAGCATTATGGCGTGTGATCTGTTCTCAACCTTGCCTGTGGAGGGAGTAGAGATGGAGCCACTTCTGCTTAGTTTTGCTTCCGCATTAGTTTTTGGCTTCCGCATTTAAATAAGAATTCCGCTGCGTAGAAATAAGGACTTCCGCTGTGAGCATGAGTCCAAGACTCATGAGGTGCTGTAATAAACTCTGTTATTCGTGGTAATATATAATCTGAATTCAGTTTGTGGAACGAATGTGTATGTGTGATGAACATCCTGGGCACACATATGCATTAGTTATCGGTTCCGTGTTTTTCCATAGAATTGAGGGCGTCACAGATTGGTATCAGAGCCACGGGTTGACAGTAGGTCACACGCCTAGATAGAAACCTTAGATTGATATTAGAGCCACGGGTTAACAGCAAGTTACACCCCTGAATAGGAGTCATAGGTAGCTAAGCCACACTGACCAAAGGAAGCATCCTAGGGTGAATAGCCTAGATTGGCCTTGAAACCACCTTGACATAGGAAACCATCCTTGAATAGGAGTTGAGTGGGCCCTTGTAATGATTATTTGTGAATATGCGCTTAAGCGTGAGTGGTGGGACGTCCCAAAAACGTTGTCCATATCCACACATAAGAAGAGGGAGGTGTGAGATGTTTCGGCACTTGCTCACATCCTCATAAGGACTAATATATATAGTCCAACTCACCTTGATGCATATAGTTGAAAGGACCTACCTAATCTCTAACCTTCTATTCTGTTTCGTTCTCTCTCACAGATGGTGAGAGGAAACGCCAGCCGAAGGAACGTCCAGGAAGATGACCACGAGGAAGTTCCTGCTAACCCCGGAGATACGAAAACAACCTAGAAAGGTTGATGGCCATGCAAAACCAGCTTATGCAAACCATGATCCAAACTTTGGGTCAGTTGCAGGCCAACCAAAACTCCGTTCCGGCACCACTGCCACCACCACCGCCGGCTCATAACAGGTTGGGAGAGTTCATGAGGACTCGACCACCCACCTTTGCTCAAGCAAGCGATCCAATGGAGGCCGATGATTGGTTGAAATCCATGGAGAAGAAGCTTGCCATTGTTCAGTGCAACGACCGAGAGAAGGTTCTCTTTGCGTCGCACCAACTGATGGGAGCAGCTGCTGACTGGTGGGATGCCTTGAGCAACGCCCATGCCAACCCGGAGACAATCACTTGGACTGAGTTCAAGGAAAATTTCCGCTCCCACTACATCCCTGTTGGCGTAATGATGCTCAAGAGGCAGGAGTTTGAAGGTCTCCGCCAAGGGCAGAAAAGTGTGAACGAATATCTCAACAAGTTCATACAACTGTCCCGGTATGCCCCCGAAGATGTCAACTCGGATCAGAAGAAGCAGTACCTGTTCATGAGAGGGTTGAACAATGAGATCCAAGTTCAGCTCCTCAACAATGACTACGTAAGCTTCCAGAAGCTGGTTGATAAGGCTATTGTGGTGGAAAACAAGATCCGAGAGATTGAGCGCGAGTGCAAAAGGAAGGTGCCATACCAGCCCCAAGGGAGCAACGTACGACCTAGGTACACACCTCCTGCACCGCAGTATGGACCAACCACTCCTACATACCGCCCTGGTCAGCTACCACAGCAACGGTTTGTTGCACCGGCACCTCGAGTGCCCATGCCTCCTGCACCCCGGCCTAACAATGGCGCTCCTGTTCAAAACCCCCGCCCCAACGTACCTGCTGCCGTAGGCAACAGGGCATGCCTTGCATGCGGGGAAGTAGGCCACTTCGCTAACCAGTGCCCGAAGAGAGGCCCTGGACAGCAAGGTAACGTGCCCAAGCAGAACCAGCGACCAAACGGAGGAGACAACCAAGGGAACCGTGGACCGCAGAACTATGCCCGTGGCCACGTTAACCATGTCAGTGCTGAGGAAGCACAACAGGCTGAGGACGTCGCAATTGGTATGTTCCTTGCCAACTCCAACCCAGCCACCATTTCATTTGATTCTGGAGCATCACATTCCTTCATATCATCCAAATATGTTGCCAAACATCATCTACCCGTATCCGACTTAGAATGTGCCATGTTAGTTAATTCTCCCGGAGGAGAAATGAGGACTAGTATAGTATGTCCTAAGATAAGCCTTAAAATAAGGGGGGTAGACCTCCTTGCCAACCTTATTGTCTTGGACTCCCACGGAATTGACATCATACTCGGAATGGACTGGTTAAGCAAGCACAATGGAGTAATCCAATGCGCTGAGAGAAGCGTGCAGTTGACAAACGAACACGGTATCCGTGTCGAGTTTGAGTCAGCCCAGCAAGCGACCGAACGGACGGATCTGAACCATGTTGAAGGAGTAGCATTGGACAACATTCCAGTGGTTCAGGAATTTTCGGATGTGTTCCCGAAAGAACTTCCAGGTATGTCACCTGACCGGGACATTGAGTTTGCCATAGATTTGGTACCTGGAACTGCACCCATAGCTAAGAGACCATATAGGATGCCCGTCAACGAGTTAGTTGAACTAAAGAAGCAAATTCAAGAACAGTTGGAGAAGCGTTTTATCCGTCCAAGTTCGTCACCATGGGGAGCCCCGGTGCTTTTCGTGGACAAGAAGGACGGAACCCAAAGAATGTGCGTGGACTACAGGTCTCTCAACGAGCTAACAATCAAGAATAAATACCCTCTGCCCCGTATAGAGGACCTGTTCGATCAAATGAAAGGAGCCCAAGTGTTCTCCAAGATTGATCTTCGGTCGGGATATTTCCAGCTGAAGATTAAGCCCTCCGATATACCTAAGACAGCCTTTCGGACGCGGTATGGTTCATATGAATATACCGTTATGTCTTTTGGATTGACGAATGCACCCGCATACTTCATGTACCTTATGAATAAGGTTTTCATGGAGTACTTGGACAAGTTCGTCGTGGTTTTCATTGACGACATTATGGTGTATTCAAAAAGTGAGGAGGAGCATGAAGAACATCTGAGATTGACCTTGCAGAAGTTGCGAGAGCATCAGTTGTATGCCAAGCTCAACAAATGTCAATTTTGGCTAAAAGAAATATCCTTCCTAGGCCACATCATCTCCAAGGAAGGGGTGTCGGTTGATCCTGGAAAGGTGAGAGATGTTCTGAAGTGGGACCAACCGAAGAGCGTGAGGGATATTCGGAGTTTCCTTGGGATGGCAGGATACTATCGGCGCTTCATTAAAGACTTCTCTAAGATAGCAAAACCTATGACGGAGTTGCTAACGAAGGGAAAAATCTTTCAATGGACACAAGCCTGCCAAGAAAGTTTTGAGGAACTCAAGGAAAGGCTAACCACAACACCAGTTCTGGTATTGCCAGACGTAAGCAAGAGCTTTGACATATATTGTGACGCATCCAGACAAGGGCTCGGGTGTGTACTCATTCAGGAAGGACAAGTGGTAGCCTATGCCTCACGACAATTAAAGAAGCATGAGCTTAACTATCCTACTCATGATTTAGAGTTAGCAGCAGTGGTGCATGCATTGAAGATTTGGAGACACTATATCCTTGGTCATCGATGTGAGATCTATACAGATCATAAAAGCCTCAAGTACATATTTACACAAACGGACTTGAATTTGAGGCAACGTCGATGGTTAGAACTCATCAAGGATTATGATTTGGGAATCAACTACCACCCCAGGAAGGCCAATGTGGTCGCTGACGCATTGAGCAGAAAGGGAGCATGCCACCAACTCACGGTTCAAGAGATACCACCCGAACTACATAAGGAGTTCGAACGGTTACACCTCGGATTCTTGAATAACATGGGAATGAAGGAGATCCACTCCTCATTGGAGCAAGAAATAAGAAAGGGACAAGCAACGGACGAGGGGATCAAGGAAATCAAGGAAAGAATCCGACAAGGGATAGAGAAGGATTTCAAAGAGGATGAAAAGGGTACGCTTTGGCTAGGAAAAAGGATTTGTGTGCCAAACCTAAGACACCTTCGCGACATGATATTGAAGGAGGCACATGATTCACCCTATTCCATACATCCAGCGAGCACCAAAATGTACAAGGACTTGAGAAATTGCTATTGGTGGGATGGTATGAAGAGGGATATAGCCGAACACGTTGCCCTATGCGACACATGCCAACGGGTAAAAGCCGAACATCAAAAACCCGCTGGGTTGTTGCAACCTTTAAAAATACCTGAATGGAAATGGGAGGACATCAGTATGGACTTTATTGTCGGATTGCCAAGAACTCAGTCAGGATACGACTCCATCTGGGTCATTGTGGACCGGTTGACGAAAATCGCCCATTTTCTTCCGGTAAAGGCCAGTTACAACGTTACACAGTTGGCAGAGTTGTACATGGAGCAGATCGTGTGCCGTCATGGAGTTCCGAAGAGGATAGTCTCAGATCGAGGTTCTCAGTTTACCTCTAGATTCTGGAAGAAGCTGCAGAAAGCCATGGGTACACAACTGGATTTTAGCTCTGCCTACCACCCACAAACAGATGGACAAACCGAAAGGACGAACCAAATTTTGGAAGACATGTTGAGAGCTTGCGCCTTGAAACGTGGGCGTAGTTGGGATAGGAGTTTACCGTATGCCAAGTTCTCCTATAACAACAGCTATCAAGCTAGCTTGAAGATGTCGCCTTTCGAAGCCTTATATGGTAGACGGTGTAGAACGCCACTGTTCTGGAACGAGACTGGAGAGAACCAGGTGTTTGGACCCGAAGTACTACAAGAGGCTGAAAAGCAAGTCCAAACGATACGGGAGAACTTAAAGGCTGCTCAGTCACGATAGAAAGGCTATGCGGACAATAGGCGTAGGAAGTTGACCTTCGAAGTAGGAGACTTCGTATACCTTAAGGTATCGCCTATCCGAGGCCAACGACGTTTTAACGTCAAAGGCAAACTAGCGCCTCGCTACATCGGACCATTTAAGATTTTGGACAAGCGAGGAGAAGTAGCCTATCAACTAGAGCTCTCAAACCACCTCTGCAACGTATATGACGTGTTTCATGTATCCCAGCTCAAGAAGTGCTTGAGAGTACCAGAGGAACAAGTGTCAATGGGAGAACTTGAACTTCAAGAAGACCTGACCTACGCAGAACACCCTGTCCGAATCTTGGACGTAAAGGAAAGGGTCAACCGAAACAAAGTGATTCGATGGTGCAAGATACAATGGAGTCATCATACTGAAGCTGAAGCCACATGGGAGCGTGAAGAGGATATTAAGGCTGAATTCCCCTATCTATTTTCTACTAACGAATCTCGAGGGCGAGATTCAATTTAAGGGGGTAGATTTGTGACACCCTCATCTCGGGTGTCAGCATATGTTCATGTTTTATGAAGAAGAAAAACATTTTTTAGAAAAGAGGGAACAGAAACAAGTATCAAAAGGATAGCCAGTAAAGCTCTCTGAGAGCGCCGAAGGCAACTTCCACGACCAGCAGACCACGTGGCGTGTTCGGAACTCATTCCCGAGAGATAGGGAGAAGTCCGATGCTAAACTGGATACGTGGTAGGCTTTGGGGTCACCTCCGCAATTGGAAAGAGGTCCAACCCTGTGGGACGCGTGTTGCCCGTGGAGCTAGCCTCTGCGGAAGAAGCAAAGGCATTTTTCATGGGACACATGTCACCTTCGGAGCTAGTCCTCGCGGAAGTCAGGGGACCAGTCGCACGGGATACGTGTTGATCTCGGAACCCATCTCCGAGAAGTCCGGATCTATTGAACACGTGTCGCCACCGGAGCTTATCTCCGGAGGTCCGTCGCTGCTGAACACGTGTCGACCTCGGGGCATGTCCCTGAGGGAAGGAAAGGCGGAAAGACCGGCACCCACACGTGGCGTGCGCGGAGCTCGTCTCCGAAGAAGAGGGAGGTCTCGATCGATTGACACGCGGCACAACCGGAGCTCGTCTCTGCGGATGGGGAGATACCAGGCCGGAGGACACGTGGAGCTTCCGGAGCTCATCATCACGGAGGTAGTGAGTTCTGGAGCGGTTTTTACGCGTAAAGATACCGGTACACAACATAAACCGATCTAAATTCCAAGACGTTACCAAAGATAAGACGTTAGGATCCAACAAAGATCTGAATAAGACTCTTATTCGGGATCCAATCAGATTAGGACTCTTCTCTTCCCGATTATAAATAGAACCCAAAACCTCTAGCCGAAACCACAAACTTCTCTTTCAACTCCTGAGCCGACGACTTAGCGCCCTAGCCCTAACTCGCCGAGCAAAACATCGCCGAAGCGCAACAAGGGAGATCATCGGAGAAGAACCGAGTGGTCTGAGGAGGATCTCGAAGTCAAGAAGAGCGTGAGGTAGGACTTCAATACCACCTTACGACATCATGGTGTTCATCTCTTGCATCTGTTCTTCAATTCCTTTCGAACAGAAGCTTTCTCGTGGGCAGATCACCTGATGATCAGTTTGATCTAAAAACAAGATCATCGCCACGACCACCTTTGATCCGAACACCTCTGTCCATGCAAGCCATGCAAGGGCACACCAATCTAATAAAAATCATAGGATAGCCTGCATGAGCATCATCGCATCTAGTTTAGGGTTTGTGCATGATATTGATTGCTGTGAATTTTGTATGCACGTGAATCCTACATAGCAGAACAAGCTCAGGGAGCTGTCTACGACGGGCTGCAGCAACAAGGTTTTGAGAATCAAGAACAACCGGAACCACAAGAACAAGGCAAGTGCTCCTTGACCATGTTGATCCTATGTTTTGGGTAAAACTATTTTGTTTTGCAAAAAGGTGTGTGTGCTGAGTCAAACATAATGGGAAAACCCTTTTTATAGGAGTTTACTAGTTTTGATTAAACCATCCTTGTCGCCTGGGAAGTATATGAGTCGGGTATGGTTTTTGCTTTATGCTTCGCTGAGTCCATGGGATTGGGAAGCGAGATAGATGTGTCTAGCTAACTGCATTGGTACTGATAATAAGTAACTGATGAGGTTAATAAACATGGATCGGAGGGAGATCTAGGCAAGCTTGGGTTTGTGAATGAGGTAGCATGAGAGGGTGGTTTTGCTTGCCGCAGATCTAAGGACCGGTTCATGCATGCACATGCCAGGATAACAGTGCCACCACAAGGCCAAGTATGGGTGCGGCTTAGCTGAGTAATTAGGTAAGTTGCTAGAGTGTTATGGACTGTGGAAGGCGCGGGGAATGGGAGTCGAGTGAGGACTTCCCTGGGAACTGCATGGCACAAGAGGGGGCCCGTGGGTGGGAGAATTGGAGATTCTAGCCTGCCGGTGAAACCTTAGTGAGTCCATACATCTAGTAACCCCTTTGTAAAGGCTATTTTGTGATCTCTTGACTATACACCGACGGTTGTGTACTGGTATAATGGAGGTTCTGCAGTCGCCGACGGGTGACGAAATCACAAACTTGTGGGTAAAGAGGTGCAAACTCTGCAGAGTCTAAAACTATCATGATAGCCGAGCTTATGGTCACGAGCACCTGGCTAAACTGCCATGATTAGATGGGATGGTTACTGGAATGGTTATTGCGAAGGTTCTTGGTTATGGTTTTTGGTTATGGTTTGGTTTGGAATTGTTAAGTCTGGATGATGAAAGGGTTGCATGACTGGTGGGTCATGATATGAGATTGGTCTCGGTGCGAGACAAGGTTGTTTCATGAGGTGAGATGGTAGCGAATACGAGGAGGTATTCGTGAGTATGGGTAAAGGATTGGTTAATGTTTGGATGGAACACGAGAAGTGATGGAGGTATGTTGGTAATTTCATACATGCTGGGACTACATTCATCTAAAGTTAAGTTGCTGTTTTATCACGGTTTTATAAATCTGCTTTTCTGCAAATAAGCCTTTTATACCTACCTTGTTTATGAGCTGCATGTCATGTGTTATTTCCGCACTTGCTGAGTACATCATTGTACTCAAACTTGCATTATTATTTCTTCATCAACAGCAAGAGAAGACTACTATGAAGACCGAGTAGAGCATTATGGCGTGTGATCTGTTCTCAACCTTGCTTGTGGAGGGAGTAGAGATGGAGCCACTTCTGCTTAGTTTTGCTTCCGCATTAGTTTTTGGCTTCCGCATTTAAATAAGAATTCCGCTGCGTAGAAATAAGGACTTCCGCTGTGAGCATGAGTCCAAGACTCATGAGGTGCTGTAATAAACTCTGTTATTCGTGGTAATATATAATCTGAATTCAGATTGTGGAACGAATGTGTATGTGTGATGAACATCCTGGCCACACATATGCATTAGTTCTCGGTTCCGTGGTTTTCCACAGAATTGAGGGCGTCACACTAATCATACACTATAGCTCCACCAGGACGATCCGTGAAAAGAGGGAAGAATGGAGTTCAGAGATGAGGATTATCCATGAAAATCAGCTGCTTAAGATCCACCGCTCTCCAGCTTGTCGAGCGACACAGGTCGATGCGGAGAAGGATGTCACCTGGGAGGCCATCACCTGCCAGAGTCACATCTATCGTCGACACCTGGACAGGACTGAGTACATGTATGTCCTCCAGCGAGAGAGTGGTACAACGGAGTATAAGTACCCGCCAGTGCAGCAAGGGACTTCCCTTGAGCACATGGACTTGTGCTTGGAGGATGCCGCTATGCTCAGCACTCGACTGCAGGAGTGTCAGCAGGAGCTTCAGGATGTTCGGGACACCCTGAAGGAAACCGAGGCGTTGCTTCGAGCCTGCTTGAGGGCGAGAGAAAGAGGAGATGGGAATGAACTGTGTGTCACCATGAATGATACATGGACTCCTGACTCCCCAGATCGCCGGGCGATCAGGCGTCGTCGCACTTCTCCACCAGCAGCCTCCCCACCCAAAGCAGAGTCAGAGGGCAGCCGCAATAATGAGGAAGATCCCGAGGAGCCAGCTCAGTGATACGAGTCGTGTAGAGTCTTTTCCCTTAGTTCAGCAAGTTATCGAGTAGTCGAGTCAATACCTTAGTAAATGGTGTGTTAATGCTTGGTGTGTGACGTGAGTAGTGGAAGCCATGAGCAATTGTCCACAGCCTCGTTTTCAGATTATTTTGCTTTGGTGTGTGAACCCACATGAAATAATAGTGCATTTATTTTTGTGTGAGACATGAACCCTCAGAAAGTGTAACAAAGCCTCAACACTTCAAAGTAAAAACAAGCAAAGTAGTAAGATGATACGTAATGCTTTAAATTAACATTTGGTTGATCATGCCAGATGGCCGGAAGAGGAAAGGGTCGTGCTGCCAACCCCACCAACAACAACGATGAGGCCTGTAACCCTCATCTTTTTGGGAGCCAAGACAGGGGTGGACGCCATGAGGGAGTTGATCCCATCCACCAAATGCTTGAGAATCAAAATCAGCTCATCCAGAACCTGACTCAGGTGGTAGCCAACTTGCATCAAGTTCCACCTCCACAAGCTGCACCACGCCAACCAAGCTTGAGTGAGTTTCTAGGAACTCAACCTCCAAAGTTTGCAAGTGCTGCTGAACCTCTGGAGGCAGATGATTGGCTAAAGACCATTGAGAGCAAGATGAGGATCATACAATGCCAAGGGTATGAGAGGGTGCTGTTTGCCTCTCATCAATTGCATGGACCTGCTGCTGATTGGTGGACCGCCTACGTGGCCGCCCATCATGACCCTGAGAACATCACTTGGGAAGAGTTCAAGCGTATCTTCCGCAACCATTACATACCAAGGGGTGAACTCAAAAACAAGAGGAAGGAGTTCTTGGGGTTGCAGCAAGGTAACATGACTGTGAGGGAATACCTCACTAAATTTACTCAGCTCTCCCGTTATGCCCCACGGGACATCGAGACTGATGAGCAGAAACAGGATTGTTTCGTGGAAGGACTTACCACAGAAATGCAGTGTGCAATGTCCTCCAACGAGTATGAAAGCTTCCAAAAGATTGTGGACAGAGCGTTTGTGGTAGAAAGGAAGCTGAAGGCCTTGGAAAATGACAAACAAGAAGAAGGCCGGGTGGTCACATCAAGCCTCAGGGAGCAACACCCGCCCACGTCTGATGCAGCAACCCGCAGGGCAGACAAACCGTGCTGCGGTACCCTACTCCGCACCAAGAGGGTACAACCCGAACTACAGGCCTCCGGCAGGACCAATACAGCCACAACGTCAGTTCGTACAGCAGCCTCGCCCTACATATCAACCTCGACCAGCCGTACAAGGACCCCCAAACCAACCCCAAGACAACAAAGGCCAGGCACCTAAGGTTGGGGTGCAATGTTTCAACTGTGGTGAAGTGGGGCACTACGCCCATAAGTGCCCAAAGAAGAAGCCCACGCAGCCACAACAGCAGAATGTAATGAGAGGACGGGTGAACCACGTCACCATGGAGGAAGCGCAAGAGGCACCTGACGTGGTAGTTGGTAAGTTTCCTGCCAATTTACACATTGCAACCCTGTTGTTTGATTCTGGTGCTACCCACTCGTTCATTGCCCAAGGGTTTGTTAAGAAGCATGACCTAGCAACAACACAAATGAACCATATGCTAGCAGTAAACTCTCTAGGTGGAGAAATAAGGACAAGACAAGTGTGTCCCAAAGTGAACCTAGACATTAATGGGGTAGTATTTACTGCTAACCTCATAGTGATAGATTCACAAGGGATAGATATTATCTTGGGTATGGATTGGTTGACCAAACATAAAGGAATCATCCATTGTTCGACTAGAACGGTGGAACTAACTCACCCTAGTGGCACAAGAGTAAAGTTCATAACAATACAAGAGCCTAGGAGGGACATTAAATTAAATCAAGTTGAGGTGAAAGTGGAGGAGATCAGGACCATCAGGGAATATCCAGATGTCTTTCCGGAGGAGTTGCCTGGTATGCCTCCTGATCGTTAAGTGGAATTTGCAATTGAGCTAGTGCATGGAACAGCCCCGATATACAAGAGACCTTATCGGATGGACTCCAAACAGCTGGGAGAACTCAAGGATCATTTGAGAGAACTGACGGAGAAGGGGTATATTCGTCCTAGTTCCTCACCATGGGGAGCTCTAGTGATATTTGTTCCCAAGAAGGACGGAACCCAAAGGTTGTGCGTAGACTACCGTGCCTTGAATGAGGTAACCATCAAGAACAAGTACCCGTTACCCCGCATTGAAGACTTGTTTGATCAGTTGAGGGGAGCTTGTGTGTTCTCGAAAATTGATCTCAGGTCGGGATACCACCAACTTAAGATAAGGCAAGCCGATATTCCAAAGACAACTTTCGTATCTCGCTACGGACTGTATGAATACACCGTCATGCCTTTCGGGCTAACTAATGCCCCGGCATACTTCATGTATCTCATGAACAAGGTGTTCATGGAATATCTGGACAAATTTGTGGTGGTTTTCATAGATGACATTCTCGTCTTTTCCAAAGATGAAGAAGAACATGAGAGGCATCTAAGGTTGGTGTTGCAGAAGCTGAGAGAACACCAACTATATGCCAAGTTAAGCAAGTGTGAGTTTTGGTTGAAGAGAGTTCCCTTCTTAGGACATATAATCTCGGAGGGAGGAATCTCTGTAGACCCTGCCAAGATCGAGGATGTACAGAAGTGGAAGACACCCGAGAATGTCGGGGAAGTTCGAAGCTTCTTGGGATTGGCAGGATACTATCAACGGTTTATTGAGGGATTCTCTAAGATCTCGAGACCCCTCACCAAACTGTTAGAGAAGGGAGTCACATTCACATGGACGCCGCAGTGCGAGACGAGTTTTCAGGAGTTAAAGAAAAGATTGACAACAGCCCCAGTGCCAGTTATGCCAGATATGCAGAAGAACTTTACGGTGTACTGCGATGCCTCTGGAAACGGGTTGGGATGTGTTCTCATGCAAGAAGGGCATGTCGTGGCTTATGCATCCCGGCAGCTCTGGAAGCACGAGAAGAACTATCCTACACATGACCTAGAGCTAGCCGCAGTGGTACACGCGTTGAAAATTTGGCGGCACTACTTGATGGGGAAGAGGACAGAGATATATATGGATCATAAGAGTTTAAAGTACATTTTCACACAGCCAGACCTCAACCTCAGACAAAGGAGATGGTAAGAGCTAATCAATGACTTTGATGTGGGCATCAACTATCATCCTGGGAAAGCAAACGTCGTGGCAGATGCTTTAAGTCGGAAAGTGCAGGTCAATAAGTTGAGCTTGAAGGACATGCCTGCAGAATTGAAGGATGATGTTATAAGACTCAATCTATGCCTTGTGAATAGTGGTGGAGCCATCGCCATGGAAGTGGACTCCACCCTAGAGCAAGAAATACGCGAGGGTCAAAAGAATGACGAGAAGATACAAGAAATCAGGCAACTCATCAAGGAAAATAAAGCCCCTGGCTTCAGAGAGGATGAACAGGGAACGGTGTGGCACGGGAAAAGAATCTGTGTGCTAGAAGTAAAGAAGATCCGTGAATTGATTTTGAAGGAGGCTCATGATTCTGACTATTCCATTCATCCTGGGAGTACGAAGATGTACCAGGACCTCAAGAGCAGGTATTGGTGGTATGGCATGAAGCGAGATGTTGCGGAACATGTTGCCCTATGTGACACATGTCAGTTAGTGAAAGCACAACATCAACGACCTGCGGGATTATTGCAACCACTCAAAGTGCCTGAATGGAAATGGGAAGAAATCGGTATGGATTTCATAGTGAGATTGCCTAGGACCCAATCAGGATATGATTCGATATGGGTCATCATCGACAGGCTAACCAAGGTAGCTCATTTCATCCCCGTGAAAGAAAGCTACAGCGGATCCAAATTGGCAGAATTGTACATGTCAAGGATCGTGTCTTACCATGGGGTGCCAAAGAAGATAGTGTCGGATCGAGGGACACAGTTCACCTCAAGGTTCTGGCAGAAGTTGCATGAAACAATGGGAACCCACCTGAATTTTAGCTCTGCCTATCATCCCTAAACTGACGGGCAGACGGAAAGAACCAATCAGATTCTTGAAGATATGCTGAGGGCGTGTGCACTCAAAAACAACCGGAGTTGGAACAAGAACTTACTGTATGCGGAGTTTTCTTATAACAACAGCTATCAGGCTAGTATGAAGATGTCACCATTTGAAGCTTTGTATGGGAGGAAGTGCAGAACTCCCCTATTTTGGAACCAAACAGGGGAAAGTAAAGTGTTTGGTCCCGAAGTACTACAAGAAGCCGAGGCGAAAGTGAGGGAAATTCGCAACAACTTGAGGATAGCACAGACACGACAAAAGAGCTATGCCGATGTACGAAGAAGAGAGCTCGTTTTCAACGTGGAGGACTATGTCTATCTCAAGTTGTCCCCTATCCGAGGACTTCGTCGGTTCAAGGTGAAAGGGAAGTTGTCACCTCGATATATCGGACCCTTTCAAGTTCTGGAGAGGAAAGGCGAAGTGGCGTATCAACTAGAATTACCAGCTCGCCTATCGGATGTGCACGATGTATTCCATGTGTCACAGCTCAAGAAATGTCTGAGAACGCCTGAAGAGGTGTTACCCATGAATGAGGTTGACGTAGCTGAGGATTTGTCTTATGCCGAGCAACCCTCCAAAATTTTGGAAACAATGGAACGCCTCACAAGAAATAAAAGAATTCGGATGTGCAAGGTGCAGTGGAAGCATCACTCGGAAGAGGAAGCCACCTAGTAGCGAGAAGATGAGCTTAAGGCACAATTTCCGGAGTTGTTTTCTTAGAACCCCAATCTTGAGGACGAGATTTATTTTAAGGGGGGTAGAGCTGTAACACCCCAAAATCCTATCAAGAGGGGAATTTAAAATTTTTTCGACGTATTGCATGTGTTGCAAAAATTCAAATTCAAACTGGAATTCAAATTAAACTCAAAACAGAAATGAAAAAGAAAAAGAAAAAAACAAACTTCCCTGGCCAGTGGGCCGAAACCCACCAGCCGGCCCACTAACCCCCACGCCAGCCCGCAGCCGCGCACCCCCCCTCTTTCCCACTGACACACGGGGCCCGCCAACCCTTCTTCCTCCTCGCGCCCGCGCTCGGCCGGCCGGACTCTTCTCACCTCCGAATCGAAACCGCCCCGGATCCTCGCGTATCCCAGCCGAATTTCGTTCGTGGACGACGCAAACTCGATCACAACCGAACGCCGCCCTTCCCCGGCTATATAAACCCCGGCATCTCCCCGTTTTTCCCCACGATCCGCCGTTTTTCTCTCCGGTGAGAACCCGAGCTTCTCCGGCGAATTCTGCTCGATCTACGCTCGGGAATTCTGATCTAACTCGCTGGTCTTGATCCACCGCCTCCGGGGAACCTCGCAGGTGCAGAAAACTCAGTGGTTTGCAGTTCAAACACAACGCCGACGAGTCTCGCCGTGAATTCACCTCGGACCTCATCGCCGATCGCTTTCCAGGACCTCCGAGCTCAAGAAAACCCCCGAGGTGAGATCCCCGACCTCCCCTCCACCGATCTATGCCATAAAATCACAGTTTTAGGAAGATTTGACGAAGATCCGAAACTCTCCGGCGAGACCACCGCCTCCCGCCGCCGTGCGCCGCTGGGCAGCGCCGCCCGCGCTCGATCAGAGCGACGTGGCCGCTTGTGCGCCGTCTATTTTAAATCGCACGGTAGAGTTTAAATCCCCGCGTACCGGTTCGATGTTATAATCTCAGCCGTCTGTTTTAAATCGGACGGTCCACGTCAGCCTTGCGTTATAAAGACCGGGATTCTTACGTGCTACCCCCTGGGGTTCTCGGAAAATAAGAGCTAGCCCCGGAAACTTCTGATCTAGCCCCTGGAACTTCAGAAAATCATGTAAATTCATTTAAAAATCAGTTTTAGCCCCTGGACTTAATAAAAATTAGGAAAACCCCTCTGTTATGTGTAGTTAGACCCCTGGAAATTCATAAAATAATATAATAGACCCTGTAGTGGGGTGAGTTTACCTTTTTAACCCTATGTGTTATTAAATTTAGGAATTTGAATATATGTTTAGTATTTAAAATTTAAAAGAAGGGACAAACACATTGTAAATTCAAATTAAAAACTTTCCTAGTACTTGGAAAACTTTGGAGTGAGATAAAAATAGATTTTTGGCTGAAATGATTCTGTTTAATTGATTATTCACATTTATTAGTTATAGGGACACATTTTTAAGTACAGAATAATTCTGAAAATTAGTAAAATAAATGTAAAATAGTTCACATCAGAGAAGAAGTTCAAAAATACATTATTTAATATTTTAGATCCAAAATCTATTCTGTTTAGATGAGGTGTTTTACTATTTTCATAATAAAGTTCACCTTTAGGTATAGGAAATAAATCTGAAAATATAGCAAACTAGGTATGAATAACTAGAAAATGATAAATGAAGTTTCCAAAATCCAAAGAATTCAGTTTAGGGTTGTTAGAAGGTCTGAAGACACATATGGAGTAGGAAAATACCTTTCATGAATACTTGGTAGCAAAAAGGTGTAGTAATTGAATATAAGGAATTTATTTAAATTGGAAACTCATATATAGTATGCAAACATAAATGTGAATACAAAAGTAGAAATCATATACACATGTTTAAAAGTGCATGTAAGCCAAAAAACAACACACATAGAGTAACCACAACACATAGAATTGTGAATGGCTTTCATAAATGTGAATGTGTGGTTTGTATGAAGTGGAAGTGTGAACTATGTCTTATGACTTGTTGTTTTCTTTTGCTATGTGTGATGGTATGAGTAGAACCTGCTCCAGAGCAAGTTCTTCCTTTCCAAGATCAAGACTACCCATTCAAAGAGCAGCAGGAAGGAGGCAAGTGTCCTTGACCACTTTGATCCTATGCTAGGATGTGTAGATAGAATTATTTGCATTGTCAAATGAAATATGAAACCCCTGCTAGGAAGTTCCCTAGAATTGCATTATCTTGTTTCCTTGTAGCTTGGGTTGGGATTTATTTTATCATGCCATTTATTTACATGCTTATGCTTAGCCATGCTTAGAATGGGATATTTGGGATATGAGATCATCAGTTTATTTTACCATACTCTTAAATGAGATATTGTGAGTTATGTAGAGGTAGGGATCAAGGCAAGTTGGATGATTTGGTTGGTGCTAGGTGCACGAGACTCGGGTTTGTGTTTAGTACTTGCCTGGATCCTAAGGACCGGTTCATGGAGCATGTAACCTGGCTTTACCGTGCCAACCACATGCTGAGATGGGGCAGCTTGGCCAATTAACTAGGTGTATCCCCGGCGTAGTATGGGTGTGTTGGATGGTGCGGGGAATAGGTGTCAGCTGGACTACCATGTGAACCGCAAGGCTTAAGAGGGGGCCACTGCAGCGGGGTTGGAGCCTCTTGTATGCTGTTAGGGGTGAAACCTCAGTGGGCCCATGCTCGTCGGGAATCCCTTTGTAAAGGCTTCGTAGTGATCTCCTGGCTACACACCTAGGAAGTGTGAATGTGGTTCGTAGCCACTGGCATAATGGAGGTTCTTTTAGTCCACCCGGCAACGGGGGATGAAATCACTACATGTGGGTACAGTGGTACAAACTCTGCAGAGTCAAAACTGTCATGACAGCCGTGCTCACGGTCAAGAGCGGCTTGGACTTATTCATGATTAGAGTATGATGACCTTGGAGGTTGTGAATGTTAAGCGGGGAGCTTAACATTGGAAATGATGTTATGGTTATTTGCTTATGATGATGGGATGGGATTTTGGGACCATTTCACCTGTGTAGTAATGTAGGTGCTTAATAAGCTAAGGTGATAGGTATTAATTGCGTAGTGCTTTAACCCTGAGTTCAATCTCTCCTTGCTTTAGCCATGCATGACATAACTTTCCCACACTTGCTGAGTACCGTCGGTACTCAACCTTGCATATTTGTTGGTTTATATTGCTGCTCAGGTCAAGATAATGAGGTGGTGTATAATGATCAAGACTTTGGACCCCAAGAAGGTTTCTAGGTTCATGGAGTCCCCCGGGCAATGCCTGTGACGGAGCCCACAAGAATAATATTCTGCTGCTATTTTGTTTACATGTTATGAACTTATTATCGTCCATTGAGACATATGCTATGTAAGACTTATTTATATTCGACACCTGGCTTGTAATAAATGATGCTTCACTATTTGTCATCACATGTATGAGAAAATGATCCTGGCATACATGTGATATTCACTCGGTCGTTCTTCGGAGAAACCGTGTGTGACAGTCATGCTGGTATTATGCAACCCAGTAAACCGATGTACCTCGGGAAGCTATCGTTGGGACTTTTCGGGTCACCTCAGGCGGACAGCCGATGTGCAGTATGTGGGGAACATTCTCATGACATCTCAAGTCGGCTGGTGCACCATGAGAGTGGCTACTGTATGGGGTGACTTGATCGATTCAACGGGGGTGAAACGAGAGAAAGGCTGCCGCGTACGACGTCAGTGATGGTTGCTGTAGGCAACGTCGAGTACGGGCGTACGTGTCGTGTTGTCCGGGTGTTATTGATCCGAATCACCGTCGCTCGCGGAATGGACCGAGCATACTTGTTCTCACAGTCGTGACGTAGTAAGAACTTGCATGAGAAAGGAACTAATCACATTGGTTTGAAGTTATACTATCTTTGTTATGCATAATTGATGAATAGCTAGTGCAAACTCGATTCTTTTATGCCGTGAGCAATTTACATCGAGGGAAAGCGTTTCTTGTTTGATTGTGGACTCCCGATGTGGCGTGCCCAAGGTTACTTAAAATTGCTGCAATTAATACCTGAAAGTAAGGATTCACTTTTAGGCGAGTTTAATTATGCTTATGCCATCCTATTTTAGGTTCATAACCTCACATCGAGTTTCATGTTTAGGGTGACGGTTAAGTCTTGCTCAGCGTTATGCTCACCGATGCTATCCGAGTTGTTTTGCAGGTATTTGACTTTATGCTTAAGAGAAGGGATGCCGATGAGACTTGAGAACCTCCGAGTGCTTACTCAAAGGGCATCCTCGCCGCTGCAGACTGTCTTTGTGTTGCTAGTAAGAAACAGTCCGTGGGCTGGATTGTTTCTTTGTTGCTAGTTTAGAAAGGAGTCGTGAGAGTTATAGTCTTCCGCTGTAGCTTATTTTGAGATAAGTATTTGTAAAACACTTTTGTACGCTTCCGTAAATGATTTATGTAATGTGATGTGTTTCTTCGACCCATGTGCTGTTGGGTGCCGCATATCATGGCACCACCCAACGAGATCCTGTCCCTCACAGCGTGGTATTAGAGCTGCGTTGGGAATAGCACATGGATTGGGTATCATATTACGTTAAAATTTAGGATACGGTGAGATAACGGTATTAGGCCCACATATAGCCTATTATTAGCATATGATGAAGGTGGCAAGCTAACCTATTTGTTATGTCAGAAAATCGTGCATCTTAGGACGTTCTATGTCTTGGGGGGTGCATGTAAGCGCTGTCCACCAGTGTGAGACCTATGTGTGATGAATACATTGGCTTTGACGATAAAAGTTTTGAATACTACCAAAATACCTTTTTAACAAGGTCCGAGCTCCTGCAAGGTCCGACGATAGGTCCGACTTGTTTTGGGTAGCTCCGGCAAGGTCCGACGTAAGGTTCGACTTGCTTTGTCTAGGTCTGACTTATTTTGGCTAGGTCCGACTTGTTTTTGCTAGCTCCGGTGCTAGGTCCGACTAGCTTTGGTAAGTTCTGTGCTAGGGCCGACTAAGCTTTAGTAAGCTCCGGCGCTGGGTCCGACTAGCTTTGGTAAGCTTCGGTTCAAGGTCCGGTTAGCTTTGGTAAGGTTCGAAGCTTGATTGCAATGGTTCTGCTTTTAACTTGCAATGTTTCGAACTTGCTTTACTCTTATGGAAAGTTTTCTTAGTATTATTTTACTAAGTTTTTGGTGTGTTTTGGTGGTTATGGCTGATATCATTTTGCTATGGTTTACAACATGCTTATGTGAGGTGCTCACGTAAGATGTTGTAGTTTCGGAACTAACGAGAGTCAAGTCGAGGACTTGTGCTCAGAAGTATTGGTTGTTTATTCATGTGCAGGTGTTGCTTGAGTTCAAGACATGGCTGGTGACGGGACCCATTGAACTAGTCTTAGGGAGAAAATGAGGTTCAACAACCAAGTTCAGAAGGAATTGTGGTTGAGTTGATCGGGAGGTTGCGCAGTATGTTTGAATCAAGAACAATGCATATGAAGGTATCTTGGACGTTGTTGGAAGATGTTTGCACGTGTGCAAGGAGTGCATGGACGTGGCTGCATGGTTCCATGGAGTGATGAAGAGATGTGGACGTAAAGAATTGGTCGGAAAGGTCCGACTGACTAGGTTATGGACTCAGGCTGCGGCTGAGTCGTGTTTGACTCAAATATGGAAAGTTTTGAGTTGGTTATGATAGGATTTCGTGTGGATCACGAATTTGAGTTATTTTAGAAATGTGGGATACGTTCCTAAGGTGTTTGGAAGTATTAAGATTGCTTCTATCTGCATATAGAAGAGTCCTAAGCAGTATTGGAAAGTTACAGTTTGAATCCAAGTAGGAGTAGGAGTCCTAGTTTGAGTTGAGTTGGCCTTCGGGCTGGTTATATAAGCAAGGGACGCCAGAGCTAGTGGGGCATGACTTTGGGGCTGTTCCTCTTGTGTTTTGATAAATAAAATTCGTATTCTAAAGGAACTTTTGTGCCTTGTTCGTCCGACTTGTTTCAGACAAGTTTTTTCTCGTCGAGTTTCTGTTCAGCACTATCTTGCTTTGGTGGTTTTATCATAACTCGAGTTTTACAGATCCAAATGATGTGATTCTTTTTGGGTTGTCTTCACAACTTGATTATATATCATCTATGTAAATTTCACGGTCATTGAATTTGTGGTTTCTGATCTACATGAGTTTCTTTGCAGTATTTCAGAACTATTTTTCTCGCGTAGGACAGATTGACCTTTGTTCGATCTTTCGATCGTAACTTGAGTTTCTCTCAACGGATTTTCATGCTTCTTGTTGTGATGTCTTCGTGACTTGATTCTCTACAATCTATACTAGTTTTGTCACAGTTGAACACGTTTAGATTAGTCGCACACACGGTTTCTTTAACAGATCGGTTTTCTGCTGAGGGGTGTTTTGTTGCTTCCGCTGAAAAGTTTTTATCTACCATTCACCCCCCCTCTGGTAGTTTCAAGAACTTGGCTCGAGTGATATAGACATTGGAAGTGATGAAGATGAAGATGATCTGGCAAACTTGTGCGTCATGGCGGGCAAATCAAAATCAAGGTTGGAGGATGCAGAACACAACAGTGACAACGAAGAGGTATGTCCTACTTGCAAAGAAATGTGTGATGCTATTTCTCGTGCCACTATTATTGTTAAGAAAAAGGACAAAAATCCTAGCGACAATGCTGTTAAAATTGAGTCACTAGAATCTGAAATTAATCATTTAAAATCCTTGATTCCTAGTGATGATTCTTGTTCCTCATGTGATTTAATATATGAACAATTGTCCTCTCTAAGAAGTGCACACACCTCCACACTTGATAAACTTGAACTTGAAATCGAAAAGAACAAAAAGCTTGCTGCACTTAATGATAAAAACTTGAAAGATGCTTGTTGTTCTACAATTGATTTGTATTGTTCTACTTGCGATGATCTTGATAAGAAACTACAAGATGCTATGAAACAAATTTCTATATTGAACAATGCTTTACGTTCTCATGAAGTTAAATATTGTTCCAATTGCAAATTAAAAGGAGAAACTTCATGTGAAAATTGTCTTGATCTATCAAATAAACTTGATAACATGCATAAGACATTAGATCGGTTTTGTAATGGGAATAAGAACCTAAACTTGCTGCTGAATTCTTCCAAGTCTTGCAATGATAAAACTGGTTTAGTTTTTGATTCACATGCTCATGCTAAGGAACATCCACCTAAATTGTAAAATCATTAGGAAGTGGTTTGATTCAAATAGTTCCTAAACAAAAAGAAGTGATTTTAAATCTGCAGGAGTGTTGTCACATTTGGGTTCAAATAAGTATACTGCATGCTCATCTAGACATGAACACAAAGTTAAATTTCATTGTACCTATTGTGGTAGAGATGGTCATGTCATAGATTTTTTGTTATAGACTAGCTAAACAACATAAAAAGGAAAGATTGCAAGCTAGATCTTATAACTCTCATGCAAAATTTGCTGCACATACTAAACCGAATGTCAGGAACATGCAACCTGCTGTTATGAGTCAGAAATATTCAAAGTTTACTTCCGGAGCTTCAGTTTTTGCCTTCGGAGCTTCAGTTTTTGCCTCCGGACCTTGTGTTTTTGCCTCCGGAGCTACTGATTTTCGTGCTACACAAGTAACACCTCATAGGTCAGTAGTTAAGAACAAAAATCTCAAACTTTGACTCATAAACCTGCTGTTTTATCTCAGCTTTCGCATGTTATTCCTGCTGGACGTCGTGTGACTCAGTACTGGATTCCTAAATGCCTTTTAACTAACCCCAATATTGAGTCATCGACGTATTGTGCTTCTATGTAGGTTACACGCTTGAGGAAGGAGAACATTTGGATTGTGGATTCAGGTTGCTCATGCCACATGACCGGTAACAAAGAATGGTTCTCCTCTCTCTCTTTTGTGTCACGTGTAGAGAATGTTACTTTTGCCGATAATTCTTCAACTCCTATAATTGCTAAAGGTTCGGTTAAAGTAAATGATCACTACACTTTGAAGGATGTGGCACTTGTCAAAAATTTGAAATACAACTTGCTTTCTGTTTTACAATTGCTAGATGAAAATTTGGAAAAAAATCAATAAAAACTGCTGCAAAGTTGTAGAATCAAATAGTGAGCTTATTTTTAACATGTCTCGGTTTGGAAGAGTTTTTAAAGCTTATTTTGATATGTCTTCCTCTAAGAATAGATGTCTAGTTGCAAATGATTCCAAAGGTTTATATTTTTGGCATCGTAGACTTGGTCACGTAGGCTTTGATCATATCACACGTGTTAGTGCTCTTGATCGCATACGTGGGCTGCCTAAGCTTAAAGGGGACAAAGAAATTATGTGCTCTTCTTGTAGACATGCTAAGATGGTTGCAGGTTCACATGCTCCTCTCACAATGACCATGACAACTGAACCGGGTCAACTTTTACACCTTGACACCGTAGGACCTTCACGTGTTCAATCCTTCGGAGGTAAATGGTATGTTCTTGTGATTGTTGATGACTATTCTAGATACTCTTGGGTTTACTTTATGGCATCTAAGAATGAAGCTTTTAGTCACTTTAGAACTTTATTTCTTAGATTATCAATTGATCACCCTGGATCTTTAAGCGCAATTAGAAGTGATAATGGAACCGAATTTAAAAATCAGTCGTTTGATCACTTTTGTGCTGAAAATGCAATAGATCATCAATTTTCTTCACCATATGTACCTCAACGAAACGGTGTTGTAGAGATAAAGAACAAAACCTTAGTTGAGATGGCTTGGACTATGCTTGATGAATATCAAATTCCTAGGAAATTTTGGGCTGATGCAGTGACGCCCTCAATTCTGTGGAAAACCACGGAACCGAGAACTAATGCATATGTGTGCCCAGGATGTTCATCACACATACACATATGTTCCACAAACTGAATTCAGATTATATATTACCACGAATAACAGAGTTTATTACAATATCTCATGAGTCTTGGACTCATGTTCACAGCGGATGTCTTTATTTCTATGCAGCGGAAGTCTTTTATTCTAATGCGGAAGCGATTTAACTAATGCGGAAGCAAATCTGAGCAGGAGTGGCTCCATCTCTACTCCCTCCACAGGCAAGGATGAGAATAGATCACACGCCTTAATGTTCCACTTGGTCTTCATAGTAGTCTTCTTCTGCTGCTGATGAGGAGATAATAATGCAAGTTTGAGTACAATGATGTACTTAGCAAGTGCGAGAAAAACATGATATGTAGCTCATAACAAGGTAGGTATAAAAAGGCTTATTTGCAGAAAAGCAGATTTATAAAACCATGATAAAACAGCAACTTAACTTTAGATGAATGTAATCCCAGTATGTATTAAATTACCAACATACCTCCATCACTTTCCATGTTCCACCCGAACATTAACCAACTTGATTCTTACTCACGAATACCTCCTCGTATTCGCTACCATCTCACGAATACCTTCCCGTATTCGCTACCATCTCATCTCATAAACAACTTTCGTCTCACACCGAGACCAATCTCGTTGCCATGACTCAACAGTCATGCAACCATCTAATCACCCAGGCTCAACAGTCCCAAAACCAAACCATAACATAATCAATAACCATAACCAAGATCGTTAACCATAACCAATAACCATCCCAACTAATCATGGCAGTTGGCCAGGCGCTTGTGACCGTAAGCTCGGCTATCATGATAGTTTTAGACTCTGTAGAGTTTGCACCTCTTTACCCACAAGTTTGTGATTTTGTCACCCGTCGGCGACTGCAGAACCTCCATTATACTAGATGTATGGACTCACTAAGGTTTCACCGGCAGGCTAGAATCTCCAATTCTCCCACCCACGGGCCCCCTTTTGTGCCATGCAGTTCCCAGGGCAGTCCTCACTCGACTCCCATTCCACGCGCCTTCCACAGTCCATAACACTCTAGCAACTTACCTAATTACTCAGCTAAGCCGCACCCATACTTGGCCTTGTGGTGGCACTGTTATCCTGGCATGTGCAAGCATGAACCGGTCCTTAGATCTACGGCAAGCAAACCACCATCTCATGCTACCTCATTCACAAACCCAGTCTTGCCTAGATCTCCCTCCGATCCATGTTCATTAACATCATCAGTTTCTCATATCATTACGAGTGCAGTTAGCTAGACACATCTATCTCGCTTCCCAATCCCATGGACTCAGCGAAGCATAAAACAAAAACCATACCCGACTCATAAAATATCCCTGGCGACAAGTGTGGTTTAACCAAAACTAGTTAACTCCTATAAAAAGGGTTTCCCATCATGTTTGACTCAGCACACACACCTTTTCGCAAAACAAAACAGTTTTACCCAAAACATAGGATCAATATGGTCAAGGAGCACTTGCCTTGTTCTTGCGGTTCCGGTTGTTCTTGGATCTCAAAACCTTGTTGCTGCAGTTAGTCGTAGACAGCTCCCTGAGCTTGTCCCGCTATGTAGGATCACGCGCATACAAGATTCACAACAATCAATATCATGCACATACCTTAAACTAGATGCGATGATGCATATGCATGCTATCCTATGATTAGTTTTATTAGATTGGTTTGCGCGTGTTCTTGCATGGCTTGCATGGATTTTATGATGAACAGAGGTGTTCGGATCAAAGGTGGACGTGGCGATGATCTTGTCTTTAGATCAACCTGATCATCAAGTGATCTGTCCACAAGAAGGCTTCTGTTCGAAAGGAATCAAAGAACAGATGCAAAGAAAACATAACGATGTCGTAAGGTGGTATTGGAGACCTACCTTACATTCTTCTCGGTCTCGAGGTCCTCCTCAGATCGTTGGACTTTCCTCCGGCGATCTTCCTTGCTGCACTCCGGCGATGGTTTACTCGGCGGGTTGCGACTAGGGCTCTAAGTTGTCGGCTCAGGAGTTGGAAAAGAAGTTTGTAGTTTCGGCCAGAGGTTCTGGGTTCTATTTATAATCAGGAATAGAAGAGTCCTAATCTGATTGTATCCCGAGTAAGAGTCCTGTTCAAATTTGTCGTTGAATCTTACAACTTATCTTTAGTTGATTTGGTGCGGTATCATTGTGGAATTCAGATCGGTTTCTGTTCCGGTATTTGTACGTGTACAGATTCCAAAATCGCTTTAGAACCCGTTACCTTCGCGGCGATGAGCTCCGGAGGCTCCACGTGTCCATCGGGCCTGGTCTCTCCTTTTCCGCATAGACGGGCTCCGGTTGTGCCGCGTGTCAAACAAGCGAGACCTCCCTCTTCCTCGGAGGTGAGCTCCACGTGCGCCACGTATTCTGGTGGTCGGGACCTCCTCTCTTACTCGTAGGTGGCTCCGCGCACGCCACGTGTCAGTGCCGGACCTTTCCTCTCTTCTTTCCTCAGAGACGTGCTCCGAAGTTAACACGTGTACAGCACCGACGGACCTCCCGGAGATAAGCTCCGGTGGCGACACGTGTTCCATAGGGTTTGACCTCTCTTCCTTTGTGGAGATGAGCCCCGAGCCTGCCACGTAGCCAGCTTAGCGGCGGACCCCTCCCCACTTTGCAGGGATGAGCTCAGAACACGCCACGTGGCCAGCGGGCCGCGGGAGTTGTCTTCGGCGCTCTCTGTGAACTGGATTCGGCTCTTACTGGCTATCTATTTGATGATTTCTCTGTCCCCACTTCTTAAAATGTTTTTCTCTACATGAAATATGAATACATGCAGAAACCAGAGATGAGGGTGTCACAGATGCAATTGCAACCTCTTGTTATGTCTAAAATCATGTTTTCTTGCGTGCTAAGCTAGGTAAAACACCATATGAGCTCAGGTTTGTACATAGGCCTAGTGTCACACACTTTAGGGTCTTTGGATGCAAATGCTTTGTTAAGAAACATGGTAATCTTGATAAATTTGAAACTAGATCTGTTGGTGACATGTTTCTTGGTTATCCAACTCATACTAGAGGCTACCGTGTGCTTTTACTTGATACTAACAAAATTGTGGAGACTTGTGAGGTTTCTTTTGATGAAGCTATCCCAGGTACTAGTTCAAATATTGCAAGTCCGGATCCATATCCATAGGGGGAGAGTATTTTCGTTGAAGAAGAAGAAGAAGTGGTGCTGCTGCCCGAAAATTCAGCAGCTAATGACATTGTTCCAGCTCCTGATATTGATTCACAGCCGGCACCGATGACCACCATTGCTGGTCCAGATCCTCCTCACGTCACAAGCTCATCTATTTGTGATGAACATGAAGAAGAAGAAGCTTGTGAAGTGTCCACTCCCCTCCGGATTCTCAAAAGTCATCCTCCACAACAAATTATTGGAAGCTTGCATGAACGAGTTACAAGATCCAGGTTTTTCAACCCCAATTCTCATGCTCATTCTGCTTTTGTTGCTTCTTTTGAACCCAAAGATATATAACACACACTCACTAATGAATCTTGGATTATTGCCATGCAAGAAGAGTTAGAAAATTTTGAAAGAAATAATGTTTGGAAACTTGTACCTCCACCTCAAGGTCACACTTTAATTGGAACTAAATGGGTGTTCAAAAATAAACAAAGTGAGGATGGGGTTGTGGTTAGGAATAAGGCTAGGTTGGTTGCTCAAGGTTTCACACAAGTTGAAGGTCTAGATTTTGATGAAACTTTTGCTCCTGTTGCTAGATTAGAAGCCATAAGAATTTTGTTAGTTTTTGCTGCATCTAAAGGTTTTAAGCTATATCAAATGGATGTTAAAAGTGCTTTTCTTAATGGATACATAGATGAGGAGGTTTATGTCAAACAACCACCTGGTTTTGAAAATCCAAATTTTCCTAATCATGTTTATAAACTGTCCAAAGCCTTGTACGGTCTCAAACAAGCCCCTAGAGCATGGTATGATAGGTTAAAAACATTCTTACTTGAAAATGGGTTTACCATGGGCAAGGTTGATAAAACTCTTTTTGTGCTTAAGCATGGCAATGACTCATTATTCGTTCAAGTGTATGTGGATGATATTATCTTTGGTTGTGCTTCTCATGATCTTGTGTCCAAGTTTTCAGCTATGATGAGTTCAGAATTTGAGATGAGTATGATGGGAGAACTCACGTACTTTTTAGGGCTGCAAATCAAGCAAACCAAGGAGGGTACCTTTGTGCATCAAACAGAGTACACAAAAGATCTCCTAAGGTGCTTCAACTTGGACAAAAGCAAGCCTCTTCGGACACCAATGGGAACAGCAACAACACTTGAACTTGATGAAGATTGTGATCCCGTTGATCAAAAAGAATATAGAAGCATGATCGGATCACTTTTGTATCTCACGGCATCAAGACCGGACATACAATTCAGCGTATGTCTTTGTGCATGGTTTCAAACCTCCCCACGTGCTTCACATCGTCAAGACGTCAAAAGGATTCTCAGGTACTTACATGGAACTCAAGAATTTGGCATTTTTCTTCCTTCTTCCTCAACCGTTACTTTGAAAGCTTTTTTCCGGTGCTGATTTTGGGGGTTGTAGGATTGATAGGAAAAGTACTTCTGGTGCTTGTCATTTTCTTGGTAATTCACTTGTTGCCTGGTCCTCTAGAAAACAAAGTTCAGTTGCACAATCCACAGCCGAATCTGAATATGTAGCTGCTGCTAGTGCTTGCTCACAAATTCTTTGGGTTGTTCAAACACTTAAGGACTATGAGGTTGATCTAGATAGTGTTCCACTGTTTTGTGATAACACTAGTGCCATTTGCATTGCTAAAAAACCCGTGCAACATTCGAGAACTAAGCACATTGACATTAGGTATCACTTTCTCCGTGATAATGTCGAAAAAGGGAACATTGTGTTTCACCATGTAGATACCGAACAACAATTGGCTGACATTTTTATAAAACCTTTGGATTTCACTCGTTTTTGTTACATTCATAGTGAAATAGGGGTTATGCATCCTCATGGCTTAAATTGAGGGAGAATTTTGAAACTTGGGAAGTCTATGTGTGAATCTGAAATTAAAATAATATGAGCATAATATTTCATGCATATATGACTTTGTGATTCCTTTTTCATGCTGAAAGTTCTTACTACATTACTCGTGTTATACATTTTTTAGTTTTTACCATGTCTAGTAATTGGAATAATTACTTACACTAAATCTGGTCATGGTCGAACTTTCTTGCTGTTTTGAACTTGTTGTATGCTCACAAGTGCTTTTAATCATAAAGAATTAATCAAGTAATCAACTCACATGTTGAGTTTTTATGTTCAAATAAAAAATGAGAAAAGATCAAGAGAATATGCATGCATCGCACTTCTTCTTTTGAGATGGCTTATCATTGCACTTAGATATGAACTTGAAAGGAGTTGTGTATGACTAAAACCACGTCCTTAAGCTTCTGACTGTCAAATGATATAGGCTTGGCTTGGTTGGTTAGAATAAGGCTGATGCTGCATATAATCTCTTGCAAATGTCATAAGATCAAAATTTGTGCTTTAAATGATAAATAAAATGCAGCAACAGGTGTCATGCTTTCAGGTCTTCAAATAGTTAAGTTTGTGATATCATGACTTGTTTAAATTGAAAATTACACTTGATCTCTAGCATGGCATACACTACTTTATGTATCTCATTGATGTGATAGTGTAAGTTACTTGATAGTATGATTTGGATGAGCTTTGTTTTATATGTATATGTTATAATGTGCTCATAACAAATTAAAGTTTCTCTTTTTGTACCTTGCTGAATACATTGTCAAAGGGGGAAAATTGATCACACATTGCACACATTCACAAGTGTTTTGGCACGATTCTTCTCGGGGGGAGAATTTTTGGTATTTTTGTTTTTCTTCTCATTTTATTTCTGATTTACAAAGGGGGAGAAATTGTTTTCAAAACTTTTCATGTGAGTAAGCAAATGTTTGGATTTTAAGTGGTGTTGCCAATGCATTCATCAAGGTGGGGATTGTGAGATCTATGTGTGCTGAATATATTGGCTTTGACGATAAAAGTTTTGAATACTACCAAAACACCTTTTTAACAAGGTCTGACTCTAGGTCCGAGCTCCTGCAAGGTCCGACGATAGGTCCGACTTGTTTTGGGTAGCTCCGGCAAGGTCCGACTTGCTTTGTCTAGGTCTGACTTATTTTGACTAGGTCCGACTTGTTTTTGCTAGCTCCGGTGCTGGGTCCGACTAGCTTTGGTAAGTTCCGTGCTAGGTCCAACTAAGCTTTAGTAAGCTCCGGCGCTGGGTCCGACTAGCTTTGGTCCGGTTCAAGGTCCGGTTAGCTTTGGTAAGGTTCGGAGCTTGATTGCAATGGTTCTGCTTTTAACTTGCTTTACTCTTATGGAAAGTTTGATTAGTATTATTTTACTAAGTTTTGGTGTGTTTTGGTGGTTATGGCTGATATCGTTTTGCTATGGTTTGCACCATGCTTATGTGAGGTGCTCACGTAAGATGTTGTAGTTTCGGAACTCACGAGAGTCAAGTCGAGGACTTGTGCTCAGAAGTATTGGTTGTTTATTCAAGTGCAGGTGTTGCTTGAGTTCAAGACATGGCTGGTGACAGGATCCATTGAACTAGTCTTAGGGAGAAGATGATGTTCAACAACCAAGTTCGGGAGGAATTGTGGTTGAGTTGATCGGAAGGTTGCGCAGTTTGTTTGAATCAAAAACAATGCATATGAAGGTATCTTGGACGTCGTTGGAAGACGTTTGCATGTATGCAAGGAGTGCATGGACGTGGCTGCATGGTTCCAAGGCGTGATGAAGAGATGTGGACGTAAAGAATTGGTCGGAAAGGTCCAACTGACTAGGTTATGGACTCAGGCTGCGGCTGAGTCGTGTTTGACTCAAATATGGAAAGTTTTGAGTTGGTTATGATAGGATTTCGTGTCGGTCACGAATTTGAGTTATTTTAGGAATGTGGGATACGTTCCTAAGGTGTTTGGAAGTCTTAAGATTGCTTCTATCTGCGGATAGAAGAATCCTAAGCAGTATTGGAAAGTTACAGTTTGAATCCAAGTAGGAGTAGGAGTCCTAGTTTGAGTTGAGTTGGCCTTCGGGCTGGTTATATAAGAAAGGGAGGTCACAGCTCGTGGGGAACGAATTTGGGTCTGTTCCTCTTGTGTTTTGATAAATAAAATTCGTGTTCTAAAGGAACTTTTGTGCCTTGTTCGTCCGACTTGTTCCAGACAAGTTTTTCTCGTCGAGTTTCTGTTCAGCACTATCTTGCTTCGGTTGTTTTATCATAACTCGAGTTTTACAGATTCAATTGATGTGATTCTTTTTGGGTTGTCTTCACAACTTGATTATATATCATCCGTGAAAATGTCACGGTCATTAAATTTATGGTTTCTGATCTACACGAGTTTCTTTGCAGTATTCCAGAACTGTTTTTCTCGCGTAGGATAGATTGACCTTTGTTCGATCTTTCAATCGTAACTTGAGTTTCTCTCAACGGATTTTCATGATTCCTGTTGTGACTTATTCATGACTTGATTCTCTACAATTTATACTAGTTTTTTTCACAGTTGAACACGTTTTAAATTAGTCGCACACACAGTTTCTTTAACAGATCGGTTTTCTACTGAGGGGTGTTTTGTTGCTTCCGCTGAAAAGTTTTTATCTACCATTCACCCCCTCTGGTAGCTTTACACGTGTACTTCGATCCTACAACCAGTGCACACAAGCTGAAGGGTGGAGCCCTACGGGTGGCAGGTAACCCAACTCGCTTTAGTATCCTCTACGACTCTTCATGTCCTTTGGGGTATTCGAGCAACGCCATTCCCTGGCGTGCTTTGGGCAAGTATGGGATACCCCGTCACGTGGTCAGTAACGTGAACACGTATCTCAAGTCGTGTTTGGCTTGAGAACACCTGGGCAAGTGATGACGGCCGGGTGTACAAACTGTTATGGATACCGGGTTCAGTGTGCAGACGAACCTGATGATTGAGTGTGTTTTATGTAGGTACTAACCATGAAAACCTTAGTATGTGTAGAACACGTCTGCGAGTGACCATTTTAGTACCACCTAATGATACGTATATGCCGGTGTAATCCGGTTAGGTTTTTCGTTGGTGAGGCAACGTAGTACCGTCATATGTCTTACGGTGCATCGCCACCGTACTACACTGGATAGTGTTCTTTCATATGAAGAAATCACTCATGACTAAATTTCAAAATTTAAAATGGATGTTGGAAAGCACATATTAGTTACTGAGCTCTTCATTTGAACTAAATTTCAAAGAAGAGAATTGATAGGCTTCTTTTATCCGAAAACAGAGTGCTTTGTTCTGGCAGAAATTTTTGCTGGAATTTGACAGAGCATAACTCTCTGTATATTGACCCAATGAAGGTATATGATACAGTTATGGAAAGGTTTTTAAGTGCTCTACAACTTTTCTGTAGGCCTCCAGAGCAAAATCAGACACCAAATTGGTTGAATGTACAGTTGAATGCAAACTGTTCAGAAAACAGAACAGCTGCAACCTTTTCTGGATGTTTCTGTAAATTAGCCATAACATTCTGTATAAAAATCCCTAAGAGTCATATAATACACTGTTGGAAAGGTTATGAAACTTGCAAAGATTTTGTAGTTCATAGTTTGTTCAGAATTGTACTCCATTTGTATGTACAACTGTGATGAAAACAGCCCCATACAAAGTAGATGCTGGCAAATTTTAGCCAGAAATTCTGTCCACTTTGAACAATCATAACTTTTGATCCAGAAATTATATAGGGGCATATGAGTGCTCGTTGGAAATATACTGAAGTTAACTTTAACTTTGATATTCAACTTGAGTTATAAAAATGCTGGTAACTGGATCGAAATCTGAGTTGAGTACAGAAAGGTCTGTTCTGTACAGAATAGGGGAATTGTTTATGTTGGCTTTTGAAAGATGTGTAAACATGAAGTATTGTTATGCTTTCCTAAAGTTTAGCATGTTCTTGTTTTACATACTTTCACATACTGCTGAGATCATGTTTTGACTCCCCTCAAAATTATGCTTTTGCAGTATGGTGCGTACTCATTCGCCGAGTAGGGCTGAAAGTTCTCGCCGAGACAGTGATGACTCGATTCCACCAGGGGCACCGCCATCAACGGTATGGGCGGATGTCATGGCTCAGATGGTCGAGTCAAGTCAATAGAACACAAGAATACTCCAAACCTTGGTACAACAGGGCTTACTCCAACGTACGCAACAGGACGTTCCACCTCGGAACGCCTATTTCGATTTCTTGGCGACACAACCGCCTATTTTCACGGAAGCCAATGAACCAGTGGAAGCTGAACAGTGGCTTCGAGTTATGGAGTCCAAGTTTGGAGTGTTTGAGTGCGATGAATATCAGAAGGCTTTGTTCGCAGCTCAACAGCTCCATGGAGCCGCTGGAAATTGGTGGTTCAC
Source organism: Neostapfia colusana (assembly GCA_030760725.1). Lineage (NCBI taxonomy): Eukaryota > Viridiplantae > Streptophyta > Magnoliopsida > Poales > Poaceae > Neostapfia > Neostapfia colusana. The sequence continues at coordinate 97,096,855 of JASWHV010000007.1, read as the reverse complement.
TTATCTCGCCACCATTCCGGAAGGCCATCAAGTGGAATGGACGGAATTTCGTGAAGCATTCCGTGCTTGTCACATTCCTATGGGTTTTATCAAGGCCCAGCAGCAAGAATTTAGGAACTTGAATCAAGGGGACATGAGTGTCCTCGAGTATGTCAAACGGTTCAACCTTTTGGCACAATATGCTCCTGCGTATGCGACGAGCGAAGCTGCGAGATGTGACTACTTTTTCTATGGCCTGAATGCCATATTAAAAGATAAGTTAGCTTTGTTCAATCAAGGCAGTTACACCGAGTTGATCAGTGCTGCCCTGCTGCAAGAACAAGCGACACTTGAGTGTCAAGCAGAGAAGAGGGACCGGGAGGATGTGCAAGAAGACACACCAGTTGTTTCTCGTAAAGTACCGTGTGGTGTATCACACACCATCCGATGAGATATGGCAAGCACCAGTAAGATCAACTCCGTACAGATTTCCTGCTCAAGAATCTTGTCTTGAAGCAACACCTTTGCCACAACAACAAATGACACCTGTTGCATCATTGCTGCAACCAAGTACATCGACTTCTCAACCATAAGTCAACGAAGAACCGGGGAAACCTCCGTGTTCTTATTGCCACCGTTCAGGGCATTTTAGGCAGGAATGCCGGGAGAAGTTGTTGAACACCAGACAACCATCATTATCAGGTGGTATGCCGCCACCTGCTCAAGTGAATATAACAGCATTGCAATCTCGGAGTGTGCAACATCTTGCTATTGAGGATGTCCCGGAGGGAGCACCGGTGTTAGCGGGCATGTTTACTCTCAAAGACGTGCCCGTGCTTGTACTTTTTGATTCCGGTGCAACTCACAATTTTATCAGTCAAACCTGCGTGGATCAGCACCACTTATCCACCAATACTCCCACAACGAGTTATCTCATACGTTCACCAGGAGGAAATATCTCTGCTAATCAGATTGTGTCCCGAGCAGCTTTGTGTTTGGGCGGAAAAATATACCCAACATCGCTGATTATGTTGGATAGGCAGAAGATAGATATAATATTAGGAATGTCTTGGTTAAATCACCAAGGTGCCATTCTCAATATCGGTAACCGGACTGTCCAGATTTACTCGCCGATCCACGGACAGCACACGCTGTTTTTAGACAGCGAAGATCCAGATATGGTAGAGGCCTACCACATGGAAGCGCTTAAACTTGAAGATATTCCGGTGGTACGTAATTATCCCGACGTGTTTCCCAATGATTTACCGGGCATTCCGCCCGAACGGGACGTCGATTTCAAGATTGAACTGGCACCGGGAACAACACCTATATCACGAAGGCCTTACAAGATGGCACCTAACGAGCTAGCGGAGTTGAAAGAGCAAGGGTTTCATACGACCAAGTTCTTCACCTTGGGGTTACTCAGCGCTGTTCATTAAGAAGAAGGACGAAACACTATGGCTATGTGTTGATTACCGTCCTCTCAATGCTGTCACAATAAAGAACAAGTATCCTTTGCCCCGCATTGACATCCTGTTCGATCAACTTGTGGGTGCCAAGGTATTTTTGAAGATGGACCTTCGGTCTGGATATCATCAAATCAAGATCCAACCGGAGGACATACCGAAGACAGCTTTCTCAACGAGATACGGACTCTATGAGTATCTCGTCATGTCATTTGGGTTAACCAACGCTCCGGCACACTTCATGTACTTGATGAATTCGGTGTTCATGCCGGAGTTAGACAAGTTCGTCGTGGTATTCATTGACGATATATTGGTTTACTCCAAATCTGAAGAAGAGCATGCTGAACATCTGCGTATCGTGCTACAACGGTTGGGGGCACAAATTATATGCCAAGTTCAGCAAGTGCGAGTTCTGGATTGATCAAGTGCCTTTCCTAGGACGTATTAATTTCAGCAGAAGGCATCGCTGTGGACCCCAGCAAGATTGAACAAGTGCTGAAGTGGGAATCTCCCAAATCTGTCCACGAGGTCCGAAGTTTCCTAGGTTTAGCGGGGTATTATCGTAGGTTCATTCCGAGCTTCTCAAAAGTTGTTAAACCAATGACGGAGCTGCTGAAGAAGGGCACTAAATACATGTGGAATGCAGCATGTGAAGCCGCATTCAAAACTTTGGTGAAACATCTCACAACAGCTGCAGTTCTTGCTCAGCCAGACGCGACGAAGCCATTTGATGTATACTGTGATGCATCCGGCATCGGTCTCGGCTGTGTTCTTATGCAAGAAGGGTGTGTAGTCGCCTATGGGTCTCGTCAACTGTGAAACCACAAGCAGCATTATCCAACTCACGATCTTGAGCTTGCTGCAGTGGTGTTGGCGTTAAAGATGTGGAGGCATTATCTACTTGGTAATCTTTTTCACCTCTACACCGACCATAAAAGCCTGAAGTATATCTTCACGCAGAAGGAGCTGAATATGAGACAAAGGAGATGGTTGGAGCTCATAAAAGATTATGAAATTGAGATCCACTATCATTCAGGAAAAGCCAACGTAGTTGCCGACGCGCTTAGTCGGAAAGCCCACGTTCACAACTTGGCGACTGCTGAGTTGGAAGCTGAAGAACCCAGTCTCCGTGTCATTCCGTATGGCGCGCTTTATAATCTCGTGCTCATTCCAACAATCCGTGAAGAGATTGTTGAGGCTCAAAGAAGAGACAAGGGTATGTCTCACATACGGAGAAGGCTAGAAAACGGAGAGGTGAAATGCTTCCGGAAGGATGAGAACGGTACGATATGGTTTAACGACCGTGTAGTGGTACCACGCAATATGAAACTCCGGAAGAAGATCTTGGATGAAGCCCACCTATCTAAGTTTTCCATTCATCCCGGAAGTAACAAGATGTACCAAGATTTGAAACAGAAATTTTGGTGGATGAGGATGAAGAGGGAAATCGCTAAATATGTATCCGAATGTGATACGTGTAGGCGGGTCAAGGCTGATCACATGCGGAAAGCCGGACCGCTACAACCTTTGAAGATACCGGCATGGAAGTGGGAGGATGTGAGTATGGATTTCATCGTCAGATTACCGCTCATATCATGGAAGCATGACTCGATATGGGTGATCATTAACCGGTTGACAAAGTCAGCTCATTTCATACCGGTGAACACTCATTATCGAGCAAGGCAATATGCGGAGTTATACATCTCCAGAATTGTATGCTCACATGGTGTCCCGAAGACCATCATCTCCGATCGAGGTGCACTGTTTGTTGCTCATTTTTGGGAACAGCTGCATGCCTCGTTGGGCACCAAGCTGATTAGAAGCTCCGCATATCACCCTCAAACCGATGGACAAACTGAGAGGGTGAATCAAGTGCTTGACTATATGTTGAGAGCGTGTGCCATCCACCACGGTAAAAATTGGGATGATCACCTACTGTTGGTGGAGTTTTCATACAACAACGGGTATCAAGCGAGGATTAAAATGGCACGTATGAAGCTCTCTACGGCCGGAAGTGTCGCACACCGCTGAATTGGTGTGAGTCTGGCAAAAGAGTTCTGTTTGGGATTGATCTTGTCAACGAAGTCGAAGACCGAGTTCGGTTGATACAAGAGAACTTGAAGGCTGCACAATCCTGACAGAAGAGCTACGCTGATCAAAGGCGCAGGCCTTTGCATTTTGACGTCGGAGAGCACATGTATCTTCGTGTATCTCCGATGAAGGGGATTCACCGGTTCGGTGTAAAGGGGAAACTCGCTCCCCATTTTGTTGGTCCTTTTGCTATCACGGAGAAGTGCGGACCCGTAGCCTACCGGCTGGAACTACCAGCAAGTCTAGCGGGTGTTCATGATGTATTTCATGTGTCACGACTGCGGAAGTTCCTCAAATTCACCGCTGCTGTTCGCACCGAGGAAATCGACGAATTGAAACCGGACCTGACCTACACCGAGCAACCGGTTCAGATTTTGGATGAAAAGACCCGGGTAACCCGGAACCGGACGATCAGGTTTTTCAAAGTACTGTGGAGTAATCATACCGCGGAAGAGGCGACGTGGGAAAGTGAATATTACCTCCGCACTAACTATCTGGAACTTTTAGCTTTGTACAATTTGTAATTACCTCTCCCGTCTCGTTCTTCGCTTGTAATCTGGGGACGAGATTCTTTTAAGGGGGGAGGAATGTAAAAGTCCCGAAAACAGGTACATGAATAAAACTAAGGTTTGAGTTCATATGTGTGGCAAAGATATGAAAAATGGGACTTGCTAAAACTTTTATTCATGCAAAGTGATACATGGATGAGCATCCAAAAATGAGGCTCACACTTTTATTTAAAAGTGTTGAACCAATAAGGATTTAAATACCTTTTGCATGTAAGTTTGAAAATCAGATTTAAAATTCAAAGTTCACACATGTGGTGGCCAAAAACTTTGAATAAACATGCAGCCGTATAGTTGGAATTTGTAGGGAAAAGTTTGATCACAAACTTTTCATTTGTGGGGTGGGCTCAAAAAGGAGTTAAAGAGAAGCATTTCCAAATTCTAACCAAATTCAAATTTGTCATGCAAATTCAAACTGAATTTGAAGAATTCAAATTCTAGCCGACCTTTTAAACTCAGAATTGTGGAGTTGGGAAGGATTAACTTAAGGAGATATCTTGAAAGGAGATTGTGGGGTGGGACCCACATGTCATTGAGCTGGAGATCAAGACTTGCACATGAAGCAAAAGATTTTTGCCTCTGTTCTGCTCGAAGCCTCCGAGAGCTGCCCGGGCACCACCGAAAGGGACTCACTGCGCCACCTCCTGTTGTTTTCACCCGAGTACTGGCGCCCAGAGGCGGTTCCCTCAGCGTGATAATCCCCTCTGATCAGAGCAAAACCCAGCTTCCTCCTCCTCCTCACGAGAAAAACACGAACAGAGAACTCCCACACCGCCGCTCCTCGGGATCAACTGGGAAACGGTGAAAATCCGCGTGCGACTTCCCTCCGAGCTGCAAAACAGCACGGTGCACCTGTTTATCACCTCCCTGACTCAAAAGCTAGAGAGCTCCGGCCTATTCTCCCCGTGAACGGCTTCATCCGCGACGACCTAAAGTGAACCGGTGATCGGGCGCTCGTGGACAGCTCACCACAACAAATTTCACGGCCGAGCAACGGCGGCAAAAGGAGCGCACGGACTCCACACTGCTTCCACCTGAAGCTCAAGCCACGTCGTGAGCTCTCGCCGGCGAATTCGGGAATTTTGTCCCAGCGGCTTCAAACCGACGTTCTGGTAATAACCTCCAAAATTCTCACTCGGTGATTCTCCATAGGTTATCAAACTTGGCACATAGGTGCTGGACTAGCCGGCGATCATTTTCCTTTTAGCATCCGTTTCATGAAACCGGCTAGGAGCAACGGATTTTGAGCTCGATCAAAGGCGTTTATGCCGGACACAATCGGTCACACGGTGCCGACCCACTTGCAGCCATTTTTGAACACCGTTGAGGCCTTGTCGAGCTTCCTAGAGGTGTACTGGTGCTGTAGATCTATTTGGTCGAGGTTTTGGCGGGTTGGGAACCTCGGGCGACGGCGCCAAACCTCAACAGAGGCCGCTGCACGTCGACGGCCATCTTCCGATCACCGGCAGCCCAAGACAACCCCACAGCCGTGTTCCTCGATGAAAATCACGCACTGGCGGCGAGTTTTAGCTCGGGTGGCGGCCGGGAACGGCCGGCCGACGAGCCCCGGCTTGCTCCGGCGAGGAGGAACGCACGGGCGCGGGAAAGAAGCCGGAGGAGGAAGATGAAGGGGTGGGCCCCGGCTGTCAGCAGCTCAGAATTTAAATCCCCGATCGGCTGTGGCGGGGATCCGGTGTGCTGGCGGGCAAAACCCCCATAACCCCGGTGTGGCCCAGTTCCGATTGGCTGGCATTTAAATAAGCGGGCCCAGTAGAGTTTTCAGTAGGAAAACAATTCCAATTGTTGATCAAACTTTGGAAATTCATAGCTCTCTGTAGAAACCTCCAAATTGAGTGATTCCAATTGGGTTAGATTAATATTTCAGAGTTCTATCCAAATATAAACTCAGATTTGTACGAAAGTCAATATTGTCTCCTGGAAAATTCTTTGAAGATTGTCTGAAAAAGAATTATTGAGGGAGTTTGGTTTATCCAAAAATCCTCAAATTTTGACAGAATATTCTTTAGCATAGTATTGACTTTCTAGCAAATTTTCAGTTCATTTGAAGGTCATTTGAATAGGAATTTGCTAAACACAATCTGCTGTGTTCATAAGAGTCCAGAAACATTTTCAGAAAATGTTTCCCACTTCAAAAATCTATTCTGGGCAATCCATAGCTCCAAAAATCATATGAAAATTTAGGCAAGCTATATGAGGCATACTTGAAATTGTAGTTCACTAAGTTGGGCATGGAAATGCACAGTACTCCAGAATTATGTCTTTTGAGTAGAATGGCTTAAAGAATTGTTCTGGGAGGACTACTCAAGTAAAAGGGCTGAATTTTGGACCAGATTACTTTCATGTGACCAAGAACTCACCTGTAAATTATCAGATCAAGTTGAGCCCTTGAACTCCCTGTTCTTCTTCTCCATACTTATGTATATGTAGATATACATAAGGTACATTATGAGAATTATGGAGAACACAATTTTACTCCAAATTAGCTGAAATTTGGCAAGCTAAATCCCTAGGTAGTATAGAACCTGCTGTAAAAGTTTTGAGGCTATTGGAGTTCTTGTTCTTCAGTTGCATTCAAATCTTTTCAGCTCATCTATTATGTTCATTAGGGAAAGTGATTAGTGTATAGCTAAAACACTAAGATCAATTTAGTCATTTCTGTTTCTTTGCACGACATAGGCAAACCAAGCCATTCCTGGCTATTCAACACAACCTATGTTCCTAATAACTTTATTCTATAACTTCTTTCCATTACATGCTATAAAACATGTGCATATGCATTTCAATAGGAACCACAACGAAGGGGATTCAAAGGAGTGATGCATTGAATTGGATCAAGCTCCGGAGAGTCAAGGGTGGACAACAAGGACACTAACTGATTATATACGACTACCCTGCAAAACAGGCAAGCTCCGGTTTGCATTTAACAACTTTAAGTTTTTACTTTGTCTTCACTTTCGGTTAAGATATGAATTGTGCATTAGGTCTAGGGTTTGCTACTCCTCTTGCATAGCCAAATGACCCATGGAGTATTGGGTAGGTGTCCTTACACCGTGTAAAACTGCCATGCTTAAGTAAGGTTCGGTAGAAGTCGACTGGTGAGATGCTACTTGCAGGTTCAGGAATAACAGGGGCATACGGGATTGGTTCATAAATGAAGTAGCAAGTTAAAGTTGAGACCAGAAGGTTGTAGGGGCAGCAGGACATAGGGCCTGGGTGCTATAGACCTGTCCGTGTCGGTCAAGGACCGATTCGTATGTGGCCCTGTTGAACAAGTTTGAGTTGTGTACCGGACTCATGCTGGTATTATGGGACCCAGTAAACCGATGTACCTCGGGAAGCTGTCGTTGGGACTTTTCGGGTCGCCTCAGGCAGACAGCCGATGTGCAGTATGTGGGGAACATTCTCATGACATCTCAAGTCGGCAGGTGCACCATGAGAGTGGCTACTGTATGGGGCGACTTGATCGATTCAACGGGGGTGAAATGGGAGAAAGGCTGCTGCGTACGACGTCAGTGATGGTTGCTGTAGGCAACGTCGAGTACGGGCGTACTTGTCGTGTTGTCCGGGTGTTATTGATTCGAATCACCGTCGCTCGCGGAATGGACCGAGCATACTTGTTCTCACAGTCGTGACGTAGTAAGAACTTGCATGAGAAAGGAACTAATCAAATTGGTTTGAAGTTATACTATCTTTGTTATGCATCATTGATGAATAGCTAGTGCAAACTCGATTCTTTTATGCCGTGAGAAATTTACATCGAGGGAAAGCGTTTCTTGTTTGATTGTTGACTCCCGATGTGGCGTGCCCAAGGTTACTTAAAATTGCTGCAATTAATACCTGAAAGTAAGGATAAACTTTTAGGCGAGTTTAATTATGCTTATGCAATCCTATTTTAGGTTCATACCTCACATAGATTTTTCATGTTTAGGGTGACGGTTACGTCTTGCTGAGCGTTGTGCTCACAGATGCTATCCGAGTTGTTTTGCAGGTATTTGACTTCATGCTTAAGAGAAGGGATGCCGATGAGACTCGGGAACCTCCGAGTGCTTACTCCAAGGGCATCCTCGCCGCTGCAGACTGTCTTCGTGTTGCTAGTAAGAAACAGTCCGCGGGTTGGACTGTTTCTTTGTTGCTAGTTTAGAAAGGAGTCGTGAGAGTTATAGTCTTCCGTTGTAGCTTATTTTGAGATAAGTATTTGTTCAACACTTTTGTACGCTTCCGCAAATGATTTATGTAATGGGATGTGTTTCTTCGACCCGTGTGCTGTTGGGTGCCGCATATCACAGCACAACCCAACGAGATCCTGTCCCTCACAATCTAGGGAAGCCTGGTTCGTGGATATGGTAGAATGAGATGGTCATGATCGAACTTTCTTACTGTTTTAAACTTGTTGCATGCTCACAAGTCCTTTTAATAATGAAAAAATAATCAATAAACTATTCACATGTTGAGCTTTTAAATGAAAAATTGAGAAAAAGATCAAGAGAATATGCATGCATCGCACTTCTTCTTTTGAGATGGCTTATCATTGCACTTAGATATGAACTTGGAAGAAGTTGTGTATGACTAAAATCATGTTCTTAAGCTTCTGATTGTCCAATGACATAGGCTTGGCTTGGTTGATTAGAATAATGCTGATGCGGCATATAATCTCTTGCAAGTGTCATATGATCTGAATTTGTGCTTTAAAAAATAATTAAAATGCAGCAACAAGTGTAATGCTTTCAGATCTTGACATAGTTATGTTTGTGAGATCATGACTTGCTTAAATTGAAAATTACACTTGATCTCTAGCATGGCTTACAATACTTTATGTATCTCATTGATGTGATAGTGTATGTTACTTGATAGTATAGCTTGAATGAGCTTTGTTTTATATGTATATGTTATAAATATGCTCATAACAATTAAAATTTTTCTTTTGAACCTTGCTGAATACATTGTCAAAGGGGGAGAAATCGATCACACATTGCACGATTCTTCTCACGGGGAGAATTTTTGTTTTTCTTCGCATTTTATTTCTGATTTACAAAGGGGAGAAATATGTATTGGGGGAGAAATTTTTGTTTCAAAATTTCTTTCTCATTTCATTGTTTTCAAAACTTTTCATGTGAATAAGCCAATGTTCGGATTTTAAGTGGTGTTGCCAATGCATTCATCAAGGGAGAAATTGTGAGACCTATGTGTGCTGAATACATTGGCTATGACGATAAAAATTTTGAATTCTGCCAAAACACTCTATTTGTCAAGGTCCGTCCCTAGGTCCGAGCTCCGACAAGATCCGACATAAGGTCCAACTTGCTATGGCTAGGTCCGACATGTGTTTTGTTAGCTCCGGCGGTAGGTCCGACTAGCTTTGGTATGTTCCGGAGCTAGGTTCTGCTAGCTTTGGTAAGCTCTGGCTCAAGGTCTGGTTAGTTTTGGCAAGGTCCAGAGCTAAATCACAATGGGTTCTGTTTTTACCATGCAAATGTTTCGAACTTGCTTTACATCTATGGAAAGTTTAAGTAGCATTCTTTTACTAAATTTTTGAAGTGTTATGGATGTTTACGGTGGTTAACATTTTGATATGGTTTATAACATGCTTGTGTGAGGTGTTCACGTAAGGTGTTGTGGTTTTCAGAACTAACATGAGTCAAGTCACGGACTTGTGCTCGAAAGTATTGGTTGTTTATTCATGTGCAGGTGTTGCTTGAGTTCAAGATATGGCTGGTGACGGGATCCATTGAACTAATCTTAGGGAGAAGATGAGGTTCAACAACCAAGTTCAGTAGAAATTGTGGTTGAGTGCATCGGGAGGTCCCGCAGCATGTTTGGATCAAGAACAATGCATACGAAGGTATCGTGGACGTCGTTGGAAGGTGTTTGCACGTGTGCAAGGAGTGCATGGACGTGGCAACATGGTTCCAAGGCGTGATGAAGAGATGTGGACGTAAAGAATTGGTAGGAAAGGTCTAACCGGCTGGATAATGGACTCAGGCTGCGGCTGAGTCGGTCATGGCTCAAATATGGAAAGATTTGAGTTGGTTATAATAGGATTTTGTGTGGGACACGAAGTTGAGTTGTTTTAGGAATGTGGGATACGTTACTAAGGTGTTTGGAAGTCTTAAGATTGCTTCTATCTGCGTATAGAAGAGTCTTGAGCAGTTATGGAAAGTTTCGATTCAGAAACTGAGTAGGAATAGAGTCCTACATTGAATTGGGTTGGCCTACGGGCTGGTTATATAAACAAGGGAGGCTATAGCTCATGGAAAGATGACTTTGGGCTGTTCATATTATGTTTTGATCAATAAAATTCGTAATTTAGAGGAGCTTTTGTGCCTTGTTCGTCCGACTTGTTTTTGTCAAGTCTTTCTCGTCGAGTTTCTGGACAGCACGACAGTGCTTCGGTGTTTTGATCATAACTCATGTTTTACAGATCCAATTACGTGATTATTTTTTGGTTTGTCTTCACAACTTGATTATCTATCATCTGCAAAAATTTCACGGTCATTGGATTTGTAGTTTCTGATCTACACGAGTTTCTTTGCAGTGTTGCAGATCTGGTTTTTACTCGAGTAGAACACATTGACCCTCATTTGATCTTTTGATCATAACTTGAGTTTTTCTTGACGGATTTCCTTGATTCTTGTTGTAGTCTCTTTGTGACTTGATTCTCTATAATATATACCACTTTTGTCACGGTTGAACACATTTATATCAGTCGCATACATGGTTTCTTTAACAGATCAATTTTCTGCCGAGGGGTTTTTCGTTACTTCTGCTAAAAAGTTTAAATCTACCATTCACCCCCCTCTGGTAGCTTTTCACGTGCCCTTCGATCCTACACTGCAGTGCCTCGACCTGCTCCAAAATTATGGTGACCCACCGCCTGTGCACTCGCAACTCCCCACTACCACGGCTCCTGAACGGCGGGCGGCGCCGGTGAACGGTGGAAGTGACGGACCGTCGTTGCGGATGTAGAATCAGTCCCGGTGCCAATTCTTCACAGACTTAGGGAGCGAGAGGTCAAATCATCGGGGCTGGGCCCGTCAGAGTTGAATGCAGGCGCCGCCAACCACCGGGATTGGAGAGTCCATGCAGGACGGCCGCACCCAGAAGAACCTCCCCACAACTTGAAGTGGGGCTTGATCCCTAGGAACGCCTCATACAGCGTGCATAAGATGGTGGCATGGAGAACCCTGTTCGATGTTAAGTGGTGGAGCTCCAAGCCATAATGGAAGAGGGTGGCGTGGAGGAACTTGTGTGCATGGAATCCCAGCCTGCGATGGTGGAAATCGACGAAGCTTTTGACCTCGTCCTCACTTGGTTCGGGCATCGTCTCCCTAGAGGGAATGCGGATCCGCTGAAGCTCCCACGCCGAGGGGAACCCCCGATCGCCCAGAGATGAAAGGCGACCAACGGTAACACTGGACCTCGTCCCATCTGACATGGATAAGGACGAGGAAGAGGAAGAAGGGAAATCGCTCGTACTATCCCTTGATCTTTTCACTTCCCTAACTTGCGTAACCGGAACTTGCAGGAAGGCAGGAGCGTGAAAGGGGCGGAGAAAGGATGCGCAGCGATAAAAGTAGGAACTCATGCACTGAGGACAGCTTATGTAGTGTACCCGCAATGATAACGAGGAAGGGCGCCAGAGCCCATGGACGCATCCGCCCTGCAGTAATGTCACCCACTCGCAGAAAACATGCATGCCTCCCAAAAAATTTCAGGGACGCGACGCCCGCCATAATTTTACCCAGACAGACCTGCCTCTTCGATATCCACAACAATTTAGAGAGTTGTGTGCCGCTTCTCTTTCTCCCAACCGCCTTACCACTGTGTCCCCTTGCCTACATTCGACGCAATGTCAACGGGCCGCACAAATTGAAGGCCAAGGTAAGTAGGTAAGTTTTTATGACCCATTTTTGGGGCTTGATCAAAGTTCTGGGTTCTAAGGTATACCTAACATTTTAGGTCAAAGGGATCGCCTGGAACGAATCAGAGCGATGGACAGGTGATGCGACATGGCCATCAATGGTGCACTCGGGGGCTTCGGCTCTCTCAACATCTCTAAGTTTGATGTCCAAGTCTTATCTTGGTGACTCCCCGGTAGCCCCCCTGAGGTGTCGGCATCGAGCCGCCCGGGTACACGAACGGCCCAGGATCTACGCAAGTGTACTAGGAGGGATCTTATGGAAAGCGGGCATCGAGCCTCGGTCAGGTCAACCTGATTCCCTCGTCCTTGCGGGAAGGCAGTGGGGTTCCACTTAGATTAACCCATCAGGCAGCTCATCGAGCCCGAGAACTCGACCACAGAAGTAATGTCCCATCTGGCTCAACCCCTCCGAGCTTACGAACGGTTTACGGATGAGGAGCAAAGCGAATTCGCTAAACAAACCAAGCCCAGCCCACGGACAGGGGCTCAACGGCTATTTGATGTCTTGAAGTCACAAAACGCTCAGCGTCTGGGGCTTCGGTCTTCGACGTAGCCACGAACCAACAAAACAGTAATCTCACACAATTTCTATTTTTTCTTATCCTTTCAGGTCCTTCGCCATACGCAGAGATATGCATCCGACCGACCCAGACGGGAGCTCGGCCGAAGGCCCACGGGCTACTGACGGGTAACATACCCCGGGTACCCAAAAAGCAGTTGACCAACCAGCCGCACAAGGACACGTGGCTCCACGGGACACGACGAGGGGCGCGCGCTCGGGGAGACACCATCGAAGACCGACCCACAGGACGGGAGTGACGACCGACCTTTAGGCCCGGAAGACAAGGCTAGGGATAGACTTAAATGCCGACGCAGCGGAACGGCATAAGAGATTTAAGACGGAGTGAGAGGCCACATGCGATACGACAAGCATGACGCAGGGCCATCATCACCACCCATCCCGTCCCGCTCGGCACAGGTGAATAGGGACAAAAAAAGTAGACGTAGACTAGACGGAAGCAGGTGTATTCATCGCCCCCGTAGTGCTTTGGACCGTCTTAGGCGCTGGCACACCAGGTAAACCCCTGCCCCATTTATGATGAGGAGCCATCGGGTAGGTATAGGCGTTCGAGCTATAAAAGGGGTGGTCCAAAACATCCCCTCTCACAGCGAACACAGCTCACGCACACGCTCGACACTTAGGTTTTCTCTTCGTTCTCTCACACAGGACAACCTCGCTTGTAACCGTGATTCCTCGAACCGCATGAGCTAATACAAGCCCGATGAACACCTCAAACTTGATGTAAGACACGTTAGCCGAACCTGTATAAATCTTTGTTTTTGTTAGCTAGCCATCCAGACATAAAACGAGAAGCATTCGATTACTAGCCGGTGATAAAAACACCGATATCTTCTATTTATGTTTGAGAACCAAGAGCAACTCCAACCAGGTTGTTATTTTTTAGCAAATGTCCTATCCACATTTAGCAATTCACTCTATATCATTACACTTCGACCGGCTTGATAAAACTGGTACCCTATACCCTACTTACTCATATTTTATTAATATCTGATAACTAATTCAAAATTCAGTCCACATTGTTGCAGCGGCTATATCTGTAACGGTTGTATTTTCACGGCTATGTTTTTATTTCTTTTAATGATGTACAATGTATTATCAATGTATTTTATTTCAGTCATGAGCATAAATGTAAACATATTATTTGCTACGTATGTCATTGTGACACCCTCATTTCTGGTTTCGGCATGTATTCATGTTTCATGTAGAGAAAACATTTTAAAAGAAGTGGGAACAGAGAAAATATCAAAAAGATAGCCAATAAGAGCCGAATCCAGTTCCCAGAGAGCGCCGAAGACAACTTCCGCGGCCCGCTGGCCACGTGGCGTGTTCGGAGCTCATCCCTGCGAAGTGGGGAGAGGTCCACCGCTAAACTGGCTACGTGGCAGGCTTGGGGCTCATCTCCGCAAAGGGGAGAGGTCCGACCCTGTGGGACACGTGTTGCCCCCGGAGCTAGACTCTGCGGAAGAAGCAAAGGCAGTTCCGCAAGACACATATCACCTTCGGAGCTAGTCACCGCGAAAATCAGAGAACCCGTCGCGCGGGATACGTGCCGATCTCGGAGATCACCCCCGAGAAGTCCGGTTCTATTGGACACGTGTCGCCACCGGAGTTTATCTCTGGGATGTCCTTCACTGTTGGACACGTGTTTATCTCGGAGCTCGTCTCTGAGGAAAAAGGGAAGTCCGGCGCTACTTGACGTGTGGCATTCACGGAGCTCACCTCCGAAGAGAGGGAGGTCCAGATTGGATACGTGGCACACCCGGAGCCACCTCCGGAGAGAGGGAAGGCCCGGCACTGACACGTGGCGTACGCGGAGCCACCTCCAAATAGAGAGGAGGTCCCAACCGCCAGGATACGTGGCGCACGCGGAACTCACCTCCGAAGGAGAGGGAGGTCTCGCTCGCTTGACACGCGGCACAACCGGAGCTCGTCTCTATGGAGAAGGAGGTACCAGGCCCCGGTAGACACGTGGAGCTTCCGGAGCTCATCACCGCGGAGGTAACGAGTTCTGGAACGGTTTTTGGATTCTGTACGCGTAGAAATATTGGTACAGAGAAGAAACCGACCTGAATTCCACACTGTTACCGCACCAAATCAACTAAAGATAAGATTCAACGATAATCTGAATAGAACTCTTATTCAAAGTCCAATCAGATTAGGACTCTTCTTCTCCCGATTATAAATAGAACCCAGAACCCTTGGGCGAAACCACGAACTTCTATTCAATTTCTGAGCCGACGACTTAGAGCCCTTGCCCCAACTCGCCGAATAAGCCATCGCCGAAGTTCAGCGAGGAAGATCGCCGGAAGAGAGCACCAACGATCTGTCTGATCATAGAACGATCCCGAGACCGAGAAGAACATAAGGTTGGTCTCCAATATCACCTTATGACATCATCGTAATTTCTTTGCATCTGTTCTTTGATTCCTTTCGAATAGAAGCGTTCTCGTGGACAGATCACTTGTTGACCGGGTTGATCTAAAGACAAGGTCATCGCCACGTCCACATCTGATCCGAACACCTTTGTTCATCATAAAACCATGCAAGAAACGTACAAACCGATCTAATAAAACTGATCATAGGATAGCATGCATATGCATCATCACATCTAGTTAAAGTTTATGAATGATATTGATTGCTGCTGATCTTATATGTGCGTGATCCTGTATAGCAGGACAAGCTCAGGGAGCTGTCTACGACGAACTGCAACAACAAGGTTTCGAGATCCAAGAGCCACCAGAACTGCAAGAACAAGGCAAGTGCTCCTTGACCATATTGATCCTATATTTTGGGAAAACTGTTTTGTTTTGCAAAAAGGTGTGTGTGCTGAGTCAAACATGATGGGAAACCCTTTTATAGGAGTTTACTAGTTTTGGTTAAACCACCCTTGTCGCCAGGGAAGTTTATAAGCCAGGTATTTTTTGGTTTTAAGCTTCGCTGAGTCCATGGGATTGGGAAGCGAGATAGATGTGTCTAGCTAACTGCACTCGTAACGATAATGAGAAACTGATGTTGTTGATAAACATGGATCAGAGGGGGATCTAGACAAGACTAGGTTTGTGAATGAGGTAGCATGAGATGGTGGTTTACTTGCCGTAGATCTAAGGACCGGTTCATGCGAGCACATGCCAGGATAACAGTGTCACCACAAGGCCAAGTATGGGTGCGGCTTAGCTGAGTAATTAGGTAAGCTGCTAGATTGTTATGGACCGTGGAAGGCGCGGGGAATGGGAGTCGAGTGAGGACTGCCCTGGGAACTGCATGGCACAAGAGGGGTCCCGTGGGTGGGAGAATTGGAGATTCTAGCCTGCCGGTGAAACCTTAGTGAGTCCATACATCTAGTAGCCCCTTTGTAAAGGCTATTTTGTGATCTCTTGGCCATACACCGACGGTTGTGTACTGGTATAATGGAGGTTCTGCAGTCGCCGACGCGCGACGAAATCACAAACTTGTGGGTAAAGAGGTGCAAACTTTGCAGAGTTCTAAAACTATCATGATAGCCGAGCTTACGGTCACGAGCGCCTGGCCAACTTCCATGATTAGTTGGGATGGTGATTGGATATGGTTATTGGTTATGGTCTGGTTATGGTTTGGTTTTGGGACTGTTGAGTCCGGGTGATAAGATGGGTTGCATGACTGTTGAGTCATGGCAACAAGGTTAGTCTCGGTGGGAGACGAAGTTGTTTATGATGAAACGGTAGCCAATACGAGATGGTATTCGTGAGATGGTAGCTAATACTAGGAGGTATTCGTGAGCAAGAATGAGATTTATTGATGTCTGGTTCTGACATGGAAGGTAATAACATAATGGAGGTATGATCGGTATTTTAATACATGTTGGGATTACATTCACTTAAAGATAAGTTGTTGTTTTATCGTAGTTTTTCATAAATAACTTTGCTTTCCGCAATGAGCATTTTTATACCTACCTTGTTATGAGCTACATATCATATTTTCCCGCACTTGCTGAGTACATCAGTGTACTCAAACTTGCATTATTATTTCATCATCAGTAACAGGAGAAGATTTCTATGAAGACCAAGTGGAGCATTAGGTGTGTGATCTGTTCTCAACCTTGCCTGTGGGGATGGAGTAGAGATGGAGCCATTGCTGCCTAGAATTGCTTCCGCATTAGTATAATTTGCTTCCGCGTTAGAATAAAGACTTCCGCTGCATAGAAATAAGACTTCCTCTGTGAGCATGAGGCCAAGACTCATGCGACATTGTAATAAACTCTGTTATTCGTGGTAATATATAATCTGAATTCAGTTTGTGGAACATATGTGTATGTGTGATGAACATCCTGGGCACACATATGCATCAGTTCTCGGTTCCGTGGTTTTCCACAGAATTGAGGGTGTCACAGACTGGTATCAGAGCCACGGTTAATAATGGGTTACACGCCTAAATAGGAAACACAGATTGGTATAAAAAGCCATGGAAGAGGGTAGATTACACACCTAGATACAATCACAAATTTGTATCCGACACAGATTGGTAGCTAAGCCACGCTGACCATAGGACGTAATCCTAGGATGCATAGATTGGCCTTGAAACTACCTTGACATAGAAAACCAACCTTGAATAGGAGTTGTGTGAGCCCTTGTGATGATTATTTGTGATTGCGTGCTTAGTGTGAGTTGTGGGACGTCTCAAAGCGTTGTCCATATCCACACATAAGTAGAAAGAGGTGTGAGATGCCTTGGCACTTGTTCACATCCTCATATGGGCTAATATATATAGTCCAACTCACCTTGATGCATATAGTTGAGGGAATCTACCTAACCTTCTAACCTTCTATTCTATTTCATTCTCTCTCACAGATGGTGAGAGGAAACGCCGGCCGAAGGAACGTCCGTGACAACCAAGAGGATGGCCACGATGAAGTTCCTGTTAACCCCGGAGCTGGTGAGAACAACCTATAACGATTGATGGCCATGCAAAACTAACTTATGAAAACCATGATCCAAACTTTGGGTCAGTTGCAGGCCAACAACAACAACCCCGTTCCGGTACCACCGCCACCACCACCGCAGGCTCATAACAAACTGGGTGAGTTCATGAGGACTCAACCACCCACCTTTGCTCAAGCTAACGACCCCATAGAGGCCGACGACTGGTTGAAATCCATGGAGAAGAAGCTTGTCATAGTGCAGTGCAATGACCGAGAGAAGGTTCTCTTTGCGTCGGACCAACTTATGGGAGCTGCCGCTGACTGGTGGGATGCCCTAAGCAACGCTCATGTCAACCCGGAGACGATCACTTGGACTGAGTTCAAGGAAAGTTTCCGCTCTCATTAAATCCATGCTGGTGTAATGATGCTCAAGAGACAGGAGTTTGAAGGTCTCCGCCAAGGACAGAGAAGCGTGAATGGGTATCTCAACCAGTTCACACAACTGTCCCGGTATGCCCCGAAGATGTCAACTCAGACCAGAGGAAGCAATATCTGTTCATGAGAGGGTTGAACAACGAGATTCAGGTTCAGCTCCCCAACAATGACTACGCAAGCTTTCAGAAGCTGGTTGACAAGGCTATAGTAGTCGAAAGCAAGATTCGAGAGATCGAGCGAGAGTGCAAGAGGAAGATGCCATACCAGCCTCAAGGGAGCAACGTACGACCTCGGTACATGCCCCCGGTTGCACCGCAGTATGGATCGACCACTCTTGCATACCGCCCTAGTCAGCCACCACAACAACGACCCGTTGCACCAGCACCTCGTGTGCCCATGCCTCTTGTGCCCCGACCTAACATGGGCGCTCCTGTTCAAAACCCCCACCCCAAAGTACCTGCTGCCGTAGGCAACAGGGCATGCTTTGGATGCGGGGAAACAGGACACTTCGCGAACTAGTGCCCGAGGATAGGCCCTAGACAGCAAGGCAACGTGCCCAAACAGAACCTGTGACCGAACGGAGGGGAGAATCAAGGAAACCGGGGACAGCAGAACTATGCTCGCGGCAACGTGAACCATGTCTCTGCTGAGGAAGCACAACAGGCTGAGGACGTCGTAATTGGTATGTTCCTTGCCAACTGCAACCCAGCCACCATCTTATTTGATTCTGGAGCATCACATTCCTTCATATCATCCAAGTATGTTGCCAAGCATAATCTACCCATATCCCACTTAAAATGTGCTATGTTAGTTAATTCTCCCGGAGGAGAAATGAGGACTAATATAGTATGTCCGAAAGTAAGCCTTAAAATAAGGGGGGTAGATTTCCTTGCCAACCTGATTGTCTTGGATTCCCAAGAGATTGACATAATACTCGGGATGGATTGGCTAAGCAAGCACAATGGGGTAATCCAATGTGCCGAAAGAAGCGTGCAGTTGACAAATGAGCATGTATTCATGTCGAGTTTGAGTCAGCCCAACAAACAACCGAAAAGGCAATCTTGAACCACGTTGAAGGAGCAACATTGGACAGCATTCCAGTGGTTCAAGAATTCTCGGACGTGTTTCCAGAGGAGCTTCCAGGTATGCCCCCTGATCGGGACATTGAATTTGCCATTGATTTGGTACCCGGAACTGCACCCATAGCAAAGAGACCCTATAGGATGCCCGTCAATGAACTAGTAGAACTCAAGAAGCAAATTCAAGAGCAGTTGGAGAAGGGTTTTATACGTCCAAGCTCGTCACCATGGGGAGCTCCTGTGCTCTTCGTGGACAAGAAGGATGGGACCCAAAGGATGTGCGTGGACTATAGGTCTCTCAACGAGGTGACAATCAAGAACAAATACCCTCTGCCCCGTATAGAGGACATATTCGTCCAAATGAAAAGATCCCGAGTGTTCTCCAAGATTGATTTTCGGTCGGGATATTTCTAGCTGAAGATTAAGCCCTCCGATATACCCAAGACTGCCTTTCGAACACGGTATGGTTCGTATGAATATACCGTCATGTCTTTTGGGTTAACAAATGCACCTGCATACTTCATGTACCTCATGAACAAGGTTTTCATGAAGTACTTGGATAAGTTCGTCGTGGTTTTCATCGATGACATTATGGTGTATTCAAAAAGTGAGGAGGAGCATGAAGAACATTTGAAATTGACCTTGCAGAAAATGCGTGAGCATCAATTGTATGCCAAGCTTAATAAGTGTCAATTTTGGCTAAAAGAAATATCGTTCCTAGGCTACATTATCTCCGAAGAAGGGGTATCGGTTGATCCCGGAAAAGTGAGAGATGTTCTGAAGTGGGACCAACCGCAAAACGCGAGGGATATTCGGAGTTTTCTTGGGATGGCTGGATACTATCGACGCTTCATTAAGGACTTCTCTAAGATAGCAAAACC
Source organism: Neostapfia colusana (assembly GCA_030760725.1). Classification (NCBI taxonomy): domain Eukaryota; kingdom Viridiplantae; phylum Streptophyta; class Magnoliopsida; order Poales; family Poaceae; genus Neostapfia; species Neostapfia colusana. Next base: position 97,076,942 of record JASWHV010000007.1, on the reverse strand, counting down.
TATGATAGAGTTGCTAACAAAGAGAAAAGCCTTTCGATGGACACCAGCCTGCCAAGAAAGTTTTGAGGAGCTCAAGAAAAGGCTAACCACAACACCGGTTTTGGTATTGCCAGACGTAAGCAAGAGCTTTGACATATACTGTGACGCATCCATACAAGGGCTCGGATGTGTGCTCATGCAAGAAGGACATGTGGTAGCCTATGCCTCACGACAATTAAAGAAGCACGAGCTTAATTATCCTACACATGACTTGGAGCTAGCAGCAGTAGTGCATGCATTGAAGATTTGGAGACATTATATCCTTGGTCATCGATGTGAGATCTATACGGATCATAAAAGCCTCAAGTACATATTTACACAAACGAACTTGAATTTGAGGCAACGTCGATGGTTGGAACTCATCAAGGATTACGATGTTGGAATCAACTACCACCCTGGGAAGGACAATGTAGTAGGTAATGCATTGAGCCGAAAGGGAGCATGTCACCAGCTCACGGTTCGGGAGCTACCACCCGAAGTACGTAAGGAGTTCGAACGGTTACACCTCGAATTCTTGAACAAGATGGAAGTGATGGAGATCCACTCTTCATTGGAGCAAGAGATAAGAGATGGCCAAGCAATGGATGAGGAGATCAAAGAGATCAAGGAAAGGATCCGACAAGGAATAGAGAAGGATTTCAAAGAAGATGAGAAGGGTACGCTTTGGCTAGGAAAAAGGATTTGTGTGCCTAACGTGAAGCACCTTCGCGACATGATATTAAAATAGGCACATGATTCACCCTATTCCATACATCCCGGAAGTACCAAAATGTACAAGGATTTGAGGACATGTTACTGGTGGGATGGTATGAAAAGGGATATAGCCGAATACATTGACCTATGCGATACATGCAAACGGGTGAAGGCCGAACATCAAAGACCCGCTTGATTGTTGCAACCCTTGAAGGTACCCGAATGGAAGTGGGAGGACATCAGTATGGATTTCATCGTCGGATTGCCACGTACTAAGTCTGGTTATGACTCCATCTAGGTTATCGTGGACCGATTGATGAAAACAGCCCATTTTCTCCCTATAAGGGCCAAGTACAACGTTGCACAATTAGCCGGGTTGTACATGGAGCAGATCGTGTGCCGTCATGGAGTCCCGAGGAGGATAGTCTCAGATCGAGGTTCTCAGTTTACCTCAAGATTCTGGAGGAAGCTGCAGAAATCTATGGGTACACGACTGGATTTTAGCTCCGCCTATCACCCACAAACCGATGGGCAAACCGAAAGGACAAACCAAATTTTGGAGGACATGTTGAGAGCTTGGGCCTTGAAACGTGGGCGTAGTTGGGATAGGAGTTTACCGTACGCCGAATTCTCCTATAACAACAGCTATCAAGCTAGCTTGAAAATGTCGCCTTTTGAAGCATTATATGGTAGATGGTGTAGAACGCCGCTGTTTTGGAATGAAACCGGAGAGAACCAGGTGTTTGGACCCGAAGTGCTACAAGAAGCTGAAAAGCAAGTCCAAACGATACGGGAGAACTTAAAGGCTGCTCAGTCACGATAGAAAGGCTATGCGGACAATAGGCGAAGGAAGTTGACTTTCGAAGTAGGAGACTTCGTATACCTTAAGGTATCGCCTATCCGTGGCCAACGACGTTTCAACGTCAAAGGCAAGCTAGCACCTCGCTACATTGGACCATTTAAGATTTTGGACAAGAGAGGAGAAGTAGCCTATCAACTAGAGCTCCCAACATATCTCTCCGACGTACATGACGTATTTCATGTATCCCAGCTCAAGAAGTGCTTGAGAGTACCAGAGGAGCGAGTACCAATAGAAGAGCTTGAACTTCAAGAAGACCTGACTTATACGGAGCACCCTGTCGCGAATTTGGGACATAAAAGAAAGGGTCACCAGGAACAAAGTAATCCGATGATGCAAGGTACAATGGAGCCATCACACTGAAGCTGAAGCCACATGGGAGCGTGAAGAAGACATCAAGGCAGAATTTCCCCGTCCATTCTCTACCTACGAATCTTGAGGGCAAGATTCAATTTAAGGGGGGTAGATTTGTGACACCCTCATTTCTGGTTTCTGCATGTATTCATGTTTCATGTAGAGAAAACATTTTAAAAGAAGTGGGAACAGAGAAAATATCAAAAAGATAGCCAATAAGAGCCGAATCTAGTTCCCAGAAGCGCCTGTACTATTACAGGGGGAATGTTCAGTACGGATTCCTATAGTACTGTTCGCCGAAGACAACTTCCGCGGCCCGCTGGCCACGTGGCGTGTTCGGAGCTCATCTTTTGAAGTGGGGAGAGGTCCGCCGCTAAACTGGCTACGTGGCAGGCTCGGGGCTCATCTCCGCAAAGGGGGAGAGGTCCGACCCTGTGGGACACGTGTTGCCCCCAGAGCTAGCCTCTAGGGAAGAAGCAAAGGTAGTTCCGCAGGACACATGTCACCTTCGGAGCTAGTGACCACGGAAATCAGAGAACCCGTCGTGCGGGATACGTGTCGATCTCGGAGATCACCCCCGAGAAGTCCAGTTCTATTGGACACGTGTCGCCACCGTAGCTTATCTCCGGGAGGTCCGTCACTGTTGGACACGTGTTTATCTTGGAGCTCGTCTCTGAGGAAAAAGGGAAGTCCGGCGCTACTTGACGCGTGGCATTCACGGAGCTCACCTCCGAAGAGAGGGAGGTCCAGAATGGATACGTGGCACACCCGGAGCCACCTCCGGAGAGAGGGAAGGCCTGGCACTGACATGTGGCGTACGCGGAGCCACCTCCGAATAGAGAGGAGGTTCCGACCGCCAGGATACGTGGCGCACGCGGAACTCACCTCCGAAGGATAGGGAGGTCTCGCTCGCTTGACACGCGGCACAACTGGAGCTCGTCTCTGCGGAGAAGGAAGTACCAGGCCCCGGTAGACACGTGGAGCTTCCGGAGCTCATCACCGCGGAGGTAACGAGTTCTGGAACGGTTTTTGGATTCTGTACGCGTAGAATTATCGATACAGAGAAGAAACCGACCAGCATTCCACACTGTTACCGCACCAAATCAACTAAAGATAAGATTCAACGATAATTTGAATAGAACTCTTATTCGAAGTCCAATCAGATTAGGACTCTTCTTCTCCCGATTATATATAGAACCCAGAACCCTTGGCCGAAACCACGAACTTCTTTTCAATTCCTGAGCCGACGACTTAGAGCCCTAACCCCAACTCGCCGAATAAGCCATCGCCGGAGTTCAGCGAGGAAGATCGCCGGAAGAGAGCACCAACGATCTGTCTGATCAGAGAAGGACCCCGAGACCGAGAAGAGCGTAAGGTAGGTCTCCAATATCACCTTACGACATCATCGTGATTTCTTTGCATCTGTTCTTTGATTCCTTTCGAATAGAAGCTTTATTGTGGACAGATCACTTGTTGATCGGGTTGATCTAAAGAATAGGTCATCGCCACGTCCACATCTGATCTGAACACCTCTGTTCATCATAGAAACGTGCAAACCGATCTAATAAAAACTGATCATATGATAGCATGCATATGCATCATCACATCTAGTTAAAGTTTATGCATGATATTGATTGTTGTGGATCTTGTATGTGCGTGATCCTGTATAGCAGGACAAACTCAGGGAGCTGTCTACGACGAACTGCAACAACAAGGTTTTGAGATCCAAGAGCCACCAGAACCGCAAGAACAAGGCAAGTGCTCCTTGACCATATTGATCCTATATTTTGGGAAAACTGTTTTGTTTTGCGAAAAGGTGTGTGTGCTGAGTCAAACATGATGGGAAACCCTTTTATAGGAGTTTACTAGTTTTGGTTAAACCACCCTTGTCGCCAGGGAAGTTTATGAGTCGGGTATGGTTTTTGGTTTTAAGCTTCGCTGAGTCCATACGATTGGGAAGCGAGATAGATGTGTCTAGCTAACTGCACTCGTAACGATAATGAGAAACTGATGTTGTTAATGAACATGGATCGGAGGGAGATCTAGGCAAGACTGGGTTTGTGAATGAGGTAGCATGAGGTGGTGGTTTACTTGCCGTAGATCTAAGGACCGGTTCATGCGAGCACATGCCAGGATAACAGTGCCACCACAAGGCCAAGTATGGATGCGTCTTAGCTGAGTAATTAGGTAAGTTGCTAGATTATTATGGACCGTGGAAGGCGCAGGGAGTGGAAGTCGAGTGAGGACGGCCCTGGGAACTGCATGGCACAAGAGGGGGCCCGTGGGTGGGAGAATTGGAGATTCTAGCCTGCCGGTGAAACCTTAGTGAGTTCATACATCTAGTAGCCCCTTTGTAAAGGCTATTTTGTGATCTCTTGGCTATACACCGACGGTTGTGTACTGGTATAATGGAGGTTCTGCAGTCGCCGACGGGTGACGAAATCACAAACTTGTGGGTAAAGAGGTGCAAACTCTGCAGAGTTCTAAAACTATCATGATCGCCGAGCTTACGGTCACGAGCGCCTGGCCAACTTCCATGATTAGTTGGGATGGTGATTGGATATGGTTATTGGTTATGGTCTGGTTATGGTTTGGTTTTGGGACTGTTGAGTCCGGGTGATAAGATGGGTTGCATGACTGTTGAGTCATGGCAACAAGGTTAGTCTCGGTGGGACACGAAGTTGTTTATGATGAAATGGTAGCGAATACGAGGAGGTATTCGTGAGCAAGAATGAGATTTATTGATTTCTGGTTGTGACATGGAAGGTAATAAACATAATGGAGGTATGATCGGTATTTTAATACATGTTGGGATTACATTCACTTAAAGATAAGTTGTTGTTTTATCGTAGTTATTGATAAATAACTTTGCTTTCCGCAATGAGCCTTTTTATACCTACCTTGTTATGAGCTACATATTATATTTTCCCGCACTTGCTGAGTACATCATTGTACTCAAACTTGCATTATTATTTCATCATCAGCAACAGGAGAAGATTTCTATGAATACCAAGTGGAGCATTAGGCGTGTGATCTGTTCTCAACCTTGCCTAGAATTGCTTCCGCATTAGTAGAATTTGCTTCCGCATTAAAATAAAGACTTCCGCTGCATAGAAATAAGACTTCCGCTGTGAGCATGAGTCCAAGACTCATGCGACATTGTAATAAACTCTGTTATTCGTGGTAATATATAATATGAATACAGCTTGTGGAACATATGTGTATGTGTGATGAACATCCTGGGCACACATATGCATCAGTTCTCGGTTCCATGGTTTTCCACAGAATTGAGGGCGTCACAGTCATATATTAGAAAATAAATATGGCCCACTGATTACAAAATAAAGATGATCCACACACTACAAAACAAAGATGGTCCAAATATTATAAAATAAATATAATCCATGCAATTTAACTGGACTCTAATTCAAATCATATCGCAATGCAACTCAACTTGAACCTGTAAGGGCCTAAGTTTTTTGCACATATTCAAAGTGTTCATCACCACCCACACACTTCATTTGAAGAAATTTGATGAATACATTTGAAGAGCAAGTAACCACCATCAACATGATCATTAGAGAATAAACTCACAAAATGCAAAAGTGCTACTTCCCACATGCATCATATAGGGGCTGGACATATGAAAAAGTCATACACCTTGCTAGGAATGTCCATGCCAAATTTCACTCAAATTCAAAACCTTTTTGAGGTCTTTTGGGTATAGTTAGAAAGAGTGTGGTTTGAACTCAAATTCAAATTCAAACTATTTTCATTCCATGAATTCAAAAGTGGGAGGCATATTCTTACTCAGCACATTTTTGTAAACTCACACACCAATTTTCACTCCATTTGAAGTTGATCTTGACATGAGTTGAGTTTAGCAAATTCAAACTTTATTTGGAGTTCAAACAGCATATGTGCGGAAATTTAGTCAAACACAAACCAATTTGAATTCTATCACATCCAAATGGCCCAGGGGTAGATAATTCAAATGCCTGAGGTTAATTTGGTCTCTACTGTTTAGAGCAGTGGAGAAAAGTTAATTTCAGAGGTTAAACGGGGGTGGGACCCACATGTCATAGAGTGGCAGATCAACACTTGCACCTGAAGCAAAGGACTTTGCCTTTGTTCTGTTCGAAGCCACCGAGGGCTGCTCGTGTGCCACCGAGGGGGGCCACGGCGCCACCAGCTGCTTCCTGCCTCCACGCGCTGGCGCCCAGGGTCGGTCCCGAGCCCTTCTTAACGTGCTCCACACCCTCTGCCGACGTAAACCCCGTTTGCCTTCTCCTCCTCGCGGGCAAACACCGAGCGGCGCCCTCCTTGCTCCGCTACCTGAGCTGCAAAACGGCACGGTGCACTCGTTGCTCGCGTCCCCGACCCATAAACGAGTGAGCTTCGGCCTCCCTTTTCCCTCCACAGTTCACTCCGCCGTGACCAAGCATCGGCCGACGATCGGACGCTCGTGGACAGCCCTCCATAGGGGTTTTCACGGCTGAGCGATCACGGCTACAGGAGCGTGCTACGGTGGTGCTACTCTCCTCCAAGTCTTGGAGCAGACCGTGCAGCATCGACGACGAATTTGAAGATTTGGCTCCGGCGAGATTAACCCGAGCAGCCGGTACGGTTTCTGCAAATTCTCCCTCTCTGATTCTCCATAGGTCCTCAAATCTTGCATATAGCAGCTAGACTAGCCGGCGATCAAAACCCCTTTAGCATCCGTTGCAAAAAAACCATCGGGGCGACATAATCCAAGCTTTTCCGAGGGTGTTCTTCGCGGACTCATTCGGTCGCACGGTGAGACCGTATTTGCAGCCACTCCCGAGCTAGTTTGAGGTTGCGTCGAGCTTCCTGGTCGTGCCCTGGTGCTGTAGAGCTAGTCGGTCGAGCTTTTGATGGGCTGAGAACCCCGACCGACACTGCCGAAGCTCAACCGAAGCCGCCACACGTCGTCGGCCATCTTTCGGTCACCGACAGCCCTCCACCACCATTTTCCTTGATGTTGCAAACCTCCTGGCGGCAAACCTCAGCTCGATCGGTGGCCGGAACCGGCGAACCGTCGATGGGCAGTTAGCTCCGGCGAGCTGAGCGCGCGGGCGCGCGAAAAACAGCCGGAGGAAGACGAAGCCGGTGGATCCCGGCAGTTAGCGGTGGAAATTTAAAACTGGGATCTGCTGTGGCACCGGATCGGGTGCGGCTGCATGCAGAGGACTCAGTAGCCGCGTGTGTCGACCGATGAGGAGCTGACACGTAACCCTAGGTCCCACGCGCAGTGGGTTGAACTTTTCCCGATTTTTAGATTTTGTTCAAATTTCAAATACACATAACTTTGGCTAGGAAACTCCAAATCAAGTGAACCAAATTTTGTTGAATTCAGCTCTCGGAGTACTTTCCACCAAATCAAGTTTCACTTCATGAAAATCCCTATTTTTCCAGAATTAATTCTTCAAAGCTCAAACTGGTTAGAATTTTAACTGGAGAACTCTTTGGAGGAAAATTCTGAAATTTTACTATGATGTTCATCAAAATATCCCTGAACTACCATAAAAAATTCAGATCCATTTGAGTTAATTTGATCCACCTAATGGTGTGATTAATAAAACTGTTCCATAGAAAATAGAAAATGTCCAGAAACATTTTCAAAATTTATCTGAAATTATTTAGCTCATATCTTTAGTTAGAAACCTTCAAATTAAGTGGGACCAACTCCATTAGAACCATATAAAAATCTATTTTTCAGAAAGTCATGACTTGCTCCATGAAAATACCTAGAACACCCTAAGATCTCCAATTAAGGTCAAGTACAAAATTATTTGTGGAGAGCTCAAATGAGCTTTGCTGCAAATGAAACTTGGCTAAGTCTCTGTTTAGGTTGTGACTAAACCACAGTAAAAATTTCAGAGTCATTGGGTCTGTCTAGTAAGACTTATAGTCTTTACAAGTTAAATTCATTCAAATGCATTTAAATTGATACATATACTTATTGCCTCATGTAGTCGCTAAGGTTGAGGAGGAACCCGAAGTCTTAGACTTCGTCACTCCAGAAGAGCAGCTAGCCTACGACCAAGAGCAGCAAGGTAAGCTCCGATTTGCATTAACCCTTTTACAAATTTTTACTGTTTTGAGACCTTACTTTGAGTACCATTACTGCTTGCATTAGAGTCTTGTTTGAAAACCCAAATGCATAGCCAAGAAAACCATGGGTTGAGATTAGGATTGAAAACTCCGTGTAGCTACTGCAATGCTAAGATAGTGTAGGATTTGGTACAAGTCGAGTAGTTAGAACTACTCGCGAGGATAGCCTAGAGGCACTCGACTCGGGTAGAGATAGCAAATGAAACACATGGCAAGAAAAATGAGACCGAGCGGAGAGTAAGAACAACAGGACTTTGGGGCCTGGGTATAGCTCCGCTTGTGTCAGTTGAGGACCGAGTCGTGTGCGGGCTTGTTGAACAAGCTAGAACAATACCGAAGACCTACTGGCTATATGGGAACCGGGAAACCGATGTAACTCAGGTAGCTGGTATTGAGGCATTGCCTGTCATTCAGAGGGTAGGTTGAGAGCTTGAGGTGTAAATCGGCTGGCGACACTGAGATGCGCGTGCAGAGAGCTCTTGCTCGAGACGATAGGACTGGTTCAATATTTGGCTAACGGGTGAAAGATGGTTGCGTACGATGTCCGTGATGGTTGCTGTAGGCAACATCGAGTACGGGCGTACCTAACGGGTTATTTGGGTAACCCTGCAGGTGTAAATCGATTATCATCGTCGTCCCTCGCAGTCAGTGAGTACCACTTGTTCACTGTAACGTGATGTAGAAAGAACAGGCTAGATACATGTTAAAATGTTACTGATTGAAAGATGGACTTTGATTGTTAATGATTTGCTGTAGCCTAGAGCTAACTAAAGTTCTTTTCAACTTTGGGCAAAATACATGAGAGAAATGTGTTTCTTGTTTGATTGCGGCTCTCTCATGTGCCTTAGCGTAAAGTCTCCACAACCTGTTGCTAAAACTTGAAAGTAAGGTTCCACTAATTAGGCGAGTCCTTGCAACTTACTTTACCTCATGTAACCTATAACCTTCCATGTAGAAGTTTCATGTTTAGGAGAGACGAGTCAGTCTTGCTGAGCCATCGTGCTCACTGCTTGTGTTTGAACTTTTGCAGGGTTTTATGAGGAAGTGACTCCTGAGCAGGAGACGGAACCCCAGGAGGGAAACCTCGTTGAGTGGGAGTCGTGCACGCCGTCGTGTTAGTGTGTGTGTGTGTGTGCTAGCGGGGACACGTTCACGGGCTGAACGTGAACTCGATGCGTAGTCTACGCCTGTGAGTGTAGACTGAACATATTTTGTTATACAAATGTTCATAAACCTTTTTATGTAATAAAACTTTGCTTCCGCTTTATACCTTTGATGTGTGTTATCCGGTGCTGTGCAACGCAGCACCCCTCAGCGTGGTCCTGGATCGACAAAACCGTGGTATCATGTCAGAACCACCACCAAACCATCTTGCAATGATCTCTTATTGCATGCTCCTATAGTACTGTTGTGGCGAATCACTCGTTGCACTCAGGTCCATATTCATCACTTTGTCATCCTCCAACCTTTTTTTTCCATTCTAGCTCTCCTTCCTGTAATTTAAGCCTTTTGTTCTCATGTACAGCATTTCGCTCTTCCAATTTTTGTTTCTCCAGAGCCATTTTCTCCTCATGTTTCTTCCTCTCCATAGCCATTTCCTCATCAAGCATTTTCTGCTCTAGTGCAACATGTCATCACCCTCTTTTCTCTTCATTGCTTTCTTTTCTTCCATCTCTTTCTTCTTCTCAAACACATTGTGTAATGCCTCAATGTAAAGAGTCCGTGAAACAGAATTTTTACCTCTTTGTCGTTCTTTCTACCATCAGGCCTTGCATCTTTTTGTGGTGAAGTATGACACTCACTATTTTCCTCATTATGACTTCCATTGGTTCCAGGATTTGAATGAGCTCCTTCCTTTTGTTTCTTATCAGAGCATCTTACCAACCATTTTTGCTCATGTTGTAATATATTCTAGCAATGTAACAAAACAAATTATCTCTTCTTCCTGCCCCTTTCCTTGTACAGCGCACATGCTTGAATTATCTACACAAATGCAATAATGATTAAACATGCATGCAATATGTACCCTATTCAGAGAAGGAAAGCAATATAGAATATGTACCCTATCATTCTAGGTCATTCCACTTTGTCTCTTGCTTGGAATTTGAGTATAACATCCACAAAATTGGTTAACGCTCTCTAGTATGGTTTGCCAACAGCTCGCGAGATGAACAGGAGAACACTCTAAATCAAAAGTCTTGTGCTTGAAAAAATAATCATGAATTCTCTTCCAATATGTTTCACGTGATTGTTCATTTACTTGTGTACCATCCATGCTTATTTCTAGCCATGCGGATATCAAAAGCTCAATTTCTTGTTCGGTAAGATTTTTGGTCCTCTTCTTGCCCCTAGTGTTGGGTAGTGTTGCTTCTGTAGGAACTTAGTCAACAAATTCATTCTCAGGTTGAGTTGGAGCTACAAATTTGTTCTCTCCCCAAAATTGGTTTGTATTGCTAGCCAGAAGTTCCATATTAGTTTCCATTTATTAGCAACACTTATCTGTACACAAAAGGCCATTATCAGTAACTAAAAATGCATAATTTGTAAAAAGCCCAATGCAAACCATCAAACAATAAACATTTCTGAGAAGGCGTCATCCAAACAATTCCAGTGTTATTCCTGAATGTATTTCACTGTAGTAGAGAATAACAATAATCCACAAATATATAGTAAGGAATAAATATGAACCTGGGTAGTGTTGGGTTCTCTCTTCCTCCAAAAAGTCAATACCATTTGGTAAAGATATCGTTGTTTGCAATAAAAATTCAAATTTCTTTAAATAAATACATATTTGCCAAGCTTCATGGGAAGCAGCGAGTGTTGCCTGCTGCTCCTGGAGCAGATGCCCAGCTCGCAGCGGCGGCAGACGGCCGTCTCGCACCAGCTCGCGGCGGTAGGCGCCTGGCAACCAGCAGCTCGCGGCTACGGTGTCAGGTTCCGCGAAAGGAAGAGCGTCGTGAGGAGAAGGCGAAATCAAAGGAAACGAAAGAAAAATACTCATCGGCAGGACCAACTCACCCAGCTCTGCACACCTCACCTTCCTCCGCTGCCTCCAGGGAAGCCGCCAGACTACAGCCCGTGCGATGGAGGGAGCAGGCGGGAACAAAGAAAAATTATGGCGGGAGTCGGTCGATAGTAAAGGAGGCGGCTTGCTACTTGTATGACTATCCAACAAAAAAACAGAGTAGCAATGCGGTTGCAGATGCGTTTTCTCTCTATTTTTGTTATAAATTATTTTAGATAATAGGAATGTCCTGGCCTTGTCCTCTGATGAGGCTATGGCTGTTTATTCCAAGCAATAGATGTTTGTAACACACTCAAACAGCGTCAGACAAAAAATGAAAGATAAGCATACAAAGCGAGTTACAACTCATTATTAATTCATAAGTCTATATGTGAATCTCCATCCGTGGAAAGCGAAGACGCTCTTGACCTTCGACTCCAAGAATCTGCATGCCCTACGGATGAACTTGGTACGTTCCTCATATTTTTATAGTGACGCCCATGTTCGCCACCAATGAGTTCCTATAAAGAATGCTGCAAATAAATTTTCATTGGGTATGATCAAACACAATATAATTTCTCGATATCTAGATAGCTCAGCAAAAAGCCGCTGCACCTGTTATCAAAGCAAATAATAGGTTAGCAGATAATACATTGTTTATCTATGTATAAATCAATGGATCTGTTATCTGCCTTTAAAAATCAGCGTGTCTCAATATAATAATGGGCCATATGGGTTGTTGAGCTATATGCGCTGCCATAACTTGAATAATTTCATATCGTGTCATGTTTTGGCTTGCCACTAAACCCGCTGCACCTGTTATCAAAGCAAATAGCAAAGCAAATAATACATTGTTTATCTGTTTATGAATCAATAAATCTGTTATCTGTCTTTGAAAATCAGCGTGTCTAAATAGAATAATGAGCCATATGAGCTGTCATGCTAACAAGCTATATGCGCTGCCATGACTTGAATAATTTCATATCGTGTCGTGTTTGGCCTTGCCACTAAGCCCGTAGGCTCGCATAGTCGCATGACACAACCCAATATGCTAAACATGCCATGCCAGACTCAAACAAACATGGCCCAAGCCCAGCCGTGCCTGGCCATTCTATACTGAACTGACCCGTTGGAGAAGTGTTCATTACTCCTGCTCTGCTCAGCCGTTCGCCTGCCTTTGGTCTGCAAGGAGAAAAAGAAAGGACACATAAATTAAAAATAACAAAATAGAGCAGTGGTATGTTATGTTAGAATTTTATTAGGATTAGGCACGGTTAATCAAAAACTAAACTGAACAAAATGTGCATTTAACTTTAATTTTCAGTTTTGTCTGCTATGGTGAATCGAATTTTATTCGATATTCATGTGGTATTAACTAAACTACTAATCTAACTGAAATTCCAGTCAACACTACCTCACACCCCATATAAATAAAGCCCAATAGCACTGATCTCACTCCAATAAAAATTTTCTCGTAGCCTAACCCAATCTTGGCAATCTTCATCAACCACTTATCCATATATGTCATTTTTTATGTGTTATTATTACTTTTTATATGTGGTAAACCACATAATTGGACAAAAATAACCGATCGCCTAACAATACGGTCATAATTTCCTTCGTGGTCTATTTGGTTTAGCATTTATCAATAACCAAAGTTCAACCAAACCGAATTAATCGGGTTAACCGAATGCCCAACTCTAAACTTAAGAACGTTGTGTGTAGTTGTAGGGCTGGATATGTGCGTAGGTGTGTGTTTGTATGCATCAGTGGTGTGAGTGGTTATGTTACATAAATAAAGAGATAATACAACTGTAGTGATAAAGAGAAATAAAAAAGGGGCATTGGTGTTTTGACCACAGTTTTGAAGCCCAATTGTGATCTGGACCTTGATTTTGAAAATATATGTTTTTATCACATTTTTTCACCCGATCCTCCAGATTATCAGAAATCTTTTTAGTGCACATGACGGTGTTAACTTTGATGTTGAAAGATAAATTTACCCTTTATAATTTTACATAGGTTCATGTAATTCAATAAAAATATTTTTTCTCGGCATCGGGTGGGTGGATCAATAAGGCGGAACGAAAAGAAGTGAGGGGCATTTTGGGTCTTTTTTCAGTTTTCAAACATTTTTTCTTTTTTATTCTGTTTATTCCACTTCAATTGACGGTGTTAGAAAATTGTGGTAAATGGCGGGTTCGGGTAAAAAAGTTATGATAAAAACATAAAATTTCAAAATTAGAGTCTAGATTTAGACTAAAAAACAATGGTCAAAATGTGTCGGCATTCAGATTTCTGACTAGTAACTAATGTGCTGCTCGTTCATCCTCGAGTCGGCCTAACTTAGAACACAAAGGGATTATACTGGTTCAGACAAGGTTCCCTACGTCTAGTGTGGGGTGTCTCGTTGTTCTTTCTCAAGAATGGGGGTGGTTCTTTTACAAGTGTGAGAGCCCCTCCCTATGGAATCGACCCACTCTTCTATTTATACTCGCTCTCGTCTTGTCTCGTATTACAAATGGAGAAGAGGTCGTGTGTCACACCCGATTTCTCCGAAGAACAACCGAGTGAATATCACATGTATGCCAGGATCGTTCTCTCATACATGTGATGACAAACAGTGAAACATCATTTATTACAAGCCAAGTGTTCGAATATAAAAATAAGTCTTACATAGCATAACGTCTCGATGGACGATAATATGATCATAATATGTAAATAAAACGGCAGCGGAATATAAATCTTGTGGGCTCCGTCACAGGCGTTGCCCGGGGGACTCCGTGAACCTAGAAACCTTCTTCGGGTCCAAAGTCTTGGTCATTGAACACCACATCATCCCCTTGACCTGAGCAGCAATTTAAACCAATAGAAAAGCATAGTTGAGTACCGTTGGTACTCAGTAAGTGTGGGAAAGTAATGTCATGCATGGCTAGAGCAAGGAGAGGTTAAACTCATGGTTAAAGCACTATGCAACTAATACCTATTACCTTAGCTTATTAAGCAATTACATTACTACACAGGTGAGATGGTCCCAATCCCTCAACCCATCATCAATATCAAGTAAACATAGTCTCATTTCCAATGTTAAGCTTCCCGCTTAACATCCTCAACATCCCAATTCATCATCCTCTAATAACGAATAAGTCCAAACCGCTCTTGACCGTGAGCACGGCTGTCATGACAGTTTTGGCTCTGCAGAGTTTGCACCACTGTACCCACATGTAGTGATTTCATCCCCCGTTGCCGGGTGGACTAAAAGAACCTCCATTATCCGGGCGTGGGCCCACTGAGGTTTCACCCCTAACAGCATACAAGAGGCTCCAACCCCGCTGCAGTGGCTCCCTCTTGAGCCTTGCGGTTCATATGGTAGTCCAGCTGACACCTATTCCCCGCACCATCTAAAACACACATACTACGCCAGGGATACACCTAATTAATTGGCCAAGCTGCCCCATCTCAGCATGTGGTTGGCACGGTAAAGCCAGGTTACATGCTCCATGAACCGGTCCTTAGGATCCAGGCAAGTACTAAACACAAACCCGAGTCTCGTGCACACAACACAAACCAAATCATCAAACTTGCCTCGATCCCTACCTCTACATAACTTATAATATCTCATTCAAGAGTAAGGTAAACAAGTTGATGATCTCATATCTCACTTATCCCATTCTAAGCATGGCTAAGCATAAGTAATATGAATGAATGACATAATAAAATAAATCCCAACCCAGGCTACAAGGAAGTAACATAATGAAAATCTAGGGAAACTTCCTAGCTTGGGTATCATATTCCAAATTGACAATGCAATTAATTAAATTCTAACTACACATCCTAGTATAGGATCAAAGTGATCAAGGACACTTGTCTTCTTCCTGCTGCTCTGGGAATGGAAAGTCTTGGTCTTGAAAGGTGAGAACTTGCTCTGGGGCAGGTTCTACTCATGCCAATACACATAGCAAAAGAAAACAACAATCCATAAGCCATAGTCCACACTTTCACTCATGCAAACTACACACACATACCTATTAAAGTCATTCACATGTTTAAGTGTTGTTGTTACCCTAGATGTGTTGATTTTAGGCCTACATGCACTTTCAAACATATGTATATCATTTCTAGCCTTTGTATTCAGATTTCTAATTGCGCACTATATATGAATTTCCTATTTGAACAAATTCTCTATATTTAATTAATGCACTTCTTAGCAACAAAATTTGCATGAAAGAAAGTTTCCTACTCCAATTAGGCTTTCAGATCTTCTACAAAATCCTAAATTGAAGTTTTTGGATTTGGAGACCTCATTTAACATTTTCAATATTTTGCATACTTATTTTCCTATATTTTCAGATTTATTTTCTATGCCTAAAAGTAAATTTTAATATCCAAATAGCAAGACATATCATCTAAACAGAATAGGTTCTGATCTAAAATGTTCAATAAAATATTTTTGAACTTCCTCTCTGATGTGAAACAATTTAAATTTATTTTACCAGTTTTTAGAATTATTTCCTAGCCTACAATGTGTCTCTAGAGATAATAAAAATGAGCAACACTTAGGCAGATTTCATTTCATCCTAAAATCTATTTTTAACTCCCTCTAAAGGTTTTCCAAGTGCTAGGAGAGTTTAAATTTGTATTTGCACATGTGTTTATATTACCTTTTTAATTTAAATTCTACTCATATGTTCAAATTTCTGAATTTAATATCTTATAGGGTCAAAAAGGCAAATCCACCCTACTACAGGGTTTAATTTACTATTTCCTAAATTTTCAGGGGCCTAATTACACATAACAAAGAGGTTTTCCAAATTTTTATTAAGTCCAGGGGCTAAAACTGATTTTGAAATGAATTTACATGAATTTCTGAAGGCACAGGGGCTAGATCAGAAGTTTCTGGGGCTAGCTCGTGTTTTCCGAGATCCCCAGGGGGTAGCGCATAAGATTCCCGGCCTTTATAACGCGGGGCTAACGTGGACCGTTGGATTTAAAACAGAAGGCTTAGATTAGATCGCCGAAGGGGTATGCGCCGATTTAATTTCTGCCGTGCGATTTAAAATAGACGGCCCACAAGGGGCCACGTCGCCCTGGCCGGAGCCATCCGCGCGCGCGGCGGCGGGGGCGGTGATCTCGCCGGCGCAGCTTCGGTTCCTTGCCACCACACGCTAAAACTTGCAGTTTTTCACACGGATCGACTGCGGAGGGGTAGGGGAAGCTCACCTAGGGGTTTCTCGGGCTTGGGGAGGTCAGAATTCGGCTCTGCAACGACGATGGTTGGAGCTGCTCCTCGGTGCTCGTCGGAACCGATGCTAGGGTGCGAAACTTGTCACTTCCTTCATCTGCAGGGCTCCCTGGCGGCGGTGGAACACGGCAAGCTCGTTAGTCCAGCGAAAAGCGAAGAGATCCAAAGGTTTTTCGGTGGGGGATGATCGGTTCTCACCGGAGAGAAAGATGGAGCGGCACTGGGAATTCGGCGAGTTTCCTTGCGTGGAATGCACGAGGAGAGGCGGCGGAGGGTCGGTTTAGATATGTAGTAGCGCCCGGGACCGAAGATCGGGGCTGCGAGCGCGGGGTTCGGGAGGGCGGTTGTGATCGGGCGTGAGAGAGAGCCGGAGCGGTTGGGGCTCGCGGGGAAAGGGATAACATGCGGGCCCTGCATGTCAAAGAGAGGGAGAGAGGAGGGCGCGGGTTTTGGGTTGGCTGGCGTGCGCGGTTTTGGGCCGGCTGAGCGGGTTTCAGCCCACTGGCCGGATTTTTTCTTTTTCTTTTTCCTTTTCCTTTTTCTGTTTTGATTCAAATTTAAATTCCAGTTTGAATTTGAATTGCTACACCACATGCAATACGTCCAAATTTTTTTAAATTCTCCTCTTTAGCAGGTTTTGGGGTGTTACATCGTGGATACAGGAACAGCTTGTCCCATTGTACGTCGGACACGACACTCGATGGAGTCGCCATATCTGTAGTCTGCCGCTGCGCCTGCTCGCGTCTTGTCACGGGGTAACACATACTGAGGCGCACGCGTGCCCCGCGTACTTCTCCTCTTCGGTTCCATCGGAGGTGACGGGTATTCAATGTGATCGCTAGAGAAGGCACTCGAGTGTCTTCCCACTTGACCAGGACAGCGCCTGCTCCGCATTAAAGACCTCCTACCTCTCGCTTACCCTAGGTCGGGCTTGGGCCTCCTCTTCAGGGTTATATCTTCGCCTGAGCGATCAAGGCGAGGCTTGCGGCTCTTCTTAGGGGTTGGGACCGGGGCCCCTATCCTGCCTGCTCCGTCTTCTTCCGAGCTCGGCTCGGGCTTGCTCCTTCTTCGCACCTCGTGGTGAGGCTCGCCTCCCTCTATCAGGGGGTTAGGGTCGAGAACCCCGTCACTAGCCACCGAGCCTCTGATCGATCTCATCGATGGATCAGGGGATGGACACCGGTTGGCTTCGATCCTGCACAGCTAAACAACAAAGAAAAGATTATTAGTACTTGGTTCAAATTACGCAACCACGACTCCGGTCACGACCTCCGGCTGTTCTCGCTGGAACCCTATGGCCAGCCCCCGGGCCCTTTCTCGAGGGGCTGGGTTGTCGTTATGGCGAGTTCGCCTCGCCCTCCATCCGTGAATCATCCGTGATTCGAAGGGGTCGGGCCATTAGGGGGCTTTCCTCGATGGTCGAGCCCCCGGGCCCGGTGAGTTTCCTATCGGGTATTGTAACACCCTCAATTTCACTACCATGCATTGCATACATTTTTCATGTAGAGAAGCATTTGAAAAGAAGTACAAATGGAGAAAGAACCCTAGAAATGAAGAAAGAACCATAGAAATGGAGAAAGAACCATAGAAATGGAGAAGGGAATATAGAAATGGAGAAAGGGACATAGAAATGGAGAGGGGGATATAGAAATGGAGAAAGGGACGTAGAAATGGAGAGAAATGGAAATAAGATAGCTGAATTGTACCATCCCCAAATTCCCCAAAGGGGAATTTCTCCCACATTTGTGGGATTTTCCCCCAATGTAGCCGCAGCCCTATAGGGGGAAAAACCCCTACGACTCTTTGGTTGAGTTCCAATTGGACTAGGACTCTTCTTCCCCCCCCCCCCCCCTTACAAATACAACCCCCAACCCCCCTTCTCTACACCTTGGCCGCAGCCACCCCCCCCTCAAAGTCGCTGAGTTGGCCCTGCGCCCCCCCACCCCCCCAACTCACCGAGTTGGCCACCCCCTGCCAGAGTTTGGTCGCCGGTGAGCCCCGACGACGAGCCCTGGCATCGAGCCCCGTCATCGAGCCCCACCATAGAGCCCCGTCGTCGAGCCTCGCCGTCGAGACCCGCCGACGAGCCCTGTCACGCCTCGCCGTTGCCTGAAAAGAAGCCCGACGATCTGCCCTACCATAATTTTCCATAGAAAAATTCCCCGCTACTGCCGTTGCTAGGAGGAAGGCCCTGCCACAAGGAGGAAGTGAGGTAGGTCTTCATTACCCATCTTATGACGTCGCCGCTGTTTCTACGCATCTATTTTCTTCGCCCCCTTCGAGCAGAAACTTTCGCGTGTGGACAAATCGTGTTTTGATCGATTTTTGACGGTGGAATTGATCTAGATCTTGTGTCAAGATCATCATCACGTCCACACTTGATCCCTAAACCCTTGTTCATCATAAAACCCCATGAAAGCCCATTAAAACATGCAAGAACACGTATAAACTGGTTTTATAAACTGCACTATAGGATTTGCATTCATCTACCCCATTGCATCTTGAGTAAAGTTTGTGCATGACGATTGATTGCTGTAAATTTTGTATGTGCGTGATCGTGAGTAGAAGGACAAGCTCAAGAGGCCGTCTATGAGAATCTACAACACCAAGACTTCGAGACGCTTGAGAAACATGAACCACGGGAGCAAGGCAAGTGCCCCTTGACCATATTGATCCCATGTTTTGAAACTGTTTTGTTTGTGAAAACTCGTATGCTTGAGTCAACTTGATGAGACACCCTTTTATAGGAGTTTACTAGTTTTGTTAACCATCCTTGTCACCGGGAAAGTTGATGAGTCAGGTATGGTGGTTTTTCCTTTTTGCTTCGCTTAATTTATGGGATACGAAAAGCTAAATTAAAACATGGTTAGCTACTGCACTCATATGAATAATGATGATGAGAACTTGATGATGTTAATGAGCATGGAATAATGGAGATCTAGGCAAGCTTGGTTCGTCGATGTTGCTGAATGAGATGGTGGTTTACTTGCCGTAGATCTAAGGACCGGTTCATGCGAGCACATGCCAGGAAAACAGTGCCACCACAAGGCCAAATATGGGTGCGGCTTAGCTTACTAATTAGGTGTGTTGCTAGCTTGTTATGGACCGTTGGATGGCGCGGGGAATGGGAGTCAAGAGGGACTGCCCTGGGAACCGCATGGCACAAGAGGGGGCCCGTAGGTGGGAGAATGGTGATTCGAGGCTGCTGGTGAAACCTTAGTGAGTCCATACATCTAGTAGCCCCTTTGTAAAGGCTATTTTGTGATCTCTTGGCCATACACCGATGGTTGTGTACTGGTATAATGGAGGTTCTTTCTAGTCGCCGACGGGTGACGAAATCACGAACTTGTGGGTAAAGTGGTGCCACCTCTGCAGAGTGTAAAACTATCATGATAGTCGTGCTTCCGGTCACAAGCACCTGGCCAACTTCCATGATTAGAGGAAAAAATTGGGATGTTTATTCGGTATGGTTATGGTATGATCATTGAGATTGCTTTTGGGACTGTTTTGAGTCATGACAATAAAATTGGTTATGGTTATATGAATATGAGATGGTTATGAATATTTGTGAGTATGAGATGAACTTGAGAAAGATTATTGCCTGGTTGAGACTTGATATATGGTGAAATATGATGAAGGAATGTTGATGATTTAACTTGGTTATGATGGGAATTTTACTCATCTAGAAATAGTTGCTGTTTTTACCATATTTATGAAATAAAATTTGCTTGCTGCAATGTGTCAAAGTCTCAAAAACATGTACATGAATAAAACTAAGGTTTGAGTTCATATGTGTGGCAAAGGCATGAAAAATGGGACTTGCTAAAACTTTTCTTCATGCAAAGTGATACATGGATGATCATCCAAAAATGAGGCTCACATCTTTATTTGAAGGTGTTGAACCAATAAGGATTTAAATACCTCTTTGCATGCAAGTTTAAAAATCAGATTTGAAATTCAAAGTTAACACAAATGGTGTCCAAAACTTTGAATAACCATGCAGCCCTAGAGTTGGAAAGTTGGGAAAAAGTGGATGACAAACTTTTCATTTTTAGGGTGGGCTCCAAAAGGAATTACGGAAGAATTTTCCAAACTCCAACCAAATTCAAATTCGTCATGCAAATTTAAACTGGATTTGGAGAATTAAAATTCTATCCCACCTTTCAAACTCAGAATTGTGGAATTCGGGAGGATTAACTTGAGGAGATCTTTTAGAGAGGAGAGAAGTGGGGGACCCACATGTCATTGAGCTGGAATTGGAGACTTGCACCCTAAGCATAGCCCTGTTTTCAGTTCAACCGAGCTGTTTTCACTGTGGCGCCACCGAGAAGTGGCTACCACCACCTCCTGCTCGAGTCCCCAACACGCTGGCGCCAGAGGCGGTTCGCTCGATGTGATCTTTCCCTCAGACCGAGCAAAGGCTCACTTGCCTTCTCCTCTTCGCGAGAACACCGAGCAGAGCTTGTCTCACCTCCGCTGCCTCGGCCTGACCGGGAAACCGAGGAAACAACCGTGCTCTCCCATCCACGAGCTGCTCAACAACACCCCGAGCTCAGCCTCCACCTCCCTGACCCAGAAACCACTGAGCTCCGGCTTCCTTTGCCTGAGAACAGCCTCCACAGCGGTGACCTAGCTCGAGCCGACGGTCGGGCGGTCGTGGACAGCCCTCCACAGGGGTTTTCACAGCCAAGCGATCACGACTACGAGAGCGCGCTACTTTGGTGCCGCTCTCCTCCAATTCTTGGAGCAAACCGTGCAGCATCGACGACGAATTTGAAGATTTTGCTCCGGCGAGTTCAACCCGAGCAGCCGGTACGGTTTCTTCAAATTCCCGCTCTCTGATCCTCCTTAGGTCATCAAACTTGGCACACACGAGTTGGACTAGCCGGCGGTCATTTTCCTTTCAGCATCCCTAGCACGAAATCACCTCGGAGCAGAGAATTTTGAAGTCTCCCAAGCGTGTTCTTCGTGGAACCAATCGGGCGCACGATGCCTACCCAGTTGCAGCTGTTTTTGAGCACCTTTGAGGCCTTGTCGAGCTTCCTAGATGTGGACTGGTGCTTTAGAGCTAAGTGGTCGACGTTTTGGTGGGCTGGGAACCCCGGCCGACGGTGCCAAAGTTCAACCGAGGCCGCCGCACGTCGCCGAGGTAGCTCCGGTCGCCGGCAGCCTAAACTGACCCCACATCCGTGTTCCTCGACGTCTAAAACCCCCTTACGGTGAGTTTCAGCTCGTGCGGTGGCCGGCAGCAGCGATCTGGCGAGTTGCGAATTGCTCTGGCGAGGGGGAAGCGGCGCGCACGCGAGGAAACGGCGGGAGGTAGAAGAAAGGGGTCGGGCCCGGCTGTCAGCGGTGGAAAATTTAAACTGGGATTAGCTGTGGCTTGGATCCAGTGTGCTGGCGCGCGAGAACCCTGTGAACCCGGTGTGGCTGAGTTCTGAGTGGCTGGCATTTAAATAGCGGGCCCAGTCAAATTTCACTAAGGAAAATAATTCCAGAGTTTGCCACAACTTTGGAAAATCATAGCTATTTGTAGAAACCTCCAAATTGAGTGATTCCAATTGGGTTGGATTCATTTTTCAGAGGTATATCCAAATATGAACTCAGATTTGTGTGAAAGTCAATTTTAAATTCTCAGAATTTTTTTGAAGGTTTTTGAAAAAGAATTATTGAGGGAGTTTGGTTTATCCAAAAATCCTAAACTTTTGGCAGAATATTCTTTAGCATATTGTTGAACTTATAGCAAATTTTCTGCTCATTTGAAAATCATTTGAGTAGAAATTTGCTAATTACAATCTGCTGTGTTCATTAGAGTCCAGAAACATTTTCAGAATATGTTTCCCACTTGTAAAATCTATTCTGGGCAATCCATAGCTCCAAAAATCATAGGGAAATTTAGGCAATCTCTCTAAGACATATTTGAAATTGTAGTTCACTTAATTGGACATGAAAATGCACATTATTTCAGAATTAATTCTGTTGAATAGAAATGCTTAAAGAATTGTTCTGGAAGAACTACTCAAGAAAAAGATCTGAATTTTGGATCAAATTACCTTCATGTGACAAGGAACTCACATGTAAATTATCAGCTCAAGTTGAGCATTAGAACTCCCTGTTCTTATTCTCCATACTTATGTATATGTGGAAAAACATAAAAGACATTGTGAGAATTATGGAGAAAAAATTTGACTCCACATTAGCTGCAATTTGGCAAGCTAAATCCCTAGGTAGTATAGAACCTTCCGTAAAAGTCTTGAGGCCATTGGAGTTCTTGTTCTTCAGTTGCATTCAATTCTTTTCAAATCATCTATTATGTTCATTAGGGAAAGTAGTTAGTGTCTAGCTAAAATACTAAGATCAATTTAGTTCATTTCTGTTTCTTTGCACAACAGAGGCAAACCAAGCCATTCTTGGCTTTTCCACACAACCTCTGTTCCTAAGACCTCCATTATATAATTCTTTCCATTGCATTCCATAAAAATTGTGCATATACATTTCATTAGGATTCACGACGAAGGGGATTCAAAGGAGCGATTCATTGAAGTGGATCATACTCCGGAGAATAAAGGGTTGATCAGCAAGATCACTAACTGATTATGTACGACTACCCTGCAAAACAGGCAAGCTCCGGTTTGGATTTAACAGCTTATAAGTTTTACTTTGTATTCACCTTCGGTTAATATATGAACTGTGCATTAGGTCTAGTGTTTGATACTCCTCTTGCATAACAAAATGACCCATGGAGTATTGGGTAGATGTCTTTCACCGTGTAGAACTGCCATTCTTAAGTAAGGTTCGGTAGAAGTTGAGTGGTGGGATGCTACTCGCATGTTCAGGAACAACAGGGGCATACGGGATTGGTTCAAAAATGAATTAGCAAGTTAAAGTTGAGACCGGAAGGTTGTAGGGGCAGCAGGACATAGGGGCCTGGGTGCTATAGACCTGTCCGTGTTGGTCAAGGACCGATCCGTATGCGGCCCTGTTGAACAAGTTTGAGTTATGTACCGGACTCATGCTGGTATTATGGGCCAGTAAACCGATGTACCTCGGGAAGCTGTCGTTGGGCCTTTTCGGGTCGCCTCAGGCGGACGGCCACTGTGCAGTATGTGGGGAACATTCTCATGGCATCTCATGTCGGCAGGTGCACCATGAGAGTGGCTACTGTTGATCGATTCAACGGGGGTGAAACGGGGGAAAGGCTGCCACATACGTCATCAGTGATGGTTGCTGTATGCAACGTCGAGTACGGGCGTACGTGTCGTGTAGTCCGGGTGTTATTGATTCGAATCTCCGCCGCTCGCGGGATGGACCAAGCATTCTTGTTCTCACAGTCGTGACGTAGTAAGAACTTGCATGAGAAAGGAACTAATCACATTGGCTGAAGTTTATACTATCTTTTGTGATGTATTTTGAGGAATAGCTAGTGCCAACTCGATTCTTTTATGTCGTGAGCAAATTACATCGGGTGAAAGCGTTTCTTGTTTGATTGTGGACTTCCGATGTGGCGTGCCCAAGGTTACTTAAAAATGCTGAGAATAATACCTGAAAGTAAGGATTCACTTTTAGGCGAGTTCATTATGCATTATACCATCCTACTTTAGGGTCATAACCTCACATAGAGTTTCATGTTTAGGGTGACGGTTAAGTCTTGCTGAGCGTTATGCTCATGGATGCTATCCGAGTTGTTTTGCAGGCATATGACTTCATGCTTATGAAGGGATGCCGATGAGACTTGGGAACCTCCGAGTGGTTACTCAAGAGCATCCTCGCCGCTGCAGATTGTTCTTCGTGTTGCTAGTAAGAAACGTCCACGGGCTGGATTGTTTCTTTGCTGCTAAGTTAGAAATGAGTCGTGAGAGTTATAGTCTTCCGCTGTATCTTATTTTGAAATAAGTATTTGTAAAACACTTTTGTACGCTTCCGCAATTGATTTATGTAATTTGATGTGTTACATCGACCCATGTGCTGTTGGGTGCCGAATATCACGGCACCACTCAACGAGGTCCTGTTCGGGGCATCGTCCTGTCAGACGGGGCAACCCCCACAAAGTGGTATCAGAGCTGCGTTGGGAATAGCACATGGATTGAGCATCATATTACGTTAAAAACTTAGGATACGGTGAGATAACGGTACTAGGCCCACATAAGGACTAGTATTAGCATATTATGAAGGTGGCAACCTAACTTATTTGTTATGTCGGAAAATCATGCATCTCGGACGGTTTATGTCTTGGGGGGTGCACGTAAGCGCTGTCCACCAGTGCGCACAAGCTGAAGGGTGGAGCCCCACGGGTGGCAGGTAACCCGACCCGCTTTAATATCCTCTACGACTCTTCATGTCGTTTGGGGTATTCAAGAAACGCCATTCCCTAGCGTGCTTCGGACAAGTATGGGAGACCTCGTCACGTGGTCAGTAACGTGAACACGTAGCTCAAGGCGTGTTTGGCTTGAGAACATCCGGGCAAGTGATGATGGCCGGGTGTATGAACTATATGGATACAGGGTTCAGTGTGCAGCCAAACCTTATGATTGAGTGTGTTTTATGTAGGTGCTAACCACGAAAACCTTAGTGCGTGTAGAACACGTTTGCGAGTGAACGTTTTAGTGCAACCTAAGGATACGTATTGCCGGTGTAATCCGGTTAGGTTTTTCTGTAGGATCGAAGTATACGTGTAAAGCTACCAGAGGGGGGTGAATAGTAGATAAAAACTTTTCAGCGGAAGCAACAAAACACCCCTCAGCAGAAAACCGACCTGTTAAAGAAACTGTGTGTGCGACTAATCTAAACGTGTTCAACTGTGACAAAACTAGTATAGATTGTATAGAATCAAGTCACGAAGACGTCACAACAAGAATCATGAAAATCCATTGAGAGAAACTCAAGTTACGATCAAAAGATCGAACAAAGGTCAATCTGTCCTACGCGAGAAAAACAGGTCTGGAATACTGCAAAGAAACTATTGTATATCAGAAACCACAAACTCAATGACCGTGAAATTTTCACTGATGATAGATAATCAAGTTTTGAAGACAACCCAAAAAGAATCACATCAATTGGATATGTAAAACTCTAGTTATGATAAAACCACCGAAGCAACGTAGTGCTGAACAGAAACTCAACGAGAAAAACTTGTCTGAAACAAGTCGGACGAACAAGACACAAAAGTTCCTTTAGAATATGAATCTTATTTATCAAAACACAAGAGGAACAGCCCCCAAAGTCGTGCACCACGAGCTCTGGCCTCCCTTGATTATATAACCAGCCCGAAGGCCAACTCAACTCAAACTAGGACGCCTACTCCTACTTGGATTCAAACTGTAGCTTTCCAATACTGCTTAGGACTCTTCTATACGCAGATAGAAGCAATCTTAAGACTTCCAAACACCTTAGAAACGTCCCAAACCTTCCTAAAACAACTCAACTTCATGTCCCACACGAAACCCTATCATAACCAACTCAAAACTTTTCATATTTGAGTCAAACACGACTTAGCCGCAGCCTGAGTCCATAACCTAGTCGGTTGGACCTTTCCGACCAATTCTTTACGTCCACATCTCTTCATCACGCCTTGGAACCATGCAGCCACGTCCATGCACTCCTTGCACACGTGCAAGCATCTTCCAACGACGTCCAAGATACCTTCTGATAGGAGGATGACTCCCGATCTTCTGAGAGGTAGGGTAAACTTGATTGGGTGGAGATCTCGACGTTGATGATCCAAGGCTCCGAACGAACGAAACCCGGCAATCACTACACCACTGCTCCGTTGGTTATCACCCGTGTCACCCGAATGACCTCGCCACGAAGGCTTATCCCTGCAAGCGCAATCAAGAACACACGCAAGAACAGAGAAGTTGCAATCAAAACTGAATTGATCACGAATTTGGGATCTCACAACCGATGATCGGCGAACTGTTCAATGACAGATTGTAACTAAGCAAAACCTAGCTGTTTGTGACGGCGGCTAGGGGGTATAAAGGAGGTGGAGGACGACCAGGGGGTGCTGGGGTCGTGACCTAACCCTAAGACACGTACATAATGGACTTGGACTCGATACAAGGCACAATGGCCCAACTAGGTGATGCAACACCCTGACAGACTCTAAACTTTATATTGTTTCGAAGTTTCCTGTCGACTCCGAGTGAATTTTGACATGGAGCTTGTTCCATTGGAAAGTTTATCCTCTCAGATTTCCGTGCATATGTAGAACGTCAAAAACGGAGTCCGTATGCCTCCTGTGCATCCATTTTAAGGTGGACTGCTCCTGGGCCCGAGTTGGACTCGAGTTTGAGTTGGGCTCGGTCTCTAACTTCTTGTTGGTGTATTTTCTGGCCCTCCACGCCTCCAAACCCCTCTCCATGTATCTCCATTTTCTCTCCATGGTTCCTAATCATAATTAATCCATTAGGTAGCAACATACTCTCAAAATTCAAATATAAAGAATTGTTCAGGAACGAGCTCACCTCTAAATTCAATTTTCGTGCTCGAGCTCTAGTAATTGGACCTTGCATGTCTACCATGTGAGTGTTGTGTATATCTGCAGGAGTGATGTCCACATCATCCTCCCCCTCTTGCATTGGAGTCGTCCTCGACTCAAGCTCATCTTCTTCTGCCAAGTATGGCTTCAAATCTGAAATGTTAAATGTGGGACTAACCCCAAACTCGGGAGGCAACTCAAGTTTATATGCATTGTCATTTATCTTCTTAAGAACCTTAAAAGGTCCAGCAGCACGTGGCATGAGTTTGGACTTTCTCAAATCCGGGAACCTATCTTTTTTCAAATGAACCCACACCAAATCACTGGGTTCCAATTTTACCTCCTTCCTACCTTTACTAGCAGCAATGCGATACTTTTCATTCATTTCTTCAATTTGTAACTTAGTAGTTTCGTGCAACTTAAGAATAAATTCAGAACGTTGTGTAGCATCTAAGTTCACAATTTCAGTATGTGGTAAAGGTAGCAAATCAATTGGAGCACAAGGATTGAAACCATACACTACCATAAACGGACTTAACTTGGTTGTGGAGTGAATAGACCTGTTATAAGCAAACTCAATATGTGGCAAACACTCCTCCCACAACCTCAAATTGTCTTTCAAAACAGCCCGCAACATAGTAGATAAGGTACAATTAACTACCTCCGTTTGCCCATCAGTTTGTGGATGACAAGTAGTAGAAAACAGCAACTTTGTTCCCAATTTATACCATAAAGTTCTCCAAAAGTGACTCAAAAACTTAGCATCCCTATCAGAAACAATAGTATTGGAAACACCATGCAAACGCACAACCTCATTAAAGAACAAATCAGCAACATGTGAAGTATTATCGGTCTTGTGGCAGGGTATAAAATGAGCCATTTTAGAGAAACGATCAACAACCACAAAGACACTATCTCTCCCCCTCTTTGTTCTAGGCAATCCTAAAACAAAGTCAATAGAAATATCCTCCCAAGGTGCACTAGGAACCGGAAGAGGCATATAAAGACCATGTGGGTTAAGTCGAGACTTAGCTTTGTTGTATGTCGTGCAACGTGAAACGTAGCGCTCCACATCACGCCTCATTCATGGCCAAAAGAAGTGAGCGGCCAGCACATCCTCTGTCTTTTTAACACCAAAATGTCCCATCAAACCACCTCCATGCGCTTCCTGCAACAACAAAAGACGAACGGAGCTAGCTGGAACACACAGCTTGTTAGCACGGTAGAGAAGGCCTTCACGCAGCAGGAATTTTTGCCACGTTCTTCCCTCTCTACAATTTTCAAAGGCATCTTTAAAGTCCAAATCAGTAGCATATAACCTCTTTATGGTTTCCAAACCAAAGATTTTATGAGAAAGTTGGGATAGTATGGTATAACGTCTAGATAAAGCATCGGCAATCACATTGTTTTTCCCTTTTTTATGTTTAATGATGTAAGGAAATGATTCTATGAACTCAATCCATTTAGCATGATGTTTGTTCAGATTAGCTTGTCCTTTAATATACTTCAAAGACTCATGATCTGAATGTATGACAAATTCCTTAGACCATAGGTAATGTTGCCAAGTTTTCAAGACACACACTAAAGCATAAAGTTCTTTGTCATATGTAGAATAATTCAGCGAAGGCCCATGCAATTTTTCACTAAAGAAGGCAACAGGTTTACCTCCTTGAATTAGCACTCCTCCAATGCCAATGCCGCTCGCGTCACATGCAAGCTCGAAGGTCTTCTCAAAATCAGGAAATTGCAGCAATGGTGCTTGTGTGAGCTTCGACTTAAGAACATCAAAAGCTTGTTGTTGTGCTGGTCCCCATCGAAACGGCACTCCATGCTTTGTCAACTCGTGAAGAGGTGCCGCAATGGTGCTGAAATCCCGCACGAAACGCCGGTAGAAACCTGCGAGACCAAGAAAACTCCGAACCTGCGTGACCGTAGTCGGAAGTGGCCAGCTCGTGATGGCAACAATCTTTGCCTCGTCCACCTCAATGCCCTGCGAAGTAACAACATACCCAAGAAAAGACACACGATCGGTGCAAAAGGTGCACATCTCAAGGTTACCATATAAACGTGCATCGCGCAAGACATTAAAAACAGCACGCAAATGTTCAAGATGCTCATCACATGACTTGCTGTAAATAAGGATATAATCAAAGTAAACCACCATAAATTTACCAATGAAAGCACGTAAAACCTCATTCATCAACCTCATGAAAGTTCTGGGCGCATTAGTTAAACCAAATGGCATGACTAACCATTCATAAAGTCCGAATTTAGTTTTAAAAGCAGTTTTCCATTCATCACCTAAAGCCATACGAATCTGATGATACCCACTACGCAAATAAATCTTGGAGAAAATAACAGAACTACTCAACTCATCAAGCATGTCATCCAATCTAGGAATAGGATAGCGATAACGAATGGTAATGTTATTGATGGCTCTGCAATCAACACACATGCGCCAAGTGCCATCTTTTTTTTGGAACCAAAAGAACAGGAACAGAACAAGGACTAAGACTCTCACGAATGTACCCGCGGTCCAGAAGAACTTGGACTTGTCGCTGAATTTCCTTAGTCTCGTCGGGGTTGGTCCTGTAGGCAGCACGGTTTGGCAAGCTCGCCCATGGAACCAAATCAATCTTGTGCTCAATGCCTCGCACAGGTGGTAATCCAAGGGGTATCTTTGATGGAAAAACATCCATATATTCCTGCAAAAGGTTAGCAACAGCAGGTGGCAAGACAATGGATGTATCCTCAATGGAATATAAAGCATGTTTGAACACTAAAGCATAGCAAGTTCCATTAGAGGCATATAAATCATCAAGATCAGATTTAGTTGCAAGCAAAATAGGATTTTTCAACTTAATACGTTGCTGAATTTCAGAATTGAAAACACCCTTTTGCTTAGCATTATTCTTTTTCTCCTGCTCAAATTGTACAATTCCAGTGGGACTCATAGGAAGCAACACAATTTTCTTGCCCTTATGCATGAGAGTATACTTATTAGATCGACCATGGTGAATAGCATCAATATCAAACTCCCAAGGACGTCCCAACAAAAGAGAACAAGCATCCATAGGTACCACATCAAAATCAGCAAAATCATGATAAGAACCAATGGAAAAATGTATCCTTGCTGTTTGTGTTACCTTAACCTTACAATTGTTGTTAAACCATTGAATGTGATAAGGGTGGGGATGCTCCCGTGTGGTCAAGCCAACCTTCTTGACCACCTCAACATTCACCTAATTGTTGCAGCTACCACCATCAATGATGGTATGTACACGGCAGTCCTTGACGATGAGAAACATGTTGAAAAGGTTGTGACGTTGGTGGTTGTCGTCCTCTCGAACCGTGACACTCAAAGCTCGCTGCACAATCAAAGTCCTATAGTTGTTTGTTGCAGATGTACCAAGAACCTCCTCAGCACCATCATCCGATCCTGAAATGTTAGTTGCAATAATATTTTCATCTTCAATATCAGAAGCACTAACATACCCACCATCAGCAGTGGCAATGATCGCCCGTTTGCTGGGGCAATCTCGTTGCATATGGCCAAGTTCCTGGCAGCGGTGACACTTGATGTAGGAGCTGCGACTTGTCGAAGTGTTGGCTGCAGCCGCCTTTGCTGCAACACCTGGAGGCATCTGGGACTTGCTGTTATCTTGTCCCCGTGATGAAGAAGGTGCGATGCTGCTGCGTACAACACCCGTGTAGGGTGGTGTAGAAGCACGTACGCTCGAGGAGGGCGCTGCTTTGGATGGCACCGAAAATTGTCGTGGCGTGAAGGTGTTGTTCCGCCGCTGCTGTTGGCGACCCTGCACTTCTTTTTCTGCTAACATAGCAAGTTGAAATAAACGTTGAATAGAATGATATTCCTTGTAGTCAACTATGTCCTGGATCCCATGCCGCAAGCCCCCGTAAAACCTAACAATTTGGTCTTCATGATCCTCAACTACCCCACAACGAAGCATACCTTTCTGCAACTCTTGGTAGTACTCATGGACAGTCATGTCACCCTGATCAAAGCGTTGCAATTTCTTAAGAAGATCACGTCTATATGAAGGAGGAACAAACCTAGCGCGCATCTCTTCTTTTAACGCAGCCCATGTCTATGGTGCATTACGTGTATTGACAAGTTCATTCCACCAAATTATAGCAAAATCTTTAAACTCACTAGTGGCTTGTCTAACTCTATGTCGCTCAGGAACAAGATGAGAGCTAAATTTTTGTTCTACTGTTATCTCCCAATCCAAGTAAGTCTCAGCATCATAAGATCCATAAAATGTTGGAATAGAAAACTTAATCTTAGCATAAGGATCATTATCTTGTTCAGGAGCATGAGGACGAGGTCTACCTCCCATACCTTGACGATTTCGTCGAGGGCGACGGCGCTGCTGTGCATCAACCTCATCGTTATTGAAGTCATCCTCTGTGTCGTAGTGAGCATGTGCATCACCATCAAGGATGATAGAGGGTGTAGCTTGTTGTGGAAGACGAGTCTCCATCTCGTCCAACCGTGTGGTCAGACCAGCAACACTTGTATGGAGCCTCTGAAAGGTGGCTGTTGTAGTGGTCTGGTGATTGTTGAAAGCTTCGGTCATTGACCGCATCATGTCCTTTAGTTCCATATGGGACACACACTCATCATCATCCAGAGGTGTAGAACCAAAGGTCTTATCCATAGGCTTCTTTCCTGTCATTGTTAGTACAAAACAGAAACGAAGACAAAAAGATCGTGAAGAACCCTATTACTACGCTCTCCGGAGTGGGTGTGATTGCAAAGGTTACCTGTTCTGCTCGAGAGAAGGTGGAGCTTGGAAGGCTCAAATGCAGTATATGTATGTGGCACACAAGTTAGTAACATATAGCAATGCTGAATAAGTGTCCAAAGAATTTCACCTAGTTACTGGCCTAAGAATGTATTAGAACAGTTGTGGCAACAAGCAAGGGCAAGGATGAATGATGATGAACAACAAGGATAATATCAGCAAGTATCCAGCACTCACACAGAAATAGCACAACTAGAAAACCCCTTAGCCTCCTGTTTTTGTCTTGAAGCACTAGTAGAAATCAAAATCTTTTTTCTCTTTATTTTTTTGATATTTTTTCTCAACCAGGGGCACAAGAATAGAAACAGCACCAAGTATTAGCTCAAACCGATGAAAGATGAGATCGGCACAAATTCAGGAGCGATTAGAAAAACTGGTGCTGGAACTTCGGAGTTCAAAACGAGGGCCTTCTTAATTTTTTTGTAATTTTTTTTGAAAACACTGTATGTGGACTTTTTCGAGACCTTTCTGGGAAAAAATGCGCCTCAATTGGAGTTACGAGCAAAAAGTTATGCCCGTTTTAAGGAGGATACCCCGAATCAGGTTTTGGTGGTGGTGGAAACTGCAACAGAAACGAATCGGTGGATGGAATTTTTTTTGTAGATGGCAGTGGATGGAAGAAACAAAACTGAACCAAAACAAATCTAAACCAGCAACCAGACTCAACCTAGGACATGAACTCAGAACTACGGACTCCGAAATTAAATTGTGCAAAAGGTTGAGCGGGGGTTGTAGGTTAGGGAAACCAAATTTTTTTGTGGCTTTTTGTGGACGATAGGACTGAAACAAAATAAATCTAAAGATCACACAAGTATACCTCACGGTGAACCTGGAAATCTGATACCAATTGATAGAAGGATGAGTCCCGATCTTCCGAGAGGTAGGGTAAACTTGATTGGGTGGAGATCTCGACGTTGATGATCCAAGGCTCCGAACGAACGAAACCCCGCAATCACTACACCACTGCTCCGTTGGTTATCACCCGTGTCACATGAATGACCTCGTCACGAAGGCTTATCCCTGCAAGCGCAATCAAGAACACAAGCAAGAACAGAGAAGTTGCAATCAAAACTGAATTGATCACAAATTTGGGGTCTCACAACCGATGATCGGCGAACTGTTCTGTGATAGATTGTAACTAAGCAAAACCCAGCTGTTTGTGACGGCGGCTAGGGGGTATAAAGGAGGTGGAGGACGACCAGGGGGTGCTGGGGTCGTGACCTAACCCTAAGACACGTACATAATGGACTTGGACTCGATACAAGGCCCAATGGCCCAACTAGGTGATGCAACACCCTGACAGACTCTAATCTTTATATTGTTTCGAAGTTTCCCATCGACTCCGAGTGAATTTGACGTGGGGAGAGTTCCATTGGAAAGTTTATCCTCTCAGCTTTCTGTGCATATGTAGAACGTCAAAAACGGAGTCCGTATGCCTCCTGTGCATCCATTTTAAGGTGGACTGCTCCTGGGCTCGAGTTGGACTCGAGTTTCAGTTGGGCTCGGTCTCTAACTTCTTGTTGGTGTATTTTCTGGCCTTCCACGCCTCCAAACCCCTCTCCATGTATCTCCATGTCCTCTCCATGGTTCCTAATCATAATTAATCCATTAGGTAGCAACATACCCTCAAATTTCACATATAAATAATTGTTCAGAAACGAGCTCACCTCTAAATTCAATTTTCGTGCTCGAGCTCTAGTAATTGGACCTTGCATGTCTACCATGTGAGTGTTGTGTATATCTGCAGGAGTGATGTCCACATCACCTTCATATGCATTGTTCTTTATTCAAACATACTGCGCAACCTCCCGATCAACTCAACCACAATTCCTCCCGAACTTGGTTGTTGAACCTCATCTTCTCCCTAAGACTAGTTCAATGGATCCCGTCACCAGCCATGTCTTGAACTCAAGCAACACCTGCACATGATTAAACAACCAATACTTCCGAGCACAAGTTCTCGACTTGACTCTCGTTAGTTCCGAAACTACAACATCTTACGTGAGCACCTCACATAAGCATGTTGTAAATCATAGCAAAATGATATCAGCCATAACCACCAAAACACACCAAAAACTTAGTAATGTAATACTAAGCAAACTTTCCATAAGAGTAAAGCAAGTTTGAAACATTGCAAGTTAAAAGCAGAACCATTGCAATCAAGCTCTGAACCTTACCAAAGCTAACCGGACCTAGCACCGGAGCTAGCAAAATCAAGTCAGACCTAGCCAAAATAAGTCAGACCTAGACAAATCAAGTCGGACCTTACGTCAGACCTTGCTGGAGCTACCCAAAACAAGTCGGACCTATCGCCGGACCTTGCAGGAGCTCGGACCTAGAGTCAGACCTTGTAAAAAATGTGTTTTGGTAGTATTCAAAACTTTAATCGTCAAAGCCAATGTAGTATTCAAAAATTGATGATCTATTGCATTTTCAGCACAAAAGTGATCAAACGATTGATTTTTAAATTCGGTTCCATTATCACTTCTAATTGCTCTTAAAGATCCTGGGTGATCAATTGATAATCTAAGAAATAAAGTTCTAAAGTGACTAAAAGCTTCATTCTTAGATGCCATAAAGTAAACCCAATAGTATCTAGAATAGTCATCAACAATCACAAGAACATACCATTTACCTCCGAAGGATTGAACACGTGAAGGTCCTACGGTGTCAAGGTGTAAAAGTTGACCCGATTCAGTTGTCATGGTCATTGTGAGAGAAGCATGTGAACCTGCAACCATCTTAGCATGTCTACAAGAAGAGCACACAATTTCTTTGTCCCCTTTAAGGTTAGGCAGCCCACGTATGCGATCAAGAGCACTAACACGCGTGAGATGATCAAAGCCTACGTGACCAAGTCTACGATGCCAAAAATATAGATCTCTGGAATCATTTGCAACTAGACATCTATGCTTAGAGGAAGACATATCAAAATCAGCTTAAAAAACTCTTCCAAACCGAGACATGTTAAAGATAAGCTCACTATTTGAACCTACAACTTTGCAGCAGTTTTTATTGAAAATAATTTCCAGATTTTCATCTAGCAATTGTGAAACAGAAAGCAAGTTCTATTTCAAATTTTTGACAAGTGCCACATCCTTCAAAGTGGTGTGATCATTTACTCTAACTGAACCCTTAGCAATTATAGGAGTTGAAGAATTATCGGCAAAAGTAACATTCTCTACACGTGACACAAAAGAGAGAGAGGAGAACCATTCTTTGTTACCGGTCATGTGGCGTGAGCAACCTGAATCCACAATCCAAATGTTCTCCTTCCTCAAGCGTGTAACCTACATAGATGCACAATACGTCGATGACTCAATACTGGGGTTAGTTAAAAGGCATTTAGGAATCCAGTACTGAGTCACACGACGTCCAGCAGGAATAACATGCGAAAGCTGAGATAAAACAGCAGGTTTATGAGTCAAAGTTTGAGATTTTTTGTTCTTAACTACTGACCTATGAGGTGTTACTTGTGTAGCACAAAAATCAGTAGCTCCGAAGGCAAAAACAGAAGGTCTGGAGGCAAAAACTGAAGCTCTAGAGGCAAAAACTGAAGCTCAAGAGGTAAACTTTGAATATTTCTGACTCATAACAGCAGGTTGCATATTTCTGACATTCGGTTTAGTATGTGCAGCAAATTTTGCATGAGAGTTATAAGATCTAGCTTGTATCTTTCTTTTTTATGTTTTTTAGCTAGTCTATTGTCACACCTGGTTTCTCCGAAGAACAACCGAGTGAATATCACATGTATGCCAGGATCATTTTCTCATACATGTGATGACAAATAGTGAATCATCATTTATTACAAGCCAGGTGTCGAATATAAATAAGTCTTACAAAGCATAAGTCTCGATGGACGATAATAAGTTCATCACAATTAAATAAACTAGCAGCGGAATATTATTCTTGTGGGCTCCATTACAGGCGTTGCCCGGGGGTCTCCATGAACCTAGAAACCTTCTCCGGGTCCAAAGTCTTGGTCATTATACACCACCTCATTATCTTGACCTGAGCAGCAATACAAACCAACAAATATGCAAGGTTGAGTACCGATGGTACTCAGCAAGTGTGGGAAAGTTATGTCATGCATGGCTAGAACAAGGAGAGGTTGAACTCATGTTTAAAGCACTACGCAATTAATACCTATCACCTTAGCTTATTAGGCACCTACATTACTACATAGATGAAATGGTCCCAATCTCCCATACCATCATCATAATCAAATAACCATAACATCATTTCCAATGTTAAGCTCCCCGCTTAACATCCACAACTTCCAAAACCATCACTCCTCTAATCATGAATAAGTCCAAGCCGCTCTTGACCGTGAGCACGGCTGTCATGATAGTTTTGACTCTACGGAGTTTGTACCACTGTACCCACATGTAGTGATTTCATACCGCGTTGTCGGGTGGACTAAAAGAACCTCCATTATGCCAGTGGCTACGAACCACATTCACACTTCCCAGGTGTGTGGCCAGAAGATCACTATGAAGCCTTTACAAAGGGATTCCCAACGAGCGTGGGCCCACTTAGGTTTCACCCCTAACAGCATACAAGAGGCTCCAACCCCGCTGCAGTGGCCCCCTCTTGAGCCTTGCGGTTCATATGGTAGTCCAGCTGACACCTATTCCCCGCACCATCCAACACACCCATACTATGCTGGGGATACACCTAATTAATTGGCCAAGCTGCCCCATCTCAGCATGTGGTTGGCACGGTAAAGCCAGGTTACATGCTCTATGAACCGGTCCTTAGGATCCAGGCAAGTACTAAACACAAACCCGAGTCTCGTGCACCCAGCACACAACCAAAACATCCAACTTGCCTTGATCCCTACCTCTACATAACTCACAATATCTCATTCAAGAGTATGGTAAAATAAACTGATGATCTCATATCCCAAATATTCCATTCTAAGCATGGCTAAGCATATGCATAATAATAAATGACATGATAAAATAAATCCCAACCCAAGCTTCAAGGAAACAAGGTAATGCAATTCTAGGGAAACTTCCTAGCATGGGCTTCATATTTTAATTTGACAATGCAATTAACTCTAGCTACATGTCCAAGTATAGGGTCAAAGTGGTCAAGGACACTTGCCTCCTTCCTGCTGCTCTTGGAATGGGTAGTCCTGATCTTGGAAAGGAAGAACTTGCTCTGGAGCAGGTTCTACATCATACCATCACACATAGCAAAAGAAAAACAACAATCCATAAG
This sequence comes from Neostapfia colusana, assembly GCA_030760725.1. Lineage (NCBI taxonomy): Eukaryota > Viridiplantae > Streptophyta > Magnoliopsida > Poales > Poaceae > Neostapfia > Neostapfia colusana. The sequence goes on along the minus strand of JASWHV010000007.1, from coordinate 97,040,084 downwards.
ACATAGTTCACACTTCCACTTCAAACAAATCACACATTCACATTTATGAAAGTCATTCACAATTATATGTGTTGTGGTTACTCTATGTGTGTTGATCTTTGGCTTACATGTACTTTTAACCATGTGTATATGATTCCTACTTTTGTATTCACATTTATGCTTACATACTATATATATGAGTTTCCAATTGAAATAAATTCCTTATATTTAATTACTACACCTTTTAGCTACCAAGTATGCATGAAAGGTATTTTCCTACTCCATATGTGTCTTCAGAATTTCTACCAACCCTAAACTGAATTCTTTGGATTTTAGAAACTTCATTTATCATTTACTAGTTGCTATATTTTCAGATTTATTTCCTATGCCTAAATGTGAACTTTATTATGAAAATAACAAGACACATCATCTAAACAGAATAGGTTCTGATCTAAAATATTTAATAATATATTTTTGACCTTTTCCTCTGATGTAAACTATTTTACATTTATTTTCCCTATTTTCAGGACTATTCTTTACTTAAAAATGTGTCCCTATAACTAATAAATGTGAATAATAAATTAAACAGATTTATTTCAGCCCAAAAATATATTTCTATCTCACTCCAAAGTTTTCTAAGTACTGAGAAAGTTTTTAATTAAATTTTGACAATATGTTTGTCCCACTTTTTAAATTTTAAATACTAGCCACCTATTCAATTTCCTAAATTAAATATCAAACAGGGTTAAAAAGGTAAACTCACCCCACTACAGGGTCTGTAATATTATTTTAACAATTTTCAGGGGTCTAGCTACTCATAACAGAGGAGTTTTTCCTAATTTTTATTAAGTCCAGGGGCTAAAACTGATTTTTAAATGAATTTACATGATTTTCTGAAGTTCCAGGGGCTAGATCAGAAGTTTCCGGGGCTAGCTCTTATTTCCCGAGAACCTCAGGGGGTAGCACGTAAGAATTCTAGTCTTTATAATGCGGGGCTGACGTGGACCGTCGGATTTAAAACAGTCGGCTGAGATTATAACGCCGAACCGGTACGCGGGGATTTAAAGTCTACCGTGCGATTTAAAATAGACGGCGCACAGGTGGCCACGTCGCTCTAACCGAGCGCGGCGGCGCTGCCCGGCGGCGCACGGCGGCGGGAAGCGGCGATCTCGCCGGAGAGTTTCGGATCTTCGTAAATTCTTCCTAGAACTGTGATTTTCAGGCATAGATCGGTAGGGGGGAGGTCGGGGATCTCACCTCCGGGGTTTTCTTGAGCTCGGAGGACCTAGAAAGCGATCGGCGACGAGGTCCGAAGCGAAATCACGGCGAGGCTCGTCAGCGCTGTGTTTGAACCGCAAGTCACCGAGTTTTCTGCACCTGCAGGGTTCCCCGGAGGCGGTGGATCAAGACCAGCGAGTTAGATCGGAATTTCCGAGCGTAGATCGGCCAGAATTCGCCGGAGAAGGCTCGGGTTCTCACCGGAGTAAAAACAGCACATCGCGTGAGAAAAACGGGACGAGGCCGTGGTTTTTATAGACGGGGGAAGGGCGGCGTTCGGTTGTGATCGAGTTTGCGTCGCCCACGAGCAAAATTCGGCTGCGATACGCAGAAATCCGGGTCGGTTTGGATTCAGGGTGAGAGAGAGTCCGACCGATCGCGGGCGCGGGCGCGAGGTAGAAGAAGGGATGGCGGGCTCCGCCTGTCAGTGGGAAGAAGAGGGCGCGCGCGGCTGCGGGCTGGCGCGGGTGCTGGGTGGGCCGGCTGGTGGGTTTCGGCCCACTGGCCAGTTTTTTTTCTGTTTTCCTTTTTCTTTTTCTATTTCTTTTATGTTTTGAGTTTAAATTGAATTCCAGTTTGAATTTAAATTGTTGCAAAACATGCAACACGTCCAAAATTTTTTAAATTCCCCTCTTAACATGATTTTGGGGTGTTACATCTATAACAAAAATCTATGACATGACCATCTCTACCAAAATAGGTACAATGAAATTTAACTGTGTTCATGTCTAGATGAGCATGCAGTATGCTTATTTGAACCCGAATGTGACAACACTCCTGCAGATTTAAAAACCACTTCTTTTTTTAGGAACTGTTTGAATCAAATCACTTCCTAATGATTTTACAATTTTAGGTGGATGTTCCTTAGCATGAGCATGAGAATCAAAACCTAAACCAGTTTTATCATTTCAAGACTTGGAAGAATTCAGCAGCAAGTTTAGGTTCTTATTCCCATTACAAAACCGATCTAATGTCCTATGCATGTTATCAAGTTTATTTGATAGATCAAAGCAATTTTCACATAAAGTTTTTCCTTTTAATTTGCAATTGGAACAATATTTAACTTCATGAGAACGTAAAGCATTGTTCAATATAGAAATTTCTTGCATAGCATCTTGTAGTTTCTTATAAGATCATCACAAGTAGAACAATGCAAATCAATTGTAGAACAACAATCATCTTTCAAATTTTTATCATTAAGTGCAGCAAGCTTTTTGTTCTTTTCGATTTCAAGTTCAAGTTTATCCAGTGTGGAGGTGTGTGCACTTCTTAGAGAGGACAATTGTTCATATATTAAATCACATGAGGAACAAGAATTATCACTAGGAATCAAGGATTTTAAACGATTAATTTCAGATTCTAGTGACTCAATTTTAACAGCATTGTTGCTAAGCTTTTTGTCCTTTTTCTTATAATAATAGTGGCACGAGAAATAGCATCACACATTTCTTCGCAAGTAGGATATACCTCTTCGTTGTCACTGTTGTGTTCTGCATCCTCCATACTTGATTTTGATTTGCCCGCCATGAAGCACAAGTTTGCTAGATCATCTTCATCTTCATCACTTCCAATGTCTACATCACTCGAGCCAAGTTCTTAAAGTGCGGTGATGAAACTGTTTATTAGTTTGCGTCCTGTAAAACCTTTCTTTTTCTTGTTGGTGTTGCCAAAAGAGGACTTGACTTTATTCTGCTTTTCATCACGGTTAGAAGGACCTGAAAGGTTAGGGCAATCTGTACCAAAGTGTCCTGTCTTACCACATTCAAAGCATCGTTGAGGTCCGGAGCTTCCTCTCCTTCTAGTTCTCACATTTTGCAATGCTTTTGAGAACCTAGTAGAAAGAAGTACTAGCTCCTCCTCTGTAAACTCCTCAATCTGTTCCAGGGTTAGTGAAGACAGCAAAGCAAGTGTATTGCTAGATGATTGGCCGGAGCTAGGCATATCACGTTGTGAGACAAATTCAATAGTCTTATTTGGGTTTTTACGTGATATAATGTCAATTTCATGAGTTTTTAGCTTAGAATAAAGCACATCTAATGTAAGAGTACTCATGACAGTGGATTCACGTATGGATGTTACTTTCATCTCCCAAATTGACATGTCTAATGCACTTAGTAATTGCCTAGCATTTTCAGCGTCTGAAAACTTAACATTGACGCTACGCAAGTTGCTGAGAATTTTATTAAAGCGAGCAAAGAGGTCATCAATGGACTCACCGGGTTGCATCTCAAAGCGCATGTATTCTTTCTTGAACATATCCTGTCTTACCTCCTTGATCGTGTTGGATCCTTTGTGGTAGTCACAAAGTGCTCTCCACACATCGTACGCCGATTGGAGGTGTGCAATACGGTCGAAGTCGCTCTGAGTTAGTCCTTGTATGATCAAGTTCTGAGCCTTGTTGTTGTTGTCGACATCTCTCATGTTTGTAGCCGTTCGTTTGAAGGCACATCGTAAGGCTTTTACACCTTTTCCCATATTGCAAAGCCTTGCGCCTGGATGAAAGCTTCCATGCGTGACTTATAAACCTGAAAATCAATACCACTAAACACACAAGGTTTGGCGGAGTATTTCTTCATGATGATTAGTCAAAACACGTGCAAATCACAAAGATTAGAGCAACCTGGCTCTGATACCAATTGTAGGATCAAAGTATACGTGTAAAGCTACCAGAGGGGGGTGAATGGTAGATAAAAACTTTTCAGCGGAAGCAAAAAAAATCCCTCAGCAGAAAACCGATCTGTTAAAGAAACTGTGTGTGCGACTAATATAAACGTGTTCAACTGTGACAAAACTAGTATAGATTGTAGAGAATCAAGTCACTAAGACTTCACAAAAAGAATCATGAAAATCCGTTGAGAGAAACTCAAGTTACGATTGAAAGATCGAACAAAGGTCAATCTGTCCTACGCGAGAAAAACAGTTCTGGAATACTGCAAAGAAACTCGTGTATATCAGAAACCACAAATTCAATGACCGTGAAATTTTCACCAATGATATATAATTAAGTTTTGAAGACAACACAAGAAGAATCACATCAATTGGATCTGTAAAACTCGAGTTATGATAAAACCACCGAAGCAAGGTAGTGCTGAACAGAAACTCGACGAGAAAAACTTGTCTGAAACAAGTCGGACGAACAAGGCACAAAAGTTCGTTTAGACTACGAATTTTATTTATCAAAACACAAGAGGAACAGCCCCCCAAAGTCGTGCACCACGAGCTCTGGCATCCCTTGCTTATATAACCAACCCGAAGGCCAACTCAACTGAAACTAGGACTCCTACTCCTACTTGTATTCAAACTGTAACTTTCCAATACTGCTTAGGACTCTTCTATACGCAGATAGATGCAATCTTAAGACTTCCAAACACCTTAGGAATGTCCCAAAAATTCATAAAACAACTCAACTTCATGTCCCACACGAAATTCTATCATAACCAACTCAAACTTTCCATATTTGAGTCAAACACGACTCAGCTGCAGCCTGAGTCCATAACCTAGTCGGTTGGACCTTTCCGACCAATTCTTTACGTCCACATCTCTTCATCACGCCATGGAACCATGCAGCCACGTCCATGCACTCCTTGCACACGTGCAAACATCTTCCAACGACGTCCAAGATACCTTCATATGCATTGTTCTTGATTCAAACATACTGCGCAACCTCCCGATCAACTCAACCACAATTCCTCCCGAACTTGGTTGTTGAACCTCATCTTCTCCCTAAGACTAGTTCAATGGATCCCGTCACCAGCCATGTCTTGAACTCAAGCAACACCTGCACATGAATAAACAACCAATACTTCCGAGCACAAGTCCTCGACATGACTCTCGTTAGTTCCGAAACTACAACATCTTACGTGAGCACCTCACATAAGCATGTTGTAAATCATAGCAAAATGATATCAGCCATAACCACCAAAACACACCAAAAACTTAGTAAAATAATACTAAGCAAACTTTCCATAAGAGTAAAGCAAGTTCGAAACATTGCAAGTTAAAAGCAGAACCATTGCAATCAAGCTCCGAACCTTACCAAAGCTAACCGGACCTAGCACCGGAGCTAGCAAAAACAAGTTGGACCTAGCCAAAATAAGTCATACCTAGACAAAGCAAGTCGGACCTTACGTCGGACCTTGCCGGATCTACCCAAAACAAGTCGGACCTATCGTCGGACCTTGCAGGAGCTCGGACCTTGTTAAAAAGGTGTTTTGGTAGTATTCAAATCTTTTATTGTCAAAGCCAATGCATTCAGCACACATAGGTCTCACATTTTCTTTGGTGAGGCAACGTAGTACCGTCATATATCATACGGTGCATCACCACTGTAGTACACTGGATAACTTTCTTTCCTATGAAGAAATCATTCATGACTAACTTTCAAACTAAAAATGGATGCTGGAAAGCACATATTAGATACTAAGCTCTTCGTTTGGACCAAGTTTCAAAGAAGATACTTACTAGGCTTCCTTTGATCTAAGAAACAGAGTGCTCTGTTCTGGCAGAAATTTTTGCTGGACTTTGACAGAGCATAGCTCTGAGTAGCTTGACCCAATGGAGGTGTATGATACAGTTCTGGGAAGGTTTTTAAGTGCTCTAGAACTTTTTTTTAGACCTCCAGATCAAAATCACACCCCAACTTGATTGAATGTCCAGATGAATGCAAACTGTTCAGAAAACAGAACAGCTGCAACTTTCTCTGGATGTTTCTGTAAAATGGCCATAACATTCTGTAGGAAATTTTCTAAGGGTCATATGATGCACCATTGGAAAGGTTATGAAATTTGCGATGATTTTGTAGTTCATAGTTTGTTCAGAATTGCACTCCATTTTTATGTACAACTGTAATGAAAACAGCCACATACAAAGGAGATGCTGGCAAATTTTATCCACAAATTCTGTCAACTTTGAACAATCATAACTTTTGATCCAGAAATGGTCTAGGGGCATATGAGTACTCGTTGGAAATATACTGAAGTTATGTTTAACTTTGGTATTCAACTTGAGTTATTAAAATGCTGATAACTGGATCCAAATCTGGGTTAAGTACAGAAAGGTCTGTTCCGTGCAGAATAGGGGACTGACTCTGTTGGTTTTAGTGGAGATGTGTAAACATGAAATTTTGTTATGCTTTCATAAAGTTTTAGCATGTTCATGTTTTACATAATCTCACATACTTCTGAGATCATGTTTTGACTCCCCTCAAAAATTATTCTTTTGCAGTATGGTGCGTACTCATTCTCCGAGTAGGGCTGAAAGTTCTCGCCGAGACGGTGATGACTCGACTCTACCACGGGCACCGCCATCAACGGTATGGGTGGATATCATGGCTCAGATGGTCGAGTCAAGTCAGGAGAACACAAGACTACTCCAAGCCTTGGTACAACAGGGCTTACTCCAACGTACACAACAGTTCGTTCCACCTCGGAACGCCTATTTGGACTTCTTGGCGACTCAGCCGCCAATTTTCACGGAAGCCAACGAACCAGTGGAAGCTGATCAGTGGCTTCGGGTTATGGAGTCCAAGTTTGGAGTGTTTGAGTGTGATGAGTATCAGAAGATCTTATTTGCAGCTCAACAGCTCCATGGAGCCGCCGGAAATTGGTGGTTCACTTATTTCGCCACCGTTCCGTAAGGCCATCAAGTGGAATGGACGGAATTTCGTGAAGCATTCCGTGCTCGTCACATTCCTATGGGTTTTATCAAGGCCCAGCAGCAAGAATTTAGGAACTTGAAGCAGGGGGACATGAGTGTTCTCGATTATGTCAAACGGTTCAACCTTTTGACACAATATGCTCCTGCCTATGTGACGAGTGAAGCTGCAAGGTGTGACTACTTCTTCTATGACCTGAGTGCCATATTAAAAGATAAGTTGGCTTTGTTCAATCAAGGTTGTTACACCGATTTGATCAGTGCTGCCCTGCTGCAAGAACAAGCGACACTTGAGTGTCAAGCGGCGAAGAGGGACCGGGGTTATGTGCAAGAAGACACACCAGTTGTTCCTCGTAAATACCGTGTGGTGTATCACAGACCATCCGATGAACTATGGCAGGCACCAGTAAGATCAACTCAGTACAGATTATCTGCTCAAGAATCATGTCTTGAAGCAACACCCGTGCCGCAGCAACGAATGATACCTGTTGCATCATTGCTGCAGCCAAGTACATCAACTTCTCAACCACCAGTCAACAAAGAACCGAAGAAACCTCCGTGTTCTTATTGCCACCGTTCAGGGCATTTTAGGAAAGAATGCCGGGAGAAGTTGTTGAACACCAGACAACCATCATTATCAGGTGGTATGCTGCTACCTGCTCATGTGAATATAACAGCATTGCAATCCGGGAGTGTGCAACATCTTGCTATTGAGGATGTCCCAGAGGGAGCACCGGTGTTAGCGGGCATGTTTACTCTCAAAGACGTGCCCGTGCTTGTACTTTTTGATTCCGGTGCAACTCACAATTTTATCAGTAAAACCTGCGTGGATCAGAACCAATTATCCACCAATACTCCCACAACGAGTTATCTTATACATTCACCGGGAGGAAATATCTCTGCTAATCAGATTGTGTCCCGAGCAGCTTTGTGTTTCGGAGGAAAAATATACCCAACATCGCTGATTATGTTGGATAGGCAGAAGATAGACATAATATTGGGGATGTCTTGGTTAAATCGTCACGGTGCCGTTCTCAATATCGGTAACCAGACTGTCCAGATTGACTCGCCGATTCACGGACAGCACACGCTGTTTTTAGACAGCAAGACCAAGATATGGTAGAGGCCTACCACACGGAAGCACTTGAACATGAAGATATTCCGGCGGTACGTGATTATCCTGACGTGTTTCCCGATGATTTACTGGGCATGCCGCCCGAACGGGACGTCGAGTTCAAGATTGAACTGGCACCGGGAACAACACCTATCTCACGAAGGCCTTACAAGATGGCACCTAACGAGCTAGCAGGGTTGAAGGAGCAACTGAATGAACTCATGGGCAAGGGTTTCATACGACCAAGTTCTTCACCTTGGGGTTGCTCTGCGCTGTTCATTAAGAAGAAGGATGAAACACTGTGGCTATGTGTTGATTACCGTCCTCTCAATGCTGTCACGATAAAGAACAAGTATCCTTTGCCTCACATCAACATCCTGTTTGATCAACTTTTGGGTGCAAAGGTATTTTCAAAGATGGATCTTCGGTCTGGATATCATCAAATCAAGATCCAGCCGGAGGACATACCGAAGACAGCTTTCTCGACGAGATACGGACTCTATGAGTACCTCGTCATGTCATTTGGGTTAACCAACGCTCCGGCATACTTCATGTACTTGATGAATTCTGTATTCATGCCGGAGTTAGATAATTTCATCGTGGTATTCATCGACGACATATTGGTTTACTCCAAATCTGAAGAAGAGCACGCTGAACATTTGCGTATCGTGCTACAACGGTTGAGGGAGCACCAATTGTATGCCAAGTTCAGCAAGTGCGAATTCTGGATTGATCAAGTGACTTTCCTAGGCCACATTATTTCAGCAGAGGGCATTGCCGTAGACCCCAGCAAAATTGAACAAGTGCTGAAGTGGGAATCTCCCAAATCAGTCCACGAGGTCCGAAGTTTCCTAGATTTAGCGGGGTATTATCAGAGGTTCATTCCGAGCTTCTAAAAAATTGCTAAACCAATGACGGAGCTGCTGAAGAAGGGCACTAGATACATGTGGAATGCAGCATGTGAAGCCGCATTCAAGACTCTAGTGAAACATCTCACAACAGCTCCAATTCTTGCTCAGCCGTACACGACGAAGCCATTTGATGTATATCGTGATGCATCCGGCATTGGTCTCGGCTGTGTTTTGATGCAAGGCGGGCGTGTATTCGCCTATGGGTCTCGTCAACTGCGAAACCACGAGCAGCATTATCCAACTCACGATCTCAAGCTTGCTGCAGTGGTGTTGGCATTAAAGATGTGGAGGCATTATCTGCTTGGTAATCTTGTTCACCTCTACACCGACCATAAAAGCTTGAAGTATATCTTCACGCAGAAGGAGCTGAATATGAGACAACGGAGATGGTTGGAGCTCATCAAAGATTATAAAATTGAGATCCACTATCATTCGGGAAAAGCAAACGTGGTTGCCGACGCGCTTAGTCGGAAAGCCCATGTTCACAACTTGGCGGCTGCTGAGTTGGAAGATGAAGAACCAAGTATCCGTGTCATTCCATATGGCACGCTTTATAATCTCACGCTCATTCCAACGATCTGTGAAGAGATTGTTGAGGCTCAAAGAAGAGACAGAGGTATGTCTCACATACAGAGAAGACTAGACAACGGAGAGGTGAAATGTTCCCGGAAGGATAATGACGGTACGATATGGTTTAACTACTGTATAGTGGTACCGCGCAATATGAAACTCCGGAAGAAGATCTTGGATGAAGCCCACCTGTCGAAGTTTTCCATTCACCCTGGGAGTAACAAGATGTACCAAGATTTGGAACAGAAATTTTGGTGGACGAGGATGAAGAGGGAAATCGCTAAATACGTATCCGAGTGTGATACGTGTAGATGGGTCAAGGCTGATCATATGCGGAAAGCCGGACCGCTACAACCTCTGAAGATACCGGCATGGAAATGGGAGGATGTGAGTATGGATTTCATCGTCGGATTACCACTCACATCCCGAAAGCATGACTCGATATGGGTGATCGTCAACCGGTTGACGAAATCAGCTCATTTCATACAGGTGAACATTCATTATCGAGCAAGGCAATATGCGGAGCTGTATATCTCGAGGATTATATGCTCACATGGTGTCCCGAAGACCACCGTTTCAGATCGAGGTGCGTTGTTCGTTGCCCGGTTTTGGGAGCACCTGCACGCCTCGTTGGGCACCAAACTGATTAGAAGCTCCGCATATCGCCCTCAAACCGATGGACAAACCGAGAGGGTTAACCAGGTGCTGGAAGATATGTTGAGGGCGTGTGCCATCCACCACGGTAAGAGTTTGGATGATCACTTACCGTTGGCGGAGTTTTCATACAACAACGGGTATCAAGCGAGTATTAAAATGGCACCGTATGAAGCTCTCTACGACCAGAAGTGTCGCACACCGCTGAATTGGTGTGAGTTCGGCGAAAGAGTTCTGTTTGGGGTTGATCTTGTCAACGAAGCCGAAGACTGAGTTCGGTTGATACAAGAGAACTTGAAGGCTGCACAATCCCGACAGAAGAGCTACGCTGATCAAAGGCGTAGGCCATTGCATTTTGACGTCGGAGAGCATGTTTATCTTCGTGTATCTCCGATGAAGGGAATTCACCAGTTCGGTGTAAAGGGGAAACTCGCTCCCCGTTTTATAGGTCCTTTTGCTATTACGGAGAAGAGCGGACCCGTAGCCTATCGGCTGGAATTACCGGCAAGTCTAGCGGGTGTCCATGATGTGTTTCATGTGTCAAAGCTGCGGAAAGTGCCTCAAATTCACCTCTGCTGTTCGCACTGAGGAAATCGACGAGTTGAAATCGGACCTTACCTACACTGAGCGACCGGTTCAGATTTTGGATGAAAAAACCCGGGTAACCCGGAACCAGACGATCAGATTTTACAAGGTGCTATGGAGTAATCACACCGCGGAAGAGGCGACGTGGGAAAGTGAAGATTACCTCCGCACCAACTATCCAGAACTTTTAGCTTTGTACAGTTTGTAATGACCTCTCCTGTCTCGTTCTTCGTTTGTAATCTCCGGACGAGATTCTTTTAAGGGGGGAGGAATGTAAAAGTCTAAAAAACATGTACATGAATAAAACTAAGGTTTGAGTTCATATGTGTGGCAAAGGCATGAAAAATGGGACTTGCTAAAACTTTTCTTCATGCAAAGTGATACATGGATGATCATCCAAAAATGAGGCTCACATCTTTATTTGAAGGTGTTGAACCAATAAGGATTTAAATACCTCTTTGCATGCAAGTTTAAAAATCAGATTTGAAACTCAAAGTTCACACAAATGGTGGCCAAAACTTTGAATAACCATGCAGCCCTAGAGTTGGAAAGTTGGGAAAAAGTGGATGACAAAGTTTTCATTTTTACGGTGGGCTCCAAAAAGGAATTATGGAAGCATTTTCCAAACTCCAACCAAATTCAAATTTGTCATGCAAATTCAAACTGAATTTGGAGAATTCAAATTCTAGCCCACCTTTCAAACTCAGAATTGTGGAATTTGGGAGGATTAACTTGAGGAGATCTTTTAGAGAGGAGAGAAGTGGGGGACCCACATGTCATTGATCTGGAATTGGAGACTTGCACCCTAAGCATAGCCCTGTTTTCAGTTCAACCGAGCTGTTTTCACTGTGGCGCCACCGAGAAGCGGCTACCGCCACCTCCTGCTCGAGTCCCCCATGCGCTGGCGCCCGAGGCGGTTCGCTCGGCGTGATCTTTCCCTCAGACCGAGCAAAGGCTCACTTGCCTTCTCCTCTTCGCGAGAACACCGAGCAGAGCTCGTCTCACTCTTTGCTGCCTCGGCCTGATCAGGAAACCGAGGAAACAACCGCGCTCTCCCCTCCACGAGCTGCTAAACAACACCCCAAGCTCAGCCTCCACCTCCCTGACCCAGAAACCACTGAGCTCCGGCCTCCTTTGCCCGAGAACAGCCTCCACAGCGGCGACCTAGCTTGAGCCGACGGTCGGGCGCTCGTGGACAGCCCTCCACAGGGGTTTTCACGGCCAAGTGATCACGGCTACGGGAGCGTGCTACTGTGGTGCTGCTCTCCTCCAATTCTTGGAGCAAACCGTGCAGCATCGATGACGAATTTGAGGATTTTGCTCCGGCGAGTTCAACACGAGCAGCCGGTACGGTTTCTTCAAATTCCCGTTCTCTGATCCTCTTTAGGTCATCAAACTTGGCACACACGAGCTGGACTAGCCGGCGGTCATTTTCCTATCAGCATCCCTAGCACGAAATCACCTCGGAGCAGAGAATTTCGAAGTCTCCCGAGCGTGTTCTTCGCGGAACCAATCAGGCGCACGATGCCGACCCAGTTGCAGCTGTTTTTAGAACCTTTGAGGCCTTGTCGAGCTTCCTATATGTGCACTGGTGCTGTAGAGCTAAGTGGTCGACGTTTTGGCGGGCTGGGAACCCCGGCCGACGGTACCGAAGTTCAACCGAGGCCGCCGCAAGTCACCGAGGTAGCTCCGGTCGCCGGCAGCGTAAACTGAGCCCACAGCCATGTTCCTCGACGTCAAAACCCCCTGGCGGTGAGTTTCAGCTTGTACGGTGGCCGGCAGCGGCGATCCGGCGAGTTGCGAATTGCTCTGGCGAGGGGGAGGCGGCGCGCGCGAGGAAACAGCGGGAGGTAGAAGAAAGGGGTCGGGCCTGGCTGTCAGCGGTGGAAAATTTAAACTGGGATCAGCTGTGGCCCGAATCCGGTGAGCTGGCGCGCGAGAACCCTGTGAACCCGGTGCGGCTGAGTTCTGAGTGGCTGGCATTTAAATAGCGGGCCCAGTCAAATTTCAGTAAGGAAAATAATTCCAGAGTTTGCCACAACTTTGGAAAATCATAGCTATTTGTAGAAACCTCCAAATTGTGTGATTCCAATTGGGTTGGATTCATTTTTCAGAGGTATATCCAAATATGAACTCATATTTGTGTGAAAGTCAATATTAAATTCTGGGAAATTCTTTGAAGGTTTTCTGAAAAAGAATTATTGAGAGAGTTTTGTTTATCCAAAAATCCTAAACTTTTGCCAGAATATTCTTAAGCATATTGTTGACCTTCTAGCAAAATTTCAGCTCAGTTGAAAATCATTTGAGTAGCAATTTGCTAAATACAATCTGCTGTGTTCATTAGAGTCCAGAAACATTTTCAGAAAATGTTTCCCACTTGTAAAATCTATTCTGGGCAATCCATAGCTCCAAAAATCATAGGAAAATTTAAGAAAGCTCTCTACGACATATTTGAAATTGTAGTTCACTTAATTGGGCATGAAATGCACATTATTTCAGAATTAATTCTTTTGAGTAGAAATGCTTAAAGAATTGTTCTGGAAGAACTACTCAAGAAAAAGATCGGAATTTTGGATCCAATTACCTTCATGTGATCAGGAACTCACATGCAAATTATCAGCTCAATTTGAGCATTAGAACTCCCTATTCTTATTCTCCATACTTATGTATATGTGGAAATACATAAAAGACATTGTGAGAATTATGGAGAACACAATTTGACTCCACATTAGCTGCAATTTGGCAAGCTAAATCCCTAGGTAGTATAGAACCTTCTGTAAAAGTTTTGAGGCCATTGGAGTTCTTGTTCTTCAGTTGCATTCAATTCTTTTCAGATCATCTATTATGTTCATTAGGGAAAGTAGTTAGTGTCTAGCTAAAATACTAAGATCAATTTAGTTCATTTCTGTTTCTTTGCACAACAGAGGCAAACCAAGCCATTTGTGGCGGACCGGCATCCACTCATCCAGGATCGCAGAGGGTGGTGCCGCACAATGCGACACCCGACAGCACACGTCATAAAGACACAATAAATTACATGGGAAAACAACTGAACTGTACACACAGGTACAAACTTCAGTTACAAACTATTGTTTATTTTACACAGCGGAAGTCTACTTTATACAACTCACGCCCACCTATCTAGCAAAAGTTGGTTGCCCAGCCATAGGGCAACCCACACTAGCTGCACTCCTCAGCTCAGCGCGGCGTGTACGGCTCTCACACAGCCGTAGTCCCCCACGGAGGGTAACCCTCGCCGGTGGACTCGTAACCTGAGTCCGTGGGTGGCTCCTCACCTGAAAAACACTTAAGCAGCAACCGTGAGCATGATGGCTCAACAAGACTTAACCGACTCACCTAGGCATGAAACTCTATATGTAGAGTACAATAACATGGGATGGTAAGATTTTGGAAATGGACACGGCTATAGTTTATCCTTGGTTCATCTTTTAGCCACAAATTAACAGTTCATGAATATGAAATTTAGTGAGCAATATTTAGTGGCACACATGTAACAATACAATTATATCATAACAGCAATATTGAATCATCACATTTCGCACATTAGTCTACGTCACGACTCAGTGAACAAGTGGTACTCGTCACCGCGAGGGACGGCGAATTGAATTGATATACACCTGCAGGGAAACCCAAAGAGCACGTCACATACGCCCACCCGTGCAGCTGCACAGCACGCTCACTCGATGTCGTACGGGACAACCTTTCACCCAACAGCCCAAACGTCGAACCGGTCGCACCGAAACGAGCAGGAGGTTCCCTACACGGAGCATCTCTCTATGCCTGTTAGCAGATTTCCACCTTGCTGCCCTCAGCCTACACCTATAAATCGGTGTGTTATGCCTCGACGCCCGGAGGTTTAGGTTACATTGGTTTATCGGGACCCATATATCCGATATGCCTTCGGTACGTTCAATACTTGTTCAGCAGGGCCGCACACGGATCAGTCCTCAATCGACACGGACAGGGCTGTGCACACAAGACTTCCTCTTGCTGCGCCCTAGCCCCTGTCTAGTCTCATTTTCATTACTAAAGTGATCTCACATCACTCGAACTAAACCCGTGTGTCCCAAGACTAACTTGCGAGTAGATTCCAACTACTCAACTTGTACCGAAGTCCTATGAATCATTAAGCATAACCTGTCTACTCGAGGTCTTAGACACTACCCTCACTCTTATGGAAAATTTCTGGTCATGCAAGTGGGGTTTTCATCCATCCTACACCTAATGCACATATACACTTCACACTACGTATGTAAACAAAGTAAAACTTTATAAAAGGCTTAATGCAAACCGGGGCTTGCCTTGTTGTTGCTGGTCAGGGGTTAAGTCTTCGTCCGGAAGGAGGAAATCAAGTACCTCCGGAGTCTCCTCGCCTTCAACGACTACACGTTAATAAAATACTACATGTCAATTTAAATGCAATGTGTAAACTTGAATGCATAGTTACTAATAACTCCAGCTAGCCCCCCCCCCCTTTGGTTCTAAAATTTTTATGGTGGCTTGGGAGGGCAATAACCAGAGTCTTGACCAAGTTTCATTTGAAACAAGGTTCATTTGAGACTTGTACAAATAAAAGCTCATTTGGTCAATATTTCAGCCTTTAAGTAATTCCAGGGGTTTTCATGGCTCCAACCATTACTTTCTGGAAACTAGAATTTAAAATGGTTCTAATGGAATTGGTTTCATGTTATTTGAAGAATTCTACTGAAAGTTATGCCCTACACAAGATTTGAGAAAATCTGAAAAATTTTTCTGTACATTTTTCTATTTTCTCAGGGCAGTTCACTTAATCACCCCATTAGGGGGACTAAATGAACTTGGATGAGTCTGAAGATTTTCTGTGACTCAAGGATTTTCCAATGACCCTCTCAGCCAAATTTCAGCATTTTTCCTAAAGTATTTCTCCAGATAAAATTCCCGACAGTTTAAAATTTAAGGAATTAATTCTGGAAAACTGTACTCAGAATTTTGAGTCCAGCAAAATTTGGTTCATTGGATTTGGAGCTTCCTAGCAAAAGTTATGAGGTTCTAAAGTTTGGACTAAATCTGAAAATCCAAATAAACGGCGAAAAGTTTAAATTCTGACCGTGGGCCCATCACACACGTGTCACTGGGAAGCTGAGCCACACGGGGCCACAGACCCCTTCCCGCGCAGCCACACTGGATCCCGTGGCCGCAATCGATCGGCATTTTAAACTTCCCGTCGCTGACACGTGGGGCCCGCTAGTCATCTTCCTCCTCGGGCCAGATCCTTTTCCCGCGCTGCCCCCTCACCGGCACCTCACTGGAGCTCGCCGGACCCGGCTTCTCGGTAGCCTCTCGGCCGGAAACTCGCCGCCTGGGCCTAAGTTCGTGCGCTGAACACGATGGCACCCTCCTCGTCGGCCGGCGGTGGCCCTAACCTAGCCGGCGACGGTGCGGCGGCTCTGTAACCTTTCGGCAACGTCACCCGGCCAACTTAGCCCGCCAAAACCCTGGTGGAGCGGCGCTACAGCACCAGGGGATGCTACGGCAGAGCGTCCTAGTGGTGAAGCCGCCCAGAGACGGCTCTAACCTAGCTCTCATCGTGAGCCCGAGCCTCCTTGCCGTAATTGCCGTAACAATACCTAGAAATACCCGGCCTACGTGCAGTTTCAAGCCAGGGCTGTAAAGGGCTAACGAGCGCCGATGAGTGGCGGTCCTGTGTGCAAGATTGCATGACCTAAGAACAAGGGTGGCGGATGAATTCGAGTTTACCGTGTCGGGAGTTCAGTTCGTGCCCGCCGGGGAACTTTCTCCAAATTCGAGCTCTGTGGACCAGGTCACTGCCTGAGCTTCGGATATGAGCACCACCGGTCCCTGACGTGTCCGAGACTGTTCTTGCTCAGCCGTGAAAGACCCTCTGTTGGGCTGTCACCGTGAGCCGAGCTACGGCGGTTTCTCGGTTGTTGCTCAGGACCGTTGAGCTAGGGTTGGGGGGGGCTGAACTCGGCCGTTCTTGCGCCGAGGAGGTAAAGGACGAGCGCCCGTGGTGGTTTTTCTGATCGGGAGGCGCTGTGCACGGTGGTTTGCTGGGTTCTTGATCGGACGCAACCGGCGGCGAGCGCAAGTTTCTCTCTTCGTGCGTACAGGACCCGAGCCTTGGTGGGTTCGTGCTGTGGGCGACCGACTGCCTCGGGGTTGATCAATCCGGGAGCAGCTCGCCAGCTCGGGAAGGAGATCAGGAGGTGGCAGCGTGAGGTGGTCGGGCGCCGACACTCCCGTGTGCTGGCGCCCGGTCTCGGCTGATGGAGGGAAAAAATCCCCGAGGAAACTTCAGTCTTAAGGCTGCTGACCAGTGGGCCTCCCCTCTAATTCCCTTTTTAATTTTTCTCACTTCTGTTTATGCCAAAATATCCCCAGGTACTCACAATTGAATGTGAGGCTTAGTCACCAAGTCTTGGCTTGAATTTGAGTTCTCAAATTTGAACTTTGTTTGGCTGAATTTGCTTCACATTTGAACTGAAATTCAAATTCAATTTTGAATTCTTGCAAATTTAGCTCTTGACAAAATGAACTCCAATGGGAATGAAAATTGGTGGGCTAACTCAGAAAAATGTGCTGAGTTTCAATATGAAGCTAACTTTTGAATTTGAGGGATGAAAGTTGCTGCAATTTGAATTTACATTCAAATTGGCCTCTTTTTCAAATGCCTCCAAAATTGCCTCAAAAAGTGTTGGGTTTGCATGAAACTTGGCATGAACCTTTCCAAGACTTTTCAAGTCCTAGGGGTGAGCTCAACCTCTCATGTTCATGTGTAGAAATCCTACTTTGTTAAAATTAGGGTTTTCTCCTCTAATCACTCTTTTTGATGGAGGTTACTTGCTCTTCACAATTTTTCACAAGATATCCACAACAAAAACTGTGGTGTTGTGAGGTGATGAAAAGTTTTTGCAAGTCCCTTTTCTTGGGCTTTTACATCCCTCCCCCCTTAAATGAATCTCGTCCCGAGATTATAAAAGAAGAGATAGCGATGTAATGGGGACTCACCTGTCTTGAGATGCCATGAACTCCGGGTAATTGGAGGGAAGGAATTCCCCGCTCTCCCACGTCGCTTCTTCGGCGGTGTGGTTGCTCCAGAGTATTTTGTAGAACCACAACGTTCGACTACGCGTGGTTCGGGCTTTCTCATCAAGAATTGCCACCGGATATTCATCATATGTCAAATCAGGTTGCAGCTCGCCGATGTATTCGGTAGGAACAGCAGCGATATGCTTCAGACATTTTCTCAGTTGTGAAACATGGAAAACATCGTGAACACCAGCAAGGTATGCCGGTAGCTCCAATCTATACGCCGCTGGTCCGCATTTCTCGGTGATAGCATAGGGTCCAATGAAACGGGGAGCAAGCTTCCCCTTGACGCCGAACCGGTGCACGCCCTTCATCGGAGACACACGGAGGTACACGTGTTCACCGACGACAAAGTGCAACGGCCTACACCTCTTATCAGCGTAGCTTTTCTGCCGGGATTGTGCGGCCTTCAAGTTGGCTTGAATTTTCCGAACGCGCTCTTCGGCGTCGTTCAGCACATCAACCCAGAATGTGACCCTTTCACCGGACTCGCACCAGTTTAATGGGGTGCAGCATTTTCGACCGTAGAGAGCTTCGTAGGGTGCCATCTTGATACTCGCCTGATAGCCATTGTTGTACGTGCGTTCCGCCAACGGTAGGTGATCATCCCAGTTCCTACCGTGGTGGATGGCACATGCTCTCAACATGTCTTCCAGAACCTGATTCACCCTCTCTGTTTGACCATCTGTCTGAGGTTGGTATGCGGAGCTCCTGATCAGCTTAGTACCCAATGCAGCGTGTAATTGCTCCCAAAAGCGAGATACAAATAATGCACCTCGATCTGAGACGATGGTCTTGGGTACCCCATATAACCATAGAATCTTCGCTATATACAGCTCCGCGTACTTGCCGGCATTGTAATGTGTATGCACCTGGATGAAGTGAGCCATCTTGGTTAACCGATCAACGATTACCCAAATGGAGTCATGCTTATTGGAAGTCAGGGGCATCCCACAATGAAATCCATGCTCACATCTTCCCATTTCCATGCCGGCATCTTCAGGGGTTGCAGCAGCCCTGATTTCTTCAAATGATCAGCTTTCACTCGTCTACACGTATCGCACTCAGATACGTACTTAGCTACCTCCCGCTTCATCCGTGTCCACCAAAATTTCTTTTTCAAATCTTGGTACATTTTGTTGCTGCCCGGATGAATGGAGTATTTAGAAAAGTGAGCTTCATCGAGGATCTTCTTCCTCAGTTCCATATCCCGGGGTACGACTATGCAGTCATTGAACCATAGCGTCCCCTCATCATCCTTCCGGAAACATTTGATCTCCCCGTTGTCTATTCGTCTCCAGAGATGTGCCATGCCCTTATCCATCTTATGAGCTGCAATGATGTCCTCCCTAATAGTAGGGATGAGGGCAGGTTGTAATGCGACCCATAAGGAACCAAGTATAAACTCGGCTCTTCCTCCTCCACCGGTGTAATGGTGAGGTGATGGACATGTGATTTCCGACTCAGCGCGTCGGCAACCACATTCGCATTGCCGGGGTGGTCATGAATCTCAATTTCATAATCTTTGATCAGTTCTAACCACCTCCTTTGCCTCATGTTCAGCTCCTTCTGGGTGAAAATGTATTTTAAGCTTTTGTGGTCAGTGTAGAGGTGCACCAAATTCCCCAAGAGATAGTGCCTCCACATTTTCAGCGCCAAAACCACTGCAGCAAGCTCAAGGTCATGAGTGAGATAATGCTGCTCATGGTTCCGAAATTAGTGTGAGCCATATGCGACCACACATCCTTCCTGCATCAACACGCAGCCAAGCCCAATACTGGACGCGTCACAATACACGTCGAAGGGCTTTGCTGTATCCGGCTGAGCTAAAACCGGGGCTGTTGTGAGATGCTTCACCAATGCTTGGAACGCTCCTTCACACGCCGTGTTCCAAACATATTTCGTTCCCTTCTTCAGCAATTTAGTCATCGGCTTAGCGAGCTTGGAGAAGCTTGGAATGAATCTCCGATAGTATCCCGCTAACCCGAGGAAGCTTCTGGCTTCATGGACTGAAGTGGGAGCTTTCCATTTCAGCACTTGCTCTATTTTGCTTGGGTCAACCGCAATGCCTTCTGCTGAGATGATATGTCCCAAGAATGGCACTTGGCTGATCCAAAACTCGCATTTGCTGAACTTGGCGTAGAGCTTGTGGTCTCACATTCGTTGAAGAACGATCCTCAAGTGTTCGGCATGTTCGGCTTCTGTCTTGGAGTAAACCAAGATATCATCGATGAACACTACCACGAACTTGTCCAGTTCTGGCATGAACACCGAGTTCATGAGATACATGAAATGGTCTGCAGCATTCGTGAGACCAAAAGACATGACGAGATATTCATATAATCCATATCTCATCGAGAAGGCTGTCTTCGGGATATCATCCGCCTGGATCTTTATCTGATGATATCCAGAGCGAAGGTCCATCTTGGAGAACACACTTGCACCCACAAGTTGATCAAACAATATGTCGATGCGGGGCAGTGGGTACTTATTCCTGATGGTGACGGCGTTGATCGGCCGGTAGTCCACACACAGCCTCAAGGTTTCATCCTTCTTCTTCACAAACAGCGCCGAGCATCCCCAAGGCGATGAACTCGGCCTAATGAAACCCTTGCTCAACAGATCATTGAGCTGTTCTTTTAATTCAGACAGCTCGTTCGGAGCCATCTTGTATGGTCTCCGTGATATGGGCGTAGTCCTGGGTGCCAGCTCGATCTTGAACTCGACATCCCGCTCCGGTGGCATGCCTGGAAGATCATCCGGGAACACGTCGGGGTACTCCAGGACTACGGGGATGTCCTCTAACTTGAGAGCTTCTGTATTGTTGATCGCTGAAACCTCCCGGAATGGGTTATCTAATAAGAGGGACTGCGGACGGTGTAATGGGGAGTTGAGGTGAACCGTCCGTGTTAAAGTTTCCAGGACAGCGCCATGGTAGCTTAGCCATGACATTCCTAAGATTGCATCAATCTTCTGTCCCTCAAGAATAATCAAAGTGGTGGGATATACCTTCCCACCTAAGCATAGTGGTGCTTTCGGAACCATCATAGTTTCTGAAATCTTTCCTCCCGGCGAGCAGATCATATAAGAACACTCGGTTGGAAAGGCTTCCAGCTGATGCTTAACCACATATGATGCACTTATGAAGTTGTGGGTTGCACCAGAATCAAAAAGTATGATGAGGGCTTGATTGTTGAGAGTGAACATACCCGCCAACACGTTGTCTCCCTCCAGGACGTCCTCATTGTCGAGGTTGCAGACGCCCCCAGTCCGCTGACCAACCTTCTTGACCGGAGGTCGGCCTCGAGCACCACCCTGGAACTGGGCTTGCCCGCTGCTCTGCTGCCCCTGGGGACAGTCCTTCACGAAATGGCCCGCCTGGCCACACGTGAAGCAAATGAAATGGGGCGGTCCCCCACTGATCAGTGGACAGAAACCCGGGGTGAGTTGTGGCGGTGGAAACGCCCGGGGTGTCGTCTGCTGATGCTGCTGCTGTCTCGGTGGTGGCATCGGCAGTTGGAATGGGGGTTCTTGAAAGGAACGTACCCTGAACTGCTGAGGTCGCGCCGATGGATGCCACTGCTGTCCGGATGGTGTTCGATACACCATGCGGTACTTCTGGGGAGCGCCAACCCCACTGCTGGGTGGAGCGCTGCGCTTCCGCTGCTCAGCTGCCAACTCCCGCTGAGGGTCCTCTTGCATGTTTGCGGCATTGACGAGGTCGTTGAAGGTGCCGCGATTCCATTGCACGAGATGCGTCTTCATTTTGGGGTATAACCCCCGATAGAAGTGCTCCCGCTTTTTCTCCTCGGTGGAGATGTAGTCTGACGCATATTGCGCCAGATGGTTGAAGGCACGGGAGTAGTCATGGGAACTCCTCCCGCCCTGCTTCAGTTCCAAAAATTCTTGGAACTTCCTCTTCATTATTCCGGGGGGAATATGATAGGCGCAGAACGCCTCCCGGAACTCTTCCCACTCCACGGCATGGCCAGCCGGACGTGAGGCGACATAGTTCGCCCACCACGCACCAGCGGCACCGTGAAGCTGCTGCGCTGCGAACAGAGTCTTTTGCCCCGTGCATTGGAGCAGCCCGAACATGGACTCGATGGTCCGCAGCCAGTTGTCGCCCTCCAGTGGTTTTTCAGCTTCTGTGAACACTGGAGGGTGCGTACTCATGAAGTCCGAGTACGACACCTCACGGTGCTCACGGGGCCCCCTCTCTTGACGCCCCCCCCCCCCCCCCGCCTGGGGCGTATTCTGCACGATCGTGCGGAGCAGGTCAGTCTGCTCCTCACGACCTCCCACCAGTGCCGCTATCACATCCGCTAGAGTAAGCGGAGGCAGCGGTGGTGGCTGCTGCTGCGGGGTGCTGTCGTAGGCCGGTGGCTGGGAGTCATCGCCTCCCTGTTGGCTAGAGCCCCCAAACTCGTGCGTGGTCCTAGTGCGAACCATCTGCAACCATACGACAATAAACATCAGTCCCGCAACATATTTCCATGCAGTCAAATGAAATAGGCGTAAAACATAATGACAATAAAATAATGCGATACATCTCGTATGTAGATAAGGTAATAACTTTGCACAAGCTACACCATTACCAGACCAAATACAATCTAGTTAGATCCAACTTGATGAACCTCCTCTCAGGAAGCTCACCACAACTAGGTTTGGTCACTATGAGACGTTACTATCGCGTTGTCATCACGTAAACCACCCTTTTATCTTCAATACGACACAAACATGGTCTCTAGTAAAAGAAACTTGAGTGAGACCTATACTCAAATCTTTCACTAGTTGAAGATAACCTCTCATGAGTATGTTCTACCCCATTGGAAGTATTCAAACCCTCTCTAGGGTACCACAATCTCTCACAAGAGTTCAACTGTCATTCCTCTGTCAGAATGACCAGTTTCTACATATTTCAGGTTTTGACCTGGTTCTTAGCATTTTCATGACTCAAGTTGAATACCAAAGGTAATGTTAACTTCAGTATCTTTCCAACGAGTACTTATTTGCCGTCAGATCAGCTTTGGTTAAAAAGTTATGGTAATTCAAAGTCAGCAAAATTTCTGGAAGAATTTTAACAGCACCTCCCTTGGGAAGTTGCTGTTTTCAACTCTGGTTTCCACTGAAATCTGTGCTGAAATTTCAGAAACTTTGAATTGCAAAGTTGTAACACATCTTCTACCCTTTCTAAATATGTATCATATGAAAATTTTAGATTTTTCTACTGGGAGTTACGTTTGAAAAATAGAACAGTCCAGAGAGTGCTTAACTCTGTCCTGATTCGGGACAGTTTACATTCCTCTGGGATTTAAGCCATCTTAAGGTGTGTTTCAGCTCTGGATGTCTACAACAAAGTTGTAGAGTACTCAAATAACTTTCCAGAACTATATACCACACCTCCCTGGGCTAAAATACCTGTGAGTTGTGCTCTGTTGAAGTTCAGCAAACTTGCTGCCCAAAATAGAGCACTCTGTTTCTCAATCTTTTGGAACTACACTCATCACTATCCAACTTTTCTACCCAACCAGGGTCCTAGATGTTGAACCTAGTGATTTTTAATTCCTTGTTATCATTATTTTTCATGCATATGCCTATGATATCTCGATACTATGTTCCTCACAAAAGAAAATCCTAACCGGATTATACCGGCATATACGTCTCAAGTGTGGCACTAAACGGTCTCTCGCACACGTTTGCTACATGGATACAGACGTTGTTAGTACCTGCAGAAGACCACACAATGTTGATGCACTCAAGGGTTGTTCATTTCAGGCAGGACCATATTTAAAAGTAAATACAAACGCCCGTATCATTGCCATATGGCCGTCCTTGAGTTAAGTCACGTCTCAAGGTACGTGATCGTGTTTCAATACCACACGACGGGGAACCCGAGTATGTCATGAATGGGTCGTCACGGTTGGGAATGTTATCAACCCAACAGATACCAACTACTGCCCTGCAGGGCACGCCGATGGCAAACACTGCGTATGTCCTCCTGGGCTATTTCTAGATGAACACACTCTCGCGTTACTGACCACGTGATGGGGTCTCCACTTACTTGCCTAATGCACGCTAGGGATCAGCGTTTCATATGAACTCAGGAACATGAAGAGTCCAAGAGTTTCATATTGACATCTCACACCAAGCTGTGAGACCTATCCCTGAACCACGTTCCTCGTCAGGGGAGCTAACCGAAATTGAACCGCTTTCGGTGGCGTTCCTTACCAATCTTACCAGAGCGTAGGTGCGTCGTTACATAATTAAAATTCAGAATTATAACACATAGGAGTCTTTGCCACTTTAAGTAACTATGCTAATATAGTCCTTACTTGGGCAACTACCGAATCCTCACCGTAAACCTAAGTTTTCCCTAATACAGTCCTTAAGTACTGTGCTATCCCCAAAGCAGCTCTGATACCAGGCTGTGGCGGACCGGAATCCGCTCATCCAGGATCGCAGAGGGTGGTGCCACACGATGCGACACCTGACAGCACACGTCATAAGGACACAATATATTACATGGGAAAACAGCTGAACTGTACAAACAGGTACAAACTTCAGTTACAAACTATTGTTTATTTTACACAGCGGAAGTCTACTTTATACAACTCATGCCCACCTTTCTAGCAAAAGTTGGTTGCCCAGCCCTAGGGCAACCCACACTAGCTGCACTCCTCAGCTCAGCGCGGCGTGTATGGCTCCCACTCAGCCGTAGTCCCCGACGGAGGGTAACCCTCGCCGGTGGACCCGTAACACGAGTCCGTGGGTGGCTCCTCACCTGAAAAACACTTAAGCAGCAACCGTGAGCACGATGGCTCAACAAGACTTAACCGACTCACCTAGGCATGAAACTCTATATGTAGAGTACAATAACATGGGATGGTAAGATTTCGGAAATGGACACGCCTATAGTTTATCCTTAGTTCATCTTTTAGCTACAAATTAACAGTTCATGAATATGAAATTTAGTGAGCAATATTTGGTGGCACACATGTAACAATACAATTATATCATAACAGCAATATTGATTCATCACATTTCGTACATTAGTCTATGTCATGACTCAGTGAACAAGCGGTACTCGTCACCGCGAGGGACGGCGAATCGACTCAATATACACCTGCAGGGATACCCAAAGAGCACGTCACGTACGCCCACCCGTGGAGCTGCACAGCACGCTCACTCGATGTCGTACGGGACAACCTTTCACCCAACAGCCCAAACGTCGAACCGGTCACACCAAAACGAGCAGGAGGTTCCCTACACGGAGCATCTCTCTATGCCCGTTAGCAGATTTCCACCTTGCTGCCCTCAGCCTACACCTATAAATCGGTGCATTATGCCTCGACGCCCGGAGGTTTAGGTTACATCAGTTTATCGGGGCACATATATCCGATATGCCTTCGGTACGTTCAATACTTGTTCAGCAGGGCCACACACGGATCAGTCCTCAATCGACACGGACAGGGCTGCGCACACAAGACTTCCTCTTGCTGCTCCCTAGCCCCTGTCTAGTCTCATTTTCATTACTAAAGTGATCTCACATCACTCGAACTAAACCCTTGTGTCCCAAGCCTAACTCGCGAGTAGATTCCAACTACTCGACTTGTACCGAAGTCCTATGAATAATTAAGCATAGCCTGTGTACTCGAGGTCTTAGACACTACCCTCACTCTTATGAAAAATTTCTGGTCATGCAAGTGGGGTTTTCATCCATCCTACACCTAATGCACATATACACTTCACACTACGTATGTAAACAAAGTAAAACTTTATAAAAGGCTTAATGCAAACCGGGACTTGCCTTGTTGCTGCTGGTCAGGGGTTAAGTCTTTGTCCAGAAGGAGGAAATCAAGTACCTCCGGAGTCTCCTCGCCTTCAGCGACTACACGTTAATGAAATACTACATGTCAATTTAAATGCAATGTGTAAACTTGAATACATATTTACTAATAACTCCAGCTAGCCCCCCCCCTTTGGTTCTAAAATTTTTATTGCGGCTTAGGAGGGCTCTAACCAGAGTCTTGACCAAGTTTCATTTGAAACAAGGTTATTTGAGCCTTGTACAAATAAAAGCTCATTTGGTCAATATTTGAGCCTTTAAGTAATTCCAGGGGTTTTCAAGGCTCCAACCATTACTTTCTGGAAACTAGAATTTAATATGGTTCTAATGGAATTGGTTTCATGTTATTTGAAGAATTCTACTGAAAGTTATGCCCTACACAAGATTTGAGAAAATCTGAAAAATGTTTCTGTACATTTTTCTATTTTCTCAGGGCAGTTCACTTAATCACCACATCAGGGGGACTAAATGAACTTGGATGAGTCTGAAAATTTTTCTGTGACTCAAGGATTTTCCAATGACCCTCTCAGCCAAATTTCAGCATTTTTCCTAAAGTTATTCTCCAGATAAAATTCCCAACAGTTTAAACTTTAGGGAATTAATTCTGGAAAACTGTTAGGTTTCATGAGCTGAAATTGGTATTGCTGGAACGTACTCATAATTATGAGTTCAGCAAAATTTGGTTCATTGGATTTGGAGCTTCCTAGCAAAAGTTATGTGGTTCTAAAGTTTGGACTAAATCTGAAAATCCAAATAAACGGGGAAAAGTTTAAATTCTGACCGTGGGCCCATCACACACGTGTCACTGCAGGAGCTGAGCCACACGGGGCCACAGACCCCTTCCCGGCAGCCACACTGGATCCCGGGGCCGCAATCGATCCGCATTTTAATCTTCCCGTCGCTGACACGTGGGGCCCGCTAGTCGTCTTCCTCCTCGGGCCAGATCCTATTCCCGCGCCGCCCCCTTGCCGGCACCTCACTGGAGCTTGCCGGACCCAGCTTCCCGGTTGCCTCTCAGCCGGAAACTCGCCGCCTGGGCCTATGTTCGTGCGCTGAACACGATGGCACCCTCCTCGTCGGCCGGCGGTGGCCCTAACCTAGCCGGCGACGGTGGGGCAGCTCTGTAACCTTTCGGCAATGTCGCCCGGCCAACTTATCCCGCCAAAACCCCGGTGGAGCGGCGCTACAGCACTAGGGGATGCTACGTCAGAGCATCCTAGTGGTGAAGCCGCCCAGAGACGGCTCTA
The DNA here is from genome assembly GCA_030760725.1 of Neostapfia colusana. Lineage (NCBI taxonomy): Eukaryota > Viridiplantae > Streptophyta > Magnoliopsida > Poales > Poaceae > Neostapfia > Neostapfia colusana. Next base: position 97,013,135 of record JASWHV010000007.1, on the reverse strand, counting down.
ACCTAGCTATCATCGTGAGCCCGAGCCTCCTTGCCGTAATTGCCGTAACAAAACCTAGAAATACCCGGCCTACATGCGGTTTCAAGCTAGGGCCGTGAAGGGCTAGCGAGCGCCAATGAGTGGCGGTCCTGTGTGCAAGATTGCATGACCTAAGAACAAGGGTGGCGGGTGAATTCGAGTTTACCGTGTCGGGAGTTCAGTTCGTGCCCGCCGGGGAACTTTCTCCAAATTTGAGCTCTGTTGACCAGGTCACGGCCTGAGCTTCGGATATGAGCACCACCGGTCCCTGACGTGTCCGAGTCCGTTCCTGCTCAGCCGTGAAAGGCCCTCTGTTGGGCTGTCACCGTGAGCCGAGCTACGGCGGTTTCTCGGTTGTTGCTCAGGACCGTTGAGCGCCCGTGGTGGTTTTCTGGGTTCTTGATCGGACGCAACTGGCGGCGAGCGCAAGGTTCTCTCTTCATGCGTACAGGACCCGAGCCTTGGTGGGTTCGTGCTGTGGGCGACCGACTGCCTCGGGGTTGATCGATCCGGGAGCAGCTCGCCAGCTCGGGAAGGAGACCAGGAGGTGGCAGCACGAGGTGGTCGGGCGCCAACGCTCCCGTGTGCTGGCGCGCGGTCTCGGTCGATGGAGGGAAAAATCCCCGAGGAAACTTCAGTCTTAAGGCTGCTGACCAGTGGGCCTCCCCTCTAATTCCCTTTTTAATTTTTCTCACTTCTGTTTATGCCAAAATATCCCCAGCTACTCACAATTGAATGTGAGGCTTAGTCACCAAGTCTTGGCTTGAATTTGAGTTCTCAAATTTGAACTTTGTTTGGCTGAATTTGCTTCACATTTCAACTGAAATTCAAATTCAGTTTTGAATTCTTGCAAATTTAGCTCTTGACAAAATGAACTCCAATGAGAATGAAAATTGGTGGGCTAACTCAGAAAAATGTGCTGAGTTTGAATATGAAGCTAACTTTTGAATTTGAGGGATGAAAGTTGCTGCAATTTGAATTTACATTCAAATTGGCCTCTTTTTCAAATGCCTCCAAAATCGCCTCAAAAAGTGTTGGGTTTGCATGAAACTTGGCTTGAACCTTCCTAAGACTTTTCAAGTCCTAGGGGTGAGCTCAACCTCTCATGTTCATGTGTAGAAATCCTACTTTGTTAAAGTTTGGGCTTTCTCCTCAAATCACTCTTTTTGATGGAGGTTACTTGCTCTTCACAATTTTTCACAAGATATCCACAACAAAAACTGTGGTGTTGTGAGGTGATGAAAAGTTTTTGCAAGTCCCTTTTCTTGGGCTTTTACACCATTCTTGATTTTCCACACAACCTCTGTTCCTTAGAACTCCATTCTATAATTCCTTCCATTGCATTCCATAAAAATTGTGCATATACATTTCATTAGGATTCACGACGAAGGGGATTCAAAGGAGCGATTCATTGAAGTGGATCATACTCCGGAGAATAAAGGGTTGATCAGCAAGATCACTAAATGATAATATACGACTACACTGTAAAACAGGTAAGCTCCGGTTTGCATTTAATAGCTTATAAGTTTTACTTTGTATTCACTTTCGGTTAAGATATGAACTGTGCATTAGGTATAGTGTTTGATACTCCTCTTGCATAACCAAATGACCCATGGAGTATTGGGTAGATGTCTTTCACTGTGTAGAACTGCCATGCTTAAGTAAGGTTCGGTAGAAGTCGAGTGGTGAGATGCTACTCGCATGTTCAGGAACAACAGGGGCATACGGGATTGGTTCAAAAATGAATTAGCAAGTTAAAGTTGTAGGGGCAGCAGGACATAGGGGCCTGGGTGCTATAGACCTGTCTATGTTGGTCAAGGACCAATCCGTATGTGGCCCTGTTGAACAAGTTTGAGTTGTGTACCGGACTCATGCTGGTATTATGGGACCCAGTAAACTGATGTACCTCAGGAAGCTGTCGTTGGGCCTTTTCGGGTCGCCTCAGGCGGACGGCCGGTATGCAGTATGTGGGGAACATTCTCATGACATCTCATGTCGGCAGGTGCACCATGAGAGTGGCTACTGTATGTGGCGACTTGATCGATTCAACGGGGGTGAAACGGGGGAAAGGATGCCACGTACGACGTCAGTGATGGTTGCTGTAGGCAACGTCGAGTACGGGCGTACGTGTCGTGTAGTCCGGGTGTTATTGATTCGAATCACCGTCGCTCGCGGGATGGACCGAGCATACTTGTTCTCACAGTCGTGACGTAGTAAGAACTTGCCTGAGAAAGGAACTAATCACATTGGCTGAAGTTTATACTATCTTTTGTGATGTATTTTGAGAAATAGCTAGTGCCAACTCGATTCTTTTATGCCGTGAGCAAATTACATCTGGGGAAAGCGTTTCATGTTTGATTGTGGACTTCCGATGTGGCGTGCCGAAGGTTACCTAAAAATGCTGCGAATAATACCTGAAAGTAAGGATTCACTTTTAGGCGAGTTTATTATGCATTATGCCATCCTACTTTAGGTTCATAACCTCACATAGAGTTTCATGTTTATGTGGGGACCACCCGGTGGTTCACCCACTCTAGGATCGCAGAGGGTGATGCCGTGTGATGCGGCACCCAACAGCACACACGAAAAGAATTAAGAACAACATACAAACTTTTATTTGATATAAAACAGCGGAAGTCTTTTTACAAAACTTAGTATTACAGCGGAAGTTATATGCATAGCTACTCTCAAATCCTAACTAAGTAAAAGTGCAGTCGTCTAGCCCAGGGACGCTACACACTAGCAGCAAGTAACCGGAGATCACGGCGGCATGCAGGGCTCCAGCTCGGCCGTGTACCCCAACGGGGGCATCGCTTCGTCCTCGAACCCCTCCTCATAGCTCTCACCTGCATACAGCTCAAATATTGCAACCGTGAGCACGATGGCTCAGCAAGGCTTAATCGACAACCCTAGGCATGGAACTCTACATGCAAGGATGTGTAAGATAGGAAAAAGGGCTTTTCAATAAAGACACACCTACATGTTGATCCTTAATTTCAGTTTTATAGCAACAGTTTATTGAGCCTTAGGCAGCCCTCACATCGGAAGTCCACAATCAAACAAGAAACGCTTTCCTCCGATGTGGTGATGCCCAAAGTGGAAAGTAAACTTAATTAGCTCTACATCTACAGCAGACATGGTTTCCAAAACATTAATAATTCATCACAGCACATTATCCTTCATCTGTCTTATTGTTCTTCTTACGACGTCACAGAACAGTGAACAAGCGGTACTCAAATAACTGCGAGGGGCGGTGATTGCAATCAGGAGACATCCGGACAACACGTTGCATACACTAACTTTCAGAAGCGTGATTCCACACCCCTTTCTACTCTGTTGTATGCAACAACCTTTCAAAGGCAACCCAAATACCGAACCAGTCCATCCGTAACGGGCAGGAGGTCCCTGCGTGGAGCATGACTGTGCCCACCGGCAGATTTACACCTTGCTACACTCAACCCACTCCTATTTACGGTTGGGTAAGCTTCGGCACCCAGGTTAACCAATTACATTGGTTTCCTGCTTATGTCAGTATGCCATCCGGTACTGTTCGATACTTGTTCATCAGACCCGCACACGACTCGATCCTCAATCGACACCAACAGGGCTACGCACGGGAGACCTCCGCTCACTGCTTCCTATCCCCCCGCTGGGTCTCATTTTCTCCACTCTTAAGCTATTTTCTATTCTGACCAAACCGTTTGATAAAATCTTACCTCGCGAGTAGATTCCAACTACTCGACTTCTACAGAGATCCTAAGCATATTAGCAGGGCCTTGTCTACTCGTCCGGTCTGTAAGCTACCCGACCCTTCATAGGATTTAAAAGGTTATGCAAGTGGGGTTTCAATCACCCTAACTCTAATGCAAGCATTCACCCTAGACATAAATGATACAAATAAATAATTTGCAAAAGTACTTAAATGCAAACCGGGGCTGGCCTGGTTGCGAGTTAAATGGGAAGTCAGCTTCAGGTGGCAGGACGTCCAAGGGCTCCGGTGCGTCCTCAACTTCGGTCACTATTATCAAATGTAACAATATATATATATATATATATATATATATATATAAGTATTAAGGACTTAGAAGAAGTAAACTTCTATTCATAGTTACTGCCATTTAGGATCCTTAATTGGCTTTGGGATTTTTTTACAGTGAAGATTAGACTCTCTAAGGATGATCTGTGTAAAATTTGGAGAAGTTTCATTGCACCTTGCGGTCTACAAAATTCCCACAAGCACAAGGTTTCTCTGAATTTTGAGCCCAAACCAGGAGCATTGACATAGCTAACTGTGGAAGATCTGATTAGGGTAAGTCTCCATGGTTCTAACAAAATTTGTTTCACCATTTTTGGACCTACCAACAGAGAGATATGAATTATTGAAGTTGGACAAGAGTTCTGAAAAGTTTCTGTTTAAATTTGAATTTTCAAATAAAGGCTGAACATTGGAAGGCAATTTAGCCTAGCAAATGAACTCCAATGAAGCTCAATTTTTACTGGAGATCAGTTACTATGAGAAGGATTTGCTGCCCAAATTTGGAATGTTTCATAAAGTATTGCTCCCAGAATAAATTTCTAAAGGATTTATTAAAAACAATTCTACAGAAATTCTTGGGCATTTTCATAGCAAGCAATTTGTTTCACTGTGAAGTACTCCTCATGAGTATTCCAACAAAATTGGTTTCACCTTTTTTGGAGTTTTCTACACAAAGTTATGGGTCTCCAAAGTTTGAACTGAATTAGGAAAATCTGGAAATGTTTAAATCCTGGCTGTGGGCCCCAGCCATGGCGCTATCCACTCAGATGACAGCAACACCGAGGCCACGGGGTTATTTCCCGTGCAGCCGCACCGGATCCGGTGCCACAGGCCGATCCCCGAGCGGTACAGAGGCTGACCGGTGGGACCCAGTCCTCCTCCTTCCTCGCGCTGCCCACGCCTCCTGCGGTGGCGCACGCCGGCGAGGCTCGCCAGGACGGGGTTCCCATGGTCCGAACTTCCCCAAACTCGCCGCTGTAAGTTCTACACCGTGCTGAACATGATGGTGAGGTCGGGAGCCGATGACAACGGCCGGAACGGTGCTCGCACCGGCGACCATGTCGAACCTCACTTCGGCGACCTCGTTCTCACTCGACAGTGGGTCTTTCGGGCTAGGGTTTGCTCTAAAAGCACCAGTGTCATATGGACAACGTTGACCCATAGCCTGCCCTCCATGAAAAACACCGGAGAGGGGACCTCACCGGCGACACGAGCCCACAAAACGTCGGCGGCGACAAAAACTCGGTGCTCGGTATCTCTACTTGATCATTTGAGCTGCTAGGACTTCGGAGAGATGCGCAAGCATGTTCTGGAGATACTCTAAGCTCATCTAGCGTGGAGCTACCCGGAGTACGACGAATTTCCCTGAAGAGTCCTCGGGTTTCTAGAGAACCACCGGCGCCAAACTTCAAAATACTCGGTGCCGGAGCTAAGAAGGCAGGAACTGGTTGGAGGGAAAGAAGAAGGGTTCCTCACGCACCTTAGAGACCTTTTGTCTGATCGGAAGAGGCCGTAAATCCGTCGGGCGACGGTGCGGCGCAGAGATTATCAACACCGGGGCTCCGAAGGAAATTCCAGCTCGTAGGAGCCAACCACCGGTGCTGGCGTCTACTTGAAGCTTCGGAGAGCAGGAGAGAGACCTGGCGCAATGTTCCTGTGGCTCAGTCGCGCGAGAGGCACGCCGAGCTCGCGGGGCGTCGATGAGCCGAAAGGTTCTTCCGCCGGGGGGGGGGGGTGTCCGCGAGCGTGGAGAAGCTGCAGTGTAACGTGGAGAACAGGAAACCGGCACTCGGCTGCCGCTTTGGACGCCCGCGCGCGTGGAACCGATGTTGGACGCAGCGCGTGAAGCAGCTCAGTGGAACGTCGGCCGGCGAGTTTAATCGGGAGCTGGCGCGCTGTGATCACCTGGGGAAAACAGATAGAGGGAAAAAGTGGATTTGTGAGGATGACTGTTGGGTCCCACCTCCCCCTCTTTAAATCAAACTTTTCTCTGATATTTTTCACCCAGCTACTAAGACTTAAATACCTTACTTCACTCCAAAGTTAAGGTTTGAATTTGCTAAATTCAAATGGTTTGAATTCTGGTGTGAAGTTTGAATTGTGTTTGGTCAATTGAATTTGAATGGAATTTAAATTCTCCATTGTGTGTTGTTCCAAAAACATAGAAAACCAACTCCAAAGTGTCTGATTTTTGGCATGGCTGCTAATTCAAATGTGAAGAACACATTTGTGGAACCAAATTTGCAAATTGGGGAAATTGGAATTTGAAACTGAAATTCAAATTCATATTAGAGGGCTTCTCCTTTTACAAACAAATAATGAAACTCCTCCAAATGAGCTGAAATTTGGAAGGTTGAATATTTGGGATATGAAGATCCAAGTTATGCATTTAGATCTCCATGTTTAGAAGTTTTGGGAAGTTTGGATCCTCACTTTGAACCTACACTGTTATAATTCAAAGTTTTAATTCCCCTCATTTTTCCTAAGTGTACATGAGCTGAAAATTCTTGCTACCACTTTTTGGGGATTTTACATCCCTCCCCCTTAAAAAGAATCTCGTCCGGAGATTCCAAAAGAAACGCAAAGTGGGGAAACTTTACCGGGTATATGATGATAGCAAGTCCAGATAATATGTTCGTAGATAGACCTTGCTTTCCCATGTCGCCTCATCAGCGGTATGGTTACTCCACAAGACCTTGTAGAACCATAAGGTCCAGTTTCTTGTGGCGCGAGTCTTTTCATCAATAATCCAGATTGGATACTCCGTGTACGTGAGGTCCGGTTGAAGAACTTCTATGTCTCTAGTGTGGATTTCAGAGGAGGGTTTGAGGCACTTCCTCAGCTGAGAGATGTGGAAGACATTGTGAATTCTCGCGAGCGACGCCGGTAACTCCAAGCGATATGCCACGGGTCCACATTTTTCAATGATGGTGAACGGACCAATGAATTGCGGCGCAAGTTTACCCTTCACTCCGAAACGATGGACTCCCTTCATCGGAGACACACGGACATAAACATGGTCCCCGATGTCGAAGTGGAGAGGGCGGCGTCTTTTATACGCGTAGCTTTTCTGACGAGATTGAGCAGCCTTGAGATTGGCTTGTATTACTTGCACTCGTTCTTCAGCCTCATTCACAAGTTTAATACCGTAGGTGACTCGCTCGCCGAACTCGCACCAGTTGAGGGGTGTGCGACATTTCCGGCTGTAAAGAGCTTCATACGGCGCCATCTTGATGCTAGCTTAATAGCCATTGTTGTAAGAAAACTCCGCCAACGGCAAATAATCGTCCCAATTTTTGCCGTGGTGGATGGCACAAGCGCGTAGCATGTCTTCCAGAACTTGGTTCACCCATCCGTTTGCGGGTGATACGCAGAACTTCGGATCAGTTTGGTTCCCAATGATACGTGCAGCTGTTCCCAGAACCGAGCAACGAACAGCGCACCACGATCTGAAATAATGGAGAGAGGAACACCGTGCAAGCACAAGATTCTTGCAATATAAAGCTCCGCATATTTCTTGGCCACGTAGCCCGTATGTACGGGAATAAAATGTGCCGATTTGGTTAGTCGATCGACTATCACCCAAATCGAATCATGGTTGTGGGAGGTGAGAGGTAACCCGACTATGAAGTGCATGCTGATATCCTCCCATTTCCACGCCGGAATGTTCAATGGCTGCAGCTGTCCGGCTTTACACATATGGTCGGCTTTCACCCGCTGACACGTATCACATTCGGATACATACTTTACGATTTCTCTTTTCATCCGTGTCCACCAAAACCTGGTTTTCAGATCTTGGTACATCTTGTTGCTGCCCGGATGAATAGAATACTTGGACAAATGCGCTTCGTCCAAGATTTTCTTCCGAAGCTCCATGTCACGGGGTACCACTATGCGGTCTTTAAACCATAGAGTACCGTTATCATCCCTTCAGAAGCATTTCATTTCGCACTTCTTCATTCTTCTCCAAATGTGCGACATTCCCATGTCTTTCTTTTGAGCTTCCATAATCTCCTCTCGTATGGTAGGGACGAGAGCAAGATTATATAATGCCCCATGTGGAACCAAGTACAGACTTGGCTCCTCCTCTTCAAGTGATGTGATGGACAGGTTGTTCACATGAGATTTGCGTCTTAAGGAATCGGCAACCACATTTGCCTTTCTGGGATGGTAGTTAATCTCGATCTCATAGTCATTGATAAGTTCTAGCCATCTCTGTTGCCGCATATTCAACTCCTTTTGAGTGAATATAAACTTCAAACTCTTGTGGTCGGTGTAGATGTGCACTAAGTTCCCGAGTAAATAGTGCCTCCACAACTTCAAGGCCAATACCACAGCAGCAAGCTCAAGATCATGAGTCAGATAGTGCTGCTCGTGGTTACGAAGTTGACGTGAGCCATAGCCGACCACTCTTCCTCCTTGCATCAATACACAGCCAAGCCCGATGCCAGACGCATCACAATATACGTCGAAGAGCTTGGTTGTATCCGGTTGAGCTAACACCGGGGCTGTTGTAAGATGCTTCACTAATGCTTGGAAAGCTTCTTCACAAGCTGAGCTCCAAACATATTTGATCCCCTTCTTCAACAGTTCAGTCATCGGCTTAGCAAGCTTGGAGATGTTCGGTATGAATCTCCGATAATATCCTGCTAACCAGAGGAAACTCCTGACTTCGTGGACTGATGTGGGGGACTTTTATTTCAGCACTTGTTCGATTTTGCTTGGATGAATTGCAATGCCTTCTGCAGAAATAATGTGACCAAGGAATGGCACTTGGCTGATCCAAAACTCGCACTTGCTGAACTTGGCATAAAGCTTATAATCTCGCAATCGTTGAAGCACGATATGCAGGTGTTTGGCGTGTTCTTCTTCAGACTTGGAGTAAACCAAGATGTCATCTATGAACACCACCATGAACTTGTCCAACTCCGGCATGAACACTGAGTTCATGAGGTACATGAAATGTGCCTGGGCGTTGGTGAGACCAAAGGACATGACGAGGTATTCATATAACCCATATCTCGTCGAGAAGGCCGTCTTCGGAATATCCTCCACTCGGATCTTAATTTGATGATATCTAGAGCGAAGATCCATCTTCAAAAATGCACTCGCACCCACAAGTTGATCGAATAAGATATCGATGCGGGGCAGTGGATATTTATTCTTGATGGTGACGGCGTTGAGAGGTCGGTAGTCCACACACAAACTCAAGGTTTCATCCTTTTTCTTCACAAACAGTGCCGAGCATCCTCATGGCGAGGAACTCGGTCGAATGAAACCCTTCTTCATTAAATCGTTGAGCTGCTCCTTCAGTTCATCTAGCTCATTCAGAGCCATCTTGTACGGTCTCCGTGATATCGGTGTTGTCCCGGGTACAAGTCCAATCTTGAACTCGACATCCCTTTCGGGTGGCATGCCCGGGAGATCATCCGGAAAGACATCCGGGTATTCACGGACCACACGAATACCCTCAAGTTTTGTGGCTTCTGTGTTATATGTGGCTGGAGCTTCTTGAACCGAACGGTCAAGAACAAGAACATGTGGTTCATGAAATGGAGAGTTTAGACGAAACACACGTGGAATGATGTCAAGAACAGCACCATGGTGATGTAGCCATGACATTCCTAAAATGACATCAAGTTTTTTACTCTCTAACATGATTAGAGAAGTCGGATATAGGTTCCCACCCAACTGTAATGGTGCTCTATAGACCATTCTATCAGCTGTTATTTCCCCCCCCCCCCCCCCCGGAGAGCATTCTATGAACTATTTGTGGGAATGATAGGCAGTTGATATTTAATAACATAAGACTGACTTATGAAATTATGGGTCGCACCGGAGTCAAAAAGTATGACTATGGGATGATCTAAGTAAGAAAACGTACCCGCGAGGGCGGGTTCACATTCCGGCACGTCTTCGATGGCTAAGTGGTGGACGTTGCCGGATTTTGGTGCTAGTTTCTTGGGCTGATTGCGGGGCTGATTAGCACCCTGATACGGTGCTGCACCCCTGCCCTGTCGCGGCTCGAGGCAGTCCCTCGAAATATGCCCGACACGGCCACACGTGAAGCACGTCTAAGGTGCCGTGGTCCCGCTGACTTGAGGACGGAATCCCAGTGCACGCTGTTGAAACTGAGGCGCACGCGGGACCATCCTTTGCTGCTGCTGTTTCTGTGGTGGATACATCGGTCGGAAGCCCGGCGCATTATATTGCCGACCGCGAAACTGAGGCGGTCGCGCCGGTGGCTGCCATCTCTGACCGGATGGTGAGCGATACACCACACGGTATTTTTGTGGCACCACTGCTGCTCGTCAGCGTGCTGCGTTTCCTCTTATCAGAACCGCGCTCACGCTGGGCATTCTTATGTAAAATCGCGGCATTAACTAAGTCGTCGAATGTGCCGCCATTGCTTTGGACGAGATGGACCTTCATTTTTGAATTCAGGCCCCGGAGGAATGCATTGCGCTTGTCTCCCTCCGTTCTCACAAATCCTGGTGCATACTGCGCCAGCCGATTGAATGACCTGGAGTACTCATGAGCACTCCTCTCGCCTTGTTTTAGCGGCAGGAACTCCTGGAGCTTCCTTTCCATAACACCGGGAGGTATGTGGTAGGCGCGGAACGCCTCCCGGAACTCCATCCATGTGAAGGCATGGCCAGCCGACAATGAGGAGATGTAGTTTGCCCACCATGTAACGGCTTCTCCTTGAAGCTGTTGCGCTGCGTACAGCGCCTTCTGGTGTTTGGTGCACTGTAGCAGCCCAAACTTCGCCTCTAGCGTGCGGATAAAGCTGTCTGCCTCCAATGGTTCTTCGGCCTCCTTGAAGACCGGTGGATGGGTCGCCAGGAATTCTGAATAAGAACTTTGTTGGGGCTGGCGTTGCCCATTGTCTTGGTGTCCTCCTGGACGGGACGCATTCTGCTGAACTAGCATCTGCAGCAACTCGGTTTGCGTGTTGCGCGAGCCGAGCACTGCGGCGAGAACCTCCGCAAGATTTCTTGGAAGTTCTGGCGGTGGAGAAGGTGGTTGCTGCTGCGTCATGGTTTGCTCCAGAGGTGGAGACTCATCACCACGAACCTGACTCGGACCTCCCTCCTCTTGTGTGGACCGCGTAAGCACCATTCTGCATTCATACCATTCAAACGATTAGCACATGTTGGTTTATTCATCCAGTCTATACAATAGTAGTGCGAGAATGGAATAAATACTGCGCATAATAATCACACATATGGATTTAGTGTAATCTTTATACAACATATACATCCCTGGACCGTGTCACACACTCGAGTTCCAAAGTAATGAACTTTATGGAATAAAAGTTCATTTCGACTATCGTGGGTCACCACGGGATGTTAAGTGTGTTAGCATGCGTAATTCCTCGCTATTGTACTGGACCCAAACATGCACTATCTCGAAGTGATATGTCAAAGGCATAAACTTTTCGACTCCACTCGCTGTTTCACAACAGCCGCTGGAGATCAAAAGGTGAAACTAAATGTTTTGGTTGAAAAACATCAACATGTTGTTCTGTCCAGTTTCTTGTCCAGCAGACCAGTTGGAAGAATTTAACTGTTTTGGCCACATTGGAGGCAAAATCTGGACTAGAGTTCAACAACAAAGTTGTAGTAGACTCTAAAAGGAATCCAAATTGTATTTATTTGCCTCCATAGCCTCCTTAGTTTGTGAGTTATGATCTCTACATTTTGACAGAACTTTCTCAGGAATTTTGACAGCACCTCCTTTGCAATGGGCTGTATTGTTCACAATGTTCCATCATATTCTGCCCTCAATCTAGGAAAACACTGAACTATAAAGTTGTAGCACATTTCCTATACTTTCCAACGATGTCCTGCTTGACCCTTAGAAATTTTTCTACAGAAAGTTGTGATTGAAATACAAAAAATTCCAGAGAGCATCCTGGTCTGCCCTGTTTCTGAACAGTGCCTACTCATCTGAGATTTTCATCCATTTAGAGGGAGATTTTGTTCTGGAATTCTACAGAAAAGTTGTAGAGGACTTCAAAAACTTTACAGAATGGTATCCCACACTCCCATTGGTTCAACCAATCCTATGTTATACCCTGTTTAAGTTCAGCAAAGTTTCTGCCGAAATAGGGGAGGTTGTTCCTATGTCTTTGAGATTGAATCTATACTTCCAATTGACTCTTAGTTCAATATAGGAGTTTACTAACTCCTAAATGGAATCCTAAACTCCATTTTGACTCTTTTATTTTAAAAATATCCTTTTATGCAGTCTCGGTACTACGTTTCCTCACCAAAGAAAAATCCTAAACCGGTATTTCGGCATATACGTGTCAAATGGTGGAACTAAGAACGTCACTCACAAACGGTTGCTAACGTCATGCACTAACATGGTTAATGTACCTGCAGAAGAACACACAACAATGGTGCACACAAAGGTTGTTGACATTTCAGGCAGATCCATATCATAGTAAAAACATACGGTCCGTATCATTGCCATACGGATCATCCTTGAGTCAAGCCACGTCTCAAGGTACATGGTCGTGTTTTCACACCACACGACGGGGAACCCGAGTAGAGCGCGAACGGGTCGTCACGGTTGGGAATTTTATCAACCCAACGGATACCACCTACTGCTTCATGACCGTTGAGGCACGCCGATGGCGAGTGCTGTGTATGGCCCTTTGAACATTGAACGTTCATGAGTTGCATACTATCGTGTTGCTTACCACACGATGGGGTATTCTCACTTTTTGCCTAAAGCACACTGGAGATCAACGTTTTCATATGATCTCAGAACCATAGAGAGGTTCAGAGACTCATATTAACTACCGTGCCAAGCCACGGTATACCATTCCATACTATTACTCGTATGGCGAGTTACCGCAATTGATCCGCCTGCGGTGGCGTACCTTACCTCTTACCTGACGTCGGAGCGTCGTTACAGAATGTATAACAAGTAGGTTAGCTTTTTCCACCATCATATCTAGTACTATCATAGACCATATGTGGGCTTATTGACTAATCCTCACTCGACTACTTCTAAGTTTTCAAAATAGACTCTTTTCGAGCGTGCTATTCCCAATGCGGCTCTGATACCACGTCTGTGGGGACCACCCGGTGGTTCACCCACTCCAGGATCGTTGTGACGCCCTCAATTCTGTGGAAAAACCACGGAACTGAGAACTAATGCATATGTGTGCCCAGGATGTTCATCACACATACACATTATTTCCACAAACTGAATTCAGAATATATATAACCACGAATAACAGAGTTTATTACAATGTCTCATGAGTCTTGGACTCATGCTCACAGTGGAAGTCTCATTTCTATGCAGCGGAAGTCTTCGTTCTAATGCGAAAGCGATTTATCTAATACGGAAGCAAATCTAAGCAGAAGTGGCTCCATCTCTACTCCCTCCACAGGCAAGGTTGAGAATAGATCACACGCCTTAATGCCCCACTTGGTCTTCATAGTAGACTTCTCCTGCTGCTGATGATGAAATAATAATGTAAGTTTGAGTACAATGATGTATTCAGCAAGTGCAGGAAAACACATGATATGCAGCTCATAACAAGGTAGGTATAAAAAGGCTTATTTGCAGGAAAGCAAATTTATAAAATCATGATAAAACAGCAACTTAACTTTAAATGGATGTAATCCCCGCATGAATTAAATTACCAACATACCTCCATCCCTTTCTGTGTTCCACCCGAACATTAACCAACCTTTATTCATACACACGAATACCTCCACGTATTCGCTACCTTCTCACGAATACCTTCCCGTATTCGCTACCATCTCATCTTATAAAACAACTTCGTCTCGTACCAAGACCAATCTCATGTCGTGACTTCAACAGTCATGCAACCATCTCATCACCCGGACTCAACAGTCCCAACAACCAAACCATAATCAAACTCAATAACCATAACCAAGAACCTTCCCAATAACCATCCTAACTAATCATGGCAGTTTAGCCAGGTGCTCGTGACCGTAAGCTCGGCTATCATGATAGTTTTAATAACTCTGCAGAGTTTATACCTCTTTACTCACAAGTTTGTGATTTCGTCACCCGTCGGCGACTGCAGAACCTCCATTATACCAGTACACAACCATCGGTGTATGGCAAGGAGATCACAAAATAGCCTTTACAAAGGGGTTACTAGATGTAAGGACTCACTAAGGTTTCGTCGGCAGGCTAGAATCTCCAATTCCCCCACCCACGGGCCCCCTCTTGTGCCATGCAGTTCCCAGGGCAGTCCTCGCTCGACTCCCATTCCCCGCGCCTTCCACAGTCCATAACACTATAGCAACTTACCTAATTACTCAGCTAAGCCACACCCGTACTTGGCCTTGTGGTGGCACTGTTATCCTGGCATGTGCATGGATGAACCGGTCCTTAGATCTACGGCAAGTACACCACCGTTTCATGCTATCTCATTCACAAACCCAGTCTTGCCTAGATCTCCCTCCGATCCATGTTCATTAAAAACATCAGTTTCTTATTATCATTACGGAGTGCAGTTAGCTAGACATGTCTATCTCGCTTCCCAATCCCATGGACTCAGCGAAGCATAAACAAAAACCATACCCGACTCGTGAACTTCCCTGGCGACAAGGGTGGTTTAATCAAAACTAGTAAACTCCTATAAAAGGGTTTCCTATCATGTTTGACCCAGCACACACACCTTTTCGCAAAACAAAACAGTTTCACCCAAAACATAGGATCAATATGGTCAAGGAGCACTTGCCTTGTTCTTGCAGTTCCGGGGGTTCTTGGATCTCAAAACCTTGTTGCTGCAGCTCGTCGTAGACAGCTCCCTGAGCTTGTCTTGCTAGGTAGGATTACGTGCATACAAGATTCACAGTAATCAATATCATGCACAAACCTTAGACTAGATGCGATGATGCATATGCATGCTATCCTATGATTAGTTCTATTAGATTGGTTTGTACGTGTTCTTGCATGGCTTGCATGGACAGAGCTGTTCGGATCAAAGGTGGACGTGGCGATGATCTTGTCTTTAGATCAACTTGATCATCAAGTGATCTGTCCACGAGAAGGCTTCTGTTCGAAAAGAATCATAGAACAGATGCAAAGAAAACACAACGATGCCGTAAGGTGGTATTGGAGTCCTACCTTACATTCTTCTTGGTTTTCGAGGTCCTCCTCAGACCGCTCGGCTCTCCTCCGGCGATCTCCCTTGCTGTGCTTCGGCGATGGCTTACTCGGCGAGTTAGGGCTAGGGCTCTAAGTCGACGTCTCAGGAGATGGAAAAGAAGTTTGTGGTTTCGGTCAGAGGTTCTGGGTTCTATTTATAATCGAGAAGAGAAGAGTCCTAATCTTATTGTATCCCTAATATGAGTCCTATTCAGATCGTTGTTGTATCCTAACGTCTTATCTTTAGTAACATCGTGGAATTCAGGTCGGTTTTCCTTTACCTACTGGTATTCTTACGCGTAAAAACCGCTCCAGAACTCGTTACCTCAGAGGTGATGAGCTCCGGAAGCTCCACGTGTCCTCCGGGGCCTGGTATCTCCTTCTCCGCAGAGACGAGCTCCAGTTGTGCCGCGTGTCAAGCGAGCAAGACTTCCCTCTTCTTCGGAGGTGAGCTCCGCGTGCGCCACGTATCCTGGCGGTCGGGACCTCCTATCTCGCTCGGAGGTGGCTTCGCGCACGCCACGTGTTAGTGCCGGTATTTCCTTTTTCCTCAGAGACGTGCCCTGAGGTCGACACGTGTCCAGCAGCGACAGACCTCCCGGAGATAAGCTCCGGTGGTGGCACGTGTTCGATGGAACCGGTCTTCTCGGAGGTGAGCTCCGAGATCGACACGTGTCCCACAGGGTCGGACCTCCCTTCCTTTGCGGAGACGAGCCCCGAGTCTGCCACGTAGCCAGCTTAGCGGCGGCCTCTCCCTACTTCGCAGGGATGAGCTCCGAACACGCCACGTGGCCAGCGGCCGCAGAAGTTGTCTTCGGCGCTCTTATGTGAACTGGACTCGGCTCTTACTGGCTATCCTTTTGATAACTTTCTCTGTTCCTATTTTTCTTAAAATGTTTTTCTCTCCATAAATCGTGAATATATGTTGACACAAGAGATGAGGTTGTCACAAATCTACCCCCCTTAAATTGAATCTCACCCTCGAGATTCATTAGTAGAAATTAGATGGGGAAATTCTGCCTTGATATCCTCTTCACGCTCCCATGTGGATTCAGCTTCGGTGTGATGGCTCCATTGCACCTTGCACCATCAAATCACCTTGTTCCGAGTGACCCTTTCCTTTACGTCCAAGATTCGGACAGGGTGTTCCGCATAAGTCAGATCCTCTTGAAGTTCAAGTTCTCCCATTGATACTGGCTCCTCTGGTGCTCTCAAGCACTTCTTGAGCTGGGATACATGAAACACGTCATGTACGTCAGAGAGGTGGGTTGGGAGCTCTAGTTGATAGGCTACTTCTCCTCGCTTGTACAGAATCTTAAATGGTCCGATGTAGCGAGGTGCTAGCTTGCCTTTGACGTTGAAACGTCGTTGGCCTCGGATAGGCGATACCTTAAGGTATACGAAGTCTCCTACTTCGAAAGTCAACTTCCTTCGCCTATTGTCCGCATAGCCTTTCTGTCGTGACTGAGAAGCCTTTAAGTTCTCCCATATCGTTTGGACTTGCTTTTCAGCCTCTTGTAGCACTTCGGGTCCAAACACCTGGTTCTCTTCGGTTTCATTCCAGAACAGTGGTGTTCTACACCACCTACCGTATAATGCTTTGAAAGGTGACATCTTCAAGCTAGCTTGATAGCTGTTGTTATAGGAGAATTCGGCATACGGTAAACTCCTATCCCAACTACGCCCTCGTTTCAAGGCGCAGGCTCTCAGCATGTCCTCCAAAATTTGGTTTGTCCTTTCAGTTTGTCCGTCAGTTTGTGGATGATAGGCGGAGCTAAAATCCAGTCGTGTACCCATGGCTTTCTGCAGCTTTTTCCAGAATCTAGAGGTAAACTGAGAACCTCGATCTGAGACTATCCTCTTCGGGACTCCATGACGGCACACGATCTGTTCCATGTACAACTCGGCTAATTGTGCAACGTTGGAACTGGCATTTACAGGAAGAAAATGGGCGGTTTTCGTTAATCGGTCCACGATAACCCAGATGGAGTCATAACCCGACTGAGTACGTCGCAATCCGACGATGAAATCCATACTGATGTCCTCCCACTTCCATTCGGGTATCTTCAAGGGTTGCAACAATCCGGCGGGTCTTTGATGTTCGGCCTTCACCCGTTGGCATGTGTCGCATAGGGCAACGTATTCGGCTATATCCCTTTTCACACCATCCCACCAATAACAAGTTTTCAAGTCCTTGTACATTTTGGTGCTTCCGGGAGTATGGAATAGGGTGAATCATGTGCCTCCTTCAATATCCTGTCGCGGAGGTGTTTTATGTTAGGCACACAAATCCTTTTTCCTAGCCAAAGCGTACCCTTCTCATCCTCCTTGAAATCCTTCTCTATTCCTTGTCGGATTCTTTCCTTAATCTCCTTGATCCCCTCATCGATTGCTTGGCCCTCTCTTATCTCTTGCTCCAATGAAGAGTGGATCTCCATTATTTCCATGTTGTTCAAGAATCCGAGGTGTAACCATTCGAACTCCTCACGTAGTTCGGGTGGTAGCTCCCGAACCGTGAGTTGGTGACATGCTCCCTTTCTGCTCAATGCATCAGCTACAACATTGGCCTTCCCGGGGTGATAGTTAATTCCAACATCGTAATCCTTGATAAGCTCTATTCATCGACGTTGCCTCAAATTCAAATCCGTTTGGGTAAATATGTACTTGAGGCTTTTATGATCCGTATAGATCTCACATCGATGACCAAGGATATAATGTCTCAAAATATTCAATGCATGCACTACTGCTGCTAACTCCAAGTCATGTGGAGGATAATTAAGCTCGTGCTTCTTTAATTGCTGTGCGGCATAGGCTACCACTTGTCCTTCTTGCATGAGCACACATCCAAGCCCCTGTCTGGATGCGTCACAATATATGTCAAAGCTCTTGCTTACGTCTGGCCATACCAGAACTGGTGCTGTGGTTAGCCTTTTCTTGAGTTCCTCAAAACTTTCTTGGCAGGCTGGTGTCCATTGAAATACCTTTCTCTTCATTAGCAACTCCGTCATAGGTTTTGCTATCTCAGAGAAGTCTTTAATGAAGCGTCGATAGTATCCTGCCATCCCAAGAAAACTCCGAATATCCCTCACGGTCTGCGGTTGGTCCCACTTCAGAACATCTCTCACTTTTCCAGGATCAACCGATACCACTTCCTTGGAGATAATGTGGCCTAGGAAAGATATTTCCTTTAGCCAAAATTGACACTTGTTGAGCTTGGCATACAATTGATGCTCACGCAACTTCTGCAAGGTCAATCTCAGATGTTCTTCATGCTCCCCTTCACTTTTTGAATACACCATAATGTCGTCGATGAAAACCACGACGAACTTGTCCAAGTACTCCATGAAAACCTTGTTCATAAGGTACATGAAGTATGCGGGTGCATTTGTCAACCCAAAAGACATGACGGTATATTCATACGAACCATACCGTGTCCGAAAGGCTATCTTAGGTATATCGAAGGGCTTAATCTTCAGCTGGAAGTATTCCGACCGAAGATCAATCTTGGAGAACACTCGGGCTCCCTTCATTTGGTCGAATAGGTCCTCTATACGGGGCAGAGGGTATTTGTTCTTGATTGTTACCTCCGTTCGGTCACTGGTTCTGCTTGGGCACGTTACCTTGCTGTCTAGGGCCCCTCCTCGAGCACTGGTTCGCGAAGTGGCCTACTTCCCCGCATGCAAAGAATGCCCTGTTGCCTACGGCAGCAGGTACGTTGGGGCGGGGGTTTTGAACAGGGGCGCCATTGTTAGGTCGGGGCGCAGGAGGCATGGACACGCGAGGTGCTGGAGCAACGAGTTGTTGCTGTGGTGGCTGACCAGGGCGGTATGCAGGAGTGGTCGATCTATACTGCGGAGCTGCCGGGGGCATGTGCCGAGGTCGTACGTTGCTCCCTTGGGGCTGGTATGGCATCTTCCTCTTGGACTCTCTCTCGATCTCTCGGATCTTGTTTTCAACCACTATGGCCTTGTCAACCAGCTTCTGGAAGTTCACATAATCATTGTTGAGGAGCTGAACCTGGATCTCATTTTTCAACCCTCTCATGAACAGGTACTGCTTCCTCTGGTCTGAGTTAACATCTTCGGGGGCATACCGGGACAGTTTGCATGAACTTGTTGAGATACTCATTCACACTTTTCTGTCCTTGGCGAAGACCTTCGAACTCCTGCCTTTTGAGCATCATTACACCAGCAGGGATGTAGTGAGAGCGGAAACTTTCCTTGAACTCAGTCCAAGTGATTGTCTCCGGGTCGGCATGAGCATTGCTCAGGGCATCCCACCAGTCAGCAGCGGCTCCCATAAGTTGGTGCAACGTGAAGAGAACCTTCTCTCGGTCATTGCACTGAACAATGGCAAACTTTTTCTCCATGGATTTTAACCAATCATCGGCCTCCATGGGATCACTAGCTTGAGCAAAGGTGGGTGGTCGAGTCCTCATGAACTCTCCCAACCTGTTATGAGCCGGCGGTGGTGGTGGTGGTGGTGCCGGAACGGGGTTTTGGTTGGCCTGCAACTGACCCAGAGTTTGGATCATGGTTTGCATAAGCTGGTTTTGCATGGCCAGCAGCCGTTCCAGGTGACTTTCACCAGCTCTAGGGTTAGCAGGAACTTCCTCGTGGTCATCCTCCTGGACGTTCCTTCGACCGGCGTTTCCTCTCACCATCTGTGAGACAGAACGAAATAGAATAGAAGGTTAGGTAGGTCCCTTCAACTATATGCATCAAGGTGAGTTGGACTATATATATCAGCCCATATGAGGATGTGAACAAGTGCCGAAGCATCTCACACCTCTTTCTTCTTACGTGTGGATATGGACAACGTTTGGAGACGTCCCACAACTAACACTAAGCACATAATCACAAACAATCATTGCAAGGGCTCATACAACTCCTATTCAAGGATGGTTTCCTATGTCAAGGTGGGTTTAAAGCCAATCGAAGCGTCCTAGGGCGCTTCCTTTGGTCAGTGTGGCTTAGCTACCAATCTGTGTCCAATCTGTGACTCCTGTTTAAGGGTGTAACCTACTGTCAACCCGTGGCTCTAATGTCAATCTAAGGTTTCTATCTAGGCGTGTAACCTACTGTCAACCCGTGGCTCTGATACCATTCTGTGACACCCTCAATTCTGTGGAAAAACCACGGAACCGAGAACTAATGCATATGTGTGCCCAGGATGTTCATCACACATACACATTATTTCCACAAACTGAATTCGGAATATATATATAACCACGAATAACAGAGTTTATTACAATGTCTCATGAGTCTTTGACTCATGCTCACAGCGGAAGTCTTCATTCTAAAGCGGAGGCGATTTACCTAATACGGAAGCAAATCTAAGCAGAAGTGGCTCCATCTCTACTCCCTCCACATGCAAGGTTGAGAATAGATCACACGCCTTAATGCCCCACTTGGTCTTCATAGTAGGCTTCTCCTGCTGCTGATGATGAAATAATAATGCAAGTTTGAGTACAATGATGTACTCAGCAAGTGCGGGAAAACACATGATATGCAGCTCATAACAAGGTAGGTATAAAAGGCTTATTTGCAGGAAAGCAAATTTATAAAATCATGATAAAACAACAACTTAACTTTAAATGGATGTAATCCCCGCATGAATTAAATTACCAACATACCTCCATCCCTTTCCGTGTTCCACCCGAACATTAACCAACCTTTATTCATACTCACGAATGCCTCCTCGTATTCGCTATCTTCTCACGAATACCTTCCCGTATTCGCTACCATCTCATCTCATAAAACAACTTCGTCTCGTACCGAGACCAATCTCATGTCATGACTTCAACAGTCATGCAACCATCTCATCACCCGGACTCAACAGTCCCAACAACCAAACCATAACCAAACTCAATAACCATAACCAATAACCTTCCCAATAACCATCCCAACTAATCATGGCAGTTTAGCCAGGTGTGTCGTGACCGTAAGCTCGACTATCATGATAGTTTTAATAACTCTGCAGAGTTTGTAACTATTTACCCACAAGTTTTTGATGTCGTCACCCGTCGGCGACTGCAGAACCTCCATTATACCAGTACACAACCGTCGGTGTATGGCCAAGAGATCACAAAATAGCCTTTACAAAGGGGTTACTAGATGTATGGACTCACTAAGGTTTCACCGGCAGGCTAGAATCTCCAATTCCCCCACCCACGGGCCACCTCTTGTGCCATGCAGTTCCCAGGGCAGTCCTCGCTCGACTCCCATTCCCCGCGCCTTCCACAGTCCATAACACTCTAGCAACTTACCTAATTACTCTGCCGCACCCATACTTGGCCTTGTGGTGGCACTGTTATCCTGGCATGTGCATGCATGAACCGGTCCTTAGATCTACGGCAAGTACACCACCGTCTCATGCTACCTCATTCACAAACCCAGTCTTGCCTAGATCTCCCTCCGATCCATGTTCATTAACAACATCAGTTTATTATTATCATTACGGAGTGCAGTTAGCTAGACATGTCTATCTCGCTTCCCAATCCCATGGACTCAGCGAAGCATAAACAAAAACCATACCCGACTCGTGAACTTCCCTGGCGACAAGGGTGGTTTAATCAAAACTAGTAAACTCCTATAAAAGGGTTTCCTATCATGTTTGACCCAGCACACACACCTTTTCGCAAAACAAAACAGTTTCACCCAAAACATAGGATCAATATGGTCAAGGAGCACTTGCCTTGTTCTTGCAGTTCCGGGGGTTCTTGGATCTCAAAACCTTGTTGCTGCAGCTCGTCGTAGACAGCTCCCTGAGCTTGTCTTGCTAGGTAGGATTACGTGCATACAAGATTCACAGTAATCAATATCATGCACAAACCTTAGACTAGATGCGATGATGCATATGCATGCTATCCTATGATTAGTTCTATTAGATTGGTTTGTACGTGTTCTTGCATGGCTTGCATGGACAGAGCTGTTCGGATCAAAGGTGGACGTGGCGATGATCTTGTCTTTAGATCAACTTGATCATCAAGTGATCTGTCCACGAGAAGGCTTCTGTTCGAAAAGAATCATAGAACAGATGCAAAGAAAACACAACGATGCCGTAAGGTGGTATTGGAGTCCTACCTTACATTCTTCTTGGTTTTCGAGGTCCTCCTCAGACCGCTCGGCTCTCCTCCGGCGATCTCCCTTGCTGTGCTTCGGCGATGGCTTACTCGGCGAGTTAGGGCTAGGGCTCTAAGTCGACGTCTCAGGAGATGGAAAAGAAGTTTGTGGTTTCGGCCAGAGGTTCTGGGTTCTATTTATAATCGAGAAGAGAAGAGTCCTAATCTTATTGTATCCCTAATATGAGTCCTATTCAGATCGTTGTTGTATCCTAACGTCTTATCTTTAGTAACATCATGGAATTCAGGTCGGTTTCCCTTTACCTACTGGTATTCTTACGCGTAAAAACCGCTCCAGAACTCGTTACCTCAGAGGTGATGAGCTCCGGAAGCTCCACGTGTCCTCCGGGGCCTGGTATCTCCCCTTCCGCAGAGACGAGCTCCAGTTGTGCCGCGTGTCAAGCGAGCAAGACTTCCCTCTTCTTCGGAGGTGAGCTCCGCGTGCGCCATGTATCCTGGCGGTCGGGACCTCCTATCTCGCTCGGAGGTGGCTTCGCGCACGCCACGTGTTAGTGCCGGTATTTCCTTTTTCCTCAGAGACGTGCCCCGAGGTCGACACGTGTCCAGCAGCGACAGACCTCCCGGAGATAAGCTCCGGTGGTGGCACGTGTTCGATGGAACCGGTCTTCTCGGAGGTGAGCTCCGAGATCGACACGTGTCCCACAGGGTCGGACCTCCCTTCCTTTGCGGAGACGAGCCCCGAGTCTGCAACGTAGCCAGCTTAGCGGCGGCCTCTCCCTACTTCGCAGGGATGAGCTCCGAACACGCCACGTGGCCAGCGGCCGCAGAAGTTGTCTTCGGCGCTCTTATGTGAACTGGACTCGGCTCTTACTGGCTATCCTTTTGATAACTTTCTCTGTTCCTATTTTTCTTAAAATGTTTTTCTCTCCATAAATCGTGAATATATGTTGACACAAGAGATGAGGTTGTCACAAATCTACCCCCCTTAAATTGAATCTCACCCTCGAGATTCATTAGTAGAAATTAGATGGGGAAATTCTGCCTTGATATCCTCTTCACGCTCCCATGTGGATTCAGCTTCGGTGTGATGGCTCCATTGCACCTTGCACCATCAAATCACCTTGTTCCGAGTGACCCTTTCCTTTACGTCCAAGATTCGGACAGGGTGTTCCGCATAAGTCAGATCCTCTTGAAGTTCAAGTTCTCCCATTGATACTGGCTCCTCTGGTGCTCTCAAGCACTTCTTGAGCTGGGATACATGAAACACGTCATGTACGTCAGAGAGGTGGGTTGGGAGCTCTAGTTGATAGGCTACTTCTCCTCGCTTGTCCAGAATCTTAAATGGTCCGATGTAGCGAGGTGCTAGCTTGCCTTTGACGTTGAAACGTCGTTGGCCTTGGATAGGCGATACCTTAAGGTATACGAAGTCTCCTACTTCGAAAGTCAACTTCCTTCGCCTATTGTCCGCATAGCCTTTCTGTCGTGACTGAGAAGCCTTTAAGTTCTCCCATATCGTTTGGACTTGCTTTTCAGCCTCTTGTAGCACTTCGGATCCAAACACCTGGTTCTCTTCGGTTTCATTCCAGAACAGTGGTGTTCTACACCACCTACCGTATAATGCTTTGGAAGGTGACATCTTCAAGCTAGCTTGATAGCTGTTGTTATAGGAGAATTCGGCATACGGTAAACTCCTATCCCAACTACGCCCTCGTTTCAAGGCGCAGGCTCTCAGCATGTCCTCCAAAATTTGGTTTGTCCTTTCAGTTTGTGGATGATAGGCGGAGCTAAAATCCAGTCGTGTACCCATGGCTTTCTGCAGCTTTTTCCAGAATCTAGAGGTAAACTGAGAACCTCGATCTGAGACTATCCTCTTCGGGACTCCATGACGGCACACGATCTGTTCCATGTACAACTCGGCTAATTGTGCAACGTTGGAACTGGCATTTACAGGAAGAAAATGGGCGGTTTTCGTTAATCGGTCCACGATAACCCAGATGGAGTCATAACCCGACTGAGTACGTCGCAATCCGACGATGAAATCCATACTGATGTCCTCCCACTTCCATTCGGGTATCTTCAAGGGTTGCAACAATCCGGCGGGTCTTTGATGTTCGGCCTTCACCCGTTGGCATGTGTCGCATAGGGCAACGTATTCGGCTATATCCCTTTTCACACCATCCCACCAATAACAAGTTTTCAAGTCCTTGTACATTTTGGTGCTTCCGGGAGTATGGAATAGGGTGAATCATGTGCCTCCTTCAATATCCTGTCGCGGAGGTGTTTTATGTTAGGCACACAAATCCTTTTTCCTAGCCAAAGCGTACCCTTCTCATCCTCCTTGAAATCCTTCTCTATTCCTTGTCGGATTCTTTCCTTAATCTCCTTGATCCCCTCATCGATTGCTTGGCCCTCTCTTATCTCTTGCTCCAATGAAGAGTGGATCTCCATTATTTCCATGTTGTTCAAGAATCCGAGGTGTAACCATTCGAACTCCTCACGTAGTTCGGGTGGTAGCTCCCGAACCGTGAGTTGGTGACATGCTCCCTTTCTGCTCAATGCATCAGCTACAACATTGGCCTTCCCGGGGTGATAGTTAATTCCAACATCGTAATCCTTGATAAGCTCTATTCATCGACGTTGCCTCAAATTCAAATCCGTTTGGGTAAATATGTACTTGAGGCTTTTATGATCCGTATAGATCTCACATCGATGACCAAGGATATAATGTCTCAAAATATTCAATGCATGCACTACTGCTGCTAACTCCAAGTCATGTGGAGGATAATTAAGCTCGTGCTTCTTTAATTGCTGTGCGGCATAGGCTACCACTTGTCCTTCTTGCATGAGCACACATCCAAGCCCCTGTCTGGATGTGTCACAATATATGTCAAAGCTCTTGCTTACGTCTGGCAATACCAGAACTGGTGCTGTGGTTAGCCTTTTCTTGAGTTCCTCAAAACTTTCTTGGCAGGCTGGTGTCCATTGAAAGACCTTTCTCTTCATTAGCAACTCCGTCATAGGTTTTGCTATCTCAGAGAAGTCTTTAATGAAGCGTCGATAGTATCCTGCCATCCCAAGAAAACTCCGAATATCCCTCACGCTCTGCGGTTGGTCCCACTTCAGAACATCTCTCACTTTTCCAGGATCAACCGATACCACTTCCTTGGAGATAATGTGGCCTAGGAAAGATATTTCCTTTAGCCAAAATTGACACTTGTTGAGCTTGGCATACAATTGATGCTCACGCAACTTCTGCAAGGTCAATCTCAGATGTTCTTCATGCTCCCCCTCACTTTTTGAATACACCATAATGTCGTCGATGAAAACCACGACGAACTTGTCCAAGTACTCCATGAAAACCTTGTTCATAAGGTACATGAAGTATGCGGGTGCATTTGTCAACCCAAAAGACATGACGGTATATTCATACGAACCATACCGTGTCCAAAAGGCTATCTTAGGTATATCGGAGGGCTTAATCTTCAGCTGGAAGTATTCCGACCGAAGATCAATCTTGGAGAACACTCGGGCTCCCTTCATTTGGTCGAATAGGTCCTCTATACGGGGCAGAGGGTATTTGTTCTTGATTGTTACCTCCGTTCGGTCACTGGTTCTGTTTGGGCACGTTACCTTGCTGTCTAGGGCCCCTCCTCGAGCACTGGTTCGCGAAGTGGCCTACTTCCCCGCATGCAAAGAATGCCCTGTTGCCTACGGCAGCAGGTACGTTGGGGCGGGGGTTTTGAACAGGGGCGCCATTGTTAGGTCGGGGCGCAGGAGGCATGGACACGCGAGGTGCTGGAGCAACGAGTTGTTGCTGTGGTGGCTGACCAGGGCGGTATGCAGGAGTGGTCGATCTATACTGCGGAGCTGCCGGGGGCATGTGCCGAGGTCGTACGTTGCTCCCTTGTGGCTGGTATGGCATCTTCCTCTTGGACTCTCTCTCGATCTCTCGGATCTTGTTTTCAACCACTATGGCCTTGTCAACCAGCTTCTGGAAGTTCACATAATCATTGTTGAGGAGCTGAACCTGGATCTCATTTTTCAACCCTCTCATGAACAGGTACTGCTTCCTCTGGTCTGAGTTAACATCTTCGGGGGCATACCGGGACAGTTTGCATGAACTTGTTGAGATACTCATTCACACTTTTCTGTCCTTGGCGAAGACCTTCGAACTCCTGCCTTTTGAGCATCATTACACCAGCAGGGATGTAGTGAGAGCGGAAACTTTCCTTGAACTCAGTCCAAGTGATTGTCTCCGGGTCGGCATGAGCATTGCACAGGGCATCCCACCAGTCAGCAGCGGCTCCCATAAGTTGGTGCAACGTGAAGAGAACCTTCTCTCGGTCATTGCACTGAACAATGGCAAGCTTTTTCTCCATGGATTTTAACCAATCATCGGCCTCCATGGGATCACTAGCTTGAGCAAAGGTGGGTGGTCGAGTCCTCATGAACTCTCCCAACCTGTTATGAGCCGGCGGTGGTGGTGGTGGTGGTGCCGGAACGGGGTTTTGGTTGGCCTGCAACTGACCCAAAGTTTGGATCATGGTTTGCATAAGCTGGTTTTGCATGGCCAGCAGCCGTTCCAGGTGACTTTCACCAGCTCTAGGGTTAGCAGGAACTTCCTCGTGGTCATCCTCCTGGACGTTCCTTCGACCGGCGTTTCCTCTCACCATCTGTGAGACAGAACGAAATAGAATAGAAGGTTAGAAGGTTAGGTAGGTCCCTTCAACTATATGCATCAAGGTGAGTTGGACTATATATATCAGCCCATATGAGGATGTGAACAAGTGCCGAAGCATCTCACACCTCTTTCTTCTTACGTGTGGATATGGACAACGTTTGGAGACGTCCCACAACTAACACTAAGCACATAATCACAAACAATCATTGCAAGGGCTCATACAACTCCTATTCAAGGATGGTTTCCTATGTCAAGGTGGGTTTAAAGCCAATCGAAGCGTCCTAGGGCGCTTCCTTTGGTCAGTGTGGCTTAGCTACCAATCTGTGTCCAATCTGTGACTCCTGTTTAAGGGTGTAACCTACTGTCAACCCGTGGCTCTAATGTCAATCTAAGGTTTCTATCTAGGCGTGTAACCTACTGTCAACCCGTGGCTCTGATACCATTCTGTGACACCCTCAATTCTGTGGAAAAACCACGGAACCGAGAACTAATGCATATGTGTGCCCAGGATGTTCATCACACATACACATTATTTCCACAAACTGAATTCAGAATATATATATAACCACGAATAACAGAGTTTATTACAATGTCTCATGAGTCTTTGACTCATGCTCACAGCGGAAGTCTTCATTCTAAAGCGGAGGCGATTTACCTAATACGGAAGCAAATCTAAGCAGAAGTGGCTCCATCTCTACTCCCTCCACATGCAAGGTTGAGAATAGATCACACGCCTTAATGCCCCACTTGGTCTTCATAGTAGGCTTCTCCTGCTGCTGATGATGAAATAATAATGCAAGTTTGAGTACAATGATGTACTCAGCAAGTGCGGGAAAACACATGATATGCAGCTCATAACAAGGTAGGTATAAAAGGCTTATTTGCAGGAAAGCAAATTTATAAAATCATGATAAAACAACAACTTAACTTTAAATGGATGTAATCCCCGCATGAATTAAATTACCAACATACCTCCATCCCTTTCCGTGTTCCACCCGAACATTAACCAACCTTTATTCATACTCACGAATGCCTCCTCGTATTCGCTACCTTCTCACGAATACCTTCCCGTATTCGCTACCATCTCATCTCATAAAACAACTTCGTCTCGTACCGAGACCAATCTCATGTCATGACTTCAACAGTCATGCAACCATCTCATCACCCGGACTCAACAGTCCCAACAACCAAACCATAACCAAACTCAATAACCATAACCAATAACCTTCCCAATAACCATCCCAACTAATCATGGCAGTTTAGCCAGGTGTGTCGTGACCGTAAGCTCGACTATCATGATAGTTTTAATAACTCTGCAGAGTTTGTAACTATTTACCCACAAGTTTTTGATGTCGTCACCCGTCGGCGACTGCAGAACCTCCATTATACCAGTACACAACCGTCGGTGTATGGCCAAGAGATCACAAAATAGCCTTTACAAAGGGGTTACTAGATGTATGGACTCACTAAGGTTTCACCGGCAGGCTAGAATCTCCAATTCCCCCACCCACGGGCCACCTCTTGTGCCATGCAGTTCCCAGGGCAGTCCTCGCTCGACTCCCATTCCCCGCGCCTTCCACAGTCCATAACACTCTAGCAACTTACCTAATTACTCTGCCGCACCCATACTTGGCCTTGTGGTGGCACTGTTATCCTGGCATGTGCATGCATGAACCGGTCCTTAGATCTACGGCAAGTACACCACCGTCTCATGCTACCTCATTCACAAACCCAGTCTTGCCTAGATCTCCCTCCGATCCATGTTCATTAACAACATCAGTTTCTTATTATCATTACGGAGTGCAGTTAGCTAGACATGTCTATCTCGCTTCCCAATCCCATGGACTCAGCGAAGCATAAACAAAAACCATACCCGACTCGTGAACTTCCCTGGCGACAAGGGTGGTTTAATCAAAACTAGTAAACTCCTATAAAAGGGTTTCCTATCATGTTTGATCCAGCACACACACCTTTTCGCAAAACAAAACAGTTTCACCCAAAACATAGGATCAATATGGTCAAGGAGCACTTGCCTTGTTCTTGCAGTTCCGGGGGTTCTTGGATCTCAAAACCTTGTTGCTGCAGCTCGTCGTAGACAGCTCCCTGAGCTTGTCTTGCTAGGTAGGATTACGTGCATACAAGATTCACAGTAATCAATATCATGCACAAACCTTAGACTAGATGCGATGATGCATATGCATGCTATCCTATGATTAGTTCTATTAGATTGGTTTGTACGTGTTCTTGCATGGCTTGCATGGACAGAGCTGTTCGGATCAAAGGTGGACGTGGCGATGATCTTGTCTTTAGATCAACTTGATCATCAAGTGATCTGTCCACGAGAAGGCTTATGTTCGAAAAGAATCATAGAACAGATGCAAAGAAAACACAACGATGCCGTAAGGTGGTATTGGAGTCCTACCTTACATTCTTCTAGGTTTTCGAGGTCCTCCTCAGACCGCTCGGCTCTCCTCCGGCGATCTCCCTTGCTGTGCTTCGGCGATGGCTTACTCGGCGAGTTAGGGCTAGGGCTCTAAGTCGACGTCTCAGGAGATGGAAAAGAAGTTTGTGGTTTCGGCCAGAGGTTCTGGGTTCTATTTATAATCGAGAAGAGAAGAGTCCTAATCTTATTGTATCCCTAATATGAGTCCTATTCAGATCGTTGTTGTATCCTAACGTCTTATCTTTAGTAACATCATGGAATTCGGGTCGGTTTTCCTTTACCTACTGGTATTCTTACGCGTAAAAACCGCTCCAGAACTCGTTACCTCAGAGGTGATGAGCTCCGGAAGCTCCACGTGTCCTCCGGGGCCTGGTATCTCCCCTTCCGCAGAGACGAGCTCCAGTTGTGCCGCGTGTCAAGCGAGCAAGACTTCCCTCTTCTTCGGAGGTGAGCTCCGCGTGCGCCACGTATCCTGGCGGTCGGGACCTCCTATCTCGCTCGGAGGTGGCTTCGCGCACGCCACGTGTTAGTGCCGGTATTTCCTTTTTCCTCAGAGACGTGCCCCGAGGTCGACACGTGTCCAGCAGCGACAGACCTCCCGGAGATAAGCTCCGGTGGTGGCACGTGTTCGATGGAACCGGTCTTCTCGGAGGTGAGCTCCGAGATCGACACGTGTCCCACAGGGTCGGACCTCCCTTCCTTTGCGGAGACGAGCCCCGAGTCTGCCACGTAGCCAGCTTAGCGGCGGCCTCTCCCTACTTCGCAGGGATGAGCTCCGAACACGCCACGTGGCCAGCGGCCGCAGAAGTTGTCTTCGGCGCTCTTATGTGAACTGGACTCGGCTCTTACTGGCTATCCTTTTGATAACTTTCTCTGTTCCTATTTTTCTTAAAATGTTTTTCTCTCCATAAATCGTGAATATATGTTGACACAAGAGATGAGGTTGTCACAAATCTACCCCCCTTAAATTGAATCTCACCCTCGAGATTCATTAGTAGAAATTAGATGGGGAAATTCTGCCTTGATATCCTCTTCACGCTCCCATGTGGATTCAGCTTCGGTGTGATGGCTCCATTGCACCTTGCACCATCAAATCACCTTGTTCCGAGTGACCCTTTCCTTTACGTCCAAGATTCGGACAGGGTGTTCCGCATAAGTCAGATCCTCTTGAAGTTCAAGTTCTCCCATTGATACTGGCTCCTCTGGTGCTCTCAAGCACTTCTTGAGCTGGGATACATGAAACACGTCATGTACGTCAGAGAGGTGGGTTGGGAGCTCTAGTTGATAGGCTACTTCTCCTCGCTTGTCCAGAATCTTAAATGGTCCGATGTAGCGAGGTGCTAGCTTGCCTTTGACGTTGAAACGTCGTTGGCCTCGGATAGGCGATACCTTAAGGTATACGAAGTCTCCTACTTCGAAAGTCAACTTCCTTCGCCTATTGTCCGCATAGCCTTTCTGTCGTGACTGAGAAGCCTTTAAGTTCTCCCATATCGTTTGGACTTGCTTTTCAGCCTCTTGTAGCACTTCGGGTCCAAACACCTGGTTCTCTTCGGTTTCATTCCAGAACAGTGGTGTTCTACACCACCTACCGTATAATGCTTTGGAAGGTGACATCTTCAAGCTAGCTTGATAGCTGTTGTTATAGGAGAATTCGGCATACGGTAAACTCCTATCCCAACTACGCCCTCATTTCAAGGCGCAGGCTCTCAGCATGTCCTCCAAAATTTGGTTTGTCCTTTCAGTTTGTCCGTCAGTTTGTGGATGATAGGCGGAGCTAAAATCCAGTCGTGTACCCATGGCTTTCTGCAGCTTTTTCCAGAATCTAGAGGTAAACTGAGAACCTCGATCTGAGACTATCCTCTTCGGGACTCCATGACGGCACACGATCTGTTCCATGTACAACTCGGCTAATTGTGCAACGTTGGAACTGGCATTTACAGGAAGAAAATGGGCGGTTTTCGTTAATCGGTCCACGATAACCCAGATGGAGTCATAACCCGACTGAGTACGTCGCAATCCGACGATGAAATCCATACTGATGTCCTCCCACTTCCATTCGGGTATCTTCAAGGGTTGCAACAATCCGGCGGGTCTTTGATGTTCGGCCTTCACCCGTTGGCATGTGTCGCATAGGGCAACGTATTCGGCTATATCCCTTTTCACACCATCCCACCAATAACAAGTTTTCAAGTCCTTGTACATTTTGGTGCTTCCGGGATGTATGGAATAGGGTGAATCATGTGCCTCCTTCAATATCCTGTCGCGGAGGTGTTTTATGTTAGGCACACAAATCCTTTTTCCTAGCCAAAGCATACCCTTCTCATCCTCCTTGAAATCCTTCTCTATTCCTTGTCGGATTCTTTCCTTAATCTCCTTGATCCCCTCATTGATTGCTTGGCCCTCTCTTATCTCTTGCTCCAATGAAGAGTGGATCTCCATTATTTCCATGTTGTTCAAGAATCCGAGGTGTAACCATTCGAACTCCTCACGTAGTTCGGGTGGTAGCTCCCGAACCGTGAGTTGGTGACATGCTCCCTTTTTGCTCAATGCATCAGCTACAACATTGGCCTTCCCGGGGTGATAGTTAATTCCAACATCGTAATCCTTGATAAGCTCTATTCATCGACGTTGCCTCAAATTCAAATCCGTTTGGGTAAATATGTACTTGAGGCTTTTATGATCCGTATAGATCTCACATCGATGACCAAGGATATAATGTCTCAAAATATTCAATGCATGCACTACTGCTGCTAACTCCAAGTCATGTGGAGGATAATTAAGCTCGTGCTTCTTTAATTGCTGTGCGGCATAGGCTACCACTTGTCCTTCTTGCATGAGCACACATCCAAGCCCCTGTCTGGATGTGTCACAATATATGTCAAAGCTCTTGCTTACGTCTGGCAATACTAGAACTGGTGCTGTGGTTAGCCTTTTCTTGAGTTCCTCAAAACTTTCTTGGCAGGCTGGTGTCCATTGAAAGACCTTTCTCTTCATTAGCAACTCCGTCATAGGTTTTGCTATCTCAGAGAAGTCTTTAATGAAGCGTCGATAGTATCCTGCCATCCCAAGAAAACTCCGAATATCCCTCACGCTCTGCGGTTGGTCCCACTTCAGAACATCTCTCACTTTTCCAGGATCAACCGATACCACTTCCTTGGAGATAATGTGGCCTAGGAAAGATATTTCCTTTAGCCAAAATTGACACTTGTTGAGCTTGGCATACAATTGATGCTCACGCAACTTCTGCAAGGTCAATCTCAGATGTTCTTCATGCTCCCCCTCACTTTTTGAATACACCATAATGTCGTCGATGAAAACCACGACGAACTTGTCCAAGTACTCCATGAAAACCTTGTTCATAAGGTACATGAAGTATGCGGGTGCATTTGTCAACCCAAAAGACATGACGGTATATTCATACGAACCATACCGTGTCCAAAAGGCTATCTTAGGTATATCGGAGGGCTTAATCTTCAGCTGGAAGTATTCCGACCGAAGATCAATCTTGGAGAACACTCGGGCTCCCTTCATTTGGTCGAATAGGTCCTCTATACGGGGCAGAGGGTATTTGTTCTTGATTGTTACCTCCGTTCGGTCACTGGTTCTGTTTGGGCACGTTACCTTGCTGTCTAGGGCCCCTCCTCGAGCACTGGTTCGCGAAGTGGCCTACTTCCCCGCATGCAAAGAATGCCCTGTTGCCTACGGCAGCAGGTACGTTGGGGCGGGGGTTTTGAACAGGGGCGCCATTGTTAGGTCGGGGCGCAGGAGGCATGGACACGCGAGGTGCTGGAGCAACGAGTTGTTGCTGTGGTGGCTGACCAGGGCGGTATGCAGGAGTGGTCGATCTATACTGCGGAGCTGCCGGGGGCATGTGCCGAGGTCGTACGTTGCTCCCTTGGGGCTGGTATGGCATCTTCCTCTTGGACTCTCTCTCGATCTCTCGGATCTTGTTTTCAACCACTATGGCCTTGTCAACCAGCTTCTGGAAGTTCACATAATCATTGTTGAGGAGCTGAACCTGGATCTCATTTTTCAACCCTCTCATGAACAGGTACTGCTTCCTCTGGTCTGAGTTAACATCTTCGGGGGCATACCGGGACAGTTTGCATGAACTTGTTGAGATACTCATTCACACTTTTCTGTCCATGGCGAAGACCTTCGAACTCCTGCCTTTTGAGCATCATTACACCAGCAGGGATGTAGTGAGAGCGGAAACTTTCCTTGAACTCAGTCCAAGTGATTGTCTCCGGGTCGGCATGAGCATTGCACAGGGCATCCCACCAGTCAGCAGCGGCTCCCATAAGTTGGTGCAACGTGAAGAGAACCTTCTCTCGGTCATTGCACTGAACAATGGCAAGCTTTTTCTCCATGGATTTTAACCAATCATCGGCCTCCATGGGATCACTAGCTTGAGCAAAGGTGGGTGGTCGAGTCCTCATGAACTCTCCCAACCTGTTATGAGCCGGCGGTGGTGGTGGTGGTGGTGCCGGAACGGGGTTTTGGTTGGCCTGCAACTGACCCAAAGTTTGGATCATGGTTTGCATAAGCTGGTTTTGCATGGCCAGCAGCCGTTCCAGGTGACTTTCACCAGCTCTAGGGTTAGCAGGAACTTCCTCGTGGTCATCCTCCTGGACGTTCCTTCGACCGGCGTTTCCTCTCACCATCTGTGAGACAGAACGAAATAGAATAGAAGGTTAGAAGGTTAGGTAGGTCCCTTCAACTATATGCATCAAGGTGAGTTGGACTATATATATCAGCCCATATGAGGATGTGAACAAGTGCCGAAGCATCTCACACCTCTTTCTTCTTACGTGTGGATATGGACAACGTTTGGAGACGTCCCACAACTAACACTAAGCACATAATCACAAACAATCATTGCAAGGGCTCATACAACTCCTATTCAAGGATGGTTTCCTATGTCAAGGTGGGTTTAAAGCCAATCGAAGCGTCCTAGGGCGCTTCCTTTGGTCAGTGTGGCTTAGCTACCAATCTGTGTCCAATCTGTGACTCCTGTTTAAGGGTGTAACCTACTGTCAACCCGTGGCTCTAATGTCAATCTAAGGTTTCTATCTAGGCGTGTAACCTACTGTCAACCCGTGGCTCTGATACCATTCTGTGACACCCTCAATTCTGTGGAAAAACCACGGAACCGAGAACTAATGCATATGTGTGCCCAGGATGTTCATCACACATACACATTATTTCCACAAACTGAATTCAGAATATATATATAACCACGAATAACAGAGTTTATTACAATGTCTCATGAGTCTTTGACTCATGCTCACAGCGGAAGTCTTCATTCTAAAGCGGAGGCGATTTACCTAATACGGAAGCAAATCTAAGCAGAAGTGGCTCCATCTCTACTCCCTCCACATGCAAGGTTGAGAATAGATCACACGCCTTAATGCCCCACTTGGTCTTCATAGTAGGCTTCTCCTGCTGCTGATGATGAAATAATAATGCAAGTTTGAGTACAATGATGTACTCAGCAAGTGCGGGAAAACACATGATATGCAGCTCATAACAAGGTAGGTATAAAAGGCTTATTTGCAGGAAAGCAAATTTATAAAATCATGATAAAACAACAACTTAACATTAAATGGATGTAATCCCCGCATGAATTAAATTACCAACATACCTCCATCCCTTTCCGTGTTCCACCCGAACATTAACCAACCTTTATTCATACTCACGAATGCCTCCTCGTATTCGCTACCTTCTCACGAATACCTTCCCGTATTCGCTACCATCTCATCTCATAAAACAACTTCGTCTCGTACCGAGACCAATCTCATGTCATGACTTCAACAGTCATGCAACCATCTCATCACCCGGACTCAACAGTCCCAACAACCAAACCATAACCAAACTCAATAACCATAACCAATAACCTTCCCAATAACCATCCCAACTAATCATGGCAGTTTAGCCAGGTGTGTCGTGACCGTAAGCTCGACTATCATGATAGTTTTAATAACTCTGCAGAGTTTGTAACTATTTACCCACAAGTTTTTGATGTCGTCACCCGTCGGCGACTGCAGAACCTCCATTATACCAGTACACAACCGTCGGTGTATGGCCAAGAGATCACAAAATAGCCTTTACAAAGGGGTTACTAGATGTATGGACTCACTAAGGTTTCACCGGCAGGCTAGAATCTCCAATTCCCCCACCCACGGGCCACCTCTTGTGCCATGCAGTTCCCAGAGCAGTCCTCGCTCGACTCCCATTCCCCGCGCCTTCCACAGTCCATAACACTCTAGCAACTTACCTAATTACTCTGCCGCACCCATACTTGGCCTTGTGGTGGCACTGTTATCCTGGCATGTGCATGCATGAACCGGTCCTTAGATCTACGGCAAGTACACCACCGTCTCATGCTACCTCATTCACAAACCCAGTCTTGCCTAGATCTCCCTCCGATCCATGTTCATTAACAACATCAGTTTCTTATTATCATTACGGAGTGCAGTTAGCTAGACATGTCTATCTCGCTTCCCAATCCCATGGACTCAGCGAAGCATAAACAAAAACCATACCCGACTCGTGAACTTCCCTGGCGACAAGGGTGGTTTAATCAAAACTAGTAAACTCCTATAAAAGGGTTTCCTATCATGTTTGACCCAGCACACACACCTTTTCGCAAAACAAAACAGTTTCACCCAAAACATAGGATCAATATGGTCAAGGAGCACTTGCCTTGTTCTTGCAGTTCCGGGGGTTCTTGGATCTCAAAACCTTGTTGCTGCAGCTCGTCGTAGACAGCTCCCTGAGCTTGCCTTGCTAGGTAGGATTACGTGCATACAAGATTCACAGTAATCAATATCATGCACAAACCTTAGACTAGATGCGATGATGCATATGCATGCTATCCTATGATTAGTTCTATTAGATTGGTTTGTACGTGTTCTTGCATGGCTTGCATGGACAGAGCTGTTCGGATCAAAGGTGGACGTGGCGATGATCTTGTCTTTAGATCAACTTGATCATCAAGTGATCTGTCCACGAGAAGGCTTCTGTTCGAAAAGAATCATAGAACAGATGCAAAGAAAACACAACGATGCCGTAAGGTGGTATTGGAGTCCTACCTTACATTCTTCTTGGTTTTCGAGGTCCTCCTCAGACCGCTCGGCTCTCCTCCGGCGATCTCCCTTGCTGTGCTTCGGCGATGGCTTACTCGGCGAGTTAGGGCTAGGGCTCTAAGTCGACGTCTCAGGAGATGGAAAAGAAGTTTGTGGTTTCGGCCAGAGGTTCTGGGTTCTATTTATAATCGAGAAGAGAAGAGTCCTAATCTTATTGTATCCCTAATATGAGTCCTATTCAGATCGTTGTTGTATCCTAACGTCTTATCTTTAGTAACATCGTGGAATTCAGGTCGGTTTTCCTTTACGTACCGGTATTCTTATGCGTAAAAACCGCTCCAGAACTTGTTACCTCCGCGGTGATGAGCTCCGGAAGCTCCACGTGTCCTCCGGGGCCTGGTATCTCCTTCTCCGCAGAGATGAGCTCCGGTTGCGCCGCGTGTCAAGCGAGCAAGACTTCACTCTTCTTCGGAGGTGAGCTCCGCGTGCGCCACGTATCCTGGCGGTCGGGACCTCCTATCTCGCTCGGAGGTGGCTCCGCGCACGCCACGTGTTAGTGCCCGGTATTTCCTTTTTCCTCAGAGACGTGCCCCGAGGTCAACACGTGTCCAGCAGCGACAGACCTCCCGGAGATAAGCTCCGGTGGTGGCACGTGTTCGATGGAACCGGTCTTCTCGGAGGTGAGCTCCGAGATCGACACGTGTCCCACAGGGTCAGACCTCCCTTCCTTTGCGGAGACGAGCCCCGAGTCTGCCACGTAGCCAGCTTAGTGGTGGCCTCTCCCTACTTCGCAGGGATGAGCTCCGAACACGCCACGTGGCCAGCGGCCGCAGAAGTTGTCTTCGGCGCTCTTATGTGAACTGGACTCGGCTCTTACTGGCTATCCTTTTGATAACTTTCTCTATTCCTATTTTTCTTAAAATGTTTTTCTCTCCATAAATCGTGAATAATGTTGACACCAGAGATGAGGGTGTCACAATCGTAGAGGGTGGTGCCGTGCGATGCGGCACCCAACAGCACACATGAAAAGAATTAAGAACAACATACAAACTTTTATTTGATATAAAACAGCGGAAGTCTTTTTACCAAACTTAATATTACAGCGGAAGTTATATACATAGCTACTCTCAAATCCTAACTAAGCAAAAGTGCAGTCTGTAAAAGTCCCAAAACTTGTAAATGGAAAACTTGAGCTATGAATAAAGTTGAGTTTAAATAAAAGAAATGGGACTTGCAAGAACTTTTGTTTACTCATGTAAGTGTTGGCATGTGCAATAAGACTTTAAATTCAGTTTGAACAAAAAGGGTCACTTCAAAAAGATGAAGGCCATTTCCAAAAGGGGAATTGAAACTGTTGTTAAAGAAGTTGTATTTGCAATGACCAACTCAAGAATCAGATGGCATATTTGAATTCTTCAGGTCCAAATTATGAGTAAGGCAAATTTTGAGCAAATTTGGAGGTGCTTTGATATGTATATCAAAGAGACTTGCAAATTTCATTGAAATTTGAATTCAAATTTGAAACTGAGGTAAAACTTGTCAAATTGCCAAATGGATTTTTAATTTGAGTTCCTCATAGCTGAAGTTGTAATGTGCCAAATTTGAGAGATATTTGTGAGAAAGTTGGAGGGATGGACCCACTGGTCAGTGAGAGACTGAAGACTTGCACTCGAAGTCAGCCTCTGTTAAGTCTCGAACGCACCGTGACTGCCTCACGAGCGCCACCAAGGGCGGAGGACCGCCACCTCCTCGTTGATTTTGTCACGGTGGCAACCAGCTCGCGCCCTAATCCGTTCACGAAGTGTCCTGCTCGTCCACAAACCGCCACACGAGACCCTGCTATCCCTCTCATGCAGAAACCGAATATACAAGAGGCTCCAACCCCGCTGCAGTGGCCCCCTCTTGAGCCTTGCGGTTCATATGGTAGTCCAGCTGACACCTACTCCCCGCACCATCCAACACACCCATACTACGCCGGGGATACACCTAATTAATTGGCCAAGCCGCCCCATCTCAGCATGTGGTTGGCACGGTAAAGCCAGGTTACATGCTCCATGAACCGGTCCTTAGGATCCAGGCAAGTACTAAACACAAACCCGAGTCTCGTGCACCCAGCATCAACCAAATCATCCAACTTGCCTCGATCCCTACCTCTACATAACTCATGATATCTCAATTCAAGAGTAAGGTAAATAAATTGATGATCTCATATCCCAATTATCCCAATCTAAGCATGGCTAAGCATAAGCATATAAGTAAATGACATAATAAAATAAATCTCAACCCATTCTACAAGGAAACCAGGTAATGCAATTCTAGGGAAACTTCCTAGCATGGGTTTTATATTTCAATTGACAATGCAAATAATTCTATCTACACATCCTAGCATAGGATCAAAGTGGTCAAGGACACTTGCCTTCTTCCTGCTGCTCTGCGAATGGAAAGTCCTTATCTTGGAAGGGGAGAACTTGCTCTGGGGCAGGTTCTATTCATGCCAATACACATAGCAAAAGAAAACAACAATCCATAAGACATAGTTCACACTTTCACTTCATACAAACGACACATACATACCTATGAAAGTCATTCACATTTCTAAGTGTTGTGGTTACTCTACATGTGTTGATTTTTGGCCTACATTCACCTTTAAACATATGTATATTATTTCTAACTTCTATGTTCAAATTTCTATTTGCACGCTATATATGAAGTTCCAATTTGAACAAATTCTTTATATTTAATTATTACATTCCTTAGCCACAAAGTTTATATAAAAGGTATTTTCCTACTCCAAATAGGTTTTCAGATCTTCTACCAAATCCTAAACTGAAGTTTTTGGATTTGGAGACTTCATTTATCATTTTCTAACTATACATACCTATTTTCCTATATTTTTCAGATTTATTTTCTATGCCTAAAAGTGAGTTTTATTATGAAAATAGTAAGACACATCATCTAAACAGAATAGGTTCTGATCTAAAATGTTCAATAATATATCTTTGAACTTCCTCTCTGATGTGGCGCGTAAGAATCCCCAGGAGGTAGCGCGTAAGAATCCTGGCCTTTATAACGCGGGGCTAACGTGGACCGTCTGATTTAAAACAGACGGCTCAGATTAGATCGCTGAACCGGTACGTGCGGGTTTTGATTCTACCGTGCGATTTAAAATAGACGGCCCTCAAGGGGCCACGTCGCCCTGGCCGGAGCCAGCCCGCGCGGCCCGGCAGCGCACGGCGGCGGGGGGCGGCGATCTCGCCGCAGATCTTTGGGTTTTCGTCTATACTTCCTAAAACTTGGATTTCATGGCATAGAACGGTAGAGGGGAGGTCGGGGATCTCACCTCGGGGTTCTTCTTGAGCTCGGAGGCCCTGGAAGGTGGTCGGCGGCGAGGTCCGAGATGAAATAGCGGCGGTGCTCGCCGGAGCTGCGTCTAGGGTGCAAAACACCTTGTTTTCTTCACCTGCGTGACTCCCCGGAGACGGTGGAACATGATCAGCGCGTTAGATCAGGAAATCTGAGCTAGGATCGAAGGAAAACGGCGGGAGAAGCTTCGGTTCTCGCCGGGAGGAAAAACAGCCGATCATGGGGGGAAAACAGGGCCATGTCGACGTTTATATAGGCGCGGGGAGGGGGGCGGCGGTCTGTTGGGATCAAATTGGAGTCGTCCGGGACCGGGAGTCGGGATGGGGACGCGGTCTCCGGAGTTGGTTGCGATCGGGCGCGGGGGGGGGGGGGGGAATCGGGTCGGTTGCCGCGAGCGGGAGGTAGGAGATGACACGCGGGCCCCGCGTGTCAGTGAGAGGAAGAGAGGGCACGCGGTTGTGGGCTGGCATGGGGGAATAGTGGGCCGGCTGGCGGGTTCGGCCCACTGGCCGGCTGAGGTTTTCTTTTTCTTTTTCCTTTTCTTTTCTGTTTTGATTTGAATTTGAATTCCAGTTTAAATTTGAATTTCTGCACCACATGCAATACGTCAAAAAAATTTTAAATTCCCCTCTTTAGCAGATTTTGGGTGTTACAGCTCTACCCCCCTTAAAAGAAATCTCATCCTCGAGATTGGTGGTTCTTAGGAAAACAATTCCGGAAACTGTGCCTTAAGCTCGTCTTCTCGCTCCCATGTGGCTTCCTATTCAGAGTGATGCTTCCACTGCAC
Source organism: Neostapfia colusana (assembly GCA_030760725.1). Classification (NCBI taxonomy): domain Eukaryota; kingdom Viridiplantae; phylum Streptophyta; class Magnoliopsida; order Poales; family Poaceae; genus Neostapfia; species Neostapfia colusana. The sequence goes on along the minus strand of JASWHV010000007.1, from coordinate 96,972,487 downwards.
CTTGCACATCTGGATTCTTTTATTTCTCGTGAGGCGTTCCATTGTCTCCAAAATCTTGACCGGTTGCTCGGCATAAGACAGATCCTCTCCTACGTCAACCTCATTCATGGGTAACATCTCTTCAGGCGTTCTTAGACATTTCTTTAGCTGTGACACATGGAATACGTCATGCACATCCGATAGGCGAGCCGGTAGTTCTAGTTGATATGCCACTTCGCCTTTCCTCTCCAGAACCTAAAAGGGTCCGATGTATCGATATGATAACTTCCCTTTCACCTTGAACCAATGAAGTCCTCGGATAGTTGACACCATGAGATAGACATAGTCCCCCACGTTAAAAATAAGCTCTCTTCTCCGTACATTGGCATAACTCTTTTGTCGGGTCTGTGCTATCCTCAAGTTGTTGTGGATGTCCCTCACTTTCGCCTCGGCTTCTTGTAGTACCTCGGGCCCAAACACTTTACTTTCCCCTGTTTGGTTCCAAAATAGGGGAGTTCTGCACTTCCTCCCATACAAAGCCTCAAATGGTGACATCTTCATACTAGTCTGATAGCTGTTATTATAGGAGAACTCCGCATACGGTAAGTTCTTATCCCAACTCCTATTGTTCTTGAGCGCACACGCTCTCAGCATATCCTCAAGGATCTGATTGGTTCTTTCCGTCTGTCCGTCAGTATGGGGATGATAGGCAGAACTAAAATTCAGATGAGTTCCCATGGTTTCATGTAACTTCTGCCAGAACCTTGAGGTGAACTGTGTCCCTCGATCTGACACTATCTTCTTTGGCACTCCATGGAAACACACGATCCTTGACATGTATAATTCTGCCAATTTGGATCCGCTGTATCTTTCTTTCACGGGGATGAAATGAGCTATCTTGGTTAGCCTATCGATGATGACCCATATCAAATCATATCCTGATTGGGTCCTAGGCAGTCCCACTATGAAATCCATACCGATTTCTTCCCATTTCCATTCAGGCACTTTGAGTGGTTGCAATAATCCCGCGGGTCGTTGATGTTCGGCTTTCACCAACTGACATGTGTCATTTAGGGCAACATGTTCCGCGACATCTAGCTTCATTCCATACCACCAAATATCTGCTCTTGAGGTCATGATACATATTCGTACTTCCCGGATGAATGGAATAGTCGGAATCATGAGCCTCCTTCAAAATCAATTCACGGATCTCCTTCACTTCAGGCACACGGATTCTTTTCCCGTGCCACACCGTACCTTGTTCATCCTCCCTGAAACCAGGGGCTTTATTATCCTTGATGAGTTCTCTGATTTCTTGTATCTTCTCATCATTCTTTTGACCATCGCGTATGTCTTGCTCTAATGTGGAGTCCACTTCCATGGCAATGGCCTCACCACTATTCACCAGACATAGATTGAGTTTTACAACCTCTTACTTCAGTTCTGTAGGCATGTCCTTTAAGCTCAACCTATTGACCTGCACCTTCCGGCTTAAAGCATCTGCCACGATGTTCGCTTTCCCGGGATGATAGTTGATGCCCACATCAAAGTCGTTGATCAGCTCTAACCATCTCCTTTGTCTGATGTTGAGATCTGACTGTGTGAAAATATAATTTAAGCTCTTATGATCCGTATATAGCTCTGTCCTCTTCCCCATCAAGTAATGCCGCCAAATCTTCAACGCGTGTACCACTGCGGCTAGCTCTAGGTCATGCGTAGGATAGTTCTTCTCGTGCTTCCGGAGCTGCCGGGATGCATATGCCACGATATGCCCCTCTTGCATGAGAACACATCCCATCCCGTTTCCAGAGGCATCGCAGTACACCGAAAGGTTCTTCTGCATATCTGGCATAACTAGCACTGAGGTTGTTGTCAATCTTTTCTTCAGTTCCTGAAAACTCGTCTCGCACTGTGGTGTCCATGTGAATGTGATTCCCTTCTCCAACAATTTAGTGAGGGGTCTCAAAATCTTGGAGAAACTCTCGATAAACCGTCGATAATACCAAACCAATCCTAAGAAGCTTTGAACTTCCCTGACATTCTCAGGGGTCTTCCACTTCTGTACATCCTCGATCTTGGCGGGATCTACGGAGATTCCTCCCTCCGAGATTATATGTCCTAAGAAGGGAACTCTCTTCAGCCAAAACTCACACTTGCTCAACTTGGCATATAGTTGGTGTTCTCTCAGCTTTTGCAACACAAACCTTAGATGTTTCTCATGTTCTTCTTCATCTTTGGAGAAGACGAGAATGTCATCTATGAAAACCACCACAAATTTGTCCAGATATTCCATGAATACCTTGTTCATGAGATACATGAAGTATGCCGGGGCATTAGTTAGCCTGAAAGGCATGACGGTGTATTCATATAGTCCGTACCGAGATACGAAAGCTGTCTTTGGAATATCAGTTTGCCTTATCTTAAGTTGGTGGTATCCCGACCGGAGATCAATTTTTGAGAACACACAAGCTCCCCTCAACTGATCAAACAAGTCTTCAATGCGGGGTAATGGGTACTTTTTCTTGATGGTTACTTCATTCAACGCACGGTAGTCTACGCACAACCTTTGGGTTCCATCCTTCTTAGGCACAAATATTACTGGAGCTCCCCATAGTGAGGAACTAGGACGAATGTACCCCTTCTCTGTCAATTCTCTTAAATGTTCCTTGAGTTCTTCCAGCTGTTTGGAGTCCATCCGATAGGGTCTCTTGTATATCGGAGCTGTTCCAGGCACTAGCTCAATCACGAATTCCACTTCACGATCGGGAGGCATACCTGGCAACTCTTCCGGAAAAACGTCTGGATATTCCCTGATGATCCTGATCTCCTCCACTTCCACCTGAACTTGATTGAGTTTAATGTCCCTCCTAGGCTCTTGTATGGTTATGAACTTTACTGTGGTGCCACTAGGGTGAGTTAGTTCCACCGTTCTTGTCGAACAATGGTTGATTCCTTTATGTTTGGTCAACCAATCCATACCCAAAATAATATCTGTCCCTGGTGAACCTATCACTATGAGGTTTGCAGTAAATACCACCCCATTAATGTCTAGATTCACCTTGGGACACACTCGCCTTGTCCTTATTTCTCCCCCTAGAGATTTTACTGCTAGCAAATGGTTCATTTGTGTTGTTGCTAGATTATGCTTCTTAACAAACCCTTGGACAATGAACGAGTGGGTAGCACCAGAATCGAACAACAGGGTTGCAATGTGTAAATTGGCAGGAAACTTACCAACTACCACGTCATGTGCCTCTTGCGCCTCCTCCATGGTCACGTGGTTCACCCGTCCCCGCATCATATTCTGCTGTTGCGGCTGCACGGGCTTCTTCTTTGGGCACTTATGAGTGTAGTGCCCCACCTCGCCACAATTGAAGCATTGCACCCCAACCTTAGGTGCCTGGCCTTTGTTGTCTTGGGGTTGGTTCTGTGGTCCTTGCATTGCTGGTCGAGGGTGATATGTGGGACTAGGCTGCTGTACAAACTGACGCTGCGGCTGTGCCGGTGCTGATGGAGGCCTGAAATTTGGGTTGTACCCTCTGGGTGCTGAGTAGGGCATTACAGCACGGCTCGTCTGCCCTGCGGTTGGTTGCATTAGTCGTGGGCGTGTGTTGCTACCCGAGGCTTGGTGTGACCATCCCGCCTTCCTCTTATTTTCATTTTCCAAGGCCTTCAGCTTCCTCTCCACAACAAATGCTCTGTCCACCATCTTTTGGAAGCTTTCATACTCGTTGGAGAACATTGCACACTGCATTTCTGCTGTAAGTCCTTCCACAAAGCAGTCCTGTTTCTGCTCATCCGTCTCGATGTCCCGTGGTGCACAACGGGATAGTTGGGTGAATTTAGTGAGGTATTCCCTCACAGTCATGTTTCCTTGCTGCAGCCCAAAGAACTTCTTTCTCTTGTTTTTGAGTTCACCCCTTGGTATGTAATGGTTGCGGAAACTGCGCTTGAACTCTTCCCAAGTGATGTTCTCAGGGTCATGATGGGCGGCCACGTAAGCGGTCCACCAATCAGCAGCAGGTCCATGCAATTGGTGAGAGGCAAACAGCAACCTCTCATACCCTTGGCATTGTATGATCCTCATCTTGCTCTCAATGGTCTCTAGCCAATCATCTGCCTCCAGAGGTTCAGAAACACTTGCAAACTTTGGAGGTTGAGTCCCTAGAAACTCACTCAACCTTGGTTGGCGTGGTGCAGCTTGTGGAGGTGGAACTTTATGCAAGTTGGCCACCACTTGAGTTAGGCTCTGGATGAGCTGATTCTGATTTTCAAGCATTTGGTGGATGGGATCAACTACTTCACAGCGACCACCCCTGTCTTGTCCTCCAGAAAGATGAGCGTTGCCGGCCTCATTGTTGTTGTTGGCGGGGTTGGCACCACGACCCTTTCCTCTTCCGACCATATATCATGATCAACCAAATGTTAATTTAAAGCATTTCATATTAAATTCCCAATTTGCTTGTTTAAACTTAAACTCATGAGGTATTATTATATTAACATTTTCTAAGTGTTTCACGTCTCACGCAAAATAAATGCACTCTTAATTCATAGGGGTTCACACATCAAAGCAAAACAGCCTAAAGACGAGGTTGCGGACAAATGCCCATGGCTTCCACAACTCACGTCCCACACCAAACATTAACACACCATTAACTAAGGTATTGACTCGACTACTCGATAACCTGCTGAACTAAGGGAAAGGACTCCACACGACTCGTATCACTGAGCTGGCTCCTCGGGATCTTCCTCATTATTGCGGCTGCCCTCTGACTCCGCTTTGGGTGGGGAAGCTGCTAGTGGAGAAGTGCGGCGACCCCATTAAATAACACTTTTCAAACCACACCTTTGTAAAATAGTTTTTAAGAAAATAGGGTCCTTAAATACGTCCATTTCTACCTAGGATCACGTTCCTACGGGCAACCTTGGCTCTGATACCACTTCTGTCACACCCGGTTTCTCCGAAGAACAACCGAGTGAATATCACTTGTATGCCAGGATCATTTTCTCATACATGTGATGACAAATAGTGAATCCTTCTTCGGGTCTGAAGTCTTGGTCATTGAACACCACATCATCCCCTTGACCTGAGCAGCAATTTAAACCAACAAATATGCAAGTTTGAGTACCGTTGGTACTCAGCAAGTGTGAGAAAGTTATGTCATGCATGGCTAGAGCAAGGAGACATTGACTCATGGTTAAAGCACTACGCAATTAATACCTATTACCTTAGCTTATTAAGCACCTACATTACTACACAGGAGAAATGGTCCCAATCTCACAACCCATCATGAAAATCATGTAACCATAATCATCATATCCAATGTCAAGCTCCCCGCTTAACATCCTCAACTTCCAAATCCATCATCCTCTAATCATGAATAAGTCCAAGCCACTCTTGACCGTGAGCACGGCTGTCATGACAGTTTTGACTCTGCAGAGTTTGCACCACTGTACCCACATGTAGTGATTTCATCCCCCGTTACCGGGTGGACTAAAAGAACCTCCATTATGCCAGTGGCCACGAACCACATTCACACTTCCCAGGTGTGTAGCCAGGAGATCACTACGAAGCCTTTACAAACGGATTCCCGATGAGCATGGGCCCACTGAGGTTTCACCCCTAACAGCATAGAAGAGGCTCCAACCCCGCTGCAGTGGCCCCCTCTTGAGTCTTGCGGTTCATATGGTAGTCCAGCTGACACCTACTCTCCGCACCATCCAACACACCCATACTACGCCGAGGATACACCTAATTAATTGGCCAAGCTGCCCCATCTCAGCATGTGGTTGGCACGGTAAAGCCAGGTAACATGCTCCATGAACCGGTCCTTAGGATCCAGGCAAGTACTAAACACAAACCCGAGTCTCGTGCACCCAGCACCAACCAAATCATCCAACTTGCCTCGATCCCTACCTCTACATAACTCATGATATCTCAATTCAAGAGTAAGGTAAATAAATTGATGATCTCATATCCCAATTATCCCATTCTAAGCATGGCTAAGCATAATAGTAAATGTCATGATAAAATAAATCCCAACCCAATCTACAAGGAAACAAGGTAATGCAATTATAGGGAAACTTCCTAGCATGGGTTTCATATTTCAATTGACAATGCAAATAATTCTATCTACACATCCTAGCATAGGATCAAAGTGGTCAAGGACACTTGCCTTCTTCCTGCTGCTCTGCGAATGGAAAGTCCTGGTCTTGGAAGGGGAGAACTTGCTCTGGGGCAGGTTCTATTCATGCCAATACACATAGCAAAAGAAAACAACAATCCATAAGACATAGTTCACACTTTCACTTCATACAAACCACACATACATACCTATGAAAGTCATTCACATTTCTAAGTGTTGTGGTTACTCTACATGTGTTGATTTTTGGCCTACATTCACATTTAAACATATGTATATTATTTCTAACTTCTATGTTCAGATTTCTATTTGCACACTATATATGAAGTTCCAATTTGAACAAATTCTTTATATTTAATTATTACATTTCTTAGCCACAAAGTTTGTATAAAAGGTATTTTCTACTCCAAATAGGTTTTCAGATCTTCTACCAAATCCTAAACAGAAGTTTTTGGATTTGGAGACTTCATTTATCATTTTCTAATTATGCATACCTATTTTCCTATATTTTTCAGATTTATTTTCTATGCCTAAAAGTGAGTTTTATTATGAAAATAGTAAGACACATCATCTAAACAGAATAGGTTCTGATCTAAAATGTTCAATAATATATCTTTGAACTTCCTCTCTGATGTGGAACAAATTTAATTTATTTTACTAGTTTTTAGAATTTTTTCCTAGCCTAAAATATGTTTCTAGAACTAATAAATATGAATATCATTTAGACAGAATTCATTTCAGCCTAAAATCTATTTTTAACTCATTCTAAAGTTTTCCAAGTGCTAGTAGAGTTTAAATTTGAATTTACAATGTGTTTGCTTCACCTTTTAAATTTAAATCCTAATCACATATTCAAATTTCTGAATTTAATATCATATAGGGTCAAAAAGGTAAATCCACCCAACTACAGGGTATAATTTATTATTTCATAAATTTCCAGGGGTCTAACTACACATAACAGAGGGGTTTTCCTAATTTTTATTAAGTCCAGGGGCTAAAACTGATTTTTAAATGAATCTACACTAATTTCTGAAGTTCCAAGGGCTAGATCATGAGTTTCTGGGGCTAACTCATGTTTTCTGAAATCCCCAGGGGGTAGCGCGTAAGAATCCCGGCCTTTATAACGCGGGGCTAACGTGGACCGTTCGATTTAAAACAGACGGCTCAGATTAGATCGCCAAACCTGTACGCGCGGGTTTTGATTCTACCGTGCGATTTAAAATAGACGGCCCTCAAGGGGCCACGTCGCCCTGGCCGGAGCCAGCACGCGCTGCCTGGCGGCGCGCGGCGGCGATCTCGCCGGAGATCTTCGGGTTTTCGTCTATACTTCCTAAAACTTGGATTTCATGGCATAGAACGGTAGAGGGGAGGTCGGGGATCTCACCTCGGGGTTTTTATTGAGCTCGTAGGCCTTGGAAGGTGGTCGGCGGCGAGGTCCGAGATGAAATAGCGGCGGTGCTCGCCGGAGCTGCGTCTAGGGTGCAAAACACCGGGTTTTCTTCACCTGCGTAACTCCCCGGAGGCGGTGGAACATGATCAGCGCGTTAGATCAGGAAATCCGAGCTAGGATCAAAGGAAAACGGCGGGAGAAGCTTCCGTTCTCACCGGGAAGAAAAACAGCCGATCGTGGGGGGCAAACAGGGCGATGTCGATGTTTATATAGGCGAGGGGGGCGGCGGTCTGTTGGGATCGAATTGGAGTCGTCCGGGACCGGGAGTCGGGATGGAGACGCGGTCTCCGGAGTTGGTTGCGATCGGGCGCGGGGGGGGGGGGGTGGGAATCCGGTCGGTTGGCGCGAGCGGGAGGTAGGAGATGACACGTGGGCCCCACGTGTCAGTGAGAGGAAGAGAGGGCGCGCGGTTGTGGTGTGGCGTGGGGGAATAGTGGGCCGGCTGGCGGGTTTCGGCCCACTGGCCGGCTGAGGTTTTCTTTTTCTTTTTCTTTTTCCTTTTCTTTTCTGTTTTGATTTGAATTTGAATTCCAGTTTAAATTTGAATTTCTGCACCACATGCAATACATCCAAAAAATTTTAAATTCCCCTCTTTAACAGATTTTGGGGTGTTACACTGAGCTATGCATGAAATTGTAGTTCACTTGAATTTGCATGAAAGTTCAACTTTATTCAGAATTAATTCCTTTTTGCCTAAATGCTTAGGGAATTGTTCTGGGTGATCTACTTAGTGAATTATTCCAAATTTTGGTCCAGATGACTTTCTTGTGACAAGGAACTCACAAGAAAATTTCCAGCTCCATTGGAGCCCTGGATCAGGACTGTTCTGTTCAACCACATTAGACTTGAGCATAGTGCTAACCCAAACCTAAACCACTAGCACCAGTTTAATTTCAAATTCTTAAACAGAGTTCCAGTTTTAAACTTGTCTTTAGCACTTAGTAGCAAAAGTTTTATAATTAAGCATGTATGCATATTCATAACGTGTAGTGACTAAACGTGGAAAGTGAAGAAGGAGAAGTTAAGCTTGGATCAAGGAGCAAGAAGGGCAGGAATTGAACTTCAAGTCATCAGCAACTGGCTTCATATTATCTTGCTTTAGTCACCTGCAAAACCAAGGCAAGCCCCGGTTTGCACATAAGTTGTTTTTAACGTTTTCCTTTGTTTACCACTATGGGTCAAAGTTTGTATGTGCATTAGGTCAAGGATGTTTTACACTCCACTTGCATAACCAAAAATGAACCCTGAGGTCAAGGGTAGAATAGTGTCATCGCTGTAGAATAAGGCCATGCTAAATAGGCTAGGACATCCGGTAGAAGACGAGTAGTTGGAATCTACTCGCGAGCTTTGTTTCAGGATCACATAAGTGTGGTTGGAAAGAGAGGCAAACTAAAGTTTACATTTCTAAAGATGAGACCGGTCAGGAGGGTTAGGTAGCGACAAGACGAGGTCTTGGTCGAGTAGCTCTGCCTGTGTCGGTTAAGGACCGAAGCGTATGCGGCCCTGGGAGCAAGTATTGAGTTGTGTACCGGATGCTTACTGATATATGGGAACCAGGAAACCGATGTACCAGGTTCACTGGATTGTAGAGGCATACCACATCGTCTCGTTAGACCTATGAGCCCGAGACGGCGCGACCGGTTCTACAGTCTAGTGTCCTGCAAAAGGTTGCCACATACGACGTAATGAAGGACGCCCGATTTGGGTCTTCAGAGGCGGGCGTATGTGTCGAGTTATCCGGGTAGTGTTTGATTCGAATCACCGTCCCTCGCAGTTATGAGTACCGCTTGCTCACTGCGCTGTGACGTAGTAATCAACTTGTGTGGAAACCGTTTGCGAAATTTTAATTGCTGCTATGATTATTGTAAATTGCATGAAAACCCTGCTTGAAGTAGAGATAGAGCAAACTAAAGTTATTTTCCACCTTGGGACAAGTAACATTAGAATGAAGCGTTTCTTGTTTGATTGTGGAGTTCCAATGTTGCTGGGCGCAAGGTCACTACTGTTATGGCTAAAATCTGAGAGTTCAGGATGAACTCGTAGGCGAGTCTTTTAGCAACTTATATGTTTAGGTCTTAAGTTACTTTCATGTAGAGTTGCATGTCTAAGGAGAGACGGTTAAGTGTTGCTGAGCCTTTGTGCTCACTCTTGCTATATGAGTGGTTTTGCAGGTTAATATCGACGCATATAAAGAAGGTTGTCCGGTGAGACTCGGAGACTTCCGAGTCATGTTACAGATGGAGGACCTAGCCGCTGCCATGTCTTTGTGTTGCTAGCGAGAGGAGTCCGCGGGCTGGACCTCTTCTCGGTTGCTCACTAGTTATTCGACGTGAGCTGTTTATAGACTTCCGTTGTAGCTATTTTATGTAAATTATTTACAAAGAACAATTGTAAGCTTCTGCTTTTGATTTATTTAATACTATATTCCTTATATGTGTGCTGTTGGGTGCCGCATAACACGGCACCACCCATTGCGATTCCCGGGCGAGGTGCCCCGTCCCCGTGAACCGGGACGATGGGCTCTGTCAGCGTGGTATCAGAGCCGCATTGGTAATAGCGCACGGAATAAGGATCGTATTACGACAAAAGCTTAGGGTACGGTGAGGAAACGGTATTAGGCCCACATAAGGACTATAGTAGTATAGTTACTTAAAGTGGCATGACTAACATACTTGTTAAAATTCTGAATTTAGATTATGTAACGATGTACCTACGTCCAGGTAAGAATGGTAAGGAACGCCACCGAAAGCGGTTCAATTTCGGTTAGCTCCCCTGACGAGGAAAGTAGTTCAGGGATAGGTCTCACAGCTTGGTGTGAGACGTCAATATGAAACTCTTGAACGCTTCATGTTCCTGAGGTCATATGAAACGCTGATCCCTAGCGTGTATTAGGCAAGTAAGTGGAGACCCCATCGCGTGGTCAGTAACGCGATAGTGTGTTCTTCTGGAAATAGCCTAGGAGGACATACGCAGCGCTTGACATCGGCGTGCCCTGCAGGGAAGTTGGTGGTATCCGTTGGGTTGATAACATTCCCAACCATGACGACCTGTTCATGATATACTCGGGTTCCCCATCGTGTGGTGTAAAAACACGATCGCGTACCTTGAGACGTGGCTTAACTCAAGGACGGCCGTATGGCAATGATACGGGTGTTTGTATTTACTTTCAAATATGGAACTGCCTGAAATGAAAACAACCTTTGAGTGCACCACTATTGAGTGTTCTTCTGCAGGTACTAACCACGTACATATTCCGTGTAGTACACGTGTGCGAGAGACCGTCTTAGTGCCACTGATATTACGTATATGCCGGTATAATCCGGTTAGGATTTCTCTTTTGGTGAGGCAACGTAGTACCGACATGTTTCTTCTGGTGCATCGACACCGTACTACACTTAATAACCTCTTCCCTATGAAGAAATAATTCATGAGCTAACTTTCAACTAAAAATGGAAGTTTGAAACAAATATTAGTTACTGAACTCTTATTTTGAGCTAAGATTCAAATGAGAGCATGACTAGGCGTCAAAATTTTCAAAAACAAAGTGCTCTGTTTCTGGCAGGAATTCTTGCTGGACTTTAACAGAGCATAACTCTGAGTTTATATAACCAATTAAGGTATATGATACAGTTCTGGAAAGGTTTTCTAGTGCTATACAATTTTTTTGTAGACCTCCAGAGCAAAATCACAAGTTAATTTGGTGAAAAGTCCAGTTGAAGGCAAACTGTTCAGAACCAGGACAGTAGTAAAAACCTCTCTGGACCTTTCTGTTTTTAAGCCATAACTTCCTGTAGAAAAATCCTTAAGGAGCCTATGATACACCGTTGGAAAGGTTATGAAATTTGCAACATTGTTGTAGTTCAGAGTTTGCTCAGATTCTTATTATATTTCCATATACAACAGTGATAAAGGTAGGCATATACAAAGGAGATGCTGGCAAATTTTATCCAGGAATCCTGTCAACTTTGAGCAATCATAACTTATGATACAGAGATGATCTAGATGCATATAAGTACACCTTGGAAACATACTGAAGTTTACTAAAACTTTGGTATTAAACTCAAGTCAAGAATCTGTAGATAACTTGAGTAAATTTTGGAGTTTATGTGAACTGGTCAGTGTAGTCCAGCTGATTAGTTTACCGTACTTAAGATTTGTTTAAATATGAATGTGGTTATGCTTTCATAAAGTTCATGACATGTTCATATTTTTCTTATCTTTACTTACTACTGAGATAGAATTTTGATTGACTTAAAAATTTTTTTCGTGCAGTATGGTACGGGCACACTCTCAAATGGAGATAGGAGGTTCAAGTCGAGGTGGGAATGACTCGACTTCATCACAAGAGCCATCGCCAACCGGATTGGCTAAAATTATGGCGAAGATGAATGAAACTCTCCAAACTCTAGTTCATCAAGGCATAAATAGAGAAGCTCAGCATCACATGCCAACCCCGAGCAGTTATCTGGATTTCTTGGCAACACAACCGCCGGTATTCTCCGAAGCGGCTGACTATTGTGAAGCAAATCACTGGTTACGTGTCATTGAGTCCAAGTTTGGGTTGATCCAATGTGATGAATTCTCAAAGACTCTATATGCCGCTCAGCAGCTTCACGGCTTTGCTGGAGCATGGTGGGCAGAATACCTTGCTGTCCAACGAGCAGGGTATCGTGTCACATGGGCGGAGTTCCAGGCTGCATTTCGTGCTTGTTTCATTCCTGCGGGCATAATGCAAACCAGTCTGGATGAATTCTGGAGACTGAAGCAAGCGGTCACGAGTGTTGTTGAGTATGCGAAGGGATTCAATCGCTTAGCTCAATATGTCCCTGATTATGTGAATCACCATCCTTGAAGGGATATCATTTCTACTGAGGGCTGACCGCTAGACTGCAATGTGAATTGCCTCAAGTTAGCCAAGAGAATTTTGATGCGTTTGTGAGCTGTGCTATCACTCAGGACTATTATTCCAATCTCTACCTCAAAGAAAAGAGGGAGAGGGACTGATCACAGGATGAATGTAATCATCTACCTCAGAAGTATCGGTTGGCGATCCGTTCACCTTCCGGTCGAGATATTCCACAAGAGGTGCAATCATTCTGGGAGGGTGACAACTCTTCTACTCCACAGATGTCTTATTCACCTCCACCGCAGCAGCAACTTGTTTCTCATGAACCTCAGTATCAACAAAGTGCACCAGAATATTATTGCCCTCAAGAGGGTGAAGATGAACATGGTGATTTCTCAGCTGAACCAAGTGCTGTCCCACTTCACGTTGACAATGAGCTCAACGTCAATGAAGCAACTGAACCGAGCAGCAACATTGTGTCTGCGGGTCCAGTTCCAAGGAGTGATCTTGGACAGCAAAGAAAAGCCATGTCCAAAGTGGGAACAGTTAATTATGTGTCGGTCGATGATCTGCCAAAGGGAGGAGCTATTCTTGCCGGCAGGTTCACCTTAAATGACAAGCCGACTGTCATTTTACTCGACTCTGGTGCAACACATAACTTCATAAGCAGGGCGATGGTGTCCGGGATCAGATCTCCACAACTATTACAAAAGGTTCTTACCTTATTCATTCGCCAGGTGGAGACATATCAACTAATGAAGTCGTTTCACGAGCACCACTTTGTTTGGGTGGAAAAATCTATCCTACCACCCTCATTATTCTTGAAAACCAAGGAATAAATGCCATATTGGTAATATCATGGTTGACCTTCCATAAGGCTGTTCTGGACATCGAGAACAGGAGTGTTCACTTGGACTCTCCACTTCACGGGCGTCAAACATTGTATCTCGGCAAAGCGGTTTCCAAAGACCCGGAGGTATGTAATGCCGAGGCTTGCAAGTTAGAAGACATTCCGGTAGTCCGGGAATGTCTGGACGTGTTTCCCCAAGATCTTCCAGGCTTACCACCTGAGCGCGAGGTGGAATTCGAAATAGAGTTGATACCGGGAACCACGCCGATCTCTCGGAGACCATACAAAATGGCTCCGAATGAACTAGCAGAGCTGAAGGAGCAACTCAAGGATCTGATGGACAAGGGGTTTATTTGTCCAAGTTCATCACCATGGGGTTGCTCAGCTTTATTTGTGAAGAAGAAGGATGAGACGCTGAGGCTATGCGTCGATTATCGTCCTTTAAATGCTGTGACAATAAAGAACAAGTATCCACTATCCAGAATTGATATTCTTTTCGATCAGCTGGTGGGTGCTAAAGTCTTCTCTAAGATGGACTTAAGGTCGGGATATCATCAAATCAAGATTCGCGCGGAAGATGTCCCGAAAACAGCATTCTCAACAAGATATGGACTCTATGAGTGTCTTGTCATGTCATTTGGATTGACCAATGCTCCAGCTCACTTCATGTATCTTATGAACTCAGTTTTCATGCCGGATCTGGATCAGTTCGTCGTGGTATTCGTCAACGACATCTTGGTCTATTCCAAATCTGAAGAGGAACACGCTAAACATTTGCATATTGTGCTTCAACGCTTGAGAGATCACAAGCTCTATGCAAAGTTTAGTAAATGTGAATTCTGGATCAACCAAGTGCCGTTTCTTGGACATATTATTTCAGCGGAAGGCATTGCTGTTGATCCAAGCAAGATTGAAAAAGTGCTGAAGTGGAAGTCTCCCACATCAGTCCATGAAGTTCGTAGCTTCTTAGGTTTGGCGGGATATTATCGGAGGTTCATCCCGGGCTTCTCAAAAATCTCCAAACCTATGATGGAGCTACTGAAAAAGGGCATCAAATATGATTGGAGCAAGCCATGTTAGGAAGCTTTTCAAGGGTTGGTGAAACACCTCACAACAGCCCCGGTTTTAGCTCAACCGGATACAACCAAGCCTTTTGATGTTTATTGTGATGCGTCCAGCATCGGGCTTGGTTGTGTACTCATGCAAGGAGGACGCGTGGTCGCATATGGATCACGGCAATTACGGAATCATGAGCAACATTATCCAACTCATGATCTCGAGCTTGCTGCCGTGGTATTAGCTTTGAAGACGTGGAGACATTACCTATTGGGAAATCTGGTTCATCTCTACACCGACCACAAAAGCCTGAAGTACATATTCACTCAAAAAGAGTTGAATATGCGACAACGGCGATGGTTGGAGCTGATCAAGGACTATGAGATTGAAATTCATTATCATCCGGGCAAGGCAAATGTAGTTGCCAATGCACTCAGCCGAAAATCTCATATTCATAACCTGACCATACGCCGATAGAAGAGGAAGAACCAAGTCTCTACTTGGTTCCATATGGAGCTCTACATAATCTGGCTCTCATACCCACACTAAGAGAGGAGGTCATGGAAGCTCAAAAGAGAGACAAGGGCATGGCCCATATCAGAAGGAGATTGAAGAACGGGGAGATGAAATATTTCCGGTTAGATGATGAAGACACCCTATGGTTCATAGACCGGATAGTCGTACCCCGTGATATGAGGCTGCGGAAGAAAATTTTGGATGAGGCTCACTTATCCAAATTTTCTATTCATCCGGGCAGCAACAAGATGCACCAAGAATTGAAGACTAAATTTTGGTGGACCCGGATGAAAAGAGAGGTTGCTAAATACGTATCAGAATGTGATACGTGTCGGCGAGTTAAAGCCGACCACATGAAGAAAGCGGGAACCTTACGGAATGGAAGTGGGAGGATATTGGTATGGACTTCATTGTTGGACTACCTCTCACGGCTAATAAGCATGATTCGATTTGGGTAATCATGGATCGGTTAACCAAATCAGCACGCTTCATCCCGGTGCGTACCAAATACAACGCCAAAAAGTATGCGGAGTTGTACATAGCACAAATCTTTTGCTTGTATGGAGTTCCCGTACCATTGTCTCCAACAGAGGATCGCTGTTCGTGTCCCGCTTCTGGGAACAGCTACACGCACCCTTGGGAACTAAACTGATTCGAAGCTCCGCGTATCACCCTTAAACCGATGGGCAAACTGAGAGGGTGAATCAAATCCTTGAAGATATGCTAAGGGCGTGTGCCATCCACCACGGTAAGAGCTGGGATGATCACTTACTGTTGGCGGAGTTCTCGTATAACAATGGTTATCAAACGAGCATAAAAATGGCACCTTATGAAGCTCTCTACGGCCGGAAGTGCCGCACACCCTTGAACTGGTGTGAATCTGGCGAGAGGGTAATTTACGGGATTGATCTCGTAAATGAAGCAGAAGAGCGGGTAAGGCTTATTCAAGCAAATCTTAAAGCCGCTCAATCCAGGCTAAAGAGCTATGCGGATAAGAGACGTCGTCCTCTGAAATTTCAAGTTGGGGATCACGTATACCTCCGCGTATCTCCTATGAAGGGCATTCACCGATTCGGAGTGAAAAGAGAATTAGCTCCACGTTTTATCGGTCCCTTCGTCATCATTGAAAGGTTGGAGCCGTGGCATACCACTTGGAGCTACCGGCAGCCTTAGCCGGAGTTCATAACGTCTTCCACATATCTCAGTTGCGGAAGTGTTTGAAAATTCCAACGGAGAGTCTCACGGGAGACATAGCAGATTTGAAGCCGGACCTCACATATGTTGAGCGTCCAACCCAGATAATTGATGAAAAGACTCGCGAGACCAGAAACCGTACGCTGCGATTGTTCAAGGTGCTATGGGAAAATCACACATCCGACGAAGCTACATGGGAAAGTGAGGAATATTTACAACACAATCATCCGGAGTTGTTAGAGGCTTATATTTAGTAGTTGTCCTCTCCACGTTGTCCCTAATCATGAATCTCGGGACGAGATTCTTTTTAAGGGGGGGATGTAAAAGTCCCAAAACTTATAAATGGAAAACTTGAGCTATGAATAAAGTTGAGTTTAAATACAAGAAATTGGACTTGCAAAAACTTTTGTTTACTCATGTAAGTGTTGGCATGTGCAATAAGACTTTAAATTCAGTTTGAATAAAAAGGGTCACTTCAAAAAGATGAAGGCCATTTCCAAAAGGGGAATTCAAACTGTTGTCAAAGAACTTGTATTTGCAATGGCCAACTCAAGAATCAGATGGCATATTTGAATTCTTCAGGTCCAAATTATGAGTAAGGCAAATTTTGAGCAAATTTGGAGGTCCTTTGATATGTATATCAAAGAGACTTGCAAATTTCATTGAAATTTGAATTCAAATTTGAAACTGAGGTAAAACTTGTCAAATTGCCAAATGGATTTTTAATTTGAGTTCCTCATAGCCGAAGTTGTAATGTGCCAAATTTGAGAGATATTTGTGAGAAAGTTGGAGGGGTGGACCCACTGGTCAGTTAGAGACTGAAGACTTGCACTCGAAGTCAGCCTCTGTTCAGTCTCGAACGCACCGTGGCTGCCTCACGAGCGCCACCGAGGGTGGAGGACCGCCACCTCCTCGTTGATTTTGTCATGGTGGCAACCAGATCGCGCCCTAATCCGTTCACGAAGTGCCCTGCTCGTTAACAAACCGCCACACGAGACCCTGCTATCCCTCTCACGCAGAAACCGAACAGAGCTCCCACGCCAGCCTCGGTTGATTTGGGAGCCGGCAATTTTGTGCGCACGAGAACTCAGCCAGCTGCAAAACAGCACCACAGACTCGTCCTTCACTCCTCAGCGTGAAAACCAGCAGCTTCCGGCGTCCTAGGGTTGGCGCAAGAAGGTTTTTCCTCCTCCTCAGTCCATACAACGTACCTCACTGTTCTTAGTCTTCCGGTCACTCCAGTGCCTCTACGGCACAACAAACTTCGCCCTAAGGTGTGCCATGACGTCTAGCTACTCCTCCCGTGGTCCTCTTGCCCTTCCCCGACGCCGGCTAGCCAGAATTTGGTTTTTGGCGCCGGCGCACGTGAAGGACCGACCTCAGCAAATTTCTGAAACTAGATCCAATCGCTTGATCATTCGTTCTACAATTCAAACCACAGCTACTAGAGTTCCTAGCGCCCTTCCAGGCCGAAGCACGAAGCAAACCGACCCTCCTATGCCCCGGGCGACGAGAAATCACCGCCGGCGGCTAAAACTGCCGTGGTCCACGGTGACGACTAGTTTGCAGCCATTTTCTGCACGATTTGATCTCCGTTCCACGTTCCTCGACCACTAGGAATGCTTTAGGGCATCGTAGCTCGCCGGGAGAAGCCTTGGACACGCTGGAACGCGTCCATGCCAAACTCCCGAGCCGCCCCGCCGATGCCGACCCACGTACGGCCGTTTTCATGCAGGGAAACCTTGCCCGGCTGCTAGGCCACGGTGTGAGGAGCGTGTAGGGCGAAACCGGATCAAAAATGGTGGAGAAATGAGGGAGAACGGGGCGCACCACCCTTCTGTCCGGCGTGCACCGCGGGCTCTGGCGAGAGGTTGAAGAAACACCTGACTTGTGGGCCCCACTTTTGAATTGTTCTGTGTAGAATTCAAACAGAAAGTTGTTCAAACTTTAGAACCTCATAACTTTTGCTAGGAAGATCGAAATTTAGTGATTCAAATTGGGTTGGATTCAGGATGAAAAGCTCTATCCATGTATGCAGCCCAATGTGCATGAAAACTAATAGAAAATTCCGGAAAAGTCTTTAAAGCTTTTCAGCAAAATAATTTTAGAGGGAGTTTGGTTCATCCAAAAATCTCCAAATTTTTCCAGGATATTCTGTAGGCTATTAATGAACTCCTGTAAAATTTTCAGCTCATTTGGAGTTTATTTAGTTAGGGTAATTCTGATTTCAAATTTCTGTGTTCAAATGAATACAGAAACATTTTCAGGAATTTCCAAGACTTGGAAATTCAGTTCTAGGCATTCCTTAGCTCCAAAAATCCTAGGAAAATTCATTCATGCTCCCTGAGCTATGTATGAAATTGTTGTTCACCTGAATTTGAATGAAAGTACAAATTTATTCTAAATTAATTCCTTTTTGCCTAAATGCTTAGGGAATTGTTCTGGGTGATCTACTTAGTGAAATATTCCAAATTTTGGTTCAGATGACTTTCTTGGGACAAGGAACGCACAAGAAAATTTCCAGCTCTATTGGAGCCATGGATCAGGACTGTTCTGTTCAACCCCATTAGAAAATCAACCCACAAGTGAGGAAACACCCATTTCACTTGAGCATAGTGCTAACCCAAACCTAAACCACTAGCACCAGTTTAATTTTAAATTCTTAAACAGAGTTCCAGTTTTAAACATGTCTTTATCACTTAGTAGTAAACGTTTTATAATTAAACATGTATGCATATTCATAACGTGTAGTGATTAAACGTGGAAAGTGAAGAAGGAGAAGTTAAGCTTGGATCAGGGAGCAAGAAGGGCAGGAATTGAACTTCAAGTCATCAGCAACTGACTTCACATTATGTTAAATTGTTTTTAAGGTTTTCCTTTGTTTACCACTATGGGTCAAAGTTTGTATGTGCATTAGGTCAAGGATGTTTTACACTCCACTTGCATATCCAAAAATGAACCCTGAGGTCAAGGGTAGAATATTGTCATCGCTGTAGAATAAGGCCATGCTAAATAGGCTAGGACATCCGGTAGAAGACGAGTAGTTGGAATCTACTCGCGAGCTTTGTTTCAGGATCACATAAGTGTGGTTGGAAAGAGAGGCAAACTAAAGTTTACATTTCTAAAGATGAGACCGGGCAGGAGGGTTAGATAGCGACAAGACGAGGTCTTGGTCGAGTAGCTCTGCCTGTGTCGGTTAAGGACCGAAGCGTATGCGACCCTAGGAGCAAGTATTGAGTTGTGTACCGGATGCTTACTGATATATGGGAACCAGGAAACCGATGTACCAGGTTCAGTGGATTGTAGAGGCATACCACATCGTCTCGTTAGACCTATGAGCCCGAGACGGCACGACCGGTTCTACAGTCTAGTGTCCTGCGAAAGGTTGCTACATACGACGTAATGAAGGACGGCAGATTTGGGTCTTCAGAGGCGGGCGTATGTGTCGAGTTATCCTGGTGGTGTTTGATTCGAATCACCGTCCCTCGCGGTTATGAGTACCGCTTGCTCACTGCGCTGTGACGTAGTAATCAACTTGTGTGGAAACCGTTTGCGAAATTTTAATTGCTGCTATGATTATTGTAAATTGCATGAAAACCCTGTTTGAAGTAGAGATAGAGCAAACTAAAGTTATTTTCCACCTTGGGACAAGTAACATTGGAATGAAGCGTTTCTTGTTTGATTGTGGAGTTCCAATGTTGCTGGGTGCAAGGTCACTACTATTATGGCTAAAATCTGAAAGTTAAGGATGAACTCATAGGCGAGTCTTTTCACAACTTATATGTTTAGGTCTTAAGTTACTTTCATGTAGAGTTGCATGTCTTAGGAGAGACGGTAAAGTCTCGCTGAACCTATGTGCTCACTCTTGCTATATGAGTGGTTTTGCAGGTTAATATCGACGCATATAAAGAAGGTTTTCCGGTGAGACTCGGAGACTTCCGAGTCATGTTACACATGGAGGACCTAACCGGCTGGACCTCTTCTCGGTTGCTCACTAGTTATTCGACATGAGCTGTTTATAGACTTCCGCTGTAGCTATTTTACGTAAATTATTTACAAAGAACAATTGTAAGCTTCCGCTTTTGATTTAATTAATACAGTGTTCCTTATATGTGTGCTGTTGGGTGCCGCATAACATGGCACCACACAATGCGATTCCTGGGCGAGGTGCCCCGTCCCCGTGAACCGAGACGACAGGCTCTGTCAGCGACAGTCATCCAGCCCGGGGACGCTATACACTAGCAGCAAGTAACCGGAGATCACGGTGGCGTGCAGGGCTCCAGCTCGGCCGTGTACCCCGACGGGGGCATCGCCTCGTCCTCGGACCCCTCCTCATAGCTCTCACCTGCATACAGCTCAAATATTGCAACCGTGAGCACGATGGCTCAGCAAGGCTTAACCGACAACCCTAGGCATGGAACTCTACATGCAAGGATGTGTAAGATAGGAAAAAAACTTTGCAATAAAGACACGCCTACATGTTAATCCTTACTTTCAGTTTTATAGCAACAGTTTATGGAGCCTTAGGCAGCCCTCACATCGGAAGTCCACAATCAAACAAGAAATGTTTTCCTCCGATGTGGTGATGCCCAAAGTGGAAAGTAAACTTAATTAGCTCTACATATACAGCAGATATGGTTTCCAAAACATTAATAATTCATCACAGCACATTATCCTTCATCTGGCTTACTGTTCTTCTTACTACGTCACAGAACAGTGAACAAGCGGTACTCAAATAACCGCGAGGGACGGTGATTGCAATCAGGAGACATCCGGACAACACGTTGCATACACCCACTTTCAGAAGCGTGATTCCACAGCCCTTCCTACTCTGTTGTATGCAACAAACTTTCAAAGGCAACCCAAATACCGAACCGGTCCATCTGTAACGGGCAGTAGGTCCCCGCGTGGAGCGTGACTGTGCCCACCGGCAGATTTACACCTTGCTACCCTCAACCCACTCATATTTATGGTTGGGTAAGCCTCGGCACCCAGGTTAACCAATTACATCGGTTTCCTGCTTATGTCAATATGCCATCCGGTACTGTTCGATACTTGTTCATCAGGCCCGCACACGACTCAGTCCTCAATCGACACCAACAGGGCTACGCACGTGAGACCTCCGCTCACTGCTTCCTATCCCCCCTGCTGGGTCTCATTTTCTCCACTCTTAAGCCATTTTCTATTCTGACCAAACCGTGTGATAAAACCTTACCTCGCGAGTAGATTCCAACTACTCGACTTCTACCGAGATCCTAAGCATATTAGCAGGGCCTTGTCTACTCGTCGGGTCTGTAAGCTACCCAACCCTTCATAGGATTTAAAAGGGTATGCAAGTGGGGTTTCAATCACCCTAACTCTAATGCAAGCATTCACCCTAGACATAAGTGATACAAATAAAGAATTTGCAAAAGTACTTAAATGCAAACCGGGGCTTGCCTGGTTGCGAGTTAAATGGGAAGTAAGCTTCAGGTGGCAGGACGTCCAAGGGCTCCGGTGCGTCCTCAACTTCGGTCACTATTATGAAATGTAACAAAATATATGTATAACTACTAAGGACTTATAAGAAGTAAACCTCTATTCATAGCTACTGCTATTTAGGATCCTTAATTGGCTTTTGGATTTTTTTACATTGAGGACTAGACTCTCTAAGGATGATCTGAGTAAAACTTGGAGAAGTTTCATTGCACCTTGTGGTCTACAAAATTCCCACAAGCACAAAGTTTCTCTGAATTTTAAGCCCAAATCAGGAGCTTTGACATAGCTAACAGTGGAAGATCTGATTAGGGTAAGTCTCCATGGTTCTAACAAAATTTGTTTCACCATTTTTGGACCTACTAACAGAAAGATATGAATTTTCGAAGTTGGACAGGAGATCTGAAAAGTTTCTGTTTAAATTTGAATTTTCAAATAAAGGCTGAACTTTGGAAGGCAATTTCACCTCGCAAATGAACTCCAATGAATCTCAATTTTTACTGGAGATCAGTTATTATGAGAAGGATTTGCTGCCCAAATTTGGGAATGTTTCATAAAGAATTGCTCCTGGAATAAATCTCTAAAGGATTTACTAAAAACAGTTCTACAGAAATTCCTGGGCATTTTCGTAGCAAGCAATTTGTTCCTCTGTGAAGTACTCCTCATGAGGATTCCAACAAAATTGGTTTCACCCTTTTTGGAGTTTTCTACACAAAGTTATGGGTCTCCAAAGTTTGAACTGAATTAGGAAAATCTGGAAATGTGTAAATCCTGGCTGTGGGCCCCACCCATGGCGCTATCCACTCAGATGACAGCAACACCGAGGCCACGGGGTTATTTCCCGCGCAGCCGCACCGGATCCGGTGCCACAGGCTGATCCCCGAGCGGTACAGAGGCTGACCGGTGGGACCCGGTCCTCCTTCTTCCTCGCGCTGCCCGCGCCTCCTGCGGGAGCGCACGCCGGTGAGGCTCGCCGGGACGGGGTTCCCGTGGTCCGAACTTCCCCAAACTCACCGCCTGTGAGTTCTACACCGTGCTCAACATGATGGTGGGGTTGGGAGCGGATGACAACGGCCGGAACGGTGCTCGCACCAGCGACCTTGTCAAACCTCACTTCGGCGACCTCGTTCTCACTCAGCAGTGGGTCTTTCGGGCTAGGGTTTGCTCTAAAAGCACCAGTGTCACATGGACAACGTCGACCCATAGCCCGCCCTCCATAAAAAACACCAGAGAGGGGACCTCACCGGCGACCCGAGCCCGCAAAACGACGGCAGCGACAAAAACTCGGTGACCGGTATCTCTACTTGATCATTTGAGCTGCTAGGACTTCGGAGAGATGCGCAAGCGTGTGCTGGAGATACTCTAAGCTCATCTATCGTGGAGCTACCCGGAGCACGACAAATTTCCCCGAAGAGTCCTCGCGTTTCTAAAGATCCGCCGGCGCCAAACTTCAAAATACTCGGTGCCGGAGCTAAGAAGGCTGGAACTGGTTGGAGGGAAAGAAGAAGGGTTCCTCAGGCACCTCAGAGACTTTTTGTCTGATCGGAAGAGGCCGTAAATCCGTCGGGCGACGGTGCGGCACAGAGATGATCAACACCGGGGCTCCGAATGATATTCCAGCTCACAGGAGCCAACCACCGGTGCTGGCGTCTACTTGAGGCTTCGGAGAGCAGGAGAGGGACATGGCGCAACGTTCCCATGGCTCAGTCACGCGAGAGGCATGCAAAGCTCACCGGGCGTCGATGAGCCGAAAGGTTCTTCCGCCCGGGGGGGGGGGGGGTTGTGTCTGCGAGCGTGCGAGCAGAGCGTGGAGAAGCTACGGTGTAATGTGGAGAAGAGGAAACCGGCACTCGGCTGCCGCTTTGAACGCCCACGCGCGTGGAACCGACGTCGGACGCAGCACGTGAAGCAGCTCGGTGGAACGTCGGCCGATGGGTTTAATCAGGAGCTGGCACGCTGTGATCACCCGGGGAAAACAGAGAGAGGGAAAAGTGGATTTGTGAGGCTGACTGTTGGGTCCCACCTCCCCCTCTTTTAATCAAACTTTTCTCTGATATTTTTCTCCCAGCTACTCAGACTTAAATACCTTACTTCACTCCAAAGTTAAGGTTTGAATTTGATGAATTCAAATGGTTTCAATTCTGGTGTGAAGTTTGAATTGTGTTTGGTCAATTGAATTTGAATGGAATTTAAATTCTCCATTTTGTGTTGTTCCAAAAACATAGCAAACCAACTCCAAAATTTCTGATTTCTGGCATGGCTGCTAATTCAAATGTGGAGAACACATTTGTGGAACCAAATTTGCAAATTGAGGAATTTGGAATTTGAAACTGAAATTCAAATTCATATTAGAGGGCTTCTCCTTTCAATCCCAAACAAATATTGAAACTCCTCCAAATGAGCTGAAATTTGGAAGGTTGAATATTTGGGGTATGAAGATCCATGTTATGCATTTAGATATCCATGTTAGGAGGTTTGGGGAAATTTGGATCCTCACTTTGAACCTACACCGTTATAATTCAAAGTTTTAATTCCCCTCATTTTTCGTAAGTGTACATGAGCTGAAAATTCTTGCTACATCTTTTTGGGGATTTTCAGTTTAGGGTGACAGTTAAGTCTTGCTGAGCGTTATGCTCACGGATGCTATCCGAGTTGTTTTGCAGGTATATGACTTCATGATTATGAAGGGATGCCTATGAGACTCGGGAAATTCTTAGTGGTTACTTAAGAGCATCCTCGTCGCTGCAGATTGTTCTTCGTGTTGCTAGTAAGAAACGTCTGCGGGCTGGACTGTTTCTTTGCTGCTAAGTTAGAAATGAGTCGTGAGAGTTATAATCTTCCGCTGTAGCTTATTTTGAAATAAGTATTTGTAAAACACTTTTGTACGCTTCCGCAATTGATTTATGTAGTGTGATGTGTTACATTGACCCGTGTGCTGTTGGGTGCCGCATACCACGGCACCACCCAACGAGGTCCTGTTCGGGGCGTCGTCCTGTCGGATGGGGCTACCCCCACACAATGAGCCTTTTTATTCCCTACCTTGTTGTAAGCTACATGTCATACTTTTTCCGCACTTGCTGAGTACGACATGTACTCACCCTTGCATTGCCACATATACATCTGCTACAGGAGAAGAATACTTCGAGGAATAGGTGAGGTCTAGGCATGCGTACTACCGTCAACATGCCTGTGGAGTTGAAGTTGGAACCTGCTGTTTTAGTCACTTTCCGCTGTCGTTTAGAGACTTCCGCTGCTAGAATAAGTTAGATATTCATGAGTGAGACATTTAGTGATTGTAATAAAGTACTTAAACACTATTTATTTGTGGTTATATTCTGAATTCAGTTTGTGCATTACATGTGTATGTATGATGAATATCCTTGGCACACATATGCATTCACTTGGTTCTATTTTCAAAACCGAGTGTCACAAATTGGTATCAGAGCCACGTTGACTGTAGGACGCAAGCCTAGGTAGAATGGACACTCTAAAACACATAGGAACACACCTCTAAACTGCTATTTTCGAAAATTGCTTGGTGCTGCACTTTAATTGTCAATACAGCCACCGCAAAGTGCTATTTTCAGCCCCTCTTTTTCTCTTCTTTGGACAGCCACACCTTCTGTTTTCTTGCTTCATAGCTTCTGAAGTTTTGGAGTTATTTTCTTCTTCTCTAAAGTTTCTCATGTATTATTTATAGATGCCGGTGATTAGGAGCACAGCACGCATAAGGACTTGTCCATCACCACGTGGGAGTGCACTTAACCCCATTGAGGTGTATGATGGACCATATTGGGAGGAGGTGAAGAAGGAACCTCATGATGAAGAGGAAGTCAATAGCTCCATGCATGAGGAAGAAGATCTAGAAGAGGTGGAACCATTCGAAGACGACATGGGGGATGATCCACAAGAACGGCATTGGTGCGCACCTCAGGAGGAGTTTCATGCGGGCTTACACCCCGTAGAGCCTCATGAAGCTATGTCGGAAGGAGATGAACACGGAGAGGAGCCACCCCTTGCTGAGGCCAATAATGGAGGTGATTAACGGGCCAACCATTCAGTTCAAGAATTTCGGTCCGACGGAATGGAAGGAGGACACATATCCAAGGAGCTCAAAGAGTTTCTGGATTGCTGCAGCCTATACCCGGAATATCTTCTCAAGAAAGTCCCTCGTCTCGGACATGAAGAGTGGAAGGCTGAGGTAACCATCCTATCTAACGGTAGGGTTGTCACCCGGCACTTTGCACCCATGGAGAGCTACAAGGGCAGAAGCTATCGATAATGCCACATGGGATGCACTCACCGGACTGTGCTACGCCTTCCGTGAGCAGCTTAAGGACACCACTTTTGAGTTGCACCCGTATCGGAAGAGTGGTACAAGAGAGATCATTGGACCCCATGGAGGAACTCTTTCCGACCCACAAGCTGCTTATAAGTCTCAGAGGTTACTCGTGGAGTTAGAAAACCGCTATGCAAGCGCACAAGAAGAGATCCGCTACCTCCGCAAGAAGCTGTACTTGCTGGAAAAACAAGAGGAGACTCGTGCCAACGCGGGAGCAAATGGAGCACCAGCGTCATCTATCCGTACATAGACTGCCGACTCACCATGGCGTGCGCCCATGTATGCACCACCCCCGTCACACGGCGAGAAAAGAACCAGTTCTCACGATTAAGTTTAGGTTTCCATTGAATAAAAATGTAATAGGAACGTTTAGATCGTAGTAGCTTAAATAAGAGTGGTGTGCTGAAATTTTTGTGTTGATTGCGTGGTTTGTGTGCTGATGTGAGTTGTGGGACACTTTGGCGAATGTCCACATCCACACATAGTGGAGAGATGTGAGATGCTTCGGCAGGTGTTCACATCCTCATATAGGCTGAAATTAATAAAAGAAGATACTTAGTTCATACACCTTGATGCATATAGTTGGGGGGATGAATCTAAATTTCTATTTTCTATTCTACTCTACTCTCTCTCACAATGGTGAGGGAAAACTCCAACCGTCAAAGGAGGAACACTCATGGTAACAACGAACCACAAGAGGATGGCAATGTTGAAGTTCCTGAAAATGCCAACACCGGCGCTGATGCAAACAACCTTGAACAGTTGACGGCTTTGCAGAACCAGCTCATGTAAACTATGATACAAACGTTGGGACAGCTGCTGGCCAACAACAACAACAATCCTAACCCCGTTCCTGTACCCCCACCACCACCACCACCGCCGGCTCACAACAGATTGGGAGAGTTCATGAGGACTAGGCCGCCTACTTTTGCACAAGCCAATGATACTATGGAGGCTGATGATTGGCTGAAGTCTATGGAAAAGAAGCTTACTATTGTTCAGTGCAATGATCGGGAGAAAGTTCTCTTCGCATCACACCAACTTATGGGAGCAGCCGGATTGGTGGAACACTCTTTGAAATGCTCATGTCAACCAGGAGACTATCACATGGGCTGAATTCAAGGAGAGTTTCGCTCTCACTATGTCTCTGCAGGAGTAATGATGCTTAAAAGGCAAGAGTTTGAAGGTCTCCACCAAGGTAGGAAGAGTGTGAATGAGTACCTCAACAAGTTCAAGCAGCTATCAAGGTATGCTCCAGAAGATGTCAACTCGGATCAAAGAAAGCAATACTTGTTCATGAGAGGATTGAAAAATGATATCCAAATTCAGCTGCTCAACAATGACTATGCAAACTTCCAAAAGCTCGTTGACAAAGCTATAGTGGTTGAGAGCAAAACCCGTGAGATTGAGCAAGAGGGCAAGAGGAAGATGCCATATCAAGCACAGCCACAAGGGAACAATGTACGTCCCCGTTTCATGCCACCAGCTGCACCACATTATGGCTCGTCCGCTTCTACTTTTCTCCCTGCAAATCCACCTCGCCCTAATCAGCCACCGCAGCAACGCCCTGTTATACAAGCACCTCATATGCCTTTGCCTCCCGCGCCCCATCCCAACATGGGCGCCTATGCTTAAATCCAGCCTCGCCCCAACATTACTGCTGCTATGGGCAACAAAGCATGTTTTCCATGCGGAGAGGCGGGACACTTTGCAAGTCAGTGCCCGAAGAAAGGCCTTGGACAGCCGAGCAACACACTAAAGCAGAACTCATGGCCGAATTTTGGAGCTAATTAAGGTACCCGTGGACAGCAGAACTATGCTCGTGGCAATGTAAATCACGTCTCCGCTGAGGAAGCGTAACAAGCTGAGGATGTCGTGATTGATATGTTTCTCACCAACTCCAACCCAGCCACTGTTTTATTTGATTCCAAAGCACCGCATTTATTCATATCATCCAAGAATGTTGCCATGTATAACCTGCCCATATCTCATATGAAACAAACTATGTTGGTTAATTCTCCCGGTGGAGAGATGAGGACTGATATAGTATGTCTGAAAGTAAGCCTTAAAATAAGGGGGTAGACTTTCTCGCCAACTTTATCATTTGGATTCCCAAGGGATTGACATAATACTTGGAATGAACTGGTTAAGCAAGCACAACGGAATGATTCAATGTGCTCAGAGGATTGTGCAGTTGACGAGTGAGCACGGTACTCCTATTGAGTTCGAGGCAGCCCATCCGGCAACCAAGAGGGCAGTGCTGAACCACATCGAAGAAGCGACATTGGAAAGCATTCCGGTGGTTCAAGAATATTCAGATGTGTTCCTGAAAGAACTTCCAGGTATGCCACCTGACCGGGACATTGAATTTGCCATTGATTTAATACCCGGAACTGCACCTATAGCGAAGAGGCCGTATAGGATGCCTGCTAATGAATTAGTGGAGCTCAAGAAGCAAATTCAGGAGCAGCTAGAAAAGGGTTTTATACGCCCAAGCTCGTCACCATGGTGAGCCCCCGTGTTCTTCGTGTACAAGAAAGATGGAACCCAAAGGATGTGTGTGGACTATAGGTCTCTCAATGAGGTGACGATCAAGAATAAATACCCGCTGCCCCGTATAGAGGACCTATTCGATCAAATGAAAGGTGCCCGAATTTTCTCCAAGATTGATCTTCGATCGGGATACTTCCAGCTGAAGATTAAGCCCTCCGACATACCCAAGACTGCATTTCAAACACGGTATGGTTCGTATGAGTATACCGTTATGTCTTTTGGGTTAACGAATGTACCCACATACTTTATGTACCTCATGAATAAGGTCTTCATGGAGTACATGGAAAAGTTCATTGTAGTTTTCATCGATGACATCGTGATGTATTCAAAAAGCGAGGAAGAACATGAAGAATACTTGAATTTGACGTTGCAGAAACTGCGAGAGCATCAATTGTATGCTTAGTTCAGCAAGTGTCAATGTTGGCTAAAGGAGAAATCGTTCCTAGGCCATATTATCTCTGAAGGAGGAGTATCGGTTGATCCCAGAAAAGTGGGAGATGTTTTAAAGTGGAACCAACCGCAGAATGTGAGGGATATTCAGAGTTTCCTTGGGATGGCTGAACAGATGACCTGGAACTTGCAGACGTGGTACATGTCTTGAAGATTTGGAGGCATTATACCCTTGGCTACCGATGTGAGATCTATATGGATCACAGAAGTCTCAAGTATTTATTCACGCAAACGGATCTGAATTTGAGGCAACATCGATGGTTGGAACTCATCAAGGATTATGATGTTGGAATCAACTATCACCCCAGAAAGGCCAATGTAGTAGCTGATGCATTGAGTTGAAAGGGAGCATGTCACCAACTCACAGTTCAGGAGCTGCCACCCGAGCTGCGTAAAGAGTTTGAACGGTTACATCTCGGGTTCTTGAACGAGATGGAGGTGATAGAACTGAACTCAACCTGGAACAAGAAATACGAGATGGCCAAGCAACGGATGAGGAAATCAAGGAAAGAATCCGACAAGTCATAGGAAAGGATTTCAAGGAAGACGAGAATGGTACGCTTTGGTTAGGTAAAAGGATTTGTGTGCCTAACGTGAAGCACATCCTCGACACGATACTAAAGGAGGCACATGACTCACCTTATTCCATATACCCCGGCTGCACAAAGATGTACATGGACCTGGAAACATGCTATTGGTGGGATGGTATGAAAAGGGATATTGCTGAATATGTTGCCCTATGCGACACATGCCAACGAGTGAAGGCCGAACATCAAAGACCCGCTGGATTATTGCAGCCATTAAAAGTACCCGAGGGGAAGTGGGAAGACATCAGCATGGATTTCATAGTCGGATTGCCGCATACTCAGTCCGGCTACGACTCCATTTAGGTTAACGTAGACAGATTGACGAAAACAACCCACTTCCTTCCTATTAGAACCAAGTACACCATCGCACAACTAGCAGGGCTGTATATGGAGCAAATCGTTAGTCTCCATGGAGTTCTGAAGAGGAAAGTTTCAGATCGAGGTTGTCAATTTACCTCTAGGTTCTGGAAGAAGGTGCATAAAGCCATGGGTACATGGTTGAATTTCAGCTCCGCATATCACCCACAAACCGACAGGCAAACTGAGAGAACAAATCAGATTTTGGAAGAGATGTTGAGAGCTTGCACCTTGAAGCATGGGCATAGTTGGGATAGGAGCTTGCGTACGCTGAATTTTTGTACAACAACAGTTATCAAGCCAGCTTGTCACCTTTTGAAGCATTGTTGGGATAGGAGCTTGTCACCTTTTGAAGCATTTTATGGTAGACGTTGTAGAACACCGCTGTTCTAGAATGAGACCGGAGAAAGCCAAGTATACGGACCCGAAGTGCTGCAAGACGCCAAAAAGCAGGTCCAAATGATACATGAAAACTTGAAGGGCGCTCAGTCATGACAAAAGGGTTATGCGGAGAATAGGCGAAGAAGATTGACCTTTGAAGTTGGAGACTTCGTGTATCTTAAGGTGTCGTCTATTCAAGGCCAACTCCGGTTCAACGTCAATGGCAAGTTAGCACCTCGCTACATCGGGCCGTTCAAGATTTTGGGCAAGCAAGGGGAGGTAGCCTATCAACTAGAGCTACCAACACACCTCTCCGACGTGCACGACGTATTTCACGTATCCCAGCTCAAGAAATGCTTAAGAGTACCGGAAGAACAAGCATCAATGGATGAGCTAGAGCTTCAAGAGGATCTGACCTACGCAGAACACCCCGTCAAAATCTTGGACGTAAAGGAAAGAATCACGAGAAACAAAGTAATCCGTTGGTGCAAGGTACAGTAGAGCCATCACACGGAAGCCGAAACTACATGGGAATGTGAGGAAGATCTCAAGGTAGAATTCCCTCATCTTTTCTCCACTCTATCGAATCTCGAGGGCGAGATTCATTTTAAGGGGGGTAGGATTGTAACACCCTCAATTTCACTACCATGCATTGCATACATTTTTCATGTAGAGAAGCATTTAAAAAGAAGTAGAAATGGAGAAAGGAATGTAGAAATGGAGAAAGGAATGTAGAAATGGAGAAAGAAATATATAAATGGAGAAAGCAATATAGAAATGGAGAAAGAAATATAGAAATGGAGAAAGAAATATAGAAATGGAGAGTAATGAAAATAAAACACCTAAATTGAGCCAACCCAAATTTTCCCCTTCCCCAAAATTCCCAAATTCTTCCCAATTTTTCCTGATTTCCCCCAATTTCCCCAAAATTCCCCGAGGGGGAATTTCCCCCACATTTGAAAGAATTTTCCCCCAAATTGGTCGCACCAATTAAGGGGGAGACCCCTTGACCGCAGCCCTTGAGGGGGGAACCCTATCCTTTAGGACTCTTTGGTTAAGTCCCCCACCATTAGTACTCTTTGCTTAAATCCCCCACCTCTAGGACTCCTTTTTTCCACCTTTAGGACTCTTTGGTTGAGTCCCATCTTGCTGGGACTCTTTGTTTCCACCCCTAGGACTCTTTGGTTGAGTCCCATCTTGCTAGGACTCATTGTTTCCACTCCAAGGACTCCCTTTTTTTTTCCCTTATAAATATAACCCCCAGCCCCCCTATTCCTTTTGGCCGCTGCCCCCCCTACTGCCAAAAGTCGCTGAGTTGCCCCCCCCCCCTCTGCCCAAGTCACCGAGTCCCCCCCCCTTGCCGGAGTTTGGCCGCCGTCGAGCCCCATCACGCCTCGCCGTCACCGGAGAAGAAACCCGACGTTCTGCCCTACCATAATTCTCCGCAGAAAAATCCCCCGCTGCTGCCATTGCTAGGAGGGAGGCCCTATCGCAAGGAGGAAGTGAGGTAGGTCTTCATTACCCCTCTTACGATGTCGCCGCTGTTTCTACACATCTGTTTTCTTCGCCCCCTTCGAACATAAACTTTTGCGTGTGGACAGATCATGTTTTGGTCGATTTTTGACGGTGGAATTGATCTACATCTTGTGTCAAGATCATCACCACGTCCACACTTGATCCCAGCACCCTTTTTCATCATAAAACCCCATGAAAACCCATTAAAACATACAAGAACACGTACAAACTGGTTTTATAAAACTGCACTATAGGATTTGCATTCATCTACCCCATTGCATCTCGAGTAAAGTTTGTGCATGATGATTGATTGCTGTAAATTTTGTATATGCGTGGTCGTGAGTAGAAGGACAAGCTCAAGAGGTCATCTACGAGGATCTACAGCACCAAGACTTCGACGCTTGAGCAAAACGAACCACGGGAGCAAGGCAAGTGCCCCTTGACCATATTAATCCCATGTTTTGAAACTGTTTTGCTTGCGAAAACCCGTATTCTTGAGTCAACTTGATGGGACACCCTTTTATAGGAGTTTACTAGTTTTGTTAACCATCCTTGTCACCGGGAACGTTGATGAGTCGGGTATGGTCGTTTTTCCTTTTTGCTTCGCTCAATTTACGGGATACAGGAAGCTGAAATAAAACATGTTTAGCTACTGCACTCATATGAATAATGATGATGAAAACTTGATGATGATAATGAGCATGGAATCGGGGATATCTAGGCAAGCTTGGTTCGTGGATGTTGCTGAATGAGATGGTGGTTTGCTTGCCGTAGATCTAAGGACCGGTTCATGCGAGCACATGCCAGCAAAACAGTGCCACCACAAGGCCAAATATGTGTGTGTCTTAGCTGACTAATTAGGTGTGTCGCTAGCCTGTTATGGACCGTTGGATGGCGCGGGGAATGGGAGTCAAGAGGGACTGCCCTGGGAACTGCATGGCACAAGAGGGGGCCCGTGGGTGGGAGAATGGAGATTCGAGCCTGCCGGTGAAACCTCAGTGGGTCCATACATCCTAGTAGCCCCTTTGTAAAGGCTATTTTGTGATCTCTTGGACAAACACCGACGGTTGTGTACTGGTATAATGGAGGTTCTTTCTAGTCGCCGACGGGTGACGAAATCACAAACTCATGGGTAAAGTGGTGCCACCTCTGCAGAGCATAAAACTATTATGATAGCCATGCTTCCGGTCACAAGCACCTAGCCAACTTCCATGATTAGAGGCAAAACTTGGGATGTTTATTCGGTATGGTTGTGGTATGGTCATTGGGATTGGTTTTGGGATTGTTTTAGGTCATGAAAATGAGTTTGGTTTCGCTTATATGAATATGAGATGGTTATGAATATTTATGAGTATGGGATGAACTTGAGAAAGATTAATGGCTGGTTGAGACTTGATAAATGGTGAATTATGATGAAGGAATGTTTATGAAATACTTGGTTATGATGGGATTAAACTAACCTAGAGATAGTTGCTTTTTTACCATGTTTTAGAAATAAAATTTGCTTGCTGCAAGGAACCTTTTTATTGCCTACCTTGTTGTAAGCTACATGTCATACTTTTCCCGCACTTGCTGAGTACGACATGTACTCACCCTTGCATTCCCACATATATATCAGCTACAGGAGAAGAATATTTCGAGGAACTTGTGGTGTACTAGGCGTGCGCACTACCGTTGACATGCCTGTGGAGTTGAAGTTGGAGCCTCATGTTTTAGTCATTTTTCCGCTGTCGTTTAGAGTCTTCCGCTGCTAAATAAGTTGCATATTCATGAGTGAGACATTGGGTCATTGTAACAAAGTACTTAATCACTATTTGTACGTTGTTACATTCTGAATTCAGTTTGTGGAATACATGTCTATGTGTGATGAACATCCTGGGCACACATATGCATTCACTTGGTTCATTTTCGGAACCGGGTGTCACAGGGTACCTCCGAACGGTCTGGTAAGAATTTTCTTCTCTCCTTCTTCTTCATGTGTGCTCTCGGGTTTTGACAAGGGGTTCCCTTCCTCGGCAGGAACTGGTTCGCTGAGCTGTTGAAGAGTCGCAACTTCTTCGTGAGATGAAAGTTGTCGACGTCGTGTGGAGGCTGAGCTGGCTGAGCTGCGGGCGGAGCTCGAGAGGGCCCGGGCCACTGCAGGGGAAGCAGCTCGGGCTGCGATGGTCGCAGTTAAGGGAGCTGCATCGTCATCCGCCGAGCTTTCCCGCCTCCGTGGTGCCACCGAGGCCGCGCGAGGGGATGCGGCCCATGCTGCGAAAGAGCAGGTCGACCATGGCCGAGAGGTTTGGGAGCCTAGGTCGTTGTGGAGAAGATGAGGTACCAGATCGCAGGTTGATCCCTTCCTTCTTATCCTTCTTTCGGCTTCATAAACTCGCGTTGATCTGATGTCCTTGCGGTGCGTTTTGTGTAGAAAAACGGGGGGCATCACGGTGGCTGGAGACTTTGTCGATGCTACGGAGGAGAACATCGAGGATCTTCGTGCTCGTCTTTCCGCTGCGGAGCGGAAGCTGGAGAAGACTCGGCGCTCGGTGGCCGTGTCTTGTGACAAGATGCTGGGCCCGATGTTGGCGACCACTTCCGCGAGCTTCACTTCCCCAGAGTTGAGGCTTCGATAGATCCACGAGCATTGCAGCGCTTCAGTCGGAGCTCCAGGCTTCAGGATGCTGGGTGGTCAATATGTGACCTGGTGCTCGGTGATCGGTCCGGAGTCGAGCTTGCCGATCGGCTGGCTTGTGCGCGTGAACAGGTGGATGGTCGACGGCTCGCCGTTGGCTTGCACCGGTGCCTTCTGCGGGGCTTGGGGGTCTGGGCGTTGCGCTGTCCCACTACCCCGCCCTCGACCTTCAGCTTCTTCATGGCTTTCACGAAGACAGGCTGGTCGCGAGCTCTGGGGAGTTCGGTGACGCGGTTGCTTCCGCCGCGCTCTCCTTAGCCGAACTTGTCTCGAGAAGGGTGATCAAGGAGGAGGTGGACAGGAGCCAGAGGCTGAGCAGTCCTTCTTCATAGTTAGGGCTTCTTCTTGGTTTCCATTTATATTTGTGACTTGTCCGAACTGTAACATCTCCTTTTGTACATGTAAGGAAGGGATCTTAGATGTCTTGGTCGTGAATGCAATGAAGATTGGGAAAAAAATTATGATGTCTTTGAGCTCTAGATTGATAGGTAGTCTCCGAGCACCTTGCGAGGGTTTGTTCGCTCCTTTCTTCACGCGGTGCTTCCTTGTATATATTATATTTATTGTTTTTTCGAGGATCATGTGGTGCTGGAGGTTGGATCTGGTCTTGGCATTGGAGGGAGGATATCCGACCGCAAGGAATCCACAAAGAGGAAAAAAGACAATCCTGGCGTCTATATATTATGTCTGCCCGACTTGGGGCTTACAAATGCAACTGGTGACGCCTAAGCTACACTTTATGGTGAATGACGCCCCCTTTTAGTTGTCGGGTGGTGCGGATGTTGTCCGTGCCGCCTTTGCCGATCCCTCGGGGTGAACATTGACCATCCTCGTGTCCTTCGAGGGACTGGTTGAGGATGGGTTGGGAGTGATTCTTGCGGTCACTCATTGAGCCGAGCTGGGCGCTGCTTCTGTGGCCTACACTGCGGCTATTTTGCAACCGTGTTGCTTGCACAGCAGGGCCTGGAAGAATTTTGCTTCCACAATGATGGTTCCCCCAGGGCCGGGCATCTTCAACTTCAGGTAGGTGTAGTTTGGGATGGCCAGAAACATTGCATAGGATGGCCTTCCCCAGAATGGTGTGGTAGGTGTCGTCGAAATTGGGGACCTCGAAGGTGAGGGTCTCCATGCGGAAGTTGGACTTGTCCCCGAAAATGATGGAGAGGTCGATTTTTCCTAGCGGCACTACCTGTTGGCTGGGGATGACACCGTGGAAGGGGGCTCATGTCAGGGGGAGACTCGAACGTGAGATCCCTAAGGCATCGAGGGTCCCAACATAAAGGATGTTGAGACCGCTTTCCCCGTCCATTAAGACCCTGGTCAGGCGTTTTGAGTCTATGACTAGGTCCCCGACCAGGGGGAAGTGCCCGTGCTGTGGTATGTGGTCGGGATGGTTCTATCGGTCGAAGGTAACCGCCGAATCAGAACACCAAAGAAAGGTTGGGATGGAGGGAGCGACAATACTAACCTCTCGGGTTGTCAGCTTCTGCCTACGACGGCTCTCGTAGGCTTGACTTCCTTCGAGGATCATGAGGAAGCCCTATGGCATGGGGAAGCTCGGCTCGTTGGGCTCGGGACTCGTCTCGGTGGGCCTCTTGACTTTGTCGCCCGCTGCATCCGGCTCCATGCTGACAAAGCGCTTCAGCAGAGCGCAGTTTTTGAGGGCATGCCATACCGGATAGGTGTGGTTGGTGCACGGCTTCTCAAGGACTTTCTCGAAGTAATCCGTTTTCCCTATTGCCGGTATTTTACCTTCGTGCCGTTCGACGGTCGCGATGAGGTATCAACCACTGTTTGTTGGGTATTGTTGCTTGCCATCTGTCACACCCGGTTTTTCCGAAGGACAACCGAGTGAATGTCACATGTATGCCAGGATCATTTTCTCATACATGTGATGATAAAGAGTGAAGCATCATTTATTACAAGCCAGGTGTCGAATATAAATAAGTCTTAAATAGCAAATGTCTCGATGGACAATAATAAGTTCATCTCAAGTAAATAAACTAGCAGCGGAATATTATTCTTGTGGGCTCCGTCACAGGCGTTGCCCAGGGGTCTCCATGAACCTAGAAACCTTCTTCGGGTCCAAAGTCTTGGTCATTATACACCACCTCATTATCTTGACCTGAGCAGCAATATAAACCAACAAATATGCAAGGTTGAGTACCGATGGTAGTCAGCAAGTGTGGGAAAGTTATGTCATGCATGGCTAGAACAAGGGGAGGTCGAACTCATGGTTAAAGCACTACGCAATTAATACCTATCACCTTAGCTTATTAAGCACCTATATTACTACACAGGTGAAATGGTCCCAATCTCCCATCCCATCATCAAAATCAAATAACCATAACATCATTTCCAATGTTAAGCTCGCCGCTTAATATCCACAACTTCCAAAGCCATCATCCTCTAATCATGAATAAGTCCAAGCCGCTCTTGACCGTGAGCACGGCTGTCATGACAGTTTTGACTCTGCAGAGTTTGCACCACTGTACCCACATGTAGTGATTTCATCCCCCGTTGCCGGGTGGACTAAAAGAACCTCCATTATGCCAGTGGCTACGAACCACATTCACACTTCCTAGGTGTGTAGCCAGGAGATCACTACGAAGCCTTTACAAAGGGATTCCCGACGAGCGTGGGCCCACTGAGGTTTCACCCCTAACAGCATACAAGAGGCTCCAACCCCGCTGCAGTGGCCCCCTCTTGAGCCTTGCGGTTCATATGGTAGTCTAGCTGACACCTATTCCCCGCAGCATCCAACACACCCATACTACGCCGGGGATACACCTAATTAATTGGCCAAGCTGCCCCATCTCAGCATGTGGTTGGCACGGTAAAGCCAGGTTACATGCTCCATGAACCGGTCCTTAGGATCTAGGCAAGTACTAAACACAAACCAGAGTCTCGTGCACCCAGCACCAACCAAAACATCCAACTTGCCTTGATCCCTACCTCTACATAACTCACAATATCTCATTCAAGAGTATGTTAAAATAAACTGATGATCTCATATCCCAAATATCCCATCCTAAGCATGGCTAAGCATAAGCATGTAAATAAATGACGTGATAAAATAAAGCCCAACCCAAGCTACAAGGAAACAAGGTAATGCAATTCTAGGGAAACATCCTAGCATGGGTTTCATATTTCATTTGACAATGCAAATAATTCTATCTACACATCCTAGCATAGGATCAAAGTGGTCAAGGACACTTGCCTCCTTCCTGCTGCTCTTGAAATGGGTAGTCCTGATCTTGGAAAGGAAGAACTTGCTCTAGAGCAGGTTCTACATCATACCATCACACATAGCAAAAGAAAAACAACAATCCATAAGACATAGTTCACACTTCGACTTCATACAAACCACACATTCACATTTATGAAAGTCATTCACAATTATATGTGTTGTGGTTACTCTATGGGTGTTGATTTGTGGCTTACATGCACTTTTAATCATGTGTATATGATTCCTACTTTTGTATTCACATTTATGCTTGTATACTATATATATGAGTTTCCAATTTAAATAAATTCCTTATATTCAATTACTACACCTTTTAGCTACTAAGTATGCATGAAAGGTATTTTCCTACTCCATATGTGTCTTCAGAACTTCTACCCACCCTAAACTGAATTCTTTGGATTTTGGAAACTTCATTTATCATTTTCTAATTATTTATACCTAGCTTGCTATATTTTCAAATTTACTTCCTATGCCTCAATGGGTACTTTATTATGAAAATAGTAAGACACATCATCTAAACAGAATAGATTCTGATCCAAAATAGTTAATAATATATTTTTGATCTTTTCCTCTGATGTAAACTATTTTATATTTATTTTTCTAATTTTCAGAATTATTCTCTACTTAAAAATGTGTCCCTCTAACTAATAAATGTGAATAATCAATTATACAGATTCATTTCAGCCAAAAATCTATTTTTATCTCACTCCAAGGTTTTCTAAGTACTGGGAAAGTTTTTAATTTGAATTTGACACTATGTTTGTCCCACCTTTTAAATTTTAAATACTAGCCACTTATTCAAATTCCTAACTTTAATATCAAATAGGGTTAAAAAGGTTCTCACCCCACTACAGGGTCCATTAATTTATTTTAAGAATTTCCAGGGGTCTAACTACACTTAATAGAGGGGTTTTTCCTAATTTTTATCAAGTCCAGAGGCTAAAACTGATTTTTAAATGAATTTACATGATTTTCTGAAGTTCCAGGGGCTAGATCAGAAGTTTCTGGGGCTAGCTCTTATTTTCCGAGAACCCCAGGGGGTAGCGCGTAAGAATTCCAGTCTTTATAACGTGGAGTTGACGTGGACCGTCCGATTTAAAACAGACGGCTGAGATTATAACATCGAACCGGTACGCGGGGATTTAAACTCTACCGTGCGATTTAAAATAAACGGCGCACAAGCGGCCACGTCGCTCTGATCGAGCGCGGGCGGCGCTGCCCGGCGGCGCATGGCGGCGGGAGGCGGCGATCTCGCCGGAGAGTTTCGGATCTTCGTAAATTCTTCCTAGAACTGTGATTTTATGGCATAGATCGGTAGAGGGGAGGTCGAGGATCTCACCTCGGGGGTTTTCTTGAGCTCGGAGGTCCTGGAAGGCGGTCGGCGACGAGGTCCGAGGTGAATTCACGTCGAGGCTCGTCGGCGCTGTGTTTGAACCGCAAATCACCGAGTTTTCTGCACCTGCAAGGTTCCCCGGAGGCTGTGGATCAAGACCAGCGAGTTAGATCAGAATTCCCGAGCATAGATCGAGCAGAATTCGCCGGAGGGGCTCGGGTTCTCACCGGAGAGAAAGTCGGCGGATCGTGGGGGAAAAACGGGACAATGCCGGGGTTTTTATAGACGGGGGAGGGCGGCGGGTTGGTTTAGATCGAGCTGGAGTCTTCGGGGTCCGGAAGTCGACTGGGATACACGAGATTTTCCGGTCGGTTTTGATTCGGGGTGAGAGAGTCCGGCCGAGCGCGGGCGCGAGCGCGAGGAGGAAGAAAGGTTGGCGGGCCCTGCGTGTCAGTGGGAAGAAGGGGGGCGCGCGCGGCTGCGGGCTGGCGCGGGATCGGGTGGGCCGGCTGGTGGGTTTCGGCCCACTGGCCGGTTTTTTTCTGTTTTCCTTTTTCTTTTTCTATTTCTTTTCTGTTTTGAGTTTAATTTGAATTCCAGTTTGAATTTGAATTTTTGCAACACATGCAACACGTCCAAAAAATTTTAAATTCCCCTCTTAACAGGATTTTGGGGTGTTACACCATCGCTTGCTCGCCTCCTCTTGTCGCCTTTGCGAGGTGCCTCCTTGCTTCCCACATCAGGGTTCTTCGGCTTTCGTCTATCGAAGATGGCCCCGACTGTTTCCTTGTCGGAAGCATGGTTTGTGGCGTTGTCGAGGAGGTCCCTGGTGCTTCTTGGCTTGACACAGCTGAGCGTGTGCATGAGGGATTCGCAGGCCGTCCCCGAGAGGAAAGTTGCGACGACAGCAGCGTCGACGACGTCAGGGAGCTTATTGCACTTCTTCGAAAATTGCAGGATGTACTGCTGCAGGGTCTCGTCCGATTTCCGTCGGCAGCCGTTGAGATCCCAGGAGTTACCGGAGCACGCGTAAGTCTCCTGGAAGTTGCCGACAAACGTTTCCTCGAGCTCGGCCAAGTTTTGGATGCTGTCAGGTGGAAGGTATTCGAGCCACGCCCGGGCTGGCTCGGCTAGGTATATAGGAGGTATTGCATGATAAAGTTATCCTCCTCCGCCCCGCGTCTAGGCAGACCAGGCGGTAGTCTTCAAACCATATGGCAGGGTTGGCTCCCCGCCATATTTCCCAATGTTGGTCGGGGCCCGGAACCCTTGCAGAAAGGGCGTGATGCGTATCTGCTCTATGAGGGCTCTGGGTCCTGGGAAACCGGGGCTCAGGCTCCGTCCTCTTTCGTGGCCGCGGTAGTCAGCCCGATGGGGCAGTTGGGGCCGAGAGTCGGGAGGTGAGTCCGTGAGGCACTCCTGAGTTTGCCGCCTGGCTTCGAAAGTCCGGTGGAGGTCGCAGGGCCCCACATGTTCATGCACTGAGTTGCGCAAAGGGGTTGATGACCCGAACCTCTCAGGTCGGGTTGCTCGGCTCGGCGTGCAGGTTCTGATGTGGTTTTTTCACTCCTGCCAGGCCTCCGGCTCTAGCTGGAGGTTGACAAATACCGAGCCTGGGCGAAGGAACTTTCAGCCCGCTAGGCGGCGGCCGAGGCCAGGAGCGCCTGAAGGTCTTGGTGAGCCCGCCAAGCTTCAGGGTTGGTGGGCTCTGGCATGTTGTGCAGTATGACGGTAGCGGCCGCCACGTTCTAGCTGGCCCTCTGAAAGCGCGGGACCAGACCGTTGTTGACGATGTCGGCTTGAACCTGTCTGGCGCGGAAGCGTACCATGTTTGAACCCGAAATGGGGCCAGGGCATGCTGTTTCTGCAGTGGCGTTTTTGTTGAACCGAGCTCGGTCGTCCCATGTGGCGGCGCGTCGTGCCGCGAGCTGGTCGGCCAGC
Organism: Neostapfia colusana; assembly: GCA_030760725.1. NCBI lineage: Eukaryota > Viridiplantae > Streptophyta > Magnoliopsida > Poales > Poaceae > Neostapfia > Neostapfia colusana. The sequence goes on along the minus strand of JASWHV010000007.1, from coordinate 96,931,595 downwards.
TCACGGTGTCGTGCCTCCGACAGATCGAGGTCGCCTTGTGGGCTCGCGCTAATCAGTGTAGCAAGCTGGGAGGCATTGGCCGCTTCGGCGACGTGGCACTCGCAAGAGGGGTGCTTGATACCTTCGGCGGCGGCGTCGGAGCTGGGGTTATACTCCAAAATGTGGTGAAAGGATGTTGGTGCGCGTTCGGTCATCCCAGCAATGGCCGATGTCAGGGCATCGTACGTGGCGTATGCGCCATTGGAGATCCGGAGGGTGCCGAGGCTGCTGGCGAAAAAGTTCAGTGTAACACCCTCAAATTCATTTCCATGCATTGCATACTTTTTTCATGTAGAGAAACATTATAAAAGAAGTAGAAATGGAGAAAGAACTATAGAAATGGAGAAAGAACTATAGAAATGGAGAAAGAACCACAGAAATGGAGAAAAGAACCATAGAAATGGAGAAAAAACCATATAAATGGAGGAAGGAACCATAGAAATGGAGAAAGAACCATAGAAATTTAGGAAGGAACCATAGAAATGGAAGAAAAACGACATAAATGGAGAAGGGAATATAGAAATGGAGAATGGGGCATAGAAATGGAGAAGGGCAATGTACAAATGGAGAATGGGACATAGAAATGGAGAGGGGAATGTATAAATGGAGAATGTGACATAGAAATGGAGAGGGGAATGTAGAAATGGAGAATTGGACATAGAAATGGAGAGGGGAATGTAGAAATGGAGCAAGTGACATAGTAATGGTTAGGAATGGGAAAAAGATAGCTGAAATGAGCCATTCCCAAATTTCCCCCAAAATTTCTAAATTCCCCAATTCCCAGAGAGGGAAAATTTCCCCACATTTTGGTGATAAAATCCCCAAGGCTTCTGCACCGCAAGAGATAAGTTTGTTAAGATCCAAAAAAAATTGAGCTCCAATTGGAGTAGGACTCTCCTTTTCCCCCTTATAAATATAACCCCCACCCCATTGGCCGACCCCTCTCTCTTTTGGTCGTCCCTCCCCGGCTGCCAAGCCCCCTTCCTTGCTGCCAAGTCGCCAAGTTTCCCCCCTTGCCGGAATTTGGCCACCGTCGAGCCCCGTCGAGCCCCGCCGTCGCCGGAGAAGAAGCCCGACGATCTGTCCTACCAAAATTTTCCAAAGAAAAATTCCCCACTATTGCCATTGCTAGGAGGAAGGCCCTTCCACCAAAAGGAAGTGAGGTAGGTCCCCATTACCCATCTTACGATGTTGCCGCTGTTTCTACGTATCTGTTTTCGTCGCCCCCTTCGAGCAGAAACTTTTACGTGTGGATAGATCTTGTTTTGATCGATTTTTGACGGTGGAATTGATCTAGATCTTGAGTCTAGATGACCACCACGTCCACACTTGATCCCTACACCCTTGTTCATCATAAAACCCCATGAAAGCCCGTTAAAACATGCAAGAACACTTACAAACTGGTTTAATAAAACAGCACCATAGGATTTGCATTCATCTACCCCATTGCATCTTGAGTAAAGTTTGTGCATGATGATTGATTGCTGTAAATTTTTTATGTGCATGGTCATAAGTAGAAGGACAAGCTCAAGAGTCCATATACGAGGATCTGCAGCACTAAGACATTGAGACGCTCGAACAACAAGAACCAAGGGAGCAAGGCAAGTGCCCCTTGACCATATTGATCCCATGTTTTGAAACAGTTTTGTTTGCGAAAACGTGTACGCTTGAGTCAACTTGATGGGACACCCTTTTATAGGAGTTTACTAGTTTTGTTATCCATCCTTGTCGCCGGAAAAGTTGATGAGTCGGGTATGGTCATTTTTCCTTTTTGCTTCGCTTAATCCACGGGATACGGGAAGCTGAATTAAAACATGGTTAGCAACTGCACTCATATGAATAATGATGATGAGAACTTGATGATGTTAATGAGCATGGAATTGGGGCGATCTAGGCAAGCTTGGTTCATGGATGTTGCTGAATGAGATGGTGGTTTACTTGACATACATCTAAGGGCCGGTTCATGCCAGCACATGCCAGAAAAACAGTGCCACCACAAGGCCAAATATGGGTGCGGCTTAGCTGACTAATTAGGTGCGTTGCTAGCTTGTTATGGACCGTGGATGGCGCGGGGAATGGGAGTCGAGGAGGACTGTGTAAAAGTCCCAGAACTTGTAAATGCAAAACTTGAGTTGTGAATAAAGTTGAGTTTAATTTCAAGAATTGGGACTTGCAAAAACTTTCATAAACATGTGAATATGGTTTTGTGCAAAAAGAGTTTAAACTAGTCTTTGAACTAAATTGTTCCCTTCAATCATAAGGTGGCCATTTCCAAAATTAGGGTTCCAAACTGTTGGTTCAAAACTCTCATTTGCAGGGGCCAACTAAAAAATCAGATAGCATATTAAAATTCTTCAGGTCCAAATTATGAGGAAGGCAAATGTTGAGAAAATTTGGAGGTGCTTTGATATGTATAGCAAAGAGACTTGTGAATTTTCATTGAAATTTGAATTCAAATTATAAACTGAGGTAAACTTGTCAATTTGCCAAATGGTTTTTGAATTTGAGTTTCTCATGGTTGAAGTTTGTCTATGCCAAAAATTGGAGATATTTAAAGAGGGATAAGGAGGGGAGTCTAAAGGTGGGACCCACATGTCATTGGAAGAAAACTTACAACTGAAGGAAACCTGTTCTTCTGTTCAGACTCGAACCCGGGCAGCAGAACATGCGCCACCGAGGGGGAGGAAATGCCGCCACCTCCCAGCTGCTTGAGCAGCGCTGGATAGCAGCTCGTGGGCTGCTTAAGCGCGCAGCGTGATCCACTTCCCCAGTGACCGAGCTCCTGTCCGTTGCTTAACCCCCACGCAAGAACGAAATCGAGCCGCCGCTCGGGCCCTTGATCGGAAAACTGCCAGACTCGTGCCCACCGAGCCTCCCAAGCTGAAAATCGGCACCAGGGGACTATTCTCTCCCTTCTTGGAACAAACCCGAGAGATTTTCAGCTGCCCCGACCAAGAACGGTGTGTGCGTGTGGTGACCCGAGAGCTAAATCCGAATGGACTCACATGGACAGCCCAACCGAGGGATTGCCATTGCCGAACGAGGACTCCCACGGACGCGCCGTCTACCTGTGCTACTCAGCCCCATGTCCTAAAGCACGCCGTGGATCATCGAGCTCCAATTCGGCGATTTTCTTTGGGCGCATGCAAAGTGACCTAGGGTAAGGATTTAGCAAAATTCGATTGCAATTCATGTTTTTAGCCCCCCAAATCATGCACGCATGCACTAGACTGCATAGAGGTCGATTTTACTTCACAACCCTAGCTAGAAATTGCTTGTACACGAGCTAATTTGATGTTTTCGGAGTTCAAGCATGGCGGCACGTCTCGGGCGTCCGGTGAAACCCTAGTAACCTCCGTTCCCGAGCTGCTTTGTGGCCATGTCGAGTTTCCTTAGGCGTCATTGATGCTTTAGAGCTGATCACCCGGGGTTTTCGTGGGCTGGAGTGATGGGTCATCGGCGCCGAAGCTTCACCGAGGCCTTTGCACACCGCCGACCTGGTTCCGAACTTCTAGAGCTTGTGCTGACACCGTAGATTGGTTGGCCGTCCCCAAAAACCCCCAGGCGGCGAGCACCGGGCCGAGAGGCGCCCGGGAGACTGGAATCTGGCAATCTTCGGCGAGCCCGGCGGCGTGCTGGCGCGGGCGCGGGCTGCCGAAGGTTGAAGACGACCGGGCTGGTCCTGCGTGTCAGCGACCAAAAATTATATTTTCTGATCGACTGCGGCTCCGGGATCCCCTGTGGCAACGTGGGAAAGGTTCTGTGGCCCCGTGTGGCTCGGTTTCAGCGGTTGACACCTGTGCCTGGGACCCACCGTCAGAGTTTAAACATTTCTCGGTTTATTTCAAATACCAAATTTCATTCAAACTTTGAGAGGGCATAACTTGTGCTAGGAAACTCCAAATTTAGTGATTCAAATTGGGTTCGATTAAGATTGCAAAACTATATCCAAATATGGAACCCAATTTTCAGGAAAAGCATTATTTAATTCTAGGAAATTCTTTAAAAATTTTCATCAAAAGAATTTTAGAAGGAGTTTGGTTCATCCAAAAATCCTCAAATTTTTCCAGAATGTTCTTTAGGATGTTAGGAAACACCTGTAAAAATCTTTGCTCATTTGGAGTTGATTATTTAGGAGAATTCTGATTTCAAGTTTCTGTGTTCAAATGAATACAGAAACCATTTCAGAAAATTTCCAAAACTTGGAAATTCAGTGCCGGGCAGTTCTTAGCTCCAAAAATACTAGGAAAATTCATACATGCTCCCTGAGCTATGTTTTAAATTTTGGTTCACTTGAATTTGCATGAAAGTGCAAATTTATTCAGAATTAATTCCTTTGTGCCTAAATGCTTAGGGAATTGTTCTGAGTGATCTACTCAGTGAAAAATTCTAAATTTTGGTCCAGATGAATTTCTTGTGACAAGGAACTCACAAGAAAGTTTCCAGCCTCATTGGAGCCCTGGATCAGTAATGTTCTATTCAACTTCATTAGGTGATCACCACCAAGTGATGAACCCCACTTCTCACTTGATCATAGTACTTCAACCCAAACCCAAACCACTAGCACCAGTGTCATTTTAAATTCTTAAACAGAGTTCCGGTTTTAAACTTTTCTTAAGCATGTGTTAGCAAAAGTTTTACAATTAAACATATATGCATATTCATAACGTATAGTGATTAAACGTGGAAAAGTGGAGAAGAAGTGAAGCTTGGATCAAGGAGCAAGAAGGGCAGTGATTAAGCTTCAAGTCATCAGCAAATAACTTCACAATTATCTGACTTTAGTCACCTGCAAAACCAAGGCAAGCTCCGGTTTGCATTTAAGCTATTTTATAAAGTTTTTACTTTGTTCTCTACTATGGTTCGAGTTTGTATGTGCATTAGGTCAATTATGTTTATACTCCACTTGCATAACCTAAATGAACCCTGGGGTCAAGGGTAGAAAGGTGTCATCGCTGTAGAATAAGGCCGTGCTAAATAGGCTAGGACATCCGGTAGAAGACGAGTAGTTGGAATCTACTCGCAAGCTATAGTTTAGGATTACATAAGTATGGTTGGAAAAGAGGCAAACTAAAGTTTATATTTCTAAAGATGAGACCGGGCAGGAGGGTAGGCAGCGACAAGACGAGGTGTTGGTCGAGTAGCTCTGCCTGTGTCGGTTAAGGACCGATGTGTGTGCGGCCCTGGGAGCAAGCATTGAGTTATGTACCGGATGCTTACTGCTATATGGGAACCAGGAAACCGATGTACCAGGTTCACTGGATTGTAGAGGCATACCACATCGTCTCGTTAGACCTATGAGCCCGAGACGGCGCGACCGGTTCTACAGTCGAGTGTCCTGCGAAAGGTTGCCACATACGACGTAATGAAGGACGCCAGATTTGGGTCTTCAGAGGCGGGCGTATGTGTCGAGTTATCCGGGTAGTGTTTGATTCGAATCACCGTCCCTCGCGGTTATGAGTACCGCTTGCTCACTGCGCTGTGACATAGTAATCAACTTGTGTGGAAACAGTTTGCAAAGTTTTAATTGCGTTTATGATTATTGTAAATTGCATGAAAACCCTGTTTGAAGTAGAGATAGAGCAAACTAAAGTTATTTTCCACCTTGGGACAAGTAACATTGGGATGAAGCGTTTCTTGTTTGATTGTGGAGTTCCAATGTTGCTGGGCGCAAGGTCACTACTATTATGGCTAAAATCTGAATGTTAAGGATGAACTTGTAGGCGAGTCTTTTTGCAACTTATATGTTTAGGTCTTAAGTTACTTTCATGTAGAGTTGCATGCCTTAGGAGAGACGGTTAAGTCTTGCTGAGCCTTTGTGCTCACTCCTGCTATATAAGTGGTTTTGCAGGTTAATATCGACACATAAAAAGAAGGTTGTCCAGTGTGACTCGGAGACTTCCGAGTCATGTTACACATGGAGGACCTAGCCGCTGCCATGTCTTCGTGTTGATAGCGAGAGGAGTCCGCGGGCTGGACCTCTTCTCGGGTGCTCACTAGTTATTCGATGTGAGCTGTTTATAGACTTCCGCTGTAGCTATTTTATGTAAATTATTTACAAAGAACAATTGTAAGTTTCCACTTTTGATTTATGTAATACAGTGTTCCTTATATATGTGCTGTTGGGTGTCGCATAACACGGCACCACCCAATGCGATTCCCGGGCGAGCGGCACGGCCCCGTGATCGGGACCGGGCCCTCACAACGTGGTATCAGAGCTGCATTGGTAATAGCGCACGGAATAAGGATCATATTACGACAAAACTTAGGATACGGTGAGAAAATGGTATTAGGCCCACATAAGGACTATAGTAGTATAGTTACTTAAAGTGGCATGACTAACATATGTGTTATAATTCTGAATTTTGATTATGTAACGATGCACCTACGCTCAGGTAAGCATGGTAAGGAAAGACACCTAAAGCGGTTCAATTTCGGTTAGCTCCCCTGACGAGGAAAGTGGTTCAGGGCTAGGTCTCACAGCTTGGTGCGAGACGTTAATATGAAACTCTTGGACTCTTCATGTTCCTGAGTTCATATGAAACGCTGGTACATAGCGTGCAGTAGGCAAGCAAGTGGAGACACCATCGTGTGGTCAGTAACACGATAATGTGTGCTTCTGGAAATAGCCTAGGAGGACATACGCAGCGCTTGCCATCGGCGTGCCCTGCAGGGCAGTAGGTGGTATCCGTTGGGTTGATAACATTCCCAACTGTGACGACCCGTTCATGATATACTCAGGTTCTCTGCCGTGTGGTGTTAAAACACGATCAAGTACCTTGAGACATGGCTTAACTCAAGGACGGCCGTTTGGCAATGATACAGGCATATGTATTTACTTTCAAATATGGAACTGCCTGAAATGAAAACAACCTTTCAGTGCACCACTATTGAGTGTTCTTCTGCAGGTACTAACCACGTACGTATCCTGTGTAGTACACGTGTATGCCGGTATAATCCGGTCAGGATTTTCTTTTGGTGAGGCTACATAGTACCGACATGTTTCTTACGGTGCATCGACACCGTACTACACTTACTAATCTATTCCCTATGAAGAAATGATTCATGAACTAACTTTCAACTACAAATGGAAGTTTGAAACAAGTATTAGTTACTGAACTCTTATTTGAGCTAAGATTCAAATGAGAGCTTGACTAGGCTTCAAAGATTTCAAAAACAGAGTGCTCTGTTTCTGGCAGGAATTCTGGCTGGAATTTAATGGAGCATAACTCTGAGTAGATTTAACCAATTAAGGTGTATGATACAGTTATGGAAAGATTTTCAAGTTCTCTACAACTTCTTTGTAGACCTCAAGAGCAAAATCACAGGTTAAGTTGGTGAAAAGTCCAGTTGAAGGCAGACTGTTCAGAACCAGGACAGCAGCAAAAACCTCTCTGGACCTTTCTGTTTTTAAGCCATAACTTCCTGTAGAAAAATCCTTAAGTTGTTTATGATACACCGTTGGAAAGGGTATGAAATGTGCAACGTTGTTGTAGTTCAGAGTTTGCTCAGATTCTTATTGTATTTGCATATACAACTGTGATAAAGGTAGCCACATACAAAGGAGATGCTGGCAAATTTTATCCAGGAATTCTGTCAACTTTGAGCAATCATAACTTTTGATCCAGAGATGATCTAGAGGCATATGTGTACTCATGGATAGATACTAAAGTTTACTAAAACTTTGGTATTAAACTCAAGTCAAGAATCTGTAGTTAACTTGAGTAAATTTTGGAGTTTGTGTGAACTGGTCAGGGTGGTCCAGCTGATTAGTTTAGCGTACTTAAGATTTGTTTAAACATGAATTTGGATATGCTTTCATAAAGTTCATGACATGTTCATGTTTTACTCATATTTAATTACTACTGAGATAGAATTTTGATTGACTCAAAATTTTGTTTCGTGCAGTATGTTACGCGCACATTCTCAAATGGAGCTTGGAGGTTCGAGTCGAGGTGGGAATGACTCGACTTCATCACAAGAGCCATCGCCAACCGGATTGGGGGAAATTATGGCGAAGATGAATGAAACTCTTCAAACTCTAGTTCTGAAAGGAATAAATAGAGAAGCTCAACATCACATGCTAACCTCGAGTACTTATCTGGATTTCTTGGCGACACAACAGCCGGTATCCTCCGAAGCGGCTGACCATTGTGAAGCAAATCACTGGTTACGTGTCATTGAGTCCAAGTTTGGGTTGATCCAATGTGGTGAATTCCATAAAACTCTATTTGGCACTCAGCAGCTTCACAGCTTTGCTGGAGCCTGGTGGGCAGAATACCTCGCTCTCCAACCAGAAGGGCATTGTGTCACATGGGCGGAGTTCCAGGATGCGTTTCGTGCTCGCTTCGTCCCAGCGGGCATAATGCAAACAAGTCTGGATGAATTCTGGAACCTAAAGCAAGGGGAAATGAGTGTTATTGAGTATGCGAAGGAATTCAATCGCTTAGCTCAATATGTCCCTGATTATGTGAAATCACCATCCATGAGGGATTATTATTTTTACCGAGGGCTGACTGCTAGGCTGCGATGTGAGTTGGCTCAAGTTAGCTAAGAGAATTTTGATGAGTTTGTTAGCTGTGCTATCACTCAGAAATATTATTCCAATCTCTACCTTAAAGAAAAGAGGGAGAGGGACTCATCACAGATTCATGCAATTATCTGCATCAGAAGTATCGGTTGGTAATCCGTTCACCTTCGGGTCGAGAGGTTCCACAACACTACAGGAAAAACGATCATTGACGACGGCCAAATTTATTGACGACGGGGCTGTCGTCTTTAATGTTATTGACGACGGCTTCATCTAGCCCTCGTCAATAAATTAGTTATTGACGACGGCTAGACGAGCACCGTCGTCAATAAATTATTGACGACGGTGGCCGTCGTCTTTAACTTAATTCGGGTCCACCCGAGGAGTTATTGACGACGGTGACCTAGCACCGTCGTCAACAAGGTCCTTATTGACGACAGTTTCTTAGCACCGTCGTCAATAACTTAGTTATTGACGACGGCTAGACGAGCACCGTCGTCAATAAATTATTGACGACGGTGGCCGTCGTCTTTAACTTAATTCGGGTCCACCCGAGGAGTTATTGACGACGGTGACCTAGCACCGTCGTCAACAAGGTCCTTATTGACGACAGTTTCTTAGCACCGTCGTCAATAATGGGACATATAACCCGTACGCGAGCCGGGAGACGGCCAGTGCCGCCTCCCGACTCACGCCGGACGTCTCGTCGCCGCCGCCCTTCCCCCCGCCGCCGCTGCCCGTCCCCGCTCGTCGCCGCCGCCCTTCCCCCCGCCGCCGCCGGCCGTCCCCGCCGCCGCCGCCGCCCGTCTCTGGCCCGAGGTAAATCTCCCTCCCCCTCCCCCTCCGGCCTCGCCGCCGCCCTTCCCCCCGCCGCTGCCGCCCGTCCCCGCCGCCGCCGTCGCCGCCCGTCTCTGGCCCGAGGTAAATCTCCCTCCCCCTCCCCCTCCGGCCTCCCATACTATAGACTGTATTCATGTTACGCACACACGAAATATTTTGATGCTGTCAAATAAAAAGGAGGACCTGCATGAGAAGGAGATGTTTAATATACCTTGATTTGGGTCCGCTTATCTGCATGCTAATCTTGACCGACGATCTGCTTCTGCTCAAGAAAAACGCTACTCCTTTTCGTCAAAAAAAAAACGCTACTCCTCTTTAGGTAACCTAAAGTATATGGGATAGCTATCCTTTTTTTAAACGATATGTAGCTTGCTTGTTGCGACGGGTTCCGGCGTGGTACTGTGGCAGTACTGTTGATGTGAATGATATCACTGTGCAAAGGCGGCGCATATGCAGGACTGTGACTATGCATGCAGCTAATCTGATCCTCTCTGCTAACCTGGTCATATAGCGAACTCATGTCATTTCCTACACGCTCGATCAGAGCCTTGGTTCTCGATCGATCCCACGTTTCAAAATGCTGTCCCGGCCCTCTCTCTCTCTCTCTCTCCCTCTCTGTCTGTCTTTACTTGTTCCAATTCAAAGGCCCCTCGTGTGTCAACTTCACTTGTCCCTCTCCAAAAGATATCGCCGTGATCTTCTCAGCTCCGACCTGTATCACCATGCAGCCATGCACTAGCAGCTTCACTCTCCTAGCCTCCTACTCCTGCATGGTGCATTATTCTACTAGCTCTCCTAGCCCCCCAGCTGCTGCCACCTCCCTATATACCCCTCATGCCTCTTCTTCTTCTTCTTCTCCAGGCTCAAGCCAAACCCTCCCCCGTCCTTTCCCACAAACTCGCATCGATTGCAAATAACGATGATGATGATGCGTACATCTGGGCTTCGACAGGCGCGACGTCTCCCTCTTCCACCTTGGGCATGTACAACGGGAATGGCGGCGCCTCGGCCATGATGATGAACTCATCCACCGATTGGGACAGCCCTGCCATGCCCACCGAGGGATGCTTCCTGCAGGTAACTGGCCTCGTGTCAACACTCTAGCTAGACACATAATACACACGACGCCGAATTCCGCTTCCCCGGCTCTTCTAGTGGCATGGCTCCAGGGCCACCCATACGCACCCTACTGGATCCTGAAACAAAAACTCCATCATGAAACCACTTATATTGCACCCTACTGGATATCTAAAGTTTATTCTAGCTGATACAAGTTGATGTCATCCAAAATGTAACTTTTTAAGGCACAGGAATAGCACAAATGATACTGTGCCTAGAACACATCCTAAATATGAGCATTTCAGGATGGCATGACATCATAGTTATTAAGGCGGTAAGGCGACATAAGGCGACCTACCCCTTTTTACCTTTTAAGCGATAAGGCATAAGGCGAGGCAACACCTTAGTAATATGCTTCCATTGCCCCTGGTCTTTTTAACATGGTTCGCCACGCCGCGCCCCGAGCCCCGCCCTGCTGTGCCGCCCGGCCCCGCCCCAAGCCCCGCCCTGCCGTGCCGTCCGACCTTAGTTGATTAATTGTTTAATTAGTATTGTAATTGATTATTGTTTAATTAATACTTTGATTGATTCTGTGATTAGTTACTATATGTAAATAAATGGGTTTCGGCCCGGTCCGGCCTGACACGACCCATTTAGGGTCTGTCACGGCTCATTTAGTGGTAATGTATTAGTCGAGACAGGCACGGAGGACGGCAAGCTCCCGCGCGTGGACTGCGGGCCCCAACGGTGCGGTTTCATCTTTGAACCACTTACAATGGGGTATAACGTACGACGGCTAACCCTAAAGGCGTCGTAAGATAATGGCAGGCCCCAACGGGGCATAACTTAGGACGGCTGACCCACTTCTTTGTCTCTCCTTTTTTCCTTCTCTCTCGTTCTTTCCTCTCTCTCTTTTAAATGACTCAAAAACGAAAGATTGACGTAAACCTATACTCAAAAACTTACTCAAACATAGCCAAATCTAGCTAACTTGCTCAATTTTAACTTGTAATGAGTTTATTTAATCATATACACATTTGTGAACTTCTAATTTGTCTAACTATACATGTACATCATAGGGATCGGCGACACGGGCTCAGGAAACTCCATCCCCTCAGCAACCAGCGTTTGGACGAGCGCACGACGACTTCCTGGACTCCGGTGGCAGCGGTCGGGGTAACGTAGGGTAGTGTGGCGTGCGTATAGTGTTTTTATGCAATTCTGTGATGTATATTTTGATTGCATGTGATCTGGCCATCGAGCCAGGGCTGGCCTCGAAGCCAGGGCAGGATTTTCTGTTTTTTTAAAAAAAATTGAAAAGCTTATTGACGACGGTTTCTGGTACTTGGCCGTCGTCAATAAGCCATTAGTATTGACGACGGCCAGGTACCAGAAACGGTCGTCAATAAGCAATTGTTATTGACGACGGCCTAGTGTAAACCGTCGTCAATAAGCCACGGTTACTGACGACGGTTTCCTGGCCGTCATCAATAAGCTTATTGACGACAGCCTGGTTTAGCTGTCGTCAATAAGTTTATTGACAACAGCTAGATTTAGCTGTTGTCAATAAATTTATTGACGACGGTTACCGTCGTCAATAAACTTATTGACGACTAATAATTGACGACAGCTGAAAACCGTCGTCTATAAACTTTTACCGTCGTCAATAACTTATTGACGACGGTAGTGTCCTTATTGACGACGGTTTCCGGCCGTCGTCTATAGTCCCGATTCCTGTAGTGCAAGAGGTGCAGTCATTCTGGGAGTATGACGACTCTTCTACTCCCCAGAGGTTTTATTCACCTCCACCACAGCAGCAACTTAATTTTCATGCACCTCAGTATCAACAAGGTGCACCAGAATGTTATTTCCCTCAAGATGTTGAGGATGATCCCGGTGATTTCTCAGCTGAACCGAGTGGTGTCCCACTTCATATTGAAAATGAACTCAACGTCAATGAAGCAACTGAACCGAGCAGCAACATTATGTCTGTGGGTTCAGTTCCAAAGAGTTATCTTGGGCAGCAAAGAAAAGTCATGTCCAAAGTGGGAATTGTTAATTATGTGTCAGTCAATGATCTTCCCAAAGGAGGTCCAGTTCTTGCGGGCAGGTTCACATTAAATGACAAGCCGGTTGTCATTTTATTTGACTCTGGTGCAACAACTAATTTCATTAGCAAGGCGACGGTGATCCGGGATAGAATCTCCACAACTACCACAAAAGGTTCTTACCTTATTCATTCGCTAGGTGGAGACATATCGACTAATGAAGTCGTTTCTCAAGCACCACTGTGTTTGGGTGGAAAATTTTATCCTACCATCCTCATTATTCTCGAAGATCAAGGAATCAATGCCATATTGGGAATATCATGGTTGACCTTCCATAAGGCTGTTCTGGACATCGAGAACAGGAGTGTTCATTTGGACTCTCCACTTCACGGGCGTCAAACATTGTATCTCGGCAAAGTGGTTTCCAAAGACCAGGAAGTATGTAATGTCGAGGCTTGCAAGTTAGAAGACATTCCGGTAGTCCGTGAATATCTGGACGTGTTTCCCAAAGATCTTCCAGGCTTACCACCTGAGCGCGAGGTGGAATTCAAAATAATGTTGATACCGGGAACCACGCCGATCTCTCAGAGACCATACAAAATGGCTCCGAATGAATTAGCTGAACTGAAGGAGCAACCCAAAGATCTGATGGACAAGGGGTTCATTCGTCCAAGTTCATCACCATGGGGTTGCTCAGCTTTATTTGTGAAGAAGAAGGATGAGACGCTGAGGCTATGCGTCGATTATCGTCCGTTAAATGCTGTGACGATAAATAACAAGTATCCACTACCAAGAATTGATATTCTCTTCAATCAGCTAGTAGGTGCTAAAGTCTTCTCCAAGATGGACTTATGGTCGGGATATCATGAAATCAAGATTCGAGCGGAGGATATCCCGAAAACAGCATTCTTGACAAGATATGGACTCTATGAGTATCTTGTCATGTCATTTGGGTTGACCAATGCTCCGGCTCACTTTATGTATCTTATGAACTCGGTGTTCATGCTGGAGCTGGATCAGTTCATTGTGGTATTCATCAACGACATTTTGGTCTATTCCAAATCAGAAGAGGAACAAGCTAAACATTTGCATATTGTGCTCCAACGCTTGAGAGATCACAAGCTCTATGCAATGTTTAGTAAATGTGAATTCTGGATTAACCAAGTGCCGTTTCTTGGACATATTATTTCAGCGGAAGGCATTGCTGTTGATCCAAGAAAGATTGAACAAGTACTGAAATGGAAGTCTCCAACATCAGTTTATGAAGTTCGTAGCTTCTTAGGTTTGGCGGGATATTATCAGAGGTTCATCCCGGGCTTCTCAAAAATCTCTAAACCTATGACAGAGCTACTGAAAAAAGGGCATCAAATATGATTGGAGCAAGCCATGTGAGGAAGCTTTTCAAGCGTTGGTGAAACACCTCACCACATCCGAGGTTTTAGCTCAACCGGATACAACCAAGCCTTTTGATGTTTATTGTGATGCGTCCGGCATCGGACATGGTTGTGTGCTCATGCAAGGAGAACACGTGGTCGCATATGGATCACGGCAATTACGGAATCATGAGCAACATTATCCAACTCATGATCTCAAGCTTGCTGCCGTGGTATTAGCTTTGAAGATGTGGAGACGTTACCTATTGGGAAATCTGGTTCATCTCTACACCAACCACAAAAGCTTGAAGTACATATTCACTCAAAAAGAGTTGAATATGCGACAACGGCGATGGTTGGAGCTGATCAAGGACTATGAGATTGAAATTCATTATCATCCGGGCAAGGCAAATGTGGTTGCCGATGCACTCATCCAGAAGTCTCATATTTATAATCTGACCATTACGGCGATAGAAGAGGAAGAACCGAGTCTCTACTTGGTTCCATATGGAGCTCTACATAATCTAGCTATCATACCCACATTGAAAGAGGAGGTTATGAAAGCTCAAAAGCAAGATAAGGGCATGGCTCATATCAAAAGGAGGTTGAAGAATGGGGAGATGAAATGTTTCCGGTTAGATGATGAAGATACCTTATGGTTCAAGGACCGGATAGTCGTACCCCGTGATAGGAGGCTGCAGAAGAAAATTTTGGATGAGGCTCAATTATCCAAATTCTCTATTCATCCGGGCATCAATAAAATGTACCAAGACCTCCAGAAGAAGTTTCGGTGGACACATATGAAACGTGAAGTTGCAAAATACGTTTCAGAGTGTGATACGTGTTGAAGAGTTAAGGCCGATCATGTGAAGAAGTCAGGCCTGTTGCAACCGCTACAAATACCAGCATGGAAGTGGGAAGACTTGAGTATGGATTTCATCGTCGGGTTGCCGATGACCTCCCACCACCATGATTTGATTTGGGTAATCGTTGATCGATTAACCAAATCAGAACGTTTCATTCCAGTTCATACCAAATACAGCGCCAAGCAGTATGCGGAGATGTACATAGCACGAATCTTGTGCTTGCATGGAGTTCCCGGTACCATTGTCTCCGACAGAGGATCGCTTTTCATAGCCCGTTTCTGGGAACAGCTACACGCATCCATGGGAACCAAATTGATTCGAAGCTCCGCGTATCACCCTCAAACCGATGGGCAAACTGAGAGGGTGAATCAAACTTTGAAGATATGCTAAGGGCGTGTGCCATCCACCACGGTAAGAGCTGGGATGATCACTTACCGTTGACGGAGTTCTCATATTACAACGGTTATCAAACGAGCATAAAAATGGCACCTTATGAAGCTCTCTATGGCCGGAAGTGCCGCACACCGTTGAACTGGTGTGAATCCAGCGAGAGAGTTATTTACGGGATTGATCTCGTAAATGAAGCTGAAGAGCGGGTCAGGATTATTCAAGCAAATCTTAAAGCCGCTCAGTTCACAAAAAAGAGCTATGCGGATAAGATATATCATCCTCTGAACTTTCAAGTTGGAGACCACGTATATCTCCGCGTATCTCCTATGAAGAGAATTCACCGATTCACAGTGAAAGTAAAATTAGCTCCGCGTTTTATCGGTCCCTTCGTTATCATCGAAAGATGTGGACCCGTGGCATACCGTGTGGAAGTACCGGCAGCCTTAGCCGGAGTTCATAACGTCTTCCACATATCTCAGTTGTGGAAGTGTTTGAAAGTTCCAACGGTGATTCTCATGGAAGGCATAGAATATTTGAAGCCGGGCCTCACTTATGTTGAGATCCAACCCGGATAATTGATGAAAAGACTCGCGAGAGCAGGAATCGGACGCTGCAATTTTTCAAGGTGCTATGGGAAAATCACACGTCCGACGAAGCTACTTGGGAAAGCGAGGAGTATTTACAACGTAATCGTCCGGAGTTATTAGAGGCTTATGTTCGGTAGTCATCCTCCCCGCATTGTTCTTAATCATGAATCTTGGGACGAGATTCTTTTTAAGGGGGGACGAATGTAAAAGTCCCAAAACATGTAAATGCAAAACTAGAGTGGTGAATAAAGTTGAGTTTAATTTCAAGAATTCGGACTTGCAAAAACTTTCATAAACATGTGAATATGGTTCTGTGCAAAAGGAGTTTAAATTATTCTTTGAACTAAATTGTTCCCTTCAATCATAAGGTGGCCATTTCCAAAATGAGGGTTCCAAACTGTTGGTTCAAAACTCTCATTTGCAGGGGCCAACTAAAAAATCAGATGGTATATTCAAATTCTTCAGGTCCAAATTATGAGGAAGGCAAATGTTGAGAAAATTTGGAGGTGCTTTGATATGTGTAGCAAAGAGACTTGTGAATTTTCATTGAAATTTGAATTCAAATTTGAAACTCAGGTAAACTTGTCAATTTGCCAAATGGTTTTTGAAATTGAGTTTCTCATGGTTGAAGTTTGCCTGTGCCAAAAATTGGAGATATTTAAAGAGGGATAAGGAGGGGAGTCTAAAGGTGGGACCCACATGTCATTGGAAGAAAACTTACAACTGAAGGAAACCTGTTCTTCTGTTCATACTCGAACCTGGGCAGCAGAGCATGCGCCACCGAGGGGGAGGAAATGCCGACACCTCCCAGCAGCTTGAGCAGCGGTGGAGAGCAGCTCGTGGGCTGCTTAAGCGTGCGGCGTGATCCACTTCCCCAGTGACCAAGCTCCTGTCCGTTGCTTAACCCCCACGCAAGAACGAAATCGAGCCGCCGCTCATAGCCGCCTCGGGCCCTTGATCGGGAAACTGCCAGACTCGTGCCCACCGAGCCTCCCAAGCTGAAAATCGGCACCAGGGGACTATTCTCTCCCTTCTCGGCACAAACCCGAGAGGTTTTCGGCTGCCCCGACCAAGAACGGTGCGTGCGTGTGGTGACCCGAGAGCTAAACCCGAACGGACTCACGTGGACAGCCCAACCGAGGGATTGCCATGGCCGAATGAGGACTCCCACGGACGCGCCGTCTACCTGTGCTACTCAGCCCCAAGCCCTAAAGCACGCCGTGGATCATCGAGCTCCAATTCGGCGATTTTCTTTCGGCGCATGCAAAGTGACCTAGGGTAAGGATTTAGCAAAATTCGATTGCAATTCATGTTTTTAGCCCCCCAAATCATGCACGCGTGCACTAGACTGCATAGCGGTCGATTTTACTTCACAACCCTAGCTAGAAATTGCTTGTACACGAGCTAATTTGATGTTTTCGGAGTTCAAGCATGGTGGCACATCTCGGGCGTCCGGTGAAACCATAGTATCCGCTGTTCCCGAGCTGCTTTGTGGCCATGTCGAGTTTCCTTAGGCGTCACTGATGCTGTAGAGCTGATCGCCCGGGGTTTTCGTGGGCTGGAGTGATGGGTCATCGGCGCCGAAGCTTCACCGAGGCCTTTGCACGCCGCCGACCTGGTTCCGGACTTCTAGAGCTTGTGCCGACACCGTAGATCGGTTGGCCATACCCAAAAATCCCCATGCGGCGAGCACCGGGCCGAGAGGCGCCCGGGAGACTGGAATCCTGCGCTCTCCGGCGAGCCCGGTGGCGCGCGGGCACGGGCTGCCGAAGGTTGAAGACGACCGGGCAGGTCCCGCGTGTCAGCGACCAAAAATTAAATTTG
Source organism: Neostapfia colusana (assembly GCA_030760725.1). Lineage (NCBI taxonomy): Eukaryota > Viridiplantae > Streptophyta > Magnoliopsida > Poales > Poaceae > Neostapfia > Neostapfia colusana. Next base: position 96,914,039 of record JASWHV010000007.1, on the reverse strand, counting down.
CTGATCGGCTGCGGCTCCGGGATCCCCTTTGGCAATGCGGGAAAGGTTCTGTGGCCCCGTGTGGCTCGGTTTTAGCGGTTGACACGTGTGCCTAGGACCCACGGTCAGAGTTTAAACATTTCTCGGTTTATTTCAAATACCAGATTGGATTCAAACTTTGAGAGGGCATAACTTGTGCTAGGAAGCTCCAAATTTAGTGATTCAAATTGGGTTGGATTCATATTGCAAAACTCTATCCAAATATGCAACCCAATTTGCATGAAAAACTTTATTGAATTCTGCAAAATTATTTAAAACTTTTCAGAAAAAAACATTTTACAAGGAGTTTGGTTCATCAAAAAATCCTCAACTTTTGCCAGAATATTCTTTAGGATGTTAGGAAACACCTGTAAAAGTTTCAGCTCATTTGGAGTTGGTTATTTAGGAGAATTCCGATTTCAAGCTTCTGTGTTCAAATGAATACAGAAACCATTTCAGAGAATTTCCAAAACTTGGAAATTCAGTGCCGGGCAGTTCTTAGCTATAAAAATACTAGGAAAATTCATACATGCTCCCTGAGCTATGTTTTAAATTTTGGTTCACTTGAATTTGCATGAAAGTGCAAATTTATTCAGAATTAATTCCTTTGTGCCTAAATGCTTAGGGAATTGTTCTGAGTGATCTACTCAGTGAAAAATTCTAAATTTTGGTCCAGATGAATTTCTTGTGACAAGGAACTCACAAGAAAGTTTCCAGCCTCATTGGAGCCCTGGATCAGTAATCTTCTGTTCAACTTCATTAGGTGATCACCACCAAGTGATGAACCCCACTTCTCACTTGATCATAGTACTTCAACCCAAACCCAAACCACTAGCACCAGTGTCATTCTAAATTCTTAAACAGAGTTCCAGTTTTAAACTTGTCTTTAGCATGTGTTAGCAAAAGTTTTACAATTAAACGTATATGCATATTCATAACGTATAGTGATTAAACGTGGAAAAGTGGAGAAGAAGTGAAGCTTGGATCAAGGAGCAAGAAGGGCAGTGATTAAGCTTCAAGTCATCAGCAAATAACTTCACAATTATCTGACTTTAGTCACCTGTAAAACCAAGGCAAGCTCCGGTTTGCATTTAAGCTATTTTATAAAGTTTTTACTTTGTTCACTACTATGGTTCGAGTTTGTATGTGCATTAGGTCAATGATGTTTATACTCCACTTGCATAACCTAAATGAACCCTGGGGTCAAGGGTAGAAAGGTGTCATCGCTGTAGAATAAGGTCGTGCTAAATAGGCTAGGACATCCGGTAGAAGACGAGTAGTTGGAATCTACTCGCGAGCTATAGTTTAGGATTACATAAGTATGGTTGGAAAAGAGGCAAACTAAAGTTTATATTTCTAAAGATGAGACCGGGCAGGAGGGTAGGCAGCGACAAGATGAGGTCTTGGTCGAGTAGCTCTGCCTGTGTCGGTTAAGGACCGAAGCGTGTGCGGCCCTGGGAGCAAGTATTGAGTTGTATACCGGATGCTTACTGCTATATGGGAACCAGGAAACCGATGTACCAGGTTCACTAGATTGTAGAGGCATACCACATTGTCTCGTTAGACCTATGAGCCCGAGACGACGCGACCGGTTCTACAGTCGAGTGTCTTGCGAAATGTTGCCACATACGACGTAATGAAGGACACCAGATTTGGATCTTTAGAGGCGGACGTATGTGTCGAGTTATCCGGTTAGTGTTTGATTTGAATCACCGTCCCTCGCGGTTATGAGTACCGCTTGCTCACTGCGCTGTGACGTAGTAATCAACTTGTCTGGAAACAGTTTGCAAAGTTTTAATTTCTGCTATGATTATTGTAAATTGCATGAAAACCCTGTTTGAAGTAGAGATAGAGCAAACTAAAGTTATTTTCCACCTTGGGACAAGTAACATTGGGATGAAGCGTTTCTTGTTTGATTGTGGAGTACCAATGTTGCTGGGCGCAATGTCACTACTATTATGGCTAAAATCTGAAAGTAAAGGATGAACTCGTAGGCGAGTCTTTTTGCAACTTATATGTTTAGGTCTTAAGTTACATTCATGTATAGTTGCATGTCTTAGGAGAGACGGTTAAGTCTTGCTGAGCCTTTGTGCTCACTCCTGCTATATAAGTGGTTTTGCAGGTTAATATCGCCGCATAAAAAGAAGGTTGTCCGGTGAGACTCGGAGACTTCTGAGTCATGTTACACATGGAGGACCTAGCCGCTGCGATGTCTTTGTGTTGCTAGCGAGAGGAGTCCGTGGGCTAGACCTCTTCTCGGGTGCTCACTAGTTATTCGATGTGAGCTGTTTATAGACTTCCGCTGTAGCTATTTTATGTAAATTATTTACAAAGAACAATTGTAATCTTCCGTTTTTGATTTATGTAATACAGTGTTCCTTATATGTGTGCTGTTGGGTGCCACATAACATGGCACCACCCAATGCGATTCCCGGACGAGCGGCACAGCCCCGTGATCGGGACCGGGCCCTCACCGAGGTGGGAGAATGGTGATTCGAGCCTGCTGGTGAAACCTCAGTGAGTCCATACATCTAGTAGCCCCTTTGTAAAGGCTATTTTGTGATTTCTTGGCCATACACCGACGGTTGTGTACTGGTATAATGGAGGTTCTGCAGTCGCCGACGGGTAACAAAATCACAAACTTGTGGGTAAAGTGGTGCCACCTCCGCAGAGTGTAAAACTATCATAATAGCCGTGCTTCCGGTCACAAGCACCTGTTCAACTCACATGATTAGAGGGAAAACTTGGGATGGATATTCGGTTTGGTTATGGTATGGTCATTGGGAGTGGTTTTGGGCCTTTTTTCAGTCATGACATTGAGTTTGGTTTTGGTTATATAAATATGAGATGGTTATGAATATTTATGAGTATGAGATGAACTTGAGAAAGATTAATGGCTGACTGAGACTTAATAAATGGTGAATTATGGTGAAGGAATAATGATGAAAGAATGTTGCTGATTACTTGGTTATATTGGGATTTAAGACATCTAGACTTAGTTGCTGTTTTTACCATATTTGTGAAATAAAATTTGCTTGCTGCAATGAGCCTTTTTAATTTCTACCTTGTAGTAAGCTACATGTCATATTTTTTTCCCGCACTTGTTGAGTACGATATGTACTCACCTTTGCATCATCACATAGACATCAGCAACGGGAGAAGAGTACATCGAGGACCATGTGGAGTACTAGGCGTGCGAACTACCATCAACATGACTGTGGAGCTGAAGTTGGAGCCTGCTGCCTTTATTGATATTCCGCTGTCGTTTAGAGTCTTCCGCTGCAAGAATAAGATAGACATTCATGAGTGAGACATTGAGTCATTGTAATAAAGTACTTAAACACTATTTATTCGTGGTTATATTCTGAATTCATTTTGTGGATTACATGTGTATGTGTGATGAACATCCTGGGCACACATATGCATTCACTTGGTTCTATTTTTGGAACCGGGTGTCACAGATTTGCATTAGAGCCATGTTGACCGTAGGACGCAAGCCTAGGTAGAATGGACACTCTAAAACACATAGGAACACCCCTCTAAACTGCTATTTTCGAAAATTGCTTGCTGCTGCACTTTACTTGTCAATTCAGCCACTGCAAAGTGCTATTTTCAGCCCCTCTTTTCTCTTCTTTGTACAGCACACTTTTGCTTTCTTGCTCCATAGCTTCTGAAGTTTTGGAGTTATTTCTTCCTTCTCTAAAGTTTCTCATGTCTTATTTATAGATGCCGTTGATCAGGAGCACGGCATGCATAAGTACTCGTCCACCACCACGTGGGAGTGCACATAACCCCATTGAGGTGTCTGATGGACCATATTGGGAGGAGGTGAAGACTGAACCTCATGATGAAGAGGAAGTCAATAGCTCTATGCATGAGGAAGAGGACCCGGAAGAGGTGGAACCATTCGAAGATGATATGGAGGATGATCCACAAGAATGGCATTGGTACGCACCTCAGGAGGAGTTTCACACGGGCTTACACCCCGTGGATCCTCATGAAGCTATGTCAGGAAGAGATGAACCCGAGGAGGAGACACCCCTTTCTGAGACCAATAATGAAAGTGATTAATGGGCCAACCATTCAGTTCAAGAATTTCGGTCCGACGGAATGGAAGAAGGACACATATCTAGGGAGCTCAAAGAATTTCTGGATTGCTGCAGCTTATATCCGGAATATATTCTCAAGAAAGTCCCTCGTCTCGGACATGAAGAGTGGAAGGCTGAAGTCACCATCCTATCTAACGATAGTGTTGTCACTTGGCACTTTGTACCCACATGGAGAGCTACAAGGGCAGAAGCTATTGATGATGCCGCATGGGATGCACTCACCGGACTGTGCTACGCCTTCCGTGAGCAGCTTGAGGGCACCACTTTGTAAAAGCCCAAGAAAAGGGACTTGCAAAAACTTTTCTTCACCTCACAACACCCCAGTTTTCGTTGGGGATATCTTAGGAAATATTGTGAAGAGCAAGTAACCTTCATCAAAAGAGTGATTATAGGGGAAAGTCTTCCTTTTCACAAAGTGGGATTTGGACATGGGAACATGAGAGGTTGAGCTCACCCCTAGAACTTAAAAAGTCTTGGGAAGGTTCAGTCCAAGTTTCATAGAAATCCAACACTTTTTGAGGCACTTTTTGGGTTATTTGAGAAAGAGGCCAATTTGAATGCAAATTCAAATTGCAGCAACTTTCATCACCCAAATTCAAAAGTTAGCTTCATATTCTTATTCAGCACATTTTTGTGAGCTCACACACCAATTTTCACTCCATTTGGAGTTGATCTTGACATGAGCTAAGTGGGACGAATCCAAACTTTATTTGAATTCAAAAACTAAACTTGTGCTGAAATTCACCCAAGCCGAACCCAATTTGAATTCTATTCAATTCAAACGGCTCAGGGGTGAATAATTTGAATCACCAGGGGTATTATGGGGCTCACTGTCTACAACAGTGATTAGGAGTAAATTCCAGAGGTTAAAACCCCGGGTGGGACCCACATGTCATAGAGGGGAGAAGGAAAAACTTGCACCCAAAGTCAGAGTCTCGGTGGGAAATTCCACCGAGCAGCTGTCGGCTGTGCCACCGAGCAGCTACCGGCGCCACCAGCTGCTTCCCTCTCCGCGCGCTGGCGCCCAGGGCGGCTGGCTCGCGCCCCCACGCGACCGGCACCGCCTCAGCCGAGCAGGAGTCGGCCGGCTTTATCTTCTCGCGGGCAAACCCGAGCAGAGACATTGTTTCTCGCCGCAGCTCTCTGCTCAATCGGGAAAACCAGCAAAACTATCTCCTCCTTCGTCCCTGATCTGCTAGACAGCCACCTGAGCTCGCACTCCACCTCTCCAACGCCAGAAACCTCAAGCTCCGACCTCCTTTGCCCAAAGACGATCGCCACCGTGGCGACCTAGCCTCAGCCGAGAGTCAGGCGCCCGTGGGCTGCGTTCCATAGGTGTTTTCACGGTCCAGCGACCACCGTGCTGCTCTCCTCTAAGTTTGGAAGCCAACCGTGAAGAATCCGTAGAGAATTTCTAGTTTTTGCTCCGGCGACCGTAAACCGAGCTTCTGGTACGGTTTCTTTAAATTCTCGCTCTATGGTCTTTCGGAGGTCATCAAATCTTGCACATAGACGCTGGACTAGCCGGCGATCAAGTTCTTTTCTGCATCTGTAGCGTGAAACTGTCTAGGAGTGACGAATTTCGAGCTCGATCGAGGGCGGTCATGGCGGGCACGATCGGTCACACGGTGCCGACCGACTTGCCGCCATCCCTGAACCCTTTTGATACCTTGTCGAGCTTCCTAGAGGTACACTGATGTTGTAGGGCCGTTTGTTCAAGGTGTTGGCGGGTTTAGAAACCACGGTCGACGGTGTCGAACCTCAACCGAGGCTGCGGCACGTCGCCGAGCTACTTCCGGTCACCCCCAGACTGACCTGTCACCACCGACGTGTTCCTCGACGTCGATAACCCCCTGGCGGCGAGTTTCAGACCATGGGAGGTCCGGCAGCGGCGTGCCGGCGAGCCCCGAGTCTGCTCCGGCGAGGTCGGCGGCGCGGGCACGAGAGAACGGCGGGAGGAAGACGAAGCCGGCTGGCCCACGTGTCAGCGGCTGAAGAATTTAAATCGGGATCGGGTGTGGCCGGGGATCGGCTGTGCTGGCGCGCAAATACCCTGTGAGCCCCGGTGTGCCGGACACCTCCGCGCTCGACACGTGTGGTATCCCCGGTGTGCCGGACACCTCCGCGCTCGACACGTGTGGTATCCCCGGTGTGCCGGACACCTCCGCGCTCGACACGTGTCCCCACGGGCCCCGAGAGTTTAAACTTTTCCCCCGATTTTCAGAATTCTTCCAAACTTCAAATCCTCATAACTTTGGCTAGAGGGCTCCAAATCGGGTGAACCAAATTTTGTTGGATTCAGCTCTCTGAGCACTTTCCAGAAATACCAAATTCAGCTCATGAAAGTGAATAGTTTTCCAGAATTAAATCCCTAAAATTTAAACTGTTGGGAATTTTATCTGGAGAACTACTTTATGAAAAATTTTGAAATTTGTCTGAGAGGTTCATTGGAAAATCCCTGAACACCAGTAAAATTTTCAGACTCATCCAAGTTTATTTATTTACCCTAATCAGGTGATTAAGAGAACTGCCCTGAGAAAATAGAAAAATGTACAGAAACATTTTTCAGATTTTCTCAAATCTTAATTTGGGCATAACTTTCTGTAGAATTCTTCAAATGACATGAAACCAACTCCATTAGAACCATCTTAAAGTCTAGTTTCCAGAAAGTAATTGTTGGAACCATGAAAATGACACGACCCCATTTGGTCCTGTCGAGCCAGGATCACGCTGAGGGGTGCTGCGTTGCACAGCACCGTATAACACACGTCAAAGGTACAAGGCGGAAGCGGAAGTTTATTACATAAACAGTTTTATGACCTGTTTACATCAAAATACGTTCAGTCCACACTCGCGGGCGTAGACTAAGCATCAAGTGCACGTTCAACCCTCGAACGTGTCCTTGCTAGCACACACGCACACTAACTCTGCGGCGTGCACGACTCCCACTCGACGGGGTTCCCCTCCTGGGGTTCCGTCTCCTCTTCGGGAGTCCCTTCCTCATAGAACCCTGCAAAAGCTTCAAACACGAGCAGTGAGCACGAAGGCTCAGCAAGTCTGACCCGTCTCACCTAAACATGGAACTTCTACATGAGGGTAATGGGTTGCATGAGGTAAAAATCATTTGCAAGGACTCGCCTAATTAGTGAAACCTTACTTTCAAGTTTTAGCAGCAGGTTGTGGAGAACCTTACGCTAAGGCACATGAGAGAGCCGCAATCAAACAAGAAACACATTTCTCTCATGTACTTTGCCCAAAGTTGAAAAGAACTTTAATTAGCTCTAAGCTACAGCATATCATTAACAATCAATGTCCAGCTTTCAATCAGCAACATTTTAACATGTAACTAGCCTGTTCTTTCTACGTCACGGTACAGTGAACAAGTGGTACTCACTGACCGCGAGGGACGGTGATTATAATCGATTTACACCTGCAGGGTTACCCGAACAACCCGTCACGTACGCCCGTACTCGATGGTGCCTACAACAACCATCACGGACGCCGTACGCGACTACCTTTCACCCGTCAGCCAAATATTGAACCGGTCCCATCGTCCCGAGCAAGAGGTCTCTGCACGCGCATCTCTGTGCCGCCAGCCGATTTACACCTCGAGCTCTCAACCTACCCTCTGAACCACGGGCAATGCCTCAATACCCAGCTACCCGAGTTACATCAGTTTCCCGGTTCCCATATAGCCGGTAGGTCTTCGGTACTGTTCTAGCTTGTTCAACAGGCCCGCACACGGCTCGGTCCTCAATCGACACAAACGGAGCTACGGCACACAGGCCCCAAAGTCCTGCTGCCCTTACTCTCCGCTTGGTCTCATTTTCTTGCCATGTGTATCATGTGCTATCTCTACCCGAGCAATGTGCCTCTAGCCTATTCTCGCGAGTAGTTCCAACTACTCGACTTGTACCAAATCCTACTCTATCCTAGCAATGCAGTGGCTAACGAGATTTGCAATCCTAAACCCAACCCGTGGTTTTCTTGGCCATGCAGTTGGATTTCCAAACAAGACTCTAATGCACAGAATAAAGGAAACAAGTATGTGCTCAAAACAAGAAAAATTTGTAAAAAGGTTAATGCAAGTATTTACAAATTTTTATTGTTTTGAGCACATACTTGTTTCCTTTATTCTGTGCATTAGAGTCTTGTTTGGAAATCCAACTGCATGGCCAAGAAAACCACGGGTTGGGTTTAGGATTGCAAATCTCGTTAGCCACTGCATTGCTAGGATAGAGTAGGATTCGGTACAAGTCGAGTAGTTGGAACTACTCGCGAGAATAGGCTAGAGGCACATTGCTCGGGTAGAGATAGCACATGATACACATGGCAAGAAAATGAGACCAAGCGGAGAGTAAGGGCAGCAGGACTTTGGGGCCTGTGTGCCGTAGCTCCGTTTGTGTCGATTGAGGACCGAGCCGTGTGCGGGCCTGTTGAACAAGCTAGAACAGTACCGAAGACCTACCGGCTATATGGGAACCGGGAAACTGATGTAACTCGGGTAGCTGGGTATTGAGGCATTGCCCGTCGTTCAGAGGGTAGGTTGAGAGCTCGAGGTGTAAATCGGCTGGCGGCACAGAGATGCGCGTGCAGAGACCTCTTGCTCGGGACGATGGGACCGGTTCAATATTTGGCTGACGGGTGAAAGGTAGTCGCGTACGGCGTCCGTGATGGTTGTTGTAGGCAACATCGAGTACGGGCGTACGTGACGGGTTGTTCGGGTAACCCTGCAGGTGTAAATCGATTATAATCGCCGTCCCTCGCGGTCAGTGAGTACCACTTGTTCACTGTACCGTGACGTAAAAAGAACAGGCTAGTTACATGTTAAAATGTTGCTGATTGAAAGCTGGACATTGATTGTTAATGATATGCTGTAGCTTAGAGCTAATTAAAGTTCTTTTCAACTTTGGGCAAAGTACATGAGAGAAATGCGTTTCTTGTTTGATTGCGGCTCTCTCATGTGCCTTAGCGTAAGGTTCTCCACAACCTGCTGCTAAAACTTGAAAGTAAGGTTTCACTAATTAGGCGAGTCCTTGCAAATGATTTTTACCTCATGCAACCCATTACCCTCATGTAGAAGTTCCATGTTTAGGTGAGACGGGTCAGACTTGCTGAGCCTTCGTGCTCACTGCTCGTGTTTGAAGCTTTTGCAGGGTTCTATGAGGAAGGGACTCCCGAAGAGGAGACGGAACCCCAGGAGGGGAACCCCGTCGAGTGGGAGTCGTGCACGCCGCAGAGTTAGTGTGCGTGTGTGCTAGCAAGGACACGTTCGAGGGCTGAACGTGCACTTGATGCTTAGTCTACGCCCGCAAGTGTGGACTGAACGTATTTTGATGTAAACAGGTCATAAAACTGTTTATGTAATAAACTTCCGCTTCCGCCTTGTACCTTTGACGTGTGTTATACGGTGCTGTGCAACGCAGCACCCCTCAGCGTGATCCTGGCTCGACAGGACCAAATGGGGTCGTGTCAGCGTGGTATCAGAGCTCGCTTGAGGTTTAACACAGTACAAAGGTCTTCTTTTTGAAAAATCCAGTGAGGAACGAGTTAGTAGCCCGTATAAGGATGTTATTAGTATATAGAAAGTGGCTTAGTAACCTAATTGTTATGTCGGAAAAATCGTGCATCTCGGGACGTTCATGTCTTGGGGGGGGGTGCACGTAAGCGCTGTCCACCAGTGCGCACAAGCTGAAGGGTGGAGCCCCACGGGTGGCAGGTAACCCGACCCGCTTTAGTATCCTCTACGACTTTTCATGTCGTTTGGGGTATTCGAGCAACGTCTGTCCCTGGCTTGCGTGGTGCAACATGGGAGACCCCGTCACGTGGTCTGAAACGTGAACACGTAACTCAAGGGCTTGAGAACATCCGGGCGAGTGATGACGGCCGGGTGTACCAACTGTATAGATTCCGGGCTCGGTGTGCAGCCGAGTCTGATGATTGTTTGAGTTTCTGCAGGTAGCCTTACCATGAAACGGTAGACGTGTAGCATCCGTGTGCGAGTGACGAGTAGTGCCACTGAACTAACGAAGCCGGCTAAGTCCGGTATAGGTTTTTCTTTGTGAGGACGTAGTACCGACATAATCTGGTGACGCATCGACGTCACACCCAACTAAATGAACAACTTCATTTAAAAACTTGAAGTTTTTGATCCAAAGTAGTAAAACTTGATGTAACTCCTTCCCTTGAACAGGATATTCAAAGTTAACAAGCTTTCAACTTATAGGATGTTAAGGACAGAGCACTCTGTTTTCAGCTGAATCAAGGCTGAAGTTAATCAGAGGTTATAGGTTGAGTTCTTTCGAGGTTGGGGTCGTATGATACATTTCTGGAAAGCTTTGGAGGAGCTTTACAACTTTTCTGTTGAGCTCCAGAGGTGTTTCATCCCTTAACCACTCGAAAAATGCAGTAGAGTTGAAACTGTCCAGAAAACAGGACAGAGCAAAGACTCTCTGTAAACTCTCTGTAAATTAAGCATAACTTCCTGCTTAAAAATCCAAAAATAGGAAATGAGGTAGTTCTGGAAAGCTTATGAGATGGGTTACAACTTTGTAACAGAAAGTTTTGTCAGATTAGGAACAGAATTAACTGGGATTCTTGGATCAAATCAGTACCTAAGGCAGGGAGGTGCTGTCCAATTGTTTCCAGAAATTCTGTTAACTTTGACATCTCATGACCTTTGAACCAGGACAGGTTTTAGGCCAAGCAAATACCGGCTGGAAAGCTATTGAAGTTAACTTTAACTTTGATGTTGAGCTCCAGAATTGGTTTTGCCTTTAACATGGCCTAAATCAGGTTGTAGTGGAAACTAGTCAAGGCTGTCATGAGAGCAGCAGACCAGCAATCAAATTTGTTTAAAAATTTGAACTATGTTTCCAAATTTTATGGGTTCAATGACATGTTTTATGTTATAACTCAGGGGTTTACTGTTTAAAGAAATATTTGACATTTCTCAAATATATTTTTACAGATGGCAGCAGATAAACAATTGGAGAACGGGTGGGTAGTTTCCCACTGTTCTGACCGTAGCGGCTACCCGGAAGCATTGTGGCAAATGCTCCAATATTTCGGGTACAATCAGATGCCGCAATACTTCGCCAAGGAAGAAGGCGAAGAGGGGAACAAGACGTGGACGATCCATGTCGAGGTTCCTGCAGGGCCTACGCCACCCGGTTGGGTGCCATTCACCGTCACGGTGAGAGGAAGACAACCGGAAGGGATGTGGCAAGTGGCAGCCCGTGACACTATGTCACGTTTCTGCCAGCTACATGTGCAGGCTATGGAGGGTACTCCATACGCACTCGTTCCGGTGGAGGGGCGAGCTCAGCATGTGTGGGAAGAAAGGTACCTGGAGGCAACAGACCCGAGTTGCGCAAGGTACAACCCCGCGGAGGCAAATCTCAGCCTCCAAATGAGGGCGGGAAACGCTGTGATGGACAGCCAAGCTGTTCATACGGAGCATCTCGCCACCAAGCTCAAGGAGAGCACAAGCCGTGGAGATCATTTTGAGAGTGCTCACAGTGCACTCCGCAATGTGCTCCTTCCGACGATCAAGCGACTGAATGAACAACACAATCAGTTGCGTCGTCTGAAGAAGGCGAAGAAGAAGAGCCGTGTTGACATCACGGCGTTGCAAGAGCTGGTGCAGACCCTAAATCAGCAGAATGAGGACCTTGCTCAAGAGCGGGACGACGCTATTGAGGAAGGACAAGGCTGGGAAGAGGACTACAACCAGGCTATGGACGAGGTGCATGCATTGCAGGACCTCGTGCCCCCAGTATTGGGCGTACCGGTAGTCTTGGGTCTTCCAGCCATGGGAGAACCCGGAATGGGAGAAGAGGTGGTAGACCCCGAGCCACCAGCCGAGGTACCGGAGGAGGACGACCCACAGGAGGTCGAGTTCTACTCCGAGTAGGGGGTTACGGTTGCCAAGTAGGGCAGCTAGGGTAGCGTAACCCAACTTTTGTAATCGGTAACATGTCGTGTAGGCAGTAGCGTATGTATACGTAGTGACGACATGAGCACGACTTCTCGGAGATCCGAGAATAATGTATCTTGTATAAAGTTTATGCTTTATCAATATATGTGAATGTTGTGCAAGTTAATCATGCGTCGCCTCAATACCTACTGCTGTTTATGGAATTTTGAGTAAGACATGTGCTAATTGCTGCTGTGTTGAATTTCAGAATGACGCGTACTCGTGCCAACCCTGATGTTGGAGGTACTAGCCAAGGGGGAGAGACCTCCCAACCACCTCCCGAGGACTCCTCGGGACAGCAGCAGCAACAGCAACAGCAAACACCGCCACCGCCACTGCCGACGGTTACATTGGCCGACATTGTCGCGGCAATGGCGGGTTCACATCAGCAGCACACAGAGCTGCTGCAAACGTTAATTGCGAATACGTCTCGCCCAGAGAGACGTCAAGATCGTGAGGAGCGCCAACAGAGCTCCTACTCTGACTTCCTAGCGACTCATCCCCCTGTATTCTCAAGGGCGGATGAACCACTTGACGCGGACAACTGGCTCCGTGCCATAGAGATGAAATTCGGGCTGCTCCAAATCAGCGAGCAGCGCAAGACTCAGTTCGTGGTCCAGCAGCTCCAAGGATCCGCGAGCGCGTGGTGGGCCAACTTCTGTGCTTCACAGCCCACCGATCGGGTGATGACCTGGGCGGAGTTTCGGACGGCCTTCAGGGCCTATCATATACCGCCCGGTTTGATGAAGAGGAAGATGCAGGAGTTCCTACACCTGCAACAAGGGAGCCGGAACGCGCTGGAATACTCCAGGGCGTTCAACGATCTCGCGCTCTACGCGTCGTATCACGCAGATACGGACGAGAAGCGGCGGGACCACTTTTACCAGGGGCTTAACCCGCTCCTGAAGGACAAGCTGGCGATGTTCAATCGCGGCAGCCTCAACGACATCATTGATGCTGCGATTGTTCAGGAGTACTCCGGCAAGGAGTTAGCGGCGGCGGAGAGAAAGCGAAGCGCGCCGCAGAGCAGCGGAGAAGGAGGCGGTCCTTCTCAGAAGTTTCGGATGGTGAATCGCCCACCATCAGGTCCACGCTGGCAGCCACCACAGCGGTCGATGCCGTTCCGCAGTCGGCCGTACTCTTCACCGGCATTCCGGCCGGCACTGCCAGTACCACCGCAACAACAACAGCAGCAGCGGGCGATGCCGCGTGCGTTTGCACCTCCGCAACGCATGCCGGGCTTTCGTCCCCCGAGTACTCCACCAGCAGTGGCCACATGTTACAAGTGCGGTCGTCCGGGACACTTCGCGAGCAGTTGCCCGGAGAGGCAAGGCGGCGGAGTGGCACCACAGTTTCCGGGGAGGAATCAACCCCGGAACCCTACTAATGCGCGGCGGGCAAACCCTAGGCCCGGTACTGTCCACCAGCTTGCCATTGAGGACGTGCCGGAGGGCGAGCCAATCCTTGCGGGTATGTTCCAACTCCACCAGCATCCCGCTATAGTACTGTTTGATTCAGGCGCCACGCATAATTTTATTAGCCAAGCTTTCATTGCTAAACACAGTTTGCCAATACTACCCACCGATAGTCCATATTTAATTTGCTCACCGGGTGGGAAGATTTCAGCAAGCGTAATGGTCTCCAAAGCACCATTATGCTTAGCGGGTAGAGTGTACCCCACGTCTCTCATTATCTTAGAGGGACAGAAGGTCGATGTCATCCTACGGATGTCGTGGTTAACCCGCCACGGCGCTGTTTTAGACACCGTCCTTCGAGTCGTGCACTTAAACTCAGAGGTGCACGGTTCTCACTCATTATTTCTGGACAGTCCAGAAATAAAACTTCCAAGTGTCTATCAAGCCACAACCATCAGATTGGAAGACATTCCAGTGGTCCAAGAGTTCCCTGATGTATTCCCGGACGATTTGCCGGGAATGCCACCCGATAGAGAGGTGGAGTTCAAGATTGAACTTGCACCGGGAACCATGCCAATATCCCGAAGGCCATACAAGATGGCGCCCAAGGAGTTGGCTGAACTGAAGACTCAGCTCACGGACCTTCTGGAGAAGGGTTTTATTAGGCCGAGCTCCTCGCCATGGGGCTGTTCGGCATTATTTGTCAAAAAGAAGGATGAAACGTTGCGGTTTTGCGTGGACTACCGTCCATTAAATGCCGTAACCATCAAGAACAAGTACCCGTTGCCACGGATCGACATGTTGTTTGATCAGTTGGTCGAAGCGAAGATCTTTTCCAAGATGGATTTAAGATCCGGGTACCATCAGATTAAGATAAGGGCGGAGGACATTCCAAAGACAGCTTTCTCGACAAGGTACGGACTTTATGAGTACCTGGTCATGTCCTTTGGCCTCACCAATGCTCCAGCTCACTTCATGTACTTAATGAACTCGGTGTTCATGCCGGAGCTGGACAAGTTTGTCATGGTCTTCATTGACGACATCCTGGTATACTCCAAGTCGGAGGAAGATCACAAGAAACATCTGCGTATAGTCTTACAACGGCTGCGAGATCACAAGTTATACGCAAAATTCAGCAAATGCGAGTTTTGGATATCGCAGGTGCCTTTCCTCGGGCATATCATCTCAGCGGAAGGTATCGCTGTGGACCCGAGCAAGATCACGCAAGTGCTGAATTGGAGATCCCCGAGAACGGTTCATGAGGTACGGAGTTTCCTCGGACTCGCGGGATATTATCGGAGGTTCATTCCGAACTTCTCGAAGATTGCCAAGCCAATGACAGAGCTGCTGAAGAAGGCTACCAAGTATGTTTGGAGTCCAGCATGTGAAGCAGCATTCAAGGCTTTAGTCAAGCACCTGACATCAGCACCGGTTTTGGCGCAGCCAGACACAACAAAACCGTTCGATGTGTACTGCGATGCATCCGGCATTGGGCTCGGATGTGTGCTGATGCAAGACCGAAGAGTGGTCGCGTATGGATCACGGCAGCTTAGGAACCATGAGCAAAATTATCCAACTCACGACTTGGAGCTCGCTGCCGTGGTACTTGCACTGAAGATGTGGAGGCACTACCTACTCAGTAACCTCGTACATTTATATACCGACCACAAAAGCCTCAAGTACATATTCACTCAGAAGGAGCTGAACATGAGGCAACGAAGATGGTTAGAACTGATAAAGGATTACGAGATAGAGATCCATTATCATCCGGGCAAGGCAAACGTTGTGGCAGATGCGCTGAGCCGCAAGTCACACGTCAATAATCTGACCATCACACCGTTGGAAGAGAGCGAACCACCACTACATGTGATTCCACACGGAGCTCTCTACAACCTAGCTTTGATCCCCACCATCCGTGAAGAGATAGCGGCAGCCCAGAAGAATGACAAGGGCATGTCACATTTGCGGAGACGCGTAGACAGTGGGGAGTTGAAATGTTTCCGGAAGGACGGAGACGGCGTCCTATGGTTCAAGGACCGGATCGTCGTACCCCGAAACCCGGAGTTACGGAAGAAAATCTTTGATGAGGCTCACTTATCAAAGTTTTCTATTCACCCCGGCAGCAACAAAATGTATCAAGAACTCAGAAGAAAGTTTTGGTGGACACGGATGAAGCGAGGGACTGCAAAATACGTGTCCGAGTGTGATACATGTCGAAGGGTGAAGGCAGACCACATGCGGAAACCGGGACTGCTGCAACCACTGGGCATTCCTGCCTGGAAGTGGGAGGACGTGAGCATGGATTTCGTCGTCGGTTTACCCACCACCTTACAGAAACATGATTCTGTGTGGGTGATCGTCGATCGGCTCACCAAAGTTGCCCATTTCATCCCGGTCAACACCAACTACAACGCCAAGAAGTACGCTGAACTGTACATCTCACGGATCCTATGCTTATACGGCGTACCCCGTACCATCATATCGGACCGGGGCACTTTATTTGTGTCCCGTTTTTGGGAGCAGCTACACGCTGCCTTGGGGACGAAGCTGATCCGTAGTTCAGCCTACCACCCGCAGACGGATGGGCAAACTGAGCGGGTAAATCAAATCCTAGAAGACATGCTACGAGCTTGCGCTATCAACCACGGCAAGAATTGGGATGATCACTTGCCGTTAGCCGAGTTCTCGTACAACAATGGGTACCAAGCCAGCATCAAGATGGCGCCCTACGAGGCGCTATACGGCAGAAAATGCCGCACACCACTGAACTGGTGTGAGTCTGGCGAGAGGGTTACCTTCGGGATTGACCTTGTCAACGACGCGGAAGAAAAGGTTCGACTGATTCAAGCGAACCTAAGAGCCGCTCAATCCCGACAGAAACAGTATGCGGACCGGAGAAGGCGCCCATTACAATTCGAAGTTGGAGATCACGTATACCTACGAGTGTCTCCAATGAAGGGCGTAAACAGATTTGGGGTGAGAGGCAAGTTGGCACCCCGATTCATCGGTCCATTCCAAATTACCGAAAGATGTGGATCGGTGGCATACCGGCTGAGATTACCAGAAGCACTTTCCGGTGTGCACGACGTCTTTCACATTTCGCAGCTGAGGAAGTGTCTCAAGCTATCAACTACCGTTCAGCTGGAAGACATTGAAGAACTGCAACCGGATCTCACCTATCGGGAGGAACCGGTGCAGATTATTGATGAAAAGGCCCGAACCACACGCAACCGTACGTTGTGGTTCTACAAGGTTCTATGGAGTAATCACTCCATGGACGAAGCGACATGGGAGAGCGAAGAATTCCTTCGCACTAACTACCCCGACTTTCTCACGTCGCATATCCGGTAATTTTCCACCGTCCTCTCTCTCATTTTCACCTTATAATCTCGGGACGAGATTCTTTTAAGGGGGAAGGAATGTAAGGGCCTCAGTTTTTGACACCCATTTGTAGTGTTCATCCCCACACCACACACCTCATTTGAGGAAGAATGATGGACACAAATGAAGAGCAAGTAACAATTATCAACATGCTCATTAGGGAACAAACTTACACATTGCAAAAGTGGTATTTCCCACATGTGATATAGATGGGCTGGACATAGGAAAACTCCTACACTTTGCTAAGGATGTCCATGCCAAGTTTCACCCAAATTCAAAACCTTTTTGAGGTCGTCTTGGGTATAGATAGGAAGGGGGCAGTTTGAAAACATATTCAAATTCAAACTGTTTTTGTACCATGAATTTGAAAGTGGAAGGCATATTCTTACTTAGCACATTTTTGTGAGCTCACACACCAATTTTCACTCCATTTGGAGTTGATCTTGACATGAGCTAAGGGGGAGAAATTCAAACTTTATTTGAATTTCAAACTGAACCTATGCTGAAATTCATTCAAACCAAACCTCATTTGAACTTTGATCAATTCAAATGGCTCATGGGTGAATAATTTGAATGGCCAAGGGTAGTATAGGATTCACTGTTTACCACAGTTGTTAGGAGTAAATTTCAGAGGTTAAAAGGAGGGGTGGGACCCACATGTCAGCCTCTGCTTCAACACAAACCGACTGAAACACAGTTCAGTCGGTTCCCGGTTGCAGTGTGCGCGCGCCACCGAGGGGGGCAGCCGGCGCCAGCTCCTGCTGCGCGCCCCAAGCCGGAGACCAGCCGCCGGGCTATTTATTCCCTCCCCGGCGTGCTCCGATCACTCATTCCCCGAGCTGCCGGCATACTCGGCCGTTTTTCCACTGCCATCACCGCCGCTCGAGCTCACGCTTGATCAAGCCGATCACTCGCGAGCACAGCCTCCTCCACAGCAAAACGGCACCAAGAGATCGTGAGCAACCTCCCAGACTCCGTGTTGGCCAGTGAGCAAGCTTCCTCGAGCTGTACGAGCCATTTCTCCGGCGAGCCGAACATCGCCGCCGATCGGGCTCCCGTGGACAGCACGGCACAGCCGTTGTCACGTCCTCTTCTCTACACAAGAAAGGTGCGTGATTGTATGTAGATGGAGTAGCCGAAAGCCGTTTGGCGATTGATCAGCCCTCGGCCGAGAATTTCCAAATTTACTCTTGATCAGTTCATAAGAACCGAGCTCACCTTCGGGTGAAATTCGTGCTCTATGCACGAAGGTTGGACGAGCTCGTTACCTAGTAGCTTCTACGCACGATAGCGCCCACGCTCGAACTGGAATTAGAGAAAACCATCGAGAATCGGCCATGATATGGCTGTTTTCCCCGCCGCCATGGCTGAACACCTCGGCTCACCGTCGAGAGCCTAGTTGCCGGTATTTCTAGCTTCCACCCAGCCCTGGTTCGTGTTTCCCATGCCCTACTGATGCTCTCCGACCGATTTCCGGTCGATTTGGTGCACGGGAGAGCGGGACCGACCTCACCGGAACCCTAGCAGGTGCTGTCACCGGTGCGCACGGGTTTCCGGTCATCGCCGGCAGCCGGCGACCCCACCATCGAGTCCAGGGGGTCGGAAGAGGGGCAGGCGGCAAGTCTTGGGCCGGGGGTTGGCCGGGAACTCAGTTCCGGCGAGGGTCGCCGTAGAACGCCGCCACCGCGCAGTTGGCGCGAGGAGGGAGACGACGCACTGTGTGCGGGGCCCACAAGCCAGAGTTTAAACTTTTCCCCGAATTTCAGTTTTAGTTCAAACTTCAAATCCTTATAACTTTGGCTAGAAAGCTCCAAATTGAGTGAACCAAATTTTGCTGGATTCAGCTCTCTGAGTCCTTTCCAGAAAATCAAGTTTCACTTCATGAAATTCCTTATTTCTCCAGAATTAATTCCTTAAATTTAAACTGTTAGGAATTTTAACTGGAGAATCCTTTGGAGGAAAATCCTGAAATTTTGCTGAGATGTTCACCAAAATATCCTTAAACTACCATAAAAATTTCAGATCTATTTGAGCTCATTTAGTCCACCTAATGGTGTGATTAGTGAAACTGTTCCAGAGAAAATAGAAAATGTTCAGAAACATTTTCAGAATTTTCTCTGAAATTGTTTAGCTCATATCTTTAGTTAGAGACTTCCAAATTAAGTGAGACCAACTCCATTAGAACCCTCTGAGAATCTAGTTTTCAGAAAGCCATAGCTTGTCTCAAGAAAATTCCTAGAACACCCTAAGAGTTCCAATTAAGGTCAAGGACATAATTATTTGTGGAGGGCTCAAATGAGCTTTGCTGCAACTAAAACTTGACCAAGTCTCTGTTTAGGTTGTAACCAAGCCACAGTAAAAGTTTCACAGTCATTAGGTCTATCTAGCAAAGGGTATGGACTTCACAACTTCAAAGATAATACCAATGCATTTAAATTAATACATACATTGCTCTTATCATGTAGTCGCTAAGGTCGAGGAGGAGCCCGAAGTCCTAGACTTCGTTACTCCGGAGGAACAGCTAGCCTACGACCAAGAGCAGCAAGGCAAGCTCCGGTTTGCATTAACCTTTTTACAAATTTTTATTGTTTTGAGCACATACTTGTTTCCTTTATTCTGTGCATTAGAGTCTTGTTTGGAAATCCAACTGCATGGCCAAGAAAACCACGGGTTGGGTTTAGGATTGCAAATCTCGTTAGCCACTGCATTGCTAGGATAGAGTAGGATTCGGTACAAGTCGAGTAGTTGGAACTACTTGCGAGAATAGGCTAGAGGCACATTGCTCGGGTAGAGATAGCACATGATACACATGGCAAGAAAATGAGACCAAGCGGAGAGTAAGGGCAGCAGGACTTTGGGGCCTGTGTGCCGTAGCTCCGTTTGTGTCGATTGAGGACCGAGCCGTGTGCGGGCCTGTTGAACAAGCTAGAACAGTACCGAAGACCTACCGGCTATATGGGAACCGGGAAACTGATGTAACTCGGGTAGCTGGGTATTGAGGCATTGCCCGTCGTTCAGAGGGTAGGTTGAGAGCTCGAGGTGTAAATCGGCTGGCGGCACAGAGATGCGCGTGCAGAGACCTCTTGCTCGGGACGATGGGACCGGTTCAATATTTGGCTGACGGGTGAAAGGTAGTCGCGTACGGCGTCCGTGATGGTTGTTGTAGGCAACATCGAGTACGGGCGTACGTGACGGGTTGTTCGGGTAACCCTGCAGGTGTAAATCGATTATAATCGCCGTCCCTCGCGGTAAGTGAGTACCACTTGTTCACTGTACCATGACGTAGAAAGAACAGGCTAGTTACATGTTAAAATGTTGCTGATTGAAAGCTGGACATTGATTGTTAATGATATGCTGTAGCTTAGAGCTAATTAAAGTTCTTTTCAACTTTGGGCAAAGTACATGAGAGAAATGCGTTTCTTTTTTGATTGCGGCTCTCTCATGTGCCTTAGCGTAAGGTTCTCCACAACCTGCTGCTAAAACTTGAAAGTAAGGTTTCACTAATTAGGCGAGTCCTTGCAAATGATTTTTACCTCATGCAACCCATTACCCTCATGTAGAAGTTCCATGTTTAGGTGAGACGGGTCAGACTTGCTGAGCCTTCGTGCTCACTGCTTGTGTTTGAAGCTTTTGCAGGGTTCTATGAGGAAGGGACTCCCGAAGAGGAGACGGAACCCCAGGAGGGGAACCCCGTCGAGTGGGAGTCGTGCACGCCGCAGAGTTAGTGTGCGTGTTTGCTAGCAAGGACACGTTCGAGGGCTGAACGTGCACTTGATGCTTAGTCTACGCCCGCGAGTGTGGACTGAACGTATTTTGATGTAAACAGGTCATAAAACTGTTTATGTAATAAACTTCCGCTTCCGCCTTGTACCTTTGACGTGTGTTATACGGTGCTGTGCAACGCAGCACCCCTCAGCGTGATCCTGGCTCGACAGGACCAAATGTAAGGGCCTCAGTTTTTGACACACATTTGCAGTGTTCATCACCACACCACACACCTCATTTGAGGAAGAATGATGAACACAAATGAAGAGCAAGTAACAATTATCAACATGCTCATTAGAGAACAAACTTACACATTGCAAAAGTGGTATTTCCCACATGTGATATAGATGGGCTGGACATATGAAAACTCCTACACTTTACTAAGGATGTCCCTGCCAAGTTTCACCCAAATTCAAAACCTTTTTGAGGTCAGTTTGGGTATAGTTAGGAAGAGGGCAGTTTGAAACCTTATTCAAATTCAAACTGTTTTTATCCCATGAATTTAAAAGTGGAAGGCATATTCTTACTCAGCACATTTTTGTGAGCTCACACACCAATTTTCACTCCATTTGGAGTTGATCTTGACATGAGCAAACTGAACTTGTGCTGAAATTCATTCAAACCAAACCTCATTTGAATTTTGATCAATTCAAATGGCTCATAGGTGAATAATTTGAATTGCCAAGGGTAGTATGGGGTTCACTGTTTACAACAGTGATTAGGAGTAAATTTCAGAGGTTAAAACTGGAGGTGGGACCCACATGTCAGCCACTGCTCAGATCAAACCGACTGAGACTTTTTCACTCGGGTCGCCGAGCTGCAGCGGTGATCGCCACCGAGGCCAGCCGCCGCGCCACCAGCTGCTTGCCCACGCGCGGGCGTGAGGCGGTGCAGAGCCTTCTTAAGGCGCCTGCCCCCTCCTCGGCCGAGGTACCGCCGTTCTTCCCCGCAAGAACTCAGCGCCGGCCGAAAACTTCCGCAGCTCGGACTTGATCGGAGGACGCCGATCGCAGCTCCCTCCTTCCACTCCAGAGCCCCAGCAAGGTACTAGAGACCTTCCTCCGTCCTTCCCGTTGCTAGAATTCGGTTGAAACCGATTGATATCGGCTGGGCCGAAAGATCAAATTCGGGACTTGGAACCGCCGCACCTCGGGCTCTCGTGGACAGCCCAACCTGGGCGTTGTCACGCCCGAGCCAAGGCACCCTTGGACGCGCGGGTGACCGGTGCTGCTCATCCCCGAGCCACAGCTCGAGTGGTTGCTCACCGGCGGCGAATTTCCACTTTTCCCCTTTCTGCGTGCAGAACGACCTTCAGGTACGATTCTGTTTAATTCGTGCTCTAGAAAGGATTAGAGGGCCTCAGGCCGCTCTCACACGAGCTAGACACGGTAACGCACAAGTTGCCTTCACAACTCTGGGCCGGAGAACCTCTGTGCCCGGCGTAATTTGAGGTCTACTAATGGCGGAACGAACGGGCGGCATCGGGCGCACGGTGAGGACCTATTTCGGGCCTTCCCCGAGCTGCCTCGAGCTCATGTCGACCTTCTCTGAGGTCCACTGATGCTCCCCGACCGGTTTCCCAAGTAGCTGAGGTGCTAGGGTAGTCAGCCGACATGGCCGAAGTCGTTCTGAGGTAGCGGCTCGTCGCCGACCATGCTCCGGCCGTTGTCATAAGCAGCTGACCCTCGGATCCTGTTCCCCGAGTAAAAGTAGGCAGGGGCGGCCAGAATCAAGAAGTTTGGAGCTGTACAGCAGCCGGCGGCGAGCTCTCCGGCGAGGTCCCTCGGCGGCGGGGCGCGGGTGTCGCGAGGTTGAAGAAGGGGGTGGACCCCAGCTGTCAGTGGGAGATATTTTGAATCGGGATCCGGCTGCGGCCGGGATCGGGTGTGCTGGCGCGCAAAATCCTTGTGGGCCGCGGTGTGCCATCGCCTCGGCGTGCGACGCGTGTCCCCTGGGCCCACGGGCGAGTTTAAACTTTTCCCCGATTTTCAGATTTCCTTCAAACTTCAAATCCTCATAACTTTGGCTAGAAAGCTCCAAATTGAGTGAACCAAATTTTGCTGGATTCAGCTCTCGGAGTACTTTCCAGAAAATCAAGTTTCACTTCATGAAATTCCTTATTTCTCCAGAATTAATTCCTCAAAGTTTAAACTGTTAGGAATTTTAACTGGAAGATCCTTTGGGGGAAAATCCTGAAATTTTGCTGGGATGTTCACCAAAATATCCCGGAACTACCATAAAAATTCCAGATCCATTTGAGCTCATCTGATCCACCTAATGGTGTGATTAGTGAAACTGTTCCAGAGAAAATAGAAAATGTTCAGAAACATTTTCAAAATTTCTCTGAAATTGTTTAGCTCATATCTTTAGTTAGGGACTTCCAAATTAAGTGAGACCAAATCCATTAGAACCCTCTGAAAATCCAGTTTTCAGAAAGTCATATTTTGTTTCATGAAAATTCCTAGAACACCCTAAGAGTTCCAATTAAGGTCAAGGACATAATTAATTGTGGAGGGCTCAAATGAGCTTTGCTGCAACTAAAACTTGACCAAGTCTCTATTTAGGTTGTAACCAAGCCATAGTAAAAGTTTCACAGTCATTAGGTCTGTCTGGCAAGGGTTATAGACTTCACAACTTCAAAGTTAATACAAATGCATTTAAATTGATACATATGTTTCTTATATCATGTAGTCGCTAAGGTCGAGGAGGAACCCGAAGTCCTAGACTTCGTTACTCCGGAGGAACAGCTAGCCTACGACCAAGAGCAGCAAGGCAAGCTCCGGTTTGCATTAACCTTTTTACAAATTTTTATTGTTTTGAGCACATACTTGTTTCCTTTATTCTGTGCATTAGAGTCTTGTTTGGAAATCCAACTGCATGGCCAAGAAAACCACGGGTTGGGTTTAGGATTGCAAATCTCATTAGCCACTGCATTGCTAGGATAGAGTAGGATTCGGTACAAGTCGAGTAGTTGGAACTACTCGCGAGAATAGGCTAGAGGCACATTGCTCGGGTAGAGATAGCACATGATACACATGGCAAGAAAATGAGACCAAGCGGAGAGTAAGGGAAGCAGGACTTTGGGGCCTGTGTGCCGTAGCTCCGTTTGTGTCGATTGAGGACCGAGCCGTGTGCGGGCCTGTTGAACAAGCTAGAACAGTACCGAAGACCTACCGGCTATATGGGAACCGGGAAACTGATGTAACTCGGGTAGCTGGGTATTGAGGCATTGCCCGTCGTTCAGAGGGTAGGTTGAGAGCTCGAGGTGTAAATCGGCTGGCGGCACAGAGATGCGCGTGCAGAGACCTCTTGCTCGGGACGATGGGACCGGTTCAATATTTGGCTGACGGGTGAAAGGTAGTCGCGTACGGCGTCCGTGATGGTTGTTGTAGGCAACATCGAGTACGGGCGTACGTGACGGGTTGTTCGGGTAACCCTGCAGGTGTAAATCCATTATAATCGCCGTCCCTCGCGGTCAGTGAGTACCACTTGTTCACTGTACCGTGACGTAGAAAGAACAGGCTAGTTACATGTTAAAATGTTGCTGATTGAAAGCTGGACATTGATTGTTAATGATATGCTGTAGCTTAGAGCTAATTAAAGTTCTTTTCAACTTTGGGCAAAGTACATGAGAGAAATGCGTTTCTTGTTTGATTGCGGCTCTCTCATGTGCCTTGGCGTAAGGTTCTCCACAACCTGCTGCTAAAACTTGAAAGTAAGGTTTCACTAATTAGGCGAGTCCTTGCAAATGATTTTTACCTCATGCAACCCATTACCCTCATGTAGAAGTTCCATGTTTAGGTGAGACGGGTCAGACTTGCTGAGCCTTCGTGCTCACTGCTCGTGTTTGAAGCTTTTGCAGGGTTCTATGAGGAAGGGACTCCCGAAGAGGAGACGGAACCCCAGGAGGGGAACCCCGTCGAGTGGGAGTCGTGCACGCCGCAGAGTTAGTGTGCGTGTGTGCTAGCAAGGACACGTTCGAGGGCTGAACGTGCACTTGATGCTTAGTCTACGCCCGCGAGTGTGGACTGAACGTATTTTGATGTAAACAGGTCATAAAACTGTTTATGTAATAAACTTCCGCTTCCGCCTTGTACCTTTGACGTGTGTTATACGGTGCTGTGCAACGCAGCAGCCCTCAGCGTGATCCTGGCTCGACAGGACCAAATGGGGTCGTGTCAGCGTGGTATCAGAGCTCGCTTGAGGTTTAACACAGTACAAAGGTCTTATTTTTGAAAAATCCAGTGAGGAACGAGTTAGTAGCCCGTATAAGGATGTTATTAGTATATAGAAAGTGGCTTAGTAACCTAATTGTTATGTCGGAAAAATCGTGCATCTCGGGACGTTCATGTCTTGGGGGGGTGCACGTAAGCGCTGTCCACCAGTGCGCACAAGCTGAAGGGTGGAGCCCCACGGGTGGCAGGTAACCCGACCCGCTTTAGTATCCTCTACGACTTTTCATGTCGTTTGGGGTATTCGAGCAACGTCTGTCCCTGGCGTGCGTGGTGCAACATGGGAGACCCCGTCACGTGGTCTAAAACGTGAACACGTAACTCAAGGCGTGTTTGGCTTGAGAACATCCGGGCGAGTGATGACGGCCGGGTGTACCAACTGTATAGATTCCGGGCTCGGTGTGCAGCCGAGTCTGATGATTGTTTGAGTTTCTGCAGGTAGCCTTACCACGAAACGGTAGACGTGTAGCATCCGTGTGCGAGTGACGAGTAGTGCCACTGAACTAACGAAGCCGGCTAAGTCCGGTATAGGTTTTTCTTTGTGAGGACGTAGTACCGACATAATCTGGTGACGCATCGACGTCACACCGAACTAAATGAACAACTTCATTTAAAAACTTGAAGGTTTTGATCCAAAGTAGTAAAACTTGATGTAACTCCTTCCCTTGAACAGGATATTCAAAGTTAACAAGCTTTCAACTTATAGGATGTTAAGGACAGAGCACTCTGTTTTCAGCTGAATCAAGGCTGGAGTTAATCAGAGGTTAGAGGTTGAGTTCTTTCGAGGTTGGGGTCGTATGATACATTTCTGGAAAGCTTTGGAGGAGCTTTACAACTTTTCTGTTGAGCTCCAGAGGTGTTTCATCCCTTAACCACTCGAAAAATGCAGTAGAGTTGAAACTGTCCAGAAAACAGGACAGAGCAAACACTCTCTGTAAACTCTCTGTAAATTAAGCATAACTTCCTGCTTAAAAATCCAAAAATAGGAAATGAGGTAGTTCTGGAAAGCTTATGAGATGGGTTACAACTTTGTAACAGAAACTGTTGTCAGATTAGGAACAGAATTAACTGGGATTCTTGGATCAAATCAGTACCTAAGGCAGGGAGGTGCTGTCCAATTGTTTCCAGAAATTCTGTTAAATTTGACATCTCATGACCTTTGAACCAGGACAGGTTTTAGGCCAAGCAAATACCGGCTGGAAAGCTATTGAAGTTAACTTTAACTTTGATGTTGAGCTCCAGAATTGGTTTTGCCTTTAACATGGCCTAAATCAGGTTGTAATGGAAACTAGTCAAGGCTGTCATGAGAGCAGCAGACCAGCAATCAAATTTGTTTAAAAATTTGAACTATGTTTCCAAATTTTATGGGTTCAATGACATGTTTTATGTTATAACTCAGGGGTTTACTGTTTAAATAAATATTTGACATTTCTCAAATATATTTTTACAGATGGCAGCAGATAAACAAGTTGGTGGACAGTGCCGGGCCTAGGTTTTGCCCGCCGCGCATTAGTAGGGTTCCGGGGTTGATTCCTCCCCGGAAACTGTGGTGCCACTCCGCCGCCTTGCCTCTCCGGGCAACTGCTCGCGAAGTGTCCTGGACGACCACACTTGTAACATGTGGCCGCTGCTGGTGGAGTACTCGGGGGACGAAAGCCCGGCATGCGTTGCGGAGGTGCAAACGCACGCGGCATCGCCCGCTGCTGCTGTTGTTGTTGCGGTGGTACTGGCAGTGCCGGCCGGAATGCCGGTGAAGAGTACGGCCGACTGCGGAACGGCATCGACCGCTGTGGTGGCTGCCAGCGTGGACCTGATGGTGGGCGATTCACCATCCGAAACTTCTGAGAAGGACCGCCTCCTTCTCCGCTGCTCTGCGGCGCGCTTCGCTTTCTCTCCGCCGCCGCTAACTCCTTGCCGGAGTCCTCCTGAACAATCGCAGCATCAATGATGTCGTTGAGGCTGCCGCGATTGAATATCGCCAGCTTGTCCTTCAGGAGCGGGTTAAGCCCCTGGTAAAAGTGGTCCTGCCGCTTCTCGTCCGTATCTGCGTGATACGACGCGTAGAGCGCGAGATCGTTGAACGCCCTGGAGTATTCCAGCGCGTTCCGGCTCCCTTGTTGCAGGTGTAGGAACTCCTGCATCTTCCTCTTCATCAAACCGGGCGGTATATGATAGGCCCTGGTCTATCTAGCAAAGGGTATAGACTTCACAACTTCAAAGATAATACCAATGCATTTAAATTAATACATACATTGCTCTTATCATGTAGTCGCTAAGGTCGAGGAGGAGCCCGAAGTCCTAGACTTCGTTACTCCGGAGGAACAGCTAGCCTACGACCAAGAGCAGCAAGGCAAGCTCCGGTTTGCATTAACCTTTTTACAAATTTTTATTGTTTTGAGCACATACTTGTTTCCTTTATTCTGTGCATTAGAGTCTTGTTTGGAAATCCAACTGCATGGCCAAGAAAACCACGGGTTGGGTTTAGGATTGCAAATCTCGTTAGCCACTGCATTGCTAGGATAGAGTAGGATTCGGTACAAGTCGAGTAGTTGGAACTACTCGCGAGAATAGGCTAGAGGCACATTGCTCGGGTAGAGATAGCACATGATACACATGGCAAGAAAATGAGACCAAGCGGAGAGTAAGGGCAGCAGGACTTTGGGGCCTGTGTGCCGTAGCTCCGTTTGTGTCGATTGAGGACCGAGCCGTGTGCGGGCCTGTTGAACAAGCTATAACAGTACCGAAGACCTACCGGCTATATGGGAACCGGGAAACTGATGTAACTCGGGTAGCTGGGTATTGAGGCATTGCCCGTCGTTCAGAGGGTAGGTTGAGAGCTCGAGGTGTAAATCGGCTGGTGGCACAGAGATGCGCGTGCAGAGACCTCTTGCTCGGGACGATGGGACCGGTTCAATATTTGTCTGACGGGTGAAAGGTAGTCGCGTACGGCGTCCGTGATGGTTGTTGTAGGCAACATCGAGTACGGGCGTACGTGACGGGTTGTTCGGGTAACCCTGCAGGTGTAAATCGATTATAATCGCCGTCCCTCGCGGTCAGTGAGTACCACTTGTTCACTGTACCGTGACGTAGAAAGAACAGGCTAGTTACATGTTAAAATGTTGCTGATTGAAAGCTGGACATTGATTGTTAATGATATGCTGTAGCTTAGAGCTAATTAAAGTTCTTTTCAACTTTGGGCAAAGTACATGAGAGAAATGCGTTTCTTGTTTGATTGCGGCTCTCTCATGTGCCTTAGCGTAAGGTTCTCCACAACCTGCTGCTAAAACTTGAAAGTAAGGTTTCACTAATTAGGCGAGTCCTTGCAAATGATTTTTACCTCATGCAACCCATTACCCTCATGTAGAAGTTCCATGTTTAGGTGAGACGGGTCAGACTTGCTGAGCCTTCGTGCTCACTGCTCGTGTTTGAAGCTTTTGCAGGGTTCTATGAGGAAGGGACTCCCGAAGAGGAGACGGAACCCCAGGAGGGGAACCCCGTCGAGTGGGAGTCGTGCACGCCGCAGAGTTAGTGTGCGTGTGTGCTAGCAAGGACACGTTCGAGGGCTGAACGTGCACTTGATGCTTAGTCTACGCCCGCGAGTGTGGACTGAATGTATTTTGATGTAAACAGGTCATAAAACTGTTTATGTAATAAACTTCCGCTTCCGCCTTGTACCTTTGACGTGTGTTATACGGTGCTGTGCAACGCAGCACCCCTCAGCGTGATCCTGGCTCGACAGGACCAAATGGGGTCGTGTCAGAAAACCCCTGGAATTATTCAGAGGCTCAAATATTGACCAAATGGGCTTTTATTTGTACAAGGTTCAAATGAACTTTGTTTCAAATAAAACTTGGTCAAGACTCTGGTTAGGACCCTACCAAGCCACAATAAAAATTTCAGAACCAAAGGGAAGGGCTAGCTAGAGTTATTAGCAATTATGTATTCAAGTTCACACATTGCATTTAAATTAACATGTAGTATTTCATAAACGTGTAGTCACTGAAGAAGAGACTCCGGAAGTGCTGGACTTCCTTCTTCCGGACGAAGAACTAACTACTGACCAGCAGCAACAAGGCAAGCCCCGGTTTGCATTAACCTTTTTATAAGTCTTACTTTGTTTACATGTGTCATATGAAGTATGTATGTGCATTAGGTATAGGATGAATGAAACCCCACTTGCATAACTAAAGGTTCCTAAAAGAGTGAGGGTAGTGTCAAGGACCTCGAGTAGACAGGCTACGCTTAATGATTCATAGGACTTCAGTACAAGTCGAGTAGATGGAATCTACTCGCGAGATAGGCATTGGGACACACGGGTTCGGTTGAGTGATGTGAGATCACTTTAGTAATAAAAATGAGACTAGGCAGGGGCTAGGGCGCAGCAAGAGTGAGTCTTGTGTGCGCAGCCCTGCCCGTGTCGATTGAGGACCGATCCGTGTGCGGCCCTGCTGAACAAGTATTGAACGTACCGAAGGCATATCGGATATATGGGCCCCGATAAAACGATGTAGCCTAATCCTCCGGGCGTCGAGGCATAGCACACCGATTTATAGGTGTAGGTTGAGAGCAGCAAGGTGGAAATCTGCCAACGGACATAGAGAGATGCTCCGTGTGGGGAATCTCCTGCTCGTTTCGGTGTGACCGGTTCGGCGTTTGGGCTGTTGGGTGAAAGGTTGTCCCGTACGACGTCGAGTGAGCGTGCTGTGCAGCTCCACGGGTGGGCGTACGTGACGTGCTCTTTGGGTTTCCCTGCAGGTGTATATCGAGTCGATTCGCCGTCCCTCGTGGTGACGAGTATCGCTTGTTCACTGCGTCGTAACGTAGCTTAATGAATGGAATGTTATGATTCAATATTGCTGTTATGATATAACTGTATTGCTACATGTGTGCCACCAAATATTGTTCACTAAATTTCAGCTTCATGAACCGTTAACTTGTTGCTAAAAGATGAACTAAGGATGAACTTGTAGGCGTGTCCATTTGCTGCAACATTGCTATCCTATGTCATGGTACACCTCATGTAGAGTTTCATGCTTAGGTGAGTCGGTTAAGCCTTGCTGAGCCTTCGTGCTCACGGTTGCTGCTTAAGTGTTTTTCAGGTGAGGAGCCACCCACGGACTCGGAGTATGAGTCCACCGGCGAGGGTTACCCTCCGTCGGGGACCACGGCTGAGTGGGAGCCGTACACGCCGCGCTGAGCTGAGACGTGCCGCTAGTGTGGGTTGCCCTAGGGCTGGGCAACCGACTTTTGCTAGATAGGCAGGCGTGAGTTGTACAAAAGAAACTCCCGCTGTGTAATAAAGACCCTAGTTTGTAACTAAGAAGTGTACTACTTTGTACATTCAGTTTGTTTTTCCCATGTAATATCATGTGTTCTTATGACGTGTGCTGTCGGGTGTCGCATCGCGCGGCACCACCCTCTGGGATCCTGGATGAGCGGATTCCGGTCCGCCACAGCCTGGTATCAGAGCTGCAGTGGGGATAGCACAGTACTTAAGGACTGCATTATGGGAAAAAAACTTAAGGATTACGGTGAGGATTCGGTAGTTGCCCAAGTAAGGACTATAATAGCATAGTTACTTAAAGTGACAAAGACTAACTTATGTGTTATAATTCTGAATTTCAATTATTATAACGACGCACCTACGCTCTGGTAAGTTTGGTAAGGAACGCCACCGAAAGCGGTTCAATTTCGGTTAGCTCTCCCTGACGAGGAACGTGGTTCAGGGATAGGTCTCACAGCTTGGTGTGAGACGTCAATATGAAACTCTTGAACTCTTTATGTTCCTGAGTTCATATGAAACGCTGATCCCTAGCGTGCATTAGGCAAGTAAGTGGAGACCCCATCGCGTGGTCAGTAACGCGAGAGTGTGTTCGTCTGGAAATAGCCCAGGAGGACATACGCAGCGTTTGCCATCGGCGTGCCCTGCAGGGCAGTAGGTGGTATCTGTTGGGTTGATAACATTCCCAACCATGACGACCCGTTCATGACCTACTCGGGTTCCCCGTCGTGTGGTGTTGAAACACGATCACGTACCTTGAGACGTGACCTAACTCAAGGACGGCCGTATGGAAATGATACGGGCGTTTGTATTTACTTTTAAATATGGAACTGCCTGAAATGAACAACCTTTGAGTGCACCATCATTGTGTGGTCTTCTGCAGGTACTAACCACGTATGCATCCGTGTAGAAAACGTGTGCGAGAGATCGTTTAATGCCACACTTGAGACGTATATGCCGTTATGATCCGGTTAGGATTTTATTTGGTGAGGAACATAGTACCGAGATATTGTAGGCATGTGCATGAAAATAATGATAACAAGGAATTAAAATCATTAGTTTCAACAATTAAGACCCTGGTTGGGTATAAGAATGGGATAGTGATGAGTGTAGTTCCAAAAAGACTGAAAAACTGAGTGCTCTGTTTTGGGCAGCACGTTTGCTGATCTTCAACAGGGAATAACTCACCGGTCTTTTAGCCCAGAGGGGTGTGCTATATAGTTCTGGAAAGGTACTTAAGTACTCTACAACTTTGTTGTAGACTTCCAGAGCTGAAACTCACCTTAAGATGGCTTAAATTCCAGAGGAATGTAAACTGTCCAGAACCAGGACAGAGTAAAACATTCTCTAGACTGTTCTGTTTTCCAAACATAAATCCCAGTAGAAAAATTTAAAAATTTTCATATGATACATCCTTAGAAAGGGGAGAAGATGTGTGACATCTTTGCAATTCAAAGTTTCTGAAGTTTCAGCACAGAGTTCAGTGGAAACTCGAATTGAAAACAGCAACTTCCAAGGGAGGTGCTGTTAAAATTCTTCCAGATATTCTGCTGACTTTGAATTGGCATCACTTTTTAACCAAAGCTGATCTGGGGGCAAATGAGTACTCTTTAGAAAAATACTGAAGTTAACTTTAACTTTGGTGTTCAGATTGAGTCATGAAAATGCCCAGAACTAGATCAAAACTTGGAATAGGTAGCAACTGGTCATTCTGACAGAGGAGTGACAGTTGAACTCATTGGAGAGGGTGTTGTACCCTAAGGGTGGTATACGTGATGACAACACGATAGTAATGTCTCATAGTGACCAAATCTAGTTATGGTGAGCTTCCAAAGAGGAGGTTCATCAAGTTGGATTAAACTAGCTTGTGTTTGGTCTGGTAATGGTGTAGCTTGTGCAAAGTTATTACATTATCCACTTACGAGAAGTATCGCATGTTTTATTGTCTTTATGGTTTTACGCCTATTGTTATAGGACTGCATGCAAATGTTGCGGGACTGATGCTTATTGTCGTATGGTTGCAGATGGTTCGCACTAGGACCACGCACGAGGTTGGTGGCTCTAGCCAACAGGGAGGTGATGACTCCCAGCCACCGACCTACGACAGCACCCCGCAGCAGCAGCCACCACCGCCGCCTCCGCTTACTCTAGCGGATGTGATAGCGGCACTGGTGGGAGGTCGTGAGGAGCAGACCGACCTGCTCCGCACGATCGTGCAGAATACGTCCCAGGCGGGGGGACGTCAAGAGCGAGGGCCTCGTGAGCCCCGTGAAGTGTCGTACTCGGATTTCATGAGTACACACCCTCCAGTGTTCACCGAAGCCGAAGAATCACTGGTGGCGGACAACTGGCTGCGGACTATCGAGTCCAAGTTTGGGCTGCTCCAGTGTACGGAGCGACAGAAGACCCTGTTCGCAGCACAGCAGCTCCACGGTGCCGCTGGTGCGTGGTGGGCGAACTATGTCGCCTCACGTCCGGCTGGCCATGCCGTGGAATGGCAAGAGTTCCGGGAGGCGTTCCGCGCCTACCACATCCCTCCCGGAATAATGAAGAGGAAGTTCCAAGAATTCTTGGAGCTGAAGCAGGGCGGGAGCAGTGCCCACGACTACTCCCGTGCCTTCAACCATCTGGCGCAATATGCGTCAGACTATATCTCCACGGAGGAGAAGAAGAGGGAGCATTTCTATCGGGGGTTACACCCCGAAATGAAGACGCACCTCGTTCAGTGGAATCACGGCACATTCAACGACTTAGTCAATGCCGCAATCATGCAAGAGGACGCTCAGCAGGAGTTGGCAGCTGAGCAGAGGAAGCTCACGCTCCACCTAGCAGCGGTGGTGGCGCGCCTCAGAAGTACCGTATGGTGTATCGGACACCATCCGGGCAGCAGTGGCGTCCACCGGCGCGACCTCAGCAGTTCGGGGGACGTCCCTTTCAGGCACCTCCGTTCCGTCCGCCGATGCTGCCACCAAGACAGCAACAGCAACAGCATCAGCAGATGGTACCCCGGGCGTTTCCACCGCCACAACGCGCCCCGGGATTCCGTCCACCAATCAGCGGGGGACCGCCCCATTTCACATGCTTCACGTGTGGCCAGGTGGGCCACTTCGCGAACGACTGTCCCCAGGGGCAGCAGAGCCACGGGCAAGCCCAGTTTCAGGGCGGTGCTCGAGGCCGACCTCTGATGAAGAAGGTTGGTCAGCGGACTGGAGGCGTCCGCAACCTCGACAATGAGGGCGCCCCAGAGGGAGACAACGTGCTGGCGGGTATATTTACTCTCAACAATCAAGCCATCGTCATATTGTTTGATTCTGGTGCAACCCACAGCTTTATAAGTGCATCCTATGTGGCTAAGCATCAAATGCAAGTCTTCCCAACCGACTGCACTTATATGATTTGCTCACCGGGAGGGAAGATTTCAGCTAATATGATGATTCCAAAGGCACCTCTGTGCTTAGGTGGGAAACTATATCCCACCACCTTGATAATCCTTATGGGACAAAAGATTGATGCAATCTTAGGGATGTCATGGCTACAATACCATGGCGCTGTCCTAGAGACTCGAACACGGACGGTTCACTTAAATTCTCCATTCCACCGTCCGCATTCCATGGTGTTAGACACGCCAGTCCGGGAAGTTTTAGCAATTAATAACGCTGAAGCTCTCAAATTAGAAGACATCCCCGTAGTCCGGGAGTACCCCGACGTGTTCCCGGATGATCTTCCGGGCATGCCACCTGAGCGGGATGTCGAGTTCAAGATCGAGCTCGCACCCGAGACTACGCCCATATCACGGAGACCATACAAGGTGGCTCCAAATGAGCTGGCTGAACTGAAAGAACAGCTCAATGATCTGTTGAGCAAGGGTTTCATTAGGCCGAGTTCCTCGCCTTGGGGATGCTCGGCGCTGTTCGTGAAAAAGAAAGATGAAACCCTGAGGCTGTGTGTAGATTACCGGCCGCTCAAAGCCATCACCATCAAGAATAAGTACCCACTGCCCCGCATCGACATATTGTTTGATCAACTTGTGGGTGCAAGTGTGTTCTCAAAGATGGACCTTCGCTCTGGATATCACCAGATAAAGATCCGGGCGGAGGATATCCCGAAAACGGCGTTCTCGACGAGATACGGCTTATATGAATATCTCGTCATGTCCTTTGGTCTCACAAATGCTCCAGCCCATTTCATGTATCTCATGAACTCGGTGTTCATGCCGGAGCTGGACAAGTTCGTGGTAGTGTTCATCGACGATATCTTGGTTTACTCCAAGACAGAGGCCGAACATGCCGAACACTTGCGGATCGTTCTTCAACGATTGCGAGACCACAAGCTTTACGCCAAGTTCAGCAAATGCGAGTTTTGGATCAGCCAAGTGCCATTCTTGGGACATATCATCTCAGCGGAAGGCATTGCAGTTGACCCAAGCAATATAGAGCAAGTGCTGAAATGGAAAGCTCCCACTTCAGTCCATGAAGTCAGAAGCTTCCTCAGGTTAGCGGGATACTATCGGAGATTCATTCCAAGTTTCTCCAAGCTCACTAAGCCGATGAAAGAATTACTGAAGAAAGGGACGAAATATGTTTGGAACACGGCGTGTGAAGGAGCATTCCAGACATTGGTGAAGCATCTCACAACAGCCCCGGTGTTAGCTCAGCCGGATACAACAAAGCCCTTCGATGTGTATTGTGACGCGTCCGGTATTGGGCTTGGCTGCGTGTTGATGCAGGAAGGACGTGTGGTCGCTTATGGATCACGCCAACTTCGGAACCATGAGCATCATTACCCTACTCATGACCTTGAGCTTGCTGCCGTGGTGTTGGCGCTAAAAATGTGGAGGCACTATCTCCTGGGGAACTTGGTGCATCTCTACACCAACCACAAGAGCTTGAAATACATTTTCACCCAGAAGGAGCTGAACTTGAGGCAACGGAGGTGGTTAGAATTAATCAAGGACTATGAGATTGAGATTCACTACCACCCCGGCAAGGCGAATGTGGTTGCCGACGCACTGAGTCGGAAATCACATGTCCATCACCTCACCATTTCACCAGTGGAGGAGGAAGAGCCAAGTTTATACTTGGTTCCTTATGGATCGCTGTACAACCTTGTCCTCATCCCTACTATTAGGGAGGACATCATTGCAGCTCAGAAGGATGATAAAGGCATGGCATATCTCCGGAGACGGATAGACAACGGGGAAATCAAATGTTTCCGGAAGGATGATGAGGGGACGCTGTGGTTCAATGACCGCATAGTCGTACCCCGGGATATGGAGTTGAGAAAGGAGATCCTCGATGAAGCTCACTTGTCCAAATACTCCATTCATCCGGGCAGCAACAAAATGTACCAAGATTTGAAAAAGAAGTTTTGGTGGACACGGATGAAGCGGGAGGTAGCTAAGTACGTATCCGAGTGTGATACGTGCCGACGAGTGAAGGCTGATCACATGAAGAAATCAGGGCTGCTACAACCCCTGAAGATCCCGGCATGGAAATGGGAAAATGTGAGCATGGATTTCATTGTGGGATTACCCCTAACAGCCAACAAGCATGATTCCATATGGGTAATCGTTGATCGGTTAACCAAGACGGCTCACTTCATTCCGGTGAATACACGTTACAATGCCGACAAATATGCGGAGCTATACATAGCGAAGATTCTATGCCTATACGGGGTACCCAAGACCATTGTCTCAGATCGAGGTGCATTATTTGTATCTCGCTTTTGGGAGCAGCTACACGCTGCATTGGGTACTAAGTTGATCAAGAGCTCCGCCTATCACCCTCAGACAGATGGCCAGACAGAGAGGGTGAATCAAGTCCTGGAAGACATGTTGAGAGCATGTGCCATCCACCATGGTAGGAACTGGGATGATCACCTACCATTGGCGGAATTCTCGTACAACAACGGCTATCAGGCGAGTATCAAAATGGCACCTTACGAAGCTCTCTACGGTCGTAAATGCCGCACCCCATTAAATTGGTGCGAGTCCGGTGAAAGGGTCACATTCGGGGTTGATGTGGTGAACGACGCCGAAGAGCGTGTTCGGACAATTCAAGCCAATTTGAAGGCCGCTCAATCCCGACAGAAGAGCTATGCTGATAAGAGGCGTAGACCGTTGCACTTTGACGTTGGGGAACACGTTTACCTCCGCGTGTCTCCAATGAAGGGCGTGCACCGGTTCGGTGTGAAGGGGAAGCTCACTCCCCGTTTCATTGGACCCTATGCTATCACCGAGAAGTGTGGACCAGCAGCGTATCGATTGGAGCTACCGGCATCCCTTGCTGGTGTCCATGATATCTTCCATGTTTCGCAACTGCGAAAATGTTTGAAGCATACAGCTTCCGTTCCTATCAAAGACATTGGCGAGTTGAAACCGGATTTAACATATGATGAGTATCCGGTGGAAATTCTTGATGAGAAAGCCCGAACCACGCGTAGCAGAACATTGTGGTTCTACAAGATCCTCTGGAGTAACCACACCGCTGAGAAAGCAACGTGGGAGAGCGAGGAGTTCCTTCACTCAAATTACCCGGAGTTCATGGCTTCTCAACACGGGTAAGTCCCTACTACATCGCTATCTCTTCTTTTGTAATCTCGGGACGAGATTCTTTTAAGGGGGGAGGGATGTAAAAGCCCAAAAAAAGGGACTTGCAAAAACTTTTCTTCACCTCACAACACCCCAGTTTTCGTTGGGGATATCTTAGGAAATATTGTGAAGAGCAAGTAACCTTCATCAAAAGAGTGATTATAGGGGAAAGTCCTCCTTTTCACAAAGTGGGATTTGGACATAGGAACATGAGAGGTTGAGCTCACCCCTAGAACTTAAAAAGTCTTGGGAAGGTTTAGTCCAAGTTTCATAGAAATCCAACACTTTTTGAGGCACTTTTTGGGTTATTTGAGAAAGAGGCCAATTTGAATGCAAATTCAAATTGCAGCAACTTTCATCACCCAAATTCAAAAGTTAGCTTCATATTCTTATTCAGCACATTTTTGTGAGCTCACACACCAATTTTCACCCCATTTGGAGTTGATCTTGACATGAGCTAAGTGGGACGAATTCAAACTTTATTTGAATTCAAAAACTAAACTTGTGCTGAAATTCACCCAAGCCGAACCCAATTTGAATTCTATTCAATTCAAATGGCTCAGGGGTGAATAATTTGAATCACCAGGGGTATTATGGGGCTCACTGTTTACAACAGTGATTAGGAGTAAATTCCAGAGGTTAAAACCCCAGGTGGGACCCACATGTCATAGAGGGGAGAAGGAGAAACTTGCACCCAAAGTCAGAGTCTCGGTGGGAAATTCCACCGAGTAGCTGTTGGCTGTGCCACCGAGCAGCTACCGGCGCCACCAGCTGCTTCCCTCTCCGCGCGCTGGCGCCCAGGGCGGCTGGCTCGTGCCCCCACGCGACCGGCACCGCCTCAGCCGAGCAGGAGTCGGCCGGCTTTATCTTCTCGCGGGCAAACCCGAGCAGCGGCATTGTTTCTCGCCGCAGCTCTCTGCTCAATCGGGAAAACCAGCAAAACCATCTCCTCCTTCGTCCCTGAGCTGCTAGACAGCCACCTGAGCTCGCACTCCACCTCTCCAATGCCAGAAACCTCGAGCTCTGACCTCCTTTGCCCAAAGACGATCGCCACCGCGGCGACCTAGCCTCAGCCGAGAGTCAGGCGCCCATGGGCTGCATTCCATAGGCGTTTTCACGGTCCAGCGAGAGAGGCAACAGGAGCGCACGACCACCGTGCTGCTCTCCTCTAAGTTTGGAAGCCAACCGTGAAGAATCCGTAGAGAATTTCCAGTTTTTGCTCCGGCGACCGTAAACCGAGCTTCCGGTACGGTTTCTTTAAATTCTCGCTCTATGGTCTTTCGGAGGTCATCAAATCTTGCACATAGACGCTGGACTAGCCGGCGATCAAGTTCTTTTCTGCATCCGTAGCGTGAAACTGTCTAGGAGTGACGAATTTCAAGCTCGATCGAGGGCGGTCATGGCGGGCACGATCGGTCACACGGTGCCGACCGACTTGCCGCCATCCCTGAACCCTTTTGATACCTTGTCGAGCTTCCTAGAGGTACACTGATGCTGTAGGGCCGTTTGTTCGAGGTGTTGGCGGGTTTAGAAACCACGGTCGATGGTGTCGAACCTCAACCGAGGCTGCGGCACGTCGCCGAGCTGCTTCCGGTCACCGCCAGACCGACCTGTCACCACCGACGTGTTCCTCGACGTCGACAACCCCCTGGCGGCGAGTTTCAGACCATGGGAGGTCCGGCAGCGGCGTGCCGGCGAGCCCCGAGTCTGCTCCGGCGAGGTCGGTGGCGCGGGCACGAGAGAACGGCGGGAGGAAGACGAAGCCGGCTGGCCCACGTGTCAGCGGCTGAAGAATTTAAATCGGGATCGGGTGTGGCCGGGGATCGGCTGTGCTGGCGCGCAAATACCCTGTGAGCCCCGGTGTGCCGGACACCTCCGCGCTCGACAGGTGTGGTATCCCCGGTGTGCCGGACACCTCCGCGCTCGACACGTGTGGTATCCCCGGTGTGCCGGACACCTCCGCGCTCGACACGTGTCCCCGCGGGCCCCGAGAGTTTAAACTTTTCCCCCGATTTTCAGAATTCTTCCAAACTTCAAATCCTCATAACTTTGGCTAGAGGGCTCCAAATCGGGTGAACCAAATTTTGTTGGATTCAGCTCTCTGAGAACTTTCCAGCAATACCAAATTCTGCTCATGAAAGTGAATAGTTTTCCAGAATTAAATCCCTAAAGTTTAAACTGTTGGGAATTTTATCTGGAGAACTAATTTATGAAAAATTTTGAAATTTGGCTGAGAGGTTCATTGGAAAATCCCTGAAAACCAGTAAAATTTTCAGACTCATCCAAGTTCATTTAGTTACCCTAATCAGGTGATTAAGAGAACTGCCCTGAGAAAATAGAAAAATGTACAGAAACATTTTTCAGATTTTCTCAAATCTTAATTTGGGCATAACTTTCTGTAGAATTCTTCAAATGACATGAAACCAACTCCATTAGAACCATCTTAAAGTCTAGTTTCCAGAAAGTAATTGTTGGAACCATGAAAACCCCTGGAATTATTCAGAGGCTCAAATATTGACCAAATGGGCTTTTATTTGTACAAGGTTCAAATGAACTTTGTTTCAAATAAAACTTGGTCAAGACTCTGGTTAGGACCCTACCAAGCCACAATAAAAATTTCAGAACCAAAGGGAAGGGCTAGCTAGAGTTATTAGCAATTATGTATTCAAGTTCACACATTGCATTTAAATTAACATGTAGTATTTCATAAACGTGTAGTCACTGAAGAAGAGACTCCGGAAGTGCTGGACTTCCTTCTTCCGGACGAAGAACTAACTACTGACCAGCAGCAACAAGGCAAGCCCCGGTTTGCATTAACCTTTTTATAAGTCTTACTTTGTTTACATGTGTCATATGAAGTATGTATGTGCATTAGGTATAGGATGAATGAAACCCCACTTGCATAATCAAAGGTTCCTAAAAGAGTGAGGGTAGTGTCAAGGACCTCGAGTAGACAGGCTACGCTTAATGATTCATAGGACTTCGGTACAAGTCGAGTAGATGGAATCTACTCGCGAGATAGGCATTGGGACACACGGGTTCGGTTGAGTGATGTGAGATCACTTTAGTAATAAAAATGAGACTAGGCAGGGGCTAGGGTGCAGCAAGACTGAGTATTGTGTGCGCAGCCCTGCCCGTGTTGATTGAGGACCGATCTGTGTGCGGCCGTGCTGAACAAGTATTGAACGTACCGAAGGCATATCGGATATATGGGCCCCAATAAACCGATGTAGCCTAAACCTCCGGGCGTCGAGGCATAGCACACCGATTTATAGGTGTAGGTTGAGAGCAGCAAGGTGGAAATCTGCCAACGGGCATAGAAAGATGCTCCGTGTGGGGAACCTCCTGCTCGTTTCGGTGCGACCGGTTCGGCGTTTGGGCTGTTGGGTGAAAGGTTGTCCCGTACGACATCGAGTGAGCGTGCTGTGCAGCTCCACGGGTGGGCGTACGTGACGTGCTCTTTGGGTTTCCCTGCAGGTGTATATCGAGTCGATTCGCCGTCCCTCGTGGTGACGAGTACCGCTTGTTCACTGTGTCGTAACGTAGCTTAATGAATGGAATGTTATGATTCAATATTGCTGTTATGATATAACTGCATTGCCACATGTGTGCCACCAAATATTGTTCACTAAATTTCAGCTTCATGAACCGTTAACTTGTTGCTAAAAGATGAACTAAGGATGAACTTGTAGGCGTGTCCATTTGCTGCAACATTGCTATCCTATGTCATGGTTCACCTCATGTAGAGTTTCATGCTTAGGTGAGTCGGTTAAGCCTTGCTGAGCCTTCGTGCTCACGGTTGCTGCTTAAGTGTTTTTCAGGTGAGGAGCCACCCACGGACTCGGAGTACGAGTCCACCGGCGAGGGTTACCCTCCGTCGGGGACCACGGCTGAGTGGGAGCCGTACACGCCGCGCTGAGCTGAGACATGCCGCTAGTGTGGGTTGCCCTAGGGCTGGGCAACCGACTTTTGCTAGATAGGCGGGCGTGAGTTGTACAAAAGAAACTCCCGCTGTGTAATAAAGACCCTAGTTTGTAACTGAGAAGTGTACTACTTTGTACATTCAGTTTGTTTTTCCCATGTAATATCATGTGTTCTTATGATGTGTGCTGTCGGGTGTCGCATCGCGCGGCACCACCCTCTGTGATCCTGGATGAGCGGATTCCGGTCCGCCACACACTTTTGAGCTGCACCCATATCGGAAGAGTGGCACAAGGGAGATCATTGGACCCCATGTAACAGTTCTTTCCAACCGACAAGCTGCTGACAAGTCTCAGAGGTTGCCCATGGAGTTAGGAAACCGCTACGCAAGCGCACAAGAAGAGATCCGTTACCTCAGCAAGAAGCTGTATTTGCTGGAGAAACAAGAGGAGACTCGTGCCAACGCAGAAGCGAATGGAGCACCAGCATCATATAACCCTACATGGACTGCCGACTCACTATGGCGTGCACCCATGTATGGACCACCCCCTTCACACGGCGAGAACAGCACCGGTTCACATGATTAAGTTTAGGATTCCCATTGAATAGTGGTGTGCTGAAATTTTTGTGATGACTGCTTGGTTTATGTGCTGATGTGAGTTGTGGGACGCTTCGGCGAATGTCCACATCCACACTTAGTGGAGAGATGTGAGATGCTTCAGCACGTGTTCACATCCTCATATAGGCTGAAATTAATAAAAGAAGATATTTAGTTCATACACCTTGATGCATATAGTTTGGGGGGATCAATCTAAACTTCTATTTTCTATTCTACTCTACTCTCTCTCACAGATGGTGAGGGAAAACACCAGCCGTCAAAGGAGGAACGCTCGTGGCAACAATGAACCACAAGAGGATGGCGACGTTGAAGTTCC
The DNA here is from genome assembly GCA_030760725.1 of Neostapfia colusana. Lineage (NCBI taxonomy): Eukaryota > Viridiplantae > Streptophyta > Magnoliopsida > Poales > Poaceae > Neostapfia > Neostapfia colusana. Next base: position 96,872,415 of record JASWHV010000007.1, on the reverse strand, counting down.
TGAAAATGCTAACACCGGGGCTGATGCAAACAACCTTGAACGGTTGATGGCTATGCAGAACCAGCTCATGCAAACTATGTTACAAACGTTGGGACAGCTGCAAGCCAACAACAACAACAATCCTAACCCCGTTCCTGCACCTCCACCGCCACCACTGCCACCACCGCCGGCTCACAACAGATTGGGAGAGTTCATGAGGACTCGACCGCCTACTTTTGCACAAGCTAATGATCACATGGAGGCTGATGATTGGTTGAAGTTCATGGAAAAGAAGCTTGCTATTGTTCAGTGCGATGATCGGGAGAAATTTATCTTCCATCACACCAACTTATGAGAGCAGCCGCCGACTAGTGGGACGCTCTTTGCAATGCTCATGTCAACTAGGAGACTATCACTTGGGCTGAATTCAAGGAGAGTTTCCACTCTCATTACGTCCCTGCTGGAGTCATGATGCTTAAAAGGCAAGAGTTTGAAGGTCTCTGCCAAGGAAGGAAGAGCGTGAATGAGTACCTCAACAAGTTCACGCAGCTGTCAAGGTATGCTCCAGAAGACGTCAACTCGGATCAAAGGAAGCAATACTTGTTCATGAGAGGATTGAACAATGAGATCCAAGTTCAACTGCTCAACAATGATTATGCAAACTTCCAGAAGCTCGTTGACAAAGCTATAGTGGTTGAGAGCAAGATCCGTGAGATCGAGCAAGACGGCAAGAGGAAGATGCCATACCAAGGACAGCCACAAGGGAGCAATGTACGTCCCCGTTTCATGCCACAAGCTGCAACACAGTATGGCTCGTCAGTTTCTACTTTCCGCCCTGCAAATCCACCTCGCCCTAATCAGCCACCTCAGCAACGTCCTGTTATGCAAGCACCTCATATGCCTTTTCCTCCTGCGGCCCGTCCCTACATGGGCGCCTATGCTCAAAACCAGCCTTGCCCCAACATTCCATCTGTTATGGGCAGCAAAGCATATTTTTCATGCGGAGAGGCGGGACACCTTGCAAGTCAGTGCCCGAAGAAGGGCCTTGGACAGCCGAGCAACGCACCAAAACAGAACCTACGGCCGAATGGAGGAGCTACGCAAGGTAACCTTGGGAAGCAGAACTATGCTCGTGGCAATGTGAATCATGTCTCCGCTGAGGAAGCACAACAAGCTGAGGACGTCGTGATTGGTATGTTCCTTGCCAACTCCAACCCAGCCACTGTTCTATTTGATTCCGGAGCATCGCATTCATTCATATCATCCAAGTATGTTGCCAAGTATAATCTGCCCATATCACACATGAAACACACTATGTTGGTTAATTCTCCCGGTGGAGAGATGAGGACTAATATAGTATGTCCAAAAGTAAATCTTAAAAAAAGGGGGGTAGACTTTCTTGCCAACCTTATTGTCTTGGATTCCCAAGGGATTGATATAATACTTGGAATGAATTGGTTAAGCAAGCACAACAGAGTGACTGAATGTGCCGAGAGTAGCGTGCAGTTGACAAATGAGCACGGTACTCGTATTGAGTTCGAGTCAGCCCAACCGGCAACCGAGAAGGCAGCGTTGAACCACGTCGAAGAAGCAACATTGGAAAGCATTCCGGTGGTTCAAGAATTTTTTGATGTGTTCCCGGAAGAACTTTTAGGTATGCCACCTGACCGAGACATTGAATTTGCCATTGATTTAGTACCTGGAACTGCACCTATAGAGAAAAGGTCGTATAGGATGCCCGCTACTGAACTAGTGGAGCTTAAGAAGCAAATTCAGGAGCAGCTAGAAAAGGGTTTTATACGCCCAAGCTCATCACAATGGGGAGCCCCCGTGCTCTTCGTAGACAAGGAGGACGGGACCCAAAGGATGTGTGTGGATTATAGGTCTCTCAATGAAGTAACGACGAAGAATAAATGCCCGCTGCCCCATATAGAGGACCTGTTCGACCAAATGAAAGGTGCCTGAATTCTCTCCAAGATTGATCTTCGGTCGGGATACTTCCAGCTGAAGATTAAGCCCTCCGACATACCCAAGACAGCATTTCGAACACGGTATGGTTCGTATGAATATACCGTTATGTATTTTGGGTTAACGAATGCACCCGCATACTTTATGTACCTCATGAATATGGTCTTCATGGAGTACTTGGACAAGTTCGTCGTGGTTTTCATCGACGATATCATGGTGTATTCGAAAAACGAGGAAGAACACTAAGAACACTTGATGTTAACATTGCAAAAACTGCGAGAGCATCAATTGTATGCTAGGTTCAGCAAGTGTCAATTTTGGCTAAAGGATATATCGTTCCTAGGGCACATCATCTCCGAGGGAGGAGTATCAGTTTATCCTGGCAAAGTGGAAGATGTTATGAAGTGGAACCAACCACAGAACGTGAGAGATATTCAGAGTTTCCTTGGGATGGCTGGATACTACCGCCGGTTCATCAAGGATTTCTCCAAAATAGCGAAGCCTATGACAGAATTGCTAATGAAGGGGAAAGCATTTCAGTGGAGACCAGCGTGTCAAGAAAGCTTTGAGGAGCTAAAGAAGGGATTAACCACATCGCCGGTTTTGGTATTGCCGGATGTGAGCAAGAGCTTCGATATATATTGTGACGCATCAAGACAAGGGCTTGGATGTGTGCTCATGCAAGAAGGACAAGGGGTAGCCTATGCGTCGAGACAACTAAAGAAAAATGAGCTGAATTACCCCACACATGACTTGCAACTTGCAGCCGTGGTACATGCCTTGAAGATTTGGAGGCATTATATCCTTGGCCACTGATGTGAGATCTATACGGATCACAAAAGCCTCAAGTATATATTCACGCAAATGGATCTGAATTTGAGGCAACGTTGATGGTTGGAACTCATCAAGGATTATGATGTTGGAATCAACTATCCCCTCGGAAAGGCCAATGTAGTAGCTGATGCGTTGAGACGAAAGGGAGCATGTGACCAACTCACAGTTCGGGAGCTGCCACCCGAGCTGCGCAAAGAGTTCGAACGGTTACATCTCGGGTTCTTGAACGAGATGGAGGTGATAGAGATGGAGCTGGAACAAGAGATACGAGATGGCCAAGCAACGGATGAGGAAATCAAGAAGAGAATCTGACAAGGCATAGAAAAGGATTTCAAGGAAGACGAGAAAGGCACGCTTTGGTTAGGGAAAAGGATTTGTGTGCCTAACGTGAAGCACATCCGCGACACGATATTAAAGGAGGCACATGACTCACCTTATTCCATACATCCCGTCTGTACAAAGATGTACAAGAACCTGAAAACTTGCTATTGGTGGGATGGTATGAAAAGGGACATAGCTGAATAAGTTGCCTTATGCAACACGTACCAACTGGTGAAGGCCGAACATCAAAGACCCGCTGAATTGTTGCAGCCATTGAAAGTACCCGAGTGGAAGTGGGAAGACATCAGCATGGATTTCATTGTCGGATTGCCACGTACTCGGTCTGGTTACGACTCCATTTGGGTTATTGTGGACCGATTGATGAAAACAGCCCATTTCCTTCCTGTTAGAACCACGTACTGCGTCGCAGAACTAGCCGAGCTGTATATGGAGCAAATTGTGTGTCGCCATGGAGTTCCGAATAGAATAGTGTCAGATCGGGGTACTCAATTTACCTCTAGGTTCTGGAAGAAGCTGCAAGAAGCTATGAGTACACGACTAAATTTCAGCTCCGCTTATCACCCGCAAACCGACGGGCAAACAGAGAGGACAAATCAAATTTTGGAGGACATGTTGAGAGCTTGCGCCTTGAAACATGGGAGTAGTTGGGATAGGAGCTTGCCGTATGCTGAACTCTCATACAACAACAGCTACCAAGCCAGCTTGAAAATGTCACCTTTCGAAGCATTGTATGATAGACGGTGTAGAACGCCGCTGTTCTGGAATGAGACCGGAGAGAGCCAAGTGTTTGGACCCGAAGTGCTGCAAGACGCCGAGAAGCAAGTCCAAACGATACGAGAAAACTTGAAGGCCGCTCAGTCACGACAAAAAGGTTATGCGGACAATAGGCGAAGAAGATTGACCTTCGAAGTGGCAGACTTTGTGTATCTTAAAGTATCGCCTATCCGAGGCCAACGACGGTTCAACGTCAAAGACAAGTTAGCACCTCGCTACATTGGGCCATTCAGGATTTTGGGCAAGCGAGGAGAAGTAGCCTATCAACTAGAGCTGCCAACGCACCTCTCTGACGTGCACAATGTATTCCACGTATCTCAACTCAAGAAGTGCTTAAGAGTACCGGAAGAACAATTACCGATGGATGAGCTCGAGCTTCAAGAGGACCTGACCTACGCGGAGCACCCTATCAAAATTTTTGACGTGAGAGAAAGGGTCACGAGGAAAAAAGTTATCCGTTGGTGCAAGGTACAGTGGAGCCATCACACGGAAGCCGAAACTACATGGGAGCGTGAGGAAGATCTCAAGGCAGAATTCCATCATCTATTCTCCACTGTATCGAATCTCGAGGGCGGGATTCAGTTTAAGGGGGTAGGTTTGTAACACCCTCAAATTCATTTCCATGCATTGCATACATTTTTCATGTAGAGAAACATTATAAAAGAAGTAGAAATGGAGAAAGACTATAGAAATGGAGAAAGAACTATTGAAACGGAGAAAGAACCATAGAAATGGAAAAAAAGAACCATAGAAATGGAGAAAGAACCATAGAAATGGAGGAAGGAACCATAGAAATCAAGGAAAAACCACAGAAATGGAGAAGGGAATATAGAAATGGAGAATGGGGCATAGAAATGGAGAAGGGCAATGTAGAAATGGAGAATGGGACATAGAAATAGAGAGGGGAATGTAGAAATGGAGAATGGGACATAGAAATGGAGAGGGGAATGTAGAAATGGAGAATTGGACATAGAAATGGCGAGGGAGTGTAGAAATGGAGCAAGTGACATAGAAATGGTGAGGAATGGGAAAAAAGATAGCTGAAATGAGCTATTCCCAAATTTCCCCCCAAAAATTCTAAATTCCCCAATTCCCCAAAAGGGGAATTTTCCCCACATTTTGGGGATAAAATCCCCAAGGCTGCCGCACCACAAGAGATAAGTTTGTTAAGATCCAAAAAAAATTAAGAGGACCCTTATTTGAGCTCCATTTGGAGTAGGACTCTCCTTTTCCCCCTTATAAATCTAACCCCCACCCCCTTGGCCGACCCCTCTCTCTTTTGTGTAAAATCCCAAGAAAGTGACTTGCAAAAGTGGTCATGTCGTCTCCTCATAACACCACAGCTCAGTTTGTGGATAGCTCATGAACATTTGTGAAGAGCAAGTAACCACCAACAAAAGGGTGACTAGAGGGGAAAGCCCTAACTTCCAAAAAGTAGGATTTCTACACATAAGCATGGAAGGTTTAGCCCACCCATAGACCTTATATATTCTTTGGAAGGCTCAGGCCAAATTTTATGTAAATCCAGTATTTTTTGAGGCACTTTTGAAGAATTTCAAAAATGGGCCAATTTGAATGCAAATTCAAATTGCAGCCACTTTCATCACTAAAATTCAAAAGTTGACTTCGTATTCAAACTCAGCACATTATTCTGAGTTAGTCCACCAATTTTCATCCCCATTAGACTTCATCTTGGCAGAATCTAAATTTGCATTATTCAAAAACTGAATTTGAATTTGAGTTCAAATGTGCAACAAATTTAGCCAAATCAATTCCAAATTGAGGAAACCAAATTCAAACTATGACTTGGTGCTTAAGTCTCTCGTTCAATTGAGAGTAGCTGGGATATTTACAGTGGAAATTGGAAAGAGTGTTAGTGGGGAGAGATGGGCCCACAGGTTAGTGGGAGAGCTAATTCACAACCGAGCGTGCTCTGTTTTCTCACTGAAGCGATCGCACGCAGCGCGCCACCGAGGCGATTCCTGAATGCCACCTCCCGAGCAGCTCAAGGCATGGTAGGTGTCGGCGTTATCGGCAAACCGTGATATTTCCCACCTCATAAACCGATTTTCCGTGCTGCTATGGCCGCTCCCGAGCTCCTCGACGAAGAAACACTGCCGCACGATCGACAACTTTCGGTTCTCCGGCGTCCGCTCGTCTCCGAGGTTGGCACACGGGTCTGAGCTCACCCAGAGCTTCGCTGAAGCCTCCTTGACATGATCGACGCAACGAACCGGCGCCAGACCAACGGTAAACTGACCACGAGCTCCCTGTTTCCATTCAGCGCCATGTAAAGCCGCCGCTACCAAAAACTCATCGTCCGGCCGCTATGTTTGATCCCAGGCCGAGTTGAGCGTGCCAAAAGGTTCGCCTACGAGTGCACGTTCTGTCCGACAACCCCGGCCGCGTGCCATAGAGTGTGCCATCCGGAATTTCAGTTCTTGCCGAGATCATGTGATATAGCCCGTGTTCGGTTAATCGGAAAATTTGGGATAACTGGTCAAGCAATCGCTCCCCAGCTTCAACAACCAGCTATAAACGTCTGTGCGAATCCATACGATCAAGAATCACGGGAAACCCGTGAGAAACCACCGAGTTCCGTGGGTTTTTCGTTCATCGCCGGGTTTATACCTAGGTCGCACGGTGAAGTCCGGGTTGCCGCAACTTTAAGCAAGATCAGAGGCTAGGTCGTTGCTCTGTAGGTCGTGGCAGTGCTGTAGGAGCCAACAGAGGGGACTGTGAGGCATGACAGCGCCATACCGACATCGCCGGACTCACCCCGTGAACTGTGGCCGTCACGCAACCGATTCCTGTGATCACCGGCCGGTGACAAGGTCAGCAACGGGTTCCCCGAGCAATTTCAGGTGGGGGCTGCAAGTTTGATCGATCTCTCGTCACGGGAACAGCCTCTCGGCGAGTACTCCGGCGAGGGGGGCGGCCGGGAGCCACGGGAGCGCGAGGTAGACGAAGCCCCGCGGGCCCCACGTGCCGGTCTCTGCTAAAACCGCCCCAGATCGGCTGTGGCACCGAGATCTCGTGCGATGCACGGGAGACTTTGCGGACCCCCGTGTGGTTTGGCTGCGGTGCTGACACGTAGCCCTGGGACCCCACCAGCCGGTTAAACTTTATTTGAATTTTCAGATTTGGTTCAAATTTCAAATGCACATAACTTCTGCTAGGAAGCTCCAAATTCAGTGAACCAAATTTTTCTGAACTCATCTTTTTGAGTACTGTCAAGCAACACAAATTCCAGATCATGAAACTTAATAGTTTTCCAGAATTAATTCCCTAAAATTTAAACTGTTGGGAATTTTATCTGGAGAATTACTTTATGAAAAATTCTGAAATTTGGCTGGGAGGTTTATTGGAAAATCCTAGAGTCACAGTAAAATTTTCAGACCTATCCAAGCTCATTGAGTCCCCCTAGTGGCATGATTAAGTGAACTGCCCTGAGAAAATAGAAAAATGTACAGAAACAATTTTCAGATTTTCTCAATTCTTGTTTAGGGCATAACTTCATCTAGAATTATTCGAATAACATGGAACCAATTCCATTAGAACCATCTCAAATTCTAGTTTCCAGAAAGTAATGGTTGGAGCCATGAAAACCCCTGGAATTCATTAGAGGCTCTAATATGGACCAAATAGGCTTTTATTTGTACAAGGCTCAGATGAACTTTGTTTTAAATGAAACTTGGTCAAGAATCTGGTTAGGACCCTACCAAGCCACCATGAAAATTTCATAGCCAAAATGGATGGCTAGCTAGAGTTATAGTCTTTACATATTCAATTTCAAACATTGCATTTAAATTGACATATAGTATCTCAATTACGTGTAGTCGCTGAAGGCGAGGAGACCCCGGAAGTACTCAACTTTCTTCTTCCGGACGAAGCCCTAACAACTGACCAGCAGCAACAAGGCAAGCCCCGGTTTACATTAAGCCATTTTACAAAGTTTTGCTTTGTTATATACTTAGTATGAGGTATATGAATGTGCATTAGGTGTAGGGTGGATGAAACCCATGTGCATAAACAGATTTTTTTATAAGAGTGAGCGTAGTGTCTAAGTCCTCGAGTAGATAGGCTATGCTTAATAATTCATAGAACTTTGGTACATGTCGAGTAGTTGGAATCTACTCGCGAGTTAGGCTTGGGACACATGGGATTTGGTTCGAGTGATGTGAGATCATTTTAGTAAGAAAATGAGACTAGGAAGGGGCTAGGGCGCAGCAAGAGGAAGTCTTGTGGGTGCAGCCCTGTCCGTGTCGATTGAGGACCGATCTGTGTGCGGCCCTGCTGAACAAGTATTGAACGTACCGAAGGCATATCGGATATATGGACCCCGATAAACCGATGTAACCTATACCTCTGGGCGTCGAGGCATAACGCACCAATTTATAGGTGTAGGCTGAGGGCAGCAAGGTGGAAATCTGCTAATGGGCATAGAGAGATGCTTCGTGTAGGGAACTTCCTGCTGTTTCGGTGCGACCGGTTCGACGTTTGGGCTGTTGGGTGAAAGGTTGTTCCGTACGGCATCGAGTGACCGTGCTGTGCAGCTCCACGGGTGGGCGTACGTGACGTGATCTTTGGTTATCCCTGCTGGTGTATATCGAGTCGATTCACAGTCCCTCGCGGTGACGAGTCCCGCTTGTTCTCTGCGTCGTAACGTAGATAAACTATGGAATGTTATGATTCAATTCTGTTGATATGTGTAATTGTATTGCTACATGTGTGCCACCAAATATTGCTTACTAAATTTCAAATTCATGAACTGTTAACTTGTGGCTAAAAGATGAAATAAGGATGAACTTGTAGGCGTGTCCATTTGCTGCTAATTACCACCCCATGTCCGTTGTACACTACATGTAGAGTTTCATGCCTAGGTGAGTCAGTTAAGTCTTGTTGAGCCCTTGTGCTTACGGTTGCTGCTATAAGTGTTTTTCAGGTGAGGAGCATCCCACGGACTCATGTTACGAGTCCACCGGCGAGGGCTACCCTCCGTCGGGGACCACGGCTGAGTGGGAGCCGTACACACCACGCTGAGCTGAGGAGTGCATCTAGTGTGGGTTGCCCTAGGGCTGGGCAACCGACTTTTGCTAGGAAGACGGGCGTGAGTTGTACAAACTTAGTTTCCGCTGCTGTAATATAAACACTAGTATGTAACTGAAGTAATACAATATTTCCTTATGATGTGTGCTGTCGGGTGTCGCATCATGCGGCACCACCCTCTGCGATCCTGGATGAGCAGATCCCGGTCCGTCACAGGCTGGTATTAGAGCCGCATTGGGGATAGCAAAATAATTAATGACTGCATTACGGGGAAAACTTAGGTTTACGGTCAGGATTCGCTAGTTTCCCCAAGTAAGGACTATATTAGCATAGTTACTTAAAGTGGCAAGACTAACATATGTGTTATAATTCTGAATTTTACTTATGTAACGACGCACCTACGCTCAGGTAAAAACGGTAAGGAACGCCACCAAAAGCGGTTCAATTTCGGTTAGCTCCCCTGACGAGAAATGTGGTTCAGGGATAGGTCTCACAGCTTGGTGTGAGACGTCAATATGAAACTCTTGGACTCTTCATGTTCCTGAGTTCATATGAAACGCTGATCCCTAGCGTGCATTAGGTAAGTAAGTGGAGACCCCATCGTGTGGTCAGTAACGCGATAGTGTGTTCGTCTAGAAATAGCCCAGGAGTACATACGCAGCGCTTGCCATCAGCGTGCCCTGCAGGGCAGTAGGTGGTATCTGTTGGGGTGATGAAATTCCCAACCGTGACGACCCGTTCACGCTCTACTCGGGTTCCCTATCGTGTGGTGTTAAAACACGATCACGTACCTTGAGACGTGGCTTAACTCAAGGACGGTTGTATGGCAATGATACGGGCGTTTGCATTTACTTTCAAATATTGACTTGCCTGAAATGAGAATAACCTTTGAGTGCATCATTATTGGGTGTTCTTCTGCAGGTACTAACCACGTATGTATCCCGTGTAGTATACGTGTGCGAGAGCCCGTTTAGTGCCACAATTGAGACGTATATGCCGGTATAATCCGGTTAGGATTTTTTTTTGTGAGGAACGTAGTACCAACATATCATAGGCATGTGCATGAAATATAATGATAATAAGGAACTAAAATTACCAAGTTTAAACATTTAGGGCCCTGGTTGGGTATAAAAATGCTATAGTTGATCAGCATAGCTCCAAGGGACTGAAAAACAGAGTGCTCTGTTTTGGGCAGCAAGTTTGCTGAACCTTGACAGGGCATAACTCACAGATCATTTAGCCAATGGAGGTGTGGGATATAGTTATGGAAAGGTGTTTAAGTTCTATACAACCTTCTTGTAGACTCCAAGAGCTGAATTACGCCTTAAACTGGCTGAAATTCCAGATGATTGTAGACTCTCCAGAAACAGGACAGATTTAAAATACTCTCTGGACTGTTCTGTTTTTTAAGTATAACTTCTTGTAGAAAAATCTAAAATTGTCATATGATGCATTTTTGGAAAGGGTAGGAGATGTGCTACATCTTTTTAATTCAAAGTTTCTTCAATTGCAGCACGGAATTGAGCTGAAATTAGAGTTGAAAACAGCAACTTCCAAAGGAGGTGCTGTTGAAATTCTTCCAGAAATTCTGTTAAATTTGAATTATCATAACTTTTTAACAAGAGCTGATCTGAGGGCAAATAAATACTCGTTGGAAATATACTTAAGTTAACTTTAACTTTTGTATTCAGCTTGTTTCATGAAAATGCCTAGCACCAGATCAAAATCTGGAATATGTAGAAACTGGTCATTCTGGCAGAGGGATGACAGTTGAACTCATTTGAGAAATTGTTGTACCCTAGGGGGTTTAAGTACTTCCAATGGGGTAGAACATACTCATGAGTGGTTATATTCAACTAGTGAAAGATTTGAGTATATGTCTTACTCAAGTTTCTTTTGCTAGAGACCATGTTTGTGTTGTATTGAAGATAAAAGGGTAGTATATGTGATGACAAAGTGATGTAACGTCTCGTAGTGACCAAACCTAGTTGTGATGAACTTCCAAAGAGGAAGTCCGCCAAGTTGGATTTAACTAGCTTGTATTTGGTCTGGTAATGGTGTAGCTTGTGCAAAGTTATTATATTATCTGTATACGGGATGTATCGCATGTTTTACTGTCATTATGTTCTATGCCTATTTGACTGCATGAAGTATGTTGCAGGACTGATGTTTATTGTTGTATAGTTGCAGATGGTTCGCACTCGGACCACGCATGAGATTGGTGGCTCTAGCCAGCAGGGGGTCATGACTCCCAGCCGCCTGCCTACGACAGCACCCTGCAGCAACAACCACCACCGCCGCCTCCGCTTATGCTAGCGGATGTGATCGCGGCCCTGGTGGGTAATCGTGAGGAGCAGACCGACCTGCTCCGCACGATCGTGCAGAATATGTCCCAGGCGGGGGGGGGGGGGGGGGGGGTGGGGGGCGTCAAGAGAGGGGGCCTCATGAGCCCCGTGATGTGACGTACTCGAACTTCATGAGTACGCACCCTCCGGTGTTCACTGAAGCAGCAGAACCCATGGAGGCCGACAACTGGCTGCGGAAAATTGAGTCCAAGTTCGGGCTGCTCCAATGTACGGAGCGGCAGAAGACTCTGTTCATGGCACAGCAGATTCACGGTGCCGCTGGTGCGTGGTGGGTGAACTATATCACCTCACTGCCGGCTGGCCATGCTGTGGAGTGGGAAGATTTCCGGTAGGCGTTCCGCGCCTACCATATCCCTCCTGGGATAATGAAGCGGAAGTTCCAAGAGTTCTTGGAGCTGAATCAGGGCGGGAGGAGTGCTCACGACTACTCCCATGCCTTCAACCATCTGGCGCAATATGCGTCGGATTACGTCTCCACCGAGGAGAAGAAGCGAGAGCACTTCTATCGGGGGTTACACCCCGAGATGAAGACACATCTCGTCCAATGCAATCGCGGCACCTTCAACGATCTCGTTAATGCCGCGATCATGCAAGAAGACGCTCAGCGAGAGTTGGCGGCTGAGCAGCGGAAGTGCAGCGCTCCACCCAGCAGTGGAGGTGGAGCTCCCCAGAAATACCGCATGGTGTATCGGACACCATCCGGTCAGCAGTGGCATCCACCGGCGAGACCTCAACAGTTCGGGGGTCGTTCCTTCCAGTCACCCCCGTTCCGACCTCCGATGCCACCACTGCGACCGCAACAACAGCAGCAGCAGATAGTACCCCGGGCATTTCCACCGCCACAATGCGCCCCGGGTTTCCATCCGCCGATCAGCGGAAGACCGCCTCGCTACACTTGCTTTACGTGTGGCCAGGCGGGCCATTTCTGGAAGGACTGTCCCCACGGGCAGCAGAGCAGCGGGCAAGCCCAGTTCCCGGGCAGTGCTCGAGGCCGACCTCCGGTCAAGAAGGTTGGTCAGCGAACTGGGGGCGTTCACAACCTCGACAATGAGGACGCCCCAGAGGGAGACAACGTGCTGGCGGGTACGTTCACTCTCAACGATCAAGCAATCATCATATTATTTGATTCGGGTGCAACCACTTCATAAGTGCATCATATGTGGTTAAGCATCAACTGGAAGCCTCTCCAACCAAGTGCTCTTATATGATCTGCTCACCGGGAGGAAAGATTTCAGCAACTATGATGATTCCGAAAGCACCACTGTGCTTAGGTGGGAAGATATATCCCACCACTATGATTATTCTTGAGGGGCAGAAGATTGATGCAATCTTAGGGATGTCATGGCTAAGCTACCATGGCGCTGTCCTAGAAACGTTATCACGGATGGTTCAACTTAACTCCCCACTACACCGTCCGCAGTCCCTCATATTAGACAATCCAGTCCGGGAAGTTTCAGCAATTAATAATACTGAAGCTCTCAAGTTAGAGGACATCCCCGTAGTCCGGGAATACCCGGACGTGTTTCCGGATGATCTTCCGGGCATGCCACCTGAGCGGGATGTGGAATTCAAGATTGAGTTTGCACTCGGGACTACTCCTATCTCACGGAGACCATACAAAATGGCTCCGAACGAGCTCTCTGAATTGAAAGAACAGCTCATTGATCTGTTGAGCAAGGGTTTCATTAGGCCGAGTTCCTCGCCTTGGGGATGCTCGGCGCTGTTCGTAAAGAAGAAGGATGAAACCTTGAGGCTGTGTGTGGACTACCGGCCGCTCAACGCCGTCACCATCAAGAACAAATACCCACTGCCCCGCATTGACATTCTGTTTGACCAGCTTGTGGGTGCAAGTGTGTTCTCCAAGATGGACCTTCGCTTTGGATATCATCAAATAAAAGTCCCAGCGGAGGATATCCCGAAGACGGCCTTCTCGATGAGATATGGCTTATATGAATATCTCATCATGTCTTTTGGTATCACTAATGCTCCGGCACATTTCATGTATCTCATGAACTCGGTGTTCATGCCGGAGCTGGACAAGTTCATTGTGGTGTTCATTGATGATATCTTGGTTTATTCCAAGAAAGAAGCAGAACACGCCGAACACTTGAGGATCGTTCGTTAACGACTGCGGGACCATAAGCTATATGCCAAGTTCAGCAAATGTCAGTTTTGGATCAGCCAAGTGCCATTTTTGGGACATATCATCTCAGCGGAAGGAATTGCGGTTGACCCAAGCAAAATCGAGCAGGTGCTGAAATGGAAAGCTCCCACTTCAGTCCATGTAGTCAGAAGCTTCCTCGGCTTATCGGGATACTATCGGAGATTCATTCCAAGTTTCTCCAAGCTTGCTAAGACGATGATAGAATTATTGAAGAAGGGAACAAAATATGTTTGGAACACGGCATGTGAAGGGGCGTTCCAAGCATTAGTGAAGCATCTCACAACAGCCCCGGTCTTAGCTCAACCGGATATAACTAATCCCTTCGACGTGTATTGTGATGCGTCCGGTATCGGGCTCGGCTGCGTGTTGATGCAGGATATGGCTCACGCCAACTTCGAAACCATGAGCAGCACTATCCAACTCATGATCTTGAGTTTGCTGCTGTGATTTTGGCGTTGAAAATGTGGAGGCACTATCTCCTGGGAAATTTGGTGCATCTCTACACAGACCACAAGAGTTTGAAGTATATTTTCACCCAGAAGGAGCTGAATTTGAGGCAAAGGAGGTGGTTAGAACTAATGAAATATTATGAGATTAAGATTCATTACCACCCCGGCAAGGCGAATGTGGTTGCCGACGCGCTGAGTCGGAAATCACATGTCCATAACCTCACCATTACACCGGTGGAGGCGGAAGAGCCGAGTTTATACTTGGTTCCTTATGGATCGCTCTACAACCTTGCCCTCATCCCTACCATTAAGGAGGAGATCATTGCAGCTCAGAAAGTTGATATGGGCATGGCACATCTCCGGAGACGGATAGACAACGGGGAAATCAAATGTTTCCGGAAACATGATGAGGGGACGCTGTGGTTCAATGACCGCATAGTCGTACCCGAAACATGGAGCTGAGAAAGAAGATTCTTGATGAAGCTCACTTGTCTAAATTCTCCATTCATCCGGGCAGCAACAAAATGTACCAAGATTTGAAAAAGAAATTTTTGTGGACACGGATGAAGCGGGAAGTGGCTAAGTACGTATCCGAATGTGATACGTGTAGGCGAGTGAAAGCGGATCATATGAGAAAATCAGGGCTGCTGCAACTGTGATGCCCGGCCCGGGAATCACAGTGGGTGGTGCCGTGCGATGCGGCACCCAACAGCATGCACGAAAATAGGCTCAGGAACATAACGACACCATTTTGTTACTCAAGATAATTTCTTTTACAACATAATATACACACGCAGCGGAAATTGAAATTTGCTGGACAATCTACTCACTCTCGACCCTATCTATGCCGAAGAGAAGTCGTTCAGCCCGTGAACGCTTCCTACTAGCTTCATCAAAGAAAGGCAGCGGCTAGGTTTCCGATGAGTTGAACGAACCGTGAGGTTCGTCGTCTCACCGAACAACCCTCTTCATAGCAGGCATCCTGCTACCTGCAAAAACAACTCAGAAGCAACCGTGAGCACTAAGGCTCAACAAGACTTACCCGTCAATCCTAAACATGCAACTCTACATGCAGGGGTAGTAAGACAGTAGGCATAGGAATTTGCAAAATGCAGCTTGACTAAACTTGATACTTATATTCAGATTCTTTTAGCCTTCCTTTTAGTGGTCCTCACGCCTCACAACATCGGAAGTCCACAATCAAACAAGAAACGCTTATCCCGATGTTGCTAGCCTAAGGTGGAAATGAAATTTAGTTGGCTGTATATCTACTTCAGTCAAGGTTCCAATACAGTGATTAATCCACACAGCAAGTTAAGAGACTTAGTTCCTCTTCTTACTAAGTCACGGTGCAGTGGGCAAGTATGCTCAATCCTCTTCCGCGAGCGACGGTGATTCGAATCAATAATAACCCGGAATACACGACACATACACCCGCCTTGAAAGACTCTCTCAAGAGCTCTTTCTTATGTTGTATGCAGCAACCTTTCACATGACACCCCGACATAGAAAAATGCTTCGCGCCGAGCAGGATGGTCCTCTACGCGGACACGTCGCAGTTGCCCGCTAAAGGATTTACACCTCCCGCCTTCTCAACGCCATTCCCACGCAAAGGATGAGTTTCTATATCACGGTCCATCGAGTTACATCGGTTTCATGGGTCCCATACCCCACTATATATCCGGTACAGCTCAATCTTGTCCAGCAGGGCCGCATACATACGGTCCTTAACCGACACGGACGGGGCTACAACCAACCTCCACATTTGCCTTACCATCCCGGTCGAGGCCAAATGTGGTCTCAAGCATTGTCACACCCATCGCAGGTCGAGACCAACCTTAAGCGCTCCATCCTATAGGAATATCCCCGTCCCCATCTCATATTCATGCGGGTGCTCTTATCATTTATCTCTCGCGAGTAACTCCATTACTCGAACTTTCTCGCGAGTAGCTTTTTACTACTCGACTTCTACCGAGCTAGCTACAACATTAGCCTAGCATCTATGACGAGGCAAAGCCTACACTAAACCTTCTAATGAGGGATGTAATAGGCATGCAAGTGGGTTTCAATCATCCTAGACATAATGCACTCAAGTCTAATAAACATGATGTGAAGTAAAGTAAAATTTAAAACGGTAAAGATATGCAAACCGGGGCTTGCCTTGCTCAACGGTTTTGTTAGAAGATAGGAGTTAGTCTTCCTTCAGAGAATCCGCCAAACTCGTCACGAGATGGAGATCCTCGCTGTAGAGTCGAGTCCTCGTCGAACGTCGACGTCATGTGAGCTATTAAGATGATTTATGCACATGTATTCAAAAGCAATTTAGAAAATGATTCAAAACTGTTGTACAAGTTAACTCACACATAAGAGAGACAGACAACAGCAAGGTTTCTGTTGTTGGATCTAAACCTTAGAGAAGATGAAAGCTAGGGTGAAAAGAGATGCTAGTAATCACCATGTGATTAAGTCCATTATATGAACACTTAAACCTAAACGATGGTAGCTCAAGTTCCAGAGATCCAATGAAGCTGAAAATTTAACCACAGCTTCTATGAAAGGTATTTAGGCAGTGTGCAAAAATTGAGCTCATGAAATGGCTTCATGTGAGCACAACAAATCCTTATGTGGTTTTCACTAATCTGCCATTAGCCCCTAGATATTAAGCTTTCCTATGCTGCAAAGTAGACTTTTTGTGAAGTACAAAATGTCCTGAGTCCATAGGAATTGGTTTTACCATTTTTGGAGTTTCCTACATGGAGATATGGATTTTAGAAGGATTGGGAAAAAGCTGAAAATGTCTCTGTTCATTTTTCCCATTTTTCAGAGACATAAGGAATGAATACATCATTTGACCAAGCAAATGAGGTCCAATGCCTCTGAATATTTTACTGTAGTTCAACGAATTTTGGGAGAATGTCCTTTCCAAATTTGGGAATTTTCCAATAAACGGAACTCCTGTAAAAATTCATACGAGATTTTATTTAAATGAATTAATGAGCCAAATTCAGAGATTTTCATAAACATTGGGCTGGATCCCTAGATAGTACTCTTTTAGAGGAATCCAACAAAATTTGTTTCACAATTTTTGGACACTCCTACACAAAGTTATGGCTCTCCAAAGTTTGAACTAGAGTGGGAAAATCTGGAAAATGTTTAAATGCTGACAGTGGGTCCCACCTGTCATCCCTAACCTCCAGACTCGCGCCAAACACACCAGTGGCGGCCCCCTCCGGTGAGGTCACCGGAAAACCAGTTCTCAGCCACCTCCAGACCCCCTGCTGGCCGCCCCCCATATTTCCCCACGCTGAACACGTTGGTGAGGTCGCCGGCGGCTGAAACTCGCCGGAAAACAGGGCGCACCGGTCACAGCAAACCCTAGAGCTCCGGCGAGGTCTTGCACGGTGAATTCTCCACCAAATGGTCGGTTCTTGGGCTCTACAGCACCAGGGGATCATGTAGAAGACCGGCATAAGGTCTAAACAAGCTGGAGAGGGCTCTAAACCTATCGGCACCGTGCACCCGATAGGGTCCAGCGGCATACCCTCTAAAAGAGCTCGGATTGCTCACTCTACACTCAATTTCTTGGTCTAAAATCGATGTAGGAGGTGTGCTAGGCAGTTAACATCCTGTGTGTGAAGTTTGAGACCCAACAAACACGAATTGAGGACGAATTTTACAATTCCTTACCTCAAGGTCCGTTTCTGCCGCCCGGGAGAAAAACTTGAAATTCTCCCTCTGTGATCAATGGCTGGGGCTGAGCTTTGGAGGTGAGCAACTAGACTTGTTGGTGCACCGATGGGGTGGCTTGCTTGGGCGTGATCCCTTCTGGTTTGGGCTGTCCACGGCGTCCAGTTTTGGTTGCCTGAGTTTGAACTCGGGAGCAGAGGAAACCTCCCTGTTTCTAGGCGCCAGCAAGCATGGAACAGCGGAGGGAAGTTGACAGCCAGCCAGAGCACTCAGGGGTGAACCTTTTTTCTGTTGAAGGCGCGATCAAACGAGCTATGGTGGTGGCTGCGTGAGAGGAAGAAGAGCAGAGCGGTGGTTCTGCTCTGCTTGGGAGAGGAACCCACGGGAGCAGACCGAGCAGGAAAGACAAGCAAATTGCTTTGTTGCACCAGCTGAGTGAAGATCAGGCTGAGATCGTGGATAGAAGCAGGAGCTGGCGCTGGAGCACGTCGGTCGACGCCGGCTGAGGGAGGTGGCACACGTACAACAGTCGATGGAGTCGGTTGCAATTTTGTGAGACTGACCAGTGGGGTCCACAGCCACAATTCTCCATCTTATCCCCCATTTCGATTTAAAATAGCAAATGAGCTCCAAATTTGTTCAAACTTGGAGGATAGGTCAAAGGAATTATGAGGAACTCAAATCTGAAATCCGATTTTGAAATTGAGTTTGTTTGGTCCAAAATTCAAATTCAAGTTTGAATTTAAACGTGCCCTCATTTAATCCTCAGAATAAATAGTATATGAAACCAAAAATTCTCCAAATTTGAAACTTAGGCTCTTGAATATATGAGAGATGCATCTATGATCTCACATATAGGCCTTTGGACAATCTGAATAGAAATCCTTTCAAAAGATTCAAATTGCATTTAAATTCCCTCAACTCTACTCATAGAGGAGGTGCACATGAGTTAGAGTTTTAGGAGTGTAATTATTTCCCCTAGGTTAACATGTGTTGAGCATGAGCTAGAGAAAATTTTTAACTCCCTCACATGTCCATTTATGTGTTCATCATTTCATTGACATAATTATAGTCTTTTGTTGCCTTAACTTTGTTTTATGAGCTGACATCAAACTTTACAAAAGTTAGGGCTGTTACATTCCTCCCCCCTTAAAAGAATCTCGTCCCGAGATTACAAAATGAAAGAAGAAGGGAGAATGACTACTGGACATATGGTACAAACAAGTCTGGAAAATTTAAACGGAGAAATTCCTCGCTTTCCCACGTGGCTTCATCAGCGGTGTGGTTGCTCCACAAGACTTTGTAAAATCGCAATGTCCGATTTCTTGTGGTACGAGTCTTCTCATCAATAATCTGTATCGGATACTCAGAATAAGTGAGATCCGGTTGAAGATCCTCAATGTTCTCCATATGAACTTCGGTATGGTACTTAAGACATTTTCGCAGCTGAGAGACGTGGAAAACATTATGAATACTCGAAAGTGTCGCCGGTAGCTCCAGACGATAGGCCACAGGTCCGCATATCTCAGTGACAGCAAACGGCCCGATGAATCGCGGAGCAATCTTTCCCTTCACTCCGAAACGATGAACTCCTTTCATCGGAGAGACACGAAGATAAACGTGGTCCCCGATGTCAAAGTGAAGAGGTCGACGTCTTTTGTCTGAATAGCTTTTCTGCCGAGATTGAGCAGCCTATAAATTGGCTTGGATCATTCGCACTCGTTCCTCGGGTTCATTCACAAGATCAATCCCGTAGACTACTCTCTCGCCGGATTCACACCAATTCAGTGGTGTGCGGCACTTCCGGCCATAAAGAGCTTCATACGGGGCCATCTTGATGCTGGATTGATAACTGTTATTATATGAGAATTCTGCTAACGGTAGATGGTCATCCCAATTCTTCCCATGATTGATGACACATGCCCGTAGCATATCCTCCAGAATCTGATTTATCCTCTCCGTTTGACCATCAGTTTGCGGATGATACGCTGAACTCCGAATTAACTTGGTTCCCAAGGAAGCATGCAGTTGCTCCCAAAATCTGGATACGAATAACGCACCTCGGTCAGACACGATGGTGCGGGGAACCCCGTATAAACACATGATTCTTGAGATGAACAGCTCCGCATACTTCTTTGCCACATATTTAGTATGGACTGGAATAAAATGAGCGGTCTTGGTCAAACGATCGACGATTACCCAAATAGAATCATGCTTGTTGCTGGTCATGGGTAAACCGACGATGAAATCCATACTTATGTCTTCCCACTTCCATGCTGGAACCTTCAGCGGTTGAAGTGGTCCGGCTTTCCTCATATGGTCGGCTTTAACCCGCCGACACGTATCACACTCGGATACGTACTTCGCAATCTCTCTTTTCATCCGTGTTCACCAGAACTTAGATTTCAAGTCCTGATACATCTTATTGCTTCCCGGATGAATGGAGTACTTGGATAAATGCGCTTCATCCAGTATCTTCCTCCGCAATTTCATGTTCCGGGGTACAACTATACGGTTGTTAAACCATAGAGTACCCTTTTTATTCTTGCGGAACATCTTCAATTCACCGCTGTCCACTCTCCTCCGGATATGATACATACCCCTATCTCTCTTCTTAGCCTCTACAATCTCATCTCGGATCGTAGGAATAAGAGTGAGGTTGAACAGCGATCCGTAGGGAACTAAGTGCAGGCTTGGTTCTCCTTCTTCATGTGCAGCCATGGCTAAATGGTGAATGTGGGCTTTCCGACTAAGTGCATCGGCAATCACATTCGCATTACCCGGGTGGTAATGAATTTCAAGTTCGTAATCCTTGATCAATTCGAGCCATCTTCGCTGCCTCATATTCAGTTCCTTCTGTGTGAAGATGTACTTCAAGCTTTTGTGGTCAGTGTAGAGATGTACTAGATTGCCTAGTAGATAATGTCTCCACATTTTCAAAGGTAAGACCACCGCAGCTAGTTCAAGGTCGTGCGTCGGGTAATTCTGCTCATGACCCCTGAGTTGTCGGGATCCATACGCGACCACACGTCCTTCTTGCATCAACACAAACCCCCAAACCAATGCCGGATGCATCACAATAGACATCAAAAGGCTTCATGGTGTCCGGCTGGGCCAAAACTGGAGCTGTAGTGAGATACTTCACTAAAGTTTGAAAAGCTTGTTCGCATGAATTGCTCCAATCATACTTGGTGCTTTCTTCAACAGCTCCGTCATAGGTTTAGCAACTTTGGAGAAGTTTGGAATAAATCTCCCGTAATAACCTGCTAAACCTAGGAAACTCCTCACTTCATGAACAGATGTTGGAGATTTCCAATTCAGCACTTGCTCGATTTTACTTGGGTCCACAGCGATGCCTTCTGCTGAAATAATATGCCCAAGAAACGGCACTTTGCTGATCCAAAACTCACATTTACTGAACTTTGCATATAGCTTGTGATCCCTCAAGCGTTGGAGTACAATACGCAAATGTTCAGTGTGTTCTTCTTCTGTCTTTGAATAGACCAAGATGTCGTCCATGAAAACCACGACGAACTTATCTAACTCCGGCATGAACACAGAGTTCATGAGATACATAAAGTGAGCCGGAGCATTGGTCAACCCAAAGGACATGACAAGATATTCATAAAGACCATATCTTGTTGAGAACGTCGTCTTAGGTACATCTTCTGCCCGGATTTTTATCTGGTGATACCCGGACCGAAGATCCATCTTGGAGAATACCTTAGCACCCACTAGTTGATCAAATAAAATATCAATGCGTGGTAGTGGATACTTATTCTTGATAGTGACAGCATTCAGTGGACGATAATCTAAGTGTTCTGAGTCCATAGGAATTGGTTTTACCATTTTTGGAGTTTCCTACATGGAGATATGGATTTTAGAAGGATTGGGAAAAAGCTGAAAATGTGTCGGTTCTGATCGAGTTTGAGTTGTCCGGGACCAGAATTCGGCTGGGGAAACGCGGGTTTCCGGGGTGGTTTGGATTCGGCGCGCGGAGGAGTCCCGGCGGTTTGCGCGATCGCACGAGGAGGACGATGACCGCGGGCCCCGCGTGTCACTGAGAAAGAGAGGGAAGCGCGCGGCTGTGGGCTGGCACGGGGGCGGGTGGGCCGGCTGGTGGGTTTCGGCCCACTGGCCGGGGGTTTTGTTTTTTTCTTTTTCTTTTTCTTTTTCCTTTCTGTTTTGATTTGAATTTGAATTCCAATTTGAATTTGAATTTCTGCACCACATGCAATACGTCCAAAAATTTTTAAATTCCCCTCTTAACAGGTTTGGGGGTGTTACAGCTCTACCCCCCTATAAAAAATCTCGTCCTCGAGATTGGTGGTTCTAGGAAAACAATTCCGGAAACTGTGCCTTAAGCTCGTCTTCTCGCTCCCATGTGGCTTCCTCTTCCGAGTGATGCTTCCACTGCACCTTGCACATCCAAATTCTTTTATTTCTTGTGAGGCGTTCCATTGTCTCCAAAATCTTGAATGGTTGCTTGGCATAAGACAGGTCCTCAGCTACATCAACCTCATTCATGGGTAACATCTCTTCAGGCGTCCTCAGACATTTCTTGAGCTGTGACACATGGAATACATCATGCACATCTGATAGGCGAGCCGGCAGTTCTAGTTGATATGCCACTTCGCCTTTCCTCTCCAGAACTTGAAAGGGTCCGATGTATCGGGGTGATAACATCCCTTTCATCTTGAACAGACGAAGTCCTCAGATAGGGGACACCTTGAGATAGACATAGTCTCCCACGTTCAAAACAAGCTCTCTTCTCCGTACATCGGCATAGCTCTTTTGTCGTGTTGTGCTATCCTCAAGTTGTTGTGGATTTCCCTCACTTTCGCCTCGGCTTCCTGTAGTACCTCGGGCCCAATCACTTTACTTTCCCTTGTTTGGTTACAAAATAGTGGAGTTCTGCACTTCCTCCCATACAAAGCCTCAAATGGTGACATCTTCATACTAGCCTGATAGCTGTTGTTATAGGAGAACTCCGCGTACGGTAAGTTCTTATCCCAACTCCGATTGTTTTTGAGTGCACACGCTCTCAGCATATCCTCAAGGATCCGATTGGTTCTTTTTTTTTTTGCCCGTCAGTTTGGGGATGATAGGCAGAACTAAAGTTTATATGAGTTTCCATGGTTTCATGTAACTTCTGCCAGAACCTTGAGGTGAACTGTGTCCCTCGATCTGACACTATCTTCTTCGGCACTCCATGGTAACACACGATCCTTGACATGTACAACTCCGCCAATTTGGATCCGCTGTAGCTTTCTTTTACGGGAATGAAATGAGCTACCTTGGTTAGCCTGTCGATGATGACCCATATCGAATCATATCCTGATTGGGTCCTGGGTAGTCCCACTATGAAATCCATACCGATTTCTTCCCATTTCCATTCAGGTACTTTGAGTGGTTGCAATAATCCCGCGGGTCATTGATGTTCGACTTTCACCAACTAACATGTGTCACATAGGGCAACATGTTCCGCGACATCTCGCTTCATGCCATACCACCAATATCTGCTCATGAGGTCATGATACATCTTCATACTCCCAGGATGAATGGAATAGTCGGAATCATGAGCCTCCTTCAAAATCAATTCACGGATCTCCTTCACTTCAGGCACATAGATTCTTTTCCCGTGCCAAATCGTACCTTGTTCATCCTCTCTGAAACCAGGGGCTCTATTATCCTTGATGAGTTCTCTAATCTCTTGTATCTTCTCGTCATTCTTCTGACCATTTCGGATGTCTTTCTCTAATGTGGTGTCCACTTCCATGGCGATGGCCTCACCACTATTCACCAGACATAGATTGAGTTTTATAGCCTCTTCCTTCAATTCTGTAGGCAGGTCCTTCAAGCTCAACCTATTGACCTGCACTTTCCGGCTTAGAGCATCCGCCACGACGTTCGCTTTCTCAGGATGATAGTTGATGCCCACATCAAAGTCGTTGATTAGCTCTAACCATCTCCTTTGTCTGAGGTTGAGATCTGGCTGTGTGAAAATGTACTTTAAGCTCTTATGATCCGTATATATCTCTGTCCTCTTCCCCATCAAGTAGTGCCGCCAAATTTTCAACGCGTGTACCACTGCGGCTAGTTCTAGGTCATGTGTAGGATAGTTCTTCTCGTGTTTCTGGAGCTGCCGGGATGCATAAGCCACGACATGCATCTCTTGCATGAGAACACATCCCAACCCGTTTCCAGAGGCATCGCAGTACACTGAAAAGTTCCTCTGCATATCTGCCATAACTAGCACTGGGGCTGTTGTCAACCTTTTCTTCAGTTCCTGGAAACTCGTCTCGCACTGCGGCGTCCATGTGAAAGTGATTCCCTTACAGTTTGGTGAGCGGTCTCGAGATCTTGGAGAAACCCTCAATAAACCGTCGATAATACCCAGCCAATCCTAAGATGCTTCGAACTTCCCCTACATTCTCAGGGGTCTTCCACTTCTGTACATCCTCGATCTTGGCAGGATCTACGGAGATTCCTCCCTCCGAGATTATATGTCCTAAGAAGGGAACTCTCTTCAGCCAAAACTCACACTTGCTCAACTTGGCATATAGTTGGTGTTCTCTCAGCTTCTGCAACACCAACCTTAGATGTTTCTCATGTTCTTCTTCATCTTTGGAGAAGACGAGAATGTCATCTATGAAAACCACCACAAATTTGTCCAGATATTCCATAAATACCTTGTTCATAAGATACATGAAGTATGCCGGGGCATTAGTTAGCCTGAAAGGCATGACGGTGTATTCATACAGTCCGTACCGAGATACGAAAGCTGTCTTTGGAATATCAGTTTGCCTTATCTTAAGTTGGTGGTATCCCGACCTGAGATCAATTTTCGAGAACACACAAGCGCCCCTCAACTGATCAAACAAGTCTTCAATGCGGGGTAATGGGTACTTGTTCTTGATGGTTACTTCATTCAAGGCACGGTAGTCTACGCATAACCTTTGGGTTCCGTCCTTCTTGGGCACAAATATCACTGAAGCTCCCCATGGTGAGGAACTAGGACGAATGTACCCCTTCCCTGTCAATTCTCTTAAATGATCCTTGAGTTCTCCCAGCTGCTTGGAGTCCATCCGATAAGGTCTCTTGTATATCGGAGCTGTTCCAGGCACTAGCTCAATCGCGAATTCCACTTCACGATCGGGAGGCATACCTGGCAACTCCTCCGGAAAAACGTTTGGATATTCCCTGATAATCCTGATCTCCTCCACTTTCACGTCAACTTGATTTAATTTAATGTCCCACCTAGGCTCTTGTATTGTTATGAACTTTACTCTTGTGCCACTAGGGTGAGTTAGTTCCACCGTTCTGGTCGAACAATGGATGATTCCCTTATGTTTGGTCAACCAATCCATGCCCAAAATAATATTTATCCCTTGTGAACCTATCACTATGAGGTTGGCAGTAAATACTACCCCATTAATGTCTAGATTCACCTTGGGACACACTTGTCTTGTCCTTATTTCTCCACCTGGAGAGTTTACTGCTAGCATATGGTTCATTTGTGTTGTTGCTAGATCATGCTTCTTAACAAACCCTTGGGCAATGAATGAGTGGGTAGCACCAGAATCGAACAACTGGGTTGCAATGTGTAAATTGGCAGGAAACTTACCAACTACCACGTCAGGTGCCTCTTGCGCTTCCTCCATGGTCACGTGGTTCACCCGTCCTCGCATCACATTCTGCTGTTGCGGCTGCATGGGCTTCTTCTTTGGGCACTTTGGGCGTAGTGCCCCACTTCACCACAGTTAAAGCATTGCACCCCAACCTTAGGTGCCTGGCCTTTGTTGTCTTGGGGTTGGTTATGTGGTCCTTGCACTGCTGGTCAAGGTTGATATGTGGGACGAGGCTGCTGTACAAACTGACGTTGTGGCTGTGCTGGTGCTGACGGAGGCCTGAAATTCGGGTTGTACCCTCTGGGTGCCGAGTAGGGCACCACAGAACGGCTCGTCTGCCCTGCGGGTTTCTGCATCAGACGTGGGCGTGCGTTGCTACCCGAGGCTTGGTGTGACCATCCCGCGTTCCTCTTGTTTTCATTTTCCAAGGCCTTCAGCTTCCTCTCCACAACAAATGCTATGTCCAACATCTTTTGGAAGCTTTCATACTCGTTGGAGGACATTGCACACTGCATTTCCGCTGTATGTCCTTCCACCTAGCAGTCCTGTTTCTGCTCATCAGTCTCGATGTCCCGTGGTGAATAACGGGATAGTTGGGTGAATTTAATGAGGTATTCCCACACAGTCATGTTTCCTTGCTGCAGCCCCAAGAACTCCTTTCTCTTGTTTTTGAGTTCACCCCTTGGTATGTAATGGTTGCGGAAACTACGCTTGAACTCTTCCCAAGTGATGTTCTCAGGGTCATGATGGGCGGCCACGTAAGCGGTCCACCAATCAGCAGCAGGTCCATGGAACTGGTGAGAGGCAAACAGCACCCTCTCATATCCTTGGCATTGTATGATCCTCATCTTGCTCTCAATAGTCTTTAGCCAATCATTTGCCTCCAGAGGTTCGGCAGCACTTGCAAACTTGGGAGGTTGAGTCCCTAGAAACTCACTCAACCTTGGTTGGCATGGTGCAGCTTGTGGAGGTGGAGCTTGGTGCAAGTTGGCCACCACTTGAGTCAGGCTCTGGATGAGATGATTCTGATTTTCAAGCATTTGGTGGATGGGATCAACTCCTTCCCGACGACCACCCCTGTCTTGCCCTCCGGAAAGGTGAGTGTTGCCGGCTTCATCGTTGTTGTTGGCGGGGTTGGCACCACGACCCTTTCCTCTTCCGGCCATCTATCATGATCAACCAAATGTCAATTTAAGGCATTACGTATTAACTTCCCAATTTGCTTGTTTAAACTTAAAATTTCATGGGGTTCACACATCAAAGCAAAACAATCCTGAAGACGAGGTTGTGGACAATTGCCCATGGCTTCCACAACTCACGTCACACACCAAACATAATCACACCATTAACTAAGGTAACGACTCGACTACTCGACATCTGCTAAACTAAGGGAAAGGACTCTGCACTACTTGTATCACTGAGCTGGCTCCTCGGGATCTTCCTCATTATTGCGGCTGCCCTCTGACTCCGCTTTGGGTGGGGAAGCTGCTGGTGGAGAAGTGCGGCGACGCCTGCTCGCCCGGTGATCTGGGGAGTCAGGAGTCCATGTGTCATTCACGGTGACACATAGTTCATTCCCATCTCCTCTTTCTCTCGCCCTCAAGCTGGCTCGATGCAACGCCTCAGTCTCCTTCAGGGTGTCACGAACATCCTGAAGCTCCTGCTGGCACTCCTGCAGTCGAGTGCTGAACATAGCAGCATCCTCCAAGCACAAGTCCATGTGCTCATGGGAAGTCCCCTGCTGCACTGGCGGGTACTTGTACTCCGTTGTACCACTCTCACGCTGGAGGACATACATGTACTCAGTCCTGTCCAGGTGGCGACAATAGATGTGACTCTGGCAGGTGATTGCCTCCCAGGTGACATCCTTCTCCGCATCGACCTGTGTCCCTCGACAAGCTGGAGAGCGGTGGATCTTGAGCAGCTGATTTTCGTGGATAATCCTCATTTCTGAACTCCATTCTTCCCGCTTCTCACAGACGGTCCGGGTGGAGCTATAGTGTATGATTAGCTTGCCCGTATTGCCGGCAGCTTGGAGCATACGTAGAAGACGGCGCAACAAGCCTCCTACTGCCAATCCGTAGGAGAGGTACGTCACCAGACGGTTCTCCTCTCTCAAGGAAAGGGCAACTATGGGAACTCTCCCTCCGGTGGACTTGCGAGCAGTGCGGATCATGCGAACCATCTAAAACATAAAGCATTTAAACTTAAGTTAGATAAGATTTTAAACAAAAATCCTATTTTGAATAAAAGTTGGGTAAGATGAATAAATTGACCCCATTAAATAACACTTTTGAACCCACACCTTTGTAAAAATAGTTTTTAAGAAAATAGGGTCCTTAAATACGTCCATTTCTACCTAGGTCCACGTTCCTACGGGCAACCTTGGCTCTGATACCACTTCTGTCACACCCGGTTTCTCCGAAGAACAACCGAGTGAATATGACATGTATGCCAGGATCATTTTCTCATACATGTGATGACAAATAGTGAAGCATCATTTATTACAAGCCAGGTGTCAAATATGAATAAGTCTTACATAGCATATGTCTCGATGGACAATAATAAGTTCATAACAAGTAAATAAAATAGCAGAGGAATATTATTCTTGTGGGCTCCGTCACAGGCGTTGCCCGGGGGATCTCATGAACCTAGAATCCTTCTTCGGGTCCGAAGTCTTGGTCATTGTACACCACATCATCACCTTGACCTGAGCAGCAATTTGAACCAACAAATATGCAAGGTTGAGTACCGTTGGTACTCAGCAAGTGTTGGAAAGTTATGTCATGCATGGCTAGAACAAGGAGAGGTTGAACTCATGGTTAAAGCACTATGCAATTATTGCCTACCACCTTAGCTTATTAAGCACCTACATTACTACACAGGTGAAATGGTCCCAATCTCCCATCCCATCATCATAATCAAACAACCATAACATCATTTCCAATGTTAAGCTCCCCGCTTAACATCCACAACCTCCAAGGTCATCATCCTCTAATCATGAATAAGTCCAAGCTGCTCTTGACCGTGAGCACGGCTGTCATGACAGTTTTTTACTCTGCAGAGTTTGCACCACTGTACCCACATGTAGTGATTTCATCCCCCATTGCCGGGTGGACTAAAAGAACCTCCATTATGCCAGTGGCTACGAGCCACATTCACACTTCCTAGGTGTGTAGCTAGGAGATCACTACGAAGCCTTTACAAAGGGATTCCCGACGAGCGTGGGCCCACAGAGGTTTCATCCCTAACAGCATACAAGAGGCTCCAACCCCGCTGCAGTGGCCCCTCTTGAGCCTTGCGGTTCATATGGTAGTCCAGCTGACACCTATTCCCCGCACCATCCAACACACCCATACTACGCCGGGGATACACCTAATTAATTGGCCAAGCTGCCCCATCTCAGCATGTGGTTGGCACGGTAAAGCCAGGTTACATGCTCCATGAACCGGTCCTTAGGATCCAGGCAAGCACTAAACACAAACCCGAGTCTCGTGCTCACATCACCAACCAAATCATCCAACATGTCTCGATTCGTACCTCTACATAACTCATAATATCTCATTCAAGTGTAAGGTAAACAGTTGATGATCCCATATCCCACTTATCCCATTCTAAGCATGGCTAAGCATAAGCATATAAATAAATGACATGATAAAATAAATCCCAACCCAAGCTACAAGGAAACAAGATAATGCAATTCTATGGAAACTTCCTAGCATGGGTATCATATTTAAATTGACAATGCAAATAATTCTATCTACACATCCTAGCATAGGATCAATGTGGTCAAGGACACTTGCCTTCTTCTTGCTGCTCTGAGAATGGAAAGTCTTGATCTTGGAAGGGAAGAACTTGCTCTGGGGCAGGTTCTACTCATGCCAACACACATAGCAAAAGAAAACAACAATCCATAAGACATAGTTCACATTTTCACTTCATGCAAAACACACATACATACCTATGAAAGTCATTCACATTTCTAAGTTTTGGGGTTACTCTACATGTGTTGATTTTTGGCCTACATGCACTTTTAAACATATGTATATGATTTCTAACTTTTGTATTCATATTTTTATTTGCACACTATATATATGAGTTTCAATTCTAAAGAAATTATTTATATTAAATTAACACACTCTTTAGCTACCAAGTTTGCATGGAAGGTAATTTCCTATTTCAAGTGGGTTTTTTAAACCTTCTACCAAATCCCAAACTGAAATCTTTGGATTTGGATACTTCATTTATCATTTTCTAATTATGCATACCTATTTTTCCTTTATTTTCCAGATTTATTTTCTATGCCTAAAAGTGAGTTTTAAATATTAAATAGTAGGGCATAACATCTAAACAGAATAGGTTCTGATCTAATATATTAAATAATATGTTTTTGAACTTCTCCTCTGATGTGAACTAATTTAAATTTATTTTACCAATTTTCAGAATTATTTATTAACCTAAAAATGTGTTCCTAGAACTAATAAATATGAACAACACCCAAACAGATTTCATTTCAGCCTAAAATTTATTTTTAGTTCATTCTAAAGTTTTCCAAGTGTTAGTAGAGTTTAAACTTGAATTAGCACATGTGTTTTGTCTTTCCTTTTAAATTTAAATCCTAGTCACACATTCAAATTTCTAAACTTAATACCATATAGGGTCAAAAAGATAAGTTCACCCTACTATAGGGTCTAATTTATTATTTTACAAATTTCCAGGGGTCTAACTATGCATAACAGAGGGGTTTTGCAAATTTTTATTAAGTCCAGGGGCTAAAACTGATTTTTAATTGAATTTACATGAATTTCTGAAGTTCTAGGGGCTAGATCAGAAGTTTCCGGGGCTAGCTCGTATTTTCCGAGATCCCCAGGGGGTAGCACGTAAGAATCCCGGCCTTTATAACGCGGGGCTGATGTGGACCGTCCGATTTAAAATAGACGGCTAAGATTATAACGTCGAACTAGTACGCGCGGGTTTTAATTCTACCGTGCGATTTAAAAAAGATGGCGCACAAGCGAACACGTCGCCCTGGCCGTGCGCGGGCGGCGCTGCCCGGCGGCGGGAGGCGGCGATCTCGCCAGAGAACTTCGGATCTTCATCTATACCTCATAAAACTGGGGTTTCATGGCATAGATCGGTAGAGGGGAGGTCGGGGATCTCACCTCGGGGTTTTTCTTTAATTCGGAGGCCCTGGAAGGCAGTCGGCGACGAGGTCCGAGATGGAATCGCGGCGATGCTCGTCGGCGCTGTGTCTGGGGCGAAATCTACTGAGTTTTCTGCACCTGCGTGATTCTCCGGAGGTGGTGGAACAGGATCGGCGTGTTAGATCAGAAAACCCGAGCAAAGATCGAGAGAAAACGGTGATCAGAGCTTCGGTTCTCACCGGGAGGAAAAACAGCTGATCGGATGGGGAAAACGGGGCGACGCCGGCGTTTATATAGATGCGGAGGGCGGCGTGTCGGTTGTGATCGAGTTTGAGTCGTCCGGGACCAGAATTCGGCTTGGGAAACGCGGGTTTCCGGGGTGGTTTGGATTCGGCGCGCGGAGGAGTCCCGGCGGTTTGCGCGATCGCGCGAGGAAGACGATGACCACGGGCCCCGCGTGTCAGTGAGAAAGAGAGGGGAGCACGCGGCTGCGGGCTGGCGCGGGGGCGGGTGGGCCGGTGGTGGGTTTTGGCCCACTGGCCGGGGGTTTTGTTTTTTCTTTTTCTTTTCTGTTTTGATTTGAATTTGAATTTCAATTTGAATTTGAATTTCTGCACCACATGCAATACGTCCAAAATTTTATAAATTCCCCTCTTAACAGGTTTTGGGGTGTTACAACTGTTTAGAGCAGTGGGTAAAATTCAATTCCAGAGGTTAAAACCAGGGTGGGACCCACATGTCAGCCTCACCAGTGTTTTAACCGACTGAAGGCGCCGCAGCTCGGGTCTTGCACGTGCCCACGAGGTCGCCATGGCGCTGCCGACCGCTGCCACCTCCTGGTCGCCGATCAGAGCCCAAACCGACGTCCCCAGCTATATATCTTTGAGCTTCCGCCGGCAGCGAATCATTTTCCCACTGCCTCGACGTTTCCAGCGCTGAGAAAACCCAGCTGATCGCCACAAAGCCCCACCGCCTCGCCGTCGACCGGCCAAAGCAGTGCCTTCCACCACGAGCTAAGGCCACAAACGGCACCGCTGTCCCTAGCTCGACGAGTTACAGCCCTCAGCTGCTCGTGATCAGCCTCGGTGGAGCTTGTCCAAGCTGATCTTCCATTGCTCTGTCAACCCGAGAGCTCCTCCGACTCGACGCCGTCGCCTGGGCAGCTCTAAGCCTCTCCAGCGCGACAAACGTGACTCTGAGGTTAGCATCGAGGTATAGTAGCTCTCCCCGAACTCCTTAGGTCCCTCTTAGTGCCGGTTAACCGGAATTTCCCCTTTTCCCGAGGATCACCGTATAGAACACCGAGGACCAAAACTCAAAATACATTGTGATCACTTGATCACTGGTAATCTGGGTCGGGCTGAAGCTAGAGTAGCACCTCACGGTCACTTCAGCCAAATCCTAGCGGTGATGATCGACCCAGTGAGCAGAGCACCGGAATTTGGCCATCGCCGGTGAAAATGGCTCGGGTCGCCGGTGAGGTCTACTTTCCCGGCGATCTCAGGCCAAGAGGAGGGCAGGTATAGATTCCTCGTGCCCCAGTGGCACTTTGCAACCCATTGGTTGATTGTGTTCACCGCAGAGACGAGCTAGCGCCGTCGGACCCGAGCTCATCTTCCGCCTCCACCGTCGCCGTCTAGGTTTCCGGCGATGTCAAGGTCCAAGAAGTTGCCCGGCGTGTGCGCCATGCTCCAAGGATCACGTAGGAAGAAACCGCGTCAAAAATTAGGCAGTAGCGGCCGAGAATGAACCGCGCCACTGTCGCTGAACGTCGCACGCTCGGGCGCTGGCGGGAGGTAGACGAAGGCACTGTGCGTGGGACCCACGTGCAGTGTTTTAAACATTTCCCTGATTTTCAGCTTTAGTTCAAACTTTAAACCCACATAACTTTAGCTAGAAAACTCCAAATCGAGAGAAAGAAATTTTGTTGGATTCAGCTCTCTGGTTACTTTCCAGAAAATCAAGTTTCACTTCATGAAAATCCTTAGTTCTCTAGAATTAATTCTTCAAAGTTTAAACTGTTTATAATTTTAACAGGAGAACCCTTTGGAGGAAAATTCAAAACTTTTGCTGGGATGTTCAACAAAATATATATGAAATACTATAAAAATTTAATATCCATTTGAGCTCATTTGACCCACCTAATGTCCAGAGAAAATAGAAAATGTCCAGAAACATTTCAGAATTTCTTTGAAATTGTTTAGCTCATATCTTTAGCTAGGATCCTTAAAATTAAGTGAGACCAACTCCATTATAACCCTCTGAAAATCTAGTTTTCAGAAAGTCATGGCTTGCTCCATGAAAATCCGTAGAACACCCTAGGAGCTCCAATTAAGGTCAAGTACATAATTATTTGTGGAGAGCTCAAATGAGCTATGCTGCAAATGAAACTTGGCCAAGTCTCTGTTTAGGTTGTAACCAAACCACAGTAAAATTTCAGAGTCATTGGGTCTGTCTAGTGAGACTTATAGTCTTCACAAGTTTAAATTCAAATGCATGTAAATTGATACATAAACATGTTATCTCATGTAGTCGCTAAGGTCGAGGAGGAACCCGAAGTCTTAGACTTCGTCACTCCGGAAGAGCAGCTAGCCTACGACCAAGAGCAGCAAGGTAAGCTCCGGTTTGCATTAACCTTTTTACAAATTTTTACTGTTTTGAGAACTTACTTTGATCACCACTTACTTCTTGCATTAGAGTCTTGTTTGAAACCCGAATGCATAGCCAAGAAAACCATGGGTCGGGTTTAGGATTGAAAACCCCGTTTAGCTACTGCAATGCTAATATAGTGTAGGATTCGGTACAAGTCGAGTAGTTAGAACTACTCATGAGGATAGGCTAGAGGCACTCGACTCAGCTAAAGATAGCAAATGAAACACATGGCAAGAAAAATGAGACCGAGCGGAGAGTAAGGACAGCAGGAATTTGGTGGCCTGGGTGCTATAGCTCCGCTTGTTTCGATTGAGGACCGAGCCGTGTGCGGGCCTGTTGAACAAGCTAGAACAGTACCGAAGACCTACCAGTTATATGGGAACCGGGAAACCGATGTAACTCAGGTAGCTGGGTATTGAGGCATTGCCTGTCGTTCAGAGGGTAGGTTGAGAGCTCGAGGTGTAAATCGGCTGGCGGCACTGCGGATGCGTACGCAGAGACCTCTTGATCGGGACGATAGGACCGGTTCAATATTTGGCTGACGGTTGAAAGGTGGTTGCGTACGACGTCCGTGATGGTTGCTGTAGGCAACATCGAGTACGGGCGTACGTGACGGGTTATTCGGTTAACCCTGCAGGTGTAAATCGATTATAATCGCCGTCCCTCGTAGTCAGTGAGTACCACTTGTTCACTATACCGTGACGTAGAAAGAACAGGCTAGATTCATGTTAAAGGATTGCTAATTTGAAAGATATACCTTGCTTGTTAATGTCTTGTTATAGTTTAGAGCTAATTAAAGTTCTTTTCAACTTTGGCAAAGTACATGAGAGAAATGTGTTTCTTGTTTGATTGCGGATCTCTCATGTGCTTGAGCGTAAGGTTCTCCACCACCTGCTGCTAAAACATTGAAAGTAAGGTTCAACTAATTAGGCAAGTCCTTTGCAACTTATTTTACCTCATGTACCCAAAAACCATTCATGTAGAAGTTTCATGTATAGGGGATACGGGTCAGGCTTGCTGACCCATCATGCTCACTGCATGTGTTTGAAGCTTTTGCAGGGGTTTATGAGGAAGGGACTCCCGAGGAGGAGACGGAACCCCAGGAGGGGAACCCCGTCGAGTGGGAGTCGTGCACGCCGCCGTGTTCGTGTGTGTGCGTGCTAGCGGGGGCACGTTCACGGGCTGAACGTGAACTCGATGCATAGTCTACGCCCGTGAGTGTGGACTGGACTATTTTGCTGTAAAAATGTTCATAAACTGGTTTATGTAATAAAACTTTGCTTCCGCTTTGTATCTTTGACGTGCGTTATCCGGTGCTGTGCAACGCAGCACCCCTCAGCGTGATCCTGGCTCGACAAGGCCGTGGGGTCGTGTCAGCGTGGTATCAGAGCTCGCTTGAGGTTTAACGCACTACAAAGGTCATCTTTTTCAAAAATCCGGTGAGGAACGAGTTAGTAGCCCATATAAGGATGTTATTAGTGTATAGAAAGTGGCATACTAACCTATTTGCTTATGTCAGAAAATCGTGCATCTCGGGACGCTTTATGTCTTGGGGGGTGCACGTAAGCGCTGTCCACCAGTGCGCACAAGGTGAAGGGTGGAGCCCCACGGGTGGCAGGTAACCCGACCCGCTTTAATATCCTCTACGACTCTTCATGTCGTTTGGGGTATTCGAGCAACGCCCTTCCCTGGCGTCCTTTGGACAATTTGAGAGACCTCGTCACGTGGTCAGTAACATGAACACGTAGCTCAAGGCGTGTTTGGCTTGAGAACATCCGGGCGAGTGATGACGTGCGGGTGTATGAACTGTATGGATACCGGGCTCGGTGTGCAGCCGAGTCTGACAATTGTTTGAGTTATCTGCAGGTAGTCTAACCACGAAACAGTATACGTGTAGTATCCGTGTGCGAGAGACGTTTAGTGCCACTGAACTAACGAAGCTGGCTAAGTCCGGTATAGGTTTTTCTTTGTGAGGACGTAATACCGACATGATCTGGTGACGCATCGATGTCACACCCCACTAAATGAGCAAATGCATTGTAAAACTTGAAAGTTTTAATCAAGAGTACTAAAACTTGATGTAACTCCTTCCCGTAATCAGGATATTCAAAGTTAACTAGTTTTCAACTTATAGGATACTAAGGACAGAGTCCCCTGTTTTCAGCTGAAATAAGGCAGAAGTTAATCAGAGGATATAGGTTTAGTTCTTTCGAGGTTGGTGTCATATGATACATTTCTGGAAAGCTTTGGAAGATATTTACAACTTTTCTGTAGATGTCCAGAGATGTTTCATCCCTTAACCCATTGAAAAATGCAGTAGAGTTGAAACTGTCCAGAAAACAGGGCAGAGCAAACACTCTATGTAACTCTCTGTAAATTGAGCATAACTTCCTGCATAAAAATCCAAAAAAAAAGAAAATGAGGTAGTTCGGGAAAGTCTATGAGATAAGTGACAACTTTGAAACAGAAAGTTTTGTCAGAATTGGTGTAGAGTTAACTGGAATTCTTGGATTAAATCAGTACCTCAAGCAGGGAGGTGCTGTCCAATTTTCTCCGGAAATTCTGCCAATTTTGAAATCTCATAACTTTTGACCCAGGACAGATATTAGGCCAAGCAAATACTTTATGGAAAGCTATTGAAGTTAGCTTTAACTTTGAAGTTGAGCTCCAGAATTGGTTGTGCTTTAGCATGGTCTAAATAAGGTTGAAATGGAAACTGGTCAGGGCTGTCATGTTGGACAGCGGATCAGCAGTCAAATTTGTTTTAGTTTGAACTATGTTTCCAAGTTCTACGAGTTCAATGACATGTTTTATGTTATAACTCAATGGTTTACTGTTCAAATAAATATTTGACATTTATCAAATATGTTTCTACAGATGACAGCGGATACACAGTTGGAGAACGGGTGGGTGGAATCCCACAGTTCTCGCCACAGCGACTATCCGGAAGCATTGAGGCAAATGCTTCAATATTTCGGGTATGTTGAGATGCCGCAGTACTTCGCCAAGGAAGAAGGCGAGGAGGGGAACAAGACATGGACGATACATGTCGAAGTTCCTGCAGGACCTACGCCACCCGGTTGGGCGCCGTTCACCATTACGGTGAGAGGTAGACAGCCGGAGGGAATGTGGCAAGTGGCAGCCCGCGACACCATGTTGCGTTTCTGCCAACTACATGTGAGAGCTATGGAGGGCACTCCATACGCACTTGTTCCGGTGGAGGGACGGGCTAACCATGTGTGGAAAGGGAGGTACATGGAGGCAACAGATTCGGATTGCCCAAGGTACGATCCCGCGGAGGCGAACCTTAGTCTCCAATTGAGGACAGGAAAAGCCGTGATGGACAGCCAAGCTGTTCATACGGATGGTCTTGCTGCAAAGCTTAAAGAAGGCACCGGCCGTGGAGACCATTTCGAGAGTGCTCACAGCGCACTCCGCAATGTTCTCCTTCTGACGATTAAGCGACCGAACGAACAACATAATCAGTTGCATCGTCTGAAGAAGGCGAAGAAGAAAAGCCGTATCGACATCCCGGCTTTGCAACAACAGGTGCAGGCTCTGACCCAGCAGAACGAGGTCCTTACTCAAGAGCGGGACGACGCTATTGAGGAGGGGCAAGGCTGGGAAGAGGACTACAATCAAGCCATGGACGAGGTGCACGCATTGCAGGACCTCATACCTCCGGTAATGGGCATACCAGTTGTAGGTGCTGTACCGGTGGTTTTGGGTCTTCCGGCAATGGGAGAACCCGAGCCGGAACAGGAGGTCGTGGACCCAGAGCCACCAGAAGAGGTGCCGGAGGAGGACGACCCGCAGGAGGTCGAGTTCTACTCCGAGTAGGAGGTTGAAGTTGCCAAGTAGGGCAGCTAGGGTGATGTAACCCAAACTTTTGTAATCGGTGACATGTCGTGTAGACAGTAGTGTATGTATAGGTAGTGATGACATGAGCATGAATTCTCGGAGACCAGAGACTAATGTATCTTGTATAAAGTTTATGCTTTATCAATATATGTGAATGTTGTGCAAATTATTCACGCGTCACTTCAAGACCTACTGTTTCATATGAAATTTTAAGTATGACATGTGCTGATCGCTGCTGTTTTGAATTTCAGAATGACTCGTACTCGTGCCAACCCAGACATTGGGGGCTCCTGTCAGGGGGGAGAGACCTCCCAACCACCTCCCGAGGATTCCTCGGGACAGCAACAGCAGCAACAGCAACAGAAACAACCGCCACCGCCAACAGTTACCTTGGCTGACATTGTGGCAGCGATGGTGGGCTCTCATCAGCAGCACACAAAGTTTCTGCAAACCCTCATTGCGAATACGTTTCGACTTGAGAGGCATCAAGATCATGAGGAGCGCCAACAGAGCTCCTACTCTGACTTTCTGGCTACTCATCCCCCGGTATTCTCAAGGGCGGATGAACCCCTCGATGCGGACAACTGGCTGCACACGATGGAGATGAAGTTCGGGCCGCTCCAAGTGAGTGAGCAGCGCAAGACTCAGTTCACGGTCTAACAGCTCGAGGAATCCGTGAGCGCGTGGTGGGCGAACTACTGTGCTTCGCAGCCCACCGAGCAAGTTATGACCTGGGCAGAATTCCGGATGGCCTTTAGGGCCTATCACATACTGCCGGGTCTCATGAAGAGGAAGACGCAGGAGTTCTTATTCATGCAGCAAGAAAGCCAGAACGTGCTGGAATACTCCAGGGCGTTCAATGATCTTGCACTTTACGCTTCATATCATGCCGATACCGACGAGAAGCGGCGGGATCATTTCTACCAGGGGCTTAACCCGCTCCTGAAGGACAAGCTGGCGATGTTCAATCGCAGCAGCCTCAATGATATTATTGATGCTGCGATTGTTCAGGAGGACTTTGGCAAGGAGTTAGCGGCGGCGGAAAGGATGCGAAGCACGCCGCAAAGCAGCAGAGAAGGAGGTGGTCCTTCTCAAAAATACCGGATGGTGAATTGCCCACCATCGGGTCCACGCTGGCAGCCACAACAGAGGCCGATGCCATTTCGCAGTCGGCCATATTCTCCACCGGCATTCCGGCCGGCACTGCCAGTACCATCTCCGCAGCAACAACAGCAGCAGCGGGCGATGCCGCGTGCGTATGCACCTCAGCAACGCATGCTGGGCTTTCATCCCCCAAGCACCGGACCGGCAGCAGCCACATGCTACAAGTGTGGTTGCCCAGGACACTTCGCCAACAATTGTCCTGAGAAGCAAGGCAGCGGAGTTGCACCACAACTTCCGGGGAGTAATCAGTCCTGGAAGCCCACTAATGCGCGGCGGGCAAACCCTAGGCCCGGCACCATCCAACAACTTGCCATAGAGGACGTGCCGGAGGGAGAGCCGATCCTTGCGGGTATGTTCCAACTCCACCGACATCCTGCCATAGTATTATTTGATTCAGGCGCCACGCACAATTTTATTAGCCAGGAATTCATGCTAAATATAGCTTGCAAATACTACCCACCGATAGTCCATATTTGATTTGCTCACCGGGTTGGAAAATTTCAGCAAGCATGACAGTTCCAAATATGCCATTATACGTGTCGGGTAGAGTGTACCCTACGTCTCTCATTATTTTAGAGGGACAGAAGGTCGATGTCATACTAGGGATGTCGTGGTTAACCCGCCACGGCGCTGTTTTAGACACCGTCCTCCGAGTCGTGCATCTACACTCAGAAATGCACGAGTCACACTCTTTATTTCTGGACAGTCCAGAAATAAAACTTCCAAGTGTATATCAGTCCACAACTATCAGATTGGAAGATATTCCAGTAGTCCACGAGTTCCCTGACGTGTTCCCGGATGATTTACCGGGGATGCCGCCTGACCGAGAGGTGGAGTTCAAGATTGAACTTGCACCGGGAACCATGCCAATATCCAGAAGGCCGTACAAGATGGCGCCAAAGGAATTGGCTGAGCTGAAGACAGAATTAATGGACCTGCTGGAGAAGGGTTTTATTAGGCCGAGCTCCTCGCCATGGGGCTGTTTGGCATTATTTGTGAAGAAGAAAGAAGAGACGTTGCGGCTTTGCGTGGACTATCGTCCGCTAAACGCCGTAACCATCAAGAACAAGTACCTGTTGCCACGGATCGACATGTTGTTTGATCAGTTGGTCGAAGCAAAGATCTTTTCCAAGGTGGACTTAAGATCCGGGTACCACCAGATTAAGATACATGATGAGGATATTCCAAAGACAGCTTTCTCGACGAGGTACGTATTTTATGAGTACCTGGTCATGTCCTTTGGCCTCACCAACGCTCCAGCTCATTTCATGTACTTGATGAACTCGGTATTCATGCCGGAGCTGGACAAGTTTGTCATGGTCTTCATCGACGACATATTGGTGTATTCCAAGTCAGAGGAAGAACACAAGAAGCATCTGCATATAGTCTTGCAACGGCTGTGGGATCACAAACTATACGCGAAATTCAGCAAGTGCGAATTCCGGATATCGCAAGTGCCTTTTCTCGGGCATATTATCTCAGCGGAGGGAATCGCTGTAGACCCGAGTAAAATCATACAAGTGCTGAATCGGAAGTCCCCGAGAACTGTTCATGAGGTACAGAGTTTCCTCGGACTAATGGGGTATTATCGGAGGTTCATTCTGAACTTCTCGAATATTGCGAAGCCTATGACGGAGCTGCTGAAGAAGGCTACCAAATATGTTTGGAGTCCAGCATGTGAAGCAGCGTTCAAGGCATTAGTGAGACACCTAACATCAGCACCGGTTTTGGTGCAGCCAGACACAACAAAACCGTTCGATGTGTACTGCAATGCATCCAGCATTGGGCTCGGATGCGTGCTGATGCAAGACCGAAGAGTGGTCGCATATGGATCACGGCAGCTTAGGAACCATGAGCAGAATTATCCAACTCATGACTTGGAGCTCGCTGCCGTGGTACTCGCACTTAAAATGTGGAGGCACTACCTACTTGGCAACCTCGTGCATTTATATACCGACCACAAAAGGCTCAAGTACATATTCACTCAGAAAGAGCTGAACATGAGGCAGCGAAGATGGTTAGAGTTGATAAAGGATTACGAAATAGAGATCCATTATCACCCCGGAAAGGCAAACGTAGTGGCGGATGCACTGAACCGCAAGTCACACGTCAACAATCTGACCATCACACCGTTGGAAGAGAGCGAGCCACCATTGCATGTGATTCCACATGGCGCTCTCTACAACTTAACTTTGATCCCCCACCATCCGTGAAGAGATAGTGGCAGCTCAGAAACATGACAAGGGCATGTCGCATTTGCGGAGATGTATAGACAGTGGGGATCTGAAATGTTTCCGGAAAAATGGAGACGGCGTCCTATGGTTCAAGGACCGGATCATCGTACCCCGTAACCCGGAGTTACGGAAGAAAATCTTTGATGAGGCTCACTTGTCAAAGTTTTCTATTCACCCTGGCAGCAACAAAATGTATGAAGAACTCAGAAGCAAGTTTTGGTGGACACGGATGAAGCGGGAGATTGCAAAGTACGTGTCCGAGTGTGATACATGTCGAAGGGTGAAGGCAGATCATATGCGGAAACCGGAACTGCTACAACCACTGGGCGTTCCTGCCTGGAAGTGGAAGGATGTGAGCATGGACTTCATCGTCGGTTTACCCAACACTTTTCAGAAACATGATTCTGTGTGGGTGATCATCGACTGGCTCACCAAAGTTGCCCATTTCATCCCGGTCAACACAAACTACAAGGCCAAGAAGTATGCTGAATTATACATCTCACGGATCCTATGCTAGTATGGCGTACCCCATACCATCATATCGGATCGGGGCACTTTATTTGTGTCTCGTTT
This sequence comes from Neostapfia colusana, assembly GCA_030760725.1. Lineage (NCBI taxonomy): Eukaryota > Viridiplantae > Streptophyta > Magnoliopsida > Poales > Poaceae > Neostapfia > Neostapfia colusana. Next base: position 96,831,544 of record JASWHV010000007.1, on the reverse strand, counting down.
TTGGGAGCATCTACATGCTGCGTTGGGGACAAAGCTGATCCGTAGTTCAGCATACCACCAGCAGAGAGATGGGCAAACCGAGAGGGTAAAACAGATTTTAGAAGATATGCTACAAGCGTGTGCTATCAACCACGGTAAGAATTGGGATGATCAATTACCGTTGCCCGAGTTCTCGTACAACAATGTGTACCAAGCCAGCATCAAGATGGCACCTTACGAGGCGCTATACGGGAGAAAATGCCGCACACCACTGAATTGGTGTGAGTCTGGCGAAAGGGTTACCTTTGGGATTGATGTTGTCAATAACGCAGAGGAAAAGGTTCGGCTGATTCAAGCGAACCTAAAAGCCGCTCAATCTCGACAGAAACAATATGCGGACCGGAGAAGACGCCCATTACAGTTCGAAGTCGGGGATCACGTATACCTACGTGTGTCTCCAATGAAGGGCGTAAACAGATTTGGGGTGAGAAGAAAGTTGGCACCCCGATTCATCGGTCCATTTCAGATTACCGAAAGATGTGGATCAGTAGCAGACCGGCTGAAATTACCAGAAGCACTTTCCGGTGTTTCTTTCACATCACCCAGCTTAGGAAGTGTCTCAAGCTATCAACTACCATTCAGCTGGAGGATATAGAAGAACTGAAACCGGATCTCACGTATCGGGAGGAACTGGTTCAGATTATTGATGAAAAGGCCCGAACCACACGCAACCGTATGTTGTGGTTCTACAAAGTTCTATGGAGTAATCACTCCATAGACGAAGCGACATGGGGGAGCAAAGGATTCTTTCGCGCGAACTACCCTGACTTTTTCACGTCACATATACGGTAATTTTCCACCGTCCTCTCTCTTATTTTCACCTTATAATATCGGGACCAGATTCTTTTAAGGGGGGAGGAATGTAAGGGCATAAGTTTTTGGCACATATTCAAAGTGTTCATCACCACACACACACTTCATTTGAATAAACTTGATGAATACATTTGAAGAGCAAGTAAACACCATCAACATGCTCATTAGAGAATAAACTCACAAAATGCAAAAGTGGCATTTCCCACATGCATCATCTAGGGGCTGAGATTGTGAAAAACTTCAACACCTTACTGGGAATGCTCATGCCAATTTTCACCAAAATTCAAACCTTTTTGAAGTCCTTTTGGGTATAACTAGAAAGAGGGTGGTTCGAACTCAAATTCAAATTCAAACTATTTTCCATCCCATGAATTCAAAAGTGGGAGGCATATTCTTACTCAGCACATTTTTGTGAGCTCACACACCAATTTTCACTCCATTTGGATGTAAAAGCCCAAGAAAAGGGACTTGCAAAATTTTTTCATCACCTCACAACACCACAGCTTTTGTTGTGGATATTTTGTGAAGACATGTGAAGAGCAAGTAACCTCCATCAAAAGGGTGATTAGAGGGGAAAGCCCTAACTTTCACAAAGTAGGACTTCGACACATGAACATGAGAGGTTGAGCTCACCCCTAGAACTTAAAAAGTCTTGGGAAGGTTCAGGCCAAATGTCATGCAAATCCAACACCTATTGAGGCACTTTTAGAGGCATTTGAAAAAGAGGCCAATTTGAATGTAAATTCAAATTACAGCAACTTCCATCACTTAAATTCAAAAGTTGGCTTCATATTCAAACTCAGCACATTTTTCTGAGTTAGTCCACCAATTTTCATCCCCATTGGAGTTCATCTTGTTGGGAGCTAAATTTGCAATAATTCAAAACTGAATCTGAATTTCAGTCAAATGTGAAGCAAATTCAGCCAAACAGATTTCAAATTTGGGAAACAAAATTCAAACTGTGTCCTTCCCCTCGGGTGATATCCCACCGGCCGAAGCATCGCGCGCGCCAGCGCGACTGCACCGGCGCCTGACCACCTCAACTGGTGCCACCTCCTGCTCGAGGGGGAGGCTAAGGACGCAGGGGGGGCGCTGGGATCGAGTAACCACGCGACCATGTGCAGTCCTCGCACTCTCCCTTCTCCTTCGCACGACCGAAACATTCCACCCCGGCCGACCTCGCTGATCACCGCCGCCCGGGCAGCACAGGCGCTTTCGTGGCCAACGAGCTACACGAAAAAGGTCCGCTCCGAGGTGCTGATCACAACCGTACTGACCTCGCCCTCTCTCTCGCATGATCGGCAGAGAATTTGGTGGATTAGTGCGTCGGGATGTTTAGAACCGAGCCACACGAAATCCGGGAATTCGTAGAAAGTAAGCCACTACTCCCTAGACCGAGCTAAAGACGTGATCTAGACTCACCCACGCGTCTCTAGGATAAAAAACCATCGAGTTTCATCGAGTATGGGTGATGTTCTTTGGGGTTTTTGCATCGGCGCCGATTTTCATCTTAGGTCGCCGATGAGCTCGTAGTTGCGGCCTCGGTTGAGCTGATTTGAGTCGACGCCGGGGTTTAGGAAGTCGCCACGGTGCTCTAGGGTGAAAGACCGAAGTGTTTGAGCTCTCCTAGCATGAGAGCGACATTGGTGGACTCCAACCGCCACCGCCGCCCGTCGCCGATAGGTTTCCGGGGACCGGAGCCCCCGGCCGACCTCTGGGATGAGTTGCCCGTGGTCCAAAAGGTGGAGGTGGCAAGTCTCCGGGCTGGGGAAGGCAAGGAAGTCGGGGTCCGAGGAGCTCCCCAGAGATTACCGCCGCAGCAGGCCGTTGGCGCGAGGACGATTACGGTACTGTGTTGTGGGGCCCGCATGCAGAGTTTGAACTTTTCCAGGAATTTCCAGTTCTAGTTCAAACTTTATTTGCATATAACTTCGGCTAGGAAGCTCCAAATTCAGTGAACTAAATTTTGCTGAACTCAGAATTTTGAGTAATTTCCAGCAATGCAAATTTTAGCTCATGAAAGTTAATTGTTTTCCAGAATTAAATCCCTAAAGTTCAAACTGTTAGGAATTTTATCTGCAGAATTACTTTATGAAAAATTCTGAAATTTGGCTGAGAGGCTCATTGGAAAATCCTAGGGTCACAGTAACATTTTCAGACTCATCCAAGTTCATTTATTCCCCCAAATGATGTGATTAAGTGAACTGCCCTCATAAAAAAGAAAATTGTACAGAAACATTTTTCTGATTTTCTCAAATCTTGTTTAGGGCACAACTTCCTCTAGAATTCTTCAAATGACATGAAACCAAGTCCATTAGGACCATCTTAAATTCTAGTTTCCAGAAAGTAATGGTTGGAGCCATGAAAACCCATGGAATTACATAGAGGCTCAAATATTGACCAAATAGGCTTTTATTTGTGCAAGGCTCAAATGAACTTTGTTTCAAATGAAACTTGGTCAAGACTCTGGTTAGGACAATACAAGGCCACCCTAAAAATCTTAGAACCAAAGGGGAGGGCTAGCTAGAGTTAGAGTAATTACTTATTCAAGTTTACACGTTGCATTTGAATTGACATGTAGTATCTCATTAACGTGTAGTCGCTGAAGGCGAGGAGGCTCCGGAATTGCTCGACTTCCTTGTTCCGGACGAAGACCTAACCACTGACCAGCAGCAACAAGGCAAGCCCCGGTTCGCATTAACCTTTTTATAAAGTTCTGCTTTGTTTACATGTCTAGTGTGAAGTATGAATGTGCATTAGGTGTAGGATGGATGGAACCCCACTTGCATCACCAGAATTTGCCTATAAGAGTGAGGGTAGTGTCTAAGACCTCGAGTAGACAGGAAATGCTTAATGATTCATAGGACTTCGGTACAAGTCGAGTAGTCGGAATCTACTCGTGAGTTTAGGCTTGGCACACACGGGATTGGTTCGAGTGATGTGAGATAACTGTAGTAATGAAAATGAGGCTAGGCAGGGGCTAGGGCGCAGCAAGAGGAATTCTTGTGTGTGCAGCCCTGTCCTTTTTGATTAAGGACCGATCCATGTGCGGCCCTGCTGAACAAGTATTGAACGTATCGAAGGCATATCAGATATATGGGCCCCGAGAACTTAAAAAGTCTCGGGAAGGTTCAGGCCAAATGTCATGCAAACCCAAGACTTTTTGAGGCAATTTTGGAGGCATTTGAAAAAGAGGCCAATTTGAATGTAAATTCAAATTGCAGCAACTTTCATCACTTAAATTCAAAAGTTAGCTTCATATTCAAACTTAGAACATTTTTCTGAGTTAGCCCACAAATTTTCATCCCCATTGGAGTTCATCTTGTCGGGGACTAAATTTGCAATAATTCAAAACTGAAGTTGAATTTAAGTTCAAACATGAAGCAAACTTAGCCCAACAAAGTTCAAATTTGAGAACTCAAATTCAAACCAAAAATTGGGGGCTAAGTCTCACATTCAATTTTGAGTAGCTGAGGATATTTTGGCACAAAAAGAATTGAGAAAAATTGGAAAAGGAATTAGAGGGGAGGTCCACATGTCAGCAGACTTCAGTCTGAAGTTTCCCCTCGGGTGATTTTTCCTCGGCCGAAGTCGAGCGCGCCAGCGCGACCGCGCTACGACCGCCAGCAGCGGTCGAACGGCCACCTCACGGTGCAAAAGTCGCGGCTCAAAGGCCAGCGCACACGCTACACCACCCCTTCTTCCGTTTTCCGAGTGAGAACGACCACCACCCGAGCTCCTTCCTCGGTTCCGCGCAAAAACAGAGCGCCGACCTCCGTTGATCCCCGGCGTCCGAGAGCTAGGACCCGTCTCGTGCCCGGCGAGCTATACGAAAAAGGTCCGCTCCAAGGTGCGTGACACGCTCGTGCCGACCGTTACTTCTCTCTTACCTCGTCGGAGTAGTATTTGGCCGTTTATCCATTCGGTGTTCAAAATACCGAAGGTTGCAAAACGAGGAAATTCGGAGTAGATAGTTTACCACCAGAGATTCTGAGCTACACACACGTTCTGCACTGGTACATGACCACCTAGGATCAAAAACCAGCAAGAACCATGGGCTAGGGTTACGGTTCTTCGAAATTTTTGGGGCACAGCCGATATCCGACCTAGGTCGACGGTGAGCCCCTAGTTCCCGACGTTTGTTGCTAGATCAGAGTCCTGGACGTTGCTCCCTAGGTCGTGGCGATGCTGTAGGAGCTAACCGGAGCAAGGTTAGAGCAGTACTGTGCCCTAGCGACATCGCCGAAGTTAACGCAGCGACCGTCACCGTCGCGCCTAGGTTTCCGGCCATCCTCGATCCGAGGTAAGGCCGGCAACGTGCTCCTCGCGCAAAAATGTGCAGTGGCGGCGAAAATCAGAAAGTTCCTACGGCCGGAACCCCTTCCCGGCGAGAGCTCCGGCGAGCTCGGGGGCGGGGTCGCGCGGGGGGGGGGGGGGGGGGGCGGGGGGGGGGGGGCTGGAGGAAGACGAAGGGGGTAGGCCCCACTCGTCAGCGGCGGGAAGTAAACGTGCAGGATTTTCTGTGGTCCAGGATCCAGTGTGGCTTCACGGGAAAGGATCTGTGGCCCCGTGTGGCTCAGCTCCAGCAGTCGACACGTGTGCGATGGACCCACCTGCAGGATTTGAACATTTTGAGAATTTCCAGTTTTGGTTCAAACTTCAAATGAATAGAACTTTTACTACGAAACTCCAAATCCAATGAACCAAATTTTGCTGAACTCAGAATTCTGAGTACTTTCCAGTAATACCAATTTCAGTTCATGAAACCTAATAGTTTTCCGGAATTAATTCCCTAAAATTTAAACTGTTGGGAATTTTATCTGGAGAATTACTTTATGAAAAATGCTGAAATTTGGCTGAGAGGGTCATTGGAAAATCCTTGATTTATGGTAAAATATTCAGAGTTATCCAAGCTCATTTAGTCCCCCTAATGGGGTGATTCAGTGAACTGTTCTGAGAAAATAGAAAAATGTTCAGAAACATTTTTCAGATTTTCTCCAAAACTTGTTTAGGGCATAACTTCCTCTAGGATTCTTCAAATTACATTAAACCAACTCCATTAGAACCATCTAAATTCTAGTTTCCATAGAGTAATAGTTGGAGCCATGAAAATCCCTGGAATTACTTAGAGGCTCAATTTTATTGACCAAATAAGCTTTTATTTGTACAAAGTTCAAATGAACTTTGTTTCAAATGAAACTTTGTAAAGACTCTGGTTAGGACCCTACCAAGCCACCATAAAAATTTCAGAACCAAAGGGGAGGGCTAGCTAGAGTTATTAGTAATTATGTGTTCAAATTTACACATTGCATTTAAATTGACATGTAGTATTTCATTAACGTGTAGTCGCTGAAGGCGAGGAGACTCCGGAAGTGCTCGACTTCCTCCTTCCGGACGAAGACCTAACCCCTGACCAGCAGCAACAAGGCAAGCCCCGGTTTGCATTAAACTATTTTTCAAGTTTTGCTTTATAAACACTTAGTATGAAGTATGGGTGTGCATTAGGTATAGGATGAATGGAACCCCACTTGCATAACCAGAATTTTTCCCTAAGAGTGAGGGTAGTGTCTAAGACCTCGAATGGACAGGCTATGCTTAATGATTCATAGGACTTCGGTACAAGTCGAGTAGTCGGAATCTACTCGCGAGTTAGGTTTGGGACACACGGGTTTGGTTCGAGTGATGTGAGATCACTTTAGTAATGAAATTGAGACTAGGCAGGGGCTAGGGCGCAGCAAGAGGAAGCCTTGTGTACGCAGTCCTGTCCGTGTCGATTGAGGACCGATCTGTTTGTGGCCCTGCTGAACAAGTATTGAACGTACTGAAGGCATATCGAATATATGGGCCCCTATAAACCGATGTAGCCTAAACATCCGGACGTCGAGGCATAGCACACCGATTTATAGGTGTAGGTTAAGGGCAGCAAGATGGAAATCTGCTAACGGGCATAGAGAGATGCTCCGTGTAGGGAACCTCCTGTCCGTTTCGGTGCGACCGGTTCGACGTTTGGGCTGTTGGGTGAAAGGTTGTCCCATACGACACCGAGTGAGCGTGCTGTGCAGCTCCACGGGTGGGCGTACGTCACGTGCTCTTTGGGTTTCCCTGCAGGTGTATATCGAGTCAATTTCGCCGTCCCTCACGGTGATGAGTACCGCTTGTTCACTGTGTCGTAACATAGATAAATTTATGGAATGTTCTGATTCAATATTGCTGTTATGCCATAATTGTATTGCTACATGTGTGCCACCAAATATTGCTTACTAAATTTCAGATTCCCGAACTGTTAACTTGTGCCTAAAAGATGAACTAAGGATGAACTTGTAGGCGTGTCCATTTGATGCACCATTACTATCCTATGTTCATTGTACACCTCATGTAGAGTTTCATGCCTAGGTGAGTCGGTTAAGTCTTGTTGAGCCATCGTGCTCACGGTTGCTGCTTAAGTGTTTTTCAGGTGAGGAGCCACCCACGGACTCGGGTTACGAGTCCACCGGCGAGGGTTACCCTCCGTCGGGGACTACGGCTGAGTGGGAGCCGTACAAGCCGCGCTGACCTGAGGAGTGCAGCTAGTGTGGATTGCCCTAGGGCTGGGCAACCGACTTTTGCTAGATAGGCGGGCGTGAGTTGTATAAAAGAAACTTCCGCTGTGTAATAAAGACAATATTTTATAACTGAAGGTTGTACCTGTTTGTACAGTTCAGTTGGTTTTTCCCATGTAATATATTGTGTCCTTATGACGTGTGCTGTCGGGGGTGTCGCATCGCGCGGCACCACCCTCTGCGATCCTGGATGAGCGGATTCTGGTCCGCCACAGCCTGGTATCAGATCCGCTTTGGGGATAGCACAGTACTTAAGGACGGTATTACGAGAAAACTTAGGTTTACGGTGAGGATTCGGTAGTTGCCCAAGTAAGGACTATAATAACCTAGTTACTTAAAGTGGCAAGACTAACATATGTGTTATAATTCTGAATTTCAATTATTGTAACAACGCACCTACGCTCTGATAAGAATGGTAAGGAACGCCACCGAAAGTGGTTCAAATTCGGTTAGCTCCCCTGACGAGGAACGTGGTTCAGGGATAGGTCTCACAGCTTGGTGTGAGACGTCAATATGAAACTCTTGGACTCTTCATGTTCCTGAGTTCATATGAAACGCTGACCCCTAGCGTGCATTAGGCAAGTAAGTGGGGACCCCATCGCGTGGTCAGTAACGCGAGAGTGTGTTCATCTGGAAATAGCCCAGGAGGACATACGCAGCGCTTGCCATCAGCGTGCCCTGCAGGGCAGTAGGTGGTATCTGTTGGGTTAATAAAATTCCCAACTGTGATGACCCGTTCATGACATACTCGGATTCCCCGTCGTGTGGTGTGGAAACACTATCACGTACCTTGAGACGTGACCTAACTCAAGGACGGCCGTATGACAATGATACGGACGTTTGTATTTACTTTCAAATATGGTCCTGCCTGAAACGAGAACAACCATTGAGTGCATCACTATTGTGTGGTCTTCTGCAGGTACTAACCACGTATGCATCCGTGTAGAAAACGTGTGCGAGAGACCGTTAGTGCCACACTTGAGACGTATATGCCAGTATAAACCGGTAAGGATTTTCTTTTTGTGAGGAACGTAGTACCGAGATATTATAGGCGTATGCATGAAAAATAATGATAACAAGGGATTAAAAATCACTAGGTTCAACATCTAGGACCCTGGTGGGTAGAAAAATTGGATAGTGATGAGTGTAGTTCCAAAGGATTGAAAAACAGAGTGCTCTGTTTTGGGCAGCAAGTTTGCTGATCTTCAACAGAGCATAGCTCACAGGTCTTTTAGCCCAGGGAGGTGTGGTATATAGTTCTGGAAAGGTATTTAAGTACTCTACAACTTTGTTGTATACTTACAGAGCTGAATCACACCTTAAGATGGCTTACATTCCAGAGGAATGTAAACTGTCCAGAATTAGGACAGAGTTAAACACTCCCTGGACTGTTCTGTTTTTCAAAACATAACTCCCAGTAGAAAAATCTAAAATTTTCATATGATACATATTTAGAAAGGATAGAAGAGGTGTTACATTTTTGCAATTCAATGTTTATGATATTTCAGCACAGAATTCAGTGGAAATCAGAGTTGAAAACAGCAACTTCCCAAAGGAGGTGCTGTTGAAATTCTTCCAGAAATTCTGTTGAATTTGAATTACCATAACTTCGAAACCACAGCTGATCTGAGGGCAAATGAGTACTCATTGGAAAGATACTAGAGTTAACTTTAACTTTGGTATTCAACATGAGTCATGAAAATGCCGAGAACCAGATCAAAATCTGGGATATGTAGAAACTGGTCATTCTGGCAGAGGAATGACAGTTGAACTCATTTGAGAGATTGTTGTATCCTAGAGGGGGTTTGAGTACTCCTAATGGGGTGGAACATACTCATGAGAGGTTATCTTCAACTAGTGAAAGATTTGGGTATAGGTCTCACTCAACTTTCTTTTACTAGAGACCATGTTTGTGTCGTATTGAAGATAAAAAGGGGGGTATACGTGATGACAAAGCGATAGTAACATCTCGTAGTGACCAAACCTAGTTGTCGTGAGCTTCCAAAGAGGAGGTTCATCAAGTTGGATTAAACTACATTGTATTTGGTCTGGTAATGGTGTAGCTTGTGCAAAGTTATTACATTATCTACATACGAGATGTATCGCATGTTTTAATGTCATTATGTTTTTACGCCTATTTCATTCGACTGCATTGAAATATGTTGCGGGACTGATGTTTATTGTCGTATGGTTGCAGATGATTCGCACTAGGACCACGCACGAGGTTGGTGGCTATAGCCAGCAGGGAGGCGATGACTCCCAGCCACCTGCCTACGACAGCACCCCGCAGCAGCAACCACCACCGCCGCCTCCGCTTACTCTAGCGAATGTGATAGCGGCACTGGTGGGAGGTCATGAGGAGCAGACCGACCTGCTCCGCACGATCGTGCAGAATACATCCCAGGTGGGGGGCATCAAGAGAGGAGGCCCCGTGAGCCCCGTGAGGTGTCGTACTCGGACTTCATGAGTACGCACCCTCCAGTGTTCACAGAAGCTGAAGAACCACTGGAGGCCGACAACTGGCTGCGGACCATCGAGTCCATGTTTGGGCTGCTCCAATGTACGGAGCGGCAGAAGACTCTGTTCGCAGCGCAGAAACTTCACAGTGCCGCTGGTGCGTGGTGGGTGAACTATGTCGCCTCACGTCCGGCTGGCCATGCCGTGGAATGGGAAGAGTTCCGGGAGGCGTTCCGCGCCTATCATATCCTTCCCGGGATAATGAAGAGGAAGTTCCAAGAATTCTTGGAGCTGAAGCAGGGCGGGAGGAGTGCCCATGACTACTCCCGTGCCTTCAACCACCTGGCGCAATATGCGTCAGACTACATCTCCACCGAGGAGAAGAAGCAGGAGCACTTCTATCGGGGGTTAGACACCGAGATGAAGACACATCTCGTTCAGTGGAATCGCGGCACCTTCAACGACCTCGTCAATGCCGCGATTATGCAAGAGGACGCTCAGCGGGAGTTGGCAGCTGAGCAGTGGAAGCACAGCACTCCACCCAGCAGTGGGGGTGGCGCTCCCCAGAAGTACCGCATGGTGTATCGAACACCGTCCGGACAGCAGTGGCATTCTCCGGCGTGACCTCAACAGTTCGGGGGACGTTCTTTCCAAGCACCCCCCGTTCCGACCGCCGATGCCACCACCGAGACAGCAGCAGCAGCAGACGGCACCCCGGGCATTTCCACCGCCACAACGCACCCTGGGTTTCCGTCCATCGATCAGCGGGGGACCACCCCGTTTCACCTGCTTCACGTGTGGCCAGGTGGGCCACTTCGCGAAGGACTGTCCCCAGGGGCAGCAGAGCAGCGGGCAAGCCCAGTTCCAGGGCAGTGCTCGAGGCCGACCTCCGGTCAAGAAGGTTGGTCAGCGGACTGGGGGCGTTCGCAACCTCAACAATGAGGATGCTCCGGAGGGAGACAACGTGCTGGTGGGTACGTTCACTCTCAACAATCAAACCATCATCATATTATTTGATTCTGGTGCAACCCACAGTTTTATAAGTGCATCCTATGTGGCTAAGCATCAAATGCAAGTCTTCCCAACTGACTGCACTTATATGATCTGCTCACCAGGAGGGAAGATTGCAGCAAATATGATGATCCCATAGGCACCTCTGTTCTTATGTGGGAAACTATATCCTACCACCTTGATAATCCTTACGGGGCAAAAGATTGATGCAATCTTAGGGATGTCATGGCTACAATACCATGGCGCTGTCATGGAGACTCGGACACGGACGGTTCATTTAAACTCTCCATTTCACCGTCCGCATTCCATGGTGTTAGACACTCCAGTCCGGGAAGTTTCAGAAATTAATAATGCTGAAGCTCTCAAGTTAGAGGACATCCCCGTAGTCCGGGAGTACCCCGACGTGTTCCCGGATGATCTTCCAGGCATTCCACCTGAGCGGGATGTCGAGTTCAAGATTGAACTTGCACCGGGGACTACGCCAATACCGCGGAGACCATACAAGATGGCTCCGAACGAGCTGGCTGAATTAAAAGAACAGCTCAATGATCTGTTGAGCAAAGGTTTCATTAGGCCGAGTTCCTTGCCTTGTGGATGCTCGGCGCTGTTCGTGGAGAAGAAGGATGAAACCTTGAGGCTGTGTGTGGACTACGGGCCGCTCAACGCCGTCACCATCAAGAATAAGTACCCACTGCCCCGCATCGACATATTGTTTGATCAACTTGTGGGTGCAAGTGTGTTCTCCAAGATGTTCCTTCGCTCTGGATATCATCAGATAAGGATCCGGGCGGAGGATATCACGAAGACAGCTTTCTCGACGAGATATGGATTATATGAATATCTCATCATGTCTTTTGGTCTCACCATTGCTCTAGCCCATTTCATGTACCTCATGAACTCGGTGTTCATGCGGAGCTGGACAAGTTCGTGGTAGTGTTCATCGATGATATCTTGGTTTACTCCAAGACAGAAGCTGAACATGCCGAACTTGAGGATCGTTCTTCAACGATTGCGGGACCACAAGCTCTACGCCAAGTTCAGTAAATGCGAGTTTTGGATCAGCCAAGTGCCATTCTTGGGACATATCATCTCAGCTGAAGGCATTGCGGTTGACCCGAGCAAAATTGAGCAAGTGCTCAAATGGAAAGCTCACACTTCAGTTCATGAAGTCAGAAGCTTCCTCGGTTAGCGGGATACTACCGGAGATTTATTCCAAGCTTCTCCAAGCTCGCTAAGCTGATGACAGAATTGCTGAAGAAGGGAACGAAATATGTTTGGAACACGGCGTGTGAAGGAGCGTTCCAAGCATTGGTGAAGCATCTCACAACAGCCCTAGTCTTAGCTCAACCGGATACAACCAAGCCCTTTGACGTGTACTCTGATGCGTCTGGTATTGGGCTCGGCTGCATGTTTATGCAGGAAGGACATGTGGTTGCCTATGGCTCACGCCAACTTCGGAACCATGAGCAGCACTATCCGACTCATGATCTTGAGCTTGCTGCGGTTGTTTTGGCGCTGAAAATGTGGAGGCACTATCTCCTGGGGAATTTGGTGCACCTCTACACCTACCACAAGAGCTTGAAATACATTTTCACTCAGAAGGAGCTGAACATGAGACAAAGGAGGTGGTTAGAACTGATCAAATATTATGAAATTGAGATTCATTACCACCACGGCAAGGTGAGTGTGGTTGCCGACGCGCTGAGTTGGAAGTCACAAGTTCACACCCTCACCATTACCACGGTGGAGGAGGAAGAGCCGAGTTTATACTTGGTTCCTTATGGATCACTCTACAACCTTGCCCTCATCCCTACCATTAGGCAGGACATCATTGCAGCTCAGAAGATTGATAACAGTATGGCAAATCTCCGGAGACGGATAGACAATGGGGAGATCAAATGTTTCCGGAAGGATGATGAGGGGACGCTATGGTTCAATGACCGCATAGTCGTACACCGGGATATGGAACTAAGGATGGAGATCCTCGATGAAGCTCACTTGTCTAAATACTCCATTCATCCGGGAAGCAACAAAATGTACCAAGATTTGAAAAAGAAATTTTGGTGGACACGGATGAAGCGGGAGGTAGCGAAGTACGTATCCGAGTGCGACACGTGTAGACGAGTGAAAGCTGATCATATGAAGAAATCAGGGTTGCTGCAACCCCTGAAGATCCCGGCATGGAAATGGGAAGATGTGACCATGGATTTCATTGTGGGATTACCCCTAACTTCCAACAAGCATGATTCCATTTGGGTAATCGTTTACCGGTTAACCAAGACGGCTCACTTCATCCCGGTGAATACACGTTACAATGCCGGCAAATATGCGGAGCTGTACATAGCGAAGATTCTATACTTATATGGGCTACCCAAGACCATCGTCTCGGATTGAGGTGCATTATTTGTATCTCGCTTTTGGGAGCAGCTACACGCTGCATTGGGTACCAAGCTGATTAGGAGCTCCGCCTATCACCCTCAGACAGATGGCCCAATAGAGAGGGTGAATCAAGTTCTGGAAGACATGTTGAGAGCATGTGCCATCCACCACGGTAGGAACTGGTATGATCACCTACCGTTGGCGGAATTCTCGTACAACAACGGCTATCAGGCGAGTATCAAGATGGCACCCTACGAAGCTCTCTACGGTCGCAAATGCCGCACCCCATTAAACTGGTGCGAGTCCGGTGAAAGGGTCACATTCGGGGTTGACGTGGTGAACGATGCCGAGGAGCGCGTTCGGACGATTCAAGCTAATTTGAAGACCGCTCAATCCCGGCAGAAGAGCTACACCAATAAGAGGCGTAGACCGTTGCACTTTGACGTTGGTGAACACGTGTACCTCCGCGTGTCTCTGATGAAAGGCGTGCACCGGTTCAGCGTGAAGGGGAAGCTCGCTCCCCGTTTCATTGGGCCCTATGCTATCACCGAGAAGTATGGACCAGCGGCATATAGCCTGGAGCTACCAGCATCTCTTGCTGGGGTCTTGACGTTTTCCATGTCTCACAACTGAGAAAATGTCTGAAGCATACCGCTGATGTCCCTACCGAAGACATCGGCGAGCTGCAACCAGATTTGACATATGATAAATATCCGGAGGAAATTCTCGATGAGAAAGCCCGGACCACGCGTAGCCGAACGTTGTGGTTCTACAAAATACTCTGGAGCAACCACACCGCCGGAGAAGCGATGTGGGAGAGCGAGGAATTCCTTTGCTCAAATTACCAGGAGTTCATGGTGTCTCAACACGGGTAAGTTCCTATTACATCGCTGTCTCTTCTTTTGTAATCTCGGGACGAGATTCTTTTAAGGGGGGGAGGGATGTAAAAGCCCAAGAAAAGGGACTTGCAAAAACTTTCATCACCTCACAACACCACAGTTTTTGTTGTGGATATCTTGTGAAAAATGGTGAAGAGCAAGTAACCTCCATCAAAAGATTGATTAGAGGGGAAAGCCTTAACTTTCACAAAGTAGGATTTCTACACATGAACATGAGAGTTTGAGCTCACCCCTAGGACTTGAAAAGTCTTGGGAAGGTTCAAGCCAAGTTTCATGCAAACCCAACACTTTTTGAGGCAATTTTGGAGGCATTTGAAAAAGAGGCCAATTTGAATGTAAATTCAAATTGCAGCAACTTTCATCACTTAAATTCAAAAGTTAGCTTCATTTTCAAACTCAGCACATTTTTCTGAGTTAGCCCACCAGTTTTCATCCCCATTGGAGTTCATCTTGTCGGGGACTGAATTTACAATAATTCAAAACTGAAGTTGAATTTCAGTTCAAACATGAAGCAAACTTAGCCCAACAAAGTTCAAATTTGAGAACTCAAATTCAAACCAAAACTTGGGGGCTAAGTCTCACATTCAATTGTGAGTAGCTGAGGATATTTTGGCACAAACAGAATTGAGAAAAATTGGAAGAGGAATTAGAGGGGAGGCCCACATGTCAGCAGACTTCAGTCTGAAGTTTCCCCTCGGGTGATTTTTCCTCGGCCGCAGCGGTCGAACGGCCACCTCACGGTGCAAAAGTCGCGGCTCAAAGGCCAGCGCACATGCAACACCACCCCTTCTTCCGTTTTCTGAGTGAGAACGACCACCACCCGAGCTCCTTCCTCGGATCCGCGCAAGAACAGAGCGCCGACCTCCGTTGATCCCCAGCGTCTGAGAGCTAGTACCCGTCTCGTGCCCAGCGAGCTATACGAAAAAGGTCCGCTTCAAGGTGCGTGACATGCTCGTGCCGACCGTTACTTCTCTTGTACCTCGTCGGGGTAGTATTTGGCCATTTATCCATTCGGTGTTCAAAATACCGAAGTTTGCAAAACGAGGAAATTTGGAGTAGATAGTTTACCACCAGGGATTCCGAGCTACACACACGTTCTGCACTGGTACACGACCAACTAGGATCAAAAACCAGCAAGAACAGTGGGCTAGGGTTATGGTTCTTCGAAATTTTTGGGGCATAGCCGATATCGGGCCTAGGTCGACGGTGAGCCCCTAGTTGCCGACGTTTCTCGCGAGATCAGAGTCCTGGACGTTGCTCCCTAGGTCATGGCGATGCTGTAGGAGCTAACCGGAGCAAGGTTAGAGCAGTACAGTGCCCTAGCGACGTCGTCGAAGTTACCGCAGCGACTGTCACCGTCGCGCCTAGGTTTCCTGCCATCCTCGATCCGAGGTAAGGCTGGCAACGTGTTCCTCACGCAAAAATGTGCAGTGGCGGCGAAAATCAGCAAGTTCCGAGGGCCGGAACCCCTTCCCGGCGAGAGCTCCGGCAAGCTCGGCAGCGGGGTCGCGCGGGGGGGGGGGGGGGCTGGAGGAAGACGAATGGGGTAGGCCCCACACGTCAGCGGCGAGAAGTAAACGTGCGGGATTTTCTGTGGTCCATGATCCAGTGTGGCTGCGCGGGAAAGGGACTGTGGCCCCGTGTGGCTCGGCTCCAGCAGTCGACACGTGTGCGATGGACCCACCTGCAGGGTTTAAACATTTTGAGAATTTCCAGTTTTTGTTCAAACTTCAAACTTCAAATGAATATAACTTTTGCTAGGAAACTCCAAATCCAATGAACCAAATTTTGCTGAACTCAGAATTCTGAGTACTTTCCAACAATACCAATTTCAGTTCATGAAACCTAATAATTTTCCGAAATTAATTCCCTAAAATTTAAACTGTTGGGAATTTTATCTGGAGAATTACTTTATGAAAAATTCATAAATTTGTCTGAGAGGGTCATTAGAAAATCCTTCAGTCACCGTAAAATTTTCGGACTTATCCAAGCTCATTTAGTCCCCCTAATGGCGAGATTGAGTGAACTGCTCTGAGAAAATAGAAAAATGTTCAGAAACATTTTTCAGATTTTCTCCAAAACTTGTTTAGGGCATAACTTCCTCTAGGATTCTTCAAATTACATGAAACCAACTCCATTAGAACCATCTTAAATTCTAGTTTCCAGAAAGTAATGGTTGGAGCCATGAAAACCCCTGGAATTACTTAGAGGCTCAATTATTGACCAAATAAGCTTTTATTTGTACAAAGTTCAAATGAACTTTGTTTCAAATGAAACTTGGTCAAGACTCTGGTAGGACCCTACCAAGCCACCATAAAAATTTCATAACCAAAGGGGAGGGCTAGCTAGAGTTATTAGTAATTATGTATTCAAATTTACACATTGCACTTAAATTGACATGTAGTATTTCATTAACGTGTAGTCGCTGAAGGCGAGGAGACTCCGGAAGTGCTTGACTTCCTCCTTTCGGACGAAGACCTAACCCTTGACCAGCAGCAACAAGGCAAGCCCCGGTTTGCATTAAACTATTTTCAAGTTTTGCTTTATAAACACTTAGTATGAAGTATGGGTGTGCATTAGGTATAGGATGAATGGAACCCCACTTGCATAACCAGAATTTTTCCCTAAGAGTGAGGGTAGTGTCTAAGACCTCGAATAGACAGGCTATGCTTAATGATTCATAGGACTTCGGTACAAGTCGAGTAGTTGGAATCTACTCGCGAGTTAGGTTTGGGACACACGGGTTTGGTTCGTGTGATGTGAGATCACTTTAGTAATGAAATTGAGACTAGGCAGGGGCTAGGGCGCAGCAAGAGGAAGCCTTGTGTGCGCAGCCATGTCTGTGTCAATTGAGGACCGATCCATGTGCGGCCCTGCTGAACAAGTATTGAACGTACTGAAGGCATATCGGACATATGGGCCCCGATAAACCGATGTAGCCTAAACCTCCGGACGTCGAGGCATAGCACACCGATTTATAGGTGTAGGTTGAGGGCAGCAAGGTGGAAATCTGCTAACGGGCATAGAGATATGCTCTGTGTAGGGAACCTCCTGTCCGTTTCGGTGCGACCGGTTCGACGTTTGGGCTGTTGGGTGAAAGGTTGTCCCGTACGACATCGAGTGAGCGTGCTCTGCAGCTCCACGGGTGGGCGTACGTGACGTGCTCATTGGGTTTCCCTGCAGGTGTATATCGAGTCGATTCTCCGTCTCTCGCGGTGACGAGTACCGCTTGTTCACTGTGTCGTAACGTGCCATTTTTGGGACATATCATCTCAGCGGAAGGCATTGTCGTTGACCCAAGAAAAATCGAGCAAGTGCTGAAATGGAAAGCTCCCACTTCATTCCATGAAGTCAGAAGCTTCCTCGGCTTAGCGGGATACTATCGGAGATCCATTCCAAGCTTCTCCAAGTTTGCTAAGCCGATGACAGAGTTTCTGAAAAAGGGAACAAAATATGTTTAGAACATGGCGTGTGAAGGAGCGTTCCGAGCATTAGTGAAGCATCTCACAACAGCCCCGAACTTAGCTCAACCGGATACAACCAAGCCCTTCGACGTGTATTGTGATGCGTCCAGTATCGGGCTCGGCTGCGTGTTGATGCAGGAAGGACGTGTGGTCGCATATGGCTCATGCCAACTTCGGAGCAATGAGCAGCACTATCCGACTCATGATCTGGATCTTGCTGCTGTGGTGTTGGCACTGAAAATGTGGAGGCACTATCTCCTGGGGAATTTGATGCATCTTTACACCGACCACAAGAGCCTGAAGTATATTTTTACCCAGAAGGAGCTGAATATGAGGCAAAGTAGGTGGTTAGAGCTAATCAAAGACTATGAGATTGAGATTCACTACCACCCCGGCAAGGCGAATGTGGTTGCCGACACGCTGAGTCGGAATCACATGTCCATAACCTCACCATTACACCGGTGGAGGAGGAAGAACCGAGTTTATACTTGGTTCCTTATGGATCGCTCTACAACCTGGCCCTCATCCCTACTATTAGGGAGGACATCATGGCAACTCAGAACATTGATAAGCGTATGGCACATCTCCGGAGACGGATAGACAACGGGGAAATCAAATGTTTCCGGAAAGATGATGAGGGGACGCTATGGTTCAATGGCCGCATAGTCGTACCCCGAGACATGGAGCTGAGGAAAAAGATTCTTGATGAAGCTCACTTGTCCAAATACTCCATTCATCTGGGCAGCAACAAAATGTACCAAGATTTGAAAAAGAAATTTTGGTAGACACGGATGAAGCGGGAAGTGGCTAAGTACGTATCCGAGTGTGATACGTGTAGACGAGTGAAAGCTGATCATATGAGCAAATCAGGGCTGCTGCAACCCCTGAAAATCCCGGCAAGGAAATGGGAAGATGTGAGCATGGATTTCATTGTGGGATTACCCATGACGTCCAACAAGCATGATTCCATTTGGGTAATCGTTGATCGGTTAACCAAGACGGCTCACTTCATCCCAGTGCATACACATTACAATGCCGGCAAATATGTGGAGCTGTACATAGCGAAGATTCTATGTTTATATTGAGTACCCAAGACCATAGTCTCAGATCGAGGTGCATTATTTGTATCTCTCTTTTGGGAGCAGTTGCACGCTGGTTTGGGTACTAAGTTGATTAGAAGCTCCGCTTATCAACCTCAGACAGATGGCCAAACAGAGAGGGTGAATCAAGTACTGTAAGACATGTTGAGAGCATGTGCCATCCACCACGGTAGGAACTGGGATAATCACCTACCGTTGGTGGAATTCTTGTACAATAACGGCTATCAGGCGAGTATCAAGATGGCACCCTATGAAGCTCTCTACGGTCGCAAATGCCGCACCCTATTAAACTGGTGCGAGTCCGGTGAAAGGGTCACATTCGGGGTTGATGTGGTGAATGACGCTGAAGAGCGTGTTCGGATGATCCAAGCCAACTAGAAGGCCGCTCAATCCCGGCACAAAAGCTACGCTGATAAGAGGCGTAGACCGCTGCACTTTGACGTCGGAGAGCACGTGTACCTCCGTGTATCTCCGATGAAGGGCGTGCACCGGTTCGGTGTGAAGGGGAAACTCGCTCCCAGATTCATTGGACCCTATGCTGTCACCGAGAAGTGTGGACCAGTGGCGTATAGACTGAAGCCCAAGAAAAGGGACTTGCAAAATTTTTTCATCACCTCACAACACCACAGCTTTTGTTGTGGATATTTTGTGAAGACTTGTGAATATCAAGTAACCTTCATCAAAATGGTGATTAGAGGGGAAAGACCTAACTTTCACAAAGTAGGATTTTGACACATGAACATGAGAGGTTCAGCTCAACCCTAGAACTTAAAAAGTCTTGGGAAGGTTCAGGCCAAATGTCATGCAAATTCAACACTTTTTGAGGCACTTTTGGAGGCATTTGAAAAAGAGGCCAATCTGAATGTAAATTCAAATTACAGCAACTTTCATCACTTAAATTCAAAAGTTGGCTTCATATTCAAACTCAGCATATTTTTCTGAGTTAGTCCACCAATTTTCATCCCCATTGGAGTTTATCTTGTCGGGAGCTAAATTTGCAATAATTCAAAACTGAATTTGAATTTCAGTTAAATGTGAAGCAAATTTAGCCAAACAGATTTCAAATTTGGGAAACCAAATTCAAACTGTGACTTGGTGATTAAGTCTCACATTCAATTGTGAGTAGCTGGGGACATTTTCAACAAAAACAGAGATGAAAAATTAATAGGATATTAGAGGGGAGGGACCCACATGGCAGAAGCCTTCACACTTAAGTTTTCCCCTCGGGTCATTTTTCCACCGGCCGAAGCCTCGCGCGCACCAGCGCGACCGCACCGATGCCCGAATGCCTCAACTGGTGCCACCTCCTGCTCGGGGGGGGGGGGGTGGAGGCTAAGGATGCAGGGGAGACACCGGGATCGAGTAACCACGCGACCACGTGCAGTCCTCGCTCTCTCCCTTCTCCTTCGCACGACCGAAACATTCCACCCCGGCCGACCTCGCTGATCACCGGCGCCCGGGCAGCACATGCGCTTTCGTGGCCGACGAGCTACACAAAAAAGGTCTGCTCCGAGGTGCTGATCACAACCGTACCGACCTCGCCCTCTCTCTCACATGATTGGCAGAGAATTTGGTGGATTAGTGCGTCGGAATGTTTAGAACCGAGCCACACAAAATCCGGGAATTCGTAGCAAGTAAGCCACTACTCCTTAGACTGAGCTAAGGACGTGATCTAGACTCACCCACGCGTCTCTAGGATCAAAACCCATCGAGTTTCATCGAGTCTGGGTGATGTTCTTCAAGGTTTTTGCATTGGCGCCGATTTTCATCTTAGGTCGCCGATGAGCTTGTAGTTGCGGCCTCGGTTGAGCTGATTTGAGTCCACACCGGGTTTAGGAGGTCGCCACGGTGCTCTAGGGCGAAAGACCGAAGTGTTTGAGCTCTCCTAGCATGAGAGCGACGTTGCCAGACTCCAACCGCCACCGCCACCCGTCGCCGATAGGTTTCTGGTGACCGGAGTCCCCGACCGACCTTGGGGATGAGTTGCCCGTGGTCCAAAAGGGGGAGGCGGCAAGTCTCCAGGCTGGGGAAGGCAAGAAAGCCGGGGTCCAAGGAGCTCCCCGGAGATTACCACCGCAGCGGGCCGTTGGCGAGAGGAGGAAGCCGGTACTGTGTTGTGGGGCCCGCATGCAGAGTTTGAACTTTTCCAGGAATTCCCTGTTCTAGTTCAAACTTTATTTGCATATAACTTCGCCTAGGAAGCTCCAAATTCAGTGAACCAAATTTTGCTGAACTCAGAATTTTGAGTACTTTCCAGCAATACAAATTTCAGCTCATGAAAGTTAATAGTTTTCCAGAATTAAATCCCTAAAGTTCAAACTGTTAGGAATTTTATCTGGAGAATTACTTTATGAAAAATTCTGAAATTTGGCTGAGAGGTTTATTGGAAAATCCTAGGGTCACAGTAAAATATTCAGACTCATCCAAGTTCATTTATTCCACCAAATGGTGTGATTAAGTTAACTGCCCTCAGAAAATAGAAAATTATACAGAAACATTTTTCTGATTTTCTCAAATCTTGTTTAGGGCACAACTTCCTCTAGAATTCTTCAAATGACATGAAACCAAGTCCATTAGGACCATCTTAAATTCTAGCTTCCAGAAAGTAATGGTTGGAGCCGTGAAAACCCCTGGAATTACTTAGAGGCTCAAATATTGACCAAATAGGCTTTTATTTGTGAAAGGCTCAAATGAACCTTGTTTAAAATGAAACTTGGTCAAGACTGTGGTTAGGACCATACCAAGACACCCTAAAAATCTCAGAACCAAAAGGGAGGGCTAGCTAGAGTTAGAGTAATTACTTATTCAAGTTTACACGTTGCATTTGAATTGACATGTAGTATCTAATTAACGTGTAGTCGCTGAAGGCGAGGAGACTCCGGAATTGTTCAACTTCCTTCTTCCGGATGAAGACCTAACCACTGACCAGCAGCAACAAGGCAAGCCCCGGTTTGCATTAACCTTTTTATAATGTTTTGCTTTGTTTACATGTCTAGTGTGAAGTATGAATGTGCATTAGGTGTAGGATGGATGGAACCCCACTTGCATCACCAGAATTTGCCTATCAGAGTGAGGGTAGTGTCTAAGACCTCGAGTAGACAGGCTATGCTTAATGATTCATAGGACTTCGGTGCAAGTTGAGTAGTCGGAATCTACTCGCGAGTTTAGGCTTGGGACACACGGGATTGGTTTGAGTAATGTGAGATTGCTGTAGTAATGAAAATGGGGCTAGGCAGGGGCTAGGGCGCAGCAAGAGGAATTCTTGTGTGCGCAGCCCTGTCCGTGTCGATTAAGGACTGATCTGTGTGCGGCGCTGCTGAACAAGTATTGAAAGTACAGAAGACATATCGGATATATGGGCCCCGATAAACCGATGTAACCTAAACCTCCGGGCGTCGAGGCATAACGCACCGATTTATAGGTGTAGGCTGAGGGCAGCAAAGTGGAAATCTGCTAACGGGCATAGAGAGATGCTCTGTGTTGGGAACCTCCTGCTCGTTTCGGTGCGACCGGTTCGACGTTTGGGCTGTTGGGTGAAAGGTTGTCCTGTACGACATCGAGTGAGCGTGCTGTGCAGCCCCACGGGTGGGCGTACGTGACGTGCTCTTTGGGTCTCCCTGCAGGAGTATATCGAGTCGATTCATCGTCCCTCACGGTGACGAGTACCGCTTGTTCACTGCGTCGTAACGTAGATAATTTATGGAATGTTATGATTCAATTCTGCTCTATGATGTAATTGTATTGTTACATGTGTGCCACCAAATACTGCTTACTAAATTTCAGATTCATGAACTGTTAACTTGTAGCTAAAAGATGAACTAAGGATAAACTATAGGCGTGTCCGTTTGCTGAAATTTTACCATCCCATGTTCATTGTACCCTACATGTAGAGTTTCATGCCTAGGTGAGTTGGTTAAGTCTTGTTGAGCCATCGTGCTCATGGTTGCTGCTTAAGTGCTTTTTAGGTGAGGAGCCACCCACGGACTCGGGTTACGAGTCCACCGGCGAGGTTACCCTCCGTCGGGGACCACGGTTGAGTGGGAGCCATACACGCCGCGCTGAGCTGAGGAGTGCAGCTAGTGTGGGTTGCTCAAGGGTTGGGCAACCGAATTTTGCTACATAGGCGGGCATGAGTTGTACAAATTAAAACTTCCGCTGTGTAATGTATACCTTAGTTTGTAACTGAACAGTGTACTACTTTGTACTGTTTCAGTTTGTTTTCTATGTAATGCAATGTATCCTTATGATGTGTGCTGTCGGGTGTCGCATCGTGCGGCACCACCCTCTGCGATCCTGGATGAGCGGATTCCGGTCCGCCACATTGGAGTTGATCTTGACATGAGCTAAGTTTAGCAAATTCAAACTTTATTTAAATTTCAAACTGCATATGTGCTGAAAATATATTCAAACAAACCCCAATTTGAATTCTGCTCAATTCAAATGGCCAAAGGGTAGATATTCAAATGACCAAGGTTAATTGGGTCTCTACTGTTTAGAGCAGTGGGGAAAATTCAATTCCAGAGGTTAAAACCGGGGTGGGACCCACATGTCTGCCTTACCAGTGTTTTAACCGACTGAACGCGCCGCAGCTTGGGTCTTGTGCGTGCCCACGAGGTAGCCACGGTGCTGCCAACCGCTGCCACCTCCTGGTCGCCGATCAGAGCCCAAACCGACGTCCCCAGCTATATATCTTTGAGCTGCCACCGGCAGCGAACCATTTTCCCACTGCCTCGACGTTTCCAGCGCTGAGAAAACTGAGCTGATCGCGGCACAGCCCCATCGCATCACCTCGCCGTCGACCGGCCAAAGCAGTGCCTTCCACCACGAGCTAAGGCCACAAACGGCACCGACGGCCCTAGCTCGACGAGTTACAGCCCTCAGCTGCTCGTGATCAGCCTCGGTGGAGCTTGTCCGAGCCGATCTTCCATTGCTCTGTCAACCCAAGAGCTCCTCCGACTCGACGCCGTTGCCCGGGAAACTCTAAGCCTCTCCAGTGCGACAAACGTGTTTCTGAGGTTAGCATCGAGGTCTAGTAGCTCTCCCCGAACTCCCTAGGTCCCTCTTAGCACCGGTTAACCGGAATTTCCACTTTTCCCGAGGATCACCGTATAGAACACCGAGGACCAAAACTCAAAATTCATCGTGATCAATTGATCACTGGTAATCTGGGTGATGCTGAAGCTAGAGTAGCACCTCACGGTCACTTCAGCCAAATCCTAGTGGTGATGATCGACCCAGTGAGGAGAGCACCGGAATTTGGCCATCGCCGGTGAAAACGGCTCGGGTCACCGGTGAGGTCTACTTTCCCGGCAATCTCCGGCCAAAATGAGGGCAGGGATAGCTTCCTCGTGCCCCAGTGGTGCTTTGCGACCCATTGGTTGATCGTGTTCACCGCCGCGACGAGCTAGCGCCGTTGGACCAAAGCTCATCTTCCGCCTCCGCCGTCGCCGACTAGGTTTCCGGCGATGTCAAGGTCCGAGAAGTTGCCTGGCGTGTGCGCAATGCTCCAAGGATCACGTAGGAAGAAACCGCGTAAAAAATTAGGCAGTAGCGGCCGAGAACGAACCGCACCACCGTTGCTGAACATCGCGTGCTCGGTCACTGGCGGGAGGAATGTGAGGCACGGTCCCGTGAAAACGGAACCCAGCAAACGCATATGTGTGCCCAGGATGTTCATCACACATATATCTGTAATCCACAAACTGGATTCAGAATATAACCACGAATAAATACTGTTTAAGTACTTTATTACATGAATCTCTAACTTTATTCTTGCAGCAGAAGTCTCTAACTTATTCTAGCAGCGGAAGTCTCTAAACGATAGCGGAAATAACTAAACAGCAGCGGCTCCATCTTCAACTCCACAGGCAAGTTGACGGTAGTTCGCACGCCTAGTACTCCACATGATCTTCGAAGTACTCCTCTCCTGTTGCTGATGTTTGTATGATAATGCAAGGGTGAGTACATGTCGTACTCAGCAAGTGTGGGAAAAGTATGACATGTAGCTTACAACAAGGTATGGAACAAAAAGGCTCATTGCAGCAAGCAAATTTTATTTCGCAAACATGATAAAAACAGCAACTATCTTCTTGTGGTTCATGGTTGCCACGGACGTTCCTCCTTTGTCGGCTGGCATTTTCCCTCACCATCTGTGAGAGAGAGTTTGGTAGAATAGAAAAGAGAAGTTTAGGTTGATACGCCAGCTATATGCATCAAGGTGTATGAACTAAATATCTTCTTCTATTAATATCACCCTATACGAGGTTGTGAACACATGCCGAAACATCTCACATCTCTCTACTATGTGTGGATGTGGATATTCGTATTAGTGTCCCACAACTCACACTCAAGCACACAAACACAAGCAATTGTCACAAAAATTCAACATGCCACTCCTATTCAAGCTACTACGATTTAACGTTCCTATTACAACTTATTCAATGGGAATCCTAAACATAATCATGTGAACTGGTGCTGTTCCCGCCTTGTGACGGGGGTGGTCCATCGGACACCTCAATGGGGTTAAGTGCACTCCACATGGTGGTGAACGAGTACTCGTGCTCCGGATCACCGGTATCTATAAATACGACATGAGAAATTTTTGAGAAGGAAAAAACAACTCCAAAACTTCAGAAGCTATGGAGTAAGAAGCAAAAGGTGTTGCTGTCCGAAGAAGAGAAAAGACGGGCTGAAAAAAACACTTTGCGCTGGCTGAATTGACAAGGAAGTGCAGCAGCAAGCAATTTTCAAAAATAGGAGTTTAGAGGAGTGTTTGTATGTGTTCTAGAATGCCCATTCTACCTAGGCTTGCGTCCTACGGTCAACGTTGCTCTAATACCAATCTGTGACGCCCGGTCCCGTGAAAACGGAACCCAACTAATGCATATGTGTGCCCAGGATGTTCATCATACATATACATGTAATCCACAAACTGGATTCAGAATATAACCACGAATAAATATTGTTTAAGTACTTTATTACATGAATCTCTAACTTTATTCTTGCAGCGGAAGTATCTAACTTATTCTAGCAGCGGAAGTCTCTAAACGATATCGGAAATAACTAAACAGCAGCGGCTCCATCTTCAACTCCACAGGCAAGTAGACGGTAGTTCGCACGCCTAGTACTCCACATGATCTTCAAAGTACTCCTCTCCTGTTTCTGATGTTTGTATGATAATGCAAGGGTGAGTACATGTCGTACTCAGCAAGTGCGGGAAAAGTATCACATGTAGCTTACAAGGTATGGAACAAAAAGGCTCATTGCAGCAAGCAATTTTATTTCGCAAACATTATAAAAACAGAAACTATCTTTAAGTGAATTTAATCCCAACATATATTTAAGTAAAACAGCAAAATACCTCCTTCATAATTCACCACTTTCATGTCTCATCCAACCATTAATCTTTCTCAACTTTATCTCATGCTCATAATATCCATCTCATGTTCATATCCATCTCATAATCATATAACCGAAACCAAACTCATTGTCATGACTCAACAGTCCCGAAACCAATCCCAATAACCATACCATAACCATAAATAACCATCCCAAGTTTCCATCCCAAATTTCCCTCTAATCATGAAAGTTGGCCAGGCGCTTGTGACCGTAAGCACGGCTATCATGATATTTTTACACTCTTAAGAGGTGGCACCACTTTACCAACAAGTTTGTGATTTCGTCACCCATTGGCGACTGCAGAACCTCCATTATACAACCGTCGGTGTATGGCCAATAGATCACAAAATAGCCTTTACAAAGAGGCTACTAGATGTATGGACTCACTAAGGTTTCACCAACAGGCTCGAATCACCATTCTCCCACCTACGGGCCTCCTCTTGTGCCATGCAGTCCCCAGGACAGTCCTCTCTCGACTCCCATTCCCCACGCATTCCACGGTCCATAACAATCTAGCAACTTACCTAATTAGTCAGCTAAGCCGCACCCATATTTGGCCTTGTGGTGGCACTGTTTTCCTGGCAAAAGCTGGCATGAGCTGGTCCTTAGATCTACGGCAAGTAAACCACCATCTCATTCTACCACATCCACAAACCAAACTTGCCTAGATCTCCCCCGATTCATGTTCATTATCATCATCAAGTTCTCATTAACATTATTCATATGAGTGCAGTAGCTAGACATGTTCTATCTCGGCTTCCCATATCCCGTAGATGAGCGAAGCAAAAAGGAAAAACAACCATACCCGAGTCATCAACTTTCCCTGCAATATGGACAGTTAGCAAAACTAGTAAACTCCTATAAAAGGGTTTCCCATCAAGTTGACTCAAGCATACATGTTTTCGTAAACAAAACAGTTTCCAAAACATGGGATCAATATGGTCAAGGGGCACTTGCCTTGCTCCTGTGGCTCTTGTTGCTCACGTGTCTCGAAGTCTTGGTGCTGTAGTTCTTCGTAGATGGCTTCCTGAGCTTGTCCTTCTACTCACGACCATGCACATATAAAATTATAGCAATCAAACATCATGCACAAACTTTACTCAAGATGCAATGGTGCAAATCCTATGATGTTGTTTTATTAGACCAGTTTGTACGTGTTCTTGCATGTTTTACTGGGCTTGCATGGGGTTTTGATGGTGAACAAAGGTGTAAGAATCAAATGTGGACGTGGTGATGATCTTGACTCAAGATCTAGATCAATTCCACTGTCAAAAACCGATCAACACGTGATCTGTCCACACAAAACAGCTTCTGTTCGAAGGGAACGAAGAAAAGAGATTCGAAGAAATCGCGACGAGGTCGTACGATGGGTACGAAGACCTACCTCACTTCTCTTTGGTGGCGGGGCCTTCCTCCTAGCAATGGCAGCAGCAACGGCGAGGCACGACGGCGCTCGTCGGCGGGCTCACCGATGGGGCTCACCGGCGACTGAACTCCGGTAGGGGGTTCAACTCGGCGAGTTGGGGGCTAGGGCCTCTAAGTTGTCGACTTGGGAAAGGTGTTACGACCAAGGGAGTTTTCGGGTTCCATTTATAAAATGAAAAGAAGAGTCCTACTCCGATTGGATTTCAAATAAGAGTCCTATTCAATTTGTTTTGGATCTTAACAACTTATCTCCAATTGATTTGGTGCGGTGGCAACGTGGAAATCATGTCAGTTTCCTCAGTACTGGGTATTCCCGCGTGCACAGGAGAAAAACCGCTTAAGGATCTTGTCACCTCCGCAGGGTGAGCTCCGGACCTGCCACGCGTCCAGTGGGGCAGGGCCTCCCTTTTCCTCAGAGGCGAGCTCCGCGTGCGCCACGTGTCTGGCAGGGCGGGGCCTCCCCTTTCTACAGAGGCGAGCTCCGGTGGCGACATGTGTCCAACAGCGTCGGACCTCCCTTCTCTTCGGAGGTGAGCTCCGAGGATGACATGTGTCCAGCAGTGTCGGACCTCCCTTATCTTCGGAGGTGAGCTCCGAGGATGACACATGTCCAGCAGTGTCGGACCTCCCTTTTCCTCGGAGGCGAGCTCCGAGGACGACACCTGTGCAGCAGTGTCGGACCTCCCTTTTCCTCGGAGGCGAGCTCTGAGGATGACGCGTGTCCAGCTGGCCGGACCTCATCCCTTCCGCAAGGGTGAGTTCTGAAGTCAACACCTGTCTGGCCGGGCCGGACCTCATCCCTACCGCAGTGGTGAGTTCCGAAGTCGACACGTGTCTGGCGGGGCCGGACCTCATCCGTACCGCAGGGGTGAGTTCCGGAGTCGACATGTGTCCCGCGGGGCTGGGCCTTCCCTCTCTACAGAGACTTGCCCTGAAGTCAACACGTGTCCCGCGGGGTTGAGCCTCGCTTCTCCGCAGAGACTAGCTCTGAAGTCAACACGTGTCCCGCTGGGCTTAGCCTCACTTCTCCATAGAGACTAGCTCCGAAGGCAACACTCGTCCAGCGGGGTCGGACCTCACCCCTTCTCCTGAGGCGAGCTCCGATCCTGCCACATGGCCAGCAGTGCTGGACCTCACCCCCTCCACAGGGATGAGCTCCGAAGGCGCCACGTGGCCAGCAGGCCGCGGGAAGTGTCGACGGCGCTCCTCGGCGAATTGGAATTGGCTCTTTTTAGCTATCTTTCTCCCATTTTTATGATTCTTTCCCATTTCTATTTCTTTTATAATGTTTTTCTATATGCAATGCATGAATATGAAATTGAGGGTGTTACAAACCTACCCCCCTTAAACTGAATCTCGCCCTTGAGATTCGATAGAGTAGAGAATAGATGAGGGAATTCTGCCTTGAGGTCTTCCTCATGCTCCCATGTAGCTTCAGCTTCCGTGTGATGGCTCCATTGTACCTTGCACCAGTGGATCACTTTGTTCCTCGTGACCCTTTCCTTCACGTCCAAAATTTGGACTGGGTGCTCTACGTAGGTCAGATCCTCTTGAAGCTCGAGCTCATTCATCGGTACTTGTTCTTCTGGTACTCTCAAGCACTTCTTGAGTTGAGATACGTGAAACACATCATGCACGTCGGAGAGGTGCGTTGGGAGCTCTAGTTGATAAGCTACCTCTCCTCGCTTGCCCAAAATCTTAAATGGCCCGATGTAGCGAGATGCTAACTTGCCTTTTCGGTTGCCGGTTGAGCTGTCTCGAACTGAATGCGAGTACCGTGCTCATTTGTCAACTGCAAGATCCTTTCAGCACATTGAATTGCTCTGTTGTGCTTGCTTAACCAATCCATTCCATGTATTATGTCAATCCCTTTGGAATCCAAGACAATAAGGGTTGGCAAGGAAGTCTGTCCCCCTTATTTTAAGGTTTACTTTCGGACATACTGTATTAGTCCTCATCTCTCCACCGGGAGAATTAACTAACATAGTGTGTTTCATGTGTGATATGGGCAGATTATACTTGGCAACATACTTGGATGATATGAATGGATGCGATGCTCCGGAATCAAATAAAACAGTGGCTGGGTTGGAGTTGGCAAGGAACACACCAATCACGACGTCCTCAGCCTGTTGCGCTTCCTCAGCGGAGACATGATTCACGTTGCCACGAGCGTAGTTCTGCTGTCCACGGTTGCCTTGATTAGCTCCTCCGTTCAACCGTGAGTTCTGCTTGGGCGCGTTGCTTGGCTGTCCAAGGCCTTTCCTCAGGCATCGACTTGCAAAGTTTCCCGTCGCTCCACATGAAAAGCATGGCTTGTTGCCCAAGACAGAAGGAACGTTGGGGCAAGGGTGGTTTTGAGCATAAGCGCCCATGTTGAGACGGGGCGCAGAAGGCAAAGGCACACGAGGTGCTTGCACATAAGGACGTTGCTGCGGTGGTGGATTGGGGCGAGGTGGGTTTGCAGGGTGCAAAGTAGAAGCGGACGAGCCATACTGTGGTGCCGCTGGGGGCATGAAACAGGGACGTACATTGCTCCCTTGTGGCTGGTATGGCATCTTCCTCTTGCCCCCTTGCTCGATCTCACGGATCTTGCTCTCAACCACTATAGCTTTGTCAACAAGTTTCTGGAAGTTTGCATAATCGTTGTTGAGCAGCTGAACTTGGATCTCATTGTTCAACCATCTCATGAACAAGTATTGCTTCCTTTGATCCGAGTTGACGTCTTCTGGAGCATACCTTGAAAGCTGCGTGAACTTGTTGAGGTACTCATTCACACTCTTCTTCCCTTGGCGGAGACCATCAAACTGTTGCTTTTTAAGCATCATGACTCCAGCAGGGACGTAATTAGAGCAGAAACTCTCTTTAAACTTAGCCCAAGTGATAGTCTCCTGGTTGTCATGAGCATTGCAAAGAGCGTCCCACCAGTCAGCGGCTGCTCCCATAAGTTGGTGCGATGCAAAGAGAACTTTCTCCCGATCATTGCTTCTTTTCCATGGACTTCAACCAATCGTCGGCCTCCATGGGATCATTAGCTTGTGCAAAAGTAGGCGGTCGAGTCCTCATGAACTCTCCCAATCTGTTGTGAGCCGGCGGTGGTGGCGGTGGTTGTGGTGGTGCAGGAACAGGGTTAGGATTGTTATTGTTGTTGGCTTGCAGCTGACCCAAAGTTTGGATCATAGTCTGCATGAGTTGGTTCTGCATAGCCATCAACCGTTCAAGGTTGTTTGCATCAGACCCAGAGTTAGCATTCTCAGGAACTTCATCGTGGCCATCCTCTTGTGGTTCATGGTTTCCACGGACGTTCCTCCTTTGTCGGCTGGTGTTTTCCCTCACCATCTGTGAGAGAGAGTTGGGTAGCATAGAAAAGAGAAGTTTAGGTTGATACCCCAGCGATATGCATCAATGTGTATTTACTAAATATCTTCTTCTATTAATATCAGCCTATACGAGGTTGTGAACACATGCCGAAACATCTCACATCTCTCTACTATGTGTGGATGTGGATATTCGTATTAGTGTCCCACAACTCACACTCAAGCACACAAACACAAGCAATCGTCAAAAAAATTCAACATGCCACTCCTATTCAAGCTACTATGATTTAACGTTTCTATTACAGCTTATTCAATGGGAATCCTAAACTTAATCATGTGAACTGGTGCTGTTCCCGCCGTGTGACGGGGGTGGTCCATCGGACACCTCAATGGGGTTAAGTGCACTCCACGTGGTGTTGAACGAGTACTCGTGCTCCGGATCACCGGTATCTATAAATAGGACATGAGGAATTTTTGAGAAGGAGAAAACAACTCCCAAACTTCAGAAGCTATGGAGTAAGAAGCAAAAGGTGTTGCTGTCCGAAGAAGAGAAAAGAGGGGCTGAAAATAGCACTTTGCGGTGGCTGAATTAACAAGGAAGTGCAGCAGCAAGCAATTTTCAAAAATAGGAGTTTAGAGGAGTGTTCCTATGTGTTCTAGAGTGTCCATTCTACCTAGGCTTGCGTCCTACGGTCAACGTGGCTCTGATACCAATCTGTGACGCCCGGTCCCATGAAAACGGAACCCAGCTAATGCATATGTGTGATGTTCATCACACATATACATGTAATCCACAAACTGGATTCAGAATATAACCACAAATAAATAGTGTTTAAGTACATTACTACATGAATCTCTAACTTTATTCTTGCAGCAGAAGTCTCTAACTTATTCTAGCAGCGGAAGTCTCTAAACGATAGTGGAAATAACTAAACAGCAGCGGCTCCATCTTCAACTCCACAGGCAAGTTGACGGTAGTTCACACGGCTAGTACTCCACATGATATTTGAAGTACTCCTCTGTCACACCCGGTTTCTCCGAAGAACAACCGAGTGAATATCACATGTATGCCAGGATCATTTTCTCATACATGTGATGACAAATAGTGAAGCATCATCATATTACAAGCCAGGTGTTCGAATATAAATAAGTCTTACATAGCATACGTCTCGATGGACGATAATAAGTTCATAATATGTAAATAAAACAGCAGCGGAATATAAATCTTGTGGGCTCCGTCACAGGCGTTGCCCGGGGGACTCCGTGAACCTAGAAACCTTCTTCGGGTCCAAAGTCTTGGTCATTGAACACCACATCATCCCCTTGACCCGAGCAGCAATTTAAAACCAACAGAAAAGCAAGTTTGAGTACCGTTGGTACTCAGCAAGTGTGGGAAAGTAATGTCATGTATGGCTAGAGCAAGGAGAGGTTGAACTCATGGTTAAAGCACTACGCAATTAATACCTATCACCTTAGTCTATTAAGCACCTACATTACTACACACGTGAAATGGTCCCAATCGCCCAGCCCATCATCAAAATCAAGTAAACATAGTCTCGACCCAAATGTTAAGCTTCCCGCTTAACATCGTCAACTTCCCAATCCATCATCCTCTAATCATGAATAAGTCCAAGCCGCTCTTGACCGTGAGCACGGCTGTCATAACAGTTTTGACTCTGCAGAGTTTGCACCACTGTACCCACATGTAGTGATTTCATCCCCCATTGCCGGGTGGACTAAAAGAACCTCCATTATGCCAGTGGCCGCGAACCACATTCACACTTCCTAGGTGTGTAGCCAGGAGATCACTACGAAGCCTTTACAAAGGGATTCCCAATGGTTCATATGGTAGTCCAGCTAACACCTATTCCCCGCACCATCCAAAACAGCCATACTACGCCGGGGATACACCTAATTAATTGGCCAAGCTGCCCCATATCAGCATGTGGTTGGCACGGTAAAGCCAGGTTACATGCTCCATGAACCGGTCCTTAGGATCCAGGCAAGTACTACACACAAACCCGAGTCTCGTGCACCCAGCACCAACCAAATCATCCAACTTGCCTCGATCCCTACCTCTACATAACTCATAATGTCTCATTCAAGAGTAAGGTAAACAAGTTGATGACCTCATATCCCACTTATCCCATTCTAAGCATGGCTAAGCATAAGTGATATGAATGAATGACATAATAAAACAAATCCCAACCCAAGCTACAAGGAAACAAGATAATGCAATTCTAGGCAATCTTCTTAGCATGGGTTTCATATTTCAATTGACAATGCAAATAATTCTATCTACACATCCTAGCATAGGATCAAAGTGGTCAAGGACACTTGCCTTCTTCCTGCTGCTCTGGGAATGGAAAGTCTTGGTCTTGGAAGGGGAGAACTTGCTCTGGGGCAGGTTCTACTCATGCCAATACACATAGCAAAAGAAAACAACAATCCATAAGCCATAGTTCACACTTTCACTCATGCAAACCATACATACATACATATGAAAGTCATTCACATTTCTAAGTGTTGTGGTTACCCTACATGTGTTGATTTTTGGCCTACATGCACTTTTAACCATATGTATACGATTTCTAACTTTTGTATTCAGATTTTATTTGCACACTATATATGAATTTCCAATTTGAACAAATTCTTTATATTTAATTAATACACCTCTTAGCTACCAAGTTTGCATGAAAGGTAATTTCCTACTCCAAATAGGTCTTCAGATCTTCTACAAAATCCTAATTTGAAGTTTTTGGATTTGGAGACCTCATTTATCATTTTCTAATTAGGCATACTTATTTTCCTATATTTTCAGATTTATTTTCTATGCCTAAAAGTGAACTTTACTATGAAAATAGTAAGACACATCATCTAAACAGAATAGTTTCTGATCTAAAATGTTCAATAGTATATTTTTGAACTTCCTCTCTGATGTGGAACAAATTAAATTTATTTTACTAGTTTTTAGAATTATTTCCTGGCCTAAAATGTGTCTCTAGAGAAAATAAAAATGAGTTAACACTTAGGCAGATTTCATTTCAGCCTAAAATCTATTTCTAACTCATTCTAAAGTTTTCCAAGTGCTAGGAGAGTTTAAATTTGAATTTGCACATGTGTTTGCCTTACCTTTTTAAATTTAAATCCTAGTCACATATTCAAATTTCTGAATTTAATATCCTATAGGGTCAAAAAGGCAAATCCACCCTACTGCAGGGACTAATTTACTATTTCCTAAATTTTCAGGGGTCTAACTACACATAACAGAGGGGCTTTCCAAATCTTTATTAAGTCCAGGGGCTAAAACTGATTTTTAAATGAATTTACATGAATTTCTGAAGGTCCAGGGGCTAGATCAGAAGTTTCCGGGGCTAGCTCGTGTTTTCCAAAATCCCCAGGGGGTGGTGCGTAAGAATCCCGGCCTTTATAACGCGGGGCTGACGTGGACCGTCCGATTTAAAACAGACGGCTCAGATTAGATCGCCGAACCGGTACGCGCCGGTTTTATTTCTACCGTGCGATTTAAAAAATACGGCCCCCAAGGGGCCACGTTGCTCTGGCCGGAGCAAGCCCGCACGCGCGGCGGCGCGCGGCGGCGGGGGGTGGCGATCTTGCCGGCGCAGCCTCGGTTTTTGCCGCTACACGCTAGAACTCGCATCTTTTTGCACGGATCGGCTGCGGAGGGTTAGGGGATGCTCACCGAGGGGTTTTCCGGCACTCGGAGGTCCTGGAAGTCGGTCGACGACGAGCTTCAACGGCGATGGTCTTCGGTACACGTCGGAGGGGTAGTTGGGGCGCAAGACACGTCGTTTCTTTCACCTGCAGGGCTCCCGGGCGGCGGTGGGACGTGATCAGCATGTTAGGTCAGGAAATTCGAGCAAGGATCGAAAGAAATCGGCGGTAGAGGCTTCGGTTCTCACCGGATAGAAAAACGCCCGATCGGGGGGGGGGGGGGAGGCGATTGTCGGTGTTTAAATAGGCGAGGGAGGGCGCCTGGGGTTTGTTTGGATGTGCCGCAGCGCATGGCTGGAGATCGCGGCATCCGGAGCCAGAAAATCGGCGGGGGTGCTGTGATCGGCGCGGAAGTCGCGCGGCAGTTGGGCGCGCGCACAAGGAGAGGGATGAAACGGGGCCCCGCGTGTCAGTGAGAGGAAGAGAGGGGGCGCGCGGGTTTGGGCTGGTGTGCGCGGTCTTGGGCCGGCTGGCGGGTTTCGGCCCACTGGCCGGTGTCGGTTTCCTTTTTCTTTTTCTTTTCCTTTTTCTGGTTTGATTCAAATATAAATTCCAGTTTGAATTTGAATCTCTGCACCACATGCAATACGTCCAAAGATTTTTAAATTCCCCTCTTTAGCAGGTTTTGGGGTGCTACAGCTCTACCCCCTTAAAAGAAATCTCGCCCTCGAGATTGGTGGTTCTAGGAAAACAATTCTGGAAACAGTGCCTTAAGCTCGTCTTCTCGCTCCCATGTGGCTTCCGCTTCCGAGTGATGCTTCAACTGCACCTTGCACATCCAGATTCTTTTATTTCTTGTGAGGCGTTCCATTGTCTCCAAAACCTTGACCGGTTGCTCGGCATAAGACAGATCCTCTCGTACGTCAACCTCATTCATGGGTAACATCTCTTCAGGCGTCCTTAGACATTTCTTGAGCTGTGACACATGGAATACATCGTGCACATCCGATAAGCGAGCCGGTAGTTCTAGTTGATATGCCACTTCGCCTTTCCTCTCCAGAATCTGAAAGGGTCCGATGTATCTGTAAGTGCATCTAGGATATCCCTTGTGGGTTTTGGCTAATTGATGACGAACATATGAGATCCTAATGAAACTATTAAGATGATTGCAGGATAAACAAAGTGAACTGGCTCGGCACACACACAAAAAGGTGAAAAATAGAGTGGTGCCCGAAAAGGAAGAAGTTAGTGGAATTTAGAGAAGCAAAGTAGATATAAATGTATAGGTTGTGTGTGAGAGAGACACATCCCAAGAGCTCATGACTTTGCGTAAGGGTAAGGGGTTTAAAAATCAACTAAAATCCACTGAAAACCGGACTAGTCCGTTCATGGACCGGACTAGTCCATTTAACTTTCTGAAAGACGCAAACATAGTGCACCGGACTAGTCCGCCTTGTGAACCGGACTAGTCCGGTCAACTCACTGGAACGCAACTGGACAAGTCCGGTTTTAGACCGGACTAGTCCGGTCATGTCTCTGTTGTCCTCTTTAGAGGACTACGGACTAGTCCATCCAAGCAACAGGACTAGTCCGCTAAAGTTTCTGAAAACCCATCTCACATAGCACCGGACATGTCCGGTTTGTGGACCGGACTAGTCCGGTTAACCCACTGGATGTAGGCCGGACAAGTCCGATCATATACCGGACTAGTCCGATAGTAGGTTTAACAACGGTAACTTTTTCGGAAAGCCTATAAAAAGAGGTCCTTCGTCTTTTCCCGAAGAAGACACGACTCATACTGTCAAAAACTGAAACCCTAGCGCCGCCACCTTTCCCAAGAGCCCAAAAACACATCTCGCCACACACTAAGGTGCAAAAAGGTGAAGATCAATAAAATACTTGGATTTGGGATTGGGAGATCGTTGTTCCTTCGTTGTGAGCTCTTGGGGTTTGATCTCTCTACACTCATATTCTGCATTGTAATCTTTTTGAGTGTATTTGATCAACTTCTCATTGTAATTCTTGTGGGAGCCCTCAACGTGTGAGGTTGCCCCATAAAAACGGTGATTATACTTGATAGTGAAGTCAAGTCGGCCTGTGTGGTGACTTGAAGAGGGAAAGGGTTGGGAACCCGGCTCTGTGTGAGCTTCCTCAACGAGGACGTAGATCTCTTGGTGAGATCGAACCTCGGTAAAAATTCGTGTCTTTTGTCTCTCATTTGTTTTACATCTTGACACATTAGATTACTAGTTTGCTAGTCATCGTTTGAGTTCTTTACAAGTTTGCACGTGCATCCATACAATAAATTTAAGTTATAAAAACTGTTTTTCTTATTCCGCTGCTATAAGATAAAACTTGTGAGACACACTTAATCAACTCAAATAATTCAGCACAGCGGACTAGTCCGCCCACACAACCGGACTAGTCTGGTCAGTCAAATTTCTGACAACTTTATTATGTGTGCAGGAATTCTTTAAAGGCCTATTCACCCCCCCTCTAGGCCACATTCAATTGGTATCAGAGCCAAGTTCTCCATCAACGAGACTCACATCTCGGAGAGATCAATGGCCTCTGAGAAGAACAACGATATCCCAAAGACGAGCAACAACGATGAGGAGCAAGAAGCCAAAGCATTCGATGTGCTGAAAGAAAGCCCACATGACGATGAAGAAGTGAGGCAGCTAAAAGCACTCCTGAGAAAGAAACTGCTGGCACAAAAAGGAAAAGAGGAAGAAAAGACGATGGGGAGTGGTCATCACGACTACTCCCGGTATCCTTACAACTACAACCGACTCAATTCAAATAATCATTATCTCTCTATTCCTATGGGAAGGCCTCCACAGTTTGATGGAAGTGACTACACCATGTGGAAGTACAACATGAAGATGCATCTGATATCCCTGAACCCTAGTTTGTGGCACATTGTTTGCACAGGCATCGATATTCCGGACACGGATGATGAACTCACCCCAGAACAAGAACAGGAGATTCACAGAAACGCACAAGCCGTCGCCGTGATCACATCATCACTAAGCAGAGAGGAATTCACAAAGATCGATGGGTTAGAAAGTGCAAAAGAAATCTGGGATACCCTCAAGACAGCTCACGAAGGAAATAGGTCAGTTCGTGAAGCCAAAATCGAAATGCTTGAAGGAGAGTTGGGAAGATTTGCTATTGAAGAAGGCGAATCACCTCAAGACATGTACAACCGGATGAAAGCACTCATCAACAGAATTCGTGCTTATGGAAGTAAGAAATGGACAGATCACGAAGTGGTCAAAAGAATGATTAGAGCCTTCATGCCAAGAAACGTCACACTTTGCTCAATGATTAGAGAAAGCCCCGGGTTTCACAAAATGACTCCCGATGAGTTATTGGGAAAGATCATAAATCATGAAATGATGGAGAAAGAGGCTCAATACGTCAAAGACTTAGCCGAGCTCACCTCTTCTAAAAAGAAAGAAGTTGCCCTCAAAGCAACGTGTAGACCCAAACTCAAAGAAACTCGTGAAGACCAAGACGATGGAGATACAAGCGACGAAAGCACCGATCTTGATGACGAAGAAATGGTACTCTTCATCAAAAAGTTCAAACGCATGATGAAGAGAAGACACGGCAACAATTCACATGAAGGCAAAAGCAAGGATAAAGGAAAATCCAAGGCTCGACGCACTTGCTACAACTGCGGAGAGTATGGTCACTTCATGGTGGACTGTACTTATGAGGAAAACAAAAAGAAGAAGGAAACAAGATCTCAAGAAAAAAATTTTAGAAAAAGAAGACAAGCCCATCAAGCTCACATTGGGAAGGAGTGGGACTCAAACGACGAGTCCTCCTCTGATGAAGAAGAAGAGATGGCCACTATCGCAGTCAAGAAACCAACTATGAGAGCCACACTCTTTCCGAACATGGGAGGACGGGACATGAACATCCACACTTGTCTTATGGCTAAGGAAGGCAAGAAAAAGGTTAGACTTACTCCTCCTATACTAAATTCCTCCATTGATGACTTTGATAGCTCTAGTGATACTGAAGAATTATTTAGAGGGCTAAGTAAAATTGCTTTAAAGAAAATGGAAATGTTGTCGAACGAAATCTTTGAAAAGGAGGAACTTGTCAACCGACAAGAAGATATGCTCATCCGTGAGAGGAAGAGATATCAAGAAGTTGA
Organism: Neostapfia colusana; assembly: GCA_030760725.1. NCBI lineage: Eukaryota > Viridiplantae > Streptophyta > Magnoliopsida > Poales > Poaceae > Neostapfia > Neostapfia colusana. Next base: position 96,792,800 of record JASWHV010000007.1, on the reverse strand, counting down.
AAAGCTTCTTGAGCTTGAAAGAGAGAAGAATGAGTCACTTGAGTTAGAGCTAACCTTGAGTAAGGAAACTTACTCAAAGTTAGAGGACTCGCACATTGCAATCAAGGAAGAACTTGCTAACTTGTCAAAAGTTAACAAAATCCTTGAGGTGCAAGTTGAGTCGCTCAAACAAAGTGACTCCTCTTCCTCCAAGAGCTCTTCCTCCAAAGATATGCGCTCGACAACAGTAAGAACCTGCACTTGCTCTAGTACGAAGAATGTAATTTCTAATGCTTTAACCCCACATGACATGCATTCTTCTCAAAACAGCATCTTTGATAAGGAGAAGATCAAATATGCAAGAAGTGCATATATGATCACTAGACCTTCCAATGTCAAAGATGGACTTGGCTTCGACAGGAATAAACACATGTCTACTTCTAATCATGCTAAGAATAGAATCATTTTTGTTAAAGAAAAATCCCATGAATCTGAGCTACAAACACTATTCCATACATTTGATGCTTCTTATGTTCTCATGAAAAACAAGTATGGAAAAGTCATTGCTAAATATACAGGGCCACGCCACAAGAACTTAAAAACTTGTGTGTGGGTGCCCAAGACTCTTGTGACTAACCTGAGAGGACCCAAGCAAGCTTGGGTACCTAAAACCCAGAAATAATTCTATTTTGCAGGCTTACTCCTCCGGTGGATCTAAGTGGGTGCTAGATAGCGGATGCACAAATCATATGACCGGAGAGAGAAGTATGTTTGTGGAATACGAGTGCAACAAGGATCCAAGTGAAGGTATATACTTTGGAGATAACAGCCAAGGAAAGGTCCTTGGTAGTGGTAACATTGAAATATCCTCTCAACACACCCTATCTAATGTTTTACATGTAGACTCTCTAGATTATAATCTTTTATCAATATCTCAACTATGCGACAAAGGTTACAACTGTTTATTCACTAATGAGGGTGTGACCGTCTTTAGAAGAAGCGATGGCTCGATTGCATTAAAGGGATTGTTGAAGGGAAAGCTTTATCTTGTTGACTTCAACAAAGATAAAGCCGAACTCAACGCTTGCTTGGTTGCTAAGACCAACATGGGATGGTTGTGGCATAGACGGCTAGCCCATGTTGGAATGAGAAATCTGCAGAAACTTCTAAAAGGTGGTCACATCCGTGGTCTTAAGGATGTGGTTTTTGAAAAAGACAGGCCATGCAGCGCTTGTCAAGCAGGAAAACAGGTTGGAGCACCACACCCCGCCAAGAATGTGATGACCACCGCTAAACCGCTGGAACTTCTCCACATGGATCTCTTTGGTCCAATTGCGTACATCAGCATCGGCGGTAACAAATACGGTTTAGTAATTGTTGATGATTTTTCAAGATTTACCTAGGTATTTTTCTTGTATGATAAATCAGAAACTCAAGGAATCCTCAAGAAGTTCTTGAAAAGAGCTCAAAATGAATTCTCATCAACCGTAAAGAATATCAGAAGTGACAATGGGACAGAATTCAAGAACACCCAAGTTGAAGAATATCTCAATGAAGAAGGTATAAAGCATGAATTCTCGGCACCCTATTCTCCTCAACAGAACGGGGTGGCCGAAAGGAAGAACAGAACATTGATCGAAATGGCGAGAACAATGTTGGATGAATACAAGATGTCAGACCGGTTTTGGGCAGAAGCGGTGAACACCGCTTGTCATGCCACAAATCGGTTGTACCTTCATCGACTTCTGAAGAAAACTCCATATGAGCTTCTCACGGGTAAAAAACCTAATGTTTCCTATTTCAAAGTTTTTGGTTGCAAATGTTTTATTCTGAACAAGAAACCAAGGGCCTCGAAGTTTGCTTCGAAGTCCGATGAAGGATTCTTGCTCGGATATGAATCGAACGCCTACGCCTATCGTGTCTTCAACAAGGTGTCCGGCCTTGTTGAAGTAGCGCGTGACGTAGTGTTCGATGAAACTAACGGCTCACAAGTGGAGCAAGTCGATAAGTCTATGCTAGATAAGGAGGAAGCTCCATGTGAAGCGCTGAAGAAAATGGCACTTGGTGATATCCTACCACGAGAGGAGACACAAGATGAATTTCAACAAGGAAGCAATGATCAAGGGGGAGCTCCTACACAAGATCAAGTTGAGGAAGATCAAGAAAATCAAGATGATCATGGAAGCAATGATCTAGGGGGAGACATGACACATGAAGACAATGAAGAACAAACAACTATACAAAATCCACACCCAAGAGTACATCAGTGTGTGCAAAGGGACCATCCTGTCAACAATATCATTGGAGATATTACTAACGGAGTAACTACTAGATCTCAAATTGCAAATTTTTGTGAACATTATTCTTTTGTGTCTTTTCTGGAGCCATACAGGGTAGAAGAAGCCTTAAGGGATCCAGACTGGGTGATTGCGATGCAAGAGGAGCTGAACAACTTCAAAAGAAATGAAGTGTGGGAGCTGGTGGAAAGACCAAGGGCGAACATCGTTGGAACCAAATGGGTCTTTCGGAACAAGCAAGATGAACATGGAGTAGTGACAAGAAATAAAGCAAGGTTAGTGGCCAAAGGTTATTCTCAAGTGGAAGGTTTGGATTTCGATGAAACCTTCGCTCCTGTAGCTAGACTTGAGTCCATTCGCATTTTATTGGCATATGCTACTCACCATAATTTTAAGTTGTATCAAATGGACGTCAAGAGTGCCTTTCTGAATGGTCCGATAAAGGAGGAAGTCTATGTGGAGCAGCCACCGGGGTTCGAAGATCAGAAGTATCCCAACCATGTCTATAAACTGCGTAAGGCTCTCTATGGCCTCAAACAGGCTCCTCGAGCCTGGTATGAGTGCCTTAGAGATTTTCTGAGTCAAAATGGATTCAAAATTGGTAAAGCTGACTATACACTCTTTACTAAACATTTTGATGATCATTTATTCATATGTCAAATTTATGTTGATGGCATTATCTTTGGATCCACTAACAAGTCCTTCTGTGAAGAATTTAGCAAAATAATGACAGACAGGTTCGAGATGTCAATGATGGGTGAATTGAAGTTCTTCTTGGGATTTCAAGTGAAGCAACTGAGAGAAGGTACATTTATAAGCCAAACTAAATATACACAAGACATTCTCAAGAAATTCAATATGGACAAAGCCAAGCCCATCAAGACACCCATGGCCATCAACGGACATCTCGACCTCAATGAAGATGGTCCAAATGTGGACCAAAAGGTATATCGGTCCATGATTGGTTCCTTACTATACTTATGTGCATCTAGGCCAGATATTATGCTTAGTGTTTGCATGTGTGCAAGGTTTCAAGCCGCACCCAAAGAGTGTCACTTAATTGCTGTAAAAAGAATCCTAAGATATCTTGTGCACACACCCAACTTGGGCCTTTGGTATCCCAAAGGATCCAAGTTTAACTTGATAGGGTACTCCGACGCTGACTATGCGGGATGCAAAGTCGATAGAAAGAGCACGTCAGGGACTTGTCAATTTCTTGGTAGGTCCCTAGTTTCTTGGTCATCTAAAAAGCAAAACTCCATTGCTCTTTCCACAACGGAAGCAGAGTATGTTGCAGCCGGTAGTTGCTGTGCGCAACTGCTTTGGATGCAACAAACTCTTAGGGACTACGGCTACAATCTAAGTCATATCCCGCTTCTATGCGATAATGAAAGTGCCATAAAGATTGCACACAACCCTGTAGAGCACTCAAGAACTAAGCACATAGACATCCGTCATCACTTTCTTAGAGATCATTCATTAAAAGGTGACATAGCTATTTCACATGTTAGGACTGAAAACAACTTGCAGATATTTTTACCAAACCATTAGATGAGAAAAGGTTCTGTGAACTAAGAAATGAGCTAAACATTCTTGACTCTCGAAATGTGGCTTGAAACATTGCATACCTGGTTGCAACTTAAATTGTTCCTCCGTATTGTCAAAAATGCTCCTCCTCTCCTTTCTACTCAGAAAACTATTCTTGATGAATAAATCTTGTGGATTATGACCATTGTTTGATTGTTGATTGCCTACTGGTCGTAATCACCAAGACTACTTGCAAAATTGTTGTTCTTGGATCATTATTAGTTATCTATATATATATCAAGTCTGTTGGAAACAGACTAGTCCAATTTCCAACCGGACTAGTCCGGACAGACAACAATTAGGTTAACTCAGGGGTACCGGACTAGTCCGCTACCAGGACCGGATTAGTCCGGTCAGTCGCATATAGAAGCAGTCAGCCGGACCAAACGCCTCCCTCTCCACTCATAAGCACTTTGCCTCACCCTCTCTCCTAAACCCTAGCTCTCAAAGTGATTTTCGAGTTGAGCCCTCAAACTCGGAGTTTTCTCCATGAAAAAGCCTCTTCTCGACGAGGGGATCCTACTTTCCGGACTCATCCGGACTGATTTCCACTCCTTCAACGCGAATCTTCAAATCTTGGTAAATCCCCCCAAAACCCAAAATCTCAATTTTTCTAGCTCTAGCTAGTTTCCTTTGATTTCAAAAGGATGTACATTGCATAAATAGATGTATTTCTACCACTTTCCTACCCTTGTATCCTTAGATAGGAGATTTGCTTCAAATAAAACACTCAAGTTAGGGCTCTTATGCTAGGCCGGACTAGTCCGGCGTCCAGATGCGGACAAGTCCGGTTCACCAGACTAGTCCGCACTCTGAAACCGGACAAGTCCGGTCTCTGACAGCTGAACTCCTACATTCCCATTTGAAGTAGATAATGCGTCCGTTTGCATCTAATCCTTAAACTCCTTATCAGGCATCATGTCTTCAGGATCAGATGACGGCTCTTTTCACATTGACGAAGAAGTTCAACGTGAAAGAGTAAGGAGAGCTAAGGAGGGAGTGATGAAGAAGAGACATGATGTCAATGCTCACTCTCCACCCTCTGACGACAATCTACCTAAGAAGAGGAAAGTCATTATCAAAAGGCCTCAAAGGAAAGATGCTGCTGAGGGCTCGTCAGGGCCAAGAAGAGTTCTCAATAAAGGGAAGGGACTTGCTAGTGGCCCCATTGGGCCTCTGAAATTGAAAAATCCCGTTCACCGCAACAGGCAGCCTTCAAGTGAGGATTTCACTGGAAAAGGGAATGAGCTAGCTGATAGCTTCAAGAAGATTGAAGTGTATGGCCGACCTAAACAATGTTCTGATCCTAGGTTCTGGAGCAACTTCCATGCAGACTACTACGAGCACGTGTAAATGAAGATGAAGAATCCCGTAGTAGAGAGTCAATGGCTGAATGTTGACTACCTGAAGTCGAAGAAGTATCCCACCTTTCGTGAGATGGTGGAGGCCTTAGAGAGGCACGGTCTGACGGACCTGCTATTTTTTGAGTATGACTGGAACAATGAAGTCATTACCCATTTTTACTCCACTCTCTACTTTGCTCGGGATGATGGAGACAGTCTTACTTGGATGACTCATGGTTCAAGGTATAGTGTCACTTATGATGAATTTGCTAGGATTCTTCACCTCCAAAACACTTTGGATCATGAACTGGTCATTCATAATCTAAAACCCCTGGAGAAGGAGGAACTTGAATTTCTCTATGACACAAGGATGCCATATGTCCCTCCAACCATCAAATATCTAAAGCCCTTCTTTGTGGTTCTAAATAGAGTCTTGAGAAAGACGATAGCTACGAAGGATGGAGATGCAGGAACTATACAAGGAACCTTGAGGATTCTCATGAAAGTCATTAGTGGGAGGAGACCATTCAATGTCTTTGAGTATATCTACAATGACATTGTGAACATCTCAATTACCCCTAATAGGTCCTGTGGATACGCACCGTATATCATGTACATGATTGAGAAGGTGACAGGACTCGAGTTTGTCAAGGATGTCAAGCATACGGGGTTGAAGCCGCAAAAACCCACCGAGTACACTCTCCCTCCGGCTCCAACTGCCCCGTCCTCTCCACCAGTGGAGAGGAGATCAAAGCAAGCTCATGATGATACTAGATGTGCAGCTGCTCCTCCTGGTTCTCCACCTGCCCAAGAATCATCTAGCGGCATCCTCAAGATGCTCTCCTCTATCTTTGCCTGCTGCCGTAAGATCGAAGACAGGCAACGCAAATAAAAGCTTGCAAGGAAGAGACATCAACAGTACGTCAATGCAAATATCAAGTCTATCTGTGCAAAGCTTGAGATTGAGCCTGTTGGATCACCGCCCGCCTCCGAGGACTCAGAGGAAGATCCTGCTCCCGTGGATGCTGAAGATGAAGATCAGACTGAGACTGACGGAGGAGGCAGCGATGAGTGATTTCCCTCAATTTTTCCCTTTTTGGTGTCTTGATGCCAAAGGGGGAGAGATTGAGATGGAAGATTGAGATTAGACTTGGACTTTTTTTCTATCTAGTATTAGTCATTAAGATCTTGTGTGATCAAGGACATGTACCTATTTTAAAATCTTGTAATGCACTATTTCTTTTCCTATGTGTGATGTACTATGCTCTAATGCCCACTTACATGTTCACTACTGGTTGTCTTTAATTTAGCACATTTTGTTTATCACACACCTGTGAGGCACCCCACCATAAGGTGTGTACATATGTGAGAAGTTTTTTTTGTGAATTCTTTATTGTTCTCATGTGTACGCACCTTATGAAAATCAACCTTTTATTCTCAATTGTGATATCTCAAATGGTTGTCATCAATCACCAAAAAGGGGGAGATTGTAAGTGCATCTAGGATATCCCTTGTGGGTTTTGGCTAATTGATGACGAATATATGAGATCCTAATGAAACTATTAAGATGATTGCAGGATAAACAAAGTGAACTGGCTCGGCACACACACAAAAAGGTGAAAAATAGAGTGGTGCCCGAAAAGGAAGAAGTTAATGGAATTTAGAGAAGCAAAGTAGATATAAATGTATAGGTTGTGTGTGAGAGAGACACATCCCAAGAGCTCATGACTTTGCGTAAGGGTAAGGGGTTTAAAAATCAACTAAAATCCACTGAAAACCGGACTAATCCGTTCATGGACCGGACTAGTCCGTTTAACTTTCTGAAAGACGCAAACATAGTGCACCGGACTAGTCCGCCTTGTCAACCGGACTAGTCCGGTCAACTCACTAGAACACAACCGGACAAGTCCAGTTTTAGACCGGACTAGTCCGGTCATGTCTCTGTTATCCTCTTTAGAGGACTACGGACTAGTACATCCAAGCAACAGGACTAGTCCGCTAAAGTTTCTGAAAACCCATCTCACATAGCACCGGACAAGTCCGGTTTGTGGACCGGACTAGTCCGGTTAACCCACTGGAAGTAGGCCGGTCAAGTCCGATCATATACCGGACTAGTCCGGTAGTAGGTTTAACAATGGTAACTTTTTGGGAAAGCCTATAAAAAGAGGTCCTTCGTCTTTTCCCGAAGAAGACACGACTCATACTGTCAAAAACTGAAACCCTAGCGCCGCCACCTGTCCCAAGAGCCCAAAAACACATCTCCCCACACATCTAAGGTGCAAAAAGGTGAAGATCAATAAAATACTTGGATTTGGGATTGGGAGATCGTCGTTCCTTTGTTGTGAGCTCTTGGGGTTTGATCTCTCTACACTCATATTCTGCATTGTAATCTTTTTTAGTGTATTTGATCAACTTCTCATTGTAATTCTTGTGGGAGCCCTCAACGTGTGAGGTTGCCCCATAAAAACGGTGATTATACATGATAGTGAAGTCAAGTCGGCCTGTGTGGTGACTTGAAGAGGGAAAGGGTTGGGAACCCGGCTCTGTGTGAGCTTCCTCAACGAGGACGTAGATCTCTTGGTGAGATCGAACCTCGGTAAAAATTCGTGTCTTTTGTCTCTCATTTGTTTTACATCTTGACACATTAGATTACTAGTTTGCTAGTCATCGTTTGAGTTCTTTACAAGTTTGCACGTGCATCCATACAATAAATTTAAGTTATAAAAACTGTTGTTCTTATTCCGCTGCTATAAGATAAAACTTGTGAGACACACTTAATCAACTCAAATAATTCAGCACACCGGACTACTCCGCCCACACAACCGGACTAGTCCGGTCAGTCAAATTTCTGACAACTTTATTAAGTGTGCAGGAATTCTTTAAAGGCCTATTCACCCCCCTCTAGGCCACATTCAGTATCGAGGTGATAACTTCCCTTTCACCTTGAACCAACGAAGTCCTCAGATAGGGGACACCTTGAGATAGACATAGTCCCCCACGTTGAAAAGGAGCTCTCTTCTCCGTACATCGGCATAGATCTTTTATCGGGTCTGTGCTGTCCTTAAGTTGTTACGGATTTCCCTCACTTTTGCCTTGGCTTCTTGTAGTACTTCGGGCCCAAACACTTTACTTTCCCCTGTTTGGTTCCAAAATAGTGGAGTCCTGCACTTCCTTCCATACAACGCCACAAATGGTGAAATCTTCATACTTGCCTGATAGCTGTTGTTATAGGAGAACTCCGCATACGATAAGTTCTTATCCCAACTCCTATTGTTATTGAGCGCACATGCTCTTAGCATATCCTCAAGGATCTGATTGGTTCTTTCCATCTGCCCGTCAGTCTGGGGGTGATAGGCAGAACTAAAATTTAGATGAGTTCCCATGGTTTCATGTAACTTCTGCTAGAACCTTGAGGTGAACTGTATCCCTCGATCTGACACTATATTCTTTGGCACTCCATGAAAACACACGATCCTTGACATGTACAATTCTGCCAGTTTGGATCCGCTGTAGCTTTCTTTCACGGGGATGAAATGAGCTACCTTGGTTAGCCTGTCGACGATGACCCATATCGAATCATATCCAGATTGGGTCCTGGGTAGTCCCACTATGAAGTCCATACCTATTTCTTCCCATTTCCATTCAGGCACTTTGAGTGGTTGCAATAGTCCCGCGGGTCATTGATTTTCTGCTTTCACCAACTAACATGTGTCACATAGGGCAACATGTTCCGCGACATCTCGCTTCATGCCATACCACCAATATCTGCTCTTGAGGTCCTGATACATCTTCATACTCCCAGGATGAATGGAATAGTTAGAATCATGAGCCTCCCTCAAAATCAATTCACGGATCTCCTTCACCTCAGGCACATAGATTCTTTTCCCGTGCTACACCGTACCTTGTTCATCGTCTCTGAACCCAGGGGCTTTATTATCCTTGATGAGTTCTCTAATTTCTTGTATCTTCTCATCATTCTTCTGACGGTTGCGTATGTCTTGCTCTAATGTGGAGTCCACTTCCATGGCGATGGTCTCACCACTACTCACCAGACATAGATTGAGTTTTACAACCTCTTCCTTCAATTCTGTAGGCATGTCCTTTAAGCTCAACCTATTGACCTGCACCTTCCGGCTTAAAGCATCTGCCACGACGTTCGCTTTCCCAGGATGATAGTTGATGCCCACATCAAAGTTGTTGATTAGCTCTAACCATCTCCTTTGTCTGAGGTTGAGATCTGGCTGTGTGAAAATATACTTTAAGCACTTATGATCCGTATACATCTTTGTCCTCTTCCCCATCAGGTAATGCCGCCAAATATTCAATGCGTGTACCACTGCGGCTAGTTCTAGGTCATGTGTAGGATAGTTCTTCTCGTGTTTTCGGAGCTGCCGGGACGCATACGCTATGACATGCCCCTCTTGCATGAGAACACATCCCAACCCGTGTCCAGAGGCATCGCAGTACACCGAAAAATTCTTTTGCATATCTGGCATAACTAGCACTGGGGATGTTGTCAATCTTTTCTTCAGCTCTTGAAAACTCGTCTCACACTGCGGTTTCCTTGTGAATGTGATTTCCTTCTCTAACAATTTGGTGAGGGGTCTCGAAATCTTGGAGAAACCCTCGATAAACCGTCGATAATACCCAGCCAATCCTGAGAAGCTTCGAACTTCCCCGACATTTTCGGGGGTCTTCCACTTCTGCACATCCTCGATCTTGGCGGGATCTACGGAGATTCCTCCCTCCGAGATTATATGTCCTAAGAAGGGAACTCTCTTCAACCAAAACTCACACTTGCTCAACTTGGCATATAGTTGGTGTTCTCTCAGCTTTTGCAACACCAACCTTAAATGTCCCTCATGTTCTTCTTCATCTTTGGAGAAGACAAGAATGGCATCAATGAAAACCACCACAAATTTGTCCAGATATTCCATGAATACATTGTTCATGAGATACATGAAGTATGCCGGGGCATTAGTTAGCCCGAACGGCATGACGGTGTATTCATACAGCCCGTACCGAGATACGAAAGCTTTCTTTGGAATGTCGGTTTGTCTTATCTTAAGTTGGTGGTATCCCGACCTGAGATCAATTTTTGAGAACACACAAGCTCCCCTCAACTGATCAAATAAATCTTCAATGTGGGGTATTGGTACTTGTTCTTGATGGTTACTTCGTTCAACGCACGGTAGTCTACGCATAACCTTTGGGTTCCGTCCTTCTTGGGTACAAATATCACTGGAGCTCCCCATGGTGAGGAACTAGGACGGATATAACCCTTCTCCGTCAATTCTCTTATATGCTCCTTGAGCTCTTCCAACTGTTTGGAGTCCATCCGATAAGGCCTCTTGTATATCGGGGCTGTTCCAGGCACTAGTTCAATCGCGAATTCTTCACGAACGGGGGGCATACCTGGCAACTCCTCCAGAAAAACGTCTGGATATTCCCTGATTATCCCGATCTCTTCCACTTCCACTTCAACTTGGTTGAGTTTAAGGTCCCTCCTAGTTTCTTGTACGGTTACAAACTTCACTTTTGTGCCACTAGGGTGAGTTAGTTCCACCGTTCTTGTCGAACAATGGATGATTCCTTTATGTTTGGTCAACCAACCCATACCCAAAATAATATCTATCCCTTGTGAGTCTATTACTATGAGGTTTGTAGTAAATGCTACCCCATTAATGTCTAGATTCACCTTGGGACACACTTGTCTTGTCCTTATTTCTCCCCCTGGAGAGTTCACTGCTAACATAAGGTTCATTTGTGTTGTTGCTACCTGAGGCTTGGTGTGACCATCCCGCCTTCCTCTTGTTTTCATTTTCCAAGGCCTTCAGCTTCCTCTCCACGGCAAATGCTCTGTCTACCATCTTTTGGAAGCTTTCATACTCGTTGTAGGACATTGCACATTGCATTTCCGTAGTAAGTCCTTCCACAAAACAGTCCTGTTTTTGCTCATCAGTTTCGATGTCCCGTGGTGCATAACGGGATAGTTGGGTGAACTTGGTGAGGTATTCCCTCACAGTCATGTTGCCTTTCTGCAGTCCCAAGAACTCCTTTCTCTTGTTTTTGAGTTCACCCCTTGGTATATAGTGGTTGCGGAAACTGCGCTTGAACTCTTACCAAGTGATGTTCTCGGGGTCATGATGGGCTGCCACGTAAGCGGTCCACCAATCAGCAGCAGGTCCATGCAATTGGTGAGAGGCAAACAGCACCCTCTCATACCCTTGGCATTGTATGATCCTCATCTTGCTCTCTATGGTCTTTAGTCAGTCATCTGCCTCCAGAGGTTCAGCAGCACTTGCAACCTTTAGGGGTTGAGTCCCCAGAAACTCACTCAACCTTGGTTGGCGTGGTGCAGCTTGTGGAGGTGGAGCTTGGTGCAAGTTGGCCACCACTTGAGTTAAACTCTGGATGAGATGATTCTGATTTTCGAGCATTTGTTGGATAGGATCAGCTCCTTCACGGCAACCACCCCTGTCTTGTCCTCTAGAAAGATGAGGGATGCCGGCCTCATCGTTGTTGTTGGTGGGGTCGGCACTACGACCCTTTCCTCTTCCAGCCATCTATCATGATCAACCAAATGTTAACTTAAAGCATTACGTATTAACTTCCCAAATTGCTTGTTTAAACTTAAACTTTTGAGGCCTTAATATATATTAAACATTTTCTGAGGGTTTCACATATATTTTTGGGAGTCACGTCTCACGCAAAAATAAATGCACTCTTAATTCATAGGGGTTCACACACCAAATCAAAGCAACCTAAAGACGAGGTTGTGGACAAACGCCCATGGCTTCCACAACTCACGTCACACACCAAACATTAACACACAAATAACTGAGGTATTGACTCGACTACTTGATAACCTACTGAAATAAGGGAAAGGACTCTAAACGACTCGTACCACTGAGCTGGCTCTTCGGGGTCTTCCTCATTATTGCAGGTGCCCTCTGATTCCGCTTTAGGTGGGGAAGCTGCTGGTGGAGAAGTGCGGCGATGCCTGCTCGCCCGGTGGTCTGGGGAGTCAGGAGTCCACGTGTCATTCACGGTGACACACAGTTCATTCCCATCTCCTTTTTCTCTCGCCCTCAGGTTGGCATGAAGTAATGCCTCAGTCTCCTTCAGGGTGTCACGAACATCCTGAAGCTCCTGCTGGCACTCCTGCAGTCGAGTGCTGAGCATAGCAGCATCCTCCAAGCACAGGTCCATGTGCTCATGGGAAGTTCCCTGCTGCACTGGCGGGTACTTGTACTCTGCGGTGCCACTCTCACGCTGGAGGACATACATGTACTCAGTCCTGTCCAGGTGGCCACGGTTGATGTAACTCTGGCAGGTGATGGCCTCCCAGGTGACATCCTTCTCAGCATCGGCCTGAGTCGCCCGACAAGCTAGAGAGCGGTGGATCTTGAGCAGCTGATTTTCATGGATAATCCTCATCTCTGAGCTCCATTCTTCCCGCTTCTCACGGATGGTCCTTGTGGAGCTGTAGTGTATGATCAGCTTACCCACATTGCCGGCGGTGTGGAGAACACGCCGAAGACGGCGCAACAAGCCTCCTACTCCCAACCCGTAGGAGTGGTACGTCACCGGACGGTTCTCCTCTCTCAGGGCAAGGGCAACTACAGGAACTCTCCCTCGGTGGACTTGCGGGCGGTGCGGATCATGCGAACCATCTAAAACATAAAGCATTTAAAATTAAGTTAGATAAGAGTTAAATAAAAATTGTATTTTGAATAAAAGTTGGGGCAAGATGAATAAAGTGACACCATAAAATAACCCTTTCAACCCACACCTTTGTAAAATAGTTTTTAAGGAAATAGGGTCCTTAAATACGTCCATTTCTACCTAGGTCCACGTTCCTAGGGAAAACTTGGCTCTGATACCACTTCTGTCACACCCGGTTTCTTCGAAGAACAACCGAGTGAATATCACATGTATGCCAGGATCATTTTCTCATACATGTGATGACAAATAGTGAAGCATCATCATATTACAAGCCAGGTGTTCGAATATAAATAAGTCTTACATAGCATACGTCTCGATTAACTATAATAAGTTCATAATATGTAAATAAAACAGCGGCGGAACATAAATCTTGTGGGCTCCGTCACAGGCGTTGCCTGGGGGACTCCGTGAACCTAGAAACCTTCTTCGGGTCCAAAGTCTTGGTCATTGAACACCACATCACCCCCTTGACCTGAGTAGCAATTTAAAACCAACAGAAAAGCAAGTTTGAGTACCGTTGGTACTCAGCAAGTGTGGGAAAGTAATGTCATGCATGGCTAGAGCAAGGAGAGGTTGAACTCATGGTTAAAGCACTACGCAATTAATACCTATCACCTTAGCTTATTAAGCACCTACATTACTACACAGGTGAAATGGTCCCAATCGCCCAGCCCATCATCAAAATCAAGTAAACATAGTCTCAACTCAAATGTTAAGCTTCCCGCTTAACATCCTCAACTTCCCAATCCATCATCCCCTAATCATGAATAAGTCCAAGCCGCTCTTGACCGTGAGCACGGCTGTCATGACAGTTTTGACTCTGCAGAGTTTGCACCACTGTACCCACATGTAGTGATTTCATCCCCCGTTGCCGGGTGGACTAAAAGAACCTCCATTATGCCAGTGGCCGCGAACCACATTCACACTTCCCAGGTTTGTAGCCAGGAGATCACTACGAAGCCTTTACAAAGGGATTCCCGATGAGCGTGGGCCCACTGAGGTTCACCCCTAACAGCATACAAGAGGCTCCAACCTCGCTGCAGTGGGCCCCTCTTGAGCCTTGCGGTTCATATGGTAGTCCAGCTAACACCTATTCCCCGCACCATCCAAAATACCCATACTACGCTGGGGATACACCTAATTAATTGGCCAAGCTGCCCCATCTCAGCATGTGGTTGGCACGGTAAAGCCAGGTTACATGGTCTATGAACCGGTCCTTAGGATCCAGGCAAGTACTACACACAAATCCGAGTCTCGTGCACCCAACACCAACCAAATCATCCAACTTGCCTCGATCCCTACCTCTACATAACTCATAATGTCTCATTCAAGAGTAAGGTAAACAAGTTGATGACCTCATATCCCACTTATCCCATTCTAAGCATGGCTAAGCATAAGTGATATGAATGAATGACATAATAAAACAAGTCCCAACCCAAGCTACAAGGAAACGAGATAATGCAATTCTAGGGAAACGTCCTAGCATGGGTTTCATATTTCAATTGGCAATGCAAATAATTCTATCTACACATCCTAGCATAGGATCAAAGTGGTCAAGGACACTTGCCTTCTTCCTGCTGCTCTGGGAATGGAAAGTCTTGGTCTTGGAAGGGGAGAACTTGCTCTGGGGCAGGTTCTACTCATGCCAATACACATAGCAAAAGAAAACAACAATCCATAAGCCATAGTTCACACTTTCACTCATGCAAACCATACATACATACATAAGAAAGTCATTCACATTTCTAAGTGTTGTGGTTACCCTACATGTGTTGATTTTTGGCCTACATGCACTTTTAACCATATGTATATGATTTCTAACTTTTGTATTCAGATTTTATTTGCACACTATATATGAATTTCCAATTTGAACAAATTCTTTATATTTAATTAATACACCTCTTAGCTACCAAGTTTGCATGAAAGGTAATTTCCTACTCCAAATAGGTCTTCAGATCTTCTACAAAATCCTAATTTGAAGTTTTTGGATTTGGAGACCTCATTTATCATTTTCTAATTATGCATACTTATTTTTCTATATTTTCAGATTTATTTTCTATGCCTAAAAGTGAACTTTACTGTGAAAATAGTAAGACACATCATCTAAACAGAATAGGTTCTGATCTAAAATGTTCAATAGTACATTTTTGAACTTCCTCTCTGATGTGGAACAAATTAAATTTATTTTACTAGTTTTTAGAATTATTTCCTAGCCTAAAATGTGTCTCTAGAGAAAATAAAAATGAGTAACACTTAGGCAGATTTCATTTCAGCCTAAAATCTATTTCTAACTCATTCTAAAGTTTTTCAAGTGCTAGGAGAGTTTAAATTTGAATTTGCACATGTGTTTGCCTTACCTTTTTAAATTTAAATCCTAGTCACATATTCAAATTTCTGAATTTAATATCCTATAGGGTCAAAAAGGCAAATCCACCCTACTACAGGGTCTAATTTACTATTTCCTAAATTTCCAGGGGTCTAACTACACATAACAGAGGGGTTTTCCTAATTTTTATTAAGTCCAGGGGGCTAAAACTGATTTTTAAATGAATTTACATGAATTTCTGAAGGTCAGGGGCTAGATCAGAAGATTCCGGGGCTAGCTCGTGTTTTCCGAAATACCCAGGGGGTAGCGCGTAAGAATCCCGGCATTTATAACGCGGGGCTGATGTGGACCGTCCGATTTAAAACAGACGGCTCAGATTAGATCGCCGAACCGGAACGCGTCGGTTTTATTTCTACCGTGCGATTTAAAATAGACGGCCCCCAAGGGGCCACGTTGCCCTGGCCGGAGCCAGCCCGCGCGCGCGGCGGCGTGCGGTGGCGGGGGGTGGCGATCTCGTCGGCGCAGCCTCGGTTTTTGCCGCTACACGCTATTACTCGCATCTTTTTGCACGGATCGGCTGTGGAGGGTTAGGGGATGCTCACCGAGGGGTTTTCCTGCACTCGGAGGCCCTGGAAGTCGGTCGGCGGCGAGCTTTAACGGCGATGGTCTTCGGTGCACGTCGGAGGGGTAGTTGGGGCGCAAGACACGTCGATTCTTTCACCTGCAGGGCTCCCCGGCGGCGGTGGGACGTGATCAGCATGTTAGATCAGGAAATTTGAGCAAGGATCGAAAGAAATCGGCGGTAGAGGCTTCGGTTCTCACCGGAGAGAAAAACGGCCGATTGGGGGGGTGGGAGGGAAGGCGATTGTCGCCGTTTAAATAGGCGAGGGAGGGCGGCTGGGGTTTATTTGGATGTGCCGCAGCGCATGGCTGGAGATCACGGCATCCGGAGCCAGAAAATCGGTGGGGGTGCTGTGATCGGCGCGGAAGTCGCGCGGCAGTTGGGCGCGCGCTCGAGGAGAGGGATGACACGCAGGCCCCGCGTGTCAGTGAGAGGAAGAGAGGGGGCGCGCAGGTTTGGGCTGGCGTGCGCGGTCTTGGGCCGGCTGGCGGGTTTCGGCCCACTGGCCGGTTTCGGTTTCCTTTTTCTTTTTCTTTTCCTTTTTCTGGTTTGATTCAAATCTAAATTCCAGTTTGAATTTGAATTTCTGCACCACATGCAATACGTCCAAAATTTTTTAAATTCCCCTCTTTAGCTGGTTTTTTGGGGTGTTACATCGTCTCCTGTTGCTGATGTATGTATGATAATGCAAGGGTGAGTACATGTCGTACTCAGCAAGTGCGGGAAAAGTATGACATGTAGCTTACAACAAGGTATGGAACAAAAAGGCTCATTGCAGCAAGCAAATTTTATTTTGCAAACATGATAAAAACAGCAACTATCTTTAAGTGAATTTAATCCCAACATATATTTAAGTAAAACAGCAACATACCTCCTTCATAATTCACCACTTTTCATGTCTCAACCAACCATTAATCTTTCTCAACTTTATCTCATGCTCATAATAACCATCTCATGTTCATATCCATTTCATAATCATATAACCGAAACCAAACTCATTGTCATGACTCAACAGTCCCGAAACCAATCCCAATAACCATACCATAACCATAAATAACCATCCCAAGTTTCCATCCCAAATTTCCCTTCTAATCATGTGAGTTGGCCAGGCGCTTGTGACCGTAAGCACGGCTATCATTATAGTTTTACACACTTAAGAGGTGGCACCACTTTACCCACAATTTTGTGATTTCGTCACCTGTCGGCGACTGCAGAACCTCCATTATACCAGTACACAACCGTCGGTGTATGGCAAGAGATCACAAAATAGCCTTTACAAAGGTGCTAGTAGATGTATGGACTCACTAAGGTTTCACCAGTCGGCTTGAATCACCATTCTCCCACCTACGGCCCCCCTCTTATGCCATGCAGTTCCCAGGGCAGTCCTCTCTCGACTCTCATTCCCCGCGTCTTCCACGGTCCATAACAATCTAGAAACATACCTAATTACTCAGCTAAGCCGCACCCATATTTGGCCTTGTGGTGGCACTGTTTTCCTGGCATGTGCTGGCATGAACCGATCCTTAGATCAATGGCAAGTAAACCACCATCTCATTCTACCACATCCACGAACCAAACATGCCTAGATCTCCCCTGATTCGTGTTCATTATCATCATCAAGTTCTCATTAACATTATTCATATGAGTGCAGTAGCTAGACATGTTCTATCTCGGCTTCCCATATCCCGTAGATTAGCGAAGCAAAAAGGAAAAATGACCATACCTGACTCATCAACTTTCCCGGCGACAAGGACGGTTAACAAAACTAGTAAACTCCTATAACAGGGTTTCCCATCAAGTTGACTGAAGCATACATGTTTTTGCAAACAAAACAGTTTCCAAAACATGGGATCAATATGGTCAAGGGGCACTTGCCTTGCTCCTTTGGCTCTTGTTGCTCATGTGCCTCGAAGTCTCGGTGCTGTAGTTCTTCGTAGATGGCTTCCTGAGCTTGTCCTTCTACTCACGACCACACACATACAAAATTATAGCAATCAAACATTATGCACAAACTTTACTCAAGATGCAATGGTGCAAATCCTATGATGCTGTTTTACTAGACCAGTTTGTACGTGTTCTTGCATGCTTTACTGGGCTTGCATGGAGTTTTGATGGTGAACAAGGGTTTAAGAATCAAGTGTGGACGTGGTGATGATCTTGACTCAAGATCTAGATCAATTCCACCGTTAAAAACCAATCAACACGTGATCTGTCCACACGAAACAGCTTCTGTTCGATGGGAACGAAGAAAACAGATGCGAAGAAACCGTGACGAGGTCGTAAGATGGGTATGAAGACCTACCTCACTTCTCTTTGGTGGCGGGGCCTTCCTCCTAGCAATGGCAGCAGCGACGGCGAGGCACGACGGCGCTCGTCGGCGGGCTCACCGGTGGGGCTCACCGGCGACTGAACTCCGTTAGGGGGTTCAACTCGGCGAGTTGGGGGCTAGGGCCTCTAAGTTGTCGACTTGGGAAAGGTGTTACGGCCAAGGTGGTTTTTGGGTTCTATTTATAAAAGGAAAAGAAGAGTCCTACTCCGATTGGATTTCAAATAAGAGTTCTATTCAATTTGTTTTGGATCTTAACAACTTATCTCCAATTGATTTGGTTGCGGTAGCAACGTAGAAATCGTGTCGGTTTCCTCAGTACCGGGTATTCCCACGCACACAAGAGAAAAACCGCTTAAGGATCTCCTCACATCCGCAGGGTGAGCTCAGGAGGCGCCACGTGTCCAGTGGGGGCCGGTCCTTGCTTCTCCTCAGAGGGAGCTCCGGACCTGCCACGCATCCAGCGGGGCGGGGCCTCCCTTTTCCTCAGAGGCGAGCTCCATGTGCGCCACGTGTCTGGCAGGACGGGGCCTCCCCTCTCTACAGAGGCGAGCTCCGGTGGCGACACGTGTCCAACAGCGTCGGACCTCCCTTCTCTTCGGAGGTGAGCTCCGAGGACGACACGTGTCCAGCAGTGTCAGACCTCCCTTCTCTTCGGAGGTGAGCTCCGAGGACGACACGTGTCCAGCAGTGTTGGACCTCCCTTTTCCTCGGAGGCGAGTGTAAAAGCCCAAGAAAGGGACTTGCAAAAACTTTTCATCAATCACAACACCACAGTTTTGTTGTGGATATGTTGTGAACATATTATGAAGAGCAAGGAACCTCCATCAAAAGGGTGATGGTTCAAACTCTCCACACATGGGATAACACATGAGGGATGATTTTAAAACCAACTTAGAGTCATTCACATGTTTGACCCTAGTTGGATTAAGACCACTGAGTTGAAGTACTCAAGTGCAATGGGAGGGTTTGAAAATCATAATTTGAACTAATGTCCAACTCAAAATTCAAATGAGGGGAGGACATAATGGTGATTCAAAACTGTTGTACGCAAACTCATGGTTGCAGCAGCTAACACAAGAATCAAAGTGCATATTTGGGTTCCTTAGGTCCAAATTAGTGGGGAGACAAAGTTTGAATAAATTGTGAAAAGGTTTGCTACCCATTTTTCCAAAAAGGATCCAAATGTGCAAGGAATTCAAATATACATTTGAATTTGGGGGAAATTTGCTCAACCATACAAATGTAGGTCAGTTTGAGACTCCAAACATTTGAATTCATCCCTTGCCAAGTTTGTGGAGATCTTTTGAGGGGTGAGGGAGCACTGACAAGTGGGTCCCACATGTCATTGGGGAGGTTAAAAATGCACAAGGATCAATAGCCTTAGGGATTAAGTTTTGCTCTCGGAACAGAGCCAAGGTTCCACCGTGACTCACCGAGGAGCACCGGGCGACAGCTCCTGCTCTCCCCTCGCGCGCTGGCGAGCTCCTCGTGGGGGTCCAGTAACTCTCAGCCGTGCCCCAGCTTGCCACAGCACCGAGCTGATCCCCAGCTACCGTCCTCTCGCACGACAGAACGCCGAGGAGCCGCCGCTGTGATCAAGTCGCTCGGGAGCGATTTCCTCTCACGTACAAACGTCGGCAACTCAGCAAACCAGCACCCCCATACCTCCCACGACCTCCCCGCACCAGTTCCAGTCGAGCTGAGCCCCCACAGCCCGAGCAAACGGTGTTCTTCGCGGCGGCCGGGAAGAACCGAGCAAAGGTGCTCCCGTGGGCAGCTCGGCAGAGGGATTGTCACGACCAAGAAGGAGCGGTTTTGGACGCGCCCAGGCTCCACGCTGCTCAACCCCGAAGCCTAGACCTAGTGACCGATCGTCGCCGGTGAATTTTGCAAAACACTTCCGGTCGGTGCAGAACCACCTTCTTGTAAGAAACCCACAAATTCCCGACGTATACTTGCTTAGATCACGTCATACTGCACTCACAGGAGCTAGACTTGATGGCGCCCAAGTTTGCTTCGCAACCCTAGCTTAATTTTGGCTGTAGCCGGCATATTTCCTGGTTTTCCAACCGCGGTTATGGCGGGAAGGGTCGGGCTCACGGTGACGGCTAGGTTAGAGCTCTCCCCGAGCCATTGCATGGCCTTGTCAACCTTCCCTGATGTTCCCCAGTGCTGAAGAGCCCTTCAACCGAGGTTTTGGCGGGCTAAGTTGGCCGGGTGACATAACCGAAGTGATCCGGAGCCGCTGCATCGTAGCCGGCTAGGTTAGGGCCACCGCCGGCTGGAGCAGTTGGTGCCATCATGTTCAGCGCACGAAATTAGGCCCAGGCGGCGAGTTTCCGGCCGGGAGACGGCCGGGAAGCCGGGTCCGGCGAGCTTCAGTGAGCTGCCGGCGAGGGGGCCGCGCGGGAAAAGGGGCTGGCGCAAGGAAGAAGACGAGCCGGCCGGGCCCGCTCGTCAGACACTCAATACACAGTGGGGGGATTCTCTGTTGCACCGGATCATCTGTGACAACCCGGAGAATAGTCCTGTGGTCCCGTGTGGCGCAGCCGAGGTGGTGACACATGGGGGCCGGACCCGCTGTCAGGAATTTGAACTTTTCCCGATTAATTCGAATTCCAGAATTTCCCCAAACTTTAGAACCTTATAACTTTTGCTAGGAAGCTCCAAATTTAGTGATTCAAATTGGGTTGGATTCATCTTGTATAGCTCTATCCAAATATGCAACCCAATTTGTATGGAACCCATTATTTAATTCTGGAAAATTCTTTAAAGCTTTTCAGCAAAAGAATTTTAGAGGGAGTTTGGTTCATCCAAAAATCCTCAAATTTTGCTAAAATATTATTTAGGATGTTAGTAAAACCCTGTAAAAGTTTCAGTCTATTTGTAGTCGATTTGACCACGGCAATTCAGATTTGAAGGTGTTGTGTTCATTTGAATACAGAAACATTTTCAGAGAATTTCCAAAACTTCGAAATTCAGTTCTGGGCATATCTTAGCTTCAAAAATTCTAGGAAAATTCATGCAAACTCTAGGAGCTATAATTCAAATTGTACTTCATTAAGTTGGGCATGAACAGGGATGTTACCTCAGAATTAATTCTTCTTTGCTTATTTGCTAAGAGAATTATTCTGAGCAAACCACCCAATGAAAAGTGCTGATTTTTGGTCCAGAGGGTTTTCTTGTGACAAGGATCTCACACAAAAATTCTCAGCTCCATTGGAGCTCTGGATCACCCCTGCTCTGTTTAACCACTTGAGGTGATCAATGTGGAAGAGGGGGATAACCACTTAGCACTTAATCATGTGCTTAGGTCGAAACCCAAACCACTAGTCCCAGTTTCATTTTTAAATTCTTGAACAGAGTTCCAGTTGTTAGAAACTTGTTATTAGAACTAATAGCAGAAGCATTACAATAAACTTATGTGCATATCCATTAACATGTAGTATTTCATTATCGTGTAGTCGCTGACGGCGAGGAAGCTCCGGAGGTACTCGACTTCCTACTTCCGGAAGAAGATCTAACTCCTGACCAGCAGCAACAAGGCAAGCACCGGTTTGCATTAACCCTTTTTATAAGTTTTACTTTGTTTATATGTGTTCTATGAAGTATGAATGTGCATTAGGTATAGGATGGATGGAACCCCACTTGCATAACCAAAAAGTTTCCAATAAGAGTGAGGGTAGTGTCTAAGACCTCGAATAGACAGGCTATGCTTAATGATTCAGAGGACTTCGGTACAAGTCGAGTAGTTGGAATCTACTCGCGAGATAGGCTTGGGAGACACGGGTTCGGTTGAGTGATGTGAGATCACTTTAGTAATGAAAATGAGACTAGGCAGGGGCTAGGGCGCAACAAGAGGAAGTCTTGTGTGCGTGGCCCTGTCCGTGTCGATTGAGGACCGATCTGTGTGCGGCCCACGCTGATCAAGTTTGAACGTACCGAAGGCATATCTGATATATGGGCCCCAAAAACCACCGATTTATAGGTGTAGGCTGAGGGCATCAAGGTGGAAATCTGCTAACGGGCATAGAGAGATTCTCCGTGTAGGGAACCTCCTGCTCGTTTTGGTGTGACTGGTTCGACGTTTGGGCTGTAGGGTGAAAGGTTGTCCCGTACGACATTGAGTGAGTGTGCTGTGCAGCTCCACGGGTGGGCGTACGTGATGTACTCTTTGGGTTTCCCTGCAAGTGTATATCGAGTCGATTTGCCGTCCCTCGCGGTGAAGAGTACCACTTGGTCACTGAGTCGTGACGTAGGTATGAAATATTATGATTCAATGTTGCTGTTATGATATAATTGGATTGCTACATGTGTGCCGCCAAATATTGCTTACTAAATTTCAGATTCCTGAACTGTTAACTTATTGCTAAAAGATGAATTAAGGATGAACTTATAGGTGAGTCCCTTTGCTGCAATTATACTATCCTATGTTCATGGTACACCTCATGTAGAGTTTCATGTATAGGTGAGTCGGTTAAGTCTTGTTGAGCCATCGTGCTCACGGTTGCTGCTTAAGTGTTTTTCAGGTGAGGAGCCACCCACGGACTGGGAGTACGAGTCCTCCGGCGAGGGTTACCCTCCATCGGGGACCACGGCTGAGTGGGAGCCGTACACGCCGCGCTGAGCTGAGACGTGCAGTTAGTGTGGGTTGCCCTAGGGCTGGGCAACCAACTTTTGCTAGATAGGCGGGCGTGAGTGGTGTAATTTAGACTTCCTCTATGTAAAATAAATAATAGTTTCTAACTGAAGTTTGTACCTGTTTGTACAGTTCAGTTGTTTTCCCATGTAATATATCGTGTTCTTATGACGTTTGCTGTCGGGTGTCGCATCGTGCGGCACCACCCTCTGGGATCCTGGATGAGCGGATTCCGGTCCGCCACAGCAAGCTCCGAGGACGACACGTGTCCATCAGTGTCTGACCTCCCTTTTCCTCGGAGGTGAGCTCCGAGGATGACACGTGTCCCATGGGCCAGACCTAATCCCTTCCACAGGGCTGAGTTCCGAAGTCGACAGGTGTCTAGCGGGGCCGGACCTCATCCCTACCGCAGGGGTGAGTTCCAAAGTAGACACGTGTCTGGCGGGGCCGGACCTCATCCCTACTGCAGGGGTGAGTTCCGGAGTCGACACGTGTCCCGCGGGGCTGGGCCTCCCCTCTCTACAGAGACTAGCTCCAAAGTCAACACGTGTCCCACGGGGCTGAGCCTCGCTTCTCCACAGAGACTAGCTCCGAAGTCAACACATGCCCCGCGGGGCTGAGCCTCGCTTCTCCGCAGAGACTAGCTCCGAAGGCAACACGCGTCCAGCGGGGTCGGACCTCGCCCCTTCTCCTGAGGCGATCTCCAAGCCTGCCACGTAGCCAGCAGTGCAGGACCTAACCCCCTCCGCAGGGATTAGCTCCGAAGGCGCCACGTGGCCAGCAGGCCGCGGGAAGTGTCGACGACGCTCCTCGGCGAATTGGAATTGGCTCTTTTCAGCTATCTTTCTCCCATTTTTATGATTCTTTCCCATTTATATTTCTTTTATAATGTTTTTCTATATGCAATGGATGAATATGAAATTGAGGGTGTTACAAGGTAGACGAAGGCACTGTACGTGGGACCCACGTGTAGTGTTTTAAACATTTCCTCGATTTTCAGTTTTAGTTCAAACTTTAAACCCACATAACTTTAGGTAGGAAACTCCAAATAGAGTGAACCAAATTTTGTTGGATTCAGCTCTCTGGGTACATTCCAGCAAATCAATTTTAACTTCATGAAAATCCTTAGTTCTCCAGAATTAATTCTTCAAAATTTAAAATTTTTAGAATTTTAACTGGAGAACCCTTTGGAGGAAAATTCTGAAATTTTGCTGGGATGTTCACCAAAATATCTATGAACTACCATAAAAATTTCAGATCCATTTCAGCTCATTTGACCCATCTAATGGTGTGATTGATAAATCTGTTCCAGAGAAAATAGAAAATATCGAGAAACATTTTCAGAATTTCTTTGAAATTGTTTAGCTCATATCTTTAGCTAGGAACCTTCAAATTAAGTGAGACCTTCAAACTCCATTAGAACCCTGTGAAAATCTAGTTTTCAGAAAGTCATGGCTTGCTCCAAGAAAATCCATAGAACACCCTAGGAGCTCCAATTAAGGCCAAGTACATAATTATTTTTGGAGAGCTCAAATGAGCTATGCTGCAAATGAAACTTGGCCAAGTGTCTGTATAGGTTATAACAAAACCACAGTAAAAATTTCAGAGTCATTGGGTCTGTCTAGTGAGACTTATAGTATTCACAAGATTAAATTCAAATGCATTTAAATTGATACACATACATGTTATCTCATGTAGTCGCTAAGGTCGAGGAGGAACCCGAAGTCTTAGACTTCGTCACTCCGGAAGAGCAGCTAGCCTACAACCAAGAGCAGCAAGGCAAGCTCTGGTTTGCATTAACCTTTTTACAAATTTTTACTGTTTTGAGAACTTACTTTAAGCACCACTTACTTCTTGCATTAGAGTCTTGTTTGAAACCCGAATGCATAGCGAAGAAAAACATGGGTTGGGATTAGGATTGAAAACCCCGTTTAGCTACTGCAATGCTAAGATAGTGTAGGATTCGGTACAAGTCGAGTAGTTGGAACTACTCGTGAGGATAGGCTAGAGGCACTCGACTCGGGTAAAGATAGCAAATGAAACACATGGCAAGAAAAATGAGACCGAGCGGAGAGTAAGGGCGGCAGGACTTTGGGTCCTGGGTGCTATAGCTCCACTTGTGTTGATTGAGGACCGAGCCGTGTGCGGGCCTGTTGAACAAGCTGGAACAGTACCGAAGACCTACCGGCTATACGGTAACTGGGAAACCGATGTAACTCGGGTAGCTGGGTATTGAGGCATTGCCTGTCGTTCAAAGGGTAGGTTGGGAGCTCGAGGTGTAAATCGGCTCGCGGCACTGTGGATGTGCGCACAGAGACCTCTTGCTCGGGACGATAGGACCGGTTCAATATTTGGCTGACGGGTGAAAGGTGGTTGCGTACGAGGTCCGTGATGGTTGCTGTAGGCAACATCGAGTACGGTGTACGTGACGGGTTATTCGGGTAACCCTGCAGGTGTAAATCGATTATAATCGCCGTCCCTCGCGGTCAGTGAGTACCACTTGTTCACTGTACCATGACGTAGAAAGAACAGGCTAGATTCGTGTTAAAGGTTTGCTGATTTGAAAGATATACCTTGCTTGTTAATGTCTTGTTGTAGTTTAGAGCTAATTAAAGTTCTTTTCAACTTCGGCAAAGTACATGAGAGAAATGCGTTTCTTGTTTGATTGCGGCTCTCTCATGTGCTTGAGCGTAAGGTTCTCCACCACCTGCTGCTAAAACATTGAAAGTAAGGTTCAACTAATTAGGCGAGTACTTTGCAACTTATTTTACCTCATGTACCCAAAAACCATTCATGTAGAAGTTTCATGTATAGGGGAGACAGGTCAGACTGGCTGAGCCATCGTGCTCACTGCTTGTGTTTGAAGCTATTGCAGGGGTTTATGAGGAAGGGACTCCCGAGGAGGAGACGGAACCTCAGGAGGGGAACCCCGTCGAGTGGGAGTCGTGCACGCCGCCGTGTTAGTGTGTGTGCGTGCTAGCAGGGACACGTTCACGGGCTGAATGTGAACTCGATGCATAGTCTACGCCCGTGAGTGTGGACTGGACTATTTTGTTGTAAAATGTTCATAAACTGGTTTATGTAATAAAAATTTGTTTCCGCTTTGTATCTTTGACGTGCGTTATCCGGTGCTGAGCAACGCAGCACCCCTCAGCGTGATCCTGGCTCGACAAGGCCGTGGGGTTATGTCAGTTTCAATATAATTTTTCTGACTCAAATAGAGAAGCCCGGATTTCCTATTCCTTATTATCTCCATGCCAAGGATTTTCTTAGCAACACCAAGATCCTTCATATCAAATGTACTACTCAAGCGTGCCTTTAAAGTAGTCACTTCTTTCTTGCTCTTGGCAGCAATCAACATATCATCAACATATAGCAATAGGTATATAGGTGATCCATCGACAACTTTAATGTATACACAATTGTCAAACTGAGATCTAGCAAAGCCATGTGAAATCATAAAAGAATCAAACCTCTTATACCATTGCCTTGGAGATTGCTTGAAGCCATATAATGACTTCTTCAACTTGCATAGTCTTCTTTTCCAGGGACAATGGACCCCTCAGATCGGTCCATGTAAATGTCCTCCGCCAAGTCTCCATGTAAAAAAGCGGTTTTCACATCAAGCTGCTCAAACTCATAATCATGCATAGCAACAATACTGAGGAAAGTACGAATAGAACTATGCTTCACAACTGGAGAATAGACATCAGTATAATCAATACCTGTAATCTGACTAAATCCTTTAGCAACTAACCTTGCTTTGTACCTTGCAGGTTCATTTGGAGTCATTCCTTCCTTTCTTTTATAAATCCACTTGCACTTAACAGGCTTCTTGCTAGTGGGCAAGGAACAATTTCCCAGGTATCATTTTTCTGAAGTGACACCATCTCATCATGCATTGCACCAATCCACTTTGTGCTATCAGCAGACAAGATAGCTTCTATATAATTGGAAGGCTCATGAACACATTCAATTTCTTCTGCAACAATCAAGGCAAAAGCAACATTACATTCTTCAATCCACCTTGTGGGGCAAACAATCTCCTTCCGAGGCTGAGCTTCGGTGAGAGACTCCTGTGGTGGCTGCACAATAGGTGAGGAATGTGTAGCAGGAGACAAATCTTCAGTAGCAGGGTGAACATCAACAACACTTTGACTTAGAGCAGGAACATCATCATTAACTAGCTCCACCTGCACGCTGATAGTCTCAGGATTCTGGTTATTAAAACTGGTAGCCAAGTCATTTGTGAACATAGTAGACTCATTGAATACAACATTTCTACTAAAAATGCCTTCTGTTTATCTGTATCCCATAATTTATAAGCTTTGACACCAGTACCATAACCCAAGAAAATGCACTTCATAGCTCTAGGCTCAAGTTTTCCATTATCAACATGTGCATGAGCAGTGCAGCCAAAACTCTCAATTTAGAGTAGTCACAAGGTGAGCCAGACTATACCTCGATTGGAGTTTTCTTATCAATACTTGTGGAAGGAGAACGGTTTATTAAGTAGCACGCCGTGGAAGCAACTTCTGCCCAGAATTATCTGCTTAAACCCGAATTGGATAGCATACAATGGGCCTTTGAAATTATTGTTCTGTTCATATGTTCTGCAACACCGTTTTGTTAGGGAGTGTATGGAATTGTATTGTGCCTCAGAATTCCTTCCTTCCTGTAATAATATTTAAATGCACTAGAATAGAACTCCATGCCATTATCAGTTCTTAGAATTTTTACCATCCGTTCTGTTTGCTTTTCAACCATAACCTTCCACTCCTTGAATGACTGAAATGCATCTGATTATGATTCAAAAAATAAGGCCAAACTCGACGTGAGTAATCATTAATAATAGTTAACATATAACTAGCACCACCATAAGATGTTTTTCGAGAAGGACCCCATAAATCAGCATGCATATAATCAAGAATACATTTAGTATTATGGATAGCAGTATTGAACTTGACTCTTTTATGCTTACCAAACACACAGTGCTCACAAAAATCAAGTGATTCTGCCTTGCAACCTTCAAGTAGGCCTCTTTTGCTTAATTCTGCCAAACCAAGTGCACTGATATGCCCAAAACGCATATGCCAAATTTTAGTGGTATTAGACTGATTAGGAGCAACCACGGCATTAGCAGTAAATGTACTACGTCGAAGCACATATAAGTTGGCAGCTTTTAAATCACCTTTCATGACAATGAGGGAACCTTTGGTTATCTTCAAAACTCCACCTTCAACGGAATATTTGTACCCTTTCACGTCGAGGGTACTAAGGGAGATGAGATTCCTGAACATGGTTGGGACATGCCGTACTTCTATTAACGTTCGTACAATCCCATCAAACATTATGATTTGAACAGTACCAATGCCAGTGACCTCACATGCTGTGTTGTCACTCAACTGTAAGGGCCTCAGTTTGTGACACATAGTTGAAGTGTTCATCACCATACACACACACACCTCATTTGAGGAAAGATAATGAACACAAATGAAGAGCAAGTAACCACCATCAACATGCTCATTAGAGAACAAACTCACATATTGCAAAAGTGGTATTTCCCACATGTGATATAGGTCGGCTGGACATATGAAAACTCCTACACATTGCTAAGGATGTCCATGCCAAGTTTCACCCAAAATTCAAAACCTTTTGAGGTCATTTTGGGTATAGTTAGAAAGAGGACAGTTTAAAACCATATTCAAATTCAAACTGTTTTTATCCCATGAATTTAAAAGTGGGAGGCATATTATTATTCAGCACATTTTTGTGAGCTCACACACCAATTTTCACTTCATTTGGAGTTGATCTTGACATGAGCTAAGTGGGACAAATTCAAACTTTATTTGAATTCAAAACTGAACTTGTGCTGAAATTCATCCAAACCAAACCCAATTTGAATTCTACTCAATTCAAATGGCTCATGGGTGAATAATTTGAATACCCAGGGGTATTTTGGGGCTCACTGTTTACTACAGTGGTTAGGAGTAAATTTCAGAGGTTAAACCCCAGGTGGGACCCACATGTCATAGAGAGAAAGAGGAGAAACTTGCACCCAAAGTCAGAGTCTCGGTGGGAACTTCCACCGAGCAGCTGCCGACTCCACGCTCGGGAGCAGCTGCGCTCGCCACCGAGGAGCAGCAGCGCCACCAGCTGCTTCCCGCACTCACACGCGAGCACAAGGGCGGTTCCAGGGCCCTCTTAAGGCGCTCCACGGGGGCAGGCACCGATCATTTCCTCCTCTCCCACGATCACCGAGCTACCAACCTGCCGCCTCTCTGCTCAATCGGAGAACCACGAAACCAGCTCTCCTTCTCCCTCCCCGAGCTGCTAGACGGCTACCTGAGATCGCACTCCACCTCCCCAACGCCAGAAACCCCGAGTTTCGACCTCCGTTGCCCGAAAATGATTGCCACCGCGGCGACCTAGCCTCAGCCGAGAGTCAGGCGCCCGTGGACAGTGTTCCACAGGCGTTTTCAGGGTCCAGCAAGAGAGGCAACAGGAGAGCGCGACCACCGTGCTGCTCTCCTCCAAGTTTGGAAGCAAACCGTGAAGAATCCACGGAGAATTTCCAGTTTTTGCTCCGGCGACCGTAAACCGAGCTTCCGGTACGGATTCTTCAAATTCTCGCTCTATGATCTTTCGGTGGTTATCAAATCTTGCACATAGACGCTGGACTAGCCGGCGATCAAGTTCTTTTCTGCATCCGTGGCGTGAAACTGTCTAGGAGTGACGAATTTCGAGCTCGATCAAGGGCGGTCATGGCGGGCACGATCGGTCACACGGTGCCGACCGACTTGCCGCCATCCCTGAACCCTTTTGACACCTTGTCGAGCTTCCTAGAGGTACACTGATGCTGTAGGACCGTTTGTTCGAGATGTTGGCAGGCTGGAACCCACGGTCGACGGCGCCGAACCTCAACCGAGGCCGCGGCACGTCGCCGGGCTATTTCCGGTCACCCCCAGCCCGACCTGACACCACCGACGTGTTCCTCGACGTCGACAACCCCCTGCCGGCGAGTTTCAGACCATGGGAGGTCTGGCAGCGGCGAGCCGGCGAGCTCTGGGTCTGCTCCGGCGAGGTCGGCGGCGCGGGCGCGAGAGAGCGGCGGGAGGAAGACGAAGCCGGCTGGCCCACGTGTCAGCGGCTGAAGAATTTAAATCGGGATCGGGTGTGGCCGGGATCGGCTGTGCTGGCGCACAAATACCCTGTGGGCCTCAGTGTGCCGGACACCTCCGTGCTCAACACGTGTCCCGCGGGCCCCCGCAAGTTTAAACTTCTCCCCGATTTTCAGAATTCTTCCAAACTTCAAATCCTCATAACTTTGGCTAGAAAGCTCCAAATCGAGTGAACCAAATTTTGTTGGATTCAGCTCTCTGAGCACTTTCCAGCAAATTAAGTTTCACTTCATGAAAATCCTTATTTATCCAGAATTAATTCCTCAAATTTTAAAATGTTTGGAATTTTAACTGGAGAATCCTTTGGAGGAAAATCCTGAAATTTTACTGGGATGTTCACCAAGATATCCCTGAACCACCATAAAAATGTCAGATCCATTTGAGCTCATTTGATACACCTAATGGTGTGATTAGTGAAACTGTTCCAGAGAAAATAGAAAATGTTCAGAAACATTTTCAGAATTTCCCCTGAAATTGTTTAGCTCATAACTTTAGTTAGGAACCTTCAAATTAAATGAGACCAACTCCATTAGAACCCTCTGAGAATCTAGTTTTCATAAAGACATAGTTTGTTTCATGATTAGAACACCCTAAAAGCCTTCAATTAAGGTCAAGTACATAATTAATTGTGGAGGGCTCAAATGAGCTTTGCTGCAACTAAAACTTGACCAAGTCTCTGTCTAGGTTGTAACCAAGCCACAGTAAAAGTTTCATAGTCAGCGAGCCTGTCTAGTGGGACTTATAAGTTTCACAAATTCAAACTTAATATAAATGCATTCAAATTAATACATGTATGTCTTATATCATGTAGTCGCTAAGGTCGAGGAGGAACCCGAAGTCCTAGACTTCGTTACTCCGGAGGAACAGCTAGCCTACGACCAAGAGCAGCAAGGCAAGCCCCGGTTTGCAATAACCTTTTTACAAATTTTTATTGTTTTGAGCACTTACTTGAGTATCGTACATTCTTGCATTAGAGTCTTGTTTGGAAACCTAATTGCATAGCCAAGAAAACCATTGGTTGGGTTTAGGATTGCAAAACCTCGTTAGCTAATGCAATGTTAAGATATTGTAGGATTCGGTACAAGTCGAGTAGTTGGAACTACTCGCGAGCATAGGCTAGAGGCACTCGACTCGGGTAGAGATAGCACATGATTCACATGGCAAGAAAGATGAGACCGAGCAGAGAGTAAGGGCAGCAGGACTTTGGGGCCTGTGTGCTATAGCTCCGCTTGTGTCGATTGAGGACCGAGCCGTGTGCGGGCCTGTTGAACAAGATAGAACAGTACCGAATACCTACCGGCTATAAGGGAACCGGGAAACCCATGTAACTCGGGTAGCTGGGTATTGAGGCATTGCCCGTCGTTCAGAGGGTAGGTTGAGAGCTCGAGGTGTAAATCGGCTGGCGGCACGGAGATGCGCGCGCAGAGACCTCTTGCTCGGGACGATGGGACTGGTTCAATTTTTGGCTGACGGGTGAAAGGTGGTTGCGTACGGTGTCAGTGATGGTTGTTGTAGGAAACATCTAGTACGGGCGTACATGACAGGTTATTCGGGTAACCCTGCAGGTGTAAATCGATTATAATCGCCGTCCCTCACGGTCAGTGAGTACCACTTGTTCACTGTACCGTGACGTAGAAAGAACAGGCTAGTTACACGTTAAAATGTTGCTGATTGAAAGATGGACTTGATTGCTAATGACTTGCTGTAGTTTAGAGCTAACTAAAGTGCATTTCAACTTTGGGCAAAGTACATGAGAGAAATGTGTTTCTTGTTTGATTGCGGCTCTCTCATGTACCTTAGCATAAGGTTTTCCCCAACCTTCTGCTAAAACTTGAAAGTAAGGTTCTACTAATTAGGCGAGTCCTTGCAAATGATTTTTACCTCATGTAACCCACCACCCCTCATTTAGAAGTTCCATGTTTAGGTGAGACGGGTCAGGCTTGCTGAGCCTTCGTGCTCACTGCTTGTATTTGAAGCTTTTGCAGGGTTCTATGAGGAAGGGATTCCCGAAGAGGAGACGGAACCCCAGGAGGGGAACCCCGTCGAGTGGGAGTCGTGCACGCCGCAGAGTTAGTGTGCATGTGTGCTAGCAACGACACGTTCAAGGGCTGAACGTAGACTTGATGCGTAGTCTACGCCCATGAGTGTAGACTTGACTTATTTTGATGTAAACATGTTCATAAACCAGTTTATGTAATAAAATTTTGCTTCCGCTTTGTACCTTTGATGTGTGTTATCCGGTGCTGTGCAACGCAGCACCCCTCAGCATGATCCTGGCTCGACAAGACCGTGGGGTCATGTCAGCGCTGGTATCAGATCTCGCTTGAGGTTTAACACACTAAAAAGGATCATCTTTTTCAAAAATCCAGTGAGGAACGAGTTAGTAGCCCGTATAAGGATGTTATTAGCATATAGAAAGTGGCATACTAACCTATCTGTCTATGTCGGAAAATCATGTATCTCGGGACGTTTATGTCTTGTGGGGTACACGTAAGCGCTGTCCACCAGTGCGCACAAGCTGAAGGGTGGAACCCCACGGGTGGCAGGTAACCCGACCCGCTTTGATATCGTCTACGACTCTTCATGTCATTTGGGGTATACGAGCAACGTCTGTCCCTGGCGTGCGTGGTGCAACTTGGGAGACCCCGTCACGTGGTCTGAAACGTGAACACGTAACTCAAGGCGTGTTTGGCTTGAGAACATCCGGGCGAGTGATGACGGCAGGGTGTACGAACTGTATGGATTCCGGGCTCGGTGTGCAGCCGAGTCTGACGATTGTTTGAGTTTCTGCAGGTAGCCTGACCACGAAACGGTAGACGTGTAGCATCCGTGTGCGAGTGACGTTTAGTGCCACTGAATTAACAAAGCCGGCTAAGTCCGGTATAGGTTTTTCTTTGTGAGGACGTAGTACCGACATGATCTGTTGACGCATCGACGTCACACCCCACTAAATGAACAACTTCATTGTAAAACTTGAAGGTTTTGATCCAAAGCACTAAAACTTGATGTAATTCTTTCCCTTAATCAGGATATTCAAAGTTAACAAGTTTTCAACTTATAGGTTGTTAAAGACAGAGCACTCTGTTTTCAGCTGAATTAAGGCTGAAGTTAATCAGAGGTTAGAGGTTGAGTTCTTTCGAGGTTGGGGTCATATGATACATTTATGGAAAGCTTTGGAAGAGCTTTTACAATTTTTCTATTGAGGTCCAGAGGTGTTTCATCACTTAACCAATCGAAAAATGCAGTAGAGTTGAAACTGTCCAGAAAACAGGGCAGAGAAAAGACTCTCTGTAAACTCTCTGTAAATTGAGCATAACTTCCTGCATAAAAATCCAAAAATAGAAAATGAGGTAGTTCTGGAAATATTATGAGATGGGGTACAACTTTGTAACAGAAAGTTTTGTCAGATTGAGAGCATAATTAACTGGAATTCTTGGATCAAATCAGTACCTATAGCAGGGAGGTGCTGTCCAATTTTCTCCAGAAATTCTGTTAACTTTGACATCTCATAACTTTTGAACCAGGACAGATCTTAGGACAAGCAAATACTTTCTGGAAAGATATTGAAGTTAGCTTTAACTTTGATGTTGAGCTCCAGAACTAGTTTTTCCTTTAACATGGCCTAAATCAGGTTTAAATGGAAACTGGTCAGGGCTGTCATGGGAACAGCAGATCAGCAGTCAAATTTGTTTAAAATTTGAACTATGTTTCCAAGTTTTATGGGTTCAATGACATGTCTTATGTTATAACTCAGTGGTTTACTGTTTAAATAAATATGTGACATTTCTCAAATATATTTTTACAGATGACAGCAGATAAACAGTTGGAGAACGGATGGGTGGTGTCCCACTGTTCTCACCGCAGCGGCTATCCGGAAACATTGAGGCAGATGCTTCAATATTTCGGATACAACCAGGTGCCGCAGTACTTCACCAAGGAATAAGGCGAAGAGGGGAACAAGACGTGGACAATCCATGTCGAAGTGCCTGCAGGACCTACGCCACCCGGTTGGATGCCGTTCATCGTCACGGTGAGAGGAAGACAACCGGAAGGGATGTGGCAAGTGGCAGCCCGTGACACCATGTCACGTTTCTGCCAACTACACGTGCAGGCTATGGAGGGCACTCCATACGCGCTCGTTCCGGTGGAGGGACGGGCTCAGCATGTGTGGGAAGAGAGGTACCTGGAGGCAACAGACCCGAGTTGCCCAAGGTACAACCCCGCGGAGGCAAATCTCAGCCTCCAGATGAGGGCGGGAAATGCCGTGATGGACAGCCAAGCTGTTCATACGGAGCATCTCGCCACAAAGCTCAAGGAGAGCACGAGCCATGGAGACCATTTCGAGAGTGCTCACAGCGCACTCCGCAATGTGCTCCTTCCGACGATCAAGCGACTGAATGAACAACATAATCAGTTGCATCGTCTGAAGAAGGCGAAGAGGAAAATCCGTGTCGACATCGCGGCGTTGCAAGAACTGGTACAGAATCTGACCCAACAGAACGAGGAACTTACTCAAGAACGAGGACGTGCCGGAGGGCGAGCCAATCCTTGCGGGTATGTTCCAACTCCACCAGCATCCCGCTATAGTACTGTTTGATTCCGGCGCCACGCATAATTTTATTAGCCAAGCTTTCATTGCTAAACACAGCTTGCCAATACTACCCACCGATAGTCCATATTTAATTTGTTCACCGGGTGGGGAGATTTCAGCAAGCGTAATGGTTTCTAAAGCACCATTATGCTTAGCGGGTAGAGTCTACCCTACGTCTCTCATAATCTTAGAGGGACAGAAGGTCGATGTCATCCTAGGGATGTCGTGGTTAACCCGCCACGGCGCTGTTTTAGACACCGTCCTTCGAGTCGTGCACTTAAACTCAGGGGTGCACGGTTCTCACTCATTATTTCTGGACAGTCCAGAAATAAAACTTCCAAGTGTCTATCAAGCCACAGCCATCAGATTGGAAGATATTCCAGTGGTCGGAGAGTTCCCTGACGTATTCCCGGATGATTTGCCGGGGATGCCACCCGTTAGAGAGGTGGAGTTCAAGATTGAACTTGCACCGGGAACCATGCCAATATCCCGAAGGCCGTACAAGATGGCGCCCAAGGAATTGGCTGAACTGAAGACTCAGCTCACGGACCTTCTGGAGAAGGGTTTTATTAGGCCGAGCTCCTCACCATGGGGCTGTTCGGCATTGTTTGTGAATAAGAAGGATGAGACGTTACGGCTTTGCATGGACTATCGTCCATTAAATGCCGTAACTATCAAGAACAAGTACCCGTTGCCGCGGATCGACATGTTGTTTGATCAGTTAGTCGAAGCAAAGATTTTTTCCAAGATGGACTTTGACACGACCCCACTGGTCCTGTCGAGCCAGGATCACGCTGAGGGGTGCTGCGTTGCACAACACCGTATAACACACGTCAAAGGTACAAAGCGGAAGCGGAAGCTTTATTACATAAACAAGTTTATCAACATGTTTACATCAAAATAAGTTTAGTCCACACTCGCGGGCGTAGACTAAGCATCAAGTGCACGTTCAGCCCTCGAACGTGTCCTTGCTAGCACACACGCACACTAACTCTGCGGCGTGCACGACTCCCACTCGACGGGGTTCCCCTCCTGGGGTTCCGTCTCCTCTTCGGGAGTCCCTTCCTCATAGAACCCTGCAAAAGCTTCAAACACAAGCAGTGAGCACGAAGGCTCAGCAAGTCTGACCCGTCTCACCTAAACATGAAACTTCTACATGAGGGTGATGGGTTGCATGAGGTAAAAATCATTTGCAAGGACTCGCCTAATTAGTAGAACCTTACTTTCAAGTTTTAGCAGCAGGTTGTGGAGAACTTTACGCTAAGGCACATGAGAGAGCCGCAATCAAACAAGAAACGCATTTCTCTCATGTACTTTGCCCAAAGTTGAAAAGAACTTTAGTTAGCACTAAGCTACAACATATCATTAACAATCAATATCCAACTTTCAATCAGCAACATTTTAACATGTAACTAGCCTGTTCTTTCTACGTCACGGTACAGTGAACAAGTGGTACTCACTGACCGCGAGGGACGGCGATTATAATCGATTTACACCTGCAGGGTTACCCGAACAACCCGTCACGTACGCCCGTACTCGATGTTGCCTACAACAACCATCACGGACGCCGTACGCGACTACCTTTCACCCGTTAGCCAAATATTGAACCGGTCCCATCGTCCCGAGCAAGAGGTCCCTGCACGCGCATCTCTGTGCCGCCAGCTGATTTACACCTCGAGCTCTCAACCTACCCTCTGAACGACGGGCAATGCCTCAATACCCAGCTACCCGAGTTACATCAGTTTCCCGGTTCCCATATAGCCGGTAGGTCTTCGGTACTGTTCTAGCTTGTTCAACAGGCCCGCACACGGCTCGGTCCTCAATCGACACAAGCGGAGCTACAGCACACAGGCCCCAAAGTCCTGCTGCCCTTACTCTCCGCTCGGTCTCATTTTCTTGCCATGTGTTTCATGTGCTATCTCTACCCGAGCAATGTGCCTCTAGCCTATTCTCGCGAGTAGTTCCAACTACTCGACTTGTACCGAATCCTACTCTATCCTAGCAATGCAGTGGCTAACGGGGTTTGCAATCCTAAACCCCAACCCATGGTTTTCTTGGCTATGCAGTGGGGTTTCCAAACAAGACTCTGATGCACAACATAAAGAAAACAAGTATGTGCTCAAAACAATAAAAATTTATAAAATGGTTAATGCAAACCGGGGCTTGCCTTGCTGCTCTTGGTCGTAGGCTAGCTGTTCCTCCGGAGTAACGAAGTCTAGGACTTCGGGTTCCTCCTCGACCTTAGCGACTACATGATAAGAACAATGTATGTATTAATTAAATGCTTTTGTATTAACTTTGAAGTTGTGAAGTCTATAACCTTTACTAGATAGACCTAATGACTGTGAAACTTTTACTGTGGCTTGGTTACAACCTAAACAAAGACTTGGTCAAGTCTTAGTTGCAGCAAAGCTCATTTGAGCCCTCCACAAATAATTATGTCCTTGACCTTAATTAAAGGCTTTTAGGGTGTTCTAGGTAGTTTCATGAAACAAACTATGACTTTCTGAAAACTAGATTTTCAGAGGGTTCTAATGGAATTGGTCTCACTTAATTTGGAAGTCTCTAACTAAAGATATGAGCTAAACAATTTCAGAGAAAATTCTGAAAATGTTTCTGAACATTTTCTATTTTCTCTGGAACAGTTTTACTAATCACACCATTAGGTGGACTAAATGAGCTCAAATGGATCTGAAATTTTTATGGTAGTTCAAGGATATTTTGGTGAACATCTCAGCAAAATTTCAGGATTTTCCTCCAAGTGATTCTCCAGTTAAAATTCCTAACAGTTTAAACTTTAAGGAATTAATTCTGGAGAATTAAGGAATTTCATGAAGTGAAACTTGATTTTCTGGAAAGTACTCAGAGAGCTGAATCCAGCAAAATTTGGTTCACTCAATTTGGAGCTTTCTAGCCAAAGTTATAAGGATTTGAAGTTTGAAGGAAATCTGAAAATCGGGGAAAAGTTTAAACTCGCGCGTGGGCCCAGGAGACACGCGTCGCACGCCGAAGCGACAGCACACCGCGGCCCACAAGGCTTTTGCGCGCCAGCACACCCGATCCCGGCCACAGCCGGATCCCGATTCAAAATATCGGCCGCTGACAGCTGGGGTCCACCCCCTTCTTCAACCTCGCGACACCCGCGCTCCGCCGCCGAGGGACCTCGCCGGAGAGCTCGCCGCCGGCTGCTGTACAGCTTCAAACTTCTTGATTCTGGCCGCCCCTGCCTACTTTTACTTGGGGAACATGATCCGAGGGTCAGCTGCTCATGACAACGGCCGGAGCATGGTCGGCGACGAGCCGCCATATCGGAACGACTTCGGCCATGACGGCTGACGCTCCTAGTACCTCAGCTACTTGGGAAATCGGTCGGGGAGCATCAGTGGACCTCAGAGAAGGTCGACATGAGCTCGAGGCAGCTCGGGGAAGGCCCGAAATAGGTCCTCACCGTGCGCCCGATACCCCCCGTGCGTTCCGCCATCAGTAGACCTTGAATTACGCCGGGCACAGAAGTCCTCCGGCCCAGAGTTGTGAAGGCAACTTGTGCGTCACCGTGTCTAGTTCGTGTGGGAGTGGCCGGAGGCCCTCTAATCCTTTCTAGAGCACGAATTAAACAGAATCGTACCCGAGGGTCGTTCTGCACACAGAAA
Organism: Neostapfia colusana; assembly: GCA_030760725.1. Taxonomy (NCBI): domain Eukaryota; kingdom Viridiplantae; phylum Streptophyta; class Magnoliopsida; order Poales; family Poaceae; genus Neostapfia; species Neostapfia colusana. The sequence continues at coordinate 96,754,528 of JASWHV010000007.1, read as the reverse complement.
GGGGAAAAGTGGAAATTCGCCGCCGGTGAGCAACCACTCGAGCTGTGGCTCGGGAATGAGCAGCACCGATCACTTGCGCGTCCAAGGGTGCCTTGGCTCGGGCGTGACAACGCCCAGGTTGGGCTGTCCACGAGAGCCCGAGGTGCGGCGGTTTCCAGTTCCGAGTTTGATCTTTCGGCACAGCCGATATCACTCGGTTTCAATCGATTTCTATCAATGGAAAGGATGGAGGATGGTTGCTAGTACCTTGCTGGGACCTTGGAATGGACAGAGGAAGCTGCGATCAGCTCGATCCAGCAGGAACTCGAGCGCCGGTGATGGCAGTGGAGAAATGGATCGTGCACGTCGGCAGCTCGGGGAATGGCGACTGAAGCACGCCGGGGAGGGAATAAATAGGCCGGTCGGCCGGTCTCCGGCTTGGGGCACGCAGCAGGAGCTGGCGCCGGCTGCCCCCTTCGGTGGCGCGCGCGCACAACAGCCGGGAACCGACTGAACTGTGGTTCAGTCGGTTTGCTTTGAGGCTGAGGCTGACATGTGGGTCCCACTCCTCTTTTAACCTCTGAAATTTATTCCTAACAGCTGTGGTAAACAGTGAACCCTATTCTACCCTTGGCAACTCAAATTATTCACCCAAGAGCCATTTGAATTGATCAAAGTTCAAATGAGGTTTGGTTTGAATGAATTTCAGCACAAGTGCAGTTTGAAATTCAAATAAAGTTTGAATTTCTCCCCCTTAGCTCATGTCAAGATCAACTCCAAATGGAGTGAAAATTGGTGTGTGAGCTCACAAAAATGTGCTGAGCAAGAATATGCCTTCCACTTTTAAATTCAGTGGGTGAAAACAGTTTGAATTTGAATATGTTTTCAAACTGCCCCTTTCCTATCTACACCCAAGATGACCTCAAAAATGTTTTGAATTTGGGTGAAACTTGGCATGGACATCCTTAGCAAAGTGTAGGAGTTTTCATATGTCCAGCCCATCTATATCACATGTGGGAAGTACCACTTTTGCAATGTGTGAGTTTGTTCCCTAATGAGCATGTTGATAATTGTTACTTGCTCTTTATTTGTGTTCATCATTTTTCCTCAAATGAGGTGTGTGGTGTGGTGATGAACACTGCAAATGAGTGTCAAAAACTGAGGCCCTTACATTCCTCCCCCCTTAAAAGAATCTCGTCCCGAGATTATAAGGTGAAATGAGAGAGAGGACGGTGGAAATTTTACCGAATATGCGATGTGAAAAAGTCGGGGTAGTTAGTGCGAAGGAACTCTTCGCTCTCCCATGTCGCTTCGTCCATGGAGTGATTACTCCACAGAACCTTGTAGAACCACAACGTACGGTTGCGTGTGGTTCGGGCCTTTTCATCAATAATCTGCACCGGTTCCTCCCGATAGGTGAGATCCGGTTGCAGTTCTTCAATGTCTTCCAGCTGAACGGTAGTTGATAGCTTGAGACACTTCCTCAGCTGGGAAATGTGAAAGACGTCGTGCACACCGGAAAGTGCTTCTGGTAATCTTAGCCGGTATGCCACCGATCCACATCTTTCGGTAATCTGGAATGGACCGATGAATCGGGGTGCTAACTTTCCTCTCACCCCAAATCTGTTTACGCCCTTCATTGGAGACACTCGTAGATATACGTGGTCTCCAGCTTCGAATTGTAACGGACGCCTTCTCCGGTCCGCATACTGTTTCTGTCGGGATTGAGCGGCTTTTAGGTTCGCTTGAATTAATCGAACCTTTTCTTCCGCGTTGTTGACAAGATCAATCCCGAAGGTAACCCTCTCGCCAGACTCACACCAATTCAATGGTGTGCGGCATTTTCTCCCGTATAGCGCCTCGTAGGGCGCCATCTTGATGCTGGCTTGGTACCCATTGTTGTACGAGAACTCGGCTAACGGCAAGTGATCATCCCAGTTCTTGCCGTGGTCGATAGCGCAAGCTCGTAGCATGTCTTCTAAGATTTGATTTACCCGCTCCGTTTGCCCATCCGTCTGCGGGTGGTAGGCTGAACTACGGATCAGCTTCGTCCCCAAGGCAGCGTGGAGCTGCTCCCAAAAACGGGACACAAATAAAGTGCCCCGGTCCGATACGATAGTACGGGGTACGCCGTATAAGCATAGGATCCGTGAGATGTACAGTTCAGCGTACTTCTTGGCGTTGTAGTTGGTGTTGACCGGGATGAAATGGGCAACTTTGGTGAGCCGATCGACGATCACCCACACAGAATCATGTTTCTGTAAGGTGGTGGGTAAACCGACGACGAAATCCATGCTCACGTCCTCCCACTTCCAGGCAGGAATGCCCAGTGGTTGCAGCAGTCCCGGTTTCCGCATGTGGTCTGCCTTCACCCGTCGACATGTATCACACTCGGACACGTATTTTGCAGTCTCTCGCTTCATCCGTGTCCACCAAAACTTGCTTCTGAGTTCTTGATACATCTTGTTGCTGCCGGGGTGAATAGAAAACTTTGATAAGTGAGCCTCATCAAAGATTTTCTTCCGTAACTCCGGGTTTCGGGGTACGACGATCCGGTCCTTGAACCATAGGACGCCGTCTCCGTCCTTCCGGAAACATTTCAACTCCCCACTGTCTACACGTCTCCGTAAATGTGACATGCCCTTGTCATTCTTCTGGGCTGCCGCTATCTCTTCACGGATGGTGGGGATCAAAGCTAGGTTGTAGAGAGCTCCGTGTGGAATCACATGGAGTGGTGGTTCGCTCTCTCCCAACGGTGTGATGGTCAGATTATTGACGTGTGACTTGCGGCTTAGCGCGTCTGCCACAACGTTTGCCTTGCCCGGATGATAATGGATCTCTATCTCGTAATCCTTTATCAGTTCTAACCATCTTCGTTGCCTCATGTTCAGCTCCTTCTGAGTGAATATGTACTTGAGGCTTTTGTGGTCGGTATATAAATGTACGAGGTTACCGAGTAGGTAGTGCCTCCACATTTTCAGTGCGAGTACCACGGCAGCGAGCTCCAAGTCGTGAGTTGGATAATTTTGCTCATGATTCCTAAGCTGCCGTGACCCATACGCGACCACCCTTCGGTCTTGCATCAACACACATCCGAGCCCAATGCCGGATGCATCGCAGTACACATCGAACGGTTTTGTTGTGTCTGGCTGCGCCAAAACCGGTGCTGATGTCAGGTGCTTGACTAAAGCCTTGAATGCTGCTTCACATGCTGGACTCCAAACATATTTGGTAGCCTTCTTCAGCAGCTCTGTCATTGGCTTGGCAATCTTCGAGAAGTTCGGAATGAACCTCCGATAATATCCCGCGAGTCCGAGGAAACTCCGTACCTCATGAACAGTTCTCGGGGATTTCCAATTCAGCACTTGCGTGATTTTGCTCGGGTCCACAGCGATACCCTCCGCTGAGATTATATGCCCGAGGAAAGGCACTTGCGATATCCAAAACTCGCATTTGCTGAACTTTGCGTATAACTTGTGATCCCGCAGCCGTTGCAAGACTATACGCAGATGTTTCTTGTGATCTTCCTCCGACTTGGAATATACCAGGATGTCGTCGATGAAGACCACGACAAACTTGTCCAGCTCCGGCATGAACACCGAGTTCATTAAGTACATGAAGTGAGCTGGAGCATTGGTGAGGCCAAAGGACATGACCAGGTACTCATAAAGTCCGTACCTTGTCGAAAAAGCTGTCTTTGGAATGTCCTCAGCCCTGATCTTAATCTGATGGTACCCGGATCTTAAATCCATCTTGGAAAAGACCTTTGCTTCGACCAACTGATCAAACAACATGTCGATCCGTGGCAACGGGTACTTGTTCTTGATGGTTACGGCATTTAATGGACGGTAGTCCACGCAAAGCCGCAATGTTTCATCCTTCTTTTTGACAAATAATGCCGAACAGCCCCATGGCGAGGAGCTCGGCCTAATAAAACCCTTCTCCAGAAGGTCCGTGAGCTGAGTCTTCAGTTCAGCCAACTCCTTGGGCGCCATCTTGTACGGCCTTCGGGATATTGGCATGGTTCCCGGTGCAAGTTCAATCTTGAACTCCACCTCTCTATCGGGTGGCATCCCCGGCAAATCATCCGGGAATACATCAGGGAATTCTCGGACCACTGGAATGTCTTCCAATCTGATGGTTGTGGCTTGATAGACACTTGGAAGTTTTATTTCTGGACTGTCCAGAAATAATGAGTGAGAACCGTGCACTCCTGAGTTTAAGTGCACGACTCGGAGGACGGTGTCTAAAACAGCGCCGTGGCGGTTTAACCACGACATCCCTAGGATGACATCGACCTTCTGTCCCTCTAAGATAATGAGAGACGTGGGGTACACTCTACCCGCTAAGCATAATGGTGCTTTGGAGACCATTACGCTTGCTGAAATCTTCCCACCCGGTGAACAAATTAAATATGGACTATCGGTGGGTAGTATTGGCAAGCTGTGTTTAGCAATGAAAGCTTGGCTAATAAAATCATGCGTGGCGCCTGAATCAAATAGTACTATAGCCGGATGCTGGTGGAGTTGGAACATACCCGCAAGGATTGGCTCGCCCTCCGGCACGTCCTCAATGGCAAGCTGGTGGACAGTACCGGGCCTAGGGTTTGCCCGCCGCGCATTAGTAGGGTTCCGGGGTTGATTCCTCCCCGGAAACTGTGGTACCACTCCGCCGCCTTGCCTCTCCGGGCAACTGCTCGCGAAGTGTCCTGGACGACCACACTTGTAACATGTGGCCGCTGCTGGTGGAGTACTTGGTGGACGAAAGCCCGGCATGCGTTGCGGAGGTGCAAACGCACGCGGCATCGCCCGCTGCTGCTGCTGTTGTTGCAGTGGTGCTGGCAGTGCCGGCCGGAATGCCGGTGAAGAATACGGCCGACCGCGGAACGGCATCGACCGCTGTGGTGGCTGCCAGCGCGGACCTGATGGTGGGCGATTCACCATCCGAAACTTCTGAGAAGGACCGCCTCCTTCTCCGCTGCTCTGCGGCGCGCTTCGCTTTCGCTCTGCCGCCGCCAACTCCTTGCCGGAGTCTTCCTGAACAATCGCAGCATCAATTATGTCGTTGAGGCTGCCGCGATTGAACATCGCCAGCTTGTCCTTCAGGAGCGGGTTAAGCCCCTGGTAAAAGTGGTCCCGCCGCTTCTCGTCCGTATCTGCGTGATACGACGCGTAGAGTGCGAGATCGTTGAACGCTCTGGAGTACTCCAGCGCGTTCCGGCTCCCTTGTTGCAGGTGTAGGAATTCCTGCGTCTTCCTCTTCATCAAACCGGGCGGTATATGATAGGCCCGGAAGGCCGTCCGAAACTCTGCCCAGGTCATCACTCGGTCGGTGGGTTGTGAAGCACAAAAGTTGGCCCACCACGCGCTCGCGGATCCTTGGAGCTGCTGGACCGCGAACTGAGTCTTGCGCTGCTCGCTGATTTGGAGCAGCCCGAACTTCATCTCTATGGCGCGGAGCCAGTTGTCCGCGTCAAGTGGTTCATCCGCCCTTGAGAATACAGGGGGATGAGTCGCCAGGAAGTCGGAGTAGGAGCTCTGTTGGCGCTCCTCGCGATCTTGACGTCTCTCTGGGCGAGACGTATTGGCGATGAGAGTCTGCAGCAACTCTGTGTGCTGCTGATGCGAGCCCGCCATTGCCGCGACAATGTCGGCCAATGTAACCGTTGGTAGTGGCGGTGGCGGGGTTTGCTGTTGCTGCTGCTGCTGCTGTCCCGAGGAGTCCTCGGGAGGTGGTTGGGAGGTCTCTCCCCCTTGGCTAGTACCTCCAACATCGGGGTTGGCACGAGTACGCGTCATTCTTAGCTGCCCTACTTGGCAACCGTAACCCCCTACTCGGAGTAAAATTCGACCTCCTGTGGGTCGTCCTCCTCCGGTACTTCTGCTGGTGGCTCTGGACCTACCACCTCTTCTCCCATTCCGGGTTCTCCCATTGCTGGAAGACCCAAGACCACCGGTATGCCTAACACCGGGGGCACGAGGTCCTGCAATGCATGCACCTCGTCCATAGCCTGGTTGTAGTCCTCTTCCCAGCCTTGTCCTTCCTCAATAGCGTCGTCCCGCTCTTGAGCAAGGTCCTCATTCTGCTGGGTTAGGGTCTGCACCAGCTCTTGCAACGCCGCAATGTCAACACGGCTCTTCTTCTTTGCCTTCTTCAGACGACGCAACTGATTGTGTTGTTCATTCAGTCGCTTGATCGTCGGAAGGAGCACATTGCGGAGTGCACTGTGAGCACTCTCAAAATGATCTCCACGGCTTGTGCTCTCCTTGAGCTTGGTGGCGAGATGCTCCGTATGAACAGCTTGGCTGTCCATCACAGCGTTTCCCGCCCTCATTTGGAGGCTGAGATTTGCCTCCGCGGGGTTGTACCTTGGGCAACTCGGGTTTGTTGCCTCTAGGTACCTCTCTTCCCACACATGCTGAGCTCGTCCCTCCACCGGAACGAGTGCGTATGGAGTTCCCTCCATAGCCTGTACGTGTAGTTGGCAGAAACGTGACATAGTGTCACGGGCTGCCACTTGCCACATCCCTTCCGGTTGTCTTCCTCTCACCGTGACGGTGAATGGCACCCAACCGGGTGGCGTAGGCCCTGCAGGAACCTCGACATGGATCGTCCACGTCTTGTTCCCCTCTTCGCCTTCTTCCTTGGCGAAGTATTGCGGCATCTGGTTGTACCCGAAATATTGGAGCATTAGCCACAATGCTCCCGGGTAGCCGCTACGGTCAGAGCAGTGGGAAACTACCCACCCGTTCTCCAACCGTTTATCTGCTGCCATCTGTAAAAATATATTTGAGAAATATCAAATATTTATTTAAACAGTAAACCATTAAGTTATAACATAAGATATGTCATTGAACCCTTAACACTTGGAAACATAGTTCAAATTTTTAAACAAATTTGACTGCTGATCTGCTGTTCCCATGACAGCCCTGACCAGTTTCCATATCAATCTGATTTAGGCCAGGTTAAAAGCAAAACCAGTCCTGGAGCTCAACATCAAAGTTAAAGTTAACTTCAATAGCTTTCCAGAAAGTATTTGGTTGGCCTAAGATCTGCTCTGGTTCAAAAGTTATGAGATGTCAAAGTTAACAGAATTTCTGGGAACAATTGGACAGCACCTCCCTGCCTTAGGTACTGATTTGATCCAAGAATTCCAGTTAATTCTGTTCCTAATCTGACAAAACTTTCTGTTACAAAGTTGTAACCCATCTCATAAGCTTCCCAGAACCACCTCATTTTCTATTTTTGGATTTTTATGCAGGAAGTTATGCTTAATTTACAGAGAGTCTACAGAGAGTCTTTGCTCCGTCCTGTTTTCTGGACAGTTTCAACTCTACTGCATTTTTCGAGTGGTTAAGGGATGAAACACCTCTGGAACTCAACAGAAAATTTGTAAAGCTCCTCCAAAGCTTTCCAGAAATGTATCATACGACCCCAACCTCGAAAGAACTCAACCTCTAACCTCTGATTAACTTCAGCCTTGATTTAGCTGAAAACAGAGTGCTCTGTCCTTAACATCCTATAAGTTGAAAATTTATTAACTTTGAATATCCTGTTCAAGGGAAGGAGTTACATCAAGTTTTACTACTTTGGATCAAAACCATCAAATTTTAAATGAAGTTGTTCATTTTGTTGGGTGTGACGTCGAGGCGTCACCAGATTATGTCGGTACTACGTCCTCACAAAGGAAAAACCTATACCGGATTTAGCCGGCTTCGTTAGTTCAGTGGCACTACTCGTCACTCGCACACGGATGCTACACGTCTACCGTTTCGTGGTAAGGCTACCTGCAGAAACTCAAACAATCATCAGACTCGGCTGCACACCGAGCCCGGAATCCATACAGTTTGTACACCCGGCCGTCATCACTCGCCCGGATGTTCTCAAGCCAAACACGCCTTGAGTTACGTGTTCACGTTTCAGACCACGTGACGGGGTCTCCCATGTTGCACCACGCACGCCAGGGACAGACGTTGCTCGAATACCCCAAACGACATGAAGAGTCGTAGAGGATATCAAAGCGGGTCGGGTTACCTGCCACCCGTGGGGCTCCACCCTTCAGCTTGTGCGCACTGGTGGACAGCGCTTACGTGCACCCCCCAAGACATGAACGTCCCGAGATGCACGATTTTCCGACATAACAAATAAGTTAATAAGCCACTTTCTATATACTAATAACATCCTTATACGGGCTACTAACTCGTTCCTCACTGGATTTTTGAAAAAGAAGACCTTTGTACTGTGTTAAACCTCAAGCGAGCTCTGATACCACGCTGACACGACCCCACTGGTCCTGTCGAGCCAGGATCACGCTGAGGGGTGCTGCGTTGCACAACACCGTATAACACACGTCAAAGGTACAAAGCGGAAGCGGAAGCTTTATTACATAAACAAGTTTATCAACATGTTTACATCAAAATAAGTTTAGTCCACACTCGCGGGCGTAGACTAAGCATCAAGTGCACGTTCAGCCCTCGAACGTGTCCTTGCTAGCACACACGCACACTAACTCTGCGGCGTGCACGACTCCCACTCGACGGGGTTCCCCTCCTGGGGTTCCGTCTCCTCTTCGGGAGTCCCTTCCTCATAGAACCCTGCAAAAGCTTCAAACACAAGCAGTGAGCACGAAGGCTCAGCAAGTCTGACCCGTCTCACCTAAACATGAAACTTCTACATGAGGGTGATGGGTTGCATGAGGTAAAAATCATTTGCAAGGACTCGCCTAATTAGTAGAACCTTACTTTCAAGTTTTAGCAGCAGGTTGTGGAGAACTTTACGCTAAGGCACATGAGAGAGCCGCAATCAAACAAGAAACGCATTTCTCTCATGTACTTTGCCCAAAGTTGAAAAGAACTTTAGTTAGCACTAAGCTACAACATATCATTAACAATCAATATCCAACTTTCAATCAGCAACATTTTAACATGTAACTAGCCTGTTCTTTCTACGTCACGGTACAGTGAACAAGTGGTACTCACTGACCGCGAGGGACGGCGATTATAATCGATTTACACCTGCAGGGTTACCCGAACAACCCGTCACGTACGCCCGTACTCGATGTTGCCTACAACAACCATCACGGACGCCGTACGCGACTACCTTTCACCCGTTAGCCAAATATTGAACCGGTCCCATCGTCCCGAGCAAGAGGTCCCTGCACGCGCATCTCTGTGCCGCCAGCTGATTTACACCTCGAGCTCTCAACCTACCCTCTGAACGACGGGCAATGCCTCAATACCCAGCTACCCGAGTTACATCAGTTTCCCGGTTCCCATATAGCCGGTAGGTCTTCGGTACTGTTCTAGCTTGTTCAACAGGCCCGCACACGGCTCGGTCCTCAATCGACACAAGCGGAGCTACAGCACACAGGCCCCAAAGTCCTGCTGCCCTTACTCTCCGCTCGGTCTCATTTTCTTGCCATGTGTTTCATGTGCTATCTCTACCCGAGCAATGTGCCTCTAGCCTATTCTCGCGAGTAGTTCCAACTACTCGACTTGTACCGAATCCTACTCTATCCTAGCAATGCAGTGGCTAACGGGGTTTGCAATCCTAAACCCCAACCCATGGTTTTCTTGGCTATGCAGTGGGGTTTCCAAACAAGACTCTGATGCACAACATAAAGAAAACAAGTATGTGCTCAAAACAATAAAAATTTATAAAATGGTTAATGCAAACCGGGGCTTGCCTTGCTGCTCTTGGTCGTAGGCTAGCTGTTCCTCCGGAGTAACGAAGTCTAGGACTTCGGGTTCCTCCTCGACCTTAGCGACTACATGATAAGAACAATGTATGTATTAATTAAATGCTTTTGTATTAACTTTGAAGTTGTGAAGTCTATAACCTTTACTAGATAGACCTAATGACTGTGAAACTTTTACTGTGGCTTGGTTACAACCTAAACAAAGACTTGGTCAAGTCTTAGTTGCAGCAAAGCTCATTTGAGCCCTCCACAAATAATTATGTCCTTGACCTTAATTAAAGGCTTTTAGGGTGTTCTAGGTAGTTTCATGAAACAAACTATGACTTTCTGAAAACTAGATTTTCAGAGGGTTCTAATGGAATTGGTCTCACTTAATTTGGAAGTCTCTAACTAAAGATATGAGCTAAACAATTTCAGAGAAAATTCTGAAAATGTTTCTGAACATTTTCTATTTTCTCTGGAACAGTTTTACTAATCACACCATTAGGTGGACTAAATGAGCTCAAATGGATCTGAAATTTTTATGGTAGTTCAAGGATATTTTGGTGAACATCTCAGCAAAATTTCAGGATTTTCCTCCAAGTGATTCTCCAGTTAAAATTCCTAACAGTTTAAACTTTAAGGAATTAATTCTGGAGAATTAAGGAATTTCATGAAGTGAAACTTGATTTTCTGGAAAGTACTCAGAGAGCTGAATCCAGCAAAATTTGGTTCACTCAATTTGGAGCTTTCTAGCCAAAGTTATAAGGATTTGAAGTTTGAAGGAAATCTGAAAATCGGGGAAAAGTTTAAACTCGCGCGTGGGCCCAGGAGACACGCGTCGCACGCCGAAGCGACAGCACACCGCGGCCCACAAGGCTTTTGCGCGCCAGCACACCCGATCCCGGCCACAGCCGGATCCCGATTCAAAATATCGGCCGCTGACAGCTGGGGTCCACCCCCTTCTTCAACCTCGCGACACCCGCGCTCCGCCGCCGAGGGACCTCGCCGGAGAGCTCGCCGCCGGCTGCTGTACAGCTTCAAACTTCTTGATTCTGGCCGCCCCTGCCTACTTTTACTTGGGGAACATGATCCGAGGGTCAGCTGCTCATGACAACGGCCGGAGCATGGTCGGCGACGAGCCGCCATATCGGAACGACTTCGGCCATGACGGCTGACGCTCCTAGTACCTCAGCTACTTGGGAAATCGGTCGGGGAGCATCAGTGGACCTCAGAGAAGGTCGACATGAGCTCGAGGCAGCTCGGGGAAGGCCCGAAATAGGTCCTCACCGTGCGCCCGATACCCCCCGTGCGTTCCGCCATCAGTAGACCTTGAATTACGCCGGGCACAGAAGTCCTCCGGCCCAGAGTTGTGAAGGCAACTTGTGCGTCACCGTGTCTAGTTCGTGTGGGAGTGGCCTGAGGCCCTCTAATCCTTTCTAGAGCACGAATTAAACAGAATCGTACCCGAGGGTCGTTCTGCACACAGAAAGGGGAAAAGTGGAAATTCGCCGCCGGTGAGCAACCACTCGAGCTGTGGCTCGGGAATGAGCAGCACCGATCACTTGCGCGTCCAAGGGTGCCTTGGCTCGGGCGTGACAACGCCCAGGTTGGGCTGTCCACGAGAGCCCGAGGTGCGGCGGTTTCCAGTTCCGAGTTTGATCTTTCGGCACAGCCGATATCACTCGGTTTCAATCGATTTCTATCAATGGAAAGGATGGAGGATGGTTGCTAGTACCTTGCTGGGACCTTGGAATGGACAGAGGAAGCTGCGATCAGCTCGATCCAGCAGGAACTCGAGCGCCGGTGATGGCAGTGGAGAAATGGATCGTGCACGTCGGCAGCTCGGGGAATGGCGACTGAAGCACGCCGGGGAGGGAATAAATAGGCCGGTCGGCCGGTCTCCGGCTTGGGGCACGCAGCAGGAGCTGGCGCCGGCTGCCCCCTTCGGTGGCGCGCGCGCACAACAGCCGGGAACCGACTGAACTGTGGTTCAGTCGGTTTGCTTTGAGGCTGAGGCTGACATGTGGGTCCCACTCCTCTTTTAACCTCTGAAATTTATTCCTAACAGCTGTGGTAAACAGTGAACCCTATTCTACCCTTGGCAACTCAAATTATTCACCCAAGAGCCATTTGAATTGATCAAAGTTCAAATGAGGTTTGGTTTGAATGAATTTCAGCACAAGTGCAGTTTGAAATTCAAATAAAGTTTGAATTTCTCCCCCTTAGCTCATGTCAAGATCAACTCCAAATGGAGTGAAAATTGGTGTGTGAGCTCACAAAAATGTGCTGAGCAAGAATATGCCTTCCACTTTTAAATTCAGTGGGTGAAAACAGTTTGAATTTGAATATGTTTTCAAACTGCCCCTTTCCTATCTACACCCAAGATGACCTCAAAAATGTTTTGAATTTGGGTGAAACTTGGCATGGACATCCTTAGCAAAGTGTAGGAGTTTTCATATGTCCAGCCCATCTATATCACATGTGGGAAGTACCACTTTTGCAATGTGTGAGTTTGTTCCCTAATGAGCATGTTGATAATTGTTACTTGCTCTTTATTTGTGTTCATCATTTTTCCTCAAATGAGGTGTGTGGTGTGGTGATGAACACTGCAAATGAGTGTCAAAAACTGAGGCCCTTACAGACTTAAGATCCGGGTACCATCAGATTAAGATAAGGGCAGAGGACATTCCAAAGACAGCTTTCTCGACGAGGTACGGACTTTATGAGTACCTGGTCATGTCCTTCGGCCTCACCAATGCTCCAGCTCACTTTATGTACTTGATGAACTCGGTATTCATGCCGGAGCTGGACAAGTTTGTCATGGTCTTCATCGACGACATTCTGGTATATTCCAAGTCGGAGGAAGATCACAAGAAACATCTGCGTATAGTCTTGCAACGGCTGCGGGATCACAAGTTATACGCAAAATTCAGCAAATGCGAGTTTTGGATATCGCAAGTGCCTTTTCTCAGGCATATCATCTCAGCGGAGGGTATCGCTGTGGACCCGAGCAAGATCACTCAAGTGCTGAATTGGAAATCCCTGAGAACTGTTCACGAGGTACGGAGTTTCCTCGGGCTCGCGGGATATTATCGGAGGTTCATTCCGAACTTCTCGAAGATTGCCAAGCCAATGACAGAGCTGCTGAAGAAGGCTACCAAATATGTTTGGAGTCCAGCATGTGAAGCAGCATTCAAGGCTTTAGTCAAGCACCTGACATCAGCACCGGTTTTGGCGCAGCCAGACACAACAAAACCGTTCGATGTGTACTGCGATGCATCCGGCATTGGGCTCGGATGTGTGCTGATGCAACACCGAAGGGTGGTCGCGTATGGATCACGGCAGCTTAGAAACCATGAGAAGAATTATCCAACTCATGACTTGGAGCTCGCTGCCGTGGTACTTGCACTAAAAATGTGGAGGCACTACCTACTCGGTAACCTCGTACATTTGTATACCGACCACAAAAGCCTCAAGTACATATTCACTCAGAAGGAGCTGAACATGAGGCAACGAAGATGGTTAGAACTGATAAAGGACTACGAAATAGAGATCCATTATCATCCGGGCAAGGCAAACATAGTGGCAGATGCGCTGAGCCGCAAGTCACACGTCAACAATCTGACCATCACACTGTTGGAAGAGAGCGAACCACCACTGCATGTGATTCCACATGGAGCTCTATACAACATAGCTTTGATCCCCACCATCCGTGAAGAGATAGCGGCTGCTCAGAAACATGAAAAGGGCATGTCGCATTTGCGGAGACGTGTAGACAGTGGGGAGCTGAAATGTTTCCGGAAGGACGGAGACGGCGTCCTATAGTTCAAGGACCGGATCGTCGTACCCCGTAACCCAGAATTACGGAAAAAGATCTTTGATGAGGCTCACTTGTCAAAGTTCTCTATTCACCCCGGCAGCAACAAGATGTATCAAGAACTCAGAAGCAAGTTTTGGTAGACACGGATGAAGCGTGAGACTGCAAAATACGTGTCCGAGTGTGATACATGTCGAAGGGTGAAGGCAGACCATATGCGGAAACCGGGACTGCTGCAACCACTGGGCATTCCTGCCTTGAAGTGGGAGGACGTTAGCATGTACTTCATCGTCGGTTTACCCACCACTCTTCAAAAGCATGATTTTGTGTGGGTGATCGTCGATCGGCTCACCAAAGTTGCCCATTTCATACCGGTCAACACCAACTACAATGCCAAGAAGTACGCTGAACTGTACATCTCACGGATCCGATGCTTGTACGGCGTACCCCGTACCATCATATCAGATCAGGGCACTTTATTTGTGTCCCGTTTTTGGGAGCAGCTGCATGCTGCCTTGGGAACGAAGCTGATCCATAGTTCAGCCTACCACCCGCAGACGGATGGGCAAACCGAGCGGGTAAATCAGATCCTAGAAGACATGCTACGAGCTTGCGCTATCAACCACGGCAAGAATTGGGATGATCACTTGCCGTTAGCCAAGTTCTCATACAATAATGGGTACCAAGCCAGCATCAAGATGGCACCTTACGAGGCGCTATACGGTAGGAAGTGCCGCACACCATTGAACTGGTGTGAGTCTGGCGAAAGGGTTACCTTCGGGATTGACCTTGTCAACAACGCGGAAGAAAAGGTTCGACTGATTAAAGCGAACCTAAAAGCCGCTCAATCCCGTCGGAAACAGTATGCGGACCGGCGAAGGCGCCCATTACAATTCAAAGTTGGAGATCACGTATATCTACGGGTGTCTCCAATGAAGGGCGTAAACAGATTTGGGGTGAGAGGAAAGTTGGCACCCGGATTCATCGGTCCATTCCAGATTACCGAAAGATGTGGATCAGTGGCATACCGGCTGAAATTACCAGAAGCACTTTCCGGTGTGCACGACGTCTTTCACATTGCCCAGCTGAGGAAGTGTCTTAAGCTATCAACTACCGTTCAGCTGGAAGATATTGAAGAACTGCAACCGGATCTCACCTATCGGGAGGAACCGGTGCAGATTATTGATGAAAAGGCCCGAACCACACGCAACCGTACGTTGTGGTTCTACAAGGTTCTATTGTAAAAGCCCAAGAAAAGGGACTTGCAAAAACTTTTCTGCACCTCACAACACAACAGTTTTGTTGTGGGTAGATTGTGAAATATTGTGAAGAGCAAGTGACCTCCATCAAAGGAGTGATTAGAAGGGAAAGCCTTCACTTTCACAAAGTAGGGTTTGTGCACATGAACATGAGAGGTTGAGCTCACCCTAGGATTTAAAAAGTCTTGGGAAGGTTCAGTCCAAAGCTCATGCAAATTCAACAATTTTTTAGGCACTTTTGGGTTATTTCAAAAAGAGGCCAATTTGAATGTAAATTCAAATTGCAGCAACTTTCATCACCCAAATTCAAAAGTTAGCTCCATATCTATACTCAGCACATTTTTCTGAGTAAACCCACCAAGTTTCATCTCCATTGGAGCTCATCTTGTCAAGAGCTAAATTTGCAAGAATTCAAAACTGAATTTGAATTTCAGTTTAAATATGAAGCAAATTTGACCAAACAAAGTTTGAATTTGAGAACTCAAATTCAAACCAATACTTGGAGGCTAAGTCTCTCATTAAATGGAGAGTAGCTGAGATATTTGCAGCAGAATTTGGAAAAAGAGATTAGGGGGGAGAGGGGGCCCACAAGTCAGTGGGAGGACTGTTTCCCAAACCGAGCGTGGCTGTTTTCTCCCGACGTCGGTCGAACACCTCGCGCCAGCTGCGGACAGCACCGGCGTCCGACCGCCTCGCCTCGCCACCTCCTGCTCGGCGACCTAGCGCACGCGTGCCCGACGCGGTTTAAGTCCCCAGCCCACGTGAGCCAGCCTCATCTCCTCCGCTTTGCCCGTTCCTACCCGAAACGAAAAACGACACCGCCTCTCCCCTCGGCTCCTCGTCGTGCCATTGATCCAGGCGACCTCGCGACCGGAGTTCAACAGCAAAGACACGCGCCGGGGACTGCTCGAGCTCAAGGTGAAGACCCTACCCTCTTCCATGCTTTGTAGGGGGAGTATTTCCCCGTCTAGTCCTCGGTGCTCGACAAAAACGAGTGATCAGAAATGCTGAAATTCGCAGCGATCGGTCCTGCACAGCGTAAACCTAGCTGAGCATAGGTTCTACACGCCCCCACGGCCACCTAGGATCCAAAACCATCGAAAACCATCAAGCCTTTGCGCTGATATCCAAGTTTTTCGAGCAACAGTCGATATCGGGCCTAGGTCGACGGTGAGGTCCCAGCCCCGGCTATTTCCATGGCCAACCAAGCTCATATTCGTGCGCAGCATGCCACGGTGGAGCTGTAGGAGCAAACCGCTTGAGAAATAAGGCCCGGAGTAGCCCGGACGACGTCACCGGAGCAGAAGTAGGCTCTGTCGCCGTCGCGGGCATAGTTCCGGCCATTGCCGAGCTCCGGTGAGGGCACCAGCGTGTTCTCCGAGTCGAGTTAGGCACAGGAGGCAAGTTTTGTCGGAGGTCGGGCGGGGAAACGCCCGGCGGCGAGCGCTCCGACGAAGCGCCGCCGCGGGAACTGCGGGAGAGCGCGAGGTAGACGAAGGAGGGGCCGGGTCCACCGGTCAGCCTCTGATCTCGCGCGGGGATCGGGTTTGCGGCCGGGATTCGGTGCGGAAGCGCGGGTAAAACCCCGTGGGCCGCGGTGTGGCCGCTTTCTGAGTGGGCCGGCTCGAGGAGTGGGTCCCACCCGCAGGATTTAAACATTTTTGGAATTTCCAGTTTTAGTGCAAACTTTAGGACCCCATAACCTTGGCTAGGAAGCTCCAAATTTAGTGATTCAAATTGGGTTGGATTCATCTTGCCTAGCTCTGTCCAGATATACAACCCAATTTGTAAGAAACCCATTAATTAATTCTGGAAAATTCTTTAAAGCTTTTCAGCAAAGGAATTTTAGAGGGAGTTTGGTTCATCCAAAAATCCCCAAATTTTGCCAGGATGTTCTTTAGGACATTAGTAAACCCCTGTAAAAGTTTCAGACCGTTTGGAGTTGATTTGGTCAGAGCAATTCAAATTGGAAGGTGCTGTGTTCATTTGAATACAGAAACATTTTCAGAGAATTTCCAAAACTTGGAAATTCGATTCTGGGCAAACCTTGACTCCAAAAATGCTAGGAAAATTCATGCAAACTCTAGGAGCTATAATTGAAATTATAGTTCACTAAGTTGGGTATGAACAGGGGTATTACCTCAGAATAAATTCTTCCTTGCTGATTTGCCAAGAGAATTATTCTGAGCAAACCACTCCATGAAAAGTGCTAATGTTTGGTCCAGAGAGTTTTCTTGTGACAAGGAATTCACACAAAAATTCTCAGCTCCATTGGGGCTCTAGGTCACCCCTGTCCTGTTTAACCACTTAAGGGAATTAATATGGAAAAGGGGGAAAACCACTTAGCATTTAACCATGTGATTAAGTTCAAGCCAAACCACCAACACCAGTTCATATTTAAATTCTTAAACAAAGTTCCAGGTGTTAGAGGCTGGTTATTAGAACTAATAGTAGAAGTCTTACTCTAAAACTCACATTTGCATCTAAATTAACATGTAGTATTTCATTAATGTGTAGCCGTTGAAGAAGAGACTCCGGAAGTGCTGGACTTCCTTCTTCCGGATGAAGAACTAACTCCTGACCAGCAGCAACAAGGCAAGCCCCGGTTTGCATTAACCCTTTTTAAAAAGTTTTACTTTGTTTACATGTGTCATATGAAGTATGTATGTGCATTAGGTATAGGATGAATGAAACCCCACTTGCATAACCAAAGGTTCCTAAAAGAGTGAGGGTAGTGTCAAGGACCTCGAGTAGACAGGCTATGCTTAATGAGTCATAGGACTTCGGTACAAGTCGAGTAGTTGGAATCTACTCGCGAGATAGGCTGGGGACACACGGGTTCGGTTGAGTGATGTGAGATCACTTTAGTAATGAAAATGAGACTAGGCAGGGGCTAGGGCGCAGCAAGAGAGAGTCTTGTGTGCGCAGCCCTGCCCGTGTCGATTGAGGACCGATCCGTGTGCGGCCCTGCTGAACAAGTATTGAACGTACCGAAGGCATATCGGATATATGGGCCCCGATAAACCGATGTAGCCTAAACCTCCGGGCGTCGAGGCATAGCACACCGATTTATAGGTGTAGGTTGAGGGCAGCAAGGTGAAAATCTGCCAACGGGCATAGAGAGATGCTCCGTGTGGGGAACCTCCTGCTCGTTTCGGTGCGACCGGTTCGACATTTGGGCTGTTGGGTGAAAGGTTGTCCCGCACGACATCAAGTGAGCGTGCTGTGCAGCTCCACGGGTGGGCGTACGTGACGTGCTCTTTGGGTTTTCCCTGCAGGTGTATATCGAGTCGATTCACCGTCCCTCGCGGTGACGAGTACTGCTTGTTCACTGCGTCGTAACGTAGACTAATGGATGAGATATGTTGATTCAATGATGCTGATTGATATAATTGTATTGCTACATGTGTGCCACCAAATACTGCTTACTAAATTTCAGATTTCATGAACTGTTAACTTATTGCTAAAAGATGAACTAAGGATGAACTTGTAGGCGTGTCGTTTTGCTGAAATGTTACTATCCTATGTCCATTGTACACCTCATGTAGAGTTTCATGCTTAGGTGAGTCGGTTAAGCCTTGCTGAGCCTTTGTGCTCACGGTTGCTGCTTAAGTGTTTTTCAGGTGAGGAGCCACCCACGGACTCGGAGTACGAGTCCACCGGCGAGGGTTACCCTCCGTCGGGGACCACGGCTGAGTGGGAGCCGTACACGCTGCGCTGAGCTGAGACGTGCAGCTAGTGTGGGTTGACCTAGGGCTGGGCAACCGACTTTTGCTAAATAGGCGGGCGTGAGTTGTATAGTGTAGTCTTCCGCTGTGTAATAGAACAATAGTTGTAACTGAAGTTTGTACCTGTTTGTACAGTTTCAGCTGTTTTTCCCGTGTAATATATTGCGTTCTTATGACGTGTGCTGTCGGGTGTCGCATCGCGCGGCACCACCCTCTGCGATCCTGGATGAGCGGATTCCGGTCCGCCACAGCCTGGTATCAGAGCTGCAGTGGGGATAGCACAGTACTTAAGGACTGCATTATGGGAAAAACTTAGGTATACGGTGAGGAATCGGTAGTTGCCCAAGTAAGGACTATATTAGCATAGTTACTTAAAGTGGCAAAGACTAACTTATGTGTTATAATTCTGAATTTCAATTATGTAACGACGCACTTACGCTCTGGTAAGTATGGTAAGGAACGCCACCGAAAGCGGTTCAATTTCGGTTAGCTCTCCCTGACGAGGAACGTGGTTCAGGGATTGATCTTACAGCTTGGTGTGAGATGTCAATATGAACCTCTTGGACTCTTCATGTCCCTGAGTTCATATGAAACGCTGATCCCTAGCGTGCATTAGGCAAGTAAGCGGAGACCCCATCGCGTGGTCAGTAACGCGAGAGTGTGTTCGTCTGGAAATAGCCCAGGAGGACATGCGCAGCGCTTGCCATCGGCGTGCCCTGCAGGGCAGTAGGTGGTATCTGTTGGGTTGATAACATTCCCAACCGTGACGACCCGTTCATGACATACTCGGGTTCCCCGTCGTGTGGTGTTGAAACACGATCACGTGCCTTGAGACGTGACTTCGCTCAAGGACGGCCGTATGACAATGATACGGGCGTTTGTATCTACTTTTAAATATGGAACTGCCTGAAATGAACAACCGTTGAGTGCACCATTATTGTGTGGTCTTCTGCAGGTACTAACCACGTATGTATCCGTGTAGAAAACGTGTGCGAGAGACCGTTTAGTGCCACACTTGAGTCGTATATGCCGGTATGATCCGGTTAGGATTTTCTTTTGTGAGGAACGTAGTACCGAGATATTGTAGGCATATGCATGAGTATAATGATAACGAAGAATTAAAATCTATAGGTTCAACAGTTAGGACCCTGGTTGGGTATAAGAATGGGATAGGGATGAGTGTAGTTCCAAAAAGACTGAAAAACAGAGTGCTCGGTTTTGGGACAGCAAGTTTGCTGATCCTCAAAAGGGCATAAGTCACAGGTCTTTTAGCCGAGAGAGGTGTGCCATATAGTTCTGGAATGGTATTGAAGTACTCTACAACTTTGTTGTAGACTTCCGGAGCTGAAACTCACCGTAAGATGGCTTAAATCCCAGAGGAATGTAAACTGTCCAGAACCCGGGCAGAGTTAAAACATTCTCTGGACTGCTCTGTTTTTCAAACATAACTCCCAGTAGAAAGATCAAAAATTGTCATATAATACACCCTTAGAAAGAATAAAAGATGTGTGACATCTTTGCAATGCAAAGTTTCTGAAGTTTCAGCACAGAATTTAGTGGAAACCAGGGTTGGAAACAGTCACTTCCAAGGGAGGTGCTGTTAAAATTCTTCCAGAAATTCCTCTGACTTTGAATTAGCATAACTTTTTAGCCAAATCTGATCTGGGGGCAATTGCATACTCGTTGGAAAGATACTAAAGTTAACTTTAACTTTGGTATTCAACTTGAGTCATGAAAATGCACAGAACCAGATCAAAACTTGGGATAGGTAGAAACTGGTCATTCTGACAGAAGAATGACAGTTGAGCTCATTGGAGAGGGTGTTGTACCCTAAGGGTGTGATATGTGATGACAACGCGATAGTAATGTCTCGTACTGACCAAACCTAGTTATGTTGAGCTTCCAGAGTGGAGGTTCATCAAGTTGGATTAAACTAGCTGGTGTTTGGTCTGGTAATGGTGTAGCTTGTGCAAAGTTATTACATTATCTGCTTACGAGATATATCGCATGTTTTTTTGTGGTCATAATATTTTTACGCCCATCGTAATGGAACTGCATGCATGTGTTGCGGGACTGATGTTATTGTCGTGTGATTGCAGATGGTTCGCACTAGGACCACGCATGAGGTAGGTGGCTCTAGCCAAGGTGGAGGCGATGACTCCCAGCCACCGGCCTACGACAGCACCCCGCAGCAGCAGCCACCACCGCCGCCGCCGCTTACTCTAGCGGATGTGATAGCGGCATTGGTGGGAGTCGTGAGGAGCAGACCGACCTGCTCCGCACGATCGTGCAGAATACGTCCCAGGCGGGAGGACGTCAAGAGCGAGGGCCTCGTGAGCCCCGCGAAGTGTCGTACTCGGATTTCATGAGTACGCACCCTCCAGTGTTCACCGAAGCTGAAGAACCACTGGAGGCGGACAACTGGCTGCGGACTATCGAGTCCAAGTTCGGGCTGCTCCCGTGTACAGAGCGGCAGAAGACACTGTTCGCAGCGCAGCAGCTCCACGGTGCCGCTGGTGCGTGGTGGGCAAATTATGTCGCCTCACGACCGGCTGGCCATGCCGTGGAATGGCAAGAGTTCCGGGAGGCGTTCCGCGCCTATCACATCCCTCCCGGAATAATGAAGAGAAAGTTCCAAGAATTTTTGGAACTGAAGCAGGGCGGGAGGAGTGCCCACGACTACTCCCGTGCCTTCAACCATCTGGCGCAGTATGCGTCAGACTACATCTCCACGGAGGAGAAGAAGAGGGAGCACTTCTATTGGGGGTTACATCCCAAAATGAAGACCCACCTCGTACAATGGAACCGCGGCACATTCAACGACCTAGTCAATGCCGCCATCATGCAAGAGGACGCTCAGCGGGAGTTAGCAGCTGAGCAGAGGAAGCGTAGCGCTCCACCTAGCAGCGGTGGGAGTGGCGCTCCCCAGAAGTACCGTATGGTGTATCGGACACCATCCGGGCAGCAGTGGCGTCCACCGGCGCGACCTCAGCAGTTCGGGGGACGTTCGTTCCAAGCACCCCCGTTCCGTCCGCCGATGCCACCGCCAAGACAACAGCAGCAACAGACGGTACCCCGGGCGTTTCCACCGCCACAACGCGCCCCGGGTTTCCGTCCACCGATCAGCGGGGGACCGCCCCATTTCACCTGCTTCACGTGTGGCCAGGCGGGCCACTTTGCGAAGGACTGTCCCCAGGGGCAGCAGAGCAGCGGGCAAGCCCAGCTCCAGGGCGGTGCTCGAGGCCGACCTCCGGTGAAGAAGGTTGGTCAGCGGACTGGAGGCATCCGCAACCTCGACAGTGAGGACGCCCCAGAGGGAGACAACGTGCTGGCGGGTACGTTTACTCTCAACAATCAAGCCATCGTCATATTATTTGATTCTGGTGCAACCCACAGCTTTATAAGTGCATCCTATGTGGCTAAACATCAATTGCAAGTCTTCCCAACCGACTGCACTTATATGATATGCTCACCGGGAGGGAAGATTTCAGCTAATATGATGATTCCAAAGGCACCTCTGTGCTTAGGTGGGAAGCTATATCCCACCACCTTGATAATCCTTATGGGACAAAAGATTGATGCAATCTTAGGGATGTCATGGCTGCAATACCATGGCGCTGTCCTAGAGACTCGGACACGGACGGTTCACTTAAATTCTCCATTCCACCGTCCGCATTCCATGGTGTTAGACACGCCAGTCCGGGAAGTTTTAGCAATGAATAATGCTGAAGTTCTCAAGTTAGAAGACATCCCCGTAGTCCGGGAGTATCCTGATGTGTTTCCGGCTGATCTTCCGGGCATGCCACCTGAGCGGGATGTCGAGTTCAAGATCGAGCTCGCACCCGGGACTACGCCCATATCACGGAGACCATACAAGATGGCTCCAAATGAGCTGGCGGAACTGAAAGAACAGCTCAATGATCTGTTGAGCAAGGGTTTCATTAGGCCGAGTTCCTCGCCTTGGGGATGCTCGGCGCTATTTGTAAAGAAGAAGGATGAAACCCTGAGGCTGTGTGTGGATTACCGGCCGCTCAACACCGTCACCATCAAGAATAAGTACCCACTGCCCCGTATTGACATCTTGTTTGATCAACTGGTGGGGGCAAGTGTATTCTCAAAGATAGACCTTCGCTCTGGATATCACCAGATCAAGATCCGGGCGGAGGATATCCGGAAGACGGCGTTCTCGACGAGATACGGCTTATACGAATATCTCGTCATGTCCTTTGGTCTCACCAATGCTCCAGCCCATTTCATGTATCTCATGAACTCGGTGTTCATGCCGGAGCTGGACAAGTTTGTGGTAGTGTTCATCGACGATATCTTGGTTTACTCCAAGACAGAAGCCGAGCATGCCGATCACTTACGGATCGTTCTTAAACGATTGCGAGACCACAAGCTCTACGCCAAGTTCAGCAAATGCGAATTTTGGATCAGCCAAGTGCCATTCTTGGGACATATCATCTCAGCTGAAGGCATTGCGGTTGACCCAAGTAAAATAGAGCAAGTGTTGAAATGGAAAGCTCCCACTTCAGTTCATGAAGTCAGAAGCTTCCTCGGGTTAGCGGGATACTACCGGAGATTCATTCCAAGTTTCTCCAAGCTCGCTAAGCCAATGACAGAGTTGCTGAAAAAAGGGAAGAAATATGTTTGGAACACTGCGTGTGAAGGAGCGTTCCGAACACTGGTGAGGCATCTCACAACAGCCCCGGTATTAGCTCAGCCGGACACAACAAAACCCTTCGACGTGTATTGTGACGCGTCCGGTATTGGGCTCGGCTGCGTGTTGATGCAGGAAGGACGTGTGGTCGCTTATGGCTCACGCCAACTTCGGAACCATGAGCAGCACTACCCGACCCACGATCTTGAACTTGCTGCCGTGGTGTTAGCGCTGAAAATGTGGAGGCACTATCTCCTGGGGAACTTGGTGCATCTCTACACCGACCACAAGAGCTTGAAATACATTTTCACCCAGAAGGAGCTGAACATGAGGCAGAGGAGGTGGTTAGAACTGATCAAAGATTATGAGATTGAGATCCATTACCACCCCGGCAAGGCGAATGTGGTTGCCGACGCGCTGAGTCGGAAATTACATGTCCATCACCTCACCATTACACCGGTGGAGGAGGAAGAGCCAAGTTTATACTTGGTTCCTTATGGATCGCTGTACAACCTTGCCCTCATCCCTACTATTAGGGAGGACATCATTGCAGCTCAGAAAACGGATAAAGGCATGGCACATCTCCGGAGACGGATAGACAATGGAGAAATTAAATGTTTCCGGAAAGATGACGAGGGGACGCTGTGGTTCAATGACCGCATAGTCGTACCCCGGGATATGGAATTGAGGAAAAAGATCCTCGATGAAGCTCACTTGTCTAAATACTCCATTCATCCGGGCAGCAACAAAATGTACCAAGATTTGAAAAAGAAATTTTGGTGGACACGGATGAAGCGGGAGGTAGCTAAGTACGTATCCGAGTGCGATACGTGTAGACGAGTGAAAGCTGATCATATGAAGAAATCAGGGCTGCTGCAACCCCTGAAGATCCCGGCATGGAAATGGGAAGATGTGAGCATGGATTTCATTGTGGGATTACCCCTAACAGCCAACAAGCATGGTTCCATATGGGTAATCGTTGATCGGTTAACTAAGACGGCTCACTTCATTCCGGTGAATACACGTTACAATACCGGCAAATATGCGGAGCTATACATAGCAAAGATTCTATGCCTATACGGGATACCGAAGACCATTGTCTCAGATCGAGGTGCATTATTTGTATCTCGCTTTTGGGAGCAGCTACACGCTGCATTGGGTACTAAGTTGATCAGGAGCTCCGCCTATCACCCTCAGACAGATGGCCAGACAGAAGGGGTGAATCAAGTCCTGGAAGACATGTTGAGAGCATGTGCCATCCACCATGGTAGGAATTGGGATGATCACCTACCATTGGCGGAATTCTCGTACAACAACGGTTATCAGGCGAGTATCAAAATGGCACCCTATGAAGCTCTCTACGGTCGTAAATGCCGCACCCCATTAAATTGGTGCGAGTCCGGTGAAAGGGTCACATTCGGGGTTGATGTGGTGAACGACGCCGAGGCGCGCGTTCGGAAAATTCAAGCCAATTTGAAGGCCGCTCAATCCCGACAGAAGAGCTACGCTCATAAGAGGCGTAGGCCGTTGCACTTTGATGTTGGGGAACACGTGTACCTCCGCGTGTCTCCAATGAAGGGCGTGCACCGATTCGGTGTGAAGGGGAAGCCCGTTCCCCGTTTCATTGGACCCTACGCTATCACCGAGAAGTGTGGACCAGCAGCGTATCGATTGGAGCTACCGGCATCTCTGGCTGGTGTCCATGATATTTTTCATGTTTCGCAACTGCGAAAATGCTTGAAGCATACAACTGCTGTTCCTACCGAAGACATCGGCGAGCTGAAACCGGATTTAACATATGATGAATATCCGGTGGGAATTCTTGATGAGAAAGCCAGGACCACGCGTAGCAGAACGTTGTGGTTCTACAAAATACTCTGGAGCAACCACACCGCCGAAAAAGCGACGTGGGAGAGCGAGGAGTTCCTTCGCTCAAATTACCCGGAGTTCATGGCTTCTCAACACGGGTAAGTCCCTATTACATCGCTATCTCTTCTTTTATAATCTCGGGACGAGATTCTTTTAAGGGGGGAGGGATGTAAAATCCCATGAAAAGGGACTTGCAAAAACTTTTCTGCACCTCACAACACAACAGTTTTGTTGTGGGTAGATTGTGAAATATTGTGAAGAGCAAGTGACCTCCATCAAAGGAGTGATTAGAAGGGAAAGCCTTCACTTTCACAAAGTAGGGTTTCTGCACATGAACATGAGAGGTTGAGCTCACCCTAGGATTTAAAAAGTCTTGGGAAGGTTCAGTCCAAAGCTCATGCAAATTCAACAATTTTTTAGGCACTTTTGGGTTATTTCAAAAAGAGGCCAATTTGAATGTAAATTCAAATTGCAGCAACTTTCATCACCCAAATTCAAAAGTTAGCTCCATATCTATACTCAGCACATTTTTCTGAGTAAACCCACCAAGTTTCATCTCCATTGGAGCTCATCTTGTCAAGAGCTAAATTTGCAAGAATTCAAAACTGAATTTGAATTTCAGTTTAAATATGAAGCAAATTTGACCAAACAAAGTTTGAATTTGAGAACTCAAATTCAAACCAATACTTGGAGGCTAAGTCTCTCATTAAATGGAGAGTAGCTGAGATATTTGCAGCAGAATTTGGAAAAAGAGATTAGGGGGGAGAGGGGGCCCACAAGTCAGTGGGAGGACTGTTTCCCAAACCGAGCGTGGCTGTTTTCTCCCGACGTCGGTCGAACACCTCGCGCCAGCTGCGGACAGCACCGGCGTCCGACCGCCTCGCCTCGCCACCTCCTGCTCGGCGACCGAGCGCACGCGTGCCCGACGCGGTTTAAGTCCCCAGCCCACGTGAGCCAGCCTCGTCTCCTCCGCTTTGCCCGTTCCTACCCGAAACGAAAAACGACACCGCCGCTCCCCTCGGCTCCTCGTCGTGCCGTTGATCCAGGCGACCTCGCGACCGGAGTTCAAGAGCAAAGACACGCGCCGGGGACTGCTCGAGCTCAAGGTGAAGACCCTACCCTCTTCCATGCTTTGTAGGGGGAGTATTTCCCCGTCTAGTCCTCGGTGCTCGACAAAAACGAGTGATCAGAAATGCTGAAATTCGCAGCGATCGGTCCTGCACAGCGTAAACCTAGCTGAGCATAGGTTCTACACGCCCCCACGGCCACCTAGGATCCAAAACCATCGAAAACCATCGAGCCTTTGCGCTGATATCCAAGTTTTTCGAGCAACAGTCGATATCGGGCCTAGGTCGACGGTGAGGTCCCAGCCCCGGCTATTTCCATGGCCAACCAAGCTCATATTCGTGCGCAGCATGCCACGGTGGAGCTGTAGGAGCAAACCGCTTGAGAAATAAGGCCCGGAGTAGCCCGGACGACGTCACCGGAGCAGAAGTAGGCTATGTCGCCGTCGCGGGCATAGTTCCGGCCATTGCCGAGCTCCGGTGAGGGCACCAGCGTGTTCTCCGAGTCGAGTTAGGCACAGGCGGCAAGTTTTGTCGGAGGTCGGGCGGGGAAACGCCCGGCGGCGAGCGCTCCGGCGAAGCGCCGCCGCGGGAACTGCGGGAGAGCGCGAGGTAGACGAAGGGGGGGCCGGGTCCACCGGTCAGCCTCTGATCTCACGCGGGGATCGGGTTTGCGGCCGGGATTCGGTGCGGAAGCGCGGGTAAAACCCCGTGGGCCGCGATGTGGCCGCTTTCTGAGTGGGCCGGCTCGAGGAGTGGGTCCCACGCGCAGGATTTAAACATTTTTGGAATTTCCAGTTTTAGTGCAAACTTTAGGACCCCATAACCTTGGCTAGGAAGCTCCAAATTTAGTGATTCAAATTGGGTTGGATTCATCTTGCCTAGCTCTGTCCAGATATACAACCCAATTTGTATGAAACCCATTAATTAATTCTGGAAAATTCTTTGAAGCTTTTCAGCAAAGGACTTTTAGAGGAAGTTTGGTTCATCCAAAAATCCCCAAATTTTGCCAGGATGTTCTTTAGGACATTAGTAAACCCCTGTAAAAGTTTCAGACCGTTTGGAGTTGATTTGGTCAGAGCAATTCAAATTGGAAGGTGCTGTGTTCATTTGAATACAGAAACATTTTCAGAGAATTTCCAAAACTTGGAAATTCGATTCTGGGCAAACCTTGACTCCAAAAATGCTAGGAAAATTCATGCAAACTCTAGGAGCTATAATTGAAATTATAGTTCACTAAGTTGGGTATGAACAGGGGTATTACCTCAGAATAAATTCTTCCTTGCTGATTTGCCAAGAGAATTATTCTGAGCAAACCACTCCATGAAAACTGCTAATGTTTGGTCCAGAGAGTTTTCTTGTGACAAGGAATTCACACAAAAATTCTCAGCTCCATTGGGGCTCTAGGTCACCCCTGTCCTGTTTAACCACTTAAGGGAATTAATATGGAAAAGGGGGAAAACCACTTAGCATTTAACCATGTGATTAAGTTCAAGCCGAACCACCAACACCTGTTCATATTTAAATTCTTAAACAAAGTTCCAGGTGTTAGAGGCTGGTTATTAGAACTAATAGTAGAAGTCTTACTCTAAAACTCACATTTGCATCTAAATTAACATGTAGTATTTCATTAACGTGTAGCCGTTGAAGAAGAGACTCCGGAAGTGCTGGACTTCCTTCTTCCGGACGAAGAACTAACTCCTGACCAGCAGCAACAAGGCAAGCCCCGGTTTGCATTAACCCTTTTTAAAAAGTTTTACTTTGTTTACATGTGTCATATGAAGTATGTATGTGCATTAGGTATAGGATGAATGAAACCCCACTTGCATAACCAAAGGTTCCTAAAAGAGTGAGGGTAGTGTCAAGGACCTCGAGTAGACAGGCTATGCTTAATGAGTCATAGGACTTCGGTACAAGTCGAGTAGTTGGAATCTACTCGCGAGATAGGCTGGGGACACACGGGTTCGGTTGAGTGATGTGAGATCACTTTAGTAATGAAAATGAGACTAGGCAGGGGCTAGGGCGCAGCAAGAGAGAGTCTTGTGTGCGCAGCCCTGCCCGTGTCGATTGAGGACCGATCCGTGTGCGGCCCTGCTGAACAAGTATTGAACGTACCGAAGGCATATCGGATATATGGGCCCCGATAAACCGATGTAGCCTAAACCTCCGGGCGTCGAGGCATAGCACACCGATTTATAGGTGTAGGTTGAGGGCAGCAAGGTGGAAATCTGCCAACGGGCATAGAGAGATGCTCCGTGTGGGGAACCTCCTGCTCGTTTCGGTGCGACCGGTTCGACGTTTGGGCTGTTGGGTGAAAAGTTGTCCCGCACGACATCAAGTGAGCGTGCTGTGCAGCTCCACGGGTGGGCGTACGTGACGTGCTCTTTGGGTTTTCCCTGCAGGTGTATATCGAGTCGATTCGCCGTCCCTCGCGGTGACGAGTACTGCTTGTTCATTGCGTCGTAACGTAGACTAATGGATGAGATATGTTGATTCAATGATGCTGATTGATATAATTGTATTGCTACATGTGTGCCACCAAATACTGCTTACTAAATTTCAGATTTCATGAACTGTTAACTTATTGCTAAAAGATGAACTAAGGATGAACTTGTAGGCGTGTCGTTTTGCTGAAATGTTACTATCCTATGTCCATTGTACACCTCATGTAGAGTTTCATGCTTAGGTGAGTCGGTTAAGCCTTGCTGAGCCTTTGTGCTCACGGTTGCTGCTTAAGTGTTTTTCAGGTGAGGAGCCACCCACGGACTCGGAGTACGAGTCCACCGGCGAGGGTTACCCTCCGTCGGGGACCATGGCTGAGTGGGAGCCGTACACGCCGCGCTGAGCTGAGACGTGCAGCTAGTGTGGGTTGCCCTAGGGCTGGGCAACCAACTTTTGCTAAATAGGCAGGCGTGAGTTGTATAGTGTAGTCTTCCGCTGTGTAATATAACAATAGTTGTAACTGAAGTTTGTACCTGTTTGTACAGTTTCAGCTGTTTTTCCCATGTAATATATTGTGTTCTTATGACGTGTGCTGTCGGGTGTCGCATCGAGCGGCACCACCCTCTGCGATCCTGGATGAGCGGATTCCGGTCCGCCACATCTATGGAGTAATCACTCCATGGACGAAGCGACATGGGAGAGCGAAGGATTTCTTCGCGCTAACTACCCCGACTTTTTTCACATCGCATATCCGGTAATTTCCACCGTCCTCTCTCTCATTTTCACCTTATAATCTCGGGACGAGATTCTTTTAAGGGGGAGGAATGTAAGGGCCTCATTTTGTGACACATAGTTGAAGTGTTCATCACCATACACACACACACCTCATTTGAGGAAAGATAATGAACACAAATGAAGAGCAAGTAACCACCATCAACATGCTCATTAGAGAACAAACTCACATATTGCAAAAGTGGTATTTCCCACATGTGATATAGTTGGGCTGGACATATAAAACTCCTACACATTGCTAAGGATGTCCATGCCAAGTTTCACCCAAAATTCAAAACCTTTTGAGGTCATTTTGGGTATAGTTAGAAAGAGGACAGTTTGAAACCATATTGAAATTCAAACTGTTTTTATCCCATGAATTTAAAAGTGGGAGGCATATTCTTATTCAACACATTTTTGTGAGCTCACACACCAATTTTCACTTCATTTGGAGTTGATCTTGACATGAGCTAAGTGGGACAAATTCAAACTTTATTTGAATTCAAAACTGAACTTGTGCTGAAATTCATCCAAACCAAACCCAATTTGAATTCTACTCAATTCAAACGGCTCATGGGTGAATAATTTGAATACCCAAGGGTATTTTGGGGCTCACTGTTTACTACAGTGGTTAGGAGTAAATTTCAGAGGTTAAACCCCGGGTGGGACCCACATGTCATAGAGAGAAAGAGGAGAAACTTGCACCCAAAGTCAGAGTCTCGGTGGGAACTTCCACCGAGCAGCTGCCGACTCCACGCTCGGGAGCAGCTGCGCTCGCCACCGAGGAGCAGCAGCGCCACCAGCTGCTTCCCGCGCCCACACGCGAGCCCAAGGGCGATTCCAGGGCCCTCTTAAGGCGCTCCACGGGGGCAGGCACCGATCATTTCCTCCTCTCCCGTGATCACCGAGCCACCAACCTGCCGCCTCTCTGCTCGATCGGAGAACCGCGAAACCAGCTCTCCTTCTCCCTCCCCGAGCTGCTAGACGGCCACCTGAGATCGCACTCCACCTCCCCAACGCCAGAAACCCCGAGTTCCGACCTCCTTTGCCCGAAAACGATCGCCACCGCGGCGACCTAGCCTCAGCCGAGAATCAGGCGCCCATGGACAGCGTTCCACAGGCGTTTTCACGGTCCAGCAAGAGAAGCAACAGGAGCGCGCGACCACCGTGCTGCTCTCCTCCAAGTTTTGGAGCAAACCGTGAAGAATCCACGGAGAATTTCCAGTTTTTGCTCCGGCGACCATAAACCGATCTTCCGGTACGGATTCTTCAAATTCTCGCTCTATGATCTTTCGGTGGTTATCAAATCTTGCACATAGACGCTGGACTAGCCGGCGATCAAGTTCTTTTCTGCATCCGTGGCGTGAAACTGTCTAGGAGTGACGAATTTCGTGCTCGATCATGGGCGGTCATGGCGGGCACGATCGGTCACACGGTGCCGACCGACTTGCCGCCATCCCTGAACCCTTTTGACACCTTGTCGAGCTTCCTAGAGGTATACTGATGCTGTAGGACCCTTTGTTCGAGGTGTTGGCGGGTTGGAACCCACGGTCGACGGCGCCGAACCTCAACCGAGGCCGCGGCGCGTCGCAGGGCTATTTCCGGTCACCCCCAGCCCGACCTGACACCACCGACGTGTTCCTCGACGTCGACAACCCCCTGGCGGCGAGTTTCAGACCATGGGAGGTCCGGCAGCGGCGAGCCGGCGAGCTCCGGGTCTGCTCCGGCGAGGTCGGCGGCGCGGGCGCGAGAGAGCGGCAGGAGGAAGACGAAGCCGGCTGGCCCACGTGTCAGCGGCTGAAGAATTTAAATCGGGATCGGGTGTGGCCGGGATCGGCTGTGCTGGCGCGCAAATACCCTGTAGGCCTCAGTGTGCCGGATACCTCCGCGCTCAACACGTGTCCCGCGGCCCCCCACAAGTTTAAACTTTTCCCCTATTTTCAGAATTCTTCCAAACTTCAAATCCTCATAACTTTGGCTAGAAAGCTCCAAATCGAGTGAACCAAATTTTGTTGCATTCAGCTCTCTGAGCACTTTCCAGAAAATCAAGTTTCACTTCATGAAAATCCTTATTTCTCCAGAATTAATTCCTCAAAATTTTAAAATGTTTGGAATTTTAACTGGAGAATCCTTCGGAGGAAAATCCTGAAATTTTACTGGTATGTTCAACAATATATCCCTGAACCACCATAAAAATTACAGATCCATTTGAGCTCATTTGATCCACCTAATGGTGTGATTAGTGAAACTGTTCCAGAGAAAATAGAAAATGTTCAGAAACATTTTCAGAATTTTCACTGAAATTGTTTAGCTCATAACTTTAGTTAGGAACCTTCAAATTAAATGAGACCAACTCCATTAGAACCCTCTGAAAATCTAGTTTTCAGAAAGACATAGTTTGTTTCATGAAAATCTTTAGAACACCCTAAAAGCCTTCAATTAAGGTCAAGTACATAATTAATTGTGGAGGGCTTAAATGAGCTTTGCTGCAACTAAAACTTGACCAAGTCTCTGTCTAGGTTGTAACCAAGCCACAGTAAAAGTTTCATATTCAGTTAGCCTGTCTAGTGGGACTTATAAGTTTCACAAATTCAAACTTAATATAAATGCATTCAAATTAATACATGTATGTCTTATATCATGTAGTCGCTTAGGTCAAGGAGGAATCCGAAGTCCTAGACTTCGTTACTCCGGAGGAACATCTAGCCTACGACCAAGAGCAGCAAGGCAAGCACCGGTTTGCATTAACCTTTTTACAAATTTTTATTGTTTTGAGCACTTACTTGAGTATCGTACATTCTTGCATTAGAGTCTTGTTTGGAAACCTAATTGCATAGCCAAGAAAACCATTGGTTGGGTTTAGGATTGCAAAACCCCGTTAGCTAATGTAATGCTAAGATAGTGTAGGATTCGGTACAAGTCGAGTAGTTGGAACTACTCACGAGCATAGGCTAGAGGTACTCGACTCGGGTAGAGATAACACATGATTCACATGGCAAGAAAGATGAGACCGAGCGGAGAGTAAGGGCAGCAGGACTTTGGGGCCTGTGTGCTATAGCTCCGCTTGTGTCGATTGAGGACCGAGCCGTGTGCGGGCCTGTTGAACAAGCTAGAACAGTACCGAAGACCTACCGGCTATATGGGAACCGGGAAACCGATGTAACTCGGGTAGCTGGGTATTGAGGCATTGCCCGTCGTTCAGAGGGTAGGTTGAGAGCTCGAGGTGTAAATCGGCTGGCGGCACGGAGATACGCATGCAGAGACCTCTTGCTCAGGATGATGGGACCGGTTCAATATTTGGCTGAAAGGTGAAAGGTGGTTGCGTACGGTGTCAGTGATGGTTGTTGTAGGCAACATCAAGTACGGGCGTACGTGATGGGTTATTCGGGTAACCCTGCAGGTGTAAATCGATTATAATCACCGTCCCTCACGGTCAGTGAGTACCACTTGTTCACTGTACCATGACGTAGAAAGAACAGGCTAGTTACATGTTAAAATGTTGCTGATTGAAAGATGGACTTGATTGCTAATGACTTGCTGTAGTTTAGAGCTAACTAAAGTTCATTTCAACTTTGGGCAAAGTACATGAGAGAAATGCGTTTCTTGTTTGATTGCGGCTCTCTCATGTACCTTAGCGTAAGGTTCTCCACAACCTGCTGCTAAACTTGAAAGTAAGGTTCTACTAATTAGGCGAGTCCTTGCAAATGATTTTTACCTCATGTAACCCACCACCCCTCATTTAGAAGTTCCATATTTAGGTGAGACGGGTCAGACTTGCTGAGCCTTCGTGCTCACTGCTTGTGTTTGAAGCTTTTGCAGGGTTCTATGAGGAAGGGACTCCCGAAGAGGAGACGGAACCCCAGGAGGGGAACCCCGTCGAGTGGGAGTCGTGCACGCCGCAGAGTTAGTGTGCATGTGTGCTAGCAAGGACACGTTCAAGGGCTGAACGTGGACTTGATGTGTAGTCTACGCCCGTGAGTGTAGACTGGACTTATTTTGATGTAAACATGTTCATAAACCAGTTTATGTAATAAAATTTTGCTTCCGCTTTGTACCTTTGATGTGTGTTATCCGGTGCTGTGCAACGCAGCACCTGTGACGCCCTCAATTCTGTGGGAAAACCACGGAACCGAGAACTAATGCATATGTGCGCCCAGGAAGTTCATCACACATACACATACGTTCCACAAACTGAATTCAGATTATATATTACCACGAATAACAGAGTTTATTACAATACCTCATGAGTCTTGGACTCATGCTCACAGCGGAAGTCTTTATTCTAAAGCGGAAGCAATTTAGCTAATGCGGAAGCAAATCTAAGCAGAAGTGGCTCCATCTCTAATCCCTCCACAGGCAAGGTTGAGAACAGATCACACGCCGTAATGCTCCACTCGGTCTTCATAGTAGGCTTCTCCCGCTGCTGATGATAAAAATAATAATGCAAGTTTGAGTACAATGATGTACTCAGCAAGTGCAGGAAAACACATGATATGCAGCTCATAAACAAGGTAGGTATAAAAAGGCTTATTTGCAGAAAAGCAGATTTATAAAACCATGATAAAACAGCGACTTAACTTTAGATGAATGCAATCCCAGCATGTATTAAATTACCAACATACCTCCATCACTTTCCATGTTCCACCCGAACATTAACCAACCTCATTCTTACTCACGAATACCTCCTCGTATTCGCTACCATCTCACGAATACCTTCACGTATTCGCTACCATCTTCTCTCATAAACAACTTTGTCTCACACCCAGACCAGTTTCGCTGCCATGACTCAACAGTCATGCAACCATCTTATCACCCGGACTCCACAGTCCCAACAACCAAACCATAACAAACTCATTAACCATAACCAAGAACCTTCCCAATAACCATCCCAACTAATCATGGCAGTTTAGCCAGGCGCTCGCGACCGTAAGCTCGGCTATCATGATAGTTTAGACTCTGCAGAGTTTGAACCTCTTTACCCACAAGTTTGTGATTTCGTCACCCATCGGCGACTGCAGAACCTCCATTATACCAGTACACAACTGTCGGTGTATGGTCAAGAGATCACAAAATAGCCTTTACAAAGGGGTTACTAGATGTATGGACTCACTATGGTTTAACCGGCAGGCTAGAATCTCCAATTCTCCCACCCACGGGCCCCCTCTTGTGCCATGCAGTTCCCAGGGCAGTCCTCACTCGACTCCCATTCCCCGCGCCTTCCACAGTCTATAACACTCTAGCAACTTACCTAATTACTCAGCTAAGCTGCACCCATACATGGCCTTGTGGTGGCACTGTTATCCTGGCATGTGCATGCATGAACCGGTCCTTAGATCTACGGCAACCAAAACCACCATCTCATGCTACCTCATCCACAAACCCAGGCTTGCCTAGATCTCCCTCCGATCCATGTCCATTATCAGCATCAGTTTCTCATTATCAATACGAGTGCAGTTAGTTAGACACATCTATCTCGCTTCCCAATCCCATAGACTCAGCGAAGCATAAAGCAAAAACCATACCCGACTCATAAACTTCCCAGGCGACAAGGGTGGTTTAACCAAAACTAGTAAACTCCTATAAAAGGGTTTTCCCATCATGTTTGACTCAGCACACACACCTTTTCGCAAAATAAAATAGTTTTACCCAAAACATAGGGTCAACATGGTCAAGGAGCACTTGCCTTGTTCTTGCGGTTCCGGTTGTTCTTGAATCTCAAAACCTGGTTGCTGCAGTTCGTCGTAGACAGCTCCCTGAGCTTGTCCTGCTAGATAGGATCACGTGCATACAAGATTCACAGCAATCAATGCACAAACTTTAAACTAGATGCGATGATGCACATGCATGCTATCCTATGATTAATTTTATTAGATTGGTATGTTCGTGTTTTTGCATGGCTTGCATGGACAGAGGTGTTCGGATCAAAGGTGGATGTGGCAATGATCTTGTCTTTAGATCAACCTGATCATCAAGTGATCTATCCACGAGAAGGCTTCTGTTCTAAGGAATCAAAGAACAGATGCAAAGAAAACACAACGATATCGTAAGGCGGTATTGGGGCCAACCTTACGTTCTTTTCGGCCTTCGAGGTCCTCCTCAGACCGCTGTGCTTTCCTCCGGCGATCTTCCTTGTTGCACTTCGGCGATGGTTTACTCGGCGAGTTAGGGCTAGGGCTCCAAGTCGTCGGCTCAGGAGTTGAAAAAAGTTTGTGGTTCCGGCCTGAGGTTCTGGGTTCTATTTATAATCGGGAAGAGAAGAGTCCTGATCTGATTTTATCCTGAATAAGAGTCTTATTCAGATCGTCATTGGCTCCTATCATCTTATCTTTAGGTGGTTTGGTGCGGTAACGTTGTGGAATTCAGGTCGGTTTCCTTTACGTACCGGTATTCTTACGCGTATCAGCCGTTCCAGAACTCGTTACCTTCGCGGCGATGAGCTCCAGAGGCTCCACGTGTCCTTCCGGGGCCTGGTATCTCCTTCTCCGCAGAGACGAGCTCCAGTTGTGCCGCGTGTCAATCGACCGAGACCTCCCCCTCCTTTGGAGGTGAGCTCCGCGCACGCCACGTGTTGGCACCGGTCTTTCCTCTCTTCTCTCTTCAGGGACATGCCCCGAGGTCGACACATGTCCAGCAGCGACAGACCTCTCGGAGGTGGGCTCCGAGATCGACACATATCCCGCGCGACATGTCCTCTGATTTCCGCGAGGACTAGATCCAGGGATGACACGTGTCCTGCGGAAATGCCTTTGCTTCTTCCGCAGAGGCTAGCTCCGTGTACAACACGTGTCCCACTTGATCGGACCTTTCCCCTTTGCGGAGACGAGCCCCGAGCCTGCCACGTAGCCAGCTTGGCGGCGGCCTCTCCCTACTTCACAGGGATGAGCTCCGAACATGCCACGTGGCCAGCGGCCGCGGTGAGTTGTCTTCGGCGCTTTCTGAAAGCTGGATTCGGCTCTCATTGGCTATTCCTTCGATATTTTTCTCTGTTCCTTCTTTTCTTAAAATGTTTCCTCTTCATAAAGCATGAACATATGGTGACACCCGAGATGAGGGTGTCACAGCACCCCTCAGTGTGATCCTGGCTCGACAAGACCGTGGGGTCGTGTCATCAACCTCATGATGCCACCTTTCTGTATAGGCTCATAAACACTAAAAAGATCTCTGTTAGTGTAGACATGATATGAGCAAGCAGAATCAAGTATCCATTGACCATCTTCAGTGACACATCCAGCAAATGCAATGTGTGACAGCCTCAATTTCGTGGAAAAACCACGGAACCGAGAACTGATGCATATGTGTGCCCAGGATGTTCATCACACATATACACATCATCCACAAACTGAATTTCAGAATATATATAACCACAAATAATAGAGTTTATTACAAGGTTTCATGAGTCTTGGACTACCCTTGGCAGCGGAAGTCTTATTTCTATGCAGCGGAAGTCTTCTAACTAGTGTGGAAGCAATCTAAGCAGCACGCCTAATGCTCCACCTGGTCTTCATCCCCACTGGCAAGGTTGAGGACAGATTACACGCCTAATGCTCCACCTGGTCTTCATAGTAATATTCTCTTATTGCTGATGATGAAATAATAATGTAAGTTTGAGTACAATGATGTACTCAGCAAGTGCGGGAAAATATGATATGTAGTTCACAACAAGGTAGGTATAAAAAGGCTCATTGCAGAAAACAAAGTTATTTATCAAAACCACGATAAAACAGCAACTTAACTTTAAGTGAACATAATCCCAACATGCATTAAAATACCAATCATACCACCATTATGTTCATCACTTTCCATGTCCCAACCAGATATTAATCAACTTCATTGTTGCTCACGAATACCTTCTCGTATTCTCTACCATCTCACGAATATCATCTCGTATTCGCTACCATTTCATCTCATAAACAATTCCGTCTCACACCGAGACCAATCTCGTTGCCATGACTCAACAGTCATGCAACCAAATCTTATCACCCGGACTTAACAGTCCCGAAAGACAAACCATAACCAAAACCATAACTAATAACCATCCCAACTAATCATGGAAGTTGGCCAGGCGCTCGTGACCGTAAGCTCGGCTATCATGATAGTTTTAGACTCTGCAGAGTTTGTACCACTTTACCCACAAGTTTGTGATTTCGTCACCCGTCGGCGACTGCAGAACCTCCATTATACCAGTACACAACCGTTGGTGTATGGTCAAGAGATCACAAAATAGCCTTTACAAAGGAGCTACTAGATGTTTGGACTCACTAAGGTTCCACTGGCAGGCTAGAATCTCCAATTCTCCCACCCACGTGCCCCCTCTTGTGCCATGCAGTTCCCAGGGCAGTCCTCACTCGACTCCCATTCCCTGCGCCTTCCACGGTCCATAACAATCTAGTAACATACCTAATTAGTCAGCTAAGCCGCACCCATACTTGGCCTTTTGGTGGCACTGTTATCCTGGCATGTGCTCGCATGAACCGGTCCTTAGATCTACGACAAGTAACCACCATCTCAGGCTACCTCATCCAGAAACCCAGGCTTGCCTAGATCTCCCACCGATCCATGTTCATTAACAACATCAGTTTCTCATTATCATTACGAGTGCAGTTAGCTAGACACATCTATCTCGCTCCCCAATCCTATGGACTCAGCGAAGCATAAAAGTAAAAAACCATACCCGACTCATAAACTTCCCTGGCGACAAGGGCGGTTTAACCAAAACAAGTAAACTCCTATAAAAGGGTTTCCCATCATGTTTGACTCAGCGCACACACCTTTTCACAAAAAATAGTTTCCCAAAACATAGGTGTAAAATCCCAAGAAAAAGGGACTTGCAAAAACTTTTCATCACCTCACAACACCACAGTTTTTGTTGTGAATGTCTTGTGAAGAATTGTGAAGAGCAAGTTACCTCCATCAAAAGGATGATTAGAGGGGAAAGCCCTAACTTTCACAAAATAGGATCTCTACACATGAACATGAGAGGTTGAGCTCATCCCTAGGACTTAAAAAGTCTTGGGAAGGTTCAAGCCAAATTTCATGCAAATTCAACACTTTTTGAGGCACTTTTGGAGGCATTTGAAAAAGAGGCCAATTTGAATGTAAATTCAAATTGCAGCAACTTTGATCACTCAAATTCAAAAGTTAGCTTCATATTCAAACTCAGTACATTTTTATGAGTTAGCCCACCAATTTTCATCTTCATTGGAGTTCATCTTGTCGGGAGCTAAATTTGCAATAATTCAAAACTAAATTTGAATTTCAGTTCAAACATGAAGCAAATTTAGCGAAACAAAATTCAAACTTGAGGACTCAAATTCAAACCAAGACTTGGGGGCTAAGCCTCACATTCAATTGTGAGTAGCTGGGGATAATTGGGTACCAACAGAAATGAAAAAGTGGGAAAAAGAAATTAGAGGAGAGACCCACTTGTCAGCAGCCTTAAGACTGAAGCTTCCTCAGCGATCTTTTCTCCTTCGGCCGAGAACCCGCGCCAGCTGCGGCCAGCACCGGCGCCCGACCACCTCGCCCTGCCACCTCCTGCTTCCTCCCTTGCGCTGGCCAGCTGCTTCTGACCCAATCACCACGCACCAACACTGCCAAACCGAGGCGCCGTAGCCTATCGCCCGAGAAACGACCGAGTACACGTCGCCGCTTGCACTCGATCAAGAAACCGGCAAACCACGGTGGAAAGCGCCTTCCGAGCAGCAAAACCACACCGGTCGCTCGTCCCCTACCTCCTCGGCCCATAAACGTGTGAGTTCAGCCCTCCCAACCCTAGCTCAGCGGTTCTTAGCCACCACCAAAGAAACGGCCGTAGCTCGGCTCACGGTGACACCGTAACCACGGGGCTTTCACGCCCGAGCTAGGACACTCAGAGGAGCGTCAGAGCCCCCTGCTGCTCCTCGCCGAACGTCAACTCAAGCCGTGATCAGTCGAGCAGGAATTTGGCGATTCCCTCTCGGCCCGTGCAAGGTGACCCCGGTTGAGAAATCCTCAAAATTCAATCAAGATTCTTGTTTCTAGGCCGCCAAACCGTGCACACATGAACTAGACTGGCTAGCGGTCGATTTCCCTTCACAACCCTAGTTAGAAAACTGACGCGGTGCGGGGTATTTCATGTCGTCCCAAGCTCAACCGTGCGGCAGGGATCGGGCGCGCGGTGAGAACCCCTCTGGAGGTTTTGCCATGAGCCGGTCTTTACTTGCCGTGCCTCCCTAGCACCCACTGGTGCTTTCGAACGGATTGGCTGGGTTGTTGGCAGGCTAGAACCACAGGGCAACGATGCCGAACATCCCCAGAGGCCGCCGCACGCTGCCGGCACAGTTCCGGTACCCTAGCGGCCGAACCGAGCCCACAACCAAGTTTCCCGACCCCATAAACCCCCAGGCGGCGAGCCTCCAGCCGGGAGACGGCCGGGAACGCTCAGCCGGCGAGGCGCCTCCTCGGTCCGACAAGGTAAGCGCGTGCGCGGGAAGGAGAGTTCGGAGGAAGAAGAAGGATGGGGCTGGCCCACCGGTCAGTGAGTGAAGTTTAAAACCGGATCGGATATGGCTCAGGATCCCGTGTGGCTGCGCGCTTGGGTAACCCTGTGGCCCATGTGTTCTCGGTTTTCACTGGCTGGGATTTAAAGCGTGGGCCCAGGTTCTTTTACAATAGCAAAACAATTCCAGTTTCAGCTCAAACTTTAGAAATTCATAACTTGGTGTAGGAAGCTCCAAATCCAGTGAACCAAATTTTTCTGAACTCAGAATTCTGTGTACTTTCCAGCAATACCAATTTCAGCTCATGAAACCTAATAGTTTTCCAGAATTAATTCCCTAAAGTTTAAACTGTTGGGAATTTTATCTGGAGAATTACTTCATGACAAATTTTGAAATTTAGCTGAGAGGTTCATTGGAAAATACGTGAGTCACAGTAAAATTTTCAGACTCATCCAAGTTCATTTAGTCCCCCTAATGGAGTGTTTAAGTGGACTGCCCTGAGAAAATAGAAAAATGTACAGAAACATTTTTCAGATTTTCTCAAATCTTGTTTAGGGCATAACTTCCTCTAGGATTCTTCAAATGAGATGAAACCAACTCCATTAGAACCATCTCAAATGCTAGGTTCCAGAAAGTAATGGTTGAAGCCATGAAAACCCCTGGAATTACTTAGAGGCTCTAATATTGACCAATTAGGTTTTTATTTGTACAAAGAACAAATGAACTTTGTTTCAAATGAAACCTGGTCAAGACTCTGGTTAGGACCCTACCAAGCCACCATAAAAATTTCAGACCCAAAGGGGAGGGCTAGCTAGAGTTATTAGTAATTACTCATTCAAGTTTACACATTGCATTTGAATTGACATGTAGTATCTCATTAACGTGTAGTCGCTGAAGGCGAGGAGACTCTGGAAGTGCTCGACTTCCTCCTTCCGGACGAAGACCTAACCACTGACCAGCAGCAACAAGGCAACCCCCGGTTTGCATAAACCCTTTTATAAATTTTGCTTTGGTTACATGTTTCGTATGAAGTATGAATGTGCATTAGGTGCAGGATGGATGGAACCCCACTTGCATAACCAAAAGTTTCCTATAAGAGTGAGGGTAGTGTCTAAGACCACGAGTAGACAGGCTATGCTTAATGATGTGTAGGACTTCGGTACAAGTCGAGTAGTTGGAATCTACTCGCGAGTTAGGCTTGGGACACACGGGATTGGTTCGAGTGATGTGAGATCACTTTAGAAATCAAAATGAGACTAGGCAGGGGCTAGGGCGCAGCAAGAGGAAGTCTTGTGTGCGCATCCCTGTCCGTGTCGATTGAGGACCGATCCGTGTGCGGCCCTGCTGAGCAAGTATTGAACGTACCGAAGGCATATCAGATATATGGGCCCCGATAAACCGATTTATAGGTGTAGGTTGAGGGCAGCAAGGTGGAAATCTGCTAACGGGCATAGAGAGATGCTCCGTGTAGGGAACCTCCTGTCCGTTTCGGTGCGACCGGTTCAACGTTTGGGCTGTTGGGTGAAAGGTTGTCCCGTACGACATCGAGTGAGTGTGCTGTGCAGCTCCACGGTTGGGCGTACGTGACGTGCTCTTGGGTCTCCCTGCAGGTGTATATCGAGTCGATTCGCCGTCCCTCGCGGTGACGAGTACCACTTGTTCACTGCGTCGTAACGTAGATAATTTATGGAATGTCATGATTCAATTCTGCTGTATGATATAATTGTATTGTTACATGTGTGCCACCAAAAATTGCTTATTAAATTTCAGATTCATGAACTGTTAACTGTGGCTAAAAGATGAACTAAGGATCAACTATAGGCGTATCCATTTGCTGAAATTTTACCATCCCATGATCATTGTACCCTACATGTAGAGTTTCATGCCTAGGTGAGTCGGTTAAGTCTTGTTGAGCCATCGTGCCCACGGTTGCTGCTTAAGTGTTTTTCAGGTGAGGAGGCACCCATGGACTAGGGTTACAAGTCCACCGGCGAGGGTTACCCTCCGTCTGGGACCACGGCTGAGTGGGAGCCGTACACGCCGCGCTGAGCTGAGGAGTGCAGCTAGTGTGGGTTGCCCTAGGGCTGGGCAACCGACTTTTGCTAGTTCGTAACTGAGTATTGTACCAGTTTGTACAGTTTCAGTTTGTTTTCCTATGTAATACAAGGTACCCTTATGATGTGTGCTGCCGGGTGTCGCATCGCGTGGCACCACCCTCTGCGATCCTGGATGAGCGGATTCCGGTCCGCCACAGCCTGGTATCAGAGCTGCATTGGGGATAGCACAATACTTAAGTACTGTATTACAGGAAAACTTAGGCTTACGGTGAGGATCCGGTAGTTTGCCCAAGTAAGGACTATATTAGCATAGTTACTTAAAGTGGCAAGACTAACCTCTGTGTTATAATTCTGAATTTTAATTATGTAACGACGCACCTACTGATGTGTACAGGGATCCCGATCTTCCGTAAGGTTCTGATAACTCTCGATTTGGTGGAGACTTGACACAAATCAATCCGGCTTCCGAACAACACGTTCTGAACCCTGCGGTCGCAGCACCACGTCTCCTCAGGTTATCAACCGATATTGCGCGGTTGAGCTCGCCAAGATAGCTAATCCTTGTCTGCGAATCGAAGAACACAAGCAAGAACAAGAAAGAATGCAACCAAATTGCTGAAAGATATGAAGCACTCAAGTTGGGGTCTCACAAACCGATGAACGGCGAAACTGTTCTTGATAGAATAATCTAAGCAAAACCCAGCTGTTTGTGACGGCGGCTAGGGGATATAAAGGAGGTGGAGGACGACCAGTGGGGTGCTGGGGTCGTGGCCTAACCCTAATACACGTACATAATGGACTTGGACTCGATACAAGGCCCAATGGCCCAACTAGGTGATGCAACACACTGACAGACTCTAAACTTTATATTCTTTCGAAGTTTCCCGTCCACTCCGAGGGAATTTTGACGTGGGACCAGTTCCATTGTAAAGTTTATCCTCTCAGCTTTCCGTGCATATGTAGAACGTCAAAAACGGAGTCCGTATGCATCCTGTGCATCCATTTTAAGGTGGACTGCTCCTGGGCCCGAGTTGGGCTCGAGTTTGATTTGGGCTCGGTCTCTAACTTCTTGTTGGCGTATTTTCTGGTCCTCCACGCCTCCAAACCCCCCTCCATGTATCTCCATGTCCTATCCATGGTTCCTAATCATAATTAATCCATTAGGTAGCAACATACTCTCAAAATTCACATATAAAGAATTGTTCAGGAACGAGCTCACCTCTAAAT
The DNA here is from genome assembly GCA_030760725.1 of Neostapfia colusana. Classification (NCBI taxonomy): domain Eukaryota; kingdom Viridiplantae; phylum Streptophyta; class Magnoliopsida; order Poales; family Poaceae; genus Neostapfia; species Neostapfia colusana. The sequence goes on along the minus strand of JASWHV010000007.1, from coordinate 96,711,498 downwards.
TCAATTGTGGTGCTCGAGCTCTAGTAATTGGACCTTGCATGTGTACCATGTGAGTGTTGTGTATATCTGCAGGAGTGATGTCCACATCATCCTCTCTTGCATTGGAGTTGTCCTCGACTCAAGCACATCTTCTTCTCCCAAATATGGTCTCAAATCTGAAATGTTAAAGGTGGGACTAACCCCAAACTCGGAAGGCAACTCAAGTTTATATGCATTATCATTAATCTTCTCAAGTATTTTAAAAGGACCATCAGCTCTAGGCATCAATTTAGACTTTCTCAGTTCTGGAAATCTATCCTTTCTCAAGTGTAACCAAACTAAATCACCCGGTTCAAGTCTAACTTCCTGCCAACCTTTACTACCAGCAATTCTATATTTTTCATTCATCTTTTCAATATTGTGTTTAGTGGTCTCATGAATTTTCAAAATAAGATCAGCACGTTCCTTTGCATCATTATGAGTTCTCTCACTAGTAGGTAAAGGCAAGATATCAATAGGAGCACGAGGATTGAATCCATACACTACCCAAAAAGGACTTACCTTGGTGGTAGAATGTGTTGCCCGATTATATGCAAACTCCACATGTGGCAAACATTCTTCCTACATCTTTAAATTTTTCTTCAAAACAGCTCTCAACATGGGTGCCCAAAGTGCGGTTCACTACTTCTGTTTGCCCATCAGTTTGTGGGTGACATGTTGTAGAGAACAACAGTTTTGTACCCAACTTGTTCCATAGGGTGCGCCAAAAGTGACTCAAAAATTTAGCATCACGATCTGAAACAATAGTAGAAGGAACCATGCAAGTGAACAATCTCTTTGAAAAAAAGGTCGGCAATATGTACAACATCATCACTTTTCTGACACGGTATAAAATGTGCCATCTTAGAAAAACGATCCACCACAACAAAAATGTTGTCCCTCCCCCTCTTAGTCCTAGGCAATCCCAAAACAAAGTCCATAGAGATATCCGCCCAAGGAATGGAAGGAGTGGGAAGAGGCATGTATAAACCATGTGGATTCAAACGGGACTTAGCTTTCTGACATGTGGTGCAGCGAGCCACAAACCACTCTACATCTATCCTCATTTTTCGGCAAAAGAAATGTGTGGCCAGAACATCCTCCGTCTTCTTTGCGCCAAAATGGTCCATCAAACCTCCACCATGTGCCTCCTGCAATAACAAAAGACGAATGGAACCAACTTGAATTCATAGGCGGTTAGCTCTAAACAAGAATCCATCATCCAGTACAAATTTATTCCAGGTATGACCTTTTCTTCAATGCAGCAACACATCTTTAAAATCACCATCAAGAGCATATTGTTCTTTAATTGATTCAAGTCGAAAAATTCGACAATCAAGTTGGGACAGCATATTATATCATCTAGACAATGCATCAATGATCAAATTATCCTTCCCTTTCTTATGTTTAATGACATAAGGAAAAGACTCAATAAATTCAATCCATTTTTTTAAAAGTCCCAAAAATGTGTATGAATAAAAACCAAGGTTTGAGTTCATATGTGTGGCAAAGACATGAAAAATGGGACTTGCTAAAACTTCTCTTCATGCAAAGTAATACATGGATGACCATCCAAAATGAGGCTCACATTTTTATTTAAAAGTGTTGAACCAATAAAGAGTTAAATACCTCTTTGCATGTAAGTTTAAAAATCAGATTTGAAATTCAAAGTTCACACATGTGGTGACTAAAAACTTTGAATAAACATGCGGCCATATATTTGGAAATATAGGGAAAAGTTTGATCACAAACTTTTCATTTGTAGGGTGGGCTCAAAAAGGAGTTAAAAAGAAGCATATGCAAATTCTAGCCAAATTCAAATATGTCATACAAAGTCAAACTGAATTTGGAGAATTCAAATCCTAGCCCACCTTTTAAAACTCAGAATTGTGGGAATTAAGAGGGTCAGCTTGAGAAGATATTTGGGGAAAATAAATGTGGAGTGGGACCCACATGTCATAGGGCTAAAGAGGCTGCCTTGCACACTAAGTTTCAGCCTCAGTGGGAGATTTCCCCGAACAGCTCGCTTGAGCCACGAGCAGCTCCCACCGTGGAGGCACTGGGGGGCTCGGCAGCGCTACCAGCTGCTTCATTCCCCCACGCGCGGCGCTCAGGGGCGGTTCAGCGGCTTGATCACCCCCCCCCCCGACCAAAGCAAAGGCCATCCGTCTTCTCTTCATCACGGGCGACACTGAGCAGAGCCGTTCTTGCTCTCGCTGCTCGGCCGATCATGAGAACAGCAAAACAACCGCGCTCATCCCTCCCTGAGCTGCTAAACATTGCCGCGAGTTCAGCCTCCACCTACCTGACCCGAAAGCAAGCAAGCTACGGCCTCCCTAGGCCGAAAACAACAGTCACAGCGGCGACCTAACGTCGGCCACCGAGTAGGCGCTCGTGGACAGCTCACCACAGTGACTTCCACGACCAAGCAAGGGTGGAAAAAGGAGCGCACGGACTCCACGCTGCTTCAACCTGAAGATCAAGCCACGTTGTGAGCTCTCGCCGGCGAATTCCAAGATTTTTCTCTGGCGGCCTCAACCTGAGCTCCAGGTACAGTTCATTAAAATTCTCCTTCTCTACTCCTCCTTAAGTCATCAAACTTTGCATGTATATGCTGGATTAGCCGGCGATCACTTTCCCTTTTGCATCAATCGCACAAAAACGCCTCGGAGCGATGGAATTCGAGCTCTTCTTGGGTTGTTCATGGCGGACCCATTCGGTCGCACGACGGCAACCTATTTGCAGCCACTCCCGAGTTACTTTGAGGTCGTGCCGATCTTCCTAGAGCTGCGCTGGTGCTGTAGAGCTCGTCGGCACAGGCTTTGGCGGGCTGAAGACCTCGGGCGACGGTGCCAAACCACCACAGAGGCCGTTGCACGTCGCCGGCCATTTTCCGGCCGCAGGCAACCTAAACCGATCCCACAGCCGTGTTCCTCGGTGTCACAAACTCCCCGGCGGCGAGACCTAGCCCGTGCGGTGGTCGACAGCAGTGATCCGGCGAGGAGGGATTTGCTCCGGCGAGGGGGGAGCGCGTGGGCGCGAGAGAGCCGGCGGGAGGTTGAAGAAAGCATGGGCCCCCGCTGTCAGCAGCTCAGAATTCAAACCCGTGATCGGGTGTGGCCGGGATCCCGTGTGATGGCACGCAAAACCCCGTGGTCCTGGTGTGGCTTCAATTCTAGTGGCTGGAATTTAAATAAGCGGGCCCAGTAGGATTTTCTGTAGGAAAACAATTCCAGTGAGGGCTCAAACTTTGGAAATTCATAGCTCCCTGTAGAAACATCCAAATTAATTGATTCCAATTGGGTTGGATTCATTTTGCAGAGGTATATCTAAAGATGAACTCAGAGTTGTATGAAAGTCCATATTATATTCTGGATAATTCTTTGAAGTGTTTCTGAAAAAGAATTATTGAGGGAGTTTGGTTTATCCAAAAATCCCCAAATTTTGCCAGAATATTATTTAGCATAGTATGGACCTTCTAGCAAAATTTCAACTCATTTTAAGCATATTTGAATAGGAATTTGCTAAATAGAAACTACTGTGTTCATAAGATTTCAGAAACATTTTCAGAAAATATTTCCCACTTTTAAAATCTATTCTGAGCAATCCATAGCTCCAAAAATCATAGGAAAATTTAGGCAAGCTCGCTTAGACATACTTGAAATTGTAGTTCACTTAATTGAGCATGAAAATGTACATTACTTCAGAATTTATTCATTTGAGTGGAAATACTTAAAGAATTGTTCTGGAAGAACTACTCAAGTAAAAGGGCTGAATTTTCGACCAGATTACTTTCATGTGACCAAGAACTGACATGTAAATTATCAGCTCAAGTGGAGCCCTAGAACTTCCTGTTCTTGTTTTCCATATTTATTTATATATGGAAATACATGAGGGACATTATGAGAATTATGGAGAACACAATTTAATTCCACATTAGCTGCAATTTGGCAAGGTAAATCCTTAGGTAGTATAGAAGCTGCCATAAAACTTTTGAGGCCATTGGAGTTCTTGTTCTTCAGTGGCACTCAATACTTTTCAGTTTATCTATTAGGTTCATTAGGGAAAATGGTTAGTGTATAGCTAAGGCCTTAAGGTCAATTTAGTTTGAGTTTATTCTTTGCACAACAGAGACAAACCAAGCCATTCTTGTCTTTTCCACACAACCTATGTTCCTAAGAACTTCATTCTACACCTTCTTTCCATTACATTCTATAAAACATATGCATATGCATTTCAATAGGAACCACAACGAAGGGGATTCAAAGGAGTGATTCATTGAAGTGGATCAAGCTCCGGAGAGTCAAGGGTGGTTCAACAAGGACAATAACTGATTATATACGACTACCCTGCAAAACAGGCAAGCTCCGGTTTGCATTTAACAGCTATTAAGTTTTTATTTTGTATTCACTTTTGGTTAAGATTAGAACTGTGCATTAGGTCTAGTGTTTGATACTCCTCTTGCATAGCCAAATGACCCATGGAGTATTTGGTAGGTGTCTTTCACCGTGTATAACTGCCATGCTTAAGTACGGTTCGGTAGAAGTCGAGTGGTGAGATGCTACTCGCAGGTTCAGGAACAACAGAGGCATACGGGATTGGTTCATAAATGAATTAGCAAGTTAAAGTTGAGACCGGAAGGTTGTAGTTGCAGCAGGACATAGGGGCCTGAGTGCTATAGACCTGTCCGTGTCGGTCAAGGACCGATCCGTATGCGGCCCTGTTTAACAAGTTTGAGTTGTGTACCGGACTCATGCTGGATATATGGGACCCAGTAAACCGATGTACCTCGGGAAGCTGTCGTTGGGACTTTTCGGGTCGCCTCAGGCGGACGGCCGGTGTGCAGTATGTGGGGAACATTCTCATGACATCTCACGTCGGCAGGTGCACCATGAGAGTGGCGGCTGTACGGGGCGACTTGATCGATTCAGCGGGGGTGAAATTGGGGAAAGGCTGCCACGTACGACGTCAGTGATAGTTGTTGTAGGCAACGTCGTGTACGGGCGTACGTGTCGTGTAGTCCGGGTGTTATTGATTCGAATCACCGTCGCTCGCGGAATGGACCGAGCATACTTGTTCTCACAGTCGTGACGTAGTAAGAACTTGCATGAGAAAGGAACTAATCTTATTGAAGTGAAGTATCATACTAGCTTTGTATTGGATCTTGATGAATAGGCTAGTGCAAACTTGATTCTTTTATGCCATGAACAATTTACATTGGGGGAAAGCGTTTCTTGTTTGATTGTGGACTCCCGATGTGCCGTGCCCAAGGTTACTTAAAATGCTGCACTTAATACCTAAAAGTAAGGATTCACTTTTAGGCGAGTTTAATTATGCTTATGCCATCCTATTTTAGGTTCATAACCTCACATAGAGTTTCATGTTTCGGGTGACGGTTATGTCTTGCAGAGCGTTACGCTCACGGATGCTATCCGAGTTGTTTTTCAGGTAATTGACTTGATGCTTATGAGAAGGGATGCCGATGAGACTCGCGAACTTCCGAGTGTTTATTCAAAGAGCATCCTCGCCGCTGTAGAGTGTTCTTCGTGTTGCTAGTAAGAAACATCCGCAGGCTGGACTGTTTCTTTTTTGCTAGATTAGAAATGAGTCGTGAGAGTGATAGTCTTCCGCTGTAGCTTACTCTGATATAACTATTTGTAAAACATTCTGGTACGCTTCCGCAAACTATTTATGTAATATGATGTGTTCGGTCGATCCGTGTGCTGTTGGGTGCCGCATATCGCGGCACCACCCGACGAGGTCCTGTGGTCCCTCACAGCATAGTATCAGAGCTGTTTCACATGGTATTAGAGCAGCGTTGGGAACAGAGCACGGATTGAGCATCATATTACGTCAAAAACTTAAGATACGGTGAGATAACGGTACTAGGCCCACATAAGGACTATTATTAGCATAATATGAAGGTGACAACCTAACTTATTTGTTATTTCGAAAAATCATGCATCTCGGGACGGTCTATGTCTTGGGGGGTGCACGTATGCGCTGTCCACCAGTGCGCACAAGCTGAAGGGTGGAGCCTCACGGGTGGCAGGTAACCTGACCCGCTTTAGTATCCTCTACGACTCTTCATGTCGTTTGGGGTATTCGAGCAACGTCTATCCCTGATGTGCGTGGTGCAATTTGGGAGACCCCATCACGTGGTCAGTAACTTGAACACGTAGCTCAAGGCGTGTTTGGATTGAGAACACCTGGGTGAGTGATGACGGCCGGGTGTACGAACTGTATGGATACTGGGTTCGGTGTGCAGCTGGGCCTGATGATTGAGTGTGGCTTATGTAGGTGCTAACCACGAAAACCTTAGTGCGTGTAGAACACGTTTGCGAGTGACCGTTTTAGTGCCACCTAATGATACGTATATGCCGATGTAATCCGGTTAGGTTTTCCTTTGGTGAGGCAACGTAGTACCGTCATATGTCTTACGGTGCATCGTCACCGTACTACACATAATAGTATTCTTTCCTATGAAGAAATCATTCATGACTAACTTTCAAACTAAAAACGGATGTTGGAAAGAACATAATAGTTACTGAACTCTTCATTTGAACTAAGTTTCAAAGAAGAGAATTTCTAGACTTCTTTTGATCTTAAAAACATAGTGCTCTATTCTGGCAGAAGTTTTGCTAGACATTCACAGAGCATATCTCTGAGTAGATTGACCCGATGGAGGTGTATGATACGGTTCTGGAAAGTTTTTTAAGTGCTCTACAATTTTTCTGTAGACCTCCAGAGCAAAATCAGACGTCAACTTAGTTGAATGTCCAGTCGAATGCAAACTGTTCAGAAAACAGAACAGCTACAACCTTCTCTGGATGTTCCTGTAAATTGGCCATAACATTCTGAAGAAAAAGTTCTAAGGGTCATATGGTACACTGTTGGAAAGGTTATGAAACTTGCAACGATTTTGTAGTGCATAGTTTGTTCAGAGTTATGCCCCATTTGTATGTAAAACTGTGATGAAAACAGCCACATACAAAGGAGGTGCTGGCAAAATTTATCCAGAAAATTCTGTCAACTTTGAACGATCATAACTTCTGATTAAGGGATGATCCAGACGCATGTGAATACCCGTTGAAAAGATACTTAAGTTAACTTTAACTTTGGTATTCAACTTAGGTTATGAAAATGCTAGTAACTGGACCAAATTCTGGGTTAAGTAAAGAAAGGTCTGTTCTGTACAGAATGAGGGACTGAATATGTTGGCTTTAGAAAGATGTGTAAACATGAAATTTTGTTATGCTTTCATAAAGTTTCAGCATGTTCATGATTTACATACTTTCACATACTGCTGAGATCAAGTTTTGACTCCCCTCAAAATTATGCTTTTGCAGTATGGTGTGTACCCATTCACCGAGTAGGGCTGAAGGTTCTCGCCGAGACGGTGATGACTCGACTCCACCACGGGCACCGCCATCAACGGTATGGGAGGATGTCATGGCTCAGATGGTCGAGTCAAGTCAAGAGAACACAAGACTACTCCAAGCCTTGGTACAACAGGGCTTACCCAACGTGCACAACAGGATGCTCCACCTCGGAACGCCTATCTGGACTTCTTGGCGACACAACCGCCAATTTTCACGAAAGCCAATGAACCAGTGGAAGCTGATCAGTGGCTTCGGGTTATGGAGTCCAAGTTTGGAGTGTTTGAGTGCGATGAGTATCAGAAGACATTATTTGCAGCTCAACAGCTCCATGGAGCCGCCGGTAACTGGTGGTTCGCTTATCTCGCCACCGTTCCGGAAGACCATCAAGTGGAATGGACGGAATTTCGTGAAGCATTCCGTGCTCGTCACATTCCTATGGGTTTTATCAAGGCCCAGCAGCAGGAATTCAGGAACTCGAAGCAGGGGGACATGAGTGTCCTCGATTATGTCAGACGATTCAACCTTCTGGCACAATATGCTTCTGCTTATGCAACGAGCGAAGCTGCAAGGTGTGACTATTTCTTCCATGGCTTGAGTGCCATATTAAAAGATAAGTTGGCTTTGTTCAATCAAGGCAGTTACACCGAGTTGATCAGTGCTGCCCTGCTGTAAGAACAAGTGACAATTGAGTGTCAAGCAGAGAAGAGGGACCGGGAGGAGGTGCAAGAAGACACACTAGTCGTTCCTCATAAATACCGTGTGGTGTATCACACACCATCCGATGAAAGATGGCAAGCACCAGTGAGTTCAGCTCCGTACAGATTTCCTGCTCAAGAATCTTGTCTTGAAGCAACACCTTTGCCGCAGCAACTAATGACACCTGTGGCATCATTGCTGCAGCCGAGTACATCAACTCCTCAACCACAAGTCAATGAAGAACCGAGGAAACCTCAGTGTTCTTATTGCCACCGTTCTGGGCATTTTAGGCAGGAATGCCGGGAGAAGTTGGTGAACACCAGACAGCCATCATCATCAGGTGGTGTGCCGCCACCTGCTCAAGTCAACATAACAGAATTGCAATCCGGGAGTCTGCAACATCTTGCTATTGAGGATGTCCCGGAGGGAGCACCGGTGTTAGCGGGCATGTTTACTCTCAAAGATGTGCCCGTGCTTGTACTTTTTGATTCCGGTGCCACCCACAATTTTATCAGCAAATCATGTGTGGATCAGCACCAATTATCCACCAATACTCCCACAACGAGTTTACTTCTACGTTCACTGGGAGGAAATATCTCTGCCAATCAGATTGTGTCCCGAGCAGCTTTGTGTTTGGGCGGAAAAATATACCCAACATCGCTGATTATGTTGGATAGGCAGAAGATAGACATTATATTGGGGATGTCTTGGTTAAATCATCACGGTGCCGTTCTCAATATCGGTAACTGGACTGTCCAGATTGACTCGCCGATTCGCGGACAGCACACACTGTTTTTAGACAGCAAAGACCCAGATATGGTAAAGGCCTACCACATGGAAGCACTTAAACTAGAAGATATTCCGGTGGTACGTGATTATCCCGATGTATTTCCCGACGATTTACTGGGCATGCCGCCTGAATGGGACGTCGAGTTCAAGATTGAACTGGCGCCGGGAACCACTCCTATCTCAAGAAGGCCTTACAAGATGGCACCTAACGAGCTAGCAGAGTTGAAAGAGCAACTGAATGAACTCATGAGCAACGGTTTCATACGGCCAAGTTCTTCACCTTGGGTTTGCTCAGCGCTGTTCGTTAAGAAGAAGGACGAAACACTACGGCTATGTGTTGATTACCATCCTCTAAATGCTGTCACGATCAAGAACAAGTATCCTTTGCCCCGCATCGACATCCTGTTCGATCAACTTGTGGGTGCAAAAGTATTTTCAAAGATGGATCTTCGGTCAGGATATCATCAAATCAAGATCCGACCGGAGGACATACCGAAGACAGCTTTCTCGACGAGATACGGACTCTATGAGTACCTCGTCATGTCATCTGGGTTAACCAACGCTCCGGCACACTTCATGTACTTGATGAATTCTGGGTTCATGCCGGAGTTAGACAAGTTCGTCGTGGTATTCATCGATGACATATTGGTTTACTCCAAATCAAAAGAAGAGCACGCTGAACATCTGCGTATCGTGCTACAACGGTTGAGGGAGCACCAATTATATGCCAAGTTCAGCAAGTGCGAATTTTGGATTGACCAAGTGCCTTTCCTAGGCCATTTTATTTCAGAAGAGGGCATTGCCGTGGACCCCAGCAAAATTGAACATGTGCTTAAATGGGAATATCCCAAGTCAGTCCACGAGGTCCGAAGTTTCCTAGGTTTAGCAGGGTATTATCAGAGGTTTATTCCGAGCTTCTCAAAAATTGCTAAACCAATGACGGAGCTGCTGAAGAAGGGCACAAAATACATGTGGAATGCAGCATGTGAAGCCGCATTCAAAACTTTGGTGAAACATCTCATAACAGCTCCAGTTCTTGCTCAGCCGGACACGACGAAGTCATTTGATGTATACTGTGATGCATCTGGCATCGGTCTCGGCTGTGTTCTGATGCAAGAAGGGCATGTAGTCGCCTATGGGTCTCGTCAACTGCGAAACCACGAGAAGCATTATCCAACTCATGATCTTGAGCTTGCTGCTGTGGTGTTGGCGTTAAAGATGTGCAGGCATTATCTACTTAATAATCTTGTTCACCTCTACACCGACCATAAAAGCTTGAAGTATATCTTCACGCAGAAGGAGCTGAATATGAGACAACGGAGATGGTTGGAGCTCATAAAAGATTATGAGATTGAGATCTACTATCATCCGGGAAAAGCAAACGTGGTTGCCGACGCGCTTAGTCGGAAAGCCCACGTTCACAACTTGGCGGCTGCTGAGTTGGAAGATGAAGAACCAAGCCTCCGTGTCATTCCGTATGGCACGCTTTATAATCTCGCGCTCATTCCAACCATCCGTGAAGAGATTGTTGAGGCTCAAAGAAGAGACGGAGGTATGTCTCACATATGGAGAAGACTAGACAAAGGAGAGGTGAAATGTTTCCGGAAGGATGAGAATGGTACAATATGGTTTGATGACCGTATAGTGGTACCTCGTAATATGAAACTCCGGAAGAAGATATTGGATGAAGCCCACCTGTCGAAATTTTCCATTCATCCCGGAAGTAACAAGATGTACCAAGATTTGAAACAGAAAATTTGGTGGACTAGGTTGAAGAGGTAAATCGCTAAATACGTATCCGAATGTGATACGTGTAGACGGGTCAAGGCTGATCATATGCGGAAAGCCAGACCGCTACAACCTTTAAAACTACCGGCATGGAAGTGGGATTATGTGAGTATGGATTGTAAAAGCCCAAGAAAAGGGACTTGCAAAATTTTTCTTCACCTCACAACACCACAGTTTTTATTGTGGACACCTTAGGAAATGTTGTGAAGAGCAAGTAACCTCCATCAAAAGAGTGATTAGAGGGGAAAGCCTTCACTTTCACAAAGTAGGGTTTCTACACATGAACAGGAGAGGTTGAGCTCACCCGTAGAATTTAAAAAGTCTTGGGAAGGTTCAGTCCAAAGTTCATCCAAATTCAACATTTTTTTGGCACTTTTGGGTTATTTCAAAAAGAGGCCAATTTGAATGTAAATTCAAATTGCAGCAACTTTCATCACCCAAATTCGAAAGTTAGCTTCATATCTACACTCAGCACATTTTTCTGAGTAAACCCACCAATTTTCATCCCCATTGGAGTTAATCTTGTCAAGAGCTAAATTTGCAAGAATTCAAAACTGAATTTGAATTTCAGTTTAAATATGAAGCAAATTTAACCAAACAAAGTTTGAATTTGAGAATTCAAATTCAAACAAACACTTGGTGACTAAGTCTCACATTAAATTGTGAGTAGCTGGGGATAATTGAGTGCCAACAGAAATAAAAAGAATTGGAAAGGGGATTAGAGGGGAGAGGGACCCACAGGTCAGTGGGGGAAATTGGTTTCAGGTGAACGGGTTCGGCTTCTCACCGAAGCAAACGCTCCCGGCGTGCCACCGAGCCGATCCTTCGGACGCCCCCGCATGAGGCGACGCAGCCAGCTCCTGCTTCCTCCCTCACGCTGGCCAGCTGCTTCCGCCGATCATCACGCACCTACACCACTGAACAGAGGCGCCGTGTTCTGTTGCCCAAGAAACGACCGAGCGCATGCCGCCGTCTTCGTTCGATCGAAACCCGGAAATTCACCGTGAGCAGCGCCTCTCCTAGACACAAAACCACACCAGCTGCTCGTCCTCTACCTCCTCGGCACGAGAGCAGTCGAGTTCGGCCCTTCCCCAGCCTTAGCTCCACGTTTCCGAGCAACACCCGAGAAACCGCCACCACTCGGCTCACTGTGACAGCCCAACAGAGGGCCTTTCATGGCTGAGCAAGGACAGTCTCGGATGCGCCGGTGAGCACTGCTGCTCCCACCCAAATCACAGGACCAACCGTGAACCGCTGAGCAAGAATTTGGAGAAACTCCGCGGCGACCACAGAACAACGTTCCGGTATGAGACCTCCTAATTCCCACTCTCTTCTCGCCATCAGTTCACTAAACTGTGCACACAGGAGCTAGAATTGACGGCGCCCAAGTTTGCTTCGCAACCCTAGCTTAATTTTGGCTGTAACCGGTGTATTTCCCGGTTTTTCAGCCGCGATTATGGCGGGAAAGGTCAGGCTCACGATGAGACCTAGGATAGAGCCCTCTCCGGGCAGTTTCACCACCATGATGAGCTTCCCTAGCACCCACTGGTGCTATAGCGCCGATCCACCGATGTTTTGGCGGGCTAAACGGTCCGGGCGACGTGACCGAAGGGTTGCCGAGCTGCAGCACCGTCGCCGGCTAGGTTAGGGCCATCGCCGGCCGGAGCAGGCGGTACCAGCGTGTTCAGCGCGCGAAAGTAGGCCCAGGCGGCGAATTTCCGGCCGGGAGGCGGTCGGGAGACCAAGTCCGGCGAGCTTCAGAAGTGTGCCGGCGAGGGGGCGGCGCGGGAAAAAGGGCGGGCGCGAGGAAGAAGACGAGCCGGCCGGGCCCGCTCGTCAGTCCCTCGTGGCACAGGATGAGGATTTTCGGTTGCACCGGATCGGCTGTGAACACGCGGAAAACAATCCTGTGGCCCCGTGTGGCGCAGCCGAGGTGATGACACGTGGGAGCCGGGCCCGCTGTCAGAAATTTGAACTTTTCCGGTTAATTCGAATTCCAGAAATTCCTCAAACTTTAGAGCTCCATAACTTTTGCTAGGAAGCTCCAAATTTAGTGATTCAAATTGGGTTGGATTCATCTTGCCTAGCTCTGTCCAGATATACAATCCAATTTGTATGAAACCCATTAATTAATTCTGGAAAATTCCTTAAACTTTTCAGCAAAAGAATTTTAGGGGGAGTTTGGTTCATCCAAAAATCCCCCCAAATTTTGCCAGAAGGTTCTTTAGGACATTAGTAAACCCCTGTAAAAGTTTCAGACCATTTGGGGTTGATTTGGTCAGAGCAATTCAAATTGGAAGGTGCTGTGTTCATTTGAATACAGAAACATTTTCAGAGAATTTCCCAAAACTTGGAAATTCAGTTCTGGGCAATTCTTAACTCCAAAAATGCTAGGAAAATTCATGCAAACTCTATGAGCTATAATTGAAATTGTAGTTCACTAAGTTGGGCATGAACAGGGGTATGACCTCAGAATTAATTCTTCTTTGCTTATTTGATAAAAGAATTATTCTGAGCAAACCACTCAGTGAAAAGTGCTAATATTTGGTCCAGAGGGTTTCCTTGTGACAAGGAACTCACACAAAAATTCTCAGCTCCATTAGATCTCTGGATCACCCCTGTCCTGTTTAACCACTTGAGGGATTAATATGGAAAAGGGGGGAGGGGTAGCACTTAACCATGTACTGAGGTCCAGGCCCAAGCCACCCACACCCAGTTCATCTTTAAATTCTTAAACAGAGTTCCAGGTGTTAGAGACTGGTTATTAGAACTAATAACAGTAACCTTACAATAACTTGTATGCATATTAATTAACATGTAGTATTTCATAAACGTGTAGTCACTGAAGAAGAGACTCCGGAAGTGCTAGACTTCCTTCTTCCGGACGAAGACTTAACCCCTGACCAGCAGCAACAAGGCAAGCCCCGGTTTGAATTAACCTTTTATAAGTCTTACTTTGTTTACATGTGTCATATGAAGTATGTATGTGCATTAGGTATAGGATGAATGAAACCCCACTTGCATAACCAAAGGTTCCTAAAAGAGTGAGGGTAGTGTCAAGGACCACGAGTAGACAGGATATGCTTAATGAGTCATAGGACTTCGGTACAAGTCGAGTAGTTGGAATCTACTCGCGAGATGGGCATTGGGACACATGGGTCCGGTTGAGTGACGCGAGATCACTTTAGTAATGAAAATGAGACTAGGCAGGGGCTAGGGCGCAGCAAGAGTGAGTCTCGTGTGCGCAGCCCTGCCCGTGTCGATTGAGGACCGATCCGTGTGCGGCCCTGCTGAACAAGTATTGAACGTACCGAAGGCATATCGGATATATGGGCCCCGATAAACTGATGTAGCCTAAACCTCCGGGCGTCGAGGCATAGCACACCGGTTGAGGGCAGCAAGTTGGAAATCTGCCAACGCGCATAGAGAGATGCTCCGTGTGGGGAACCTCCTGCTCGTTTCGGTGCGACCGGTTCGACGTTTGGGCTGTTGGGTGAAAGGTTGTCACATACGACATCGAGCGAGCGTGCTGTGCAGCTCCACGGGTGGGCGTACACGACGCGCTCTTTGGGTTTCCCTGCAGGTGTATATCGAGTCGATTCGCCGTCCCTCGCGGTGACGAGTACTGCTTGTTCACTGCGTCGTAATGTAGACTAATGAATGAAATGTTATAATTCAATATTGCTGTTATGACATAATTGTATTGTTACCTGTGTGCCACCAAATATTGCTCACTAAATTTCAGCTTCATGAACCGTTAACTTGTTGCTAAAAGATGAACTAAGGATGAACTTGTAGGCGTGTCCATTTGCTGCAACATTGCTATCCTATGTCATGGTACACCTCATGTAGAGTTTCATGCTTAGGTGAGTCGGTTAAGCCTTGCTGAGCCTTCGTGCTCACGGTTGCTGCTTAAGTGTTTTTCAGGTGAGGAGCCACCCACGGACTCGGAGTACGAGTCCACCGGCGAGGGTTACCCTCCGTCAGGGACCACGGCTGAGTGGGAGCCGTACACGCCGCGCTGAGTTGAGGAGTGCAGCTAGTGTGGGTTGCCCTAGGGCAGGGCAACCCCTTTTGCTAGATAGGCGGGCGTGAGTTGTAATAAAGAAACTTCCGCTGTGTAATAAAGACCCTAGTTTGTAACTGAGAAGTGTACTACTTTGTACATTCAGTTTGTTTTTCCCATGTAATATAATGTGGTCTTATGACGTGTGCTGTCGGGTGTCGCATCGCGCGGCACCACCCTCTACGATCCTGGATGAGCGGATTCCGGTCCGCCACAGCCTGGTATCAGAGCTGCAGTGGGGATAGCACAGTACTTAAGGACTGCATTATGGGAAAAACTTAGGTATACGGTGAGGATTCGGTAGTTGCCCAAGTAAGGACTATACTAGCATAGTTACTTAAAGTGGCAAAGACTAACTTATGTGTTATAATCCTGAATTTCAATTATGTAATGACGCACCTACGCTCTGGTAAGTATGGTATGGAACGCCACCGAAAGCGGTTCAATTTCGGTTAGCTCCCCCTGACGAGAAACGTGGTTCAGGGATTGATCTCACAGCTTGGTGTGAGACGTCAATATGAACCTCTTGAACTCTTCATGTTCCTGAGTTCATATGAAACGCTGATCCCTAGCGTGCATTAGGCAAGTAAGTGGAGACCCCATCGCATGGTCAGTAATGCGAGAGTGTGTTCCTCTGGAAATAGCCCAGGAGGACATACGCAGCGCTTGCCATCGGCGTGCCCTGCAGGGTAGTAGGTGGTATCTGTTGGGTTGATAACATTCCCAACCGTGACGACCCGTTCATGACATACTCGGGTTCCCCGTCGTGTGGTGTTGAAACACGATTACGTACCTTGAGACGTGACCTAACTCAAGGACGGCCGTATGGAAATGATACGGGCGTTTGTATTTACTTTTAAATATGGAACTGCCTGAAATGAACAACCATTGTGTGCACCATTATTGTGTGGTCTTCTGCAGGTACTAACCACGTATGTACCTGTGTAGTAAACGTGTGCGAGAGACCGTTTAGTGCCACACTTGAGACGTATATGCCGGTATAATCCGGTTAGGATTTTCTTTGTGAGGAACGTAGTACCGAGCTATTGTAGGCATATGCATGAAAATATTGATAACAAGGAACTAAAATCATTAGGTTCAACAATTAAGACCCTGGTTGGGTATAAGAATGGGATAGTGGAGCAGGATAGCCAAAGGGAGGAAAAACAGAGTACTCTGTTTTGGACAGCAAGTTTGCTGATCTCCAACAGTGCATAACTCACGGGTCCTTTAGCCCATAGAGGTGTGCTATATTGTTCTGGAATGGTATTGAAGTACTCTACAACTTTGTTGTAGACTTCCAGAGCTGAAACACACCTTAAGATGGCTGAAATCCCAGAGGAATGTAAACTGTCCAGAACCAGGACAGAGTAAAACATTCTCTGAACTCTTCTGTTTTTCAAACATAACTCCCAGTAGAAAAATCTAAAATTGTCATATAATACATCCTTAGAAAGAGTAGAAGATGTGTGACATCTTTCAATTCAAAGATTCTGAAATTTCAGCACAGAATTTAATGGAAATCAGGGTTGAAAACAGCCACTTCCAAGGGAGGTGCTGTTAAACTTCTTCAAGAAATTCTGCTGACTTTGAATTGGAATAACTTTTTAACCAAAGCTGATATGGGGGCAAATGAGTACTCTTTGGAAAGATACCGAAGTTGACTTTAACTTTGGTATTCAACTTGAGTCATAAAAATGCCCAGAACCAGATCAAAACTTGGAATAGGTAGAAACTGGTCATTCTGACAGAAGAATGACAGTTGAACTCATTGAAAAGGGTGTTGTACCCTAAGGGTGGTATACGTGATGACAACGCGATAATAATGTCTCGTAGAGACCAAACCTAGTTATGGTGAGCTTCCAAAGTGGAGGTTCATCAAGTTGGATTAAACTAGCTTGTGTTTGGTCTGGTAATGGTGTAGCTTGTGCAAAGTTATTACATTATCTACTTACGAGATATATCGCATGTTTTTGTTGTCATAATGTTTTTACGCCCATTTCTATTGGACTGCATGCAAAATGTTGCAGGACTGATGTTTAATGTCGTGTGGTTGCAGATGGTTCGTACTAGGACCACGCACGAGGTTGGTGGCTCTAGCCAACAGGGAGGTGATGACTCCCAGCCACCGGCCTACGACAGCACCCCGCAGCAGCAGCCACCACCGCCGCCTCCGCTTACTCTAGCGGATGTGATAGCGGCACTGGTGGGAGGTCGTGAGGAGCAGACCGGCCTGCTCCGCACGATCGTGCAGAATACGTCCCAGGCGGGGGGACGTCAAGAGCGAGGGCCTCGTGAGCCCCGTGAAGTGTCGTACTCGGATTTCATGAGTTCGCACCCTCCAGTGTTCACCGAAGCCAAAGAACCACTGGAGGCGGACAACTGGCTGCGGACTATCGAGTCCAAGTTTGGGCTGCTCCAGTGTACGGAGCGACAGAAGACCCTGTTCGCAGCACAGCAGCTCCACGGTGCCGCTGGTGCGTGGTGGGCGAATTATGTCGCCTCACGTCTGGCTGGCCATGCCGTGGAATGGCAAGAGTTCCGGGAGGCGTTCCGCGCCTATCACATTCCTCCCGGAATCATGAAGAGGAAGTTCCAAGAATTCTTGGAGCTGAAGCAGGGCGGGAGGAGTGCCCAGGACTACTCCCGTGCCTTCAACCATCTGGTGCAGTACGCGTCAGACTATATCTCCACTGAGGAGAAGAAGAGGGAGCACTTCTATCGGGGGTTACACCCCAAAATGAAGACCCACCTCATACAGTGGAACCGCGGCACATTCAACGACCTAGTCAATGCCGCAATCATGCAAGAGGACGCTCAGCGGGATTTAGCAGCTGAGCAGAGGAAGCGCAGCGCTCCACCTAGCAGCGGTGGTGGAGCGCCCCAGAAATACCGGATGGTGTATCGGACACCATCGGGGCAGCAGTGGCGTCCACCGGCGCGGCCTCAACAGTTCGGAGGACGTTCGTTCCAAGCACCCCCGTTCCGTCTGCCGATGCCACCACCAAGACAGCAGCAGCAACAGCAGCAGCAGACGGTACCCCGGGCGTTTCCACCGCCACAACGCGCCCCGGGATTCCGTCCACCGATCAGCGGGGGACCGCCCCGTTTCACCTGCTTCACGTGTGGCCAGGCGGGCCACTTCGCGAAGGACTGTCCCAGGGGCAGCAGAGCAGTGGGCAAGCCCAGTTCCAGGGCGGTGCTCGAGGCCGACCTCCGGTGAAGAAGGTTGGTCAGCGGACTGGAGGCGTCCGCAACCTCGACAATGAGGACGCCCCAGAGGGAGACAATGTGCTGGCGGGTACGTTTACTCTCAACCATCAAGCCATCGTCATATTGTTTGATTCTGGTGCAACCCACAGCTTTATAAGTGCATCCTATGTGGCTAAGCATCAAATGCAAGTCTTCCCAACCGACTGCACTTATATGATCTGCTCACCGGGAGGGAAGATTTCCGCTAATATGATGATTCCAAAAGCACCTCTGTGCTTAGGTGGGAAACTATATCCCACAACCTTGATAATCCTTATGGGACAAAAGATTGATGCAATCTTAGGGATGTCATGGCTACAATACCATGGCGCTGTCCTAGAGACTCGGACACGGACGGTTCACTTAAATTCACCATTCCACCGTCCACATTCCATGGTGTTAGACACGCCAGTCCGGGAAGTTTTAGCAGTTAATAATGCTGAAGCTCTCAATTTAGAAGACATCCCCGTAGTCCGGGAGTATCCTGATGTGTTCCCGGATGATCTTCCGGGCATGCCACCTGAGCGGGATGTCGAGTTCAAGATTGAACTTGCACCCGGGACTACGCCCATATCACGGAGACCATACAAGATGGCTCCAAATGAGCTGGCTGAACTGAAAGAACAGCTCAATGATCTGTTGAGCAAGGGTTTCATTAGGCCGAGTTCCTCACCTTGGGGATGCTCGGCGCTGTTCATGAAGAAGAAGGATGAAACCCTGAGGCTGTGTGTGGATTACCGGCCGCTCAACGCAATCACCATCAAGAATAAGTACCCACTGCCCCGCATCGACATATTGTTTGATCAACTGTTGGGGGCAAGTGTGTTCTCAAAGATGGACCTTCGCTCTGGATATCACTAGATCAAGATCCGGGCGGAGGATATCCCGAAGACGGCCTTCTCGACGAGATATGGGTTATATGAATATCTCATCATGTCCTTTGGTCTCACAAATTCTCCAGCCCATTTCATGTATCTCATGAACTCAGTGTTCATGCCGGAGCTGGAAAAGTTCGTGGTAGTGTTCATCGACGATATCTTGGTTTACTCCAAGACAGAAGCCGAACATGCCGAACACATGAGAATCGTTCTTCAACGATTGTGAGACCATAAGCTCTATGCCAAGTTCAGCAAATGCGAGTTTTGGATCAGCCAAGTGCCATTCTTGGGACATATCATCTCAGCAGAAGACATTGCAGTTGACCCAAGCAAAATAGAGCAAGTGCTGAAATGGAAAGCTCCCACTTCAGTTCATGAAGTCAGAAGCTTCCTCGGGTTAGCGGGATACTATCAGAGATTCATTCCAAGCTTCTCCAAGCTCGCTAAACCGATGACAGAATTGCTGAAGAAAGGGACGAAATATGTTTGGAACACGGCGTGTGAAGGAGCGTTCCAAGCATTGGTGAAGCATCTCACCACAGCCCTGGTCTTAGCTCAGCCGGATACAACAAAGCCCTTCGACGTGTATTGTGACGCGTCCGGTATTGGGCTTGGCTGCGTGTTGATGGAGGAAGGACGTGTGGTCGCCTATGGCTCATGCCAACTTCGAAACCATGAGCA
The DNA here is from genome assembly GCA_030760725.1 of Neostapfia colusana. Lineage (NCBI taxonomy): Eukaryota > Viridiplantae > Streptophyta > Magnoliopsida > Poales > Poaceae > Neostapfia > Neostapfia colusana. Next base: position 96,691,948 of record JASWHV010000007.1, on the reverse strand, counting down.
GCATTATCCGACTCATGATCTTGAGCTTGCTGCCGTGGTGTTGGCACTAAAAATGTGGAGGCACTATCTCCTGGGGAACTTGGTGCATCTCTACACCGACCACAAGAGCTTGAAATACATTTTCACCCAGAAGGAGCTGAACATGAGGCAACGGAGGTGGTTAGAATTAATCAAGGAGTATGAAATTGAGATTCACTACCACCCCGGCAAGGCGAATGTGGTTGCCGACGCGCTGAGTTGGAAATCACATGTCCATCACCTCACCATTACACCAGTGGAGGAGGAAGAGCCAAGTTTATACTTGGTTCCTTATGGATCGCTGTACAACCTTGCCCTCATCCCTACCATTAGGGAAGATATCGTTGCAGTTCAGAAGACGGACAAAGGCATGGCACATCTCCGGAGACGGACAGACAATGGAGAGATTAAATGTTTCCGGAAGGATGATGAGGGGACGCTATTGTTCAACGACCGCATAGTCGTACCCCGGGACATGGAACTGAGGAAGAAAATCCTCGACGAAGCCCACTTGTCTAAATACTCCATTCATCCGGGCAGCAACAAAATGTACCAAGATTTGAAAAAGAAATTTTGGTGGACACGGATGAAGCGGGAGGTAGCGAAGTACGTATCCGAGTGTGATACGTGCCGACGAGTGAAGGCTGATCACATGAAGAAATCAGGGCTGTTGCAACCCCTAAAGATTCCGGCATGGAAATGGGAAGATGTGAGCATGGATTTCATTGTGGGATTACCCCTAACATCCAACAAGCATGATTCCATATGGGTAATCGTTGATCGGTTAACCAAGATGGCTCACTTCATTCCGGTGAATACACGTTACAATGCCGGCAAATATGCGGAGCTATACATAGCGAAGATTCTATGCCTATACGGGGTACCCAAGACCATCGTCTCAGATCGAGGTGCATTATTTATATCTCGCTTTTGGGAGCAGCTACACGCTGCATTGGGTACTAAGTTGATTAGGAGCTCCGCTTATCACCCTCAAACAGATGGCCAGACAGAGAGGGTGAATCAAGTTCTGGAAGACATGTTGAGAGCATGTGCCATCCACCATGGTAGGAACTGGGATGATCACCTACCATTGGCGGAATTCTCATACAACAACGGCTATCAGGCGAATATCAAGATGGCACCCTATGAAGCTCTCTACGGTCGCAAATGCCGCACCCCATTAAATTGGTGCGAGTCCGGTGAAAGGGTCACATTCGGGGTTGATGTGGTGAACGACGCTGAAGAGCGCGTTCGGGCGATTCAAGCTAACTTGAAGGCCGCTCAATCCCGGCAGAAGAGCTACGCTGATAAGAGGCTTAGACCGTTGCACTTCGACGTTGGGGAACACGTGTACCTCCACGTGTCTCCGATGAAGGGCGTGCACCGGTTTGGTGTGAAGGGGAAGCTCGCTCCCCGTTTTATTGGACCCTACGCTATCACCGAGAAGTGTGGACCAGCGGCGTATCGATTGGAACTACCGGCATCTCTGGCTGGTGTCCATGATGTTTTCCATGTTTCACAACTGCGAAAATGCTTGAAGCATACAGCTGCTGTTCCTACCGAAGACATCGGAGAGCTGAAACCGGATTTAACATATGAGGAGTATCCGGTGGGAATTCTTGATGAGAAAGCCCGAACCACGCGTAGCAGAACGTTGTGGTTCTACAAAATACTCTGGAGCAACCACACCGCCGAAGAAGCGACATGGGAGAGCGAGGAGTTCCTTCGCTCAAAGTACCCGGAGTTCATGGCTTCTCAACATGGGTAAGTCCCTATTACATCGCTATCTTTTCTTTTATAATCTCGGGACGAGATTCTTTTAAGGGGGGGATGTAAAAGCCCAAGAAAAGGGACTTGCAAAATTTTTCTTCACCTCACAACACCAGAGTTTTTATTGTGGACACCTTAGGAAATGTTGTGAAGAGCAAGTAACCTCCATCAAAAGAGTGATTAGAGGGGAAAGCCTTCACTTTCACAAAGTAGGGTTTCTACACATGAACATGAGAGGTTGAGCTCACCCCTAGAATTTAAAAAGTCTTGGGAAGGTTCAGTCCAAAGTTCATCCAAATTCAACATTTTTTTGCACTTTTGGGTTATTTCAAAAAGAGGCCAATTTGAATGTAAATTCAAATTGCAGCAACTTTCATCACCCAAATTCAAAAGTTAGCTTCATATCTACACTCAGCACATTTTTCTGAGTAAACCCACCAATTTTCATCCCCATTGGAGTTCATCTTGTCAAGAGCTAAATTTGCAAGAATTCAAAACTGAATTTGAATTTCAGTTTAAATATGAAGCAAATTTAACCAAACAAAGTTTTAATTTGAGAATTCAAATTCAAACAAAGACTTGGTGACTAAGTCTCACGTTAAATTGTGAGTAGCTGGGGATAATTGAGTGCCAACAGAAATAAAAAGAATTGGAAAGGGGATTAGAGGGGAGAGGGACCCACAGGTCAGTGGGGGAAATTGGTTTCAGCTGAACGGGTTCGGCTTCTCACAGAAGCAAATGCTCCCGGCGTGCCACCGAGCTGATCCTTCGGACGCCCCCGCGTGAGGCGACGCAGCCAGCTCCTGCTTCCTCCCTCGCGCTGGCCAGCTGCTTCCGCCGATCATCACACACCTACACCGCTGAACAGAGGCGCCATGTTCTGTTGCCCAAGAAACGACCGAGCGCACGCCGCCGTCTTCGTTCGATCGAAACCTGGAAATTCACCGCGAGCATCGCCTCTCCTAGCCACAAAACCACACCAGCTGCTCGTCCTCTACCTCCTCGGCACGAGAGCAGTCGAGTTTGGCCCTTCCCCAGCCTTAGCTCCACGTTTCCGAGCAACACCCGAGAAACCGCCACCACTCGGCTCACGGTGACAGCCCAACAGAGGGCCTTTCACGGCTGAGCAAGGACAGTCTCGGACGCGCCGGTGAACACTGCTGCTCCCACCCAAACCACAGGACCAACCGTGAACCGCTGAGCAAGAATTTGGAGAAACTCCGCCGGCGACCACAGAACAACGTTCCGGTATGAGACCTCCGAATTCCCACTCCCTTCTCGCCATCAGTTCACTAAACTGTGCACACAGGAGCTAGACTTGACGGCGCCCAAGTTTGCTTCGCAACCCTAGCTTAATTTTGTCTGTAGCCGGTGTATTTCCCGGTTTTCCAGCCGCGATTATGGCGGGAAAGGTCGGGCTCACGATGAGACCTAGGATAGATCCCTCTCCGGGCAGTTTCACCACCATGACGAGCTTCCCTAGCACCCACTGGTGCTATAGCGCTGATCCACCGATGTTTTGGCAGGCTAAACTGTCCGGGTGACGTGACCGAAGGGTTGCCGAGCCGCAGCACCGTCGCCGGCTAGGTTAGGGCCATCGCCGGCCGGAGCAGGCGGTACCAGCGTGTTCAGCGCGCGAAAGTAGGCCCAGGCGGTGAATTTCCGGCCGGGAGGCGGTCGGGAGACCAAGTCCGGCGAGCTTCAGAAGTGTGCCGGCGAGGGGGCGGCGCGGGAAAAAGGGCGGGCGCGAGAAAGAAGACGAGCCGGCCGGGCCCGCTCGTCAGTCCCTCGTTGCACAGGATGAGGATTTTCGGTTGCACCGGATCGGCTGTGAACATGCATAAAACAATCCTGTGGCCCCATGTGGCGCAGCCGAGGTGATGACACGTGGGAGCCGGGCCCGCTGTCAGAAATTTGAACTTTTTCCGGTTAATTCGAATTCCAGAAATTCCTCAAACTTTAGAGCTCCATAACTTTTGCTAGGAAGCTCCAAATTTAGTGATTCAAATTGGGTTGGATTCATCTTTCCTAGCTCTGTCCAGATATACAACCCAATTTGTATGAAATCGATTAATTAATTCTGGAAAATTCTTTAAAGCTTTTCAGCAAACGAATTTTAGGGGGAGTTTGGTTCATCCAAAAATCCCCAAATTTTTCAGAAGGTTATTTAGGACATTAGTAAACCCCTGTAAAAGTTTCAGACCATTTGGGGTTGATTTGGTCAGAGCAATTCAAATTGGAAGGTGCTGTGTTCATTTGAATACAGAAACATTTTCAGAGAATTTCCCAAAACTTGGAAATTCAGTTCTGGGCAATTCTTAACTCCAAAAATGCTAGGAAAATTCATGCAAACTATATGAGCTATAATTGAAATTGTAGTTCACTAAGTTGGGCATGAAGAGGCGTATGACCTCAGAATTAATTCTTCTTTGCTTATTTGCTAAAAGAATTATTCTGAGCAAACCACTCAGTGAAAAGTGCTAATATTTCGTCAAGAGGGTTTCCTTGTGACAAGGAACTCACACAAAAATTCTCAGCTCCATTAGAGCTCTGGATCACCCCTGTCCTGTTTAACCACTTGAGGGATTAATATGGAAAGGGGGGGGGGGGGGGGGTAACACTTAACCATGTACTGAGGTCCAGGACCAAGCCACCCACACCCAGTTCATCTTTAAATTCTTAAACAGAGTTCCAGGTGTTAGAGACTGGTTATTAGAACTAATAACAGTAACCTTACAATAACTTGTATGCATATTAATTAACATGTAGTATTTCATAAACGTGTAGTCACTGAAGAAGAGACTCCGGAAGTGCTGGACTTCCTTCTTCCGGACGAAGACTTAACCCCTGACCAGCAGCAACAAGGCAAGCCCCGGTTTGCATTAACCTTTTATAAGTCTTACTTTGTTTACATGTGTCATATGAAGTATGTATGTGCATTAGGTATAGGATGAATGAAACCCCACTTGCATAACCAAAGGTTCCTAAAAGAGTGAGGGTAGTGTCAAGGACCTCGAGTAGACAGGCTATGCTTAATGAGTCATAGGACTTCGGTACAAGTCGAGTAGTTGGAATCTACTCGCGAGATATGCATTGGGACACACGGGTCCGGTTGAGTGACATGAGATCACTTTAGTAATAAAAATGAGACTAGGCAGGGGCTAGGGCGCAGCAAGAGTGAGTCTTGTGTGCGCAGCCCTGCCCGTGTCGATTGAGGACCGATCCGTGTGCAGCCCTGCTGAACAAGTATTGAACGTACCGAAGGCATATCGGATATATGGGCCCCGATAAACTGATGTAGCCTAAACCTCCGGGCATCGAGGCATAGCACACCGATTTATAGGTGTAGGTTGAGGGCAGCAAGGTGGAAATCTGCCAACGGGCATAGAGAGATGCTCCGTGTGGAGAACCTCCTGCTCGTTTCGGTGCGACCGGTTCGACGTTTGGGCTGTTGGGTGAAAGGTTGTCACGTACGACATCGAGCGAGCGTGCTGTGCAGCTCCACGGGTGGGCGTACGCGACGTGCTCTTTGGGTTTCCCTGCAGATGTATATCGAGTCGATTCGCCGTCCCTCGCGGTGACGAGTACCGCTTGCTCACTGCGTCGTAACGTAGACTAATGAATGAAATGTTATAATTCAATATTGCTGTTATGACATAATTGTATTGTTACCTGTGTGCCACCAAATATTGCTCACTAAATTTCAGCTTCATGAACCGTTAACTTGTTGCTAAAAGATGAACTAAGGATGAACTTGTAGGCGTGTCCATTTGCTGCAACATTGCTATCCTATATCATGGTACACCTCATGTAGAGTTTCATGCTTAGGTGAGTCGGTTAAGCCTTGCTGAGCCTTCGTGCTCACGGTTGCTGCTTAAGTGTTTTTCAGGTGAGGAGCCACCCACGGACTCGGAGTACGAGTCCACCGGCGAGGGTTACCCTCCGTCAGGGACCACGGCTGAGTGGGAGCCGTACACGCCGCGCTGAGCTGAGGAGTGCAGCTAGTGTGGGTTGCCCTAGGGCTGGGCAACCCCTTTTGCTAGATAGCCGGGCGTGAGTTGTAATAAAGAAACTTCCGCTGTGTATTAAAGACCCTAGTTTGTAACTGAGAAGTGTACTACTTTGTACATTCAGTTTGTTTTTCCCATGTAATATAATGTGTTCTTATGACGTGTGCTGTCGGGTGTCGCATCGCGCGGCACCACCCTCTGCGATCCTGGATGAGCGGATTCCGGTCCGCCACATGGATTTCATCGTCGGATTACCGCTCACATCCAGGAAGCATCACTCGATATGGGTGATCGTCGACCGGTTGACGAAGTCGACTCATTTCATACCGGTGAACACTCATTATCAAGCAAGGCAATATGCGGAGTTATTCATCTCCAGAATTATATGCTCACATGGTGTTCCGAGGACCATCATTTCAGATCGAGATGCGCTGTTTGTTGCTCGTTTTTGGGAGCAGCTGCATGCCTCGTTGGGCAACAAGCTGATTAGAAGCTCTGCATATCGCCCTCAAACCGATGGACAAACTGAGAGGGTGAATCAAGTGCTCGAAGATATGTTGAGGGCGTGTGCCATCCACCACGGTAATAATTGGGATGATCACTTACCGCTGGTGGAGTTTTCATACAACAACGGTTATCAAGAGAGCATTAAAATGGCACCCTCTGAAGCTCTCTACGGCCAGAAGTGTCGCACACCGCTGAATTGGTGTGAGTCCGGCAAAAGAGTTCTGTTTGGGATTGATCTTGTGAACGAAGCCGAAGACCGAGTTCGGTTGATACAAGAGAACTTGAAGGCTGCACAATCCCGACAGAAGAGCTACGTTGATCAAAGGCATAGGCCATTACATTTGGACGTCAGAGAGCACGTGTATCTTTGTGTATATCCGATGAAGGGAATTCACCTGTTCGGTGTAAAGGGGAAACTCGCTCCCCGTTTTATTGGTCCTTTTGCTATCACGGAGAAGTGCGGACCCGTAGCCTACCGGCTGGAATTACCGGCAAGTCTAGCGGGTGTCCATGATGTGTTTCATGTGTCACAGCTGTGGAAGTGCCTCAAATTCACCGCTGCTGTTCGCACCGAGGAAATCGACGAATTGAAATCGGACCTGACCTACACCGAGCGACCGGTTCAGATTTTGGATGAAAAGGCCCGGGTAACCCGAACCGTACGATCAGATTCTTCAAGGTGCTGTGGAGTAATCATACCGCGGAAGAGGCGACGTGGGAAAACGAAGATTACCTCCGCACCAACTATCCGGAACTTTTGTCTTCGTACAGTTTGTAATTTCCTCTCCCGTCTCGTTCCTCTTTTGTAATCTCGGGACGAGATTCTTTTAAGGGGGGGGGGAATGTAAAAATCCCAAAAATTCTAGCCAAATTCAAATATGTCATACAAAGTCAAACTGAATTTGAAGAATTCAAATCCTAGCCCACCTTTTAAAACTCAGAATTGTGGGAATTAAGAGGGTCAGCTTGAGAAGATATTTGGGGAAAATAAATGTGGAGTGGGACCCACATGTCATAGGGCTAAAGAGGCTGCCTTGCACACTAAGTTTCGGCCTCAATGGGAGATTTCCCCGAACAGCTCGCACTGGGGGGCTCGGCAGTGCCACTAGCTGCTTCATTCCCCCACATGCGGCACTCAGGGGCGGTTCAGCGGCTTGATCACCCCCCCTGACCGAAGCAAAGGCCATCCGTCTTCTCTTCCTCACGGGCGACGCTGAGCAGAGCCGTTCTTGCTCTCGCTGTAAAAGCCCAAGAAAAGGGACATGCAAAAACTTTTCATCACCTCACAACACCACAGTTTTGTGGTGAATATCTTGTGAAGAGCAAGTAACCTCCATCAAAAGGGTATTGGTTCAAACTTTTTACACATATGATAACACATGAGAGGTTGTTCTAAGACCAACTTAGAGTCAATTACATGTTTGGACCTAGTTGGATTAAGACCACTGAGTTGAAGTACTCAAGTGCAATGGGAGGGTTTGAAAATCAGAATTTGAACTAATGTCCAATGCAAATTCAAATGAGGGGAGGACATAATTGTGATTCAAAACTGTTCTATTCAAACTCTTGGTTGCAGCAGCTAACACAAGAATCAAAGTGTATATTTGGATTCCTTAGGTCCAAATTAGTGGGTAGGCAAAGATTCAGTAATTTTTGAAAAGGTTTGCTACCCATTTTTGTAAAAAGGATCCAAATGTGCAAAGAATTCAAATATACATTTGAATTTGGGGGAAATTTGTCCAACCATACAAATGTAGCTCAGTTTTAGCTCCAAACATTTGAATTGGTCGCTTACCAAGTTTTTGGAGATCTTTTGAGGGATAGGGGGCTGACTGGTTGGACCCACATGTCATTGCGGAGGTTAAAAATGCACAAAGATCAGCAGCCTTCGGGGTTAAGTCTTGCACTCGAAACAGAGCCGAGGTTTCCACCGTGAGCCACCGAGAAGCACCGGCCGACAGCTCCTGCTCTTCCCTCTCGCGCTGGCGAGCTCCTCGTGGGGAGTAGTAACTCTCAGCCGTGCCCCAGCTTGCCACAACACCGAGACGACCCCCAGCGTCCGTCCTCTCGCACGACAGAACACCGAGGAGCAGCCGCCGTGATCAATTCGCTCGAGAGCGATTTCCTCTCGCGTGCAAGCGTCGGCATCCCAGCAAAACAACATTCCCAGACCTCCCACGACCTCCCCGCACCAATTCCTGTCGAGCTAAGCCACCACAACACGAGAAAACGGTGTTCTTCGTGGCGGCCGCGAAGAACCGAGCAAAGGTGCTCCCGTGGATAGCTCGGCAGAGGGCTTGTCAAGGCCGAGCAAGAGCAGTTTCGGACGCGCGAAGACTCCACGCTGCTCGACCCCAAAGCCTGGACCAAGTGATTGAGCATCGCCGGCGTATTTCACAAAATACTTTCAGCCGGTGCAGAACCACCTTCTGGTAGGAAACCCGCAAATTCCTGACTTCTAGTTGCTTAGAGCCCATCAAACTGCACTCACAGGAGCTTGACTGGATGACGCCCAAGTTTACTTTGCATCCCTAGCTTGATTATGGCTGTAGCCGGCGTATTTTACGTTTTTCCAACCGCGGTTATGGCAGGAAGGATCGGGCTCGCGGTGACAGCTAGGTTAGAGCTTTCCCCGAGCCTTTGCATGGCTCTGTCGACCTTCCCTGCGATCCCCCGGTGCTGTGGACCCTTCCACCGAGGTTTTGGCGGGCTAAGTTGGCCGGGTGACATAGCCGAAGTGATCCCGAGCCGCTGTACCGTCGCCGGCTAGGTTAGGGCCACCGCCGGCCGGGGAAGATTGTGCCATCGTATTCAGCGCACAAAGTTAGGCCCTGACGGCGAGGGAGAACACAGGATCTGGCCGGACGGCAAGTATCAGCGCGGCTCCGGAGAGCCCGGCGGCGCGCGGGCGCGGGAGCGCGAGGAAGAAGACGAGTCGGCCGGGCCCGCTCGTCAGTCGCTCAGTAAACAGTTTGGGGATTTTCTGTTGCACCGAATCCTCTGTGACAACGCGGAGAACAGTCCTGTGGCCCCGTGGGGTGTAGCCGAGGGGGTGACACGTGGGGGCCGGGCCCGCTGTCAGGGATTTGAACTTTGCCCGGTTAATTCAAATTCCAGAATTTCCCCAAACCTTAGAACCTCATAACTTTTGCTAGGAAGCTCCAAATTTAGTGATTCAAATTGGGTTGGATTCATCTTGCATAGCTCCATCCAAATATTCAACCCAATTTGTATGAAACCCATTATTTAATTCTGGAAAATTCTTTAAATCTTTGCAGCAAAAAAAATTTAGAGGGAGTTTGGTTCATCCAAAAATCCTCAAATTTTGCCAGAATATTATTTAGGATGTTCGGGCACCCCTGTAAATGTTTCAGACCATTTGGAGTTGATTTGATCAGGGCAATTCAGATTTGAAGGTGCTGTGTTCAATTGAATACAGAAACATTTTCAGAGAATTTCCAAAACTTGGAAATTCAGCTCTGGACAAACCATAGCTCCAAAAATACTAGGAAAATTCCTGCAAACTCTATGAGCTATAATTGAGATTGTAGTTCACTAAGTTTGGCATGAACAGGGGTGTTATCTCAGAATTAATTCTTCTTTGCTTATTTGCTGAGAAAATTATTCTGAACAAACCACTCAATGAAAAGTGCTAATTTTTGGTCCAGAGGGTTTCTTGTGACAAGGAACTGCCACAAAAATTCTCAGCCCTATTGGAGCTCTGGATCACCCCTGTTATGTTTAACCACTTGAGGTGATCAATGTGGAAGAGGGGGAAAACCACTTAGCACTTGATCATGTGCTTAGATCCAAACCCAAACCACTAGCCCCAGTTTCATTTTTAAATTCTTAAACAGAGTTCCAGTTATTAAAAACTTGTTATTAGAACTTGTAGCAGAAGCAGTACAATAAACTTATGTGCATATCCATTAACATGTAGTATTTCATTAACATGTAGTCGCTGAAGCCGAGGAGACTCCGGAGGTGCTCGACTTCCTCCTTCCGGACAAAGACCTAACCACTGACCAGCAGCAACAAGGCAAGCCCCAGTTTGCATTAAGCTTTTTATAAAGTTTTACTTTGTCTACATACGTAGTGTGAAGTGTGTATGTGCATTAGGTGTAGGATGGATGAATACCCAACTGCATAACCAGAATTTTTCCCCAAGAGTGAGGGTAGTGTCTAGGGCCTCGAATAGACAGGCTATGCTTAATGATTCATAGGAATTCGGTACAAGTCGAGTAGTTGGAATCTACTCGCGAGTTAGGCTTGGGACACACGGGATTGGTTCGAGTGATGTGAGATCACCTTAGTAATAAAAATGAGACTTGGCAGGGGCTAGGGCGCAGCAAGAGGAAGTCTTGTGTGCGCAGCCCTATCCGTGTCGATTGAGGACCGATCCGTGTGCGGCCCACGCTGATCAAGTTTGAACGTACCAAAGGCATATCGGATATATGGGTCCCGATAAACCGATGTAACCTAAACCTCCGGGCGTCGAGGCATAGCACACCGATTTATAGGTGTAGGTTGAGGGCAACAAGGTGGAAATCCGCTAACGGGCATAGAAGGATGCTCCGTGTAGGGAACCTCCTGTCCGTTTCGGAGCGACCGGTTCGACGTTTGGGCTGTTGGGTGAAAGGTTGTCCCGTACGACATCGAGTGAGCGTGCTGTGCAGCTCCATGGGTGGGCGTACGTGACGTGCTCTTTGGGTGTCCCAGCAGGTGTATATCGAGTCGATTCACCGTCCCTCGCGGTGAAGAGTACCACTTGGTCACTGAGTCGTGACGTAGGCTAATGTATGAAATGTGATGATTCTATATTGCTGTTATGATATAATTGTATTGTTACATGTGTGCCACCAAATATTGCTCACTAAGTTTCATATTCATGAACTGTTAATTTGTGGCTAAAAGATGAACCAAGGATGAACTTGTAGGCATGTCCATTTGCTGCAATGTTACTATCCTATGTTCATTGTACACCTCATATAGAGTTTCATGCCTAGGTGAGTCGGTTAAGTCTTGTTGAGTCATCGTGCTCACGGTTGCTGCTTGAGTGTTTTTCAGGTGAGGAGCCACCCACGGACTCGGGTTACGAGTCCACCGGCGAGGGTTACCCTCCGTCGGGGACCACGGCTGAGTGGGAGCCGTACACGCCGTGCTGAGCTGAGACGTGCAGCTAGTGTGGGTTGCCCTAGGGCTGGGCAACCGTCTTTTGCTAGATAGGCGGGCGTGAGTTGTATAATTTAGACTTCCGCTGTGTAATATAAACAATAGTTTGTAACTGAAGTTTGTACCTGTTTGTACAGTTCAGTTGGTTTCCCATGTAATATATTGTGTCCTTATGACGTGTGCTGTAGGGTGTCGCATCGTGCGGCATCACCCTCTGCGATCCTGGATGAGCGGATCCCGGTCCGCCACACTCGCTGCTCGGCCGATCGTGAGAATGGCAAAACAACCGCGCTCATCCCTCTCCTAAGCTGCTAAACATTGCCGCGAGTTCGGCCTCCACCTCCCTGACCCGAAAGCAAGCAAGCTACGGCCTCCCTAGGCCGAAAACAACAGTCACAGCGGCGACCTAACGTCGTCTGCCGAGTAGGCGCTCGTGGACAGCTCACCACAGTGACTTCCACGACCGAGCAAGGGCGGAAAAAGGAGCGCACGGACTCCACGCTGCTTCCACCTGAAGCTCAAGCCACGTCATGAGCTCTCGCCGGCGAATTCCGAGATTTTTCTCCGGCGGCCTCAACCCGAGCTCCCGGTACAGTTCCTTAAAATTCTCCTTCTCTACTCCTCCTTAAGTCATCAAACTTTGCAAGTATATGCTGGATTAGCCGGCGATCACTTTCCCTTTTGCATCCATCGCACGAAAACGCCTCAGAGCGACGGAATTTGAGCTCTTCTTGGGTTGTTCATGGCGGACCCATTCGGACGCACGACGACAACCTATTTGCAGCCACTCCTGAGTTACTTTGAGGTCGTGCCGATCTTCCTAGAGCTGCGCTGGTGCTGTAGAGCTCGTCGGCACAGGCTTTGGCGGGCTGAAGACCTCGGGCGACGGTGCCGAACCACCACAGAGGCTGTTGCACGTCGCCGGCCATTTTCCGGCCGCAGGCAACCTAAACCGATCCCACAGCCGTGTTCCTCGGTGTCACAAACTCCCTGGCGGCGAGTCCTAGCCCGTGTGGTGGTCGACAGCAGTGATCCGGCGAGGAGGGATTTGCTCCGGCGAGGGGGGAGCACGCGGGCGCGAGAGAGCCGGTGGGAGGTTGAAGAAAGCGTGGGCACCGGCTGTCAGCAGCTTAGAATTCAATCCCGTGATCGGGTGTGGCCGGGATCCTGTGTGCTGGTGCGCAAAACACCGTGGTCCCGGTGTGGCTTCAATTCTAGTGGCTGGAATTTAAATAAGCGGGCCCAATAGGATTTTCTGTAGGAAAACAATTCCAGTGAGGGCTCAAACTTTGGAAATTCATATCTCCCTGTAGAAACATCCAAATTAATTGATTTAAATTGGGTTGGATTCATTTTACAGAGGTCTATCCAAAGATGAACTCAGAGTTGTATGAAAGTCCATATTATATTTTGGATAATTCTTTGAAGTGTTTCTGAAAAAGAATTATTGAGGGAGTTTGGTTTATCCAAAAATCCCCAAATTTGGCCAGAATATTCTTTAGCATAGTATGGACCTTCTAGCAAAATTTCAGCTCATTTGAAGCATATTTGAGTAGGAATTTGCTAAATAGAATCTACTGTGTTCATAAGATTTCAGAAACATTTTCAGAAAATGTTTCCCACTTCTAAAATCTATTCTGAGCAATCCATAGCTCCAAAAATCATAGGAAAATTTAGGCAAGCTCTCTGAGACATACTTGAAATTTTAATTCACTTAATTGAGCATGAAAATGTACATTACTTCATAATTTATTCTTTTGATTGGAAATGCTTAAAGAATTGTTCTGGAAGAACTACTCAAGTAAAAGGGCTGAATTTTGTACCAGATTACTTTCATGTGACCAAGAACTCACATGTAAATTATCAGCTCAAGTGGAGCCATAGAACTTCCTGTTCTTGTTCTCCATACTTATTTATATGTGGAAATACATGAGGGACATTATGAGAATTATGGAGAACACAATTTAATTCCACATTAGCTGCAATTTGGCAAGCTAAATCCTTAGGTAGTACAGAAGCTGCTATAAAACTTTTGAGGCCATTGGAATTCTTGTTCTTCAGTGGCACTCAAATCTTTTCAGTTTATCTATTAGGTTCATTAGGGAAAATAGTTAGTGTATAGCTAAGGCCTTAAGGTCAATTTAGTTTAAGTCTATTCTTTGCACAACAGAGACAAACCAAGCGATTCTTGGATTTTCCAAACAACCTATGTTCCTAAGAACTTCATTCTATAACTTCTTTCCATTACATTCTATAAAACATATGCATATGCATTTCAATAGGAACCACAACGAAGGGGATTCAAATGAGTGATTCATTGAAGTGGATCAAGCTCCGGAGAGTCAAGGGTGGATCAACAAGGACAATAACTGATTATATACAACTACCCTGCAAAACAGGCAAGCTCCGATTTGCATTTAACAGCTATTAAGTTTTTATTTTGTATTCAACTTTCGGTTAAGATTTGAACTGTGCATTAGGTCTAGTGTTTGATACTCCTCTTGCATAGCCAAATGACCCATGGAGTATTGGTTAGGTGTCTTTCACCGTGTAGAACTGCCATGCTTAAGTACGGTTCGGTAGAAGTCGAGTGGTGAGATGCTACTCGCAGGTTCAGGAACAACAGGGGCATACGGTATTGGTTCATAAATGAATTAGCAAGTTAAAGTTGAGACCGGAAGGTTGTAGGAGCAGCAGGACATAGGGGCCTGGGTGCTATAGACCTGTCCATGTCGGTCAAGGACCGATCCATATGCGGCCCTGTTGAACAAGTTTGAGTTGTGTACCGGACTCATACTGGATATATTGGACCCAGAAAACCGATGTACCTCGGGAAGCTGTCGTTGGGACTTTTCGGGTCGCCTCAGGCGGACGGCCGGTGTGCAGTATGTGGGGGACATTCTCATGACATCTCATGTTGGCAGGTGCACCATGAGAGTGGCTACTGTACGGGGTGACTTGATCGATTCAGCGGGGGTGAAACGGGGGAAAGGCTGCCACGTACGACGTCAGTGATGGTTGTTGTAGGCAACGTCGAGTACGGGCGTACGTGTCGTGTAGTCCGGGTGTTATTGATTCGAATCACCATCGCTCGCGGGATGGACCGAGCATACTTGTTCTCACAGTCGTGACGTAGTAAGAACTTGCATGAGAAAGGAACTAATCTTATTGAAGTGAAGTATCATACTAGCTTTGTATTGGATCTTGATGAATAGGCTAGTGCAAACTCGATTCTTTTATGGCATGAGCAATTTACATTGGGGGAAAGCGTTTCTTGTTTGATTGTGGACTCCCGATGTGGCGTGCCTAAGGTTACTTAAAATGCTGCACTTAATACCTGAAAGTAAGGATTCACTTTTAGGCGAGTTTAATTATGCTTATGACATCCTATTTTAGGTTCATAACCTCACATAGAGTTTCATGTTTAGGGTGAAGGTTAAGTCTTGCTGAGCGTTATGCTCACGGATGCTATTCCGAGTGGTTTTGCAGGTAATTGACTCGATGCTTATGAGAAGGGATGCCGATGATACTCGGGAACTTCCGAATGTTTACTCAAAGAGCATCCTCGCCGCTGTAGAGTGTTATTCGTGTTGCTAGTAAGAAACGTCCGTGGGCTGGACCGTTTCTTTGTTGCTAGATTAGAAATGAGTCGTGAGAGTGATAGTCTTCCGCTGTAGCTTACTCTGATATAACTATTTGTAAAACATTCTGGTACGCTTCCGCAAACTATTTATGTAATATGATGTGTTTGGTCGATCAGTGTGCTGTTGGGTGCCGCATATCACGGCACCACCCGACGAGGTCCTGTGGTCCCTCACAGCGTGGTATCAGAGCTGTTTCAATTTTGCATGTCTACGATTCAGATTATTTTGAGAATGAATATGCTTTAACGATTCATGATTAGAATGAATAACAAATTCTTTAGGCCATAAATAATGACCGCCATGTCTCTAAGCATCATACGAGAGCATAAAATTTTTTATCATATGTGGAGTAATTCAGGACAGGACCATTAAGTTTTTCACTAAAGTATGCAACCGGTTTACCACCTTGCAGTAAGATACCACCAATGCCAACTCCACTAGCATCACATTCAAGTTCAAAAGTCTTACTAAAATCAGGAAGTTGCAGCAATGGTGCGTGTGTAAGCTTGTCCTTCAAGGTGTCAAAGGACTCCTCTTGTGCTTTCCCCCAATGGAACACCACACCTTTCTTAGTCAACTCATGCAATGGGGCAGCAATAGTGCTAAAATCCTTGACGAAACGTCGGTAGAAACCTGCAAGACCAAGAAATCTCCTTACCTGTGTGATGGCTTGAGGTATTGGCCAGCTCTTGATTGCTTGAATTTTCATCTCATCCACCTCAATTCCCTGTGGAGTGACAACATAGCCAAGAAAGGAAACTCGATTTGTACAAAAGATGCACTTCTCAAGGTTACCAAATAAACGTGCATCTCTCAAAGCATTAAAAACAGCACGTAAATGATCCATATGTTCATCCAATGACTTGCTATAAATCAAGATATCATCAAAGTAAACCACCACAAATTTTCCAATAAAAGCTCTCAAGACCTCATTCATCAAACGCATGAATGTACTTGGTGCATTAGTTAAACCAATAGGCATTACTAACCACTCATACAACCCAAATTTGGTTTTGAAAGCTGTTTTCCATTCATCTCCCAATTTCCTTCTTATTTGGTGGTAACCACTACGCAAGTCAATCTTAGTGAAAATTATAGAACCACACAACTCATCAAGCATGTCGTCTAGCCTAGGATTAGGATGATGATACCTTATATTAATATTGTTAATAGCTCTACAATCAACACACATACGCCAAGTACCATCTTTCTTAGGAACCAAAAGTACAGGAATAGCACAAGGACTAAGGCTTTCACGTACATACCCACGGTCCAAAAGGTCTTGGACTTGCCGCTGAATTTCCTTAGTCTCCTCGGGGTTGGTCCTATATGTAGCATGGTTCGGCAAAATTGCACCTGGAATCAAATCAATTTGATGTTCAATCCCTCTCAAAGGTGGAAGTCCCGGGGGTGTCTCAGCTGGAAAAATATCCTCATACTCTTGCAACAAGTTAGTAACTGCTGGAGGCAAATACCTAGCAATATCATCAATGGAGAACAAAACTTGTTTGCATACCAATGCCCAGCAAATATCATGATCAGAAATTTCAGCAAGGTATGATTTTGTAGCAAGCATTACACGACCCTTCAATTTAATTCCCTCAGTCTTAGAACTAGGTGTAGATCTCTCATTATTTGGTGGTAACACAGAATTAATGACTTGTTGATTTTCTGATTTAGAACTACTAGAAATTCCAGCTCTCTCCCTATCAGCTTGTACAATTTCAGCAGGAGTCAAAGGTAGCAAAGTAATTTTCTTTCCTTTATGCATAAAAGTATATTTATTACTTCTACCATTGTGCAAAGAATCCTTATCATGTTCCCAAGGTCGACCCAATAAAAGTTAACATGCTTGCATGGGTACCACATCACAATCAACGGAATCAACATATGTACCAATGGAAAACGGAATTATGCAAGTTTGTGTTACCTTAGCTCTTCCAGAATCATTCAACCATTGAATATAGTATGGATGTGGGTGTTGTCGTGTATTCAAGCTAAGCTTCTTGAGCAATTCAAAACTCACCAAGTTGTTGCAGCTTCCTCCATCAATGATGACACGTGCTCGCCGGTTCTTGATGACAAAGAAAATCTGAAACAAATTATGGCGTTGTAATCTATCAAGTTGTTGTACCTGTGTGTTCAGCACCCGTTGCACAATGATGTTCATGTAGGCTGATGTGTCTTCACTCCCAAAAACATGCCCCTCATCATTGTCCGTGGCAGCTTCATCATCATTGTTGTCTTCGACATCGGAGGTGCTGATGTATTCTCCCTCTTCTGTAGCCACGTATGCCTGCTGACTAGGACAATCTTTTTGCAAATGACCAAGACCATGGCAGCGGTGCCACTGAATGCCGGAAGTGCATCCTGTTGAAGCAACGGATGAAGCACTTTTGGCGGGTACCTGCATGGAATTTTTACCCGAATCCGCAGGTCGTGCAGGTGGTGGTGTCGGTGCTGCTGAAACGTTGTTGCTGCCAGAAGGAAGCTTGGCTGCTGGTTTTGGTGAAAGGGCATCAAAACGGAATGACTTGGACGCCCCCGAAGATGTTGTCGTGCGTGGAGTGTAGGAGGCACCGCTGCTGCTCTTGTTCTTTTGTTGACGACCCTGTAACTCCTTTTCTGCAAGCATAGCAAGCTGGAACAACTGGTTGAAAGTATTAAATTCCTTATGATCAACAATATCCTGTATCTCACGTCTCAACCCCCCATAGAAACGACAAATTTTATCTTCAGTGTCCTCTACTACCCCACATCGTATCATACCCTTTTGAAGCTCCGCATAATAATCTTGGACAGAATTATTTCCCTGCTCTAAGCGCTGCAATTTCTTTCGTAAATCACGTTGGTAGGATGGAGGAACAAAACGATTACGCATAGCTTCTTTTAAACGTTTTCATGCATCAGGTTGTGAGCGTGTGGTACCTAGTTCATTCCACCATATTATAGCAAAATCCTTAAACTCACTAGTGGCTTGTCGAACTCTATGTTGTTCAGGAACAAGGTGGGAATTAAATTTCTGCTCAACCGTCATTTCCCAATCAAGATATGCCTCAGCATCATAAGCACCAGAAAATGAAGGTACAGAAAATTTAACTTTAGAAAAAGGGTCATCAAGAGGGCTGTTATTGTTACCACGCATGTTGTTTCCTACCATACCATGAGTGTTTTGACGAAGGCGTTGACGTAGATGTACATTCTACGCAGCACGTGTATCCACCTCTCCAATGACATCACACAACATGTCTTCTTCTTCTTCTTCAAAGTTGTTGTGGTGGGTAGCATCATGGCTGAATGGTAGGTGGGTCTCCATATCATCAATCCTTCCAACTAGCGAGCTTAAGCGTTTGTCCAACCTCTCAAGGGTGTGGGGTATTCTCTGTTCAGCAAGATAATCTTTTACCCCTTGTGTGATTGCTTCCTTGACAGACTTCATCATTTGTTCTATGTAACCCTTCATCTCACTTTTCAAAACACACTCCGTAGGATAAACATGATCTGACATTGTTAGCAAGAATAATAGGGAAAACAACAAGATTATCCCTATCAACTACTACGCAATGATGGTGGAACTCACAAAGCAATGGGTCGAGTCTTACCAAGCTCTTACAAGTTTCTTACCACAACAAGGCAAAGGATACCTGGACGACGTGATTCAGCGATTGCAAGGGTCAAAAACTTGTGCTGTTCGAAAGGATGAATGTGGAGTTTGGATGGCCAAATATATGTGAGTAGCACACAATTTAATAACAGATAGTAATGCTGAATAGATGTCCAAACACTTGTCCTAGTTGCTGGCCTACTCGTGTCGTATCCCGGATGTTATGAACAAGACAGCAAGAAGTATGAATGATAAGGACAATAATTGAGCAGGAACAATTGCACCACAAGGCAAAATAACACACCCAAGTTTTACTATTTGTGCTCCTCTTCACAAATTTTCTTTTCTATATTTTATTCTTTGACTTTATTTATATATGCCGTGAAATCAGGAGCACTAATATACACGTCGCACAAATTTTCAGCTCACTTGAAAAAAGAAGAAGATGTGGACAACAGAAATTCAATATGTTTCTTTAGGATTATTGTTGAGCCTTTAGATGCCAAATAATCAATCTTCCAAAGTGAATCTGGGCAATGTGATTTAACCCAATGCCAAGGTTATGGTTGTTTTAAGACAGCACCACAAGATTATGTTTTTGGTGGAGCTGAATTGGAAACGGTGGTGAGAAAAAAATTGGATATGATGGTGACAACGTGTGGGATGGTGTGCGTATATCAAGGAGGATAAACTCACGTAATATGTGATGAAAACTGAAGAACAAGGTTAACCCTAGCACAATGAATAGTTATGGTGATCGATTTGATAACGATTATGGCAGCTAGGGTTTCGATGGAATGCAGCGGATGGAATAACAAAGTAGGAACAAAACACGATTAAACCAGCAACAAAACACAAACTAGGACACAAATTCAACACTACGGACTCCAAAGCAGAATTGTGCAAAAGGCTAAACCTTGTCTGGGATGGGGAAACCTATGACTATAATTTAGTTGGCTTTTTCGTGGATGATAGGACAAGTTCAAGATAAACAAAACTAGGGGAAGGCGAACCTGACGGTGCACCTAAAGCTCTGATTACCACTTGATGTGTACAGTGGTCCCGATCTTCAGAAAGGTTCTGATAACTCTAAATTTGGTGGAGACTTGACACAAATCGATCCGGCTTCCGAACAACACGTTCTGAACCCTGCAATCGCAGCACCACGTCTCCTCAGGTTATCAACCGATATTGCGCGGTTGACCTTGCCAAGAAGGTTAATCCTTGCCTGCGAATCGAAGAACACAAGCAAGAACAAGAAAGAATGCAACCAAATTGCTGAAAGATATGAAGCACTCAAGTTGGGGTCTCACAAACCGATGAACGGTGAAACTGTTCTTGACAGAATAATCTAAGCAAAACCCAGCTGTTTGTGACGGCGGCTAGGGGGTATAAAGGAGGTGGATGTCACACCCGGTTTTTCCGAAGAACAACCAAGTGAATATCACATGTATGCCAGGATCATTTTCTCATACATGTGATGACAAATAGTGATGCATCATTTATTACAACTTGCTCTTGAAATGGGTAGTCCTGATCTTGGAAAGGAATAACTTGCTCTTGAGCAGGTTCTACATCATACCATCACACATAGCAAAAGAAAAACAACAATCCATAAGACATAGTTCACACTTCCACTTCATACAAACCACACATTCACATGTAACAAAGCCATTCACAACTTCTATGTGTTGTGTTTACTCTATGTGTGTTGACCTTTGGCTTACATGCACTTTTAATCATGTGTATATGATTCCTACTTTTGTATTCACATTTATGCTTGCATACTTTATATATGAGTCTCCAATTTAAATAAATTGCTTATATTCAATTACTACACCTTTTAGCTACCAAGTATGCATGAAAGGTATTTTCCTTCTCCATATGTGTCTACAGAATTTCTACCAACCGTAAACTGAATTCTTTGGATTTTAGAAACTCCATTTATCATTTACTAGTTGCTATATTCTCAGATTTATTTCCTATGCCTAAATGTGAACTTTATTATGAAAATAACAAGACACATCATCTAATCAGAACAGGTTCTGATCTAAAATATTTAACGACATATTTTTGACCTTTTCCTCTGATGTAAACTATTTTACATTTATTTTCCTAATTTTCAGAACTATTCTTCACTTAAAAATGTGTCCCTATAACTAATAAATGTGAATAATAAATTAAACAGATTCGTTTCAGCCAAAAATCTATTTTTATCTCACTCCAAAGTTTTCTAAGTAATGAGAAAGTTTTTAATTTAAATTTGACAATATGTTTGTCCCACTTTTTAAATTTTAAATACTAGCCACATATTCAATTTCCTAAATTTAATATCAAACAGGGTTAAAAAGGTAAACTCACCCCACTACAGGGTCTATAATATTATTTTAACAATTTTCAGGGGTCTAGCTACACATAACAGAGGAGTTTTTCCTAATTTTTATTAAGTCCAGGGGCTAAAACTGATTTTTAAATGAATTTACATGATTTTCTGAAGTTCCAGGGGCTAGATCAGAAGTTTCTGGGGCTAGCTCTTATTTCCTGAGAACCCCAGGGGGTAGCACTTAAGAATTCCAGTCTTTATAACGCGGGGCTGACGTGGACCGTCCGATTTAAAACAGACGGCTGAGATTATAACGTCGAACCGGTACGCGGGGATTTAAACTCTACCGTGCGATTTAAAATAAACGGCGCTCAAGCGGCCACGTCGCTCTGATCGAGCGCGGGCGGCGGTGCCCTGCGGCGCACGGCGGCGGGAGGCGGCGATCTCGCCGGAGAGTTTCGGATTTTCGTCAATTCTTCCTAAAACTGTGATTTTATGGCATAGATCGGTGGAGGGGAGGTCGGGGATCTCAGCTCGGGGGTTTTCTTGAACTCGGAGGTCCTGGAAGGCGGTCGGCGACGAGGTCCGAGGTGAATTCACGGCGAGGCTCGTCGGCGCTGTGTTTGAACCGCAAACCACCGAGTTTTCTGCACCTGCGAGGTTCCCTGGAGGTGGTGGATCAAGACCAGCGAGTTAGATCGGAATTTCCGAGCGTAGATCGGCCAGAATTCGCCGGAGGGGCTCGGGTTCTCACCGGAGTAAAAATTGGCGGATCGCGTGGGAAAAACAAAACGAGGCCGGGGTTTTTATAGATGGGGGAGGGCGGTGGGTTTGTTTAGATCGAGTGGGAGTCCTCCGGAACCAGAATTCGGCCGGAAATCCGGTCGGTTGCGATCACGCGCGCGGGTGAACAGTCCGAGTTTCGGACGATCGGGGGTTAGGGATGACAGGTGGGTCCCACCTGTCTGCGAGAGGGAGCGCGGGCGCGCGGCTGCGGGCTGGCGCGGGGGCAGGGTGGGCCGGCTGGTGGGTTTCGGCCCACTGGCCGGTTTTTTTTTCTGTTTTCCTTTTTCTTTTTTCTATTTCTTTTCTGTTTTGAGTTTAATTTGAATTCCAGTTTGAATTTGAATTTTTGCAACACATGCAACACGTCCAAAATTTTTTAAACTCCCCTCTGAACAGGATTTTGGGGTGTTACAGTTCTACCCCCCTTAAAAGAAATCTCGTCCTCGAGATTGGTGGTTCTAGGAAAACAATTCCGGAAACTGTGCCTTAAGCTCGTCTTCTCGCTCCCATGTGGCTTCCTCTTCCGAGTGATGCTTCCAATGCACCTTGCACATCCGGATTCTTTTATTTCTTGTGAGGCGTTTCATTGTCTCCAAAATCTTGACCGGTTGCTCGGCATAAGACAGATCCTCTCGTACGTCAACCTCATTCATGGGTAACATCTCTTCAGGCGTCCTTAGACATTTCTTGAGCTGTGACACATGGAATACATCATGCACATCCGATAGGCGAGCCGGTAGTTCTAGTTGATATGCCACTTTGCCTTTCCTCTCTAGAATCTGAAAGGGTCCAATGTATCGAGGTGATAACTTCCCTTTCACCTTGAACCGACAAAGTCCTCGGATAGGGGACACCTTGAGGTAGACATAGTCTCCCACGTTGAAAACGAGCTCTCTTCTTCATACATCGGCATAGCTCTTTTGGCGTGTCTGTGCTATCCTCAAGTTGTTGCGAATTTCCCTCACCTTCGCCTCGGCTTCTTGGAGTACTTCTGGACCAAACACTTTACTTTCCCCTATTTGGTTCCAAAATAGGGGAGTTCTGCACTTCCTCCCATACAAAGCTTCAAACGGTGACATCTTCATACTAGCTTGATAGCTGTTGTTATAGGAGAATTCCGCATACGGTAAGTTCTTGTCCCAACTCCGATTGTTTTTGAGTGCACATGCCCTCAGCATATCTTCAAGGATCTGATTGGTTTTTTCCGTCTGCCCGACAGTTTGGGGATGATAGGCAGAGCTGAAATTCAGATGGGTTCCCATGGTTTCATGCAATTTTTGCCAGAACCTTGAGGTGAACTGCGTCCCTAGATCCGACAGAATCTTTTTTGGCACTCCATGGTAACACATGATCCTTGACATGTACAACTCTGCCAATTTGGATCCGTTGTAGCTTTCTTTCACGGGGATGAAATGAGCTACCTTGGTTAGCCTGTCAATGATGACCCATATTGAATCATATCCTGATTGGGTCCTAGGCAATCCCACTATGAAATCCATACCGATTTCTTCCCATTTCCGTTCAGGCACTTTGAGTGGTTGCAATAATCCCGCGGGTCGTTGATGTTCTGCTTTCACCAACTGGCATGTGTCACATAGGGCAACATGTTCAGCGACATCTCGCTTCATGCCATACCACCAATACCTTCTCTTGAGGTCCTGGTACATCTTCGTACTCCCAGGATGAATGGAATAGTCGGAATCGTGAGCCTCCTTCAAAATCAATTCACGGATCTTCTTTACTTCTGGCACACGGATTCTTTTCCCGTGCCACACCGTTCCCTGTTCATCCTCTCTGAAACCAGGGGCTTTATTTTCCTTTATGAGTTGCCTGATTTCTTGTATCTTCTCGTCATTCTTTTGACCATCACGTATGTCTTGCTCTAGTGTGGAGTCCACTTCCATGCCGATGGCTTCACCACTATTCACAAGGCATAGATTGAGTCTTATAACCTCGTCCTTCAATTTTGCAGGTATGTCCTTTAAGCTCAACTTATTGACTTGCACTTTCCGACTTAAAGCATCGCCCACGACATTTGCTTTCCCAGGATGATAGTTGATGCCCACATCAAAGTCATTGATTAGCTCTAACCATCTCCTTTGTCTGAGGTTGAGATCTGGCTGTGTGAAAATGTACTTCAGACTCTTATGATCCGTATATATCTCTGTCCTCTTCCCCATCAAATAGTGTCGCCAAATTTTCAACGCGTGTACCACTGCGGCTAGTTCTAGGTCATGTGTAGGATAGTTTTTCTCGTGCTTCCGGAGTTGTCGGGATGCATAAGCCACGACATGCCCTTCTTGCATGAGAACACATCCCAACCCGTTTCCAGAGGCATCGCAGTACACCGTGAAATTCTTCTGCATATCTGGCGTAACCAACACTGGGGCTGTTGTTAATCTTTTCTTTAGCTCCTGAAAACTCGTCTCGCACTGTGGCGTCCATGTGAATGTGATTCCCTTCTCCAACAGTTTTGTGAGGGGTCTCGAGATCTTAGAGAATCCCTCAATAAACCGTCGATAGTATCCAGCAAATCCCAAAAAGCTTCGAACTTCCCCGACATTTTCAGGGGTCTTCCACTTCTGTATATCCTCGATTTTGGCAGGATCCACGGAGATTCCTCCCTCAGAGATTATATGTCCTAAGAAGGGAACTCTCTTCAGCCAAAACTCACACTTGCTCAACTTGGCATATAGTTGGTGTTCTCTCAGCCTTTGCAACATCAACCTTAGATGTTTCTCATGTTCTTCTTCATCTTTGGAGAAGACGAGAATGTCATCTATGAAGACCACCACAGATGTGTCCAGATATTCCATGAATACCTTGTTCATGAGATACATAAAGTACGCCGGGGCATTAGTTAGCCTGAAAGGCATGACAGTGTATTCATACAATCCGTACCGAGATACGAAAGTTGTCTTGGGAATATCAGATTGCCTCATCTTGAGTTGGTGGTATCCCGACCTGAGATCAATTTTTGAGAACACACAAGCTCCCCTCAACTGATCAAACAAGTCTTCAATGCGGGGTAATGGGTACTTGTTCTTGATGGTTACCTCATTCAAGGCACGGTAATCCACGCATAACCTTTGGGTTCCGTCCTTTTTGGGCACAAATATCACCGGAGCTCCCCATGGTGAGGAACTAGGGCGAATATACCCCTTCTCCGTCAATTCTCTCAAATGGTCCTTGAGTTCTACTAGCTGCTTGGAGTCCATCCGATAAGGTCTCTTGTATATCGGGGCTGTTCCAGGCACTAGCTCAATTACGAATTCCACTTCACGATCGGGAGGCATACCTGGCAATTCCTCCGGAAAAAACATCTGGATATTCCCTGATGGTCCGAATCTCCTCAACTTTCACTTCAACTTGATTTAATTTAATGTCCCTCCTAGGCTCGTGTATTGTTATAAACTTTACTCTTGTGCCACTAGGGTGAGTTAGTTCCACCGTTCTGGTCGAACAATGGATGATTCCTTTATGTTTGGTCAACCAATCCATACCCAAAATAATATCTATCCCTTGTGAATCTATCACTATGAGGTTAGCAGTAAATACTACCCCATTAATGTCTAGGTTCACTTTGGGACACACTTGTCTTGTCCTTATTTCTCCACCTGGAGAGTTTACGGCTAGCATAAGGTTCATTTGTGTTGTTGCTAGGTCATGCTTCTTAACAAACCCTTGAGCAATGAACAAGTGGGTAGCACCAGAATCAAACAGCAGGGTTGCAATGTGTAAATTGGCAGGAAACTTACCAACTACCACGTCGGGTGCCTCTTGTGCTTCCTCCATAGTGACGTGGTTCACCTGTCCTCTCATCACATTCTGCTATTGTGGCTGCGTGGGCTTCTTCTTTGGGCACTTATGGGCGTAGTGCCCCACTTCACCACAGCTAAAACATTGCACCCCAACCTTTGGTGCCTGGCCTTTGTTTTCTTGGGGTTGGTTTGGAGGTCCTTGCACTGCTGGTCGAGGTGGATATGCGGGGCGAGGCTGCTGTACAAACTGACGTTGCGGCTGTGCTGTTGCTGCCGGAGGCCTGTAGTTCGGGTTGTACCCTCTTGGTGCTGAGTAGGGTACCGCAGCACGGTTCGTCTGCCCTGCAGGTTGCTGCATCAGACGTGGGCGGGTGTTGCTCCCTGAGGCTTGATGTGACCACCCGGCCTTCCTCTTATTCTCATTTTCCAAGGCCTTCATCTTCCTTTCTACCACAAACGCTCTGTCCACCATCTTTTGGAAGCTTTCACACTCATTTGAGGACATTGCACACTGCATTTCTGCGGTAAGTCCTTCCACGAAACAATCTTGTTTCTGCTCATAAGTCTCTATGTCTCGTGGGGCATAACGGGATAGTTGAGTAAATTTAGTGAGGTATTCCCTCACCGTCATGTTTCCCTGCTGCAGTCCCAAGAACTCCTTCCTCTTGTTTTTGAGTTCACCTCTTGGGATGTAATGGTTGCGGAAGCTACGCTTGAACTCTTCCCAAGTGATGTTCTCAGGGTCATGATGGGCGGCCACATAGGCGGTCCACCAATCAGCAGCAGGTCCATGCAATTGATGAGAGGCAAACAGCACCCTCTCGTACCCTTGGCACTGTATGATCCTCATCTTGCTCTCAATGGTCTTGAGCCAATCATCTGCCTCCAGAGGTTCAGCAGCACTTGCAAACTTTGGGGGTTGAGTTCCGAGAAACTCACTGAACCTTGGTTGGCGTGGTGCAGCTTGTGGAGGTGGAACTTGATGCAAGTTGGCCACCACTTGAGTCAAGTTCTGGATGAGCTGATTTTGATTCTCCAGCATTTGGTGGAGGGGATCAACTCCTTCACGGCGACCACCCCTGTCCTGGCCTCCAGAAAGATGAGGGTTGGAGGCCTCATCGTTGTTGTTGGCGGGGTTGGCAGCACGTCCTTTTCCTCTTCCGGCCATCTGGCATGATCAACCAAGGTTAATTTAAACCATTACGTATCATCTTACTACTTTCACTTGTTTGTACTTTGAAGTGTTGAGGCTTTGTTACACTTTTCTGAGGGTTCATATCTCACACAAAAATAAATGCAATATTATTTCATGTGGGTTCACACACCAAGCAAAACAATCTAGAGACGAGGCGGTGGACAATTGCTCATGGCTTCCACAACTCACGTCACACACCAATCATTAACATACCATTAACTAAGATAACGACTCGACTACTCGACATCCTGCTAAACTAAGGGAAGGACTCTACACTACTCGTATTCACTGAGCTGGCTCCTCGGGGTCTTCCTCATCATTGCGGCTGCCTTCTGACTCTGCTTTGGGTGGGGAAGCTGCTGGTGGAGAAGTGCGACGACGCCTAATCGCCCGGCGATCTGGGGAGTCAGGAGTCCATGTATCATTCACGGTGACACACAGTTCATTCCCATCTCCTCTTTATATCACCCTTAAGCAGGCTCGCAGCAACGCCTCCGTTTCCTTCAGGGTGTCCCGAACATCCTGAAGTTCTTGCTGACACTCCTGCAGTCGAGTGCTGAGCATAGCAGCATCCTCCAAGCACAAGTCCATGTGCTCATGGGAAGTCCCTTGCTGCACTGGCGGGTACTTATATTCCGTTGTACCACTCTCACGCTGGAGGACATACATGTACTCAGTCCTGTCCAGGTGGCGACGATAGATGTGACTCTGGCAGGTGATGGCCTCCCAGGTGACATCCTTCTCCGCATCGACCTGTGTTGCTCGACAAGCTGGAGAGCGGTGGATCTTAAGCAGCTGATTTTCATGGAAAATCCTCATTTCTGAACTCCATTCTTCCCGCTTCTCCCGGATGGTCCGGGTGGAGCTATAGTGTATGATTAGCTTGCCCGTATTGCCGGCGGCTTCGAGCATACGTCGAAGACGGCACAACAAGCCTCCTACTGCCAATCCGTAGGAAAGGTACGTCACCGGACGGCTCTCCTCTCTTTCGGCAAGGGCAACTACGGGAACTCTCCCTCCTGTGGACTTGCGAGCGGTGCGAATCATGCGAACCATCTAAAATAAAAAGCATTTAAACTTAGGTTAGTTAAACTTTTAAACAAAAATCCTATTTTGAATGAAAGTTGGGGTAAGATGAAGAAAGTGACTCCATTAAATAACACTTTTCAACACACACCTTGTAAAAATAGTTTTTAAGAAAATAGGGCCCTTAAATACATCCATTTCTACCTAGGTCCACGTTCCTACGGGCAACCTTGGCTCTGATACCACTTCTGTCACACCCGGTTTTTCCGAAGAACAACCAAGTGAATATCACATGTATGACAGGATCATTTTCTCATACATGTGATGACAAATAGTGATGCATCATTTATTACAAGCCAGGTGTCGAATATAAATAAGTCTTACATAGCAAATGTCTCGATGGACAATAATAAGTTCATCACAAGTAAATAAACTAGCAGCGGAATATTATTCTCGAGGGCTCCTTCACAGGCGTTGCCCGGGGGTCTCCATGAACCTAGAAATCTTCTTCAGGTCCAAAGTCTTGGTCATTATACACCACCTCATTATCTTGACCTGAGCAGCAATATAAACCAACAAAATATGCAAGGTTGAGTACCGATGGTACTCAGCAAGTGTGGGAAAGTTATGTCATGCATGGCTAAAACAAGGAGAGGTTGAACTCATGGTTAAAGCACTACGCAATTAATACCTATCACCTTAGCTTATTAAGCACCTACATTACTACACAGGTGAAATGGTCCCAGTCTCCCATCCCATCATCATAATCAAATAACCATAACATCATTTCCAATGTTAAGCTCCCCACTTAACATCCACAACTTCCAAAACCCTCAATCCTCTAATCATGAATAAGTCGAAGCCGCTCTTGACCGTGAGCACGGCTGTCATGACAGTTTTGACTCTGCAGAGTTTGCACCACTGTACCCACATGTAGTGATTTCATCCCCCATTGCCGGGTGCACTAAAAGAACCTCCATTATGCCAGTGGCTACGAACCACATTCACACTTCCCAGGTGTGTAGCCAGGAGATCACTACGAAGCCTTTACAAAGGGATTCCCGACGAGCGTGGGCCCACTGAGGTTTCACCCATAACCGCATACAAGAGGCTCCAACCCCGCTGCAGTGGCCCCCTATTGAGCCTTGCGGTTCATATGGTAGTCTAGCTGACACCTACTCCCCGCACCATCCAAACACCCATACTACGCCGGGGATACACCCAATTAATTGGCCAAGCTGCCCCATCTCAGCATGTGGTTGGCACGGTAAAGCCAGGTTACATGCTCCATGAACCGGTCCTTAGGATCCAGGCAAGTACTAAACACAAACCCGAGTCTCGTGCACCCAGCACCAACCAAAACATCCAACTTGCCTTGATCTCTACCTCTACATAACTCATAATATCTCATTCAAGAGTGAGGTAAATGAATTGATGATCTCATATTCCAATTATCCCATTCTAAGCATGGCTAAGCATAAGCATATAAATAAATGACATGATAAAATAATTCCCAACCCAAGCTACAAGGAAACAAGGTAATGCAATTCTAAGGAAACTTCCTAACATGGGTTTCATATTTCAATTGACAATGCAAATAATTCTAGCTACACATCCTAGTATAGGATCAAAGTGGTCAAGGACACTTGCCTCCTTCCTGCTGCTCTTGAAATGGGTAGTCCTGATCTTGGAAAGGAATAACTTGCTCTTGAGCAGGTTCTACATCATACCATCACACATAGCAAAAGAAAAACAACAATCCATAAGACATAGTTCACACTTCCACTTCATACAAACCACACATTCACATGTAACAAAGCCATTCACAACTTCTATGTGTTGTGTTTATTCTATGTGTGTTGAGCTTTGGCTTACATGCACTTCTAATCATGTGTATATGATTCCTACTTTTGTATTCACATTTATGCTTGCATACTTTATATATGAGTCTCCAATTTAAATAAATTCCTTATATTCAATTACTACACCTTTTAGCTACCAAGTATGCATGAAAGGTATTTTCCTTCTCCATATGTGTCTACAGAATTTCTACCAACCCTAAACTGAATTCTTTGGATTTTAGAAACTCCATTTATCATTTACTAGTTGCTATATTCTCAGATTTATTTCCTATGCCTAAATGTGAACTTTATTATGAAAATAACAAGACACATCATCTAATCAGAACAGGTTCTGATCTAAAATATTTAACAACATATTTTTGACCTTTTCCTCTGATGTAAACTATTTTACATTTATTTTCCTAATTTTCAGAACTATTCTTCACTTAAAAATGTGTCCCTATAACTAATAAATGTGAATAATAAATTAAACAAATTTGTTTCAGCCAAAAATCTATTTTTATCTCACTCCAAAGTTTTCTAAGTACTGAGAAAGTTTTTAATTTAAATTTGACAATATGTTTGTCCCACTTTTTAAATTTTAAATACTAGCCACATATTCAATTTCCTAAATTTAATATCAAACTGGGTTAAAAAGGTAAACTCACCCCACTACAGGGTCTATAATATTATTTTAACAATTTTCAGGGGTCTAGCTACACATAACAGAGGAGTTTTTCCTAATTTTTATTAAGTCCAGGGGCTAAAACTGATTTTTAAATGAATTTACATGATTTTCTGAAGTTCCAGGGGCTAGATCAGAAGTTTCTGGGGCCAGCTCTTATTTCCCGAGAACCCCAGGGGGTAGCACTTAAGAATTCCAGTCTTTATAACGCGGGGCTGACGTGGACCGTCCGATTTAAAACAGACGGCTGAGATTATAACGTCGAACCGGTACGCGGGGATTTAAACTCTACCGTGCGATTTAAAATAAACGGCGTTCAAGCGGCCACGTCGCTCTGATCGAGCGCGGGCGGCGGTGCCCTGCGGCGCAAGGCGGCGGGAGGCGGCGATCTCGCCGGAGAGTTTCGGATCTTCGTCAATTCTTCCTAAAACTGTGATTTTATGGCATAGATCGGTGGAGGGGAGGTCGGGCATCTCAGCTCGGGGGTTTTCTTGAACTCGGAGGTCCTGGAAGGCGGTCGGCGACGAGGTCCGAGGTGAATTCACGGCGAGGCTCGTCGGCGCTGTGTTTGAGCCGCAAACCACCGAGTTTTCTGCACCTGCGAGGTTCCCCGTAGGCGGTGGATCAAGACCAGCGAGTTGGATCGGAATTTCCGAGCGTAGATCGGCCAGAATTTGCCGGAGGGGCTCGGGTTCTCACCGGAGTAAAAATTGGCGGATCGCGTGGGAAAAACAGAACGAGGCCGGGGTTTTTATAGACGGGGGAGGGTGGTGGGTTTGTTTAGATCGAGTGGGAGTCCTCCGGAACCAGAATTCGGCCGGAAATCCGGTCGGTTGCGATCGCGCGCGCGCGGGTGAACAGTCCGAGTTTCGGATGATCGGGGGTTAGGGATGACAGGTGGGTCCAACCTGTCTGCGAGAGGGAGCGCGGGCGCGCGGCTGCGGGCTGGCGCGAGGGCAGGGTGGGCCGGCTGTTGGGTTTCGGCCCACTGGCTGGTTTTTTTTCTGTTTTCCTTTTTCTTTTTTCTATTTCTTTTCTGTTTTGAGTTTAATTTGAATTCCAGTTTGAATTTGAATTTTTGCAACACATGCAACACGTTCAAAAATTTTTAAACTCCCCTCTGAACTGGATTTTGGGGTGTTACAGTGGAGGACGACCAGGGGGGTGCTGGGGTCGTGAACTAACCCTAAGACATGTACATAATGGACTTGGACTCGATACAAAGCCCAATGGCCCAACTAGGTGATGCAACACCCTGATAGACTCTAAATTTTATATTGTTTCGAAGTTTCCCATCGACTCCAGGGAATTTTGATGTGGGACCAGCTCCATTGGAAAGTTTATCCTCTCAGCTTTCCGTGCATATGTAAAACGTCAAAAACGGAGTCCGTATGCCTCATGTGCATCCATTTTAAGGTGGACTGCTCCTGGACCCGAGTTGGACTCGAGTTTGAGTTGGGCTCGTTCTCTAACTTCTTGTTGGCGTATTTTCTGGTACTCCACGCCTCCAAACCCCTCTCCATGTATCTCCATGTCCTCTCCATGGTTCCTAATCATAATTAATCCATTAGGTAGCAACATAGTCTCAAAATTCACATATAAAGAATTGTTCAGGAACGAGCTCACCTCTAAATTCAATTGTCGTGCTCGAGCTCTAGTAATTGGACCTTGCATGTCTACCATGTGAGTGTTGTGTATATCTGCAGGAGTGATGTCCACATCACCTACGCTCTGGTAAGAATGGTAAGGAACGCCATAGAAAGCAGTTCAATTTCGGTTAGCTCCCCTGACGAGGAACGTGGTTCAGGGATAGGTCTCACAACTTGGTGTGAGACGTTAATATAAAACTCTTGGACTCTTCATGTTCCTGAGTTCATATGAAACGCTGATCCCTAGCGTGCATTAGGCAAGTAAGTGGAGACTCCATCGCGTGGTCAGTAACGCGAGAGTGTGTTCGTCTGGAAATAGCCCAGGAGGACATACGCAGCGCTTGCCATCGGCCTGCCCTGCAGGGCAGTAGGTGGTATATGTTGGGTTGATAACATTCCCAACCGTGACGACCCATTTATGATCTACTCGGCTTCCCCGTGGTGTGGTGTTGAAACACGATCACGTACCTTGAGATGTGACTTAACTCAAGGATGGCCGTATGACAATGATACGGGCGTTTGTATTTACTTTTAAATATGGTCCTGCCTGAAATGGAAACAACCATTGGGTGCATCATTATTGTGTGGTCTTCTGCAGGTACTAACCATGTATGTATTCCGTGTAGTAAACGTGTGTGAGAGACCGTTTAGTGCCACAACTGAGACGTATATGCCGGTATAATTCGGCTAGGATTTTCTTTTTGTGAGGAATGTAGTACCAAAATATTATAGGCATGTGCATGGAAAATAATGATAAAAAGGAATTAAAATCACTAAGTTTCAACATTTAGGACCCTGGTTGGGTAGAAAAAATTGATAGTTGAGTAGTGTAGTTCCAAAAGATTGAAAAACAGAGTGCTCTGTTTTGATCAGCAAGTTGCTGAACCTTCAAAGAGCATAACTCACAGATAAATTAGCCAATGGAGGTGTGGGATATAGTTCTGGAAGGCTGTTTAAACACTCTACAACGTTGTTGTAGACTTCCAGGGCTGAATCACACCTTAAGGTGGCTTAAATCCCAGAGGAGTGTCAACTGTCCAGAACCAGGACAGATTTAAAACACTCTCTGGACAGTGCTGTTTTCCAAGCATAACTCCCTGTAGAAAATCTGAAATTATCATATGATACATATTTGGAAAGAGTAGGAGATGTTTTACATCTTTCTAATTCAAAGTTTCTGTATTTTCTGCACGGAATTAAGTGGAAACCAGGGTTGAAAACAGCAACTTCCAAGTGAGGTGCTGTGGAAATTCTTCCAGAAATTCTGTTGACTTTGAATTACCATAACTTTTTAACCAGGGCTGATCTGGGGGAAATGAATACTCGTTGGAACGATACTTAAGTTAGCTTTAACTTTGGTATTCAACTTTAGTCATGAAGATGCCCAGAACCATATCAAAATCTGGGATTTGCAGAAACTGGTCATTCTGACAGAGGAATGACAGTTGAACTCATTTGGGAGACTGTTGTACCCTAGGGGGTTTAAGTACGTCCAATGGGGTAGAACATACTCATGAGTGGTTATCTTCATCTAGTGAAAGCTTGAGTATATGCTTTACTCAAGTTTCTTTTTCTATTGATCATGTTTTTGTCGTATTGAAGATAGAAGGGTTGTATACGTGATGACCAAGCGATAGTCTCATAGTGACCAAACCTAGTTGTGGTGAGCTTCCCAAGAGAAGGTTTCAGAAATCCATAATACCGAAGCTCTCAAGTTAGAGGACATCCCTGTAGTCCGGGAGTACCCCGACGTGTTCCCGGATGATCTTCCGGGCATGCCACCTGAGCGGGATGTCGAGTTCAAGATTGAACTTGCACCTGGGACTACGCCCATATCACGGAGACCAGACAAAATGGCTCCAAATGAGGTGGCTGAACTGAAAGAACAGCTCAATGACCTGTTGAGCAAAGGTTTCATTAGGCCAAGTTCCTCGCCTTGGGGATGCTCGGCGCTGTTCGTGAAGAAGAAGGATGAAACCTTGAGGCTGTGTGTGGACTACCGGCCGCTCAACGCCGTCACCATCAAGAATAAGTACCCACTGCCCCGCATTGACATATTATTTGATCAGCCTGTGGGTGCAAGTGTATTCTCCAAGATGGACCTTCGCTCTGGATATCATCAGATAAAGATCCGGGCGGAGGATATTCCGAATACGGCATTCTCGACGAGATATGGCTTATATGAATATCTCGTCATGTCTTTTGGTCTCACAAATGCTCCAGCACATTTTATGTATCTCATGAACTCGGTGTTCATGCCGGAGATGGACAAGTTTGTGGTGGTGTTCATTGATGATATCTTGGTTTATTCCAAGACAGAAGAAGAACACGCCGAACACTTGAGGATCGTTCTTCAACGATTGTGAAACCACAAGCTCTACGCCAAGTTCAGCAAATGTGAGTTTTGGATCAGCCAAGTGCCATTTCTGGGACATATCATCTCAGCGGAAGGCATTGCGGTTGACCCAAGCAAAATTGAGCAAGTGCTGAAATGGAAAGCTTCCACTTCAGTCCATGAAGTCAGAAGCTTCCTCGGGTTAGCGGGATACTATCGGAGATTCATTCCAAGCTTCTCCAAGCTCGCTAAGCCGATGACAGAATTTCTGAAGAAGGGAACGAAGTATGTTTGGAACACGGCGTGTGAAGGAGCGTTCCAAGCATTAGTGAAGCATCTCACCACAGCCCCGGTCTTAGCTCAACCGAATACAACCAAGCCCTTTGACGTGTATTGTGACGCGTCCGGTATTGGACTCGGCTGCGTGTTGATGCAAGAAGGACGTGTGGTCGCATATGGCTCATGCCAACTTCGGAACAATGAGCAGCACTGTACGACTCATGATCTTGAGCTTTCTGCTGTGGTTTTGGCATTGAAAATGTGGAGGCACTATCTCCTGGGGAATTTGATGCATCTCTACACCAACCACAAGAGCTTGAAGTACATATTCACCCAGAAGGAGCTGAATATGAGGCAAAGGAGGTGGTTAGAACTAATCAAAGATTATGAAATGGAGATTCATTACCACCCTGGCAAGGCGAATGTGGTTGCCGACGCGCTGAGTCGTAAATCACATGTCCATCACCTCGCCATTACACCGGTGGAGGAGGAAGAGCCGAGTTTATAGTTGGTTCCTTATGGATCGCTTTACCACCTTGCCCTCATCCCTACTATTAGGGAGGACATTATTTCAGCTCAGAAGATTGATAAGGTTATGGCACATCTCCGGAGACGGATAGACAATGGGGAGATCAAATGTTTCCGCAAGGATGATGAGGGGACGCTATGGTTCAATGACCGCATAGACGTACCCAGGATATGGAACTGAGGAAGAAGATACTCGATGAAGCTCACTTGTCTAAATACTCCATTCATCCGGGCAGCAACAAAATGTACCAAGATTTGAAAAAGATATTTTGGTGGACACGGATGAAGTGGGAGGTAGCGAAGTACGTATCCGAGTGTGATACGTGTAGACGAGTGAAAGCTGATCATATGAAGAAATCAGGGCTGCTGCAACCCCTGAAAATCCCGGCATGGAAATGGGAAGATGTGAGCATGGATTTCGTTGTGGGATTACCCTTGACTTCAATCAAGCATGATTCCATTTGGGTAATCGTTGATCGGTTAACCAAGATGGCTCACTTCATCTCAGTGCATACACATTACAATGCCGGCAAATATGTGGAGCTGTACATAGCGAAGATTCTATGTTTATATGGAGTACCCAAGACCATAGTCTCAGACCGAGGTGCATTATTTGTATCTCGCCTTTGAGAGAAGTTGCACGCTGCCTTGGGTACTAAGCTGATGAGAAGCTCCACCTATCACCCTCAGACAGATGGGCAAACAGAGAGGGTGAACCAAGTACTAGAAGACATGTTGAGAGCATGTGCCATTCACCACGGTAGGAACTGGGATGATCACCTACCGTTGGCTGAATTCTCGTACAATAACGCCTATCAGGCGAGTATCAAGATGGCACCCTATGAAGCTCTCTACGGTCGCAAGTGCCGCACCCCATTAAACTGGTGCGAGTCCGGTGAAAGGGTCACATTCGGGGTTGATGTGGTGAACGACACCGAAGAGTGCGTTCGTATGATTCAAGCCAACTTGAAGGCCGCTCAATCCCGGCAGAAGAGCTACGCTGATAAGAGGCATAGACCGCTGCACTTTGACATCGGGGAACACGTGTACTTCCGTGTGTCTCCGATGAAAGGCGTGCACCAGTTCGGTGTGAAGGGGAAGCTCGCTCCCCGTTTTATTTGACCCCATGCTATCACCGAGAAATGTGGACCAGCGACGTATAGGCTGGAGCTACTGGCATCTCTTGCTGGTGTCCATGACGTTTTCCATGTTTCACAACTGAGAAAATGTCTAAAGCATACAGCTGCTGTTCCTACCGAAGACATCGGCGAGTTGCAACCGGATTTGACATATGATGAATATCCGGTGGCAATTCTTGATGAGAAAGCCCGGACCAAGCGTAGCCGAATGTTGTGGTTCTACAAGATGCTCTGGAGCAACCACACCGCCGAAGAAGCGACGTGGGAGAGCGAGGAATTCCTTCGCTCAAATTACCCGGAGTTCATGGCATCTCAGCACGGGTGAGTTCCTATTACATCGCTGTCTCTTCTTTTGTAATCTCGGGGCGAGATTCTTTTAAGGGGGGAGGGATGTAAAAGCCCAAGAAAAAGGGACTTGCAAAAACTTTTCATCACCTCACAACACCACAGTTTTTGTTGTGAATGTCTTGTGAAGAATTGTGAAGAGCATGTAACCTCCATCAAAAGGATGATTATAGGGGAAAGCCCTAACTTTCACAAAATAGGATCTCTACACATGAACATGAGAGGTTGAGCTCACCCCTAGGACTTAAAAAGTCTTGGGAAGGTTCAGGCCAAATTTCATGCAAATTCAACACTTTTTGAGGCACTTTTGGAGGCATTTGAAAAAGAGGCCAATTTGAATGTAAATTCAAATTGCAGCAACTTTCATCACTCAAATTCAAAAGTTAGCTTCATATTCAAACTCAGTACATTTTTCTGAGTTAGCCCAACAATTTTCATCTTCATTGGAGTTCATCTTGTCGGGAGCTAAATTTGCAATAATTCAAAACTGAATTTGAATTCCAGTTCAAACATGAAGAAAATTTAGCCAAACAAAATTCAAACTTGAGGACTCAAATTCAAAACTGGGGATAATTGGGTACCAACAGAAATGAAAAAGTGGGAAAAAGAAATTAGAGGGGAGGCCCACTTGTCAGCAGCCTTAAGACTGAAGCTTCCTCAGCGATCTTTTCTCCTTCGGCCGAGAACCCGCGCCAGCTGCGGCCAGCACCGGTGCCCAACCACCTCGCCCTGCCACCTCCTGCTTCCTCCCTCGCGCTGGCCAGCTGCTTCCGACCCGATCACCACGCACCAACACTTCCAAACCGAGGCACCGTAGCCTATCGCCCGAGAAACGACCGAGTACACGCCGCCGCTTGCACTCGATCAAAAACCGGCAAACCACGGCGCACAGCGCCTTCCGAGCAGCAAAACCACATCGTTCGCTCGTCCCCTACCTCCTCGGCGCATAAACGTGCGAGTTCGGCCCTCCCAACCCTAGCTCAGTGGTTCTTAGCAACCACCGAAGAAACGGCCGTAGCTCCGCTCACGGTGACAGCGCAACCGCGGGGCTTTCACGCCCGAGCTAGGACACTCAGAGGAGCGTCGGAGCCCCCTGCTGCTCCTCGACGAACCTCAACTCAAGTCGTGATCAGTCGAGCAGGAATTTGGCGATTCCCTCTCGGCCCGTGCAAGGTGACCCCGGGTGAGAAATATTCAAAATTCAATCGAGATTCTTGTTTCTAGGCCGCCAAACCGTGCACACATGAACTAGACTGGCTAGCGGTCGATTTCCCTTCACAACCCTAGCTAGAAAACTGACACGGTGCGGGGTATTTCATGTCGTCCCAAGCTCAACCGTGCGGCAGGGATCGGGCGCGCGGTGAGAACCCCTCTAGAGGTTTTGCCATGAGCCGGTCTTTACTTGCCGTGCCTCCCTAGCTCCCGCTGGTGCTTTAGAACGGATTGGCTGGGTTGTTGGCAGGCTAGAACCACCGGGCAATGATGCCGAACATCCCCCGAGGCCGCCGCACGCCGCCGGCACAGTTCCGGTCTCCTAGCGGACGAACCGAGCCCACAATCAAGTTTCCCGACCCCATAAACCCCCAGGCGGCGAGCCTCCAGCCGGGAGACAGCCGGAAACGCTCAGCCGGCGAGGCGCCGCCTCGGTCCGGCGAGGTAAGCGCGCGCGGGGGAAGGAGGGTTCGGAGGAAGAAGAAGGGTGGGGCTGGCCCACCGGTCAGTTAGTGAAATTTAAAACCGGATCGGATATGGCTCAGGATCCCATGTGGCTGCGCGCGGGGTAACCCTGTGGCCCGTGTGTTCTCGATTTTCACTGGCTGGGATTTAAAGCGTGGGACCAGGTTCTTTTCCAATAGCAAAACAATTCCAGTTTCAGCTCAAACTTTAGAAATTCATAACTTGGTGTAGGAAGCTCCAAATCCAGTGAACCAAATTTTGCTGAACTCAGAATTCTAAGTACTTTCCAGCAATACAAATTTCAGCTCATGAAACCTAATAGTTTTTCAGAATTAATTCCCTAAATTTTAAACTGTTGGGAATTTTATCTGGAGAATTACTTTATGAAAAATTCTGAAATTTAGCTGAGAGGTTCATTGGAAAATACGTGCGTCATAGTAAAATTTTCAGACTCATCCAAGTTAATTTAGTCCCTCTAATGGAGTGATTAAGTGGACTGCCCTGAGAAAATAGAAAAATGTACAGAGACATTTTTCAGATTTTCTCAAATCTTGTTTAGGGCATAACTTCCTCTAGGATTATTCAAATGAGATGAAACCAACTCCATTAGAACCATATCAAATGCTAGGTTCCAGAAAGTAATGTTTGAAGCCATGAAAACACATGGAATTACTTAGAGGCTCTAATATTGACCAATTAGGTTTTTTTGTACAAAGCTCAAATGAACTTTGTTTCAAATGAAACCTGGTCAAGACTCTGGTTAGGACCCTACCAAGCCACCATAAAAATTTCAGAGCCAAAGGGGAGGGCTAGCTAGAGTTATTAGTAATTACTCATTCAAGTTTACACATTGCATTTGAATTGACATGTAGTATCTCATTAACGTGTAGTCGCTGAAGGCGAGGAGACTCTGGAAGTGCTCGACTTCCTCCTTCCGGACGAAGACCAAACCACTGACCAGCAGAAACAAGGCAAGCCCCGGTTTGCATTAACCCTTTTATAAATTTTTCTTTGGTTACATGTTTCGTATGAAGTATGAATGTGCATTAGGTGCAGGATGGATGGAACCGCAATTGCATAACCAAAAGTTTCCTATAAGAGTGAGGGTAGTGTCTAAGACCTTGAGTAGACAGGCTATGCTTAATGATGTATAGGACTTCGGTACAAGTCGAGTAGTTGGAATCTACTCGCGAGTTAGGCTTGGGACACACGGGATTGGTTCGAGTGATGTGAGATCACTTTAGAAATGAAAATGAGACTAGGCAGGGGCTAGGGCGCAGCAAGAGGAAGTCTTGTGTGCGCAGCCCTGTCTGTGTCGATTGAGGACCGATCCGTGTGCGGCCCTGCTGATTTATAGTTGTATATCGGATATATGGGCCCCGATAAACCGATGTAACCTAAACCTCCGGGCGTCGAGGCATAGCACACCGATTTATAGTTGTAGGTTGAGGGCAGCAAGGTGGAAATCTGCTAACTGGCATAGAGAGATGCTCCGTGTAGGGAACCTCCTGTCCGTTTCGGTGCGACCGGTTCGACGTTTGGGCTGTTGGGTGAAAGGTTGTCCCGTACGACATCGAGTGAGCGTGCGGTGCAGCTCCACGGGTGGGCGTACGTGACGTGATCTTTGGGTCTCCCTGCAGGTGTATATCGAGTCGATTCACCGTCCCTCACGGTGATGAGTACCTCTTGTTCACTGTGTTGTAACGTAGATAATTTATGGAATGTTATGATTCAATTCTGCTGTATGATATAACTGTATTGTTACATGTGTGCCACCAAAAATTGCTTATTAAATTTCAGATTCGTGAACTGTTAACTGTGGCTAAAAGATGAACTAAGGATCAACTATAGGCGTGTCCATTTGCTGAAATTTTACCATCCCATGATCATTGTACCCTACATGTAGAGTTTCATGCCTAGGTGAGTCGGTTAAGTCTTGTTGAGCCATCGTGCTCACGGTTGCTGCTTAAGTGTTTTTCAAGTGAGGAGCCATCCACGGACTCGGGATACAAGTCCACCGGCGAGGGTTACCCTCTGTGGGGGCCACGGCTGAGTGGAAGCCGTACACGCCGCGCTGAGCTGAGGAGTGCAGCTAGTGTGGGTTGCCCTAGGGCTGGGCAACCGACTTTTGCTA
The DNA here is from genome assembly GCA_030760725.1 of Neostapfia colusana. Classification (NCBI taxonomy): domain Eukaryota; kingdom Viridiplantae; phylum Streptophyta; class Magnoliopsida; order Poales; family Poaceae; genus Neostapfia; species Neostapfia colusana. Next base: position 96,651,520 of record JASWHV010000007.1, on the reverse strand, counting down.
GATAGGCGGGCGTGAGTTGTATAAATTAAGACTTCCGCTGTGTAATAAAGACACTAGTTCGTAACTGAGTATTGTACCAGTTTGTACAGTTTCAGTTTGTTTTCCTATGTAATACAAGGTACCCTTATGATGTGTGCTGTCGGGTGTCGCATCGCGCGTCACCATCCTCTACGATCCTGGATGAGCGGATTCCGGTCCGCCACAATAGGGTCAATATGGTCAAGGGGCACTTGCCTTGTTCTGGCGGTTCTGGTTGCTCAAAATCTTGTTGTTGTAGTCCGTCATAGGTAGCCCCCTGAGCTTGTCCTTCTATTCTCGATCACGCATATACAAGGTTCACAGCAATCAATATCATGCACAACTCTACTTTAATCCTATGGTGCAGTTTTGGTTTGTGCGTGTTCTTGCATGTTTGTATGGGGTTTTTATGAATTACAGAGGTGTATAGATCAAATGTGGAAATGGCAATGATCTGGACTTAAGATCTAGATCAAACCGATCAACACGTGATCTGTCCACGAAAAAGCTTCTGTTTCGAAGGAATTGAAGAAACAGATGCGAATAAAAATCGTGATGATGTCGTGAGGTGATAATGGAGACCTACCTTACGTTCTTCTTGGTCTCGGGGTCCTTCTCCTAGCAAGACAGATCGTTGGGGCTCTCTTCCAGCGATTTCCCGCGACTGAACTCCGGCGAATGGTTTACTCGGCGATTTTTGGGCTAGGGCTTCTAAGTTGTCGGCTCAGAGAAGATGTTACGACCAAGGGGTTTGTTTCGGGTTCTATTTATAAGAGGAAAACGAATGGTTCTTATCTGATTGGACTTCGAATAAGAGTCCCATTCAAACTGTTTTTGAATCTTAACAACTTATCTCTTGCAGATTTGGTAATATTGTGGAAGTCGTGTCGGTTTCCTCAGTACCGGGGATTCCCACGCATACAGAAGAAAAACCGCTTCAGAATCGCGTCCTTACGTGGCGATGAGCTCCGGAAGCTCCACGTGTCCATCGGGGGCCTGGTCTCCCTTTTCCGTAAAGACGAGCTCCGGTTGTGGCGTGTGTCAAGCGAACGAGACCTCCCTCTTTCTCAGAGGTGGGCTGCGCGTGTGCCACGTATCCTGGCGGGTCGGGACCTCCTCTCTATTCTGAGATGTGCTCCACGCACCCCACGTGTCAGTGCCGGACCTCCCCTCTCTTCAGAGGTGGCTCTGGGTGTGCCATGTGTCAATTCCGGACCTCCCTCTCTTCGGAGGTGAGCTCCGTGAGTGCCACGTGTCCCGTGTTGCTAAACCATTCTCTCCGCAGCGACTAGCTCCGCAGCCGACATGTGTCCTGTGGGACTGGTCTCGCTTCTCCTCAGAGGCTAGTTCCGGGGGTAACACGTGTCCCACGGGGGTCAGACCTCTCCTCCTTTTTAAGGGCCTCAGTTTTTGACACATGTTTGAAGTGTTCATCACCACACACACACCACATTTGAAGAAAGTTGATGAACACATTTGAAGAGCAAGTAACCACCATCAACACGCTCATTAGGGAATAAACTCACATATTGCAAAAGTGGTATTTCCCACATGTAATATATAGGGGCTGGGCATAAGAAAAACTCATATACATTGCTTGGAATGTCCATGCCAAGTTTCACCCAAATTCAAAACGTTTTGAGGTCATTTTGGGCATAGCTAGAAAGAGGGCAGTTTGAAACTACATTCAAATTCAAACTGTTTTTATCCCATAAATTCAAAAGTGGGGGACATATACAGCACATTTTTGTGAGCTCACACTCCAATTTTCACCCCATTTGGAGTTGATCTTGACATGAGCTAAGTGGGGCAAATTCAAACTTTATTTGAATTTCAAACTGAACATGTGCTGAAATTTATCCAAACCAAAACCAATTTGAATTCTAACCATTTCATATGGCTCAGGGGTGAATAATTTGAATCACCATGGGCATTTTGGGGCTTACTGTTTACAACAGTGATGAGGAGTTAATCTCAGTGGTTAAAAATGAAAATGGACCCACATGTCAGCCACGGGGATGATTCAACCGACTGAGACTTTTCTCACTCGTGTCCCCGAGCTGCAGCTGCAATTGCCACCGAGAGAGGCCGCCGCGCCAGCAGCTGCTTGGCCACGCGCGGGCACGAGTCGGTTCAGAGCCTTCTTAAGGCATTCTTCCCCCTCCTCGGCCAAAGCCTCGCCAGTTTCTCCTCACAAGAACACAGAGCCAGGAATTTTCCTCCGCCGCTCAGAACCGATCAGAGAGCTCCGATCACAGCCTCCCCATTCCCTCCATAGCTACGGCAAGGTACTAGGAACCCTCCTCGTTCTTCCCCGTTGCAAGAACTCAGCTAAAACCTGTCGATCTCGGCTTTACCGAGAGTTTAGTTCGGTGACCTAAAACCGCCGCACTTCGTGCTCCCGTGGAACGCCCAACCGGGAGGTTGTCACGCCCGAGCCAAGGCACCCTTGGACGCGCTGGTGATCGGTGCTGCTCACCCCCGAGCCACAGCCCGAGCGCTTGCTCATCAGCGGCGAATTTCCAGTTTTCCCCTTTCTGGGTACAGACCGACCTTCAGGTACATTTCTGTCGAATTCATACTCTAAAAAGGATTAGAGGGCCTCAATCCGCTCCCACACAAACTAGACCCGGTAGCGCACAAGTTGCCTTCACAACCTTTAGCCTAAAAACCCATGTACCCGGCGTATTTCGATGATTGCCGACGGCGGAGCTTGCAGGAGGCATCGGGCGCATGGTGAGAGCCTACTTCGGGCCTCCCTCAAGCTGCTTCAAGCTCATGTTGACCTTCCCTAAGGTCCACTGATGCTCCCCGACTGGTTGCTCGAGTGATCGAGGTGCTAGGAAAGTCGGCCGACACGGCCGAAGTCTTTCCGAAGCCGCCGCTCGTCGCCGACCATGTGCCGGCCGTTTTCATGGTGAGCTGACCCCAGAATCCTGTTCCCCGAGTGAAAGTAGGCAGGGGCGGCCAGAATCGTGAAGGTTGGAGCTCCACAGAGGCTGCCGGCGAGCTCTCCGGCGAGGTACTCCGGCGGCAGAGCGCGGGCGGCGAGAGGTAGACGAAGGGGGTGGACCCCAGCTGTCAGCGGCAGATATTTTAAATCTGGATCGGGCTGTGGCTGGGATCCGATGTCGTGGCGCCTAAAAACCCTGTGGGCCTCAGTGTGCTGACGCCTCCGTGCCCAACAGGTGTCCCCGTGGGCCCCCAGCAGATTTAAACTTTTCTCCAATTTTCAGATTTCATTCAAACTTTAAATCCTCATAACATGGGCTAGAAAGCTTCACATCGAGTGAACCAAATTTTGTTAGATTCAGCTCTCTGAGCACTTTCTAGCAAATCAAGTTTCACTTCATGAAAACCTTTAATTCTCCAGAATTAATTCCTCAAAGTTTAAACTGTTTGGAATTTTAACTGGAGAATCCCTTGGAGGAAAATTCTGAAATTTTGCAGGGATGTTTACCAAAATATCCCCGAACTACCATAAAAATTTCCGGTCCATTTGAGCTCATTTGATCCAGCTAATGGTGTGATTAGTGAAACTGGACCAGAGAAAATAGAAAATGTTCAGAAACATTTTCAGAATTTTCTCTGAAATTGTTTAGCTCATATATCTAGCTAGGAACCTTCAAATTAAATGAGACCAACTCCATTAGAACCTTCTGAAAATCTAGTTTTCAGAGAGTCATAGTTTGTTTCATGAAAATCCTTAGAACACCCTAAAAGCCTTCAATTAAGGTCAAGTACATAATTAATTGTGGAGGGCTCAAATGAGCTTTGCTGCAACTAAAACTTGACCAAATCTCTGTTTAGGTTGTAACCAAGCCACAGTAAAAGTTTCACAGTCATTTGGTCTGTCTAGTAAGAGTTATAGACTTCACAAGTTTAAATTCAATCAAATGCATTTAAATTAATACATATACTTGTATATCATGTAGTCGCTAAGGTCGAGGAGGAACCCGAAGTCCTAGACTTCGTTACTCCGGAGGAGCAGCTAGCCTACGACCAAGAGCAGCAAGGCAAGCTCCGGTTTGCATTAACCTTTTTACAAGTTTTTATTGTTTTGAGCATATACTTGAATACCTTATTCTTTGCATTAGAGTCTTATTGGAACCCCAACTGCATAGCCAAGAAAACCATGGGTTGGGTTTAGGAATGCAAACCCCGTAGCTACTGCAATGCTAAGATAGTGTAGGATTCGGTACAAGTTGAGTAGTTGGAACTACTCGCGAGCATAGGCTAGAGGCACTCGACTCGGGTAGAGATAGCACATGATACACATGGCAAGAAGAAATAGACCGAGCGGAGAGTAAGGGCAGCAGGACTTTGGGGCCTGGGTGCTATAGCTCCGCTTATGTCGATTGAGGACCGAGCCGTGTGCGGGCCTGTTGAACAAGCTAGAACAGTACCGAAGACCTACCGGCTATATGTGAACCGGGAAGCCGATGTAACTCGGGTAGCTGGGTGTTGAGGCATAGCTGGTCGTTCAGAGGGTAGGTTGAGAGCTCGAGGTGTAAATCGGCTGGCGGCACTGAGATGCGCGTGCAGAGACCTCTTGCTCGGGATGATTGGACCGGTTCAACATTTGGCTAACGGGTGAAAGGTAGTTGCGTACGGCGTCCGTGATGGTTGCTGTAGGCAACATCGAGTACGGGCGTACGTGACGGGTTGTTCGGGTAACCCTGCAGGTGTAAATCGATTATAATCGCCGTCCCTCGCGGTTAGTGAGTACCACTTGTTCACTGTACCGTGACGTAGAAAGAATAGGATAGTTAAATGTTAAAATGTTGCTGATTGAAATACGGACTTGATTGTTAATGATTTGCTGTAGTCTAGAGCTAATTAAAGTTCCTTTCAACTTTGGCAAAGTACATGAGAGAAATGTGTTTCTTGTTTGATTGCCGCTCCCTCATGTGCCTTAGCGTAAGGTTCTCCACAACCTGCTGCTAAAATTTGAAAGTAAGTTCCCAATAATTAGGCGAGTCCTTTGCAAATGGTTTTACCTCATGTACCCATCACCCCTCATGTAGAAGTTCCATGTTTAGATGAGACGGGTCAGACTTTCTGAGCCTTCGTGCTCACTGCTTGTGTTTGAAGCTTTTGCAGGGTTCTATGAGGAAGGGACTGCCGAGGAGGAGACGGAACCCCAGGAGGGGAACGCCGTCGAGTGGGAGTCGTGCACGCCGCCGTGTTAGTGTGCGTGTGTGCTAGCAAGGACACGTTCACCGGCTGAACGTGAACTTGATGCGTAGTCTACGCCCGTGAGTGTAGACTGGACTTATTTTGATGTACAAATGTTCATAAACCACTTTATGTAATAAAAGTTTTGCTACCGCTTTGTACCTTTGATTTGTGTTATCCGGTGCTGTGCAACGCAGCACCCCTCAGCGTGATCCTGGCTCGACAAGACCGTGGGGTCGTGTCAGCGTTGGTATCAGAGCTCGCTTGAGGTTTAACGCACTACAAAGGTCATCTTTTTCAAAAATCCAGTGAGGAACGAGTTAGTAGCCCGTATAAGGATGTTATTAGTGTATAGAAAGTTGCATACTAACCTATTTGTCTATGTCGGAAAATCGTGCATCTCGGGACGTTTATGTCTTGGGGGGTGCACGTAAGTGCTGTCCACCAGTGCGCACAAGCTGAAGGGTGGAGCCCCACGGGTGGCAGGTAACCCGACCCGCTTTGATATCCTCTACGACTCTTCATGTCGTTTGGGTTATTCGAGCAACGTCTGTCCCTGGCATGCGTGGTGCAATTTGGGAGACCCCGTCACGTGGTCTGAAATGTGAACATGTAACTCAAGGCATGTTTGGCTTGAGAACATCCAAGCGAGTGATGACGGCCGGGTGCATGAACTGTATGGATACCGGGCTCGGTGTGCAGCCGAGTCTGACGATTGCTTGAGTTATTTGCAGGTAGTCTAACCACGAAACAGTAGACGTGTAGCATCCGTGTGCGAGAGACGCTTAGTGCCACAGAATTAACGAAGCCGGCTAAGTCTGGTATATGTTTTTCTTTGTGAGGACGTAGTACCGACATGATCTGGTGACACATCGACGTCACACTCCACTAAATGAACAACTTTATTGTAAAACTTGAAATTTTTTCTCCAGAGCACTAAAACTTGATGTAACTCCTTCCCCTAATCAGGATATTCAAAGTAAACAAGTTTTCAACTTATAGGATACTAAGGACGGAGTCCTCTGTTTTCAGCTGAATTAAGGCTGAAGTTAATCAGAAGTTAGAGGGTGAGTTCTTTCGAGGTTGGGGTCATATGATACATTTCTGGAAAGCTATGGAAGAGCTTTACAACTTTTCTGTTGATGTCCAGAGGTGTTTCACCCCTTAACCTATCGAAAAATTCAGTAGAGTTGAAACTGTCCAGAAAACAGGGCAGAGCAAAGACTCTCTGTAACTCTCTGTACATTGAGAATAACTTCCTGCATAAAATTCTAAAAATAGAAAATGAGGTTGTTCTGGAAAGCTTATTAGATGGGTCACAACTTTGTAACAGAAAGTTTTGTCAGATTTGGAGCAGAATTAACTGGAATTCTTGGATGAAAACAGTACCTAAAGCAGGGAGGTGCTGTCCAATTTTCTCCAGAAATCATGTTAACTTTGACATCTCATAACTTCTGAACCAGGACAGATCTTAGGCCAAGCAAATACTTTCTGGAAAGATATTAAAGTTAGCTTTAACTTTTATGTTGAGCTTCAGAATTGGTTTTGCTTTTAACAAGGCCTAAATCAGGTTGAAATGGAAACTGGTCAGGGCTGTCATGTTGAACAGCAGATCAGCAATCAAATTTGGTTAAATTGGGACTATGTTTCCAAGTTTTATGGGTTCAATGACATGTCTTATGTTATAACTCAATGGTTTACTGTTTAAATAAATATTTGACATTTCTCAAATATATTTTTACAGATGACAGCAGATAAACAGTTGGAGAACGGGTGGGTGGTGTCCCACTGTTCTCACCGCAGCGGCTATCCGGAAGCATTGAGGCAGATGCTTCAATATTTCGGGTACAACCAGATGCCGCAGTACTTCGCTAAGGAAAAAGGCGAGGAGGGGAACAAGACGTGGACAATCCATGTCGAAGTCCCTACAGGACCTACACCACCCGGGTGGGCGCCGTTCACCGTCACGGTGAGAGGTCGACAACCCGAGGGAATGTGGCAAGTGGCAGCCCGTGACACCATGTCACGTTTCTGCCAGCTACACGTGAGAGCGATGGAGGGCACTCCATACGCACTCGTTCCGGTGGAGGGACAGGCTCATCATGTGTGGGAAGGGAGGTACCGGGAGGCAACAGACCCGAGTTGCCCAAGGTACAACCCCACGGAGGCAAACCTCAGCCTCCAGATGAGGGCGGGAAACGCCGTGATGGACAGCCAAGCTGTTCATACAGAGCATCTCGCCGCAAAGCTCAAGGAGAACAGAAGCCGTGGAGACCATTTCGAGAGTGCTCACAGTGCACTCCGCAATGTGCTTGTGAGACCTATGTGTGCTGAATACATTGGCAATTAGGATAAAAGTTAGCATTAACATTCAAAGTTTTGAATATTGCCAAAACTGTCATCTGTGGCAAGGTCCGACAAGTTCTTTGTTAGGTCCGCCAAGTGTTGCCAAGGTCCGACGCAAGGTCCGGAGAGCTCCTGCAAGGTCTGGAGAGCTGCTGTGAGGTCCGGAGCTTGTTTTTAGGGAGCTCCCGTGAAGTTCAACTCGTAGAACTGCAGCGTCTTGTTTTTGCTTTTAACTCGCAATGTTTCAAACTTGCTTTATGGGAAGGTTTGCTTAGTATTAATTTGCTAAGTTTTTGGTGTGTTTTGGTGGTTATGGCTGTTATCATTTGATATGGTTTGCAACATGCTTATGTGACGTGCTCATGTAAGGTGTTGTGGTTTTCGAACTAACGTGAGTCAAGTCGAGGACTTGTGCTCGGAAGAATTGGTTGTTTATTCATGTGCAGGTGTTGCTTGAGTTCAAGACATGGCTGGTGACGGGATCCTTGGACTAATCTCAGTGAGGAGATGAGGTTTCAACAACCAAGTTCGGGAGGAGCTGTGGTTGAGTTGATCGGGAGGTCGCGCAGCATGTTTGGATCAAGGGCAGTGCATATGAAGGTTGCTTGTACGTCGTTGGAAGGTGTTTGCACGTGTGCAAGGAGTGCATGGACGTGGCAACATTGTTCCAAGGCGTGATGAAGAGAGGTGGACGTAAAGAATTGGTCGGAAAGGTCCAACCGACTAGGTTATGGACTCAAGCTGCGGCTGAGTCGTGTTTGACTCAAATATGGAAAGTTTTGAGTTGGTTATGATAGGATTTCATGTGGGTCACGAATTTGAGTTGTTTTAGGATTGTTTGGGACGTTCCTAAGGTGTTTGGAAGTCTTAAGATTGCTTCTGTCTGCGTATAGAAGAGTCTTGAGCAGTATTGGAAAGTTACAGTTTGAATCCAAGTAGGAGTAGGAGTCCTAGTTTAAATTGGATTGGCCATAGAGCTGGTTAAATAAGCAAGGGAGGCCAGAGCTCGTGGTGCACGACTTTGGGCTGTTCCTCTTTTGTTTCTATTGAATAAAGTTCATAGTTTCGAGGAGCTTCTGTGCCTTGATCGTCCGACTTGTTTTTCGTCAAGTCTTTCTCGCCGAGTTTCTGGACAGACCGACGTTGCTTCGGTGTTTCGTTCATAACTCGAGTTTTACAGATCTGATTGACGTGATTATTTTTGGGTTGTCTTCACGACTCAATTATCTATCATCTGTGAAATTTTCACGAGCTTCCGATCTGTAGTTTTTGAGATACACGAGTTTATTTGCAGCATTGCAGATCTGTTTTATATCGGGTAGAACAGATTGATCTTCGTTTAATGTTTTGATTGTATCTCAAGTTTTACTTCGTGTTTTCAAGTGATTCTTGTTGCATTATATCCGTGACTTGATTCTCTACCTCTCTACTTGATTTGTCACGGTTGAACACGTTTGAAAACACTTGCAAACACGGTTTCTTTAACCGATTGATTTTTTGCTGAGGGGTTTTTGTTGTTTCCGCTGCAAAAAGTTTTAATCTACCATTCACACCCTCTGGTAGCTTTTCACGTGCTCTTCGATCCTACAATTGGTATCAGAGCCAAGGTGCTCTAATCTTTGTGATTTGCACGTGTTTTGACTAACCATCATGGAGAAGTACTCCAAAAAACCTTGTGTGTTCAATGGCATCGATTTTCAGGTTTGGAAGGCGCGGATGGAGGGCTACATACAGGCGCAAGGATTCACCACATGGGAAAGGGTCTACCGGAACTTCGATGTACCACCCAACGATCAAGTTACGGCTGCGAACATGAGAGATGTTGACAACAACAACAAGGCTCGCAACTTGATCATCCAAGGATTGACTCAAAGCGACTTCGACCGTGTTGCACACCTCCGATCTGCATATGATGTTTGGAAAGCTCTTTGTGACTACCATGAAGGATCCAATACGATAAAGGAGGTAAGGCAAGATATGTTCAAGAAAGAATACATGCGTTTTGAGATGCAACCTGGTGAGTCAATTGACGACCTTTTTGCTCGCTTTAATAAAATTCTCAGCAACTTGCGTAGTGTCAATGTTAACTTTTCAGATGCTGAAAACGCTAGACAATTGTTAGGAGCATTAGATATGTCAATTTGGGAGATGAAAGTTACATCTATTCGTGAATCTACTGTCATGAGTTCTCTTACTTTAGACGTGCTTTATTCTAAATTGAAAACTCATGAAATTGACATCATCTCACGTAAAAACCCCAACAAGTCTATTGCATTTGTTTCGCAACGTGGCATGTCTAGTTCTAGTAAATCATCATCTAGTGGTGCACTCTCTTTGCTGTCCTCTCTAACCCTTGAACAGATTGAAGAGTTTCCAGAGGAGGAGCTTGCACTCATCTCTACTCGGTTCTCAAAAGTATTGCGAAATGTGAGAACTAGAAGGAGAGGAAGCTCCGGACCTCAACGATGTTTTGAATGTGGTAAGACGGGACATTTTCGTACGGAGTGCCCAAACCTTTCAGGTCCGACTTCACGTGAAGAAAAGCAAACAAGGCCGAAGAAATCGTTTACAAAGAATAAGAAGAAGAAAGATTTATCAATGCGCAACATAGTGCATAATATGATCTCTGCACTTCAAGATTTCGGCTCAAGTGATGTGGACACCGGTAGTGATGAAGATGAAGAAGCTATGGCAAATATGTGCTGCATGGAGAGCAAGTCAAGTTCAAGCTCCGAGGAGGCAGAACACAACAGCGACGATGAAGAGGTATGTCCCACTTGCGAAGAAATGTGTGATGCTATTTCTCGTGCCACTGTTATATTAAAGAAAAAGGATAAAAAAACTTAGGAACAATGATGTTAAAATTGAATCACTAGAATCTGAAATTAATCGTTTAAAAACTTCGATTCCTAGTGATGATTCTTGTTCCTCATGTGATTTGATTTATGAACAATTATCCTCTTTAAGAAGTGCACACGCATCTACACTTGATAAACATGAACTTGAAATTGAGAAGAACAAAGAGCTTGCTGCACTTAATGATAAAAATTTGAAAGATGCTTGTTGTTCTACAATTGATTTGCATTGTTCTTCATGTGATGATCTGAATAATAAACTAAATGATGCTATGAATGATATTTCTATTTTGAACAATGCTTTACGTGTGCATGAAGTTAAATATTGTTCAAATTGCAAACTAAAAGGAAAAACTTCATGTGAAAACTGCTTTGATCTGTCCAATAAACTTGATGACATGCATAGGACACTAGATCGGTTTTCTAATGCAAATAAGAACCTAAACTTGCTGCTGAATTCTTCCAAGTCTTGTAATGATAAAACTGATTTAGGTTTTAATTCTCATGCTCATGCTAAGGCACACCCACCTAAAGTTGTAAAGTCATTAGGAAGCGGTTTGATTCAAACAGCTACTAGACAAAAAGAGGTGATTTTCAAATCTGCAGGAGTACTGTCCCATTCGGGTTCTAATAAACGTGTTGCTTGCTCATCTAGACATGATAATAATGTTATTTTTCATTGTACCTACTGTGGTAGAGATGGTCATGTCATGGATTTTTGTTATAGACTAGCTAAACACGATAAGAAACAAAGAATACTTGCTAGATCACATAACAACCAAGCAAAATCTGCTAGACCGAATGTTCGGAGCTTGCAACCTGCTGTAATGAGTCAAAAACTTGCTCCCGGACCTACTGTTTTTTGTGCTACATATAACACATCTTCTAAGTCATTAGTTGGGAACAAAAAATTTCGATGTTTGGCTCATAAACCTGCTGTACCTTCTCAGCTTTCGCGTGTTATTCCTGCTGGACGTCGTGTGACTCAGTACTGGATTCCTAAAAGTCTTTTAACTAACCCCAGTATTGAGTCATCGACGTATTGTGCTGCTGTGTAGGTTTCACGTTTGAGGAAGGAGAACATTTGGATTGTGGATTCTGGTTGCTCACGCCACATGACCAGTAACAAAGAATGGTTCTCCTCTCTCTCTTTTGTGTCACGTGTAGAAAATGTTACTTTCGCCGATAACTTTTCTACTCCCATAATTGCTAAAGGTTCGGTTAGAGTAAACAATCTCTACATTTTGAAAGATGTGGCACTTGCTAAAAATTTGAAATACAACCTTCTTTCGGTTTAACAATTGCTAGATGAAAATCTAGAGGTTAGCTTTGCTAAAAATTGCTGCAAGGTTATAGATTCAAAAGGTGAGCTTTTGTTTAACATGTCTAGGTTTGGAAGAGTTTTTAAAGCTGATTTTGATTTGTCAACTTCTAAGCATCGGTGTATAGTTGCTAATGATACACAGGATCTATATTTTTTGCATCGTAGACTTGGTCACATAGGCTTTGATCATCTCACTCGTGTTAGTGCTCTCGATCACATACGTGGGCTGACGAAGCTTAAAAAGGACAATGATATTGTGTGCTCTTCTTGTAGACATGCTAAGTTTGTTGCAGGTTCACATGCTCCTCTCACAATGACCATGACAGCTGAACCGGGACAACTTTTACATCTTGACACAGTAGGTCCGGCACGTGTTCAATCCTTCGGAGGTAAATGGTATGTGCTTGTGATTGTTGATGATTATTCCAGATATTCTTGGGTTTATTTTATGGCATCTAAGAATGAAGCTTTTAGTCATTTTAGAACTTTATTTCTTAGATTATCTATTGATCACCCAGGATCATTAAAAGCAATTAGAAGTGATAACGGAACTGAATTTAAAAACCAATCCTTTGATCAATTTTGTGCTGAAAATGGAATAGATCATCAATACTCTTCACCCTATGTACCACAACAAAATGGTGTCGTAGAAAGAAAGAACAGGACCTTAGTTGAGATGGCTAGGACTATGCTTGATGAATATCAAACTCCTAGGAATTTTTGGGCTGATGCAATTGCAACCACTTGTTATGTCTCAAATCGTGTTTTCTTGCGTGATAAGCTTGGAAAAAACTCCATATGAGCTCCGGTTTGGACATAGGCCTAGTGTTACACACTTTAGGGTTTTTGGATGCAAATGCTTTGTTAAGAAACATGATAATCTTGATAAATTTGAAGCTAGATCTGTTGATGGCATGTTTCTTGGTTATCCATCTCATACTAGAGGCTACCGTGTGCTTTTACTTCACACTAACAAAATTGTGGAGACTTGCGAGGTTTCTTTTGATGAAGCTAGCCCAAGTACTAGCTCCGATATTGCAGGTTCGGATCCATATCCGCAGGGGGAGAGTATTTTTATTGAAGAAGATGAAGAAGAGGTGCTGCTGCCCGAAAACTCGGAAGTAAATAACGATCAAGCTGCTGATTTTGCACCACAACCAGCACCAACAGTCACTACTGCTGGTTCGGACCTTCCTCAATCAACAAGCTCTCCCAATCAAAGGTCCGAACATGAAGAAGAAGGTACTTGTGAAGTGTCTACTCCCCTCCGAGTACTCAAAAGTCATCCTCCACAACAAATCATTGGAAGCTTGCATGAACGAGTCACTCGGTCCAGGTTTTGCGATCCAAACTCTCATGCTCATTCTGCTTTTGTTGCTTCTTTTGAACCCAAGGATATATCACACGCACTCACTAATGAATCTTGGATTAATGCCATGCAAGAAGAGTTAGAAAATTTTGAAAGAAATAATGTTTGGAAACTTGTACCTCCACCTCAAGGTCACACATTAATTGGAACTAAATGGGTATTTAAAAATAAGCAAAGTGAGGATGGGGTTGTGGTTAGGAATAAAGCTAGGTTGGTTGCTCAAGGTTTCACTCAAATTGTAGGTCTAGATTTTGATGAAACATTTGCTCCTGTTGCTAGATTAGAAGTTATAAGAATTTTAGTATCATTTGCTGCATTTAAAGGTTTCAAGTTATATCAAATGGATGTTAAAAGTGCTTTTCTTAATGGCTACATAGAGGAGGAGGTTTATGTTAAGCAGCCACCAGGTTTTGAAAATCCAAATTTTCCTAATCATGTTTACAAACTGTCCAAAGCCTTGTACGGTCTAAAACAAGCCCCTAGAGCATGGTATGATAAGTTAAAAACATTGTTACTTGAAAAGGGGTTTACCATGGGCAAGGTTGATAAAACTCTTTTTGTACTTAAGCATGGCAATGACTCATTATTCGTTCAAGTGTATGTGGATGATATTATCTTTGGTTGTGCTTCTCATGATCTCGTATCCAAGTTTTCAGCTATGATGAGTTCAGAATTTGAGATGAGTATGATGGGAGAACTCACATACTTTTTGGGGCTGCAAATCAAGCAAACAAAAGAAGGAACTTTTGTGCATCAAACTAAGTATACAAAGGACCTTCTTAAGCGCTTCAACATGGACAAATGCAAGCCTCTTCGGACACCAATGGGAACAGCAACAACACTTGAACTTGACGAAGATGGTGACCCGGTCGATAAAAAAGAATACAGAAGTATGATTGGATCACTTTTGTATCTCACGGCGTCAAGACCGGACATACAATTCAGCGTATGTCTTTGTGCACGTTTTCAAGCTTCTCCACATGCTTCACATCGCCAAGCCATCAAAAGGATTCTCAGGTACCTACATGGAACTCAAGAATTTGGCATTTTTCTTCCTTCTTCCTCAACCGTTTCTTTGAAAGCTTTTTCGGATGCTGATTTTCGGGGTTGTAGGATTGATAGGAAAAGTACTTCGGGTGCTTGTTATTTTCTTGGTAATTCACTTGTTGCTTGGTTCTCTAGAAAACAAAGTTCAGTTGCACAATCCACGGCCGAATCTGAATATGTAGCTGTGGCTAGCGCTTGCTCACAAATTCTTTGGATTGTTCAAACACTTAAGTACTATGGGGTTAATTTAGATAGTGTTCCACTGTTTTGTGATAACACTAGTGCAATTTGTATTGCTAAAAACCCCGTGAAACACTCTAGAACTAAGCACATTGACATTAGGTATCACTTTCTTCATGATAATGTTGAAAAAGGAAACATTGTGCTTCACCATGTCGATACCGAACAACAATTGGCTGATATTTTTACAAAACCTTTGGATTTCACTCGTTTTTGTTTCATTCATAGTGAAATAGGGGTTATGCATCCTCATGGCTTAAATTGAGGGGGAGTTTTTGAAACTTTGAAAGTCTATGTGTCAATCTGAAACTGAAATAATATGAGCATAGTATTTCATACATATATGACTTTGTGATTCCTTTTACAGGCTGAAAGTTCTTACTACATTACTCATGTTATACATTTTGTAGTTTTTGCCATGACTAGTAATTGGAATAATTACTTACACTAAATCTGGTCATGATCGAACTTTCTTGCTGTTTTGAACTTGTTGCGTGCTCACAAGTGCTTTTAATCATAAAAAATTAATCAAGTGATCAGCTCACATGTTGAGTTTTCAAATAAAAAATTGAGAAAAGATCAAGAGAATATGCATGCATCGCACTTCTTCTTTTGAGATTGCTTATCATTGCACTAAGATATGAACTTGGAAGGAATTGTGTATGACTAAAACCATGTCCTTAAGCTTCTGATTATCAAATGACATAGGCTTGGCTTGGTTGGTTAGAATAAGGCTGATGCGGCATATAATCTCTTGCAAATATCATATGATCAACTTTGTGCCTTAAATGATTATGAATAATAAAAATGCAGCAACAAGTGTCATATTTTCAGGTTTTGAAATAGTTGAGTAAGGGAGATCATGACTTGCTTAAACTGAAAAATACATTTGATCTCTAGCATGGCTTACACTACTTTATGTATCTCATTGATGTGATAGTGTAAGTAACCTGATAGTATGACTTGGATGAGCTTTGTTTTGTATGTATATGTTATAATATGCTCATAACATTTAAAAATTTCTCCTTTGAACCTTGCTGAATACATTGTCAAAGGGGGAGAAATATGTATAAGGAGAGATTTTTTTACACTTTGCATATGTTATACACTTTCTTCCTTCTCTGATTTTAAAAAATGGGGAGAAATTAATAAAGGGGGAGAAATGAGTTTTCAAAGCTTTTCAAAACTTTTCATAAGCCAATGTTCGGATTTTAATTGCTGTTGCCAATGCATTCATCAAGGGGGAGATTGTGAGGCCTATGTGTGCTGAATACATTGGCAATTAGGATAAAAGTTAGCATTAACATTCAAAGTTTTGAATATTGCCAAAACAGTCTTCTGTGGCAAGGTCCGACAAGTTCTTTGTTAGGTCCGCCAAGTGTTGGCAAGGTCCGACGCAAGGTCCGGAGAGCTCCTGCAAGGTCCGGAGAGCTTCTGTGAGGTCCGGAGCTTGTTTTTAGGGAGCTCCCGTGAAGTTCAACTCGTAGAACTGCAGCGTCTTGTTTTTTCCTTTTAACTCGCAATGTTTTAAACTTGCTTTATGGGAAGGATTGCTTAATATTAATTTGCTATGTTTTTGGTGTGTTTTGGTGGTTATGGCTGTTATCATTTGATATGGTTTGCATCATGCTTATGTGACGTGCTCATGTAAGGTGTTGTGGTTTTCGAACTAACGTGAGTCAAGTCGAGGACTTGTGCTTGGAAGAATTGGTTGTTTATTCATGTGCAGGTGTTGCTTGAGTCCAAGACATGGCTGGTGACGGGATCCTTGGACTAGTCTTAGGAAGGAGATGAGGTTCCAACAATCAAGTTCGGGAGGAGCTGTGGTTGAGTTGATCGGGAGGTCGCGGAGCATGTTTGGATCAAGGGCAGTGCATATGAAAGTTGTGTCTACGTCGTTGGAAGGTGTTTGCACGTGTGCAAGGAGTGCATGGACGTGGCAACATTGTTCCAAGGCGTGATGAAGAGAAGTGGACGTAAAGAATTGGTCGGAAAGGTCCAACCGACTAGGTTATGGACTCAGGCTGCGGCTGAGTCAAGTTTGACTAAAATATGGAAAGTTTTGAGTTGGTTATGATAGGATTTCGTGTGGGTCACGAATTTGAGTTGTTTTAGGAATGTTTGGGACGTTCCTAAGGTGTTTGGAAGTCTTAAAATTGCTTCTATCTGCGTATAGAAGAGTCTTGAGCAGTATTAGAAAGTTACAGTTTGAATCCAAGTAGGAGTAGGAGTCCTAGTTTGAATTGGATTGGCCATAGAGCTGGTTATATAAGCAAGGGAGGCCAGAGCTCGTGGTGCACGACTTTGGGCTGTTCCTCTTGTGTTTCTATTGAATAAAGTTCATAGTTTCAAGGAGCTTTTGTGCCTTGTTCGTCCGACTTGTTTTTCGTCAAGTCTTTCTCGCCGAGTTTCTGGACAGACCGACGTTGCTTCGGTGTTTCATTCATAACTCGAGTTTTACAGATCTAATTGACGTGATTCTATTTGGGTTGTCTTCACAACTCAATTATCTATCATCTGTGACATTTTCACGAGCTTCTGATCTGTAGTTTTTGAGATACACGAGTTTATTTGCAGCATTGCAGATCTGTTTTATATCGGGTAGAACAGATTGATCTTCGTTTAATGTTTTGATCGTATCTCAAGTTTTACTTCGTGTTTTCAAGTGATTCTTGTTGCATTAGATCCGTGACTTGATTCTATACCTCTCACTTGATTTGTCACGGTTGAACACGTTTGAAAACACTTGCACACACGGTTTCTTTAACCGATTGATTTTTTGCTGAGGGGTTTTTGTTGTTTCCGCTGCGAAAAGTTTTAATCTACCATTCACCCCCCTCTGGTAGCTTTTCACGTGCTCTTCGATCCTACACTGCTCCTTCTGACGATCAAGCGACTGAATGAACAGCATAATCAGTTGCATCGTCTGTAGAAGGCGAAGAAGAATAGCCGTGTCGACATCGAGGCGTTGCAAGAGCTGGTGCAAACTGTAACCCAGCAGAATGAGGACCTTGCTCAAGAGCGGGACGATGCTATTGAGGAAGGGCAAGGCTGGGAAGAGGACTACAACCAGGCCATGGACGAGGTTCACGCGTTGCAGGACCTGGTACCTCCGGTATTGGGCATACCGGTGGTCTTGGGCCTTCCAGCAATGGGAGAACCCGAGATGGGAGAAGAGTTGGTAGATCCAGAGCCACCAGCAGAGGTACCGGAGGAGGACGACCCGCAGGAGGTCGAGTTCTACTCCGAGTAGGGGGTTACAGTTGCCAAGTAGGGCAGCTAGAGTAGTGTAACCCAACTTTTGTAATCAGTGACATGTCGTGTAGGCAGTAGCGTATGTATAGGTAGTGACGACATGAGCACGACTTCTCGGAGAGCTGAGAATAATGTATCTTGTATAAAGTTTATGCTTTATCAATATATGTGAATGTTGTGCAAATTAGTCATGTGTCACTTCAATACCTACTGTTGCATATGGAATTTTAAGTATGACATGTGCTAATCGCTGCTGTTTTGAATTTCAGAATGACTCGTACTCGTGCCAACCCGGACGTTGGGGGTACTAGCCAAGGGGGAGAGACCTCCCAACCGCCTCCCGAGGACTCCTCGGGACAGTAGCAGAAGCAGCAGCAACAGCAACAGCAAACACCGCCACCACCACCGCCAACGGTTACATTGGCTGACATCGTCGCGGCTATGGCGGGTTCGCATCAGCAGCACACGGAGTTGCTGCAAACTCTCATCACTAATACGTCTCGCCCAGAGAGACGTCAAGACCGTGAGGAGCGTCAACAGAGCTCCTACTCCGACTTCCTAGCGACTCATCCCCCGGTATTCTCAAGGGCGGATGAACCTCTCGATGCAGACAAATGGCTCCGCGCGATAGAGATGAAGTTCGGGCTGCTCCAGATAAGCGAGCAGCGCAAGACTCAGTTCGCGGTCCAGCAGCTCCAAGGATCCGCGAGCGCATGGTGGGCAAACTTTTGTGCTTCACAGCCCACCGACCGAGTTATGACCTGGACGGAATTCCGGACGGCCTTCAGGGCCTATCACATACCGCCAGGTCTGATGAAGAGGAAGACGCAGGAATTCCTACACCTGCAGCAAGGGAGCCGGAACGCGCTGGAATACTTCAGGGCGTTCAACGATCTCGCGCTCTACGCGTCGTATCACGCCGATACCGATGAGAAGCGGCAGGACCACTTTTACCAGGGGCTTAACCCGCTCCTGAAGGACAAGTTGGCGATGTTCAATCACGGCAGCCTCAACGACATCATTGATGCTGCGATTGTTCAAGAGGACTCCGGCAAGGAATTAGCTGTGGCAGAGAGAAAGCGAAGCGCGCCGCAAAGCACCGGAGAAGGAGGCGGTCCTTCTCAGAAATTTCGGATGGTGAATCGCCCACCATCAGGTCCACGCTGGCAGTCACCCTAGAGGTCGATGCCGTTCCACAGTCGGCCGTACTCTTCATCAGCGTTCAGGCCGGCACTGCCAGTACCACCTCCGCAACAACAACAGCAGCAGCGGGCAATGCCGCGTGCGTATGCACCTCAGCAGCGCATCCCGAGCTTTCATCCCCCGAGCACCGCACAAGCAGCGGCCACATGTTACAAGTGTGGTTTTCCAGGACACTTTGCCAGCAGTTGCCCGGAGAGGCAAGGCGGCGGAGTTGCACCACAGTTTCCGGGGAGGAATCAACCCCAGCACCCTACTAATGCGCGGCGGGCAAACCCTAGGCCCGGCACCGTTCACCAGCTTGCCATAGAGGACGTGCCGGAGGGTGAGCTAATCCTTGCGGGTATGTTCCAACTCCACCAGCATCCTGTCACACCCGGTTTTTCCGAAGAAACAACCAAGTGAATATCACATGTATGCCAGGATCATTTTCTCATACATGTGATGACAAATAGTGAAGCATCATTTATTACAAGCCAGGTGTCGAATATAAATAAGTCTTACATAGCAAATGTCTCGATGGACAATAATAAGTTCATCACAAGTAAATAAACTAGCAGCGGAATATTATTCTTGAGGGCTCCATCACAGGCGTTGCCCGGGGTCTCCATGAACCTAGAAACCTTCTTCGGGTCCAAAGTCTTGGTCATTATACACCACCTCATTATCTTGACCTGAGGAGTAACATAAACTAACAAAATATGCAAGGTTGAGTACCGATGGTACTCAGCAAGTGTGGGAAAATTACGTCATGCATGGCTAGAACAAGGAGAGGTTGAACTCATGGTTAAAGCACTATGCAATTAATACCTATCACCTTAGCTTATTAAGCACCTACATTACTACATAGGTGAAATGGTCCCAATCTCCCATCCCATCATCATAATCCCATAACCATAACATCATTTCCAATGTTAAGCTCCCCGCTTAACATCACAACTTCAAAACCATCAATCCTCTAATCATGAATAAGTCCAAGCCGCTATTGACCGTGAGCACGGCTCTCATGAAAGTTTTGACTCTGCAGAGTTTGTACCACTGTACCCACATGTAGTGATTTCATCCCCCATTGCCGGGTGGACTAAAAGAACCTCCATTATGCCAGTGGCTACGAACCACATTCACACTTCCCAGGTGTGTAGCCAGGAGATCACTACGAAGCCTTTACAAAGGGATTCCCGACGAGCATGGGCCCACTGAGGTTTCACCCCTAACAGCATACAAGAGGCTCCAACCCCGCTGCAGTGGCCCCCTCTTGAGCCTTGCGGTTCATATGGTAGTCCAGCTGGCACCTACTCCCCGCACTATACAACACACCCATACTACGCCAGGGATACACCTAATTAATTGGCCAAGTTGCCCCATCTCAGCATGTGGTTGGCACGGTAAAGCCAGGTTACATGCTCCATGAACCGGTCCTTAGGATCCAGGCAAGTACTAAACACAAACCCGAGTCTCGTGCTCCCAGCACACAACCAAAACATCCAACTTGCCTTGATCCCTACCTCTACATAACTCACAATATCTCATTCAAAAGTATGGTAAAATAAACTGATGATCTCATATCCCAAACATCCAATTCTAAGCATGGCTAAGCATATGCATAATAATAAATGACTTGATAAAATAAATCCCAACCCAAGCTACAAGGAAACAAGGTAATGCAATTCTAGGGAAACTTCCTAGCATGGGTTTCATGTTTAACTTGACAATGCAAATAATTCTATCTACACATCCTAGCATAGGATCAAAGTGGTCAAGGACACTTGCCTCCTTCCTGCTGCTCTTGGAATGGGTAGTCCTGATCTTGGAAAGGAAGAACTTGCTCTTGAGCAGGTTCTACATCATACCATCACACATAGCAAAAAGAAAAACAACAATCCATAAGACATAGTTCACACTTCCACTTCATACAAACCACACATTCATATTTATGAAAGTCCTTCACCATTATATGTGTTGTGGTTACTTTATGTGTGTTGATTTGTGACTTGCATGCACTTTTAATCATGTGTATATGATTCCTACTTTTTTTTGTTCACATTTATACTTACATATCCTCAGCTACGTTGACTTCATTCATGGGTAACACCTCTTCAGGCGTTCTCAGGCATTTCTTGAGTTGTGACACATGGAATACATCGTGTACATCCGATAGACGAGCTGGTAACTCTAATTGATACGCCACTTCGCCTTTCCTTTCCAGAACTTGAAAGGGTCCGATGTATCGAGGTGACAACTTCCCTTTCACCTTGAACCGACGAAGTCCTCGGATAGGGGACACCTTGAGATAAACATAGTCTCCCACATTGAAAATGAGCTCTCTTCTTCGTACATCAGCATAACTCTTTTGGCTTGTCTGTGCTATCCTCAAATTGTTGCGAATTTCCCTTACGTTCGCCTCGGTTTCTTGTAGTACTTCTGGACCAAACACTTTACTTTCCCCCGTTTGATTCCAAAATAGGGGAGTTCTGCACTTCCTCCCGTTCAAAGCTTCAAACGGTGACATCTTCATACTAGCTTGATAGCTGTTGTTATAAGAAAACTCCGCATACGGTAGATTCTTGTCCCAACTCCTATTGTTTTTGAGTGCACATGCCCTTAGCATATCTTCAAGGATCTGATTGGTTCTTTCCGTCTGCCCGTCGGTTTGGGGATGATAGGCAGAACTAAAGTTCAGATGGTTTCCCATGGTTTCGTGCAACTTCTACCAGAACCTGGAGGTGAACTATGTCCCTCGATCCGACATAATCTTCTTTGGCACTCCATGGTAACACACGATCCTTGACATGTACAATTCTGCCAATTTGGATCCGCTGTAGCTTTCCTTCATGGGGATGAAGTGAGCTACCTTGGTTAGCCTATCAATGATGACCCATATCGAATCATATCCTGTTTGGGTCCTAGGCAATCCCACGATGAAATCCATGCTGATTTCCTCCCATTTCCATTCAGGCACTTTGAGTGGTTGCAATAATCCCGCGGGTCGTTGATGTTCTGCTTTCACCAACTGACATGTGTCACATAGGGCAACATGTTCCGCGACATCTCGCTTCATGCCATACCACCAATACCTGCTCTTGAGGTCCTGGTACATTTTCGTACTCCCAGGATGAATGGAATAGTCAGAATCATGAGCCTCCTTCAAAATCAATTCACGGATCTCCTTTACTTCAGGCACACAGATTCTTTTCCCGTGCCACACCGTTCCTTGTTCATCCTCTCTAAAACCAGGAGCTTTATTTTCCTTGATAAGTTGTCTGATCTCTTGTATCTTCTCATCATTCTTTTGACCCTCGCGTATGTCTCGCTCTAGTGTGGAGTCCACTTCCATGGCGATGGCTTCACCACTATTTACAAGACATAGATTGAGCCTTATAACCTCGTCCTTCAATTCTGCAGGCATGTCCTTCAAGCTCAACTTATTGACCTGCACTTTCCGACTTAAAGCATCGGCCACGACGTTTGCTTTCCCAGGATGATAGTTGATGCCCACATCAAAGTCATTGATTAGCTCTAGCCATCTCCTTTGTCTGAGGTTGAGGTCTGGCTGTGTGAAAATGTACTTCAAACTCTTATGATCCGTATATATCTCTGTCCTCTTCCCCATCAAATAGTGCCGCTAAATTTTCAACGCGTGTACCACTGCGGCTAGTTCTAGGTCATGTGTAGGATAGTTCTTCTCGTGCTTCCGAAGCTGTCGGGATGCATATGCCACGACATGCCCTTCTTGCATGAGAACACATCCCAACCCGTTTCCAGAGGCATCGCAGTACACCGTAAAGTTCTTCTGCATATCTGGCATAACGAGCACTGGGGCTGGTGTCAATCTCTTCTTTAGCTCCTGAAAACTCATCTCGCACTGTGGCGTCCAGGTGAATGTGATTCCCTTCTCCAACAGTTTGGTTAGAGGTCTCGAGATCTTGGAGAATCCTTCAATAAACCGTCGTTAGTATCCAGCCAATCCCAAAAAGCTTCGAACTTCCCCGACATTTCAGGGGTCTTCCACTTCTGTATATCCTTGATTTTGGCGGGATCTACGGAGATTCCTCCCTCCGCGATTATATGTCCTAAGAAGGGAACTCTCTTCAGCCAAAACTCACACTTGCTCAATTTGGCATATAGTTGGTGTTCTCTTAGCCTCTGCAACACCAACCTTAGATGTTTCTCATGTTCTTCTTCATCTTTGGAGAAGACGAGAATGTCATCTATGAAAACCACCACAAATTTGTCCAGATATTCCATGAATACCTTGTTCATGAGGTACATGAAGTATGCCGGGGCATTAGTTAGCCTGAAAGGCATGACGGTGTATTCATACAGTCCGTACCGAGATACGAAAGCTGTCTTGGGAATATCAGATTGCCTTATCTTGAGTTGGTGGTATCCCGACCTGAGATCAATTTTCGATAACACACAAGCTCCCCTCAACTGATCAAACAAGTCTTCAATGCGGGGTAATGGGTACTTGTTCTTGATGGTTACCTCATTCAAGGCACGGTAATCCACGCATAACCTTTGGGTTCCGTCCTTCTTGGGCACAAATATCACCGGAGCTCCCCAAGGTGAGGAACTAGGGCGAATATACCCCTTCTCCGTCAATTCTCTTAAATGATCCTTGAGTTCTTCTAGCTGCTTGGAGTCCATCCGATAAGGTCTTTTGTATACCGGGGCTGTTCCAGGCACTAGCTCAATTGCAAATTCCACTTCACGATCGGGAGGCATACCTGGCAACTCCTCCGGAAAAATATCTGGATATTCCCTGATGGTCCTGATCTCCTCAACTTTCACCTCAACTTGATTTAATTTAATGTCCCTCCTAGGCTCGTGTATTGTTATAAACTTTACTCTTGTGCCACTAGGGTGAGTTAGTTCCACCGTTCTGGTCGAACAATGAATGATTCCCTTATGTTTGGTCAACCAGTCCATGCCCAAAATAATATCGATCCCTTGGGAATCTATTACTATGAGGTTGGCAGTAAACACTACCCCATTAATGTCTAGATTCACCTTGGGACACACTTGTCTTGTCCTTATTTCTCCACCTGGAGAGTTTACTGCTAGCATATGGTTCATTTGTGTTGTTGCTAGGTCATGCTTCTTAACAAACCCTTGAGCAATGAACGAGTGGGTAGCACCAGAATCAAACAGCAGGATTGCAAGGTGTAAATTGGCAGGAAACTTACCAACTACCACGTCGGGTGCCTCTTGCGCTTCCTCCATAGTGATGTGGTTCACCCGTCCTCGCATCACATTCTGCTGTTGTGGCTGCGCGGGCTTCTTCTTTGGGCACTTATGGGCGTAGTGCCCCACTTCACCACAGCTAAAGCATTGCACCCCAACCTTAGGTGCCTGGCCTTTGTTGTCTTGGGATTGGTTTGGGGGTCCTTGTACTGCTGGTCGAGGTGGATATGCGGGGCGAGGCTGCTGTACAAACTGAGGTTGTGGCTCTGTTGGTGCTGCGGGAGGCCTGTAGTTCGAGTTGTACCCTCTTGGTGCTGAGTAGGGTACCGCAGCACGGTTCGTCTGCCCTGTAGGTTGCTGCATCAGACGTGGGCGGGTGTTGCTCCCTGAGGCTTGATGTGACCACCCGGCCTTCCTCTTATTCTCATTTTCCAAGGCCTTTAGCTTCCTTTCTACCACAAATGCTCTGTCCACCATCTTTTGGAAGCTTTCATACTCATTTGAGGACATTGCACACTGCATTTCTGCGGTAAGTCCTTCCACGAAACAATCTTGTTTCTGCTCATCAGTCTCTATGTCTCGTGGGGCATAACGGGATAGTTGAGTAAATTTAGTGAGGTATTCCCTCACTGTCATGTTTCCCTGCTGCAGTCCCAAAAACTCCTTCCTCTTGTTTTTGAGTTCACCTCTTGGGATGTAATGGTTGCGGAAGCTACGCTTGAACTCTTCCCAAGTGATGTTTTCAGGGTCATGATGGGCGGCCACGTAGGCGGTCCACCAATCAGCAGCAGGTCCATGCAATTGATGAGAGGCAAACAGCACCCTCTCATACCCTTGGCACTGTATAATCCTCATCTTGCTCTCAATGGTCTTCAGCCAATCATCTGCCTCCAGAGGTTCAGCAGCACTTGCAAACTTTGGAGGTTGAGTTCCTAGAAACTCACTCAACCTTGGTTGGCGTGGTGCAGCTTGTGGAGGTGGAACATGATGCAAGTTGGCCACCAATTGAGTCAAATTCTGGATGAGCAGATTTTGATTCTCAAGCATTTGGTGGAGGGGATCAACTCCTTCACGGCGACCACCCCTATCTTGGCCTCCTGAAAGATGAGGGTTGCAGGCCTCATCGTTGTTGGTGGCGGGGTTGGCAGCGCGACCTTTTCCTCTTCCGACCATCTAGCATGATCAACCAAATGTTAATTTAAAGTATTACGTATTATCTCACTACTTTCACTTGTTTGTAATTTGAGGTGTTGAGGCTTGGTTATACTTTTCTGAGGGTTCATGTCTCACACACAAAAATGAATGCACTATTATTTCATGTGGGTTCACACACCAAAACGAAACAATCTGAAGACGAGGCTGTGGACAATTGCTCATGGCTTCCACAACTCACGTCACACACCAAGCATTAACACACCATTAACTAACGTAACGACTCGACTACTCGACATCCTTCTGCTTTAAGGAAAAGGCTCTACGCTACTCGTTTTCTTGAGCTGGCTCCTCGGGATCTTCCTCGTCATTTCGGCTGCCTTCTGACTCTGCTTTGGGTGGGGAGGCTGCTGGTGGAGAAGTGCGACGACGCCTTATCGCCCGGCGATCTGGGGAGTCAGGAGTACATGTATCATTCACGGTGACACACAGTTCATTCTCATCTCCTCTTTCTCTCGCCCTCAAGCGGGCTCGCAGCAACGCCTCCGTTTCCTTCAGGGTGTCCCGAACATACTGAAGCTCTTGCTGAGACTCCTGCAGTCGAGTGCTGAGCATAGCAGCATCCTCCAAGCACAAGTCCATGTGCTCATGGGAAGTCCCTTGCTGCACTGGTGGGTACTTGTACTCCGTGGTACCACTCTCACGCTGGAGGATATACATGTACTCAGTTCTGTCCAGGTGGCGACGATAGATGTGACTCTAGGAGGTGATGGCCTCCCAGGTGACATCCTTCTCCGCATCGACCTGTGTCGCTCGACAAGCTGGAGAGCGGTGGATCTTAAGCAGCTGATTTTCGTGTATGATCCTCATCTCTGAACTCCATTCTTCCCTCTTCTCACGGATGGTCCTGGTGGAGTTATAGTGGATGATTAGCTTGCCCGTATTGCCAGCGGCTTCGAGCATACGTCGAAGACGGAGCAACAAGCCTCCTACTGCCAATCCGTAGGAAAAGTACGTCACCGGACGGCTCTCCTCTCTTTCGGCAAGGGCAACTACGGGAACTCTCCCTCCTGTGGACTTGCGAGCGGTGCGAATCATGCGAACCATCTAAAACCGAAAGCATTTAAACTTAGGTTAGATAAACTTTTTAACAAAAATCCTATTTTCAATGAAAGTTGGGGTAAGATGAAGAAAGTGACTCCATTAAATAACACTTTTCAACACACACCTTGTAAAATAGCTTTTAGGAAAATAGGGTCCTTAAATACGTCCATTTCTACCTAGGTCCACGTTCCTACGGGCAACCTTGGCTCTGATACCACCTCTGTCACACCCGGTTTTTCCGAAGAAACAACCAAGTGAATATCACATGTATGCCAGGATCATTTTCTCATACATGTGATGACAAATAGTGAAGCATCATTTATTACAAGCCAGGTGTCAAATATAAATAAGTCTTACATAGCAAATGTCTCGATGGACAATAATAAGTTCATCACAAGTAAATAAACTAGCAGCGGAATATTATTCTTGAGGGCTCCATCACAGGCGTTGCCCGGGGTCTCCATGAACCTAGAAACCTTCTTCGGGTCCAAAGTCTTGGTCATTATACACCACCTCATTATCTTGACCTGAGCAGTAATATAAACCAACAAAATGTGCAAGGTTGAGTACCGATGGTACTCAGCAAGTGTGGGAAAATTACGTCATGCATGGCTAGAACAAGGAGAGGTTGAACTCATGGTTAAAGCACTATGCAATTAATACCTATCACCTTAGCTTATTAAGCACCTACATTACTACACGGGTGAAATGGTCCCAATCTCCCATCCCATCATCATAATCCCATAACCATAACATCATTTCCAATGTTAAGCTCTCCGCTTAACATCACAACTTCCAAAACCATCAATCCTCTAATCATGAATAAGTCCAAGCCGCTCTTGACCGTGAGCACGGCTGTCATGACAGTTTTGACTCTGCAGAGTTTGTACTACTGTACCCACATGTAGTGATTTCATCCCCCGTTGCCGGGTGGACTAAAAGAATCTCCATTATGCCAGTGGCTACGAACCACATTCACACTCCCCAGGTGTGTAGCCAGGACAACACTACGAAGCCTTTACAAAGGGATTCCCGACGAGCGTGGGCCCACTGAGGTTTCACCCCTAACAGCATACAAGAGGCTCCAACCCCGCTGCAGTGGCCCCCTGTTGAGCCTTGCGGTTCATATGGTAGTCCAGCTGACACCTACTCCCTGCACCATCCAACACACCCATACTACGCCGGGGATACACCTAATTAATTGGCCAAGCTGCCCCATCTCAGCATGTGGTTGGCACGGTAAAGCCAGGTTACATGCTCCATGAACCGGTCCTTAGGATTCAGGCAAGTACTAAACACAAACCCGAGTCTCGTGCACCCAGCACACAACCAAAACATCCAACTTGCCTTGATCCCTACCTCTACATAACTCACAATATCTCATTCAAGAGTATGATAAAATAAACTGATGATCTCATATCCCAAACATCCCATTCTAAGCATGGCTAAGCATATGCATAATAATAAATGACATGATAAAATAAATCCCAACCCAAGCTACAAGGAAACAAGGTAATGCAATTCTAGGGAAACTTCCTAGCATGGGTTTCATGTTTAACTTGACAATGCAAATAATTCTATCTACACATCCTAGCATAGGATCAAAGTGGTCAAGGACACTTGCCTCCTTCCTGCTGCTCTTGGAATGGGTAGTCCTGATCTTGGAAAGGAAGAACTTGCTCTTGAGCAGGTACTACATCATACCATCACACATAGCAAAAAGAAAAACAACAATCCATAAGACATAGTTCACACTTCCACTTCATACAAACCACACATTCATATTTATGAAAGTCCTTCACCATTATATGTGTTGTGGTTACTTTATGTGTGTTGATTTGTGGCTTGCATGCACTTTTAATCATGTGTATATGATTCCTACTTTTTTTTGTTCACATTTATACTTACATAATATATATATATATATATATATATGAGTTTCCAATTCAAATAAATTCCTTATATTCGACTACTACACCTTTTTGCTACCAAGTATGCATGAAAGGTATCTTTCTTCTCCATATGTGTCTTCAGAATTTCTACCAACCCTAAACTGAATTCTTTGGATTTTAGAAACTCCATTTATCATTTACTAGTTGCTATATTTTCAGATTTATTTTCTTATGCATAAATGTGTACTTTATTATGAAAATAGTAATACACATCATCTAAACAGAATAGGTTCTGGTCCTAAATAATTTAATAACATATTTTGACCTTTGCCTCTGATGTAAACTATTTCACAATTATTTTCCCTATTTTCTAAAACTATTCATTACTTAAAAATGTGTCCCTAAATGTGAATAATAAATTAGACAGATTCAATTCAGCCCAAAATATGTTTTTATCTCACTCCAAAGTTTTCTAAATACTGAGAAAGTTTTTAATTTATTTATGACAATATGTTTGTCCCACTTTTTAATTTTTAAACACTAGCCACATATTCAATTTCCTAATTTAAATACTAAACAGGGCTAAAAAGGTAAACTCACCCCATTACAGGGTCTATAATATTATTTTCAGAATTTCCAGTGGTCTAGCTACACTTATCAGAGGTGTTTTTCCTAATTTTTATTAAGTCCAGGGGCTAAAACTGATTTTTAAATGCATTTACATGATTTTCTAGAGTTCCAGGGGCTAGATCAGAAGTTTCCAGGGCTAGCTCTTATTTCCCGAGAACCCCAGGGGGTAGCTCGTAAGAATTCCAGTCTTATAACGTGGGGCTGACGTGGACCGTCCGATTTTAAACCGACGGCTGAGATTATAACGCCGAACTGGTACGCGGGGGTTTAAACCCTACCATGCGATTTAAAATAAACGGCGCACAAGCGGCCACGTCGCTCTGATCGAGCGCAGGCGGCGCTGCCGGCGGCCCACGGCGGCGGGAAGCGGCGATCTCGCCGGAGACTTTCGGATCTTCGAGAATTCTCCCTAGAACTGTGATTTTATGGCATAGATCGGTGGAGGAGAGGTCGGGGATCTCACCTCGGGGGTTTTCTTGAGCTCGGAGGTCGGGGAAAGTGATCGGCGACGAGGTCCGAGGCGAAACCACGGCAAAGCTCGTCGGCGCTGTGTTTACACCGCAAGTCACCGAGTTTTCTGCACCTGCAAGGTTCCCCGGAGGCGGTGGATCAAGACCAGCGAGTTAGATCAGAATCTCCGAGCTTAGATCTGCCAGAATTCGCCGGAGAAGTCTCGGGTCTCACCGGAGGAAAAATCGGCGATCGCGTGGGAAAAAAACAGAACGAGGCCGGGGTTTTTATAGACGGGAGAGGGCGGCGGGTTTGTTTAGATCGATTGGGAGTCCTCCGGAACCAGAATTCGGCCGGAAATCCGGTCGGTTGCGGTCGCGCGTGCGCGGGTGAACAGTCCGAGTTTCGGACGATCGGGGGTTAGGGATGACAGGTGGGTCCCGCCTGTCTGAGAGAGAGAGCGCGGGCGCGCGGCTGCGGGCTGGCGTGGGGGCAGGTTGGGCCGGCTGGTGGGTTTCGACCCACTGGCCGGTTTTTTTCTGTTTTCTCTTTTTCTTTTTCTATTTCTTTTCTGATTTGAGTTTAATTTGAATTCCAGTTTGAATTTGAATTTTTGCAAAACATGCAACACGTCCAAAAATTTTTAAATTCCCCTCTTAACATGATTTAGGGCTTTGAATCAAAATTTTGGGGTGTTACACATCCCGCCATAGTACTATTTGATTCAGGCGCAACGCATAGCTTCATTAGCCAAGCTTTCATTGATAAATATAGCTTGCAAATACTACCCACCGATAGTCCTTATGTGATCTGTTCACCGGGTGGGAAAATTTCAGCAGGCATGATGGTCCCAAAAGCGCCATTGTGCTTAGAGGGTAGAGTCTACCCTACGTCTCTCATAATCCTAGAGGGACAAAAGGTCGATGTCATTCTAGGGATGTCGTGGTTAACCCGCCACGGGGCTTTTTTTGACACCGTCTTCCAAATCGTGCATTTGAATTCAGAAGTTCACGAATCTCATTCTTTATTTCTGGACAGTCCAGAAATAAAACTTCCAAGTGTCTATCAAGCCACAACCATCAGATTGGAAGATATTCCAGTGGATCGACAGTTCCCTGACGTGTTCCCGGATGATTTACCGGGGAAGCCGTCCGATAGAGAGGTGGAGTTCAAGATTGAACTTGCACCGGGAACCATGCCAATATCCCGAAGGCCGTACAAGATGGCGCCCAAGGAATTGGCTGAGCTGGAAACTCAAATAACGGACCTCTTGGAGAAGGGTTTTATTAGGCCGAGCTCCACGCCATGGGGCTGTTCGGCATTATTCGTGAAGAAGAAAGACGAGACATTGCGGCTTTGCGTGGACTATCGTCCAGTAAATGCCGTAACCATCAAGAACAAGTACCCGTTGCCACGGATCGATATGTTGTTTGATCAGTTGGTCGAAGCAAAGATCTTTTCCAAGATGGACTTAAGATCCGGGTACCATCAGATTAAGATAAGGGCGGAGGATATTCCGAAGACAGCTTTCTCGACGAGGTACGGACTTTATGAGTACCTGGTCATGTCCTTCGGCCTCACCAATGCTCCAGCTCACTTCATGTATCTAATGAACTCGGAATTCATGCCGGAGCTGGACAAGTTTGTCGTGGTCTTCATCGACGACATATTGGTATATTCCAAGTCGGAGGAAGATCACATGAAGCGTCTGCGTATAGTCTTGCAACGGCTGCGGGATCACAAGCTATACGCGAAATTCAGCAAATGCGAATTTTGGATATCGCAAGTGCCTTTCTTCGGGCATATCATCTCAGCGGAGGGTATCGCTGTAGACCCGAGTAAGATCACTCAAGTGCTGAATTGGAAATCCCCGAGAACTGTTCATGAGGTACGGAGTTTCCTCGGACTCGCGGGATATTATCGGAGGTTCATTCCGAACTTCTCGAAGATTGCCAAGCCGATGACGGAGCTGCTGAAGAAGGCTACAAATATGTTTGGAGTCCAACGTGTGAAGCAGCATTCAAGGCTTTAGTCAAGCACCTAAAATCAGCACCGGTTTTGGTGCAGCCAGACACAACAAAACCGTTCGATGTGTACTGTGATGCATCCGGCATTGGGCTCGGATGTGTGCTGATGCACGACCGAAGAGTAGTCGCGTATGGATCACGGCAGCTTAGAAACCATGAGCGGAATTATCCAACTCATGACTTGGAGCTCGCTGCCGTGGTACTTGCACAGAAAATGTGGAGGCACTACCTACTCGGTAACCTCGTACATCTATATACCGACCACAAAAGCCTCAAGTACATATTTACTCAGAAGGAGCTGAACATGAGGCAGCGAAGATGGTTAGAACTGATAAAGGATTACGAAATAGAGATCCATTATCATCCAGGCAAGGCAAACGTAGTGGAGATGCGCTGAGCCGTAAGTCACATGTCAACAATCTGACCATCACACCGTTGGAAGAGAGCGAACCACCACTACATGTGATTCCACACAGAGCTCTCTACAACTTAGATTTGATCAACACAATCCGTGAAGAGATAGCAGCAGCTCAGAAACATGACACGGGCTTGTCGCATTTGCGGAGACGTGTAGACAGTGGGGAGCTGAAGTGTTTCCGGAAGGACGGAGATGGCGTCCTATGGTTCAAGGACCGGATCTTCGTACCCCATAACCCGGAGTTACGGAAGAAAATTTTTGATGAGGCTCACTTATCAAAATTTTCTAGTCACCCCGGCAGCAAAAAATGTATCAAGAACTCAGAAGCAAGTTTTGGTGGACATGGATGAAGCAGGAGATCGCGAAGTACGTGTCCGAGTGTGATACATGTCGAAGGGTGAAGGCAGACCATATGCGGAAACCGGGACTGCTGCAACCACTGGGCGTTCCTGCTTGGAAGTGGGAGGATGTGAGCATGGACTTCATCGTCGGTTTACCCACCACTTTTCAGAAGCATGATTCTGTGTGGGTGATCATCGACCGGCTCACCAAAGTTGCCCATTTCATCCCGGTCAACACCAACTACAACGCCAAGAAGTACGCTGAACTGTACATCTCATGGATCCTATGCTTGTACGGCGTACCCCGTACCATCATATAGGACCGGGGCACTTTATTTGTGTCCCATTTTTGGGAGCAGCTGCACGCTGCCTTGGGGACAAAACTGATCCGTAGTTCAACATACCACCCGCAGACGGATGGCCAAACCGAGCGGGTAAATCAGATCTTAGAAGACATGCTACGAGCTTGCGCTATCAACCACGGCAAGAATTGGGATGATCACTTGCCGTTAGCTGAGTTCTCTTACAACAATGGGTACCAAGCCAGCATCAAGATGGCGCCTTATGAGGCGCTATACGGGAGGAAATGCCGCACACTATTGAATTGGTGTGAGTCTGGCGAAAGGGTTACCTTCGAGATTGACCTTGTCAACAACGCGGAAGAAAAGGTTCGACTGATTCATGCGAACCTGAAAGCCGCATAATCCCGTCAGAAACAGTATGCGTACCGGAGAAAATGACCATTGCAGTTTGAAGTCGGGGAGAGGAAGTGTCTCAAGCTATCAACTACCGTTCAGCTGGAGGACATTGAAGCACTGCAACCGGATGTCACCTATCGGGAGGAACCGCTTCAGATCATTGACGAAAAGGCCCGAACCACATGCAACTGTACGTTGTGGTTCTACAAGGTTCTATGGAGTAATCACTCCGTGGACGAAGCGACATGGGAGAGCGAAGGATTTCTTCGCGCTAACTACCCCGACTTTTCCACGTCGCACATCCGGTAATTTGCTACCGTCCTCTCTCTCATTTCAACCTTATAGTCTCGGGACGAGATTCTTTTAACGGGGGAGGAATGTAAGGGCCTCAGTTTTTGACACATGTTTGAAGTGTTCATCACCACACACACACACCTCATTTGAAGAAAGTTGATGAACACATTTGAAGAGCAAGTAACCACCATCAACATGCTCATTAGGGAATAAACTCACATATTGCAAAAGTGGTATTTCCCACATGTAATATATAGGGGCTGGGCATAAGAAAAACTCCTACACATTGCTAGGAATGTCCATGCCAAGTTTCACCCAAATTCAAAACCTTTTGATGTCATTTTGGGCATAGCTAGAAAGAGGGCAGTTTGAAACTATATTCAAATTCAAACTGTTTTTACCCCATAAATTCAAAAGTGGGGGACATATTCTTACTCAGCACATTTTTGTGAGCTCACACTCCAATTTTCACTCCAATTGGAGTTGATCTTGACATGAGCTATGTGGGGCAAATTCAAACTTTATTTGAATTTCAAAGTGAACATGTGCTGAAATTTATCCAAACCAAAACCAATTTGAATTCTAACCAATTCAAATGGCTCAGTGTTGAATAATTTGAATCACCATGGGCATTTTGGGGCTTACTGTTTACAACAGTGATGAGGAGTTAATCTCAGAGGTTAAAAATGAAAATGGACCCACATGTCAGCCACAGGGATGATTCAACCGACTGAGACTTTTCTCACTCGGGTCCCCGAGCTGCAGCTGCGATCCCCACCGAGGGAGGCCGCCGCGCCAGCAGCTGCTTGGCCACGCGCGGGCACGAGTCGGTTCAGAGCCTTATTAAGGCGTTCTTCCCCCTCCTCGGCCGAAGCCTCGCCAGTTTCTCCTCACAAGAACATAGAGCCGGGAATTTCCTCCGCCGCTCAGAACCGATCGGAGAGCTCTGATCACAGCCTCCCCGTCCCCTCCAGAGCTACGGCAAGGTACTAGGAACCCTCCTCGTTCTTCCCCGTTGCTAGAACTCAGCTAAAATCTGCCGATCTCGGCTATACCGAGAGTTTAGTTCGGTGACCTAAAACCGCCGCACTTCGGGCTCCCGTGGACAGCCCAACTGGGAGGTTGTCACGCCCGAGCCAAGGCACCCTTGTACGCGCTGCTGATCGGTGCTGCTCACCCCCGAGCCACAGCCCGAGCGCTTGCTCACCGGCGGCGAATTTCCAGTTTTCCCCTTTCTGGGTACAGACCGACCTTCAGGTACAGTTCTGTCAAATTCATACTCTAGAAAGGATTAGAGGGCCTCAATCCGCTCCCACACAAACTAGACCCGGTAGCGCACAAGTTTCCTTCACAACCTTTAGCCTAAAAACCCCTGTACCCGGCGTATTTCGATGATTGCCGACGGCGGAGCTTGAGGGAGGCATCGGGCGCACGGTGAGAGCCTACTTCGGGCCTCCCCCAAGCTGCTTCAAGCTCATGTCAACCTTCCCTAAGGTCCACTGATGCTCCCCGACTGGTTGCTCGAGTGATCGAGGTGCTAGGGAAGTCGGCCGACACGGCCGAAGTCTTTCCGAAGCCGCCGCTCGTCGCCGACCATGTGCCGGCCGTTTTTATGGCGAGCTGACCCCAGAATCCAGTTCCCCGAGTGAAAGTAGGCAGGGGCATCCAGAATCGTGAAGTTTGGAGCTCCACAGAGGCTGCCGGCGAGCTCTCCAGCGAGGTACCCCGGTGGCAGAGCGCGGACGGCGAGAGGTAGACAAACGGAGTGGACCCCAGCTGTCAGCGGCAGATATTTTAAATCAGGATCGGGCTGCGGCTGGGATCTGATGTGGTGGCGCGTAAAAACCCTGTGGGCCTCAGTGTGCTGACGCCTCCGCGCCCAACACGTGTCCCCGTGGGCCCCCGGCAGATTTAAACTTTTCTCCGATTTTCAGATTTCATTCAAAATTCAAATCCTCATAACTTGGGCTAGAAAGCTCCAAATCGAGTGAACCAAATTTTGTTGGATTCAGCTCTCTGAGCACTTTCTAGCAAATCAAGTTTCACTTCATGAAAACCTTTAATTCTCCAGAATTAATTCCTCAAAGTTTAAACTGTTTGGAATTTTAACTGGAGAATCCCTTGGAGGAAAGTTCTGAAATTTTGCTGGGATGTTCACCAAAATATCTCTGAACTACCATACAAATTTCAGGTCCATTTGAGCTCATTTTATCCAGCTAATGGTGTGATTAGTGAAACTGTTCCAGAGAAAATAGAAAATGTTCAGAAACATTTTCAGAATTTTCTCTGAAATTGTTTAGCTCATATATCTATCTAGGAACCTTCAAATTAAGTGAGGCAGACTCCATTAGAACCTTCTGAAAATCTAGTTTTCAGAGAGTCATAGTTTGTTTCATGAAAATCCTTATAACACCCTAAAAGCCTTAATTAAGGTCAAGTACATAATTAATTGTGGAGGGCTCAAATGAGCTTTGCTGCAACTAAAACTTGACCAAATCTCTGTTTAGGTTGTAACCAAGCCACAGTAAAAGTTTCAAAGTCATTGGGTCTGTCTAGTAAGAGTTATAGACTTCTCAAGTTTAAATTCAATCAAATGCATTTAAATTAATACATATACTTGTATATCATGTAGTCGCTAAGGTCGAGGAGGAACCCGATGTCCTAGACTTCGTTACTCCGGAGGAGCAGCTAGCATACGACCAAGAGCAGCAAGGCAAGCTCCGGTTTCCATTAACCTTTTTACAAGTTTTTATTGTTTTGAGCACATACTTGAATACCTTATTCTTTGCATTAGAGTCTTGTTTGGAAACCCAACTGCATAGCCAAGAAAACCATGGGTTGGGTTTAGGATTGCAAACCCCGTAGCTACTGCAATGCTAAGATAGTATAGGATTCGGTACAAGTCGAGTAGTTGGAACTACTCGCGAGCACAGGCTAGAGGCACTCGACTCGGGTAGAGATAGCACATGATACACATGGCAAGAAGAATGAGATCGAGCGGAGAGTAAGGGCAGCAGGTCTTTGGGGCCTGGGTGCTATAGCTCCGCTTATGTGGATTGAGGACCGAGCCGTGTGCGGGCCTGTTGAACAAGCTAGAACAGTACCAAAGACCTACCGGCTATATGGGAACCGGGAAACCGATGTAACTCGGGTAGCTTGGTGTTGAGGCATAGCTGGTCGTTCAGAGGGTAGTTTGAGAGCTCGAGGTGTAAATCGGCTGGCGGCACTGGGATGCGCGTGCAGAGACCTCTTGCTCGGGACGATTGGACCGGTTCAACATTTGGCTAACAGGTGAAAGGTAGTTGCGTACGGCGTCTGTGATGGTTGCTGTAGGCAACATCGAGTACGGGCGTACGTGACGGGTTGTTCGGGTAACCCTGCAGGTGTAAATCGATTATAATCGCCGTCCCTCACGGTCAGTGAGTACCACTTGTTCACTGTACCATGACATAGAAAGAACAGGCTAGTTAAATGTTAAAATGTTGCTGATTGAAATACGGACTTGATTGTTAATGATTTGCTGTAGTCTAGATCTAATTAATGTTCCTTTCAACTTTAGGCAAAGTACATGAGAGAAATGCGTTTCTTGTTTGATTGCGGCTCTCTCATGTGCCTTAGCGTAAGATTCTCCACAACCTGCTGCTAAAATTTGAAAGTAAGGTCCCAATAATTAGGCGAGTCCTTTGCAAATGGTTTTACCTCATGTACCCATCACCCCTCATGTAGAAGTTCCTTGTTTAGGTGAGAGGGGTCAGACTTGCTGAGCCTTCGTGCTCACTGCTTGTGTTTGAAGCTTTTGCAGGGTTCTATGAGGAAGGGACTCCCGAAGAGGAGACGGAACCCCAGGAGGGGAACCCTGTCGAGTGGGAATCGTGCACGCCGCCGTGTTAGTGTGCGTGTGTGCTAGCAAGGACACGTTCACGGGCTGAACGTGAACTTGATGCGTAGTCTACGCCCGTGAGTGTAGACTGGACTTATTTTGATGTACAAATGTTCATAAACCACTTTATGTAATAAAAGTTTTGCTTCCACTTTGTACCTTTGATGTGTGTTATCCGGTGCTGTGCAACGCAGCACCCCTCAGCGTGATCCTGGCTCGACAAGACCGTGGGGCCGTGTCATCCTTTTGCGGGGATGAGCCCCGAGCCTGCCACGTAGTTAATTTTAGTGGCGGACCTCTCCCCATTTGTGGGGATAAGCTCCGTACACGCGACGTGGCCAGCGGCCCGCGGAAAATGTCTACGGCGCTCTAGGCGAACTGGAATTGGCTCCTTTTGGCTATCTTTTGATTCTTCTCTGTTTCAATCTTATAAAAATGTTTATGAAACATGAATATATGCAGAAATCGAAAATGAGGGTGTCACAAATCTACCCCCTTAAATTGAATCTCACCCTCAATATTCGATAGTAGAGAATAAATGAGGGAATTCTGTCTTGAGGTCTTCTTCACGCTCCCATGTGGATTCAGCTTCGGTGTGATGGCTCCATTGTACCTTGCACCATTGGATCACTTTGTTCCTCGTGACCCTTTCCGTTACGTCCAAAATTCAGACAGGGTGCTCTGCATAGGTCAGGTCCTCCTGAAGTTCGATATCTTCCATTGGTACTTGCTCTTCTGGCACTCTCAAGCACTTCTTGAGCTGAGATACATGAAACACGTCATGTACGTTGGAGAGGTGCGTTGGGAGCTCTAGTTGATAGGCTACTTCTCCTCGCTTCTCCAAAATCTTAAATAGCCCAATGTAGCGAGGTGCTAGCTTGCCCTTGATGTTGAAACGTCGTTGGCCACGGATAGGCGATACCTTGAGGTATACGTAGTCTCCTACTTTGAAAGTCAACTTCCTTCGTCTATTGTCCACATAGCCTTTCTGTCGTGACTGAGCAGCCTTTAAGTTCTCCCGTATGGTTTGGACTTGCTTTTCAGCTTCTTGTAGCACTTCGGGTCCAAACACTTGGTTTTTCCGGCCTCATTCCAAAACAGCGGCGTCCTACACCATCTGCCATATAATGCTTTGAAAGGTGACATCTTCAAGCTGGCATGATAGCTGTTGTTATAGGAGAATTCGGTGTACAGCAAGCTCCTATCCCAACAACGTCCATATTTCAAGGCACAGGCTCTCAACATGTGCTCCAAAATTTGGTTTGTCCTTTCCGTTTGCCCGTCGGTCTGCGGGTGGTAAGCGGAGCTAAAATCCAGTCGTGTACCCATAGCTTCCTGCAGCTTCCTCTAAAATCTAGAGGTAAACTGAGAACCCCGATCTGAGACTATCCTCCTCGGGACTCCATGACGGCACACGATCTGCTCCATGTACAACTCGGCTAATTGTGCAACGTTGTACTTGGTCCTTACCGGGAGAAAATGGGCTATTTTCGTCAATCGGTCCACGATAACCCAGATAAATCGTAACCCGACTTAGTACGTGGCAACCCGACGATGAAATCCATACTGATGTCTTCCCACTTCCACTCGGGTATCTTCAAGGGTTGCAACAATCCAGCGGGTCTTTGATGTTCGGCCTTCATCCGTTGGCATGTGTCGCATAGGGCAACATATTCGGCTATGTCCCTCTTCATACCATCCCACCAATAACAAGTCTTCAGGTCCTTGTACATCTTGGTACTTCCGGGATGTATGGAATAAGTTGAATCATGTGCCTCTTTTAATATCATGTCGCGGATGTGCTTCACGTTAGGCACACAAATCCTTTTCCTAGCCAAAGTGTACCCTTCTCATCTTCCTTGAAATCCTTCTCTATTCCTTGTCGGATCCTTTCCTTGATCTCCTTGATCTCCTGTTCCGTTGCTTGGCCATCTCTTATCTCTTGCTGCAATGAAGAGTGGAGTTCCATCACTTCCAACTTGTTCAAGAATCCGAGGTGTAACCGTTCGAACTCCTTGTGTAGTTCGGGTGGTAGCTCCCGAACCGTGAGTTGGTGACATGCTCCCTTCTGACTCAATGCATCAGCTACTACATTGGCCCTTCTAGGGTGGTAGTTGATTCCAACATCGTAATCCTTGATGAGTTCCAACCATCGACGTTGCCTCAAATTTAAGTCCGTTTGTGTGAATATGTACTTGAGGCTTTTATGATCCGTATAGATATTACATCGATGACCAAGGATATAATGTCTCCAAATCTTCAATGCATGCACTACTGCTGCTAGCTCCAAGTCATGTGTAGGATAATTAAGCTCGTGCTTCTTTAATTCTCGTGAGGCATAGGCTACCACTTTTCCTTCTTGCATGAGCACACATCTGAGCCCTTGTCTTGATGCGTCACAATATATGTCAAAGCTCTTGCTTACGTCCGGCAATACCAAAACTGGCGCTGTGGTTAGCCTTTTCTTGAGTTCCTCAAAGCTCTCTTGGCATGCTGATGTCCACTGGAACGCTTTTCCCTTCGTTAGCAACTCCGTCATAGGTTTTGCCATCTTAGAGAAGTCCTTGATGAAGCGTCGGTAGTAACCAGCCATCCCAAGAAAACTCCGAATATCTCTCACGTTTTGCGGTTGGTTCCACTTCAAGACATCTCCCACTTTTCCGGGATCAACCGATACTCCTTCCTCAGAGATAATGTGGCCTAGGAATGATATCTCCTTTAGCCAAGAATGATACTTGTTAAGCTTGGCATACAATTGATACTCGCGCATTTTCTGCAAGGTTAATCTCAAATGTTCTTCATGCTCCTCCTCACTTTTTGAATACACCATAATGTCATCGATGAAAACCACGACGAACTTATCCAAGTACTCCATGAAAACCTTGTTCATAAGGTACATGAAGTATGCGGGTGCATTTGTTAACCCAAAAGACATGATGGTATATTCATACGAACCATACCGTTATAAAGGCCTCAGTTTTTGACACATTCAAAGTGTTCATCACCACACACACACACCTCATTTGAAGAAAGTTGACGAACACATTTGAAGAGCAAGTAACCATTATCAACATGATCATTAGAGAACAAACTCACACAATAGAAAAGTGGCATTTCCCACACGCATCATCTAGGGGCTGGGCATATGAAAAACTCCTACACCTTGCTAGTAATAGAGAGTTAAGTTCAGAGGTTAAAAGGGAAAGGGGACCCACATGTCAGCTACTAGAGAGAATTCAGCCGAATGAAGACTGCACTCGGGTTCTTGCGCCGGACCGAGCCGACACCACTATCAAGGCGCGATCTGGACAGCAGCTGATTGCCGCCCCGACCTTCTGAACCGCCTCGTGACCTACTTATCCCCGCGGCTGCACGGATCGGAGGGAGAACAGCGCACTTTCTGCTTCCACGCGCAACAAACGCCGCCTCACTGCCGATCGCTCGGAACTGATCGGAGAGCCACGATCACAGCCTCCCCACTCCCTCCAAAGCTACGACAAGGTACTATGGACTTCCTTTCTCCTTCCCCATTGCTGCAAATCGGCTTAACGCGGATGATCTCGACTGTACCTAGAGCTCCTTTCAGTGAACTGAATCCACTGCACCTAGGGCTCCCATAAACAGCCCAATTGGGAGGTTGTCATGCCTGAGCTAAGGCGTCCCTGGATGCGTTAGGAGCCGGCGGTGCTTACCCCCGAGCCACAGCCCGAGGGCTTGATCGCCGGCGATGAATTTCCAGTTTTCCCCTTTCTCGGTACAGACCGACCTTTGGGTGCGGTTCTGGTAAATTCACGCTCTAGGAAGGGTTAGAGCGTCTCAATCCGTTCCTACACAGACTAGACTTGGTAGCGCACAAGTTGCCTTCACAACCCTTAGCCTGAGAACCACTGTAACCGGCGTATTTCGAAGCTTGCCGACGGCGGATCTTGCGGGAAGCATCGGGCGCACGGTGGGATCCTACTTCGGACCTCCCCCGAGCTGCTTCGAGCCCATGCCGAGGTTTCTGAGGGACCACTGATGCTTTCTGGGCGTTTGCTCGGTCGGTTGAGGTGCTAGGGAGTTCGGCTGATACGGCCGAAATTCTTCCGAAGCTGCCGCTCGTCGCCGACTGTGTGCCAGCCATTTTCATGATGAACTGAGCCCAGAATCGTGTTCCCCGAGTGGACATAGGAAGGGGCGGCCAGAATCATGAAGTTTGGAGCACCACAGAAGCTGCCGGCGAACTCTCCGGCGAGGCGTCGCGGCGGCTGAACGCGGGCATCGGGAGGTAGAAGAAGCCGGGTGGCCCACGTGTCAGCGGCTTGGATTTTAAATATGGGATCAGTCTGCGGCTCGGATCCGGTGTGCTGGCACACAAAATTCAATGGACCCCGGTGTGCCATCGCCTCAGCGCCCAACACGTGTAACCGTGGTCCCACCGGCAGATTTAAACATTTCCCCGATTTTCAGATTTCCTTCAAACTTCACATCCTCATAACATTGGCTAGGAAACTCCAAAACGAGTGAACCAAATTTTGTTGGATTCAGCCCTCTGAGTACTTTGCAGCAATCAAGTTTCACTTAATGAAAATCCTTAATTCTCCAGGATTAATTCTTCAAAGTTGAAACTGTTTAGAATTTTAACTGGAGAATCCTTTGGAGGAGAAAACTGAAATTTTGCTGGGATGTTCACCAACATATCCCTGAACTACCATACAAATGTCAGATCCATTCGAGCTCATTTGATCCACCTAATGGTGTGATTGAAAAACTGTTCCAGAGAAAATAGAAAATGTTCAGAAACATTTTCAGAAATTCTCTGAAATTGTTTAGCTCATACCTTTAGCTAGGAACCTTCAAATTAAGTGAGACCAACTCTATTAGAACCCTATGAAAATAAGTTTTTAGAAATTCATGGCTTACTCCATGAAAATTCCTAGAAAACCCTAAGAGCTCCAATTAAGGTCAAGTACATAATTATTTGTGGAAGGCTCGAATGAGCTTTGCTGCAACTAAAACTTGGCCAAGTCTCTGTTTAGGTTGTAATCAAACAACAGTAAAAATTTCAGAGTCATTGGGTCTGTCTAGTAAGACTTATAAACATCACAAATTTAAGTTAAATTAAAATGCATTTAAATTAATACATGTACTTGTTATATCATTTTAGTCGCTAAGGTCGAGGAGGAACCCGAGGTCTTAGACTTCGTTACTCCGGAAGAGCAGCTAGCCTACGACCAAGAGCAGCAAGGAAAGCTCCGGTTCGCATTAACCCTTTTACAAATTTTTACTGTTTTGAGAACATATTTGAGTACCATTACTTCTTGCATTAGAGTCTTGTTTGAAAACCCAAATGCATAGCTAAGAAAACCATGGGCTGTGATTAGGATTGAAAAACCCGTTAGCTACTGCAAGGCTAGGATAGGGTAGAATTCGGTACAAGTTGAGTAGTTGGAACTACTCGTGAGAATAGGCTAGAGGCACTCGACTCGGGTAGAGATACCACATGATACACATGGCAAGAAAAATGAGACCGAGCGGAGAGTAAGGGCAGCAGGACTTTGGGTCCTGGGTGCTATAGCTCCGCTTGTGTCGATTGAGGACCGAGCCATGTGCGGGCCTGTTGAACAAGCTAGAACAGTACCGAAGACCTACCGGCTATATGGGAACCGGGAAACCGATGTAACTCGGATAGCTGGATGTTGAGGCATAGCTGGTCGCAGAGGGTACGCTGAGAGCTAGAGGTGTAAATCGGTTGGTGGCACTGAGATGCCCGTGCAGAGACCTCTTGCTCGGGACGATTGGACCGGTTAAACATTTGGCTGACGGGTGAAAGGTGGTTGCGTACGGCGTCCGTGATGGTTGCTGTAGGCAACATCGAGTATGGGCGTACGTCACGGGTTATTCGGGTAACCCTGCAGGTGTAAATCGATTATAATCGCCGTCCCTCGCGGTCAGTGAGTACCACTTGTTCACTGTACCGTGACGTAGAAAGAATAGGCTAGTTACATGTCAAAATGTTGCTGATTGAAAGATGGACTTTGATTGTTAATGAATTGTCGTAGTTTAGAGCTAATTAATGTTCCTTTCAACCTTGGGCAAAGTAAATGAGAGAAATGCGTTTCTTGTTTGATTACGGCTCTCTCATGTGCCTTAGCGTAAGGTTCTCCACAACCTGCTGCTAAAACATGAAAGTAAGGTTCCTCCAATTAGGCGAGTCCTTGCATCTTATTTTACCTGATGTAACCTATGACCCTCCATGTAGAAGTTTCATGTTTAGGAGAGACGGGTCAGTCTTGCTGAGCCATCGTGCTCACTGCTTGTGTTTGAAGCTTTTGCAGGGTTTTATGAGGAAGGGAATCCCGAGGAGGAGACGGAACCCCAGGAGGGGAACCCCGTCGAGTGGGAGTCATGCACGCCACCGTGTTAGTGTGTGTGCGTGCTAGCAAAGACACGTTCACGGGCTGAACGTGAATTTGATTCGTAGTCTACGCCCGTGAGTGTAGACTGAACACATTTTGATGTAAAAATGTTCATAAACCAGTTTCGGTAATAAAACTTTGGTTCCGCTTTGTACCTTTGACTGTGTGTTATTCGGTGCTGTGCAACGCAGTACCCCTCAGCGTGATCCTGGCTCGACAAGACCGTGGTGTCGTGTCAGCGTTGGTATCAGAGCTCACTTGAGGTTTAACGCACTACAAAGGTCATCTTTTTCAAAAATCCAGTGAGG
This sequence comes from Neostapfia colusana, assembly GCA_030760725.1. NCBI lineage: Eukaryota > Viridiplantae > Streptophyta > Magnoliopsida > Poales > Poaceae > Neostapfia > Neostapfia colusana. Next base: position 96,607,912 of record JASWHV010000007.1, on the reverse strand, counting down.
AACGAGTTAGTAGCCCATATAAGGATGTTATTAGTGTATAGAAAGTGGCATACTAACCTATTTGATTATGTCGTAAAATCGTGCATCTCGGGACGTTTATGTCTTGGGGGTGCACGTAGGCGCTGTCCACCAGTGCGCACAAGCTGAAGGGTGGAGCCCCACGGGTGGCAGGTAACCCGACCCGCTTTAATATCCTCTACGACTCTTCATGTCGTTTGGGGTATTCATGCAACGTCTGTCCCTGGCGTGCGTGGTGAAATTTGGGAGACCCCGTCACGTGGTCAGTAACGTGAACACGTAACTCAAGGCGTGTTTGGCTTGAGAACATCTGGGCAAGTGATGACGGCCGGGTGTACGAACTGTATGGATACCGGGCTCGGTGTGCAGCCGAGTCTGACGATTGTGTGAGTTATCTGCAGGTAGTCTAACCACGAAATTGTAGACATGTAGCATTCGTGTGCGAGTGACGCTTAGTGCCACTGAACTAACGAAGCCGGCTAAGTCCGGTATAGGTTTTTCTTTGTGAGGACGTAGTACCGACATGATCTGGTGACGCATCGACGTCACACCCCATTAAATGAGCAACTACATTGTAAAACTTGAAAGTTTTAATCCAGAGTACTAAAACTTGATGTAACTCCTTCCCTTAATCAGGATATTCAAAGTTAACAAGTTTTCAACTTATAGGCTATTAAGGACAGAGTCCCCTGTTTTCAGCTGATAGAAGGCTGAAGTTAATCAGAGGTTAGAGGTTGAGTTCTTTCGAGGTTGGGGTCATATGATACATTATGGAAATCTTTGGGAGAGATTTACATCTTTTATGTTGAGGTCCAGAGGTGTTTAATCCCTTAACCAATCTAAAAATGCAGTAGAGTTGAAACTGTCCAGAAAACAGGGCTGAGCAAATACTCTCTGTAACTCTCTGTAAATTGAGCATAACTTCCCGCATAAAAATCCAAAAATAGAAAATGAGGTAGTTCTGAAAAATTTATGAGATGGGTTACAACTTTGTAATGGAAAGTTATGTCAGATTGGGAGTAGAATTAACTGGAATTCTTGGATCAAATCAGTACCTCAAGCAGGGAGGTGCTGTCCAATTTTCTCCAGAAATTCTATCAACTTCAACATCTCATAACTTTTGAACCAAGACAGATCTTAGGACAAGCAAATACTTTCTGGAAACCTATTGAAGTTAGCTTTAACTTTGATGTTGAGCTCCAGAATTGGTTTTGCCTTTAGAATGGCCTAAATCAGGTTGAAATGGAAACTGGTCAGGGCTATCATGTTGGACAGCAGATCAGCAGTCAAATTTGTTTAAATTTGAACTATGATTCCAAGTCTTATGAGTTCAATGACATGTTATATGTTATAATTCAATGGTTTACTGTTCAAATAAATATTTGACATTTCTCAAATATGTTTTTACAAATGACAGCGGATAGACAGTTGGAGAACGGGTGGGTGGTGTCCCACTGTTCTCACCGCAGTGGCTATCCGGAAACGTTGAGGCAAATGCTTCAATATTTCGGGTATGACAAGATGCCGCAGTACATCGCCAAAGAAGAAGGCGAGGAGGGGAACAAGACATGGACGATCCATGTCGAAGTTCCTGCAGGGCCTACGCCACCCGGTTGGTTGCCGTTCACCGTCACGGTGAGAGGTAGACAACCGGACGGGATGTGGCAAGTGGCAGCCTGCGACACCATGTCGCGCTTCTGCCAACTACACATGAGGGCTATGGAGGGCACTCCATACGTGCTCCTTCCGGTGGAGGGACAGGCTAATCATGTGTGGGAAGGGAGGTACAGGGAGGCAACCGATCCGGGTTGCCCAAGGAAAAATCCCGGGGAGGCGAACCTCAGCCTCCAATTGAAAGCAGTAAAGACCGTGATGGACAGCCAAGCTGTTCATACGGATTGTCTTGCTGCAAATATCAAGGAGAGCACAAGCCGTGGAGACCATTTCGAGAGTGCTCACAGCGCACTCCGCAATGTGCTCCTTCCGACGATTTAGCGACTGAACGAACAGCATAATCAGTTGCATCGTCTGAAGAAGGCAAGGAAGAAAAGCCGTGTTGACACCGCGGCTTTGCAAGAACAGGTGCAGGCTCTGACCCAGCAGAATGAGGTCCTTACTCAAGAGCGAGACGACGCTGTTGAGGAAGGGCAAGGCTGGGAAGAAGGCTACAATCAGGCAATGGACGAGGTGCACGCGTTTCATGACCTCGTACCCCCGGTATTGGGCATACCGGTGGTCTTGGGTCTTCCGGCAATGAGAGAACCCGAGATGGGAGAGGAGGTTGTAGACCCAGAGCCAGCAGCAGAGGTACCGGAGGAGGACGACCCCCAGGAGGTCAAGTTCTACTGCGAGTAGGGGGTTACCGTTGCCTAGTAGGGCAACCAGAGTGGAGTAACCCAAACTTTTGTAACCAGTGACATGTCGTGTAGGCAGTAGCGTATGTATAGGTAGTGACGACATGAGCACGACTTCTCGGAGACCCGAGAATAATGTATCTTGTATAAAGTTTATGCTTTATCAATATATGTGAATGTTGTGTAAATTAGTCATGCGTCACTTCAATACCTACTGTTTCATATGGAATTTTTAAGTATGACATGTGCTGATCGCTGCTGTTTTTAATTTCAGAATGACTCGTACTCGTGCCAACCCGAACGTTGGGGGTTCTAGTCAATGGGGAGAAACCTCCAAACAGCATCCCGAGGACTCCTCGGGACAGCAACAGCAGCAACAGCAACAACAAACACCACCACCACCACCGCCAACGGTTACATTGGCCGACATCGTTGTGGCAATGGCGGGTTCTCATCAGCAGCACCACTGTGACGCCCTCAATTCGGTGGAAAACCACGGAACCGAGAACTGATGCATATGTGTGCCCAGGATGTTCATCACACATATACACATCATCCACAAACTGAGTTTCAGAATATATATGACCACGAATAACAGAGTTTATTACAATTTCTCATGAGTCTTGGACTCATGCTCACAGCGGAAGTCTTAATCTAACAGCGGAAGTCTTTATTCTGGCTGCGGAAGTCTTCTAACTAATTCTAAGCAGCAGTGGCTTCATCTCTATTCCATCCCCATGTGACAGCCCTGATACCACGCTGTGGGGGACCACAGGACCTCGTTGGGTGGTGCCGTGTTATGCGGCACCCAACAGCACACGGGTCGTTGAACACACATCATATTACATAAATAGTTTAGCGGAAGCGTACAAGAATGTTTTACAAATAGTTATATCAGAGTAAACTACAGCGGAAGACTCACTCTCATGACTCATATCTAAATTAGCAACAAAGAAACGGTCCAGCACGCGAGCGTTTCTTACTAGCAACACGAAGACAATCTGCAGCGGCGAGGATGCTCTTTGAGTAAGCACTCGAAGGATTCCGAGTCTCATCGGCACCCCTTCTCATAAGCATCGAGTCAATTACCTGCAAAACAACTCGGATAGCATCCGTGAGCATAACGCTCAGCAAGACTTAACCGTCACCCTAAATATGAAACTCTAAGTGAGGTTATGAACCTAACATAGGATGGCATAAGCATAAATAAACTCGCCTAAAAGTGAATCCTTACTTTCAGGTATTAATTGCAGCATTTTAAGTAACCCTGGGCACGCCACATCGGGAGTCCACAATCAAACAAGAAACGCTTTCCCCCGATGTAAATCGCTCATGGCATAAAAGAATCGAGTTTGCACTAGCCTATTCATCAAGATCCAAGACAAAGCTAGTACGATACTTCACATCAAAATGATTAGTTCCTTTCTCATGCATGTTCTTACTACGTCACGACTGTGAGAACAAGTATGCTCGGTCCATTCCGCTAGCGACGGTGATTCGAATCAATAACACCCGGACTACACGACACGTACGCCCGTACTCGACGTTGCCTACAACAACCATCACTGACGTCGTACGTGGCAGCCTTTCCCCCGTTTCACCCCCGCTGAATTGATCAAGTCACCCAGTGCAGTAGCTACTCTCATGGTGCACCTACCGACATGAGATGTCATGAGAATATTCCCCACATACTGCACACCGACCGTCCGCCTGAGGCGACCCAAAAGTCCCAACGACAGCTTCCCAAGGTACATCGGTTTACTGGGTCCCATATAGCTAGCATGAGTCCGGTACACAACTCAAACTTGTTCAACAGGGCCACATACAGATCGGTCCTTGACCGACACGGACAGGTCTACAGCACCCAGGCCCCTATGTCCTGTTGCTCCTACAACCTTCCGGTCTCAACTTTAACTTGCTAATTCAATTACGAACCAATCCCGTATGCCCCTGTTGTTCCTAAATCTGCGAGTAGCATCTCACCACTCGACTTCTACCGAACCGTACTTAAGCATGGCAGTTCTACACGGTGAAAGACATCCACCCAATACTCCATGGGTTATTTGGCTATGCACGAGGGCTATCAAACACTAGTCCTAATGCACAGTTCATATTTTGACCGAAAGTGAATACAAAAGAAAAACTTAACAGCTGTTAAATGCAAACCGGAGCTTGCCTGTTTTGCAGGGTAGTCGTATATAACAGTTAGTGTCCTTGCAGATCCACCCTTGATTCTCCGGAGCTTGATCCACTTCGATGAATTGCTCCTTTGAATCCCCTTCGTTGTGGTTCCTACTGAAATGCATATGCATATGTTTTATAGACTGTAATGGAAAGAAGTTATAGAATTAATCTCTTAGGAACAGAGGTTGTGTGGAAAAGCCATGAATGGCTTGGTGTGCCTCTGTTTTGCAAAGAAACATCCTTAAACTAAATTGACCTTAAGGCCTTAGCTATACACTAATCATTTCCCCTAATGAACATAATAGATATACTGAAAAGATTTGAGTGCAACTGAAGAACAAGAACTCCAATGGCCTCAAAACTTTTACAGCAGGTTCTATACTACCTAAGGATTTAGCTTGACAAATTGCAGCTAATGTGGAGTCATATTGTGTCCTCCCTAATTCTCACAATATCTCTTATGTATTTTTCCTTATACATAAGTAGGGAGAATAAGAACAGGGAGTTCAAGGACTCATCTTGGGCTGATAATTTACATGTGAGTTCTTGATCACATGAGAGTAATCTGGTAAAAAATTCAGCCCTTTTACTTAAGTGGTTCTCCCGGAACAATTCTTTAAGCATTCCTACTCAAAAGAATTAATTCTGAGGTAATGTGCATTTTCATGCTCATTTAAGAGAACTATAATTTCAAGTATGTTTCAGAGAGCTTGCCTAAATTTTCCTACGATTTTTGGAGCTATGGATTGCCCAGAATAGATTTTTGAAGTGGGAAACATTTTCTGAAAATGTTTCTGGACTCTTTTGAGCACAGTAGTGTGCATTTAGCAAATTCCTACTCAAATGATCTTCAATTGCGATGAAAATTTGCTACTAGGTCAATACCATGCTAACAAATATTCTAGAAAAATTTGGGGATTTTTGGATAAACCAAACTCCCTCAATAATTCTTTTTCATAATATCTTCAAAGAATTTTCCAGAATATAATATTAACTTTCGTAGAAATCTGAGTTCATATTTGGATAGAACTCAGAGAGATGAATCCAACCCAAGTGGAATCTCTCAAATTGGAGGTTTCCATCAGGAGCTATGAATTTCCAAAGATTGAGCCAACTCTCGAATTGTTTTCCTACAGAAAATCCGGCTGGACCCACTGTTTTGAATCCCAGCCAATAGAAACGAAGCCACATCGGGGCCACGGGGTTTTTCGCGCCAGCACACAGGATCCAGCCACACCCGATCCCGGGTTTAAATTTTCTGCTGCTGACAGACGGGGCCCACCCGTCTTCTTCTTCCTCCGGCTCCCTTCTCGCGCCCGCGCTCTCCCCCTCGCCGGAGCTCGCCGGTGCTCGCCGGCCGGCCGTTTCTGGCCACCATCCGAACGCGGACTCGCTGCCAAGGGGTTTTGGGCATCGAGGAACATGGCTATGAGGTTTGCTTGGGCTGCCGACGGCCGGAAAATGGCCGGCGACGTGTAACTGCCTCTGTGGTAGTCCGGCAGCGTCGCCCGAGGTCTCCAGCCCTCCAAAACTTGTGCCGACGAGCCCTACAGGACCAGCGTACCTCTAGGAAGATCGGCACGGCCTTAAACTAGCTCGGAAATGGCTGGAACCAGGTTGTCATCGTGCGACTGAATGGGTCCGCCGCGATTACGCTCGGTAGAGCTCAAAATTCGTGGTTCCCCGTTAGTTTCATGCCACTGATGCTAAAGAGGATATGACCACTGGCTAGACCAGCTTCTCTGTGCCAAATTTGATGACTTAAGGAGAATCAGAGGGCAAGAATTTGAAAGAATCATACCGGAATCTCGGAATGAGGTCACCGGAGCAAAACCTCAAAATTCACCGTCGATAGCTCGCGGCACGGCCTGAGCTTCGGGTGAGAGCAGCACGGTGGCCGTGCGCTCCCGTTTCCGCCCTCGCTTGGCCGTGAAAACCGCTGTGGTCAGCTGCCCACGTGCGCCCGATCACGTTTTTGAGCTAGGTCGCCGCGGCGGCGTTTGTTCTCGGGCAACGGAGGCCAAAGCTCGCTTGGTTTCGTATCGGGGAGGTGGAGGCTGATCTCGGGGAAAGGTTTAGCAGCTCGGGGGAGGGAAGAGTGTGGTGGTTTTGCCGTTCTTCCGATCAGAACGAGAGCGGAGGTGAGGAGCTCAGTTTGCTCGACGTTCTCGCGAGAGAGGAAAGCAACTGCGCTTTGCTTCAGCCACGGGCACGTGATCACGTTGTGGGCGTGGTCAGTACCGACCTCGGGGCGCCAGCGCTTGGAGACCGGCAGCAGGAGCTGGCGCCAGCAAGCTGCTCGGTGGCGCTCGTGACCTGTTCGGGAGATTTTCCCACAGAGGCTGTGACTTAGGGTGTAAGGCAACCCACTTAGCTCTATGACATATGGGTCCCAATCCATATTTCCTCCAAAATTTATTCCCAAGCTGATCCTCTCAATCTCCCTAATGCTGAGTTTAAAAAGGGTAGCTAGAATTTGAGCTCTTCCAATTAAGTTTGAATTTGGTTGCCAAATTTGAATTTGGTTGAAGTTTGCAAATACTTCTCTTTAACTCTCTTTTGAGCCCACCCTACAAATAGAAAGTTGGTGATCAAACTCCTCCCTATAATTCCAACTATATGGCTGCACTTTTAATCAACGTCCTTGGCCACCCCATGTGTGAACTTTGAATTTCAATTCTGAATTTTAAACATACATGCAAAGAGGTATTTAACTCCTTATTGGTTCAACACTTTTAAAATAAAAAGGTGAGCCTCATTTTGGATGGTCATCCGTGTATTACTTTGCATGAAGAAAAGTTTTAGCAAGTCCCATTTTTCATGTCTTTGCCACACATATGAACTCAAACCTTGGTTTTATTCATACACATTTTTGGGACTTTTACATTCCTCCCCCCTTAAAGGAATCTCGCCCCAAGAGTACAAAAGAGGAACGAGACGGGAGAGGTAATTACAAACTGTACAACGCTAAAAATTCTGGATAGTTGGTGTGGAGGTAATCTTCACTTTTCCACGTCGCCTCTTCTGCGGTATGATTACTCCACAACACCTTGTAAAATTTGATTGTCCGGTTCTGGGTTACCCGGATCTTTTCATCCAAAATCTGAACCTGTCGCTCGGTGTAGGTCAGGTCCGGTTTCAACTCGTTGATGTCCTCGGTGCGAACAACAGCGGTGAATTTGAGGCACTTCCGCAGCTGTGAAACATGAAATACATCATGAACACCCGCTAGACTTGCCGGTATCTCCAGCCGGTAGGCTACGGGTCCACACTTCACCATGATAGCGGACCAATAAAACGGGGAGCGAGCTTCCCCTTTACACCGAACCGGTGAATTCCCTTCATCGGAGACACACGAAGATAAACGTGTTCCCCGACGTCAAAATGCAATGGCCTACGCCTTTGATCAGCGTAGCTCTTCTGTCGGGATTGTGCAGCCCTTAAGTTCTCTTGTATCAACCGAACTCGGTCTTCGGCTTCGTTGACAAGATCAATCCCAAACAGAACTCTTTCACCGGATTCACACCAATTCAGCGGTGTGCGACACTTCCGGCCGTAGAGAGCTTCATACGGTGCCATTTTAATACTCGCTTAATAACCGTTGTTGTATGAAAACTCCACCAGTGGTAGGTGATCATCCCAATTTCTACCGTGGTGGATGGCACACGCTCTCAACATATCCTCAAGCACTTGATTGACCATCTTAGTTTGTCCATCGGTTTGAGGGTGATATGCGGAGTTCCTAATTAGCTTGGTGCCCAACGAGGCATGCAACTGCTCCCAAAAACGAGCAACAAACAGCGCACCTCGATCTGAAATGATGGTCTTCGGGACACCATGTGAGCATATAATTCTGGAGATGAATAACTCCGCATATTGCCTTGCTCGATAATGAGTGTTCACCGGTATGAAATGAGCTGATTTTGTCAACCGGTCGACGATCACCCATATCGAGTCATGCTTCCTGGATGTGAGCGGTAATCCGACGATGAAGTCCATACTCACATCCTCCCATTTCCATGCCGGTATCTTCAATGGTTATAGCGGTCCGGCTTTCCGCATATGATCAGCCTTGACTCGTCTACACGTATCGCATTCGGATACGTATTTAGCAATCTCCCTCTTCATCCTCGTCCACCAAAATTTCTGTTTCAAATCTTGGTATATCTTGTTACTTCCAGGATGAATGGAAAACTTCGACAGGTGGGCTTCATCCAATATCTTCTTCCGGAGTTTCATATTACGCGGTACCACTATACGGTCATTGAACCATATCGTACCGTTCTCATCCTTCCGGAAACATTTCACTTCTCCATTGTCTAGCCTTCTCCGTATGTGAGACATACCCTTGTCTCTTCTTTGGGCCTCAACAATCTCTTCACGGATTGTTGGAATGAGCGCGAGATTGTAAACCGCACCATACAGAATGACACGGAGACTTAGTTCTTCAGCTTCCAACTCAGCAGCCGCCAAGTTGTGAACGTGGGCTTTCCGACTAAGCGCGTCGGCAACCACATTTGCTTTTCCCGGATGATAGTGGATCTCAATTTCATAATCTTTGATGAGCTACAACCATCTCCGTTGTCTCATATTTAGCTCCTTCTGCGTGAAGATATACTTCAAACTTTTATGGTCGGTGTAGAGGTGAACAAGATTACCAAGTAGATAATGCCTCCACATTTTTAACGCCAACACCACTGCAGCAAGCTCGAGATCGTGAGTTGGATAATGCTGCTCGTGGTTTCGCAGTTGGAGAGACTCATAGGTGACTACACACCCTTCTTGCATCAGAACGCAGCCGAGACCGATGCCGGATGCATCACAGTATACCTCAAATGGCTTCGTCGTGTCCGGCTGAGCAAGAACTGGAGTCGTTGTGAGATGTTTCACCAAAGTTTTGAATGTGGCTTCACATGCTGCATTCCACATGTATTTAGTGCCCTTCTTCAGCAGCTCCGTCATTGGTTTAGCAATTTTTGAGAAGCTCGGAATGAACCTCCGATAATACCCTGCTAAACCTAGGAAACTTTGGACCTCGTGGACTGACTTGGGAGATTCCCATTTCAGCACTTGTTAAATTTTACTGGGGTCCATGGCAATGCCCTCTGCTGAAATAATATGGCCTATGAAAGGCACTTGGTCAATCGAAAATCCGCACTTGCTGAACTTGCATATAATTGATGCTCACTCAACTGTTGTAGCACGATACACAGATGTTCAGCGTGCTCTTCTTTTGATTTGGAGTAAACCAATATGTCGTTGATGAATACCATGACGAACTTGTCTAACTCCGGCAAGAATACAGAATTCATCAAGTACATGAAGTGTGCCGGAGCGTTGGTTAATCCAAATGATATGACGAGGTACTCATAGAGTCCGTATCTCGTCGAGAAAGCTGTCTTCGGTATGTCCTCCGGTCGGATCTTGATTTGATGATACCCCGACCGAAGATCCATCTTCGAAAATACCTTTGGACCCACAAGTTGATCGAACAGGATGTCGATGCGAGGCAAAGGATACTTGTTCTTTATCGTGACAGCATTTAGAGGACGATAATCAACACATAGCCGTAGTGTTTCGTCCTTCTTCTTAACAAACAGCGCTGAGCAACCCCAAGGTGAAGAACTTGGTCGTATGAAACCCTTGCTCATGAGTTCATTCAGTTGCTCTTTCAACTCCGCTAGCTCGTTAGGTGCCATCTTGTAAGGCCTTCTTGAGATAGGAGTGGTTCCCGGCGCCAGTTCAATCTTGAACTCGATGTCCCGTTCCGGCGGCATGCCCGGTAAGTCATCGGGAAATACGTCGGGATAGTCACGTACCACCGGAATATCTTCAAGTTTAAATGCTTCCTTGTGGTAGGTCTCTACCATATCTGGATCTTTGCTGTCTAGAAACAGCATGTGCTGTCCGTGAATCGGCGAGTAAATCTGGACAGTCCGGTTACCGATATTGAGAACGGTACCGTGACGATTTAACCAAGACATCCCCAATATAATGTCTATGTTCTGCCTATCCAACATAATCAGCGATGTTGGGTATATTTTTCCGCCCAAACACAAAGCTGCTCGGGACACAATCTGATTGGCAGAGATATTCCCTCCCGGTGAACGTATAAGAAAACTCGTTGTTGGAGTATTTGTGGATAATTGGTGCTGGTCCACGCATGTTTTGCTGATAAAATTGTGGGTTGCACCTGAATCAAAAAGTACCAACACGGGCACGTCCTTGAGAGTAAACATGCCCGCTAACACCGGTACTCCCTCCGGGACATCCTCAATAGCCAGATGTTGCACACTCCCGGATTGCAATGCTGTTATGTTGACTTGAGCAGGTGGTGGCATACCACCTGACAGTAATGGCTGTTTGGTGTTCCCCAACTTCTCCAGGCATTCCTGCCTAAAATGCCCAGAACGGTGGCAATAAGAACACGGAGGTTTCCCCGGTTCTTCGTTGACTTGTGGTTGAGAAGTTGACGTACTTGGTTGCAGCAATGATGTGATAGGTGTCCTTTGTTGCTGTGGCAAAGGTGTTGCTTCGAGATATGATTCTTGAGCAGGAAATCTGTATGGAGTTGATCTCACTGGCGTTTGCCATCTTTCATCGGATGGTGTGTGATACACCACACGGTATTTACGAGGAAGGACTGGTGTGTCTTCTTGCACATTCTCCCGGTCCCTCTTCTCTGCTTGACACTCAAGTGTCGCTTGTTCTTGCAGCAGAGCAGCACTGATCAACTCGGTGTAACTGCCTTTATTGAACAAAGCTAACTTCTCTTTTAGTATGGCACTCAAGCCATAGAAAAAATAGTCACACATTGCAGCTTCGCTCATCGCATAAGCAGGAGCATATTGTGCCATAAGATTGAATCGTCTGACATAATCGAGGACACTCATGTCCCCCTGCTTCAAGTTTCTGAATTCTTGCTGGTGGGCCTTGATAAAACCCATAGGAATGTGACGTGCACGGAACGCTTCATGAAATTCCGTCCATTCCACTTGATGGCCTTCTGGAACGGTGGCGAGATAAGCAAACCACCAATTTCCGGCTGCTCCATGGAGCTGTTGAGCTGCAAATAATGTCTTCTGATATTCATCGCACTCAAACACTCCAAACTTGGACTCCATAACCCAAAGCCACTGATCAGCTTCCACTGGTTCATTGGCTTCCGTGAAAATTGGCAGTTGTGTCGCCAAGAAATCCAAGTAGGCATTCTGAGGTGGAACGTCCTGTGGCGCACGTTGGAGTAAGACCTGTTGCACCAAGGCTTGGAGTAGTCTTGTGTTCTCTTGGCTAGACTCGACCATCTGAGCCATGACATCCGCCCATACCATTGATGGCGGTGCCCGTGGTGGAGTCGAGTCATCACCGTCTCGGCGAGAACCTTCAGCCCTACTCGGTGACTGAGTACGCACCATACTGCAAAAGCATAATTTTGAGGGGAGTCAAAACTTGATCTTAGCAGTATGTGAAAGTATGTAAAACCTGAACATGCTAAAACTTTATGAAAGCATAACATAATTTCACGTTTACACATCTTTCTAAAGCCAACATATTCAGTCCCTTATTCCTTACAGAACAGACCTTTCTGTACTTAACTCAGAATTTGATCCAGTTACTAGCATTTTCATAACTCAAGTCGAATACCAAAGTTAAAGTTAACTTCAGTATCTTTCCATCGAGTACTCACATGCCTCTGGATCATCTCTTAATTAGAAGTTATGATCGTTCAAAGTTGACAGAATTTTCTGGATAAATTTTGCCAGCACCTCCTTTGTATGTGGCTGTTTTCATCACAGTTTTACATACAAATGGGGTACAATTCTGAACAAACTATGCACTACAAAATTGTTGCAAATTTCCCAACCTTTCCAACGGTGTATCACATGACCCTTAGAAATTTTTCTACAGACTGTGACGGCTAATTTACAGCAACATCCAGAGAAGTTTGCAGCTGCTCTGTTTTCTGAACAGTTTGCATTCATCTGGACATTTAACCAAGTTGGTGTCGGATTTGGCTCTGGAGTTCTACACAAAAGTTGTAGAGCACTTAATAAACTTTCCAGAACTTTCTCAAACACCTCCATTGGGTCAAACTAATTAGAGTTACGCTCTGTTAAAGCCCAGAAAAATTCCTGTCTGAACAGAGAACTCTGTCTTTGAGATCAAAAGAAGCCTAACAAGTCTCTTCTTTGAAACTTAGTTCGAATGAAGAGCTAAGTAACTAATATGTGCTTTATCACATCCATTTTTAGTTTGGAAGTTAGTCATGAATGATTTCTTCATAGGTAAGAATACTATCCAGTGTTGTACGGTGACGATGCACCGTAAGACATATGACGGTACTACGTTGCCTCACCAAAGAAAAACCTAACCGGATTACACCGGCATATACTTATCATTAGGTGGCACTAAAATGGTCACTCGCAAACGTGTTCTACACGCACTAAGGTTTTCGTGGTTAGTACCTACATAAGCCACACTCAATCATCAGGTTCGGCTGCACACCGAACCCGGTATCCTTAACAGTTTGTACACCCGGCCGTCATCACTCGCCCAGGTGTTCTCAAGCCAAACACGCCTTGAGCTATGTGTTCACGTTACTGACCACGTGACGGGGTCTCCCAAATTGCACCACGCACGCCAGGGAAGACGTTGCTCGAATATCCCAAACGACATGAAGAGCCGTAGAGGATACTAAAGCTGGTCGGGTTACCTGCCACCCGTGGGGCTCCACCCTTCAGCTTGTGCGCACTGGTGGACAGCGCATACGTGCACCCCCCAAGACATAGGCGTCCCGAGATGCACGATTTTCTGACATAACAAATAATTTAGCTTGCCACCTTCATAATATGCTAATAATAGTCCTTATGTGGGCCTAGTACCGTTATCTCACCGTATCCTAAGTTTTTGACATAATATGATGCTCAATCCGTGCTCTGTTCCCAACGCGGCTCTGATACCATGCTGTGACAGCCCTGATACCACGCTGTGGGGGACCACAGGACCTCGTTGGGTGGTGCCGTGTTATGCGGCACCCAATAGCACACGGGTCGATGAACACACATCATATTACATAAATAGTTTAGCGGTAGCATACAAGAATGTTTTACAAATAGTTATATCAGAGTAAACTACACCGGAAGACTATCACTCTCACGACTCATATCTAAACTAGCAATAAAGAAACGGTCCAGCCCGCAGGTGTTTCTTACTAGCAACACGAAGACAATCTGCAGCGGCGAGGATGCTCTTTGAGTAAGCACTCGGAGGTTCCGGAGTCTTATCGGCACCCCTTCTCATAAGCATCGAGTCAATTACCTGCAAAACAACTCGGATAGCATCCATGAGCATAACGCTCAGCAAGACTTAACCGTCACCCTAAACATGAAAATCTAAGTGAGGTTATGAACCTAACATAGGATGGCATAAGCATAAATAAACTCGCCTAAAAGTGAATCCTTACTTTCAGGTATTAATTGCAGCATTTTAAGTAACCCTGGGCACGCCACATCGGGAGTCCACAATCAAACAAGAAACGCTTTCCCCCGATGTAAATTGCTCATGGCATAAAAGAATCGAGTTTGCACTAGCCTATTCATCAAGATCCAAGACAAAGCTAGTATGATACTTCACATCAAAATGATTAGTTCCTTTCTCATGCAAGTTCTTACTACGTCACGACTGTGAGAACAAGTATGCTCGGTCCATTTCGCGAGCGATGGTGATTCGAATCAATAACACCCGGACTACACGACACGTACGCCCGTACTCGATGTTGCCTACAACAACCATCACTGACGTTGTACGTGGCAGCCTTTCCCCCGTTTCACCCCCGCTGAATCGATCAAGTCGCCCCGTACAGTAGCTACTCTCATGGTGCACCTACCGACATGAGATGTCATGAGAATATTCCCCACATACTGCACACCGGCCGTCCGCCTGAGGCGACCCGAAAAGTCCCAACGACAGCTTCCCGAGGTACATCGGTTTACTAGGTCCCATATAGCCAGCATGAGTCCGGTACACAACTCAAACTTGTTCAACAGGGCCGCATACGGATCGGTCCTTGACCGACACGGACAGGTCTACAGCACCCAGGCCCCTATGTCCTGTTGCTCCTACAACCTTCCGGTCTCAACTTTAACTTGCTAATTCAATTACGAACCAATCCCGTATGCCCCTGTTGTTCCTAAATCTGCGAGTAGCATCTCACCACTCGACTTCTACCGAACCGTACTTAAGCATGGCAGTTCTACACGGTGAAAGACACCCACCCAATACTCCATGGGTTATTTGGCTATGCACGAGGAGTATCAAACATTAGACCTAATGCACAGTTCATATTTTGACCGAAAGTGAATACAAAAGAAAAACATAACAGCTGTTAAATGTAAACAGGAGCTTGCCTGTTTTGCAGGGTAGTCATATATAACAGTTAGTGTCCTTGCAGATCCACCCTTGATTCTCCAGAGCTTGATCCACTTCGACGAATCGCTCCTTTGAATCCCCTTCGTTGTGGTTCCTACTGAAATGCATATGGATATGTTTTATAGACTGTAATGGAAAGAAGTTATAGAATTAATATCTTAGGAACAGAGGTTGTGTGGAAAATCCAAGAATGTCTTGGTGTGCCTCTGTTGTGCAAAGAAACAGACTTAAACTAAATTGACCTTAAGGCCTTAGCTATACACTAATCATTTCCCCTAATGAACATAATAGATAAATTGAAAAGATTTGAGGGCAACTGAAGAACAAGAACTCCAATGGCCTCAAAACTTTTACAGCAGGTTCTATACTACCTAAGGATTTAGCTTGACAAATTGCAGCTAATGTGGAGTCATATTGTGTCCTCCCTAATTCTCACAATATCTCTTATGTATTTTTCCTTATACATAAGTAGGGAGAATAAGAACAGGGAGTTCAAGGACTCATCTTGGGCTGATAATTTACATGTGAGTTCTTGATCACATTAGAGTAATCTGGTCCAAAATTCAGCCCTTTTACTTGAGTAGTTCTCCCAGAACAATTCTTAAAGCATTCCTACTCAAAAGAATTAATTCTGAGGTAATGTGCATTTTCATCCTCATTTAAGGGAACTATTATTTCAAGTATGTCTCAGAGAGCTTGCCTAAATTTTCCCATTATTTTTGGAGCTATGGATTTCCCAGAATAGATTTTTGAAGTGGGAAACATTTTCTGAAAATGTTTCAGGACTCTTTTGAGCACAGTAGTTTGCATTTAGCAAATTCCTACTCAAATGATCTTCAATTGAGCTGAAAATTTGCTATTAGTTCAACACCATGCTAACGAGTATTCTGGCAAAATTTGAGGATTTTTGGATAAACCAAACTCTCTCAATAATTCTTTTACAGAATATATTCAAAGAATTTTCCAGAATATAATATTAACTTTCATACAAATCTGAGTTCATATTTGGATATAACTCAGAGAGATGAATCCAACCCAAGTGGAATCACTCAAATTGGAGGTTTTCATCAGGAGCTATGAATTTCCAAAGATTGAGCCAACTCTAGAATTGTTTTCCTACAGAAAATCCGGCTGGACCCACTGTTTTGAATCCCAGCCAATAGAAACGAAGCCACACCGGGGCCACAGGGTTTTTCGCGCCAGCACACAGGATCCAGCCACACCCGATCCCGGGTTTAAATTTTCTGCTGCTGACAGACGGGGTCCACCCGTCTTCTTCTTCCTCCGGCTCCCTTCTCGCGCCCGCGCTCTCCCCCTCGCCGGAGCTCGCCGGTGCTCACCGGCCGGCCGTTTCCGGGCACCATCCGAACCCGGACTCGCTGCCAAGGGGTTTTGGGCATTGAGCAACACGGCTATGAGGTTTGCTTGGGCTGCCGACGGCCGGAAAATGGCCGGCGACGTGTAACTGCCTCTGTGGTAGTCCGGCAGCGTCGCCCGAGGTTTCCAGCCCTCCAAAACTTGTGCCGACGAGCCCTACAGCACCAGCGTACCTCTAGGAAGATCGGCACGGCCTTAAACTAGCTCGGAAATGGCTGGAACCAGGTTGTCATCGTGCGACCGAATGGGTCCGCCGCGATCACGCTCGGTAGAGCTCAAAATTCGTGGTTCCCCGTTAGTTTCATGCCACGGATGCTAAAGAGGATATGACCGCCGGCTAGTCCAGCTTCTCTATCTAAATTTGATGACTTAAGGAGAATCAGAGGGCAAGAATTTGAAAGAATCGTACCGGAAGCTCGGCATGAGGTCGCCGGAGTAAAACCTCGAAATTCACCGTCGATAGCTCGCGGCACGGCCTAAGCTTCGGGTGAGAGCAGCGCGGTCGCCGTGCGCTCCCGTTTCCGCCCTCGCTTGGCCGTGAAAACAGCTGTGGCGAGCTGCCCACGTGCGCCCGATCACGTTTTTGTGCTAGGTCGCCGCGGCGGCGTTTGTTCTTGGGCAACGGAGGCCGAAGCTCGCTTGGTTTCGTGTCGGGGAGGTGGAGGCTGATCTCGGGGAAAGGTTTAGCAGCTCGGGGGAGGGAAGAGTGCGGTGGTTTTCCGTTCTTTAGATCGGACCGAGAGCGGAGGTGAGGAGCTCGGTTTGCTCGACGTTCTCACGAGAGAGGAAAGCAACTGCGCTTTGCTTCGGCCAGGGGCACGTGATCACGTTGAGGGCGCGGTCAGAACCGACCTCGGGGCGCCAACACGTGGAGACTGGCAGCACAGCTGGCGCCGGCAAGCTGCTCGGTGGCGCTCGTGGCCTGTTCTGGAGATTTTCCCACCGAGGCTGTGACTTAGGGTGTAAGGCAACCCTCTTATCTCTATGACATGTGGTCCCACTCCATATTTCCTCCCAAATATCTTCCCAAGCTGATCCTCTCAATCCCCCTAATGTTGAGTTTAAAAAGGGTAGCTAGAATTTGAGCTCTTCCAATTAAGTTTGATTTTGCTTGCCAAATTTGAATTTGGTTGAAGTTTGCAAATACTTCTCTTTAACTCTCTTTTGAGCCCACCCTACAAATAGAAAGTTGGTGATCAAACTCCTCCCTATATTTCCAACTAGATGGCTGCACTTTTAATCAAAGTCCTTGGCCACCCCATGTGTGAACATTGAATTTCAATTCTGAATTTTAAACATACATGCAAAGAGGTATTTAACTCCTTATTGGTTCAACAATTTTAAAATAAAAAGGTGAGCCTCATTTTGGATGGTCATCCATGTATTACTTTGCATGAAGAAAAGTTTTAGCAAGTCCCATTTTTCATGTCTTTGCCACACATATGAACTCAAACCTTGGTTTTTATTCATACACATTTTGGGACTTTTACACCCCACAGGCAAGGTTGAGGACAGATTACACGCCTAATGCTCCACTTGGTCTTCATAGTAATCTTCTCCTGTTGCTGATGATGGAATAATAATGCAAGTTTGAGTACAATGATGTACTCAGCAAGTGCAGGAAAATATGATATGTAGCTCACAACAAGGTAGGTATAAAAAGGCTCATTTGCAGAAAGCAAAGTTATTTATCATAATCATGATAAACAACAACTTATCTTTAAGCGAATGTAATCCCAACATATATTAAAATACCAATCATACCTCCATTATATTCATTACCTTCCACCTCATTCTTGCTCACGAATACCTCCTCGTATTCGCTACATCTCACGAATACCATCTCGTATTCGCTACCATTTCATCTCATAAACAATTTCGGTCTCACACCGTCCAACCTTGTTGCCATGACTTAATAGTCATGCAACCCATCTTATCACCCGGACTCAACAGTCCCGAAAACAAAACAAAAACCAAAACATCCAACCATCCCAACTAATCATGGAAGTCAGCCAGGCGCTCGTGACCCTAAGCTCGGCTATCATGATTGTTTTAGACTCTGCAGAGTTTGCACCTCTTTACCCACAAGTTTGTGATTTCGTCACCCGTCGGCGACTGCAGAACCTCCATTATACCAGTACACAACCGTCGATGTATGGTCAAGAGATCACAAAATAGCCCTTTCAAAGGGGTTACTAGATGTATGGACTCACTAAGGTTTCACCGGCAGGCTATGTAACACCCCAAAATCTGTTAAAGAGGTGAATTTAAAATTTTTGGACGAAATGCATGTGGAGAAAAATTCAAACTCAAACTGGAATTCAAATTTGAATCCAAACAGAAAAGAAAAAGGAAAAATAAAAACGGCCAATGGGCCGAAACCCACCTCAGCCGGCCCAACAGCCCGCGGCTGTTTTTCCCCTCCCCCTCTCTCTGACGCGCGGGGCCCGTCTGTCATCCCCTTCCTCCGCGCGCCCCCACCGCCACCGATCCTCCCGCGCCGATCGCCGCTGCCTCCCCTGAATTCCATGCCACAAGCCAAAATCTTTGGTCCCTGGCACTCCAGCACGATCTCAATGAACGCCGCCCTCCCTCGCCCGTTTAAAACGCCAAGGAAACTCCCCAGTCCTCCCCCGCCCGCTCAGTTTTCTCATCCGGTGAGAACCGACATCTACACCACCGTTTCTTCCGAATTCTTCCCGATTTCTCTGATCTAACGGGCTCCTCATGTTCCACCGCCGCCGTGGAGCCCTACAGGTGAAGGAAACGACGTGTCTTGTGCCCTAGCTATGGCTTCGACGAGCCCCGAGGAGCTTTACCGCACACCGTCATTGCAGAGCTGGATTCTTACCTCTCCAAGCCCTAGAAACCCCTAGGTGAGCTTCCCCTACCCCTCCGCAGCCGATCCGTGCGAAAAGATACAAGTTCTAGCGTGTAGCGGAAAAGAACCGAGGCCGCGCCGGTGAGATCGCCGCCCCCGCCTTCGCGCGCCGCCGCGCGCGCTGGCTGGCTCCGGCCAGGGCGACGTGGCCCCCTGTGGCCCGTCTATTTTAAATCGTGCGGTCCCGAATAGATTTAACCCGTACCGCTTCGCGATCTAATCTCAGCCCTTCGTTTTAAATCCAACAGCCCACATCCGCCCCACGTTATAAAGGCCGAGAATCTTACTCGCTACCCCTTGGGGATCTCGGAAAACACGAGCTAGCCCCAGAAACTTCTGATCTAGCCACTAGACTCTCAGAAATTCATGTAAATTCATTTAAAAATCAGTTTTGGCCCCTGGACTTAATAAGAATTAGGAATACCTCCCTATTTTGCACACTTAGACCCCTGAAAATTTAGGGAATGAGAAATGGGGCCCCTCTGCAGTGTGAATTTGCGTATCAGCCCCTAAGGGTTATTAATTTCAGGAAATTGAATATGTGAATAGGATTTAAATTTAAACATAGGTATAGGTTCAGTTGAAGTATTCTAACCATGTTGAAAATTGGTAGAACAATCTGAGGTCTGAATTTAGAAGGGAAATAAACTTTTAAACTAAATAAGATTGCTGTTTTATAATTTATCACTGAAATATACCCTTTAGGCACAAAACAAATTTAAATATGTGGAAAATGAATTTAAGTGACCAAAAAGGGGTAGGAAAAATGCATAAAGGTTCTGCTTAGGTAATTGGAACAGTAGAAATTTTTGTATGAATTTAGGTTGATGTTTTATTGTTGGAAATTCATTTTTCGGCTAGAAAATGATTCTGAAAATGGGTAAAAATAAATTTAAATTGATTCCCATCAGAGAGGAAGTCAAAAGATATTTTATTGGACATTTTAGATCAGAACATATTCTGTTTAGGTGATATGTCTTGCTATTTTAATATTAAAGTTCACTTTGAGGTATGGAAAATAAATCTGAAAATATAGGAAAAATAGGTATGCATAATTAGAAAATGTTAAATGAGGCCCCCAAAATCCAAAACTTCAAATTGAGATTTTGTAGAGGATCTGAAAACCTATTTGTAGTAGGAAATCATTTTTATGCAAATTTTGTGGCTAAGAAGTGTATTACCCAATATAGAAAATTTGTTCAAATTGGAAATTCATATATATTGTACACTTAGAAATCTAACTATTAAAGATAGAGATAATATATATGTGTAAAAGTGCATGTGTTCTTAGAATCAACATATCTAGGGTAAACACCACACTTAAATATGTGTATGACTTTCATATGTATGTATGTGTGGTTTGCATGAGTGGAAATGTGGACTATGGCTTATGGAATGTTGTTTTCTTTTTGCTATGTGTATTGGCATGAGTAGAACCAGCCCCAAAGCAGGTTCTCACCTTTCAAGATCAAGACTTTCCATTCCCAGAGCAGCAGAAAGAAGGCAAGTGTCCTTGACTACTTTGATCCTATACTAGGATGTGTAGTTAGAATTTAATTGCATTGTCAATTTGGAATATGATACCCAAGCTAGGAAGTTTCCTTAGAATTGCATCATCTTGTTTCCTTGTAGCCTTGGGTTGGGAGTTACTTTATTATGTCATTCATTAATACTACTTATGCCTAGGCATGCTTAGAATGGGATAAATGGGATATGAGATCATCAACTTGTTTACTTTACCCTTGAATGAGATATTATGAATCATGTAGAGGTAGAGATCTAGGCAAGTTGGATGCTTTGGTTGGTGCTGCGTACACGACACTCGGGTTTGTGTATAGCACTTGCCTAAATCCTAAGGACCGGTTCATGGAGCATGTAACCTTGCTTTACCGTGCCAACCACATGCTGAGATGGGGCAGCTTGGCCAATTAATTAGGCGTATCTCCGGCGTAGCATGGCTGTTTGGATGGTGCGGGGAGTAGGTGTCAGCTGGACTACCATATGAACTTCAAGGCTCAAGAGGGGGCCACTGCAGCGGGGTTGCAGCCTCTTGTATGTTGTTAGGGGTGAAACCTCAGTGGGCCCACGCTCATCGGAAATCCCATTGTAAAGGCCTCGTAGTGATCTCCTGGCTACACACCTCGAAAGTGTGAATGTGGTTCGCGGCCACTGGCATAATGGTGGTTCTTTTAGTCCACCGGCAACGGGGGATGAAATCACTACATGTGGGTACAGTGGTACAAACTTTGCAGAGTCAAAACTGTTGACAGCCGTGCTCACGGTCAAGAGCGGCTTGGACTTATTCATGATTAGAGGATGAGGAATTGGGAAGTTGAGGATGTTAAGCGGGGAGCTTAACATTGGAAATGATGTTATCGTTACTGGATATTGATGATGGGTTAGGGGATTGGGACCATTTCACCTATGTAGTAATCTAGGTGCTAAATAAGCTAAGGTGATAGGTATTAATTGCGTATTGCTTTAATCATGAGTTCAACCTCTCCTTGATCTAGCCATGCATGACATAATCTTTCCCACACTTGCTTAGTACCTACGGTACTCAAGCTTGTTTTTCTGTTGGTTTTAAATTGCTGCTCAGGCCAAGGGAATGATGTGGTGTACAACGACCAAGACTTCGGACCCGAAGAAGGATTCTAGGTTCACGAAGTCCCCCGGGCAACGCCTGTGACGGAGCCCACAAGACTTATCTTCTGCTGCTGTTTTATTTACATGTTATGAACATATTATCATCCATCGAGATGTTATGTGATGTAAGACTTATTTATATTCGAATACTTGGCTTGTAATATAATGATGCTTCACTATATGTCGTCACATGTAAGAGAAAATGATCCTGGCATACATGTGATATTCACTCGGTCGTTCTTCGGAGAAACCGGGTGTGACAGAAGTGGTATCAGAGCCAATGTTGCCCGTAGGAACGTGTACCTAGGTAGAACTGGACGTATTTAAGGACCCTATGTTCTTAAAAACTATTTTACAAAAGGTGTGGGGGTGAAAGTGTTATTTAATGTGGTCACTTTAATTGTTCATCTTGTCTCAACTTTTATTCAAAAATGCAGTCTTCATCTAATTCTTATCTAACTTGATTTTAAATGCTTTATATTTTAGATGGTTCGCACCACTCGCATGTCCACCGGAGGAAGAGTGCCTGTAGCTGCCCTTGCCTTGAGTGAGGAGAACCGCCCGGTGACGTACCACTCCTACGGGTTGGCAGTAGGAGGCTTGATGCGCCGTCTTCGGCGTATGCTCCACGCCGCCGGCAATGTTGGCAAGCTGATCATACACTACATCTCCACCAGGACCATCCGTGAGAAGCGTGAAGAATGGAGCTCAGAGATGAGGATTATCCATGACAACCAGTTGCTCAAGATCCACCGCTCTCCAGCTTGTCGGGCGACTCAGGCCGATGCTGAGAAGGATGTCACCTGGGAGGCCATCACCTGCCAGAGTTACATCAACTGTCGCCACCTAGACAGGACTGAGTACATGTATGTCCTCCAGCGTCAGAGTGGCACCGCGGAGTACAAGTACCCGCCGGTGCAGCAGGGGACTTCCCACGAGCACATGGACCTGTGCTTTGAGGATGCAGCTATGCTCAGCACTCGACTACACGAGTGCCAACAGGAGCTTCAGGATGTTCATGACACCATGAAGGAGACTAAGGCGTTGCTTCGCGCCAGCTTGAGGGCGAGGGAGATAGGAGATGGGAATGAACTGTGTGTCACCGAGAATGACACTTGGACTTCCCGACTCCCCAGCCCGCCGGGCGAGCAAGTGTCGCCGCACTTCTTCACCAGCAGCTTCCCCACCTAAAGCGGAATCAGAGGGCAGCCGCAATGATGAGGAAGACCCCGATGAGCCAGCTCAGTGATACGAGTTGTTAGAGTCATTTCCCTTATTTCTGCATGTTATCGAGTAGTCGAGTCAAGAAACTATCTATTTGTTTGTTAGTATTTGGTGTGTGACGTGATATGTGGAAGCCATGGGCACTTGTCCACAACCTCGTCTTTAAGTTTGCAGTTGCTTTGGTGTGAACCCCTATGAATCAATAGTGCATTTATTTTAGCGCGAGACATGACGGCCAAAGATCTATCTGAAATCTTCAGAAATTGTCTAAATATTAAGGTCTCAAAAGTTTAAGTTTAAACAAGCAATTTGGGAAGTTAATGCATAATGATTAAAGTTGACATTTGGTTGATCATGATAGATGGCTGGAAGAGGAAGAGGTCGTGGTGCCAACCCAAACAACAACAACAATGAGGCTGCCGATCCTCAACTTTCTGGAGGGCAAGACAGGGGTGGTCGCCGAGAAAGAGCTGATCCCATCTACCAAATGATCGACAATCAAAATCAGCTCATTCAGAATTTGACTCAAGTGGTGGCCAACTTACACCAAGCTCCAACCCCACAGGCTGCACCACGTCAACCAAGGTTGAGTGAGTTTCTGGGAACTCAACCCCCAAAGTTTGCAAGTGCTGCTGAACCTCTGGAGGCAGATGATTGGCTCAAGACCATTGAGAACAAGATGATGATCATACAATTCCAAGGATATGAGAGGGTGCTGTTTGCCTCTCATCAGTTGCATGGACCCGCTGCTGATTGGTGGGCCGCATATGTGGCAGCTCATCACGACCCTGAGAACATAACTTGGGAAGAGTTCAAGCGCAGTTTCCGTAACCACTACATACCAAGGGGAGAACTCAAGAACAAGAGGAAGGAGTTCTTGGGACTGCAGCAGGGCAACATGACTGTGAGAGAGTACCTCACCAAATTCACCCAACTGTCCCGTTATGCACCACGGGACATCGAAATAGATGAGCAGAAACAGGACTGTTTTGTGGAAGGACTTACCATGGAAATGCAATGTACAATGTCCTCCAACGAATATGAAAGTTTCCAAAAGATGGTGGAAATGGCGTTTGTTGTGGAGAGGAAGCTGAAGGCCTTGGAGATTGAAAACAAGAGGAAGATGGGATGGTCACACCAAGCATCAAGCAGCAACACACGTCCGCGTCTGATGCAGCAACCTGCAGGGCAGACGAGCCGTGTTGTAGTACCCTACGCGACACCGAGAGGGTACAACCCGAACTTCAGGCCCCCATCAGCACCAGTACAGCCGCAGCGTCAGTTTGTGCAGCAGCAACGCCCCACCTATCAACCTCGACCAGCAGGACAAGGGAAACAGGACCAACCCCAAGATAACAAAGGCCAGGCACCTAAAGTCGGGGTGCAATGCTTCAACTGTGGTGAAGTGGGACACTACGCTCATAAGTGCCCAAAGAAGAAGCCTATGCAGCCACATCAGCAGAATGTGATGCGAGGACGGGTGAACCACATGACCATGGAGGTAGCGCAAGAGGCATCGGACGTGGTGATTGGTAAGTTCCCTGCAAATTTACACATTGCGGCCATTTTGTTCGATTCTGGTGCTACCCACTCGTTCATTGCTCAAGGATTTGTTAAGAAGCATGATCTAGCAACAACACAAATGAATCATATGTTAGCAGTGAACTCTCCAGGGGGAAAATTAAGAACAAGACAAGTGTGTCCCAAGGTGAATCTAGACCTTAATGGGGTAG
The DNA here is from genome assembly GCA_030760725.1 of Neostapfia colusana. Classification (NCBI taxonomy): domain Eukaryota; kingdom Viridiplantae; phylum Streptophyta; class Magnoliopsida; order Poales; family Poaceae; genus Neostapfia; species Neostapfia colusana. Next base: position 96,583,067 of record JASWHV010000007.1, on the reverse strand, counting down.
TATTCACTGCAAACCTCATAGTGATAAACTCACACGGGATATATATTATTTTGGGTATGGATTGGTTGACCAAACATAAAGGTATCATCCATTGTTCGACTAGAACGGTGGAACTAACTCACCCTAGTGGCACAAAAGTGAAGTTCATAGCCGTACAAGAATCAAAGAGGGACATTAAACTCAATCAAGTGGAAGTGGAAGTGGAAGAGATAAGGGTTATCAAGAAATATCCCGACGTTTTTCCTGAGGAGTTGCCAGGTATGCTCCCAGATCGTGAAGTGGAATTCGCGATTGAACTAGTGCCTGGAACAGCCCCGATATACAAGAGGCCTTATCGGATGGACTCCAAACAGCAAAAAAGAGCTCAAAGAACATATAAGAGAATTGACAGAGAAGGGTTATATTCGTCCTAGTTCCTTGAAATGGGGATCTCCAGTGATATTTGTGCCCAAGAAGGACGGAACCCAAAGGTTATGCGTAGACTACCGTGCGTTGAATGAAGTAATCATCAAGAACAAGTACCCATTACCCCGCATTGAAGACTTATTTGATCAGTTGAGGGGAGCTTGTGTATTCTCAAAAATTGATCTCAGGTCGGGATATCACCAATTGAAAATAAGGCCAACTGACATTCCAAGACAGCTTTCGTATCTCGGTACGGGCTGTATGAATACACCGTCATGTCGTTCGGGCTAACTAATGCTCCGGCATATTTCATGTATCTCATGAACAAAGTATTAATGTAATATCTGGACAAATTTGTAGTGGTTTTCATTGATGACATTCTCATCTTCTCCAAAGATGAAGAAGGACATGAGGGGCATCTAACACTGGTGTTGCAAAAGTTTAGAGAACACCAACTATATGCCAAGCTGAGCAAATGCGAGTTTTGGCTGAGAAGAGTCCCCTTCTTAGGACACATAATCTCGGAGGGTGGAATCCCCATAGATCCCGCCAAGATCGAGGATGTGCATAAGTGGAAGATCCCTGAAAATGTCGGGGAAATTCGAAGCTTCTTAGGATTGGCTGTGTATTATCGACGGTTCATTGAGGTCTTCTCCAAGATCTCGAGACCCCTCACCAAGTTGTTAGAGAAGGGAATCAAATTCACGTGGACACCGGAGTGTGAGACAAGTTTCCAAGAGCTGAAGAAAAGATTGACAACAGCCCCAGTGCTAGTTATGCCAGACATGCAGAAGAATTTTTCGGTGTATTGCGGTGCTTCTGGACACGGGTTAGGATGTGTTCTCATGCAAGAGGGGCATGTCGTTGCCTATGCATCCCGGCAGCTCCGAAAACACGAGAAGAACTATCCTATGCATGACCTCGAGCTAGCCGCAGTGGTCCACGCACTGAAGCTTTGGAGGCATTACTTGATGGGAAAGAGGACAGAGATATATACAGACCATAAGAGCTTAAAGTACATTTTCACACAGCCCAATCTCAACCTCAGACAAAAGAGATGGTCAGAGCTAATCAACGACTTTGATGTGGGCATCAACTATCATCTTGGGAAAGAGAACGTCATGGCAGATGCTTTAAGCTGGAAGGTGCATGTCAACATGTTGAGCTTAAAGGACACGCCTACGGAATTGAAGGAAGAGATTGCAAAACTCAATCTATGCCTAGTGAATAGTGGTGAGGCCATCGCCATGGAGGTGGACTCCACATTGGAGCAAGACGTATGCAACGGTCAGTAGAATGATGAGAAGATACAAGAAATCAGAGAACTCATCAAAGAGAATAAAGCTCCTGGGTTCAGAGAGGATGAAAAAGGTACGGTGTGGCATGGGAAAAGAATATGTGTGCCTGAGGTGAAGGAGATCCATGAACTGATTTTGAAGGAGGCTCATGATTCTGACTATTCCATTCATCCTGGGAGTACGAAGATGTATCATGACCTCAAGAGCACATATTGGTGGTATGGCATGAAGCGAGATGTCGCGGAACATGTTTCCCTATGTGACACATGTCAGCTAGTAAAAGCAGAACATCAAATACCCGCGGGACTGTTGCAACCACTCAAAGTGCCTGAGTGGAAATGGGAAGAAATAGGTATGGACTTCATAGTGGGACTGCCTAGGACCCAATCGGGATATCATTCGATATGGGTCATCATCGACAGGCTGACTAAGGTAGCTCATTTCATCCCTGTGAAAGAAAGCTACAGCGGATCAAAATTGGCAGAATTGTACATGTCAAGAATTGTGTGTTTTCATGAAGTGCCAAAGAAGATAGTGTCAGATCGAGGGACACAGTTCACCTCAAGGTTCTGCAGAAGTTACATGAAACCATGGGAAATCATCTGAATTTTAGTTCCGCCTATCACCCCCAGACTGACGGGCAGACGGAAAGAACAAATCAAATCATTTAGGATATGCTGCGAGCTTGTGCACTCAAGAACAATAGGAGTTGGGATAAGAACTTATCGTATGCGGAGTTCTCCTACAACAACAGTTATCAGGCTAGTATGAAGATGTCATCCTTTGAGGCGATGTATGGGAGGAAGTGCAGGACCCCATTGTTTTGGAACGAAACTGGGGAAAGCAAAGTGTTTGGGCCCGAGGCATTACAATAAGCCGAGGCGAAAGTGAGGGAAATCCGCAACAACTTGTGGATAGCCCAGACCCGACAAAAGAGCTATGCCGATCTACGGAGAAGAGAGCTCATTTTCAATGTGGGGGACTATGTTTATCTCAAGGTGTCCCCTATCCGAGGGCTTCGTCGGTTCAAGGTGAAAGGGAAGTTATCACCTGATACATCGGACCCTTCCAAATTCTGGAGAGGAAAGGCAAAGTGTCATATCAGTTAGAACTACCGGCTCGCCTATCAGATGTGCACGATGTATTCCATGTGTCACAACTCATGAAATGTTTAGGAACACCCGAAGAGATGTTACCCATGAATGAGGTGGACGTACGAGAGGATCTATCATATGCCGAGCAAACGGTCAAGATCCTGGAGGCAATGGAATGCATCACAAGGAATAAAAGAATCTGAATGTGCAAAGTGCAGTGGAAGCACCACTCGGAAGCAGAAGCCACTTGGGAGCGAGAAGACGAGCTCAAGGCACAGTTCCCGGATCTGTTTTTCTAGAGTCACCAATCTCGAGGACGAGATTTCTTTTAAGGGGGGTAGAGTTGTAACACCCCAAAATCTGTTAAAGAGGTGAATTTAAAATTTTTGGACGAAATGCATCTGGAGAAAAATTCAAACTCAAACTGGAATTCAAATTTGAATCAAAATAGAAAAGAAAAAGGAAAAAGAAAAATGGCCAATGGGTCGAAACCCACCTCAGTCGGCCCAACAGCCCGCGGCTGTTTTTCCACTCCCCCTCTCTCTGACGCGCAGGGCCCGCGTGTCATCCCCTTCCTCCGCGCGCCACCAACCGCCACCGATCCTCCCGTGCCGATCGCCGCTGCCTCGCTCGAATTCCACGCCACAAGCCAAAATCTTCGGTCCCGGAAACTCCAGCACGATCTCAACGAATGCCGCTCTCCCTCGTCTGCTTAAAACGCCAAGGAAACTCCCAATCCTCCCCCGCTTGCTCAGTTTTCTCATCCGGTGAGAACCGACGTCTACACCGCCGTTTCTTCCAAATTCTTCCCGATTTCTCTGATCTAACGGGCTTGTCATGTTCCACCGCTGCCGGGGATCCCTGCAGGTGAAGGAAACGACATGTCTTGCGCCCTAGCTATGGCTTCGACGAGCACCGAGGAGCTTCACCACCCACCGTCGTCGCAGAGCCCGATTCCGACCTCTCCAAGCCCGAGAAACCCCTAGGTGAGCTTCCCCTACCCCTCCGCAGCCGATCCGTGCGAAAAGATGCAAGTTCTAGCGTGTAGCGTCAAAGAACCGAGGCTGCGCCGGCGAGATCGCCGCCCCAGCCGCCGCGCGCCGGCGAGATCGCCGCGGGCTGGCTACGGCCGGGGCGACGTGGCCCCCTGTGGCCCGTCTATTTTAAATTGTGCAGTCCCAAATAGATTTAACCCGTACCACTTCGTGATCTAATCTCAGCCCTCCGTTTTAAATCCAACGGCCCACATCCGCCCCACGTTATAAAGGCCGAGAATCTTATGCGCTACCCCCTGGGGATCTCAGAAAACACGAGCTAGCCCCGGAAACTTCTGATCTAGCCCCTGGACCCTCAGAAATTCATGTAAATTCATTTAAAAATCAGTTTTAGCCCCTGGACTTAATAAGAATTAGGAAGACCTCCCTATTTTGCACACTTAGACCCCTGAAAATTTAGGGAATGAGAAAAGGGGCCCCTCTGCAGTGTCAATTTGCATATCTGCCCCTAAGGGTTATTAATTTCAGGAAATTGAATATGTGAATAGGATTTAAATTTAAACATAGGTATAGGTTCAGTTGAAGTATTCTAACCATGTTGAAAATTGGTGGAACAATCTGAGGTCTTATTTTAGAAGGGAAATAAACTTTTAAACTAAATACAATTGCTGTTTTATAATTTATCTCTGAAATATACCCTTTAGGCACAAAACAAATTTAAATATGTGGAAAAAGGAACTTAAATAACCAAAAGGGGTAGGAAAAATGTATAAAGGTTCTTCTTAGGTAATTGGAACAGTATTGTATGAATTTAGGTTGATGTTTTATTGTTGGAAATTCATTTTTAGGCTAGAAAATGATTCTGAAAATGGGTAAAAATAAATTTAAATTGATTCCCATCAGAGAGGAAGTCAAAAGATATTTTATTGGACATTTTAGATCAGAACATATTCTGTTTAGGTGATATGTCTCGCTATTTTAATATTAAAGTTCACTTTGAGGTATGTAAAATAAATCTGAAAATATAGTAAAAATAGGTATGCATAATTAGAAAATGTTAAATGAGGCCCCTAAAATCCTAAACTTCAAATTGAGATTTTGTAGAGGATCTGAAAACCTATTTGTAGTAGGAAATCATCTTTTATCCAAATGTTGTGGCTAAGAAGTGTATTACCCAATATAGAAAATTTGTTCAAATTGGAAATTCATATATATTGTACACTTAGAAATCTAACTATTAAAGCTAGAGATAATATATATGTTTAAAAGTGCATGTGTGCTTAGAATCAACATATCTAGGGTAAACACCACACTTAAATATGTGTATGACTTTCATATGTATGTATGTGTGGTTTGCATGAGTGGAAATGTGGACTATGGCTTATGGAATGTTGTTTTCTTTTTGATATGTGTATTGGAATGAGTAGAACCAGCCCCAGAGCAGGTTCTCACCTTTCAAGATCAAGACTTTCCATTCCCAGAGCAGCAGGAAGAAGGCAAGTGTCCTTGATCACTTTGATCCTATACTAGGATGTGTAGTTAGAATTTAATTGCATTGTCAATTTAGAATATGATACCCAAGCTAGGAAGTTTCCTTAGAATTGCATTATGTTGTTTCCTTGTAGCCTTGGGTTGGGAGTTACTTTATTATGCCATTCATTAATACTACTCATGCTTAGCCATGCTTAGAATGGGATAAATGGGATATGAGATCATCAACTTGTTTACGTTACCCTTGAATGAGATATTATGAATCATATAGAGGTAGGGATCTAGGCAAGTTGGATGCTTTGGTTGGTGCTGCGTGCACGACACTCGGGTTTGTGTATAGTACTTGCCTGGATCCTAAGGACCAGTTCATGGAGCATGTAACCTGGCTTTACCGTGCCAACCACATGCTGAGATGGGGCAGCTTGGTCAATTAATTAGGCGTATCTCCAGCGTAGCATGGGTGTTTGGATGGTGCGGGGAGTAGGTGTCAGCTGGACTACCATATGAACCGCAAGGCTCAAGAGGGGGCCACTGCAGCGGGGTTGGAGCCTCTTTTATGCTGTTAGGGGTGAAACCTCAGTGGGCCCATGCTCGTCGGAAATCCCTTTGTAAAGGCCTCGTAGTGATGTCCTGGCTACAAACCTCGGAAGTGTGAATGTGGTTCGCGGCCACTGGCATAATGGAGGTTCTTTTAGTCCACCCGGCAACAGGCGATGAAATCACTACATGTGGGTACAGTGGTGCAAACTCTACAGAGTCAAAACTGTCATGACAGCCGTGCTCACGGTCAAGAGCGGCTTGGACTTATTCATGATTAGAGGATGAGGAATTGGGAAGTTGAGGATGTTAAGCGGGAGCTTAACATTGGATATGATGTTATGGTTACTGGATATTGATGATGGGTTAGGGGATTGGGACCATTTCACCTATGTAGTAATGTAGGTGCTAAATAAGCTAAGGTGATAGGTATTAATTGTGTAGTGCTTTAATCATGAGTTCAACCTCTACTTTCTCTAGCCATGCATGACATAATCTTCCCCACACTTGCTGAGTACCTACGGTACTCAAGCTTGTTTTTCCGTTGGTTTTAAATTTCTGCTCAGGCCAAGGGAATGACATGGTGTACAACGACCAAGACATCGGACCCGAAGAAGGATTCTAGGTTCACGGAGTCCCCCGGGCAACGCCTGTGACGGAGCCCACAAGACTTATCTTCCGCTGTTGTTTTATTTACATGTTATGAACATATTATCGTCCATCGAGACGTTATGCGATGTAAGACTTATTTATATTTGAATATTTGGCTTGTAATATAATGATGCTTCACTATTTGTCGTCACATGTATGAGAAAATGATCCTGGCATACATGTGATATTCACTCGGTCGTTCTTCGGAGAAACCGGGTGTGACAGGCTAGAATCTCCAATTCTCCCACCCACGGGCCCCCTCTTGTGCCATGCTGTTCCCAGGGCAGTCCTCACTCGATTCCCGTTCCCCGTGCCTTCCAAGGTCCATAACAATCTAGCAACTTATCTAATTAGTCAGCTAAGCTGCACCCATACTTGGCCTTGTGGTGGCACTGTTATCCTGGCATGTGCTCGCATGAACCGGTCCTTAGATCTACGGCAAGTAAACCACCATCTCATGCTACCTCATTCACAAACCCAGTCTTGCCTAGATCTCCCTCCGATCCATGTTCATTAACAACATCAGTTTCCCATTATCGTTACGAGTGCAGTTAGCTAGACACATCTATCTCGCTTCCCAATCCTATGGACTCAGCGAAGCTTAAAGCAAAAACCATACACGACTTATAAACTTCCCTGGCGACAAGGGTGGTTTAACCAAAACTAGTAAACTCCTATAAAAGTGTTTCCCATCATGTTTGACTCAGCACACACACCTTTTCGCAAAACAAAATAGTTTCCCAAAACATAGGATCAATATTGTCAAGGGGCACTTGCCTTGTTCTGGTTTTCTGGTTGCTCAAAATTTTGTTGTTGTAGTCCGTCGTAGGTAGCTCCCTGAGCTTGTCCTTATATACATGATCACGCACATACAAGATTTACAACAATCAATATCATGCACAAACTTTAACTAGATGCGATAATGCTTATGCATGTAATCCTATGATGCAGTTTAGTTTGTATGTGTTCTTGCATGGCTCACATGGGTTTTATGATGAACAGAGTTGTAGAGATCAATTGTGGATGTTGCGATGACCTTGTCTTTAGATCTAGATCAAACCGATCAGCATGTGTTCTGTCCATGAAAAAGCTTCTGTTCGAAAGGAATTTAAGAACAGATGCAATGAAAACGCGATGATGTCGTAAGGTAGTATTGGAGGCCTACCTTACGCGCTTCTGGGTCTCGGGGTCCTTCTCTTAGCAAGACAGATCGTTGGGACTCTCTTCCGGCGATCTTCCTCGACTGAACTCCGGCGATGTGTTTACTTCGGCGAGTTGGGGGTTAGGGCTCTAAGTCGTCGGCTCAGGAGGTGGAAAAGAAGTTCGTGGTTTCGGCCAAGGGTTCTGGGTTCTATTTATAATCGGGAGGAGAAGAGTCCTAATCTGATTGTATTTCGAATAAGAGTCCTATTCAAATTATCTTTGAATCTTAACAACTTATCTTTAGTTGATTTGGTGGGTAACATTGTGGAATTCATGTCGGTTTCCTCTCTGTACAGGTATTTCCATGCGTACAGAATCCAAAACCGCTCAAGAACTCGTTACTTCTGCGGTGATGAGCTCCGGAAGCTCCACGTGTCCACTGGGGCCTGTTCTCCCCTTTTTCGCAGAGACGAGCTCTGGTTGTGCGGCGTGTCAAGCGAGCGAGACCTCCCTCTCCTTCGGAGGTGAGCTCCGCGTGCGCCACGTATCCTGGCGGTCGGGACCTTCTCTCTATTCGGAGGTGGCTCCGTGCATGCCACGTGTCAGTGCCGGACCATCCCTCTCTCCCGAGGTGGCTCCAGGTGTGCCACGTATCCTAACAAAGCCAGACTTCCTTTCTTCTCATAGACAAGCTCTGAGGTTGACACGTGTCCAACAGTGACGGACCCCCCGGAGATAAGCCCCGGTGGCGACACGTGTCCAATAGAACCGGACCTCTCGGAGGTGAGCATCGAGATCGACACGTATCCGGCGCGACTGGTCCTCTGATTTCCGCGGTGACTAGTTCCGAAGGTGACACGTGTCCTACGAGACTGGCCTCTCTTCTCCGTAGAGGCTAGCTCCGGGGCAACACCTTTCCAATGGGGTCGGACATCTCCCCCTTTGCAGGAACGAGCCCCGAGCCTGCCACGTAGCCAGTTTAGCGGCGGACCTCTCCCCACTTCGCAGGGATGAGCTCAGAACACGCCACGTGGCCGCCGGGCCGCGGGAGTTGTCTTCGGCGCTCTCTGTGAACTGGATTTGGCTCTTTTTGGCTATCTTTTTGATATTTTTCTCTGTTCCCACTTCTTTTAAAATGTCTTCTCTACATGAAACATGAATACATGAAGAAACCAGAAATGAGGGTGTCACAAATCTACCCCCCTTAAATTGAATCTCGCCCTCGAGATTCGTTAGTAGAAAATAGATGAGGGAATTCTGCCTTGATGTCTTCTTCACGCTCCCATGTGGCTTCAGCTTCGGTGTGATGGCTCCATTGTACCTTGCACCATCGGATCACTTTGTTCCTTGTGACCCTTTCCCCTACGTCCAAAATTCAGACAGGGTGTTCTGCATAAGTCAGGTCCTCTTGAAGTTCAAGCTCTTCCATTGGTACTTGTTCCTATGGTACTCTTAAGCACTTCTTGAGCTGGGATTACATGAAACACGTCATGTACGTCGGAGAGATATGTTGGGAGATCTAGTTGATAGGCTACTTCTCGTTGCTTATCTAAAATCTTAAATGCTCCGATGTAGCGAGTAGCTTGCCTTTGACGTTGAAACGTCGTTGGCCATGGATAGGTGATACCTTAAGGTATACAAAGTCTCCTACTTCGAAGGTCAACTTCCTTCGCCTATTGTCCGCATAGCCTTTCTGTCGTGACTGAGCAGCCTTTAAGTTCTCCCTTATCGTTTGGACTTTCTTTTCAGCTTCTTGTAGCACTTCAGGTCCAAACACCTGGTTCTCTCCGGTCTCGTTCTAGAACAGCGACGCTCTACACCGTATACCATACAATGCTTCGAAAGGCAACATCTTCAAGCTAGCTTGATAGCTATTGTTATAGGAGAATTTGGCGTATGGTAAACTCCTATCCCAACTACGCCCACGTTTCAAGGCGCAAGCTCTCAACATATCCTCTAAAATTTCGTTTGTCCTTTCGGTTTGTCCATCGGTTTGTGGGTGATAGGCGGAGCTAAAATCCAGTCGTGTACCCATAGCTTTCTGCAGCTTCCTCCAGTATCTAGAGGTAAACTGAGAACCTCGATCTGAGACTATCCTCCTGGGGAATCCATGGCGGCACACGATCTGCTCCATGTACAACTCGGCTAATTGTGCAACGTTGTACTTGGTCCTTACAGGGAGAAAATGGGCTGTTTTCGTCAATCGGTCCACGATAACCCAGATGGAGTCATAACCCGACTGAGTACGTGGTAATCCGACGATGAAATCCATGCTGATGTCTTCCCACTTCCACTCGGGTACCTTCAAGGGTTGCAACAATCCAGCGGGTCTTTGATGTTCGGCCTTCACCCGTTGGCATGTGTCACATAGGGCAACGTATTCGGCTATGCCCCTTTTCATACCAACCCACCAATAACAAGTCTTCAAGTCCTTGTACATTTTGGTACTTCCGGGATGTATGGAATAGGGTGAATCATGTGCCTCTTTTAATATCATGTTGCGGATGTGCTTTATGTTAGGCACACAAATCCTTTTTCCTAGCCAAAGCGTACCCTTCTCATCTTCTTTGAAATCTTTCTCTATTCCTTGTTGGATGCTTTCCTTGATCTCCTTGATCTCCTCATCCGTTGCTTGGCCATCTCTTATCTCTTGCTCCAATGAAGAGTTGATCTCCATCACTTCCATGTTGTTTAAGAATCCGAGGCGCAACCGTTCGAACTCCTTGCGTAGCTCGGGTGGTAGCTCCCGAACTGTGAGTTGGTGACATGCTCCATTCCTGCTCAATGCATCAGCTACTACATTGGCCCTCCCAGGGTGGTAGTTGATTCCAACATCGTAATCCTTGATGAGTTCCAACCATCGATGTTGCCTCAAATTCAGGTCCGTTCGTGTAAATATGTACTTGAGACTTTTATGCTCCGTATAGATCTCGCATCGGTGACCAAGGATATAATGTCTCCAAATCTTCAATGCATGCACTACTGCTGCTAGCTCCAAGTCATGTGTAGGATAATTAAGCTCGTGCTTTTTTAATTGTCGTGAGGCATAGGCTACCACTTGTCCTTCTTGCATGAGCACACATCCGAGCCCTTGTCTGGATGCGTCACAATATATGTCAAAGCTCTTGCTTACGTCTGGCAATACCAAAACCGGCGCTGTGGTTAGCTTTTTCTTGAGTTCCGCAAAACTTTCTTGGCATGCTGGTGTCCATTGGAAGGCCTTTCCCTTCGTTAGCAACTCCGTTATAGGCTTTGCTATCTTAGAGAAGTCCTTGATGAAGCATCGGTAGTATCCAGCCATCCCAAGAAAACTCCGAATATCCATCACGTTTTGCGGTTGGTTCCATTTCAGAACATCTCCCACTTTCCCAGGATCAACCGATACTCCTTCCTCGGAGATAATGTGGCCTAGGAACGATATCTCCTTTAGCCAAAATTGACACTTGTTAAGCTTGGCATACAATTGATGCTCACGCATTTTCTGCAAGGTCAATTTCAAATGTTCTTCATGCTCCTCATTACTTTATGAATACACCATAATGTCGTCGATGAAAACCACGACAAACTTATCCATGTACTCAATGAAAACCTTGTTCATAAGGTACATGAAGTATGCGGGTGCATTGGTTAACCCGAAAGACATGACGGTATATTCATACGAACCATACCGTGTTTGAAAGGCAGTCTTGGGTACATCGGAGTGCTTAATCTTCAGCTAGAAGTATCCCGACCAAAGATTAATCTTGGAGAACACTCGGGCTCCTTTCATTTGGTCGAATAGGTCCTCTATACGGGGCATAGGGTATTTGTTCTTGATTGTCACCTCATTGAGAGACCTATAGTCCACGCACATCCTTTGGGTCCCATCCTTCTTGTCCACAAAGAGCACAGGTGCTCCCCATGGTGACGAGCTTGGATGTATAAAACCCTTCTCCAACTGCTCCTGAATTTGCTTCTTGATTTCCACTAGTTCATTGATTGGCATCCTATAGGGTCTCTTTGCTATGGGTGCAGTTCCGGGTACCAAATCAATGGCAAACTCAATGTCCCGGTCAGGTGGCATACCTGGAAGCTCCTTAGGAAACACGTCCGAGAATTCTTGAACCACTGGAATGCTGTCCAATGTTGCTCCTTCGACGTGGTTCAAGATTGCCTTTTCAGTTGTTTGTTGGGCCGACTCAAACTCGACAAGACCCTCATTTGTCAACTGCATGCTTCTTTCAGCACATTGGATTACCCCGTTGTGCTTGCTTAACCAATCCATCCCGAGTATTATGTCAAGCCCATGGGAATCCAAGACAATGAGGTTGGCAAGGAAGTCTACCCCCTTGATTTAAGGCTTACTTTCGGACATACTATATTAGTCCTCATCTCTCCACCGAGACAATTAACTAACATAGCACATTTTAAGTGTGATATGGGTAGATTATGCTTGGCAACATACTTGGATGATATGAAGGAATGCAATGCTCCAGAATCAAATAAGATGGTGGCTGGGTTGAAGTTGGCAAGGAACATACCAAATACGACGTCCTCAGCCTGTTGTGCTTCCTCAACAGAGACATGGTTCACATTGCCGCGAGCATAGTTCTGTTGTCCACGATTTCCTTGATTGTACCCTCCGTTCGGTCGAGGGTTCTGCTTGGGCACGTTGTCTTGCTGTCCAGGGCCTCTCCTCGGGCACTGGCTCGCAAAGTGTCCTGTTTCCCGCATGCAAAGCATGCCCTGTTGCCTACGGCAGCAGGTACATTTGGGCGGGGGTTTTGAACAGGAGCGCCCATGTTAGGTCGGGGCACAGGAGGCAAGGGCACACGAGGTGCTTGTGCAACGGGTCGTTGCTGTGGTGGCTGACTAGGGCGGTATGCAGGAGAGGTCGATCCATACTGCGGTGCGGCTGGGGGCATGTACCGAGGTCGTACGTTGCTCCCATGGGGCTGGTATGGCATCTTCCACTTGCACTCTCGCTTGATCTCTTGGATCTTGCTTTCGACTACTATAGCCTTGTCAATCAGCTTCTGAAAGCTCGCGTAGTCATTGTTGAGGAGCTGAACCTGAATCTCATTGTTCAACCCTCTCATGAACATGTATTGCTTCCTCTGGTCTGAGTTGACATCTTCGGGGGCATACCGAGACAGTTGTGTGAACTTGTCGAGATACTCATTCACGCTTCTCTGTCCTTAACGGAGACCTTCGAACTCCTGTCTCTTGAGCATCATTAAACAGCAGGGATGTAATGAGAGCGGAAAATCTCCTTGAACTCAGTCCAAGTGATCGTCTCCGGGTCGACATGAGCGTTGCATAGGGCATCCCACCAGTCAGCAGCAGCTCCCATGAGTTGGTGCGATGCAAAAAGAACCTTCTCTCGGTCATTGCACTGCACTATGGCAAGCTTCTTCTCCATGGATTTCAACCAGTCATCGGCCTCCATGGGGTCGTTAGCTTGAACAAAGGTGGGTGGTCGAGTCCTCGTGAACTCTCCCAGTCTGTTATGAGCCGGCAGTGGTGGTGGCGGTGGTGCCTGAACGGGGTTGTTGTTGTTGGCCTGCAACTGACCCAAAGTTTGGATCATGGTTTGCATAAGTTGATTCTACATGGCCATCAACCGTTCCAGGTTGTTCTCACCAGCTCCGGGGTTAACAGGAACTTCATCATGGCCATCCTCTTGGTTGTCACGGACATTCCTTCGGCCGGCGTTTCCTCTCACCATCTGTGAGAGAGAACGAAATAGAATAGAAGGTTAGAAGGTTAGATGGGTCCCCCTAACTATATGCATCAAGGTGGATTGGACTATATATATGAGCCCGTATGAGGATGTGAACAAGTGTCGAAGCATCTCACACCTCTTTCTACTTATGTGTGGTTATGGACAACGCTTTGACATGTCCCACAACTCACACTAAACACATAATAACAAATAATCATAACATGTGTGGCGGACCGGAATCCGCTCATCCAGGATCGCAGAGGGTGGTGCCGCGCGATGCGACACCCGACAGCACACGTCATAAGAACACCATATATTACATGGGAAAACAAACTGAACTGTACAAAAAGGTACAACTTCAGTTACAAAATAATATTTTTCTTTATACAGCGGAAGTCTACTCTGTACAACTCACGCCCGCCTATCTAGCAAAAGTCGGTTGCCCAGCCCTAGGGCAACCCACACTAGCTGCATGTCTTAGCTCAGTGCGGCGTGTACGGCTCCCACTCAGCCGTGGTCCCCGACGGAGGGTAACCCTCGCCGGTGGACTCGTACTCCGAGTCCGTGGGTGGCTCCTCACCTGAAAAACACTTAAGAAGCAACCGTGAGCACGAAGGCTCAGCAAGGCTTAACCGACTCAGCTAAGCATGAAACTCTATATGAGGTGTACCATGACGTAGGATAGTCATATTGCAACAAATGGACTCGCCTACAAGTTCATCCTTAGTTCAACTTTTAGCAACAAGTTAACAGTTCAGGAAGCTGAAATTTAGTAAGCAATATTTGGTGGCAAACATGTAGCAATACAATATTATATCAAATCAGCAGTATTGAATCACCATATTCATACATTAGTCTACGTCACGACTCAGTGACCAAGTGGTACTCTTCACCGCGAGGGACGGCGAATCGACTCGATATACACCTGCAGGGAAACCCAAAGAGCACGTCACGTACGCCCATCCGTGGAGCTGCACAGCACGCTCACTCGATGTCGTACGGGACAACCTTTCACACAACAGCCCAAACGTTGAACCGGTCGCACCGAAACGGACAGGAGGTTCCCCACACGGAGCATCTCTCTATGCCTGTTGGCAGATTTCCACCTTGCTGCCCTCAGCCTACACCTATAAATTGGTGCGTTATGCCTCGACGCCCGGAGGTTTAGGCTACATTAGTTTATCGGGGCCCATATATCCGATATGCCTTCAGTACGTTCAAACATGATCAGCGTGGGCCGCACACGGATCGGTCCTCAATCGACATGGACAGGGCTGCGCACACAAGACTCCCTCTTGCCGCGCCCTAGCCCCTGCCTAGTCTCATTTTCATTACTAAAGTGATCTCACATCACTCAACCGAACCCGTGTGCCCCAAGCCTAAACTCGCGAGTAGATTCCAACTGCTCGACTTGTACCAAAGTCCTATGAATCTTTAAGCATAGCTTATCTACTCGAGGTATTAGACACTACCCTCACTTTTATGGAAAATTTCTGGTCATGCAAGTGGGGGTTCCATCCATCCTATACCTAATGCACAATCATACTTCACATGACACATGTAAACAAATTAAAACTTGTAAAAAGGTTAATGCAAACCGGGGCTTGCCTTGTTGCTGCTGGTCAGTAGTTAGCTCTTCTTCCGGAAGGAGGAAGTCCAGCACTTCCGGAGTCTCTTCTTCAGTGACTACACGTTAATGAAATACTACATGTCAATTTAAATGTAATGTGTGAACTTGAATACTTAATTACTAATAACTATAGCTAGCAGTCCCCTTTGGTTCTGAAATTTTTATTGTGGCTTGATAGGGTCCTAACCAGAGTCTTGACCAAGTTTCAATTGAAACAAAATTCATCTGAACCTTGTACAAATAAAAGCCCCTTTGGTAAATATTTGAGCCTCTGAATAATTCCAGGGGTTTTAATGGCTACAACCATTACATTCTGGAAATTAGAATTCAAGATGGTTCTAATGGACTTGGTTTCATGTCATTTGAAGAATTGTACTGAAAGTTATGCCCTAATTAAGATTGGAGAAAATCTGAAAAATGTTTCTGTACATTTTTCTATTTTCTCAGGGCAGTTCTCTTAATCACCCCATTAGGATAACTAAATGAACATGGATGAGTCTGAAAATTTTACTGGTATTCTGGGATTTTCCAATGAACATCTCAGCCAAATTTCAGAATTTTTCATAAAGTACTTCTCCAGATAAAATTCCCAACAGTTTAAAATTTAGGGATTTAATTCTGGAAAACTATTCATTTTCATGAGCTGAATTTGGTATTGCTGGAAAGTACTCAGAATTCTGAGTTCAGCAAAATTTGGTTCATCGAATTTGGAGTTTCCTAGCCAAAGTTCTATGCATTTGAAGTTTGAACTAAAACTGGAAATTCCAAAAATGTTTAAATCCTGCGTGTGGGTCCACCGCACACGTGTCGACCGCTGGAGCCGAGCCACACGGGGCGACAGACTCCTTCCCGCGCGGCCGCACTGGATCCCGGACCACAGAGAATCCCACCCATTCATCTCCAGCCGCTGACGCGTGGGGCCTACCCCTTCGTCTTCCTCCGACCACCCGCACGACCCCGCCGCCGAGCTCGCCGGAGCTCTCGCCGGAGAGGGGTTCCGGTCCTCGGAGCTTGCTGAATCTCGCCGCCAGTGCCTATCTCGGCCTGAGGAACATGGTGGTGCCCTCCCCAGAGCTTGACAACCACCGGAACAGTGCTCCCACCGGCAACATCCGCCGGGAGCTCACCGGCGACGTCCAACTCGGCATCCCATGCACCTTTTTCGATGCGGTTTGCTCGGGGAGCTCTGCTGACACCTGCTGGTCACGGACATGGACACCGACCCCACCTGAAAACAGCGGCAACTATGACCTCATCGGCGACCTAGGCCGGATATCGGCTGTGCTCAGAAAACTTCGAAGAACCGTAACCCTAGTCCACGGTTCTTACTGGTTTTCGATCCTAGGTGGCCGTGGCAGTGTATAGAGCGTGTGCGTGACTTGGTATGCCCGGTGATGAGCTAATCCCCACGAATTTTGAGATTTGGTGGGAGCTCGGTCTTAGGACCCCCGAAACTTTCCCGGCGCAATACTCCCCCGACAGCCAATGAAATGGAGAACGGTTGGGACTAGAAGAATCAGCACCTCAAGGCGGTCCTTTCTTGTGTTGCTCGTCAGGCACAAGAGCGTCTGTGCTGGCCGGACGCCGGCGATCAGAGGGGGCGGCGTTTCTGTGCTTGCGTGGAACTGAGAAAGAAACTCGGTCGGGAGTGGTTCTCGTTTGGGAAACAGGAGGAAGGGCAGCGCGGGCTGTGCGCTGGCCTTTGAGCCGCGGTTTTGGCACCGTGAGGTGGCCGATTGCTGCCTAGGTGGCTTGCCGCCGTTCCCTTGCCTTGCGCGCGAAGCCGAGGTCGGCTGCAGCAACCGACTGCACCCTCGTTGTGCAACTGACCTGTGGGCCTCCCTTTTACCCCTTTTTCCCTAATAATTCTTCTCTATTTTTGCTAATTATCCCACCAGCTACTCACAATTTAATGTGAGACTTAGTCACCAAGTCTTGGTTTAAATTTGAATTCTCAAATTTGAACTATGTTTGGCTAAATTTGCTGCATGTTTAAACTGAAATTCAAATTCAGTTTTAAATTCTTGCAAATTTAGCTCTTGACAAGATGAACTCCAATGAGGATGAAATTTGGTGGGCTTACTCAGAAAAATGTGCTGAGTTTGAATATGAATCTAACTTTTGAATTTGAGTGATAAAAGTTGCTACAATTTGAATTTACATTCAAATTGGCCACTTTTTCAAATACCTCCAGAAGTGCCTCAAAAGGTGTTGGATTTCTATGAAACTTGGACTGAACCTTCCCAAGACTTTTCAAGTTCTAGGGTTGAGCTCAACCTCTCATGTTCATGTGTAGAAACCCTACTTTGTGAAAGTGAAGGCTTTCCCCTCTAATCACTCTTTTGATGGAGGTTACATGCTCTTCACAATATTTCCTAAGATATCCACAATAAAAACTGTGGTGTTGTGAGGTGAAGAAAAGTTTTTTGCATGTCCCTTTTCTTGGGCTTTTACATCCCTCCCCCCTTAAAAGAATCTCGTCCCGAGATTACAAAAGAAGAGATAGCGATGTACTAGGGACTTACCCATGTTGAGACACCATGAACTCCGGGTAATTTGAGCGAAGGAACTCCTCGCTCTCCCACGTCGCTTCTTCGGCGGTGTGGTTGCTCCAGAGTATTTTGTAGAACCACAACGTTCTGCTACGCGTGGTACTGGCTTTTTCATCAAGAATGGCCACCGGATACTCATCATATGTTAAATCCGGTTTCAGCTCGCCGATGTCTTCGGTAGGAACAGCAGCTGTATGCTTCAAACATTTTCGCAGTTGCGAAACATGGAAAACATCATGGACACCAGCAAGGGATGCCGGTAGCTCCAATCGATACGCCGCTGGTCCACACTTTTCGGTGATAGCATTGGGTCCAATAAAACGGGGAGCGAGCTTCCCCTTAACACCGAACCGGTGCACGCCCTTCATCGGAGACACGCGGAGGTACACGTGTTCACCGATGTCAAAGTGCAACGGTCTACGCCTCTTATCAGCGTAGCTCTTCTGCCGGGATTGAGCGGCTTTCAAATTAGCTTGAATCGCCCGAACGCGCTCTTCGGCGTTGTTCACTACATCAACCCCGAATGTGACCCTTTCACCGGACTCGCACCAATTTAATGGGGTGCGGCATTTTCGACCGTAGAGAGCTTCGTAGGGTGCCATCTTGATACTAGCCTGGTAGCCATTGTTGTACGAGAATTCCGCCAATGGTAGGTGATCATCCCAGTTCCTACCATGGTGGATGGCACATGCTCTCAACATGTCTTCGAGAACTTGATTCACCCTCTCTGTCTGGCCGTCTGTTTGAGGGTGGTAAGCGGAGCTTCTAATCAGTTTAGTACCCAAAGCAGCATGTAACTGATCCCAAAAGCGAGATACAAACAATGCACCTTGGTCTGAGACTATTGTCTTGGGTACACCATGCAGGCATAGAATCCTGGCAATATATAACCCCGCATATCTGTTGGCATGGAAATGGGTATGCACGGGGATGAAGTGAGCTGACTTGGTCAGTCGGTAAACGATCATCCAAATGGAATCATGTTTGTTGGATGTTAAGGTTAATCCCACAATGAAATCCATGCTCACATCTTCCCATTTCCATGCTGGAATTTTCAGGGGTTGCAACAGCCCTGACTTCCTCATATGATCCGCCTTCACTCGTCTACACGTTTCGCACTCGGATACGTACTTAGCTACCTCCCGCTTCATCCATGTCCACCAAAATTTCTTTTTCAAATCTTGGTACATTTTGTTGCTTCCCGGATGAATGGAGTATTCGGACAAGTGAGCTTCATCGAGGATCTTCCTCCTCAGTTCCATATCTCGGGGTATGACTATTCGATCATTGAACCAAAGCGTCCCCTCATCATCTTTCCGGAAACACTTGATCTCTCCATTGTCTATCCGTCTCCGGAGATGTGCCATGCCTTTATCCGTCTTCTGAGCTGCAATGATGTTTTCCCTAATGGTAGGGATGAGGGCAAGGTTGTACAGTGATCCATAAGGAACCAAGTATAAACTTGGCTCTTCCTCCTCCACCGGTGTGATGGTGAGGTGATGGACATGTGACTTCCGACTCAGCGCGTCGGCGACCACATTCGCCTTGCTGGGGTGGTAGTGGATCTCAATTTCATAGTCCTTGATTAATTCTAACCACCTCCTTTGCCTCATATTCAGCTCCTTCTGGGTGAAAATGTATTTTAAGCTCTTGTGGTCGGTGTAGAGATGCACCAGATTCCCCAGGAGATAGTGCCTCCACATTTTTAGCGCCAACACCACTGCAGCAAGCTCAAGATCATGAGTCGGATAATGCTGCTCATGGTTCCGAAGTTGGCGTGAGCCATAAGCGACCACACGTCCTTCCTGCATCAACACGCAGCCAAGCCCAATACCGGACGCGTCACAATACACGTCGAAGGGCTTTGTTGTATCCGGCTGAGCTAAGAGCGGGGCTGTGGTGAGATGCTTCAACAATGTTTGGAATGCTCCTTCACACGCCGTGTTCCAAACATATTTCGTCCCCTTATTCAGCAATCTTGTCATCGGCTTAGCGAGCTTGGAGAAGCTTGGAATGAATCTCCTATAGTATCCCGCTAACCCGAGGAAGCTTCTGACTTCATGAACTGAAGTGGGAGCTTTCCATTTCAGCACTTGCTCTATTTTGCTTGGGTCCACCGCAATGCCTTCCGCTGAGATGATATGTCCCAAGAATGGCACTTGGTTGATCCAAAACTTGCATTTACTGAACTTGGCATAGAGCTTATGGTCTCGCAATGGTTGAAGAACGATCCTCAAGTGTTCGGCATGTTCGGCTTCTGTCTTGGAGTAAACCAAGATATCGTCGATGAACACTACCATGAACTCGTCCAGCTCCGGCATGAACACCGAGTTCATGAGATACATGAAATGGGCTGGAGCGTTTGTGAGACCAAAAGACATGACGAGATATTCATATAATCCGTATCTCGTCGAGAAGGCCGTCTTCGGAATATCCTCCGCCCGGATCTTTATCTGGTGATATCCAGAGCGAAGGTCCATCTTGGAGAACACACTTGCACCCACAAGTTGATCAAACAATATGTCGATGCGGGGCAGTGGGTACTTATTCTTGATGGTGACGGCGTTGAGCGGCCGGTAGTCCACACACAGCCTCAGGGTTTCATCCTTCTTCTTTACAAACAGCGCCGAGCATCCCCAAGGCGAGGAACTCGGCCTAATGAAACCCTTGCTCAACAGATCATTGAGCTGTTCTTTTAATTCAGCCAGCTCGTTCGGAGCAATCTTGTATGGTCTCCGTTATATGGGCGTAGTCCCGGGTGCAAGTTCAATCTTGAACTTGACATCCCGCTCAGGTAGCATGCCCGGAAGATCATCCCGGAACACGTCAGGATACTCCCGGACTATGGGGATGTCCTCCAACTTGAGAGCTTCAGTATTATTGATCACTGAAACTTCCCGGACTGGATTATCTAATAGGAGGGACTGCGGACGGTGTAATCGGGAGTTGAGGTGAACCGTCCGTGATAGGGTTTCCAGGACAGCGCCATGGTAGCTTAGCCATGGCATTCCCAAGATTGCATCAATCTTCTGCCCCTCAAGGATAATCATAGTGGTGGGATATATCTTCCCACCTAAGCACAGTGGTGCTTTCGGAACCATCATCGTTGCTGAAATCTTTCCTCCCGGTGAGCAGATCATATAAGAACACTCGGTTGGAAAGGCTTCCAGCTGATGCTTAACCACATATGATGCACTTATAAAGTTGAGGGTTGCACCAGAATCAAAAAGTATGATGATGGCTTGATGGTTGAGAGCGAATGTACCCGCCAGCACGTTGTCTCCCTCTGGGGCGTCCTCATTGTCGAGGTTGCGAACGCCTCCAGTCCGCTGACCAACCTTCTTCATCGGAGGTCGGCCTCGAGCACTGCCCTGAAACTGGGCCTGCCCACTGCTCTGCTGCCCCTGAGGACAGTCCTTCGCAAAGTGGCCCGCCTGGCCACACGTGAAGCAGGTGAAACGGGGCGGTCCCCCGCTGATCGGTGGACGGAATCCCGGGGCGCGTTGTGGCGGTGGAAACGCCCGGGGCACCGTTTGCTGCTGCGGCGGCTGTCTTGGTGGTGGCATCGGCAGACGGAACGGAGGTGCCTGAAAGGGACGTCCCCCGAACCGTTGAGGTCGCGCTGGTGGTTGCCACTGCCGTCCGGATGGCATCCGATACACCATCCGGTACTTCTGGGGCGCGCCACCACCGCTGCTAGGTGGAGCGCTGTGCTTCCTCTGCTCAGCTGCCAACTCCCGCTGAGCATCCTCTTGCATAATCGCGGCATTGACTAAGTCGTTGAATGTGCCGCGGTTCCACTGCACGAGATGTGTCTTCATCTCGGGGTGTAACCCCCGATAGAAGTGCTCCCGCTTCTTCTCTTCCGTGGAGATATAGTCTGACGCGTATTGCGCCAGATGGTTGAAGGCATGGGAGTAGTCATGGGCACTCTTCCCGCCCTGCTTCAGCTCCAAGAATTCTTGGAACTTCCTCTTCATAATTCCGGGAGGGATATGATAGGCGCGGAACGCCTCCCGGAACTCTTGCCATTCCACGGCATGATCAGCCGGACGTGAGGCGACATAGTTCGCCCACCACGCACCAGCGGCACCGTGGAGTTGCTGCACTGTGAACAGAGTCTTCTGCCGCTCCGTACATTGGAGCAGCCCGAACTTGGACTCGATGGTCCGCAGCCAGTTGTCATCCTCCAATGGTTCTTCGGCTTCTGTGAACACTGGAGGGTGCGTACTCATGAAGTCCGAGTACGACACTTCCCGGGGCTCACGAGGCCCTCGCTCTTGACGTCCCCCCGCCTGGGACGTATTCTGCACGATCGTGCGGAGCAGGTCGGTCTGCTCCTCACGACCTCCCACCAGTGCCGCTATCACATCCGCTAGACTAAGCGGAGGCGGCGGCGGTGGTTGCTGCTGCGGGGTCATGTCGTAGGCCGGTGGCTGGGAGTCATCGCCTCCCCCTTGGCTAGAGCCACCCACCTCGTGCGTGGTCCTAGTGCGAACCATCTGAAACCATACGACAATAAACATCAGTCCCGCAACATATTGCATGCAGTCCAAATGAAAATAGGCGTAACAACATAATGACAAGGAGAATATGCGATACATCTCGTAAGCAGATAATGTAATAACTTTGCACAAGCTACACCATTACCAGACCAAACACAAGCTAGTTTAATCCAACTTGCTGAACCTCCACTTTGGAAGCTCACCATAACTAGGTTTGGTCACTATGAAATATTCCTATCGCTTTGTCATCATGTATACCACCCTTAGGGTACAACACCCTCTCCAATGAGTTCAACTGTCATTCTTTTGTCAGAATGACCAGTTTCCATCCATTCTAAGTTTTGATCTGGTTCTGGGAATTTTCATGACTCGAGTTGAATACCAAAGTTAAAGTTAACTTCGGTATCTTTCCAATGAGTATTCATTTGCCCCCAGATCAGCTTTGGTTAGAAAGTTATGCGAATTCAAAGTCAGCAGAATTTCTGGAAGAATTTTAACAGCACCTCCCTTGGAAGTTGCTGTCATCCCTTCGAGTTTCCAGTGAAATCTGTGCTGAAACTACAGAAAATTTGAATTGCAAGGATGTAACACATCTTCTACCCTTTCTAAGGATGTACCATATGAAAATTTTAGATTTTTCTGCTGGGAGTTAGGTTTGAAAAACAGAACAGTCCAGAGAATGTTTTACTCTGTCCTGGTTCTGGACAGCTTACATTTCTCTGGGATTTAAGCCATCTTAGGGTGTGTTTCAGCTCTTGGAGTCTACAACAAAGTTGTAGAGTACTTAAATACCTTTCCAGAAATATATACCACACCTCCCTGGGCTAAAAGACCTGTGAGTTATGCCCTGTTGAAGTTCAGTAACTTGTTGCCCAAAACAGAGCACTCTGTTTTTCAGTCTTTTGGAACTACACTCATCAAGTATCAACTTTTCTACCCAACCAAAGTCCTAGATGTTGATACTAGTGATTTTTAATTCCTTGTCATCATTATTTTCATGCATATGCCCACCATATCTCGGTACTACGTTCCTCACAAAAGAAAATCCTAACCGGATCATACCGGCATATACGTCTCAAGTGTGGCACTAAACGGTCTCTCGCACACGTTTACTACATGGATACATACGTGGTTAGTACCTGCAGAAGACCACACAATAATGGTGCACTCAATGGTTGTTCATTTCAGGCAGGACCATAATTAATTAAATACAAATGCCCGTATCATTGTCATACGGCCGTCCTTGAGCTAAGTCACGTCTCAAGGCACGTGATCGTGTTTCAACACCACACGACGGGGAACCCGAGTATGTCATGAACGGGTCGTCACGGTTGGGAATGTTATCAACCCAACAGATACCACCTACTGCCCTGCAGGGCACGCCGATGGCAAGCGCTGCGTATGTCCTCCTGGGCTATTTCCAGACGAACACACTCTCGCGTTACTGACCACGTGATGGGGTCTCCACTTACTTGCCGAATGCACGCTAGGGATCAGCGTGTCATATGAACTCAGGGACATGAAGAGTGCAAGAGTTTCATATTGACGTCTCACACCAAGCTGTGAGACCAATCCCTGAACCACTTTCCTCGTCAGGGGGAGCTAACCGAAATTGACCCGCTTTCGGTGGCGTTCCTTACCATACTTACCAGAGCGTAGGTGCGTCGTTACATAATTGAAATTCAGAATTATAACACATAAGTTAGTCTTTGCCACTTTAAGTAACTATGCTATTATAGTCCTTACTTGGGCAACTACCGAATCCTCACCGTAATACTAAGTTCTCCCATAATACAGTCCTTAAGTACTGTGCTATCCCCCAATGCAGCTCTGATACCAGGCTGTGGCGGACCAGAATCCGCTCATCCAGGATCGCAGAGGGTGGTGCCACGCGATGCGACACCCGACAGCACACGTCATAAGAACACCATATATTACATGGAAAAACTGAACTGTACAAAAAGGTACAACTTCAGTTACAAACTAATATTTTTGTTTACACAGCGGAAGTCTACTTTGTACAACTCACGCCCGCCTATCTAGCAAAAGTCGGTTGCCCATCCCTAGGGCAACACACACTAGCTGCACGTCTCAGCTCACCGCGGCTTGTACGGCTCCCACTCAGCCGTGGTCCCCGACGGAGGGTAACCCTCGCCGGTGGACTCGTACTCCGAGTCCGTGGGTGGCTCCTCACCTGAAAAACACATAAGCAGCAACCGTGAGCACGAAGGCTCAGCAAGGCTTAACCGACTCACCTAAGCATGAAACTCTACATGAGGTGTACCATGATGTAGGATAGTCATATTGCAACAAATGGACTCGCCTACAAGTTCATCCTTAGTTCAAATTTTAGCAACAAGTTAACAGTTCAGGAAGCTGAAATTTAGTAAGCAATATTTGGTGGCAAACATGTAGCAATACAATATTATATCAAATCAGCAGTATTGAATCACCATATTTCATACATTAGTCTACGTCACGACTCAGTGACCAAGTGGTACTCTTCACCGTGAGGGACGGCGAATCGACTCGATATACACCTGCAGGGAAACCCAAAGAGCACGTCATGTACGCCCATCCGAGGAGCTGCACAGCACGCTCACTCGATGTCGTACGGGACAACCTTTCACCCAACAGCCCAAACGTCGAACCGGTCGGACTGAAATGGACAGGAGGTTCCCCACACGGAGCATCTCTCTATGCCTGTTGGCAGATTTCCACCTTGCTGCCCTGAGCCTACACCTATAAATCGGTGCGTTATGCCTCGACGCCCGGAGGTTTAGGCTGCATCAGTTTATCGGGGCCCATATATCCGATATGCCTTTGGTACGTTCAAACTTGATCAGCGTGGGCCGCACACGGATCGGTCCTCAATCGACACGGACAGGGCTGCGCACACAAGACTCCCTCTTGCCGCGCCCAAGCCCCTGCCTAGTCTCATTTTCATTACTAAAGTGATCTCACATCACTCAACCGAACCCGTGTGTCCCAAGCCTAAACTCGCGATTAGATTCCAACTACTCGACTTGTACCGAAGTCCTATGAATCTTTAAGCATAGCTTATCTACTCGAGGTCTTAGACACTACCCTCACTTTTATGGAAAATTTCTGGTCATGCAAGTGGGGGTTCCATCCATCCTATACCTAATGCACAATCATACTTCACATGACACATGTAAACAAATTAAAACTTGTAAAAAGGTTAATGCAAACCGGGGCTTGCCTTGTTGCTGCTGGTCAGTAGTTAGCTCTTCTTCCGGAAGGAGGAAGTCCAGCACTTCCAGAGTCTCTTCTTCAGTGACTACACGTTAATGAAATACTACATGCCAATTTAAATGTAATGTGTGAACTTGAGTACTTAATTACTAATAACTCTACCTAGCACTCCCCTTTGGTTCTGAAATTTTTATTGTGACTTGGTAGGGTCCTAACCAGAGTCTTGACCAAGTTTCATTTGAAACAAAGTTCATCTGAACCTTGTACAAATAAAAGCCCCTTTGGTCAATATTTGAGCCTCTGAATAATTCCAGGGATTTTCATGGCTACAACCGTTACTTTCTGGAAATTAGAATTCAAGATGGTTCTAATGCACTTGGTTTCATGTCATTTGAAGAATTCTACTGAAAGTTATGCCCTAATTAAGATTGGAGAAAATCTGAAAAATGTTTCTGTACATTTTTCTATTTTCTCAGGGCAGTTCACTTAATCACCCGATTAGGGTAAATAAATGAACTTGGATGAGTCTGAAAATTTTACTGGGATTCAGGGATTTTCCAATGAACCTCTCAGCCAAATTTCAGAATTTCTCATAAAGTAGTACTCCAGATAAAATTCCCAACAGTTTAAATTTTAGGGATTTAATTCTGGAAAACTATTCATTTTCATGAGCTGAATTTGGTATTGCTGGAAAGCACTCATAATTCTGAGTTCAGCAAAATTTGGTTCATCGAATTTGGAGTTTCCTAGCCAAAGTTCTATGC
The DNA here is from genome assembly GCA_030760725.1 of Neostapfia colusana. Taxonomy (NCBI): domain Eukaryota; kingdom Viridiplantae; phylum Streptophyta; class Magnoliopsida; order Poales; family Poaceae; genus Neostapfia; species Neostapfia colusana. Next base: position 96,557,082 of record JASWHV010000007.1, on the reverse strand, counting down.
ATTTGAAGTTTGAACTAAAACTGGAAATTCCAAAAATGTTTAAATCCTGCGGGTGGGTCCACCACACACGTGTCGACCGCTGGAGCCGAGCCACACGGGGCCACAGTCTCCTTCCCGTGCGGACGCACTGGTTCCCGGACCACAGAGAATACCACCCATTTATCTCCAGCCGCTGACGCGTGGGGCCTACCCCTTCGTCTTCCTCCGACCACCCACGCGACCCCGCCGCCGAGCTCGCCGGAGCTCTCGCCGGAGAGGGGTTCCGGTCCTCGGAGCTTGCTGAATCTCGCCGCCAGTGCCTATCTCGGCCTGAGGAACACGGTGGTGCCCTCCCCAGAGCTTGACAACCACCGGAACAGTGCTCCCGCCGGCAACAGCGGCCGGGAGCTCACCGGCGACGTCCAACTCGGCATCCCATGCACCTTTTTCGATGCGGTTTGCTCGGGGAGCTCCGCTGACACCTGCTGGTCACGGACATGGACACCGATCCCCCTGAAAACGGCGGCAACTACGACCTCATCGGCGACCTAGGCCGGATATCGGCTGTGCTCAGAAAACTTCGAAGAACCGTAACCCTAGTCCACGGTTCTTACTGGTTTTCGATCCTAGGTGGCCGTGGCAGTGTATAGAGCATGTGCGTGACTTGGTATGCCCGGCGATGAGCTAACCCCCATGAATTTTGAGATTTGGTGGGAGCTCGGTCTTAGGACCCCGAAACTTTCCCGGCGCAATACTCCCCCGACAGCCCATGAAATGGAGAACGGTTGGGACTAGAAGAATCAGCACCTCAAGGCGGTCCTTTCTTGTGTTGCTCGTCGGGCACGAGAGCGTCTGTGCTGGCCGGATGCCGGCGATCAGAGGGGGCGGCGTTTCTGTGCTTGCGCGCAACCGAGAAAGAAACTCGGTCGTGAGTGGTTTTCGTTTGGGAAACAGGAGGAAGGGCGGCGTGGGCTGTGCGCTGGCCTTTGAGCCGCGGTTTTGGCACCGTGAGGTGGCCGATTCCTGCCTCGGTGGCTCGCCGCCGTTCCCTTGCCTTGCGCGCGAAGCCGAGGTCGGCTGCAGCAACCGACTGCACCCTCGTGTGTGCAACTGACCTGTGGGCCTCCCTTTTACCCCTTTTTCCCTAATAATTCTTCTCTGTTTTTGCTAATTATCCCACCAGCTACTCAGAATTTAATGTGAGACTTAGTCACCAAGTCTTGGTTTAAATTTGAATTATCAAATTTGAACTTGTTTGGCTAAATTTGCTGCATGTTTAAACTGAAATTAAAATTCAGTTTTGAATTCTTGCAAATTTAGCTCTTGACAAGATGAACTCCAATGAGGATGAAATTTAGTGGGCTTACTCAGAAAAATGTGCTGAGTTTGAATATGAAGCTAACTTTTTAATTTGAGTGATGAAAGTTGCTACAATTTGAATCTACATTCAAATTGGCCTCTTTTTCAAATACCTCCAAAAGTGCCTCAAAAGGTGTTGGATTTCTATGAAACTTGGACTGTACCTTCCCAAGACTTTTCAAGTTCTAGGGGTGATCTCAACCTCTCATGTTCATGTGTAGAAACCCTACTTTGTGAAAGTGAAGGCTTTCCCCTCTAATCACTCTTTTGATGGAGGTTACATGCTCTTCACAATATTTCCTAAGATATCCACAATAAAAACTGCGGTGTTGTGAGGTGAAGATGTAGGATCGAAGAGCACGTGAAAAGCTACCAGAGGGAGGGTGAATGGTAGATTAAAACTTTTCACAGCGAAAACAACAAAAACCCCTAAGCAAAAAATCAATCGGTTAAAGAAACCATGTGTGCAAGTGTTTTCAAACGTGTTCAACAGTGACAAATCAATGCAACAAGAATCACTTGAAAACACGAAGTAAAACTTGAGATACGATCAAAACATTAAACGAAGATAAATCTGTTCTACCCGATATAAAACAGATCTGCAACGCTGCAAAGACACTCGTGTATCTCAAAAACTACAGATCCGAAGCTCGTGAAAATTTCACAGATGATAGATATTTGAGTTGTGAAGACAACCCAATCAGATCTGTAAAACTCGAGTTATGAATGAAACACTGAAGCAACGTCGGTCTGTCCAGAAACTCGGCGAGAAAGACTTGACGAAAAACAAGTCAGACGAACAAGGCACAAAAGCTCCTCGAAACTATGAACTTTATTCAATAGAAACACAAGAGGAACAGCCCAAAGTTCTCTATCCACGAGAGCTCTGGCCTCCCTTGCTTTTATAGCCAGCCCTCGGGCTAAAAAATCCAACCTAGGACTCCTACTCCTAATTGGACTCGTATCCTAACTTACCATAACTGCTCAGGACTCTCCTATTCGCAGATAGAAGCAATCGTGAGACTTCCAAACACCTTAGGAATGTCCTAAACATTCCTAAAACAACTCAACTTCGTGCCTAGCATGAAATCCTATCATAACCAACTCAAATCTTTCATATTTGAGCCATATCCGACTCAGCCTCAGCCGGAGTACGCAATCCAGCCGGTTGGACCTTTCGGACCAATTCTTTACGTCCACTTCTCTTCATCACGCCTTGGAACAATGTTGCCACGTCCATGCACTCCTTGCACACGTGCAAACACCATCCAACGACATACACGCAACCTTCATATGCACTGCCCTTGATCCAAACATGCTGCGCGACCTCCCGATCAACTCAACCACAGCTCCTCCCGATCTTGGTTGTTGGAACCTCATCTCCTCCCTGAGACTAGTCCAAGGATCCCGTCACCAGCCATGTCTTGAACTCAAGCAACACCTGCACATGAATAAACAACCAATTCTTCCGAGCACAAGTCCTCGACCTGACTCACGTTAGTTCGAAAACCACAACACATTACATGAGCACGTCACATAAGCATGTTGCAAACCATATCAAATGATAACAGCCATAACCACCAAAACACACCAAAAACTTAGCAAATTAATACTAAGCAAACCTTCCCATAAAGCAAGTTTGAAACATTGCGTGTTAAAAGAAAAAACAAGACGCTGCAGTTCTACTAGTTGAACTTCACGGGAGCTCACTAAAAACAAGCTCCGGACCTCACAGAAGCTCTCCGGACCTTGCCAACACTTGGCGGACCTAACAAAGAACTTGTCGGACCTTGCCACAGAAGAATGTTTTGGCAATATTCAAAACTTTGAATGTTAATGCTAACTTTTATCCTAATTGCCAATGTATTCAGCACACATAGGTCTCACAATCTCCCCCTTGATGAATGCATTGGCAACACCAATTAAAATCCGAACATTGGCTTATGAAAAGTTTTGAAAAGCTTTGAAAACTCATTTCTCCCCCTTTATTAATTTCTCCCCATTTTTTAAAATCAGAGAAGAAGAAAGTGTATAACATATGCAAAGTGTAAAAAAAATCTCTCCTTATACATATTTCTCCCCCTTTGACAATGTATTCAGCAAGGTTCAAAGGAGAAATTTTTAATTGTTATGAGCATATTATAACATATACATACAAAACAAAGCTCATCCAAGTCATACTATCAGGTTACTTACACTATCACATCAATGAGATACATAAAATAGTGTAAGCCATGCTAGAGATCAAATGTATTTTTCAGTTTAAGCAAGTCATGATCTCCCTTACTCAACTATTTCAAAACCTGAAAACATGACACTTGTTGCTGCATTTTTATTATTCATAATCATTTAAGGCACAAAGTTGATCATATGATATTTGCAAGAGATTATATGCCACATCAGCCTTATTCTGACCAACCAAGCCAAGCCTATGTCATTTGACAATCAGAAGCTTAAGGACATGGTTTCAGTCATACACAATTCCTTCCAAGTTCATATCTTAGTGTAATGATAAGCAATCTCAAAAGAAGAAGTGCGATGCATGCATATTCTCTTGATCTTTTCTCAATTTTTTATTTGAAAACTCAACATGTGAGCTGATCACTTGATTAATTTTTTATGATTAAAAGCACTTGTGAGCATGCAACAAGTTCAATACAGCAAGAAAGTTCGATCATGACCAGATTTAGTGTAAGTAATTATTCCAATTACTAGTCATGGCAAAAACTACAAAATGTATAACATGAGTAATGTAGTAAGAACTTCAGCCTGTAAAAGGAATCACAAAGTCATAATTGTATGAAATACTATGCTCACATTATTTTAGTTTTAGATTCACACATAGACTTTCAAAGTTTCAAAAACTCCCCCTCAATTTAAGCCATGTGGATGCATAACCCCTATTTCACTACGAATGAAACAAAAACGAGTGAAATCCAAAGGTTTTGTAAAAATATCAGCCAATTGATGTTCGGTATCGACATGGTGAAGCACAATGTTTCCTTTTTCAACATTATCACGAAGAAAGTGATACCTAATGTCAATGTGCTTATTTCTAGATTGTTTCATCGGGTTTTTAGCAATACAAATTGAACTAGTGTTATCACAAAACAGTGGAACACTATCTAAATCAACCCCATAGTCCTTAAGTGTTTGAACAATCCAAAGAATTTGTGAGCAAGCGCTAGCCGCAGCTACATATTCTGATTCGGCCGTGGATTGTGCAACTGAACTTTGTTTTCTAGAGGACCAAGCAACAAGTGAATTACCAAGAAAATGACAAGCACCGGAAGTACTTTTCCTATCAATCCTACAACCCCCAAAATCAGCATCCGAAAAAGCTTTCAAAGAAACGGTTGAGGAAGAAGGAAGAAAAATGCCAAATTCTTGAGTTCCATGTAGGTACCTGAGAATCCTTTTGATGGCTTGGCGATGTGAAGCACGTGGAGAAGCTTGAAAACGTGCACAAAGACATACGCTGAATTGTATGTCCGGTCTTGATGCCGTAAGATACAAAAGTGATCCAATCATACTTCTGTATTCTTTTTTATCGACCGGGTCACCATCTTCGTCAAGTTCAAGTGTTGTTGCTGTTCCCATTGGTGTCCGAAGAGGCTTGCATTTGTCCATGTTGAAGCGCTTAAGAAGGTCCTTTGTATACTTAGTTTGATGCACAAAAGTTCCTTCTTTTGTTTGCTTGATTTGCAGCCCCAAAAAGTATGTGAGTTCTCCCATCATACTCATCTAAAATTCTGAACTCATCATAGCTGAAAACTTGGACACGAGATCATGAGAAGCACAGCCAAAGATAATATCATCCACATACACTTGAACGAATAATGAGTCATTGCCATGCTTAAGTACAAAAAGAGTTTTATCAACCTTGCCCATGGTAAACCCCTTTTCAAGTAAGAATGTTTTTAACCTATCATACCATGCTCTAGGGGCTTGTTTTAGACCGTACAAGGCTTTGGACAGTTTATAAACATGATTAGGAAAATTTGGATTTTCAAAACCCGGTGGCTGCTTAATATAAACCTTCTCCTCTATGTAGCCATTAAGAAAAGCACTTTTAACATCCATTTGATATAACTTGAAACCTTTAGATGCAGAAAATGCTAATAAAATTCTTATAGCTTCTAATCTAGCAACAAGAGCAAATGTTTCATCAAAATCTAGACCTTCAATTTGAGTGAAACCTTGAGCAACCAACCTATCTTTATTCCTAACCACAACCCCATCCTAACTTTGCTTATTTTTAAATACCCATTTAGTTCCAATTAATGTGTGACCTTGAGGTGGAGGTACAAGTTTCCAAACATTATTTCTTTCAAAATTTTCTAACTCTTCTTGCATGGCACTAATCCAAGATTCATTAGTCAGTGCGTGTGATATATCCTTGGGTTCAAAAGAAGCAACAAAAGCAGAATGAGCATGAGAGTTTGGATCGCAAAACCTGGACCGAGTGACTCGTTCATGCAAGCTTCCAATGATTTGTTGTGGAGGATGACTTTTGAGTACTTGGAGGGGAGTAGACACTTCACAAGCACCTTCTTCTTCATGTTCAGACCTTTCATTAGGAGAGCTTGCTGATTGAGGAAGGTCCGAACTAGCAGTAGTGACTGTTGGTGCTGGTTGTGGTGCAAAATCAGCAGCTTGATCGTTATTTACTTCTGAGTTTTCGGGCAGCAGCACCACTTCTTTATCTTCTTCAATAAAAATACTCTCCCCCTGCGGATATGGATCCGGACCTGCAATATCGGAGCTAGTACTTGGGCTAGCTTCATCAAAAGAAATCTCGCAAGTCTCCACAATTTTGTTAGTGTCAAGTAAAAGCACACGGTAGCCTCTAGTATGAGATGGATAACCAAGAAACATGCCATCAACAGATCTAGCTTCAAATTTATCACGATTACCATGTTTCTTAACAAAGCATTTGCATCCAAAAACCCTAAAGTGTGTAACACTAGGCCTATGTCCAAACCGGAGCTCATATGGGGTTTTTCCAAGCTTAGCACGCAAGAAAACACGATTTGAGACATAACAAGCGGTTGCAATTGCATCAGCCCAAAATTTCCTAGGAGTTTGATATTCATTAAGCATAGTCCTAGCCATCTCAACTAAGGTCCTGTTCTTTCTTTCTACGACACCATTTTGTTGTGGTACATAGGGTGAAGAGTATTGATGATCTATTCCATTTTCAGCACAAAAGTGATCAAAGGATTGGTTTTTAAATTCAGTTCCGTTATCACTTCTAATTGCTTTTAGTGATCCTAGGTGATCAATAGATAATCTAAGAAATAAAGTTCTAAAATGACTAAAACCTTCATTCTTAGATGCCATAAAATAAACCCAAGAATATCTGGAATAATCATCAACAATCACCAGCACATACCATTTACCTCCGAAGGATTGAACACGTGCCGGACCTACTATGTCAAGATGTAAAAGTTGTCCCGGTTCAGCTGTCATGGTCATTGTGAGAGAAGCATGTTAACCTGCAACAAACTTAGCATGTCTACAAGAAGAGCACACAATATCATTGTCCTTTTTAAGCTTCGGCAGCCCACGTATGCGATCGAGAGCACTAACACGAGTGAGATGATCAAAGCCTATGTGACCAAGTCTACGATGCCAAAAATATAGATCCTTTATATCATTAGCAACTAGACACTGATGCTTAGAAGTTGACAAATCAAAATCAGCTTTAAAAACTCTTCCAAACCTAGACATGTTAAACAAAAGCTCACCTTTTGAATCTACAACCTTGCAGCAATTTTTAGCAAAGCTAACCTCTAGATTTTCATCTAGCAATTGTGAAACCGAAAGTAAGTTGTATTTCAATTTTTTAACAAGTGCCACATCTTACAAAGTGTAGAGATTGTTTACTCTAACCGAACCTTTAGCAATTATGGGAGTAGAAGAGTTATCAGCGAAAGTAACATTTTCTACACGTGACACAAAAGAGAGAGAGGAGAACCATTCTTTGTTACCGGTCATGTGGCGTGAGCAACCTGAATCCACAATCCAAATGTTATCCTTCCTCAAACGTGAAACCTACACAGCAGCACAATACGTCGATGATTCAATACTGGGGTAGGTTAAAAGACTTTTAGGAATCCAGTACTGAGTCACACGACGTCCAGCAGGAATAACACGAGAAAGCTGAGAAGGTACAGCAGGTTTATGAGCCAAACATCAAAAATTTTTGTTCCCAACTACTGACTTAGAAGATGTGTTATATGTAGCACAAAAAACAGTAGGTCCGGGAGCAAGTTTTTGACTCATTACAGCAGGTTGCAAGCTCCGAACATTCGATCTAGCAGATTTTGCTTGGTTGTTATGTGATCTAGCAAGTATTCTTTGTTTGTTATCGTGTTTAGCTAGTCTATAACAAAAATCCATGACATGACCATCTCTACCACAGTAGGTACAATGAAAAATAACCTTATTATCATGTCTAGATGAGCAAGCAACGCGTTTATTAGAACCCGAATGGGACAGTACTCCTGCAGATTTAAAAATCACCTCTTTTTGTCTAGGAGCTGTTTGAATCAAACCGCTTCCTAATGACTTTACAACATTAGGTGGGTGTGCCTTAGCATGAGCATGAGAATTAAAACCTAAACCAGTTTTATCATTACAAGACTTGGAAGAATTCAGCTGCAAGTTTAGGTTCTTATTTGCATTAGAAAACCGATCTAGTGTCCTATGCATGTCATCAAGTTTATTGGACAGATCAAAGCAGTTTTCACATGAAGTTTTTCCTTTTAGTTTGCAATTTGAACAATATTTAACTTCATGCACACGTAAAGCATTGTTCAAAATAGAAATCTCATTCATAGCATCATTTAGTTTGTTATTCAGATCATCACATGAAGAACAATGCAAATCAATTGTAGAACAACAAGCATCTTTCAAATTTTTATCATTAAGTGCAGCAAGCTCTTTGTTCTTTTCAATTTCAAGTTCAAGTTTATCAAGTGTAGATGCGTGTGCACTTCTTAAAGAGGATAATTGTTCATAAATCAAATCACATGAGGAACAAGAATCATCACTAGGAATCAAAGTTTTTAAACGATTAATTTCAGATTCTAGTGATTCAATTTTAATAGCATTGTTCCTAAGTTTTTTATCCTTTTTCTTTAATATAACAGTGGCACGAGAAATAGCATCACACATTTCTTCGCAAGTGGGACATACCTCTTCATCGTCGCTGTTGTGTTCTGCCTCCTCGGAGCTTGAACTTGACTTGCTCGCCATGCAGCACATATTTGCCATAGCTTCTTCATCTTCATCACTACCGGTGTCCACATCACTTGAGCCGAAATCTTGAAGTGCAGAGATCATACTATGCACTATGTTGCGCATTGATAAATCTTTCTTCTTCTTATTCTTTGCAAACGATTTCTTTGGCCTTGTTTGCTTTTCTTCACGTGAAGTCGGACCTGAAAGGTTAGGGCACTCCGTACGAAAATGTCCTGTCTTACCACATTAAAAACATCGTTGAGGTCCGGAGCTTCCTCTCCTTCTAGTTCTCACATTTTGCAATGCTTTTGAGAACCGAGCAGAGATGAGTGCAAGCTCCTCCTCTGGAAACTCTTCAATCTGTTCAAGGGTTAGAGAGGACAGCAAAGAGAATGCACCACTAGATGAAGATTGACTAGAACTAGACATGTCACGTTGCGAAACAAATGCAATAGACTTGTTGGGGTTTTTAGTGAGATGATGTCAATTTCATGAGTTTTCAATTTAGAATAAAGCACGTCTAAAGTAAGATAACTCATGACAGTAGATTCACGAATAGATGTAACATTCATCTCCCAAATTGACATATCTAATGCTCCTAACAATTGTCTAGCATTTTCAACATCTGAAAAGTTAACATTGACACTATGCAAGTTGCTGAGAATTTTATTAAAGCAAGCAAAAAGGTCGTCAATTGACTCACCGGGTTACATCTCAAAACGCATGTATTCTTTCTTGAACATATCTTTCCTTACCTCCTTGATCGTATTGGATCCTTCATGGTAGTCACAAAGAGCTTTCCAAACATCATATGCAGATCGGAGGTGTGCAACATGGTCGAAGTCGCTTTGAGTCAATCCTTGGATGATCAAGTTGCAAGCCTTGTTGTTGTTGTCAACATCTCTCATGTTCGCAGCCGTAACTTGATCGTTGGGTGGTACATCGAAGTTCCGGTAGACCTTTTCCCATATGGCGAAGCCTTGCGCCTGTATGTAGGCCTCCATCCGCGCCTTACAAACCTGAAAATCGATGCCATTGAACACACAAGGTTTTGCAGAGTACTTCTCCATGATGGTTAGTCAAAACACGTGCAAATCACAAAGATTAGAGCACATTGGCTCTGATACCAATTGTAGGATCGAAGAGCACGTGAAAAGCTACCAGAGGGGGGTGAATGGTAGATTAAAACTTTTCGCAGCGGGAACAACAAAAACCCCTCAGCAAAAAATCAATCGGTTAAATAAACCATGTGTGCAAGTGTTTTCAAACGTGTTCAACCGTGACAAATCAAGTAGAGAGGTAGAGAATCAAGTCACGGATCTAATGCAACAAGAATCACTTGAAAACAAGAAGTAAAACTTGAGATACGATCAAAACATTAAACGAAGATCAATCTGTTCTACCCGATATAAAACAGATCTGCAATGCTGCAAAGAAACTCGTGTATCTCAAAAACTACAGATCCGAAGCTCGTGAAAATTTCACAGATGATAGATAATTGAGTTGTGAAGACAACCCAAAAAGAATCACGTCAATCAGATCTGTAAAACTCGAGTTATGAACGAAACACCCAAGCAACGTCGGTCTGTCCAGAAACTCGGCGAGAAAGACTTGACGAAAAACAAGTCGGACGAACAAGGCACAAAAGCTCCTCAAAACTATGAACTTTATTCAATAGAAACACAAGAGAAACAGCCCAAAGTTCTCTACCCAGGAGAGCTCTGGCCTCCCATGCTTTTATAGCCAGCCCTCAGGCTAAACAATCTAATCTAGGACTCCTACTCCTAATTGGACTCGTATCCTAACTTATCATAACTGCTCAGGACTCTCCTATTCACAGATAGAAGCAATCGTGAGACTTCTAAACACCTTAGGAATGTCCTAAACATTCCTAAAACAACTCAACTTCGTGCCTAGCATGAAATACTATCATAACCAACTCAAATCTTCTATATTTGAGCCATATCCGACTCAGCCTCAGCCTGAGTACGCAGTCCAGCCGGTTGGACCTTTCTGACCAATTCTTTACGTCCACTTCTCTTCATCACGCCTTGTAACAATGTTGCCACGTCCATGCACTCCTTGCACACGTGCAAACACCTTCCAACGACGTACACGCAACCTTCATATGCACTGCCCTTGATCCAAACATGCTGCGCGACCTCCCGATCAACTCAACCACAGCTCCTCCCGAACTTGGTTGTTGGAACCTCATCTCCTCCCTGGGACTAGTCCAAGGATCCCGTCACCAGCCATGTCTTGAACTCAAGCAACACCTGCACATGAATAAACAACCAATTCTTCCGAGCACAAGTCCTCGACTTGACTCACGTTAGTTCGAAAACCACAACACCTTACATGAGCACGTCACATAAGCATGTTGCAAACCATATCAAATGATAACAGCTATAACCACCAAAACACACCAAAAACTTAGCAAATTAATACTAAGCAAACCTTCCCATAAAGCAAGTTTGAAACATTGCGAGTTAAAAGAAAAAACAAGACGCTGCAGTTCTACTAGTTAAACTTCACGGGGGCTCCCTAAAAACAAGCTCCGGACCTCACAGAAGCTCTCCGGACCTTGCCAACACTTGGCGGACCTAACAAAGAACTTGTCGGACCTTGCCACAGAAGAATGTTTTGGCAATATTCAAAACATTGAATGTTAATGCTAACTTTTATCCTAATTGCCAATGTATTCAGCACATATAGGTCTCACAGAAGAAAAGTTTTTTGCAAGTCCCTTTTCTTGGGCTTTTACAACATGGGCTCACACAACTCCTATTCAAGGCTTGTTCAATGGGGGTCCTATATGGCTTAGGGTGTTGCCAATCTGTGATCCAACTATGGCCTTTCCTAGGCTTGCATCCTACGGTCAGCGTGGCTTAGCTACCAATCTGTGTCTGTTACCAATATGTGATCTATCTAAGCGTGTAATCCACTGTCAACCCGTAGCTCTGATACCAATCTGCGACGCCCTCAATTTGGTGGAAAACCACGGAACCGAGAACTGATGCATATGTGTGCCCAGGATGTTCATCACACATATACAAATCATCCACAAACTGAGTTTCAGAATATATATGACCACGAATAACAGAGTTTATTACAATGTCGCATGAGTCTTGGACTCATGCTTACAGCGGAAGTCTTAATCTAACAGCGAAAGTCTTTATTCTGGCAGCGGAAGTCTTCTAACTAATGCGGAAGCAATTCTAAGCAGCAGTGGCTTCATCTCTATTCCATCCCCACAGGCAAGGTTGAGGACAGATTACATGCCTAATGCTCCACTTGGTCTTCATAGTAATCTTCTCCTATTGCTGATGATGAAATAATAATGCAAGTTTGAGTACAATGATGTACTCAGCAAGTGCGGGAAAATATGATATGTAGCTCACAACAAGGTAGGTATAAAATGGCTCATTTGCAGAAAGAAAATTTATTTAGCAAAACCAGCTGATCCATTCTCTGGCTTATCCCAAGGAGAGCCTGATTTGATCCTAAGGTCAAGTAGTACCCTAAGTCGGATCCGGAGCTAAAAGATAACCTCTTTCTTCTGGAAGGAAACATCAAAACAACGCTAAAACCGAGTCCTACTGGTTGGTCTGGTTATCCCCCCGGCGGTGCCCGGGCGGGCCCCGGTTCAATCTTGCCGATTCTACCTAGCTGAAGGTGTTCCTACCTTTCTAGAGCAAAGGCTTTTCTTTTCTAGGCGAACTTCTAAAAAGCAGCCCATCCGCTTCCATAGAACAATATCGCGGCAACGTAGACCTAAGTGGATTTATTGGATCCTGGGGATCCAACTAAAGTTCTTGGGCTAGTTCACCCTATTAGAAAGTTGGTCCAGGACATCAACACGAATGTCGCGGCTAATACCCAAAGTCAGGAAGAAAACTGAGAAACACAGGCTTCGAGACTTAATCTGGCTGTGATGCATACTTCGACACTTACCGAGTTGTTTCTGGTATGAGTTGGTTAAAGCTCATCCGGCCCAGGAGACAAAGGTCATGATAAACAGTAACTTATCTTTAAGCGAATGTAATCCCAACATATATTAAAATACCAATCATACCTCCATTATATTCATTACCTTCCATGTCCCAACCAGACATCAATCAACCTCATTCTTGCTCACGAATACCTCCTCGTATTCGCTACCATCTCACGAATACCATCTCGTATTCGCTACCATTTCATCTCATAAACAATTTCCGTCTCACACCGTCCAACCTTGTTGCCATGAATCAACAGTCATGCAACTCATCCTATCACCCGGACTCAACAGTCCCGAAAACAAAACCAAAACCAAACCATCCAAAACCATAACCAATAACCATAGCCAATAACCATCCCAACTAATCATGGAAGTCAGCCACGCGCTCGTGACCGTAAGCTCGTCTATCATGATTGTTTCAGACTCAGCAGAGTTTGCACCTCTTTACCCACAAGTTTGTGATTTCATCACTCGTTGGCGACTGTAGAACCCCCATTATATCAGTACACAAATGTCAGTGTATGGTCAAGAGATCACAAAATAGCCTTTACAAAAGGGTTACTAGATGTATGGACTCACTAAGGTTTCACCGGCAGATTAGAATCTCCAATTGTCCCACCCACGGGCCCCCTCTTGTGCCATGCAGTTCCCAGGGCAGTCCTCACTCGACTTCCATTCCCCGCGCCTTCCATGGTCCATAACAATCTAGCAACTTACCTAATTAGTCAGCTAAGCCGCATCCATACTTGTCCTTGTGGTGGCACTGTTATCCTGGCATGTGCTCGCATGAACCGGTCCTTAGATCTACGGCAAGTAAACCACCATCTCATGCTACCTCATTCACAAACCCAGTCTTGCCTAGATCTTCCTCCGATCCATGTTCATTCACAACATCAGTTTCTCATTATTATTACGAGTGCAGTTGGCTAGACACATCTATCTCGCTTCCCAATCCCATGGACTCAGCGAAGCTTAAAGCAAAAACCATACCCGACTTATAAACTTCCCTGGCGACAAGGGTGGTTTAACAAAAACTAGTAAACTCCTATAAAAGGGTTTCCCATCATGTTTGACTCAGCACACACACCTTTTTGCAAAACAAAATAGTTTCCCAAAACATAGGATCAATATGGTCAAGGGGCACTTGCCTTGTTCTGGTTGTTCCGGTTGCTCAAAATCTTGTTGTTGTAGTCCGTCGTAGGTAGCTCCCTGAGCTTGTCCTTCTATACATGATCACGCACATACAAGATTTACAACAATCAATATCATGCACAAACTTTAACTAGATGCGATAATGCTTATGCATGTTAATCCTATGATGCAGTTTAGTTTGTACGTGTTCTTGCATGGCTCGCATGGGTTTTATGATGAACAGAGTTGTAGAGATCAATAGTGGACGTTGCGATGACCTTGTCTTTAGATCTAGATCAAACCGATCAGCAAGTGATCTGTCCACGAAAAAGCTTCTGCTCGAAAGGAATTTAAGAACAGATGCAAAGAAAACGCGATGATGTCGTAAGGTAGTATTGGAGACCTACCTTACGCTCTTCTGGGTCTCAGGGTCCTTCTCTTAGCAAGACAGATCGTTGGGACTCTCCTCCGGCGATCTTCCTCGACTGAACTCCGGCGATGGGTTTACTTCGGCGAGTTGGGGGCTAGGGCTCTAAGTCGTCGGCTCAGGAGGTGGAAAAGAAGTTTGTAGTTTCGGCCAAGGGTTCTGGGTTATATTTATAATCGGGAGGAGAAGAGTTCTAATCTTATTGTATTTCGAATAAGAGTCCTATTCAGATTGTCTTTGAATCTTAACAACTTATCTTTAGTTGATTTGGTGCGGTAACATTGTGGAATTCATGTCGGTTTCCTCTCGGTACCGGTATTTCCACGCGTACAGAATCCAAAACCGCTCCAGAAATCGTTACTTCTGCGGTAATGAGCTCCGGAAGCTCCACGTGTCCACTGCGGCCTGCTCTCCCCTTTTCCGCAGAGACGAGCTCTGGTTGTGCCGTGTGTCAAGCGAGCGAGACCTCCCTCTCCTTCGGATGTGAGCTCCGCGTGCGCCACGTATCCTGGCGGTCGGGATCTTCTCTCTATTCGGAGGTGGCTCCGCGCACGCCACGTGTCAGTGCCGGACCTTCCCTCTCTCCGGAGGTGGCTCCAGGTGTGCCACGTATCCTAACAGCGCCAGACTTCCTTTCTGCTCATAGACGAGCTGAGGTTGACACGTGTCCAACAGTGTCAGACCTCCCAGAGATAAGCTCCGGTGGTGACACGTGTCCAATAGAACCGGACCTCTCAGAGGTGAGCTTCGAGATCGACACGTATCCCGTGCGACTGGTCCTCTGATTTCCGCGATGACTAGTTCCGAAGGTGACACGTGTCCTGCGGGACTGGCCTCGCTTCTCCGTAGAGGCAAGCTCCGGGGCAACACGTGTTCCACGGGGTCGGACCTCTCCCCCTTTGCAGGAAGGAGCCCCGAGCCTGCCACGTAGCCAGTTTAGCAGTGGACCTCTCCCCACTTTGCAGATATGAGCTCCGAACACGCCACGTGGCCACCGGGCCGCGGGAGTTGTCTCCGGCGCTCTCTATGAACTGGATTCGGCTCTTTTTGGCTATCTTTTTTTATATTTTTATCTGTTCCCACTTCTTTTAAAATGTCTTCTCTACATGAAACATGAATACATGCAGAAAACAGAAATGAGGGTGTCACAACCACCTCCACAAGAACAACAGCAGCAGCGGGCGATGCCGCGTGCGTATGCACCTCAGCAGCGCATGCCGGGCTTTCGTCCCCCAAGCGCCAGACAAGTAGCGGGCACATGCTACAAATGTGGTCGGCCAGGACACTTCGCCAGCAGTTGTCCGGAGAGGCAAGGCGGCGGAGTTGCACTACAGCTTCCGGGGAGAAATCCGCCCCGGAACCCTACTAATGCGCGGCGGGCAAACCCTATGCCTGGCACCATCCACCAACTTGCCATAGAGGACGTGCCGGAGGGAGAGCCAATCCTTGCGGGTATGTTCCAACTCCACCAGCATCCCGCCATAGTACTATTTGATTCAGGCGCCACGCATAGCTTTATTAGTCAAGATTTCATTGCTAAATACAGCTTGCAAATACTACCCACCGATAGTCCATATCTGATTTGTTCACCGGGTGGGAAAATTTCAGCAAGCATGATGGTTCCAAAAGCGCCATTATGCTTAGAGGGTAGAGTATACCTAACGTCTCTCATAATTTTAAAGGGACAAAAGGTCGATGTCATCTTAGGGATGTCGTGGTTAACCCGCCACGGCACTGTTTTAGACACCGTCCTCCGAGTTGTGCACTTGAACTCAAAAGTGCACGAATCTCATTCCTTATTTCTGGACAGTCCACAAATAAAACTTCCAAGTGTTTATCAGACCACAACCATCAGATTGGAAGATATTCCAGTGGCCCAAGAGTTCCCTGATGTATTCCCGGATGATTTACTGGGGATGCCGCCCGATAGAGAGGTGGAGTTCAAGATTGAACTTGCACCAGGAACCATGCAATTATCCCGAAGGCCTTACAAGATGGCGCCCAAGGAATTGACTGAACTGAAGACTCAGTTAACGGACCTGCTGGAGAAGGGTTTTATTAGGCCGAGCTCCTCACCATGGGGCTGTTCGGCATTATTTGTGAAGAAGAAGGATGAGACGTTGCGGCTTTGCATGGACTATCGCCCATTAAACGCCGTAACCATCAAGAACAAGTACCCGTTGCCACGGATCGACATGTTGTTTTTTCAGTTGGTCGAAGCAAAGATCTTCTCCAAGATGGATTTAAGATCCGGGCACCACCAGATTAAGATACGGGCTGAGGACATTCTGAAGACGGCTTTCTCGATGAGGTACGGACTTTATGAGTACCTGGTCATGTTCTTGGGCCTCACCAACGCTCCAGCTCACTTCATGTATCTAATGAACTCGGTATTCATGCCGGAGCTGGACAAGTTTGTTGTGGTCTTTATCAACGACATACTGGTATATTCCAAGTCAGAGGAAGATCACAAGAAACATCTGCGTATAGTCTTGCAACGGCTGCGGGATCACAAGTTATACGCGAAATTCAGCAAGTGCAAATTCTGGATATCGGAAGTGCCTTTTCTCGGGCATATCATCTCAGCGGAGGGTATCGCTGCAGACCCGAGTAAGATCACACAAGTGCTGAATTGGAAATCCCCGAGAACTGTTCACGAGGTACGGAGTTTCCTCGGACTCGCGGGATGTTATCGGAGGTTCATTCTGAACTTCTCAAAGATTGCCAAGCCTATGACAGAGCTGCTGAAGAAGACTACCAAATATGTTTGGAGTCCAGCATGTGAAGCAGCATTCAAGGCATTAGTGAAGCGCCTAACATCAGAACCGGTTTTGGCGCAGCCAGACACAACAAAACCGTTTGATGTGTACTGCGATGCATCCGGCATTGGCCTCGGATGTGTGCTGATGCAAGACCGGAGAGTGGTCGCGTATGGGTCACGGCAGCTTAGAAACCATGAGCAGAACTATCCAACTCATGACTTAGAGCTCGCTGCCGTGGTACTTGCACTTAAAATTTTGAGGCACTACCTACTCGGTAACCTCGTTCATTTATATACCGACCACAAAAGCCTCAAGTACATATTCACTGAGAAGGAGCTGAACATGAGGCAGTGAAGATGGTTAGAGTTGATGAAGGATTACGAAATAGAGATCCATTATCACCCCGGCAAAGCAAACGTAGTGGCGGATGCGCTGAGTCGCAAGTCACATGTTGACAATCTGACCATCACACCATCGGAAGAGAGCGAACCACCACTGCATGTGATTCCACATGGAGCTCTCTACATGTTAGCTTTGATCCCCACCATCCGTGAAGAGATTGCGGCTGCTCAGAAACATGACAAGGGCATGTCGCATTTGCGGAGACGTTTAGACAGTGGGAAGCTGAAATGTTTCCAGAAAGACGGAGAAGGCGTCCTATGGTTCAAGGACCGGATCGTCATACCCCGTAACGCGGAGTTACGAAAGAAAATTTTTGATGAGGCTCACTTGTCAAAATTTTCTATTGAACCCGGCAGCAACAAAATGTATAAAGAACTCAGAAGCAAGTCTTGGTGGACACGGATGAAGCGGGAGGTCGCAAAGTACGTGTCCGAGTGTGATACATGTCGAGTGTGAAGGCAGATCATATGCGGAAATGGGAGGATGTGAGCATGGACTTCATCGTCGGTTTATCCACCACCTTTCAGAAGCATGATTCTGTGTGGGTGATCGTCGACCGGCTCACCAAAGTTGCCCATTTCATCCCGGTCAACACCAACTACAACGACAAGAAGTATGCAGAACTGTACATCTCACGGATCCTTTGCTTGTACGGCGCACCCCGTACCATCATATCGGATCGGGGCACTTTATTTGTGTCCCATTTTTGGGAGCAGCTACACGCTGCCTTGGGGACGAAGCTGATCCGTAGTTCAGCATACCACCTGCAGACTGATGGGCAAACCGAGCGGGTAAATCAGATTCTAGAAGACATGCTACGAGCTTGCGCTATCAACCACGGCAAGAATTGGGATGATCACTTGCCGTTAGCCGAGTTGTCATACAACAATCGGTGCCAAGCCAGAATCAAGATGGCGCCTTACGAGGCGCTATACGGGAGGAAATGCCGCACACCACTAAACTGGTGTGAGTCGGGCGAAAGGGTCACCTTCGGGGTTGATCTTGTCAACAACGCGTAGGAAAAGGTTCGGCTGATCTAAGCGAACCTAAAAGCTGCCCAATCCCGACAGAAACAATATGCGGACCGGAGATGGCGCCCACTACAATTCGAAGTCGGGGATCACGTATACCTACGTGTGTCTCCAATGAAGGGTGTGAACAGATTCGGGGTGAGAGGAAAGTTGGCACCCCGATTCATCGGTCCATTTCAGATTATAGAAAGATGTGGATCAGTAGCATACCGGCTGAAATTACCAGAAGCACTTTCTGGTGTGCACGACGTCTTTCACATTTCCCAGCTGAGGAAGTGTCTTAAGCTATCAACTACCATTCAGCTGGAGGATATTGAAGAACTGCAACCGGATCTCACATATCCGGAGAAACCGGTTCAGGTTATTGATGAGAAGGCCCGAACCACATGCAACCGTACGTTGTGGTTCTACAAAGTTCTATGGAATAATCACTCCATGGACGAAGTGACATGGGAGAGCGAAGGATTTCTTCACGCTAACTACCCCGACTTTTTCACGCCGCATATCCGGTAATTTTTCCACCGTCCTCCCTCTCATTTTCACCTTATAATCTCGGGACGAGATTCTTTTAATGGGGAAGGAATGTAAAGGCCTCAGTTTTTGACACATTCAAAGTGTTCATCACCACACACACACACACACACCTCATTTGAAGAAAGTTGATGAACATATTTGAAGAGCAAGTAACCATTGTCAACATGATCATTAGAGAACAAACTCACACAATGAAAAGTGGCATTTCCCACGTGCATCATCTAGGGGCTGGGCATATTAAAAACTCCTACACCTAGCTAGTAATGTCCACACCAAGTTTCACCCAAATTCAAAACCTTTTTGAGGTCCTTTTGGATATAGCTAGAAAGAGGGTGGTTTGAACTCAAATTCAAATTCAAACTGTTTTGATCCCATGAATTCAAAAGTGGGAGACATATTCTTACTCAGCACATTTTTGTGAGCTCACCCACCAATTTTCATTCCAATTGGAGTTGATCTTGACATGAGCTAAGTTTAGCACATTCAAACTTTATTTGAATTTCAAACTGAATATGTGCTGAAATTTAGTCAAACCAAACCCAATTTGAATTCTAACCAATTCAAATGGCTCAGGGGTAGATAATTCAAATCACCATGGGCATTGTGGGGATTACTGTTTACAACAGTAATAGAGAGTTAAGTTCAGAGGTTAAAAAGGAAAGGGGACCCACATGTCAGCCACTAGAGAGAATTCAGCCGACTGAAGACTGCACTCGGGTTCTTGCGCCGGACCGAGCAGCCGCCACGGTGAAGGCGGGATGGGGACAGCAGCTGCTTGCCACCCCGACCTACTGAACCGCCTCGCGCCCTACTTATCCCCGCGGCCGCCCTGATCGGAGGGAGAACAGCGCAATTTCTGCTTCCTCGCGCAAGAAAGGCCGCCTCACTGCCGATCGCTCAGAACTGATCGGAGAGCCGCGATCACAGCCTCCCCACTCCCCCCAAAGCTACGACAAGGTACAAGGGACTTCCCTTCTCCTTCCCCGTTGCTGGAAATCGGCTTAACGCGGATGATCTCAACTGTACCGAGAGCTCCTTTCAGTGAACTGAATCCACTGCACCTCGGGCTCCCGTGGACAGCCCAATTGGGAGGTTGTCACGCCCGAGCTAAGGCGTCCCCGGATGCATTAGGAGCCAGTGGTGCTCACCCCCAAGCCACAGCCCGAGGGCTTGATCGCCGGCGGTGAATTCCCAGTTTTCCCCTTTCTCGGTACAGACCGACCTTCGGGTGCGGTTCTGGCAAATTCAAACTCTAGGAAAGGTTAGAGAGTCTCAACCCGTTCCTACAAAGATAGACTTGGTACCGCACAAGTTACCTTCACAACCCTTAGCCTGAGAACCCCTGTAACCGGCGTATTTCGAAGCCTGCCGACGGCGGATCCTGCGGGAAGCATCGGGCGCACGGTGGGAGCCTACTTCGGACCTCCTCCGTGCTGCTTCGAGCCCATGCCGAGGTTTCTGAGGGACCACTGATGCTTTCCGGACGTTTGCTCGGTCGGTTGAGGTGCTAGGGAGGTCTGCCGACACGGCCGAAGTTCTTCCGAAGCTGCCGCTCGTCGCCGAGCGTGTGCCGGCCATTTTCATGACGAACTGAGCTCAGAATCGTGTTCCCCGAGTGGACTTAGGCAGGGGAGGCCAGAATCATGAAGTTTGGAGCACCACAGAGGCTGCCGGCGAGCTCTCCGGCGAGGCGTCGCGGCGGCCGAATGCGGGCGTCGGGAGGTAGAAGAAGCCGGGTGGCCCACGTGTCAGCGGCTCGGATTTTAAATCTGGGATCAGTCTGCAGCTCGGATCCGGCGTGCTGGCGCGCAAAATTCCGTGGAACCCGGTGTGCCATCACCTCAGCGCCCAACACGTGTAACGGTGGTCCCACCGGCAGATTTAAACATTTCCCCGATTTTCAGATTTCCTTCAAAGTTCACATCCTCATAACTTTGGCTAGCAAACTCCAAATCGAGTGAACAAAATTTTGTTGGATTCAGCTCTCTGAGTACTTTCCAGCAAATCAAGTTTCACTTCATGAAAATCCTTAATTGTCCAGAATTAATTCTTCAAAGTTGAAACTGTTTAGAATTTTAACTGAAGAATCCTTCGGAGGAAGAATCTGAAATTTTGCTGGGATGTTCACCAACATATCCCTGAACTACCATAAAAATTTCAGATCCATTCGAGCTCATTTGATCCACCTAATGGTGTGATTAGTAAAACTGTTCCAGAGAAAATAGAAAATGTTCAGAAACATTTTCATAATTTCTCTGAAATTGTTTAGCTCATACCTTTAGCTAGGAACTTTCAAATAAGTGATACCAACTCCATTAGAACCCTCTGAAAATCTAGTTTTTAGAAAGTCATGGCTTACTCCACGGAAAATTCCTAGAAAACCCTAATAGCTCCAATTAAGGTCAAGTACATAATTATTTGTGGAAGGCTCAAATGTGCTTTGCTGCAACAAAAACTTGGCCAGGTCTCTGTTTAGGTTGTAACCAAACCACAGTAAAAATTTCAGAGTCATTGGGTCTGTCTAGAAAGACTTATAAACTTCACAAATTTAAATTAAATTAAAATGAATTTTAATTAATACATGTACTTGTTATCTCATGTAGTCACTAAGGTCGAGGAGGAACCCGAGGTCTTAGACTTTGTTACTTCGGAAGAGCAGCTAGCCTACGACCAAGAGCAGCAAGGCAAGCTCCGGTTTGCATTAACCCTTTTACAAATTTTTACTGTTTTGAGAACATATTTGAGTACCATTACTTCTTGCATTAGAGTCTTGTTTGAAAACCCAAATGCATAGCCAAGAAAACCAGGGGCTGGGATTAGGATTGAAAACCCCGTTAGCTACTGCAAGGCTAGGAGATAGGGTAGGATTTGGTACAAGTCGAGTAGTTGGTACTACTCGCGAGAATAGGCTAGAGGCACTCGACTCGGGTAGAGATAGCACATGATACACATGGCAAGAAAAATGAGACCGAGCGGAAAGTAAGGGCAGCAGGACATTGGGGCCTGGGTGCTATAGCTCTGCTTGTGTCGATTCAGGGCGAGCCGTGTGCGGGCCTGTTGAACAAGCTAGAACAGTACCGAAGACCTACCGGCTCTATGGGAACCGGGAAACCGATGTAACTCGGGTAGCTGGATGTTGAGGCATAGCTGGTCGTTCATAGGGTAGGTTGAGAGCTCGAGGTGTAAATCGGCTGGCGGCACTGAGATGCGTGTGCAGAGACCCCTTGCTCGGGACGATTGGACCGGTTCAACATTTGGCTGACAGGTGAAAGGTGGTTGCGTACGGCGTCCGTGATGGTTGCTGTAGGAAACATCGAGTACGGGCATACGTGACGGGTTATTCGGGTAACCCTGCAGGTGTAAATCGATTATAATCACCGTCCCTCGCGGTCAGTGAGTACCACTTGTTCACTGTACGGTGACGTAGAAAGAACAGGCTAGTTACATGTTAAAATGTTGCTGATTGAAAGATGGACTTTGATTGTTAATAAATTGTCGTAGTTTAGAGCTAATTAAAGTTCCTTTCAACTTTGGGCAAAGTACATGAGAGAAATCTGTTTCTTGTTTGATTGCGGCTCTCTCATGTGCCTTAGCGTAAGGTTCTCCACAACCTGCTGCTAAAACTTGAAAGTAAGGTTCCACTAATTAGGCGAGTCCTTGCAACTTATTTTAACTCATGTAACCTATGACCCTCCATGTAGAAGTTTCATGTTTAGGAGAGATGGGTCAGTCTTGCTGAGCCATCGTGCTCACTGCTTGTGTTTGAAGCTTTTGCAGGGTTTTATGAGGAATGGACTCCCGAGGGAGAGACGGAACCCCAGGAGGGGAACCCCATCGAGTGGGAGTCGTGCACGCCGCCATGTTAGTGTGTGTGCGTGCTAGCAAGGACATGTTCACGGGCTGAACATGAACTTAATGCGTAGTCCACGCCCGTGAGTGTAGACTGAACATATTTTGATGTAAAAATGTTCATAAACCTGTTTCGGTAATAAAACTTTGCTTCTGCTTTGTACCTTTGATTGTGTGTTATTCGGTGCTGTGCAACGCAGTACCCCTCAGCGTGATCCTGGCTCGACAAGACCGTAGGGTCGTTTCAGCGTTGGTATCATAGCTCACTTGAGGTTTAACGCACTACAAAGGTCATCTTTTTCAAAAATCCAGTGAGGAACGAGTTAGTAGCCCATATAAGGATGTTATTAGTGTATAGAAAGTGGCATACTAACCTATTTGATTATGTCGGAAAATCGTGCATCTCGGGACGTTTATGTCTTGGGGGGTGCACGTAAGCGCTGAACACCAGGGCGCACAAGCTGAAGGGTGGAGCCCCACGGGTGGCAGGTAACCCGACCCGCTTTAATATCCTCTAGGACTCTTCATGTTGTTTGGGGTATTTGAGCAACGTCTGCGTGGTGCAATTTGGGAGACCCCGTCACGTGGTCAGTAACGTGAACACGTAACTCAAGGCGTGTTTGGCTTGAGTACATCTGGGCGAGTGATGACGGCCGGTTGTACGAACTGTATGGATACCGGGCTCGGTGTGCAGCCGAGTCTGATGATTGTGTGAGTTATCTGCAGGTAGTCTAACCACGAAACGGTAGACGTGTAGCATTCGTGTGCGAGTGACGCTTAGTGCCACTGAACTAACGAAGCCGGCTAAATCCGGTATAGGTTTTTCTTTGTGAGGACGTAGTACCGACATGATCTGGTGACGCATCGACGTCACACCCCATTAAATGAGAAACTGCATTGTAAAACTTGAAAGTTTTAATCCGGAGTACTAAATATTGATGTAACTCCTTCCCTTAATCAGGATATTAAAAGTTAACAAGTTTTCAACTTATAGGCTATTAAGGACAGAGTCCCCTGTTTTCAGCTGATAGAAGGCTGAAGTTAATCAGAGTTAGAGGTTGAGTTCTTTCGAGGTTGGGGTCATATGACACATTTCTGGAAATAATTGGGAGAGATTTACATCTTTTCTGTTGAGGTCCAGAGGTGTTTCATCCCTTAACCAATCGAAAAATGCAGTAGAGTTGAAACTGCCCAGAAACAGGGCAGAGCAAATACTCTCTGTAACTCTCTGTAAATTGAGCATAACTTCCTGCATAAAAATCCAAAAATAGAAAATGAGGTAGTTATGAAAAATTTATGAGATGGGTTACAACTTTGTAATGCAAAGTTATGTCATATTGGGAGTAGAATTAACTGGAATTCTTGGATCAAATCAGTACCTCAAGCAGGGAGGTGCTGTCCAATTTTCTCCAGAAATTCTATCAACTTTGACATCTCATAACTTTTGAACCAGGACAGATCTTAGGCCAAGCAAATACTTTATGGAAAGCTATTGAAGTTAGCATTAACTTTGATGTTGAGCTCCAGAATTGGTTTTGCTTTAGCATGGCCTAAATCAGGTTGAAATGGAAACTGGTCAGAGCTGTCATGTTGGACAGCATATCAGCAGTCAAATTTGTTTAAATTTGAACTATGATTCCAAGTCTTATGAGTTCAATGACGTGTTATATGTTATAACTCAATGGTTTACTTTTCAAATAAATATTTGACATTTCTCAAATATGTTTTTACAGATTACAGCGGATTGACTGTTGGAGAACGGGTGGGTGGTGTCCCACTGTTCTCACCCCAGCGGCTATCCGGAAACGTTGAGGCAAATGCTTCAATATTTCGGGTATGATAAGATGCCACAGTACGTCGCCAAAGAAGAAGGGGAGGAGGGGAACAAGACGTGGACGATCCATATCGAAGTTCCTGCAGGGCCTACGCCACCCGGTTGGTTGCCGTTCACCGTCACGGTGAGAGGTAGACAACCGGAGGGGATGTGGCAAGTGGCAGCCCGCGACACCATGTCGCGCTTCTGCCAACTACACGTGAGGTCTATGGAGGGCACTCCATATGCGGTCGTTCTGGTGGAGGGACGGGCTAATCATGTGTGGGAAGGGAGGTACAGGGAGGCAACCGATCCGGTTTGCCCAAGGTACAACCTCGCAGAGGCGAACCTCAGCCTCCAATTGAAAGCAGGAAAGACCGTGATGGACAGCCAAGCTGTTCATACGTATTGTCTTGCTGCAAAGCTCAAGGAGAGCACAAGCCGTGGAGACCATTTCGAGAGTGCTCACAGCGCACTCCGCAATGTGCTCCTTCCGACGATTAAGCGACTGAACAAACAGCATAATCAGTTGCATCGTCTGAAGAAGGCAAGGAAGAAAAGCCGTGTTGACATCGCGGCGTTGCAAGAACAGGTGCAGGCTCTGACCCAGCAGAATGAGGTCCTTACTCAAGAGCGAGACGACGCTGTTGAGGAAGGGCAAGGCTGGGAAGAAGACTACAACCAGGCAATGGACAAGGTTCACGCGTTGCAGGACCTTGTACCGCCGGTATTGGGCATACCGGTGGTCTTGGGTCTTCCGGCAATGGGAGAACCCGAGATAGGAGAGGAGGTTGCAGACCTAGAGCCAGCAGCAGAGGTACCCGAGGAGGACGACCCCCAGGAGGTCGAGTTCTACTACGAGTAGGGGGTTACCGTTGCCTAGTAGGGCAACCAGAGTGGAGTAACCCAAGCTTTTGTAACCAGTGACATGTCGTGTAGGCAGTAGCGTATGTATAGGTAGTGACGACATGAGCACGACTTCTCGGAGACCCGAGAATAATGTATCTTGTATAAAGTTTACGGTTTATCAATATATGTGAATGTTGTGTAAATTAGTCATGCGTCACTTCAATACCTACTGTTTCATATGGAATTTTTAAGTATGACATGTGCTGATCGCTGCTGTTTTGAATTTCAGAATGACTCGTACTCGTGCCAATCCGGAGGTTGGGGGTTCTAGTCAAGGGGGAGAAACCTCCCAACAGCCTCCAGAGGACTCTTTGCTATGGGTGCAGTTCCGTGTACCAAATCAATGGCAAACTCAATGTCCCGGTCAGGTGGCATACCAGGAAGCTCTTCCGGAAACACGTCCGAGAATTCTTGAACCACTGGAATGCTGTCCAATGTTGCTCCTTCGACGTGGTTCAAATTGGCCTTATTTGTTGTTTGTTGGGCTGACTCAAACTCGATACGAATATCGTGCTCGTTTGTCAACTGCACGCTCCTTTCAGCACATTGGATTACTCCGTTGTGCTTGCTTAACCAATCCATCCCGAGTATTATGTCAAGCCCTTGGGAATCCAAGACAATGAGGTTGGCAAGGAAGTCTATCCCCCTTATTTTAAGGCTTACTTTCGGACATACTATATTAGTCCTCATCTCTCCACCGGGAGAATTAACCAACATAGCACAATTTAAGTGTGATATGGGTAGATTATGCTTGGCAACATACTTGGATGATATGAAGGAATGTGATGCTCCAGAATCAAATAAAATGGTGGCTGGGTTGGAGTTGGCAAGGAACGTACCAATTACGATGTCCTCAGCCAGTTGTGCTTCCTCAGCAGAGACATGGTTCATGTTGCCGTGAGCATAGTACTGCTGTCCACGGTTTCCTTGATTGTCCCCTTCGTTCGGCAGCGGGTTCTGCTTGGGCATGTTGCCTTGCTGTTCAGGACCTCTCCTCGGGCACTGGCTCGCGAAGTGTCATGTTTCCCCGCATGCAAAGCATGCCCTGTTGCCCACGGCAGCAGGTACGTTGGGGTGGGGGTTTCGAACAGGAGCGCCTATGTTGGGTCGGGGCACAGGAGGCAAAGCCACATGAGGTGTTTGTGCAATGGGTCGTTGATGTGGTGGCTGACTAGGGCGGTATGCAGTAGCGGTTGATCCATACTGCGGTGTAGATAGGGGCATGTACCGAGGTCGTACGTTGCTCCCTTTTGGCTGGTATGGCATCTTCCTCTTTCCCTCTCGCTCAATCTCTCGAATCTTGCTTTCAACCATTATAGCCTTGTCAACCAGCTTCTGGAAGCTTGCGTAGTCATTGTTGAGGAGCTGAACCTGGATCTCTTTATTCAACCCTCTCATGAACAGGTACTGCTTCCGTTGGTCCGAGTTGACATCTTCGGGGGCGTACCGGGACAGTTGTGTGAACTTGTTGAGATACTCATTCACAATTTTCTGTCCTTGGCGGAGACCTTCGAACTCCTGTCTCTTGAGTATCATTACACCAACAGGGATATAATGAGAGCGGAAACTCTCCTTGAACTCAGTCCAAGTGATCGTCTCCGGGTCGATATGAGCGTTGCACAGGGCATCCCACCAGTCAGCGGCAGCTCCCATGAGTTGGTGCAACGTAAAAAGAACCTTCTCTCGGTCATTGCACTGCACTATGGCAAGCTTCTTCTCCATCGATTTCAACCAGTCGTCGGCCTCCATGGGGTCGTTAGCTTGAGCAAAGGTGGGTGGTCGAGTCCTCATGAACTCTCCCAGTCTGTTATGAGCCGGCGGTGGTGGCGGTGGTGCCGGAACGGGGTTGTTGTTGTTGGCCTGCAACTGACCCAAAGTTTGGATCATGGTTTGCATAAGTTGATTCTGCATGGCCATCAACCGTTCCACGTTGTTCTCACTAGCTCCGGGGTTAACAGTAACTTCATCGTGGCCATCGTCTTGGTTGCCACGGACATTCCTTCCTTGGCGGCCGACATCTCCTCTCACCATCTGTGAGAGAGAATGAAATAGAATAGAGGTTAGAAGGTTAAATGGATCCCCCTAACTATATGCATCAAGGTGGATTGGACTATATATATTAGCCCATATGAGGATGTGAACAAGTGCTGAGGCATCTCACACCTCTTTTCTACACATGTGTGGATACGGACAATGCTTGAGACGTCCCACAACTCACACTAAACACACAATCACAAACAATCATCACAAGGGCTCACACAACTCCTATTCAAGGCTTATTCAAGGGGGTCCTATATGGCTTAGGGTGATGCCAATCTATGATCCAACTATGGCTTCTCCTAGGATTGTATCCTATGTCAAGGTAGTTCCAATGCCAATCTATGCATCCTAGTCTTGCATCCTATGGTCAGCGTGGCTTCTAATACCAAGCTGTTACTAGGGTGCGTCCTACAGTCAACGTGGCTCAGCTACCAATCTGTGATCATTATAGGCTTGTGACCTACAATCAACCGTGGTAGCTTGGTACAAATCCGTGGATTGCACCAATCTGCGACTAGGCATGGCGGCTTTAATATCAATCTGTGATCTATCTAGGTTGTGTGATCTACGATCAACCCGTGGCAGGTTGATACCAATCTGTGTCTGATACCAACTTGTGACTTCTATCTAAGCGTGTAACCTACCGTCAACCCGTGGCTCTGATACCAATCTGTGACGCCCTCAATTTCATGGAAAAACCACGGAACCGAGAACTGATGCATATGTGTGTCCAGGATGTTCATCACACATATACACATCATCCATAAACTGAATTTCACAATATATATAACCACGAATAACAGAGTTTATTACAAGGTTTCATGAGTCTTGGACTCAACTTGGCAGCAGAAGTCTAATCTTACAGCGGAAGTCTTATTTCTATGCAGCGGAAGTCTTCTAACTAGTTCGGAAGCAATCTAAGCAGCAGCGGCGGCTCCATCTCTACTCCATCCCCACAGGCAAGGTTGAGGACAGATTACACGCCTAATGTTCAACCTGATCTTCATAGTAATCTTCTCCTATTGCTGATGATGAAATAATAATGCAAGTTTGAGTACAATGATGTACTCAGCAAGTGCGGGAAAATATGATATGTAGTTCACAACAAGGTAGGTATAAAAAGGCCCATTGCAGAAAACAAAGTTATTTATCAAAACCACGATAAAACAGCAACTTAACTTTAACTGAACGTAATCCCAATATGCATTAAAATACCAATCATACCTCCATTATGTTCATCACTTTCCATGTCCCAACCAGACCTTAATGAACTTCATTCTTGCTCACGAATACCTTCTCGTATTCGCTACCATCTCACCAATACCATCTCGTATTCGCTACCATTTCATCTCATAAACAATTCCGTCTCACACTGAGACCAATCTCGTTGCCATGACTCAACCGTCGTGCGACCAAATCTTATCACCCGGACTCAACAGTCCCGAAAGACAAATCATAACCAATAACCATCCCAACTAATCATGGAAGTTGGCCAGGTGCCCGTGACCGTAAGCTCGACTATCATGATAGTTTTAGACTCGGCAGAGTTTGTACCACTTTACCCACAAGTTTGTGATTTCGTCACCCGTAGGCGACTGCAAAACCTCAATTATACCAGTACACAACCGTTGGTGTATGGTCAAGAGATTACAAAATAGCCTTTACAAAGGAGCTACTAGATGTATGGACTCACTAAGGTTTAACCGGCAGGCTAGAATCTCCAATTCTCCCACCCACGGGCCTCCTCTTGTGCCATGCAGTTCCCAGGGCAGTCCTCACTTGACTTCCATTCCCCGCGCCTTCCACGGTCCATAACAATCTAGTAACTTACCTAATTAGTCTGCTAAGCCGTACCCATACTTGGCCTTGTAGTGGCACTGTTATCCTGGCATGTGCTCGCATGAACCGGTCCTTAGATCTACGGCAATTAACCACCATCTCAGGCTACCTCATTCACAAACCCAGGCTTGCCTAGATCTCCCTCCGATCCATGTTTATTAACAACATCAGTTTCTCATTACCATTACGAGTGCAGTTAGCTAGACACATCTATCTCGCTCCCCAATCCTATTGACTCAGCGAAGCATAAAAGTAAAAACCATACCCGACTCATAAACTTCCCTGGCGACAAGGGTGGTTTAACCAAAACTAGTAAACTCCTATAAAAGGGTTTCCCATCATGTTTGACTCAGCGCACACACCTTTTCGCAAATAAAATAGTTTCCCAAAACATAGGATCAATATGGCCAAAGGGCACTTGCCTTGTTCTGGCAGTTCCGGTTGCTCAAAATCTTGTTGTTGTAGTCCGTCGTAGGTAGCCCCCTGAGCTTGTCCTTCTATTCTCGATCACGCATATACAAGGTTCACAGCAATCAATATCATGCAGAACTCTACTTTAAGATGCAATGATGCATATGCATGTTAATCCTATGGTGCAGTTTTGGTTTGTGCGAGTTCTTGCATGTTTGTATGGGGTTTTTATGGAGAACAGAGGTGTATAGATCAAATGTGGACGTGGCGATGATCTGGACATAAGATCTAGATCAAACCGATCAACACGTGATCTGTCCACGAAAAAGCTTCTGTTTCGAAGGAATTGAAAAAACAGATGCAAATAAAAATCGTGATGATGTCGTGAGGTGATAATGGAGACTTACCTTACGTTCTTCTTTGTCTCGGGGTGCTTCTCCTAGCAAGACAGATCGTTGGGCCTCTCTTCCGGTGATTTCCCGCGACTAAACTCCGGCGAAGGGTTTACTCGGCGAGTTTGGGGCTAGGGCTTCTAAGTTGTCGGCTCAGAGAAGATGTTACGACCAAGGGGTTTGTTTCGGGTTCTATTTATAAGAGGAAAACAAAGGGTTCTTATCTTATTGGACTTCGAATAAGAGTCCCATTCAAACTGTTTTTGAATCTTAACAACTTATCTCTTGCAGATTTGGTAACATTGTGGTAGTCGTGTCGGTTTCCTCAGTACTAGGCATTCCCACGCATACAGAAGAAAAGCCGTGTTGACATCACGGCGTTGCAAGAACAGGTGCAGGCTCGGACCCAGAAGAATGATGTCCTTACTCAAGAGCGAGACGACGCTATTGAGGAAGGGCAAGGCTGGGAAGAAGACTACAACCAGGCAATGGACAAGGTGCACGCGTTGCAGGACCTTGTACCCCCGGTATTGGGCATACCGGTGGTCTTGGGTCTTCCGACAATGGGAGAACCCGAGATGGGAGAGGAGGTTGTAGACCCAGAGCCAGCAGCAGAGGTACTGGAGGAGGACGACCCCCAGGAGGTCGAGTTCTACTCCGAGTAGGGGGTTACCGTTGCCTAGTAGGGCAACCAGAGAGGAGTAATCCAAACTTTTGTAACCAGTGACATGTCGTGTAGGCAGTAGCATATGTATAGGTAGTGACGACATGAGCACGACTTCTAGGAGACCCGAGAATAATGTATCTTGTATAAAGTTTATGCTTTATCAATATATGTGAATGTTGTGTAAATTAGTCATGCGTCACTTCAATACCTACTGTTTCATATGGAATTTTTAAGTATGACATGTGCTGATCGCTGCTGTTTTGAATTTCAGAATGACTCGTACTCGTGCCAATCCGGAGGTTGGGGGTTCAAGTCAAGGGGGAGAAACCTCCCAACAGCCTCCCGAGGACTCTTTGCTATGGGTGCAGTTCCGGGTACCAAATCAATGGCAAACTCAATGTCCCGGTCAGGTGGCATACCTGGAAGCTCTTCCGGAAACATGTCCGAGAATTCTTGACCCACTGGAATGCTGTCCAATGTTGCTCTTTCGACATGGTTCAAACTTGCCTTATTTGTTTTTTGTTGGGCTGACTCAAACTCGATACGAATACCATGCTCGTTTGTCAACTGCACGCTCCTTTCAGCACATTGAATTACTCCGTTGTGCTTGCTTAACCAATCCATCCCGAGTATTATGTCAAGCCCTTGGGAATCCAAGACAATGAGGTTGGCAAGGAAGTCTACCCCCCTTATTTTAAGGCTTACTTTCGGACATACTATATTAGTCCTCATCTCTCCACCGGGAGAATTAACCAACATAGCACAATTTAAGTGTGATATGGGTAGATTATGCTTGGCAACATACTTGGATGATATGAAGGAATGTGATGCTCCAGAATCAAATAAAATGGTGGCTGGGTTGGAGTTGGCAAGGAACATACCAATTACGACGTCCTCAGCCTGTTGTGCTTCCTCAGCAGAGACTTGGTTCACGTTGCCGCGAGCATAGTACTGCTGTCCACGGGTTCCTTGATTGTCCCCTCCGTTCGGCCGCGGGTTCTGCTTGGGCATGTTTCCTTGCTGTCCAGGACCTCTCCTCGGGCACTGGCTCGTGAAGTGTCATGTTTCCCCGCATGCAAAGCATGCCCTGTTGCCCACGGCAGCAGGTACATTGGGGCGGGGGTTTCGAACAGGAGCGCCTATGTTGGGTCGGGGCACTGGAGGCAAAGGCACATGAGGTGTTTGTGCAATGGGTCGTTGATGTGGTGGCTGACTAGGGAGGTATGCAGGAGCGGTCGATCCATACTGCGGTGTAGATAGGGGCATGTACCGAGGTCGTACGTTGCTCCCTTGTGGCTGGTATGGCATCTTCCTCTTTCCCGCTCGCTCAATCTCTCGGATCTTGCTTTCAACCAGTATAGCCTTGTCAACCAGCTTCTGGAAGCTTGCGTAGTCATTGTTGAGGAGGTGAACCTGGATCTCTTTGTTCAACCCTCTCATGAACAGGTACTGCTTCCGTTGTTCTGAGTTGACATCTTCGGGGGCGTACCAGGACAGTTGTGTGAACTTGTTGAGATACTCATTCACGCTTTTCTGTCCTTGGCGGAGACCTTCGAACTCCTGTCTCTTGAGCATCATTACACCAGCAGGGATGTAATGAGAGCGGAAACTCTCCTTGAACTCAGTCCAAGTGATCGTCTCCGGGTCGATATGAGCGTTGCACAGGGCATCCCACTAGTCAGCGGCAGCTCCAATGAGTTGGTGCAACGTAAAAAGAACCTTCTCTCGGTCATTGCACTGCACTATGGCAAGCTTATTCTCCCTGGATTTCGACCAGTCGTCGGCCTCCATGGGGTCGTTAGCTTGAGCAAAGGTGGGTGGTCGAGTCCTCATGAACTCTCCTAGTCTGTTATGAGCCGGCGGTGGTGGCGGTGGTGATGGCGGTGGTGCCGGAACGGGGTTGTTGTTGTTGGCCTGCAACTGACCCAAAGTTTGGATCATGGTTTGCATAAGATGATTCTGCATGGCCATCAACCGTTCCAGGTTGTTCTCACCAGCTCCGGGGTTAAGAGTAACTTCATCGTGGCCATCCTCTTGGTTGCCACGGACGTTCCTTCCTTGGCGGCAGGCATTTCCTCTCACCATCTGTGAGAGAGAACGAAATAGAATAGAGGTTAGAAGGTTAAATGGACCCCCCTAACTATATGCATCAAGGTGGATTGGACTATATTAGCCCATATGAGGATGTGAACAAGTTCCGAACCATCTCACACCTCTTTTCTACTCATGTGTGGATATGGACAACGCTTGAGACGTCCCACAACTCACACTAAACACACAATCACAAACAATCATCACAAGGGCTCACACAACTCCTATTCAAGGCTTATTCAACGGGGTCCTATATGGCTTAGGGTGATGCCAATCTGTGATCCAACTATGGCTTCTCCTAGGCTTGTATCCTATGTCAAGGTAGTTCCAATGCCAATCTATGCATCCTAGGCTTGCATCCTATGGTCAGCGTGGCTTCTAATACCAAGCTGTTACGAGGGTGCGTCCTACAGTCAACGTGGCTCAGCTACCAATCTGTGATCATTCTAGGCTTGTGACCTACAATCAACTGTGGTAGCTTGGTACAAATCCGTGGATTGCACCAATCTCTGACTAGGCATGGCGGCTTTAATATCAATCTGTGACCTATCTAGGTTGTGTGATCTACGATCAACCTGTGGCAGGTTGATACCAATCTGTGTCTGATACCAACTTGTGACTTCTATCTAAGTGTGCAACCTACCGTCAACCCGTGGCTCTGATACCAATCTGTGACGCTCTCAATTTCGTGGAAAAACCACGGAACCGAGAACTGATGCATATGTGTGCCCAGAATGTTCATCACACATATACACATCATCCACAAACTGAATTTCAGAATATATATAACCACGAATAACAGAGTTTATTACAAGGTTTCATGAGTCTTGGACTCAACTTGGCAGCGGAAGTCTAATCTTACAGCGGAAGTCTTATTTCTATGCAGCGGAAGTCTTCTAACTAGTGCGGAAGCAATCTAAGCAGCAGCGGCAGCTCCATCTCTACTCCATCCCCACAGGCAAGGTTGAGGACAGATTACACGCCTAATGCTCAATCTGATCTTCATAGTAATCTTCTCCTATTGCTGATGATGAAATAATAATGCAAGTTTGAGTACAATGATGTACTCAGCAAGTGCGGGAAAATATGATATGTAGTTCACAACAAGGTAGGTATAAAAAGGCACAATGCAGAAAACAAAGTTATTTATCAAAACCAAGATAAAACAGCAACTTAACTTTAAGTGAACGTAATCCCAATATGCATTAAAATACCAATCATACCTCCATTATGTTCATCACTTTCCATGTCCCAACCAGACATTAATAAACTTCATTCTTGCTCACGAATACCTTTTCGTATTCGCTACCATCTCACAAATACCATCTCGTATTCGCTACCATTTCATCTCATAAACAATTCCGTCTCACACCGAGACCAATCTCGTTGCCATGACTCAACCGTCATGCGACCAAATCTTATCACCCGGACTCAACAGTCCCGAAAGACAAACCATAACCAAAACCATAACCAATAACCATCCCAACTAATCATGGATGTTGGCCAGGTGCCCGTGACCGTAAGCTCGACTATCATGATAGTTTTAGACTTTGCAAAGTTTGTACCACTTCACCCACAAGTTTGTGATTTCGTCAACCGTCGGCGACTGCAGAACCTCCCTTATACCAGTACACAACCGTTGGTGTATGGTCAAGAGATCACAAAATAGCCTTTACAAAGGAGCTACTAGATGTATGGACTCACTAAGGTTTAACAGGCAGGCTAGAATCTCCAATTCACCCACCCACGAGCCTCCTCTTGTGCCATGCAGTTCCCAGGACAGTCCTCACTCGACTCCCATTCACCGCGCCTTCCACGGTCCATAACAACCTAGTAACTTACCTAATTAGTCTGCTAAGCCGTACCCCACTTGGCCTTGTAGTGGCACTGTTGTCCTGGCATGTGCTCGCATGAACCGGTCCTTAGATCTACGGCAAGTAACCACCATCTCAGGCTACCTCATTCACAAACCCAAGCTTGCCTAGATCTCCCTACGATCCATGTTTATTAACAACATCAGTTTCTCATTATCATTACGAGTGCAGCTAGCTAGACACATCAATCTCGCTCCCCAATCCTATTGACTCAGCGAAGCATAAATGTAAAAACAATACCCGACTCATAAACTTCCCTGGCGACAAGGGTGGTTTAACCAAAACTAGTAAACTCCTATAATAGGGCTTCCCATCATGTTTGAGTCAGCGCACACACCTTTTCACAAATAAAATAGTTTCCCAAAACATAGGATCAATATGGCCAAGGGGCACTTGCCTTGTTCTGGCGGTTCCGGTTGCTCAAAATCTTTTTGTTGTAGTCTGTCGTAGGTACCCCCCTGAGCTTGTCCTTCTATTCTCGATCATGCATATACAAGGTTCACAGCAATCAATATCATGCACAACTCTACTTTAAGATGCAATGATGCATATGCATGTTAATCCTATGGTGCAGTTTTGGTTTGTGCGTGTTCTTGCATGTTTGTTTGGGGTTTTTATGAAGAACAGAGGTGTATAGATCAAATGTGGACGTGGCGATGATCTGGACATAAGATCTAGATCAATCCGATCAACACGTGATCTGTCCACGAAAAAGCTTCTGTTTCGATGGAATTGAAGAAATAGATGCAAATAAAAATCGTGATGATGTCGTGAGGTGATAATGGAGACCTACCTTACGTTCTTCTTGGTCTCGGGGTGCTTCTCCTAGCAAGACAGATCGTTGGGCCTCTCTTCCGGTGATTTCCCGCGACTGAACTCCGGCGAAGGGTTTACTCGGCGAGTTTGGGGCTAGGGTTTCTAAGTTGTCGGCTCAGAGAAGATGTTACGACCAAGGGGTTTGTATCAGGTTCTATTTATAAGAGGAAAACAAAGGGTTCTTATCTGATTGGACTTTGAATAAGAGTCCCATTCAAACTGTTTTTTAATCTTAACAACTTATCTCTTGCAGATTTGGTAACATTGTGGTAGTCGTGTCGGTTTCCTCAGTACCAGGGATTCCGACGCATACAGAAGAAAAACCGCTTCAGAATCGCGTCCTTACGCGGCGATGAGCTCCGGAAGCTCCACGTGTCCATCGGGGGCCTGGTCTCCCTTTTCTGCAAAGACGAGCTCCGGTTGTGCCGCGTATCAAGCGAGCGAGACCTCGCTCTTTCTCAGTGGCGGGCTCCGCGTGCGCCACGTATCCTGCCGGGTCGGGACCTCCTCTCTATTCAGAGATGTGCTCCGCGCACGCCACGTGTCAGTGCCGGACCTCCCCTCTCTTCAGAGGTGGCTCCGGGTGTGCCATGTGTCAATTACGGACCTCCCTCTCTTCGGAGGTGAGCTCCGTGAGTGCCACGTGTCCCGTGTAGCTAAACCCTTCCATCCGCAGCGGCTAGCTCCAAAGCCAACACGTGTCCTGTGGGACTGGCCTCGCTTCTCCGCAGAGGCTAGTTCCGGGGGTAAGACGTGTCCCACGGGGGTCAGACCTCTCCTCCTTTTGCGGGGATGAGCCCCGAGCCTGCCACGTAGTCAATTTTAGTGGCGAACCACTCCCCATTTGCGGGGATGAACTCCGGACACGCCACGTGGCCAGCGGCTCGCGGAAAATGTCTACGGCGTTCTAGGCGAACTGGAATTGGCTCCTTTTGGCTATCTTTTGATTCTTCTCTGTTTCAATCTTATAAAAAAGTTTATGAAACATGAATATATGCAGAAATCGAAAATGAGGGTGTCACACAATGAGTACAGTATCATTATCAGAATTCTCATAAGAGACAACGGAGGCACTACCTTCAAGCTTACCCTTTTTCCATTTCCCTTTTCTTTGTTCTACAGCTTCCAACAATCATTGGTGACATGATTGTCCTTCTTGCAGTACCGGCAGAACTTATCATCTCGTTGTCCCCTGTACTTGGAAATACTTCTTTGATTTTTCTTCCCGTTACCTTTATTTCCTGAATTTGATTTCTTTTTTTCACTTTGTCCACAAACATTCAATGCCTCTCTGTTAGAATGACTAGCATCTTCCGAGTTTACCATCTGTTTCATCTTTTCTTTTGCTGTCAAAGCCTCATAGACCTCGGCCACGGTTAGAGTATCACAACTATATAGAATACTAGCTCGAAAGTTTGCATATGAAGGCGGAAGTGAACAGAGGAGAGTAGGAGCCAGGTCTTCATCTTCAAATTTTACCTCCATTGATAACAGATCAGCAACGATCTTCTTGAACACAGATATGTGTGTGAGCATGATCCACCTTCCTGCAACTTGTGCGTGAACAACTTCATCTTGATGTGCATCTTGCTAGTTAGATCTTTTTGCATGCAGATCGATTCTAGCTTCAACCAAACCGCGGCAGCGGTTTGCTCCTCCAAGCACTCCTGCAAAACATTGTTCAAAAGTTGCAGATGGATCTGAGATAAGGTATTACGATCTTTTCTTTTCTCTTCGGCCATCCAATCATTCTGGTTCTTCGTGGAACCCTCAATGGCTTCATCTAGATCATGATGCGCCAGCGCTGCCCACATCTTCACTTGCCACAATGAAATCTTGTGTCAAAATCCAATAGCGGAAGATCATACTTCATCGTCGTTGATGCCATGTGCCTGGCGGCACGGACCCTAGAACACTGGATCAAAAGTCTGGCTCTGATACCACTTGTTAGAATCAGACAACAAGAAAGTGTATATCGAAACAGAGGAGACATAGATTTTAACATGGAGAACCCCTCCAAGTCGAAGGAGAAAAAACCATGGGCATCGGCCGGCAAAATATCACTATATCAGGAGGTTTACAATCATGGGAGATTACAATCTTTTTTCATGCCTCTCCTGGAGGCTCACAAGGGATATTTATAGGTGGCGACTTAGAGTCCTAACCCTAGACAATCTAAGCCTCCCGGCGATGGCCCAAGCCTCTTGGCGATGGGCCTCCGCTTCACTACGGAAATCCTGCCTCTTTTATCTTCATTAGAATTTGGATCATCAATCAACAATACATAATCCAGGGTCTTTACATCTATGAGTAGAGTAGTTGGCGGAGGAGTTAAGTCCCGCCGCCTGACGAGCTGAGCGCTTCTGGCCATGCAGCAGGTGATGATGAACACACCGTCTTGTCGCCGCATCCTCTTGCTCTGCTGGGTGGCTCTATGCCGTTGTCATGCCTTGCCACCCTGTCTTGTCACCGTAATGGTGAAACGGCGAAGGAGGGAGGCGTGCACCGTGCGCCGTGCTTCTGGGGAAGGCGCGAGCCTTGAACGCACGGCCTGACAGCGCACTTCCTCCTTGACTTCTAATGCCCAAGGCCCAGGACGGATCATAGGATAAGTGGCGGCCCCGGAGCCCTCCTGAGCAGGGAGGAGGCTTAGAGCCCGGATACATGTGGCAGCTCCGGACTTCGCCTCAGCGGGAAGGCTTGGTCCGAGGCCAAGGGCACGTGGCGGCCCCAGAGCCCTCCTCAGTGGGAAGGAGGCTCAGAGCTCGGATACACCTGGCAGCTCCGTACCTCATCATAGTGGGGAGGATTTGTCCGGGGCCAAGGGCACGTGGCGGCTCCGGATCCCTCCTCAGCGTGGAGGAGGCTCACAGCCCGGATACCTGTGGCAGCTCCGGACCTCACCTCATTGGGAAGCTTGGTCCGAGGCCAAGGGAACGTGGTGGCTCCGGAGCCTAGGCACAGCGCCGGGCCCGACCTCTACAGGGATGCCAAATCCGGAGGCAAGGACACGTGACCGTGCCAGCACCCGCCCTAGCAGGGAGGAGGGGTATGGGATGTCTTTAACCCTCCACGCGGGGGTACTCTGTCTGCAGGGTATCGACAGTGGCCCCCAGGCCAATCTCGAGGGAGGCAACGATCCCGCAGGTGGAGCCTCCATCTATCGCGCGTGGTTTCTTTGGACCTGCACTTTGAAAGTCGAAGTGGCAGCGAGGTTCTAGCATAGTGGGTGTGCAGTTGTACCTGTCAGTCGAAAAGGCTGCACGTCCTTGGCATAATGGGCGTACTCGACAGTCGAAATGGCAGCACTCTTTAGTGTAGTGGATGCTTGTCTGCTATTGACTTGTAACACCCTTAAATTCATTACCATGCATTCAACACATTTTCATG
This sequence comes from Neostapfia colusana, assembly GCA_030760725.1. Taxonomy (NCBI): domain Eukaryota; kingdom Viridiplantae; phylum Streptophyta; class Magnoliopsida; order Poales; family Poaceae; genus Neostapfia; species Neostapfia colusana. Next base: position 96,518,121 of record JASWHV010000007.1, on the reverse strand, counting down.
TAGAGAAGCATTTGAAAGAACCATAGAAATGGAGAAAGAACCATAGAAATGGAGAAGGGAATATAGAAATGGAGAAAGGGACATAGAAATGGAGAGGGGAATATAAAAAAGAAAAAAGGGACATAGAAAATGGAGAGAAATGGAAATAAGATAGCTGAAATGAGTCATTCCCAAATTTCCCCCAAAATTCCCAAATCCCCCAATTCCCTGAATCCCCACATTTGGGGGAAATTTATCCCCAATGCAGCCGCAGCCTAAAAGGGGGAAAATCCCTTGGACTCTTTGGTTGAATCCCAAATTGACTAGGACTCTTTGGTTGAGTTCCAATTGGAGTAGAACTTATCTTTTCTCCCCCTTATAAATACAACCCCCAGCCCCCCCCTGGCCGCAGCCCCTCCCCCTCCCAAGTCGCCGAGTTGGCCACCCCCCTGCCGGAATTTGGTCGCCGGTGAGCCCCGCCGATGAGCCCCGCCGTCGAGCCCCGTTGTCGAGCCCCGCCGTCGAGCCCCGTCGTCGAGCCCTGCCGTCGAGTCCCACCGTCGAGCCCCATCGTCGAGCCCCGCCGTCTAGACCCGCCGACGAGCCCTGTCACGCCTCACCGTCGCCGGAGAAGAAGCCCGATGATCTGCCCTACCCCAATTTTCCATAGAAAAATCTCCCGCTGCTGCCATTGCTAGGAGAAAGGCCCTGCCACAAGGAAGAAGTGAGGTAGGTCTTCATTACCCATCTTATAATGTCGCCACTGTTTCTACGCATCCGTTTTCTTCGCCCCCTTCGAACAGAAACTTTTTCGTGTGGACAGATCATGTTTTGATCGGTTTTTGACAGTGGAATTGATCTAGATCGTGAGTCAAGATCATAACCACGTCCACACTTGATCCCAGCACCCTTGTTCATCATAAACCCCATGAAAGCCCATTAAAGCATGCAAGAATACATACAAACTGGTTTAATGAAACTGCACTATAGGATTTGCATTCATCTACCCCATTGCATCTTGAGTAAAGTTTGTGCATGATGATTGATTGCTGTGAATTTTATATGTGCGTGGTCGTGAGTAGAAGGACAAGCTCAAGAGGCCGTCTACGAGGAACTACAACACCAAGATTTCGAGACGCTTAAGGAACACGAACCAAGGGAGCAAGGAAAGTGCTCCTTCACCATACTGATCCCATGTTTAGAAACTGTTTTGTTTGCGAAAACTCGTATGCTTGAGTCAACTTGATGGGACACCCTTTTTATAGGAGTTTACTATTTTTGATAACCATCCTTGTCGCCGGGAAAGTTAATGAGTCGGGTATGGTCATTTTTCCTTTTTGCTTCGCTTAATTTACGGGATACGGGAAGCTGAATTAAAACATGGTTAGCTACTACACTCATATGAATAATGATGATAAGAACTTGATGATGTTAATGAGCATGTAATCACGGAGATCTAGGCAAGCATGGTTCACGGATGTTGCTGAATGAGATGGTGGTTTGCTTGCCGTAGATCTAAGGACCGGTTCATGCGAGCACGTGCCAGGAAAACAGTGCCACCACAAGGCCAAATATAGGTCCGGCTTAGCTGACTAATTAGGTGTGTTACTAGCTTGTTATGGACCGTTGGATGGCGCGGGGAATGGGAGTCGAGATGGACTGCCCTGGGAACTGCATGGCACAAGAGGGGGCCCGTGGGTGGCAGAATGGAGATTCGAGCCTGCCGGTGAAACCTCAGTGGGTCCGTACATCCTAGTAGCCTCTTTGTAAAGGCTATTTTTTGATCTCTTGGCCATACACCGACGGTTGTGTACTGGTATAATGGAGGTTCTTTCTAGTCGCCGATGGGTGACGAAATCACAAACTTGTGGGTAAAGTGGTGCCACCTCTGCAGAGTGTAAAACTATCATGATAGCCGTGCTTCCGGTCACAAGCACCTGGCCAACTTCCATGACTAGAGGCAAAACTTGGGATGGATGTTATGGTATGGTCATTGGGATTGGTTTTTGGACTGTTTTGAGTCATGACAATGAATTTTGTTTTGGTTATATGAATATGAGATGGTTATAAATATTTATGAGTATGAGATGAACTTGAGAAAGATTAATGTGGCTGGATGAGACTTGATAAATGGTGAATTATAATGAGAGAATTTTGCCGAATTACTTGATTATGATGGGATAAATTTCATCTAGAAATAGTTGCTGTTTTTATCTTGTTTGTGAAATAAAATTTGCTTGCTGCAATGAGCCTTTTCATTCCCTACCTTGTTGTAAGCTACATGTCATACTTTTTCTGCACTTGCTGAGTACGACATGTACAAACCCTTGCATTCCCACATATAAATCAGCTACAGGAGAAGAATATTTCAAGGAACATGTGGAGTACTAGGCGTGCGCACTACCTTCAACATGCCTGTGGAGTTTGTGACACCCGGTTCCAAAAATAGAACCAAGTGAATGCATATGTGTGCCTAGGATGTTCATCACACATACACATGTATTCCACAAACTGAATTCAGAATATAACCACGTACAAGTAATTTTTAAGTACTTTATTACATTGACTCATTGTCTCACTCATGAATATCTAACTTATTCTTGCAGCGGAAGTCTCTAAACGACAGAGGAAAATAACTAAACAGCAGACTCGAATCTTCAACTCCACAGGCATGTTGACGGTAGTTCGGACGCCTAGTACTCCACATGGTCCTCGAAGTACTCATCTCCTGTAGCTGATGTATATGTCATAATGCAAGGGTGAGTACGTGTCGTACTCAGGAAGTGTGGGAAAAGTATGACATGTAGCTTACAACAAAATAGGAAATTAAAAGGCTCTTTGCAGCAAGCAAATTTTATTTCACAAACATGGTAAAAACATCATCTATTTCTAGGTGAGTTAAATCCCAATATAACCAAGTAAAACAGCAATATTCCTTCACCATAATTCACCATTTATCAAGTCTCAACAAGCCAATAATCTTTCTCAAGTTCATCTCATAATCATAAATATTCATAACCATCTCATATTCATATAACCGAAACCAAGTTCATTGTCACGACTCAAAACATTCCCAAAACCAATCCCAATGACCATACCATAACATCCATCCCAAGTTTTGCCTCTAATCATGGAAGTTGGCCACGTGCTTGTGACCGGAAGCACGGCTATCATGATAGTTTTACACTCTGCAGAGGTGCCACCACTTTACCCACAAGTCTGTGATTTCGTCGCCCGTCGGCGACTAGAGAAACCTCCATTATACCAGTATACATATGTTGGTGTATGGCCAAGAGATCACAAAATATCCTTTATAAAAGGGCTACTAGATGTACGGACCCACTGAGGTTTCACCGGCAGGCTCAAATAACCATTCTCCCACCCACAGGCCCCCTCTTGCGCCATGCAGTTCCCAGGGCAGTCCTCCTAGACTCCCATTCCCCGTGCCATCCAACGGTCCATAACAATCTAGCAACACACCTAATTAATCAGCTAAGCCGCACCCACACTTGGCCTTGTGGTGGCACTGTTTTCCTTGCATATTATAGCATGAACCGGTTCTTAGATCTACAGCAAGTAAACCACCATATCATCCAGCAACATCCACGAACCAATCTTGCCTAGATCTCCCTGATTCCATGCGCATTATCATCTTCAAGTTCTCATCGTCATTATTCATATGAGTGCAGTAGCTAAACATGTTTTAATTCATCTTCACGTATCCCGTGAATTAAGCGAAGCAAAAAAGGAAAAACGACCATACCCAACTCATCAACTTTCCCGGCGACAAGGATGGTTAATAAAACTAGTAAACTCCTATAAAAGGGTGTCCCATCAAGTTGACTCAAGCATACGAGTTTTCGCAAGCAAAACAGTTTCGAAACATGGGATCAATATGGTCAAGGGACACTTGCCATGCTCCCGTGGCTCTTGTTGCTCAAGCGTCTCGAAGTCTTTGTGCTGTAGTTCCTAGTAGATGGCCTCTTGAGATTCTCCTTCTACTCACGACCAAGCACATACAAAATTTACAGCAATCAATCATTAAGCACAAACTTTACTCAAGATGCAATGGGGTAGATGAATGCAAATCCTATGGTGCTGTTTTATTAAACCAGTTTGTACGTGTTCTTGAATGTTTTATTGGGCTTTCATGGGTTTTATGATGAACAAGGGTGTAGGGATCAAGTGTGGACGTGGTGATGATCTTGACTCAAGATCTAGATCAATTCTACCGTCAAAAATCGATCAAAACATGATCTGTCCACACGCAAATGTTTCTGTTTGAAAGGGGCCAAGAAAATGGATGCATAGAAACAGCGGCGACGTCGTAAGATGGATAATGGAGACCTACCTCACTTCCTCCTTGTGGTAGGGCCTTTCTCCTAGCAACGGCAGCAGTGGAGAATTTTTCTATGGAAGACTAGGGTAGGACAGATCGTCGGCTTCTTTCCTGCGACGGCGAGGCGTGACGGGGCTCGTCGGTGGGGCTCGACGGTGGGGCTCGTCGGCGGGGCTCACGGCAGGGCTCACCGGTGACCATACTGACACGACCCCACGGTCTTGTCGAGCCAGGATCACGCTAAGGGGTGCTGCGTTGCACAGCACCGGATAACACACATCAAAGGTACAAGCGGAAGCAAAGTTTTAATACATAAAGAGGTTTATGAACATTTTTACAACAAAATGTGTTCAGTCTACACTCACCGGCGTAGACTACGCAACAAGTTCACGTTCAGCCCATGAACGTGTCCTTGCTAGCACACACGCACACTAACACGGCGGCGTGCATGACTCCCACTCGACGGGGTTCCCCTCCTGGGTTCCGTCTCCTCCTCGGGAGTCCCTTCCTCATAGAACCCTGCAAAAGCTTCAAACACAAGCAGTGAGAACGAAGGCTCAGCAAGACTGACCCGTCTCTCCTAAACATGGAACTTCTACATGAGGGGTAATAGGTACATAAGGTAAAACAAGTTGCAAAGGACTCGCCTAATTAGTGGAACCTTACTTTCAAGTTTTAGCAGCAGGTTGTGGAGAACCTTACGCTAAGGCACATGAGAGAGCCGCTATCAAACAAGGAACGCATTTCTCTCATGTACTTTGCCTAAAGTTTAAAGGAACTTTAATTAGCTCTAAACTATAGTAAATCATTAACAATCAAGTCCATCTTTCAATCAGCAACATTTTAACATGTAACTAGCCTGTTCTTTCTACGTCATGGTACAGTGAACAAGTGGTACTCACTGACCGCGAGAGACGGCGATTATAATCGATTTACACCTGCAGGGTTACCTGAATAACCCGTCACGTACGCCCGTACTCGATGTTGCCTACAGAAACCATCACGGACGTCGTACGCAACCACCTTTCACCCGTTAGCCAAATGTTGAACCGATCCAATCGTCCCGAGTAAGTGGTCTCTGCACGTGCATCTCAGTGCCGCCAGCCGATTTACACCTCGAGCTCTCAACCTACCCTCTGAACGACCAGCTATGCCTCAACACCCAGCTACCCGAGTTACATCGGTTTCCCGGTTCCCATATAGCCGGTAGGTCTTCGGTACTGTTCTAGCTTGTTCAACAGGCCCGCACACAGCTCGGTCCTCAATCGACACAAGCGGAGCTACAGCACACAGGCCCCAAAGTCCTTCTGCCCTTACTATCCGCTCCGTCTAATTTTTCTCGCTATGTGTATCATGTGCTATTTCTACCTGAGCGATGTGCCTCTAGCCTATTCTCGCGAGTAGTTCCAACTACTCGACTTGTACCGAATCCTACTCTATCTTTAGCATTGCAGTGGCTAACGAGTTTTTCAAACCTAATCCCAAACCATGGATTTCTTGGCTATGCATTTGGGTTTTCAAACAATACTCTAATGCAAGGAATAATGATACTCAAGTAAGTACTCAAAACAATAAAAATTTGTAAAAAAGGTTAATGCAAACCGGAGCTTGCCTTGCTGCTCTTGGTCATAGGCTAGCTGCTCTTCCGTTGTAACGAAGTCTAGGACTTCGGGTTCCTCCTCGACCTTAGCGACTACATGAGATACAGGTATATGTGTTAATTTAAATGCATTTGATTTTAATTAAACTTGTGAACCTTATAAGTCTCACTAGACAGACTCACTGACCCTGAAATTTTTACTGTGGCTTGGTTACAACCTAAACAGAGACTTGGTCAAGTTTTAGTTGCAGCAAAGCTCATTTGAGCCCTCCACAATTAATTATGTCATTGACCTTAATTTGAGGCTTTAGGGTGTTCTAGGGATTTTCATGGTGCAAGCCATGACTTTCTGAAAACTAGATTTTCAGAGGGTTCTAATGGAGTTGGTATCACTTAATTTGAAGGTCCCTAGCTAAAGATATGAGCTAAACAATTTCAGAGAAATTCTGAAAATGTTTCTGAACATTTTCTATTTTCTCTGGAACAGTTTTATTAATCACACCATTAGGTGGATCAAATGAGCTCAAATGGATCTGAAATTTTTATGGTAGTTCAGGGATATTTTTGTGAACATTCCAGCAAAAGTTCAGAATTTTCCTTCAAAGGGTTCTCCATTTAAAATTCTAAACATTTTAAATTTTGAAGAATTAATTCTGGAGAAATAAGGATTTTCATGAAGTTAAACTTGATTTGATGGAAAGTACTCAGAGAGATGAACCCAACAAAATTTGGTTCACTCGATTTGGATGTTCCTAGCCCAAGTTATGAGGATTTGAAGTTTGAATGAAATCTGAAAATCGGGAAAAGTTTAAATGTGCGGTGGGTCCACGGGGACATGTGTTGGGCGCTGCAGCGATGGCACACCGGGGTTCACAGAATTTCTGCATGCCAGCACACCAGATCCGAGCCGCAGATCGATCCCGATTTAAAATCCGAGCCGCTGACAGCCGGGACCCAACCCCTTCGTCTACTTCCCGACTCCCGCGTTCGGCCGCCGCGACGCCTCGCCGGAGAGCTCGCCGGCAGCCTCGGTGGTGCTCCAAACTTCATGATTCTGTCCGCACCTGCCTAAGTCCACTCGGGGAACACGGTTCTGGGCTCAGTTCATCATGACAACGGCCGGCACATGGTCAGCGACGAGCGGCGGCTTCGGAAGGACTTCGGCCGTGTTGGCCGACCTCCCTAGCACCTCAATCGATCGAGCGAACGGTCGGGGAGCATCAGGGTACATTAGGGAAGGTCAACATGAGCTCGAAGCAGCTCGGGAGAGGTTTGAAGTGGTCTCTCACCGTACGCCCGATACTTCCCGTATGCTCCGCCGACGGCAAACTTCGAAATACGCCGTGTACAGGGGTTCTCCGGCTAAAGGTTGTGAAGGCAACTTGTGCGCTACCAGGTCTAGTCTGTGTAGGAGCGGATTGAGACTCTCTAACCCTTCCTAGAATGTGAATTTGTTAGAACCGCACCCGAAGGTCGGGTCTGTACCGAGAAAGGGGAAAACTGGAAATTCACCGCCGGCGATCAAGCACTCGCGCTGTGGCTCTGGGGTGAGCAGCACCGGTCACCAACGCGTCCGTGGACGCCATAGCTTGGGTGTGACAACCTCCCGGTTGGGCTGTCCACGGGAGCCCGAAGTGCGGCGGCTTTAGGTCTCTGCATGGAACTCTCGGTATAGCCGAGATCAACCGGTTTTTGCGGATTTCTAACGACGGGGAAGAAGAAGGAAGACTCCTAGTACCTTGTCGTAACTCTGGAGGGATCGGGGAGGCTGTGATCGTGGCTCTCCAATCAGTTCCAAGAGGCGGCGGGAAGAATCCGGTTCTGTGTGCTTGTGAGGGGAAAATGGCGAGGGGGCTTCGGCCGAGGAGTGGGGCGCCTTAAGAAGCCTCCGAACCGACTTGTGCCCGCGCGTGGCCATGTAGATGGTGGCGCGGTGGCCTCCCTCGGTGGCGATCGCTGCTGAAGCCCGAGGACCCGAGTGAGAAAGTCTTCAGTCGGTTGAATCACTTCAGTGGCTGACATGTGGGTCGCACTCCCCTTTTAACCTCTGAACTTAACTCCATATTACTGTTGTAAACAGTAATCCCCACAATGCCCATGGTGATTTGAATTATTCACCCCTGAACCATTTGAATTGGTTAGCATTCAAATTGGGTTTGGTTTGACTAAATTTCAGCACAGGTTCAGTTTGATATTCAAATAAAGTTTGAATTTGCTACACTTAGCTCATGTCAAGATCAACTCCAAATGGAGTGAAAATTGGTGTGTGAGCTCACAAAAATGTGCTGAGTAAGAATATGCCTCCCACTTTTGAATTCATGTGATAAAAACAGTTTGAATTTGAATTTGAGTTCAAACTACCCTCTTTCTAGCTATACCCAAAAGTACCTCAACAAGGTTTTGAATTTGGGTGAAACTTGGCACGGACATTACTAGCAATGTGCAGGAGTTTTTCATATGTCCAGCCCCTAGATGATGCATGTGGGAAATACCACTTTTGCATTTTGTGAATTTATTCTCCAATGAGCATGTTGATAATGGTTACTTGCTCGTCAAATGTGTTCCTCAACTTTCTTCAAATGAGGTGTGTTGTGTGGTGATGAACACTTTAAATGTGTGTCAAAAATTGAGGCCTTTACATTCCTCCCCCCTTAAAAGAATCTCGTCCCGAGATTATAAGGTGAAAATGAGAGAGAGGACGGTGGAAAATTACCGGATATGCGACGTGAAAAAGTCGGGGTAGTTAGCGCGAAGAAATCCATCGCTCTCCCATGTCGCTTCGTCCATGGAGTGATTACTCCATAGAACTTTGTAGAACCACAACGTACGGTTGCGTGTGGTTCGGGCCTTCTCATCAATAACCTGAACCGGTTCCTCCCGATAGGTGAGATCCGGTTTCCGTTCTTCTATGTCCTCCAGCTGAATGGTAGTTGATTGCTTAAGAAACTTCCTCAGCTGGGAAATATGAAAGACGTCGTGCACACTGGAGAGTGCTTCTGGTAATTTCAGCCTGTATGCTACTGATCCACATCTTTCGGTAATCTGGAATGGACCGATGAATCGGGGTGCCAACTTTCCTCTCACCCTGAATCTGTTCACGCACTTCATTGGAGACACACGTAGGTATACGTGATCCCCGACTTCGAACTGCAATGGGCGTCTTCTCCAGTCTGCATACTGTTTCTGTCGGGATTGGGCGGCTTTTAGGTTCGTTTGAATCAGCCGAACCTTCTCCTCCGCGTTGTTGGCAAGGTCAATCCCGAAGGTAACCCTTTCGCCAGACTCACACCAATTCAGTGGTGTGCGGCATTTCCTCCCGTATAGCGCCTCGTAAGGCACCATCTTCATACTGGATTGGTACCCATTGTTGTACAAGAACTCGGCTAATGGCAAGTGATCATCCCAATTCTTGCCGTGGTTGACAGCGCAAGCTCGTAGCATATCTTCTAGAATCTGATTTACCTCTCGGTTTGCCCATCCGTCTGCGGGTGGTATGCTGAACTACGGATCAGCTTTGTCCCCCCAATGCAGCGTGCAGCTGCTCCCAAAAACGGGACACAAATAAAGTGCCCCGGTCCGATATAATGGTATGGGGTATGCCGTACAAGCATAGGATCCGTGAGATGTACAGTTCAGCGTACTTCTTGGCGTTGTAGTTGGTGTTGACCGGGATGAAATGGGCAACTTTGGTGAGCCGGTCGATGATTACCCACAGAGAATCATGTTTCTGAAAAGTGGTGGGTAAACCGACGATGAAATCCATGCTCACATCTTCCCACTTCCAGGCAGGAACGCCCAGTGGTTGTAGCAGTTCCGGTTTCCGCATATGATCTGCCTTCACCCTTCGACATGTATCACACTCGGACACGTACTTTGCGATTTCCCGCTTCATCCGTGTCCACCAAAACTTGCTTCTGAGTTCTTGATACATTTTGTTGCTGCCGGGGTGAATAGAAAATTTTAGTAAGTGAGCCTCATCAAAAATTTTCTTCCGTAACTCCAGGTTACGGGGTACGACGATCCGGTCCTTGAACCATAGGACGCGAGCTCCGTCTTTCCGGAAACATTTAAGCTCCCCACTGTCTACACGTCTCCGAAAATGCGACATGCCCTTGTCATGTTTCTGAGCTGCCGCTATCTCTTCACGGATGGTGGGGATCAAAGCTAAGTTGTAGAGAGCTCCATGTGGAATCACATGCAGTGGTGGTTTGCTCTCTTCCAACAGTGTGATGGTCAGGTTGTTGACGAGTGACTTGCGGCTCAGCGCATCTGCCACTACGTTTGTCTTGCCGGGGTGATAATGGATCTCTATTTCGTAATCATTTATCAATTCTAACCATCTTCGCTGCCTCATGTTCAGCTCCTTCTGAGTTAATATGTACTTGAGGCTCTTGTGGTCGGTGTATAAATGTACGAGGATACCGAGTAGGTAGTGCCTCCACATTTTCAGTGCAAGTACCACGGCACCGAGGTCCAAGTCGTGAGTTGGATATTTCTGCTCATGGTTTCTAAGCTGCCGTGACCCATACGCGACCACCCTTCGGTCTTGCATCAGCACACATCCGAGCCCAATGCCGGATGCATCGCAGTACACATCGAATGGTTTTGTTGTGTCTGGCTGCGCCAAAACCGGTGCTGATGTCAGGTGCTTCACTAATGCCTTGAACGCTGCTTCACATGCTGGACTCCAAACATATTTGGTAGCCTTCTTTAGCAGCTCCGTCATAGGCTTGGCAATTTTTGAGAAGTTCGGAATGAACCTCTGATAATATCCCGCGAGTCCGAGGAAACTCCGTACCTCGTGAACAGTTCTCGGGGATTTCCAATTCAGCACTTGTGTGATCTTGCTCGGGTCTACAGCGATACGCTCCGCTAAGATGATATGCCCGAGTAAAGGCACTTGCGATATCCAGAATTCGCATTTGCTGAATTTCGCGTATAGCTTGTGATCCCGCAGCCGTTGCAAGACTATACGCAGATGCTTCTTGTGATCTCCCTCCAACTTGGAATATACCAGTATGTCATCGATGAAGACCACGACAAACTTGTCCAGCTCCGGCATGAATACCGAGTTCATCAAGTACATGAAGTGAGCTGGAGCGTTGGTGAGACCGAAGGACATGACCAGGTACTCATAAAGCCCGTACCTTGTCGAGAAAGCCATCTTCGGAATATCCTCAGCCCGTATCTTAATCTGATGGTACCTGGATCTTAAGTCCATCTTGGAAAAGATCTTTGCTTCGACCAACTGATCAAACAACATGTCGATCCGTGGCAACGGGTACTTGTTCGTGATGGTTACGGCGTTTAGTGGACGATAGTCCACGCAAAGCCGCAACGTCTCATCCTTCTTCACAAATAATGCCGAACAGCCCCATGGTGAGGAGCTCGGCCTAATAAAACCCTTCTCCAGCAGGTCCGTTAGCTGGGTCTTTAGTTCAGCCAACTCCTTGGGCGCCATCTTGTATGGCCTTCGGTATATTGACATGGTTCCCAGTGCAAGTTCAATCTTGAACTCCACGTCTCTATCAGGCGGCATCCCCAGTAAATCATCCGGGAACACGTCAGGGAACTCTCGGACCACTGGAATATCTTCCAATCTGATGGTTGTGGATTGATAGACACTTGTAAGTTTTATTTCTGGACTGTCCAGAAACAAGGAATGAGATTCATGCACTTCTGAGTTCAAGTGCACAGTTCGGAGGACGGTGTTTAAAACAGCGTGGAGGGTTAACCACGACATCCCTAAGATGACATCGACCTTTTGTCCCTCTATAATTATGAGAGACGTAGGGTATACTCTACCCTCTAAGCACAATGGCGCTTTTGGGACCATCATGCTTGCTGAAATTTTCCCACCCGGTGAACAGATCACATAACGACTATCGGTGGGTAGTATTTGCAAGCTATATCTATCAATGAAAGCTTGGGTAATGAAGCTATGTGTGGCGCCTGAATCAAACAACACTATGGCGGGATGCTGGTGGAGTTGGAACATACCCGCAAGGATTGGCTCACCCTCCGGCACGTCCTCTATGGCAAGCTAGTGGACAGTGCCGGGCCTGGGGTTTGCCTGCCGTGCATTAGTAGGGTTCCGGGGCTGATTCCTCCCCGAAGTTGCGGTGCAACTCCGCCGCCTTGTCTCTCCGGACAAGTGCTGGCGAAGTGTCCTGGGCGACCACATTTGTAGCATGTGACCTCTGCTTGTCTGGTGCTTGGGGGACGAAAGCCCGGCATGTGCTGCTGAGGTGCATACGCACGCGGCATCGCCCGCTGTTGCTGTTGTTGTTGTGGAGGTGGTACTGGCAGTGCCGGCCTGAACGCCGGTGACGAATACGTCCGACTGCGGAATGGCATCGGCCTTTGTGGTGGCTGCCAGAGTGGACCTGATGGTGGGTGATTCACCATCCGAAATTTCTGAGAAGGACCGCCTCCTTCTCCGCTGCTTTGCGGCGCGCTTCGCTTTCTCTCTGCCGCCGCTAACTCCTTGCCGGAGTCCTCCTGAACAATCGCAGCATCAATTATGTCGTTGAGGCTGCCACGATTGAATATCGCCAATTTTTCCTTCAGGAGCGGATTAAGCCCCTGGTAGAAGTGGTCCTGCCGCTTCTCGTCAGTATCAGCGTGATACGACGCGTAGAGCGCGAGATCGTTGAACGCCCTGGAGTATTCCAGCGCGTTCTGGCTTACTTGCTGCAGGTGTAAAAACTCCTGCGTCTTCCTCTTCATGAGACCCGGCGGTATGTGATAGGCCCGGAAGGCCGTCCGGAACTCCGCCCAGGTCATAACTCGGTCGGTGGGCTGTGAAGCACAGAAGTTTGCCCACCACGCGCTCGTGGATCCCTGGAGCTGTTGGACCATGAACTGAGTCTTGCGCTGCTCACTCACTTGGAGCAGCCCGAACTTCATCTCCATCGTGCGGAGCCAGTTGTCCGCATCGAGGGGTTCATCCACCCTTGAGAATGCCGGGGGATGAGTTGCTAGGAAGTCGTAGTAGGAGCTCTGTTGGCGCTCCTCACAATCTTGACGTCTCTCTGGTCGAGACGTATTTGCAATAAGGGTATGCAGCAACTCCGTGTGCTGCTGCTGAGAACCCGCCATTGCCGCAACGATGTCGGCTAATGTAACCGTTGGCGGTGGCGGTGGCGGTGTTTGCTGTTGCTGTTCTGCTGTTGCTGTTGCTTTCCCGAGGAGTCTTCGGGAGGCTGTTGGGAGGTTTCTCCCCCATGACTAGAACCCCAAACGTCTGGGTTGGCACGAGTACGAGTCATTCTGAAATTCAAAACAGCAGCGATCAGCACATGTCATACTTAAAAATTCCATAAGAAACAGTAGGTATTCAAGTGACGCATGAATAATTTGCACAACATTCACATATATTGATAAAGCATAAACTTTATACAAGATAGATTATTCTCGGGTCTTTTAGAAGTCGTGCTCATGTCGTCACTACCTATACATACTCTACTGCCTACACAACATGTCATCGGTTACAAAAGTTTGGGTTACACTACCCTGGTTGCCCTACTTGGCAACGGTAATCCCCTACTCGGAGTAAAACTCGACCTCTTGTGGGCCGTCCTCCTCTGGTACCTCTGCTGGTGACTCCGGATCTACAACCTCCTCTACCATTTCGGGTTCTTCCATTGCTGGAAGACCCAAGACCACCGGTATGTCCAATACCGGAGGTACGAGGTCCTGCAACGCGTGCACCTCGTCCATGGCTTGGTTGTAGTCTTCTTCCCAGCCTTGCCCTTCCTCAATAGCGTCGTCCCGCTCTTGAGTAAGGACCTCATTCTGATGAGTCAAAGCCTGCACCTGTTCTTGCAGCGCTACGATGTCAACACGGCTTTTCTTTTTCACCTTTTTCAGACGATGCAACTGATTGTGCTGTTCATTCAGTCGCCTGATCGTCGGAAGGAGCACATTGTGGAGTGCGCTGTGAGCACTCTCGAAATGGTCTCCACGGCTTGTGCTCTCCTTGAGCTTTGCGGCGAGATGCTCTGTATGAACAGCTTGGCTGTCCATTACGGCCTTTCCAGCCCTCATCGGGAGGCTGAGGTTCGCCTCCGCGGGGTTGTACCTTGGGAAACCCGGATCGGTTGCCTCCTTGTACCTCCCTTCCCACACATGATTCGCCCGTCCCTCCACCCGAACGAGCGCGTATGGAGTGCCCTCCATCGCTCTCACGTGTAGCTGGCTGAAACGTGGCATGGTGTCACGGGCTGCCACTTGCCACATTCCCTCGGGTTGTCTACCTATCACCGTGACGGTGAACGGCACCAACCCGGGTGGTGTAGGTCCTGCAGGAACCTCGACATGGATTGTCCACGTCTTGTTCCCCTCCTCGCCTTCTTCCTTGGTGAAGTACTGCGGCATCTGGTTGTACCTTAAATATTGAAGCATCTGCCTCAATGATTCCGGATAGCCGCTGTGGTGAGAACAGTGAGATTCCACCCACCCGTTCTCGAAATGTTTATCCGCTGTCATCTGTAAAAACATATTTGAGAAATGTCAAATATTTATTTAAACAGTAAACCATTTAGTTATAGCATAACACATGTCATTGAACTCATAAGACTTGGAATCCTAGTTCAAATTTAAACAAATTTGACTGCTGATCTGCTGTCCAACATGACAGCCCTGACCAGCTTCCATTTCAACCTGATTTAGGCCATGCTAAAGCAAAAACAATTCTGGAGCTCAACATCAAAGTTAAAGCTGAATTCAATAGCTTTCCAGAAAGTATTTGCTTGGCCTAAGAGCTGTCCTGGTTCAAAAGTTATGAGATATCAAAATTAACAGAATTCCTGGAGAAAATTGGACAGCACCTCCCTGCTTTAGGTACTGATTTGATCCAAGAATTCCAGTTAATTCTGCTCCCAATCTGACAAAACTTTTTGTTACAAAGTTGTAACCCATCTCATGATCTTTCCAGAACTACCCCATTTTCTATATTTGGATTTTTATGCAGGAAGTTATACTCAATTTACAGAGAGTTTACAGAGTCTGTTTGCTCTGCCCTGTTTTCTGGACAGTTTCAACTACACTGCATTTTTCGATTGGTTAAGGGATGAAACACCTCTGGACCTCAACAGAAAAGTTTTAAATCTTATCCAAAGATTTCAAGAAATGTATCATATGACCCCAACCTCGAAAGAACTCAACCTCTAACCTCTGATTAACTTCAGCCTTAATTCAGCTGAAAACAGGGGACTCTGTCCTTAATAGCCCATGAGTTGAAAACTTGTTAACTTTGAATATCCTGTCTAAGGAAAGGAGTTACATCAAAAAGTGCTCCGGATCAAAACTTTCAAGTTTTACAATGAAGTTGTTCATTTAGTGGGGTGTGACGTCGATGTGTCACCAGATCATGTCGGTACTACGTCCTCACAAAGAAAAACCTATACCAGACTTAGCCGGCTTCGTTAGTTCAGTGGCACTAAACGTCTCTCGCACACGGATACTACACGTCTACCGTTTCGTGGTTAGACTACCTGCAGATAATTCACACAATCGTCAGACTCGGCTTCATACCGAGCCCGGTATCGATACAGTTAATACACCCGGCCGGCATCACTCGCCCGGATGTTCTCAAGCCAAACACGCCTTGAGTTACGTGTTCACGTTACTGACCACGTGACGGGGCCTCCCAAATTGCACCACGCACGCCCAGGGACAGATGTTGCTCGAATACCCCAAACGACATGAAGAGTCGTAGAGAATATTAAATCGAGTCGGGTTACCTGCCACCCGTGGGGCTCCACCCTTCAGCTTGTGCGCACTGGTGGACAGCGCTTACGTGCACCCCCAAGACATAAAACGTCCCAAGATGCACGATTTTCCGACATAAGCAAATAGGTCAGTATGTCACTTTCTATACACTAATAACATCCTTATATAGGCTACTAACTCGTTCCTCACTGGATTTTTGAAAAACATTACCTTTTTAGTGCGTTAAACCTCAAGCGATCTCTGATACCAGCGCTGACATGACCCCACGGTCTTGTTGAGCCAGGATCACGCTGAGGAGTGCTTCGTTGGACAGCACCGGATAACACACATCAAAGGTACAAAGCAAAAGCAAAGTTTTATTACATAAAGAGGTTTATGAACATTTTTACAACAAAATATGTTCAGTCTACACTCACAGGCGTAGACTACGCATCAAGTTCACGTTCAGCCCGTGAACGTGTCCTCTCTATCACACACGCACACTAACATGGCGGCGTGCACGACTCCCACTTGACAGGGTTCCCCTCCTTGGGTTCCGTCACCTCCTCGGGAGTCCCTTCCTCAAAGAACCCTGCAATAACTTCAAACACAAGCAGTGAGCACGAAGGCTCAGCAAGACTGACCCGTCTCTTCTAAACATGGAACTTCTACATGAGGGGTAATAGGTACATAAGGTAAAACAAGTTGCAAAGGACTCTCCTAATTAGTGGAACCTTACTTTCAAGTTTTAGCAGCAGGTTGTGGAGAACCTTACGCTAGGGCACATGAGAGAGCTGCAATCAAACAAGAAACACATCTCTCTCATGTACTTTGCCTAAAGTTGAAAGGAACTTTAATTAGCTCTAAACTATAATAAATCATTAACAATCAAGTCCATCTTTCAATCAGGAACATTTTAACATGTAACTAGCCTGTTCTTTCTACGTCACGGTACAGTGAACAAGTGGTACTCACTGACCATGAGGGACGGCGATTATAATCGATTTACACCTGCAGGGTTACCCGAATAACCCGTCACGTACGCCCGTACTCGATGTTGCCTACAGCAACCATCACGGACGTCGTACGCAACCACCTTTCACCTGTTAGCCAAATGTTGAACCGGTCCAATCGTCCCGAGCAAGAGGTCTCTGCACGCGCATCTCAGTGCCGCCAGCCGATTTACACCTCGAGCTCTCAACCTACCCTCTGAACGACCAGCTATGCCTCAACACCCAGCTACCCGAGTTACATCGGTTTCCCAGATCACTTAATTTGAAGGTTGCTAGCTACCGATATGAGCTAAACAATTTCAGAGAAATTCTGAAAATGTTTCTGAACATTTTCTATTTTCTCTGGAACAGTTTTATTAATCACACCATTAGGTGGATCAAATGAGCTCAAATGGATCTGAAATTGTTATGGTGGTTCAGGGATATTTTGGTGAACATGCCAGCAAAATTTCAGAATTTTCCTTCAAAGGGTTCTCCATTTAAAATTCTAAACAGTTTAAATTTTGAAGAATTAATTCTGGAGAAATAAGAATTTTCATGAAACGAAACTTGATTTGCTGGAAAGTACTCAGAGAGCTGAACACAACAAAATTTGGTTGACTCGATTTGGATGTTCCTAGCCCATGTTATGAGGATTTGAAGTTTGAATGAAATCTGAAATCGGGAAAAGTTTAAATATGCCGGTGGGTCCACGGAGACACGTGTTGGCCGCTGGAGCGACGGCACACCGGGGTCCATGGAGTTTTTGTGCACCAACACACCAGATCCGAGCCGCAGACTGATCCCGATTTAAAATCCGAGCCGCTGACAGCCGGGACCCACCTCCTTCGTCTACCTCCCGACTCCCGCGTTCGGCCGCCGCGACACCTCGCCGGAGAGCTCGCCGGCAGCCTCGGTGGTGCTCCAAACTTCATGATTCTGGCCGCTCCTGCCAAAGTCCACTTGGGGAACACGGTTCCGGGCTCAGTTCGTCATGACAACGTCCGGCACATGGTCGGCGATGAGCGGCGGCTTCGGAAGGACTTCGGCCGTGTCGGCCGACCTCCCTAGCACCTCAATCGATCGAGCGAACGGTCGGGGACATCAGGGGACCTTAGGGAAGGTCGACATGAGCTCGAAGCAGCTCGGGAGTGGTCCAAAGTAGTCTCTCACCGTGCGCCCGATGCTTCCCGTATGCTCCGCCGACGGTAAACTTCGAAATACGCCGTGTACAGGGGTTCTCCGGCTAAAGGTTGTGAAGGCAACTTGTGCGCTACCAGGTCTAGTTTGTGTAGGAGCGGATAGAGACTCTCTAACCCTTCCTAGAGTGTGAATTTGTCAGAACTGCACTCGAAGGTCGGTCTGTACCGAGAAAGGGAGAAACTGGAAATTCACCGCCGGCGATCAAGCACTCGGGCTGTGGCTCGGGGGTGAGCAGCACCGGTCACCAACGCGTCCGGGGACGCCTTTGCTTGGGTGTGACAACCTCCCTGTTGGGCTGTCCACGGGAGCCCGAAGTGCGGCGGCTTTAGGTCTCTGCATGGAACTCTCGGTATAGCAGATATCAACCGGTTTTTGCGGATTTCTAACGACGGTGAAGAAGAAGGAAGACTCCTAGTACCTTGTCGTAGCTCTGGAGGGATCGGGGAGGCTGTGATCGTGGCTCTCCGATCAGTTCCGAGCGGCGGAGGGAAGAATCCGGTTCTGTGTGCTTGCGAGGGGAAATTGGCAAGGGGGCTTCGGCCGAGGAGTGGGGCGCCTTAAGAAGGGCTCCGAACCGACTTGTGCCTGCGCGGCGGCCTTCCTCGGTGGCGATCGCTGCTGAAGCCTGAGGACCCGAGTGAGAAAGTCTTCAGTCGGTTGAATCACTTCAGTGGCTGACATGTGGGTCCCACTCCTCTTTTAACCTCTGAACTTAACTCCATATTACTGTTGTAAACAGTAATCCCCACAATGCCCATGGTGATTTGAATTATTCACCCCTGAGCCATTTGAATTGGTTAGCATTAAAATTGGGTTTGGTTTGACTAAATTTCAGCACATGTTCAGTTTGAAATTCAAATAAAGTTTGAATTTGCTACACTTAGCTCATGTCAAGATCAACTCCAAATGGAGTGAAAATTGGTGTGTGAGCTCACAAAAATGTGCTGAGTAAGAATATGCCTCCCACTTTTGAATTCATAGGATAAAAACAGTTTGAATTTGAATTTGAGTTCAAACTACCCTCTTTCTAGCTATACCCGAAAGTACCTCAACAAGGTTTTGAATTTGGGTGAAACAATGTGCTGGAGTTTTTCATATATCCAACCCCTAGATGATGCATGTGGGAAATACCACTTTTGCATTTTTTGAGTTTATTCTCTAATGAGCATGTTGATAATGGTTACATGCTCTTCAAATGTGTTCCTCAACTTTCTTCAAATGAGGCGTGTTGTGTGGTGATGAACACTTTAAACATGTGTCAAAAACTGAGGCCTTTACACAAACTCCGGCAGGGGGTGGCCAACTCGGCGACTTGGAGGGGGGGCTCCAACTCGGCGACTTGGGGAGGGGGAGGGCTGCGGCCGAGTGGGGGTGGGGGGGCTGGGGGTTGTATTTATAAGGGGGGGGGTGACACGACCCCACTGGTCCTGTCGAGCCAGGATCACGCTGAGGGGTGCTGCGTTGCACAGCACCGCATAACACACGTCAAAGGTACAAAGCGGAAGCGGAAGCTTTATTACATAAACAAGTTTATCAACATGTTTACATCAAAATAAGTTTAGTCCACACTCGCGGGCGTAGACTAAGCATCAAGTGCACGTTCAGCCCTCGAACGTGTCCTTGCTAGCACACACGCACACTAACTCTGCGGCGTGCACGACTCCCACTCGACGGGGTTCCCCTCCTGGGGTTCCGTCTCCTCTTCGGGAGTCCCTTCCTCATAGAACCCTGCAAAAGCTTCAAACACAAGCAGTGAGCACGAAGGCTCAGCAAGTCTGACCCGTCTCACCTAAACATGGAACTTCTACATGAGGGTAATGGGTTACATAAGGTAAAATCATTTGCAAGGACTCGCCTAATTAGTAGGACCTTACTTTCAAGTTTTAGCAGCAGGTTGTGGAGAACCTTACGCGAAGGTACATGAGAGAGCCGCAATCAAACAAGAAACGCATTTCTCTCATGTACTTTGCCCAAAGTTGAAAAGAACTTTAGTTAGCTCTAAGCTACAGCATATCATTAACAATCAATGTCCATCTTTCAATCAGCAACATTTTAACATGTAACTAGCCTGTTCTTTCTACGTCACGGTACAGTGAACAAGTGGTACTCACTGACCGCGAGGGACGGCGATTATAATCGATTTACACCTGCAGGGTTACCCGAACAACCCGTCACGTACGCCCGTACTCGATGTTGCCTACAACAACCATCACGGACGCCGTACGCGACTACCTTTCACCCGTTAGCCAAATATTGAACCGGTCCCATCGTCCCGAGCAAGAGGTCCCTGCACGCGCATCTCTGTGCCGCCAGCTGATTTACACCTCGAGCTCTCAACCTACCCTCTGAACGACGGGCAATGCCTCAATACCCAGCTACCCGAGTTACATCAGTTTCCCGGTTCCCATATAGCCGGTAGGTCTTCGGTACTGTTCTAGCTTGTTCAACAGGCCCGCACACGGCTCGGTCCTCAATCGACACAAGCGGAGCTACAGCACACAGGCCCCAAAGTCCTGCTGCCCTTACTCTCCGCTCGGTCTCATTTTCTTGCCATGTGTTTCATGTGCTATCTCTACCCGAGCAATGTGCCTCTAGCCTATTCTCGCGAGTAGTTCCAACTACTCGACTTGTACCGAATCCTACTCTATCCTAGCAATGCAGTGGCTAACGGGGTTTGCAATCCTAAACCCCAACCCATGGTTTTCTTGGCTATGCAGTGGGGTTTCCAAACAAGACTCTGATGCACAACATAAAGAAAACAAGTATGTGCTCAAAACAATAAAAATTTATAAAATGGTTAATGCAAACCGGGGCTTGCCTTGCTGCTCTTGGTCGTAGGCTAGCTGTTCCTCCGGAGTAACGAAGTCTAGGACTTCGGGTTCCTCCTCGACCTTAGCGACTACATGATGGAAACAATATATGTATTAATTTAGTGCACTTGTATTAAGTTTGAAGTTGTGAAGTCTATAACCTTTGCTAGATAGACCTAATGACTGTGAAACTTTTACTGTGGCTTGGTTACAACCTAAACAAAGACTTGGTCAAGTCTTAGTTGCAGCAAAGCTCATTTGAGCCCTCCACAAATAATTATGTCCTTGACCTTAATTAAAGGCTTTTAGGGTGTTCTAGGTAGTTTCATGAAACAAACTATGACTTTCTGAAAACTAGATTTTCAGAGGGTTCTAATGGAATTGGTCTCACTTAATTTGGAAGTCTCTAACTAAAGATATGAGCTAAACAATTTCAGAGAAAATTCTGAAAATGTTTCTGAACATTTTCTATTTTCTCTGGAACAGTTTTACTAATCACACCATTAGGTGGACTAAATGAGCTCAAATGGATCTGAAATTTTTATGGTAGTTCAAGGATATTTTGGTGAACATCTCAGCAAAATTTCAGGATTTTCCTCCAAGTGATTCTCCAGTTAAAATTCCTAACAGTTTAAACTTTAAGGAATTAATTCTGGAGAATTAAGGAATTTCATGAAGTGAAACTTGATTTTCTGGAAAGTACTCAGAGAGCTGAATCCAGCAAAATTTGGTTCACTCAATTTGGAGCTTTCTAGCCAAAGTTATAAGGATTTGAAGTTTGAAGGAAATCTGAAAATCGGGGAAAAGTTTAAACTCGCGCGTGGGCCCAGGAGACACGCGTCGCACGCCGAAGCGACAGCACACCGCGGCCCACAAGGCTTTTGCGCGCCAGCACACCCGATCCCGGCCGCAGCCGGATCCCGATTCAAAATATCGGCCGCTGACAGCTGGGGTCCACCCCCTTCTTCAACCTCGCGACACCCGCGCTCCGCCGCCGAGGGACCTCGCCGGAGAGCTCGCCGCCGGCTGCTGTACAGCTTCAAACTTCTTGATTCTGGCCGCCCCTGCCTACTTTTACTTGGGGAACATGATCCGAGGGTCAGCTGCTCATGACAACGGCCGGAGCATGGTCGGCGACGAGCCGCCATATCGGAACGACTTCGGCCATGACGGCTGACGCTCCTAGTACCTCAGCTACTTGGGAAATCGGTCGGGGAGCATCAGTGGACCTCAGAGAAGGTCGACATGAGCTCGAGGCAGCTCGGGGAAGGCCCGAAATAGGTCCTCACCGTGCGCCCGATACCCCCCGTGCGTTCCGCCATCAGTAGACCTTGAATTACGCCGGGCACAGAAGTCCTCCGGCCCAGAGTTGTGAAGGCAACTTGTGCGTCACCGTGTCTAGTTCGTGTGGGAGTGGCCTGAGGCCCTCTAATCCTTTCTAGAGCACGAATTAAACAGAATCGTACCCGAGGGTCGTTCTGCACACAGAAAGGGGAAAAGTGGAAATTCGCCGCCGGTGAGCAACCACTCGAGCTGTGGCTCGGGAATGAGCAGCACCGATCACTTGCGCGTCCAAGGGTGCCTTGGCTCGGGCGTGACAACGCCCAGGTTGGGCTGTCCACGAGAGCCCGAGGTGCGGCGGTTTCCAGTTCCGAGTTTGATCTTTCGGCACAGCCGATATCACTCGGTTTCAATCGATTTCTATCAATGGAAAGGATGGAGGATGGTTGCTAGTACCTTGCTGGGACCTTGGAATGGACAGAGGAAGCTGCGATCAGCTCGATCCAGCAGGAACTCGAGCGCCGGTGATGGCAGTGGAGAAATGGATCGTGCACGTCGGCAGCTCGGGGAATGGCGACTGAAGCACGCCGGGGAGGGAATAAATAGGCCGGTCGGCCGGTCTCCGGCTTGGGGCACGCAGCAGGAGCTGGCGCCGGCTGCCCCCTTCGGTGGCGCGCGCGCACAACAGCCGGGAACCGACTGAACTGTGGTTCAGTCGGTTTGCTTTGAGGCTGAGGCTGACATGTGGGTCCCACTCCTCTTTTAACCTCTGAAATTTATTCCTAACAGCTGTGGTAAACAGTGAACCCTATTCTACCCTTGGCAACTCAAATTATTCACCCAAGAGCCATTTGAATTGATCAAAGTTCAAATGAGGTTTGGTTTGAATGAATTTCAGCACAAGTGCAGTTTGAAATTCAAATAAAGTTTGAATTTCTCCCCCTTAGCTCATGTCAAGATCAACTCCAAATGGAGTGAAAATTGGTGTGTGAGCTCACAAAAATGTGCTGAGCAAGAATATGCCTTCCACTTTTAAATTCAGTGGGTGAAAACAGTTTGAATTTGAATATGTTTTCAAACTGCCCCTTTCCTATCTACACCCAAGATGACCTCAAAAATGTTTTGAATTTGGGTGAAACTTGGCATGGACATCCTTAGCAAAGTGTAGGAGTTTTCATATGTCCAGCCCATCTATATCACATGTGGGAAGTACCACTTTTGCAATGTGTGAGTTTGTTCCCTAATGAGCATGTTGATAATTGTTACTTGCTCTTTATTTGTGTTCATCATTTTTCCTCAAATGAGGTGTGTGGTGTGGTGATGAACACTGCAAATGAGTGTCAAAAACTGAGGCCCTTACATTCCTCCCCCCTTAAAAGAATCTCGTCCCGAGATTATAAGGTGAAATGAGAGAGAGGACGGTGGAAATTTTACCGAATATGCGATGTGAAAAAGTCGGGGTAGTTAGTGCGAAGGAACTCTTCGCTCTCCCATGTCGCTTCGTCCATGGAGTGATTACTCCACAGAACCTTGTAGAACCACAACGTACGGTTGCGTGTGGTTCGGGCCTTTTCATCAATAATCTGCACCGGTTCCTCCCGATAGGTGAGATCCGGTTGCAGTTCTTCAATGTCTTCCAGCTGAACGGTAGTTGATAGCTTGAGACACTTCCTCAGCTGGGAAATGTGAAAGACGTCGTGCACACCGGAAAGTGCTTCTGGTAATCTTAGCCGGTATGCCACCGATCCACATCTTTCGGTAATCTGGAATGGACCGATGAATCGGGGTGCTAACTTTCCTCTCACCCCAAATCTGTTTACGCCCTTCATTGGAGACACTCGTAGATATACGTGGTCTCCAGCTTCGAATTGTAACGGACGCCTTCTCCGGTCCGCATACTGTTTCTGTCGGGATTGAGCGGCTTTTAGGTTCGCTTGAATTAATCGAACCTTTTCTTCCGCGTTGTTGACAAGATCAATCCCGAAGGTAACCCTCTCGCCAGACTCACACCAATTCAATGGTGTGCGGCATTTTCTCCCGTATAGCGCCTCGTAGGGCGCCATCTTGATGCTGGCTTGGTACCCATTGTTGTACGAGAACTCGGCTAACGGCAAGTGATCATCCCAGTTCTTGCCGTGGTCGATAGCGCAAGCTCGTAGCATGTCTTCTAAGATTTGATTTACCCGCTCCGTTTGCCCATCCGTCTGCGGGTGGTAGGCTGAACTACGGATCAGCTTCGTCCCCAAGGCAGCGTGGAGCTGCTCCCAAAAACGGGACACAAATAAAGTGCCCCGGTCCGATACGATAGTACGGGGTACGCCGTATAAGCATAGGATCCGTGAGATGTACAGTTCAGCGTACTTCTTGGCGTTGTAGTTGGTGTTGACCGGGATGAAATGGGCAACTTTGGTGAGCCGATCGACGATCACCCACACAGAATCATGTTTCTGTAAGGTGGTGGGTAAACCGACGACGAAATCCATGCTCACGTCCTCCCACTTCCAGGCAGGAATGCCCAGTGGTTGCAGCAGTCCCGGTTTCCGCATGTGGTCTGCCTTCACCCGTCGACATGTATCACACTCGGACACGTATTTTGCAGTCTCTCGCTTCATCCGTGTCCACCAAAACTTGCTTCTGAGTTCTTGATACATCTTGTTGCTGCCGGGGTGAATAGAAAACTTTGATAAGTGAGCCTCATCAAAGATTTTCTTCCGTAACTCCGGGTTTCGGGGTACGACGATCCGGTCCTTGAACCATAGGACGCCGTCTCCGTCCTTCCGGAAACATTTCAACTCCCCACTGTCTACACGTCTCCGTAAATGTGACATGCCCTTGTCATTCTTCTGGGCTGCCGCTATCTCTTCACGGATGGTGGGGATCAAAGCTAGGTTGTAGAGAGCTCCGTGTGGAATCACATGGAGTGGTGGTTCGCTCTCTCCCAACGGTGTGATGGTCAGATTATTGACGTGTGACTTGCGGCTTAGCGCGTCTGCCACAACGTTTGCCTTGCCCGGATGATAATGGATCTCTATCTCGTAATCCTTTATCAGTTCTAACCATCTTCGTTGCCTCATGTTCAGCTCCTTCTGAGTGAATATGTACTTGAGGCTTTTGTGGTCGGTATATAAATGTACGAGGTTACCGAGTAGGTAGTGCCTCCACATTTTCAGTGCGAGTACCACGGCAGCGAGCTCCAAGTCGTGAGTTGGATAATTTTGCTCATGATTCCTAAGCTGCCGTGACCCATACGCGACCACCCTTCGGTCTTGCATCAACACACATCCGAGCCCAATGCCGGATGCATCGCAGTACACATCGAACGGTTTTGTTGTGTCTGGCTGCGCCAAAACCGGTGCTGATGTCAGGTGCTTGACTAAAGCCTTGAATGCTGCTTCACATGCTGGACTCCAAACATATTTGGTAGCCTTCTTCAGCAGCTCTGTCATTGGCTTGGCAATCTTCGAGAAGTTCGGAATGAACCTCCGATAATATCCCGCGAGTCCGAGGAAACTCCGTACCTCATGAACAGTTCTCGGGGATTTCCAATTCAGCACTTGCGTGATTTTGCTCGGGTCCACAGCGATACCCTCCGCTGAGATGATATGCCCGAGGAAAGGCACTTGCGATATCCAAAACTCGCATTTGCTGAACTTTGCGTATAACTTGTGATCCCGCAGCCGTTGCAAGACTATACGCAGATGTTTCTTGTGATCTTCCTCCGACTTGGAATATACCAGGATGTCGTCGATGAAGACCACGACAAACTTGTCCAGCTCCGGCATGAACACCGAGTTCATTAAGTACATGAAGTGAGCTGGAGCATTGGTGAGGCCAAAGGACATGACCAGGTACTCATAAAGTCCGTACCTTGTCGAAAAAGCTGTCTTTGGAATGTCCTCAGCCCTGATCTTAATCTGATGGTACCCGGATCTTAAATCCATCTTGGAAAAGACCTTTGCTTCGACCAACTGATCAAACAACATGTCGATCCGTGGCAACGGGTACTTGTTCTTGATGGTTACGGCATTTAATGGACGGTAGTCCACGCAAAGCCGCAATGTTTCATCCTTCTTTTTGACAAATAATGCCGAACAGCCCCATGGCGAGGAGCTCGGCCTAATAAAACCCTTCTCCAGAAGGTCCGTGAGCTGAGTCTTCAGTTCAGCCAACTCCTTGGGCGCCATCTTGTACGGCCTTCGGGATATTGGCATGGTTCCCGGTGCAAGTTCAATCTTGAACTCCACCTCTCTATCGGGTGGCATCCCCGGCAAATCATCCGGGAATACATCAGGGAATTCTCGGACCACTGGAATGTCTTCCAATCTGATGGTTGTGGCTTGATAGACACTTGGAAGTTTTATTTCTGGACTGTCCAGAAATAATGAGTGAGAACCGTGCACTCCTGAGTTTAAGTGCACGACTCGGAGGACGGTGTCTAAAACAGCGCCGTGGCGGTTTAACCACGACATCCCTAGGATGACATCGACCTTCTGTCCCTCTAAGATAATGAGAGACGTGGGGTACACTCTACCCGCTAAGCATAATGGTGCTTTGGAGACCATTACGCTTGCTGAAATCTTCCCACCCGGTGAACAAATTAAATATGGACTATCGGTGGGTAGTATTGGCAAGCTGTGTTTAGCAATGAAAGCTTGGCTAATAAAATTATGCGTGGCGCCTGAATCAACCAGTACTATAGCCGGATGCTGGTGGAGTTGGAACATACCCGCAAGGATTGGCTCGCCCTCCGGCACGTCCTCAATGGCAAGCTGGTGGACAGTACCGGGCCTAGGGTTTGCCCGCCGCGCATTAGTAGGGTTCCGGGGTTGATTCCTCCCCGGAAACTGTGGTACCACTCCGCCGCCTTGCCTCTCCGGGCAACTGCTCGCGAAGTGTCCTGGACGACCACACTTGTAACATGTGGCCGCTGCTGGTGGAGTACTTGGTGGACGAAAGCCCGGCATGCGTTGCGGAGGTGCAAACGCACGCGGCATCGCCCGCTGCTGCTGCTGTTGTTGCAGTGGTGCTGGCAGTGCCGGCCGGAATGCCGGTGAAGAATACGGCCGACCGCGGAACGGCATCGACCGCTGTGGTGGCTGCCAGCGCGGACCTGATGGTGGGCGATTCACCATCCGAAACTTCTGAGAAGGACCGCCTCCTTCTCCGCTGCTCTGCGGCGCGCTTCGCTTTCGCTCTGCCGCCGCCAACTCCTTGCCGGAGTCTTCCTGAACAATCGCAGCATCAATTATGTCGTTGAGGCTGCCGCGATTGAACATCGCCAGCTTGTCCTTCAGGAGCGGGTTAAGCCCCTGGTAAAAGTGGTCCCGCCGCTTCTCGTCCGTATCTGCGTGATACGACGCGTAGAGTGCGAGATCGTTGAACGCTCTGGAGTACTCCAGCGCGTTCCGGCTCCCTTGTTGCAGGTGTAGGAATTCCTGCGTCTTCCTCTTCATCAAACCGGGCGGTATATGATAGGCCCGGAAGGCCGTCCGAAACTCTGCCCAGGTCATCACTCGGTCGGTGGGTTGTGAAGCACAAAAGTTGGCCCACCACGCGCTCGCGGATCCTTGGAGCTGCTGGACCGCGAACTGAGTCTTGCGCTGCTCGCTGATTTGGAGCAGCCCGAACTTCATCTCTATGGCGCGGAGCCAGTTGTCCGCGTCAAGTGGTTCATCCGCCCTTGAGAATACAGGGGGATGAGTCGCCAGGAAGTCGGAGTAGGAGCTCTGTTGGCGCTCCTCGCGATCTTGACGTCTCTCTGGGCGAGACGTATTGGCGATGAGAGTCTGCAGCAACTCTGTGTGCTGCTGATGCGAGCCCGCCATTGCCGCGACAATGTCGGCCAATGTAACCGTTGGTAGTGGCGGTGGCGGGGTTTGCTGTTGCTGCTGCTGCTGCTGTCCCGAGGAGTCCTCGGGAGGTGGTTGGGAGGTCTCTCCCCCTTGGCTAGTACCTCCAACATCGGGGTTGGCACGAGTACGCGTCATTCTTAGCTGCCCTACTTGGCAACCGTAACCCCCTACTCGGAGTAAAATTCGACCTCCTGTGGGTCGTCCTCCTCCGGTACTTCTGCTGGTGGCTCTGGATCTACCACCTCTTCTCCCATTCCGGGTTCTCCCATTGCTGGAAGACCCAAGACCACCGGTATGCCTAACACCGGGGGCACGAGGTCCTGCAATGCATGCACCTCGTCCATAGCCTGGTTGTAGTCCTCTTCCCAGCCTTGTCCTTCCTCAATAGCGTCGTCCCGCTCTTGAGCAAGGTCCTCATTCTGCTGGGTTAGGGTCTGCACCAGCTCTTGCAACGCCGCAATGTCAACACGGCTCTTCTTCTTTGCCTTCTTCAGACGACGCAACTGATTGTGTTGTTCATTCAGTCGCTTGATCGTCGGAAGGAGCACATTGCGGAGTGCACTGTGAGCACTCTCAAAATGATCTCCACGGCTTGTGCTCTCCTTGAGCTTGGTGGCGAGATGCTCCGTATGAACAGCTTGGCTGTCCATCACAGCGTTTCCCGCCCTCATTTGGAGGCTGAGATTTGCCTCCGCGGGGTTGTACCTTGGGCAACTCGGGTTTGTTGCCTCTAGGTACCTCTCTTCCCACACATGCTGAGCTCGTCCCTCCACCGGAACGAGTGCGTATGGAGTTCCCTCCATAGCCTGTACGTGTAGTTGGCAGAAACGTGACATAGTGTCACGGGCTGCCACTTGCCACATCCCTTCCGGTTGTCTTCCTCTCACCGTGACGGTGAATGGCACCCAACCGGGTGGCGTAGGCCCTGCAGGAACCTCGACATGGATCGTCCACGTCTTGTTCCCCTCTTCGCCTTCTTCCTTGGCGAAGTATTGCGGCATCTGGTTGTACCCGAAATATTGGAGCATTAGCCACAATGCTCCCGGGTAGCCGCTACGGTCAGAGCAGTGGGAAACTACCCACCCGTTCTCCAACCGTTTATCTGCTGCCATCTGTAAAAATATATTTGAGAAATATCAAATATTTATTTAAACAGTAAACCATTAAGTTATAACATAAGATATGTCATTGAACCCTTAACACTTGGAAACATAGTTCAAATTTTTAAACAAATTTGACTGCTGATCTGCTGTTCCCATGACAGCCCTGACCAGTTTCCATATCAATCTGATTTAGGCCAGGTTAAAAGCAAAACCAGTCCTGGAGCTCAACATCAAAGTTAAAGTTAACTTCAATAGCTTTCCAGAAAGTATTTGGTTGGCCTAAGATCTGCTCTGGTTCAAAAGTTATGAGATGTCAAAGTTAACAGAATTTCTGGGAACAATTGGACAGCACCTCCCTGCCTTAGGTACTGATTTGATCCAAGAATTCCAGTTAATTCTGTTCCTAATCTGACAAAACTTTCTGTTACAAAGTTGTAACCCATCTCATAAGCTTCCCAGAACCACCTCATTTTCTATTTTTGGATTTTTATGCAGGAAGTTATGCTTAATTTACAGAGAGTCTACAGAGAGTCTTTGCTCCGTCCTGTTTTCTGGACAGTTTCAACTCTACTGCATTTTTCGAGTGGTTAAGGGATGAAACACCTCTGGAACTCAACAGAAAAGTTGTAAAGCTCCTCCAAAGCTTTCCAGAAATGTATCATACGACCCCAACCTCGAAAGAACTCAACCTCTAACCTCTGATTAACTTCAGCCTTGATTTAGCTGAAAACAGAGTGCTCTGTCCTTAACATCCTATAAGTTGAAAATTTATTAACTTTGAATATCCTGTTCAAGGGAAGGAGTTACATCAAGTTTTACTACTTTGGATCAAAACCATCAAATTTTAAATGAAGTTGTTCATTTTGTTGGGTGTGACGTCGAGGCGTCACCAGATTATGTCGGTACTACGTCCTCACAAAGGAAAAACCTATACCGGATTTAGCCGGCTTCGTTAGTTCAGTGGCACTACTCGTCACTCGCACACGGATGCTACACGTCTACCGTTTCGTGGTAAGGCTACCTGCAGAAACTCAAACAATCATCAGACTCGGCTGCACACCGAGCCCGGAATCCATACAGTTTGTACACCCGGCCGTCATCACTCGCCCGGATGTTCTCAAGCCAAACACGCCTTGAGTTACGTGTTCACGTTTCAGACCACGTGACGGGGTCTCCCATGTTGCACCACGCACGCCAGGGACAGACGTTGCTCGAATACCCCAAACGACATGAAGAGTCGTAGAGGATATCAAAGCGGGTCGGGTTACCTGCCACCCGTGGGGCTCCACCCTTCAGCTTGTGCGCACTGGTGGACAGCGCTTACGTGCACCCCCCAAGACATGAACGTCCCGAGATGCACGATTTTCCGACATAACAAATAAGTTAATAAGCCACTTTCTATATACTAATAACATCCTTATACGGGCTACTAACTCGTTCCTCACTGGATTTTTGAAAAAGAAGACCTTTGTACTGTGTTAAACCTCAAGCGAGCTCTGATACCACGCTGACACGACCCCACTGGTCCTGTCGAGCCAGGATCACGCTGAGGGGTGCTGCGTTGCACAGCACCGCATAACACACGTCAAAGGTACAAAGCGGAAGCGGAAGCTTTATTACATAAACAAGTTTATCAACATGTTTACATCAAAATAAGTTTAGTCCACACTCGCGGGCGTAGACTAAGCATCAAGTGCACGTTCAGCCCTCGAACGTGTCCTTGCTAGCACACACGCACACTAACTCTGCGGCGTGCACGACTCCCACTCGACGGGGTTCCCCTCCTGGGGTTCCGTCTCCTCTTCGGGAGTCCCTTCCTCATAGAACCCTGCAAAAGCTTCAAACACAAGCAGTGAGCACGAAGGCTCAGCAAGTCTGACCCGTCTCACCTAAACATGGAACTTCTACATGAGGGTAATGGGTTACATAAGGTAAAATCATTTGCAAGGACTCGCCTAATTAGTAGGACCTTACTTTCAAGTTTTAGCAGCAGGTTGTGGAGAACCTTACGCGAAGGTACATGAGAGAGCCGCAATCAAACAAGAAACGCATTTCTCTCATGTACTTTGCCCAAAGTTGAAAAGAACTTTAGTTAGCTCTAAGCTACAGCATATCATTAACAATCAATGTCCATCTTTCAATCAGCAACATTTTAACATGTAACTAGCCTGTTCTTTCTACGTCACGGTACAGTGAACAAGTGGTACTCACTGACCGCGAGGGACGGCGATTATAATCGATTTACACCTGCAGGGTTACCCGAACAACCCGTCACGTACGCCCGTACTCGATGTTGCCTACAACAACCATCACGGACGCCGTACGCGACTACCTTTCACCCGTTAGCCAAATATTGAACCGGTCCCATCGTCCCGAGCAAGAGGTCCCTGCACGCGCATCTCTGTGCCGCCAGCTGATTTACACCTCGAGCTCTCAACCTACCCTCTGAACGACGGGCAATGCCTCAATACCCAGCTACCCGAGTTACATCAGTTTCCCGGTTCCCATATAGCCGGTAGGTCTTCGGTACTGTTCTAGCTTGTTCAACAGGCCCGCACACGGCTCGGTCCTCAATCGACACAAGCGGAGCTACAGCACACAGGCCCCAAAGTCCTGCTGCCCTTACTCTCCGCTCGGTCTCATTTTCTTGCCATGTGTTTCATGTGCTATCTCTACCCGAGCAATGTGCCTCTAGCCTATTCTCGCGAGTAGTTCCAACTACTCGACTTGTACCGAATCCTACTCTATCCTAGCAATGCAGTGGCTAACGGGGTTTGCAATCCTAAACCCCAACCCATGGTTTTCTTGGCTATGCAGTGGGGTTTCCAAACAAGACTCTGATGCACAACATAAAGAAAACAAGTATGTGCTCAAAACAATAAAAATTTATAAAATGGTTAATGCAAACCGGGGCTTGCCTTGCTGCTCTTGGTCGTAGGCTAGCTGTTCCTCCGGAGTAACGAAGTCTAGGACTTCGGGTTCCTCCTCGACCTTAGCGACTACATGATGGAAACAATATATGTATTAATTTAGTGCACTTGTATTAAGTTTGAAGTTGTGAAGTCTATAACCTTTGCTAGATAGACCTAATGACTGTGAAACTTTTACTGTGGCTTGGTTACAACCTAAAAAAGACTTGGTCAAGTCTTAGTTGCAGCAAAGCTCATTTGAGCCCTCCACAAATAATTATGTCCTTGACCTTAATTAAAGGCTTTTAGGGTGTTCTAGGTAGTTTCATGAAACAAACTATGACTTTCTGAAAACTAGATTTTCAGAGGGTTCTAATGGAATTGGTCTCACTTAATTTGGAAGTCTCTAACTAAAGATATGAGCTAAACAATTTCAGAGAAAATTCTGAAAATGTTTCTGAACATTTTCTATTTTCTCTGGAACAGTTTTACTAATCACACCATTAGGTGGACTAAATGAGCTCAAATGGATCTGAAATTTTTATGGTAGTTCAAGGATATTTTGGTGAACATCTCAGCAAAATTTCAGGATTTTCCTCCAAGTGATTCTCCAGTTAAAATTCCTAACAGTTTAAACTTTAAGGAATTAATTCTGGAGAATTAAGGAATTTCATGAAGTGAAACTTGATTTTCTGGAAAGTACTCAGAGAGCTGAATCCAGCAAAATTTGGTTCACTCAATTTGGAGCTTTCTAGCCAAAGTTATAAGGATTTGAAGTTTGAAGGAAATCTGAAAATCGGGGAAAAGTTTAAACTCGCGCGTGGGCCCAGGAGACACGCGTCGCACGCCGAAGCGACAGCACACCGCGGCCCACAAGGCTTTTGCGCGCCAGCACACCCGATCCCGGCCGCAGCCGGATCCCGATTCAAAATATCGGCCGCTGACAGCTGGGGTCCACCCCCTTCTTCAACCTCGCGACACCCGCGCTCCGCCGCCGAGGGACCTCGCCGGAGAGCTCGCCGCCGGCTGCTGTACAGCTTCAAACTTCTTGATTCTGGCCGCCCCTGCCTACTTTTACTTG
This sequence comes from Neostapfia colusana, assembly GCA_030760725.1. Taxonomy (NCBI): domain Eukaryota; kingdom Viridiplantae; phylum Streptophyta; class Magnoliopsida; order Poales; family Poaceae; genus Neostapfia; species Neostapfia colusana. The sequence goes on along the minus strand of JASWHV010000007.1, from coordinate 96,485,258 downwards.
GGGAACATGATCCGAGGGTCAGCTGCTCATGACAACGGCCGGAGCATGGTCGGCGACGAGCCGCCATATCGGAACGACTTCGGCCATGACGGCTGACGCTCCTAGTACCTCAGCTACTTGGGAAATCGGTCGGGGAGCATCAGTGGACCTCAGAGAAGGTCGACATGAGCTCGAGGCAGCTCGGGGAAGGCCCGAAATAGGTCCTCACCGTGCGCCCGATACCCCCCGTGCGTTCCGCCATCAGTAGACCTTGAATTACGCCGGGCACAGAAGTCCTCCGGCCCAGAGTTGTGAAGGCAACTTGTGCGTCACCGTGTCTAGTTCGTGTGGGAGTGGCCTGAGGCCCTCTAATCCTTTCTAGAGCACGAATTAAACAGAATCGTACCCGAGGGTCGTTCTGCACACAGAAAGGGGAAAAGTGGAAATTCGCCGCCGGTGAGCAACCACTCGAGCTGTGGCTCGGGAATGAGCAGCACCGATCACTTGCGCGTCCAAGGGTGCCTTGGCTCGGGCGTGACAACGCCCAGGTTGGGCTGTCCACGAGAGCCCGAGGTGCGGCGGTTTCCAGTTCCGAGTTTGATCTTTCGGCACAGCCGATATCACTCGGTTTCAATCGATTTCTATCAATGGAAAGGATGGAGGATGGTTGCTAGTACCTTGCTGGGACCTTGGAATGGACAGAGGAAGCTGCGATCAGCTCGATCCAGCAGGAACTCGAGCGCCGGTGATGGCAGTGGAGAAATGGATCGTGCACGTCGGCAGCTCGGGGAATGGCGACTGAAGCACGCCGGGGAGGGAATAAATAGGCCGGTCGGCCGGTCTCCGGCTTGGGGCACGCAGCAGGAGCTGGCGCCGGCTGCCCCCTTCGGTGGCGCGCGCGCACAACAGCCGGGAACCGACTGAACTGTGGTTCAGTCGGTTTGCTTTGAGGCTGAGGCTGACATGTGGGTCCCACTCCTCTTTTAACCTCTGAAATTTATTCCTAACAGCTGTGGTAAACAGTGAACCCTATTCTACCCTTGGCAACTCAAATTATTCACCCAAGAGCCATTTGAATTGATCAAAGTTCAAATGAGGTTTGGTTTGAATGAATTTCAGCACAAGTGCAGTTTGAAATTCAAATAAAGTTTGAATTTCTCCCCCTTAGCTCATGTCAAGATCAACTCCAAATGGAGTGAAAATTGGTGTGTGAGCTCACAAAAATGTGCTGAGCAAGAATATGCCTTCCACTTTTAAATTCAGTGGGTGAAAACAGTTTGAATTTGAATATGTTTTCAAACTGCCCCTTTCCTATCTACACCCAAGATGACCTCAAAAATGTTTTGAATTTGGGTGAAACTTGGCATGGACATCCTTAGCAAAGTGTAGGAGTTTTCATATGTCCAGCCCATCTATATCACATGTGGGAAGTACCACTTTTGCAATGTGTGAGTTTGTTCCCTAATGAGCATGTTGATAATTGTTACTTGCTCTTTATTTGTGTTCATCATTTTTCCTCAAATGAGGTGTGTGGTGTGGTGATGAACACTGCAAATGAGTGTCAAAAACTGAGGCCCTTACAGGGGGAAGAGAGGAGTTCTACTCCAATGAGAACTCAACCAAGAGTCCTAGTCAATTTGGAACTCAACCAAAGAGTCCTAGGGATTCCCCCCTTTATGAGGGGGCCCGGTCCTGATCACGGGGTCGTGCCGCCTCGCCCGGGGATCGCATTGGGTGGTGCCGTGTTATGCGGCACCGAACAGCACACATATAAGGAACAATGTATTACATAAATCAAAAGCGGAAGCTTACACATTGTTCTTTGCAAATAATTTACCTAAAATAGCTACAGCGGAAATCTATAACAGCTCACGTCGAGTATCTACGAAGCACTCGAGAAGAGGTCCAGCCCACGGACTCCACTCGCTAGCAACACGAAGACATGGCAGCGGCTAGGTTCTCCAAGGGTGACATGACTCGGAAATTCCCGAGTCTCACCAGACAACCTTCTTTATAGCGTCGATGTTTACCTGCAAAACCACTTATATAGCAAGAGTGAGCACAAAGGCTCAGCAAGACTGACCCGTCTCTCCTAAGGCATGCAACTCTACATGAGGGTAACTTAAGACCGAATCCTGTAATTTGCGGAAAGACTCGCTTACGAGTTCCTCCTTAACTTTCAGATTTTATCCATAATCATAGTGACCTTGCACCCAGCAACATTGGAACTCTACAATCAAACAAGAAACGCTTCGTTCCAATGTTACTTGTCCCAAGGTGGAAAATAGCTTTAGTTTGCTCTATCTCTACTTCAAACATAGTTTTCATGCAATTTACAATTATCATAACAGCATTTAAAACTTTGCAAACTATTTCCACACAACTTGATTACTACGTCACAACACAGGGAGCAAGCGGTAATCAATAACCGCGATGGACGGTGATTCGAATCAAACACTACCCGGATAACTCGACACATACGCCCGCCTCGGAAGACCCAACTCTGATGTCCTTCATTACGTCGTATGTGGCCACCTTTCACAGGACACTAGACTGTAGAACCGGTTGCACCGTCTCGGGCTCATAGGTCTAACGAGACGATGTGGTATGCCTCTACAATCCAGTGAACCTTGTACATCGGTTTCCTGGTTCCCATATGTCAGTAAGCATCCGTTACACAACTCAATACCTGCTCCAGGGTGCCGCACACGCATCGGTCCTAAACCGACACAGGCAGAGCTACTCGACCAAGACCTCGTCTTGTCGCTGCCTAACCATCCTGCCCGGTCTCATCTTTGGAAATGTAAACTTTAGTTTGCTCTCTTTTTCCATCTACACCCAGGTAATCCCGTCTATACAAGCGAGTAGATTCCAACTACTCGACTTCTACCGGATGTCCTAAGCTATTTAGCACGGCATTCTTCTACAGCGGTGACCCGTTTCTACCCTCAACTCCAGGGTTCATTTGGTCATGCATTTGGAGTGTAAAACATCCTGGACCTAATGCACATACAAACTCTATACCGTAAGTGTGAACAAAGTAAAAACTTTATAAATAACTTAAATGCAAACCGGAGCTTCCCTTGGTTTTGCAGGTGACCAAAGTCAGATAAGTTTGAAGTTAGTTGCTGATGATGACTTGAAGTTTAATCCCTGCCTTCCTGCTCCTTGATCAAATCTTCACTTATCCACGTTTAACCACTACACGTTATGAATATGCATATATGTTTAATTATAAAACCTTTGCTAACAAGTGCTAAAGACAAGTTTTAAAACTGGAACTCTGTTTAAGAATTTAAAATGACACTGGGGGTGGTGGTTTGGGTGTGTGTCTAAGCACTATCATCAAGTGAGAAGTGAGGTTCATCACTTGGGTGGGGATCACCTAATTGGTTGAACAGAACACTACTGATCCAGGGCCCCAATGGAGCTGAAAATTTTCATGTGAGTTCCTTGTCACAAGAAAGTCATCTGGACCAAAATTCAGAATATTTCACTAAGTGGATCACCCAGAACAATTCCCTAAGCATTTAGGCAAAGAGGAATTAATTTCTGAATAAATTTGCACTTTCATACAAATTCAAGTGAACCATAATTTCAAACATAGCTCAGAGAGTATGCCTGAATTTTGCTAGGATTTTTGTTGCTAAGGAATGGCTAGAACTGAATTTCCATGTTTTTGGAAATTCTCTGAAAATGTTTCTGTATTTATTTGAATGCAGAAACTTGGAATTAGAATTACCCTAATTAATCAACTCCAGATGAGCTGAAACTTTTACAGGAATCTCCTAATATCCTAAAGAATATTCTGGCAAAATTTGGGGATTTTTGGATGAACCAAACTCCCTCAAAAATTCTTTTTCTGAAAAGCTTTAAAGAATTTTCCAGAATTTTCCATTGGTTTTCATGCAATTGGGTGGCATATTTGGATAGAGTTTTACCTCCTGAATCCAACCCAACTTGAATCACCAAATTTGGAGCTTCCTAGTAAAAGTTATGCAGTTCCAAAGTTTGAACTGAATTTGGACTTCAAATTAATCACAGAATTATTTAAACTCTGACTGCGGGCCCCTCGTACACGTGTCAACCGCGGGAACTATGCCACACGGGGTCACAGACTTTTTCCCGCGTTGTCACAGCTTGATCCAGGGCCACAGAGGATCCGCAACTTTATCTTCAGCCGCTGACGAGTGGGACCAACCACCTTCGTCTTCCTCCGGCTCCCGCGCGACCCCCGCCGCCGGAGCTAATCGGAGAACTTCGGAACCCGGTCTTCCGTTCACTTCCCGTACTCAAACTTGCCGTCAGCCCCTAATTTCGTGCGCTGAACACAAGGAGAGGGTTTCCCCACACCGACGTCGGCCCTAACCGAGCTCGCGACGGTGTGGCGGCTTAACCGAGCTTCGGCGACGTAGCGCCGCCGTTCTAGCTCGCTAAAGACACGAAGGATTAGCGCTACAGCATCAGTGGAAGGTGTAGCTCATCGACGTGTGCTCAATTTTGCTTGGAGAGGCCGTTAGCTATGCTGTCACCGTGCGCCCGAGGTGGTTTTTGCAGCGACAGAGTAAAAACTGGGCTTTCTTCGGCTAGGGTTGATGGAATCGTGCGCTGTTTGGTCGAGGAAGTCCGTAGGAGGCTGAGGATCATGACACCAGCACACAACTGGAAGCCCTCACACCTCGGGGGAGAATTTCCCCGTCTGGAGCCGGCGACCCAAAGAAACCGACATGAGTAAAACTCAAATTCCGGCTAGGTGGTCCCATGAAATGACCCCGAACTCGGTGGACAGCAAGGAGAGGTGGTAACCAACCTTATTCATGGATTTGTTGGGTGTGAAACATCGGAGGGGATTGGTTTGAAGTCAAGTCACCGAGGTTGATCCGCCGTGGAAGAACCGACTCAGCGAGGCGATTGCAGCCCGCTGCACCCTCGGAATTGGCTTTGACAGCTTCAGGGATCATGGGCGACGCTGCTTCCGAGCTTGTCCGAGTGTCCACAGCTCGGGGAGAGGGTTGATGACGGGAGCCCGAGCGTGTGGCCGTGGCGGCGGCAAAAGCCCCTGGAAACGGCGGTGTGGCGAGGAGGAGGCTAGCTCGGACGTTTTCTCGGTGCTGTGAGGTGCACGCTCTCGGAGGGAGGACGATAAGGGCAAGGGGAACCGACGTTGAAGCAGCTCGGGAGCTGGCGGTCGCGTTGCCTCGGTGGCGCGCACGCTGCGTCCGGCGCTTCGAGCAAAAACAGAGAGTTGCTTCGGGTTTAAGCTTTCAGTGGCTCACTGACCAGTGGGACCACCCTCCTTCTTATCCCTCCAACCTTCCCACAAATATCTCTCCAATTTGGCACAATGCAAATTTAAATTCTGAAGAGCTCAGGTTCAAAGCCGTTTGGAATTTTGACATTGTGTCCTTCAGTTCAAATTTAAATTCAAATTTCAAAGCAATTCATAGGCCCCTTTGATACTCATATCAAAGCACCTCTAAATTTCCTCAAAATTTGCCTTCCTCATAATTTGGACCTGTTGAATTCAACTATGCCCTCTGATCCTTAAGTTGGCCATTGCAAATACAAATTTTAAAACAACAGTTTGAATTTCCTTTTTGGAAAGGGCCTTCTTTGCCTTGAAGTAAACCATTTAATTCTATGGGGGACCACAGGACCTCGTCGGGTGGTGTCGTGTTATGCGGCACCCAACAGCACACGGGTCGATGAACACACATCATATTACATAAATAGTTTAGCGGAAGCGTACAAGAATGTTTCACAAATAGTTATATCAGAGTAAACTACAGCGGAAGACTATCACTCTCACAACTCATATCTAAACTAGCAACAAAGAAACGGTCCAGCCCGCGGACGTTTCTTACTAGCAACACGAAGACAATCTGCAGCGGCGAGGATGCTCTTTGGGTAAGCACTCGGAGGTTCCCGAGTCTCATCGGCACCCCTTCTCATGAGCATCGAGTCAATTACCTGCAAAACAACTCGGATAGCATCCGTGAGCATAACGCTCAGCAAGACTTAATCGTCACCCTAAACATGAAACTCTAAGTGAGATTATGAACCTAACATAGGATGGCATAAGCATAATTAAACTCGCCTAAAAGTGAATCCTTACTTTCAGGTATTAATTGCAGCATTTTATGTAACCCTGGGCACGCCACATCGGGAGTCCACAATCAAACAAGAAACGCTTTCCCCCGATGTAAATTGGTCATGGCATAAAAGAATCGAGTTTGCACTAGCCTATTCATCAAGATCCAAGACAAAGCTAGTATGATACTTGACATCAAAATGATTAGTTCCTTTCTCATACAAGTTCTTACTACGTCACGACTGTGAGAACAACTATGCTCGGTCCATTCCGCGAGCGACGGTGATTCGAATCAATAACACCCGGACTACACGACACGTACGCCCGTACTCGACGTTACCTACAACAACCATCACTGACATCGTACGTGGCAGCCTTTCCCCTGTTTCACCCCCGCTGAATCGATCAAGTCGCCCCATACAGTAGCTACTCTCATGGTGCACCTACCGACATGGGATGTCATGAGAATATTCCCCACATACTGCATACCGGCCGTCCGCCTGAGGCGACCCGAAAAGTCCCAACGACAGCTTCCCGAGGTACATCGGTTTACTGGGTCCCATATAGCCAACATGAGTCCGGTACACAACTCAAACTTGTTCAACAGGGCCGCATACGGATCGGTCCTTGACCGACACGGACAGGTCTACAGCACCCAGGCCCCTATGTCCAGCTGCCCCTACAACCTTCCGGTATCAACTTTAACTTGCTAATTCAATTATGAACCAATCCCATATGCCCCTGTTGTTCCTGAAACTGCGAGTAGCATCTCACCACTCGACTTCTACCGAACCGTACTTAAGCATGGCAGTTCTACACGGTGATAGACACCTACCCAATACTCCATGGGTCATTTGGCTATGCAAGAGAAGTATCAAACACTAGACCTAATGCATAATTCATATCCTGACCGAAAGTGAATACAAAACAAAAACATAACAGCTGTTAAATGAAACTGAAGCTTGCCTCTTTTGCAGGGTAGTCGTATATAACAGTTAGTGTCCTTGCAGATCCACCCTTGACTCTCCGGAGCTTGATCCACTTCGATGAATCACTCTTTGAGTCCCCTTCGTTGTGGTTCCTATTGAAATACATATGCACATGTTTTATAGAATGTAATGGAAAGAAGTTATAGAATTAATCTCTTAGGAAGAGAGGTTTTGTGGAAAATCCAAGCATGGCTTGGTTTGCCTCTGTTGTGCAAAGAACACAAATGAACTAATTTGTCCTAAATGTTTTAGCTATATACTAATCATGTTCCCTACTGAACATAATAGATAAGCTGAAAGGATTTGAGTGCAACTGAAGAACAAGAACTCCAACGGCCTCAAAACATTTACAGCAGGTTCTATACTACCTAAGAATTTAGCTTGCCAAATTGCAGCTAATGTGGAGTCATATTGTGTTCTTCATAATTCTCATAATGTCTCTTATGTATTTTCACATATACAAAAGTATGGAGAATAAGAACAGGGAGTTCAAGGACTCATCTTGGGCTGATAATTTACATATGAGTTCTTGATCACATGAGAGTAAACTGGTCCAAAATTCAGCCCTTTTACTTGAGTAGTTCTACCAGAACAATTCTTTAAGCATTGGTATTCAAAAGAATTAATTCTGTAGTAATGTGCATTTTCATGCCCAATTAAGTGAACTACAATTCCAAGTATGTCCCAGAGAGCTTGCCTAAATTTTCCTATGATTTTCGGAGCTATGGATTGCTCAGAACAGATTTTAGAAGTGGGAAACATTTTTTGAAAATGTTTCTGGACTCTTTTGAACACAGTAGTTTGCATTTAGAAAATTCCTACTCAAATGATCTTCAAATGATCTGAACATTTGCTAGTAGGTCAATACTATGCTAAAGAATATTCTGGCAAAATTTGGGGATTTTTGGATAATACAAACTCCCTCAATAATTCTTTTTCATAAAACCTTCCAAGAATTTTGTAGAATATAATATTAACTTTCATACAAATATGAGTTCATATTTGGATAGAACTCAGAGAGATGAATCCAATCCAATTGGAATCACCCAAATTGGAGCTTTTTACCGGGAGATATGAATTTCCAAAGATTGAGCTAAGTCTGGAATTGTTTTCCTACAGAAAATCCGGCTGGACCCACTGTTTTGAATTCCAGCCAATAGAAACGAAGGCACACCGGGCCACAGCGTCTCAGCGCGCCAACACACGGGATCCCGGCCACACCCAATCCCGGGTTTAAATTTTCTGCTGCTGACAGACGGGGCCCACGCCTCATCTTCTTCCTCCGGCTCCTCGCTCGCGCCCGCGCGCTCCCCCTCGCCGGAGTAACCGGAAGCTCGCCAGACCGTCCTTCCCGGTCACCGCCTGAGCTACAACTCACCGCCAGGGGGTTTTGGGTATCGAGGAACATGGCTGACGGGTTTGCTTTGGCTGCCGACGACCGGAAAATGGCCGGCGACGCGTGACTGCCTCTGTGGTAGTTCGGCAGCGTCGCCCGAGGTCTCCAGCCCTCAAAAACTTGTGCCGACGAGCCCTACAGAACCAGCGTACCTCTAGGAAGATCGACACGACCTCAAACTAGCTCGGAAATGGCTGGAACTAGGTTGTCATCATGCGACCGAACGGGTCCGCCGTGAACAACCCAAGAAAAGCTCAAAATTCGTCGGTCTGAGGCGTTTTCATGTGCTGGATGCAAAAGGGAAATCGATCGCCGGCTAGTCTAGCTTCTCTGTGCCAAATTTGATGACTTAAGGATAATCAGAGGGCAAGAATTTGAAGGAATCGTACCGGAAGCTCGGAATGGGGTTGCCGGAGCAAAACCTCGAAATTCGCCGTCGATAGCTCGTGGCACGGCCGAAGCTTGGGCTAAGAGCAGCACCGCACCCGTGCGCGTCTGTAGCTGTGATCGCTCGGCCGTGAAACCCCCTGAGGAGGTCTGTCCACGAGCGCCCGATCACCTTCTTGAACTCGGTCGCCGCGGCGGCGGTTGTTCTCGGGCACTGGGGGCCGCAGCTCGCTTGCTTGCGGGTCAGGGAGGTGGAGACTGATCTCAGGGAAAGGTTTAGCAGCTCGGGGGACGGAAGAGCGCGGTGGTTTTGCCGTTCTTCTGATCGGACCGAGAGGCGGAGGGGAGGAGCTCGGTTTTCTCGACGTTCTCGCGAGAGAGGAAGGCAACTGCGCTTTGCTTTGGCCAGGGGGCACGTGATCACGTTGAGGGCACGGTCAGGACCGACCTCGGGGCGCCAGCGCGTGGAGACCGGCAGCAGGAGCTCGCGCGGCAAGCTCCTCGGTGGCGCTCGTGAGCTGCTCGGGAAAATTTCCCACCGTGAGTAAAACTTAGTGAGTAAGGCAGCCTCTTCATCTCTATGACATGTGGGTCCCACCCCACATTTCTTCCCCAAATATCTTCTCAAGCTGATCCTCTCAATCCCCAGAATGCTGAGTTTAAAAAGGGTGGCTAGAATTTGAATTCTTCAAATTCAGTTTGAATTTGCAAGACTAAATCTGAATTTGGTTTATAATTTGCAATTTCTTCTGTTTAACTCTCTTTTGAGCCCACCCTACAAATAGAAAGTTGGTGATCAAACTCCTCCCTATAATTCATCTATATGGCTGCACTTTTAATCAAAGTCCTTGACCACCCCATGTGTGAACTTTGAATTTCAAATCTGAATTTTAAACTTACATGCAAAGAGGTGTTTAACTCCTTATTGGTTCAACACTTTTAAATAAAAATGTGAGCCTCATTTTTGATGGTCATCCATGTATTACTTTGCATGAAGAAAAGTTTTAGCAAGTCCCATTTTTCATATCTTTGCCACACATATGAACTCAAACCTTGGTTTTTATTCATACACATTTTTGGGACTTTTACAAATTCAAACTGAATATAAAGTATTCTTTTGTGAAGACCCATTTGAATTTGGGTGGAAAACTTTGGTTTGCTTCTAGCCTGTGCTTGATCAACCTTAGTCTTAATCTGAACTTCACAAGTTCAGTTTGACTAAGCCCCTCAACTTTTAGTTTGAAGGTGATCTCAAATACTGCCTTGAAGACATGGTATATGAGCTCAAAATTTCTCCAAATTTAGATCTTAAGCTCTTTTATACCTGAGGACTGCAATGGTCATCTCATATATATGCTTTTGGACCATCTGACCATGAATGCGTTGCAAGGGTTCAAAAATGGGGTTTAAATTTCCCTCCCCTCTACTCATAGAGAATGTGCATATGAGTTAGCTTTTTGGGAGTGAAATCCTTTCCCGGGTTAACATGTGTTCAACAGGAGTTAAAGAAGATTTTAGCTCTTCCCACATGTCCGTGTTTGAGTTTATCATTTTATGTGACATAACTCAAATCATTCCCTTGTCTAACAGGTTTGAATTCAGCATGAACTCAACATGATCATAGTCCATTCCCTTTTTGGCTCATCCTTAAATCAGAAAGTTGCCACCACATTCTCCTCAATTCATAGGTATGAGGCTCCATGTGTCTCCAAAAGTTTGGCAGCAATTTGAGTTGAGCCTTTGAGACTAAAGACCTTACTGTTGTTCTTTCTAATGTACATGTATGATTAAACATGAGTTTAACTCCACCCTGGTCCACACATTCAAAGGCATGCTTGAACCCATGTGGTTGCACCTCATGTACACCATTCTATGTAAGAAAGCTTTTGTAAGTCCCATTTTTCATGAACCAGAAACACGATGATGTTCAATCACCTGTTTCTTTGCATTCACGTTTTTGGTACTTTTACATTCCTCCCCCCCTACAAAGAATCTCGTCCCGAGATTCCACTAGGAGAACAAGACGGGAGAGGTAATGCCAAGTGGTCAGCTCGTGGCACTATCGGAGCCCACCTCCGAAAAGAGGGGAGGTCCGGCACTGACACATGGCACCCCCAGAGCCACCTCCGAAGAGAGGGGAGGTCCGGAACTGACACGTGTCGTACGCGGAGCTCGCCTCTGGAGAGAGGGGAGGTCCCGACCCACCAGGACATGTGGCGCACGCGGAGCTCACCTCCGAGGAGAGGGGAGGTCTCGCCCGCCAGACACGCGGCACAACCGGAGCTCGCCTCTACGGAAATGGGAGGCCCGGCCTCTGCTAGACACGTGGAGCCTCCGGAGCTCATCACCGCGGATGTGATGAGATCTGAAGCGGTTTTTCTTCCGTATGCGCAGGAATACCGACATGGAAGGAAACCGACACGATTTCCACGAGGTTACCGCACTAAATCGATTGGACATAAGTTGTTAAGATTCAAAAATAATTTGAATAGAACTCTTATTTGAAATCCAATCATATTAGGACTCTTCTTTTCCCGATTATAAATAGAACCCAAAACAACCCCTTGTTCGTAACATCTTTTCTAAGCCGACAACCTAGAATCCCTAGCCCCCAAACTTGCCTTGCCAAACCCCTTCGCCGGAGTTTTGACCACCGGAGAGACCGTCAACGAGCCCAGACACGATCGCCGCCGCCGGAAGAGAGCCCCGGCTATCTTTTTTTGCTAGGAGGGGGGACCCGAAGGAAGCAAGGTAGGTTTCCATTACCACCTTACGACTAGATCACGGTTTTTATTTGCGTCTGTTTCTTCGATCCTTTCGAACAGAAGCTTTTCCGTGGGGACAGATCACGTGTTGATCGGTTTGATCTAGATCTTGTGACGAGATCATCAGCACGTCCAGACTTGATCCTTACACCTCTGTTCATCGTAAAACCCCATGCAAACCCATGCAAACATGCAAGAACACGTACAAAACGATCTAATAAAACAGCATCATAGGATTAGCATGCATATGCACCATTGCATTTTGAGTAAAGTTTGTGCATGATGATTGATTGCTACGAATCTTGTATGTGCGTGATCATAAATAGAAGGACAAGCTCAGGGAGCTACCTACAAAGGACTACAACACCAGAACATCGAGACACAAGAGCAACAAGAGCCGCAGGAACAAGGCAAGTGCCCCTTTAACCATATTGATCCCATGTTTTTGGAAAACTGTTTTGTTTGAGAAAACGTGTGTGCTTGAGTCAACATGATGGGAAACCCTTTTATAGGAGTTTACTAGTTTTGTTAACCACCCTTGACGCCAGGGAAGTTTATGAGTTGGGTATTGTCGGTTTTTGCTTTTTTCTTCACTAATCTACGGGTTATGGGAAGTGATAGAATGTGTCTAGCTACTGCACTCATGAGAATAATGATAATGAGAACTTGATGTTATTGAAAATGAATCGGGGGAGATCTAGGCAAGCTTGGTTTGTGAAAGTGGTAGAATAAGATGGTGGTTTACTTGCCATATATCTAAGGACCGGTTCATGCCAGCCATGCGAGGATAACAGTGCCACCACAAGACCAATATGGGTGTGGCTTAGCTGACTAATTAGGTAAGTTGCTAGATTGTTATGGAACGTGGAAGGCGCGGGGAATGGGAGTCGACAGAGGACTGCCCTGGAAACTGCATGGCACAAGAGGGGGCCCGTAGGTGGGAGAATTGGAGATTCTAGCCTGCTAGTGAAATCTTAGTGAGTCCATACATCTAGTAGCCCCTTTGTAAAGGCTATTTTGTGATCTCTTGGCCATAGACCAACGGTTGTGTACCGGTATAATGGTGGTTCTGCAGTCACCAACGGGTGACGAAATCACAAACTTGTGGGTAAAGTGGTGCCACCTCTGCAGAGTGTAAAACTATCATGATAGTCGTGCTTATAGTCACAAGCGCCTGGATAACTCACATGATTAGATGGGATGGTTATTGGGATGGTATTTGGTTTGGTTATTGGTTTGGTGATGGTTTGGTCTTTCGATTTGGATTTCAGGACTGTTGAGTCCGGGTAATGAGATTGGTTGCATGACTGTTGAGTCATGGCAATGAGATTTGATCTCGGTTATGAGATGGAATTGAATATGAGATGAGATGGTAGTGAATACAAGATGGTATTCATGAGCATGTGCAAATTTGAGAAAGATAAATGTTCGGATGAGATATGAAAAGTGGTGAATCATGATGGAGGTATGTTGATGTTTAAATCCATGTTGGGATTACATTCACTTAAAGCTAGTTGCTGTTTTTATCATGATTTGTGAAATAAACTTCGCTTTTATGCAATGAACCTTTTTATACCTACCTTGATGTAAGCTACATGTCATACTTTCCGCACTTGCTGAGTACGTCATGTACTCACCCTTGCATTATCATACATCATCAGCAACAGAAGAGGAGTACTATGAAGACCAAGTGGAGTATCAGGCTTATGATCTATCCTCAACCCTGCCTGTGGAGTAGATATGGAGCCACTGCTGCTGCTTAGTTTGCTTCCGCTATAGTTTAGAAGACTTTACCTGCTAGAATAAGACTTCTGCTGCTAAGATAAGACTTCCGCTGCAATAAAGATTGATGTAATAAAGTACTTAAATCTATTCATTCGTGGTTATGTATATTCTGAATTAAGTTTGTGGATTATATGGGTATGTGTGATGAACATCCTGGGCACACATATGCATCAGTCTCGGTTCCAAGAGGTTTTTCTTCTCGGGATAGGGGCGTCACAGATTGGTATCAGAGCCACGGTTGATCGTAGGTCACACGCCTAGATAGATCACAGTTTGGTTTTAGAAGCCATGGTTGACTGTAGGTCACAAGCCTAGATTGATCACAAATTGGTAGCTGAACCATGGTTGACCATAGGACACAAGCCTAGTCGCAGATTGGTATTAGGAGCTACACTGAACATAGGATGCAAGCCTAGGTAAAATGCATAGATTGGCATTAGAACCCCATTGACCATAGGACAAAGTCACAGATTGGTAGTCACAAATTGGTCACAGATTGGTATCACCCAAAACCACATAGGACCCCCATTGAGTAAGCCTTGAATAGGAGTTGTGTGCTGAACTTTTGTGATGATTGTTGTGCTTGAGTGCTTAGTGTGAGTTGCGGGACGTTTCAGCGTTGTCCATATCCACACATAGTAGAGAGATGTGAGATGCTTCGGCACTTATTCACATCCTCATATAGGATGATATATAGTCCATTCACCTTGATGCATATAGTTAGAGGGATCACTCTAAACTTCTAACCTCTATTCTATCCAACTCTCTCTCAATGATGGTGAGAGAAAACGACGGCCGTCAAGGGAGAAACGTCCGTGGCAACCAAGACGATGACCACATTAAGGTTCCTGAGAATGACAACACTAGAGCTGGTGCAAACAACCTAGAACGGTTGATGGCCATGCAGAACCAGCTTATGCAAACTATGATCCAAACTTTGGGTCAGCTGCAAGCCAACAACAACAATAACCCCGTTCCTGCACCAGCGCCACCACCACCGCCACCACCACCAGCTCACAACCGATTGGGAGAGCTCATGAGGACTCGACCACCCACTTTTGCACAAGCTAATGATCCCATGGAGGCCAACGATTGGTTGAAGTCCATGGAGAAGAAGCTTGCCATAGTTCAGTGCAATGACCGAGAGAAGGTTCTCTTCGCATCGCACCAACTCAGGGGAGCAGCCGCTGACTGGTTGGACGCTCTATGCAACGCTCATGACAACCCGGAGACTATCACTTGGGTTGAACTCAAGGAGAGTTTCCACTCTCATTACGTCCCTGTGGGAGTCATGATGCTCAAAAGGCAAGAGTTTGAAGGTCTCCGCCAAGGACAGAAGAGCATTAATGAGTACCTTAACAAGTTCACGCAGCTGTCAAGGTATGCCCACGAAGATGTCAACTCGGACCAACGGAAGCAGTACTTGTTAATGAGAGGGTTGAACAATGAGATCCAAGTTCAGCTCCTCAACAATGATTATGCAAGCTTCCAGAAACTTGTTGTAAGACCTATGTGTGCTGAATACATTGGCAATTAGGATAAAAGTTAGCATTAACATTCAAAGTTTTGAATATTGCCAAAACATTCTTCTGTGGCAAGGTCTGAAAAGTTCTTTGTTAGGTCTGCCAAGTGTTGGCAAGGTCCGACGCAAGGTCCGGAGAGCATCTGTGAGGTCCGGAGCTTGTTTTAGGGAGCTCCCGTGAAGTTCAACTCGTAGAACTGCAGCGTCTTGTTTTTGCTTTTAACTCGCAATGTTTCAAACTTGCTTTATGGGAAGGTTTGCTTAGTATTAATTTGCTATGTTTTTGGTGTGTTTTGGTGGTTATGGCTGTTATCGTTTGATATGGTTTGCAACATGCTTATGCGATGTGCTCATGTAAGGTGTTGTGGTTTTCGAACTAACGTGAGTCAAGTCGAGGACTTGTGCTCGGAAGAATTGGTTGTTTATTCATGTGCAGGTGTTGCTTGAGTTCAAGACATGGCTGGTGACGGGATCCTTGGACTAGTCTCAGGGAGGAGATGAGGTTCCAACAACCAAGTTCGGGAGGAGCTGTGGTTGAGTTGATCGGGAGGTCGCGCAGCATGCTTGGATCAAGGGCAGTTCATATGAAGGTTGTGTGTACGTCGTTGGAAGGTGTTTGCACATGTGCAAGGAGTGCATGGACGTGGCAACATTGTTTCAAGGCGTGATGAAGAGAAGTGGACGTATAGAATTGGTCAGAAAGGTCCAACCGGCTGGATTGCGTACTCAGGCTGAGGCTGAGTCGGATATGGCTCAAATATGGAAGATTTGAGTTGGTTATGATAGGATTTCGTGCTAGGCACGAAGTTGAGTTGTTTTAAAAATGTTTAGGACGTTCCTAAGGTGTTTGGAAGTCTCACGATTGCTTCTATCTGCGAATAGGAGAGTCCTGAGCAGTTATGGTAAGTTAGGATACGAGTCCAATTAGGAGTAGGAGTTCTAGATTGGATTGTTTAGCCTGAGGGCTGGCTATAAAAGCAAGGGAGGCCAAAGCTCTTGTGGGAAGAGAACTTTGGGCTGTTCCTCTTGTGTTTCTATTGAATAAAGTTCATAGTTTCGAGGAGCTTTTGTGCCTTGTTCGTCCGACTTGTTTTTCGTCAAGTCTTTCTCGCCGAGTTTCTGGACAGACCGACATTGCTTCGGTGTTTCGTTCATAAATCGATTTTTACAGATACGATTGACGTGATTCCTTTTGGTTTGTCTTCACAACTCAATTATCTATCATATGTGAAATTTTCACGAGCTTTGGATCTGTAGTTTTTGAGATACACGAGTTTCTTTCCAGCGTTGCAGATCTGTTTTATATCGGGTAGAACAGATTGATCTTCGTTTAATGTTTTGATCGTATCTCAAGTTTTACTTCGTGTTTTCAAGTGATTCATGTTGCATTAGATCCGTGACTTGATTCTCTACCTCTCTACTTGATTTGTCACGGTTGAACACGTTTGAAAACAATTGCACACATGGTTTCTTTAACCGATTGATTTTTAGCTGAGGGGTTTTTGTTGTTTCCGCTGCGAAAAGTTTTAATCTACCATTCACCCCCCCCTCTGGTAGCTTTTCACGTGCTCTTCGATCCTACAATTGGTATCAGAGCCAAGGTGCTCTAATCTTTGTAATTTGCACGTGTTTTGACTAACCATCATGGAGAAGTACTTGGCAAAACCTTGTGTGTTCAATGGCATCGATTTTCAGGTTTGGAAGGCGCGGATGGAGGCCTACATACAGGCGCAAGGCCTCGCCATATGGGAAAAGGTCTACCGGAACTTCGATGTACCACCCAACAATCAAGTTACGGCTGCGAACATGAGAGATGTTGACAACAACAACAAGGCTCGCAACTTGATCATCCAAGGATTGACTCAAAGTGACTTCGACCGTGTTGCACACCTCCGATCTGCATATGATGTTTGGAAAGCTCTTTGTGACTACCATGAAGGATCCAATACGATCAAGGAGGTAAGGCAAGATATGTTCAAGAAAGAATACATGCGTTTTGAGATGCAACCAGGTGAGTCAATTGACGACCTTTTTGCTCGCTTTAATAAAATTCTCAGCAACTTGCGTAGTGTCAATGTTAACTTTTCAGATGCTGAAAATTCTAGACAATTGTTAGGAGCATTAGATATGTCAATTGGGAGGTGAAAGTTACATCTATTCGTGAATCTACTGTCATGAGTTCTCTTACTTTAGACGTGCTTTATTCTAAATTGAAAACTCATGAAATTGATATCATCTCACGTAAAAACCCCAACAAGTCTATTGCATTTGTTTCGCAATGTGGCATGTCTAGTTCTAGTCAATCATCATCTAGTGGTGCACTCTCTTTGCTGTCCTCTCTAACCCTTGAACATATTGAAGAGTTTCCAGAGGAGGAGCTTGCACTCATCTCTACTCGGTTCTCAAAAGCATTGCAAAATGTGAGAACTAGAAGGAGAGGAAGCTCCGGACCTCAACGATGTTTTGAATTTGGTAAGACAGGACATTTTCGTACGGAGTGCCCTAACCTTTCAGATCCGACTTCACGTGAAGAAAAGCAAACAAGGCCGAAGAAATCGTTTGCAAAGAATAAGAAGAAGAAAGATTTATCAATGCGCAACATAGTGCATAGTATGATCTCTGCATTTCAAGATTTTGGCTCAAGTGATGTGGACACCGGTAGTGATGAAGATGAAGAAGCTATGGCAAATATGTGCTGCATGGCGAGCAAGTCAAGTTCAAGCTCCGAGGAGGCAGCACACAACAGCGACGATGAAGAGGTATGTCCCACTTGCAAAGAAATGTGTGATGCTATTTCTCGTGCCACTGTTATATTAAAGAAAAACGATAAAAAACTTAGGAACAATGCTGTTAAAATTGAATCACTAGAATCTGAAATTAATTGTTTAAAAACTTCGATTCCTAGTGATGATTCTTGTTCCTCATGTGATTTGATTTATGAACAATTATCCTCTTTAAGAAGTGCACACGCATCTACACTTGATAAACTTGAACTTGAAATTGAAAAGAACAAAGAGCTTGCTGCACTTAATGATAAAAATTTGAAAGATGCTTGTTGTTCTACAATTGATTTGCGTTGTTCCTCATGTGATGATCTGAATAAGAAACTAAATGATGCTATGAATGAGATTTCTATTTTGAACAATGCTTTACGTGTGCATGAAGTTAAATATTGTTCAAATTGCAAAATAAAAGGAAAAACTTCATGTGAAAACTGCTTTGATCTGTCCAATAAACTTGATGACATGCATAGGACACTAGATCGGTTTTCTAATGCAAATAAGAACCTAAACTTGCTGCTGAATTCTTCCAAGTCTTGTAATGATAAAACTGGTTTAGGTTTTAATTCTCGTGCTCATGCTAAGGCACACCCACCTAAAGTTGTAAAGTCATTAGGAAGCGGTTTGATTCAAACAGCTCCTAGACAAAAAGAGGTGATTTTCAAATCTGCAGGAGTACTGTCCCATTCGGGTTCTAATAAACGTGTTGCTTGCTCATCTAGACATGATAATAAGGTTATTTTTCATTGTACCTACTGTGGTAGAGATGGTCATGTAATGGATTTTTGTTATAGACTAGCTAAACACGATAAGAAACAAAGAATACTTGCTAGATCACATAACAACCAAGCAAAATCTGCTAGACCGAATGTTCGGAGCTTGCAACCTGCTGTAATGAGTCAAAAACTTGCTCCCGGACCTACTGTTTTTTGTGCTACATATAACACATCTTCTAAGTCAGTAGTTGGGAATAAAAATTTTCGATGTTTGGCTCATAAACCTGCTGTACCTTCTCAGCTTTCTCGTGTTATTCCTGCTGGACGTCGTGTCACTCAGTACTGGATTCCTAAAAGTCTTTTAACTAACCCCAGTATTGAGTCATCGACGTATTGTGCTGCTGTGTAGGTTTCACGTTTGACGAATGAGAACATTTGGATTGTGGATTCAGGTTGCTCACGCCACATGACCGGTAACAAAGAATGGTTCTCCTCTCACTCTTTTGTGTCAGGTGTAGAAAGTGTTACTTTCGCCGATAACTCTTCTACTCCCATAATTGCTAAAGGTTCGGTTAGAGTAAACAATCTCTACACTTTGAAAGATGTGGCACTTGTTAAAAATTTGAAATACAACTTGCTTTCGGTTTCACAATTGCTAGATGAATATCTAGAGGTTAGCTTTGCTAAAAATTGCTGCAAGGTTGTAGATTCAAAAGGTGAGCTTTTGTTTAACATGTCTAGGTTTGGAAGAGTTTTTATAAGCTGATTTTGATTTGTCAACTTCTAAGCATCGGTGTCTAGTTGCTAATGATACAAAGAATCTATATTTTTGGCATCGTAGACTTGGTCACATAGGCTTTGATTATCTCACTCGTGTTAGTGCTCTCGATCGCATACATGGGCTGCCGAAGCTTAAAAAGGACAATGATATTGTGTGCTTTTCTTGTAGACATGATAAGTTTGTTGCAGGTTCACATGCTCCTCTCACAATGACCATGACAGCTGAACCAGGACAACTTTTACATCTTGACACAGTAGGTCCGGCACGTGTTCAATCCTTCGGAGGTAAATGGTATGTGCTTCTGATTGTTGATGATTATTCCAGATATTCTTGGGTTTATTTTATGGCATCTAAGAATGAAGCTTTTAGTCATTTTAGAACTTTATTTCTTAGATTATCTATTGATCACCCAGGATCATTAAAAGCAATTAGAAATGATAACGGAACTGAATTTAAAAACCAATCCTTTGATCACTTTTGTGCTGAAAATGGAATAGATCATCAATACTCTTCACCCTATGTACCACAACAAAATGGTGTCGTAGAAAGAAAGAACAGGACCTTAGTTGATATGGCTAGGACTATGCTTGATGAATATCAAACTCCTAGGAAATTTTGGGCTGATGCAATTGCAACCGCTTGTTATGTCTCAAATTGTGTTTTCTTGCGTGCTAAGCTTGGAAAACCCCCATATGAGCTCCGGTTTGGACATAGGCCTAGTGTTACACACTTTAGGGTTTTTGGTTGCAAATGCTTTGTTAAGAAACATGGTAATCTTGATAAATTTGAAGCTAGATCTGTTGATGGCATGTTTCTTGGTTATCCATCTCATACTAGAGGCTACCGTGTGCTTTTACTTGACACTAACAAAATTGTGGAGACTTGCAAGGTTTATTTTGATGAAGCTAGCCCAAGTACTAGCTCCGATATTGCAGGTCCGGATCCATATCCGCAGGGGGAGAGTATTTTTATTGAAGAAGATGAAGAAGTGGTGCTGCTGTCCGAAAACTCAGAAGTAAATAACGATCAAGCTGCTGATTTTGCACCACAACCAGCACCAACAGTCACTACTGCTGGTTCGGACCTTCCTCAATCAACAAGTTCTCCTAATCAAAGGTCCGAACATGAAGAACAAGGTGCTTGTGAAGTGTCTACTCCCCTCCGAGTACTCAAAAGTCATCCTCCACAACAAATCATTGGAAGCATGCATGAACGAGTCACTCGGTCCAGGTTGTGCGATCCAAACTCTCATGCTCATTCTGCTTTTGTTGCTTCTTTTGAACCCAAGGATATATCACACGCACTCACTAATGAATCTTGGATTAATGCCATGCAAGAAGAGTTAGAAAATTTTGAAAGAAATAATGTTTGGAAACCTGTACCTCCACCTCAAGGTCACACATTAATTGGAACTAAATGGGTATTTAAAAATAAGCAAAGTGAGGATGGGGTTGTGGTTAGGAATAAAGCTAGGTTGGTTGCTCAAGGTTTCACTCAAATTGAAGGTCTAGATTTTGATGAAACATTTGCTCCTGTTGCTAGATTAGAAGCTATAAGAATTTTATTAGCATTTGCTGCATCTAAAGGTTTCAAGTTATATCAAATGGATGTTAAAAGTGCTTTTCTTAATGGCTACAGAGAGGAGGAGGTTTATGTTAAGCAGCCACCGGGTTTTGAAAATCCAAATTTTTCTAATCATGTTTACAAACTGTCCAAAGCCTTTTACGGTCTAAAACAAGCCCCTAGAGCATGGTATGATAGGTTAAAAACATTCTTACTTGAAAAGGGGTTTACCATGGGCAAGGTTGATAAAACTCTTTCTGTACTTAAGCATGGCAATGACTCATTATTCGTTCAAGTGTATGTGGATGATATTATCTTTGGTTGTGCTTCTCATGATCTCGTGTCCAAGTTTTCAGCTATGATGAGTTCAGAATTTGAGATGAGTATGATGGGAGAACTCACATACTTTTTGGGGCTGCAAATCAAGCAAACAAAAGAAGGAACTTTTGTGCATCAAACTAAGTATACAAAGGACCTTCTTAAGCGCTTCAACATGGACAAATGCAAGCCTCTTCGGGCACCAATGGGAACAGCAACAACACTTGAACTTGACGAAGATGGTGACCCGGTCGATAAAAAAGAATACAGAAGTATGATTGGATCACTTTTGTATCTCACGGCGTCAAGACCGGACATACAATTCAGCGTATGTCTTTGTGCACGTTTTCAAGCTTCCCCACGTTCTTCACATCACCAAGCCATCAAAAGGATTCTCAGGTACCTACATGGAACTCAAGAATTTGGCATTTTTCTTCCTTCTTCCTCAACTGTTTCTTTGAAAGCTTTTTCAGATGCTGATTTTGGGAGTTGTAGGATTGATAGGAAAAGTACTTCGGGTGCTTGTTATTTTCTTGGTAATTCACTTGTTGCTTGGTCCTCTAGAAAACAGAGTTCAGTTGCAAATCCACGGCCGAATCTGAATATGTATCTGCGGCTAGCGCTTGCTCACAAATTCTTTGGATTGTTCAAACACTTAAGGACTATGGGGTTGATCTAGATAGTGTTCCACTGTTTTGTGATAACACTAGTGCAATTTGTATTGCTAAAAACCCCATGAAACACTCTAGAACTAAGCACATTGACATTAGGTAACCTTTGGATTTCACTCGTTTTTGTTTCATTCGTAGTGAAATAGGGGTTATGCATCCTCATGGCTTAAATTGAGGGGGAGTTCTTGAAACTTTGAAAGTCTATGTGTGAATCTGAAACTAAAATAATATGAGCATAGTATTTCATACATATATGACTTTGTGATTCCTTTTACAGGCTGAAAGTTCTTACTACATTACTCATGTTATACATTTTGTAGTTTTTGCCATGACTAGTAATTGGAATAAGTACTTACACTAAATCTGGTCATGATCGAACTTTCTTGCTGTTTTGAACTTGTTGCGTGCTCACAAGTGCTTTTAATCATAAAAAAATAATCAAGTGATCAGCTCACATGTTGAGTTTTCAAATAAAAAATTGAGAAAAGATCAAGAGAATATACATGCATCACACTTCTTCTTTTGAGATTGCTTATCATTGCACTAAGATATGAACTTGGAAGGAATTGTGTATGACTAAAACCATGTCCTTAAGCTTCTGATTGTCAAATGACATAGGCTTGGCTTGGTTGGTTAGAATAAGGCTGATGCGGCATATAATCTCTTGTAAATATCATATGATCAACTTTGTGCCTTAAATGATTATGAATAATAAAAATGCAGCAACATGTGTCATGTTTTCAGGTTTTGAAATAGTTGAGTAAGGGAGATCATGACTTGCTTAAATTGAAAAATACATTTGATCTCTAGCATGGCTTACACTACTTTATGTATCTCATTGATGTGACAGTGTAAGTAACCTGATAGTATGACTTGGATGAGCTTTGTTTTGTATGTATATGTTATAATATGCTCATAACATTTAAAAATTCCTCTTTTGAACCTTGCTGAATACATTGTCAAAGGGGGAGAAATATGTATAAGGAGAGATTTTTTTTACACTTTGCATATGTTATACACTTTCTTCCTTCTCTGATTTTAAAAAATGGGGAGAAATTAATAAAGGGGGAGAAATGAGTTTTCGAAGCTTTTCAAAACTTTTCATAAGCCAATGTTCAGATTTTAATTGGTGTTGCCAATGCATTCATCAAGGGGAAGATTGTGAGACCTATGTGTGCTGAATACATTGGCAATTAGGATAAAAGTTAGCATTAACATTCAAAGTTTTGAATATTGCCAAAACATTCTTCTGTGGCAAGGTCCGACAAGTTCTTTGTTAGCTCCGCCAAGTGTTGGTAAGGTCCGACGCAAGGTCCGGAGAGCTACTGCATGGTCCGGAGAGCTTCTGTGAGGTCCGGAGCTTGTTTTTAGGGAGCTCCCGTGAAGTTCAACTCGTAGAACTGCAGCGTCTTGTTTTTGCTTTTAACTCGCAATGTTTCAAACTTGCTTTATGGGAAGGTTTGCTTAGTATTAATTTGCTAAGTTTTTGGTGTTTTTCGGTGGTTATGGCTGTTACCATTTGATATGGTTTGCAACATGCTTATGTGACGTGCTTATGGGAAGGTCCGGAACTGACACGTGGCATACGTGGAACTCGCCTCTGGAGAGAGGGGAGGTCCCGACCCACCAGGTGTCACACCCGGTTTCTCTAAAGAGCAACTGAGTGAATATCACATGTATGCCAGGATCATTTTCTCATACATGTGACGACAAATAGTGAAGCATCATTATATTATAAGCCAAGTGTTCGAATATAAATAAGTCTTACATAACATACGTCTCGATGGACGATAATATGTTAATAACATGTAAATAAAGCAGCAGCGGAATGTAAATCTTGTGGGCTCCGTCACAGGCGTTGCCTAGGGGACTCCGTGAACCTAGAATCCTTCTTCGGGACCAAAGTCTTGGTCATTGAACACCACATCATCCCCTTGATCATAGCAGCAATTTAAACCAACAGAAAAGCAAGATTGAGTACCGTTGATACTCAGCAAGTGTGGGAAAGTAATGTCATGCATGGCTAGAGCAAGGAGAGGTTGAACTCATGGTTAAAGCACTACGCAATTAATATCTATCACCTTATCTTATTAAGCACCTACATTACTACACAGGGGAGATGGCCCCAATCCCTCAACCCATCATCAATATTAAGTAACCATAATCTCATCCCCAATGTTAAGCTTCCCGCTTAACATCCTCAACTTCCCAATTCATCATCCTCTAATCATGAATAAGTCCAAGCCGCTCTTGACCGTGAACACGGCTGTCATGACAGTTTTGACTCTGCAGAGTTTGCACCACTGTACCCACTTGTAGTGATTTCATCCCCCGTTGCCGGGTGGACTAAAAGAACCTCCATTATGCCAGTGGCCGCGAACCACGTTCACACTTCCCAGGTGTGTAGCCAGGAGATCACTACGAGGCCTTTACAAAGTGATTCCCGACGAGCGTGGGCCCACTGAGGTTTCACCCCTAACAGCATACAAGAGGCTCCAACCCCGCTGCAGTGGTCCCCTCTTGAGCCTTGCGGTTCATATGGTAGTCCAGCTGACACCTATTCCTCGCACCATCCAAAACACCCATACTACGCCGGGGATACACCTAATTAATTTGCCAAGCTGCCCCATCTCAGCATGTGGTTGGCACGGTAAAGCCAGGTTACATGCTCCATGAACCAGTCCTTAGGATCGAGGCAAGTACTAAACACAAACCCGAGTCTCGTGCACACAACACCAACCAAATCATCCAACTTGCCTCGATACCTACCTCTACATAACTCATAATATCTCATTCATGAGTAAGGTAAGCAAGTTGATGATCTCATATCCCACTTATCTCATTCTAAGCATGGCTAAGCATAAGTATATAAATAAATGACATAATAAAATAAATCCCAACCCAGGCTACAAGGAAATAAGATAATGAAAATCTAGGGAAACTTCCTAGCTTGGGTATCATATTCCAAATTGACAGTGCAATTAAATTCTAACTACACATCCTAGTATAGGATCAAAGTGGTCAAGAACACTTGCATTCTTTCTGCTGCTCTGGGAATGGAAAGTCTTGGTCTTGAAAGGTGACAACCTGCTCTGGGGCTAGTTCTACTCATGCCAATACACATAGAAAAAAGAAAACAACAATCCATAAGCCATAGTCCACACTTTCACTCATGCAAACCACACATACATACATATGAAAGTCATTCACATTTCTAAGTGTTGTGGTTACCCTAGATATGTTGATTTTAGGCCTACATGCACTTTTAAAAATATATATATTATTTCTAACTTTTGTATTCAGTTTTCTATTTGCACACTATATACTAATTTCCAATTTGAACAAATTCTCTATATTTAATTAATTCACTTCTTAGCCACAAATTTTGCATGAAAGAAAATTTCCTACTTCAATTAGGTTTTCAGATCTTCTACAAAATCCTAAATTGAAGTTTTTGGATTTAGAGACCTCATTTATCAGTTTCTAATTATGCATACCTATTTTCCTATATTTTCAGATTTAATTCAACAAAATCCGTAGGAGGCTGAGGATCATGACACCAGCACACAACTGGAAGCCCTCACACCTCGGGGGAGAATTTCCCGGTCTGGAGCCGGCGACCCGAAGAAACCGCCGTGAGTAAAACTCAAATTCCGGCTAGGTGGTCCCATGAAATGACCCCGAACTCGGTGGACAGCAAGGAGAGGTGGTAACCAACCTTATTCGTGGCTTTGTTGGGCATGAAACACCGGAGGGGCTTGGTTTGAAGTCAAGTCGCCGAGGTTGGTCTGCCGGGGAAGAACCGACTCAGCGAGGCTATTGCAGCCCGCTACACCCTCGGAATTGGCTTTGACAGCTTCAGGGATCGTGGGCGAAGCTGCTTCCGAGCTTGTCCGAGTGTCCACGGCTCGGGGAGAGGGTTGATGACGGGAGCCCGAGCGTGTGGCCGTGGCGGCGGCAAAAGCCCCTGGAAACAGCGCTGTGGTGAGGAGGAGGCTAGCTCGGACGTTTTCTCGGTGCTGTGAGGTGCACGCTCTCGGTGGGAGGACGATAAGGGCAAGGGGAACCGACGTCGAAGCAGCTCCGGAGCTGGCGGTCACGTTGCCTTGGTGGCGCGCGCGCTGCGTCCGGCGCTTCTTGCAAAAACAGAGAGTTGCTTCGGGTTTAAGCTTTCAGTGGCTCACTGACCAGTGGGACCACCCTCCTTCTCATCCCTCCAACCTTCCCACAAATATCTCTCAAATTTGGCACAATGCAAATTTAAATTCTGAAGAGCTCAGGTTCAAAGCCGTTTGGAATTTTGACATTGTGTCCTTCAGTTCAAATTTAAATTCAAACTTCAAAGCAATTCATAGGCCCCTTTGATACTCATATTAAAGCACTTCTAAATTTCTTCAAAATTTGCCTTCCTCATAATTTGGACCTGTTGAATTCAACTATGCCCTCTGATCCTTAAGTTCGCCAATGCAAATACAAATTTTAAAACAACAGTTTGAATTTCCTTTTTGGAAAGGGCCTTCTGTGCCTTGAAGTAAACCATTTAATTCTATGGGGGACCACAGGACCTCGTCGGGTGGTGTCATGTTATGCAGCACCCAACAGCACACGGGTCGATGAACACACATCATATTACATAAATAGTTTAGCGGAAGCGTACAAGAATGTTTTACAAATAGTTATATCAGAGTAAACTACAGCGGAAGACTATCACTCTCACGACTCATATTTAAACTAGCAACAAAGAAACGGTCCAGCCCGCGGACGTTTCTTACTAGCAACACGAAGACAATCTGCAGCGGCGAGGATGCTCTTTGAGTAAGCACTCGGAGGTTCCCGAGTCTCATCGGCACCCCTTCTCATAAGCATCGAGTCAATTACCTGCAAAACAACTCGGATAGCATCCGTGAGCATAACGCTCAGCAAGACTTAACCGTCACCCTAAACATGAAACTCTAAGTGAGATTATGAACCTAACATAGGATGGCATAAGCATAATTAAACTCGCCTAAAAGTGAATTCTTACTTTCAGGTATTAATTGCAGCATTTTAAGTAACCCTGGGCACACCACATCGGGAGTCCACAATCAAACAAGAAACGCTTTCCCCCGATGTAAATTGCTCATGGCATAAAAGAATCAAGTTTGCACTAGCCTATTCATCAAGATCCAAGACAAAGCTAGTATGATACTTCACATCAAAATGATTAGTTCCTTTCTCATACAAGTTCTTACTACGTCACGACTGTGAGAACATGTATGCTCGGTCCATTCCGCGAGCGACGGTGATTCAAATCAATAACACCCGGACTACACGACACGTACGCCCGTACTCGACGTTGCCTACAACCACCATCACTGACATCGTACGTGGCAGCCTTTCCCCCGTTTCACCCCCGCTGAATCGATCAAATCACCCCATACAGTAGCTACCCTCATGGTGCACCTACCGACATGGGATGTCATGAGAATATTCCCCACATACTGCACACCAGCTGTCCGCCTGAGGCGACCCGAAAAGTCCCAACGACAGCTTCCCGAGGTACATCGGTTTACTGGGTCCAATGTAGCCAGCATGAGTCCGGTACACAACTCAAACTTGTTCAACAGGGTCGCATACGGATCGGTCCGTGACCGACACGGACAGGTCTACAGCACCCAGGCCCCTATGTCCTGCTGCCCCTACAACCTTCCGGACTCAACTTTAACTTGCTAATTCAATTATGAACCAATCCCTTATGCCCCTGTTGTTCCTGAAACTGCGAGTAGAATCTCACCACTCGACTTCCCCGAACCGTACTTAAGCATGGCAGTTCTACACGGTGATAGACACCTACCCAATACTCCATGGGTCATTTGGCTATGCAAGAGGAGTATCAAACACTAGACCTAATGCATAATTCATATCCTGACCGAAAGTGAATACAAAACAAAAACTTAACAACTGTTAAATGCAAACCGGAGCTTGCCTGTTTTGCAGGGTAGTCGTATATAACAGTTAGTGTCCTTGCAGATCCAACCTTGACTCTCCGGAGCTTGATCCACTTCGATGAATCACTCCTTTGAGTCCCCTTCGTTGTGGTTCCTATTGAAATGCATATGCACTTGTTTTATAGAATGTAATGGAAAGAAGTTATAGAATTAATCTCTTAGGAACATATGTTGTGTGGAAAAGCCAAGCAAGGCCTGGTTTGCCTCTGTTATTCAAAGAACATAAATAAACTAATTTATCCTAAAGGTTTTAGCTATAGACTAATCATGTTCCCTAATGAACATAATAGATAAGTTGAAAGGATTTGAGTGCAACTGAAGAACAAGAACTTCAATGGCCTCAAAACTTTTACAGCAGGTTCTATACTACCTAAGGATTTAGCTTGCCAAATTGCAGCTAATGTGGATTCATATTGT
Source organism: Neostapfia colusana (assembly GCA_030760725.1). Classification (NCBI taxonomy): domain Eukaryota; kingdom Viridiplantae; phylum Streptophyta; class Magnoliopsida; order Poales; family Poaceae; genus Neostapfia; species Neostapfia colusana. The sequence goes on along the minus strand of JASWHV010000007.1, from coordinate 96,457,111 downwards.
GTTCTTCATAATTCTCATAATGTCTCTTATGTATTTTCACATATACATAAGCATGGAGAATAAAAAAAGGGAGTTCAAGGACTCATCTTGGGCTGATAATTTACATATGAGTTCTTGATCACATGAGAGTAACCTGGTCCAAAATTCAGCCCATTTACTTGAGTAGTTCTCCCAGATCAATTCTTTAAGCATTGGTACTCAAAAGAATCAATTCTGTAGTAATGTGCATTTTCATGCCAAATTAAGTGAACTACAATTCCAAGTATGTCTCAGAGAGCTTGTCTAAATTTTCCTATGATTTTTGGAGCTATGGATTGCTCAAAACAGATTTTAGAAGTGGGAAACATTTTTTGAAAATGTTTCTGGACTCTTTTGAACACAGTAGTTTGCATTTAGCAAATTCCTACACAAATGATCTTCAAATGAGCTGAAAAGTTGCTAGTAGGTCAATACTATGCTAAAGAATATTGTGGCAAAATTTGGAGATTTTTTGGTGTAACACCCCAAATTTTGATTCAAAACTCTAAACCATGTTCAGAGGGGAATTTAAAAATTTTTGGACGTGTTGCATGTTTTGCAAAAATTCAAATTCAAACTGGAATTCAAATTAAACTCAAAACAGAAAAGAAATGGAAAAAGAAAAAGAGAAACGGGAAAAAAACCGGCCAGTGGGCCGAAACCTGCCAGCCGGCCCAGTTTCCCCGCGGCAGCCCGCCCCCGCGCGCGCCGCGCTGTCTCTCACAGACAGGTGGGACCCACCTGTCATCTCTAACCCCGCGACCCCGAACTCTCTCCCGCGCGCGCGATCGCAACCGACCGGATTTCCGCGTCCCGCAGCCGAATTCTGGTCCCAAACAACTCAAACTCGATCGCAACAGACCCACCGCCCTCCCCCGGCTATAAAAACCCCAGCCCCGTTCGGTTTTTCCCAAGCGATCGCCGATTTTTACTACGGTGAGCACCGAGACTTCGCCGGTGAATTCTGGCCGATCTAAGCTCGGAAACTCTGATCTAACTCGCTGGTCTTGATCCACCGCCTCCGGGGAGCTTTGCAGGTGCAGAAAACTCGGAGACTTACGGTGTAAATCCAGCGCCGACGAGCTTCGCCGTGGTTTTGTCTCGGACCTCACCGCCGATCACTTTCCAGGACCCCCGAGCTCGAGAAAACCCCCGAGGTGAGATCCCTGACCTCCCCTCTACCGATCTATGCCATAAGATCACAGTTTTAGGCAGAATTCTCGAGGATACGAAACTTTCCGGCGAGATCGCCGCTTCCCGCCGCCGTGCGCCGCCGGCAGCGCCGCCCGCACTCGATCGGAGCGACGTGGCCGCTTGTGCGCCGTTTATTTTAAATCGCACGGTAGACTTTAAATCCTCACGTACCGGTTCGATGTTATAATCTCAGCCGTCGGTTTAAAATCGGACGGTCCACGTCAGCCCCGCGTTATAAAGACTGGAATTCTTACGTGCTACCCCCGGGGGGTTCTCTGGAATTGAGAGCTAGCCCCGGAAACTTCAGATCTAGCCCCTGGAACTCCAGAAAATCATGTAAATTCATTTAAAAATCAGTTTTAGCCCCTGGACTTAATAGAAATTAGGAAAAACACCTCTGATAAGTGTAGCTAGACCCCTGGAAATTATGAAAATAATATTATAGACCCTGTAATGAGGTGAGTTCATTATTTTAACCCTGTTTAGTAATTAATTTAGAAAATTGAATATGTAACTAGTGTTTAAAAATTAAAAAGTGGGACAAACATAATTGTCAAAATTAATTAAAAACTTTCTCAGTACTTAGAAAACTTTGGAGTGAGATAAAAATATATTTTGGGCTGAAATGAATCTGTTTCATTTATTAATCACATTATTTAGTATAGGGACACATTTTTAAGTAAAGAATAGCTATAGAAAAAATAGGGAAAATAATTATGAAATAGTTTACATCAGAGGCCAAGGTCAAAATATGTTATTCAATTATTTAGGACCAAAACCTATACTGTTTAGATGATGTGTATTACTAATTTCATAATAAAATACACAATTATGCATAGGAATATAAATCTGAAAATATAGCAACTAGTAAATGATAAATGGAGTTTCTAAAATACAAAGAATTCAGTTTAGGGTTGGTAGAAATTATGAAGGCACATAAGGGGAAGAATAATACTTTATTCTTGGTAGTAAAAAGGTGAAGTAGTTGAATATAAGAAATTTATTGGAAACCCATATAAATAGTATGTAAGTATAAAGGTGGACACAAAAGTAGGAATCATATACACATGGTTAAAAGTGCATGCAGGCCACAACTCAACACACATAAAGTAACCACAACACATATAATGGTGAATGAATTTCATAAATATGAATGTGTGGTTTGTATGAAGTAGAAGTGTGAACTATGTCTTATGATTGTTGTTTTTCTTTTGCTATGTGTGATGGTATGAAGTAGAACCTGTTCAAGAGCAAGTTAACCCTTTCCAAGATCAGGACTACCCATTTCAAGAGCAGCAAGAAGGAGGCAAGTGTCCTTGACCACTTTGATCCCATGCTAGGATGTGTAGATAGAATTATTTGCATTGTCAAATGAAATATGAAACCCATGCTAGGAAAGTTTCCCTAGAATTGCATTACCTTGTTTTCCTTGTAGCTTGGGTTGGGATTTATTTTGTCATGTCATTTAATTACATGCATTTGCTTAGCCATGCTTAGAATGGGATATTTGGGAAATGAGATCATCAGTTTATATTACCATACTCTTGAATGAGACATTGTGAGTTATGTAGAGGTAGGGATCAAGGCAAGTTGGATGTTTTGGTTGTGTGCTGGGTGCACGAGACTTGGGTTTGTGTTTAGTACTTGCCTGGATCCTAAGGACCGGTTCATGGAGCATGTAACCCGGCTTTACAGTGCCAACCACATGCTGAGATGGGGCAGCTTGGCCAATTAATTAGGTGTATCCCCGGCGTAGTATGGGTGTGTTGGATGGTGCGGGGAGTAGGTGTCAGCTGGACTACCATATGAACCGCAAGGCTCAAGAGGGGGCCACTGCAGCGGGGTTGGAGCCTCTTGTATGCTGTTAGGGGTGAAACCTCAGTGGGCCCACGCTCGTCGGGAATCCCTTTGTAAAGGCTTCGTAGTGATCTCCTGGCCGCACACCTGGGAAGTGTGAATGTGGATCGTAGCCACTGGCATAATGGAGGTTCTTTTAGTCCACCCGGCAACGGGGGATGAAATCACTACATGTGGGTACAGTGGTACAAACTCTGCAGAGTCAAAACTGTCTTGACAGCCGTGCTCACGGTTAAGAGCGGCCTGGACTTATTCATGATTAGAGGATTGATGGTTTTGGAGGTTAAGCGGGGAGCTTAACATTGGAAATGATGTTATGGTTATTGGATTATGATAATGGGTTGGGAGATTAGGACCATTTCACCTGTGTAGTAATGTAGGTGCTTAATAAGCTAAGGTGATAGGTATTATTTGCGTAGTGCTTTAACCACGAGTTCAACCTCTCCTTGTTCTAGCCATGCATGATATAATTTTCCCACACTTGCTGAGTACCATTGGTACTCAACCTTGCATATTTGTTGGTTTATATTGTTGTTCAGGTCAAGATAATGAGGTGGTGTATAATGACCAAGATTTTGGACCCGAGGAAGGTTTTTAGGTTCATGAAGACCCCCGGGCAACGCCTGTGATGGAGCCCTAAAGAATGATATTCCGCTGCTAGTTTATTTACTTGTGATGAAGCATTAGTGTCCATTGAGACATTTGCGTTGTAAGACTTATTTATATTCGACACCTGGCTTGTAATAAATGATGCTTCACTATTTGTCATCACATGTATGAGAAAATGATCCTGGCATACATGTGATATTCACTTGGTTGTTCTTCGGAAAAACCGGGTGTGACAGAGGTGGTATCAGAGCCAAGGTTGCCCGTAGGAACATGGACCTAGGTAGAAATGGACGTATTTAAGGGCCCTATTTTCTTAAAAACTATTTTCCAAGGTGTGGGTGGAAAAGTGTTATTAAAGGAGTCATTTTCTTCATCTTACCCCAACTTTCATTCAAAATAGGATTTTTGTTTGAGAATTTATCTAACTTAATTTTTAAATTCTTTTGTTTTAGATGGTTCGCATGATTCGCACCGCTCGTAAGTCCACAGGAGGGAGAGTTCCCGTAGTTGCCCTTTCCGAAAGAGAGGAGAGTCGTCCAGTGACGTACCTTTCCTACGGATTGGCAGTAGGAGACTTGTTGCGCCGTCTTCGACGTATGCTCGAAGCCGCCGGCAATACGGGCAAGCTAATCATCCACTATAACTCCACCAGGACCATCCGTGAGAAGAGGGAAGAATGGAGTTCGGAGATGAGGATTATACACGAGAATCAACTGCTTAAGATTCACCACTCTCCAGCTTGTCGAGCAACACAAGTTGACGCGGAGAAAGATGTCACCTGGGAGGCCATCACCTGCCAGAGTCACATCTATCGTCGCCACTTGGACAAAACTGAGTACATGTATGTCCTCCAACGTGAGAGTGGTACCACGGAGTACAAGTACCCACCGGTGCAGCAAGGGACTTCCCATGAGCACATGGACTTGTGCTTGGAGGATGCTGCTATGCTCAGCACTCGACTGCAGGAGTGTCAACAAGAGCTTCAGGATGTCCGAGACACCCTGAAGGAAATGGAGGCGTTGCTGCGAGCTTGCTTAAAGGCGAGAGAAAGAGGAGATGGGAATGAACTATGTGTCACCGTGAGTGATACATGGACTCCTGACTCCCCGGATCGCCGAGCGATCAGGCGTCGTCGCACTTCTCCACCAGCAGCCTCCCCACCCAAAGCAGAGTCAGAAGGTAGCCGAAATGAGGAGGAAGATCCCGAGGAGCCAGCTCAAGAGGACGAGTAGTGTAGAATCTTGCTCCTAGCTAGCAAGAGGTCGAGTAGTCGAGTCGTTACGTAGTTAATGGTGTGATGATGCTTGGTGTGTGACGTGAGTTGTGGAAGCCATGAGCAATTGTCCACAGCCTCGTCTTCAGATTGTTTTGCTTTGGTGTGTGAACCCACAGGAAATAATAGTGCATTTATTTGGTGTGAGATAGAAACCCTCGTAAAATTTTAACAAAGCCTCAACACCTCAAAGCACCAACAAATGAAAGTAGTAAGATGATACTAAATGATATCAAATTAACATTTGTTGATTCTGCCAGATGGCCGGAAGAGGAAAAGGACGCGCTGCCAACCCCGCCAACAACAATGATGAGGCATGCAACCCTCATCTTTCTTGAGGCCAATACAGGGGTGGACGCCGTGAAGAAGTTGATCCTCTCCACCAAATGCTGGAGAATCAAAATCAGCTTATCCAGAACTTGACTCAAGTGGTGGCCAACTTGCATCAAGTTCCACCTCCACAAGCTGCACCACGCCAACCAAGGTTGAGTGAGTTTCTAGGAACTCAACCTCCAAAGTTTGCAAGTGCTGCTGAACCTCTAGAGGCAGATGATTGGCTGAAGACCATTGAAAGTAAGATGAGGATAATACAATGCCAAGGGTATGAGAGGGTGCTGTTTGCCTCTCATCAATTGCATGGACCTGCTGCTGATTGGTGGACCGCCTACGTGGCCGCCCATCATGACCCTGAGAACATCACTTGGGACGAGTTCAAGCGTAGCTTCCGCAACCACTACATCCCAAGAGGTGAACTCAAAAACAAGAGGAAGGAGTTTTTGGGACTGCAGCAGGGAAACATGACGGTGAGGGACTACCTCACTAAATTTACTCAACTATCCCGTTATGCTCCACGAGACATAGAGACTGATGAGCAGAAACAAGATTGTTTCGTGGAAGGACGTACCGCAGAGATGCAGTGTGCAATGTCCTCCAATGAGTATGAAAGCTTTCAAAAGATGGTGGACAGAGCATTTGTGGTGGAAAGGAAGCTAAAGGCCCTGGAAAATGAGAATAAGAGGAAGGCGGGGTGGTCACATCAGGCCTCAGGGAGCAACACCCGCCCACGTATGATGCAGCAACCTACGGGGCAGACAAACCGTGCTGCGGTACCCTATTCAGCACCAAGAGGGTACAACCCAAACTACAGGCCTCCCGCAGCACCAGCACAGCCGCAACGTCAGTTTGTGCAGCAGCCTCGCCCCGCATATCCACCTCGACCAGCAGTGCAAGGACCCCCAAACCAACCCCAAGACAACAAGGGCCCAGCATCTAAGATTGGGGTGCAATGTTTCAGCTGTGGTGAAGTGGGGCACTACGCCCATAAATGCCCAAAGAAGAAGCCTGCGCCGCCACAACAGCAGAATGTAGTGAGAGGACGGGTGAACCACGTCACTATGGAGGAAGCACAAGAGGCACCCGACGTGGTAGTTGGTAAGTTTCCTGCCAATTTACACCTTGCAACTCTGCTGTTTGATTCTGGTGCTACCCACTCGTTCATTGCTCAAGGGTTTGTTAAGAAGCATGACCTAGCAACCACACAAATGAACCATATGCTAGCCGTAAACTCTCCGGGTGGAGAAATAAGGACAAGACAAGTGTGTCCCAAAGTGAGCCTAGACATTAATGGGGTAGTATTTACTGCTAACCTCATAGTGATAGATTCACAAGGGATAGATATTATTTTGGGTATGGATTGGTTGACCAAACATAAAGGAATCATCCATTGTTTGACCAGAATGGTGGAACTAACTCACCCCAATGGCACAAGAGTAAAGTTCATAACGATACACGAGCCTAGGAGGGACATTAAATTAAATCAAGTGGAGGTGAAAGTTGAGGAAATCAGGACTATCAGGGAATATCCAGATGTTTTTCCGGAGGAATTGCCAGGTATGCCTCCCGACCGTGACGTGGAATTCGAAATTGAGCTAGTACCGGGAACAGCTCCGATATACAAGAGACCTTATCGAATGGACTCCAAGCAGCTAGAAGAGCTCAAGGATCATTTGAGAGAATTGACGGAGAAGGGGTATATTCGCCCTAGTTCCTCACCATGGGGAGCTCCGGTGATATTTGTGCCCAAGAAAGACGGAACCCAAAGGTTATGCGTGGATTACCGTGCCTTGAATGAGGTAACCATCAAAAACAAGTACCCATTACCCCGTATTGAAGACTTGTTTGATCAGTTGAGGGGAGCTTGTGTGTTCTCGAAAATTGATCTCAGGTCGGGGTACCACCAACTCAAGATAAGGCAATCAGATATTCCCAAGACAGCTTTCGTATCTCGGTACGGACTGTATGAATACACTGTCATGCCTTTTGGGCTAACCAATGCCCCGGCATATTTCATGTACCTCATGAACAAGGTATTCATGGAATATTTGGACAAATTTGTGGTGGTTTTCATAGATAATATTCTCGTCTTCTCCCAAGATGAAGATGAACATGAGAAACATCTAAGGTTGGTGTTACAGAGGCTGAGAGAACACCAACTATATGCCAAGTTGAGCAAGTGCGAGTTTTGGCTGAAGAGAGTTCCCTTTTTAGGACATATAATCTCGGAGGGAGGAATCTCCGTAGATCCCGCAAAAATCGAAGATATCCAGAAGTGGAAAACCCCTGAAAATGTCGGGGAAGTTCGAAGCTTTTTGGGATTGGCTGGATACTATCGACGGTTTATTGAGGGATTCTCCAAGATCTCGAGACCTCTCACCAAACTGTTGGAAAAGGGAATCACATTCACCTGGACGCCACAGTGCGATACGAGCTTTCAGGAGCTAAAGAAGAGATTGACAACAGCCCCAGTGTTGGTTATGCCAGATATGCAGAAGAATTTCACAGTGTACTGCGATGCCTCTGGAAATGGGTTGGGATGTGTTCTCATGCAAGAAGGACATGTCGTGGCATATGCATCCCGGCAGCTTCGGAAGCACGAGAAGAACTATCCTACACATGACCTAGAACTAGCTGCAGTGGTACACGCATTGAAAATTTGGCGGCACTATTTGATGGGGAAGAGGACAAAGATATATACGGATCATAAGAGTTTGAAGTACATATTCACACAACCAGATCTCAACCTCCGACAAAGGAGATGGTTAGAGCTAATCAATGACTTTGATGTGGGCATCAACTATCATCCCGGGAAAGCAAACGTCGTGGCCGATGCTTTGAGTCGGAAAGTGCAGGTCAATAAGTTGAGCTTGAAGGACATGCCTGCAGAATTGAAGGACGAGGTTATAAGACTCAATCTATGTCTAGTAAATAGTGGTGAAGCCATCGCCATGGAAGTGGACTCCACACTCGAGCAAGACATACGCGAGGGCCAAACGAATGATGAGAAGATACAAGAGATCAGACAGCTCATCAAGGAAAATAAAGCTCCTGGTTTTAGAGAGGATGAACAGGGAACGGTGTGGCACGGGAAAAGGATATGTGTGCCAGAAGTAAAGGAGATCCGTTAATTGATTTTAAAGGAGGCTCACGATTCTGACTATTCCATTCATCCTGGGAGTACGAAGATGTACCAGGACCTCAAAGGCAGGTATTGGTGGTATGGCATGAAGCGAGATGTCGCGGAACATGTTGCCCTATGTGACACATGTCAGTTGGTGAAAGCTGAACATCAACGACCCGCGGGATTATTGCAACCACTCAAAGTGCCTGAATGGAAATGGGAAGAAATCAGCATGGATTTTGTCATGGGATTGCCTAGGATCCAATCCGGGTATGATTCAATATGGGTCATTATTGATAGGCTAACCAAGGTAGCTCATTTCATTCCTGTGAAAGAAAGCTACAGCGGATCCAAATTGGCAGAATTGTACATGTCAAGGATTGTGTGTTACCATGGAGTGCCAAAGAAGATAGTGTCGGACCGAGGGACACAGTTCACCTCGAGGTTTTGGCAGAAGTTGCATGAAACCATGGGAACCCATCTGAACTTTAGTTCTTCCTATCATCCCCAAACTGACGGGCAGACGGAGAGAACCAATCAGATCCTTGAAGATATGTTAAGGGCATGTGCACTCAAAAACAATAGGAGTTGGGACAAGAACTTACCATATGCGGAGTTTTCCTATAACAACAGCTATCAAGCTAGTATGAAAATGTCACCGTTTGAAGCTTTGTATGGAAGGAAGTGCAGAACTCCTCTATTTTGGAACCAAACAGGAGAAAGTAAAGTGTTTGGTCCAGAAGTGCTACAAGAAGCCGAAGCGAAGGTGAGGGAGATTCGCAACAACTTGAGGATAGCACAAACACGCCAGAAGAGTTATGCCGATGTACGAAGAAGAGAACTCGTTTTCAACGTGGGAGACTATGTTTATCTCAAGGTGTCCCCTATCAGAGGACTTCGTCGGTTCAAGGTGAAAGGGAAGTTGTCACCTCGATACATCGGACCCTTTCAAGTTTTGGAAAGAAAAGGCGAAGTGGCGTACCAACTAGAGTTACCGGTTCATCTATCGGACGTGCACGATGTATTTCATGTGTCACAACTCAAGAAATGTCTGAGAACGCCTGAAGAGGTGTTACCCATGAATGAAGTGGATGTAGCTGAAGATTTGTCTTATGCCGAGCAACCATACAAGATTTTGGAGACGATGGAACGCCTCACCAGAAATAAGAAAATCAGGATGTGCAAGGTGCAGTGGAAGCATCACTCAGAAGAGGAAGCCACCTGGGAACGGGAAGATGAGCTCAAGGCACAATTTCCGGAATTGTTTTCTTAGAAACACCAATCTCGAGGACGAGATTTCTTTTAAGGGGGGTAGAGCTGTAACACCCCAAATTTTGATTCAAAACTCTAAACCATGTTCAGAGGGGAATTTAAAATTTTTTGGATGTGTTGCATGTTTTGCAAAAATTCAAATTCAAACTGGAATTCAAATTAAACTCAAAACAGAAAAGAAATGGAAAAAGAAAAAGAGAAACGGGAAAAAACCGGCCAGTGGGCCGAAACCCGCCAGCCGGCCCAGTTTCCCCGCGCCAGCCCGCCCCCGCGCGCGCCGCGCTGTCTCTCACAGACAGGTGGGACCCACCTGTCATCCCTAACCCCGCGACCGCGGACTATCTCCCGCGCGCGCGATCGCAACCGACCGGATTTCCGCGTCCCGCAGGCAAATTCTGGTCCCAAACAACTCAAACTCGATCGCAACAGACCCACCGCCCTCCCCCGGCTATAAAAACCCCAGCCCCGATCGGTTTTTCCCACGCGATCGCCGATTTTTACTCCGGTGAGCACCGAGACTTCGCCGGTGAATTCTGGCCGATCTAAGCTCGGAAACTCTGATCTAACTCGCTGGTCTTGATCCACCGCCTCCGGGGAGCTTTGCAGGTGCAGAAAACTCGGAGACTTACGGTGTAAATCCAGCGCCGACGAGCTTCGCCGTGGTTTTGTCTCGGACCTCGCCGCCGATCACTTTCCAGGACCCCCGAGCTCGAGAAAACCCCCGAGGTGAGATCCCTGACCTCCCCTCTACCGATCTATGCCATAAGATCACAGTTTTAGGCAGAATTCTCGAGGATCCGAAACTTTCCGGCGAGATCACCGCTTCCCCCCGCCGTTTATTTTAAATCGCACGGTAGACTTTAAATCCTCACGTACCGGTTCGATGTTATAATCTCAGCCGTCGGTTTAAAATCGGACGGTCCACGTCAGCCCCGCGTTATAAAGACTGGAATTCTTACGTGCTACCCCCTGGGGTTCTCTGGAATTGAGAGCTAGCCCCGGAAACTTCAGATCTAGCCCCTGGAACTCCAGAAAATCATGTAAATTCATTTAAAAATCAGTTTTAGCCCCTGGACTTAATAGAAATTAGGAAAAACACCTCTGATAAGTGTAGCTAGACCCCTGGAAATTATGAAAATAATATTATAGACCCTGTAATGAGGTGAGTTCATTATTTTAACCCTGTTTAGTAATTAATTTAGAAAACTGAATATGTAACTAGTGTTTAAAAATTAAAAAGTGGCACAAACATAATTGTCAAAATTAATTAAAAACTTTCTCAGTACTTAGAAAACTTTGGAGTGAGATAAAAATATATTTTGGGCTGAAATGAATCTGTTTCATTTATTAATCACATTATTTAGTATAGGGACACATTTTTAAGTAGAAAATAGCTATAGAAAAAATAGGGAAAATAATTATGAAATAGTTTACATCAGAGGCCAAGGTCAAAATATGTTATTCAATTATTTAGGACCAAAACCTATACTGTTTAGATGATGTGTATTACTAATTTCATAATAAAATACACAATTATGCATAGGAATATAAATCTGAAAATATAGCAACTAGTAAATGATAAATGGAGTTTCTAAAATACAAAGAATTCAGTTTAGGGTTGGTAGAAATTATGAAGGCACATAAGGGGAACAATAATACTTTATTCTTGGTAGTAAAAAGGTGAAGTAGTTGAATATAAGAAATTTATTGGAAACCCATATAAATAGTATGTAAGTATAAAGGTGGACACAAAAGTAGGAATCATATACACATGGTTGAAAGTGCATGCAAGCCACAACTCAACACACATAAAGTAACCACAACACATATAATGGTGAATGAATTTCATAAATATGAATGTGTGGTTTGTATGAAGTAGAAGTGTGAACTATGTCTTATGATTGTTGTTTTTCTTTTGCTATATGTGATGGTATGAAGTAGAACCTGTTCAAGAGCAAGTTAACCCTTTCCAAGATCAGGACTACCCATTTCAAGAGCAGCAAGAAGGAGGCAAGTGTCCTTGACCACTTTGATCCCATGCTAGGATGTGTAGATAGAATTATTTGCATTGTCAAATGAAATATGAAACCCATGCTAGGAAAGTTTCCCTAGAATTGCATTACCTTGTTTTCCTTGTAGCTTGGGTTGGGATTTATTTTGTCATGTCATTTAATTACATGCATTTGCTTAGCCATGCTTAGAATGGGATATTTGGGAAATGAGATCATCAGTTTATATTACCATACTCTTGAATGAGACATTGTGAGTTATGTAGAGGTAGGGATCAAGGCAAGTTGGATGTTTTGGTTGTGTGCTGGGTGCACGAGTCTTGGGTTTGTGTTTAGTACTTGCCTGGATCCTAAGGACCGGTTCATGGAGCATGTAACCCGGCTTTACAGTGCCAACCACATGCTGAGATGGGGCAGCTTGGCCAATTAATTAGGTGTATCCCCGGCGTAGTATGGGTGTGTTGGATGGTGCGGGGAGTAGGTGTCAGCTGGACTACCATATGAACCGCAAGGCTCAAGAGGGGGTCACTGCAGCGGGGTTGGAGCCTCTTGTATGCTGTTAGGGGTGAAACCTCAGTGGGCCCATGCTCGTCGGGAATCCCTTTGTAAAGGCTTCGTAGTGATCTCCTGGCCGCACACCTGGGAAGTGTGAATGTGGATCGTAGCCACTGGCATAATGGAGGTTCTTTTAGTCCACCCCGCAACGGGGGATGAAATCACTACATGTGGGTACAGTGGTACAAACTCTGCAGAGTCAAAACTGTCTTGACAGCCGTGCTCACGGTTAAGAGCGGCCTGGACTTATTCATGATTAGAGGATTGATGGTTTTGGAGGTTAAGCGGGGAGCTTAACATTGGAAATGATGTTATGGTTATTGGATTATGATAATGGGTTGGGAGATTAGGACCATTTCACCTGTGTAGTAATGTAGGTGCTTAATAAGCTAAGGTGATAGGTATTATTTGCGTAGTGCTTTAACCACGAGTTCAACCTCTCCTTGTTCTAGCCATGCATGATATAATTTTCCCACACTTGCTGAGTACCATTGGTACTCAACCTTGCATATTTGTTGGTTTATATTGTTGCTCAGGTCAGGATAATGAGGTGGTGTATAATGACCAAGATTTTGGACCCGAGGAAGGTTTTTAGGTTCATGAAGAGCCCCGGGCAACGCCTGTGATGGAGCCCTAAAGAATGATATTCCGCTGCTAGTTTATTTACTTGTGATGAAGCATTAGTGTCCATTGAGACATTTGCGATGTAAGACTTATTTATATTCGACACCTGGCTTGTAATAAATGATGCTTCACTATTTGTCATCACATGTATGAGAAAATGATCCTGGCATACATGTGATATTCACTTGGTTGTTCTTCGGAAAAACCGGGTGTGACATTTGTATAATCGAAACTCCCTCAATAATTCTTTTTCAGAAAAACTTCCAAGAATTTTCCAGAATATAATATTAAATTTAATACAAATCTGAGTTCATATTTGGATAGAACTCAGAGAGATGAATCCAACCCAATTGGAATCACTCCAAATGGAGTTTTCTACCAGGAGATATGAATTTCCAAAGATTGAGCTAAGTCTGGAATTGTTTTCCTACAGAAAATCCGGCTGGACCCAATGTTTTGAATTCCAGCCAATAGAAATGAAGGCACACCGGGCCACAGCGTCTCAGCGCGCCAACACACGGGATCCCGGCCACACCCGATCCCGGGTTTAAATTTTCTGCTGCTGACAGACGGGGCCCACGCCTCGTCTTCTTCCTCCGGCTCCTCGCTCGCGCCCGCGTGCCCCTCCTTGCCGGAGTAACCGGAAGCTCGCCGGACCGGCCTTCCCGGCCACCGCCTGAGCTACAACTCGCCGCCAGGGGGTTTTGGGTAACGAGGAACACGGCTGAGGGGTCTGCTTGGGCTGCCGACAACCGGAAAATGGCCGACGACGTGTGACTGCCTCTATGGTAGTTCGGCAGCATCGCCCGAGGTCTCCAGCCCTCAAAAACTTGTGCCGACGAGCCCTACAGCACCAGCGTACCTCTAGGAAGATCGACACGACCTCAAACTAGCTCGGAAATGGCTGGAACTAGTTTGTCATCGTGCGACCGAACGGGTCCGCGGTGAACAACCCAAGAAAAGCTCGAAATTCGTCGGTCTGAGGCGTTTTCATGCGCTGGATGGAAAAGGGAAAACGATCGCTGGCTAGTCTAGCTTCTCTGTGCCAAATTTGATGACTTAAGGAGAATCAGAGGGCAAGAATTCGAAGGAATCATACCGGAAGCTCGGAATGGGGTCGCCGGAGCAAAACCTCAAAATTCACCGTCGATAGCTCGCGGCACGGCCTGAGCTTGGGCTAAGAGCAGCACCGCACCCGTGCGCGTCCGTAGCTGTAATCGCTCGGCCGTGAAATCCCCTGAGGAGGGCTGTCCACGAGCGCCCGATCACCTTCTTGAACTCGGTCGCCGCGGCGGCGGTTGTTCTCGGGCACTGGGGGCCGCAGCTCGCTTGCTTGCGGGTCAGGGTGGTGGAGACTGATCTCAGGGAAAGGTTTAGCAGCTCGGGGGAGGGAAGAGCGCGGTGGTTTTGCCGTTCTTCTGATCGGACCGAGAGGCGGAGGGGAGGAGCTCGGTTTGCTCGACGTTCTCGCGAGAGAGGACGGCAACTGCGCTTTGCATTGGCCAGGGGGCACGTGATCACGTTGAGGGCACGGTCAGGACCGACCTCGGGGCGCCAGCGTGTGGAGACCGGCAGCAGGAGCTGGCGCGGCAAGCTCCTCGGTGGCGTTCGTGAGCTGCTCGGGAAAATTTCCCACCGAGAGTAAAACTTAGTGAGTAAGGCAGCCTCTTCATCTCTATGACATGTGGGTCCCATCCCACATTTCTTCCCCAAATATCTTCTCAAGCTGATCCTCTCAATCCCCAGAATGCTGAGTTTAAAAAGGGTGGCTAGAATTTGAATTCCTCAAATTCAGTTTGAATTTGCAAGACTAAATCTGAATTTGGTTTAGAATTTGCAATTTCTTCTCTTTAACTCTCTTTTGAGCCCACCCTACAAATAGAAAGTTGGTGATCAAACTCCTCCCTGATGTGGACATCACTCCTGCAGATATACACAACACTCACATGGTAGACACGCAAGGACCAATTACTAGAGCTCGAGCACGAAAATTGAATTTAGAGGTGAGATCGTTCCTGAACAATTCTTTATATGTGAATTTTGAGAGTATGTTGCTACTTAATGGATTAATTATGATTAGGAACCATGGAGAGGACACGGAGATACATGGAGAGGGGTTTGGAGGCGTGGAGGGCCAGAAAATACACCAACAAGAAGTTAGAGACCGAGCCCAACTCAAACTCGAGTCCAACTCGGGCCCAGGAGCAGTCCACCTTAAAATGGATGCACAGGAGGCATACGGACTCCGTTTTTGACGTTCTACATATGCACAGAAAGCTGAGAGGATAAACTTTCCAATGGAACTTGCCCCACGTCAAAATTTACTGGGAGTCGACAGGAAATTTCGAAACAATATAAAGTTTAGAGTCTGTCAGGGTGTTGCATCACCTAGTTGGGCCATTGGGCCTTGTATCGAGTCCAAGTCCATTATGTACGTGTCTTAGGGTTAGTTCACGACCCCAGCACCCCCCTGGTCGTCCTCCACCTCCTTTATACCCCCTAGCAGCCGTCACAAACAGCTGGGTTTTGCTTAGTTACAATCTGTCATTGAACAGTTCGCCGATCATCGGTTGTGAGACCCCAAATTCGTGATCAATTCAGTTTTGATTGCAACTTCTCTGTTCTTGCTTGTGTTCTTGATTGCGCTTGCAGGGATAAGACTTCGTGGCGAGGTCATTCGTGTGACATGGGTGATAACCAACGGAGCAGTGGTGTAGTAATTGCGGGGTTTCGTTCGTTCGGAGCCTTGGATCATCAACGTCGAGATCTCCACCCAATCAAGTTTACCCTACCTCTCGGAAGATCGGGACTCATCCTCCTATCAATCCCTATAATTCCATCTATATGGCTGCACTTTTAATCAAAGTCCTTGACCACCCCATGTGTGAACTTAGAATTTCAAATCTGAATTTTAAACTTACATGCAAAGAGGTGTTTAACTCCTTATTGGTTCAACACTTCTAAATAAAAACGTGATCCTCATTTTGGATGGTCATCCAAGTATTACTTTGCATGAAGAAAAGTTTTAGCAAGTCCCATTTTTCATGTCTTTGCCACACATATGAACTCAAATCTTGGTTTTTATTCATACACATTTTTGGGACACTTTACATTCCTCCCCCCTTAAAAGAATCTCGTCCCGATATTACAAAAGAGGAATGAGACGGGAGAGGTAATTACAAACTGTACAAAGTTAAAAGTTCCGGGTAGTTGGTGCGGACATAATCTTCACTTTCCCACGTCGCCTCTTCCGTGGTGTGATTACTCCACATCACCTTGAAAAATCTGATCGTCCAGTTCCGGGTTACCCGGGTCTTTTCATCCAAAATCTGAACCGGTCGCTCGGTGTAGGTCAGGTCCGGTTTCAATTCGTCGATGTCCTCGGTGCGAACAGCAGCGGTGAATTTGAGGCACTTCCGCAGCTGTGAAACATGAAATACATCATGAACACCCGCTAGACTCGCGGGTAATTCTAGCCGGTAGGCTGCGGGTCCGCACTTCTCCGTGATAGCAAAAGGACCAATAAACCCGCTAGACTCGCGGGTAATTCTAGCCGGTAGGCTGCGGGTCCGCACTTCTCCGTGATAGCAAAAGGACCAATAAAACGGGGAGCGAGTTTCCCCTTTACACTGAACCGGTGAATTCCCCTCATCGGAGATACACGAAGATACACGTGCTCTCCGACATCAAAATGTAATGGCCTACGCCTTTGATCAGCGTAGCTCTTCTGTAGGGATTGTGCAGCCTTCAAGTTCTCTTGTATCAACCGAACTCGGTCTTCGGCTTCGTTCACAAGATCAATCCCAAACAGAAGTCTTTCGCCGGACTCACACCAATTCAGCGGTGTGTGACACTTCCGGCCATAGAGAGCTTCATACGGTGCCATTTTAATACTCACTTGATAACCGTTGTTGTATGAAAACTCTGCCAACGGTAAGTGATCATCCCAATTCCTACCGTGGTGGATGGAACATGCTCTCAACATATCCTAAAGCACTTGATTCACCCTCTCAGTTTGTCCATCGGTTTGAGGGTGATATGCGGAGCTTCTAATCAGTTTGGTGCCCAACGAGGCGTGCAGCTGCTGCCAAAAACAAGCACAAACAGCGCACCTCGATCTGAGATGATGGTCTTGGGGACACTATGTGAGCATATAATTCTGGAGATGAATAACTCCGCATATTGCCTTGCTCGATAATGAGTGTTCACCGGTATGAAATGAGCCGACTTTGTCAACCAGTCGACAATCATCCATATTGAGTCATGTTTCCGGGATGTGAGCGTTAATCCGACGATGAAGTCCATACTCACATCCTCCCATTTCCACGCCGGTATCTTCAAAGGTTGTAGCGGTCCGGCTTTCCGCATATGATCAGCCTTGACCCGTCTACACGTATCGCATTCGGATGCGTATTTAGCAATCTCTCTCTTCATCCTCGTCCACCAAAATTTCTGTTTCAAATCTTGGTACATCTTGTTACTTCCGGGGTGAATGGAAAACTTCGACAGGTGGGCTTCATCCAATATTTTCTTCCGGAGTTTCATATTACGCGGTACCACTATACGGTCGTTAAACCATATCGTACCGTTCTCATCCTTCCAGAAACATTTCACCTCTCCGTTGTCTAGTCTCCTACGTATGTGAGACATACCCCTGTCTCTTCTTTGAGCCTCAACAATCTCTTCACGGATTGTTGGAATGAGCGCAAGATTACAAAGCGCGCCATACAGGATGACACGGAGACTTGGTTCTTCATCTTCCAACTCAGCAGCCGCTAAGTTGTGAACGTGGGCTTTCCGACTAAGCGCGTCGGCAACCACGTTTGCCTTTCCTGGATGATAGTGGATCTCAATTTCATAATCTTTTATGAACTCCAACCATCTCCGTTGTCTCATGTTCAGCTCCTTCTGCGTGAAGATATACTTCAGGCTTTTATGGTCGGTGTAGAGGTGAACAAGATTACTGAGTAGGTAATGCCTCCACATCTTCAACGCCAACACCACCGCAGCAAGCTCAAGATCGTGAGTTGGATAATGCTGCTCGTGGTTTCGCAGTTGACGAGACCCATAGGCGACTACACGCCCTTCTTGCATCAGAACGCAGCCGAGACCGATGCCGGATGCATCACAGTATACATCAAATGGCTTCGTCGTGTCCGGCTGAGCAAGAACTGGAGCTGTTGTGAGATGTTTCACCAAAGTTTTAAATGCGGCTTCACAGGCTGCATTCCACATGTATTTAGTGCCCTTCTTCAGCAGCTCCTTCATTGGTTTAGCAATTTTTGAGAAACTCGGAATGAACCTCCGATAATATCCTGCTAAACCTAGGAAACTTCAGACCTGGTGGACTGATTTGGGAGATTCCCATTTCAGCACTTGTTCAATTTTGCTGGGGTCCACGGCAATGCCCTCTGCTGAAATAATATGGCCTAGGAAAGGCACTTGATCAATCCAGAACTCGCACTTGCTGAATTTGGCATATAATTGGTGCTCCCGCAATCGTTGTAGCACAATGCGCAGATGTTCAGCGTGCTCTTCTTCAGATTTGGAGTAAACCAATATGTCGTCGATGAATACCACGACAAACTTGTCTAACTCTGGCGTAAACACAGAATTCATCAAGTACATGAAGTGTGCCGGGGCGTTGGTTAACCCAAATGACATGACGAGGTACTCATAGAGTCTGTATCTCGTCGAGAAAGCTGTCTCCGATATGTCCTCCGGTCGTATCCTGATTTGGTGATACACCGACCGAAGATCCATCTTCGAAAATACCTTTGCACCCACAAGTTGATCGAACAGGATGTCGATGTGGGGCAAAGGATACTTTTTCTTGATCGTGACAGCATTTAGAGGACGGTAATCGACACATAGCCGTAGTGTTTTGTCCTTCTTCTTAACGAACAGCGCAGAGCAACCCCAAGGTGAAGAACTTGGTCATATGAAACCTTTGCTCATGAGTTCATTCAGTTGCTATTTCAACTTCGCTATCTCGTTAGGTGCCATCTTGTAAGGCCTTCATGAGATAGGCGTTGTTCCCGGCGCCAGTTCAATCTTGAACTCGACGTCCCGTTCGGGTGGCATACCCGGTAAATCATCGGGAAATACGTCGGGATAATCACGTACCACCGGAATATCTTCAAGATTCAGCGCTTCCGTGTGGTAGGCCTCTACCATATCTGGGTCTTCACTGTCTAGAAACAGTGTGTGCTGTCCGTGAATCGGCGAGTCAATCTGGATAGTCCGGCTACCGATATTGAGAACGGCACCGTGACGATTTAACCAAGACATCCCCAATATAATGTCTATCTTCTGCCTATCCAACATAATCAGCGATGTTGGGTATATTTTCCCGCCCAAACATAAAGCTGCTCGGGACACAATCTGATTGGTAGAGATATTTCCTCCCGGTGATCGTATAAGGAAACTCGTTGTGGGAGTATTGGTGGATAATTGGTGCTGAATCACGCATGATTTGCTGATAAAATTGTGGGTGGCACCGGAATCAAAAAGTACAAGCACGGGCATGACTTTGAGAGTAAACATGCCCGCTAACACCGGTGCTCCCTCCGGGACATCCTCAATAGCAAGATGTTGCACACTCCTGGATTGCAATGCTGTTATGTTGACTTGAGCAGGTGGCGGCAAAACACCTGATGAGGATGGTTGTCTGCTGTTCAACAACTTCTCTCGGCATTCCTGCCTAAAATGCCACGAACGGTGGCAATAAGAACATGGGGGTTTCCCGGGTTCTTCGTTGATTTGTGGTTGAGAAGTTGATGTACTTGGCTGCAGCAATGATGCAACAGGTGTCATTCGTTGCTGCGGTAATGGCGTTGCTTCAAGGCAAGATTCTTGAGCAGGAAATCTGTACGGAGTTGATCTTACTGGTGCTTGCCATACCTCATCGGATGGTGTGTGATACACCACATGGTATTTGCGAGGAACAACTGGTATGTCTTCTAGCACATCCTCCCGGTCCCTCTTCTCTGCTTGACACTCAAGTGTCGCTTGTTCTTGCAGCAGAGCAGCACTGATCAACTCGGTGTAACTGCCTTGATTGAACAAAGCTAAGTTCTCTTTTAGTATGGCACTCAAGCCATAGAAAAAGTAGTCACACCTTGCAGCTTCGCTCATTGCATAAGCAAGAGCATATTGTGCCAGAAGGTTGAATCGTCTGACATAATCGAGGACACTCATGTCCCCCTGCTTCAGGTTCCTGAATTCTTGCTGTTGGGCCTTGATAAAACCCATAGGAATATGATGAGCACGGAATGCTTCACGAAATTCCGTCCGTTCCACTTGATGGCCTTCCGAAACGGTGGTAAGATGAGCGAACCACCAATTTCCGGCGGCTCCATGGAGCTGTTGAACTGCAAATAATGTCTTCTGATACTCATCGCACTCAAACACTCCAAACTTGGACTCCATAACTCGAAGCCACTGATCATCTTCCACTGGTTCATTGGCTTCCGTGAAAATTGGCGGTTGTGTCGCCAAGAAGTCTAAATAGGCGTTCCGAGGTGGAACGTCCTGTTGTGCACGTTGGAGTAAGCCCTGTTGTACCAAGGCTTGGAGTAGTCTTGTGTTCTCTTGACTTGACTCGACCATCTGAGCCATGACATCCGCCCATACCGTTGATGGCGGTGCCCCTGGTGGAGTCGAGTCATCACCGTCTCGGCGAGAACCTTCAGCTCTACTCGGAAAATGAGTACACACCATACTGCAAAAAGCAAATTTTTGAGGGAAGTCAAAACTTGATCTCAGCAGTATGTGAAAGTATGTAAAACATGAACATGCTAAAACTTTATGAAAGCATAACAAAATTTCATGTTTACACATCCTTCTAAAGCCAACATATTCAGTCCCTCATTCTTTACAGAACAGACCTTTCTGTTCTTAACCCAGAATTTGATCCAGTTACTAGCATTTTCATAACTCAAGTTGAATACCAAAGTTAAAGTTAACTTCAGTATCTTTCCATCTAGTACTCACATGCCTCTGGATCATCCCTTAATTAGAAGTTATGATCTTTTAAAGTTGACAGAATTTTCTGGATAAATTTTGCCAGCACCTCCTTTCTATGTGGCTGTTTTCATCACAGTTTTACATACAAATGGGGTACAATTCTGAACAAACTATGAACTACAAAATTGTTGAAAATTTCCTAACCTTTCCAACGGTGTATAATATGACCTTTAGAACTTTTTATACAGACTGTGACGGCTAATTTACAGCAACATCCAGAGAAGTTTGCAGCTGCTCTGTTTTCTGAACAGTTTGCATTCATCTGGACATTCAACCAAGTTGGTTTCGGATTTGGCTCTGGAGTTCTACAGAAAAGTTGTAGAGCACTTAATAACCTTTCCAGAACTGTATCGAACACCTCCATTGGGTCAAACTATTCAGAGTTACGCTCTGTTAAAGCCCAGAAAAATTTCTGTCTGAACAGAGCACTCTGTCTTTGAGATCAAAAGAAGACTAACAAGTCTCTTCTTCGATACTTAGTTCAAATGAAGAAGAGTTCAGTAACTAATATATGCTTTCTAACATCCATTTTTTAGTTTGAAAGTTAGTAATGAATGATTTCTTCATAGGAAAGAAAACTATCCAGCGTAGTACGGTGACGATGCACCGTAAGACATATGTCGGTACTACGTTGCCGTACCAAAGAAAAACATAACCGGATTACCCGGCATATACGTATCGTTAGGTGGCACTAAAACGGTCACTCGCAAGCGTGTTCTACACGCACTAAGGTTTTTGTGGTTAGTACCTACATAAGCCACACTCAATCATCAGGTTCGGCTGCACACCGAACCCGGTATCCATACAGTTCGTACACCCGGCCGTCATCACTCGCCCAGGTGTTCTCAAGCCAAACACGCCTTGAGCTACGTGTTCACGTTACTGACCACGTGACGGGGTCTCCCAAATTGCACCACGCACGCCCGGGACAGACATTGCTCGAATACCCCAAACGACATGAAGAGTCGTAGAGGATACTAATGCGAGTCGGGTTACCTGCCAACCGTGAGGCTCCACCCTTCAGCTTGTGCGCACTGGTGGACAGCTCATACGTGCACCTCCCAAGACATAGACGTCTCGAGATGCACGATTTTCCGACATAACAAATAAGTTAGCTTGCCACCTTCATAATATGCTAATAATAGTCCTTATGTGGGCCTAGTACCGTTATCTCACCGTATCCTAAGTTTTTGACGTAATATGATGCTCAATCCGTGCTCTGTTCCCAACGCAGCTTGTCGGGTGGTATCGTGTTATGCGGCACCCAACAGCACACGGGTCGATGAACACACATCATATTACATAAATAGTTTAGCGGAAGCGTACAAGAATGTTTTACAAATAGTTATATCAGAGTAAACTACAGAGGAAGACTATCACTCTCACGACTCATATCTAAAGAAGCAACAAAGAAACGGTCCAGCCCACGGACGTTTCTTACTAGCAACATGAAGACAATCTGCAGCGGCGAGGATGCTCTTTGAGTAAGCACTCGGAGGTTCCCGAGTGTCATCGGCACCCCTTCTCAAAAGCATCGAGTCAATTACCTGCAAAACAACTCGGATAGCATCCGTGAGCATAACGCTCAGCAAGACTTAACCGTCACCCTAAACATGAAACTCTAAGTGAGATTATGAACCTAACATAGGATGGTATAAGCATAATTAAACTCACCTAAAAGTGAATCCTTACTTTCAGGTATTAATTGCAGCATTTTAAGTAACCCTGGTCACGCCACATCGGGAGTCCACAATCAAACAAGAAACGCTTTCCCCCGATGTAAATTGCTCATGGCATAAAAGAATCGAGTTTGCACTAGCCTATTCATCAAGATCCAAGACAAAGCTTGATACTTCACATCAAAATGATTAGTTCCTTTCTCATGCAAGTTCTTACTACGTCACGACTGTGAGAACAAGTACGCTCGGTCCATTCCACGAGCGACGGTGATTCGAATCAATAACACCTGGACTACACGACACGTAGGCCCGTACTCGACGTTGCCTACAACAACCATCACTGATGTCGTACGTGGCAGCCTTTCCCCTGTTTCACCCCCGCTGGATCGATCAAGTCGCCCCGTGCAGTAGCTACTCTCATGGTGCACCTACCGACATGAGATGTCATGAGAATATTCCCCACATACTGCACACCGGCCGTCCGCCTGAGGCGACCCGAAAAGTCCCAACGACAGCTTCCCGAGGTACATCGGTTTACTGGGTCCCATATAGCCAGCATGAGTCCGGTACACAACCCAAACTTGTTCAACAGGGCCACATACGGATCGGTCCTTGACCGTCACGGACAGGTCTACAGCACCCAGGCCCCTATGTCCTGCTGCCCCTACAACCTTCCGGTCTCAACTTTAACTTGCTAATTCAATTATGAACCAATCCCGTATGCCCCTGTTGTTCCCGAAACTGCGAGTAGCATCTCACCACTCGACTTCTACCGAACCGTACTTAAGCATGGCAGTTCTACACGGTGATAGACACCTACCCAATACTGCATGGGTCATTTGGCTATGCAAGAGGAGTATCAAACACTAGACCTAATGCATAATTCATATCCTGACCGAAAGTGAATACAAAACAAAAACTTAACAGCTGTTAAATGCAAACCGGAGCTTGCCTGTTTTGCAGGGTAGTTTTATATAACAGTTAGTGTCCTTGCAGATCCATCCTTGACTCTCCGGAGCTTGATCCACTTCGATGAATCACTCCTTTGAGTCCCCTTCGTTGTGGTTCCTATTGAAATGCATATGCACATGTTTTATAGAATGTAATGGAAAGAAGTTATAGAATTAATCTCTTAGGAACAGAGGTTGTGTGGAAAAGCCAAGCATGGCTTGGTTTGCCTCTGTTGTGCAAAGAACAGAAATGAACTAATTTGTCGTAAAGGTTTTAGCTATACACTAATCATGTTCCCTACTGAACATAATAGATAAGCTGAAAGGATTTGAGTGCAACTGAAGAACAAGAACTCCAATGGCCTCAAAACTTTTACAGCAGGTTCTATACTACCAAAGGATTTAGCTTGCCAAATTGCAGCTAATGTGGAGTCATATTGTGTTCTTCATAATTCTCATAATGTCTCTTATGTATTTTCACATATACATAAGTATGGAGAATAAGAACAGGGAGTTCAAGGACTCATCTTGGTCTGATAATTTACATATGAGTTCTTGATCACAAGAGAGTAACCTGGTACAAAATTCAGCCCTTTTACTTGAGTAGTTCTCCCAGAACAATAATTTAAGCATTGGTACTCAAAAGAATTAATTCTGTAGTAATGTGCATTTTCATGCCCAATTAAGTGAACTACAATTCCAAGTATGTCTCAGAGAGCTTGCCTAAATTTTCCTATGATTTTTGGAGCTATGGATTGCTCAGAACAGATTTTAGAAGTGGGAAACATTTTTTGAAAATGTTTCTGGACTCTTTTGAACACAGTAGTTTGCATTTAGCAGATTCCTACTCAAATGATCTTCAAATGAGCTGAACATTTGCTAGTAGGTTAATACTATGCTAAAGAATATTCTGGCAAAATTTGGGGATTTTTGGATAATACAAAGTCCCTCAATAATTCTTTTTCAGAAAACATTCCAAGAATTTTCCAGAATATAATATTAACTTTCATACAAATCTGAGTTCATATCTGGATAGAACTCAGAGAGATGAATCCAATCCAAATGGAATCACTCAAATTGGAGTTTTCTACCGGGAGATATGAATTTCCAAAGATTGAGCTAAGTCTGGAATTGTTTTCCTACAGAAAATCCGGCTGGACCCACTGTTTTGAATTCCAGCCAAAAGAAACGAAGGCACACCGGGCCACAGCGTCTCAGTGCGCCAACACACGGGATCCCGGCCACACCCGATCCCGGGTTTAAATTTTCTGCTGCTGACAGACGGGGCCCACGCCTCGTCTTCTATCTCCGGCTCCTCGCTCGCGCCCGCGCGCTCCCCCTCGCCGGAGTAACCGGAAGCTCGCCGGACCGGCCTTCCCGGCCACCGCCTGAGCTACAAGTCGCCACCAGGGGGGTTTGGGTATTGAGGAACACGGCTGAGGGGTTTCCTTGAGCTGCCGACGACCGGAAAATGGCCGGCAACGTGTGACTGCCTCTGTGGTAGATTGGCAGCGTCGCCCGAGGTCTCCAGCCCTCAAAAACTTGTGCCGACGAGCCCTACAGCACCAGCGTACCTCTAGAAAGATCAACACGACCTCAAACGAGCTCGGAAATGGCTGGAACTAGGTTGTCATCGTGCGACCGAACGGGTCCGCCGTGAACAACCCAAGAAAAGCTCAAAATTCATCGGTCTGAGGCGTTTTCATGTGCTGGATGCAAAAGGGAAAACGATCGCTGGCTAGTCTAGCTTCTCTGTGCCAAATTTGATGACTTAAGGAGAATCAGAGGGCAATAATTCGAAGGAATCGTACCGGAAGCTTGGAATGGGGTCGCCAGAGCAAAACCTCAAAATTCACCGTAGATAGCTTGCGGCACGGCCTGAGCTTGGGCTAAGAGCAGCACCGCACCCGTGCGCGTCCGTAGCTGTGATCGCTCCGCCGTGAAACCCCCTGAGTAGGGCTGTCCACGAGCGCCCGATCACCTCTTGAACTCGGTCGCCGCGGCGGCGGTTGTTCTCGGGCACTGGGGGCCGCAGCTCGCTTGCTTGCGGGTCAGGGAGGTGGAGACTGATCTCAGGGAAAGGTTTAGCAGCTCGGGGGAGGGAAGAGCGCGGTGGTTTTGCCGTTCTTCCTTTCGGACCGAGAGGCGGAGGGGAGGAGCTCGGTTTGCTCGACGTTCTCGCGAGAGAGGAAGGCAACTGCGCTTTGCTTCGGCCAGGGGGCACGTGATCACGTTGAGGGCACGGTCAGGACCGACCTCGGGGCACCAGCGCGTGGAGACCGGCAGCAGGAGCTCGCGCGGCAAGCTCCTCGGTGGCGCTCGTGAGCTGCTCGGGAAAATTTCCCACCGAGAGTAAAACTTAGTGAGTAAGGCAGCCTCTTCATCTCTATGACATGTGGGTCCCACCCATAGTTTCTTTCCCAAATATCTTCTCAAGCTGATCCTCTCAATCCCCAGAATGCTGTGTTTAAAAAGGGTGGCTAGAATTTGAATTCCTCAAATTCAGTTTGAATTTGCAAGACTAAATCTGAATTTGGTTTATAATTTGCAATTTCTTCTCTTTAACTCTCTTTTGAGCCCACCCTACAAATAGAAAGTTGTGATCAAACTCCTCCCTATAATTCATCTATATGGCTGCACTTTTAATCAAAGTCCTTGACCACCCCATGTGTGAACTTTGAATTTCAAATCTGAATTTTAAACTTACATGCAAAGAGGCGTTTAACTCCTTATTGGTTCAACACTTTTAAATAAAAATGTGAGCCTCATTTTGGATGGTCATCCATGTATTACTTTGCATGAAGAAAAGTTTTAGCAAGTGCCATTTTTCATATCTTTGCCACACATATGAACTCAAACCTTGGTTTTTATTCATACACATTTTTGGGACTTTTACAAATTCAAACTGAATATTAAGTCTTCTTTTGTGAAGACCCATTTGAATTTGGGTGGAAAACTTTGGTTTGCTTCTAGCCCATGCTTGATCAACTTTAGTCTTAATCTGAACTTCACAAGTTCAGTTTGACTATGCCCCTCAACTTTGAGTTTGAAGGTGATCTCAAATACTGCCTTGAACACATGGTATATGAGCTCAAAATTTCTCCGAATTTAGATCTTAAGCTCTTTTATACCTGAGGACTGCAATGGTCATTTCATATATATGCTTTTGGACCATCTGACCATGAATGCTTTGCAAGGGTTCAAAAATGGGGTTTAAACTTCCCTCCCCTCTACTCATTGAGAATGTGCATATGAGTTAGCTTTTTGGGAGTGAAATTCTTTCTCGGGTTAACATGTGTTCAACAGGAGTTAAAGATGATTTTAGCTCTTCCCACATGTCCATGTTTGAGTTTATCATTTTATGTGACATGACTCAAATCATTCCCTTGTCTAACAGGTTTGAATTCAGCATGAACTCAACATGATCATAGTCCATTCCCTTTTTGGCTCACCCTCAAATCAGAAAGTTGCCACCACATTCTCCTCAATTCAAAGGTATGAGGCTCCATGTGTATCCAAAAGTTTGGCAGCAATTTCAGTTGAGCCTTTGAGACTAAGACCTTACTGTTGTTCTTTCTCATGTACATGTATGATTAGACATGCGTTTAACTCCATCCTGGTCCACACATTCAAAGGCATGCTTGAACCCATGTGGTTGCACCTCATGTACACCATTCTATGTAAGAAAGCTTTTGTAAGTCCCATTTTTCATGAACCAGAAACACGATGACGTTCAATCACCTGTTTCTTTGCATTCACGTTTTTGGGACTTTTACATTCCTCCTCCCTTAAAAAGAATCTCGTCCCGAGATTCCACTAGGAGAACAAGACGGGAGAGGTAATGCCAAGTGGTCAGCTCGTGGCACTATCGGAGCCCATCTCCGAAAAGAGGGGAGGTCCGGCACTGACATATGGCACCCCCGAAGCCACCTCCGAAGAGAGGGGAGGTCCGAAACTGACACGTGTCATACGCGGAGCTCGCCTCTGTAGAGAGGGGAGGTCCCGACCCACCAAGACATGTGGCGCACGCGGAGCTCACCTCCGAGGAGAGGGGAGGTCTCGCCCGCCAGACACGCGGCACAACCGGAGCTCGCCTCTACGGAAAGGGGAGGCCCGGCCTCTGCTAGACACGTGGAGCCTCCGGAGCTCATCACCGCGGAGGGGATGATATCTGAAGCGGTTTTTCTTCCTTACGCGCGGGAATACCGACATGGAAGGAAACCGACACGATTTCCACGAGGTTACCGCACTAAATCGATTGGACATAAGTTGTTAAGATTCAAAAATAATTTGAATAGAACTCTTATTTGAAATCCAATCAGATTAGGACTCTTCTTTTCCCGATTATAAATAGAACCCAAAACAACCCCTTGTTCGTAACATATTTTCTAAGCCGACAACCTAGAAGCCCTAGCCCCCAAACTCGCTGAGCCAAACCCCTTCGCCGGAGTTTTGACCACCGGAGAGACCGCCGACTAGCCCAGACACGATCGCCGCGCCGGAAGAGAGCCCAGGCGATCTTTTTTTGCTAGGAGGGAGGACCCGAAGGAAGCAAGGTAGGTTTCCATTACCACCTTATGACGAGATCACGGTTTTCTTTGCGTCTGTTTTTTCGATCCTTTCGAACAGAAGCTTTTCCGTGGGGACAGATCACGTGTTGATCGGTTTGATCTAGATCTTGTGACGAGATCATCAGCACGTCCACATTTGATCCTTACACCTCTGTTCATCGTAAAACCCCATGCAAACCCATGCAAACATGCAAGAACACGTACAAAACGATCTAATAAAAACAGCATCATAGGATTAGCATGCATATGCACCATTGCATTTTGAGTAAAGTTTGTGCATGATGATTGATTGCTACGAATCTTGTATGTGCGTGATCATAAATAGAAGGACAAGATCAGGGTGCTACCTACAAAGGACTACAACACCAGAACATCGAGACACAAGAGTAACAAGTGCCACAGGAACAAGGCAAGTGCCCCTTTGACCATATTGATCCCATGTTTTTGGAAAACTGTTTTGTTTGAGATAATGTGTGTGTGCTTGAGTCAACATGATGGGAAACCCTTTTATAGGAGTTTACTAGTTTTGTTAACCACCCTTGACGCCAGGGAAGTTTATGAGTTGGGTATGGTCGGTTTTTGCTTTTTTCATCGCTAATCTACGGGTTATGGGAAGTGATAGAATGTGTCTAGCTACTGCACTCATGAGAATAATGACAATGAGAACTTGATGTTAATGAAAATGAATCGGGGGAGATCTAGGCAAGCTTGGTTTGTGAAAGTGATAGAATAAGATGGTGGTTTACTTGCCATAGATCTAAGGACCGGTTCATGCCAGCCATGCCAGGATAACAGTGCCACCACAAGGCCAATATAGGTGCGGCTTAGCTGACTAATTAGTTAAGTTGCTAGATTGTTATGGAACGTGGAAGGCGCGGGGAATGGGAGTCGACAGATGACTGCCCTGGAAACTGCATGGCACAAGAGGGGGCCCGTAAGTGGGAGAATTGGAGATTCTAGCCTGCTGGTGAAATCTTTTTGAGTCCATACATCTAGTAGCCCCTTTGTAAAGGCTATTTTGTGATATCTTGGCCATACACCAACGGTTGTGTACTGGTATAATGGTGGTTCTGCAGTCACCGACGGGTGACGAAATCACAAACTTGTGGGTAAAGTGGTGCCACCTCTGCAGAGTGTAAAACTATCATGATAGCCGTGCTTACAGTCACAAGCGCCTGGACAACTCACATGATTAGATGGGATGGTATTTGGTTTGGTTATTGGTTTGGTGATGGTTTGGTCTTTGGATTTGGATTTCAGGACTGTTGAGTCCGGGTAATGAGATTGGTTGCATGACTGTTGAGTCATGGCGATGAGATTTGATCTCGGTTATGAGATGGAATTGAATATGAGATGAGATGGTAGTGAATACGAGATGGTATTCATGAGCATGTGCAAATTTGAGAAAGATAAATGTTCGGATGAGATATGAAAAGTGGTGAATCATGATGGAGGTATGTTGATGTTTAAACACATGTTGGGATTACATTCACTTAAAGCTAGTTGCTGTTTTTATCATGATTTGTGAAATAAACTTCGCTTTTATGCAATGAACCTTTTTATACCTACCTTGATGTAAGCTACATGTCATACTTTCCGCACTTGCTGAGTACGTCATGTACTCACCCTTGTATTATCATACATCATCAGCAACAGGAGAGGAGTACTATGAAGACCAAGTGGAGTATTAGACGTATGATCTATCCTCAACCCTGCCTGTGGAGTAGAGATGGAGCCACTGCTGCTGCTTAGTTTGCTTTCGTAATAGTTTAGAAGACTTCCCCTGCTAGAATAAGACTTCCGCTGCTAAGATAAGACTTCCGCTGCAATAAAGATTGATGTAATAAAGTACTTGAATCTATTCATTCGTGGTTATATATATTCTGAATTCAGTTTGTGGATTATATGTGTATGTGTGATGAACATCCTGGGCACACATATGCATCAGTCTCGGTTCCAAGAGGTTTTTCTTCTCGAGATAGGGGCGTCACAGATTGGTATCAGAGCCACGGTTGATCGTAGGTCACACGCCTAGATAGGTCACAGTTTGGTTTTAGAAGCCACGGTTGACTGTAGGTCACAAGCCTGGATTGATCACAAATTGGTAGCTGAACCATGGTTTACCATAGGACGCAAGCTTAGTCGTAGATTGGTATTAGGAGCCACGCTGAACATAGGATGCAAGCCTGGGTAAAATGCATAGATTGGCATTAGAACCCCATTGACCATAGGACAAAGTCACAGATTGGTAGTCACAGATTGGTCACAGATTGGTATCACCCAAAACCACATAGGACCCCCATTGAGTAAGCCTTGAATAGGAGTTGTGTGCTGAACTTTTGTGATGATTGTTGTGCTTAAGTGCTTAGTGTGAGTTGCGGGACGTTTCAGCGTTGTCCATATCCACACATAGTAGAGAGATGTGAGATGCTTCGGCACTTGTTCACATCCTCATATAGGATGATATATAGTCCATTCACCTCGATGCATATAGTTAGAGGGATCACTCTAAACTTGTAACCTCTATTCTATCCAACTCTCTCTCAATGATGGTGAGACAAAACGACAGCCGTCAAGGGAGAAACGTCCTTGGCAACCAAGATGATGACCACGTTGAGGTTCCTGAGAATGAAAACACCGGAGCTGGTGCAAACAACCTAGAATGGTTGATGGTCATGCAGAACCAGCTTATGCAAACTATGATCCAAACTTTCGGTCAGCTGCAAGCCAACAATAACAATAACCCCGTTCCTGCACCACCGCCACCACCACCGCCACCACTGCCAGCTCACAACCGATTGGGAGAGTTCATAAGGACTCGACCACCCACTTTTGCACAAGCTAATGATCCCATGGAGGCCGACGATTGGTTGAAGTCCATGGAGAAGAAGCTTTCCATAGTTCAGTGCAATGACCGAGAGAAGCTTCTCTTCGCATCGCACCAACTCAGGGGAGCAGCCGCTGACTGGTGGGACGCTCTATGCAACGCTCATGAAAACCCGGAGACTATCACTTGGGTTGAATTCAAGGAGAGTTTCCGCTCTCATTACGTCCCCGTGGGAGTCATGATGCTCAAAAGGCAAGAGTTTGAAGGTCTCCGCCAAGGACAGAAGAGCATGAATGAGTACCTTATCAAGTTCACGCAGCTGTCAAGGTATGCCCACGAAGATCTCAACTCGGACCAACGGAAGAAGTACTTGTTCATACGAGGGTTGAACAATGAGGTCCATGTTCAGCTCCTCAACAATGATTATGCAAGCTTCTAGAAACTTGTTGAAAAAGCTATAGTGGTTGAGAGCAAGATCAGAGAGATCGAGCAAGAGGGCAAAAGAAAGATGCCATATTAGCCACAAGAGCAATGTACGTCCCCGTTTCATGCCCTCAGCTGCACCACAGTATGGATCGTCCGTTCCTACTTTTCGCCCTAATCAACCACCACAGAAACATCATGCCATGCAAGTACCTCATGTGCCTTTGCCTCCTAGCGCCCTGACCCAACATGGGCGCTCCTGTTCAAAACCCCCGCCCAACGTACCTTCTGTCGTGGGAAACAAGGCATGCTTTGCATGCGGAGAAACGGGACACTTCGCAAGTCAGTGCCCGAAGAGAGGTCCTGGATAGCCGAGCAGCTTGCCCAATAGAACCCACGACCAAACGGAGGAGCTAATCAAGGAAACAGTGGATAGCAGAACTACGCTCGCGGCAACGTGAACCATGTCTCTGCTGAGGAAGCGCAACAAGCTGAGGACGTCGTGATTGGTATGTTCGTTACCAACTCCAACCCAGCCACCATTTTATTTGATTCCAGAGCATCACATTCATTCATATCATCCAAGTATGTTGCCAAGTATAATTTACCCATATCACACTTGAAATATACTATGTTGGTTAATTCTCCCGGTGGAAAAATGAGGACTAATATAGTACGTCCAAAAGTAAACCTTAAAACAAGGGAGATAGACTTCCTTGCCAACCTCATTGTGTTGGATTCCCAAGGTTTGACATAATACTCAGAATGGATTGGTTAAGCAAGCACAATGGAGTAATCCAATGTGCTAAGAGGAGCGTGCAGTTGACAAACGAGCACGGTACTCGTATTGTGTTCGAGTCATCCCAACCAACAACCGTGAAGGCGGATTCCCTCATCTATTCTCCACTCTATCAAATCTCGAGGTCGAGATTCAATTTAAGGGGGGTAGATTTGTGACACCCTCAATTTCAATTTCTGCATGCATTCATATTTTATATAGAGAAAACATTTTAACAGAAGTGGAAACAGAAAAAGATTCAAAAGGTTAGCCGAATAGAGCTAATTCCAGTTCACCGAGAAGCGCCGAAGACATTTCGGCGGCCCGCTGGCCACGTGGCGCCTTCGAAGCTCATCCCCGCAAAGGGAGAGAGGTCCGCCGCTAACTGGCTACGTGTTAGGCTCGGAGCTAGCCTCTGTGGAAGGGGCGAGGTCCAACCCGCTGGACGGGTGTCATATCCGGGGCTTGCCTCTACGGAGGAGCGAAGTCTAGCCCTGCAGGACACGTGTCACCACCGGAGCTAGTCGCTGTGGGGAAGTAAGGCCCAACCCGCTAGACACGTGTCGCTCTCGGAACTCACTTCCGAGAGGTCCGACACCGTGGGACACGTGTCGCTCTCGGAGCTAACCTCCGAGAGTTCCGGTCCTACTGGACATGTGTCACCTCCAGAGCTCACCTCCGGGCGGTCCGACACTACCGGACATGTGTCACCTCCGGAGCTCACCTCCGGGAGTTCCGACAATGTTGGACACGTGTTGACCTCGGAGCTCACCTCCGGGAGGTCCGACACTAATGGACACGTGTCGACCTTGGAGCTCGTCTCTGAGGAGAAAGGAAGTCTGGCGCTGCTTGACACATTGCACTATCGGAGCCCACCTCCGAAGAGAGGGGAGATTCGGCACTGACACGTGGCACTGCCGGAGCCACCTCCGAAGAGAGGGAAGGTCCGGAACTGACACGTGGCATACGTGTAACTCGCCTCTGGAGAGAGGGGAGGTCCCGACCCACCAGGTGTCACACCCGGTTTCTCTAAAGAGCAACCAAGTGAATATCACATGTATGCCAGGATCATTTTCTCATACATGTGATGACAAATAGTGAAGCATCATTATATTACAAGCTAAGTGTTCGAATATAAATAGTCTTACATAGCATACGTCTCGATGGACGATAATATGTTCATAACATGTAAATAAAGCAGCAGCGGAATGTAAATCTTGTGGGCTCTATCATAGGCGTTGCCCGGGGGACTCCGTGAACCTAGAATCCTTCTTCGGGTCCAAAGTCTTGGTCATTGAACACCACATCATCCCCTTGACCTTAGCAGCAATTTAAACCAACAGAAAAGCAAGTTTGAGTACCGTTGATACTCAGCAAGGAGAGGTTGAACTCATGGTTAAAGCACTACGCAATTAATACCTATCACCTTAGCTTATTAAGCACCTACATTACTACACAGGTGAGATGGTCCCAATCCCTCAACCCATCATCAATATTAAGTAACCATAATCTCATCTCCAATGTTAAGCTTCCTGCTTAACATCCTCAACTTCCCAATTCATCATCCTCTGATCATAAATAAGTCCAAGCCGCTCTTGACCGTGAGCACGGCTGTCATGACATTTCTGACTCTGCACAGTTTGCACCACCGTACCCACATGTTGTGATTTCATCCCCCGTTGTCGGGTGGACTAAAAGAACTTCCATTATGCCAGTGGCCGTGAACCACGTTCACACTTCCCAGGTGTGTAGCCAGGAGATCACTACGAGGCCTTTACAAAGCGATTCCTGACGTGCGTGGGTCCACTGAGGTTTCACCCCTAATAGCATACAAGAGGCTGCAACCCCGCTGCAGTGGCCCCCTCTTGAGCCTTGCGGTTCATATGGTAGTCCAGCTGACACCTATTCCTCGCACCATCCAAAACACCCATACTACGGGGGGGGGGGGGATACACCTAATTAACTTGCCAAGCTGCCCCATCACAGCATGTGGTTTGCATAATAAAGCCAGGTTACATGCTCCATGAACCGGTCCTTAGGATCCAGGCAAGTACTAAACACAAACCCGAGTCTCGTGCACACAGCATCAACCAAATCATCCAACTTGCCTCGATCCCTACCTCTACATAACTCATAATATCTCATTCAAGAGTAAGGTAAGCAAGTTGATGATCTCATATCCCACTTATCCCATTCAAAGCGCTAAGCATAAGTATATAAATAAATGACATAATAAAATAAATCCCAACCCAGGCTACGAGGAAATAAGATAATGAAAATCTAGGGAAACTTCCAAGCTTGGGTATCATATTCCAAATTGACAATGCAATTAAATTCTAACTACACATCCTACTATAGGATCAAAGTGGTCAAGGACACTTGCCTTCTTCCTACTGCTCTGGGAATGGAAAGTCTCGGTCTTGAAAGGTGAGAACCTGCTCTGGGGCTGGTTCTACTCATGCCAATACACATAGCAAAAAGAAAACAACAATCCATAAGCCATAGTCCACACTTTCACTCATGCAAACCACACATACATACATATGAAAGTCATTCACATTTCTAAGTGTTGTGGTTACCCTAGATGTGTTGATTTTAGGCCTACATGCACTTTTAAACATATCTATATTATTTCTAACTTTTGTATTCAGTTTTCTATTTGCACACTATATACTAATTTCCAATTTGAACAAATTCTCTATATTTAATTAATACACTTCTTAGCCACAAAATTGCATGAAAGAAAATTTCCTACTTCAATTAGGTTTTCAGATCTTCTGCAAAATCCTAAATTGAAGTTTTTGGATTTAGGGACCTCATTTATCAGTTTCTGTAACACCCCAAAAATCTCGTTAAGACCCTAAATCATGTCAAGAGGGGAATTTAAAAATTTTTGGACGTGTTGCATGTTTTGCAAGAATTTAAATTCAAACTGGAATTCAATTTAAATTCAAAACAGAAAAGAAATAGAAAAAGAAAAAAAAGAAAACAGAAAAAAACCGGCCAGTGGGCCGAAACCCACCAGCCGGCCCAACCAGCACCCGCGCCAGCCCGAGGCCGCGCGCGCCCCCTTTCTCCCACTGACAGGCGGGGCCCGCCAGCCCTTCTTCTACCTCGCGCCCGCGCCGCGATCGGCCGGACTCTCTCTCACCCGAATCAAAACCGATCGGGAATTCTCGCGTATCCCAGCCGATTTCCGGACCCCGAAGACTCCAGCTCGATCTAAACCAACCCGCCGCCTTCCCCCATCTATAAAAACCGTGGCCTCGTTCTGTTTTCCCATGCGATCCGCCGTTTTTACTCCGGTGAGAACCCGAGCCTTCTCCGGCGAATTCTGGCCGATCTACACTCGTAAATTCCGATCTAACTCGCTAGTCTTGATCCACCGCCTCCGGGGAACCTTGCAGGTGCAGAAAACCCGGTGACTTGCGGTTCAAACACAGCGCCGACGAGCTTCGCCGTGGTTTCACTTCGGACCTCGTCGCCGGTCGCTTTCCAGGACCTCCAAGCTCAAGAAAACCCCCGAGGTGAGATCCCCAACCTCCCCTCCACCGATCTATGCCATAAAATCACAGTTCTAGGAAGAATTATCGAAGATCCGAAAATCTCCGGTGAGATCGCCGCCTCCCGCCGCCGTGCGCAGCCGGCAGCGCCGCCCGCGCTCGATCAGAGCGACGTGGCCGCTTGTGCGCCATTTATTTTAATTCGCACGGTAGACTTTAAAACCCCGCGTACCGGTTCGGCGTTATAATCTCAGCCGTCTGTTTTAAATCGGACGGTCCACGTCAGCCCCGCGTTATAAACACTGGAAATCTTACGTTCCCCTGGGGTTCTCGGGAAATAAGAGCTAGCCCTGGAAACTTCTGATCTAGCCCCTGGAACTTCAGAAAATCATGTAAATTCATTTAAAAATCAGTTTTAGCCACTGGACTTAATAAAAATTAGGAAAAACTCCTCTGTTATGAGTAGCTAGACCCCTGAAAATTGTTAAAATAATATTATAGACCCTGTAGTGGGGTGTGTTTACCTTTTTAACCCTGTTTGTTATTTAATTTAGGAAATTGAATAGGTGGCTAGTATTTAAAATTTAAAAAGTGGGACAAACATATTGTCAAAATTTAATTAAAAACATTCTCAGTGCTTAGAAAACTTTGGAGTGAGATAAAAATATATTTTGGGCTGAAATGAATCTGTTTAATTCATTATTCACATTTATTAGTTATAGGGACACATTTTTAAGTAAAGAATAGTTCTGAAAATAGGGAAAATAAATGTAAAATAGTTTACATCAGAGGAAAAGGTCAAAAATATATTAGTAAATATTTTAGATCAGAACCTATTCTGTTTAGATGATGTGTCTTGTTATTTTCATAATAAAGTTCACATTTAGGCATAGGAAATAAATCTGAAAATATAGCAACTAGTAGATAATAATTGAAGTTTCTAAAATCCAAAGAATTCAGTTTAGGGTTGGTAGAAATTCTGAAGACACATATGGTGTAGGAAAATACCTTTCATGCATACTTGGTAGCTAAATGGTGTAGTAATTGAATATAAGGAAAATTATTTAAATTGGAAACTCATGTATAAAGTATGCAAGCTTAAATGTGAATACAAAAGTAGGAATCATATACACATGATTAAAAGTGCATGTAAGCCAAAGGTCAACACACATATAGTAAACACAACACATAGAAGTTGTGAATGGCTTTGTTACATGTGAATGTGTGGTTTGTATGAAGTGGAAGTGTGAACTATGTCTTATGGATTGTTGTTTTTCTTTTGCTATGTGTGATTGTATGATGTAGAACCTGCTCAAGAGCAAGTTATTCCTTTCCAAGATCAGGACTACCCATTTCAAGAGCAGCAGGAAGGAGGCAAGTGTCCTTGACCACTTTGATCCTATACTAGGATGTGTAGCTAGAGTTATTTGCATTGTCAAATTAAAATATGAAACCCAGGCTAGGAAGTTTCCATAGAATTGCATTACCTTGTTTCCTTGCAGCTTGGGTTGGAATTTATTTTATCATGTCATTTATTATTATGCATATGCTTAGCCATGCATAGAATGAGATATTTGGGAGATGAGATCATCAGTTTATTTTACCATACTCTTGAATGGGATATTGTGAGTAATGTAGAGGTAGGGATCAAGGCAAGTTGGATGTTTTGGTTGTGTGCTGGGTGCACGAGACTTGGGTTTGTGTTTAGTACTTGCCTGGATCCTAAGGACCGGTTCATGGAGCATGTAACCTGGCTTTACTGTGCCAACCACATGCTGAGATGGGGCAGCTTGGCCAATTAATTAGGTGTATCCCCGGCGTAGTATGGGTGTGTTGGATGGTGCGGGGAATACGTGTCAGCTGGACTACCATATGAACCGCAAGGCACAAGAGGGGGCCACTGCAGCGGGATTGGAGCCTCTTGTATGCTGTTAGGGGTGAAACCTCAGTGGGCCCACGCTCGTCGGGAATCCCTTTGTAAAGGCTTCGTAGTGATCTCCTGGCTACACACCTGGGAAGTGTGAATGTGGTTCGTAGCCACTGGCATAATGGAGGTTCTTTTAGTCCACCCGGCAACGGGGGATGAAATCACTACATGTGGGTACAGTGGTGCAAACTCTGCAGAGTCAAAACTGTCATGACAGCCATGCTCACGGTCAAGAGCAGCTTGGACTTATTCATGATTAGAGGAGTGATGGTTTTGGAAGTTAAGGATGTCAAGCGGGGAGCTTAACATTGGAGATGATGTTATGGTTATTGGATTATGATGATGGGATGGGAGATTGAGACCATTTCACCTGTGTAGTAATGTAGGTGCTTAATAAGCTAAGGTGATAGGTATTAATTGCGTAGCGCTTTAACCATGAGTTCAACCTCCCCTTGTTCTAGCCATGCATGATATAATTTTCCCACACTTGCTGAGTACCATTGGTACTCAACCTTGCATATTTTGTTGGTTTATATTGCTCCTCAGGTCAAGATAATGAGGTGGTGTATAATGACCAAGACTTTGGACCCGAAGAAGGTTTCTAGGTTCATGGAGACCCGCGGGCAACGCCTGTGACGGAGCCCACAAGAATAAATTTTCCGCTGCTAGTTTATTTACTTGTGATGAACTTATTATTGTCCATCTAGACATTTGCTATGTAAGACTTATTTATATTCGACACCTGGCTTGTAATAAATGATGCTTCACTATTTGTCATCACATATATGAGAAAATGATCCTAGCATACATGTGATATTCACTTGGTTGTTCGGAAAAACCGGGTGTCACAGAAGTGGTATTAGAGCCAAGGTTGCCCGTAGGAACGTGGACCTAGGTAGAAATGGACGTATTTAAGGGCCTTATTTTCTTAAAAACTATTTTACAAGGTGTGTGTTGAAAAGTGTTATTTATTGGAGTCACTTTCTTCATCTTACCAAAATTTTCATTCAAAATAGGATTTTGTTTAAAAGTTTATCTAACCTAAGTTTAAATGCTTTTTGTTTTAGATGCTTCACATGATTCGCACCGCTCGCAAGTCCACAAAAGGGATAGTTCCCGTAGTTGCCCTTGCCCAAAGAGAGGAGAGCCGTCCGGTGACGTACCTTTCCTACGGATTGGCAGTAGGAGGCTTGTTGCGCCGTCTTCGACGTATGCTCGAAGCCGCCGGCAATACGAGCAAGCTAATCATCCACTATAACTCCACCAGGACCATCCGTGAGAAGAGGGAAGAATGGAGTTCAGAGATGAGGATTATACACGAAAATCAGCTGCTTAAGATCCACCGCTCTCCAGCTTGTCGAGCGACACAGGTTGATGCGGAGAAGGATGTTACCTGGGAGGCAATCACCTGCCAGAGTCACATCTATCGTCGCCACCTGGACAGGACTGAGTACATGTATGTCCTCCAGCGTGAGAGTGGTACCACGGAGTACAAGTACCCGCCAGTGCAGCAAGGGACTTCCCATGAGCACATGGACTTGTGCTTGGAGGATGCTGCTATGCTCAGCACTCGACTGCAGGAGTGTCAGCAAGAGCTTCAGGATGTTCGGGACACCCTGAAGGAAACGGAGGCATTGCTGCGAGCCTGCTTGAGGGCGAAAGAAAGAGGAGATGGGAATGAACTGTGTGTCACCGTGAATGATACATGGACTCCTGACTCCCCAGATCGCCGAGCGATCAGGCGTCGTCGCACTTCTCCACCAGCAGCCTCCCCACCCAAAGCAGAGTCGGAAGGCAGCCGAAATGATGAAGAAGATCCCGAGGAGCCAGCTCAAGAAAACGAGTAGCGTAGAGCCTTTCCCTTAAATTAGAAGGATGTCGAGTAGTCGAGTCGTTACGTTAGTTATGGTGTGTTAATGCTTGGTGTGTGACGTGAGTTGTGGAAGCCATGAGCAATTGTCCACAGCCTCGTCTTCAGATTGTTTTGCTTTGGCGTGTGAACCCACATGAAATAATATTGCATTTGTTTTTGTGTGAGAAATGAACCCTCAGAAAAGTATAACAAAGCCTCAACACTTCAAAGTGCAAACAAGTGAAAGTAGTAAGATGATACTAAATGCTTTCAAATTAACATTGGTTGATTCTGCCAGATGGCCGGAAGAGGAAAAGGATGTGCTGCCAACCCCGCCAACAACAACGATGAGGCATGCAACCCTCATCTTTTTGGAGGCCAGGACCGGGGTGGTCGCCGTGAAGGAGTTGATCCCCTCCACCAAATGCTGGAGAATCAGAATCAGCTCATCCAGAACTTGACTCAAGTGGTGGCTAACTTGCATCAAGTTCCACCTCCACAAGCTGCACCATGCCAACCAAGGTTGAGTGAGTTTCTAGGAACTCAACCTCCAAAGTTTGCAAGTGTTGCTGAACCTCTGGAGGTAGATGATTGGCTTAAGACCATTGAGAGCAAGATGAGGATCATACAGTGCCAAGGGTATGACAGGGTGCTGTTTGCCTCTCATCAATTGCATGGACCTGCTGCTGATTGGTGGACCGCCTACGTGGCTGCCCATCATGACCCTGAGAACATCACTTGGGAAGAGTTCAAGCGTAGCTTCCTCAACCATTACATCCCAAGAGGTGAACTCAAAAACAAGAGGAAGGAGTTTTTGGGACTGCAGCAGGGAAACATGACGGTGAGGGAATACCTCACTAAATTTACTCAACTATCCCGTTATGCCCCACGGGACATAGAGACTGATGAGCAGAAACAAGATTGTTTCGTGGAAGGACTTACCGCAGAAATGCAGTATGCAATGTCCTCAAATGAGTATGAAAGCTTCCAAAAGATGGTGGACAGAGCATTTGTGGTAGAAAGGAAGCTAAAGGCCTTGGAAAATGAGAATAAGAGGAAGGCCGGGTGGTCACACCAAGCCTCAGGGAGCAACACCCACCCACGTCAGATGCAGCAACCTACAGGTCAGACGAACCGTGCTGCGGTACCCTACTCAGCACGAAGAGGGTA
The DNA here is from genome assembly GCA_030760725.1 of Neostapfia colusana. NCBI lineage: Eukaryota > Viridiplantae > Streptophyta > Magnoliopsida > Poales > Poaceae > Neostapfia > Neostapfia colusana. The sequence continues at coordinate 96,416,535 of JASWHV010000007.1, read as the reverse complement.
CAACCCGAACTACAGGCCTCCCGCAGCACCAGCACAGCCACAACGTCAGTTTGTACAGCAGCCTCGTCCCGCATATCCACCTCGACCAGCAGTGCAAGGACCCCCAAACCAACCCCAAGAAAATAAAGGCCAAGCACCTAAGGTTGGGGTGCAATGTTTCTGTGACGCCCTCAATTCTGTGGAAAACCACGGAACCGAGGACTAATGCATATGTGTGCCCAGGACGTTCATCACACATACACATACGTTCCACAAACTGAATTCAGATTATATATGTTACCACGACTAACAGAGTTTATTACAGCACCTCATGAGTCTTGGACTCATGCTCGGAAGTCCTTGTTTCTACGCAGCGGAAATCTCATTTAAATGCGGAAGCAAAACTAAGCAGAAGTGGCTCCATCTCTACTCCCTCCACAGGCAAGGTTGAGAACAGATCACACGCCATAATGCTCTACTTGGTCTTCATAGTAGTCTTCTCTTGCTGTTGATGAAGAAATAATAATGCAAGTTTGAGTACAATGATGTACTCAGCAAGTGCGGGAATAACACATGACATGCAGCATCATAAACAAGGTAGGTATAAAAGGCTTATTTGCAGAAAAGCAGATTTATAAAACCGTGATAAAACAGCAACTTATCTTTAGATGAATGTATTCCTAGCATGTATGAAATTACCAACATACCTCCATCACTTCCCGTGTTCCATCCAAACATTAACCCATCCTTTACCCATACTCATGAATACCTCCTCGTATTCGCTACCATCTCACCTCATGAAACAAACTTGTCTCGCACCGAGACCAATCTCATATCATGACCCAGCAGTCATGCAACCCTTTCATCATCCAGACTTAACAATTCCAAACCAAACCATAACCAAAAACCATAACCAAAAACCATAACCAAAAACCTTCCCAATAACCATTCCAGTAACCATCCCATCTAATAATGGCAGTTTAGCCAGGTGCTCGTGACCGTAAGCTCGGCTATCATGATAGTTTTAATAACTCTGCAGAGTTTGCACCTCTTTACCCACAAGTTTGTGATTTCGTCACCCGTCGGCGACTGCAGAACCTCCATTATACCAGTACAAAACCGTCGGTGTATGGTCAAGAGATCACAAAATAGCCTTTACAAAGGGGTTACTAGATGTATGGACTCACTAATGTTTCACCGGCAGGCTAGAATCTCCAATTCTCCCACCCACGGGCCCCCTCTTGTGCCATGCAGTTCCCAGGGCAGTCCTCACTCGACTCCCATTCCCCGCACCTTCCACAGTCCATAACACTCTAGCAACTTACCTAATTACTCAGCTAAGCCGCACCCATACTTGGCCTTGTGGTGGCACTGTTATCCTTGCATGTGCATGCATGAACCGGTCCTTAGATCTACGGCAAGCAAAACCACCATCTCATGCTACCTCATTCACAAACCCAGGCTTGCCTAGATCTCCCTCCGATCCATGTTCATTAACCTCATCAATTACTTATTATCAGTACGAGTGCAGTTAGCTAGACACATCTATCTCGCTTCCCAATCCCATGGACTCAGCGAAGCATAAAGCAAAAACCATACCCGACTCATAAACTTCCCAGGCGACAAGGGTGGTTCAATCAGAACTAGTAAACTCCTATAAAAAGGGTTTCCCATCATGTTTGACTCAGCACGCACACCTTTTCGCAAAACAAAATAGTTTTACCCAAAACATAGGATCAACATGGTCAAGGAGCACTTGCCTTGTTCTTGCAGTTCCGGTTGTTCTTGATTCTCAAAAGCTTGTTGCTGCAGCTCGTCGTAGACAGCTTTCTGAGTTTGTTCTGCTATGTAGCATTCACGTGCATACAAGATTCACAGCAATCAATATCATGCACAAAACCCTAAACTAGATGCGATGATGCACATGCATGCTATCCTATGATTAGTTTCATTAGATTGATCTGTACGTGTTCTTGCATGGCTTGCATGGTCAGAGGTGTTCAGATCAAAGGTGGTCGTGGCGATGATCTTGTTTTTAGATCAAACTGATCATCGAGTGATCTGTCCATGCAAAGGCTTCTGTTCGAAAGGAATCGAAGAACAGATGCAAAGAGATGAACAACATGATGTCGTAAGGTGGTATTGAAGTCCTACCTCACGTTTTTTTTCTTGGCTTCGAGGTCCTCCTCAGACCGTTTGGTTCTTCTCCGATGATCTCCCTTGTTGCACTTCAGCGATGGTTTGCTCGGCGAGTTAGGGCTAGGCTCTAGTCGTCGGCTCAGGATTTGAAAGAGAAGTTTGTGGTTTCGGCCAGAGGTTTTGGGTTCTATTTATAATCGGGAAGAGAAGAGTACTAATCTGATTGGATCCCGAATAAGAGTCTTATTCAGATCTTTGTTGGATCCTATCGTTTTATCTTTTGTAACATCGTGGAATTCAGATCGGTTTATGTTGCGTACCGGTATCTTTACGCGTAAAAACCGCCCTAGAACTCGCTACCTCCGTGATGATGAGCTCCGGAAGCTCCACGTGTTCTCCGGGCCTGGTATCTCCTCATCCGCAGAGACGAGCTCCAGTTGTGCCGCGTGTCAATCGATCGATACCTCCCTCTTCTTCGGAGATGAGCTCCGCGCACGCCACGTGTGGGTGCCGGTCTTTCCGCCTTTCCTTCCCTTAGGGACATGCCCCGAGGTCGACACGTGTCCAGCAGCGACGGACCTCCGGAGATAAGCTCCGGTGGCTACACGTTTTCAATAGATCCGGACTTCTCGGAGATGGGTTCCGAGATTAACACGTATCCCGTGCGACTGGTCCTCTGACTTCCGCGAGGACTAGCCCCAAAGGTGACATGTGTCCCATGAAAAATGCCTTTGCTTCTTCCGCAGAGGCTAGCTCCACGGGCAACACGCGTCCCACAGGGTCGGACCTCTTTCCATTTGCGGAGGTGACCCCCGAGCCTGCCACGTATCCAGTTTAGCGTCGGACCTCTCCCTATCTCACGGGAATGAGTTCTGAACACGCCACATGGTCTGCTGGTCGTGGAAGTTGCCTTCGGCGCTCTCAGAGAGTTTTACTGGCTATCCTTTTGATACTGGTTTCTGTTCCCTCTTTTCTAAAAATGTTTTTCTTCTTCAGAAAACATGAACATATGCTGACTCCCGAGATGAGGGTGTCACAAATCTACCCCCCTTAAATTGAATCTCGCCCTCGAGATTCGTTAGTAGAAAATAGATAGGGGAATTCAGCCTTAACATCCTCTTCACACTCCCATGTGGCTTCAGCTTCAGTATGATGACTCCATTGTACCTTACACCATCGAATCACTTTGTTTCTGGTGACCCTTTCCTTTACGTCCAAGATTCGGACAGGGTGTTCTGCGTAGGTCAGGTCTTCTTGAAGTTCAAGTTCTCCCATTGACACTTGTTCCTCTGGTACTCTCAAGCACTTCTTGAGCTGGGATACATGAAACACGTCATGTACGTCGCAGAGGTGGTTTGGGAGCTCTAGTTGATAGGCTACTTCTCCTCGCTTGTCCAAAATCTTAAATGGTCCGATGTAGCGAGGCGCTAGTTTGCCTTTGACGTTAAAATGTCGTTGGCCTCGGATAGGCCATACCTTAAGGTATACGAAGTCTCCTACTTCGAAGGTCAACTTCCTACGCCTATTGTCCACATAGCCTTTCTGTCGTGACTGAGCAGCCTTTAAGTTTTCCCGTATCATTTGGACTTTCTTTTCAGCCTCTTGTAGTACTTTGGGTCCAAACACCTGGTTCTCTCCAGTCTCGTTCCAGAACATTGGCGTTCTACACCGTCTACCATATAAGGCTTCGAAAGGCGACATCTTCAAGCTAGCTTGATAGCTGTTGTTATAGGAGAACTCGGCATACGGTAAACTCCTATCCCAACTACGCCCATTTTTCAAGGCGCAAGCTCTCAGCATGTCCTCCAAAATTTGGTTCGTCCTCTCGGTTTGCCCATCTGTTTGTGGGTGATAGGCGGAGCTAAAATCTAGTCGTGTACCCATGGCTTCCTGCAGCTTCCTCCAGAATCTAGAGGTAAACTGAGAACCTCGATCTGAGACTATCCTCTTCGGAACTCCATGACGGCACACGATCTGCTCCATGTACAACTCTGCCAACTGTGTAACGTTGTAACTGGTCTTTACCGGAAGAAAATGGGCGGTTTTCGTCAACCGGTCCACAATGACCCAGATGGAGTCGTATCCTGACTGAGTTCTTGGCAATCCGACAATAAAGTCCAGACTGATGTCCTCCCATTTCCATTCAGGTATTTTCAAAGGTTGCAACAATCCAGCGGGTTTTTGATGTTCGGCCTTTACCCGTTGGCATGTGTCGCATAGGGCAACGTATTCGGCTATATCCCTCTTCATACCATCCCACCAATAGCATGTTTTCAAGTCCTTGTACATTTTGGTGCTCCCTGGATGTATGGAATAGGGTGAATCATGTGCCTCCTTCAATATCATGTCGCGAAGGTGTCTTATGTTTGGCACACAAATCCTTTTTCCTAGCCAAAGCATACCCTTTTCATCCTCCTTGAAATCCTTTTCCATCCCTTGTCGGATTCTTTCCTTGATCTCCTTGATCCCCTCGTCCGTTGCTTGGCCCTCTCTTATTTCTTGCTCCAATGAGGAGTGGATCTTCATTATTTCCATGTTATTCAAGAATCCGAGGTGTAACCGTTCGAACTCCTTTCGAAGTTCGGGTGGTAGCTCCCGAACCGTGAGTTGGTGGCATGCTCCCTTTCTGCTCAGTGCGTCAGCGACCACATTGGCCTTCCCGGGGTGGTAGTTGATTCCCACATCATAATCCTTGATGAGTTCTAACCATCGACGTTGCCTCAAATTCAAGTCCGTTTGTGTAAATATGTACTTGAGGCTTTTATGATCTGTATAGATCTCACATCGATGACCAAGGATATAGTGTCTCCAAATCTTCAATGCATGCACCACTGCTGCTAACTCTAAATCATGAGTAGGATAGTTAAGCTCATGCTTCTTTAATTGTCGTGAGGCATAGGCTACCACTTGTCCTTCCTGCATGAGTACACACCCGAGCCCTTGTCTGGATGCGTCACAATATATGTCAAAGCTCTTGCTTACGTCTGGCAATACTAGAACTGGTGATGTGGTTAGCCTTTCCTTCAGTTCCTCAAAACTTCCTTGGCAGGCTTGTGTCCATTGAAAGATTTTTCCCTTCGTTAGCAACTCCGTCATAGGTTTTGCTATCTTAGAGAAGTCTTTAATGAAGCGCCGATAGTATCCTGCCATCCCAAGGAAACTCCGAATATCCCTCACGCTCTTCGGTTGGTCCCACTTCAGAACATCTCTCACCTTTCCAGGATCAACCGATACCCCTTCCTTGGAGATGATGTGGCCTAGGAAAGATATTTCCTTAAGCCAAAATTGACACTTGTTGAGCTTGGCATACAACTGATGCTCACGCAACTTCTGCAAGGTCAATCTCAGATGTTCTTCATGCTCCTCCTTACTTTTTGAATACACCATAATGTCGTCGATGAAAACCATGACGAACTTGTCCAAGTACTCCATGAAAACCTTATTCATAAGGTACATGAAGTATGCGGGTGCATTCGTCAATCCAAAAGACATAACGGTATATTCATATGAATCATACCGCGTCCGAAAGGCTGTCTTAGGTATATCGGAGGGCTTAATCTTCAGCTGGAAATATCCCGACCGAAGATCAACCTTGGAGAACACTTGGGCTCCTTTTATTTGATCGAACAGTTCCTCTATACGGGGCAGAGGGTATTTATTTTTGATTGTCACCTCGTTGAGAGACCTGTAGTCCATGCACATTCTTTGGGTTCCGTCCTTCTTGTCCACGAAGAGTACCGGAGCTCCCCAGGGTGACGAGCTTGGACGGATAAAACTCTTCCCCAACTGTTCTTGAATTTGCTTCTTGAGTTCTACTAACTCGTTGACGGGCATCCTATATGGTCTCTTAGCTATGGGTGCAGTTCCAGGTACCAAATCTATGGCAAACTCGATGTCCCGGTCAGGTGGCATACCTGGAAGTTCTTCTGGAAACACGTCCGAAAATTCCTGAACCACTGGAATGTTGTCCAATGCTATTCTTTCAACATGGTTCAAATCCTCCCGTTCGGTTGCTTGCTGGGCTGACTCAATCTCGACACGGATACCATGTTCGTTTGTCAACTGCACGCTTCTCTCAGCGCATTGGATTACTCCATTGTGCTTGCTTAACCAGTCCATTCCGAGTATGATGTCAATTCCGTGGGAGTCCAAGACAATAAGGTTGGCAAGGAAGTCTACCCCCCTTATTTTAAGGCTTACCTTAGGACATACTATACTAGTCCTCATTTCTCCTCCGGGAGAATTAACTAACATGGCACATTCTAAGTGGGATATGGGTAGATGATGTTTGGCAACATATTCGGATGATATGAAGGAATGTGATGCTCCAGAACCAAATAAAATGGTGGCTGGGTTGGAGTTGGCAAGGGACATACCAATTGCGACGTCCTCAGCCTGTTGTGCTTCCTCAGCAGTGACATGGTTAACGTGGCCACGAGCATAGTTCTGTGGTCCACGGTTCCCTTGGTTGTCTCCTCCGTTTGGTCGCTGGTTCTGCTTGGGCACGTTACCTTGCTGTCCAGGGCCTCTCTTCGGGCACTGGTTAGCGAAGTGGCCTACTTCCCCGCATGCAAAGCATGCCCTGTTGCCTACGGCAGCAGGTACGTTGGGGCGGGGGTTTTGAACAGGAGCGCCATTGTTAGGCCGGGGTGCAGGAGGCATGGGAACTCGAGGTGCCGGTGCAATAAACCGTTGCTGTGGTGGCTGACCAGGGCGGTTCGTAGGAGTGGTTGGTCCATACTGTGGTGCAGGAGGCGTGTACCTAGGTCGTACGTTGCTCCCTTGGGGCTGGTATGGCGCCTTCCTTTTGCACTCGCGCTCAATCTCTCGGATCTTGTTTTCCACCACAATAGCCTTATCAACCAGCGTCTGGAAGCTTATGTAGTCATTGTTGAGGAGCTGAACTTGGATCTCATTGTTCAACCCTCTCATGAACAGGTACTGCTTCCTCTGATCCGAGTTGACATCTTCGGGGGCATACCGGGACAGTTGTATGAACTTGTTGAGATATTCGTACACACTTTTCTTCCCTTGGTGGAGACCTTCAAACTCCTGCCTCTTGAGCATCATTACGCCAACAGGGATGTAGTGGGAGCGGAAATTTTCCTTGAACTCATTCCAAGTGATTGTCTCCGGGTTGGCATGAGCGATGCTCAAGGCATCCCACCAGTCAACGGCTGCTCCCATCAGTTGGTGCGACGCAAAGAGAACCTTCTCTCGGTCGTTGCACTGAACAATGGCAAGCTTCTTCTCCATGGATTTCAACCAATCATCGGCCTCCATTGGATCGCTTGCTTGAGCAAAGGTGGGTGGTCGAGTCCTCATGAACTCTCCCAACCTGTTATGAGCCGGCGGTGGTGGTGGCGGTGGTACCGGAACGGAATTTTGGTTGGCCTGCAACTGACCCAAAGTTTGGATCATGGTTTGCATAAGCTGGTTTTGCATGGCCATTAACCTTTCTAGGTTGTTTTCGCCAGCTCCGGGGTTAGCAGGAACTTCCTCGTGGTCATCTTCCTGGACGTTCCTTCGGCTGGCGTTTCCTCTCACCATCTGTGAGAGAGAACGAAACAGAATAGAATGTTAGAGATTAGGTAGGTCCTTTCAACTATATGCATCAAGGTGAGTGGGACTATATATATTAGTCCTTATGAGGATGTGAGCAAGTGCCGAAACATCTCACACCTCCCTCTTCTTATGTGTGGATATGGACAACGTTTTTGAGACATCCCACCACTCACACTTAAGCGCATATTCACAAATAATCATTACAAGGGCCCACTCAACTCCTATTCAAGGATGGTTTCCTATGTCAAGGTGGTTTCAAGGCCAATCTAGCCTATTCACCCTAGGATGCTTCCTTTGGTCAGCGTGGCTTAGCTACCTGTGACTTCTATTTAGGGCTGTAACTTGCTGTTAACCCGTGGCGCTAATATCAATCTAAGGTTTCTATCTAGGCGTGTGACCTACTGTCAACCAGTGGCTCTGATACCAATCTGTGACGCCCTCAATTCTGTGGAAAACCACGGAACCGAGAACTAATGCATATGTGTGCCCGGGACGTTCATCACACATACACATACGTTCCACAAACTGAATTTAGATTATATATGTTACCACGAATAACAGAGTTTATTACAGCACCTCATGAGTCTTGAACTCATGCTCGGAAGTCCTTGTTGTTGATGAAGAAATAATAATGCAAGTTTGAGTACAATGATGTACTCAGCAAGTGCGGGAATAACACATGACATGCAGCATCATAAACAAGGTAGGTATAAAAGGCTTATTTGCAGAAAAGCAGATTTATAAAACCGTGATAAAACAGCAACTTATCTTTAGATGAATGTATTCCCAGCATGTATGAAATTACCAACATACCTCTATCACTTCCCGTGTTCCATCCAAACATTAACCAATCCTTTACCCATACTCACGAATACCTCCTCGTATTCGCTACCATCTCCCCTCGTGAAACAACCTTGTCTCGCACCGAGACCAATCTCATATCATGACCCACCAGTCATGCAACCCTTTCATCATCCAGACTTAACAATTCCAAACCAAACCATAACCAAAAACCATAACCAAAAACCATAACCAAAAACCATAACCAAAAACCTTCCCAATAACCATTCCAGTAACCATCCCATCTAATCATGGCAGTTTAGCCAGCTGCTCGTGACCGTAAGCTCGGCTATCATGATAGTTTTAATAACTCTGCAGAGTTTGCACCTCTTTACACACAAGTTTGTGATTTCGTCACCCGTCGGCGACTGCAGAACCTCCATTATACCAGTACACAACCGTCGGTGTATGGTCAAGAGATCACAAAATAGCCTTTGCAAAGGGGTTACTAGATGTATGGACTCACTAAGGTTTCACCGGCAGGCTAGAATCTCCAATTCTCCCACCCATGGGCCCCCTCTTGTGCCATGCAGTTTCCAGGGCAGTCCTCACTCGACTCCCATTCCCCGCACCTTCCACAGTCCATAACACTCTAGCAACTTACCTAATTACTCAGCTAAGCCGCACCCATACTTGGACTTGTGGTGGCACTGTTATCCTGGCATGTGCATGCAAGAACCGGTCCTTAGATCTACGGCAAGCAAAACCACCATCTCATGCTACCTCATTCACAAACCCAGGCTTGCCTAGATCTCCCTCCGATCCATGTTCATTAACCTCATCAATTACTTATTATCAGTACGAGTGCAGTTAGCTAGACACATCTATCTCGCTTCCCAATCCCATGGACTCAGCGAAGCATAAAGCAAAAACCATACCCGACTCATAAACTTCCCAGGCGACAAGGGTGGTTTAATCAGAACTAGTAAACTCCTATAAAAAGGGTTTCCCATCATGTTTGACTCAGCACGCACACCTTTTCGCAAAACAAAATAGTTTTACCCAAAACATAGGATCAACATGGTCAAGGAGCACTTGCCTTGTTCTTGCGGTTCCGGTTGTTCTTGATTCTCAAAACCTTGTTGCTGCAGCTCGTCGTAGACAGCTTCCTGAGTTTGTTCTGCTATGTAGGATTCACGTGCATACAAGATTCACAGCAATCAATATCATGCACAAAACCCTAAACTAGATGCGATGATGCACATGCATGCTATCCTATGATTAGTTTCATTAGATTGATCTGTACGTGTTCTTGCATGGCTTGCATGGTCAGAGGTGTTCAGATCAAAGGTGGTCGTGGCGATGATCTTGTTTTTAGATCATACTGATCATCGAGTGATCTGTCCACGCAAAGGCTTCTGTTCGAAAGGAATCGAAGAACAGATGCAAAGAGATGAACAAAATGATGTCGTAAGGTGGTATTGAAGTCCTACCTCACGTTTTTTTCTTGGCTTCGAGGTCCTCCTCAGACCGTTTGGTTCTTCTCCGATGATCTCCCTTGTTGCACTTCAGCGATGGTTTGCTCGGCGAGTTAGGGCTAGGCTCTAAGTCGTCGGCTCAGGATTTGGGTTTCGCCCAGAGGTTTTGGGTTCTATTTATAATCTGGAAGAGAAGAGTCCTAATCTGATTGGATCCCGAATAAGAGTCTTATTCAGATCTTTGTTGGATCCTATCGTTTTATCTTTGGTAACATCGTGGAATTTAGATCGGTTTATGTTGTGTACCGGTATCTTTACGCGTAAAAACCGCTCCAGAACTCGCTACCTCCGTGATGATGAGCTCCGGAAGCTCCACGTGTTCTCCGGGCCTGGTATCTCCTCATCCGCAGAGACGAGCTCCGGTTGTGCCGCGTGTCAATCGATCGAGACCTCCCTCTTCTTCGGAGACAAGCTCCGCGCATGCCACGTGTGGGTGCCGGTCTTTCCGCCTTTCCTTCCCTCAGGGATATGCCCCGAGGTCGACACGTGTCCAGCAGCGACGGACCTCCGGAGATAAGCTCCGGTGGCGACACGTGTTCAATAGATCCGGACTTCTCGGAGATGGGTTCCGAGATTAACACGTATCCCGTGCGACTGGTCCCCTGACTTCCGCGAGGACTAGCCCCAAAGGTGACATGTGTCCCATGAAAAATGCCTTTGCTTCTTCTGCAGAGGCTAGCTCCACGGGCAACACGCGTCCCACAGGGTTGGACCTCTTTCCATTTGCGGAGGTGACCCCCGAGCCTGCCACGTATCCAGTTTAGCGTCGGACCTCTCCCTATCTCTCGGGAATGAGTTCTGAACACGCCACGTGGTCTGCTGGTCGTGGAAGTTGCCTTCGGCGCTCTCAGAGAGTTTTACTGGCTATCCTTTTGATACTTGTTTCTGTTCCCTCTTTTCTAAAAATGTTTTTCTTCTTCAGAAAACATGAACATATGCTGACTCCCGAGATGAGGGTGTCACAGTTTCAATTGTGGTGAAGTGGGGCACTACGCCCATAAGTGCCCAAAGAAGAAGCCCACGCAGCCTCAACAGCAGAATGTAATGAGAGGACGGGTGAACCACGTCACTATGGAGGAAGCACAAGAGGCACCCGCCGTGGTAGTTGGTAAGTTTCCTGCCAATTTACACATTGCAACCCTGCTGTTTGATTCTGGTGCTACCCACTCGTTCATTGCCCAAGGGTTTGTTAAGAAGCATGACCTAGCAACAACACAAATGAACAATATGCTAGCAGTAAACTCTCCAGGTGGAGAAATAAGGACAAGACAAGTGTGTCCCAAAGTGAATCTAGACATTAATGGGGTGGTATTTACTGCTAACCTCATAGTGATAGATTCACAAGGGATAAATATTATTTTGGGTATGGATTGGTTGACCAAACATAAAGGAATCATCCATTGTTCGACCAGAACGGTGGAACTAACTCACCCTAGTGGCACAAGAGTAATGTTGATAACAATACACGAGCCTAGCAGGGACATTAAATTAAATCAAGTTGAGGTGAAAGTGGAGGAGATCAGGACCATCAGGGAATATCCTGATGTTTTTCCGGAGGAGTTGCCAGGTATGCCTCCCGATCGTGAAGTGGAATTCGCAATTGAACTAGTGCCTGGAACAGCCCCGATATACAAGAGACCTTATCGAATGGACTCCAAGCAGCTGGGAGAACTCAAGGATCATTTGAGAGAATTGACGGAGAAGGGGTATATTCGCCCTAGTTCCTCACCATGGGGAGCTCCGGTGATATTTGTGCCCAAAAAGGACGGAACCCAAAGGTTATGCGTGGATTACCGTGCTTTGAATGAGGTAACCATCAAGAATAAGTACCCATTACCCCGCATTGAAGACTTGTTTGATCGGTTGAAGGGAGCTTGTGTGTTCTCGAAAATTGATCTCCGGTCGGGATACCACCAACTTAAGATAAGGCAATCTGATATTCCCAAGACAGCTTTTGTATCTCGGTATGGACTGTATGAATATACTGTGATGCCTTTTGTGCTAACTAATGCCCCGGCGTACTTCATGTATCTCATGAACAAGGTATTCATGGAATATCTGGACAAATTTGTGGTGGTTTTCATAGATGACATTCTTGTCTTCTCCAAAGATGAAGAAGAACATGAGAAACATCTAAGGTTGGTGTTGCAGAGGCTGAGAGAACACCAACTGTATGCCAAGTTGAGCAAGTGTGAGTTTTGGCTGAAGAGAGTTCCCTTCTTAGGACATATAATCTCGGAGGGAGGAATCTCCGTGGATCCTGCCAAAATCAAGGATATACAGAAGTGGAAGACCCCTGAAAATGTCGGGGAAGTTTGAAGCTTCTTGGGATTGGCTGGATACTATCGATGGTTTATTGAGGGATTCTCTAAAATCTCGAGACCCCTCACCAAACTGTTGGAGAAGGGAATCACATTCACATAGATGCCACAGTGCGAGACGAGTTTTCAGGAGCTAAAGAAAAGATTGACAACAGCCCCAGTGTTGGTTATGCCAGATATGCAGAAGAATTTCACAGTGTACTGCGATGCCTCTGGAAACGGGTTGGGATGTGTTCTCATGCAAGAAGGGCATGTCGTGGCATATGCATCCCGGCAGCTTCGGAAGCACGAGAAAAACTATCCTACACATGACCTAGAACTAGCCGCAGTGGTACACGCGTTGAAAATTTGGCGACACTATTTGATGGGGAAGAGGACAGAGATATATACGGATCATAAGAGTTTGAAGTACATTTTTACACAGCCAGATCTCAACCTCAGACAAAGAAGATGGTTAGAGCTAATCAATGACTTTGATGTGGGCATCAACTATCATCCTGGGAAGGCAAACGTCGTGGCCGATGCTTTAAGTCGGAAAGTGCAGGTCAATAAGTTGAGCTTGAAGAACATGCCTGCAGAATTGAAGGACGAGGTTATAAGGCTCAATCTATGCCTGGTAAATAGTGGTGAAGCCATCGCCGTGGAAGTGGATTCCACACTCGAGCAAGACATACGCGAGGGTCAAAAGAATGACAAGAAGATACGAGAGATCAGACAACTCATCAAGGAAAATAAAGCTCCTGGTTTTAGAGAGGATTAACAAGGAACGGTGTGGCACGGGAAAAGAATCTGTGTGCCAGAAGTAAAGGAAATCCGTGAATTGATTTTGAAGGAGGCTCATGATTCTGACTATTCCATTCATCCTGGGAGTACGAAAATGTCGGGGAAATTCGAAGCTTCTTAGGATTGGCTGGGTATTATCGACGGTTCATTGCGGGTTTCTCCAAGATCTTGAGACCCCTTACCAAATTGTTAGAGAAGGGAATCACATTCACATGGACACCGGAGTGTGAGATGAATTTTCAAGAACTGAAGAAAAGATTGACAACAGCCCCAGTGCTGGTTGTGCCAGATATGCAGAAGAATTTTTCAGTGTATTGCGATGCATCTGGACACGGGGTTGGGATGTGTTCTCATGCAAGAGGGGCATGTCGTTGCCTATGCGTCTCGGCAGCTCCGAAAACACGAGAAGAACTATCCTACGCACGACCTAGAACTAGCTGCAGTGGTCCACGCATTGAAGATTTGGCGGCATTACTTGATGGGAAAGAGGACAGAGATATATACGGATCATAAGAGCTTAAAGTACATTTTCACACAGCCAGATCTCAACCTCAGACAAAGGAGATGGTTAGATCTAATCAACGACTTTGATGTGGGCATCAACTATCATCCTGGGAAAGCGAACGTCATGGCTGATGCTTTAAGCCGGAAGGTACAGGTCAACATGTTGAGCTTAAAGGACATGCCTACAGAATTGATGGAAGAGATTGCAAAACTCAATCAATGTCTGGTGAATAGTGGTGAGGCCATCGCCATGGAAGTGGACTCCACATTAGAGCAAGACATACGCAACGGTCAGAAGAATGACGAGAAGATACAAGAAATTTGAGAACTCATCAAAGAAAATAAAGCCCCTGGGTTCAGAGAGGATGAACAAGGTACGGTGTGGCATGGTAAAAGAATCTGTGTGCCTGAGGTGAAGGAGATCCGTGAACTGATTTTGATGGAGGCTCATGATTTCGACTATTCCATTCATCCTGGGAGTACGAAGATGTACCAGGACCTCAAGAGCAGGTATTGGTGGTATGGCATGAAGCGAGATGTCGCGGAACATGTTGCCCTATGTGACACATGTCAGTTGGTGAAAGCAGAACACCAACGACCCGCGGGATTATTGCAACCACTCAAAGTGCCTGAATGGAAATGGGAAGAAATTGGTATGGATTTCATAGTGGGATTGCCTAGGACCCAATCTGGATATGATTCAATATGGGTCATCATCGACAGGCTAACCAAGGTAGCTCACTTCATCCCCATAAAGGAAAGCTACAGCAGATCCAAATTGGCGGAATTGTACATGTCAAGGATCATGTGTTACCATGGAGTGCCAAAGAAGATTGTGTCAGATCGATGGACACAGTTCACCTCCAGGTTCTGGCAGAAGTTGCACGAAACCATGGGAACTCATCTGAATTTCAGCTCTGCCTATCATCCCCAAACTGACGGGCAGACGGAAAGAACCAATCAGATTCTTGAAGATATGCTGAGGGCATGTGAACTCAAAAACAATCGGAGTTGGGATAAGAACTTGCCGTATGCAGAGTTTTCCTATAACAACAGCTACCAAGCTAGTATGAAGATGTCACCGTTTGAAGCCTTGTACGGGAGGAAGTGCAGAACTCCCCTATTTTGGAACCAAATAGGGGAAAGTAAAGTGTTTGGTCCCGAGGTACTACAAGAAGCCGAGGCGAAGGTGAGGGGAATTCGCAACAACTTGAGGATAGCACAGACACGCCAAAAGAGCTATGCCGATGTACGAAGAAGAGAGCTCGTTTTCAACGCGGGAGACTATGTCTATCTCAAGGTGTCCCCTATCAGAGGACTTCGTCGGTTCAAGGTGAAAGGGAAGTTGTCACCTCGATACATCGGACCCTTTCAAGTTCTGGAAAGGAAAGGTGAAGTGGCGTATCAACTAGAGTTACCGGCTCGTCTATCGGATGTGCATGATGTATTCCATGTGTCCCAACTCAAGAAATGCCTGAGGACGCCTGAGGAGGTGTTACCCATGAATGAAGTGGACGTAGCTGAGGATTTGTCTGATGCCGAGCAACCATACAAGATTTTGGAGACAATGGAACGCCTCACCAGAAATAAAAGAATCCGGATGTGCAAGGTGCAGTGGAAGCATCACTCAGAAGAGGAAGCCACCTGGGAGCGGGAAGATGAGCTCAAGGCACAATTTCTGGAATTGTTTTCTTAGAACCACCAATCTCGAGGACGAGATTTCTTTTAAGGGGGTAGAGCTGTAACACCCCAAAAATCTTGTTAAGACCCTAAATCATGTTAAGAGGGGAATTGGGCGTGTTGCATGTTTTGCAACAATTTAAATTCAAACTGGAATTCAATTTAAATTCAAAATAGAAAAGAAATAGAAAAAGAAAAAAAAAAGAAAACAGAAAAAACCGGCCAGTGGGCCGAAACCCACCAGCCGGCCCACCCAGCACCCGCGCCAGCCCGAGGCCGCGCGCGCCCCCTTTCTCCCACTGACAGGCGGGGCCCGCCAGCCCTTCTTCTACCTCGCGCCCGCGCCGCGATCGGCCGGACTCTCTCTCACCCGAATCAAAACCGATCGGGAATTCTCGCGTATCCCAGCCGATTTCCGGACCCCGAAGACTCCAGCTCGATCTAAACCAACCCGCCGCCCTCCCCCATCTATAAAAACCCCGGCCTCGTTCTGTTTTTCTGACGCGATCCGCCGTTTTTACTCCGGTGAGAACCCGAGCCTTCTCCGGCGAATTCTGGCCGATCTACGCTCAAGAAAACCCCCGAGGTGAGATCCCCGACCTCCCCTCCACCGATCTATGCCATAAAATCACAGTTCTAGGAAGAATTCTCGAAGATCCGAAAATCTCCGGCGAGATCGCCGCCTCCCGCCGCCCGCGCTCGATCAGAGCGACGTGGCCGCTTGTGCGCCGTTTATTTTAAATCGCACGGTAGACTTTAAAACCCCGCGTACCGGTTCGGCGTTATAATCTCAGCTGTCTGTTTTAAATGGGACGGTCCACGTCAGCCCCGCGTTATAAACACTGGAAATCTTACGTGCTACCCCCTGGGGTTCTCGGGAAATAAGAGCTAGCCCCGGAAACTTCTGATCTAGCCCCTGGAACTTCAGAAAATCATGTAAATTCATTTAAAAATCAGTTTTAGCCCCTGGACTTAATAAAAATTAGGAAAAACTCCTTTGTTATGAGTAGCTAGACCCCTGAAAATTGTTAAAATAATATTATAGACCCTGTAGTGGGGTGAGTTTACCTTTTTAACCCTGTTTGATATTTAATTTAGGAAATTGAATAGGTGGCTAGTATTTAAAATTTAAAAAGTGGGACCAACATATTGTCAAAATTTAATTAAAAACTTTCTCAGTACTTAGAAAACTTTGGAGTGAGATAAAAATATATTTTGGGCTGAAATGAATCTGTTTAATTCATTATTCACATTTATTAGTTATAGGGACACATCTTTAAGTAAAGAATAGTTCTAAAAATAGGGAAAATAAATGTAAAATAGTTTACATCAGAGGAAAAGGTCAAAAATATATTAGTAAATATTTTAGATCAGAACCTATTCTGTTTAGATGATGTGTCTTGTTATTTTCATAATAAAGTTCACATTTAGGCATAGGAAATAAATCTGAAAATATAGCAACTAGTAGATAATAATTGAAGTTTCTAAAATCCAAAGAATTCAGTTTAGGGTTGGTAGAAATTCTGAAGACACATATGGAGTAGGAAAATATCTTTCATGCATACTTGGTAGCTAAAAGGTGTAGTAATTGAATATAAGGAAAATTATTTAAATTGGAAACTCATGTATAAAGTATGCAAGCTTAAATGTGAATACAAAAGTAGGAATCATATACACATGATTAAAAGTGCATGTAAGCCAAAGGTCAACACACATAGAGTAAACACAACACATAGAAGTTGTGAATGGCTTTGTTACATGTGAATGTGTGGTTTGTATGAAGTGGAAGTGTGAACTATGTCTTATGGATTGTTGTTTTTCTTTTGCTATGTGTGATGGTATGATGTAGAACCTGCTCAAGAGCAAGTTATTCCTTTCCAAGATCAGGACTACCCATTTCAAGAGCAGCAGGAAGGAGGCAAGTGTCCTTAACCACTTTGATCCTATACTAGGATGTGTAGCTAGAGTTATTTGCATTGTCAAATTAAAATATGAAACCCAGGCTAGGAAGTTTCCATAGAATTGCATTACCTTGTTTCCTTGTAGCTTGGGTTGGGATTTATTTTATCATGTCATTTATTATTATGCATATGCTTCGCCATGCTTAGAATGGGATATTTGGGAGATGAGATCATCAGTTTATTTTACCATACTCTTGAATGAGATATTGTGAGTAACGTAGAGGTAGGGATCAAGACAAGTTGGATGTTTTGGTTGTGTGCTGGGTGCACGAGACTTGGGTTTGTGTTTAGTACTTGCCTGGATCCTAAGGACCGGTTCATGGAGCATGTAACCTGGCTTTACCGTGCCAACCACATGCTGAGATGGGGCAGCTTGGCCAATTAAATAGGTGCATCCCCAGCGTAGTATGGGTGTGTTGGATGGTGCGGGGAATAGGTGTCAGCTAGACTGCCATATGAACCGCAAGGCTCAAGAGGGGGCCACTGCAGCGGGGTTGGAGCCTCTTGTATGCTGTTAGGGGTGAAACCTAAGTGGGGCCACACTCGTCGGGAATCCCTTTGTAAAGGTTTCATAGTGATCTCCTGGCTACACACCTGGGAAGTGTGAATGTGGTTCGTAGCCACTGGCATAATGGAGGTTCTTTTAGTCCACCCGGCAACGGGGGATGAAATCACTACATGTGGGTACAGTGGTGCAAACTCTGCAGAGTCAAAACTGTCATGACAGCCGTGCTCACGGTCAAGAGCGGCTTGGACTTATTCATGATTAGAAGAGTGATGGTTTTGGAAGTTAAGGATGTTAAGCGGGGAGCTTAACATTGGAAATGATATTATGGATATTGGATTATGATGATGGGATGGGAGATGGGGACCATTTCACCTGTGTAGTAATATAGGTGCTTAATAAGCTAAGGTGATAGGTATTAATTGCATAGCGCTTTAACCATGAGTTCAACCTCTCCTTGTTCTAGCCATGGATGATATAATTTTCCCACACTTGCTGAGTACCATTGGTACTCAACCTTGCATATTTTGTTGGTTTATATTGCTGCTCAGGTCAAGATAATGAGGTGGTGTATAATGACCAAGACTTTGGACCCGAAGAAGGTTTCTAGGTTCATGGAGACCCCCGGGCAACGCCTGTGACGGAGCCCACAAGAATAAATTTTCCGCTGCTAGTTTATTTACTTGTGATGAACTTATTATTGTCCATCTAGACATTTGCTATGTAAGACTTATTTATATTCGACACCTGGCTTGTAATAAATGATGCTTCACTATTTGTCATCACATGTATGTGAAAATGATCCTAGCATACATGTGATATTCACTTGGTTGTTCTTCGGAAAAACCGGGTGTGACAGTTTCTAATTATGCATACCTATTTTCCTATATTTTCAGATTTATTTTCTATGGCTAAAAGTGAACTTTAATATTAAAATACTAAGACATATCACCTAAACAGAATAGGTTCTGATCTAAAATGTTCAATAAAATATTTTTGAACTTCCTTTCTAATGGGAACCAATTTAAATTTATTTTACCCATTTTCAGAATTATTTCCTAGCCTAAAAATGTATTTCCATAAATAATAAAAGTAAACAGCACTTAGTCATATCTCATTTCAGCCTAAAATCAGTTTTTAAATCATTCTAAAGGTTTTCCAAGTGCTAGGAAAATTTAAATTTGTATTTGCACATGTGTTTATATTACCTTTTGAATTTAAATTCTACTCATATGTTCAAATTTCTGAATTTAATATCTTATAGGGTCTAAAAGGCAATTCCACCCTACTGCAGGGTTTAATTTACTATTTCCTAGATTTTCAGGGGCCTAATTACACATAACAGAGAGGTTTTCCTAATTTTTATTAAGTGCATGGGCTAAAACTTATTTTTAAATGAATTTACATGAATTTCTAAAGGTCCAGGGGCTAGATCAGAAGTTTCCGGGGCTAGCTCGTGTTTTCCGAGATCCCTAGGGGGTAGCGCGTAAGATTCATGGCCTTTATAATGCGGGGCTGACATGGGCCATTGGATTTAAAACAGACGGCTGAGATTATAACGCGAAGCGGTATGGGTTAGATCTACTCGGGACCGCCCGATTTAAAATGGACGGGCCTCAGGGGGCCACGTCGCCCTGGCCATGTGCGGGCGGCGCTGCCCGGCGGCACGAGGCGGTGGGAGGCGGCGATCTCGCCGGAGAACTTTGGGTTTTCGTCTATACTCTCTAAAACTTAGATTTCTTGGCATAGAACGGCAGAGGGGAGGTAGAGGATCTCACCTCGGAGTTTTTCTTGAGCTCGGAGGCCCTGGAAGGCGGTCGGCGACGAGGTCCGAGGGGAAAAGGCGGCGGTGCTCACCGGAGCTGTGTCTAGAACGCAAAACACCGGGTTTCCTTAACCTGCAAGACTCCCCGGCGGCGGTAGAACATGACAAGCACATTAGATCGGGAAATCCGAACGAGAATCGAAGGAAAACGGCGGTGGAAGCTTCGGTTCTCACCGGGAAGAAAAATAGCCGATCGGGGAGGAGAAAGGGGCGGATTTTCGGCATTTAAATGGCGAGGGAGGGCGGCTGGGGTTGGTTTAGTTGTGCCGCAGCGCGTGGGCTGGAGATCGCGGCTCCAGAGCAAGAAAATCGGTGTGGCAGCGGCGATCGGCGCGGAAGTCGCGTGGCGGTTGGGCGCGTGCGTGAGGAGGGAGATGACATGCGGGCCCCGTGCGTCAGAGACAGAGAGGGGGGGGGGGGAAGCGAGCGCGGGTTTTGGGCCGGCTGAGGTGGGTTTCGGCCCACTGGCCATTTTTATTTTTCTTTTTCCTTTTCCTTTTCTGTTTTGATTCAAATTTAAATTCCAGTTTGAATTTGAATTGCTTCACCACATGCAATACGTCCAAAAATTTTAAATTCCCCTCTTTAGCCGGTTTTGGGGTGTTACAGCTCTACCCCCCTTAAAAGAAATCTCGTCCCCGAGATTGGTGATTCTAGGAAAACAAATCCAGAAAATGTGCCTTAAGCTTGTCTTCTCGCTCCCATGTGGCTTCTGCTTCCGAGTGATGCTTCCACTGCACCTTGCACATCCGGATTCTTTTATATCTGGTGAGGCGTTCCATTGTCTCCAAAATCTTGACCGGTTGCTCGGCATAAGAAAGATCCTCTCGTACGTCCACCTCATTCATGGGTAACATCTCTTCGGGCGTTCTTAAACATTTCTTGAGCTGTGACACATGGAATACATCGTGCACATCTGATAGGCGAGCCGGTAGTTCTAGTTGATATGCCACTTCGCCTTTCCTCTCCAGAATATGGAAGGGTCCGATGTATCGCAGTGATAATTTCCCTTTCACCTTGAACCCACAAAGTCCTTGGATAGGGGACACCTTGAGATAAACATAGTCCCCCACGTTTAAAATAAGCTCTCTTCTCCGTACATCGGCATAACTCTTTTGTCGGGTCTGGGCTATTCTCAAGTTGTTGCGAATTTCCCTCACTTTCGCCTCGGCTTCTGGTAGTACCACAGGCCCAAACACTTTACTTTCCCCTGTTTGATTCCAAAATAGTGGAGTCCTGCACTTCCTCCCATACCACGTCTCAAATGGTGACATCTTCATACTAGCCTGATAGCTGTTGTTGTAGGAGAACTCCGCATACGGTAAGTTCTTATCCAAACCCCTATTGTTCTTGAGTGCACACGCTCTCAGCATATCCTCAAGGATCTGATTGGTTCTTTCCGTCTACCCATCAGTCTGGCGGAGATAGGCAGAACTAAAATTCAGATGAGTTCCCATGGTTTCATGTAACTTCTGCCAGAACCTTGAGGTGAACTATGGCCCTCGATCTGACACTATCTTCTTTGGCACTCCATGAAAACATACGATTATTGACATGTACAATTCTGCCAATTTGGATCCACTGTAGCTTTCTTTCACGGGGATGAAATGAGCTACCTTAGTTAGCCTGTCGATGATGACCCATATCGAATCATATCCCGATTGGGTCCTAGGGAGTCCCGCTATGAAGTCCATACCTATTTCTTCCCATTTCCATTCAGGCACTTTGAGTGGTTGCAATAGTCCCGCGGGTCGTTGATGTTCTGCTTTCACCAACTGACATGTGTCACATAGGGCAACATGCTCCGCGACATCTCGCTTCATGCCATACTACCAATATCTGCTCTTGAGGTCATGATACATCTTTGTACTCCCAGGATGAACGGAATAGTCGGAATCATGAGCCTCCTTCAAAATCAGTTCACGGATCTCCTTCACCTCAGGCACACAGATTCTTTTACCATGCCACACCGTACCTTGTTCATCCTCTCTGAACCCAGGGGCTTTATTTTCTTTGATGAGTTCTCAAATCTCTTGTATCTTCTCGTCATTCTTTTGACCGTTGCGTATGTCTTGCTCTAATGTGGAGTCCACTTCCATGGCGATGGCCTCACCACTATTCACCAGACATTGATTGAGTTTTGCAATCTCTTCCATCAATTCTATAGGCATGTCCTTTAAGCTCAACATGTTGACCTGCACCTTCCGGCTTAAAGCATCAGCCACGACGTTCGCTTTCCCAGGATGATAGTTGATGCCCACATCAAAGTCGTTGATTAGATCTAACCATCTCCTTTGTCTGAGGTTGAGATCTGGCTGTGTGAAAATGTACTTTAAGCTCTTATGATCCGTATATATCTCTGTCCTCTTTCCCATCAAGTAATGCCGCCAAATCTTCAATGCGTGGACCACTGCAGCTAGTTCTAGGTCGTGCGTAGGATAGTTCTTCTCGTGTTTTCGGAGCTGCCGAGACGCATAGGCAACAACATGCCCCTCTTGCATGAGAACACATCCCAACCCCGTGTCCAGATGCATCGCAATACACTGAAAAATTCTTCTGCATATCTGGCATAACCAGCACTGGGGTTGTTGTCAATCTTTTCTTCAGTTCTTGAAAATTCATCTCACACTCCGGTGTCCATGTGAATGTGATTCCCTTCTCTAACAATTTGGTAAGGGGTCTCAAGATCTTGGAGAAACCCGCAATGAACCGTCGATAATACCCAGCCAATCCTAAGAAGCTTCGAATTTCCCCGACATTTTCAGGGGTCTTCCACTTTTGCACATCCTCGATCTTGGCGGGATCTACGGAGATTCCTCCCTCCGAGATTATATGTCCTAAGAAGGGAACTCTCTTTAACCAAAACTCACACTTGCTCAACTTGGCATATAGTTGGTGTTCTCTCAGCTTTTGCAACACCAGTTTTAAATGTCTCTCATGTTCTTCTTCATCTTTGGAAAAGACGAGAATGTCATCAATGAAAACCACCACAAATTTATCCAGATATTCCATGAATACTTTGTTCATGAGGTACATGAAATATGCCGGGGCATTAGTTAGCCCGAATGGCATGACGGTGTTTTCATACAGCCCGTACCGAGATACGAAAGCTGTCTTTGGAATGTCAGTTTGCCTTATCTTCAGTTGGTGGTATCCCGACCTAAGATCAGTTTTTGAGAACACACAAGCTCCCCTTAACTGATCAAATAAGTCTTCAATGTGGGGTAACAGGTACTTGTTCTTGATGGTTACTTCGTTTAACGCACGGTAGTCTACGCATAACCTTTGGGTTCCGTCCTTCTTGGGCACAAATATCACTGGAGCTCCCCATGGTGATGAACTAGGACGAATGTACCCCTTCTCTGTCAGTTCTCTTAAATGTTCCTTGAGCTCTTCAAGCTGTTTGGAGTCCATCTGATATGGCCTCTTGTATATTGGGGCTGTTCGAGGCACTAGTTCAATCGCGAATTCCACTTCACGATCGGGAGGCATACTGGCAACTCTTCCGGAAAAACGTATGGATATTCCCTGATAATCCTTATCTCTTCCACTTCCACCTCAACTTGATTGAGTTTAATGTCCCTCCCAGGTTCTTGCACGGCTATGAACTTCACTTTTGTGCCACTAGTGTGAGTTAGTTCCACCATTCTTGTCGAACAGTGGATGATACCTTTGTGTTTGGTCAACCAATCCATACCCAAAATGATATCTATCCCTTGTGAGTCTATCACTATGAGGTTTGCAGTAAATACTACCCCATTAATGTCTAGATTCACCTTTGGACAGACTTGTCTTGTTCTTATTTCTCCCTCTGGAGAGTTCACTGCTAATATATGGTTCATTTGTGTTGTTGCTAGATCATGCTTCTTAACAAACCCTTGAGCAATGAACGAGTGGGTAGCACCAGAATCAAACAATAGGGTTGCAATGTGTAAATTTGCAGGAAACTTACCAATTACCACGTCAGGTGCCTCTTGCGCTTCCTCCATGGTCACGTGGTTCACCCGTCCTCGCATCACATTCTGCTGCTGTAACTGCATGGGCTTCTTCTTTGGGCACTTATGGGCGTAGTGTCCCACTTCACCAAACTTGAAACATTGCACCCCAACTTTAGGTGTCTGGCCTTTGTTATCTTGGGGTTGGTTCTGTGGCCCTTGTCCTGCTGGTCGAGGTTGATAAGTGGGGCGTGGTTGTTGCACAAACTGACGCTGTGGCTATACTGGTGCTGATGGAGGCCTGAAGTTCGGGTTGTACCCTCTCGGTGCTGGGTAGGGTAGCACAGCACGGCTCGTCTGCCCTGCAGGTTGCTGCATCAGACGTGGACATGTGTTGCTACTTGATGCTTGGTGTAACCATCTCACCTTCCTCTTGTGTTCATTCTCCATGGCCTTCAGCTTCCTTTCCACGAGAAACGCTCGGTCTACCATCTTTTGGAAGCTTTCATATTCATTGGAAGACATTGCACATTGCATTTACATAGTAAGTCCTTCCATAAAACAGTCCTGTTTTTGCTCATCAGTTTCGATGTCCCGTGTTGCATAACGGGATAGTAGGGTGAACTTAGTGAGGTATTCCCTTACAGTCATGTTGCCTTGCTGCAGTCCCAAGAACTTCTTTCTCTTGTTTTTGAGTTCACCCCTTGGTATGTAGTGGTTGTGGAAACTGCGCTTGAACTCTTCCCAAGTGATGTTCTCGGGGTCATGATGGGCTGCCACGTAAGCGGTCCACCAATCAGCAGCAGGTCCATGCAATTGGTGGGAGGCAAACAGCACCCTCTCATACCCTTAGCATTGTATGATCCTCATCTTGCTCTCAATGGTCTTTAGCCAATCATCTGCCTCCAGGGGTTCAGCAGCACTTGCAAACTTCGGGGGTTGAGTTCCTAGAAACTCACTCAACCTTGGTTGACGTGGTGCAGCTTGTGGGGGTGGAGCTTGGTGCAAGTTGGCCACCACTTGAGTTAGACTCTGGATGAGCTGATTCTGATTTTCGATCATCTGGTAGATAGGATCAGCTCCTTCACGGCGACCACCCCTGTCTTGTCCTCCAGAAAGGTGAGGATTGCCGGCCTCATCGTTGTTGTTGTTGGGGTTGGCACCACGATCTTTTCCTCTTCCAGCCATCTATCATGATCAACCAAGTGTTAAAGCATTACGTATTAACTTCCCAAATTGCTTGGTTAAACTTAAACTTTTGAGGCCTTAATATTTAAACAATTTCTGAAGATTTCACGTAGCTCTTTGGGCGTCACGTCTCACGCGAAAATAAATGCACTATTGATTCATAGGGGTTCACACACCAAAGCAAAGCAACCTAAAGACGAGGTTGTGGACAAATGCCCATGGCTTCCACAACTCACGTCACACACCAAACATTAACACACAAATAAATAGGGTACTGACTCGACTACTCGATAACCTGCTGAAATAAGGGAAACGACTCTAAACAACTCGTATCACTGAGCTGGCTCATCGGGGTCTTCCTCATTATTGCGGCTGCCCTCTGATCCCGCTTTGGGTGGGGAAGCTGCTGGTGGAGAAGTGCGGCGACGCTTGCTCGCCCGGCGGTCTGGGGAGTCAGGAGTCCACGTGTCATTCACAGTGACACATAGTTCATTCCCATCTCCTCTTTCTTACGCCCTCAAGCTGGCGCGAAGCAACGCCTCGGTCTCCTTCAGGGTGTCACGAACATCCTGAAGCTCCTGCTAGCACTCCTGTAGTCGAGTGCTGAGCATAGCTGCATCCTCCAGGCACAGGTCCACGTGCTCGTGGGAAGTCCCCTGCTGCACTGGCGGCTACTTGTACTCTGCAGTGCCACTCTCACGTTGGAGAACATACATGTACTCAGTCCTGTCCAGGTGGCGACGGTTGATGTAACTCTGGCAGGTGATGGCCTCCCAGGTGACATCCTTCTCAGCATCGTCCTGAGTCGCCCGATAAGCTGGAGAGCGGTGGATCTTGAGCAGCTGATTTTCATGGATAATCCAAATCTCTAAGCTCCATTCTTCCCGCTTCTCACGGATGGTCCTGGTGGATCTGTAGTGTATGATCAGCTTGCCCACATTGCCGGCGGCGTGGAGCATACGCCGAAGACGGCGCAACAAGCCTCCTACTGCCAACCCGTAGGAGTGGTACGTCACCGGACGGTTCTCCTCTCTCAAGGCAAGGGCAACTACAGGAACTCTCCCTCCTGTGGACTTGCGGGCGGTGTGGATCATGCGAACCATCTAAAACATAAAGAATTTAAAATTAAGTTAGATAAGAATTAAATGAAGATTGTATTTTGAATAAAAGTTGGGACAAGGTGAATAAAGTGACCCCATTAAATAACACTTTCAACCCACATCTTTGTAAAATAGTTTTTAAGAAAATAGGGTCCTTAAGTACGTCCATTTCTACCTAGGTCCATGTTCCTACGGGCAACCTTGGCTCTGATACCACTTCTGTCACACCCGGTTTCTCTAAAGAGCAACCGAGTGAATATCACATGTATGCCAGGATCATTTTCTCATACATGTGACGACAAATAGTGAAGCATCATTATATTACAAGCTAAGTGTTCAAATATAAATAAGTCTTACATAGCATACGTCTCGATGGACGATAATATGTTCATAACATGTAAATAAAGCAGCAGCGGAATGTAAATCTTGTGGCTCCGTCACAGGCGTTGCCCGGGGGACTCCGTGAACCTAGAATCCTTCTTCGGGACCAAAATCTTGATCATTGAACACCACATCATCCCCTTAACCTGAGCAGCAATTTAAACCAACAGAAAAGCAAGTTTGAGTACCGTTGGTACTCAACAAGTTTGGGAAAGTAATGTCATGCATGGCTAGAGCAAGGTGAGGTTGAACTCATGGTTAAAGCACTACGCAATTAATACCTATGACCTTAGCTTATTAAGCACCTACATTACTACACAGGTGAGATGGTCCCAATCCCTCAACCCATCATCAATATTAAGTAACCATAATCTCATCTCCAATATTAAGCTTCCCGCTTAACATCCTCAACTTCCCAATTCATCATCCTCTAATCATGAATAAGTCCAAGCCACTCTTGACTGTGAGCACGGCTGTCATGACAGTTTTGACTCTGCAGAGTTTGCACCACTGTACCCACATGTAGTGATTTCATCCCCCGTTGCCTGGTGGACTAAAAGAACCTCCATTATGCCAGTGGCCGCGAACCACGTTCACACTTCCCAGGTATGTAGCCAGGAGATCACTACGAGGCCTTTACAAAGGGATTCCCGACGAGCGTGGGCCCATTGAGGTTTCACCCCTAACAGCGTACAAGAGGCTCCAACCATGCTGCAGTGACCCCCTCTTGAGCCTTGCGGTTCATATGGTAGTCCAGCTGACACCTATTCCCCGCACCATCCAACACACCCATACTACGCCGGGGATACACCTAATTAATTGGCCAAGCTGCCCCATCTCAGCATGTGATTGGCACGGTAAAGCCAGGTTACATGCTCCATGAACCGGTCCTTAGGATCCAGGCAAGTACTAAACACAAACCCGAGTCTCGTGCACACAGCACAAACAAAATCATACAACTTGCCTCGATCCCTACCTCTACATAACTCATAATATCTCATTCAAGAGTAAGGTAAGCAAGTTAATGATCTCATATCCCACTTATCCCATTCTAAGCATGGCTAAGCATAAGTATATAAATCCCAACCCGGGCTACAAGGAAATAAGATAATGAAAATCTAGGGAAACTTCCTAGATTGGGTATCATATTCCAAATTAACAATGCAATTAAATTCTAACTACACATCCTAGTATAGGATCAAAGTGGTCAAGGACACTTGCCTTCTTCCTGCTGCTCTGGGAATGGAAAGTCTTGGTCCTGAAAGGTGAGAACCTGCTCTGGGGCTGGTTCTACTCATGCCAATAAACATAGCAAAAAGAAAACAACAATCCATAAGCCATAGTCCACACTTTCACTCATGCAAACCACACATACATACATATGAAAGTCATTCACATTTCTAAGTGTTGTGGTTACACTAGATGTGTTGATTTTAGGCCTACATGCACTTTTAAACATATATATATATATATATATATATATATATATATATATATATATATATATATATATATATTATTTCTAACTTTTGTATTCAGTTTTCTATTTGCACACTATATACTAATTTCCAATTTGAACAAATTCTCTATATTTAATTAATACACTTCTAAACCACAAAGTTTGCATGAAACAAAATTTCCTACTTCAATTAGGTTTTCAGATCTTCTACAAAATCCTAAATTGAAGTTTTTGGATTTAGAGACCTCATTTATCAGTTTCTAATTATGCATACCTATTTTCCTATATTTTCAGATTTATTTTCTATGACTAAAAGTTTACTTTAATATTAAAATAGTAAGACATATCACCTAAACAGAATAGGTTCTGATCTAAAATGTTCAATAAAATATTTTTGAACTTCTTTTCTGATGGGAACCAATTTAAATTTATTTTACCCATTTTCAGAATTATTTCCTAGCCTAAAAATGTATTTCCAGAAATAATAAAAGTAAACAGCACTTAGTCAGATCTCATTTCAGCCTAAAATCAGTTTTTTAACTCATTCTAAAGGTTTTCCAAGTGCTAGGAAAATTTAAATTTGTATTTGCACATGTGTTTGTATTACCTTTTGAATTTCAATTCTACTCATATGTTAAAATTTCTGAATTTAATATCTTATAGGGTCTAAAAGGCAATTCCACCCTACTGCAGGGTTTAATTTACTATTTCCGAAATTTTCAGGGGCCTAATTACACATAACAGAGAGGTTTTCCTAATTTTTATTAAGTCCAGGGGCTAAAACTGATTTTTAAATTAATTTACATGAATTTCTGAAGGTCTAGGCGCTAGATCAGAAGTTTCCGGGGCTAGCTCGTGTTTTCCGAGATCCCCAGGGGGTAGCACGTAAGATTCCTGGCCTTTATAATGCAGGGCTGACGTGGGCCGTTGGATTTAAAACAGACGGCTGAGATTATAACGCGAAGCGGTACGGGTTAGATCTACTCGGGACCGCCCGATTTAAAATGGATGGGCCTCAGGGGGCCACATCGCCCTGGCCGTGTGCGGGCGGCGCTGCCCGGCGGCGCGCGGCGGTGGGAGGCGGCGACCTCGCCGGAGAACTTCGGGTTTTCATCTATACTCCCTAAAACTTAGATTTCTTGGCATAGAACGGAAGAGGGGCGGTAGAGGATCTCACCTCGCGGTTTTTCTTGAGCTCGGAGACCCTGGAAGGCGGTCGGCGATGAGGTCCGAGGTGAAAACATGGCGGTGCTCACTAGAGCTGTGTCTAGAGGTTAAAACACCGGGTTTCCTTCACCTGCAAGACTCCCCGGCGGCGGTGGAACATGACAAGCACGTTAGATCAGGAAATCCGAATGAGGATCGAAGGAAAACGGCGGTGGAAGCTTCGGTTCTCACCGAGAAGAAAAATGGCCGATCAGGGAGGAGAAAGGGGTGGATTTTTGGCGTTTAAATGGCGAGGGAGGGCGGCTGGGGTTGGTTTAGATGTGCCGCAACGCGTGGGCTGGAGATCGCGACTCCGGAGCAAGAAAATCGGCGTGGCAGCGGCGATCAGCGCGGAAGTCGCGTGGCGGTTGGGCGCGCGCGCGAGGAGGGAGATGACACGCGGACCCCGCGCTTCAGAGAGAGAGAGAGGGGGGAAGCGGGCACGTGTTTTGGGCCGGCTGAGGTGGGTTTCAGCCCACTGGCCGTTTTTCTTTTTCTTTTTCCTTTTCCTTTTCTGTTTTGATTCAAATTTAAATTCCAGTTTGAATTTGAATTGATTCACCACATGCAATACGTCCAAATTTTTTAAATTCCCCTCTTTAGCCGCTTTTGGGGTGTTACACCAGGACACATGGCGCACGCAGAGCTCACCTTGGAGGAGAGGGGAGGTCTCGCCGGCCTGACACGCGGCACAACCGGAGCTCGCCTCTACGGAAAGGGGAGGCCCGTCCTCCGCTGGACACGTGGAGCCTCCGGAGCTCATCACCGCGGAGGTGATAAGATCTGAAGCGGTTTTTCTTCTGTACGCGCGGGAATACCAATACGGAAGGAAATCGACACGACTTCCACGAGGTTACCGCACTAAATCGATTGGAAATATGTTGTTAAGATTCCAAAATGATTTTAATAGGACTCGTATTTGAAATCCAATCAGATTAGGACTCTTCTTTTCCCGATTATAAATAGAACCCAAAACAACCCCTTGGACGTAACATCTTTTCTAAGCCGAGAACTTAGAAGCCCTAGCCCCCAAACGCCTTCTCCAAAGTTTTGACCACCGGAGAGACCGCCGACGAGCCCAGACACGATCGCCGCCGCCGGAAGAGAGCCCCGAAGATCTGTTTTTGCTAGGAGGAAGGACTCGAAAGAAGCAAGGTAGGTTTCCATTACCACCTTACGACGATATCGCGGTTTTTCTTTGCATCTGTTTCTTTGATCCTTTCGAACAGAAGCTTTTCCGTGTGGACAGATCACGTGTTGATCGGTTTGATCTAGATCTTGTGACGAGATCATCGCCACGTCCACATTTGATCCTTACACCTCAATTCATCGTAAAACCCCATGCAAACCCATGCAAACATGCAAGAACACATACAAACTGATCTAATAGAAACAACATCATAGGATTAGCATGCATATGCACCATTGCATTTTAAGTAAAGTTTGTGCATGATGATTGATTGCTATGAATCTTGTATGTGCGTGATCATAAATAGAAGGACAAGCTCAGGGAGCTACCTAAAAAGGAATACAACACCAAAACATCGAGACACAAGAGCAACAAGAGCCGCAGGAACAAGGCAAGTGCCCCTTTGACCATATAGATCCCATGTTTTTGGAAAACTGTTTTGTTTGAAAAAACGAGTGTGTGCTTGAGTCAACATGATGGGAAACCCTTTTATAGGAGTTTACTAGTTTTGTTAACCACCCTTGACGCCAGGGAAGTTTATGAGTCGGGTATGGTCAGTTTTTGCTTTTTGCTTCGCTAATCTACGGGTTATGGGAAGCGATAGAATGTGTCTAGCTACTGCACTCATGAGAATAATGATAATGAGAACTTGATGTTAATGAACATGAATCAGAGGAGATCTAGACAAGCTTGGTTTGTGGAAGTGGTAGAATGAGATGGTGGTTTACTTGCCGTAGATCTAAGGACCTGTTCATGCCAGCCATGCCAGGATAACAGTGCAACCACAAGGCCAAATATGGGTGCGGCTTAGCTGACTAATTAGGTAAGTTGCTAGATTGTTATGGAACGTGGAAGGCGCGGGGAATGGGAGTCGACAGAGGACTGCCCTGGAAACTACATGGCACAAGAGGGGGCCCGTAGGTGAGAGAATTGGAGATTCTAGCCTGCTGGTGAAACCTTAGTGAGTCCATACATCTAGTAGCCCCTTTGTAAAGGCTATTTTGTGATCTCTTGGCCATACACCAACGGTTGTGTACTGGTATAATGGTGGTTCTGTAGTCACCGACGGGTGACGAAGTTACAAACTTGTGGGTAAACTGGTGGCACCTCTGCAGAGTGTAAAACTATCATGATAGCCGTGCTTACAGTCACAAGCGCCTGGACAACTCACATGATTAGATGGGATGGTATTTGGTTTGGCTATTGGTTTGGTGATGGTTTGGTCTTTGGATTTGGATTTCGGGACTGTTGAGTCCGGGTAATGAGATTGGTTGCATGACTGTTGAGTCATGGCAATGAGATTTGATCTCGGTTATGAGATGAAACTGAATATGAGATGAGATGGTAGTGAATACGATATGGTATTCATGAGCATGTGCAAATTTGAGAAAGATAAATGTTCGGATGAGATATGAAAAGTGGTGAATCATGATGGAGGTATGTTCATGTTTAAATACATGTTGGGATTACATTCACTTAAAGCTAGTTGCTTTTTTTATCATGATTTGTGAAATAAACTTTGCTTTTATGCAATGAACCTTTTTATACCTACCTTGATGTAAGCTACATGTCATACTTTCCGCACTTGCTGAGTACGTCATGTACTCACCCTTGCATTATCATACATCATCAACAACAGGAGAGGAGTACTATGAAGACCAAGTGGAGTATTAGGCGTATGATCTATCCTCAACCTTGCCTGTGGAGTAGAGATGGGGCCACTGCTGCTGCTTTGTTTGCTTCCGCTAAAGTTTAGAAGACTTCAGCTGCTAGAATAAGACTTCTGCTACTAAGATAAGACTTCCGCTGCAATAAAGATTGATGTAATAAAGTACTTGGATCTGTTCATTCGTGGTTATATATATTCTGAATTCAGTTTGTGGATTATATGTGTATGTGTGATGAACATCCTGGGCACACATATGCATCAGTCTCGGTTCCAAGAGGTTTTTCTCCTCGAGATATGGGCGTCACAGATTGGTATCAGAGCCATGGTTGATCGTAGGTCACACGCCTAGATAGGTCACAGTTTGGTTTTAGAAGCCACGGTTGACTGTAGGTCAAAAGCCTAGATTGATCACAAATTGGTAGCTGAACCATGGTTGACCATAGGACGCAAGCCTAGTCGCAGATTGGTATTAGGAGCCACGCTGAACATATGATGCAAGCCTAGGTAAAATCTATAGATTGGCATTTGAACCCCATTGACCATAGGACAAAGTCACAGATTGGTAGTCACAGATTGGTCAAAGATTGCTATCACCACAAACCACATAGGACCCCCATTGAGTAAGCCTTGAATAGGAGTTGTGTGCTAAACTTTTGTGATGATTGTTGTGCTTGAGTGCTTAGTGTGAGTTGCGGGATGTTTCAGCGTTGTCCATATCCACACATAGTAGAGAGATGTGAGATGCTTCGGCACTTGTTCACATCCTCATATAGGATGATATATAGTCCATTCACCTTGATGCATATAGTTAGAGGGATCACTCTAAACTTCTAATCTCTATTCTATCCAACTCTCTCTCAATGATGGTGAGAGAAAACACTGGCCGTCAAGGGAGGAACGTCCATGGCAACCAAGAGGATGACCATGTTGAGGTTCCTGAGAATGACAACACCGGAGCTGGTGCAAACAACCTAGAACGGTTGATGGCCATGCAGAACCAGCTTATGCAAACTATGATCCAAACTTTGGGTCAGCTGCAAGCCAACAACAACAATAACCCTGTTCCTGCACCACCGCCACCACCGCCAGCTCACAACCGATTGGGAGAGTTCATGAGGACTCGACCACCCACTTTTGCACAAGATATTGATCCCATGGAGGCCGACGATTGGTTGAAGTCCATGGAGAAGAAGCTTGCCATAGTTCAGTGCAATGACCGATAGAAGGTTCTCTTCGCATCGCACAAACTCAGGGGAGCATCCGCTGACTGTTGGGACGCTCTATGCAACGCTCATGACAACCCGGAGACTATCACTTGGGTTGAATTCAAGGAGAGTTTCCGCTCTCATTACGTCCTTGTGGGAGTCATGATGCTCAAAAGGCAAGAGTTTGAAGATCTCCGCCAAGGACAGAAGAGCGTGAATGAGTACATTAACAAGTTCACCTGCTGTCAAGGTATGCCCACGAAGATGTCAACTCGGACCAACGGAAGCAGTACTTGTTCATGAGAGGGTTGAATAATGAGATCCAAGTTCAGCTCCTCAATAATGATTATGCAAGCTTCCAGAAACTTGTTGAAAAAGCTATAGTGGTTGAGAGCAAGATCCGAGAGATCAAGCAAGAGGGCAAAAGAAAGATGCCATATTAGCCACAAGGGAGCAATGTACGTCCCTGTTTCATGCCCTCAGCTGCACCACAGTACGGATCGTCCGCTCCTACTTTCGCCCTAATCAACCACCACAGAAACATCATGCCATGCAAGCACCTCGTGTGCCTTTGCCTCCTGGCGCCGTGACCCAACATGGGCGCTCTGTTCAAAACCCCCGCCCCAACGTACCTGCTTTAATGGGAAACAAGGCATGCTTTGCATGCGGAGAAATAGGACACTTCGCAAGTCAGTGCCCGAAGAGAGGTCCTGGATAGCCGAGCAGCGTGCCCAAGCAGAACCCACGACCAAACCGAGGAGCTAATCAAGGAAACCATGGATAGCAGAACTACGCTCGCGGCAATGTGAACCATGTCTCCGCTGAGGAAGCGCAACAGGCTGAGGACGTCGTGATTGGTATGTTCCTTGCCAACTCCAACCCAGACACCATTTTATTTGATTTCGAAGCATCACATTCATTCATATCATCCAAGTATGTTGCCAAGTATAATCTACTGTAAGTGCATCTAGGATATCCCTTGTGGGTTTTGGCTAATTGATGACGAACATATGAGATCCTAATGAAACTATTAAGATGATTGCAGGATAAACAAAGTGAACTGGCTCGGCACACACAAAAAGATGAAAAATAGAGTGATGCCCGAAAAGGAAGACGTTAGTGGAATTTAGAGGAGCAAAGTTGATATAAATGTATAGGTTGTGTGTGAAAGAGACACATCCCAAGAGCTCATGACTTTGCGTAAGGGTAAGGGGTTTAAAAATCAACTAAAATCCACTGAAAACCAGACTAGTCCGTTCATGGACCGGACTAGTCCGTTTAACTTTCTGAAAGACGCAAACATAGTGCACCGGACTAGTTCGCCTTGTGAACCGGACTAGTCCGGTCAGCTCACTGGAATGCAACCGGACAAGTCCAGTTTTAGACCGGACTAGTCCGGTCATGTCTCTGTTGTCCTCTTTAGAGGACTACGGACTAGTCCATCCAAGCGACAGGACTAGTCCGCTAAAGTTTCTGAAACCTCATCTCACATAGCACCGGACAAGTCCGGTTTGTGGACCGGACTAGTCCGGTTAACCCACTGGAAGTAGGCCGGACAAGTCCGATCATATACTGGACTTGTCCGGTAGTAGGTTTAACAACGGTAACTTTTTGGGAAAGCCTATAAAAAGAGGTCCTTCGTCTTTTCCCTAAGTAGACACGACTCATACTGTCAAAAACTGAAACCCTAGCGCCGCCACCTGTCCCAAGAGCCCAAAGACACGTCTCCCCACACATCTAAGGTGCAAAAAGGTGAAGATCAATAAAATACATGGATTTGGGATTGGGATACCGTCGTTCCTTCGTTGTGAGCTCTTGGGGTTTGATCTCTCTACACTCATATTCTGCATTGTAATCTTTTTGAGTGTATTTGATCAACTTCTCATTGTAATTCTTGTGGGAGCCCTCAACGTGTGAGGTGGCCCCATAAACACGGTGATTACACTTGATAGTGAAGTCAAGTCGGCCTGTGTGGTGACTTGAAGAGGGAAAGGGTTGGGAACCTGGCTCTGTGTGAGCTTCCTCAACGAGGACGTAGATCTCTTGGGGAGATCGAATCTCGGTAAAAATTCGTGTCTTTTGTCTCTCATTTGTTTTACATCTTGACACATTAGATCACTAGTTTGCTAGTCATCGTTTGAGTTCCTTACAAGTTTGCACGTGCATCCATACAATAAATTTAAGTTATAAAACTGTTGTTCTTATTCCGCTGCTATAAGATTAAATTTGTGAGACACACTTAATCAACTCAAATAATTCAGCACACCGGACTAGCCCGCCCACACAACCGGACTAGTCCGGTCAGTCAAGTTTCTGATAACTTTATTAAGTGTGCATGAATTCTTTAAAGGCCTATTCACCCCCCTCTAGGCCACATTCATCTACCCATATCACACTTGAAATATACTATGTTGGTTAATTCTCCCGGTGGAGAAATGAGGACTAATATAGTACGTCCAAAAGTAAACCTTAAAATAAGGGGGGTAGACGTCCTTGCCAACCTCATTGTGTTGGATTCCCAAGCCTTGACATAATACTCAGAATGGATTGGTTAAGCAAGCACAACGGAGTAATCCAATGTGCTATGAGGAGCGTGCAGTTGACAAACGAGCACGGTACTCGTATCGAGTTCGAGTCAGCCCAACCAACAATCGTGAAGGCAGAACTCCCTCATCTATTCTCCACTCTATCGAATCTCGAGGGCGAGATTCAATTTAAGGGGGGTAGATTTGTGACACCCTCAATTTCAATTTCTGCATGCATTCATATTTTATATAGAGAAAACATTTTAACAGAAGTGGAAACAGAAAAAGATTCAAAAGGATTACCGAAAAGAGCTAATTCCAGTTCACCGAGAAGCGCCGAAGACATTTCCCGCGGCCCGCTGGCCACGTGGCGCCTTCGGAGATCATCCCCGCAAAGGGAGAGAGGTCCGCCGCTAACTGGCTACGTGGCAGGCTCGGAGCTAGCCTCTGTGGAAGGGGCGAGGTCCGACCCGCTGGACGCGTGTCGTCTCCGGGGCTTGCCTCTGTGGAGGAGCAAAGTCCAGCTCCGCAGGACACGTGTCACCACCGGAGCTAGTCGCTGCGGAGAAGTAAGGCCCAACCCGCAGGACACGTGTCGCTCTCGGAACTCACTTCCGAGAGGTCGGACACCGCGGGACACGTGTCTCTCTCGGAGTTAACCTCCGAGAGGTCCGGTCCTACTGGACACATGTCACCTCCGGAGCACACCTCCGAGAGGTCCAACACTACCAGACACGTGTCACCTCCGGAGCTCACCACTGGGAGGTCCGACACTGTTGGACACGTGTTAACCTCGGAGCTCACCTCCGGTAGGTCCGACACTGGTGGGCACGTGTTGACCTCAGAGTTCGTCTCTGAGGAGAAAGGAAGTCTGGCGCTGCTTGACACGTGGCACTATCGGAGCCCACCTCCAAAGAGAGGGGAGATCCAGAACTGAAATGTGGCACCCCCGGAGCCACCTCCGAAGAGAGGGGAGGTCCGGAACTGACACGTGGCATACGCGGAACTCGCCTCTGGAGAGGGGAGAGGTCCCGACCCACCAGGACACGTGGCGCACGCAGAGCTCACCTCCGAGGAGAGGGGAGGTCTCGCCCGCCTGACACGCGGCACAACCGGAGCTCATCTCTACGGAAATGGGAGGCCCGGCCTCTGCTGGACACGTGGAGCCTCCGGAGCTCATCACCACGGAGGTGATGAGATCTGAAGCGGTTTTTCTTCTGTACGCGCGGGAATACCGACACGGAAGGAAACCGACACGATTTCCACGAGGTTACCGCACTAAATCGATTGGAAATATGTTGTTAAGATTCAAAAATGATTTGAATAGGACTCTTATTTGAAATCCAATCAGAATAGGACTCTTCTTTTCACGATTATAAATAGAACCCAAAACAGCAAATTGGTCGTAACATCTTTTCTAAGCCGACAACTTAGAATTCCTAGCCCCCAAACTTGCCGAGCTAAACGCCTTCGCCAAAGTTTTGACCACCGGAGAGACCACTGATGAGCCCAGACACGATCGCTGCCGCCGGAGGAGAGCCCCGATGATCTGTTTTTGCTAGGAGGGAGGACCCGAAGGAAGCAAGGTAGGTCCATTACCACCTTACGACGAGATCGCGGTTTTTCTTTGCATCTGTTTCTTTGATATTTTCGAACAGAAGATTTTCCGTGTGGACAGATCACGTGTTGATCGGTTTGATCTAGATCTTGTGACGAGATCATCGCCACGTCCACATTTGATCGTTACACCTCTGTTCATCATAAAACCCCATGCAAACCCATGCAGACATGCAAGAACACGTACAAACTGTCACACCCGATTTCTCTAAAGAGCAACCGAGTGAATATCACATGTATGTCAGGATCATTTTCTCATACATGTGACGACAAATAGTGAAGCATCATTATATTACAAGCCAAGTGTTCGAATATAAATAAGTCTTACATAGCATATGTCTTGATGGACGATAATATGTTCATAACATGTAAATAAAGAAGCAGCGGAATGTAAATCTTGTGGGCTCCATCACATGCGTTGCCCGGGGGACTCTGTGAACCTAGAATCCTTCTTCGGGACCAAAGTCTTTGCCATTGAACACCACATCATCCCCTTTACCTGAGCATGTAGGATTGAAGAGCACGTGAAAAGCTACAGAGGGGGGGTGAATGGTAGATTAAAACTTTTCGCAGCGGAAACAACAAAAACCCCTCAGCAAAAAATCAATTGGTTAAAGAAACCGTGTGTGTAAGTGTTTTCAAACGTGTTCAACCGTGACAAATCAAGTAGAGAGGTAGAGAATCAAGTCACGGATCTAATGCAACAAGAATCACTTGAAAACACGAAGTAAAACTTGAGATACGATCAAAACATTAAACGAAGATCAATTTGTTCTACCCGATATAAAACAGATCTGCAACGCTGCAAAGAAACTCATGTATCTCAAAAACTACAGATCAAAAGCTCGTGAAAATTTTATAGATGATATATAATTGAGTTGTGAAGACAACCCAAAAATAATCACGTCAATCGGATCTGTAAAACTCTAGTTATGAACGAAACACCAAAGCAACGTTGGTCTGTCCAGAAACTCGGCGAGAAAGACTTGACGAAAAACAAGTCGGACGAACAAGGCCCAAAAGCTCCTCGAAACTATGATCTTTATTCAATAGAAACACAAGAGGAACAGCCCAAAGTTCTCTACCCACGAGAGCTCTGGCCTCCCTTGCTTTTATAGCCAGCCCTCAGGCTAATCAATCCAATCTTGGACTCCTACTCCTAATTGGACTCGTATCCTAACTTACCGTAACTGCTCAGGACTCTCCTATTCGCAGATAGAAGCAATCGTGACACTTCCAAACACCTTAGGAACGTCCTAAACATTCCTAAAACAACTCAACTTCGTGCCTAGCACGAAATCCTATCATAACCAACTCAAATCTTCCATATTTGAGCCATATCCGACTCAGCCTCAGCTTGAGTACGCAATCCAGCCGGTTGGACCTTTCCGACCAATTCTTTACGTCCACTTCTCTTCATCACGCCTTGGAACAATGTTGCCACGTCCATGCACTCCTTGCACACGTGCAAACACCTTCCAACGGCGTACACACAACCTTCATATGCACTGCCCTTGATCGAAACATGCTGCGCGACCTCCCGATCAACTTAACCACAGCTCCTCCCGAACTTGGTTGTTGGAACCTCATCTCCTCCCTGAGACTAGTCCAAGGATCCCGTCACCAGCCATGTCTTGAACTCAAGCAACACCTGCACATGAATAAACAACCAATTCTTCCGAGCACAAGTCCTCGACTTGACTCACGTTAGTTCGAAAACCACAACACCTTACATGAGCACGTCACATAAGCATGTTGCAAACCATATCAAATGATAACAGCCATAACCACCAAAACACACCAAAAACATAGCAAATTAATACTAAACAAACCTTCCCATAAAGCAAGTTTGAAACATTGCGAGTTAACAGCAAAAACAAGACGCTGCAGTTCTACGAGTTGAACTTCACGGGAGCTCCCTAAAAACAAGCTCCGGACCTCACAGAAGCTCTCCGGACCTTGCAGGAGCTCTCCGGACCTTGCGTCGGACCTTGCCAACACTTGGCGGACCTAACAAAGAACTTGTTGGACCTTGCCACAGAAGAATGTTTTGGCAATATTCAAAACTTTGAATGTTAATGCTAACTTTTATCCTAATTGCCAATGTATTCAGCACACATAGGTCTCACAATCTCCCCCTTGATGAATGCATTGGCAACACCAATTAAAATTCGAAGATTGGCTTATGAAAAGTTTTGAAAACTCATTTCCCCCCTTTATTAATTTCTCCCCATTTTTTAAAATCATAGAAAGAAGAAAGTGTATAACATATGCAAAGTGTAAAAAAATCTCTCCTTATACATATTTCTACCCCTTTGACAATGTATTCAGCAAGGTTCAAAAGAGAAATTTTTAAATGTTATGAGCATATTATAACATATACATACAAAACAAAGCTCATCCAAGTCATACTATCAGGTTACTTACACTATCACATCAATGAGATACATAAAGTAGTGTAAGCCATGCTAGAGATCAAATATATTTTTCAGTTTAAGCAAGTCATGATCTCCCTTACTCAACTATTTCAAAACCTGAAAACATGACACTTGTTGCTGCATTTTTATTATTCATAATCATTTAAGGCACAAAGTTGATCATATGATATTTGCAAGAGATTATATGCCGCATCAGCCTTATTCTAACCAACCAAGCCAAGCCTATGTCATTTGACAATCAGAATCTTAAGGACATGGTTTTAGTCATACACAATTCCTTCCAAGTTCATATCTTAGTGCAATGATAAGCAATCTCAAAAGAAGAAGTGCGATGCATGCATATTCTCTTGATCTTTTCTCAATTTTTTATTTGAAAACTCAACATGTGAGCTGATCACTTGATTAATTTTTTATGATTAAAAGCACTTGTGAGCACGCAACAAGTTCAAAACAGCAAGAAAGTTCGATCATGACCAGATTTAGTGTAAGTAATTATTCCAATTACTAGTCATGGCAAAAACTACAAAATGTATAACATGAGTAATGTAGTAAGAACTTTCAGCCTGTAAAAGGAATCACAAAGTCATATATGTATGAAATACTATGCTCATATTATTTTAGTTTCAGATTCACACATAGACTTTCAAAGTTTTAAGAACTCCCCCTCAATTTAAGCCGTGAGGATAACCCCTGTTTCACTACGAATGAAACAAAAACGAGTGAAATCCAAAGGTTTTGTAAAAATATCAGCCAATTTTTGTTCGGTATCGACATGGTGAAGCACAATGTTTCCTTTTTCAACATTATCACGAAGAAAGTGATACCTAATGTCAATGTGCTTAGTTCTAGAGTGTTTCACGGGGTTTTTAGCGATACAAATTGCACTAGTGTTATCACAAAACAGTGGAACACTATCTAAATCAACCCCATAGTCCTTAAGTGTTTGAACAATCCAAAGAATTTGTGAGCAAGCGCTAGCTGCAGCTACATATTCAGATTCGGCCGTGGATTGTGCAACTGAACTTTGTTTTCTAGAGGACCAAGCAACAAGTGAATTACCAAGAAAATGACAAGCACCCGAAGTACTTTTCCTATCAATCCTACAACTCCCAAAATCAGCATCCAAAAAATCTTTCAAAGAAACGGTTGAGGAAGAAGGAAGAAAAATGCCAAATTCTTGAGTTCCATGTAGGTACCTGAGAATCCTTTTGATGGCTTGGCGATGTGAAGCACGTGGGGAAGCTTGAAAACGTGCACAAAGACATACGCTGAATTGTATGTCCGGTCTTGATGCCGTGAGATACAAAAGTGATCCAATCATACTTCTGTATTCTTTTTTATCGACCGGGTCACCATCTTCGTCAAGTTCAAGTGTTGTTGCTGTTCCCATTGGTGTCCGAAGAGGCTTGCATTTGTCCATGTTGAAGCGCTTAAGAAGGTCCTTTGTATACATAGTTTGATGCACAAAAGTTCCTTCTTTTGTTTGCTTGATTTGCAGCCCCAAAAAGTATGTGAGTTCTCCCATCATACTCATCTCAAATTCTGAACTCATCATAGCTGAAAACTTGGACACGAGATCATGAGAAGCACAACCAAAGATAATATCATCCACATACACTTGAACGAATAATGAGTCATTGTCGTGCTTAAGTACAAAAAGAGTTTTATCAACCTTGCCCATGGTAAACCCCTTTTCAAGTAAGAATGTTTTTAACCTATCATACCATGCTCTAGGGGCTTGTTTTAGACCGTACAAGGCTTTGGACAGTTTGTAAACATGATTAGGAAAATTTGGATTTTTAAGACCCGGTGGCTGCTTAACATAAACCTCCTCCTCTATGTAGCCATTAAGAAAAGCACTTTTAACATCCATTTGGTATAACTTGAAACCTTTAGATGCAGCAAATGCTAATAAAATTCTTATAGCTTCTAATCTCGCAACAAGAGCAAATGTTTCATCAAAATCTAGACCTTCAATTTGAGTGAAACCTTGAGCAACCAAACTAGCTTTATTCCTAACCACAACCCCATCCTCACTTTGCTTATTTTTAAATACCCATTTAGTTCCAATTAATGTGT
This sequence comes from Neostapfia colusana, assembly GCA_030760725.1. Lineage (NCBI taxonomy): Eukaryota > Viridiplantae > Streptophyta > Magnoliopsida > Poales > Poaceae > Neostapfia > Neostapfia colusana. Next base: position 96,374,964 of record JASWHV010000007.1, on the reverse strand, counting down.
GACCTTGAGGTGGAGGTACAAGTTTCCAAACATTATTTCTTTCAAAATTTTCTAACTCTTCTTGCATGGCATTAATCCAAGATTCATTAGTGAGTGCGTGTGATATATCCTTGTGTTCAAAAGAAGCAACAAAAGCAGAATGAGCATGAGAGTTTGGATCGCAAAACCTGGACCGAGTGACTCGTTCATGCAAGCTTCCAATGATTTGTTGTGGAGGATGACTTTTGAGTACTCGGAGGGAGTATACACTTCACAAGCACCTTCTTCTTCATGTTCGGACATTTGATTAGGAGAGCTTGTTGATTGAGGAAGGTCCGAACCAGCAGTAGTGACTGTTGGTGCTGGTTGTGATGCAAAATCAGCAGCTTGATCGTTATTTACTTCCGAAATTTCGGGCAGCAGCACCACTTCTTCATCTTCTTCAATAATAATACTCTCCCCCTGCGGATATGGATCCGGACCTGCAATATCGGAGCTAGTACTTGGGCTAGCTTCATCAAAAGAAACCTCGCAAGTCTCCACAATTTTGTTAGTGTCAAGTAAAAGCACACGGTAGCCTCTAGTATGAGATGGATAACCAAGAAACATGCCATCAACAGATCTAGCTTCAAATTTATCAAGATTACCATGTTTCTTAACAAAGCATTTGCAACCAAAAACCCTAAAGTGTGTAACACTAGGCCTATGTCCAAACCGGAGCTCATATGGGGTTTTTCCATGCTTAGCACGCAAGAAAACACGATTTGAGACATAACAAGCTGTTGCAGTTGCATCAGCCCAAAATTTCCTAGGAGTTTGATATTCATCGAGCATAGTCCTAGCCATCTCAACTAAGGTCCTGTTCTTTCTTTCTACGACACCATTTTGTTGTGGTACATAGGGTGAAGAGTATTGCTGATCTATTCCATTTTCAGCACAAAAGTGATCAAAGGATTGGTTTTTAAATTCAGTTCCGTTATCACTTCTAATTGCTTTTATGATCCTGGGTGATCAATAGATAATCTAAGAAATAAAGTTCTAAAATGACTAAAAGCTTCATTCTTAGATGCCATAAAATAAACCCAAGAATATCTGGAATAATCATCAACAATCACAAGCACATACCATTTACCTCCGAAGGATTGAACACGTGTCGGACCTAATGTGTCAAGATGTAAAAGTTGTCCCGGTTCAGCTGTCATGGTCATTGTGAGAGGAGCATGTGAACCTGCAACAAACTTAGCATGTCTACAAGAAGAGCACACAATATCATTGTCCTTTTTAAGCTTCGGCAGCCCACGTATGCGATCGAGAGCACTAACACGAGTGAGATGATCAAAGCCTATGTGACCAAGTCTACGATGCCAAAAATATAGATCCTTTGTATCATTAGCAACTAGACACTGATGCTTAGAAGTTGACAAATCAAAATCAGCTTTAAAAACTCTTCCAAACCTAGACATGTTAAACAAAAGCTCACCTTTTGAATCTACAACCTTGCAACCGAAAGCAAGTTGTATTTCAAATTTTTAACAAGTGCCACATATTTCAAAGTGTAGAGATTGTTTACTCTAACCAAACCTTTAGCAATTATGGGAGTAGAAGAGTTATCGGCGAAAGTAACATTTTCTACACGTGACAAAAAAGAGAGAGAGGAGAACCATTCTTTGTTACAGGTCATGTGGCGTGAGCAACCTGAATCCACAATCTAAATGGTCTCCTTCCTCAAACGTGAAACCTCTTCATCGTCGCTGTTGTGTTCTGCCTCCTCGGAGCTTGAACTTAACTTGCTCGCCATGCAGCACATATTTGCCATAGCTTCTTCATCTTCATCACTACCGGTGTCCACATCACTTGAGCCGAAATCTTGAAGTGCAGAGATCATACTATGCACTATGTTGCGCATTGATAAATCTTTCTTCTTCTTATTCTTTCAAACGATTTCTTCGGCCTTGTTTGCTTTTCTTCACGTGAAGTCGGACCTAAAAGGTCATGGCACTCCGTACGAAAATGTCCTGTCTTACCACATTCAAAATATCGTTGAGGTCCGGAGCTTCCTCTCCTTCTAGTTCTCACATTTTGCAATGCTTTTAAGAACCGAGTAGAGATGAGTGCAAGCTCCTCCTCTAGAAACTCTTCAATCTGTTCAAGGGTTAGATAGGACAGCAAAGAGAGTGCACCACTAGATGATAATTGACTAGAACTAGACATGTCATGTTGCGAAACAAATGCAATAGACTTGTTGGGGTTTCTACGTGAGATGATGTCAATTTCATGAGTTTCTATTTAGAATAAAGCACATCTAAAGTAAGAGAACTCATGACAGTAGATTCACGAATAGATGTAACTTTCATCTCCTAAATTGACATATCTAATGCTCCTAACAATTGTCTAGCATTTTCAGCATCTGAAAAGTTAACATTGACACTACGCAAGTTGCTGAGAATTTTATTAAAGCGAGCAAAAAGGTCGTCAATTGACTAACCGGGTTGCATCTCAAAACGCATGTATTCTTCTTGAACATATCTCGCCTTACCTCCTTGATCGTATTGGATCCTTCATGGTAGTCACAAAGAGCTTTCCAAAAATCATATGCAGATCGGAGGTGTGCAACACGGTCGAAGTCGCTTTGAGTCAATCCTTGGATGATCAAGTTGCGAGCCTTGTTGTTGTTGTCAACATCTCTCATGTTGGCAGCCGTAACTTGATCGTTGGGTGGTACATCGAAGTTCCAGTAGACCTTTTCCCATATGGCGAAGCCTTGCGCCTGTATGTAGGCCTCCATCCGCGCCTTCCAAACCTGAAAATCGATGCCATTGAACACACAAGGTTTTGCGGAGTACTTCTCCATGATGGTTAGTCAAAACACGTGCAAATCACAAAGATTAGAGCGCCTTAGCTCTGATACCAATTGTAGGATCGAAGAGCACGTGAAAAGCTACCAGAGGGGGGGTGAATGGTAGATTAAAACTTTTCGCAGCGGAAACAACAAAAACCCCTCAGCAAAAAATCAATTGGTTAAAGAAACCGTGTTGGAAGTGTTTTTAAACGTGTTCAACCGTGACAAATCAAGTAGAGAGGTAGAGAATCAAGTCACAGATCTAATGCAACAAGAATCACTTGAAAACACGAAGTAAAACTTGAGATACGATCAAAACATTAAACAAAGATCAATCTGTTCTACCCGATATAAAACAGATCTGCAACGCTGCAAAGAAACTCGTGTATCTCAAAAACTACAGATCTGAAGCTCGTGCAAATTTCACAGATGATAGATAATTGAGTTTTGAAGACAACCCAAGAAGAATCACGTCAATCGGATCTGTAAAACTGGAGTTATGAGCGAAACACCGAAGCAACATCGGTCTGTCCAGAAACTCGGCGAGAAAGACTTGACGAAAAACAAGTCGGACGAACAAGGCACAAAAGCTCCTCGAAACTATGAACTTTATTCAATAGAAACACAAGAGGAATAGCCCAAAGTTCTCTACCCACGAGAGCTCTGGCCTCCCTTGCTTTTATAGCCAGCCCTCAGGCTAATCAATCCAATCTAGGACTCCAACTCCTAATTGGACTCGTATCCTAACTTACCGTAACTTCTCAGGACTCTCCTATTCGCAGATAGAAGCAATCGTGAGACTTCGAAACACCTTAGGAACGTCCTAAACATTCCTAAAACAACTCAACTTCGTGCCTAGCACGAAATCCTATCATAACCAACTCAAATCTTCCATATTTGAGCCATATCCGACTCAGCCTCAGCCTGAGTACGCAATCCAGCCGGTTGGACCTTTCCGACCAATTCTATACGTCCACTTCTCTTCATCACGCCTTGGAACAATGTTGCCACGTCCATGCACTCCTTGCACATGTGCAAACACCTTCCAACGATGTACACGCAACCTTCATATGCACTGCCCTTGATCCAAACATGCTGCGCGACCTCCCGATCAACTCAACCACAGCTCCTCCCGAACTTGGTTGTTGGAACCTCATCTCCTCCCTGAGACTAGTCCAAGGATCCCGTCACCAGCCATATCTTGAACTCAAGCAACACCTGCACATGAATAAACAACCAATTCTTCTGAGCACAAGTCCTCGACTTGACTCACGTTAGTTCGAAAACCACAACACCTTACATGAGCACGTCACATAAGCATATTGCAAACCATATGAAATGATAACAGCCATAACGACCAAAACACACCAAAAACATAGCAAATTAATACTAAGCAAACCTTCCCATAAAGCAAGTTTGAAACATTGCGAGTTAAAAGCAAAAACAAGACGCTGCAGTTCTACGAGTTAAACTTCACGGGAGCTCCCTAAAAACAAGCTCCGTACCTCATAGAAGCTCTCCGGACCTTGCGTCGGACCTTGCCAACACTTGGCGGACCTAACAAAGAACTTGTCGGACCTTGCCACAGAAGAATGTTTTGGCAATATTCAAAACTTTGAATGTTAATGCTAGCTTTTATCCTAATTGCCAATGTATTCAGCACACATAGGTCTCACAGAGCAGCAATTTAAACCAACAGAGAAGCAAGTTTGAGTACCGTTGGTACTCAGCAAGTGTGGGAAAGAAATGTCATTTATGGCTAGAGCAAGGAGAGGTTGAACTCATGGTTAAAGCACTACGCAATTAATACCTATCACCTTTGCTTATTAAGCACCTACATTACTACACAGGTGAGATGGTCCCAATCCCTCAACCCATCATCAATATTAAGTAACCATAATCTCATCTCCAATGTTAAGCTTCCCGCTTAACATCCTCAACTTCCCAATTCATCATCCTCTAATCATGAATAAGTCCAAGCCGCTCTTGACCGTGAGCACGGCTGTCATGACAGTTTTGACTCTGCAGAGTTTGCACCACTGTACCCACATGTAGTGATTTCATCCCCCGTTGCCAGGTGGACTAAAAGATCCTCCATTATGCCAGTGGCTGCAAACCACGTTCACACTTCCCAGGGGTGTAGCCAGGAGATCACTACGAGGCCTTTACAAAGGGATTCCCGACGAGCGTGGGCCCACTGAGATTTCACCCCTAACAGCATACAAGAGGCTCCAACTCCGCTGCAGTGGCCCCCTCTTGAGCCTTGCGGTTCATATGGTAGTCCAACTGACACCTATTCCTCGCAGCATCCAAAACACCCATACTACGCCGGGGATACACCTAATTAATTTGCCAAGCTGCCCCATCTCAGCATGTGGTTGGCACGGTAAAGCCAGGTTACATGCTCCATGAACCGGTCCTTACGATCCAGGCAAGTACTAAACACAAACCCGAGTCTCGTGCACACAGCACCAACGAAATCATCCAACTTGCCTCGATCCCTACCTCTACATAACTCATAATATCTCATTCAAGAGTAAGGTAAGCAAGTTGATGATCTCATATCCCACTTATCCCATTCTAAGCATGGCTAAGCATAAGTATATAAATAAATGACATAATAAAATAAATGCCAACCCAGGCTACAAGGAAATAAGATAATAAAAATCTAGGGAAACTTCCTAGCTTGGGTATCATATTCCAAATTGACAATGCAATTAAATTCTAACTACACATCCTAGTATAGGATCAAAGTGGTCAAGGACACTTGCCTTCTTCCTGCTGCTCTGGGAATGGAAAGTCTTGGTCTTGAATGGTGAGAACCTGCTCTGGGTCTGGTTCTACTCATGCCAATACACATAGCAAAAAGAAAACAACAATCCATAAGCCATAGTCCACACTTTCACTCATGCAAACCACACATACATACATATGAAAGTCATTCACATTTCTAAGTGTTGTAGTTACCCTAGATGTGTTGATTTTAGGCCTACATGCACTTTTAAACATATATATATATATATATATTATTTCTAACTTTTGTATTCAGTTTTCTATTTGCACACTATATACTAATTTCCAATTTGAACAAATTCTCTATATTTAATTAATACACTTCTTAGCCACAAAGTTTGCATGAAAGAAAATTTCCTACTTCAATTAGGTTTTTAGATCTTCTACAAAATCCTAAATTGAAGTTTTTGGATTTAGAGACCTCATTTATCAGTTTCTAATTATGCATACCTATTTTCCTATATTTTCATATTTATTTTCTATGCCTGAAAGTGAACTTTAATATTAAAATAGTAAGACATATCACCTGAAAAGAATAGGTTCTGATCTAAAATGTTCAATAAAATATTTTTGAACTTCCTTTCTGATGGGAACCAATTTAAATTTATTTTACCCATTTTCAGAATTATTTCCTAGCCTAAAAATGTATTTCCAGAAATAATAAAAGTAAACAGCACTTAGTCAGATCTCATTTCAGCCTAAAATCAGTTTTTAACTCATTCTAAAGGTTTTCCAAGTGCTAGGAAAATTTAAATTTGTATTTGCACATGTGTTTGTATTACCTTTTGAATTTCAATTCTAATCATATGTTCAAATTTCTGAATTTAATATCTTATAGGGTCTAAAAGGCAATTCCACCCTACTGCAGGGTTTAATTTACTATTTCCTAAATTTTCAGGGGCCTAATTACACATAACAGAGAGGTTTTCCTAATTTTTATTAAGTCCAGGGGCTAAAACTGATTTTTAAATGAATTTACATGAATTTCTGAAGGTCTAGGGGCTAGATCAGAAGTTTCCGGGGCTAGCTCGTGTTTTCCGAGATCCCCAGGGGGTAGCACGTAAGATTCCTGGCCTTTTTAATGCGGGGCTGACGTGGGCCGTTGGATTTAAAACAGACGGCTGAGATTATAACGCGAAGCGGTACGGGTTAGATCTACTCGGGACCGCCCGATTTAAAATGGATGGGCCTCAGGGGGCCACATCGCCCTGGCCGTGTGCGGGCGGCGCTGCCCGGCGGCGCGCGGCGGTGGGGGGCGGCGATCTCGCCGGAGAACTTCGGGTTTTTGTCTATACTCCCTAAAACTTAGATTTCTTGGCATAGAACGGAAGTGGGGAGGTAGAGGATCTCACCTCGGGGTTTTTCTTGAGCTCGGAGGCCCTGGAAGGTGGTCAGCGAAGAGGTCCGAGGGGAAAACGCGGTGGTGCTCACTGTAGCTGTGTCTATAGCACAAAACACCGGGTTTCCTTCACCTTCAAGACTCCCCGGCGGCGGTGGAACATGACAAGCACGTTAGATCAGGAAATCCGAATGAGGATCGAAGGAAAACAGCGGTGGAAGCTTCGGTTCTCACCGGGAAGAAAAATGGCCGATCGGGGAGGAGAAAGGGGCGGATTTTCGGCGTTTAAATGGCGAGGGAGGGCGGCTGGGGTTGGTTTAGATGTGCCGCAGCGCGTGGGCTGGAGATCGCGGCTCCGGAGCAAGAGAATCGGCATGGCAGCGGAGATCGGCGCGGAAGTCGCGTGACGGTTGGGCGCGCGCTTGGGGAGGGAGATGACACGCGGGCCCCGCGCGTCAGAGAGAGAGGGGGGAAGCGGGCGCGGGTTTTGGGCCGGCTGAGGTGGGTTTCGGCCCACTGGCCATTTTTCTTTTTCTTTTTCCTTTTCCTTTTCTGTTTTGATTCAAATTTAAATTCTAGTTTGAATTTGAATTGCTTCACCACATGCAATAGTCCAAAAATTTTAAATTCCCCTCTTTAGCCGGTTTTGGGGTGTTACACAAACCGATCTAATAGAAACAACATCATAGGATTAGCATGCATATGCACCATTGCATTTTGAGTAAAGTTTGTGCATGATGATTGATTGCTATGAATCTTGTATGTGCGTGATCATAAATAGAAGGACAAGCTCAGGGAGCTACCTACAAAGGACAACAACATAAGAACATCGAGACCAAGAGCAACAAGAGCCGCAGGAACAAGGCAAGTGCCCCCTTGACCATATTGATCCCATGTTTTTGGAAAACTGTTTTGTTTGAGAAAACGTGTGTGTGCTTGAGTCAACATGATGGGAAACCCTTTTATAGGAGTTTACTAGTTTTGTTAACCACCCTTGACGCCAGGGAAGTTTATGAGTCGGGTATGGTCGGTTTTTGCTTTTTGCTTCGCTAATCTACGGGTTATGGGAAGCGATAAAATGTGTCTAGCTACTGCACTCATGAGAATAATGATAATGAGAACTTGATGTTAACGAACATGAATCAGGGGAGATCTAGGCAAGCATGGTTTGTGGAAGTGGTAGAATGAGATGGTGGTTTACTTGCCGTAGATCTAAGGACCGGTTCATGCCAGCCATGCCGGGGTAAAAGTGCCACCACAAGGCCAAATATGGGTGCGTCTTAGCTGACTAATTAGGTAAGTTGCTAGATTGTTATGGACCGTGGAAGGCGCGGGGAATGGGAGTCGAGAGAGGACTGCCATGGGAACTGCATGGCACAAGAGGGGGCCCGTAGGTGGGAGAATTTGAGATTCTAGCCTGCTGGTGAAACTTTAGTGAGTCCATACATCTAGTAGCCCCTTTGTAAAGGCTATTTTGTGATCTCTTGGCCATACACCGACGGTTGTGTACTGGTATAATGGAGGTTCTGCAGTCGCCGACGGGTGACGGAATCACAAACTTGTGGGTAAAGTGGTGCCACCTCTGCAGAGTGTAAAAACTATCATGATAGCCGTGCTTACAGTCACAAGCGCCTGGACAACTCACATGGTTAGATGGGATGGTTATTGGTATGGTATTTGGTTTGGTGATGGTTTGGTCTTTGGATTTGGGTTTCGGGACTGTTGAGTCCGGGTAATGAGATTGGTTGCATGACTGTTGAGTCATGGCAATGAGATTTGATCTCGGTTTTGAGATGGAATTGAATATGAGATGAGATGGTAGTGAATACGAGATGGTATTCATAAGCATGTGAAAAGTTGAGAAATATAAATGTTCGGATGAGATATGAAAAGTGGTGAATTATGATGGTGGTATGTTGATGTTTAAATACATGTTGGGATTACATTCACTTAAAGCTAGTTGCTGTTTTTTATCATGATTTGTTAAATAAACTTTGCTTTTATGCAATGAACCATTTTATACCTATCTTGATGTAAGCTACATGTCATACTTTCCGCACTTGCTAAGTACGTCATGTACTCACCCTTGCATTATCATACATCATCAGCAACAGGAGAGGAGTACTATGAAGACCAATTGTAGTATTAGCCGTATGATCTATCCTCAACCATGCCTGTGGAGTAGAGACGGAGCCACTGCTGCTGCTTAGTTTGCTTCCTCTATAGTTTAGAAGACTTACGCTGCTAGAATAAGACTTCCGCTGTGTAAGGGCCTCAGTTTTTGACACCCATTTGTAGTGTTCATCCCCACACCACACACCTCATTTGAGGAAGAATGATGAACACAAATGAAGAGCAAGTAACAATTATCAACATGCTCATTAGGGAACAAACTTACACATTACAAAAGTGGTATTTCCCACATGTGATATAGATGGGCTGGACATAGAAAAACTCCTACACTTTGCTAAGGATGTCCATGCCAAATTTCACCCAAATTCAAAACCTTTTTGAGGTCATCTTGGGTATAGATAGGAAGGGGGCAGTTTGAAAACATATTCAAATTCAAACTGTTTTTATACCATGAATTTGAAAGTGGAAGGCATATTTTTACTCAGCACATTTTTGTGAGCTCACACACCAATTTTCACTCCATTTGGAGTTGATCTTGACATGAGCTAAGGGGGAGAAATTCAAACTTTATTTGAATTTCAAACTGGACTTGTGCTGAAATTCATTCAAACCAAACCTCATTTGAACTTTGATCAATTCAAATGGCTCATGGGGGAATAAGTTGAATTGCCAAGGGTAGTATGGGGTTCACTGTTTACAACAGTGATTAGAAGTAAATTTCAGAGGTTAAAAGGAAGGGTGGGACCCACATGTCAGCCTCTACTTCAACACAAACCGACTGAGACTTTTCACTCGGGTCGCCGAGCCGCAGCGGTGATCGCCACCGAGGCCAGCCACCGCGCCACCAGCTGCTTGCCCACACGCGGGCATGAGGCGGTGCAGAGCCTTCTTAAGGCGCCTGCCCCCTCCTCGGCCGAGGCACCACAGTTCTTCTCCGCAAGAACTCAGCGCCGGCCGAAAACTTCCGCAGCTCAGACTTGATCGGAGGACGCCGATCGCAGCTCCCTCCTTCCACTCCAGAGCCCCAGCAAGGTACTAGAGACCTTCCTCCATCCTCCCCATTGCTATAATTCGGTTGAAACCGATTGATATCGGCTGTGCCGAAAGATCAAACTCGGAACTTGGAACCGCCGCACCTCGGGCTCTCGTGGACAGCCCAACCTGGGCGTTGTCACGCCCGGGCCAAGGCACCCTTGGACGCGCGGGTGACCGGTGCTGCTCATCCCCGAGCCACAGCTCGAGTAGTTGCTCACCGGCGGCGAATTTCCACTTTTCCCCTTTCTGTGTGCAGAACGACGTTCGGGTACGATTCTGTTTAATTCGTGCTCTAGAAAGGATTAGAGGGCCTCAGGCCACTCCCACACGAGGTAGACACGGTAACGCACAAGTTGCCTTCACGACTCTGGTCCGGAGAACCTCTGTGCCCGGCGTAATTTAAGGTCTACTAATGGCGGAACGAACGGGGGGTATCGGGCGCACGGTGAGGACCTATTTCGGGCCTTCCCCGAGCTGCATCGAGCTCATGTCGACCTTCTCTGAGGTCCACTGATGCTCCCCGACCGATTTCCCAAGTAGCTGAGGTACTAGGGGAGTCAGCCGACACGGCCGAAGTCATTCCGATATGGCGGCTCGTCGCCGACCATGCTCCGGCCGTTGTCATGAGCAGCTGACCCTCGGATCCTGTTCCCCAAGTAAAAGTAGGCAGGGGCGGCCAGAATCAAGAAGTTTGGAGCTGTACAGCAGCCGGCGGCGAGCTCTCCGGCGAGATCCCTCGGCGGCGGGGCGCGGGTGTCGCGAGGTTGAAGAAGGGGGTGGACCCCAGCTGTCAGCGGCCGATATTTTGAATCGGGATCCGGCTGCGGCCGGGATCGGGTGTGCTGGCGCGCAAAGTCCTTGTGGGCCGCGGTGTGCCATCGCCTAGGCATGCGACGCATGTCCCCTGGGCCCACGCGCGAGTTTAAACTTTTCCCCGATTTTCAGATTTCCCTCAAACTTCAAATCCTTATAACTTTGGCTAGAAAGCTCCAAATTGAGTGAACCAAATTTTGCTGGATTCAGCTCTCTGAGTACTTTCCAGAAAATCAAGTTTCACACCATGAAATTCCTTATTTCTCCAGAATTAATTCCTCAAAATTTAAACTGTTAGGAATTTTAACTGGAGGATCCTTTGGAGGAAAATCCTGAAATTTTGCTGAGATGTTCACCAAAATATCCTTGAACTACCATAAAAGTTTCAGATCCATTTGAGCTCATTTAGTCCACCTAATGGTGTGATTAGTAAAACTGTTCCAGAGAAAATAGAAAATGTTCAGAAACATTTTCAGAATTTTCTCTGAAATTGTTTAGCTCATATATTTAGTTAGAGACTTCCAAATTAAGTGAGACCAATTCCATTAGAACCCTCTCAAAATCTAGTTTTCAGAAAGTCATAGTTTGTTTCATGAAAATACTTAGAACACCCTAAAAGCCTTTAATTAAGGTCAAGGACATAATTATTTGTGGAGGGCTCAAATGAGCTTTGCTGCAACTAAAACTTGACCAAGTCTTTGTTTAGGATGTAACCAAGCCACAGTAAAAGTTTCACAGTCATTAGGTCTGTCTAGCAAGGGTTATAGACTTCACAACTTCAAAGTTAATACAAATGCATTTAAATTAATACATACATTGCTCTTATCATGTAGTCGCTAAGGTCGAGGAGGAACCCGAAGTCCTAGACTTCGTTACTCCGGAGGAACAGCTAGCCTACGACCAAGAGCAGCAAGGCAAGCCCCGGTTTGCATTAACCTTTTTACAAATGTTTATTGTTTTGAGCACATCTTTGAATATTGTTCTTTGCATTAGAGTCTTGATTGGAAACCCAACTGCACAGCCAAGAAAACCATGGGTTGGGTTTAGGATTGAAAACCTCGTTAGCCACTGCATTGCTAGGATAGGGTAGGATTCGGTACAAGTCGAGTAGTTGGAACTACTCGCGAGAATAGGCTAGTGGCACATTGCTCGGGTAGAGATAGCACATGATACACATGGCAAGAAAATGAGACCGAGCGGAGAGTAAGGGCAGCAGGACTTTGGGGCCTGTGTGCTGTAGCTCCGCTTGTGTCGATTGAGGACCGAGCCGTGTGCGGGCCTGTTGAACAAGCTAGAACAGTACCGAAGACCTACCGGCTATATGGGAACCGGGAAACTGATGTAACTCGGGTAGCTGGGTATTGAGGCATTGCCCGTCGTTCAGAGGGTAGGTTGAGAGCTCGAGGTGTAAATCAGCTGGCGGCACAGAGATGCGCGTGCAGGGACCTCTTGCTCGGGACGATGGGACCGGTTCAATATTTGGCTGACGGTTGAAAGGTAGTCACGTACGGCGTCCGTGATGGTTGTTGTAGGCAACATCGAGTACGGGCGTACGTGACGGGTTGTTCGGGTAACCCTGCAGGTGTAAATCGATTATAATCGCCGTCCCTCGCGGTCAGTGAGTACCACTTGTTCACTGTACCGTGACGTAGAAAGAACAGGCTAGTTACATGTTAAAATGTTGCTGATTGAAAGCTGGACATTGATTGTTAATGATATGCTGTAGCTTAGTGCTAACTAAAGTTCTTTTCAACTTTGGGCAAAGTACATGAGAGAAATGCATTTCTTGTTTGATTGCGGCTCTCTCATGTGCCTTAGCGTAAGGTTCTCCACAACCTGCTGCTAAAACTTGAAAGTAAGGTTCTACTAATTAGGCGAGTCCTTGCAAATGATTTTTGCCTCATGCAACCCATTACCCTCATGTAGAAGTTCCATGTTTAGGTGAGACGGGTCAGACTTGCTGAGCCTTCGTGCTCACTGCTAGTGTTTGAAGCTTTTGCAGGGTTCTATGAGGAAGGGACTCCCGAAGAGGAGACGGAACCCCAGGAGGGGAACCCCGTCGAGTGGGAGTCGTGCACGCCGCAGCGTTAGTGTGCGTGTGTGCTAGCAAGGACACGTTCGAGGGCTGAACGTGCACTTGATGCTTAGTCTACGCCCGCGAGTGTAGACTGAACTTATTTTGATGTAAACATGTTCATAAACCTGTTTATGTAATAAAACTTCCGCTTCCGCTTTGCACCTTTGACGTGTGTTATACGGTGCTGTGCAACGCAGCACCCCTCAGCGTGATCCTGGCTCGACAGGATCAATGGGGTCGTGTCAGCGTGGTATCAGAGCTCGCTTGAGGTTTAACACAGTACAAAGGTCTTCTTTTTCAAAAATCCAGTGAGGAACGAGTTAGTAGCCCGTATAAGGATGTTATTAGTATATAGAAAGTGGCTTAGTAACCTATTTGTTATGTCGGAAAATCGTGCATCTCGGGACGTTCATGTCTTGGGGGGTGCACGTAAGCGCTGTCCACCAGTGCGCACAAGCTGAAGGGTGGAGCCCCACGGGTGGCAGGTAACCCGATCCGCTTTAGTATCCTCTACGACTCTTCATGTCGTTTGGGGTATTCGAGCAACGTCTGTCCCTGGCATGCGTGGTGCAACATGGGATACCCCGTCACGTGGTCTGAAACGTGAACACGTAACTCAAGGCGTGTTTGGCTTGAGAACATCCGGGCGAGTGATGACGGCCGGATGTACCAACTGTATGGATTCCGGGCTCGGTGTGCAGCCGAGTCTGATGATTGGTTGAATTTCTGCAGGTAGCCTTACCACGAAACGGTAGACGTGTAGCATCCGTGTGCGAGTGACGAGTAGTACCACTGAACTAACGAAGCCGGCTAAGTCCGGTATAGGTTTTTCCTTTGTGAGGACGTAGTACCGACATAATCTGGTGACGCATCGACGTCACACCCCATTAAGTGAACAACTTCATTTAAAAACTTGAAGGTTTTGATCCAAAGTAGTAAAACTTGATGTAACTCCTTCCCTGGAACAGGATATTCAAAATTAACAAACTTTCAACTTATAGGATGTTAAGGACAGAGCACTCTGTTTTCAGCTGAATCAAGGCTGAGGTTAATCAGAGGTTAGAGGTTGAGTTCCTTCGAGGTTGGGGTCGTATGATACATTTCTGGAAAGCGTTGGAAGATCTTTACAACTTTTCTGTTGAGTTCCAGAGGTGTTTCATCCCTTAACCACTCGAAAAATGCAGTAGAGTTGAAACTGTCCAGAAAACAGGACAGAGTAAAGACTCTCTGTAAACTCTCTGTAAATTAAGCATAACTTCCTGCTTAAAAATCCAAAAATAGGAAATGAGGTAGTTCTGGAAAGCTTATGAGATGGGTTACAACTTTGTAACAGGAAGTTTTGTCAGATTAGGAACAGAATTAACTGGGATTCTTGGATCAAATCAGTACCTAAGGCAGGGAGGTGCTGTCCAATTGTTTCCAGAAATTCTGTTAACTTTGACATCTCATAACTTTTGAACCAGGACAGATCTTAGGCCAACCAAACACTTTCTGGAAAGATATTGAAGTTAACTTTAACTTTGATGTTGAGCTCCAGAATTGGTTTTGCCTTTAACATGGCCTAAATCAGGTTGATATGGAAACTGGTTAGGGCTGTCATGGGAACAGCAGATCAGCAGTCAAATTTGTTTAAAATTTGAACTATGTTTCCAAGTTTTATGGGTTCAATGACATATCTTATGTTATAACTCAATGGTTTACTGTTTAAATAAATATTTGACATTTCTCAAATATATTTTTACAGATGGTAGCAGATAAACAGTTGGAGAACGGGTGGGTAGTTTCCCACTGTTCTGACCGTAGCGGCTACCCGGAAGCATTGTGGCAAATGCTCCAATATTTCGGGTACAACCAGATGCCGCAACACTTCGCCAAGGAAGAAGGCGAAGAGAGGAACAAGACATGGACGATCCATGTCGAAGTTTCCGCAGGACCTACGCCACCCGGTTGGGTGCCATTCACCGTCACGGTGAGAGGAAGACAACTGGAAGGGATGTGGCAAGTGGCAGCCCGTGACACTATGTCACGTTTCTGCCAACTACACGTGCAGGCTATGGAGGGCACTCCATACGCACTCGTTCCGGTGGAGGGACGAGCTCAGCATGTGTGGGTAGAGAGGTACCTGGAGGCAACAGACCCGAGTTGCCCAAGGTACAACCCCGCGGAGGCAAATCTCAGCCTCCAAATGAGGGCGGGAAAAGCTGTGATGGACAGCCAAACTGTTCATACGGAGCATCTCGCCACCAAGCTCAAGGAGAGCACAAGCCGTGGAGATCATTTCGAGAGTGCTCACAGCGCACTTCGCAATGTGCTTCTTCCGACGATCAAGCGACTGAATGAACAACACAATCAGTTGCGTCGTTTGAAGAAAGCAAAGAAGAAGAGCCGTATTGACATCGCGGCGTTGCAAGAGCTGGTGCAGACCCTAACCCAGCAGAATGAGGACCTTGCTCAAGAGCGGGACGACGCTATTGAGGAAGGACAAGGCTGGGAAGAGGACTACAACCAGGCTATGGATGAGGTGCATGCATTGCAGGACCTCGTGCCCCCGGTATTGGGCGTACCGGTAGTCTTGGGTCTTCCAGCCGTGGGAGAACCCGGAATGGGAGAAGAGGTGGAGTTCAAGATTGAACTTGCACCGGGAACCATGCCAATATCCCGAAGGCCGTACAAGATGGCTCCCAAGGAGTTGGCTGAACTAAAGACTCAGCTCACGGACCTTCTGGAGAAGGGTTTTATTAGGCCGAGCTTCTCGCCATGGGGCTGTTCGGCATTATTTGTCAAAAAGAAGGATGAAACGTTGTGGCTTTGCGTGGACTACCGTCCATTAAATGCTGTAACCATCAAGAACAAGTACCCGTTGCCACGGATCGACATGTTGTTTGATCAGTTGGTCGAAGCAAAGATCTTTTCCAAGATGGATTTAAGATCCGGGTGCCATCAGATTAAGATAAGGGCGGAGGACATTCCAAAGACAGCTTTCTCGACAAGGTACGGACTTTATGAGTACCTGGTCATGTCCTTTGGCCTCACCAATGCTCCAGCTCACTTCATGTACTTAATGAACTCGGTGTTCATGCCGGAGCTGGACAAGTTTGTCGTGGTCTTCATCGACGACATCCTAGTATATTCCAAGTCGGAGGAAGATCACAAGAAAGTTCAGCAACGGCTGCGGGACCATAAGTTATACGCAAAGTTCAGCAAATGCGAGTTTTGGATATCGCAAGTGCCTTTCCTCGGGCATATCATCTCAGCGGAGGGTATCGCTGTGGACCCGAGCAAAATCACGCAAGTGCTGAATTGGAAATCCCCGAGAACTGTTCATGAGGTACGGAGTTTCCTCGGACTCGCGGGATATTATCGGAGGTTCATTCCGAACTTCTCGAAGATTGCCAAGCCAATGATAGAGCTGCTGAAGAAGGCTACCAAATATGTTTGGAGTCCAGCATGTGAAGCAGCATTCAAGGCTTTAGTCAAGCACCTGACATCAGCACCGGTTTTGGCGCAGCCAGACACAACAAAACCGTTCGATGTGTACTGCGATGCATCCGGCATTGGGCTCGGATGTGTGCTGATGCAAGACCGAAGAGTGGTCGCGTATGGATCACGGCAGCTTAGGAATCATGAGCAAAATTATCCAACTCACGACTTGGAGCTCGCTGCCGTGGTACTTGCACTGAAGATGTGGAGGCACTACCTACTCGGTAACCTCGTACATTTATATACCGACCACAAAAGCCTCAAGTACATATTCACTCAGAAGGAGCTGAACATGAGGCAACGAAGATGGTTAGAACTGATAAAGGATTATGAGATAGAGATACATTATCATCCGGGCAAGGCAAACATTGTGGCAGATGCGCTGAGCCGCAAGTCACACGTCAATAATCTGACCATCACACCGTTGGAAGAGAGCGAACCACCACTACATGTGATTCCACACGGAGCTCTCTACAACCTAGCTTTGATCCCCACCATCCGTGAAGAGATAGCGGCAGCCCAGAAGAATGACCAGGGCATGTCACATTTGCGGAGACGTGTAGACAGTGGGGAGTTGAAATGTTTCCGGAAGGACGGAGACGGCGTCCTATGGTTCAAGGACCGGATTGTCGTACCCCGAAACCCGGAGCTACGGAAGAAAATCTTTGATGAGGCTCACTTATCAAAATTTTCTATTCACCCCGGCAGCAACAAAATGTATCAAGAACTCAGGAGAAAGTTTTGGTGGACACGGATGAAGCGAGAGACTGCAAAATACGTGTCCGAGTGTGATACATGTCGAAGGGTGAAGGCAGACCACATGCGGAAACCGGGACTGCTGCAACCACTGGGCATTCCTGCCTGGAAGTGGGAGGACGTGAGCATGGATTTCGTCGTCGGTTTACCCACCACCTTACAAAAACATGATTCTGTGTGGGTAATCGTCGATCAGCTCACCAAAGTTGCCCATTTCATCCCGGTCAACACCAACTACAACGCCAAGAAGTACGCTGAACTGTACATCTCACGGATCCTATGCTTATACGGCGTACCCCGTACCATCATATCGGACCGGGGCACTTTATTTGTGTCCCGTTTTTGGGAGCAGCTGCACGCTGCCTTGGGGACGAAGCTGATCCGTAGTTCAGCCTACCACCCGCAGACGGATGGACAAACCGAACGGGTAAATCAGATTCTAGAAGACATGCTACGAGCTTGCGCTATCGACCACGGCAAGCATTGGGATGATCACTTGCCGTTAGCCGAGTTCTCGTACAACAATGGGTACCAAGACAGCATCAAGATGGCGCCCTACGAGGCGCTATACGGAAGAAGATGCCGCACACCATTGAACTGGTGTGAGTCTGGCGAAAGGGTTACCTTCGGGATTGACCTTGTCAACAACGCGGAAGAAAGGGTTCGACTAATTCAAGCGAACCTAAAAGCCGCTCAATCCCGACAGAAACAGTATGCGGACCAGAGAAGGCGCCCGTTACAATTCGAAGTTGGAGATCACGTATATCTATGGGTGTCTCCAATGAAGGGCGTAAACAGATTTGGGGTGAGAGGAAAGTTGGCACCCCGATTCATCGGTCCATTCCAGATTACCGAAAGATGTGGATCGGTGGCATACCGGCTGAAATTACCAAAAGCACTTTCCGGTGTGCACGACGTCTTTCACATTTCCCAGCTGAGGAAGTGTCTCAAGCTATCAACTACCGTTCAGCTGGAAGACATTGAAGAACTGCAACCGGATCTCACCTATCGGGAGGAACCGGTGCAGATTATTGATGAAAAGGCCCGAACCACACGCAACCGTACGTTGTGGTTCTACAAGGTTCTATGGAGTAATCACTCCATGGACGAAGCGACATGGGAGAGTGAAGAATTCCTTCGCACTAACCACCCCGACTTTTTCACGTCGCATATCCGGTAATTTTCCACCGTCCTCTCTCTCATTTTCACCTTATAATCTCGGGACGAGATTCTTTTAAGGGGGGGAGGAATGTAAGGGCCTCAGTTTTTGACACCCATTTGTAGTGTTCATCCCCACACCACACACCTCATTTGAGGAAGAATGATGAACACAAATGAAGAGCAAGTAACAATTATCAACATGCTCATTAGGGAACAAACTTACACATTACAAAAGTGGTATTTCCCACATGTGATATAGATGGGCTGGACATAGAAAAACTCCTACACTTTGCTAAGGATGTCCATGCCAAATTTCACCCAAATTCAAAACCTTTTTGAGGTCATCTTGGGTATAGATAGGAAGGGGGCAGTTTGAAAACATATTCAAATTCAAACTGTTTTTATACCATGAATTTGAAAGTGGAAGGCATATTTTTACTCAGCACATTTTTGTGAGCTCACACACCAATTTTCACTACATTTGGAGTTGATCTTGACATGAGCTAAGGGGGAGAAATTCAAACTTTATTTGAATTTCAAACTGGACTTGTGCTGAAATTCATTCAAACCAAACCTCATTTGAACTTTGATCAATTCAAATGGCTCATGGGGGAATAAGTTGAATTGCCAAGGGTAGTATGGGGTTCACTGTTTACAACAGTGATTAGAAGTAAATTTCAGAGGTTAAAAGGAAGGGTGGGACCCACATGTCAGCCTCTACTTCAACACAAACCGACTGAGACTTTTCACTCGGGTCGCCGAGCCGCAGCGGTGATCGCCACCGAGGCCAGCCACCGCGCCACCAGCTGCTTGCCCACGCGCGGGCATGAGGCGGTGCAGAGCCTTCTTAAGGCGCCTGCCCCCTCCTCGGCCGAGGCACCACAGTTCTTCTACGCAAGAACTCAGCGCCGGCCGAAAACTTCCGCAGCTCAGACTTGATCGGAGGACGCCGATCGCAGCTCCCTCCTTCCACTCCAGAGACCCAGCAAGGTACTAGAGACCTTCCTCCATCCTCCCCATTGCTAGAATTCGGTTGAAACCGATTGATATCAGCTGTGCCGAAAGATCAAACTCGGAACTTGGAACCGCCGCACCTCGGGCTCTCGTGGACAGCCCAACCTGGGCGTTGTCACGCCCGGGCCAAGGCACCCTTGGACGCGCGGGTGACCGGTGCTGCTCATCCCCGAGCCACAGCTCGAGTGGTTGCTCACCGGCGGTGAATTTCCACTTTTCCCCTTTCTGTGTGCAGAACGACCTTCGGGTACGATTCTGTTTAATTCGTGCTCTAGAAAGGATTAGAGGGCCTCAGGCCACTCCCACACGAGCTAGACACGGTAACGCACAAGTTGCCTTCACGACTCTGGGCCGGAGAACCTCTGTGCCCGGCGTAATTTAAGGTCTACTAATGGCGGAACGAACGGGGGGTATCGGGCGCACGGTGAGGACCTATTTCGGGCCTTCCCCGAGCTGCCTCGAGCTCATGTCGACCTTCTCTGAGGTCCACTGATGCTCCCCGACCGATTTCCCAAGTAGCTGAGGTACTAGGGGAGTCAGCCGACACGGCCGAAGTCATTCCGATATGGCGGCTCGTCGCCGACCATGCTCCGGCCGTTATCATGAGCAGCTGACCCTCGGATCCTGTTCCCCAAGTAAAAGTAGGCAGGGGCGGCCAGAATCAAGAAGTTTGGAGCTGTACAGCAGCCGGCGGCGAGCTCTCCGGCGAGATCCCTCGGCGGCGGGGCGCGGGTGTCGCGAGGTTGAAGAAGGGGGTGGACCCCAGCTGTCAGCGGCCGATATTTTGAATCGGGATCCGGCTGCGGCCGGGATCGGGTGTGCTGGCGCGCAAAGTCCTTGTGGGCCGCGGTGTGTCATCGCCTAGGCGTGCGACGCGTGTCCCCTGGGCCCACGCGCGAGTTTAAACTTTTCCCCGATTTTCAGATTTCCTTCAAACTTCAAATCCTTATAACTTTGGCTAGAAAGCTCCAAATTGAGTGAACCAAATTTTGCTGGATTCAGCTCTCTGAGTACTTTCTAGAAAATCAAGTTTCACTCCATGAAATTCCTTATTTCTCCAGAATTAATTCCTCAAAGTTTAAACTGTTAGGAATTTTAACTGGAGGATCCTTTGGAGGAAAATCCTGAAATTTTTCTGAGATGTTCACCAAAATATCCTTGAACTACCATAAAAATTTCAGATCCATTTGAGCTCATTTAGTCCACCTAATCGTGTGATTAGTAAAACTGTTCCAGAGAAAATAGAAAATGTTCAGAAACATTTTCAGAATTTTCTCTGAAATTGTTTAGCTCATATTTTTAGTTAGATACTTCCAAATTAAGTGAGACCAATTCCATTAGAACCCTCTGAAAATCTAGTTTTCAGAAAGTCATAGTTTGTTTCATGAAAATACTTAGAACACCCTAAAAGCCTTTAATTAAGGTCAAGGACATAATTATTTGTGGAGGGCTCAAATGAGCTTTGCTGCAACTAAAACTTGACCAAGTCTTTGTTTAGGTTGTAACCAAGCCACAGTAAAAGTTTCACAGTCATTAGGTCTGTCTAGCAAGGGTTATAGACTTCACAACTTCAAAGTTAATACAAATGCATTTAAATTAATACATACATTGCTCTTATCATGTAGTCGCTAAGGTCGAGGAGGAACCCGAAGTCCTAGACTTCGTTATTCCGGAGGAACAGCTAGCCTACGACCAAGAGCAGCAAGGCAAGCCCCGGTTTGCATTAACCTTTTTACAAATGTTTATTGTTTTGAGCACATCTTTGAATATTGTTCTTTGCATTAGAGTCTTGATTGGAAACCCAACTGCACAGCCAAGAAAACCATGGGTTGGGTTTAGGATTGATAACCTCGTTAGCCACTGCATTGCTAGGATAGGGTAGGATTCGGTACAAGTCGAGTAGTTGGAACTACTCGCGAGAATAGGCTAGAGGCACATTGCTCGGGTAGAGATAGCACATGATACACATGGCAAGAAAATGAGACCGAGCGGAGAGTAAGGGCAGCAGGACTTTGGGGCCTGTGTGCTGTAGCTCCGCTTGTGTCGATTGAGGACCGAGCCGTGTGCGGGCCTGTTGAACAAGCTAGAACAGTACCGAAGACCTACCGGCTATATGGGAACCGGGAAACTGATGTAACTCGGGTAGCTGGGTATTGAGGCATTGCCCGTCGTTCAGAGGGTAGGTTGAGAGCTCGAGGTGTAAATCAGCTGGCGGCACAGAGATGCGCGTGCAGGGACCTCTTGCTCGGGACGATGGGACCGGTTCAATATTTGGCTGACGGGTGAAAGGTAGTCGCGTACGGCGTCCGTGATGGTTGTTGTAGGCAACATCGAGTACGGGCGTACGTGACGGGTTGTTCGGGTAACCCTGCAGGTGTAAATCGATTATAATCGCCGTCCCTCGCGGTCAGTGAGTACCACTTGTTCACTGTACCGTGACGTAGAAAGAACAGGCTAGTTACATGTTAAAATGTTGCTGATTGAAAGCTGGACATTGATTGTTAATGATATGCTGTAGCTTAGTGCTAACTAAAGTTCTTTTCAACTTTGGGCAAAGTACATGAGAGAAATGCGTTTCTTGTTTGATTGCGGCTCTCTCATGTGCCTTAGCGTAAGGTTCTCCACAACCTGCTGCTAAAACTTGAAAGTAAGGTTCTACTAATTAGGCGAGTCCTTGCAAATGATTTTTGCCTCATGCAACCCATTACCCTCATGTAGAAGTTCCATGTTTAGGTGAGACGGGTCAGACTTGCTGAGCCTTCGTGCTCACTGCTTGTGTTTGAAGCTTTTGCAGGGTTCTATGAGGAAGGGACTCCCGAAGAGGAGACGGAACCCCAGGAGGGGAACCCCGTCGAGTGGGAGTCGTGCACGCCGCAGAGTTAGTGTGCGTGTGTGCTAGCAAGGACACGTTCGAGGGCTGAACGTGCACTTGATGCTTAGTCTACGCCCGCGAGTGTAGACTGAACTTATTTTGATGTAAACATGTTCATAAACCTGTTTATGTAATAAAACTTCCGCTTCCGCTTTGCACCTTTGACGTGTGTTATACGGTGCTGTGCAACGCAGCACCCCTCAGCGTGATCCTGGCTCGACAGGACCAATGGGGTCGTGTCACGCTGCTAAGATAAGACGTCTGCTGCAACAAAGATTGATGTAATAAAGTACTTGAATCTATTCATTCGTGGTTATATATATTCTGAATTCAGTTTGTGGATTATATGTGTATGTGTGATGAACATCCTGGGCACACATATTCATCAGTCTCCGTTCTGAGAGGTTTTTCTTCTCGGGATAGGGGCGTCAAACTGACTATGAAATCCATGCTGATGTCTTTCAACTTCCACTCGGGTACATTCAATGGCTGCAACAATCCAACGGGTCTTTGATGTTCGTCTTTCACTCATTGGCACGTGTCACATAAGGCAACATATTCAGCTATGTTCCTTTTCATACCATCCCACCAATAGCAAGTTCTCAGGTCCATGTACATCTTTGTACAGCCGGGATGTATGGAATAAGGCGAGTCATGTGCCTCATTTAATATCGTGTCACGGATGTGCTTCACGTTAGGCACACAAATCCTTTTCCCTAACCAAAGCGTGCCTTTCTCGTCTTCCTTATCCTTTTCTACGCCTTGTCAGATTCTTTCCTTGATTTCCTTGATTTCCTCATCCGTTGCTTGGACAGCTCGTATCTCTTGTTCCAGTGAGGAGTTCAGTTATATCACCTCCATCTCGTTCAAGAACCTGAGATGTAACCTTTCAAACTCCTTGCGCAGCTCGGGTGGCAGCTCCCGAACCGTGAGTTGGTGACATGCTCCCTTTTGGCTCAATGCATCAGCTACTACATTGGCCTTTTCGGGGTAGTAGTTGATTCCAACATCATAATCCTTGATGAGTTCCATCCATTGACGTTGCCTCAAATTCAGATCCTTTTGCATGAATATATACTTGAGGCTTTTGTGATCCGTATAGATCTCACATCGGTGGCCAATGATATAATGCCTCCAAATCTTCAAGGCATGTACCACGGCTGAAAGTTCCAAGTCATGTGTGGGGTAATTCAGATCATGTTTCTTTAGTTGTCTCGATGCATAGGCTATCACTTGTCCTCCTTGCATGAGCACATATCCAAGCCCTTGTCTTGATGCGTCACAATATATATCGAAACTCTTGCTCACGTCCGGCAATACCAAAACCAGTGCTGTGGTTAATCTCTTCTTTAGCTCCTCAAAGATTTCGACACGCTGGTGTCCACTGAAATGCTTTCCCTTTCATTAGCAATTCCGTCAAAGGCTTCGCTATTTTGGAGAAATCCTTGATGAACCTGCGGTAGTATCCAACCATCCCAAGGAAACTCCGAGTATCCCTCACATTCTGCGGTTGGTTCCACTTCAAAACATCTCCCACTTTTCCGGGATCAACCGATACTCCTCCTTCGGAGATAATGTGGCCTAGGAACGATATCTCCTTTAGACAAAACTGACACTTGCTGAACTTGGCATACAATTGATGCTCTCGCAGTTTCTGCAACGTCAACCTCAAGTGTTCTTCATGTTCTTCCTCGCTTTTTGAATACACCATGACATCGTCGATGAAAACCACGATGAACTTGTTCAAGTACTCCATGAAGAACTTATTCATGAGGTACATAAAGTATGCGGGTGCATTCGTTAACCCAAAAGACATAACGGTATACTCATACGAACCATACCGTGTTTGAAATGCAGTCTTGGGTATGTCGGAGGGCTTAACCTTCAGCTGGAAGTATCCCGACCGAAGATCAATCTTGGAGAAAATTCGGGCACCTTTCATTTGATCGATTAAGTCCTCTATGCGTTGCAGTCGGTACTTATTCTTAATCGTCACCTCGTTGAGAGACTTATAGTCCACACACATCCTTTGGGTCCCATCTTTCTTGTCTACAAAGAGCACGGGGGCTCCCCGCAGTGACGAGCTTGGGCATATAAAACCCTCGTCTAGCTGCTCCTGAATTTGCTTCTTGCGCTCCACTAGTTCATTAGCGGGCATCCTATATGGCCTCTTCGCTATAGATGCAGTTCCAGGTACTAAATCAATGGCAAATTCAATGTCCCGGTCAGGTGGCATACCTGGAAGCTCTTCCGGGAACACATCTGAATATTCTTGAACCACCGGAATGCTTTCCAAAGTCGCTTCTTCGATGTGGTTCAGCGGTGCCTTGTCGGTTTCCGGTTGGGCTGTCTCGAACTCAATACGAGTATAGTGCTCACTTGTCAACTGCACGATCCTCTCAGCATATTGAATCACTCCGTTGTGCTTGCTTAGAAAATCCATTCCAAGTATTATGTCAATCCCTTGGGAATCCAAGACAATAAGGTTGGCAAGAAAGTCTACCCCCCTTATTTTATGGTTTACTTTCAGATATACTATATTAGTCCTCATCTCTCCACCGGGAGAATTAACCAACATAGTTTGTTTCATGTGTGATATAGGCAGGTTATACATGGCAACATACTTGGATGATATGAATGAATGTGATGCTCCGGAATCAAATAAAACAGTGGCTGGGTTGGAGTTGGCAAGAAACATACCAATCACGACGTCCTCAGCTTGTTGTGCTTCCTCAGCGGAGACATGATTCACATTGTCACGAGCATAATTCTGCTGTCCACGGTTGCCTTGATTAGCTCCTCCATTCGGCCGTGGGTTCTGCTTAAGTGTGTTGCTGGGCTGTCTAAGGCCTTTCTTCAGACACTGACTTGCAAAGTGTCCCGCCTATCCGCATGAAAAACATGCTTTGTTGCCCATAACAGCAGGAATGTTGGGGCGAGGCTGGTTTTGAGCATAGGTGCCGGTGTTGGGACGGGGCGCAGGAGGCAAAGGCATACGAGGTGCTTGCATAGCAGGACGTTGCTGCGGTGGCTGATTAGGGCGAGGTGGATTTGTGTGACACCCCGGTTCAGTGAAAAAACCACGGAACCTGGACTGATGCATATGTGTGCCCAGGATGTTCATCACACATACACATATAATCCACAAACTGAATTCAGAATATATATAACCACGAATGAATAGATTCAAGTACTTTATTACATCAATCTTTATTGCAGCGGAAGTCTTGATGTGGACATCACTCCTGCAGATATACACAACACTCACATGGTAGACATGCAATGTCCAATTACTAGAGCTTGAGCACGACAATTGAATTTAGAGGTGAGCTTGTTACTGAACAATTCTTTATATGTGAATTTTGAGAGTTTGTTGCTACCTAATGGATTAATTATGATTAGGAACCATGGAGAGGACATGGAGATACATGGAGAGAGGTTTGGAGGCGTGGAGGACCAGAAAATACGCCAACAAGAAGCTAGAGACCGAGCCCAACTCAAACTCGAGTCCAACTCGGGCCCAGGAGCAGTCCACCTTAAAATGGATGCACAGGAGGCATACGGACTCCGTTTTTGACGTTCTACATATGCACGGAAAGATGAGAGGACAAACTTTTCAATGGAACTGGCCCCACGTAAAAATTTCATTGGAGTCGATGGGAAACATCGAAACAATATAAAGTTTAGAGTCTGTCAGGGTGTTGCATCACCTAGTTGGGCCATTGGGTCTCGTATCGAGTCTAAGTCCATTATGTACGTGTCTTAGGGTTAGGTCACGACCCCAGCACCCCCCTGGTCGTCCTCCACCTCCTTTATACCCCCTAGTCGCCGCCACAAACAGCTGGGTTTTGCTTAGATTATTCTGCCAAGAACAGTTTCGCCGTTCATCGGTTTGTGAGACCCCAACTTCAGTGCTTCATATCTTTCAGCAATTTGGTTGCATTCTTTCTTGTTCTTGCTTGTGTTCTTCGATTTGCAGGCAAGGATTAGCCTTCTTGGCAAGGTCAACTGTGCAATATCGGTTGATAACCTGAGGAGACGTGGTGCTGCGATTGCAGGGTTCAGAAGTGTTGTTCGGAAGCCGGATCGATTTGTGTCAAGTCTCCACCAAATCGAGACTTATCACAACCTTTCGGAAGATCGGGACCCCTGTACACATGAAGTGGTATCAGAGCTTCAGTTGCACCGTCAGGTTCGCCTTCCCCTAGTTTTGTTTATCTTGAACTCGTCCTATCGTCCACGAAAAAGCCAAAAAAATTATAGTCATAGGTTTCGCCATCCCAGACCAGGTTTAGCCTTTTGCACAATTCTGTTTTGGAGTCCGTAGTGTTGAATTTGTGTCCTAGTTCGTGTTTTGTTGCTGGTTTAATCGTGTTTTGCTCCTACTTTGTTATTCCATCCGCTGCATTCCATCAAAACCCTAGCTGCCACAATCGTTTTCAAATCGATCACCATAACTATTCATTGTGCAAGGATTATCATTATTCTTCAGTTTTCAACACATATTACGTGAGTTTATCCTCCTTTATATACGAACACCATCCCACACGTTGTCACCATCATATCCAATTTTTTTCTCACCACCGTTTCCAATTCAGCTCCACCAAAAACATAATCTTGTGGTGCTGTCTTAAAACAGCCATAACCTTGGCATTGGGTTAAATTCCATTGCCCAGATTCACTTTGGAAGATTGATTATTTGGCATCTAAAGGCTCAACAATAATCATAAAGAAACATATTGAATTTCTGTTGTCCACATCTTCTTTTTTTCAAGTGAGCTAAAAATTTGTGCGACGTGTATAGTAGTACTCCTGATTTCACGGCAGATATAAAAAAAATAAAAGAAAAAATATAGAAAAGAAAATTTGTGAAGAGGAGCAGAAATATCAAAACTTGGGTGTGTTATTTTGCCTTGTGGTGCAATCGTTCCTGCTCAATTATTGTCCTTATGATTTATACTTCTTGCTGTCTTGTTCATAACATCCAGGATAAGACACGAGTAGGCCAGCAACTAGGACAAGTGTTTGGACATCTATTCAGCATTACTATCTGTTATTGAATTGTGTGCTACTAACATATATTTGGCCATCCAAACTCCACATTCATCCTTTCGAACAGCACAAGTTTTTGACCCTCACAATCGCTGAATCACGCCGTCCAGGTATCCTTTGCCTTGTTGTGGTAAGAAACTTGTAAGAGCTTGGTAAGACTCGACCCATTGCTTTGTGAGTTCCACCATCATTGCGTAGTAGTTAATAGGGATAATCTTGTTGTTTTCCATATTATTCTTGCTAACAATGTCAGATCATGTTGATCCTACAGAGTGTGTTTTGAAAAGTGAGATGAAGGGTTACATAGAACAAATGATGAAGTCTGTCAAGGAAGCGATCGCACAAGGGGTAAAAGATTATCTTGCTGAACAGAGAATACCCCACACCCTTGAGAGGTTGGACAAACCCTTAAACTCGCTAGTTGTAAGGATTGATGATATGGAGACCCACCTACCATTCAGCCATGATGCTACCCGCCACAACAACTTTGAAGAAGAAGAAGACGTGTTGTGTGATGTCAATATAGAGGTGGATACACATGCTGCGCAGAATGTACATCTACGTCAACGCCTTCGTCAAAACACTCATGGTATGGTAGGAAACAACATGCGTGGTAACAATAACCGCCCTCTTGATGACCCTTTTTCTAAATTGAATTTTCCATACCTTCGTTTTCTGGTGCTTATGATGCTGAGGCATATCTTGATTGGGAAATTACGGTTGAGCAGAAATTTAATTCCCACCTTGTTCCTGAACAACATAGAGTTCGACAAGCCACTGGTGAGCTTAAGGATTTTGCTATAATATGGTGGAATGAACTAGGTACCACACGCTTACAACCTGATACATGGAAACGTTTAAAAGAAGCTATGCGTAATTGTTTTGTTCCTCCATCCTACCAACGTGATTTACGAAAGAAATTGCAGCGCTTAGAGCAGGGAAATAATTCTGTCCAAGATTATTATGCGGAGCTTCAAAACGGTATGATACGATGTGGGGTAGTAGAGGACACTGAAGATAAAATTTATCGTTTCTATGCGGGGGTTGAGACGTGAGATACAGGATATTGTTGATTATAAGGAAGTTAATACTGTCAACCAGTTGTTCCAGCTTGCTATGCTTGCAGAAAAAGTGTTACAGGGTCGTCAACAAAAAAACAAGAGCAGCAGCGGTGCCTCCTACACTCCACGCACGACAACATCTTCGGGGGCGTCCAAGTCATTCCGTTTTGATGCCCTTTCACCAAAACCAGCAGCCAAGCTTCCTTCTGGCAGCAACAACGTTTCAGCAGCACCGAAACCACCACCTGCACGACCTGCGGATTCGGGTAAAAATTCTATGCAGATACCCGCCAAAAGTGCTTCATCCGTTGCTTCAGCAGGACGCACTTCCGGCACCATGGTCTTGGTCATGTGCAAAAAGATTGTCCTAGTCAGCGGGCATACGTGGCTACAGAAGAGGGAGGATACATCAGCACCCCCGATGTCGAAGACAACAATGATGATGAAGCTGCCACGGACAATGATGAGGGACATGTTTTTGGGAGTGAAGACACATCAGCCTACATGAACATCATTGTGCAGCGGGTGCTGAACACACAGGTACAACAACTTGATACATTACAACGCCATAATTCGTTTCAGATTTTCTTTATCATCAAGAACCGGCGAGCACGTGTCATCATTGATGGAGGAAGCTGCAACAACTTCGTGAGTTCTGAATTGGTCAAGAAGCTTAGCTTGGATACACGACCACACCCACATCCGTACTATATTCAATGGTTGAATGATTCTGGGAGAGCTAAGGTAACACAAACTTGCAAAATTCCGTTTTCCATTGGTACATATGTTGATTCCGTTGATTGTGATGTGGTACCCATGCAAGCGTGTTCACTTTTATTGGGTCGACCTTGGGAACATGATAAGGATGCTTTGCACCATGGTAGAAGTAATAAATATACTTTTATGCATAAAGGAAATTAAATTACTTTGATACCTTTCACTCCTGCTGAAATTGTACAAGCTGATAGGGAGAGAGCTGGAATTTCTAGTAGTTCTAAATCAGAAAATCAACAAGTCATTAATTCTGTGTTACCACCAAATAATGAGAGATCTACACCTAGTTCTAACACTGAGGAAATTAAATTGAAGGGTCGTGTAATGCTTGCTACAAAATCAGACCTTGCTGAAATTTCTGATCATGATATTTGCTGTGCAAACAAGTTTTCTTCTCCATTGATGATATTGCTAGGTCTTTGCCTCCAGCAGTTACTAACTTGTTGCAACAGTATGAGGATATTTTTCCAGCTGAGATACCACCGGGACGTCCACCTTTGAGAGGGATTGAACATCAAATTGATTTGATTCCAGGTGCAATTTTGCGAAACCGTGCTGCATATAGGACCAACCCCGACGAGACTAAGGAAATTCAGCGGCCAGTCCAAGACCTTTTGGACCGTGGGTATGTACGTGAAAGCCTTAGTCCTTTTGCTGTTCCTGTACTTTTGGTTCCTAAGAAAGATGGTACTTGGCGTATGTGTGTTGATTGTAGAGCCATTAACAATATTACTATAAGGTATCGTCATCCTATTCCTAGGCTAGACGACATGCTTGATGAGTTCTGTGGTTCTATAATTTTCACTAAGATTGACTTGCGTAGTGGTTACCACCAAATAAGAATGAAATTGGGAGATGAATGGAAAACAGCTTTCAATACCAAATTTGGGTTGTTTGAGTGGTTAGTAATGCCTTTGGTTTAACTAATGCACCAAGTACATTCATGCGTTTGATGAATGAGGTTTTGAGAGCTTTTATTGGAAAATTTCTGGTGGTTTACTTTGATGATATCTTGATTTATAGCAAACCATTGGATGAACATATGGATCATTTACTTGCTGTTTTTAATGCTTTGAGAGATGCACGTTTATTTGGTAACCTTGAGAAGTGCACCTTTTGTACGAATCGAGTTTCCTTTCTTGGCTATGTTGTGACTCCACAGGGAATTGAGGTGGATGAGATGAAAATTCAAGCAATCTAGAGCTGGCCAATACCTCAAGCCATCACACAGGTAAGGAGTTTTCTTGGTCTTGCAGGTTTCTACCGACATTTCGTCAAGGATTTTAGCACTATTGCTGCCCGATTGCATGAGTTGACTAAGAAAGGTGTGGTGTTCCATTGGGGGAAAGCACAAGAGGAGTCCTTTGACACCTTGAAGGACAAGCTTACACACGCACCATTGCTACAACTTCCTGATTTTAGTAAGACTTTTGAACTTGAATGTGATGCTAGTGGAGTTGGCATTGGTGGTGTCTTACTGCAAGGTGGTAAACCGGTTGCATACTTTAGTGAAAAACTTAATGGTCCTGTCCTGAATTACTCCACATATGATAAAGAATTTTATGCTCTCATACGATGCTTAGAAACATGGCGTCATTATTTATGGCCTAAAGAATTTGTTATTCATTCTGATCATGAATTGCTAAGCATATTCGTTCTCAAAATAATCTGAATCGTAGACATGCAAAATGGATTGAATTTATTGAGTCTTTTACTTATGTCATTAAACATAAGAAAGGGAAGGATAATTTGATCGCTGATGCATTGTCTAGACGATATAATATGCTGTCCCAACTTGATTGTCGAATTTTTGGACTTGAATCAATTAAAGAACAATATGCTCTTGATGCTGATTTTAAAGATGTGTTGCTGCGTTGTAGAAAAGGTCATACCTGGAATAAATTTGCACTGGATGATGGATTCTTGTTTAGAGCTAACCGCCTATGCATTCTAGTTGCTTCCATTCGTCTTTTGTTATTACAGGAGGCACATGGTGGAGGTTTGATGGGCCATTTTTGCGCAATGAAGACGGAGAATGTTCTGGCCACACATTTCTTTTGGCCAAAGATGAGGAGAGATGTAGAGCGGTTTGTGGCTCGCTGCACCACATGTCAGAAAGCTAAGTCCCGTTTGAATCCACATGATTTATACATGCCTCTGCCCACTCCTTCCATTCCTTGGGCGGATATCTCTATGAACTTTGTTTTGGGATTGCCTAGGACTAAGAGGGGGAGAGACAACATTTTTGTTGTCGTGGATCGTTTTTCTAAGATGGCACATTTGATACCGTGTCAGAAATGTGATGATGCTGTACATATTGCCGACCTTTTTTCAAAGATATTGTTCGCTTGCATGGTATGCCTTCTACTATTGTTTCAGATCGTGATGCTAAATTTTTGAGTCACTTTTGGCACACCCTATGGAACAAGTTGGGTACAAAACTGTTGTTCTCTACAACATGTCACCCACAAACTGATGGGCAGACAGAAGTAGTGAACCGCACTTTGGGCACCATGTTGAGAGCTATTTTGAAGAAAATTTTAAAGATGTGGGAAGAATGTTTGCCACATGTGGAGTTTGCATATAATCGGGCAACACATTCTACCACCAAGGTAAGTCCTTTTTCTGGTAATGTATGGATTCAATCCTCGTGCTCCAATTGATATCTTGACTTTACCTACTAGTTAGAGAACTCATGATGATGCAAAGGAACGTGCTGATTTTATTTTGAAAATTCATGAGACCACTAAACACAATATTGAAAAGATGAATGAAAAATATAGAATTGCTGGTAGTAGAGTTAGGCAGGAAGTTAGACTTGAACCGAGTGATTTAGTTTGGTTACACTTGAGAAAGGATAGATTTCTAGAACTGAGAAAGTCTAAATTGATGCCTAGAGCTGATGGTCCTTTTAAAATACTTAGAAGATTAATGATAATTCATATAAACTTGAGTTGCCTCCCGAGTTTGGGGTTAGTCCCACCTTTAACATTTCAGATTTGAGGCCATGTTTGAGAGAAGAAGATGAGGTTGAGTCGAGGACGACTCCAATGCAAGAGGGGGAGGATGATGTGGACATCACTCCTGCAGATATACACAACACTCACATGGTAGACCTGCAAGGTCCAATTACTAGAGCTCGAGCACGACAATTGAATTTAGAGGTGAGCTCGTTCCTGAATAATTCTTTATATGTGAATTTTGAGAGTATGTTGCTACCTAATGGATTAGTTATGATTAGGAACCATGGAGAGTACATGGAGATACATGGAGAGGGGTTTGGAGGCGTGGAGGACCAGAAAATACGCGAACAAGAAGTTAGAGACCGAGCCCAACTCAAACTCAAGCCCAACTCGGGCCCAGGAGCAGTCCACCTTAAAATGGATGCACAGGAGGCATATTGACTCCGTTTTTTACGTTCTACATATGCACGGAAAGATGAGAGGATAAAATTTCCAATGGAACTGTCCCAACGTCAAAATTCCGTCGGAGTCGACAGGAAACATCGAAACAATATAAAGTTTAGAGTCTGTCAGGGTGTTGCATCACCTAGTTGGGCCATTGGGACTTGTATCGAGTCCAAGTCCATTATGTACGTGTCTTAGGGTTAGGTCATGACCCCAGCACCACCCTGGCCGTCCTCCACCTCATTTATACCACCTAGCCACTGTCGCAAACAGCTGGGTTTTGCTTAGATTATTCTGTCAAGAACAGTTTCGCCGTTCATCGGTTTGTGAGACACCAACTTGAGTGCTTCATATCTTTCAGTAATTTGGTTGCATTCTTTCTTGTTCTTGCTTCTGTTCTTTGATTCAGAGGCAAGGATTAGCCTTCTTGGTGAGGTCAACCACGCAATATCGATTGATAACCTGAGGAGACGTGGTGCTGCGATTGCAGGGTTCAGAACGTGTTGTTCGGAAGACGGATCGATTTGTGTCAAGTCTCCACCAAATCGAGAGTTATCAGAACCTTTCGGAAGATTGGGACCCCTGTACACATCAAGTGGTATCAGAGCTTTAGGTGCACCATCAGGTTCGCCTTCCCCTAGTTTTGTTTATCTTGAACTCGTCCTATCGTCCACGAAAAAGCCAAAAAAATTATAGTCATAGGTTTCCCCATCCCAGACCAGGTTTAGCATTTTGCACAATTCTGTTTTGGAGTCCGTAGTGTTGAATTTGTGTCCTAGTTCGTGTTTTGTTGCTGGTTTAATCGTGTTTTGCTCCTACTTTGTTATTCCATCCGCTGTGTTCCATCAAAACCCTAGCTGCCACAATTGTTATCAAACCGATCACCATAACTATTCATTGTGCAAGGGTTATCATTATTCTTCAGTTTTCATCATATATTACGTGAGTTTATCCTCCTTTATATACGCACAACATGTCACACGTTGTCACCATCGTATCCAATTTTTTTCTCACCACCGTTTCCTATTCAGCTCCACCAAAAACATTATCTTGTGGTCCTGTCTTAAAACAGCCATAACCTTAGCATTGGGTTAAATTCCATTGCCCAGATTCACTTTGGAAGATTGATTATTTGGCATCTAAAGGCTCAACAATAATCATAAAGAAACATATCGAATTTCTGTTGTCCACATCTTCTTTTTTTCAAGTGAGCTAAAAATTTGTGCGACGTGTATAGTAGTGCTCCAGATTTCACGGCAGATATAAAAAAATAAAAGAAAAATATAGAAAAGAAAATTTGTGAATAGGAGCACAAATATCAAAACTTGGGTGTGTTATTTTGCCTTGTGGTGCAATTGTTCCTGCTCAATTATTGTCCTTATGATTCATACTTCTTGCTGTCTTGTTCATAACATCCGGGATAAGACACGAGTAGGCCAGCAACTAGGACAAGTGTTTGGACATCTATTCAGCATTACTATCTGTTATTGAATTGTGTGCTACTAACATATATTTGGCCATTCAAACTCCACATTCATCCTTTCGAACAGCACAAGTTTTTGACCCTTGCAATCACTGAATCACATCGTCCAGGTATCCTTTGCCTTGTTGTGGTAAGAAACTTGTAAGACTTGGTAAGACTCGACCCATTGCTTTGTGAGTTCCACCATCATTGCGTAGTAGTTAATAGGGATAATCTTGTTGTTTTCCATATTATTCTTGCTAACAATGTCAGATCTTGTTTATCCTACAGAGTGTGTTTTGAAAAGTGAGATGAAGGGTTACATAGAACAAATGATGAAGTCTGTCAAGGAAGTGATCGCACAAGGGGTAAAAGATTATCTTGCTGAACAGAGAATACCCCACACCCTTGAGAGGTTGGACAAACCCTTAAGATCGCTAGTTGGAAGGATTGATAATATGGAGACCCACCTACCATTCAGCCATGATGCTACCCGCCACAACAACTTTGAAGAAGAAGAAGACGTGTTGTGTGATGTCAATATAAAGGTGGATACACGTGCTGCGCAGAATGTACATCTACGTCAATGCCTTCGTCAAAACACTCATGGTATGGTAGGAAACAACATGCGTGGTAACAATAACCGCCCTCTTGATGACCCTTTTTCTAAATTAAATTTTCCATACCATCATTTTCTGGTGCTTATGATGCTGAGGCATATCTTGATTGGGAAATGACGGTTGAGCAGAAATTTAATTCCCACCTTATTCCTGAAAAACATAGAGTTCGACAAGCCACTAGTGAGTTTAAGGATTTTGCTATAATATGGTGGAATGAATTAGGTACCACACGCTTACAACCTGATACATGGAAACGTTTAAAAGAAGCTATGCGTAATCGTTTTGTTCCTACCTCCTACCAATGTGATTTACGAAAGAAATTGCAGCATTTAGAGCAGGGAAATAATTCTGTCCAAGATTATTATGCGGAGCTTCAAAAGGGTATGATATGATTTGGGGTAGTAGAGGACACTGAAGATAAAATTTATCGTTTCTATGGGGGGGTTGAGACGTGAGATACATGATATTGTTGATTATAAGGTATTTAATACTGTCAACCAGTTGTTCCAGCTTGCTATGCTTGCAGAAAAAGAGTTACAGGGTCGTCAACAAAAGAACAAGAGTAGCAGCGGTGCCTCCTACACTCCACGCACGACAACATCTTCGGGGGCGTCCAAGTCATTCCGTTTTGATGCCCTTTCACCAAAACCAGCAGCCAAGCTTCCTTCTGGCAGCAACAACGTTTCAGCAGCACCGAAACCACCACCTGCACGACCTGCGGATTCGGGTAAAAATTCCATGCAGGTACCCGCCAAAAGTGCTTCATCCGTTGCTTCAGCAGGATGCACTTCCGGCATTCAGTGCCACCGGTGCCATGGTCTTGGTCATGTGCAAAAAGATTGTCCTAGTCAGCGGGCATACGTGGCTACAGAAGAGGGAGGATACATCAGCACCCCCGATGTCGAAGACAACAATGATGATGAAGCTGCCACTGACAATGATGAGGGACATGTTTTTGGGAGTGAAGACACATCAGCCTACATGAACATCATTGTGCAGCGGGTGCTGAACACACAGGTACAACAACTTGATAGATTACAACGCCATAATTTGTTTCAGATTTTCTTTGTCATCAAGAACCGGCGAGCACGTGTCATCATTGATGGAGGAAGCTGCAACAACTTGGTGAGTTCTGAATTGGTCAAGAAGCTTAGCTTGAATACACAACCACACCCACATCCGTACAAGGTAGAGTTAGGTTCAAGAGGCAATTTCTAAGAGGCCGAGAAATTATCTAGTTGCAGGCGGAGACAAGCATCGGCTTCCGTTAAAAGAAGCTATATTCAAGGGTTGAATGATTCTTGGAGAGCTAAGGTAACACAAACTTGCAGAATTCCGTTTTCTATTGGTACATATGTTGATTCCGTTGATTGTGATGTGGTACCCATGCAACCGTGTTCACTTTTATTGGGTCGACCTTGGGAACATGATAAGGATGCTTTGCACCATGGTAGAAGTAATAAATATACTTTTATGCATAAAGGAAATTAAATTACTTTGATACCTTTCACTCCTGCTGAAATTGTACAAGATGATAGGGAGAGAGCTGGAATTTCTAGTAGTTCTAAATCAGAAAATCAACAAGTCATTAATTCTGTGTTACCACCAAATAATGAGAGATCTACACCTAGTTCTAACACTGAGAGAATTAAATTGAAGGGTCGTGTAATGCTTGCTACAAAATCAGACCTTGCTGAAATTTCTGATCATGATATTTGCTGTGCATTGGTGTGCAAACAAGTTTTGTTCTCCATTGATGATATTGCTAGGTCTTTGCCTCCAGCAGTTACTAACTTGTTGCAAGAGTATGAGGATATTTTTACAGTTGAGATACCACCGGGACGTCCACCTTTGAGAGGGATTGAACATCAAATTGATTTGATTCCAGGTGCAATTTTGCGAAACCGTGCTGCATATAGGACCAACCCCAAGGAGACTAAGGAAATTCAGCGGCAAGTCCAAGACCTTTTGGACCGTGGGTATGTACGTGAAAGCCTTAGTCCTTTTGCTGTTCTTGTAGTTTTGGTTCCTAAGAAAGATGGTACTTGGCGTATGTGTGTTGATTGTAGAGCCATTAACAATATTACTATAAGGTATCGTCATCCTATTCCTAGGATAGACGACATGCTTGATGAGTTGTGTGGTTCTATAATTTTCACTAAGATTGACTTGCGTAGTGGTTACCACCAAATAAGAATGAAATTGGGAGATGAATGGAAAACAGCTTTCAAAACCAAATTTGGGTTGTATGAGTGGTTCGTAATGCTTTTTGGTTTAACTAATGCAACAAGTACATTCATGCGTTTGATGAATGAGGTTTTGAGAGCTTTTATTGGAAAATTTCTGGTGGTTTACTTTGATGATATCTTGATTTATAGCAAGTCATTGGATGAACATATGGATCATTTACTTGCTGTTTTTAATGCTTTGAGAGATGCACGTTTATTTGGTAACCTTGAGAAGTGCATCTTTTGTACGAATCGAGTTTCCTTTCTTGGCTATGTTGTGACTCCACAGGGAATTGAGGTGGATGAGATGAAAATTCAAGCGATCAAGAGCTGGCCAATACCTCAAGCCATCACACAGGTAAGGAGTTTTCTTGGTCTTGCAGGTTTCTACCGACGTTTCGTCAAGGATTTTAGCACTATTGTTGTCCCATTGCATGAGTTGACTAAGAAAGGTGTGGTGTTCCATTGGGGGAAAGCACAAGAGGAGTCCTTTGACACCTTGAAGGACAAGCTTACACACGCACCATTGCTGCAACTTTCTGATTTTAGTAAGACTTCTGAACTTGAATGTGATGCTAGTGGAGTTGGCATTGGTGGTGTCTTACTGCAAGGTGGTAAACCGGTTGCATACTTTAGTGAAAAACTTAATGGTCCTGTCCTGAATTACTCCACATATGATAAAGAATTTCATGCTCTCGTACGATGCTTAGAGACATGGCGTCATTATTTATGGCCTAAAGAATTTGTTATTCATTCTGATCATGAATCGCTAAAGAATATTCGTTCTCAAAATAATCTGAATCGTAGACATGCAAAATGGATTGAATTTATTGAGTCTTTTCCTTATGTCATTAAACATAAGAAAGGGAAGGATAATTTGATCGCTGATGCATTGTCTAGACGATATAATATGCTGTCCCAACTTGATTGTCGAATTTTTGGACTTGAATCAATTAAAGAACAATATGCTCTTGATGCTGATTTTAAAGATGTGTTGCTGCATTATAGAAAAGGTCATACCTGGAATAAATTTGTACTGGATGATGGATTCTTGTTTAGAGCTAACCGCTTATGCATTCCAGTTGCTTCCATTCGTCTTTTGTTATTACAGGAGGCACATGGTGGAGGTTTAATGGGCCATTTTTGCGCAATGAAGACGGAGGATGTTCTGGCCACACATTTCTTTTAGCCAAAGATGAGGAGAGATGTAGAGCGGTTTGTGGCTCGCTGCACCACATGTCTGAAAGCTAAGTCCCGTTTGAATCCACATGATTTATACATGCCTCTTCCCACTCCTTCCATTCCTTGGGCGGATATCTCTATAGACTTTGTTTTGGGATTGCCTAGGACTAAGAGGGGGAGGGACAGCATTTTTGTTGTGGTGGATCCTTTTTCTAAGATGGCACATTTTATACCGTGTCAGAAAAGTGATGATGCTGTACATATTGCCGACCTTTTTTTCAAAGAGATTGTTCACTTGCATGCTATGCCTTCTACTATTGTTTCAGATCGTGATGCTAAAATTTTGAGTCACTTTTGGCACACCCTATGGAACAAGTTGGATACAAAACTGTTGTTCTCTACAACATGTCACCCACAAACTGATGGGCAAACAGAGGTAGTGAACCGCACTTTGGACACCATGTTGAGAGCTGTTTTGAAGAAAAAATTTAAGATGTGGGAAGAATGTTTGCCACATGTGGAGTTTGTATATAATCGGGCAACACATTCTACCACCAAGGTAAGTCCTTTTCGAGTAGTGTATGGATTCAATCCTCGTGCTCCTATTGATATCTTGACTTTACCTACTAGTGAGAGAACTCATGATGATGCAAAGGAACGTGCTGATTTTATTTTGAAAATTCATGGGACCACTAAACACAATATTGAAAAGATGAATGAAAAATATAGAATTGCTGGTGGTAGAGGTAGGCAGGAAGTTAGACTTCAACCGGGTGATTTAGTTTGGTTACACTTGAGAAAGGATAGATTTCTAGAACTGAGAATGTCTAAATTGACGCCTAGACCTGATGGTCCTTTTCAAATACTTGAGAAGATTAATGATAATTCATATAAACTTGAGTTGCCTCCCGAGTTTGAGGTTAGTCCCACCTTTAACATTTCAGATTTGAGGACATGTTGGGAGAAGAAGATGAGCTTGAGTCGAGGATGACTCCAATGCAAGAGGGGGAGGATGATGTGGATATCACTCCTGCAGATATACACAACACTCACATGGTAGACCTGCAAGGTCCAATTACTAGAGCTCGAGCACGACAATTGAATTTAGAGATGAGCTCGTTCCTGAACAAATCTTTATATGTGAATTTTGAGAGTATGTTGCTACCTAATGGATTAATTATGATTAGGAACCATGGAGAGGACATGAAGATACATAGAGAGGGGTTTGGAGGCGTGGAGGACCAGAAAATACGCCAACAAGAGGTTAGAGACCGAGCCCAACTCAAACTCGAGTCCAACTCGAGCCCAGGAGCAGTCCACCTTAAAATGGATGCACAGGAGGCATATGGACTTCGTTTTTGACGTTCTACATATGCACGGAAAGATGAGAGGATAAACTTTCCAATGGAACTGGCCCCACATCGAAATTCCCTCGGAGTCTGCGGGAAACTTCGAAACAATATAAAGTTTAGAGTCTGTCAGGGTCTTGCATCACCTAGTTGGGCTATTGGGACTTGTATCGAGTCCAAGTCCATTATGTACGTGTCTTAGGGTTAGGTCACGACCCCAGCACCACCCTGGTCGTCCTCCACCTCCTTTATACACCCTAGGCGCTGTCACAAACAGCTGGGTTTTGCTTAGATTATTCTGTCAAGAACAGTTTTGCCGTTCATGGGTTTGTGAGACACCAACTTGAGTGCT
The DNA here is from genome assembly GCA_030760725.1 of Neostapfia colusana. NCBI lineage: Eukaryota > Viridiplantae > Streptophyta > Magnoliopsida > Poales > Poaceae > Neostapfia > Neostapfia colusana. The sequence goes on along the minus strand of JASWHV010000007.1, from coordinate 96,335,186 downwards.
TCATATCTTTCAGCAATTTGGTTGCATTCTTTCTTGTTCTTGCTTGTGTGCTTCGATTCGGAGGCAAGGATTAGCCTTCTTGGCGAGGTCAACCGCGCAATATCGGTTGATAACCTGAGGAGACGTGGTGCTGCGATTGCAGGGTTCAGAACGTGTTGTTCGGAAGCCGGATCGATTTGTGTCAAGACTCCACCAAATCAAGAGTTATCAGAACCTTTCGGAAGTTTAGGACCCCTGTACACATCAAGTCTTATCTTAGCAGCGGAAGTCTTATTCTAGCAGCGGAAGTCTTCTAAACTATAGCGGAAGCAAACTAAGCAGCAGCAGCGGCTCCATCTCTACTCCACAGGCAAGGTTGAGGGTAGATTACACGCCTAATACTCCACGTGGTCTTCATAGTACTCCTCTCCTGTTGCTGATGATGTACGATAATGCAAGGGTGAGTACATGACGTACTCAGCAAGTGTGGAAAGTATGACATGCAGCTTACAACAAGGTAGGTATAAAAAGTTTCATTGCATAAAAGCAAAGTTTATTTCACAAATCATGATAAAAACAGCAACTAGCTTTAAGTGAATGTAATCCCAACATGTATTTAAACATCAACATACCTCCATCATGATTCACCACTTTTCATATCTCATCCGAACATTTATCTTTCTCAACTTTTCACATGATCATGAATACCATCTCATATTCACTACCATCTCATCTCATATTCAATTCCATCTCATAACCGAGATCAAATCTCAATGGCATGACTCAACAGTCATGCAACCAATCTCATTACCCGGATTCAACAGTCCCGAAAACCAAATCCAAAGACCAAACCATCACCAAACTAATAACCAAACCAAATACCATCCCAATAACCATCCCATCTAATCATGTGGCTTGTCCAGGCGCTTGGGACCGTAAGCTCGACTATCATGATAGTTTTACACTCTGCAGAGGTGGCACCACTTTATGCACAAGTTTGTGATTTCGTAACCCATCAGCGACTGCAGAACCTCCATTATACCAGTACACAACCGTCGGTGTATGGCCAAGAGATCACAAAATAGCCTTTACAAATGGGCTACTAGATGTATGGACTCAGGTTTCACCAGCAGGCTAGAATCTCCAATTCTCCCACCTACGGGCCCCCTCTTGTGCCATGCAGTTCCCAGTGCAGTCCTCACTCGACTCCCATTCCCCGCTCCTTCCACGGTCCATAACAATCTAGCAACTTACCTATTAGTCAGCTAAGCCGCATCCATATTTGGCCTTGTGGTGGCACTGTATTCCTGACATGGCTCGCATGAACGGGTCCTTAGACCTAGGCAAGTAAACCACCATCTCATTCTACCTCATACACAAACGAAGCTTGCCTAGATCTCCCTCCAATTCATGTTCATTAACATCAAGTTCTCATTATCATTATTCTCATGAGTGCAGTAGCTAGACACCTTCTATCGTTTCCCATAACCCGTAGATTAGTGAAGCAAAAAGCAAAAACCGACCATACCCGAATCATAAACTTCCCTGGCGTCAAGGGTGGTTAATAAAACTAGTAAACTCCTATGAAAGGGTTTTCCATCAAGTTGACTCAAGCATTCACAGTTCTCGCAAACAAAACAGCTTTCAAAACATGGGATCAATATGGTCAAGGGGCACTTGCCTTGTTCCTATGGCTTCTGTTGCTCTTGAATCTCAAAGTCTTGGTGTTGTGGCTCGTCGTAGATAGCTCCCTGAGCTTGTCCTTCTACTCACGATCACACATATACAAGGTTAACAGTAATCAATTATCATGCACAATCTTTACTCAAGATGCAATGGTGCATATGCATGCTAATCGTATGGTGCTGTTTTATTAGATCAGTTTGTACGTGTCTTGCATGGCTTGCATGGGTTTGCATAAGATTTTACGATGAACAGAAGTGCAGGGATCAAATGTGGACGTGGTGATGATCTCGTCACAAGATCTAGATCAAACCGATCAACATGTGATCTGTCCATGAAATGGTTTTGTAAAAGCCCAAGAAAAGGGACTTGCAAAAACTTTTCATCACCTCACAACACCACAGTTTTGTGGTGAATATCTTGTGAAGAATTGTGAAGAGCAAGTAACCTCCATCAAAAGGGTATTGGTTCAAACTTTCTACACATATGATAACATATGAGAGGTTGTTCAAAAACCAACTCAGAGTCATTTACATGTTTGGACCCTAGTTGGATTAAGACCACTGAGTTGAAGTACTCAAGTGCAATGGGAGGGTTTGAAAATCAGAATTTGAATTAATGTCCAACTCAAAATTCAAATGAGGGGAGGACATAATGGTGATTCAAAACTGTTGCATTCAAACTCTTGGTTGCAGCAGCTAACACAAGAATCAGAGTGCATATTTGGATTCCTTAGGTCCAAATTAGTGGGTAGGCAAAGTTTCAGTAATTTTTGAAAAGGTTTGCTACCCATTTTTCCAAAAAGGATTCAAATGTGCAAAGAATTCAAATATACATTTGAATTTGGGGGAAATTTGTCCAACTATATAAATGTAGCTCAGTTTGAGACTCGAAACATTTGAATTGATCACTTGCCAGGTTTTGGGGATATTTTGAGAGATGAGGGGGTACTGACCAGTGGGGCCCACATGTCATTGGGTGGAATAGACATAACCCCCAAGTTTTCCCTCTGTCTCTCAGTCACCCGAGGGGATTCACTCGAACAGACAGCTGCCGCGCGCGTCACCGCCCAGGAGGCCACCTCCTGATTTCCTCTCTCGCGCTGGCAAACGGGCAGCAGCTCGCTCCTCCTCTACGTGACCCCCTCCCCACGCAGCTGAGCCGTACGCGTTGCTTCTCTGCACGAACAGCACCGCACCGGCTCTGTTTCGCTCACCGGCGCCGCTCCTCCGATTCCCACCGTACGCCGGCGCCTGCTCGGCCTTTGCCCGAGCCACCAACACAAAAAGGGAGCACCAGCACGTGCTCTAGCTAACCACCCCTCTACTTCGCGGTGTTGGCGCTTCTTTCAGCCACAAATTGACGATCGCCGCCGAGAACCGTGGCCGCCGGCGGAAAACCGAGGTTGCTCTCCGTGGACAGCACACTACAGCCACTTTCACCGCCTGATCTCTACACGAAAGAGGTGTGCCTTAGTCTACAGATCGTGTAGCTGCAACCCTCATAGCAATTGATCGACCGAGCGCAGAGAATTCCTAAGATTTCCAAAAGCTAGTGCATACGGGTAGGGGTCGGTCTACCCCAAAATTCTAGCGGCACAGTCCAAACCCAGCTCAGGTAAGCTTACACACACCTTCCTCATTTCCTAGAGGCCCTCCTCGACCAAGAATCAAGTGGTACGGTCAAGAAATGACCGGGTTCTTGCTGTTTTTCGGGCCGCCATGGAATAACCGCTCGGGTCACCGTGGAGCTCTATGTTGCCGACCTTTTCACGGAGTTTGGCGGCCATTTTCGACACCCTCGACCTCCCGCGGTGCTCTCCGATCATTTTCCGATCGTTTGATGCGGTGTAATGCATTCCCGACCACGCCGGAACCCTAACAGCCGCTGCCACCGTCGGGCGCCCTGTTCCGGTGAGCTACGGCCGCCGGCGACCCCCCGAGCCGAGTTCAGCGTCGCGAGTTAGGGTGGGGCGGCAAGTCTGGGGTCGGGAGATGGCCGGGAAAGCGATTCTGGCGACGCTCGCCAGAGGGCACCGCCGCGGGCCCCTGTTTGGTGAAAGGAAGGAGAAGTCCTGCCGGGTTGGACCCCCTGGCAGACATTTAAACATTTTGGGATTTTCAGTTCTAGTTGAAACTTTGGAGGGCCAAAACTGGGTGTATGAGAATCCAAATATTGTGAAACAAATTTTGTTGGATTCCTCTAATTGAGTACTATCAAAATATTAAAACCAATTTGTATGAAACCCATTATTTATTCTGGAAAATTCTTTAAAGCTTTGCAGAAAAAGAATTTTAAAGGGAGTTTGGTTCATCCAAAAATCCTGAAATTTTGCCAGAATATTCTTTAGGATGTTAGTGAACCCCTGTAAAAGTTTCAGACCATTTGGGGTTTATTTGACCAGGGCAATTCAGATTTGAAGGTGCTGTGTTCAATTGAATACAGAAACATTTTCAGAGAATTTCCAAAACTTGGAAATTCAGTTCTGGACAAACCTTGGCTCCAAAAATACTAGAAAAATTCATGCAAACTCTATGAGCTATAATTGAAATTTTAGTTCACTAAGTTTGGCATGAACAGGGGTGTTATCTCAGAATTAATTCTTCTTTGCTTATTTGCTAAGAAAATTATTCTGAACAAATCACTCAATGAAAAGTGCTAATTTTTGGTCCAGAGGGTTTTCCTGTGACAAGGAACTCACACAAAAATTCTCAGCTCCGTTGGAGCTCTGGAATCACTCATGTTCTGTGCAACCACTTGAGATGATTAATATGGATGAGGTGGAAAACCACTTAGCACTTAATCATGTACTTAGGTCCAAACCCAAACCACTAGCCCCAGTTTCATTTTAAATTCTCAAACAGAGTTCCAGTTGTTAAAAACTTGTTATTAGAACTTGTAGCAGAAGCATTACAATGAACTTATGTGCATATTCATTAACATGTAGTATTTCATTAACGTGTAGTCGCTGAAGGCGAGGAGACTCCGGAAGTGCTCGACTTCCTCCGTCCGGACGAAGACCTAACTACTGACCAGCAGCAACAAGGCATGCCCCGGTTTGCATTAACCTCTTTTATCAAGTTTTACTTTGTTCACATGTCTAGTGTGAAGTATGAATGTGCATTAGGTGTAGGATGAATGGAACACCACTTGCATAACCAGAAATTTTCCCTAAGAGTGAGGGTAGTGTCTAAGACCTCGAGTAGACAGGCTATGCTTAATGATTCATAGGACTTCGGTACAAGTCGAGAAGTTGGAATCTACTCGCGAGTTAGGCTTGAGACACACTGGTTTGGTTCAAGTGATGTGAGATCACTTTAGTAATGAAAATGAGACTAGGCAGGGGCTAGGGCGCAGCAAGAGGAAGTCTTGTTTGCGCAGCCCTGTCCGTGTCGATTGAGGACCGATCCGTATGTGGCCCTGATGAACAAGTATTGAACGTACCGAAGGCATATCGGATATATGGGCACCGATAAACCGATGTAGCCTAAACCTCCGGGCGTCGAGGCATAACGCACCGATTTATAGGTGTAGGCTGAGGGCAGCAAGGTGGAAATCTGCTAAAGGGCATAGAGAGATGCTCCTTGTAGGGAACCTCCTGCTCATTTCGGTGCGCCCGGTTTGACGTTTGGGCTATTGGGTGATAGGTTGTCCCGTACGACATCGAGTGAGCATGCTGTGCAGCTCCACGGGTGGGCGTACGTGACGTGCTCTTTGGGTTTTCCTGCAGGTGTATATCAAGTCGATTCGCCATCCCTCGTGGTGACGAGTACCGCTTGTTCACTACATCGTAACGTAGATAATTTATGGAATGTAATGATTCAATATTGCTGTTATGATATAGTTGTATTGCTACATGTGTGCCACCAAACTTTGCTTACTAAATTTCAGATTCCTGAACTGTTAAACTTGTGGCTAAAAGATGAACTAAGGCTGAACTTGTAGGCGTGTCCGTTGCTGCAATTGTACCATCCCATGTTCATTGTACCCTACATGTAGAGTTTCATGCTTAGGTGAGTCGGTTAAGTCTTGTTGAACCATCGTGCTCATGGTTGCTGCTTAAGTGTTTTTCAGGTGAGGAGCCACCCACGGACTCGGGTTACGAGTCCGCCGGCGAGGGTTACCCTACGCCGGGGACCACGGCTGAGTGGGAGCCGTACACGCCGCGCTGATCTGAGATGTGCAGTTAGTGTGGGTTGCCCTAGGCCTGGGCAACCGACTTTTTCTAGATAGGCGGGCGTGAGTTGTGTAATTTAGACTTCCGCTGTGTAATATAAACAATAGTTTGTAACTGAAGTTTGTACCTGTTTGTACAGTTCAGTTGTTTTCCCATGTAATATATTGTGTCTTATGATGTGTGCTGTCGGGTGTCGCATCGTGCGGCACCACCCTCTGCGATTCGGGATGAGCGGATCCCGGTCCGGCACAGCTTTTGTTCGAAGGGATCGAAGAGAACAGATGCAAAGAAAACTGTGATGACGTTGTAAGGTGGTAATGGAGACCTACCTTACCTCCTTCGGGTCATTTCTCCTAGCAAAAACAGATTGTCGGCTCTCCTCCGGTGATGGCGATCGTGTCTAGGCTCGTCGGCGGTCTCTCTGGTGGTCAACTCTGTCGAAGGGGTTAAGCTCGGCGAGTTTGGGGGCTAGGACTTCTAAGTTGTCGGCTTAGAAAAGACGTTACGACCAGGGGGTTGTTTCGAGTTCTATTTATAACGGGAAAATGAAAAGTCCTTCTCCTATTGGATTTCAAATAAGAGTACTATTTGATTTGTATTTGGATCTTATCAACTTATCTACAATCGATTTGGTTGCAGTATCAACGTAGAAGAGTTCGTGTCGGTTTCCTCCGTAACGGGTACTCAGGTACAGAGGAAAACCACTTCAGAATCGCGTCCTTCCACAGAGATAAGCTCTGGAGGCTCCATGTGTCCAGCGGGGGCCTGGGCTTCCCTTTTCCGCAGAGGCGGACTCCGGTTGTGCCGCATGTCAGGCGGGCGAGACCTCCCTCTTCCTCAGAGGAAAGCTCCGCGTGCTCCACGTGTCTGGTGGGCGGGACCTCCCTCTCTCCAGAGGCGAGCTCCGCGTGCGCCACGTGTCCGTGCCGGATCTCCCCTCTCTTCGGAGGTGGCTCCGAATGTGCCACGTGTCAGTGCCGGACCTCCCCTCTCTTCGGAGGTGAGCTCCGATAGTACCACGTGTCCAAGCAGCGTCGGACTTCCTTTATGCTTAGGGATGAGCTCCGAGGTCGACACGTGTACATCAGCGTCGGACCTCCCTTCTTCTCGGAGGTGTGCTCCGAGAATGACACGTGTTCCCCGGGTCGGACCTCTAGGAGACGAGCTCCGAGAGCGACACGTGTCCCGCATGGCTGGTCCTCTCTCTTCCGCAGTGAGTAGCTCCGAAGGCGACACGTGTCCTGCGGGGCTGGCCTCGCTCCTCCGCAGAGGCTAGCTCCGGGGGCAACATGAGTCCCACAGGGTCGGACCTCGCCCCTTCCGCAGAGACGATCCCCGAGCCTGCCACGTAGCCAGTTTAGCGGCGGACCTCTCCCCCTTCGCAGGGATGAGCTCCGAAGGCGCCACATGGCCAGCGGGCCGCGGGAAGTGCTTACAGCGCTTTCGGCGAACTGGAATTGGCTCTTTTCAGCTATCTTTTTGATTCTTACTCTGCTTCCAATTCGTTTAAAATGTTTTATCTACATGAATTATGTATGCATACATGATTATGAAATTGAGGATGTCAACAATCTACCCCCCTTGAATTGAATCTTGCCCTTGAAATTCGATGGAGTAGAGAATAGATGAGGGAATTCTACTTTTAGGTCTTCTTCACGCTCCCATGTAGCTTCGACTTTTGTATAATGGCTCCATTGTACCTTGCACCATCGGATCACTTTGTTCCTCGTGACCCTTTCTTTCACGTCCAAAATTCGGACAGGGTGCTCTACATAGGTCAGATCCTATCGAAGCTGAAGCTCATCCATGGATACTTGTTCTTCTCGTACTCTCAAGCACTTCTTGAGTTACTCCGTTGTGCTTGCTTAACCAATCCATTCCGAGTATTATGTCAAGCCCTTGGGAATCCAAGACAATGAGGTTGGCAAGGAAGTCTATCCCCCTTATTTTAAGGTTTACTTTTGGACATACTATAGTAGTCCTCATCTCTCCACTGGGAGAATTAACCAACATAGTTTATTTCAAGTGTGATATGGGTAGATTATACTTGGCAACATACTTGGATGATATGAATGAATGTGATGCTCCGGAATCAAGTAAAATGGTGGTTGGGTTTGAGTTGGCAAGGAACATACCAATCATGACGTCCTCAGCCTGTTGCGCTTCCTCAGCAGAGACATGGTTCACGTTGCCATGAGCGTAGTTCTGCTGTCCACGGTTACCTTGCATAGCTCCTCCGTTTGGCCGTGGATTCTGCCTAGACATGTTGCTTGGCTGTCCAACACCTTTCCTCGGGCACTGGCTTGCAAAGTGTCTTGTCTCTCCGCATGCAAAGCATGCCTTGTTGCCCAAGACAACGGGTACGTTTGGGCAAGGAGGGTTTTGAGCATAAGCACCCATGTTAGGATGGGGTGCAGGAGGCAAAGGAACACGAGGTGCTTGCATGACAAGACGTTGCTGTGGTAGTTGGTTAGGGCGAAAAGTAGAAGTAGACGATCCATACTGTGGTGCAGCTGGGGGCATGTACCGGGGACGTACATTGCTCCCTTGTGGCTGGTATGGAATCTTTCATTTGCCCTCTTGCTACATCTCTCGGATCTTGCTCTCAACCACTATGGCTTTGTCCACTAGCTTCTGGAAGCTGGCATAATCATTGTTGAGGAGGTGAACCTGGATCTCATTGTTCAACCCTCTCATGAACAAGTATTGCTTCCTTTGGTCGGAGTTGACATCTTCGGGGGCATACCTTGAAAGTTGCGTGAACTTGTTGAGTGTCACACCCGGTTTATCCAAAGAACAACCGAGTGAATATCACATGTATGCCAGGATCGTTTTCTCATACATGTGATGACAAATAGTGAAGTATCATTTATTACAAGCCAGGTGTCGAATATAAATAAGTCTTACATAGCAAATGTCTCCATGGACAATAATAAGTTCATCACAAGTAAATAAACTAGAAGCGGAATATTATTCTTGTGGGCTCCATTACAAGTGTTGCCCGGGGGACTCCATGAACCTAGAGACCTTCTTCGGGTCCAAAGTCTTGATCATTATACACCACCTCATTATCTTGACCTGAGCAGCAATATAAACCAACAAATATGCAAGGTTGAGTACCGATGGTACTCAGCAAGTGTGGAAAAGTTATGTCATGCATGGCTAGAACAAGGAGAGGTTGAACTCATGGTTAAAGCACTACGCAATTAATACCTATCACCTTAGTTTATTAAGCACCTACATTACTACACAGGTGAAATGGTCCCAAACTCCCATCCCATCATCATACTCAAATAACCATAACCTCATTTTCAATGTTAAGCTCCCCACTTAACATCCTTAACTTCCAAAACCATCATTCCTCTAATCATGAATAAGTCCAAGCCGCTCTTGACCGTGAGCACGGCCGTCATGACAGTTTTGACTCTGCAGAGTTTGCACCACTGTACCCACATGTAGTGATTTCATCCCCCGTTGACGGGTGGTCTAAAAGAACCTCCATTATGCCAGTGGCTACAAACAACATTCACACCTCCCAGGTGTGTAGCCAGGAGATCACTACGAAGCCTTTACAAAGGGATTCCCGACGAGCATGGGCCCACTGAGGTTTCACCCCTAACAGCATACAAGAGGCTCCAACCCCGCTGCAGTGGCCCCCTCTTGAGCCTTGCGGTCATATGGTAGTCCAGCTGACACCTATTCCCCGCACCATCCAACACACCCATACTACGCCGGGGATACACCTAATTAATTGGCCAAGCTGCCCCATCTCAGCATGTGGTTGGCACGGTAAAGCCAGGTTACATGCTCCATGCATGAACCGGTCCTTAGGATCCAGGCAAGTACTAAACACAAACCCGAGTCTCGTGCACCCAGCACCAACCAAAACATCCAACTTGCCTTGATCCCTACCTCTACATAACTCACAATATCTCATTCAAAAGTATGGTAAAATAAACTGATGATCTCATATCCCAAATATCCCATTCTAAGCATGACTAAACATAAGCATGTTAATAAATAACATGATAAAATAAATCCCAACCCAAGCTACAAGGAAACAAGATAATGCAATTCTAGGGAAACTTCCTAGCACGGGTTTCATATTTCACTTGACAATGCAAATAATTCTATCTACACATCCTAGCATAGGATCAAAGTGGTCAAGGACACTTGCCTCCTTCCTGCTGCTCTTGGAATGGGTAGTTCTGATCTTGGAAAGGAAAAACTTGCTCTGGAGCAGGTTCTACTCATACCATCACACATAGCAAAAGAAAACAACAAGTCATAAGACATAGTTCACACTTCCACTTCATACAAACCACACATTCACATTTATGAAAGCCATTCACAATCCTACGTGTTGTGGTTACTCTATGTGTGTTGATTTTGGCTTACATGCACTTTTAAACATGTACATATGATTTATACTTTTGTATTCATATTCATGTTGGCATACCATATATGAATTTCTAATTTAAATAAATCCCTTATATTTAATTGATACACATTTTTGCCACCAAGTATGCATAAAAGGTGTTTTCCTACTACATATGTGTCTTCAAACCTTCTACCAACCCTAAACTGAATTCTTTGGATTTTGGAAACTTCATTTATCATTTTCTAGTTATTTATACCTAGTTTGATATATTTTCAGATTTATTTCGTATGCCTAAATGTGCACTTTATTATGAAAATAGTAAGACACCTCATCTAAACATAATAGGTTTTGGGTCTAAAATATTAAATAATATATTTTTGAACTTCTCTTCTGATGTAAACTATTTTACATTTATTTTACAAATTTTCAGAATTATTCTATACTTAAAAATGTGTCCCTATTACTAATAAATGTGAATAATCAATTAGACAGATTCATTTCAGCTAGAAATCTATTTTTAACTCACTCCAAAGTTTTCCATGTGCTAGGAGAGTTTAAATTTTAATTTACAATGTGTTTGTCCCATCTTTTAAATTTTAAATACTAATCACATATTCAAATTCCTAAATTTAATATCATATAGGGTTAAAAGGTAAACTCACCCCACTACAGGGTCCATAATATTATTTTAAGAATTTTCAGGGGTCTAGCTACACATAACAGAGGGGTTTTTCCTAATTTTTATTAAGTCCAGGGTTCAAAACTGATTTTTAAATAAATTTACCTGATTTTCTGAACTTCCAGGGGCTAGATCAGAAGTTTCCGGGGCTAGCTCTTATTTTCTGAGAACCCCAGAGGGTAGCGCGTAAGAATCCCGACCTTTATAACGCGGGGCTGACGTGGACCGTCCAATTTAAAATAAACGGCTGAGATTATAACATCGAACCGGTACGCGGGGATTTAAACTCTACCGTGCGATTTAAAATAGACGGCGCACAAGCGGCCTCGTTGCTCTGATCGAGCGCGGGCGGCGCTGCCCGGCGGCGCACGGCGGCGGGAGGCGGCGATCTCGCTGGAGAGTTTCGGATCTTCGTAAATTCTTCCTAGAACTGTGATTTTATGGCATAGATCGGTAGAGGGGAGGTCGGGGATCTCACCTCGGGGGTTTTCTTGAGCTAGGAGGTCCTGGAAAGCGATCGGCGACGAGGTCCGAGGTGAATTCACGGCGAGGCTCGTCGGCGCTGTGTTTGAACCGCAAACCACCGAGTTTTCTGCACCCGCGAGGTTCCCCGGAGGCGGTGGATCAAGACCAGCGAGTTAGATCAGAATTCCCGAGCGTAGATCGAGCAGAATTCGCCGGAGAAGCTCGGGTTCTCACAGGAGAGAAAAATGGCGGATCGTGGGGTCGGGACGATGCCGGGGTTTTTATAGACGGGGGAGGGCGGCGTGTTAGTTTAGATCGAGTAGGAGTCCTCCGGAACCAGAACTCGGGCGGAAATCCGGTCGGTTAAGATCGCGCGCGCGCAGGGAACAGTCCGGGTTTCGGACGATCGGGGGTTAGGGATGACAGGTGGGTCCCGCCTGTCTGCGAGAGGGGGCACGGGCGCGCGGCTGCGGGCTGGCTCGGGAGTTGGGTGGGCCGGCTGGTGGGTTTTGGCCCACTAGCCGGGAAGATTTGTTTTTTTCTTTTTCTTTTTCTTTTTCATTTCTGTTTTGAGTTTAATTTGAATTCCAGTTTGAATTTGAATTTTTGCAACACATGCAACATGTCCAAAAATTTTTAAATTCCCCTCTTGACAGGATTTTGGTGTGTTACATTGAGGTACGCATTCACGCTTTTCTTGCCTTGGCGGAGACATTCAAACTCTTGCCTTTTTAGCATCATTACTCCAGCAGGGACGAAATAAGAGCGGAAACTCTCCTTGAACTCAGTCCAAGTAATAGTCTCCTGGTTGAATGAGTGTTGCATAGAGCGTCCCACCAGTCAGCGGCTGCTCCCATAAGTTGGTGCGATGCAAAGAGAGCTTTCTCTCGATCATTGCACTGAACTATGGCGAGCTTCTTCTCCATGGACTTTAACCAATCGTCAGCCTCCATGGGATCATTAGCTTGTGCAAAGGTAGGGGGTCGAGTCCTCATGAACTCTCCCAATAGGTTGTGAGCCGGCGGTGGTGGCGGTGGTGGTGCAGGAACAAGGTTATTGTCGTTGGCTTGCAGCTGACCCAAAGTTTGGATCATGGTTTGCATGAGCTGGTTCTGCATAGCCATCTACCTTTCAAGGTTGTTTCCACCAGCCTCAGGGTTGACATTCTCAGGAACTTCGACGTGGTCATCCTCTTGGTTGCCACGGACGTTCCTCCTTTGTCGGCCTGCGTTTTCTCTCACCATTTGTGAGAGAAAGTTGGATAGAATAGATGTTAGAAGTTTAGATGGATTTCCCCCAACTATATGCATCAAGGGTATGAACTATATATCAACCTATATGAGGATGTGAACACATGACGAAGCGTCTTCACATCTCTCTACTATGTGTGGATATGGAAAACGCTGAAACGTCCCACAACTCACACTAAGCACACAATCACAAGCAATCATCACAAAAAGTTTCACACAACTGCTATTCAAACTTATTCAATGGGAGTCCAATCTGTGACTTCGTCCTATAGTCAATGTGGTTTGGGGTGATACCTATGATACCGATCTTTGATCAATCTGTAACTTATACCTAGTCTTGCAACCTACGGTCAAGGGGTTTGTATCATAGTTTGCATGAACTGGTTTTGCATAGCCATCAACCGTTCAAGGTTGCTTGCATCAGCCCCGGGGTTATCATTTTCAGGAACTCCAACATTGCCATCCTCTTGTGGTTCATTGTTGCCACGAGTGTTCCTTCTTTGGCGGTTGGCGTTTTCCCTCACCATCTGTGGGAGAGAGTGGAGTAGAGTAGATGTTAGAAATTTAGATTGATCCCCCAACTATATGCATCAAGATATATGAACTAAGTATCTTCTTTTATTAATTTCAGCCTATATTTGGATGTGAACACGTGCCGAAGCGTCTCACATCTCTCCACTATATGTGGATGTGGACATTCGCTGAAGCTTCCACAACTCACGGCAGCCCATAAACACAATCAATCATCACAAAAGTTCAACACACCATTCTTATTCAATCTACAACGATCTTAATGTTCCTATTATAGATTTATTCAACAGAAACCTAAACTTAATCGTGAGAAGCGGTGCTATTCTCGCCATGTGACGGGGGTGGTCCATACATGGGCGCACGCCATGGTGAGTCGGCAGTCCATGTAGGGTTAGATGACGCTGGTGCTCCATTCGCTCCCGCGTTGGCACGGGTCTCCTCTTGTTTCTCCAGCAAATACAGCTTCTTGCGGAGGTAACGGATCTCTTCTTGTGCACTTGCATAGCGGTTTCCTAACTCCACGAGCAACCTCTGAGACTTGTCAGCAGCTTGTGGGTTGGAAAGAGCTCCTCCATGGGGTCCAATGATCTCCCTTGTACCACTCTTCCGATACGGGTGCAGCTCAAAAGTGGTGTCCTCAAGCTGCTCATGGAAGGCGTAGCACAGTCCGGTAAGTGCTTCCCATGCAGCATCATCGATAGCTTCTGCCCTTGTAACTCTCCATGTGGGTGTGAAGTGCCGAGTGACAACCCTACCGTTAGATAGGATGGTTACGTCAGCATTCCATTCTTCATGTCTGAGACAAGGGACTTTCTTGAGAAGATATTCCGGGTATAGTCTGCAGCAATCCAGGAACTCTTTGAGCTCCTTGGATATGTGTCCTCCTTCCATCCCGTCGGTCCAAAATTCTTGAACTGAACGGTTGGCCCATTCATCACTTTCATTATTGGTCTCAGCAAGGGGTGGCTCCTCCTCGGGTTCATCTCCTTCTGACATAGCTTCATGAGGCTCCATGGGTTGTAAGTCCGCGTGAAACTCCTCCTGAGGTGCGTACCAATGCCATTCTTGTGGATCATCCTCCATATCGTCTTCGAATGGTTCCACCTCTTCCGGGTCCTCTTCCTCATGCATAGAGCTATTTACTTCCTCTTCATCATGAGGTTCCGTCTTCACCTCCTCCCAATATGGTCAATCAGACACCTCAATGGGGTTAAGTGCACTCCCATGAGGTGGTGGACGAGTTCTGAAGCGTGCTGTGCTCCTGATCACCGGCACCTATAAATTAGACATGAGAAACTTTAGAGACAGAAGAAATAACTCCAGAACTTCAGAAGATATGGAGCAAGAAAGAAAAAGTGATGCTGTCCAAAAGAAGAGAAAAGAGGGGCTGGAAATAGCACTTTGCGGTGGCTGAATTGACGAGTAAAGGTGCAGCAGCAAGCAATTTTCGAAAATAAAAGTTTAGAGGGGTGTGCCTATGTGTTTTAGTGTGTCCCTTCTACCTAGTCTTGCGTCCTACGGTCAACGTTGCTCTGTTACCCGATAGGAGGATGAGTCCCGATCTTCCGAGAGGTAGGGTAAACTTGATTGGGTGGAGATCTCGACGTTGATGATCCAAGGCTCCGAACGAACGAAACCCCTCAATCACTACACCACTGCTCCGTTGGTTATCACCCGTGTCACACGAATGACCTCACCATGAAGGCTTATCCCTGCAAGCGCAATAAAGAACACAAGCAAGAACAGAGAAGTTGCAATCAAAACTGAATTGATCACGAATTTGGGGTCTCACAACCGATGATCGGCAAACTGTTCAATGACAGATTGTAACTAAGCAAAACCCACCTGTTTGTGACGGCGGCTAGGGGGTATAAAGGAGGTGGAGGACGACCAGGGGGGTGCTGGGGTCGTGACCTAACCCTAAGACACGTACATAATGGACTTGGACTCGATACAAGGCCCAATGGCTCAACTAGGTGATGCAACACCCTGACAGACTCTAAACTTTATATTGTTTCGAAGTTTCCCGTCGACTCTGAGGAAATTTTGACGTGGGGCCAGTTCCATTGGAAAGTTTTTCCTCTCATCTTTCCGTGCATATGTAGAACGTAAAAAACGGAGTCTGTATGCCTCCTGTGCATCCATTTTAAGGTGGACTGCTCCTGGGCCCGAGTTGGACTCGAGTTTGAGTTGGGCTCGGTCTCTAACTTCTTGTTGGCGTATTTTCTGGTCCTCCACGCCTCCAAACCCCTCTACATGTATCTCCATGTCCTCTCCATGGTTCCTAATCATAATTAATCCATTAGGTAGCAACATACTCTCAAAATTCACATATAAAGAATTGTTCAGGAACGAGCTCACCTCTAAATTTAATTGTCGTGCTCGAGCTCTAGTAATTGGACCTTGCATATCTACCATGTGAGTGTTGTGTATATCTGCAGGAGTGATGTCCACATCATCCTCCCCCTCTTGCATTGGAGTCGTCCTCGACTCAAGCTCATCTTCTTCTCCCATGTATGGCTTCAAATCTGAAATGTTAAATGTGGGACTAACCCCAAACTCGGGAGGCAACTCAAGTTTATATGCATTGTCATTTATCTTCTCAAGAACCTTAAAAGGTCCAGCAACACATGGCATGAGTTTGGACTTTCTCAAAACCGGGAACCTATCTTTTCTCAAATGAACCCACACCAAATCACCGGGTTCCAATTTTATCTCCTTCATACCTTTACTAGCAGCAATGCGATACTTTTCATTCATTTTTTCAATTTGTAACTTAGTAGTTTCATGCAACTTAAGAATAAATTCAGAACGTTGTGTAGCATCTAAGTTCACAATTTCAGTATGTGGTAAAGGTAGCAAATCAATTGGAGCATGAGGATTGAAACCATAGACTAACATAAACGGACTTAACTTGGTTGTGGAGTGAATAGACCTGTTATAAGCAAACTCAATATGTGGCAAACACTCCTCCCACAACTTTAAATTGTCTTTCAAAACAGCCCGCAACATAGTAGATAAGGTACGATTAACTACCTCCGTTTGCCCATCAGTTTGTGGATGACAAGTAGTAGAAAACAGCAACTTTGTTCCCAATTTATACCATAAAGTTCTCCAAAGTGACTAAAAAACTTAGCATCCCTATCAGAAACAATAGTAATGGGAACACCATGCAAACGCACAACCTCATTAAAGAACAAATCAGCAACATGTGAAGCATTATCGGTCTTGTGGCAGGGTATAAAATGAGCCATTTTAGAGAAACGATCAACAACCACAAAGACACTATCCCTCCCCCTTTTTGTTCTAGGCAATCCTAAAACAAAGTCAATAGAAATATCCTCCCAAGGTGCACTAGGAACTGGAAGAGGCATATAAAGACCATGGGGGTTAAGTCGAGACTTAGCTTTGTTGCATGTCGTGCAACGTGAAACGTAGCACTCCACATCACGCCTCATTCGTGACCAAAAGAAGTGAGCGGCCAGCACATCCTCTGTCTTTTTAACACCAAAATGTCCCATCAAACCACCTCCATGCGCTTCCTGCAACAACAAAAGACGAATGGAGCTAGCTGGAACACACAGCTTGTTAGCACGGTAGAGAAGGCCTTCACGCAGCAGTAATTTTTGCCACGTTCTTCCCTCTCTACAATTTTCGAAGGCATCTTTAAAGTCAAAATCAGTAGCATATAACCTCTTTATGGTTTCCAAACGAAATATTTTATGAGAAAGTTGGGATAGTATGGTATAACGTCTAGATAAAGCATCGGCAATTACATTGTCTTTCCCTTTCTTATGTTTAATGATGTAAGGAAATGATTCTATGAACTCAATCCATTTAGCATGACGTTTGTTCAGATTAGCTTGTCCTTTAAGATACTTCAAAGACCCATGATCTGAATGTATGACAAATTCTTTAGACCATAGGTAATGTTGCCAAGTTTGCAAGACACGCACTAAAGCATAAAGTTCTTTGTCATATGTAGAATAATTAAGCGAAGGCCCATGCAATTTTTCACTAAAGAAGGCAACAGGTTTACCTCCTTGAATTAGCACTCCTCCAATGCCAATGCCGCTCTGTAGGATCGAAGAAAACGTGAAAAGCTACCAGAGGGGGGTGAATGGTAGATTAAAACTTTTCGCAGCAGAAACAACAAAAACCCCTCAGCAAAAAATCAATCGGTTAAAGAAACCGTGTGTGCAAGTGTTTTTAAACGTGTTCAACCGTGACAAATCAAGTAGAGAGGTAGAGAATCAAGTCACGGATCTAATGCAACAAGAATCACTTGAAAACACGAAGTAAAACTTGAGATACGATCAAAACATTAAACGAAGATCAATCTGTTCTACCCGATATAAAACAGATCTGCAACGCTGTAAAGAAACTCGTGTATCTCAAAAAATACAGATAAGAAGCTCGTGAAAATTTCACAGATGATAGATAATTGAGTTGTGAAGACAACCCAAAAAGAATCACATCAATCGGATCTGTAAAACTCGAGTTACGAACGAAACACCGAAGCAACATCGGTCTATCCAGAAACTCGGCGAGAAAGACTTGACGAAAAACAAGTCGGACGAACAAGGCACAAAAGCTCCTCGAAACTATGAACTTTATTCAATAGAAACACAAGAGGAACGGCCCAAAGTTCTCTACCCACGAGAGCTCAAGACTCTTCTATACGCAGATAGAAACAATCTTAAGACTTCCAAACACCTTAGGAACGTCCCAAACATTCCTAAAACAACTCAACTTCGTGCCTAGCACGAAATCCTATCATAACCAACTCAAATCTTCCATATTTGAGCCATATCCGACTAAGCCACAGCCTGAGTACGCAATCCAGCCGGTTGGACCTTTCCGACCAATTCTTTACGTCCAATTTTCTTCATCACGCCTTGGAACAATGTTGCCACGTCCATGCACACCTTGCACACGTGCAAACACCTTCCAACGACGTACACGCAACCTTCATATGCACTGCCCTTGATCCAAACATGCTGCACGACCTTCCGATCAACTCAACCACAGCTCCTCCCGGACTTGGTTGTTGGAACCTCATCTCCTCCCTGAGACTAGTCCAAGGATCCCGTCACCAGCCATGTATTGAACTCAAGCAACACCTACACATGAATAAACAAACAATTCTTCCGAGCACAAGCCCTCGACTTGACTCACGTTAGTTCGAAAACCACAACACCTTACATGAGCACGTCACATAAGCATGTTGCAAACCATATCAAATGATAACAGCCATAACCACCAAAACACACCAAAAACTTAGCAAATTAATACTAAGCAAACCTTCCCATAAAGCAAGTTTGAAACATTGCGAGTTAAAAGCAAAAACAAGACGCTGCAGTTCTACGAGTTGAACTTCACGGGAGCTCCCTAAAAACAAGCTCCGGACCTCACAGAAGCTCTTCGGACCTTGCAGGAGCTCTCCGGACCTTGCGTCGGACCATGCCAACACTTGGCGGACCTAACAAAGAACTTGTCGGACCTTGCCACAGAAGAATGTTTTGGCAATATTCAAAATTTGGAATGTTAATGCTAACTTTTATCCTAATTGCCAATGTATTCAGCACACATAGATCTCACAATCTCCCCCTTGATGAATGCATTGGCAACACCAATTAAAATCCGAACATTGGCTTATGAAAAGTTTTGAAAAGCTTTGAAAACTCATTTCTCCCCCTTTATTAATTTCTCCCCATTTTTTAAAATCAGAGAAGGAAGAAAGTGTATAACATATGCAAAGTGTAAAAAAAATCTCTCCTTATACATATTTCTCCCCCTTTGACAATGTATTCAGCAAGGTTCAAAAGAGAAATTTTTAAATGTTATGAGCATATTATAACATATACATACAAAACAAAGCTCATCCAAGTCATACTATCAGGTTACTTACACTATCACATCAATGAGATACATAAAGTAGTGTAAGCCATGCTAGAGATCAAATGTATTTTGCAGTTTAAGCAAGTCATGATCTCCCTTACTCAACTATTTCAAAACCTGAAAACATGACACTTGTTGCTGCATTTTTATTATTCATAATAATTTAAGGCACAAAGTTGATCATATGATATTTGCAAGAGATTATATGCCGCATCAGCCTTATTCTAACCAACCAAGCCAAGCCTAAGTCATTTGACAATCAGAAGCTTAAGGACATGGTTTTAGTCATACACAATTCCTTCCAAGTTCATATCTTAGTGCAATGATAAGCAATCTCAAAAGAAGAAGTGTGATGCATGCATATTCTCTTGATCTTTTCTCAATTTTTTATTTGAAAACTCAACATGTGAGCTGATCACTTGATTAATTTTTTATGATTAAAAGCACTTGTGAGCACGCAACAAGTTCAAAACAGCAAGAAAGTTCGATCATGACCAGATTTAGTGTAAGTAATTATTCCAATTACTAGTCATGGCAAAAACTACAAAATGTATAACATTAGTAATGTAGTAAGAACTTTCAGCCTGTAAAAGGAATCACAAAGTCATAGATGTATGAAATACTATGCTCATATTATTTTAGTTTCAGATTCACACATAGACTTTCAAAGTTTCAAAAACTCCCCCACAATTTAAGCCATGAGGATGCATAACCCCTATTTCACTACGAATGAAACAAAACGAGTGAAATCCAAAGGTTTTGTAAAAATATCAGCCAATTGTTGTTCGGTATCGACATGGTGAAGCACAATGTTTCCTTTTTCAACATTATCACGAAGAAAGTGATACCTAATGTCAATGTGCTTAGTTTCTAGAGTGTTTCACGGGGTTTTTAGCAATACAAATTGCACTAGTGTTATCACAAAACAGTGGAACACTATCTAAATCAACCCCATAGTCCTTAAGTGTTTGAACAATCCAAAGAATTTGTGAGCAAGCGCTAGCCGCAGCTACATATTCAGATTCGGCCGTGGATTGTGCAACTGAACTTTGTTTTCTAGAGGACCAAGCAACAAGTGAATTACCAATAAAATGACAAGCACCCGAAGTACTTTTCCTATCAATCCTACAACCCCCAAAATCAGCATCCGAAAAAGCTTTCAAAGAAACGGTTGAGGAAGAAGGAAGAAAAATACCAAATTCTTGAGTTCCATGTAGGTGCCTGAGAATCCTTTTGATGGCTTGGCGATGTGAAGCACGTGGAGAAGCTTGAAAACGTGCACAAAGACATACGCTGAATTGTATGTCCGGTCTTGACGCCGTGAGATACAAAAGTGATCCAATCATACTTCTGTATTCTTTTCTATCGACCGGGTCACCATCTTCGTCAAGTTCAAGTGTTGTTTCTGTTCCCATTGGTGTCCGAAGAGGCTTGCATTTGTCCATGTTGAAGCGCTTAAGAAGGTCATTTGTATACTTAGTTTGATGCACAAAAGTTCCTTCTTTTGTTTGATTGATTTGCAGCCCCAAAAAGTATGTGAGTTCTCCCATCATACTCATCTCAAATTCTGAACTCATCATAGCTGAAAACTTGGACACGAGATCATGAGCAGCACAACCAAAGATAATATCATCCACATACACTTGAACGAATAATGAGTCATTGCCATGCTTAAGTACAAAAAGAGTTTTATCAACCTTGCCCATGGTAAACCCCTTTTCAAGTAAGAATGTTTTTAACCTATCATACCATGCTCTAGGGGCTTGTTCTAGACCGTACAAGGCTTTGGACAGTTTGTAAACATGATTAGGAAAATTTGGATTTTCAAAACCCGGTGGCTGCTTAACATAAACCTCCTCCTCTATGTAGCCATTAAGAAAAGCACTTTTAACATCCATTTGATATAACTTGAAACCTTTAGATGCAGCAAATGCTAATAAAATTCTTATAGCTTCTAATCTAGCAACAGGAGCAAATGTTTCATCAAAATCTAGACCTTCAATTTGAGTGAAACCTTGAGCAACCAACCTAGCTTTATTCCTAACCACAACCCCATCCTCACTTTGCTTATTTTTAAATACCCATTTAGTTCCAATTAATGTGTGACCTTGAGGTGGAGGTACAAGTTTCCAAACATTATTTCTTTCAAAATTTTCTAACACTTCTTGCATGGCATTAATCCAAGATTCATTAGTGAGTGCGTGTGATATATCCTTGGGTTCAAAAGAAGCAACAAAAGCAGAATGAGCATGAGAGTTTGGATCGCAAAACCTGGACAGAGTGACTCGTTCATGCAAACTTCCAATGATTTGTTGTGGAGGATGACTTTTGAGTACTCGGAGGGGAGTAGACACTTCACAAGCACCTTCTTCTTCATGTTCGGACCTTTGATTAGGAGAGCTTGTTGATTTAGGATGGTCCGAACCAGCAGTAGTGACTGTTGGTGCTGGTTGTGGTGCAAAATCAGCAGCTTGATCGTTATTTACTTCCGAGTTTTCGGGCAGCAGCACCACTTCTTCATCTTCTTCAATAAAAATACTCTCCCCCTGCGGATATGGATCCGGACCTGCAATATCGGAGCTAGTACTTGGGCTAGCTTCATCAAAAGAAACCTCGCAAGTCTCCACAATTTTGTTAGTGTCAAGTAAAAGCACACGGTAGCCTCTAGTATGAGATGGATAACCAAGAAACATGCCATCAACAGATCTAGGTTCAAATTTATCAAGATTACCATGTTTCTTAACAAAGCATTTGCAACCAAAAACCCTAAAGTGTGTAACACTAGGCCTATGTCCAAACCGGAGCTCATATGGGGTTTTTCCAAGCTTAGCACACAAGAAAACACGATTTGAGACATAACAAGCGGTTGCAATTGCATCAGCCCAAAATTTCCTAGGAGTTTGATATTCATCAAGCATAGTCCTAGCCATCTCAACTAAGGTCCCGTTCTTTCTTTCTACGACACCATTTTGTTGTGGTACATAGGGTGAAGAGTATTGATGATCTATTACATTTTCAGCACAAAAGTGATCAAAGGATTGGTTTTTAAATTCAGTTCCGTTATCACTTCTAATTGCTTTTAATGATCCTGGGTGATCAATAGATAATCTAAGAAATAAAGTTCTAAAATGACTAAAAGCTTCATTCTTAGATGCCATAAAATAAACCCAAGAATATCTGGAATAATCATCAACAATCACAAGCACATACCATTTACCTCCGAAGGATTAAACACGTGCCGGACCTACTGTGTCAAGATGTAAAAGTTGTCCCGGTTTAGCTGTCATGGTCATTGTGAGAGGAGCATGTGAACCTGCAACAAACTTAGCATGTCTACAAGAAGAGCACACAATATCATTGTCATTTTTAAGCTTCGGCAGCCCACGTATGCGATCGAGAGCACTAACACGAGTGAGATGATCAAAGCCTATGTGACCAAGTCTACGATGCCAAAAATATAGATCCTTTGTATCATTAGCAACTAGACACTGATGCTTAGAAGTTGACAAATCAAAATCAGCTTTAAAAACTCTTCCAAACCTAGACATGTTAAACAAAAGCTCACCTTTTGAATCTACAACCTTGCAGCAATTTTAGCAAAGATAACCTCTAGATTTTGATCTAGCAATTGTGAAACCGAAAGCAAGTTGTATTTCAAATTTTTAACAAGTGCCACATCTTTCAAAGTGTAGAGATTGTTTACTCTAACCGAACCTTTAGCAAGTATGGGAGTAGAAGAGTTATCGGCGAAAGTAACATTTTCTAAACGTGACACAAAAGAGAGAGAGGAGAACCATTCTTTGTTACCGGTCATGTGGCGTGAGCAACCTGAATCCACAATCCAAATGTTCTCCTTCCTCAAACATGAAACCTACACAGAAGCACAATACGTCGATGACTCGATACTGGGGTTAGTTAAAAGACTTTTAGGAATCCGGTACTGAGTCACACGACGTCCAGCAGGAATAACATGCGAAAGCTGAGAAGGTACAGCAGGTTTATGAGCCAAACATCGAAATTTTTTGTTCCCAACTACTGACTTAGAAGATGTGTTATATGTAGCACAAAAAACAGTAGGTCCAGGAGCAAGTTTTTGACTCATTACAGCAGGTTGCAAGCTCCGAACATTCGGTCTAGCAGATTTTGCTTGGTTGTTATGTGATCTAGCAACTATTCTTTTTTTCTTATCGTATTTAGCTAGTCTATAACAAAAATCCATGACATGACCATCTCTACCATAGTAGGTACAATGAAAAATAACCTTATTATCATGTCTAGATGAGCAAGCAACACGTTTATTAGAACCCGAATGGGACAGTACTCCTGCAGATTTGAAAATCACCTCTTTTTGTCTAGGAGCTGTTTGAATCAAACCGCTTCCTAATGACTTTACAACTTTAGGTGGGTGTGCCTTAGCATAAGCATGAGAATTAAATCCTAAACCAGTTTTATCATTACAAGACTTGGAAGAATTCAGCAGCAAGTTTAGGTTCTTATTTGCATTAGAAAACCGATCTAGTGTCCTATGCATGTCATCAAGTTTATTGGACAGATCAAAGCAGTTTTCACATGAAGTTTTTCCTTTTAGTTTGCAATTTGAACAATATTTAACTTCATGCACACGTAAAGTATTGTTCAAAATAGAAATCTCATTCATAGCATCATTTAGTTTCTTATTCATATCATCACATGAAGAACAATGCAAATCAATTGTAGAACAACAAGCATCTTTCAAATTTTTATCATTAAGTGCAGCAAGCTCTTTGTTCTTTTCAATTTCAAGTTCAAGTTTATCAAGTGTAGATGCGTGTGCACTTCTTAAAGAGGATAATTGTTCATAAATCAAATCACATGAGGAACAAGAATCATCACTATGAATCAATGTTTTTAAATGATTAATTTCAGATTCTAGTGATTCAATTTTAACAGCATTGTTACTAAGTTTTTTATCCTTTTTCTTTAATATAACAGTGGCACGAGAAATAGCATCACACATTTCTTCGCAAGTGGGACATACCTTTTCAACGTCGCTATTGTGTTCTGCCTCCTCGGAGCTTGAACTTGACTTGCTCGCCATGCAGCACATATTTGCCATAGCTTCTTCATCTTCATCACTACCGGTGTCCACATCACTTGAGACGAAATCTTGAAGTGCAGAGATCATACTATGCACTATGTTGCGCATTGATAAATCTTTCTTCTTCTTATTCTTTGCAAACGATTTCTTCGGCCTTGTTTGTTTTTCTTCACGTGAAGTCAGACCTGAAAGGTTAGGGCACTCCGTACGAAAATGTCCTGTCTTACCACATTAAAAACATCGTTGAGGTCCGGAGCTTCCTCTCCTTCTAGTTCTCACATTTTGCAATGCTTTTGAGAACCGAGTAGAGATGAGTGCAAGCTCCTCCTCTAGAAACTCTTCAATCTGTTCAAGGGTTAAAGAGGACAGCAAAGAAAGTGCACCACTAGATGATGATTGACTAGAACTAGACATGTCACGTTGCGAAACAAATGCAATAGACTTGTTGGGGTTTTTATGTGAGATGATGTCAATTTCATGAGTTTTCAATTTAGAATAAAGCACGTCTAAAGTAAGAGAACTCATGACAGTGGATTCACGAATAGATGTAACTTTCATCTCCCAAATTGACATATCTAATGATCCTAACAATTGTCTAGCATTTTCAGCATCTGAAAAGTTAACATTGACACTACGCAAGTTGCTGAGAATTTTATTAAAGCGAGCAAAAAGGTTGTCAATTGACTCACCGGGTTGCATCTCAAAACGCATGTATTCTTTCTTGAACATATCTTGCCTTACCTCCTTGATCGTATTGGATCCTTCATGGTAGTCACAAAGAGCTTTCCAAACATCATATGCAGATCGGAGGTGTGCAACACGGTCGAAGTCGCTTTGAGTCAATCCTTGGATGATGAAGTTGCGAGCCTTGTTGTTGTTGTCAACATCTCTCATGTTCGCAGCCGTAACTTGATCGTTGGGTGGTACATCGAAGTTCCGGTAGACCTTTTCCCATATGGCGAAGCCTTGCGCCTGTATGTAGTCCTCCATCCGCGCCTTCCAAACCTGAAAATTGATGCCATTGAACACACAAGGTTTTGCGGAGTACTTCTCCATGATGGTTAGTCAAAACACGTGCAAATCACAAAGATTAGAGCACCTTGGCTCTAATACCAATTGTAGGATGGAAGAACACGTGAAAAGCTACCAGAGGGGGTGAATGGTAGATTAAAACTTTTCGCAGCAGAAACAACAAAAACCCCTCAGCAAAAAATCAATCAGTTAAAGAAACAGTGTGTTCAAGTGTTTTTAAACGTGTTCAACCGTGAAAAATCAAGTAGAGAGGTAGATAATCAAGTCACGGATCTAATGCAACAAGAATCACTTGAAAACACGAAGTAAAACTTGAGATACGATCAAAACAATAAACGAAGATCAATCTGTTCTACCCGATATAAAACAGCTCTGCAACGCTGCAAAGAAACTCGTGTATCTCAAAAAATACAGATCCGAAGCTCGTGAAAATTTCACAGATGATAGGTAATTGAGTTGTGAAGACAACCCAAAAAGAATCACGTCAATCGGATCTGTAAAACTCGAGTTATGAATGAAACACCGAAGCAACATCGGTCTGTCCAGAAACTCGGCGAGAAAGACTTGACGAAAAACAAGTTGGACGAACAAGGCACAAAAGCTCCTCGAAGCTATGAACTTTATTCAATAGAAACACAAGAGGAACAGCCCAAAGTCGTGCACCCACGAGACTTGGCCCCCCTTGCTTATATAACCAGCCCTAAGGCCAACTCAACTCAAGCTAGGACTCCTACTCCTACTTGGATTCAAACTGTAACTTTCCAATACTGCTCAAGACTCTTCTATACGCAGATAGAAGCAATATTAAGACTTCCAAACACCTTAGGAACGTCCCAAACATTCTTAAAACAACTCAACTTCGTTCCTAGCACGAAATCCTATCATAACCAACTCAAATCTTCCATATTTGAGCCATATCCGACTCAGCCTCAGCCTGAGTACGCAATCCAGCCGGTTGGACCTTTCCGACCAATTCTTTACGTCCACTTCTCTTCATCACGCCTTGGAACAATGTTGCCACGTCCATGCACTCCTTGCACACGTGCAAACACCTTCCAACAACGTACACGCAACCTTCATATGCACTGCCCTTGATCCAAATATGCTGCGCGACCTCCCGATCAACTCAACCACAGCTCCTCCCGGACTTGGTTGTTGGAACCTCATCTCCTCCCTGAGACTAGTCCAAGGATCCCGTCACCAGCCATGTATTGAACTTAAGCAACACCTGCACATGAATAAACAACCAATTCTTCCGAGCACAAGTCCTCGACTTGACTCACGTTAGTTCGAAAACCACAACACCTTACATGAGCACGTCACATAAGCATGTTGCAAACCATATCAAATGATAACAGCCATAACCACCAAAACACACCAAAAACTTAGCAAATTAATACTAAGCAAACCTTCCCATAAAGCAAGTTTGAAACATTGCGAGTTAAAAGCAAAAACAAGACGCTGCAGTTCTACGAGTTGAACTTCACGGGAGCTCCCTAAAAACAAGCTCCGGACCTCACAGAAGCTCTTCGGACCTTGCAGGAGCTCTCCGGACCTTGCGTCGGACCTTGCCAACACTTGGCGGACCTAACAAAGAACTTGTCGGACCTTGCCATAGAAGAATGTTTTGGCAATATTCAAAATTTTGAATGTTAATGCTAACTTTTATCCTAATTGCCAATGTATTCAGCACACATAGGTCTCACACGCTCGCATCACATTCAAGCTCGAAGGTCTTCTCAAAATCAGGAAGTTGCAGCAATGGTGCTTGTGTGAGCTTCGACATGAGAACATCAAAAGCTTGTTGTTGTGCTGGTCCCCATCGAAACGGCACTCCATGCTTTGTCAATTCGTGGAGAGGTGCCGCAGTGGTGCTGAAACCCCGTACGAAACGCCGGTAGAAACCTGCGAGACCAAGAAAACTCCGAACCTGCGTGACCGTAGTCGGAAGTGGCCAGCTCGTGATGGCAACAATATTTGCCTCGTCCACCTCAATGCCCTTCGAAGTAACAACATACCCAAGAAAAGACACACAATCGGTGCAAAAGGTGCACTTCTCAAGGTTACCATATAAACGTGCATCGCGCAAGACATTAAAAACAGCACTCAAATGTTCAAGATGCTCATCATATGACTTGCTGTAAATAAGGATATCATCAAAGTAAACCACCACAAATTTACCAATGAAAGCACGTAAAACCTCAATCATCAACCTCATGAAAGTGCTGGGCGTATTAGTTAAACCAAATGGCATGACTAACCATTCATAAAGTCCGAATTTAGTTTTAAAAGCAGTTTTCCATTCATCACCTAAAGCCATACGAATCTGATGATACCCACTACGCAAATCAATCTTGGAGAAAATAACAGAACCACTCAACTCATCAAGCATGTCATCCAATCTAGGAATAGGATAGCGATAACGAATGGTAATGTTATTGATGGCTCTACAATCAACACACATGCGCCAAGTGCCATCTTTTTTTGGAACCAAAAGAACAGGAACAGAACAAGGACTAAGACTCTCACGAATGTACCCGTGGTCCAGAAGATCTTGGACTTGTCGCTGAATTTCCTTAGTCTCGTCGGGGTTGGTCCTGTAGGCAGCACGGTTTGGCAAGCTCGCCCCTGGAACCAAATCAATCTTGTGCTCAATGCCTCGCACAGGTGGTAATCCAGGGGGTATCTCTGATGGAAAAACATCCATATATTCCTGCAAAAGGTTAGCAACAGCAGGTAGCAAGACAATGGATGTATCCTCAATGGAATATAAAGCATGTTTGCACACTAAAGCATATCAAGTTCCATTAGAGGCATATAAATCATCAAGATCAGATTTAGTTGCAAGCAAAATAGGATTTTCTAACTTAATAGGTTGCTGAATTTCAGAATTGAAAACACCCTTTTGCTTACCATTATTCTTTTTCTCCTGCTCAAATTGTACAATTTCAGTGGGACTCATAGAAAGCAACACAATTTTCTTGCCCTTATGCATGAGAGTATACTTATTAGATCGACCATGGTGAATAGCATCAGTATCAAACTCCCAAGGACGTCCCAACAAAAGAGAACAAGCATCCATAGGTACCACATCAAAATCAGCAAAATCATGATAAGAACCAATGGAAAAATATATCCTTGCTGTTTGTGTTACCTTAACCTTACCATTGTTGTTAAACCATTGAATGTGATAGGGTGGGGATGCTCCCGTGTGGTCAAGCCAAGCTTCTTGACCACCTCAACATTCACCAAATTGTTGTAGCTACCACCATCAATGATGGTATGTACACGGAAGTCCTTGACGACAAGAAACATGTTGAAAAGGTTGTGACGTTGGCGGTTGTCGTCCTCTCGAACCGTGGCACTCAAAGCTCGCTGCACAATGAAAGTCCTATAGTTGTTTGTCGCAGATGTACCAAGAACCTCCTCAGCACCATCATCCGAACCTGAAATGTTAGTTGCAATAATATTTTCATCTTCAATATCAGAAGCACTAACATACCCACCATCAGCAGTGGCAATGATCGCCCGTTTGCTGGGGCAATCTCGTTGCATATGGCCAAGTCCCTGGCAGCGGTGGCACTTGATGTCGGAGCTGCGACTTATCGAAGTGTTGGGTGCAGCCGCCTTTGCTGCAACACCTGGAGGCATCTGGGACTTGCTGATATCTTGTCCCCGTGATGTAGAAGGTGCGATGCTGCTGCGTACAACACCCGTGGAGGGTGGTGTAGAAGCACGTATGCTCGAGGAGGGCGTTGCTTTGGATAGCACCGGAAATTGTCGTGGCGTGAAGGTGTTGTTCCGCCGCTGCTGTTGGTGACCCTGCACTTCTTTTTCTGCTAACATAGCAAGTTGAAATAAACGTTGAATAGAATGATATTCCTTATAGTCAACTATGTCCTGGATCTCACGCCGCAAGCCCCCATAAAACCTAACAATTTGGTCTTCCTGATCCCAAACTACCCCACAACGAAGCATACCTTTTTGCAACTCTTGGTAGTACTCTTGGACAGTCATGTCACCCTGATCAAAGCGTTGCAATTTCTTAAGAAGATCACGTCTATATGAAGGAGGAACAAACCTAGCGCGCATCCCTTCTTTTAACGCAGCCCATGTCTATGGTGCATTACGTGTATTGACAAGTTCATTCCACCAAATTATAGCAAAATCTTTAAACTCACTGGTGGCTTGTCTAACTCTATGTCGCTCAGGAACAAGATGAGAGCTAAATTTTTGTTCTACCGTCATCTCCCAATCCAAGTAAGTCTCAGCATCATAAGATCCATAAAATGTTGGAATAGAAAACTTAATCTTAGCATAAGGATCATTATCTTGTTCAGGAGCATGAGGACGAGGTCTACCTCCCATACCTTGACAATTTCGTCGAGGGCGACGGCGCTGCTGTGCATCAACCGCATCGTTATTGAAGTCATCCTCTGTGTCATAGTTAGCATGTGCATCACCATCAAGGATGATAGAGGGTGTAGCTTGTTGGGGAAGACGAGTCTCCATCTCGTCCAACCATGTGGTCAGACCAGCAACACTTGTATGGAGCCTCCGAAAGGTGGCTGTTGTAGTGGTCTGGTAATTGTTGAAAGCTTCGGTCATTGCCCGCATCATGTCCTTTAGTTCCATATGGGACACGCACTCATCATCATCCAGAGGTGTAGAACTAGAGGTCATATCCATAGGCTTCTTTCCTGTCATTGTTAGTACAAAACAGAAACGAAGTCAAAAAGATTGTGAAGAACCCTACTACTACGCTCTCCGAAGTGGGTGGAAAATCGATTAGTAAGATGCGTCTTACCCCGCTCTTACAAGTTTCTTACAGCACTGCAGGTGGCCAACGGTGACCGGTGTGAAACAAGCAGAGAGTGGGTGTGATTGCAAAGGTTACCTGTTCTGCTCGAGAGAAGGTGGAGCTTGGAAGGCTCAAATGCAGTATATGTATGTGGCACACAAGTTAGTAACATATAGCAATGCTGAATAAGTGTCCAAAGAATTTCACCTAGTTGCTGGCCTAAGACTGTATTAGAACAGTTGTGGCAACAAGCAATGGCAAGGATGAATGATGATGAACAACAAGGATAATATCAGCAAGTATCCAACACTCACACAGAAATAGCACAACTAGAAAACCCTTTAGCCTCCTGTTTTTGTGTTGAAGCACTAGTAGAAATCAAAATCTTTTTTTTTCTCTTTATTTTTTTTATATTTTTTTCTCAACCAGGGGCACAAGAATAGAAACAGCACCAAGTATTAGCTCAAACCGATGAAATATGAGATCGGCACAAATTCAGGAGCGATTGGAAAAACTGGTGCTGGAACTTCGGAGTTCGAAACGAGGGCCTTCTTAATTATTTTGTAATTTTTTTGAAAACACTGTATGTGGACTTTTTCGAGACCTTTCTAGGAAAAAATGCGCCTCAAACGGAGTTACGAGCGAAAAGTTATGCCCGTTTTAAGGAGGATACCCTGAATCAGGTTTTGGTGGTGGTGGAAACTGAACAGAAACGAATCGGTGGATGGAATTTTTTTGTAGATTGGTTTTTTGTAGATGGAAGCAGATGGAAGAAACAAAACTGAACCAAAACAAATCTAAACCAGCAACCAGACTTAACCTAGGACACGAACTCAGAACTACGGACTCCGAAACTAAATTGTGCAAAAAGTTGAGCGGGGTTGTAGGTCAGGGAAACTAAATTTTTTTGTTGCTTTTTGTGGATGATAGGACTGAAACAAAATAAATCTAAAGGCCACACAAGTATACTGCACGGTGAACCTGGAAATCTGATACCAATTGATAGGAGGATGAGTCCTGATCTTCCGAGAGGTAGGGTAAACTTGATTGGGTGGAGATCTCGACGTTGATGATCCAAGGCTCCGAACGAACGAAACCCCGCAATCACTACACCACTGCTCCGTTGGTTATCACCCGTGTCACACGAATGACCTCGCCACGAAGGCTTATCCCTGCAAGCGCAATCAATAACACAAGCAAGAACAGAGAAGTTGCAATCAAAACTAAATTGATCACGAATTTGGGGTCTCACAACCGATGATCGGCAAACTGTTCAATGACAGATTGTAACTAAGCAAAACCCACCTGTTTGTGACAGTGGCTAGGTGGTATAAAGGAGGTGGAGGACGACCAGGGGGGTGCTGGGGTCGTGACCTAACCCTAAGACACATACATAATGGACTTGGACTCGATACAAGGCCCAATGGCTCAACTAGGTGATGCAACACCCTGACAGACTCTAAAATTTATATTGTTTTGAAGTTTCCCGTCGACCCCGAGGGAATTTTGATGTGGGGCCAGTTCCATTGGAAAGTTTATCCTCTCAGCTTTCCGTGCATATGTAGAACGTCAAAAACGGAGTCCGTATGCCTCATGTGCATCCATTTTAAGGTGGACTGCTCCTGGGCCCGAGTTGGACTCGAGTTTGAGTTGGGCTCGGTCTCTAACTTCTTGTTGGCGTATTTTCTCGTCCTCCACGCCTCCAAACCCCTATACATGTATCTCCATGTCCTCTCCATGGATCCTAATCATAATTAGTCCATTAGGTAGCAACATACTCTCAAAATTCACATATAAAGAATTGTTCAGGAACGAGCTCACCTCTAAATTCAATTGTCGTGCTCGAGCTCTAGTAATTGGACCTTGCATATCTACCATGTGAGTGTTGTGTATATCTGCAGGAGTGATGTCCACATCATTACCAATCTGTGACACCCTGTTCCGAAAATTGAACCAAGTGAATGCATATGTGTGCCCAGGATGTTCATCACACATACACATGTATTCCACAAACTGAATTCAGAATATAACCACGTACAAATAATGTTTAAGTACTTTATTACATCGACTCATTGTCTCACTCATGAATATCTAACTTATTCTTACAGCGGAAGCCTCTAAACAACAGCGGAAAATAACTAAACAGCGGGCTCCAATCTTCAACTCCACATGCATGTTGACGGTAGTTCGCACGCCTAGTACTCCACATGGTCCTTAAAGTACTCATCTCCTGTAGCTGATGTATATGTGATAATGCAAAGGTGAGTACATGTCGTACTCAGATAGTGCGGGAAAAGTATGACATGTAGCTTAAAACAAGGTAGGAAATAAAAAGGCTCGTTGCAGCAAGCAATTTTTATTTCACAAACATGGTAAAAACAGCATCTATTTCTAGATGAGTTAAATCCCAATATAACCAAGTAAGACCGCAATATTCCTTCACCATAATTCACCATTTATCAAGTCTCAACCAGCCAATAATCTTTCTCAGGTTCATCTCATACTCATAAATATTCATAACCATCTCATATTCATATAACCGAAACCAAGTTCATTGTCACGACTCAAAAAAGTCCCAAAACCAATCCCAATGACCATACCATAACCATACCGAATAAACATCCCAAGTTTTGCCCCTAATCATGGAAGTTGGCCAGCTGCTTGTGACTGAAAGCACGACTATCATGATAGTTTTACACTCTGCAGAGGTGGCACCACTTTACTCACAAGTTCGTGATTTCGTCACCCGCTGGTGACTAGAGAAACCTCCAGTATACCAGTACACATCCGTCGGTGTTTGGCCAAGAGATCACAAAATAGCCTTTACAAAGGGGCTACTAGATGTACGGACCCACTGAGGTTTCACCGGCAGGTTCGAATCACCATTCTCCCACCTACAGGCCCCCTCTTGTGCCATGCAGTTCCCAGAGCAGTCCTCCTTGACTCCCATTCCCCGCTCCATCCAACGTTCCATAACAAGCTAGCAACACACCTAATTAATCAGCTAAGCCGCACCCATACATGGCCTTGTGGTGGCACTGTTTTCCTGCCATATTCTCGCATGAACCGGTCCTTATATCTACAGCAAGTAAACCACCATCTCATCCAGCAACATCCACGAACCAATCATGCCTAGATCTCCCCGATTCCATGCTCATTATCATCTTCAAGTTCTCATCGTCATTATTCATATGAGTGCAGTAGCTAAACATGTTTTAATTCAGCTTCCCATATCCTGTAAATTAAACGAAGCAAAAAGGAAAAATGACCATACCCAATTCATCAACTTTCCCGGCAACAAGGTTGGTTAACAAAACTAGTAAACTCCTATAAAGGGTATCCCATCAAGTTGACTCAAGCATACGAGTTTTCGCAAGCAAAACAGTTTCGAAACATGGGATCAATATGGTCAAGGGGCACTTACTTGCTCCCGTGGCTCTTGTTGCTCAAGCGTCTCAAAGTTTTGGGGCTGTAGTTCCTCATAGATGGCCTCTTGAGCTTGTCCTTCTACTCATGACCATGCACATACAAAATTTACAGCAATCAATCATTATGCACAAACTTTACTCAAGATGCAATGGGGTAGATGAATGCAAATCCTATGGTGCTGTTTTATTAAACCAGTTTGTACGTGTTCTTGCATGTTTTAATGGGCTTTCATGGGGTTTTATTATGAATAAGGGTGTAGGGATCAAGTGTGGATGTGGTGATGATCTTGACTCAAGATCTAGATCAATTCCACCATCAAAAATCGATCAAAATGCGAGCTGTCCACACGCAAATGTTTCTGTTTGAAAGGGGCGAAGAAAACGGATGCGTAGAAACAGTGGCGACGTCGTAAGATGGGTAATGGAGACCTACCTCACTTCCTCCTTGTGGCAGGGCCTTTCTCCTAGCAACAGCAGCAGCGGAGAATTTTTCTAAGGAAGATTAGGGTAGGACAGATCGTCGGCTTCTTTTCCGGCGACGGCGAGGCGTGACGGGGCTCGACGACAGGGCTCGTCAGCGGGGCTCGACGACTGGGCTCAACTGCAGGGCTCGACGGTGGGGCTTGTCGGTGGGGCTCACCGGCGGGGCTCACCGGTGACCATACTCCGGCAGGGGGGGTGGCCAACTCGGCGACTTGGAGGGGGGGCTCCAACTTGGCGACTTGGGGAGGGGGAGGGCTGTGGCCAAGGGGGGCTGGGGGTTGTATTTATGATGGGGAGAAAAGAGAAGTCCTACTCCAATTGGAACTCAACCAAGAGTTCTAGTCAATTTTGAACTCAACCAAAGAGTCCTAGGGATCCCCCCCCTTTAGGCTGCGGCTACATTGGGGATAAATTTCCCCAAAATGTGGGGAAAATTCCCCTTTTGGGGAATTGGGGAATTTGGAAATTTTGGGGGAAATTTGGGAATGGCTCATTTCAGCTATCTTATTTCCATTTCTCAACATTTCTATGTCCCTTTTCCCATTTCTATATTCCCTCTCCATTCTATGTCCCTTTCTCCATTTCTATATTATCTTCTCCATTTCTATGGTTCTTTCTCCATTTCTATGGTTCTCTCTCCATTCCTATGGTTCTTTCTCCATTTCTAGGGTTCTTTCTCCATTTCTACTTCTTATCAAATGCTTCTCTACATGAAAAATGTATGCAATGCATGGTAATGAATTTGAGGGTGTTACAGAGTTGAAGTTGGAGCCTGCTGTATTAGCCATTTTCCTTTGTCGCTTAGAGTTTTCCGCTGCAAGAATAAGTTAGATATTCATGAGTGATGCATTGAGTCATTGTAATAAAGTACTTAAACACTATTTATTTGTGGTTATATTCTCAATTCAGTTTGTGGATTACATGTGTATGTGTGATGAACATCCTGGGGGGCACACATATGCATTCGCTTGGTTCTATTTTCAGAACCGTGTGTCACAGATTGGTATGAGAGCCACGTTGACCGTAGGACGCAAGCCTAGGTAGAATGGACACTCTAAAACACATAGGAACACCCCTATAAACTGTTATTTTCGAAAATTGCTTGCTGCTGCACTTCACTTGTCAATTCAGCCACTGCAAAGTGCTATTTCAGCCCCTCTTTTCTCTTCTATTGGACAGCAACACTTTTGCTTTCCTGCTTCATAGCTTCTGAAGTTTTGGAGTATTTTCTTCTTCTCTAAATATTCTCATGTCCTATTTATAGATGCCAGTCATTAGGAGCACAGAACGCATAAGGACTCGTCCACCACCACGTGGGAGTGCACTTAACCCCATTGAGGTGTCCGATGGACCATATTGGGAGGAGGTGAAGATGGAACCCCATGATGAAGAGAAAGTCAATAGCTCTATGCATGAGGAAGAATATCTGGAAGAGGTGGAACCATTCGAAGACGATATGGAAGATGATCCACAAGAACGGCATTGGTGTGCACCTTAGGAGGAATTTCACGCGGGCTTACACCCCGTGGAGCCTCATGAAGCTATGTCGGGAGGAGATGAATCGGAAGAGGAGCCACCCCTTGATGAGGCTGAGAATGAAGGTGATGAACGGGCCAACCGCTCAGTTCAAGAATTCCGGTCCGACGGAATGGAAGGAGGACACATATCCAAGGAGCTTAAAGAGTTTCTGGATTTCTGCAGCTTATACCCGGAGTATCTTCTCAAGAAAGTCCCTCATCTCGGACATGAAGAGTAGAAGGCTGAAGTAACCATCCTATCTAACGGTAGGTTTGTCACCTGGCACATCGCACCCACATGGAGAGCTACAAGGCCAGAAGCTATCGATGATGCTGCATGGGATGCACCCACCGGACTGTGCTACGCCTTCCGTGAGCAGCTTGAGGACATCACTTTTGAGCTGCACCCGTGTTGGAAGAGTGGTACATGGGAGATCATTGGACCCCATGTAGGAGCTCTTTCCAACCCACAAGCTTCTGACAATTCTCAGAGGTTGCTAGTGGAGTTAGGAAACCGCTATGCAAGCGCACAAGAAAAGATCCGTTACCTCCGCAAGAAGCTGTATTTGCTGGACAAACAGAAGGAGACTTGTGCCAACGCAGGAGCAAATGGAGCACCAGCGTCATCTATCACAGCATGGACTGCTGACTCACCATGGCATTCACCCATATATGGACCACCTCCGCTACACGGCAAGAACAGCACCGGTTCTCACGATTAAGTTTAGGTTTCCATTGAATAAAGCTGTAATAGGAACGTTTAGATCGTAGTAGCCTGAATAAGAGTGGTGTGCTGAATTTTTGTGATGATTGCTTGGGTTATGTGCTGGTGTGAGTTGTGGGACGCTTCGGTGAATGTCCACATCCACACGTAGTGGAGAGATTTGAGATGCTTCGGCACGTGTTCACATCCTCATATAGGATGAAATTAATAAAAGAAGATACTTAGTTCATACACCTTGACACATATAGTTGGGGAATCACTTCTTTCAATTCTAAATTCTATTCCGAGAGTAAGCATTAAAATAAGGGGGTAGACTTTCTTGCCAAACTTATCGTCCTGGATTCCCAAGGGATTGACATAATACTTGGAATGGACTGGTTAAGAAAGCACAACAGAATGATTCAATGTGCTCAGAGGATCGTGTAGTTGACGAGTGAGCACGGTACTCGTATTGAGTTCGAGGCGGCCCAACCGGCAACCGAGAAGGCAGTGCTGAACCACGTCGAAGAAGCGACATTGTAAAGCATTCCGGTGGTTCAAGAATATTCAGATGTGTTCCTGGAAGAACTTCCAGGTATGCCACCTGACCGGGACATTGAATTTTCTATTGATAGTACCCGGAACTGCACCTATAGCGAAGAGGCCGTATAGGATGCCCGCTAATGAACTAGTGAATCTCAAGAAGCAAATTCAGGAGCAGCTAGAAAAGGGTTTTATACGCCCAAGCTCGTCACCATGGGGAGCTCCCGTGCTCTTCGTAGACAAGAAGGATGGGACCCAAAGGATGTGTGTGGATTATAGGTCTCTCAATGAGCTGATAATCAAGAATAAATAACCGCTGCCCCGTATAGAGGCCCTGTTAGACCAAATGAAAGGAGCACGAATTTTCTCCAAGATTGATCTTTGTCGGGATACTTCCAGCTGAAGATTAAGCCCTTCGACATACCCAAGACTACATTTCGAACATGGAATGGTTCGTATGAGTATACCGTTTTTTCTTTTGGGTTAATGAATGCACCCGCATACTTTACGTACCTCATGAATAAGGTCGTCATGGAGTACATGGACAAGTTCGTCGTGGTTTTCATCGATGATATCATGGTGTATTCGAAGAGCGAGGAAGAACATGAAGAACACTTGAGGTTAGCATTGCAGAAACTGCGAGAGCATCAATTGTATGCTAAGTTCAGCAAGTGCCAATTTTGGCTAAAGGAGATATCGTTCTTGTAAAAGCCCAAGAAAGTGACTTGCAAAGAAATATTCATCACCTCACAACACCACAGCTCATGTGGTGGATATCTCATGAACACTTGTGAAGAGCAAGTAAACACCATCAAAAGGGGTGATTAGAGGGGAAAGCCCTAATTTCAAAAAGTAGGAGTCATACACATAAACATGAAAGGTTGAGGTCACCCCTAGACCTTAAATAGTCTTGGGAAGGCTCAGGCCAAATTTCATGCAAATCCAATACGTTTTGAGGCACTTTTGGAGACATTTGAAAAAGGGGCTAATTTGAATGCAAATTCAAATTGCAGCCACTTTCATCACTTGAATTCAAAAGTTGGCTTCATATTCAAACTCAGCACATTTTTCGGATTTAGTCTATCAATTTTCATCCCCATTTGAGTTCAGCTTGGCAGGAGCTAATTTGAGCAAATTCAAACCAAATTTGAATTTCAGCCGCAAATATGCTCAAATTCCTTCAAACCCAATGTCAATTTGAATCATTCAAATTCAGAGACCCAAACATGTTGTTTGATCAAGTTACCAGGGACAAGGGGGTCACACAAATTAAGAGCAGTAAGAATTTAATTTTGGAGGACAATTTTGGAGCCTGTGGGGCCCTCCTGTCAGCCACAATGGAGTGCAAACCGACTGAACTCAGTGTACTCGGTTCCCAGGCTCGCAGTGAGAGGGGTGCGCGGTGACCACGCCGAAGGCCACCAAGCGGTACCGGCCAGCTGCTGCTTCGGTGGGGGAGGTGGCTCAACAGGTGTTGCGCCCTCCACTGCCTTCGGTTGGTTATAAAAGGCACGAGATCGGCCGGCGAGCTCCTCTTTCGCGCACCTCCGCAAACGGCCGCCTAGCCGCCCGTGTTCTGATCCCGTGCAAACCGAGCTACGATCGTTCTCTGCCCTCGACGTCCATAGAAAAGCGGAGCGCTAGATTGTCCTCAACCTCACCACACAAACCGTTTCATGGTTCGACCTTCGTGCACAAATAATTTCCCAGTTTAGGGTTGGGAGCTTATTTCGGGACCCGATTAGGTTTAGGATAAATTCGGGAAGATCGTCGTGTGGGAGGGCAAACAGAGCTGAGAAATGGCATCTAGAGGTTCTTGCACCCCTCCTCGATCAAAAACTGGAAAGAAACCACCGCCAGAACCATAGGTTCTCCGAGGAACAGCTTGGCGGAAGAGGGGGTCGTCGGTGAGGTCCGGTTTGCCAGGTGTTTCGGACCCAACTGAGGTCATGCTGAGCTTCCCGAGGCTTCCCTGAACGTGGTGACGCGATTAGCGTGCGAAGGGGGTAGTTAGGAGGACAGGAACACATTGCCGATGTTGCACGGAGACAGCGCTCGTCGCCGGCGAGCTACAGCGGTTAGCCGGCGGAGGCATGGTGTCCAGCGTGTTCAGCGTCCGAAGTTACGTGGGTGCGGCAAGTCTCACCGTCGCCAGCGAGCTAGGTTGCCGGGAACGCCGACCTCGCCGGAGCTCCGGCGACTCGGAGCGGCGGCATCAGGAGGTTGATGAAGGCGCGGGTCCCATGTGTCAGCCGCTGAGTTAAGCGTGCGCGAGAGCGCGGTTAGTTTAAATTAAATGGGTGGGCCCCGCTGTCAGTCTCCGGGTGAGCGCGTGAGACAATTTTCTGTAGGAAAATAATTCAGGGATCAGCAAAAACTTTAGAAATTCATAACTTGGGTTAGAAGTGTCCAAATCCAGTGAACAAAATTTTTTTGGATTCTTCTCTTCGAGTACTATCCAGCAAAACAAGTTTCAACTCATGAAACTTAATAGTCTTCCAGAATTAATTCCCAAAATTTCAACTGTTAGGAATTTTATCTGGAGAATTACTTTGTGGAAAATTCTCAAATTTGGCTGGGAGGTTCATTAGAAAACCTTTGAGTCACAGTACAATTTTCAGACCCATCCAAGATCATTTATTCCCCCTAATGGTGTGATTAAGTGAACTGTCCTGAGAAAATAGAAAAATGTACAGAAACATTTTTCAGATTTTCTCAAATCTTGTTTAGGGCATAACTTAATCTAGAATTCTTCAAATGACATGAAACCAATTCTATTAGAACCATCTAAAATTCTAGTTTCCAGAAAGTAATGGTTGGAGCCATGAAAATCCCTGGAATTCCTTAGAGGCTCTACTAATGACCAAATAGGCTTTTATTTATACAAGGTTCAAATGAACGTTGTTTCCAATGAAACTTGGTCAAGACTCTGGTTAGGACCCTACCAAGCCACTATAAAAATTTCGGAGCCAAAGGGGAGGGCTAGCTAGAGTTATGGTAATTACATGTTCAGTTCTAAACTTTGCATTTAAATTGACATATAGTATATCGTTTACGTGTAGTCGCTGAAGGCGAGGAGACCCCAGAAGTGCTCGACTTTCTCCTTCCGGATGAAGCCCTAACCACTGACCAGTAGCAACAAGGCAAGCCCCGGTTTGCATTAACAAATTTTACAAAGTTTTGCTTTATGAATACTTAGTATGAAGTATGGTTGTGCATTAGGTGTAGGATGGATGAAACCCCAATTGCATAACCAGAATTTTCCTACAAGAGTGAGGGTAGTGTCTAAGACCTCGAGTAGACAGGCTATGCTTAATGATTCATAGAACTTCGGTACAAGTCGAGTAGTTGGAATCTACTCGCGAGTTTAGCCTTTGGGACTCACGGGATTGGTTCGAGTGATGTGAGATCACTTTAGTAAGAAAATGAGACTAGGCAGGGACTAGGGCGCAGCAAGAGGAAGTCTTGTGTGCGCAGCCCTGCCCGGTCCGATCCATGTGCGGCCCACGCTGATCAAGTTTGAACGTACCGAAGGCATATCGGATATATGGGCCCCAGTAAACCGATGTAACCTATACCTCCGAGCGTCGAGGAATAACGCACCGATTTATAGGTGTAAGATGAGGGTAGCAAGGTGCAAGTCTGCTAACAGGCATAGAGAGATGCTCCATGTAGGGAACCTCCTGCTCATTTTGGTGCGACTGGTTCGGCGTTTGGGCTGTTTGGTGAAAGGTTGTCCCGTACGACATCGAGTGAGCGTGCTGTGCAGCTCCACGGATGGGTGTACGTGACGTGCTCTTCGGGTGTCCCTGCAGGCGTATATCAAGTCGATTCGCCGTCCCTCGCGGTGATGACTACCACTTGGTCACTGAGTCATGACGTAGGTTAATATATGAAATGTGATGATTTAATATTGCTGTTATCATAAAATTGTATTGCTACATATGTGCCACCAAATATTGCTCACTAAATTTCATATTCATGAACTGTTAACTTGTGGCTAAAAGGTGAACTAAGGATGAACTTGTAGGCGTGTCCGTTTGCTGCAAATTACCATCCCATTGTACTTGTAAACTGCATGTAGAGTTTAATGCCTAGGTGAGTCGGTTAAGTCTTATTGAGCCATCGTGCTCAAGGTTGCTGCTATAAGTGTTTTTCAGGTGATGACTACCCCACGGACTCGGTTTACGAGTCCACCGGCGAGGGCTACCCATCCGTCAAGGACCACAGCTTAGTGGGAGCCGTACACGCCGCGCTGAGCTGAGGAGTGCAGCTAGTGTGGGTTGCCCATAGGGC
The DNA here is from genome assembly GCA_030760725.1 of Neostapfia colusana. Taxonomy (NCBI): domain Eukaryota; kingdom Viridiplantae; phylum Streptophyta; class Magnoliopsida; order Poales; family Poaceae; genus Neostapfia; species Neostapfia colusana. The sequence continues at coordinate 96,294,260 of JASWHV010000007.1, read as the reverse complement.
TGGGCAACCGACATTTGCTAGGTAGATGATGTGAGTTGTATAAACATAGCTTCCACTTTTGTAATCCCATTTCTAGTTTGTAACTGAAGTCTATGTAATACAATGTTGTTCTTATGATGTGTGCTGTCGGGTGTCGCATCGTGCGGCACCACCCTCTGCGATCCTGGATGCGCGGATTCCGGTTCGCCACAGGCTGGTATCAGAGCTGCATTGGGGATAGCACACTAATTAAGGACTGTATTACGGGAAAATTTAGGTTTACGGTGAGGATTCGCTAGTTTGCGCAAGTAAGGACTATAATGACATAGTTACTTAAAGTGGCAAGACTAACATATATGTTATAATTCTTAATTTTAATTATGTAACGACGCACCTACGCTCAGGTAAAAATGGTAAGGAATGCAATCAAAAGTGGTTCAATTTCGGTTAGCTCCCCTGACGAGGAACGTTGTTCAGGGATAGGTCTCACAGCTTGGTGTGAGACGTTAATATGAAACTCTTGGACTCTTCATGTTCCTGAGTTCATATGAAACTCTGATCCCTAGCGTACATTAGGCAAGCAAGTGGAGACCCCATCGTGTGGTCAGTAACGCGATAGTGTGTTTGTCTGGAAGTAGCCCAGGAGGACATGCGCAGCGCTTGCCATCAGCATGCCCTGCAGGGCAGTAGGTGGTATCTGTTGGGCAGATAAAATTCCCAACCGTGACGACCCGTTCGCTCTCTACTCAGGTTCCCAGTCGTGTGGTGTTAAAACACGATCATGTACCTTGAGACGTGGCTTAACTCAAGGACGGCCGTATGGCAATGATACGGGCGTTTGTATTTACTTTTAAATATGGACCTGCCTGAAACGAAAATAACCTTTGAGTGCATCATTATTGGGTGTTTTTCTGCAGGTACTAACTATGTATGTATGCTGTGTAGTATACGTGTGCGAGCAACCGCTTAGTGCCACAATTGAGACGTATATGCCGGTAAATCCGGTTAGGATTTTCTTTTGTGAGGAACGTAGTACCGACATATCATAGGAATGTGCATGAAATATAATGATAACCAGAAACTAAAATCACCAAGTTTCAACATTTAGGACCCTGGTTGGGTAGAAAAGTTCAATAGTTAATCAGTTTAGCTCAAAGGGATTGAAAAACAGCGTGCTCTGTTTTGGCAGCAAGTCTGCTGAACTTTTACAGAGCATAACTCACAGATAATTTAGCCAATGGAGGTGTGGGATATAGTTTTGGAAAGGTGTTTAAGTGATCTACAACTTTCTTGTAGACTCCCAGAACTGAATCACACCTTAAACTGGATGAAATTCCAGATGAATGTAAACTGTCCAGAATCAGGACAGATTTAAAATACTATCTGGACTGTTCTGTTTTTCAAGCATAACTTCCTGCAGAAAATTACAAATTATCATATGATACATATTTGGAAAGGGTAGGAGATGTGTTACATCTTTGTAATTCAAAGTTTCTGCAATTTCAGCACGGAACAAAGTGGAAATTACAGTTGAAAACAGCAACATCCGAAGGCGGTGCTGTTGAAATTCTTCCAGAAATTCTGTTGGTTTGAATTACCATAACTTTTAAACCAGAGCTGATCTGAGGGCAAATAAATACTCGTTGGAAATATACTGAAGTTAACTTTAACTTTGGTATTCAGCTTGAGTCATGAACATGCCCATCACCAGATCAAATCTGGGATATGTGGAAACTAGTCATTCTGGCAGAGGGATGACAGTGGAACTCATTTGAGAGATTGTTGTACCCTAGGGGGCTTAACTTCCAATGGGGTAGAACATACTCATGAGCAGTTATATTCGACTAGTGAAAGATTTGAGTATATGCCCTACCCAAGTTTCTTTTACTAGAGACCATGTTTGTGTCGTATTGAAGATAAAAGGGTAGTATACGTGATGACAAAGCGATATTAACGTCTCGTAGTGACCAAACCTAGTTGAGATGAACTTCCAAAGAGGAAGTCCATCAAGTTGGATTTAACTAGCTTGTATTTGGTCTGGTAATGGGGTAGCTTGTGCAAAGTTAATACATTATCTATATATGAGATGTATCGCATGTTTTACTGTCATTATGTTTTACGCCTATTTTATTGGACAGCATGAAGTATGTTGCGGGACTGATTTTTAGTGTCGTATGGTTGCTGATGGTTCACACTCGTGTCACGCATGAGGTCGGTGGCTGTAGCCAGCAGGGGGGTGATGACTCCCAGCCACCTGCCTACGACAGCACCCCGCAGCAACAACCACCACTGCTGCCTCCGCTTACACTAGCAGACATGATCGCCGCCCTGGTGGAAAATCGTCAGGAGCAGACCGACCTGGTCCGCACGATCGTGCAAAATACGTCCCAGGCAGGGGAGCGTTAAGAGAGGGGGCCTCGTGAGCCCCATGATGTGACGTACTCGGACTTCATGAGTATGCACCCTCCGGTATTCACAGACGCAGCAGAACCCCTGCAGGCTGACAACAGGCTGCGGACAATTGAGTCCAAATTCGGGCTGCTCCAGTGTAAGGAGCGGCAGAAGACTCTGTTCGCGGCGCAGCAGCTTCATGGTGCCGCTGGCGCGTGGTGGGCAAACTATGTCGCCTCACTGCCGGCTGGCAATGCCGTGGAGTGGGAAGAATTCCGGGAGGCGTTCCACGCCAACCATATACCTCCCGGGATAATGAAGCGGAAGTTCCAAGAGTTCTTGGAGCTGAAACAGGGCGGGAGGAGTGCCCATGACTACTCCCGTGCCTTCAACCATCTGGCGCAGTATGCGTCAGATTATATATCCACTGAGGAGAAGAAGCGAGAGCACTTCTTCGGGGATTAAATCCCGAGATGAAGACGCATTTCGTCCAATGCAATCACGGCACGTTCAACGATCTCGTCAACGCCACGATAATGCAAGAAGACGCTCAGCGTGAATTGGCGGCTGAGCAGCGAAAGCGCAGCACTCCACCAAGCAGTGGGGGTGGAGCTCCTCAGAAATACAGCATGGTGTATCGGACACCATACGGTCAGCAATGGCATCCACCGGCGCGACCTCAGCAGTTCAGGGTTCGTTCTTTCCAGCCACCCCCGTTCCGACCGCCGATGCCACCACCACGACCGCAACAGCAGCAGCAGATGGTGCCCCGAGCGTTTCCACCACCACAAAGCGCCCCTGGTTTCCGTCCACCGATCAGCGGATGACCGCCTCGCTACACTAGCTTTACGTGTGGCCAGGCGGGCCATTTCTCGAAGGACTGTCCCTAGGGGCAGCAGAGCAGCGGGCAAGCCCAGTTCCAGGGCAGTGCTCGAGGCCGACCTCCGGTCAGGAAGGTTGGTCAGCGAACTGGGGGCGTTCGCAACCTCAGCATTGAGGACGCCCCAGAGGGAGAAAACGTGCTGGCGGGTATGTTCACTCTCAACGACCAGGCAATCATCATATTATTTGATTCGGGTGCAACCCACAACTTCATAAGTGCATCATATGTGGTTAAGCATCAACTGGAAGCCTTTTCAACCGAGTGCTCTTATATGATCTGCTCACCGGGAATAAAGATTTCAGCAACTATGATGATCCTAAAGCACCACTGTGCTTAGGTGGGAAAATATATCCCACCACTATGATTATTCTTGAGGGGCAGAAGACTGATGCAATCTTAGTGATGTCATGGCTAAGTTACCATGGCGCTGTCCTAGAAACCTTATCAAGGACGGTTCACCTCAACTCTCCACTATACCGTCCGCAGTCCCTCATACTAGACAATCCAGTACCGGAAGTTTCAGCAACGCATAATACTGAAACTCTCAAGTTAGAGGACATCCCCGTAGTCCAGGAGTACCCCGACGTATTTCCGGATGACCTTTCGGGCATGCAACCTGAGCGGGATGTGGAGTTCAAGATTGAGCTTGCACCCGGGACTAGTCCCATATCAAGGAGACCCTACAAAATGGCTCCGAATGAGCTGGCTGAATTGAAAGAGCAGCTCAATGATCTGTTGAGCAAAGGTTTCATTAGGCCGAGTTCCTCGCCTTGCGGATGCTCGGTGCTGTTCGTTAAGAAGAAGGATGAAACCTTGAGGCTGTGTGTGGATTACCGGCCGCTCAACGCCGTCACCATCAAGAACAAATACCCACTGCCCCGCATTGACATCCTGTTTGATCAGCTTGTGGGTGCAAGTGTGTTCTCCAAGATGGATCTTCGCTCTGGATATCATCAAATAAAAATCCGGGTGGAGGATATCTGTGACGCCCCTATCCCGAGAAGAAAAAAAACATCTCGGAACCGAGACTGATGCATATGTGTGCCCAGGATGTTCATCACACATACACATATAATCCACAAACTGAATTCAGAATATATATAACCACGAATGAATAGATTCAAGTACTTTATTACATCAATCTTTATTGCAGCGGAAGTCTTATCTTAGCAGCAGAAGTCTTATTCTAGCAGCGGAAGTCTTCTAGACTATAGCGGAAGCAAACTAAGCAGCAGCAGCGGCTCCATCTCTACTCCACAGGCAAGGTTGAGGGTAGATTACACGCCTAATACTCCACATGGTCTTCATAGTACTCCTCTCCTGTTGCTGATGGTGTATGATAATGCAAGGGTGAGTACATGACGTACTCAGCAAGTGTGGAAAGTATGACATGTAGCTTACAACAAGGTAGGTATAAAAAGGCTCATTGCATAAAAGCAAAGTTTATTTCACAAATCATGATAAAAACAGCAACTAGCTTTAAGTGAATGTAATCCCAACATGTATTTAAACATCAACATACCTCCATCATGATTCACCACTTTTCATATCTCATCCGAACATTTATCTTCTCAACTTTTCACATGCTCATGAATACCATATCGTATTTGTAAAATCCCCAAAAAGTTGTAGCAAAAAAAAATTCAGCTCATGTACACCTAGGAAAAACGAGGGCAATTAAAACATTGAATTATAACGGTGTGAGTTCAAAGTAAGGATTCAAACTTCCCAAAACCTCCCAACATGGAGATCTAAATTCATAACTTTGGTCTTCATATTTCAAATATTCAACCTCCAAAATTTCAGCTCGTTTGGAGGGGTTTTAGTATTTGTTTGGGATTAAAAGAGGAAGCCCTCTAATCTGAATTTCAAATTCAGTTTCAAATCCCAATTTCCTAAATTTGCAAATTTTGTTCCACAAATGTGTTCTCCACATTTGAATTAGCAGCCATGCCAAAAATCAGAAACTTTGGGCTTGGTTTGCTATGTTTTTGGAGCAAGGCAAAGGGGAGAATTCAAATTCTATTTCAAATTCAAATGACCAAACACAATTCAAACTTCACACCAGAATTCAAATCATTTGAATTCAGAAAGTTTAAACCATGACTTGGAGTGAAAGTATAGCCTTAAATGCTGAGTAGCTGGGAGAAAAATATCAGTGAAAAATTTGATTAAAAAGGAGAAAGTGGGACCCAGGGGTCAGCCTCACAAAGGGGCTACCGCCTCTGCCGACTTTGGTCGAACAGAGAGAGCTCGGCAGCTCCCGCTTGCAACCCACGCCCGAGGAGCACCGCGCCACCTCCTGATTCTTCCGGCTACATGATCATCCGTCCGTGCCACAGCCGCAGCACATTTTCCCTTGCCCTCTCGGTACTCAGCCGACGTGCTTCCCAGCCCTCTGCTCGAGCGCACGAGCAAAACCACCGAGCTCCACTGATCGCCTCGGGTTCCTGCTGTTGATCATCTTCCCGCGACACCAGCGCCTAGCTCAGCCACCCACCAGCGCCGCCGGAGCCTCCTCAACGTTTTCCACCCTCTCCTAGGCCGTGGCTGACCGTCTACACCGGCGCCGAGCTGTTCTTCTCCGAAGAAAACAGAGCACGACACCGCCGCCTCGGTTCCACGTCTTCCGACCGACTCCGACCTCCCCAGCGCGAGGAAAACCACCCAGAGGTGCGTAATGGAGTCTAGTTTCTCACACCGATGTCCTTTTGTACTTTACCATCGCCGGCTAGCCGGAATTTGGAGATTTCTGACAGTGCACGTGGAGGACCGATCGAGACAACTTCGGGAAATTCTTCACACATGTTGGATCATCGGGTATCCGGCCTTAGCCACAGTTACTAGACCCCCTAGCGCCCTCCCATGCTGAAGCACAATGCATAACATCTTTTCTACAACCCTAGCGATGAGAATCCGTCGCCGCCGGCTGAAACGGCTCGGTTCACCGTCGAGCTCCTATTTGTGGGCGTTTTCAGCTCCGCCTAGGGGTAGCATCATGTTCTACGTGCTTCAGGGATTGTGTACGGCCCCTTAGATCATCGGTTGAGGCTTGGGAAGTGCGGTTCATCGCCGGCACCGCGCCACCGAGCCGCCTCGCTGTCGCCGATGAGTTTCCTGGTGTTTTCATAACCCGAAACCTTGCCCGGCTGCTTGGCTGTGATCCGAGGGGTGGTGTAGCATGAAACCTTAGGAATAATGGTGGAGAAACGGGCAAGAACACGGTGCGCCACTGTCGGGTCCGGCGTGCGCACGCGGGGGCCAGTCTCGGGAGGTTGAAGAAACGTCTGACAGTGGGCCCCCCTGTTTAGTCTCTGTGTAAATTTCCAACAGAAGGTTATTCGGGTTTGAAAAATCCATAACTTTGTGTAGAAAACTCCAAAAAGGGTGAGACCAATTTTTTTGGAATCCTCATGAAGAGGAATTCACAGAGTAATAAATTGCTTGCTATGAAAATGCCCAGGAATTTCTGTAGAATTGTTTTTATTAAATCCTTTAGAGATTTATTACCGGAACAATTCTTCATGAAACATTTTCAAATTTGGGCAGCAAATCCTTTTCATGGTTACTGATCTCCAGTAAAAATTTGGGCTTCATTGGATTTCATTTGCTAGTCTAAATTGCTTTCCAAAGATCAGCCTTTATTTGGAAATTCAAATTTAAGCAGATACTTTTTCCGAACTCCTATCCAACTTCAAAAATCCATATCTCTCTGTTGGTAGCTCCAAAAATGGTGAAAAATTTTTTGTTAGAACCATGGAGACTTACCATAATCAGATCTTCCACTTTTAGCTATGTAAAAACTCCTGATTTGGGCTCAAAATTTTGACAAGCCTTGTACTTGTAGGAATTTTGGAGACTACATTGTGCAATGACATTTTTCTCCAAATTTTGCTCAGATCATCCTTAGAGGGTCTAGTCTTCACTGTAAAGATTCCAAAGCCAAATAAGGATCCTAAATAGCAGTAGCTATGAATAGAAGTTTACTTCTTATAAGTCCTAAATACTTATACATATATTTTGTTACATTTCATAATAGTGACCCAAGTTGAGGACGCACCGGAGCCCTTGGACGTCCTGCCACCTGAAGCTAACTTTCCGTTTGAATCGCAACCAGTCAAGCCCCGGTTTGCACTTAAGTACCTTTTATAAAGCTTTTCATTTGTATCACTTATGTCTAGGTTGAAATGTATGCATTGGAGTTAGGGTGATTGAAACCCCACTTGCATAGCCTTTTTAACTCCTATAAAGGGTTGGATAGTTTATAAACTCGACGAGTAGAGAATGCCATGCTAATGTTTAGGATCTCGGTACAAGTCGAGTGGTTGGAAGCTACTCGCGAGATAGTACTTATCAGACGTTATGAGAAGAGGTAGAAAATTGCTTGAGTTGTGAAAATGAGACCCGGAAGGGGGGATAGGATGCAGTGAGCAGAGGTCTCACGTGTGTATCCCTGTTGGCGTCGGTTGAGGACCGTCCGTGTGCAGTCCTGCTGGACAAGTATCGAACAGTACCAGATGCATAGAGGCGTAAGGGAACTAGAAAACCGATGTAATTGGTTAACCTGGGTGCCGAGGCTTACCCAACCATAAATATGAGTGGGTTGAGGGTAGCAAGGTGTAAATCTGCCGGTGGGCACAGTCACGCTCCACGCGGGGACCTCCTGCCTGTTACGGATGGACCGGTTTGGCATTTGGGTTGCCTTTGAAAGGTTGTTGCATACAACAGAGTAGGAAGGGGTGTGGAATCACCCTTCTGAAAATGGCTGTATGCAACGTGTTATCCGGGTGTGTCTTGATTGCAATCACCGTCCCTCGTGTATATTTGAGAACCCGCTTGTTCATTGCGCTGTGACGTAGTAAGAAGTGAAATAAGCCTACTGAATATGCTGCATTGAAATATTAATGTCTTGAAACCTTGTATGCTGTAGTTCTAGAGCTAATTAAGTTTATATTTCACTTTGGGCATCTCCACACCGGAGGAAAGCGTTTCTTTTTTGACTGTGGACTTCCGATGTGAGGGCTGCCTAAGGCTCAATAAACTGCTGCTATAAAACTGAAAATAAGGATCAACTTGTAGGCATATCTTTATTGTAAAGTCCTTTTTCCTATCTTACACATCATTGCATGTAGAGTTCCATGCCTAGGATTGTCGGTTAAGACTTGCTGAGCCATCGTGCTCACGGTTGCAATATTTGAGCTGTGTGCAGGTGAGAGCTATGAGGAGGGGTCCGAGGACGAGGCGGTGCCCCCGTCAGGGTACATGGCCGAGCTGGAGCCCTGCACGCCGCTGTGATCTCCGGTTACATGTTGCTAGTGTGTAGCGTCCCCAGGCTGGACGGCTGACTTTTGCGTATTAGAGAGCAGTTATGTATAATACTTCCGCTGTATAATTAAGCTTTTTAAAATACTTCCGCTGTTTTATATCAAATAAAAGTTTGTATGTTGTTCTTTAATCTTTTCGTGTGCGCTGTTGGGTGCCGCATCTCACGGCACCACCCCATGCGATCCTGGAGTGGGTGAACCATGGGGTGGTTTCCACATACGTGGTATCAGAGCCGCATTGGGAATAGCACGCTCGAAAAGAGCCTATTTTGAAAATTTAGAAGTAGTCGAGTAAGGATTAGTCATTAAGCCCACATAAGATCTATAATAGTAGTAGTTACTAAGGTGGAAAAGCTAACTTATGTGTTATACATTCTGTAACGACGCTCCGACGTCAGGTAAGAGGTAAGGTACGCCACCGCAGGCAGATCAATTGCGGAAACTCGCCAATACGAGTAATTGTATGGAAGGTTATACCGTGGCTTGGCACGGTAGTTAATATGAGTCTCTGAACCTTCTCATGGTTCTGAGAGCATATTAAAACGCTGATCTCCAGCGTGCTTGAGGCAAAATTGAGAATACCCCATCGTGTGGTAAGCAACACGATAGTATGCAACTCTTGAACGTTCAATGTTCAAAGGGCCATACGCAGCGCTCGCCATCGGCGTGCCTCAACGGTCAAGAGGTAGTAGGTGGTTGTATGCGTATTATTTATTCCATTCTCACAACACTATTGTATAGACTGGATGAGCTAAATCAACATGTTCTGATCATTTGAATGGTATGAATGCAGAATGGTGCGTACAAGGTCCACGCAAGAGGAGGGAGGTCCGAGTCAGGTTCTTTGTGATGAGTCTCCAGCTCCGGAGCAAACCACGACGCAGCAGCAACCACCTCCTCCGCCGCCAGAACTTCCAAGAAATCTTGTGGAGGTTCTCGCCGCAGTGCTCTGCTCGCGCGACGAGCAAACTGAGTTGCTGCGGATGCTAGTTCAGCAGAATGCGTCCCGTCCAGGAGGACGCCAAGACAATCGGCAACGCCAGCCCCAACAAAGCTCTTATTCAGAATTCCTGGCGACCCATCCACCGGTCTTCACGGAGGCCAAAGAACCATTGGAGGCGGACAGCTTTATCTGCACTCTGGAGGCGAAGTTCGGGCTGCTACAGTGCACCGAACACCAGAAGGCACTGTACGCAGCGCAACAGCTTCAAGGCGAAGCCGGTACATGGTGAGCGAACTACATCGCCTCATTACCGATTGGCCATGCCGTCACATGGGCGGAGTTCCGGGAGGCGTTCCACGCCTACCATATACCTCCCGGTGTTATGGAGAGGAAGCTCCAGGAGTTCCTGGCGCTACGACAAGGCGAGAGGAGTGCTCATGAGTACTCCAGGTCATTCAACCGACTGGCGCAGTATGCGCCAGGATTTGTGAGAACGGAAGACGACAAGGGCAACGCGTACTTCCGGGGCCTGAATTCGAAAATGAAGGTCCATCTCGCCCAAAGTAATCACAGCACCTTCAACGACCTTGTTAATGCCGCGATTTTACAAGAGAATGCTCAGCGCGAGCGTAGTTCTAATAAGAGGAAACGCAGCACGCTGACGAGCAGCAGTGGTGGGACGCCACAAAAATACCGCGTGGTGTATCGCTCACCATCCGGTCAGAGATGGTAGCCACCGGCTCGACCGCCTCAGTTCCTCGGTCGACAATATAATGTGCCAGGCTTCCGACCAACGTATCCACCACAGCAACAGAAGAAGCAAAGGATGGTCCCGCATGCGCCTCAGTTTCAACAGCGCGCACCGGGATTCCGTCCTCAAGTCGGCGGGACCCCGACACCTTACACGTGCTTCACGTGTGGCCGTGTCGGGCATATTTTGAGGGACTGCCCTGAGCCGCGACAGGGCAGGGGTGCAGCACCGTATCATGGTGCTAATCAGCCCCGCAATCAGCCAAAGAAACCAGCACCAAAACCCAGCAACATCCACCACATAGCCATCGAAGACGTGCCGGAAGGCGAACCCGTCCTCGCGGGTATGTTCTCTTATTTAGATCATCCCGTAGTCATACTTTTCGACTCCGGTGCCACCGATAATTTCATAAGTCAATCTTATGTTATTAAATATCAACTGCCTATCATTCCCACAAATAGTTCATACTTGATATGCTCTCCGGGTGGGAAAATAACAGCTGATAGAATGGTCTATAGAGCACCTTTACAATTAGGTGGGAATCTATATCCGACTTCTCTAATCATGTTAGAGAGTCATAAACTTGATGTCATTTTAGGAATGTCATGGCTACATCACCATGGTGCTGTTCTTGACATCATTCCATGTGTGGCTCGTTTAAATTCTCCACTTCATGAACCACATGTTCTTATTTTTGACCGTTTGGTTCAAGAAACTCCAGCCACATATAACATGGAAGCCACAAAACTTGAGGATATTCATTTGGTCCGTGAATACCCGGATGTCATTCCGGATGATCTTCCGGACATGCCACCTGAAAGGGATGTCGACTTCAAGATCGAACTTGTACCGGGGATGACATCAATATCGCGGAGACCATACAAGATGGCTCCGAATGAGCTAGGTGAATTAAAAGAGCAGCTCAATGATTTAATGAAGAAGGGTTTCATTCGACCGAGTTCCTCGCCATGGGGATGCTCGGCGCTGTTTGTGAAGAAGAAGGATGAAACCTTGAGGTTGTGTGTGGATTACCGACCTCTCAACACCGTCACCATCAAGAATAAATATCCACTGCCCCGCATTGATATTCTCTTCGATCAACTTGTGGGTACGAGTGTATTTTCAAAGATGGATCTTCGCTCCAGGTATCACCAAATCAAGATCCGAGCGGAGGATATTCCGAAGACAGCCTTCTCAACGAGACATGGGTTGTATGAATACCTCGTCATGTCTTTTGGTCTCACCAACTGTGACACCCTCATTTTTTATTTCTCCATGTATTCATATTTTATATAGAGAAAACATTTTAAAATAAATAGAAACAGAAAAGAAATAAAAAAGATAGCCAAAAAGAGCTTAACCCAGTTCACAGAGAGCGCCAAAGACAATTCCCGCGGCCCGCTGGCCACGTGGCGCCTTTAGAGCTCATCCCCACAAAAGGGGAGAGGTCCGCCGCTTACTGGCTACGTGGCAGGCTCGGGGCTCGTCCCTGCGGCAGAGAGCGAGGTCCAACCCCGTGGGACACGTGTTTCCCCCGGAGCTAGCCTCTGCGGAGGAGCGAGGCCAGTTCCGCAGGACACGTGTCGGCTGCGGAGCTAGTCACCGCGGAAAAGAGAAGACCAGCCGCGTGGGACATGTATCGCTCTCGGAGGTCACCTCTGAGAGGTCCGGCCCCACAAGACACGTGTCGCTCTCGGAGCTCAACTCCAAGAGGTCCGGTCCTACTGAACACGTGTCACCTTTGGAGCTCATCTCTGGGAGGTCCGACAATATCAGACACGTGTCACCTCCGGAGCTCATCTCCGGGAGGTCCGAAGATGATAGACACGTGTCGACCTCGAAGCTTGTCTCTAAGGAGAAAGGAAGTCTGGCGCAACTGGACACGTGGCATTCTCGGAGCCCACCTCTAAAGAGAGGGGAGGTCCGGCTCTGACACGTGGCACTCTCGGAGCTCACCTCCGAAGAGAGGGGAGGTCCAGAACTGATACGTGGCGCACGCGGAGCTCACCTCTAAGGAAGAGGGAGGTCTCGCCAGCCTGACACGCGGCACAACCGGAGCTTGTCTCTGCGGAAAAGGGAGCCCAGGTTTCCGCAGGACACGTCGAGCTTCCGGAGCTCATCACCGCGAGGGTGACGAGATTTGAAGTATTTTTTCTTCTGTACGCGTGGGAATACCGGTACGGGAGCAAACCGACACGATTTCCACAATGTTACCACACCGAACCAATTTAAGATAAGTTGTTAAGATTCAAGAACAGTTGGAAAAAGAGTCTTATTTGAATTCCGATCAGATTATGACTCTTCTCTTCCCAATTATAAATAGAACCGAAAACCTTTGGCCGCAACCACGAACTTATTTTCCACCGCCTGAAGCCGACAACTTAGAAGCCCTAGCCCCAAACTCGCCGAGCTAAACACCTTCGCCGGAGTTTGACCACCAGAGAGACCGCCTACGAGCCCAGACACGATCGCCGCCGCCGGAAGAGAGCCCCGACGATCTGTCTTGCTAGGAGAAGGATCCCGAGACCAAGAAGAACGTAAGGTAGGTCTCTAATACCACCTTAGAACATCATCGCATTTTCTTTGCATTTGTCCTTCGATTCCTTTCGAACAGAAGGTTTTTCGTGGACAGATCACGTGTTGATCAGTCTGATCTAGATCTTGAGTCGAGATCATCGCCACGTCCACAATTGATCTTTACACCTCTGTTCATCGTAAAACCCATGCAAGCCATGCAAGAACACGTACAAACTAAACTGCATCATAGGATTAACATGCATATACATCATTGCATCTTAAGGTAGAGTTTGTGCATGATGATTGATTGCTATGAATCTTGTATGTGCGTGATCGCGTATAGAAGGACAAGTTCAGGGAGCTACCTACGAAGGACTGCAACAGCAAGAATTTGAGCAACAGGAACCGCAAGAACAAGGCAAGTGCTCCTTGACCATATTGATCCCACGTTTTTGGAAAACTATTTTGTTTGCGAAAAGGTGTGTGTGCTTGAGTCAACATGATGGGAAACCCGTTCATAGGAGTTTACTAGTTTTGTTAACCACCCTTGTCGCCGGGAAAGTTAATGAGTTGGGTATGACTTTTGCTTTTATGCCTCGCTGAGTCCATGGGATACGGGAAGCGAGATAGATGTGTCTAGCTAACTGCACTCGTATGAATAATGTTAATAACAAACTGATGTTGTTAATGAACATGAATCGGAGGGAGATCTAGGCAAGACTTGGTTTCTGGATGAGGTAGAATGAGATGGTGGTTTACTTGCCGTAGATCTAAGGACCGGTTCATGCTAGGATAACAGTGCCACCACAAGGCCAAATATGGGTGCGGCTTAGCTGACTAATTACGTAAGTTACTAGATTGTTATGGACCGTGGAAGGCACGGTGAATGGGAGTCGAGTGAGGACTGTCCTGGGAACTGCATGGTACAAGAGGGGGTCCGTGGGTGGGAGAATTGGCGATTCTAGCCTGTTGGTGAAACCTTAGTGAGTCCATACATCTAGTAGCCCCTTTGTAAAAGCTTTTTTGTGATCTCTTGGCCATACACTGATGGTTGTGTACTGGTATAATGGAGGTTCTACAGTCACCGACGCGTGACAAAATCACAAACTTGTGGGTAAAGTGGTACAAACTCTGTAGAGTTTAAAACTATCATGATAGCCGAGCTTACGGTCACGAGCGCCTGGACAACTCACATGAGTAGATGGGATGGTTTTTGGGAGGTTATGGTTTGGTCTTTGGTTTTGGTTTTTAGGACTGTTGAGTTTGGGTAATGAGATTGGTTGCATGACTGTTGAGTCATGGCAACGAGACTTGGTCTCGGAATGAGACGAAATTGAATATGTGATGGTAGTGAATAAGAGATGGTATTCATGAGATGGTAGTGAATACGAGATGGTATTCATGAGCAAAGTTGAGAAAGATAAATGTATGGTTAAGACATGGAAGGGGATGAATCATAATGGAGGTATATTAATGTTTAAATACATGTTGGGATTACATTCATTTAAAGCTAAGTTGTTTTTATCGTGTTTTGAGAAATAAACTTTGCTTTCTGCAATGAGTCTTTTTATACCTTCCTTGCTGTGAGCTACATATCATATTTTCCCGCACTTGATGAGTACATCACGTACTCAAACTTGCATTATTACTTCATCATCAGCAATAGGAGAGGGGTACTATGAAGACCACGTGGAGTATTAGGCGTGAAATCTATCCTCAACCTTGCCTGTGGGGATGGAGTAGAGATGGAGCCGCTGCTGCTACTTAAATTGCTTCCGCTATAGTTTAGAAAACTTCTGCTGCTAGAATAAAGACTTCCGCTGCTAGAATAAGACTTCCGCTGCTAGATTAAGACTTCCGCTGCTAGAATGAGTCTGAAACTCATAAGACATTGAAATAAACTCTGTTATAAGTGGTTATATATATTCTGAATTCAGTTTGTGGAACATATGTATATGTGTGATGAACATCCTGGGCACACATATGCATCAGTCTCGGTTCAGAGAGGTTTCCTCTCAGAACAGGGGCATCACAGATTGGTATCATAGCCACGGGTTGACGGTAGGTTACACGCCTAGATAGAAAACACAAATTGGAATCAATCTGCCACGGGTTTATCGTAGATCCACACCTAGATAGGTCACAGATTGGTATCAACCTACCACAGGTTGATCGTAGGTCACACGCCTAGATAGAAATCACATATTGATATTAGAGCTGCCATGCCTAGTCACAGATTGGTATCAAGGTATCACGGTTGAGTGTAGGTCACAAACCTAGATTGATCACAGATTGGTTATAGAGCCATGTTGACTGTATGATGCACCCTAGTAACAGATTGGTATTAGAAGCCACGCTGACCATAGGATGCAAGCTTAGGTAAAATGCATAGATTGGCATTGGAACCACCTTGACATAGGGTGAAATCACAGATTGGTATCACCCCAATAACCCTGTAGGACCCCCATTGAATAAGCCTTGAACAGGAGTTGTGTGCTGGACTTTTGTGATGACTGTTTGTGCTTGTGTGTTTAGTGTGAGTTGTGGGACATTTCAGTGTTGTCCATATCCACACATAGTAGAGGGGTGTGAGATGCTTCGGCACTTGTTCACATCCTCATATAGGACGATATTAAGTCCATCCACCTTGATGCATATAGTTAGAGGGATCACTCTAAACTTCTAAACCTCTATTCTACTCAAAGATGGTGAGAGGAAATGTCGACCGTCAAGGGAGGAACGTCCACGGCAACCAAGAAGAGGACCACGTTGAAGTTCCTGAGAATTACAACCCCAGAGCTGGAGCAAACAACCTGGAAAAGGTTGATGGCCATGCAAAATCAGCTTATGCAAACTATGATCCAAACTTTGGGTCAGCTGCAGGCCAACAACAACAACCCCATTCCGACACCATCGCCACCACCGCCACCATCACCGGCTCACAACAGACTGGGAGAGTTCATGAGGACTCGACCACCCACCTTTTCTCAAGCTAATTATCCCATGGAGGCCGACGATTGGTTGAAGTCCATGGAGAAGAAGCTCGCCATTGTTCAGTGCAATGACCGAGAGAAAGTTCTCTTCGCGTCGCACCAACTCATGGGAGCTGCCGCTGACTGGTGGGATGCCCTTTGTAATGCTCACGTCGACCCGGAGACTATTACTTGGACTGAGCTCAAGGAGAGTTTCCGCTCTCATTACATCCCTGCGGGAGTAATGATGCTCAAAAGACAAGAGTTTGAAGGTATCCGCCAAGGACAGAAGAGCGTGAATGAGTACCTCAACAAGTTCACGCAACTGTCACGGTATGCCCCTGAAGATGTCAACTCGGACCAACGGAAGTAGTACTTGTTCATGAGAGGGTTGAACAATGAGATCCAGGTTCAGCTCCTCAACAATGACTATGCTAACTTCCAGAAGCTGGTTGACAAAGCCATAGTGGTTGAGAGCAAGATCTGGGAGATCGAGCAAGAGGGCAAAAGAAAGATGCCATACCAGCCACAAGGGAGCAACGTACGCCCTCGGTACATGCCCCCATCTGCACCACAGTATAGATCGTCCGCTCCTACTTTCCGCCGTAATCAGCCACCACAGCAACGACCCGTTGCACAAGCACCTCGAGTGCCTTTACCTCCTGCGCCTCGCCCAAACATGGGCGCTCCTGTTCAAAACCCCCGTCCCAACGTACTTGCTGTCGTGGGCAACAAGCATGCTTTGCATGCAGAGAAACAGGACACTTCACGAGCCAGTGCCCGAGGAGAAGTCCTGGACAACCAAGCAACGTGCCCAAGCAGAACCCATGGCCGAACGGAGGAGCCAATCAAGGGAACCGTGGACAGCAGAACTACGCTCGCGTCAACGTGAACCATGTTTCTGCTGAGGAAGCGCAACAGGCTGAGGACGTCGTGATTGGTATGTTCCTTGCCAACTCCAACCCAGCCACCACTCTATTTGATTCTGGAGCATCACTGTCACACCCGGTTTTTCCGAAGAACAACCAAGTGAATATCACATGTATGCCGGGATCATTTTCTCATACATGTGATGACAAATAGTGAAGCATCATTTATTACAAGCCAGGTGTCGAATATAAATAAGTCTTACATAGAAAATGTCTATATGGACAATAATAAGTCCATTACAAGTAAATAAACTAGCAGCGGAAAATTTATTCTTGTGGGCTCCATCACAGGCGTTGCCCGGGGGTCTCCATGAACCTAGAAACCTTCTTCGGGTCCAAAGTCTTGGTCATTATACACCACCTCATTATCTTGACCTGAGCAGCAATATAAACCAACAAAATATGCAAGGTTGAGTACCAATGGTACTCAGCAAGTGTGGGAAAATTATATCATGCATGGCTAGAACAAGGAGAGGTTGAACTCATGGTTAACGCGCTACGCAATTAATACCTATCACCTTAGCTTATTAAGCACCTACATTACTACACAGGTGAAATGGTCCCAATCTCCCATCCCATCATCATAATCCAATAACCATAACATCATTTCCAATGTTAAGCTCCCCGCTTAACATCCACAACTTCCAAAACCATCAATCCTCTAATCATGAATAAGTCCAAGCCGCTCTTGACCGTGAGCACGGCTGTCATGACAGTTTTGACTCTGTAGAGTTTGTACCACTGTACCCACATGTTGTGATTTCATCCCCCGTTGTCGGGTGGACTAAAAGAACCTCCATTATGCCAGTGGCTACGAACCACATTCACACTTCCCAGGTGTGTAGCCAGGAGATCACTACGAAGCCTTTACAAAGGGATTCCCGACGAGCGTGGGCCCACTGAGGTTTCACCCCTAACAGCATACAAGAGGCTCCAACCCCGCTGCAGTGGCCCCCTCTTGAGCCTTGCGGTTCATATGGTAGTCCAGCTGACACCTACTCCCCGCACCATCCAACA
The DNA here is from genome assembly GCA_030760725.1 of Neostapfia colusana. NCBI lineage: Eukaryota > Viridiplantae > Streptophyta > Magnoliopsida > Poales > Poaceae > Neostapfia > Neostapfia colusana. Next base: position 96,276,554 of record JASWHV010000007.1, on the reverse strand, counting down.
CACCCATACTACGCCGGGGATACACCTAATTAATTGGCCAAGCTGCCCCATCTCAGCATGTGGTTGGTAATGTAAAGCCAGGTTACATGCTCCATGAACCGGTCCTTAGGATCCAGGCAAGTACTAAACACAAACCTGAGTCTCGTGCACCCAGCACACAACCAAAACATCCAACTTGCCTTGATCCCTATCTCTACACTCACAATATCTCATTCAAGAGTATGGTAAAATAAACTAATGATCTCATATCCCAATTATCCCATTCTAAGCATGGCTAAGCATATGCATAATGACATGATAAAATGAATCCCAACCCAAGCTACAAGGAAACAAGGTAATGCAATTCTAGGGAAACATCCTAGCATGGGTTTCATATTTCAATTGACAATGCAAATAATTCTACCTACACATCCTAGTATAGGATCAAAGTGGTCAAGGACACTTGCCTCCTTCCTGATGCTCTTGAAATGGGTAGTCCTGATCTTGGAAAGGAATAACTTGCTCTTGAGCAGGTTCTACATCATACCATCACACATAGCAAAAGAAAAACAACAATCCATATGACATAGTTCACAATTCCACTTCATTCAAACCACACATTCATATTTATGGAAGTCATTCACCATTATATGTGTTGTGGTTACTCTATATGTGTTGATTTGTGGCTTGCATGCACTTTTAATCATGTGTATATGACTCCTACTTTTGTGTTCACATTTATACTTACATACTATATATATGAGTTTCCAATTTAAATAAATTCCTTATATTCAATTACTACACCTTTTATCTACCAAGTATGCATGAAAGGTATTTTCCTTCTCCATATGTGTCTTCAGAATTTCTACCAACCCTAAACTGAATTCTTTGGATTTTAGAACTCCATTTATCATTTACTAGTTGCTATATTTTCAGATTTATTTCCTATGCCTAAATGTGAACATTATTATGAAAATAACAAGACACATCATCTAAACAGAATAGGTTCTGATCTAAAATATTTACTAATATATTTTTGACCTCTTCCTCTGATGTAAACTATTTTACAATTATTTTCCCTATTTTCCAGAACTATTCTTTACTTAAAAATGTGTCCCTAAATGTGAATAATAAATTAAACAGATTCATTTCAGCCCAAAATATATTTTTATCTCACTCCAAAGTTTTCTAAATACTGAGAAAGTTTTTAATTTAATTTTGACAATATGTTTGTCCCACATTTTAATTTTAAACACTAGCCACATATTCAATTTCCTAAATTAAATATTAAACAGGGGTAAAAAGGTAAACTCACCCCACTACAGGGTCTATAATATTATTTTAACAATTTTCAGGGGTCTAGCTATACATAACAGAGGAGTTTTTTCCTAATTTTTATTAAGTCCAGGGGCTAAAACTGATTTTTAAATGAATTTACATGATTTTCTGAAGTTACAGGGGCTAGATCAGAAGTTTCCGGGGCTAGCTCTTGTTTCCCGAGAACCCCAGGGGGTAGCACGTAAGATTTCCAGTGTTTATAACGCGGGGCTGACGTGGACCGTCCGATTTAAAACAGACGGCTGAGATTATAACGCCGAACCGGTACGCGGGGTTTTAAAGTCTACCGTGCGATTTAAAATAAACGGCGCACAAGCGGCCACGTCGCTCTGATCGAGCGCGGGCGGCGCTGCCGGCTGCGCACGGCGGCGGGAGGCGGCGATCTCGCCGGAGAGTTTTGGGTCTTCGGGAATTCTTCCTAGAACTGTGATTTTATGGCATAGATCGGTGGAAGGGAGGTCGGGGATCTCACCTCGGGGGTTTTCTTGAGCTCGGAGGTCCTGGAAAACGACCGGCGACGAGGTCCGAAGTGAAACTACGGCAAAGCTCGTCGGCGCTGTGTTTGAACCGCAAGTCACCGAGTTTTCTGCACCTGCAAGGTTCCTCGGAGGCGGTGGATCAAGACCAGCAAGTTAGATCGGAATTTCCGAGCGTAGATCGGCCAGAATTCGCCGGAGAAGGCTCGGGTTCTCACCGGAGTAAAAACGGTGGATCGCGTGGGAAAAACAGAACGAGGCTGGGGTTTTTATAGACGGGGAAGGGCGTCGGGGTGGTTTAGATCGAGTTTGCGTCGCCCCCGATCGAAATTCGGCTGGGATTCGCAGAAATCCGGGTCGGTTTGGATTCGGGGTGAGAGAGTCCCGGTGCTGCGTGAGGTAGAAGAAGGACTGGCGGGCCCCGCCTGTCAGTGGGAGGAAGGAGCGCGGGTGCTGGGTGTGCCGGCTGGTGGGTTTCGGCCCACTGGCCGGTTTTTTTCTGTTTTCTTTTTTTTTTCTTTTTCTATTTCTTTTCTGTTTTGAATTTAAATTGAATTCCAGTTTGAATTTAAATTGTTGCAAAACACGCAACACGTCCAAAAATTTTCAAATTCCCCTCTTAACATGATTTAGGGTCTTAACAAGATTTTTGGGGTGTTACAGCTCTACCCCCCTTAAATGAAATCTCGTCCTCGAGATTGGTGGTTCTAAGAAAACAATTCCAGAAATTGTGCCTTGAGCTCATCTTCCCACTCCCAGGTGGCCTCCTCTTCTGAGTGATGCTTCCACTGCACCTTGCACATCCGGATTCTTTTATTTCTGGTGAGGCGTTCCATTGTCTCCAAAATCTTGTATGGTTGCTCGGCATAAGACAAATCCTCAGCTACATCCACTTCATTCATGGGTAACACCTCCTCAGGCGTTCTCAGGCATTTCTTGAGTTGTGACACATGGAATACATCGTGCACATCCGATAGACGAGCCGGTAACTCTAGTTGATACGCCACTTCGCCTTTCCTTTCCAGTCCGATGTATCGAGGTGACAACTTCCCTTTCACCTTGAACCGACGAAGTCCTCTGATAGGGGACACCTTTAGATAGACATAGTCTCCCGCATTGAAAACGAGCTCTCTTCTTCGTACATCGGCATACCTCTTTTGGCGTGTCTGTGCTATCCTCAAGTTGTTGCGAATTTCCCTCACCTTCGCCTCGGCTTCTTGTAGTACCTCGGGACCAAACACTTTACTTTCCCCTGTTTGGTTCCAAAATAGGGGAGTTCTGCACATCCTCCCGTACAAGGCTTCAAACGGTGACACCTTCATACTAGCTTGGTAGCTGTTGTTATAGGAAAACTCCGCATACGGTAAGTTCTTATCCCAACTCCGATTGTTTTTGAGTGCACATGCCCTCAGCATATCTTCAAGAATCTGATTGGTTCTTTCCGTCTGCCCGTCAGTTTGGGGATGATAGGCAGAGCTGAAATTCAGATGAGTTCCCATGGTTTTGTGCAAACTTCTACCAGAACCTGGAGGTGAACTGTGTCCCTCGATCCGACACAATCTTCTTTGGCACTCCATGGTAACACACGATCCTTGACATGTACAATTCCACCAATTTGGATCCACTGTAGCTTTCCTTTACGGAGATGAAGTGAGCTACCTTGGTTAGACTGTCGATGATGACCCATATTGAATCATATCCAGATTGGGTCCTAGGCAATCCCACTATGAAATCCATACCGATTTCTTCCCATTTCCATTCAGGCACTTTGAGTGGTTGCAATAATCCCGCGGGTCGTTGGTGTTCTGCTTTCACCAACTGACATGTGTCACATAGGGCAACATGTTCCGCGACATCTCGCTTCATGCCATACCACCAATACCTGCTCTTGAGGTCCTGGTACATCTTCGTACTCCCAGGATGAATGGAATAGTCAGAATCAAGAGCCTCCTTCAAAATCAATTCACGGATCTCCTTTACTTCTGGCACACGGATTCTTTTCCCGTGCCACACCGTTCCTTGTTCATCCTCTCTAAAACCAGGAGCTTTATTTTCCTTGATGAGTTGTCTGATCTCTCGTATCTTCTCGTCATTCTTTTGACCCTCGCATATGTCTCGCTCGAGTGTGGAATCCACTTCCATGGCGATGGCTTCACCACTATTTACCAGGCATAGATTGAGCCTTATAACCTCGTCCTTCAATTCTGCAGGCATGTTCTTCAAGCTCAACTTATTGACCTGCACTTTCTGACTTAAAGCATCGGCCACGCCGTTTGCCTTCCCAGGATGATATTTGATGCCCACATCAAAGTCATTGATTAGCTCTAACCATCTTCTTTGTCTGAGGTTGAGATCTGGCTGTGTAAAAATGTACTTCAAACTCTGATGATCCGTATATATCTCTGTCCTCTTCCCCATCAAATAGTGTCGCCAAATTTTCAACGCGTGTACCACTGCGGCTAGTTCTAGGTCATGTGTAGGATAGTTTTTCTCGTGCTTTCGAAGCTGCCGGGATGCATATGCCATGACATGCCCTTAAATACGTCCATTTCTTCCTAGGTCCACGTTCCTACGGGGAACCTTGGCTCTGATACCACTTCTGTCACACCCGGTTTTCCCGAAGAACAACCAAGTGAATATCACATGTATGCCAGGATCATTTTCTCATACATGTGATGACAAATAGTGAAGCATCATTTATTACAAGCCAGTTGTCGAATATAAATAAGTCTTACATAGAAAATGTCTAGATGGACAATAATAAGTTCATCACAAATAAATAAACTAGCAGCGGAAAATTTATTCTTGTGAGCTCCGTCACAGGCGTTGCCCGGGGGTCTCCATGAACCTAGAAACCTTCTTTGGGTCCAAAGTCTTGGTCATTATACACCACCTCATTATCTTGACCTGAGCAGCAATATAAACCAACAAAATATGCAAGGTTGAGTACCAATGGTACTCAGCAAGTGTGGGAAAATTATATCATGCATGGTTAGAACAAGGAGAGGTTGAACTCATGGTTAACGCGCTACGCAATTAATACCTATCACCTTATCTTATTAAGCACCTACATTACTACACAGGTGAAATGGTCCCAATCTCCCATCCCATCATCATAATCCAATAACCATAACATCATTTCCAATGTTAAGCTCCCCGCTTAACATCCACAACTTCCAAAACCATCAATCCTCTAATCATGAATAAGTCCAAGCCGCTCTTGACCGTGAGCACGGCTGTCATGACAGTTTTGACTCTGCAGAGTTTGTACCACTGTACCCACATGTAGTGATTTCATCCTTCGTTGCCGGGTGGACTAAAAGAACCTCCATTATGCCAGTGGCTACGAACGACATTCACACTTCCCAGGTGTGTAGCCAGTAGATCACTACGAAGCCTTTACAAAGGGATTCCCGGCAAGCGTGGGCCCACTGAGGTTTCACCCCTAACAGCATACAAGAGGCTCCAACCCCGCTGCTTACACGACCCCAATGGTCCTGTCGAGCCAGGATCACGCTGAGGGGTGCTGCGTTGCACAGCACCGTATAACACACGTCAAAGGTGCAAAGCGGAAGCGGAAGTTTTATTACATAAACAGGTTTATGAACATGTTTACATCAAAATAAGTTCAGTCTACACTCACGGGCGTAGACTAAGCATCAAGTGCACGTTCAGCCCTCGAACGTGTCCTTGCTAGCACACACGCACACTAACTCTGCGGCGTGCACGACTCCCACTCGACGGGGTTCCCCTCCTGGGGTTCCGTCTCCTCTTCGGGAGTCCCTTCCTCATAGAACCCTGCAAAAGCTTCAAACACAAGCAGTGAGCACGAAGGCTCAGCAAGTCTGACCCGTCTCACCTAAACATGGAACTTCTACATGAGGGTAATGGGTTGCATGAGGCAAAAATCATTTGCAAGGACTCGCCTAATTAGTAGAACCTTACTTTCAAGTTTTAGCAGCAGGTTGTGGAGAACCTTACGCTAAGGCACATGAGAGAGCCGCAATCAAACAAGAAACGCATTTCTCTCATGTACTTTGCCCAAAGTTGAAAAGAACTTTAGTTAGCACTAAGCTACAGCATATCATTAACAATCAATGTCCAGCTTTCAATCAGCAACATTTTAACATGTAACTAGCCTGTTCTTTCTACGTCACGGTACAGTGAACAAGTGGTACTCACTGACCGCGAGGGACGGCGATTATAATCGATTTACACCTGCGGGGTTACCCGAACAACCCGTCACGTACGCCCGTACTCGATGTTGCCTCCAACAACCATCACGGACGCCGTACGCGACTACCTTTCACCCGTTAGCCAAATATTGAACCGGTCCCATCGTCCCGAGCAAGAGGTCTCTGCACGCGCATCTCCGTGCCGCCAGCCGATTTACACCTCGAGCTCTCAACCTACCCTCTGAACGACGGGCAATGCCTCAATACCCAGCTACCCGAGTTACATCAGTTTCCCGGTTCCCATATAGCCGGTAGGTCTTCGGTACTGTTCTAGCTTGTTCAACAGGCCCGCACACGGCTCGGTCCTCAATCGACACAAGCGGAGCTACAGCACACAGGCCCCAAAGTCCTGCTGCCCTTACTCTCCGCTCGGTCTCATTTTCTTGCCATGTGTATCATGTGCTATCTCTACCCGAGCAATGTGCCTCTAGCCTATTCTCGCGAGTAGTTCCAACTACTCGACTTGTACCGAATCCTACTCTATCCTAGCAATGCAGTGGCTAACGAGGTTTGCAATCCTAAACCCAACCCGTGGTTTTCTTGGCTATGCAGTTGGATTTCCAAACAAGACTCTAATGCACAGAATAAAGGAAACAGGTATGTGCTCCAAACAATAAAAATTTGTAAAAAGGTTAATGTAAACCGGAGCTTGCCTTGCTGCTCTTGGTCGTAGGCTAGCTGTTCCTCTGGAGTAACGAAGTCTAGGACTTCGGGTTCCTCCTCGACCTTAGCGACTACATGATAGAAACAATACATGTATTAATTTAATGCATTTGTATTAAGTTTGAAGTTGTGAAGTCTATAACCTTTGCTAGATAGACCTAATGACTGTGAAACTTTTACTGTGGCTTGGTTACAACCTAAACAAAGACTTGGTCAAGTTTTAGTTGCAGCAAAGCTCATTTGAGCCCTCCACAAATAATTATGTCCTTGACCTTAATTGGAACTCTTAGGGTGTTCTAGGAATTTTCATGAGAGAAACTATGACTTTCTGAAAACTAGATTTTCAGAGGGTTCTAATGGAGTTGGTCTCACTTAATTTGGAAGTCTCTAACTAAAGATATGAGCTAAACAATTTCAGAGAAAATTCTGAAAATGTTTCTGAACATTTTCTATTTTCTCTGGAACAGTTTTGCTAATCACACCATTAGGTGGACTAAATGAGCTCAAATGGATCTGAAATTTTTATGGTAGTTCAAGGATATTTTGGTGAACATCTCAGCAAAATTTCAGGTTTTCCTCCAAAGGATTCTCCAGTTAAAATTCCTAACAATTTAAACTTTAAGGAATTAATCCTGGAGAATTAAGGAATTTCATGAAGTGAAACTTGATTTTCTAAAAAGTACTCAGAGAGCTGAATCCAGCAAAATTTGGTTCACTCAATTTGGAGCTTTCTAGCCAAAGTTATAAGGATTTGAAGTTTGAAGGAAATCTGAAAATCGGGGAAAAGTTTAAACTCGCACGTGGGCCCAGGGGACACGCGTCGCACGCCTAGGCGATGGCACACCGCGGCCCACAAGGATTTTGCGCGCCATCACACCCGATCCCGGCCGCAGCCGGATCCCGATTCAAAATATCGTCCGCTGACAGCTGGGGTCCACCCCCTTCTTCAACCTCGCGACACCCGCGCTCCGCCGCCGAGGGACCTCGCCGGAGAGCTCGCCGCCGGCTGCTGTGCAGCTCCAAACTTCTTGATTCTGGCCGCCCCTGCCTACTTTTACTTGGGGAACAGGATCCGAGGGTCAGCTGCTCATGACAACGACCGGAGCATGGTCGGCGACGAGCCGCCATATCGGAATGACTTCGGCCATGTCGGCTGACTCCCCTGGTACCTCAGCTACTTGGGAAATCGGTCGGGGAGCATCAGTGGACCTCAGAGAAGGTCGACATGAGCTCGAGGCAGCTCGGGGAAGGCCCAAAATAGGTCCTCACCGTGCGCCCGATACCCCCCGTTCGTTCCGCCATTAGTAGACCTTAAATTACACCGGGCACAGAGGTTCTCCGGCCCAGAGTTGTGAAGGCAACTTGTGCGTTACCGTGTCTAGCTCGTGTGGGAGTGGCCTGAGGCCCTCTAATCCTTTCTAGAGCACGAATTAAACAGAATCGTACCCGAAGGTCGTTCTGCACACAGAAAGGGGAAAAGTGGAAATTCGCCGCCGGTGAGCAACCACTCGAGCTGTGGCTCGGGGATGAGCAGCACCGGTCACCCGCGCGTCCAAGGGTGCCTTGGCCCGGGCGTGACAACGCCCAGGTTGGGCTGTCCACGAGAGCCCGAGGTGCGGCGGTTCCAAGTTCCGAGTTTGATATTTCGGCACAGCCGATATCAATCGGTTTCAACCGAATTCTAGCAATGGGGAGGATGGAGGAAGGTCTCTAGTACCTTGCTGGGACTCTGGAGTGGAAGGAGGGAGCTGCGATCGGCGTCCTCCAATCAAGTCCGAACTGCGGAAACTTTCGGCCAGTGCTGGGTTCTTGCGGGAAAACACGTCGGTACCTCGGCCGAGGAGGGGGGCAGTCGCCTTAAGAAGGCTCTGCACCGCCTCATGCCCGCGCGTGGGCAAGCAGCTGGTGGCGCGGTGGCTGGCCTCGGTGGCGATCACCGCTGCGGCTCGGCGACCCGAGTGAAAAGTCTCAGTCGGTTTGTGTTGAAGTAGAGGCTGACATGTGGGTCCCACCCTTCCTTTTAACCTCTGAAATTTACTTCTAATCACTGTTGTAAACAGTGAACCCCATACTACCCTTGGCAATTCAAATTATTCCCCCATGAGCCATTTGAATTGATCAAAGTTCAAATGAGGTTTGGTTTGAATGAATTTCAGCACAAGTTCAGTTTGAAATTCAAATAAAGTTTGACTTTCTCCCCCTTAGCTCATGTCAAGATCAACTCCAAATGGAGTGAAAATTGGTGTGTGAGCTCACAAAAATGTGCTGAGTAAGAATATGCCTTCCACTTTCAAATTCATGGTATAAAAACAGTTTGGATTTGAATATGTTTTCAAACTGCCCCCTTCCTATCTATACCCAAGATGACCTCAAAAAGGTTTTGAATTTGGGTGAAACTTGGCATGGACATCCTTAGCAAAGTGTAGGAGTTTTTCCTATGTCCAGCCCATCTATATGAACACTACAAATGGGTGTCAAAAACTGAGGCCCTTACAGCTGCAGTGGCCCCCTCTTGAGCCTTACGGTTCATATGGTAGTCCAGCTGACACCTACTCCCCGCACCATCCAACACACCCATACTACGCCGGGGATACACCTAATTAATTGGCCAAGCTGCCCCATCTCAGCATGTGGTTGGCACTGTAAAGCCAGGTTACATGCTCCATGAACCGGTCCTTAGGATCCAGGCAAGTACTAAACACAAACCCGAGTCTCGTGCACCCAGCACACAACCAAAACATCCAACTTGCCTTGATCCCTACCTCTACATAACTCACAATATCTCATTCAAGAGTATGGTAAAATAAACTGATGATCTCATATCCCAATTATCCCATTCTAAGCATGGCTAAGCATATGCATAATGACATGATAAAATGAATCCCAACCCAAGCTACAAGGAAACAAGGTAATGCAATTCTAGGGAAACATCCTAGCATGGGTTTCATATTTCAATTGACAATGCAAATAATTCTACCTACACATCCTAGTATAGGATCAAAGTGGTTAAGGACACTTGCCTCCTTCCTGCTGCTCTTGAAATGGGTAGTCCTGATCTTGGAAAGAAATAACATGCTCTTGAGCAGGTTCTACATCATACCATCACACATAGCAAAAGAAAAACAACAATCCATAAGACAGAGTTCACACTTCCACTTCATTCAAACCACACATTCATATTTATGAAAGTCATTCACCATTATATGTGTTGTGGTTACTCTATATGTGTTGATTTGTGGCTTGCATGCACTTTTAATTATGTGTATATGACTCCTACTTTTGTGTTCACATTTATACTTACATACTATATATATGAGTTTCCAATTTAAATAAATTCCTTATATTCAATTACTACACCTTTTATCTACCAAGTATGCATGAAAGGTATTTTCCTTCTCCATATGTGTATTTAGAATTTCTACCAACCCTAAACTGAATTCTTTGGATTTTAGAACTCCATTTATCATTTACTAGTTGCTATATTTTCAGATTTATTTCCTATGCCTAAATGTGAACTTTATTACGAAAATAACAAGACACATCATCTAAACAGAATAGGTTCTGATCTAAAATATTTACTAATATATTTTTGACCTCTTGCTCTGATGTAAACTATTTTACAATTATTTTCCCTATTTTCCAGAACTATTCTTTACTTAAAAATGTGCCCCTAAATGTGAATAATAAATTAAACAGATTCATTTCAGCCCAAAATATATTTTTATCTCACTCCAAAGCTTTCTAAATACTGAGAAAGTTTTTAATTTAATTTTGACAATATGTTTGTCCCACTTTTTAAATTTTAAACACTAGCCACATATTCAATTTCCTAAATTAAATATTAAACAGGGCTAAACAGGTAAAACTCACCCCACTACAGGGTCAATAATATTATTTTAACAATTTTCAGGGGTCTAGCTATACATAACAGAGGATTTTTTCCTAATTTTTATTAAGTCCAGGGGCTAAAACTGATTTTTAAATGAATTTACATGATTTTCTGAAGTTCCAGGGGCTAGATCAGAAGTTTCCGGGGCTAGCTCTTATTTCCCGAGAACCCCAGGGGGTAGCACGTAAGATTTCCAGTGTTTATAACGCGGGGCTGACGTGGACCGTCCGATTTAAAACAGACGGCTGAGATTATAACGCCGAACCGGTACGCGGGGTTTTAAAGTCTACCGTGCGATTTAAAATAAACGGCGCACAAGCGGCCACGTCGCTCTGATCGAGCGCGGGCGGCGCTGCCGGCTGCGCACGGCGGCGGGAGGCGGCGATCTCGCCGGAGAGTTTCGGATCTTCGGGAATTCTTCCTAGAACTGTGATTTTATGGCATAGATCGGTGGAGGGGAGGTCGGGGATCTCACCTCGGGGGTTTTCTTGAGCTCGGAGGTCCTGGAAAACGACCGGCGACGAGGTCCGAAGTGAAACTACGGCGATGCTCGTCGGCGCTGTGTTTGAACCGCAAGTCACCGAGTTTTCTGCACCTGCAAGGTTCCCCGGAGGCGGTGGATCAAGACCAGCGAGTTAGATCGGAATTTCCGAGCGTAGACCGGCTAGAATTCGCCGGAGAAGGCTCGGGTTCTCACCGGAGTAAAAACGGCGGATCGCGTGGGAAAAACAGAACGAGGCCAGGGTTTTTATAGACGGGGAAGGGCGGCAGGGTGGTTTAGATCGAGTTTGCGTCGCCCCCGATCGAAATTCGGCTGGGATTCGCAGAAATCCGGGTCGATTTGGATTCGGTGTGAGAGAGTCCCGGCACGGCGCGAGGTAGAAGAAGGGCTGGGGGGCCCCGCCTGTCAGTGGGAGGAAGGAGCGCGCGCGGCTGCGGGCTGGCGCGGGTGCTGGGTGGGCCGGCTGGTGGGTTTCGGCCCACTGGCCGGTTTTTTTCTGTTTTCTTTTTTTCTTTTTCTATTTCTTTTCTGTTTTGAATTTAAATTGAATTCCAGTTTGAATTTAAATTGTTGCAAAACATGCAACACGTCCAAAAATTTTTAAATTCCCCTCTTAACATGATTTAGGGTCTTAACAAGATTTTTGGGGTGTTACAATCACATTCATTCATATCATCCAAGTATGTTGCCAAGTATAATCTACCCAGATCACACATGAAATATACTATGTTGGTTAATTCTGCCGGGGGAGAGATGAGGACGAATATAGTATGTAGGAAGGTAAACCTTAAAATAAGGGGTAGACTTCCTTGCCAACCTCATTGTCTTGGATTCCCAAGGGCTTGACATAATACTCCGAATGGATTGGTTAAGCAAGCACAACGGAGTAATCCAATGTGCTGAGAGGAGCGTGCAGTTGACAAACGAGCACGGTACCCGTATCGAGTTTGAGTCAGCCCAACCGGCAACCGAGAAGGCAACATTGAACTACGTCGAAGAAGCAACCCTGGACAGCATTCCGGTGGTTCAAGAGTTTTTGGACGTGTTCCCGGAAGAACTTCCAGGTATGCCACCTGACCGGGACATCGAGTTTTCCATTGACCTAGTACCCGGAACAGCACATATAGGAAAGAGACCATATAGGATGTCCGTCAACGAGCTAGTGGAACTGAAGAAGCAAATCCAAACGAGCAGTTAGAGAAGGGATTTATACGTCCAAGCTCGTCACCATGGGAAGCCCCCGTGCTCTTCGTAGACAAGAAGGATGGAACCCAAAGGATGTGCGTGGACTATAGGTCTCTCAATGAGGTGACGATCAAGAATAAGTACCCTCTGCCCTGTATAGAGGACCTGTTCGACCAGATGAAGGGAGCCCGAGTCTTCTCCAAGATTGATCTTCGGTTGGTATATTTCCAGCTGAAGATTAAGCCCTCCGATATACCCAAGACTGCCTTTCGGACACGGTATGGTTCGTATGAATATACCGTTATGTATTTTGGGTTAACGAACACACCCGCGTAATTCATGTACCACATGAACAAGGTTTTCATGGAGTACTTGGACAAATTCATCGTCGTTTTCATTGACGACATCATGGTGTATTCGAAAAGTGAGGAGGAGCATGAAGAACACTTGAGATTGACATTACAGAAGCTGCGAGAGCATCAGCTGTATGCCAAGCTCAGCAAGTGTCAATTCTGGCTAAAGGAGATATCGTTCCTAGGCCACATCATCTCCGAGGAAGGAGTATCGGTTGATCCTGGAAAAGTGGGAGATGTTCTGAAGTGGAACCAGCCGCAAAACGTGAGGGATATTCAGAGTTTTCTTGGGATAGCTGGATACTACCGACGGTTCATCAAGGACTTCTCTAAGATAGCAAATCCTATGACGGAGTTGCTAACGAAGGGAAAAGCCTTCCAATGGACCCCAGCGTGCCAAGAAAGCTTTGAGGAGCTCATGAAAAGGCTAACCACAGCCCCGGTTTTGGTATTGCCGGACGTAAGCAAGAGCTTTGACATATATTGTGACACATCAAGACAATGGCACGGATGCGTGCTCATGCAAGAAGGACAAGTGGTAGCCTATGTCTCACGATAATAAAGAAGCATGACCTTAATTACCCCACACATGACTTGGAACTAGCAGCCGTGGTGCATGCATTGAAGATTTGGAGACATTATATCCTTGGCCACCGATGTGAGATCTACACGGATTTAAATTTGAGGCAACGTCGATGGTTGGAGCTCATCAAGGATTATGATGTTGGAATCAACTATCACCCCGGAAAGGCCAATGTAGTAGCCGATGTATTGAGCCGGAAGGGAGCATGTCACCAACTCACGGTTCGGGAGCTACCACCCGAGCTACGAAAGGAGTTCGAACGGTTACATCTCAGGTTCTTAAATGAGATGGAAGTAATGGAACTCCACTCTTAATTGGAACAAGAAATAAGAGATGGCCAAGCTACGGATGAAGAAATCAAGGAGATCAAGGAAAGGATCCGACAAGGAATAGAGAAGGACTTCAAGGAAGACGAGAAGGGTACGCTTTGGCTAGGAAAAAGGATTTGTGTGCCTAACGTGAAGCACATCCACGACACGATATTAAAGGAGGCACATGACTCACTTTATTCCATAAATCCTGGAAGTACCAAGATGTACAAGGACCTGATGACTTGTTATTGGTGGGATGGTATGAAGAGGGACATAGCCGAGTATGTTGCCCTATGCGACACATGCCAACGGGTGAAGGCCGAACATCAATGACCCGCTGGACTGTTGCAACCCTTGAAGGTACCCGAGTGGTAGTGGGAAGACATCGGTATGTATTTCATCGTTGGATTGCCACGTACTCGGTCGAGTTACGACTCCATCTAGGTTATCGTGGACCGATTGACGAAGACAGCTCATTTTCTTCCTGTTAAAACTGTGTACAACGTTGCACAACTAGCCGAGCTGTACATGGAGCAAATCGTGTGCCACCATGAAGTCCTGAAGAGGATAGTTTCAGACCGGGGTACTCAGTTTACCTCTAGGTTCTGGAAGAAGCTGCATGAATCTATGGGTACACGATTGGATTTTAGCTCTGCTTACCACCCGCAGATTGATGGACAAAACGAAAGGACAAACCAAATTTTGGAAGACATGTTGTTAGCTTGCGCCTTGAAACATGGGCGTAGTTGGGATAGGAGTTTGCCGTATGCCGAATTCTCCTATAACAACAGCTACCAAGCTAGCTTGAAGATGTCACTTTTCGAAGCGTTGTATGGTAGACGGTGTAGAACGCCGATGTTTTGGAACGAGACCGGAGAGAACAAAGTGTTTGTACCCGAAGTGCTACAAGAGGATGAAAAGCAAGTCCAAAACATACGGGAGAACTTGAAGTCTGCTCAGTCACGATAGAAAGGCTATGCGGACGATAGGCGAAGGAAGTGGACTTTCGAAGTAGGAGACTTCGTATACCTTAAGGTATAGCCTATCCGAGGCCAACGACGTTTTAACGTCAAAGGCAAGCTAGCACCTCCGTACATCAGGCGATTTAAGATTTTGGACAATCGAGAAGAAGTAGCCTATCAACTAGAGATCCCAACGCACCTCTCTGACGTACATGACGTGTTTCAGAAGAACAAGTACCAATACAAGAGCTCAAACTTCAAGAAGATTTAACCTATGCAGAGCACCCTGTCGGAATTTTGGACGTAAAGGAAAGGGTCACGAGGAACAAAGTGATCCGATGGTGCAAGATACAATGGAGCCATCACACGGAAGCAGAAGCTACATGGGAGCGTGAAGAATACATCAAGACAGAGTTTCCTCATCTATTCTCTACTAGCGAATCTTAAGGGCGAGATTCATTTTAAGGGGGGTAGATTTGTGACACCCTCATTTTTTATTTCTGAATGTATTTATATTTTATATAGAGAAAACATTTTAAAATAAATAGAATTAAAAAAGAAATAAAAAAGTTAGCAAAAAAGAGCTTAATCCAGTTCACAGAGAGCGCCGAAGACAATTCCCGCGGCCCGCTCGCCACGTGGTGCCTTCAGAGCTCATCCCCGCAAAGGGGAAGAGGTCCGCCGCTTACTAGCTACGTGGCAGGCTCGGGGCTCGTCCCTGCGGCAGAGGGCGAGGTCCAACCCCGTGGGACACGTGTTGCCCCAGAGCTAGCCTCTGCGGAGGAGCGAGGCCAGTCTTGCAGGACACGTGTCAGCTGCAGAGCTAGTCACCGTGGAAAAGAGAGGATCAGCCGCGCGGGACACGTGTCGCTCTCGGAGCTCACCTCCGAGAGGTCCGGCCCCGCCAGACACGTGTTGCTCTCGGAGCTCAGCTCCAAGAGGTCCGGTCCTACTGAACACGTGTCACCTTTGGAGCTCATCTCCGGGAGGTCCGACAATATAAGACACGTGTTACCTCCGGAGCTCATCTCCGGGAGGTCCGACGCTGATAGACACGTGTCGACCTCGGAGCTTGTCTCTGAGGAGAAAGGAAGTCTAGCGCTACTGGACACGTGGCATTCTCGAAGCCCACCTCCGAAGAGAGGGGAGGTCTGGCTCTGACTTGTGGCACTCTCGGAGCTCACCTCCGAAGAGAGGGGAGGTTCAGAACTGACACGTGGCACACGCGGAGCTCACCTCTAAGGAAGAGGGAGGTCTCGCCAGCCTGACACACGGCACAACTGGAGCTTGTCTCTACGGAAAAGGGAGCCCAAGTTTCCGCAGGACACGTGGAGCTTCCGGAGCTCATCACTGCAAGGGTGACGAGATTTGAAGCAGTTTTTCTTCTGTACGCGTGGGAATACCGGTATGGGAGGAAACTGACACGATTTCCACAATGTTACCGCACCGAACCAATTTAAGATAAGTTGTTAAGATTCAAAAACAGTTTGAAAAAGACTCTTATTCGAATTCTGATCAGATTAGGACTCTTCTCTTCCCGATTATAAATAGAACCAAAAACCTTTGGCCGCAACCATGAACTTCTTTTCCACCGCCTGAAGCCGACAACTTAGAAGCCCTAGCCTGAAACTCACTGAGCTAAACGCCTTCGCCGGAGTTTGACCACTAGAGAGACCGCCGACGAGCCCAGGCACGATCTCCGCTGCCGGAAGAGAGCCCCGACGATTTGTCTTGCTAGGATAAGGATCCCGAGACCAGGAAGAACGTAAGGTAGGTCTCCAATACCACCTTACGACATCATGCATTTTCTTTGCATCTGTTCTTCGATTCCTTTCGAACAGAAGCTTTTTTGTGGACAGATCACGTGTTGATCGGTCTGATCTAGATATTGAGTCGAGATCATCGCCACATCCACAATTGATCTTTACACCTCTGTTCATCATAAAACCCATGCAAGCCATGCAAGAAGACGTACAAACTAAACTGCATCATAGGATTAACATTCATATACATCATTGCATCTTAAGGTAGAGTTTGTGCATGATGATTCATAGCTATAAATCTTGTATATGCGTGATCGGGTATAGAAGGACAAGCTCAGGGAGCTACCTACGACGGACTACCATAGCAAGAATTTGAGCAACAGGAACCGCAAGAACAAGACAAGTGCTCCTTGACCATATTGATCCCATGTTTTTGGAAAACTGTTTTGTTTGCGAAAAGGTGTGTGTGCTTGAGTCAACATGATGGGAAACCCTTCCATAGGAGTTTACTAGTTTTGTTAACCACCCTTGTCGCCAGGAAAGTTAATGAGTTGTGTATGGTTTTTGGTTTTATACTTCGCTGAGTCAATGGGATACGGGAAGCGAGATAGATGTGTCTAGCTAACTGCACTCGTATAAATAATGTTAATAAGAAATTGATGTTGTTAATGAACATGAATCGGAGGGAGATCTAGGCAAGCCTTGGTTTGTGGATGAGGAAGAATGAGATGGTGGTTTACTTGCCGTAGATCTAAGGACCGGTTCATGCCAGCCATGACAGGATAACAGTGCCACGACAATGCCAAATATGGGTGCAACTTATCTGACTAATTAGGTAAGTTACTAGATTGTTATGGACCGTGGAAGGCGCGGAGAATGGGAGTCGAGTGAGGACTGCCCTGGGAACTGCATTGCACAAAAGGGGGCCCGTGGGTGGGAGAATCGGAGATTCTAGCCTGCCGGTGAAACCTTAGTGAGTCCATACATCTAGTAGCCCCTTTGTAAAGGCTATTTTGTGATCTCTTGTACATACACCGACGGTTGTGTACTGGTAAAATGGAGGTTCTGCAGTCGCCGACGGGTGATGAAATCACAAACTTGTGGGTAAAGTGGTACAAACTTTGCAGAGTATAAAACTATCATGATAGCCGAGCTTACTGTCACGAGCGCCTGGACAACTCACATGATTAGTGGGATGGTTTTTGGGAGGTTATGGTTTTTGATTTGGTTATGGTTTGGTCTTTGGTTTTGGTTTTTGGGACTGTTGAGTCTGGGTAATGAGATTGGTTGCATGACTGTTGAGTCATGGCAACGAGATTTGGTCTCGGAATGAGACGGAATTGAATATGAGATGGTAGTGAATACGAGATGGTATTCATGAGATGGTAGTGAATACGAGATGGTATTCATGAGCAAAGTTGAGAAAGATAAATGTCTGGTTGAGACATGAAAGGGGATGAATCATAATGGAGGTATGTTAATGTTTAAATACATGTTGGGATTACATTCATTTAAAGCTAAGTTGCTGTTTTTATCGTGTTTTGAGAAATAAACTTTGCTTTCTGCAATGAGGCCTTTTTATACCTTCCTTGCTGTGAGCTACATATCATATTTTCCCGCACTTGCTGAGTACATCATGTACTCAAACTTGCATAATTACTTCATCATCAGCTACAGGAGAGGAGTACTATGAAGACCACGTGGAGTAGTAGGCGTGAAATCTATCCTCAACCTTGCCTGTGGGGATGGATTAGAGATGGAGCCGATGCTGCTGCTTAGATTGCTTCCGCTATAGTTTAGAAGACTTCCGCTGCTAGAATAAAGACTTCCGCTGCTAGATTAAGACTTCCGCTGCTAGAATGAGTCTGAGACTCATAAGCCATTGTAATAAACCCTGTTATTCGTGGTTATATATATATTCTGAATTCAGTTTGTAGAACATATGTATATATGTGATGAACATCCTGGGCACACATATGCATCAATCTTGGTTCAGAGAGGTTTCCTCTCATAACAGGGGTGTCACACCAACGCCCCGGCACATTTCATGTACCTCATGAACTCGGTGTTCATGCCGCGGTTGGACTAGTTCGTGGTGGTGTTCATAGATGACATCTTGGTTTACTCCAAGTCTGAAGAAGAACACGCCGAACACTTGCATATCGTGCTTCAATGATTGCGAGACCATAAGCTTTATGCCAAGTTCAGCAAGTGCGAGTTTTGGATCAACCAAGTGTCATTTCTGGGTCATATTATTTCTGCAGAAGGCATTACAGTTGATCCAAGAAAAATCGAACAAGTGCTGAAATGGAAGTCCCCCACATCAGTCCACGAAGTCAGGAGTTTCCTCGGGTTAGCAGGATATTATCGGAGATTCATACCGAACTTCTCCAAGCTTGCTAAGCCGATGACTGAACTGTTGAAGAAGGGGATCAAATATGTTTGGAGCTCAGCTTGTGAAGAAGCTTTCCAAGCATTAGTGAAGCATCTTACAACAGCCCCAGTGTTAGCTCAACGGGATACAACCAAGCCCTTCGACGTATACTGTGATGCGTCCAGTATCGGGCTTGGCTGTGTATTAATGCAAGGAGGAAGAGTGGTCACCTATGGCTCATGTCAACTCCGTAACCACGAGCAGCACTATCCGACTCATGACCTTGAGCTCGCTGCTGTGGTGTTAGCCTTGAAAATGTGGAGGCACTATTTGCTTGGGAACTTAGTGCACCTCTACACCGA
Organism: Neostapfia colusana; assembly: GCA_030760725.1. Classification (NCBI taxonomy): domain Eukaryota; kingdom Viridiplantae; phylum Streptophyta; class Magnoliopsida; order Poales; family Poaceae; genus Neostapfia; species Neostapfia colusana. The sequence goes on along the minus strand of JASWHV010000007.1, from coordinate 96,257,579 downwards.
CCACAAAAGTCTGAAATACATATTCACTCAAAAGGAGTTGAATATGAGGCAACGGAGATGGTTAGAGTTGATCAAAGACTATGAGATCGAGATTCACTACCATCCCGGAAAGGCAAACGTGGTTGCCGAAGCCTTAAGACGCAAATCTCATGTCAACAATCTGTCCATCACCCCACCTGAAGAGGAGGAGCCGAGTCTGTACTTGGTTCCATACGGGGCATTGTATAATCTTGCTCTCGTCCCTAAAATATGAGAGGAAATTAGGAAAGCTCAGATGAAATACGTGGGAATGTCGCACATTCGGAGAAGGATGAAGAATGGCAAAATGAAATGCTTCCGGAGAGATGAACACGACACTCTATGGTTTAAAGACCGTATAGTGGTACCCCGTGACATGAAGCTTCTGAAGAAAATCTTGGATGAGGCTCATTTGTCCAAGTATTCTATTCATCCGGGCAGCAACAAGATGTACCAGGATCTGAAAACCAAGTTTTGGTGGACACGGATGAAAAGAGAAATCGCAAAGTACGTATCCGAATGTGATACGTGTCGGCGTGTGAAAGCCGACCATATGCGTAAAGCCGGAAAGCTGCAACCGTTGAACATTACGGCGTGGAAGTGGGAGGATATCAGCATGGACTTCATAGTCGGGTTACCTCTCACGTCTCACAAACATGACTCGATTTGGGTAATAGTCGATCGACTAACCAAGTCGGCTCATTTTATCCCCGTACATACAAAGTACGTGGCCAAGCAATATGCGGAGCTGTACATTGCAAGGATCTTGTGCTTGCACGGTGTTCCCTGCTCCATTATTTCAGATCGCGGTGCACTGTTCGTCTCTCGGTTTTGAGAACAGCTGCACGCGTCGTTGGGGACCAAACTGATCCAAAGTTCCGCGTATCACCCGCAGATGGATGGTCAAACTGAACGGGTGAATCAAGTGCTTGAAGACATGCTACACGCTTGTGCCATCCACCACGGCAAGAATTGGGATGATCATTTGCGGCTGGCAGAGTTTTCTTACAACAATGGCTATCAAGGTAGCATCAAGATGGTGCCGTACGAAGCTCTCTACGGCTGGAAATGTCGCACAATGCTCAACTGGTGTGAGTCCGGCGAGCGAGTTATCTACGGCATTTAACTTGTGAATGAGGTTGAAGAACGAGCGCGAGTAATACAAGCCAATCTTAAGGATGCTCAATCTCGTTAGAAGAGCTGTGCGGATAAAAGACGTCGCCCTCTCCACTTCGACATCGGGGACCATGTTTATGTTCGTGTGTCTCCGATGAAGAGAGTTCATCATTTCGGAGTGAAGGGTAAACTTGCGCCACGGTTCATTGGTCCGTTCGACGTCATTGAAAGATGCGGACCCTTGGCCTATCGCTTGGATTTACCGGTGTCGCTCGCAGGAATTCACAATGTCTTCCACATCTCTCAGCTGAGGAAGTGCCTCAAACCCTCCGCTGAAATCCGCACTGAATACATAGAAGTTCTTCAACCGGACCTCACGTACATGAAGTATCCAATCCGGATTATCGATGAAAAGACTCGCTCCACAAGAAACCGGACCTTATGGTTCTACAATGTCTTGTGGAGTAACCATACCGCTGATGAGGCGACATGGGAAAGCGAGGAATATCTACGAACCAATTATCCGAACATGCTATCATGATATACATGGTAAGGTTTCGCCACTTTGCATTTCTTTTGAAATCTCGGGACGAGATTCTTTTTAAGGGGGAGGGATGTAAAATCCCCAAAAAGTGCTAGCAAAAAAAATTCAGCTCATGTACACCTAGGAAAAATGAGGGGAATTAAAACTTTGAATTATAACGGTGTGAGTTCAAAGTAAGGATTCAAACTTCCCAAAAACCTCCCAACATGGAGATCTAAATTGATAACTTGGGTCTTCATATTTCAAATATTCAACCTCCAAAATTTCAGCTCATTTGGAGGGGTTTAAATATTTGTTTGGGATTAAAAGAGGAAGCCCTCTAATCTGAATTTCAAATTCAGTGTCAAATCCCAATTTCCTCAATTAGCAAATTTGGTTCCACAAATGTGTTCTCCACATTTGAATTAGCAGCCATGCCAAAAATCAGAAACTTTGGGCTTGGTTTGCTATGTTTTTGGAGCAAGGCAAAGGGGAGAATTTAAATTCTATTTCAAATTCAAATGACCAAACACAATTCAAACTTCACACCAGAATTCAAATCATTTGAATTCAGCAAGTTTAAACCATGACTTGGTGTGAAAGTATAGCCTTAAATGTTGATTAGCTGGGAGAGAAATATCAGTGAAAATTTTGAATAAAAAGGAGGAAGTGGGACCCAGGGGTCAGCCTCACAAAGGGGCTACCGCCTCTGCCGACTTCGGTCGAACAGCGAGAGCTCGACAGCTCCCGCTTGCAACCCGTGCCCGAGGACCACCGCGCCACCTCTTGATTCTTCCGGCTACATGATCATCCGTCCGTGCCACAGCCGCAGCACATTTTCCCTTGCCCTCTCGGTACTCAACCGACGTGCTTCCCAGCCCTCTGCTCGAGCGCACGAGCAAAACCACCTAGCTCCACTGATCGGCTCGGGTTCCCACTGTTGATCATCTTCCGGCGTCACCAGCGCCTAGCTGAGCCACCCACCAGCGCCGCCGGAGCCTCCTCGACGTTTTCCACCCTCTCCTATGCCGTGGCTGACCGTCTACACCGGCGCCGAGCTGTTCTGCTCCGAAGAAAACAAAGCACGACGCCGCCGCCTCGGTACTACGTCTTCCGACCGACTCCGACCACCCCAGCGTGAGGAAAACCACCCAGAGGTGCGTCATGGAGTATAGTTTCTCACACCGATGTCCTTTTGTACATTACCACCGCCGGCTAGCCGGAATTTGGAGATTTCCGACGGTGCACGTGGAGGACCGATCAACACAACTTCGGGAAATTCTTCAAACACATTGGATTATCGGGTCTCTGGCCTTAGACACAGCTACTAGATCCACTAGCACCCTCCCACGCTGAAGCACGACGCATATCATCTTTTCTACAACCCTAGTGACGAGAATCCGTCGCCGTCGGCTGAAACTGCTCGGTTCACTGTCGAGCTCCTATTTGCGGGCGTTTTCAGCTCCGGCTAGGGGTAGCATCATGTTCTACGTGCTCCAGGGATGGTGTACGGCCCCTTAGATCATCGGTTGAGGCTTGGGACATGCCGTTCATCACCAGCGCCGCGCCACCAAGCCGCCTCGCCGTCGCTGATGAGTTTCCCGGCATTTTCATAACCCGAAACCTTGCCCGGCTGCTTGGCTGTGATCCGAGGTTGGTGTAGCACGAAACCGTAGGAAGAATGGTGGAGAAACGGGCAAGAACACGGCGCGCCACTGTCAGGTCCGGCGTGCGCGCGCGGGGGCCTGTCTCGAGAGGTTGAAGAAACGTCTAACAGTGGGCCCCCTGTTTAGTCTCTGTGTAAATTTCCAACAGATGGTTATTCGGGTTTGAAAACTTCATAACTTTGTGTAGAAAACTATAAAAAGGGTGAAACCAATTTTGTTGGAATCCTCATGAAGAGTACTTCACAGAGTAATAAATTGCTTGCTATGAAAATGGCCAGGAATTTCTGTAGAATTGTTTTTTGTAAATCTTTAGAGATTTATTACAGGAGCAATTCTTTATGAAATATTCTCAAATTTGGGCAGCAAATCCTTTTCATGGTTTCTGGTCCCCAGTAAAAATTTGGGCTTCATTGGAGTTCATTTGCTAGGCTAAATTGCTTTCCAAATTTCAGCCTTTATTTGGAAATTCAAATTTAAACAGAAACTTTTTCAGAACTCCTATCCAACTTCAAAAATTCATATATCTCTGTTGGTAGCTCCAAAAATGGTGAAAAAAAATTTTTTACAACCATGGAGACTTACCATAATCAGATCTTCCACTTTTAGCTATGTCAAAACTCCTGATTTGGGCTCAAAATTCAGAGAAGCCTTGTACTTGTAGGAATTTTGGAGACTACATTGTGCAATGACATTTTTCTCCAAATTTTGCTCAGATCATCCTTAGAGGGTATAGTCTTCACTGTAAAGATCCCAAAGCAAATTAAGGATCCTAAATAGCAGTATCGATGAATAGAAGTTTACTTCTTATAAGTCCTTAATACTTATACATATATTTTGTTACATTTCATAATAGTGACCCAAGTTGAGGACGCACCGGAGCCCTTGGATGTCCTGCCACCTGAAGCTAACTTTCCATTTGACTCGCAACCAGTCAAGCCCCGGTTTGCACTTAAGTACATTTTATAAAGCTTTTCATTTGTATCACTTATGTCTAGGTTGAAATGTATGCATTCGAGTTAGGGTGATTGAAACCCCACTTGCATAGCCTTTTTAACTTCTATAAAGGTTTGGGTAGTTTAGAAACTCGACGAGTAGAGAATGCCATGCTAATGATTAGGATCTCGGTAGAAATCGAGTGGTTGGAAGCTACTCACGAGATAGTACTTATCACACGGAATGAGAAGAGGTAGAAAATGGCTTGAGTTGTGAAAATGAGACCCGGCAGGGGGGATAGGATGCAGTGAGCAGAGGTCTCACGTGCGTAGCCCTGTTGGCGTCGGTTGAGGACCGTCCGTGTGCGGCCCTGCTGGACAAGTATCGAACAGTACCGGATGCATACTGGCATATGGGAACCAGGAAACCGATGTAATTGGTTAACCTGGGTGCCGAGGCTTACCCAACCGTAAATAGGAGTGGGTTGAGGGTAGCAAGGTTTAAATCTGCCGGTGGGCACAGTCACGCTCCACACGGGGACCTCCTGCCCGTTACGGATGGACCGGTTGTTGCATACAACAGAGGAGGAAGGGGTATGGAATCACGCTTCTGAAAATGGGTGTATGCAACGTGTTATCCGGGTGCGTCTTGATTGCAATCACCGTCCCTCGTGGTTATTTGAGTACCCGCTTGTTCACTGTGTTGTGACGTAGTAAGAAGTGAAATGAGCCAACTAAATATGCTGCATTGAATTATTAATGTAGAATCGAAGTACACGTGTAAAGCTACCAGAGGGGGGGGGGTGAATGGTAGATAAAAACTTTTCAGCGGAAGCAACAAAACACCCCTCAGCAGAAAACCAATCTGTTAAAGAAACCGTGTGTGCGACTAATCTAAACGTGTTCAACTGTGACAAAACTAGTATAGATTGTAGATAATCAAGTCACGAAGATGTCACAACAAGAATCATGAAAATCCGTTGAGAGAAACTCAAGTTACAATCGAAAGATCGAATAAAGGTCAATCTGTCCTACGCGAGAAAAACAGTTCTCAAATACTGCAAAGAAACCCGTGTAGATAAGAAACCACAAATTCAATGACTGTGAAATTTTCACAGATGATAGATAATCAAGTTGCGAATACAACACAAAAAGAATCACATCAATTGGATCTGTAAAACTCGAGTTATGATAAAACCACCGAAGTAAGGTAGTGCTGAACAGAAACTCGACGAGAAAAACTTGTCCGAAACAAGTCGGACGAACAAGGCACAAAAGTTCCTTTAGAATACGAATTTTATTTATAAAAACACAAGAGGAACAGACACAAAGTCGTGCCTCACGAGCTCTGGCCTCCCATGCTTATATAACCAGCCCGAAGGCCAACTCAACTCAAACTAGGACTCCTACTCCTACTTGGATTTAAAATGTAACTTTCCAATACTGCTTAGGACTCTTCTATACGCAGATAGAAGCAATCTTAAGACTTCCAAACACCTTAGGAACGTATCTCACATTACTAAAATAACACAAATAAATGACCCACACGAAATCCTATCATAACCAACTCAAAACTTTCCATATTTGAGTCAAACACGACTCAGCCGCAGCCTGAGTCCATAACCTAGTCGGTTGGACCTTTCCGACCAATTCTTTACGTCCACATCTCTTCATCACGCCTTGGAACCATGCAGCCACGTCCATGCACTCCTTGCACACGTGCAAACATCTTCCAACGACGTCCAAGATACCTTCATATGCATTGTTCTTGATTCAAACATACTGCGCAAACTCCTGATCAACTCAACCACAATTCCTTCCGAACTTGGTTGTTGAACCTCATCTTCTCCCTAAGACTAGTTCAATGGATCCCGTCACCAGCCATGTCTTGAACTCAAGCAACACCTGCGCATGAATAAACAACCAATACTTCTGAGCACAATTCCTCGACTTTACTCTCGTTAGTTCCGAAACTACAACATCTTAAGTGAGCACCTCACATAAGCATGTTGTAAACCATAGCAAAGTGATATCAGCCATAACCATCAAAACACAACAAAAACTTAGTAAAATAATAATAAGCAAACTTTCCATAAGAGTAAAGCAAGTTTGAAACATCGCAAGTTAAAAGCAGAATCATTGCAATAAAGCTCCGAACATTACCAAAACTAACCGGACCTTGAACCGGAACTTACCAAAGCTAGTCGGACCCAGCGCCGGAGCTTACTAAATCTTAGTCGGACCTAGCACGGAACATACCAAAGCTAGTCAGACCTAGCACCGGAGATAGCAAAAACAAGTCGGACCTAGCCAAAATAAGTCAGACCTAGACAAAGCAAGTCGGACCTTACGTCGGACCTTGCCGGAGCTACCCAAAACAAGTCGGACCTATCGTCGGACCTTGCAGGAGCTCGGACCTAGAGTCGGACCTTGTTAAAAAGGTGTTTTGGTAGTATTCAAAAATTTTATCGTCAAAGCCAATGTATTCAGCACACATAGGTCTCACAATCTCCCGCTTGATGAATGCATTGGCAACACCACTTAAAATCCGAACAATGGCTTATTCACATGAAAAGATTTGAAAACAATTTCTCCCCCTTTTGTAAATCAGAAATAAAATGAGAAGAAAAACAAAAATACCATAAATTCCCCCCCTGAGAAGAATCGTGCCAAAACATTTGTGAATGTGTGCAATGTGTGATCAATTTCTCCCCATTTGACAATGTATTCAGCAAGGTACAAAAGAGAAATTTTAATTTGTTATGAGCACATTATAACATATACATATAAAACAAAGCTCATCCAAATCATACTATCAAGAAACTTACAATAACACATCAATGAGATACATAAAGTAGTGTAAGCCATGCTAGAGATCAAGGGTAATTTTCAATTTAAGCAAGTCATGATCTCACAAACTTAACAATTTCAAGACCTGAAAGCATGACACTTGTTGCTGCATTTTATTTAACATTTAAAGCACAAATTTTGATCTTATGACATTTGCAAGAGATTATATGCAGCATCAGCCTTATTCTAACCAACCAAGCCAAGCCTATGTCATTTGACAGTCAGAAGCTTAAGGACATGGTTTTAGTCATACACAACTCCTTTCAAGTTCATATCTAAGTGCAATGATAAGCCATCTCAAAAGAAGAAGTGTGATGCATGCATATTCTCTTGATCTTTTCTCTTTTTTTTGAACATAAAAACTCAACATGTGAGTTGATTACTTGATTAATTCTTTATGATTAAAAGCACTTGTGAGCATGCAACAAGTTCAAAACAGCAAGAAAGTTCGACCATGACCAGATTTAGTGTAAGTAATTATTCCAATTACTAGACATGGTAGAAACTACAAAATGTATTACACGAGTAATGTAGTAAGAACTTTCAGTATGAAAAAAACCACAAAGTCATATATGCATGAAATACTATGCTCATATTATTTTAATTTCAGATTCACACATAGACTTCCGAAGTTTCAAAATTCTCCCTCAATTTAGGCCAAGAGGATGCATCACCCCTATTTCACTATGAATGTATCAAAAACGAGTGAAATCCAAAGGTTTTGTATAAATGTCAGCCAATTGTTCTTTGGTATCTACATGGTGAAGCACAATGTTCCCTTTTTCGACATTATCACGGAGAAAGTGATACCTAATGTCAATGTGCTTAGTTCTCGAATGTTGCACGGGGTTTTAGCAATGCAAATGGCACTAGTGTTATCACAAAACAGTGGAACACTATCTAGATCAACTCCATAGTCCTTAAGTGTTTGAACAACCCAAAGAATTTTTGAGCAAGCACTAGCAGCAGCTACATATTCAGATTCGGCTGTGGATTGTGCAACTGAACTTTGTTTTCTAGAGGACCAGGCAACAAGTGAATTACCAAGAAAATGACAAGCACCAGAAGTACTTTTCCTATCAATCCTACAACCCCTAAAATCAGCATCGGAAAAAGCTTTCAAAGTAACGGTTGAGGAAGAAGGAAGAAAACTGCCAGATTCTTGAGTTCCATGTAAGTACTTGAGAATCCTTTTGACGGCTTCACGATGTGAAATACGTGGGGAGGCTTGAAACCGTGCACAAAGACATACGCTGAATTGTATGTCCGGTCTTGATGCCGTGAGATACAAAAGTGATCTGATCATGCTTCTATATTCTTTTTGATCAACGGGATCACAATCTTCATCAAGTTCAAGTGTTGTTGCTGTTCCCATTGGTGTCCGAATAGGCTTGCTTTTGTCCATGTTGAAGCGCCTTAGGAGATCTTTTGTATACTTTGTTTGATGCACAAAGGTACCCTCCTTGGTTTGCTTGATTTGCAGCCCCAAAAAGTACGTGAGTTCTCCCATCATACTCATCTCAAATTCTGAACTCATCATAGCTGAAAACTTGGACACAAGATCATGAGAAGCACAACCAAAGATAAAATCATCCACATACACTTGAACGAATAATGAATCAATGCCATGCTTAAGCACAAAAAGAGTTCTATCAACCTTGCCCATGGTAAACCCATTTTAAAGTAAGAATGTTTTTAACCTATCATACCATGCTCTAGGGGCTTGTTTGAGACCGTACAAGGCTTTGGACAGTTTATAAACATGACTAGGAAAATTTGGATTTTCAAAACCAGGTGGTTGTTTGACATAAACCTCCTCATCTATGTAGCCATTAAGAAAAAGAACTTTTAACATCCATTTGATATATCTTAAAACCTTTAGATGCAGCAAAAGCTAACAAAATTCTTATGGCTTCTAATCTAGCAACAGGAGCAAAAGTTTCATCAAAATCTAGACCTTCAACTTGTGTGAAAACTTGAGCAACCAACCTAGCCTTATTCCTAACCACAACCCCATCCTCACTTTGTTTATTTTTAAACACCCATTTAGTTCCAATTAAAGTGTGACCTTGAGGTGGAGGTACAAGTTTCCAAACATTATTTCTTTCAAAATTTTCTAACTCTTCTTGCATGGCAATAATCCAAGATTCATTAGTGAGTGCGTGTGATATATCTTTGGGTTCAAAAGAAGCAACAAAAGCAGAATGAGCATGAGAATTGGGATCAAAAAACCTGGATCTTGTATCTCTTTCATGCAAGCTTCCAATAATTTGTTGTGGAGGATGACTTTTGAGAATCCGGAGGGGAGTGGACACTTCACAAGCTTCTTCTTCTTCATGTTCATCACAAATAGATGAGCTTGTGACATGAGGAGAACCTGGACCAGCAATGATGGTCGTCGGTGCTGGCTGTGAATCAAGATCAGGAGCTGGAACAATGTCATTAGCTGCTGAATTTTCCGGCAGCAGCACCACTTCTTCCTCTTCTTTAACCAAAATACTCTCCCCCTGCGGATATGGATTCCGGACCTGCAATATTTGAACTAGTACCTGGGCTAGCTTCATCAAAAGAAACCTCACAAGTCTCCACAATTTTGTTAGTATCAAGTAAAAGCACATGGTAGCCTCTAGTATGAGATGGATAACCAAGAAACATGCCATCAACAGATCTAGCTTCAAATTTATCAAGATTACCATGTTTCTTAACAAAGCATTTTCAACCAAAGACCCTAAAGTGTGTGACACTAGGCCTATGTACAAACCTGAGCTCATATGGTGTTTTACCTTGCTTAGCACGCAAGAAAACACGATTTGAGACATAACAAGCGGTTGCAATTGCATCAGCCCAAAATTTTTGATATTCATCAAGCATAGTCCTAGCCATCTCAACTAAGGTTTTGTTCTTTCTCTCTACAACACCGTTTTGTTGAGGTACATATGGTGAAGAAAATTGATGATCTATTGCATTTTCAGCACAAAAGTGATCAAACAATTGATTTTTAAATTCGGTTCCATTATCATTTCTAATTGCTCTTAAAGATCCTGGGTGATCAATTGATAATCTAAGAAATAAAGTTCTAAAGTGACTAAAAGCTTCATTCTTAGATGCCATAAAGTAAACCCAAGAGTATATAGAATAGTCATCAACAATCACAAGAACATACCATTTACCTCCGAAGGATTGAAAACGTGAAGGTCCTACAGTGTCAAGTTGTAAAAGTTGACCCGGTTCAGTTGTCATGGTCATTGTGAGAGGAGCATGTGAACCTGCAACCATCTTAGCATGTCTACAAGAAGAGCACACAATTTCTTTGTCCCCTTTAAGCTTAGGCAGCCCACGTATGCGATCAAGAGCACTAACACGCGTGAGATGATCAAAGCCTACGTGACCAAGTCTACGATGCCAAAAATATAAATCTTTGGAATCATTTGCAACTAGACATCTATGCTTAGAGGAAGACATATAAAATCAGCTTTAAAAACTCTTCCAAACCGAGACATGTTAAAGATAAGCTCACTATTTGAACCTACAACTTTGCAGCAGTTTTTATTGAAAATAGTTTCCAGATTTTCATCTAGCAATTGTGAAACAGAAAGCAAGTTGTATTTCAAATTTTTGACAAGTGCCACATCCTTTAAAGTGTAGTGATCATTTACTCTAACCGAACCCTTAGCAATTATAGGAGTTGAAGAATTATCAGCAAAAGTAACATTCTCTGGACGTGACACAAAAGAGAGAGAGGAGAACCATTCTTTGTTACCAGTCATGTGGCGTGAGCAACCTGAATCCACAATCCAAATGTTCTCCTTCCTAAAGCATGTAACTTACATAGAAGCACAATACGTCAATGACTCAATACTGGGGTTAGTTAAAAGGCATTTAGGAATCCAGTACTGAGACACACGACGTCCAGCAGGAATAACATGCGAAAGCTGAGATAAAACAGCAGGTTTATGAGTCAAAGTTTGAGATTTTTTTGTTTTTAACTACTGACCTATGAGGTGTTACTTGTGTAGCACGAAAATCAGTAGCTCGGGAGGCAAAAACAGAAGGTCTGGAGGCAAAAACTGAAGATCCGGAGGCAAAAACTGAAGCTCCGGAGGTAAACTTTGAATATTTCTGACTCATAACAGCAGGTTGCATGTTCCTTATATTCGGTTTAGTATGTGCAGCAAATTTTGCATGAGAGTTATAAGATCTAGCTTGCATTCTTTCCTTTTTATGTTGTTTAGCTAGTCTATAACAAAAATCTATGACATGACCATCTCTACCACAATAGGTACAATGAAATTTAAATTTGTGTTCATGTCTAGATGAGCATGCAGTATGCTTATTTGAACCCGCATGTCACAACACTCCTGCAGATTGAAAAACCACTTCTTTTTGTTTAGGAACTGTTTGAATCAAACAACTTCCTAATGATTTTACAATTTTAGGTGGATGTTCCTTAGCATGAGCATGTCAATCAAAACCTAAACCAGTTTTATCATTGCAAGACTTGGAAGAATTCAGCAGCAAGTTTAGGTTCTTATTCCCATTACAAAAACGATCTAATGTCCTATGCATGTTATCAAGTTTATTTAATAGATCAAGGCAATTTTCACATGAAGTTTTTCCTTTAGTTTGCAATTGGAACAATATTTAACTTCATGAGAACGTAAAGTATTGTTCAATATAGAAATTTCTTTCATAGCATCTTGTAGTTTCTTATCAAGATCATCGCAAGTAGAACATGCAAATCAATTGTAGAACAACAAGCATCTTTCAAGTTTTTATCATTAAGTGCAGCAAGCTTTTTGTTCTTTTCGATTTCAAGTTTATCAAGTGTGGAGGTGTGTGCACTTCTTAGAGAGGACAATTGTTCATATATTAAATCACATGAGGAACAAGAATCATCACTAGGAATCAAGGATTTTAAATGATTAATTTCATATTCTAGTGACTCAATTTTAACAGCATTGTCCCTAAGCTTTTTGTCCTTTTTCTTAATAATAATAGTGGCACGAGAAATAGCATCACACATTTCTTCGCAAGTAGGACATACCTCTTCGTTGTTACTGTTGTGTTCTGCATCCTCCATACTTGATTTTGATTTGCCCGCCATGAAGCACAAGTTTTCCAGATCATCTTCATCTTCATCACTTCCAATGTCTACATCGCTCGAGCCAAGTTCTTGAAGTGCGGTGATGAAACTTTTTATCAGTTTGCATCCTGTAAAACCCTTCTTTATCTTGTTGGTGTTGCCAAAAGAGGACTTGACTTTATTCTGCTTTTCATCACGGTTAGAAAGAACTGAAAGGTTAGGGCAATCTGTACGAAAGTGTCCTGTCTTACCACATTCAAAGCATCGTTGAGGTCCGGAGCTTCCTCTCCTTCTAGTTCTCACATTTTGCAATGCTTTTGAGAACCTTGTAGAAAGAAGTACTAGCTCCTACTCTGGAAACTCCTCAATCTTTTCTAGGGTTAGTGAAGACAGCAAAACAAGTGTATTGCTAGATGATTGGCCGGAGCTAGGCATATCACATTGTGAGACAAATGCAATAGTCTTATTTGGGTTTTTACGTGATATAATGTCAATTTCATGAGTTTTTCGCTTAGAATAAAGCACATCTAATGTAAGAGTACTCATGACAGTGGATTCATGTATGGATGTTACTTTCATCTCCCAAATTGACATGTCTAATGCACTTAGTAATTACCTATCATTTTCAGCATCTGAAAAATTAACATTGACGCTACGCAAGTTCCTGAGAATTTTATTAAAGCGAGCAAAGAGGTCATCAATGGACTCACCGGGTTGCATCTCAAAGCGCATGTATTCTTTCTTGAACATATCCTGTCTTACCTCCTTGATCGTGTTGGATCCTTCATGGTAGTCACAAAGTGCTCTCCACACATCGTACGCCGATCGAAGGTGTGCAACACGGTCGAATTCGCTCTGAGTTAGTCCTTGTATGATCAAGTTCTGAGCCTTGTTGTTGTTGTCGACATCTCTCATGTTTGTAGCCGTGACTTGATCGTTTGAAGGCACATCGTAAGGCTTGTACACCTTTTCCCATATTGCAAAGCCTTGCGCCTGGATGAAAGCTTCCATGCGTGCCTTCCAAACCTGAAAATCAATACCACTAAACACACAAGGTTTGGCGTAGTATTTCTCCATGATGATTAGTCAAAACACGTGCAAATCACAAAAATTAGAGCAACCTGGCTCTGATACCAATTGTAGGATCGAAGTACACGTGTAAAGCTACCAGAGGGGGGTGAATGGTAGATAAAAACTTTTCAGCGGAAGCAACAAAACACCCCTCAGCAGAAAACCTATCTGTTAAAGAAACTGTGTGTGCGACTAATATAAACGTGTTCCACTGTGACAAATCTAGTATAAATTGTAGAGAATCAAGTCACGAAGACGTCACGACAAGAATCATGAAAATCCGTTGAGAGAAACTCAAGTTACGATCGAAAGATCGAACAAAGGTCAATCTGTCCTACGCGAGAAAAACAGTTCTGAAATACTGCAAAGAAACTCATGTAGATCAGAAACCACAAATTCAATGACCGTGAAATTTTCACAGATGGTTGATAATCAAGTTGTGAAGACAATACAAAAAATCACATCATTTGGATCTGTAAAACTCTAGTTATGATAAAACCACCGAAGCAAGGTAGTGCTGAACAGAAACTCGACGAGAAAAATTTGTCTAAAACTAGTCGGACGAACAAGGTACAAAAGTTCCTTTAGAATACGAATTTTATTTATCAAAACACTAGAGGAACAGCCCCAAAGTCGTGCCCCACGAGCTCTGGCCTCCCTTACTTATATAACCAGCCCGAAGGCCAACTCAACTCAAACTAGTACTCCTACTCCTACTTGGATTTAAACTGTAACTTTCCAATACTGCTTAGGACTCTTCTATACGCAGATAGAAACAATCTTAATACTTCCAAAAACCTTAGAACGTATCCCACATTCCTAAAATAACTCAAATTCGTGAACCACATGAAATCCTATCATAACCATCTCAAAACTTTCCATATTTAAGTCAAACACGACTCAGCCGCAGCCTGAGTCCATAACCTAGTCGGTTGGACCTTTCCGACCAATTCTTTACGTCCACATCTCTTCATCACTCCTTGGAACCATGCAGCCACGTCCATGCACTCCTTGCACACGTGCAAACATCTTCCAACGACATCCAAGATACCTTCATATGCATTGTTCTTGATTCAAACATACTGCACAACCTGCCGATCAACTCAACCACAATTTCTCCCGAACATGGTTGTTGAACCTCATCTTCTCCCTAAGACTAGTTCAATGGATCCCGTCACCAGCCACGTCTTCAACTCAAGCAACACCTGCACATGAATAAACAACCAATACTTCCGAGCACAAGTCCTCGACTTGACTCTTGTTAGTTCCGAAACTACAACATCTTACGTGAGCACCTCACATAAGCATGTTGTAAACCATAGCAAAATGATATCAGCCATAACCACCAAAACACACCAAAAACTTAGTAAAATAATACTAAGCAAACTTTCCATAAGAGTAAAGCAAGTTCGAAACATTGCAAGTTAAAAGCAGAACCATTGCAATCAAGCTCCGAACCTTACCAAAGCTAACCGGACCTTGAACCGGAGCTTACCAAAGCTAGTCGGACCCAGCGCCGGAGCTTACTAAAGCTTAGTCGGACCTAGCACGAAACTTACCAAAGCTAGTTGGACCTAGCATCGGAGCTAGCAAAAACAAGTCGGACCTAGCCAAAATAAGTCAGACCTAGACAAAGCAAGTCGGACCTTACGTCGGACCTTGCCGGAGCTACCCAAAATAAGTCGGACCTATCATCGGACCTTGCAAGAGCTTGGACCTAGAGTCGGACCTTGATAAAAAGGTGTTTTGGTAGTATTCCAAACTTTTATCATCAAAGCCAATGTATTCAGCACACATAGGTTTCACAATTAATGTCTTGAAACCTTGTATTGTGTAGTTCTAGAGCTAATTAAGTTTATATTTCACTTTGGGCATCTTCACACCGGAGGAAAGTGTTTCTTGTTTGATTGTGGACTTCCGATGTGAGGGCTGCCTAAGGCTCAATGAACTTCTGCTATAAAACTGAAAATAAGGATCAACTTGTAGGCATGTCTTTATTGCAAAGTCTTTTTTCCTATCTTACACATCCTTGCATGTAGAGTTCCATGCCTAGGATTGTCGATTAATACTTGCTGAGCCATCATGCTCACGGTTGCAATATTTGAGCTGTGTGTAGGTGAGAGCTATGAGGAGGGGTCCGAGGACGAGGCGGTGCCCCCGTCGGGGTACACGGCCGAGCTGGAGCCCTGCACGCCGCCGTGATCTCCGGTTACATGTTGCTAGTGTGTTGCGTCCCCGGACTGGATGGCTGCACTTTTGCGTAGATAGGATTAGAGAGCAGTTATGTATAATACTTCCGTTGTATAATTAAGTTTTGTAAAACACTTCCGATGTTTTATATCAAATAAATGTTCGTATGTTGTTCTTTAATCTTTTCGTGTGTGCTATTGGGTGCCGCATCGCATGGCACCACCCCATGCGATCCTGGAGTGGGTGAACCACGGGGTGGTCCCCACAGTATTCACTACCATCTCATATCATATTCAATTCCATCTCATAACCGAGATTAAATCTCATTGCCATCTCTACGGCAAGTAAACCACCATCTCATTCTACCACTTCCACGAAACAGGCTTGCCTAGATCTCCCTCCGATTCATGTTCATTAACATCAAGTTCTCATTATCATTACTCATACGAGTGCTGTTAGCTAGACACGTTCTATCGTTTCCCATATCCCATAGATTAGTTAAGCAAAAACTGACCATACCGACTCATAAACTTCCCTGGTGACAAGGGTAGTTAACAAAACTAGTAAACTACTATAAAATGGTTTCCCATCAAGTTGAATCAAGCATTCATAGTTTTCGCAAACAAAACAGATTTCAAAACATGGGATCAATATGGTCAAGGGGCACTTGCCTTGTTCCTGTGGCTCTTGTTGCTCTTGTGTTTCGATGTTTTGTTGTTGTAGTCCTTCGTAGGTAGCTTCCTGAGCTTGTCCTTCTGCTTACAATCACGCACATACAAAATTTATAGCAATCAATTATTATGCACAATCCTTACTCAAGATGCAATAGTGCATATGCATGCTAATCCTATGATGTTGTTTTTATTAGATCGGTTTTTATGTGTTATTGCATGTTTGCATGGGTTTGCATGGGGTTTTACGATGAACAGAGGTGTAAAGATCAATTTTGGACGTGGCGATGATCTTGACCTAGATCAAACCGATCAACACGTGATCTGTCCATATGAAAAGCTTCTGTTCGAAGGGATCAAAGGAAATGTATGCAAAGAAAACCGTGATATCGTTGTAAGGTGTTAATGGAGACCTACCTTACTTCCTTCGGGTCCTTCCTCCTAGCAAAAATAGATCGTCGGCTCTCCTCCGGCGATGGCGGTCATGTCTGGGCTCGTCGGCGGTCTCTCCGGTGGTCAAGCTCCGGCGAAGGTGTTTAGCTTGGCGAATTTGGGGCTAGGGCCTCTAAGTTGTTGGCTTAGAAAAGATGTTACGATCAAGGGGTGTTTCGGGCTCTATTTATAACCAGGAAAAGAAGAGTCCTACTCCGATTGGATTTCAAATAAGAGTCCTATTTGATTTGTTTTGGATCTTAACAACTTATCTTCAATAGATTTGGTGCGGTATCAATCGTAGAAGAATTCGTGTCGGTTTCCACTGTATCGGGCGATCGCGCATAGGGCAAAACTGCTTACGGAACTCGTTCTTCCGCAGGGATAAGCTCCGGAGGTTCCACGTGTCCAGTAGGGCCTGGGCTTCCTTTTTCTGCAGAGGCGGGCTCCTATTGTGCCACGTGTCAGGCGGGCGAACGTCCCTCTTCCTCGGAGGCGAGCTCCGCGTGTGCTACGTGTCTGGTGGGCGGGACCTCCCTCTCTCTTAGAGGCGAGCTCTGCAGACGCCACATGTCCGTGCCAGACCTCCCCTCTCTTCGGAGGTGGCTCCGAATGTGCCACGTGTCAGTGCCGTACCTCCCCTCTCTTCGGAGGTGAGCTCCGATAGTGCCACGTGTCCTAGCAGCGTCGGACTTCCTTTCTGCTCAGGGATGAGCTCCGAGGTTTACACGTGTCCAACAGTGACGGACCTCCCGGAGGTGAGCTCCGAGGTCGACACGTGTCCATTAGCATCGGACCTCCTGGAGGTGAGGTCCGAGGTCGACACGTGTCCAACAGTGTCGGACCTCCCGTAGGCGAGCACCGGAGGTGACACGTGTTTAGCGGGGGCCGGACCTCTCAGAGGTGAGCTTCGAGAGTGACACGTGTCCTGCGCGGCTGGTCCTCTCTTTTCCGCAGTGACTAGCTCCGAAGGTGACACGTGTCCTACGGGCTGACCTCGCTCCTCCGCAGAGGCTAGCTCCGGGGGCAACACGTGTCCCACGGGGTCGGACCTCGCCCCTTTTCACAGAGCCAAGCTCCGAGCCTGCCACGTAGCCAGTTAGCGGCGGACCTCTCCCCCTTTGCGGGGATGAGCTCCGAAGGAGCCACATGGCTAGCGGGCCGCGGGAAGTGCTTACAGCGCTCTCGGCGAATTGGAATTGGCTCTTTTCGGCTATCCTTTGGATTCTTTTTATGTTTCCACAACATTTAAAATGTTTTCTCTATATAAAATATGAATGCATGCAGAAATCAAAATTGACGGTGTCACAAATCTACCCCCTTCAATTGAATGTCACCCTCGAGATTCGGTGGTGGAGAATAGATGAGGGAATTCTGCCTTGATGTCTTCTTCACGCTCCCATGTGGCTTCAGCTTCCGTGTGATATGTCCATTGTACTTTGCACCAATGGATCACTTTGTTCCTCGTGACCCTTTCCTTCACGTCCAAAATTCGGACAGGGTGCTCTTCATAGGTCATATCCTCTTGAAGCTCAAGCTCATCCATCGGTACTTGTTCTTCTGGTACTCTCAAGCACTTCTTGAGCTGGGATACATGAAACATGTCATGCACGTGGGAGAGGTGCGTTGGGAGCTCTAGTTGATAGGCTACTTCTCCACACTTGTCCAAAATCTTAAATGGCCCGATGTAGCGAGGTGCTAACTTGCCTTTGACATTGAAACGTCGTTAGCCTCGGATAGGCGATACCTTAAGGTATACGAAGTCTCCTACTTCGAAAGTCAACTTCCTTCGCCTATTGTCCGCATAGCCTTTCTGTCGTGACTGAGCAGACTTCAAGTTCTCCCGTATTGTTTGGACTTGCTTCTCAGCCTCTTGTAGCACTTCGGGTCCAAACACTTGGTTCTCTCCGGTCTCGTTCCAAAACAGCGGCGTTCTACACCGTCTACCATACAATGCTTCGAAAGGTGACATCTTCAAGCTAGCTTGATAGCTGTTGTTATAGGAGAATTCGGCATACGGCAAGCTCCTAACCCAACTACACCCATGTTTCAAGGAACAAGCTCTCAACTTGTCTTCAAAAATTTGGTTTGTCCTCTCGGTTTGTCCATCAGTCTGCGGGTGGTAGGCGGAGCTAAAATCTAGTCGTGTACCCATAGCTTCATGCAGCTTCTTCCAGAACCTAGAGGTAAACTGAGTACCCTGGTCTGAAACTATCCTCTTCGGGACTCCATGACGGCACACGATTTGCTCCATGTACAGCTCAGCTAGTTGTGCAACGTTGTACGCGGTCTTAACAGGAAGAAAATGGGCTGTTTTCATCAATCGGTCCATGATAACCCAGATGGAGTCGTAACCTGACCGAGTACGTGGCAATCCGACGATGAAATCCATACTAATGTCTTCCCACTTCCACTCGGGTACCTTTAAGGGTTGCAACAGTCCAGCGGGTCTTTGATGTTTGGCTGTCACACCCGGTTTTTCCGAAGAAACAACCAAGTGAATATCACATGTATGCCAGGATCATTTGCTCATACATGTGATGACAAATAGTGAAGCATCATTTATTACAAGCCAGGTGTCGAATATAAGTAAGTCTTACATAGTAAATGTCTCGATGGACAATAATAAGTTCATCACAAGGAAAATAAACTAGCAGCGGAATATTATTCTTTGGGGCTCCATCACAGGTGTTGCCCGGGGGGGGGTCTTCATGAACCTAGAATCCTTCCTCGGGTCCATAGTCTTGGTCATTATACACCACCTCATTATCTTGACCTGAGCAGCAATATAAACCAACAAATATGCAAGATTGAGTACCAATGGTACTCAGCAAGTGTGGGAAAATTATATCATGCATGGCTAGAACAAGGAGAGGTTGAACTCATGGTTAAAGCACTACGCAATTAATACCTATCACCTTAGCTTATTAAGCACCTACATTACTACACAGGTGAAATGATCCCAATCTCCCATCCCAATCATCATAACCAAATAATCATAACATCATTTCCAATGTTAAGCTTCCCGCTTAACCTCCAAAACCGTCAATCCTCTAATCATGAATAAGTCCAGGCCGCTCTTAACCGTGAGCACGGCTGTCAAGACAGTTTTGACTCTGCAGAGTTTGTACCACTGTACCCACAAGTAGTGATTTCATCCCCCGTTGCCGGGTGGACTAAAAGAACCTCCATTATGCCAGTGGCTACGTTCCACATTCACACTTCCCAGGTGTGCGGCCAAGAGATCACTACAAAGCCTTTACAAAGGGATTCCCGACGAGCGTGGGCCCACTGAGGTTTCACCCCTAACAGCATACAAGAGGCTCCAACCCCGCTGCAGTGGCCCCCTCTTGAGCCTTGCGGTTCATATGGTAGTCCAGCTGACACCTACTCCCCGCACCATCCAACACACCCATACTACGCCGGGGATACACCTAATTAATTGGCTAAGCTGCCCCATCTCAGCATGTGGTTGGCACTGTAAAGCCGGGTTACATGCTCCATGAACCGGTCCTTAGGATCCAGGCAAGTACTAAACACAAACCCAAGTCTCGTGCACCCAGCACACAACCAAAACATCCAACTTGCCTTGATCCCTACCTCTACATAATTCACAATGTCTCATTCAAGAGTATGGTAATATAAACTGATGATCTCATGTCCCAAATATCCCATTCTAAGCATGGCTAAGCAAATGCATGTAAATATATGACATGGTAAAATAAATCCCAACCCAAGCTACAAGGAAACAGGGTAATGAAATTCTAGGGAAACTTTCCTAGCATGGGTTTCATATTTCATTTGACAATGCAAATAATTCTATCTACACATCCTAGCATAGGATCAAAGTGGTCAAGGACACTTGCCTCCTTCTTGCTGCTCTTGAAATGGGTAGTCCTGATCTTGGAAACTGATAGCTTGCTCTTGAACAGGTTCTACTTCATACCATCACACATAGCAAAAAGGAAAACAACAATCATAAGACAGAGTTCACACTTCTACTTCATACAAACCACACATTCACATTTATGAAATTTTCTTTACCATTTTATGTGTTGTGGATACTCTATGTGTGTTGATTTGGGGCTTGCACACACTTTTATTTACATGTGTATGATTCCTACTTTGGTGTTCATATTTATACTCACATACTATATATATATATATGTATATATGTGTGTTTCAGTTTTAAATAAATTCCTTATATATTAAACTACCAAGTATGTATGAAGAGTATTTTTCTTCTCCATAGGTGCCTTCATAATTTCTATCAACCCTAAACTGAATTCTTTGTACTTTAGAAACTCCATTTATTATTTACTAGTTTCTATATTTTCAGATTTATATTCTTATGCATAATTGTGCATTTTATTATTAAATTAGTAATACACACTACCTAAACAGATTAGGTTCTGGTCCTAAATAATTTAAGATCATATTTTGACCTTGGCTTCTGATGTATACTATTTCATAATTATTTTTCCTATTTTTCTTTAACTATTCTTTACTTAAGAATGTGCCCCTATACTATTAAATGTGAATAATTTATGAAACAGATTTATTTCAGCCCCAAAAATATATTTTTATCTCACTCCAAAGTTTTCTAAGTACTGAGAAAGTTTTTACTAATTTTGACAATTAGGTTTGTCCCCCTTTTTAATATTTAAACACTAGTTACATTTTCAATTTTCTAAATTAAATACTAAACAGGGCTAAAATAATGAATTCACCCCATTACAGGGTATATAATATTATTTTCATAATCTCCAGGGGTCTAGCTACACTCTTCAGAGGTGTTTTTCTTAATTTCTATTAAGTCTAGGGGCTAAAACTGATTTTTAAATGAATTTACATGATTTTCTGGAGTTCCAGGGGCTAGATCTGAAGTTTCCGGGGCTAGCTCTCAATTCCAGAGAACCCCAGGGGGTAGCACGTAAGAATTCCAGTCTTTATAACGCGGGACTGACGTGGACCGTCTGATTTTAAACCGACGGCTGAGATTATAACATCGAACCGGTACGCGGGGTTTTAAAGTCTACCGTGCGATTTAAAATAAACGGCGCACAAGCGGCCACGTCGCTCTGATCGAGCGCGGGCGGCGCTGCCGGCGGCGCACGGCGGCGGGAAGCGGCGATCTCGCCGGAATCTTTCGGATCCTCGAGAATTCTGCCTAGAACTGTGATCTTATGGCCTAGATCGGTAGAGGGGAGGTCAGGGATCTCACCTCGGGGGTTTTCTCGAGCTCGGGGGTCCTGGAAAGTGCTCGGCGGCGAGGTCCGAGGCAAAACCACGGCGAAGCTCGTCGGAGCTGGATTTGCACCGTAAGTCTTCGGGTTTTCTGCACCTGCAAAGTTCCCCGGAGGCGGTGGATCAAAACTAGCGAGTTAGATCAGAGTTTCCGAGCTTAGATCGGCCAAAATTCACCGGCGAAGTCTCGGTGCTCACCGGAGTGAAAATCGGCGATCGCGTGCGAAAAACTGATCGGATCGGTGGGTTTTATAGCCGGGGGAGGGCGGTGGTTCTGTTGTGATCGAGTTGGAGTCCGCTAGTTCCAGAATTCGGCCGCAAAACACGATTTCCCGATCGGTTGCGATCGAGCGCGCGGGAGAGAGTCCGGGGTCGCGGGGTTAGGGATGACAGGCGGGTCCCACATGTCAGCGAGGGGCAGAGCGGCGCGCGCGGGGGCGGGCTGCGCGGGGGTTAGCTGGGCCGGCTGGGGTTTCGGCCCACTGGCCAGTTTTTTTCTGGCTTTCCTTTTTCTTTTTCATTTCATTTCTGTTTTGAGTATAATTTGAATTCCAGTTTGAATTTGAATTTTTGCAAAACATGCAATACGTCCAAAAATTTCTAAATTCCCCTCTGAACATGGTTTATGGTTCTAAATCAAAATTTGAGTCTTGACTTAAAAATTTGGGGTGTTACAGCTCTACCCCCCTTAAAAGAAATCTCGTCCTCGAGATTGGTGTTTCTAAGAAAACAATTCCGGAAATTGTGCCTTAAGCTCATCTTCCCGCTCCCAGGTGGCTTCCTCTTCTGAGTGATGTTTCCACTGCACCTTGCACATCCTGATTCTCTTATTTCTGGTGAGGCGTTCCATTGTCTCCAAAATCTTGTATGGTTGCTCGGCATAAGACAAATCCTCAGCTACATCCACTTCGTTCATGGGTAACATCTCCTCAGGCGTCCTCAGACATTTCTTGAGTTGCGACACATGGAACACATCGTGCACGTCCGACAGATGAACCGGCAACTCTAGTTGGTACGCCACTTCGCCTTTTCTTTCCAAAACTTGAAAGGGTCCGATGTATCGAGGTGACAACTTCCCTTTCACCTTGAACCGACGAAGTCCTCTGATAGGGGACACCTTGAGATAAACATAGTCTCCCACGTTGAAAACGAGCTCTCTTCTTCGTACATCAGCATAACTCTTCTGGCGTGTCTGTGCTATCCTCAAGTTGTTGCGAATCTCCCTCACCTTTGCCTCGGCTTCTTGTAGCACTTCGGGACCAAACACTTTACTTTCTCCTGTTTGGTTCCAAAATAGGGGAGTTCTGCACTTCCTTCCATACAAAGCTTCAAACGGTGACATCTTCATACTAGCTTGATAATCTGTTGTTATAGGAAAACTCCGCATACGGTAAGTTTTTGTCCCAACTCCTATTGTTTTTGAGTGCACATGCCCTTAACATATCTTCAAGGATCTGATTGGTTCTCTCCGTCTGCCCGTCAGTTTGGGGATGATAGGCAGAACTGAAATTCAGATGGGTTCCCATGGTTTCATGCAACTTTTGCCAAAACCTCGAGGTGAACTGCGTCCCTCGATCCGACACTATCTTCTTCGGCACTCCATGGTAACACACAATCCTTGACATGTACAATTCTGCCAATTTGGATCCGCTGTAGCTTTCTTTCACAGGGATGAAATGAGCTACCTTGGTTAGCCTATCAATAATAACCCATATTGAATCATACCCGGACTGGGTCCTAGGCAATCCCACGACAAAGTCCATGCTGATCTCTTCCCACTTCCATTCAGGCACTTTGAGTGGTTGCAGCAATCCCGCGGGTCGTTGATGTTCTGCTTTCACCAACTGACATGTGTCACATAGGGCAACATGTTCCGCGACATCTCGCTTCATGCCATACCACCAATACCTGCTTTTGAGGTCCTGATACATCTTCGTACTCCCAGGATGAATGGAATAGTCGGAATCGTGCGCCTCCTTCAAAATTAATTTACGAATCTCCTTTACTTCTGGCACACAGATCCTTTTCCCGTGCCACACCGTTCCTTGTTCATCCTCTCTAAAACCAGGAGCTTTATTTTCCTTGATGAGCTGTCTGATCTCTTGTACCTTCTCATCATTCTTTTGTCCCTCGCGTATGTCTCGCTCAAGTGTGGAGTCCACTTCCATGGCGATGGCTTCACCACTATTTACTAGACATAGATTGAGCCTTATAACCTCGTCCTTCAATTCTGCAGGCATATCCTTCAAGCTCAACTTATTGACCTGCACTTTCCGACTCAAGGCATCGGCCACGACGTTTGCTTTCCCGGGATGATAGTTGATGCCTACATCAAAGTCATTGATTAGCTCTAACCATCTCCTTTGTCTAAGGTTGAGATCTGGCTGTGTGAATATGTACTTCAAACTCTTATGATCCGTATATATCTCTGTCCTCTTCCCCATCAAATAGTGCCGCCAAATTTTCAACGCGTGTACCACTGCAGCTAATTCTAAGTCATGTGTAGGATAGTTCTTCTCGTGCTTCCGAAGCTGCCGGGATGCATATGCCACGACATGTCCCTCTTGCATGAGAACACATCCCAACCCGTTTCCAGAGGCATCGCAGTACACCGTGAAATTCTTCTGCATATCTGGCATAACCAACACGGGGGCTGTTGTCAATCTCTTCTTTAGCTCCTGAAAGCTCGTATCACACTGTGGCGTCCAGGTGAATGTGATTCCCTTTTCCAACAGTTTGGTGAGAGGTCTCGAGATCTTGGAGAATCCCTCAATAAACCGTCGATAGTATCCAGCCAATCCCAAAAAGCTTCGAACTTCCCCGACATTTTCAGGGGTTTTCCATTTCTGGATATCTTCGATTTTGGCGGGATCTACGGAGATTCCTCCCTCCGAGATTATATGCCCTAAAAAGGGAACTCTCTTTAGCCAAAACTCACACTTGCTCAACTTGGCATATAGTTGGTGTTCTCTCAGCCTTTGTAACACCAACCTTAGATGTTTCTCATGTTCTTCTTCATCTTTGGAGAAGACGAGAATATCATCTATGAAAACCACCACAAATTTGTCCAGATATTCCATGAATACCTTGTTCATGAGGTACATGAAATATGCCGGGGCATTGGTTAGCCCGAAAGGCATGACAGTGTATTCATACAGTCCGTACCGAGATACGAAAGCTGTCTTGGGAATATCAGATTGCCTTATCTTGAGTTGGTGGTATCCCGACCTGAGATCAATTTTCGAGAACACGCAAGCTCCCCTCAACTGATCAAACAAGTCTTCAATGCGGGGTAATGGATACTTGTTCTTGATGGTCACCTCATTCAAGGCACGGTAATCCACGCATAACCTTTGAGTTCCATCTTTCTTAGGCACAAATATTACCGGAGCTCCCCATGGTGAGGAACTAGGGCGAACATACCCCTTTTCCGTCAATTCCCTCAAATGATCCTTGAGCTCTTCTAGCTGCTTGGAGTCCATTCGATAAGGTCTCTTGTATATCGGGGCTGTTCCCGGTACTAGCTCGATTGCGAGTTCCACGTCACGGTCGGGAGGCATTCCTGGCAACTCCTCCGGAAAAACATCTGGATATTCCCTGATAGTCCTGATTTCCTCAACTTTCACCTCCACTTGATTTAATTTAATGTCCCTCCTAGGCTCATGTATCGTTATGAACTTTACTCTTGTGCCACTAGGGTGAGTTAGTTCCACCGTTCTGGTCGAACAATGGATGATTCCTTTATGTTTGGTCAACCAATCCATACCCAAAATAATATCTATCCCTTGTGAATCGATCACTATGAGGTTAGCGGTAAATACTACCCCATTAATGTCTAGGTTCACTTTGGGACACACTTGTCTTGTCCTTATTTCTCCACCTGGAGAATTTACCGCTAGCATATGGTTCATTTGTGTGGTTGCTAGGTCATGCTTCTTAACAAACCCTTGAGCAATGAACGAATGGGTAGCACCAGAATCAAACAGCAGAGTTGCAAGGTGTAAATTGGCAGGAAACTTACCAACTACCACGTCGGGTGCCTCTTGTGCTTCCTCCATAGTGACGTGGTTCTCCCGTCCTCTCATTACGTTCTGCTGCTGTGGCTGCGTGGGCTTCTTCTTTGGACACTTATGGGCGTAGTGCCCCACTTCACCACAGCTGAAACATTGCACCCCAATCTTAGATGCTTGGCCCTTGTTGTCTTGGGGTTGGTTTGGGGGTCCTTGCACTGCTGGTCGAGGTGGATATGCGGGGCGAGGCTGTTGTACAAACTGACGTTGCGGCTGTGCTGGTGCTGCGGGAGGCCTGTAGTTTGGGTTGTACCCTCTTGGTGCTGAATAGGGTACCGCAGCACGGCTCGTCTGCCCCGTAGGTTGCTGCATCATACGTGGGCGGGTGTTGCTCCCTGAGGCTTGATGTGACCACCCAGCCTTCCTCTTATTCTCATTTTCCAGGGCCTTCAGCTTCCTTTCCACCACAAATGCTCTGTCCACCATCTTTTGAAAGCTTTCATACTCATTGGAGGACATTGCACACTGCATCTCTGCGGTAAGTCCTTCCACGAAACAATCTTGTTTCTGCTCATCTGTCTCTATGTCTCGTGGAGCATAACGGGATAGTTGAGTGAATTTAGTGAGGTATTCCCTCACCGTCATGTTTCCCTGCTGCAGTCCCAAAAACTCTTTCCTCTTGTTTTTGAGTTCACCCCTTGGGATGTAATGGTTGCGGAAGCTACGCTTGAACTCTTCCCAAGTGATGCTCTCAGGGTCATGATGGGCGGCCACGTAGGCGGTCCACCAATCAGCAGCAGGTCCCTGCAATTGATGAGAGGCAAACAGCACCCTCTCATACCCTTGGCATTGTATGATTCTCATCTTACTTTCAATGGTCTTCAGCCAATCATCTGCCTCCAGAGGTTCAGCAGCACTTGCAAACTTTGGAGGTTGAGTTCCTAGAAACTCACTCAACCTTGGTTGGCGTGGTGCAGCTTGTGGAGGTGGAACTTGATGCAAGTTGGCCACTACTTGAGTCAAGTTCTGGATGAGCTGATTTTGATTCTCCAGCATTTGGTGGAGAGGATCAACTTCTTCACGGCGACCACCCCGGTTCTGGCCTCCAGAAAGATGAGAGTTGCATGCCTCATCATTGTTGTTGGCGGGGTTGGCAGCACGTCCTTTTCCTCTTCCGGCCATCTGGCAGAATCAACAAATGTTAATTTGAAAGCATCTAGTATCATCTTACTACTTTCACTTGTTTGTACTTTGAAGTGTTGAAGTTTTGTTAAAATCTTACGAGGGTTTTATATCTCACACCCAATAAATGCACTATTATTTCCTGTGGGTTCACACACCAAAGCAAAACAATCTGAAGACGAGGCTGTGGACACTTGCTCATGGCTTCCACAACTCACGTCACACACCAAGCATTATCACACCATTAAATACGTAACGACTCGACTACTCGACCTCTTGCTAGCTAGGGGAAAGACTCTACACTACTCATCCTCTTGAGCTGGCTCCTCGGGATCTTCCTCCTCATTTCGGCTACCTTCTGACTCTGCTTTGGGTGGGGAGGCTGCTGGTGGAGAAGTGCGACGACGCCTGATTGCTCGGCGATCCGGGGAGTCAGGGGTCCATGGATCACTTACGGTGACACACAGTTCATTCCCATCTCCTCTTTCTCTCGTCTTTAAGCAAGCTCGCAGCAATGCCTCCGTCTCCTTCAGAGTGTCTCGGACATCCTGAAGTTCTTGTTGACACTCCTGCAGTCGAGTGCTGAGCATAGCAGCATCCTCCAAGCACAAGTCCATGTGCTCATGGGAAGTCCCTTGCTGCACCGGTGGGTACTTGTACTCCGTAGTACCACTCTCACGTTGGAGGACATACATGTACTCAGTTTTGTCCAAGTGGCGACGATAGATGTGACTCTGGCAGGTGATGGCCTCCCAAGTGACATCTCTCTCCGCGTCAACTTGTGTTGCTCGACAAGCTGGAGAGTGGTGGATCTTAAGCAGCTGATTCTCGTGTATAATCCTCATCTCCGAACTCCATTCTTCCCTCTTCTCACGGATGGTCCTGGTGGAGTTATAGTGGATGATGAGCTTGCCCGTATTGCCGGCGGCTTCGAGCATACGTCGAAGACGGCGCAACAAATCTCCTACTGCCAATCCGTAGGAAAGGTACGTCACTGGACGACTCTCCTCTCTTTCAGCAAGGGCAACTACGGGAACTCTCCCTCCCGTGGACTTACGAGCGGTGCGAATCATGCGAACCATCTAAAACAAAAGAATTTAAAATTAGGTTAGATAAAATCTCAAACAAAAATCCTATTTTGAATGAAAGTTGGGGTAAGATGAAGAAAATGACTCCTTTAATAACACTTTTTCCACCCACACCTTTGGAAAATAGTTTTTAAGAAAATAGGGCCCTTAAATACGTCCATTTCTACCTAGGTCCACGTTCCTACGGGCAACCTTGGCTCTGATACCACCTCTGTCACACCCGGTTTTTCCGAAGAAACAACCAAGTGAATATCACATGTATGCCAGGATCATTTGCTCATACATGTGATGACAAATAGTGAAGCATCATTTATTACAAGCCAGGTGTCGAATATAAGTAAGTCTTACATAGTAAATGTCTCGATGGACAATAATAAGTTCATCACAAGGAAAATAAACTAGCAGCGGAATATTATTCTTTGGGGCTCCATCACAGGTGTTGCCCGGGGGGGGGGGGTCTTCATGAACCTAGAATCCTTCCTCGGGTCCATAGTCTTGGTCATTATACACCACCTCATTATCTTGACCTGAGCAGCAATATAAACCAACAAATATGCAAGATTGAGTACCAATGGTACTCAGCAAGTGTGGGAAAATTATATCATGCATGGCTAGAACAAGGAGAGGTTGAACTCATGGTTAAAGCACTACGCAATTAATACCTATCACCTTAGCTTATTAAGCACCTACATTACTACACAGGTGAAATGATCCCAATCTCCCATCCCAATCATCATAACCAAATAATCATAACATCATTTCCAATGTTAAGCTTCCCGCTTAACCTCCAAAACCGTCAATCCTCTAATCATGAATAAGTCCAGGCCGCTCTTAACCGTGAGCACGGCTGTCAAGACAGTTTTGACTCTGCAGAGTTTGTACCACTGTACCCACAAGTAGTGATTTCATCCCCCGTTGCCGGGTGGACTAAAAGAACCTCCATTATGCCAGTGGCTACGTTCCACATTCACACTTCCCAGGTGTGCGGCCAAGAGATCACTACAAAGCCTTTACAAAGGGATTCCCGACGAGCGTGGGCCCACTGAGGTTTCACCCCTAACAGCATACAAGAGGCTCCAACCCCGCTGCAGTGGCCCCCTCTTGAGCCTTGCGGTTCATATGGTAGTCCAGCTGACACCTACTCCCCGCACCATCCAACACACCCATACTACGCCGGGGATACACCTAATTAATTGGCTAAGCTGCCCCATCTCAGCATGTGGTTGGCACTGTAAAGCCGCGTTACATGCTCCATGAACCGGTCCTTAGGATCCAGGCAAGTACTAAACACAAACCCAAGTCTCGTGCACCCAGCACACAACCAAAACATCCAACTTGCCTTGATCCCTACCTCTACATAATTCACAATGTCTCATTCAAGAGTATGGTAATATAAACTGATGATCTCATGTCCCAAATATCCCATTCTAAGCATGGCTAAGCAAATGCATGTAAATATATGACATGGTAAAATAAATCCCAACCCAAGCTACAAGGAAACAGGGTAATGAAATTCTAGGGAAACTTTCCTAGCATGGGTTTCATATTTCATTTGACAATGCAAATAATTCTATCTACACATCCTAGCATAGGATCAAAGTGGTCAAGGACACTTGCCTCCTTCTTGCTGCTCTTGAAATGGGTAGTCCTGATCTTGGAAACTGATAGCTTGCTCTTGAACAGGTTCTACTTCATACCATCACACATAGCAAAAAGGAAAACAACAATCATAAGACAGAGTTCACACTTCTACTTCATACAAACCACACATTCACATTTATGAAATTTTCTTTACCATTTTATGTGTTGTGGATACTCTATGTGTGTTGATTTGGGGCTTGCACACACTTTTATTTACATGTGTATGATTCCTACTTTGGTGTTCATATTTATACTCACATACTATATATATATATATGTATATATGTGTGTTTCAGTTTTAAATAAATTCCTTATATATTAAACTACCAAGTATGTATGAAGAGTATTTTTCTTCTCCATAGGTGCCTTCATAATTTCTATCAACCCTAAACTGAATTCTTTGTACTTTAGAAACTCCATTTATTATTTACTAGTTTCTATATTTTCAGATTTATATTCTTATGCATAATTGTGCATTTTATTATTAAATTAGTAATACACACTACCTAAACAGATTAGGTTCTGGTCCTAAATAATTTAAGATCATATTTTGACCTTGGCTTCTGATGTATACTATTTCATAATTATTTTTCCTATTTTTCTTTAACTATTCTTTACTTAAGAATGTGCCCCTATACTATTAAATGTGAATAATTTATGAAACAGATTTATTTCAGCCCCAAAAATATATTTTTATCTCACTCCAAAGTTTTCTAAGTACTGAGAAAGTTTTTACTAATTTTGACAATTAGGTTTGTCCCCCTTTTTAATATTTAAACACTAGTTACATTTTCAATTTTCTAAATTAAATACTAAACAGGGCTAAAATAATGAATTCACCCCATTACAGGGTATATAATATTATTTTCATAATCTCCAGGGGTCTAGCTACACTCTTCAGAGGTGTTTTTCTTAATTTCTATTAAGTCTAGGGGCTAAAACTGATTTTTAAATGAATTTACATGATTTTCTGGAGTTCCAGGGGCTAGATCTGAAGTTTCCGGGGCTAGCTCTCAATTCCAGAGAACCCCAGGGGGTAGCACGTAAGAATTCCAGTCTTTATAACGCGGGACTGACGTGGACCGTCTGATTTTAAACCGACGGCTGAGATTATAACATCGAACCGGTACGCGGGGTTTTAAAGTCTACCGTGCGATTTAAAATAAACGGCGCACAAGCGGCCACGTCGCTCTGATCGAGCGCGGGCGGCGCTGCCGGCGGCGCACGGCGGCGGGAAGCGGCGATCTCGCCGGAATCTTTCGGATCCTCGAGAATTCTGCCTAGAACTGTGATCTTATGGCCTAGATCGGTAGAGGGGAGGTCAGGGATCTCACCTCGGGGGTTTTCTCGAGCTCGGGGGTCCTGGAAAGTGCTCGGCGGCGAGGTCCGAGGCAAAACCACGGCGAAGCTCGTCGGAGCTGGATTTGCACCGTAAGTCTTCGGGTTTTCTGCACCTGCAAAGTTCCCCGGAGGCGGTGGATCAAAACTAGCGAGTTAGATCAGAGTTTCCGAGCTTAGATCGGCCAAAATTCACCGGCGAAGTCTCGGTGCTCACCGGAGTGAAAATCGGCGATCGCGTGCGAAAAACTGATCGGATCGGTGGGTTTTATAGCCGGGGGAGGGCGGTGGTTCTGTTGTGATCGAGTTGGAGTCCGCTAGTTCCAGAATTCGGCCGCAAAACACGATTTCCCGATCGGTTGCGATCGAGCGCGCGGGAGAGAGTCCGGGGTCGCGGGGTTAGGGATGACAGGCGGGTCCCACATGTCAGCGAGGGGCAGAGCGGCGCGCGCGGGGGCGGGCTGCGCGGGGGTTAGCTGGGCCCGCTGGGGTTTCGGCCCACTGGCCAGTTTTTTTCTGGCTTTCCTTTTTCTTTTTCATTTCATTTCTGTTTTGAGTATAATTTGAATTCCAGTTTGAATTTGAATTTTTGCAAAACATGCAATACGTCCAAAAATTTCTAAATTCCCCTCTGAACATGGTTTATGGTTCTAAATCAAAATTTGAGTCTTGACTTAAAAATTTGGGGTGTTACATTGGCCTTCACCCGTCGGCATGTGTCGCATAAGGCAACATAATCTGCTATGTCCCTTTTCATACGGTCCCACCAATAACAAGTCTTTAGGTCCTTGTACATCTTTGTACTGCCGGGATGTATGGAATAAGGTGATTCATGTGTCTCCTTTAATAACGTGTCGCGGATGTGCTTCACGTTAGGCACACAAATCCTTTTTCCTAGCCAAAGTGTACCCTTCTCGTCTTCCTTGAAGTCCTTTTCTATGCCTTGTCGGATTCTTTCCTTGATTTCCTTGACTTCTTTATCCGTCGCTTGGCCATCTCTTATCTCTTGTTCCAATAAAGAGTGGAGTTCCATTAATTCCATCTCGTTCAATAAACCGAGATGTAACCGTTCGAACTCCTTGCGCAGCTCGGGCGGTAGGTCCCAAACCATGAGTTGGTGACATGCTCCCTTTCGGCTCAATGCATCAGCTACTACATTGGCCTTTCCGAGGTGATAGTTGATTCCAACATCATAATCCTTGATGAGTTCCAACCATCTACGCTGCCTCAAATTCAAATCCGTTTGAGTGAATATGTACTTGAGGCTTTTATGATCCGTATAGATCTCACATCGGTGGCCAAGGATATAATCTCTCCAAATCTTCAATGCATGCACCACGGCTGCGAGTTCCAAGTCATGTGTGGGGTAATTCAGCTCGTGTTTCTTTAGCTTCTTTGACGCATAGGCTACCACTTGTCCTTGTTGCATGAGCACACATCCAAGTCCTTGTCTGGATGCGTCACAATATATGTCAAAGCTCTTGCTTACGTCCGGTAATACTAGAACCGGTGCTGTGGTTAGCCTTTTCTGGAGCTCCTCAAAGCTTTCTTGGCACGCTGGTGTCCATTGGAAGGCTTTTCCTTTCATTAGCAATTCCTTCATAGGTTTTGCTATCTTGGAGAAGTCCTTGATGAACCGTTGGTAGTATCCAGCCATCCCAAGAAAACTCTGAATATCCCTAACGTTTTGCGGTTGGTTCCACTTCAGAACATCTCCCAGTTTTTCGGGATCAACTGATACTCCTTCCTCGGAGATGATGTGGCTTAGGAACGATATCTCCTTTAGCCAAAAGTGACACTTGCTGAGCTTGGCATACAATTGATGCTCCCGCAGCTTCTGCAATGTCAATCTTAAATGTTCTTCATGTTCTTCCTCACTTTTTGAATACACCATGATATCATCGATGAAAACCATAACAAACTTGTCCAAGTACTCCATGAATACCTTATTCATGAGGTACATGAAGTATGCGGGTGCATTTGTTAACCCAAAAGACATCACGGTATATTCATACGAACCATACCGTGTTCGAAAGGCTGTCTTGGGTATATCAGAGGGCTTAATCTTCAGCTGGAAGTATCCCGACCGAAGATCAATCTTAGAGAAGACTCGGGCTCCATTCATGTTGTCAAACAGGTCCTCTATACGGGCAGAGGGTACTTGTTCTTGATTGTCACCTCATTGAGAGACCTATAGTCCACGAACATCCTTTGGGTCCCATCCTTCTGGTCTATGAAAAGCACGGGGGCTCCCCATGGTGACGAGCTTGGACGTATAAAACCCTTCTCTAGCTGCTCCTGAATTTCCTTCTTAAGTTCCACTAGCTCGTTAAAAGGCATCCTATATGGTCTCTTTGCTATAGGTGCAGTTCCGGGTACCAAGTCAATGGAAAACTCAATGTCCCGGTCAGGTGGCATACTTGGAAGTTCTTCCGGGAACACATCCGAAAATTCTTGAACCACCGGAATGCTATCCAAGGCTGCTTCTTTGACGTGGTTCAACTTTGCCTTCTCGGTTGCCGGTTGGGCTGAATCGAACTCAATACGGGTACCGTGCTCGTTTGTCAACTGCACGTCTCTCTCAGCACATTGGATTACTCCGTTGTGCTTGCTTAACCTTAACCAATCCATTCCGAGTATTATGTCAAGCCCTTGGGAATCCAAGACAATGAGGTTGGCAAGGAAGTCTACCCCCCTTATTTTAAGGTTTACTTTCGGACATACTATATTAGTCCTCATCTCTCCACCGGGAGAATTAACCAACATAGTATATTTCAAGTGTGGTATGGGTAGATTATACATGGCAACATACTTGGATGATATGAATGAATGTGATGCGCCGGAATAAAATAAAATGGTGGTTGGGTTGGAGTTGGCAAGGAACATACCAATCACGACATCCTCAGCCTGTTGCGCTTCCTCAGCAGATACATGGTTCACGTTGCCGTGAGCGTAGTTCTGCTGTCCATGGTTGCCTTGATTGGATCCTCCGTTTGGCCATGGATTCTGTTTGGGCGTGTTGCTTGGCTATCCAGGACCTTTCCTCGAGCACTGACTAGCGAAGTGTACTGTTTCTCCGCATGCAAAGCATGCCTTGTTGCCCAAGACAGCAGGGACGTTGGGGCGGGGGTTTTGAACAGGGTTGCCCATATTGGGTCAGGCGCAGGAGGCAAAGGTACACGAGGTGCTTTCATGGAAGGACGTTGTTGTGGTGGTTGATTAGGGCGAAAAGTAGGAGTGGACGAGCCATACTGTAGTGCAACTGGTGACATGTACCGGGGGGTACATTGCACCCTTATGGCTGGTACGGCATCTTTCTTTTGCCCTCTTGCTCGATCTCCCAGATCTTGCTCTCAACCACTATAGCTTTGTCAACTAGCTTCTTGAAGCTCGCATAGTCATTGTTGAGGAGCTGAACCTGGATCTCATTGTTCAACCCTCTCATGAAGAAGTACTGCTTCCGTTGGTCCGAGTTGACATCTTCGGGGGCATACCTTGACAGCTGCGTGAACTTGTTAAGGTACTCATTCACGCTCTTCTGTTCTTGGCGGAGACCTTCAAACTCTTGCCTTTTGAGCATCATGACTCCAACAAGGACGTAATGAGAGTGGAAACTCTCCTTGAACTCAGTCCAAGTAATAGTCTCCTGATCGACATGAGCGTTGCATGGAGCGTCCCACTAGTCAGCGGCTGCTCCCATAAGTTGGTGCGATGCGAAGAGAACTTTCTCTCGGTCATTGCACTGAACTATGGCAAACTTCTTCTCCATGGATTTCAACCAATCATTGGCCTCCATGGGATCATGTGACACCCTCATTTTCGGTTTCTGCATGTATTCATGTTTCATGTAGAAAAATATTTTAAAATAAGTTGAAACAAAGAAAGAATAAAAAATATAGCAAAAAAGAGCCAATTCCAGTTCACAGAGAGCGCCGATGACAATTCCCGCGGTTCGCTGGCCACGTGGCGTGTTCAGAGCTCATCTCCGCAAATGGGGAGAGGTCCGCCGCTAACTGGCTACGTGGCAGGCTCGGGGCTCATCTCCGCAAAGGGGGAGAGGTCCGACCTCCGTGGGACACGTGTTGCCCCCGGAGCTAGCCTCTGCGAAGGAGCGAGGCCAGTCCCGCAGGACACATGTCGCTCTCGGATCTCACCTCCGAGAGGTTCAGCCCGCCAGACACGTGTCGCTCTCGGAGCACACCTCCGGG
The DNA here is from genome assembly GCA_030760725.1 of Neostapfia colusana. Taxonomy (NCBI): domain Eukaryota; kingdom Viridiplantae; phylum Streptophyta; class Magnoliopsida; order Poales; family Poaceae; genus Neostapfia; species Neostapfia colusana. The sequence continues at coordinate 96,222,312 of JASWHV010000007.1, read as the reverse complement.
AGGTCCGGTCATATTGGACACGTGTCACCTCCGGAGCTCACCTCCGGGAGGTCCGACACTATCGGACACGTGTCACCTCCGGAAGCTCATCTCCGGGAGGTCCATTACTGTTGGACACATGTCAACCTCAGAGCTCGTCTCTGAGGAGAAAGTAAGTCTGGCGCTGTTAGGACATGTGGCACTATCGAAGCTCACCTCCGAACAGAAGGGAGGTCCGGCACTGACACGTGGCACCCCCGGAGCCACCCCAAAGAGAGGGGAGGTCCGGAACTGACATGTGGCATTCACGGAGCTTGCCTCTGATTGAGAGGGGAGGTCCTGACCCACCAGACACGTGGCACACGCGGAGCTCGCCTCTAGAGAGAGGGAGGTCCCGCCCGCCAGGATGCGTGGCGCACGCGGAGCTCACTTCTGAGGAGAGGGAGGTCTCGCTCGCCTGACACGCGGCACAACCAGAGCTCGCCTATGCGGAAAAGGGAAGCCCAGGTTCCGTAGGAAACGTGGAGCCTCCGGAGCTTATCACCGTGAAGGTGACGAGATCTGAAGCAGTTTTTGCTTCCATACGCGTGGGAATACCGGTATGGGAGGAAACCGACACGAATTCCACGTTGCTACCGCACCAAATCAACTAAAGATAAGTTGTTAAGATTCAAAAACAATTTGAATAGGACTCTTGTTTGAATTCCGATCAGAGGAGGACTCTTCGTTTCCTCTTATAAATAGAACCGAAAACCTTTGGCCGCAACCACGAACTTCTTTTCGACCTCCTGAGCTGACAACTTAGAGCCCTAGCCCCCAGCTCTTCGAGCTAACCCCTTCGCCGGTGGTCGTCCGAAGAGAGCCCCGACGATCTGTCTTGCTAGGAGAAGGACCCCGAGACCAAGAAGAACGTAAGGTAGGTCTCCAATACCACCTTACGACATCATCGCGTTTTCTTTGCATCTGTTCTTCGATCCTTTCGAACAGAAGCTTTTTCGTGGACAGATCACGTGTTGATCGGTTTGACCAAAAGTCAAGATCATCACCACATCCACAATTGATCTTTACACCTTTGTTCATCGTAAAACCCATACAAGCCATGCAAGAACACGTACTAACTAAACTGCATCATAGGATTAACATGCATATGCATCATCACATCTTAAAGTAGAGTTTGTGCATGATGATTGATTGCTATGAATCTTGTATGTGGGTGATCGCGCATAGAAGGACAAGCTCAGGGAGCTACCTACGACGGACTACAACAGCAAGAATTCGAACAACAGGAACTGCAAGAACAAGGCAAGTGCCCCTTGACCATATTGATCCCATGTTTTTGGAAAATTGTTTTGTTTGCGAAAAGGTGTGTGTGCTTGAGTCAATATGATGGGAAACCATTCATAGGAGTTTACTAGTTTTTTTAGCCACCCTTGTCACCGGGACAGTTAATGAGTCAGGTATGGTTTTTACTTTTTGCTTCGCTGAGTCCGAGGGATATGGGAAGCAAGTTAGATGTGTCTAGCTAACTGCACTGGTAAGAATAATGAGAAACTGATGTTGTAAATGAACATGAATCGTAGGGAGATCTAGGCAAGCCTTGGTTTGTGGATGAGGTAGAATGAGATGGTGGTTTACTTGCCGTAGATCTAAGGACCGGTTCATGCCAGCCATGCCAGGATAACAGTGCCACGACAAGGCCAAGTATGGGTGTGGATTAGCTGAGTAATTAGGCAAGTTACTAGATGGTTATGGACTGTGGAAGGCGCGGGGAACGGGAGTCGAGTGAGGACTGCCCTGGGAACTGCATGGCACAAGAGGGGGCCCGTGGGTTGGAGAATTGGAGATTCTAGCCTGCCGGTGAAAACTTAGTGAGTCCATACATCTAGTAACCCCTTTGTAAAGGCTATTTTGAGATCTCTTGACCATACACCGATGGTTGTGTACTGGTATAATGGAGGTTCTGCAGTCGCCGACGGGTGACGAAATCACAAACTTGTGGGTAAAGTGGTACAAACTGCAGAGTCTAAAACTATCATGATAGGTTAGCTTACGGTCACGAGCGCCTAGACAACTCACACGATTAGATGGGAGGGTTTTGGGGATGGTTTTTGGTTTTGGTTATGGTTTGTCCTTTGGTTTGGTTTTTGGGACTGTTGAGTCCGGGTAATGAGATTGGTTGCACGACTGTTGAGTCATGGCAACAAGATTTTGGTCTCGGAATGAGACGGAATTGATTATGAGATGAATGGTAGTGAATACGAGATGATATTCATGAGATGGTAGTGAATACGAGATGGTATTCATGAGATGGTACTGAATACAAGATGGTATTCATGAGCAATGTTGATGTCTGGTTGAGACATGGAAAAAGGATGAATCATAATGGAGGTATGTTAATGTTGGGATTACATTCACTTAAAGCTGAGTTGCTGTTTTTGCCGTGTTTTGAGAAATAAACTTTGCTTTCTGCAATGATCCTTTTTATACCTTCCTTGCTGTGAGCTACATATCATATTTTCCCGCACTTTCTGAGTACATTATGTACTCAAACTAGCATTATTACTTCATCATCAGCAACAGGAGAAGAATACTATGAAGACCAAGTGGAGCATTAGGCGTGTAATCTGTCCTCAACCTTGCCTGTGGGGATGGAGTAGAAGATGGAGCTGCTGCTGCTGCTTAGTTGCTTCCGCAATAGTTAGAAGACTTCCACTGCTAGAATAAAGACTTCTGCTGCTAGATTAAGATTTCCGCTGCTAGAATGAGTCCAAGAATCATAAGACATTCTAATAAACCCTATTATCCGTGGTAATATATATTCTGAATTCAGTTTGTGGAGCATATGTATATGTGTGATAAATGTAAAAGCCCAAGAAAAGGGACTTGCAAAAACATTTCTTCACCTCACCACACCACAGTTTTTATTGTGGATATCTTAGGAAATATTGTGAAGAGCAAGTAACCTCCATCAAAAGAGTGATTAGAGGGGAAAGCCTTCATTTTCACAAAGTGGGATTTGTACACATGAACATGAGAGGTTGAGCTCACCCCTAGAACTTTAAAAGTCTTGGGAGGGTTCAAGCCAAGTTTCATGCAAATCCAACACTTTTTGAGGCACTTTTGGAGGTATTTGAAAAATAGGCCAATTTGAATGTAAATTCAAATTGTAGCAACTTTCATCACTCAAATTCAAAAGTTAGGTTCATATTCAAACTCAGCAAATTTTTCTGAGTTAGCCCACCAATTTTCATCCTCATTGGAGTTCATCTTGTCAAGAGCTAAATTTGCAAGAATTCAAAACTGAATTTGAATTTCCGTTTAAACATGCAGCAAATTTAGCCAAACACAGTTCAAATTTGAAAATTCAAATTTCAACTAAGACTTGGTGACTAAGTTCCACATTAATGTGTGAGTAGCTGAGGATATTTTGGCACCACAGAATTGAGAAAATTTGGAAAAATAAGAAAAAGGGGAGGCCCACAGGTCAGCTGCACAGACGAGTGTTCAGTCGGTTGCTGCTTCGTGCGCAAGGCACGGGAGAGGCGGCGAGCCACCGAGGCAGCAAACGGCCACCTCATGGTGCAAAAATCGCGGCTCAAAGGCCAGCGCATGCCCCACGCCGCCCTTCCTCCTGTTTCCCGAACGAGAACCACCCCCACCCGAGCTTCTTCCTCGGTTCCGTGCGAGAACAGAAACACCAACCTCACTGATCACCGGCGCCCGGCCAGCACAGGCGCTCTCGTGCCCGACGAGCAACACAAGAAAGAACCGCCTTGAGGTGCTGATTCTTCTGGTCCCAACCGTTCTTCATTCCATGGGCTGTCGGGGGAGTATTTCGCCGGGAAAGTTTCGGTGGTCCTAAGACTGAGCCCCCACCAAATCCCAAAATTCGCGGGGGTTAGCTCATCACCGGGCATACCGAGCCACACACACGCTCTATACCCTGCCACGACCACCTAGGATCGAAAACCAGTAAGAACCATGGGCTAGGGTTACGGTTCTTTGAAGTTTTCTGAGCACAGCCGATATCCGGCCTAGGTCGCCGATGAGGTCATTGTTACAGCCGTTTTCACGGGGATCGGAGTCCATGTCCATGACCATCAGGTGTCAGCGGAGCTCCCCGAGCAAACCGCATCGAAAAAGGTGCAGGGGATGCCGAGTTTGACGTCGCCGGTGAGCTCCCGGCCGCTGTTACCGGCGGGAGCACTGTTCCGGCTGTTGTCACGCTCTGGTGAGGGCACCACCGTGTTCCCCAGGCCGAGATAGGCAAAGGCGGCGAGAATCGGCGAGTTCCGAGGGCCGGAACCCCTCTCCGGCGAGAGCTCCGGCGAGCCCGGCGGCGGGAGCGCGCGGGCGTCGGGAGGAGGAAGATGACTAAGGGCCCCGCATGTCAGTGGTGATATTTTAAATCATCGGATCCGCTGCAGCCCGGGATCCCGTGCGGCTGTGTGGGTGATTCTGCGGGCTCCGGTGTGGGTTATCTGGGAGGCTGACACGTAGCCGGGGGACCCACCCGCAGGAGTTTAAACATTTTGGGGGATTTTCCAGTTTAGTTCAACTTCAATTGCATAGAACTTTTGCTAGGAAGCTCCAAATTCAATGAACCAAATTTTGCTGAACTCAGAATTCTGAGTAGTTTCCAACAATACCAAATTCAGCTCATGAAAGTGAATAGTTTTCCAGAATTAAATCCCTAAATTTTAAACTGTTTGGAATTTTATCTGGAGAACTACTTTATAAAAAATTCTGAAATTTGGCTGAGAGGTTCATTGGAAAATCCCTGAATCACAGTAAAATTTTCAGACTTATCCAAGTTCATTTAGTTATCCTAATTGGGTGATTAAGGGAACTGCCCTGAGAAAATTCAAAAATGTACAGAAACATTTATCAGATTTTCTCAAATCTTTATTAGGACATAACTTTCAGTAGAATTCTTCAAATGACATGAAACCAATTCCATTAGAACCATCTTAAATTCTAGTTTCCAGAAAGTAATGGTTGGAGCCATGAAAACCCCTGGAATTACTTACAGGCTCAAATATTGACCAAATGGGCTTTTATTTGTACAAGGTTCAAATGAACTTTGTTTCAAATGAAACATGGTCAAGACTCTGGTTAGGACCCTACCAAGCCACCATAAAAGTTTCAGAACCAAAGGGGAGGGATAGCTTATTAGTAATTATGTATTCATGTTTACACATTGCATATAAATTAACATGTAGTATTTTATTAACGTGTAGTCGCTGAAGGCGAGGAGACTCTGGAAGTGTTGGACTTCCTGCTTACGGACGAAGACTTATCCCCTGACCAGCAGAAACAAGGCAAGCCCCGGTTTGCATTAACTCTTTTACAAAGTTTTTACTTTGTTTACATACGAAGGGTGATGTATGAATGTGCATTAGGTATAGGATGAATGAAATCCCACTTGCATGACCAGAATTTTTCCCTAAGAATGAGGGTAGTGTCTAAGACCTCGAGTAGACAGGCTATGCTTAATGTTTCATAGGACTTCGGTACAAGTCGAGTAGTTGGAATCTACTCGCAAGTTTAGGCTTGGGACACACGGGTTCGGTTTAGTGATGTGAGATCACTTTAGTAATGAAAATGAGACTAGGCAGGGGCTAGGGCGCAGCAAGAGGGAGTCTTGTGTGCGTGGCCCTGTCCGTGTCGATTGAGGACCGATCCGTTGCAGCCCACGCTGATCAAGTTTGAACGTACCGAAGGCATATCGGATATATGGGCCCCGATAAACCGATGTAGCCTAAACCTCTGGGCGTCGAGGCATAACGCACCGATTTATAGGTGTAGGCTGAGGGCAGCAAGGTGGAAATCTGCCAACAGGCATAGAGAGATGCTCCGTGTGGGGAACCTCCTGCTCGTTTCGGTGTGACCGGTTCGACGTTTGGGCTGTTGGGTGAAAGGTTGTCCCGTATGACATCGAGTGAGCATGCTGTGCAGCTCCATGGGTGGGCATACGTGACGTGCTCTTTTGGTTTCCCTGCAGGTGTATATCGAGTCGATTCGCCGTCCCTCGCGGTGAAGAGTACCACTTGGTCACTGAGTCGTGACGTAGAATAATGTATGAAATATGTTGATTCAATATTGCTGATATGATATAATATTATATTGCTACATGTTTGCCACCAAATATTGCTTACTAAATTTCAGCTTCCTGAACTGTTAACTTGTTCCTAAAAGCTGAACTAAGGATGAACTTGTAGGCGTGTCCATTTACTGCAATATTACTATCCCAGGTCATTGTACACCTCATGTAGAGTTTCATGTTTAGGTGAGTCGGTTAAGCCTCGCTGAGCCTTCATGCTCACGGTTGCTGCTTATTTGTTTTCAGGTGAGGAGCCACCCACGGACTCGGAGTACGAGTCCACCGGTGAGGGGTACCCTCCGTCGGGGACCACGGCTGAGTGGGAGCCGTACACGCCACGCTGAGCTGAGACGTGCAGCTAGTGTGGGTTGCCCTAGGGCTGGGCAACCGACTTTTGCTAGATAGGCGGGCGTGAGTTGTACAGAGTAAACTTCCGCTGTGTAAAATAAATACTAGTTTGTAACTGAAGTTGTGCCTTTTTGTACAGTTCAGTTTGTTTTTCCCATGTAATATATTGTGTTCTTATGACGTGTGCTGTCGGGTGTCGCATCGCGCGGCACCACCCTCTGCGATTCTGGATGGGTGGATCCCGGTCCGCCACAATAAACATCCTGGGCACACATATGCATCAGTTCTCGGTTCTGTGTTCTACAGAAACGAGGGTGTCACAGATCATTAGCTTGAGCAAAAGTGGGTGGTCGAGTCCTCATGAACTCTCCCAGTCGGTTGTGAGCCGGCGATCGTGGCGGCGGTGGTGGTGGGGCTGCAGGAATGGAGTTATTGTTGTTGGCTTGCAGCTGACCCAAAGTTTGGATCATGGTTTGCATGAGCTGATTCGGCATGGCCATCAACCGTTCCAGGTTGTTTGCACCGACTCCGGGGTTGTCATTCTCAGGAACCTCATCGTGGTCATCCTCTTCGTTGCCACGGACGTTCCTCCCTTGACGGCTGGCGTTTCCTCTCACCATCTATGAGGGAGGATTGAGTAGAATAGAGGTTAGAAGTTTAGAGTGATCCCTCCAACTATATGCATCAAGGTGAATGGACTATATATCATCCTATATGAGGATGTGAACAAGTCCCGAAGCATCTCACATCTCTCTACTATGTGTGGATATGGACAACGGTGAAACGTCCCACAACTCACACTAAGCACTCAAGCACAACAATCATCACAAAAGTTCAGCACACAACTCCTATTCAAGGCTTACTCAATGGGGGTCCTATGTGGTTTGGGGTGATATCAATCTGTGACTACCAATCTGTGACTTTGTCCTATGGTCAATGGGGTTCCAATGCCAATCTATGCATTCTACCTAGGCTTGCATCCTATGTTCAGCGTGGCTCCTAATACCAATCTGCCACTAGGCTTGCGTCCTACGGTCAACCGTGGTTCTGCTACCAATCTGTGATTTCTATCTAGGCTTGTGATCTACAGTCAACTGTGGTAGCTTGATACTATGTGACCTATCTAGGCGTGTGACCTTCGATCAACCGTGGATCTGATACCAATCTGTGACGCCCCTATCCCGAGAAGAAAAAAACCTCTCGGAACCGAGACTGATGCATATGTGTGCCCAGGATGTTCATCACACATACACATATAATCCACAAACTGAATTCTGAATATATATAACCACGAATGAATAGATTCAAGTACTTTATTACATCAATCTTTATTGCAGCGGAAGTCTTATCTTAGCAGCGGAAGTCTTATTCTAGCAGAGGAAGTCTTCTAGGGTATAGCGGAAGCAAACTAAGCAGCAGCAGCGGCTCCATCTCTACTCCACAGGCAAGGTTGAGGGTAGATTACACGCCTAATACTCCACGTGGTCTTCATAGTACTCCTCTCCTGTTGCTGATGATGTATGATAATGCAAGAGTGAGTATATGACGTACTCAGCAAGTGTGGAAAGTATGACCTGTAGCTTACAACAAGGTAAGTATAAAAAGGCTCATTGCATAAAAGCAAAGTTTATTTCACAAATCATGATAAAAACAGCAACTAGCTTTATGTGAATGTAATCCCAACATGTATTTAAACATCAACATACCTCCATCATGATTCACCACATTTCATATCTCATCCGAACATTTATCTTCTCAACTTTTCACATGCTCTTGAATACCATCTCGTATTCACTACCATCTCATCTCATATTCAATTCCATCTCATAACCGAGATCAAATCGCATTGCCATGACTCAACAGTCATGCAACCAATCTCATTACCCGGACTCAACAGTCCCAAAAACCAAAACCAAAGACCAAACCATAACCAAATCAAAAACCATAACCTCCCAAAAACCATCCCATCTAATCATGTGAGTTGTCCAGGCGCTCGTGACCGTAAGCTTGGCTATCATGATAGTCTTAGACTCTGAAGAGTTTGTACCACTTTACCCACAAGTTTGTGATTTTGGTATCCGCGGCGACTGCAGAACCTCCATTATACCAGTACACAACCGTCGGTGTATGGCCAAGAGATCACAAAATATCCTTTACAAAGGGGATACTAGATGTATGGACTCACTAAGGTTTCACCAGCAGGCTAGAATCTCCAATTCTCCCACCTACGGGCCCCTTCTTGTGCCATTTAGTTCCCAGGGCAGTCCTCACTCGACTCCCATTCCCTGCGCCTTCCACGGTCCATAACAATCTAGCAACTTACCTAATTAGTCAGCTAAGCCGCACCCATATTTGGCCTTGTGGTGGAACTCTATTCCTTGCATGGCTCACATGAACCGGTCCTTAGATCTACGGCAAGTAAACCATCATCTCATTCTACCACTTCCACGAACCAGGCTTGCCTAGATCTCCCTTCGATTCATGTTCATTAACATCAAGTTCTTATCATTATTACTCATACGAGTGCAGTTAGCTAGATACATTCTATTGCTTCCCATATCCCATAGATTAGGGAAGCAAAAACCGACCATACCCGACTCATAAACTTCCCTGGCGACAAGGGTGGTTAACAGAACTTGTAAACTCCTATAAAAGGGTTTCCCATCAAGTTGACTTAAGCATTCATAGTTTTCGCAAACAAAACAGCTTTCAAAACATGGGACCAATATGGTCAAGGGGCACTTGCCTTGTTCCTGTGGCTCTTGTTGCTCTTGTGTCTCGATGTTTTGGTGTTGTAGTCCTTCGTAGGTAGCTCCCTGAGCTTGTCCTTCTACTTACAATCACACACATAATAAATTTATAGCAATCAATTATTATGCACAATCCTTAATCAAGATGCAATGGTGCATATGCATGCTAATCCTATGATGCTGTTTTTATTAGACCGGTTTGTACGTGTTCTTGCATGTTTTCATTGGTTTGCATGGGGTTTTATGATGAACAGAGGAGTAACGATCGTTCTGGACGTGGCGATGATCTTGACCTATATCAAACCGATCAACACGTGATCTATCCATATGAAAAGCTTCTGTTCGAAGGGATCGAAGGAAACAAATGCAAAGAAAATCGCGATCTCGTCGTAAGGTGGTAATGGAGACCTGCCTTACTTCTTTCGGGTCCTTCCTCCTAGCAAAAACAGATCGTCGGCTCTCCTCCGGCAATGGTGATCCGGTCTGGGCTCGTCGGCGGTCTCTCTAGTGGTCAAACTCCGGCGAAGGGGTTTAACTTGGTGAGTTTGGGGCTAGGGCCTCTAAGTTGTCGGTTTCTGCATGTATTCATGTTGCATGAAGAGAAAACATTTTAAAGGAAGTGGGAACAGAGAAAATATAAAAAATATAGCCACTAAGAGCCGAATCCAGTTCCTAGAGAGCACCGAAGACAACTCCCGCGGCTCGCCGGCCACGTGGCATGTTCGGAGCTCATCCCTGCGAAGTGGGGAGAGGTCCTACGCTAAACTGGCTACGTGGCAGGCTCGGGGCTCATCTCCGCAATGGGGGAGAGGTCCGACCCTGTGGGACACGTGTTTCCTCCGGAGCTAGCCTCTGCGGAAGAAGCAAAGGCATTTCCGCAGGACACATGTCACCTTCGGAGCTAGTCACCACGGAAATCAGAGGACCAGCCGCGCGGGACACGTGTCTACCTCGGAGCTCATCTCTGAGGAAAAGGAAAATCCGGCGCTACTTGACGCATGGCATTCACAGAGCTCACCTACGAAGAGAGGGAGGTCCGGAATGGATACGTGGCACACCCGGAGCTACCTTCGGAGAGAGGGAAGGCCTGGCACTGACACGTGGCATGCGCGGAGTCACCTCCGAATAGAGAGGAAGTCCCCGACCGCCAGGATACGTGGCGTAAGCGGAGCTCACCTCCGAAGGAGAGGGAGGTCTCGCTCGCTTGATACACGGCACAACCGGAGCTTGTCTCTGCAGAAAAGGGGGAGACCAGGCCCCGGAGGACACGTGGAGCTTCCGGAGCTCATCACCAAGGAGGTAACAAGTTCTGGAACGGTTTTTAAATTCTGTACGCGTCAAAATACTGGTACAGAGGAGAAACCAACCCGAATTCCACAATGTTACCGCACCAAATCAACTAAAGATAAGTTGTTAAGATTCAACGACAATCTGAATAGAACTCTTATTCGAAGTGCAATCAGAACCTTTGGCCGAAATAGAACCCAGAACCTTTGGCCGAAACCACGAACTTCTTTTCCAACTCCTAAGCCGACGACTTAGAGCCCTAGCCCCAACTCGCCGAGAAAGCCATCGACGGAGTTCAGCATGGAAGATCGCCGGGAGAGAGCCCAACGATCTGAGAAAGACCCGAGACCGAGGAGAACATAAGGTAGGTCTCCAATACCACCTTACAACATCGTTGTGTCTTCTTTGCATCTGTTCTTCGATTCCTTTCGAACAGAAGCTTTCTCGTGGACAGATCACTTGTTGATCGGGTTGATCTAAAGACAAGGTCATCGCCACATCCACATTTGATCCGAAACACCTCTGTTCATCATAAAACCATGCAAGAACACGTACAAACCGATCTAATAAAACTGCATTATAGGATAGCATGCATATGCATCATCGCATCTAGTAAAAGTTTGTGAATAATATTGATTTCTGTGGATCTTGTATGTGCGTGATCCTATCAGGACAAGCTCAGGAAGCTGTCTACGACGAGCTGCAACAACAAGGTTTTTAGATCCAAGAGCAACCGGAACCGCAAGAACAAGGCAAGTGCTCCTTGACCATATTGATCCTATGTTTTGGGAAAAAATGTTTTGTTTTGTGAAAAGGTGTGTGTGCTCAGTCAAACATGATGGGAAACCCTTTTATAGAAGTTTACTAGCTTTGGTTAAACCACCCTTGTTGCCAGGGAAGTTTATGAGTCGGGTATGGTTTTTACTTTTATGCTTCGCTGAGTCCATGGGATTGGGAAGCGAGATAGATGTGTCTAGCTAACTGCACTCATAACGATAATGAGAAACTTATGTTAATAATGGACATGGATCGGAGGGAGATCTAAGCAATACTCGGTTTGTGAATGAGATAGCATGAGATGATGGTTTACTTGCCGTAGATCTAAGGACCGGTTCATGAGAGCACATGCCAGGATAACAGTGCCACCACAAGGCCAAGTATGGGTGCGGCTTAGCTGACTAATTAGGTAAGTTGCTAGATTGTTATGGACCGTGGAAGGCGTGGGGAATGGGAGTCGAGTGAGGACTGCCCTGGGAACTGCATGGCACAAGAGGGGGCCCGTGGGTGGAAGAATTGGAGATTCTATCCCGCCGGTGAAACCTTAGTGAGTGCATACATCTAGTAGCCCCTCTGTAAAGGCTATTTTGTGATCTCTTGGCCATACACCGACGGTTGTGTACTGGTATAATGGAGGTTCTGCAGTCGCCGACGGATGACGAAATCACAAACTTGTGAGTAAAGAGGTGCAAACTCTGCAGAGTTCTAAAACTATCATGATAGTCGAGGTTACGGTCACGAGCGCCTGTCCAACTTCCATGATTAGTTGGGATGGTTATTGGATATGGTTATTGGATATGGTTATTGGTTATGGTTTGGGATGGTCTGGTTATGGTTTGGTTTTGGGACTGTTGAGTCCGGGTGATAAGATGGGTTGCATGACTGTTGAGTCATGGCAACAAGGTTGGTCTCGGTGGGAGACAAAGTTGTTTATGAGATGAAATGGTAGCGAATACGGGATGGTATTCGTGAGATGGTAGCGAATACGAGGAGGTATTTGTGAGCAAGAATGAGGTTGATTGATGTCTGGATGGGACATGGAAGGTAATGAACATAATGGAGGTATGAACGGTATTTTAATACATGTTGGGATTACATGCACCTAAATATAAGTTGCTGTTTTATCATGTTTTTGATAAGTAACTTTGCTTTCTGCAATGAGCCTTTTATACCTACCTTGCTATGAGCTACATATCATATTTTCCCGCACTTGCTGAGTACATCATTGTACTCAAACTTGCATTATTATTTCATCATCAGCAACAGGAGAAGATTTCCATGAAGACCAAGTGGAGCATTAGGCGTGTGATTTGTTCTCAACCTTGCTTGTGGGGGATGGAGTAGAGATGGAGCCATTGCTGCCTAGAATTACTTCCGCATTAGTTAAATTGCTTCCGCATTAGTTAGGAGACTTCTGCTGCATAGAAATAAGACTTCCGCTGTGAGCATGACTCCAAGACTCATGAGATATTATAATAAACTCTGCTATTCGTGGTTATATATATATATTCTGAATTCAGTTTGTGGAACATATGTGTATGTGTGATGAACATCCTGGGCACACATACGCATTAGTTCTCGGTTCCGTGGTTTTCCACAGAATTGAGGGCGTCACACGTGTCCCGCGCGGCTGGTCCTCTCTTTTCCGCAGTGACTAGCTCCGAAGGCGACACGTGTCCTGCGAGCTGACCTCGCTCCTCCGCAGAGGCTAGCTCCGGGGGCAACATGTGTCCCACGGGGTCGGACCTCGCCCCTTTTCACAGAGGCAAGCTCTGAGCCTGCCACGTAGCCAGTTAGTGGCAGACCTCTCCCCCTTTTGCCGGGATGAGCTCCGAAGGCGCCACATGGCCAGCGAGCCGCGGGAAGTGCTTACAGCGCTCTCGGCGAATTGGAATTGGCTCTTTTCAGCTATCCTTTTGATTTTTTTCTGTTTCCACTTCTTTTAAAATGTTTTCTCTATATAAAATATGAATGCATGCAGAAATCGAAATTGAGCGTGTCATAATATCCCGAAGACAGCCTTCCCGATGAGATATGGCTTATACGAATATCTTGTCATGTCTTTTGGTCTCACCAATGCTCCGGCACATTTCATGTATCTCATGAACTCGGTGTTCATGCTGGAGCTGGACAAGTTCGTTGTGGTGTTTATTGATGATATCTTGGTTTACTCCAAGACAGAAGGAGAACACGACGAACACTTGAGAATCGTTCTTCGACGATTGCAGGACCATAAGCTATATGCCAAGTTCAGCAAATGTGAGTTTTGGATCGGCCAAGTGCCATTTTTGGGACACATCATCTCAGCGAAGGCATTGTGGTTGATCCAAGAAAAATTGAACAAGTGCTGAAATGGAGAGCTCCCACTTCTATCCATGAAGTCAGAAGCTTCCTCGGTTTAGCGGGATATTACCGGAGGTTCATCCCAAGCTTCTCCAAGCTTGCTAAGCCGATGACAGAATTATTGAAGAAGGGAACAAAATATGTTTGAAACGCAGCATGTGAAGGAGCGTTCCAAGCATTGGTGAATCATCTCACAACAGCCCCGGTCTTAGCTCAACCAGATACGACCAAGCCTTTCGACGTGTATTGTGATGTGTCCGGTATCAGGCTCGGCTGCGTGTTGATGCAGGAAGGACGTGTGGTCACGTATGGATCACGCGAGCTTCAAAACCATGAGCAGTGCTATCCGACTCATGATCTTTAGCTCTCTGCTGTGGTTTTGGCGCTAAAAATGTGGAGGCACTATCTCCTGGGGAATTTGGTGCACCTCTACACCGACCACAAGAGCTTGAAGTATATTTTCACCCAAAAGGAGATGAATATGAGGCAAAGGAGGTGGTCAGAACTAATCAAAGATTATGATATTAAGATTCATTACCACCTCGGCAAAGTGAATGTCGTTGCCGACACGCTGAGTCAGAAATCACATGTCCATAACCTCACCATTACACCGGTGGAGGAGGAAGAGCCGAGTTTATACTTGGTTCCTTATGGATCACTCTACAACCTTGCCCTCATCCCTACCATTAGGGAGGAGATCATTCCAGCTCAGAAAGTTTACAAGGGCATGGCACATCTCCGGAGACGGATAGACAACGGGGACATCAAATGTTTCCGGAAAGATGATGAGGGGACGTTGTGGTTCAAAAACCGCATAGTCGTACCCCGGAATATGGAGCTGAGAAATAAGATTCTTGATGAAGCTCACTTGTCTAAATACTCCATTCATCTGGGCAGCAACAAAATGTACTAAGATTTGAAAAAGAAATTTTGGTGGACACGGATGAAGCGGAAGTGGCTAAGTACGTATCCGAGTGCGATACGTGTAGACGAGTGAAAGCTGATCATATGAGGAAATCAGGGCTGCTGCAACCCCTCAAAATCCGAGCATGGAAGTGGGAAGATGTGAGCATGGATTTCATTGTGGGGTTACCCCTGACTTCCAACAAGCATGATTCCATTTGGGTAATCATTGACCGGTTAACCAAGTCATTTCACTTCATTCCCGTGCATACACATCTCCATGCCAACATATATGCGGAGTAGTATATTGCAAAAATCCTATGCTTGCATGGAGTACCCAAGACCATAGTCTCAGACCGAGGGGCACTATTTGTATCTCGTTTCCGGAAGCAGTTGCACGCTGCTTTGGGTACTAAGCTGATTAGAAGCTCCGCCTATCACCCTCAGACAGATGGACAGACTAAGAGGGTGAACCAAGTACGGGAAGACATGTTGAGAGCGTGTGCCATCCACCACGGTAGAAACTGGGATAATCATCTATCATTGGCGGAATTCTTGTACAACAATGGCTATCAAGCGAGTATCAAGATGGCACCCTATGAGGCTCTCTACGGTGCTAAATGTCGCACCCCATTAAACTGGTGCGAGTCCAGTGAAAGGGTCATGTTCGGGGTTGATGTGGTGAACGACGCCGAAGAGCGTGTTCGGATGATTCAAGCCAACTTGAAGGCCGCTCAATCCCGGCAGAAAAGCTACGCTGATAAGGGGCGTAGGCCGCTGCACTTTGACGTCGGGGAAGACGTGTATCTCTAATGAAAGGCGTGCACCGGTTCGGCGTGAAGGGGAAACTCGCTCGCTGATTCATTGGACCCTATGCTATCACCGAGAAGTGTGGACCTGTGGCGTATAGGCTGGAGCTACCAGCATCTCTCGCTGGTATTCATGACGTTTTCTAAGTTTCACAACTACGGAAATGTCTGAAATATACGGCTGCTGTTCCCTCCAAAGACATTGGAGAGCTGCAACCGGACTTGACGTATGCTGAATATCCGGTGTCAATTATTGATGAGAAGGCTCGGTCCACACGTAGCCGAATGCTGTGGTTCTACAAGATACTGTGGAGTAACCACACTGCCGAAGAAGCGACGTGGGAGAGCGAGGAATTCCTTCGCTCAAACTACCCGGATTTCATGGCGTCTCATCACGGGTAATCTCCTCTCACATCGTCGTATCTTTTTTTTATAATCTCGGGACGAGATTCTTTTAAATGGGGAGGGATGTAAAAGCCCAAGAAAATGACTTGCAAAGAAATGTTCATCACCTCACAACACCACAGCTCATGTGGTGGATATCTCATGAACACTTGTGAAGAGCAAGTAAACACCATCAAAAGGGGTGATTAGAGGGGAAAGGCCTAATTTCAAAAAGTAGGGGTCATACACATAAAGATGAAAGGTTGAGCTCACCCCTAGACCTTAAATAGTCATGGAAAAGCTCAGGACAAATTTCATGCAAATCCAATACGTTTTGAGGCACTTTTGGAGACATTTGAAAAAGGGGCCATTTGAATGCAAATTCAAATTGCAGCCACTTTCATCACTTGAATTCAAAAGTTGGCTTCATATTCAAACTCAGCACATTTTTCTGAGTTAGTCTACCAATTTTAATTCCCATTTGAGTTCAGCTTGGCAGGAGCTAATTTAAGCAAATTCAAACCAAATTTGAATTTCAGCCTCACATATGCTCAAATTCCTTCCAACCCAATGTCAATTTGAATCATTCAAATTAAGAGACCCAAACATGTTGTTTGATAAAGTTACCAGGGACAAGGGGGCCACACGAATTAAGAGCAGTAAGAATTTAATTTTGGAGGACAATTTTGGAGCCTGTGGGGCCCTCCTGTGTCACACCCGGTTTGTCCCAAAGAACAACCGAGTGAATATCACATGTATGCCAGGATCATTCTCTCATACATGTGATGACAAATAGTGAAGCATCATTTATTACAAGCCAGGTCTCGAATATAAATATGTCTTACAAAGCATGCGTCTCGATGGACGATAAAATGTTCATAACATGTAAATAAAGCAGCAGCGGTATATAAATCTTGTGGGCTTCGTCACAGGCGTTGCCCCGGGGACTCCGTGAACCTAGAAACCTTCTTCGGGTCCAAAGTCTTGGTCATTGAACACCACATCATCCCTTTGACCTGAGCAGCAATTTAAACCAATAGAAATGCAAGTTTGAGTACTGTTGATACTCAGCAAGTGTGGGAAAGTTATGTCATGCATGGCTAGAGCAAGTTATGTCATTAATGACATAGTAAAATAAATCCCAACCCAGGCTACAAGGAAGCAAGAATATGAAAATATAGGGAAACTTCCTAGCTTGGGTGCCATGTTCCAAATTGACAATGCAAGTAATTAAATTCTAACTACACATCATAGTATAGGATCAAAGTGGTCAAGGACACTTGCCTTCTTCCTGCTGCTCTGGGAATGGAAAGTCTTGGTCTTGGAAGGGGAGAACTTGCTCTGGGGCAGGTTCTACTCATGTCAATACACATAGCAAAAGAAAACAACAATCCATAAGCCATAGTTCACACTTTCACTCATGCAAACCACACATACATACATACTAAAGTCATTCACATGTTTAGGTATTGTGGTTACCCTAGATGTGTTGATTTTAGGCCTACATACACTTTTAAACATATATATATATTATTTCTAACTTTTGTATTCAGATTTCTAGTTGCACACTATATATCAATTTCCCACTAGAACAAATTCTCTATATTTAATTAATACACTCCTCAGCCACAAAATTTGCATGAAAGAAAGTTTCCTACTTCAAATAGGTTTTCAGATCTTCTTCAAAATCTCAATTTGAAGTTTTTGAAAATAAAGACATCATTTAATATTTTCAAATTTTGCATACTTATTTTCTTATATGTTCAGATTTATTTTATATGCCTAAAAGTAAATTTCAATATTAAAATAGTAAGACATATCATCTAAACAGAATAGGTTCTGATCTAAAATGTTCAATAAAATATTTTTGAACTTCCTCTCTGATGTGAAACAATTTAAATTTATTTTACCAGTTTTTAGAATTATTTCCTAGCCTAAAATGTGTCTCTAGAGATAATAAAAATGAGCAACACTTAGGCAGATTTCATTTCAGCCTAAAATCTATTTTTAACTCATTCTAAAGGTTTTCCAAGTGCTAGGAGGGTTTAGATTTATATTTGCACATGTTTTTGCATCACCATTTAAATTTAAATCCTAGTCACATGTTCAAATTTCTGAATTTAATATCCTATAGGGTCAAAAAGGCAAATCCACCCTACTGCAGGGTTTAATTTACTATTTCCTAAATTTTCAGGGGCCTAATTACACATAACAGAGGGGTTTTCCTAATTTTTATTAAGTCCAGGGGCTAAAACTGATTTTAAAATGAATTTACATGAATTTCTGAAGGTCCAGGGGCTAGATCAGAAGTTTCCGGGGCTAGCTCGTGTTTTCTGAGATCCCCAGGGGGTAGCGCGTAAGATTCCCGGCCTTTATAACACGGGGCTGACGTGGGCCGTTGGATTTAAAACAGACGGCTCAGATTAGATCGCCGAAGCGGTACGGGTAGATCTAATGGGAACCGCACGATTTAAAATGGACGGGCCTCAGGGGGCCATGTCGCCCTGGCCGGAGCCAGCTCGCGCGCGCGGCGGCGCGCGGCGGCGGGGCGGTGATCTCGCCGGCGCAGCTTCGGTTCCTTGCCGCTACACGCTAAAACTTGCAGTTTTTCACACTGATCGACTGCGGAGGGGTAGGGGAAGCTCACCTATGGGTTTTTTCCGGCTTGGGGAGGTCGGAATTCGGCTCTGCAACGACGACGGTTGAAGCTGCTCCTCGGTGCTCGTCGGAACTGATGCTAGGGCACGAAACTTGTCACTTCCTTCACCTGCAGGGCTCCCTGGAGGCGGTGGAGCACGGCAGGCTCGTTAGTCCAGCGAAAAACGGAAGAGGGAGCTGGAAAAAGGGCAGCAGCGGCGGCGGTTCTCACCTCGCGTCGGGTGTGGCCGATCGGGGAGGAAGGGGCGGATTTTCAGCGTTTAAATGGTGAGGGAGGGCGGCGGGGTCTGTTGAGATCACGCTGGGGTGCCCAGGACCAAGAATCGGGGCTGGGAGCGCGGGTTCCGGAGGGGCGCTTGTGATCGGGCGCGAGAGAGAGCCGGAGCGGTTGGGGCGCACGGGGAAAGGGATGACATGTGGGCCCCGCATGTCAGAGATAGGGAGAGGGGGAGGGGTGCAGGTTTTGGGCCGGCTGGGTGGGTTTCGGCCCACTGGCCGGTTTTTCCTTTTTCTTTTTCTTTTTCCTTTTCCTTTTTCTGGTTTGATTCAAATCTAAATTCTAGTTTGGATTTGAATTGCTACACCACATGCAATACGTCTAAAAAATTTTAAATTCCCCTCTTTAGCAGGTTTTGGGGTGTTACAGCTCTACCCCCCTTAAAAGAAATCTCGTCCTCGAGATTGGCGATTCTAGGAAAACAAATCCGGAAACTGTGCCTTAAGCTCGTCTTCTCGCTCCCTTTGTCTTCTGCTTCCGAGTGATGCTTCCACTGCACCTTGCACATTCGGATTCTTTTATTTCTTGTGAGGCGTTCCATTGTTTCGAAAATCTTGACCGGTTGCTCGGCATAAGAAAGATCCTCTCGTACGTCCACCTCATTCATGGGTAGCATTTCTTCGGGCGTTCTTAAACATTTCTTGAGCTGTGACACATGGAATACATCGTGCACATCTGATAGGCGAGCCGGTAGTTCTAGTTGATATGCCACTTCGCTTTTCCTCTCCAGAATCTGAAAGGGTCCGATGTATCGAGGTGATAATTTCCCTTTCACCTTGAACCGACGAAGTCCTCGGATAGGGGACACCTTGAGATAAACATAGTCCCCCACGTTGAAAATAAGCTCTCTTCTCCGTAAATCGGCATAACTCTTTTGTCGGGTCTGTGCTATCATCAAATTGTTGCGAATTTCCCTGACTTTCGCCTCGGCTTCTTGTAGTACCTCGGGCCCAAACACTTGACTTTCCCCCGTTTGGTTCCAAAATAGTGGAGTTTGGCACTTCCTCCCGTACAACGCCTCAAATGGTGACATCTTCATACTAGCCTGATAACTGTTGTTGTAGGAGAACTCTGCATACGGCAAGTTTTTATCCCAGCTCCTATTGTTCTTGAGTGCACAAGCTCTCAGCATATCCTCAAGGATTTGATTGGTTCTTTCCGTCTGCTCGTCAGTCTGGGGGTGATAGGCAGAACTAAAATTCAGATGAGTTCCCATGGTTAAATGTAACTTCTGCCAGAACCTTGAGGTGAACTGTGTCCCTCGATCTGACACTATCTTCTTTGGCACTCCATGAAAACACATGATCCTTGACATGTACAATTCCGCCAATTTGGATCCGTTGTAGCTTTCTTTCATGGGGATGAAATGAGCTACCATGGTTAGCCTGTCGATGATGACCCATATCAAATCGTATCCCGATTGGGTCCTAGGTAGTCCCACTATGAAATCCATACCAATTTCTTCTCATTTCCATTCAGGCACTTTGAGTGGTTGAAATAGTCCCGCGGGTCGTTGATGTTCTGCTTTCACCAACTGACATGTGTCACGTAGGGCAACATGTTCCGCGACATCTCGCTTCATGTCATACCACCAATATCTGCTCTTGAGGTCATGATACATCTTCGTACTCCCAGGATGAATGGAATAGTCGGAATCAAGAGCCTCCTTCAAAATCAATTCACGGATCTCCTTCACCTCAGGCACACAGATTCTTTTCTCATGCCACACCGTACCTTGTTCATCCTCTCTGAACCCATGGGCTTTATTTTATTTGATGAGTTCTCTAATTTCTTGTATCTTCTCGTCATTCTTCTGACCGTTGCGTATGTCTTGCTCTAATATGGAGTCCACTTCCATGGCGATGGCCTCACCACTATTCACCAGACATAGATTGAGTTTTGCAATCTCTTCCGTCAATTCCGTAGGCATGTTCTTTAAGCTCAACATGTTGACCTGCACCTTCCGGCTTAAAGCATCCGCCACGATGTTCGCTTTCTCAGGATGATAGTTGATGCCCACATCAAAGTCGTTGATTAGCTCTAACCATATCCTTTGTCTGAGGTTGAGATCTGACTGTGTGAAAATGTACTTTAAGCTCTTATGATCCGTATATATCTCTGTCCTCTTTCCCATCAAGTAATGCCGCCAAATCTTCGATGCGTGTACCACTGCGGCTAGCTCTAGGTCATGCGTAGGATAGTTCTTCTCGTGTTTCCGGAACTGCCGGGATGCCTAAGCCACGACATGCCCCTCTTGCATGAGAACACATCCCAACCCGTGTCCAGATGCATCGCAGTACACCGAAAAATTCTTCTGCATATCTGGCATAACTAGCACTGGGGTTGTTGTCAATCTTTTCTTCAGTTCTTGAAAACTCATCTCACACTGCGGTGTCCATGTGAAAGTGATTCCCTTCTCTAACAATTTGGTGAGGGGTCTCCAGATCTTGGAGAAACCCTCAATAAACCATCGATAATAACCAGCCAATCCTAAGAAGCTTCGAACTTCCCCGACATTTTCACGGGCCATCCACTTATGCACATCCTCGATTTTGGCGGGATGTACAGAGATTCCTCCCTCCGAGATTATATGTCTTAAGAAGGGAACTCTCTTCAGCCAAAACTCACACTTGCTCAACATGGCATATAGTTGGTGTTCTCTCAGCTTTTGCAACACCAATCTTAAGTGTCCCTCATGTTCTCCTTCATCTTTGGAGAAGACGAGAGTGTCATCAATGAAAACCACCACAAATTTGTCCAGATATTCCATGAATACCTTGTTCATGAGATTCATCAAATATACCAAGGCAATAGTTAGTCCGAACGGCATGACGGTGTATTCATCCAGCCCGTACCGAGATACGAAAGATGTCTTTGGAATGTCGGTTTGCCTAATCTTCAGTTGGTGGTATCCCGACCTGAGATCAATTTTTGAGAACACATAATCTCCCCTCGACTGGTCAAATAAGTCTTCGATGCGGGGTAATGTGTACTTGTTCTTGATGGTTACTTCGTTCAACGCACGGTAGTCTACGCATAACCTTTGGGTTCCGTCCTTCTTGGGCACAAATATCACTGGAGCTCCCCATGGTGAGGAACTAGGACGAATATACCCCTTCTCTGTCAATTCTCTTATATGCTCCTTGAGCTCTTCCAGCTGTTTGGATTCCATCCGATAAGGCCTCTTGTATATTGGGGCTGTTCCAGCCACTAGCTCAGTCGCGAATTCCACTTCCCGATCGGGAGGCATACCTGGCAACTCCTCCGGAAAAACATCTGGATATTCCTTTATAATCCTTATCTCTCCCACTTCCACCTCAACTTTATTGAGTTTAATGTCCCTCCTAGGCTCTTGCACGGCTATGAACTTCACTTTTGTGCCACTAGTGTGAGTTAGTTCCACCGTTCTGGTCGAACAGTGGATGATACCTTTATGTTTGGTCAACCAATCCATACCTAAAATAATATCTATCCCTTGGGAGTCTATCACTATGAGGTTTGCAGTAAATACCACCCCATTAATGTCTAGATTCACCTTGGGACACACTTGTCTTGTTCTTATTTCTCCCCTGTAGAGTTCACTGCTAACATATGGTTCATTTGTGTTATTGCTAGATCATGCTTCTTAACAAACCCTTGAGCAATGAATGAGTGGGTAGCACCAGAATCGAACAATAGGGTTGCAATGTGTAAGTTTGCAGGAAACTTACCAATTACCACGTCAGGTGCCTCTTGCACTTCCTCCATGGTCACGTGGTTCACCCGTCCTCGCATCACATTCTGCTGTTGTGGCTGCATGGCCTTCTTCTTTGGGCACTTATGGGCGTAGTGCCCCACTTCACCACAGTTGAAGCATTGCACCCCAACTTTAGGTGCCTGGCCTTTGTTGTCTTGGGGTTGGTTCGGTGGCCCTTGTCCTGCTGGTCGAGGTTGATATGTGAGGCGTGGATGCTGCACAAACTGACGCTGCAGCTGTACTGGTGCTGATGTGTCACACCCGGTTTCTCCGAAGAACAACCGAGTGAATATCACATGTATGCCAGTATCATTTTCTCATACATGTGATGACAAATAGTGAAGCATCATTTATTACAAGCCAGGTGTCGAATATAAATAAGTCTTACATAGCATATGTCTCGATGGACGATAATAAGTTCATAAAAAGTAAATAAAATAGCAGCGGAATATTATTCTTGTGGGCTCCGTCACAGGCGTTGCTCGGGGGACTTCATGAACCTAGAATCCTTCTTCGGGTCCGAAGTCTTGGTCATTGAACACCACATCATCCCCTTGACCTGAGCAGCAATTTAAACCAACAAATATGCAAGGTTCAGTACCGTTGGTACTCAGCAAGTGTGGGAAAGTTATGTCATGCATGGCTAGAACAAGGAGAGGTTGAACTCATGGTTAAAGCACTACGTAATTATTGCCTACCACCTTAGCTTATTAAGCACCTACATTACTACACAGGTGAAATGGTCCCAATCTCCCATCCCATCATCATAATCAAACAACCATAACATCATTTCCATTGTTAAGCTCCCCGCTTAACATCCACAACCTCCAAGGTCATCATCCTCTAATCATGAATAAGTCCAAGCCGCTCTTGACCGTGAGCACGGCTGTCATGACAGTTTTTGACTCTCAGAGTTTGCACCACTGTACCCACATGTAGTGATTTCATCCCCCGTTGCCGGATGGACTAAAAGAACCTCCATTATGCCAGTGGCTACGAACCACATTCACACTTCCCAGGTGTGTAGCCAGGAGATCACTACGAAGCCTTTACAAAGGGATTCCCGACGAGCGTGGGCCCACTGAGGTTTCACCCCTAACAGCATACAAGAGGCTCCAACCCTGCTGCAGTGGCCCCCTCTTGAGCCTTGCGGTTCATATGGTAGTCCAGTTGACACCTATTCCCCGCACCATCCAACACACCCATACTACGCCGGGGATACACCTAATTAATTGGCCAAGCTGCCCCATCTCAGCATGTGGTTGGCACGGTAAAGCCAGGTTACATGCTCCATGAACCGGTCCTTAGGATCCAGGCAAGCACTAAACACAAACCCGAGTCTCGTGCACACAGCACCAACCAAATCATCCAACTTGCCTCGATCCCTACCTCTACATAACTCATAATACCTCATTCAAGAGTAAGGTAAACAGTTGATGATCCCATATCCCACTTATCCCATTCTAAGCATGGCTAAGCATAAGCATATAAATAAATGACATGATAAAATAAATCCCAACCCAAGCTACAAGGAAACAAGATAATGCAATTCTAGGGAAACTTCCTAGCATTGGTATCATATTTAAATTGTCAATGCAAATAATTCTATCTACACATCCTAGCATAGGATCAAAATGGTCAAGGACACTTGCCTTCTTCTTGCTGCTCTGAGAATGGAAAGTCTTGGTCTTGGAAGGGAAGAACTTGCTCTGGGGCAGGTTCTACTCATGCCAACACACATAGCAAAAGAAAACAACAATCCATAAGACATAGTTCACACTTTCACTTCATGCAAAACACACATACATACCTATGAAAGTCATTCACATTTCTAAGTATTGCGGTTACTCTACATGTGTTGATTTTTGGCCTACATGCACTTTTAAACATATGTATATGATTTCTAACTTTTGTATTCAGATTTTTATTTGCACACTATATATATGAGTTTCAATTCTAAACAAATTCTTTATATTAAATTAACACACTCTTTAGCTACCAAGTTTGCATGGAAGGTAATTTCCTATTTCTAGTGGGTTTTTTTAAACCTTCTACCAAATCCCAAACTGAAATTTTTGGATTTGGAGACTTCATTTATCATTTTCTAATTATGCATACCTATTTTTCCTTTATTTTCCAGATTTATTTTCTATGCCTAAAAGTGAGTTTTAAATATTAAATAGTAGGGCATAATATCTAAACAGAATAGGTTCTGATCTAATATATGAAATAATATGTTTTTGAACTTCTCCTCTGATGTGAACTAATTTAAATTTATTTTACCAATTTTCAGAATTATTTATTAACCTAAAAATGTGTTCCTAGAACTAATAAATATGAACAACACCCAAACAGATTTCATTTCAGCCTAAAATTTATTTTTAGTTCATTCTAAAGTTTTCCAAGTGTTAGTAGAGTTTAAACTTGAATTAGCACATGTGTTTTGTCTTTCCTTTTAAATTTAAATCCTAGTCACACATTCAAATTTCTAAACTTAATACCATATAGGGTCAAAAAGATAAGTTCACCCTACTATAGGGTCTAATTTATTATTTTACAAATTTCCAGGGGTCTAACTATGCATAACAGAGGGGTTTTGCTATTTTTTATTAAGTCCAGGGGCTAAAACTGATTTTTAATTGAATTTACATGAATTTCTAAAGTTCCAGGGGCTAGATCAGAAGTTTCCGCGGCTAGCTCGTATTTTCCGAGATCCCCAGGGGGTAGCGCGTAAGAATCCCGGCCTTTATAACACGGGGCTGATGTGGACCGTCCGATTTAAAATAGACGGCTAAGTTTATAGCATCGAACCGGTACGCGCGGGTTTTAATTCTACCGTGCGATTTAAAATAGACGGCGCACAAGCGGCCACGTCGCCCTGGCCGTGCGCGGGCGGCGCTGCCCGGCGGCGCGCGGCGGCGGGAGGCGGCGATCTCGCCGGAGAACTTTGGATCTTCGTCTATACCTCATAAAACTGGGGTTTCATGGCATAGATCGGTTGAGGGGAGGTCGGGGATCTCACCTCGGGGTTTTTTCTTGAGCTCGGAGGCCCTAGAAGGCGGTCGGCGACGAGGTCCGAGATGAAATCGCGGCGATGCTCGTCGGCGCTGTGTCTGGGGCAAAATCTACCGAGTTTTCTGCACCTGCGTGATTCCCCGGAGGCGGTGGAACAGGATCGGCGTGTTAGATCAGAAAACCCGAGCAAAGATCGAGAGAAAACGGTGATCGGAGCTTCGGTTCTCACCGGGAGGAAAAACAGCTGATCGGATGGGGAAAACGGGGCGACGCCGGCGTTTATATAGACGGTGGAGGGCGGCGTGTCGGTTGTGATTGAGTTTGAGTCGTCCTGGACCAGAATTCGGCTGGGGAAACGCGGGTTTCCGGGGTGGTTTGGATTCGGCGCGTGGAGGAGTCCCGGCGGTTTGCGCGATCGTAAAGGTGCATCTAGGAAATCCCTTGTGGGTTTTGGCTAATTGATGACAAGCATATGAGATCCTAACGAAATGATTGCAGGACAAACTAAGTGAACTAGCTAGGTGCGCACAAAAAGATGAAAAATAGAGTGGTGCCTGAAAAGGAAGACTTTAGTGGAATTTAGAAGAGCAAAGTAGATATAAATGTATAGGGTGTGTGTGAGAGACACATCCCAAGAGCTCATGACTTTGCATAAGGGTAAGGGCAAATAATCAACTAAAATCCACTGAACGCCGGACTAGTCCGTCCACGTATCGGACTAGTCCGGTCAGCTTACTGGAACCCAACTGGACAAGTCCGGTTTAGGACCGGACTAGTCCGGTCATGTCTCTGTTGTCCTCTTTAGAGGACTACGGACTAGTCCATCCAAGCGACAGGACTAGTCCGCTGAAGTTTCTGGAACCACATTTCACATAGCACCGGACAAGTCCGGTTTGTGGACCGGACTAGTCCGGTTAACCCACTGGAAGTAGACCGGACAAGTCCGATCATATACCGGACTAGTCCGGTAGTAGGTTTAACAACGGTAATTTTTTGGGAAACCCTATAAAAAGAGGTCCTTCGTCTTTTCCCTGAAGAGACACGACACATATTGTCAAAAACTCGAACCCTAGCGCCGCCACCTGTCCCAAGAGCCCAAAAACACATCTCCCCATACATCTAAGGTGCAAAAAGGCCAAGATCAATCAAATACTTAGATTTGGGATTGAGGGATCGTCGTTCTTTCGTTGTGAGCTCTTGGGGTTTGATTTCTCTACACTCATATTCTGCATTGTAATCTTTTTGAGTGTATTTGATCACCTTCTCTGTAATTCTTGTGGGAGCCCTCAACGTGTGAGGTTGCCCCACAAAGTCGGTGATTACCCGTGATAGTGGAGTCAAGTCGGCCTTTGTGGTGACTTGAAGAGGGAAAGGGTTGGGAACCCGGCTCTGTGTGAGCTTCCTCAACGAGAACGTAGATCTCTTGGTGAGATCGAACCTCGGTAAAAATTCGTGTCTCTTGTCTCTCATTTGTTTTACATTTTGATACATTAGATCACTAGTTTGGTAGTCATCGTTTGAGTTCCTTATAAGTTTGCACATGCATCCATACAATAAATTTAATTTATAAAAACTGTTGTTCTCATTCCGCTGCTAAAAGATTAAATTTGTGAGACACACTTAATTAACTCAAATAATTCAGCACACCGGACTAGTCCGCCCACACAACCGGACTAGTCCGGTCAGTCAAGTTTCTGATAACTTCATTAAGTGTGCAGGAATCCTTTAAAGGCCTATTCACCCCCCTCTAGGCCACATTGAATTGGTATCAGAGCCAAGTTCTCCACCAACAAGACTCACATCTCGGAGAGATCAATGGCCTCTGAGAAGAACAACGATATCCCGAAGACGAACAACAACGATGAGGAGCAAGAAGCCAAAGCCTTCGATGTGCTGAAAGAAAATCCACATGATGATGATGAAGTGAGACAGCTAAAGACATTACTGAGAAAGAAGTTAATGGCACAAAAGGGAAAAGAGGAAGAAAAGATGATGGGGAGTGGTCATCACGACTACTCCCGGTATCCTTACAACTACAACCGTCTCAATTCAAATAATCATTATCTCTCTATTCCTATGGGAAGGCCCCCACAGTTTGACGGAAGTGACTACACCATGTGGAAGTACAACATGAAGATGCATCCGATATCCCTGAACCCTAGTCTATGGCACATTGTTTGCACAGGCATCGATATTCCAGACACGGATGATGAACTCACTCCAGAACAAGAACAAGAGATTCACAGAAACGCACAAGTCATCACCGTGATCACATCATCACTAAGCAGAGAGGAATTCACCAAGATCGATGGGTTAGAAAGTGCAAAAGAAATCTGGGATACCCTCAAGACAGCTCATGAAGGAAATAGGTCTGTACGTGAAGCCAAAATTGAGATGCTAGAAGGAGAGTTGGGGAGATTTGCTATTGAAGAAGGCGAATCACCTCAAGACATGTACAATCGGATGAAGGCACTCATCAACAAAATCCGTGCCTATGGAAGTAAGAAATAGACAGATCACGAAGTAGTCAAAAGAATGATTAGAGCCTTTATGCCAAGAAATGTCACACTTTGCTCAATGATCAGAGAGAGCCCCGGTTTTCACAAAATGACTCCCGATGAATTACTAGGGAAGATCATAAATCATGAAATGATGGAGAAAGAAGCCCAATACGTCAAAGACTTAGCCGAACTCACCTCATCCAAAAAGGAAGAAGTTGCTCTCAAAGCAACGTGCAGACCCAAACTCAAAGAAACTCGTGAAGACCAAGACGATGGAGATACAAGCGACGGGAACACCGATCTTGATGACGAAGAAATGGTACTCTTCATCAAAAAGTTCAAACGCATGATGAAGAGAAGACACGGCAACAATTCACATGAAGGCAAAAGCAAGGATAAAGGAAAATCCAAGGCTCGACGCACTTGCTACAACTGCAGAGAGTATGGTCACTTCATGGTGGACTGTACTTATGAAGAAAACAAAAAGAAGAAGGAAACAAGATCTCAAGAAAAGAAAAATTTCAGAAAAAGAAGACAAGCCCATCAAGCTCACATTGGGAAGGAGTGGGACTCAAACGACAAGTCCTCCTCCGATGAAGAAGAAGAGATGGCCACTTTCGCAGTCAAGAAACCAACTATGAGAGCCACACTCTTTCCGAACATGGGAGGACGGGACATGAACAACCACACTTGTCTTATGGCTAAGGAAGGCAAGAAAAAGGTTTGACTTACTCCTCCTATGCTAAATTCCTCCATTGATGACTTTGATAGCTCTAGTGATAATAAAAAATTGTTTAGAGGGCTAAGTAAAATTGCTTTAAAGAAAATGGAAATGTTGTCAAATGAAATCTTTGAAAAGGAGGAACTTGTCAACCGACAAGAAGATATGCTCATCCGTGAGATGAAGAGATATCAAGAAGTTGAAAAGCTTCTTGAGCTTGAGAGAGAGAAGAATGAGTCACTTGTGTTAGAGCTAGCCTTGAGTAAGGAAATTTACTCAAAGTTAGAGGACTCGCACATTGCAATCAAGGAAGAACTTGCTAACTTGTCAAAAGTTAACAAAATCCTTGAGGTGCATGTTGAGTCGCTCAAACAAAGTGACTCCTCTTCCTCCAAGAGCTCTTCCTCCAAAGACATGAGCTCGACAACAATAAGAACCTGCACTTGCTCTAGTAAGAAGAATGTAATTTCTAATGCTTCAACCCCACGTGACATGCATTATTCTCAAAACGGCATCTTTGATAAGGAGAAGATCAAATATGCACAAAGTGCATATATGATCACTAGACCTCCCAATGTGAAAGATGGTCTTGGCTTTAACAGGAACAAACACATGTCTACTTCTAATCATGCTAAGAATAGGATCATTTTTGTTAAAGAAAAATCCCATGAATCTAAGCTAGAAACACTGTTCCATACATTTGATGCTTCTTATGTTCTCATGAAAAACAAGTATGGAAAAGTCATTGCTAAATATACAGGGCCACGCCACAAGAACTTGAAAACTTGTGTGTGGGTGCCCGAGACTCTTGTGACTAACCTGAGAGGACCCAAGCAAGCTTGGGTACCTAAAACCCAGAAATAATTCTATTTTGTAGGCTTACTCCTCTGGTGGATCTAAGTGGGTGCTAGATAGCGGATGCACAAATCATATGACCGGAGAGAGAGGTATGTTTGTGGAATACGAGTGCAACAAGGATCCAAGTGAAGGTATATACTTTGGAGACAACAGCCAAGGAAAGGTCCTTGGTAGTGGTAACATTGAAATATCCTCTCAACACACCTTATCTAAAGTTTTACATGTAGACTTTCTAGATTATAATCTTTTATCAATATCTCAACTATGCGACAAAGGTTACAACTGTTTATTCACTAATGAGGGTGTGACCGTCTTTATAAGAAGCGATGGCTCGATTGCATTCAAGGGATTGTTGAAGGGAAAGCTTTATCTTGTTGACTTCAACAAAGATAAAGCCGAACTCAACACTTGCTTGGTTGCTAAGACCAACATGGGATGGCTGTGGCATAGACGGCTAGCCCATGTTGGAATGAGAAATCTGTAGAAACTTCTAAAAGGTGGTCACATCCGTGGTCTTAAGGATGTGGTTTTTGAAAAGACAGGCCGTGCAGCGCTTGTCAAGCAGGAAAACAGGTTGGAGCACCACACCCCGCCAAGAATGTGATGACCACCGCTAGACCGCTGGAACTTCTCCACATGGATCTCTTTGGTCCAATTGCGTACATCAGCATCGGCGGTAACAAATATGGTTTAGTAATTGTTGATGATTTTTCAAGATTTACCGGGGTATTTTTCTTGTATGATAAATCAGAAACTCAGGGAATCCTCAAGAAGTTCTTGAAAAGAGCTCAAAATGAATTCTCATCAACCGTAAAGAATATTAGAAGTGACAATGGGACAGAATTCAAGAACACCCAAGTTGAAGAATATCTCACTGAAGAAGGTATAAAGCATGAATTCTCGGCACCCTACTCTCCTCAACAGAACGGGGTGGCCGAAAGGAAGAACAGAACATTGATCGAAAAGGCGAGAACAATGTTGGATGAATACAAGACGTCAGACCGATTTTGGGCAGAAGCGGTGAACACCGCTTGTCATGCCACAAATCGGTTGTACCTTCATCGATTACTAAAGAAAACTCCATATGAGCTTCTCACGGGTAAAAAGCCTAACGTTTTCTATTTCAAAGTTTTTGGTGGCAAATGTTTTATTCTGAACAAGAAACCAAGGGCCTCGAAGTTTGCTTCGAAGTCCGATGAAGGATTCTTGCTCGGATATGAATCGAATGCCTACGCCTATCGTGTCTTCAACAAGGTGTCCGGCCTTGTTGAAGTTGCGCGTGACGTAGTGTTCGATGAAACTAACGGCTCACAAGTGGAGCAAGTCGATAAG
The DNA here is from genome assembly GCA_030760725.1 of Neostapfia colusana. Classification (NCBI taxonomy): domain Eukaryota; kingdom Viridiplantae; phylum Streptophyta; class Magnoliopsida; order Poales; family Poaceae; genus Neostapfia; species Neostapfia colusana. Next base: position 96,191,531 of record JASWHV010000007.1, on the reverse strand, counting down.
TCTATGCTAGATAAGGAGGAAGCCCCATGTGAAGCGCTGAAGAAAATGGCACTTGGTGATATCCTACCATGAGAGGAGACACAAGATGAATTTCAACAAGGAAGCAATGATCAAGGGGGAGCTCCCACACAAGATCAGGTTGTGGAAGATCAAGAAAATCAAGATGATCATGGAAGCAATGATCTAGGGGGAGACATGACACATGAAGACAATGAAGAACAAGCAACTATACAAATTCCACACCCAAGAGTACATCAGTGTGTGCAAAGGGACCATCCTGTCAACAATATCATTGGAGATATTGCTAAGGGAGTAACTACTAGATCTCAAATTGCAAATTTTTGTGAATACTATTCCTTTGTGTCTTTTCTGGAGCCATATGGGGTAGAAGAAGCCTTAAGGGATCCAGACTGGATGATTGCGATGCAAGAGGAGCTGAACAACTTCAAAAGAAATGAAGTGTGGGAGCTGGTGGAAAGACCAAGGGCGAACATCGTTGGAACCAAATGGGTCTTTCGGAACAAGCAAGATGAACATGGAGTAGTGACAAGAAATAAAGCGAGGTTGGTGGCCAAAGGTTATTCTCAAGTGGAAGGTTTGTATTTCGATGAAACCTTCGCTCCTGTAGCTAGACTTGAGTCCATTCGCATTTTATTGGCATATGCTACTCACCATATTTTTAAGTTGTATCAAATGGACGTCAAGTGTGCCTTTATCAATGGTCCGATAAAGGAGGAAGTCTATGTGGAGCAGCCAGTGGGTTCGAAGATCAGGAGTATCCCAACCATGTCTATAAACTGCGTAAGGCTCTCTATGGCCTCAAACAGGCTCCTCGAGCCTGGTATGAGTGCCTTAGAGATTTTCTGATTCAAAATGGATTCAAAACTGGTAAAGCTGACTATACACTCTTTACTAAACATTTTGATGATCATTTATTCGTATGTCAAATTTATGTTGATGACATTATCTTTGGATCCACTAACAAGTCCTTCTGTGAAGAATTTAGCAAAATAATGACAGACAGGTTCGAGATGTCAATGATGGGTGAATTGAAGTTCTTCTTGGGATTTCAAGTGAAGCAACTGACAGAAGGTACATTTATAAGCCAAACTAAATATACACAAGACATTCTCAAGAAATTCAATATGGACAAAGCCAAGCCCATCAAGACACCCATGGCCATCAACGGACATCTCGACCTCAATGAAGACGGTCCAAATGTGGACCAAAAGGTATATCGGTCCATGATTGGCTCCTTACTATACTTATGTGCATCTAGGCCCGATATTATGCTTAGTGTTTGCATGTGTGCAAGGTTTCAAGCCGCACCTAAAGAGTGTCACTTAATTGCTGTAAAAAGAATCCTAAGGTACCTTGTGCACACACCCAACTTGGGCCTTTGGTATCCCAAAGGATCCAAGTTTAACTTGATAGGGTATTCCGACGCCGACTATGCAGGATGCAAAGTCGATAGAAGAGCACGTCAGGGACTTGTAAATTTCTTGGTAGGTCCCTAGTTTCTTGGTCATCTAAAAAGCAGAACTCCATTGCTCTTTCCACAGCGGAAGCGGAGTATGTTGCAGCCGGTAGTTGCTGTGCGAATACTTTGGATGCGACAAACTCTTAGTGACTACGGCTACAATCTAAGTCATATCCCGCTTCTATGCGATAATGAAAGTGCTATAAAGATTGCACACAACTCTGTAGAGCACTCAAGAACTAAACACATAGATATCCGTCATCACTTTCTTAGAGATCATTCATTAAAAGGTGACATTGCTATTTCACATGTTAGAAATGAAAAACAACTTGCGGATATTTTTACCAAACCATTAGATGAGAAAAGGTTCTGTGAACTAAGAAATGAGCTAAACATTCTTGACTCTCGAAATGTGGCTTGAAACATTGCATACCTGGTTGCAACTTAAAATTTTCCTCTGTATTGTTAAAAATTCTCCTCCTCTCCTTTTCTACTCAGAAAACTATTTTTATGAAGAAATCTTTAGGATTATGACCATTGTTTGATTGCTGATTGCCTACTGGTCGTAATCACCAAGACTATTTGCAAAATTAGTGTCCTTGGATCAACTCTAAACTCTATTATCTGCATCAAGTCTGCTGGAACCGGACTTGTCCGGTGTCGACCGGACTAGTCCGGATAGACCACAGTTAGGTTAATTCAGGGGCACCGGACTAGTCCGCTACCATGACCGGACTAGTCCGGTCAGTCCCATATACAAGCACTTGTCCGGCCCAGATCTCTCCCTCACCCCTCATTAGACTTGCTCTCCCTCTCCTCTTCCAAACCCTAGCCCCCAAAGTGATTTTCGGGTTGAACCCTCAAAATCAAGGTTTTCTCCGCGAAAAGGACTCCCCTTGACGAGTGGTCTCCCTCCTCCGGATTCATCCGGACTGATTTCCACTTCTTCGACGCGAATCTTCAAATCTTGGTAAATTTCCCCCTTTAAACCAAAATCTCAACTTTTCTAGTTCTAGCTAGTTTTCTTTGATTTCAAAAGGATGTACATTGCCTCAATAGATGTATTCCTACCATGTTCCTACCCTTGTGCCCCTAGATAGGAGATTTGATTCAAATGAAACATTAGGGTTCTTATGCCAGGCCGGACTAGTCCGGCGCACAGAGGCGGACAAGTCCGGTCCACCGGACAAGTCCGCACTCTGAAACCGGACAAGTCCGGTCTCTGACAGTTGGACCCCTACGTTCCCATTTGAAGTCGATAATGAGTCCATTTGCATCAAATCCTTGAACTCCTTATCAGGCATCATGTCTTCAGGCTCAGATGACAGCTCCTTTCACATTGATGAAGACGTTCAACGCGAGAAAGTGAGGAGGACCAAGGAGAGAGTTATGAAGAAGAGACATGATGTCAATGTCCACTCTCCACCCTCCGACGACAATCAACCTAAGAAGAGGAAAGTCATTGGCAAAAGGCCTCTAAGGAAAGATGCTGCTGAGGGCTCGTCAGGGCCAAAAAGAATTCTCAATAAAGGGAAGGGACTTGCTAGTGGTCCCCTTGGGCCCTTGAAGATGAAAAACCCCTTGAAGTGAGGATTTCACTGGAAAAGGGAGTGAGCTAGCTGATAATTTCAGGAAGATTCAAGTGTATGACCGACCTAAGCAATGCTCGGATCCAAGGTTCTGGAGCAACTTCCATGCAGACTACTACGAGCATGTGTACATGAAGATGAAGAACCCTGTAGTAGAGAGTCAATGGCTAAATGTTGAATATCTGAAGTCGAAGAGGTATCCTGCCTTTCGTGAGATGGTGGAGGCGTTAGAGAGGCGCAGTCTGACGGACCTGCTATCCTTTGAGTATGACTGGAACAATGAATTAATTACCCAATTTTACTCCACTCTCTACTTTGCTCGGGATGATGGAGACAGTCTTACTTGGATGACTCATGGTTCAAGGTATAGTGTCACGTATGATGAATTTGCTAGTGTTCTTCACCTCCAACACACTTTGGATCATGAACTGGTCATTCATAATCTGAAACCCCTGGAGAAGGAGGAACTTGAATTTCTCTATGACACAAGGATGCCATATGTTCCTCCCACCATCAAATATCTAAATCCGTTCTTTGTGGTCCTAAATAGAGTCTTGAGAAAGACTATAGCTCCGAATGATGGAGATGCAGGAACTATACAAGGAACCTTGAGGACTCTCATGAAGGTCATTAGTGGGAGGAGACCATTCAATGTCTTTGAGTATATATACAACGACATTGTGAACATCTCAATTACCTCCAATAGGTCCTGTGGATACGCACCATATATCATGTACATGATTGAGAAAGTGACGGGACTTGAGTTTGTCAAGGATGTCAAGCATACGGGGTTGAAGCCGCAAAAACCCACCGAGTACACTCTCCCTCTGGCTCCAACTGCCCCGTCCTCTCCACCAGTGGAGAGGAGATCAAAGCAAGCTCATGATGACACTAGATCTGCAGCTGCTCCTCCTGGATCTCCACCTGCCCAAGAATCATCCAGCGGCATCCTCAAGATGCTCTCCTCCATCTTTGCCTGCTGCCGCAAGATCAAAGACAGGCAGCGCAAGGAAAAGCTTGCAAGGAAGAAACATCAACAATACGTCAATGCCAATATCAAATCTATCTGTGCAAAGCTTGAGATTGAGCCCGTTGGATCACCGCCCGTCTCCGAGGACTCAGAGGAAGATCCTGCTCCCGTGGATGCCGAAGTGAAAATCAGACTGAGACTGACGGAGGAGGCAGCGATGAGTGATTCCCCTCGATTTTTCCCTTTTTGGTGCCTTGATGCCAAAGGGGGAGAGATTGAGATTAGATTTGGACTATTTCTATCTAGTATTAGTTATTAAGCTCTTTTGTGGTCAAGGACATGTACCTATTTTAAAATCTTGTAATGCACTATTTCTTTTCTTATGTGTGATGCATTATATGTTCACTATTGTTTGTTTTTATTCTATCACATTTTGTTTATCGCACACCTGTTAGGCACCCCACCATAAGGTGTGTGCATATGTGAGAAGCTTTTTGTGAATTCTTTATTATTCTCATATCCTTATGAAAATCAACCTTTTATTCTCAATTGTGATATCTCAAATGGCTGTCATCAATCACCAAAAAGGGGGAGATTGAAAGTGCATCTAGGAAATCCCTTGTGGGTTTTGGCTAATTGATGACAAGCATATGAGATCCTAATGAAATGATTGCAGGACAAACTAAGTGAACTAGCTAGGTGCGCACAAAAAGATGAAAAATAGAGTGGTGCCCGAAAAGGAAGACTTTAGTGGAATTTAGGAGAGCAAAGTAGATATAAATGTATAGGGTGTGTGTGAGAGACACATCCCAAGAGCTCATGACTTTGCATAAGGGTAAGGGCTAATAATCAACTAAAATCCACTGAACACCGGACTAGTCCGTCCACTTATCGGACTAGTCCGGTCAGCTTACTGGAACTCAACCGGACAAGTCCGGTTTAGGACCGGACTAGTCCGGTCATGTCTCTGTTGTCCTCTTTAGAGGACTGCGGACTAGTCCATCCAAGCGACAGGACTACTCCACTGAAGTTTCTGGAACCACATTTCACATAGCACCGGACAAGTCCGGTTTGTGGACCGGACTAGTCCGGTTAACCCACTGGAAGTAGACCGGACAAGTCCGATCATATACCGGACTAGTCCGGTAGTAGGTTTAACAACGGTAATTTTTTGGGAAACCCTATAAAAAGAGGTCCTTCGTCTTTTCCCTGAAGAGACACGACACATATTGTCAAAAACTCGAACCCTAGCGCCGCCACCTGTCCCAAGAGCCCAAAAACACATCTCCCCATACATCTAAGGTGCAAAAAGGCCAAGATCAATCAAATACTTGGATTTGGGATTGGGGTGTTACAGCTCTTAACAGGTTTTGGGGTGTTACAGCTCTACCCCCCTAAAAAAATCTCGTCCTCGAGATTGGTGGTTCTATGAAAACAATTCCGGAAACTGTGCCTTAAGCACGTCTTCTCGCTCCCATGTGGCTTCCTCTTCCGAGTGATGCTTCCACTGCACCTTGCACATCCGAATTCTTTTATTTCTTGTGAGGCGTTCCATTGTCTCCAAAATCTTGAATGGTTGCTCAGCATAAGACAGGTCCTCAGCTACGTCAACCTCATTCATGGGTAACATCTCTTCAGGCGTCCTCAGACATTTCTTGAGCTGTGACACATGGAATACATCATGCACATCTGATAGGCGAGCCGGCAGTTCTAGTTGATATGCCACTTCGCCTTTCCTCTCCAGAACTTGAAAGGGTCCGATGTATCGGCGTGATAACTTCCCTTTCACCTTGAACCGACGAAGTCCTCGGATAGGGGACACCTTGAGATACACATAGTCTCCCACGTTGAAAACAAGCTCTATTCTCCGTACATCGGCATAGCTCTTTTGTCGTGTTTGTGCTATCCTCATGTTGTTGCGGATTTCCCTCACTTTCGCCTCAGCTTCCTGTAGTACCTCGGGCCCAAACACTTTACTTTCCCCTGTTTGGTTCCAAAATAGTGGAGTTCTGCACTTCCTCCCATACAAAGACTCAAATGGTGACATCTTCATACTAGCCTAATAGCTGTTGTTATAGGAGAACTCTGCATACGGTAAGTTCTTATCCCAACTCCGATTGCTTTTCAGTGCACATGCTCTCAGCATATCCTCAAGGATTTGATTGGTTCTTTTCGTCTGCCCGTCAGTTTGGGGATGATAGGCAGAACTAAAGTTCAGATGAGTTCCCATGGTTTCATGTAACTTCTGCCAGAACCTTGAGGTGAACTGTGTCCCTCGATCTGACACTATCTTCTTTGGCACTCCATGGTAACACACGATCCTTGACATGTACAACTCCGCCAATTTGGATCCGCTGTAGCTTGCTTTTATGGGAATGAAATGAGCTACCTTGGTTAGCCTGTCGATGATGACCCATATCGAATCATATCCTGATTGGGTCCTGGGTAGTCCCACTATGAAATCCATACCGATTTCTTCCCATTTCCATTCAGGTACTTTGAGTGGTTGCAATAATCCCGCGGATCGTTGATGTTCTGCTTTCACCAACTGACATGTGTCACATAGGGCAACATGTTCCGCGACATCTCGCTTCATGCCATACCACCAATATCTACTCTGGAGGTCATGATACATCTTCGTACTCCCCGGATGAATGGAATAGTCGGAATCATGAGCCTCCTTCAAAATCAATTCATGAATCTCCTACACTTCAGGCACACAGATTCTTTTCCCGTGCCAAACCGTACCTTGTTCATCCTCTCTGAAACCAGGGGCTCTATTATCCTTGATGAGTTCTCTAATCTCTTGTATCTTCACGTCATTCTTCTGACCATTTCGGACATCTTTCTCTAATGTGGAGTCCACTTCCATGGCGATGGCCTCACCACTATTCACCAGACATAGATTGAGTTTTATAGCTTCTTCCTTCAATTCTGTAGGCAGGTCCTTCAAGCTCAACCTATTGACCTGCACTTTCCGGCTTAGAGCATCCGCCACGACGTTCGCTTTCCCAGGATGATAGTTGATGCCCACATCAAAGTCGTTTATTAGCTCTAACCATCTCCTTTGTCTTAGGTTGAGATCTGGCTGTGTGAAAATGTACTTTAAGCTCTTATGATCCGTATATATTTCTGTCCTCTTCCCCATCAAGTAGTGCCGCCAAATTTTCAACGCGTGTACCACTGCGGCTAGTTCTAGGTCATGTGTAGGATAGTTCTTCTCGTGTTTCCGGAGCTGCCGGGATGCATAAGCCACGACATGCCCCTCTTGCATGAGAACACATTCCAACCTGTTTCCAGAGGCATCGCTGTACACCGAAAAGTTCCTCTGCATATCTGGCATAACTAGCACTGGGGCTGTTGTCAACCTTTTCTTCAGTTCCTGGAAACTCGTCTCGCACTGCGGCATCCATGTGAAAGTGATTCCCTTCTCCAACAGTTTGGTGAGGGGTCTCGAGATCTTGGCGAAACCCTCAATAAACCGTCGATAATACCCAGCCAATCCTAAGAAGCTTCGAACTTCCCCTACATTCTCAGGGGTCTTCCACTTCTGTACATCCTTGATCTTGGCGGGATCTACGGAGATTCCTCCCTCCGAGATTATATGTCCTAAGAAGGGAACTCTCTTCAGCCAAAACTCACACTTTCTCAACTTGGCATATAGTTGGTGTTCTCTCAGCTTCTGCAACACCAACCTTATATGTTTCTCATGTTCTTCTTCATCTTTGGAGAAGACCGGAATGTCATCTATGAAAACCACCACAAATTTGTCCAGATATTCCATGAATACCTTGTTCATAAGATACATGAAGTATGTCGGGGCATTAGTTAGCCCGAAAGGCATGATGGTGTATTCATACAGTCCGTATCGAAATACGAAAGCTGTCTTTGGAATATCAGTTTGCCTTATCTTAAGTTGGTGGTATACCGACCTGAGATCAATTTTCGAGAACACACAAGCTCCCCTCAACTGATCAAACAAGTCTTCAATGCGGGGTAATGGGTACTTGTTCTTGATGGTTACTTCATTCAAGGCACGGTAGTCTACGCATAACCTTTGGGTTCCGTCCTTTTTGGGCACAAATATCATTGGAGCTCCCCATGGTGAGGGACTAGGACGAATGTACCCCTTCCCTGTCAATTCTATTAAATGATCCTTGAGTTCCCCCAGCTGCTTGGAGTCAATCCGATAAGGTCTCTTGTATATCGGAGTTGTTCTAGGCACTAGCTCAATCGTGAATTCCACTTCACGATCGGGAGGCATACCTGGCAACTCCTCCGGAAAAACGTCTAGATATTCCCTGATAATCCTGATCTCCTCCACTTTCACCTCAACTTGATCTAATTTAATGTCCCTCCTAGGCTCTTGTATTGTTATGAACTTTACTCTTGTGCCACTAGGTTGAGTTACTTCCACCGTTCTGGTCGAACAATGGATGATTCTCTTATGTTTGGTCAACCAATCCATGCCCAAATAATATCTATCCCTTGTGAATCTATCACTATGAGGTTGGCAGTAAATACTACCCCATTAATGTCTAGATTTACCTTGGGACACACTTGTCTTGTCCTTATTTCTCCACCTGGAGAGTTTACTGCTAGCATATGGTTCATTTGTGTTGTTGCTAGATCATGCTTCTTAACAAACCCTTGGGCAATGAACGAGTGGGTAGCACCAGAATCGAACAACAGGGTTGCAATGTGTAAATTGGCAGGAAACTTACCATCTACCATGTCGGGTGCCTCTTGCGCTTCCTCCATGGTCACGTGGTTCACCCGTCCTCGCATCACATTCTGCTGTTGCGGCTGCACGGGCTTCTTCTTTGGGCACTTATGGGCGTAGTGCCCCACTTCACCACAGTTAAAGCATTGCACCCCAACCTTAGGTTCCTTGCCTTTGTTGTCTTGGGGTTGGTTTGGGGGTCCTTGTACTGCTGGTCGAGGTTGATATGTGGGGCGAGGCTGCTGTACAAACTGACGTTGTGGCTGTGTTGGTGCTGACGGAGGCCTGAAGTTCGGGTTGTACCCTCTCGGTCCGGAGTAGGGTACCGCAGCACGGCTCGTCTGCCCTGCGGGTTGCTGCATCAGACGTGGGCGGGTGTGGCTACCCGAGGCTTGGTGTGACCATCCCGCCTTCCTCTTGTTTTCATTTTCCAAGGCCATCAGCTTCCTTTCTACAACAAATGCCCTGTCCACCATCTTTTGGAAACTTTCATACTCGTTGGAGGACATTGCACACTGCATTTCCGTTGTAAGTCCTTCCACAAAGCAGTCCTGTTTCTGCTCATCAGTCTCTATGTCCCGTGGTGCATAACGGGATAGTTGGGTGAATTTAGTGAGGAATTCCCTCACCATCATGTTTCCTTGCTGTAGCCCCAAGAACTCCTTTCTCTTGTTTTTAAGTTCACCCCTTGGTATGTAATGGTTGCGGAAGCTACGCTTGAACTCTTCCCAAGTGATGTTCTCAGGGTCATGATGGGCGGCCACGTAAGCGGTCCACCAATCAGCAGCAGGTCCATGCAATTGGTGAGAGGCAAACAGCACCCTCTCATATCCTTGGCATTGTACGATCCTCATCTTGCTCTCAATGGTCTTTAGCCAATCATCTGCCTCCATAGGTTCAGCAGCACTTGCAAACTTGGAAGGTTGAGTCCCTAGAAACTCACTCAACCTTGGTTGGCGTGGTGCAGCTTGTGGAGGTGGAGCTTGGTGCAAGTTGGCCACCACTTGAGTCAGGCTCTGGATGAGCTGATTCTGATTTTCAAGCATTTGGTGGATGGGACCAACTCCTTCATGACGACCACCCTTGTCTTGCCCTCCGGAAAGGGGAGGGTTGCCGGCTTCATCGTTGTTGTTGGCAGGGTTGGCACCACGACCCTTCCCTCTTCCGGCCATCTATCATGATCAACCAAATGTCAATTTAAGGCTTACGTATTAACTTCCCAATTTGCTTGTTTAAACTTAAAATTTCATGGGGTTCACACATCAAAGCAAAACAATCCTGAAGACAAGGTTGTGGACAATTGCCCATGGCTTCCACAACTCACGTCACACACCAAACATAATCACACCATTAACTAAGGTAACGACTCGACTACTCGACATCTGCTAAATTAAGGTAAAGGACTCTACACTACTTGTATCACTGAGCTGGCTCCTCGGGATCCCCCTCATTATTGCGGCTGCCCTCTGACTCCGCTTTGGGTGGGGAGGCTGCTGGAGGAGAAGTGCGGCGATGCCTGCTCGCCCGGCGATCTGGGGAGTCAGGAGTCCATGTGTCATTCACGGTGACACACAGTTCGTTCCCATCTCCTCTTTCTCTTGCCCTCAAGCTGGCTCGAAGCAACGCCTTAGTCTCCTTCAGGGTGTCACGAACATCCTGAAGCTCCTGCTGGCACTCCTGCAGTTGAGTGCTGAGCATAGCAGCATCCTCCAAGCACAAGTCCATGTGCTCATGGGAAGTCCCCTGCTGCACTGGCGGGTACTTGTACTCCGTTGTACCACTCTCACGCTGGAGGACATGCATGTACTCAGTCCTGTCCAGGTGGTGACGATAGATGTGACTCTGGCAGGTGATTGCCTCCCAGGTGACATCCTTCTCCGCATCGACCTGTCTCCCTCGACAAGCTGGAGAGCGGTGGATCTTGAGCAGCTGATTTTCATGGATAATCCTCATTTCTGAACTCCATTCTTCCCGCTTCTCACGGATGGTCCGGATGGAGCTATAGTGTATGATTAGCTTGCCCGTATTGCCGTCGGCTTGGAGCTTACGTCGAAGACGGCGCAACAAGCCTCCTACTGCCAATCCGTAGGAGAGGTACGTCACCGGACAGTTCTCCTCTCTCAGGGCAAGGGCAACTACGGGAACTCTCCCTCCGGTGGACTTGCAAGTGGTGCGGATCATGCAAACCATCTAAAACATAAAGCATTTAAACTTAAGTTAGATAAGATTTTAAACAAAAATCCTATTTTGAATAAAAGTTGGGTAAGATGAATAAAGTGACCCCATTAAATAACACTTTTCAACCCACACCTTTGTAAAAATAGTTTTTAAGAAAATAGGGTCTTTAAATACATCCATTTCTAACTAGGTCCACGTTCCTACGGGCAACCTTGGCTGTGATACCACTTCTGTCACACCCGGTTTCTCCGAAGAACAACCGAGTGAATATCACATGTATGCCGGGATCATTTTCTCATACATGTGATGACAAATAGTGAAGCATCATTTATTACAAGCCAGGTGTCGAATATAAATAAGTCTTACATAGCATATATCTCGATGGACGATAATAAGTTCATAACAAGTAAATAAAATAGCAGCGGAATATTATTCTTGTGGGCTCCGTCACAGGCGTTGCCCGGGGGACTTCATGAACCTAGAATCCTTCTTCAGGTCCGAAGTCTTGGTCATTGAACACCACATCATCCCCTTGACCTGAGCAGCAATTTAAACCAACAAATATGCAAGGTTGAGTACCATTGGTACTCAGCAAGTGTGGGAAAGTTATGTCATGCATGGCTAGAACAAGGAGAGGTTGAACTCATGGTTAAAGCACTACGCAATAATTGCCTACCACCTTAGCTTATTAAGCACCTACATTACTACACAGGTGAAATGGTCCCAATCTCCCATCCCATCATCATAATCAAACAACCATAACATCATTTCCAATGTTAAGCTCCCCGCTTAACATCCACAACCTCCATGGTCATCATCCTCTAATCATGAATAAGTCCAAGCCGCTCTTGACCGTGAGCACGGCTGTCATGACAGTTTTTGACTCTGCAGAGTTTGCACCACTGTACCCACATGTAGTGATTTCATCCCCCGTTGCCGGGTGGACTAAAGGAACCTCCATTATGCAAGTGGCTACGAACCACATTCACACTTCCCAGGTGTGTAGCCAGGAGATCAATACGAAGCCTTTAGAAAGGGATTCCCGACGAGCGTGGGCCCACTGAGGTTTCACCCCTAACAGCATACAAGAGGCTCCAACCCCGCTGCAGTGGCCCCCTCTTGAGCCTTGCGGTTCATATGGTAGTCCAGCTGACACCTATTCCCCGCACCATCCAACACACCCATACTACGCCGGGGATACACCTAATTAATTGGCCAAGCTGCCCCATCTCAGCATGTGGTTGGCACGGTAAAGCCAGGTTACATGCTCCATGAACCGGTCCTTAGGATCCAGGCAAGCACTAAACACAAACCCAAGTCTCGTACACACAGCACCAACTAAATCATCCAACTTGCCTCGATCCCTACCTCTACATAACTCATAATATCTCATTCAAGAGTAAGGTAAACAATTGATGATCCCATATCCCACTTATCCCATTCAAAGCATGGCTAAGCATAAGCATATAAATAAATGACATGATAAAATAAATCCCAACCCAAGCTACAAGGAAACAAGATAATGCAATTCTAGGGAAACTTCCTAGCATGAGTATCATATTTAAATTGTCAATGCAAATAATTCTATCTACACATCCTAGCATAGGATCAAAGTGGTCAAGGACACTTGCCTTCTTCTTGCTGCTCTGAGAATGGAAAGTCTTGGTCTTGGAAGGGAAGAACTTGCTCTGGGCAGGTTCTACTCATGCCAACACACATAGCAAAAGAAATCAACAATCCATAAGACATAGTTCACACTTTCACTTCATGCAAAACACACATACATACCTATGAAAGTCATTCACATTTCTAAGTATTGGGGTTACTCTACATGTGTTGATTTTTGGCCTACATGCACTTTTAAACATATGTATATGATTTCTAACTTTTGTATTCAGATTTTTATTTGCACACTATATATATGAGTTTCAATTCTAAACAAATTCTTTATATTAAATTAACACACTCTTTAGCTACCAAGTTTGCATGGAAGGTAATTTCCTATTTCAAGTGGGTTTTTTTAAACCTTCTACCAAATCCCAAACTGAAATCTTTGGATTCGGAGACTTCATTTATCATTTTCTAATTATGCATACCTATTTTTCCTTTATTTTCCAGATTTATTTTCTATGCCTAAAAGTGAGTTTTAAATATTAAATAGTAGGGCATAACATCTAAACAGAATAGTTTCTGATCTAATATGTTAAATAATATGTTTCTGAACTTCTCCTCTGATGTGAACTAATTTAAATTTATTTTACCAATTTTCATAATTATTTATTAACCTAAAAATGTGTTCCTAGAACTAATAAATATGAACAACACCCAAACAGATTTCATTTCAGCCTAAAATTTATTTTTAGTTCATTCTAAAATTTTCCAAGTGTTAGTAGAGTTTAAACTTGAATTAGCTCATGTGTTTTGTCCTTCCTTTTAAATTTAAATCCTAGTCACACATTCAAATTTCTAAACTTAATACCATATAGGGTCAAAAAGATAATTTCACCCTACTATAGGGTCTAATTTATTATTTTACAAATTTCCAGGGGTATAACTATGCATAACAGAGGGTTTTTGCTAATTTTTATTAACTCCAGGGGCTAAAACTGATTTTTAATTGAATTTACATGAATTTCTGAAGTTCCAGGAGCTAGATCAGAAGTTTCCGGGCCTAGCTCGTATTTTCCGAGATCCCCAGGGGGTAGCGCCTAAGAATTCCGGCCTTTATAACGCGGGGCTGATGTGGACCGTCCGATTTAAAATAGACGGCTAAGATTATAACGTCGAACCGGTACACGCGGGTTTTAATTCTTCCGTGCGATTTAAAATAGACGGCGCACAAGCAGCCACGTCGCCCTGGCCGTGCGCGGGCGCCGCTGCCCGGCAGCGCGCGGCGGCGGGAGGCGGCGATCTCACCGGAGAACTTTGGATCTTCGTCTATACCTCATAAAACTGGGGTTTCATGGCATAGATCGGTAGAGGGGAGGTCGGGGATCTCACTTCGGGGTTTTTCTTGAGCTCGGAGGCCCTGGAAGGCGGTCGGCGACGAGGTCCGAGATGGAATCGCGGCGATGCTCGTTGGCGCTGTGTCTGGGGCGAAATCTACCGAGTTTTCTGCACCTGCGTGATTCCCCGGAGGCGTTGGAACAGGATCGGCGTGTTAGATCAGAAAACCCGAGCAAAGATCGAGAGAAAACGGTGATCGGAGCTTCGGTTCTCACCGGGAGGAAAAACAGCTGATCGGATGGGGAAAACGGGGCGACGCAGGTGTTTATATAGACGTGGGAGGGCGGCGTGTCGGTTGTGATCGAGTTTGAGTCGTCCGGGACCATAATTCGGCTGTGGAAACGCGGGTTTCCGGGGTGGTTTGGATTCAGCGCGCGGAGGAGTCCCGGCGGTTTGCGCAATCGCGCGAGGGAGACGATGACCGCGGGCCCCGCGTGTCAGTGAGAAAGAGAGGGGAGCGTGCGGCTGCGGACTGGCGCGGGGGCGGTTGGGCCGGCTGGTGGGTTTCGGCCCACTGGCTGGGGGTTTTGTTTTTTATTTTTCTTTTTCTTTTCTGTTTTGATTTGAATTTGAATTCCAATTTGAATTTGAATTTCTGCACCACATGCAATATATCCAAAAAATTTTAAATTCCCCTCTTAACAGGTTTTGGGGTGTTACATGATGGAGGCCTGAAGTTCGGGTTGTACCCTCTCGGTGTCGGGTAGGGTACCACAGCTCGACTCGTCTGCCCTGCAGGTTGCTGCATCAGACGTGGACGTGTGTTGCTGCTTGATGCTTGGTGTGACCATCCCATCTTCCTCTTGTTCTCATTCTCCAAGACCTTCAGCTTCCTCTCCACGACAAACGCTCTGTCTACCATCTTTTGGAAGCTTTCATACTCGTTAGAGGACATTGCACATTGCATCTCCATGGCAAGTCCCTCCACAAAACAGTCCTGTTTCTGCTCATTGGTTTTGATGTCCCTTGGTGCATAACGGGATAGTTGGGTGAACTTAGTGAGGTATCCCCTCACAGTCATGTTGCCTTGCTGCAGTCCTAAGAACTCCTTTCTCTTGTTCTTGAGTTCACCCCTGGGTATGTAGTGGTTGCGGAAACTGCCCTTGAACCCTTCCCAAGTGATGTTCTCGGGGTCGTGATGGGCTGCCACGTAAGCGGTCCACCAATCAGCAGCAGGTCCATGAAATTGGTGAGAGGCAAACAGCACCCTCTCATACCCTTGGCATTGTATGATCCTCATCTTGCTCTCTGTGGTCTTTAACCAGTCATCTGCCTCCAGAGGTTCAGCAGCACTTGCAAACTTTGGGGGTTGAGTCCCCAGAAACTCACTCAACCTTGTTTGGCGTGGTGCGGCTTGTGGGGGTGGAGCTTGGTGCAAGTTGTCCACCACTTGAGTTAGACTCTGGATGAGCTGATTTTGATTTTCGATCATTTGAGAGATATGATCAGCTCCTTCACGGCGACCACCCCTATCTTGTCCTCCAGAAAGATGAGGGTTGCCGGCCTCATCGTTGTCGTTGTTAGGGTTGGCACCATGACCCTTTCCTCGTCCACCCATCTATCATGATCAACCAAATGTTAACTTAAAGCATTATGTATTAACTTTCCAAATTGCTTGTTTAAACTTAAACTTTTGAGGCCTTAATATTTAAACATTTTCTGAAGGTTTCACGTAGATTTTTGGGAGTCACGTCTCACGCAAAAATAAATGCACTCTTGATTCATAGGGGTTCACACATCAAAGCAAAGCAAACTAAATACGAGGTTGTGGACAAATGCCCATGGCTTCCACAACTCACGTCACACACCAAACATTAACACACAAATAAATAGGGTATTGACTCGACTACTCGATAACTTGTTGAAATAAGGGAAATGAATCTAAACAACTCGTATCACTGAGCTGGCTCATCAGGGTCTTCCTCATTATTGCGGCTGCCCTCTGATTCTGCTTTAGGTGGGGAGGCTGCTGGTGTAGGAGTGTGGCGACGCTTGCCCGCCCGGCGGTCTGGGGAGCCAGGAGTCCATGTGTCATTTACGGTGACACACAGTTCATTCCCATCTCCTCTTTCTCTCGCCCTCAAGCTGGCGCGAAGCAACGCCTCAGTCTCCTTCAGGATGTCACGAACATCCTGAAGCTCCTGCTGGCACTCCTGTAGTCGAGTGCTGAGCATAGCTGCATCCTCCAAGCACAGGTCCATGTGCTCATGGGAAGTCCCCTGCTGCACTGGTGGGTATTTGTACTCCGCGGTGCCACTCTCTCGCTGAAGGACATACATGTACTCAGTCCTGTCCAGGTGGCGACGGTTGATGTAACTCTGGCAGGTGATGGCCTCCCAGGTGACATCCTTCTGAGCATCGGCCTCAGTCGCCCGACAAGCTGGAGCGCAGTGGATCTTGAGCAGCTGATTTTCACGGATAATCCTCATCTCAGAACTCCATTCTTCCCGCTTCTCACGGATGGTCCTGGTGGAGCTGTAGTGTATGATCAACTTGCCAACATTGCCGGCGGCGTGGAGCATACGTCGAAGACGGCGCAACAAGCCTCCTACTGCCAACCCGTAGGAGTGGTACGTCACCGGACGGTTCTCCTCTCTCAAGGCAAGGGCAACTACAGGAACTCTCCCTCCGGTGGACTTGCGGGCGGTGCGGATCATTCGAACCATCTAAAACATAAAGCATTTTAAATTAAGTTAGATAAAAATTAAATAAAGATTGTATTTTGATTCAAAGTTGGGACAAGGTGAATAAAGTGACCCCATTAAATAACACTTTCAACCCACATCTTTGTAAAATAGTTTTTAAGAAAATAGGGTCCTTAAATACGTCCATTTCTACCTAGGTCAACGTTCCTATAGGCAACCTGGCTCTGATACCACTTCTGTCACACCCGGTTTGTCCCAAAGAACAACCGAGTGAATATCACATGTATGCCAGGATCATTCTCTCATACATGTGATTGCAAATAGTGAAGCATCATTTATTACAAGCCAAGTGTTCGAATATAAATAAGTCTTACATAGCATAAGTCTCATGGACGATAAAATGTTCATAACATGTAAATAAAGCAGCAGCGGAATATAAATCTTGTGGGCTTCGTCACAGGCGTTGCCCGGGGGACTCTGTGAACCTAGAAACCTTCTTCGGGTCCAAAGCCTTGGTCATTGAACACCACATCATCCCTTTGACCTGAGCAGCAATTTAAACCAACAGAAATGCAAGTTTGAGTACCGTTGGTACTCAGCAAGTGTGAGAAAGTTATGTCATGCATGGCTAGAGCAAGGAGAGGTTGGACTCATGGTTAAGCACTACGCAATTAATACCTATCACCTTAGCTTATTAAGCACCTCCATTACTACACAGGTGAAATGGTCCCAATCCCTCAACCCATCATCAATATCAAGTAAACATAGTCTCATTTTCAATGTTAAGTTTCCCGCTTAACATCCTCAACTTCCCAATCCATCATTCTCTAATCATGAATAAGTCCAAGCCGCTCGTGACCGTGAGCACGACTGTCATGACAGTTTTGACTCTGCAGAGTTTGCACCACTGTACCCACATGTAGTGATTTCATCTCCCGTTGCCGGGTGGACTAAAAGAATCTCCATTATGCCAGTGGCCGTGAACCACATTCACACTTCCCAGGTGTGTAGCCAGGAGATCACTATGAGGCCTTTACAAAGGGATTCCCGACGAGCGTGGGCCCACTGAGGTTTCACCCCTAACAGCATACAAGATGCTCCAACCCCGCTGCAGTGGCCCCCTCTTGAGCCTTGCGGTTCATATGGTAGTCCAGCTGACACCTATTCCCCGCACCATCCAAAACACCCATACTACGTCGGAGATACACCTAATTAATTGGCCAAGCTGCCCCATCTCAGCATGTGGTTGGCACGGTAAAGCTAGGTTACATGCTCCATGAACCGGTCCTTAGGATCCAGGCAAGTACTAAACACAAACCTGAGTCTCGTGCACCCAGCACCAACCAAATCATCCAACTTGCCTCGATCCCTACCTCTACATAACTCATAATATCTCATACAAGAGTAAGGTAAATAAGTTGATGATCTCATATCCCACTTGTCCCATTCTATGCATGGCTAAGCATAAGTAATATGAATGAATGACATAGTAAAATAAATCCCAACCCAGGCTACAAGGAACCAAGAATATGAAAATCTAGGGAAACTTCCTAGCTTGGGTGCCATGTTCCAAATTGACAATGCAAGTAATTAAATTCTAACTACACATCCTAGTATAGGATCAAAGTGGTCAAGGACACTTGCCTTCTTCCTGCTGCTCTAGGAATGGAAAGTCTTGGTCTTGGAAGGGGAGAACTTGCTCTGGGGCAGGTTCTACTCATGCCAATACACATAGCAAAAGAAAATAACAATCCATAAGCCATAGTTCACACTTTCACTAATGCAAACCACACATACATACATACTAAAGTCATTCACATGTTTAGGTGTTGTGGTTACCCTAGATGTGTTGATTTTAGGCCTACATACACTTTTAAACATATATATATTATTTCTAACTTTTGTATTCAGATTTCTAATTGCACACTATATATCAATTTCCCATTTGAACAAATTCTCTATATTTAATTAATACACTCCTCAGCCACAAAATTTGAATGAAAGAAAGTTTCCTACTTCAAATAGGTTTTCAGATCTTCTTCAAAATCTATTGAAGTTTTTGAAACTAAAGACCTCATTTAATATTTTCAAATTTTGCATACTTATTTTCCTATATTTTCAGATTTATTTTCTATGCCTAAAAGTAAATTTCGATATTAAAATAGTAAGACATATCATCTAAACAGAATAGGTTCTGATCTAAAATGTTCAATAAAATATTTTTGAACTTCCTCTCTGATGTGAAACAATTTAAATTTATTTTACCAGTTTTTAGAATTATTTCATATCCTAAAATGTGTCTCTAGAGATAATAAAAATGAGCAACACTTAGGCAGATTTCATTTCAGCCTAAAATCTATTTTTAACTCATTCTAAAGGTTTTCCATGTGCTAGGAGAGTTTAAATTTATATTTGCACATGTGTTTGCATCACCATTTAAATTTAAATCCTAGTCACATGTTCAAATTTCTGAATTTAATACCATATAGGGTCAAAAAGGCAAATCCACCCTACTGCAGGGTTTAATTTACTATTTCCTAAATTTTCAGGGGCCTAAATACACATAACAGAGGTGTTTTCCAAATTTTTATTAAGTCCAGGGGCTAAAACTGATTTTTAAATGAATTTACATGAATTTCTGAAGGTCGAGGGGCTAGATCAGAAGTTTCCAGGGCTAGCTCGTGTTTTCCGAGATCCCCAGGGGGTAGCGCATAAGATTCCCGGCCTTTATAACACGGGGCTGACGTGGGCCGTTGGATTTAAAACAGACGGATCAGATTAGATCGCCGAAGCGGTACGGGTAGATCTAATGGGAACTGCACGATTTAAAATGGACGGGCCTCAGGGGGCCACGTCGCCCTGGCCGGAGCCAGCTCGCGCGCGCGGCGGCGCACGGCGGCGGGGCGGTGATCTCGCCGGCGCAGCTTAGGTTCCTTGCTGCTACATGCTAAAACTTGTAGTTTTTCACACTGATCGACTGCGGAGGGGTAGGGGAAGCTCACCTAGCGGTTTTTCCGGCTTGGGAAGGTCGGAATTCGGCTCTGCAACGATGATGGTTGATCCTGCTCCTCGGTGCTCGTCGGAACTGATGCTAGGGCGCGAAACTTGTCGCTTCCTTCACCTGCAGGGCTCCCTGGAGGCGGTGGAGCACGGCAGGCTCGTTAGTCCAGCGAAAAACGGAAGAGGGAGCTGGAAAAAGGACAGCAGCGGCGGCGGTTCTCACCTCGTGTCGGGTGTGGCCGATCGGGGAGGAAGGGGCGGATTTTTGGCGTTTAAATGGCGAGGGAGGGCGGCGGGGTCTGTTGAGATCGCGCTGGGGTGCCCGGGACCGAGAATAGGGGCTGGGAGCGCGGGTTCCGGAGGGGCGGTTGTGATCGGGCGCGAGAGAGAGCCGGAGCGGTTGGGGCGCACAGGGAAAGGGATGACATGCGCGCCCCGGGTGTCAGAGAGAGGGAGAGGGGGAGGGGTGCGGGTTTTGGGCCGGCTGGGTGGGTTTCGGCCCACTGGCCGGTTTTTCCTTTTTCTTTTTCTTTTTTCCTTTTCCTTTTTCTGGTTTCATTCAAATCTAAATTCCAGTTTGAATTTGAATTGCTACACCACATGCAATACGTCCAAAAAATTTTAAATTCCCCTCTTTAGCAGGTTTTTGGGTGTCACATCCTGTCAGCCACACTGGAGTGCAAACCGACTGAACTCAGTGTACTCGGTTCCCACGCGTGCAGTGAGAGGGAGGCGCGGTGTCTTCACGCCGAAGGCCACCGAGAGGCGCCGTCCAGCTCCTGTTTCGGTGGGGGATGTGGCTCAACAGGTGTTGCGCCCTCCACTGCCTTCGGTTGGCTATAAAAGGCACGAGATCGGCCGGCAAGCTCCTCTTTCGTGAACCTCCGTAAACGGCTGCCTAGTCGCCCGGGTTCTGATCCCGTGCAAACCGAGCTACGATCGTTCTCTGCCCTCGATGTCCATAGCAAAGCGGAGCGATAGCTTGTCCTCAAGCTCACCGCGCAAACCGTTTCAACGTTCGACCTTCGTGCGCAAAGAATTTCGCAATTTAGGATTGCGAGCTCATTTTGGGACCCGATTAGGTTTAGGAGAAATTCAGGAGGATCATCGTGTGGGAGGGCAAACAGAGCTGAGAAATGGCATCTAGAGGTTCTTACGCCCCTCCTTGATCAAAAACCGGAAAGAAACCACCGTCGGAACCATAGGTTCACTGAGGAACAGCTCGGCGGAAGAGGGGGTCACCGGTGAGGTTCGGTTTGCCGGCTGTTTCGGTCCCAACCGAGGTCATGCCGAGCTTCCCGAGGCTTCCCTGAACGTGGTGACGCGATTAGCGCGCGAAGGGGGTGGTTAGGAGGACGGGAACACGTTGCCGATGTTGCATAGAGACATAGCGCTCGTCTAAGGCGAGCTACGGCGGTTAGCCGGCATTGGCATGGTGTCCAGTGTGTTCAGCGTCCGAAGTTACGTGGGTGAGGCAAGTCTCACCGTCACCGGCGAGCTAGGTCGCCGGGAACGGTGACCTCGCCAGAGCTCCGGCGGCTCGGGGTGGCGGCGTTGGGAGGTAGACAAAGGCGCTGGTCCCATGTGTCAGCCACTGAGTTTAGTGCGCGTGAGAGCACGGTTAGTTTAAATTAAACAGGTGGGCCCCGCTGTCAGTCTCCGGGTGAGCGCGGGAGACGATTTTCTGTAGGAAAATAATTCAGGGATCAGCCCAAACTTTAGAAATTCGTAACTTGGGTTAGAAGTGTCCAAATCCAGTGAACCAAATTTTGTTGGATTCATCTCTTTGAGTAATATCCAGAAAAACAAGTTTAAGCTCATGAAAATAAATAGTTTTCCAGAATTAATTCCCTAAAGTTTTAACTGTTAGGAATTTTATCTAGAGAATTACTTGGTGGAAAATTGTAAAATTTGGCTGGGAGGTTCATTAGAAAACCTTTGAGTCACAGTAAAATTTTCAGACCCATCCAAGTTCATTTATCCCCCCTAATAGTGTGATTAACTGAACTGCCCTGAGAAAATAGAAAAGTGTACAGAAACATTTTTCAGATTTTCTCAAATCTTGTTTAGGGCATAATTTCATCTAGAATTCTTCAAATAACATGAAACAAATTCTATTAGAACCATATCAAATTCTAGTTTCCAGAAAGTAATGGTCGGAGCCATGAAAATCCCTGGAATTCCTTAGAGGCTCTACTAATGACCAAATAGGCTTTTATTTGTACAAAGCTCAGATGAATGTTGTTTCAAATGAAACTTGGTCAAGACTCTGGTTAGGACCCTACCAAGCCACTATAAAAATTTCAGAGCCAAAGACGAGGGCTAGCTAGAGTTATGATAATTACATGTTCAGTTCTAAACTCTGCATTTAAATTGACATATAGTATATCGTTTAGTTGTAGTCGCTGAAGGCTAGGAGACCCCGGAAGTGCTCGACTTTCTCCTTCCGGACGAAGCTCTAACCACTGACCAGCAGCAACAAGGCAAGCCCCAGTTTGCATTAACAAATTTTACAAAGATTTGCTTTATGAATACTTAGTATGAAGTATGGGTGTGCATTAGGTGTAGGATGGATGAAACCCCAATTGCATAACCAGAACTTTCCTACAAGAGTGAGGGTAGTGTCTAAGACCTCGAGTAGACAGGCTATGCTTAATGACTCATAGAACTTCGGTACAAGTCGAGTAGTTGGAATCTACTCGCCAGTTTATACTTTGGGACTCACGGGATTGGTTCGAGTGATGTGAGATCAATTTAGTAAGAAAATAAGACTAGGCAGGTACTAGGGCGCAGTAAGAGCAAGTATTGTGTGTGCAGCCCTGTCCGTGTCAATTGAGGACCGATCCGTGTGCGGCCCACGCTGATCAAGTTTGAACGTGCCGAAGGCATATCGGATATATAGGACCCGGTAAACCGATGTAACCTATACCTCCGGGCGTCGAGGCATAACGCACCGATTTATAGGTGTAAGCTGAGGGCAGCAAGGTGGAAATCTTCTAACGGGCATAGAGAGATGCTCCATGTAGGGAACCTCCTGCTCATTTCGGTGTGACCGGTTCGATGTTTGGGCTGTTTGGTGAAAGGTTGTTCCGTACGACCTCGAGTGAGCGTGCTGTGCAGCTCCACGGATGGGTGTACGTGACGTGCTCTTCGGGTGTCCCTGCAGGCGTATATCGAGTCGATTCGTCGTCCCTCATGGTGATGAGTACCACTTGGTCACTGAGTCGTGACGTAGGTTAATATATGAAACGTGATAATTCAATATTTCTGTTATGGTAAAATTGTATTGCTACATGTGTGCCACCAAATATTGCTCACTAAATTTCATATTCATGAACTGTTAACTTATGGCTAAAAGATGAACTAAGGATGAACTTGTAGGCGTGTCCATTTGCTGCAAATTACCATCCCATTGTCGTTGTAAACTGCATGTATAGTTTCATGCCTAGGTGAGTCAGTTAAGTCTTGTTGAGCCATCGTGCTCACGGTTGCTGCTATAAGTATTTTTCAGGTGATGACTACCCCACGGAGTCGGGTTATGAGTCCACCGGTGAGGGCTACCCTCCGTCGGGGACCACGGCTGAGTGGGAGCCGTACACGCCGCACTGAGCTGAGGAGTGCAGCTAGTGTGGGTTGCCCATAGGGCTGGGCAACCGACTTTTGCTAGGTAGCTGGTGTGAGTTGTATAAACATAGCTTCCGCTTTTGTAATCCCATTTCTAGTTTGTAACTGAAGTCTTGTACAAGTTTGTACATATTCAGTTGGTTTTCTATGTAATACAATGTTGTTCTTGTGGTGTGTGCTGTCGGGTGTCGCATCGTGGGGCACCACCCTCTGTGATCCAGGATGCGCGGATTCCGGTCTGCCACAGGCTGGTATCAGAGCCGCATTGGGGATAGCACACTAATTAAGGACTGTATTATGGGAAAACTTAGATTTACGGTGAGGATTCGCTAGTTTTCCCAAGTAAGGACTATAATAGCATAGTTACTTAAAGTGACAAGACTAACATATGTGTTATAATTCTGAATTTTAATTATGTAACGACGCACCTACGCTCAGGTAAAAATTGTAAGGAACGCCACCGAAAGCGGTTCAATTTCGGTTATTTCCTCGTCAAGTGGTTCAGGGATAGGTCTCACAGCTTGGTGTGAGACGTTAATATGAAACTCTTGGACTCTTCATGTTCCTGAGTTCATATGAAACGCTGATCCCTAGCGTGCATTAGGCAAGCAAGTGGAGACCCCATCGTGTGGTCAGTAATGCGATAGTGTGTTCGTCTGGAAGTAGCCCAGGAGGACATGTGCAGCGCTTGCCATCGGCGTGCCCTGCAGGACAGTAGGTGGTATCTGTTGGGTTGATATAAGTCCCAACCGTGACGACCAGTTCGCGCTCTACTCGGTTTCCCCGTCGTGTTGTGTTAAAACACGATCATGTACCTTGAGACGTGGCTTAACATAAGGACGGCCTTATGGCAATGATACGGGCGTTTGTATTTAGTTTTAAATATGGACCTGCCTGAAATGAAAATAACCTTTGAGTGCATCATTATTGGGTGTTTTTCTGCAGCTACTAACCGCGTATGTATCCCGTGTAGTAGACGTGTGCGAGCGACCGTTTAGTGCCACAATTGAGACGTATATGCCGGTATAATCCGGCTAGGATTTTCTTTTGTGAGGAACGTAGTGCCGACATATCATAGGCATGTGCATGAAATATAATGATAACCAGGAACTAAAATCACCAAGTTTCAACATTTAGGACCCTGGTTGGTTAGAAAAATTCAATAATTAATCAGTTTAGCTCAAAGGGATTGAAAAACAGAGTGCTCTGTTTTGGCGGCAAGTCTGCTGAACTTTGACAGAGCATAAATCACAGATAATTTAGCCAATGGAGGTGTGGAATATAGTTCTGGAAAGGTTTTTAAGTGCTCTACAACTTCCTTGTAGACTCCCAGAACTGAATCACACCTTAAACTTGCTGAAATTCCAGATGAATCAAAACTGTCCAGAACCAGGACAGATTTAAAATACTCTCTGGACTGTTCTGTTTTTCAAGCATAAATTCCTGTAGAAAAATCAAAAATTATCATATGATACATATTTGTAAAGGGTAGGAGATGTGTTACATCTTTGTAATTCAAATATTCAGCAATTTCAGCGTGGAACTCAGTGGAAATTAGAGTTGAAAACAGCAACTTCCAAAGGCGGTGCTGTTGAAATTCTTCCAGAAATTCTGTTGGCTTTGAATTACCATAACTTTTAAACCAGAGCTTATCTGAGGGCAAATAAATACTCGCTGGAAAGATACGGAAGTTATCTTTAACTTTGGTATTCAGCTTGAGTCATGAACATGCCCAGAACCAGATCAAATCTGGGATATGTGGAAACTGGTCATTCTGGCCGAGGGATGACAGTGGAACTCATTTGAGAGATTGTTGTACCCTAGGGGGTTTAAGTACTTCCAATGGGGTAGAACGTACACATGAGCGGTTATCTTTAACTAGTGAAAGATTTGAGTATATGCCCTACCCAAGTTTCTTTTACTAGAGACCATGTTTGTGTCGTATTGAAGATAAAAGGGTAGTATACGTGATGACAAAGCGATATTAACGTCTCGTAGTGACCAAACCTAGTTGAGATGAACTTCCAAAGAGGAAGTCCGTCAACTTGGATTTAACTAGCTTGTATTTGGTCTCGTAATGGTGTAGCTTGTGCAAAGTTATTACATTATCTATATACAAGATGTATCTGATGTTTTACTGTCATTATGTTTTACGCCTATTTTATTGGACAGCATGAAGTATGTTGTGGGACTGATTTTTATTGTCGTATGGTTGCAGATGGTTCGTGCTCGGGCCACACATGATGTCGGCGGCTCTAGCCAGCAGGGGGATGATGACTCCCAGCCACCTGCCTATGAAAGCACCCCGCAGCAACAACCACCACCGCCGCCTCCGCTTACACTAGCGGACATGATCGCGGCCCTGGTGGGAAATCATGAGGAGCAGACCGACCTGCTCCGCACGATCGTGCAAAATACGTCCCAGGTGGGGGGGGGAATCAAGAGAGGGGCCCTCGTGAGCCCCATGTTGTGACGTACTCAGACTTCATGAGTACGCACCCTCCGGTGTTCACAGACGCAGCAGAACCCCTGGAGGCCGACAACTGGCTGCGGACAATTGAGTCCAAATTCGGGCTGCTCCAATGTACGGAGCGGCAGAAGACTCTGTTCGCGGCGCAGCAGCTTCACGGCCGCTGGTGCATGGTGGGTGAACTATGTCGCCTCACTGCCGGCTGGCCATGCCGTAAAGTGGGAAGAATTCCGGGAGGCGTTCCACTTCTACCATATACCTCCCGGGATAATGAAGTAGAAGTTCCAAGAGTTCTTGGAGCTGAAGCAGGGCGGGAGGAGTGCCCATGACTACTCCCGTGCCTTCAACCATCTGGTGCAGTATGCGTCAGATTATGTCTCCACTGAGGAGAAGAAGCGAGAGCACTTCTATCGGGGATTAAATCCTGAGATGAAGACGCATCTCGTCCAATGCAATCACGGCACGTTCAACGATCTCGTCAACGCCGCGATAATGCAAGAAGACGCTCAGCGTGAATTGGTGGCTGAGCAGCGAAAGCGCAGCACTCCACCGAGCAGTGGGGGTGGAGCTCCTCAGAAATACCGCATGGTGTATCGGACACCATCCGGTCAGCAATGGCATCCACCGGCGCGACCTCAGCAGTTCAGGGCTCGTTATTTCCAGCCACCCCTGTTCCGACCGCCGATGCCACCACCATGAACGCAACAGCAGAAGCAGATGGTGCCCCGGGCGTTTCCACCACCACAACGCGCCCCGGGTTTCCGTTCTCCGATCAGCGGAGGACCGCCTCGCTACACTTGCTTTACGTGTGGCCAGGCGGGCCATTTTTCGAAGGACTGTCCCCAGGGGCAGCAGAGCAGCGGGCAAGCCCAGTTTCAGGGCGGTGCTCGAGGCCGACCTCCGGTCAAGAAGGTTGGCCAGCAAACTGGGGGCGTTCACAACATCGACAATAACGACGCCCCGGAGGGAGAAAACGTGCTGGCGGGTACGTTCACTCTCAACGACCAGCCAATCATCATATTATTTGATTCGGGTGCAACCCACAACTTCATAAGTGCATCATATGTGGTTAAGCATCAACTGGAAGCCTTTCCAACCGAGTGCTCTTATATGATCTGCTCATGGGGAGGAAAGATTTCAGCAACTATGATGATTCTGAAAGCACCACTGTGCTTAGGTGGGAAAATATATCCCACCACTATGATTATTCTTGAGGGGCAGAAGATTTATCCAATCTTAGGGATGTCATGGCTAAGTTACCACGGAGCTGTCCTAGAAACCTTATCACGGACGGTTCACCTCAACTCTCGACTATACCGTCCGCAGTCCCTCATACTAGACAATCCAGTCCCGAAAGTTTCAGCAACGCATAATACTGAAACTCTCAAGTTATAGGACATCCCCGTAGTCTGGGAGTACCCCGATGTGTTTCTGGATGACCTTCCGGGCATGCCACCTGAGCGGGATGTGGAGTTCAAGATTGAGATTGCACCCGGGATTACTCCCATATTAAGGAGACCCTACCAAATGGCTCCAAACGAGCTGGCTGAATTAAAAGAGCAGCTCAATGATCTGTTGAGCAAAGGTTTCATTAGGCCAAGTTCCTCACCTTGGGGATGCTCGGCGCTGTTCGTAAAGAAGAAGGATGAAATCTTGAGGCTGTGTGTGGATTACCGGCCGCTCAACACCGTCACCATCAAGAACAAATACCCACTGCCCCACATTGACATCCTGTTTTATCAGCTTGTGGGTGCAAGTGTGTTCTCCAATATGGACCTTCGCTCTGGATATCATCAAATAAAAATCCGGGCGGAGGATATCCCGAAGACGACCTTCTCGACGAGATATGGCTTATACGAATATCTCGTCATGTCTTTTGGTCTCACCAATGCTCCGGCACATTTCATGTATCTCATGAACTCGGTGTTCATGCCGGAGCTGGACAAGTTCGTTGTGGTGTTCATTGATGATATCTTGGTTTACTCCAAGACAGAAGCAGAACACGCCAAACACTTGAGAATCGTTCTTCAATGATTGCTGGACCATAAGCTATATGCCAAGTTCAGCAAATGTGAGTTTTGGATCAGCCAAGTGCCATTTTTGGGACACATCATCTCAGCGGAAGGCTTTGCGGTTGATCCAAGCAAAATTGAACAAGTGCTGAAATGGAAAGCTCCCACTTCTGTCCATGAAGTCAGAAGCTTCCTCGGTTTAGCGGGATATTACCGGAGGTTCATCCCGAGCTTCTGCAAGCTTGCCAAGCCGATGACAGAATTATTGAAGAAGGGAATAAAATATGTTTAGAACGCAGCATGTGAAGGAGCGTTCCAAGCATTGTTGAAGCACCTCACAACAGTCCTGGTCTTAGCTCAACCGGATACGACCAAGCCTTTCGACGTGTATTGTGATGCGTCCGGTATCGGGCTCGGCTGCGTTATGATGCAGGATGGACGTGTGGTCGTGTATGGCTCACGCCAGCTTCGAAACCATGAGCAGCACTATCCGACTCATGATCTTGAGCTCGCTGCTGTGGTTTTGGCACTAAAAATGTGGAGGCACTATCTCCTAGGGAATTTGGTGCACCTCTACACCGACCACAAGAGCTTGAAGTATATTTTCACCCAAACGGAGCTGAATATGAGGCAAAGGAGGTGGTTAGAACTGTGAGGAGCCACGCCCGGGAATCGCAGTGGGTGGTGCCGTGCAATGCGGCACCCAACAGCATGCACGAAAAGAGCCGATAAGAACATAACGGTACCATTTTGTTACTCAACGTAAGATCTTGTACAACATAAGAACACACGCAGCAGAAATTAAAAACTAGCTGGACAATCTAATCACTCTCGACCCTAACTACGCCGAAGAGAAGTCGTTCAGCCCGTGAACGCTTCCTACTAGCTTCACCAAAGAAAGGCAGCGGCTAGGTTTCCAGCAAGTGGATCGAACCGTAAGGTTCGTCGTCTTACCGAACAACCCTCTTCATAGCAGGCATCCTGCTACCTGCAAAAACAACTC
Organism: Neostapfia colusana; assembly: GCA_030760725.1. Lineage (NCBI taxonomy): Eukaryota > Viridiplantae > Streptophyta > Magnoliopsida > Poales > Poaceae > Neostapfia > Neostapfia colusana. The sequence goes on along the minus strand of JASWHV010000007.1, from coordinate 96,162,831 downwards.
AGAAGCAACCGTGAGCACTAAGGCTCAGCAAGACTTAACTGTCAATCCTAAACATGTAACTCTATATGCAAGGGTAGTAAGACAGTAGGAACAGGTATTTGCGAAAATGAAGCTTGACTAAACTTGATCCTTATATTCAAATTCTTATAGCCTTCATTTTAGTGGTCCTCATGCCTCACAACACCGGAAGTCCACAATCAAACAAGAAACGCTTATCCCGATGTTGCTAGCCTAAGGTAGAATAGAAATTTAGTTGGCTCTATATCTACTTCAGTCAAGGTTCCAATGCAATGATTAATCTATAAACAGCAAGTTAAGAGACTTAGTTCCTCTTCTTACTACGTCACGGCGCAGTGGGCAAGTATGCTCAATCCTATTCCACGAGCGACGGTGATTCGAATCAATAATAACCCGGAATACACGACACATACACCCGACTCGAAAGACTCTCTCAAGAGCTCTTTCTTACGTTGTATGCAGCAACCTTTCACATGACACCCTGACATAGAAAAACGTTTCGCGCCGAGCAGGATGGTCCTCTACGCGGACACGTCGTAGTTGCCCGCTAAAGGATTTACACCTCCCGCCTTCTCAACGCCATTCCCACGCGAAGGATGAGTTTCTATATCACGGTCCATCGAGTTACATCGGTTTCATGGGTCCCATACCCCACTATATATCCGGTACAGCTCAGTCTTGTCCAGCAGGGCCGCATACATACGGTCCTTAACCGACACGGAGGGGCTACATCCAACCTCCGCATTTGACTTACCATCCCGGTCCAAGCCAAATGTGGTCTCAAGCATTGTCACACCCATCGCAGGTCGAGACCAACCTTGAGCGCTCCATCCTACAGGAACATCCCCGTCCCCATCTCATTTTCATGAGGGTGCTCTTATCATCAACCTCTCGCGAGTAACTCTATTACTCGACCTTTCTCGCGAGTAGCTTTTTACTACTCGACTTCTACCGAGCTAGCTACAACATTAGCCTAGCATCTACAACGACGCAAAGCATACACTAAACCTTCTAATCAGGGATATAATAGCCATGCCAGTGGGTTTCAATTATCCTAGACATAATGCACAATATCAAGTCTAATAAACATGATGTGAAGTAAAGAAAAATTTAAAACGGTAACGATATGAAAACCAGGGCTTGCCTTGCTCAACGGTTTTGTTAGAAGCTAGGAGTTAGTCTTCCTCCGGAGAATCCGCCAAACTCGTCACGAGATGGAGATCCTCACTGCAGAGTCGAGTCCTCATCGAACGTCGACGTCACGTGCTATTAAGATGATTTATGCACATGTATTCAAAAGCAATTTAGAAAATGATTCAAAACTGTTGTACCAGTTAACTCACATATATAGATATATAAACAACAGCAAGGTTTCCGTTTTTGGATCTAAACCTGTGACACCCTCATTTTTGGTTTCTGTATGTATTCATGTTTCATGTAGAGAAAACATTTTAAAAGAAGTGGGAACAGAGAACGAATAAAAAAGATAGCCAAAAAGAGCAAAATCCAGTTCACCAAGAGCGCCGAAGACAACTCCCGCGGCCCGCTGGCCACGTGGCGCCTTCGGAGCTCATCTCCGCAAATGAGGAGAGGTCCACCGCTAAACTGGCTACGAGGCAGGCTCGGGGCTCATCCCCGCAAAGGGGGAGAGGTCCGACCCCGAGGGACATGTGTTGCCCCTGGAGCTAGCCTCTGCGGAGAAGCAACGCCAGCCCGCAGGACATGTTTCACCTTCGGAGCTAGTCACTGTGGAAATCAGAGGACCAGTCATGCAGGGTACGTATCGATCTCGGAGCTCACCTCCGAGAGGTCCAGTTCTAGTGGACGCGTGTCACCACTGGAGCTTATCTCCGGGAGGTCCATCACTGTTGGACACGTGTCAACCTCGGAGATCGTCTCTGAGAAGAAAGGAAGTATGGCGCTGTTAGGACACGTGGCACACCCGGATCCACCTCCGAAGAGAGGTGAGGTCCGGCACTGACACGTGGCATGCGCAGAGCCACCTCCGAATAGAGAGGAGGTCCCGACCGCCAGGATATGTAGCGCACGCGGAGCTCACCTCCGAAGAAGAGGGAGGTCTCGCTCACTTGACACACGGCACAACCAGAGCTCGTCTCTGCGGAAAGGGGAAGACAAGGCCCCGGTGGACACATGGAGCTCCCGGAGCTCATCACCGCGGAGGTAACAAATTCTGAAGCGCTTTTTGCTTCTGTACGCGTGGGAATACCGGTATGGGAGGAAACCGACATGAATTACACAATGTTACCGCACCAAATCAACTAAAATAAGTTGTTAAGATTCAACAACAAGTTGAATAGGACTCTTATTCGAAGTCCAATCAGATTAGAACTCTTTCTTCCCGATTATATATAGAACCCAGAACCCTTGGCTGAAACCACGAACTTCTTTTCCAACTCCTGAGCCGACGACTTAGAACCCTAGCCCCAACTCACCGAATAAACCCTTCGCCAGAGTTCAGTCGAGGAAGATCGCCGGAAGAGGGCCCCAATGATCTATCTTGCTAAGAGAAGGGCCCCGAGACCAAGAAGAACGTAAGGTAGGTCTCCAATACTACCTTACGACCATCATCGCATTTTCTTTGCATCTGTTCTTCGATTCCTTTTGAACAGAAGCTTTTTCGTGGACAGATTACTTGTTGATCGATTTAAAGACAAGATCATCGCTACGTCCACAATTGATCTCTAACACTCTGTTCATCATAAAACCCATGCAAGCCATGCAAGAACACGTACAAACTAAACTGCATCATAGGATTAACATGCATAAGCATCATCACATCTAGTTAAAGTTTGTGCATGATATTGATTGATGTAAATCTTGTATGTGCGTGATCATGTATAGAAGGACAAACTCAGGGAGCTACCTACGACGGACTACAACAACAACATTTTGAGCAATCGGAACAGCCAGAACAAGGCAAGTGCCCTTGACCATATTGATCCTATGTTTTTGGAAACTGTTTTGTTTTGTGAAAAGGTGTGTATGTGCTGAGACAAATATGATGGGAAACCCTTTTATAGGAGTTTACTAGTTTTGGTTAAACCACCCTTGTCTCCAGGGATGTTTATGAGTCGGGTATGGTTTTAATTTTATGCTTCGCTGAGTCCATGGGATTGGGGAGTGAGATGAATGTGTCTAGCTAACTGCACTCGTAAGATTTATGAGGAAACTGAGGTTGCTAATGAACATGGATTGGAGGGAGATCTAGGCAAGCCTGGGTTTGTGAATGAGGTAGAAAGAGATGGTGGTTTACTTGCCGTAGATCTAAGAACCGGTTCATGCGAGCACATGCCAGGATAACAGTGCCACCACAAGGCCAATTATGGGTGCGTCTTAGCTGAGTAATTTGGTAAGTTGCTAGATTGTTATGGACCGTGGAAGGCGCGGGGAATGGGAGTCGAGTGAGGACTGCCCTGGGAACTGCATGGCACAAGAGGGGGCCCGTGGGTGGGAGAATTGGAGATTCTAGCCTGCCGGTGAAACCGTAGTGAGTCCATACATCTAGTAACCACATTGTAAAGGCTATTTTGTGATCTCTTGGCCATACACCGATGGTTGTGTATTGGTATAATGGAGGTTCTGCAGTCGCCGACGGGTGACGAAATCACAAACTTGTCGGTAAAGAGGTGCAAACTCTGCAGAGTCTAAAACTATCATGATAGCCGAGCTTACGGTCACGAGCGCCTGGCCAACTTCCATGATTAGTTGGGATGGTTATTGGATATGGTTATTGGTTATGGTTTTGGATGGTTTGGTTTTGGTTTTGTTTTCGGGACTGTTGAGTCCAGGTGATAAGATGGGTTGCATGACTGTTGAGTCATGACAACGAGGTTGGTCTCGGTGTGAGACGAAATTGTTTATGAGAAGATATGGTAGCGAATACGAGAAGGTATTCGTGAGCAAGAATGAGATTGATTAATGTCTGGTTGGGACATGGAAGGTAATGAACATAATGGAGGTATGATTGGTATTTTAATACATATTGGGATTACATTCGCTTAAAGATTAGTTGCTGTTTTATCATGGTTTTGATATATAACTTTGCTTTCTGCAATGAGCCTTTTTATACCTACCTTGTTGTGAGCTACATAGCATATTTTCCCGCACTTGCTGAGTACATCATTGTACTCAAACTTGCATTATTATTTCATCATCAGCAATAGGAGAAGATTACTGTGAAGACCAGGTGGAGCATTAGGCGTGTAATCTGTCCTCAACCTTGGCTGTGGGAGAATGTAGTAGAAGATGGAGCCGCTGCTGTTGTTTAGATTGCTTCGCATTAGAATAAAGACTTCCGCTGTTAGATTAAGACTTCCTCTGTGAGCCTGAGTCCAAGACTCATGAGACATTGTAATAAACTCTGATATTCGTGGTCGTATATATTCTGAAATTCAGTTTGTGGATGATGTGTATATGTGTGATCAACATCCTAAGCACACATATGCATCAATTCTCGGTTTCATGGTTTTCCACAGAATTGAGGGCATCACAGACTAGTATCAGAGCCACGGGTTGACGGTAGGTTACACGCTTAGATAGATCACAGATTGGTATCAGACACAGATTGGTAGCTAAGCCACGCTGACCATAGGATGCAATCCTAGGACGCGTAGATTGGCCTTGAAACTACCTTGACATAGGATACAAGCCTAGGAAAGGCCATAGTTGGATCACAGATTCGCAACACCCTAAGCCATATAGGACCCCCATTGAACAAGCCTTGACTAGGAGTTGTATGAGCCCTTGCGATGATTGTTTATGATTGTGGGTTTAGTATGAGTTGTGGGACGTCTCAAAACGTTGTCCATATCCACACATAAGTAGAAAGAGGTGTGAGATGCCTCGGCACTTGTTCACATCCTCATATGGGCTGATATATATAGTCCAATCCACCTTGATGCATATAGTTAAGGGGATCTATCTAACCTTCTATTCTATTTCGTTCTCTCTCACAGATGGTGAGAGGAAACGCCGGCCGAAGGAACGTCCGTGACAACCAAGAGGATGGCCACGATAAAGTTCCTGTTAACCCCGGAGCTGATGAGAACAACCTGGAACGGTTGATGGCCATGCAGAATCAACTTATGCAAACCATGGTCCAAACTTTAGGTCAGTTGCAGGCCAACAACAACAACCCCATTCCGGCACCACCGCCACCACCACCGCTGGCTCATAACAGACTGGGAGAGTTCATGAGGACTCGACCACCCACCTTTGCTCAAGCTAAATACCCCATGGAGGCCGACGACTGGTTCAAATCCATGGAGAAGAAGCTTGCCATAGTGCAGTGCAATGACCGAGAGAAGGTTCTTTTTGCGTCGCACCAACTCATGGGAGCTGCCGCTGACTGGTGGGATGCCCTATGCAACGCTCATGTCGACCCGGAGACGATCACTTGGACTGAGTTCAAGCAGAGTTTCCGCTCTCATTACATCCCTGCTGGTGTAATGATGCTCAAGAGACAGGAGTTCGAAGGTCTCCGCCAAGGACAGAGAAGCGTGAATGAGTATCTCAACAAGTTCACGCAACTGTCCCGGTACGCCCCCGAAGACGTCAACTCGTACCAAAGGAAGCAGTACCTGTTCATGAGAGGGTTGAACAATGAATCCAGGTTTAGCTCCTCAACAATGACTACGCGAGCTTCCAAAAGATGGTTGACAAGGCTATAGTAGTTGAAAGCAAGATCCGAGAGATCGAGCGAGAGTGCAAGAGGAAGATGCCATACCAGCCTCAAGGGAGCAACGTACGACCTCGGTACATGCCCCCAGCTGCACCGCAGTATGGATCGACCGCTCCTGCATACCGCCCTAATCAGCCACCACAGCAACGACCCGTTGCACAAGCACCTCGTGTGCCTTTGCCGCTTGTGCCCCGACCCAACATGGGCGCTCCTGTTCAAAACCCCCGCCCCAACGTACCTGCCGCCGTAGGCAACAGGGCATGCTTTGCATGCGGGGAAACAGGACACTTCGCGAGCCAGTGCCCGAGGAGAGGTCCTGGACAGCAAGGCAACATGCCCAAGCAGAACCCACGGCTGAACAGAGGGGACAATCAAGGGAACCGTGGACAGCAGAACTATTCTCGCGGCAACGTGAACCATGTCTCTGCTGAGGAAGCACAACAGGCTGAGGATGTCGTAATTGGTATGTTGCTTGCCAATTCCAACCCAGCCACCATTTTATTTGATTCTGGAGCATCAAATTCCTTCATATCATCCAAGTATGTTGCCAAGCATAATCTACCCATATCACACTTGAGTTGTACTATGTTGGTTAATTCTCCCGGTGGAGAGATGAGGACTAATATAGTATGTCCGAAAGTAAGCCTTAAAATAAAGGGGGGTAGACTTCCTTGCCGACCTCATTGTCTTGTGTTCCCAAGGGCTTGACATAATACTCGGGATGGATTGGTTAAGCAAGCACAACGGAGTAATCCAATGTGCTGAAAGAAGCGTGCAGTTGACAAACAAGCACGGTATTCGTGTCGAGTTTAAGTCAGCCCGACAAACAACCAAAAGGGCAATTTTGAACCACGTCGAAGGAGCAACATTGGACACCATTCCAGTGGTTAAGGAATTCACGGACGTGTTTCCAGAGGAGCTTCCAGGTATGCCACCTGACCGGGACATTGAGTTTGCCATTGATTTGGTACCCGGAACTGCACCCATAGCAAAGAGACCCTATAGGATGCCCTTCAATGAACTAGTGGAACTCAAGAAGCAAATTCAGGAGCAGTTGGAAAAGGGTTTTATACATCCCAGCTCATCACCAAGGGGAGCCCCCGTGCTCTTCATAGACAAGAAGGATGGGACCCAAAGGATGTGCGTGGACTATAGGTCTCTCAACGAGGTGACAATCAAGAACAAATACCCTCTGCCCCAAATAGAATACCTATTCGACCAAATGAAAGGAGCCCGAGTGTTCTCCAAGATTGATCTTCGGTCGGGATACTTCCAGCTGAAGATTAAGCCCTCCGATATACCCAAGACTGCCTTTCGAACACGGTATGGTTCGTATGAATATACCGTCATGTCTTTTAGGTTAACAAATGCACCCGCATAGTTCATGTACCTTATGAACAAGGTTTTCATGGAGTACTTGGATAAGTTCATCGTCGTTTTCATCGACGACATTATGGTGTATTCAAAAAGTGAGGAGGAGCATGAATAACATTTGAGATTGACCTTACAGAAAATGCGCGAGCATCAATTGTATGCCAAGCTTAACAAGTGTCAATTTTGGCTAAAGGAGATATCGTTCCTATCAGAGCTGGCTTGAGGTTTAACGCACTACAAAGGTCATCTTTTTCAAAAATCCAGTGAGGAACGAGTTAGTAGCCCGTATAAGGATGTTATTAGCATATAGAAAGTGGCATATTAACCTATTTGATTATGTCAGAAAATCGTGCATCTCGGGACGTTCATGTCTTGGGGGGTGCACGTAAGCGCTGTCCACCAGTGCGCACAAGCTGAAGGGTGGAGCCCCACGGGTGGCAGGTAACCCGACCCGCTTTGATATCCTCTACGACTCTTCATGTCGTTTGGGGTATTCGAGCAACATCTGTCCCTGGCGTGCGTGGTGCAACTTGGGAGACCCCGTCACGTGGTCTGAAACGTGAACACGTAGCTCAAGGCGTGGTTGGCTTGAGAACATCCGGGCGAGTGATGACGGCCGGTTGTACGAACTGTATGGATTCCGGGCTCGGTGTGCAGCCGAGTCTGATGATTGTTTGAGTTTCTGCAGGTAGCCTGACCACGAAACGGTAGATGTGTAGCATCCGTGTGCGAGTGACGTTTAGTGCCACTGAATTAATGAAGCCGGCTAAGTCCGGTATAGGTTCTTCTTTGTGAGGACGTAGTACCGACATAATCTGGTGACGCATCGACGTCACACCCCATTAAATGAACAACTTCATTTAAAACTTGAAGGTTTTGATCTAAAGTATTAAAACTTGATGTAACTCCTTCCCTTGAATAAGATATTCAAAGTTAACAAGTTTTCAACTTATAGGTTGTTAAGGACAGAGCATTCTGTTTTCAGCTGAATCAATGCTGAAGTTGATCAGAGGTTAGAGGTTGAGTTCTTTCGAGGTTGGGGTCATATGATACATTTCTGGAAAGCTTTGGAAGAGCTTTACAACTCTTCTGTTGAGGTCCAGAGATGTTTCATCCCTTAACCACTCGAAAAATGCAGTAGAGTTGAAACTGTCCAGAAAACAGGACAGAGTAAAGACTCTCTGTAGACTCTCTGTAAATTAAGCATAACATCCTTCATAAAAATCCAAAAATGGAAAATGAGGTAGTTCTGGAAAGCTTATGAGATGGGTTACAACTTTGTAACAGAAAGTTTTGTCAGATTAGGAACAGAATTAACTGGAATTCTTGGATTAAATCAGTACCTAAAGCAGGGAGGTGCTGTCCAATTTTCTCCAGAAATTCTGTTAATTTTGACATCTCATAACTTTTGAACCAGGACAGATCTTAGGACAAGCAAATACTTTCTGGAAAGCTATTGAAGTTAGCTTTAAATTTGATGTTGAGCTCCAGAACTGACACGACCCCAAGGTCCTGTCGAGCCAGGATCACGCTGAGGGGTGCTGCGTTGCACAGCACCGTATAACACACGTCAAAGGTACAAAGCGGAAGCGGAAATTTTATTACATAAACAAGTTATGAACATGTTTACATCAAAATAAGTTCAGTCTACACTCGCGGGCATAGACTAAGCATCAAGTGCACGTTTAGCCCTTGAACGCGTCCTTGCTAGCACGCACACACACTAACTCTGCGGCGTGCACGACTCCCACTCGACGGGATTCCCCTCCTGGGGTTCCGTCTCTTCCTCGGGAGTCCCTTCCTCATAGAACCCTGCAAAAGCTTCAAACACAAGCAGTGAGCACGAAGGCTCAGCAAGTCTGACCCGTCTCACCTAAACATGGAACTTCTACATGAGGGGTGATGGGTTACATGAGGTAAACATCAGTTGCAAGGACTCGCCTAATTAGTAGAACCTTACTTTCAAGTTTTAGCAGCAGTTTGTGAAGAACCTCACGCTAAGGCACATGAGAGAGCCGCAACCAAACAAGAAACGCATTTCTCTCATGTACTTTGCCCAAAGTTGAAATGAACTTTAGTTAGCTCTAGACTACAGCAATTCATTAGCAATCAAGTCCATCTTTCAATCAGCAACATTTTAACATGCAACTAGCCTGTTCTTTCTACGTCACGGTACAGTGAATAAGTGGTACTCACTGACCGCGAGGGACGGTGATTATAATCGATTTACACCTGCAGGGTTACCCGAATAATCCGTAACGTACGCCCGTACTCGATGTTGCCTACAACAACCATCACGGACGCCGTACGCAACCACCTTTCACCCGTCAGCCAAATATTGAACCGGTACCATCGTCCCGAGCAAGAGGTCTCTGCACGCGCATCTCAGTGCCGCCAGCCGATTTACACCTCAAGCTCTCAACCTACCCTCTGAACGACAGGCAATGCCTCATTACCCAGCTACCCGAGTTACATCAGTTTCCCGGTTCCCATATAGCTAGTAGGTCTTCTGTACTGTTCTAGTTTGTTCAACAGGCCCGCACACGGCTCGGTCCTCAATCGACACAAGTGGAGCTACAGCACACAGGCCTCAAAGTCCTGCTGCCCTTACCCTCCGCTTGGTCTCATTTTCTTGCCATGTGTTTCATGTGCTATCACTACCCGAGTCGAGTGCCTCTAGCCTATGCTCGCGAGTAGTTCCAACTACTCGACTTGTACCGAATCCTACTCTATCCTAGCAATGCAGTAGCTAACGGGGTTTGCAATCCTAAACCCAACCCATGGTTCTCTTGGCTATGCAGTGGGGCTTCCAAACAAGACTCTAATGCACAGAATAAAGGAAACAAGTATGTGCTCAAAACAATAAAAATTTGTAAAAAGGTTAATGCAAACCGGGGCTTGCCTTGCTGCTCTTGGTCGTAGGCTAGCTGTTCCTCCGGAGTAACAAAGTCTAGGACTTCGGGTTCCTCCTCGACCTTAGCGACTACATGATAAGAGCAATATAAGTATCAATTTAAATGCATTTGTATTAACTTTGAAGTTGTGAAGTCTATAACCCTTGCTAGACAGACCTAATGACTGTGAAACTTTTACTTTGGCTTGGTTACAACCTAAACATGGACTTGGTCAAGTTTTAGTTGCAGCAAAGCTCATTTGAGCCCTCCACAATTAATTATGTCCTTGACCTTAATTGGAACTCTTAGGGTGTTCTAGGAATTTTCATGAAACAAACTATGAGTTTCTGAAAACTAGATTTTCAGAGGGTTCTAATGGAGTTGGTCTCCCTTAATTTGAAGGTTCCTAGCTAAAGTTATGAGCTAAACAATTTCAGAGAAAATTCTGAAAATGTTTCTGAACATTTTCTATTTTCTCTGGAACAGTTTCACTAATCACACCATTAGGTGGATCAGATGAGCTCAAATGGATCTGAAATTTTTATTGTAGTTCAGGGATATTTTGGTGAAAATTCCAGCAAAATTTCAGGATTTTCCTCCAAAGGATTCTCCAGTTAAAATTCCCAACAGTTTAAACTTTGAGGAATTAATTCTGGAGAATTAAAGGTTTTCATGAAGTGAAACTTGATTTTCTGGAGAGTGCTCAGAAAGCTGAATCCAGCAAAATTTGGTTCACTCGATTTGGAGCTCTCTAGCCAAAGTTATGAGGATTTGAAGTTTGGAAGAATTCTGAAAATCGGGGAAAAAGTTTAAACTCTCGGGCCCCGCGGGGACACGTGTCGAGCGTGGAGGTGTCCGGCACACCGGGGATACCACACGTGTCGAGCGCGGAGGTGTCCGGCACACCAGAGCTCACAGGGTATTTGCGCGCCAGCACAGCCGATCCCTGGCCACACCCGATCCTGATTTAAATTCTTCAGCCGCTGACACGTGGGCCTGCCGGCTTCGTCTTCCTCCCGCCGTTCTCTCGCGTCCGCGCCGCCGACCTCACCGGAGCAGACTCGGGGCTCGCCGGCTCGCCGCTGCCGGACCTCCCATGGGCTGAAACTCGCCGCCAGGGGGTTGTCGACGTCGAGGAACACATCGGTGGTGTCAGGTCGGGCTGGGGGTGACCGGAAATAGCTCGGCGACGTGCCGCGGCCTCGGTTGAGGTTCGGCGCTGTCGACCATGGGTCCTAACCCGCCAACACCTCGAACAAACGGTCCTACAGCATCAGTGTACCTCTAGGAAGCTCGACAAGGTGTAAAAAGGGTTCAGGGATAGCGGCAAGTTGGTCGGCACCGTGTGACCGATCGTGCCCGCCCTCGGTCGAGCTCGAAATTCGTTACTCCTAGACAGTTTTACGCCACGGATGCAGAAAAGAATTTGATCGCCAGCTAGTCCAGCGTCTATGTGCAGGATTTGATGACCTCCGAAAGATCATAGAGCAAGAATTTAAAGAAACCGTACCGGAAGCTCGGTTTATGGTCGCCAGAGCAAAAACTGAGAATTCACCGGCGAAAGTTCACGACGTGGCTTGAGCTTCAGGTGGAAGCAGCGTGGATTCCGTGCGCTCCTGTTGCCGCCCTTGCGGGACCGTGTAAACGCCTGTGGAACGCTGTCCACGGGCGTCTGACCTTCGGCTGTGGTTGAGTCGCCGCTGTGGCGATCGCTCTTGGGCAAAGGAGGTCGGAGCTCGGTGTTTCTGGCGTTGGGGAGCTGGAGCGCGATCTCAGGTGGTTGTCTAGCAGCTCAGGAACGAAGGAGGAGATGGTTTTGTTGGTTTTCCCGATCGAGCAGAGAGCTGCGGCGAGAAACAATGCCGCTGCTCGGGTTTGCCCGCGAAAAGATAAAGCCAGCCGACTCCTGCTCGCCTGAGGCTGTGCCGGTCGCGTGGGGGCACGAGAAAGCCGCCCTGGGCGCCAGCACGTGGAGGGGGAAGCAGCTGGTGGCGCCAGTAGCTGCTCAGTGGCACAGCCGACAGCTGCTCGGTGGAATTTCCCACCGAGACTCTGACTTTGGTTGCAAGTTTCTCCTTCTTCCCTCTATGACATGTGGGTCCCACCCGGGGTTTTAACCTCTGAAATTTACTCCTAATTACTGTAGTGAACAGTGAACCCCATAATACCCCTGGTGCTTCAGATTATTCACCCTTGAGCTATTCGAATTGAATAGGATTCAAATTGGGTTTGGTTTGAGTGAATTTCAGCACAAGTGCAGTTTTGAATTCAAATGAAGTTTGAATTTGCCCCACTTAGCTCATGTCAAGATCAACTCCAATTGGAGTGAAAATTGGTGTGTGGGCTCACAAAAATGTGCTGAGTAAAATATGCCTCCCACTTTTAAATTCATGGGATAAAAACAGTTTGAATTTGAATATGGTTTCAAACTGCCCTCTTCCTAATTATACCCAAAATGACCTCAAAAAGGTTTTGAATTTGGGTGAAACTTGGCATGGACATCCTTAGTAAAGTGTAGGAGTTTTCATATGTCCAGCCCATCTATATCACATGTGGGAAATACCACTTTCGCAATATGTGAGTTTGTTCTCTAATGAGCATGTTGATAATTGTTACTTGCTCTTCATTTGTGTTCATCATCCTTCCTCACATGAGGTGTGTGGTGTGGTGATGAACACTGCAAATGTGTGTCAAAAACTGAGGCCCTTACATTCCTCCCCCCTTAAAAGAATCTCGTCCCGAGATTATAAGGTGAAAATGTGAGAGAGGACGGTGGAAAATTACCGGATATGCGACGTGAAAAATTCAGGGTAGTTAGTGCGAAGGAATTCTTCGCTCTCCCATGTCGCTTCGTCCATGGAGTGATTACTCCATAGAACCTTGTAGAACCACAACGTATGGTTGCGTGTGGTTCGGGCCTTTTCATCAATAATCTGCACCGGTTCCTCCCGATAGGTGAGATCCGGTTGCAGTTCTTCAATATCCTCCAGCTGAACGGTAGTTGATAGCTTAAGACACTTCCTCAGCTGGGAAATGTGAAAGATGTCGTGCACACTGGAAAGTGCTTCTGGTAATTTCAGCCGGTATGCCACTGATCCACATCTTTCTGTAATCTGAAATGGACCGATGAATCGGGGTGCCAACTTTCCTCTCACCCCAAATCTGTTTACGCCCTTCATTGGAGACACCCGTAAATATACGTGATCTCCATCTTCGAATTGTAATGGGCGCCTTCTCCGGTCCGCATATTGTTTCTGACGGGATTGAGCGGCTTTTAGGTTCGCTTGAATCAGTCGAACCTTCTCTTCCGCGTTGTTGACAAGGTCAATCCCGAAGGTAACCCTTTCGCCAGATTCACACCAATTCAGTGGCGTGCGGCATTTCCGCCCGTATAGCGCCTCGTAAGGTGCCATCTTGATGCTGGCTTGGTACCCATTATTGTACGAGAACTCGGCTAACGGCAAGTAATCATCCCAATTTTTGCCGTGGTTGATAGCGCAAGCTCGTAGCATGTCTTCTAAGATTTGATTTACCCGCTCCGTTTGCCCATCCGTCTGCGGGTGGTAGGCTGAACTACGGATCAGCTTCGTCCCCAAGGCAGCGTGCAGTTGCTCCCAAAAACGGGACACAAATAAAGTGCCCCGATCCGATATGATGGTACGGAGTACGCCGTACAAGCATAGGATCCGTGAGATGTACAGTTCAGCGTACTTCTTGGCGTTGTAGTTGGTGTTGACCGGGATGAAATGGGCAACTTTGGTGAGCCGATCGACGATCACCCACACGGAATCATGTTTCCGCAAGGTGGTGGGTAAACCGATGATGAAGTCCATGCTCACATCCTCCCACTTCCAGGCAGGAACGCCCAGTGGTTGCAGCAGTCCCGGTTTCCGCATATGATCTGCCTTCACCCTTCGACATGTATCACACTCTGACACGTATTTTGCAACTTCGCGCTTCATCCGTGTCCACCAAAACTTCCTTCGGAGTTCTTGATACATCTTGTTGCTGCCGGGGTGAATAGAAAACTTTGACAAGTGAGCCTCATCAAAGATTTTCTTCCGTAATTCCGGGTTTCGGGGTACGACAATCCGGTCCTTGAACCATAGGACGCCGTCTCCGTCCTTCTGGAAACATTTTAACTGCCCACTGTCTACACGTCTCCGCAAATGTGACATGCCCTTGTCATTCTTCTGGGCTGCCGCTATCTCTTCACGGATGGTGGGGATTAAAGCTAGGTTGTAAAGAGCTCCGTGTGGAATCACATGTAGTGGTGGTTCGCTCTCTTCCAACGGTGTGATGGTCAGATTATTGACGTGTGACTTGCGGCTCAGCGCATCTGCCACTACGTTTGCCTTGCCCGGATGATAATGGATCTCTATTTCGTAATCCTTTATCAATTCTAACCATCTTCGTTGCCTCATGTTCAGCTCCTTCTGAGTGAATATGTACTTGAGGCTTTTGTGATCGGTATATAAATGTACGAGGTTACCGAGTAGGTAGTGCCTCCACATTTTTAGTGCAAGTACCACGGCAGCGAGCTCCAAATCGTGAGTTGGATAATTTTGCTCATGGTTTCTAAGCTGCCGTGACCCATACGCGACCACCCTTCGGTCTTGCATCAGCACACATCCGAGCCCAATGCCGGATGCATCGCAGTACACATCGAACGGTTTTGTTGTGTCTGGCTGCGCCAAAACCGGTGCTGATGTCAGGTGCTTGACTAAAGCCTTGAATGCTGCTTCACGTGCTGGACTCCAAACATATTTGGTAGCCTTTTTCAGCAGCTCTGTCATTGGTGTGGCAATCTTCGAGAAGTTCGGGATGAACCTCCGATAATATCCCGCGAGTCCGAGGAAACTCCGTACCTCGTGAACAGTTCTCGGGGATCTCCAATTCAGCACTTGAGTGATCTTGCTCGGGTCCACAGCGATACCCTCTGCTGAGATGATATGCCCGAGGAATGGCACTTGCGATATCCAAAACTCGCATTTGCTGAATTTTGCGTATAACTTGTGATCCCGAAGCCGTTGCAAGACTATACGCAGATGTTTCTTGTGATCTTCTTCCGACTTGGAATATACCAGGATGTCGTCGATGAAGACCACGACAAACTTGTCCAGCTCCGGCATGAATACCGAGTTCATTAAATACATGAAGTGAGCTGGAGCATTGGTGAGGCCGAAGGACATGACCAGGTACTCATAAAGTCCGTACCTCGTCGAGAAAGCCGTCTTCGGAATATCCTCAGCCCTTATCTTAATCTGATGGTACCCGGATCTTAAATCCATCTCGGAAAAGATCTTTGCTTCGACCAACTGATCAAACAACATGTCGATCCGTGGCAACGGGTACTTGTTCTTGATGGTTGTGACATTCAATGGACGATAGTCCACGCAAAGCCGCAACGTCTCATCCTTCTTCTTGACAAATAATGCCGAACAGCCCCATGGCGAGGAGCTCGGCCTAATAAAACCCTTCTCCAGAAGGTCCGTGAGCTGAGTCTTCAGTTCAACCAACTCCTTGGGCGCCATCTTGTACGGCCTTCGGGATATTAGCATGGTTCCCGGTGCAAGTTCAATCTTGAACTCTACCTCTCTATCGGGTGGCATCCCCGGCAAATCATCCGGGAATACGTCAGGGAACTCTCGGACCACTGGAATATCTTCCAATCTGATAGTGGTGGCTTGATAGACACTTGGAAGTTTTATTTCTGGACTGTCCAGAAATAATGAGTGAGAACCGTGCACCTCTGAGTTTAAGTGCACGACTCGAAGGACGGTGTCTAAAACAGCGCCGTGGCGGGTTAACCACGACATCCCTAGGATGACATGGACCTTCTGTCTCTCTAATATAATGAGAGACGTGGGGTACACTCTACCCGCTAAGCATAATGGTGCTTTGGAGACCATTACGCTTGCTGAAATCTTCCCACCCGGTGAACAAATTAAATATGGACTATCGGAGGGTAGTATTGGCAAACTGTGTTTAGCAATGAAAGCTTGGCTAATAAAATTATGCGTGGCGCCTGAATCAAACAGTACTATAGCGGGATGCTGGTGGAGTTGGAACATACCCGCAAGGATTGGCTCACCCTCCGGCATGTCCTCAATGGCAAGCTGGTGGACGGTGCCGGGCCTAGGGTTTGCCCGCTGCGCATTAGTAGGGTTCCTGGGTTGATTCCTCCCCGGAAACTGTGGTGCCACTCCGCCGCCTTGCCTCTCCGGCCAACTGCTTGCGAAGTATCCTGGACGACCACACTTATAACATGTGGCCGCTGCTGGTGGAGTGCTCGGTGGACGAAAGCCCGGCATGCGTTGCTGAGGTGCAAACGCACGCGGCATCGTCCGCTGCTGCTGTTGTGGTTGCGGTGGTGCTGGCAGTGCCGGCCGGAATGCCGGTGAAGAGTACGGCCGACTGCGGAACGGCATCGACCGCTGTGGTGGCTGCCAGCGTGGACCTGATGGTGGGCGATTCACCATCTGAAACTTCTGAGAAGGACCGCCTCCTTCTCCACTGCTCTGCGGCGCGCTTCGCTTTCTCTCCGCCGCCGCTAACTCCTTGCCGGAGTCCTCCTGAACAATCACAGCATCAATAATGTCGTTGAGGCTGCCGCGATTGAACATCGCCAACTTGTCCTTCAGGAGCGGGTTAAGCCCCTGGTAAAAATGGTCTCGCCGCTTCTCGTCTGTATCTGCATGATACGACGCGTAGAGCGCGAGATCATTGAACGCTCTGGAGTATTCCAGCGCGTTCCGGCTCCCTTGCTGCAGGTGTAAGAACTCCTGCATCTTCCTCTTCATTAAACCTGGCGGTATATGATAGGCCCTGAAGGCCGTCCGGAACTCCGTCCAGGTCATCACTCGGTCGGTGGGCTGTGAAGCACAGAAGTTGGCCCACCACGCGCTTGCGGATCCTTGGAGCTGCTGGACCGCGAACTGAGTCTTGCGCTGCTCGCTGAGCTGGAGCAGCCCGAACTTCATCTCTATGGCGCGGAGCCAGTTGTCCGCGTCAAGTGGTTCGTCCGCCCTTGAGAATACCGGGGGATGAGTTGCCAGGAAGTCGGAGTAGGAGCTCTGTTGACGCTCCTCACGGTCTTGACGTCTCTCTGGGCGAGACGTATTCGCAATAAGAGTCTGCAGCAACTCTGTGTGTTGCTGATGCGAGCCCGCCATTGCCGCGACGATGTCGGCCAATGTAACCGTTGGCAGTGGCGGTGGCGGTGTTTGTTGTTGCTGTTGCTGCTGTTGCTGTTGTTGTCCCGAGGAGTCCTCGGGAGGTGGTTGGGAGGTCTCTCCCCCTTGACTGGTACCCCCAACGTCAGGGTTGGCACGAGTACGCGTCATTCTGAAATTCAAAACAGCAGCAATTAGCACATGTCTTACTTAAAATTCCATAAGCAACAGTAGGTATTGAAGTGACACATGATTAATTTGCACAACATTCACATATATTGATAAAGCATAAACTTTATACAAGATACATTATTCTCGGATCTCCGAGAAGTCGTGCTCATGTCGTCACTACCTATACATACGCTACTGTCTACACGACATGTCACCGATTACAAAAGTTGGATTACGCTACCCTGGCTGCCCTACTTGGCAACCGTAACCCCCTACTCGGAGTAGAACTCGACCTCCTGTGGGTCGTCCTCCTCCGGTACCTCTGCTGGTGGCTCTGGATCTACCACCTCTTCTCCCATTCCGGGTTCTCCCATTGCTGGAAGACCCAAGACCACCGGTACGCCTAACACCGGGGGCACGAGGTCCTGCAATGCATGCACCAAGTCTATGGCTTGGTTGTAATCTTCTTCCCAGCCTTGCCCTTCCTCAATCGCGTCGTCTCGCTCTTGAGCAAGGTCCTCATTCTGCTGGGTTAGGGTCTGCACCAGTTCTTGTAACGCCGTGATGTCGACACGGCTTTTTCTCTTCACCTTCTTCAGACGATGCAACTGATTGTGCTGTTCATTCAGTCGCTTGATCGTCGGAAGGAGCACCTTGCGGAGTGCGCTGTGAGCACTCTCGAAATGATCTCCCCGGCTTGTACTCTCCTTGAGCTTTGTGGCGAGATGCTCCGTATGAACAGCTTGGCTGTCCATCACGGCGTTTCCCGCCCTCATCTGGAGGCTAAAGTTCGCCTCCGCGGGGTTGTACCTTGGGCAACTCGGGTCCGTTGCCCCCAGGTACCTCTCTTCCCACACATGCTGAGCCCGTCCCTCCACCGGAACGAGCGCATATGGAGTGCCCTCCATAGCCTGCACGTGTAGTTGGCAGAAACGTGACATAGTGTCACGGGCTGCCACTTGCCACATTCCTTCCGGTTGTCTTCCTCTCACCGTGACAGTGAATGGCACCCAACCGGGTGGCGTAGGTCCTGCAGGAACCTTGACATGGATCGTCCACGTCTTGTTCCCCTCTTCGCCTTCTTCCTTGGCGAAGTATTGCGGCATCTGGTTGTACCCGAAATATTGGAGCATTTGCCAAAATGCTTCCGGGTAGCCGTTACTGTGAGAACAGTGGGAAACCACCCACCCGTTCTCCAGTTGCTTATCTGCTGTCATCTGTAAAAATATATTTGAGAAATGTCAAATATTTATTTAAACAGTAAACCATTGAGTTATAACATAAAACATGTCATTGAACCCATAAAATTTGGAAATATAGTTCAAATTTTAAACAAATTTGACTGCTGATCTGCTGTTCCCATGACAGCCCTGACCAGTTTACATTTCAACCTGATTTAGGCCATGTTAAAGGCAAAACCAGTTCTGGAGCTCAACATCAAAGTTAAAGCTAACTTCAATAGATGTCCAGAAAGTATTTGCTTGGCCTAAGATCTATCCTGGTTCAAAAGTTATGAGATGTCAAAATTAACAGAACTCCTGGAGAAATTTGGACAGCACCTCCCTGCTTTAGGTACTGATTTGATCCAAAAATCCCAGTTAATTCTGTTCCTAATCTGACAAAACTTTATGTTACAAAGTTGTAACCCATCTCATAAGCTTTCCAGAAATACCTCATTTTCTATTTTTGGATTTTTAAGCAGGAAGTTATGCCTAATTTACAGAGAGTTTACAGAGAGTCTTTGCTCTGCCCTGTTTTCTGGACAGTTTCAACTCTACGCATTTTTCGATTGGTTAAGGGATGAAACACCTCTGGGACTCAACAGAAGAGTTGTAGAGCTCTTCTAACGCTTTCCAGAAATGTATCATACGACCCCCAACCTCGAAAGAACTCAACCTCTAACCTCTGATTAACTTCAGCCTTGATTCAGCTGAAAACAGAGTGCTCTGTCCTTAACAGCTTATAAGTTGAAAACTTGTTAACTTTGAATATCCTGTTCAAGGGAAGGAGTTACATCAAGTTTTACTACTTTGGATAAAAACCTTCAAGTTTTTAAATGAAGTTGTTCATTTAATGGGGTGTGACGTCGATGCGTCACCAGATTATGTCGGTACTACATCCTCACAAAGAAAAACCTATACCGGACTTAGCCGGCTTTGTTATTTCAGTGGCACTAAACATCACTCGCACACGGATGCTACACGTCTACCGTTTCGTAGTCAGGCTACCTGAAGAAACTCAAACAATCATCAGACTCGGCTGCACACCGAGCTCGGAATCCATACAGTTAGTACACCCGGCCGTCATCACTCGCCCGGATGTTCTCAAGCCAAACACGCCTTGAGTTACGTGTTCACGTTTCATACCACGTGACGGGGTCTCCCAAGTTGCACCACGCACGCCAGGGACAGACGTTGCTCGAATACCCCAAACGACATGAAGAGTCGTAGAGGATATCAAAGCGGGTCGGGTTACCTGCCACCCGTGGGGCTCCACCCTTCAGCTTGTGCGCACTGGTGGACAGCGCTTACGTGCACCCCCAAGACATGAACGTCCTGAGATGCACGATTTTCTGAAATAACAAATAGGTTAATATGCCACTTTCTATATACTAATAACATCCTTATACGGGCTACTAACTCGTTCCTCACTGGGATTTTGAAAAGGATGACCTTTTTACTGTGTTAAACCTCAAGCGAGCTCTGATACCACGCTGACACGACCCCAAGGTCCTGTCGAGCCAGGATCACGCTGAGGGGTGCTGCGTTGCACAGCACCGTATAACACACGTCAAAGGTACAAAGCGGAAGCGGAAATTTTATTACATAAACAAGTTATGAACATGTTTACATCAAAATAAGTTCAGTCTACACTCGCGGGCGTAGACTAAGCATCAAGTGCACGTTCATCCCTTGAACGTGTCCTTGCTAGCACGCACGCACACTAACTCTGCGGCGTGCACGACTCCCACTCGACGGGATTCCCCTCCTGGGGTTCCGTCTCTTCCTCGGGAGTCCCTTCCTCATAGAATCCTGCAAAAGCTTCAAACACAAGCAGTGAGCACGAAGGCTCAGCAAGTCTGACCCGTCTCACCTAGACATGGAACTTCTAAATGAGGGGTGATGGGTTACATGAGGTAAACATCAGTTGCAAGGACTCGACTAATTAGTAGAACCTTACTTTCAAGTTTTAGCAGCAGTTTGTGGAGAACCTCATGCTAAGGCACATGAGAGAGCCGCAATCAAACAAGAAACGCATTTCTCTCATGTACTTTGACCAAAGTTGAAATGAACTTTAGTTAGCTCTAGACTACAGCAATTCATTAGCAATCAAGTCCATCTTTCAATCAGCAACATTTTAACATGCAACTAGCCTGTTCTTTCTACGTCACGGTACAGTGAACAAGTGGTACTCACTAACCGCGAGGGACGGCGATTATAATCGATTTACACCTGCAGGGTTACCCGAATAACCCGTCACATACGCCCGTACTCGATGTTGCCTACAACAACCATCACGGACGCCGTACGCAACCACCTTTCACCCGTCAGCCAAATATTGAACCGGTCCCATCGTCCCGAGCAAGAGGTCTCTGCACACGCATCTCACTGCCGCCAGCCGATTTACACCTCAAGCTCTCAACCTACCCTCTGAACGACGGGCAATGCCTCAATACCCAGCTACCCGAGTTACATCAGTTTCCCGGTTCCCATATAGCCGGTAGGTCTTCGGTACTGTTCTAGCTTGTTCAACAGGCCCGCACACGGCTCGGTCCTCAATCGACACAAGTGGAGCTACAGCACACAGGCCCCAAAGTCCTGCTGCCCTTACCCTCCGCTCGGTCTCATTTTCTTGCCATGTGTTTCATGGGCTATCACTACCCATGTCGAGTGCCTCTAGCCTATGCTCGCGAGTAGTTCCAACTACTCGACTTGTACCGAATCCTACTCTATCTTAGCATTGCAGTACCTAACGGGGTTTGCAATCCTAAACCCAACCCATGGTTCTCTTGGCTATGCAGTGGGGCTTCCAAACAAGACTCTAATGCAAAGAATAAAGTAAACAAGTATGTGCTCAAAACAATAAACATTTGTAAAAAAGTTAATGCAAACCGGGGCTTGCCTTGCTGCTCTTGGTCGTAGGCTAGCTGTTCCTCCGGAGTAACGAAGTATAGGACTTCGGGTTCCTCCTCGACCTTAGCGACTACATGATAAGAGCAATATATGTATCAATTTAAATGCATTTGTATTAACTTTGAAGTTGCGAAGTCTATAACCCTTGCTAGACAGACCTAATGACTGTGAAACTTTTACTGTGGCTTGGTTACAACCTAAACAGGGACTTGGTCAAGTTTTAGTTGCAGCAAAGCTCATTTGAGCCCTCCACAATTAATTATGTCCTTGACCTTAATTGGAACTCTTAGGGTGTTCTAGGAATTTTCATGAAACAAACTATGACTTTCTGAAAACTAGATTTTCAGAGGGTTCTAATGGAGTTGGTCTCCCTTAATTTGAAGGTTCCTAGCTAAAGTTATGAGCTAAACAATTTCAGAGAAAATTCTGAAAATGTTTCTGAACATTTTCTATTTTCTCTGGAACAGTTTCACTAATCACACCATTAGGTGGATCATATGAGCTCAAATGGATCTGAAATTGTTATGGTAGTTCAGGTATATTTTGGTGAACATCCGAGCAAAATTTCAGGATTTTCCTCCAAAGGATTCTCCAGTTAAAATTCCTAACAGTTTAAACTTTGAGGAATTAATTCTGGAGAATTCTGGGTTTTCATGAAGTGAAACTTGATTTGCTGGAAAGTGCTCAGAAAGCTGAATCCAGCAAAATTTGGTTCACTCGATTTGGAGCTCTCTAGCCAAAGTTATGAGAATTTGAAGTTTGGAAGAATTCTGAAAATTGGGGAAAAAGTTTAAACTCTCGGGGCCCGCGGGGACAGTGTCGAGCGCGGAGGTGTCCGGCACACCGGGGATACCACACGTGTCGAGCGCGGAGGTGTCCGGCACACCGGAGCTCACAGGGTATTTGCGCGCCAGCACAGCCGATCCCCGGCCACACCCGATCCCGATTTAAATTCTTCAGCCGCTGACACGTGGGCTTGCCGGCTTCGTCTTCCTCCCGCCGTTCTCTCGCGCCCGCGCCGCCGACCTCGCCGGAGCAGACTCAGGGCTCGCCGGCTCGCCGCTGCCGGACCTCCCATGGGCTGAAACTCGCCGCCAGGGGTTGTCGACGTCGAGGAACACATCGGTGGCGTCAGGTCGGGCTGGGGGTGACCGGAAATAGCTCGGCGACGTGCCGCGGCCTCGGTTGAGGTTCGGCGCTGTCGACCGTGGGTCCTAACCCGCCAACACCTCGAACAAACGGTCCTACAGCATCAGTGTACCTCTGGGAAGCTCGACCAGGTGTAAAAAGGGTTCATGGATAGCGGCAAGTTGGTCGGCACCGTGTGACCGATCGTGCCCGCCCTCGGTCGAGCTCGAAATTCGTTACTCCTAGACAGTTTTACGCCACGGATGCAGAAAAGAATTTGATCGCCGGCTAGTCCAGCGTCTATGTGCAGGATTTGATGACCTCCGAAAGATCATAGAGCAAGAATTTAAAGAAACCGTACCGGAAGCTCGGTTTACGGTCGCCGGAGCAAAAACTGATAATTCACCGGCGAGAGTTCACGACGTGGCTTGAGCTTCAGGTGGAAGCAGCGTGGATTCCGTGCGCTCCTGTTGCCGCCCTTGCGGGACCGTGTAAACGCCTGTGGAACGCTGTCCACGGGCGTCTGACCTTCGGCTGTGGTTGAGTCGCCGCTGTGGCGATCGCTCTTGGGCAAAGGAGGTCGGAGCTCGGGGTTTCTGGCGTTGGGGAGGTGGAGCGCGATCTCAGGTGGTTGTCTAGCAGCTAAGAAACGAAGGAGGAGATGGTTTTTGTCGGTTTTCCCTATCGAGCAGAGAGCTGCGGCGAGAAACAATGCCGCTGCTCGGGTTTACCCGCGAGAAGATAAAGCCAGCCGACTCCTGCTCGGCTGAGGCGGTGCTGGTCGCGTGGGGGCACGAGCAAGCCGCCCTGGGCGCCAGCGCGCGGAGGGGGAAGCAGCTGGTGGCGCCGGTAGCTGCTCGGTGGTACAGCCGACAGCTGCTTGGTGGAATTTCCCACCGAGACTCTGACTTTGGTTGCAAGTTTCTCCTTCTTCCCTCTATGACATGTGGGTCCCACCCGGGGTTTTAACCTCTGAAATTTACTCCTAATTACTGTAGTGAACAGTGAACCCCATAATACCCCTGGTGATTCAGATTATTCACCCTTGAGCCATTCGAATTGAATAGGATTCGAATTGGGTTTGGTTTGAGTGAATTTCAGCACAAGTGCAGTTTTGAATTCAAAAACTGAGGCCCTTACAAGAACTAGTTTTGCTTTTAACATGGCCTAAATAAGGTTGAAATGGAAACTGGTCAGGGCTGTCATGGGAACAGCAGATCAGCAGTCCAATTTGTTTAAAATTTGAACTATGTTTCCAAGTTTTATGGGTTCAATGACATGTCTTATGTTATAACTCAGTGGTTTACGTTTTAAATAAATATTTGACATATCTCAAATATATTTTTACAGATGACAGCAAATAAACAGTTGGAGAACGGGTGGGTAATGTCCCACTGTTCTCACCGTAGCGGCTACCCGGAAGCATTGTGCCAAATGCTCCAATATTTCGGGTACAACCAGATGCCGCAGTACTTCGCCAAGGAAGAAGGTGAAGAGGCGAACAAAACGTGGACGATCCATGTCGAAGTCCCTGCAGGACCTACGCCACCTGGTTGGGTGCCGTTCACCGTCACGGTGAGAGGAAGACAACCGGAAGGGATGTGGCAAATGGCAGCCCGTGACACTATGTCACGTTTCTGCCAACTACACGTGCAGGCTATGGAGGGCACTCCATACGCGCTCGTTCCGGTGGAGGGACGGGCTCAGCATGTGTTGGAAGAGAGGTACCGGGAGGCAACAGATCCGAGTTGTCCAAGGTACAACCCCGCGGAGGCAAATCTCAGCCTCCAGATGAGGGCGGGAAACGCTGTGATGGACAGCCAAGCTGTTCATACGGAGCGTCTCGCCACAAAGCTCAAGGACAGTACGAGCCGTGGAGACCATTTCGAGAGTGCTCACACCGCACTCTGCAATGTGCTCCTTCCGACGATCAAGCGACTAAATGAACAACACAATCAGTTGCATCGTCTGAAGAAGGCAAAGAGGAAAAGCCGTGTCGACATCTCGGCGTTGCAAGAACTGGTACAGAATCTGACCCAGCAGAACGAGGAACTTACTCAAGAGCGGGACGATGCTATTGAGGAAGGGCAAGGCTGGGAAGAAGATTACAACCAGGCTATGGATGAGGTGCATGCTTTGCAGGACCTCGTACCTCCGGTATTGGGCATACCGGTGGTCTTGGGTCTTCCAGCAATGGGAGAACCCGGGATGGGAGAAGAGGTGGTAGATCCGGAGCCACCAGCAGAGGTACCAGAGGAGGACGACCCACAGAAGGTCGAGTTCTACTCCGAGTAGGGGGTTACGGTTGCCAAGTAGGGCAGCTAGGGTAGCGTAACCCAACTTTTGTAATCGGTGACATGTCGTGTAGACAGTAGCGTATGTATAGGTAGTGACGACATGAGCACGACTTCTCGGAAACCCGAGAATAATGTATCTTGTATAAAGTTTGTGCTTTGTCAATATATGTGAATGTTGTGCAAATTAATCATGTGTCACTTCAATACCTACTAATGCTTATGGAAGTTTAAGTAAGACATGTGCTAATTGCTGCTGTTTTGGAATTTCAGAATGACGCGTACTCGTGCCAACCCTGATGTTGGGGGTACTAGCCAAGGGGGAGAGACCTACCAAAAGCCTCCCGAGGACTCCTCGGGACCGCAGCAGCAGCAACAGCAAACACCGCCACCGCCACTGCCAACGGTTACATTGGCCGACATCGTCGTGGCAATGGCGGGTTCACATCAGCAGCACAAGGAGTTGCTGCAAACTTTAATTGTGAATACGTCTCTCCCAGAGAGACGTCAAGACCGTGAGGAGCGTCAACAGAGCTCCTACTCCGACTTCCTGGCGACTCATCCCCCGGTATTTTCAAGGGCGGATGAACCTCTTGACGCGGATAACTGGCTCCGCGCGATAGAGATGAAGTTTGGGCTGCTCCAGATAAGCGAGCAGCGCAAGACTCAGTTCGCGGTCCAGCAGCTCCAAGGATCTGCGAGCGCGTGGTGGGCCAACTTCTGTGCTTCACAGCCCAACAACCGAGTGATGACCTGGACGGAGTTTCGGACGGCCTTTAGGGCCTATCATATACCGCCAGGTCTGATGAAGAGGAAGACGCAGGAGTTCTTACACCTGCAACAAGGGAGCCGGAACGCGCTGGAATACTCCAGAGCGTTCAACGATCTCGCGCTCTACGCGTCGTATCACGCAGATACGGACGAGAAGCGGCGGGACCATTTTTACCAGGGGCTTAACCCGCTCCTGAAGGACAAGTTGGCGATATTCAATCGCAGCAGCCTCAACGACATCATTGATGCTGCGATTGTTCAGGAGGACTCCGGCAAGGAGTTGGCGGCGGCGGAACGAAAGTGAAGCGCGCCGCAGAGCAGCGGAGAAGGAGGCGGTCCTTCTCAGAAGTTTCGGATGGTGAATCGCCCACCATCAGGTCCACGCTGGCAACCACCACAGCGGTCGATGCCGTTCCGCAGTCGGCCGTACTCTTCACCGGCATTCAGGCCGGCACTGCCAGTACCACCACCGCAACAACAACAGCAGCAGCGGACGATGCCGCGTGCGTATGCACCTCAGCAGCGCATGCCGGGCTTTCGTCCCCCGAGCTCTACACCAGCAGCGGCGACATGTTACAAGTGTGGTTGTCCAGGACACTTCGCGGGCAGTTGCCCGGAGAGGCAAGGCGGCGGAGTGGCACCACAGTTTCCAGGGAGGAATCAACCCCGGAACCCTACTAATGCGCGGCGGGCAAACCCTAGGCCCGGCACCATCCACCAGCTTGCCATAAAGGACGTGCCGGAGGGCGAGCCAATCCTTGTGGGTATGTTCCAACTCCACCAGCATCCCGCTAGAGTACTGTTTGATTCAGGCGCCACGCATAATTTTATTAGCCAAGCTTTCATTGCTAAACACAGCTTGCCAATACTACCCACCGATAGTCCATATTTAATTTGTTCACCGGGTGGGAAGATTTCAGCAAGCGTAATGGTTTCCAAAGCACCATTATGCTTAGCGGGTAGAGTGTACCCCACGTCTCTCATTATCTTAGAGGGACAGAAGGTCGATGTCATCCTAGTGATGTCGTGGTTAACCCGCCACGGCGCTGTTCTAGACACCGTCCTTCGAGTCGTGCACTTAAACGCAGAGGTGCACGGTTCTCACTCATTATTTCTGGACAGTCCAGAAATAAAACATCCACGTGTCTATCAAGCCACAACCATCAGATTGGAGGATATTCCAGTGGTCCGAGAGTTCCCTGACGTATTCCCGGATGATTTGCCGGGAATGCCACCCGATAGAGAGGTGGAGTTCAAGATTGAACTTGCACCGGGAACCATGCCAATATCCTGAAGGCCGTACAAGAAGGGTTTTATTAGGCCGAGCTCCACACCATGGGGCTGTTCGGCATTATTTGTCAAAAAGAAGGATGAGACGTTGAGGCTTTGCATGGACTATCGTCCATTAAATGCCGTAACCATCAAGAACAAGTACCCGTTGCCACGGATCAACATGTTGTTTGATCAGTTGGTTGAAGCAAAGATCTTTTCCAAAATGGACTTAAGATCCGGGTACCATCAGATTAAGATAAGGTCTGAGGACATTCCGAAGACGGCTTTCTCGACGAGGTACGGACTTTATGAGTAGCTGGTCATGTCCTTCGGCCTCACCAATGCTCCAGCTCATTTCATGTACTTGATGAACTCGGTATTCATGCCGGAGCTGTACAAGTTTGTCGTGGTCTTCATCGACGACATCCTGGTATATTCCAAGTCGGAGGAAGATCACAAGAAACATCTGCGTATAGTCTTGCAACGGCTGCGGGACCACAAGTTATACGCAAAATTCAGCAAACGCGAGTTTTGGATATCGCAAGTCCCTTTTCTCGGGCATATCATCTCAGAGGAGGGTATCGCTGTAAACCCGAGCAAGATCACTCAAGTGCTGAATTGGAAATCCCCGAGAACTGTTCACGAGGTACGGAGTTTCCTCGGACTCGCGGGATATTATCGGAGGTTCATTCCGAACTTCTCGAAGATTGCCAAGCCAATGACAGAGCTGCTGAAGAAGGCTACCAAATATGTTTGGAGTCCAACATGTGAAGCAGCATTCAAGGCTTTAGTCAAGCACCTGACATCAGCACCGGTTTTGGCGCAGCCAGACACAACAAAACCGTTCGATGTGTACTGCGATGCATCCGGCATTGGGCTCGGATGTGTGCTGATGCAAGACCGAAGAGTGGTCGCGTATGGGTCACGGCAGCTTAGAAACCATGAGCAAAACTATCCAACTCACGACTTGGAGCTCGCTGCCGTGGTACTTGCACTGAAGATGTGGAGGCACTACCTACTCGGTAACCTCATACATTTATATACCGACCACAAAAGCCTCAAGTACATATTCACTCAGAAGGAGCTGAACATGAGGCAACGAAGATGGTTAGAATTGATAAAGGATTACGAAATAGAGATCCATTATCATCCGGGTAAGGCAAACGTAGTGGCGGATGCGCTGAGCCGCAAGTCACACGTCAACAATCTGACCATCACACCGTTGGAAGAGAGCGAACCACCACTACATATGATTCCACACGGAGCTCTCTACAACCTAGCTTTGATCCCCACCATCCGTGAAGAGATAGTGGCAGCCCAGAAGAATGACAAGGGAATGTCACATTTGCGGAGACGTGTAGACAGTGGGGAGTTGAAATGTTTTCGGAAGGACGGAGACGGCGTCCTATGGTTCAAGGACCGGATCGTCGTACCCCGAAACCCGGAGTTACGGAAGAAAATTTTTGATGAGGCTCGCTTATCAAAATTTTCTATTCACCCCGGCAGCAACAAGATGTATCAAGAACTCAGAAGCAAGTTTTGGTGGACACGGATGAAGCGAGAGACTGCAAAATACATGTCCGAGTGTGATACATGTCGAAGTGTGAAGGCAGACCATATGCGGAAACCGGGGCTGCTGCAACCACTGGGCATTCCTGCCTGGAAGTGGGAGGATGTGAGCATGGACTTCGTCGTCGGTTTACCCACCACCTTGCAGAAACATGATTCTGTGTGGGTGATCGTCGATCGGCTCACCAAAGTTGCCCATTTCATCCCGGTCAACACCAACTACAACGCTAAGAAGTACGCTGAACTGTACATCTCACGGATCCTATGCTTGTACGGCGTACCCCGTACCATCATATCGGATCGGGGCACTTTATTTGTGTCCCATTTTTGGAAGCAGCTGCACGCTGCCTTGGGGACGAAGCTGATCCGTAGTTCAGCATACCACCCGCAGACGGATGGACAAACCGAGCGGGGAAATCAAATTTTAGAAGACATGCTACGAGCTTGCGCTATCAACCACAGCAAGAATTGGGATGATCACTTGCCGTTAGCCGAGTTCTCGTACAACAATTGGTACCAAGCCAACATCAAGATGGCGCCCTACGAGGCGCTATACGGGCGGAAATGTCGCACACCATTGAACTGGTGTGAGTCTGGCGAAAGGGTTACCTTCGGGATTGACCTCGTCAACAACGCGGAAGAAATGGTTCGACTGATTCAAGCAAACCTAAAAGCCGCTCAATCCCGTCAGAAACAGTATGCGGACCGGAGAAGGCGCCCATTACAGTTCGAAGTTGGAGATCACGTATATCAACGGGTGTCTCCAATGAAGGGCGTAAACAGATTTGGTGTGAGAGGAAAGTTGGCACCCCGATTCATCGGTCCATTCCAGATTACCGAAAGATGTTGATCAGTGGCATACAAGCTGAAATTACCAGAAGCACTTTCAGGTGTGCACGACGTCTTTCACATTTCCCAGCTGAGGAAGTGGCTTAAGATATCAACTACTGTTCTGCTGGAAGAGATTGAAGAACTGCAACCGGATCTCACCTATCGAGAGGAACCGGTGCAGATTATTGATGAAAAGGCCCGAACCACACGCAACCGTACGTTGTAGTTCTACAAGTTTCTATGGAGTAATCACTCCATGGATGAAGCGACATGGGAGAGCGAAGAATTTCTTCGCGCTAACTACCCCGACTTTTTCACGTCGCATATCCGGTAATTTTCCACCGTCCTCTCTCTCATTTTCACCTTATAATCTCGGGACGAGATTCTTTTATGGGGGGAGGAATGTAAGGGCCTCAGTTTTTGGCACACATTTGAAGTGTTCATCACCACACCACACACCTCATTTGAGGAAAGATGATGAACACAAATGAAGAGAAAGTAACCACCATCAACATGCTCATTAGAGAACAAACTCACATATTGCCAAAGTGGTATTTCCCACATGTGATATAGGTGGGCTGGACATATAAAAACTCCTACACATTGCTAAGGATGTACATGCCAAGTTTCACCCAAATTCAAAACCTTTTTGAGGTCATTTTGGGTATAGCTAGAAAGAGGGCAGTTTGAAACCACATTCAAATTCAAACTCTTTTTATCCCATGAATTCAAAAGTGGGAGGCATATTCTTATTCAGCACATTTTTGTGACCTCACATACCAATTTTCACTTCATTTGGAGTTGATCTTGACATGAGCTAAGTGGGACAAATTCAAACTTTATTTGAATTCAAAACTGAACTTGTGCTGAAATTCATTCAAACCAAACCCAATTTGAATTCTAATCAATTCAAATGGCTCATGGGTGAATAATTTGAATCACCAGGGGTATTATGGAGCTCACTATTTACAACAGTGATTAGGAGTACATTTCAGAGGTTAAAACCCCGGGTGGGACCCACATGTCATAGAGGGAAGAAGGAGAAACTTGCACCCAAAGTCAGAGTCTCGGTGGGAACTTCCACCGAGCAGCTGCCGACTCCACGCTCGGGAGCAGCTGCGCTCGCCACCGAGGAGCAGCAGCGCCACCAGCTGCTTCCCGCGCCCACACGCGAGCCCAAGGGCGTTTCCAGGGCCCTCTTAAGGCGCTCCACAGGTGCAGGCACCGATCATTTCCTCCTCTCCCGCGATCACCGAGCCACCAACCTGCCTCCTCTCTG
Organism: Neostapfia colusana; assembly: GCA_030760725.1. Taxonomy (NCBI): domain Eukaryota; kingdom Viridiplantae; phylum Streptophyta; class Magnoliopsida; order Poales; family Poaceae; genus Neostapfia; species Neostapfia colusana. The sequence goes on along the minus strand of JASWHV010000007.1, from coordinate 96,132,221 downwards.
CTCGATCGGAGAACCGCGAAACCAGCTCACCTTCTCCCTCCCCGAGCTGCTAGACGGTCACCTGAGATCGCACTCTACCTCCCCAACGCCAGAAACCCCGAGCTCCGACCTCCGGTGCTCGAAAACGATCGCCACCGCGGCGACCTAGCCTCAGCCGAGAGTCAGGCGCCCGTGGACAGTGTTCCACAGGCGTTTTCACGGTCCAGCAAGGGAGGCAACAGGAGCGCGCGACCACCGTGCTGCTATCCTCCATGTTTGGAAGCAAACCGTGAAGAATCCACAGAAAATTCCCAGTTTTTACTCCGGCGACCGTAAACTGAGCTTCCGGTACGGTTTCTTTAAATTCTCGCTCTATGATCTTTCGGAGGTTATCAAATCTTGCACATCGACGCTAGACTAGCCGGCGATCAAGTTCTTTTCTGCATCCGTGGCGTGAAACTGTCTAGGAGTAACGAATTTCGAGCTCGATCAAGGGCGGTCATGGCGGGCACGATCGGTCACACGGTGCCCACCGACTTGCCGCCATCCCTGAACCCTTTTGGCACCTTGTCGAGTTTCCTAGAGGTACACCGATGCTGTAGGACCGTTTGTTCGAGGTGTTGGTGGGTTAGAACCCACGGTCGACGGCGCCGAACCTCAACCGAGGCCGCGGCACGTCGCCGAGCTATTTCCGGTCATCCCCAGCCCGACCTGACACCACCGACATGTTCCTCGACATCGACAACCCCCTATCGGCGAGTTTCAGACCATGGGAGGTCCGGCAGCGACGAGCCGGCGAGCCCCGAGTCTGCTCCGGCAAGGTCGGCGGCGCGGGCGCGAGAGAACGGCGGGAGGAAGACGAAGCCGGCTGGCCCACGTGCAGCGGCTGAAGAATTTAAATCGGGATCGGGTGTGGCCGGGGATCGGCTGTGCTGGCGCGCAAATACCCTGTGAGCTCCGGTGTGCCGGACACCTCCGCGCCCAACACGTGTCCCCACGGGCCCCCGAGAATTTAAACTTTTCCCCCGATTTTCAGAATTCTTCCAAACTTCAAATCCTCATAACTTTGGCTAGAAAGCTCCAAATCAAGTGAACCAAATTTTGCTGGATTCAGCTCTCTGAGTACTTTCCAGCAAATCAAGTTTCACTTCACGAAATTCCTTAATTCTCCAGAATTAATTCCTCAAAGTTTAAATTGTTTGGAATTTTAACTGGAGAATCCTTTGGAGGAAAATCCTGAAATTTTTCTTGGATGTTCACCAAAATATGAACTACCATAAAAATTTCAGACTCATTGGAGCTCATTTAATCCACCTAATGGTATGATTAGTGAAACTGTTCCAGAGAAAATAGAAAATGTTCAGAAACATTTTCAGAATTTCTCTGAAATTGTTTAGCTCATATCTTTAGTTAGGAACTTCCAAATTAAGTGAGACCAACTCCATTAGAACCCTCTGAAAATCTAGTTTTCAGAAAGTCATAGTTTGTTTCGTGAAAATCCTTAGAACACCCTAAAAGCCTTCAATTAAGGTCAAGGACATAATTAATTGTGGAGGGCTCAAATGAGCTTTACTGCAACTAAAACTTGACCAAATCTCTGTTTAGGTTGTAACCAAGCCCCAGTAAAAGTTTCACAGTCATTGGTTCTGTCTAGCAAGGGTTATAGACTTCACAACTTCAAACTCAATACAAACGCATTTAAATTAATACATATATCGCTTCTATCATGTAGTCGCTAAGGTCGAGGAGGAACCCGAAGTCCTATACTTCGTTACTCCGGAGGAACAGCTAGCCTACGACCAAGAGCAGAAAGGCAAGCCCCGGTTTGCGTTAACTTTTTTACAAATGTTTATTGTTTTGAGCACATACTTGTTTACTTTATTCTTTGCATTAGAGTCTTGTTTGGAAGCCCCACTGCATAGCCAAGAGAACCATGGGTTGGGTTTAGGATTGCAAACCCCGTTAGCTACTGCAATGCTAAGATAGAGTAGGATTCGGTACAAGTCGAGTAGTTGGAACTACTCGCGAGCATAGGCTAGAGGCACTCGACTTGGGTAGTGATAGCCCATGAAACACATGGCAAGAAAATGAGACCGAGCGGAGGGTAAGGGCAGCAGGACTTTGGGGCCTGTGTGCTGTAGCTCCGCTTGTGTCGATTGAGGACCGAGCCGTGTGCGGGCCTGTTGAACAAGCTAGAACGGTACCGAAGACCTACCGGCTATATGGGAACCGGGAAACCGATGTAACTCGGGTAGCTGGGTATTGAGGCATTGCCCGTCGTTCAGAGGGTAGGTTGAGAGCTTGAGGTGTAAATCGGCTGGCGGCACGGAGATGCACGTGCAGAGACCTCTTGCTCGGGACGATGGGACCGGTTCAATATTTGGCTGACGGGTGAAAGGTGGTTGCGTACGGCGTCCGTGATGGTTGTTGTAGGCAACATCGAGTACGGGCGTACGTGACGGGTTGTTCGGGTAACCCTGCCAGTGTAAATCGATTATAATCGCCGTCCCTCGCGGTCAGTGAGTACCACTTGTTCACTGTACCGTGACATAGAAATAATAGGCTAGTTACATGTTAAAATGTTGCTGATTGAAAGATGGACTTGATTGCTAGTGAATTGCTGTAGTTTAGAGCTAACTAAAGTTCATTTCAACTTTGGGCAGAGTACATGAGAGAAATGCGTTTCCTGTTTGATTGCGGCTCTCTCATGTACCTCGGCGTAAGGTTCTCCACAACCTGCTGCTAAAACTTGAAAGTAATGCTCTACTAATTAGGCGAGTCACAACCCTACCGTTAGATAGGATGGTTACTTCAGCCTTCCAATCTTCATGTCCGAGATGGGGGACTTTCTTTAGAAGGTACTCCAGGTATAAGATGCAGCAATCAAGGAACTCTCTCAGCTCCCTTGTTATGTGTCCTCCCTCCATCCGGTTTGACTGGAATTCCTGAGCAGAATGGATGACCCGTTCATCATCTTCATTCTCGGCCTCAGAAGGTAGTGGCTTCTCTCCGTGTTCATCTTATTGGGGTGCAGCTTCATGGGGCTCCGCTGGGTGTAAGCCCGCGTGGTATTCCTCCTGAGGTGCGTACCAGTGCTGTTCTTGTTGTGGATCATCTTCCATGTTATCCTCGAATGGTTCACCTCTTCCGGATCCTCTTCCTCTTTGATAGGGCCATTGCCTCATCCTCATCATGAGGTTCCGTTTTCACCTCCTCCCAATACGGTCCATCGGAAACCTCGATGGGGTTAAGTGCGCTTCCACGTGGCGATGGATGAGTTCTCATGCATGCTGCGCTCCTAGTGATCGTCATCTTTAAAAGACACGAGAACCTTAGAAAAGAGGGTAAATAAATCCAAAAATTCAGCAGCTATGAAGCAAGAAAACAGAAGGTGTGGCTGTCCAAAAGAACAGAAGAATGGGTTGAAAATAGTGCCTTGCGGTGGCTGAGTTGACAAGTAAAATGCAGCAGCAAGCACTTTTTGAAAATAGCAGTTTAGAGGGTTGTTCCTATGTATTTTTGAGTGTCCATTCTACCTAGGCTTGCGTCCCACAGTTAACATGGCTCGGGTACCAATTTGTGACACCTAGTTCCGAAAATGAACCAAGTGATGCATATGTTTGTCCAGGATGTTCACCACACATACACAGATACATCACAAAATGAATTCAGAACATAACCACGTTACAAATAGTGCTTAAATACTTTATTACAATAGTTCAATGTCTCAATCATGAGTATCTAATTTATTTTGCAGTGGAAAACTCAGTAGAGGAAGTAAACTAAGACGGCAGTGCTCCAATCTCCGACTCCACAGGAAGCCGACAGTAGTGCGCATGCCTAGTACTCCACCTGGTATTCAAAGTACTCTTCTCCTGTAGCTTAATTATTTTTGGAAATGCAAGGGTGAGTATATGTCATACTCAGCAAGTTCGGGAAAGTATGACATGTAGCATAAAACAAGGTCAGAAGCCAAGGTTCATTGCAGCAAGCAAGTTTTATTTCATAATCACAAGAAAAACATCCTACAATGTCTAGGTGAATTTAAATCCCATCAAGAAGATGTAATTTGTCATCATCAATACCATCATACTTCAACATTTATTAAGTCTTAACCAGCCAATGCACATTCTCAAGCTATCTCATATTCACAATTTCTCATGATCAACACATATTCTCATAACCTAATCCAATCTCACTTGTATAACCAAAACCAGTCCCAATGACAATACATAACCATGCCCAAATAACCATCCCAAGTTTTGCCTCTAATCATGGAAGTTGGCCAGGTGCTTGTAACCGGAAGCACGACTCTCATGATATATAGTTTTACACTCTGCAGAGGTGGCACCACATTACCCACAAGTTAGTGATTTCATCACCCGTCGGCGACTAGAGAAAACCTCCATTCTGCTAATACACCATCATCGGTGTATGACCAAGAGATCACAAAATAGCCTTTACAAAGGGGCTACTAGATAGTAAGGACCCACTGAGATTTCACCGGTAGGCTTGAATCTCCATTCTCCCACCCATGGTCCCCTCGTGTGCCATGCAGTTCCTAGGGCAGTCCTCCTCGACTCCATTCCCTGCGCCATCCAATGGTCCATAACAAGCTAGCAACACACCTAATTAGTTAGCTAAGCCGCATCCATATTTTAACTTGTGGTGGCACTGTTTTCCTGGCATATTCTCGCATGAACCGGTCCATAGATCTAAGGCAAGCAAACCTCCATCTCATTCAACATAACCACAAGCCAAGCTTGCCTAGATCTTGACACGGACCGAAATCCGTACAATCCAGGATCACAGAGGGTGGTGCCGCACGATGCGACACCCGACAGCACACACGATAAGGAAACATAGTATTAAATTGAAAACATGCTGAATTTGTACAAAAGTATACAATCTGCAGGATCGAGGAGCACGTGAAAAGCTACCAGAGGGGGTGAATGGTAGATTTAAACTTTTTAGCAGAAGCAACAAAAACCCCCTCGGCAGAAAATCGATCTGTTAAACTGATCTACATGTGTTCAACCGTGACAAAAGTGGTATATATTATAGAGAATAAAGTCACGAAGACACGACAACAAGAATCACAGAAATCCATCAAGAAAACTCAAGTTATGATCGAAAGATTAAACGAGGGTCAATCTGTTCTACTCGAGTAAAAACCAGATCTGCAACACTACAAAGAAACTCATGTAGATCAGAAACTACAAATCCAATGACCGTGAATTTTCACAGATGATAGATAATCAAGTTGTGGAGACAAGCCAAAAATAATCACGTCAATTGGATCTGTAAAACTCGAGTTATGATCAAAACACTGAAGCACTGTCGTGCTGTCCAGAAATTCGACGAGAAAGACTTGACAAAAACAAGTCGGACGAACAAGGCACAAAAACTCCTCTAAATTACAAATTTTATTGAACAAAACATAAGAGGAACAGACCAAGGTCGTCTTACCACGAGCTCTGGCTTCCCTTGCTTATATAACCAGCCCGGTGGCCAACCCAATTTAAACTAGGAATCTAATCCTACTCAGTTTCTGAACCGAAACTTTCCATAACTGCTCAAGACTCTTCTATACGCAGATAGAAGCAATCTTAAAACTTCCAAACGCCTTAGGAACGTATCCCACATTCCTAAAACAACTCGACTTCGTGTCCCACACGAAATCCTATCATAACCAATTCAAATCTTTCCATATTTGAGCCATAACCGACTCAGCCGCAGCCTGAGTCCATAATCCAGCCGGTTGGACCTTTCCTACCAATTCTTTACGTCCACATCTCTTAATCACGCCTTGGAACCATGTTGCCACGTCCATGCACTCCTTTCACACGTGCAAACACCTTCCAACAACGTCCACATACCTTCATATGCATTGTTCTTGATCCAAACATGCTGCGCAACCTCCCGATCAACTCAACCACAATTCCTCCTGAACTTGGTTGTTGAACCTCATCTTCACCCTAAGACTAGTTCAATGGATCCCATCACCATCCATATCTCGAACTCAATCAACACCTGCACATGAATAAATAACCAATACTTTCAAGCACAAGTCTGCGACTTGACTCACGTTAGTTCCGAAAACCACAACACCTTACGTGAACACCTCATATAAGCATGTTGCAAACCATAGCAAAATGTTAACCACCATAAACAGCCATAACACTTCAAAAAACTTAGTAAAATAATACTAAGCAAACTTTACATAGATGTAAAGCAAGTTCGAAACATTTGCATGGTAAAAACAGAACCATTGCGATTTAGCTTCGGACCATGCCAAAGCTAACCGGACCTTGAGCCGGAGCTTACCAAAGCTAGCAGCACCTAGCACCAGAACTTACCAAAGCTAGTCGGACCTACCGCCGGAGCTAACCAAACACATGTCGGACTTAGCCATAGCAAGTCAGACTTTACGTCGGATCTTGTCGGAGCTCAGACCTAGAGTCGGACCTTGACAAAAAGAGTGTTTTGGCAGAATTCAAAACTTTTATCATGTATTCAGCACACATAGGTCTCACACAATCTTCAGTTACAACTCCTGTACAGAGTCTACTACAGCGGAAGGTATTTATACCACTCATGCCAACACCTAACTAGCAAAAGTTAGTTTTCCGGCCCTACAGACAACCCACACTAGCTCCACTCAGCCTCAACGCAGCGTGTATGGCTCCCACACCGCCGTAGTCCCTGACGGAGGGTAGCCCTCGCCGGTGGACTCGTACTCCAAGTTTGTGCGGTACTCTTCACCTGCAAACACTTATTGCAGCAATCGTGAGCACGATGGCTCAGCAAGTCTTAACCGACTCTCCTGCACATGAAACTCTACATGCAAGTCATACTCAAATATAGGATGAAAGTTTGCAGCAAAAGGACACGCCTACAAGTTCATCGTTAATTGCTCTTTTAGCCACAAATTAACGGTTCATGAATATTAAATGTAGTGAGCAATATTTGGTGGCACACATGTAGCAATACAAGTTATACATATCAGCAGTATTGAATCACAACGTTCCATATTTTAACCTATGTCACGACTCAGTGACCAAGTGGTACTCATTACCGCGATGGACGGTGAATCGACTGGATATTCACCTGCAGGGATACCCAAATAGCACGTCACGTACGCCCATCCGTGGAGCTGCACAGCACGCTCACTCGATGTCGTACGGAACAACCTTTCACCAAACAGCCCAAACGTCGAACCGGTCGGACCAAAACGGACAGGAGGTTCCCTGACACGACCCCACGGTCTTGTCGAGCCAGGATCACACTGAGGGGTGCTGCGTTGCACAGCACCGGATAACACACATCAAAGGCATAAAGCGGAAGCAAAGTTTTATTACATAAAGTGGTTTATTAATATTTTTACATCAAAATATGTCCAGTCTACACTCACGGGCGTAGAGTACGCATCAAGTTCACGTTCAGCCCGTGAACGTGTCCTTGCTAGCACACACGCACACTAACACGGCGGCGTGCACGACTCCCACTTGACGGGGTTCCCCTCCTGGGGTTCCGTCTCCTCCTCGGGAGTCCCTTCCTCATAGAACCCTGCAAAAGCTTCAAACACAAGCAGTGAGCACGATGGCTCAGCAAGACTGACCCGTCTATCCTAAACATGGAACTTCTACATGAGGGGTGATGGGTACATGAGATAAAACAATTTGCAAAGGACTCACCTAATTATTGGAACCTTACTTTCAGGTTTTAGCAGCAGATTGTGGAGAACCTTACGCTAAGGCACATGACAGGGCCACAATCAAACAAGAAACGCATTCCTCTCATGTACTTTGCCCAAAGTTGAAAAGAACTTTAGTTAGCTCTAAACTACAACAAATCATTAACAATCAAAGTCCATCTTTCAATCAGCAACATTTTAACATGTAACTATCCTGTTCTTTCTACGTCACGGTACAGTGAACAAGTGGTACTCACTGACAGTGAGGGACGGCGATTATAATCGATTTACACCTGCAGGGTTACCCGAATCACCCGTCACGTACGCCCGTACTCGATGTTGCCTATAACAACCATCACGGACGCCGTACGCAACCACCTTTCACCCGTTAGCCAAATGTTGAACCGGTCAAATCGTCCCGAGCAAGAGGTCTCTACACGCGCATCTCAGTGCCGCCAGCAGATTTACACCTCGAGCTCTCAACCTACCCTCTGAACGACCAGCTATGCCTCAACACCCAGCTACACGAGTTACATCGGTTTCCCGGTTCCCATATATCCGGTAGGTCTTCGGTACTGTTCTAGCTTGTTCAACAGGCCCGCACACGGCTCGGTCCTCAATCGACACAAGCGGAGCTATAGCATCCAGGCCCCAAAGTCCTGCTGCCCTTACTCTCCGCTCGGTCTCATTTTTCTTGCCATGTGTATCATGTGCTATCTCTACCCGAGTCGAGTGCCTCTAGCCTATGCTTGCGAGTAGTTCCAACTACTCGACTTGTACCGAATCCTACACTATCTTAGCATGGCAGTAGCTAACAGGGTTTGTAATCCTAATCCCAGTCCATGGTTCTCTTGGCTATGCAATTGGGTTTTCAAACAAGACTCCGATGCAATAAGTAATCATACTCAAGTAAGTGCTCAAATCAATAAAACTTTGTAAAAAGGTTAATGGAAACCAGGGCTTGCCTTGCTGCTCTTGGTCGTAGGCTAGCTTCTCTTCCGGAGTAACGAAGTCTAGGACTTCGGGTTCCTCCTCGACCTTAGCGACTACATGAGATATAAGTACATGTATCAATTTAAATGCATTTGATTTTAATTTAAACTTGTGAAGTTTTAATTTTCACTAGACAGAACCAATGACTCTGCAATTTTTACTGTGGTTTTGTTACAACCTAAATAGAGACTTAGCCAAGTTTTAGTTGCAGCAAAGCTCATTTGAGCTCTCCACAATTAATTATGTCCTTGACCTTAATTGGAACTCTTAGGGTGTTCTAGGGATTTTCATGGAGCAAGCCATGACTTCCCGAAAACTATATTTTCATAGGGTTCTAACGGAGTTGGTCTCACTTAATTTGAAGGTTCCTAGCTAAAGATATGAGCTAAACAATTTTCAGAGAAATTCTGAAAAATGTTTCTGAATATTTTCCATTTTCTCTGGAACAGTTTCATTAATCACACCATTAGGTGGATCAAAGGAGCTCAAATGGATCTGAAATTTTTATGGTAGTTCAGGGATATTTTGGTGAACATCCCAGCAAAATTTCATAATTTTCCTCCAAGGGATTCTCCAATCAAAATTCCAAACAGTTTAAACATTGAGGAATTAATTCTGGAGAAATAAGAATTTTCATGAAGTGGAACTTGACTTGATGGAAAGTACTCAGAGAGCTGAATCCAAAAAAATTTGGTTCACTCGATTTGGAACTTTCTAGCCAATGTTATGAGGATCTGAAGTTTGAATGAAATCTGAAAATTGGGGAAAAGTTTAAATCTGCCGGTGGGTCCACAGTACACGTGTCGGACACGGGAGCGATGGCACACCGGGGTCTATGGGGTTTTTGCGTGCCAGCACACCGGATCCGAGCCGCAGCCCGATCCCGATTTAAAATATGAGCCGCTGACAGCCGGGTCCCACCCCCTTCATCTACCTCTCGCCGCCCGCTCTCTGATGCCGCGATACCTCGCCGGAGAGCTCGCCGGCAGCCTCTGTGGTTCTTCAAACTTCATGATTCTGGCCGCCCCTGCCTACTTCCACTCGGGGAACATGATTCCGGGCTCAGTTCGTCATGAAAATGGCTGGTGCACGGTCGGCGACGAGTGGCAGCCTAGGGAGAACTTTGGCCGTGTCGGCCGACCCCCCTAGCACCCCAACCGATCGATCTAAGGGTCGTCGAGCACCAGTGGACCCTAGGAAAGGTCGACATGAGCTCCACAGAGCTCAGGAAGGGTCGTGTTGGGCTGTCACCGTGTGACCTAGGCCAGAAATCGGGATTTCTACTAAAACTCGAAGAACAGCGGTTTCCCTCCATGGTTCTTCGTGGTTTCTGCTCCTATGGACTCGTACGGGCACCTAGAAGTGATTCTCCCCATGAGAGGATGAGTGATGCAGTGTGGCTTACAAATTTCTCTGATCGGTGCAGAATCCACTTTTGCACACCGTCGCGAAAACATGAAATTCCGGCCTGAGCAGTGTTTGTCACACCTCTGGAGCTTGCGGGAATGAAAGAGGGACTGAAGGCGAACCTCTTTGCTGTTCACAGCTCTGTGAACGGTGGGCTGTGGTGGCCGGACGGATCGTTCCCGCGGTGGCGGCTCGAGCTGAACCAGCAGGGAAAAGATTGTCGCGGTGGAGCTCGGGGAGGACTGCTCCGGGCTTGGAACCGACGCGAGGGTGTCGAGGAGGGCTTGGCGCACCCGGTGCTGGTCTTAGATCGCCGGGAGGATCACTGGATCGGCCGGGCGATGAGGAACCGAAAGTTCACTTGGGCGGCGAGGAGTTTCAGTCTGTTGGGCGAGAACGCGTCGGGGTAGGGATGGGGAGCACCGGCGACCGTTCAGGCGCATAGATAAGGGCCCCGTGAGTCGGTTCAGCGGCCGTGGCGGCAAGCAGCTGGTGGTGCAGCGGCCTCCCCTCGGTGGCGCTCTCGGGAGAAGCTCGGGGACCCGAGCACTGAAAGTCCACTCGGTTAAATTTCCTCAGTGGCTGACATGTGGGTCCCAGTTTTCTTTTAACCTCTGAAATTAACTCCATATTACTGTTGTAAACAGTAGTCCCCACAAAGCCCATGGTAATTTGAAATATCTATCCCTGAGCCATATGAATTGGTTAGAATTCAAATTGGGTTTGGTTTGACTAAATTTCAGCACATGTTCAGTTTGAAGTTCAAATAAAGTTTGAATTTGCTACCCTTAGCTCATGTCAAGATCAACTCCAAATGGAGTAAAATTAGTGTGTGAGCTCACAAAAATGTGCTGAGTAAGAATATGCCTCACACTTTTGAATCCATGGGATAAAAACAGTTTAAATTTGAATTTGGGTTCAAACTTCCCTCTTTTTAGCTATACCCAAAAGTACCTCAAAAAGGTTTTGAATTTGGGTGAAACTTGGCATGGACGTCCCTAGCAAGGTGTAGGAGTTTTCATATGTCCAGCCCCTAGATGATGCATGTGGGAAATACCACTTTTGCATTTTGTGAGTTTATTCTCTTATGAGCATGTTGATAATGGTTAATTGCTCTTCAAATGTGTTCATCAACTTTCTTCAAATGAGGTGTGTTGTGTGGTGATGAACACTTTACACATGGGTCAAAAACTGAGGCCTTTACATTCCCTACAAGGAGCATATCTCTATGCCCGTTAGCGGATTTCCACCTTTCTGCCCTCAACCTACACCTATAAATCGGTGCGTTATGCCTCGACACCCGGAGGTATAGGTTACATCAGTTTATCAGACCCCATATATCCGGTATGCCTTCGGTACATTCAAACATGATCAGCGTGGGCCGCACACGGATCGGTCATCAATCGACATGGACAGGGCTACGCAGATAAGACTTCCTCTTGCTGATTCCTAGCCCCTGCCTAGTCTCATTTTTCTTACTAAGGTTGTCTCACATCTCGAACCAATCCCGTGTGTAACGAACCCTATACCCGCGAATAGATTCCAGCTAATCGACTTGTACCGAAGTCTATAAAAATTAAGCACAGCATGATCTACTCGAGGACTTAGACTCTACTCTCACTCCCTTTCGAATAATCTGGTTATGCATATGGAGTGTCAATCATCCGACACCTAATGCACATACATACTTCAAACTAAGTGAGTATAAAGAAAAATCTTGATAAAACTTGTTAAATGCAAACCGGGGCTTGCCTTGTTGCTGCTTGTAAGGGGTTAATGTCTCCTCTGGAGGTATGAAGTCCAAAATCTCCGGGGTCTCCTCGCGTTCAGCGACTACACGTAATCAATTTAACGATATGTCAATTTTAAATGCAAATGTGTTGAATTTAGTACATAAAGACTATAACTCTAGCTAGACATCCCATTTGTCTCTGAACTTTTTACTGTGGATTGATAAGAATCTAACAAGAGACTTGACCAAATTTCATTTGAAACCAAGATTATTTGAGCTCTGCACAAATAAAAGCCTAAATGGTCATTACTAAAGCTTCTAAGGATTTCCAGGGATTTTCATGGATGAAACCATTACTTTATGCAGACTAGAGTTTGAGATGGTTCTAATGGAGTTGGTTTCATGTAATTTGAAGAATATTAGAGAAAGTTATGCCCTAATCAAGATTTGAGAAAATTCTGAAAAAAAAATTCTGTACATTTTTCTATTTTCTCATGGCAGTTCACTTAATCACACCATTAGAGGTACTAAATAAACTTGGATACACCTGAAATTTTTCATGTGACTCAAGGATTTTCAAATGAACATCCTAGCCAAATTTTAGAATTTTCCATAAAGGGAATATCCAGATAAAATTCCACCCATTTTAAAATTTAGGGAATTAATTCTGGAAAAGTAATTGGGTTCTTGAACTGAAACTTATTTTGCCGGAAAGTACTCAGAGAGCTGAATCCAACAAAATTTGTTTCACTAAATTTGGACCATCCTAGAAAAGTAATGGGCATTTGAAGTTTGATCTAAATTCTAAAATTGTTGGAAATGTTTAAAACTCTGACCACAGGCCCCACCCCCTCAGCCTTCTTCTACCTCGCGCAAGAACTCTCGGGCGGCAGCGCGCGCCGGTGAGGTCCGCCATAACAGCATTACCGGCCGTCTCCAGAGCTGGTACTCGCCGCATCTAGGTGTTAGACCTCTGGAAACTCATTGGTGGGGTTTGCTAGGGCTCTAGGTGGCTGGAACCTAGTCGGCGACGGCGACAGCGGCAGCATGAACTCCAGTGATGTCGCCCGAGCTCTACCAAACCTTGTTTTGGAAGCGATTTCCTCCTACAGCTCCGTGGTGACATGCTAAGCACGGATGCGGAGCCGGTTTGTCGTGAAAACGGCTGCAGATGGGAGCTCACCGTTGACCAAGGTCAAAACTCGGTGCGACCCAAAAACTCGAAGAACAGAGCCGATACTAGATGTTTTTTGGTGCTTGTCGATCCTATATGATCGTAGGGAGGTCTAGGATGTGTGGTTCAATGGATATGAGCTTCTATAGCCTGACATCAAGAATATCGAAGATTTGATCAACTCGGCTCTATGAACTCGCGATCGGTAAAAAAAGAAATTCTCCACTGACAGTGCATGAAATGGTGTAAGGTTTTCACCGTAAGTTCAAGCAGCCTATGTCGTGTATGTTTGCTGTTGATGGTTGCCCACGAAATGGCTTAGAACGGAGGCACACCGGGGAGCAGAAGGGCGGTCGGTGGTAGCAAAGTGCGGCCGAAGAACAGCGCGTTTGGGAGCTCAGCTCGGGTACGAAATGATGAGAACAAAGAGGTAGCTCGGTGTGCCTGCTCCTTAAGGCGATGTTTTGCCTGTGAGGTGGAGGTTTGGGTCGAGTGTGGCCTTACGTGGCCGAGCGGCGCTCACCGAGAGAATTCCGGCTCTGTTGAGTCAGTTCTCTCTGTTCTCACTCACTGACATGTGGGCCCATTTCTCCCCTCTAATTCTTTTCCATTCCTTGCTGCAAATATCTAAGCTACTCACAGTAAAAGGGTAGACTTAGCCACAAAGTCATGGAATGAATTTGAATTCCTTAAATTGAAGTTTGTTTGGCTAAATTTGATTCATATTTGAATTTGAATTTAAAATTCAGTTTCGAATTACTTCAAATATAGCTCCTGACAATATGAACTCCAATGAGGATGAAAATTGGTGGACTAACTCAGAAAAATGTGCTGGGTTTGAATATGATGTCATCTTTTGAATCCAAGTGAGGAATGTAGCTGAAATTTGAATTTGCATTCAAATTAGCCCTTTTTGCAAATGGATCAAAAATTTCATCAAAAGAATTATAACTTGCATGAAACTTGGCAAGAGCACTTCTAAGAATGTTTAGTGCCTAATGGTGAGCTCAGCCTCTCATGTTTATATGTGTGAGATCCTACTTTTGGATTTCGGAGTTCTTCCTCTAATCAATCTCTTGATGGTGTTTACTTGCTCTTCACATGTGTTCATGAGGTATCCACAAAATGAGCTGGTTTGTGGTGATGTGATGAACACTCTAGCAAGTAAAATCTTTGGTTTTTACATCCCTTCCCCCTTAACAGAATCTCATCCCGAGATTACCAAAGAAGAGACAAAGATGTAATAGGAATTACCCGTGATGAGACGCCATGAAATCTGGGTAGTTTGAGCGAAGGAAATCTTCTCTCTCCCACGTCGCATCCTCAGCGGTGTAGTTGCTCCACAAGATCTTGTAGAACCACAGCGTTCGGTTACGCGTGGTCCGAGCCTTCTCATAAATAATTTCCACCGGATATTCAGCGTAGGTTAAATCCGGTTGCAACTGGCCAATGTCTTCAGTGGGAACAGAAGCCGTATACTTTAGACATTTCCGGAGTTGAGAAACATGGAACATGACATGAACACCAGGAAGAGATGCCGGAAGTCCCAGTCTATATGCCACTGGTCCGCACTTCTTGGTGATGGCATAGGGTCCAATAAATCGGGGAGCGAGTTTCCCCTTTACGCCGAATCGCGGACGCCTTTCATCAGAGACACACGGAGGTACACGTGTTCCCCGATGTCGAAGTGTAGCGGCCTACGCTTTTATTCAGTGTAACTCTTCTGTTGGGATTGGGCGGCCTTCAAGTTTGCTTGAATTACCTGAACTCGCTCTTTGGCGTCGTTCACTAAATCAATCCCGAACGTGAACCTTTCACCGGACTCGCACCAGTTCAATGGGGTGCGGCATTTGTGACCATAGAGAGCCTGATAGGGTGCCATCTTGATACTCACTTGATAACTGTTGTTATACGAGAATTCCGCCAACGGTAGATGATCATCCCAATTGTTACCGTGGTGGATCGCACACGCTCTCAGCATGTCTTCTAACACTTGATTCACCCTCTCAGTTTGTCCCTCGGTCTAAGGGTGATATGCAGAGCTTCTAATCAGTTCGGTACCCAAAGAAGCATGCAACTGCTCCCAGAAATGAGCCAGGAACAGTGCACCTCGATCTGAGATTATGGTCTTGGGTACCCCATGCAAGCATAAAATTATTGCAATGTATAACTCCGCATACCTGCTGGCATGGAAATGCGTATGCACGGGAATAAAGTGAGCCGACTTGGTTAACCGGTCAATGATTACCCAAATGGAATCATGCTTGTGAAAAGTCAGGGGTAACCCCACAATGAAGTCCATGCTCACATCTTCCCATTTCCATGCTGGAATTTTCAAGGGTTGCAGCAGCCCTGATTTCCTCATGTGATCCGCCTTCACTCGACATATCACATTCAGATACGTACTTTGCAATTTCCCACTTCATCAGTGTCCACCAAAATTTACCCATCAAACCTTGGTACATTTTGTTGCTGCCCGGATGAATGGAGAACTTAGACAAGTGAGCTTCATAAAGGATCTTCTTCATTAGCCCCATATTTCAAGGTACGACTATGCGGTCATTGAACCATAGCGTCCCCTCTTCATCCTTCCGGAAACATTTGATGTCACCGCTGTCTATCCGTTTCCGGAGATATGCCATGCCTTTGTCAATCTTCTGAGCTGCAATAATATCCTCCATAATAGTAGGGATGAGAGCAAGGTTGTAGAGTGATCCATATGGAACCAAGTATAAACTCGGTTCTTCCTCTTCCATCGGTGTAATGGTAAGGTTATGGACATGTGCTTTCTGACTCAGCGCGTCGGCAACCACATTCGCCTTGCCACGGCGGTAATGAATCTCATTCTCATAGTATTTGATTAATTCTAACCACCTCCTTTGTCTCATATTCAGCTCCTTTTGTGTGAATATATACTTTAAGCTCTTGTGGTCGGTGTAGAGATGCATCAAGTTTCCAAGAAGATAGTGCCTCCACATTTTCAGCGCCAATACCACAGCAGCGAGCTCAAGATCATGAGTCAGATAGTGCTGCTCGTGGTTTCGATGTTGGCGTGAGCCATATGCAACCACACGTCCTTCTTGCATCAACACGCAGCCAATCCCGATACCGGACGCATCACAATACACGTCGAAAGGCTTGGTCGTATCCGGTTGAGCTAAGACTGGGGCTATTGTGAGATGCTTAACCAATGCTTGGAACGCTCCTTCACATGCTGAGTTCCAAACATATTTCGTCCCCTTCTTCAATAATTCTGTTATCGGCTTAGCAGCTTGGAGAAGCTTGGGATGAACCTCCAGTAATATCCCGCTAAACCGAGGAAGCTTCTGACTTCATGGACAGAAGTAGGGGCTTTCCATTTCAGCATTTGTTCAATTTTGCTTGGGTCAACCGCAACGCCTTCGATTTAGATGATATGTCCTAAAATGGCACTTGGTTGATCCAAAACTCTCATTTGCTGAACTTGGCATAGAGTTTATAGTCCCACGATCATTGAAGGATAATACGTTAGTGCTTGGCGTGTTCTTCTTCCGTCTTGGAGTAAACCAAGATGTCATCAATGAACACGACCACGAACTTGTCCAACTCTGGCATGAATACTGAGTTCATGAATACATGAAATGTGCCGGGGCATTGGTGAGACCAAAATACATGACGAGATATTCATATAGTCCATGTTTCATCGAGAATGCCATCTTCGGGATATCCTCCGCTCGAGTCTTTATTTGATGATATCCAGAGCGAAGTTCCATCTTTGAAAACACCCTTGCACCCACAAGTTGATCAAACAGGATGTCAACGCAGGGCAGTGGATATTTGTTCTTGATGGTGATGGCGTTGAGCGGTCGGTAATGCACACACAACTTCAAGGTTTCATCTTTCTCTTCTTGACGAACAGTGCCGAGCATCCCCAAGGCGAGGAACTCGGTCTAATGAAACATTTGCTCAACAAGTCATTGAGCTGTACCTTCAACTCATCCAGCTCATTCGGAGCCATCTTATACAGTCTCCTTGATATTGTTGTAGTCCCGGGTGCAAGTTCAATCTTGAACTCCACGTCCCGTTCAGGTGGCATGCTCGGGAGATCATCTGGGAACACATCGGGGTATTCTCGGACTATGGGGATGTCCTCTAACTTGGGAGCTTCAGTATGATAGGTGGCTGAAACTTCCGGGACAGGGTTGTCTAATACGAGTGAATGCGGACGGTGGAGTGCAGAGTTGATGTGAACTGTCCGTGATAAAGTTTCCAGGACAGCGCCATGGTAACTTAGCCATGATATTCATAAGATTGCATCAATTTTCTGCCCCTTAAGAATAATCATAGTAGTGGTAAATATTCTCCCACCTAAGCACAGTGGTGCTTTTAGAATCATCACATTTGCTGAAATCTTCCCTCCCGATGAGCTGATCATATATGAACACTCGGTTGAAAAGACTTGCAGTTGATGCTTAACCACATACGATGCACTTATGAAGTTGTGGGTTGCACCCAAATCAAATAAAATGATGATTGCACAATCGTTGAGAGTTAACGTACCCGCCAGCACGTTCTCTTATTCTGGGGTGTCCTCATTGTCGAGGTAACGAACGCCCCTGGGTCGCTGGCCACCCTTCTTAGCCAGTGGTCGGCCACGAGTACCGCCCTGATGTTGGGCTTGCCAGCTGCTTTGCTGCCCCTCTGGACAGTCCTTCGAGAAATGACCCGCCTGGGCACACGTATAGCACGTGTAGCGAGGCGGTCCTCCGCTTACTGGTGGACGGAATCCCGGGGCGCGTTGTGGCTGTGGAAACGCCCAAGGTACCATCTTCTGCTGTTGCTGCTGTTGCAGTCGCGGTGGTGGTATTGGCGGTCAGAATGTGGGTGGCTAATCAGGACGACCCCCAAACTGTTGAGGTCGTGCCGGTGGATGCCACTGCTGACCAGATGGTGTCCGATACACCATTCGGTATTTCTGAGGAGCTCGACCCCCGCTGCTCGGTGGAGCGCTGTGCTTCCGCTGCTCAGCCACAAATTCCCGCTGATCATCTTCTTGCATAATCGCAGCATTGACGAGGTCGTTGAAGGTGCCGTGATTGCATTGCGCGAGGCAGTCTTCATCTCGGGATTTAAACCCTGATTGAACTGCTCGTGCTTCCTCTCCTCGGTGGAGATGTAGTCCGACGCGTACTGCACCAGATGGTTGAACACACGGGAGTAGTCATGGGCACTCCTCCCGCCTTGCTTCAGTTCCAAGAACTCTTGGAACTTCCTCTTCATCATACCGGGAGGTATGTGATAGGCCCAGAACGCCTCCCGGAATTCTTGCCATTCCACGGCGTGGCCAGCAGGTAGTGAGGCGAGATAATTGGCCCACCATGCACTGGCGGCACCGTGAAGCTGCTGTGCCGCGAAGAGAGTCTTCTGCTGCTCCGTGCATTGGAGCAGCCCGAACTTGGACTCGATCGTCCGCAGCCAGTTGTCGGCCTCCAGTGGTTCCGTCGCTTCTGTGAACACCGGAGGATGCGTACTCATGAAATCTGAGTACGTAGTGATGTGGGGCTCACGAGGCCCTCTTTCTAGACGCGTCCCCACCTGGGACGTGTAAAAGTCCCAAAAATGTACATGAATAAAACCGAGCTTTGAATTCATATGTGTGCCAAAGGCATAAAAAAATGGGGCTTGCTAAAACTTTTCTTCATGCAAAGTGATACATGGATGATCATGCAAAATGAGGCTCACATTTTTATTTGAAGGTGTTGAACCAATAACGATTTGAATACCTCTTTGCATGAAAGTTTAAAAATCAGATTTCAAATTCCATGTTCACACAAATTGTGGCCCAAAACATTGAATACTCATGCAGCCATATAGTTTGGAAATTGTGGAAAACGTTGGATGACAAACATGTAATTTGGGGGTGGGCTCAAAAAGGAGTTAAATAGAAGCATTTTCAAAATTCAACCAAATTCAAATTTGCTATGCAAGTTCAAACTGAATTTGGGGAAATTCAAATGCTAGCCCACATTTAAACTTCAAAACTTTGGAATTTGAGAGATCAACATGAGAAGATGTTTTGGGAGCAAAATGTGGGGTGGGACCCACATGTCATTGAGCTGAAATTTGTGGCTTACACACTAAGGTTTGGACTCTGTTTTCAACCCAACGAGGAGCTTCTCCACAATGAGCCACCAAGGGAAGCCGCGCCACCTCCTGCTCTCTCTTCTCTCACGCTAGAGACCGAATGAATGCCCCCCTCGTGCGCTCGACGTTATCCTCCTCTCCAGACTGAGCTTTTTGCTCTTTGCCTTCTTCTCCTCGCGAGAAACACGACCACTGAGCCTCTCACCGACGCTGCCTCGGAAGAAACCGGGAAGCCAGCAGAAACACCCGCGCCCACTGCCTCCGAGCTGCAAAACACCATGGCGCAACCGTTGCTCGCCTCCCTGACCCAGAAGCGAGCGAGCTCCAGCCTCCCTTGCCTTTCAAACACCTCCACCTCAGCGACCTAACCTAAACCGACGACCGGGTTCAGGTGGACAGGCCACCACGGTGGTTTTCACGGCCGAGAAAGGGCGGCCAGGGGAGCACACGGCCGCCATGCTGCTCTCACCCAAAGCTCAAGCCACGTCGTGAAGTATCAACGGCGAATTTCAGAATTTTGCTCCGGAGGCTTCCACCAGAGCATCCGGTATGGAAACCCCGAATTCTCCACCTCTAGTTGCTCTTAGCACGTCAAACGTTGCACATAGGAGCTGGACTAGCCAGTGATCATATTCCCTATAGCATATGTTGCATGAAACCATCTGGGAACAACGGATTTTGAGCTCTACCGATGGTGTTCATGGCGGAACCAATCGGTCGCACAGTGAAACCTTATTTGCGACCATTTCCGAGCTAGTTCGAGGTCATGCCAAGCCTTGCGATCATCCACTGGTGCTGTAGAGCTCATTGGTTGAGTGTTTGGCGGGCTAGAAACCTTGGCCGACGGCGCTGAACTCCATCCGAGGCCGCCGCATGTCGCCGAGGTATTTCCGGTCACTGGCAGCCCTAGCCAACCCAACAGTCGTGTTCCCTGGCCTCCATAATGCCATAGCGACGAGCCCCAGCCCTGGCAGCGGCCGGAAATGTTGGTCCGGCGAGCACCAGTTTGCTCCGGCGAGGGTGAATGCGCGGGCGCGGGAAAGCAGCCGGAGGTAGAAGAATGAGGCATGGGTCCCGTCTGTCAGCGGCTAAAATATTCAAACTGTGATCGTCTGTGGCCCAGATCCTCTGTGCTGGCACGCTGAGAACTGTGTGACCCGGTGTGGCTTCGATTCTAGTGCCTAGAGTTTAAATAGTGGGCCCAGTTGAATTTTAATAAGAAAAAAAATTCCTCATGTGATCCGCCATCACTCGACCTATCACATTCAGATACGTACTTTGCAATTTCCCACTTCATCCGTGTCCACCAAAATTTACTATTCAAACCTTGGTACATTTTGTTGCTGCCCGGATGAATGGAGAACTTAGACAAGTGAGCTTCATAAAGGATCTTCTTTCTCAGCTCCATATTTCAGGGTACGACTATGCGGTCATTGAACCATAGCGTCCCCTCTTCATCCTTCCGGAAACATTTGATGTCACCGCTGTCTATCTGTTTCCGGAGATATGCCATGCCTTTGTCAATCTTCTTAGCTGCAATAATATCCTCCCTAATAGTAGGGATGAGAGCAAGATTGTAGAGTGATCCATATGGAACCAAGTATAAACTCGGTTCTTCCTCTTCCATCGGTGTAATGGTAAGGTTATGGACATGTGATTTCTGACACAGCGCGTCGGCAACCACATTCACCTTGCCGCGGTGGTAATGAATCTCAATCTCATAGTCTTTGAGTAATTCTAACCACTCCTTTGTCTCATATTCAGCTCCTTTTGTGTGAAGATATACTTTAAGCTCTTGTGGTCGGTGTAGAGATGCATCAAGTTTCCAAGAAGATAGTGCCTCCACATTTTCACCGCCAATACCACAGCAGCGAGCTCAAGATCATGAGTCGGATAGTGCTGCTCGTGGTTTCGAAGTTGGCGTGAGCCATATGCGACCACACGTCCTTCTTGCATCAACACGCAGCCAAGCCCAATACCGGACGCATCACAATACACGTCGAAAGGCTTGGTCGTATCCGGTTGAGCTAAGACTGGGGCTATTGTGAGATGCTTCACCAATGCTTGGAACGCTGCTTCACATGCTGAGTTCCAAACATATTTCGTCCTCTTATTCAATAATTCAGTCATCGGCTTAGCAAGCTTGGAGAAGGTTGGGATAAACCTCCAGTAATATCCCGCTAAACCGAGGAAGCTTCTGACTTCATGGACAGAAGTAGGGGCTTTCCATTCCAGCACTTTTTCAATGTTGCTTGGGTAAACCGCAATGCCTTCTATTTAGATGATATGTCATAAAAATGGCACTTGGTTGATCCAAAACTCTCATTTGCTGAACTTGGCATAGAGTTTATGGTCCCACGATCGTTGAAGGACAATACATAAGTGTTTGGCGTGTTCTTCTTCCGTCTTGGAGTAAACCAAGATGTCATCAATGAACACCACCACGAACTTGTCCAACTCTGGCATGAATACCGAGTTCATGAGTACATGAAATGTGCCGGGGCATTGGTGAGACCAAAATACATGACGAGATATTCATATAGTCCATATCTCGTCGAGAATCCCGTCTTCGGGATATCCTCCGCTCGGATCTTTATTTGATGATACCCGGAGCGAAGGTCCATCTTTGAAAACACACTTGCACCCACAAGTTGATCAAACAGGATGTCAATGCAGGGCAGTGGATATTTGTTCTTGATGGTGACGGTGTTGAGCGGTCAGTAATCCACACACAACTTCAAGGCTTCATCTTTCTTTTCTTGACGAACAGCGCCGAGCATCCCCAAGGCGAGGAACTCGGTCTAATGAAACCTCTTCTCAACAAGTCATTGAGCTGTTCCTTCAACTCATCCAGCTCATTTGGAGCCATCTTATACAGTCTCCTCGATATTGGTGTAGTCCCGGGTGCAAGTTCAATCTTGAACTCCACGTCCCGTTCAGGTGGCATGCCCAAGAGATTGTGGCGGACCGGAATCCGCTCATCCAGGATCGCAGAGGGTGGTGCCGCGCGATGCGACACCCGACAGCACACGTCATAAGGACACAATATATTACCTGGGAAAAACCAACTGAACTGTACAAACAGGTTCAACCTTCAGTTACAAACTATTGTCTTTATTATACAGCGGAAGTTTCTTCTGTACAACTCACGCCCGTCTATCTAGTAAAAGTCGGTTGCCCGGCTCTAGGGCAACCCACACTAGCTGCACGTCTCAGCTCAGCGTGGCATGTACGGCTCCCACTCAGCCGTGGTCACCTACGGAGGGTAACCCTCGCCGGTGGACTCGTAACCCAAGTCTGTGGGTGGCTCCTCACCTAAAAAACACTTAAGCAGCAACCATGAGCACGATGGCTCAACAAGACTTAACCGACTTACCTAGGCATGAAACTCTACATGAGGTGTACAATGAACATAGGATAGTAATAGTGTATCAAATGGACACGCCTACAAGTTCATCCTTAGTTCATCTTTTAGCCACAAGTTAACAGTTCGGGAATCTCAAATTTAGTAAGCAATATTTGGTGGCACACATGTAGCAATACAATTATATCATGACAGCAATATTGAAGCATAACATTTCATACATTAGCTACGTCATGACTCAGTGAACAAGCGGTACTCGTCACCGTGAGGGACGGCGAATCGACTCGATATACACCTGCAGGAACACCCAAAGAGCACGTCACGTACGCCCACCCATGGAGCTGCACAGCACGCTCGCTCGATGCCGTACGGGACATCCTTTCGCCCAACAGCCCAAACGTTGAACCGGTCGCACCGAAATGAGCAGGAGGTTCCCTACACGGAGCACCTCTTTATGCCTGTTAGAAGATTTCCACCTTGCTTCCCTCAGCCTACACCTATAAATCGGTGCGTTATACCTCGACGCCTGGAGGTTTAGGTTACATCGGCTTATCGGGGCCCTTATATCCGATATGCCTTCGGTACGTTCAATACTTGTTCAGCAGGGCCGCACACGGATCAGTCCTCAATCGACACGTACAGAGATGCCCACACAAGACTTCCTCTTACTGCGGCCTAGCCCCTGACTAGTCTCATTTTCATTACTAAAGTGATCTCACGTCACTCGAACCAAACCAGTGTGTCCCAAACCTAACTCGCGAGTAGATTCCAACTACTCGACTTGTACCGAAGTCCTATGAATCATTAAGCATACCTGTCTAATCGAGGCCCTAGACACTACCCTCACTCTTATAGGAAAATTTCTGGTTTATGCAAGTGGGTATTCATCCATCCTACACCAAAAGCACCTACACACTTCACACTACGTATGTAGATAAAGTAAAACTTTATAAAAGGCTTAATGCAAACCGGGGCTTGCCTTGTTGCTGCTGGTCAGGGGTAAGTCTTCGTCCGGAAGGAGGAAATCAAGTACCTCTGGAGTCTCCTCGCCTTCAGCGACTACACGTTAATGAAATACATGTCAATTTAAATGCAATGTGTAAACTTGAATACATAGTTACTAATAACTCCAGCTAGCCCTCTCCTTTGGTTCTAAAATTTTTATAGTGGCTTGGTAGGGTCCTAACCAGAGTCTTGACCAAGTTTCATTTGAAACAAGGTTTATTTGAGCCTTGTACAAATAAAAGCTCATTTGGTCAATATTTGAGCCTTTAAGTAATTCCAGAGGTTTTCATGGCTCCAACCATTACTTTATGGAAACTAGAATTTAATATGGTTCTAATGGAATTGGTTTCATGTCATTTGAAGAATTCTACTGAAAGTTATTCCTTAATCAAGATTTGAGAAAATCTGAAAAATGTTTCTGTACATTTTTCTATTTTCTCAGGGCAGTTCTATTAATCACCCCATTAGGGGGACTAAATTAACTTGGATGAGTCTGAAAATTTTACTGTGACTCAAGAATTTTCCAATGAAGCTCTCAGCCAAATTTCAGAATTTTTCATGAAGTAGTTCTCCAGATAAAATTCCTAACAGTTTGAACTTTAGGGCTTTAATTCTGGAAAACTATTAAGTTTCATAATGAAATTGGTATTGCTGGAAAGTGCTCGGAATTCTGAGTTTAGCAAAATTTGGTTCATCAAATTTGGAGTTTCCTAGCAAAAGTTCTATGCATTTGAAGTTTGAACTAAAATTGGAAATCCTCAAAATGTTTAAATCCTGTAGGTGGGTCCCTCGCACACGTGTCGACTGCTGGAGCCGATCCACACGGGGCCACAGACCCTTTCCCGCGCAGCCACACTGGATCCTGGACCACAGAAAATCCTGCCCGTTTACATCCAGCCGCTGACGAGTGGGGCCTACCCCCTTCGTCTTCCTCCAGCCACCCGCGTGACCCCGCCGCCGAGCTCGCCGGAGCTCTCGCCAGGAAGGGGTTCCGGCCCTCGGAACTTGCTGATTTTCGCCGCCACTGCACATTTTTGCGCGAGGAACACGTTGCTGACCTTACCTCTGATCGAGGATGGCCGGAAACCTAGGCGCGGCGGCAACAGTAGCTGCGGTAACTTCGGTGACGTCGCTAGGGAACTGTACTGCCCCAACCTTGCTCCGGTTAGCTCCTACAGCATCGCCACGACCTAGGGAGCAACGTCCAGGACTCTGATCTCGCAAGAAACGTCGGCAACTAGGGGCTCACCATCGACCTAGGCCCTATATCGGCTGTGCCCCGAAAATTTCGAAGAACCGTAACCCTACCCCATGGTTCTTGCTGGTTTTTTATCCTAGGTGGTCATGGCCGGGTGTAGATCGTGTGTGTAGCTCGGTATGCCCGGTGATGAGCCAATACTCGTGAATTTTAGGATTTGGTGGTGGCTCGGTCTTAAGACTACCAAAACTTCCCCGGCGAAATCCTCCCCCGACAGTACACGAAATGAAGAACGGTTTGGACCAGAAGGACCAGCACCTCAAGGCGGTTCTTTCTTGTGTTGATCGTTGGGCACGAGAGCGCCTGTGTTGCTCGGATGCCGGTGACCAGAGAGCGGCGATGAAAATGCTTGCGAGCGGAGGCGACTGTGGGTGGGAGGACGTCGGGTCAGCCGGGGCACCGTGAAACCAACCAAGTGGGCGTCGCGCTGGCGTTTTGACTCGCGGTTTTCACCGTGTGGTTGCCTCTTCAACTCGGGCGCGAGAGCAGGAGGTGTCGAGCGCTGATCGCCGGCTGCCGGATGACTCGCCCGAGCTGCCTTCGGTCTTAAGCCTGCTGACCAGTGGGCCCTCCTCTCCCCCCTAATGTATTCTCCATTTTTCATCTCTGTTTTTGCTGAAAATATCTCCAGCTACTCACAATTGAATGTGAGACTTATCCCCCAAGTTTTGGTTTGAATTTGAGTTCTGAAATTTGAACTTTGGTTGGCTAGATCTGCTTCATGTCTGAACTGAAATTCAAATTCAGTTCTAAATTCTTGCAAATTTAGCCCTTGACAAAATGAACTCCAATGAGGATGAAAATTGGTGGGCTAACTCAGAAAAATGTGCTGAGTTTGAATATGAAGCTAGCTTTTGAATTTAAGTGATAAAAGTTTCTGCAATTTGAATTTACATTCAAATTGTCCTCTTTTTGAATTGTCTCCAAAAGTGCCTCACAAGGTGTTAGATTTGCATGAAAGTTGGCATGAACCTTCCCAAGACCTCTCAAGTCCTAGGGGTGAGCTCAACCTCCCATGTTCATGCGTAGAAATCCTACTTTGTGAAAGTTAGGGTTTTCCCCTCTAATCACTCTTTTGATGGAGGTTACTTGCTCTTCACAAATTTTCACAAGATATCCACAACAAAAACTGTGGTGTTGTGAGGTGATGAAAAGTTTTTGCAAGTCCCTTTTCCTGGGATTTTACATCCCTCCCCCCTTAAAAGAATCTCGTCCCGAGGTTATAAAAGAAGAGACAGCGATGTAATAGGGACTTACCCGTGCTGAGATGCCATGAACTCCGGGTAGTTTGAGCGAAGGAATTCCTCGCTCTCCCACGTCACTTCTTCGGCGGTGTGGTTGCCACAGAGTATTTTGTAGAACCACAATGTTCTGCTACACGTGGTCCGGGCTTTCTCATCAAGAATTTCCACCGGATATTCCTCATATGTTAAATCCGGTTGCAGCTCGCCGATGTCTTCGGTAGGAACAGCAGCGGTATGCTTCAGACATTTTCTCAGTTGTGAAACGTGGAAAACGTCATGGACACCGGTAAGAGATGCCCATAGCTCCAATCTATACGCCGCTGGTCCACACTTCCTGGTGATAGCATAGGGTCCAATGAAACGGGGAGCAAGCCTCCCCTTCACACCGAACCGGTGCACGCCCTTCATCGGAGACACAGGAGGTACACGTGTTCCCCAATGTCAAAGTGCAACGGTCTACGCCTCTTATCAGCCTAGCTCTTTTGCCGGGATTGAGCAGCCTTCAGGTTAGCTTGAATCGTCCGAACGCGCTCTTCGGTGTCGTTCACCACATCAACCCCGAAGGTGACCCTCTCAACGGACTCGCACCAGTTTAATGGGGTGCGGCATTTGCGACCGTAGAGAGCTTCGTAGGGTGCCATCTTGATACTCGCCTGATAGCCGTTGTTGTACGAGAATTCCACCAATGGTAGGTGATCATCCCAGTTCCTATGATGGTGGATGGCACATGCTCTCAACATGTCTTCCAGAACTTGATTAACCCTCTCTGTTTGGCCATCTGTCTGAGGGTGGTAGGCGGAGCTCCTGATCAGCTTACTACCCAATGCAGCGTGTAATTTCTCCCAAAAGCGAGATACAAATAATACACCTCGATCTGAGACGATGGTCTTGGGTACCCCATATAAGCATAGAATCTTCGCTATGTACAGCTCGGCATACTTGCCGGCATTGTAATGTGTATGTACCGGGATGAAGTGAGCAGTCTTGGTTAACCGATCAACGATTACCCAAATGGAGTCATGCTTGTTGGAAGTCAATGGCAGCCCCACAATGAAATCCATGCTCACATCTTCCCATTTCCATGCCGGGATCTTCAGGGGTTGCAGCAGCCCTGATTTCTTCATATGATCAGCTTTCACTCGTCTACACGTATCACATTCGGATACGTACTGCGCTACCTCCCGCTTCATCCGCGTCCACCAAAATTTCTTTTTCAAATCTTGGTACATTTTGTTGCTGCCTGGATGAATGGAGTATTTAGACAAGTGAGCTTCATCGAGGATCTTCTTCCTCAGTTCCATATCCCGGGGTACGACTATGCGAACATTAAACCATAGCGTCCCCTCATCATCTTTCCGGAAACACTTGATCTCCCTGTTGTCTATCCGTCTCCGGAGATGTGCCATACCCTTATCAATCTTCTGAGCTGCAATGATGTCCTCCCTAATGGTAGGGATGAGGGCAAGGTTGTAAAGCGACCCATAAGGAACCAAGTATAAACTCGGCTCTTCCTCCTCCACCGGGGTAATGGTGAGGTTATGAACATGTGACTTCTGACTCAGTGCGTCGGCAACCTCATTCGCCTTGCTGGGGTGATAATGAATCTCGATTTCATAATCTTTGATCAGTTCTAACCACCTCCTTTGCCTCATATTCAGCTCCTTCTGGGTGAAATTGTATTTCAAGCTCTTGTGGTCGGTGTAGAGATGCACCAGATTCCCCAGGAGATAGTGGCTCCACATTTTCAACGCCAGGACCACTGCAGCAAGCTCAAGATCATGAGTGGGATAATGCTGCTCATGGTTCCGAAGTTGGCGTGAGCCATAAGCGACCACACGTCCTTCCTGCATCAACACGTAGCTGAGCCCAATGCCGGACACGTCACAATACACGTCGAAGGGCTTGGTTGTATCCGGTTGAGCTAAGAACAGGGCTGTGGTGAGATGCTTCATCAATGCTTGGAACGCTCCTTCACACGCCGTGTTCCAAACATATTTCGTTCCCTTCTTCAGCAATTCTGTCATCGTTTAGCAAGCTTGGAGAAGCTTGGAATGAATCTCCGATAGTATCCCGCTAACCCGAGGAAGCTTCTGACTTCATGAACTGAAGTGGGGGCTTTCCATTTCAGCACTTGCTCTATCTTGCTTGGGTCAACCGCAATGCCTTCTGCTGAGATGATATGTCCCAAGAATGGAACTTGGCTGATCCAAAACTCGCATTTACTGAACTTGGTGTAGAGCTTGTGGTCTATCAATCGTTGAAGAAGGATCCTCAAGTGTTTGGCATGTTCGGCCTTTGTCTTGGAGTAAACCAAGATATCATCGATGAACACTACCACGAACTTGTCCAGCTCCGGCATGAACACCGAGTTCATGAGGTACATGAAATGGGCTGGAGTGTTTGTGAGACCAAAGGACATGACGAAATATTCATATAATCCATATCTCATTGAGAAGGCCGTCTTCGGGATATCCTCCGCCCGGATCTTTATCTGATGATATCCAGAGCGAAGGTCCATCTTGGAGAACACACTTGCACCCACAAGTTGATCAAACAATATGTCGATGCGGGGCAGTGGGTACTTATTCTTGGTGGTGACGGCATTGAGCGGCCGGTAGTCCACACACAGCCTCAAGGTTTCATCCTTCTTCTTCACGAACAGCGCCGAGCATCCCCAAGGCGAGGAACTCGGCCTAATGAAACCTTTGCTCAACAGATCATTGAGCTGTTCTTTTAATTCAGCCAGCTCGTTCGGAGCCATCTTGTATGGTCTCCGTGATATGGGCGTAGTCCTGGGTGCAAGTTCAATCTTGAACTCGACATCCCGCTCAGGTGGCATGCCAGGAAGATCATCCGGGAACACGTTGGCGTACTCCCGGACTACAGGGTTGTCCTCTAACTTGAGAGCTTCAGCATTATTGATCGCTGACACCTCCCGGACTGGATTATCTAATAGGAGGGACTGCGGACGGTGTAGTGGGGAGTTGAGGTGAACCGTCCGTGATAAGGTTTCCAGGACAGCGCCATGGTAGCTTAGCCATGACATTCCTAAGATTGCATCAATCTTCTGCCCCTCAAGAATAATCAAAGTGGTGGGATATATCTTCCCACCTAAGCACAGTGGTGCTTTCGGAACCATCATAGTTGCTGAAATCTTTCCTCCCGGTGGGCAGATCATATAAGAACACTCGGTTGGAAAGGCTTCCAGCTTATGCGTAACCACATATGATGCACTTATGAAGTTGTGGGTTGCACCAGAATCAAATAGTATGATGATGGCTTAATTGTTGAGAGTGAACGTACCCGCCAGCACGTTGTCTCCCTCTGGGGCGTCCTCATTGTCAAGGTGGTGAACGGCCCCAGTCCGCTGACCAACCTTCTTGATCTGAGGTCGGCCACGAGCACCACCGTGGAAATGGGCTTGCCTGCTTCTTTGCTGCTACTGGGGACAGTCCTTCGCGAAGTGGCCCGCCTGGCCACACGTGAAGCAAGTGAAACGGGGCGGTCCCCCGCTGATCGGTGGACGGAAACTCGGGGAGCGTTGTGGCGGTGGAAACGCCCGGGGTGCCGTCTGCTGCTGCTGTCTCAGTGGTGGCATCGGTGGTCAGAATGGGGGTGCTTGGAAAGAACGTCCGCCGAACTGTTGAGGTCGCGCCGGTGGACGCCACTGCTGCCCTGATGGTGTCCGATACACCATGCGGTACTTTTAAGGAGCACCACCCCCACTGCTGGGTGGGGCTCTGCGCTTCCGCTGCTCAGCTGCCAACTCCCGCTGAGCGTCCTCTTGCATGATCGCGGCATTGACGAGGTCGTTGAAGGTGCCGCGATTCCATTGCACGAGATGCGTCTTCATTTCGGGGTGTAACCCCCGATAGAAGTGCTCCCGCTTCTTCTCCTCGGTGGAGATGTAGTCTGACGCATATTGCGCCAGGTGGTTGAAGGCACGGGAGTAGTCATGGGCACTCCTCCCGCCTTGCTTCAGTTCCAAAAATTCTTGAAACTTCCTCTTCATTATCACGGGAGGGATATGATAGGCGCGGAACGCCTCCCGGAACTCTTCCCACTCCACGGCATGGCCAGCCGGACGTGCGGCGACGTAGTTCACCCACCATGCACCAGCGGCACTGTGAAGTTGCTGCGCTGCGAACAGAGTTTTCTGCCGCTCTGTACATTGGAGCAGCCCGAACTTGGACTCGATGGTCCGCAGCCAGTTGCCAGCCTCCAGTGGTTCTTCAGCTTCAGTGAACACTGGAGGGTGCATCCTCATGAAGTCCGAGTACGACACCTCACGGGGCTCACGGAGCCCCCTCTCTTGACGTCCCCCCGCCTGGGACGTATTCTGCACGATCGTGCGGAGCAGGTCGGTCTGCTCCTCACGACCTCCCACCAGTGCCGCGATCACATCCGCTAAAGTAAGCGGAGGCGGTGGTGGTGGCTGCTGCTGCGGGGTGCTGTCGTGGGTCGGTGGCTGGGAGTCATCGCCTCCCTGCTGGCTAGAGCCACCAACCTCGTGCGTGGTCCTAGTGCGAACCATCTGCAACCATACGACAATAAACATCAGTCCCGCAATATACTGCATGCAGTCCAATAAAAATAGGCGTAAAAACATAATGACAATAAAACATGCGATACATCTCGTATGTAGATAATGTAATAACTTGGCACAAGCTACACCATTACCAGACCAAACACAAGCTAGTTTAATCCAACTTGATGAACCTCCTCTTTGGAAGCTCACCACCACTAGGTTTAGTCACTACGAGACGTTACTATCGTGTTGTCATCACGTATACCACCCTTTTACCTTCAATACGACACAAACATGGTCTCTAGTAAAAGAATTTGAGCCTTGTACAAATAAAAGCTCATTTGGTCAATATTTGAGCCTTTAAGTAATTCCAGGGGTTTTAATGGCTCCAACCATTACTTTCTGGAAACTAGAATTTATGATGGTTCTAATGGAATTGATTTCATATCATTTGAAGAATTCTACTGAAAGTTATGCCCTAAACAAGATTTGAGAAAATCTGAAAAATGTTTCTATACATTTTTCTATTTCCTCAGGGCAGTTCTCTTAATCACCCCATTAGGGGGAATAAATGAACTTGGATGTGTCTGAAAATTTTACTGTGACTCAAGGATTTTCCAATGAAGCTCTCAGCCAAATTTCAGAATTTTTCATGAAGTAGTTCTCCAGATAAAATTCCTAATAGTTTGAATTTTAGGGATTTAATTCTGGAAAACTATTAAGTTTCATGAGCTGAAATTGGTATTGCTGGAAAGTGCTCAGAATTCTGAGTTTAGCAAAATTTGGTTCATCGAATTTGGAGTTTCCTAGCAAAAGTTCTATGCATTTGAAATTTGAACTAAAACTTGAAATCCTCAAATGTTTAAATCCTGTAGGTGGGTCCCTCGCATACGTGTCGACTGCTGGAGCCGAGCCACACGGGGCCACAGACCCTTTCCTGTGCAGCCACACTGGATCCTGGACCACAGAGAATCCTGCCTGTTTACTTCCAGCCGCTGATGAGTGGGGCCTACCCCCTTCGTCTTCCTCCAGCCACCCGCGCGACCCTGCCGCCGAGCTCGCCGGAGCTCTCGCCGGGAATGGGTTCCGGCCCTCAGAACTTGCTCATTTTTACCGCCACTGCACATTTTTCCGTGAGGAACACGTTGCCGACCTTACCTCTGATCGAGGATGGCCGGAAACCTATGCGCGACGGCGACAGTAGCTGCGGTAACTTCGGCGACGTCGCTAGGGCACTGTACTGCCCCAACCTTGCTCCGGTTAGCTCCTACAGCATCGCCATGACCTAGGGAGCAACGTCCAGGACTCTGATCTTGCGAGAAACGTAGGCAACTAGGGGCTCACCGTCGACCTAGGCCCGATATCGGCGGTGCCCCGAAAATTTCGAAGAACCGTAACCCTAGCCCATGGTTCTTGCTGGTTTTTGATCCTAGGTGGTCGTGGCCGGGTGTAGATCATGTGTGTTGCTCGGTATGCCCGGTGATGAGCCAATAATTGTGAATTTTAGGATTTTGTGGTGGCTCGGTCTTAAGACTACCAAAACTTCCCCGGCGAAATCCTCCCCCGACAGTACACGAAATGAAGAACGGTTTGGACCAGAAGGACCAGCACCTCAAGGCGGTTCTTTCTTGTGTTGATCGTCGGGCACGAGAGCGCCTTTGTTGCTCGGATGCCGGCGAACAGAGAGCGGCGATGAAAATGCTTGCGAGCGGAGGCGACTGTGGGTGGGAGGACGTCGGGTCAGCCGGGGCACCGTGAAACCAACCGAGTGGGCGTCGCGCTGGCGTTTTGACTCGTGATTTTCACAGTGCGGTGGCCTCTTCCACTCGGGCACGGGAGCAGGAGGTGTCGAGCGCTGATCGCCGGCTGCCGGATGACTCGCCCGAGCTGCCTTCGGTCTTAAGCCTGCTGACCAGTGGGCCCTCCTCTCCCCCCTAATGTATTCTCCATTTTTCATCTCTGTTTTTGCTGAAAATATCTCCAGCTACTCACAATTGAATGTGAGACTTAGCCCCCAAGTTTTTGTTTGAATTTGAGTTCTCAAATTTGAACTTTAGTTGGCTAAATTTGCTTCATGTTTAAACTGAAATTCAAATTCAGTTTTGAATTCTTGCAAATTTAGCCGTTTACAAAATGAACTCCAATGAGGATGAAAATTGGTTGGCTAACTCAGAAAAATGTGCTGAGTTTGAATATGAAGCTAACTTTTGAATTTAAGTGATAAAAGTTGCTGCAATTTGAATTTACATTCAAATTGGCCTCTTTTTGAATTGTCTCCAAAAGTGCCTCACAAGGTGTTGGATTTGCATGAAAGTTGGCATGAACCTTCCCAAGACCTGTCAAGTCCTAGGGGTGAGCTCAACCTCCCATGTTCATGTGTAGAAATCCTACTTTGTGAAAGTTAGGATTTTCCCCTCTAATCATTCTTTTGATGGAGGTTACTTGCTCTTCACAATTTTTCACAAGATATCCATAACAAAAACTGCGGTGTTGTGAGGTGATGAAAAGTTTTTGCAAGTCCCTTTTCTTGGGCTTTTACAGAGATCATCTGGGAACACATCGGGGTATTCTCGGACTACGGGGATGTCCTCTAACTTAGGAGCTTCAGTACGATAGGTGGCTGAAACTTCCAGGACATGGTTGTCTAATACGAGTGAATGCGGACGGTGGAGTGCAGAGTTGAGGTGAACTGTCCGTGATAAAGTTTCCAGGACAGAGCCATGGTAACTTAGCCATGATATTCATAAGATTGCATCAATTTTCTGCCCCTTAAAAATAATCATAGTAGTGGTAAATATTCTCCCACCTAAGCACAGTGGTGCTTTTGGAATCATCACATTTACTGAAATCTTCCCTCCCGGTGAGCTGATCATATATGAGCCCTCGGTTGAAAAGACTTGCAGTTGATGCTTAACAACATATGATGCACTTATGAAGTTGTGGGTTGCACCCAAATCAAATAAAATGATGATTGCCCAATAGTTGAGAGTGTAGTACCCGCCAGCATGTTCTTTTATTCTGGGGCGTCCTCATTGTCGAGGTAATGAACGCCCCTGGTTCGCTGGCCACCCTTCTTAGCCAGTGGTTGGCCACGAGTACTGCCCTGATATTGGGCTTGCCCACTGCTTTGCTGCCCCTCTGGACAGTCCTTCGAGAAATGACCCGCCTGGGCACACGTATAGCACGTGTAGCGAGGCGGTCCTCCGCTGACCGGCGGACGGAATCCCGGGGCGCGTTGTGGCTGTGGAAATGCCCGGGGTACCATCTTCTGCTGTTGCTTCTGTTGCGGTCGTGGTGGTGGTATTGGTGGTCAGAATGTGGGTGGCTAATCAGGACGACCCCCAAACTGTTGAGGTCGTGCCGGTGGATGCCACTACTGACTGGATGGTGTCCGATACACCATTCGGTATTTCTGAGGAGCTCCACCCCCGCTGCTCGGTGGAGCGCTGCGCTTCCGCTGCTCAGCCACAAATTCCCACTTATCATCTTCTTGCAGAATCGCAGCATTGACGAGGTCATTGAAGGTGCTGTGATTACATTGCGCGAGGCGAGTCTTCATCTCGGGATTTAAACCCCGATAGAACTGCTCGTGCTTCCTCTCCTCGGTGGAGATGTAGTCCGACGCGTACTGCACCAGATGGTTGAACACACGGGAGTAGTCATAGGCACTCCTCCCGCCTTGCTTCAGTTCCAAGAACTCTTGGAACTTCCTCTTCATCATACCATGAGGTATATGATAGGCCCAGGACGCCTCCCGGAATTCTTGCCATTCCACGGCGTGACCAGCAGGTAGTGAAGCGAGATAATTCGCCCAACACGCACCGGCGACACCGTGAAGCTGCTGCACCACGAAGAGAGTCTTCTGCTGCTCCATGCATTGGAGCAGCCCGAACTTGGACTCTATCGTCCGCAGCCAGTTGTCAGCCTCCAGTGGTTCCGCCGCTTCTGTGAACTCCAGAGGATGCGTACTCATGAAATCTGAGTACGTCGTGATGTGGGGCTCACGAGGCCCTCTTTCTTGACGCGTCCCCGCCTGGGACATGTAAAAGTCCCAAAAATGTACATGAATAAAACCGAGGTTTGAATTCATATGTGTGGCAAAGGCATAAAAAATGGGGCTTGCTAAAACTTTTCTTCATGCAAAGTGATACATGGATGATCATCCAAAATGAGGCTCACATTTTTATTTGAAGGTGTTGAACCAATAAGGATTTGAATACCTCTTTGCATGAAAGTTTAAAAATCAGATTTCAAATTCCATGTTCACACAAATTATGGCCCAAAACATTGAATACTCATGCAGCCATATAGTTTGGAAATTGTGGAAAAAGTTGGATGACAAACTTGTCATTTGGGGGTGGGCTCAAAAAGGAGTTAAATAGAAGCATTTTCAAAATTCAACCAAATTCAAATTTGCTATGCAAGTTCAAACTGAGTTTGGGGAAATTCAAATGCTAGCCCACATTTAAACTTCAAAACTTTAGAATTTGAGAGATCAACATGAGAAGATATTTTTTGAGGAAAATGTTGGGTGGGACCCACATTTCATTGAGCTGAAATTTGTGGCTTACACACAGGTTTGGTCTCTTTTTTCAACCCAACGAGGAGCTTCTCCACAGTGAGCCACCAAGGGCAGCGGCGCCACCTCCTGCTCTCTCTTCTCTCGCGCTAGAGACAGAATGAATGCCCCCCTCGTGCGCTCGATGTCATCCTCCTCTCCAGACTGAGCTATTTGCTCTTTGCCTTCTTCACCTCGCGAGAAACATGACCACAGAGCCTCTCACCGACGCTGCCTCGGAAGCAACCCGGAAGCCGGCAGAAACACCCGCACCCACTGCCTCCGAGCTGCAAAATACCATGGCGCAACCGTTGCTCGCCTCCCCGACCCAGAAACGAGCAAGCTCCGGCCTCCCTTGCCTTTCAAACACCTCCACCGCGGCGACCTAACCTAAACCGACGACCGGGTTCACGTGGACAGGCCACCACAGTGGTTTTCACAGACGAGAAAGGGCAGCCAGGGGAGCACACGGACGCCATGCTGCTCTCACCCAAAGCTCAAGCCACGCCGTTAAGTATCAACGGCAAATTTCAGAATTTTGCTCCGGCGGCTTCCACCAGAGCATACGGTACGGGAACTCTGAATTCTCCACCTCTAGTTGTTCTTAGCATGTCAAACTTTGCACATAGGAGCTGGACTAGCCGGCGGTCATATTCCCTTTAGCATCTGTTGCATGAAACCATCTGGGAACAACGGATTTTGAGCTCTACCGATGGTGTTCATGGCGAAACCAATCGGTCGCACGGTGAAACCTTATTTGTGACCATTTCCGAGCTAGTTCAAGTTCATGCCGAGCCTTGCGATCATCCACTGGTGCTGTAGAGCTCATTGGTTGAGTGTTTGGGGTGCTAGAAACCTCGGCCGATGGCTCCGAACTCCAACTGAGGCCGCCGCACGTCGCCGAGGTATTTCCGGTCACTGGCAGCCCTAGCTAACCCCACAGTCGTGTTCCATGGCCTCCATAACACCATAGCGACGAGCCCCAGCCCGGGCAGCGGCCGGAAATGTTGGTCCGGCGAGCACCAGTTTGCTCCGACGAGGAGGAACCCGCGGGCGCGGGAAAGCAGCCAGAGGTAGAAGAATGAGGTGTGGGTCCCGTCTGTCAGCGGCTGAAAAATTCAAACTGTGATCACCTATGGCCCGGATCCTCTGTGCTGGCGCTCTGAGAACTGTGTGACCCGGCGTGGCTTCGATTCTAGTGCCTAGAGTTTAAATAGTGGGCCCAGTTGAATTTCAATAAGAAAAACAATTCCAGAGTGGGTTCCAACTTTGGAAAATCATATCATTGTGTAGGAATCTCCAAATTGAGTGATTCAAATTGGACTGGATTCCTTTGGCAAAGATCTATCCAAATATGAACTCAAATTTGTATGGAAGACATTATTAAATTCTGGAAAATTCTTTGAAAGTTTTTTGAAAAAGAATTATTGAGGGAGTTTGGTTTTTCCAAAAATCATCAAATTTTGCCAGAATATTCTTTAGCATATTGTTGACATTCTAGCAACTCCGCCTATGTTGTAATGACATAGCCGGTCCCAAGCCCGGGTAAAGGAGGAGGGAGTTGTGATAGGCTTGGCGAGCCAACAACTACACTTAGCCATTCTCATGGAAATGAAACCCAATAGAAATTCGTTGGGGCGTAACCCTCTTAGCGACGCGCCATATCGGAACCCGGGTATGGTGTTAAGTGGGCAAGGGCCGGGTCGCCACCGCCTTAGTGGCACACCATATCAGAACCCGGATATGGTGTTAAATGAGCAAGGTACGGATCACCACCACCTTAGTGGCGCGCTACATCATCGCCCGGATGTAGTGATAAGTGAGCAAGGGTCTTTGCATCTTACTCGACGGGTGCAAAGCGTAAGGAAGCTAGCCGAGGAACATAGATTTCGGGTGGGTAGTTGGAATGTAGGATCCTTGATGGTGAAGCTACGTGAGTTAGTAGATGTTGCCATTAGGAGACGAGTAAATATCCTTTGTGTACAAGAGACTAGATGGGTGGGTCAAAAGGTGAGAGAAGTCGAGAATACCGGTTTCAAGCTTTGGTATTCTGGTTCAGCTGGGACTAGGAATGGCGTAGGTGTTCTAATAGATAAGAGTCTTAAGGATGGAGTAGTGGATGTTCGAAGACGAGGGGATAGGATCATCTTAATCAAGATAGTAATTGGGGACATTGTCTTGAACGTCATTAGTGCTTATGCCCCACAAGTTGGGCTCAACATGAGTGCTAAGAGGCAATTTTGGGAGAACTTGGAGGATATGGTTAGTAGTATAACGATAACCGAGAAACTCCTCATAGGGGGAGATCTCAATGGTCATGTCGGTGCAACTAACCTAGGATTTGACGGAGTACATGGAGGTTTTGGATGCGGCGATAGAAATCAAGAGGGTAAGGACATCCTAGACTTTGTCGTAGCCTTGATCTGTTGATAGCTAACACCCTCTTTAGGAAGAGGCAATCTCAACTAGTGACCTTTAGTAGTGCCCAACACTCTAGCCAGATTGACTTTGTCCTCACTAGGAGAAAAGATAGACGGGAGTGTCTAGATTGTAAGGTGATCCTGGGGGAGTGTGTTGTGACACAACATAAGCTTGTGGTAGCTGACTTTCGCTTCCATACATGTTCTTTGCGGGACAAAGGTGTCAAAATCACAAGAACAAAGTGGTGGAAGTTGAAGGGAGAATCACAAGAATCCTTTGAAAATAGGGTGATCACGGAAGGACCCTGGGCAGAAAATGGAGATGCAGATAGTATGTGGATGAAGATGGCAACTTGCATTAGGAAGGTAGCTAGTGAGGTGTTCGGTGTGACAAAGGGAAAGAAACTTGTAGATAAAGACACTTGGTGGTGGAATGAGGATGTACAAAAGGCCATTAAGGACAAGAAGGAGTGTTACAAGAGTTGGCATAATGATAGAAGCGCAAACAACATGCTTAAGTACAAAGAGGCTAAGAAGAATGCAAGGCGAGTTGTGAGTAAGGCAAGAGGACAGGCCTATGATAAGTTATATGAGAGACTAGAGACAAAAGAAGGTGAAAAGGACATATACAAGGTAGCAAAAGTCCGCAAGAGAAAGATGAGGGATCTCAATCAAGTTAAATGCATCAAAGATGAGACTGACCGCATTGTAGTGAAGGATGAAGAGATTAAGAATAGATGGCATGATTACTTTAATGGGATATTCAATGATGGGAATGGGAGCACTATGGTTGAGTTGGATGACTCCTTTGATGACTCCAACAGGCGGTTCGTGCGGAGGATACAAGAGTTTGAGGTTAAGGAGGCCTTAAAAAGGATGAAACGAGGAAAGACCCTCGGCCCTGACGATGTCCCTATTGAGGTGTGAAGATGTCTTGGGGACGTGGCAATAGTATGGCTCACAAAGCTATTCAATCACATTTTTCGGTCAAACAAGATGCCTGAAGAATGGAGGAAAAGTACATTAGTACCTATCTTCAAAAATAAAGGAGATATTCAAAGTTGTACTAATTGTCGGGGTATTAAGCTTATGAGTCATACTATGAAGTTTTGGGAGAGAGTGATTGAACACCGCCAGAGGAAAGTGACCAATGTCACTAAAAACCAGTTTGGTTTTATGCCTGGGAGGTCTAAAATGGAGGCAATTTTCTTGCTTTGTCAGCTTATGGAGAGATATAGGGAGCAGAAGAAGGACTTCATATGGTGTTCATCGACTCGGAAAAGGCGTATGACAAGATACCAAGGTCAGTCATGTGGTGGGCACTAGAGAAACATAAACTGCCAACAAAGTACATTACTCTTATCAAGGATATGTACAATAATGTTTGGACAAGTGTGCACATAAGTGATAGTGAGACTGATGCATTTCCTATCACGGTAGGACTACATCAAGGATCAGCTTTGAGCTCATACATATTTTCCTTGGTGATGGATGAGGTGTCGAACGATATACAAGGGGATATCCATTGGTGCATGCTCTTTGCTGATGATGTAGTGCTGGTAGATGAAACTAGAGATGGTGTTGATAAGAAATTAGAGTTATGGAGACAAATCTTAGAGTCCAAGGGGTTTAGACTTAGTAGGACCAAAACCGAGTATATGAGGTGTGACTTTACTGGTGTTGGTCGTGAAGAGGGAAATGTTAGTCTACAAGTACAAATAGTACCTAGAAGGGACTCTTTCCGATACTTAGGATCAATGTTACAAAGCAATGGCGATATTGATGAGGATGTTTGCCACAGGATCAAGGTAGGGTGGATGAAATGGCGACAAGCCTCTGGAATCCTATGTGATAGGAAAGTCCCACAAAAGCTAAAAGGGAAGTTCTATAGGACGGTGATCAGACCCGCGATGCTCTATGGGGCGGAATGTTGGCCAACTAAACGGCAGCATGTCCAACAAATGAGTGTCGCAGAGATGCGCATGCTACGGTGGATGAAAGGGCACACGAGAAGAGACCGAATAAGGAATGAGGCAATTCGTGATAAGGTAGGGGTGGCGCCGATTGAAGAGAAGTTAGTCCAACATCGACTTAGGTGGTTTGGACATATCCAACGAAGACCTCCAGA
The DNA here is from genome assembly GCA_030760725.1 of Neostapfia colusana. Classification (NCBI taxonomy): domain Eukaryota; kingdom Viridiplantae; phylum Streptophyta; class Magnoliopsida; order Poales; family Poaceae; genus Neostapfia; species Neostapfia colusana. The sequence continues at coordinate 96,092,612 of JASWHV010000007.1, read as the reverse complement.
AGCACCGGTTAACAGTGGGATTTTAAGAGGTAGAGAAAATATTAGGAGGGGTAGAGGACGACTAAGGTTGACCTGGGAGGAGGCGGTAAAACGAGATTTGAGAGATTGGAATGTATCCAGAGACTTAGCTCATGATAGGACCGCATGGAAAGTAGCAATTCACGTGCCAGAATCGTAGCCTTTTTTCTTTATTATTTTTCTTTTTTTTTCTTTTCTCTTTTTCTCTTTTTCTTTCTCTTTTTTTTTTCTTTTTTTATTTTTTCTTTTTTCCTTGTTCTATATCTCTTCCTCTCTTTTACTTCATTGATATTGGGTTTCATGTCTAGCCGACCCCAACAGGCTTGGGATAAAGGCTTGGTTGTTGTTGTATTGTTGACATTCTAGCAAATTTTCAGCTCATTTGTAGATCATTTGAGTAGCAATTTGCTGAATACAAAATGATGTGTTCATAAGGGTCCAGAAACAATTTTCAGAAAATGTTGCCCATCTGTAAAATCTATTCTAGGCAATTCATAGCTCCAAAAATCATAGGAAAATTTAGGCAAGCTCACTGAGAAATACTTTAAATTTTAGTTCACTTAATTGGGCCTGTAAATGCACATTAACTCAGAATTAATTCTTTTGATTAGAAATGCTCAAGGAATTGTTCTGGAGGAACTACTCAAGTAAAAGGTCTAAAATTGGGACCAAATTACTTTCATGTGACCAGGAACTCACATGTAAATTATAAGCTCAAGTTAAGCCTTAGATCTCCCTGTTCTTGTTCTCCCTACTTATGTATATGGGGAATACATAAAAGACATTGTAGGATATATGGAGAACACAATTTGACTCCACATTAGCTGCATTTTGGCAAGTTAAATCCCTAGGTAGAATAGAACCTGCTGTAAAAGTTTTGAAGCCATTGGAGTTCTTGTTCTTCAGTTGCATTCAAATCATTTCAGCTCATCTCTTATGGTCATTAGGAAATTAGTGTATAGCTAAAGCATTAAAACCAAGTTAGTTCATTCCTGTTTCTTTGCACAACAGACGCAAACCAAGCCATTCTTGGCTTTTCCACACAACCTCTGTTCCTAAGAAATCAAGTCTTAACTTCTATCTATTGCATTCTATAAAAATTGTGCATATACATTTCAATAGGAATCACGACGAAGGGGATTCAAAGGAGCGATGTATTGAACTGGATCAAGCTCCGGAGAATCAAGGGTTGATCAGCAAGGATCACTAACTGCTTATATAGTACTACCCTGCAAAACAGGCAAGCTCCGGTTTGCATTTAACATCTTTTAAGTTTTTACTTTGTATTCACTTTCGGTTATGATATGAAATGTGCATTAGGTTTAGTTGTTTGATACTCGTCTTGCATGACAAAATGAACCCATGGAGTATTGTATAGGTGTCTTTCACTGTGTAGAACTGCCATGCTTAAATAAGGTTTGGTAGAAGTCGAGTGGTGAGATGCTACTCGCATGATCAGGAACAACAGGGGCATACGGGATTGATTCAGAAAATGTGTAGCAAGTTAAAGTTGACACCAGAAGGTTGTAGGGGCAGCAGGACATAGGGGCCTGGGTGCTATAGACCTATCCATGTCGGTCAAGGTACGATCTGTATGCGGCCCTGTTGAACAAGTTTGAGTTGTTTACCGGACTCATGCTGGATATATGGGACCCAGTAAACCGATGTACCTCGGGAAGCTTGCGTTGAGCCTTTTCGGGTCGCCTCAGGAGAAACGGCCAGTGTGCAGTATGTGGGTAACATTCTCATGACATCTCATGTCAGTAGGTGCACCATGAGAGTGGCTACTGTATGGGGCGACATGATCGATTCAACGGGGGTGAAACAGGGGAAAGGCTGCCATGTACGACGTCAGTGATGGATGCTGTAGGCAACGTCGAGTCTGGGCGTAGGTGTCGTGTAGTCCGGATGTTATTGATTCGAATCACTATCGCTCGCGGAATGGACCGAGCATACTTGTTCTACAGTCGTGACGTAGTAAGAACTTGCATGAGAAAAGAACTAATCACATTGTTTTGAAGTTTATACTATCTTGTGATGTATCTTTGATGAATAGCTAGTGCAAACTCGATTCTTTTACGCCATGAGCAAATTACGTCGAGGAAAAGTGTTTCTTGTTTGATTGTGGACTTCCAATGTGGCATGCCCAAGGTTACTTAAATTGATGCTAATAATACCTGAAAGTAAGGATTCACATTTAGGCGAGTTTATTATGCATTATGCCATCCTACTTTATGTTCAAAACCTCATGTAGAGTTTCATGGCTAGGGTGACGGTTAAGTATTGTTGAGCCTTATGCTCACGGATGCTATCCGAGTGGTTTTGCAGGATTGACTTCATGCTTATGAGAAGGGATGCCAATGAAACTCGGGAACCTCCGAGTGGTTACTCAAGAGCATCCTCGCCGCTGAGATTTGTCTTCATGTTGCTAGTAAGAAACATCCGCGGGCTGGACTGTTTCTTTGTTTCTAATTTAGAAATGAGTCGTGAGAGTTCTAGTCTTCTGCTGTAGCTTATTTTGATATAAGTATTTGTATAATACTCTTATACGCTTCCGCAAATGATTTATGTAATGTGATGTGTTTTTCTCGACCCGTGTGCTGTTGGGTGCCGCATATCACGGCACCACCCGACGAGGTCCTGTCCGGGGTGTCGCTCGGCGGTCCCCCACAGTGTGGTATCAGAGCTGCGTTGGGGATAACGCATGGATAGAGCATCATATTACGTTAAAAACTTAGGATACGGTGAGATAGCGGTACTTGGCCCACATAAGGAGTACTATTAGTATATTATGAAGGTGGCAATCTAACCTATTTGCTATGTTGGAAAATCGTGCATCTCGGGACGTTCTATGTCTTGGGGGTGCACGTAAGCGCTGTCCACCAGTGCGCATAAGATGAAGGGTGGAGCCCCACGGGTGGCAGGTAACCCGACTCGCTTTAGTATCCTCTACGACTCTTCATGTCGTTTGAGGTATTCGAGCAACGCCTTCCCCTAGCGTGCTACGGGCAAGTATGGGACACCCCGTCACATGGTCAGTAACGTGAACACGTAGCTCAAGGCGTGTTTGGCTTGAGAACACCTGTGCGAGTGATGACGGACGAGTGTACAAACTCTATTGGGACCGGGTTCAGTGTTCAGCCAAATCTGATGATTGAGTGTGTTTTATGTAGGTACTAACCACGAAAACCATAGTACGTGTAGAACACATTTGCGAGTTACCGTTTTATTGCGACCTAAGTATACGTATATGCCGATATAATCTGGTTAGGTTTTTCTTTTGTGAGGCAACGTAGTACCGTCATATGTCTTACGGTGCATCGCCACCGTACTACACTTGATAGTTTTCTTTCCTATGAAGAAATCATTCATGACTAACATACAAACTAAAAATGGATGTTGGAAAGCACATATTAGTTACTGAGCTCTTCATTTGAACTAAGCTTCAAAGAAGAGACTTGCTAGGCTTCATTTGAGCCAAAAATAGAGGGCTCTGTCCAGGCAGAATTTTTTTCTGGGCTTTTACAGAGCATAACTCTGAGTAGCATGACACAATGGATGTGTATGATACAGTTCCGGAAAGGTTTTTAAGTGCTGTACAACTTTTCTGTAGAACTCCAGAGCAAAATCACACGCCAAACTGGTTGAATGTACAGATTAATGCAGACTGTCCAGAAAACAGGACAGCTACAAACCTCTCTGGATGTTTCTGTAAATTAGCCATAACATTCTGTAGAAAAATTTCTAAGGGTCATATGATACACCGCTAAAAATTTTATGAAATTTGCAATGATTTTGTAGTTCATAGTTTGTTCATAACTGTACTCCATTTTTATGTACAAATGTGATGAAAACAGCCACATACAAAGGAGATGCTGGCAAATTTTATCCAGAATTTCTGTCAACTTTGAACAATAATAACTTTTGGTCCAGAAATGGTCTAGGCGAATATGAGTACTCGTTGAAAAGATACTAAAGTTAACTTTAACTTTGGTATTCAACTTGAGTTATGAAAATGCTGATAACCGGATCTAAATCTGGGTTAAGTACAGAAAGGTCTGTTCTGTACAGATCAGGGGACTGATTATGTTGGCTTTAGGAAGATGTGTAAACATGAAATTTTGTTATGTTTTCATAAAGTTTTAGCATGTTCATGTTCTTACATACTTTCACATACTGCTGAGATCAAGTTTTGACTCCCCTCAAAATTATTCTTTTGCAGTATGGTGCGTACTCATTCTCCGAGTAGGACTGAAGGTTCTCGCCGAGACGGCGATGTCTCGACTCCCCCACGGGCACCGCCATCAACGGTATGGGCGGATGTCATGGCTCAGATGGTTGAGTCAAGTCAAGAAAACATAAGACTACTCCAAGCCTTGGAACAACAGGGCTTACTCCAACGTACACAACAGGTCGTTCCACCTCGGAACGCCTATTTGGACTTCTTGGTGACTCAACCGCCAATTTTCACAGAAGCTAATGAACCAATGGAAGCTGATCAGTGGCTTTGGGTTATGAAGTCCAAGTTTGGAGTGTTTGCGTGCGATGAGTATCAGAAGACATTATTTGCAGCTCAACAGCTCCATGGAGCCAGAGGAAATTGGTGCTTTGCTTATCTCGCCACCATTCTGGATGGCCATCAAGTGGAATGGATGGAATTTCATGAAGCATTCAGTGCTCGTCACATTCCTATGGGTTTTATCAAGGCCCAGCAGCAGGAATTCAGAAACTTGAAGCAGGGGGTCATGAGTGTCCTCGAGTATGTCAAAATGTTTAACTATTTGGCACAATATGCTCCTGATTATGCGACGAGCGAAGCTGCAAGGTGTGACTACTTCTTTTATGGCCTGAGTGCCATATTAAAAGATAGGCTTGCTTTGTTCAATCAAGGCAATTACACTGAGTAGATCAGTGCTGCCTGCTGCAAGAACAAGTGACACTTGAGTGTCAAGCAGAGGAGAGGGACCTTGATGATGTGCAAGAAGACACAACAGTTGTTCCTCATAAATATTGTGTAGTGTATCGCATACCATCCGATGAACTATGGCAAGCACCAGTAAGATCAACTCAGTGCAGAGTTCCTGCTCAAGAATCATGTCTTGAAGCAACACCATTGCCGCAGCAACGATTGAATTCTGGTGCATCATTTGTGCAGCCAAGTACATCAACTTCTCAACCACAAGTCAACGAAGAACCGGGGAAACATCCGTGTTCTTATTGCCACCGTTCTAGGCATTTTAGGCAAGAATGCCGGGAGAAGTTGTTGAACAGCAGACAACCATCATTATCAGGTGGTATGCCGCCACCTGCTCAAGTCAACATAACAGCATTGCAATCCGGTAGTGTGCAACATCTTGCTATTGAGGATGTCCCGTAGGGTGCACCGGTGTTAGCGGGCATGTCCACTCTCAAAGATGTGCCCGTGCTCATACTTTTTGATTCCGGTGCAACCCACAATTTTATCAGCGAAACATGCGTGGATCAGCACCAATTATCCACCAATACTCCCGCAACGAGTTATCTTATAAGTTCACCGGGAGGAAATATCTCTGCTAATCAGATTGTGTCCTGAGCAGTTTTGTGTTTGGGAGAAAAAATATATCCAACATCGCTGATTATGTTGGATAGGCAGAAGATAGACATAATATTGGGGATGTCTTGGTTAAATCATCACGGTGCCGTTCTCAATATCGGTAAACAAACTGTCCAGATTGACTCGCCGATTCACGGACAGCACACGCTGTTCTTAGACAGCGAAGACCCAGATATGGCAGAGGCCTACCACACGGAAGCGCTGAAACTTGAAGATATTCCGGTGGTACGTGATTATCCCGGCGTGTTTCCTGATGATTTACCTGGCATGCCACCCGAACGGGACGTCGATTTCAAGATTGAACTGGCGCCGGGAACGACACCTATCTCACGATCTCACGAAGGCCTTACAAGATGGTATTTAATGAGCTAGCGGAGTTGAAGGAGCAACTAAATGAACTCATGAGCAAGCGTTTCATACGACCAAGTTCTACACCTTGGGGTTGCTCTGCGCTGTTCGTTAAGAAGAAGGACAAAATACTGAGGTTATGTGTTGATTATCATCCTTTAAATGCTGTCACGATAAAGAACAAGTATCCTTTGCCCCGCATCGACATCTTGTTCGATCAACTTGTGGGTGCAAAGGTATTTTTGAAGATGGATCTTCGGTCGGGCTATCACCAAATCAAGATCCGACCGGAGGACTTACTGAAGACAGCTTTCTCGACGAGATACAGACTCTATGAGTACCTCGTCATGTCATTTGGGTTAACCAACGCTCCGGCACACTTCATGTACTTGATGAATTCTGTATTCATGCCGGAGTTAGACAAGTTCGTCGTGGTATTCATCGACGACATATTGGTTTACTCCAAATCTGAAGAATAGCACGCTGAACAATTGCGTATCGTGCTACAACGGTTGAGGGAGCACCAAATTTATGCCAAGTTCAGAAAGTGCAAGTTCTGGATTGATCAAGTGCCTTTCCTAGGCCATATTATTTCAGCAGAGGGCATTGCCGTGGACCCCAGCAAAATTGAACAAGTGCTGAAGTGGGAATCTCCCAAATCAGTCCACAAGGTCCAAAGTTTCCTAGGTTTAGCGGGGTATTATCGGAGGTTCATTCCGAGCTTCTCAAAAATTGCTAAACCAATGACGGAGCTGCTGAAGAAGGGCACAGAATACATATGGAATGCAGCATGTGAAGCCGCATTCAAAACTCTAGTGAAACATCTCACAACAGCTCCAGTTCTTGCTCAGCCGGACACGACGAAGCCATTGATGTATATTATGATTCATCCGGCATCGGTCTCAGCTGTGTTCTGATGCAAAAAGGGTTTGTGGTCGCCTATGGGTCCCGTCAACTGCGAAACCACAAGCAGCATTATCGAACTCACGATCTCGAGCTTGCTTCTGTGGTGTTGGCTTAAAGATGTGGAGGCATTATCTACTTGGTAATCTTGTTCACCTCTACACCGACCATAAAAGCTTGAAGCATATCTTCACGCAGAAGTAGCTGAATATGAGACAACGGAGATGGTTGGAGCTCATAAAAGATTATGAAATTGAGATCCACTACCACACAGGAAAAGCAAATGTGGTTGCCTACGCGCTTTGTCGGAAAGCCCACTTTCACAACTTGGCGATTGCTGAGTTGGAAGATGAAGAACCAAGTCTCCGTGTTATTCCGTATGGCGCGCTTTATAATCTTGCGCTCATTCCAACGATCTGTGAAGAGATTGTTGAGGCTCAACAAAGAGACAGGGGTATGTCTCACATACGGAGAAGACGAGACAACGGAGAAGTAAAATATTTCTGGAAGGATGAGAACGGTACGATATGGTTTAACGACCGTATAGTTGTACCGCGTAATATGAAACTCCCGAAGAAGATCTTGGATGAAGCCCACCTGTCTAAGTTTTCCATTCATCCTGGCAGTAACAAGATGTACCAAGATTTGAAAAAGAAATTTTGGTGGACGCGGATGAAGAGGGAGATTGCTAAATGCGTATCCGAATGTGATACGTGTAGATGAATCAAGGCTGATCATATGAGGAAAGCCGGACCGCTACAACCTCTGAAGATACCGGCATGGAAATGGGAGGATGTGAGTATGGATTTCATCGTCGGATTACCGCTCACATCCCGGAAGCATGACTCGATATGGGTGATCGTCAACCGGTTGACGAAATTAGCCCATTTCATACCGGTGAACACTCATTTTTGAGCCAAGCAATATGCGGAGTTGTATATCTCCAGGATTATATGCTCGCATGGTGTCCCGAAGGCCATCGTTTCAGATCGAGGTGCACCGTTCGTTGCTAGGTTTTGGGAGCAGCTGCACGCCTCGTTGGGCACCAAGCTCATTAGAAGCTCCGCATATCACCCTCAGACCGATGGACAAACAGAGAAGGTGAACCAAGTACTAGAAGTTATGTTGAGAGCGTGTGCCATCCACCACGGTAAGAATTGGGATGATCACTTACCATTGGTGGAGTTTTCATACAACAACGGATATCAAGCGAGTGTTAAAATGGCACCGTATGGAGCTCTCTACGGCCAGAAGTGTCGCACACCGCTGAATTGGTATGAGTCCGGTGAAAGAGTTCTTTGGGGTTGATCTTGTGAATGAAGCCGAAGACCGAGTTCGGTTGATACAAGAAAATTTGATGGCTGCACAATCCCGACAGAAGAGCTAAGCTGATCAAAGACGTAGGCCATTGAAGTTTGACGTCGGAGAGCACGTTTACCTTCGTGTATCTCCGATAAAGGGAATTCACCGGTTCGGTGTAAAGGGGAAACTCGCTCCCTGCTTTATAGGTCCTTTTGCTATCACATAGAAGTGCGGACCCGTAGCCTACCGTCTGGAACTACCGGCAAGTCTTGCGGCTTTTCATGATGTATTTCATGTGTCACAGCTGCGGAAGTGCCTCAAATTTACTGCTGCTGTCCGCACCGAGGAAATCAACGGGTTGAAACCGGACCTTACCTACACCAAGCGACCGGTTCAGATTTTTGATGAAAAGACTCGGGTAACCCGGAACGGGACGATCAGATTTTACAAGGTGCTGTGGAGTAACCATACCGCGTAAGAGGCGACGTGGGAAAGTGAAGATTATCTCCGCAGCAACTATCCGGAACTTTTATCTTTGTACAGTTTGTAATTACCTCTCCCGTCTCGTTCTTCTTTTGTAATCTCAGGACGAGATTCTTATAAGGGGGGGAATGTAAAAGTCTGAAAAATGTACATGAATAAAACCGAGGTTTGAATTCATATGTGTGGCAAAGGCATAAAACAATGGGACTTGCTAAAACTTTTCTTCATGCAAAGTGATACATGGATGATCATCCAAAATGTGGCTCACATTTTTATTTGAAGGTGTTGAACCAATAAGGATTTGAATACCTCTTTGCATGGAAGTTTAAAAATCAGATTTCAAATTCCAAGTTCACACAAATTATGGACAAAAACTTTGAATACTCATGCAGCCATATAGTTTCGAAATTGTGGAAAAAATTGGATGACAAACTTGTCATTTGGGGGTGGGCTCAAAAAGGAGTTAAATAGAAGCATTTTCAAAATTCAACCAAATTCAAATTTGCTATGCAAGTTGAAACTGAATTTGGGGAGATTCAAATGCTAGCCCACATTTAAACTTCAAAACTTTGGAATTTTAGGGATCAACATGAGAAGATATTTAGGGAGGAAAATGTGGGGTGGAACCCACATGTCATTGAGCTGAAATTTGTGGCTTACACACTAAGGTTTGTTCTCTGTTTTCAACCCAACGAGGAGCTTCTCCACAGTGAGCCACCGAGGGCAGTGGCGCCAACTCCTTCTCTCTCTTCTCTCGTGATGGAGACCGAATGAGTGCCCCCCTCATGCACTCGACGTGATCCTCCTCTCCAGACCGAGCTATTTGCCCTTTGCCTTCTTCTCCTCGTGAGAAACACAACCACAGAGCCTCTCACCGATGCTTCCTCGGAAGCAACCAGGAAACCGGCAGAAACACCAATGCCCACTGCCTACGAGCTGCAAAACACCACGGCGCAACCGTTGCTCGCCTCCCCGACCCAGAAACGTGCGAGCTCTGGCCTCCCTTGACTTTCAAACACCTCCATTGCAGAGAACTAACCTAAACGGACGACCGGGTTCACATGGACAGGCCACCACGGTGGTTTTCACGGCCGAGCAAGGGCGGCCACGGGAGGACATGGCTGCTGTGCTGCTCTCACCCAAAGCTCAAGCCACGCCATGAAGTATCGACAGTGAATTTCAGAATTTTGCTCCGGCGGCTTCAACCCGAGCATACGGTACGGGAACCCTGAATTCTCCACCTCTAGTTGTTCTTAGCGCGTCAAACTTTGCACATAGGAGCTGTACTAGCCGGCGATCATATTCCCTTTAGCATCCGTTGCATGAAACCATTTGGGAACGACGGATTTTGAGCTCTACCGAGGGTGTTCATGGCGGAACCAATCGTTCGCACAGTGAAACCTTATTTGCGGCCGTTTCCGAGCTAGTTCGAGATCATGCTGAGCCTTGCGATCATCCACTGGTTCTGTAGAGATCATTGGTTGAGTGTTTGGCGGGCTAGAAACCTCGGCCGACGGCGCCGAACTCCAACCGAGGTCGCCGCACGTCGCTGAGGTATTTTCGGTCACTGGCAGCCCTAGCCAACCCCACAGTCGTGTTCCCTGGCCTCATAAAGCCCTAGCGGTGAGCCCCAGCCCGGGCGGCGGCCCAAAATGTCGGTCCGGCGAGCACCAGTTTGCTCCGGCGAGGGGGAACATGCAGGCGCGGGAAAGCAGCCGGAGGTAGAAGAAGGAGGCGTGGGTCCCGTCTGTCTGCGGCTGAAAATTTCAAACTGTGACTGTGGCCCGGATCCTCTGTGCTGGCGTGCTGAGAACTGTGTGACCCAATGTGGCTTCGATTCTAGTGGCTAGAGTTTAAATAGTGGGCCCAGTTGAATTTCGATAAGAAAAACAATTCCAGAGTGGGTTCCACTTTGGAAAATCATATCTTTGTGTAGGAATCTCCAAATTGAGTTATTCAAATTGGGTTGGATTCCTTTGGCAAAGATCTATACAAATATGATTTCAAATTTGTATGGAAGTCATTATTAAATCTAGAAAATTCTTTGAACTTTTTCCAAAAAAGAATTATTGAGGGAGTTTGGTTTATCCAAAAATCCTCACATTTTTCCTTAATATTATTTAGCATATTGTTGACTTTCTAGCAAAATGTCAGCTCATTTGAAGATCATTTGAGTAGCAATTTGCTAAATACAAAATGCTGTGTTCATAAGGGTCCAGAAACATTTTCAAAAAATGTTGCCCACTTGTAAAATCTATTATAGGCAATTCATAGCCCCAAAAATCATAGTAAAATTTAGGCAAGCTCTCTGAGACATACTTGAAATTGTAGTTCACTGAATTGGGCATGAAAATGCACATTAACCCAGAATTAATTCTTTTGAGTAGAAATGCTTAAAGAATTGTTCTGGAGGAACTACTCAAGTAAAAGGTCTAAAATTTGGACCAAATTACTTTCATGTGACCAGGAACTGACATGTAAATTATCAGATCAAGTTAAGCCTTAGATCTCCCTGTTCTTGTTCTCCCTACTTATGTATATGGGGAATACATAAAAGACATTGTAGAAGTTATGGAGAACACATTTTGACTCCACATTAGCTGCAATTTGGCAAGCTAAATCACTAGGTAGTAAAGAATCTTCTGCAAAAGTTTTGAAGCCATTGGAGTTCTTATTCTTCAGTTGCATTCAAATCTTTTCAGCTCATCTCTTATGGTCATTAGGAAAGTTAGTTAGTGTAGACTAAGGCATTAAGATTAAGTTAGTTCATTCCTGTTTCTTTGCACAACAGAGGCAAACCAAGCCGTTCTTGGCTTTTCCACACAACCTCTGTTCCTATGAAATCAATTCTTAACTTCTTTCCATTGCATTCTATAAAAATTGTGCAGATACATTTCAATAGGAATCACGACGAAGGGGATTCAAATGAGTGATTCATTGAAGTGTATCAAGCTCCGGAGAATCAAGGGTTGATCAGAAAGGATCACTAACTGCATATATACTACTACCCTGCAAAACAGGCAAGCTCCGGTTTGCATTTAACAGCTTTTAAGTTTTTACTTTGTATTGAGTTTCGGTTAAGATATGAAATGTGCATTAGGTCTAGTTGTTTGATACTCCTCTTGCATTACCAAATGAACCCATGGAATTTTGGGTAGGTGTATTTCACCGTGTAGAACTGCCATGCTTAAGTAAGGTTCGGTAGAAGGCGAGTGGTGAGATGCTACTCGCATGATCAGGAACAACAGGGGCATACGGGATTGGTTCAGAAAAATGTGTAGCAAGTTAAAGTTGAGACCGGAAGGTTGTTGGGGCTGCAGGACATAGGGGCCTGGGTGCTATAGACCTATTCGTGTCAGTCAAGGACTGATCCGTATGCGGTCCTGTTGAAAAAGTTTGAGTTGTGTACCGGACTCATGCTGGATATATGGGACCCAGTAAACCGATGTATCTCGGGAAGCTTGCGTTGAGCGTTTTCGGGTCGCCTCAGGCGAGACGGCCGGTGTGCAGTATGTGGGTAACATTCTCATGGCATCTCATGTCGGTAGGTGCACCATGACAGTGGCTACTGTACGGGGCGACTTGATCGATTCAACGGGGGTGAAACGGGGGAAAGGATGACACGTACGATGTCAGTGATGGTTGCTGTAGGTAACGTCGAGTACGGGCATACGTGTCGTGTAGTCCGGGTGTTATTGATTCGAATCACCGTCGCTCGCGCAATGGACCGAGCATACTTGTTCTCACAGTTGTGACATAGTAAGAACTTGCATGAGAAAGGAACTAATCACATTTGAAGTTTATACTATCTTGTGATGTATCTTAGATGAATAGCTAGTGCAAACTCGATTCTTTTACGCCGTGAGCAAATTACATCGGGGAAAAGTGTTTCTTGTTTGACTGTGGACTTCTGATGTGGCATGCCCAAGGTTACTTAAATTGTTGCTAATAATACCTAAAAGTAAGGGTTCACATTTAGGCGTGTTTATTATGCATTATGCTATCCTACTTTATGTTCATAACGTCATGTAGAGTTTCATGGCTAGGGTGACGGTTGAGTCTTGCTGAGCGTTATGCTCACGGATGCTATCCGAGTTGTTTTGCAGGATTGACTTCATGCTTATGAGAAGGGATGCCAATGAGACTCGGGAACCTCCGAGTGGTTACTCAAGAGCATCCTCGCCGCTGCGGTTTTTCTTCATGTTGATAGTAAGAAATGTCCGCGGGCTAGACTGTTCCTTTGTTGCTAAGTTAGAAATGAATCGTGAGAGTTCTAGTCTTTCGCTGTAGCTTATTTTTATATAAGTATTTGTACAATACTCTTATATGCTTCCGCAAATGATTTATGTAGTAGATGTGTTTTTCTCGACCCGTGTTCTGTTGGGTGCCGCATATCACGGCACCACCCCACGAGGTCCTGTCCGGGGCGTCGCTCGGCGTCCCCCACAGGACGTATTCTGTACAATCGTGCGGAGCAGGTCGGTCTGCTACTCAAGAGAGCCCACCAGCGTCGAGATCACATCCGCTAGTGTAAGCGGAGGCGGCGGTGGTGGTTGTTGCTGCGGGTTGTTATCGTAGGCAGGTGGCTGGGAGTCAACACCCCCTTGCTGACTTGAGCCCCCGACCTCATGTTTTGTCTGGGTACGAACCATCTGCAACCATAACAACAATAACATTAGCCCCATAGCAATCTCCATGCAGTCCATAAAATAGTGGTAAACATAATGACAGGAAACATGCGAGACGTCTCGTACATAGATAATGTAATAATTTTGCACAAGCTACACCATTACCAGACCAAATACAAACTAGTGAAATCCAAATTGACGGACTTCCTCTTTGGAAGTTCATCTCAACTAGATTTGGTCACTACGAGACGTTAATATCGCTTTGTCGTCACGTAAACTACTCTTTATCTTTAATACGACACAAACAAAATCTCTAGCAAAAAGAACATGAGTAGGTAATATACTAAAATCTTTCCCTAGTTGAAGATAACAACTCATGAGTATGTCCTACCCCATTGGCTGTAATAAAACCCCAATAGGTACAACAATCTCTCCAATAAGTTCAACTGTTCATTCATCTGCCCAGAATGACCAGTTTCTACTTATCCCAGATTTTGAACTGGTACCTGGCATTTTCATAACTCAAGTTGAATACCAAAGTTAAACTTAACTTCAGTATATTTCCAACGAGTATTTATTTGCCCCCAGATCAGCTCTGGTTAAAAAGTTATGATATTTCAAGGTCCACAGAATTTCTGGAAGAATTTCAACAGCACCTCCTTTGAAAGTTGCTATTTTCAACTCAAAATTCCACTGAATTCCGTGCTGCAACTGCAAAAACTTTGAATTACAAAGATGTAAAACATCTCCGAAACTTTCCAAAAATGTATCATATGCTTATTTTAGATTTATATACAGGAAGTTATGCTTGAAAAACAGAACAGTCCAGAGAGTGTTTTGAATCTGTCCGGGTTCTGAACAGTTTACAATCATCTGGAGTTTGAACCAGTTTAATGTGTGATTCTGTTCTGGAAGTCTACAACAAAATTGTAGAGCACTTAATCCTCTTCCCAGAACTATATCCCACACCTACATTGGCTAATTAACCTGTGAGTTATACACTGTTAAAGTTCAGCAAACTTGCTGTCAAAACAGAGCACTCTGTTTTTCCAGTCCCTTGGGTTGAACTACTAGGTTTTTTGGAATTTCTCTTCAATACCAGAATCCTACAGAGTAAACTTGGTTATCTTAGTTCCATTTAAAAATTGTTTTTAATGCAATAATAATTATTACATGTCGGTACTACGTTCCTCACAAAATGCAATCATAAATCTGGTTGCAACTCACCAATGTCTTCAGTGGGAACAGCAGCCGTATACTTTAGACATTTCCGGAGTTGTGAAACATGGAACACGTCATGAACACCAGCAAGAGATGCCGGTAGTTTGAGCGAAGGAAATCTTCTCTCTCCCACGTCGCATCCTCAGCGGTGTAGTTGCTCCACAAGATCTTGTAGAACCACAGCGTTCGGTTACGCGTGGTCCGAGCCTTCTCATAAATAATTTCCACCGGATATTCAGCGTAGGTTAAATCCGGTTGCAACTCGCCAATGTCTTCAGTGGGAACAGAAGCCGTATACTTTAGACATTTCCGGAGTTGAGAAACATGGAACATGACATGAACACCAGAAAGAGATGCCGGAAGTCCCAGTCTATATGCCACTGGTCCGCACTTCTCGTTGATGGCATAGGGTCCAATAAATCGGGGAGCGAGTTTCCCCTTTACGCCGAATCGGTGGATGCCTTTCATCATAGACACACAGAGGTACACGTGTTCCCCGACGTCAAAGTGTAGCGGCTTAAGCCAATTATCAGCGTAACTCTTCTGTCGGGGTTGGGCGGCCTTCAAGTTTTCTTGAATTACCCAAACTCACTCTTCGGCGCCGTTCAATAAATCAATCCCGAACGTGACCCTTTCACTGGACTCGCACCAGTTCAATGGGGTGCGGCATTTGCGACCATAGAGAGCCTCATAGGGTGCCATCTTGATACTCGCTTGATAACCATTGTTATACGAGAATTCCACCAACAGTAGATGATCATCCCAATTGTTATCATGGTGGATGGCACACGCTCTAAGCATGTCTTCTAACACTTGATTCACCCTCTCAGTTTGTCCATCGGTCTGAGGGTGATATGCGGAGCTTCTAATCAGTTTGGTACCCAAAGAAGCGGGCAACTGCTCCCAGAAACGAGCCACAAACAGTGCACCTCGATCTGAGATTATGGTCTTGGGTACCCCATGCAAGCATAAAATTCTTGCAATGTACAACTCGGCATACCTGCTGGCATGGAAATGTATATGCACGGGAATGAAGTGAGCCAACTTGGTTAACCGGACAATGATTACCAAAATGGAACTATGCTTGTAAAAATTCAGGTGTAACCCCACAATGAAGTCCATGCTCACATCTCCCCATTTCCATGCTGGAATTTTCAAGGGTTGCAGCAGCACTGATTTCCTCATGTGATCCGCCTTCACTCGTCTACATGTATCACATTCGGATACGTACTTTGCAATTTCCCACTTCATCCGTGTCCATCAAAATTTACTCTTCAAACCTTGGTACATTTTGTTGCTGCCCGGATGAATGGAGAACTTAGACAAGTGAGCTTCATCAAGGATCTTCTTTCTCAGCCCTATATTTCGGGGTACAACTATGCAGTCACTGAACCATAGCGTCCCCTCTTTATCCTTCCGGAAACATTTGATATCACCGCTGTCTATCCATTTCCGGAGATATGCCATGCCTTTGTCAATATTCTGAGCTGAAATAATATCCTCCCTATTAGTAGGGATGAGAGCAAGGTTGTACAGTGATCCATATGGAACCAAGTATAAACTCGGTTCTTTCTCTTCCATCGGTGTAATGGTAAGGTTATGGACATGTGATTTCTGACTCAGCGCGTCGGCAACCACATTCGCCTTGCCGGGGTGGTAATGAATCTCAATCTCATAGTATTTGATTAATTATAACCACCTCCTTTGTCTCATATTCAGCTCCTTTTGTGCGAAGGTATACTTTAAGTTCTTGTGGTCGGTGTAGAGATGCACCAAGTTTCCAAGAAGATAGTGCCTCCACATTTTCAGCGCCAATACCATAGTAGCGAGCTCAAGATCATGAGTCGGATAGTGCTGCTCGTGGTTTCAAAGTTGGCGTGAGCCATATGCGACCACACGTCCTTCTTGCATCAACAAGCAGCCAAGCCCGATACCGGATGCATCACAATACACGTCGAAAGGCTTGGTCGTATCCGGTTGAGCTAACACCGGGGCTGTAGTGAGATGCTTCACCAATGCTTAGAACGCTCCTTCACATGCTGAGTTCCAAACATATTTCATCCCCTTCTTCAATAATTCAGTCATCGGCTTAGCAAGCTTGGAGAAGCTCGGGATGAACCTCCGGTAATATCCCGCTAAACCGAGGAAGCTTCTGACTTCATGGGCAGAAGTATGGGCTTTCCATTTCAGCACTTGTTCAGTTTTGCTTGGGTCAACCGCAATGCCTTCCGCTGAGATGATATGTCCCAAAAATGGCACTTGGTTGATCCAAAACTTGCATTTGCTGAACTTGGCATAGAGTTTATGGTCCCGCAATCGTTGAAGGACAATACGTAAGTGTTCGGCGTGTTCTTCTTCCGTATTGGAGTAAACCAAGATGTCATAAATGAACACCACCACAAGCATGTCCAACTCCGGCATGAATACCGAGTACATGAGTACATGAAATGTGCCCGAGCGTTGGTGAGACCAAAAGACATGACGAGATATTCATATAGTCCATATCTCGTCGAGAATGCCGTCTTCGTAATATCCTCCGCCTGGATCTTTATTTGATGATACCCGGAGCGAAGGTCCATCTTTGAAGACCCACTTGCACCCACAAGTTGATCAAACAGGATGTCAATGCAGGGCAGTGTATATTTGTTCTTAATGGTGCGGCGTTGAGCGGTAGGTAATCCACACACAACATCAAGGTTTCATCTTTCTCTTCTTGACAAACAGCGGCGAGCATCCCCAAGGCGAGGAACTCGGTCTAATGAGCTCAATAAGTCATTGAGCTGTTCCTTCAACTCATCCAGCTCATTTGGAGCCACCTTATATGGTCTCCACGATATTGGTGTAGTCCCGGGTGCAAGTTCAATCTTGAACTCCACGTCCCGTTCAGGTGGCATGACCGGGAGATCATCTGGGAACACATCGGGGTATTCTCGGACTACGGGGATGTCCTCTAACTTGGGAGCTTCAGTATGATAGGCGGCTAAATCTTCCGGGACAGGGTTGTCTAATACGAGTGAATGCGGACGGTGGAGTACAGAGTTGAGGTGAACCGTCTGTGATAAAATTTCCAGGACAGGCCATGGTAACATAGCCATCATATTCCTAAGATTGCATCAATTTTCTGCCCCTTAAGAATAATCATAGTAGTGGTATATATTCTCCCACCTAAGCACAGTGGTGCTTTTGAAATAATCACATTTGCTGAAATATTCCCTCCCGGTGAGCAGATCATATATGAGCACTGGGTTGAAAAGACTTGCAGTTGATGCTTAACCACATATGATGCACTTATGAAGTTGTGGGTTGCACCCAAATCAAATAAATGATGATTGCACGGTCGTTGAGAGTGAACGTACCCACCAGCACGTTCTCTCCTTCTGGGGCGTCCTCATTGTCGAGGTAACGAACGCCCCCGGGTCGCTGACCACCCTTCTTAGCCGGTGGTCGGCCACGAGCACCGCCCTGATATTGGGCTTGCCCGCTGGTTTGCTGCCCCTATGGACAGTCCTTCGAGAAATGACCCGCCTGGCCACACGTATAGCATGTGTAGCGAGGCGGTCCTCCGCTGACCGGCGGACAGAATCCCAGGGCACTTTGTGGCTGTGGAAACGCTTGGGGTACCATCTGCTGCTGTTGCTTCTGTTGCGGTCGTGGTGGTGGCATCGGCGGTCGGAATGGGGGTGGCTAATCAGGACGACCCCCAAACTGTTGATGTCGTGCCGGTGGGTCCCACTGCTGAACGGATGGTGTACGATACACCATTCGGTATTTCTGAGCAGCTCCACCCCCGCTGCTCGGTGGAGCGCTGCGCTTCTGCTGCTCAGCCACAAATTCCTGCTGATCATCCTCTTGCAGAATCGCGGCATTGACGAGGTCGTTGAAGGTGCCACGATTGCATTGCGCGAGATGAGTCTTCATCTCGGGATTTAAACCCCAATAGAACTGCCCGTGCTTCCTCTCCTCGGTGGAGATGTAGTCCGACGCGTACTGTGCCAGATGGTTGAACACACGGAAGTAGTCATGGACACTCCTCCCGCCTTGCTTCAGTTCCAAGAACTCTTATAACTTCCTCTTCATCATACCGGGAGGTATGTAATAGGCGCGGAACGCCTCCCGAAATTCATGCCATTCCATGGCATGGCCAGCAGGTAGTGAGGCGAGATAATTCGCCCACCACGCACCGATGGCACCGTGAAGCTGCTGCGCCACAAAGAGAGTCTTCTGCTGCTCCATGCATTGGAGCAGCCCGAACTTGGACTCGATCGTCTGGAGCCAGTTGTCGGCCTCCAGTGGTTCCGCCGCTTCCGTGAACACCGGAGGATGCGTACTCATGAAATCCGAGTACGTCGGAATGTGGGGCTCACTGTGGGGACCACCCCGTGGTTCACCCACTCCAGGATCGCATAGGGTGGTGCCGTGCGATGCGGCACCCAACACCACACATGAAAAGAATAAAGAACAACATTCAAACTTTTATTTGATATTAAACATCGGAAGTCTTTTACAAAACCTATTCATACGGTGGAAGTAATATACATATATGGCCTCTCATCCTAGCTATGCAAAAGTGCAGCCGTCCAGCCCGTGGAAGCTACACGCTAGCAGCAAGGAACCGGAGAATCACGGCGGCGTGCAGAGCTCCAGCTCGGCCGTGTACCCCGACGGGGGCATCGCCTCATCTTCGGAACCTTCCTCATAACTCTCACCTGCACACAGCTCAAATATTGCAACCGTGAGCACGAAGGCTCAGCAAGTCTTAACCGTCAACTCTAGGCATGGAACTCTACATGCAAGGATGTGTAAGGTAGGAAAGGACTTTGCGATAAAGATGCGCCTATAAGTTGATCCTTACTTTCAGTTTTATAGCAGCAGATTCATGTGCCTTAATCAGCCCTCACATCGGAAGTCCACAATCAAACAAGAAACGCTTTCCTCCGATGTGATGATGCCCAAAGTGGAATATAAACTTAATTAGCTCTATGACTACAGCATACAAGGTTTCAAGACATTAATAGTTCAATACAGCATTTTCAGTTGGCTTATTTCACTTCTCACTACGTCACAGCGCAGTGAACAAGCGGGTACTCAAATAACCGCGAGGGACGGTGATTGCAATCAAGACACACCCGGATAACACGTCACATACACCCACATTCAGAAGCGTGATTCCACACCCCTTCCTACTCTGTTGTATGCGACAACCTTTCAAAGGCAACCCAAATGCCGAACCGGTCCATCCGTAACCGGTAGGAGGTCCCCGCGTGGAGTGTGACTGTGCCCACCGGCAGATTTACACCTTGCTACCCTCAACCCACTCCTATTTACGGTTGGGTGAGCCTCGACACCCAGGTTAACCAATTACATCGGTTTCCTGGTTCCCATATGCCAGTATGCATCCGGTACTGTTCGATACTTGTCCAGCAGAGCCGCACACGGATGGTCCTCAACCGACACCAACAGGGCTACGCACGTGAGACCTCTGCTCACTGCATCCTATCCCCCCTGCTGTGTTTCATTTTCACAACTTAAGCTATTTTGTATCCCTTTTCATCCCGTGTGATAAGTACTATCTCGCAAGTAGCTTCCAACCACTCGACTTCTACCGCAATCCTAAACATTAGCATGGCATTCTCTACTCGTCGAGTTTGTAAACTACCCAACTCTTTATAGAGTTAAAAAGGCTATGCAAGTGGGGTTTCAATCACCCTAACTCTAATGCATACATTTCAACCTAGACATAAGTGATACAAATGAAAAACTTTATAAAAGTTACTTAAGTGCAAACCGGGGCTTGCCTAGTTGCGAGTTAAAGGGGAAGTCAGCTTCTGGTGGAAGGACGTCCAAGGACTCCGGTGCATCCTCAACTTCGGTCACTAATATGAAAGGTAACAAAATATATGTGTAAATATTAAGGATTTATAAGAATTGAACTACTATTCATAGCCACTGCTATTTAGGATCCTTAATTGGCTTTGGGATTTTGACTGAGGATACTAGACTCTCTAAGGATGATTTGAGCCAAATTTGGAGACATGTCATTGCATAATGTAGTCTTTAAAATTCCTACAAGTACAACGCTTCTCTGAATTTTGAGCCCAAATCAGGAGTTTTGACATAGCTAGCAATGGAAGATCTGATTAGGGTAAGTCTCCATGATTCTAACAAAATTTGTTTCACCATTTTTGGAGCTACCATCAGAGAGATATGAATTTTTGCAGTTGGACAGGAGTTCTGAAAAGCTTCTGTTTAAATTTGAATTTCCAAATAAAGGCTGAACTTTGGAACGCAATTATGCCTACCAAATGAACTCCAATGAAGATCAAATTTTTACTGGATATCAGTAATATCATAAGAAACCTCCTAGAAAAATTTGAAGAATTTCTATAACAGGGATCTTCTGGAATTAATTCCCAAAGACTTAATTTTGATGAATTTTGGAGAAATATACAAACTCACCAGATCAATGTCATTGCATTTCTGCAAAGTACTGATTGAGAGGAATCCAGCAAAATTTATTTCACAAATTTTGGACATTCCTACTGAAAGTTATGGCACTTTGAATTTTGTACTAAATCTGAATATTGAATAAATGTTTAAACTCTGGCGGTGGACCCCACCCGCGACGTTATCCACTCAGCTGACGGCAACACCGAGGCCACGGGGTTAGTCCCAGCACAGCCGCACTGGATCCGGCGCCACAGGCCGATCCCCGCGCGTATACAGAGGCTGACCGGTGGGACCCGGCCCTCCTTCGTCTTCCTCGCGCTGCCCACGCCTCCCACGGCGGCGCACGCCGGCCAGGCTCGCCGGGATGGGGTTCCCGTGGTCCGAGCATCCTCAAATTCACCGCCTATGAGTTCTACACTGTGCTAACCACGATGGTGGGGTCGGGAGCCGATGACAACGGCCGGAACGGTGCTTGCACTGACGACCATGTGGGACCTTACTCCGGCGGCCTCGTTCTCCCTCGACAGCGGGTCTCTCGGACTAGGGTTTGCTCTAAAAGCACCAGTGTCACATGGACAGCATCGACCCATAGCCCGTTCTCCATGAAAACCACCGGAGAGGGGACCTCAACGGCGACCCGAGCCCGCAAAACGCCGGCTGCGACAAAAACTCGAAGAACTCCTTCAGTCCTTGATGGTTTCCGGCGCCGTTTGAGCGAGAAGGATCGCAGGGATCTAGCAAAGCTTCTTCTAGACCAGAATGAGCTCTAGCTATCGCAGCACGAAGAATTTGATCATAGACCGAGAGGTGTTGCTATGAACTAGGGTTTGGTAAAACCCAAAATTCTCACTATCTGATTGATCAATTGTCCTGAGGCTTTCGGTAACACGTTCTACAGACAACAAGGCACCTTTCTTGTGCAGGGAAGGGGCAGTGAAACTGTCTGTAGCGCGCTGTCCACGATGAACTGAACGGGGTTCCGCCGAGCACCTCCGAACGCCGGCGCAAATCCTTGGTTTGCGCGTAGCTCGGGCTAGGAAACTTAGGTGGAGGAACGGTGGAGGCTGGAGCACTCTCTTGCTCTTCTTTTTGCTATTTGGGGCTCGATCATCTGAGCTCGGGCGAGCGTGAGCGAGGGGGAAACAGAAACGGCACGGAGGCGGTTTCTCGCGGGAGAGAACGAAGGGAGCGGCGAGTAACCAGGGGAAACGAAGACCGACTTCGTTGCTGCGACCGTGGGGTGATGAAGCGGCTGGCGATCGAAGAACCAGGAGGTGGCGTGGTGGAGTTCCTCGGGAGCATGTTTCACCGGGCGCTGGCGGCCTCTCGGCGATCAGCCGATGAAAACAGAGGCGGTAGGCTCTGTTGTGAGGCTGACTGCTGGGCCCCACCTCCTTCTCTTTTACTCCCATTTTTCACTGATATTTTACCCCAGCAACTCAACATTTAGGGCTAGACTTTCACACCAAGTTAAGGTTTGAATTTGCTGAATTCAAATGGTTGGAATTCTGGTGTAACATTTGAATTGTGTTTGACCCTTTGAATTCGAAATGGAGTTTGAATTCTCTACTTGGGTTTGTCCCAAACACATAGCAAACCAGCCCCAAAGTTTCCAATTTTTGGCATGGCTGCTCATTCAAAGGTGGAGAATACATTTGTGAAACCCAATTTTCAAATTGAGGGAATTGGAATTTGAAACTGAATTTGAAATTCAGATTAGAGGGCTTTTCCGTTTAATCCCAAACAAATATAAAACTCCTCCAAATGAGCTGAAATTTGGAAGGGTGAATATTAGGAATATGAAGATCCAAGCTGTGCATTTAGATCTCCATGTTTGGAAGTTTTGGGAAGTCTAAACCCTCACTTTGAACTTACACCATTATAATTCAAAGTTTTAATTCCCCTCATTTTTCATAAGTGTATATGAGATGAATTTTTCTTGCTACCACTTTTGGGGATTTTACATCCCTCCCACCTTAAAAAGAATCTGGTCCCATGATTTCAAAGGACAAGCAAAGTGGGGAAAAACTTTACCGGGTAGATGATGATAGCAAGTCCGGATAGTATGTTCGTAGATAATCCCCGCCTTCCCATGTCGCCTTATCAGTGGTATGGTTACTTCAGAAAACCTTGTAGAACCTTAAGTTCCGGTTTCTTGTGGCGCGAGTCTTTTCATCGATAATCCAGATTGGATACTCTGTGTACGTGAGGTCCGGTTGAAGAACTTCTATGTCTTCAGTGCGGATTTCAGCAGAGGGCTTGAGGCACTTCCTCAGCTGAGAGATATGGAAGACATTGTGAATCCCTGCGAGCGACGCCGGTAAATTCAAGCGATAGGCCACGGGTCCGCATCTTTCAATGACGTTGAACGGACCAATGAACCGCGGCACAAGTTTACCCTTCACTCCGAAATGATGAACTCCCTTCATCGTAGACACATGGACATAAACATGGTCCCCGATGTCGGAGTGGAGTGGGCGGCGTCTTTTATCCGCATAGCTCTTCTGACGAGATTGAGCAGCCTTAAGATTGGCTTGTATTACTCGCACTCGTTCTTCAGCCTCATTCACAAGTTCAATGCCGTAGATAACTCGCTCGCCGGACTCGCACCAGTTGAGAGGTGTGCGACATTTCCGGCCATAGAGAGCTTCATACGGCGCCATCTTGATGCTAGCTTGATAGCCATTGTTGCAAGAAAACTCCGCCAACGGCAAATGATCGTCCCAATTTTTGCCCTGGTGGATGGCACAAGCGCGTAGCATGTCTTCAAGCACTTGATTCACCCGTTCAGTTTGACCATCTGTCTGCGGGTGATACGCGTAGCTTCAGATCAGTTTGGTCCCCAATGATGCGTGCAGCTGTTCCCAGAACCGAGAGACAAACAGCACACTGCGATCTGAAATAATGGAGCGGGGAACACCGTGCGAGCACAAGATCTTTGCAATATACAGCTCCGCATATTGCTTGGCCACGTACTTTGTATGTACGGGGATAAAATGAGCTGACTTGGTTAGTCGATCGACTATCACCCAAATCCAGTCATGCTTGTGAGACGTGAGAGGTAATCCGACTATGAATTCCATGCTAATATCCTCCCACTTCCACGCCGGAATGTTCAATGGTTGCAGCTGTCCGTCTTTACGCATATGGTCAGCCTTCACACGCCGACACGTATCACATTCGGATACGTACTTTGTGATTTCTCTTTTCATCCGTGTCCACCAAAACCTGGTTTTAGATCCTGGTACATCTTGTTGCTGCCCGGATGAATAGAATACTTGAACAAATGATCCTCATCCAAGATTTTCTTCCGAAGCTTCATGTCATGGGGTACCACTATACGGTCTTTAAACCATAGAGTGTCGTGTTCATCTCTTCGGAAGCATTTCATTTCGCCATTCTTCATCCTCCTCCGAATGTGCGACATTCCCACGTCTTTCTTCTGCGCTTCCATAATCTCCTCTCGTATTGTAGGGACGAGAGCAAGATTATACAATGCCCCATATGGAACCAAGTACAGACTCGGCTCCTCCTCTTCAAGTGGGGTGATGGACAGACTGATGACATGGGATTTGTGGCTTAATGCATCGGCAACCATGTTAGCCTTACCCGGATGGTAGTGAATCTCAATCTCATAGTCTTTGATCAGTTCTAACCATCTCCTTTGCCGCATATTCAACTCCTTTTGAGTGAATATATACTTCAAACTCTTGTGGTCGGTGTAGAGGTGCACTAAGTTCCCAAGCAAATAGTGCCTCCACATCTTCAAGGCCAATACCACAGCAGCGAGCTCGAGATCATGAGTCGGATAGTGCTGCTCGTGGTTACGGAGTTGACGTGAGCCATAGGCGACCACTCTTCCTCCTTGCATCAATACGCAGCCAAGCCCGATACCGGACGCATCACAATATACGTCGAAGGGCTTGGTTGTATCCGGTTGAGCTAACACCGGGGCTGTTGTAAGATGCTTCACTAATGCTTGGAAAGCCTTTTCACAAGCTGAGCTCCAAACATATTTGATCCCCTTCTTCAACAGTTCAGTCATCGTCTTAGCAAGCTTGGTGAAATTCGGTATGAATCTCCGATAATATCCTGCTAACCCGAGGAAACTCCTGACTTCATGGACTGATGTGGGGGACTTCCATTTCAGCACTTGTTCGATCTTGCTTGGATCAACTGCAATGCCTTCTGCAGAAATAATGTGACCAAGGAATGGCACTTGGCTGATCCAGAACTCGCACTTGCTGAACTTGGCATAAAGCTTATGGTCTCGCAATCGTTGAAGCACGATATGCAAGTGCTTGGCGTGTTCCTCTTCAGACTTGGAGTAAACCAAGATGTCGTCTATGAACACCACCACAAACTTGTCCAACTCCGGCATGAACACTGTGTTCATGAGATACATGAAGTGTGCCGGGGCGTTGGTGGGACCAAAGGACATGACGAGGTATTCATACAACCCATATCTCGTCGAGAAGGCCGTCTTTGGAATATCTTCCGCTCGGATCTTGATTTGATGATATCCGGAGCGAAGATCCATCTTTGAAAATACACTTGCACCCACAAATTGATCGAATAATATATCGATGCGGGGCAGTGGATATTTATTTTTGATGGTGACGGCGTTAAGAAGTCGGTAGTCCATGCACAACCTCAAGGTTTCATCCTTCTTCTTCACAAACAGCGCCGAGCACCCCCATGGCGAGGAACTCGGTCGAATGAAACCCTTCTTCATCAAATCATCGAGCTGCTCCTTTAATTCAGCTAGCTCATTCAGAGCCATATTGTATGGTCTCCGTGAGATCAGTGTCGTCCCAGGTACAAGTTCAATCTTGAACTCGACATTTCTTTCGGGTGGCATACCCGGAAGATCATCCGGAAAGACATCCGGGTATTTATGGACTACACGAATATCCTCAAGTTTCGTGGCTTCCGTGTTATATGTGGCTGGAGCTTCTTGAACCGAACGGTCAAGAATAAGAACATGTGGTTCATGAAGTGGAGAGTTTAAACGAACCACACGTGGAATGATGTCAAGAACAGCACCATGGCGATGTAGCCATGACATTCCTAAAATGACATCAAGTTTTTGACTCTCTAACATGATTAGAGAAGTCGGATATAGATTTCCACCCAACTGTAATGGTGCCCTATAGACCATTCTATCAGCTGTTATTTTCCTACCCGGAGAGCATATCAAGTATGAACTATTTGTGGGAATGATAGGCAGTTGATATTTAATAACATAAGACTGACTTATGAAATTATGGGTGGCACCGGAGTCAAACAGTATGACTACGGGATGATCTAGTTAAGAAAACGTACCCGCGAGGACGGGTTCGCCTTCCGGCATGTCTTCGATGGCTAAGTGGTGGACGTTGCCGGGTTTTGGTGCTGGTTTCATGGGCTGATTACGAGGCTGATTAGCACCCTGATATGGTGCTGCACCCCTGCCCTGTCGTGGCTCGGAGCAGTCCCTCGAAATGTGCCCTACACGGCCACACGTATAGCACATGGAAGGTTTCGGGGTCCCGCCGACTTGAGGACGGAATCCCGGTGCACGCTGTTGAAACTGAGTCGCACGCGGGACCATCCTTTGCTGCTGCTGTTGCTGTGGTGGATACGTCGGTCGAAAGCCTGGCGCATTATATTGCCGACTGCGAAACTGAGGCGATCGCGCCGGTGGCTGCCATCTCTGACCGGATGGTGAGCGATACACCAGGCGGTATTTCTGTGGCGTCCCACCACTGCTGCTTATCAGCGTGCTGCGTTTCCTCTTATAAGAACCGCGCTCGCGCTGAGCATTCTCTTGTAGAATCGCGGCATTAATGAGATCGTCGAATGTGCCACGATTTCTTTGGGCGAGATGGACCTTCATCTTGGAATTCAGGCCCTGGAAGAATGCATTGTGCTTGTTGTCTTCCGTCCCCACAAATCCTGGCGCATACTGCGCCAGCCAGTTGAATAACCTGGAGTACTCATGAGCACTCCTCTCGCGTTGCCGTAATGCCAGGAACTCCTGGTGCTTCATTTCCATCACACCGGGAGGTATGTGATAGGCGCGGAACGCCTCCCGGAACTCCGTCCATGTGACGGCATGGCCAGCCGGTAAGGAGGCGGTGTAGTTCGCCCACCATGTACCGGCTTCTCCTTGAAGCTGTTGCGCTGCATACAGCGCCTTCTGTTGTTTGGCGCATCGTAGCAGTCCGAACTTCGCCTCCAGAGTGCGGATAAAGCTGTCCGCCTCCAAAGGTTCTTCGGCCTCCGTGAAGACCGGTTGATGGGTCACCATGAATTCTTAATATGAACTTTATTGGGGCTGGCGTTGCCCATTGTCTTGGCGTCCTCCCTGATGGGACGCGTTCTGCTGCACCAACATCCGCAGCAGCTCGGTTTGCTCGTCACACGAGCCGAGCACAGCGGCGAGAACCTCCGCAAGATTCCTTGGAAGTTCTGGCGGTGGAGGAGGTGGATGCTGCTGCATCGTGGTCTGCTCCGTAGGTGGAGACTCATCACCACGAACTTGACTCTGACCTCCCTCCTCTTGCGTTGAACGTGTCCGCACCATTCTGCATTCAGATCATTCAAATGATCAGCACATGTTTGTTTACTTCATCCAGTCTATACAATAGTAGTGCGAGAATGGTATAAACAGTACACATAACAGTCACACATGTGGATAAAGTATAAACTTTATGCAACGTATACATCTCTGGACCATGTCCCATGATCGAGTTCCAAAGTATTGAACTTTAGGGGTTTAAAAGTTCATTTCGACCGTCGGGGTCGCCACGGGATGTTAAGTGTGTTAGTATGCATAATTTCTCGCTATTGCACTGGACCCAAACATGTACCCGCTCGAAATTATATGTTGTAAGCATACACTTTTCGACTCCAACTCGCTGTTTTACAACAGCCACTGAACGTCGAATTGTGAAACTAAGTGTTTTGGTTGAAACACTTTAACATGGTGTTCACTGTTCAGCTTCTGGTCCAGCTGACCAGTCTAGATAATTCAACAGTTTTGACCTCTGTAGAGGCAAAATCTGGACTAGTGTTCAACAACAAAGTTGTAGCACATTTCCTGCACTTTCCAACGATGTCTTACTTGACCCTTAGAATTTTTTCTGCAGGAAGTTGTGGTCGAAATACAGAAAATTCCAGAGAGCACTGTGGTCTGTCCTGTTTCTTGACAGTACCTACTCATCTGAGATTTTCATCCCTTTGGAGGGATATTTTGTTCTGGATCTCTACAGAAACGTTGTAGAGGACTTCAAAACCTTTTCATAAGGGTATCCCAAACCTCCATTGGTTCAACCAATTTTAAGTTATGCCATGTTCAAGTTCAGCAAAATTTCTGCCGAAAACAGGGGAGATTATTCCTAAGTTTTTGAGACTGAATCTATACTCCCAATTGACTCAAAGTTCAATATAGGAGTTTACTAACCCCTAAATGGATTCCTAAACTTCATTTTGACTCTTTTCTTTGAAAATAAACTTTTATGCAGTCGGTACTACATTTCCTCACCAAAGAAAAATCCTAAACCGGTATTCCGGCTTATACGTGTCAAATGATGGAACTAAAGACGTCACTCACAAACGGTTTCTACATGTCATGCACTAACGTGGTTAGTGTACCTGCAGAAGAACACACAATAATTGTGCACACAAGGGTTTTTGACATTTCAGGCAGTTCCATATCATAGTAAAAACATACGGTCCGTATCATTGCCATACGGATCGTCCTTGAGTCAAGCCACGTCTCAAGGTACATGGTCGTGTTTTCACACCACACGACAGGGAACCCGAGTAGAGCGTGAATGGGTCGTCACGGTTGGGAATTTTATCAACCCAACGGATACTACCTACTTCCTCATGACCGTTGAGGCACGCCGATGGCGACCGCTGCGTATGGCCCTTTGAACATTGAACGTTCAAGAGTCGCATACTATCGTGTTGCTTACCACACGATGGGGCATTCTCACTTTTGCCTAGAGCACGCTGGAGATCAGCGTTTTCATATGCTCTCAAAAACAATTGAGAGGTTCAGAGACTCATATTCACTACCGTGCCAAGCCACGGTATACCATTCCATACTATTGCTCGTATGGCGAGTTACCGCAATTGATCCGCCTGCGGTGGCGTACCTTAGCTCTTACCTGACGTCGGAGCATCGTTACATAATGTATAACACATAAGTTAGCTTTTCCACCTTAGTAACTACTACTATCATAGACCTTATGTGGGCATAGTGACTAATCCTCACTCGACTACTTCTAAGTTTTCAAAATAGGCTCTTTTCGAGCGTGCTATTCCCAATGTGGCTCTGATACCACGTCTGTGGGGACCACCCCGTGGTTCACCCACTTCAGGATCGCATAGGGTGGTGCCGTACGATGAGGCACCCAACAGCACTCACGAAAAGAATAAAGAACAACATACAAACTTTTATTTGATATAAAACAGCGGAAGTCTTTTACAAAACCTATTCATATGGCGGAAGTAATATACATATATGGCCTCTCATCCTAGGTATGCAAAAGTGCAGCCGTCCAGTCCGGGGACGCTACACGCTAGCAGCAAGGAACCGGAGAATCACGACGGCGTGCAGGGCTCCAGCTCGGCCGTGTACCCCGACGGGGGCATCGCCTCGTCCTCGGAACCTTCCTCATAACTCTCACCTGCACACAACTAAAATATTGCAACCGTGAGCACGAAGGCTCAGCAAGTCTTAACCGTCAACTCTAGGCATGGAACTCTACATGCAAGGATGTGTAAGGTAGGAATGGACTTTGCGATAAAGACGCGCCTATAAGTTGATCCTTACTTTCAGTTTTATAGCAGCAGATTCATGTGCCTTAGGCAGCCCTCACATCGGATGTCCACAATCAAACAAGAAACGCTTTCCTCCGATGTGGTGATGCCCAAAGTGGAATATAAACTTAATTAGCTCTATGACTACAGCATACAAGGTTTCAAGACAATAATAGTTCAATACAGCATTTTCAGTTGGCTTATTTTACTTCTTACTACGTCACAGCACAGTGAACAAGCGGGTACTCAAATAACCGCGAGGGACGGAGATTGCAATCAAGACACACCCGGATAACACGTCACATATACCCACTTTCAGAAGCGTGATTCCACACCCCTTACTACTCTGTTGTATGTGACAACCTTTCAAAGGCAACCTAAATGCCGAACCGGTCCATTCGTAACGGGTAGGAGGTCCCCACGTAGAGCTTGACTGTGCCCACCGGCAGATTTACACCTTGCTGCCCTCAACCCACTCCTATTTATGGTTGGGTAAGCGTCGACACCCAGGTTAACCAATTACATCGATTTCCTGGTTCCCATATACCAGTATGCATCTAGTACTGTTCGATACTTGTCCAGCAGGGCCGCATACGGACGGTCCTCAACCAACACCAACAGGGCTACGCACATGAGACCTCTGCTCACTGCATCCTATCCCCCCTGCTGGGTCTCATTTTCACAACTTAAGCCATTTTCTATCCCTTCTCATCCCGTGTGATAAGTACTATCTCGCGAGTAGCTTCCAACCACTCGACTTCTACTGGAATCCTAAACATTAGCCTGGCATTATCTACTCGTCGAGTTTGTAAACTACCCAACTCTTTATAGGAGTTAAAAAGGCTATGCAAGTGGGGTTTCAATCACCCTAACTCTAATGCATACATTTCAACCTAGACATAAGTGATACAAATGAAAAACTTTATAAAAGTTACCTAAGTGCGAACTGGGTCTTGCCTGGTTGCGAGTTAAAGGGGAAGTCAGCTTCTGGTGGAAGGACGTCCAAGGGCTCCAGTGCGTCCTCAACTTCGGTCACTATTATGAAAGGTAACAAAATATATGTGTAAGTATTAAGGATTTATAAGAATTGAAC
This sequence comes from Neostapfia colusana, assembly GCA_030760725.1. Taxonomy (NCBI): domain Eukaryota; kingdom Viridiplantae; phylum Streptophyta; class Magnoliopsida; order Poales; family Poaceae; genus Neostapfia; species Neostapfia colusana. The sequence goes on along the minus strand of JASWHV010000007.1, from coordinate 96,061,762 downwards.
TATTATTCATAGCCACTGCTATTTAGGATCCTTAATTGGCTTTGGGATTTTGACAGAGGATACTAGACTCTCTACGGACGATTTGAGCCAAATTTGGAGACATGTCATTGCATATCGTAGTCATTAAAATTCTTACAAGTACAATGCTTCTCTGAATTTTGAGCCCAAATCAGGAGCTCTGACATAGCTAGCAATGGATGATCTTATTAGGGTAAGTCTCCATGGTTCTAAAAAAATTTGTTTCACCATTTTTGGAGCTACCATCAGAGAGATATGAATTTTTGCAGTTGGACAGGAGTTCTGAAAAGCTTCTGTTTAAATTTGAATTTCCAAATAAAGGCTGAACTTTGGAAGGCAATTCAGCCTACCAAATGAACTCCAATGAGGCTCAAATTTTTACTGGAGATCATTAATATCATAAGAAACCTTCTAGCAAAATTTCAAGAATTTCTATAACAGGGATCTTCTGGAATTAATTCCCAAAGACATAACTTTAATGAATTTTGGAGAGATTTCCAGAACTCACCAGATCAATTTCTTTGCATTTATGCAAAGTACTGATTGAGAGGAATCCAGCAAAATCTGTTTCACAAATTTTGGACATTCCTACTGAAAGTTATGGCCCTTTAATTTTGTACTAAATCAGAAAATTGAATAAATGTTTAAACTCTGGCGGTGGACCCCACCCGCGACGTTATCTACTCAGCTGATGGCAACACCGAGGCCACGGGGTTATTCCTGCACAGCTGCACCGGATCCGGTGCCACAGGACGATCCCCGCGCGTATACAGAGGCTGACCGGTGGGACCCGGCCCTCCTTCGTCTTCCTCGCGCTTCCCGCGCCTCCGCGGCGGCACACGCCGGTGAGGCTCGCCGGGATGGGGCTCCCGTGGTCCGAGCTTCCTCAAACTCGCCGCCTGTGAGTTCTACACCGTGCTGAACACGATGGTGGGGTCAGGAGCCGATGACAACGGCAGGAACGGTGCTTGCACCGGCGACCATGTGGGACCTTACTCCGGCGACCTCGTTCTCCCTCGACAGCGGGTCTCTCGGGCTAGGGTTTGCTCTAAAAGCACCAGTGTCACATGGACAGCATCGACCCATAGCCTGTTCTCCATGAAAACCACCGGAAGGGGACCTCACCGGCGACCCGAGCCCGCAAAATGCCGGCGGCGACAAAAACTCGAAGAACTCCTTCTGTCCTTGATGGTTTCCAGCGCCGTTTGAGCGAGAAGAGTCGCAGGGATCTAGCAAAGCTTCTCCTAGACCAGAATGAGCTCTAGCTATCGCAACACGAAGAATTTGATTGTAGACCGAGAGGTGTTGCTATGAAATAGAGTTTGGTAAAACCCAAAATTCTCACTACCCGATTGATCAATTGTCCCGAGGCTTTCGGTAACATGATCTGCAGACAACAACGCACCTTTCTTGTGCAGGGAAGGGGCAGTGAAACTGGCCGTAGCGCACTGTCCACGGTGAACCGAACGGGGTTCCGCCGAGCACCTACGAACGCCGGTGCAAATCCTTGGTTTGCGCGTGGCACGGGCTAGGAAACTTAGGTGGAGGAACGGTGGAGGCTGGAGCACTCTCTTGCGCTTCTTTTTGCTCTTTGGGGCTCGATCATCCGAGCTCGGGCGAGCGTGGGCGAGGGGGAAACAGAAACGGCATGGAGGCGGTTTCTCGCGGGAGAGAACGAAGGGAGCGGCGAGTAACCGGGGGAAACAAAGACCAACTTCGTTGCTGCGACTGTGGGGTGATGAAGCGGCTGGCGATCGAAGAACCAGGAGGTGGCGCGGTGGAGTTCCTCGGGAGCGGGTTTCACCGGGCGCTGGCGGCCTCTCGGCGATCAGCGGATGAAAACAGAGGCGGTAGGCTCTGTTCTGAGGCTGACTGCTGGGCCCCACCTCCTTCTCTTTTACTCCAATTTTTTTCTGATATTTTACCCCAGCAACTCAACATTTAAGGCTAGACTTTCACACCAAGTTAAGGTTTGAATTTGCTGAATTCAAATGGTTTGAATTCTGGTGTAACATTTGAATTGTGTTTGATCCTTTGAATTTGAAATGGAGTTTGAATTCTCTACTTGGGTTTGTCCCTAACACATAGCAAACCAGGCCAAAAATTTCGAATTTTTGGCATGGCTGCTCATTCAAAGGTGGAGAACACATTTGTGAAACCCAATTTTCAAATTGAGGGAATTGGAATTTGAAACTGAATTTGAAATTCAGATTAGAGGGCTTTTCCTTTTAATCCCAAACAAATATGAAAACTCCTCCAAATGAGCTGAAATTTGGAAGGGTGAATATTAGGAATATGAAGATTCAAGCTGTGCATTTAGATCTCCATGTTTGGAAGTTTTGGGAAGTCTAAACCCTCACTTTGAACTTACACCATTATAATTCAAAGTTTTAATCCCCCTCATTTTTCATAAGTGTATATGAGCTGACTTTTTCTTGCTACCACTTTTGGGGATTCTACACTCACGAGGCCCTCTTTCTTGAGGCGTCCCCCCCTGGGACGTATTCTGCACAATCGTGCGGAGCAGGTCAGTCTGCTCCTCACGAGGGCTCATCAGCGCCGACATCACATCCGCTAGTGTAAGCGCAGGCGGCGGTGGTGATTGTTGCTTTGGGGTGTTGTCGTAGGCAGATGGCTGGGAGTCATCACCCCCTTGCTGACTCGAGCCCCCGACCTCATGCGTGGTCCGGGTACAAATCATCTGCAACCATAACGACAACAACATTAGCCCCATAGAAAACTGTAACACCCTCAAATTCATTTCCAAGCATTGCATACATTTATCATGTAGAGAAACATTATAAAAGAAGTAGAAATGGAGAAAGAACCATAGAAATGGAGAAAGAACTATAGAAATGGAGAAAGAACCATAGAAATGGAGAAAAGAACCATAGAAATGGAGAAAGGACCATAGAAATGGAGGAAGGAACCATAGAAATGGAGAAATGGGACATAGAAATGGAGAGGGGAATGTAGAAATGGAGAGTGGGACATAGAAATGGAGAGGGGATTGTAGAAATGGAGTAGGTGACATAGAAATGATGAGGAATGGGAAAAAGATAGCTGAAATGAGCTATTTTCAATTTCCCAAATCCTCCAAATTCCCCAATTCCCCCCAAAAGGATAATTTTCCCCACATTTGGGGAATTCCCCCCACATTGCTGCCGCACCAAATCAATTGGGTAAAGTTTGTTAGGATTTTGCTCCAATTTGAGTAGGATTCTCTGCCCTCCCCCTTACAAATAGAACCCAACCCCCCCCCCCCCCCGCCCCGTTGGCCGCAGCCCCCTCTTCCCCCCCAAGTCGGCAACTTGGAGGCCCTAGCCCCCAACTCGCCGAATTCGACCCCCCTCGCCGGAGTTCAGTCGCCGGTGAGCCTCGCTGGCGATCCCCCTCGGTGAGACCCGCCGACAAGCCCCACCGTCGAACCCTGCCGTCGAGCCCCACCGTCGAGCCCCGCCGACGAGCCCCGTCACGCCTCGCCGTTGCCGGAAAAGAGCCGATGATCTGTCCTGCTCTAATCATCCACAGAAAAATTCCCCGCTGCTGCCATTGCTAGAAAGAAGGCCCTGCCACCAAGGGGAAGTGAGGTAGGTCTCCATTACCCATCTTACGATGTCGCCGCTGTTTCTACGCATCCGTTCTCTTCGCCCCGTTCGAACAGAAACTTTTACGTGTGGACAGATCATGTTTTGATCGATTTTTTGATGGTGGAACTGATCTATATCTTAAGTCAAGATAATCACCACATACACACTTCATACCAGCACCCTTGTTCATCATAAAACCCCATGAAAGCCCGTTAAAACATGCAAAACACGTACAAACTGGATTAATAAAACAGCACCATAGGATTTGCATTCATCTACCCCATTGCATCTTGAGTAAAGTTTGTGCATGATGTTTGATTGCCGTAAATTTTGTATGTGCGTGATCGTTAGTAGAAGAACAAGCTCAAGAGGCCATCTACAAGGAACTACAGCACCAAGACTTCAAGACGCTTGAGCAACAAGAACCACGGGAGCAAGGCAAGTGCCTGTTGACCATATTGATCCCATGTTTTGAAACTGTTTTGTTTGCGAAAACTCGTATGCTTGAGTCAACTTGATGGGACACCCTTTTATAGGAGTTTACTAATATTGTTAACCATCCTTGTCACCCAGAAAGTTGATGAGTTGGGTATGGTCGTTTTTCCTTTTTGCTTCGCTTAGTCTACGTGATACGGGAAGCTGAAATAAAACATGTCTAGCTACTGTACTCATATGAATAATGATGATGAGAACTTGATGATGTTAATGAGCATGGAATCAGGGAGATCTAGGCAAGTTTGGTTCGTGGATGTTGCTGAATGAGATGGTGGTTTACTTGCCGTAGATATAAGGACCGGTTCATGCGACAATATGCCAGGAAAACAGTGCCACCACAAGGCCAAGTATGGGTGCGGCTTAGCTGATTAATTAGGTGTGTTGCTAGCTTTTTATGGACCGTGGATGGTGCGGGGAATGGGAGTTGAGAGAGGACTGCCCTGGAAACTGCATGGCACAAGAGGGGGCCCGTAGGTGGGAGAATGGTGATTCGAGCCTGCCGGTGAAACCTCAGTGAGTCCATACATCTAGTAGCCCCTTTGTAAAGGCTATTTTGTGATCTCTTGGCCATACACCGACGGTTGTGTACTGGTATAATGGAGGTTATGCAGTCGCCGATGGGTGACGAAATCACAAACTTGTGGGTAAAGTGGTGCCACCTCTGCAGAGTGTTAAACTATCATGATAGCCGTGCTTCCGGTCACAAGCACCTGGCCAACTTCCATGATTAGAGGGAAAAATTGGTATGGTCATTGGGATTGGTTTTTTTGGGACTGTTTGAGTCATGAAAATGAGTTTGGCTTTGGCTATATGAAAATGAGATGGTTATGAATATTTTATGAGCATGAGATGAACTTGAGAAAGATTAATGGTTGGTTGAGACTTAATAAATGGTGAATTATGATGGAGAAATGTTGCTGTTTTACTTGGTTATATTGGGATTAAACTCACCTAGACTTAGTTGCTGTTTTTGTCATGTTTGCGAAATAAAATTTGCTTGCTGCAATGAGCCTTTTTATTCTCTGCCTTGTTGTAAGCTACATGTCATACTTTTCCCGCACTTGCTGAGTACGACATGTACTCACCCTTGCATTATCACATAAACATCAGCAACAGGAGAAGAGTACTCCGAGGACCATGTGGAGTACTAGTCATGCGAACTATCGTCAACATGTCTGTGGAGTTGAAGATGGAGCCTGCTGCTATTTAGTTATTTCCACTGTCATTTAGAGTCTTCCGCTGCAAGAATAAGATAGACATTCATGAGTGAGACAATGAGTTGATGTAATAAAGTACTTAAATCCTATTTATTCATGATTATATTCTGAATTCAGTTTGTGCATTACATGTGCATGTGTAATGAACATCCCGGGCACACATATGCATTAACTCGGTTCTGTTTTCTGAACAGGGTGTCACATATTGGTATCAGAGCCACGTTGACCGTTGGACTCAAGCCTAGGTAGAATGGACACTCTAAAACACATAGGCACTGTGGGAACCACCCCGTGGTTCACCCACACCGGGATCGCATAGGGTGGTGCCGTGCGATGCGGCACCCAGCAGCACACACGAAAAGTATTAAGAACAACATACAAACTTTTATTATTATAAAACAGCAGAAGTCTTTTACAAAACTTAATTATACAGCTGAAGTATTATACAAAGATAGCCTCTCATCCTAACTATGCAAAAGTGCATCCATCCAGCCCGGGGACGCTACACACTAGCAGCACTCAAACGGATATCACGGCGGCGTGCAGGGCTCCAGCTCGTCCGTGTACCCCGACGGGGGCATCGCCTTGTCCTCGGAACCTTCCTCATAACTCTCACCTGCACACAGCTCAAATATTGCAACCGTTAGCACGATGGCTCAGCAAGTCTTAACTAACAACCCTAGGCATGGAACTCTATATGCAATGATGTGTAAGATAGGAAAAAGTTTGCAATAAAGACACGTCTACATGTTGATCCTTACATTCAGTTCTATAGCAACAGTTTAAGGAGCCTTAGGCAGCCCTCACATCGGAAGTCCACAATCAAATAAGAAACGCTTTCCTCCGATGTGGTGATGCCCAAAGTGGAATATAAACTTAATTAGCTCTATCACTACAGCATACAAGGTTTCCAAGACATTAATAGTTCAATGCAGCATATTTAATTGGCTTATTTCACTTCTTACTACGTCACAGTGCAGTGAACAAGCGGGTACTCAAATAACCGCGAGGACGGTGATTGCAATCAGGATACACCCGGATAACACGTCACATAAACCCACTTTCAGAAGCGTGATTCCACACCCCTTCCTACTCTGTTGTATGCAACAACCTTTTAAAGGCAACCCAAATGCCGAACCGGTCCATCCGTAACGGCCAGGAGGTCCCCGTGTGGAGCGTGACTGTGCCCACCGGCAGATTTACACCTTGGTACCCTCAACCCACTCCTATATAACGGTTGGGTAATCCTCGGCACCCAGGTTAACCAATTACATCGGTTTCCTGGTTCCCATATGCCAGTATGCATCCGGTACTATTCGATACTTGTCCAGCAGGGCCGCACACAGCTCGGTCCTCAATGGACACCAACAGGGCTACGCACGTGAGACCTCCGCTCACTGCGTCCTATCCCCCCTGCTGGGGCTCGGTTTCACACTTAAGCCATTATCTACCTCTTCTTATCCCGTGTGATAAATACCTATCTCGCGAGTAGATTCCAACCACTCGACTTCTACCGAGATCCTAAGAATATTAGCACGGCATTCTCAACTCGTCGAGTTTGTAAACTACCCAACCCTCCATAGGATTTAACAAGGTTATGCAAGTTGGATTTCAATCACCGTAACTCTAATGCAAGCATTCACCCTAGACATAAATGATACAAATAAAAAACTTTATAAACGTTGCTTAAATGCAAACCGGATTTTTCCTGGTTGCGAGTTAAATGGGAAGTCAGCTTCTGGTGGGAGGACGTCCAACGGCTCCGGTACGTCCTCAACTTCGGTCACTATTATGAAATGTAGCAAAATGCATGCATAAGTGCAAGTTTTATATAAGTACACTTTTATTTAGAGCTCTGTTATTTAGGAACCTTAATTGTCTTTGGGATTTTTACAGTGAATACTAGACTCTCTAAGGATCATCTGAGCAAAATTCAGAGAAATGTCATTGCACAATATAGTCTTCAAAATTCCTACAAGTACAAGACTTCTCTGAATTTTGAGCCCAAATCAGGAGCTTTTACATAGCTAACAGTGGAAGATCTGATTAGGGTAAGTCTCCATGGTTCCAACAATATTTGTTTCACCATTTTTGGAGCTACCAACAGAGAGATATGAATTTTTGAAGTTGGGCAGGAGTTCTGAAAAGTTTCTGTTTAAATTTGAATTTTCAAATAAAGGCTGAACATTGGAAGGCAATTTAATCTAGCAAATGAACCCTAATGAAGCTCAAATTTTTACTGGAGATCAGTAATATCATAAGGAACCTCCTGGTCAAATTTAAAGAAATTCCATAACAGTGATCTTCTGGAATTAATTCCCAAATACTTAATTTTGATGAATTTTGGAGAAATTTCCAGAGATCCTCAGATCAATTTCTTTGCATTTCTGCAAAGTACTGACTTAGATGAATCCAGCAAAATTTGTATCACAAATTTTGGATATTCCTACTGAGAGTTATGGTTCTTTGAAGTATGCACTAAATCTGGAAATGGAAGAAATGTTTAAATTCTGGTTGTGGGCCCCACCCATGGCGCTATCCACTCAGATGACGGCAACACCGAGGCCACGGGGTTATTTCCCGCGCAGCCGCACCTGATCCGGTACCACAGACCGATCACCGCGCAGTACAGAGGCTGACCAGTGGGACCCGGTCCTCCTTCTTCTTCCTCGCGCTGCCCGCGCCTCCCGCGGCGGCGCACGCAGGCGAGGCTCACCGGGACGGGGTTCTCGTGGTCCGGACTTCCCCAAACTCGCCACCTGTGAGATCTACACCGTGCTGAACACGATGGTGGGGTCGGGAGCGGATGACAACGGCCGGAACGGTGCTCGCACCGGCGACCATGTCGAACCTCACTTCGGCGACCTTGTTCTCACTCGACGGTAAGTCTTTCGGGCTAGTGTTTGCTCTAAAAGCACCAGTGTCACCTGGACAACGTAGACCCAGAGCCCACTCTCCATGAAAACCACCGGATTGGGGACCTCACCGGTGACCCGAGCCCATAAAACGACGGCGGTGACAAAAATTCGGTGCCCGGTACCTCTACTTGATCATTTGAGCTGCTAGGACTACAGAGAGGTGCGCATGCTTGTGCAGGAGCTACTCTAAGCTCATCTAGTGTGGAGCTACCCGGAGAACGACGAATTTCCCTGACGAGTCCTCAGGTTTCTAAAGAACCGCCGGCGCCAAACTTTAAATTACTCGGTGCCGGGGCTAAGAAGGCAGGAACTGGTTGGAGGGACGGAAGAAGGGTTCCTAACACACCTCAGGAACCTTTTGTTTGATCGGAAGAGGCTGTCAATCCGTCAGGCGATGGTGCGGGATCAACACCAGCGGTCCGAAGGAAATTCCAGCTTGCGCGATCCAACTACCGGTGCTGGTGTCTGCTTAAGGCTTCGGAGAGCATGAGGGGAACCTTGCGCAACGTTCCCGTTGCTCAGTTGTGCGAGAGGCACGCTGAGTATGCCGGGCATCAATGAGCCGAAAGGTTCTTCCGCCGGGGGGGGGGGGGGGGGGTTGATTCCACGAGCGTTCGAGCAGAGCGCTGAGAAGCTGCGGTGTAACGTGGATAAGAGCAGAGGATGCACTCGGCGGCCGCTTTGAGCACCCACGCGCACGATCCGACGTCGGAAGCAGCGAGGAAGCAGCTCGGTGTAAACGTCGGCAGCAGGACTTAGCCGGGAGCTGGCGCCCGCGCGTGAACAGCCGAGGGAAAACAGAGACTTTGCCTCTGTGGTGACTGACCAGTGAGCCCCCCTCCCACCTAATGCTCCTTTGATATTTTCCCATTTGTCTCCAAATTAACTCCTTTGCTTCCTCCCAAAGTCATGGTTTTCAAAGTTGAATCCAAAATGATTTGAATTTTGGTGTGAAGTTTGAAATGTGTTTGGTCATTTGAATTTGAAATGGAATTTGAATTCTCCCTCTTGTATTGTTCCAAAAACATAGCAGACCAACTCCAAAGTTTCTGATTTTTGTCATGGCTGCTAATTCAAATGTGGAAAACACATTTGTGGAACCAAATTTGCAAATTGAGGAAATTGGAATTTCAAACTGAATTTCAAATTCAGATTAGAGGGCTTCCTCTTTTAATCCCCAAAAAATATTAAAACTCCACCAAATGAGCTGAAATTTGGAAGGTTGAATATTTGGAATATGAAGATCCAAGTTATGCATTTAGATCTCCATGTTTTGAAGTTTTTGCAAAGTCTAAATCCTCACTTTGAGCTTACACCGTTATAATTCAAAGTTTTAATTCCCCTCATTTTTCCTAAGTGTACATGAGCTGAATTTTTCTTGCTACCATTTTTTTGGGATTTTACAGGCACACCCCTCTAAACCGCTATTATTGAAAATTGCTTGCTGCTGCACTTTTCTTGTCAAACCCACCGCAAAGAGTTATTTTCAGACCCTCTTTTCTCTTCTTTTGGACAGCAACGCCTTTGCTTTCTTGCTCCATAGTTTCTGAAGTTTTGGGAGTTACTTCTTCCTCCTCTAAAGTTTCTCATGTCTTATTTATAGATGCCGGTGACCAGGAGAACAGCACGCATAAGGGCTCGTCCACCACCACGTTGGAGTGCTCTTAACCCCATTGAGGTGTGCGATTGACTATATTTGGAGAAATTGAAAAGGGAACCTCGTGATGAAGATGAAGTCAATAGTTATATGCATGAGGAAGAGGATCTGGAAGAGGTGGAACCATTCGAATACGACATGGAAGATGATCCACAAGAACGGCATTGGTACGCACCTCAGGAGGAGTTTCACGCGGGCTTACACCCCGTGGAGCCTCATGAAGCTATGACGGGAGGAGATGAACCCGAGGAGGAGCCACCCCTTGCTGAGACCAATAATGAAGGTGATGAATGGGCCAACCATTCAATTCAAGAATTTTGGTCCGACGGAATGGAAGGAGGACACATATCTAGGGAGCTCAAAGAATTTCTGGATTGCTGCAGCTTATATCCAGAATATCTTCTCAAGAAAGTCCATCGTCTTGGACATGAAGAGTGGAAGGCTGACGTAACCATCCTATCTAACAGTAGGGTTGTCACCCGGCACTTCACACCCACGTGGAGAGCTACAAGGGCAGAAGCTATCGATGATGCTGCATGGAAAGCACTCACCGGACTGTGTTACGCCTTCCATAAGCAGCTTGAGGACACAACTTTTGAGCTGCACCCGTATCGGAAGAGTGGTACAAGGGAGATCATTGGACCCCATGTAACAGCTCTTTCCAACCCACAAGCTGCTGACAAGTCTCAGAGGTTGCTCGTGGAGTTAGGAAACCGCTACGCAAGCGCACAAGAAGAGATCCATTACCTCCGCAAGAAGCTGTATTTTATGGACAAGCAAGAGGAAACTCGTGCCAACGCGGGAGCGAATGGAGCACCAGCGTCATCTATCCCTACATGGACTGCCGACTCACCGTGGCGTGCGCTCATTTATGGACCACCCCCATCACACGGCGAGAACAGCACCGGTTCTCACGATTAAGTTTAGGTTTCCATTGAATAAAGTTGTAATAGGAATGTTTAGATCGTAGTAGCTTGAATAAGAGTAGTGTGCTAAACTTTTGTGATGATTGCTTGTGTTTGTGTGCTTGGTGTGAGTTGTAGCACGCTTCGGTGAATGTTCATATCCACACATAGTGGACAGATGTGAGATGCTTTGGCACGTGTTCACATCCTCATATAGGCTGAAATTAATAAAAGAAGTTGCTTAGTCTCATACACCTTGATTCATATAGTTGGGAAATCTCTTCTTTCAATTCTTAATTCTATTCCGAGAGTAAGCCTTAAAATAAGGGGGGTAGACTTTCTTGCCAACCTTATCATCTTCGATTCCCAAGGGATTGACATAATACTTGGAATGGATTCGTTAAGCAAGCACAACGGAGTGATTCAGTGTGCTGAGAGGAGCGTGCAGTTGACAAATGAGCACGGTACTCGTATTGAGTTCGAGTCAGCCCAACCGGCAACCGAGAAGGCAGCGCTGAACCACGTCGAAGAAGCAACATTGGAAAGCATTCTGATGGTTCAAGAATTTTCGGCTGTGTTCCCGGAAGAACTTCCAGGTATGACACCTGACCGGGACATTGAATTTGCCATTGATTTAGTACCCGGAACTGCATCTATAGCAAAAAGGCCGTAAAGGATGCCCGCTAATGAACTAGTGGAACTTAAGAAGCAAATTCAGGAGCAGCGAGAAAAGGGTTTTATACGCCCAAGCTCGTAACCATGGGGAGCCCCGTGCTCTTCGTAGACAAGAGGGATGGGACCCAAAGGATGTGTGTGGATTATAGGCCTCTCAATGAGGTGACGATCAAGAATAAATACCCGCTGCCCCGTATAGAGGACCTGTTCGACCAAATGAAAGTTGCTCAAATTTTCTCCAAGATTGATCTTCGGTCGGGATACTTCCAGCTGAAGATTAAGCCCTCCGACATACCCAATACTAAGTTTTGAACACGGTATGGTTCGTATGAATATACCGTTATGTCTTTTGGGTTAACAAATGCACCCGCATACTTTATGTACCTCATGAATAAGGTCTTCATGGAGTACTTGGACAAGTTCGTCGTGGTTTTCATCGACGATATAATTGTGTATTCGAAAAGCGAGGAAGAACATGAAGAACACTTGAGATTGACATTGCAGAAACTGCAAGAGCATCAATTGTATTCCAAGTTCAGCAAGTGTCAATTTTAGCTAAAGGAGATATCGTTCCTAGGCCACATCATCTCCGATGGAGGAGTATCGGTTAATCCTGGAAAAGTGGGAGACGTTTTAAAGTGGATTCAACCACAGAATGTGAGAGATATTCGGAGTTTCCTCGGAATGGCTGGATACTACCACCGGTTCATCAAAGATTTCTCCAAAATAGCGAAGCCTATGACTGAATCGCTAATGAAGGGAAAAGCATTTCAGTGGACACCAGTGTGCCAAGAAGACTTTGAGGAGCTCAAGAAAAGACTAACCACAGCGCCAGTTTTGGTATTGCCAGACGTGAGCAAGAGCTTCGACATATATTGTGACGCATCAAGACAAGGGCTTGGATGTGTGCTCATGCAAGAAGGAAAAGTGGTAGCCTATGCATTGAGACAACTAAAGAAACATGAGCTGAATTACCCCACACATAACTTGGAACTTGCAGCTGTGGTACATGCATTGAAGATTTGGAGACATTATATCCTTGGCCACCGATGTAAGATCTATACGGATCACAAAAGCCTCAATTATATATTCACGCAAACGGATCTGAATTTGAGGCAACGTCGATGGTTGGAACTCATCAAGGATTATGATGTTGGAATCAACTATCACCCCGGAAAGGCCAATGTAGTAGCTGATGTGTTGAGCCGAAAGGGAGCATGTCACCAACTCACGGTTCAGGAGCTGCCACCCGAGCTGCGCAAGGAGTTCGAACGGTTACATCTCGGGTTCTTGAACGTGATGGAAGTAATAGAACTCAACTCTTCGCTGGAACAAGAGATACGAGATGGCCATGCAACGGATGAGGAAATCAAGGAAATAACCCGACAAGGCATAGAAAAGGATTTCATGGAAGACGAGAAAGGCACACTTTGGTTAGGAAAAGGATTTGTGTGCCTAACGTGAAGCACATCCGTGACATGGTATTAAAGGAGGCATATGAGTCACCTTATTCCATACATTCCGGCTGTACAAAGATGTACAAGGACCTGAAAACTTGTTATTGTTGGGATGGTATGAAAAGGGACATAGCTGAATATGTTTCCTTATGTGTCACGTGCCAACGGGTGAAGGCCGAACATCAAAGACCCCATGGACTGTTGCATCAATTGAATGTGCCCGAGTGGAAGTGGGAAGACATCAGCATGGATTTCATCGTCAGATTGCCACGTACTATATTTGGGTTATCATGGACTGATTGACAAAAACAGCCCATTTCCTTCCTGTTAAAACCAAGTACAACGTTGCACAACCAGCCGAGCTGTATATGGAGCAAATTGTGTGTCGCCATGGAGTTCCGAAGAGGATAGTTTCAGATCAGGGTTCTCAATTTACCTCTAGGTTCTGGAAGAAGCTGCATGAAGCCATGGGTACACGACTGAATTTCAGCTCCGCTTATCACCCGCAAACCGATGGGCAAACTGAGAGGAATCAAATTTTGGAAGACATGTTGAGAGCTTGCGCCTTGAAACATGGGCGTAGTTGGGATTGGAGCCTGCCGTACGTTGAATTCTCATACAACAACAGCTACCAAGCAAGCTTGAAGATGTCACCTTTCGAAGCATTGTATGGTAGAAGGTGTAGAACGCTGCTGTTCTGGAATGAGACCGGGGAGAGTCAAGTGTTTGGACCCGAACTGCTGCAAGACACCGAGAAGCAAGTCCAAACGATACGAGAAAACTTGAAGGCTGCTCAGTCACGACAAAAAAGTTATGCGGACAATAGGCGAAGAAAATTGACCTTCGAAGTGGGAGACTTCGTGTATCTTAATGTATCGCCTATCGGAGGCCAACGACGGTTCAACGTCAAGGGAAAGTTAGCACCTCGCTACATCGTACCATTCAAGATTTTGGCAAGCAAGGAGAAGTAGCCTATCAACTAGAGCTGCAAATGCACCTCTCTGACGTACACGACGGGTTTCACGTGTCCCAACTAAAAAAGTGCTTAAGAGTACCGGAAGAAAAGGTACCGATGGATTAGCTCGAGCTTCAAGAGGATCTGACCTACGCGGAGCACCCCGTCAAAATTTTGGACGTGAAGGAAAGGGTCACAAGGAACAAAGTGATCCGTTGGTGCAAGGTACAATGGAGCCATCACACAGACGCCGAAACTACATGGGAGCATGAGGAAGACCTCAAGGCAGAATTCCCTCATCTATTCTCTACTCTATCGAATCTCGAGGGCAAGATTCAGTTTAAGGGGGATAGGTTTGTAACACCCTCAAATTTATTTCCAAGCATTGCATACATTTTTCATGTAGAGAAGCATTATAGAAGAAGTAGAAATGGAGAGAGAACCATAGAAATGAAGAAAGAACTATAGAAATGGAGAAAGAACCATAGAAATGGAGAAAAGAACCATAGAAATGCAGAAAGGACAATAGAAATGGAGGAAGGAACCATAGAAATGGAGAAGGGCATATAGAAATGGATAAATGGGACATAGAAATGGAGAGGAGAATGTAGAAATGGAGAGTGGGACATAGAAATGGAGAGGGGAATGTAGAAATGGAGTAAGTGACATAGAAATGGTGAGGAATGGGAAAAAGATAGCTGAAATGAGATATTTTAAATTTTCCCAAATTTCCCCAAATCCTCCAAATTCCCCAATTCCCCAAAAAGGGGAATTTTCCCCACATTTGGGGAATTTCCCCCATATTGCTGCCGCATCAAATCAATTGGGGAAAAGTTTGTTAGGGTTCTGCTCCAATTGGAGTAGGGTTCTCCCCCCTCCCCCCCCCCTTATAAATAGAACCCAAACCCCCCCCCCTTGGCCGCAGCCCCCTCACCGCCCCCCCAAGTCAGCGACTTGTAGGCCCTAGCCCCCAACTCGCCGAGTTGGACCCTCCCTCGCCGGAGTTCAGTCGCCGGTGAGCCCCGCCGGCGAGCCCTGTCAGCGAGCCCCACCGGTGAGCCCCGACATCGAGCCCCGCCGTCGAGCCCCATCGTTGAGCCCCGCCGACGAGACCCGTCATGCCTCGTCATCGCCAGAAAAGAACCGACGATCTGTCCAGCCCTAATCATCCATAGAAAAATTCCCCGCTGCTGCCATTGCGAGAAGGAAGGCTCTGCCACCAATGGAAAGTGAGGTAGGTCTCCATTACCCATCTTACAACGTCGCCGCTGTTTCTACGCATCTGTTTTTTTCGCCCCGTTTGAACAGAAACTTTTACATGTGGACAGATCGTGTTTTGATCGATTTTTTGACAGTGGCACTGATCTAGATCTTGAGACAAGATCATCACCACGTCCACACTTCATCCCAGCACCCTTGTTCATCATAGAACCCCATGAAAGCCCGTTAAAACATGCAAAAACACGTACAAACTGGATTAATAAAACAGCACCATAGGATTTGCATTCATCAACCCCATTGCATCTTGAGTAAAGTTTGTGCATGATGTTTGATTGCTGTAAATTTTGTATGTGCGTGATTGTGAGTAGAAGAACAAGCTCAAGAGGCCATATACGAGGAACTACAGCACCAAGACTTCGAGACACTTGAGCAACAAGAACCACGGGAGCAAGGCAAGTGCCCCTTGACCATATTGATCCCATGTTTTGAAACTGTTTTGTTTGCGAAAACTCGTATGCCTGAGTCAACTTGATGGGACACCCTTTTATAGGAGTTTACTAGTTTTGTTAACCATTCTTGTCGCCGGGAAAGTTGATGAGTCGGATATGGTCATTTTTCCTTTTTGCTTCGCTTAGTCTACGGGATACCGGAAGCTGAAATAAAACATGTCTAGCCACTGCACTCATATGAATAATGACGATGAGAACTTGATGATGTTAATGAGCATGGAATCGGAGACATCTAGGCAAGCTTGGCTCGTGGATGTTGCTGAATGAGATGGTGGTTTACTTGCCGTAGATCTAAGGACCGGTTCATGCGAGAATATGCCAGGAAAACAGTGCCACCACAAGGCCAAGTATGGGTGCGCTTACCTGATTAATTAGGTGTGTTGCTAGCTTGTTATGGACCGTGGATGGCGGGGGAATGGGAGTTGAGAGAGGACTGCCCTGGAAACTGCATGGCACAAGAGGGGGCCCGTGGGTGGGAGAATGGTGATTCGAGCCTGCCGGTGAAACCTCAGTGAGTCGATACATCTAGTAGCCCCTTTGTAAAGGCTATTTTGTGATCTCTTGTCCATACACCGACGGTTGTGTACTGGTATAATGGAGGTTCTGCAGTCGCCGATGGGTGAGGAAATCGCAAACTTGTGGGTAAAGTCGTGCCACCTCTGCAGTGTAAAACTATCATGATAGCCGTGCTTCCGGTTACAAGCACCTGGCCAACTTCCATGATTAGTGGGAAAACTTGGGATGGTCATTGGGATTGGTTTTTTTGGGACTGTTTGAGTCATGACAATGAGTTTTGCTTTGGCTATATGAATATGAGATGGTTATGAATATTTTATGAGCATGAGATGAACTTGAGAAAGATTAATTGTTGGTTGAGACTTAATAAATGGTGAATTATGATGGAGGAATGTTGCTGTTTTACTTGGTTATATTGGGATTAAACTCACCTTGACTTAGTTGCTGTTTTTATCATGTTTGTGAAATAAAATTTGCTTGCTGCAAAGAACCTTTTTATTCCCTGCCTTGTTGTAAGCTACATGTCATACTTTTCCCGCACTTGCTGAGTACGACATGTACTCACCCTTGCATTATCACATAAACATCAGCAACAGGAGAAGAGTACTTCGAGGACCATGTGGAGTACTAGGCGTGCGAACTACTGTCAACATGCCTGTGGACTTGAAGATGGAGCCTGCTGCTATTTAGTTATTTCCACTATCGTTTAGAGTCTTCTGCTGCAAGAATAAGATAGAAATTCATGAGTGAGACAATGAGTTGATGTAATAAAGTACTTAGACCCTATTTATTCATGGTTATATTCTGAATTCAGTTTATGGGTTACATGTGTATGTGCGATGAACATCCTAGGCACACATATGCATTAACTCGGTTCTGTTTTCAGAATCGGGTGTCACACAAACTCCATGCAGTCCATAAAATAGTGGTAAACTTAATGACAGTAAAATTGCGATACGTCTCGTACATAGATAATGTTATAACTTTTCACAAGCTACACCATTACCAGACCAAATACAAACTAGTGAAATCCAAATTGATGGACTTCCTCTTTGGAAGTTCATCTCAACTAGATTTGGTCACTACGAGACGTTAATGTCATCACGTAGACTACTTTTTATCTTCAATACGAAACAAGGTCTCTAGCAAAAAGAACATGAGTAGGTAATATACTCAAATCTTTCCCTAGTTGAAGATAACGCTGTGAGTGCCGGGACACCGGTCGTTCACGGGGCCGTGCCGCTCGTCCGAGGACAGCGTCAGGTGGTGCCGTGCGATGCGGCACCCAATAGCTCACGGGTCGAGGACAACATGATATTACACTAATATATTTTTCGGAAGCGTACAAGAGTATTTTACAAATACTTATCTCAAAATAATACTACAATTGAATTCTATAACTCTCGCGACTCATTTCTAACTCAGCATCAAAGAAACAGTCCAGCCGCGGATGTTTCTTCCTAGCAACACGAAGAACAAACCGCAGCAGCGAGAATGCTCTTGAGTAACCACTCAGAGGTTTCCGAGTCTCATCGGCATCCCTTCTCATAAGCATAAAGTCAATACCTGCAAAACAACTCGGATAGCATCCGTGAGCATAACGCTCAACAAGACTTAACCGTCAACCCTAGTCATCATACTCTACATGAGGGTAACATACAGTAGGATGCCATAATGCATAATAAACTCGCCTAAAAGTGAATCCTTACTTTCAGGTATTATTTGCATCAATTTAAAGGTAACCATGGGCACTCCACATCGGGAGTCCACAATCAAACAAGAAACGCTTTCCCCCGATGTAATTTTCTCATGGTGCAAATGAATCAAGTTTGCTCTAACCATTCATCAAAGATGCATCAGAAAGATAGTATAAACTTCAAGCTATAATTATTAGTTCCTTTCTCATGCAAGTTCTTACTACGTCATGACTGTGAGAACAAGTATGCTCGGTCCTTTTCCGCGAGTGACGGTGATTCGAATCAATAACACCCGGACTACACGACACGTATGCCCGTAATCGATGTTGCCTACAGCAACCATCACTGACATCATACGTGGAAGCCTTTCCCCCATTTCACCCACGTTGAATCGATCAAATCGCCCCGTACAGTAGCCACTCTCAAGGTGCTCCTACCGACATGAGATGTCATGAGAATGTTACCCACATACTGCACACGGCCCTCTCGCCTGAGGCGACTCGAAAAGGCTCAACAAAAGCTTCCCGAGGTACATCGGTTTACTGGGTCCCATATAGCCAGCATGAGCCCGGTACACAACACAAACTTGCTCAACAGGGCCGCATATGGATCGGTCCTTGACCGACATGGACAGGTCTATAGCACCCAGGCCCCTATGTCCTGCTGCCCCTACAACCTGCCGGTCTAACCTTTAACTTGCTAACAATTTTCTGAACCAATCCCGTATGCTCCTGTTGTTCCTAATCATGCGAGTAGCATCTCACCACTCGACTTCTACCGAACCTTACTTAAGCATGGCAGATCTACACGGTGAACAGACACCTACCCAATACTCCATGGGTTCTTTTGGCCATGCAAGAGGAGTATCAAACAACTAGACCTAATGCACATTTCATATCTAAACCGAAAGAGTGGATACAAAGTAAAAACTTGTTCAACAGGGCCGCATACGGATCGGTCCTTGACCAACACGGACAGGTCTATAGCACCCAGGCCCCTATGTCCTGCTGCCCCTACAACCTTCCGGTCTCAACTTTAACTTGCTACACATTGTCTGAACCAATCCCGTATGCCCCTGTTGTTCCTGATCATGCGAGTAGCATCTCACCACTCGACTTCTACCGAACCTTACTTAAGCATGACAGTTCTACACGGGTGAAAGACAGCTACACAATACTCCATGGGTTCATTTGGTCATGCAAAAGGAGTATCAAACAACTAGACCTAATGCACATTTCATATGTTAACCGAAAGTGAATACAAAGTAAAAAACTTAAAAGCTGTTAAATGCAAACCGGAGCTTGTCTGTTTTGCAGTGTAGCAGTATATAAGCAGTTAGTGATCCTTCCTGATCAACCCTTGATTCTCACGAGTTTGATCCACTTCAATGAATCGCTCCTTCGAATCCCCTTCATTGTGATTCCTATTGAAATGTATATGCACAATTTTTATATTGCAGTGGACAGAATTAAAAGACTGGATTACTTAAGAACAGAGGCTGTGTGGAAATGCCAAGAATGGCTTTGTTTGCCTCTGTTGTGCAAAGAAATATGAAAGAACTAAATTTATCTTAGTGTTTTAGTTATACACTAACAAACTTTCGTAATGACCATAAGAAATGAGCTGAAAAGATTTGAATGCAACTGAAGAACAAGAACTGCAATGGCTTCAAAACTTTTACAGCATGTTCTATACTACCTAGGGATTTAGCTTGCCAAATTGCAGCAAAAATGGGAAGACTATGTGTCTACCATAATTCCCACAAGATTCTTATGTATTTTCCCACATACATAAGCATGGTAGAGCCAGAACAGAGAGTTCTAGGGTCAACTTGAGCTGATAATTTCCATGTGAGTTCCTGGTCACATGAAAGTAATTTGATCCAAAATTTAGACCTACTTGAGTAGTTCCTCCAGAACAATTCCTTAAGCATTTCTACTCCAAATAATTAATTCTGGAGTATTGTGCATTTTCATGTTCAATTCAATGAACTAAAATTTCAAGTATGTCTCAGAGAGTATGTCTGAATTTTCCTATGATTTTTGGAGCTATGATTTGCCTATAATGGATTTTACAAGTGGGCAACATTTTCTGAAAATGTTTCTGGACCCTTATGAACACAGCAGTTTGTATTTAGCAAATTCATACACAAATCATCTTGAAATGAGCTGAACATTTGCTAGAAGGTCAAAAATGTGCTAAAGAATATTCTGGCAAAATTTGAGGATTTTTGGATGAACCAAACTCCCTCAATAATTCTTTTTCTGAAAACATTCAAAGAATTTTCCAGTATTTAATATTGACTTTCATACAAATTGGGGTTCTTATTCGGATATGATTTTCCAGTATTTGCAAAATGAATCCAACCCGGTTTGAATCATTCAATTTGGAGATCCCTACAGAAAGATATGATTTTCCAAAGTTGTGGCAATCTCTGGAATTATTTTGCTATTGGAAATCGACTGGGCCCACTATATAAACCTCAGCCACTGGAAATCGAGAACACACGGGGGCCACAGCGCTTTGGCACGCCGCCACAGAGGATCCCAGAGCCACAGTAGATCAAGGGTTTAAAAATTGAATCGCTGACAGCTGGGGCCCACCCCTTCTTCCTCCTCTCGCTTATCTCTTCGCGCGCGCGCCGCCAGTTCTCGCCAGAGCAAACTGTTGCTCGCCGGACTGGAGTTTCCAGCCGCTGCCCGACCCGAGGCTCGCCGCTAGGGGGTTTTGGACATCTAGGAACACATCTGTGGCACTAGCTCGAGCTGTCAAGGCTTGGAAATAGCTCGGCGATGTAAAAGTCCCAAACATGTATATGAATAAACCAAGGTTTGAATTCATATGTGTGGCAAAGTCATGAAAAATGGGACTTGCTAAAACTTTTCTTCATGCAAAGTTATACATGGATGATCATCCAAAGTTAGGCTCACGTTTTTATTTGAAGGTGTTAAACCAATAAGGATTTAAATACATCTTTGCATGAAAATGTAAAAATCAGTTTTCAAACTTCAAAGTTCACACCAATTTGTGGCCAAAGACTTTGAAGACTTGGCAGCCCTATGACACGACTCCAGGGTCTTGTCGAGCCAGGATCACGCTGAGGGGTACTGCGTTGCACAGCACCGGATAACATACATACAAGGTACAAAGCGGAAGCAAAATTTTATTACATAAACTGGTTTATGAACATGTTTACATCAAAATAAGTCCAGTCTACACTCACGGGCGTAGACTACGCATCAAGTTCATGTTCAGCCCTTGAATGTGTCCTTGCTAGCACACACGCACACTAAGTCTACGGCGTGCACGACTCCCACTCGACGGGGTTCCCCTCCTGGGGTTCCGTCTCCTCTTTGGGAGTCCCTTCCTCATAGAACCCTGCAAAAGCTTCAAACACAAGCAGTGAGCACGAAGGCTCAGCAAGTCTGACCCGTCTCACCTAAACATGGAACTTCTACATGAGGGGTAATGGGTTACATGAGGTAAAAATCATTTGCAAGGACTCGCCTAATTAGTAGAACCTTATTTTCAGGTTTTAGCAGTAGGTTGTGGAGAACCTTATGCTAAGGCACATGAGAGAGCCGCAATCAAACAAGAAACACATTTCTCTCATGTACTTTGCCCAAAGTTGAAAAGAACTTTAGTTAGCTCTAAACTATAACAAACCATTAACAAGCAAAGTCCATCTTTCAATCAGCATCATTTTAACATGTGACTAGCCTGTTCTTTCTACGTCATGGTACAGTGAACAAGTGGTACTCACTGACCGCAAGGGACGGCGATTATAATCGATTTACACCTGCAGGGTTACCCGAACAACCCGTCACCTACGCCCGTACTCGATGTTGCCTACAACAACCATCACGGACGACGTACGCGACTACCTTTCACCCGTTAGCCAAATGTTGAACCGGTCCAATCGTCCCGAGCAAGAGGTCTCTGCACGCGCATCTCAGTGCCGCCAGCCGATTTACACCTCTACCTCTCAACCTACCCTCTGAACGACCATCTATGCCTCAACACCCAGCTACCCGAGTTACATCAGTTTCCCGGTTCCCATATAGCCGGTAGGTCTTCGGTACTGTTCGAGCTTGTTCAACAGGCCCGCACACGGCTCGGTCCTCAATCAACACAAGCGGAGCTACAGCACCCAGGCCCAAAAGTCCTGCTGCCCTTACCCTCCGCTTGGTCTCATTTTTCTTGCCATGTGTCTCATGTGCTATCACTACCCGAGTCGAGTGCCTCTAGCCTATGCTCGCGAGTAGTTCCAACTACTCGACTTGTACCGAATCCTACTCTATCTTAGCAATGCTGTGGCTAACGAGGTTTTCAATCCTAATCCCAACCCATGGCTTTCTTGGCTATGCAATTGGGTTTCCAAACAAGACTCTAATGCAAAGAATAAAGTAAGCAAGTATGTGCTCAAAACAATAAAAACTTGTAAAAAGGTTAATGCAAACCGGAGCTTGCCTTGCTGCTCTTGGTCGTAGGCTAGCTGTTCCTCCGGAGTAACGAAGTCTAGGACTTCGGGTTCCTCCTCGACCTTAGCGACTACATGATAGAAGCAATACATGTATTAATTTAAATGCAGTTGTATTAACTTTTAACTTGTGAAGTCTATAACTCTTACTAGACAAGCCCAATGACTGTGAAATTTTTACTGTGGCTTGGTTACAACCTAAACAGAGACTTGGTCAAGTTTTAGTTGCAGCAAAGCTCATTTGAGCCCTCCTCAATTAATCATGTACTTGACCTTAATTGAAGGCTTTTAGGGTGTTCTAAGGATTTTCATGAAACAAACTATGACTTTCTGAAAACTAGATTTTCAGAGGCTTCTAATGGAGTTGGTCTCACTTAATTTGAAGGTTTCTAATTAAATATATGAGCTAAACAATTTCAGAGAAAATTCTGAAAATGTCTCTGAACATTTTCTATTTTCTCTGGAACAGTTTCACTAATCACACCATTAAGTGGATCAAATGAGCTCAAACGGATCTGAAATTTTTATGGTAGTTCAGGGATATTTTGGTGAACATCCCAGCAAAATTTCAGGATCTTCCTCCAAAGGATTTTCCAGTTAAAATTCCAAACAGTTTAAATTTGAGGAATTAATTCTGGAGAATTAAGGATTTTCTTGAAGTGAAACTTGATTTGCTGGAAAGTGCTCAGAGAGATGAATCCAACAAAATTTGGATCGCTTGATTTGGAGCTTTCTAGCCAAAGTTATGAGGATTTGAAGTTTGGAAGAATTCTGAAAATCGGGGAAAAGTTTAAACTTGCGAGTGGGCCCCGGGGACACGCGTCGCACGCCGAGGCGACCGCACACTGTGGCCCACAGGGTCTTTGCACCAGCACACCCGATCCCGGCCACACCTTGATCCTGATTTAAAATATCTGTCGCTGACAGCTGGGATCCACCCCCTTCTTCAACCTCGCGATGCCCGCGCTCTGCCGCCGGGGAACTTGGCCGGAGAGCTCGCCGCCGGCTTCTGTAAAGCTCCAAACTTCACGATTTTGGCCGCCCCTGCCTACTTTCACTCGGGGAACAGGATTCTGGGGTCAGCTCGTCATGACAACGGCCGGTGCATGGTCGGCGACGAGCCGCCGCCTCAGAAAGACTTCGGCCATGTCGTCTGACTTCCCTAGCACCTCAACTACTCGAGCAACCGGTCGGGAAGCATCAGTGGACCTCAGGGAAGGTCGACATGAGCTTGATGCATCTTGGGGACGACCCGAAGTAGGTCCCCACCGTGCGCCCGACGCCTCCCGTTTGTCCCGCCGTTGATAAACTTCGAAATACGCCAGTTGCAGAGGTTCTCCGGCCAAAGGTTGTGAAGGCAACTTGTGCGTTACCGTGTCTAGTTTATGTGAGAGAGAATTGAGGCCCTCTAATCCTTTCTAGAGTATGAATTCGATGGACCCGCACCCGAAGGTCGTCCTGCACACCGAAAGGGGAAAACTAGAAATTCGCCGCCGGTGAGCAAACACTCGGGCTGTGGCTCGGGGGTGAGCAGCACCGGTCACCAGCGCGTCCAAGGGTGTCTTGGCTCGGGCGTGACAACGCCCCGGTTGGGCTGTCCACGGGAGCCCGAGGTGCGGCGGTTCTAAGTCACCAAATTGATCTTCCGGCATAGCCGATATCAATCGGTTTCAGCTGAATTCTAGCAGCGGGGAAGACGGAGGAAGGTTTCTAGTACCTTGCCTTGGCTCTGGAGGGGACGGAGAGGCGGTGATCAAGCTTCCCTGATCAGCTCCGAGTGATCGGCAGCGATGGCGCGGTTCTGATGCAAGGAGGCAGTAGAGTGGGCGGTGATCGCTCCGATCAGGGTGGTGGCGTAGATAAGGGGGCTGTGAGGCGGTTCAGCACGTCGGGGCGGCAAGGAGGTGGTGTCCCGATCGCCTCTTTGCCGTGGCGGCTGCTCAGTCCGGCGTAAGAACCCGAGCTGGGTTTTCAGTTGGTTTGAGTTGGAGTAGTGGCTGACATGTGGGTCCCACTTCCAATTTTAACCTCTGAAATTTACTCCTAATCACTGTTGTAAACAGTGAGCCCCATACTACCCCTGGTACTTCAAATTATTCACCCATGAGCCATTTGAATTGAGTAGAATTCAAATTGGGTTTGATTTGAATGAATTTCAGCACAAGTTCAGTTTTGAATTCAAATAAAGTTTGAATTTGTCCCACTTAGCTCATGTCAAGATCAACTCCAAATGGAGTGAAAATTGGTGTGTGAGCTCACAAAAATGTGCTGAATAAGAATATGCCTCCCACTTTTAAATTCATGGGATAGAAACAGTTTGAATTTGAATATGGTTTCAAACTGCCCTCTTTCTAACTATACCCAAAATGACCTCAACAAGGTTTTGAATTTGGGTGAAACTTGGCATGGACATCCTTAGCAATGTGTAGGAGTTTTCATATGTCCAGCCCACCTATATCACATGTGGGAAATACCACTTTTGCAATATGTGAGTTTGTTCTCTAATGAGCATGTTGATGGTGGTTACTTGCTCTTCATTTGTGTTCATCATCTTTCCTCAAATGAGGTGTGTGTGTATGGTGATGAACACTTCAATTATGTGTCAAAAACTGAGGCCCTTACATCCCTCCCCCCTTAAAAGAATCTCGTCCCGAGATTATAAGGTAAAAATGAGAGGGAGGACGGTGGAAAATTTACCGGATATGCGACGTGAAAAAGTCGGGGTAGTTAGTGCGAAGGAATTCTTCGCTCTCCAATGTCGCTTCATGCATGGAGTGATTACTCCATAGATCCTTGTAGAACCACAACGTGCGGTTGCGTGTGGTTCGGGCCTTTTCATCAATAATCTGCACCGGTTCCTCCCGATAGGTGAGATCCGGTTGCAGTTCTTCAATATCTTCCAGCTGAACGGTAGTTGATAGCTTAAGACACTTCCTCAGCTGGGCAATGTGAAAGACGTCGTGCACCCCAGAAAGTGCTTCTGGTAATTTCAGCCGGTATGCCACTGATCCACATCTTTCGGTAATCTGGAATGGACCGATGAATCGGGGTGCCTACTTTCCTCTCACCCCAAATCTGTTTACGCCCTTCATTGGAGACACCCGTAGGTATACGTGATCTCCAACTTTGAATTGTAATGGGCGCCTTCTCCGGTCCGCATACTGTTTCTGACGGGATTGAGCGGCTTTTAGGTTCGCTTGAATCAGTCGAAACTTTTCTTCCGCGTTGTTGACAAGGTCAATCCCGAAGGTAACCCTTTCGCCAGACTCACACCAGTTCAATGGTGTGCGGCATTTCCTACCGTATAGCGCCTCGTAGGGCGCCATCTTTATACTGGCTTGGTACCCATTGTTGTACGAGAACTTGGCTAACGGCAAGTGATCATCCCAATTCTTGCCGTGGTTGATAGCGCAAGCTCGTAGCATGTCTTCTAAGATCTGATTTACCCGCTCGGTCTGCCCATCCGTCTGCGGGTGGTAGGCTGAACTACGGATCAGCTTCGTCCCCAAGGAAGCATGTAGCTGCTCCCAAAAATGGAACACAAATAAAGTGCCCCGATCCGATATGATGGTACGGGGTACGCCGTACAAGCATATGATCCATGAGATGTACAGTTCAGCGTACTTCTTGGCATTGTAGTTGGTGTTGACCGGGATGAAATGGGCAACTTTGGTGAGCCGATCGACGATCACCCACACAGAATCATGCTTTTGAAGAGTTGTGGGTAAACCGACGATGAAGTCCATGCTCACATCCTCCCACTTCCAGGCAGGAATGCCCTGTGGTTGCAGCAGTCCCGGTTTCCGCATATGGTCTGCCTTCACCCTTCGACATGTGTCACACTCGGACATGTATTTTGCAGTCTCCCGCTTCATCCGTGTCCACCAAAACTTGCTTCTGAGTTCTTGATACATCTTGTTGCTGCCGGGGTGAATAGAAAACTTTGACAAGTGAGCCTCATCAAAGATTTTCTTCCGTAATTCCGGGTTACGGGGTACGACGATCCGGTCCTTGAACCATAGGACGCCGTCTCCGTCTTTCCGGAAACATTTCAGCTCCCCACTGTCTACACGTCTCCGCAAAAGTGACATGCCCTTGTCATTCTTCTGGGCTGCCGCTATCTCTTCACGGATTGTGGGGATCAAAGCTAGGTTGTAGAGAGCTCCGTGTGGAATCACATGTAGTGGTGGTTCGCTCTCTTCCAACGGTGTGATGGTCAGATTGTTGACGTGTGACTTGCGGCTCAGCGCATCTGCCACTACGTTTGCCTTGCCCGGATGATAATGGATCTCTATTTCGTAATCCTTTATCAGTTCTAACCATCTTCATTGCCTCATGTTCAGCTCCTTCTAAGTGAATATATACTTGAGGCTTTTTTGGTCGGTATATAAATGTACGCGGTTACCGAGTAGGTAGTGCCTCCACATTTTCAGTGCAAGTACCACGGCAGCGAGCTCCAAATCGTGGGTTGGATAATTCTGCTCATGGTTTCTAAGCTGCCGTGATCCATACGCGACCACTCTTCGGTCTTGCATCAGCACACATCCGAGCCCAATGCCGGATGCATCGCAGTACACATCGAACGGTTTTGTTGTGTCTGGCTGCGCCAAAACCGGTGCGGATGTCAGGTGCTTGACTAAAGCCTGGAATGCTGCTTCACATGCTGGACTCCAAACATATTTGGTAGCCTTCTTCAGCAGCTCTGTCATTGGCTTGGCAATCTTCGAGAAGTTCGGAATGAACCTCCGATAATATCCCGCGAGTCCGAGGAAACTCCGTACCTCATGAACAGTTCTCAGGGATTTCCAATTCAGCACTTGAGTGATCTTGCTCGGGTCTACAGCGATACCCTCCGCTGAGATGATATGCCCGAGAAAAGGCACTACGATATCCAAAACTCGCATTTGCTGAATTTCGCGTATAACTTGTGATCCCGCAGCCGTTGCAAGACTATACGCAGATGTTTCTTGTGATCTTCCTCCGACTTGGAATATACCAGGAAGTCATCGATGAAGACCACGACAAACTTGTCCAGCTCCGGCATGAATACCGAGTTCATCAAGTACATGAAGTGAGCTGGAGCATTGGTGAGGCTGAAGGACATGACCAGGTACTCATAAAGTCCGTACCTCATCGAGAAAGCCGTCTTCGTAATGTCCTCAGCCCTTATCTTAATCTGATGGTACCCGGATCTTAAGTCCATTTTGGAAAAGATCTTTGCTTCGACCAACTGATCAAACAACATGTTGATCCGTGGCAACGGGTACTTGTTCTTGATGGTTACGGCATTTAATGGACGATAGTCCATGCAAAGCCGCAACATCTCATCCTTCTTCTTGACAAATAATGCCGAACAGCCCCATGGCGAGGAGCTCGTCCTAATAAAACCCTTCTCCAGATTGTCCGTGAGCTGAGTCTTCAGTTCAGCCAACTCCTTGGGCGCCATCTTGTACGGCCTTCGGGATATTGGCATGGTTCCCAGGGCAAGTTCAATCTTGAACTCCACCTCTCTATCAGGCGGCATCCCCGGCAATTCGTCCGGGAATACATCAGGGAACTCTCGGACCACTGGAATATCTTCCAATCTGATGGTTGTGGCTTGATAGACACTTGGAAGTTTTATTCCTGGACAAGTGCATGAGTCTCACTCATTATTCCTGGACTGTCCAGAAATAATGAGTGAGACTCGTGCACTTCTGAGTTCAAGTGCACCACTCGAAGGACGGTGTCTAAAACAGCGCCGTGGCGGGTTAACCACGACATCCCTAAGATGACATCGACCTTTTGTCCCTCTAAGATTATGAGAGACGTAGGGTAGACTCTACCCTCTAACAACAATGGCGCTTTTGGGACCATCATGCTTGCTGAAATTTTCCCACCCGGTGAACAGATCACATAAGGACTATCGGTGGGTAGTATTTGCAAGCTATATTTATCAATGAAAGCTTGGCTAATGAAGCTATGCGTGGCGCCTGAATCAAATAGTACTATAGCGGGATGCTGGTGGAGTTGGAACATACCCGCAAGGATTGGCTCGCCCTCCGGCACGTCCTTTATGGCAAGCTGGTGGACAGTGCCGGGCCTAGGGTTTGCCCGCCGCGCATTAGTAGGGTTCCGGGGTTGATTCCTCCCCGGAAACTGTGGTGCCACTCCGCCACCTTGCCTCTCCGGGCAACTGCTCGCAAAGTGTCCTAGACGACCACACTTGTAACATGTGGCCGCTGCTGGTGTAGTGCTCGGGGGACGAAATCCCGGCATGCGCTGCTGAGGTGCATATGCACGCGGCATCGTCCGCTGCTGCTGTTGTTGTTGTGGAGGTGGTACTGGCAGTGCCGGCCTGAATGCCGGTGAAGAGTACGGTCGACTGCGGAACGGCATCGACCGCTGTGGTGGCTGCCAGCGTGGACCTGATGGTGGGCGATTCACCATTCAAAACTTCTGAGAAGGACCGCTTCATTCTCTGCTGCTTTGCGGCGCGCTTCGCTTTCGCTCCGCCGCCGCTAACTCCTTGCCGGAGTCCTCCTGAACAATCACAGCATCAATGATGTCGTTGAGGCTGCCGCGATTGAACATCGCCAACTTGTCCTTCAGGAGCGGGTTAAGCCCCTGGTAAAAGTGGTCCCGCCGCTTCTCGTCAGTATCTGCGTGATACGACGCGTAGAGCGCGAGATCGTTGAATGCCCTGGAGTATTCCAGCGCGTTCCGGCTCCCTTGCTGCAGGTGTAAGAACTCCTGCGTCTTTCTTTTCATCAGACCTGGCGGTATATGATAGGCCCTGAAGGCCGTCCGGAACTCCGCCCAGGTTATCACTCGGTCGGTGGGCTGTGAAGCACAGAAGTTGGCCCACCACGCGCTCGCGGATCCTTGGAGCTGCTGGACCGCGAACTGAGTCTTGCACTGCTTGCTTATCTGGAGCAGCCCGAACATCATCTCTATCGCGCGGAGCCAATTGTCCGCGTGAAGAGGTTCATCCACCCTTGAGAATACAGGGGGATGAGTCGCCAGGAAGTCGGAGTAGGAGCTCTGTTGACGCTCCTCACGGTCTTGACGTCTCTCTGGGCGAGACGTATTGGCGATAAGCGTTTGCAGCAACTCTGTGTGCTGCTGATGTGAACCCGCCATTGCCGCGACGATGTCGGCCAATGTAACCGTTGGCAGTGGCGGTGGCGGTGTTTGCTGTTGCTGTTGCTGTTGTTGCTGCTGCGGTGCCGAGGAGTCCTCGGGAGGCTGTTGGGAGGTCTCTCCCCCTTGACTAGTACCCCCAACATCCGTGTTGGCACGAGTACGCGTCATTCTGAAATTCAAAACAGCAGCAATTAGCACATGTCTTACTTAAAAATTTCCATATGCAACAGTAGGTATTGAGGTGACACATGAATAATTTGCACAACATTCACATATATTGATAAATCATAAACTTTATACAAGATACATCATTCTCGGGTCTCCGAGAAGTCGCTCTCATATCGTCACTACCTATACATACTCTACTGTCTACACGACATGTCACCGATTACAAAATTTGGGCTACACTACCCTAGCTGCCCTACATGGCAACTGTAACCCCCTACTCGGAGTAGAACTCGACCTCCTGCGGGTCGTCCTCCTCCGGTACCTCTGCTGGTGGCTCTGGATCTACCACCTCTTCTCCCATCCCGGGTTCTCCCATTGCTGGAAGACCCAAGACCACCGGTATGCCCAATACCGGAGGTACGAGGTCCTGCAAAGCGTGCACCTCGTCCATAGCCTGGTTGTAATCTTCTTCCCAGCCTTGCCCTTCCTCAATAGCGTCGTCCCGCTCTTGAGTAAGTTCCTCGTTCTGCTGGGTCAGATTTTGTACCAGTTCTTGCAACGCCGTGATGTCGACAAGGCTCTTCTTCTTTGCCTTTTTCAGACGATGCAACTGATTGTGTTGTTCATTCAGTCGCTTTATCGTCGGAAGGAGCACATTGCGGAGTGCGCTGCGAGCACTCTCGAAATGGTCTCCACGGCTTGTGCTCTCCTTGAGTTTTGTGGCAAGATGCTCCGTATGAACAGCTTGGCTGTCCATCACGGCGTTTCCCGCCCTCATCTGGAGGCTGAGATTTGCCTCCACGGGGTTGTACCTTGGGCAACTCGGGTCCGTTGCCTCCAGGTACCTCTCTTCCCACACATGCTGAGCCCGTCCCTCCACCAGAACGAGCGCGTATGGAGTGCCCTCCATAGCCTGCACGTGTAGTTGGCAGAAACGTGACATGGTGTCACGGGCTGCCACGTGCCACATCCCTTCCGGTTGTCTTCCTCTCACCGTGACGGTGAAGGGCACCCAACCGGGTGGCGTAGGTCCTGCAGGGACCTCGACATGGATCATCCACGTCTTGTTCCCCTCTTCGCCTTCTTCCTTGGTGGAGTACTGCAGCATCTGGTTGTACCCGAAATATTGGAGCATTTGCCACAATGCTTCCGGGTAGCCGCTACGGTGAGAACAGTGGGACACCAACCACCCGTTCTCCATCTGTTTATCTGCTGTCATCTGTAAAAATATATTTTAGAAATGTCAAATATTTATTTAAACAGTAAACCTCTGAGTTATAAAATCAGACATGTCATTAAGCCCATAAAACTTGGAAACATAGTTCGAATTTTAAACAAATTTGACTGCTGATCTGCTGTTCCCATGACAGCCCTGACCAGTTTCCATTTCAACCAGATTTAAGCCATGTTTAAGCAAAACCAATTCTGGAGCTCAACATCAAAGTTAAATCTAACTTCAATATCTTTCCAGAAAGTATTTGCTTGGCCTAAGATCTGTCCTGGTTCAAAAGTTATGAGATGTCAAAGTTAACAGAATTTCTGGGGAAAATTGGACAGCACCTCCCTGCTTTAGGTACTGATTTGCTCCAAGGATTCCAGTTAATTCTGTTCCTAATCTGACAAAACTTTCTTTTAGAAAGTTGTAACCTATCTCATAAGATTTCCAGAACTACCTCATTTTCTATTTTTGGATTTTTAAGCAGGAAGTTATGCTTAATTTACAGAGAGTTTACAGAGAGTCTTTACTCTGTCCTGTTTTCTGGACAGTTTCAACTCTACTGCAGTTTTCGAGTGGTTAAGGGATGAAACACCTCTGGACCTCAACAGAAAAGTTGTAAATCTCTTCCAAAGCTTTCCAGAAATGTATCATATGACCCCAACCTCGAAAGAACTCAACCTCTAACCTCTGATTAACTTCAGCCTTGATTCGGCCGAAAACAGAGTGCTCTGTCCTTAACAACCTATAAGTTGAAAACTTGTTAACTTTGAATATCTTGTTCAAGGGAAGGAGTTACATCAAGTTTTAATACTTTAGATCAAAACCTTCAAGTTTTAAATGAAGTTGTTCATTTAATGGGGTGTGACGTTGATGCGTCACCAGATTATGTCGGTACTACGTCCTCACAAAGAAAAACCTATACCGGACTTAGCCGGCTTCGTTAATTCAGTGGCACTAAACGTCACCCGCACATGGATGCTACACGTCTACCATTTCGTGGTCAGGCTACCTGCAGAAACTCAAACAATCATCAGACTCGGCTGCACACCGAGCCCGGAATCCACACAGTTCGTACACCCAGCCGTCATCACTCGCCCGGATGTTCTCAAGCCAAACACGCCTTGAGTTACGTGTCCACATTTCAGACCACGTGACGGGGTCTCCCAAGTTGCACCACGCACGCCAGGGACAGACATTGCTCGAGTACCCCAAACGACATGAAGAGTCGTAGAAGATATCAAAGCGGGTCGGGTTACCTGCCACCCGTGGGGCTTCTCCCTTCAGCTTGTGCGCACTGGTGGACAGCGCTTACGTGCATCCCCCAAGACATAAACGTCCCGAGATGCACGATTTTCCGACATAATCAAATAAGTTAATATGTCACTTTCTATACACTAATAACATCCTTATACGGGCTACTATCTCGTTCCTCACCGGATTTTTGAAAAAGATGACCTTTTTAGTGCGTTAAACCTCAAGCGAGCTCTGATACCATGCTGACACGACCCCACGGTCTTGTCGAGCCAGGATCACGCTGAGGGGTACTGCGTTGCACAGCACCGGATAACACACATACAAGGTACGAAGCGGAAGCAAAATTTTATTACATAAACTGGTTTATGAACATGTTTACATCAAAATAAGTCCAGTCTACACTCACAGGCATAGACTACGCCTCAAGTTCACGTTGAGCCCTTGAACGTGTCCTTGCTAGCACACACACACACTAACTCTGCGGCGTGCACGACTCCCACTCGACGGGGTTCCCCTCCTGGGGTTCCGTCTCGTCTTCGGGAGTCCCTTCCTCATGGAACCCTGCAAAAGCTTCAAACACAAGCAGTGAGCACGAAGGCTCAGCAAGTCTGACCCGTCTCACCTAAACATGGAACTTCTACATGAGGGGTAATGGGTTACATGAGGTAAAAATCATTTGCAAGGACTCACCTAATTAGTAGAACCTTATTTTCAGGTTTTAGCAGCAGGTTGTGGAGAACCTTACGCTAAGGCACATGAGAGAGCCGCAATCAAACAAGAAACGCATTTCTCTCATGTACTTTGACCAAAGTTGAAAAGAACTTTAGTTAGCTCTAAACTATAACAAACCATTAACAAGCAAAGTCCATCTTTCAATCAGCATCATTTTAACATGTGACTAGCCTGTTCTTTCTACGTCACAGTACAGTGAACAAGTGGTACTCACTGACCGTGAGGGACGTCGATTATAATCGATTTACACCTGCAGGGTTACCCGAACAACCCGTCACGTACGCCGGTACTCGATGTTGCCTACAACAACCATCACGGACGCTGTACGCGACTACCTTTCACCCGTTAGCCAAATGTTGAACCGGTCCAATCGTCCCGAGCAAGAGGTCTCTACACGCGCATCTCAGTGCCGCCAGCCGATTTACACCTCGAGTTCTCAACCTACCCTCTGAACGACCAGCTATGCCTCAACACCCAGCTACCCGAGTTACATCACTTTCCCGGTTCCCATATAGCCGGTAGGTCTTCGGTACTGTTCGAGCTTGTTCAACAGGCCCGTACACGGCTCGGTCCTCAATCGACACAAGCGGAGCTACAGCACCCAGGCCCCAAAGTCCTGCTGCCCTTACCCTCCGCTTGGTCTCATTTTTCTTGCCATGTGTCTCATGTGCTATCACTACCCGAGTCGAGTGCCTCTAGCCTATGCTCGCGAGTAGTTCCAACTACTCGACTTGTACCGAATCCTATTCTATCTTAGCAATGCAGTGGCTAACAAGGTTTTCAATCCTAATCCCAACCCATGGCTTTCTTGGCTATGCACTTGGGTTTCCAAACAAGACTCTAATGCAAAGAATAAAGTAAGCAAGTATGTGCTCAAAACAATAAAAACTTGTAAAAAGGTTAATGCAAACCGGAGCTTGCCTTGCTGCTCTTGGTCGTAGGCTAGCTGTTCCTCCGGAGTAACGATGTCTAGGACTTCGGGTTCCTCCTCGACCTTAGCGACTACATTATAGAAGCAATACATGTACTAATTTAAATGCAGTTGTATTAACCTTTAACTTGTGAAGTCTATAACTCTTACTAGACAAGCCCAATGAGTGTGAAATTTTTACTGTGGCTTGGTTACAACCTAAACAGAGACTTGGTCAAGTTTTAGTTTCAGCAAAGCTCATTTGAGCCCTCCACAATTAATCATGTACTTGACCTTAATTGAAGGCTTTTAGGGTGTTCTAAGGATTTTCATGAAACAAACTATGACTTTCTGAAAACTAGATTTTCAGAGGGTTCAAATGGAGTTGGTCTCACTTAATTTGAAGGTTCCTAATTAAAGATATGAGCTAAATAATTTCAGAGAAAATTCTGAAAATGTTTCTGAACATTTTCTATTTTCTCTGGAACAGTTTCACTAATCACACCATTAGATGGATCAAATGAGCTCAAATGGATCTGAAATTTTTATGGTAGTTCAGGAATATTTTGGTGAACATCCCAGCAAAATTTCAGGATCTTCCTCCAAAGGATTTTCCAGTTAAAATTCCAAAATTTTAAATTTTGAGGAATTAATTCTGGAGAATTAAGGATTTTCATGAAGTGAAACTTGATTTGCTAGAAAGTGCTCAGAGAGCTGAATCCAGCAAAATTTGGTTCACTCGATTTGGAGCTTTCTAGCCAAAGTTATGAGGATTTGAAGTTTGGAAGAATTCTGAAAATCGGGGAAAAGTTTAAACTTGCGAGTGGGCCCCGGGAACACGCGTCGCACGCCGAGGCGACCGCACACTGCGGCCCACAGGGTCTTTGTGCGCCAGCACACCCAATCCCGGCCACACCCTGATCCCGATTTAAAATATCTGTCACTGACAGCTGGGGTCCACCCCCTTCTTCAACCTTGCGACGCCCGCGCTCTGCCGCCGGGGAACTTCGCCGGAGAGCTCGCCGCCGGCTTTTGTAAAGCCCCTGCCTACTTTCACTCGGGGAACAGGATTCTGGGGTCAGCTCGTCATGACAACGGCCGGTGCATGGTCGGCGATGAGCCGCCGCCTCGGAAAGACTTCGGCCATGTCGGCTGACTTCCCTAGCACCTCAACTACTCGAGCAACCGGTCGGGAAGCATCAGTGGACCTCAGGGAAGGTCGACATGAGCTTGAGGCAGCTCGGGGACGACCCGAAGTAGGTCCCCACCGTGCGCCCGACGCCTCCCGTTTGTCCTGCCGTTGATAAACTTCGAAATACGCCAGTTGCAGAGGTTCTCCGGCCAAAGGTTGTGAAGGCAACTTGTGCGTTACCGTGTCTAGTTTATGTGAGAGAGAATTGAGGCCCTCTAATCCTTTCTAGAGTATGAATTCGATGGACCCGCACCCGAAGGTCGTCCTGCACACCGAAAGGGGAAAACTAGAAATTCGCCGCCGGTGAGCAAACACTCGGGCTGTGGCTCGGGGGTGAGCAGCACCGGTCACCAGCGCGTCCAAGGGTGTCTTGGCTCGGGCGTGACAACGCCCCGGTTGGGCTGTCCACGGGAGCCCGAGGTGCGGCGGTTCTAAGTCACCAAATTGATCTTCCGGCATAGCCGATATCAATCGGTTTCAGCTGAATTCTAGCAGCGGGGAAGACGGAGGAAGGTTTCTAGTACCTTGCCTTGGCTCTGGAGGGGACGGAGAGGCGGTGATCAAGCTTCCCTGATCAGCTCCGAGTGATCGGCAGCGATGGCGCGGTTCTGATGCAAGGAGGCAGTAGAGTGGGCGGTGATCGCTCCGATCAGGGCGGTGGCGTAGATAAGGGGGCTATGAGGCGGTTCAGCACGTCGGGGCGGCAAGCAGGTGGTGTCCCGATCGCCTCTTCGGCGTGGCGGCTGCTCAGTCCACCGCAAGAACCCGAGCTGGGTTTTCAGTCGGTTTGAGTTGGAGTAGTGGCTGACATGTGGGTCCCACTTCCAATTTTAACCTCTGAAATTTACTCCTAATCACTGTTGTAAACAGTGAGCCCCATACTACCCCTGGTACTTCAAATAATTCACCAATGAGCAATTTGAATTGAGTAGAATTCAAATTGGGTTTGATTTGAATGAATTTCAGCACAAGTTCAGTTTTGAATTCAAATAAAGTTTGAATTTGTCCCACTTAGCTCATGTCAAGATCAACTCCAAATGGAGTGAAAATTGGTGTGTGAGCTCACAAAAATGTGCTGAATAAGAATATGCTTCCCACTTTTAAATTCATGGGATAGAAACAGTTTGAATTTGAATATGGTTTCAAACTGCCCTCTTTCTAACTATACCCAAAATGACCTCAACAAGGTTTTGAATTTGGGTGAAACTTGGCATGGACATCCTTAGCAATGTGTAGGAGTTTTCATATGTCCAGCCCACCTATATCACATGTGGGAAATACCACTTTTGCAATATGTGAGTTTGTTCTCTAATGAGCATGTTGATGGTTGTTACTTGCTCTTCATTTGTGTTCATCATCTTTCCTCAAATGAGGTGTGTGTGTATGGTGATGAACACTTCAATTATGTGTCAAAAACTGAGGCCCTTACACCCTATATCTTGGAAGTGTGGAAGTTTAGGGTGGCAGACTTTTCATTTTTAGGGTTGGCTAAAAAAAAGGAATTAAATGAAAGCATTTTCAACTTCCAACCAAATTAAAATTTGCTATGCAAATTCAAACTGAAATTGGCGAATTCAAATTCTAGCCTACCTTTCAAATTCAGAATTTTAGATTTTGGGTGGATTGACTTTAGGAGATCTTTTGGAGAGGAGAGAAGCGGGGACCCGCGTGTCATTGTGATTCAAAGTTGTGACTTGCACCCTAAGTTTTGGGCTCTGTTTCAACACCAGCAGAGGGGCTTCTCACCCAGACGCCACCGAGGGCTTGGCTGTGCCACCTCCTGCTCCCTCTCCCACGCGCTGGCACCCAGGGAGCTGTTTCACTCGTTTCCTCGGTGTGATCCTCTTCCCCGACCGAAGCAAAAAGCATTTGCTTTCTCCTCCTCATGAGAAACACGACCACAGAGCCCCTCACCCTGCCGTGCCTTGGGAGCAACCGGGAGACCGGTAGAAACCCGCGCTCACTGCCTCCGAGCTGCAAAACACCACGACACAAAGGTTGCGCACCTCCCACACCCAAAAACGAGTGAGCTCCGGCCTCCCTTGCCCTTCAAACAAGTCCTCCACCGCGACCTAAAGAAGAGTGGCGGTCGGCTTCACGTGGACAGCTCTCCACAGGAGCTTTCACGGCTGAGCTAGGGCGGCAATGGGAGCGCACGGCTACCGTGTTGCTCTCACCCAAAGCTCAAGCCACGCCGTGAAGTATTGGCGGTGAATTTCAGAATTTCGCTCCGGCGGTTTCAACTGGAGCATCCGGTACGGGAACCCCGAATTCTCCACCTCTATTTGTTCTTAGGGCATCAAAATTGGCACATAAGAGCCGGACTAGCCGGCGATCATTTCTCCTTTAGCAAACCTAGCATGAAATCACCTCGGAGCAGAGGATTTTGAGGTCTTCCGAGTGTGTTCATGGCGGAATAAATCGGTCGCATGGTGAAACCTTATTTGCGGCCATACCCGAGCTAGTTCGAGGCCTTGCCGAGCTTTGCGATCACCCACTGGTGCTGTAGCATGTTTTTGTCACTTGGTTGGAGGGCTAGAACCCACGGCCGATGGCGCCGAAGGGCACCCGAGGCCGCCGCACGTCACCGGGGTATTTCCAGCCACCGGCAGTCCTAGAACGCCCCACCATCGTGTTCCTCAACGTCCCAAACTCAATTTGTATGAAAGTCAATATTAAATTCTGGAAAATTCTTTGAATGTTTTCAGAAAAATAATTATTGAGGGAGTTTGGATTAACCAAAAATCCTCAAATTTTGCCGTAATATTCTATAACATATTGTTGACCTTCTAGCAAATTTTCAGATCATTTTAAGATCATTTGAGTAGGAATTTGAAAAATACAAACTGCTGTGTTCATAAGAGTCCAGAAACATTTTCAGAAAATGTTTCCCCTTATAAAATATATTCTAGGCAATTCATAGCTGCAAAAATCATACGAAAATTTGGCAAGCTCTCTGAGACATAATTGAAATTATAGTTCACTTCATTGGGCATGAAAATGCACATTAACCAAGAATTAATTCTGTTGAGTAGGTATGTTTAAGGAATTGTTCTGGAGGAACTACTCAAGTAAAAGATCTCAAATTTGGACCAAATTACTTTCATGATACCAGGAACTCACATGTAAATTATCAGCTCAAGTTGAGCATTAGAACTCCCTGTTCTTATTCTCCATACTTAAGTATATGGGGAATACATAAGAGACATTATGGGAATTATGGAGAACTCAATTTGACTCCACATTAGCTGCAATTTGGCAAGCTAAATCTCTAGGTAGTATAGAACCTGCTGTAAAAGTTTTGAGGACATTGGAGTTCTTGTTCTACAGTTGCATGCAAACCTTTTCAGCTCATCTCTTATGTTCATTAGGGAAAGTTAGTGTATAGCTAAAACACTAAGATCATTTTAGTTCTTTCATAATTCTTTGCAGAACAGAGGCAACCCAAGCCATTCATGGCTTTTCCACAAAACCTCTGTTCCTAAGAAATCAAGTCTTAACTTCTTTCCATTGCATTCTATAAAAATTATGCATATACATTTCATTAGGATTCATGATGAAGGGGATTCAAAGGAGCGATTCATTGAAGTGGATCATACTCCAGAGAATCAAGGGTTGATCAGCAAGGATCACTGACTGAGTATATACGACTACCCTGCAAAACAGGTAAGCTCCGGTTTGCATTTAATAGCTTTTAAGTTTTTACTCTGTATTCACTTTCGGTTAAGATATGAAATGTGCATTAGGTCTTGTGCTTTGATACTCCTCTTGCAGGACCAAATCAACCCATGGAGTATTCGGTAGGTGTCTTTCACCGTGTAGAACTGCCATGCTTAAGTAAGGTTTGATAGAAGTCGAGTGGTGAGACGCTACTCGCATGATCAGGACAACAGGGGCATACGGGATTGGTTCAGAAAATGTGTAGCAATTTAAAGTTGAGACCGGAAGGTTGTAGTGGCAGCAGGACATAGGGGCCTGGGTGCTATAGACCTGTCCCTGTTGGTCAAGGACCAATCCGTATGCGGCCCTGTTGAACAAATTTTAGTTGTGTACTGGACTCATGCTGGCTATATGGGACCTAGTAAACCGATGTACCTCGGGAAGCTTGCGTTGAGTCTTTTCAGATCGCCTCAGGCGAGACGGCCGGTGTGCAGTATGTGGGTAACATTCTCATGATATCTCATGTCGGTAGGTGCACCATGAGAGTGGCTACTCTACAGGGCGATTTGATCGATTAAACGGGGGTGAAACGGGGGAAAGGTTGCCTCGTACGACGTCAGTGATGGTTGCTGTAGGCAACGTCGAGTATGGGGGTACATGTCGTGTAGTTCGGATGTTATTGATTTGAATCACCGTCGCTCGTGGAAAGGACTAAGCATATTGTTCTCACAGTCGTGACGTAGTAACAACTTGCATGAGAAAGGAACTAATCACATTGGTTTGAAGTTTCATACTGGCTTTGTGATGGATCTTGATGTATAGGCTAGTGCAAATTTGATTCATTTACACCATGAGCAAATTACATCGGGGGAAAGCGTTTCTTGTTTGATTGGGGACTCCCGATGTGGCGTGCCTAAGGTTACTCTTAATTTGTGGCAACTAACACTTCAAAGTGAGGATTCACTTTTAGGTGAGTTATTTGGCATTATGCTATCCTACTTTATGTCCATAACCTCATGTAGAGTTTCATGACTAGGGTGACGGTTAAGTGTTGCTGAGCGTTATGCTCACGGATGCTATCCGAGTTGTTTTGCAGGTATTTGACTTCATGCTTATGAGAAAGGATGTCGATGAGACTCAGAAGCCTCCGAGTGTTTACTCAAGAGCATCCTCGCCGCTGCGGTTTGTCTTCATGTGGCTAGTAAGAAACGTCCGCGGGATGGACTGTTTCTTTGTTGCTAAGTTAGAAATGAGTAGTGAGAGTTATAATCTTCAGCTATAGTTTATTTTGAATTAAGTATTTAAAAAATACTCTTGTACACTTCCGCAAATGATTTAAGTAATGTGATGTGTTTCCTCGACCCGTGTGCTGTTGGGTGCTGCATATCACGGCACCACCCGACGAGGTCCTGTCCGGGGCGTCGCTCGGCGGCGGTCCCCCACAGCGTCGTATCAGAGCTTCGTTGGGAATAGACCACGGATTGAGCATCATATTACGTTAAAAACTTAGGATACGGTGAGATAATGGTACTAGGCCCATATAAGGACGTTCTATGTCTTGGGGGGTGCACGTAAGCGCTGTCCACCAGTGCACTCAATCTGAAGGGTGGAGCCCCACGGGTGGCAGGTAACCCATCTCGTTTTAGTATCCTCTACGACTCTTCAAGTCGTTTAGGGTATTCGAGCAACGCCCGTCCCTGGCGTGCTTTGGGCATGAATGGGAGACCCTGTCACGTGGTCAGTAATGTGAACACGTAGCTCAAGGCGTGTTTGGCTTGAGAATACCCGTGCGAGTGATGACGGACGGGTGTATGAACTGTATTGGGACCAGGTTCGGTGTGCAGCCGAACCTGATGATTGAGTGTGTGTTAAGTAGGTACGAACCACGAAAACCATAGTACGTGTAAAACACGTTTTCGAGTGACCATCTTAGTGCCACCTAAGGATACGTATATGCAGGTGTAATCCGGTTAGGTTTTTCTTTTGTGAGGCAACGTAGTACCGTCATATGTCTTACGGTGCATCGCCACCGTACTACACTTTATAGTCTTCTCTCCTATGAAGAAATCATTCATGACTAACTTTCAAACTAAAAATGGATGTTGGAAAGCACATATTAGTTACTGAGCTCTTCATTTGAACTAAGCTTCAAAGAAGAGACTTGCTAGGCTTCCTTTGATCCAAAAACAGAGTGCTCTGTTCTGGCAAAAAAAATTTGCTGTATTTTGATAGAGAATAACTATGAGTAGCTTGACCCAATGGCTGCGTATGGTATAGTTCTGGAAAGTTTTTAAAGTGCTCTACAACTTTTCTATAGAACTACAGAGCAAAATCAGACGCCAAACTGGTTGAATGTCCAGAAGAATGCAAACTGTTCAGAAAACAGAACAGCTGCAACCTTCTCTGGATGTTTCTGTAAATTAGCCATAACATTCTGTAGAAAAATTTCTAAGGGTCATATGATACAACGTTGGAAAGGTTATGAAATTTGCAACGATTTTGTAGTTCATAGTTTGTTCAGAATTGTACTCCATTTTGATGTACAACTGTGATAAAAACAGCCACATACAAAGGAGATGCTGCCAAATTTTATCCAGAAATTCTGTCAACTTTGAACAATCATAACTTTTGATCCAGAAATGATATAGGGGCCAATGAGGACACGTTGAAAATATACTGATGTTAAATTTAACTTTGGTATTCAACTGCAGTTATAAAAATGCTGGTAACCGGATCAAAATATGGGTTAAGTACAGAAAGGTCTGTTCTGTACAGAATAGGGGACTGAATACGTTGGCTTTAGGAAGATGTGTAAACATGAAATTTTGTTATGCTTTCATAAAGTTTTAGCATGTTCATGTTTTACATACTTTCACATACTCCTGAGATCAAGTTTTGACTCCCCTCAAAAATTATTCTTTTGCAGTATGGTGCGTACTCATTCTCCGAGTAGGGCTGAAGGTTCTCGCCGAGACGGTGATGACTCGACTCTACCATGGGCACCGCCATCATTGGTATGGGCGTATGTCATGGCACAGATGGTCGAGTCAAGTTAAGAGAACACAAGACTACTCCAAGCCTTGGTGCAACAGGGCTTACTACAACATACACAACAGGTCGTTCCACCTCAGAACGCCTATTTGGACTTCTTGGCGACACAACCGCCAATTTTCACGGAAGCCAACAAACCAGTGGAAGCTGATCAGTGGCTTCGGGTTATGGAGTCCAAGTTTGGAGTGTTCGAGTGTGATGAATATCAGAAGACATTATTTGCAGCTCAACAGCTCCATGGAGCCGCTGGAAATTGGTGGTTCGCTTATCTCGCCACCATTCCGGAAGGCCATCAAGTGGAATGGACGGAATTTCGCGAAACATTCCATGCTCGTAACATTCCTATGGGTTTTATCAAGGCCCAGAAGCAGGAATTCAGGAACTTGAAGCAGGGGGACATGAGTGTCCTTGATTATGTCAAACGGTTTAACCATTTGGCACAATATGCTCCTGACTATGCGACGAGCGAAGCTTCAAGGTGTGACTACTTCTTCTATGGCCTGAGTTCCATATTAAAAGATAGGCTTGCTTTGTTTAATCAAGGCAATTACACCGAGTTGATCAGTGTTTCCCTGCTGCAAGAACAAGTGACACTTGAGTGTCAAGCAGAGAAAAGGGGCTGGGATGATGTGCAAGAAGACGCACCAGTTGTTCTTCGTAAATACCGTGTGGTGTATCACACACCATCCGATGAATTATT
This sequence comes from Neostapfia colusana, assembly GCA_030760725.1. Taxonomy (NCBI): domain Eukaryota; kingdom Viridiplantae; phylum Streptophyta; class Magnoliopsida; order Poales; family Poaceae; genus Neostapfia; species Neostapfia colusana. The sequence goes on along the minus strand of JASWHV010000007.1, from coordinate 96,019,441 downwards.
GCAAGCACCAGTAAGATCAACATATCCCAGATTTCCTGCTCAAGAATCATGTCTTGAAGCAACACCATTGCCGCAGCAACGATTGATTTCTGGTGCATCATTGCTGCAGCCAAGTACATCAACTTCTCAACCACCAGTCAACGAAGAACCGAGGAGGAGTTGTTCTTATTGCCACCATTCTGCGCATTTTAGACAAGAATGCCGGGAGGAGTTGTCAACAGCGGACAACCATCATCATCAGGTGGTCTGCCACCACCTGCTCAAGTTAATATAACAGCATTGCAATCCGGGAGTGTGCAACATCTTGCTATTGAGGATGTCCTGGAGGGACCACCGGTGTTAGCGGGCATGTTTGCTCTCAAACACGTGCCCATGCTCATACTTTTTGATTCCGGTGCAACCCACAATTTTATCAGCAAATCATGTGTGAATCAGCACCAACTATCCACCAATACTCCCACAACAAGTTATCTTATCCGTTCACAAGGAGGAAAATCTCTGCTAATCAGATTGTCTCCCGAGCACCTTTGTGTTTGGGAGGAAAAATTTACCCAACATCGCTGATTATGTTGGATAGGCAGAAGATAGACATAATATTGGGGATGTCTTCGTTAAATTGTCACGGTGCCGTTCTCAATATCGGTAACTGGACTGTTCAGATTGATTCGCTGATTCACAGACAGCACACGCTGTTTTTAGACAGCGAAGACCCAGATAAGGTAGAGGCCTACCACACAGAAGAGCTTAAACTTGAAGATATTCCGGTGGTACGTGATTATCCCGACGTGTTTCCCGATGAATTACCGGGCATGCCGCCCGAACGGGGCGTCGAGTTCAAGATTGAACTGGCGTCAGGAACTACGCCTATTTCACAAAGGCCTTACAAGATGGCACCTAACGAGCTAGCGGAGTTGAAGGAGCAACTAAATGAACTCATGAGCAAGGGTTTCATACGACCAAGTTCGTCACCTTGGGGTTGCTCTGCGCTGTTCGTTAAGAAGAAGGACGAAACACTGAGGTTATGTATTGATTATCGTCCTCTAAATGCTGTCACGATAAAGAACAAGTATCCTTTGCCCTGCATCGGCATATTATTCGATCAACTTGTGGGTGCAAAGGTATTCTCGAAGATGGATTTTTGGTCGGGCTATCATCAAATCAAGATACGACCGGAGGACCTACCGAAGACAGCCTTCTCAACGAGATACAGACTCTATGAGTACCTCGTCATGTCATTTGGGTTAACCAACGCTCCGGAACACTTCATGTACTTGATGAATTCAGTATTCATGCCAGAGTTAGACAAGTTCGTCGTGGTATTCATCCACGACATTCTGGTTTACTCCAAATCTGAAGAAGATCACGCTGAACATTTGCGCATCGTGCTACAATGGCTGAGGGAGCATAAGTTATATGCCAAGTTCAGCAAGTGTGAGTTCTGGATTGATCAAGTGCCTTTCCTAGGCCATATTATTTCAGCAGAGGGCATTCCCGTGGACCCCAGCAAAATTGAACAAGTGCTGAAGTTGGAATCTCCCAAATCAGTCCACGAAGTCCAAAGTTTCCTAGGTTTAGCGGGGTATTATCGGAGGTTCATTCCGAGCTTCTCAAAAATTGCTAAACCAATGACGGGGCTGCTGAAGAAGGTGATAAAATAAGTGTGGAATGCAGCTTGTGAAGCCACATTCAGAACTCTGGTGAAACATCTCACAACAGCTCCAGTTCTTGCTCAGCCGGACACGACGAAGCCATTTGATGTATATTGTGATGCATCAGGCATTGGTCTCGGCTGTGTTCTGATGCAAGAAGGGCGTGTAGTCGCCTATGGGTCTCATCAACTGCGAAACCACGAGCAGCATTATCCAACTCACGACCTCGAGCTTTCTGCAGTGGTGTTGGCGTTAAAGATGTGGAGGCATTATCTACTTGGTAATCTTGTTCACCTCTACACCAACCATAAAAGCTTGAAGTATATCTTCACGCAAAAGGAGCTGAATATGAGACAACAGAGATGGATGGAACTCGTAAAAGATTATGAAATTGAGATCCCCTACCATCCGGGAAAACAAAACATGGTTGCCGATACGCTTAGTCGGAAAGCCCACGTTCACAACTTGGCGGTTGCTGAGTTGGAAGCTGAAGAACCAAGTCTCCGTGTCATTCCGTATGGCGCGCTTTATAATCTCGCGCTCATTCCAACGATCCGTGAAGAGATTGTTGAGTCTCAAAGAAGAGACAGGGGTATGTCTCACATACGGAGAAGACTAGACAACGGAGAGATGCAGTGTTTCTGGAAGGATAATGATGGTATGATATGGTTTAACGACCGTATAGTGGTACCGCGTAATATGAAACTTTGGAAGAAGATCTTGGATGAAGCCCACCTGTCTAAGTTTTCCATTCATCCCGGCAGTAACAAGATGTACCAAGATTTGAAACAGAAATTTTGGTGGACACGGATGAAGAGGGAAATCGCTAAATACATATCCGAGTGTGATACGTGTAGACAGGTCAAGGCTGATCATATGCGGAAAGCCGGACCACTACAACCTCTGAAGATACCGGCATGGAAATGGGAGGGTGTGAGTATGGATTTCATCGTCGCATTACCACTCACATCCCGGAAGCATGACTCGATATGGGTGATTGTGGACCGGTTGACGAAATCAGCCTATTTCATATCGGTGAACACTCATTATCGAGCAAGGCAATATGCGGAGTTGTATATCTCTAGGATTATATGCTCACATGGTGTCTCGAAGACTATCATTTCAGATCGGGGTGCGCTGTTTGTTTCTCATTTTTGGGAGCAGCTGCACGCCTCGTTGGGCACTAAGCTGATTAGAAGCTACGCATATCACCCTCAAACTGATGGACAAACAGAAAGGGTGAACCAAGTGCTGGAAGATATGTTGAGAGCGTGTGCCATCCACCACGGTAAGAGTTGGGATGATCACTTACCGTTGGCGGAGTTTTCATACAACAACGGGTATCAAGCGAGTATTAAAATGGCACTGTATGAAGCTCTCTACGGCAAGAAGTATCGCACACCGCTGAATTGGTGTGAGTCCGGCGAAAGAGTTCTGTTTGGGGTTGATCTTGTGAACGAAGCCGAAGACCGAGTTCGGTTCATACAAGAAAATTTGAAGGCTGCACAATCCCGACAGAAGAGCTACGCTGCTCAAAGGCGTAGGCCATTGCATTTTGACGTTGGATAGCACGTGTATCTTCGTGTATCTCCGATGAAGGGAATTCACCAGTTCGGTGTAAAGGAGAAACTCGCTCCCCGTTTTATAGGTCCTTTTGCTATCACGGAGAAGTGCGGACCCGTAGTCTACCGGTTGGAATTACCGGCAAGCCTTGCGGGTGTCCATGATGTATTTCATGTGTCACAGCTGCGGAAGTTCCTTAAATTTACTGCTGCTGTCCGCACCGAGGAAATCAACGAGTTGAAACCGTACCTTACCTACACCGAGCAACCGGTTCAGATTATAGATGAAAAGACCCGGGTAACCCGGAACCGGATGATAAAATTTTACAAGGTGCTGTGGAGTAATCATACCGCGGAAGAGGCAACGTGGGAAAGTGAGGATTACCTTTGCACCAACTACCCGGAACTTTTAGCTTTGTACAGTTTGTAATTACCTCTCCAGTCTCGTTCTTCTTTTGTAATCTCGGGATGAGATTCTTTTAAGGGGGGAGGAATGTAAAAGTCCCAAACACGTATATGAATAAACGAAGGTTTGAATTCATATGTGTGGCAAAGTCATGGAAAATGGGACTTGCTAAAACTTTTCTTCATGCAAAGTGATACATTGATGATCATCCAAAGTGAGGCTCACATTTTTATTTGAAGGTGTTGAACCAATAAGGATTTAAATACCTCTTTGCATGAAAGTGTAAAAATCAGTTTTCAAACTTCAAAGTTCACAGCAATTTGTGGCCAAAGACTTTGAAGACTTATGCAGCCCTATATCTTGGAAGTGTGGAAGATTAGGGTGGCAAACTCTTCATTTTTAGGGTGGGAAAAAAGGAATTAAATGGAAGCATTTTCAACTTCCAACCAAATTCAAATTTGCTATGCAAATTCAAACTGAAATTGGCGAATTCAAATTCTAGCCCACCTTTCAAACTCAGAATTTTGCATTTTGGGAGGATTAACTTGAGGAGAACTTTTGGAGAGGAGAGAAGGGGGGACCCACATGACATTGTGATACAAAGGTGTCACTTGCACCCTAAGTTTTGGGCTCTGTTTCAACACCAGCCGAGGGGCTTCTCACCTGGACGCCACCGAGGGCTCGGCTGCGCCACCTCCTGCTCCCTCTCCCACGCGCTGGCGACCAGGGGGCTGTTTCACTCTTTTCCACGGCGTGATCCTCTTCCCTGACCGAAGCAAAACGCATTTGCTTTCTCCTCCTCATGAGAAACACGACCACAGAGCCCCTCACCCCGCCGTGCCTCGGGAGCAACCGGGAGACCGGGAGAAACCCGCGCTCACTGCCTCCGAGTGCAAAACACCACGGCACAATCGTTGCTCAGCTCCCCGGCCCAAAAATGAGCAAGCTCCGGCCTCCCTTGCCCTTCAAACAACTCCTCCGCCGTGACCTAAAGAAGAGAGGCGGTCGGCTTCACGTGGACAGCTCTCCACAGGAGCTTTCACAGCCGATCAAGGGCAGCAACGGGAGCGCACGGCTACCGTGCTGCTCTCACCCAAAGCTCAAGCCACGCCGTGAAGTATCGACGGTGAATTTCAGAATTTTGCTCCGGTGGTTTCAACCCGAGCATCCGGTACCGGAACCCCGAATTCTCCATCTCTATTTGGTCTTAGGGAGTCAAACTTGGCACATAGGAGCCGGACTATCCGGCGATCATTTCTCCTCTAGCAACCCTAGCATGAAATCACCTCGGAGCAGAGGATTTTGAGGTCTTTTGAGTGTGTTCATGGCGGAACAAATCGGTCGCATGGTGAAACCTTATTTGTGGCAATACCCGAGCTAGTTCGAGGCCTTGCTGAGCTTTTTGATCACCCACTGGTGCTGTAGCATTTTTTGTCGCTTTGTTGGAGGGCTAGAACCCACGGCCGACGGCGCCGAATGACACCCGAGGCCGCCGCACGTCGCCGGGGTATTTCTGGCCACCGGCAGCCCTATAACGCCACACCATCGTGTTCCTCGATGTCCCAAACTCCCTGGCGGCAAGCCTCCGGTCGGGAGATGGCCGGAATGTGGTCGCCGGCTAGGGGCAGCGTCGGGCCGGTGAGGGGCAGTGCGGGCGCGCGAAACAGGTGGCGGGAGGAAGAAGACAACATGGGTCCCGGCTGTCAGTGACTCAGTGTTTAAATTTGGGATCAGCTGTGGCTCGGGGATCCGCTGTGGCTGCGTGCCAAAACGCCGTGGCCCGGTGTGGCTCAGTTCTGATTGGCTGGAGTTTAAATAGCAGGCCCAGTTGAATTTCAATAAGAAAAACAATTCCAGAGTTGGTTCTAGCTTTGGAAAATCATATCTTTGTGTAGGAATCTCCAAATTGAGTGATTCAAGTTGGGTTGGATTCATTTTGCAAAGATCTATCTAAATATGAACTCAATTTGTATGAAAGTCAATATTAAGTTCTGGAAAATTGTTTGAAGGTTTTTGAAAAAGAATTATTGAGGGAGTTTGGCTGATCCAAAAATCCTCAAATTTTGCCATAATATTCTTTAGCATATTGTTGACAATCTAGCAAATTTTCAGCTCATTTTAAGATCATTTTTGTAGGAATTTGCTAAATACAAACTGCTGTGTTCATAAGAGTCCAGAAACATTTTCAAAAAATGTTCCCCCCTTATAAAATCTATTCTAGGCAATTCATAGCTCCAAATATCATAGGAAAATTTAGGCAAGCTCTCCGAGACATAATTGAAATTACGGTTCACTTAATCGTGCATGAAAATGCACATTAACCCAGAATTAATTCTTTTGAGTAGAAATGCTTAAGGAATTGTTCTGGAGGAACTACTCAAGTAAAAGGTCTAAAATTTAAACCAAATTGCTTTCATGTGACCAGGAACTCACATGTAAATTATCAGCTCAGTTTGAGCATTAGAACTCCCTGTTCTTATTCTCCATACTTATGTATATGGGGAAATACATAAGAGACATTGTGAGAATTATGGGGAACACAATTTGGCTCCACATTAGCTGCAATTTGTCAAGCTAAATCTCTAGGTAGTATAGAACCTGATGTAAAACTCTTGAGGCCATTGGAGTTCTGTTCTTCAGTTGCATGCAAACCTTTTCAGCTAATCTCTTATGTTCATGAGGGAAAGTTAGTTAGTGTATAGCAAGAACACTAAGATCAATTTAGTTCTTTCATAATTCTTTGCACAACAGAGGCAACCCAAACCATTCTTGGGTTTTCCACACAACCTCTGTTCCTAAGAAATCAAGTCTTAACTTCTTTCCATTGCATTCTATAAAAATTGTGCATATACATTTCATTAGGATTCACGACGAAGGGGATTCAAACGAGTGATTCATTGAAGTGGATCATACTCCCGTAGAATCAAGGGTTGATCAGCAAGGATCACTAACTGATCATATAAGACTACCCTGCAAAACAGGCAATCTCCGGTTTGCATTTAACAGCTTTTAATTTTTTTTTACTTTGTATTCACTTTCGGTTATGATATGAAATGTGCATTAGGTCTTGTGCTTTGATACTCCTATTGCATGACCAAATGAACCCATGGAGTATTGGGTAGGTGTCTTTCACCGTGTAGAACTGCCATGCTTAAGTAAGGTTCGGTAGAAGTCGAGTGGTGAGACGCTACTCGCATGATCAAGACAACAGGGGCATACGGGATTGGTTCAGAAAATGTGTAGCAAGTTAAAGTTGAGACCGGAAGGTTGTAGGGGCAGCAGGACATAGGGGCCTGGCTGCTATAGACCTGTCCGTGTCGGTCAAGGACCAATCCGTATGCGGCCCTGTTGAACAAGTTTGAATTCCGTACCAGACTCATGCTGGCTATATGGGACCCAGTAAACCGATGTACCTCGGGAAGCTTGCGTTGAGCCTTTTCCGGTCGCCTCAGGCGAGACGGCCGCTGTGCAGTATGTGGGTAATATTCTCATGAAATCTCATGTCGGTAAGTGCACCATGAGAGTGGCTACTGTACGGGGCGATTTAATTGATTCAACGGGGGTGAAACGGGGGAAAGGCTGCCTCGTACGATGTCAGTGATGGTTGCTGTAGGCAACGTCGAGTACGGACGTACGTGTCGTGTAGTCCGGGTGTTATTGATTCGAATCACCATTGCTCGCGGAAAAAGGACCGAGCGTACTTGTTCTAACAGTCGTGACGTAGTAAGAACTTGCACGAGAAAGGAACTAATGACATTGGTTTGAAGTTTCATACTAGCTTTGTGATGGATCATGATGTATAGGCTAATGCAAACTCGATTCATTTACACTGTGAGCAAATTACATCGGGGGAAAGCGTTTCTTGTTTGATTGTGGACTCCCGATGTGGCGTGCCCATGGTTACTCTTAATTTGCTGCAACTAACACTTGAAAGTAAGGATTCACTTTTAGGAGAGTTATTTGGCATTATGCTATCCTACTTTATATCCATAACCTCATGTAGAGTTTCATGACTAGGGTGACGGTTAAGTATTGCTGAGCGTTATGCTCACGGATGCTATTCAAGTTGTTTTGCAGGTATTTGACTTCATGCTTATGAGAAAGGATACCGATGAGACTCGGAAACCTCCGAGTGGTTACTCAAGAGCATCCTCACCGCTGCGGTTTGTCTTCATGTGGCAAGTAAGAAACGTCCACGGGCTGGACTGTTTCTTTGTTGCTAAGTTAGAAATGTGTAGTGAGAGTTATAGTCTTCCGCTGTAGCTTATTTGAATTAAGTATTTGGAAAATACTCTTGTACGCTTCAGCAAATGATTTATGTAATGTGATGTGTTTCCTCGACCCGTGTGATGCTGGGTGCCGCATATCACGGCACCACCCGACGAGGTCCTGTCCGGGGCATCGCTCGGTGGCAGTCCCCCATAGGCGACGTGCGGCGGCTACGGAAAATGTTCGGCGTCATCGGCAGACCTTCGTAGCCTTCCAAAACGTCGAATAACTTGCTCTACAGAACCAGTTAGTAATGGGCTAGCTCGGCATGGCCTCAACATCGCTCGGAAATGGCGGCAAGTTGGTGTTCACCGTGCGCCCAATTGGTTCCGCCATGGATACCCTCGGAATGCTGTTTGTGCATCGAGGAAGTGGGAAATGGGCTCGCGGTGCCATTTAGAAGCTCGGGGTGGAGTCGCACACAAGTTTTCCCGGTTTCCGGGTTGCTCCCGAGGCAGCGGCGGTGAGGTTCTCTGTTTGTGAGTTTGCTCACGAGAAGGAGGAAGCAAACTCGGGTTGCTCGGTCTGTGGGGAAGTAGATCACGTAGATATGAAAGAGACCACTCACACGGTGCCAGCGATCGGGAGAGGAGCAGGAGGTGGCGGCAGCCATTCTCTCTCGGTGGCACACGGTGAAGGCTCGGTCGGTTTGAGTGAACAGAGACCCGAGATTCATTGTGCAAGTCATTTTGTAACAATGACATGTGGGCTCCACTTTCCTCCGCTCAAAAAGATCTCCTCATGTCATTCTTAATCCATTCAAAAGTTCATAAGTTTAAAAATGGACTAGCATTTGAATTCCCCGAATTCAGTTTGAATTTGGCATTGCAAATTTGAATTCGGTTTTGAATTTGAAAATGCTTCTTTTAAACTCCTCTTTAGACCACTCTAAAATGAAAAGTTTGTCACCATAGTTTCCTTCATTCAAAACTATTTGGCTGCAAAAGTATTCAAAAGTTTGGCCACAATTCGTGGTGAATTTTTAATTTGGAAATCTTATTTTTAACTTTCATGCAGTAAGTGTTTAAGTACATATTGGTTCAACACATTTAAATGAACACGTGAGCCTCTTTTTGGATGAACATCCATGAAACACTTTGCGTGACGAAAAGTTTTAGAAAGTTCCATTTTTCTTGAATTTGCAAACCCTAGATTTCAAACTTCGGTTTATTCATTTACATTTTTTGGGACTTTTACATTCCTCCCCCCTTAAAAGAATCTCGTTCCGAGATTACAAAAGAAGAGCGAGACGAGAGAGGTAATTATAAACTGTACAAAGATAAAGGTTCCGGATCATTGGTGCGGAGGTAATCTTCACTTTCCCATGTCGCCTCTTCCGCGGTATGATTACTCCACAGCACATTGTAAAATTTTATTGTCCAGTTCCGGGTTACCCGTGTCTTTCCATCTACAATCTGAAACGGTCGCTCGGTGTAGGTAATGTCCGGTTTCAACTCGTCGATTTCTTCGGTGTGGACAGCAGCGGTGAATTTGAGGCACTTCCGCAGCTGTGACACATGAATACATTGACAGGGCCTCACGGCCTCGTCAGAGCCAAGATCACGCTGAGGGGTGCTGCGTTGCACAACACCGGATAACGCACATAAAAGATACAAAACGGAAACAAAGTTTTATTATATAAAAGAGTTTATGAAAATTTTTACAACAAAATATGTTTAGTCTACACTCACGGGCGTAGACTACGCACCGAGTTCACGTTCAGCCCGTGAACTGTCCCCTCTAGCACCTACGCACACTAACACGGAGGCGTTCACGACTCCCACTCGACGGGGTTTCCCTTTTGGGGTTCCATCTCCTCCTCGGGAGTCTCCTCCTCATAACATCCTGCAAAAGCTTCAAACACAAACAGTGAGCATGATGATGGCTCAGAAAGTCTGACCCGTCTTTCCTATACATGAAACTTCTACATGATGGATTACAGGGTAAATGGGAAAATAAGTTGCAAATGACTCGCCTAAGTAGTTGAACCTTACTTTCATGTGTTAAAAGCAAGTTGTGGTGAACATCACGCTAAGGCACATGAGAGAGCCGCAATCAAACAAGAAACACATTTCTCTCATGTACTTTTCCCAAGGTTGAAAAGAACTTTAATTAGCTCTAAACTATTGCACTCATTAGCAATCAAGGTCCATCTTTCAAATCAGCAAACTTTTAACATTTATCTAGCCTGTTCTTTCTACGTCATGGTACAGTGAACAAGTGGTACTCACTCCGCGAGGGACAGCTATTATAATCGATTTACACCTGCAGGATTACCCGTATAACCCGTCACGTATGCGCCGTACTCGATGTTGACTAGAGCAACCATCACGGACATCGTACGCAACCACCTTTCACCCATCAGCCAAATGTTGAGCCGGTCCAATCATCCCGAGCAAGAGGTCTATGCGCGCGCATCTGCAGTGCCGACAGCTGATTTACACCTCAAGCTCTCAACCTAAACTCTGAACGACCAGCTATGCCTCAAAACCCAGCTACTCGAATTACATCGGTTTCCCGGTTCCCATATATCCGGTAGGTCTTCGGTACTGTTCTAGCTTGTTCAACAGGCCCACACACAGCTCAGTCCTCAATCGACATAAGCGAGACTATGGCACCCAGGCCCCATAGTCCTGCTGCCCTTACTCTCCGCTCGGTCTCATTTTTCTTGCCATGTGTTCCATTTTCTATCTTTACCCGAGTAGTGTGCCTCCAGCCTATTCTCCCGAGCAGTTCCAACTACTCGACTTGTACCGAATCCTACACTATCTAAACATTGCAGTAGCTAATCGAGGTTTGAAAACCTAAGCCCGAAACCAGGGTTTTCTAGGCTATGCATTTGGGTTTTCAAACAAGATTCTAATGCAGAAATAAGGTGCATACGAAATGTAAGTTTTCAAAACAATAATGTTTATAAAAGGCTAATGCAAACCGGAGCTTGCCTTGCTTCTGTTGGTCGTAGGCTAGCTGTTCCTTCGGAGTTATGAAGTCTAAGACTTCTGGCTCCTCCTCAACCTTAGTGACTACATGAGATAAACATATGTATATGTCAATTGGAATGCATTTGAATTTGAAGTTGAATTTGTTAAGACTAAGTATTGCTAGACAGGCCCAATGACTCTGAATTTTTACTGTGGTTTGGATACAACCTAAACAGAGACTTGGCCAAATTTCATTTGCAGCAAAGCTCATTTGAGCCCTCCACAAATAATTGTGTCTTCGGTCTTAATTGGAGCTCTTAGGGTGTTCTAGGGATTTTAATGGAGTAATCCATGACTTTCTGGAAAATAGATTTTCCAAAGATTCTAATAGAGTTGGTTTCACCTAATTTTAGGATTCCTAGCAAAAGTTATGATCTAAATAAGTACAGAGAAATTCTGAAAAATGTTTCTGGACATTTTTTATTTTCTCTGGAACAGTTTTATTAATCATACCATTAGGTGGATCAAATGAGCTCCAATGGATCTGAACTTTTTATGGTAGCTCAAGGATATTATTGTGAACATCCTGGACAAATTTCAGAATTTTCCTCCAAGGGGTTCTCCGGTTAAAACTCTAAACAGTTTAAACTTTGAAGAATAGTTCTCAATCATTTTCCTCGGTTTTTCTTGGAGGAGAGGCACTAGGGGATGCACAAGCTACTTGCCAACGAGCTCGGCTTTTGGTGGTACAGGTGAACCGAATTTGCTCGGGTGTTTTGTAGTAGGGTTCGGAAACTTGGAAAAAATTCCAGCTATACGGTGGATCATTTGATAAACAGAGAGAAGCTACACGACCTAGAGAAGCTAACACACCTTTCTTGTGTAAGAAAGCATAGGCGAAAGTGACCGTGGCATCCTGTCCACGGTGAACCGAAACGATCGCCGCCGCAACCCTCAGTAACTCGTCAGTGTTTGTCGAACTGTCATCATCCGGAGCTACCAAACTTTGGTACGGCGAGGGGAGTAGCTAGAGCACGCTTGGACGCTTATGCTTGCGCTGTGAAACTCAAGCAATCGATAATCACCTGACTGTGGCGAGCAAAACACCGAGAGTGAGGGCGGTGGCGGTGTTCTTCACGGAAGCGGAGCAGAGAGCGAGGGAACGCGAGATACAAGTGTGGAAAGTCGACTTTGGCAGCTCGTGGAGTGATAGGAGTGGGTCGCACGTCGAACAGCAGGAGCTGGCGCCAATTTCCTGTCAGGAATGGGTCGGCGGGCGCACTGGCGCTCGCCCGTGCGAAGGAGACCCTAGCTGAGGCGGTTCCTCTGTTTAGAGTGGCTGATAAGAGGGCCCCACCCCCAATTTTAATCTCCTAAATTCAATTTTTCCACTGCTCAAAACAGTAGACTCCCTAATACTCATTGTGAGTTGATCAAATTTCACAGTGGCCAGTTGACTTTGAATAATTCAAAGTGTGATTTGATTTTATCAAATTTGCAGAAAATATGAATCTGAAATTCAAATTTGATTTGAATTTAGCCACAATAGCTCATGTCAAGATTAACTCCATTTGGAGTGAAAATTGGTGTGTGAGCTCACAAAAATGTGCTGAGTGTGAATATGAATCCCACTCTTGAATGCATGGGATGAAAGGAGTTTGGATTTGAATTTAAGTTCAAACTAGCCTCTTTCTAATTATACAAAAAAATACCTCAAAATGTTTTGGATTTGGGTGAAATTTGGCATGAGCATTCCTAGCAAGGTGTAGGAGTTTTTCATATGCTCAGCCCCTATATGATGCATGTGGGAAATGCCACTTTTGCATTTTGTGAGTTTATCCTCTAATGACCATGTTGATGGTGTTTACTTGCTCTTCAAAGGTGTTCATAATTTTTCCTCAAATGAGGTGAGTGTGGTGTTATGAACACTTTGATTGTGTGTAAAAACTTAGGCCCTTACATTCTTCCCCCCTTAAAAGAATCTCGTCCCGAGATTATAAGGTGAAAAATGAGAGAGAGGACAGTGGAAAATTACCATATGTGCGACATGGTGTGGCGGGCTGCCACTTGCCACATTTCCTCCGGCTGTCTACCTCTCACCGTGACGGTGAACAGTGCACAACCGGGTGGCGTAGGTCCTTCAGGAACTTCGAAATGGATGGTCCACGTCTTGTTCCCCTCCTCGCCTTCCTCCTTGGCTAGGTACTGTGGCATTTCCACGTACCCGAAATATTGAAGCATTTGCTTCAACACTTCTGGATAACCTCTGCGTTGAGAACAGGGAGACCACCCACCCGTTCTCCAGTTGTTTATCCACTGTCATCTGTAGAAACATATTTGAAAAAGGTCAAATATTCATTTCAACAGTAAGTAATTGAGTTATAACATTAAAACATGTCATTGAACTCGTAAGACTTGGAAACACAATTCAAACTCAGACAAATTTGACTGCTGGTCTGCTGCCCAAACTGACAGCCCTGACTAGTTTCCATTTCAAGCTGATTTAGACCATGCTAAAGGCCAAAACAATTATGGAGCTCAACATCAAAGTTAAAGCTAACTTCAATATCTTTACATAAATTATTTGCTTGGCCTAATATCTGTCCTGGTTCAAAAGTTATGAGATGTCAAAGTTGACAGAATTTCTGGAGAAAATTGGACAGCACCTCCCTGCTTTAGGTACTGATTTGATCCAAGAATTCCAGATAATTCTACATCAAATTTGACAAAACTTTCTGTTACAAAGTTATAACCCATCTCATGAACATTTCAAAACTACCTAAATTTATATTTTTAGATTTTGATGCAGGAAGTTATGCTCAATTTAAGAGAGTTCCAGAGAGTGTTTGCTCTGCCCTGTTTTCTGGACAGTTTCAACTCTACTGCATTTTTCGACTGGTTAAGGGATGAAACACCTCTGGACATCAACAGAAACGTTGTAAAGCTCTCCCAAAGATTTCCAGAAATGTATCATACAACCCCAACATCGAAAGAACTCAACGTATAACCTCTGTTTAACTTCAGCTTTATTTCAGCTGAAAACAAAGGACTCTGTCCTTAGTATCCTATATGTTGAAAACTTGTTAACTTTAAACATCCTGATTAAGGGAAGAAGTTATATCAAATTTTTAGTGCTCTGGATTAAAACCTTCAAGTTTTACAATGTGGTTGCTCATTTAGTGGGGTGTGATGTCGAAGCATCACCAGTTCATGTCGGTACTACGTTCCTCGCAATGAAAAACCTATACCGGATTTAGCCGGCTTCGTTAGTTCAGTGGCACTAAACGTCTCTCGCACACGGATGCTACTCGTCTACCGATTCGTGGTTAGACTACCTGCAAATAACTCATACAATCATCGGGCTCGGCTGCACACCAAACCAGGTCCCAATACATTTCATACACCCGTCCGTCATCACTGGCACAGGTGTTCTCAAGCCAAACACGCCTTGAGCTACGTGTTCACATTACTAACCACGTGACGCTGTCTCCCAAACTTGCCCGTAGCACGCCAGTGAAGGGCGTTGCTTGAATACCCCAAACAACATGAAGAGTCGTAGAGGATATTAAAGCGGGCCGGGTTACCTGCCACCCGTGAGGATCCACCTTTTAGCTTGTGCGCACTGGTGGACAGCGCTTACTGCACCCCCCAAGACATATGGCGTCCCGAGATGCATGATTTTCCAACATAAGCAAATAGGTTAGTATTGCCACTTTCTATACACTAATAACATCTTTATATGGGCCACTAACTCGTTCCTCACTGAGTTTTTGAAAAAGATAACCTTTTATTGCGTTACCTCAAGCGAGCTCTGATACCACGCTGACAGGGCCTCACGGCCTTGTCGAGCCAGGATCACGCTAAGGGGTGGTGCATTGCACAACACCAGATAACGAACATAAAAGATACAAAGCGGAAGCAATGTTTTATTACATAAAAGAGTTTATGAACATTTTTACAACAAAATATGTTTTGTCTACACTCACGGGCATAGACTACGCACTGAGTTCACGTTCAGCCCGTGAACGTGTCCCCGCTAGCACCCAAGCACACTAACACGGCGGCGTGCATGACTCCCACTCGACGGGGTTTCCCTCTTGGGGGTCCATCTCCTCCTCAGGAGTCTCCTCCTCATAACACCCTGCAAAAGCTTCAAACACAAGCAGTGAGCACGATGGCTCAGCATGTCTGACCCGTCTTCCCTATACATGAAACTTCTACATGATGGATTACAGAGTAAATGGGAAAATAAGTTGCAAAGGACTCGCCTAAGTAGTTAAACCTTATTTTCATGTTTTATCAGCAAGTTGTGGTGAACCTCACGCTAAGGCACATGACAGTGCTGCAATCAAACAAGAAACACATTTCTCTCATGTACTTTGCCCAAGGTCGAAAAGAATTTTAATTAGCTCTAAACTATAGCACTTCATTAGCAGTCAAGGTCCATCCTTCAAATCAGCAAACTTTTAACATGTATCTAGCCTGTTCTTTCTACGTCACGGTACAGTGAACAAGTGGTACTCACTGACCGGGAGGGACGGTGACTATAATCGATTTACACCTGCAGGGTTACCCGAATAACCCGTCACGTACGCTCGTACTCGATGTTTCCTACAGCAATCATCACGGACGTCATAAACAACCACCTTTCACCCGTCAGCCAAATGTTGAGCCGATCCAATCGTCCCAAGCAAGAGGTCTCTGCGCGCGCATCTGCAGTGCCGCTAGCCAATCTACACCTCAAGCTCTCAACCTACCCTCTGAACGGCCAGCTATAACTCAACACCCAGCTACCCGAATTACATCGGTTCCCCAGTTCCCATATATCAGGTAGGTCTTTGGTACTATTCTATCTTGTTCAACAGGCCCGCACACGGCTCGGTCCTCAACCGACACAAGCGGAGCTATGGCACCCAGGCCCCAAAGTCCTGCTGCTCTTACTCTCCGCTCGGTCTCATTTTTCTTGCCATGTGTTCCATTTGCTATCTTACTCTCCTGCTGCTCTTACTTTAAGGAAACTAGATTTTCCAAAGATTCTAATGGAGTTGGTTTCACCTAATTTGAAGATTCCTATCAAAAGATATGAGCTAAACAAGTTCAGAGAAATTCTGAAAAATGTTTCTGGACATTTTTCATTTTCTCTGGAACAGTTTTATTAATCACACCATTAGATCAGCTCAAATGGATCTAAAATTTTTACGGTAGGTCAAGGATATTATGGTGAACATCCTGACCAAATTTCAGAATTTTCCTTCAAAGGGTTCTCCGGTTAAAATTCTAAACACTTTAAATTTTGAAGAATTAATTATGGAGAAATAAGGATTTTCATAAAGTTAAACTTGATTTGTTGGAAAGTACTCAGAGATATGAATCCAATCAAATTTGGTTCACTCGATTTGGAGTTTCGTAGCCAAATTTATGTGGGTTTGAAGTTTGAACTAAATCTGAAAATCGGGGAAAAGTTCAAACTTCTGCTGGTGGGTCCCACGCGCTCGGCTTCTTCTTCTTCCTCGCATCGAACGCCCAATGGCAGCGGTCTGTGGCGAGACTCGCCATAACTGAGTTGCCGGCCACCCCTCGGCCCGAAACTCGCTGCCTCCCCGTCTTCCGATCTCGTGAACTCATCTGCGGGCTCGCCAGCCGCCGGCGATGGCCGGAAACATGTGCGCACCGGTGGCCGCACCCGCTAGGGTTTCGGCGAGGTCAGTTAGGCTCTGTCCTATACCAAAGCTTCGGGTTTTTGGCTCTACAGTACCAGGAAACCACAAGGAAGCTGGAAATGGCAGCCAACCTTGGTGAAATGGCCAGCAGCACCGAGCTCAACGGTGAACCGAGACCGTTTTTCATGGCGGCCCGAAGAACTGCCCTCTCCGAGCCAATTATCAATAATTTTCCTCAGTTTTTCTTTGAGGAGAGGTGCTAGGGGATGTACAAGCTACTTGGCAATGAGCTCGGCTTTTGGTGGTACAGGTGAACAGAATTTTGCTCACAACCGAGCTCGGGTGTTTTGTACTAGGGTTCGGAAAGTTGGAAAATTTCAGCTATACGGTGGATCATTTGCTAAACGGAGAGAATCTACATGACCTAGAGAAGCTAACACATCTTTCTTGTGTAGGAAAGCAGAGGC
The DNA here is from genome assembly GCA_030760725.1 of Neostapfia colusana. Classification (NCBI taxonomy): domain Eukaryota; kingdom Viridiplantae; phylum Streptophyta; class Magnoliopsida; order Poales; family Poaceae; genus Neostapfia; species Neostapfia colusana. The sequence continues at coordinate 96,002,507 of JASWHV010000007.1, read as the reverse complement.
AAAAGTAACTGTGGCATTTCCACGGTGAACCGAAATGATCGCCGCCGCAATCCTCGGTAACTCGTCGGTGTTCGTCGAACTGTGATCACCCGGAGCTACGAAACTTTGTTACGGCAAGGGGGGTAGCTAGGGCATGATTGGACTCTTATGCTTGCAGTGTGAAACACAAGCAATCGATGATCATCCGACTGTGGCGAGCAAAACACCGAGAGCGCGGGTGGTGGCGGTGTTCTTCGCGGGAGCGGAGCAGAGAGCGAGGGAACACGAGATAGAAGTGAGGGAAATTGACTTTGTCAGCTAGTGGAGTGATAAGAGTGGGTCGCACGTCGAACAGCAGGAGTGGCACCGATTTCCCGTCGGGAACGGGTCGGCCGGCGCGCTGGCGCTCGCTCGTACGAAGGAAACCCGAGCTGACACGATTCCTCTGTTTAGAGTGGCTGACAAGAGGGCCCCACCCCCAATTTTAACATCCTAAATTCAATTTTCCACTGATCAAAACAGTAGAGTCCCTAATACCCTTTGTGAGTTTATCAAATTTCACAATGGCCACTTAACTTTGAATAATTCAAAGTGTGATTTGATTTGATCAAATTTGCAGCAAATGTGAATCTGGAATTCAAATTTGAATTGAATTTAGCCACAATAGCTCATGTCAAGATTAACTCCAAATGGTGTGAAAATTTGTGTGTGAGCTCACAAAAATGTGCTGAGTGTGAATATGAATCCCACTTTTGAATTCATGGGATGAAAGGAGATTGGATTTGAATTTAAGTTCAAACTAGCCTTTTTCTAATTATACCCAAAAATACCACAAAAGGTTTTGGATTTGGATGAAATTTGGCATGAGCATTCCTAGCAAAGTTTAGGAGTTTTTCATATGCTCAGCCCCTATATGATGCATGTGGGAAATGCCACTTTTACATTTTGTGAGTTTATCCTCTAATGACCATGTTGACGGTGTTTACTTGCCCTTCAAAGGTGTTCATAATTGTTCCTCAAATGAGGTGAGTGTGGTGTGATGAACACTTTAATTGTCTGTAAAAACTTAGGCCCTTACATACATCATGAACACCCGCAAGGCTTGCCAGTAGTTTCAGCTGGTAGGATACTGGTCCGCACTTCTCCGTGATATCAAATGGACCTATAAACCGGGGAGCGAGTTTCTCCTTTACACCGAACCAGTGAATTCCCTTCATCAGGGATACACGCAGATAAACATGCTCTCCGACGTCAAAATGCGAAGGCCTACGCCTTTGATCAGCGTAGCTCTTCTGTCGGGATTGTACAGCCTTCAAATTCTCTTGTATCAACCGAACTCGGTCTTCGGTTTCGTTCACAAGATCAACCCCGAACAGTACTCTTTCCTCAGACTCACACCAATTCAGAGGTGTGCGACACTTCCGGCCGTAGAGAGCTTCATATGGTGCCATTTTAATACTGGCTTGATAACCGTTGTTGTATGAAAACTCTGCCAACGGTAAGTGATCATCCCAATTCATACCGTGATGGATGGCACACACTCTCAACATATCTTCCAGCACCTGGTTCACCCTCTCCGTTTGTCCATCGGTCTGAGGGTGATATGCAGAGCTTCTAAACAGCTTGGTGCCCAACGAGGCCTGCAGCTGCTCCCAAAACCGAGCAACAAACAGCGCACCTCGATCTGAAATGATAGTCTTCAGGACACCGTGTGAGTATACTATTCTGGAGATATACAACTCCGCATATTGCTTGGCTCGATAATGAGTGTTCACCAGTATGAAATGGGCTGATTTCGTCAACCGGTCGACGATCACCCATATCGAGTCATGCTTCCGGGATGTGAGCGGTAATCCAATGATGAAATCCATACTCACATCCTCCCATTTTTATGCCGGTATCTTAAGTGGTTGTAGCGGTCCGGCTTTCCGCATATGATCAGCCTTGACCTGTCTACACGTATCACACTCGGATACGTATTTAGCAATTTTCCGCTGCATCCTCGTCCACCAAAATTTCTGTTTCAAATCTTGGTACATCTTGTTACTGCCAGGATGAAAGGAAAACTTTGATAGGTGGGCTTCATCCAAGATCTTCTTATGGAGTTCTATATTGCGCTGTACTACTATACGGTCGTTAAACCATAGTGTACCGTTCTCATCCCTACGGAAACGTTTCACCTCTCCGTTATCTAGTCTTCTCCGTATGTGAGACATACCCCTGTCTCTCCTCTGAGCCTCAACAATCTCTTCACGGATTGTTGGAATAAGAGCAATATTATAAAGTGCTCCATACGGAATGACACGGAGACTCGGTTCTTCATCATCCAACTCAGCAACCGCAAGTTGTGAACGTGGGCTTTCAGACTAAGCGCGTCGGCATCCATGTTTGCCTTTCCCGGATGGTAGTGGATCTCGATTTAATAATCTTTTATGAGCTCCAACCATCTCCGTTGTCTCATATTCAGCTCCTTCTGCGTGAAGATATACTTCAAGCTTTTACGGTCAGTGTAGAGGTGGACAAGATTACCAAGCAAATAATGCATCCACATCTTTAATGCCAACACCACAGCAGCAAGCTCGAGATCGTGAGCTGGATAATGCTGCTCGTGGTTTCGCAGTTGACGAGACCCATAGGCAACTACATGCCCTTCTTGCATCAGAACATAGCCGAGACCGATGCTGGATGCATCACAATATACATCAAATGACTTCGTCGTGCCCAGCTAAACCTAAGAAACTTTGGACCTTGTGGACTGATTTTGGGAGATTCCATTTCAGCACTTGTCCAATTTTGCTAGGGTCCACGGCAATACCCTCTGCTGAAATAATATGGCCTAGAAAAGGCAATTGATCAATCCAGAACTCGCACTTGCTGAACTTAGCATATAATTTGTGCCCCCTCAACCGTTGTAGCATGATACGCAAATGTTCAGCGTGCTCTTCTTCAGATTTGGAGTAAACCAAAATGTCATTGATGAATACCACGACGAACTTGTCTAACTCCGGCATGAACACCGAATTCATCAAGTACATGAAGTGTGCCAGTCCGTTGGTTAACCCAAATGACATGACGAGGTACTGTTAAAGCCCGTATCTCGTCGAGAAAGCTGTCTTCTGTATGTCCTCCGGTCGGATCTTGATTTGATGATAGCCCGACTGAAGATCCATATTCGAAAATACTTTTGCACCCACAAGTTGATCGAACAAGATGTCGATGCGGGGCAAGGGATACTAGTTCTTTATAGTGACAGCATTTAGAGGACGATAATCAACACATCACCGCAGTGTTTCATCCTTTTTCTTATCAAACAGCACAGAGCAACCCCAAGGTGAAGAACTTGGTCGTATGAAACCCTTGCTCATGAGTTCATTTAGCTGCTCTTTCAACTCTGCTTGCTGGTTAGGTGTCATCTTGTAAGGCCTTCATTAAGTAGGTGTTGTTCCCGGCGCCAGTTCAATCTTGAACTCGACGTCACATTCGGGCGGCATGCCCGGTAAATCCTCGGGAAACACGTCAGGATAATCACGTACCACCGCCGTATCTTCAAGTTTAATCGCTTCCGTGTGGTAGGCCGCTTCCATTTCTTGATCTTTGCTATCTAAAAACAGCATGTGCTGTCCGTGGATCGGCGAGTCAATCTGGACAGTCCGGTTACCGATATTGAGAACGGCACCTTGATGGTTTAACCAAGACATCCCCAATATTATGTCTATCTGTAACACCCCAAAACCTGTTAAGAGGGGAATTTAAAAATTTTTGGACGTATTGCATGTGGTGCAGAAATTTAAATTCAAATTGGAATTCAAATTCAACTCAAAACTGAAGAGAAAAAGAAAAAGAAAAAAACAAAACCCCCCGACCAGTGGGCCGAAACCCACCAGCCGGCCCACCCACCCCGCGCCAGCCCGCAGCCGCGCGCCCCCCTCTCCCTCTCACTGACACGCGGGGCCCGCCTGTCATCCCCGACCTCCCGCTCGCGCCAACCGCCGGACTCTTCCGCGCGCGCATGATCGTAACTAACCCGGAAATCCGCGTCCCTCAGCCCGACTCCCAACCCCAGACGACTCAAACTCGATCTAAACAAACCCGCCGCCCTCCCTCGTCTATAAATACGCCGGCATTGCCCCGTTTTTCCCCCACGATCAGCTTTTTTTCCTCCCGGTGAGAACCAGAGTTTCTCCGGCCATTTTCTCTCGATCTTCGCTCGGGATTTCTGATCTAACGCGGTGATCTTGTTCCACCGCCTCCGGGGAATCACGCCGGTGCAGAAAACTCGGTAGATTGCGCCCTAGACAAAGCTCCGACGAGCATCACCGCTGTTCCATCTCGGACCTCATGGCCGACCGCCTTCCAGGACCTTCGAGCTCAAGAAAAACCACGAGGTGAGATCCCCTACCTCCCCTCTACCGATCTATGCCATGAAATCCCAGTTTTAGGAAGAATAGACGAAGATCCGAAGTTTTCCTGCGAGATCGCCGCCTCCCGCCGCCGCGCGCCGCCGGGCAGTGCCGCCCGCGCTCGGTCAGAGCGACGTGGCCGCTTATGCGCCGTCTATTTTAAATCGCACGGTGGAGTTAAAACCCGCGCGTACCGGTTCGTCGATCTAATCTGAGCCGTCTGTTTTAAATCGGACGGTCCACGTCGGCCCCGCATTATAAAGGCTGGGATTCTTACGCGCTACCTCCTGGGGATCTCGGAAAATACGAGCTAGCCCCGGAAACTTCTGATCTAGCCCCTGGAACTTCAGAAATTCATTTAAATTCAATTAAAAATCAGTTTTAGCCCCTGGACTTAATAAAAATTAGGAAAAACCCCTCTGTTATGTGTAGTTAGACCCCTGAAAATTTATGAAATAATATAATAGACCCTGTGGTGGGGTGAGTTTACCTTTTTAACCCTATATGATATTAAATTTAGGAATTTGATTCTGTGATTATGATTTAAAATTTAAAAGGGTGAGACAAACACATTGTAAATTCAAATTTAAACTCTCCTAGCACTTGTAAAACTTTAGAATGAGTTAAAACTAGATTTTAAGCTGAAATGAATCTGTTTTATTGATTGTTCACATGTATTAGTTATAGGGACACATTTTTAGGTTAGGAAATAATTCTGAAAATTGGTAAAATAAATTTAAATTAGTTCACATCAGAGAAGTTCAAAAATATATTATTTAATATTTTAGACCAGAACCTATTCTGTTTAGATGAGGTGTCTTATTATTTTCATAATAAAGTTCACATTTAGGCATAGAAAATAAATCTGAAAATATAGGAAAATAGGTATGCATAACTAGGAAATGATAAATGAAGTTTCCAAATCCAAAGATTTCAGTTTAGGATTGGTAGAAGATCTGAAAACCCATTTGGAGTAGGAAATTACTTTCCATGCAAACTTGGTAGTTAAGAAGTATATTAATGAAATATAAAGAATTTGTTCAAATTGGAAATTCATATATAGTGTGCAAACAGAAATCTGAATACAAAAGTTAGAAATAATATACATATGTTTAAAAGTGCATGTAGGCCAAAAATTAACACATCTAGGATAACTACAACACTTAGAAATGTGAATGACTATCATATGTATGTATGTGTGAAGTGAAAGTGTGAACTATGTCTTATGGATGGTTGTTTTCTTTTGCTATGTGTGTTGGCATGACTAGAACCTGCCCCAGAGCAAGTTCTTCCCTTCCAAGACCAAGCCTTTCCATTCCCAGAGCAGCAGGAAGAAGGCAAGTGGCCTTGACCACTTTGTTACTATACTAGGATGTGTAGATAGAATTATTTGCATTGTCAATTGAAATATGAAACCCATGCTAGGAAGTTTCCTTAGAATTGCATTACCTTGTTTTCCTTGTAACTTGGGTTGGGATTTGCTTTATTATGTCATACATTCATATTACTTGTGCTTAGCCATGCTTATAATGGGATAATGGGGAAATGAGATCATCAGTTTATTTACCATACTCTTGAATGAGATGTTATGAGTTATGTAGAGGTAGGGATCAAGGCAAGTTGGATGATTTGGTTGGTGCTGGGTGCACGAGACTCGGGTTTGTGTTTAGTACTTGCTTGGATCCTAAGGACCGGTTCATGGAGCATGTAACCTGGCTTTACCGTGCCAACCACATGCTGAGATGGGGCAGCTCGGCCAATTAATTAGGTGTATCCCCGGCGTAGTATCGGTGTGTTGGATGGTACGGGGAATAGGTGTCAGCTGGACTACCATATGAACCGCAAGGCTCAAGAGGGGGCCACTGCAGCGGGGTTGGAGCCTCTTGAATGCTGTTAGGGGTGAAACCTCAGTGGGCCCACGCTCGTCGGGAATCCCTTTGTAAAGGCTTCGTAGTGATCTCCTGGCTACACACCTGGGAAGTGTGAATGTGGTTCGTGGCCACTGGCATAATGGAGGTTCTTTTAGTCCACCCGGCAACGGGGGATGAAATCACTACATGTGGGTACAGTGGTACAAACTCTGCAGAGTCAAAACTGTCATGACAGCCGTGCTCACGGTCAAAAGCGTCTTGGACTTATTCATGATTAGAGGATGATGACTTTGGAAGTTGTGGGTGTTAAGCGGGGAGCTTAACATTGGAAATGACGTTATGGTTATTTGATTATAATGATGGGATGGGATATTGGGACCATATCACCTATGTAGTAATGTAGGTGCTTAATAAGCTAAGGTGATAGGTATTAATTGCATAGTGCTTTAACCATGAGTTCAACCTCTCCTTGTTCTAGCCATGCATGACATAACTTTCCCACACTTGCTGAGTACCAACGGTACTCAACCTTGCATATTTGTTGGTTTAAATTGCTGCTCAGGTCAAGGAGATGATGTGGTGTTCAATGACCAAGACTTCGGACCCGAAGAAGGATTCTAGGTTCATGGAGTCCCCTGGGCAACGCCTGTGACGAGGCCCACAAGAATAATATTCCGCTCCTATTTTATTTACATGTTATGAACTTATTATCGTCCATCGAGACGTATGTGTTGTAAGACATATTTATATTCGACACTTGGCTTGTAATAAATGATGCTTCACTATTTGTCATCACATGTATGACAAAAGATCCTGGCATACATGTAATATTCACTCGGTTGTTCTTCGGAGAAACCGGGTGTGACAGAAGTGGTATCAGAGCCAAGGTTGCCCGTAGGAACGTGGACCTAGGTAGAAATGGACGTATTTAAGGACCCTATTTTCTTAAAAACTATTTTACAAAAGTGTGGGTTGAAGGTGTTATTTAATGGGGTCACTTTATTCATCTTACCCCAACTTTTATTCAAAATAGGATTTTTGTTTAAAATCTTATCTAACTTAATTTTAAATGCTTTATGTTTTAGATGGTCCGCATGATCCGTACCGCCCGCAAGTCCACCGAAGGGAGAGTTCCCGTAGTTGCCCTTGCCCTGAGAGAGGAGGACCGTCCGGTGACGTATCTCTCCTACGGATTGGCAGTAGGAGGCTTGTTGCGCCGTCTTCGACGCATGCTCCAAGCCGCCGGCAATACGGGCAAGCTAATCATACACTACAGCTCCACCCGAATCATCCGTGAGAAGCGGGAAGAGTGGAGTTCAGAAATGAGGATTATCCACGAAAATCAGCTGCTCAAGATCCACCGCTCTCCAGCTTGTCGAGCGACACAGGTCGATGCGGAGAAGGATGTCACCTGGGAGGCAATCACCTGCCAGAGTCACATCTACCGTCGCCACCTGGACAGGACTGAGTACATGCATGTCCTTCAGCGTGAGAGTGGTACCACGGAAAACAAGTACCCGCCAGTGCAGCAGGGGACTTCCCATGAGCACATGGACTTGTGCTTGGAGGATGCTGCTATGCTCAGCACTCGATTGCAGGAGTGTCAGCGGGAGCTTCAGGATGTACGTGACACCCTGAAGGAGACTGAGGCGTTGCTTCGAGCCAGCTTGAGGGCGAGAGAAAGAGGAGATGGGAATGAACTATGTGTCACCGTGAATGACACATGGACTCCTGACTCCCCAGATCGCCGGGCAAGCAGGCGTCGTCGCACTTCTCCACCAGCAGCTTCCCCACCCAAAGCGGAGTCAGAGGGCATCCACAATAATGAGGAAGATCCCGAGGAACCAGCTCAGTGAAACAAGTGGTGTAGAGTCTTTTCCCTTAGTTTAGCAGATGTCGAGTAGTCGAGTCGTTAACTTAGTTAAGGTTGTGATTATATTTGGTGTGTGACGTGAGTTGTGGAAGCCATGGGCAATTGTCCACAACCTCGTCTTTAGGATTGTTTTGCTTTGATGTGTGAACCCCTATGAATAAAGAGTGCATTTATTTCGCGTGAGATATGAAACCCTCAGAAAATATAAATATAGTAAGGTCTCAAAATTTTAAGTTTAAAACAGCAAATTGGGAAGTTAATACGTAATGCTTTAAGTTAACATCTGGTTGATCATGATAGATGGGCGGAAGAGGAAAGGGTCGTGCTGCCAACCCCGCCAACAAAAACGATGAGGCCGGCAACCCTCATATTTCTGGAGGACAAGACAGGGGTGGTCGCCATGAAGGAGTTGATCCCATCCACCAAATGCTTCAAAATCAAAATCAGCTCATCCAGAGCCTGACTCAAGTGGTGGCCAACTTGCACCAAGCTCCACCTCCACAAGCTGCACCACGCCAACCAAGGTTGGGTGAGTTTCTAGGGACTCAACCTCCCAAGTTTGCAAGTGCTGCTGAACCTCTGGAGACAGATGATTGGCTAAAGACCATTGAGAGCAAGATGAGGATCATACAATGCCAAGGATATGAGAGGGTGGTGTTTGCCTCTCACCAATTGCATGGACCTGCCGCTGTTTGGTGGACTGCTTACGTGGCCGCCCATCATGACCCTGAGAACATCACTTGGGAAGAGTTCAAGCGCAGTTTCCGCAACCATTACATACCAAGGGGTGAACTCAAAAACAAGAGGAAGGAGTTCTTGGGGCTGCAGCAAGGAAACATGACTGTGAGGGAGTACCTCACTAAATCCACTCAACTATCCCATTATGCACCACAGGACATCGAGACTGATGAGCAGAAACAGGACTGCTTTGTGGAAGGACTTACAGCAGAAATGCAGTGTGCAATGTCCTCCAATGAGTATGAAAGCTTCCAAAAGATGGTGGACAGGGCATTTGTTGTAGAAAGGAAGCTAAAGGCCATGGAAAATGAAAACAAGAGGAAGGCGGGATGGTCACACCAAGCCTCGGGTAGCAACACTCGCCCACATCTGATGCAGCAACCCGCAGGGCAGACGAGCCGTGCTGTGGTACCCTACTCAGCACCAAGAGGGTACAACCTGAACTTCAGGCCTCCGTCAGCACCAACACAGCGACAACGTCAGTTTGTACAGCAGCCTCGCCCCACATATCAACCTCGACCAGCAGTACAAGGACCCCCAAACCAACCCCAAGACAACAAAGGCCAGGCACCTAAGGTTGGAGTGCAATGCTTTAACTGTGGTGAAGTGGGGCACTACGCCCATAAGTGCCCATGAAGAAGCCCGTGCAGCCGCAACAACTGAATGTGATGCGAGGACGGGTGAACCACGTGACCATGGAGGAAGCGCAAGAGGCACCTGACGTGGTAGTTGGTAAGTTTCCTGCCAATTTACACATTGCAACTCTGTTGTTCGATTCTGGTGCTACCCACTCGTTCGTTGCCCAAGGGTTTGTTAAGAAGCATGATCTAGCAACAACACAAATGAACCATATGCTAGCAGTACACTCTCCAGATGGAGAAATAAGGACACGACAAGTGTGTCCCAAGGTGAATCTAATCATTAATGGGGTAGTATTTACTGCCAACCTCATAGTGATAGATTCACAAGGGATAGATATTATTTTGGGCATGGATTGGTTGACCAAACATAAGGGAATCATCCATTGTTCGACCAGAACGGTGGAACTAACTCACCCTAGTGGCACAAGAGTAAAGTTCATAACAATACAAGAGCCTAGGAGGGACATTAAATTAAATGAAGTTGAGGGGAAAGTGGAGGAGATTAGGATTATCAGGGAATATCCAGACGTTTTTCCGAAGGAGTTGCCAGGTATGCCTCCCGATCATGAAGTGGAATTTGCGATTGAGCTAGTGCCTGGGATAGCTCCGATATTCAAGAGACCTTATCGGATGGACTCCAAGCAGCTTGGAGAACTCAAGGATCATTTAAGAGAGTTGACAGAGAAGGGGTACATTCGTCCTAGTTTCTCACCATGGGGAGCTCCAGTGATATTTGTGCCCAAGAAGGACGGAACCCAAAGGTTATGCATAGACTACCGTGCCTTGAATGAAGTAACCATCAAGAACAAATACCCATTACCCCGCATTGAAGACTTGTTTGATCAGTTGAGGGGAGCTTGTGTTTTCTCAAAAATTGATCTCAGGTCGGGATACCACCAACTTAAGATAAGGCAAACTTATATTCCCAAGACAGCTTTCGTATCTCAGTACGGACTGTATGAATACACCATCATGCCTTTCAGGCTAACTAATGCCCCGGAATACTTCATGTATCTCATGAACAAGGTATTCATGGAATATCTGGACAAATTTGTGGTGGTTTTCATAGATGAAATTCTCGTCTTCTCCAAAGATGAAGAAGAACATGAGAAACATCTAAGGTTGGTATTGCAGAAGCTGAGAGAACACCAACTATATGCCAAGTTAAGCAAGTGTGAGTTTTGGCTGAAGAGAGTTCCATTCTTAGGACATATAATGTCGGAGGGAGGAATCTCCGTAGACCCCGCCAAGATCGAGGATGTACAGAAATGGAAGACCCCTGAGAATGTCGGGGAAGTTCGAAGCTTCTTGGGATTGGCTGGGTATTATCGACGGTTTATCGAGGGTTTCTCCAAGATCTCGAGACCCCTCACCAAACTGTTGGAGAAGGGAGTCACATTCACATGGACGCCGCAGTGCGAGACGAGTTTCCAGGAACTAAATAAAAGATTGACAACAGCCCCAGTGCTAGTTATGCCAGATATGCAGAAGAACTTTTCGGTGTACTGCGATGCTTCTGGAAACGGGTTGGGATGTGTTCTCATGCAAGAGGGGCATGTCGTGGCTTATGCGTCCCGGCAGCTCCGGAAACACGAGAGGAACTATCCTACACATGACCTAGAACTAGCCGCAGTGGTACACGCGTTGAAGATTTGGTGGCATTACTTGATGGGGAAGAGGACAGAAATATATACGGACCATAAGAGCTTACAGTATATTTTCACACAGCCAGATCTCAACCTCAAGCAAAGGAGATGGTTAGAGCTGATCAACGACTTTGATGTGGGCATCAACTATCATCCTGGGGAAGCAAACGTCGTGGCAGATGCTTTAAGCCGGAAGGTGCAGGTCAATAGGTTAAGCTTGAAGGACATGCCTACAGAAATGAAGGAAGAGGTTATAAAACTCAATCTATTTCTGGTGAATAGTGGTGAAGCCATAGCCAAGGAAGTGGATTCCACCTTAGAGAAAGACATCCGCAATGGTCAAAAGAATGACGAGAAGATACAAGAGATCAGAGAACTCATCAAGGAAAATAAAGCCCCTAGGTTCAGAGAGGATGAGCAAGGTACGGTGTGGCACGAGAAAAGAATCTGTGTACCTGAAGTAAAGGAGATCCGTGAATTGATTTTGAAGGAGGCTCATGATTCAGACTATTCCATTCATCCTGGGAGTACGAAGATGTACCATGACCTCAAGAGCAGGTATTGGTGGTATAGCATGAAGCGAGATGTCGCGGAACATGTTGCCCTATGTGACACATGTCAGTTGGTGAAAGCAGAACATCAACGACCCGCGGGATTATTGCAACCACTCAAAGTGCCTGAATGGAAATGGGAAGAAATCGGTATGGATTTCATAGTGGGACTACCCAGGACCCAATCAGGATATGATTCAATATGGGTCATTATCGACAGGCTAACCAAGGTAGCTCATTTCATTCCCGTGAAAGAAAGCTACAGTGGATCCAAATTGGCAGAATTATACATGTCAAGGATCCTTGAGGACATGCTGAGAGCGTGTGCACTCAAAAACAATCGGAGTTGGGATAAGAACCTACCGTATGCGGAGTTCTCCTATAACAACAGCTATCAGGCTAGTATGAAGATGTCACCGTTCGAAGCTTTGTATGGGAGAAAGTGCAGAACCCCACTATTCTGGAACCAAGCCGGGGAAAGTAAAGTGTTTGGACCCGAGGTACTACAAGATGCCGAGGCGAAAGTGAGAGAAATCCGCAACAACATGAGGATAGCACAAACACGACAAAAGAGCTATGCCGATGTACAGAGAAGAGAGATAGTTTTCAACGTGGGGGACTATGTCTACCTCAATGTGTCCCCTATTCGAGGACTTCGTCGGTTCAAGGTGAAAGGGAAGTTATCACCTCGATACATCGGACCCTTTCAAGTTCTGGAGAGGAAAGGCAAAGTGGCATATCAACTAGAACTACCGGCTCGCCTATCGGATGTGCATGATGTATTTCTTGTGTCACAGCTCAAGAAATGTCTGAGGACGCCTGAAGAGATGTTACCCATGAACGAGGTTGACTTAGCTGAGGATCTGTCTTATGCCGAGCAACCATTCAAGATTTTGGAGACAATGGAACGCCTCATAAGAAATAAAAGAATCCGGATGTGCAAAGTGCAGTGGAAGCATCACTCGGAAGAGGAAGCCACCTGGGAGCGAGAAGACGAGCTTAAGGCACAGTTTCCGGAATTGTTTTCCTAGAACCACCAATCTCGAGGACGAGATTTCTTTTAAGGGGGGTAGAGCTGTAACACCCCAAAACCTGTTAAGAGGGGAATTTAAAAATTTTTGGACGTATTGCATGTGGTGCAGAAATTTAAATTCAAATTGGAATTCAAATTCAACTGAAAACTGAAAAGAAAAAGAAAAACAAAAAGAAAAAAACAAAACCCCCCGGCCAGTGGGCCGAAACCCACCAGCCGGCCCAGCCACCCCGCGCCAGCCCGCAGCCGCGCGCCCCCCTCTCCCTCTCACTGACACGCGGGGCCCGCCTGTCATCCCCGACCTCCCGCTCGCGCCAACCGCCGGACTCTTCCGCGCGCGCGTGTGAGGACCCCGCCGTCTCGATCACTCACGGGGACGGGGCACCTCGCCCGGGAATCGCATTGGGTGGTGCCGTGCGATGCGGCACCCAATAGCAAACATAATAAAGCATCATATTACATAAAACCAAGCGGAAGCTTACAAAGTGTTGATTTTACAAATACTTCTCAAAATAAACTACAGCGGAAGACTATTACAACTCACGTCTCATACCTATGCTAAGCAACAGAGAAGGTGTCCCGCCCGCGGACCCTTCTCGCTATCAACACTGTCATAATAGCCGCGGCAGGGGTTGCCATGAGTTCACCACTCGGGGAGTTCCGAGTCTCATCGGGCACCCGTACATCTCAGCGTATAGTTATTACCTGCAAAACAACTTATGCAGTATCTGTGAGCACGAAGCTCTGCAAGACTGACCCGTCACTCTAGTCATGAAACTCTACATGATGGAAATAGAGGGCTAATTATAGAAGTTTGCACAAAAGATGAACTTGAGCTAAAGGAGAGTCCTTACTTCAAGTTTTAAGCAACTTTTATAGCCCTCGCGCAACTTACATCGAGACTCCACAATCAAACAAGAAACGCTTCATCTCGATGTCACTTGCCCGAGGTGAAAGTAACTTTAGTGAGCTATCCTAGACTCAAACTGACCTTGCGCCATTAACGTCGAGACTCCACAATCAAACAAGAAACACTTTGCCTCGACACTACTAGCCCAAGGTGGAAATTAAATTTAGTGAATTGTTGCTCGTTCCTCATCTCCGTTATGAGAATTACCCACGAAGCATATTAAACGTTTCCCAGTTTGTTACTACGTCACGACTCAGTGTACAAGTATGCTCACTACCGCGAGCGACGGTGATTGCAATCAAAAACACCCGGCTGACACGACACGTACGCCCGTACTCGACGTTGCACACAGCAACCGTCACTGACTCCGTACGTGGCAACCTTTCACACGACACCCAAATGTCGAACCGGTCCCACCGACTGGGATTAGGTCTCTCTACGGCAAACCCTCGTAGAGCCGACTTCTCTATCCTTTCAGCATCGACATCAGGCGGTGAGGTATGCCTTGACACCCAGGTTAACATGTTACATCGGTTTCCTGGGTCCCATATAGCCAGTATGCATCCTGTACACATCTCAAGCTTGTCCAGCGGAGCTGCACATGAGAACGGGCCTTAATCGACTCAGACATAGACTAGGCTCATAGGACCACGTCCTTGACCTTCCATCCACTGCCCGGTCTCCATCCCCAACTATGAGGATCAATTCCCAACTCTTCCGATTGATCCCCCTTAACCCCGATTCACGAGTAGGAATCTGCAGTTAGTGAAGACCACTTGACTTGATCTTTTGTCTCCTTCCTTTGATCTCTCCTCTAATGACTTGAAGTCCTTCACGTAAATGCTACACGTAATGCATATGCACAATTGTTTAATTGTAAATACTTTGCTACAAGTCCTAATAACATGTTTTCAAAAACTGGAACTCTGTTTAAGAATTTAAAATGACACTGGTACTAGTGGTTTAGGTTTGGATCCAAACATATGATTAAATGCTAAGTGGTTTTCCCCCTCTTTTATATTGATCACCTAAAGAGGTTAAAAAGAACAGGGGTGATCCAAGGCTCCAATGGAGCTGAGAATTTTCATGTGAGTTCCTTGTCACAAGAAAATCCTCTGGACCAAAAATTAGCATTTTTCATTGAGTGGTTTGTTTAGGATAATTTTCTAAGCAATTAAGAAAAGAAGAATTAATTCTGAGGTCACACCCATGTTCATGCAATAATTAGTGAACTACAATTTCAATTATAGCTCATAGAGTTTGCATGAATTTTCCTAGCATTTTGGAGCTAAGGGATGGCTAGAACTGAATTTCCAAATTTTTGGAAACTCTCTGAAATTGTTTCTGTATTCATTTGAATACAGAAACTTAAAATCAGAATTAACCTAAATAAATCAACTCCAAATGAGCTGACAATTTTACAGGTGTTCTCTGATACCCTAAAGACTATTCTGGCAAAATTTGAGGATTCTTGGATTAACCAAACTCCCTCAAAAATTCTTTTGCTAAAAAGCTTTAAGGAATTTTACAGAAATAAATAAAGGGTTTCATGCACATTGGGTTCTACATTTGGATAGTACTCTATCAGAGGAATTCAACAAAATTTGTTTCATAATTTTTGGACTCTCCTACCCAAAGTTGTAGCTATTCGAAGTTTGAACTGAAAACTGAAATTCCCCAAAATGTTCAAATACTGGCTGTGGGTCCGGGGACAGGTGTCACTCGCTGAGACAAGCCACACGGGGCTACAGGGTATTTCCCGCGCCGCCACACCAGATCCCCCGCGCCACAGCCGATCAGGGATTTGAAACACCGTCGCTGACAGGCGGGACCCACCGGGTCGTCTTCTACCTCCGGCCCCCGCGCCCGCGCGCCGCCGGGCTCGCCGGAGTTCGACGGATTCCGGCCTCCCGGCCATCCCCCGAGCTCTCCCTCGCCGCTAGGGCCTAATTTCCCATGCTGAACACGATGGAACCCTCTTCCCCGGTCGGCGATGGCTCTAACCTAGCTGGCCACGGCGCGGCGGCTCTAGACCGGTTCGGCAACGTCGCCCGGTCATCCTAGCCTGCCCAGACCTCGGTGGAACGGCGCTACAGAACCAGTGGACCATGGGGATGCTCGACCTAGCCTCAAAACTGCTCGGGACCGGCGGCTAATGGTGTCTCACCGTGCACCCGAAACCTTCTCCGCGTTTGAGGTCGGAAATTCTGGATTTCATGCGGTCTATGTGCATCTTTCCAACTAGGGTTGTGAAGGAATACTGATCGCCGGTTAGTGGCGGTCCTGTGTGCAAGGTTTCACTGCCTAAGAACGAGAGGGACGATTGAATTTGGTATTACCATATCCAAAGGTCGGATGGTGCCCGACGGCGATCTTTTCCCAAATTCGAGCCCGGTAGATCATCTAATGGCTTGAGCTTCGGGGACGAGCATCAGGGGCTCCCAGCGCATCCGAGGGCGCTCTAGCTCGGGCCTGAGAAGCTCTTGGTGGGGCTGTCCACGTGAGACCAGCTCCGGTTCTCCGCCGGACAGCTCTGTTTCTCGGCGCCGTTTGCCGAATTGTGCGCGCCACAGGCTAGGGCCTTCGGTGTTGCGGGGCTGGTGTGGTAGAGCAGGCGCAGGGGCTGCTTTTCTGTACTGCCGGCACGCACAACCAAAGCTTGGTTGGGGCTGGCGATCGGGGAGAAAGGAGTGCGGCGGTGAGCGCCGGTTGCTGTTTGCGCGCGAGAAGAACAGCCAGCGCGCGATCAAAACGAAGACGGCAACGTGCTGCAGCTGGTCCTGGGGTAAAGATCAGGTCGGCACTAGCTGGAGCAGGAGGTGGAGCCTCGGTCGACGGGGCGGCCGGTCGGTGTCGCCCCGGGGTTCCACCTTGGTGGAGTGAGGAACAGAGAGAAAAACTTAAGTGTTAAGTCTACTCATTCCTATGACATGTGGGCCCCACAATTCAGTACCTCTTTTCCTCAAAATATCTCCAAAGTTTGACAATTATCCAACCCAATTGTTTGAAAATTGGAAACTGAGCTCAATTGACAAGTTTGGACAAATTCCATGCAAATTCAAATGTTCATTTGAATTCTTTGCACATTTTACTCCCTTTGGAAAAATGGGCAGCAAATCTTTTCAAAAATTAATGAAACTTTGCCTCCCCACTAATTTGGACCTAAGGAATCCAAATATGCCACTTGATTCTTGTGTTAGCTGCTGCAAACAATAGTTTGGACACAAACAGTTTTGAATTTCCGTTGTGTCTTCCCCTCACTTGAAGTTTGAATCTACATTTAGTTCATCACTGATTTTGAAACCCTTCCCTTGCACTTGAGCTCTTCATTTCTGGGGTTTTAATCTACATGAGGTCCATCCATGCAGTAACCCTAAGTTTGTTTAGAAGACATCTCACCTATGTCATCATATGTTGGAAAAAGTTTCAACTAAGCCCCTTTTTCATACACATGACTCCAACATTTGTGCAAACTCATGTTTCTTTGTATTCACATTTTTGGGACCTTTACAGCGCGCGATCGTAACTAACCCGGAAATCCGCGTCCCTCAGCCCGACTCCCGACCCCAGACGACTCAAACTCGATCTAAACAAACCCGCCACCCTCCCTCATCTATAAATACGCCGGCATCGCCCCGTTTTCCCCCCACGATCAGCTGTTTTTCCTCCCGGTGAGAACCAGAGTTTCTCCGGCCATTTTCTCTCGATCTTCGCTAGGGAAGTCCCTTGCTGCACCGGCGGGTACTTGTACTCCGTGGTACCACTCTCACGCTGGAGGACATACATGTACTCAGTTTTGTCCAAGTGGCGACGATAGATGTGACTCTGGCAGGTGATGGCCTCCCAGGTGACATCTTTCTCCACATCGACCTGTGTCGCTCTACAAGCTGGAGAGTGGTGAATCTTAAGCAGCTGATTTTTGTGTATAATCCTCATCTCCGAACTCCATTCTTCCCTCTTCTCACGGATGGTCCTGGTGGAGTTATAGTGGATGATTAGCTTGCCCGTATTGCCGGCGGCTTCGAGCATACGCCGAAGTCGGCGCAATAAGCCTCCTACTGCCAATCCGTAGGAAAGGTACGTCACCGGATGGCTCTCCTCTCTGTCGGCAAGGGCAACTACTGGAACTCTCCCTCCCTTGGACTTGCGAGCGGTACGATTTCCCTTGGAACTCTCCCTCCCTTGGAACTCTCCCTCCCTTGGGCACATAAGATTTCCAGTCTTTATAACGCGGGGCTGACGTGGACCGTCCGATTTTAAACCGACGGCCGAGATTATAACATCGAACCGGTACGCGGGCGGCCACGTTGCTCTGATCGAGCGCGGGCGCCGCTGCCGGCGGCGCACGGCGGCGGGAAGCGGCGATCTCGCCGGAAACTTTCGGATCTTCGGGAATTCTTCCTAGAACTGTGATTTTATGGCATAGATCGGTAGAGGGAAGGTCGGGGATGTCACCTCAGGGTTTTCTTGAGCTCGGAGGTCCTAGAAGGTGATCGGCGATGAGGTCCGAGGTGAATTCACGGCGAGGCTTGTCGGCGCTGTGTTTACACCGCAAGTCACCGAGTTTTCTGCACATGCAAGGTTCCCCGGATGCGGTGGATCAAGACCAGCGAGTTAGATCGGAATTTCCGAGCTTAGATCGGCCAGAATTCGCCGGAGAAGTCTCGGTTCTCACCGGAGGAAAATCGGTCGATCGCGTGGGAAAAACAGAACGAGGCCGGGGTTTTTATAGACGGGGGAGGGCGGCGGGGTGGTTTAGATCATGTCCGCGTCGCCTACGAACAGAATTCAGTGGGGATACGCTGAAATCCCGATCGGTTTTGATTCGGGCGCGAGGGAGTCCGGCGCTGGCGCGAGGTAGACGATGATCGGGTGGGCCCCACCTGTCAGCGTGAGGCAGCAGCGCGCGCGGCTGCGGGCTGGCGCGGGCGCTGGCTGGTGGGTTTCGGCCCACTGGCCGGTTTTTTTTCTGTTTTCTCTTTTTCTTTTTTCTATTTCTTTTATGATTTGAGTTTAATTTGAATTCCAGTTTGAATTTGAATTTTTGCAAAACATGCAACACGTCCAAAATTTTTTAAATTCCCCTCTTAACATGATTTAGGGTCTTAACAATATTTTTTCTGGGGGTGTTACAATCGATACTCCACAATCAAACAAGAAACGCTTCATCTCGATGTCACTTGCCCGTGGTGAAAGTAACTTTAGTGAGCTATCCTAGACTCAAACTGACCTTGCGCCATTAACGTCGAGACTCCACAATCAAACAAGAAACGCTTTGCCTCGACGCTACTAGCCCAAGGTGGAAATTAAATTTAGTGAATTGTTGCTCGTTCCTCATCTCCATTATGAGGATTACCCACGAAGCATATTAAACGTTTCCCAGTTTGTTACTACGTCACGACTCAGTGTACAAGTATGCTCACTACCGCGAGCGACGGTGATTGCAATCAAAAACACCCGGCTGACACGACACGTACGCCCGTACTCGACGTTGCACACAGCAACCGTCACGGACGCCGTACGTGGCAACCTTTCACACGACACCCAAATGTCGAACCGGTCCCACCGACTGGGATTAGGTCTCTCTACGGCAAACCCTCGTAGAGCCGACTTCTCTATCCTTTCAGCATCGGCATCAGACGGTGAGGTATGCCTCGACACCCAGGTTAACATGTTACATCGGTTTCCTGGGTCCCATATAGCCAGTATGCATCCGGTACACATCTCAAGCTTGTCCAGTGGGGCCGCACACGAGAACGGGCCTTAATCGACTCAGACATAGACTAGGCTCACAGGACCACGTCCTTGACCTTCCATCCACTGCCCGGTCTCCATCCCCAACTATGAGGATCAATTCCCAACTCTTCCGATTGATCCCCCTTAACCCCGATTCACGAGTAGGAATCTGTCTACTCGAGTTATGCCTCTTTTAATTCACTTTTATTGAGAACGGCAGTTATAAATAATTGATAACATATCCTACATTAAACTCCAGGGTTTTCTGGGGCATGCATTTGGATTTTCATACCGTCTAGACGTAATGCAATAAATAAAATACTAGACGTATGAAGTTAATACAAATAAAAACTTGTAAGTTTTGATGCAAACCGGGGCTTGCCTTTGTTTTGCAGGTGACTTATATATATATGCAGTTAGTGAAGACCACTTGACTTGATCTTTTGTCTCCTTCCTTTGATCTCTCCTCTAACGACTTGAAGTCCTTCACGTAGATGCTACACGTAATGCATATGCACAATTGTTTAATTGTAAAGACTTTGCTACAAGTCCTAATAACATGTTTTCAAAAACTGGGACTCTGTTTAAGAATTTAAAATGACACTGGTACTAGTGGTTTAGGTTTGGATCTAAACATATGATTAAATGCTAAGTGGTTTTCCCCCTCTTTTATATTGATCACCTAAAGAGGTTAAAAAGAACAGGGGTGATCCAAGGCTCCAATGGAGCTGAGAATTTTCATGTGAGTTCCTTGTCACAAGAAAATCCTCTGGACCAAAAATTAGCATTTTTCATTGAGTGGTTTGTTTAGGATAATTTTCTAAGCAATTAAGCAAAGAAGAATTAATTCTGAGGTCACACCCATGTTCATGCAAAAATTAGTGAACTACAATTTCAATTATAGCTCATAGAGTTTGCATGAATTTTCCTAGCATTTGTGGAGCTAAGGGATGGCTAGAACTGAATTTCCAAGTTTTTGGAAATTCTCTGAAATTGTTTCTGTATTCATTTGAATACAGAAACTTAAAATCAGAATTAACCTAACTAAATCAACTCCAAATGAGTTGAAAATTTTAAAGGTGTTCACTAATACCCTAAAGACTATTCTGGCAAAATTTGAGGATTCTTGGATTAACCAAACTCCCTCAAAAATTCTTTTGCTAAAAAGCTTTAAAGAATTTTACAGAATTAAATAAAGGGTTTCATGCAAATTGGGTTCTACTTTTGGATAGTACTCTATCAGAGGAATTCAACAAAATTTGTTTCACAATTTCTGGACTCTCCTACCCAAAGTTGTAGCTATTCAAAGTTTGAACTGAAAACTGAAATTCCCCAAAATGTTCAAATACTGGCTGTGGGTCCAGGGACAGGTGTCACTCGCTGAGAGAAGCCACATGGGGCTACAGGGTATTTCCTGCGCCGCCACACCAGATCCCCCGCGCCACAGCCGATCAGGGATTTGAAACACCGTCGCTGACAGGCGGGACCCACCGGGTCGTCTTCTACCTCCGGCCCCCGCGCCCGCGCGCCGCCGGGCTCGCCGGAGTTCGATGGATTCCGGCCTCCCGGCCATCCCCCGAGCTCTCCCTCGCCGTTAGGGCCTAATTTCCCGTGCTGAACACGATGGAACCCTCTTCCCCGGTGGGCGATGGCTCTAACCTAGCTGGCCACGGCGCGGCGGCTCTAGACCGGTTCGGCAACGTCGCCCGGTCATCCTAGCCTGCCCAGACCTCGGTGGAACGGCGCTACAGAACCAGTGGATCATGGGGATGCTCGACCTAGCCTCAAAACTGCTCGGGACCGGCGGCTAATGGTGTCTCACCGTGCACCCAAAACCTCCTCCGCGTTTGAGGTCGGAAATTCTGGATTTCATGCGGTCTATGTGCATCTTTCCAACTAGGGTTGTGAAGGACTACTGATCGCCGGTTAGTGGCGGTCCTGTGTGCAAGGTTTCACGGCGTAAGAACGAGAGGGACGATTGAATTTGGTATTACCGTATCCGAAGGTCGGATGGTGCCCGACGGCGATCTTTCCCCAAATTCGAGCCTGGTAGATCATCTCATGGCTTGAGCTTCGGGGACGAGCATCAGGGGCTCCCAGCACGTCCGAGGGCACTCTAGCTCGGGCCTGAGAAGCTCTTGGTGGGGCTGTCCACGTGAGACCAGCTCCGGTTCTCCGCCGGACAGCTCTGTTTCTCGGCGCCGTTTGCCGAATTGTGCGCGCCACAGGCTAGGGCATTCGGTGTTGCGGGGCTGGTGTGGTAGAGCAGGCGCAGGCGCTGCTTTTCTGTACTGCCGGCGCACACAACCGAAGCTTGGTTGGGGCTGGCGATCAGGGAGAAAGGAGTGCGGCGGTGAGCGCCGGTTGCTGTTTGCGCGCGAGAAGAACAGCCAGCGCGCGATCAAAACGAAGACGGCAACATGCTGCAGCTGGTCCCGGGGTAAAGATCAGGTCGGCGCTAGCTGGAGCAGGAGGTGGAGCCTCGGTCGACGGGGGCGGCCGCTCGGTGTCGCCCCGGGGTTACACCTCAGTGGAGTGAGGAACAGAGAGAAAAACTTAAGTGTTAAGTCTACTCATTCCTATGACACGTGGGCCCCACAATTCAGTACCTCTTTTCCTCAAAATATCTCCAAAGTTTGACAATTATCCAACCCAATTGTTTGAAAATTGGAAACTGAGCTCAATTGACAAGTTTGGACAAATTCCATGCAAATTCAAATGTTCATTTGAATTCTTTGCACATTTGACTCCCTTTGGAAAAATGGGCAGCAAATCTTTTCAAAAATTAATGAAACTTTGCCTCCCCACTAATTTGGACCTAAGGAATCCAAATATGCCACTTGATTCTTGTGTTAGCTGCTGCAAACAATAGTTTGGACACAAACAGTTTTGAATTTCCGTTGTGTCTTCCCCTCACTTGAAGTTTGAATCTACATTTAGTTCATCACTGATTTTTAAACCCTTCCCTTGCACTTGAGCTCTTCATTTCTGGGGTTTTAATCTACATGAGGTCCATCCATGCAGTAACCATAAGTTTGTTTAGAAGACATCTCACCTATGTCATCATATGTGGGAAAAAGTTTCAACTAAGCCCCTTTTTCATACACATGACTCCAACATTTGTGCAAACTCATGTTTCTTTGTATTCACATTTTTGGGACCTTTACAATCCTCCCCCCTTAAAAGAATCTCGTCCCGAGATTACAAAAGAAAGATGAGACGGAAGGTAATTACAACAACTACGATAGAAGTTCCGGATAGTTCTTGTGGAGGTAATCTTCACTCTCCCAAGTCGCTTCTTCCGGTGTGTGATTACTACACAGGACTTTGTAAAATTTCAAAGCCCGATTTCGAGTGATCCAGCTCTTCTCGTCGATAATCTTGACGGGCTTCTCGGCGTAGGTGAGGTCCGGTTGCAATACTTCCTTGTCTTCCGAAAGGATGTCCGTCGGTTTCTTCAAACACTTTCTCAATTGTGAGACATGGAAGATGTCGTGGATGCCCGATAAGGATGGCGGCAACTCCAAACGGTAGGCTACCGGCCCACACCATTCTGTAATAAGGAATGGACCCACAAAGCGAGGAGCTAGCCTTCCCTTGACCCCGAATCGATGAATTCCCTTCATCGGGGATACTCGGAGATAGACGTGATCTCCGACTTCAAAACACAAGGGTCGGCGTCGCTGGTCCGCATAGCTCTTCTGGCGAGATTGAGCGGCCCTGAGGTTCTCTTGAATCAGCTGGACCCACTCTTCGGCATCTTTTACAAGATCAATGCTGAAAATCACCCTCTCGCCCGATTCACACCAATTGAGTGGTGTGCGGCACTTCCTGCCATAAAGTGCTTCGTATGGTGCCATTTTAATACTGGATTGGTAACCATTGTTGTAAGAGAACTCCGCTAATGGCAAATGGTTATCCCAGTTCTTTCCATGATCTATGGCACATGCCCTCAGCATATCATCCAAAATCTGGTTCACCCTCTCCGTTCGACCGTCCGTCTGAGGGTGGTATGCTGAGCTTCTGATTAACTTTGTTCCCAGAGATTCATGTAGTTGCTCCCAGAAACGAGCAACAAATATTGAACCTCGGTCTGATATGATGGTCTTGGGGACTCCATGCAAGCACACAATTCTGGAGAGATACAACTCTGCATATTGTTTAGTATGGAATCCTGTATTCACTGGGATGAAGTGGGCTGATTTGGTTAAGCGATCAACAATCACCCAAATGGAGTCATGCTTTCTGGACGTGAGAGGCAGTCCGACAATAAAGTCCATGCTGATGTCCTCCCACTTCCATGCTGGAACGCTTAATGGTTGCAGCATCCCCGCTTTCTTTATGTGGTCAGCCTTGACTCGCCGACATGTATCACATTCAGATACATATTTGGCAATTTCTCGCTTCATCCGAGTCCACCAAAATTTTGTTTTAAGATCTTGATACATCTTATTGCTCCCTGGATGTATCGAGTACTTGGACATGTGAGCTTCGTCCAAGATATTTTTTCTTAGCTTCAGGTTCCGGGGTACCACGATACGGTCGTTAAACCATAACACGCCTTGATCATCTTCCCGGAAACATTTCATCTTATCTTCTTTAATCCTTGCTCGTATATTCCGCATCCCTCTATCCCTCTTCTGGGCTTGTACAATCTCCTCTCTAATGGTAGGCACAAGAGCAAGATTATACAACGCCCCATACTGAATCACCCGCAAGCTTGGTTCTTTCTCCTCCTCCGGGACAACTGACAAGTTATTAACATGGGACTTACGACTGAGTGCATCAGCCACCACGTTAGCCTTGCCCGGATGGTAATGGATCTCGAGCTCATAGTCTTTAATTAATTCCAGCCATCTCCGCTGCCTCATATTAATATCCTTCTGAGTGAATATATATTTGAGGCTGTTATGGTCGGTGTAGAGGTGCACTAAATTTCCAAGTAAGTAGTGCCTCCACATCTTCAACGCAAGCACCACTGCAGCGAGTTCTTGGTCATGAGTGGGATAGTGCTGCTCGTGGTTGTGGAGTTGTCGAGACCCATACGCGATCACGCGTCTATCTTGCATTAAGACACAGCCAAGTCCAATGCCTGAGGCATCACAATAAACATCAAATGGCTTTGTTGTGTCTGGTTGGGCTAACACCGGTGCCGTTGTGAGATGTTTCTTTAAAGTTTGAAATGCCTCTTCACAGGCCTCTGTCCACACATACTTGTTGCTCTTCTTCAGCAACTCTGTCATTGGTTTAGCCACCTTCGAGAAGCTGGGAATAAATCCCCGGTAATAACCCGCTAGTCCTAGAAAACTGCGGATTTGATGAACCGATGTTGGAGACTCCCACTTCAAGACTTGCTCAATTTTACTTGGATCCACGGCCACACCCTCTGCTGAAATAATGTGGCCTAAGAATGGTACTTTGCTGATCCAAAATTCACACTTGCTGAATTTGGCGTACAGCTTATGTTCTCGTAGGCGTTGGAGCACAATATGAAGATGTTTGGTGTGCTCCTCCTCCGATTTGGAGTATACGAGAATGTCGTCGATGAAAACCACGACGAACTGATCCAACTCTGGCATGAATACCGAATTCATGAGATACATGAAGTGTGCGGGTGAATTGTTAGCCCGAAAGACATGACTAGATACTCATAGAGCCCGTATCTAGTCGAGAAAGCCGTCTTCGGTATATCCTCCGCTCTGATCTTTATCTGATGATAACCAGACCGTAAGTCCATCTTGGAGAATACCTTGGCACCCACTAACTAATCAAATAATATATCGATCCGCGGCAACGGATATTTATTTTTGATCGTCACTGCATTCAGCGGCCGATAATCCACACATAATCGAAGTGACTCATCCTTTTTCTTCACAAAGAGGGCTGAACAGCCCCATGGCGATGAGCTTGGTCGGATGAACCCTTTGTCCATTAAGTCCTTTAGCTGTTCTTTCAGTTCCGCTAATTCCTTCGGTGACATTTTGTACAGCCTCCGAGATATTGGTGTGGTTCCCAGTGCTAACTCGATCTTGAATACCACATCCCTCTCAGGCGGCATCCCTGGAAGATCGTCGGGAAACACATCTGGGTACTCACGGACCACTGGAATATCCTCCAGTTTCGTGGTCACACTGTGGTACACCACTGGATTTTTAGAATCCACGGCTTCAAGTATGAGCGTTTGGAGACCGTAGATTGGAGAGTCCAAACTAACAATCCGTGGACCAATATCAAGAACAGCCCCATGGTAGTTCATCCACACCATTCCTAGAATTACGTCGATCTTCTGCCCATCTAATACAATGAGGGTTGTGGGGTATACGTTTCCACCTAAGCACAAGGGTGCTTTGATCACTACCTCATTAGCAGCTATATTTCCACCCGGTGAGCAGATAAGGTAGTGATCCTTCGGTGTAGAGGTGGAGAGCTCAGCTTTGCACACAAATGACCTGCTGATGAAATTGTGTGTAGCTCCAGAGTCAAATAAAATTAACACGGGCAGTCCATTGAGGGTGAACATTCCCGCTAGTACAGGTGTCCCATCTGGCACATCCTCTAGAGCTGTATGATAAATGCACCCGGATTTTGGTACAGTTCCTTGAAGCTGAGCACGGGGTTGATTTATACCCCGCCCCGGTGTAGTTTCTCTATTGTGTATCCTTTCTGGACACTTCCTGCTGACGTGACCCAAGTACCCGCACGTGAAGCATGGTTTCTCAGCCGGTTCCTGGTTGCTCTGTGCATGGACATTAGTGGTATTCTGCTGCGGCAAGAACACTTGAGGAGCATAATAACGTGGCTGCATATACCGTTGTTGCAGCTGTCCGAAATCAGAGTATTGGGTTGAACGACCCGAATATTGCTGGAGTCGTCGAGCCGGCTGCATCAGCTGACAGTTCAAGGTACTGTCTACCACCATGTATTTCTGCGGAGCACTACTGCTGCTCTCCGGTGGCACATGGTTCTTTCTTTTCTCAGCCTGAACTTCCCGCTGAGTATCTTCAACCATGATGGCAGCACTCATCAATTCGTTGAAGTTCTTTCGATCAGCTAAAACGAGTCTCTCCTTTAGCTTGGGATTGAGGCTGCGGAAGAACCATTCACACTTTTGTGCTTCGGTGTTTTCATGTTGAGGCGCATACTGCGCCAGTTTGTTGAACACTCGCGAATGCTTGTATGCACCCCTCCCTCCTTGTTTTAAGGCCAGAAACTCCTCGAGTTTCCACTGAATTATTCCGGACGGAACATGATACGCGAGAAATGCCTTCCGGAATTCTGCCCATGTACAGTCATGTCCAGCTGGTAAGGAGGTGAGTTGATTTGCCCACCATGCACTGGCGGACCCGTGAAGTTGTTGTGCCGCGTATAAAACCTTCTGCTGTTCGGTGCATTGAAGCAACCCGAACTTAGATTCAATGGTACGGATCCAGCTATCCGCCACCAGAGGATCCTCAGATTCAATGAAAACCGGTGGTTGAGTTGCTAAGAACTCAACATAGAAATTCAGTAGAGGTTGGCGCAAGTCTTCGTCTTGAAATCCCCCTTGACGGGATGTATTCATCACCAGGGTGCGGATCAAGTCGGTTCGCTCATCGCTTGCACCCTTCATGGCAGCCATAATGTCTGCCATTGTGACCGTGGGTGAAGGTTCTGGTGGCGGCTGCTGTTGCGGAGCTCTCTGCTCCCGCTGTGGAGAGTTATCACCACGACCACCACTGGAACCACCCACCTCACTCATCGAACGAGTTCGCACCATTCTGCAATTGCAAGAGTTCATTATCAGTTCAACACTATCACTTGATTTATTCCATAAACAAAGTAGTGTAACACTGATAATGAAACCTCAACATGTAAGCAAAATGATTTAGGAGCAAACTGATGTATCTACAGCAAGAATTTACAAGCCGACTGATTGGTCCTCAAACAGATCAGATTCTGATCCAGTTAAAAGCACTTTCGTAACTCAAGTTGAATATCAAAGTTAAAGTTAACTTTAATATTTTTCCAACGAGTATCCAAAAGCCTCCTAGGGATTTTTCTACAGGAAGTTATGGCTTAAAAACAGAAAGGTTCAGAGAGGTTTTGTTACTGTCCTGGTTCTGAACAGTTTGCCTTCAACTGAACTTTTCACCAACTTAATCTGTGATTTTGCTCTGGAGATCTACAAGAAAGTTGTAGAGCACTTGAAAATCTTTCCAGAACTGTATCATACACCTTAATTGGTTAAAGCTACTCAGAGTTATGTTCTGTAGAAGTCCAGCAAAAATTTCTGCCCAAAACAGAGCACTCTGTTTTTGAAATCTTTAACACCTAGACACTCTCTCATTTGAATCTTAGTTCAAAATAAGAGTTCAGTAACTAATATTTGCTTCAAACTTCCATTTTTAGTTGAAAGTTAGCTCATGAATTGATTCTTCATAGGGAAGAGGTTATTAAGTGTAGTACGGTGTCGATGCACCGTAACAAACATGTCGGTACTACGTTGCCTTTCCAAATGAAAATCCTAAACCGGATTATACCGGCATATCCGTTTTATCAGTGGCACTAAGACGGTCTCTCGCACATGTGTACTACACGGGATACGTACGTGGTTGGTACCTGCTGAAGAACACTCAATAGTGGTGCACTCAAAGTTTTTCTCATTTCAGGCAGTTCTATAGTTGAAAGTAAATACAAACGCCCGTATCATTGTCATATGGCCGTCCTTGAGTTGAGTCACGTCTCAAGGTACGTGATTGTGTTTCAACACCACACGACGGGGAACCCGAGTACATCATGAACGGGTCGTCACGGTTGGGAATGTTATCAACCCAACAGATACCACCTACTGCCCTGCAGGGCACGCCGATGGCAAGCACTGCGTATGTCCTCCTGGGCTATTTCCAGACGAACACACTCTCGCGTTACTGACGACGCGATGGGGTCTCCACTTACTTGCCTAATGCACGCTAGGGATCAGCCTTTCCTATGAACTCAGGAACATGAAGAGTCCAAGAGTTTCATATTGACATCTCACACCAAGCTGTGAGATATATCCCTGAACCACTTTCCTCGTCAGGGGAGCTAACCGAAATTGAACCGCTTTCGGTGGCGTTCCTTACCATGCTTACCTGAGCGTAGGTGCGTCGTTATATAATCAAAATTCAGAATTATAACAAGTATGTTAGTACTGCCACTTTAAGTAACTATACTACTATAGTCCTTATGTGGGCCTACTACCGTTTCCTCACCGTATCTTAAGTTTTTGTCGTAATACGATCCTTAATCCGTGTGCTATTACCAATGCGGCTCTGATACCACGCTGTGAGGACCCCGCCGTCCCGATCACTCACGGGGACGTGGCACCTCGCCCGGGAATCGCATTGGGTGGTGCCGTGCGATGCGGCACCCAACAGCACACATAATAAAGCATCATATTACATAAAACCAAGCGGAAGCTTACAAAGTGTTGATTTTACAAATACTTCTCAAAATAAACTACAGCGGAAGACTATTACAACTCACGTCTCATACCTATGCTAAGCAACAGAGAAGGTGTCCCGCCCGCGGACCCTTCTCGCTAGCAACACTGTCATAATAGCCGCGGCAGGGGTTGCCATGAGTTCACCACTCGGGGAGTTCCGAGTCTCATCGAGCACCCGTACATCTCAGCGTATAGTTATTACCTGCAAAACAACTTATGCAGTATCTGTGAGCACGAAGCTCAGCAAGACTGACCCGTCACCCTAGTCATGAAACTCTACATGATGGAAATAGAGGGCTAATTATAGAAGTTTGCACAAACGATGAACTTGAGCTAAAGGAGAGTCCTTACTTCAAGTTTTAAGCAACTTTTATAGCCCTCGCGCAACTTACATCGATGGGACACCCGGTTTTTCCGAAGAAACAACCAAGTGAATATCACATGTATGCCAGGATCATTTTCTCATACATGTGATGACAAATAGTGAAGCATCATTTATTACAAGCCAGGTGTCGAATAAGTCTTACATCGCAAATGTCTCAATGGACAATAATACGTTCATCACAAGTAAATAAACTAGCAGCGGAATAATTATTCTCGTGGGCTCCGTCACAGGCGTTGCCCGGGGGTCTCCATGAACCTAGAAACCTTCTTCGGGTCCAAAGTCTTGGTCATTATACACCACCTCATTATCTTGACCTGAGTAGCAATATAATCCAACAAATATGCAAGGTTGAGTACCAATGGCACTCAGCAAGTGTGAGAAAATTACATCATGCATGGCTAGATCAAGGAGAGGTTGAACTCATGGTTAAAGCACTACGCAATTAATACCTATCACCTTAGCTTATTAAGCACCTACATTACTACACAGGTGAAATGGTCCCAATCTCCCATCCCATCATCATAATCCAATAACCATAACATCATTTCCAATGCTAAGCTCCCCGCTTAACTTCCAAAACCATCAATCCTCTAATCATGAATAAGTCCAAGCCGCTCTTGACCGTGAGCACGGCTGTCATGATAGTTTTGACCCTGCAGAGTTGGTACCACTGTACCCACATGTAGTGATTTCATCCCCCGTTGCCGGGTGGACTAAAAGAACCTCCATTATGCCAGTGGCTACGAACCACATTCACACTTCCCAGGTGTGTAGCCAGGAGATCACTACGAAGCCTTTACAAAGGGATTCCCGACGAGCGTGGGCCCACTGAGGTTTCACCCCTAACAGCATACAAGAGACTCCAACCCCGCTGCAGTGGTCCCCTCTTGAGCCTTGCGGTTCATATGGTAGTCCAGCTTACAATCATTCCCCGCACCATCCAACACACCCATACTACGATGGGGATACACCTAATTAATTGGCCAAGCTGCCCCATCTCAGCATGTGGTTGGCACGGTAAAGCCAGGTTACATGCTCCATGAACCGGTCCTTAGAATCCAGGCAAGTACTAAACACAAACCCGAGTCTCGTGCACCCAGCACACAACCAAAACATCCAAATTGCCTTGATCCCTACCTCTACATAACTCACAATATCTCATTCAAGAATATTGTAAAATAAACTGATGATCTCATATCCAAAATATCCCATTCTAAGCATGGCTAAGCATATGCATAATAATAAATGACATGATAAAATAAATCCCAACCCAAGCTATAAGGAAACAAGGTAATGCAATTCTAGGGAAACTTCCTAGCATGGGTTTCATATTTCAATTGACAATGCAAATAATTCTAGCTACACATCCTAGCATAGGATCAAAGTGGTCAAGGACACTTGCCTCCTTCCTGCTGCTCTTGAAATAGGTAGTCCTGATCTTGGAAAGGAATAACTTGCTCTTGAGCAGGTTCTACATCATACCATCACACATAGCAAAAGAAAAACAACAATCCATAAGACATAGTTCACACTTCCACTTCATACAAACCACACATTCACATTTATGAAAGTCATTCACCATTATATGTGTTGTGGTTACTCTATGTGTGTTGATTTGTGGCTTGCATGCACTTTTAATCATGTGTATATGATTCCTACTTTTATGTTCACATTTATACTTACCTACTGTATATATATGAGTTTCCCATTTAAATAAATTCCTTATATTCAACTACTACACCTTTTCACTACCAAGTATGTATGAAAAGTATTTTTCTTCTCCATATGTTCCTTTAGAATTTCTACAAACCTTAAAATGAATTCTTTGGATTTTAGAAACTCCATTTATCATTTACTAGTTGCTATATTTTCAGATTTATTTTCCTATGCATAAATGTGTACTTTATTATGAAAATAGTAAGACACATCATCTAAACAGAATAGGTTCTGGTCCTAAATAATTTAATAACATATTTTGACCTTTGCCTCTGATGTAATCTATTTCACAATTATTTTCCCTATTTCCTATAACTATTCTTTACTTAAAAATGTGTCCCTAAATGTGAATAATAAATTAAACAGATTCAATTCAGCCCAAAATATGTTTTTATTTCACTCCAAAGTTTCGTAAACACTGAGAAAGTCTTTAATTAAATTTTGACAATATGTTTGTCTCACTTTTTAATTTTTAAACACTAGCCACATATTCAATTTCCTAAGTTAATTACTAAACAGGGCTAAAAAGGTAAACTCACCCCATTACAGGGTCTATAATATTATTTTCAGAATTTCCAGGGGTCTAGCTACACTTATCAGAGGTGTTTTTCCTAATTTTCATTAAGTCCAGGGGCTAAAACTGATTTTTAAATGAATTTACATGATTTTCTGGAATTCCAGGGGCTAGATCAGAAGTTTCTGGGGCTAGCTCTTATTTCCCGAGAACCCCAGGGGGTAGCACGTAAGATTTCCAGTCTTTATAACGCGGGGCTGACGTGGACCGTCCGATTTTAAACCGACGGCCGAGATTATAACATCGAACCGGTACGCGGGGGTTTAAACCCTACCATGCGATTTAAAATAAACGGCGCACAAGCGGCCACGTCGCTCTGATCGAGCGCGGGCGGCGCTGCCGGCGGCGCACGGCGGCGGGAAGCGGCGATCTCGCCGGAAACTTTCGGATCTTCGGGAATTCTTCCTGGAACTGTGATTTTATGGCATAGATCGGTAGAGGGAAGGTCGGGGATCTCACGTCGGGGTTTTCTTGAGCTCGGAGGTCCTGGAAGGTGATCGGTGACGAGGTCCGAGGTGAATTCACGGCGAGGCTCGTCGGCGCTGTGTTTACACCGCAAGTCACCGAGTTTTCTGCACCTGCAAGGTTCCCCGGAGGCGGTGGATCAAGACCAGCGAGTTAGATCGGAATTTCCGAGCTTAGATCGGCCAGAATTCGCCGGAGAAGTCTCGGTTCTCACCGGAGGAAAATTGGCCGATCGCGTGGGAAAAACAGAACGAGGCCGGGGTTTTTATAGACGGGGGAGGGCGGCGTGGTGGTTTAGATCATGTCCGCGTCGCCTACGAACAGAATTCAGCGGGGATACGCCGAAATCCCGATCGGTTTTGATTCGGGTGCGAGGGAGTCCGGCGCTGGCGCGAGGTAGACGACGATCGGGTGGGCCCCGCCTGTCAGCGTGAGGCAGCAGCGCGCGCGGCTGCGGGCTGGCGCGGGCGCTGGCTGGGCCGGCTGGTGGATTTCGGCCCACTGGCCGGTTTTTTTCTGTTTTCTCTTTTTCTTTTTTCTATTTCTTTTCTGATTTGAGTTTAATTTGAATTCCAGTTTGAATTTGAATTTTTGCAAAATATGCAACACGTCCAAAAATTTTTAAATTCCCCTCTTAACATGATTTAGGGTCTTAACAATATTTTTTTGGGGGTGTTACAGCTCTACCCCCCTTAAAAGAAATCTCGTCCTCGAGATTGGTGGTTCTAAGAAAACAATTCCAGAAATTGGGCCTTGAGCTCATCTTCCCGCTCACAGGTGGCTTCCTCTTCTGAGTGATGCTTCCACTGCACCTTGCACATCCGGATTCTTTTATTTCTGGTGAGGCGTTCCATTGTCTCCAAAATCTTGTATGGTTGCTCGGCATAAGAGAAATCCTCAGCTACGTTCACTTCATTCATGGGTAACACCTCCTCAGGCGTCCTCAGGCATTTCTTGAGTTGTGACACATGGAATACATCGTGCACATCCGATAGACGAGCTGGTAATTCTAGTTGATACGCCACTTCGCCTTTCCTCTCCAAAACTTGAAAGGGTCCGATGTATCGAGGTGACAACATCCCTTTCACCTTGAACTGACGAAGTCCTCTGATAGGGGACACCTTGAGATAGACATAGTCCCCCACGTTGAAAACGAGCTCTCTTCTTCGTACATCGGCATAGCTCTTTTGGCGTGTCTGTGCTATCCTCAAGTTATTGCGAATTTCCCTTACCTTCGCCTCGGCTTCTTGTAGTACTTCTGGACCAAACACTTTACTTTCCCCTGTTTGGTTCCAAAATAGGGGAGTTCTGCACTTCCTCCCATACAAAGCTTCAAACGGTGACATCTTCATACTAGCTTGATAGCTGTTGTTATAGGAAAACTCCGCATACGGTAAGTTCTTGTCCCAACTCCTATTGTTTTTGAGTGCACATGCCCTCAGCATATCTTCAAGGATCTGATTGGTTCTCTCCGTCTGCCCGTCAGTTTGGGGATGATAGGCAGAACTAAAGTTCAGATGGGTTCCCATGGTTTCGTGCAACTTCTGCCAGAACCTTGAGGTGGACTGTGTCCCTCGATCCGACACAATCTTCTTTGGCACTCCATGGTAACACACGATCCTTGACATGTACAACTCTGCCAATTTGGATCCGCTGTAGCTTTCCTTCACGGGGATGAAGTGAGCTACCTTTGTTAGCCTATCAATGATGACCCATATCGAATCATATCCTGATTGGGTCCTAAGCAATCCCACGATGAAATCCATGCTGATTTCTTCCCATTTCCATTCAGGCACTTTGAGTGGTTGCAATAATCCCGCGGGTCGTTGATGTTCTGCTTTCACCAACTGACATGTGTCACATAGGGCAACATGTTCCGTGACATCTCGCTTCATTGAGGTCCTGGTACATCTTCGTACTCCCAGGATGAATGGAATAGTCAGAATCGTGAGCCTCCTTCAAAATCAATTCACGGATCTCCTTTACTTCAGGCACACAGATCCTTTTCCCGTGCCACACCGTACCTTGTTCATCCTCTCTGAAACCTGGAGCTTTATTTTCCTTGATGAGTTGTCTGATCTCTTGTATCTTCTCATCATTCTTTTGGCCCTCGCGTATGTCTCGCTCGAGTGTGGAGTTCACTTCCATGGCGATGGCTTCACCACTATTTACTAGACATAGATTGAGCCTTATAACCTCGTCCTTCAATTCTGCAGGCATGTCCTTCAAGCTCAACTTATTGACCTGCACTTTCTGACTCAAAGCATCGGTCACGACGTTTGCTTTCCCGGGATGATAGTTGATGCCCACACCAAAGTCACTGATTAACTCTAGCCATCTCCTTTGTCTGAGGTTGAGGTCTGGCTGTGTGAATATGTACTTCAAACTCTTATGATCCGTATATATCTCGGTCCTCTTCCCCATCAAATAGTGCCGCCAAATTTTCAACGCGTGTACCACTGCGGCTAGTTCTAGGTCATGTGTAGGATAGTTCTTCTCGTGCTTTCGAAGCTGTCGGGATGCATAAGCCACGACATGCCCTTCTTGCGTGAGAACACATCCCAACCCGTTTCCAGAGGCATCGCAGTACACCGTGAAATTCTTCTGCATATCTGGCATAACCAACACTGGGGCTGTTGTCAATCTTTTCTTTAGCTCCTGAAAACTCGTCTCGCACTGTGGCGTCCATGTGAATGTGAATCCCTTCTCCAACAGTTTGGTGAGGGGTCTTGAGATCTTAGAGAATCCCTCAATAAACCGTCGATAGTATCCAGCCAATCCCAAGAAGCTTCGAACTTCCCCGACACTTTCAGGGGTCTTCCACTTCTGTATATCCTCGATTTTGGCGGGATCTACGGAGATTCCTCCTTCTGAGATTATATGTCCTAAGAAGGGAACTCTCTTCAGCCAAAACTCACACTTGCTCAACTTAGCATATAGTTGGTGTTCTCTCAGCCTTTGCAACACCAACCTTAGATGTTTCTCATGTTCTTCTTCATCTTTGGAGAAGACAAGAATGTCATCTATGAAAACCACCACAAATTTGTCCAGATATTCCATGAATACCTTGTTCATGAGATACATGAAGTATGCCGGGGCATTAGTTAGCCCGAAAGGCATGACAGTGTATTCATACAGTCCGTACCGAGATACGAAAGGTGTCTTGGGAATATCAGACTGTCTTATCTTGAGTTGGTGGTATCCCGACCTGAGATCAATTTTCGAGAACACACAAGCTCCCCTCAACTAATCAAACAAGTCTTCAATGCGGGGTAATGGGTACTTGTTCTTGATGGTTACCTCATTCAAAGCACGGTAATCCACGCATAACCTTTGGGTTCCGTCTTTCTTGGGCACAAATATCACCGGAGCTCCCCATGGTGAGGAACTAGGGCGAATATACCCCTTCTCCGTCAATTCTCTCAAATGATCCTTGAGTTCTTCTAGCTGCTTGGAGTCCATCCGATAAGGTCTCTTGTATATCGGGGCTGTTCCAGGCACTAGCTCAATTGCAAATTCCACTTCACGATCGGGAGGCATACCTGGCAATTCTTCCGGAAAAAACATCTGCATATTCCCGGATAATCCTGATCTCCTCCACTTTCACCTCAACTTGAATTAATTTAATGTCCCTCCTAGGCTCGTGTATTGTTATGAACTTTACTCTTGTGCCACTAGGGTGAGTTAGTTCCACCGTTCTGGTCGAAGAATGAATGATTCCCTTATGTTTGGTCAACCAATCCATGCCCAAAATAATATCGATCCCTTGGGAATCTATCACTATGAGGTTAGCAGTAAAAACTACCCCATTAATGTCTAGATTCATCTTGGGACACACTTGTCTTGTCCTTATTTCTCCACCTGGAGAGTTTACGGCTAGCATATGGTTCATTTGTGTTGTTGCTAGGTCATACTTCTTAACAAACCCTTGAGCAATAAACGAGTGGGTGGCACCAGAATCAAACAGCAGGGTTGCAAGGTGTAAATTGGCAGGAAACTTACCAACTACCACGTCGGGTGCATCTTGTGCTTCCTCTATAGTGACGTGGTTCACCCGTCCTCTCATTACATTCTGCTGTTGTGGCTGCGCGGGCTTCTTCTTTGGGCACTTATGGGCATAGTGCCCCACTTCACCACAGCTAAAACATTGCACCCCAACCTTAGGTGCTTGGCCTTTGTTGTCTTGGGGTTGGTTCGGGGCTCCTTGCACTGCTGGTCGAGGTGGATATGCAGGGCGAGGCTGCTGTACAAACTGACGTGGTGGCTGTGCTGGTGCTGCCGGAGGCCTGTAGTTCGAGTTGTACCCCCTTGGTGCTGAGTAGGGTACCGCAGCACGGCTCGTCTGCCCCGTAGGTTGCTGCATCATACGGGGGCGAGTGTTGCTTCCCGAGGCTTGATGTGACCAACCGGCCTTCCTCTTATTCTCATTTTCCAAGGCCTTTAGCTTCCTTTCTACCAAATATGCTCTGTCCACCATCTTTTGGAAGCTTTCATACTCATTCGAGGACATTGCACACTGCATCTCTGCGGTAAGTCCTCCCACGAAACAATCTTGTTTCTGCTCATCAGTCTCTATGTCCCGTGGGGCATAACGGGATAGTTGGGTAAATTTAGTGAGGTATTCCCTCACCGTCATGTTTCCCTGCTGCAGTCCCAAAAACTCCTTCCTCTTGTTTTTGAGTTCACCTCTTGGGATGTAATGGTTGCGGAAGCTACGCTTGAACTCTTCCCAAGTGATGTTCTCAGGGTCATGATGGGCGGCCACGTAGGCGGTCCACCAATCAGCAGCAGGTCCATGCAATTGATGAGAGGCAAACAGAACCCTCTCATACCCTTGGCACTGGATGATCCTCATCTTACTTTCAATGGTCTTCAGCCAATCATCTGCCTCCAGAGGTTCAGCAGCACTTGCAAACTTTGGAGGTTGAGTTCCTAGAAACTCACTCAACCTTGGTTGGCGTGGTGCAGCTTGTGGAGGTGGAACTTGATGCAAGTTGGCCACCACTTGAGTCAAGTTCTGGATGAGCTGATTTTGATTCTCCAGCATTTGGTGGAGGGGATCAACTCCTTCACGGCAACTACCCCGGTCCTGGCCTCCAGAAAGATGAGGGTTACATGCCTCATCGTTGTTGTTGGCGGGGTTGGCAGCACGTCCTTTTCCTCTTCCAGCCATCTGGCAGAATCAACCAACGTTAATTTGAAAGCATTTAGTATCATCTTACTACTTTCATTTGCTTGTACTTTGAAGTGTTGAGGCTTTGTTATACTTTTACGAGGGTTCATATCTCACACCAAATAAATGCACTATTATTTCATGTGGGTTCACACACCAAAGCAAAACAATCTGAAGACGAGACTGTGGACAATTGCTCATGGCTTCCACAACTCACGTCACACACCAAGCATTAACACACCATTAACTTAGCGTAACGACTCGACTATTCGACATCTTGCTAACTAAGGGAAGGACTCTACACTACTCGTTTTCTTGAGCTGGCTCCTCAGGATCTTCCTCATCATTTCGGCTGCCTTCTGACTCTGCTTTGGGTGGGGAGGCTGCAGGTGGAGAAGTGCGACGACGCCTGATCGCTCGGCGATCTGGGGAGTCAGAAGTCCATGTATCATTCGCGGTGACACACAGTTCATTCCCATCTCCTCTTTCTCTCGCCCTTAAGCAGGCTTGCAGCAACGCCTCCGTTTCCTTCAGGGTGTCCCGGACATCCTGAAGCTCTTGTTGGCACTCCTGCAGTCGAGTGCTGAGCATAGAAGCATCCTCCAAGCACAAGTCCATGTGCTCATGGGAAGTCCCTTGCTGCACCGGCGGGTACTTGTACTCCGTGGTACCACTCTCACGCTGGAGGACATACATGTACTCAGTTTTGTCCAAGTGGCGACGATAGATGTGACTCTGGCAGGTGATGGCTTCCCAGGTGACATCTTTCTCCGCATCGACCTGTGTCGCTCTACAAGCTGGAGAGTGGTGAATCTTAAGCAGCTGATTTTCGTGTATAATCCTCATCTCCGAACTCCATTCTTCCCTCTTCTCACGGATGGTCCTGGTGGAGTTATAGTGGATGATTAGCTTGCCCGTATTGCCGGCGGCTTCGAGCATACGCCGAAGTCGGCGCAATAAGCCTCCTACTGCCAATCCGTAGGAAAGGTACGTCACCGGATGGCTCTCCTCTCTGTCGGCAAGGGCAACTACTGGAACTCTCCCTCCCTTGGACTTGCGAGCGGTACGAATCATGCGAACCATCTAAAAAAAAGAGAATTTAAACTTAGGTTAGATAAACTCTTAAACCAAAAATCCTATTTTGAATGAAAGTTGGGGTAAGATGAAGAAAGTGACTCATTTAAATAACACTTTTCAATCCACACCTTTGAAAATAGTTTTTAAGAAAATAGGGCCCTTAAATACGTCCATTTCTACCTA
This sequence comes from Neostapfia colusana, assembly GCA_030760725.1. NCBI lineage: Eukaryota > Viridiplantae > Streptophyta > Magnoliopsida > Poales > Poaceae > Neostapfia > Neostapfia colusana. The sequence continues at coordinate 95,964,093 of JASWHV010000007.1, read as the reverse complement.
GGTCCACGTTCCTACGGGCAACCTTGGCTCTGATACCACTTCTGTCACACCCGGTTTTTCCGAAGAAACAACCAAGTGAATATCACATGTATGCCAGGATCATTTTCTCATACATGTGATGACAAATAGTGAAGCATCATTTATTACAAGCCAGGTGTCGAATAAGTCTTACATCGCAAATGTCTCAATGGACAATAATACGTTCATCACAAGTAAATAAACTAGCAGCGGAATAATTATTCTCGTGGGCTCCGTCACAGGCGTTGCCCGGGGGTCTCCATGAACCTAGAAACCTTCTTCGGGTCCAAAGTCTTGGTCATTATACACCACCTCATTATCTTGACCTGAGCAGCAATATAAACCAACAAATATGCAAGGTTAAGTACCAATGGCACTCAGCAAGTGTGGGAAAATTACATCATGCATGGCTAGATCAAGGAGAGGTTGAACTCATGGTTAAAGCACTACGCAATTAATACCTATCACCTTAGCTTATTAAGCACCTACATTACTACACAGGTGAAATGGTCCCAATCTCCCATCCCATCATCATAATCCAATAACCATAACATCATTTCCAATGCTAAGCTCCCCGCTTAACTTCCAAAACCATCAATCCTCTAATCATGAATAAGTCCAAGCTGCTCTTGACCGTGAGCACGGCTGTCATGACAGTTTTGACTCTGCAGAGTTGGTACCACTGTACCCACATGTAGTGATTTCATCCCCCGTTGCCGGGTGGACTAAAAGAACCTCCATTATGCCAGTGGCTACGAACCACATTCACACTTCCCAGGTGTGTAGCCAGGAGATCACTACGAAGCCTTTACAAAGGGATTCCCGACGAGCGTGGGCCCACTGAGGTTTCACCCCCAACAGCATACAAGAGGCTTCAACCCCGATGCAGTGGCCCCCTCTTGAGCCTTGCGGTTCATATGGTAGTCCAGCTGACACCTATTCCCCGCACCATCCAACACACCCATACTACGCCGGGGATACACCTAATTAATTGGCCAAGCTGCCCCATCTCAGCATGTGGTTGGCACGGTAAAGCCAGGTTACATGCTCCATGAACCGGTCCTTAGGATCCAGGCAAATACTAAACACAAACCCGAGTCTCGTGCACCCAGCACACAACCAAAACATCCAACTTGCCTTGATCCCTACCTCTACATAACTCACAATATCTCATTCAAGAATATGGTAAAATAAACTGATGATCTCATATCCCAAATATCCCATTCTAAGCATGGCTAAGCATATGCATAATAATAAATGACATGATAAAATAAATCCCAACCCAAGCTACAAGGAAACAAGGTAATGCAATTCTAGGGAAACTTCCTAGCATGGGTTTCATATTTCAATTGACAATGCAAATAATTCTAGCTACACATCCTAGCATAGGATCAAAGTGGTCAAGGACACTTGCCTCCTTCCTGCTGCTCTTGAAATAGGTAGTCCTGATCTTGGAAAGGAATAACTTGCTCTTGAGCAGGTTTTACATCATACCATCACACATAGCAAAAGAAAAACAACAATCCATAAGACATAGTTCACACTTCCACTTCATACAAACCACACATTCACATTTATGAAAGTCATTCACCATTATATGTGTTGTGGTTACTCTATGTGTGTTGATTTGTGGCTTGCATGCACTTTTAATCATGTGTATATGATTCCTACTTTTATGTTCACATTTATACTTACCTACTGTATATATATGAGTTTCCCATTTAAATAAATTCCTTATATTCAACTACTACACCTTTTCACTACCAAGTATGTATGAAAAGTATTTTTCTTCTCCATATGTGCCTTTAGAATTTCTACCAACCTTAAAATGAATTCTTTGGATTTTAGAAACTCCATTTATCATTTACTAGTTGCTATATTTTCAGATTTATTTTCCTATGCACAAATGTGTACTTTATTATGAAAATAGTAAGACACATCATCTAAACAGAATAGGTTCTGGTCCTAAATAATTTAATAACATATTTTGACCTTTGCCTCTGATGTAATGTATTTCACAATTATTTTCCGTATTTCCTATAACTATTCTTTACTTAAAAATGTGTCCCTAAATGTGAATAATAAATTAAACAGATTCAATTCAGCCCAAAATATGTTTTTATTTCACTCCAAAGTTTCCTAAACACTTTGAAAGTCTTTAATTAAATTTGGACAATATGTTTGTCTCACTTTTTAATTTTTAAACACTAGCCACATATTCAATTTACTAAGTTAATTACTAAACAGGGCTAAAAAGGTAAACTCACCCCATTACAGGGTCTATAATATTATTTTCAGAATTTTCAGGGGTCTAGCTACACTTATCAGAGGTGTTTTTCCTAATTTTCATTAAGTCCAGGGGCTAAAACTGATTTTTAAATGAATTTACATGATTTTCTGGAATTCCAGGGGCTAGATCAGAAGTTTCTGGGGCTAGCTCTTATTTCCCGAGAACCCCAGGGGGTAGCACGTAAGATTTCCAGTCTTTATAACGCGGGGCTGACGTGGACCGTCCGATTTTAAACCGACGGCCGAGATTATAACATCGAACCGGTACGCGGGCGGCCACGTCGCTCTGATCGATCGCGGGCGCCGCTGCCGGCGGCGCACGGCGGCGGGAAGCGGCGATCTCGCCGGAAACTTTCGGATCTTCGGGAATTCTTCCTAGAACTGTGATTTTATGGCATAGATCGGTAGAGGGAAGGTCGGGGATGTCACCTCAGGGTTTTCTTGAGCTCGGAGGTCCTAGAAGGTGATCGGCGACGAGGTCCGAGGTGAATTCACGGCGAGGCTCGTCGGCGCTGTGTTTACACCGCAAGTCACCGAGTTTTCTGCACATGCAAGGTTCCCCGGATGCGGTGGATCAAGACCAGCGAGTTAGATCGGAATTTCCGAGCTTAGATCGGCCAGAATTCGCCGGAGAAGTCTCGGTTCTCACCGGAGGAAAATCGGTCGATCGCGTGGGAAAAACAGAACGAGGTCGGGGTTTTTATAGACGGGGGAGGGCGGCGGGGTGGTTTAGATCATGTCCGCGTCGCCTACGAACAGAATTCAGCGGGGATACGCCGAAATCCCGATCGGTTTTGATTCGGGCGCGAGGGAGTCCGGCGCTGGCGCGAGGTAGACGACGATCGGGTGGGCCCCACCTGTCAGCGTGAGGCAGCAGCGCGCGCGGCTGCGGGCTGGCGCGGGCGCTGGCTGGGCTGGCTTGTGGGTTTCGGCCCACTGGCCGGTTTTTTTTTCTGTTTTCTCTTTTTCTTTTTTCTATTTCTTAATGATTTGAGTTTAATTTGAATTCCAGTTTGAATTTGAATTTTTGCAAAACATGCAACACGTCCAAAAATTTTTAAATTCCCCTCTTAACATGATTTAGGGTCTTAAGAATATTTTTTTGGGGGGGTGTTACAATCGAGACTCCACAATCAAACAAGAAACGCTTCATCTCGATGTCACTTGCCCGTGGTGAAAGTAACTTTAGTGAGCTATCCTAGACTCAAACTGACCTTGCGTCATTAACGTTGAGACTCCACAATCAAACAAGAAACGCTTTGCCTCGACGCTACTAGCCCAAGGTGGAAATTAAATTTAGTGAATTGTTGCTCGTTCCTCATCTCCATTATGAGGATTACCCACGAAGCATATTAAACGTTTCCCAGTTTGTTACTACGTCACGACTCAGTGTACAAGTATGCTCACTACCGCGAGCGACGGTGATTGCAATCAAAAACACCCGGCTGACACGACACGTACGCCCGTACTCGACGTTGCACACAGCAACCGTCACTGACGCCGTACGTGGCAACCTTTCACACGACACCCAAATGTCGAACCGGTCCCACCGACTGGGATTAGGTCTCTCTACGGCAAACCCTCGTAGAGCCGACTTCTCTATCCTTTCAGCATCGGCATCAGACGGTGAGGTATGCCTCGACACCCAGGTTAACATGTTACATCGGTTTCCTGGGTCCCATATAGCCAGTATGCATCCGGTACACATCTCAAGCTTGTCCAGTGGGGCCGCACACGAGAACGGGCCTTAATCGACTCAGACATAGACTAGGCTCACAGGACCACGTCCTTGACCTTCCATCCACTTCCCGGTCTCCATCCCCAACTATGAGGATCAATTCCCAACTCTTCCGATTGATCCCCCTTAACCCCGATTCACGAGTAGGAATCTGTCTACTCGAGTTATGCCTCTTTTAATCCACTTTTATTGAGAACAGCAGTTATAAATAATTGATAACATATCCTACATTAAACTCCAGGGTTTTCTGGGGCATGCATTTGGAGTTTCATACCGTCTAGACGTAATGCAATAAATAAAATACTAGACGTATGAAGTTAATACAAATAAAAACTTGTATGTTTTGATGCAAACCGGGGCTTGCCTTTGTTTTGCAGGTGACTTATATATATATGCAGTTAGTGAAGACCACTTGACTTGATCTTTTGTCTCCTTCCTTTGATCTCTCCTCTAATGACTTGAAGTCCTTCACGTAGATGCTACACGTAATGCATATGAACAATTGTTTAATTGTAAAGACTTTGCTACAAGTCCTAATAACATGTTTTCAAAAACTGGGACTCTGTTTAAGAATTTAAAATGACACTGGTACTAGTGGTTTAGGTTTGGATCTAAACATATGATTAAATGCTAAGTGGTTTTCCCCCTCTTTTATATTGATCACCTAAAGAGGTTAAAAATAACAGGGGTGATCCAAGGCTCCAATGGAGCTGAGAATTTTCATGTGAGTTCCTTGTCACAAGAAAATCCTCTGGACCAAAAATTAGCATTTTTCATTGAGTGGTTTGTTTAGGATAATTTTCTAAGCAATTAAGCAAAGAAGAATTAATTCTGAGGTCACACCCATTTTCATGCAAAAATTAGTGAACTACAATTTCAATTATAGCTCATAGAGTTTGCATGAATTTTCCTAGCATTTGTGGAGCTAAGGGATGGCTAGAACTGAATTTCCAAGTTTTTGGAAATTCTCTGAAATTGTTTCTGTATTCATTTGAATACAGAAACTTAAAATCAGAATTAACCTAACTAAATCAACTCCAAATGAGTTGAAAATTTTAAAGGTGTTCACTAATACCCTAAATACTATTCTGGCAAAATTTGAGGATTCTTGGATTAACCAAACTCCCTCAAAAATTCTTTTGCTAAAAAGCTTTAAAGAATTTTACAGAATTAAATAAAGGGTTTCATGCAAATTGGGTTCTACTTTTGGATAGTACTCTATCAGAGGAATTCAACAAAATTTGTTTCACAATTTTTGGACTCTCCTACCCAAAGTTGTAGCTATTCAAAGTTTGAACTGAAAACTGAAATTCCCCAAAATGTTCAAATACTGGCTGTGGGTCCAGGGACAGGTGTCACTCGCTGAGACAAGCCACATGGGGCTACAGGGTATTTCCTGCGCCGCCACACCAGATCCCCCGCGCCACAGCCGATCAGGGATTTGAAACACCGTCGCTGACAGGCGGGACCCACCGGGTCGTCTTCTACCTCCGGCCCCCGCGCCCGCGCGCCGCCGGGCTCGCCGGAGTTCGACGGATTCCGGCCTCCCGGCCATCCCCCGAGCTCTCCCTCGCCGCTAGGGCCTAATTTCCCGTGCTGAACACGATGGAACCCTCTTCCCCGGTGGGCGATGGCTCTAACCTAGCTGGCCACGGCGCGGCGGCTCTAGACCGGTTCGGCAACGTCGCCCGGTCATCCTAGCCTGCCCAGACCTCGGTGGAACGGCGCTACAGAACCAGTGGACCATGGGGATGCTCGACCTAGCCTCAAAACTGCTCGGGACCGGCGGCTAATGGTGTCTCACCGTGCACCCAAAACCTCCTCCGCGTTTGAGGTCGGAAATTCTGGATTTCATGCGGTCTATGTGCATCTTTCCAACTAGGGTTGTGAAGGACTACTGATCGCCGGTTAGTGGCGGTCCTGTGTGCAAGGTTTCACGGTGTAAGAACGAGAGGGACAATTGAATTTGGTATTACCGTATCCGAAGGTCGGATGGTGCCCGACGGTGATCTTTTCCCAAATTCGAGCCTGGTAGATCATCTCATGGCTTGAGCTTCGGGGACGAGCATCAGGGGCTCCCAGCACGTCCGAGGGCACTCTAGCTCGGGCCTGAGAAGCTCTTGGTGGGGCTGTCCACGTGAGACCAGCTCCGGTTCTCCGCCGGACAGCTCTGTTTCTCGGCGCCGTTTGCCGAATTGTCCGCGCTACAGGCTAGGGCATTCGGTGTTGCGGGGCTGGTGTGGTAGAGCAGGCGCAGGCGCTGCTTTTCTGTACTGCCGGCGCGCACAACCGAAGCTTGGTTGGGGCTGTCGATCAGGGAGAAAGGAGTGCGGCGGTGAGCGCCGGTTGCTGTTTGCGCGCGAGAAGAACAGCCAGCGCGCGATCAAAACGAAGACGGCAACATGCTGCAGCTGGTCCCGGGGTAAAGATCAGGTCGGCGCTAGCTGGAGCAGGAGGTGGAGCCTCGGTCGACGGGGGCGGCCGCTCGGTGTCGCCCCGGGGTTACACCTCAGTGGAGTGAGGAACAGAGAGAAAAACTTAAGTGTTAAGTCTACTCATTCCTATGACACGTGGGCCCCACAATTCAGTACCTCTTTTCCTCAAAATATCTCCAAAGTTTGACAATTATCCAACCCAATTGTTTGAAAATTGGAAACTGAGCTCAATTGACAAGTTTGGACAAATTCCATGCAAATTCAAATGTTCATTTGAATTCTTTGCACATTTGACTCCCTTTGGAAAAATGGGCAGCAAATCTTTTCAAAAATTAATGAAACTTTGCCTCCCCACTAATTTGGACCTAAGGAATCCAAATATGCCACTTGATTCTTGTGTTAGCTGCTGCAAACAATAGTTTGGACACAAACAGTTTTGAATTTCCGTTGTGTCTTCCCCTCACTTGAAGTTTGAATCTACATTTAGTTCATCACTGATTTTGAAACCCTTCCCTTGCACTTGAGCTCTTCATTTCTGGGGTTTTAATCTACATGAGGTCCATCCATGCAGTAACCCTAAATTTGTTTAGAAGACATCTCACCTATGTCATCATATGTGGGAAAAAGTTTCAACTAAGCCCCTTTTTCATACACATGACTCCAACATTTGTGGAAACTCATGTTTCTTTGTATTCACATTTTTGGGACCTTTACAGCGCGCGATCGTAACTAACCCGGAAATCCGCGTCCCTCAGCCCGACTCCCGACCCCAGACGACTCAAACTCGATCTAAACAAACCCGCCACCCTCCCTCATCTATAAATACGCCGGCATCGCCCCGTTTTCCCCCCACGATCAGCTGTTTTTCCTCCCGGTGAGAACCAGAGTTTCTCCGGCCATTTTCTCTCGATCTTCGCTAGGGATTTCTGATCTAACGCGCTGATCTTGTTCCACCGCCTACGGGGAATCACGCCGGTGCAGAAAACTCGGTAGATTGCGCCCTAGACACAGCTCCGACGAGCATCGCCGCTGTTCCATCTCGGACCTCGTCGCCGACCTACTTCCAGGACCTCCGAGCTCAAGAAAAACCCCGAGGTGAGGTCCCCGACCTCCCCTCTACCGATCTATGCCATGAAATCCCAGTTTTAGGAAGAATAGACGAAGATCCGAAGTTTTCCGGCGAGATCGCCGCCTGCCGCCGCCGCGCGCCGCCGGGCAGCGCCGCCCGCGCTCGGTCAGAGCGACATGGCCGCTTATGCGCCGTCTATTTTAAATCGCATGGTGGAGTTAAAACCCGCGCGTACCGGTTCGGCGATCTAATCTGAGCCGTGTGTTTTAAATCGGACGGTCCACGTCGGCCCCGCATTATAAAGGCTGGGATTCTTACGCACTACCCCCTGGGGATCTCGGAAAATACGAGCTAGCCCCGGAAACTTCTGATCTAGCCCCTGGAACTTCAGAAATTCATTTAAATTCAATTAAAAATCAGTTTTAGCCCCTGGACTTAATAAAAATTAGGAAAAACCCCTCTGTTATGTGTAGTTAGACCCCTGGAAATTTATGAAATAATATAATAGACCCTGTGGTGGGGTGAGTTTACCTTTTTAACCCTATATGATATTAAATTTAGGAATTTGATTATGTGATTATGATTTAAAATTTAAAAGGGTGAGACAAACACATTGTAAATTCAAATTTAAACTCTCCTAGCACTTGTAAAACTTTAGAATGAGTTAAAAGTAGATTTTAAGCTGAAATGAATCTGTTTTATTGATTGTTCACATTTATTAGTTATAGGGACACATTTTTAGGTTAGGAAATAATTCTGAAAATTGGTAAAATAAATTTAAATTAGTTCACATCAGAGGAGAAGTTCAAAAATATATTATTAAATATTTTAGACCAGAATCTATTCTGTTTAGATGAGGTGTCTTATTATTTTCATAATAAAGTTCACATTTAGGCATAGAAAATAAATCTGAAAATATAGGAAAATAGGTATGCATAACTAGGAAATGATAAATGAAGTTTCCAAATCCAAAGATTTCAGTTTAGGATTGGTAGAAGATCTGAAAACCCATTTGGAATAGGAAATTACTTTCCATGCAAACTTGGTAGTTAAGAAGTATATTAATTAAATATAAAGAATTTGTTCAAATTGGAAATTCATATATAGTGTGCAAACAGAAATCTGAATACAAAAGTTAGAAATAACATACATATGTTTAAAAGTGCATGTAGGCCAAAAATCAACACATCTAGGATAACTACAACACTTAGAAATGTGAATGACTATCATATGTATGTATGTGTGGAGTGAAAGTGTGAACTATGTCTTATGGATGGTTGTTTTCTTTTGCTATGTGTGTTGGCATGAGTAGAACCTTCCCCAGAGCAAGTTCTTCCCTTCCAAGACCAAGACTTTCCATTCCCAGAGCAGCAGGAAGAAGGCAAGTGTCCTTGACCACTTTGTTCCTATACTAGGATGTGTAGATAGAATTATTTGCATTGTCAATTGAAATATGAAGCCCATGCTAGGAAGTTTCCTTAGAATTGCATTACCTTGTTTTCCTTGTAACTTGGGTTGGGATTTGCTTTATTATGTCATACATTCATATTACTTGTGCTTAGCCATGCTTAGAATGGGATAATGGGGATATGAGATCATCAGTTTATTTACCATACTCTTGAATGAGATGTTATGAGTTATGTAGAGGTAGGGATCAAGGCAAGTTGGATGATTTGGTTGGTGCTGGGTGCACGAGACTCGGGTTTGTGTTTAGTACTTGCCTGGATCCTATGGACCGGTTCATGGAGCATGTAACCTGGCTTTACCGTGCCAACCACATGCTGAGATGGGGCAGCTTGGTCAATTAATTAGGTGTATCCCCGGCGTAGTATCGGTTTGTTGGATGGTGCGGGGAATAGGTTTCAGCTGGACTACCATATGAACCGCAAGGCTCAAGAGGGGGCCACTGCAGCGGGGTTGGAGCCTCTTGTATGCTGTTAGGGGTGAAACCTCAGTGGGCCCATGCTCGTCGAGAATCCCTTTGTAAAGGCTTCGTAGTGATCTCCTGGCTACACACCTGTGAAGTGTGAATGTGGTTCGTGGCCACTGGCATAATGGAGGTTCTTTTAGTCCACCCGGCAACGGGGGATGAAATCACTACATGTGGGTACAGTGGTACAAACTCTGCAGAGTCAAAACTGTCATGACAGCCGTGCTCACGGTCAAGAGCGGCTTGGACTTATTCATGATTAGAGGATGATGACTTTTGAAGTTGTGGGTGTTAAGCGGGGAGCTTAACATTGGAAATGACGTTATGGTTATTTGATTATAATGATGGGATGGGAGATTGGGACCATATCACCTATGTAGTAATGTAGGTGCTTAATAAGCTAAGGTGATAGGTATTAATTGCATAGTGCTTTAACCATGAGTTCAACCTCTCCTTGTTCTAGCCATGCATGACATAACTTTCCCACACTTGCTGAGTACCAACGGTACTCAACCTTGCATATTTGTTGGTTTAAATTGCTGCTCAGGTCAAGGAGATGATGTGGTGTTCAATGACCAAGACTTCGGACCCGAAGAAGGATTCTAGGTTCATGGAGTCCCCCGGGCAACGCCTGTGACGAAGCCCACAAGAATAATATTCCGCTGCTATTTTATTTACATGTTATGAACTTATTATCGTTCATCGAGACGTATGCGTTGTAAGACATATTTATATTCGACACCTGGCTTGTAATAAATGATGCTTCACTATTTATCATCACATGTATGAGAAAAAGATCCTGGTATACATGTGATATTCACTCGGTTGTTCTTCGGAGAAACCGGGTGTGACACTATCTTCTGCCCTTCCAACATAATCAGCGATGTTGGGTATATTTTTCCTCTCAAACACAAAGCTGCTAGGGACACAGTCTGATTAGCAGAGATATTTACTCCCGGTGAACGTATAAGACAACTCGACGTGGGAGTATTGGTGGATATTTTTTGCTGATCCACACATGATTTGCTGATAAAATTGTGGGTTGCACCTGAATCAAAAAGTATTTGCACGGGCACGTCTTTGAGAGTGAACATGCCCGCTAACAACGATGCTCCCTCCAGGACATCCTCAATAGCAAGATGTTGCACACTCCCGGATTGCAATGCTGTTATGTTTACTTCAGCATGTGGCGGCATACCACCTGATGGTTGTCTGCTATTCAACAACTTCTCCCGGCATTCTTGCATAAAATTCCCAAAACTGTGGCAATAAGAAAAAGGATGTTTCCCCGGTTCTTCACTGACTTGGATGCAGCAATGATGCACCAGAAATCAATCGTTGCTGTGACAATGGCGTTGCTTCAAGACATGATTGTCGAGAAGGAAATCTGTACTGAGTTGATCTTACTGGTGCTTGCCATCGTTCATTGGATGGTGGGTGATACACCAAACAGTATTTATGAGGAACAACTGGTGTGTCTTCTTGCACATCATCTCGGTCCCTCTTTTCTGCTTGAAACTCAAGTGTCGCCTGTTCTTGCAGCAGGGCAGCACTGATCAACTTGGTGTAATTGCCTTGATTGAACAATGCCAACCTATCTTTCAATATGGCACTCAGGCCATGGAAAAAGTAGTCACACCTTGCAGCTTCGCTCGTTGCATAGTCGGGAGCATATTGTGCCAAATGGTTAAACCGTTTGACAAAATCAAGGACACTCATGTCCCCCTGCTTCAAGTTCCTGAATTTCTGCTGCTGGGCCTTGATAAAACCCACAGGAATGTGACGAGCATGGAATTCTTCACGAAACTCCGTCGATTCCACTTGATGGCCTTCCGGAATGTTGGCGAGATAGGCGAACCACCAATTTCCGGTGGCTCCATGGAGATGTTGAGCTGCAAATAAAGTCTTATGATAATCATCGCACTCGAACACTCCAAACTTGGACTCCATAACCCGAAGCCACTGATCAGCCTCCACTGGTTCGTTAGCTTCTGTGAAAATTGGCGGTTGAGTCGCCAAGAAGTCCAAATATACGTTCCGTGGTGGAACGACCTGTTGTGTACGTTGGAGCATGCCTTGTTGTACCAAGGCTTGGAGTAGCCTTGAGTTATCCTGATTTTATTCGACCATCTGAGACATGACATCTGCCCATACCGTTGATGGCGGTGCCCGCGGTGGAGTCAAGTCATCGCCGTCTCGGAGAGAACCTTCAGCCCTACTCGGAGAACGAGTACGCACCATACTGCAAAAAGATAATTTTGAGGGGAGTCAAAACTTTATCTCAGCAGTATGTTAAAGTATATAAAACATGAACATGCTAAAAATTTATGAAAGCATAAAAAAATTCATGTTTACATATCTTCCTAAAGCAAACATAATCAGTCCACTATTCTGTACAGAACAGACCTTTCTGTACTTAACCCAGATATTGATCCGGTTAACGACATTTTGAAATCTCAAGTTGAATACCAAAGTTAAAGTTAACGTCAGTATCTTTCCAACTAGTACTCATATGCCCCTAGATCATTTCTGGATCAAAAGTTATGATTGCTCAAATTTGAAAGAATTTCTGGATAAAATTTACCAGCATCTCCTCTGAATGTGGCTGTTTTTATCACAGTTGTACATAAAAATACAATAAAATTCTGAACAAACTCTGAACTACAAAATTGTTGAAAATTTCATAAACTTTCCAACGGTGTATCATATGACCCTTAGGGATTCTTCTACTGGGAGTTATAGCTAATTTACAGAAACATCCAGAGAGTTTTGCAACTGTCCTGTTTTCTGAACAGTTTGCATTCCACTGGACATTCAACCAATTTGGCTTCTGATTTTGCTCTGGAGGTCTACAGAAAAGTTGTAGAGCACTCAAAAATATTTCCATAACTGTATCATACACCTCCATTGGGTCAAGCTACTCAGTGTTATGCGCTGTTAAAGTCCAGCAAAAATTTCTGCCAGAACAGAGTACTCTGTTTTTGGATCAAATGAAGCCTAGCAAGTCTCTTCTTTGAAGCTTAGTTCAAATGAAGAGCTCAGTAACTAATATGTGCTTTCCAAATTCCATTTTTAGTTGAAAGTTAGCCATGAATGATTTCTTCATAGGAAAGAAAACTATCAAGTGTAGTACGGTGACGATGCACCGTAAAACATATGACGGTACTACGTTACCTCACAAAAGAAAATCCTAACCGGCTTACACCGGCATATACCTATTGTTAGGTGGCACAAAGACGGTCACTCGCAAATGTGTTCTACTCGTACTATGGTTTTCGTGGTTAGTACCTGCATAAATCTCACTCAATCATCAGATTCGGCTGCACACCGAACCCGGTCCCAATACAATTCATACACCCGTCCGTCATCACTCGCACGGGTGTTGTAACACCCTCAAATTCATTACCATGCATTGCATATATTTTTCATGTAGAGAGGCATTTGAAAAGAAGTAGAAATGGAGAAACATCCCTAGAAATGCAGAAAGAACCATAGAAATGGATAAAGAACCACATAAATGGAAAAAGAACCATAGAAATGGAGAAAGAACCATAGAAATGGAAAAGGGAATATAGAAATGGACAAAGGGACATAGAAATGGAGAGGGAAATATAGAAATGGAGAAAGTGACATAGAATGAAGAGAAATGGAAATAAGATAGCTGAAATGAGCCATTCACAAATTTCCTCTAATTTTCCCCATGTTCCCCAAATTTCCCCCTTCCCAGAAATTCCCAAATTCTTCCCAATTTTTCCTGATTTTCCCCAAATTCCCCAAAATTCCCCTAGGGGGATTTTCCCCCAAATTGGCCGCACCAAATTAGGGGGCAGACCCCTTGGCCGCAGCCCTTGAGGGGGGAGCCCTAGTCCCTCACATCTAGGACTCTTTGGTGAACTCCCCCACTTCTAGGACTCTTTGGTTAAGTCCCCCACCTTTAGGACTCTTTGGTTAAGTCCCCCACCTCTAGGACTCTTTGTCCCCCACCCCTAGGACTCTTTGGGCATCGCACGACACCACCCAATGCGATTGCAGGACTGTCGGGGCGGTGGTCCAGACAGGCGTGGTATCAGAGCCGCATTGGGAATAGCGCACCTAAAAAGACACGCATTTTCAAAAACGTAGATTCTACAAGTGAGGAATCGGTACTAGGCCCATATATGGTCTATTAGTAGCATAAGTGATGTATGGTGGCTAACTAACTTATTTGTTACTCTATTCTGTAACGACGCACCGCCAACCAGGTAAGGTGTAAGGTACGCCACCAAAAGCAGATCAAATTCGGTTAGCTCCTCTGATGAGGAAAGTGATTCAGGGTATAGGTATCACAGCTTTGTGTGAGACGTCAATATGAAACTCTTGAACTCTTCATGTTCCTGCGCTCATATGAAACGCTGACCCCTGGCATGCATTAGGCAAGAAAGTGGAAACCCCATCGTGTGGTCGGTAACACGATAGTGTGTATTCTGGGAATAGCCTAGGAGGACATACGAAGCGCTCGCCATCGGTGTGCCCTGCAGGGAAGTAGGTGGTATCCATTGGGTTGATAAAATTCCCAACCTTGATGACCCATTCCCGCTCTACTCGGGTTCCCCGTCGTGTGGTGTGAAAACGCGACCATGTACCTTGAGACGTGACTTGACTCAAGGACGGCCCGTATGGAAATGATACGGGGCGTATGTTTTTATTATGATATGGACCTGCCTGAAATGAGAAAGCGTATGTGTGCATCATTATTGAGTGGTTTTTTACAGGTACACTAACCACGTATCCGTATTACGAGTAGAACACATTTGCAAGTGAATGATTCTAGTGCCACTAATAGAACGTATATGCCGGATGTAACCCGTTTAGGATTTTCTATTTTGTGAGGAACGTAGTACCGGCATTATCATGAAAATTTCATCAAGACCTTGCTCACCTCCTAAATTTGAAGATTCTGTAAAAATTTGACTGAAGGAAGTTCAAATGAAGTTGTTAAAATGTGTTAGAAACCCACTCAAGGCTATGTAAGTATAGAGAGATCCAGAAACAGAGTCCCCTGTTTTGGTAGTGTTTCTGCTGAAACTTGTACAGGGTGTTACTCATTGTATAAGAGACCAATGGTAGTGTGTGATACAGTTTTAGAAAGGTGGAGAAGTCCTCTAAAACTTTTCTATAAACCTCCAGGACAGAAACACAATTAAAGTTGGTCGAAAACCTTAGAAACCAAAACTGCTACAAATGGGTAGAACCTGAAACAGAGTCTCTGTAATTCCACCCTAACTCTCAGTGGGAAAATCGCTAAGGGTATTGTGATACATTTCTGGAAAGGGCATGAAATATTCTACAACATTGTAATTCAAAGTTTTGTCAAAAAATGGAGAAGAACTAACTGGAATTGTGGATTGAAACTAGGTACCTATGGGGAGGTGCTGTGAACATCTTTTGAGGAATGGGCCAGACCCGGGCATTTCTCAAAAACAATAGCTAAGGGCCCCGATACTACCAATTGGATCTGGAATCTACATGCTGATACTCACGATTTCAAAAATCCTGCCAGAAATTCTGTTAACTTTGAACCATCATATCTTTTGATCCAGGAATGAAAATAGGTCATATAAATACATTTTGAAAATCTTGGAAAGTTCTTTACAAGTTTTCTGTTCAACCCCAGGACAGAATCCTCTTATAAAGAGGTGTATTTGCAGTACAAGTGAAACTGTCCAGTGTACTAAAGGATGTGTATAGTTTCTGTACTGATTGGAATTTTTCTGATAACTTTCTACAAAGGAATTGTAAAATGTGAAATCTTACAATTATATAAAGCTTACGAATCGTGCTCCAACTTTGTAATTATGAGTTTGGTCCATATAAGTTTCAAACTGTATGGAAAAGTTGATTCAAAATGAGCACGTACAGTGGAGGTGCTGCTGAAATTCCTCCAGAATCTCTGTCAAACTTGGAAGCTCATAACTTTTGATTAAACTTAGTTAGAGGCAAATGACTATTTTCTGGATAGGTACTGAGGTTAGCTACAACTTTGGTATTTAACCCAAGCCATGAAACTGTGGTTTGGGCAACAGAAATCGGGTTGGTTTGAGGACTGGTCAATCCGAGGCAGGGTGATCTTAACGGGGACTATTTCAGTTATTTCCTTAAAAACTTATTGTTAGTAAATCAGTTTGCGCATAAACCATTTGGCTTACATGTTAAGACTTCATTATCAGTGTTTCACTACTTTATTTATGAAATAAATCAAGTGTTAGTGTTATGCTGATAATGAACTCTTGCAATGCAGAATGGTGCGAACTCATTCCATGGGTGAAGTGAGTGGTTCCAGTGGTGGTGGTGGTGATAACTCTCCACAGTGGGAGCAGCGAGCTCCGTAACAGCAGCAGCCACCAGGACCTTCACCTACGGTCACAATGGCGGACATTCTGGCTGCCATGACGGGTGCAAGCGATGAGCGAACCGACTTGCTCCGAGCCCTTGTGATGAATACATCTCGTCAAGAGGGATGTCAAGATGAAGACTTTCGCCAACCTCAAATTAGTTCCTACGTTGAGTTCTTGTAAACTCAACCACCGGTTTTCATTGAGGCCGAGGACTCTCTGGTGGCGGATAGCTGGATCTGTACCATTGAATCTAAGTCCAGGTTGCTCCAATGCACGGAACATCAGAGAGTCTTATATGAGGCGCAACAACTTCACGGGTCCCCCAGTGCATGGTAGGCAAATCAACTTGCCTCCCTACCTGCTGGACATCAGTTCACATGGACAGAATTCCGGAAGGAATTTCTTTCTTATCATGTTCCTTCCGTTATAATTCAACGGAAACTCAAGTAGTTTCTAGTCTTAAAATAAGGAGGGAGGGATGCATACTCACATTCGCGAGTGTTCAACAAACTGGCACAGTATGCGCTAGAATATGTGAACACTGAGGCTCAAAAGTGTGAATGGTTCTTTCGCAGCCTAAATTCCAAGCTAAAGGAAATACTCATCTTAGCAGATCGAAATAACTTCAACGAGTTGTTGAGTGCTGCCATCTTGGTTAAAGATGCTCAGCGAGAAGTGCAAGCTGTGAAAAGAAAGAAAAGTATACCTACAACTTCCGCACAAGCAGGCACACCTTTTCTTCTCTGGTGGCGGTGCGTGAACCAGCCAGGATCGGCCGGTCACCGGTGATTAGAGAGCGGCGGCGAGGAGTTCGGTTTCGGGACCCACGAGTGGTGTGCATGAGAGTCGTTTCAGCTTGGGCACGACGAAAACGGACGAGCTGTGTGTCGTGCTGGAGTTGTGACTCGCGGTTTTCACCGTGCGGTCGCCTTTCCCTCGGTGAGCTGGCTGCACGCGGCGCTCGGCGGTCGCCCATGTGAGTTTCTCTCGGTTTGAGCCGGTTTCCTCTGTTTTCAGTCACTGACATGTGGTTTCTCTCGGTTTGAGCCGGTGAATTTTGAGATTTTCCTCCGATCGGTGCAAACCGACCCTCGGGTATGAAACCTTAAAATTCCCGATCGTTAATCATTTTTAGGGCACCAAACTGAGCACGTAGGAACAAGACTAGGTGGCCAATCTTTCTTCTTTACAAACCCTAGCACGAAACCCACTGTAGAGGGCCTACTCCGAGCTTTTCCAACGGCGGTAATGTCGGGAGGCCTCGGTCGCACGATGAACCCTAATTTGGAGCTATTTCCGAGCCTTTTCACCACTGTACCAAGCTTCTCTAGCATTCATCAGTGCTCTAGGGCTTGGAAACCATAGGTGGGAGGGTGTAGGGCGTCGGGGCGACGCCACCGAACTCTCACCGAGCCGCTGCACCGTTGCGAGGTAGGTTGGGGCTTTGCCGGCCCGGGGAAAGACTCCCAAAGTGTTCAGCGAACAATTTAAGGGACTGGCGGAAACTAGCAGCACGGGAGATGGCTGGACGACCGAGTTTCCAAGGTGCTCCGGCGAGCTCCGGCGGCGCGGGACGCGGGGGTCGCGAGGTTGAAGAAGGCATCACCGGGCCCGCGTGTCAGTCGCTCGTGAGGAGGAGGCCAGATCCTCTGCGGCATCGGATCACACTGTGGCAACACGGGAAAGAATTCTGTGGCCCGTGTGGCTTTATTCCGGCACTAGACATGTGTCCCCTGGACCCACCGTTAGCGTTTGAATTTTCCCGGATTAATTCAAATTGCAGATTTCCTTTAAACTTTAGAAGAGCATAACTTTAGTGATTCAAATTGGGTTAGATTCAGGTTGAAAAAATCTATCCAAATATGCAACCCAGTTTGTATTAAAGTCATTATTTAATTCTGGAAAACTCTTTACACCTTTTCAGCCAACGAATTTTAGACGATGTTTGGTTCATCCAAAAATCTTCAAAGTTTGGCATAATATTATTTAGGTTGTTATTGAACTCCTGTAACAATTTCATCTCATTTGAAGTTGATTTGGTTAGGAGAATTCAGGTTTCAATTTCCTGTGTTCAAATGAATACAGAAACATTTTCAGAGAATTTCGAAAACTTGGAAATTCAGTTCTGTGCAATTCTTATCTCTAAAAATCCTAGGAAAATTCATGCAGGCTCTGTGAACTATAATTGAAATTTTAGTTCACAAAGTTTGACATGAACATGTGATTTACTTCAGAATTAAATCCTTTGTGCATAATTGCTTAGGGAATTGTTCTGAATAAACCACCCAATAAAAAGTGTTAAATTTTGGTCCAGATGATTTTCTTGTGACAAGGAACCCTCATGAAAATTTTCAGCTCCATTGGAGCCATGGATCACCACTGTGCTGTTCAACCTCTATAGATGATCAAAACACAAGTGGGGAAAATACTTCTCACTTGATCATATTGCTTAAACTCAACCCAAACCAGTATCACCAGTATCATTTTAATTTTTTAAACAGAGTTCCAGTTTTTAAACTTGTCATTAGATCTTATTAGTAAAAGCATTACAATTAAATACATATGAATATTCATATTGTGTAGCATCTACGTGAGAACGTGTGAAGGATTCAAGGTGGAGATCAAAGAGGGAGGAAAGCGAGTGATCAAGCCTTGAATCCTTGAGGGAGCTTGCTACTCGGAGCAGTTAGACTGTGTCATGTGTGGAAGAACATGGGAAAGGTGGTCACGTACAACATCAGTCGAGGTTGCTGCCGGCAACTCGGAGTATGGGTGTACATGTCATGTACTCCAGGCATGTACTGATTCGAATCCCTGTCGCTCGCGGTCATATGAGCATTCTTGCCCACTGCGTCTTGACGTAGTAATAACTGAACTTTTTTTCTGTTGAACTTGATAAGGCTGTGATGTAACTTCTATTGCAAACATGCTTGAAGAAGAGATAGTGCGAATTAAACTTTCTTTCACTTTGTGCAAGAAGCATCGCAACAAAGCGTTTCTTGTTTGATTATGGAGTTGCGATGTTGTTTGGCTCAAGTTCTTTACAATGAGGATTAAAATCTGAAAGTTAAGGATCAATATTAGGCGAGTCCTTTATGCAAATTCAGCTACCCTATTTCATTCCGTCGTGCATGTAGAGTTTTTTGTTCTAGGAGAGACGGATCAGTCTTGCTGAGCCTATGTGCTCACGCTTGCTATATGAGTGATTTTGCAGGTTAACATCGACGCTAAGAAGAAGGTTGTCCGGTGAGACTTGGAGACTTCCGAGGCATTTAACACATGGAGAACCCAGCCGCTGTAATGTCTTCGTGTTGCTAGGGAGATGAGTACGCGGGCTGGACCTCTTCTCGAGTGCTTGTTAGTTATTCGACGTGAGCTTTTATAGTCTTCCGCTGTAGTTATTTGATGTAAATTATTTACAAAGAAAAAATGTAAGCTTCCACTATTGTTTTATGTAATACATGTGTTCCTTATATGTGTCCTTTTGGGTGCCGCACAACACGGCACCACACAATGCGATTCCCGAGCAAGCGGCACGGCTCCATGAATGAACGGGTGGTTAGCCGGGTACGCGTCAATCACCCCCCTGCTGACTAGAGACCTCGACCTCGTGCATGGTCCGGGTACGAACCAACTGCAACCATAACGACAATAACATTAGCCCCATAGCATACTCCATGCAGTCCATAAAATAGTGGTAAACATAATGACAGTAACCATGCGAGACGTCTGGTACATAGATAATGTAATATTTTCACAAGCTACACCATTAACAGGCCAAATACAAATTAGTGAAATCCAAATTGACGGACTTCCTCTTTGGAAGTTCATCTCAAGAAGATTTGATCACTACGAGACGTTAATATCGCGTTGTCATCATGTATACTACTATTTATCTTCAATACGACACAAACATGGTCTCTAGCAAAAAGAACATGAGTAAGTAATGTACTCAAATCTTTCACTGGTTGAATATAACTACTCATGAGTATATTCGACCCCATTGGAAGTAATAAAACTACACTAGGTACAACAACCTCTCAAATGAGTTCAACGGTTCATTCCTCTGCCCAGAATGACCAGTTTCTACTTATCCCAGATTTTGACCTTGTACCTTGCATTTTCATAATTCAAGTCGAATACCAAAGTTAACGCTAACTTCATTATCTTTCCAACGAGTATTTATTTGCCCTCAGATCTGTTCTGATTAAAAAGTTATGATAATTCGAAGTCAACATAATTTCTGGAAGAATTTCAACAGCACCTCCATTCAAAGTTGCTGTTTTCAACTCAAAATTCTACTGAATTCCATGCTGTAACTGCAAAAACATTGAATTACAAAGATGTAACACATCTCCTAAACTTTCCAAAAATGTATCATATTATTATTTCAGATTTCTCTACATAGAGTTATGCTTGAAAAACAGAACAGTCCATAGAATGTTTTGAATCTGTCCTGGTTCTGGACAGTTTACAATCATCAGGACTTTCAACCAGTTTGATGTGTGATTCTGTTCTGGAAGTCTACAACAAAGTTGTAAAGTACTTAACCCCTTTCCAGAAATATATCGCACACATCCATTGGCTAAGTAACCTGTGAGTTATGCTCTGTTAATGTTCAGCAAACTTTCTGCCAAAACAGAGCACTCTGTTTTTCAAGTCCTTTGAACTGAACTAATAAATTTTTGAATTTTTCTTCAAAACCAGAGTCCTAAAGATTAAAACATGGTTATCTTAGTTCCTTTTCAAAATTGTTTTTAATGCAGTTATCATTATTACATGTCGGTACTACATTCCTCACCAAATGGAAAATCCTAACCGGATTATACCGGCATATACGACTTAACCGTGGCACTAAAACGGTCTCTCACACCAAGCTGTGAGACCTATACCCTGAACCACTTTCCTCGTCAGGGGAGCTAACCGAAATTGAACCGCTTTAGGTGGCGTTCCTTACCATGCTTACCTGAGTGTAGGTGCATCGTTGCATAATCAAAATACAGAATTATAACAAGTAGGTTAGTCATGCCACTTTAAGTAACTACACTAATATTGTCCTTACTTGGGCATACTAGCGATTCCTCACCGTAATCCTAAGTTTTACCGTAATACTGTCCTTATTTATTGTGTTATCCCCTAAGCAGCTCTGATGAAAGCCTAAGATGGACCGAAATCCGTACATTCCAGAATCACAGAGGATGGTGCCGCACGATGCGACACCCGACAGCACACACGATAAGAAACATAGTATTACATTGGAACTTACTAAATTGGTACAAAAGTAGTATACTATTCAGTTACAACTCCTGTACAGAGTCTACTACAGCGGAAGGTATTTATACAACTCACGCCAACACCTAACTAGCAAAAGTTGGTTGTCCGGCCCTACCGATAACCCACACTAGCTCCACTCAGCCTCAGTGCGGCGTGTACAGCTTCCACAAAGCCGTAGTCCCCGACGGAGGGTAGCCCTCGCTGGTGGACTCGTACCCCAAGTCCGTGGGGTACTCCTCACCTGCAAACACTTATAGCAACAACCGTGAGCATGATGGCTCAGCAAGTCTTAACCGACTCTCCTGCACATGAAACTCTACATGCAAGTCATACTCAAATATAGGATGATAATTTGCAGCAAATGGACACGTCTACGAGTTCATCCTTTGTTCATCTTTTAGCCACAAGTTAAGGGTTCACAAAGCTGAAATTTAGTGAGCAAAATTTGGTGGCACACATGTAGCAATACAAGTTATTCATATCAGCAGTACTGAATCACAACATTCCATATTTTTAACCTAAGTCATGACAAAGTGAACAAGCGGTACTCATAACCGTGAGGGACGGCGAATCGACTCGTTGTACACCTGCAGGGATACCCGAATAGCACATCAGGTACGCCCATCCGCGGAGCTGCACAGCACACTCACTCGATGTCATATGGAACAACCTTTCACCAAATAGCCCAAACATCGAACCGGTGACACCCAAATGGACAGGAGGTTCCCTACACGGAGCATCTCTCTATGCCCGTTAGCGGATTTCCACCTTGCTTCCCTCAACCTACACCTATAAATCGGTCCGTTATGCCTCAACGCAGGGAGGTATAGGTTACATCAGTTTATCGGACCCCATATATCCGATATGTCTTCGGTACATTCAACCTTTTTCAGTAGGGCCGCACACGGATCAGTCCTCAATCAACACGGACAGGGCTATGCACACAAGACTTCCTCTTGCTGCGTCCTAGCCCCTGCCTAGTCTCATTTTCTTTCTAAAGTTGTCTCACATCTCGAACCAATCCCGTCTGTGGCAACTCCTATACTCGCGAGTAGATTCCAACTACTCGACTCGTACCGGAGTCTATCAACATTAAGCCAAGCATGATGTACATGAGGACTTAGACACTACCCTCATTCTCTTGTAATATTATGGTTATGCAATTGGGGTTTAATCCATCCTACACCTAATGCACATACATACTCCAAGCTATGTGGATATAAAGCAAAACATTATAAAACTTGTTAAACGCAAACTGGGGCTTGCCTTGTTGATTCTGGTCAGGGGTTAGGGTCTCCTCGGGAGGTATGAAGTCCGGTATCTCTGGGGTCTCCTCGCGTTCAACGACTACAAGCAATCAATTTAACGATATATCAATTTAAATGCAAATATGTTAAACTTAGCATATAAAGACTATAAATCTAGCTAGACATCTTATTTGGCTTTGAATTTTTTACTGTAGCTTGGTAAGAACCTAAACAGAGACTTTACCAAGTTTCATCTGAAGCAAAGCTTATTGGAGCTCTGCACAAATAAAAGTTTAAATGGGCATTACTAGAGCTTCTAAGAATTTCCAGGCATTTTCATGGATCAAACCATTACTTTCGGAAAAAGAGTTTGAAGTGGTTCTAATGGAGTTGGTTTCATGTAATTTGAAGAATCCTAGAGAAAGTTATGCCCTAATCAAGATTTGAGAAAATTCTGAAAATGTTTTTGTACCTTTTTCTCTTTTGTCAGGGCAGTTCACTTCATCACACCATTAGGGAGACTAAATGAACTCGGATGGATTTGAAATTTTTCATGTGACTCAAGTATTTTCAAATGAACACCCTACCCAAATTTCAGAATTTCCATAAAGGAATTCTCCAGATAAAATTACCAACAATTTAAAATTTAGGGCATTAATTCTAGAAAAGTAATAAGTTTCATGAACTGAAACTTGTTTTGCTAGATAGTACTCAGGGGGCTGAATCTAACAAAATTTGGTTCACTCCATTTGGACAATCCTAGCGAAAAGTTATAAATTTCTAAAGTTTGGGCTGATTCCTGAATTATTTTCCTAAAGAAAATCCCTTCCCGCGCATAAACAGCGACTGACAACGCGGTCCGCGTGTTTAATTTAAAATAACTCCCACGCGCGATTAGCGCTGTGGCTGACACGTGGGACCCGGGCCTTCGTCTACCTCACGACGCCGCCGCCCTGAGCCGCCGGAGCTCCGGCTTGGTCGGTGTTCCCGACGACCTAGCTCACCCGCGATGGTGAAACTCGCCGCCCCTACTTAACTTCGGATGCTGGACACAATGGACACCTCGCTGCCACCGGCTAACCGGAGTAGCTCGCCGGCGACGAGCGCTGTGCCACTGCACCTCATCGGCACCGTGTTCACGTCGCTCCGGCCACCCTCTTCGCGCGCTAAGTTCACGGTACACTCGGGAAGCCTCGGCATGACCTCGGTTTGGACCCAAACTGCCGGCAAACTGGACCTCACCGGCGACCCCCTCTTCCGCCAAACTGTTCCTCGGTGAAACTAGGGTTTCGGTGGGTCTTTCTTGCTGGTTCTTGATCGAGGAGAAGCGCAAGGACCTCTAGGACGTGTGTGGTGTGCAACTCGACCGGCGATTGCCTCTGTGCAACGAATTTTGCCGTCGACCGATCGCTAACCCAAATACAAACCGTGGAGGAAAACTAGGAATTCTTGCTCTACACCGCATGAAACGGCAAACGGTCTTCTCCTACGGCTTCCGCACAAGCAGGCGCACCTTTTCTTCTCTGTTCGTGGTGCTGAAGCAGCCGGGATTGGCCAGTCGCCGGTGATCAGAGAGCAGCAGCGAGGAGTTCAGTTGCGGGAGCCACGAGTGGCGTGCGTGAGAGTCGGTTCAGCTTGGGCACGAAGAAAATGGACGAGCTGTGTGTGGTGCTGGAGTTGTGACTCGCGGTTTTCACCGTGCTGTTGTGCGGCCGTCCAAACGCAAGAAATCAAGGGTGTGCGCATGGTTCCATGGTGAACAGCCGCCACTGCCACCTCCGGCGAGCTGCCACTGCCGCCCCGGTGATTTGCACCGTCGCCAACCACTGCTTTTAGGCTTCCTATGTCATGTAGGTCACCAGTAAGCAATCCGTTAGGGAATGCGAAGAAAAAGTTCAGGCGCAGGCTAGCCACTGGTGATCCACTGCCATCTCCGGCGATGTCTAGCCGCCATTCCGGCGACCTTCTCAGCATAGGACTGTGACTGCTTCCCTCTCCATGCCATGTAGATCACCGGCACGTAATCAGATGGCCGATGCGAAGGAAAAGTCACCACCCCGGCTAGCCGGCAGTGAGCCTCACCGGCGGGCAGCCCCTCCCCCACAGGTACCCTACGTGGCGCCCACTTGACACCCACGTGGCACGCCAGATCAGCAAAGGTGCGCACTTGGCCAAACAATCATCACCACCTCGCACACCTCGGTCTAGATGGTGCCCATGTGGCGCACACGTAGTGTACGTGTGTCATGACGCATAAGCAGTTTAGAACACGTGGCATCCAAGCTGGCACCATGTCAGCAAAGTCACACACGTGCGGCAGCCACCTCTGCATGTTGCATGCATGGCCGCCCAGTCACCTTCCACCTAGGCGCCACCTCTGATTAGTCTATACTTATCCCCCCAAAACAACTTTGTGGACCTGGTCCACCTACACCAGACACACACACCTCTGCACACCTTCTCGGCCATTCAAAAAAGAAGAATACATGCACACATGTAATAGCTCGCAAGCACCACCTTCGCCGGCTCCTCCAGCAGGATCTCGCTGACGCTTCAATGGGATTCTCGGCCGCGCACCAACATCAAAGCGTTCACCACATAGAGTATATCACCGGCACATAGTTCCTTAGGTCGCACGAAGAAAAAGTCATAGCTCCGGCTAGCCGCCGATGAGCTGCTCCAGTTAGCGGCCACCATGCACCGTTGACCATATGTGGTGTCCATGTGGCCACACATGGCGTGACGTGTTACCGAAACCACAAAAGCAGCGGCCCAGTCAGCGACACACAAGCATGTCACACACACATGTCTACGTGGCAGTAGATGTGGCAGCATCTCTACGTGGCAGTAGACGTGGCAGCCACATCATGAAAATGCTTATGTGGCAGTCCAGTCACTCACCACATATACGTCACCTCAGCATAGCCTATTCCCCTCTCCACTAGAACCAGCCCATAGACCTGGTCCACATAAACCAAAGGCACCTGTCGGCCATGGCCCACCTGTCAGCCACTATGCACTGGGAAATTGCTAAGGCCACCACTGAGTGCACACAAAAAGAACTTAAAAAATACATCTTACGGTGCAAACAATTTCAGAAAAATCTGTAAAAATAGGAATAAACTATTAGAGGTAATAACATAGAGTAATAGCCCAAATGAATTCTGCAAATTTGTTAATTACTAATAATTCTCTAAATGTGATCTTCAAATAAAATATGATCTTCACTAAAAATCCTCTAAAAAAACTCCCTACAACCACACTGCTAGGATTTGTTCCAATTTCTTGGAGTTTCCTTGGATTTAGCACTTATTCATGCAATTACGTACTATAGCAACCGAGGAATTTGACGAGGAACCAGAAGGCCGAGATTACGAGGAACTTCTAAAAGTCTGTGAAGGCAAGCTCTAACCTCCTTGATCATGATTGCTCCTATGAATTAATAAAATTGCCCTGATAGCCTGTTTTAATATGCATGTTTTTCGTGATTATTTTTAAACGTTGTAGTAACTAAAACCCACTTGACTAGTGGTTGCTTAGTCACGTGCATGACATGTGAAGTTCCACGAACCCTCCTTGACCTTGTTGACTTACTTCCTTTATTCCCTAAGGCCCCGTCATCACAATATAATGTGATGACACGTGTGATTCCTTGACAGTAGAATGCTTAGCAACCCTCGCGATGTTCGCATCCCGACTCGCTACAATTAATCATCGGACTTGCGAAAAGTGTTGAAAAGTGTCTTGGTGGTGTGAGTTAGGAAGTGGGTTGAGAATGGTGTTATACAACTTGTGTGGGGTGAAGTGGGAAAAGTGGAATGGTTGAGGCGGGATTTGGTGAATGAGTTGTGTGTGCTTTGATGTAATCCACCTGTCGTGTACCTTGATGGAGCCGCCTCAACAACTCAAGGACCGGTTCATATGACCTCGTCATAGTGATTTCGTATAACCATATAACCTGTATGGGCAGGACTCCCTCTACCTTCTTGGTGACTTCCACATGAGCCATCTAGCTGGGAGAGTAATTGCCCAAATAGCCATCGGTGTGTCCCGAGGTGTGATTGTGAGGTTACTCGAGGATGATGAGGTGAATGTTACGCTACTCCCTTGCTAGGAGTGCTTGACCTGTGGGTAAAGTGTACAACCTCTGCAAAGTGTAAAATCTGGATAACCGTTATCATGGTCTTGACACACTATGTTCCGAGCTCTTGTTGATTAGTCTTAGCATGTTTCCTTAATGTAGTTGAGTGGCAGTGTTTGCCGTGTTCTGGATATTACGGCTGCGTGTTGGAACTAGTAAAGCCTTGGGGCTTGAACAAATAAAACCTAGGGAACTAGCAGGATGGAGTTCAAGTCCCCACGTCCCACCAACTAAAATCAGGATACGGTTACCTCCTTTTGCTTTGCAAAACCTTCTTTCAAAAGCAACCCTGCATGAATGCTTTTCGGCAACTCTAAGCCGTATAGCCCTGACTTGCTACAACCTCCTTGCATGAAACACATCCCCTTGAGTAGAGTTAGGGCTTGTTAAGTACCTTCCGTACTCACTCTTGCCTTCTTCACAACCCTCAGATGCAGAGGAAGAAAGCGAAGAAGAAGACGAAGCGTGATTTAATGATGAGTAGGTCTAGTCCTGTGCCCAAGGCTGCCTGAGGGCTGGGTGTCGCCTATTCCTCTGTAGTTTGACATTGTCTTTGTGTTTTTAGTGGCCCTGCGAGGCCCATGGACTATAATCTAAGAATTGCTTGTAAGACCTTAACGGTCCTGTTGAGAATAAGTTAATGTATGGAACTGGATACATTCTATTTTGATTACCAACTACTGATCCAGGGATTGGTACGGGATGCACAAGTGGGCCCCAAGAGAGGTGGGTCCCAACAGAGTGGTATCAGAGACGTACTTGGCCGTAGGATGAAACCTTACAGTTACCCAACACGATTTGATGCCTATTTTACCAAATACAAGACCAATCACGAAAAGTATCTCTCCCCTCTATGTTTCTGCTCTCGTATCTCGTGAACACTCTATTTGCCTACAAGGATAACCAATACCCTTTCAACCTATCCTAGAATATGGATGACCCACACTAATGGTTATCGAAAGTCTCCCCAAGACTGGACTTTCACACTTTCACAACACCTACACATATCTTTCTTGAAGAATTCAGTCATGCCGACCCATTGTCGGACCAACAGAAGGGAGTACGACTACAACTGTCAGAAGTTACACGGTAACATCATCAACCCTACTTGGAGTGATGTTGAAATCATAGCCTAAGAAAAAACTACGCCCATCCTTCTGTACCTCAACCGTAGTCGTAGAACACTGGTATGACTGTAGGTCCCTATGTAGACTAGTTTATGTCATAAGCTAGAGTGAGTCACGAGTAGTGCGCTAGGGTAGTATAGTATATAGGAGTTTGTAATCTAGCAATGATTTGTGTGGTTTGTTCATTTTATTTGGCTTTTAAATTGAGTGGCAACTTGTGTGCTCTAACTACAATACGGACCAAATAACCAAATGGAAGAAATAAGTTGTTTGCTTAATAAAATAAATACATATCAGGTACGTGTATCTATATACACACGTATACCTATATGTATATCAAATAAAACCCACCTACGATTAGAGGGTGTATATATACGACATGAAACTCGAATCAGATACACACATATACACGGGTAATAATAATAATAAGAAATATATGTATAAAGCATACAAAAAAACAACTAACTAAAAATCTCTCGCAATCCATTGTATGGTCCTTAAGAAATTCGTCCGCATTCAAGCTCGTCGTGCGTGTGCCGCACAAAGGAGAGGACCACATTCAGTAGGAAAGGTCAATAACCTGGACGAGTAAGTGTCCCCCAAGAAGGAATTGGAGAGGTAAACCAGGAGGGTCACATGACACCTGAAGGAGAGTCGATGCCGCCACCTCCACCCGCAACATTGGCTGATGTAGTGGCTTTGCAGACACAATTTATGCAAACCATATCCCAAGGGTTACAAAGACAACAAGGCCAAGAAATACCACCTCCACCCAAGATGTCCGAATTCATGAGGCTCAGGCCGCTAGTCTTCGACGGTACCAATGAATATCCGTAAGCAGCCGACAACTGGCTACGGAACATAAACAAAAAACTCAACATAGCCGCTGCAACAGATCAAGAGCAAGTTTTGTTGGCTACCCACTAGCTAACTGGAACAGTTGGAGAATAGTGGGATAATTACAAAGAAGCAGCCTCAGAGCCGGATGCCATCTGCTGGGTAGAGTCTTACATGTGGCGACAAATAATGATACATCTTTTAAATACAAGCCAAGTGAACGAATACATAAAAGTCTTACATAATTGTCTCAAAAGACTATTAAATGTTAGATACAAATAAAGTAACACAGCGGAAATGAAGTATTGTGGGCTCCATCATGTGTGTTGCCCGGGGGACTCCGTAAACCTAGAATCAATCTTCAAGACTAAAGTCGTCGTTGTTGTACTCCACGTCTTCACCATGGCCTGAGCAGCAAATAAATCCAACAACGAGCAATCTTGATTACCAATTGTACTCATCAAGTGTGGGAAAGTAATGTTATGCAGAATAGAACAAGGAAAGGCTTAAATCATGGTATTGCACTATGCATTAATTCCTATCACCTTAGCTTATTAAGCACCTATATTACTAGATAAGTGAAGTAGTCCCAATCCCATAACTTCATTGCCATTGTTAAGCTCCCCGCTTAACATCCTCAGCTTCTCAATTCATCATCCTCTAATCATGAAGAAGTCGGGGCCGCTCTTGACTGTGAGCACGTCTATCATGACAGTTTCTAACTCTGCAGAGTGTGTACCTCTTTACTCACAAGTAGTGATTTCATCCCCCGTTGCCGGGTGGGCTAAAGAACCTCCATTTTGTCTATGGCTGCGTACCACTTTCACACTTCTCAGGTGTGTGGCCAAGAGATCACTACGAGACGTTTACAAAGGGATTCCCGACAAGCATGAGCCCACTGAGGTTTCACCCATAACAGCATCCAGGAGGCACCAACCTCCGCTGAAGTGGCCCCCTCTTGAGCCTTGCGGTTACTATGGTAGTCTAGCTGACACCTATTCCCCGCACCTTCCAAACACCCACACTACGTCAGAAATACACCTAATTAATTGGCAAAGCTGCCCCATCTCAGCATGTGGTGGCACGGTAAAGCCAGGTTAAATGCTCCATGAACAGGTTCTTATAGCCCAGGCAAGCACTAAACACGCACCCGAGTCTTGTGCACACAGCACCAACCAAAACATCCAGCTTTCCTAGATTCCTATCTCTACCATTATTCATCATATATCATCAATAGTGAATCATCAAGGTTTGCAATTCATATCCCAAGTATCCATATTCTAAGCATGGCTAAGCATAGAGAACATCAATAATAAATATGCTAAGTATTACCCAATCGTAGGCTACAAGGAGTAAGACATGAAAAGCTAGGGAAACATCCTCACAGGGGTTTCATATTTCATAACTCAGTGTAAATAATTCTAACTACACATCCTAGCTTCGGTGTAAAGTGGTCAAGGACACTTGCCTCCTTCTTGTTGCTCGGAGAACGGAAATTCTTGCTCCTGGAGGTTGAGAACCGGCTCTGGGGCTCGTTCTACTCGTGCGCACATACACATAGCACAACAAACACATTCCATAAGAAATCATCCACACATACACTCATGCAAGTCAAATATGCATAAAACATATCTTCACATTATTCTTTTAACCTAAAATCACTAAAGTCTATATATATATATATGTATTTATTTTGGGGCTCTTATAATGAAAT
Source organism: Neostapfia colusana (assembly GCA_030760725.1). NCBI lineage: Eukaryota > Viridiplantae > Streptophyta > Magnoliopsida > Poales > Poaceae > Neostapfia > Neostapfia colusana. Next base: position 95,933,900 of record JASWHV010000007.1, on the reverse strand, counting down.
TCTCATTTTTAACCTCATACTATGTTCATACCAAATTTTTGGTGTTTATATGTGAAATTTTTAGCCATGAGAATTGCATAAAAAAGGATCTTTTCTATCTAAGGAAATTTTCACATTTTCTTATCAATTTCTAAACAACAATTTCCTATTCCAAACTCTATATGAACAATCCCTAGAGTATTTATTATATTTACATATATTCATATTTACTTTCATGTCTAAAAGGTTAATTTCTGCACTAAAAACAATATTTAAACATTAAAGAATATATATTGCTCAAAATTTCATATACAGAAGATTCAGGGCTTTCCTAAAAGTTTAAATCATTTCGTGAGACCTATGTGTGTCGAATACATTGGCTTTGACGATAAAAGTTTTGAATACTACCAAAACACCTTTTTAAAAAGGTCCGACTCTAGGTCCGAGCTCCTGCAAGGTCCGACGATAGGTCCGACTTGTTTTGGGTAGCTCCGGCAAGGTCCGACGTAAGGTCCGACTTGCTTTGTCTAGGTCTGACTTATTTTGGCTAGGTCCGACTTGTTTTTGCTAGCTCCGGTGCTAGGTCTGACTAGCTTTGGTATGTTCCGTGCTAGGTCCGACTAAGCTTTAGTAAGCTCCGGTGCTGGGTCCGACTAGCTTTGGTAAGCTCCGGTTCAAGGTCCGGTTAGCTTTGGTAAGGTTCGGAGCTTGATTGCAATGGTTCTGCTTTTAACTTGTAATGTTTCGAACTTGGTTTACTCTTATGGAAAGTTTGTTAGTATTATTTTACTAAGTTTTTGATGTGTTTTGGTGGTTATGGCTGATATCATTTTGCTATGGTTTACAACATGTTTATGTGAGGTGCTCACGTAAGATGTTGTAGTTTCGGAACTAACGAGAGTCAAGTCGAGGACTTGTGCTTGGAAGTATTGGTTGTTTATTCATGTACAGGTGTTGCTTGAGTTCAAGACATGGCTGGTGAGGGGATCCATTGAACTAATCTTAGGGAGAAGATGAGATTCAACAACCATGTTCGGGAGGAATTGTGGTTGAGTTGATCGGGAGGTTGCGCAGTATGTTTGAATCAAGAACAATGCATATGAAGGTATCTTGGACGTTGTTATAAGATGTTTGCACATGTGCAAGGATTTCATGAATGTGGCTGCATGGTTCCAAGGCACGATGAAGAGATGTGGACGTAAAGAATTTGTCGGAAAGGTCCAACCGACTAGGTTATGGACTCAGGCTGCGGCTGAGTCGTGTTTCACTCAAATATGGAAAGTTTTGAGTTGGTTATGATAGGATTTCGTGTGGGACATGATGTTGAGTTGTTTTAGGAATGTTTGGTACGTTCCTAAAGTGTTTGGAAGTCTTAAGATTGCTTCTATCTGCGTATAGAAGAGTCTTGAGCAGTATTGGAAAGTTACAGTTGGAATCCAAGTAGGAGTAGGAGTCCTAGTTTGAGTTGAGTTGGCCTTTGGGCTGGTTATATAAGCAAGGGAGGCCAGAACTCATGGAGCACGACTTTGGGTCTGTTCCTCTTGTGTTTTGATAAATAAAATTCGTATTCTAAAGGAACTTTTGTGCCTTGTTTGTCCGACTTGTTTCAGACAAGTTTTTCTCATCGAGTTTCTGTTCAGCACTACCTTGCTTCGGTGGTTTTATCATAACTCAAGTTTTACAGATCCAATTGATGTGATTCTTTCTGGGTTGTCTTCACAACTTGAATATCTATCATCTGTGAAAATTTCACGGTTATCGAATTTGTGGTTTCTGATCTACACGATTTTCTTTGCAGTATTCCAGAACTGTTTTTCTGGCGTAGGACAGATTGACCTTTGTTCGATCTTTCGATCGTAACTTGAGTTTCTCTCAATGGATTTTCATGATTCTTGTTGTGACGTCTTCGTGACTTGATTCTCTACAATCTATACTAGTTTTGTCACAGTTGAACACGTTCAGATTAGTCACACACGTGGTTTCTTGTAACACCCCAAAATTTTGTTAAAACCCTAAATCATGTTAAGAGGGGAATTTAAAATTTTTTGGACGTGTTGCATGTTTTGCAAAAATTCAAATTCAAACTGGAATTCAAATTAAACTCAAATCACAAAAGAAATAGAAAAAAAGAAAAAGAGAAAACAGAAAAAAACCGGCCAGTGGGCCGCAACCGACCAGCCGGCCCACCCAGCAAACGGCGCCAGCCCGCAGCCTCGCGCGCTCCTTCCTCCCACTGACAGGCGCGGCCCGCCAGCCCTTCTTCTACCTCGCGCCCGCGCCGGACTCTCTCTCACCCGAATCGAAACCGATCGGGAATTCTCGCGTATCCCAGCCGAATTTCGTTCGGGGGCGACGCAAACTCGATCTAAACCACACGCCGCCCTTCCCCGTCTATAAAAACCCCGGCCTCGTTCTGTTTTTCCCACGCGATCTGCTGTTTTTCCTCCGGTGAGAACCGAGCCTTCTCCGGCGAATTCTGGCCGATCTACGCTCGGAAATTCCGATCTAACTCGCTGGTCTTGATCCACCGCCTCCGGGGAACCTTGCAGGTGCAGAAAACCCGGTGACTTGCGGTGTAAACAAAGCGCCGACTTGCCTCGCCGTGAATTCACCTCGGACCTCATCGCCAATCACCTTCCAGGACCTCCGAGCTCAAGAAAACCCCCGAGGTGAGATCCCCGACCTCTCCTCCACCGATCAATGCCATAAGATCACAGTTTTAGGAGGAATTCTCGAAGATCCGAAAGTCTCCGGCGAGATCGCCGCTTCCCGCCGCCGTGCGCCGCCGGCAGCGCCGCCCGCGTTCGATCAGTGCGACGTGGCGGCTTGTGCGCCGTTTATTTTAAATCGCACGGTAGGGTTTAAATCCCCGCGTACCGATTCGATGTTATAATCTCAGCCGTCGGTTTAAAATCGGACGGTCCACGTCAGCCCCGCGTTATAAAGACTGGAAATCTTACGTGCTACCCCCTGGGGTTCTCGGGAAATAAGAGCTAGCCCGGAAACTTCTGATCTAGCCCCTGGAACTTCAGAAAATTATGTAAATTCATTTAAAAATCAGTTTTAGCCCCTGGACTTAATAAAAATCTGGAAAAACTCCTCTGTTATGTATAGCTAGACCCCTGAAAATTGTTAAAATAATATTATAGACCCTGTAGTGGGGTGAGTTTACCTTTTTAGCCCTGTTTAATGTTTAATTTAGGAAATTGAATATGTGGCTAGTGTTTAAAATTTAAAAACTGGGACAAACATATTGTCAAAAATTAAATTAAAAACTTTCTCAGTATTTAGAAAACTTTGCAGTGAGATAAAAATATATTTTGGGCTGAAATGAATCTGTTTAATTTATTATTCACATTTAGGGACACATTTTTAAGTAAAGAATAGTTCTGGAAAATAGGGAAAATAATTGTAAAATAGTTTACATCAGAGGAAAAGGTCAAAAATATATTAGTAAATATTTTAGATCAGAATCTATTCTGTTTAGATGATGTGTCTTGTTATTTTCATAATAAAGTTCACATTTAGGCATAGGAAATAAATCTGAAAATATAGCAACTAGTAAATGATAAATGGAGTTCTAAAATACAAAAATTCAGTTTAGGGTTGGTAGAAATTCTGAAGACACTTATGAAGAAGGAAAATACCTTTCATGCATACTTGGTAGCAAAAAGGTGTAGTAGTTGAATATAAGTAATTTATTTAAATTGGAAACTCATATATATAGTATGTAAGTATAAATGTGAACACAAAAGTAGGAATCATATACACATGATTAAAAGTGCATGCAAGCCACAAATCAACACACATAGAGTAACCACAACACATATAATGGTGAATGACTTTCATAAATATGAATGTGTGGTTTGTATGAAGTGGAAGTGTGAACTATTTCTTATGGATTGTTGTTTTTCTTTTGCTATGTGTGATGGTATGATGTAGAACCTGCTCAAGAGCAAGTTATTCCTTTCCAAGATCAGGACTACCCATTTCAATAGCAGCAGGAAGGAGGCAAGTGTCCTTGACCACTTTGATCCTATGCTAGGATGTGTAGCTAGAATTATTTGCATTGTCAAATGAAAATATGAAACCCATGCTAGTAAGTTTCCCTAGAATTGCATTATCTTATTTCCTTGTAGCTTGGGTTGGGATTTATTTTATCATGTCATTTATTATGCATATGCTTAGCCATGCTTAGAATGGGATATTTGGGATATGAGATCATCAGTTTATTTTACCATACTCTTGAATGAGATATTGTGAGTTATGTAGAGGTAGGGATCATGGCAAGTTGGATGTTTTGGTTGTGTGCTGGGTGAACGAGACTCGGGTTTGTGTTTAGTACTTGCCTGGATCCTAAGGACCGGTTCATGGAGCATGTAACCTGGCTTTACAGTGCCAACCACATGCTGAGATGGGGCAGCTTGGCCAATTAATTAGATGTATCCCCGGCGTAGTATGGGTGTGTTGGATGGTGCGGGGAGTAGGTGTCAGCTGGACTACCAAATGAACCGCAAGGCTCAAGAGGGGGCCACTGCAGCGGGGTTGGAGCCTCTTGTATGCTGTTAGGGGTGAAACCTCAATGGGCCCACGCTCGTCGGGAATCCCTTTGTAAAGGCTTCGTAGTGATCTCCTGGCTACACACCTGGGAAGTGTGAATGTGGTTCGTAGCCACTGGCATAATGGAGGTTCTTTTAGTCCACCCGGCAACGGGGGATGAAATCACTACATGTGGGTACAGTGGTACAAACTCTGCAGAGTCAAAACTGTCATGACAGTCGTGCTCACGGTCAAGACCGGCTTGGACTTATTCATGATTAGAGGATTGATGGTTTTGGAAGTTGTGAATGTTAAGCAGGGAGCTTAACATTGGAAATGATGTTATGGTTATTGGATTATGATGATGGGATGGGAGATTGGGACCATTTCACCTGTGTAGTAATGTAGGTGCTTAATAAGCTAAGGTGATAGGTATTAATTGCGTAGTGCTTTAACCATGAGTTCAACCTCTCCTTGTTCTAGCCATGCATGATATAATTTTCCCACACTTGCTGAGTACCATTGGTACTCAACCTTGCATATTTTGTTGGTTTATATTGCTGCTCAGGTCAAGATAATGAGGTGGTGTATAATGACCAAGACTTTGGACCCGAAGAAGGTTTCTAGGTTCATGGAGACCCCCGGGCAACTCCTGTGATAGAGCCCTCAAGAATAATATTCCGCTGCTAGTTTATTTACTTGTGATGAACTTATTATTGTCCATCGAGACATTTGCTATGTAAGACTTATTTATTATTCGACACCTGGCTTGTAATAAATGATGCTTCACTATTTGTCATCACATGTATGAGAAAATGATCCTGACATACATGTGATATTCACTTGGTTGTTCTTCGGAAAAACCGGGTGTGACAGAAGTGGTATCAGAGCCAAGGTTGCCCGTAGGAACGTGGACCTAGGTAGAAATGGACGTATTTAAGGACCCTATTTTCTTAAAAACTATTTTACAAGGTGTGTGTTGAAAAGTGTTATTTAATGGAGTCACTTTCTTCATCTTACCCCAACATTCATTCAAAATAGGATTTTTGTTTAAAAGTTTAACTAACCTAAGTTTAAATGCTTTTTGTTTTAGATGGTTCGCATGATTCGCACAGCTCGCATGTCCACAGGAGGGAGAGTTCCCGTAGTTGCCCTTGCCGAAAGAGAGGAGAGCCGTCCGGTGACGTACCTTTCCCACGGATTGGCAGTAGGAGGCTTGTTGCGCCGTCTTCGACGTATGCTCGAAGCCGCCGGCAATACGGGCAAGCTAATCATCCACTATAACTCCACCAGGACCATCCGCGAGAAGAGGGAAGAATGGAGCTCAGAGATGAGGATTATACACGAAAATCGGCTGCTTAAGATCCACCGCTCTCCAGCTTGTAGAGCAACACAGGTCGATGCGGAGAAGGATGTCACCTGGGAGGCCATCACCTGCCAGAGTCACATCTATCGTCGCCACCTGGACAGGACGGAGTACACGTATGTCCTCCAGCGTGAGAGTGGTACAACGGAGTACAAGTACCCGCCAGTGCAGCACGGGACTTCCCATGAGCACATGGACTTGTGCTTGGAGGATGCTGCTATGCTCAGCACTCGACTGCAGGAGTGTCAGCAAGAGCTTCAGGATGTTTGGGACACCCTGAAGGAAACGGAGGCATTGCTGTGAGCCTGCTTGAGGGCGAGAGAAAGAGGAGATGGGAATGAACTGTGTGTCACCATGAATGATACATGGACTCCTGACTCCCCAGATCGCCGAGCGATCAGGCGTCGTTGCACTTCTCCACCAGCAGCCTCCCCACCCAAAGCAGAGTCAGAAGGCAGCCGAAATAATGAGGAAGATCCCGAGGAGCCAGCTCAAGAAAACGAGTAGTGTAGAGTCCTTCCCTTAGTTAGCAAGATGTTGAATAGTCGTGTCGTTACGTTAAGTTAATGGTGTGTTAATGCTTGGTGTGTGACGTGAGTTGTGGAAGCCCTGAGCAATTGTCCACAACCTCGTCTTTAGATTGTTTTGCTTTGGTGTGTGAACCCACATGAAATAATATTGCATTTATTTTTGTGTGAGAAATGAACCCTCAGAAAAGTATAACAAATCCTCAACACTTCAAAGTACAAACAAATGAAAGTAGTAAGATGATACTAAATGCTTTCAAATTAACATTGGTTGATTCTGCCAGATGGCCGGAAGAGGAAAAGGACGTGCTGCCAACCCCGCCAACAACAACGATGAGGCATGCAACCCTCATCTTTCTGGAGGCCAGGACCGGGGTGGTCGCCGTGAAGGAGTTGATCCCCTCCACCAAATGCTGGAGAATCAAAATCAGCTCATCCAGAACTTGACTCAAGTGGTGGCCAACTTGCATCAAGTTCCACCTCCACAAGCTGCACCACGCCAACCAAGGTTGAGTGAGTTTCTAGGAACTCAACCTCCATAGTTTGCAAGTGTTGCTGAACCTCTGGAGGCAGATGATTGGCTGAAGACCATTGAAAGCAAGATGAGGATCATACAGTGCCAAGGGTATGAGAGGGTGCTGTTTGCCTCTCATCAATTGCATGGACCTGCTGCTGATTGGTGGACCGCCTACGTGGCTGCCCATCATGACCCTGAGAACATCACTTGGGAAGAGTTCAAGTGTAGCTTCCGCAACCATTACATCCCAAGGGGTGAACTCAAAAACAAGAGAAAGGAGTTCTTGGGGCTGCAGCAAGGGAACATGACGGTGAGGGAATACCTCACTAAATTTACTCAACTATCCCGTTATGCTCCACGAGACATAGAGACTGATGAGCAGAAACAAGATTGTTTCGTGGAAGGTCTTACCGCAGAAATGCAGTGTGCAATGTCCTCAAGTGAGTATGAAAGCTTCCAAAAGATGGTGGACATAGCATTTGTGGTGGAAAGGAAGCTGAAGGCCTTGGAAAATGAGAACAAGAGGAAGGCCGGGTGGTCACACCAAGCCTCAGGGAGCAACACCCGCCCACATCTGATGCAGCAACCTGCAGGGCAGACGAACCGTGCTGCGGTACCCTACTCAGCACCAAGAGGGTACAACCCGAACTACAGGCCTCCCGCAGCACCAGCACAGCCGCAACGTCAGTTTGTACAGCAGCCTCTCCCCGCATATCCATCTCGACCAGCAGTGCAAGGACCTCCAAACCAACCCCAAGACAATAAAGGCCAAGCACCTAAGGTGGGGGTGCAATGTTTTAGCTGTGGTGAATTGGGGCACTACGCCCATAAGTGCCCAAAGAAGAAGCCCACGCAGCCTCAACAGCAGAATGTAATAAGAGGACGGGTGAACCACGTCACTATGGAGGAAGCACAAGAGGCACCCAACGTGGTAGTTGGTAAGTTTCCTGCCAATTTACACATTGCAACCCTGCTGTTTGATTCTGGTGCTACCTACTCGTTCATTGCTAAAGGGTTTGTTAAGAAGCATGATCTAGCAACAACACAAATGAACTATATGCTAGCAGTAAACTCTCCAGGTGGAGAAATAAGGACAAGACAAGTGTGTCCCAAGGTGAATCTAGACATTAAAGGGGTAGTGTTTACTGCTATCCTCATAGTGATAGATTCCCAAGGGATCGATATTATCTTGGGTATGGATTGGTTGACAAAACATAAAGGAATCATCCATTGTTCGACCAGAACGGTGGAACTAACTCACCCTAGTGGCACAAGAGTACAGTTCATAACAATACACGAGCCTAGGAGGGACATTAAATTAAATCAAGTTGAGGTGAAAGTCGAGGAAATCAGGACCATCAGGGAATATCCAGATGTTTCTCCGGAGGAGTTGCCAGGTATGCCTCCCGATCGGGAAGTGGAATTCGCAATTGAGCTTGTACCTGGAACAGCCCCGGTATACAAGAGACCTTATCGGATGGACTCCAAGCAGCTAGAAGAACTCAAGGATCATTTAAGAGAATTGACGGAGAAGGGGTATATTCGTCCTAGTTCCTCACCATGGGGAGCTCCGGTGATATTTGTGCCCAAAAAGGACGGAACCCAAAGGTTATGCATGGATTACCGTGCCTTGAATGAGGTAACCATCAAGAACAAGTACCCATTACCCCGCATTGAAGACTTGTTTGATCAGTTGAGGGGAGCTTGTGTGTTCTCGAAAATTGATCTCAGGTCGGGATACCACCAACTCAAGATAAGGCAAACTGATATTCCCAAGACGGCTTTCGTATCTCGGTACGGACTGTATGAATACACCGTCATGCCTTTCGGGCTAACTAATGCCCCGGCATACTTCATGTACCTCATGAACAAGGTATTCATGGAATATCTGGACAAATTTGTGGTGGTTTTCATAGATGAGATTCTCGTCTTCTCCAAAGATGAAGAAGAACATGAGAAACATCTAAGGTTGGTGTTGCAGAGGCTGAGAGAACACCAACTATATGCCAAGTTGAGCAAGTGTGAGTTTTGGTTGAAGAGAATTCCCTTCTTAGGACATATAATCTCGGAGGGAGGAATCTCCGTAGATCCCGCCAAAATCGAGGACATACAGAAGTGGAAGACCCCTGAGAATGTCGGGGAAGTTCGAAGCTTTTTGGGATTGGCTGGATACTACCGACGTTTTATTGAGGGATTCTCCAAGATCTCAAGACCCCTCACCAAACTGTTGGAGAATGGAATCACATTCACCTGGACGCCACAGTGCGAGACGAGTTTTCAGGAGCTAAAGAAGAGATTGACAACAGCCCCAGTGTTAGTTATGCCAGATATGCAGAAGAACTTTACGGTGTACTGCGATGCCTCTGGAAACGGGTTGGGATGTGTTCTCATGCAAGAAGGGCATGTCGTGGCATATGCATCCCGGCAGCTTCGGAAGCACGAGAAAAACTATCCCACACATGACTTAGAACTAGCCGCAGTGGTACACGCGTTGAAAATTTGGTGGCACTATTTGATGGGGAAGAGGACCGAGATATATACGGACCATAAGAGTTTGAAGTACATTTTCACACAGCCAGATCTCAACCTCAGACAAAGGAGATGGTTAGAGCTAATCAATGACTTTGATGTGGGCATTAACTATCATCCCGGGAAAGCAAACGTTGTGGCCGATGCTTTGAGTCGGAAAGTGCAGGTCAATAAGTTGAGCTTGAAGGACATGCCTGCAGAATTGAAGGACGAGGTTATAAGGCTCAATCTATGTCTAGTAAATAGTGGTGAAGCCATCGCCATGGAAGTGGACTCCACAATAGAGCGAGACATACGTGAGGGTCAAAAGAATGATGAGAAGATACAAGAGATCAGACAACTCATCAAGGAAAATAAAGCTCCGGGTTTTAGAGAGGATGAACAAGGAACGGTGTGGCACGGGAAAAGAATCTGTGTGCCAGAAGTAAAGGAGATCCGTGAATTGATTTTGATGGAGGCTCATGACTCTGACTATTCCATTCATCCTGGGAGTACGAAGATGTACCAGGACCACAAAAGCAGGTATTAGTGGTATGGCATGAAGCGAGATATCGCGGAACATGTTGCCCTATGTGACACATGTCAGTTGGTGAAAGCAGAACATCAACGACCCGCGGGATTATTGCAACCACTCAAAGTGCCTGAATGGAAATGGGAAGAAATCAGCATGGATTTCATCGTGGGATTGCCTAGGACCCAATCAGGATATGATTCGATATGGGTCATCATTGATAAGCTAACCAAGGTAGCTCATTTCATCCCCGTGAAAGAAAGCTACAGCGGATCCAAATTGGCAGAGCTGTACATGTCAAGGATCGTGTGTTACCATGGAGTGCCAAAGAAGATTGTGTCGGATCGAGGGACACAGTTCACCTCAAGGTTCTGGCAGAAGTTGCACGAAACCATGGGAACCCATCTGAACTTTAGTTCTGCCTATCATCCCCAAACTAACGGGCAGACGGAGAGAACCAATCAGATCCTTGAAGATATGCTGAGGGCATGTGCACTCAAAAACAATAGGAGTTGGGACAAGAACTTACCGTATGCGTAGTTTTCCTATAACAACAGCTATCAAGCTAGTATGAAGATGTCGCTGTTTGAAGCTTTGTATGGGAGAAAGTGCAGAACTCCCCTATTTTGGAACCAAACAGGGGAAAGTAAAGTGTTTGGTCCATAAGTACTACAAGAAGCCGAGGCGAAGGTAAGGGAAATTCGCAATAACTTGAGGATAGCACAGACACACCAAAAGAGCTATGCCGATGTACGAAGAAGAGAGCTCGTTTTCAACGTGGGGGACTATGTCTATCTCAAGGTGTCCCCTATCAGAGGACTTCGTCGGTTCAAGGTGAAAGGGAAGTTGTCACCTTGATACATCGGACCCTTTCAAGTTTTGGAGAGGAAAGGCGAAGTGGCGTATCAACTAGAATTACCGGCTCGTCTATCGGATGTGCACGATGTATTCCATGTGTCACAACTCAAGAAATGCTTGAGGACGCCTGAGGAGGTGTTACCCATGAATGAAGTGGACGTAGCTGAGGATTTGTCTTATGCCGAGCAACCATACAAGATTTTGGAGACAATGGAACGCCTCACCAGAAATAAAAGAATCCGGATGTGCAAGGTGCAGTGGAAGCATCACTCAGAAGAGGAAGCCACCTGGGAGCGGGAAGATGAGCTAAAGGCACAATTTCCGGAATTGTTTTCTTAGAACTACCAATCTCGAGGACGAGATTTCTTTTAAGGGGTAGAGCTGTAACACCCCAAAATTTTGTTAAAACCCTAAATCATGTTAAGAGGGGAATTTAAAAATTTTTGGACGTGTTGCATGTTTTGCAAAAAATCAAATTCAAACTGGGATTCAAATTAAACTCAAATCAGAAAAGAAATAGAAAAAAGAAAAAGAGAAAACAGAAAAAAAACCGGTCAGTGGGCCGCAACCCACCAGCCGGCCCACCCAGCAAACTGCGCCAGCCCGCAGCCGCGTGCGCTCCTTCCTCCCACTGACAGGCGGGGCCCGCCAGCCCTTCTTCTACCTCGCGCCCGCGCCGGACTCTCTCTCACCCGAATCGAAACCGATCGGGAATTCTCGCGTATCCCAGCCGAATTTCGTTCGGGGGCGACGCAAACTCGATCTAAACCACCCCGCCGCCCTTCCCCGTCTATAAAAACCCCAGCCTCGTTCTATTTTTCCCACGCGATCTGCTGTTTCTCCTCCGGCGAGAACCGAGCCTTCTACGGCAAATTCTGGCCGATCTACGCTCGGAAATTCCGATCTAACTCGCTGGTCTTGATCCACCGCCTCCGGGGAACCTTGCAGGTGCAGAAAACCCGGTGACTTGCGGTGTAAACACAGCGCCGACGAGCCTCGCCGTGAATTCACCTCGGACCTCGTCGCCGATCACCTTCCAGGACCTCCGAGCTCAAGAAAACCCCCGAGGTGAGATCCCCGACCTCCCCTCCACCAATCTATGCCATAAGATCACAGTTTTAGGAGGAATTCTCGAAGATCCGAAAGTCTCCGGCGAGATCGCCGCTTCCCGCCGCCGTGCGCCGCCGGCAGCGCCGCCCGCGTTCGATCAGAGCGACGTGGCCGCTTGTGCGCCGTTTATTTTAAATCGCACGGTAGGGTTTAAATCCCCGCGTACCGGTTCGACGTTATAATCTCAGCCGTCGGTTTAAAATCGGACGGTCCACGTCAGCCCCGCGTTATAAAGACTGGAAATCTTACGTGCTACCCCCTGGGGTTCTTGGGAAATAAGAGCTAGCCCCGGAAACTTCTGATCTAGCCCCTGGAACTTCAGAAAATCATGTAAATTTATTTAAAAATCAGTTTTAGCCCCTGGACTTAATAAAAATCTGGAAAAACTCCTCTGTTATGTATAGCTAGACCCCTGAAAATTGTTAAAATAATATTATAGACCCTGTAGTGGGGTGAGTTTACCTTTTTAGCCCTGTTTAATGTTTAATTTAGGAAATTGAATATGTGGCTAGTGTTTAAAATTTAAAAAGTGGGACAAACATATTGTCAAAAATTAAATTAAAAACTTTCTCAGTATTTAGAAAACTTTGGAGTGAGATAAAAATATATTTTGGGCTGAAATGAATCTGTTTAATTTATTATTCACATTTAGGGACACATTTTTAAGTAAAGAATAGTTCTGGAAAATAGGGAAAATAATTGTAAAATAGTTTACATCAGAGGAAAAGGTCAAAAATATATTAGTAAATATTTTAGATCAGAACCTATTCTGTTTAGATGATGTGTCTTGTTATTTTCATAATAAAGTTCACATTTAGGCATAGGAAATAAATCTGAAAATATAGCAACTAGTAAATGATAAATGGAGTTCTAAAATCCAAAGAATTCAGTTTAGGGTTGGTAGAAATTCTGAAGACACTTATGAAGAAGGAAAATACCTTTCAACCATACTTGGTAGCAAAAAGGTGTAGTAGTTGAATATAAGGAATTTATTTAAATTGGAAACTCATATATATAGTATGTAAGTATAAATGTGAACACAAAAGTAGGAATCATATATACATGATTAAAAGTGCATGCAAGCCACAAATCAACACACATAGAGTAACCACAACAGATATAATGGTGAATGACTTTCATAAATATGAATGTGTGGTTTGTATGAAGTGGAAGTGTGAACTATGTCTGATGGATTGTTGTTTTTCTTTTGCTATGTGTGATGGTATGATGTAGAACCTGCTCAAGAGCAAGTTATTCCTTTCCAAGATCAGGACTACCCATTTCAAGAGCAGCAGGAAGGAGGCAAGTGTCCTTGACCACTTTGATCCTATGCTAGGATCTGTAGCTAGAATTATTTGCATTGTCAAATGAAAATATGAAACCCATGCTAGGAAGTTTCCCTAGAATTGCATTACCTTGTTTCCTTGTAGCTTGGGTTGGGATTTATTTCATCATGTCATTTATTATGCATATGCTTAGCCATGCTTAGAATGGGATATTTGGGATATGAGATCATCAGTTTATTTTACCATACTCTTGAATGAGATATTGTGAGTTATGTAGAGGTAGGGATCAAGGCAAGTTGGATGTTGTGGTTGTGTGCTGGGTGCACGAGACTCGGGTTTGTGTTTAGTACTTGCCTAGATCCTAAGGACCGGTTCATGGAGCATGCAACCTGGCTTTACAGTGCCAACCACATGCTGAGATGGGGCAGCTTGGCCAATTAATTAGGTGTATCCCCGGCGTAGTATCGGTGTGTTGGATGGTGCGGGGAGTAGGTGTCAGCTGGACTACCAAATAAACCGCAAGGCTCTAGAGGGGGCCACTGCAGCGGGGTTGGAGCCTCTTGTATGCTGTTAGGGGTGAAACCTCAGTGAGCCCACGCTCGTCGGGAATCCCTTTGTAAAGGTTTCGTAGTGACCTCCTGGCTACACACCTGGGAAGTGTGAATGTGGTTCGTAGCCACTGGCATAATGGAGGTTCTTTTAGTCCACCCGGCAACGGGGGATGAAATCACTACATGTGGGTACAGTGGTACAAACTCTGCAGAGTCAAAACTGTCATGACAGCCGTGCTCACGGTCAAGAGCGGCTTGGACTTATTCATGATTAGAGGATTGATGGTTTTGGAAGTTGTGAATGTTAAGTGGGGAGCTTAACATTGGAAATGATGTTATGGTTATTGGATTATGATGATGGGATGGGAGATTGGGACCATTTCACCTGTGTAGTAATGTAGGTGCTTAATAAGCTAAGGTGATAGGTATTAATTGCGTAGTGCTTTAACCATGAGTTCAACCTCTCCTTGTTCTAGCCATGCATGATATAATTTTCCAACACTTGCTGAGTACCATTGGTACTCAACCTTGCATATTTTGTTGGTTTATATTGCTGCTCAGGTCAAGATAATGAGGTGGTGTATAATGACCAAGACTTTGGACCCGAAGAAGGTTTCTAGGTTCATGGAGACTCCCGGGCAACTCCTGTGATGGAGCCCTCAAGAATAATATTCCGCTGCTAGTTTATTTACTTGTGATGAACTTATTATTGTCCATCGAGACATTTGCTATGTAAGACTTATTTATTATTCGACACCTGGCTTGTAATAAATGATGCTTCACTATTTGTCATCACATGTATGAGAAAATGATCCTGACATACATGTGATATTCACTTGGTTGTTCTTCGAAAAAACCGGGTGTGACATTTCTTTAACAGATTGGTTTTCTGCTGAGGGGTGTTTTGTTGCTTCCGCTAAAAAGTTTTTATCTACCATTCACCCCCCCTCTGGTAGCTTTACACGTGTACTTCCATCCTACAATTGGTATCAGAGCGAGGTTGCTCTAATCTTTGTGATTTGCACGTGTTTTGACTAATCATCATGGAGAAATACTCCGCCAAACCGTATGTGTTTAGTGGTATTGATTTTCAGGTTTGCAAGGCACGTATGGAAGCTTTCATCCAGGTGCAAGTCTTTGCAACATGGGAAAAGGTATACAAGCCTTATGATGTGCCTTCAAACGATCAAGTCACGGCTACAAACATGAGAGATGTCGACAACAACAACAAGGCTCGGAACTTGATCATACAAGGACTAACTCAGAGCGACTTCGACCTTGTTGCACACCTCTGATCGGCGTACGATGTGTGGAGAGCACTTTGTGACTACCACAAAGGATCCAACACGATCGAGGAGGTAAGACATAATATGTTCAAGAAAGAATACATGCGCTTTGAGATGCAACCCGGTGAGTCCATTGATGACCTCTTTGCTCGCTTTAATAAAATTCTCAGCAACTTGCGTAGCGTCAATATTTATTTTTCAGATGCTGAAAATGCTAGGCAATTACTAAGTGCATAGACATGTAAATTTGGGAGATGAAAGTAACATCCATACGTGAATCCACTGTCATGAGTACTCTTACATTAGATGTGCTTTATTCTAAGCTAAAAACTTATGAAATTGACATTATATCACGTAAGAACCCAAATAAGACTATTGCATTTGTCTCACAACGTGATATGCCTAGCTCCGGCCAATCATCTAGCAATACACATGCTTTGCTGTCTTCACTAACCCTGGAACAGATTGAGGAGTTTTCATAGGAGGAGCTAGTATGTCTTTCTACTCGGTTCTCAAAAGCATTGCAAAATGTGAGAACTAGAAGGAGAGGAATATCCGGACCTCAACGATGCTTTGAATGTGGTAAGACAGGACACTTTCGTATAGATTTCCCTAACCTTTCAAGTCCTTCTAACCGTGATGAAAAGCAGAATAAAGTCAAGTCCTCTTTTGGCAACACCAACAAGAAAAAGAAGGGTTTTACAGGATGCAAACTGATAAACAGTTTCATCACCGCAATTCAAGAACTTGGCTCGAGTGATGTAGACATTGGAAGTGATGAATATGAAGATGATCTGGCAAACTTGTGCTTCATGGCGGGCAAATCAAGTATGGAGGATGCAGAACAGAACAGTGACAATGAAGAGGTATGTCCTACTTGCGAAGAAATGTGTGATGCTATTTCTCGTGCCACTATTATTGTTAAGAAAAAGGACAAAAAGTTTAGGGACAATGCTGTTAAAATTGAGTCACTAGAATCTGAAATTAATCGTTTAAAATCCTTGATTCCTAGTGATGATTCTTGTTCCTCATGTGATTTAATATATTGTAAGGGCCTCAGTTTTTGACACAAAATTGAAGTGTTCATCACCACACCACACACCTTATTTGAGGAAAGATGATGAACACAAATGAAGAGCAAGTAACCACCATCAACATGCTCATTAGAGAACAAACTCACACATTGCAAAAGTGGTATTTCCCACATGTGATATAGGTTGGCTGGACATATGAAAACTCCTACACTTTGCTAAGGATGTCCATGCCAAGTTTCACCCAAATTCAAAACCTTTTTGAGGTCATTTTGGGTATAGTTAGAAAGAGGGCAGTTTGAAACCATATTCAAATTCAAACTGTTTTTATCCCATGAATTTAAAAGTGGGAGGCATATTCTTACTCAGCACATTTTTGTGAGCTCACACACCAATTTTCACTCCATTTGGAGTTGATCTTGACATGAGCTAAGTGGGACAAATTCAAACTTTATTTGAATTCAAAACTGAACTTGTGCTGAAATTCACTCAAACCAAACCCAATTTGAATTCTACTCAATTCAAATGGCTCATGGGTGAATAATTTGAATTTCCAGGGGTAGTATGGGGTTCACTATTTACAAAAGTGATTAGGAGTAAATTTCAGAGGTTAAAATGGGGAGTGGGACCCACATGTCAGCCTCTACTTCAAATCAAACCGACTGAGACTTTTCTCACTCGGTTAACCGCGCCGCCGCTGCGATCGCCACCGAGGGAAGCCGCCACGCCAGCAGCTGCTTGCCCACGCGCGGGCATGAGGCGGTGCAGAGCCTTCTTATGGCGCCCCCCCTCCTCGGCCGAAGCATCACCCGTTCTTCCCCCGCAAGAACTCGGCGCCGGCCAAAACTTTCCGCAGCTCGGAATCGATCGGAGAGCGCCGATCACAGCTACCTCCGTCCCCTCCAGAGCCCCGGCAAGGTACTAGAGACCTTCCTCCGTCTTCCCCGCTGCTAGAATTCAGTTGAAACCGATTGATCTCGGCTGTGCCGAAAGATCAATTCCGTGACTTAGAACCGCCGCACCTCGGGCTCCCGTGGACAGCCCAACCAGGGCGTTGTCACGCCCGAGCCAAGGCACCCTTGGACGCGCTGGTGACCGGTGCTGCTCACCCCAGAGCCACAGCCCGAGTGATTGCTCACCGGCGACGAATTTCCAGTTTTCCCCTTTTGGTGTGCAGAACGACCTTCGGGTGCGATTCTGTCGAATTCATGCTCTAGAAAAGATTAGAGGGCCTCAATCCGCTCTCACACAAACTAGAAACGGTAACGCACAAGTTGCCTTCACAACCCTTGGCCGGAGAACCTCTGTACCCGGCGTAATTCGAGGTTTACCAATGACGGAATAAACGGGAGGCATCGGGCGCACGGTGAGGACCTACTTCGGGCCTTCCCCGAGCTGCCTCAAGCTCATGTCGACCTTCCCTGAGGTCCACTGATGCTTCCCGACTGGTTCCTCGAGTAGTTGAGGTGCTAGGGAAGTCAGCCGACATGGCCGAAGTCTTTCCAAGGTGGCGGCTCGTCGCCGACCATGCACCGGCCATTGTCATGAGTAGCTGACCCCAGAATCCTGTTCCCCGAGTGAAAGTAGGCAGGGGTGGCTAAAATTGTGAAGTTTGGAGCTGTATAGAAGCCGGCGGCGAGCTCTCCGGCGAGGTCCCTCGGCGGTGGAGCGCGGGCGTCGCGAGGTTGAAGAAAGGGGTGGACCCCAGCTGTCAGCGGCCGATATTTTGAATCGGGATCGGGCTGCGGCCGGGATCGGGTGTGCTGGCGCGCAAAATCCTTGTGGGCCGCGGTGTGCTGTCGCCTCGACGTGTGACGCGTGTCCCCGGGGCCCACTCGCGAGTTTAAACTTTTCCCCGATTTTCAGATTTCCTTCAAACTTCAAATCCTCATAACTTTGGCTAGAAAGCTCCAAATTGAGTGAACCAAATTTTGCTGGATTCAGATCTCTGAGTACTTTCCAGCAAATCAAGTTTCAACTTATGAAAACCCTTAATTCTCCAGAATTAATTCCTCAAAATTTAAACTGTTTGGAATTTTAAATGGAGAATCCTGAGGAGGAAAATCCTGACATTTTGCTGGTATGTTAACCAAAATATCCCAGAACTACCATAAAAATTTCAGATCCATTTGAGCTCATTTGATCCACCTAAGGTCGAGGAGGAACCCGAAGTCCTAGACTCCGTTACCCCGGAGGAACAGCTAGCCTACGACTAAGAGCAGCAAGGCAAGCTCCGGTTTGCATTAACCTTTTTACAAATTTTTATTGTTTTGAGCACATACTTGTTTACTTTATTCTTTGCATTAGAGTCTTGTTTGGAAGCCCCACTGCATAGCCAAGAGAACCATGGGTTGGGTTTAGGATTGCAAATCTCGTTAGCTACTGCATTGCTAGGATAGAGTAAGATTCGGTACAAGTCGAGTAGTTGGAACTACTCGCGAGCATAGGCTAGAGGCACTCGACTCGTGTAGTGATAGCACATGAAACACACGGCAAGAAAATGAGACCGAGTGGAGGGTAAGGGCAGCAGGACTTTGGGGCCTGTGTGCTGTAGCTCCGCTTGTGTCGATTGAGGACCGAGCTGTGTGCGTGCCTGTTTAACAAGCTAGAACAGTACCGAAGACCTACCGGCTATATGGGAACCGGGAAACTGATGTAACTCGGTTAGCTGGGTATTGAGGCATTGCCCGTCGTTCAGAGGGTAGGTTGAGAGCTCGACGTGTAAATCGGCTGGCGGCACGGAGATGCGCGTGCAGAGACCTCTTGCTCGGGACGATGGGACCGGTTCAATATTTGGCTGACGGGCGAAAGGTAGTTGTGTACGGCGTCCGTGATGGTTGTTGTAGGCAACATCGAATACGGGCGTACGTGACGGGTTGTTCGGGTAACCCTGCAGGTGTAAATCGATTATAATCGCCGTCCCTCGCGGTCAGTGAGTACCACTTGTTCACTGTACCGTGATGTAGAAAGAACGGGCTAGTTACATGTTAAAATGTTGCTGATTGAAAGATGGACTTGATTGCTAATGAATTGCTGTAGTTTAGAGCTAACTAAAGTTCATTTCAACTTTGGGCAAAGTACATAAGAGAAATGCGTTTCTTGTTTGATTGCGGCTCTCTCATGTGCCTTAGCGTAAGTTTCTCCACAACCTGCTGCTAAAACTTAAAAGTAAGGTTCTACTAATTAGGCGAGTCCTTTGCAAATTATTTTACCTCATGTACCCATCAACCCTCATGTAGAAGTTCCATGTTTAGGTGAGACGGGTCAGACTTGCTGAGCCTTCGTGCTCACTGCTTTTGTTTGAAGCTTTTGCAGGGTTCTATGAGGAAGGGACTCCCGAAGAGGAGACGGAACACCAGGAGGGGAACCCCGTCGTGTGGGAGTCGTGCACGCCACAGAGTTAGTGTGTGTGTGTGTGCTAGCAAGGACACGTTCAAGGGCTGAACGTGCACTTGATGCTTAGTCTACGCCCGTGAGTGTAGACTGAACGTATTTTGTTGTAAACATGTTCATAAACTTGTTTATGTAAAAAATTTTTGCTTCCGCTTTGTACCTTTGACGTGTGTTATACGGTGTTGTGCAACGCAGCACCCCTCAGTGTGATCCTGGCTCGACAAGACCGTGGGGTCGTGTCAGCGTGGTATCAGAGCTCGCTTGAGGTTTAACACAGTACAAAGGTCTTCTTTTTCAAAAATCAAGTGAGGAACGAGTTTGTAGCCCGTATAAGGATGTTATTAGTATATAGAAAGTGGCATATTGACCTATTTGTTATGTCGGAAAATTGTGTATCTTGGGACGTTTATGTCTTGGGGGGTACATGTTAGCGCTGTCCACCAGTGCGCACAAGCTGAAGGGTGGAGCCCCACGGGTGGCAGGTAACCCGACCCGCTTTGATATCCTTTACGACTCTTCATGTCGTTTGGGGTATTCGGGCAACGTCTGTCCCTGGCGTGCGTGGTGCAATTTGGGAGACCCCGTCACGTGGTCTGAAACGTGAACACGTAGCTCAAGGCGTGGTTGGCTTGAGAACATCCGGGCGAGTGATGACGGCCGGTTGTACAAACTGTATCGATTCCAGGCTCGGTGTGCAGCCGAGTCTGATGATTGTTTGAGTTTCTGCAGGTAGCCCGACCCCGAAACGGTAGACGTGTAGCATCCGTGTGCGAGTGACGTTTAGTGCCACTGAATTAATGAAGCCGGCTAAGTCCGGTATAGGTTTTTCTTTGTGAGGACGTAGTACCGACATAATCTGGTGACGCATCGACGTCACACCCCATTAAATGAACAACTTCATTTAAAACTTGAAGGTTTTGATCTAAAGTAGTAAAACTTGATGTAACTCCTTCCCTTGAACAAGATATTCAAAGTTAACAAGTTTTCAACTTATAAGTTGTTAAGGACAGAGCACTCTGTTTTCAGCTGAATCAAGGCTGAAGTTGATCAGAGGTTAGAGGTTGAGTTCTTTCGAGGTTGGAGTCATATGATACATTTCTGGAAAGCTTTGGAAGAGCTTTACAACTCTTCTGTTGAGGTCCATAGATGTTTCATCCGTTAACCACTCGAAAATTGCAGTAGAGTTGAAACTGTCCAGAAAACAGGACAAAGTAAAGACTCTCTGTAGACTCTCTGTAAATTAAGCATAACTTCCTGCATAAAAATCCAAAAATAGAAAATGAGGTAGTTCTGGAATGCTTATTAGATGGGTTATAACTTTATAACATAAAGTTTTGTCAGATTAGGAACAGAATTAACTGGAATTCTTGGATTAAATCAGTACCTAAAGCAGGGAGGTGCTGTCCAATTTGCTCCAGAAATTCTGTTAACTTTGACATCTCATAACTTTTGAACCAGGACAGATCATAGGCCAAGCAAATACTTTCTGGAAAGCTATTGAAGTTAGCTTTAACTTTGATGTCGAGCTCCAGAACTAGTTTTGCTTTTAACATGGCCTAAATCAGGTTGAAATGTAAACTGGTTGTCACACCCGGTTTTTCCGAAGAAGAACCAAGTGAATATCACATGTATGCCACGATCATTTTCTCATACATGTGATGACAAATAGTGAAGCATCATTTATTACAAGCCAGGTGTCAAATATAAATAAGTCTTACATCACAAATGTCTCGATGGACAATAATAAGTTCATCACAAGTAAGTAAACTAGCAGCGGAATAATTATTCTCGTAGGCTCCATCACAGGCGTTGCCCGGGGTCTCCATGAACCTAGAAACCTTCTTCGGGTCCAAAGTCTTGATCATTATACACCACCTCATTATCTTGACCTGAGCAGCAATATAAACCAACAAATATGCAAGGTTGAGTACCGATGGTACTCAGCAAGTGTGGGAAAATTATATCATGCATGGCTAGAACAAGGAGAGGTTGAACTCATGGTTAAAGCACTACGCACTTAATACCTATCACCTTAGCTTATTAAGCACCTATATTACTACAAGTGATATGGTCCCAATCTCCCATCCCATCATAATCCAATAACCATAACATCATTTCCAATGTTAAGCTCCCCGCTTAACATCCACAACTTCCAAAACCATCAATCCCCTAATCATGAATAAGTCCAAGCCGCTCTTGACCGTGAGCACGGCTGTCATGACAGTTTTGACTCTGCAGAGTTTGTACCACTGTATCCACATGTAGTGATTTCATCCCCCGTTGCCGGGTGGACTAAAAGAACCTCCATTATGCCAGTGGCCACGAACCACATTCACACTTCCCAAGTGTGTAGCCAGGAGATCACTACGAAGCCTTTACAAAGGGATTCCCGACGAGCGTGGGCCCACTGAGGTTTCACCCCTAACAGCATACAAGAGGCTCCAACCCCGCTGCAGTGGCCCCCTCTTGAGCCTTGCGGTTCATATGGTAGTCCAGCTGACACCAACTGCCCGCACCATCCAACACACCCATACTACGCTGGGTATACACCTAATTAATTGGCCAAGCTGCCCCATCTCAGCATGTGGTTGGCACTGTAAAGCCAGGTTACATGCTCCATGAACCGGTCCTTAGGATCCAGGCAAGTACTAAACACAAACCCGAGTCTCGTGCACCCAGCACACAACCAAAACATCCAACTTGCCTTGATCCCTACCTCTACATAACTCACAATATCTCATTCAAGAGTATGGTAAAATAAACTGATGATCTCATATCCCAAATATCCCATTCTAAGCATGGCTAAGCATATGCACAATAATAAATGACATGATAAAATAAATCCCAACCCAAGCTACAAGGAAACAAGGTAATGCAATTCTAGGGAAACTTCCTATCATGGGTTTCATATTTAAATTGACAATGCAAATAATTCTAGCTACACATCCTAGCATAGGATCAAAGTGGTCAAGGACACTTGCCTCCTTCTTGCTGCTCTTGAAATGG
The DNA here is from genome assembly GCA_030760725.1 of Neostapfia colusana. Classification (NCBI taxonomy): domain Eukaryota; kingdom Viridiplantae; phylum Streptophyta; class Magnoliopsida; order Poales; family Poaceae; genus Neostapfia; species Neostapfia colusana. The sequence continues at coordinate 95,911,411 of JASWHV010000007.1, read as the reverse complement.
GTAGTCCTGGTCTTGGAAAGGAATAACTTGCTCTTGAGCAGGTTCTACATCATACCATCACACATAGCAAAAGAAAAACAACAATCATAAGACATAGTTCACACTTCTACTTCATACAAACCACACATTCACATTTATGAAAGTCCTTCACCATTATATGTGTTGTGGTTACTTTATGTGTGTTGAGTTGTGGCTTGCATGCACTTTTAATCATGTGTATATGATTCCTACTTTTGTGTTCCCATTTATACTTACCTACTATTTATATATGAGTTTCCAATTTAAATAAATTCCTTATATTCAACTACTACACCTTTTCACTACCAAGTATGTTTGAAAAGTATTTTTCTTCTCCATATGTGCCTTTAGAATTTCTATCAACCTTAAACTGAATTCTTTGGATTTTAGAAACTCCATTTATCATTTACAAGTTGCTATATTTTCAGATTTATTTTCCTATACATAAATGTGTTCTTTATTATGAAATTAGTAATACACATCATCTAAACAGAATAGGTTCTGGTCCTAAATAATTTAATAACATATTTTGACCTTTGCCTCTGATGTAAACTATTTCACAATTATTTTCCCTATTTTCTAAAACTATTCATTACTTAAAGATGTGTCCCTAAATGTGAATAATAAATTAGACAGATTCAATTCAGCCCAAAATATGTTTTTATCACACTCCAAAGTTTTCTAAATACTGAGAAAGTTTTTAATTTAATTATGACAATATGTTTGTCCCACTTTTTAATTTTTAAACACTAACCACATATTCAATTTCCTAATTTAAATACTAAACAGGGCTAAACAGGTAAACTCACCCCATTACAGGGTCTATAATATAATTTTCAGAATTTCCAGGGCTCTAGCTACACTTATCAGAGGTGTTTTTCCTAATTTTTATTAAGTCCAGGGGCTAAAACTGATTTTTAAATGAATTTACATGATTTTCTGGAGTTCCAGTGGCTAGATCAGAAGTTTTCGGGGCTACCTCTTATTTCCCGAGAACCCCAGGGGGTAGCATGTAAGAATTCCAGTCTTTATAACGCGGGGCTGACGTGGACCGTCCAATTTTAAACCGACGGCTGAGATTATAACGCCGAACCGGTACGCGGGGGTTTAAACCCTACCGTGCGATTTAAAATAAACGGCGCACAAGCGGCCATGTCGCTCTGATCGAGCGCGGGCGGCGGTGCCGGCGGCGCACGGCGGCGGGAAGCGGCGATCTCGCCGGAGACTTTCGGATCTTCGAGAATTCTTCCTAGAACTGTGATTTTATGGCATAGATCGGTGGAGGGGAGGTCGGGGATCTCACCTCGGGGGTTTTCTTGAGCTCGGAGGTCCTGGAAGGTGATCGGCGACGAGGTCCGAAGTAAAACCACGGCGAGGCTCGTCAGCGCTGTGTTTACCCGGCAAGTCACCGAGTTTTCTGCACCTGCAAGGTTCCCCGGAGGCGGTGGATCAAGACCAGCGAGTTAGATCGGAGTTTCCGAGCTTAGATCGGCCAGAATTCGCCGGAGAAATCTTGGTTCTCACCGGAGGAAAAATCGGCGATCGCGTGGGAAAAACCGAACGAGGCCAGGGTTTTTATAGACGGGAGAGGACGGCGGGGTGGTTTAGATCATGTCCGCGTCGCCTACGGACAGAATTCAGCGGGGATACGCCGAAATCCCGATCGGTTTTGATTCGGGCGCGAGGGAGTCCGGCGCGGCGCGAGGTAGACGACGATCGGGTGGGCCCCGCCTGTCAGTGTGAGGAAGCAGCGTGCGCGGCTGCGGGCTGGCTCGGGGGCTGGGTGGGCCGGCTGGTGGGTTTCGGCACACTGGCCGGTTTTTTTCTGTTTTCTCTTTTTCTTTTTCTATTTCTTTTCTGATTTGAGTTTAATTTGAATTCCAGTTTGAATTTGAATTTTTGCAAAACATGCAACACGTCCAAAAAATTTTAAATTCCCCTCTGAACATGATTTAGGGTTTTGAATCAAAATTTTGGGGTGTTACAGCTCTACCCCCCTTAAAAGAAATCTCATCCTCGAGATTGGTGTTTCTAAGAAAACAATTCCGGAAATTGTGCCTTGAGCTCATCTTCCCGCTCCCAGGTGGCTTCTTCTTCTGAGTGATGCTTCCACTGCACCTTGCACATCCGGATTCTTTTATTTCTGGTGAGGCGTTCCATTGTCTCCAAAATCTTGTATGGTTGCTCGGCATAAGACAAATCCTCAGCTACATCCACTTCATTCATGGGTAACACCTCTTCAGGCGTCCTCAGGCATTTCTTGAGTTGTGACACATGGAATACATCGTGCACATCCGATAGACGAGCTGGTAATTCCAGTTGATATGCCACTTCGCCTTTCCTTTCCAGAACTTGAAAGGGTCCGATGTATCAAGGTAACAACTTCCCTTTCACCTTGAACCGATGAAGTCCTCTGATAGGGGACACTTTGAGATAGACATAGTCTCCCACATTGAAAACGAGCTCTCTTCTTCGTACATCAGCATAACTCTTTTGGCATGTCTGTGCTATCTTCAAATTGTTGTGAATTTCCCTTACCTTCGCCTCGGCTTCTTGTAGTACTTCTGGACCAAACACTTTACTTTCCCCCGTTTGATTCCAAAATAGGAGAGTTCTGCACTTCCTCCCGTACAAAGCTTCAAACGGTGACATCTTCATACTAGCTTGATAGCTGTTGTTATAAGAAAACTCCGCATACAGTAGGTTCTTGTCCCAACTCCTATTGTTTTTGAGTGCACATGCCCTTAGCATATCTTCAAGGATCTGATTGGTTCTTTCCGTCTGCCTGTCAGTTTGGGGATGATAGGCAGAACTAAAGTTCAGATGGGTTCCCATGGTTTCGTGCAACTTCTGCCAGAATCTTGAGGTGAACCGTGTCCCTCGATCCGACACAATCTTCTTTGGCACTCCATGGTAACACACGATCCTTGACATGTACAACTCTACCAATTTGGATCCGCTGTAGCTTTCCTTCACGGGGATGAAGTGATCTACCTTGGTTAGCCTATCAATGATGACCCATATGGAATCGTATCCTGATTGGGTCCTAGGCAATCCCACGATGAAATCCATGCTGATTTCTTCCCATTTCCATTCAGGCACTTTGAGTGGTTGCAATAATCCCGCGGGTCGTTGATGTTCTGCTTTCACATGTGTCACACAGGGCAACATGTTCCGCAACATCTCGCTTCATGCCATACCACCAATACCTGCTCTTGAGGTCCTGGTACATCTTCGTACTCCCAGGATGAATGGAATAGTCAGAATCGTGAGCCTCCTTCAAAATCAATTCACGGATCTCCTTTACTTCAGGCACGCAGATTCTCTTCCCGTGCCACACCGTACCTTGTTCATCCTTTCTGAAACCAGGAGCTTTATTTTCCTTGATGAGTTGCCTGATTTCTTGTATCTTTTCGTCATTCTTTTGACCATTGCGTATGTCTTGCTCTAGTGTGGAGTCCACTTCCATGGCGATGGCTTCACCACTATTCACAAGGCATAGATTGAGCCTTATAACCTCATCCTTCAATTCTGCCGGCATGTCCTTCAAGCTCAACCTATTGACCTGCACTCTCCAACTTAAAGCATCGCCCACGACGTTTGCTTTCCCAGGATGATAGTTGATGCCCATGTCAAAGTCAATGATTAGCTCTAACCATCTCCTTTGTCTGAGGTTGAGGTCTGGCTGTGTGAATATGTACTTCAAACTCTTATGATCCGTATATATCACGGTCCTCTTCCCCACCAAATAGTGCCGCCAAATTTTCAACGCGTGTACCACTGCGGCTAGTTCTAGGTCATGTGTAGGATAGTTCTTCTCGTGCTTCCGAAGCTGCCGGGATGCATAAGCCACGACATGCCCTTCCTGCATGGGAACACATCCCAACCCGTTTCCAGAGGCATCGCAGTACACCGTAAAGTTCTTTTGCATATCTGGCATAACGAGCACTGGGGCTGTTGTCAATCTTTCCTTTAACTCCCGAAAACTCGTATCGCACTGTGGCGTCCAGGTGAATGTGATTCCCTTCTCCAACAGTTTGGTGAGAGGTCTCGATATCTTGGAGAATCCCTCAATAAACCGTCGATAGTATCCAGCCAATCCCAAAAAGCTTCGAACTTCCCCGACATTTTCAGGGGTCTTCCACTTCTGTATATCCTCGATTTTGGCAGGATCCACGGAGATTCCTCCCTCCGAGATTATATGTCCTAAGAAGGGAACTCTCTTCAGCCAAAACTCACACTTGCTCAACTTGGCATATAGTTGGTGTTCTCTTAGCCTCTGTAATACCAACCTTATATGTTTCTCATGTTCTTCTTCATCTTTGGAGAAGACGAGAATGTCATCTATAAAAACCACCACAAATTTGTCCAAATATTCCATGAATACCTTGTTCATGAGGTACATGAAGTATGCCAGGGCATTAGTTAGCCCGAAAGGCATGACGGTGTATTCATACAGCCTGTACCGAGATACGAAAGCTGTCTTGGGAATATCAGATTGCCTTATCTTGAGTTGGTGGTATCCCGACCTGAGATCAATTTTCGAGAACACACAAGCTCCCCTCAACTGATCAAACAAGTCTTCAATGCGGGGTAATGGGTACTTGTTCTTGATGGTTACCTCATTCAAGGCACGGTAATCCACGCATAACCTTTGGGTTCCGTCCTTCTTGGGCACAAATATCACCGGAGCTCCCCATGGTGAGGAACTAGGACGAATATACCCCTTCTCCGACAATTCTCTCGAATGATCCTTGAGTTCTTCCAGCTGCTTGGAGTCCATCCGATAAGGTCTCTTGTATATCGGGGCTGTTCCAGGCACTAGCTCAATTGCAAATTCCACTTCACGATCGGGAGGCATACCTGGCAACTCTTCCGGAAAAACATCTGGATATTCCCTGATGGTCCTGATTTCCTCAACTTTCACCTCAACTTGATTTAATTTAATGTCCCTCCTAGGCTCGTGTATTGTTATAAACTTTACTCTTGTGCCACTAGGGTGAGTTAGTTCCACCGTTCTGGTCGAACAATGAATGATTCCTTTATGTTTGGTCAACCAATCCATACCCAAAATAATATCTATCCCTTGTGAATCTATCACTATGAGGTTAGCAGTAAATACTACCCCATTAATGTCTAGGTTCACCTTGGGACACACTTGTCTGTCCTTATTTCTCAACCCGGAGAGTTTACGGCTAGCATATGGTTCATTTGTGTTGTTGCTAGGTCATGCTTCTTAACAAACCCTTGAGCAATGAACGAATGGGTAGCACCAGAATCAAACAGCAGGGTTGCAAGGTGTAAATTGGCAGGAAACTTACCAACTACCACGTCGGGTGCCTCTTGCGCTTCCTCCATAGTGACGTGGTTCACCCGTCCTCGCATCACATTCTGCTGTTGTGGCTGCGCGGGCTTCTTCTTTGGGCACTTATGGGCGTAGTGCCCCACTTCACAGCTAAAACATTGCACCCCAACCTTAGGTGCCTGGCCTTTGTTGTCTTGGGATTGGTTTGGGGGTCCTTGTACTGCTGGTCGAGGTGGATATGCGGGGCGAGGCTGCTGTACAAACTGACGTTGTGACTGTGTTGGTGCTGCGGGAGGCCTGTAGTTCGGGTTGTACCCTCTTGGTGCTGAGTAGGGTACCGCAGCACGGTTCGTCTGCCCTGTAGGTTGCTGCATCAGACGTGGGCGGGTGTTGCTCCCTCAGGCTTGATGTGACCACCCGGCCTTCCTCTTATTCTCATTTTCCAAGGCCTTTAGCTTCCTTTCTACCACAAATGCTCTGTCCACCATCTTTTGGAAGCTTTCATACTCATTTGAGGACATTGCACACTGCATCTCTGCGGTAAGTCCTTCCACGAAACAATCTTGTTTCTGCTTATCAGTCTCTATGTCCCGTGGGGCATAACGGGATAGTTGAGTAAATTTAGTGAGGTATTCCCTCACCGTCATGTTCCCCTGCTGCAGTCCCAAAAACTCCTTCCCCTTGTTTTTGAGTTCACCTCTTGGGATGTAATGGTTGTGGAAGCTACGCTTGAACTCTTCCCAAGTGATGTTCTCAGGGTCATGATGGGCAGCCACGTAGGCGGTCCACCAATCAGCATCAGGTCCATGCAATTGATGAGAGGCAAACAACACCCTCTCATACCCTTGGCACTGGATGATCCTCATCTTGCTTTCAATGGTCTTTAGCCAATCATCTGCCTCCAGAGGTTCAGCAACACTTGCAAACTTTGGAGGTTGAGTTCCTAGAAACTCACTCAACCTTGGTTGGCGTAGTGCAGCTTGTGGAGGTGGAACTTGATGCAAGTTGGCCACCACTTGAGTCAAGTTCTGGATTAGCTGATTTTGATTCTCCAGCATTTGGTGGAGGGGATCAACTCCTTCACGGCGACCACCCCGGTCCTGGCCTCCAGAAAGATGAGGGTTGCATGCCTCATCGTTGTTGTTGGCGGGGTTGGTAGCACGTCCTTTTCCTCTTCCGGCCATCTGGCAGAATCAACCAATGTTAAATTGAAAGCTTTTGGTATCATCTTACTACTTTCATTTGTTTGTACTTTGAAGCGTTGAGGCTTTGTTATACTTTTCTGAGGGTTCATTTGTCACACAAAAATAAATGCAATATTATTTCATGTGGGTTCACACACCAAAGCAAAACAATCTAAAGACGAGGCTGTGGACAATTGCTCATGGCTTCCACAACTCACGTCACACACCAAGCATTAACACACTATTAACTACGTAACGACTCGACTACTCGACATCCTTCTAATTTAAGGGAAAGGCTCTACGCTACTCGTTTTCTTGAGCTGGCTCCTCGGGATCTTCCTCATCATTTCGGCTGCTTTCTGACTCTGCTTTGGGTGGGGAGGCTGCTGGTGGAGAAGTGCGACGACGCCTGATCGCTCGGCGATCTGGGGAGTCAGGAGTCCATGTAGTATTCGCGGTGACACACAGTTCATTTCCATCTCCCCTTTCTCTCGCCCTTCAGCAGGCTCGCAGCAACGCCTCCGTTTCCTTCAGGGTGTCTCGGACATCCTGAAGCTCTTATTGTCACTCCTGCAGTCGAGTGCTGAGCATAGCAGCATCCTCCAAGCACAAGTCCATGTGCTCATGGGAAGTCCCTTGCTGCACTGGCGGGTACTTGTACTCCGTGGTACCACTCTCACGCTCGAGGACATACATGTACTCAGTCCTGTCCAGGTGGTGACGATATATGTGACTCTCGCAGGTGATGGCCTCCCAAGTGACATCCTTTTCCGCATCGACCTGTGTCGCTCTACAGGCTGGAGAGCGGTGGATCTTAAGCAGCTGACTTTCGTGTATAATCCTCATCTTTGAACTCCATTCTTCCCTCTTCTCACGGATGGCCCTGGTGGCGTTATAGTGGATGATTAGCTTGCCCGTATTGCCGGTGGCTTCGAGCATACGTCGAAGACGGCGCAACAAGCCTCCTACTGCCAATCCGTAGGAAAGGTATGTCACCGGACGGCTCTCCTCCCTCTCGGCAAGGGCAACTACGGGAACTCTCCCTCCTGTGGACTTGCGAGCGGTGCGAATCATGAGAACCATCTAAAACAAAAAGAATTTAAAATTAGGTTAGATAAACTCTCAAACAAAAATCCTATTTTGAATGAAAATTGGGGTAAGAAAGTGACTCATTAAATAACACTTTTCAACACACACCTTGTAAAAATAGTTTTTAAGAAAATAGGGCTCTTAAGTACGTCCATTTCTACCTAGGTCCACGTTTCTACGGGCAACCTTGGCTCTGATACCACTTCTGTCACACCCAGTTTTTCCGAAGAACAACCAAGTGAATATCACATGTATGCCAGGATCATTTTCTCATACATGTGATGACAAATAGTGAAGCATCATTTATTACAAGCCAGGTGTCGAATATAAATAAGTCTTAAATCGCAAATGTCTCGATGGACAATAATAAGTTCATCACAAGTAAGTAAACTAGCAGCGGAATAATTATTCTCGTAGGCTCCATCACAGGCGTTGCCCGGGGTCTCCATGAACCTAGAAACCTTCTTCGGGTCCAAAGTCTTGATCATTATACACCACCTCATTATCTTGATCTGAGCAGCAATATAAACCAACAAATATGCAAGGTTGAGTACCGATGGTACTCAGCAAGTGTGGGAAAATTATATCATGCATGGCTAGAACAAGGAGAGGTTGAACTCATGGTTAAAGCACTACGCACTTAATACCTATCACCTTAGCTTATTAAGCACCTACATTACTACAAGTGATATGGTCCCAATCTCCCATCCCATCATAATCCAATAACCATAACATCATTTCCAATGTTAAGCTCCCCGCTTAACATCCACAACTTCCAAAACCATCAATCCTCTAATCATTAATAAGTCCAAGCCGCTCTTGACCGTGAGCACGGCTGTCATGACAGTTTTGACTCTGCAGAGTTTGTACCACTGTACCCACATGTAGTGATTTCATCCCCCGTTGCCGGGTGGACTAAAAGAACCTCCATTATGCCAGTGGCCACGAACCACATTCACATTTCCCAGGTGTGTAGCCAGGAGATCACTACGAAGCCTTTACAAAGGGATTCCCGACGAGCGTGGGCCCACTGAGGTTTCACCCATAACAGCATACAAGAGGCTCCAACCCCGCTGCAGTGGCCCCCTCTTGAGCCTTGCGGTTCATATGGTAGTCCATCTGACACCTACTCCCCGCACCATCCAACACACCCATACTACGCCGGGTATACACCTAATTAATTGGCCAAGCTGCCCCATCTCAGCATGTGGTTGGCACTATAAAGCCAGGTTACATGCTCCATGAACCGGTCCTTAGGATCCAGGCAAGTACTAAACAGAAACCCGAGTCTCGTGCACCCAGCACACAACCAAAACATCTAACTTGCCTTGATCCCTACCTCTACATAACTCACAATATCTCATTCAAGAGTATTGTAAAATAAACTGATGATCTCATATCCCAAATATCCCATTCTAAGCATGGCTAAGCATATGCACAATAATAAATGACATGATAAAATAAATCCCAACCCAAGCTACAAGGAAACAAGGTAATGCAATTCTAGGGAAACTTCCTATCATGGGTTTCATATTTAAATTGACAATGCAAATAATTGTAGCTACACATCCTAGCATAGGATCAAAGTGGTCAAGGACACTTGCCTCCTTCTTGCTGCTCTTGAAATGGGTAGTCCTGGTCTTGGAAAGGAATAACTTGCTCTTGAGCAGGTTCTACATCATACCATCACACATAGCAAAAGAAAAACAACAATCATAAGACATAGTTCACACTTCTACTTCATACAAACCACACATTCACATTTATGAAAGTCCTTCACCATTATATGTGTTGTGGTTACTTTATGTGTGTTGAGTTGTGGCTTGCATGCACTTTTAATCATGTGTATATGATTCCTACTTTTGTGTTCCCATTTATACTTACCTACTATTTATATATGAGTTTCCAATTTAAATAAATTCCTTATATTCAACTACTACACCTTTTCACTACCAAGTATGTATGAAAAGTATTTTTCTTCTCCATATGTGCCTTTAGAATTTCTATCAACCTTAAAATGAATTCTTTGGATTTTAGAAACTCCATTTATCATTTACTAGTTGCTATATTTTCAGATTTATTTTCCTATACATAAATGTGTTCTTTATTATGAAATTAGTAATACACATCATATAAACAGAATAGGTTCTGGTCCTAAATAATTTAATAACATATTTTGACCTTTGCCTCTGATGTAAACTATTTCACAATTATTTTCCCTATTTTTCTAAAACTATTCATTACTTAAAAATGTGTCCCTAAATGTGAATAATAAATTAGACAGATTCAATTCAGCCCAAAATATGTTTTTATCGCACTCCAAAGTTTTCTAAATACTGAGAAAGTTTTTAATTTAATTATGACAATATGTTTGTCCCACTTTTAATTTTTAAACACTAGCCACATATTCAATTTCCTAATTTAAATACTAAACAGGGCTAAAAAGGTAAACTCACCCCATTACAGGGTCTATAATATCATTTTCAGAATTTCCAGGGGTCTAGCTACACTTATCAGAGGTGTTTTTCCTAATTTTTATTAAGTCCAGGGGCTAAAACTGATTTTTAAATGAATTTACATGATTTTCTGGAGTTCCAGGGGCTAGATCAGAAGTTTCCGGGGCTAGCTCTTATTTCCCGAGAACCCCAGGGGGTAGCACGTAAGAATTCCAGTCTTTATAACGCGGGGCTGACGTGGACTGTCCGATTTTAAACCGACGGCTGAGATTATAACGCCGAACTGGTACGCGGGGGTTTAAACCCTACCGTGCGATTTAAAATAAACGGCGCACAAGCGGCCACGTCGCTCTGATCGAGCGCGGGCGGCGTGCCGGCGGCGCACGGCGGCGGGAAGCGGCGATCTCGCCGGAGACTTTCGGATCTTCGAGAATTCTTCCTAGAACTGTGATTTTATGGCATAGATCGGTGGAGGGGAGGTCGGGGATCTCACCTCGGGGGTTTTCTTGAGCTTGGAGGTCCTGGAAGGTGATCGGCGACGAGGTCCGAAGTGAAACCACGGCGAGGCTCATCGGCGCTGTGTTTACACCGCAAGTCACCGAGTTTTCTGCACCTGCAAGGTTCCCCGGAGGCGGTGGATCAAGACCAGCGAGTTAGATCGGAGTTTCCGAGCTTAGATCGGCCAGAATTCGCCGGAGAAATCTTGGTTCTCACCGGAGGAAAAATCGGCGATCACGTGGGAAAAACCGAACGAGGCCGGGGTTTTTATAGACGGGAGAGGGCGACGGGGTGGTTTAGATCATGTCCCCGTCGCCTACGGACAGAATTCAGCAGGGATACGCCGAAATCCCGATTGGTTTTGATTCGGGCGCGAGGGAGTCCGGCGCGGCGCGAGGTAGACGACGATCGGGTGGGCCCCGCCTGTCAGTGTGAGGAAGCAGCGCGCGCGGCTGCGGGCTGGCTCGGGGGCTGGGTGGGCCGGCTGGTGGGTTTCGGCCCACTGGCCGGTTTTTTTCTGTTTTCTCTTTTTCTTTTTCTATTTCTTTTCTGATTTGAGTTTAATTTGAATTCCAGTTTGAATTTGAATTTTTGCAAAACATGCAACACGTCCAAAAAATTTTAAATTCCCCTCTGAACATGATTTAGGGTTTTGAATGAAAATTTTGGGGTGTTACACTGGTCAGGGCTGTCATGGGAATAGCAGATCAGCAGTCAAATTTATTTAAAATTTGAACTATGTTTCCATGTTTTATGGGTTCAATGACATGTCTTATGTTATAACTCAATGGTTTACTGTTTAAATAAATATTAGACATTTCTCAAATATATTTTTACAGATGACAGTAGATAAGAAGTTGGAGAATGGGTGGGTGACGTCCCACTGTTCTCACCGTAGCGGCTACCCGGAAGCATTGTGGCAAATGCTCCAATATTTCGGGTACAACCAAAGGCCGCACTACTTAGCCAAGGAAGAAGGCGAAGAGGGGAACAAGACGTGGACGATCCATGTCAAAGTCCCTGCAGGACCTACGCCACCCGGTTGATTGCCGTTCACCGTCACGGTGAGAGGAAGACAACCGGAAGGGATGTGGCAAATGGCAGCCCGTGACACTATGTCACGTTTCTGCCAACTACACGTGCAGGCTATGGAGGGCACTCCATACGCGCTCGTTCCGGTGGAGGGACGGGCTCAGCATGTGTGGGAAGAGAGGTACCGGGAGGCAACAGATCCGAGTGGTCCAAGGTACAACCCCGTGGAGGCAAATCTCAGCCTCCAGATGAGGGCGGGAAACGCTGTGATGGATAGCCAAGCTGTTCATACGGAGCGTCTCGCCACAAAGCTCAAGGAGAGTACGAGCCGTGGAGACCATTTCGAGAGTGCTCACAGCGCACTCCGCAATGTACTCCTTCCGACGATCAAGCGACTGAATGAACAACACAATCAGTTGCATCATCTGAAGAAGGCAAAGAGGAAAAGCCGTGTCGACATCGCGGCGTTGCAAGAACTGGTACAGAATCTGACCCAGCAGAACGAGGAACTTACTCAAGAGTGGGACGACGCTATTGAGGAAGGGCAAGGCTGGGAAGAAGATTACAACCAGGCTATGGACGAGGTGCATGCTTTGCAGGACCTCGTACTTCCGGTATTGGGCATACCGGTGGTCTTGGGTCTTCCAGCAATGGGAGAACCCAGAATGGGAGAAGAGGTGGTAGATCCAGAGCCACCAGCAGAGGTACCGGAGGAGGACGACCCACAGGATGTCGAGTTCTACTCCGAGTAGGGGGTTACGGTTGCCAAGTAGGGCAGCTAGGGTAGCGTAACCCAACTTTTGTAATCGGTGACATGTCGTGTAGACAGTAGCGTATGTATAGGTAGTGACGACATGAGCACGACTTCTCGGAGACCCGAGAATAATGTATCTTGTATAAAGTTTATGCTTTATCAATATATGTGAATGTTGTGCAAATTAATCATGTGTCACTTCAATACCTACTGTTGCTTATGGAACTTTAAGTAAGACATGTGCTAATTGCTGCTGTTTTGGGATTTCAGAATGACGCGTACTCGTGCCAACCCTGATGTTGGGGGTACTAGCCAAGGGGGAGAGACCTCCCAACAGCCTCCCGAGGACTCCTCGGGACCGCAGCAGCAGCAACAGCAACAGCAAACACCGCCACCGCCACTGCCAACGGTTACATTGGCCGACATCGTCGCGGCAATGGCGGGTTCACATCAGCAGCACACGGAGTTGCTGCAAACTCTAATTGCGAATACGTCTCGCCCAGAGAGACGTCAAGACCGTAAGGAGCGTCAACAGAGCTCCTACTCCGACTTCCTGGCGACTCATCCCCCGGTATTTTCAAGGGCGGATGAACCTCTTGACGCGGACAACTGGCTTCGCGCGATAGAGATGAAGTTCGGGCTGCTCCAGATAAGCGAGCAGCGCAAGACTCAGTTCACGGTCCAGCAGCTCCAAGGATCCGCGAGCGCGTGGTGGGCCAACTTCTGTGCTTCACAGCCCACCGACCGAGTGATGACCTGGACGGTGTTTCGGACGGCCTTCAGAGCCTATCATATACCGCCAGGTCTGATGAAGAGGAAGACGCAGGAGTTCTTAGACCTGCAACAAGGGAGCCGGAACGCGCAGGAATACTCCAGAGCGTTCAACGATCTCGCGCTCTACGCGTCATATCACGCAGATACGGACGAGAAGCGGCGGGACCAATTTTACCAGGGGCTTAACCCGCTCCTGAAGGACAAGTTGGCGATGTTCAATCGCGGCAGCCTCAACGACATCATTAATGCTGCGATTGTTCAGGAGGATTCCGGCAAGGAGTTAGCAGCGGCGGAGCGAAAGCGAAGCGCGCCGCAAAGCAGCGGAGAAGGAAGCGGTCCTTCTCAGAAGTTTCAGATGGTGAATCGCCCACCATCAGGTCCACGCTGGCAGCCACCACAGCGGTCGATGCCGTTCCACAGTCGGCCGTACTCTTCACCGGCATTCAGGCCGGCACTGCCAGTACCACCACCGCAACAACAACAGCAGCAGCGGACGATGCCGCGTGCGTATGCACCTCAGCAGCGCATGCCGGGCTTTCGTCCCCCGAGCACTACAACAGCAGCGGTCACATGTTACAAGTGTGGTCGTCCAGGACACTTCGCGAGCAGTTGTCCGGAGAGGAAGGCGGCGGAGTGGCACCACAGTTTCCGGGGAGGAATCAACCCCGGAACCCTACTAATGCGCGGCGGGCAAACCCTAGGCCCGGCACCGTCCACCAGCTTGCCATAGAGGACGTGCCGGAGGGCGAGCCAATCCTTGCGGGTATGTTCCAACTCCACCAGCATCCCGCTATAGTACTGTTTGATTCAGGCGCCACGCATAATTTTATTAGCCAAGCTTTCATTGCTAAACACAGCTTGCCAATACTACCCACCGATAGTCAATATTTAATTTGTTCACCGGGTGGGAAGATTTCAGCAAGCGTAATGGTTTCCAAAGCACCATTATGCTTAGCGGGTAGAGTGTACCCCATGTCTCTCATTATCTTAGAGGGACAGATGGTCGATGTCATCCTAGGGATGTCGTGGTTAACCCGCCACGGCCCTGTTCTAGACACCGTCCTTCTAGTCGTGCACTTAAACGCAGAGGTGCACGGTTCTCACTCATTATTTCTGGACAGTCCAGAAATAAAACTTCCAAGTGTCTATCAAGCCACAACCATCAGATTGGAAGCTATTCCAGTGGTCCGAGAGTTCCCTGACATATTCCCGGATGATTTGCCGGGAATGCCACCCGATAGAGAGGTGGAGTTCAAGATTGAACTTGCACCGGGAACCATGCCAATATCCTGAAGGCCGTACAAGATGGCGCCCAAGGAGTTGGCTGAACTGAAGACTCAGCTCACGGACCTTCTGGAGAAGGGTTTTATTAGGCCGAGCTCCTCACCATGGGGCTGTTCGGCATTATTTGTCAAGAAGAAGGATGAGACATTGCGGCTTTGCATGGACTATCGTCCATTAAATGCCATAACCATCAAGAACAAGTACCCGTTGCCACGGATCGACATGTTGTTTGATCAGTTGGTCGAAGCAAAGATCTTTTCCAAAATGGACTTAAGATCCGGGTACCATCAGATTAAGATAAGGGCTGAGGACATTCCGAAGACGGCTTTCTCGACGAGGTATGGACTTTATGAGTACCTGGTCATGTTCTTCGGCCTCACCAATGCTCCAGCTCATTTCATGTACTTGATGAACTCCGTATTCATGCCGGAGATGGACAAGTTTGTAGTGGTCTTCATCGACGACATCCTGGTATATCCCAAGTCGGAGGAAGATCACAAGAAACATCTGCGTATAGTCTTGCAACGGCTGCGGGATCACAAGTTATACGCAAAATTCAGCAAATGCGAGTTTTGGATATCGCAAGTGCCTTTCCTCGGGCATATCATCTCAGCGGAGGGTATCGCTGTGGACCCGAGCAAGATCACTCAAGTGCTGAATTGGAAATCCCCGAGAACTGTTCACGAGGTACGGAGTTTCCTCGGACTCGCGGGATATTATCGGAGGTTCATTCCAAACTTCTCGAAGATTGCCAAGCCAATGACAGAGCTGCTGATGAAGGCTACCAAATATGTTTGGAGTCCAACATGTGAAGCAGCATTCAAGGCTTTAGTCAAGCACCTGACATCAGCACCGGTTTTGGCGCAGCCAGACATAACAAAACCGTTCGATGTGTACTGCGATGCATCCGGCATTGGGCTCGGATGTGTGGTGATGCAAGACCGAAGAGTGGTCGCGTATGGATCACGGCAGCTTAGAAACCATGAGCAAAACTATCCAACTCACGACTTGGAGCTCGCTGCCGTGGTACTTGCACTGAATATGTGGAGGCACTACCTACTCGGTAACCTCGTACATTTATATACCGACCACAAAAGCCTCAAGTACATATTCACTCAGAAGGAGCTGAACATGAGACAACGAAGATGGTTAGAATTTATAAAGGATTACGAAATAGAGATCCATTATCATCCGGGTAAGGCAAACGTAGTGGCGGATGCGCTGAGCCGCAAGTCACACGTCAACAATCTGACCATCACACTGTTGGAAGAGAGCGAACCACCACTACATGTGATTCCACATGGAGCTCTCTACAACATAGCTTTGATCCCCACCATCCGTGAAGAGATAGCGGCAGCCCAGAAGAATGACAAGGGCATGTCACATTTGCGGAGACGTGTAGACAGTGGGGAGCTGAAATGTTTCCGGAAGGACGGAGACGGCGTCCTATGGTTCAAGGACCGGATCGTCGTACCCCGAAACCCGGAGTTACGGAAGAAAATTTTTGATGAGGCTCACTTATCAAAATTTTCTATTCACCCCGGCAGCAACAAGATGCATCAAGAACTCAGAAGCAAGTTTTGGTGGACACGGATGAAGCGAGAGACTGCAAAATACGTGTCCGAGTGTGATACATGTCGAAGGGTGAAGGCAGACCACATGCGGAAACCGGGACTGCTGCAACCACTGGGCATTCCTGCCTGGAAGTGGGAGGATGTGAGCATGGACTTCGTCGTCGGTTTACCTACCACCTTGCAGAAACATGATTCTGTGTGGGTGATCGTCGATCGGTTCACCAAATTTGCCCATTTCATCCCGGTCAACACCAACTACAATGCCAAGAAGTACGCTGAACTGTACATCTCACGGATCCTATGCTTGTATGGCATACCCCGTACTATCATATCGGATCGGGGCACTTTATTTGTGTCCCGTTTTTGGGAGCAGCTGCACGCTGCCTTGGGGACGAAGCTGATCCGTAGTTCAGCATACCACCCGCAGACGGATGGACAAACTGAGCGAGTAAATCAAATTTTAGAATTCATGCTACGAGCTTGCGCTATCAAGCACGGCAAGAATTGGGATGATCACTTGCCGTTAGCCGAGTTCTCGTACAACAATGGGTACCAAGCCAGCATCAAGATGGCGCCCTACGAGGCGCTATACGGGCAGAAATGCCACACACCATTGAACTGGTGTGAGTCTGGCGAAAGGGTTACCTTCGGGATTGACCTCGTCAACAACGCGGAAGAAAAGGTTCGACTGATTCAAGCGAACCTAAAAGCCGCTCAATCCCGTCAGAAACAGTATGCGGACCGGAGAAGGCGCCCATTACCGTTCGAAGTTGGAGATCACGTATATCTACGGGTGTCTCCAATGAAGGGCGTAAACAGATTTGGGGTGAGAGGAAAGTTGGCACCCCGATTCATCGGTCCATTCCAGATTACCGAAAGATGTGGATCAGTGGCATACCGGCTGAAATTACCAGAAGCACTTTCCGGTGTGCACGACGTCTTTCACATTTCCCAGCTGAGGAAGTGTCTTAAGCTATCAACTACCGTTCAGCTGGAGGATATTGAAGAACTGCAACCGGATCTCACCTATCGGGAGGATCCAGTGCAGATTATCGATGAAAAGGCCCGAACCACACACAACTGAACGTTGTGGTTCTACAAGGTTCTATGGGGTAATCACTCCATGGACGAAGCGACATGGGAGAGCGAAGAATTTCTTCGCGCTAACTACCCCGACTTTTTCACGTCGCATATCCGGTAATTTTCCACCGTCCTCTCTCTCTCATTTTCACCTTATAATCTCGGGACGAGATTCTTTTAAGGGGGGAGGAATGTAAGGGCCTCAGTTTTTGACACAAATTTGAAGTGTTCATCACCACACCACACACCTTATTTGAGGAAAGATGATGAACACAAATGAAGAGCAAGTAACCACCATCAACATGCTCATTAGAGAACAAACTCACACATTGCAAAAGTGGTATTTCCCACATGTGATATAGGTGGGATGGACATATGAAAACTCCTACACTTTGCTAAGGATGTCCATGCCAAATTTCACCCAAATTCAAAATCTTTTTGAGGTCATTTTGGGTATAGTTAGAAAGAGGGCAGTTTGAAACCATATTCAAATTCAAACTGTTTTTATCCCATGAATTTAAAAGTGGGAGGCATATTCTTACTCAGCACATTTTTGTGAGCTCACACACCAATTTTCACTCCATTTGGAGTTGATCTTGACATGAGCTAAGTGGGACAAATTCAAACTTTATTTGAATTCAAAACTGAACTTGTGCTGAAATTCACTCAAACCAAACCCAATTTGAATTCTACTCAATTCAAATGGCTCATGGGTGAATAATTTGAATTTCCAGGGGTAGTATGGGGTTCACTGTTTACAACAGTGATTAGGAGTAAATTTCAGAGGATAAAATGGGGAGTGGGACCCACATGTCAGCCTCTACTTCAAATCAAACCGACTGAGACTTTTCTCACTCGGTTAACCGCGCCGCCGCTGCGATCGCCACCGAGGGAAGCCGCCGCGCCAGCAGCTGCTTGCCCACGCGCGGGCATGAGGCGGTGCAGAGCCTTCTTAAGGCGCCCCCCCCCTCCTCGGCCGAAGCATCACCCGTTCTTCCCCCGCAAGAACTCAGCGCCGGCCGAAACTTTCCGCAGCTCGGAATCGACCGGAGAGCGCCAATCACAGCTACCTCCGTCCCCTCCAGAGCCCCGGCAAGGTACTAGAGACCTTCCTCCGTCTTCCCCGCTGCTAGAATTCAGTTGAAACCGATTGATCTCGGCTGTGCCGAAAGATCAATTCGGTGACTTAGAACCGCCGCACCTCGGGCTCCCGTGGACAGCCCAACCAAGGCATTGTCACGCCCGAGCCAAGGCACCCTTGGACGCGCTGGTGACTGGTGCTGCTCACCCCAGAGCCACAGCCCGAGTGATTGCTCACCGGCGGCGAATTTCCAGTTTTCCCCTTTCGGTGTGCAGAACGACCTTCGGGTGCGATTCTATCAAATTCGTGCTCTAGAAAGGATTAGAGGGCCTCAATCCGCTCTCACACAAACTAGACACGGTAACACACAAGTTGCCTTCACAACCCTTGGCCGGGGAACCTCTGTACCCGGCGTAATTCGAGGTTTACCAATGGCGGAATAAACGGGAGGCATCGGGTGCACGGTGAGGACCTACTTCGGGCCTTCCCCGAGCTGCCTCAAGCTCATGTCGACCTTCCCTGAGGTCCACTGATGCTTCCCGACCGGTTCCTCGAGTAGTTGAGGTGCTAGGGAAGTCAGCCGACATGGCCGAAGTCTTTCCAAGGTGGTGGCTCGTCGCCGACCATGCACCGGCCATTGTCATGAGTAGCTGACCCCAGAATCCTGTTCCCCGAGTGAAAGTAGGCAGGGGCGGCCAAAATCGTGAACTTTGGAGCTGTACAGAAGCCGGCGGCGAGCTCTCCGGCGAGGTCCCTCGGCGGTGGAGCGCGGGCGTCGCGAGGTTGAACAAAGGGGTGGACCCCAGCTGTCAGCGGCCAATATTTTGAATCGGGATTGGGCTGCGGCCGGGATCGGGTGTGCTGGCGCACAAAATCCTTGTGGGGCGCGGTGTGCTGTCGCCTCGACGTGCGACGCGTGTCCCCGGGGCCCACTCGCGAGTTTAAACTTTTCCCCGATTTTCAGATTTCCTTCAAACTTCAAATCCTCATAACTTTGGCTAGAAAGCTCCAAATTGAGTGAACCAAATTTTGCTGGATTCAGCTCTCTGAGTACTTTCCAGCAAATCAAGTTTCAACATATGAAAAACCTTAATTCTCCAGAATTAAGTCCTCAAAGTTTAAACTGTTTGGAATTTTAACTGGAGAATCCTGAGGAGGAAAATCCTGAAATTTTGCTGGAATGTTCACCAAAATATCCCTGAACTACCATAAAAATTTCAGATCCATTTGAGCTCATTTGATCCACCTAATGGTGTGATTAGTGGAACTGTTCCAAAGAAAGAATTTTCTCTGAAATTGTTTAGCTCATAACTTTAGCTAGGAACCTTCAAATTAAGTGAGACCAACTCCATTAGAACCCTCTGAAAATCTAGTTTTCAGAAAGTCATAGTTTGTTTCATATAAATCCTTAGAACACCCTAAAATCCTTCAATTAAGGTCAAGTACATGATTAATTGTGGAGGGCTCAAATGAGCTTTACTGCAACTAAAACTTTACCAAATCTCTTTTTAGGTTGTAACCAAGCCCCAGTAGAAGTTTCACAATCATTGGGTCTGTCTAGCAAGGGTTATAGACTTCACAATTTCAAAATCAATACAAATGCATTTAAATTGATACATGTATTCCTTCTATCATGTAGTCGCTAAGGTCGAGGAGGAACCCGAAGTCCTAGACTTCGTTACCCCGGAGGAACAGCTAGCCTATGACCAAAAGCAGCAAGGCAAGCTCCGGTTTGCATTAACCTTTTTACAAATTTTTATTGTTTTGAGCACATACTTGTTTACTTTATTCTTTGCATTAGAGTCTTGTTTGGAAGCCCCACTGCATAGCCAAGAGAACCATGGGTTGGGTTTAGGATTGCAAACCTCGTTAGCTACTGCATTGCTAGGATAGAGTAGGATTCGGTACAAGTCGAGTAGTTGGAACTACTCGCGAGCATAGGCTAGAGGCACTCGACTCGGGTAGTGATAGCACATGAAACACATGGCAAGAAAATGAGACCGAGTGGAGGGTAAGAGCAGCAGGACTTTGGGGCCTGTGTGCTGTAGCTCCGCTTGTGTCAATTGAGGACCAAGCCGTGTGCGGGCCTGTTGAACAAGCTAGAACAGTACCGAAGACCTACCGGCTATATGGGAACCGGGAAACTGATGTAACTCGGTTAGCTGGGTATTGAGGCATTGCCCGTCGTTCAGAGGGTAGGTTGAGAGCTCGAGGTGTAAATCTGCTGGCGGCACGGAGATGCGCGTGCAGAGACCTCTTGCTCAGGACGATGGGACCGGTTCAATATTTGGCTGACGGGCGAAAGGTGGTTGCGTATGGCGTCCGTGATTGTTGTTGTAGGCAACATCGAGTACGGGCGCACGTGACGGGTTGTCCGGGTAACCCTGCAGGTGTAAATCGATTATAATCGCCGTCCCTCGCGGTCAGTGAGTACCACTTGTTCACTGTACCGTGACGTAGAAAGAACAGGGTAGTTACATGTTAAAATGTTGCTGATTGAAAGATGGACTTGATTGCTAATGAATTGCTGTAGTTTAGAGCTAACTAAAGTTCATTTCAACTTTGGGCAAAGTACATGAGAGAAATGCGTTTCTTGTTTGATTGCGGCTCTCTCATGTGCCTTAGCGTAAGGTTCTCCACAACCTGCTGCTAAAACTTAAAAGTAAGGTTCTACTAATTAGGCGAGTCCTTTGCAAATGATTTTACCTCATGTACCCAACAACCCTCATGTAGAAGTTCCATGTTTAGGTGAGACGGGTCAGACTTGCTGAGCCTTCGTGCTCACTGCTTGTGTTTGAAGCTTTTGCAGGGTTCTATGAGGAAGGGACTCCCGAAGAGGAGACGGAACCCCAGGAGGGGAACCCCGTCGTGTGGGAGTCGTGCACGCCGCAGAGTTAGTGTGTGTGTGTGCTAGCAAGGACACGTTCAAGGGCTGAACGTGCACTTGATGCTTAGTCTATGCCCGTGAGTGTAGACTGAACTTATTTTGTTGTAAACATGTTCATAAACTTGTTTATGTAAAAAAATTTCGCTTCCGCTTTGTACCTTTGACGTGTGTTATACGGTGCTGTGCAACGCAGCACCCCTCAACGTGATCCTGGCTCGACAAGACCGTGGGATCGTGTCATATATGAACAATTGTCATCTCTAAGAAGTGCACACACCTCCACACTTGATAAACTTGAACTTGAAATCGAAAAGAACAAAAAGCTTTCTGCACTTAATGATAAAACTTGAAAGATGCTTGTTGTTCCACAATTGATTTGCATTGTTCTACTTGCGATGATCTTGATAAGAAACTACAAGATGCTATGAAAGAAATTTCTATATTGAACAATGTTTTACATTCTCATGAAGTTAAATATTGTTGCAATTGCAAATTAAAAGGAAAAACTTCATGTGAAAATTGCCTTGATCTATCTAAAAAACTTTATAACATGCATAAGACATTAGATCGGTTTTGAAATGGGAATAAGAACCTAAACTTGCTGCTGAATTCTTCCAAGTCTTGCAATGATAAAACTGGTTTAGGTTTTGATTCACATGCTCATGCTAAGGAACATCCACCTAAAATTGTAAAATCATTAGGAAGTGGTTTGATTCAAACAGTTCCTAAACAAAAAGAAGTGGTTTTTAAATCTGCAGGAGTGTTGTCACATTCGGGTTCAAATAATCATACTGCATGCTCATCTAGACATGAACACAAAGTTAAATTTCATTGTACCTATTGTGGTAGAGATGGTCATGTCATAGATTTTTGTTATAGACTAGCTAAACAACATAAAAAGGAAAAGAATGTAAGCTAGATCTTATAACTCTCATGCAAAATTTGCTGCACATATTAAACCAAATGTCAGGAACATGCAACCTGCTGTTATGAGTCAGAAATATTCAAAGTTTACCTCCAGAGCTTCAGTTTTTGCCTCCGGAGCTTCAGTTTTTGCCTCCGGACCTTCTGTTTTTGCCTCCGGAGCTACTGATTTTCGTGCTACACAAGCAACACCTCATAGGTCAGTAGTTAAGAACAAAAAATCTCAAACTTTGACTCATAAACCTGCTGTTTTATCTCATCTTTCACATGTTATCCCTGCAGGACGTCGTGTGACTCAGTACTGGATTCCTAAATGCCTTTTAACTAACCCCAGTATTGAGTCATCGACGTATTGTGCTTCTATGTAGATTACACGCTTGAGGAAGGAGAACATTTGGATTGTGGATTCAGGTTTCTCACGCCACATGACCGGTAACAAAGAATGGTTCTCCTCTCTCTCTTTTGTGTCACGTGTAGAGAATGTTACTTTCGCCGATTTTTCTTCAACTCCTATAATCACTAAGGGTTCGGTTAGAGTAAATGATCACTACACTTTGAAGAATGTGGCACTTGTCAAAAATTTGAAATACAACTTTCTTTCTGTTTCACAATTGCTAGATGAAAATCTGGAAATTATTTTCAATAAAAACTGCTGCAAAGTTGTAGGTTCAAATAGTGAGCTTATTTTTAACATGTTTTGGTTTGGAAGAGTTTTTAGAGCTGATTTTGATATGTCTTCCTCTAAGCATAGATGTCTAGTTGCAAATGATTCCAAAGATTTATATTTTTGGCATCATAGATGTAAAGGCCTCAGTTTTTTACACATTCAAAGTGTTCATCACCACACACACACACCTCATTTGAAGAAAGTGGATGAACACATTTGAAGAGCAAGTAACCATTATCAACATGATCATTAGAGAACAAACTCACACAATGCAAAAGTGGCATTTCCCACATGCATTCTCTAGGGGCTGGACATATGAAAAACTCCTACACTTTGCTAGTAATGTCCATGCCAAGTTTCACCCAAATTCAAAACCTTTTGAGGTATTTTTGGGTATAGCTAGAAAGAGGGTAGTTTGAACTCAAATTCAAATTCAAACTGTTTTATCCCATGAATTCAAAAGTGGGAGGCATATTCTTACTCAGCACATTTTTGTGAGCTCACACACCAATTTTTACTCCATTTGGAGTTGATCTTGCCATGAGCTAAGTGTAGCAAATTCAAACTTTATTTGAATTTCAAACTGAACATGTGCTGAAATTTAGTCAAACCAAACCCAAGTTGAATTCTAACCAATTCACATTTCTCAGGGGTGAATAATTCAAATCACCATGGGCATTGTGGGGATTACTGTTTACAACAGTAATATGGAGTTAAGTTTAGAGGTTAAAAGGAGAGTGGGACCCACATGTCAGCCACTGAAGTGATTCAACCGACTGAAGACTTTCTCACTCGGGTCTTCGGGCTTCAGCAGCGATCGCCACCGAGGGGAGGCCGCCGTGCCACCAGCAGCTTGGCCACGCGCGGTCGCAGGTTGGTTCCGAGCCCTTCTTAAGGCGCTCCACGCCTCGGCCGAAGCCCCTCACCGTTTTTCCCTCGCAAGAACACCGCACCAGAATTCTTCCCTCCGCCGCTCGGGGTCGATCGGAGAACCACGATCACAGCCTCCCCGATCCCTCCAGAGATACGCCAAGGTACCAGGAACCTTCCTTCTTATTCCCCGTCGCTAGAAATCGGCTGAACTCGTGTGATCTCGGCTATACCGAGAGTTCCATTCAGTGACCTAAACCCGCCGCACTTCGGGCTCCCGTGGACAGCCCAACTGGGAGGTTGTCACACCCGAACTAAGGTGTCCCTGGACGCGTTAGGGACCGGTCCTGCTCACCCCGAGCCACAGCCCGAGGGCTTGAACGCCGGCGGTGAATTTCCAGTTTTCCCCTTTCTCAGTACAGACCGACCTTTGGGTGCGGTTCTGTCAAATTCACGCTCTAGGAAGGTGTAGAGAGTCTCAATCCGTTCCTACACAGACTAGGCTTGGTAGCGCACAAGTTGCCTTCACAGCCCTTGGCCTGAGAACCCCTGTACCTGGCGTATTTCCAAGCTTCCGACGGCGAACCCTGCGGGAAGCATCAGGCGCACGGTGGGAGCTTACTTCGGACCTCCCCCGAGCTGCTTCAAACCCATGATGAGGTTTCTGAGGGACCACTGATGCTTTTCAGACGTTTGCTCGGTCGGTTAGAGTGCTAGGAAGGTCGGCCAACATGGCCGAAGTCGTTCCGAAGCCGCCGCTCTTCGCCGACCATGTGCCGACCGTTTTCATGACGAACTGAGCGCAGTATCATGTTCCCCGAGTGGATTTAAGAAGGGGCGGCCAGAATCATGAAGTTTGGATCACCACCGAGGCTGCCGGCGAGCTCTCCGGCGAGGCGTCGCGTCGGCCAAACGCGGGAGTCGGGAGGTAGACGATGGGGGTGGACCCGGCTGTCAGCGGCTCGGATTTTAAATTGGGATCGGTCTGCGGCCCAGATCCGGTGTGCTCGCATGCAAAAACCCAGTGAACCCCGGTGTGCCATCGCTTCAGCGCCCCACACGTGTCCCCGTGGGCCCACCGGCAGATTTAAACTTTACCCGATTTTCAGATTTCATTCAAGCTTCAAACCCTCATAACTTTGGCTAGGAACATCCAAATCGAGTGAACTAAATTTTCTTGGGTTCAGCTCTCTGAGTACTTTCTAGAAAATTAAGTTTCACTTCATGAAAACCCTTAATTCTCCAGTATTAATTCTTCAAAGATGAAACTGTTTAGAATTTTAACTGGATAATCCTGTGGAGGAACATTCTGAAATTTTGCTGGGATGTTAACCAAAATATCCCTGAAGAACCATAAAAATTTCAGATCCAATTGAGCTCGTTTGATCCACCTAATGGTGTAATTAATGAAACTGTTCCAGAGAAAATAGAAAATGTCCAGAAACATTTTCAGTATTTCTCTGAAATTGTTTAGCTCATATCTCTAGCTAGGAACCTTCAAATTAAGTGATACCAACTCCATTAGAACCCTCTGAAAATCTAGTTTTCAGAAAGTCATGGATTGCTCCATGAAAATCCCTAGAACACCATAATAGCTCCAAGTAAGGTCAAGTACATAATTATTTGTGGAGAGCTCAAATGAGCTTTGCTGCAACTAAAACTTGGCCAAGTCTCTGTTTAGGTTGTAATTAAACCACAGTAAAAATTTCAGAGTCATTGGGTCTGTCTTGTGAGACTTACAAACTTCACAAGTTTGAAATTCAATTCAAATGCATTTAAATTAATACATGTACTTGCTATATCATGTAGTCGCTAAGGTCGAGGAGGAGCCCAAAGTCTTAGACTTCGTTACTCCGGAGGAGCAGCTAGCCTACGACCAAGAGCAGCAAGGCAAGCTCCGGTTTGCATTAACCTTTTTACAAATTTTTATTATTTTGGGAACTTACTTGAGTACCATTAATTCTTGCATTAGAGTCTTGTTTGAAAACACAAATGCATAGCCAAGAAAACTATTGGTTGGGATTAGGATTGAAAATCCCGTTAGATAATGCAATGCTAAGATAGTGTAGGATTCGGTACATGTCGAGTAGTTGGAACTACTCGCGAGCATAGGCTAGAGGCACTCCACTCGGGTAGAGATAGCACATGATACACATGGCAAGAAAAATGAGGCCGAGCGGAGAGTAAGGGCAGCAGGACTTTGGGGACTGGGTGCTATAGCTCCGCTTGTGTCGATTGAGGACCGAGCCGTGTGCGGGCCTGTTGAACAAGCTAGAACAGTACCGAAGACCTACCGGCTATATGGGAACCGGGAAACCGATGTAACTCAGGTAGCTGGGTATTGAGGCCTTGCCCGTTGTTCAGAGGGTAGGTTGAGAGCTTGAGGTGTAAATCGGCTGGCCGCACTGAGATGCATTTGCCGAGATCTCTTGCTCGGAACGATGGGACCGGTTCAATATTTGGCTGACGGATGAAAGGTGGTTGCGTACGACGTCCGTGATGGTTGCTGTAGGCAACATCGAGTACGGGCATACGTGATGGGTTATTCGGGTAACCGTGCAGGTGTAAATTGATTATAATCACCGTCCCTCGCGGTCAGTGAGTACCACTTGTTCACTGTACAGTGACGTAGAATGAACAGGCTAGGTACATGTTAAAATGTTGCTGATTGAAAGATGAACTTTGATTGTTAATGATTTGTTGTAGTTTAGAGCTAACTAAAGTTCTTTTCAACTTTGGGCAAAGTACATGAGAGAAATGTGTTTCTTGTTTGATTGCGTCTCTCTCATGAGCATTAGCGTAAGGTTCTCCACAACTTGCTGCTAAAACCTGAAAGTAAGGTTCCACTAATTAGGCGAGTCCTTTGCAACTTATTTTACCCCATGTAACCTATCACCCTCATGTAGAAGTTTCATGCTTAGGAGAGACGGGTCAGTCTTGCTGAGCCTTTGTGCTCACTGCTTGTGTTTGAAGCTTTTGCAGGGTTCTATGAGGAAGGGACTCCTGAGGAGGAGACGGAACCCCAGGAGCGGAACCCCGTCGAGTGGGAGTCGTGCACGCCGCCATGTTAATGTGGGTGCATGCTAGCAAGGACACGTTCACTGGCTGAACATGAACTTGAACATCTGTTGTTGAAAAAATGTTCTTAAACCTGTTTATGTAATAAAACTTTGCTTCCACTTTGTACCTTTGATGTGTGTTATTCGGTGTTGTGCAACGCAGCACCCCTCAGCGTGATCCTGGCTCGACAAGACCGTGGGGTCATGTCAGCGTTGGTATCAGAGCTCTCTTGATGTTTAACGCACTACAAAGGTCATCTTTTTCAAACATCCAGTGAGGAACGAGTTAATAGACCATATAAGGATGTTATTAGTGTATAGAAAGTGGCATACTAACCTATTTGCTTATGTCGGAAAATTGTGCATCTCGGGACATTTTATGTCTTGGGGGGTGCACGTAAGCGCTGTCCACCAGTGCGCACAAGCTGAAGTGTGGAGCCCCACGGGTGGCAGGTAACCCGACCCGCTTTAATATCCTCTACGACTCTTCATGTCGTTTGGGGTATTCGAGCAACGTCTGTCCCTGGCGTGCGTGGTGCAATTTGGGAGACCCCGTCACGTGGTCAGTAATGTGAACACGTAGCTCAAGGCATGTTTGGCTTGAGAACATCCGGGCGAGTGATGACTGCCGGGTGTACGAACTGTATGGATACCGGGCTCGGTGTGCAGCCGAGTCTGATGATTGTGTGAGTTATCTGGAGGTAGTCTAACCACGAAACAGTAGACGTGTAGCATCCGTGTGCGAGAGACGCTTAGTGCCACTGAACTAACGAAGCCGGCTAAGTCCGGTATAGGTTTTTTCTTTGTGAGGACGTAGTACCGACATGCTCTGGTGACGCATCGACGTCACACACCACTAAATGAATAACTTCATTGTAAAATTTTAAAGTTTTAATCCAGAGTATTAAAACTTGATGTAACTCCTTCCCTTAATCAGGATATTCAAAGTTAACAAGTTTTCAACTTATAGGCTGCTAAGGACAGAGTCCCCTGTTTTCAGCTAAATTAAGGCTGAAGTTAATCAGAGGTTAGAGGTTGAGTTCTTTCGAGGTTGGGGTCATATGATACATTTCTGGAAAGCTTTGGAAGAGCTTTACAACTTTTCTGTTAAGGTCCAGAGATGTTTCACCTATTAACCAATCGAAAAATGCAGTGGAGTTGAAACTGTCCAGAAAACAGGGCAGAGCAAATGCTCTCTGTAACTCTCTGTAAATTAAGCATAACTTCCGGCATAAAAATCCAAAAATAGAAAATGAGGTAGTTCTGGAAATATTATGAGAGGGGTTACAACTTTGTAACAGAAATTTTTGTCGGATTGGGAGCAGACTTAACTGGAATTCTTGGATCAAAGCAGTACCTAAAGCAGGGAGGTGCTGTCCAATTTTCTCCAGCAATTCTGTTAAATTTGGCATCTCATAACTTTTGAACCAGGACAGATCTTAGGCCAAGCAAATACTTTCTGGAAAGCTATTGAAGTTAGCTTTAACTTTGTGTTCAGCTCCAGAATTGGTTTTTCCGTTAGCATGGTCTAAATCAGGTTGACATGGAAACTGATCAGGGCTGTCACGTTGGGCAGCAGATCAGCAGTCAAATTTGTTTAAATTTGAACTATATTTCCAAGTTTTATGGGTTCAATGACATGTTTGGTGTTATAACTCAATGGTTTACTGTTCAAATAAATATTTGACATTTCTCAAATATATTTTTACAGATGACAGTGGATAAACAGTTCGAGAACGGGTGGGTGGAATCTCACTGTTCTCACCACAGCGGCTATCCGGAAGCATTGAGGCAGATGCTTCAATACTTTGGATACAACCAGATGCTGCAGTACATCGCCAAGGACGAAGGCAAGGAGGGGAACAAGACGTGGACAATCCATGTCGAGGTTCCTGCAGGACCTACACCACCCGGTTGGGCGCCGTTCACCGTCACGGTGAGAGGTAGACAACCCGAGGGAAAGTGGCAAGTGGCAGCCCGTGACACCATGTCACGTTTCTGCCAGCTACACGTGAGAGCGATGGAGGGCACTCCATACGCGCTCGTTGTGGTGGAGGGACGGGCTCATCATGTGTAGGAACGGAGGTACCGGGAGGCCACCGATCCGGGTTTCCCAAGGTACAGCCCCGCGGAGGCGAACCTCAGCCTCCAAATGAGGGCGGGAAAGGCTGTGATGGACAGCCAAGCTGTTCATACAGAGCATCTCGCCGCAAAGCTCAAGGAGAGTACAAGCCGTGGAGACCATTTCGAGAGTGCTCACAACGCACTCCGCAATGTGCTCCTTCCGACGATCAAGCGACTGAACGAACAGCATAATCAGTTGCATCGTCTGAAGAAGGCGAAAAAGAAAAGCCGTGTTGACATCACGGCGCTGCAAGAACAGGTGCAGGCTCTGACCCAACAGAATGAGGTCCTTACTCAAGAGCGAGATGACACCATTGAGGAAGGGCAAGGCTGGGAAGAAGACTACAACCAGGCCATGGACGAGGTGCACGCGTTACAGGACCTCGTACCCCGGTGTTGGGCATACCGGTAGTCTTGGGTCTTCCGGCAATGGGAGAACCCGAGATGGGAGAGGAGGTTGTAGACCCAGATCCAGCAGCAGAGGTACCGGAGGAGGACGACCTGCAGGAGGTTGAGTTCTACTCCGAGTAGGGGGTTACCGTTGCCAAGTAGGGACCAGAGTGGTGTAACCCAAACTTTTGTAACCAGTGACATGTCGCGTAGACAGTACCGTATGTATAGGTACTGACGACATGAGCACGACTTCTCGGAGACCCGAGAATAATGTATCTTGTATAAAGTTTATGCTTTATCAATATATGTTAATGTTGTGTAAATTATTCATGCGTCGCTTCAAATACCTACTGTTTCATATGGAATTTTTAAGTATGACATGTGCTGATCGCTGCTGTTTTAAATTTCAGGATGACTCGTACTCGTGCCAACCCGGACGTTGGGGGTTCTAGTCAAGGGGGAGAAACCTCCCAACAGCCTCCCGAGGACTCCTCGGGACAGCAACAGCAGCAGCAACCACAGCAACATCCGCCCCCGCCAACGGTTACTTTGGCGGATATTGTAGCAGCAATGGCAGGCTCTCATCAGCAGCATACGGAGTTGCTGCAGACCCTCATTGCCAATACGTCTCGACCAGAGAGGCGTCAAGATCGTGAGGAGCGCCAACAGAGCTCCTACTCTGACTTCTTAGCCACTCATCCGCTGGTATTCTCAAGGGCAGACGAACCCCTCGATGTGGATAACTGGCTCCGCACGATGGAGATGAAGTTCGGGCTGCTCCAAGTGAGCGAGCAGCACAAGACACAGTTCGCGGTCCAACAGCTCCAGGGATCCGCGAGCGCATGGTGGGCGAACTACTGTGCTTCACAGCCCACCGACCGTGTTATGACCTGGGCGGAGTTCCGGACGGCCTTCAGGGCCTATCATATACCGCCGGGTCTCATGAAGAGGAAGACACAGGATTTTCTACACCTGCATCAAGGGAGCCGGAAGGCGCTGGAATACTCCAGGGCGTTCAACGATCTCGCGCTCTACGCGTCGTATCACGCTGATACTGACGAGAAGCGGCGGGACCACTTCTACCAGGGGCTTAACCCGCTCCTGAAAGACAAACTGGCAATGTTCAATCACGGCAGCCTCGATGACATAATTGATGCTGCGATTGTTCAGGAGGACTCCGGCAAGGAGTTAGCGGCAGCGGAAAGAAAGCGAAGCGCGCCGCAAAGCGGCGGAGAAGGAGGCGGTCCTTCTCAGAAATGTCGGATGGTGAATCGCCCACCATCAGGTTCACGCTGGCAGCGACCACAGAGGTCGATGCCATTCCGCAGTCGGCCATATTCTTTACCGGCATTCAGGCCGGCACTGCCAGCACCACCTCCGCAACAACAACAGCAGCAGCTGGCGATGCCGCGTGCGTATGCACCTCAGCAGCGCATGCCGAGCTTTCGTCCCCCAAGCACCGGACAAACAGCGGTCACAATCTACAAATGTGGTCGTCCAGGACACTTTGCCAGCAGTTGTCCTGAGAGGAAAGGCGGCGGAGTTGCACCTCAGCTTCCGGGGAGGAATCAGCCCCGGAATCCTACTAATGCGCGGTGGGCAAACCCTAGTCCCGACACCATCCACCAGCTTGCCATAGAGGACGTGCCGGAGGGTGATCCAATCCTTGCGGGTATGTTCCAACTCCACCAGCATCCCGCCATAGTATTGTTTGATTCAGGCGCCACGCACAATTTTATTAGCCAAGCTTTATTGCTAAACACAGCTTGCAAATACTACCCATCGATAGTCCATATTTGATTTGTTCACCGGGTGGGAAGATTTCGGCAAGCATAATGGTTTCCAAAGCACCATTATTCTTAGCGGGTAGAGTGTACCCTATGTCTCTCATAATTTTAGAGGGGAAAAAGGTCGATGTCATCTTAGAGATGTCATGGTTAACCCGCCACGTCGCTGTTTTAGACACCGTCCTTCGAATCGTGCACTTGAACTCAGAAGTGCACGGATCTCACTCTTTATTTCTGGACAGTCCAAAAATAAAACTTCCAAGTGTCTATCAATCCACAGCTATCAGATTGGAAGATATTCCAGTGGTCCGAGAGTTCCCTGACGTGTTCCCGGATGATTTACCGGGGATGCCGCCCGACAGAGAGGTGGAGTTCAAGATTGAACTTGCACCGGGAGCCATGCCAATATCCCGAAGGCCGTACAAGATGGCGCCCAAGGAGTTGGCTGAACTGAAAACTCAGCTGACGGACCTCCTGGAGAAGGGTTTTATTAGGCCGAGCTCCTCGCCATGGGGCTGTTCGGCATTATTCGTGAAGAAGAAAGACGAGACGTTACGGCTTTGCGTGGACTATCATCCACTAAACGCCGTAACCATCAAGAACAAGTACCCGTTGCCACGGATCGACATGTTGTGTGATCAGTTAGTCGAAGCAAAGATCTTTTCCAAGATGGATTTAAGATCCGGGTACCACCAGATTAAAATACGGGCTGAGGACATTCCGAAAACAGCTTTCTCGATGAGGTACAGACTTTATGAGTACCTGGTCATGTCCTTTGGCCTCACCAATGCTCCCGCTCACTTCATGTACTTAATGAACTCGGTATTCATGCTGGAGCTGGACAAGTTTGTCGTGGTCTTCACCGACGACATCCTGGTATATTCCAAGTCGGAGGAAGATTACAAGAAGCATCTGCGTATAGTCTTGCAACGGCTGCGGGATCACAAGCTATACGCGAAATTCAGCAAATGCGAGTTCTGGATATCGCAAGTGCCTTTTCTCGGGCATATCATCTCAGCGGAGGGTATCACTGTAGACCCGAGTAAGATCACACAAGTGCTGAATTGGAAATCCCTGAGTACTGTTCACGAGGTACGGAGTTTCCTCGGTCTCGCGGGATATTATCAGAGGTTCATTCCGAACTTCTCGAAGATTGCCAAGCCTATGACGGAGCTGCTGAAGAAGGCTACCAAATATTTTTGGAGTCCAGCGTTGGAAGCAGCATTCAAGGCTTTAGTCAAGCACCTAACATCAGCACCGGTTTTGGCGCAGCCAGACACAACAAAACCGTTCAATGTGTACTGCGATGCATCCGGCATTGGGCTCGGATGTGTGCTGATGCAAGACCGAAGAGTGGTCGCGTATGGGTCACGGCAGCTTACAAACCATGAGCAGAATTATCCAACTCACGACTTGGAGCTCGCTGCTGTGGTACTGGCACTTAAAATGTGGAGGCACTACCTACTTGGTAACCTCGTACATTTATACACCGACCACAAGAGCCTCAAGTACATATTCACTCAGAAGGAGCTGAACATGAGGCAGCAAAGATGGTTAGAGTTGATAAAGGATTACGAAATAGAGATCCATTATCACCCCGGCAAAGCAAACGTAGTGGCGGATGCGCTGAGTCGCAAGTCACACGTCAACAATCTGACCATCACACCGTTGGAAGAGAGCGTACCACCACTGCATGTGATTCCACATGGAGCTCTCTACAACTTAGCTTTGATCCCCACCATCCGTGAAGAGATCGTGGCAGCTCAGAAACATGACAAGGGTATGTTGCATTTGCAGAGACATATAGACAGTGGGGAGCTTAAATGTTTCCGGAAAGATGGAGACGGCGTCCGATGGTTCAAGGACCGGATCGTCGTACCCCGTAACCCGGAGTTACTAAAGAAAGTTTTTGTTGAGGCTCACTTGTCAAAATTTTCTATTCACCCCGGCAGCAACAAAATGTATCAAGAACATAGAAGCAAGTTTTGGTGGACACGGATGAAGCGGGAGATCGCCAAGTACATGTCCGAGTGTGATACATGTTGAAGGGTGAAGGCAGATCATATGCGGAAACCGGGACTGCTACAACCACTGGACGTTCCTGCCTGGAAGTGGGAAGATGTGAGCATGGACTTCATCATGGGTTTACCCACCACTTTTCAGAAACATGATTCTGTGTGGGTAATCGTCGACCGGCTCACCAAAGTTGCCCATTTCATCCCGGTCAACACCAACTACAACGCCAAGAAGTACGCTGAACTGTATATCTCTCAGATCATATGCTTGTACGGCATACCCCGTACCATCATATCGGATCGGGGCACTTTATTTGTGTCCCGTTTTTGGGAGCAGCTACACACTGCATTGGGGATGAAGACAATTCATAGTTCAGCATACTACCCGCAGACGGACGGGCAAACCGAGCGGGTAAACCAGATTCTGGAGGACATGCTACGAGCTTGCGCTATCAACCACGGCAAGAATTGGGATGATCACTTGCCGTTAGCCGAGTTCTCGTACAACAATGGGTACCAAGCCAGCATCAATATGGTGACACGACCCCAATGGTCCTGTCGAGCCAGGATCACGCTGAGGGGTGCTGCGTTGCACAGCACCGTATAACACACGTCAAAGGTGCAAAGCGGAAGCGGAAGTTTTATTACATAAACAAGTTTATGAACATGTTTACATCAAAATAAGTTCAGTCTACACTCGCGGGCGTAGACTAAGCATCAAGTGCACGTTCAGCCCTCGAACGTGTCCTTGCTAGCACACACGCACACTAACTCTGCGGCGTGCACGACTCCCACTCGACGGGGTTCCCCTCCTGGGGTTCCGTCTCCTCTTCGGGAGTCCCTTCCTCATAGAACCCTGCAAAAGCTTCAAACACAAGCAGTGAGCACGAAGGCTCAGCAAGTCTGACCCGTCTCACCTAAACATGGAACTTCTACATGAGGGTAATGGGTTGCATGAGGTAAAAATCATTTGCAAGGACTCGCCTAATTAGTAGAACCTTACTTTCAAGTTTTAGCAGCAGGTTGTGGAGAACCTTACGCTAAGGCACATGAGAGAGCCGCAATCAAACAAGAAACACATTTCTCTCATGTACTTTGCCCAAAGTTGAAAAGAACTTTAATTAGCTCTAAGCTACAGCATATCATTAACAATCAATGTCCAGCTTTCAATCAGCAACATTTTAACATGTAACTAGCCTGTTCTTTCTACGTCACGGTACAGTGAACAAGTGGTACTCACTGACCGCGAGGGACAGCGATTATAATCGATTCACACCTGCAGGGTTACCCGAACAACCCGTCATGTACCCCCGTACTCGATGTTGCCTACAACAACCATCACGGACGCCGTACGCGACTACCTTTCACCCATTAGCCAAATATTGAACCGGTCCCATCGTCCCGAGCAAGAGGTCTCTGCACGCGCATCTCCGTGCCGCCAGCCGATTTACACCTCGAGCTCTCAACCTACCCTCTGAACGACGGGCAATGCCTCAATAACCAGCTACCCGAGTTACATCAGTTTCCCGGTTCCCATATAGCCGGTAGGTCTTCGGTACTGTTCTAGCTTGTTCAACAGGCCCACACATGGCTCGGTCCTCAATCGACACAAGCGGAGCTACAGCACACAGGCCCCAAAGTCCTGCTGCCCTTACTCTCCGCTCGGTCTCATTTTCTTGCCATATGTATCATGTGCTATCTCTACCCGAGCAATGTGCCTCTAGCCTATTCTCGCGAGTAGTTCCAACTACTCGACTTGTACCGAATCCTACTCTATCCTAGCAATGCAGTAGCTAACGGGGTTTGCAATCCTAAACCCAACCCATGGTTTTCTTGGCTATGCAGTTGGGTTTCCAATCAAGACTCTAATGCACAGAACAATATTCAAAGATGTGCTCAAAACAATAAAACTTTGTAAAAAGGTTAATGCAAACCGGGGCTTGCCTTGCTGCTCTTGGTCGTAGGCTAGCTGCTCCTCCGGAGTTACGAAGTCTAGGACTTCGGGTTCCTCCTCGACCTTAGCGACTACATGATAAGAGCAATATATGTATCAATTTAAATGCATTTGTATTAACTTTGAAGTTGTGAAGTCTATAACCCTTGCTAGACAGACCTAATGACTGTGAAACTTTTACTGTGGCTTGGTTACAACCTAAACAGAGACTTGGTCAAGTTTTAATCACAGCAAAGCTCATTTGAGCCCTCCACAATTAATTATGTCCTTGAACTTAATTGGAACTCTTAGGGTGTTCTAGGAATTTTCATGAAACAAACTATGCCTTTCTGAAAACTAACTTTTCAGAGGGTTCTAATGGAATTGGTCTCACTTAATTTGGAAGTTCCTAACTAAAGATATGAGCTAAACAATTTCAGAGAAAATTCTGAAAATGTTTCTGAACATTTTCTATTTTCCCTGGAACAGTTTCACTAATCACACCATTAGGCGGATCAAATGAGCTCAAATGGATCTGAAATTTTTATGGTAGTTCATGGATATTTTGGTGAACATCCCAGCAAAATTTCAGGATTTTCCTCCAAATGATTCTCCAGTTAAAATTCCTAAGAGTTTAAATTTTGAGGAATTAATTCTGGAGAATTAAGGGTTTTCATGAAGTGAAACTTGATTTGCTGAAAAGTGCTCAAAGAGCTGAATCCAGCAAAATTTGGTTCACTCGATTTGGATCTTTCTAGCCAAAGTTATGAGGATTTGAAGTTTGGAAGAATTCTGAAAATCGGGAAAAAAGTTTAAATTATCGGGGCTCGCGGGGACACGCGTCGAGCTCGGAGGTGTCCGGCACACCAGGGATACCACACGTGTCGAGCGCGGAGGTGTCCGGCACACCGGGGCTCACAGGTTATTTGCGCGCCAGCACAGCCGGTCCCCGGCCACACCCGATCCCGATTTAAATCCTTCAGCCGCTGACACGTGGGCCAGCCGGCTTCGCCTTCCTCCCGCCGTTCTCTCGCGCCCGCGCCGCCGACCTCGCCGGAGTAGACTCGGGGCTCGCCGCTGCCGGACCTCCCATGGGCTGAAACTCGCCGCCAGGGGGTTGTCGACGTCGAGGAACACGTCGGTGGCGTCAGGTCGGGCTGAGGGTGACCGGAAATAGCCCGGCGACGTGCCGCGGCCTCGGTTGAGGTTCGGCACCGTCGACCGTGGTTTCTAAACCCGCCAACACCTCGAACAAATGGCCCTACAGCATCAGTGTACCTCTAGGAAGCTCGACAAGGTGTCAAAAGGGTTCAGGGATGACGGCAAGTTGGTCGGCACCGTGTGACCGATCGTGCTCGCCATGACCGCCCTCGATCGAGCTCGAAGTTCGTTACTCCTAGACAGTTTTACGCCACGGATGCAGAAAAGAACTTGATCGCTGGCTATTCCAGCGTTTATATGCAGGATTTGATGACCTCCGAAAGATCATAGAGCGAGAATTTGAAGAAACCGTACCGGAAGCTCGGTTTACGGTCGCCGGAGCAAAAACTAGAAATTCTCTGTGGATTCTTCACGGTTTGCTTCCAACTTGGAGGAGAGCAGCACGGTGGTCGCGCGCTCCTGTCGCCTCTCTTGCTCGACCGTGAAAATGCCTGTTGAACGCTATCCACGGGCGCCTGACTCTCGGCTATGGTTGAGTCGCCGCTGTGGCGATTGCTCTTGGGCAAAGGAGGTTGGAACTCGGGGTTTCTGGTGTTGGGGAGGTGGAGTGCGACCTCAGGTGGCTGTCTAGCAGCTCAGGAATGAAGGAGGAGATGGCTTTCCTGGTTTTCCCGAGTGAGCAGAGAGCTGCGGCGAGAAACAATGCCGCTGCTTGGTTTTGCCCGCGAGAAGATAAAGCCGGTCGACTCCTGTTCGGCTGAGGCGGTGCCGGTCGCGTGGGGGCGCGAGCAAGCCGCCATGGGCGCCAGCGCGCGGAGGGGGAAGCAGCTGGTGGCGCCGGTAGCTGCTCGGTGGCACAGCCGACAGCTGCTCGGTGGAATTTCCCACCGAGACTCTGAGTTTGGGTGAAAGTTTCTCCTTCTTCCCTCTATGACATGTGGGTCCCACCCGGGGTTTTAACCTCTGGAATTTACTCCTAATCACTGTTGTAAACAGTGAACCCCAAAGTACCCCTGGTAATTCAAATTATTCACCCATGAACCATTTGAATTGACCAAAGTTCAAATTGGGTTTGGTTTGAGTGAATTTCAGTACAAGTGCAGTTTTGAATTCAAATGAAGTTTGAATTTGTCCCACTTAGCTCATGTCAAGATCAACTCCAAATGGAGTGAAAATTGGTGTGTGAGCTCACAAAAATGTGCTGAATAAGAATATGCCTCCCACTTTTAAATTGATGGGATAAAAACAGTTTGAATTTGAATGTGGTTTCAAACTGCCCTCTTTCTATCTATACCCGAAATGACCTCAAAAGGGGTTTGAATTTCGGTGAAACTTGGCATGGACATCCTTAGTAAGTGTAGGTGTTTTCATATGTCCAGCCCATCTATATCACATGTGGGAAATACCACTTTTGCAATGTGTAAGTTTGATCTCTAATGAGCATGATGATAATTGTTACTTGCTCTTCATTTGTGTTCATCATTCTTCCTCAAATGAGGTGTGTGGTGTGGTGATGAACAATGCAAATGTGTGTCAAAAACTGAGGCCCTTACATTCCTCCCCCCTTAAAAGAATCTCGTCCCGAGATTATAAGGTGAAAATGAGATAGAGGACGGTGGAAAATTACCGGATATGCGACGTGAAAAAGTCAGGGTAGTTAGTGCGAAGGAATCCTTCGCTCTCCCATGTCGCTTCGTCCATGGAGTGATTACTCCATAGAACCCTGTAGAACCACAACGTACGGTTGCGTGTGGTTCGGGCCTTTTCATCAATAATCTGCACTGGTTCCTCCCGATAGGTGAGATCCGGTTGCAGTTCTTCAATGTCTTCCAGCTGAACGGTAGTTGATAGCTTGAGACATTTCCTCAGCTGGGAAACGTGAAAGACATCGTGCACACCGGAAAGTGCTTCTGGTAATTTCAACCGGTATGCCACTGATCCACATCTTTCGGTAATCTGGAATGGACCGATGAATCGGGGTGCCAACTTTCCTCTCACCCCAAATCTGTTTACGCCCTTCATTGGAGACACCCGTAGATATACGTGATCCCCAACTTCGAATTGTAATGGGCGCCTTCTCCGGTCCGCATACTGTTTCTGACGGGATTGAGCGGCTTTTAGGTTCGCTTGAATTAGTCGAACCTTTTCTTCCGCGTTGTTGACAAGGTCAATCCCGAAGGTAACCCTTTCACCAGACTCACACCAGTTCAATGGTGTGCGGCATTTTCTCCCGTATAGCGCCTCGTAGGGCGCCATCTTGATGCTGGCTTGGTACCCATTGTTGTACGAGAACTCGGCTAACGGCAAGTGATCATCCCAATTCTTGCCGTGGTCGATAGCGCAAGCTCGTAGCATGTCTTCTAGGATCTGATTTACCCGCTTGGTTTGTCCATCCGTCTGCGGGTGGTAGGCTGAACTACGGATCAGCTTCGTCCCCAAGGCAGCGTGCAGCTGCTCCCAAAAACGGGACACAAATAAAGTGCCCCGATCCGAAATGATAGTACGGGGTACGCCGTATAAGCATAGGATCCGTGAGATGTACAGTTCAGCGTACTTCTTGGCGTTGTAGTTGGTGTTAACCGGGATGAAATGGGCAACTTTGGTGAGCCGATCGACGATCACCCACACAGAATCATGTTTCTGCAAGGTGGTGGGTAAACCGACGATGAAATCCATGCTCACGTCCTCCCACTTCCAGGCAGGAATGCCCAGTGGTTGCAGCAGTCCCGGTTTCCGCATGTGGTCTGCCTTCACTCTTCGACATGTATCACACTCGGACACGTATTTTGCAGTCTCTCGCTTCATCCGTGTCCACCAAAACATTCTTCTGAGTTCTTGATACATTTTGTTGCTGCCGGGGTGAATAGAAAACTTTGATAAGTGAGCCTCATCAAAGATTTTCTTCCGTAACTCCGGGTTTCGGGGTACGACGATCCGGTTCTTGAACCATAGGACGCCGTCTCCGTCCTTCCGGAAACATTTCAACTCCCCACTGTCTATACGTCTCCGCAAATGTGACATGCCCTTGTCATTCTTCTGGGCTGCCGCTATCTCTTCACGGATGGTGGGGATCAAAGCTAGGTTGTAGAGAGCTCCATGTGGAATCACATGGAGTGGTGGTTCGCTCTCTTCCAACGGTGTGATGGTCAGATTATTGACGTGTGACTTGCGGCTCAGCGCATCTGCCACAACGTTTGCCTTGCCCGGATGATAATGGATCTCTATCTCGTAATCCTTTATCAGTTCTAACCATCTTCGTTGCCTCATGTTCAGCTCCTTCTGAGTGAATATGTACTTGAGGCTTTTGTGGTCGGTATATAAATGTACGAGGTTACCGAGTAGGTAGTGCCTCCACATCTTCAGTGCAAGTACCACGGCAGCGAGCTCCAAGTCGTGAGTTGGATAATTTTGCTCATGGTTCCTAAGCTGCCGTGATCCATACGCGACCACCCTTCGGTCTTGCATCAGCACACACCCAAGCCCAATGCTGGATGCATCGCAGTACACATCGAACGGTTTTGTTGTGTCTGGCTGCGCCAAAACCGGTGCTGATGTCAGGTGCTTGACTAAAGCCTTGAATGCTGCTTCACATGCTGGACTCCAAACATATTTGGTAGCCTTCTTCAGCAGCTATGTCATTGGCTTGGCAATCTTCGAGAAGTTCGGAATGAACCTCCGATAATATCCCGCGAGTCCGAGGAAACTCCGTACCTCATGAACAGTTCTTGGGGATTTCCAATTCAGCACTTGCGTGATCTTGCTCGGGTCCACAGCGATACCCTCCGCTGAGATGATATGCCCGAGGAAAGGCACTTGCGATATCCAAAACTCGCATTTGCTGAATTTTGCGTATAACTTGTGATCCCGCAGCCGTTGCAAGACTATACGCAGATGTTTCTTGTGATCTTCCTCCGACTTGGAATATACCAGGATGTCGTCGATGAAGACCACGACAAACTTGTCCAGCTCCGGCATGAACACCGAGTTCATTAAGTACATGAAGTGAGCTGGAGCATTGGTGAGGCCGAAGGACATGACCAGGTACTCATAAAGTCCATACCTTGTCGAGAAAGCTGTCTTTGGAATGTCCTCCGCCCTTATCTTAATCTGATGGTACCCGGATCTTAAATCCATCTTGGAAAAGATCTTTGCTTCGACCAACTGATCAAACAACATGTCGATCCGTGGCAACGGGTACTTGTTCTTGATGGTTACGGCATTTAATGGACGGTAGTCCACGCAAAGCCGCAACGTCTCATCCTTCTTTTTGACAAATAATGCCGAACAGCCCCATGGGGAGGAGCTCGGCCTAATAAAACCCTTCTCCAGAAGGTCCGTGAGCTGAGTCTTCAGTTCAGCCAACTCCTTGGGCGCCATCTTGTACGGCCTTCGGGATATTGGCATGGTTCCTGGTGCGAGTTCAATCTTGAACTCCACCTCTCTATCGGGTGGCATTCCCGGTAAATCATCCGGGAATACATCAGGGAACTCTCGGACCACTGGAATGTCTTCCAATCTGATAGTTGTGGACTGATAGACACTTGAAAGTTTTATTTCTGTATTGTCCAGAAATAATGAGTGAGAATCATGCACCTCTGAGTTTAAGTGTACGACTCGAAGGACGGTGTCTAAAACAGCGCCGTGGCGGGTTAACCAAGACATCCCTAGGATGACATCGACCTTCTGTCCCTCTAAGATAATGAGAGACGTGGGGTACACTCTACCCGCTAAGCATAATGGTGCTTTGGAGACCATTACGCTTGGTGAAATCTTCCCACCCGGTGAACAAATTAAATATGGACTATCGGTGGGTAGTATTGGCAAACTGTGTTTAGCAATGAAAGCTTGGCTAATAAAATTATGCGTGGCGCCTGAATCAAACAGTACTATAGCGGGATGCTGGTGGAGTTGGAACATACCCGCAAGGATTGGCTCGCCCTCCGGCACGTCCTCAATGGCAAGTTGGTGGACAGTGCCGGGCCTAGGGTTTGCCCGCCGCGCATTAGTAGGGTTCCGGGGTTGATTCCTCCCCGGAAACTGTGGTGCCACTCTGCCGCCTTGCCTCTCCGGGCAACTGCTCGCGAAGTGTCCTGGACGACCACACTTGTAACATGTGGCCGCTGCTGGTGGAGTACTTGGTGGACGAAAGCCCGGCATGCGTTGCGGAGGTGCAAACGCATGCGGCATCGCCCGCTGCGGCTGTTGTTGTTGCGGTGGTGCTGGCAGTGCCGGCCGGAATGCCAGTGAAGAGTACGGCCGACTGCGGAACGGCATCGACCGCTGTGGTGGCTGCCAGCGTGGACCTGATGGTGGGCGATTCACCATCCGAAACTTCTGAGAAGGACCGCCTCCTTCTCCGCTGCTCTGCGGCACGCTTCGCTTTCGCTCTGCCGCCGCCAACTCCTTGCCGGAGTCCTCCTGAACAATCGCAGCATCAATGATGTCGTTGAGGCTGCCGCAATTGAACATCGCCAACTTGTCCTTCAGGAGCGGGTTAAGCCCCTGGTAAAAATGGTCCCGCCGCTTCTCGTCGGTATCAGCATGATACGACGCATATAGCGCGAGATCGTTAAACGCCCTGGAGTATTCCAGCGCGTTCCGGCTCCCTTGTTGCAGGTGTAGGAACTCCTGCGTCTTCCTTTTCATCAGACCTGGCGGTATATGATAGGCCCTGAAGGCCGTCCGGAACTCCGCCCAGGTCATCACTCGGTCGGTGGGCTGTGAAGCACAGAAGTTGGCCCACCACGCGCTCGCGGATCCTTGGAGCTGCTGGACCGCGAACTGAGTCTTGCGCTGCTCGCTGATTTGGAGCAGCCCGAACTTCATTTCTATGGCACGGAGCCAGTTGTCCGCGTCAAGTGGTTCATCCGCCCTTGAGAATACAGGGGGATGAGTCGCCAGAAAGTCGGAGTAGGAGCTCTGTTGACGCTCCTCACGGTCTTGACGTCTCTCTGGGCGAGACGTATTTGCAATTAAAGTTTGCAGCAGCTCCGTGTGCTGCTGATGTGAACCCACCATTGCTGCGACAATGTCGGCCAATGTAACCGTTGGCAGTGGCGGTGGCGGTGTTTGCTGTTGCTGTTGCTGCTGCTGTCCCGAGGAGTCCTCGGGAGGTGGTTGGGAGGCCTCTCCCCCTTGACTAGTACCCCCAACATCAGGGTTGGCACGAGTATGCGTCATTCTGAAATTCAAAACCGCAGCAATTAGCACATGTCTTACTTAAAATTCCATACACAACAGTAGGTATTGAAGTGACACATGATTAATTTGCACAACAT
The DNA here is from genome assembly GCA_030760725.1 of Neostapfia colusana. Classification (NCBI taxonomy): domain Eukaryota; kingdom Viridiplantae; phylum Streptophyta; class Magnoliopsida; order Poales; family Poaceae; genus Neostapfia; species Neostapfia colusana. The sequence continues at coordinate 95,869,184 of JASWHV010000007.1, read as the reverse complement.
CCACATATATTGATAAAGCATAAACTTTATACAAGATACATTATTCTCGGATCTCCGAGAAGTCGTGCTCATGTCGTCACTATCTATACACACACTACTGTTCACACAACATGTCACCGATTAAAAAAGTCGGGTTATGCTACCCTAGCTGCCTAATTGGCAACCGTAACCCCCTACTCAGAGTAGAACTCGACCTCCTGTTGGTCATCCTCCTCCGGTACCTCTGCTGGTGGCTCGGGGTCTACCACCTCTTCTCCCATTCCGGGTTCTCCCATGGCTGGAAGACCCAAGACTACCGGTACGCCTAATACCGGGGGCACGAGGTCTTGCAAGGCATGCACCTCGTCCATAGCTTGGTTGTAGTCCTCTTCCCAGCCTTGTCCTTCCTCAATAGCGTCGTCCCGCTCTTGAGCAAGGTCCTCATTCTGCTGGGTTAGGGTCTGCACCAGCTCTTGCAACGCCGCGATGTCAACACGGCTCTTCTTCTTTGCCTTCTTCAGACGACGCAACTGATTGTGTTGTTCATTCAGTCGCTTGATCGTCGGAAGGAGCACATTGCGGAGTGCGCTGTGAGCACTCTTGAAATGATCTCCACGGCTTGTGCTCTCCTTGAGCTTGGTGGCGAGATGCTCCGTATGAACAGCTTGGCTGTCCATCACAGCGTTTCCCGCCCTCATTTGGAGGCTGAGATTTGCCTCCGCGGGGTTGTACCTTGGGCAACTCGGGTCTGTTGCCTCCAGGTACCTCTCTTCCCACACATGCTGAGCTCGTCCCTCCACCGGAACGAGTGCATATGGAGTGCCCTCCATAGCCTGCACGTGTAGTTGGCAGAAACGTGACATAGTGTCACGGGCTGCCACTTTGCCACATCCCTTCCGGTTGTCTTCCTCTCACCGTGACGGTGAATGGCACCCAACCGGGTGGCGTAGGTCCTGCAGGAACCTCGACATGGATCGTCCACGTCTTGTTCCCCCCTTCGCCATTTTCTTTGGCGAAGTACTGCGGCATCTGATTGTACCCGAAATATTGGAGCATTTGCCACAATGCTTCCGGGTAGCCGCTACGATTAGAACAGTGGGAAACTACCCACCCGTTCTCCAACTGTTTATCTGCTGCCATCTGTAAAAATATATTTGAGAAATGTCAAATATTTATTTAAACAGTAAACCATTGAGTTATAACATAATACATGTCATTGAACCCATAAAACTTGGAAACATAGTTCAAATTTTAAACAAATTTGACTGCTGATCTGCTGTTCCCATGACAGCCCTGACCAGTTTCCATATCAACCTGATTTAGGCCATGTTAAAGGCAAAACCAATTCTGGAGCTCCACATCAAAGTTACAGTTAACTTCAATAGTTTTCCAGAAAGTATTTGGTTGGCCTAAGATCTGTCCTGGTTCAAAAGTTATGAGATGTCAAAGTTAACAGAATTTCTGGAATCAATTGGACAGCACCTCCCTGCTTTAGGTACTGAATTGATCCAAGAATCCCAGTTATTCTGTTCCCAATCTGACAAAACTTTCTGTTACACAGTTGTAACCCATCTCATAAGCTTTCCATAAGTACCTCATTTCCTATTTTTGGATTTTTAAGAAGGAAGTTATGCTTAATTTACAGAGAGTTACAGAGAGTCTTTGCTCTGTCCTGTTTTCTGGACAGTTTCAATTCTACTGCATTTTTCGAGTGGTTAAGGGATGAAACACCTCTGGACCTCAACAGAAGAGTTGTAAAGATCTTCCACCGCTTTCCAGAAATGTATCATACGACCCCAACCTTGAAAGAACTCAACCTCTAACCTCTGATTAACTTCAGCCTTGATTCAGCTGAAAACAGAGTGCTCTGTCCTTAACAACCTATAAGTTGAAAACTTGTTAACTTTGAATATCCTGTTCAAGGGAAGGAGTTACATCAAGTTTTACTACTTTGGATCAAAACCTTCAAGTTTTTAAATGAAGTTGTTTATTTAATGGGGTGTGACGTCGATGCGTCACCAGATTATGTCGGTACTACGTCCTCACAAAGGAAAAACCTATACCGGACTTATCCGGCTTCATTAGTTCAGTGGCACTACTCGTCACTTGCACACGGATGCTACATGTCTACCGTTTCGTGGTCAGGCTACCTGCAGAAACTCAAACAATCATCAGACTCGGCTGCACACCGAGCCCGGAATCCATACAGTTGGTACACCCGGCCGTCATCACTCGCCCGGATGTTCTCAAGCCAAACACGCCTTGAGTTACGTGTTCACGTTTCGGACCACGTGACGGGGTCTCCCAAATTGCACCACGCACGCCAGGGACAGACGTTGCTCGAATACCCCAAACGACATGAAGAGTCGTAGAGGATACTAAAGCGGGTCGGGTTACCTGGCACCCTTGGGGCTCCACCCTTCAGCTTGTGCGCACTGGTGGACAGCGCTTACGTGCACCCCCCAAGACATGAACGTCCCGAGATGCACGATTTTCCGACATAACAAATAGGTTAATATGCCACTTTCTATATGCTAATAACATCCTTATACGGGCTACTAACTCGTTCCTCACTGGATTTTTGAAAAAGAAGACCTTTGTACTGTGTTAAACCTCAAGCGAGCTCTGATACCACGCTGACACGACCCCAATGGTCCTGTCGAGCCAGGATCACGCTGAGTGGTGCTGCGTTGCACAGCACCGTATAACACACGTCAAAGGTGCAAAGCGGAAGCGGAAGTTTTATTACATAAACAAGTTTATGAACATGTTTACATCAAAATAAGTTCAGTCTACACTCGCGGGCGTAGACTAAGCATCAAGTGCACGTTCAGCCCTCGAACGTGTCCTTGCTAGCACACACGCACACTAACTCTGCGCCGTGCACGACTCCCACTCGACGGGGTTCCCCTCCTGGGGTTCCGTCTCCTCTTCGGGAGTCCCTTCCTCATAGAACCCTGCAAAAGCTTCAAACACAAGCAGTGAGCACGAAGGCTCAGCAAGTCTGACCCGTCTCACCTAAACATGGAACTTCTACATGAGGGTAATGGGTTGCATGAGGTAAAAATCATTTGCAAGGACTCGCCTAATTAGTAGAACCTTACTTTCAAGTTTTAGCAGCAGGTTGTGGAGAACCTTACTCTAAGGCACATGAGAGAGCCGCAATCAAACAAGAAACGCATTTCTCTCATGTACTTTGCCCAAAGTTGAAAAGAACTTTAATTAGCTCTAAGCTACAGCATATCATTAACAATCAATGTCCAGCTTTCAATCAGCAACATTTTAACATGTAACTAGCCTGTTCTTTCTACGTCACGGTACAGTGAACAAGTGGTACTCAGTGACCGCGAGGGACGGCGATTATAATCGATTTACACCTGCAGGGTTACCCGAACAACCCGTCACGTACGCCCGTACTCGATGTTGCCTACAACAACCATCACGGACGCCGTACACGACTACCTTTCACCCGTTAGCCAAATATTGAACCGGTCCCATCGTCACGAGCAAGAGGTCTCTGCACGCGCATCTCCGTGCCGCCAGCCGATTTACACCTCGAGCTCTCAACCTACCCTCTGAACGACGGGCAATGCCTCAATAACCAGCTACCCGAGTTACATCAGTTTCCCGGTTCCCATATAGCCGGTAGGTCTTCGGTACTGTTCTAGCTTGTTCAACAGGCCCGCACACGGCTCGGTCCTCAATCGACACAAGCGGAGCTACAGCACACAGGCCCCAAAGTCCTGCTGCCCTTACTCTCCGCTCGGTCTCATTTTCTTGCCATATGTATCATGTGCTATCTCTACCCGAGCAATGTGCCTCTAGCCTATTCTCGCGAGTAGTTCCAACTACTCGACTTGTACCGAATCCTACTCTATCCTAGCAATGCAGTAGCTAACGGGGTTTGCAATCCTAAACCCAACCCATGGTTTTCTTGGCTATGCAGTTGGGTTTCCAATCAAGACTCTAATACACAGAACAATATTCAAAGATGTGCTCAAAACAATAAACATTTGTAAAAAGGTTAATGCAAACCGGGGCTTGCCTTGCTGCTCTTGGTCGTAGGCTAGCTGCTCCTCCGGAGTTACGAAGTCTAGGACTTCGGGTTCCTCCTCGACCTTAGCGACTACATGATAAGAGCAATATATGTATCAATTTAAATGCATTTGTATTAACTTTGAAGTTGTGAAGTCTATAACCCTTGCTAGACAGACCTAATGACTGTGAAACTTTTACTGTGGCTTGGTTACAACCTAAACAGAGACTCGGTCAAGTTTTAATCACAGCAAAGCTCATTTGAGGAATTAATTCTGGAGAATTAAGGGTTTTCATGAAGTGAAACTTGATTTGCTGAAAAGTGCTCAAAGAGCTGAATCCAGCAAAATTTGGTTCACTCGATTTGGATCTTTCTAGCCAAAGTTATGAGGATTTGAAGTTTGGAAGAATTCTGAAAATCGGGAAAAAAGTTTAAATTCTCGGGGCTCGCGGGGACACGCGTCGATCTCGGAGGTGTCCGGCACACCGGGGATACCACACGTGTCGAGCGCAGAGGTGTCCGGCACACCGGGGCTCACAGGGTATTTGCGCGCCAGCACAGCCGATCCCCGGCCACACCCGATCCCGATTTAAATCCTTCAGCCGCTGACACGTGGGCCAGCCGGCTTCGCCTTCCTCCCGCCGTTCTCTCGCGCCCGCGCCGCCGACCTCGCCGGAGTAGACTCGGGACTCGCCGGCTCGCCGCTGCCGGACCTCCCATGGGCTGAAACTCGCCGCCAGTGGGTTGTCGACGTCGAGGAACACGTCGGTGGCGTCAGGCCGGGCTGAGGGTGACCGGAAATAGCCCGGCGACGTGCCGCGGCCTCGGTTGGGGTTCGGCACCGTCGACCGTGGTTTCTAAACCCGCCAACACCTCGAACAAACGGCCCTACAGCATCAGTGTACCTCTCGGAAGCTCGACAAGGTGTCAAAAGGGTTCAGGGATGACGGCAAGTTGGTCGGTACCGTGTGACCGATCGTGCTCGCCATGACCGCCCTCGATCGAGCTCGAAGTTCGTTACTCCTAGACAGTTTTACGCCACGGATGCAGAAAAGAACTTGATCGCTGGTTATTCCAGCGTCTATATGCAGGATTTGATGACCTCCGAAAGATCATAGAGCGAGAATTTGAAGAAACCGAACCGGAAGCTCGGTTTACGGTCGCCGGAGCAAAAACTAGAAATTCTCTGTGGATTCTTCACGGTTTGCTTCTAACTTGGAGGAGAGAAGCACGGTGGTCGCGCGCTCCTGTCGCCTCTCTTGCTGGACCGTGAAAACGCCTGTGGAACGCTATCCACGGGCGCCTGACTCTCGGCTATGGTTGAGTCGCCGCTGTGGCGATTGCTCTTGGGCAAAGGAGGTTGGAACTCGGGGTTTCTGGTGTTGGGGAGGTGGAGTGCGACCTCAGGTGGCTGTCTAGCAGCTCAGGAATGAAGGAGGAGATGGCTTTCCTGGTTTTCCCGAGTGAGCAGAGAGCTGCGGCGAGAAACAATGCCGCTGCTTGGTTTTGCCCGTGAGAAGATAAAGCCGGTCGACTCCTGTTCGGCTGAGGCGGTGCCGGTCGCGTGGGGGCGCGAGCAAGCCGCCATGGGCGCCAGCGCGCGGAGGGGGAAGCAGCTGGTGGCGCCGGTAGCTGCTCGGTGGCACAGCCGACAGCTGCTCGGTGGAATTTCCCACAGAGACTCTGAGTTTGGGTGAAAGTTTCTCCTTCTTCTCTCTATGACATGTGGGTCCCACCCGGGGTTTTAACCTCTGGAATTTACTCCTAATCACTGTTGTAAACAGTGAACCCCATAGTACCCCTGGTAATTCAAATTATTCACCTATGAACCATTTGAATTGACCAAAGTTCAAATTGGGTTTGGTTTGAGTGAATTTCAGCACAAGTGCAGTTTTGAATTCAAATGAAGTTTGAATTTGTCCCACTTAGCTCATGTCAAGATCAACTCCAAATGGAGTGAAAATTGGTGTGTGAGCTCACAAAAATGTGCTGAATAAGAATATGCCTCCCACTTTTAAATTGATGGGATAAAAACAGTTTGAATTTGAATGTGGTTTCAAACTGCCCTCTTTCTATCTATACCCAAAATGACCTCAAAAGGGGTTTGAATTTCGGTGAAACTTGGCATGGACATCCTTAGTAAGTGTAGGTGTTTTCATATGTCCAGCCCATCTATATCACATGTGGGAAATACCACTTTTGCAATGTGTAAGTTTGTTCTCTAATGAGCATGTTGATAATTGTTACTTGCTCTTCATTTGTGTTCATCATTCTTCCTCAAATGAGGTGTGTGGTGTGGTGATGAACACTGCAAATGTGTGTCAAAAACTGAGGCCCTTACAGATGGCGCCTTACGAGGCGCTATACGGAAGGAAATGCCGCACACCATTGAACTGGTGTGACTCGGGCGAAAGGGTCACCTTCGGGATTGATCTTGTCAACAACGCGGAGGAAAAGGTTCGGCTGATTCAAGCGAACCTAGAAGCCGCCCAATCCCAGCAGAAACAGTATGCGGACCGGAGAAGACACCCATTACAATTCGATGTAGGGGATCACGTATATATACGTGTGTCTCCAATGAAGGGCGTAAACAGAGTCGGGGTGAGAGGAAAATTGGCACCCCGATTCATCGGTCCATTTCAGATTACCGAAAGATGTGGATCAGTAGCATACCGATTGAAATTACCAGAAGCACTTTCCGGTGTGCATGACGTCTTTCACATTTCCCAGCTGAGGAAGTGTCTCAAGCTATCTACTACCGTTCAGCTGGAGGACATTGAAGAATTGAAACTGGATCTCACGTATCGAGAGGAACCGGTTCAGATTGTAGATGAAAAGGCCCGAACCACACGCAACCGTACGTTGTGGTTCTACAAAGTTCTGTGGAGTAATCACTCCATGGACGAAGCAACATGGGAGAGCGAAGGATTTCTTCGCGCTAACTACCCCGACTTTTTCACGTCACATATCCAGTAATTTTCCACCGTCCTCTCTCTCATTTCCACCTTATAATCTCGGGACGATATTCTTTTAAGGGGGGAGGAATGTAAAGGCCTCAGTTTTTGACACATTCAAAGTGTTCATCACCACACACACACACACCTCATTTGAAGAAAGTGGATGAACACATTTGAAGAGCAAGTAACCATTATCAACATGATCATTAGAGAACAAACTCACACAATGCAAAAGTGGCATTTCCCACTTGCATCCTCTAGGGGCTGGACATATGAAAAACTCCTACACTTTGCTAGTAATATCCATGCTAAGTTTCACCCAAATTCAAAACCTTTTGAGGTACTTTTGGGTATAGCTAGAAAGAGGGTAGTTTGAACTCAAATTCGAATTCAAACTGTTTTATCCCATGAATTCAAAAGTGGGAGTCATATTCTTGTGAGCTCACACACCAATTTTTACTCTATTTGGAGTTGATCTTGCCATGAGCTAAGTGTAGCAAATTCAAACTTTATTTGAATTTCAAACTGAACATGTGCTGAAATTTAGTCAAACCAAACCCAAGTTGAATTCTAACCAAGTCAAATGGCTCAGGGGTGAATAATTCAAATCACCATGGGCACTGTGGGGATTAATGTTTACAACAGTAATATGGAGTTAAGTTCAGAGGTTAAAAGGGGATTGGGACCCACATGTCAGCCACTGAAGTGATTCAACCGACTGAAGACTTTCTCACTCGGGTCTTCGAGCTTCAGCAGCGATCACCACCGAGGGGAGGCCGCCGCGCCACCAGCAGCTTGGCCATGCGCGGGCGCAGGTCGGTTCCAAGCCCTTCTTAAGGCGCACCACGCCTCGGCCGAAGCCCCTCGCCGTTTTTCCCTCGCAAGAACACCGCACCAGAATTCTTCCCTCCGCCACTTGGGATCGATCGGAGAACCACGATCACAGCCTCCCCGATCCCTCCAGAGCTACGACAAGGTACCAGAAACCTTCCATCTTCTTCCCCGTCGCTATAAATCGGCTGAACTCGGGTGATCTCGGCTATACCGAGAGTAACGTTCAGTGACCTAAACCCGCCGCACTTCGGACTCCCGTGGACAGCCCAACCGGGAGGTTGTCACGCCCGAACTAAGGCGTCGCTGGATGCGTTAGGGACCGGTGCTGCTCACCCAGAGCCACAGCCCGAGGGCTTGAACGCCGGCGGTGAATTTCCAATTTTCCCCTTTCTCGGTACAGACCGACCTTCGGGTGCGGTTCTGTCAAATTCACGCTCTAGGAAGGTGTAGAGAGTCTCAATCCATTCCTACACAGACTAGGCTTGGTAGCGCACAAGTTGCCTTCACAACCCTTAGCCTGAGAACCCCTGTACCCAGCGTATTTCGAAGCTTGCCGACGGCGAACCCTGCGGGAAGCATCGGGCGCACGGTGGGAGCTTACTTCGGACCTCCCCCGAGCAGCTTCGAACCCATGCCGAGGATCCTGAGGGACCACTGATGCTTTCCGGACGTTTGCTCGGTCGGTTAGAGTGCTAGGAAGGTCGGCCGACACGGCCGAAGTCTTTCCGAAGCCGCCGCTCGTCGCCGACCATGTGCTGGCCGTTTTCATGACGAACTGAGCCCAGAATCATGTTCCCCAAGTGGATTTAAGCAGGGGCGGCCAGAATCATGAAGTTTGGAGCACCACCGAGGCTGCCGGCGAGCTCTCCGGCGACGCATCGCGGCAGCCGAACGCGGGAGTCGGGAGGTAGACGAAGGGGGTGGACCCCGGCTGTCAGCGGCTCGGATTTTAAATTGGGATCGGTCTGCGGCCCGGATCCGGTGTGCTGGCGCGCAAAAACCCTGTTAACCCCAGTGTGCCATCGCTTCAGCGCCGCACACGTGTCCCCGTGGGCCCACCGGCAGATTTAAACTTTTCCCGATTTTCAGATTTCATTCAAATTTCAAACCATCATAACTTTGGCTAGAAACATCCAAATCGAGTGAACCAAATTTTGTTGGATTCAGCTCTCTGAGTATTTTCCAGCAAATTAAGTTTCACTTCATGAAAATCCTTAATTCTCCAGTATTAATTCTTCAAAGATGAAACTGTTTAGAATTTTAACGGGATAATCCTGTGGAGGAAAATTCTGAAATTTTGCTGGGATGTCAGCAAAATATTACTGAACTACCGTAAAAATTTCAGATCCATTTGAGCTCGTTTGATCCACCTAATGTTGTGATTAATGAAACTGTTCCAGAGAAAATAGAAAATGTCCAGAAACATTTTCAGAATTTCTCTGAAATTGTTTAGCTCATATCTCTAGCTTTCAGAAAGTCATGGCTTGCTCCTTGAAAATTAAGTGAGACCAACTCCATTAGAACCCTCTTAAAATCTAGTTTTCAGAAAGTCATGGCTTGCTCCATGAAAATCCCTAGAACACCATAAGAGCTCCAAGTAAGGTCAAGTACATATTTACTTGTGGAGAGCTCAAATGAGCTTTGCTGCAACTAAAACTTGGCCAAGTCTCTGTTTAGGTTGTAACCAAAACACAGTAAAAATTTCAGAGTCATTGGGTCTGTGTAGTGAGACTTACAAACTTCAGAAGTTTGAAATTCAATTCAAATGCATTTAAATCAATACATGTACTTGCTATATCATGTAGTCGCTAAGGTTGAGGAGGAACCCGAAGTCTTAGACTTCATTACTCCGGAGGAGCAGCTAGCCTACGGCCAAGAGCAGCAAGGAAGGCTCAGGTTTGCATTAACCTTTTTACAAATTTTTATTGTTTTGAGAACTTACTTGAGTACCATTAATTCTTGCATTAGTGTCTTCTTTGAAAACCCGAATGCATAGCCAAGAAAACCACGGGTTGGAATTAGGATTGAAAACCCCGTTAGCTAATGCAATGCTAGGATAGTGTAGGATTCGGTACAAGTCGAGTAGTTGGAACTACTCACGAGCATAGGCTAGAGGCACTCGACTCGGGTATAGATAGCACATGATACACATGGCAAGAAAAATGAGACCGAGCGGAGAGTAAGGGCAGCAGGACTTTGGGGCCTGGGTGATATAGCTCCGCTTGTGTCGATTGAGGACCGAGCCGTGTGCGGGCCTGTTGAACAAGCTAGAACAGTACCGAAGACCTACCGGCTATATGGGAACCGGGAAACCGATGTAACTCGGGTAGCTGGGTATTGAGGCACTGCCTGTCGTTCAGAGGGTAGGTTGAGAGCTTGAGGTGTAAATCGGCTGGCGGCACTGAGATGCGCGTGCAGAGACCTCTTGCTCGGGACGATGGGACCGGTTCAATATTTGGCTGACGGGTGAAAGGTGGTTGCGTACGACGTCCATGATGGTTGCTGTAGGCAACATCGAGTACGGGCGTACGTGACGGGTTATTCGGGTAACCCTGCAGGTGTAAATCGATTATAATCGCCGTCCCTCGCGGTCAGAGAGTACCACTTGTTCACTGTACCGTGATGTAGAAAGAACAGGCTAGGTACATGTTAAAATGTTGCTGATTGAAAGATGAACTTTGATTGTTTATGATTTGTTATAGTTTAGATCTAACTAAAGTTCTTTTCAACTTTGGGCAAAGTACATGAGAGAAATGCGTTTCTTGTTTGATTGTGGCTCTCTCATGTGCCTTAGCGTAAGGTTCTCCACAACTTGCTGCTAAAATCTGAAAGTAAGGTTCCACTAATTACGCGAGTCCTTTGTAACTTATTTTACCCCATGTAACCTATCACCCTCATGTAGAAGTTTCATGCTTAGGAGAGACGGGTCAGTCTTGCTGAGCCTTCATGCTCACTGCTTGTGTTTGAAGCTTTTGCAGGGTTCTATGAGGAAGGGACTCCCGACGAGGATACGGAACCCCAGGAGGGGAACCACATCAAGTGGGAGTCGTGCACGACGCCGTGTTAGTGTGGGTGCGTGCTAGCAAGGACACGTTCACGGGCTGAACATGAACTTTATGCGTAGTCTACGCCCGTGAGTGTAGACTGAACATCTGTTGTTGTAAAAATGTTCTTAAACCTAGTTTATGTAATAAAACTTTGCTTCCGCTTTGTACCTTTGATGTGTGTTATTCGGTGCTGTGCAACGCAGCACCCCTCACCGTGATCCTGGCTCGACAAGACCGTGGGGTCGTGTCAGTAGACTTGGTCACGTAGGATTTTATCATCTCACGCGTGTTAGTGCTCTTGATCGCATATGTGGGCTGCCTAAGCTTAAAGGGGACAAAGAAATTGTGTGCTCTTCTTGTAGACATGCTAAGATGGTTGCAGATTCACATGCTCCTCTCACAATGACCATGACAACTGAACCGGGTCAACTTTTACATCTTGACACCGTAGGACCTTCACGTGTTCAATCCTTCGGAGGTAAATGGTATGTTCTTGTGATTGTTGATGACTATTCTAGATACTCTTGGGTTTACTTTATGGCATCTAAGAATGAAGCTTTTAGTCACTTTAGAACTTTATTTCTTATATTATCAATTGATCACCCAGGATCTTTAAGAGCAATTAGAATTGATAATGGAACTGAATTTAAAAATCAATCATTTGATCACTTTTGTGCTGAAAATGCAATAGATCATCAATTTTCTTCACCATATGTACCTCAACAAAACGGTGTTGTAGAGGGAAAGAACAGAACCTTAGTTGAGATGGCTAGGACTATGCTTGATGAATATCAAACTCCTAGGAAGTTTTGGGCTGATGCAATTGCACCCGCTTGTTATGTCTCAAATCGTGTTTTCTTGCATGCTAAGCTAGGTAAAACACCATATGAGCTCAGGTTTGGACATAGGCCTAGTGTCACACACTTTAGGGTCTTTGGTTGCAAATTCTTTGTTAAGAAACATGGTAATCTTGATAAATTTGAAGCTAGATCTGTTGATGGTATGTTTCTTGGTTATCCATCTCATACTAGAGGCTACCGTGTGCTTTTACTTGATACTAACAAAATTGTGGAGACTTGTGAGGTTTCTTTTGATGAAGCTAGCCCAGGTACTAGTTCAAATATTGCAGGTCCGGATCCATATCCGCAGGGGGATAGTATTTTCATTAAAGAAGAGGAAGAAGTGGTGCTGCTGCCCGAAAATTCAGCAGCTAATGACATTGTTCCAGCTCCTGATCTTGATTCACAGCCAGCACCGACGACCACCATTGCTGGTCCAGATCCTCCTCACGTCACAAGCTCATCTATTTGTGATGAACATGAAGAAGAAGAAGCTTGTGAAGTGTCCACTCACCTCCGGATTCTCAAAAGTCATCCTCCACAACAAATTATTGGAAGCTTGCATGAACGAGTTACAAGATCTAGGTTTTTCGACCCCAATTCTCATGATCATTCTGCTTTTGTTGCTTTCTTTTGAACCCAAAGATATATCACACGCACTCACTAATGAATCTTTGATTATTGCCATGCAAGAAGAGTTAGAAAATTTTGAGAGAAATAATGTTTGGAAACTTGTACCTCCACCTCAAGGTCACACTTTAATTGGAACTAAATGGGTGTTTAAAAATAAACAAAGTGAGGATGGGGTTGTGGTTAGGAATAAGGCTAGGTTGGTTGCTCAAGGTTTCACACAAGTTGAAGGTCTAGATTTTGATGAAACTTTTGCTCCTATTGCTAGATTAGAAGCCATAAGAATTTTGTTAGCTTTTGCTGCATCTAAAGGTTTTAAGCTATATCAAATGGATGTTAAAAGTGCTTTTCTTAATGGCTACATAGATGAGGAGGTTTATGTCAAACAACTACCTGGTTTTGAAAATCCAAATTTTCCTAATCATGTTTACAAACTGTCCATAGCCTTGTACGGTCTCAAACAAGCCCCTAGAGCATGGTATGATAGGTCAAAAACATTCTTACATGAAAAGGGGTTTACCATGGGCAAGGTTGCTAAAACTCTTTCTGTGCTTAAGCATGGCAATGAATCATTATTCGTTCAAGTGTATGTGGATGATATTAACTTTGGTTGCGCTTCTCATGATCTTGTGTCCAAGTTTTCAACTATGATGAGTTCAGAATTTGAGATGAGTATGATGGGAGAACTCACGTACTTTTTGGGGCTGCAAATCAAGCAAACCAAGGAGGGTACCTTTGTGCATCAAACAAAGTATACAAAAGATCCCCTAAGGCGCTTCAACATGGACAAAAGCAAGCCTCTTCGGACACCAATGGGAACAGAAACAACACTTGAACTTGATGAAGATTGTGATCCCATTGATCAAAAAGAATATAGAAGCATGATCGGATCACTTTTGTATCTCACGGCATCAAGGCCGGACATGTCAGCCACTGAAGTGATTCAACCGACTGAAGACTTTCTCACTCAGGTCTTCGGGCTTCAGCAGCGATCGCCACCGAGGGGAGGCCGCCGCGCCACCAGCAGCTTGGCCACGCGCGGTCGCAGGTCGGTTCCGAGCCCTTCTTAAGGCGCTCCACGCCTCGGCCGAAGCCCCTCACCGTTTTTCCCTCGCAAGAACACCGCACCAGAATTCTTCCCTCCGCCGCTCGGGGTCGATCGGAGAACCACGATCACAGCCTCCCCGATCCCTCCAGAGATACGACAAGGTACCAGGAACCTTCCTTCTTATTCCCCGTCGCTAGAAATCGGCTGAACTCGTGTGATCTCGGCTATACCGAGAGTTCCATTCAGTGACCTAAACCCGCCGCACTTCGGGCTCCCGTGGACAGCCCAACTGGGAGGTTGTCACACCCGAACTATGGTGTCCCTGGACGCGTTAGGGACCGGTCCTGCTCACCCCGAGCCACAGCCCGAGGGCTTGAACGCCGGCGGTGAATTTCCAGTTTTCCCCTTTCTCGGTACAGACCGACCTTTGGGTGCGGTTCTGTCAAATTCACGCTCTAGGAAAGTGTAGAAAGTCTCAATCCGTTCCTACACAGACTAGGCTTGGTAGCGCACAAGTTGCCTTCACAGCCCTTGGCCTGAGAACCCCTGTACCTGGCGTATTTCGAAGCTTCTGACGGCGAACCCTGCGGGAAGCATCAGGCGCACGGTGGGAGCTTACTTCGGACCTCCCCCGAGCTGCTTCGAACCCATGCCGAGGTTTCTGAGGGACCACTGATGCTTTTCAGACGTTTGCTCGGTCGGTTAGAGTGCTAGGAAGGTCGGCCGACATGGCCGAAGTCGTTCCGAAGCCGCCGCTCTTCGCCGACCATGTGCCCACCGTTTTCATGACGAACTGAGCCCAGTATCATGTTCCCCGATTGGATTTAAGAAGGGGCGGCCAGAATCATGAAGTTTGGAGCACCACCGAGGCTGCCGGCGAGCTCTCCGGCGAGGCGTCGCGTCGGCCGAACGCGGGAGTCGGGAGGTAGACGATGGGGGTGGACCCCGGCTGTCAGCGGCTCGGATTTTAAATTGGGATCGGTCTGCGGCCCAGATCCGGTGTGCTCGCGTGCAAAAACCCCGTGAACCCCGGTGTGCCATCGCTTCAGCGCCCCACACGTGTCCCCGTGGGCCCACTGGCAGATTTAAACTTTACCCGATTTTCAGATTTCATTCAAACTTCAAACCCTCATAACTTTGGCTAGGAACATCTAAATCGAGTGAACTAAATTTTCTTGGATTCAGCTCTCTGAGTACTTTCTAGCAAATTAAGTTTCACTTCATGAAAACCTTTAATTCTCCAGTATTAATTCTTCAAAGATGAAACTGTTTAGAATTTTAACTGGATAATCCTGTGGAGGAACATTCTGAAATTTTGCTGGGATGTTAAACAAAATATCCCTGAACAACCATAAAAATTTCAGATCCATTTGAGCTGGTTTGATCCACCTAATGGTGTAATTAATGAAACTGTTCCAGAGAAAATAGAAAATGTCCAGAAACATTTTCAGTATTTCTCTGAAATTGTTTAGCTCATATCTCTAGCTAGGAACCTTCAAATTAAGTGATACCAACTCCATTAGAACCCTCTGAAAATCTAGTTTTCAGAAAGTCATGGATTGCTCCATGAAAATCCCTAGAACACCATAATAGCTCCAAGTAACGTCAAGTACATAATTATTTGTGGAGAGCTCAAATGAGCTTTGCTGCAACTAAAACTTGGCCAAGTCTCTGTTTAGGTTGTAATTAAACCACAGTAAAAATTTCAGAGTCATTGGGTCTGTCTAGGGAGACTTACAAACTTCACAAGTTTGAAATTCAATTCAAATGCATTTAAATCAATACATGTACTTGCTATATCATGTAGTCGCTAAGGTTGAGAAGGAACCCGAAGTCTTAGACTTCATTACTCCGGAGGAGCAGCTAGCCTACACGGCCAAGAGCAGCAAGGAAGGCTCCGGTTTGCATTAACCTTTTTACAAATTTTTATTGTTTTGAGAACTTACTTGAGTACCATTAATTCTTGCATTAGTGTCTTGTTTGAAAACCCAAATGCATAGCCAAGAAAACCACGGGTTGGGATTAGGATTGAAAACCCCGTTAGCTAATGCAATGCTAGGATAGTGTAGGATTCGGTACAAGTCGAGTAGTTGGAACTACTCACGAGCATAGGCTAGAGGCACTCGACTCGGGTATAGATAGCACATGATACACATGGCAAGAAAAATGAGACCGAGCGGAGAGTAAGGGCAGCAGGACTTTGGGGCCTGGGTGATATAGCTCCGCTTGTGTCGATTGAGGACCGAGCCGTGTGCGGGCCTGTTGAACAAGCTAGAACAGTACCGAAGACCTACCGGCTATATGGGAACCGGGAAACCGATGTAACTCGGGTAGCTGGGTATTGAGGCACTGCCTGTCGTTCAGAGGGTAGGTTGAGAGCTTGAGGTGTAAATCGGCTGGCGGCACTGAGATGCGCGTGCAGAGACCTCTTGCTCGGGACGATGGGACCTGTTCAATATTTGGCTGACGGGTGAAAGGTGGTTGCGTACGACGTCCATGATGGTTGCTGTAGGCAACATCGAGTACGGGCGTACGTGACGTGTTATTCGGGTAACCCTGCAGGTGTAAATCGATTATAATCGCCGTCCCTCGCGGTCAGAGAGTACCACTTGTTCACTGTACCGTGATGTAGAAAGAACAGGCTAGGTACATGTTAAAATGTTGCTGATTGAAAGATGAACTTTGATTGTTTATGATTTGTTATAGTTTAGATCTAACTAAAGTTCTTTTCAACTTTGGGCAAAGTACATGAGAGAAATGCGTTTCTTGTTTGATTGTGGCTCTCTCATGTGCCTTAGCGTAAGGTTCTCCACAACTTGCTGCTAAAATCTGAAAGTAAGGTTCCACTAATTACGCGAGTCCTTTGTAACTTATTTTACCCCATGTAACCTATCACCCTCATGTAGAAGTTTCATGCTTAGGAGAGACGGGTCAGTCTTGCTGAGCCTTCATGCTCACTGCTTGTGTTTGAAGCTTTTGCAGGGTTCTATGAGGAAGGGACTCCCGATGAGGATACGGAACCCCAGGAGGGGAACCCCATCAAGTGGGAGTCGTGCACGACGCCGTGTTAGTGTGGGTGCGTGCTAGCAAGGACACGTTCACGGGCTGAACATGAACTTTATGCGTAGTCTACGCCCGTGAGTGTAGACTGAACATCTGTTGTTGTAAAAATGTTCTTAAACCTAGTTTATGTAATAAAACTTTGCTTCCGCTTTGTACCTTTGATGTGTGTTATTCGGTGCTGTGCAACGCAGCACCCCTCACCGTGATCCTGGCTCGACAAGACCGTGGGGTCGTGTCAGTAGACTTGGTCACGTATGCTTTTATCATCTCACGCGTGTTAGTGCTCTTGATCGCATATGTGGGCTGCCTAAGCTTAAAGGGGACAAAGAAATTGTGTGCTCTTCTTGTAGACATGCTAAGATGGTTGCGGATTCACATGCTCCTCTCACAATGACCATGACAACTGAACCGGGTCAACTTTTACACCTTGACACCGTAGGACCTTCACGTGTTCAATCCTTCGGAGGTAAATGGTATGTTCTTGTGATTGTTGATGACTATTCTAGATACTCTTGGGTTTACTTTATGGCATCTAAGAATGAAGCTTTTAGTCACTTTAGAACTTTATTTCTTATATTATCAATTGATCACCCAGGATCTTTAAGAGCAATTAGAATTGATAATGGAACTGAATTTAAAAATCAATCATTTGATCACTTTTGTGCTGAAAATGCAATAGATCATCAATTTTCTTCACCATATGTACCTCAACAAAACGGTGTTGTAGAGGGAAAGAACAGAACCTTAGTTGAGATGGCTAGGACTATGCTTGATGAATATCAAACTCCTAGGAAATTTTGGGCTGATGCAATTGCACCCGCTTGTTATGTCTCAAATCGTGTTTTCTTGCATGCTAAGCTAGGTAAAACACCATATGAGCTCAGGTTTGGACATAGGCCTAGTGTCACACACTTTAGGGTCTTTGGTTGCAAATTCTTTGTTAAGAAACATGGTAATCTTGATAAATTTGAAGCTAGATCTGTTGATGGTATGTTTCTTGGTTATCCATCTCATACTAGAGGCTACCGTGTGCTTTTACTTGATACTAACAAAATTGTGGAGACTTGTGAGGTTTCTTTTGATGAAGCTAGCCCAGGTACTAGTTTAAATATTGCAGGTCCGGATCCATATCCGCAGGGGGATAGTATTTTCATTAAAGAAGAGGAAGAAGTGGTGCTGCTGTCCGAAAATTCAGCAGCTAATGACATTGTTCCAGCTCCTGATCTTGATTCACAGCCAGCACCGACGACCACCATTGCTGGTCCAGATCCTACTCACGTCACAAGCTCATCTATTTGTGATGAACATGAAGAAGAAGAAGCTTGTGAAGTGTCCACTCACCTCCGGATTCTCAAAAGTCATCCTCCACAACAAATTATTGGAAGCTTGCATGAACGAGTTACAAGATCTAGGTTTTTCGACCCCAATTCTCATGCTCATTCTGCTTTTGTTGCTTTCTTTTGAACCCAAAGATATATCACACGCACTCACTAATGAATCTTGGATTATTGCCATGCAAGAAGAGTTAGAAAATTTTGAGAGAAATAATGTTTGGAAACTTGTACCTCCACCTCAAGGTCACACTTTAATTGGAACTAAATGGGTGTTTAAAAATAAACAAAGTGAGGATGGGGTTGTGGTTAGGAATAAGGCTAGGTTGGTTGCTCAAGGTTTCACACAAGTTGAAGGTCTAGATTTTGATGAAACTTTTGCTCCTATTGCTAGATTAGAAGCCATAAGAATTTTGTTAGCTTTTGCTGCATCTAAAGGTTTTAAGCTATATCAAATGGATGTTAAAAGTGCTTTTCTTAATGGCTACATAGATGAGGAGGTTTATGTCAAACAACTACCTGGTTTTGAAAATCCAAATTTTCCTAATCATGTTTACAAACTGTCCAAAGCCTTGTACAGTCTCAAACAAGCCCCTAGAGCATGGTATGATAGGTCAAAAACATTCTTACTTGAAAAGGGGTTTACCATGGGCAAGGTTGCTAAAACTCTTTCTGTGCTTAAGCATGGCAATGAATCATTATTCGTTCAAGTGTATGTGGATGATATTAACTTTGGTTGCGCTTCTCATGATCTTGTGTCCAAGTTTTCAACTATGATGAGTTCAGAATTTGAGATGAGTATGATGGGAGAACTCACGTACTTTTTGGGGCTGCAAATCAAGCAAACCAAGGAGGGTACCTTTGTGCATCAAACAAAGTATACAAAAGATCCCCTAAGGCGCTTCAACATGGACAAAAGCAAGCCTCTTCGGACACCAATGGGAACAGAAACAACACTTGAACTTGATGAAGATTGTGATCCCATTGATCAAAAAGAATATAGAAGCATGATCGGATCACTTTTGTATCTCACGGAATCAAGGCCGGACATGTCAGCCACTGAAGTGATTCAACCGACTGAAGACTTTCTCACTCAGGTCTTCGGGCTTCAGCAGCGATCGCCACCGAGGGGAGGCCGCCGCGCCACCAGCAGCTTGGCCACGCGCGGTCGCAGGTCGGTTCCGAGCCCTTCTTAAGGCGCTCCACGCCTCGGCCGAAGCCCCTCACCGTTTTTCCCTCGCAAGAACACCGCACCAGAATTCTTCCCTCCGCCGCTCGGGGTCGATCGGAGAACCACGATCACAGCCTCCCCGATCCCTCCAGAGATACGACAAGGTACCAGGAACCTTCCTTCTTATTCCCCGTCGCTAGAAATCGGCTGAACTCGTGTGATCTCGGCTATACCGAGAGTTCCATTCAGTGACCTAAACCCACCGCACTTCGGGCTCCCGTGGACAGCCCAACTGGGAGGTTGTCACACCCGAACTATGGTGTCCCTGGACGCGTTAGGGACCGGTCCTGCTCACCCCGAGCCACAGCCCGAGGGCTTGAACGCCGGCGGTGAATTTCCAGTTTTCCCCTTTCTCGGTAAAGACCGACCTTTGGGTGCGGTTCTGTCAAATTCACGCTCTAGGAAAGTGTAGAGAGTCTCAATCCGTTCCTACACAGACTAGGCTTGGTAGCGCACAAGTTGCCTTCACAGCCCTTGGCCTGAGAACCCCTGTACCTGGCGTATTTCGAAGCTTCTGACGGCGAACCCTGCGGGAAGCATCAGGCGCACGGTGGGAGCTTACTTCGGACCTCCCCCGAGCTGCTTCGAACCCATGCCGAGGTTTCTGAGGGACCACTGATGCTTTTCAGACGTTTGCTCGGTCGGTTAGAGTGCTAGGAAGGTCGGCCGACATGGCCGAAGTCGTTCCGAAGCCGCCGCTCTTTACTGACCATGTGCCGACCGTTTTCATGACGAACTGAGCCCAGTATCATGTTCCCCGAGTGGATTTAAGAAGGGGCGGCCAGAATCATGAAGTTTGGAGCACCACCGAGGCTGCCGGCGAGCTCTCCGGCGAGGCGTCGCGTCGGCCGAACGCGGGAGTCGGGAGGTAGACGATGGGGGTGGACCCCGGCTGTCAGCGGCTCGGATTTTAAATTGGGATCAGTCTGCGGCCCAGATCCGGTGTGCTCGCGTGCAAAAACCCCGTGAACCCCGGTGTGCCATCGCTTCAGCACCCCACACGTGTCCCCGTGGGCCCACCGGCAGATTTAAACTTTACCCGATTTTCAGATTTCATTCAAACTTCAAACCCTCATAACTTTGGCTAGGAACATCTAAATCGAGTGAACTAAATTTTCTTGGATTCAGCTCTCTGAGTACTTTCTAGCAAATTAAGTTTCACTTCATGAAAACCTTTAATTCTCCAGTATTAATTCTTCAAAGATGAAACTGTTTAGAATTTTAACTGGATAATCCTGTGGAGGAACATTCTGAAATTTTGCTGGGATGTTAAACAAAATATCCCTGAACAACCATAAAAATTTCAGATCCATTTGAGCTCGTTCCACCTAATGGTGTAATTAATGAAACTGTTCCAGAGAAAATAGAAAATGTCCAGAAACATTTTCAGTATTTCTCTGAAATTGTTTAGCTCATATCTCTAGCTAGGAACCTTCAAATTAAGTGATACCAACTCCATTAGAACCCTCTGAAAATCTAGTTTTCAGAAAGTCATGGATTGCTCCATGAAAATCACTAGAACACCATAATAGCTCCAAGTAAGGTCAAGTACATAATTATTTGTGGAGAGCTCAAATGAGCTTTGCTGCAACTAAAACTTGGCCAAGTCTCTGTTTAGGTTGTAATTAAACCACAGTAAAAATTTCAGAGTCATTGGGTCTGTCTAGTGAGACTTACAAACTTCACAAGTTTGAAATTGAATTCAAATGCATTTAAATTAATACATGTACTTGCTATATCATGTAGTCGCTAAGGTCGAGGAGGAGCCCAAAGTCTTAGACTTCGTTACTCCGGAGGAGCAGCTAGCCTACGACCAAGAGCAGCAAGGCAAGCTCCGGTTTGCATTAACCTTTTTACAAATTTTTATTATTTTGGGAACATACTTGAGTACCATTAATTCTTGCATTAGAGTCTTGTTTGAAAACACAAATGCATAGCCAAGAAAACTATTGGTTGGCATTAGGATTGAAAATCCCGTTAGCTAATGCAATGCTAGGATAGTGTAGGATTCGGTACAAGTCGAGTAGTTGGAACTACTCGCGAGCATAGGCTAGAGGCACTCGACTCGGGTAGAGATAGCACATGATACACATGGCAAGAAAAATGAGACCGAGCGGAGAGTAAGGGAAGCAGGACTTTGGGGCCTGGGTGCTATAGCTCCACTTGTGTCGATTGAGGACCGAGCCATGTGCGGGCCTGTTGAACAAGCCAGAACAGTACCGAAGACCTACCGGCTATATGGGAACCGGGAAACCGATATAACTCGGGTAGCTGGGTATTGAGGCCTTGCCCGTTGTTCAGAGGGTAGGTTGAGAGCTTGAGGTGCAAATCGGCTGGCCGCACTGAGATGTGTTTGCCGAGACCTCTTGTTCGGGACGATGGGACCGGTTCAATATTTGGCTGACGGGTGAAAGGTTGTTGCGTACGACGTCCGTGATGGTTGCTGTAGGCAACATCGAGTACGGGCATACGTGATGGGTTATTCGGGTAACCGTGCAGGTGTAAATTGATTATAATCACCGTCCCTCGTGGTCAGTGAGTACCACTTTTCACTGTACAGTGACGTAGAATGAACAGGCTAGGTACATGTTAAAATGTTGCTGATTGAAAGATGAACTTTGATTGTTAATGATTTGTTGTAGTTTAGAGCTAACTAAAGTTCTTTTCAACTTTGGGCAAAGTACATGAGAGAAATGTGTTTCTTGTTTGATTGCGTCTCTCTCATGTGCCTTAGCGTAACGTTCTCCACAACTTGCTGCTAAAACCTGAAAGTAAGGTTCCACTAATTAGGCGAGTCCTTTGCAACTTATTTTACCCCATGTAACCTATCACCCTCATGTAGAAGTTTCATGCTTAGGAGAGACGGGTCAGTCTTGCTGAGCCTTTGTGCTCACTGCTTGTGTTTGAAGCTTTTGCAGGGTTCTATGAGGAAGGGACTCCTGAGGAGGAGACGGAACACCAGGAGCAGAACCCCGTCGAGTGGGAGTCGTGCACGCCGCTATGTTAGTGTGTGTGCATGCTAGCAAGGACACGTTCACTGGCTGAACATGAACTTGAACATCTGTTGTTGAAAAAATGTTCTTAAACCTGTTTATGTAATAAAACTTTGCTTCCGCTTTGTACCTTTGATGTGTGTTATTCGGTGTTGTGCAACGCAGCACCCCTCAGCGTGATCCTGGCTCGACAAGACCGTGGGGTCGTGTCAGTAGACTTGGTCACGTAGGCTTTTATCATCTCACGCGTGTTAGTGCTCTTGATCGCATATGTGGGCTGCCTAAGCTTAAAGGGGACAAAGAAATCGTGTGCTCTTCTTGTAGACATGCTAAGATGGTTGCAGGTTCACATGCTCCTCTCACAATGACCATGACAACTGAACCGGGTCAACTTTTACACCTTGACACCGTAGGACCTTCACGTGTTCAATCCTTCGGAGGTAAATGGTATGTTCTTGTGATTGTTGATGACTATTCTAGATACTCTTGGGTTTACTTTATGGCATCTAAGAATGAAGCTTTTAGTCACTTTAGAACTTTATTTCTTATATTATCAATTGATCACCCAGGATCTTTAAGAGCAATTAGAAGTGATAATGGAACTGAATTTGAAAATCAATCATTTGATCACTTTTGTGCTGAAAATGCAATAGATCATGAATTTTCTTCACCATATGTACCTCAACAAAACGGTGTTGTAGAGAGAAAGAACAGAACCTTAGTTGAGATGGCTAGGACTATGCTTGATGAATATCAAACTCCTAGGAAATTTTGGACTGATGCAATTGCACCCGCTTGTTATGTCTCAAATCGTGTTTTCTTGCATGCTAAGCTAGGTAAAACACCATATGAGCTCAGGTTTGGACATAGGCCTAGTGTCACACACTTTAGGGTCTTTGGTTGCAAATTATTTGTTAAGAAACATGGTAATCTTGATAAATTTGAAGCTAGATCTGTTGATGGTATGTTTCTTGGTTATCCATCTCATACTAGAGGCTACCGTGTGCTTTTACTTGATACTAACAAAATTGTGGAGACTTGTGAGGTTTCTTTTGATGAAGCTAGCCCAGGTACTAGTTCAAATATTGCAGGTCCGGATCCATATCTGCAGGGGGAGAGTATTTTCATTAAAGAAGAGGAAGAAGTGGTGCTGCTGCCCGAAAATTCAGCAGCTAATGACATTGTTCCAGCTCCTGATCTTGATTCACAGCCAGCACCGACGACCACCATTGCTGGTCCAGATCCTCCTCACGTCACAAGCTCATCAATTTGTGATGAACATGAAGAAGAAGAAGCTTGTGAAGTGTCCACTCCCCTCCGGATTCTCAAAAGTCATCCTCCGCAACAAATTATTGGAAGCTTGCATGAACGAGTTACAAGATCTAGGTTTTTCGACCCCAATTCTCATGCTCATTCTGCTTTTTTGCTTCTTTTGAACCCAAAGATATATCACACGCACTCACTAATGAATCTTGGATTATTGCCATGCAAGAAGATTTAGAAAATTTTGAGAGAAATAATGTTTGGAAACTTGTACCTCCACCTCAAGGTCACATTTTAATTTGAACTAAATGGGTGTTTAAAAATAAACAAAGTGAGGATGGGGTTGTGGTTAGGAATAAGGCTAGGTTGGTTGCTCAAGGTTTCACACAAGTTGAAGGTCTAGATTTTGATGAAACTTTTGCTCCTATTGCTAGATTAGAAGAAATAAGAATTTTGTTAGCTTTTGCTGCATCTAAAGGTTTTAAGCTATATCAAATGGATATTAAAAGTGCTTTTCTTAATGGCTACATAGATAAGGAGGTTTATGTCAAACAACTACCTGGTTTTGAAAATCCAAATTTTCCTAATCATGTTTACAAACTGTCCAAAGCCTTGTACGGTCTCAAACAATCCCCTAGAGCATGGTATGATAGGTCAAAAACATTCTTACATGAAAAGGGGTTTACCATGGGCAAGGTTGCTAAAACTCTTTTTGTGCTTAAGCATGGCAATGACTCATTATTCGTTCAAGTGTATGTGGATGATATTAACTTTGGTTGTGCTTCTCATGATCTTGTGTCCAAGTTTTCAGCTATGATGAGTTCAGAATTTGAGATGAGTATGATGGGAGAACTCACGTACTTTTTGGGGCTGCAAATCAAGCAATCCAAGGAGGGTACCTTTGTGCATCAAACAAAGTATACAAAAGATCCCCTAAGGCGCTTCAACATGGACAAAAGCAAGCCTCTTCGGACACCAATGGGAACAGAAACAACACTTGAACTTGATGAAGATTGTGATCCCATTGATCAAAAAGAATATAGAAGCATGATCGGATCACTTTTGTATCTCACGGCATCAAGACCGGACATAGAATTCAGCGTATGTCTTTGTGCACGGTTTCAAACCTCCCCACGTGCTTCACATCGTCAAGCCGTCAAAAGGATTCTCAGGTACTTACATGGAGCTCAAGAATTTGGCATTTTTCTTCCTTCTTCCTCAACCGTTACTTTGAAAGCTTTTTCCGATGCTGATTTTAGGGGTTGTAGGATTGATAGGAAAAGTACTTCTGGTGCTTGTCATTTTCTTGGTAATTCACTTGTTTCCTGGTCCTCTAGAAAACAAAGTTCAGTTGCACAATCCACAGCCGAATCTGAATATGTAGCTGCTGCTAGTGCTTGCTCACAAATTCTTTGGATTGTTCAAACACTTAAGGACTATGGGGTTGATCTAGATAGTGTTCCACTATTTTGTGATAACACTAGTGCCATTTGCATTGCTAAAAACCCCGTGCAACATTCGAGAACTAAGCACATTGACATTAGGTATCACTTTCTCTGTGATAATGTCGAAAAAGGGAACATTGTGCTTTACCATGTAGATACCGAACAACAATTGGCTGACATTTTTACAAAACCTTTAGATTTCACTCGTTTTTGTTACATTCGTAGTGAAATAGGGGTTATGCATCCTCATGGCTTAAATTGAGGGAGAATTTTAAAACTTGGGAAGACTATATGTGAATCTGAAATTAAAATAATATGAGCATAGTATTTCATGCATATATGACTTTGTGATTCCTTTTTTTCATGTTGAAAGTTCTTACTACATTACTCGTGTTATACATTTTGTAGTTTTTACCATGTCTAGTAATTGGAATAATTACTTACACTAAATCTGGTCATGGTCGAACTTTCTTGCTGCTTTTAACTTGTTGCATGCTCACAAGTGCTTTTAATCATAAAGAATTAATCAAGTAATCAACTCACATGTTGAGTTTTTATGTTCAAATAAAAAAATGAGAAAAGATCAAGAGAATATGCATGCATCGCACTTCTTCTTTTGAGATGGCTTATCATTGCACTTAGATATGTACTTGAAAGGAGTTGTGTTTGACTAAAACCATGTCCTTAAGCTTCTGACTGTCAAATGACACAGGCTTGGCTTTGTTGGTTAGAATAAGGCTGATGCTGCATATAATCTCTTGCAAATGTCATAAGATCAAAATTTGTGCTTTAAATGATAAATAAAATGCAGCAACAAGTGTCATGCTTTCAGGTCTTAAAATAGTTAAGTTTGTGAGATCATGACTTGTTTAAATTGAAAATTACACTTGATCTCTAGCATGGCTTACACTACTTTATGTATCTCATTGATGTGATAGTGTAAGTTACTTGATAGTATGATTTGGATGAGCTTTGTTTTATATGTATATGTTATAATTTGCTCATAACAAATTAAAATTTCTCTTCTGTACCTTGCTGAATACATTGTCAAAGGGGGAGAAATTGATCACACATTGCACACATTCACATGTATTTTGGCACGATTCTTCTCAGAGGGAGAATTTTTGGTATTTTTGTTTTTCTTCTCATTTTGTTTCTGATTTACAAAGGGGGAGAAATTTTTTTCAAAACTTTTCATGTGAATAAGCCAATGTTCGGATTTTAAGTTGTGTTGTCAATGCATTCATCAAGGGGGAGATTGTGAGACCTATGTGTGCTGAATACATTGGCTTTGACGATAAAAGTTTTGAATACTACCAAAACACCTTTTTAACAAGGTTCGACTCTAGGTCCGAGCTCCTGCAATTTCCGACGATAGGTCCGACTTGTTTTGGGTAGCTCCGGCAAGGTCCGACGTAAGGTCGACTTGCTTTGTCTAGGTCTGAATAATTTTGGCTAGGTCCGACTTGTTTTTGCTAGTTCCGGTGCTAGGTCTGACTATCTTTGGTAAGTTCCATGCTAGGTCCGACTAAGCTTTAGTAAGCTCCGGCGCTGGGTCCGACTAGCTTTGGTAAGCTCCGGTTCAAGGTCCGGTTAGCTTTGGTAAGGTTCGGAGCTTGATTGCAATGGTTCTGCTTTTAACTTGCAATGTTTTGAACTTTCTTTACTCTTATGGAAGTTTTCTTAGTATTATATTATTAAGTTTTTTGTGTGTTTTGGTGGTTATGATTGATATCATTTTGCTATGGTTTACAACATGCTTATGTGAGGTGCTCACGTAAGATGTTGTAGTTTCGGAACTAACGAGAGTCAAGTCGAGGACTTGTGCTCAGAAGTATTGGTTGTTTATTCATGTGCAGGTGTTGCTTGAGTTCAAGACATGGCTAGTGACGGGATCCATTGAACTAGTCTTAGGGAGAAGATGAGGTTCAACAACCAAGTTCAGGAGGAATTGTGGTTGAGTTGATCGGGAGGTTGCACAGTATGTTTGAATCAAGAACAATGCATATGAAGGTATCTTGGACGTCGTTGGAAGATGTTTGCACGTGTGCAAGGAGTGCATGGACGTGGCTGCATGGTTCCAAGGTGTGATGAAGAGATGTGGACGTAAAGAATTGGTCGTAAAGGTCCAACGACTAGATTATGGACTCAGGCTGCGGATGAGTCGTGTTTGACTCAAATATGGAAAGTTTTGAGTTGGTTATGATAGGATTTCGTGTGGGACATGAAGTTGAGTTGTTTTAGGAATGTTTGGGATGTTCCTAAAGTGTTTGGAAGTCTTAAGATTGCTTCTATCTGCGTGTAGAAGAGTCTTGAGCAGTATTGGAAAGTTACAGTTTGAATCCAAGTAGGAGTAGGAGTCCTAGTTTGAGTTGAGTTGGCCTTTGGGCTGGTTATATAAGCAAGGGAGGCCAGAGCTCGTGGAGCACGACTTTGGGGCTGTTTCTCTTGTGTTTTGATAAATAAAATTCGTATTCTAAAGGAACTTTTGTGACTTGTTCTTCCGACTTGTTTCAGACAAGTTTTTCTCGTCGAGTTTCTGTTCAGCACTACCTTGCTTCGGTGGTTTTATCATAACTCAAGTTTTACAGATCCAATTGATGTGATTCTTTTTGGGTTGTCTTTGAAATTTGATTATATATCATCTGTGAAAATTTCACAGTCATTGAATTTTTGGTTTCTGATCTACACGAGTTTCTTTGCAGTATTCCAGAACTGTTTTTCTCGCGTAGGACAGATTGACCTTTGTTCGATCTTTCGATCGTAACTTGAGTTTCTCTCAACGGATTTTCATGATTCTTGTTGTGAAGTCTTCGTGACTTGATTCTCTACAATCTATACCAGTTTTGTGACAGTTTAACACGTTTAGATTAGTCACACACACAGTTTCTTTAACAGATCGGTTTTCTGCTGAGGGGTGTTTTGTTGCTTCCGCTGAAAAGTTTTTATCTACCATTCACCCCCCTCTGGTAGCTTTACATGTGTACTTCGATCCTACACATTTTAGCTTCATTTTTGTGTATAATTTGCTGCTTTAATTAAATTCATATGAATTTCATAATTCAAAACCTTAATTCAGTGCTCACTCCACTTAAAATGAATTTCAGGGACGGTTTTTGCATTTTCTATCCTTGATTTCCTAAATCTATAAAAGTCCAGGGGCTAAAACAACTATTTACAAGTGTTTGCACGTTTTCTAGAAAGTCCAGGGGGTAGCTCAGGAATTTCCAGGGCTAGATCTCCTTTTCCTGAAACCCCAGGGGGTAGCCCACAATTTTTCCGATGGGAATCAGCTGCTTCCAATGCGGGCCGTTGGATTCTAAATGAAAAGCCGAGACTAGATCCCGAAGGGGTACGCTGATGTTATAACTTCGGTCGTAGGATTTAAAATGAATGCCCCACATCACTCCGGCCGGAGGGAGGCACTGTGCGCTGCGGCGCTTGGTGGCGTTGTGGTGATCTCGCAGCCAAGGTTTTGGATTTTCATCTTCACGCGCTAGAACTTGAATCTTTTTGCATGGATCGACTGCAGGGGAGTAGGGGAGCTCACCTAGGGGTTCTGCTTGGACCCCGAAAAGTCTGGAAGATGGTCGGCGACGGCGTCGAACGGTGGAGCTCGTCGGTGAACGTCGGGGAAGCTCCTGCGTCGTGATCCTTCCCGGGGTTTTGGTCACCAAGCTTCTCTGTGGACCGTGGAGAGTGTACCAAGGGTCAGAAGGGACCAAAACTCAGGTTTCCGAGGAGTTCAACGGCGATCGGCGGCTATCCCTTACTGGTGAGCAACGGGAGAGGTGTTTCCGGCAAAGATTCTTCGCGACGTCAGCTCCAAGGGATCGTGGAAGCTCCTGTGAGGTGGAGAGGCGAGTTAGACACGAGAGAACAGCAACCACTGCAGCGAATTTTGGAAATTGGACGGTGGCGCACACCAGCGGAAGAAACATCAAATCGGGGTGAAAGAATGGAGGAGTTGTGAGGATTTTTATTGGGGCCTAGGCGCAGGGGAGTTGTGGCGCGTGGGACGGCGCGGGGTGGGTTGGTTTGGATCGTGCACGGTGAACTCGGAGGCGGCGCGTGGAGTCCGGGCGCGGGAGAAAAGCCGGGGCGGTTGGATAAGAAGATCTGACACGCGGGGCTGGGTGGCAGTGAGATAAGGAGAGGGGGCGCGGGCCGTCTGGGCTACGCGGGTGGGATTCGTCCCAAGTGCCGTTTATTTTTTCTTTTCCTTTTCCATTTCTGTTTCTTCATTCAAACTTCAAATTCATTTCAAACTTTCACATTTTCCTCCATGCATCACGTCCATTTGTTCAAAATTTTGATTTGCAAATTTTTGGGTGTTACGAAATTCTTGAGAAACTTCTTTGGTGGTTTGAGGGATGTAAGCAGGTAGGTTGGTCGGGAGAAATAATACCGATCTGACCAGTTCTCTCCTCCCACAAATACTTAGCATCTTAAATTGCCATCCCGCAAGCCTTGCATGTGCCTTGTCTTGAATACGCTCTAGGTTTGATAATCTTAATCTACCCAAGGTGATTGGTAGGCCAAGGTACTGGACCGGGAAAGCTATGCGTTGGCCATTGAGAATCCGCAAGTATGGACTCCATGTCGAGGTCGTGGCAGCTAATGGGAGCCACCGAGCTCTTTTGCAGGTTAACTATAAGACCCGTCGCATCACCGAAACTCTTGAGAATATGCATTGTCAATGTAACCTCTTCTAGAACTGGGTTTAGGAAGAGGACTACATCATCAGCGTATATGGATAACCGTATGCTTTCATGAATCCCGGCTAATGGCGAGAGACGTCCATCCAGCGTTGCCAGCTTGAAAATAGTCTGCAATGTGCCAATGGCTAGGATGAAGAGATGTGGGGAGATAGGGTCTCCCTGTCGGAGGCCGCATTCATGCTGGAGCGACCTCCTCGGAACACCATTTAGTAGTGTGCCCGAAGAAGAGGATGCCCATAGGGTGGCCATCCAATCTCGCCATCTTGCTGGAAAACCTCGTTGTTGAAGAAGCTCAAACATATATTCCCAAGCGACTGAATCAGAGGCCTTTGAGATGTCAAGTTTGAACATAAGCATAGGTCTTCTTGTTTGGTGAAACTTCCAAGCCAAGTTTTTTACGAATAAGAAGTTGTCACTGATGTCTCTCTGTTTTATAAAAACACTTTGGGAGGTAGAGATCAGACAATCAATCTCTGTTGTCATTCGCGTTGCAAGCAATTTGGAGAGTATCTTTGCAAAAGAATGTAATAGACTGATCGACCTGAAGTCTTTTGGTGACTCGGTGATAGTGGACTTTGGTAGGAGTATCACAAACGCCCGATTGAGTTTTGGCATTGCACCTGTGTTGAGGTAATGGAAGCAGTGTAACGCCACCGTCAGATCATCCTTGAGGATCTGCCAACATTTCTTGAAGAATGAACCTGTAAACCCATCAGGTTTGGGTGCCTTTTCTTTTGGCATGGAGCATATCGTGTCCCAGAGCTCGGCTTCAGAGAAAGGAGTAATAAGCTGCGTTGGTTGTTGAACTTTGGAGAGATTAAAAGCAGTCCACTTCAAGGAGCATCTTCTGGGCTCCTTAGTGCCGATCATGCTCTCAAAGTGGTCCTACAGAACTTGTTGTTTATCTTCATGGGTCCATACCCTAACGCCGTCCGCTGTTAACAGCCATGGTATGTAGTTTTTGCGGGAGCGCGCGTTTGCTTTGAGGTGGAAATGGTGGGTGCACACACATCACAGGCCTTCAACCAGGTGAGTCTTGAAGCTTGTCTACGCCATGCATGTTCCACTGCCGCAAGCCCGAGGAGATGAGCCTTGAGATCTTTTTTGAGCAGAAATTCTTCAGCAGATAAGGATCTGGTCTCCTGTGCTTGATCAAGGCACTGAATTATTTCTTGAATGACGAGAAGGTGTGTTCTGGCTCTGTCAAAAGTTCTAGAACTCCACTGCCCTAAGTGCTTTCGCCGTGTTAATTTGCTTTTGCTGCAATACATTGACAGGGGACACAGCTTGTGTGGGTGAGGTCCAAGCATCCTGGACAACATGTAAGAAATCCGGAGATCACAGCCAGAAACTTTCAAAGCGAAAAATAGCTGGCCTGCGCGGTCTGTCTTGAGGGGAAAGGAGGAGCGGGCAATGATCCGACATGGCAGAAGAAAGGGCTGACAGGCCATAATCAGAGAAGGCCCTATCCCATTCACCATTGTGGAAGACACGGTTTAGGCCAACGAGGGTAGGATGCTGTCCTTCATTGCTCCATGTGAAACGCCTGTTCTTCAGAGGATATTCCAGCAGCCCCGCGTTGTTTAGGGCGTTTCTGAAGGAGTACATCAGCCGTCGATTGAGATTACCATTTTTTTTGTCACCTGCTTGATAGACAAGGTTGAAATCACCCAGGCATAACCATGGAACATCATCAGGTGGCGGACAAGAGGAGAGCTCTTGGAGAAAATTATACTTATCTGTCTCAGTTGTTGGCCCATAGACTGCAGTTATCAACAGCAAGGTGTTGATGGCACGGTGGGTGAAGGTAACAGAGATAGAGTATTTTTTTTGGATCATTGTCTTGTATCGCAAGGATATCTTGGTTCCACGCAAACAGGATTCCCCCCTGGTCCCAACTGCTGGGAATTGAAGGACCTGCAGATTCTGCCCCAAACATTCTCTTGCCAAGGATGTGTCAAAATGCCGGATTTTTTGTCTCTTGTAGGCAGACTATGGAGGGGTGGACTGACTGGACGACACTGTTTAGGATTTTGCAGGGCTACTGGGATGCAGCAGCCTGCCTTGGCCTGCCTGGCACTCTGTCGGCTTGGAGGAGGCTGGACGGAGCGTCCACACAGAGCAGCTCGGCGATGAGCCGGCGGAGGGAGAGCAGAACCCTGGGGCGACATAAACACCTTACCCTGTAAATGATACAGTTTGGACTGCACTTCGACGGTAGCTTGGCCAGTAGCAGGCGGCGGATGGACAGCGGGCTCCGGCGGAGAGATGTTAGCAGCCATAGCAAGTGGAGCGGGCGGGTCCATCATAGGTGAGGGGGGGGGAAGGTCTGACCCCTCAGGCAGGTGGACCAGCTCCGGAGAGGGAAGGACCCGACGCTCCTCCGAGAGCATGGAGTCAACAGGCGCAAACGAGGGCCGAGTAAAAACTCTTCTCTGGGGGGGGGGGGGGGCAAGGCAACCACCAGGGGATCTGGTATATCTGTGCTGCACTGCTCCGTGATGAACGTACCAGGCGCAGGTAGATGAACCCCACCGGCCAGTCAAGAAGTGACACACTGAGGTCCGGCCTTTGTAATCGACACCGTGCTGCGCCGGTGACAGGGCACGGGGCCAAACCCCAGGGGAGGAGCTTGCTGAGGAGTGTCCATGATCCCATGCATCCAAAGGAATCGCTTGAGGTGGGGACTAAGGACTAAGGAGTTGGACGAGACTAAGGACTGCCCTCCATCTAAGCTATCACCTGTGGTTGACGATGGGTCATCGGGATCCACCGGCGTATAGTTGAGTAGTGGTCGAGATGGATGATCTGCTTGGCTTGGCAACCTCTAGAGGGGGCTGTGCCGCGGCCGGGTCTACCTCATGCTGTGGAGGGCCATCATCACGCCCGGACCGTCCGGGGTTCCTAGGAAAGAATGTGACCACTTTTGACAGGGACAGAAGACTTGGGTCTCTCATCCAACCCACGAAGCCACATATCGTTTTATCCTCTGTGTTGAACGTAGATGAGTCGAAGTAGTCGAACAATACAATATCTCTGAGGATTTGGCTGATAGCATCAGTGTCCCAGGTGTGGAGAGGAAGGTATTCAATGCAGATCTTCATGTAGAAGAACCATCCCACTGGAAGCTCCATCATGAAGGTCCATGGCCAGAAGTGGTGGTTAACACCCAACAACGGGATAACGCCAGCTTCCAGAGCTTGGTAATGGAGTTGGGGCCTGCAAAACTGTACCAGAAACTCGCCGTGCGAGTGCTTAGAGACCTGGAGTGAGCAGTGAGGAATGGCTAGGTTTATTGGATGGCCAATGACACTTGCTGAGGGGATGCCCGACTTCTTCCTTGTCAGGGCGCAAGTAGGAGCGCCTGGCGCCAAAGGCACTGCAGCTCGTTGGTCATGAAGCCTCCGGCGATGAGGGCCGCCTGTCCTACGTGAGGCCTGAGTTTGTGAGTGCTAGCAGAGGGGCGGCAACGGGGCATGGTGGCGGGTGATATCGGAGAAGAAACAACCTCCGTGAAAGAACGGGCGGACTTAGATAAATCTTTGTGACCAGAGATCGAGAGGTGGCAAGGTGATTCTGCTGTGAATGGAAGGGGCGCAGGGCGACTCCCATCCGGGCCCTTGGGAAGGTGGCAGCGGTGGTAAATGTGACCGAAGTGGAGACAACTCCATCAACAAGGGGGGTCTCGACAGTCAGCTGCGGTGTGGCAGAAAGCTAGGCATCGGAACAACGTCCACGCAAGATGGATAATATATCCGGGGATAGTCTAGGGGCCAGCAGAGGAGAAACCCTCTGCTGAGTGACGAGACGCGAGGTTTACGACCGCACACGGCAATAGTCCACCCATCCTCAAGCTGTGCCAAATGCCCATCTGATTTGACTTGACCCCTACGGTCACCAGAGATGAGAGAGGGTCTAGCGGCACGCGGCAAGGGCGGCGGAGGGCCAAGGATTGAACCAAGATTGGAAGGTGGTTGAGGTGTCCGAAAGAGTGGTAACATGGACTAGCGAGAATCATCTTGCAGGGTTTTCCAATTGCGCAAGATTGGGCCAGATGGTGGAGCGGAAGACAGGGTGGTGGAGCGGCGGAGTCATGATGACAGCAGACGGAGGGGACAGCGAACAAGACGATTTCCCAGGATGGAGTAACTGCAGCAAGGGGCCGGAGATCAGCAGCAGAGAAGGGGCGATGGCTGTGTTTGGAACACGGTACGCCGGCGCCAGAGGCATGGAGGACAATTCTGGCGACAGGAGGGAGGGTACATTGGGCGGAGGTACATCAAAAGCCGGCGGCGAAGGAGCTAAAATTGGGGAGGCGTCTTCTTCCGAGACCGAGAAGCTGTCATAAAGAATGCGGAGAAGCGAGAGGTTACCTTCATCGACGCCGGCCGGAGATGAGAACGAGGGAGCTGGTCTTGGGGAGCATAGCTCCATAAATGGAGTACATGGCGCAACGATGGGAAGGGCGAATTCGACAGTCAGCGCAGAGAGAAAATTCAAGCTTGGTGGAGGCGGGCGAATGAGCAGCGGCAGGGCATGGGTGAATTGTGGGGGAAGGTGAGTGGGAGCTGGGGGCGAAGGGAACGAGGGCCGGGGCGTTTGGGTCCGCCTGCGCTGCGTGAGCGGCCGGCGTAGGTGGTGCGAGGTTGGTCGCCGGGGCCGGAGCGGCCATCGGCGGTGCACAGGTGGGAGAGTAGAGACAGTGTATTGTTCATCGGTTGTGAAATCAGCTATCACCAAAAGTAGGTTTGGTTGGGAATCTAAGATCAAATTGGCAACAACCATTGATGAGAAGTTGAAGGAATTGTTATAAGCTCAGCAGAAGTGGAGAAATAAATATTTTTCATACTATGATGATTTATATGACATTTATGATGGTATTTTATGAACCATGACAAAACAATATTCCATATAGTATATGTAATGGCTCTAAATATTCCATAAGGACATCTGATTGTCATTTGGAGAGAAACAACACATATTTACCCTCGCAGGAGTATAGCCTCCATGAAACTGAGCGAAGATAGAGGAAGAAATTAGAAGATCCGATCAGCAAAGAAAGCCTTTGAATGCTGGTGCTGCTATTAATTAAGTTTTATAGCATATTATGGATCAGGTGCATCCAAGTGCTGCACTTAAATAGTCCATATGTACACGCCGAGACACAGGCCCAACATCTGTAGGTGCATCCAAGTGCTACACTTCATCTTCAAAAATGCTCCAACAGCATTTTTTAAATACTGCACAGCCAAACATGTCACAATTTTTCTCAAACTGCAAAAAAACTCTTGTTTTATTCGAAATATAGAACTTTGATCTAGTTAACATGAATAGAAGATTGAGATGATTTAGCCTGTTATCGAGTGTGGTCTATTGAGAGGTGTGTAGCAATGCATCCACAGCCAACAGGGTTTGGTCCCACGGATGGTTTCATAACATTGTAGTAGCAGAATAGTGTTTGTATTGTTTTATAACGGCTACCTGTGCTAGCTGTTTCCAATCCGGCACAGAATACTCCGTATATATAGCAGGGATTATATTTCTGCCAGTTCCAAACATGGAAAGCTATGTTCCACATATAATAGCAAGAGAGGTTTTGCTTACTGATGCAGTTAAATGTATATTATAACCGAAGTTGCTATCTGGCGCGCTTGGAGGAGGCTCCCCACGCACCAGAGAGAGGAGGCGGCGGATACGCACTGCCAGCCACGATTTGGGAGGAGCTCGCAGCGCCGCCCTACGCGTCACGGAGAGAGAGATAGAGAGATGGAGAGATAGATAGAGAGAGAGAGGGGGCGAAGCAATGAAATGGTCAATGGGGAAACGATTTGGCTGCCCGCTCGCTTGATGTTTGGTGAAATGCACTCGCCTTGACGTCTACATTCAGTGGTTCGTACAGCTACGTCTCGTGGGACAAAGGCCTCCATGCATAGATGTCAGCTGGCTAGTTGGCCAAATTCAGTGCCAAACTATGAACCAGGACACTACAACTAATTTCTACCCAAGTAATTCATTACGCTGAAGTGCACATATATGAGTATGCATGCATGTACAGCCCTTGTGCTTTACGTATCCATTGGACTAGATTTATGTAGTACAATTATTGATCAGACCATTAATGAACAGAAAAATACCCACAATATAAAATGAACCAAAAATTACAATGCGGTTAGTTAAACTAAATAAAAATAATATCTTTAGGTATCCAATTGCCTAATGAGAGTACGCAGAGGATCTGGATCAAATTCAAAGGAATCCAGTAATACATTGCCATATCTCTTTGATACATTCATTTCGATTCACTATATATGCCACATTAGTTACACTATGATCCTGTTGAATAAAATTGCTAGGATCAAACAAACTATCTTAGCCATTTACATGTACTGTGGATATAACTAGTATGCAAAAAAACTAAACTTGCTTCGTACCGGTGCATGAATGTTCTTCCAGGAATTTGAGGTGGGGAACATTTCTTAAGAAGTTTTGTTTGTTTCTATATGTCAACATTCTGAATGTACACAAAACCAAGGGTAACAACGGCCGAACCAGATCAAATCACTACAACAAGTTATTACTCGTGTTAACTTATTTTAAAACATTATATATTAAAAAATTATGCATACATTTGGTTGTTGTAAAATTATATGAACAGCAGCCAAAAAGGCGAACAGGTTTGTCTAAAATGATAAGATTTTTATGAGACGACTTCATATGTTATTTGTTGTGGAGCTCCCGACAGACGGACATGTTTGGATCAAATATCATCTCAGAATTAGATACATTGTACTCATTATTATTGTATTGAGTTACTTTTAGAACTGGCATATCAAAATTTATGACATGAAAATAAAACAAGCAGGCATCTTTGGTAGTAATTTAATGCCTTGGCTAGTACTTACTCGGTGTGTGAATGACATGACCCTGCCAATTATTTCGCATATATTAATATTGTGCCTTCTGTCTCTCTCTCTCCCTCCCTCCCTCCCTCTCTCTATCTCTCTCTCTGTTCCATTATTCAGGTGATTTTTTCCCACCCTGAGCTGTTGGGAGATTTTACTATATTCTTTCAGTCCCCTAAAAGCAGCATTTCCCCCTTTCATTTCCCGAAGCTATCATCAGGTTAAAGTGAAATCTCTGTACTTCCAGTATAGGATAATTCAACTTTGTTTCTTACGCTCTTTTGAGAAATTCTCCCAAGCAACAACAATCTTTTGTAAAAAATTATGTTTGCAAGTTCTTTTCTCGAGATCTCTCTGAAGCATCAACTTTTCTAAAGGTCATAGGCTGGAATAGAACCTCAGAAAACTCGTCTCACGAAGTTCTCTATGGCTTAGGTTTGTCAGGTTTTTGATTTGTCATCTTTATTAGACACCCATGCACGATATTGGTACCAGAAGATTCATACCTCAGTTATTTGCTCTTACTAGCTATTGAGTGATCTGAAATCTCTTATTCGTCTCCTATAAGAACTTGTTGTTAAGCCTTTTTTCTGGTTATTCTTTTTTTGTTAGCCGGAGATCTTGTGGATCTAATCACAGATTTCATAGTTTCCTCTGTGTGGTATAAAGCTTCATGTTCTATTCTACTATTAATTTGACTGGGCATTTAGTTCCTTGACAAAATAGTCCAAAGTTATTTCTTAGGATCAACTGCGAAGATCTACCAACACGAACTATTGTTTCCTCAACCATTTGCCGACCTTTTTGTTTTCTTTATTTTCTTTAACCATTAGACACTGGATATGTTAAGTATGGTTTTAACGCAAAATGTTTATTTTACCTACGACTTGATGTGGATGTATCTTATTTGTTTTTATTGCTTATTTAACGAGTTCTGAAACTACACTCATCTTACATATGCCATCTATTTTCATTTAGTTCTAGGTCATCATCCTTCAGGTGACGATTTCGTTAACACAGTCCCTCATTTCATGGTTTCTGCACTCTAGTATTAAGAACTCCATTTCTCTTTATTCCCCATGGTAGAATATCAGTGGGTTTAAGTTGAGAAGAATCAAATTTCCTCTACATCACAGCCAGACATTGTTCATAGGACCCTTCTTCTAAGCAATAATAACAGTTCTCTTAATATTTTTGTTAACATTTAGCTATGCTAAAATTTTCAGATCATGCTACAGTATCAGCATTCCTGAACGTATATGATGGAAGCAGGACTACAGCAAACTCATATATCATGAATCTATTTATGACCTTGTAAGTTACATTCATGTTTGTCATTTTTATGTGTGCAAGAAAACTATATATATTTGAGAATGCTAATTTTCAATCGACTAAAATTAAAGGCCATTTCACTTAACGTCTGAGATGTCCGATCTGTTTCAAGATCTATGCTCTTGTTGTTAGTTTTTTTCTGTTGTATAGGATTACTTATTGACTATATATATTAGAAACATTTATTGATGTATTGACTATAGAAAAAATATAAGTTAGGTCTTGATCTAAGGGTTATGAGCATTGGGTGAAAGGACCCTATGTTTTCAACGGATTGAAAAACACTCCCATATATATTAATTTCCTTTAGTTCTGCACGCAGGAGGGTGTCCTTACATTATATAGTTTCTTTTATGTTGAGTCTCATGTAGACTCCTTTTTCTTATATTAAATAGACCCTGCAGATCAACCGTGGTTTTATCTATGTGAACTTTTTGTTCTTCTATCATATGTCACTGAATATTTCATGCATAATGAATCAGAGAGTACATCATATAAAACATAGGACCGTCCTATATTCGTTCTTGGTACATCTTGTAGGCAAAGACCACGTATATGATTGCAAACAATCATTTTTCTTTATATTGTTGGCGCTGTGGCACCTAATGTGGTCACTGCTCTCAGCTCGCTCATGTGAATTCATAAAGTAGAGATGATAGACACAGGTTGTTTCTTGTGGTGTAGTTATGATCACCATCCTTTCATTGATCTGTATATGCCAAATACCAAAGTCCATGCACACGGTCTACAATGACTGGTCTCCAGGCCGCTCCCTGCTGGTGCACGACGTGCCCTGCAGTCTCAGTGTCATCTGCATCGTTCGGCCAGGAACCATAGTGTGAACTGATCCCGGAAGACTAGCTAGTGACACGACCTCACGGTCTTGTCGAGTCAGGATCACGCTGAGGGGTGCTGCGTTGCACAGCACCAGATAACACACATCAAAGGTGCAAAGCGGAAGCAAAGTTTATTACATAACGGGTTTATGAACATTTTACAACAAAGTATGTTCAGTCTACACTCACGGGCGTAGACTACGCATCAAGTTCACGTTCAGCCCGTGAACGTGTCCTTGCTAGCACACACGCACACTAACACGGCGGCGTGCACGACTCCCACTCGACGGGGTCCCCTCCGGGGGTTCCGTCTCCTCCTCGGGAGTCCCTTCCTCATAGAACCCTGCAAAAGCTCCAAACACAAGCAGTGAGCACGAAGGCTCAGCAAGACTGACCCGTCTCTCCTAAACATGAAACTTCTACATGAGGGGTGATAGGTACAAGAGGTAAAACAAGTTGCAAAGGACTCGCCTAATTAGTGGAACCTTACTTTCAAGTTTTTGGAGCAGGTTGTGGAGAACCTTACGCTAAGGCACATGAGAGAGCCACAATCAAATAAGAAACGCATTTCCCTCATGTACTTTGCCTAAAGTTGAAAGGAACTTTAATTATCTCTAAACTATAGCAAGTCATTAACAATCAAGTCCATCTTTCAATCAGCAACATTTTATAATGGATTTACACCTGCAGGGTTACCCGAATACCCGTCACGTACGCCCGTACTCGATGTTGCGTACAGCAACCATCACAGACGCCGTACGCAACCACCTTTCACCAGTCAGCCAAATATTGAACCGGTCCCATCGTCCCGAGCAAGAGGTCTCTGCACGCGCATCTCAGTGCCACCAGCCGATTTACACCTCAAGCTCTCAACCTACCCTCTGAACGACGGGCAATGCCTCAATACCTAGCTACCCGAGTTACATCGGTTTCCCGGTTCCCATATAGCCGGTAGGTCTTCGGTACTGTTCGAGCTTGTTCAACAGGCCCACACACGGCTCGGTCCTCAATCAACACAAGCGGAGCTATAGCATCCGGGCGCCAAAGTCCTGTTGCCCTTACTCTCCGCTCGGTCTCATTTTTCTTGCCATGTGTTTCATTTGCTATCTCTACCCGAGTCGAATGCCACTAGCCTATGCTCGCGAGTAGTTCCAACTACTCGACTTGTACCGAATCCTACTCGATCTTAGCATTGCAGTGGCTAACGAGGTTTTCAATCCTAATCCCAACCCATGGTTTTCTTGCCTATGCATTTGGGTTTCAAACAAAGCTCTAATGCAAGAAGTAATGGTACTCCAAGTAAGTGCTCAAAACAGTAAAAATTTGAAAAAGGGTTAATGCAAACCAGAGCTTGCCTTGCTGCTCTTGGTCCTAGGCTAGCTGCTCTTCCGGAGTAACGAAGTCTAGGACTTCGGGTTCCTCCTCAACCTTAGCGACTACATGAGATAACAAGTACATGTATTAATTTAAATGCATTTGAATTGAATTTATACTTGTGAAGTTTATAAGTCTTACTAGACAGACCCAATAACTATGAAATTTTTACTGTGGCTTGGTTACAACGTAAACAGAGACTTGGCCAAGTTTTAGTTGCAGCAAAGCTCATTTGAGCTCTCCACAATTAATTATGTACTTGACCTTAGTTGGAGCTCTTATGGTGTTCTAGGGATTTTCATGGAGCAAGCCATGCCTTTATGAAAACTAGATTTTCAGAGGGTTCTAATGGAGTTGGGTTCACTTAGTTTAAAGGTTCCTAGCTAAAGATATGAGCTAAACAATTTCAGAGAAATTCTGAAAATGTTTCTGAACACTTTCTATTTTCTCTGGAACAGTTTAATTAATCAAACCATTAGGTGGATCAAATGAGCACAAATGGATCTGAAATTTTTATGGTAGTTCAGGAATATTTTGGTGAACATTCCAGCGAAATTTCAGAATTTTCCTCCAAAGGGTTCTCCAGTTAAAATTCTAAACAGTTTAAATTTTGGAGAATTAAATGTGGAGAAATAGGGATTTTCATG
Organism: Neostapfia colusana; assembly: GCA_030760725.1. Taxonomy (NCBI): domain Eukaryota; kingdom Viridiplantae; phylum Streptophyta; class Magnoliopsida; order Poales; family Poaceae; genus Neostapfia; species Neostapfia colusana. Next base: position 95,828,676 of record JASWHV010000007.1, on the reverse strand, counting down.
AAGTGAAACTTGATTTGCTGGAAAGTACTCAGAGAGCTGAATCTAACAAATTTTAGTTCACTCAATTTGGAGTTTCCTAGCCAAAGTTATAAGGGTTTGAAGTTTGAATGAAATCTGAAAATCGGGAAAAGTTTAAATCTGCTGGTGGGTCCACGGGGACACGTGTTGGGCACTGGAGCGACGGCACACCGGGGTCTACGTAGTTTTTACGTGCCAGCACACCGGATCCGAGCCGCAGACTGATCCCGATTTAAATCTGAGCCGCTGAAATGTGGGCCACCCGGCTTCGTCTACCTCTCGACGCCCTCGTTCGGCCGCCACGACACCTCGCCGGTGGGCTCGCCGGCAGCCTCTGTGGTGCTCCAAACTTCATGATTCTGGCCGCCCCTGCCTAAGTCCACTCAGGGAACATGATTCTGGGCTCAGGTCGTCATGAAAACGGTCGGCACATGGTCGGCGACGAGCGACAGCTCCGGAATGACTTCGGCTGTGTTGGCCGACCTCCCTAGCACCCCAACTGACCGAGTAAACATCCGGAAAGCATCAGTGGTCCCTCAGGATCCTCGGCATGGGCTCGAAGCCACTCGGGGGAAGTCCTAAGTAGGCTCCCACCGTGCGCCCGATGCTTCCCACAGGATCCGCCGTCGGCAAGCAGCGAAATACGTCGGGTACAGGGGTTCTAGGCTAAGGGCTGTGAAGGCAACTTGTGCGCTACCAAGTCTAGTCTGTGTAGGAACGGATTGAGACCCTCTAACCTTTCCTAGAGCGTGAATTTGACAGACCCGCACCCGAAGGTCGGTCTGTACCGAGAAAGGGGAAAACTGGAAATTCACCGCCGGTAATGAAGCCCTCGGGCTGTGGCTCGGGGGTGAGCAACACCGGTCACCAACGTGTCCAGGGACGCCTTAGCTCGGGCATGACAACCTCCCAGTTGGGCTGTCCACGGGAGCCCGAAGTGCGGCGGCTTTAGGTCTCTGAATGGAAGCCGAGATCAACCGGTTTTTGCCGATTTCTAGCGACGGGGAAGAAGAAGGAAGGTTCCTAGTACCCCGTCGTAGCTCTGGAGGGAGTGGAGAGGCTGTGATCACGCTTCCCTGATCAGCTCCGAGCGATCGGCAGCGATGGGGTGTTTCTGGTTCGAGGAGGCAGCAAAGTGCGCGGTGCTCTCTTCGATCAGGGCGGCTGCGGAGATAAGAGGACCGCGAGGTGGTTCAGCAGGTCGGGGCAGCAAGCAGGTGCTGTCCCGATCAACTTCTCGCCGTGGCGGCCGCAGCAGCTCGCGCAAGTAACCGAGCTGAGTTTTCAGTCAGTTGTTTTTGCTTCAGTGGCTGACATGTGGGTCCCCTGCCCTTTTAACCCCTGAACTTAACTCCATTTCACTGTTGTAAACAGTAAGCCCTAAAATGCCCATGGTGATTTGAATTATTCACCCCTGAGCCATTTGAATTGATTAGAATTCAAACTGAGTTTGGTTTGACAAAATTTCAGCACATGTCAGTTTGAAATTCAAATAAAGTTTGAATTTGCTACACTTAGCTCATGTCAAGATCAGCTCCAAATGGAGTGAAAATTGGTATGTGAGCTCACAAAAATGTGCTGAGTAAAAATATGCCTCCCACTTTTGAATTCATGGGATAGAAACAGTTTGAATTTGAATTTGAGTTCAAACCACCCTCTTTCTAGCTATACCCAAAAGGACTTGAAAAAGGTTTTGAATTTGGGTGAAACTTGGCATGGACATTCCTAGCAAGGTGTAGGAGTTTTCCAAATGTCCAGCCCCTATATGATGTATGTGGGAAATACCACTTTTGCATTTTGTGAGTTTGTTCTCTAATGATCATGTTGATAATGGTTACTTGCTCTTCAAATGTGTTCATCAACTTTCTTCAAATGAGGTGTGTGTGTGTGTGGTGATGAACACTTTGAATGTGTCAAAAACTGAGGCCTTTACATTCCCCCCCCCTTAAAAGAATCTCGTCCCGAGATTATAAGGTGAAAAATGAGAGGGAGAACGGTGGAAAAATTACCGTATATGCGACGTGAAAAAGTCGGGGTAGTTAGCGCGAAGAAATCCTTCGCTCTCCCATGTCGCTTCATCCATGGAGTAATTACTCCACAGAACTTTGTTGAACCACAACGTACGGTTGCGTGTGGTTCGGGCCTTTTCATCTACAATCTGAATCAGTTCCTCTCGATACGTGAGATCCGGTTTCAGTTCTTCAATGTCCTCCAGCTGAACGGTAGTAGATAGCTTGAGACACTTCCTCAGCTGGGAAATGTGAAAGACGTCGTGCACACCGGAAAGTGCTTCTGGTAATTTCAATCGGTATGCTACTGATCCACATCTTTCGGTAATCTGAAATGGACCGATGAATCGGGGTGCCAACTTTCCTCTCACCCCGAATCTGTTCACGCCCTTCATTGGAGACACATGCAGGTATGTGTGATCCCCGTGTTCGAACTGTAATGGGCGTCTTCTCTGGTCCGCATACTGTTTCTGTCGGGATTGGGCGGCTTTTAGGTTTGCTTGAATCAGCCGAACCTTCTCCTCCGCGTTGTTGACAAGATCAATCCCGAAGGTAACCCTTTCGCCAGACTCACACCAATTTAGTGGTGTGCGGCATTTCCTCCCGTATAGCGCCTCATACGGTGCCATCTTGATGCTGGCTTGGTACCCGTTGTTGTACGAGAACTCGGCTAACGGCAAGTGGTCATCCCAATTCTTGCTGTGGTTGATAGCGCAAGCTCGTAGCATATCTTCTAGAATCTGATTTACCCACTCGGTTTGCCCATCCGTCTGCGGGTGGTATGCTGAACTATGGATCAGCTTCGTCCCTAATGCAGCGTGTAGCTGCTCCCAAAAACGGGACACAAATAAAGTGCCCCGATCCGATACGATGGTATGGGGTACGCCGTATAAGCATAGGATCCGTGAGATGTACAGTTCAGCATACTTCTTAGCGTTGTAGTTGGTGTTGACCGGGATGAAATGGGCAACTTTGGTGAGCCGGTCGATGATTACCCACACAGAATCATGTTTCTGAAAAGTGGTGGGTAAACCGACGATGAAGTCCATGCTCACATCTTCCCACTTCCAGGCAGGAACGCCCAGTGGTCATAGCAGTCCCGGTTTCCGCATATGATCTGCCTTCACCCTTCGACATGTATCACACTCGGACACATACTTGGCGATCTCCCGCTTCATCCATGTCCACCAAAACTTGCTTCTGAGTTCTTGATACATTTTGTTGCTGCCGGGGTGAATAGAAAATTTTGATAAGTGTGCCTCATCAAAAAATTTCTTCTGTAACTCCGGGCTATGGGGTACGACGATCCGGTCCTTGAACCATAGGACGCCGTCTCCGTCCTTCCGGAAATATTTCAGCTCCCCACTGTCTACACGTCTCCGCAAATGCGACATGCCCTTGTCATGTTTCTGAGCTGCCGCTATCTCTTCACTGATGGTGGGGATCAAAGCTAGGTTGTAGAGAGCTACGTGTGGAATCACATGCAGTGGTGGTTCGCTCTCTTTCAACGGTGTGATGGTCAGATTATTGATGTGTGACTTGCGGCTAATGGATCTATATTTCATAATCCTTTATCAACTCTAACCATCTTCGCTGCCTCATGTTCAGCTCCTTCTGAGTGAATATGTACTTGAGGCTCTTGTGGTCGGTATATAAATGTACGAGGTTACCGAGTAGGTAGTGCCTCCACATTTTAAGTGCAAGTACCACGGCAGCGAGCTCCAAGTCATGAGTTGGATAATTCTGCTCATGGTTTCTAAGCTGCCGTGACCCATACGTGACCACTCTTCGGTCTTGCATCAGCACACATCCGAGCCCAATGCCGGATGCATCGCAGTACACATCGAACGGTTTTGTTGTGTCTGGCTGTGCCAAAACCGGTGCTGATGTCAGGTGCTTCACTAATGCCTTGAACGCTGCTTCACATGCTGGACTCCAAACATATTTGGTAGCCTTCTTTAGCAGCTCCGTCATAGGCTTGGCAATCTTTGAGAAGTTCGGGATGAACCTCCGTACCTTGTGAACAGTTCTTGGGGACTTCCAATTCAGCACTTGTGTGATCTTGCTCGGGTCTACAGCGATACCCTCCGCTGAGATGATATACCCAAGAAAAGGCACTTGTGATATCTAGAATTCGCATTTGCTGAATTTCGCGTATAGCTTGTGATCCCGCAGCCGTTGCAAGACTATACGCAGATGCTTCTTGTGATCTTCCTCCGACTTGGAATATACCAATATGTCATCGATGAAGACCACGACAAACTTGTCCAGCTCCGGCATGAATACCGAGTTCATCAAATACATGAAATGAGATGGAGCATTGGTGAGGCCGAAGGACATGACCAGGTACTCATAAAGCCCATACCTCGTCGAGAAAGCCGTCTTCGGAATATCCTCAGCCCGTACCTTAATCTGATGGTACCCGGATCTTAAGTCCATCTTGGAAAAGATCTTTGCTTCGACCAACTGATCAAACAACATGTCAATCCGTGGCAACGGGTACTTGTTCTTGATGGTTACGGCATTTAATGGACGATAGTCCACGCAAAGCCGCAACGTCTCATCCTTCTTCTTCATAAATAATGCCGAACAGCCCCATGGCGAGGAGCTCGGCCTAATAAAACCCTTTTCCAGCAGGTCCATTAGCTGGGTTTTCAGTTCAGCCAACTCCTTGGGCGCCATCTTGTACGGCGTTCGGGATATTGGCATGGTTCCCGGTGCAAGTTCAATCTTGAACTCCACCACTCTATCGGGCGGCATCCCCGGTAAATCATCTGGGAACACGTCAGGGAACTCTCGGACCACTGGAATATCTTCCAATCTGATAGCTGTGGATTGATAGACACTTGGAAGTTTTATTTCTGGACTGTCCAGAAATAAATAGTGAGATCCGTGCACTTTTGAGTTCAAGTGCACGATTCGAAGGACGGTGTCTAAAACAGAGCCGTGGCGGGTTAACCACGACATCCCTAAGATGACATCGACCTTTTTCCCTTCTAAAATTATGAGAGACGTAGGGTACACTCTACCCGCTAAGCATAACGGTGCTTTGGAAACCATTACGCTTGCTGAAATCTTCCCACCTGGTGAACAAATCAAATATGGACTATCGGTGGGTAGTATTTGCAAGCTGTGTTTAGCAATGAAAGCTTGGCTAATAAAATTGTGCATGGCGCCTGAATTAAAACAATACTATGGCAGGATGCTGGTGGAGTTGGAACATAACCGCAATGATTGGCTCACCCTCCGACACGTCCTCTATGGCAAGCTGGTGGACGGTGCCGGGCCTCGGGTTTGCCCGCCGCGCATTAGTAGGATCCCGGGACTGATTCCTCCCCGGAAGTTGTGGTGCAACTCCGCCGCCTTGCCTCTCAGGACAACTGCTGGCGAAGTGTCCTGGACGACCAAATTTGTAGCATGTGGCCGCTGCTTGACCTGTGCCTGGGGGATGAAAGCCCGGCATGCGCTGCTGAGGTGCATACACACGCGGCATCGCCCGCTGCTGCTGTTGTTGTTGCGGAGGTGGTACTGGCAGTGCCGGCCTGAATGCCGGTGAAGAATATGGCCGACTGCGGAACGGCATCGACCTCTGTGGTGGCTGCCAGCGTGGACCCGATGGTGGGCGATTCACCATCCGAAATTTCTGAGAAGGACCGCCTCTTTCTCCGCTGCTTTGCGGCGCGCTTGAATGTGGCCTAGAGGGGGGTGAATATGCCTTTAAAAGATTCCTGCACACTTAACAGAATTATCAGAAACTTGATTGACCGGACTAGTCCAGTTGTGTGGGTGGACTAGTCCGGTGTGCTGAATTGTGTAGATTGTATAAGTGTTGTGCAGAATAATTAACTTGATTAGCAGCGGAAATAAGAACAACAATTATTCTATTTTGATTTTACAATGTGAGGTGTGCGGTAAAGCTGTTGCCTTGTGACCACGAGGTCACGGGTTCGAGTCCTGGAAACAGCCTCTTGCAGAAATGCAGGGAAAGGCTGCGTACAAAAGACCCAAATAGGTCGGACCCTTCCCCGGACCCTGCGCAAGCGGGAGCTACATGCACGGGCTGCCCTTTCAATGTGAGGTGTGATTATGCCCGTGAATGAGACTTAGCAACTCAAATTATGAAGTTTAGCAACTAGATGTTATAATCAACAAAAACAAGGAGGCATGCAAGACACAAATTTTACCGAGGTTCGATCTCACCAAGAGATCTACGTCCTCGTTGAGGAGGCTCACACAGAGCCGGGTCTCTAACCCTTTCCCTCTTCAAGTCACCACACAAGGCCGACTTGACTCCACTAGCATGGGTAACCACCGAGTTTGTGGGGCAACCTCACACGTTGAGGGCTCCCACAAGAATTACAATGAGAAAGCGATCAAATACACTCAAAAAGATTACAATGCAGAATATGAGTGTAGAGAGATCAAACCCCAAGAGCTCACATTGAAAGAACGACGATCTCCCAATCCCGAATCCAAGTGTTCAATTGATCTTCACCTTTCTGCGCCTTAGATGTGTGGGGAGATCTGTTTTGGGTCTCTTGGGACAGGTGGCGGCGCTAGGGTTCTTGTTTCAAGCAGTATGAGTCGGGTCTCTACTATGGGAGGCCGTGAATCACCCATTTATATAGTTTCTAAAAAGTTATCGTTGTAAAACCTAATACCGGACTAGTCCGGTATATGATCGGACTTGTCCGGTCTACTTCCAGTGGGTTAACCAGACTAGTCCGGTCCAAAAACGGACTTGTCCGGTGCTATGTGAAGTGGAGTTCCAGAAAGTTTAGTGGACTAGTCCTGTCGCATGGATGGACTAGTCCGCAGTCCTCTAAAGAGGACAACAGAAACATGAGCGGACTAGTCCGGTCCAAAACCGGACTTGTCAGGTTGCCTTCCAGTAAGCTGACCGGACTAGTCCGGTCCATGAACGGACTAGTCCGGTGTTCAGTGGATTTTAGTTGATTATTAGCCCTTACCCTTACGCAAAGTCATGAGCTCTTGGGATGTGTCTCTCACACACACCCTATACATTTACATCTACTTTGCTCTTCTAAATTCCACTAAAGTCTTCCTTTTAGGGCAGCACTTTATTTTTCACCTTTTTGTGTGCACGAGCTTGTTCACTTTGGTTGTCCTGCAATCATTTCGTTAGGATCTCATATGCTTGTCATCAATTAGCCAAAACCCACAAGGGATATCCTAGATGCACTTACAATCTCCCCCTTTTTGGTGATTGATGACAACTATTTGAGATATCACAATTGAGAATAAAAAGTTGATTTTCATAAGGTGTGCACATATGAGAATAATAAAGAATTCACAAAAAGCTTCTCACATATGCACACACCTTATGGTGGGGTGCCTAACAGGTGTGTGATAAACAAAATGTGATAAATTAAAGACAAACAATAGTGAACATATAAGTAGGCATTAGAGCATAGTGCATCACACATAAGAAAAGAAATAGTGCATTACAAGATTTTAAAATAGGTACATGTCCTTGATCACAAAAGAGCTTAATAACTAATACTAGATAGTTCGAGTCCAAATCTAATCTCTCCCCCTTTGGCATCAAGGCACCAAAAAGGGAAAAATCGAGGGGAATCACTCATCGCTGCCTCCTCCTTCACTCTCAGTCTGATCTTCATCTTCACCAACTTCGGGATCCACGGGAGCAGGATCTTCCTCTGAGTCCTCGGAAGCGGGCGGTGATCCAACGGGCTCAATCTCAAGCTTTGCACAGATAGACTTAATATTGGCATTGACATACTGTTGATGTTTCTTCCTTGCAAGCTTTTCCTTGCGCTGCCTGTCTTCGATCTTGCGGCAGCAGGCAAAGATGGAGGAGAGCATCTTGAGGATGCCACTGGATGATTCTTGGGCAGGTGGAGACCCCGGAGGAGCAGCTGCAGATCTAGTGACATCATGAGCTTGCTTTGATCTCCTCTCCACTGGTGGAGAGTGTACTCGGTGGGTTTTTGCGGCTTCAACCCCGCATGCTTGACATCCTTGACGAACTTGAGTCCCGTCACTTTCTCAATCATGTACATGATATATGGTGCATATCCACAGGATCTATTGGGGGTGATTGAGATGTTCACGATGTCGTTGTAGATATACTCAAAAACATTGAATGGTCTCCTTCCACTAATGACCTTCATGAGAGTCCTCAAGGTCCCTTGTATAGTTCCCGCATCTCCATCCTTCGGAGCTATAGTCTTTCTCAAGACTCTATTGAGGACCACAAAGAAGGGCTTCAGATATTTGATGGTGGGAGGAACATATGGCATCCTTGTGTCATAGAGAAACTCAAGCTCCTCCTTCTCCAGGGGTTTCAGATTATGGATGACCAGTTCATGATCCAAAGTGTGTTGTAGGTGAAGAATCCTAGCAAATTCATCGTAAGTGACACTATACTTTGAACCATGAGTCATCCAAGTAAGACTGTCTCCATCACCACGAGCAAAGTAGAGAGTGGAGTAAAACTGGGTAATAACTTCATTGTTCCAGTCATACTCAAAGGATAGCAGGTCCGTCAGACCGTGCCTCTCTAAGGCCTCCACCATCTCACGAAAGGCAGGATACCTCTTCGACTTCAGGTATTCAACATTTAGCCATTGACTCTCTACTACAGGATTCTTCATCTTCATGTACACATGCTCGTAGTAGTCTGCATGGAAGTTGCTCCAGAACCTTGGATCAGAACATTGTTTAGGTCGGTCATACACTTCAATCTTCCTGAAGTTATCAGCTAGCTCATTCCCTTTTCCAGTGAAATCCTCACTTGAAGGCTGCCTGTTGCGGTGAACGGGATTTTTCATTTTCAGAGGCCCAATGGGGCCACTAGCAAGTCCCTTCCCTTTATTGAGAACTCTTTTTGGTCCTGACGAGCCCTCAGCAGCATCTTTCCTTTGAGGCCTTTTGACAATGACTTTCCTCTTCTTAGGTAGATTGTCGTCGGAGGGTGGAGAGTGAGCATTGACATCATGTCTCTTCTTCATCACTCCCTCCTTAGCTCTCCTCACTCTTTCACGTTGAACTTCTTCGTCAAGGTGAAAGGAGCCGTCATCTGAGCCCGAAGACATGATGCCAAGATTTGAAGATTCGCGTTGAAGGAGCAAGAGTCTATCCGGATGAGTCAGGAAAGTAGGATCCCCTCGTCGAGAAGAGGCTTTTTCACGGAGAAAACTCCGAGTTTGAGGGCTCAACTCGAAAACCACTTTGGGAGCTAGGGTTTAGGAGAGGGGGTGAGACAAAGTGCTTATGAGTGGAGAGGGAGGCGTTTGGTCCGGCCAACTGCTTCTATATGCGACTGACCAGACTAGTCCGGTCATGGTAGCGGACTAGTCCGGTGCCCCTTAGTTAACCTAATTGTTGTCTGTCCGGACTAGTCCGGTTGAAAATCGGACTAGTCCGTTTCCAACAGACCTGATACATATATAGATGTTAATTGTGATCCAAGGACAATAATTTTGCATATAGTCTTGGTGATTAAGACCAGTAGGCAATCAGCAATCAAACAATGGTCATAATCCACAAGATTTCTTCATTAAGATAGTTTTCTGAGTGGAAAAGGAGAAGAGGAGCATTTTTAACAATACAAAGGAACATTTTGAGTTGCAACCAGGTATGCAATGTTTCAAGTCACATTTCGAGAGTCAAGAATGTTTAGCTCATTTCTTAGTTCACAAAACCTTTTCTCATCTAATGGTTTGGTAAAAATATCCGCAAGTTGTTTTTCAGTCCTAACATGTGAAATAGCAATGTCACCTTTTAATGAATGATCTCTAAGAAAGTAATGACAGATATCTATGTGCTTAGTTCTTGAGTGCTCTACAGGGTTGTGTGCAATTTTTATAGCATATTCATTATCGCATAGAAGCGGGATATGACTTAGATTGTAGCCGTAGTCCCTAAGAGTCTGTCGCATCCAAAGTAGTTGCGCACAACTACTACCGGCTGCAACATACTCCGCTTCCGCTGTAGAAAGAGCAATGGAGTTCTGTTTTTTAGATGACCAAGAAACTAGGGACCTACCAAGAAATTGACAAGTCCCTGACGTGCTCTTTCTATCGACTTTGCATCCTGCATAGTCGGCATCGGAATACCCTATCAAGTTAAACTTGGATCCTTTAGGATACCAAAGGCCCAAGTTGGGTGTGTGCACGAGGTACCTTAGGATTCTTTTTACAGCAATTAAGTGACACTCTTTAGGTGCGGCTTGAAACCTTGCACACATGCATACACTAAGCATAATATCTGGCCTAGATGCACATAAATAAAGTAAGGAGTCAATCATGGACCGATATACCTTTTGGTCCATATTTGGACCGTCTTCATTGAGGTTGAGATGTCCGTTGATGGCCATGGGTGTCTTGATGGGCTTGGCTTTGTCCATATTGAATTTCTTGAGAATGTCTTGTGTATATTTAGTTTGGCTTATAAATGTGCCTTCTCTTAGTTGCTTCACTTGAAATCCCAAGAAGAACTTCAATTCACCCATCATTGACATCTCGAACCTGTCTGTCATTATTTTGCTAAATTCTTCACAGAAGGACTTGTTAGTGGATCCAAAGATAATGTCATCAACATAAATTTGACATACGAATAAATGATCATCAAAATGTTTAGTAAAGTGTGTATAGTCAGCTTTACCAATTTTGAATCCATTTTGAGTCAGAAAATCTCTAAGGCACTCATACTAGGCTCGAGGAGCCTGTTTGAGGCCATAGAGAGCCTTACGCAGTTTATAGACATGGTTAGGGTATTCCTGATCTTTAAACCCCGGTGGCTGCTCCACATAGACTTCCTCCTTTATCGGACCATTGAGGAAGGCACTCTTGACGTCCATTTGATACAACTTAAAATTATGGTGAGTAGCATATGCCAATAAAATGCGAATGGACTCAAGTCTAGCTACAGGAGCGAAAGTTTCATCGAAGTCCAAACCTTCCACCTGAGAATAACCTTTGGCCACCAACCTCGCTTTATTTCTTGTCACTACTCCATGTTCATCTTGCTTGTTCCGAAAGACCCATTTGGTTCCAACTATGTTCGCCCTTTGTCTTTCACCAGCTCCCATACTTCATTTCTTTTGAAGTTGTTCAGCTCCTCTTGCATTGCAATCACCCAGTCTGGATCCCTTAAGGCTTCTTCTACCTTGTATGGCTCTAGAAAAGACACAAAAGAATAGTGTTCACAAAAATTTGCAATTTGAGATCTAGTAGTTACTCCCTTAGCAATGTCTCCAATGATATTGTTGACAGGATGGTCTCTTTGCACACACTGATGTACTCTTGGGTGTGGAATTCGTATAGTTGCTTGTTCTTCATTGTCTTCATGTGTCATGTCTCCCCCTAGATCATTGCTTCCATGATCATCTTGATCTTCTTGACCTTCTTCAACCTGATCTTGTGTAGGAGCTCCCCCTTGATCATTGCTTCCTTGTTGAAATTCGTCTTGTGTTCCCTCTCGTGGTAGGATATCACCAAGTGCCATTTTCTTCAGCGCTTCACATGGAGCTTCTTCCTTATATAGCATAAACTTATCGACTTGCTCCACTTGTGAGCCGTTAGTTTCATCGAACACTACGTCACGTGCTACTTCAACAAGGCCTGACACCTTGTTGAAGACACGATAAGCGTAGGCATTCGATTCATATCCAAGCAAGAATCCTTCATCGGACTTCGAAGCGAACTTCGAGGCCCTTGGTTTCTTGTTCAGGATAAAACATTTGCAACCAAAAACTTTGAAATAAGAAACATTAGGCTTTTTACCCGTGAGAAGCTCATATGGAGTTTTCTTCAGTAGTCGATGAAGGTACAACCGATTTGTGGCATGACAAGCGGTGTTCACCTCTTCTGCCCAAAATTGGTATGACGTCTTGTATTCATCCAACATTGTTCTCGCCATTTCGATCAATGTTTTGTTCTTCCTTTCGGCCACCCCGTTCTGTTGAGGAGAGTAGGGTGCCGAGAATTCATGCTTTATACCTTATTCATTGAGATATTCTTCAACTTGGGTGTTCTTGAATTCTGTCCCATTGTCACTTCTGATATTCTTTACGGCTGATGAGAATTCATTCTGAGCTCTTTTCAAGAACTTCTTGAGGATTCCCTGAGTTTCTGATTTATCATGCAAGAAAAATACCCAGGTAAATCTTGAAAAATCATCAACAATTACTAAACCGTATTTGTTACCGCCGATGCTGATGTACGCAATTGGACCAAAGAGATCCATGTGGAGAAGTTCCAGCGGTCTAGCGGTGGTCATCACATTCTTGGCGGGGTGTGGTGCTCCAACCTATTTTCCTGCTTGACAAGCGCTGCAAGGCCTGTCTTTTTCAAAAACCACATCCTTAAGACCACGGATGTGACCACCTTTTAGAAGTTTCTGCAGATTTCTCATTCCAACATTGGCTAGCCGTCTATGCCACAGCCATCCCATGTTGGTCTTAGTAACCAAGCAAGTGTTGAGTTCGGCTTTATCTTTGTTGAAGTCAACAAGATAAAGCTTTCCCTTCAACAATCCCTTGAATGCAATCGAGCCATCGCTTCTTCTAAAGACGGTCACACCCTCATTAGTGAATAAATAGTTGTAACCTTTGTCGCATAGTTGAGATATTGATAAAAGATTATAATCTAGAGAGTCTACGTGTAAAACATTAGATAAGGTGTGTTGAGAGGATATTTCAATGTTACCACTACCAAGGACCTTTCCTTGGCTGTTGTCTCCAAAGTATATACCTTCACTTGGATCCTTGTTGCACTCGTACTCCATAAACATACCTCTCTCTTCAACCAAATGAGCATGTTCATCTTGATTGTGACGGTTGCGGCACTCTCTTGCCCAGTGACCAGTTTTGCCACAGCTTCGGCACTTGTCCTTGCCCCGGTTCGGCGGTCCTGTACGTTCACCATTTGAACTAGTGAACATATTCTTTCTGCCGCCCCGACCTCTGTTGCGGCTCCCCCTTGAATTGTTACCAGCACCAGATAAACTGCCACGCCGGTTGCCTTCTCTCTGCTTGTAGCGCTCAAGCCACTCCTCCTCGGTGAGGTATAACTTGTCCCTACCATCACCACTGCGCTTTTCATCATCTTCCACTGCCTTCAGGCGAGCCGTGACCTCTTCCACAGACATAGTGGTGATATCAAGGAGAGTTTCAATGGACACAACGAGTTGGCGATACCTTGGTCGTGCAACGCGTAGGTATTTGGCAACAACCTTGTCATTTGGTTCTGGATCACCGAGCATAGCTAACTGGTTCGTCATGCCAGTTAGGCGCATGGCGAAGTCTTCAACCTGTTCACCATCCCGAAACTCCAGCTGCTCGTACTCTCGCCGGAGCTTCTGTGCCCTCGCCTTGCGGACACGATCGATGCCGATTCTCATGGACTTGATACTCTCCCATGCATCCTTCGCCGACGGCTTGGTCGCCAAGGTAGATATCATTTCAGGCGGAACCACACTGCAAACGGCGTCGAGGGCCATGCGATCCACCTGAAAATCAACCTCATCAGATTCGATCGCTGCCCAGAGCAAGCGCGCCTCCAGTTTGATCTTCATCAGCAACGCCCAGTCGTTGTAGTTCGTCTTCGTCAGCAGCGGGTAGTTCGCCGGGCCTGCCGACGCCACCTTCTCCACCACCAGTTCCACCACCAGGCGCTCGCCGCCGCTGCACCCTCCCCGGGGCCTGCGCGACAAGGATCTGCCTCGACGATCTTCGCCGGCCAGAGTGCTTGATCCATTGCCTGCCATGGTCGCCGAAGAACTTAGCCCAGCTCTGATGCCAATTGTCAGGTGAGCGAGGGAGCGATGAACTCCAGCAAGTTTTCTGTGAACTACGAACACACGCGCTTGGAGGAGCTGGACATCAGTTGTGTGCACGAGGGAACTGCGTGCCTTTCTGTTTTCTCAACTCAACCAAATACCCGATACATCATGCATGCTATCATGCGCTACAAAGACACGTCCACGTTCAACAACCGAACGTGCCATGTGCGCAGCAGAAATTGTGGCCTTTAACTCGGTCCACTAATACATACTTTGGAATCAAACAATAAACTATCATGCAATGCAGTGATTAGGAAACAAACTGTTGGTGATACGCCCAAGAGGCAATCATAACAATTCGGATAAAGGCCTGATGGATATTTGATCCATAAGAAATTAGGGTACTAATGGGCCTGTCACCTAAAAGCCCATTAGCACGCCTATAAATATGAGGGGTAGGGTTAGGGGCAGATCAATCCACCAAATAACAGCCCCAGCCGCCGCCCCTCACAGACCAGCCGCCAAAACCCCTGTCGCGCACGCGGTGCTAGCACACCGACGCACGGCGTTCCTCCCTGTACATGTGGACTCCGTGGAGGCGCTGCTGTTACTGCTGCGCTGATCGGCTACGACGCGCATCTACTATCCGCTGCGCTGCGCGTCTAGTGGTAACGATCCATGACCTTTTTACTCGCATGTTTCCTGGGTGATACGGTCGAAATGCTAGAGTAGCGCATCGCCTATTTCCCTACAGTGGTACCAGAGCTGACTTGCGTAGTTTTTGGTCTGTGTCTTAGATGCGATCTACTGCAGACAAGTTCATATGATGAATTTTTATAGTTCGGCTTTTGGGGTTTGGAATTGGTTAGAGTAGATTACCATCATATGACTAAAGGATTAGTTCATGCTCCTTCTCTGCTGTGTGCGCAACCTGTCCCTACCGACTGGAATCACCATCGGGACTAATAGTGTACATAGCTAACAGATTGAGCCAACAGATCACGGTCATGTGTCACGATCTTCTCGTGGATAACCAGTCACAATGAAAATTGAGTCATTCTGAATGGCTCAGATTCGGGTTGATTTCATCAATTCGATGAGATTTTCATAGTGATTTCATAGATGCGATCTATGTAATTCCGTTTGGTGTTCAGGGCGCTGCCCTGAAACCCGCGGGGGTGGCTCCTCCCTCGACCCCCCGCCCGCTAACCGCCGTTGCTGTCTGCTATAGTGACATCATTAAGTTGTTTCACGATAGACATCGTTCTACGCTTAACTTGTTTTTGCAGGGAATGATGTGAATGGTATGGCCTAAATGTGATGTGATAATCTGTGTGTAAAATTCGTGCAGCCTGCGTGTTGCAAATTTAACACAACCGGGTTGAGGTTGTCACATATTTGTATAACGACCTGCGTGTCGCCCTGTGACGCCTGATCTCTCATGTAATTTATTTGATAGCTATTAGATGTATTAGCTTCTTTTATATTCATTGAGAAACCTCAAGCATGATGGCGATGGTGATCACCATAATAAGGGAGACATGGCGGTGTAGATCATGATGGAACCATGGTGATGGAGACCACTATGATCCTAAAGGCCATACTATTCACATATATGATATGATCGTATGCCTGTGATGTTTTACTATTCTTTTCATACTTTTCATATGGTGGATGTTTTGTCATGATAGAATAGCTTCCCTCGGAAAAGTTGAGTATTTGATGCCATTTACCTATAGCTGCACCTATGTTGTTTTGATCGTTGTATGGTAGGTTTGCCAAAGCAAAATACCGTCATCTATCATAATGAATAGGGTGAATGTTGGACATTCACATGCATAGTATTGGTTTACTCAACAAAGCTATCAAAACGGTTTTGAGCTTTATGGCATAGTGTTGGGAGCCGGGGCATTGGATGTCACCCAACAAACAAGAATCATATAGAGATATGATTAACAATGGTTGTTTACCTATGTCACTAATTTTCTAGCAGTGAAGCCAAAGCTCACTAGAAATTAGTGAATATGGATCTTGGACCACTATATGTCGTTAGAGGGAGGACAATACTCATATAGTGGTGGTGTCTTTTATTAAACTGTTAATAAAAGATTGGTACATAACATAGTGCTAAAACCTTGCATACTTATTTTCTATTGTAGATCATGTCTGCTAGTAACAATTCCGGTTTCAATTTGTGATCTGTGCTTGAGAAAGAAAAGCTCAATGGAGCTAACTTTATTGATTGGCACCACAACTTGAGAATTGTTCTCAGGCAAGAGAAAATTGAGTATGTTCTTGAGCAACCATACCCTAATGACCTCCCCAATGATGCAAATGGCGCAACTCGCAGGACTTATGAGAAGCACTGCGATGATGCGCTTAATGCAAGCTGCCTCATGCTTGCCACAATGTCCCCTGATCTACAGAAACAATATGAGCATGCAGATGCTTATTCTATGATTCAGGGACTACGTGGAATGTTTCAGAACCAAGAAAGGGCTGAGAGGTACAACATCTCAAAGTCCTTGTTCTCATGCAAGCTGGCAGAAGGTAGCCCGGTCAGTCCTCATATAATCAAGATGATTGGTTACATTGAGACTCTGGACAAACTTGGTTCTGAACTCAAGGATGACCTGGCTATTGACGTTATTCTCCAGTCACTCCCACCGATCTATGAGCCATTTATATTGAATTATCAAATGAATGGTCTGGAGAAAACGTTGGCTGAATTGCATGGGATGCTTAAAACAGCTGAGGAAAGCATTAAGAAAAACACCACTCATGTGATGATGGTTCAAAAGGAGAATAAGAAGTGAAAGCGTGTGGCGCATCCTAAAGGCAAGGGAAAGGTTCCCAATGAGCCTTCAAGCACAAAGCCAAAGGGTAAATCAGGCCCTTCTCCTAATGATGAATGCTTCCACTGTCATGCTAAGGGGCATTGGTCTAGGAACTGCAAGAAGTACTTGGAGGATAAGAAGAAGAAAGGGAGTTAGACTTCCACTTCAGGTATAAATGTTATAGAAATCAATATTGCTACATCTTCTAGTGAATCATGGGTATTTGATACCGGATCAATGATTCACACTTGCAAATCGTTGCACGGTCTAAGTGAGACTAGAAGATTTGCAAAAGGAGAGTTGGATGTTCAGGTCGGCAATGGAGCAAAGGTTGCTGTCATAGCTGTCGAAACTTATCACTTGTCATTACCCTCAGGATTAGTTTTGGAATTAAATAATTGTTATTGCATTCCTTCTTTGAGCAAGAACATTATATCTTCTTCATGTTTGGAAGAAGTTAATGGTTATGAGATTATAATAAAGAACAAATGTTGTTCTATTTATTATAATAATATTTTCTATGCTCAATGTCCATTAGTGAATGGATTATATGTTCTTGATCTTGAGGATAAAACAGTCTATAACATTAATACAAAAAGGGCTCGACGAAATGATCTAAATCCCATTTTTATTTGGCATTGTCGCTTAGGTCATATAAATGAGAAACACATTGAGAAACTCCGTAAAGATGGTTTGTTAAGTTCATTTGATTTTGAATCACTTAACACATGCGAGTCTTGTTTGCTTGGGAAGATGACCAAAGCACCTTTCACTGGTCAAAGTGAGAGGGCAAGTGACTTTTTGGGACTTATACATACTGATGTATGTGGACCAATGAGTTCGGTAGCTAGAGGTGGTTTTCAGTATTTTATTACTTTTACCAATGACTTTAGTAGATATGGATATGTCTATCTAATGAGGCACATGTCTGAATCTTTTGAAAAGTTCAAAGAGTTTCAGAATGAAGTACAAAATCAGTTGGGCAAGATAATTAAACTTCTACGATCTGATCGTGGGGGTGAATATTTGAGCCATGAATTTTATGATCATTTAAAACAATGTGGAATTGTTCCACAGTTGACTCCACCTGGAACGCCTCAATGGAATGGGGTGTCCGAGCGGAGGAACCGAACCTTGTTAGACATGGTTAGGTCGATGATGAGCCAGACTGATCTTCCACTATCCTTTTGGGGTTATGCTCTTGAAACTGCTGCGTTAACACTAAACAGAGTCCCAACTAAGTCTGTTGAGAAGACACCATATGAGATGTGGATCGGGGAACGTCCCGGATTGTCTTTCCTCAAAGTTTGGGGATGTGATGCTTATGTCAAATGTTTGACGTCAGACAAACTTACTCCCAAATTAGACAAATGCTTCTTTGTGGGATATCCTAGGGAAACCAAAGAATATTATTTTTATAATAAAATGGAGGGTAAAGTGTTTACTGCTCGCAATGGTGTCTTCTTGGAGAAAGAGTTTCTCTCAAAAGGAGTTAGTGGGAGCAAGGTGCATCTTGAAAAAATTCAAGAAATATCTGAAAATGTTTCGGCACCCTCTAATCCCATACAGGGTGTACAAGATGTTGTACAACCACTTGATGAAACACCAGCCCCACGACGGTCTACAAGGGTACGCCGTGCAACTGAAAAGTTGACACTCCTAACCACGGAACCACAGGACATGGTATTGTTGGATAATAATGAGCTTGTGACCTACACTGAAGCAATAATGGGACACGACTCTGAGAATGGCTTGGAGCCATGGAATCCGAAATAGAATCCATGCATGAGAATCAAGTTTGGAACATGGTTGATCCAATCGATGGTGTGAGACCGATCGATTGCAAATGGATTTTCAAGAAAAAGACTGATATGGATGGAAAAGTTCACATCTATAAAGCACAATTGGTGGCGAAAGGTTTCAAACAAATTCAAGGTGTTGATTATGATGAAACATTTCCGCCCGTCGCTATGCTAAAGTCTGTTCGGATTCTCCTAGCAATTGCTGCATATTTTGATTATGAAATATGGCAGATGGATGTCAAAACAGACTTTCTTAATGGGAGTCTGACTCAGGATGTGTACATGACACAACCTGAAGGTTTTGTCGATCCTAAAAATGCTAGAAAAATATGCAAACTTCAAAAGTCCATCTATGGATTGAAGCAAGCATCTCGGAGTTGGAATATACGTTTCGATAAAGTGGTCAAAGGGTTTGGTTTCATCAAGAATGTAGAGGAACCTTGTATTTACAATAAGGTTAGTGGGAGCGCACTTATATTTCTGGTCCTATATGTAGATGACATATTGTTGATCGGAAATGACATTCCAGTACTAGATGCTGTTAAATCCTCATTAAGGAAAAGTTTCTCAATGAAGGATTTAGGAGAGGCAGCGTACATTTTGGGCATAAAGATCTAGAGATAGATCTAAAAGGTTAACTGGATTAAGCCAAGACACATATATTGGCAAGATATTGAATCGGTTCAATATGCAAGATTCTAAGAAAGGTTTCTTGCCAATGTCACATGGCATCACTCTAAGCAAAAGTCAGTGTCCTTCGACGCCTGATGAGCAAAAGAGGATGAGAGCGATTCCTTATGCTTCGGCTATTGGATCTATCATGTATGCCATGTTGTGTACACACCCAGATGTATCCTATGCTCTAAGTGTTACGAGCAGGTATCAATCAGATTATGGTGAGGCTCATTGGACAGTTGTCAAAAACATTCTTAAGTACTTGAGAAGAACTAAGGATGTGTTCCTAGTGTTTGGAGGTGAAGAAGAGCTCGTTGTAAGAGGTTACACCGATGCTAGCTTCCAAACAGACAAGGATGACTCTAGATCGCAACCCGGTTTTGTTTTCTGCCTCAATGGAGGGGCAGTGAGCTGGAAAAGTTCCAAGCAAGACACAGTAGCAGATGCAACGACGGAGGCAGAGTATATTGCAGCTTCTGAAGCTACAAAGGAAGCTGTTTGGATCAGAAAATTTGTTTCTGAGTTGGGTGTTGTTCCTAGTGCGTCCGGACCTGTGGATCTCTATTGTGACAATAATGGAGCCATTGCATAGGCAAAGGAGCCTAGATCACACAAAAGATCCAAACATATACTACGACGCTGTCATCTGATTCGAGAGATTATCGACCGAGGTGATGTGAATATATGCAAGGTGCATACGGATTTAAATGTGGCAGATCTGTTGACAAAGCCTCTTCCGCAATCAAAGCATGAGGCGCACACAAGATCTATGGGTATTAGATACTTGCATCAGTGATCCTAGTGTGTACGTGGGAGACTTGTGTCATAGCTATGTTTATGTACTATTTGAGTAACTATTATTCACATTGATCATCAAGTATGCGACTTGTTCGTGAGACTCTTTGTTAATTATAATATTACTCAAAATGATCCCTAGTCTACATCGTTATATGAGATACTGATAGTACACAAACTAGCACATGTATTAATTGATGATCACGTTTCACGGATCATAAATATGGAGATATCAAATTAATAATGTGAACACATGTTAGTGAACATGGTGTTGGATAGACCCATTCCGAGAAACTGTTGGGATTGTTATTTACATATATGCCATCAGTTGGTCTTGAGTGATACACCTGCTAGACTCTTAGACCTGAGATCGCCATTGTTTCTCACTATGTGTAGTTGTGTACTTTGAAACTATCAAACGCTACTCCGTAACTGGGTGGTCATAAAAATAGTCTTCAGGTACATGATGAAGCATGGAATGAGATGTGCACGGATCAAGATGGGATTTGCCCCTCCTAAATAACAGGAGAGATATCTCTGGGCCCCTCGAGATAGTTGGATTGGAAAGTGCATGGCCATGCCAAAGTGATTAAGGAGTTAATCATTATGACTAAAAGTTAGTCATAGATTGAATCCACTATTTGATCGAGTGAATGGTCGAGCTATCACAAGGATGGCACGTATCTCGCCTTGAGCCTGACTGGTATCGTGTGGCAAAGGAATTAGCATGTGAATGTATCTAGGTTCAGCCGATATGATCTTTATGTACATTAGGGAGTCAGTATGTCCTGCTAGGTACCTCTACTGACTTGTGTTTGAAAATGGTTTTCATTCATAACCGACTGTATATGAACCTAACGGGTCACACACTTAAGGGGATGGAATATTGAAAAACTTGGCTATATGATTGTCTCTAGTGCAAGTGGGAGATTGTTGGTGATATGCCGAAGAGGCAATTATAACAATTCGGATAAAGGCCTGATGGATATTTGGTCCATAAGAAATTAGGGTACTAATGGGCCTGTGACCTAAAGCCCATTAGCGCGCCTATAAATATGAGGGGTAGGGTTAGGGGCAGATCAATCCGTCACATAACAGCCCCAGCCGTCGCCCCTCACAGACCAGCCACCGAAACCCCTGTCGCGCGCGCGGTGCTAGCACACTGACGCACGGCGTTCCTCCCTGTAAGTGTGGACTCCGTGGAGGCGCTGCTGTTACTGCTGCGCTGATCGGCTACGACGCGCATCTACGATCCGCTGCGCTGCGCGTCTAGTGGTAACAATCCATGACCTTCTTACTCGCATGTTTCCTGGGTGATATGGTCGAATTGCTAGAGTAGCGCATCGCCTATTTCCCTACACAAACATGCTAATTATTCTTGCGCCAGGCTTATCGTGTCAACAACAGATAATTTAATAAATGGAATTTGCTTGACGGCAAATCATGAGACTTGTGCTTCTGAGAAGACTTGCAGTCGTCGAAGTGAAGAGGATGTATGTCATCAGTTTTTGAATCTGG
The DNA here is from genome assembly GCA_030760725.1 of Neostapfia colusana. Lineage (NCBI taxonomy): Eukaryota > Viridiplantae > Streptophyta > Magnoliopsida > Poales > Poaceae > Neostapfia > Neostapfia colusana. The sequence goes on along the minus strand of JASWHV010000007.1, from coordinate 95,807,253 downwards.
GCTCTTCAGAATTCAAATTTGCTTTTTGCCCAATTTGGAAGATCTTTTGGGGAGGAGCAGGGGTGGACCCACTTGCCATTGAGCCAAATAGACTTGCTCCTTAAGTCTCTCGGCCTGTTCACTGGGGCCCAGTTGTCTGTGAGAGGGAACCCCGGTCTCTGTTTCTCCTCTTCCGAGCGCGTGACAGCAGCAGCACAGCGGCGACAGCGCACGCGCCCGAGGCTTCCCGGCTGTCTCCATGAGTGAACTGCCTCGATTGCGATCGACTCAAATATCCCCGCCGGCCACAGCTCGGTCACCCGCTCCTCGCAACGACAGCGCACTTTTTCGCTCGAACACTGCCTCCCCGAGCGGTTTCCTCCACGACGGCGTGCGCTCGATCGGTTCACCACCCGGCGGCTATACCACGCCGCTGCACACCGCGCTGAACATCTCAACAGCATCGCCAGGCCTCACTGAACGTGGCCGACGCAAGGCACCGGTGCTAAACCCACGGGAACCTCGGCATCGAGCTCAGTTGTCTCCACGGCACCGAGTGAAGCCGCCGTTGCAAGAATCCGTTGCCTGGCCACCACATAGCCTATTCCCTCGAGTTGCTAAAGCAAAAAGGTTCGCCGATTCCCCTACTCGCTTCACCGCAACCCCTGCTGCCTGTCATGGACCGTGCTCACTGGAATTTCATTTTTGTCGTCGACATGCAATAATAACTGAGGGGAGAAAACCGGCAAATTCGTCCCACACGTCGAACCACTCCACACACAACATAGCATACACCTTCTATACCTCCGTGCGTGCCCATAGGATCAAGAACTACCGAGGACCATCGAGCAAAGCCGCTGTTCATCGAGTTTTTTGATTTTCGCCGGATTTTGACCTAGCCCGATGGTGAGGTCATACTCCCGGTGAGTTTCAGCAAGATCGGAGGTTGGATCCGTGTTCTCCTTGGTGCAGTGGTGCTGTACGAGCAAACGGCGACGTGTTAATGCGTTATAGCGCCGTAGCGACATCGCCGGAGATCCCACAGCCACTGTCGCCGTCGCACCTAGGTTTCCGGCCGTCGTCGGTCTGAGATAAGCCCGGCAATGTGTTCCTCACACGAGAATACGTGGGGGAGGCGAGAACCAGCAAGCTCCGAGCACCGGAACCCACTTCCGGCGAGAGCTCCGGCGAGCTCGGCGGCGCGGGAGCGCGGGCTGCTGGAGGAAGACAAAGACGGGGGCTGGCCCACGTGTCAGTCTCTGTTACGAGGGGTTAGATCTTCTGTGGCCTCGGATCGAATTGTGGCAACGAGGGAAATATTATGTGGCCCGTGTGGCTCGGTTTCTAGCGGTCGACACGTGGCCCTGTGGCCCGCAGTCAGAGTTTGAACAATTCTCGGTTAATTTGAATTCCAAATTTAGATCAAACTTTGGAGAGCCATAACTTTGTGTAGGAATATCCAAAAATTGTGAAACAAATTTTTTTAGATTCCTCACAAAGATTAATATCCAGGGATACAGCCCAATATTTATGAAAATCCTTGGATTTGGCTCATTAATTCATTTATAGAAAATCTTGTATGAATTTTTTCAGGAGTTCTGTTGATTGGAAAATTCCCATATTTGGACAGGAAATTCTACCAAAATTCCAAGAACTCCAGTAAAAATTTCAGAGGAATTGGACACAATTTGCTAGGTCAAATGATGTGTTCATTCCTTATGTCTCTGAAAAATGGGAAAATGAACAGAGACATTTTCAGCTTTTCCCCAATCTTTGTAAAATCCATATCTCCATGTAGGAAACTCCAAAAATGGTAAAACCAATTCCTATGGACTCAGGACATTTTGTACGTCACAAAAAGTCTACTTTGGAGCATAGGAAAGCTTAATATCTAGGGGGTAAGGGCAAGTTAGTGAAAACCACATAAGGATTTGTTGTGCTCACATGAAGCCATTCATGAGCTCAATCTTTGCACACTGCCTAAATACCTACCATAGACACTGTGGTTAAATATTCAGCTTTATTGGAACTCTGGAACTTGAGTTACCATCTTTTAGGTTTAAGTGTTCATATAATGGACTTAATCACATGGTGATTACTAGTATCCCTTTTCACCTAGCTTTTCATCATCTCTAAGGTTTAGATCCAACAACAGAAACCTTGCTGTTTTTTATCTCTCTTATGTGTGAGTTAACTTGTACAACAACTTTGAATCATTTTCTAAATTACTTTTGAATACATGTGCATAAATCATCTTAATAGCACGTGACGTCGACGTTCGACAAGGACTCGACTCTGCAGCGAGGATCTCCATCTCGTGACGAGTTTGGCGGATTCTCCGGAGGAAGACTAACTCCTAGCTTCTAACAAAACCGTTGAGCAAGGCAAGCCCCGGTTTGCATATCGTTACCGTTTTAAATTTTTCTTTACTTCACCTCATGGTTATTAGACTAGATATTGTGCATTATGTCTAGGATGATTGAAACCCACTTGCATGGCTTTTACATCCCTGAGTAGAAGGTTTAGTGTAGGATTGTCCTCGTTGTAGATGCTAGGCTAATGTTGTAACTAGCTCGGTAGAAGTCGAGTAGTAAAAATCTAGTCGCGAGAAAGGTCGAGTAATGGAGTTACTCGCGAGATGTTTGATGATAAGAGCACCCTCATGAAAATAAGATGGGGACGGGGATGTTCCTGTAGGATGGAGCGCTCAAGGTTGGTCTCGACCTGCGATGGGTGTGACAATGCTTGAGACCACATTTGGCCTGGACCGGGATGGTAAGACAAATGTGGAGGTTGGTTGTAGCCCCGTCGGTGTCGGTTAAGGACCGTATGTATGCGGCCCTGCTGGACAAGATTGAGCTGTACCGGATATATAGTGGGGTATGGGACTCATTAAACCAATGTAGCTCGATGGACCGTGATATAGAAATTCATCCTTCGCATGGGAATGGCGTTGAGAAGGCGGGAGATGTAAATCCTTTAGCGGGCAACTTCGACGTGTCCGCGTAGAGGACCATCCTGCTCGGCGCGAAGCATTTTTCTATGTCGCGGTGTCGTGTGAAAGGTTGCTGCATACAACTTAAGAAAGAGATCTTGAGAGAGTCTTTCGAGGCGGGTGTATGTGTTGTGTATTCTGGGTTGTTATTGATTCGAATCACCGTCGCTCGCGGAAGAGGATTGAGCATACTTGCCCACTGCGCCGTGACGTAGTAAGAAGAGGAACTAAGTCTCTTAATTTGCTGTTTGTGGATTAATCACTGTATTAGAACCTCGAGTGAAGTAGATATAGAGCCAACTAAATTTCATTTCCACCTTAGGCTAGCAACATCCGGATAAGCGTTTCTTGTTTGATTTTGGACTTCCGATGTTGTGAGGCGTGAGGACCACTAAAATGAAGGCTATAAGAATTTGAATATAAGGATCAAGTTTAGTCAAGCTGCATTTTGCAAATTCCTCTTCCTACTGTCTTACTACCCCTGCATTTAGAGTTACATGTTTAGGAGTGACGGTTAATTCTTGCTGAGCCTTAGTGCTCACGGTTGCTTCTGAGTTGTTTTTGCAGGTAGAAGGATGCCTGCTATGAAGAGGGTTGTTCGGTGGGACGACGAACCTCACGGTTTGTTCAACTCATTGGAAACCTAGCCGCTTCCTTTCTTTGGTGAAGCTAGTAGGAAGCGTTCACGGGCTGAACGACTTTTCTTCGGCGTAGTTAGGGTCGAGAGTGAGTAGTTTGTCCAGCTAGTTTTATTTTCCGCTTCGTGTGTACTTATGTTGTAAAAGAACTTATCTTGAGTAAAAAATAGTTCTGTTATGTTCTTACATCTTTTTTCATGCTTGCTCGTGGGTGCCGCATCGCACGGCACCACCCACTGCGATTCCCGGGCGTGGCTCCCTCACATTTTCAAATAAAGGCTGAAATTTGGAAGGCAATTTGGCCTAGCAAATAAACTCCAATGAGGCTCAAATTTTTACTGGAGATCAGTAACTATGAAAAGGATTAGTTTACCAAATTTGACAATGTTTCATAAAGAATTGCTCCTTGAATAAATCACTAAAGTATTTACTACAAACAATTCTACAGAAATTCCTGGGTATTTTCATAGCAAGCAATTTGTTCCTCTGTGAAGTACTCCTCATGAGGATTCCAACAAAATTGGTTTCACAATTTTTGGAGGTTCCTACGCAAAGTTATGACTCTCCAAAGTTTGAACTGAATTAGGAAAATCTGGAAATGTTTAAACCGACAGTGGGTCCCACATGCCAGTCCTGTCTTCTACCTCGCGCCAAAACAGAGGACCCGGCGGTTTGCTCCGGTGAGGGTGGCGGAAAAGGCCTTCCCGGCCACCTCCCGGGCCAAATCTTGCTGCTCCTCCATTATTTACCCCGCTGAACACGCTGGTGGTGTCGCCGGCGGCCAAAACTCGCCGGAAGATGGCGCGCACCTGTGACAGCAGGGTTTCGAACTCCGGTGAGATTGGGAAACTTCATTCCTCCACCAAGCGATTGGCTCTCGGTCTCTAGAGCACCAGTGGAAGATGTAGAAGCTACTCATGGCCTCTAACGCCGGTGAAACAGCCGGCAACCGGTGGCTCCACGGTGACCCGAGGTGTTTTTGCACCGGCGACTAAGAAAACAGCTAGAACTCCCTCATTCGTGGATGTTCTTGCTCGGTTCTTCGTCGAGGAGGGGCTCTAGGAAGTATGTAAGCTGTGTGCAAGCTTGCTCGAGCTCTAGTGGATCGTGCAACATGAATTTTGGGTTAGACCGAGCCCTACACGCCTGCACACAGTTTCGGGAAACGGCAAAATTCTTGCCACCGGTTCGAGCAACCGCTAAATGGCCTCCAGCTACATGATCAGGACATGCAAATGCACCTTTCGTGTACAGCAAGTTGGGGAAGAGGGTGGCCGGATGAGGCTGTCAACGGTGAGCCGAAACGGTGAGGTCCGGTGAACCCCAACGCTTTGGCGCAAATCCATGTTTTGTGAGCAGCTCCGATCTGAAACCTTGGAGGAATTCTGGGAGGGGATAGAGCACGTCAAGGCGCTACTCTTTGCTGTGGATAGCCCGAGCATCCAAGCTCGGGGTTGCTGAGACTAGCGCGAGCAGAGATGGCGCGGAACGAGCTCGTGTGTGTGGGAGGAAACGCAGCCCCGCGAATTGAGGAAACGAAAGGGTGCTGTGGCACTCGGCGGGGTGATCAGGACGAGCGTTGGGAGAGCCAGCAGGAGGTGGTGCGGTGAAGGCCTCGGGAGCAGGTTTCACCGGGAGCTGGCGGCGTCTCGGCGACTGGCTGAAGAAAAAAGAGGCGGTAGCACATTTCTGTGGCTGACAAAGGGGTCCCACCACCTCCGATTTTTATCCAATTTCCACTGATTTTTCTCCCCCAGCTACTCAACATTTAAGGCTATACTTCCACGCCAAGTCATGGTTCAAATTTTCTGAATTCAAATAGTTTGAATTCTGGTGTGGGGTTTGAATTGTGTTTGATCATTTGAATTTGAAATGAAATTTGAATTATCCTTTTTCCATTGCTCCAAAAATATAGCAAACCAACTCCAAAGTTTCTGATTTTTCGCATGGCTGCTAATTCAAATGTGGAGAACTCATTTGTGGAACCAAATTTGCAAATTGAGGAAATTAGAATTTGAAACTGAAATTCAAATTCAGATTAGAGGGCTTCCTCTTTTAATCCCAAACAAATACTAAAACCCCTCCAAATGAACTGAAATTTGGAAGGTTTAATGTTTGGAATATGAAGATCCAAGTTGTGCATTTAGACCTCTATGTTTGGAAGTTTTGGGATGTTTGAATCACCACTTTGAACTTACACCGTTATAATTCAAAGTTTTAATTCCCCTCATTTTTCCTAAGTGTACATGAGCTGAATTTTTCTTGCTACCACTTTTTGGGGATTTTACAGTACATAACCATAGTGATATGTTCTTGAGCGAGTTATCTCCTGCTGTACTGGCACCGAAAGCCTCGACCGATCGGAAAAGTTCCAACATGGATCTCATGAGGTACATCGGTTTACTGGGTCCCATATAGCCAGTATGCGCGCGGTACAGAACTCAAGCTTGTCCAACAGGGCCAAGTACGTATGGGCCTTAACTGACACAGGCCAGGGCTATGCACGCACGGACCACGGCCTGCTGCATCTCTATCTCCCTGCCCGGTCTCAATTTCTCACTTGTGAATTTTTTCTCATTGGTTCTATTCATAACCCGTTCCGGTGAAACCAAGCCCTAAACTCGCGAGTAGATTCCAGCTACTCAACTTTTACCAGTCCTTCCAAAATAACATTTAGCGTAGCCTAATTCCACTCGACGAGGTGCTAATCTACCCATTCTCTCTTGGGTTTAATCTGATCATGCAATTGGGTTTCAATATCATCTATACCTAATGCAATCATAACCTCATAACTATAGTACTATAAATGAAAAGCTTTATAAAAAAGTTGCTTTAATGCAAATTAGGGCTTGCTTGTTTTGCAGGTGACTAAGTATATATAAATCAGTTAGTTGATGATCACTTGAGGCTTGGTCTCTTGGTCACCTTGTTCCTTGATTACCACTTTAATTTCTTCACAAGTCTTCACGTCGATGCTACACGTCACGAATATGCACATGTATTTAATTGTAATGTTTTTGCTATCAAGGTCTAATGACAAGTTAAAAACTGGAACTCTGTTTAAGAATTTGAAATTGAACTGGGTCTAGGGGATGGAGTTTGTTTTATCCATAGATCGGCTTTACGCATATGATCGGCTTTCACACGCCGACACGTATCGCATTCGGATACGTACTTTGCAATTTCTCTTTTCATCCGTGTCCACCAAAACCTGGTTTTATGATCCTGGTACATCTTGTTGCTGCCCGAATGAATAGAATACTTGGACAAATGAGCCTCATCCAAGATTTTCTTCCGAAGCTTCATGTCACGGGGTACCACTATACGGTCTTTAAACCATAGAGTGTTGTGTTCATCTCTCCGGAAGCATTTCATAAGGCCATTCTCCATCCTTCTCCGAATGTGCGACATTCCCATGTCTTTCTTCTGAGCTTCCATAATCTCCTCTCGTATTGTAGGGACGAGAGCAAGATTATACAATGCCCCATATGAAACCAAGTACAGACTCGGCTCCTCCTCCTCAGGTGGGGTGATGGACAGATTGTTGACATGAGATTTGTAGCTTAAGGCATCAGCAACCACATTTGCCTTTCCGGGATGATAGTAAATCTCAATCTTATAATCCTTGATCACCTCTAGCCATCTCCATTGCCGCATATTCAACTCGTTTTGAGTGAATATATATTTCAGACTTTTGTGGTCAGTGTAGAGGTGCACTAAGTTCCCAAGCAAACAGTTCCTCCATATTTTCAAGGCCAACACCAAAGCAGCGAGCTCAAGATCATGAGTCGGATAGTGCTGCTTGTGGTTACGAAGTTGATGTGAGCCATAGGCCACTACAGGGATTCGAGAAACTTATGACGGCTAAGGCCGTCATAATTAAGTGGTAAACCTTCGTAAGTTAGCTACTTACGACGGTATACAGCCGAGGTAATTACCCGATCATAAATAACGTAACTTACGACGGCTACCGTCGTAAATAACTTAACTTACGACGGCGTCGCGCATCCGTCGTAAGTAACGGCCCAGGCCTCGTGGTGGCCCAAGGCACGTTACTTACGACAGTTCTGGTGACCGTCGTAAGTAACAGAAGCTAACTTACGACGGTTCTGGTGACCGTCGTAAGTAACAGAGGCTAACTTACAACGGCTTCTGGGCAGTAGCCGTCGTAAGTTATATTTGTAATTTTTTAAAAAAAACAGAAACGCACTAACCTGGCACGATGGCCAGCTCACAGAACAAACAGTTATGACTAAACAGTTATAAAATAGTTCATATGCATCACACACAACACAAATTACAAACTAGCTACACACTACCCTCTCGACTACCTCCGGAGCCAAAAGATATCATCTCCACGTGTCTCTCTTGGAACCGGTAGCTGTGGCGATGGAGTAGAGGCCTCCGTCGCCTAACCCTACAAAACACATGCGTAGTTACGACGGTTTGGATTCAGATATCAATGCCTTTCTCTTTTTTCTCACTCTCTTCCTCTCTCTGTACTATTCACCCCCTCTTTATGTTATTCTCACTCACACCCTCTCTCGCACACTCTCTCTCCCTCTATTGCAACACTCGATCTCTCCATCTCACGACGGTGGCGTAACTTACGACGGATTAGGGTTCCGGTCGTCGTATGTAACGGTTATCTTACGATGGCCCATTAACTTACGACGGCCATGAGCCCGTAGCCGTCGTAAGTTAGTTTACTTACGACGGCCCAGGGCGACCATCGTAAGTTAGTTTACTTACGACGGCTAGCCGTCATAAATTACAGTGGTCGTCGTAAGGTGCGCCATTTCCTGTAGTGGGCGACCACTCTTCCTCCTTGCATCAATACACAGCCAAGCCCGATACCGGACCCATCACAATATACGTCGAAGTGCTTGGTTGTATCCGGTTGAGCTAACACCAGGGATGTTGCAAGATATTTCACTAATGCTTGGAAAGCTTCTTCACAAGCTGAGCTCCAAACATATTTGATCCCCTTCTTCAATAGTTCAGTCATCGGCCTAGCAAGCTTGGAGAAGTTCGGTATGAATCTCCGATAATATCCTGCTAACCCGAGGAAACTCCTGACTTCGTGGACAGATGTGGGGGATTTCCATTTCAGCACTTGTTCGATTTTGCTTGGATCAACTGCAATGCCTTCTGCAGAAATAATATGACCAAGAAATGGCACTTGGCTGATCTAAAACTCACACTTGCTGAACTTGGCGTAAAGCTTATGGTCTCACAATCGTTGGAGCACGATATGCAGGTATGTGGCGTGTTCCTCTTCCGTCTTGGAGTAAACTAAGATGTCATCTATGAACACCAACAAAAACATGTCCAGTTCCGGCAAGAATACTGAGTTCATGAGATACATGAAGTGAAGCCGGGGCGTTGGTGAGACCAAAGGACATGACGAGGTATTCATACAGCCCATATCTCGTCGAGAAGGACTTCTTCGGAATATCCTCCGCTCGGATCTTGATCTGATGATATCCGGAGCGAAGATCCATCTTTGAAAATACACTCGCACACACAAGTTGATCGAATAATATATCGATGCGGGGCAGTGGATATTTATTCTTGATGGTGACGGCGTTGAGAGGTCGGTAGTCCACACACAACCTCAAGATTTTATCCTTCTTCTTCACAAACAGCGCCTAGCATCCCCATGGCGAGGAAGTCGGTCGAATGAAACCCTTCTTCATTAAATCGTTGAGCTGCTCCTTCAGTTCAGCCAGCTCATTCGGAGCCATCTTGTACGATCTCCGTGATATCGGCGTCATCCCAGGTACAAGTTAAATCTTGAACTCGACATCTCTTTCAGGTGGCATGCCCGGAAGATAATCCGGAAAGACATCCGGGTATTCACGGACCACACGAATATCCTCAAGTTTTGTGGCTTCCGTGTTATATGTGGCTGGAGTTTCTTGATCCGAACGGTCAAGAATAAGAACATGTGGTTCATGAAGTGGAGAGTTTAAACGAACCACACGTGGAATGATGTCAAGAACATCACCATGGCGATGTAGCCATGACATTCCTAAAATGACATCAAGTTTCTGACTCTCTAACATGATTAGAGAAGACGGATTTAGATTCCCAACCATCTGTAATGGTGCTCTATAGACCATTCTGTCAGCTGTTATTTTCCCAGCCGGAGAACACATCAAGTATGAATTATTTGTGGGAATGATAGGAAATTGATATTTAATAACATACGACTGACTTATGAAATTATGGGTGACACCGGAGTCAAAAAGTATGACTACGGGATGATCTAGGTAAGAAAACGTACCCACGAGGACGTCTTCGATGGCTAAGTGGTGGACGTTGCCAGGTTTTGGTGCTGGTTTCTTGGGCTGATTACGGGGCTGATTGGCACCCTGATACGGTGCTGCACCCCTGCCCTGTCGCGGCTCGGGGCAGTCCCTCAAAATATGCCCGACACGGCCACACGCGAAGCACGTGTAAGGTGTCGGGGTCCCTCCGACTTGAGGACGGAATCCCGGTGCACGGTGTTGAAACTGAGGCGCACGGACCATCCTTTGCTGCTGCTGTTGCTGTGGTGGATACGTTGGTCGGAAGCCTGGCGCATTATATTTCGACCGCGGAACTGAGGTGGTCGCGCCGGTGGCTGCCATCTCTGACCGGATGGTGAGCGATACACCACATGGTATTTTTTTGGCGCTCCAACACTGCTGCTTGTCAGCGCGCTACGTTTCCTCTTATCAGAACCGTGCTCGCGCTGAGCATTCTCTTGTAAAATCGCGGCATTAACAAGGTCATTGAATGTACCGCGATTGCTTTGGGCGAGATGGACCTTCATCTATGAATTCAGGCCCCGGAAAAATGCATTGCGCTTGTCTTCCTCCTTTCTCACAAATCCAGGCGCATACTGTGCCAGCCGGTTGAATGACCTGGAGTACTCATGAGCACTCCTCTCGCCTTGTTTCAGCGCCAGGAACTCCTGGAGCTTTCTCTCCATAAAACCGGGAGGTATGTGATAAGCGCGGAATGCCTCCCGGAACTCCGCCCATGTGACGGCATGGCCAGCCGGCAAGGAGGCGATGTAGTTCGCCCACAATGTACCGACTTCTCCTTAAAGCTGTTGCGCTGCGTACAGCGCCTTCTGGCGTTCAGTGCACTGTAGCAGTCCGAACTTCGCCTCTAGAGTGAGGATAAAGCTGTCCGCCTCCAATGGTTCTTCGGCCTCAGTGAAGACCGGTGGATGGGTCGCCAGGAATTCTGAATAAGAACTTTGTTGGGGCTGGCGTTTCCAATTGTCTTGGCGTCCTCTTGGACGGGACGCATTCTGCTGAACTAGCATCCGCAGCAACTCGGTTTGCTCGTCGCGCGAGCCGAGCACTGCAGCGAGAACCTCCGCAAGATTTCTTGGAAGTTCTGGTGGTGGAGGAGGTGGTTGCTGCTGCGTCGTGGTTTGCTCCGGAGGTGGAGACTCATTACCACGAACCTGACTCGGACCTCCCACCTCTTGCGTGGACCTTGTACGCACCATTCTGCATTCATACCATTCAAACGATTAGCGCATGTTGGTTTATTTCATCCAGTCTGTACAATAGATGCGAGAATGGAATAAATAATGTGCATAACAATCACACATATGGATAAAATAAAAATTTTATACAACATATACATCCCTTGACCGTGTCAGACGATCGAGTTCCAAAGTATTGTACTTTATGGATTAAAAGTTCATTTCGACCATCGTGGGTCGCCACGGGATGTTAAGTGTGTTAGCATGGGTAATTCCTTGCTATTGTACTGGACCCAAACATGCACTAGCTCGAAGTGATATGTCAAATGCATAAACTTTTCGACTCCACTTGCTGTTTCACAACAGCCGCTGGAGGTCAAAAGGTGAAACTAAATGTTTTGTTTGAAAACTTCAACATGTTGTTCTGTCCAGTTTCTGGTCCAGCAGACCAGTTGGGAGAATTTAACTGCTTTGACCACCTTGGAGGCAAAATATGGACTAGAGTTCAACAACAAAGTTGTAGTAGATTCAACAAGGAATCCAGATTGTATTTATTTGCCTCTCCGGCCTTCCTAATTTATGAGTTACGACCTCTACAAGTTGACAGAATTTTCTTAGGAATTTTGACAGCACCTCCTTTGCAAGTGGCAGTTTTGTTCACAAAATTCCATCTATTTCTGCCCTCCAACTAGGAAAACACTGAACTACAAAGTTGTAGAACATGTCATATACTTTCCAACGATGTCTTACTGACTCTCAGAAATTTTTCTACAGAAAGTTGTTGTCAAAATACAGAAAATTCCAGAGAGCATTTTGGTCTGCCCTGTTTCTTGACAGTACCTACTCATCTGAGAGTTTCGTCCCTTTGGAGGGAGATTATGTTCTGGAGCTCTACATGAAAGTTGTAGAGGACTTCAAAACCTTTCCAGAATGGTATCCCACACCTCCATTGGTTCAACCAATCCTATGTTATGCCCTGTTTATGTTCAGCAAAATTTCTGCCAAAAACAGGGGAGGTTGTTCCTAAGTCTTTGAAATTGAATCTATACTCCAAATTGACTCTTAGTTCAATATAGGAGTTTACTAACCCCTAAATGGAATCCTAAACCTCATTTTAACTCTTTTGTTTAAAAATATCATTTTATACAGTCTCGGTACTACATTTCCTCACCAGAGAAAAATCCTAAGCTGGTATTCCGGCATATACGTGTCAAATGGTGGAACTAAGAATGTCACACACAAACGGTTGCTAAACGTCATGCACTAACGTGGTTAACGTACCTGCAGATGAACACAAAATAATGGTGCACACAAAAGTTTGTGACATTTCAGGCAGTTCCATATCATAGTAAAAACATACAGTCTGTATCATTGCCATATGGATCGTCCTTGAGTCAAGCCACGTCTCAAGGTACATGGTCATGTTTTCACACCACATGACGGGGAACCCGAGTAGAGCACGAACGGGTAACAACGGTTGGGAATTTTATCAACCCAACGGATACCACCTACTGCCTCATGACCGTTGAGGCACGCCAATGGTGAGCGCTGCGTATGGCCCTTTGAACATTGAACGTTCAAGAGTTGCATACTGTCACGTTGCTTACCACACGATGGGGTATTCTCACTTTTGCCTAAAGCACGCTGGAGATCAGCGTTTTCATATGCTCTCAGAACCATGAGAAGGTTCAGAGACTCATATTAACTACCGTGCCAAGCCACAGTATATCCTTCCATACTATTACTCACATGGTGAGTTACCGTAATTGATCCACCAGCGGTGGCGTACCTTACCTCTTACCTGACGTCGGAGCATCGTTACAGAATGTATAACATATTAGTTAGCTTTTCCCCCCATAATATCTACTACTATCATAGACCTTAGGTGGGCTTAGTAACTAATCCTCACTCGACTACTTCTAAATTTTCAAAATAGGCTCTTTTCGAGCATGCTATTCCCAATGCGGCTCTGATACCATGTCTGTGGGGACCACCCCGTGGTTCACCCACTCCAGGATCGCATAGGGTGGTGCCGTGCGATGCGGCACAAAACAGCACACACGAAAAGAATTAAGAACAACATACAAACTTTTATTTGATATAAAACAGCGGAAGTCTTTTACAAAACTTAATTAACAGCGGAAGTATTATACATAGATAGCCTCTCATCCTAGCTGAGCAAAAGTGCAGCTATCCAGCCCGCGGACGCTACACACTAGCAGCATTCAAACCGAGATCACGGCGGCGTGCAGGGCTCCAGCTCGGCCGTGTACCCCGACGGGGGCATCGCCTCGTCCTCGGACCCCTCCTCATAGCTCTCACCTGCACACAGCTCAAATATTGCAACCGTGAGCACGATGGCTCAGCAAGTCTTAACCGACAATCCTAGCATGGAACTCTACATGCAAGGATGTGTAATATAGGAAAGGACTTTGCAATAAATACACGCCTACATGTTGATCCTTACTTTCAGTTTTATAGCAACAGTTTAATGAGCCTTAGGCAGCTCTCACATCGGAAGTCTACAATCAAACAAGAAACACTTTCCTCCGATGTGGGAATGCCCAAAGTGGAATATAAACTTAATTAGCTCTATAACTACAGCATACAAGGTTCCAAGACATTAATAGTTCAATCCAGCATATTCAGTTGGCTTATTTCACTTCTTACTATGTCACAGCGCAGTGAACAAGCGGGTACTCAAATAACCGCGAGGGACGGTGATTGCAATCACGAGACACCCGGATAACACGTCACATACACCCACTTTCAGAATCGTGATTCCACACCCCTTCCTACTCTGTTGTATGCAACGACCTTTCAAAGGCAACCCAGATGCTGAACCGGTCCATCCGTAATGGGCAGGAGGTCCCCGCATGGAGAGTGACTGTGCCCACCGGCAGATTTACACCTTGCTACCCTCAACCCACTCCTATAAAACGGTTGGGTAAGCCTCGGCACCCAGGTTAACCAATTACATCGGTTTCCTGGTTCCCATATGCCAGTATGCATCCGGTACTGTTCGATACTTGTCCAGCAGGGCCGCACACGGCACGGTCCTCAATCGACACAAACAGGGCTACGCACGTGAGACCTCTGCTCACTGCATCATATCCCCCCTGCTGGGTCTCATTTTCACAACTTAAACCATTTTCTACCTCTTCTCAACCCGTGTGATAAATTCTATCTCGCGAGTAGCTTCCAACCACTCGACTTCTACCGAGATCCTATGAACATTAGCACGGCATTCTCTACTTGTCGAGTTTGTAAACTACCCAACCCTTCATAGGATTTAAAAGGCTATGCATGTCGGGTTTCAATCACCCTAACTCTAATGCAAGCATTGACCCTAAACATAAGTGATACAAATGACGAATTTTACAAAAGCACTTAAATGCAAACCGGGGCTTGCCTGGTTGCGAGTTAAATGGGAAGTCAGCTTCTGGTGGGAGAACGTCCAAGGGCTCCGGTGCGTCCTCAACTTCGGTCACTATTATGAAATGTAACAAAATATATGTATAAGTATTAAGGACTTATAAGAAGTAAACTTCTATTCATATCTACTGCTACTTAGGATCCTTAATTGGCTTTGGGATTTTTACAGTGGATACTAGACTCTCTAAGAATGATCTGAGCAAAATTTGGAGAAATGTCATTGCACATTGTGGTCTCCAAAATTCCCACATGCATAAGGCTTCTCTGAATTTTGAGCCCAAATCAGGAGCTTTGACATGGCTAACAGTGGAAGATCTGAGTAAGGTAAGTCTCCATGGTTCTAACAAAATTTGTTTCACCATTTTTGGAGCTACCAACTGAGAGATATGAATTTTTGAAGTTGGATATGAGTTCTGAAAAGTTTCTGTTTAAATTTGAATTTTCAAATAAAGGCTGAACTTTGGAAGGCAATTTGGCCTAGCAAATAAACTCCAATGAATCTCAAATTTTTACTGGAGATCAGTAACTATGAAAAGGATTATCTGCCCAAATTTGGGAATGTTTCATAAAGAATTGCTCCTTGAATAAATCGCTAAAATATTTACTACAAACAATTCTACAGAACTTCCTTGGTATTTTCATAGCAAGCAAAAATTTGTTCGTCTGTGAAGTACTCCACATGAGGATTCCAACAAAATTTGTTTCACAATTTTTAGAGGTTCCTACAAAAAGTTATGGCTCTCCAAAGTTTGAACCGAATTAGGAAAATCTGGAAATGTTTAAACCGACAGTGGGTCCCGCATGCCAGTCCTGTCTTCTACCTCGTGCCAAAACAGAGGACCCGGCGGTTTGCTCTGGCGAGGGTGGCGGAAAAGGCCTTCCCGGCCTCCTCCCGGGTCAAATCTCGCCGCTCCTCCATTAGTTAACCCATTGAACATGCTGGTGGTGTCGCCGGCGGCCAAAACTTGCCGGAAGATGGCGCGCACCGGTGACAGCACGGTTTCGAACTCCGGTGAGGTCGGGAAACTTCATTCCTCCACCAAACGATCAGCTCTCGGGCTCTAGAGCACCAGTGGAAGATCTAGAAGCTAGGCATGGCCTCTAACGCCGGTGAAACAGACGGCAACCGGTGGCTCCACGGTGACCCGAGGTGTTTTGCATCGGCAACTAAGAAAACAGCTAGAACTCCCTCATTTCTGGATGTTCTTGCTCAGTTCTTCATTGAGGAGGGGCGCTAGAAAGTATGGAAGCTGTGTGCAAGCTTGCTCGATCTCTAGTGGATCATGCAACACGAATTTTGGGTTAGACCGAGCCCTACCAGCCTGCACACAGTTTCGGGAAACGGCAAAATTCTCGCCACCGGTTCTAGCAACCGCTAAACAGCCTCCAGATACACGATCAGGACATGCAAATGCACCTTTCGTGTACAGCAAGTTGGGGAAGAGGGTGGCCGGATGAGACTGTCGACGGTGAGCCGAAACGGTGAGGTCCGGTGCACCCCAACGCTTTGGCCAAATCTGTGTTTTGTGAGCAGCTCCTATTGGAAACCTTGGAGGAATTCTAGGAGGAGCTAGAGCACGTCAAGGCGCTACTCTTTGCTGTGGATAGCTCGAGCAACCGAGCTCGGGGTGGCTGAGACTAGCGCGAGCAGTGATGGCGTGGAATGAGCTCGTGTGTGCGGGAGGAAACGCAGCCCGGCGAACTGAGGAAACGAAATGGTGCTGTGGCACTCGGCAGGGTGATCAGGACGAGCGTTGGTGGAGCCAGCAGGAGGTGGCACGGTGAAGGCCTCGGGAACGGGTTTCACCGGGAGCTGGCGGGCGTCTCGGCGACCGGCTGTAGAAAACAGAGGCGGTAGCACATTTGTGTGGCTGACAAAGGGGTCCCAGCACCTCCGATTTTTATCCAATTTCCACTGATTTTTCTCCCCCAGCTACTCAATTTTTAAGGCTATACTTCCACACAAGGTCATGGTTCAAATTTGCTGAATTCAAATAGTTTGAATTCTGGTGTGGGGTTTGAATTGTGTTTGATCATTTGAATTTGAAATGAAATTTGAGTTCTCATTTTTGCATTGCTCCAAAAATATAGCAAACCAACTCCAAAATTTCTGATTTTTGGCATGGACGCTAATTAAAATGTGGAGAACTCATTTGTGGAACCAAATTTTCAAATTGAGGAAATTGTAATTTGAAACTGAAATTCAAAATCAGATTAGAGTGCTTCCTCTTTTAATACTAAAAAATACTAAAACTCCTCCAAATGAGCTGAAATTTGGAAGGTTGAATGTTTGGAATATGAAGATCCAAGTTGTGCATTTAGATCTCTATGTTTGGAAGTTTTGGAAGTTTGAATCACCACTTTGAACTTACACCGTTATAATTCAAAGTTTTAATTCCCCTTATTTTTCCTAAGTGTACATGAGCTGAATTTTTCTTGCTACCACTTTTTGGGGATTTTACAGTACATAACCATAGTGATATGTTCTTGAGCGAGTTACCTTCTGCTGTACTGACACCAAAAGTCTAAGCCGATCGGAAAAGTTCCAATATGGATCTCACGAGGTACATCGGTTTACTGGGTCCCATATAACCATTATGCGCCCGGTACACAACTCAAGCTTGTCCAACAGTGCCAAGTATATATGGGCCTTGACCGACACAGGCCAGGGCTATGCACGCACGGACCTCGGCCTGCTGCTTCTCTATCTCCCTGCCCGGTCTCAATTTCTCACTTGTGAATTTTTTCTCATTGGTTCTATTCATAACCCGTTCCGGTGAAACCAAGCCCTACACTCGCGAGTAGATTCCAGCTACTCAACTTTTATCGGTCCTTCCAAAGTAACATTTAGCGTAGCCTAATTCCACTCGACGAGGTGCTAATCTACCCATTCTCTCTTGGGTAAATCTTATCATGCAATTGGGTTTCAATATCATCTAGACCTAATGCAATCATAATCTCATAACTGTAGTACTATAAATGAAAAGCTTTATAAAAAAAGTTGCTTGAATGCAAATTAGGGCTTGCCTGTTTTGCAGGTGACTAAGAATATATAAATCAGTTAGTTGATGATCACTTGAGGCTTGATCACTTGGTCGCCTTGTTCCATGATTCCCACTTCAATTTCTTCACAAGTCTTCACGTCGATGCTACATGTCATGAATATGCACATGTATCTAATTGTAATGTTTTTGCTATCAAGGTCTAATGACAAGTTAAAAACTGGAACTCTGTTTAAGAATTTGAAATTGAACTGGGTCTAGGGGATGGAGTTGGTTTTATCCATAGATCAACTTTAGTTGAAAATTTTCAAGTGAGTTCCTCGTCACGAGAAAGGATTCTGGACAAAAAATTAGCACTTTTCAATGTAGGGTTTTTCCAGAACAACTCCCTAAGAAATTAAGCAAAAAGGAATTAATTCTTAAGTAACTTACATGTTCAGGCAAAAACAAGTGAACTACAATTTCAAATATAGTTCATAGAGCATGCATGAATTTTCCTAGGATTTTTGAAGCTATGAATTGCCCAGAACTGATTTTCCAAGTTTGGGACTTTTTTCTGAAAAGTTTCTGTATTCATTTTAATACAGCAAATTGTAATATGAAATTTCCTACTCAAATCAACTCTAAATGAGCTGAAATTTTTACAGGAGTTCACTAATAAACTGCGTAATAATATGGTGAAATTTGGGGATTTCTGGATGAACCAAACTCCCTCTAAAATTCTTTTACTGAAAAGCTTCAAAGAATTCTCCAGAATTAATTATTGACTTTCATACAAATTGAGTTGCACATTTGGATAGAGTTTTGCAATATGAACCTAACCCATTTGAATCACAAAATTTGGAGTTTCCTAAGAAAAGATATGTTCTTCTAAAGTTTGAACCAAATCTTCCATTTAAACTAATTCGGGGAAAACATCAAATGTCTGCTGCTGGGCCCAGGCCACGTGGCGCCACCAGAGACGAAGACACACGGGGAGGAGTAGCACTGTGTCCTTGCTCGTCTATGGGTGCCCTTGCTCGTCCATGAAAGGCTCCGGGTGAAGCTGTCCACGTGAGCAGCTCTTCTCGGTTGCTCTCGACCCTGCAAGGAAGAACCCGTTCTAGGGTTACGGAGGCCGATCACCAGTCGGTTGTGGTTAGAGGAGGTCGTGAAAGGATGTATGGTTCCATTCTTCTCTTCACCAGGCGCCGTTCATGAGAGATCAGCCGGCTCCCGAGGGGAATCAAGGCGGCGGTGAAGAATGTGCTCGGTTCTTGCGCGAGGGAGAAGGCAGAGCCGAGGCTTTGGTTTTTGTGGCAAAATGGACAAGGCAAAGGGGGGTTAGGGAGACACTGAGGTGGTTTGGGTGAGCTGGGGTCGATCAGAATTGTGAGTGCGCACTGGCGTGGCTGGGCCCTGCTGTCGAGTGCTCGGCAGTAGCAAAACAGAGACCGTGCTCCACTGAAGATCTTTTGAAGTGCAACTGTAAAGTGGGTCCCAAAGCCCCTCTTATCCTCCCAAATTAACTCAAACTTGGCAACTGACAAAATTCAATTATGTGGAGCTCAAATATGAAATTCATTTGGATAATTGGTCATGTTTCATCCAAATTCAAATCTAAATTTGAATTCCTAGGCAATTTAAAGTCCTCTTTGAAATGGCTAGCAAATTACCTCCAAATTTCCTCAAAATTTTCCACCCCACTATCTTGGACCTGAGGAATTCAAATATGAAATCTTATTTTAAATTAGCTGATGCAAATGGGATTTTTGACACAACAGTTTGCATTTCTATTGTGTTGCCCTCGTTTGAAATTTGAGTTGAACAAATTGAGTTCAAAAGCTGAATTTAAACTTCCTCATGCACATGAGAACTTCACCCCTTGGGTTTAAATCAACTTTGGTTCCAAGCATTCAAATACTTATTTGAACTTGTGTAGATGGACACTCATGTGCATATCATATATGGAAAGTTTTTTGTATGTCCAAATTTGCATGAACTCATAACCTAATGGTATCCAAACTTCGTTTTATTTCATTTACATTTCTGGTACTTTTACATTCCTTCCCCCTTAAAAGAATCCTGTCCCGAGATTACAACAGACGAACGAGACGAGACGGTAATTTACAAAGTACTTGACAAAAGTTTTGGACAGTTTTTGTGGATGTAATCCTCGCTCTCCCACGTCGCTTCTTCCGTGGTATGATTACTCCACACGACTTTGTAAAATTTCAATGTACGGTTCCGGGTGATTCAGGTCTTCTCATCAATAATTTGACTCGATTGCTCGCTGTATGTGAGATCCGATTTCAACTTGTCGATGTCTCCGAGCAGCATCGCAAATCCACAATCAAACAAGAAACAATTTGTTACGATGCTTCTTGCACAAGGTTAAGTAAACTTAATTGGCACTATCTCTAATTCAAGCATGGTTGCAATACAATTTAGATTACAAGCCTTATCAATTCATAGTAATTCCCTTCAGTTCTTACTACGTCAAGACCACTACAGGAAAGAGGTCAACATACGACGGCCAGCCGTTGTATATATACTTATATACGACGGTCCGAAGAGGCCGTCGTATATAAGTTCATATACGACGGCTGGCCATCGTTTATTACTCGTCTGTCGTAAATAGAAGTTATATTCGACAGCCAACCCTAGGCTGTCATATATATCATTCATTTGCGACAGCCCGTGTGGCTGGCTGTCGTATCTTATTCAGGCCGTCGTATATAGTTCATATGTACAGCCCATCGGGCCCAACCCTAATTTTTTTCTCCTCACCAGCTTGCGCCGCCGCCTGCCGCCCGTGCGCGCCGCTCCGCGCCGCCCTTCCTGCTCCGGCCCGTGTGCCGCCGCCCTCCCCCACCGCCGTGCGCCGCCACCTCCACGCCAGCACCCCCACCCCGCCACCGCCCCCACTGCACCCTGCCGCCTCCACACCGCCGCTCCGACGCCGCAGCCGCCCCCACGCTGCAGCTGACCCGCGCCGCCGGCTGCTCTCCTCGCGCGGCGGCCCCGCGTCGCCGCCGTCGCCCTCGCCGTCCGTCGCCCTCGCCGATCGTCTACTCGCCGCAATTAATTCTTTGAGCTAATTCAGTTACTTGATAATTATGCTAATTAGTTGGTAATTATGCTCATGTAGTTAGAATGGTAGTTCATAATTTTGCTAATTAGTTGTCCGTTGTAAATTACTTGTTATTATATATGCTTAGGTTTAGGTTAATAATGTTTAGGATTTGTTGTTGTTACGTTATTCATGCTTAATAATGCTTAATATATGACGGATTTGTTGTTGTTATGTTGTTGTTTAGGAGTTATTTATTCTTTAGGATTTGTTGTTGTTATGTTGTTGTTTAGGAGTTGTTGTTTTTATGTTATGTTATTATATATGCTTAGGTTTAGGTTAATAATGTTTAGGATTTGTTGTTGTTATGTTATCCATGCTTATGTTGTGTCGCTCGCTCCCGCCGACACAACCCTCGCCACCGCCGCGTCCTCCCTCGCCGCCTCCCTATCCCCTCCTGCTCCTCCGTCCCGCGCCTCCACACCCTCGTGGCCTCCTTCCTCAGCACGCTTGTGCAGTCCCTGTCGCTCCCGACGCCGCCCGCGAGCATCCCCGAGGCCATCAGGGCCCTCGCCCCCTACTTCCTGGCCGCCATCACCCCGTTCGTCGCCTCCCCCGTGGTGCGCCTCACAAGTTATGTAGTCCTCCTCGTGCTCGGGAAGTCCCGCCTCCTCCCGCACCCACCGCCAGACCTCATCTCCTCGCTCTCGTACAGCGCCCGACCCGACCTCGTCTGCACCGTCCTTCGCCACGCCGCGGACCTCCACGCCTCTGAGATCCTCACCGCGCTGCAGTGTTTCCTCTCGCCAGCCGCCTAGAAGTCCTATGATGCTATGGTGGATGTGAAGAACCGGTGGAAGGACGCTGCGGTGCTTGCTGTCAAAAGGTGTCGGGAGAAGAAGCCCAATGAGCGGGGAAAAAGGTCCCGGGTAAGAACCTCAATGAAGCGGTGACGAGGGCCACGCTGCTGCTCATGACGGGCACGACGGGTTCTCCTCCCCAGAGGTGTGCCTGCATTACCTGCTAGCGTCAGGAAATGTGGACTCTGTGGTGCTTGGTGCAGCCATGGCAGAGCTCGATGGAATTTGTTTCTCTCTCAATCTTTCCTTCTCTCTCTCTTCTTTCCTCTCATTTAAATGACTAAAAAATGAAAGATTGACGTAAACCTTTACAATATGTGTCACCCGTTTCGAACCGGCCCGTCTCACATGTGTTACGCATGTGAGGCGTGTAGGTTCGGAATTGTCCCTTTTTGGACAGTCTGGGAGTGACCGAGAGGGCGTGCTTTTGATGAGACGCGGGGTCTAGATTTGGACGTAGTTTCGACAGCGTAACCCTAATGTTCTCTGCTGCACCATTTTCGGGCGTGCAGTTAGAGAACAGCGGGGTTATGCTGCCGAAATTTCATCTAAATCTAGACCCCGTGTCTTGTCATAAGCACGTTCGTCTCGATCACTCTTGGGTGCGTTTAGGACCTATCCTTTCCAACAGATGTAGTGTCATGACATAAATAAATTATAAACTAACTATAATTTATTTGATTTAGAATTGCAGAGTCAAACATGAGTGAAGACCGTAGTTGGATGTATACCGGTTGAAACAAGGCAACTGGTCACTCAGATGAGTGGTATGCCGGGACAGACGACTTTATTGATCGATTGTTTTCGTTGTCTACGACCGATAAAGTTTATTGTCCATGTGCGAAATGCCAGAATACTAAGTTTCTGGACAAAACGACATTGTCATTACACTTGTGCAGAAACGGTTACATGCCATATTATGAGGTGTGGAGTTTCCACGGCGAGTCTGCTCCTCGAGCCGTACATGGAGTGGAAGATGATGATGATGATGATGATGATGATGATGATGATGATGATGATGATGATGATGATGATGATGATGATGATGATGATGATGATGATGATGATGATGATGATGATGATGATGATGATGATGATGATGATGATGATGATGATGATGATGTGTCCGGATGTTGATAGGAATGATGAGATGTTAGAAGATACACAAACGGAGGATCCACCTACAACTGAGGCAGGCACATTCTTTAATCTCTTGACAGCTTCAGAAGAGGCGTTGCATGATCATACTGAAATGACTCTTCTTACTTTCATTACCAGATTTATGGCAATCGAATCTAAGTATTCCTTCTCTAATAATTGCTATAATGATATGATGAAACTTATCAGCGATGCTCTTCCACAACCTCATAAACTGCCCAAAGATATGTATCACTCCAAGAAATTGCTATCTGGTCTCGGTATGAAATATGATAAAATTGATGTGTGTCCAGATAACTGCATGCTATTTTGGAAGAGCATGACAAAGAGAAGAATTGTTTAAAGTGTGGAAAATCAAGATTTGTCGAAGTTGTCAATGACGATGGTGATAAAGTAATGACAGAAATTACATATAAGCAATTGCGTTACTTACCTGTAACAACTCGGTTGAAGCGGCTGTTTCTTTCAAAAAGATCTGCCAGACACATGAGATGACACAAAGAAGGTGTGCGTGAGAACAAAGATGTGTTGACCCATCCGTCAGACGGTGATGCATGGAAGTCTTTGGACTATTTCGATCCTGCTTTTGCTAGTGATGCGAAAAATGTTCGCATCGGGTTAGCGGCGGATGGATTTTCACCTTTCAGTACAAATGCCACACCATACTCCTGTTGTCTCGTCTTTGTTATTCCGTACGACCTGCCACCTTCTCTTTATATGAAGTACAAGTTTATGTTTCTTAGTCTCATTATACCAGGACCAGATCATCCGGGATCACGTCTCAATGTGATGTTGAAACCATTGATTGAAGAATTGAAAACGTTGTGGACTGGAGTTGAAGCGTATGACTGTTACAAGAAGCAGAAACTCAACCTTCAAGCTGCTTATTTGTGGTCTGTCCATGATTTCCCTGCATACGACATTTTTTTGGATGGAGCACACATGGTCGTTTGTCGTGTCCCATATGTGCGTCTGACATAGAGTGTTTTCGACTTACAAACGGTGGCAAGATAAACTACTTTGATTGTCATAGGCGTTGGCTTCCTCGAAACCACCCATTCAGGCAACAGAGGAATGTCTTCAGAAAAGATACTTTTGTCACTAAGGAACCACCTAAACGCCTAAGCGGGTGTGAAGTATCCGATGTGTTGGACAAACTAGTCCTTGATGATACTCACCCTGGATTCTTTGTAGGCTACGGAAATGTTCACAACTGGACTCATGTATGTGTAATTTGGCAGCTACCATATGTGAAGTCATTGATACTGATGCATAATATTGATGTAATGCATCAGGAGCATAACATGGCCGAATGTATCATAAGCACGTGCATGGATATCACGGGCAAAACGAAAGACAACTTAAAGGCTCGAAAGAATTTGGCCGAGATTTGTAATCGACCTACTCTTGAGCTCTCTGAAAGCGGTGGTAAGCCACGTGCTTCTTTCGTGCTTCGACCTAATGAAAAGAAACAAGTTATGGAATGGTTGAAAACTTTAAAATTCCCATATGGTTATGCTGCTAGTCTGAGAGGAGTCGTGAATGTCAA
Source organism: Neostapfia colusana (assembly GCA_030760725.1). Lineage (NCBI taxonomy): Eukaryota > Viridiplantae > Streptophyta > Magnoliopsida > Poales > Poaceae > Neostapfia > Neostapfia colusana. Next base: position 95,783,096 of record JASWHV010000007.1, on the reverse strand, counting down.
AACGGGAAAGCTCACTGGGGTGAAGAGTCATGATTATCATATAATAATGGAAAGACTCTTACCTGTTATGTTTCGAGGACATCTAGATGATGAGGTGTGGAAGGTGTTAGCTGAGCTCTCACTATTCTATAGTAAGCTATGTGCCAAAGAAATAACGAAAGACATGATGTAGAAGTTAGAGAAGGAGATACCTGTACTTTTATGTAAGATGGAAAAATATTTCCTCCTGGTTTCTTCGATTCAATGCAACATCTTCTTATCCATCTTCCATTCAAAGCAAAAGTTGGTGGTCCTGTGCAATATAGATGGATGTACCATATTGAAAGAGCATTGAGATATCTGAAAACTATGGTTGGCAACAGAGCAAGGGTTGAAGGGTGCATTACCGAAACATTTACTATAAAGGAAGTAGGTTACTTTTCTAGTTTCTACTTTGTATAGGAAAACAATGTCAATACTTCGGCAATGCGATACAATGTAGATGACGGACCAACATCGACCCTCAAGCCGCGTATGCAAGCGGAGGTGGAAAAGCACACGAAAGGTGAATTCATTTACTTTCATTGTTTTCAATTCAAGATTATTTGATTTTACCTTGAATTGATTCGTTTTTTGTTGGCTTGCCATATTCTTTGGAGTCGTCGACTCCAGGGAGGCACGACCTGCGAGGGACGGCTCCTTGCAGTCTTCGGCTGCTGGTGCAGGCCCCTCTAGCCGCCGTGTCACCGAGAAAGATCTCGAGGTCATGGCGCTTCGGGAGAGCTTGGCCTGGCAGGAGGAGGCCTTGGCGAGAGAGCGAGAGAACAACAGGGCCGCCATGGCGTACCATGCGTCCTATATGGCACAGATGGAAGAGACAATGGAAGTAAGAAACATACAATTGTACTTTAATTACATTGCATTTCAACCGGTTTTGTAAATTGTAATGTTTGAAATGGCAGGCGCTAGCTCGACAGCAAGGGCAGCAAATCCAGATACCGTTGTGGCAGCCACCGCTGTTCATGCTGCAGCCGTTGCCACCACAGGAGCAGTTTCCTGGAGTACAGGTACAAAAAAGAAGTTGCATTAAGTTCAACTAAACAATTAAATACGAAAACACCGTTATAAACTTATACATATATCACCGTGCTTCGCAGGGATCAGTGATGGAGGCTCAGACTCCATCGCCGCAGCTACAGGCGCTAGGTTCGCCGCGGCAGGATGAATCCTTCGCTCCCGGAGGTAGTGGAGGGTCTAGAAATGAATAGCGTTGTGATTTTGTTCTTGATTGTGGATGTGTACTATTGCACCTTGTGATTTTGGATGTGAATATGTTTTGTGAAGCTATTTTGTGATTGTGGATGTGTAGCTGGCCATCGAGCTAGGTTAGCCATTTTCTGTTTTTTTTAAATCGAAAAACCTATATACGACAGCCTGTATAAATTATATACGATGGTGTATATACAGGGCCATCGTATATAAGTCTAAATAATATACGACGGCGAGGTCCAGACCGTCGTATATAAGCCTAAATTACATACGACGGCTAGGCCCAGGCCATCGTATATAAGAGCTTATATACGACAGCCAGGGCCCAGAACCGTCGTATATAAAGGCCCAGCCCACTGGCCCTTCTCTAAAAAATGGGCCGTCAAATATACAAACGTATATACGACGGTGTCGTCGTATATAAGTTTATATACGACAAGATATATACGACGGCCACAAACCGTCGTATATAAACCACTGATGTTGTATATAGATTATATACGATGGCTTTTGCCTTATACACGACGGTTTCGGCCATCGTATGCTGACGGGAGTCCTGTAGTGGACTCAGTGTCCAAGTATGCTCTTATAACCGCGAGCGTCGGTGATTCGAACCAAGACACGCCCGGACTGCACGACATGTACACCTATCTCCGAGTTGCCGGCAGCAACCTTGACCGATGTTGTACGCAACCACCTTTCACATGTTCTTCCACACCAGACGCGGTCCCATTGACCCGAACAGCAAGCTCCCTCAAGGTACATAACCATAGTGATATGTTCTTGAGCGAGTTACCTCCTGCTGTACTGAAGCTGAAAGTCTAAGCTGATCGGAAAATTTCCAGTATGGATCCCACGAGGTATATCAATTTCCTGGGTCCTATATATCCAGTATGCACCTGATACACAACTCAAACATGTCCAACAGGGCCAAGTACGAACGGGCCTTAACCGACACAGAACAGGCTATGCACGCGCAAACCTCGGCCTGCTGCATATCTATCTCCCTACCCTGTCTCGATTTCTCACTTGTGAACTTTTCCTCAATGGTTCTATTCATAACCCATTATGGTGAATTCAAGCACTAAACTTGCGAGTAGATTCCAACTACTCAACTTTTACCAGTCCTTCCAAAGTAACATTTAGCGCAGCCTAATTCCACTCGACGAGGTGCTAATCTACCCATTCTCTCTTGGGTTAAATCTGATCATGCAATTGGGTTTCAATATCATCTAGACCTAATGCAATCGTAATCTCATAACTATAGTACTATAAATGAAAAGCTTTATAAAAACTTGCTTGAATGCAAACCGGGGCTTGCCTGTTTTGCAGGTTACTTAGTATATATAAATCAGTTAGTTGATGATCACTTGATAACCTTTTTCATTGATTCCCACTTCAATTTCTTCATAATTCTTCACGTCGATGCTACACATAATGAATATGCATATGTATTTAATTGTAAAGCTTTTGCTATCAAGGTCTAGTGACTAGTTCAAATCTGGAACTCTGTTTAAAAATTTTAAATTGAACTGGTCTAGGGGATGGAGTTGGGTTTAGCCCTTGGGATCAAGTGCTAAGTGTTTCTTCTGATGGTTGTATTTTTACCTAAGCAAAGTACATTGAAAAGTACTGATCATGCGATAGTTGAAGATTTTCAAGTGAGTTCCTGGGCAAAGGATTCTGAACCAAAAATTAGCACTTTTCCAGAACAATTCCCTAAGCAATTAAGCAAAAAGGAATTAATTGTGAAGTAACTTACATGTTCGGGAAAAAACCAAGTGAACTACAATTTCAAATATAGTTTACAGAGCATGCATGAATTTTCTAGGATTTTTGGAGCTAAGAATTGCCCGGAACTGATTTTTCAAGTTTGGGACTTTTTCTGAAAATTTTCTGTATTCATTTGAATAGAGGAAATTGTAATCTGAATTTTTCTACTCAAATCAACTCTAAATGAGCTGAAATATCTACAGGAGTTAAATAATATCCTAAGGAATATTCTAGCAAAATTTGGTGAATTTTGGATGAACCAACCCCCCTCTAAAATTATTTTACTGAAAAGCTTCACAGAATTTTCCAGAATTTATTGTTGACTTTCGTCCAAATTGGGTTTCTTATTTGGATAGAGTTTTTCAATCTGAACCTAACCGAATTTGAATCACCAAATTTGGAGTTTCCTAGCAAAAGATATTGTGATGGACCAAATTTCGTACAATTCAGGATCACAGAGGGTGGTGTCGCCCGATGCGACACCCGACAGCACACACAATAAGGAAAACATAGTATTAAATTCAAACCTACTGAATTTGTACAAAAGTAGCACAAACCTTTAGTTTACATCTACTTTACAGAGTTTACAATAGTGGAATTTATTTATACAACTCACGCCTACTCCTAGCTAGCAAAAGTTTGTTGTCCAGCCCTAAGGATAACCCACACTAGCTACACCCAGCTTCACTGCGGCGCGCATGGCTCCCACAGCCGCAGTCCCCGATGGAGGATAGCCTTGCAGGTGGACCCGTACTTCGAGTCCATGGGGGTACTCCTCACCTGCAAACATGTAACACCCCAAATTTTTAGTCAAGACTCAAATTTGATTTAGAACCATAAACCATGTTCAGAGGGGAATTTAGAAATTTTTGGACGTATTGCATGTTTTGCAAAAATTCAAATTCAAACTGGAATTCAAATTATACTCAAAACAGAAATGAAATGAAAAAGAAAAAGGAAAGCCAGAAAAAAACTGGCCAGTGGGCCGAAACCCCAGCCGGCCCAGCTAACCCCCGCGCAGCCCGCCCCCGCGCGCGCCGCTCTGCCCCTCGCTGACATGTGGGACCCGCCTGTCATCCCTAACCCCGCGACCCCGGACTCTCTCCCGCGCGCTCGATCGCAACCGATCGGGAAATCGTGTTTTGCGGCCGAATTCTGGAACTAGCGGACTCCAACTCGATCACAACAGAACCACCGCCCTCCCCCGGCTATAAAACCCACCGATCCGATCAGTTTTTCGCACGCGATCGCCGATTTTCACTCCGGTGAGCACCGAGACTTCGCCGGTGAATTTTGGCCGATCTAAGCTCGGAAACTCTGATCTAACTCGCTAGTTTTGATCCACCGCCTCCGGGGAACTTTGCAGGTGCAGAAAACCCGAAGACTTACGGTGCAAATCCAGCTCCGACGAGCTTCGCCGTGGTTTTGCCTCGGACCTCGCCGCCGAGCACTTTCCAGGACCCCCGAGCTCGAGAAAACCCCCGAGGTGAGATCCCTGACCTCCCCTCTACCGATCTAGGCCATAAGATCACAGTTCTAGGCAGAATTCTCGAGGATCCGAAAGATTCCGGTGAGATCGCCGCTTCCCGCCGCCGGGCGCCGCCGGCAGCGCCGCCCGCGCTCGATCAGAGCGACGTGGCCGCTTGTGCGCCGTTTATTTTAAATCGCACGGTAGACTTTAAAACCCCGCGTACCGGTTCGATGTTATAATCTCAGCCGTCGGTTTAAAATCAGACGGTCCACGTCAGTCCCGCGTTATAAAGACTGGAATTCTTACGTGCTACCCCCTGGGGTTCTCTGGAATTGAGAGCTAGCCCCGGAAACTTCAGATCTAGCCCCTGGAACTCCAGAAAATCATGTAAATTCATTTAAAAATCAGTTTTAGCCCCTAGACTTAATAGAAATTAAGAAAAACACCTCTGAAGAGTGTAGCTAGACCCCTGGAGATTATGAAAATAATATTATATACCCTGTAATGGGGTGAATTCATTATTTTAGCCCTGTTTAGCATTTAATTTAGAAAATTGAAAATGTAACTAGTGTTTAAATATTAAAAAGGGGGACAAACCTAATTGTCAAAATTAGTAAAAACTTTCTCAGTACTTAGAAAACTTTGGAGTGAGATAAAAATATATTTTTGGGGCTGAAATAAATCTGTTTCATAAATTATTCACCTTTAATAGTATAGGGGCACATTCTTAAGTAAAGAATAGTTAAAGAAAAATAGGAAAAATAATTATGAAATAGTATACATCAGAAGCCAAGGTCAAAATATGATCTTAAATTATTTAGGACCAGAACCTAATCTGTTTAGGTAGTGTGTATTACTAATTTAATAATAAAATGCACAATTATGCATAAGAATATAAATCTGAAAATATAGAAACTAGTAAATAATAAATGGAGTTTCTGAAGTACAAAGAATTCAGTTTAGGGTTGATAGAAATTATGAAGGCACCTATGGAGAAGAAAAATACTCTTCATACATATTTGGTAGTTTAATATATAAGGAATTTATTTAAAACTGAAACACACATATATACATATATATGTATATATATATATATATTATGTGAGTATAAATATGAACACCAAAGTAGGAATCATACACATGTAAATAAAAGTGTGTGCAAGCCCCAAACCAACACACATAGAGTATCCACAACACATAAAATGGTAAAGAAAATTTCATAAATGTGAATGTGTTGTTTGTATGAAGTAGAAGTGTGAACTATGTCTTATGATTGTTGTTTTCCTTTTGCTATGTGTGATGGTATGAAGTAGAACCTGTTCAAGAGCAAGCTATCAGTTTTCAAGATCAGGACTACTCATTTCAAGAGCAGCAAGAAGGAGGCAAGTGTCCTTGACCACTTTGATCCTATGCTAGGATGTGTAGATAGAATTATTTGCATTGTCAAATGAAATATGAAACCCATGCTAGGAAAGTTTCCCTAGAATTTCATTACCCTGTTTCCTTGTAGCTTGGGTTGGGATTTATTTTACCATGTCATATATTTACATGCATTTGCTTAGCCATGCTTAGAATGGGATATTTGGGACATGAGATCATCAGTTTATATTACCATACTCTTGAATGAGACATTGTGAATTATGTAGAGGTAGGGATCAAGGCAAGTTGGATGTTTTGGTTGTGTGCTGGGTGCACGAGACTTGGGTTTGTGTTTAGTACTTGCCTGGATCCTAAGGACCGGTTCATGGAGCATGTAACCCGGCTTTACAGTGCCAACCACATGCTGAGATGGGGCAGCTTAGCCAATTAATTAGGTGTATCCCCGGCGTAGTATGGGTGTGTTGGATGGTGCGGGGAGTAGGTGTCAGCTGGACAACCATATGAACCGCAAGGCTCAAGAGGGGGCCACTGCAGCGGGGTTGGAGCCTCTTGTATGCTGTTAGGGGTGAAACCTCAGAGGGCCCACGCTCGTCGGGAATCCCTTTGTAAAGGCTTTGTAGTGATCTCTTGGCCGCACACCTGGGAAGTGTGAATGTGGAACGTAGCCACTGGCATAATGGAGGTTCTTTTAGTCCACCCGGCAACGGGGGATGAAATCACTACTTGTGGGTACAGTGGTACAAACTCTGCAGAGTCAAAACTGTCTTGACAGCCGTGCTCACGGTTAAGAGCGGCCTGGACTTATTCATGATTAGAGGATTGACGGTTTTGGAGGTTAAGCGGGAAGCTTAACATTGGAAATGATGTTATGATTATTTGGTTATGATGATTGGGATGGGAGATTGGGACCATTTCACCTGTGTAGTAATGTAGGTGCTTAATAAGCTAAGGTGATAGGTATTAATTGCGTAGTGCTTTAACCATGAGTTCAACCTCTCCTTGTTCTAGCCATGCATGATATAATTTTCCCACACTTGCTGAGTACCATTGGTACTCAACCTTGCATATTTGTTGGTTTATATTGCTGCTCAGGTCAAGATAATGAGGTGGTGTATAATGACCAAGACTTTGGACCCGAGGAAGGATTCTAGGTTCATGAAGACCCCCCCCCCCCCCGGGCAACACCTGTGATGGAGCCCCAAAGAATAATATTCCGCTGCTAGTTTATTTTCCTTGTGATGAACTTATTATTGTCCATCGAGACATTTACTATGTAAGACTTACTTATATTCGACACCTGGCTTGTAATAAATGATGCTTCACTATTTGTCATCACATGTATGAGCAAATGATCCTGGCATACATGTGATATTCACTTGGTTGTTTCTTCGGAAAAACCGGGTGTGACAAAACACTCATAGCAGCAACCGTGAGCACGATGGCTCACCAAGTCTTAACCGACTCTCCTACACATGAAACTCTATATGCAGGTCATAACAAAAGTAGGATGGCAGTTTGCAGCAAAGGACATGCCTACAAGTTCATCCTTAATTCATCTTTTAGCCACAAGCTAATGGTTCACAAATCTGAAATTTTGTGAGAAATATTTGGTGGCACACATGTAGCAATACAAGTTTATTCATAGCAGCAGTAATGTATCAAATCATTGCATAGATTTACTACGTCATGACACAGTGAACAAGCGGTACTCATAACCATGTGGGACGGCGAATCGACTCGTTATACACCTGCAGGGATACCCGAATAGCACGTCACGTATGCCCATACTCGGAGCTGCACACAGCACGATCACCCGACATCGTACGGAACAACCTTTCACCAAACAGCCCAAAGGTCGAACCGGTGGCACCCAAACGGACAGGAGGTTCCCTACACAGAGCATCTCTCTATGTCCGTTAGCGGATTTCCACCTTGCTGTCCTCAACCTACATCAGTTTATCGGACCCCATATATTTGATATGCCTTCGGTACATTCAAACTTGTTCAGCGGGGCCACACACGGATCAGTCCTCAATGGACACGGGCAGGGCTACACCCACAAGACTTCCTTTTTCTGCGTCCTACGCCCCTGCCTAGTCTCATTTTTCTTACTAAAGTTACCTCACATCTCCAACCAATTCCGTATGTGGCGAATCCTATACTCGCGAGTAGATTCTAACTACTCGACTTGTACCGAAGTCTATAACATTAAGCAAGACATGTTCTACTCGAGGACTTAGACACTACCCTCACTCTTTTTGGGATAATCTGGTTATCAATTAGAGTTTCATCCATCCTAAACTTAATGCACATACTTACTTTAAACTTGTAGGATCGAAGTACACGTGTAAAGCTACTAGAGGGGGGTGAATGGTAAATAAAAACTTTTCAGCGGAAGCAACAAAACACCCCTCAGCAGAAAACCAATCTGTTAAAGAAACCATGTGTGCAACTAATCTAAATGTGTTCAACTGTGACAAAACTAGTATAGATTGTAGAGAATCAAGTCACGAAGTCTTCACAACAAGAATCATGAAAATCCGTTGAGAGAAACTCAAGTTACGATCGACAGATGGAACAAAGGTCAATCTGTCCTACGCGAGAAAAACAGTTCTGGAATACTGCAAAGAAACTCGTGTAGATAAGAAACCACAAACTCAAGTCACGAAGTCTTCACAACAGATGATAAATAATCAAGTTGTGAAGACAACCCAAAAAAAATCACATCAATTGGATCTGTAAAACTCGAGTTATGATAAAACCACCGAAGCAAGGTAGTGTTGAACAGAAACTCGACGAGAAAAACTTGTCTGAAACAAGTCGGACGAACAAGGCACACAAGTTCCTTTAGAATACGAATTTTATTTATCAAAACACAAGAGGAACAGCCCCAAAGTCGTGCTCTCCACGAGCCTTGGCCTCCCTTGCTTATATAACCAGCTCTATGGCCAATCCAATTTAAACTAGGACTCCTACTCCTACTTGGATTCAAACTGTAACTTTCCAATACTGCTCAAGACTCTTCTATACGCAGATAGAAGCAATCTTAAGACTTCCAAACACCTTAGGAACGTCCCAAACATTCCTAAAACAACTCTACTTCAATCCTAACATTAAATCATGTTATAACCAACTCGAAACTTTCCATAAACAAACCATAACCGCCTCAGCCGCAGCCTGACCGCAAAATCCAGCAGGTTGAACCTTTTCAACCATATCTCCACTTCCATATCTCTTCACCACGCCTTGGAACCATGTTGCCACGTCCATGCACTCCTTGCACACGTGCAAACACCTTCCAACAACGTCCACGATACCTTCATATGCATTGTTCTTGATCCAAACATGCTGCGCGACCTCCCGATCAACTCAACCACAATTCCTCCCGAACATGGTTGTTGAACCTCATCTTCTCCCTAAGACTAGTTCAATGGATCCTGCCACCAGCCATGTCTTGAACTCAAGCAACACCTGCACATGAATAAACAACCAATACTTCCGAGCACAAGTCCTCGACTTGACTCTCGTTAGTTCTGAAACTACACCATCTTACGTGAGCACCTCACATAAGCATGTTGTAAACCATAGCAAAATGATATCAGCCATAACCACCAAAACACACCAAAAACTTAGTAAAATAATACTAAGCAAACTTTACATAATAGTAAAGCAAGTTCGAAACATTGCAAGTTAAAAGCAGAACCATTGCGATCAAGCTCCGAACCTTACCAAAGCTAACCGGACCTTGAACCGGAGTTAGCAAAAACAAGTCGGACCAAGCCAAAATAAGTCAGACCTAGACAAAGCAAGTCAGACCTTACGTCAGACCTTGATGGAGCTACCCAAAACAAGTCGAACCTATCGTCAGACCTTGCAGGAGCTCGGACCTAGAGTCGGACCTTGTTAAAAAGGTGTTTTGGTAGTATTCAAAATTTTATTGTCAAAGCCAATGTATTCAGCATACATAGGTCTCACAATCTCCCCCTTGATGAATGCATTGGCAACACCACTTAAAATCTGAACATTGGCTTATTCACACGAAAAGTTCTGAAAACAATTTCTCCCCCTTTGTAAATCAGAAATAAAATGAGAAGAAAAACAAAAATACCAAAAATTCTCCCCCTGAGAAGAATCGTGCCAAAACACTTGTGAATGTGTGCAATGTGTGATCAATTTCTCCCCCTTTGACAACATATTCAGCAAGGTACAAAAGAGAAATTTTAATTTGTTATGAGCACATTATAACATATACATATAAAACAAAGCTCATCCAAACCATACTATCAAGTAACTTACACCATCACAACAATGAGATACATAAAGTAGTGTAAGCCATGCTAGATATCAAGTGTAATTTTCAATTTAAGCAAGTCATGATCTCACAAACTTAACTATTTCAAGACCTAAAAGCAAGACACTTGTTGCTGCATTTTATTTATCATTTAAAGCACAAATTTTGATCTTATGACTTTTACAAGAGATTATATGCAACATCAGCCTTATTCTAACCAACCAAGCCAAGCCTATGTCATTTGACAGTCAGAAGCTTAAGGACATGGTTTTAGTCATACACAACTCCTTTCAAGTTCATATCTAAGTGCAATGATAAGCCATCTCAAAAGAAGAAGTGCGATGCATGCATATTCCCTTGATCTTTTCTCATTTTCTATTTGAACATAAAAACATTGAGTGAGTTAATTACTTGATTAATTCTTTATGATTAAAAGCACTTGTGAGCATGCAACAAGTTCAAAACACAAAGAAAGTTCGACCATGACCAGATTTAGTGTAAGTAATTATTCCAGTTACTAGACATGGTAAAAACTAAAAAATGTATAACATGAGTAATGTAGTAAGAAATTTCAGCATGAAAAAGGAATCACAAAGTCATATATGCATGAAATACTATGCTCATATTATTTTAATTTCAGGTTCACACATAGACTTCCCAAGTTTCAAAATTCTCCGTCAATTTAAGCCATGAGGATGCATAACCCCTATTTCACTATGAATGTAACAAAAACGAGTGAAATCCAAAGGTTTTGTAAAAATGTCAGCCAATTGTTGTTTGGTATCTACATGGTGAAGCACAATGTTCCCTTTTTCGACATTATCACGGAGAAAGTGATACCTAATGTCAATGTGCTTAGTTCTCGAATGTTGCACGGGGTTTTTAGCAATGCAAATGGCACTAGTGTTATCACAGAACAGTGGAACACTATCTAGATCAACCCCATAGTTCTTAAGTGTTTGAACAATCCATAGAATTTGTGAGCAAGCACTAGCAGCAGCTACATATTCAGATTCGGCTGTGGATTGTGCAACTGAAATTTGTTTTCTAGAGGACCAGGCAACAAGTGAATTATCAAAAAAATGACAAGCACCGGAAGTACTTTTCCTATCAATCCTACAACCCCCAAAATCAGCATCGGAAAAAACTTTGAAAGTAATGGTTGAGGAAGAAGGAAGAAAAATGCCAAATTCTTGAGTTCCATGTAAGTACTTGAGAATCCTTTTGACGGTTTGACGATGTGAAGCACGTGGGGAGGCTTGAAACCGTGCACAAAGACATACGTTGAATTGTATGTTTGGTCTTGATGTCGTGAGATACAAAAGTGATACAATCATGCTTCTATATTATTTTTGATCAACGGGATCACAATCTTCATCAAGTTCAAGTGTTGTTGCTGTTCCCATTGGTGTCCTAAGAGGCTTGCTTTTGTCCATGTTGAAGCGCCTTAGGAGATCTTTTGTATACTTTGTTTGATGCACAAAGGTACCCTCCTTAGTTTGCTTGATTTGCAGCCCCAAAAAGTACGTGAGTTCTCCCATCATACTCATCTCAAATTCTGAACTCATCATAGCTGAAAACTTGGACACAAGATCATGAGAAGCATAACCAAAGATAATATCATCCACATACACATGAATGAATAATGAGTCATTTCCATGCTTAAGCATAAAAAGAGTTTTATTAACCTTGCCCATAGTAAACCCCTTTTCAAGTAAGAATGTTTTTAACCTATCATACCATGCTCTAGAGGCTTGTTTGAGACCGTACAAGGCTTTGGACAGTTTGTAAACATGATTAGGAAAATTTGAATTTTCAAAACAAGGTGGTTGTTTGACATAAACCTCCTCATCTATGTAGCCATTAAGAAAAACACTTTTAACATCCATTTGATATAGCTTAAAACCTTTAGATGCAGTAAAAGCTAACAAAATTCTTTTGACTTCTAATCTAGCAACAGGAGCAAAAGTTTCATCGAAATCTAGACCTTCAACTTGTGTGAAATTGAGCAACCAACCTAGCCTTATTCCTAACCACAACCCCATCCTCACTTTGTTTATTTTTAAACACTCAGTTAGTTCCAATTAAAGTGTGACCTTGGGGTGGAGGTACAAGTTTCCAAACATTATTTCTTTCAAAATTTTCTAACTCTTCTTGCATGGCAATAATCCAAGATTCATTAGTTAGTGCGTGTGATATATCATTGGGTTCAAAAGAAGCAACAAAAGCAGAATGAGCATGAGAATTGGGGTCGAAAAACCTGGATCTTGTAACTCGTTCGTGCAAGCTTCCAATAATTTGTTGTGGAGGATGACTTTTGAGAATCCGGAGGGGAGTGGACACTTCACAAGCTTCTTCTTCATGTTCATCACAAATAGATGAGCTTGTGACGTGAGGAGGATCTAGACCAGCAATGGTGGTCGTCGGTGCTGGCTGTGAATCAAGATCAGGAGCTGGAACAATGTCATTAGCTGCTGAATTTTCAGGCAGCTGCACCACTTCTTCCTCTTCTTCAACAAAAATACTCTCTCCCTGCGGATATGGATCCGGACCTGCAATATTTGAACTAGTACATGGGCTAGCTTCATCAAAAGAAACCTCACAAGTCTCCACAATTTTGTTTGTATCAAGTAAAAGCACACGGTAGCCTCTAGTATGATATGGATAACCAAGAAACATGCCATCAACAGATCTAGCTTCAAATTTATCAAGATTACCATGTTTCTTAACAAAGCAATTGCAACCAAAGACCCTAAAGTGTGTGACACTAGGGCCCTGTTTGGTAGAGGTTCTGAATCAGCTTTTTTATAAAAATAAGCTGCGGGTGTACCAAACAGTCAGCTTCTCCAGCAGCTTATTAGTTCAGCTGCTTCTCAGAATGAACTAAAAGCAGGATATAAGTTTAAGCTGCTGTTCACCAGCTTTTCAGACAAGCTGCTATTTTAACAAGTTTAAGTCGTGCCAAACAGGGCCTAGGCCTATGTCCAAACCTGAGCTCATATGGTTTTTCACCTAGTTTAGCACGCAAGAAAACACGATTTGAGACATAACAAGCGGTCGCAATTGCATCAGCCTAAAATTTCCTAGGAGTTTGATATTCATCAAGCATAGTCCTAGCCATCTCAACTAAGGTTCTGTTCTTTCTCTCTACAACACCGTTTTGTTGAGGTACATATGGTGAAGAAAATTGATGATCTATTGCATTTTCAGCACAAAAGTGATCAAACGATTAATTTTTAAATTCGGTTCCATTATCACTTCTAATTGCTCTTAAAGATCCTGGGTGATCAATTGATAATCTAATAAATAAAGTTCTAAAGTGACTAAAAGCTTCATTCTTAGATGCCATAAAGTAAACCCAAGAGTATCTAGAATAGTCATCAACAATCACAAGAACATACTGACACGACCCCACTGGTCCTGTCGAGCCAGGATCACGCTGAGGGGTGCTGCGTTGCACAGCACCGTATAACACACGTCAAAGGTACAAAGCGGAAGCGGAAGCTTTATTACATAAACAAGTTTATTAACATGTTTACATCAAAATAAGTTTAGTCCACACTCACGGGCGTAGACTAAGCATCAAGTGCACGTTGAGCCCTCGAACGTGTCCTTGCTAGCACACACGCACACTAACTCTGCGGCGTGCACGACTCCCACTCGACGGGGTTCCCCTCCTGGGGTTCCGTCTCCTCTTCGGGAGTCCCTTCCTCATAGAACCCTGCAAAAGCTTCAAACACAAGCAGTGAGCACGAAGGCTCAGCAAGTCTGACCCGTCTCACCTAAACATGGAACTTCTACATGAGGGTAATGGGTTGCATGAGGGAAAAATCATTTGCAAGGACTCGCCTAATTAGTAGAATCTTACTTTCAAGTTTTAGCAGCAGGTTGTAGAGAACCTTACGCTAAGGCACATGAGAGAGCCGCAATCAAACAAGAAACGCATTTCTCTCATGTACTTTGCCCAAAGTTGAAAAGAACTTTAGTTAGCACTAAGCTACAGCATATCATTAACAATCAATGTCCAGCTTTCAATCAGCAACATTTTAACATGTAACTAGCCTGTTCTTTCTACGTCACGGTACAGTGAACAAGTGGTACTCACTGACCGCGAGGGACGGCGATTATAATCGATTTACACCTGCGGGGTTACCCGAACAACCCGTCACGTACGCCCGTACTCGATGTTGCCTACAACAACCACCACGGACGCCGTACGCGACTACCTTTCACCCGTTAGCCAAATATTGAACCAGTCCCATCGTCCAGAGCAAGAGGTCTCTGCACGCGCATCTCCGTGCCGCCAGCCGATTTACACCTCGAGCTCTCAACCTACCCTCTGAACGACGGGCAATGCCTCAATGCCCAGCTACCCGAGTTACATCAGTTTCCCGGTTCCCATATAGCCGGTAGGTCTTCGGTACTGTTCTAGCTTGTTCAACAGGTCCGCACACGGCTCGGTCCTCAATCGACACAAGCGGAGCTACAGCACACAGGCCCCAAAGTCCTGCTGCCCTTACTCTCCGCTCGGTCTCATTTTCTTGCCATGTGTATCATGTGCTATCTCTACCCGAGCAATGTGCCTCTAGCCTATTCTCGCGAGTAGTTCCAACTACTCGACTTGTACCGAATCCTACTCTATCCTAGCAATGCAGTGGCTAACGAGGTTTGCAATCCTAAACCCAACCCGTGGTTTTCTTGGCTATGCAGTTGGATTTCCAAACAAGACTCTAATGCACAGAACAAAGGAAACAAGTATGTGCTCAAAACAATAAAAATTTGTAAAAAGGTTGATGCAAACCGGGGCTTGCCTTGCTGCTCTTGGTCGTAGGCTAGCTGTTCCTCCGGAGTAACGAAGTCTAGGACTTCGGGTTCCTCCTCGACCTTAGCGACTACATGATAAGAGCAATGTATGTATTAATTTAAATGTATTTGTATTAACTTTGATGTTGTGAAGTCTATAACCCTTGCTAGACAGACCTAATGACTGTGAAACTTTTACTGTGGCTTGGTCACAACCTAAACAAAGACTTGGTCAAGTTTTAGTTGCAGCAAAGCTCATTTGAGCCCTCCACAAATAATTATGTCCTTGACCTTAATTGGAACTCTTAGGGTGTTCTACGAATTTTCATGAGACAAACTATGACTTTATGAAAACTAGATTTTCAGAGGGTTCTAATGGAGTTGGTCTCACTTAATTTCGAAGTCTCTAACTAAAGATATGAGCTAAACAATTTCAGAGAAAATTCTGAAAATGTTTCTGAACATTTTCTATTTTCTCTGGAACAGTTTTACTAATCACACCATTAGGTGGACTAAATGAGCTCAAATGGATCTGAAATTTTTATGGTAGTTCAAGGATATTTTGGTGAACATCTCAGCAAAATTTCAGGATTTTCCTCCAAAGGATTCTCCAGTTAAAATTCCTAACATTTTAAACTTTAAGGAATTAATTCTGGAGAATTAAGGAATTTCATGAAGTGAAACTTGATTTTTTGGAAAGTACTCAGACAGCTGAATCCAGCAAAATTTGGTTCACTCAATTTGGAGCTTTCTAGCCAAAGTTATAAGGATTTGAAGTTTGAACTAAAACTGAAATTCGGGGAAAAGTTTAAACTCTGGCTTGTGGGCCCCGCACACAGTGCGTCGTCTTCCTCCTCGCGCCAACTGCGCAGCGGCGGCGTTCTCCGGCGACCCTCGCCGGAACTGAGTTCCCGGCCACCCCCTGGCCCGAAACTTGCCGCCTGCCCCTTTTCCGACCCCCTGGACTCGATGGTAGGGTCGCCGGCCGCCGGCGATGACCGGAAACCCGTGCGCACCGGTGACAGCACCTGCTAGGGTTCCGGTGAGGTCGGTCCCGCTCTCTCGTGCATCAAATCGACCGGAAATCGGTTGGAGAGCATCAGTAGGGCATGGGAAACACGAACTAGGGCTGGGTGGAAGCTAGAAATACCGGCAACTAGGCTCTCGACGGTGAGCCGAGGTGTTCAGCCATGGCGGCGGGGAAAACGGCCATATCATGGCCGATTCTCGATGGTTTTCTCTAATTCCAGTTCGAGCGTGAGCGCTAGCGTGCATAGAAGCTACTAGGTAACGAGCTCGTCCAACCTTCGTGCATAGAGCACGAATTTCACCCGAAGGTGAGCTCGGTTCTTATGAACTGATCGAGAGTAAATTTGGAAATTCTCGGCCGAGGGTTGATCAATCGCCAAACGGCTTTCGGCTACTTCATCTACATACAATCACGCACCTTTCTTGTGTAGAGAAGAGGACGTGACAACGGCTGTGCCGTGCTGTCCACGGGAGCCCGATCGGCGGCGATGTTCGGCTCGCCGGAGAAATGGCTCGTACAGCTCGAAGAAGCTTGCTCACTGGCCAACACGGAGTGTGGGAGGTTGCTCACGATCCCTTGGTGCCGTTTTGCTGTGGAGGAGGCTGTGCTTCGCGGCGATCGGCTTGATCAAGCGGGAGCTCGAGCGGCGGCGATGGCAGTGGAAAAACAGGTCGTGCACGTCGGCAGCTCGGGGAATGGCGACTGAAGCACGCCGGGGAGGGAATAAATAGCCCGGCGGCTGGCCTCCGGCTTGGGGCGCACAGCAGGATCTGGCGCCGGCTGCCCCCTTCGGTTGCGCGCGCGCACAGCAGCCGGGAACCGACTGAACTGTGTTTCAGTCGGTTTGTTTTGAGGCAGAGGCTGACATGTGGGTCCCACCCCTCTTTTAACCTCTGAAATTTACTCCTAACAGCTGTGGTAAACAGTGAACCCTATTCTACCCTTGGCAATTCAAATTATTCACCCAAGAGCCATTTGAATTGATCAAAGTTCAAATGAGGTTTGGTTTGAATGAATTTCAGCACAAGTTCAGTTTGAAATTCAAATAAAGCTTGAATTTCTCCCCCTTAGCTCATGTCAAGATCAACCCCAAATGGAGTGAAAATTGGTGTGTGAGCTCACAAAAATGTGCTGAGCAAGAATATGCCTTCCACTTTCAAATTCATGGTATAAAAACAGTTTGAATTTGAATATGTTTTCAAACTGCCCTTTTTCTATCTATACCCAAGATGACCTCAAAAAGGTTTTGAATTTGGGTGAAACTTGGCATGGACATCCTTAGCAAAGTGTAGGAGTTTTCATATGTCCAGCCCATCCCTATCACATGTGGGAAATACCACTTTTGCAATGTGTAAGTTTGTTCTCTAATGAGCATGTTGATAATTGTTACTTGCTCTTCATTTGTGTTCATCATTCTTGCTCAAATGAGGTGTGTGGTGTGGTGATGAACACTACAATTGGGTGTCAAAAACTGAGGCCCTTACATTCCTCCCCCCTTAAAAGAATCTCGTCCCGAGATTATAAGGTGAAAATGAGAGAGAGGATGGTGGGAAATTACCGGATATGCGACGTGAAAAAGTCGGGGTAGTTAGTGCGAAGGAATTCTTCGCTCTCCCATGTCGCTTCGTCCATGGAGTGATTACTCCATAAGACCTTGTAGAACCACAACGTACGGTTGCGTGTGGTTCGGGCCTTCTCATCAATAATCTGCACCGGTTCCTCCCGATAGGTGAGATCCGGTTGCAGTTCTTCAATGTCTTCCAGCTGAACGGTAGTTGATAGCTTGAGACACTTCCTCAGCTGGGAAATGTGAAAGACGTCGTGCACACCGGAAAGTGCTTCTGGTAATTTCAGCCGGTATGCTACCGATCCACATCTTTCGGTAATCTGGAATGGACCGATGAAGCGGGGTGCTAACTTTCCCCTCACCCCAAATCTGTTTACGCCCTTCATCGGAGACACTCGTAGGTATACGTGATCTCCAACTTCGAATTGTAATGGGCGCCTTCTCCGGTCCGCATACTGTTTCTGTCGGGATTGAGCGGCTTTTAGGTTCGCTTGAATCAGTCGAACCTTTTCTTCCGCGTTGTTGACAAGGTCAATCCCGAAGGTAACCCTCTCGCCAGATTCACACCAGTTCAGTGGTGTGCGGCATTTCCTGCCGTATAGCGCCTCGTAGGGCGCCATCTTGATGCTGGCTTGGTACCTATTGTTGTACGAGAACTCGGCTAATGGCAAGTGATCGTCCCAATTCTTGCTGTGGTCGATAGCGCAAGCTCGTAGCATGTCTTCTTGGATTTGATTTACCCGCTCAGTTTGGCCATCCGTCTGCGGGTGGTAGGCTGAACTACGGATCAGCTTCGTCCCCAAGGCAGCGTGTAGCTGCTCCCAAAAACGGGACACAAATAAAGTGCCCCGGTCTGATATGATGGTACGGGGTATGCCGTATAAGCATAGGATCCGTGAGATGTACAGTTCAGCGTACTTCTTGGCGTTGTAGTTGGTGTTGACCGGGATGAAATGGGCAACTTTGGTGAGCCGATCGACGATCACCCACACAGAATCATGTTTCTGTAAGGTGGTGGGTAAACCGACGACGAAATCCATGCTCACGTCTTCCCACTTCCAGGCAGGAACGCCTAGTGGTTGCAGCAGTCCCGGTTTCCGCATGTGGTCTGCCTTCACCCTTCGACATGTATCACACTCGGACACGTATTTTGCAGTCTCTCGCTTCATCCGTGTCCACCAAAACTTTCTTCTGAGTTCTTGATACATTTTGTTGCTGCCGGGGTGAATAGAAAATTTTGATAAGTGAGCCTCATCAAAGATTTTCTTCCTTAACTCCGGGTTTCGGGGTACGACGATCCGGTCCTTGAACCATAGGACGCCGTCTCCGTCCTTCCGGAAACATTTCAACTCCCCACTGTCTACACGTCTCCGCAAATGTGACATGCCCTTGTCATTCTTCTGGGCTGCCGCTATCTCTTCACGGATGGTGGGGATGAAAGCTAGGTTGTAGAGAGCTCCATGTGGAATCACATGTAGTGGTGGTTCGCTCTCTTCCAACGGTGTGATGGTCAGATGATTGACGTGTGACTTGCGGCTCAGCGCATCTGCCACAACGTTTGCCTTGCCCGGATGATAATGGATCTCTATCTCATAATCCTTTATCAGTTCTAACCATCTTCGTTGCCTCATGTTCAGCTCCTTCTGAGTGAATATGTACTTGAGACTTTTGTGGTCGGTATATAAATGTACGAGGTTACCGAGTAGGTAGTGCCTCCACATCTTCAGTGCAAGTACCACGGCAGCGAGCTCCAAGTCGTGAGTTGGATAATTTTGCTCGTGGTTCCTAAGCTGCCGTGATCCATACGCGACCACTCTTCGGTCTTGCATCAGCACACATCCGAGCCCAATGCCGGATGCATCGCAGTACACATCGAACGGTTTTGTTGTGTCTGGCTGCGCCAAAACCGGTGCTGATGTCAGGTGCTTGACTAAAGCCTTGAATGCTGCTTCACATGTTGGACTCCAAACATATTTGGTAGCCTTCTTCAGCAGCTCTGTCATTGGCTTGGCAATCTTCGAGAAGTTTGGAATGAACCTCCGATAATATCCCGCGAGTCCGAGGAAACTCCGTACCTCATGAACCGTTCTGGGGGATTTCCAATTCAGCACTTGCGTGATCTTGCTCGGGTCCACAGCGATACCCTCCGCTGAGATGATATGCCCGAGGAAAGGCACTTGCGATATCCAGAATTCGCATTTGCTGAATTTTGCGTATAACTTGTGATCCCGCAGCCGTTGCAAGACTATACGCAGATGTTTCTTGTCATCTTCCTCCGACTTGGAGTATACCAGGATGTCGTCGATGAAGACCACGACAAACTTGTCCAGCTCCGGCATGAACACCGAGTTCATTAAGTACATGAAGTGAGCTGGAGCATTGGTGAGGCCAAAGGACATGACCAGGTACTCATAAAGTCCATACCTTGTCGAGAAAGCTGTCTTTGGAATGTCCTCCGCCCTTATCTTAATCTGATGGTACCCGGATCTTAAATCCATCTTGGAAAAGATCTTTGCTTCGACCAACTGATCAAACAACATGTCGATCCGTGGCAACGGGTACTTGTTCTTGATGGTTACGGCATTTAATGGACGGTAGTCCACGCAAAGCCGCAACGTTTCATCCTTCTTTTTGACAAATAATGCCGAACAGCCCCATGGCGAGGAGCTTGGCCTAATAAAACCCTTCTCCAGAAGGTCCGTGAGCTGAGTCTTCAGTTCAGCCAACTCCTTGGGCGCCATCTTGTACGGCCTTCGGGATATTGGCATGGTTCCTGGTGCGAGTTCAATCTTGAACTCCACCTCTCTATCGGGTGGCATCCCCGGCAAATCGTCCGGGAACACATCCGGGAACTCTCGGACCACTGGAATGTCTTCCAATCTGATGGTTGTGGCTTGATAGACACTTGGAAGTTTTATTTCTGGACTGTCCAGAAATAATGAGTGAGAACCGTGCACCTCTGAGTTTAAGTGCACGACTCGAAGGACGGTGTCTAAAACAGCGCCGTGGCGGGTTAACCACGACATCCCTAGGATGACATCGACCTTCTGTCCCTCTAAGATAATGAGAGACGTGGGGTACACTCTACCCGCTAAGCATAATGGTGATTTAGAGACCATTACGCTTGCTGAAATCTTCCCACCCGGTGAACAAATTAAATATGGACTATCGGTGGGTAGTATTGGCAAGCTGTGTTTAGCAATGAAAGCTTGGCTAATAAAATTATGCGTGGCGCCTGAATCAAATAGTACTATAGCGGGATGCTGGTGGAGTTGGAACATACCCGCAAGGATTGGCTCGCCCTCCGGCACGTCCTCAATGGCAAGCTGGTGGACAGTACCGGGCCTAGGGTTTGCCCGCCGCGCATTAGTAGGGTTCTGGGGTTGATTCCTCCCCAGAAACTGTGGTGCCACTCCGCCGCCTTGCCTCTCCGGGCAACTGCTCGCGAAGTGTCCTGGACGACCACATTTGTAACATGTGGCCGCTGCTGGTGGAGTACTTGGGGGACGAAAGCCCGGCATGCGTTGCGAAGGTGCAAACGCACGCGGCATCGCCCGCTGCTGCTGTTGTTGTTGCGGTGGTGCTGGCAGTGCCGGCCGGAATGCCGGTGAAGAATACGGCCGACCGCGGAACGGCATCGACCGCTGTGGTGGTTGCCAGCGTGGACCTGATGGTGGGCGATTCACCATCCGAAACTTCTGAGAAGGACTGCCTCCTTCTCCGCTGCTCTGCGGCGCGCTTCGCTTTCGCTCTGCCGCCGTCAACTCCTTGCCAGAGTCCTCCTGAACAATCGCAGCATCAATGATGTCGTTGAGGCTGCCGCGATTGAACATCGCCAGCTTGTCCTTCAGGAGCGGGTTAAGCCCCTGGTAAAAGTGGTCCCGCCGCTTCTCGTCTGTATCTGCGTGATACGACGCGTAGAGCGCGAGATCGTTGAACGCCCTGGAATATTCCAGCGCGTTTCGGCTCCCTTGTTGCAGGTGTAGGAACTCCTGCGTCTTCCTCTTCATCAAACCGGGCGGTATATGATAGGCCCTGAAGGCCGTCCGGAACTCCGCCCAGGTCATCACTCGGTCGGTGGGTTGTGAAGCACAAAAGTTGGCCCACCACGCGCTCGCGGATCCTTGGAGCTGCTGCACCGCGAACTGAGTCTTGCGCTGCTCGCTGATTTGGAGCAGCCCGAACTTCATCTCTATGGTGCGGAGCCAGTTGTCCGCGTCAAGTGGTTCATCCGCCCTTGAGAATACAGGGGGATGAGTCGCCAGGAAGTCGGAGTAGGAGCTCTGTTGGCGCTCCTCACGATCATGACGTCTCTCTGGGCGAGACGTATTGGCGATGAGGGTCTGCAGCAACTCGGTGTGCTGCTGATGCGAGCCCGCCATTGCCGCGACAATGTCGGCCAATGTAACCGTTGGCAGTGGCGGTGGCGGTGTTTGCTGTTGCTGTTGCTGCTGCTGTCCCGAGGAGTCCTCGGGAGGCGGTTGGGAGATCTCTCCCCCTTGGCTAGTACCTCCAACATCAGGGTTGGCACGAGTACACGTCATTCTGAAATTCAGCACAGCAGCAATTAGCACATGTCTTACTCAAAATTCCATAAACAGCAGTAAGTATTGAAGCGACGCATGATTAACTTGCACAACCTTCACATATATTGATAAAGCATAAAATTTATACAAGATACATTATCCTCGGATCTCCGAGAAGTCGTGCTCATGTCGTCACTACCTATACATACGCTACTGTCTACACGACATGTCACCGATTACAAAAGTTGGGTTATGTTACCCTAGCTGCCCTACTTGGCAACCGTAACCCCCTACTCGGAGTAGAACTCGACCTCCTGTGGGTCGTCCTCCTCCGGTACTTCTGCTGGTGGCTCGGGGTCTACCACCTCTTCTCCCATTCCAGGTTCTCCCATGGCTGGAAGACCCAAGACTACCGGTACGCCCAATACCGGGGGCACGAGGTCCTGCAATGCATGCACCTCGTCCATAGCCTGGTTGTAGTCCTCTTCCCAGCCTTGTCCTTCCTCAATAGCGTCGTCCCGCTCTTGAGCAAGGTCCTCATTCTGCTGGGTTAGGGTCTGCACCAGCTCTTGCAACGCCGCGATGCCAACACGGCTCTTCTTCTTTGCCTTCTTCAGACGTCGCAACTGATTGTGTTGTTCATTCAGTCGCTTGATCGTCGGAAGGAGCACATTACGGAGTGCGCTGTGAGCACCCTCGAAATGATCTCCACGGCTTGTGCTCTCCTTGAGCTTGGTGGCGAGATGCTCCGTATGAACAGCTTGGCTGTCCATCACAGCGTTTCCCGCCCTCATTTGGAGGCTGAGGTTTGCCTCCGCGGGGTTGTACCTTGGGCAATTTGGGTCCGTTGCCTCCAGGTACCTCTCTTCCCACACATGCTGAGCTCGTCCCTCCACCGGAACGAGTGCGTATGGAGTTCCCTCCATAGCCTGCACGTGTAGTTGGCAGAAACGTGACATAGTGTCACGGGCTGCCACTTGCCACATCCCTTCCGGTTGTCTTCCTCTCACCGTGACGGTGAATGGCACCCAACCGGGTGGCGTAGGCCCTGCAGGAACCTCGACATGGATCGTCCACGTCTTGTTCCCCTCTTCGCCTTCTTCCTTGGCGAAGTATTGCGGCATCTGGTTATAACCGAAATATTGGAGCATTTGCCACAATACTTCCGGGTAGCCGCTACGGTCAGAACAGTGGGAAACTACCCACCCGTTCTCCAACCGTTTATCTGCTGCCATCTGTAAAAATATATTTGAGAAATGTCAAATATTTATTTAAACAGTAAACCATTGAGTTATAACATAAGATATGTCATTGAACCCCTAACACTTGGAAACATAGTTCAAATTTTTAAACAAATTTGACTGCTGATCTGCTGTTACCATGACAGCCCTGACCAGTTTCCATATCAATCTGATTTAGGCCAGGTAAAAAGCAAAACCAGTCCTGGAGCTCAACATCAAAGTTAAAGTTAACTTCAATAGCTTTCCAGAAAGTATTTGGTTGGCCTAAGATCTGTCCTGGTTCAAAAGTTATGAGATGTCAAAGTTAACAGAATTTCTGGGAACAATTGGACAGCACCTCCCTGCTTTAGGTACTGATTTGATCCAAGAATCCCAGTTAATGCTGTTCATAATCTGACAAAACTTTCTGTTACAAAGTTGTATCCCATCTCATAAGGTTTCCATAACTACTTCATTTTCTATTTTTGGATTTTTATGCAGGAAGTTATGCTTAATTTACAGAGAGTCTACAGAGAGTCTTTGCTCTGTCCTGTTTTCTGGACAGTTTCAGCTCTGCTGCATTTTTCGAGTGGTTAAGGGATGAAACACCTCTGGAACTCAACAGAAAAGTTGCAAAGCTCCTCCAAAGCTTTCCAGAAATGTATCATACGACCCCAACCTCGAAAGAACTCAACCTCTAACCTCTGATTAACTTCAGCCTTGATTTAGCTGAAAACAGAGTGCTCTGTCCTTAACATCCTATAAGTTGAAAACTTATTAGCTTTGAATATCCTGTCCAAGGGAAGGAGTTACATCAAGTTTTACTACTTTGGATCAAAACCTTCAAGTTTTTAAATGAAGTTGTTCATTTAGTTGGGTGTGACGTCGATGCGTCACCAGATTATGTCGGTACTACGTCCTCACAAAGGAAAAACCTATACCGGACTTAGCCGGCTTCGTTAGTTCAGTGGCACTAAACGTCACTCGCACACGAATGCTACACGTCTACCGTTTCGTGGTCAGGCTAACTGCAGAAACTCAAACAATCATCAGACTCGGCTGCACACCGAGCCCGGAATCCATACAGTTTGTACACCCGGCCGTCATCACTCGCCCGGATGTTCTCAAGCCAAACACGCCTTGAGTTACGTGATCACGTTTCAGACCACGTGACGGGGTCTCCCATGTTGCACCACGCACGCCAGGGACAGACGTTGCTCGAATACCCCAAACGACATGAAGAGTCGTAGAGGATATCAAAGCGGGTCGGGTTACCTGCCACCCGTGGGGCTCCACCCTTCAGCTTGTGCGCACTGGTGGACAGCGCTTACGTGCACCCCCCAAGACATGAACGTCCCGAGATGCACGATTTTCCGACATAACAATTAGGTTACTAAGCCACTTTCTATATACTAATAACATTCTTATACGGGCTACTAACTCGTTCCTCACTGGATTTTTGAAAAAAAAGACCTTTGTACTGTGTTAAACCTCAAGCGAGCTCTGATACCACGCTGACACGACCCCACTGGTCCTGTCAAGCCAGGATCACGCTGAGGGGTGCTGCGTTGCACAGCACCGTATAACACACGTCAAAGGTACAAAGCGGAAGCGGAAGCTTTATTACATAAACAAGTTTATTAACATGTTTACATCAAAATAAGTTTAGTCCACACTCACGGGCGTAGACTAAGCATCAAGTGCACGTTCAGCCCTCGAACGTGTCCTTGCTAGCACACACGCACACTAACTCTGCGGCGTGCACGACTCCCACTCGACGGGGTTCCCCTCCTGGGGTTCCGTCTCCTCTTCGGGAGTCCCTTCCTCATAGAACCCTGCAAAAGCTTCAAACACAAGCAGTGAGCACGAAGGCTCAGCAAGTCTGACCCGTCTCACCTAAACATGGAACTTCTACATGAGGGTAATGGGTTGCATGAGGGAAAAATCATTTGCAAGGACTCGCCTAATTAGTAGAATCTTACTTTCAAGTTTTAGCAGCAGGTTGTAGAGAACCTTACGCTAAGGCACATGAGAGAGCCGCAATCAAACAAGAAACGCATTTGTCTCATGTACTTTGCCCAAAGTTGAAAAGAACTTTAGTTAGCACTAAGCTACAGCATATCATTAACAATCAATGTCCAGCTTTCAATCAGCAACATTTTAACATGTAACTAGCCTGTTCTTTCTACGTCACGGTACAGTGAACAAGTG
This sequence comes from Neostapfia colusana, assembly GCA_030760725.1. Lineage (NCBI taxonomy): Eukaryota > Viridiplantae > Streptophyta > Magnoliopsida > Poales > Poaceae > Neostapfia > Neostapfia colusana. Next base: position 95,757,576 of record JASWHV010000007.1, on the reverse strand, counting down.
GTACTCACTGACCGCGAGGGACGGCGATTATAATCGATTTACACCTGCAGGGTTACCCGAACAACCCGTCACGTACGCCCGTACTCGATGTTGCCTACAACAACCACCACGGACGCCGTACGCGACTACCTTTCACCCGTTAGCCAAATATTAAACCGGTCCCATCGTCCCGAGCAAGAGGTCTCTGCACGCGCATCTCCGTGCCGCCAGCCGATTTACACCTCGAGCTCTCAACCTACCCTCTGAACGACGGGCAATGCCTCAATGCCCAGCTACCCGAGTTACATCAGTTTCCCGGTTCCCATATAGCCGGTAGGTCTTCGGTACTGTTCTAGCTTGTTCAACAGGCCCGCACACGGCTCGGTCCTCAATCGACACAAGCGGAGCTACAGCACACAGGCCCCAAAGTCCTGCTGCCCTTACTCTCCGCTCGGTCTCATTTTCTTGCCATGTGTATCATGTGCTATCTCTACCCGAGCAATGTGCCTCTAGCCTATTCTCGCGAGTAGTTCCAACTACTCGACTTGTACCGAATCCTACTCTATCCTAGCAATGCAGTGGCTAACGAGGTTTGCAATCCTAAACCCAACCCGTGGTTTTCTTGGCTATGCAGTTGGATTTCCAAACAAGACTCTAATGCACAGAACAAAGGAAACAAGTATGTGCTCAAAACAATAAAAATTTGTAAAAAGGTTGATGCAAACCGGGGCTTGCCTTGCTGCTCTTGGTCGTAGGCTAGCTGTTCCTCCGGAGTAACGAAGTCTAGGACTTCGGGTTCCTCCTCGACCTTAGCGACTACATGATAAGAGCAATGTATGTATTAATTTAAATGTATTTGTATTAACTTTGAAGTTGTGAAGTCTATAACCCTTGCTAGACAGACCTAATGACTGTGAAACTTTTACTGTGGCTTGGTCACAACCTAAACAAAGACTTGGTCAAGTTTTAGTTGCAGCAAAGCTCATTTGAGCCCTTCACAAATAATTATGTCCTTGACCTTAATTGGAACTCTTAGGGTGTTCTAGGAATTTTCATGAGACAAACTATGACTTTCTGAAAACTAGATTTTCAGAGGGTTCTAATGGAGTTGGTCTCACTTAATTTGGAAGTCTCTAACTAAAGATATGAGCTAAACAATTTCAGAGAAAATTCTGAAAATGTTTCTGAACATTTTCTATTTTCTCTGGAACAGTTTTACTAATCACACCATTAGGTGGACTAAATGATCTCAAATGGATCTGAAATTTTTATGGTAGTTCAAGGATATTTTGGTGAACATCTCAGCAAAATTTCAGGATTTTCCTCCAAAGGATTCTCCAGTTAAAATTCCTAACATTTTAAACTTTAAGGAATTAATTCTGGAGAATTAAGGAATTTCATGAAGTGAAACTTGATTTTTTGGAAAGTACTCAGACAGCTGAATCCAGCAAAATTTGGTTCACTCAATTTGGAGCTTTCTAGCCAAAGTTATAAGGATTTGAAGTTTGAACTAAAACTGAAATTCGGGGAAAAGTTTAAACTCTGGCTTGTGGGCCCCGCACACAGTGCGTCGTCTTCCTCCTCGCGCCAACTGCGCAGCGGCGGCGTTCTCCGGCGACCCTCGCCGGAACTGAGTTCCCGGCCACCCCCTGGCCCGAAACTTGCCGCCTGCCCCTTTTCCGACCCCCTGGACTCGATGGTAGGGTCGCCGGCCGCCGGCGATGACCGGAAACCCGTGCGCACCGGTGACAGCACCTGCTAGGGTTCCGGTGAGGTTGGTCCCGCTCTCTCGTGCATCAAATCGACCGGAAATCGGTCGGAGAGCATCAGTAGAGCATGGGAAACACGAACTAGGGCTGGGTGGAAGCTAGAAATACCGGCAACTAGGCTCTCGACGGTGAGCCGAGGTGTTCAGCCATGGCGGCGGGGAAAACGGCCATATCATGGCCGATTCTCGATGGTTTTCTCTAATTCCAGTTCGAGCGTGAGCGCTAGCGTGCATAGAAGCTACTAGGTAACGAGCTCGTCCAACCTTCGTGCATAGAGCACGAATTTCACCCGAAGGTGAGCTCGGTTCTTATGAACTGAAAGGGCAGCCCGGTGCATGTAGCTCCCGCTTGCGCAGGGTCCGGGGAAGGGTCCGACCCATTTGGGTCTTTTGTACGCAGCCTTTCCCTGCATTTCTGCAAGAGGCTGTTTCCAGGACTCGAACCCGTGACCTCATGGTCACAAGGCAACAGCTTTACCGCTGCGCCAAGGCCCCCCTTCCTCGGTTCTTATGAACTGATCGGGAGTAAATTTGGAAATTCTCGGCCGAGGGTTGATCAATCGCCAAACGGCTTTCGGCTACTCCATCTACATACAATCACGCACCTTTCTTGTGTAGAGAAGAGGACGTGACAACGGCTGTGCCGTGCTGTCCACGGGAGCCCGATCGGCGGCGATGTTCGGCTCGCCGGAGAAATGGCTCGTACAGCTCGAAGAAGCTTGCTCACTGGCCAACACGGAGTGTGGGAGGTTGCTCACGATCCCTTGGTGCCGTTTTGCTGTGGAGGAGGCTGTGCTTCGCGGCGATCGGCTTGATCAAGCGGGAGCTCGAGCGGCGGCGATGGCAGTGGAAAAACAGGTCGTGCACGTCGGCAGCTCGGGGAATGGCGACTGAAGCACGCCGGGGAGGGAATAAATAGCCCGGCGGCTGGCCTCCGCCTTGGGGCGCGCAGCAGGAGCTGGCGCCGGCTGCCCCCTTCGGTGGCGCGCGCGCACAGCAGCCGGGAACCGACTGAACTGTGTTTCAGTCGGTTTGTTTTGAGGCAGAGGCTGACATGTGGGTCCCACCCCTCTTTTAACCTCTGAAATTTACTCCTAACAGCTGTGGTAAACAGTGAACCCTATTCTACCCTTGGCAATTCAAATTATTCACCCAAGAGCCATTTGAATTGATCAAAGTTCAAATGAGGTTTGGTTTGAATGAATTTCAGCACAAGTTCAGTTTGAAATTCAAATAAAGCTTGAATTTCTCCCCCTTAGCTCATGTCAAGATCAACCCCAAATGGAGTGAAAATTGGTGTGTGAGCTCACAAAAATGTGCTGAGCAAGAATATGCCTTCCACTTTCAAATTCATGGTATAAAAACAGTTTGAATTTGAATATGTTTTCAAACTGCCCTTTTCCTATCTATACCCAAGATGACCTCAAAAAGGTTTTGAATTTGGGTGAAACTTGGCATGGACATCCTTAGCAAAGTGTAGGAGTTTTCATATGTCCAGCCCATCCCTATCACATGTGGGAAATACCACTTTTGCAATGTGTAAGTTTGTTCTCTAATGAGCATGTTGATAATTGTTACTTGCTCTTCATTTGTGTTCATCATTCTTGCTCAAATGAGGTGTGTGGTGTGGTGATGAACACTACAATTGGGTGTCAAAAACTGAGGCCCTTACACATACCATTTACATCCGAAGGATTGAACACGTGAAGGTCCTACGGTGTCAAGGTGTAAAAGTTGACCCGGTTCAGTTGTCATGGTCATTGTGAGAGGAGCATGTGAACCTGCAACCATCTTAGCATGTCTACAAGACGAGCACACAATTTCTTTGTCCCCTTTAAGCTTAGGCAGCCCACGTATGCGATCAAGAGCACTAACACGTGTGAGATGATCAAAGCCTACGTGACCAAGTCCACGATGCCAAAAATATAAATCTTTGGAATCATATGCAACTAGACATCTATGCTTAGAGGAAGACATATCAAAATCAGCTTAAAAACTCTTCCAAATCGAGACATGTTAAAAATAATCTCACTATTTGAACCTACAACTTTGCAGCAGTTTTTATTGAAAATAATTTCCAGATTTTCATCTAGAAATTGTGAAACAGAAAGCAAGTTGTATTTCGAATTTTTGACAAGTGCCACATCCTTCAAAGTGTAGTGATCATTTACTCTAACCAAACCCTTAGCAATTTTAGGAGTTGAAGAATTATTGGCAAAAGTAACATTCTCTACACGTGACACAAAAGAGAGAGTGGAGAACCATTCTTTGTTTCCGGTCATGTGGCGTGAGCAACCTGAATCCACAATCCAAATGTTCTCCTTCCTCAAGCATGTAACCCACATAGAAGCACAATACATCAATGACTCAATACTGGGGTTAGTTAAAAGGCATTTAGGAATCCAGTACTGAGTCACACGACGTCCATCAGGAATATCATGCGAAAGCTGAGATAAAACAGCAGGTTTATGAGTCAAAGTTTGAGATTTTGTGTTCTTAACTACCGACCTATGAGGTGTTACTTGTGTAGCACAAAAATCAGTAGCTCCGGAGGTAAAAACAGAAGCTCCGGAGGGAAAAAACTGAAGCTCCGGAGGTAAACTTTGAATATTTCTGACTCATAACAGAAGGTTGCATGTTCCTGACATTCGGTTTAGTATGTGCAGCAAATTTTGCATGAAAGTTATAAGATCTAGCTTGCATTCTTTCCTTTTTATGTTGTTTAGCTAGTCTATAACAAAAATCTATGACATGACCATCTCTACCACAATAGGTACAATGAAATTTAACTTTCTGTTCATGTCTAGATGAGCATGCAGTATGCTTATTTGAACCCGAATGTGACAACACTCCTGCAGATTTAAAAACCACTTTTTTTGTTTAGGAACTGTTTGAATCAAACCACTTCCTAATGATTTTACAATTTTAGGTGGATGTTCCTTAGCATGAGCATGTGAATCAAAACCTAAACTAGTTTTATCATTGCAAGACTTGGAAGAATTTAGCAGCAAGTTTAGTTTCTTATTCCCATTACAAAACCGTTCTAATGTCTTATGCATGTTATCAAGTTTATTTGATAGATCAAGTCAATTTTCACATGAAGTTTTTCCTTTTAATTTGCAATTGGAACAATATTTAACTTCATGAGAACGTAAAGCATTGTTCAATATAGAAATTTCTTTCATAGCATCTTGTAGTTTCTTATCAAGATCATCGCAAGTAGAACAATGCAAATCAATTGTAGAACAAAAAGCATCTTTCAAGTTTTTATCATTATGTGCAGCAAGCTTTTTGTTCTTTTCGATTTCAAGTTCAAGTTTATCAAGTGTGGAGGTGTGTGCACTTCTAAGAGAGGACAATTGTTCATATATTAAATCACATGAGGAACAAGAATCATCACTAGGAATCAAGGATTTAAAACAATTAATTTCAGATTCTAGTGACTCAATTTTTACAGCATTGTCCCTAAGCTTTTTGTCCTTTTTCTTAACAATAATAGTGGCACGAGAAATAGCATCACACATTTCTTCGCAAGTAGGACATACCTCTTCGTTGTCACTGTTGTGTTCTGCATCCTCCATACTTGATTTTGATTTACCCGCCATGAAGCACAAGTTTGCCAGATCATCTTCATCTTTATCAATTCCAATGTCTACATCACTCGAGCCAAGTTCTTGAAGTGCGGTGATGAAAATGTTTATCAGTTTGCATCCTGTAAAACCCTTCTTTTTCTTGTTTTTGTTGCCAAAAGAGGACTTGACTTTATTCTGCTTTCCATCACGGTTAGAAGGACCTGAAAGGTTAGAGCAATCTATACGAAATTGTCCTGTCTTACCACATTCAAAGCATCGTTGAGGTCCGGAGCTTCCTCTCCTTCTAGTTCTCACATTTTGCAATGCTTTTGAGAACCTAGTAGAAAGAAGTACTAGCTTCTCCTCTAGAAACTCCTCAATATGTTCCAGGGTTACTGAAGACAGCAAAGCAAGTGTATTGCTAGATGATTGGCCGGAGCTAGGCATATCACGTTGTGAGACAAATGCAATAGTCTTATTTGGGTTCTTACGTGATATAATGTCAATTTCATGAGTTTTTAGCTTAGAATAAAGCACATCTAATGTAAGAGTACTCATGACAGTGGATTCACGTATGGATGTTACTTTCATCTCCCGAATTGACATGTCTAATGCACTTAGTAATTGCCTAGCATTTTCAGCATCTGAAAAAATAACATTGACGCTACACAAGTTGCTGAGAATCTTATTAAAGCGAGCAAAGAGGTCATCAATAGACTCACCGGGTTGCATCTCAAAGCGCATGTATTCTTTCTTGAACATATCCTGTCTTACCTCCTTGATCATGTTGGATCCTTCGTGGTAGTCACAAAGTGCTCTCCACACATCGTACGCCGATCGGAGGTGTGCAACACGGTCGAAGTCGCTCTGAGTTAGTCCTTGTATAATCAAGTTCCGAGCCTTGTTGTTGTTGTCGACATCTCTCATGTTTGTAGCCATGACTTGATCATTTGAAGGCACATCGTAAGGCTTGTACACCTTTTCCCATATTGCAAAGCCTTGCACCTGAATGAAAGCTTCCATGTGTGCCTTCCAAACCTGAAAATCAATACCACTAAACACACAAGGTTTGGCGGAGTATTTCTCCATGATGATTAGTCAAAACACGTGCAAATCAAAAAGATTAGAGCAACCTGGCTCTTATACCAATTGTAAGATCGAAGTACACGTGTAAAGCTACCAGAGGAGGGGGTGAATGGTAGATAAAAACTTTTCAGCGGAAGCAACAAAACACCCTCAGCAGAAAACCGATCTGTTAAAGAAACCGTGTGTGCGACTAATCTAAACGTGTTCAACTGTGACAAAACTAGTATAGATTGTAGATAATCAAGTCACGAAGTCGTCACAACAAGAATCATGAAAATCCGTTGAGTGAAACTCAAGTTACGATCGAAAGATCGAACAAAGGTCAATCTGTCCTACGCGAGAAAAACAGTTCTGGAATACTGCAAAGAAACTCGTGTACATCAGAAACCACAAATTCAATGACCGTAAATTTTCATAGATGATAAATAATCAAGTTGTGAAGACAACCCAAAAAAAATCACATCAATTGGATCTGTAAAACTCGAGTTATGATAAAACCACCGAAGCAAGGTAGTGCTGAACAGAAACTCAACGAGAAAAACTTGTCTGAAACAAGTCGGATGAACAAGGCACAAAAGTTCCTTTAGAATACGAATTTTTTTTATCAAAACACAAGAGGAACAGCCCCAAAGTCGTGCTCTCCACGAGCCTTGGCCTCCCTTGCTTATGGGCTTGTTTGGCATGGCTCCGAAGTCGAACTCCAGTCTAGAGTTGAAAAATTACAGCCAAACACCTGAACTCTAGAAATCTGAGGAGCATCCCAACTCTGTGGAGTTTGAGGAGTTCCACTTCATTTTTTCAGAGTACCTGTTTTCTTGCTCCAGAACCATTCGTTACAGAAGTAGACATGGAGTTGGGAAGTATTTACCCGCTTTTGCCACTGGTTACAAAAAACGGTTCATCTTTTCTTTTCCACCGAGCCTGGCTTCCGTGAAACCCTACCCCGCCCGACGCCTGGCCAACCGAGCCGCCTCCACCGCCTGGCCACGCTACGCCACCGCCCGCCGCGCAGAGCCCCTTGGCCAACAACGGCGCCGCCCTCTGCCACGCCGTCCGACAGCAACGGCGCCCACCCCCGCCGGCCTCCTTCATCAGGCTCCTAACCCGAGCTTTCCCGAGCCGCCACCCTAAGCTTTCCGCTTGCCCGCCGCCTGCGGAACCTTCTTGACTGCCGACCCGCGGAAGATCATCGGCCGCCCGCCGTCCGGCGCTAGGAACTCGGCCACCCGACGATCGTTCCTCGGCCACCGCCGTTGTTTTTCCATCGGCCGCTGCCCCTCGGTACCTTCTCGGCAGCCGGCCAGATCTAGGCCCTCGGCTGCCGGTCCGCCCTAGCCCGTAGGCCGCCCGCCCCTACCTTTCCCCTAGCCAATCACCCCGCCTGTCCGTGCCTTTCCCCGGCGTCGAATTCCTCTCTTCCCACCGTGCCTTCTCTCCGAAAAGGTGAGTTTCCTCACTGTAATTCTCTTAGAAACGAACAACCTAATTGAATGTTGTGGACTCAAGGTGATTTTGTCTAGATTGTTGTATACGGAAATTGATTTTATATTATCTGAGGTTGTTGTTGATTATCGTTGATATTGTGTGATGATAGTAGTTTATATACATATATGCGAGTGCACACTATTGAAACTGTGTCTGTTATCAGCTTGCATGGATCGGGGATCACCATATTTGCTACTCAATATTTGATTATTACACTTTTGCATTAGTAATTTGTGTTTGTTATTATGCTAATAACGTGTAAGTTGGTTTAGATGGTGGAAATTGATTGGAATGTTGAGCCCACTCGAGTCCTTTGTCAATTATTTGTCGAACAAGTTACAAGATGGAATCGTCCAAAAACGTACTTGAATCCAGTTGGTTATGCCGAGGTCGAGAAAGGATTAAAAGATAGACTTGGCATTGTGGCGACCAAGCAACAAATAAAAAATAAATGGGACAGGTTGAAAAAATATTTCAAGGCGTGGAGGAAACTGATGTTGAGACAGACCGGAACCGGTTGGTACTCCATAAAGGGCACAATTGTTATGGATGACGAGTGGTGGAAGAAAGCTCGAGCTGTAAGTGTTGTATGAATGTCATCTTTTCTTATATTATACATATTGTTATATTTTTATTAAGTGGTTGCATGTTGCATGTTTTAGGATATTCCAGGATGTGGAAAATTATTTCTGCCACTATGGTTCTCCACAATTTCATTCGAGAGCATTCAAGTGGTGATGTGGACTTTGATAACTATGATCGAGATTCTGACTTCGTACCTACAATTCTGGATAGGTACAACAAATATGTTGTATGAGCCCGTGCCTCCGATGATTAACCTTTGGAGTCAAGTTTTGTTACGATGGATGCATTTCGTGATAGTATTGCGACATCTCTTTCCCTCACTTGGAATTAGTATGAATATTTATTTAATAACTTTCTACAACAAAGGATTTTAAGTGATTTGTAAGAAGACAAAGATTATGTACTATGCTATCACTTTACTATTGATATATGGTTCAAAAAAGTGTTTGAATAATAAATATTTGCATATACATCATTATTTTTGTAGCAAGTGTTCTAATAAAAAAGTAGTGAAAACTTGTTACATACACTTTGTTATTGTAGAGTGAAAAAAGTCATTATTACTAAAATAATGTATAATTTAAAATATTTTACTAGTTAATATACTTTACTATTCATTAAATGCTTACAATCAAAGTAGCAGGGGTAATAATAGTATTACACCCTTCAAACTCTCTTCTCTGGAGCTTAGAACAGTATTTCAGCCAAACACCACCATTAACACCTCAAACTCCACAGCAGAGTTGCTCCACAGCAGAGTTTTGGAGCAGCGTTGCTCTACTGTGGAGTAGAGCCATGCCAAACACGCCCTATATAACCAGCTCTATGGCCAATCCAATTTAAACTAGGACTCCTACTCCTACTTGGATTCAAACTGTAACTTTCCAATACTGCTCAAGACTCTTCTATACGCAGATAGAAGCAATCTTAAAACTTCCAAACACCTTAGGAACGTCCCAAACATTCCTAAAACAACTCTACTTCATGTCTAACGCGGAATCCTGTTATAACCAACTCGAAACTTTCCATAAACAAACCATCACCGCCGCAGCCGCAGCCTGAGCGCAAAATCCAGCCGGTTGAACCTTTTCAACCATATCTCCACTTCCATATCTCTTCACCACGCCTTGGAACCATGTTACCACGTCCATGCACTCCTTGCACACGTGCAAACACCTTCCAACAACGTCCACGATACCTTCATATGCATTGTTCTTGATCCAAACATGTTGCGCGACCTCCAGATTAACTCAACCACAATTCCTTCCGAACTTGGTTGTTGAACCTCATCTTCTCCCTAAGACTAGTTCAATGGATCCCGCCACCAGCCATGTCTTGAACTCAAGCAACACCTACACATGAATAAACAACCAATACTTCCGAGCACAAGTCCTCGACTTGACTCTCGTTAGTTCCGAAACTACACCATCTTACGTGAGCACCTCACATAAGCATGTTGTAAACCATAGCAAAATGATATCAGCCATAACCACCAAAACACACCAAAAACTTAGTAAAATAAAACTAAGCAAACTTTCCATAAGAGTAAAGCAAGTTCGAAACATTGCAAGTTAAAAGCAGAACCATTGCAATCAAGCTCCGAACCTTACCAAAGCTAACCGGACCTTGAACCGGAGCTAGCAAAAACAAGTCGGACCTAGCCAAAAAAAGTCAGACCTAGACAAAGCAAGTCGGACCTTACGTTGGACCTTGCCGGAGCTACCCAAAACAAGTCGAACCTATCGTCGGACCTTGCAGGAGCTCGGACCTAGAGTCGGACCTTGTTAAAAAGGTGTTTTGGTAGTATTCAAAACTTTTATCGTCAAAGCCAATGTATTCAGCACACATAGGTCTCACAAAACTAAGTGAATATAAAGCAAAACATGATAAATTTTGTTAAATGCAAACCGGAGCTTGCCTTGTTGCTGATGTCAGGGGTTAAATGCAAACCATAGACTGCAGTTATCAACAACAAGGTGTTGGTGGCACGGTGGGTGAAGGTAACAGATATAGAGTATTTTTTTGGATCATTGTCTTGTATCGCAAGGATATCTTGGTTCCACACAAACAGGATCGCCCCTGGTCCCAACTGCTGGGGGTTGCAGGAACTGCAGATTCTGCCCCAAACATTCTCTTGCCAAGGATATGTCAAAATGCCGGATTTTTGTCTCTTGTAGGCAGACTATGGAGGGGTGGACTGACTGGATGACACGGTTTAAGATTTTGCAGCGCACCGGAGTGTTAAGACCACGAACATTCTAGTTGAGAATTACAAGATTATACTCCATATCATAAAGCCAGTGACCACATATGGACTAGGCCATTAGGGCAGCTGTCCAAAGTCAAGCCGAAGAAAAACAGTAGATTGGGCGGGGTCATCAACCAAGAACACAAAAGAGACCCTACACCATATTGACCTGAAGTCAGTGGTGGAGGTGTCTCCATCAGACCTAGTGGTGACACTGCAAACATTCCGGTGGTAGACATGGACACTAGACACCATGGCCAAAGCAAAAGATAGATCGAGCTCCATTAGACGCCCGCAGCCATCGCCTCCATTTTCTTCGCTCACAGAGAGGCAGTGACTTTGTCAATGATGCCATCAGATACACCAGCAGCATTCTTCAACGTGACGATGGTATGTGGTGCCAATGGCTGCTTGTAGAGGTTGGCGTAGCGTTACACGATTGCATTATCAATTGCCTCATTCGCACCAGCGAGGTCGAGATGTCAGATGAGTCGATGAGTGGCCCACAGGGACACTGGGATGCGGCAGCCTGCGTTGGCCTGCCTGGCACTCTGTCGGCTTGGAGGAGGCTGGACGGAGCGTCCACGCGGTGCAGCTTGGTGATGAGCCGGCGGAGGGAGAGCAGCACCCTGGGGAAACACAAACACCTTACCCAGTAAATGATACATTTTGGACTGCACTTCGACGGTGGCTTGGCCAGCAGCAGGCGGCGGATGGAGAGCGGGCTCCGGCGGAGAGATGTTAGCAGCCATGGCAAGTGGAGCCGGTGGGTCCATCATGGGTTAGGGGGGCAGGTCTGACCCCTCAGGCAGGTGGACCTGCTCCGGAGAGGGAAGGACCCGACGCTCCTCCGAGAGCACGGAGTCAACAGGCGCAGACAAGGGCCGAGTACAGACTCTTCTCTGGGGGGGGGGGTGCGGGGCAAGGCGATCACCAGGGGATCCGGCATATCCGTGCTGCACTGATCCGGGACGACTGTACCGGGTGCTGGTAGATGAACCCCACCGGCCGGTCAAGGAGTGACACACTGAGGTCCGGCCTTTGTAATCGACACCGTGCTGCGCCGGTGACAGGGCACGGGGCCGAACCCCAGGGGAGGAGCCTGCCGAGGAGTGTCCATGATCCCATGCGTCCAAAGGAATCGCTTGAGGTGGGGGAAATCAACACCTGAGGAGTTGGACGAGACTAAGGACTGCCCTCCATCTAAGCTATCACCTCTGGTTGACGATGGGTCATCGGGATCCACCGGCGTATAGTTGAGTAGTGGTCAAGATGGATGATCAGCCGGGCTTGGCAACCTCTAGTGGGGTATGCGCCGAGGCCGTGTCTACCTCATGCTGTGGAGGGCCATCGTCACGCCCAGACCGTCCGGAGCCCCTAGGAAAGAATGTGACCATTTTTGACAGAGGCAGAAGACTTGGGTCTCTCATCCAACCCATGAAGCCACATATTGTTGTATCCTCTGTGTTGAACGTAGCCAAGTCGAAGTAGTCGAACAATACAATATCTCTGAGGATTTGGCGGATAGCATCGGCGTCCCAGGCGTGGAGAGGAAGGTATTCAATGCATATCTTCACGTTGAAGAACCATCCCACTGGAAGCTCCATCATGAGAGTCCATGGCCGGAAGTGGTGGTTAACACCCGACAACAGGATAACGCCAGCTTCCAGAGCTTGGACACGGAGTTGGGGCCTGCGAAACTGCACCAGAAACTCGCCGTGCGAGTGCTTAGAGACCTAGAGTGACGAGTCAGGAATGGCTAGGTTTTCTTGGATGGCCAATGACACTTGCTGAGGAGACGCCCAACTTCTTCCTTGTCTGGGCACAAGTTGGAGCGCCTGGCGCCAAAGGCGCTGCAACTCATTGGTCATGAAGCCTCCGGCGATGAGGGCCGCCTGTCCTACGTGACGCCTGGGTCTGGGAGCGCTAGCAGAGGGGCGGCGACGGGGCTTGGTGGCAGGTGATATCCGAGAAGCAACAACCTCCGCGAAAGAATGGGCAAACTTAGATAAATCTTTGTGACCAGAGATCGAGAGGCGGGAAGGTGAGTCTGCTGTGAATGGAAGGGGGCAGGGCGACGCCCATCCCACTACAAGAAAACCATTTATTTTGGTGGGACGAAAGCACACAAAAATAAGCTGAAAGCCCACGAAAATATATATTTTTTGGGGATTGCCATTTTTTCGTGGGCCATAGGCCCATGAAAATAAGATGTCGAAAATGAAATTATATTCGTGGGCGGCCGACGAAAATATAATTATTGTCGTGGGCTGGACAAGGCTCACGAAAATACAACTATTGTCGTCGGCCGACTGACGCCCACGACAATATTTAGCACATTTTTGTCGGCTACAAAAGAGCCCACGAACATTATTTTCGTCGGCCCGAATCAGGCCCACGACAATAGTGCGACAATAGTTTCGTGGGCCATGTCAAGGCCCACGAAAATAATAAAAAGAGTAATTTCATGGACCACTGTTCGGCCCACAAAAATAAAATGACAGTATTTTCGTGGGTTACTATTCGGCCCACGAAAATAAAATGGCATTATTTTCATGGGCTACTCTTCAGCCCACTAAAATAATGTGGCTCGAAAATTGCAGATAATAATAAAGAATAAAAACTGAAATACACATAAACAAAATAATATATCAACCACATAAAAAGAATATATTATTACCATTCAAGTAAATAAACCAAACCGAATTCATTTTACATTAGAACGTTTGTCCAAATTTAAAGTCATTCACGAGTTCGGGTACACATCATTCACAAGTACAAATATTACATGGTCAATACAACATTTTCTAAATTTAGCTTTCCAAACAGCCAACAAATGACCTATAAACCCTAATCTTCCTGGTCGTCGTTATACCTGTATCAAGCCAAAGTGTTAGCATGACTTGATAAAATACAAATGCAAAGTAGGATGTATATAAAGAACAGAGAAGTAGTCATTACCAAATTTTTTGCTTATAGCATTATCGTGCTTAATATTTCATTTATTTGTACTTTAAGTGTTATATTATGGGATTTTGTATGACAATAAGTACCTCTAGCCGTTATCAATTTATTTGAATGTGTTGCACTTCATTTTCTTGTAAGAAAAATTGGAGTTCATTTGTTCACTTAACCTTTTATCTTACTCAAATAATAAGTGTGCATTCCGTTACCCTTAGAAAATGACTAACTTAAGGCATGATTTAAAATAATAATAGTAATCATCTGGTGAACAACTTACCTAGTTGCTAGAGCCAGGAGCAAAGAATTGATCGACACAGTCGTCTTCTCCACCACGTGCTCCTGAAGACGGAGTGTGCAAATTCAAAACAGGTGGGCTCTGCAGGTTTTGTACCCTTGACGATGATCCATTACAATAAAAAATGATACATGTTAAAGTAAACCAACAATTTAAAATAAAATAAAGGAGAATCTAACGAGTATATATATACCTGTGTTCCAGCGGCAATAGGCGGTGTAGACATCGATTGCGAGGAATACGTCGGTAAGTGTGAAGTCGGCGGTAGCGATGGCATTGCGCGAGATAGTCTAAGTTGAGAAAAATATTTGTAAATTGTTTTTAAATTGTTTAGCATAATTCTTCTCTTAATTGTCTATATAAATACTTGAACTCTGAGTAATGTACCTGCATTTGTTATTACCATGTTGAGATATTTGAGAAGTAGTTGTTTTGTGCTTTTATGCACTCTTCCTGTCGTCTCATGTGGTCCTCCGTTTGTTTGAACCGAGGATCATCTACCTGACGCGAACAGCGAGAAGAACTCTGTCCACTCTTTGTTTACCTTGACTCTGAGAGAACCACATCAGAGTTCATTATACCGTTGAACATTGAATACTTACAATTGTAATTATAAGGTTGACACTTGAAAACCAATTTATGAGAATGAAAGAATAAAAGAGATACAAGTTCAGCTCCCGTGACGCTTTCCCCACTGGATTGGTATAAAGCAACGACATGGACGTCTTCCTTTCTCCAATCATAGTCATCTCCATGACGTCGGAATACCTCTTTACCATATTTCTCCTACACCAAAAAATAATTGTAAACCTGCTACAAAACAATTTTATTGTTAATTATGAATTTCAGTAATATGACGCACCAAGTTCTCAGTGGCTGCCGGAGTGCATAATTGAGTGTCGTCGATGCCCATGTGTCCTTTTATATAAGTATCGATGAAAGAGGGTTGCTCGCCACTTTCATTAGCCTTCACAAACATATTAAAAACATGAATTCTCTACAACATACATAATATGAATGAGTTGTAAATTTTCTATACTAACCATTCGCTTCGAAAGGCGAATATGACCATCTCCACCATAACGATGAAGAACTTGTCCACCGGCCTCACAATTGATTCTTTTGAGCTAGATTTCTCTTGATACTCCCTCGATGCCCAATAGGAACATAAAGCATAATAAGCGTCAGAGCATTTAACCATCCAAGGAATCATTACCTGACGGTATTGATCCTCCTCTAAGTAAATTTTGGAAGCTCACAGACGCTTGTTCATCATTTGCCCAAGCTTCTCCTTGTAATACATGCACACAGCTGTGATTCGGGCATTGGACATCATGTCATTTACAACTTTACGCTCTGCTCTATGAAAGACTTTATGTGCTTGTGACTCTAGAGCAGCGTCATGATCATCTGGCAAGCGATATCGTTCCTTCAAAGACAACATTAAATTAGTTAGAGAAATATCATCAAGTAAACATGATGCATTATAAAAAAGTCATACTTAAAAATCGTGCGAGACGGCTCCAGCCACATTTTCATGTACAGCATGTGGAGCAATCTTGAAGTGCTCCCAATTCATTGCTGGTTTTTCTTCGCTTTTTATATTAACAAGACCTGGATAATGGTGACAACATATAGCACCCAACACAGCATTAGGCTGCCTACGATGTCGTTTACCATCCCAATCCAAGTCATCCCATTGCCTACCAGGAATTTTAACGTGATATTACATTTGTCAAATAATATGTATCATTAATTTAATACTTAATTATATTATTACTAACCAGTCACCGATAGGAGTGATCCTTATTCTCTGTTGTGGAGGCACAACCAGCGGGAGGGTGTTTGAAGATCAATATTTGAATGATGGTGCCAAGTATCCTATATCTCTGTCTTCTCCCTCGTCACCTCCCTCATCATCATCCTCAACTTCCTCATCAATATAATCTCTTACCCCAGATTGTTGCTCTTCCTGACGTTCTTGGTGATCATCCGCCTCTTGAATCTCCTGCTCCACTTGCAATTAGAGAAATTAGGTTTTACATGATGATATATTTGTTAACACAATAAAGCTATAGAGACACAAACCTGTTCGTGGGCTTCATCCATGCATCTTTTTAATGCTTCTCGTCTGCTATTATTTGAAGCAATACCTTGGAAAAGAGAGTCCTCACTGCGAGAAGAGCTTGCGGATCGGTTCCCACACTTGCTTGAAGAGCCAAAAAGGCCCTTTGCGATATTATTCAAACCACGTGGCATCAAGCTGAAAATAAAAATTAGTAATAAATAAGTACATAAAACATAAAGTATTAAAAGGAAATAGAACTGTAATAAAAAATATTTACATGATCAAAATTCATCATGATCCGAAGTTCTTCCAGAAACATTTCGCCTGCCAACTTTCTTCTTCTATCAAAACCTAACTTTTTTAGTTCTTCATTGCTTTCTTTTAGGCACTAAAACCACCATCTCTTCATTGTCTTCAACATTGCCTACTAATGTATCAAGGCCTATACCATCATCAATATTGAAAGAAAGTGGGGCATCATCTTCTTGATAAACTTCATCCTGTTCGTCTCGATAACCAGCATCACCCGGGGCATATAACCGTTCTCGTGGATTAACTTTATACATGATCCACCAAGCATTCAACTTTGGACAAGGATATGATAGATAGTAATCCAATTCGACTTGATGAGCAAGAACATAATTATCGCATCCACTAAGTCTTTCTTCATGTTTCATCTCGACTATACCAAATTCATCAATCAATGGTTGAAGAAACACCCCTAAATGCTTCCCTGGATGTTTACGCTCGGGAATTATTAAAGGCAAGAATATGTACTCATATTTCATACATATAGCAGGTGGAAGGTTGTATGTAATAGCAAATACTGGCCAGCATGAGTATGAGGCTGCAGAAGTGTTGAACGATGTGAAACCATCCGTGGCTAGACTAATACGAACATTTCTAGCATATTTTGCAAAATCTTCATCAAAAGAGTCTAGTGCCTTCCAAGCCTGAGCATCAGATGGGTGTGTCATTGCTCCCTCTGTTTCACGCAAACCATCCTTATACCACCGCGTGTGTTTTGCAGTTGATTTAGATAGAAACAACCGTTTCAACCTAGGTGCAAGAGACATGTAACGAAGTTATTTCGCTGCCACTTTTGTCTTTACTAATTCACCATCCTCATTTGTGACCTCAATGTATCGTGATTGTTTACAAACCGAGCAATGTGTCGCATTTGTATTCTCCTTAAAGAAAAGTATACAATTATTAGCACAACAATCAATTTTCTCATACTTCATACCAAGCCCTGCCAACAATTCCTTGGACTGGTACATGCCTCTCGGAAACTTATGATTTGTCGGAAGAATGTCCGATATTATGTCACTGAGATCATCATAGCACTTGTTCGACAAATTATACTTTGATTTGATAGACATGAGCTGAGTCACTGTCGCAAGTATAGAAACTTTAGTGTGCTCATGCAACTCATCATGCGATGCTGAGAGAATTCTATAAAACTCTTGAACTTCGGGTCCAGGAATTTCCACACCTTCATCACCACCACATTCACGATCTAGTGCTTCAATCATGTCACCGCCTTACCTCCCCCACTGGAACGCCTGAAACTGGCGTGGAAGACCCTCTTGCCTACTCGATCTTCCTTCAGATACTAAAAGGAAAGCTTTAGCTCCCGAAAAGAGAAAGGAGACTGAGCGGGATAGGAGGGCCAAGAAGAGCACGACCAAAGGCAAAGGGCACTTTTTCGGCTAAGCACATTTTCTAGCGATTCCTACGATCAATTAACGTACGAGGGTTATGTCCTCGTTTTTCTCTTCTCTCTCATCAACAACAACATTGCTATGGTACAACTCACCATGCTCATACCATGTTTCATAACCATGCATAAAACCAAATCCACAAAGATCTCGTTCCATCTCCATCTTTTCCTTGCATAAAAAGTTACGGCACTTGTTGCATGGACATTTGACAAAACGGTTGGTCGATAAAGAGAAAACCTGACTGATAAATGCCTTAGTGTTGATGGCCCATTCATATGAAGGCGCAGCATTCTTCCGCCAACCATCATACATCCATCGTCTATCATCACCCATGTTCTAGACTAAACAATATAAGAACATAGAACTCATAAATATATATGTTGCAACTAAGAATATAAAGATAGAGAAATTACGTTCATTTACATCTATTGGAAGGGATAGGTCCTAAACCCACCAAGGAGTGACCGAGCGGAGCGTTCTTATAACGAGACGCGGGGTCCGGATCCAGACGAAATTTCGGCAGCATAACCCCGTTGTTCTCCAACTGCACGCTCGATAATGGTGCAGCGGAGAACATTAGGGTTATGCCGTCAAAATTTCGTCCCAATTAAGACCCCGCGTCTCGTCATAAGCACGCCCTCTCGGTCACTCCCAGGCTGTCCAAAAAGGACAATTCAAAACCTACACGCCTGACAGACGGGCCGGTCCAAAATGGGAGACGCATGTTGTATAGGTTACGTGAATCTTACTTTTTGAAGTGATTTACCAGAGAGAGGTAAGAACGAGAGACAGTAGGAAAGAACGATGGAGAGACAGTGAAGTGGTCCAGCCATCCTATGTTATACTCCATCGGGTTCCGCCCGTGATGACATACGAGCCAAGCTTCGCTGCTATGGGCTTCTGGAACAAAACCACGAAGAAAATGGTTCCCGACGGTGCTATACTTTGTTAAAGTGCAGCAATGGAGAGATTTGACTTTTAGACGGCCCAACTGTCAGGCCATAAATGGGCTGTGCCGGGCTGAGCTGACCCGAAGTCTGTTAATTTACATATTGCTATAATAAACCTTCTCTAAAACACACATTAACCATGCAACACTTTACATGCTTCTAAAAGCCCTATCTATTATTTATAAGGTACTAGTCACTTTTCTTTCATAGATGGATATGGTACATGGACGATCATAATAGGCATTAAATAAAAGCACAACACAAAAATCAAAGCATGCACGTTAATTAGGGTAATGAATAATGAAACAGTATTATAACATTATCTTCAAACGAGTAATGAAACTACGATGAATTAGGGTCATAGGTTTAGCTTGAGCTTATGAGTAATTGCCAGGGAGGGGGCAGATCGGCGGGGGGGGGGGGGGGGGGGGGGGCAGGGAGGATTGTTAGCGCTGAATTGCTCAGAACGCACAGTAGAGAAAAATTATAGCATGACTTTATTATTAATTTACGAAACAAACCAAATAAAATCTAACCAAAAAATAGCATACCTAGTCGAGGCAGGGCGTCGACCGAGGTGGCAGCGGCACGGCGGCGCAACGGTCAGCGCTGGAGTGACAGTCAAAGCTTCAGCGGCGGACAGCGGCAATCAGAGCTGAGGTGTCGTTAGGATTACAAGAAGGATGAAAAGAGTTGTACAAAAAAGTAAAGGTAGTTTCACATATGAATAGACCCAGGCTAATCAAATGATGATAAGACAAAGATATAGCCAACTTTGTATTTATATATCAAAGGTAGTTTCACAGAAGTAAAGGTAGTTCCGGATGCTATTTTTATTAAGCTGAGTTAATCTTACTGTACATTAGCTAAGCTAATCTCTTGCTTGCTGTTGTAGTGCTTGCTGCAAATTATCATCACTACAGTCACAATTATATATTGCTTGCTACAAATAATCATCACATCCACAATACAAATTTAATTCTAACATCAGCAGCTAATCAGTCATTTAGACTCTTATGAACATGTCCTTTAATACTTACAGCAAGGAGGCGTGGCGGGTCGGCAAGGCGCGGCGATGCGGCAGGTGCTGCGACCGCGGCGATGCTTCCGCGACGGCAAGGTGTGGCTGTAGCCACGGCGCGGCGCTGTGGGGAAGCGGCGCGGCAGGTTGACGGCCGGGGAGGCGGTAGGCGATGGCGGGGGTCGGCCGGGGAGGCGCTGCAATAGCGCGGTAGGCGACGGCGGGGGTCGGCCGAGGAGGTGCGCGGCTGGCGTGCGACGCCGAGGCTCGTCCGGGGAGGCGCGCGGCCGGCAGGTGACGCCGGGGGTCAGCTGGGGAGGCACGCAGGCGATGGGCGACGGGGCGTGGCCGGGATTGGGGTCGGCCGGGGAGGCGTGCCGCCGGCGGGTGACACCGGGGGTCGGCCGGGGTGGCGCGCGGCCGGCAGGCCACGCCGGCGGTCGGTCGGGGAGGCGCGCGTGTGATGGGAGATGGCGGTGCGGCCGGGATGGGGGTCGGCCGGGGAGGTGCACGGGCGACTGGCGACGGCGGTGCGGCCAGCGGCGGCTCGACAGGAGATGGAAACGGACGCGAGCTATGAGGTGTTGGGCACCTGAGCTATATCGCGATTATTTTCGTGAGATAGGGTTGAGGCCCACGAAAATCAATGTGTTACGAAAATCCACACGGAAATCAAGATCGGACACCGTATTTTTGTGAGCTCTTTTGCAAGCTGACAATAATATCTCCGGAAACCGAGGAGGGACCGTTGTGGCATGTATCGTCATGAGCCACTGGCAAACCCACAAAAATTTGCATGTAAATTGAGATCTGACAACAGTATTTTCGTGAGCTCCTTTGTAAAACCCACGAAAATATTGCCGAAACCGAGGTGGGACAGTTTTGTCGTGAGCCAGACGCAAATCCACGAAATTAGCGCGCCGATTTTCATGAGCTGTGTGCAAAAACCCATGACATTAAATGTACTTTCATGAGCCATGAAAAAAACCCACGAAATTAGGCCCTGATTTTCGTTCGCTTGCCCTAACCCATGAAAATAGTGGTCACAATTTCATGTGCCAGAAACGAAAACCACGAAGATAACATCTATTGTCGTGAGCTACACCAAATCCGACGAAAATAGCACCTATTTTCGTGTGCCAGCACCGAAATCCACAACAATACCTCATATTTTCGTGTGCCACAGGTCGGCTCACGAAACGTTTTGCATTTTCGTGAGGGCCGACGAAAATATGTTTGGCCGACGAAAATAGTTCAGTTTCTTGTAGTGTCCGGGCCCTTGGGAAAGTGGCAGCGGTGGTAAAGGTGACCGAAGTGGAGACAACTCAAACAACAAGAGGGGTCCTAACAGTCTGCTGTGGTGTGGCTGAAAGCTAGGCATCGGAACAACGTCCATGCAAGATGGATAATATATCCAGGGATAGCCTAGGGGCCAGCAGCGGAGAAACCCTCTGCTACATGAGTGACGGGACGCGAGGTTTACGGCCGTGCAGGACAATAGTCCACCCATCCTCAAGCTGTGCCAAATGTCCATCTGATTTGACTTGACCCCTAGGGTCACCAGAGATGAGAGAGGGTCTAGCGGCACGCGGCAAGGGCAGCGGAGGGCCAATGATTGAGCCAAGATTGCACGGTGGTGGAGGTGGCCGAGAGAGTGATAACGTGGACTGGCGAGAATCATCTTGCAGGGTTTTCCAATTGCACAAGATCGGGCCAGATGGGATAACACCACGATTTTTGCGTGTCCCAGAGCGGATGACAGGTTGGTGGAGCGGTGGATTCATGATGAAAGCAGGCGGAGGGGACAGCGAACAACACAATTTCCCAGGATGGGGTAACTGCGGCATGGGGCCGGAGATCAGCAGCGGAGAAGGGGCGATGGCTGTGTTTGGGGCACGGTACGCCGGCGCCAGCAGCATGGAGGACAATTCTGGCGACAGGAGGGAGGGTACCTTGGGCGGAGGTACATCAAAAGCTGGTGGCAAAGGAGCTAAAATTGGGGAGGCATCTTCGTCCGAGACCGAGAAGCTCTCATAAAGAATGGGGAGAAGCCAGAGGTTACCTTCATCGACGCCGGCCGGAGGTGGGAACGAGGGAGCTGGGCTTGGGGAGCATAGCTCCATAAAGGGCAATGATGGGAAGGGCGAATTCGACGGCCAGCGCAGAGAGGGAATGCAAGCTTGGTGGAGGCGGGTGAATGAGAAGCGGCAGGGCATGCGTGAATTGTGGGGGAAGGTGAGTGGGAGCTGGGGGCGAAGCGAACGAGGGCCGGGGCGTTTGGGTCCGCCGGCGCGGTGTGAGCGGCCGGCGTGGGTGGTGCGAGGTTGGTCGCCGGGGCCGGAGCAGCCATCGGTGGTGCGCAGGTGGGAGAGTCGGGAGAGTGTATTGTTCATCGGTTGTGAAATTAGCTATCACCAAGAGTAGGTTTGGTTGGGAATCTAAGATCAAATTGGCAACAACCATTAATGAGAAGTTGAAGAAATTGTTAGAAGCTCAGCAGAAGTGGAGAAATAAATATTTTTCATACTATGATGATTTATATGACATTTATGATGGTATTTTGTGAACCATGACAAAACAATATTCCGTATAGTACATGTAATGGCTCTAAATATTCCATAAGGACATCTGATTGTCATTTGGAGAGAAACAACACATATTTACCCTCACAGGAGTATAGCCTCCATGAAACTGAGCGAAGATAGAGGAAGAAGTTAGAAGATCCGATCAGCAAAGAAAGCCTTTGAATGCTGCTGCTGCTATTAATTAAGTTTTATAGCATATTATGGATCAGGTGCATCCAAGTGCTGCACTTAAATAATCCATATGTACACGTCGAGACACAGGCCCAACATCTGTAGCTGCATCCAAGTGCTACACTTCATCTGCAAAAATGCTCCAACAGCATTTTTTAAATACTGCACAACCAAACATGTCACAAGTTTTCTCAAACTGCAAAAAAACACTTGTTTTATTCAAAATATAGAACTTCGATCTAGTTTACATGAATATAAGATTGAGATGATTTTAGCCTGTTATCGTGTGTAGTATATCGAGAGGTGTGTAGCAATGCATCCACAGCCAACAGGATTTGGTCCCACGGATGGTTTCATAACATTGGAGTAGTAGCAGAATAGTGTTTGTATTGTTTTATAACGGCTACCTGTGCTAGCTAGTTTCCAATCCGGCACAGAATACTCCGTATATATAGCAGGGATTATATTTCTTCCAGTTCCAAACATGGAAAGCTATGTTCCATACATAATAGAAAGGGAGGTTTTGCTTACTGATGCAGTTAAATGTATATTATAACCGAAGTTGCTATCTAGCACGCTTGGAGGAGGCTCCCCCGCACCAGAGAGAGAGGAGGCGGCGGATAGGCACTGCCAGCCATGATTTGGGAGGAGCTCGCACCGCCGCTCTACGCGCCACGGAGAGAGAGAGAGATAGAGAGAGAGAGAGAGATAGATAGAGAGAGAGAGGGGGGGCAAAGCAATGAAATGGTCAACGGGGAAACAATTTGACTGCCAGCTCGCTTGATGTTGGGTGAAATGCACTCGCCGTGACGTCTACATTCAGTGGTTCGTACAGCTACGTTGCGTAAGACAAAGGCCTCCATGCATAGATGTCAGCTGGCTAGTTGGCCAAATTCAATGCCAAATATGAACCAAGACACTACAACTAATTTCTACCCAAGTAATTCATTACGCTGAAGTGCACATATATGAGTATGCATGCATGTACAGCTCTTGTGCTTTACGTATCCATTGGACTAGATTTATGTAGTACAATTATTGATCAGACCAATAATGAACAGAAAAATACCCACAATATAGAATGATCCAAAAATTACAATGCGGTTAGCTAAACTAAATAAACATAATATCTTTAGGTATCCAATTGCCTAATGAGAGTACACAGACGATCTGGTTCAAATTCAAAGGAATCCAGTAATACATTGCCATATATCTTTGATACATTCATTTCTATATATGCACATTAGTTACACTATGATCCTGTTGAATAAAATTGCTAGGATCAAACAAACTATCTTAGCCATTTACATGTACTGCGGATATAACTAGATTGCAAAAAAACTAAACTTGCTTCGTACCGGTGCATGCATGTTCTTCCAGGAATTTGAGGTGGGGAACGTTTCTTAAGAAGTTTTGTTTGTTTCTATATGTCAACATTCTGAATGTACACAAACCAAGGGTAACAACAGCCGAACCAGATCAAATCACTGCAACAAGTTATTACTCATGTTAACTTATTTTAAAACATTATATATTTAAAAAAATTATGCATAAATTTGGTTGTTGTAAAATTATATGAACAGCAGCCAAAAAGGTGAAGAGGCTTGTCTAAAATGATAAGATTTTCACGAGACGACTTCACATGTTATGTGTTGTGGAGCTCCTGACTGACGGACATGTTTGGATCAAATATCATCTCAGAATTAGATACATTGTACTGATTATTATTGTATTCAATTACTTTTAGAACTGGCATATCAAAATTTATGACATGAAAATAAATAAGCAGGCATCTTTGGTAGTAATTTAATGCCTTGGCTAGTACTCACTCGGTGTGTGAATGATATGACCCTGCCAATTATTTCACATACATTAATATTGTTCCTTCTGTCTCTCTCCCTCCCTCCCTCCCACTCTCTCTCTCTCTCTCTCTCTCTCTCTCTCTCTTCCATTATTCAGGTGATTTTTCCCACCCTGAGCTGTTGGGAGATTTGACTATATTCTTTCAGTCGCCTAAAAGCAGCATTTCCCCCTTTCATTTCCCGAAGCTATCATCAGGTTAAAGTGAAATCTCTGTACCACTATAGGATAATTCAACTTTGTTTCTTACGCTCTTTTGAGAAATCCTCCAAGCAACAACAATCTTTTGTTAAAAATTCTGTTTGCAAGTTCTTTTCTCCAGATCTCTCTGAAGCATCAACTTTTCTAAAGGTCATAGGCTGGAATAAAACCTCAGAAAACTCATCTCACGAAGTTCTCTATGGCTTAGTAGGTTTGTCAGGTTTTTGATTTGTCATCTTTATTAGACACCCACGCACGATATTGGTACCAGAAGATTTGTACCTCACTTATTTGTTCTTACTAGCTATTGAATGATCTGGAATCTCTTATTCGTTTCCTATTAGAACTTGTTGTTAAGCCTTTTTTCTGGTTGTTCTTTTTCTGTTAGCTGGAGATCTTGTGGATCTAATCACAGATTTCATAGTTTCCTCTGTGTGGTATAAAGCTTCATGTTCTATTCTACTATTTGACTGGGCATTTAGTTCCTTGACAAAATAGTCCAAAGTTGTTTCTTAGGATCAACTGCGAAAATCTACCAACACGAACTATTGTTTCCTCAACCATTTGCCGACCTTTTTGTTTTCTTTATTTTCTTTAACCATTAGACACTGGATATGTTAAGTATGGTTGTAACGCAAAATGTTTATTTTACCTACGACTTGATGTGTATGTATCTTATTTGTTTTTATTGCTTATTAAACGAGTTCTGAAACTACACTCATCTTACATATGCCATCTATTTTCATTTAGTTCTAGGTCATCATCCTTCAGGTGACGATTTCGTTAACACAGTCCCTCGTTTCATGGTTTCTGCACTCTAGTATTAAGAACTCCATTTCTCTTTATTCCCCATAGTAGAATACCAGTGGGTTTAAGTTGAGCCAAATCAAATTTCCTCTACATCATAGCCAGAAATTGTTCATAGGACCCTTCTTCTTAGCAATAAGAACAGTTTTCTTAATTTTTTTGTTAACATTTAGTTATGCTAAAATTTTCAGATCATGCTACAGTATCAACATTCCTGAACGTATATGATGGAAGAAGGACTACAGCAAACTCATATATCACAAATCTATTTATGACCTTGTAAGTTACACTATGTTTTTGTCATTTTTTTTATCTGTGCAAGAAAACTATATATGTTTGAGAATGCTAATTTTCAATCGACTAAAATTTAAGGCCATTCACTCAATGTCTGAGATGTCTGATTTGTTTCAAGATCTATGCTCTTGTTGTTAGTTTTTTTTCTGTTTTTGTAGGATTACTTATTGACTATATATATTAAAAACATTTATTGATGTATTTACTATAGAAAAAATATAAGTTAGGTCTAGATCAAAGGGTTGTGAGCATTGGGTGAAAGGACCCTATGTTTTCAATGGATTGAAAAACACTCCCATATATATATTAATTTCCTTTAGTTCTGCACGCAGGAGGGTGTCCTTACATTATATAGTTTCTTTTATGTTGACTGTCATGTAGACTCCTTTTTCTTATATTAAATAGACCCCGCAGATCAACCGTGGTTTTATCTATGTGAATTTTTTTGTTGTGCTATCATATGTCACTGAATGTTTTATGCATAATGAATCAGAGAGTAGATCATATATAAAACATAGGACCGCCCTATATTCGTTCTTGGTACATCTTGTAGGCAAAAGGCCACGTATATGATTGCAAACCATCATTTTTCTTTATTTTGTTGGTGTTGTGGCACCTAATGTGGTCACTGCTCTCAGCTCGCTCATGTGAATTCATAAAGTAGAGACGATAGACGCAGATTGTTTATTGTAGTGTAGTTATGATCACCATCTTTTCATTGATCTGTATATGCCAAATACCAAAGTGCATGCACACGGTCTCACGATGACTGGTCTTCGGGCCGCTTCCTGCTGGTGCACGACGTGCCCTGCAGTCTCAGTGTCATCCGCATCGTTCGGCCAGGAACTTTAGCGTGAACTGAACCCGGAAGACTAGCTAGGGACTCGACGTTGAGCGGACACGCACGGTTCCAACCAACTCAGCCAGTTACAACATACATGGGAGTAAATGTAAAACTAATCTAATGCATTAAGATTATTTAACATTTCACCCCCATTTACACCCAAAAATTTTCAGTTGCTGCCTTATTTCTACCAGCTAACTCTGCCGAGCGCCTTGGCCACAATATCAGCAAGTTGCCCATTTGTCCCAACATGATCACGTTCCATTCTTCCTTCTTCTCCAAACACATAGATGTAATAAAACCTTGTATTAATATGCCTCACTCTATCATGAAATTTAGCATTCCTTCTCAGTTTGATGGCAGTCTTGTTATCCGTCCAAAGCATGAATTTATTGGATTCTTCTCTTGCATTTCTGCTAAGGCCTGCTGAGAGCCAACTCCCCTGACAGACAGCTGTTGCAGCTGCTGTGTATTCAGCTTCACAAATGACAGAGCTACAACTCTCTATTTCTGATAACTCCATGTTATCAGATTCCCCCCCCCCCAAATTTACCACACCAGTTGTACTCTTTTGTCATTTATATCTTCTGCAAGATCACTATCGTTGAAACCTACAAGCTCTGAGTGTTTCCCACAAGTATAGCTGCGCCCATAGTCAATGGTTCCTGCAAGGTATATATCTCAAGATATGCTTAACTGCAGCTCAATGTAGCTCCCTTGCCCACTAATATCAAATTTGCTGTGATATAGGTGTTGCTTTATGGTTATGTCACAGGGGTTATAACAACTCATGCCACAAGCTCCAAGATCTTTAGTGTGTAGGCTTTCCAACAGAGAAAGGGTTCTCCATCAAGTTGATTCTCCTCATTCAAGATATAGTACCTGAGCTTGCTATGATCACTCATTCTGAAACTCTGTCTCGTTTCCTTCTTGAACTCAATGATTTCTTTCTCAGTCGGACCATAAATTCTCAGGTCATTAACGTAAACACCAATTATCAAAAAATTTGTTTCACCTCGCATGTACACTGCATGCTCAACGTCACTGCTTTTGAACCCATGTATGTTCAACTCTCGTTTAAGTCGAGTATTCCATGCTCTTGGAGGCTTACGAAATCCATATAGCGCCTTAACAATTTTCAACACTTTACTATATATAGGGTGATTCTCATCTATCAACACAGGTGGTTGATGAAGAAACACCTCTTCCTGGAGCCTTCCATCCAAAAATGTTGATTTTACATCCCTGTGATGCACCTCCCATTTTTCATTAGCAGCGCCATGGCCAACAGTTGACTGTCTCCTGCTGTGCCACTGGAGAAAATACTTCATCACAGTCCACCCTCTGTCTTTGTACATAACCTTTGCCAACTAGCCTAGCATGGTCCTTTTTCACTTGAACACCCATTTGAGCCCTATAGCTTTGTATCCGAAGGATAAATATGTGAGTATCCAGATCTTGTTCTCTTGAATTGCCTCTAGCTCTTCCATCATAGCACTTTTCCAGCTCTTCTCATTCAAAGTTTGATCAACACTTGCTAGTTCTTCTGCTGTTAGATGTCATAGACCTCAATATTGAAAATTCTAAACCTCTTATTTGATTCGACCATGTGTGCCATGGCATGATATCTCTATGCATGGTACCCCTTCTAAGTCGACTTCACCTGTCGGTGGTGTCACCCACCGGATCCCTACTGGTGATGCTGCACCAGACATAGAATGCAGCGCTCTGGGTAAGCCAGTGGTTCCTTGAGCACTCACAAGCTCTGTTGTCGACAATTCAACAGTCATCAACCACTTCACACTGAATGTTGAGTCTGAATCTCCCATACTTGACCTAGCATCGCTCCAAGGCCAAAACCTTTTCTCTTCAAATTTGATATCCCTGGACCCAGATATTTTCTTGTTTACTGGATCAATGAGCCGATAAGCCTTAGAGTTTGGCTTATATCCCAAGAGCACACATTGAATTGATTTGCCAGACAGTTTTGTTAGACTAGACCCAACAATCTTCGCATATGCTGTGCATTCAAAAGTGTCAAAGTGATGTACAGAGGGTTATCTTCCTGTCCAATCTTCATAGGGTGTTTTTCCCCCAAACTCCTCGATGCTGAGCGGTTCAGAGCATATACTGCTGTCTTCACTGCCTCATCCCAGAAATAGTCTGGTACATTCGTGCCTTTCAACATACACCTAGCCATTTTCAACTACTGTCTGATTTAGCCTTTTGACAACACCATTCTGCTGTGGGGCATAAGGTGCCGTTGTGAAGTGCTTAATACCAAGCTCACCAAGATGTGTATAGAACATATTGGAATTAAACTCACCACCTTGATCTGTTCTGAATGCCTTCAACTTCTCTCCAATTTCAGTTTTAGCCCGAGCCTTGATCAACTTGAAATAGTGCAAAGGTTCATTCTTGGTGACTAGGAGCTCTACCCACATGTATATACTGAAATCATCAACTATGAGTAAGAAATACCTTTTTTATATTGGTTTGGGTGGATCGATCTGACCACATAGGTCTCCATGAAATAGATCTAGATCCTTTTTCAGCAAAAGTGTGGAGTAGACTGAGGAAGTGATTTGCGATGATAGTTACCAAGTATGTTGGAGTTGTGGATCGATGAATGAACAAACTAAGAAAGAAAAGACGAAGTACAGGTGACTAACTCGCCCATTTGTATTCAGACTCCACACATTTATAACCAAGTACAATGACCACTAGAGCATGCAACCCAACAGCTTTCTGCATGCTACTGCCGCACTCAACGCAACAACTTTCTGCATGGCTGAGCCGGAAGGACCTGGCCTCATGGCCTACCTTATCATGTGCATGCTATTTGCTTCTTTGACACGGCCACAGCTGGTACAACGCAAGAGAAATGGCTTCCTCCTCCTGACCGGTTTACTTGCTGCATATCTGTTGCTGCCTGTTGCGTATTCCTATCCGCATAAGTCGCAGCAACATGCAAGGCGTGCGTCCACCAGCAGCCGTGTCAAGCGCCACGACTTCAACGGACTCCAGCAACTCAATACGCACGTACACATGTACGCCCATGCGCCATGATCCACACGTTCTGCTCACCAACGCCGTGAGAGCCGTTAGCTCGTCTCTGACGTTGTGGCACCTTCCATGAAGACCAGCGCCACTCCTAGCAGACTCCTGCAGAACGCACGCCGAGCCATTCTGGCTGCATTGACAAACTCACACACACGACGCGCACGTCCGAGACAGGCCTCGTGACGTGGTTTATTCCAACAAAGTAAACAACTATCACATACTTGTTCAACTCGATCTATGATCTGTACACCAGCTGTCATCTTTTTCTTGCCAAGGTTATGAAATGCCCTGAAATTCAGGTGGATAAATCTCCCATGCCATGGCCAGGCTACATCACCAGTTTTGGCCATTAGACAGACTTATTGTGCCAGCTTCAGCCTTGCAATATACTACCCATTGGCCATATGCGGTGCCTCGATGAGAAGCACACAGCCACGATCGAACATGCGCAGCTCACCATTCTCCAACACCCTCTTGCAGCCTCATTCAATTTACCCAAGGCTTACAATGTTGTTGTTGCACTTGGGTATGAAATAAACCTTAGCAAGTACCTTGAGTTCATGATGACACCTTGTGAAGATTACTGAGCCCAGACCACATATTTCAACAACTGATCCATTGCGAAAATGAACTGTTCCCTTCATCGTATCATCCAAATATAAATGCAGAGGACATTCCAGTCATGTGACTGCCGCCTCCAAAATCCATGTATCATCCATCATCAGGACTTATCACAGGGAGCATGCGGGCTTCATTTAGGTGTACATCTTGTGACGATGCTGGCTGATCTGCATCTGTCCTTGATAGATGTGCCTCCTCCTTGTGTTTCCATCGTTGTTTACAAAACTCTTCTACCCGGTGTCCCTGGATGCCGCAGTTGCGATATTTTACCTTTCAAAAGGGTGTGCCCTCTGATGTCAGCTTCATGAAGGTGTCACAGCTCTTGGCTCATGCGCCAGCCTTTCTCTTCGCAGGGCAAGTGGCCGCCTGTCCTATTGTCATTTGACGAGGACTGAGGCGCCAATATGTGTGTGTAGTTAGCCAACATTTGTCCTTGGCTAGCAACAGGCGCCCTGAGCTTGTCCACGACTTCACCACTGTTGTCGCCCAGATGATCTTTCACCGCATGCAACCACCCAGCTACTCGACCGTATGTTGTTTAGATCAAGCAAGGTCTCGATCGAGAGAGCTATCTGCATGTAGCATGCTGGAGCTACCCAAAGAAATTTCTTAACGACACATACCTCATTTATGGATCCACTGAATGTACGAAGACTGTTGGTGAGGCCAGAAATTCACATGGTGAATTCATTGATGGCTCCACCATTCTTGAATTGGTGTTCTCGAACTCCCTGAGAAGTTGTTGGGCATTCGCCCCATCAATATGCTTGTCCCCAACGTGCCTACTTCTCACTGCCTACCATTCCTTCTTTGCACTCCTCTTCAAACATAGAGCCATGTGCATGTCGCCTGGAATCCCTCTCAGTATGGCAGCGAAGGACAGCCTGTCTTCACGACGTTCAACTTTGCTAGACTCGACGTCATGACACACTCCTGCTCCTCGAGGTTCACTTGCATCACAAGGGATTGTTGGCTGTAGATCGTGTGTGTCAACATTGGGTGCACGAGAGAGCTGCTCGCGTCCTACACCACCCGTTCCACCATGATAGGGTCTGACAGGTCGCTGGTGCCATCGCCCTTGCCGCTGGTGTGATCTCTCGGTGGCGATTTGCATGAAGATTGAATGTTGCCCATTGTCTACCGACCCAAAGCTTTGTCTGGGCTCTCTAGTACACATGTTGACGCTGCAGGACCTAATGCGATGAACTCCGGCTTTTGGAATGTCGAGCTCTCACCATGAATTCACAAAGTAGAGACTTTATATTATCACCATCCTATCATTGATCTTTATATGTCAAATACAAAAGTGCATGCAAATGGTCTCAGGATGCCCTGTCTTCACGCCACTCCCTGCTGGTGCTTGACATACCCTGCAATCTCGGTGTTGTCCACATCGTTCGGCCAGGAATCACAATGTGAACTAAACCTGGAAGAGCAGGGACTTGATGTTGAGCGAGCATGCACGGCTGTACCCAACTCAGTCTGCTACAAAGCATAAATGGGACTAAATGCAAAACTAATATAATGCAACTAGATTACTCAACATATATCACACAAAATCATCTTTGGGCATTGCATATCAGATATTTGTACTTTGTATTATCGCAAAAGATTTTTATTCTTCTTTGTGTACTTCTCATATATGAAGTGTCTGCAACTTTATTTTCCAGGAAATAGATGGAGTCTTTCACAAGAGGCTATTAGGATTAATTCTAGTTCAGTCATCCTTTATGGCATAAAGATAGCGGATGAGCTTTGGTGGGGCATTTGGTGACAGGCAATATCTCAGAGTTTAATGTGGAAGAGACTGAAGTTTTGCAAAGCAGCAGAGTGGACAATCCTTGTGTAGTCATGGACAAGAACATATCTTCTGTTGAGGAGAATGACAAGGGAGATAACAGTTCCGAGCAAGGTTCTGGTGGAGAACTGTTTGTGAATAGAGTTGCAAAGAGTGGCGTAGTTCTCAAGTTCAAGGTCAGAAAGTATGGGACATCTCATTCTTCATCAAATGTTTTATCACGTGAGCTTACCTTTAGCGGGGGAAAAAGTGCCAGTGGTCAATCGGAAAACTTGGAGGCTAACACTCAGAATTTGTCGGAACAATCAGGGATGAGAAACACAGAGCCCAGGAATAATAAAATCTCCTTTCCGGACAGCGCTATGGGAACTAACACAGACGAAGAAATAATCAGGCCCGAGGAGACGCTGAACAATAGTTCCATGGAAGCTGATCCAATGGTTTCATTGAAAAGTGTTGCAATGGACACTTGTACGACTGGTGTAAATGGAACAAATTCATCTCAAACCGCTGAAATATACAGCACAGATAATGTAATAAATGGACTTTGCTTGACGGCAAATCATGAGACTTGTGCTTCTGAGAAGACATGCAGTCATCAAAGTGAAGAGCACATATGTCATCAGTGTGGCAAGGGATTTAAGAGCATTGGTTCACTTTATGGGCACATGGGATGTCATCGGCGAGAGGAGTACAAGCGCATACGCATGATGCAAGAACAGCCACATGTAACGGAGACCTCAGGCACTGTGATCCAGAAGCGTGAGCTGAAGAATGTTTGGAAGGCGTCAAAAACTTTGATAAAGATATCAATGGTAGCTGGGCCGCACCCGGTGCATAGTTCTAAAGCAACTGATGTGATACGCTCAAGTGAAGATATCCATGAGGATACAACAGACATGATGGAAGTGGCAGACCTATTGATAGAACTGTCACAAACAGTAAGAGAGGATGTTGTGAAGGCTCCAGAATCACCACCTTCTTCAAGGGTTTTCACGTGCACACCATGCAATAAGGTATTTGATTCATACCAGGCTCTCGGGGGCCACGTGTCTAGTCATAACAAGCCAAAGACCCGAAAGCTTGTGGACATAATTGCTGGCAACTCTAGTGGTAGCAGCGAGCCCCAAACTTTTAAGTACTTGTGCAGAAAGTGCAATGAGAGGTTCCCGACAGGTCAATCGCTTGGCGGACACAAGCGTAAGCACTGGTTTGAGGAACACAATGTGTCACCAGTCACTGATGGGAATGTAAAGGCACCAGTGTCACCGCCTCGTTATACCGTGGAGGCATCAGGGGCGGCACTGCCTGGCCATGATGATCTGCAGTCTACAGAGACAGACCTGAAGGAGGTTGATGACACTGTCAATCTGCCGGTGCCAAAGGCTTACGATGTCGTCCAGCCATTCCAGGCGAACAATTTGGCTCACAAGACTGAACTAGCATCAGGAGTTGCTAAGACCGTGATTGACGCCGACCGAGCTTCCACCAGCTTTTCGGATCCTACCTGTCGAAAGATGTAGTCTCGATTTGAATAAGTTCACTTGAGGCCGACATAGGTGAAGTGAACCCCTGATTATCAGCTTCGTAGATCTCTCTGATGGTTGTGACTGGGACACTACAGCGCACTGGGACTTTATGTTGTCCTGTATTTGGATTTATTTGATGTGTCTCTTGTACTCATAAATATCGTCGGCTCTATATTATGGTGAATAATTATCTGTTGATCTGTTTTGAATTATTTTATTAGGATCCAATAAGTATTATGCTCGTTATATATAGCAAAATGAAACTGCGCTTTGTTCATGTTTAAAAGTTTTCACTGCTCGATAGCTTTGGGATACACAATCGGTTCCTCATGTCAGATAACTACTCTATAATTTTTGCCTTTTTTAAAGGCCCAGCCCAACTGCCCAATATTAATAATCTAATAAAGAAGAGTTGAGGGGCGCACACACTAAGCTGCTAGACACCTGATCGTGCCACAAGGGTGAATCCTATATATGGGGCACCAGACGGGAGTCCTATTTAAGACTCGTGTGCATACTTCACGTAATCTCAATGAGGCGAAGAATGTGACTAAAACTAATAAAAAATATGAATTAAAGGATCAGTTATCATCCGGGAAGGCAAACATAGTTGTGGACACCATCTAAGGTAAATATTATTTTCCACAGTTGTCAAATTGGTACTAAAATTTCTTCTCTCGATTAGAAGCGAACGTGAGGATTTTACCACATGGGCCATTGTGTAATCTTGCACTTATTGCTACTATTCGAGAAGAAACTATCGAGGCTCGAAGGAAGGATGCACTAGCACTATTCATAACTGCCTTTTTTACGTGCTATAGAACCGGTACTAAAAACTTGAAGTTGATAATATAGACTATGAGTAGCGATTACAAACTGGTTCTGATAAAAGTTATGCATGATAACCGGTACTCATAGATGGCCTACCAGAATTAATTACAGTTTTAAACAGATACTGATAAGCACCATGTTAGCAGCAGTTCCAACTTCAAACCAGTTCTAATAATCACATTTTCTGTGGTGCTGCTTGTTATGAACCATCACAGATATATATTTACGCGAAAATAAATAAATTCCCTTCTCATGACGTATAAAATCACACATACCTTAATATATAAAAAACATTTACAAAAGTTAAAACATATAAACAAAATCCACAGAATATATAAACATTAGTCCTTACAATAGACTCAATATTACTATCACACAATGTCTAGATGCCACAACGTAGACCTCATGATTTAAAAGTGCATATGTTATATTCCTTGAGCCCATTGTCCCGACAGAAAGGACATCCAACCGCCTTCACAAGACGGTGGTTTTTGAATTTGCGCCTATAAACTCAGCCGTGCACTCACCACAGCTTGGTAGTTATGTTGTTTGTCGACATTCTCAGAATGGTAGGAATCTGATCGCCTTGTAGATGGTAGACGATAAATGCTGCAAGCATCGGTGACTCATTTTTTTATTACATGGTAGTTACAAGCTTTAGGACTACCGTTGAAAAAACTATCATGTTAAATACATGTCATGTTCTTGAGTAAATGAGTTTATAATATTCTTGTGAGAATGACAAGTTCAAGAGTGGTGTCTGTTCTTACAAGCTGATCATTGAGTGCATAGGCATCGATCATCCTCTTGATCCATGACAGCAGCCCAATACAAAATATCTCATGTCTTCTTGTCTGTAAATTATTGCATTGTAAAGTTATTAATGAATGAAGATAGATGAATATAATTCAATTCATTATGACATGAGATAATGAGAAGGCGTGAACATATGACACTAACTTAATGTCATTATGGACTTGAAACTCTGATGACATCCATTGAGCCCAAAGGCCTTGACTATGAACAACACGCTTTCTTCGTATCTTAGCAGAATAGTTTCACCTTTGGTGATACCATTGGATGCTAAAAACTGTGACCAGCAACCTAAAAAGAACACATTATCTGACCTGTCCTTCTAGGCCTCTACAAGCCAGTTTTTTTATATAAAATTAGGCAGGAGGATGAGAGAGAAAAACGTTGGGTACAAAGTTTTATTTACACAGAGATACAGAGCAGCTTGAGCTGCCCCCGGGCAAGCACACAAAAAAATAGATAAAAGGGTAGGGAACGAGAAGTGAAAGAAAATGTCACCGGCCATGGGGAGCTATCCTATCGGGCATGAGAGAACCGTAGCCTGGAGTCGTCAGTGGCTGTCAAATAACCACTGGTGGATGTCTGATTTCTAGTCTCCGTCTGTTTGCATTTGCATGTTGTGTGCCTGTAGCCATCATGGTTCAAACCCAAGTGGCAGAGTTGCCATGGCAAGCTTATAATAGTCTCTTTCCTTTTTGACAGTAACACAACCTATAGCTTGTTATTTTCTTCGCTTTGAAAGACTCCTATTAAGCTCATTCCAAACATTACACCATGTATAAAAAAATTTCCCCATTCGCTTAGATCCGTCCTTTCTTTTTATACCTGGTATTGATGATCTCAATCACTCGATCCGGGATAGTTCCCAAATTATATCCATGCATATCTGCACCTTCGGTTGTAACCACCTAATAACCTTTTTCATTATTATTGCAAATGGATTCCATTAGTAGGTGGTTAGTGGTTTCCACTTTGTCTCAAGGCATAGCGGACATATAACATTGTTGTCCCATCCTTTCTTCTCCAGGTTATCCACCATTTGTAGCCTTTTATGCAACGCTTGACATGCAAACCAAAGTACTTTGGGCTCTGCTTTGAACTTTCATACTAAAAGAATGTGGAAATGACTTTGAATTCCCTGTAACTATCGTCTATAGGCCGATTTTGTTGTGTATTCACTGTTAAATATAGAAAGACAATTATATTAGAATAGGTCATGCACTCTTTATTCTGTGTGGGTGTGCCCCCACTAATCTTGCCTGCCATGCATGTAACCTCTTGTACACCTCTCTCTACATATACGTGAGTACAACCCTCCTGGGCATTGCCTTGCGCCATTCAACATGGTATCAGACCCAAGACGCTAATCGATCCATGAGCGATTTTCCTTCCGCCACCTCCCCTCTCTCCACCACTGCAGAAGCTTTTGCGCTCATCATGTCTTCCAATGCCATCCTCCTCCACCATGTCGTGGCCATCAGGCTCACGAAAGCAAATTATCTTCTATGGCGCGCCCAACTGCTCCCGTATCTCCGGAGCACTAATTTGAAGGGGTACCTCGACGGCACCAAAGCTGCACCGGCACAGCAGATTCTCGTGTCGACGGCCGCCAGCACCGAGCTCATCATCAACCCAGACTACACGTCCTGGTATAACTCTGACCAGCATGTCCTTAGCGGGCTCCTCTCCTTAATGTCCGAGGAGGTCCTCCATGATGTCATCAATGCCAAGACGTCCAATGACGTGTAGGACTCTCTTCAGAAGAAGTTCTCCTCATCGACTCGCGCACGCACAGTTCAACTCTGTGTTGAGCTCGCCACCGTGCAGAAAAGAGATCTGTCTGCGGCAGATTATTTTAGTAAGATCAAAAATCTTGCCACCGAGATGATGGCGCCGGATGCTGCCCTACGTGATGATGAGGTCCTTGCATATCTCCTCGCTGGTACCTTGTGAGTATGACCCATACGCCACATCGATGACGACCAAGGAACCCAACATGCTCGACGACGCCTACGCCCACCTTGTCGCCTTTGAAGCCCGCCAGCTGAAGCCTCAGGCGGCACCCCAGCTTAACGTTGGCTCCTTGTCCAACTACGCCGGATGCGGAAGCGGCCAAACTATGGGGTGCGGCCGCTTTGATCACGGGCGCGGCCGTTCCCACGGTGGTGCACCTACTTGTCCCAACGGCGGCCGAGGAGGCTCCTCTTCTTCACGCCTTACTTGCCAAACCTGTGGCAAGGTGGGCCACACCGCGATTCGCTGTTGGTATAGGATGGATGAACCGTACCAGGAGAACGTTCCTTAGGCGACTTTGGCATCTACATGCTCCTACAAAATTGATCACAACCGGTACAACAATACGGGCGCCACAAATCACATCACGAGTGATCTTGCTCGTCTAGTTGTGCAGGATCAGTACCATGGTGGTGACACGCGGTACAAGTGGGCAACGGTGCAAGTTTCCAAATTAAACACATTGATTCATGTTCTATCAATACTAATACACGCCTCTTGCTCTTAACAATGTCCTTCATGTTCCCGAAATTTCTAAGCACCTCCTTTCAGTTCATAAATTATCCTGTGATAACAATATATTTTTTGAATTTCATCCTTTGTATTATCTCATAAAGGATCGTGCAACTCGTATTCTACAGCTGGAAGGAAGATGTGAAGCCGGTCTTTACCCCCTCGAGCCATCCGATCTTAAGTTCATCAAGCAGGCATTCGTGATCGAGCTAGCTATTTTGCGCGTCCGGATCAATGACATGCTCGGTTCGGTCATCCATCTCCTCAAGTAGTTCGCTCTCTTTTACGGATTCATAATCTTCTGTGTCTCAAGGAGTCTACTATTTCCTCAGTTTGTAATGTGTGTCAGTTAGCAAAAAGTCATCAATTACCCTATAATATTTCATATTATAGATCCACGATACCACTCGAACTCATTTATTATGATGTTTGGGGTCCTGCTCCCATTTCTGTTGGTGGTTTCAAATATTATATTAGTTAAGTTGATGACTTTAGCAAATTCACGTGGATTTATCTCATGAATGATAGAACTGACGCTCGGTGCATTTTCTTAATTTTTCAAGCTTAGGCCGAACGTCTCCTTGACACCAAAATTAAATACGTACAATCGGATTGGGGTGGGGAATATCAAAAACTCCATAACCAATTCATCACTAAAATGGACATCATGCATAGGGTGTCTTGTCCCCATAACCATCAACAAAATGGTTCGGCTGAACGCAAACACCGTCATATTGTAGAAACCGGTATCACCCTTCTAGCTCACGCTGGCATGCCACTCAAATTCTGGGATGAAGCCTTCACCACAGCCACGTACCTCATAAATCGCCTCTCTACTCGTGTTACCGATAATTTGATCCCCGTAGAACGATTATTTCACAACCACCTAATTATTCCATGCTTCGTATTTTTGGTTGTGCGTGTTGGCCTCATCTTCGTCCATACAATAAACATAAATTATCTTTTCGATCTAAACCATGTGCTTTTATTGGATACAATACTATTCATAAAGGATACAAATGCCTTGACATGGTTACTGGGTGTGTTTCTATTTCCAGAGATGTTATCTTCGATGAACATGTCTTTCCATTCAAAAATCCTTCTTCCAACTTTGCTCCACACTCTCCCGACAGTAACAGTATTGATTGGACTAATAACCAATTGTTTAATTTATTTAACTATTCAATGCCTACAGCACTAACAAATACAGAAAATTATACTGGCGGATCTTCCCTGTCGGTTGTAAATCCGGTACTCAGCCCGCCATCTGCGCGTGGCGTACAATGTATAGAAGCAGCAATTTTTTCCCGCCCAAGCGTCCGTGGTACAGCAGAGGCCCACACAGGCATCGTCGCGCGATGTGCGCAGCAAAGAAATGGCAGCAGGGGAATCTTGTCCCCCGGCCTCGGGATCCACACCTGCCTGCCCCCGCTCAAATGCATGTGTTACAACCGAGGTCCATTCCTGAAAATGCGCGCGCCACAAAAGTGCCTGCTTGCACCGCCGAGCACGAAACACAGCCGGGGCCCACGCCCGGATCTGCACGCGGCACAGAAGCGGCAACAGGCGGATCCTGTCCTCTGGCCTTGGCTCCTCCGCCTGCATGCGGTGCTGGCTTGGGCAATCTTTCCACTTGTGCTGACCAAACAGGCCAAGGCAGTCAATTAAAGGCTGCAGCTCCAACAACTGCACCTGCTACCACATCTCCATCAACAGTGAACACGGGCCCCACAGAAATGTATGCAGCAGCACCCAATCCGTAGGTATCGGCTGATTATGTTGGTCCCTTTGTGCTCGGAATTATAACATATGGAACGCGCCTGAAGAATAATATCTGACAGCCAGCCAAAACAACGTACCGATAGTAGATGACTATTCGGTTACTCAAACTTTTGTTGAAGAACCATCATTTCACGTGACTGCTACGATATCCTTTGTAGCATCGTGCAACGCAAGAAGAATTTGATGCACTCATTAAAAACAAGACCTGGCATCTTGTCCCTCCTCGTGCCGGTCTCAATATCATTGATTGTAAGTGGATTTTCAAACTCAAATACATGTCAAATGGAACTATTGATGGCTATAAGGCTCGCCTGGTCGCAAAAGGTTTCAAACAACAATATAGAATTGATTATGATGCCACCTTCAGTCTGGTTGTGAAGTCGATCACCATTCGCCTTTTATTATCCTTGACGATTTCTCGAGAGTGGTCACTCCGACAGATTGATATTCAAAATGTTTTTCTTCATGGGTTTCTTGATGAAGACGTTTATATGAAACAACCGCCGGGTTTTGAAGACTCCACTTATCCCAATTATATTTGCAAGCTTGATAAATCTTTATATGGTCTTAAACAAGCATTGCGGGCATGGTTCTCTCGATTGAGTGGCACCCTAATACGGTTGTGTTTTCAAGCATCCAAGGCAGATGTCTCTCTATTTATCTTCCCTCAAGCCGGCATCCAAATGTATATACTCATCAATGTTGATGATATTATTATTGTGAGCTCCTCATCTTCGGCTACTGATCGCCTTCTCCAACAACTTCGAGCAAAGTTTAAGGTGAAGGATCTCGGCCGTCTTAGTTATTTTCTAGTCATTGAAGTTTATTGGACTGATCCTCACACAACGCAAATATATCAACGATCTTCTATTGCGCACCAACATGGAGAGCTCCAAAAGTGTCACTACCCCAATGTTGCATACTAACAAACTCTTTCTCCACGATGGTACATCTCTCTCACTAGATGATGTTACACGCTATAGTAGTGTGGTTGGTGCACTACAGTATCTATCCTTCACACGCCTTGATATATCCTTCTCGGTTAATAGAGTTTGTCAGTATATGTCAGATCCAACTATCTCTCATTGGAAGGCAGTGAAACGCATCTTGCGGTATCTTCACTACACCTCTGATCTGAGACTCTCCATCACTAAGTTTAATTCTTCAGTACTGAGTGCTTTTTCTGATGCGGATTGGGCTGGTAACCCGGACAATCGGCGCAGTACTAGTGGCTACACTATTTTCTTTGGCGGCAATCTCATTTCTTGGAGTTCTCAAAAACAGCCAACAGTCTCCCGTTCTAGTACGGAGACTGAATATAAGGAGGTCGCTAATACTAACGCAACTTATTCGGGTACAAGCACTGCAAGGAAATTGGCATAAAGCAATCCAAACCACCGACTCTTTGGTGTGACAACATTGGGGCTACCTACCTGACGGTGAATCCACATTGTCATCATCGTACCAAACATGTCGAAGTCGACTATCATTTTGTTCGCGAACAGGTTGCATCTCAACTACTCGACATATCCTCAAAAGATCAAGTGGGTGATATTATGACTAAACCATTAGGTGGTCTGTTATTTGGGAAGATCTGTAACAATCTGAACTTAGTTACGTACCGTTGATATTGAGGGGGTGTTAAATATAGAAAGAGATTTATATTAGAATAGGCCATGCACTCTTTATTCCTTGTGGCTGCGCCTCCACTAATCTTGCCTGCCATGCATGTAACCTCTTGTACACCTCTCTCTACAAATACGTGAGTACAGCCCTCTGGGCATTGCCTTGCGCCATTCAACATTTCCCATTAGCAGTCAAGTGCCATATCACTTTATCCGTGCAATGCCGGGCAAAGAGATACTGAGAAAGCAATTCCTAGTGTTTATTGTATTCTACTACTTTTTGGACTGTTGTTACGCTTCTCAATGCCCTTATCCAGTTTTTACCTTGAAGTTCTTTTGCCACTGTCCTATTTTTATGCTTTGTCGCCTTGTATAGAAGTGGAAATGCTTCAGTTAGCGTTTGCTGGCCTAATCATGTGTCTGACCAAAATAATGCAATTTGGCCTCCCCTGATGCCAAACTTTGTGGAGTCTGCGGACAGGGATTTTTCAGCTTCGGAATTGGGGGTTGGAGGGGGGGTTCCATTTCTGCACATGGTTTCTGTGTCCCTATCCTTGCCAACCACAATCATCTCTGTTTCAAGGCTACCCCATGTTTCTGG
This sequence comes from Neostapfia colusana, assembly GCA_030760725.1. Classification (NCBI taxonomy): domain Eukaryota; kingdom Viridiplantae; phylum Streptophyta; class Magnoliopsida; order Poales; family Poaceae; genus Neostapfia; species Neostapfia colusana. The sequence continues at coordinate 95,715,880 of JASWHV010000007.1, read as the reverse complement.
AGGTCTAGAAGACCTAGCACCCCAAATGCTTAGTCATGCTCATTATTTTCCAACTAACTAGGCAGTGACCTCCCATATTATGGTCCCCTTCTACTCCTTCCCAGATGAAACATCTCCTAATCTGGCCAATTTTCATGAGCACCTACTTGGCAAGTTTATAACCAGTGCATGGTGAATTACCGTTGACGTCAGGACCACCATGTTTAGAGTTGCTGTTCCTGTTTATGTCCCTTTTCATGTTGGTAGCCCCTACCTCCCCCTGCCCCACCCACTTTGTCTATCAACGGTTGGGGGTCAATTCGCCTAAGTCTTGTTGTGTGCTATGGCAGTCATAAGTATTTGCAAGGGGTATTTACCTTTGCCGTCAAGACCAGTACCTGCTGTTGGGTGTCTACATGGTAAAATCTGATTGTAAACATGTTTGCCTTTTGTAGATTTATTTTCATGTCAGTCACTTCTATAAATAGTTGCAATATCTGTCTTAGTGAACTAAGCTATGTTGGGCCCGGGTTCAAAAAGTTGACAACATCATCTGCATACATAGGCATTCGCAATAATCAGCCACAGGCCAGTTTTTGCCACAAAGGTTGAGAAGTAAGGCCAGTCAGCCGTTGGTACGAATGTAGGTAATGTGGTTTCACACAGATTTTTGATGGATGACCTGCTTTGCCAAGAAAGGATGATTCAAGGGTGGAAACATGCTAATGGTACATTCACATAAGCCTAGAATTTGTAAATGAAAATACTAGAGGGACATGGTATGCAAACCATCTTTTCTGTGAAGCCTGGCAGAAGTCCATGATGAATTGCAGCCTACGAGACCTGCCAACGGCGTTGATTGAGCGGCTGAACTCATGGAGGCAAAAGCTGGTGTCAAATGTCTTGACGGTGAGTGTGTCACTGCCTTCGTGCCGAAGCGCAATGAACTAAAAGGCGCTGATATTGTGCGCAGCCACAATTTCTGGCCACCCGCGGCCAAGGAACACCTCAACGTGCCACACCTTGCTGCCTAACGGTCTAACCACGAGCGCCTTTTCCCTTCCATCATTTTTGCTGCTCAAGTGCCGACCAAGCTCGTCGGAGATACGCTGCAGAAGTAGGGATATATCTGATTATGCCATTCTCCCACCACCATTGTCACCGTCCATGTGTCGTCTGTGTTTGGTAGAAAGTATTTACTAGATTCTTGGAGGAAGATTGCATCAGTACCTAGAGACCTTGAGACAGCATGCACTCCATGATCGCTAGACGATCCCATGACAACCGTGCACTATGGTAGATGAATGTGGAGACAAACGTGGGAGATGATTGTGGGACATCATCTTCTTGATAAACTTCATCCTGTTCGTCTCGATAAACAACATCACTCGGGGCATATAGCCGTTCTCATGGAAACTTTATACACGACCCACCAAGCATTCAACTTTGGACAAGGATATGATAGATAATAAACCAACTCGACTTGATGAGAAAGAATATAATTATCGCATCCACTAAGTCTTTCTTCATGTTTCACCTCGACTATACCAAATTCATCAATCAATGGTTAAAGAAACACCCCTAAACGCTTCCCTGGATGTTTACGACCGGGAATTATTAGAGAGAAGAAAATGTACTCTTATTTCATACATATAGCAGGTGGAAGGTTGTATGGAATAGCAAATACTGGCCAGCATGATTATGAGGTTGTAGAAGTGTTGAACGGTGTGAAACCATCTTTGTCCAGACCAATACGAACATTTCTAGCATCTTTTGCAAAATGTTCATCAAAAGAGTCTAGTGCCTTCTAAGACTGAGCATTAGATGGGTGTATCATTGCTCCCTATGTTTCACACAAACCATCCTTATGCCACCGCATGTGTTTTGCAGTTGATTTAGATAGAAACAACCGTTTTAGCCTAGGTGCAAGAGGCATGTAACCAAGTTGTTTCGTTGCCACTTTTGTCTTTACCAATTCACCGTCCTCATTTGTGGCCTCAATGTATCGTGATTGTTTACAAACCAAACAAAGTGTCGCATTTGTATTCTCCTTCCAGAAAAGTATACAAATATTAGGAAAACAATCAATTTTCTCATATTTCATACCAAGCCCTGCCAACAATTTCTTGGACTGGTACATGCCTCTCGGAAACTTATGATTTGTCGGAAGAATGTACGATATTAAGTCGCTGAGATTATCATAGCACTTGTTCGACAAATTGTACTTTGATTTGATAGACATGAGCTGAGTCACTGTCACAAGTACAGAAACTTTAGTGTGCTCATGCAACTCATCATGCGATTCTGAGAGAATTCTATAAAACTCTTGAACTTCGGGTCTAGGAATTTCCACACCTTCTCACCACTACATTCATGATCTAGTGCTTCAATCATGTCACCCATTATGTCCATGTTTTTCTCTTCTCTCTCATCAACAACAACATTGCTATGGTACAACTCACCATGCTCATACCATGTTTCATAACCAGGGATAAAACCAAATCTACGAAGATCTCGTTCCATCTCCATCTTTTCCTTGCATAAAAAGTTGCGGCACTTGTTGCATGGACATTTGACAAAACGGTTGGTCGCTAAAGAGAAAACCCGACTGATAAATGCCTTAGTAGTGATGGCCCATTCATCTGAAGGCGCAACATTCTTCCGCCAACCATCATATATCCATCGTCTATCATCACCCATATTCTGGACTATATAATATAAGAACATAGAACTCATAAATATATATGTTGCAACTAAAAATATAAAGATAGATAAATTACGTTCACTTTACATCTATTGGAAGGGATACGTCCTAAACCCTCCCAAAAGTGATCGAGCGGAGCGTGCTTATAACGAGACGCGGGGTCTGGATCCAGACAAAATTTTGGCAGCATAACCCCGTTGTTCTTCAACTGCACGCCCGATAATGGTGCAGCGGAGAACATTAGGGTTACGCCGTCGAAATTTCGTCCCAATCCAGATCCCGCGTCTTGTCATAAGCACGCCCCCTCGGTCACTCCCAGGCTGCCCAAAAAGGGACAATTCCAAACCTACACGCCTCACATGCGTAACTCATGTGAGACGGGCCAGTCCAAAACGGGTTACGCATATTGTATAGATTACGTGAATCTTACTTTTTGAAGTGATTTACCAGAGAGAGGTAAGAACGAGAGACAGTAGGAAAGAACGAGGGAGTGATAGTGAAGTGGTCCAGCTGTCCTAAGTTATGCTCCATCGGGTTCCGCCAGTGATGACGTACGAGCCAAGGTTCGCTGCTATGGGCTTCTGGAACAAAACCACGAAAAAAATGGTTCCCAGGGTTCTCAACGGTGCTATACTATGTTAAAGTGAAGCAGTGGAGAAATTTGACTTTTAGACGGCCCAACTGTCAGGCCATAAATGGGCTGTGCCGGGCTAAGCCGGCCCGAAGCTTATTTATTTACATATTGCTATAATAAACCTTCTCTAAAACACACATTAACCATGCAACACTTTACATGCTTCTAAAAGCGCTATCTATTATTTATAAGGTACTAGTCACTTTTCTTTCATAGATGGATATGGTACATGGACGATCATAATAGGCATTAAATAAAAGCACAACACAAAAATCAAAGCATGCACATTAATTAGGGTAATGAATAATGAAACAGTATTATAACATTATCTTCAAACGAGTAATGAAACTACGATGAATTAGGGTCATAGGTTTAGCTTGAGCTTATGAGTAATTGCCAGGGAGGGGGGCAGATCGGCGGGAGGGGGGGGGCAGGGAGGATTGTTAGCGCTGAATTGCTCAGAATGCACAGTAGAGAAAAATTATAGCACGACTTTATTATTAATTTACGAAACAAACCAAATAAAATCTAACCAAAAAATAGCATACCTAGTCGAGGCAGGGCGTTGACCGAGGCGGCAGCGGCACGGCGGCGCAACGGTTAGCGCTGGAGTGACGGTCAAAGCTGCAGCAGCGGACAGCGGCAATCAGAGCTGAGGTGTCATTAGGATTACAAGAAGGATGAAAAGAGTTGTACAAAAAAGTAAAGGTAGTTTCACATATGAATAGACCCAGGCTAATCAAATGATGATAGGACAAAGATATAGCCAACTTTGTATTTATATATCAAAGGCAGTTTCACAGAAGTAAAGGTAGTTCCGGATGCTATTTTTATTAAGCTGAGTTAATCTTACTGTGCATTAGCTAAGCTAATCTCTTGCTTGCTGTTGTAGTGCTTGCTGCAAATTATCATCACTACAGTTACAATTATATATTGCTTGCTACAAATAATCATCACATCCACAATACAAATTTAATTCTAACATCAGCAGCTAATCCGTCTTTTAGACTCTTATGAACATGCCCTTTAATACTTACAGCAAGGAGGCGTGGCGGGTCGGCAAGGCGCGGCCATGCAGCAGGTGCTGCGACCGCGGTGACGCTTCCGCGATGGCAAGGTGTGGCTGTAGCCACGGCGCGGCGCTGTGGGGAAGCGGCGCGGCGGGTTGACGGCCGGGGAGGCGGTAGGCGACGGCGGGGGTCGGCCGGGGAGGCGCTGCAATAGCGCGGTAGGCGACGGCGGGGGTCGGCCAAGGAGGTGCGCGGCTGGCGGGCGACGCCGAGGCTCGGCCGGGGAGGCGCGCGGCCGGCAGGTTACGCCGGGGGTCAGCTGGGGAGGCACGCAGGCGATGGGCGACGGCGGCGCGGCCGGGATGGGGGTCGGCCGGGGAGGCGCGCCATCGGCGGGCGACACCGGGGGTCGGCCGGGGGGGCGCGCGTCCGGCAGGCCACGCCGGAGGTCGGTAAGGGAGGCGCGCGTGTGACGGGAGATGGCGGCGCGGCCGGGAAGGGGGTCGTCCGGGGAGGTGCACGGGAGACTGGCGACGGCGGTGCGGCCAGCGGCGGCTCGACAGGAGATGGAAACGGACGCGAGCTATGAGGTGTTGGACACCTGAGCTATATCGCGATTATTTTCGTGAGATAGGGTTGAGGCCTACGAAAATCAATGTGTTACGAAAATCCACACGGAAATCAAGATCAGACACCGTATATTTGTGAGCTCTTTTGCAAGCTGACGAAAATATCTCCGGAAACCGAGGAGGGACCATTGTGGCATGTATTGTCATGAGCCACTGGCAAACCCACAAAAATGTGCATGTAAATCGAGATCTGACAACAGTATTTTCGTGAGCTCCTTTGTAAAACCCACGAAAATATTGCCGAAACCGAGGTGGGACAGTTTTGTCGTGAGCTAGATGCAAACCCACGAAATTAGCGCGCCGATTTTCATGAGCTGTGTGCAAAAGCCATGACACTAAATGTACTTTCATGAGCCGTGAAAAAACCCACGAAATTAGGCCCTGATTTTCGTTCGCTTGCCCTAACCCATGAAAATAGTGGTCTCAATTTCATGTGCCAGAAACAAAAACCACGAAGATAACATCTATTGTCGTGAGCTACACCAAAACCGACAAAAATAGCACCTATTTTCGTGTGCCAGCACCGAAATTCACGACAATACCTCATATTTTCGTGTGCCACAGGTCGGCTCACGAAACTTTTTGTATTTTCGTGAGGGCCGACGAAAATATGTTTGGCCAATGAAAATAGTTCAGTTTCTTGTAGTGTCCGGGCCCTTGGGAAAGTGGCAGCAGTGATAAAGGTGACCGAAGTGGAGACAACTCAAACAACAAGAGGGGTCCCAACAGTCTGCTGTGGTGTGGCTGAAAGCTAGGCATCGGAACAACGTCCACGCAAGATGGATAACATATCCAGGGATAGCCTAGGGGCCAGCAGCGGAGAAACCCTCTGCTACATGAGTGACGGGACGCAAGGTTTACGGCCGTGCAGGACAATAGTCCACCCATCCTCAAGCTGTGCCAAATGTCCATCTGATTTGACTTGACCCCTACGGTCCCCAGAGATGAGAGCGGGTCTAGCGGCACGCGGCAAGGGCAGCGGAGGGCCAAGGATTGAGCCAAGATTGCTCGGTGGTGGAGGTGGCCGAGAGAGTGATAACGTGGACTGGCGAGAATCATCTTGCAGGGTTTTCCAATTGCGCAAGATCGGGCCAGATGGGATAACACCACGATTTTTGCGTGTCCCAGAGCGGATGACAGGGTGGTGGAGCGGTGGATTCATGATGAAAGCAGGCGGAGGGGACAGCGAACAACACAATTTCCCAGGATGGGGTAACTGCGGCATGGGGCCGGAGATCAGCAGCGGAGAAGGGGCGATGGCTGTGTTTGGAGCACGGTACGTCGGAGCCAGCGGCATGGAGGACAATTCTGGCGACAGGAGGGAGGGTACCTTGGGCTGAGGTACATCAAAAGCTGGTGGCAAAGGAGCTAAAATTGGGGAGGCATCTTCGTCCGAGACCGAGAAGCTCTCATAAAGAATGGGGAGAAGCCAGAGGTTACCTTCATCGACGCCGGCCGGAGGTGGGAACGAGGGAGCTGGGCTTGGGGAGCATAGCTCCATAAAGGGAGTACATGGTGCAATGATGGGAAGGGCGAATTCGACGGCCAGCGCAGAGAGGGAATGCAAGCTCGGTGGAGGCGGGTGAATGAGCAGCGGCAGGGCATGCGTGAATTGTGGGGGAAGGTGAGTGGGAGCTGGGGGCGAAGGGAACGAGGGCCGGGGCGTTTGGGTCCGCCTGCGCGGTGTGAGCGGCCGGCGTGGGTGGTGCGAGGTTGGTCGCCGGGGCCGGAGCAGCCATCGGTGGTGCGCAGGTGGGAGAGTCGGGAGAGTGTATTGTTCATCGGTTGTGAAATTAGCTATAACCAAGAGTAGGTTTGGTTGGGAATCTAAGATCAAATTGGCAACAACCATTAATGAGAAGTTCAAGGAATTGTTAGAAGCTCAGCAGAAGTGGAGAAATAAATATTTTTCATACTATGATGATTTATATGACATTTATGATGGTATTTTGTGAACCATGACAAAACAATATTCCGTATAGTACATGTAATGGCTCTAAATATTCCATAAGGACATCTGATTGTCATTTGGAGAGAAACAACACATATTTACCCTCACAGGAGTATAGCCTCCATGAAACTGAGCGAAGATAGAGGAAGAAGTTAGAAGATCCGATCAGCAAAGAAAGCCTTTGAATGCTGGTGCTGCTATTAATTAAGTTTTATAGCATATTATGGATCAGGTGCATCCAAGTGCTGCACGTAAATAGTACATATGTACACGTCGAGACACAGGCCCAACATCTGTAGCTGCATCCAAGTGCTACACTTCATCTGCAAAAATGCTCCAACAGCATTTTTTTAAATACTGCACAACCAAACATGTCACAATTTTTCTCAAACTGCAAAAAAACACTTGTTTTATTCGAAATATAGAACTTCGATCTAGTTTACATGAATATAAGATTGAGATGATTTTAGCCTGTTATCGTGTGTAGTATATCGAGAGGTGTGTAGCAATGCATCCACAGCCAACAGGATTTGGTTCCACGGATGGTTTCATAACATTGGAGTAGTAGCAGAATAGTGTTTGTATTGTTTTATAACGGCTACCTGTGCTAGCTAGTTTCTAATCCGGCACAGAATACTCCGTATATATAGCAGGGATTATATCTCTTCCAGTTCCAAACATGGAAAGCTATGTTCCATACATAATAGCAAGGGAGGTTTTGCTTACTGATGCAGTTAAATGTATATTATAACCGAAGTTGCTATCTAGCACGCTTGGAGGAGGCCCCCCCGCACCAGAGAGAGGAGGCGGCGGATAGGCACTGCCAGCCATGATTTGGGAGGAGCTCGCACCGCCGCTCTACGCGCCACGGAGAGAGAGAGAGATAGAGAGAGAGAGATAGATAGATAGATAGAGAGAGAGGGGGGGCGAAGCAACGAAATGGTCAACGGGGAAACGATTTGACTGCCAGCTCGCTTGATGTTGGGTGAAATGCACTCGCCGTGACGTCTACATTCAGTGGTTCATACAGCTACGTCGCGTAAGACAAAGGCCTCCATGCATAGATGTCAGCTGGCTAGTTGGCCAAATTCAATGCCAAACTATGAACCAAGACACTACAACTAATTTCTACCCAAGTAATTCATTACGCTGAAGTGCACATATATGAGTATGCATGCATGGACAGCTCTTGTGCTTTACGTATCCATTGGACTAGATTTATGTAGTACAATTATTGATCAGACCAATAATGAACAGAAAAATACCCACAATATAGAATGATCCAAAAATTACAATGCGGTTAGCTAAACTAAATAAACATAATATCTTTAGGTATCCAATTGCCTAATGAGAGTACACAGACGATCTGGTTCAAATTCAAAGGAATCCAGTAATACATTGCCATATATCTTTGATACATTCATTTCTATATATGCCACATTAGTTACACTATGATCCTGTTGAATAAAATTGCTAGGATCAAACAAACTATCTTAGCCATTTACATGTACTGTGGATATAACTAGTATGCAAAAAAAACTAAACTTGCTTCGTACCGGTGCAAGCATGTTCTTCCAGGAATTTGAGGTGGGGAACGTTTCTTAAGAAGTTTTGTTTGTTTCTATATGTCAACATTCTGAATGTACACAAACCAAGGGTAACAACAGCCGAACCAGATCAAATCACTGCAACAAGTTATTACTCATGTTAACTTATTTTAAAACATTATATATTTAAAGAAATTATGCATACATTTGGTTGTTGTAAAATTATATGAAGAGCAGCCAAAAAGGTGAAGAGGCTTGTCTAAAATGATAAGATTTTCACGAGACGACTTCACATGTTATGTGTTGTGGAGCTCCTGACTGACGGACATGTTTGGATCAAATATCATCTCAGAATTAGATACATTGTACTCATTATTATTGTATTCAATTACTTTTAGAACTGGCATATCAAAATTTATGACATGAAAATAAATAAGCAGGCATCTTTGGTAGTAATTTAATGCCTTGGCTAGTACTCACTCGGTGTGTGAATGATATGACCCTGCCAATTATTTCACATATATTAATATTGTTCCTTCTGTCTCTCTCCCTCCCTCCCTCCCACTCTCTCTCTCTCTCTCTCTCTCTCTCTCTCTCTGTTCCATTATTCAGGTGATTTTTCCCACCCTGAGCTGTTGGGAGATTTGACTATATTCTTTCAGTCTCCTAAAAGCAGCATTTCCCCCTTTCATTTCCCGAAGCTATCATCAGGTTAAAGTGAAATCTCTGTACCACTATAGGATAATTCAACTTTGTTTCTTACGCTCTTTTGAGAAATCCTCCAAGCAACAACAATCTTTTGTTAAAAATTCTGTTTGCAAGTTCTTTTCTCCAGATCTCTCTGAAGCATCAACTTTTCTAAAGGTCATAGGCTGGAATAAAACCTCAGAAAACTCGTCTCACGAAGTTCTCTATGGCTTAGTAGGTTTGTCAGGTTTTTGATTTGTCATCTTTATTAGACACCCACGCACGATATTGGTACCATAAGATTCGTACCTCACTTATTTGTTCTTACTAGCTATTGAATGATCTGGAATCTCTTATTCGTTTCCTATTAGAACTTGTTGTTAAGCCTTTTTTCTGGTTGTTCTTTTTCTGTTAGCTGGAGATCTTGTGGATCTAATCACAGATTTCATAGTTTCCTCTGTGTGGTATAAAGCTTCATGTTCTATTCTACTATTTGACTGGGCATTTAGTTCCTTGACAAAATAGTCCAAAGTTGTTTCTTAGGATCAACTGCGAAAATCTACCAACACGAACTATTGTTTCCTCAACCATTTGCCGACCTTTTTGTTTTCTTTATTTTCTTTAACCATTAGACACTGGATATGTTAAGTATGGTTGTACCGCAAAATGTTTATTTTACCTACGACTTCATGTGTATATATCTTATTTGTTTTTATTGCTTATTAAACGAGTTCTGAAACTACACTCATCTTACATATGCCATTTATTTTCATTTAGTTCTAGGTCATCATCCTTCAGGTGACGATTTCGTTAACACAGTCCCTCGTTTCATGGTTTCTGTACTCTAGTATTAAGAACTCCATTTCTCTTTATTCCCCATAGTAGAATACCAGTGGGTTTAAGTTGAGCCAAATCAAATTTCCTCTACATCATAGCGAGAAATTGTTCATAGGACCCTTCTTCTAAGCAATAAGAACTGTTTTCTTAATTTTTTTGTTAACATTTAGTTATGCTAAAATTTTCAGATCATGCTACAGTATCAGCATTCCTGAACGTATATGATGGAAGAAGGACTACAGCAAACTCATATATCACAAATCTATTTATGACCTTGTAAGTTAAACTCATGTTTTTGTCATTTTTTTATCTGTGCAAGAAAACTATATATATTTGAGAATGCTAATTTTCAATCGACTAAAATTTAAGGCCATTTCACTCAATGTCTGAGATGTCTGATTTGTTTCAAGATCTATGCTCTTGTTGTTAGTTTTTTTTCTGTTTTTGTAGGATTACTTATTGACTATATATATTAAAAACATTTATTGATGTATTGACTATAGAAAAAATATAAGTTAGGTCTAGATCAAAGGGTTGTGAGTATTGGGTGAAAGGACCCTATGTTTTCAACGGATTGAAAAACACTCCCATATATATATATATATATATATATATATATATATATATTAATTTCCTTTAGTTCTGCACGCAGGAGGGTGTCCTTACATTATATAGTTTCTTTTATGTTGACTGTCATGTAGACTCCTTTTTCTTATATTAAATAGACCCCGCAGATCAACCATGGTTTTATCTATGTGAACTTTTTGTTGTGCTATCATATGTCACTGAATGTTTTATGCATAATGAATCAGAGAGTAGATCATATAAAACATAGGACCGCCCTATATTCGTTCTTGGTACATCTTGTAGGCAAAAGGCCACGTATATGATTGCAAACCATCATTTTTCTTTATTTTGTTGGTGTTGTGGCACCTAATGTGGTCACTACTCTCAGCTCGCTCATGTGAATTCATAAAGTAGAGATGATAGACACAGGTTGTTTATTGTGGTGTAGTTATGATCACCATCTTTTCATTGATCTGTATATGCCAAATACCAAAGTGCATGCACACGGTCTCACGATGACTGGTCTTCGGGCCGCTTCCTGCTGGTGCACGACGTGCCCTGCAGTCTCAGTGTCATCCGCATCGTTCGGCCAGGAACTTTAGCGTGAACTGAACCCGGAAGACTAGCTAGGGACTCGACGTTGAGCGGACACGCACGGTTCCAACCAACTCAGCCAGTTACAACATACATGGGAGTAAATGTAAAACTAATCTAATGCATTAAGATTATTTAACATTTCACCCCCATTTACACCCAAAAATATTCAGTTGCTGCCTTATTTCTACCAGCTAACTCTGCCGAGCGCCTTGGCCACAATATCAGCAAGTTGCCCATTTGTCCCAACATGATCACGTTCCATTCTTCCTTCTTCTCCAAACACATAGATGTAATAAAACCTTGTATTAATATGCCTCACTCTATCATGAAATTTAGCATTCCTTCTCAGTTTGATGGCAGTCTTGTTATCCGTCCAAAGCATGAATTTATTGGATTCTTCTCTTGCATTTCTGCTAAGGCCTGCTGAGAGCCAACTCCCCTGACAGACAGCTGTTGCAGCTGCTGTGTATTCAGCTTCACAAATGACAGAGCTACAACTCTCTATTTCTGATAACTCCATGTTATCAGATTCCCCCCCCCCAAATTTACCACACCAGTTGTACTCTTTTGTCATTTATATCTTCTGCAAGATCACTATCGTTGAAACCTACAAGCTCTGAGGGTTTCCCATAAGTATACCTGTGCCCATAGTCAATGGTTCCTGCAAGGTATATATCTCAAGATATGCTTAACTGCAGCTCAATGTAGCTCCCTTGCCCACTAATATCAAATTTGCTTTGATATAGGTGTTGCTTTATGGTTATGTCACAGGGGTTATAACAACTCATGCCACAAGCTCCAAATCTTTAGTGTGTAGGCTTTCCAACAGAGAAAGGGTTCTCCATCAAGTTGATTCTCCTCATTCAAGATATAGTACCTGAGCTTGCTATGATCACTCATTCTGAAACTGTCTCGTTTCCTTCTTGAACTCAATGATTTCTTTCTCAGTCGGATCATAAATTTTCAGGTAATTAACGTAAACACCAATTATCAACAAATTTGTTTCACCTCGCATGTACACTGCATGCTCAACATCACTGCTTTTGAACCCATGTATGTTCATGTCTCGTTTAAGTCGAGTATTCCATGCTCTTGGAGGCTTACGAAATCCATATAGCGCCTTAACAATTTTCAACACTTTACTATATATAGGGTGATTCTCATCTATCAACACAGGTGGTTGATGAAGAAACACCTCTTCGTGGAGCCTTCCATACAAAAATGTTGATTTTACATCCCTGTGATGCACCTCCCATTTTTCATTAGCAGCGCCATGGCCAACAGTTGACTGTCTCCTGCTGTGCCACTGGAGAAAATACTTCATCGCAGTCCACCCTCTGTCTTTGTACATAACCTTTGCCAACTAGCCTAGCATGGTCCTTTTTCACTTGAACACCCACTTGAGCCCTATAGCTTTGTATCCGAAGGATAAATATGTGAGTATCCAGATCTTGTTCTAACTCCGCCTATGTTGTAATGACATAGCCGGTCCCAAGCCCGGGTAAAGGAGGAGGGGGTTGTGATAGGCTTGGCGAGCCAACAACTACACTTAGCCACTCTCATGGAAATGAAACCCAATAGAAATTCGTTGGGGCGTAACCCTCTTAGCGACGCGCCATATCGGAACCCGGGTATGGTGTTAAGTGGGCAAGGGCCGGGTCGCCACCGCCTTAGTGGCGCGCCATATCGGAACCCGGATATGGTGTTAAATGAGCAAGGGCCGGATCGCCATCACCTTAGTGGCGCGCTACATCATCGCCCGGATGTAGTGATAAGTGAGCAAGGGTCTTTGCATCTTACTCGACGGGTGCAAAGCGTAAGGAAGCTAGCCGAGGAACATAGATTTCGGGTGGGTAGTTGGAATGTAGGATCCTTGACGGGGAAGATACGTGAGTTAGTAGATGTTGCCATTAGGAGACGAGTAAATATCCTTTGTGTACAAGAGACTAGATGGGCGGGTCAAAAGGCGAGAGAAGTCGAGAATACCGGTTTCAAGCTTTGGTATTCTGGTTCGGCTGGGACTAGGAATGGCGTAGGTGTTCTAATAGATAAGAGTCTTAAGGATGGAGTAGTGGATGTTCGAAGACGAGGGGATAGGATCATCTTAATCAAGATAGTAATTGGGGACATTGTCTTGAACGTCATTAGTGCTTATGCCCCACAAGTTGGGCTCAACATGAGTGCTAAGAGGCAATTTTGGGAGGACTTGGAGGATATGGTTAGTAGTGTACCGATAACCGAGAAACTCCTCATAGGGGGAGATCTCAATGGTCATGTGGGTGCAACTAACCTAGGATTTGAAGGAGTACATGGAGGTTTTGGATGCGGCGATAGAAATCAAGAGGGTAAGGACATCCTAGACTTTGCCGTAGCCTATGATCTGTTGATAGCTAACACCCTCTTTAGAAAGAGGCAATCTCACCTAGTGACCTTTAGTAGTGCCCAACACTCTAGCCAGATTGACTTTGTCCTCACTAGGAGAAAGGATAGACGGGAGTGTCTAGATTGTAAGGTGATCCCGGGGGAGTGTGTTGTGACACAACATAAGCTTGTGGTAGCTGAATTTCGCTTCCATACATGTTCTTTGCGGGACAAAGGTGTCAAAATCACAAGAACAAAGTGGTGGAAGTTGAAGGGAGAATCACAAGAATCCTTTAACAATAGGGTGATCACAGAAGGACCCTGGGCAGAAAATGGAGATGCAGATAGTATGTGGATGAAGATGGCAACTTGCATTAGGAAGGTAGCTAGTGAGGTGTTCGGTGTGACAAAGGGAAAGAAACTTATAGATAAAGACACTTGGTGGTGGAATGAGGATGTACAAAAGGCCATTAAGGAGAAGAAGGAGTGTTATAAGAGTTGGCATAATGATAGAAACGCAAGCAACATGCTTAAGTACAAAGAGGCTAAGAAGAATGCAAGGCGGGTTGTAAGTAAGGCAAGAGGACAAACCTATGATAAGTTATATGAGAGACTAGGGACAAAAGAAGGTGAAAAAGACATATACAAGGTAGCAAAAATCCGCGAGAGAAAGATGAGGGATCTCAATCAAGTTAAATGCATCAAAGATGAGACTGACCGCATTCTAGTGAAGGATGAAGAGATTAAGAATAGATGGCGTGATTACTTTAATGGGCTATTCAATGATGGGAATGAGAGCACTATGGTTGAGTTGGATGACTCCTTTGATGACTCCAACAGGCGGTTCGTGCGGAGGATACAAGAGTTTGAGGTTAAGGAGGCCTTAAAAAGGATGAAAGGAGGAAAGGCCCTCGGCCCTGACGATGTCCCTATTGAGGTGTGGAGATGTCTTGGGGACGTCGCAATAGTATGGCTCACAAAGCTATTCAACCACATTTTTCGGTCAAACAAGATGCCTGAAGAATGGAGGAAAAGTATATTAGTACCTATCTTCAAAAATAAAGGAGATATTCAAAGTTGTACTAATTATCGAGGTATTAAGCTTATGAGTCATACTATGAAGCTTTGGGAGAGAGTGATTGAACACCGCCTGAGGAAAGTGACCAATGTCACTAAAAACCAGTTTGGTTTTATGCCTGGGAGGTCTACAATGGAGGCGATTTTCTTGCTTCGTCAGCTTATGGAGAGATATAGGGAGCAGAAGAAGGACTTGCATATGGTGTTCATCGACTTGGAGAAGGCGTACGACAAGATACCAAGGTCAATCATGTGGTGGGCACTAGAGAAACATAAAGTGCCAACAAAGTACATTACCCTTATCAAGGATATGTACAATAATGTTAGGACAAGTGTGCGCGTAAGTGATAGTGGGACTGATGCATTTCCTATCACGGTAGGATTACATCAAGGATCAGCTTTGAGCCCATACATCTTTTCCTTGGTCATGGATGAGGTGTCGAAGGATATACAAGGGGATATCCCTTGGTGCATGCTCTTTGCTGATGATGTAGTGCTGGTAGATGAAACTAGAGATGGTGTTGATAAGAAATTAGAGTTATGGAGACAAACCTTAGAGTCCAAGGGGTTTAGACTTAGTAGGACCAAAACCGAGTATATGAGGTGCAACTTTAGTGGTGTTGGTCGTGAAGAGGGAAATGTTAGTCTACAAGGACAAATAGTACCTAGAAGGGACTCTTTCCGATACTTAGGATCAATGTTACAAAGCAATGGCGATATTGATGAGGATGTTTGCCACAGGATCAAGGTAGGGTGGATGAAATGGCGACAAGCCTCTGGAATTCTATGTGATAGGAAAGTCCCACAAAAGCTAAAAGGGAAGTTCTATAGGACGGTGATCAGACCCGCGATGCTCTATGGGGCGGAATGTTGGCCAACTAAACGGCAACATGTCCAACAAATGAGTGTCGCAGAGATGCGCATGCTACGGTGGATGTGTGGGCACACGAGAAGAGACCGAATAAGGAATGAGGCGATTCGTGATAAGGTAGGGGTGGCGCCGATTGAAGAGAAGTTAGTCCAACATCGGCTTAGGTGGTTTGGACATATCCAACGGAGACCTCCAGAAGCACCGGTTAACAGTGGGATTTTAAGAGGTAGAGAAAATATTAGGAGGGGTAGAGGACGACCAAGGTTGACCTGGGAGGAGGCGGTAAAACGAGATTTGAGAGATTGGAATGTATCCAGAGACTTAGCTCATGATAGGACCGCATGGAAAGTAGCAATTCATGTGCCAGAATCGTAGTCTTGTTTTTTTCTTTTTTTTTCTTTTCTCTTTTTCTTTTCCTTTTTTCTTATTTCTTTTCTCTTTTCTCTTTTTCCTTTTCTTTTTTCCTTTTTTTTCTTTTTTTCCTTTTTTCCCCTTGTTCTCATATCTCTTCCTCTGTTTTACTTCATTGATATTGGGTTTCATGTCTAGCCGACCCCAACAGGCTTGGGATAAAGGCTTGGTTGTTGTTGTTGCCAGATCTTGTTCTCTTGAATTGCCTCTAGCTCTTCCATCATAGCACTTTTCCAGCTCTTCTCATTCAAAGTTTGATCAACACTTGCTAGTTCTTCTGCTGTTAGATGTCATAGACATCAATATTGAAAATTCTAAACCTCTTATTTGATTCGACCATGTGTGCCATGGCATGATATCTCTATGCATGGTACCCCTTCTAAGTCGACTTCACCTGTGGGTGGTGTCATCCACCGGATCCCTACTGGTGATGCTGCACCAGACATAGAATGCAGCGCTCTGGGTAAGCCAGTGGTCCCTTGAGCACTCACAAGCTCTGTTGTCGACAATTCAACAGTCATCAACCACTTCACACTGAATGTTGAGTCCGAATCTCCCATACTTGACCTAGCATCGCTCCAAGGCCAAAAACTTTTCTCTTCAAATTTGATATCCCTGGACCCAGATATTTTCTTGTTTACTGGATCAATGAGCCGATAAGCCTTAGAGTTTGGCTTATATCCCAAGAGCACACATTGAATTGATTTGCCAGACAGTTTTGTTAGACTAGACCCAACAATCTTCGCATATGCTGTGCATTCAAAAGTGTCAAAGTGATGTACAGAGGGTTATCATCCTGTCCATTCTTCATAGGGTGTTTTTCCCCCAAACTCCTCGATGCTGAGCGGTTCAGAGCATATACTGCTGTCTTCACTGCCTCATCCCAGAAATAGTCTGGTACATTCGTGCCTTTCAACATACACCTAGCCATTTTCAACTACTGTCTGATTTAGCCTTTTGACAACACCATTCTGCTGTGGGGCATAAGGTGCCGTTGTGAAGTGCTTAATACCAAGCTCACCAAGATGTGTATAGAACATATTGGAATTAAACTCACCACCTTGATCTGTTCTGAATGCCTTCAACTTCTCTCCAATTTCAGTTTTAGCCCGAGCCTTGATCAACTTGAAATAGTGCAAAGGTTCATTCTTGGTGACTAGGAGCTCTACCCACATGTATATACTGAAATCATCAACTATGAGTAAGAAATACCTTTTTTATATTGGTTTGGGTGGATCGATCTGACCACATAGGTCTCCATGAAATAGATCTAGATCCTTTTTCAGCAAAAGTGTGGAGTAGACTGAGGAAGTGATTTGCGATGATAGTTACCAAGTATGTTGGAGTTGTGGATCGATGAATGAACAAACTAAGAAAGAAAAGACGAAGTACAGGCGACAAACTCGTCCATTTGTATTCAGACTCCACTCATTTATAACCAAGTACAGTGACCACTAGAGCATGCAACCCAACAGCTTTCTGCATGCTACTGCCGCACTCAACGCAACAACTTTCTGTATGGCTGAGCCGGAAGGACCTGGCCTCATGGCGTACCTTATCATGCGCATGCTATTTGCTTCTTTGACACGGCCACAGCTGGTACGACGCAAGAGAAACGGCTTCCTCCTCCTGACCGGTTTACTTGCTGCATATCTGTTGCTGCCTGTTGCGTATTCCTATCCGCATAAGTCGCAGCAACATGCAAGGCGTGCGTCCACCAGCAGCCGTGTCAAGCGCCACGACTTCAACGGACTCCAGCAACTCAATACGCACGTACACATGTACGCCCATGCGCCCTGATCACACGTTCTGCTCACCAACGCCGTGAGAGCCGTTAGCTCGTCTCTGACGTTGTGTCACCTTCCATGAAGACCAGCGCCACTCCTAGCAGACTCCTGCAGAACGCACGCCGAGCCATTCTGGCTGCATTGACAAACTCACACACACGACGCGCACGTCCGAGACAGGCCTCGTGACGTGGTTTATTCCAACAAAGTAAACAACTATCATATACTTGTTCAACTCGATCTATGATCTGTACACCAGCTGTCATCTTTTTCTTGCCAAGGTTATGAAATGCCCTGAAATTCAGGTGGATAAATCTCCCATGCCATGGCCAGGCTACATCACCAGTTTTGGCCATTAGACAGACTTATTGTGCCAGCTTCAGCCTTGCAATATACTACCCGTTGGCCATATGCGGTGCCTCGATGAGAAGCACACAGCCACGATCGAACATGCACAGCTCACCATTCTCCAACACCCTCTTGCAGCCTCATTCAATTTACCCAAGGCTTACAATGTTGTTGTTGCACTCGGGTATGAAATAAACCTTAGCAAGTACCTTGAGTTCATGATGACACCTTGTGAAGATTACTGAGCCCAGACCACATATTTCAACAACTGATCCATTGCGAAAATGAACTGTTCCCTTCATCGTATCATCCAAATATAAATGCAGAGGACATTCCAGTCATGTGACTGCCGCCTCCAAAATCCATGTATTATCCATCATCAGGACTTATCACAGGGAGCATGCGGGCTTCATTTAGGTGTACATCTTGTGACGACGCTGGCTGATCTGCATCTGTCCTTGATAGATGTGCCTCCTCCTTGTGTTTCCATCGTGGTTTACAAAACTCTTCTACCCGGTGTCCCTGGATGCCGCAGTTGCGATATTTTACCTTTCAAAAGGGTGTGCCCTCTGATGTCAGCTTCATGAAGGTGTCGCAGCTCTTGGTTCATGCGCCATCCTTTCTCTTCGCAGGGCAAGTGGCCGCCTGTCCTATTGTCATTTGCCGAGGACTGAGGTGCCAATATGTGTGTGTAGTTAGCCAACATTTGTCCTTGGCTAGCAACAGGCGCCCTGAGCTTGTCCACGACTTCACCACTGTTGTCGCCCAGATGATCTTTCACCGCATGCAACCACCCAACTAGCTCCTCGACCGTATGTTGTTTAGATCAAACAAGGTCTCGATCGAGAGAGCTATCTGCATGTAGCATGCTGGAGCTACCCAAAGAAATTTCTTAACGACACATACCTCATTTATGGATCCACTGAATGTAAGAAGACTGTTGGTGAGGCCAGAAATTCACATGGTGAATTCATTGATGGCTCCACCATTCTTGAATTGGTGTTCTCGAACTCCCTGAGAAGTTGTTGGGCATTCGCCTCATCAATATGCTTGTCCCCAACGTGCGTACTTCTCACTGCCTACCATTCCTTCTTTGCACTCCTCTTCAAACATAGAGCCATGTGCATGTCGCCTGGAATCCCTCTCAGTATGGCAGCGAAGGACAGCCTGTCTTCACGACGTTCAACTTTGCTATACTCGATGTCATGACACACTCCTGCTCCTCGAGGTTCACTTGCATCACAAGGGATTGTTGGCTGTAGATCGTGTGTGTCAACACTGGGTGCAAGAGAGAGCTGCTCGCGTCCTACACCACCCGTTCCACCATGATAGGGTCTGACAGGTCACTGGTGCCATCGCCCTTGCCGCTGGTGTGATCTCTCGGTGGCGATTTGCATGAAGATTGACTGTTGGCCATTGTCTACCGACCCAAAGCTTTGTCTGGGCTCTCTAGTACACATGTTGACGCTGCAGGACCTAATGCGATGAACTCCGGCTTTTGGAATGTCGAGCTCTCACCATGAATTCACAAAGTAGAGACTTTATATTACCACCATCCTATCATTGATCTTTATATGTCAAATACAAAAGTGCATGCAAATGGTCTCAGGATGCCCGGTCTTCACGCCACTCCCTGCTGGTGCTTGACATACCCTGCAATCTCGGTGTTGTCCGCATCGTTCGGCCAGGAATCACAATGTGAACTAAACATGGAAGAGCAGGAACTTGATGTTGAGCGAGCATGCACGGCTGCACCCAACTCAGTCTGCTACAAAGCATACATGGGACTAAATACAAAACTAATATAATGCAACTAGATTACTCAACATATATCACACAAAATCATCTTTGGGCATTGCATATCAGATATTTGTACTTTGTATTATCGCAAAAGATTTTTATTCTTCTTTGTGTACTTCTCATATATGAAGCGTCTGCAACTTTATTTTCCAGGAAATAGATGGAGTCTTTCACAAGAGGCTATTAGGATTAATTCTAGTTCAGTCATCCTTTATGGCATAAAGATAACGGATGAGCTTTGGTGGGGCATTTGGTGACAGGCAATATCTCAGAGTTTAATGTGGAAGAGACTGAAGTTTTGCAAAGCAGCAGAGTGGACAATCCTTGTGTAGTCATGGACAAGAACATATCTTCTGTTGAGGAGAATGACAAGGCAGATAACAGTTCCGAGCAAGGTTCTGGTGGAGAACTGTTTGTGAATAGAGTTGCAAAGAGTGGCGTAGTTCTCAAGTTCAAGGTCAGAAAGTATGGGACATCTCATTCTTCATCAAATGTTTTATCACGTGAGCTTACCTTTAGCGGGGGAAAAAGTGCCAGTGGTCAATCGGAAAACTTTGAGGCTAACACTCAGAATTTGTCAGAACAATCAGGGATGAGAAACACAGAGCCCAGGAATAATAAAATCTCCTTTCTGGACAGCGCTATGGGAACTAACCCAGACGAAGAAATAATCAGGCCCGAGGAGACGCTGAACAATAGTTCCATGGAAGCTGATCCAATGGTTTCATTGAAAAGTGTTGCAATGGACACTTGTACGACTGGTGTAAATGGAACAAATTCATCTCAAACCGCTGAAATATACAGCACAGATAATGTAATAAATGGACTTTGCTTGACGGCAAATCATGAGACTTGTGCTTCTGAGAAGACATGCAGTCATCGAAGTGAAGAGCACGTATGTCATCAGTGTGGCAAGGGATTTAAGAGCATTGGTTCACTTTATGGGCACATGGGATGTCATCGGCGAGAGGAGTACAAGCGCATACGCATGATGCAAGAACAGCCCCATGTAACGGAGACCTCAGGCACTGTGATCCAGAAGCGTGAGCTGAAGAATGTTTGGAAGGCATCAAAAACTTTGATAAAGATATCAATGGTAGCTGGGCCGCACCCGGTGCATAGTTCTAAAGCAACTGATGTGATACGCTCAAGTGAAGATATCCATGAGGATACAACAGACATGATGGAAGTGGCAGACCTATTGATAGAACTGTCACAAACAGTAAGAGAGGATGTTGTGAAGGCTCCAGAATCACCACCTTCTTCAAGGGTTTTCACGTGCACACCATGCAATAAGGTATTTGATTCATACCAGGCTCTCGGGGGCCATGTGTCTAGTCATAACAAGCCAAAGACCCGCAAGCTTGTGGACATAATTTCTGGCAACTCTAGTGGTAGCAGCGAGCCCCAAACTTTTAAGTACTTGTGCAGAAAGTGCAATGAGAGGTTCCCGACAGGTCAATCGCTTGGCGGACACAAGCGTAAGCACTGGTTTGAGGAACACAATGTGTCACCAGTCACTGATGGGAATGTAAAGGCACCAGTGTCACCGCCTCGTTATACCGTGGAGGCATCAGGTGCGGCACTGCCTGGCCATGATGATCTGCAGTCTACAGAGACAGACCTGAAGGAGGTTGATGACACTGTCAATCTGCCGGTGCCAAAGGCTTACGATGCCGTCCAGCCATTCCAGGCGAACAATTTGGCTCACAAGACTGAACTAGCATCAGGAGTTGCTAAGACCGTGATTGACGCCGACCGAGCTTCCACTAGCTGTTCGGATCCTACCTGTCGAAAGATGTAGTCTCGATTTGAATAAGTTCACTTGACGCCGACATAGGTGAAGTGAACCCCTGATTATCAGCTTCGTAGATCTCTGATGGTTGTGACTGGGACACTATAGCGCACTGGGACTTTATGTTGTCCTGTATTTGGATTTATTTGATGTGTCTCTTGTACTCATAAATATCGTCGGCTCTATATTATGGTGAATAATTATCTGTTGATCTGTTTTGAATTATTTTATTAGGATCCAATAAGTATTATGCTCGTTATATATAGAAAAATGAAACTGCGCTTTGTTCATGTTTAAAAGTTTTCACTGCTCGATAGCTTTGGGATACACAATCGGTTCCTCATGTCAGATAACTACTCTATAATTTTTGCCTTTTTTAAAGGCCCAGCCCAACTGCCCAATATTAATAATCTAATAAAGAAGAGTTGAGTGGCGCACACACTAAGCTGCTAGACACCTGATCATGCCAAAAGGGTGAATCCTATATATGGGGCACACGATGGGAGTCCTATTTAAGACTCGTGTACATACTTCACGTAATCTCAATGAGGCGAAGAATGTGACTAGAACTAATAAAAAATATGAATTAAAGGATCAGTTATCATCCGGGAAGGCAAACATAGTTGTGGACACCAATTAAGGTAAATATTATTTTCCACAGTTGTCAAATTGGTACTAAAATTTCTTCTCTCGATTAGAAGCGAACGTGAGGATTTTACCACATGGGCCATTGTGTAATCTTGCACTTATTGCTACTATTCGAGAAGAAATTATCGAGGCTCGAAGGAAGGATGCACTAGCACTGTTCATAACTGCCTTTTGTACGTGCTATAGAACCGGTACTAAAAACTTGAAGTTGATAATATAGACTATGAGTAGCGATTACAAACTGGTTCTGATAAAAGTTATGCATGATAACCGGTACTCATAGATGGCCTACCAGAATTAATTACAGTTTTAAACAGATACTGATAAGCACCATGTTAGCAGCAGTTCCAACTTCAAACCAGTTCTAATAATCACATTTTCTGTGGTGCTGCTTGTTATGAACCATCACAGATATATATTTACGCGAAAATAAATAAATTCCCTTCTCATGACGTATAAAATCACACATACCTTAATTTATATAAAACATTTACAAAAGTTAAAACATATAAACAAAATCCACAGAATATATAAACATTAGTCCTTACAATAGACTCAATATTACTATCACGCAATGTCTAGATGCCACAACGTAGACCTCATGATTTAAAAGTGCATATGTTATATTCCTTGAGCCTATTGCCCCGACAGAAAGGACATCCAACCGCCTTCACAAGACAGTGGTTTTTGAATTTGCGCCTATAAACTCAGCCGTGCACTCACCACAGCTTGGTAGTTATGTTGTCTGTCGACATTCTCAGCATGGTAGGAATCTGATCGCCTTGTAGATGTTAGACGTTAAATGCTGCAAGCATCGGTGACTCATTTTTTATTACATGCTAGTTACAAGCTTTAGGACTACCGTTGAAAAAACTATCATGTTAAATACATGTCATGTTCTTGCGTAAATGAGTTTTTAATATTCTTGTGTGAATGACAAGTTCAAGAGTGGTGTCTGTTCTTACAAGCTGATCATTGAGTGCATAGGCATCGATCATCCTCTTGATCCATGACAGCAGCCCAATACAAAATATCTCATGTCTTCTTGTCTGTAAATTATTGCATTGTAAAGTTATTAATGAATGAAGATAGATGAATATAATTCAATTCATTATGACATGAATAATGAGAAGGCGTGAACATATGACACTAACTTAATGTCATTATGGACTTGAAACTCTGATGACATCCATTGAGCCCAAACGCCTTGACTATGAACAACACGCTTTCTTCGTATCTTAGCAGAATAGTTTCACCTTTGGTGATACCATTGGATGCTAAAAACTGTGACCAGCAACCTAAAAAGAACACATTATCTGACCTGTCCTTCTAGGCCTCTACAAGCCAGTTTTTTTATATAAAATTAGGCAGGAGGATGAGAGAGAAAAACGTTGGGTACAAAGTTTTATGTACACAGAGATACAGAGCAGCTTGAGCTGCCCCCGGGCAAGCACACAAAAAAATAGATAAAAGGGTAGGGAAAGAGAAGTGAAAGAAAATGTCACCGGCCATGGGGAGCTATCCTATCGGGCATGAGAGAACCGTAGCCTGGAGTCGTCAGTGGCTGTCAAATAACCTCTGGTGGATGTCTGATTTCTAGTCTCCGGCTGTTTGCATTTGCATGTTGTGTGCCTGTAGCCATCATGGTTCAAACCCAAGTGGCAGAGTTGCCATGGCAAGCTTATAATAGTCTCTTTCCTTTTTGACAGTAACACGACCTATAGCTTGTTATTTTCTTCGCTTTGAAAGACTCCTATTAAGCTCATTCCAAACATTACACCATGTATAAAAAAAATTCCCCATTCGCTTAGATGCGTCCTTTCTTTTTATACCTGGTATTGATGATCTCAATCACTCGATCCGGGATAGTTCCCAAATTATATCCATGCATATCTGCTCCTTCGGTTGTAACCACCTAATAACCTTTTTCATTATTATTGCAAATGGATTCCATTAGTAGGTGGTTAGTGGTTTCCACTTTGTCTCAAGGCATAGCGGACATATAACATTGTTGTCCCATCCTTTCTTCTCCAGGTTATCCGCCATTTGTAGCCTTTTATGCAACGCTAGACATGCAAACCAAAGTACTTTGGGCTCTGCTTTGAATTTTCATACTAAAAGAATGTGGAAATGACTTTGAATTCCCTGTAACTATCGTCTATAGGCCGATTTTGTTGTGTATTCACTGTTAAATATAGAAAGACAATTATATTAGAATAGGTCATGCACTCTTTATTCTGTGTGGGTGTGCCCCCACTAATCTTGCCTGCCATGCATGTAACATCTTGTACACCTCTCTCTACATATACGTGAGTACAACCCTCCTGGGCATTGCCTTGCGCCATTCAACATGGTATCAGACCCAAGACGCTAATCGATCCATGAGCGATTTTCCTTCCGCCACCTCCCCTCTCTCCACCACTGCAGAAGCTTTTGGGCTCATCATGTCTTCCAACGCCATCCTCCTCCATCATGTCGTGACCATCAGGCTCACGAAAGCAAATTATCTTCTATGGCGCGCCCAACTGCTCCCGTATCTCCGGAGCACTAATTTGAAGGGGTGCCTCGACGGCACCAAAGCTGCACCGGCACAGCAGATTCTCGTGTCGACGGCCGCCAGCACCGAGCTCATCATCAACCCAGACTACACGTCCTGGTATAACTCTGACCAGCATGTCCTTAGCGGGCTCCTCTCCTTAATGTCCGAGGAGGTCCTCCATGATGTCATCAATGCCAAGACGTCCAAGGACGTGTAGGACTCTCTCCAGAAGAAGTTCTCCTCATCGACTCGCGCACGCACAGTTCAAATCTGTGTTGAGCTCGCCACCGCGCAGAAAAGAGATCTGTCTGCGGCAGATTATTTTAGTAAGATCAAAAATCTTGCCACCGAGATGACAGCGGCGGATGCTGCCCTACGTGATGATGATGTCCTTGCATATCTCCTCGCTGGTACCTTATGAGTATGACCCATACGCCACATCGATGACGACCAAGGAACCCAACACGCTCGACGACGCCTACGCCCACCTTGTCGCCTTCGAAGCCCGCCAGCTGAAGCCTCAGGCGGCACCCCAGCTTAACGTTGGATCCTAGGCCAACTACGCCGGGTGCGGAAGCGGCCAAACTATGGGGTGCGGCCGCTTTGATCACGGGCGCGGCCGTTCCCACGGTGGTGCACCTCCTCATCCCAACGGTGGCGGAGGAGGCTCCTCTTCTTCACGCCTTACTTGCCAAACCAGTGGCAAGGTGAGCCACACCGCGATTCGCTGTTGGTATAGGATGGATGAACCATACCAGGAGAACGTTCCTTAGGCGACTTTGGCATCTACATGCTCCTACAAAATTGATCGCAACCGGTACAACAATACGGGTGCCACAAATCACATCAAGAGTGATCTTGCTCGTCTAGTTGTGCGGGATCAGTACCATGGCGGTGACACGCGGTACAAGTGGGCAATGGTGCAAGTTTCCAAATTAAACACATTGATTCATGTTCTATCAATACTAATACACGCCTCTTGCTCTTAACAATGTCCTTCATGTTCCCGAAATTTCTAAGCACCTCCTTTCAGTTCATAAATTATCCTGTGATAACAATATATTTTTTGAATTTCATCCTTTGTATTATCTCATAAAGGATCGTGCAACTCGTATTGTACTCCTGGAAGGAAGATGTGAAGCCGGTCTTTACCCCCTCGAGCCATCCGATCTTAAGTTCATCAAGCAGGCATTCGTGATCGAGCTAGCTATTCTGCGCGTCCGGATCAATGGCATGCTCGGTTCGGTCATCCATCTCCTCAAGTAGTTCGCTCTCTTTTACAGATTCATAATCTTCCGTGTCTCAAGGAGTCTACTATTTCCTCAGTTTGTAATGTGTGTCAGTTAGCAAAAAGTCATCAATTACCCTATAATATTTCATATTATAGATCCACGATACCACTCGAACTCATTTATTATGATGTTTGGGGTCCTGCTCCCATTTCTGTTGGTGGTTTCAAATATTATATTAGTTTCATTGATGACTTTAGCAAATTCACGTGGATTTATCTCATGAATGATAGAACTGACGCTCGGTGCATTTTCTTAATTTTTCAAGCTCAGGCCGAACGTCTCCTTGACACCAAAATTAAATACGTACAATCGGATTGGGGTTGGGAATATAAAAAACTCCATAACCAATTCTTCACTAAAATGGACATCATGCATAGGGTGTCTTGTCCCCATAACCATCAACAAAATGGTTCGGCTGAACGCAAACACCGTCATATTGTGGAAACCGGTATCACCCTTCTAGCTCACGCTGGCATGCCACTCAAATTCTGGGATGAAGCCTTCACCACAGCCACGTACCTCATAAATCGCCTCTCTACTCGTGTTACGGATAATTTGATCCCTGTAGAACGATTATTTCACAACCACCTAATTATTCCATGCTTCGTATTTTTGGTTGTGCGTGTTGGCCTCATCTTCGTCCATACAATAAACATAAATTATCTTTTCGATCTAAACCATGTGCTTTTATTGGATACAATACTATTCATAAAGGATACAAATGCCTTGACATGGTTACTGGGTGTGTTTCTATTTCCAGAGATGTTATCTTCGATGAACATGTCTTTCCATTCAAAAATCCTTCTTCCAACTTTGCTCCACACTCTCCCGACAGTAACAGTATTGATTGGACTAATAACCAATTGTTTAATTTATTTAACTATTCAATGCCTACAGCACTAACAAATACAGAAAATTATACTGGCGGATCTTCCCTGTCGGTTGTAAATCCGGTACTCAGCCCGCCATCTGCGCGTGGCGTACAATGTATAGAAGCAGCAATTTTTTCCCGCCCAAGCGTCCGTGGTACAGCAGAGGCCCACACAGGCATCGTCGCGCGATGTGCGCAGCATAGAAATGGCAGCAGGGGAATCTTGTCCCCCGGCCTCGGGATCCACACCTGCCTGCCCCCGCTCAAATGCATGTGTTACAACCGGGGTCCATTCCTGAAAATGAGCGCGGCACAAAAGTGCCTGCTTGCACCGCCGAGCACGAAACACAGCCGGGGCCCACGCCCGGATATGCACGTGGCACAGAAGCGGCAACAGGCGGATCCTGTCCCCTGGCCTTGGCTCCTCCGCCTGCATGCGGTGCTGGCTTGGGCAATCTTTCCACTTGTGCTGACCAAACAGGCCAAGGCGCTCAATTAAAGGCTGCAGCTCCAACAACTGCACCTGCTACCACATCTCCATCAACAGTGAACACGGGCCCCACAGAAATGGATGCAGCAGCACCCAATCCGTAGGTATCGGCTGATTATGTTGGTCCCTTTGTGCTCGGAATTATAACATATGGAACGCGCCTGAAGAATAATATCTGACAGCCAGCCGAAACAACGTACCGATAGTAGATGACTATTCGGTTACTCGAACTTTTGTTGAAGAACCATCATTTCATGTGACTGCTACGATATCCTTTGTAGCATCGTGCAATGCAAGAAGAATTTGATACACTCATTAAAAACAAGACCTGGCATCTTGTCCCTCCTCATGCCGGTCTCAATATCATTGATTGCAAGTGGATTTTCAAACTCAAATACAAGTCAAATGGAACTATTGATGGCTATAAGGCTCGCTTGGTCGCAAAAGGTTTCAAACAACAATATAGAATTGATTATGATGCCACCTTCAGTCTGGTTGTGAAGTCGACCACCATTCGCCTTTTATTATCCTTGACGATTTCTCGAGAGTGGTCACTCCGACAGATTGATATTCAAAATGTTTTTATTCATGGGTTTCTTGATGAAGACGTTTATATGAAACAACCGCCGGGTTTTGAAGACTCCACTTATCCCAATTATATTTGCCAGCTTGATAAATCTTTATATGGTCTTAAACAAGCCTTGCAGGCATGGTTCTCTCGATTGAGTGGCACCCTAATACGGTTTTGTTTTCAAGCATCCAAGGCAGATGTCTCTCTATTTATCTTCCCTCAAGCCGGCATCCAAATGTATATACTCATTAATGTGGATGATATTATTATTGTGAGCTCCTCATCTTCGGCTACTGATCGCCTTCTCCAATAACTTCGAGCAAAGTTTAAGGTGAAGGATCTCGGCCGTCTTAGTTATTTTCTAGTCATTGAAGTTCATTGGACTGATCCTCACACAACGCAAATATATCAAGGATCTTCTATTGCGCACCAACATGGAGAGCTCCAAAAGTGTCACTACCCCAATGTTGCATACTAACAAACTCTTTCTCCACGATGGTACATCTCTCTCACTAGATGATGTTACACGCTATAGTAGTGTGGTTGGTGCACTACAGTATCTATCCTTCACACGCCTTTATATATCCTTCTCGGTTAATAGAGTTTGTCAGTATATGTCAGATCCAACTATCTCTCATTGGAAGGCAGTGAAATGCATCTTGCGGTATCTTCACTACACCTCTGATCTGAGACTCTCCATCACTAAGTTTGGTTCTTCAGTACTGAGTGCTTTTTCTGATGCGGATTGGGCTGGTAACCCGGACAATCGGCGCAGTACTAGTGGCTACACTATTTTCTTTGGCGGCAATCTCATTTCTTGCAGTTCTCAAAAACAGCCAACAGTCTCCCGTTCTAGTACGGAGGCTGAATATAAGGAGGTCGCTAATACTAACGCAACTTATTCGGGTACAAGCACTGCAAGGAAATTGGCATAAAGCAATCCAAACCACCGACTCTTTGGTGTGACAACATTGGGGCTACCTACCTGACGGTGAATCCACATTGTCATCGTCGTACCAAACATGTCGAAGTCGACTATCATTTTGTTCGCGAACAGGTTGCATCTCAACTACTCGACATATCCTCAAAAGATCAAGTGGATGATATTATGACTAAACCGTTAGGTGGTCCGTCAATTGGTAAGATATGTAACAATCTGAACTTAGTTACGTACCGTTGAGATTGAGGGGGTGTTAAATATAGAAAGAGATTTATATTAGAATAGGCCATGCACTCTTTATTCCTTGTGGCTGCGCCTCCACTAATCTTGCCCTCCATGCATGTAACCTCTTGTACACCTCTCTCTACATATACGTGAGTACAGCCCTCTGGGCATTGCCTTGCGCCATTCAACATTTCCCATTAGCAGTCAAGTGCCATATCACTTTATCCGTGCAATGCCGGGCAAAGAGATACTGAGAAAGCAATTCCTAGAGTTTATTGTATTCTACTACTTTTTGGACTGTTGTTACGCTTATCAATGCCCTTATCCAGTTTTTACCTTGAAGTTCTTTTGCCACTGTCCTATTTTTATGCTTTGTCGCCTTGTATAGAAGTGGAAATGCTTCAGTTAGCGTTTGCTGGCCTAGTCATGTGTCTGACCAAAATAATGCAATTTGGCCTTCCCCTGATGCCAAACTTTGTGGAGTCTGCGGACAGGGATTTTTCAGCTTCGGAGTTGGGGGTTTGAGGGGGGGGTTCCATTTCTGCACATGGTTTCTGTGTCCCTATCCTTGCCAACCACAATCATCTCTGGTTCAAGGCTACCCCATGTTTTTGGAGGTCTAGAAGACCTAGCACCCCAAATGCTTAGTCATGCTCATTATTTTCCAACTAACTAGGCAGTGACCTCCCATATTATGGTCCCCTTCTACTCCTTCCCAGATGAAACATCTCCTAATCTGGCCAATTTTCATGAGCACCTACTTGGCAAGTTTATAACCAGTGCATGGTGAATTACCGTTGACGTCAGGACCACCATGTTTAGAGTTGCTGTTCCTGTTTATGTCCCTTTTCATGTTGGTAGCCCCCATCCCCCCCCCCCCCCCGCCCCACCCACTTTGTCTATCAACGGTTGGGGATCAATTCGCCTAAGTCTTGTTGTGTGCTATGGCAGTCATAATTATTTGCAAGGGGTATTTACCTTTGCCGGCAAGACCTGTACCTGCTGTTGGGTGTCTACATGGTAAAATCTGATTGTAAACATGTTTGCCTTTTGTAGATTTATTTTCATGTCAGTCACTTCTATAAATAGTTGCAATATCTGTCTTAGTGAACTAAGCTATGTTGGGCTCGGGTTCAAAAAGTTGACAACATCATCTGCATAGATAGGCATTCGCAATAATCAGCCACAGGCCAGTTTTTGCCACAAAGGTTGAGAAGTAAGGCCAGTCAGCCGTTGGTACGAATGTAGGTAATGTGGTTTCACACAGATTTTGATGGATGACCTGCTTTGCCAAGAAAGGATTATTCAAGGGTGGAAACATGCTAATGGTACATTCACATAAGCCTAGAATTTGTAAATGAAAATACTAGAGGGACATGGTATGCAAACCATCTTTTCTGTGAAGCCTGGCAGAAGTCCATGATGAATTGCGGCCTACGAGACCTGCCAACGGCGTTGATTGAGCGGCTGAACTCATGGAGGCAAAAGCTGGTGTCAAATGTCTTGACGGTGAGTGTGTCACTGCCTTCGTGCCGAAGCGCAATGAACTAAAAGGCGCTGATATCGTGCGCAGCCATAATTTCTGGCCACCCGCGGCCAAGGAACACCTCAACGTGCCACACCTTGCTGCCTAACGGTCTAACCACGAGCGCCTTTTCCCTTCCATCATTTTTGCTGCTCAAGTGCCGACCAAGCTCGTTGGAGATACGCTGCAGAAGTAGGGATATATCTGATTATGCCATTCTCCCACCACCATTGTCACCGTCCATGTGTCGTCTGTGTTTGGTAGAAAGTATTTACTAGATTCTTGGAGGAAGATGCATCAGTACCTAGAGACCTTGAGACAGCATGCACTCCATGATCGCTAGACGATCCCATGACAACCGTGCACTATGGTAGATGAATGTGGAGACAAACGTGGGAGATGATTGTGGGACATCATCTTCTTGATAAACTTCATCCTGTTCGTCTCGATAAACAACATCACTCGGGGCATATAGCCGTTCTCATGGAAACTTTATACACGACCCACCAAGCATTCAACTTTGGACAAGGATATGATAGATAATAAACCAACTCGACTTGATGAGAAAGAATCTAATTATCGCATCCACTAAGTCTTTCTTCATGTTTCACCTCGACTATACCAAATTCATCAATCAATGGTTAAAGAAACACCCCTAAACGCTTCCCTGGATGTTTACGACCGGGAATTATTAGAGACAAGAAAATGTACTCTTATTTCATACATATAGCAGGTGGAAGGTTGTATGGAATAGCAAATACTGGCCAGCATGAGTATGAGGTTGTAGAAGTGTTGAACGGTGTGAAACCATCTTTGTCCAGACCAATACGAACATTTCTAGCATCTTTTTCAAAATGTTCATCAAAAGAGTCTAGTGCCTTCTAAGACTGAGCATTAGATGGGTGTATCATTGCTCCCTATGTTTCACACAAACCATCCTTATGCCACCGCATGTGTTTTGCAGTTGATTTAGATAGAAACAACCGTTTTAGCCTAGGTGCAAGAGGCATGTAACCAAGTTGTTTCGTTGCCACTTTTGTCTTTACCAATTCACCGTCCTCATTTGTGGCCTCAATGTATCGTGATTGTTTACAAACCAAACAAAGTGTCGCATTTGTATTCTCCTTCCAGAAAAGTATACAAATATTAGGACAACAATCAATTTTCTCATATTTCATACCAAGCCCTGCCAACAATTTCTTGGACTGGTACATGCCTCTCGGAAACTTATGATTTGTCGGAAGAATGTACGATATTAAGTCGCTGAGATTATCATAGCACTTGTTCGACAAATTGTACTTTGATTTGATAGACATGAGCTGAGTCACTGTCACAAGTACAGAAACTTTAGTGTGCTCATGCAACTCATCATGCGATTCTGAGAGAATTCTATAAAACTCTTGAACTTCGGGTCTAGAAATTTCCACACCTTCATCACCACTACATTCACGATCTAGTGCTTCAATCATGTCACCCACTATGTCCATGTTTTTCTCTTCTATCTCATCAACAACAACATTGCTATGGTACAACTCACCATGCTCATACCATGTTTCATAACCAGGCATAAAACCAAATCAACAAAGATCTCGCTCCATCTCCATCTTTTCCTTGCATAAAAAGTTGAGGCACTTGTTGCATGGACATTTGACAAAACGGTTGGTCGCTAAAGAGAAAACCGACTGATAAATGCCTTAGTAGTGATGGCCCATTCATCTGAAGGCGCAGCATTCTTCCGCCAACCATCATATATCCATCGTCTATCATCACCCATATTCTGGACTACATAATATAAGAACATAGAACTCATAAATATATTTGTTGCAACTAAAAATATAAAGATAGAGAAATTACGTTCACTTTACATCTATTGGAAGGGATACGTGCTAAACCCTCCCAAGAGTGATCGAGCGGAGCGTGCTTATAACGAGACGCGGGGTCCGGATCCAGACAAAATTTTGGCAGCATAACCCCGTTGTTCTCCAACTGCACGCCCGATAATGGTGCAGCGGAGAACATTAGGGTTACGCCGTCGAAATTTCGTCCCAATCCAGATCCCGCGTCTCGTCATAAGCACGCCCCCTCGGTCACTCCCAGGCTTCCCAAAAAGGGACAATTCCAAACCTACACGCCTCACATGCGTAACTCATGCGAGACGGGCCAGTCCAAAACGGGTTACACATATTATATAGGTTACGTGAATCTTACTTTTTGAAGTGATTTACCAGAGAGAGGTAAGAACGAGAGACAGTAGGAAAGAACGAGGGAGTGATAGTGAAGTGGTCCAGCTGTCCTAAGTTATGCTCCATCGGGTTCCGCCAGTGATGACGTACGAGCCAAGGTTCGCTGCTATGGGCTTCTGGAACAAAACCACGAAGAAAATGGTTCCCAGGGTTCTCAACGGTGCTATACTATGTTAAAGTGAAGCAGTGGAGAAATTTGACTTTTAGACGGCCCAACTGTCAGGCCATAAATGGGCTGTGCTGGGCTAAGCCGGCCCGAAGCTTATTTATTTACATATTGCTATAATAAACCTTCTCTAAAACACACATTAACCATGCAACACTTTACATGCTTCTAAAAGCGCTATCTATTATTTATAAGGTACTAATCACTTTTCTTTCATAGATGGATATGGTACATGGACGATCATAATAGGCATTAAATAAAAGCACAACACAAAAATCAAAGCATGCATGTTAATTAGGGTAATGAATAATGAAACAGTATTATAACATTATCTTCAAACGAGTAATGAAACTACGATGAATTAGGGTCATAGGTTTATCTTGAGCTTATGAGTAATTGCCAGGGAGGGGGCAGATCGGTGGGCGGGGGGGGGGGGGCAGGGAGGATTGTTAGCGCTGAATTGCTCAGAACGCACAGTAGAGAAAAATTATAGCACGACTTTATTATTAATTTACGAAACAAACCAAATAAAATCTAATCAAAAAATAGCATACCTAGTCGAGGCAGGGCGTCGACCGAGGCGGAGGCGGCAGCGGCACGGCGGCGCAACGGTCAGCGCTGGAGTGACGGTCAAAGCTGCAGCGGCGGACAGCGGCAATCAGAGCTGAGGTGTCGTTAGGATTACAAGAAGGATGAAAAGAGTTGTACAAAAAAGTAAAGGTAGTTTCACATATGAATAGACCCAGGCTAATCAAATGATGATAAGACAAAGATATAGCCAACTTTGAATTTATATATCAAAGGTAGTTTCACAGAAGTAAAGGTAGTTCCGGATGCTATTTTTATTAAGCTGAGTTAATCTTACTGTGCATTAGCTAAGCTAATCTCTTGCTTGCTGTTGTAGTGCTTGCTGCAAATTATCATCACTACAGTTACAATTATATATTGCTTGCTACAAATAATCATCACATCCACAATACAAATTTAATTCTAACATCAGCAGCTAATCAGTCTTTTAGACTCTTATGAACATGCCCTTTAATACTTACAGCAAGGAGGCGTGGCGGGTCGGCAAGGCGCAGCGATGCGGCAGGTGCTGCTACCGCGGTGATGCTTCCGCGACGGCAAGGTGTGGCTGTAGCCACGGCGCGGCGCTTGGGGAAGCGGCGCGGCGGGTTGACGGCCGGGGAGGCGGTAGGCGACGGCGGGGGTCGGCCGGGGAGGCGCTGCAATAGCGCGGTAGGCGACGGCGGGGGTCGGCCGAGGAGGTGTGCGGCTGGCGGGCGACGCCGAGGCTCGGCCGGGGAGGCGCGCGGCCGGCAGGTGACGCCGGGGGTAAGCTGGGGAGGCACACAGGCGATGGGCGACGGCGGCGCGGCCGAGATGGGGGTCGGCCAGGGAGGCGCACCGCCGGCGGGCGACACCGGGGGTCGGCCGGGGTGGCGCGCGGCCGGCAGGCCACGCCGGCGGTCGGTCGGGGAGGCGCGCGTGTGACGGGAGATGGCGGCGCGGCCGGGACGGGGGTCAGCCGGGGAGGTGCACAGGCGACTGGCGACGGCGGTGCGGCCAGCGGCGGCTTGACAGGAGATGGAAACGGACGCGAGCTATGAGGTGTTGGACACCTGAGCTATATCGCGATTATTTTCGTGAGATAGGGTTGAGGCCCACGAAAATCAATGTGTTACGAAAATCCACACGGAAATCAAGATCGGACACCGTATTTTTGTGAGCTCTTTTGCAAGCTGACGAAAATATCTCCGGAAACCGAGGAGGGACCGTTGTGGCATGTATTGTCATGAGCCACTGGAAAACCCACAAAAATGTGCATGTAAATCGAGATCTGACAACAGTATTTTTGTGAGCTCCTTTGTAAAACCTACGAAAATATTGCCGAAACCGAGGTGGGACAGTTTTGTCGTGAGCCAGACGCAAACCCACGAAATTAGCGCGCCGATTTTCATGAGCTGTATGCAAAAACCCATGACATTAAATGTACTTTCATGAGCCGTGAAAAAACCCACGAAATTAGGCCCTGATTTTCGTTCGCTTGCCCTAACCCATGAAAATAGTGATCACAATTTCATGTGCCAGAAACAAAAACCACGAAGATAACATCTATTGTCGTGAGCTACACCAAAACCGACGAAAATAGCACCTATTTTCGTGTGCCAGCACCGAAATCCACGACAATACCTCATATTTTCGTGTGCCACAGGTCGGCTGACGAAACTTTTTGTATTTTCGTGAGGGCCGACGAAAATATGTTTGGCCAATGAAAATAGTTCAGTTTCTTGTAGTGTCCGGGCCCTTGGGAAAGTGGCAGCGGTGGTAAAGGTGACCGAAGTGGAGACAACTCAAACAACAAGAGGGGTCCCAACAGTCTGCTGTGGTGTGGCTGAAAGCTAAGCATCGGAACAACGTCCACGCAAGATGGATAATATATCCAGGGATAGCCTAGGGGCCAGCAGCGGAGAAACCCTCTGCTACATGAGTGACGGGACGCGAGGTTTACGGCCGTGCAGGACAATAGTCCACCCATCCTCAAGCTGTGCCAAATGTCCATCTGATTTGACTTGACCCCTACGGTCCCCAGAGATGAGAGAGGGTCTATCGGCACGCGGCAAGGGCAGCGGAGGGCCAAGGATTGAGCCAAGATTGCACGGTGGTGGAGGTGGCCGAGAGAGTGATAACTTGGACTGGCGACAATCATCTTGCAGGGTTTTCCAATTGCGCAAGATCGGGCCAGATGGGATAACACCACGATTTTTGCGTGTCCCAGAGCGGATGACAGGGTGGTGGAGCGGTGGATTCATGATGAAAGCAGGCGGAGGGGACAGCAAAAAACACAATTTCCCAGGATGGGGTAACTGCGGCATGGGGCCGGAGATCAGCAGCGGAGAAGGGGCGATGGCTGTGTTTGGAGCACGGTACATCGGCGCCAGCGGCATGGAGGACAATTCTGGCGACAGGAGGGAGGGTACCTTGGGCGGAGGTACATCAAAAGCTGGTGGCAAAGGAGCTAAAATTGGGGAGGCATCTTCGTCCGAGACCGAGAAGCTCTCATAAAGAATGGGGAGAAGCCAGAGGTTACCTTCATCGACGCCGGCCGGAGGTGGGAACGAGGGAGCTGGGCTTGGGGAGCATAGCTCCATAAAGGGAGTACATGGTGCAATGATGGGAAGGGCGAATTCGACGGCCAGCGCAGAGAGGGAATGCAAGCTCGGTGGAGGCGGGTGAATGAGCAGCGGCAGGGCATGCGTGAATTGTGGGGGAAGGTGAGTGGGAGCTGGGGGCGAAGGGAACGAGGGTCGGAGCGTTTGGGTCCGCCTGCACGGTGTGAGCGGCCGGCGTGGGTGGTGCGAGGTTGGTCGCCGGGGCCGCAGCAGCCATCGGTGGTGCGCAGGTGGGAGAGTCGGGAGAGTGTATTGTTCATCGGTTGTGAAATTAGCTATAACCAAGAGTAGGTTTGGTTGGGAATCTAAGATCAAATTGGCAACAACCATTAATGAGAAGTTGAAGGAATTGTTAGAAGCTCAGCAGAAGTGGAGAAATAAATATTTTTCATACTATGATGATTTATATGACATTTATGATGGTATTTTGTGAACCATGACAAAACAATATTCCGTATAGTACATGTAATGGCTCTAAATATTCCATAAGGACATCTGATTGTCATTTGGAGAGAAACAACACATATTTACCCTCACAGGAGTATAGCCTCCATGAAACTGAGCGAAGATAGAGGAAGAAGTTAGAAGATCCGATCAGCAAAGAAAGCCTTTGAATGCTGGTGCTGCTATTAATTAAGTTTTATAGCATATTATGGATCAGGTGCATCCAAGTGCTGCACTTAAATAGTCCATATGTACACGTCGAGACACAGGCCCAACATCTGTAGCTGCATCCAAGTGCTACACTTCATCTGCAAAAATGCTCCAACAGCATTTTTTTAAATACTGCACAACCAAACATGTCACAATTTTTCTCAAACTGCAAAAAAACACTTGTTTTATTCAAAATATAGAACTTCGATCTAGTTTACATGAATATAAGATTGAGATGATTTTAGCCTGTTATCGTGTGTAGTATATCGAGAGGTGTGTAGCAATGCATCCACAGCCAACAGGATTTTGTCCCACGGATGGTTTCATAACATTGGAGTAGTGCAGAATAGTGTTTGTATTGTTTTATAACGGCTACCTGTGCTAGCTAGTTTCCAATCCGGCACAGAATACTCTGTATATATAGCAGGGATTATATTTCTTCCAGTTCCAAACATGGAAAGCTATGTTCCATACATAATAGCAAGGGAGGTTTTGCTTACTGATGCAGTTAAATGTATATTATAACCGAAGTTGCTATCTAGCACGCTTGGAGGAGGCTCCCCCGCACCAGAGAGAGGAGGCGGCGGATAGGCACTGCCAGCCATGATTTGGGAGGAGCTCGCACCGCCGCTCTACACGCCACAGAGAGAGAGATAGATAGAGAGAGAGATAGAGATAGATAGATAGATATATAGATAGATAGATAGATAGATAGATAGATAGATAGATAGATAGATAGATAGATAGATAGATAGATAGATAGATAGAGAGAGAGAGAGAGGGGGGGCGAAGCAACGAAATGGTCAACGGGGAAACGATTTGACTGCCAGCTCGCTTGATGTTGGGTGAAATGCACTCGCCGTGACGTCTACATTCAGTGGTTCGTACAGCTACGTCGCGTAAGACAAAGGCCTCCATGCATAGATGTCAGCTGGCTAGTTGGCCAAATTCAATGCCAAACTATGAACCAAGACACTACAACTAATTTCTACCCAAGTAATTCATTACGCTGAAGTGCACATATATGAGTATGCATGCATGTACAGCTCTTGTGCTTTACGTATCCATTGGACTAGATTTATGTAGTACAATTATTGATCAGACCAATAATGAACAGAAAAATACCCACAATATAGAATGATCCAAAAATTACAATGCGGTTAGCTAAACTAAATAAACATAATATCTTTAGGTATCCAATTGCCTAATGAGAGTACACAGACGATCTGGTTCAAATTCAAAGGAATCCAGTAATACATTGCCATATATCTTTGATACATTCATTTCTATATATGCCACATTAGTTACACTATGATCCTGTTGAATAAAATTGCTAGGATCAAACAAACTATCTTAGCCATTTACATGTACTGTGGATATAACTAGTATGCAAAAAAACTAAACTTGCTTCGTACCGGTGCATGCATGTTCTTCCAGGAATTTGAGGTGGGGAACGTTTCTTAAGAAGTTTTGTTTGTTTCTATATGTCAACATTCTGAATGTACACAAACCAAGGGTAACAACAGGCGAACCAGATCAAATCACTGCAACAAGTTATTACACATGTTAACTTATTTTAAAACATTATATATTTAAAAAATTATGCATACATTTGGTTGTTGTAAAATTATATGAACAGCAGTCAAAAAGGCGAAGAGGCTTGTCTAAAATGATAAGATTTTCACGAGACGACTTCACATGTTATGTGTTGTGGAGCTCCTGACTGACGGACATGTTTGGATAAAATATCATCTCAGAATTAGATACATTGTACTCATTATTATTGTATTCAATTACTTTTATAACTGCCATATCAAAATTTATGACATGAAAATAAATAAGCAGGCATCTTTGGTAGTAATTTAATGCCTTGGCTAGTACTCACTCGGTGTGTGAATGATATGACCCTGCCAATTATTTCACATATATTAATATTGTTCCTTCTGTCTCTCTCCCTCCCTCCCTCCCACTCTCTCTCTCTCTCTCTCTCTCTCTCTCTCTCTCTCTCTCTGTTCCATTATTCAGGTGATTTTTCCCACCCTGAGCTGTTGGGAGATTTGACTATATTCTTTCAGTCTCCTAAAAGCAGCATTTCCCCCTTTCATTTCCCGAAGCTATCATCAGGTTAAAGTGAAATCTCTGTACCACTATAGGATAATTCAACTTTGTTTCTTACGCTCTTTTGAGAAATCCTCCAAGCAACAACAATCTTTTGTTAAAAATTCTGTTTGCAAGTTCTTTTCTCCAGATCTCTCTGAAGCATCAACTTTTCTAAAGGTCATAGGCTGGAATAGAACCTCAGAAAACTCGTCTCACGAAGTTCTCTATGGCTTAGTAGGTTTGTCAGGTTTTTGATTTGTCATCTTTATTAGACACCCACGTACGATATTGGTACCAGAAGATTCGTACCTCACTTATTTGTTCTTACTAGCTATTGAATGATCTGGAATCTCTTATTCGTTTCCTATTAGAACTTGTTGTTAAGCCTTTTTTCTGGTTGTTCTTTTTCTGTTAGCTGGAGATCTTGTGGATCTAATCACAGATTTCATAGTTTCCTCTGTGTGGTATAAAGCTTCATGTTCTATTCTACTATTTGACTGGGCATTTAGTTCCTTGACAAAATAGTCCAAAGTTGTTTCTTAGGATCAACTGCGAAAATCTACCAACACGAACTATTGTTTCCTCAACCATTTGCCGACCTTTTTGTTTTCTTTATTTTCTTTAACCATTAGACACTGGATATGTTAAGTATGGTTGTAACGCAAAATGTTTATTTTACCTACGACTTGATGTGTATGTATCTTATTTGTTTTTATTGCTTATTAAACGAGTTCTGAAACTACACTCATCTTACATATGCCATCTATTTTCATTTAGTTCTAGGTCATCATCCTTCAGGTGATGATTTCGTTAACACAGTCCCTCGTTTCATGGTTTCTGCACTCTAGTATTAAGAACTTCATTTCTCTTTATTCCCCATAGTAGAATACCAGTGGGTTTAAGTTGAGCCAAATCAAATTTCCTCTACATCATAGCCAGAAATTGTTCATAGGACCCTTCTTCTAAGCAATAAGAACAGTTTTCTTAATTTTTTTGTTAACATTTAGTTATGCTAAAATTTTAAGATCATGCTACAGTATCAGCATTCCTGAACGTATATGATGGAAGAAGGACTACAGAAAACTCATATATCACGAATCTATTTATGACCTTGTAAGTTACACTCATGTTTTTGTCATTTTTTTATCTGTGCAAGAAAACTATATATATTTGAGAATGCTAATTTTCAATCGACTAAAATTTAAGGCCATTTCACTCAATGTCTGAGATGTCTGATTTGTTTCAAGATCTATGCTCTTGTTGTTAGTTTTTTTCTGTTTTTGTAGGATTACTTATTGACTATATATATTAAAAACATTTATTGATGTATTGACTATAGAAAAAAATATAAGTTAGGTCTAGATCAAAGGGTTGTGAGCATTGGGTGAAAGGACCCTATGTTTTCAATGGATTGAAAAACACTCCCATATATATATTAATTTCCTTTAGTTCTGCACGCAGGAGGGTGTCCTTACATTATATAGTCTCTTTTATGTTGACTGTCATGTAGACTCCTTTTTCTTATATTAAATAGACCCCGCAGATCAACCGTGGTTTTATCTATGTGAACTTTTTGTTGTGCTATCATATGTCACTGAATGTTTTATGCATAATGAATCAGAGAGTAGATCATATAAAACATAGGACCGCCCTATATTCGTTCTTGGTACATCTTGTAGGCAAAGGCCACGTATATGATTGCAAACCATCATTTTTCTTTATTTTGTTGGTGTTGTGGCACCTATTGTGGTCACTGCTCTCAGCTCGCTCATGTGAATTCGTAAAGTAGAGACGATAGACACAGGTTGTTTATTGTGGTGTAGTTATGATCACCATCTTTTCATTGATCTGTATATGCCAAATACCAAAGTGCATGCACACGGTCTCACGATGACTGGTCTTCGGGCCGCTTCCTGCTGGTGCACGACGTGCCCTGCAGTCTCAGTGTCATCCGCATTGTTCGGCCAGGAACTTTAGCGTAAACTGAACCCGGAAGACTAGCTAGGGACTCGACGTTGAGCGGACACGCACGGTTCCAACCAACTCAGCCAGTTACAACATACATGGGAGTAAATGTAAAACTAATCTAATGCATTAAGATTATTTAACATTTCACCCCCATTTACACCCAAAAATTTTCAGTTGCTGCCTTATTTCTACCAGCTAACTCTGCCGAGCGCCTTGGCCACAATATCAGCAAGTTGCCCATTTGTCCCAACATGATCACGTTCCATTCTTCCTTCTTCTCCAAACACATAGATGTAATAAAACCTTGTATTAATATGCCTCACTGTATCATGAAATTTATGATTCCTTCTCAGTTTGATGGCAGTCTTGTTATCCGTCCAAAACATGAATTTATTGGATTCTTCTCTTGCATTTCTGCTAAGGCCTGCTGAGAGCCAACTCCCCAGACAGACAGCTGTTGCAGCTGCTGTGTATTCAGCTTCACAAATGACAGAGCTACAACTCTCTATTTCTGATAACTCCATGTTATCAGATTCCCCCCCCCCAAATTTACCACACCAGTTGTACTCTTTTGTCATTTATATCTTCTGCAAGATCACTATCGTTGAAACCTACAAGCTCTGAGGGTTTCTCACAAGTATACCTGCGCCCATAGTCAATGGTTCCTGCAAGGTATATATCTGAAGATATGCTTAACTGCAGCTCAATGTAGCTCCCTTGCCCACTAATATCAAATTTGCTGAGATATAGGTGTTGCTTTATGGTTATGTCACAGGGGTTATAACAACTCATGCCACAAGCTCCAAGATCTTTAGTGTGTAGGCTTTCCAACAGAGAAAGGGTTCTCCATCAAGTTGATTCTCCTCATTCAAGATATAGTACCTGAGCTTGCTATGATCACTCATTCTGAAACTCTGTCTCGTTTCCTTCTTGAACTCAATGATTTCTTTCTCAGTCGGACCATAAATTTTCAGGTCATTAACGTAAACACCAATTATCAACAAATTTGTTTCACCTCACATGTACACTGCATGCTCAGCATCACTGCTTTTGAACCCATGTATGTTCAACTCTCGTTTAAGTCTATTCCATGCTCTTGGAGGCTTACGAAATCCATATAGCGCCTTACCAATTTTCAACACTTTACTATATATAGGGTGATTCTCATCTATCAACACAGGTGGTTGATGAAGAAATACCTCTTCCTGGAGCCTTCCATCCAAAAATGTTGATTTTACATCCCTGTGATGCACCTCCCATTTTTCATTAGCAGCGCCATGGCCAACAGTTGACTGTCTCCTGCTGTGCCACTGGAGAAAATACTTCATCACAGTCCACCCTCTGTCTTTGTACATAACCTTTGCCAAC
The DNA here is from genome assembly GCA_030760725.1 of Neostapfia colusana. Classification (NCBI taxonomy): domain Eukaryota; kingdom Viridiplantae; phylum Streptophyta; class Magnoliopsida; order Poales; family Poaceae; genus Neostapfia; species Neostapfia colusana. Next base: position 95,673,515 of record JASWHV010000007.1, on the reverse strand, counting down.
TAGCCTAGCATGGTCCTTTTTCACTTGAACACCCACTTGAGCCCTATAGCTTTGTATCCGAAGGATAAATATGTGAGTATCCAGATCTTGTTCTCTTGAATTGCCTTTAGCTCTTCCATCATAGCACTTTTCCAGCTCTTCTCATTCAAAGTTTGATCAACACTTGCTAGTTCTTCTGCCGTTAGATGTCATAGACCTCAATATTGAAAATTCTAAACCTCTTATTTGATTCGACCATGTGTGCCATGGCATGATATCTCTATGCATGGTACCCCTTCTAAGTCGACTTCACCTGTGGTGGTGTCACCCACCGGATCCCTACTGGTGATGCTGCACCAGACATAGAATGCAGCGATATGGGTAAGCCAGTGGTTCCTTGAGCACTCACAAGCTCTGTTGTCGACAATTCAACAGTCATCAACCACTTCACACTGAATGTTGAGTCCGAATCTCCCATACTTGACCTAGCATCGCTCCAAGGCCAAAACCTTTTCTCTTCAAATTTGATATCCCTGGACCCAGATATTTTCTTGTTTACTGGATCAATGAGCCGATAAGCCTTAGAGTTTAGCTTATATCCCAAGAGCACACATTGAATTGATTTGCCAGACAGTTTTGTTAGACTAGACCCAACAATCTTCGCATATGCTGTGCATTCAAAAGTGTCAAAGTGATGTACAGAGGGTTATCATCCTGTCCAATCTTCATAGGATGTTTTTCCCCCAAACTCCTCGACGCTCAGCGGTTCAGAGCATATACTGCTGTCTTCACTGCCTCATCCCAAAAATGGTCTGGTACATTCGTGCCATTCAACATACACCTAGCCATTTTCAACTACTGTCTGATTTAGCCTTTTGACAACACCATTCTGCTGTGGGGCATAAGGTGCCGTTGTGAAGTGCTTAATACCAAGCTCACCAAGATGTGTATAGAACATATTGGAATTAAACTCACCACCTTGATCTGTTCTGAATGCCTTCAACTTCTCTCCAATTTCAGTTTTAGCCCGAGCCTTGATCAACTTGAAAAAGTGCAAAGCTTCATTCTTGGTGACTAGGAGCTCTACCCACATGTATATACTGAAATCATCAACTATGAGTAAGAAATACCTTTTTTATATTGGTTTGGGTGGATCGATCTGACCACATAGGTCTCCATGAAATAGATCTAGATCCTTTTTCAGCAAAAGTGTGGAGTAGACTGAGGAAGTGATTTGCGATGATAGTTACCAAGTAAACAACTATCACATACTTGTTCAACTCGATCTATGATCTTTACACCAGCTGTCATCTTTTTGTTGCCAAGGTTATGAAATGCCCTGAAATTCAGGTGGATAAATCTCCCATGCCATGGCCAGGCTACATCACCAGTTTTGGCCATTAGACAGACTTATTGTGCCAGCTTTAGCCTTGCAATATACTACCCGTTGGCCATATGCGGTGCCTCGATGAGAAGCACACAGCCACGATCAAACATGCACAGCTCACCATTCTCCAACACCCTCTTGCAGCCTCATTCCATTTACCAAAGGCTTACAATGTTGTTGTTGCACTTGGGTATGAAATAAACCTTAGCAAGTACCTTGAGTTCATGATGACACCTTGTGAAGATTACTGAGCCCAGACCACATATTTCAACAACTGATCCATTGCGAAATGAACTGTTCCCTTCATCGTATCATCCAAATATAAATGCAGAGGACATTCCAGTCATGTGACTGCCGCCTCCAAAATCCATGTATCATCCATCATCAGGACTTATCACAGGGAGCATGCGGGCTTCATTTAGGTGTACATCTTGTGACGACGCTGGCTGATCTGCATCTGTCCTTGATAGATGTGCCTCCTCCTTGTGTTTTCATCGTGGTTTACAAAACTCTTTTACCCGGTGTCCCTAGATGCCGCAGTTGCGATATTTTACCTTTCAAAAGGGTGTGCCCTCTGATGTCAGCTTCATGAAGGTGTCGCAGCTCTTGGCTCATGCGCCATCCTTTCTCTTTGCAGGGCAAGTGGCCGCCTGTCCTATTGTCATTTGACGAGGACTGAGGTGCCAATATGTGTGTGTAGTTAGCCAACATTTGTCCTTGGCTAGCAACAGGCGCCCTGAGCTTGTCCACGACTTCACCACTGTTGTCGCCCAGATGATCTTTCACCGCATGCAACCACCCAACTAGCTCCTCGACCGTATGTTGTTTAGATCAAGCAAGGTCTCGATCGAGAGAGCTATCTGCATGTAGCATGCTGGAGCTACCCAAAGAAATTTCTTAACGACACATACCTCATTTATGGATCCACTGAATGTACGAAGACTGTTGGTGAGGCCAGAAATTCACATGGTGAATTCATTGATGGCTCCACCATTCTTGAATTGGTGTTCTCGAACTCCCTGAGAAGTTGTTGGGCATTTGCCTCATCAATATGCTTGTCCCTAACGTGCCTACTTCTCACTGCCTACCATTCCTTCTTTGCACTCCTCTTCAAACATAGAGCCATGTGCATGTCGCCTGGAATCCCTCTCAGTATGGCAGCGAAGGACAGCCTGTCTTCACGACGTTCAACTTTGCTAGACTCGATGTCATGACACACTCCTGTTCCTCGAGGTTCACTTGCATCACAAGGGATTGTTGGCTGTAGATCATGTGTGTCAACATTGGGTGCACGAGAGAGCTGCTCGCGTCCTACACCACCCATTCCACCATGATAGGGTCTCTCGGTGGCGATTTGCATGAAGATTGACTGTTGCCCATTGTCTACCGACCCAAAGCTTTGTCAGGGCTCTCTAGTACACATGTTGACGCTGCAGGATCTAATGCGATGAACTCCGGCTTTTGGAATGTCGAGCTCTCACCATGAATTCACAAAGTAGAGACTTTATATTATCACCATCCTATCATTAATCTTTATATGTCAAATACAAAAGTGCATGCAAATGGTCTCAGGATGCCCGGTCTTCACGCCACTCCCTGCTGGTGCTTGACATACCCTGCAATCTCGGTGTTGTCCGCATCGTTCGGCCAGGAATCACAACGTGAACTAAACCTGGAAGAGCAGGGACTTGATGTTGAGCGAGCATGCACGGCTGCACCCAATTCAGTCTGCTACAAAGCATACATGGGACTAACTAATATAATGCAACTAGATTACTCAACATATATCACACAAAATCATCTTTGGGCATTGCATATCAGATATTTGTACTTTGTATTATCGCAAAAGATTTTTATTCTTCTTTGTGTACTTCTCATATATGAAGTATCTGCAACTTTATTTTCCAGGAAATAGATGGAGTCTTTCACAAGAGGCTATTAGGATTAATTCTAGTCCAGTCATCCTTTATGGCATAAAGATAACGGATGAGCTTTGGTGGGGCATTTGGTGACAGGCAATATCTCAGAGTTTAATGTGGAAGAGATTGAAGTTTTGCAAAGCAGCAGAGTGGACAATCCTTGTGTAGTCATGGACAAGAACATATCTTCTGTTGAGGAGAATGACAAGGCAGATAACAGTTCTGAGCAAGGTTCTGGTGGAGAACTGTTTGTGAATAGAGTTGCAAAGAGTGGCGTAGTTCTCAAGTTCAAGGTCAGAAAGTATGGGACATCTCATTTTTCATCAAATGTTTTATCACGTGAGCTCACCTTTAGCGGGGGAAAAAGTGCCAGTGGTCAATCGGAAAACTTTGAGGCTAACACTCAGAATTTGTCGGAACAATCAGGGATGAGAAACACAGAGCCCAGGAATAATAAAATCTCCTTTCTGGACAGCGCTATGGGAACTAACCCAGACGAAGAAATAATCAGGCCCGAGGAGACGCTGAACAATAGTTCCATGGAAGCTGATCCAATGGTTTCATTGAAAAGTGTTGCAATGGACACTTGTACGACTGGTGTAAATGGAATAAATTCATCTCAAACCGCTGAAATATACAGCACAGATAATGTAATAAATGGACTTTGCTTGACGGCAAATCATGAGACTTGTGCTTCTGAGAAGACATGCAGTCATCGAAGTGAAGAGCACGTATGTCATCAGTGTGGCAAGGGATTTAAGAGCATTGGTTCACTTTATGGGCACATGGGATGTCATCGGCGAGAGGAGTACAAGCGCATACGCATGATGCAAGAACAGCCCCATGTAACGGAGACCTCAGGCACTGTGATCCAGAAGCGTGAGCTGAAGAATGTTTGGAAGGCATCAAAAACTTTGATAAAGATATCAATGGTAGCTGGGCCGCACCGGGTGCATAGTTCTAAAGCAACTGATGTGATACGCTCAAGTGAAGATATCCATGAGGATACAACAGACATGATGGAAGTGGCAGACCTATTGATAGAACTGTCACAAACAGTAAGAGAGGATGTTGTGAAGGCTCCAGAATCACCACCTTCTTCAAGGGTTTTCACGTGCACACCATGCAATAAGATATTTGATTCATACCAGGCTCTCGGGGGCCACGTGTCTAGTCATAACAAGCCAAAGACCCGCAAGCTTGTGGACATAATTTCTGGCAACTCTAGTGGTAGCAGCGAGCCCCAAACTTTTAAGTACTTGTGCAGAAAGTGCAATGAGAGGTTCCCGACAGGTCAATCGCTTGGCGGACACAAGCGTAAGCACTGGTTTGAGGAACACAATGTGTCACCAGTCACTGATGGGAATGTAAAGGCACCAGTGTCACCGCCTCGTTATACCGTGGAGGCATCAGGGGCGGCACTGCCTGGCCATGATGATCTGCAGTCTACAGAGACAGACCTGAAGGAGGTTGATGACACTGTCAATCTGCCGGTGCCAAAGGCTTACGATGCCGTCCAGCCATTCCAGGCGAACAATTTGGCTCACAAGACTGAACTAGCATCAGGAGTTGCTAAGACCGTGATTGACGCCGACCGAGCTTCCAGCAGCTGTTCGGATCCTACCTGTCGAAAGATGTAGTCTCAATTTGAATAAGTTCACTTGAGGCCGACAGAGGTGAAGTGAACCCCTGATTATCAGCTTCGTAGATCTCTCTGATGGTTGTGACTGGGACACTACAGCGCACTGGGACTTTATGTTGTCCTGTATTTGGATTTATTTGATGTGTCTCTTGTACTCATAAATATCGTCGGCTCTATATTATGGTGAATAATTATCTGTTGATCTGTTTTGAATTATTTTATTAGGATCCAATAAGTATTATGCTCGTTATATATAGCAAAATGAAACTGCACTTTGTTCATGTTTAAAAGTTTTCACTGCTCGATAGCTTTGGGATACACAATCGGTTCCTCATGTCAGATAACTACTCTATAATTTTTGCCTTTTTTAAAGGCCCAGCCCAACTGCCCAATATTAATAATCTAATAAAGAAGAGTTGAGGGGCGCACACACTAAGCTGCTAGACACCTGATCGTGCCACAAGGGTGAATCCTATATATGGGGCACCAGATGGGAGTCCTATTTAAGACTCGTGTGCATACTTCACGTAATCTCAATGAGGCGAAGAATGTGACTAGAACTAATAAAAAATATGAATTAAAGGATCAGTTATCATCCGGGAAGGCAAACATAGTTGTGGACACCATCTAAGGTAAATATTATTTTCCACAGTTGTCAAATTGGTACTAAAATTTCTTCTCTCGATTAGAAGCGAACGTGAGGATTTTACCACATGCGCCATTGTGTAATCTTGCCCTCATTGCTACTATTCGAGAAGAAATTATCGAGGCTCGAAGGAAGGATGCACTAGCACTGTTCATAACTGCCTTTTGTACGTGCTATAGAACCGGTACTAAAAACTTGAAGTTGATAATATAGACTATGAGTAGCGATTACAAACTGGTTCTGATAGAAGTTATGCATGATAACCGGTACTCATAGATGGCCTACCAGAATTAATTACAGTTTTAAACAGATACTGATAAGCACCATGTTAGCAGCAGTTCCAACTTCAAACCAGTTCTAATAATCACATTTTCTGTGGTGCTGCTTGTTATGAACCATCACAGATATATATTTACGCGAAAATAAATAAATTCCCTTCTCATGACGTATAAAATCACACATACCTTAATATATAAAAAACATTTACAAAAGTTAAAACATATAAACAAAATCCACAGAATATATAAACATTAGTCCTTACAATAGACTCAATATTACTATCACGCAATGTCTAGATGCCACAACATAGACCTCATGATTTAAAAGTGCATATGTTATATTCCTTGAGCCCATTGTCCCGACAGAAAGGACATCCAACCGCCTTCACAAGACGGTGGTTTCTGAATTTGCGCCTATAAACTCAGCCGTGCACTCACCACAGCTTGGTAGTTATGTTGTCTGTCGACATTCTCAGAATGGTAGGAATCTGATCGCCTTGTAGATGGTAGACGATAAATGCTGCAAGCATCGGTGACTCATTTTTTTATTACATGCTAGTTACAAGCTTTAGGACTACCGTTGAAAAAACTATCATGTTAAATACATGTCATGTTCTTTCGTAAATGAGTTTATAATATTCTTGTGTGAATGACAAGTTCAAGAGTGGTGTCTGTTCTTACAAGCTGATCATTGAGTGCATAGGCATCGATCATCCTCTTGATCCATGACAGCAGCCCAATACAAAATATCTCATGTCTTCTTGTCTGTAAATTATTGCATTGTAAAGTTATTAATGAATGAAGATAGATGAATATAATTCAATTCATTATGACATGAGATAATGAGAAGGCGTGAACATATGACACTAACTTAATGTCATTATGGACTTGAAACTCTGATGACATCCATTGAGCCCAAACGCCTTGACTATGAACAACACGCTTTCTTCGTATCTTAGCAGAATAGTTTCACCTTTGGTGATACCATTGGATGCTAAAAACTGTGACCAGCAACCTAAAAAGAACACATTATCTGACCTGTCCATCTAGGCCTCTACAAGCCAGTTTTTTTATATAAAATTAGGCAGGAGGATGAGAGAGAAAAACGTTGGGTACAAAGTTTTATGTACACAGAGATACAGAGCAGCTTGAGCTGCCCCCGGGCAAGCACACAAAAAAATAGATAAAAGGGTAGGGAAAGAGAAGTGAAAGAAAATGTCACCGGCCATGGGGAGCTATCCTATCGGGCATGAGAGAACCGTAGCCTGGAGTCGTCAGTGGCTGTCAAATAACCTCTGGTGGATGTCTGATTTCTAGTCTCCGGCTGTTTGCATTTGCATGTTGTGTGCCTGTAGCCATCATGGTTCAAACCCAAGTGGCAGAGTTGCCATGGCAAGCTTATAATAGTCTCTTTCCTTTTTGACAGTAACACAACCTATAGCTTGTTATTTTCTTCGCTTTGAAAGACTCCTATTAAGCTCATTCCAAACATTACACCATGTATAAAAAAATTCCCCATTCGCTTAGATGCGTCCTTTCTTTTTATACCTGGTATTGATGATCTCAATCACTCGATCCGGGATAGTTCCCAAATTATATCCATGCATATCTGCTCCTTCGGTTGTAACCACCTAATAACCTTTTTCATTATTATTGCAAATGGATTCCATTAGTAGGTGGTTAGTGGTTTCCACTTTGTCTCAAGGCATAGCGGGCATATAACATTGTTGTCCCATCCTTTCTTCTCCAGGTTATCCGCCATTTGTAGCCTTTCATGCAACACTAGACATGCAAACCAAAGTACTTTGGGCTCTGCTTTGAACTTTCATACTAAAAGAATGTGGAAATGACTTTGAATTCCCTGTCACTATCGTCTATAGGCCGATTTTGTTGTGTATTCACTGTTAAATCTAGAAAGACAATTATATTAGAATAGGCCATGCACTCTTTATTCTGTGTGGGTGTGCCCCCACTAATCTTGCCTGCCATGCATGTAACCTCTTGTACACCTCTCTCTACATATACGTGAGTACAACCCTTCTGGGCATTGCCGGTACAACAATACGGGCGCCACAAATCACATCACGACTGATCTTGCTCGTCTAGTTGTGCGGGATCAGTACCATGGCGGTGACACGCGGTACAAGTGGGCAACGGTGCAAGTTTCAAAATTAAACACATTGATTCCTGTTCTATCAATACTAATACACGCCTCTTGCTCTTAACAATGTCCTTCATGTTCCCGAAATTTCTAAGCACCTCCTTTCAGTTCATAAATTATCCTGTGATAACAATATATTTTTTGAATTTGATCCTTTGTATTATCTCATAAAGGATCGTGCAACTCTTATTCTACTCCTGGAAGGAAGATGTGAAGCTGGTCTTTACCCCCTCGAGCCATCCGATCTTAAGTTCATCAAGCAGGCATTCGTGATCGAGCTACCTATTCTGCGCGTCCGGATCAATGGCATGCTCGGTTCGGTCATCCATCTCCTCAAGTAGTTCGCTCTCTTTTACGGATTCATAATCTTCCGTGTCTCAAGGAGTCTACTATTTCCTCAGTTTGTAATGTGTGTCAGTTAGCAAAAAGTCATCAATTACCCTATAATATTTCATATTATAGATCCACGATACCACTCGAACTCATTTATTATGATGTTTGGGGTCCTGCTCCCATTTCTGTTGGTGGTTTCAAATATTATATTAGTTTCATTGATGACTTTAGCAAATTCACGTGGATTTATCTCATGAATGATAGAACTGACGCTCGGTGCATTTTCTTAATTTTTCAAGCTCAGGCCGAACGTCTCCTTGACACCAAAATTAAATACGTACAATCGGATTGGGGTGGGGAATATCAAAAACTCCATAACCAATTCTTCACTAAAATAGACATCGTGCATAGGGTGTCTTGTCCCCATAACCATCAACAAAATGGTTCGGCTGAACGCAAACACCGTCATATTGTGGAAACCGGTATCACCCTTCTAGGTCACGCTGGCATGCCACTCAAATTCTGGGATGAAGCCTTCACCACAGCCACGTACCTCATAAATCGCCTCTCTACTCGTGTTACAGATAATTTGATCCCCGTAGAACGGTTATTTCACAACCACCTAATTATTCCATGCTTCATATTTTTGGTTGTGCGTGTTGGCCTCATCTTCGTCCATACAATAAACATAAATTATCTTTTCGATCTAAACCATGTGCATTTATTGGATACAGTACTATTCATAAAGGATACAAATGCCTTGACATGGTTACTGGGTGTGTTTCTATTTCCAGAGATGTTATCTTCGATGAACATGTCTTTCCATTCAAAAATCCTTCTTCCAACTTTGCTCCACACTCTCCGGGCAGTAACAGTATTGATTGGACTAATAACCAATTGTTTAATTTATTTAACCATTCAATGCCTACAGCACTAACAAATACAGAAAATTATACTGGCGGATCTTCCCTGTCGGTTGTAAATCCGGTACTCAGCCCGCCATCTGCGCGTGGCGTACAATGTATAGAAGCAGCAATTTTTTCCCGCCCAAGCGTCCGTGGTACAGCAGAGGCCCACACAGGCATCGTCGCGTGATGTGCGCAGCATAGAAATGGCAGCAGGAGAATCTTGTCCCCCGGCCTCGGGATCCACACCTGCCTGCCCCCGCTCAAATGCATGTGTTACAACCGGGGTCCATTCCTGAAAATGCGCACGGCACAAAAGTGCCTGCTTGCACCGCCGAGCACGAAACACAGCCGGGGCCCACGCCCGGATCTGCACACGGCACAGAAGCGGCAACAGGCGGATCCTGTCCCCTGGCCTTGGCTCCTCCGCCTGCATGCGGTGCTGGCTTGGGCAATCTTTCCACTTGTGCTGACGAAACAGGCCAAGGCGCTCAATTAAAGGCTGCAGCTCCAACAACTGCACCTGCTACCACATCTCCATCAACAGTGAACACGGGCCCCACAGAAATGGATGCAGCAGCACCCAATCCGTAGGTATCGGCTGATTATGTTGGTCCCTTTGTGCTCGGAATTATAACATATGGAACGCGCCTGAAGAATAATATCCGACAGCCAGCCGAAACAACGTACCGATAGTAGATGACTATTCGGTTACTCGAACTTTTGTTGAAGAACCATGATTTCATGTGACTGCTACGATATCCTTTGTAGCATCGTGCAATTGAAGAAGAATTTGATGCACTCATTAAAAACAAGACCTGGCATCTTGTCCCTCCTCGTGCCGGTCTCAATATCATTGATTGTAAGTGGATTTTCAAACTCAAATACAAGTCAAATGGAACTATTGATGGCTATAAGGCTCGCCTGGTCGCAAAAGGTTTCAAACAACAATATAGAATTGATTATAATGCCACCTTCAGTCTGGTTGTGAAGTCGACCACCATTCGCCTTTTATTATCCTTGACGATTTCTCGAGAGTGGTCACTCCGACGGATTGATATTCAAAATGTTTTTATTCATGGGTTTCTTGATGAAGACGTTTATATGAAACAACCGCCGGGTTTTGAAGACTCCACTTATCCCAATTATATTTGCAAGCTTGATAAATCTTTATATGGTCTTAAACAAGCATTGCGGGCATGGTTCTCTCGATTGAGTGGCACCCTAATACGGTTGTGTTTTCAAGCATCCAAGGCAGATGTCTCTCTATTTATCTTCCCTCAAGCCGGCATCCAAATGTATATACTCATCAATGTTGATGATATTATTATTGTGAGCTCCTCATCTTCGGCTACTGATCGCCTTCTCCAACAACTTCGAGCAAAGTTTAAGGTGAAGGATCTCGGCCGTCTTAGTTATTTTCTAGTCATTGAAGTTTATTGGACTGATCCTCACACAACGCAAATATATCAAGGATCTTCTATTGCGCACCAACATGGAGAGCTCCAAAAGTGTCACTACCCCAATGTTGCATACTAACAAACACTTTCTCCACGATGGTACATCTCTCTCACTAGATGATGTTACACGCTATAGTAGTGTGGTTGGTGCACTACAGTATCTATCCTTCACACGCCTTGATATATCCTTCTCGGTTAATAGAGTTTGTCAGTATATGTCAGATCCAACTATGTCTCATTGGAAGGCAGTGAAACGCATCTTGCGGTATCTTCACTACACCTCTGATCTGAGACTCTCCATCACTAAGTTTGGTTCTTCAGTACTGAGTGCTTTTTCTGATGCGGATTGGGCTGGTAACCCGGACAATCAGCGCAGTACTAGTGGCTACACTATTTTCTTTGGCGGCAATCTCATTTCTTGGAGTTCTCAAAAACAGCCAACAGTCTCCCGTTCTAGTACGGAGGCTGAATATAAGGAGGTCGCTAATACTAACACAACTTATTCGGGTACAAGCACTGCAAGGAAATTGGCATAAAGCAATCCAAACCACCGACTCTTTGGTGTGACAACATTGGGGCTACCTACCTGACGGTGAATCCACATGGTCATCGTCGTACCAAACATGTCGAAGTCGACTATCATTTTGTTCGCGAACAGGTTGCATCTCAACTACTCGACATCCTCAAAAGATCAAGTGGATGATATTATGACTAAACCATTAGGTGGTCTGTCATTTGGGAAGATCTGTAACAATCTGAACTTAGTTACGTACCGTTGAGATTGAGGGGGTGTTAAATATAGAAAGAGATTTATATTAGAATAGGCCATGCACTCTTTATTCCTTGTGGCTGCGCCTTCACTAATCTTGCCTGCCATGCATGTAACCTCTTGTACACCTCTCTCTACATATACGTGAGTACAGCCCTCTGGGGATTGCCTTGCGCCATTCAACATTTCCCATTAGCAGTCAAGTGCCATATCACTTTATCCGTGCAATGCCGGGCAAAGAGATACTTAGAAAGCAATTTCTAGAGTTTATTGTATTCTACTACTTTTTGGACTGTTGTTACGCTTCTCAATGCCCTTATCCAGTTTTTACCTTAAAGTTCTTTTGCCACTGTCCTATTTTTATGCTTTGTTGCCTTGTATAGAAGTGGAAATACTTCAGTTAGCGTTTGCTGGCCTAGTCATGTGTCTGACCAAAATAATGCAATTTGGCCTTCCCCTGATGCCAAACTTTGTGGAGTCTGCGGACAGGGATTTTTCAGCTTCGGAATTGGGGGTTGGAGGGGGGGTTCCATTTCTGCACATGGTTTCTGTGTCCCTATCCTTGCCAACCACAATCATCTCTGTTTCAAGGCTACCCCATGTTTTTGGAGGTCTAGCAGACCTAGCACCCCAAATGCTTAGTCATGCTCATTATTTTCCAACTAACTAGGCAGTGACCTCCCATATTATGGTCCCCTTCTAATCCTTCCCAGATGAAACATCTCCTAATCTGGCCAATTTTCATGAGCAGCTACTTTGGCAAGTTTATAACCAGTGCATGGTGAATTACCGTTGACGTCAGGACCACCATGTTTAGAGTTGCTGTTCCTGTTTATGTCCCTTTTCATGTTGGTAGCCCCCCATCCCCCCCCCCCCCCCGCCCCACCCACTTTGTCTATCAACGGTTGGGGGTCAATTCTCCTAAGTCTTGTTGTGTGCTATGGCAGTCATAATTATTTGCAAGGGGTATTTACCTTTGCCGGCAAGACCTGTACCTGCTGTTGCGTGTCTACATGGTAAAATCTGATTGTAAACATGTTTGCCTTTTGTAGATTTATTTTCATGTCAGTCACTTCTATAAATAGTTGCAATATCTGTCTTAGTGAACTAAGCTATGTTGGGCTCGGGTTCAAAAAGTTGACAACATCATCTGCATACATTGGCATTCGCAATAATCAGCCACAGGCCAGTTTTTGCCACAAAGGTTGAGAAGTAAGGCCAGTCAGCCGTTGGTACGAATGTTGGTAATGTGGTTTCACACAGATTTTTGATGGATGACCTGCTTTGCCAACAAAGGATGATTCAAGGGTGGAAACATGCTAATGGTACATTCACATAAGCCTAGAATTTGTAAATGAAAATACTAGAGGGACATGGTATGCAAACCATCTTTTCTGTGAAGCCTGGCAGAAGTCCATGATGAATTGCGTCCTACGAGACCTGCCAACGGCGTTGATTGAGCGGCTGAACTCATGGAGGCAAAAGCTGGTGTCAAATGTCTTGACGGTGAGTGTGTCACTGCCTTCGTGCCGAAGCGCAATGAACTAAAAGGCACTGATATCGTGCGCAGCCACAATTTCTGGCCACCCGCGGCCAAGGAACACCTCAACGTGCCACACCTTGCTGCCTAACGGTCTAACCACGAGCGCCTTTTCCCTTCCATCATTTTTGCTGCTCAAGTGCCGACCAAGCTCGTCGGAGATACGCTGCAGAAGTAGGGATATATCTGATTATGCCATTCTCCCGCCACCATTGTCACCGTCCATGTGTCGTCTGTGTTTGGTAGAAAGTATTTACTAGATTCTTGGAGGAAGATTGCATCAGTACCTAGAGACCTTGAGACAGCATGCACTCCATGATCGCTAGACGATCCCATGACAACCGTGCACTATGGTAGATGAATGTGGAGACAAACGTGGGAGATGATTGTGGGATACAATTGTGCAGAAGAACATGGATGACAAACAGCCGGGTTCTCGTGAGAAGGTGCTAGACTACCTGAATTTCTCACACTGATCAAACATAGTAAGTTGGTAAAATTAAATATAGGAAGTTGTATCTGAACAGGTTCTAAATAACAATCGGTTCTTATACTGATCTATCTGTACAGGTTATTGTTCCAAACTGATTTTGATACTTGTTATCTATATTAGGTCTGCTTGCAAACTGGTTCTAATAACGCTTTCGACCCGAACTTTCCATATTTGACTCCTCTTCGGCTTTAGCAGACATCGTTTCGCTTGCAATAACTGCTTTTTGTGGCATTTCTGAGAATACAAAGATCGTTTGTCTCTCCCTATTCTTGGTTCTCACCTCTCCCCCTCTCACTTCTACTCTTACGAGGAAGAAACTGAAAATCCATTTACAAAATAGTAATGGCAAATTTTGCTATTAAGCCAACATGGTTGTCCCATTTTGGACGCACCTTTAAGAAGGAGGTCCTCATCATGTTGCAAGAAAGGTATGCTTCATATCAGGAGATTTTGCGAGAAGAAATGACAAATATACGATAGCAGTCCCCAATAAGGTACTTACCCCAGCACAACGCAATCAGTTCGTGCACATGATAGCACATTTCCTTGTTCATCAAGCCAGGAAGCATCTGATAAGCTCTGCTGCACATCCACATGAAATTGAGATTTTTAAACATAGAAATGCTTCTGAAAGATATGCTCTTATAATGGCTAACCCTCATTGGTTGGGTAAACATATGTTTCGGATTGAAAGACATTATGAATTTTCTATTAATGTCAGAAAATCCATTTCACTAGAAAGTCTTGAATTATGCTTCTTGGACTCCCCTTCGACCCGAGAGAAATCAGATATTTAAAACTAATTTGTGCTGGTTTTGAACAACAGCTATATTGATATGAAAGAGATCCTAATCTGTCTAGAGTGTTGCTGTTAGTTATGTAGTTATGATGGATAACACTTTAGATATTCTGAGAATTCTAGCTATGTAAAGGGGAACTGAATTCAGTTGGGAGGGTCATTCTTGGACTATACCTGTTTATATTTTCCATTCAAAATTGGTTGATCATTTTCCTGGTGATGAAGAATACCCACCTGATTACAATGGTAACCCACATCTATTTGATGGCCTAATTGTTCCGGGCCAATACTTGCGTTCTCCTAGAAATGCCTGTTGAGCAGTTTCACCAACATAATCAGCCGATGAATCAGGCAAATAAGGTTCAACAGCAAGAAAATGTCTCGGTTTCTATTAACCAACATGCACAACAGACTGAAGATAATTCTATGAATGCGTCCTTTAATTCTTTTATTTAGTTTCCTGTTCTAAATGATCATGATAATTTTTTTGGAATTTGTGTTGTTACAGTTCAAATAGTGGTTGTGGGCAACAATGGAAACAACAAGGGCAAGCAAGTGGCGGAAGATGATGAGACCTGATGATGATGCTGATATGAGAGCTGTGTGGTCTATTAGTGAATTTTCTATTATGGTTTTCATGGTGTGTCCGAATGTTGTAATAGACATTATGTTGGTTTGTACTATGGTCTATAAATTATATATTGTATATTGTGCATATGTCAGATATTCTTTCCCTTTCATATATATGTTCTAAGTTTTACTCCATTTCTGGTGTGCATCAATTCTGAACCGGTTTTTCTGGTGTTGGGAAAGAAGATGTTTTAAATATATATATATATATATATATATATATATATATATATATATATATATATATATATATATATATGTTGACATATTTGTACGGGTTCATCTAGAACCGGTATAAATTATGAGTGTTTGTACTGATTTGTAACTGGAACTGGTAAAGCAAGTCAAGTCTGCTTAGGTGTCAGTACCCCTTCTTGTTAAGAACCAGTACTGATAACTACTTTTTGCACCTGTTCTCATTGTTTTAGTGATTGATACCGCTACCGAGGTTAAGAACCAGTACTAATAATCTTTCTGAACCGGTTCTAGTTGAACTAGTTGTGATGGGGTGGTACGTATGGCTATTTTTGTTGTAGTGATGTGGGAGAGGCAAAAACTAAGGAACAACAAAACCAAGTATAAGTGCTCTATTTCCATGAGGATAATGAAGGGGTGCTATGGTTCAAAAATCCAATGGTAGTACCAAAAAAATTATGAACTACGCCAAAAAATTTTAGACGGGGCTCATTTGTCTAAATATTTCATCCACATGGGCAACAAAAAAATGTACCTTGATTTAAGGTGTAAGTTTTAGTAGACATGAATAAAGAGATCATGAAATATGTATCAGAATGCAATAGATGTCATACAGTCCATCACCTATGATCAGCGGTTCTAGTCCATGCAACTTATAAATATTCCAAATTGAAAATGGAAGACAATATAGTATGGATATCATTCTCGGATTTCCTCCCATCTCTCACCACCACAACTCCATTCGGACCATTGTGGACGGATTGGCAAAATCAGCTCATTTACATCTGTACATACCTGGTATACTGCCTAAAATATGGTTAGCTTTACATTACATGTCCTATGTTTACATGGAGTGCCTAAGACCATTATTTTAGACTGAGGAACACGTTTAGTTGGTCATTTCTATGAGCAATTGCATATCTTCATGGGTAAACAGTTGGTTCGAGGTTTAGCTTCGCATCTTCAAACAAACGACCAAACATGGGTATGTAAACCAAATTTTTGAAGATGTGCTACAAGCTTGCGTTCTCAACAACACACAAAATTAGGGTGAACATCTACATTTAGATGAGTTCTCATATAACAATAGTTATCAAGAGAGTATGAAGATGACCCCTTTTGAAGTCCTATACGGCCACCCATGTTGCATTCTTTTAAAACTGGTCTGAATGGGGCAAAAGAATGATCCTGATTTAGTGGCCCAAGGAAAGAGAAGGTTTGGGTCATCCGAGCAGGCTTGATGGTTGCTCAAACATGCCAAAAAAATTATGCGGACAAAAGCTACCGACCTTTATCATTTGTAATTAGCGATCATGTCTACCTTCATGTCCTACCGTCTCTCCTAAGGTATAGACGGTTTAAAGTAAAAGGAAAGTTGGCTCCTCTATACATAGGAGCTTTCTAATTGTTAAGAAATGGCGTCCCATAGCATATCAGTTAGAACTCGAACTCAGTTTATAAGAAGTACACAACACCTTGCACGTGTCACAACAGAAAACTGTATAAAGCCCCCAATTTATACCATCATTACCTCTGAGGTTCGACCCCGACACGGGGTCACACGCTCGCCCGGGAATCGCATTGGGTGGTGCCGGGCGATGCGCCCCCCAACAACACACATATAAGAAACTCGTATCACATAAAACAAATGTGGAAGCTTACAAGTATTCTTTGTAAATAATTTACATCAAATAAATACAGCGGAAGACTATACTCATCTCAAGTTTAGTAGCTACTAAGCACTCGAGAAGATGTCCAGCCCGCATACTCTTCTCGCTAGCAACACAAAGACATACAACAGCGGTTGGGGTCTCCATGTGTTAAACGACTCGGATGTCTCTAAGTCTCACCAGACAACCTCCTCATAAGCATCGATATTAACCTGCAAAACTACTCATATAACAAGCGTGAGCACATAGGCTCAGCAAGACTGATCCGTCTCCTCTAAACAGAAAACTCTACATGCACGAAGGAGTGGATATGGTAGCTGAAATTTGCATAAAGGACTTGCCTACAGTTGATCCTTAACTTTCAGATTTTAAAGGCTCATTTTGAAGACTTTGAGCCGAGCAGCATCGCAACTCCACAATTAAACAAGAAACACTTTGTTATGATGCTTCTTGCACAAGGTGAAGTAAACTTAATTGTCACTATCTCTAATTCAAACATGGTTGTAATACAATTTAGATCACAAGCCTTATCAATTCATAGTAATTGACTTCAGTTCTTACTACGTCAAGACTCAGTGTCCAAGTATGCTCATATAACTGCGAGCGACAGTGATTCGATCCAAGACACACCCGGACTGCATGACACATACACCCATCTCTGAGTTCGCGGCAGCAACCTCGAACGATGATGTACGCAGCCACCTTTCCCAAGTTCTTCCACACCGGACGTGGTCCCATCGACCCGAACAGCAAGCTCCCTCAAGGTACATAACCGCAGTGATATGTTCTTGAGAGAGTTACCTCCAGCTCTACTGACGCCGAAAGCCTAAGCCGATCGGAAAAGTTCCAATATGGATCTCACAAGGTACATCGGTTTCCTAGGTCCTGTATAGCTAGTATGCGCCTGGTATACAACTCAAGCTTGTCCAACAGGGCCAAGTATGTACGGGCCTTGACCGACACAGGCCAAAGCTATGCAGGCACGGACCTCGGCCTGCTGCATCTCTATCTCCCTGCCCGGTCTCAATTTCTCACTTGTAAGTTTTTCCTCATTGGTTCTATTCATAACCCGTTCCGGTGAAACCAAGCCCTAAACTCGCGATTAGATTCCAGCTACTCAACTTTTACCGGTCATTCCAAAGTAACATTTATCGTAGCCTAATTCCACTCGACGAGGTGCTAATCTAACCATTCTCTCTTGGGTTAAATCTGATCCTGCAATTGGGTTTCAATATCATCTAGACCTAATGCAATCATAATCTCATAACTATAGTACTATAATTGAAAAGCTTTATAAAAAAGTTGCTTGAATGCAAATTGGGGCTTGCCTGTTTTGCAGGTGACTAAGTATATATAAATCAGTTAGTTGATGATCACCTGAGGCTTGATCACTTGGTCGCCTTGATTCTTGATTCCCACTTCAATTTCTTCACAAGTCTTCACGTCGATGCTAAACATCATGAATATGCACATGTATTTAATTGTAATGCTTTTGCTATCAAGGTCTAATGACAAGTTAAAAACTGGAACTCTGTTTAAGAATTTGAGATTGAACTGGGTTAGGGGATGGAGTTGGTTTTATCCCTTGGGATCAAGTGCTAAGTGTTTCTTCTAACGGTTGTATTTCTACCTAAGCATAGTACACTGAAAAGTACTGATTCATAGATCAACTTTAGTTGAAAATTTTCAAGTGAGTTCCTCGTCACGAGAAAGGATTCTGGAAAAAAATAGCACTTTTCAATGTGAGGTTTTTCCAGAACAACTCCCTAAGCAATTAAGCAAAAAGGAATTAATTTTGAAGTAACTTACATGTTCAGGCAAAAACAAGTAAACTACAATTTCAAATATAGTTGATAGAGCATGCATGAATTTTCCTAGGATTTTGAATCTAAGAATTGCCCAGATCTGATTTTCCAAGTTTGGGACTTTTTTCTGAAAAGTTTCTGTATTCATTTGAATACAGCAAATTGTAATATTAATTTTCCTACTCAAATCAATTCTAAATGAGCTGAAATTTTTATAGAAGTTCAATAATAAAATGCGGAATAATATGTTGAAATTTGGGGATTTTTGGGGGAACCAAACTCCCTCTAAAATTTGTTTACTGAAAAGCTTCAAAGAATTTTCCAGAATTAATTATTGACTTCATACAAATTGGGTTGCACATTTGGATAGAGTTTTGCCATATGAACCTAGCCCATCTGAATCACGAAATTTGGAGTTTCCTAAGAAAAGATATGTTCTTCTAAATCTTGAACCAGATCTTCCATTTAAACTAATTCGGGGAAAATTTCAAATGTCTGCCGCTGGGCCTGGGCCACGTGGGGCCACCAGAGACGAAGACACAAGGGGAGGAGTAGCGCTTCTTCCTTGCGTGTCTATGGGTGCCCTTGTTCGTCCGTGAAAGGCTCAGGGTGAAGCTGTCCACGTGAGCAGCTCTTCTCGGTTGCTTTCGACCCCGCAAGGAAGAACCCGTTCTAGGGTTACGGAGGCCGATCACCGGTCAGTTGCGGTTCGAGGAGGTTGTGGAAGGATGTCTGGTGCCATTATTCTCTTCACCGGGCACTGTTCTTGTGAGAACAGCCGGCTCCCGAGGGAACCGAGGCGGCGGCGAAGAATGTGCTCGGTTCTTGCGCGAGGGAGAAGGTAGAACCGAGGCTTCGGTTTTTGTGGCAAAATGGACAGGGCAAAGGGGGATTAGGGCGACACTGAGGCGGTTTGGGAGAGCTGGGGTGGATCGGAACGGTGAGCGCATGCTGGCGCGGCTGGGCCCTGCTGTCGAGTGCTCGGCAGTAGCAAAACACAGACTGTGCTCCACTGAAGGTCTTTCGAAGTGCAACTGTAAAGTGGGTCCCACTGCCCCTCTTATCCTCCCAAATTCACTCAAACTTGGCAACTGACCAAATTAAATTGTGTGAAGCTCAAATCTGAAACTCATTTGGATAATTGGTCATGTTTCATCCAAATTCAAATCTAAATTTGAATTCTTAGGCAATTTAAAGTCCTCTTTGAAATGTTTAGCAAATTACCTCCAAATTTCCTAAAAATTTGCCACCCCACTATTTTGGACCTGAGGAATTCAAATATGAAATCTGATTTTTAAATTAGCTGCTGCAAATGGGATTTTTGGCACAACAGTTTGCATTTCTATTGTGTTGCCCTCATTTGAAATTTTAGTTGAACAAATTGAGTTCAAATGCTTAATTTAAACTTCCTCATGCACATGAGAACTTCACCCCTTGGGTTTAAATCAACTTTGGTTCCAAGCATTCAAATACTTATTTGAACTTGTGTAGATGGACACTCATGTGCATATCATATATCAAAAGTTTTTTGTATGTCGAAATTTGCATGAACTCATAACCAAATGGTATTCAATCTTGGTTTTATTTCATTTACATTTTTGGACTTTTACATTCCTTCCCCCTTAAAAGAATCTTGTCCCGAGATTACAACAGACGAACGAGACAAGACGGTAATTTACAAAGTACTTGACAAAAGTTTCAGATAGTTTTTGTGGATGTAATCCTCGCTCTCCCACGTCGCTTCTTCCGTGGTATGATTACTCCACATGACTTTGTAAAATTTCAAAGTCCGGTTCCGGGTGATTCGGATCTTCTCATCGATAATCTGACTCAGTTGCTCTGTGTATGTGAGATCTGATTCAACTCGTCGATGTCTCCGAGCACCATCGCAACTCTACAATCAAACAAGAAACAATTTGTTATGATGCTTCTTGCACAAGGTTAAGTAAACTTCATTGGCACTATCTCTAATTCAAACAAGGTTGCAATACAATATAGATCACAAGCCTTATCAACTCAGTGTCCAGGTATGCTCATATAACCGTGAGCGACGGTGATTCGAACCAAGACACACCCGGACTGTACGGCACGTACACCGATCTCTGAGTTGCCGGCAGCAACCTCGACCGATGTTGTACGCAACCACCTTTCACGTGTTCTTCCACACTGGATGCGTTCCTATCGACCCGAACAGCAAGCTCCCTCAAGGTACATTACCGCAGTGATATGGGCTTGAGCGAGTTACCTCCTGCTGTACTGACGCTGAAAGCCTAAGCCGATCGGAAAAGTTCCAGTATGGATCTCACGAGGTATATCGATTTCCTGGGTCCCATATAGCTAGTATGCGCTCAGTACACAACTGAAACTTGTCCAATAGGGCCAAGTACGAACGGGCCTTAATCGACACAGAACAGGGCTATGCACGCATGGACCTCGCCCTGCTGCATATCTATCTCCCTGCCGGGTCTCATTTTCTCACTTGTGAACTTTTACTCAATGGTTCTTTTCATAAGCCGTTCCGGTGAAACTAAGCCCTAAACTTGAGAGTAGATTACAACTACTCCACTTTTACCTGTCCTTCCAAAGTAACATTTAGCGCAGCCTAATTCTACTCGACGGGGTGCTAATCTACCCATTCTCTCTTGGGTTAAATCTGGTCATGCAATTGAGTTTCAATATCATCTAGACCTAATGCAATCATAATCTCATAACTATAGTACTATAAATGAAAATCCTTAAAAAAACTTGCTTGAATGCAAACCGGGGCTTGCCTGTTTTGCAGGTGACTTAGTATATATAAATCAGTTAGTTGATGATCACTTGATCACCTTTTTCATTGATTCCCACTTCAATTCCTAAGTCTTCACGTCGATACTACGCGTAATGAATATGCAAATGTATTTAATTGTAAAGCTTTTGCTATCAAGGTCTAATGACTAGTTAAAAACTGGAACTCTGTTTAAGAATTTGAAATTGAACTGGGTTTAGGGGATGGAGTTGGGTTTAGCCCATGGGATCAAGTGCTAAGTGTTTCTTCTAATGGTTGTATTTCAACCTAAGCAAAGTACACTGAAAAGTACTGATCCAGAGCTCAATATTACTTGAAGATTTTCAAGTGAGTTCCTGGTGACAAGAAAGGATTCTGAACCGAAAATGAGCACTTTTCACTGCATAGTTTTTCCAGAACAATTCCCTAAGCAATTAAGCAAAAAGGAATTAATTGTGAAGTAACTTACATGTTCGGGAAAAACCAAGTGAACTACAATTTCAAATATAGTTTACAGAGCATGCATGAATTTTCTAGGATTTGGAGCTAATAATTACCCAGAACTGATTTTCCAAGTTTGGGACTTTTTGTGAAAATTTTCTGTATTCATTTGAATAGAGGAAATTGTAATCTGAATTTTTCTACTCAAATCAAATCTAAATGATCTGAAATATCTACAGGAGTTAAATAATATCTTAAGGAATATTCTGGCAAAATTTGGTGAATTTTGGATGAACCAACCTCCCTCTAAAATTATTTTACTGAAAAGCTTCAAAAAATTTTCCAGAATTTATTGTTGACTTTTGTACAAATTGGGTTTCTCATTTGGATAGAGTTTTTCAATCTGAACCTAACCCGATTTGAATCACCAAATTTGGAGTTTCCTAGCAAAAGAAATTGTGATGGACCGAAATCCGTACAATTCATGATCACAGAGGGTGGTGTCGCCCGATGCGACACCTGACAGCACACACAATAAGGAAAACATAGTATTAAATTCAAACTTACTGAATTTGTACAAAAGTAATACAAACCTTCAGTTTACATCTACCTTGCAGAGTTTACTACAGCGGAATTTATTTATACAACTCACGCCTGCTCCTAGCTAGCAAAAGTTGGTTGTCCAGCCCTAAGGACAACCCACACTAGCTACACTCAGCTTCACTGCGGCGTGTACGGCTCCCACACAACCGTAGTCCCCGACAGAGGATAGCCTCGCAGGTGGACCAGTACTTCGAGTCCATGGGGTACTCCTCATCTGCAAACACTCATAGCAGCAACCGTGAGCACGATGGCTCAGCAAGTCTTAAACGACTCTCCTACACATGAAACTCTACATGCAGGTCATAACAAAAGTAGCATGACAGTTTGCAGCAAAGGACATGCCTACATGTTCATCCTTAATTCATCTTTTAGGCACAAGTTAACGGTTCAAAAATCTGAAATTTTTGAGCAATATTTGGTGGCACACATGTAGCAACACAAGTTTATTCATAGCAGCAGTAATGTATCAAATCATTCCATAGATTTACTACGTCACAACACAGTGAACAAGCGGTACTCATAACCATGAGGGACGGTGAATCGACTCATTATACACCTGCAGGGATACCCGAATAGCACGTCACGTACGCCCATACTCGGAGCTGCACACAGCACACTCACCCAACATCGTATGTAACAACCTTTCACCAAACAGCCCAAACGTTGAACCGGTCGCACCCAAAAGGACAGGAGGTTCCCTACACAGAGCATCTCTCTATGCCCGTTAGCGGATTTCCACCTTGCTGTCCTCAACCTACACCTATAAATTGGTGTGTTATGCCTCGACGCCTGGATGCATATGTTACATCAGTTTATTAGACCCCATATATCCGATATGTCTTCTGTACATTCAAACTTGTTCAGAGGGGCCGCACACGGATCAGTCCTCAATCGACACAGGCAGGTCAATGCCCACAAGACATCCTCTTGCTGCGTCCTACACCCCTGACTAGTCTCATTTTTCTTACTAAAGTTATCTCACATCTCGAACAATCCCGTATGTGGCGAATCCTATACTCGCGAGTAGATTCCAACTACTCGACTTGTCCTGAAGTCTATAATATTAAGAAAGACATGTTCTACTCAAGGACTTAGACACTACCCTCACTCTTTTTGGGATAATCTGGTTATCAATTAGAGTTTCATCCATCCTAACCTTAATGCACATACTTACTTCAAACTAAGTGAATATAAAGAAAAAACATGATAAACTTTGATAAATGCAAACCGGAGCTTGCCTTGTTGCTGCTGGTCAGGGGTTAGATGTTCCTCCGGATTTATGAAGTCCAATATATCCGGAGTCTCCTCACCTTCAACAACTACACGTGATTAAACTAACGATATATGTCAACTTAATGCAAATGGGTTGAATTGACAATTATAAAGACCACAACTCTATCTATCCATCCCTTTTGACTCCGAAATATTTACTGTGGCTTGGTGAGAACGTAACCAGATACTTGGCCAAATTTCATTTGAAACAAAGATCATTTGAGCCCTGCACAAATAAATGTCTAAATGGCCATTACTAGAGCTTCTAAGGATTACCAGAAGTTTTCATGGAGTAAGCCATTACTTTCTGGAAACTAGAGCTTGAGATGGTTCTAATGGAGTTGGTTTCATGTAATGTGGAGAATCCTAGAGAAAGTTATGCCCTAATCAAGATTTGAGAAAATTCTGAAAAATGTTTCTGTATATTTTTCTATTCTCTCAGGGCAGTTCATTTAATCACTCCATTAGGGGGACTAAATAAACTTGGATGGATCTGAAAGCTTTCATGTGACTCAAGGATATTCAAATGAACTCCCTAACCAAATTTCAGCATTTTCTATAAAGGAAATCTACAGATAAAATTCCCAAAATTTTAAAATTCAGGAAATTAATTCTGGAAAAATATTGGGTTTAATGGACTGAAACTTGTTTTGCTGAAAACTACTCTGAATTTAAAAAAATTTATTTCACTAAATTTGGACCATCCTAGCAAAAGTTATGGGCTTCTAAAGTTTGAAAAAAATCTGGAAAATCCAATTGAAATTTAGAAGATTTACCGGGCTGGTGGGCCCCAGAGCTACGTGTAAGCCCGATAACGAAGCCACACGCTGGTCTATTTAATTTATGGCGTAGCCGCACGAAATCCGATACCACAGCTGATCCCGGGCCCGGTTTTCTCTCACTGCCACACGGGGCCCGCACCCCTTCTTCTACCTTGCGCCACCCGCCACCCCCGCGGCTGTGCCTCGCCGGAGAGCTCGTCGCCGGCCGTTCCACTGCACTACCTTCGACGAAACTGTAAAGGTCCCAAAAGTATGAATACAAAGAAAATCATGTTTGAACAAAGTTGGTTTCATATGTATGAAAATGGGACTTGTTAAAACCTTTTCCACATGTGATAATACACATGAGAGGTTTCTTCACACAAGTCAAGTATTTATTTGAAAACATGGAACCCAAAAGGGATTTGAATCCAAGATGGAAAGTTTCCATATGTGGGAGAAAGTTAAATTCAGATATGGAACAAATTTATTCATCTCAAAATTCAAATGAGGGCAACACAACGAATTTCAAACTGATGTGTTAAAAATCTCATTTGCAGCAGACAAATTTAAAATCAGATTTCATATTTGAATTCCTTAGGTCCAAATTACTGGGTATTAAAAGTTTCATGAATTGTTAAAATGTTTTGCAACTCATTTTCCAAAATGGACTTTAAATTGCAAAGAATTCAAATATCCATTTGAATTTGGATGAAACTTGCCCAATTATCCAAATGCACCTCAGATTTGAACTCCCACAATTTAATTTCATCATTTGCAAATTTTCGGAGATATTTTAGATGATAAGAGGGAGCTGTTTGTGGGACCCACATGTCATTGAGGGAGTTAAAATTGCAAAAGATCTCAGAGCACCAAGTCTCTGTTTTTGCTCTTTAGTCAGTTCACTCGGGCAGACCGAAGCCTTCCTCAGTGCGACACCGAGACAAGCCGGCACCACCTCCCATCGATTTCCCTCGTGCTGGAGAGGTGCCTGGGCGCTTTTACCCCACTGCCGTGCTCCTTTTCGCCCACAGCACCAAAGACACGGCACTATTCTTCTCCTCCTCGCGCACAAGAACTCAACCGAGGTTGCCGCCACCTCAGTCGATCGTGGGACAGTGTTTCCCTCGTGTGCAAGCCTCGGCTGAGCAGCAAAACCGCACCACAGTCTCCCCCATGACCTCCTCGCACCATCCCCAAGTGAGCTCAGCCTCCACAAACCGAGAACACCGTGTTTCCGTGGCAGCTGAAAGAAACCGCAACGGGAGGCTCTCGTGGACAGCCTCACCCAAGGCTTGTCACGACCGAGCAAGACCTCCTCTGGATGCGCAATACCTTCCTACAGCTCACCTCCGAAGCTTGAGCCGAAAGGTTGATCGTCGACGGCGAATTTTGCAGTTTTCTGCCGGCCGGTGCAAAATCACCTTCGGGTAAGGAACTTTGAAATTCCCGTTTGATTCTTGTTTAGAGCCCACCAAATTGCACTCACATGACCTAGAATTGCTTAGCAACAATTCTTCTTTGGAACCCTATCATGAAACCCACTGTGGATGGCGTATTTCCAATCTTCCGGACGGCAGCTATGGCGGGAAGCTTCGGGCGCACGACGAAAGCTATATTAGAGTCACTCCCGGGCATTTTCACCACCATGCCGAGCTTCTCTAGCGATCATGGATGCTGTAGGGCCTTCCCAGTGAGCATTTGGCAGGCTAGCACGTCGGGGCGACGTTGCCGAACTCTTCCCGAGCCGCTGCACCGTCGCACGCTAGGTTAGAGCTGACGCCGGTGTGGGGAAATGCTACCAACGTATTCAGCACGTGGGATAAGGGGCTAGCGGCAAATGGGAGCTTGGGATATGGCCGGAGCATAAAAAATCGGTGAGCTCCGGCGAACTCGGCGGCGCTATCGCGTGGGGGCGGGAGGTAGACGAAGGAGTTGCCGGCCCCACATGTCAGTCGCTCGTTAAACAGGGGTTGGATCTTCTGTGGGCTTGGATCAGGCTGTGGCTGCGTGGGAATAGTTCTGTGGCCCCGTGTGGCTTTATCCCGGCATGGGACACGTGTCCCCTGGACCCACACGCAAGGTTTAAACATTTCCCCAATTTAATTCAAATTCCAGATTTTCCCCAAATTTTAGAAGAGCATAACTTCTGCTAGAGAACTCCAAATTTAGTGATTCAAATTGGATTAGATTCAGATTGAAAAACTCTATCCAAATATGCAACCCAATTTGTATGAAAGTCATTATTTCATTCTGGAAAATTCTTTGAAGCGTTTCACAAAAAGAATTTTAGAGGGAGTTTGGTTTAACTAAAAATCCTCCAATTTTGCCAGAGTATTATTTAGGGTGTTCTTGAACTCCTGTAAAAATTTCAGATCATTTGGATTTGATTTAATTAGGATAATTCAGATTTCAAGTTGCTGTGTTCGAAAGAATACAGAAAACATTTTCAGAGAATTCCCAAAAATTGGAAATTATGTTCTGGGAAATTCTTCACTCCAAAAATCCTAGGAAAATTCAAGCAGGCTCCATGAACTATAATTGAAATTGTAGTTCACTAAGTTTGACATGAACATGGGTGTCGCCTCAGAATTAATTCCTCTTTGCTTAATTACTTAGAGAATTATTCTGAATAAACCACACAATGAAAAGTGCTAATTTTTGGTCCAGATAACTTTCTTGTGTCAACGAACTCACATGAAAGTTTTCAGCTCCATTGGAGCTCTTAATCACCACTGTTCTGTTCAACCTCTTAAGGTGATCAACAAAGTGAAGAAAACACTTAGCACTTGATCATGTTGCTTACACCAAACCCAAACCACTAGCACCAGTGTCATTTTAAATTCTTAAACAGAGTTCCAGTTTTTAAACTTGTCATTAGAGCTTATTAGCAAAAGCTTTACAATTAAATACATATGCATATTCATATCGTGTAGCATCTACGTGAGAATGTGAAGGAATTGAAGTGAAGATCAAGGAGGGAGGAAAGCGAGTGATCAAGCCTCAAGGGATCTTCACTAACTATTTAAATTAGTCACCTGCAAAACAGGCAAGCCCTTGTTTGCATTTGAACAGTTTTATAAAGTATTTCCATTTCTAGTGATCATAGCTTTGAATTGTTTGATTGCATTAAGTCTAGTTGATAATGAAAACCCAACTGCATGACCAGAAATGACCTAAGAGAGAAAGGGTAGAATAGCACCTCCTTGAGTGGATTTTGGCTATGCTAAATGTTAGTAGGAAAGGTCCCGTAGAAGTCGAGTAGTTGGAATCTACTCGTGAGTTTAGGGCTTGGTTTATTCAGAGCGGGTCAAGAATAGAAATAATGAGGAAAGTTCACACATAAGAAATGGAGACCGGGCAGGGAGGTTTAGTGCAGAAGGCTGTGGACCATGTGTGCAAAGCCCTGCCTGTGTCGGTTAATGCCCGTCCTTGCATGGCCCTGTTGGACAAGTTTGAGTTGTGTAGCGGGCGCATACTGGCTATATGGGACCCAGGAAACTGATTTACCTCGGGAGATCCACATTGGAACTTTTCTAACTGTCTTAAGCTTTCGGTGTCAGGGTAGTAGGAGGTAACTCGCTCAAGAACATATCACTGTGGGTATGTACCTTGAGGGATCTTGCATACTCAGGGCAGTTAGACCGCGTCCTGTGTGGAAGATCTTGGGAAAGGTGGCCGTGTACAACGTCGGTCGAGGTTGCTGCCGGCAACTCAGAGTACGGGTGTACGTGTCATATAGTCCGGGCGTGTACTGATTTGAATCACCATCGCTCGTGGTCATATGAGCATACTTGTCCACTGCGTCTTGACGTAGTAACAACTGAATGGTTTCATTTGAACTTGATAAGGCTGTGATGTAACTTGTATTGCAATCATGATTGAATTAGAGATAGGCTCATTAAACTTCACTTCACTTTGTGCAAGGAGCATCACAACAAAGCGTTTCTTGTTTGATTGTGGAGTTGCGATGATGTTCATCTCAAGGTCTTTACAATGAGGCTTAAAATCTGAAAGTTAAGGATCAACATTAGGCGAGTCCTTTATGCAAATCTAGCTAACCTAGTTGCAACCGTCGTGCATGTAGAATTTCTTGTTTAGGAGAGACGGATCAGTCTCGCTGAGCCTATGTACTCACGCTTGCTATATGAGTGGTTCGGCAGGTTAACATGGATGCTAAGAAGAAGGTTGTCCGGTGAGACTCGGAGACTTCCGAGTCGTTTAACACATGGAGAACCCAGCCGCTTTTATTGTCTTTGTGTTGCTAGTGAGAGGAGTCCGCGGGCTGGACCTCTTCTTGAGTGCTCTTTAGTTATTCTACGTGAGCTGTTTATAGACTTCGTTGTAGCTACTTGATGTAAAATATTTGCAAAGAAAAACTTGTAAGCTTCTGCTATTGTTTTATGTAATACATTGTTCCTTATATGTGTGCTGTTGGGTGCCGCACAACACGGCAGCACCCAATGCGGTTCCCGGGCTAGTGGCACCGCCCCGTGAGTGAACGGGCGGCGTGGTCCCTGTCAGTGTGGTATCAGAGCCACATTGGTAATAGTGCACAGAATAAGATAGTATTACGACAAAAAACTTAGGTTACGGTGAGGATACGGTACTAGACCCACATAAGGATTACTATTAGCCTAATATGAAGGTGGCAACCTAACTTATTTGCTATGTAGGAAAATCGTGCATCTCGGGACGTTCTATGTCTTGGGGGGTGCATCTAAGCGCTGTCCACCAGTGCACACAAGCTGAAGGGTGGAGCCCCACGGGTGGCAGGTAACCCGGCCCGCTTTAGTATCTTCTACGACTCTTCATGTCGTTTGGGATACTTGAGAAATGCCCTTCCCTGGCATGCTATGGGAAAGTATGGGAGACCCCATCACGTGGTTATTAACGTGAACACGTAACTCAAGGCGTGTTTGGCTTGAGCGCACCCGTGCAAGTGATGACTGACGGGTGTACGAACTGTATTGGGACTGGGTTCGGTGTGCAACCGAACCTGACGATTGTGTGTGACTAATGCAGGTTTAACCAAAAAACCGTAGTATGAGTAGCACATGTTTGCTAGTGACCGTTTTAGTGCCACCTATGATACGGAAATGCCGGTATAATCCGGTTACGTTTTTCTTTTGTGAGGCTACGTAGTACCGACATGCTTCTTACGGTGCATCGACGCCGTACTAGACTTAATAACCTCTTCCCTATGAAGAAATGACTCATGAACTAACTTTCAACTAAAAATTGATTTCTAAAACAAATATTAGTTACTGAACTCTTATTTTGAGCTAAGATTCAAATTAGAGTGTGATTTGGCTTCAATGATTTTAAAAACAGAGTGCTCTCTTTCTGGAAGAAATTTTTGCTGGACTGTGACAGAGCATAACTCTAAGTAGCTTGACCCAATTAAGGTGTATGATACAGTTATGGAAAGATTTTTAAGTGCTCTACAACCTATCTGTAGACCTCCAGAGCAAAATCACAAGTTAAATTGGTGGAAAGTCCAGTTGAAGGCTAACTGTCCAGAACCAGGACAGGAGCAAAACCTCTCTGGACCTTTCTGTTTTTAAGCCATAACTTTCTGTATAAAAATCCTTAAGGAGCCCATGATACACTTTTGGAATGGTTATGAGATGTGCAACATTGTTGTAGTTCAAGGCTTGTTCAGATTCTTATTGTATTTGCATATACAACTGTGATAAAATCAGCCACATACAAAGGAGATGCTGAAAATTTTATCCAGGAATTCTGTCAACTTTAGAAAATCATAACTCTTTATACAGAAATTATCTGGAGTCATACGAGTACTCGTTGGAATTATACTGAAGTTAACTTTAACTTTGGTATTCAACGTGAGTTATGAAAATGCTTTTAACTAGATCAAAATCTGGAGATAGTGCATAAAGGTCTGTTCTGTACACATAGGCTGGATAGCTATGCCTACTCTAAGGAGTTGTGTAAACATGGATTTTGTTACTGCTTTCATAAAGTTTTGACATATTCATGTTTTCATTAGTCTCACATACTGCTGAGTTCATGTTTAACTCATATCAAATATATTTTTGCAGTATGGTTCGTACTCACTCTAAGAGTAAGGCTGGGAGTTCTCGCCGAGGCGGTGATGCTTCTATTCCACCGTCGGAACCACCATTCATGGGATGGATAGATCTTATGACTCGGATTGTCAAGTCTAACCAGGAGAAAACTAGGCTACTACAAGAAGCGACTCAAGAGAACAACTGAATGGTTTCATTTGAACTTGATAAGGCTGTGATATAACTTGTATTGTAATTATGCTTGAATTAGAGATAGGCTAATTAAACTTTACTTCACTTTGTGAAAGGAGCATCACAACAAAGCGTTTCTTGTTTGATTGTGGAGTTGCGATGCTGTTCAGCTCAAGGTCTTTACAATGAGGCTTAAAATCTGAAAGTTAAGGATCAACATTAGGCGAGTCCTTTATGCAAATCTAGCTAACCTAGTTGCAACCATCGTGCATGTAGAGTTTCTTGTTTAGGAGAGACGGATCAGTCTTGCTGAGCCTATGTGCTCATGCTTGCTATATGAGTGGTTTTGCAGGTTAACATTGATGCTAAGAATAAGGTTGTCCTGTGAGACTCGGAGACTTCCGAGTCGTTTAACACATGGAGAACCCAGCCGCTGCTGTTGTCTTCGTGTTGCTAGCGAGAGGAGTCCGCGGACTGGACCTCTTCTCGAGTGCTCTTTAGTTATTCAACGTGAGCTGTTTATGGACTTCCGCTGTAGCTACTTGATGTAAACTATTTGCAAAGATAAACTTGTAAGCTTCCGCTATTGTTTTATGTAATACATTGTTCTTATATGTGTGCTGTTGGGTGCCGCACAACACGGCACCACCCAATGCGATTCCCGGGCGAGTGGCACGGCCCCGTGAGTGAACGGGCGGGGTGGTCCCTGTCAGAATCCTGCCGCCTGTGCCTAACTCCGCACAAGGA
Organism: Neostapfia colusana; assembly: GCA_030760725.1. Lineage (NCBI taxonomy): Eukaryota > Viridiplantae > Streptophyta > Magnoliopsida > Poales > Poaceae > Neostapfia > Neostapfia colusana. The sequence continues at coordinate 95,642,089 of JASWHV010000007.1, read as the reverse complement.
ACACGTTGGTGCACTCACCGGAGCTTGGCGATGGCTGGAACAGTGCTCACGGCGGTGACATCGGCCGGAATCTCATCGGCGACGTCGAACTCGGTGTTCTCTACACCTTTTTTGACGCAGTTTCATCTGAGAGCTCCGCTGAGACTTGCTGATCACGAATATGCATCCTGATCCTCGTGAAAACGGCCGCAACTAGAACCTCACCGGCGGGGTGCCTTGTTTCCGGCCACCGGCACAGAAAACTCACGGAAGCTCTAGTGAAACTTGGTGCTACTTTAGCGAGGAGGTGTGCTAGAGGTTCTAGATTATGTCTAGTGTGCAGTTCGAGCGGTGGTTGCCGGTGCGCAACGAATTTCACCGTCAACCGATTGCTAATCCTAATACACAGCGTGGAAAGAAATGAGAAATACTCGTCCTAAACCGCATGAAATGGCAAACGGTTTTCTCCTACAGCTTCAGCACGAACAGGCGCACCATTTCTTCTGCGGTGGTGGTACGTGGAATAGCCATAATCAGCCGGTCGCCGGTGGACAGAGAGAGCAGAGACGAGTTTGTTCGCGGGAGACGAAGAACAGCGCGTGACGTGCTCGGTTTCACTCGGAACTCGAGAGAACGGTGAATCAGCTCGGTGTGCTGGACTTTAAGACAATGTTTTCACCGTGAGGTGCAGTTGCCAGAGTGTGCTGGTGTCCTGCGGTCGATCGTCGGTCGCCCGTGCGAGCTGCTCTCGGTTAGAGTCGGTACAGAGCAATGTCAGTCACTGACAGTGGGCCCTCCTCCCCTCTCGTTTCTTTTCTTTTGTTTTTACTGCAAATATCTCAGCTACTCACAATTAAATTGTAGACTTAGCCACAAAGTCATGAGTTGAATTTGAATTCCTCAAATTTTAACTGGGTTAGCTAAATTTGGTTCCCACTTGAATTTGATTCAAATTCAGTTTTGAATTAATTCAAATATAGCTCGCGACCAGACGAACTCCAATGAGGATGAAAATTGGTGGAGTAACTCAGAAAAATGTGCTGAGTATGAACATGAACCCATATTTTGAATTGAGATGATGAAAGTAGCTTAAATTTGAATTTGCATTCAAATTAGCCCTTTTTACACTTGGATCCAAAAATACCTCAAAAAGGTTTGGATTGGCATAAACTTGGAATGAGCATTCCCAAGAATGTTTAGGGCCTACTGGTGATCTCAGTCCCTCATGTTTACATGTGGTAAACCCTACTTTGGGGATTTGTGAGTTTTTCCTCTAATCAACCTATTGACGGTGGTTACATGCTCTTCACATGTGTACATGAGATCTCCACAAAATAAGCTGAGTTGTGGTGATGTGATGAACGCTCTACCAAGTGAATTCTTGGGCTTTTACAGATATATTCTTCTAAAGTTTGAACCAAATCTACCATTTAAACTAATTCGGGGAAAATTTAAAATGTCTGCCGCTGGGCCTGAGGCACGTGGCGCCAACAGAGATGAAGACACATGGGGCTACTGAGTTTTTTGTGTACAGCCACGCTTGATCCGGTGCAACAGAATATCCCAGTTAATTTTTCCTCCCACTGACAGCGGGCCTGGTGGCTCCTTCTTCTTCCTCCGGACAGTTCCCGCACGCCCGCCCTCGCCGGAGCTCATCGTAGCTCGATCTCCTGGCATTCTCCCACACCCCCACTCGCCGCCAGCCCCTAAGCACGCGTGCTGAACACTCTGGAATTGTTTCCCCGTGCCGGCGAGGCCTCTAACCTAGATCGTGGCATGCGTTCGTAAGAAACCGACTCCGGCTATGTCGGCCCGACGCCCTAGCCCCTCAAATTCGATGAACTTCGGCCCTACAGCATCACTGGAGCTTGTAGATTGTTGACATGCATGCAAACCTGATCGGGAGAAGCTCTAACTAGGGAGTCACCATGCACCCGATGGTTCCCGCCATTGGTGCCCTTGGAAAAGCTTGAAATAGGCCGGCTATAGGGGGTTTGTAGATCATCGACATTCATGCAAACCTGATCGGGAGAAGCTCTAACTAGAGTGTCACCATGCACCCGATGGTTCCCGCCATTGGTGCCCTTGGAAAAGCTTGAAATAGGCCGGCTACAGGGGGTTTCACGCTAGGGTTGGGAAGAAGAAAGGTTGCCTACCTAGTCTAGCTCGTGTGTTCATAATTTATTGAAATATAGACGAATATCGATCGGGAATTTTGAGGTTTCTTACCCGATGGTGGTTTTGCACCAGCCGGAATAAGAATCCAAAATTCACCGTCTGTGGCGGACCGGAATCCGCTAATCCAGGATTGCAGAGGGTGGTGCCGGACGATGCGACACCCGACAGCACACATCATAAGGATACAATGTAATACATTGAAAACCAACTGAAATGTACAAAGTAGTACACTACTCAGTTACAAACTAGTGTTTATATTACACAGCGGAAGTTAAATTTGTACAACTCACGCCCGCCTATCTAGCAAAAGTCGGTTGCCCAGCCCTAGGGCAACCCACACTAGCTGCACTCCTTTGCTTAGCGTGGCGTGTACGGCTCCCACTCAGCCGTGGTCCCCGACAGAGGGTAACCCTCGCCAGTGGACTCGTAACCTGAGTCCGTGGGTGGCTCCTCACTTGAAAAACACTTAAGCAGCAACCATGAGCTTGATGGCTCAACAAGACTTAACCGACTCACCTAGGCATGAAACTCTACATGTAGGTTACAATGGACATGGGACGGTAAAATTTCAGCAAACGGACACGCCTACAAGTTCGTCCTTAGTTCATCTTTTAGCCACAAGTTAACAGTTCATGAATCTGAAATTTAGTAAGCAGTATTTGGTGGCACACAAGTAGCAATAAAATTTTATCATAACAGCAACATTGAATCATCACATTTCATATATTAGCCTACGTCACAACTCAGTGAACAAGCGGTACTCGTCACCGCGAGGGACAGCGAATCGACTCGATATACACCTGCAGGGATACCCGAAAAGCATGTCACGTACTCCCACCCATGGAGCTGCACAGCACGCTCACTCGATGTCGTACGGGACAACCTTTCACCCAGCAGCCCAAACGTCGAACCGGTCGCACTGAAACGGACAGGAGGTTCCCTACACGGAGCATCTCTCTATGCCCGTTAGCAGATTTCCACCTTGCTGCGCTCAACCTACACCTATAAATCGGTGTGCTATGCCTCGACGCCCGGAGGTTTAGGTTACATCGGTTTACCGGGGCCCATATATCTGATATGCCTTCGGTACGGTCAATACTTGCTCAGCAGGGCCACACACGGATCGGTCCTCAATCGACACGGATGGGGCTGCGCACACAAGACTTCCTCTTGCTGCGCCCTAGCCCCTGCCTAGTCTCATTTTCATTACTAAAGTGATCTCACATCACTCGAACCAATCCCGTGTATCTCAAGCCTATCTCGCGAGTAGATTCCAACTACTCGACTTGTACCGAAGTCCAATGAATGATTAAGCATAGCCTGTCTACTCGTGGACTTAGACACTACCACCACTCTGATGGGAAACATCTGGTTATGCATTTGGGGTTTCATCCGCCCTACACCTAATGCACATATACATACCCCGTACTAAGTACGTAAACAAAGCAAAACTTTGTAAAACGGTTTAATGCAAACAAGGGCTTGCCTTGTTGCAGCTGGTCAGTTGTTATGACTTCGTCCGGAAGAAGGAAGTCGAGCACTTCCGGAGTTTCCTCGCCTTCAGCGACTACACGTACACGATATACTATATGTCAATTTAAATGCAATGTTTAGAACTGAATAAGTAATTACCATAACTCTAGCTAGCCCTCCCCTTTGGTTATTAAATTTTTATGGTGGCTTGGTAGGGTCCTAACCAGAGTCTTGACCAAGTTTCATTTGAAACAAAGTTCATTTGAGCCTTGTACAAATAAAAACCTATTTGATCAATATTAGAGCTTCTAAGGAATTCCAGAGGTTTTCATGGCTCCAACCATTACTTTCTGGAAACTAGAATTTGAGATGGTTCTAATGGAATTGGTTTAATTTCATTTGAGGAATTCTAGAGGAAGTTATGCCCTAAACAAGATTTGAGAAAATCTGAAAAATGTTTCTGTACATTATTCTATTTTCTCAGGGCAGTTCACTTAATCATCCAATTAGGAGGACTAATAAACTTGGATGGGTCTGAAAATTTTACTGTGGGTCAAGGATTTTCCAATGAACCTCCCAGCCAAATTTCAGAATTTTTCATAAAGTAGTTCTCCTGATAAAATTCCTAACAGTTTAAAATTTAGGGAATTAATTCTGAAAAACTATTAAGTTTCATGAGCTGAAACTGGTGTTGCTGGAAAGTACTCAAAAAGCTGGGTTCAGCAAAATTTGGTTCACTGAATTTGGAGCTTCCTAGCAAAAGTTCTATGCATTTGAAGTTTGATCTAAACTGGAAAATCCTATAATGTTTAAACTCTGCAGGTGGGGCCCACTCTTTAAACCGGCCTACTGAGGACGCGGCCACACGCAGCCCACGGGGTTTTACCCATGCTGCCGCACCGGATCCCGGCCGCAAAGTGGATCCCCGCACGAGAACAGAGACTGACCGGTGGACCCGGCCCCCCTCTTCGTCTACCTCGCGACCTCCCGCGACTTCCGCGGCGGCTCTTCGCCGGAGCTCTCGCCGCTGGCCATCTCGCTGCATGGCCTCTGACGGATTTCGCCACCTGTGCCTAACTTGGCTCGGAGAACACGCTGGTGCCCTCACCGAAGCTCGGCGATGGCCGGAACCACGCCCGCGACGGTGACAGCGGCTATCCCTACTCCGGTGACGTCGCCCGAGCTACTCAGTGCCTTATTTTCAGAATGGTTTGCTCCTACAGCTCCGCTGTGGCATGCTGAGCATGAAAATGAGCTCAGTTTGCTATGGAAACGGCCGGAGCTAGGACCTCACCATGGACCTAGGGCTAAAACGGAGGATGCTCGAAAAACATGAATAGCAGCGCCTAGACTCGATGGTTTTCGATGGTCTTTGATCCTAGGTGGCCGTGGGAACGTGTAGAACATGTGCTTGGCTGGGTTTATGCGGTGCTGGACCGATCACCACGAATTTCGGATTCTTTGCTAGCTCGGTTCTTTGAACACCGAGGACTAAACGTGGAAATACTCTCTCTACAGGGCACGAAATGTGGTAGGATTTTTACCATGAGTTTGAGCGGTATCCGCCGTGTCTCTTTGCTGTTGATCTTCGGTCGCAAGAACGCCTGGATCAGCGGCGCACCGAGGAGCCGAGGAGAGCGGCCGAAAGTTGAACGTTTTCGGTCGAGCGCGTGTGAAAGCCAGCCGGTTGGCGTGAGAGCTGCGAGGGAGGGCTTCGTGGGCAGGCAAAAGCGCGGTCCGGCTGTGCGGTGTCCTTCTCACTCGGGCATGGGAGCAGGAGCTGTCACGCGGTGAATGTCGGCTGCCGGATGACTCGCCCGAACTGATTTCGGTTCTAAGCCTTCTGACCAGTGGGCCCCCTCCCCTCTAATTCTCTTATGCTGTTGTGCAAATATCTCAACTACTCAGACTTGAAGAGGAAACTTAGCCACCAATTCAGAGGAGGAATTTGAATTCATCAGTTTGAAACCGGTTCGGCCAAATTGCCTCCACATTTGAATTTGAAATTTCAAATTCAGTTTGAATTATTTCAAATTTGGCTCCCGACAAGATGAAGTCCAATGGGGATGAAAATTGGTGTACTAACTCAGAAAAATGCGCTGATTTTGAATATGAAGTCAACTTTTGAATTCAAGTGATGAAAGTTGCTGTAATTTGAATTTGTATTCAAATTGGCCCCTTTTGAATTACCTCCAAAAGTGCCTCAAAAAGTATTGGATTTGCATGAAATTTGGCCTGAGCCTTCCCAAGACTATTCAAGTTCTAGGGGTGGGCTCAAACTTTCATGTTCATGTGTAGAAATCCCACTTTTTGGATGTTAGGGCTTTCCGCTCTAATCACCTTTTTGATTGTGGTTACTTGCTGTTCACAAGTGTTCATGAGATACCCATCACAATAGCTGTGGTGTTGTGAGGTGATGAACAATTTTTGCAAGTCCCTTTCTTGGGCTTTTACATCCCTCCCCCTTAAAAGAATCTCATCTCGAGATTATAAAAGAAGAGACAGCGATGTAATAGGAACTCACCCGTGCTGAGACGCCATGAACTCCGGGTAGTTTGAGCGAAGAAATTCCTCGCTCTCCCACGTGGATTCTTCGGCGCTGTGGTTACTCCAGAGTATCTTGTAGAACCACAACGTTCGGCTATGTGTGGTCTGAGCTTTCTAATCAATAATTGCCACCGGATATTCATCATATGTCAAATCCAGTTGCAGCTCGCCGATGTCTTCAGTGGGAACAGCAGCAGTATGCTTCAGACATTTTCGCAGTTATGAAACATGGAAAACGTCATGAACACCAGCAAGAGATGCCGGTAGATCCAGTCTATACGCCGCTGGTCCACACTTCTCGGTGATAGCATAGGGTCCAATGAATCAGGGAGCGAGTTTCCCCCTCACACCGAACCGGTGCACGCCCTTCATCGGAGATAAACAGAGGTACACGTGCTCTCCGACTTCAAAGTGCAGCAGTCTACGCCACTTATCAGCGTAGCTTTTCTGCCGGGATTGTGTGGCCTTTAAGTTGGTTGAATCATCCGAACACGCTCTTCGGCATCATTCACCACATCAACCCCGAATGTGACCCTTTCACCAGACTCGCACCAGTTTAATGGGGTGCGGCATTTACGACCGTAGAGAGCTTCGTAGGGTGCCATCTTGATACTCGCCTGATAGCCGTTATTGTATGAGAATTCCCCCAACGGTAGGTGATCAACCCAGTTCCTAGCGTGGTGGATGGCACATGCTCTCAACATGTCTTCTAGTACTTGATTCACCCTCTCTGTTTGCCCATCTGTCTGAGGGTGATAGGCGGAGCTCCTAATCAGCTTAGTACCCAATGCAGCGTGCAACTGCTCCCAAAAACGAGACACAAATAACGCACCTCGATCTGAGACTATGGTCTTGGGTACCCCATATAAGCATAGAATTCTCGCTATGTACAGCTCCGCGTACTTGCCGGCATTGTAATGTGTATGCACAGGAATGAAGTGAGCTGACTTGGTTAATCAGTCAACGATTACCCAAATGGAAAAATGCTTGTTGGAAGTCAGGGGTAACCCCACAATGAAATCCATGCTCACATCTTCCCATTTCCATGACGGAATTTTCAGGGGTTGCAGCAGCCCTGATTTGTTCATATGATCAGCTTTCACTCGTCTACACGTATCACACTCGGATACGTACTGCGCTACCTCCCGCTTCATCAGCGTCCACCAAAATTTCTTTTTCAAATCTCGGTACATTTTGTTGCTGCCCGAATGAATGGAGTATTTAGACAAGTGAGCTTCATCAAGAATTTTCTTCCTCAGCTCCATGTTCCGGGGTACAACTATGCGGTCATTAAACCACAATGTCCCCTCATCATCCTTCAGGAAACATTTGATTTTCCCGTTGTCTATCCGTCTCCAGAGATGTGCCATAACCTTAGAAATCTTCTGAGCTGCAATGATGTCCTACCTAATGGTAGGGAGGAGGGCAAGGTTGTAGAGCGATCCATAAGGAACCAAGTATAAACTCGGCTCTTCCTCCTCCACCGGTGTAATGTTGAGGTTATGGACATGTGATTTCCGACTCAGCGCGTCGGCAACCACATTCGCCTTGCTGGGGTGGTAATGAATCTCAATATCATAATCTTTGATTAGTTCTAACCACCTCATTTGCCTCATATTCAGCTCCTTCTGGGTGAATATATACTTCAGGCTCTTGTGGTTGGTGTAGAGATGCACCAAATTCCCCAGGAGATAGTGCCTCCACATTTTCAGCGCCAACACCACAGCAGCAAGCTCAAGATCATGAGTCGGATAGTGCTGCTCATGGTTCTGAAGTTGGCGTGAGCCATATGCGATCACACGTCCTTCCTACATCAACACGCAGCCGAGCCCAATACCGGACGCATCACAATACACGTCGAAGGGCTTGGTTGTATCCGGTTGAGCTAAGACCGGGGCTGTTGTGAGATGCTTCACTAATGCTTGGAACACTCTTTCACACGCCGTGTTCCAAACATATTTTGTTCCCTTCTTCAGCAATTCTGTCATCGGCTTAGCAAGCTTGGAGAAGCTTGGAATGAATCTCTGATAGTATCCTGCTAAGCCGAGGAAGCTTCTGACTTCATGGACTGAAGTGAGAGCTTTCCATTTCAGCACTTGGTCGATTTTGCTTGGGTCAACCGCAATGCCTTCCTCTGAGATGATATGTCCCAGAAATGGCACTTGGCTGATCCAAAACTCACATTTGCTGAACTTGGCGTAGAGCTTGTGGTCTCGCAGTCGTTGAAGAACGATCCTCAAATGTTCGTCGTGTTCTGCTTCTGTCTTGTAGTAAACCAAGATATCATCAATGAACACCACCACGAACTTGTCCAGCTCCGGCATGAACACCGTGTTCATGAGATACATGAAATGGGCTGGAGCATTAGTGAGACCAAAAGACATGACGAGATATTCATATAAGCCATATCTCATCGAGAAGGCCGTTCTCGGGATATCCTCCACTCAGATTTTTATTTGATGATACCCAGAGCGAAGGTCCATCATTGAGAACACACTTGCACCCACAAGCTGATCAAACAGGATGTCAATGCGGGGCAGTGGGTATTTGTTCTTGATGGTGACGGCGTTGAGCGGGCGGTAGTCCACACACATCCTCAAGGTTTCATCCTTCTTATTTACGAACAATGCTGAGCATCCCCAAGGCGAGGAACTCGGCCTAATGAAACCTTTGCTCAACAGATCATTGAGTTGTTCTTTTAGTTCAGCCAGCTCGTTTGGAGCTATTTTGTATACTCCGTGATATTGGTGTATCCTGGGTGCAAGATCAATCTTGAACTCGACATCCCGCTCAGGTGGCATGCCCGGAAGATCATCTGGAAACACATCGGGGTACTCCCGGACTACGGGGATGTCCTCTAACTTCAGAGCTTCAGCATTATTAATTTCTGAAACTTCCCAGACTGGATTGTCTAGTACCATAGAATGCGTACGGTGGAATGGAGAATTCAAATGAACCGTCCGTGTCCGAGTGTCCAGGACAACGCCATGGTAGTGTAACCATGACATCCCTAAGATTGCATCAATCTTTTGCCCTGTAAGGATTATCAAGGTGGTGGGATATAGCTTCCCACCTAAGCACAGAGGTGCTTTTGGAATCATCATATTTGCTGAAACCTTCCCTCCCTGTGAGCAGATCATATATGTGCAGTCGGTTGGGAAGACATGCATTTGATGCTTAGCCACATAGGATGCACTTATAAAACTGTAGGTTGCGCCAGAATCGAATAAAATGATGATTGTTTGGTCACTGAGAGTGAACGTACCCGCCAGCATGTTGTCTCCCTCTGGGACACCCTCATTGTCGAGGTTGCGAACGCCCCCAGTCCGCTGACCAACCTTCTTGACCGGAGGTCGGCCTCGAGCACTGCCCTGGAACTGGGCTTGCCCGCTGCTCTGCTTCCCCTGGGGACAGTCCTTCGAGAAATGGCCCGCCTGGCCACACGTAAAGCAAGTGTACCGAGGCGGTCCTCCGCTGATCGGCGGACGGAAACCTGGGGCGCGTTGTAGCGGTGGGAACGCCCGAGGTACCATCTGCTGCTGCTGTTGTTGTTGCGGTCGCGGTGGTGGCATCGGCGGTCAGAACGGGAATGGCTGAAAAGAACGACCCCCGAACTGCTGAGGCCACGCCGGTGGATACCACTGCTGACCGGATGGTGTCCGATACACCATACGGTATTTCTGGGGAGCTCCACCCCCACTGCTGGGTGGAGTGCTGCGCTTCCACTGCTCAGCCGTCAATTCCCGCTGAGCGTCTTCTTGCATGATCGCGGCATTAACGAGATCGTTGAAGGTGTCGCGATTGCATTGGACGAGATGCGTCTTCATCTCGGGGTGTAACCCCCGATAGAAGTTCTCCCGTTTCTTCTCCTCGGTGGAGACGTAATCCGACGCATATTGCACCAGATGGTTGAAGGCACGGGAGTAGTCATGGGCACTCCTCCCGCCCTGCTTCAGCTCCAAGAACTCTTGGAACTTCCGCTTCATTATCCCGGGAGGGATATGGTAGGCGCGGAACGCCTCCCGGAATTCTTCCCACTCCACGGCATGGCCAGCTGGATGTGAGGCGCAATAACTCACCCACCACGCACCAGCGGCACCGTGAAGCTGCTGCGCCGCGAACAGAGTCTTTTGCCGCTCCGTACATTGGAGCAGCACAAACTTGGACTCTATTGTCCGCAGCCAGTTGTTGGCCTCTAGTGGTTCTGCTGCTTCTGTCAACACCGGAGGGTGCGTACTCATGAAAGCTGAGTACGTCACATTACGGGGATCACGAGGCCCCCTATCTTGACCCCCCCCCCCCCCCGCCTGGGACGTATTCTGCACGATCGTGCGGAGCAGAACGGTCTGCTCCTCACGACCACCCACCAGTGCCGCAATCACATCCGCTAGCATAGTGGTGGTTGTTGGTGCGGGGTGTTGTCGTAGGCAGGTGGCTGGGAGTCATCACCCCCCTGCTGGCTAGAGCCACCAATCTCATGCGTGATCCGAGTGAACCATCTGCAACCATACGACAATAAACATCAATCCCGCAACATACTTCATGCAGTCCAATAAAATAGGCGTAAAACATAATGACTGTAAAACATGCGATACATCTCGTATGTAGGTAATGTAATAACTTTGCACAAGCTACACCATTACCAGACCAAATACAAGCTAGTTAAATCCAACTTGACAGACTTCCTCTTTGGAAGTTCATCCCAACTAGGTTTGGTCACTATGAGACGTTACATCGCTTTGTCATGACATATACTACCCTTTTATCTTCAATACGACACAAACATGGTCTCTGGCAAAAGAAACTTGAGTAAGACATATACTCAAATCTTTCACTAGTTGAAGATAACCACTCATGAGTATGTTCTACCCCATTGGAAGTACTTAAACCCCATAGGGTACAACTCTCTCAAATGAGTTCAACTGTCATTTCTCTGTCAGAATGACCAGTTTCTACATACCCCAGATTTTGATCTGGGTCTGGGCACTTTCCTGATTCAAGCGGAATACCAAAGTTAAAGTTAACTTAAGTATCTTTCCAACGAGTATTTATTTGCCCTCAGATCAGCTTTGGTTTAAAAGTTATGGTAATTCAAAGTCAACAGAATTTCTTGAAGAATTTTAACAGCACCTCATTTGGGAAATTGCTGTTTCCAACTCTGTTTTTCCACTGAATTCCGTGCTGAAATTTCAGAACTTTGAATTACAAAGATGTAACACATCTCCTACCCTTTCTAAAGATGTATGATATGGAAATTTTTGATTTTTCTACTGTAACTTATGCTTGAAAAAAACAGAACAGTCCAGAGGGTATTTTTGACTCCGTACTGGTTCTGGACAGTTTACATCCCTCTGGAATTTAGGCCATCTTAAGATGTGATTCAGCTCTGGAAGTCTACAACACAGTTGTAGAGTGCTTAAACACCTTTCCAGAACTATATCCCATACCTCCATTGGCTAAATAATCTGTGAGTTATGCTCTGTCAAAGTTCAGCCAACTTGCTGCCCAAAACAGAGCACTCTGTTTTTCAATCCCTGGGAGCTACACTGATCCACTATTGAATTTTTCTACCCAACCAGGGCCCTAAATGTTGAAACTTAGTGATTTTAATTCCTTGTTATCATTATTTTTCATGCACATGCCTATAATATGCCGGTACTACGTTCCTCATAAAAAGAAAATCCTAACCGGATTATACCGGCATATACGTCTCAATTGTGGCACTAAACGGTCTCTCGCACACGTTTACTACACGGGATACATACGTGGTTAGTACCTGCAGAAGAAAACCCAATAATGATGCACTCCAAGGTTGTTTCCATTACAGACAGGTCCATATTTGAAAATAAATACAAACGCCCGTATCATTGCCATATGGCCGTCCTTGAGTTAAGCCACATCTCAAGATACGTGATCGTGTTTCAAAACCACACGACGGGGAACCCGAGTAGAGCGCGAACGGGTCGTCACGGTTGGGAATTTTATCACCCCAAAAGATACCACCTACTGCCCTGCAGGGCACGCCGATGGCAAGCGTTGCGTGTGTCATCCTAGGCTATTTCCAGACGAACACACTATCGCGTTACTGACCACGCGATGGGGTCTCCATTTACTTGGCTAATGCACGCTAGGGATCAGTGTTTCATATGAACTCAGGAACATGAAGAGTCCAAGAGTTTCATATTGACGTCTCACATCAAGCTGTGAGACCAATCCCTGAACCACGTTCCCCGTCAGCGGAGCTAACCGAAATTGAACCGCTTTCGGAGGCGTTCATTACCATTCTTACCAGAGCATAGGTGCATCGTTACATAATTAAAATTCAGAATTATAACACATATGTTAGTCTTGCAACTTTAAGTAACTATGCTAATATAGTCCTTACTTGGGCAAACTACCGAATCCTAACAGTAAACCTAAGTTTTCCCGTAATACAGTCCTTAATTAATGTGCTATACCCAATGCCACTCTGATACCAGCCTGTGGCGGACCGGAATCCGCTCATTCAGGATCGCAGAGGGTGGTGCCGCACGATGCGACACCCAACAGCACACATCATAAGGATACATTGTAATATATTGGAAACCAATTGAAATGTACAAAGTACTACACTACTCAGTTACAAACTAGTGTTTATATTACACAACGGAAGTTAAATTTGTACAACTCACGCCCGTCTATCTAGCAAAAGTCGGTTGCCCAGCCCTAGGGCACCCACACTAGCTGCACTCCTCAGCTTAGCACGGCATGTATGGCTCCCACTCAGCCGTGGTCCCCGACGGAGGGTAACCCTCGCCGGTGGACTCGTAACCCGAGTCCGTGGGTGGCTCCTCACCTGAAAAACACTTAAGCAGCAACCATGAGCTTGATGGCTCAACAAGACTTAACCGACTAACCTAGGCATGAAACTCTATATGTAGGTTACAATGGACATGGGACGGTAAAATTTCAGCAAACAGACATGCCTACAAGTTTGTCCTTAGTTCATCTTTTAGCCACAAGTTAACAGTTTATGAATCTGAAATTTAGTAATCAGTATTTGGTGGCACACAAGTAGCAATAAAATTTTATCATAACAGCAATATTGAATTATCACATTTCATATATTAGCCTATGTCATGACCCAGTGAACAAGTGGTACTCATCACAGCAAGGGACGGCGAATCGACTCGATATACACCTGCAGGGATACCCGAAAAGCTTGTCACGTACGCCCACCCGTGGAGCTGCACAGCACGCTCACTCGATGTCGTACGGGACAACTTTTCAGCAAACAGCACAAACGTCGAACCGTTCGCACCGAAACGGACAGGAGGTTCCCTGCACGGAGCATCTCTCTATGCCCATTAGCAGATTTCAACCTTGCTGCCCTCAACCTACAACTATAAATCAGTGTGCTATGCCTCGACGCCCGGAGGTTTAGGTTACATCGGTTTACCGGGGCCCATATATCCAATATGCCTTCAGTACGTTCAATACTTGCTCAGCAGGGCCGCACACGTATCGGTCCTCAATCGACACGGACAGGGCTGCGCACACAAGGCTTCCTCTTGATGCGCCCTAGCCCCTGCCTAGTCTCCTTTTCATTACTAAAGTGATCTCACATCACTCGAACCAATCCCGTGTATCCCAAGCCTAACTCGAGAGTAGATTCCAACTACTCGACTTGTACCGAAGTCCTATGAATGATTAAGCATAGCCTGTCTACTCGAGGACTTAGATACTACCCCCACTCTGATGGGAAACATCTGGTTATGCATTTGGGGTTTCATCCACCCTACACCTAATGCACATATACATACCTCATACTATGTATGTAAACAAAGCAAAACGTTGTAAAACGGTTTAATGCAAACCAGGGCTTGCCTTGTTGCTGCTGGTCAGTTGTTAGGGCTTCGTCCGGAAGAAGGATGTCGAGCACTTCCGGAGTTTCCTCGCCTTCAGCGACTACACGTACACGATATACTATATGTCAATTTAAATGCAATGTTTAGAACTGAATAAGTAATTACCACAACTCTAGCTAGCCCTCCCCTTTGGTTCTGAAACTTTTATGGTGGCTTGGTAGGGTCCTAACCAGAGTCTTGACCAAGTTTCATTTGAAACAAAGTTCATTTGAGCCTTGTACAAATAAAAGCCTATTTGGTCAATATTAGAGCTTATAAGGAATTCCAGGGGTTTTCATGGCTCCAACCATTACTTTCTGGAAACTAGAATTTGAGATGTTTCTAATGGAATTGGTTTCATGTCATTTGAAGAATTCTAGAGGAAGTTATGCCCTAAATAAGATTTGAGAAAAGTCTGAAAAATGTTTCTGTACATTATTCTATTTTCTCAGGACAGTTCACTTAATCATCCCATTAGGGGGACTAAATGAACTTGGATGGGTCTGAAAATATTACGGTGGCTCAAGGATTTTCCAATTAATTTCCCAGCCAAATTTCAGATTTTTTCATAAAGTAGTTCTCCAGATAAAATTCCTAACAGTTTAAAATTTAGGGAATTAATTCTGCAAAACTATTAAGTTTCATGAGCTGAAATTGGTGTTGCTGGAAAGTACTCAAAATCTGGGTTCAGAAAAATTTGGTTCACTGAATTTGGAGCTTCCTAGCAAAAGTTCTATGCATTTGAAGTTTGATCTAAACTGAAAAATCCTAAAATGTTTAAACTCTGTGGGTGGGGCCCACTCTTTAAACCGGCCCACTGAGAACGCGGCCACACCGCAGCACATGGGGTTTTACCCGCGCTGCCTCACCGGATCCCGGCCAAAAAGTGGATCCCCGCGCGAGAACAGAGACTGACCGGTGGACCCGGCCCCCCTTCATCTACCTCGCGACCTCCCGCGACTTCCGCGGCGGCGCTTTGCCGGAGCTCTCGCCGCCGTCCATCTCGCTGCACGACCTCCGATGGATTTCACCGCCTGTGCCTAACTTGGCTCGGAGAACATGCTGGTTCCCTCACCGAAGCTCGGCGATGGCCGCAACCACGCCCGCGACGGTGACAGCGGCTATCCCTACTCCGGCGACGTCGCCCGAGCTACTCAGTTCCTTATTTTCGGAACGGTTTGCTCCTACAGCTCCGCTGTGGCATGCTGAGCATTAAAATGAGCTTGGTTTGCCATGGAAACGGCCGGAGCTAGGACCCCACCGTCGACCTAGGGCTAAAACGGCGGATGCTCGGAAAACTTGAATAGCAGCGCCAAGACTCGATGGTTTTCGATGATCTTTGATCCTAGGTGGCCGTGGGAACATGTAGAACATGTGCTTGGCTGGGTTTACGCGGTGGTGGACCGATCACCATGAATTTCGGATTCTTTGGTAGCTCGGTTCTTTGAACACCGAGGACTAAACGTGGAAATACTCTCTCTACAGGGCACAAAATGAGGTAGGGTTTTCACCGTGAGTTCGAGCGGTCTCCGGCGCGTCGAAAGTTGAACGTTTTCGGTCGAGCGCGTGTGAAAGCCAGCCGGTTGGCGTGAGAGCTGCAAGGGAGGGCTTCATGGGCAGGCAAAAGCGCGGTCCGGCTGTGCGGTGTCCTTCTCACTCGGGCGGGGGAGCAGGAGATGTCACGCGGTGAACGTCGGCTGCCGGATGACTTACCCGAACTGACTTCGGTTCTAAGCCTTCTGACCAGTGGGCCCCCTCCCCTCTAATTCTCTTCTGCTGTTGTGCAAATATCTCAACCACTCAGACTTGAAGAGGAGACTTAGCCAGCAATTCAGAGGAGGATTTTGAATTCATCAGTTTGAAACTGGTTCGGCCAAATTCCCTCCACATTTGAATTTGAAATTTCTAATTCAGTTTGAATTATTTCAAATTTGGCTGCCGACAAGATGAAGTCCAATGGGGATGAAAATTGGTGGACTAACTCAGAAAAATGTGCTGAGTTTGAATATTAAGTCAACTTTTGAATTCCAGTGATGAAAGTTGCTGTAATTTGAATTTGCATTAAAATTGGCCCCTTTTGAATTACCTCCAAAAGTGCCTCAAAAAGTATTGAATTTGCATGAAATTTGGCCTGAGCCTTCCCAAGACTATTCAAGTTCTAGGGGTGGACTCAACCTTTCATGTTCATGTGTAGAAATCTCACTTTTTGGAAGTTAGGGCTTTCCCCTCTAATCACCTTTTTGATGGTGGTTACTTGCTCTTCACAAGTGTTCATGAGATACCCATCACAAGAGCTGTGGTGTTGTGAGGTGATGAATAATTTTTGCAAGTCCCTTTCTTAGGCTTTTACACCGTCGATGAGAAAGATTTTGGGCTGAGGTTTGAGGAGGAGGAGTGCTGGGTCCCTGCGCGTCTCTGGGTGCCCTTGATCGACCGTGAAAGGCTCCGGGTGAAGCTGTCCACGTGAGCACCTCTTCTCAGTTGCTCTCGGCTACGTAAGGAAGAACCCGTCCTAGTGTTAGGGAGGCCGATCACCGGTCAGTTGTGGTTCAAGGAGGTCGTGGAAGGATCTCTGGTGCCGTTCTTCTCTTCACCGAGCGCTGTTCGCGTGAGAACAGCCGGCTCCCGAGGGGAACAGAGGCAGTGGTGATGAATGTGCTCGGTTCTTGTGCGAGGGAGAAGGCAGGGCCAAGGCTTTGGTTTTTGTAGAAAAATGGACACGTCAACGAGGGATAAGGGCGACGCTGAGGCGGTTTGGGTGAGCTGGGGTCGATCGGAATGGTGACCGCGCGCTGGCGCGGCTGGCCCCTGCTGTCGAGTGCTCGGCAGTAGCAAAACAGAGACCGTGCTCCACTGAAGATCTTTTGAAGTGCAACTGTCAAGTGGGTCCCACTTCCCCTCTTTGTAAAAGTCCCAAAAACCTGAATGCAAAGAAACGGATGATTGAACGTCATTGTGTTTCGGGTTCATGGAAAATGGGACTTACGAAAACTTTCTTACACGGGATGGTATACGTGGAGTTCAACAACACGGGTTCAAGCATTCATTTGAATGTGTTGGACCAAGGTGGAGTTAAACTTATGTGTAATCATACATGTGTATGAGAAAGAATAAAAATAAGGTCTTTAGACTCAAATGCTCACCTCAAAGTGCCGCCAAATTTTAGAATACACATGGAGCCTCATACATTTGAAATTGAGGAGAAATTGGTGGCAAACTTCTGATTTGAGGGTGAGCTAGAGAGGAGTGAATTATGATCATGTTTGAATTCATGTTGAATTCAAACATGTTAAGGCAAAGGAACAACTTGAGTTTATGTCACATGAAATGATGAACAAAGAACAGGGACATGTGGGGAAAGCCAAAATTTTATTTAGCTCATATTGAACACAAGTTAACCCAGGGATAGAATTTCACTCCCAAAAATCTAACTCATGTGCACATTCTCTATGAGTAGAGGGGAGGGAAATTTAAACCCAATTTTGAATCTTTGAAAAGGATTCATGTTTAGATTGTCCACAGGCCTATATGTGGGATGACCAGGTATTACAGAGCTGAAGTTCCAAATTTGGAGAAATTTTGAGCTCATATACCAATTTTTCAAAGCATTATTTGAGATCACATTCAAATTCGAATTTGAATTTGGAAAACTGAACCAAACGTGCTCAATTTTGAAATCTGAGTTCAGATTCAAACTCCTCACATCATGTTTGGCCTACCCTCCAAATTTTATCAAATTCAGATGATGTTTGTGTGAGAATCTCAAAGTGCAGCGGAGAAATATCAAATGAGAGGGGTGGACCCACCTGTCAGTGAGCAACTGAGACTTGCATCCGAAGTCTTCACGCTCTGCTCAGACTGAAGCAGCCGAATTCACCTCCGGACACCACCGCGTGAGCCACAGCAGCCACCTCCTGCTTCCTTCCTTGAGCTGGCGAGCTGCTCACGACGTGGTCACTGCATGAAGCGGTCTGTTGCTCACGATACAGAGTCGAACAGACCCTCGGGCGCCCTCGTTCTCATGGAAAACAGAGACACCCCGGCGCCGCCGCCTCTGAAAAACAGTCGGGAACCAGTGAAACCTCGCACTCACCTCCACTCCGGGCTGCAGCACAGCAGGACGCGCTTGTCCTCCCATTCCTCGGCACAAAAACAGCCCGAGTTACGGGTTCCCTAGCCCTAAAATGGCTCCTCTGCGGCGACTTAAAACAAAGCCGACAATCGGGCACCGTGGACTACCGAGCGAGAATTCGAGAAAGTCATGCCGGCGGCCACAAACCGATTTTCCGGTATGGAAATCCAAAATTCTCACTCGTTCTTCGTTCTTAGAGTGCCAAATCCTGCCCACAGGAGCTATACTAGATAGCGAACCAATTACCTTCGCAAACCTAGCTTAAAACCGCGTAGAGGCAACCAATTTTGAAGCTTCCGATCGGCGGCCATGGCGGGAACGCTCGGGTGCATGATAAAACTGTACTAGCCGCCTTCTCAGATGGAATTTGCTTGCTTGACGATCTTCGTCAAGGTCTGCTGATGCTTTAGAGCAAATTCTTCGAACCTTTGGCGGGCTAAGGTGATCGGACCACGGCGCCGAAGCTTCACCGAAGCCGCCGCACGCCGCCGACCTAGTTCCCAGCGTCGATAGCTTGTGCCGACCCCAAAGATGAGTTTCCCGTCCATGAAAACCCCCGGGCAGCGAGTATCAGGCCATGAGGTGGCCGGGAAGTCGAGTCCGGCGAGGTCGCCACCGCTGCCGGTGAGGGGGGCGAAGCGCGCGGGAAAAAGGGGTCAGGAGGAAGAAGACACCCCCGGTCCCACCGGTCAGTGACCGTTAGCAGTAGATTGGGATTTGCTGTGGCCATTTGATCGTTTGTGGCTACAGCCAAATTGTCTGTGGACCGCGGTGTGGCTGCATCGAGGGACTGACACGTCACCCCGGACCCACGGTCAGAGTTTAAACATTTCCCGGTTTATTTGAATCCCCAAATTCAATTCAAACTTTAGAACCTCATTACTTTTGCTAGGAACCTCATTAGTGATTCAAATTGGGTTGGATTCAGATTAAAAAACTCAATCCAAATATGCAACCCAATTTGTATGAAAATCATTATTAAATTCTGGAAAATTCTTTAAAGCTTTTCAGACAAAGAACTTTAGAGGGAGTTGGGTTCATCCACAAATCCTCAAATTTTGCTAGGATATTCTTAAGGGTGTTAGTGAACTCCTGTAAAAGTTTCAGCTCAGTTGGAGTTGATTTAGATAGGATAATTCGGATTTCAAGTTTCTGTGTTCAAATGAATACAGAAACATTTTCAGTGAATTTCCAAAACTTGGAAATTCAGTTCTGGTCAATTCCTAGTTCCAAAAATCCTATGAAAATTCGTGCATGCTCCCTGAGCTATGTTTGAAATTGTGGTCCACTTGAATTTGCATGAAAGTGCAAATGTATTCAGAATTAATTACTTTTTGCCTAAATGCTTAGGGAATTGTTCTGAGTGATCTATTCATTGAAAAATTGTAAAGTTTGGTCCAGGTGACTTTCATGTGACAAGGAACTCACATGAAAATTTTCAGCTCCATTGGAGCTCTGGATCAGTACTGTTCTATTCAACCTTATTAGGTGATCAACACCCAAGTGATGAAAAACACTTATCACTTGATCATAGTACTTAAACCCAAACCCAAATCACTAGCACCAGTGTAATTTTAAATTCTTAAACAGAGTTCCAGTTTTAAAGTTGTCTTTAGCACTTGTTAGCAAAAGATTTACAATTAAACATATATGCATATTCATAACGTGTAGTGATTAAACGTGGAAAAGTGGAGGAGAAGTGAAGCTTGGATCAAGGAGCAAGAAGGGCAATGGTTAAGCTTCAAGTCATCAGCAACTAACTTCATAAGTAGCTGACATTAGTCACCTGCAAAACCAAGGCAAGCTCCGGTTTGCATTTAAGCTGTTTTATAAAGTTTTACTTTGTTCACAATTATGGGTTAAAGATGTATGTGCATCAGGTAACGTATGTTTTATACTAAACTTGCATAACCAAAATGAACCCTGGAGTCAAGGGTAGAAAAGTTTCACCGCTGTAGAATAAGGCCGTGCTAGATAGGCTATGGCATCCGGTAGAAGTCGAGTAGATGTAATCTACTCACGAGCTATAGTTCAGGATTACATAGGTGTGGTAGAAAAAGAGGCAAACTAAAGTTTATATTTCTAAAGATGAGACCGGACAGGAGGGTTAGGCAGTGACAAGACGAGGTCTTGGTCGAGTTGCTCTGCCTGAGTCGGTTATAGACC
The DNA here is from genome assembly GCA_030760725.1 of Neostapfia colusana. Lineage (NCBI taxonomy): Eukaryota > Viridiplantae > Streptophyta > Magnoliopsida > Poales > Poaceae > Neostapfia > Neostapfia colusana. The sequence continues at coordinate 95,621,728 of JASWHV010000007.1, read as the reverse complement.
GAAGCGTATGCAGCCCCGCTGAGCAAGTATTGAGTTGTGTACCGGATGCTTACTGCTATATGGGACCCAGGAAATCGATGTACCAGGTTAACTGGATTGTAGAGGTACACCACATCGTCTCGTTAGACCTATGAGCCCGAGACAGCATGACCGGTTCTACAGTCGAGTGTCCTACGAAAGGTTGCCACATACGACGTAATGAAGGACGCCAGATTTGGGTCTTCAGAGGCGGGCGTATGTGTCAAGTTATCCGGGTAGTGTTTGATTCGAATCACCATCCCTCATGGTTATTGAGTACCGCTTGCTCACTGTGTTGTGACATAGTAATCAAGTTGTGAGAGAACAGTTTGCATAGTTTAAGTTGCTGCTATAATAATTGGAATTGCATGAAAACCTTGTTTGAATTAGAGATAGAGCAAACTAAAGTTAATTTCCACCTTGGGACAAGTAACATTGGAATGAAGCGTTTCTTGTTTGATTGTGGAGTTCCAATGTTGCTGGGCGCATGGTCACTACTATGATGGCTAAAATCTGAAAGTTAAGGATGAACTCGTAGGCGAGTCTTTTTGCAAATTACATGTTCAGGTCTTAAGTTACTTTCATGTAGAGTTGCATGCTTTAGGAGAGACGGTTAAGTCTTGCTGAGCCTTTGTGCTCACTGTTGCTATACGGTTTTGCATGTTAATATCGACGCATATAAAGAAGGTTGTCCGGTGAGACTCGGGGACTTACAAGTCATGTATCACATGGAGAACCCAGCCGCTGCAATGTCTTCGTGTTGCTAGCGAGAGAAGTCTGCGGGCTGGACCTCCTCTCGAGTGCTCATTAGTTATTCGACGTGAGTTGTTTGTAGTCTTCCGCTGTAGATAATTGTAACACCTTAAAACCTGCTAAAGAGGGGAATTTAAAAATTTTTGGACGAATTGCATGTGGTGCAGAAATTCAAATTCAAACTGGAATTCAAATTCAAATCAAAACAGAAAAGAAAAGGAAAAAAGAAAAAGAAAAACCCAACCGGCCAGTGGGCCGAAACCCACCAGCCGGCCCAATCCCCCCCCCCCACCCGCACCAGCCCAAGACCGCGTGCCCCTCTCTTCCTCTCACTGACACGCGGGGCCCGCGTGTCATCTCCTACCTCCCGCGCGCCAACCGACCGGACTCTGCCCTCGCGCCAGATCGCAACAAACTCCAGAAACCCGTGCCCCCAGCCCGATTCCCGGTCCCGGACGCCTCCAACTCGATCCCAACAGACCGCCGCCCTCCCTCGCCTTTATAAAAAGCTTCCAAAAGATGGTAGACAGAGCATTTGTCGTGGAAAGGAAGCTGAAGGCCTTAGAGAATGAAAACAAGAGGAAGGCGGGATGGTCACACCAAGCCTCAGGTAGCAACATACGCCCACGTCTGATGCAGCAACCCGCAGGGCAGACGAGCCGTGCTGTGGTACCTTACTCAGAACCCAGATATCACCTCGACCAGCAGTACAAGGACCACCGAACCAACCCCAAGACAACAAAGGCCAGGCACCTAAGGTTGGGGTGCAATGCTTCAACTGTGGTGAAGTGGAGCACTACGCCCATAAGTGCCCAAAGAAGAAGCCCATGCAGCCACAACAGCAGAATGTGATGCGAGGACGGGTGAACCATGTGACCATGGAGGAAGCGCAAGAGGCACCTGATGTGGTAATTGGTAAGTTTCCTGCCAATTTACACATTGCAACCCTGTTGTTTGATTCTGGTGCTACCCACTCGTTCATTCCTCAAGGGTTTGTTAAGAGGCATGATCTAGCAACAACACAAATGAACCATATGCTAGCAGTAAACTCTCCAGGGGGAGAAATAAGGACAAGACAAGTGTGTCCCAAGGTGAATCTATATATTAATGGGGTAGTATTTACTGCAAACCTCACAGTGATAGACTCACAAGGGATAGATATTATTTTGGGTATGGATTGGTTGACCAAACACAAGGGAATCATCCATTGTTCGACAAGAACGGTGGAACTAACTCACCCTAGTGGCACAAGAGTGAAGTTCATAACTGCACAAGAGCCTAGGAGGGACCTTAAACTCAATCACGTTGAGGTGAAAGTGGAGGAGATCAGGATCATCAGGGAATATCCAGACGTTTTTCCGGAGGAGTTGCCAGGTATGCCCCCCGATCGTGAAGTAGAATTCGCGATTGAACTAGTGCCTGGAACAGCCCCAATATACAAGAGGCCTTATCGGATGGACTCCAAACAGCTGGAAGAACTCAAGGAGCATATAATAGAATTGACAGCGAAGGGGTATATTCGTCCTAGTTCCACACCATGGTGAGCTCCAGTGATATTTGTACCCAAGAAGGACGGAACCCAAAGGTTATGCGTAGACTACTGTGCGTTGAAGTAACCATGAAGAACAAGTACCCCTTACCTGCATTGAAGACCTATTTGACCAGCTGAGAGGAGCTTGTGTGTTCTCAAAAATTGACGTCAGGTCGGAATACCACCAACTGAAGGTAAGGCAAACTGACATTCCAAAAACTAATGCCCCGGCATATTTCATGTACCTCATGAACAAGGTATTCATGGAATATCTGGACAAATTTGTGGTGGTTTTCATTGACGACATTCTCGTCTCTTCCAAAGATGAAGAAGAACATGAGGGACATTTAAGGTTGGTGTTGCAAAAGCTGAGAGAAACCCAACTATATGCCAAGTTGAACAAGTGTGAGTTTTGGATGAAGAGAGTTCCCTTCTTAGGACATATAATCTCGGAGGGAGGAATCTCCGTAGATCCCGCCAAGATCGAGGATGTGCAGAAGTAGAAGACCCCCTGAAAATGTCAGGGAAGTTCGAAGCTTCTTAGGATTGGCTGGGTATTATCGACGGTTTATCGAGGGTTTCTCCAAGATTTCGAGACCCCTCACCAAATTGTTGGAGAAGGGAATCACATTCACATGGACACCGCAGTGTGAGACGAGTTTTCAAGAGCTGAAGAAAATATTGACAACAGCCCCAGTGCTAGTTATGCCAGATATGCAGAAGAACTTTTCGGTGTACTGCGATGCCTCTAGAAATGGGTTGGGATGTGTTCTCATGCAAGGGACATGTCGTGGCTTATGCGTCCCGGCAGCTCCGGAAACACGAGAAGAACTATCCTACGCATGACCTAGAGCTAGCCGCAGTGGTACACGTGTTGAAGATTTGGCGGCATTACTTGATGGGGAAGAGGACAGAGATATATACGGATCATAAGAGTTTAAAGTATATTTTCACACAGCCAGATCTCAACCTCAGACAAAATAGATTGTTAGAGCTAATCAATGACTTTGATGTGGGTATCAACTATCATCCTGGGAAAGCGAACGTCGTGGTAGATGCTTTAAGCCAGAAGGTGCAGGTCAATAGGTTGAGCTTAAAGGACATGCCTTTAGAATTGAAGGAAGAGGTTATAAAACTCAATCTATGTCTGGTGAATAGTGGTGAGGCCATCGCCATGGAAGTGGACTCCACATTAGAGCAAGACATACGCAACGGGCAGAAGAATGATGAGAAGATACAAGAAATTAGAGAACTCATCAAGGATAATAAAGCCCCTGGGTTCAGAGAGGATGAACAAGGTACGGTGTGGCACGGGAAAAGAATCTGTGTGCCTGAGGTGAAGGAGATCCGTGAATTGATTTTGAAGGAAGCTCATGATTCCGACTATTCCATTCATCCTGGGAGTACGAAGATGTATCATGACCTCACGAGCAGGTATTGGTGGTATGGCATGAAGCGAGATGTCGCGGAACATGTTGCCCTATGTGACACATGTCAGTTGGTGAAAGCAGAACATCAACGACCCGCGGGACTATTGCAATCACTCAAAGTGCCTGAATGGAAATGGGAAGAAATCGGTATGGATTTCATAGTGGGACTACCCAGGACCCAATCGGGATATGATTCGATATGGGTAATCGTCGACAGACTAACCAAAGTAGCTCATTACATCCCCGTGAAAGAAAGCTACAGCGGATCCAAATTGGCGGAATTGTACATGTCAAGGATCGTGTGTTTCCACGGAGTGCCAAAGAAGACAGTGTCGGATCAAGGGACATAGTTCACCTCAAGGTTCTGGCAGAAGTTACATGAAACCATGGGAACTCATCTGAATTTTAGATCTGCCTATCACCCCCAGACCGATGGGCATATGGAAAGAACCAATCAGATCCTTGAGGATATGCTGAGAGCGTGTGCACACAAGAACAATAGGAGTTGGGATAAGAACTTACCGTATGCGGAGTTCTCCTATAACAACAGCTATCAGGCTAGTATGAAGATGTCACTATTTGAGGCTTTGTATGGGAGGAAGTGCAGAACTCCACTATTTTGGAACCAAACAGGGGAGAGTAAGGTGTGTTTGGGCCCGAGGTACTACAGGAAGCCAAGGTGAAAGTGAGGGGAATCCGCAACAACATGAGGATAGCACAGACCCGACAAAAGAGCTATGCTGATGTACGGAGAAGAGAGCTCATTTTCAACGTGGGGGACTATGTCTACCTCAAGGTGTCCCCTATCCGAGGACTTCGTCAGTTCAAGGTGAAAGGGAAGTTATCACCTCGATACATTGGACCCTTTCAGATTCTGGAGAGGAAAGGCGAAGTGGCATATCAATTCGAACTACCGGCTCGCCTATCGGATGTGCACGATGTATTCCATGTGTCACAGCTAAAGAAATGTCGGAGGACGCCTGAAGAGATGTTACACATGAATGAGGTTGACGTAGGAGAGGATTGGTCTTATGCTGAGCAACCGGTCAAGGTTTTGGAGACAATGGAACGCCTCACATGAAATAAAAGAATCCGGATGTGCAAGGTGCAGTGGACGCATCACTCGGAAGAGGAAGCCACATGGGAGCGAGAAGACGAGATTTCTTTTAAGGGGGGTAGAGCTGTAACACCCCAAAAACCTGCTAAAGAGGGAAATTTAAAAATTTTTAGACGAATTGCATGTGGTGCAGAAATTCAAATTCAAACTGGAATTCAAATTCAAATCAAAACAGAAAAGAAAAGGAAAAAGAAAAAGAAAAACCCAACCAGCCAGTGGGCCGAAACCCACCAGCCGGCCCAATTCCCCCCCCCCCCACACCAGCCCAAGACCGCGCACCCCATCTCTTCCTCTCACTGACACGCGGGGCCCTCGTGTCATCTCCTACCTCCCGCGCGCCAACCGACCGGACTCTGCCCTCGCGCCCGATCGCAACAAACTCCGGAAACCCGCGCCCCCAGCCCGATTCCCGGTCCCGGACGCCTCCAACTCGATCCCAACAGACCGCCGCCCTCCCTCGCCTATATAAACGCCGACAATCGCCCTGTTCCCCCCCCCAATCGGCCGTTCTTCTCTACGGTGAGAACCAAAGTTTCTACAGCCGATATCTTTCGATCCTTGCTCAGATTTCCTGATCTAACGTGCTGATCACGTTCCACCGCCGCCGGGGAGCCCTACAAGTGAAGGAAACGACGTGTCTTGCGCCCCAACGGCCCCCCCCCGACGTGCACCAAAAATCGTCGCCGTTGAAGCTCGCCGCCGACCAACTTCCAGGGCCTCCGAGTGCTGGAAAACCCCTCGGTGAGCATCCCCTACCTCTCCGCAGCCGATCCATGCAAAAAGATGCGAGTTCTAACGTGTAGCGGCAAAAGCCAAGGCTGCGCCGGCGAGATCGCCACCCCCCGCCGCCGCACGTCACCGCGCGCGTGGGTTGGCTTCGGCCAGGGCGACGTGGCCCCTTGAGGGCCGTCTATTTTAAATCGCACGGTAGAAATTAAACCCACGCGTACCGGTTCAGCGATCTAATCTGAGCCGTCTGTTTTAAATCAGACGGTCCACATCAACCCCGCGTTATAAAGGCCGGGATTCTTATGCGCTACCACCTGGGGATCTCGGAAAACACAAGCTAGCCCCGGAAACTTATGATCTAGCCCCTGGAACTTCAGAAATTCGTGTAAATTCATTTAAAAATAAGTTTTAGCCCCTGGACTTAATAAAAATTAGGAAAACCCCTCTGTTATGTGTAGTTAGACCCCTGGAAATTTATGAAATAGCAAATTGGACCCAGCAGTAGGGTGGATTTACCTTTTTGGCCCTATATGATATTAAATTCAGAAATTTGAATATGTGACTAGGATTTAAATTTAAAAGGTAAGGCAAACACATGAGCAAATTCAAATTTAAACTCTCCTATCACTTGGAAAACTTTAGAATGAGTTAAAAATAGATTTTAAGCTGAAATGAAATCTTCCTAAGTGTTGTTCATATTTATTAGTTCTAGAAAACACATTTTTAGGCTAGGTAATAATTCTAAAAACTGATAAAATAAATTTAAATTAGTTCACATCAGAGGAGAAGTTCAAAAATATATTATTTAATATTTTAGATCAGAACCTATTCTGTTTAGATGATATGTCCTACTATTTAATATTAAAACTCACTTTTTGGCATAGAAAATAAGTCTGAAAAATATAGGAAAATAGGTATGCATAATTAGAAAATGATAAATGAAGTCTCCAAATCCAAACACTTTAGTTTAGGATTTGGTAGAAGATCTGAAAACCCATTTGGAGTAAGAAATTATCTTCCATGCAAACTTGGTAGCTAAGAAGTGTATTAATTAAATATAAAGAATTTGTTCCAATTGAAAATTCATATATAGTGTGCAAATAGAAATCTGAATACAAAAGTTAGAAATAATATATATTTAAAAGTGCATGTAGGCCAAAAATCAACACATCTAGGGTAACCACAACACTTAGAAATGTGAATGACTTTAATATGTATGTATGTGTGGTTTGCATGAGTGAAAGTGTGAACTATGGTATATGGATTGTTGTTTTCTTTTGCTATGTGTATTGGCATGAGTTGAACCTGCCCTAGAGCAAGTTCTCCCCTTCCAAGACCAAGACTTTCCATTCCCAGAGCAGCAAGAAGAAGGCAAGTGTCCTTGACCACTTTGATCCTATGCTAGGATGTGTAGGCAGAATTATCTGCATTGTCAATTGAAATATGAAACCCATGCTAGGAAGTTTCCCTAGAATTGCATTATCTTGTTTCCTTGTAGCTTGGGTTGGGATTTATTCTATCATGTCATTTATTTATATGCTTATGCTTAGCCATGCTTAGAATGGGATAATTGGGATATGAGATCATCAATTTATTTACCTTACTCTTGAATGAGATATTATGAGTTATGTAGAGGTAGGGATCGAGGCAAGTTGGATGTTTTGGTTGGTGTTGGGTGCACGAGACTGGGGTTTGTGTTTAGTACTTGCCTGGATACTAAGGACCGGTTCATGGAGCATGTAACCTGGCTTTACCGTGCCAACCACATGCTGAGATGTGGCAGCTTGGCCAATTAATTAGGTGTATCCCCGGTGTAGTATGGGTGTATTGGATGGTGCGGGGAATAGGTGTCAGCTGGACTACCATATGAACCGCAAGGCTCAAGACTGGGCCACTGCAGCGGGGTTGGAGCCTCTTGTATGCTGTTAGGGGTGAAACCTCAGTGGGCCCATGCTCGTTGGGAATCCCTTTGTAAAGGCCTCGTAGTGATCTTCTGGCTACACACCTGGGAAGTGTGAATGTGGTTCGCGGCCAATGGCATAATGGAGGTTCTTTTAGTTCACCCGGCAACGGGGGATGAAATCACTACATGTGGGTACAGTGGTGCAAACTCTACAGAGTCAAAACTGTCATGACAGCCATGCTCACGGTCAAGACCAGCTTGGACTTATTCATGATTAGAGGATGATGGATTGGGAAGTTGAGGATGTTAAGCTGGAAGCTTAACATTGGAAATGAGACTATGCTTACTTGATTTTGATGATGGGTTGGGAGATTGGGACCATTTCACCTGTGTAGTAATGTAGGTGCTTAATAAGCTAAGGTGATAGGTAATTATTGCATAGTGCTTTAACCATGAGTTCAACCTCTCCTTGCTCTAGCCATGCATAACATAACTTTCCCACACTTGCTGAGTACCAACGGTACTCAAACTTGCTTTTCTGTTGGTTTATATTGCTGCTCAGGTCAAGAGAATGATGTGGTGTTTAATGACCAAGACTTTGGTCCCGAGGAAGGATTCTAGGTTCACGGAGTCCTCCGGGCAACGCCTGTGACGGAGCCCACAAGATTTATATTCCGCTGCTGTTTTATTTACATGTTATGAACTGATTATCGTCCATCGAGACGTATGCTATGTAAGACTTATTTATATTCGACACCTGGCTTGTAATAAATGATGCTTCACTATTTGTCATCACATGTATGAGAGAATGATCCTGGCATACATGTGGTATTCACTCGGTTGTTCTTAGGAGAAACCGGGTGTGACACAAGTGGTATCAGAGCCAGGTTGCCCGTAGGAACGTGGACCTAGGTAGAAATGGACGTATTTAAGGACCCTATTTTCCCAAAAAAAACTATTTTACAAAGGTGTGGTTGAAGGTGTTATTTAATGGGGTCACTTTATTCATCTTACCCCAACTTTTGTCCAAAATACAATTTTTGTTTAAACCCTTATCTAACTTATTTTTAAATGCTTTATGTTTTAGATGGTTCGCATGATCTGCACCGCCCGCAAGTCCATCGGAGGGATAATTCCTGTAGTTGCCCTTGCCTTAAGAGAGGAGAACCGTCCGGTGACGTACCACTCCTACGGGTTGGTAGTAGGAGGCTTGTTGTGCCGTCTTCGGCGTATGCTCCACGCTGCCGGCAATACGGGCAAGCTAATCATACACTGCAGCTCCACCCGGACCATCCGTGAGAAGCGGGAAGAATGGAGTTCAGAAATGAGGATTATCTATGAAAATCAGCTGCTCAAGATCCACCGCTCTCCAGCTTGTCGGGCGACACAGGTCGATGCTGAGAAGGATGTCACCTGGGAGGTCATCATCTGCCAGAGTCACATCAACCGTCGCCACCTGGACAGGACGGAGTACATATATGTCCTCCAGCGTGAGAGTGGTACAGCGGAGTACAAGTACCCGCCAGTGCAGCAGGGGACTTCCCATGAGCACATGGACCTGTGCTTGGAGGATGCTGCTATGCTTAGCGCTCGACTGCAGGAGTGTCAGCAGGAGCTTCAGGATGTTCGTGACACCCTGAAGGAGACTGAGGCATTGCTTCGTGCCAGCTTGAGGGCGAGAGAAAGAGGAGATGGGAATGAACTGTGTGTCACAGTGAATGACACATGGACTCCTGACTCCCCAGACCGCCGGGCGAGCAGGCGTCGCCGCACTTCTCCACCAGCAGCTTCCCCACCTAAAGCGGAATCAGAGGGCAGCCGCAATAATGAAGAAGACCCCGAGGAGCCAGCTTAGTGATACGAGTCGTCTAGAGTCATTTCCCTTATTTCAGCAGGTTATCGAGTAGTCAAGTCAATACCTTAGTTAATTGTGTGTTAATGTTTGGTGTGTGACGTGAGTTGTGGAAGCCATTGGCATTTGTCCACAACCTCGTCTTTAGGTTGCTTTTCTTTGATGTGTGAACCCCTATGAATTAAGAGTGCATTTATTTTCACGTGAGACGTGAAACCCTTAGAAAATGTTAATATAATAAGGCCTCAAAAGTTTAAGTTTAAACAAGCAAATTGGGAAGTTAATACGTAATGCTTTAAATTAACATTTGGTTGATCATGATAGATGGCCGGAAGAGGAAAGGGTCGTGGTGCCAACCCCGCTAAAAACAACGATGAGGCCGACAACCCTCATCTTTCTGGAGGACAAGACAGGGGTGGTCGCCGTGAAGGAGCTGATCATATCAATCAAATGCTTGAAAATCAGAATCAGCTCATCCAGAGTCTAACTTAAATGGTGGCCAACTTGCACCAAGCTCCACCCACACAAGCTGCACCACGCCAACCAAGGTTGAGTGAGTTTCTGCGGACTCAATCTCCAAAGTATGCAAGTGCTGCGGAACCTCTGGAGGTAGATGACTTGTTGAAGATCATAAAGAGCAAGATGAGGATCATACAGTGCCAAGGGTATGAGAGGGTGCTGTTTGCCTCTCACCAATTGCATGGACCTGCTGCTGATTGGTGGACCGCTTACATGACCGCCCATCATGACCACGAAAACATCACTTGGAAAGAGTTCAAGCGCAGTTTCCGCAACCATTACATACCAAGGGGTGAACTCAAAAACAAGAGAAAGGAGTTCTTGGGACTGCAGCAAGGAAACATGACTGTGAGGGAATACCTCACTAAGTTCACCCAACTATCCCGTTATGCACCACGGGACATCGAAACTGATGAGCAGAAATAGGACTGCTTTGTGGAAGGACTTACTGCGGAAATGCAGTGTGCAATGTCCTCCAACGAGTATGAAAGCTTCCAAAAGATGGTAGACAGAGCATCTGTCGTGGAAAGGAAGCTGAAGGCCTTAGAGAATGAAAACAAGAGGAAGGCGGGATGGTCACACCAAGCCTCAGATAGCAACACACGACCACGTCTGATGCAGCAACCCGCAGGGCAGACGAGCCGTGCTGTGGTACCCTACTCAGCACCCAGAGCGTACAACCCGAATTTCAGGCCTCCGTCAGCACCAGCACAGCCGCAGCGTCAGTTTGTACAGCAGCCTCACCCCAAATATCAACCTCGACCAGCAGTACAAGGACCACCGAACCAACCCCAAAACAACAAAGGCCAGGCACCTAAGGTTGGGGTGCAATGCTTCAACTGTGGTGAAGTGGGGCACTACGCCCATAAGTGCCCAAAGAAGAAGCCCATGCAGCCACAACAGCAGAATGTGATGCGAGGACGGGTGAACCATGTGACCATGGAGGAAGCGCAAGAGGCACCTGACGTGGTAATTGGTAAGTTTCCTGCCAATTTACACATTGCAACCCTGTTGTTTGATTCTGGTGCTACCCACTCGTTCATTCCTCAAGGGTTTATTAAGAGGCATGATCTAGCAACAACACAAATGAACCATATGCTAGAAGTAAACTCTCCAGGGGGAGAAATAAGGACAAGACAAATGTGTCCCAAGGTGAATCTAGACATTAATGGGGTAGTATTTACTGCAAACCTCATAGTGATAGACTCACAAGTGATAGATATTATTTTGGGTATGAATTGGTTGACCAAACACATGGGAATCATCCATTGTTCGACAAGAACGGTGGAACTAACCCACCCTAGTGGCACAAGAGAGAAGTTCATAACTGCACAAGAACCTAGGAGGGACCTTAAACTCAATCACGTTGAGGTGAAAGTGGAGGAGATCATGATCATCAGGGAATATCCAGACGTTTTTCCGGAGGAGTTGCCAGGTAGGCCCCCCGATCGTGAAGTAGAATTCGTGATTGAACTAGTGCGTGGAACATCCCCAATATACAAGAGGCCTTATCGGATGGACTCCAAACAGCTGGAAGAACTAAAGGAGCATATAATAGAATTGACAGCGAAGGGGTATATTCATCCTAGTTCCTCACCATGGGGTGCTCCAGTGATATTTGTACCCAAGAAGGACGGAACCCAAAGGTTATGCGTAGACTACCGTGCGTTGAAGTAACCATCAAGAACAAGTACCCATTACCCCGCATTGAAGACCTATTTGACCAGCTGAGAGGAGCTTGTGTATTCTCAAAAATTGACCTCAGGTCAGGATACCACCAACTGAAGATAAGGCAAAATGACATTCCAATGACAACTTTCATATCTCTGTACGGGCTGTATGAATAGACCGTCATGTCGTTCGGGCTAACTAATGCCTTGGCATATTTCATGTACCTCATGAACAAGGTATTCATGGAATATCTGGACAAATTTGTGGTGGTTTTCATTGACGACATTCTCGTCTTCTCCAAAGATGAAGAAGAACATGAGGGATATTTAAGGTTGGTGTTGCAAAAGCTGAGAGAACACAAACTATATGCAAAGTTGAGCAAGTGTGGGTTTTGGCTGAAGAGAGTTCCTTTCTTAGGACATATAATCTCGGAGGGAGGAATCTCCGTAGATCCCACCAAGATCGATGATGTGCAGAAGTGGAAGACCCCTGAAAATGTCGGGGAAGTTCGAAGCTTCTTAGGATTGGCTGGGTATTATCGACGGTTTATCGAGGGTTTCTCCAAGATTTCGAGACCCCTCACCAAATTGTTGGAGAAGGGAATCACATTCACATGGACACCGCAGTGTGAGACGAGTTTTCAAGAGCTGAAGAAAAGATTGATAACAGCCCCAGTGCTAGTTATGCCAGATTTGCAGAAGAACTTTTCGGTGTACTGCGATGACTCTAGAAACGGGTTGGGATGTGTTCTCATGCAAGAGGGACATGTCGTGGCTTATGCGTCCCGGCAGCTCCGGAAACACAAGAAGAACTATCCTACGCATGACCTAGAGCTAGCCGCAGCGGTACACGCGTTGAAGATTTGGCGGCATTACTTGATGGGGAAGAGGACAGAAATATATACGGATCATAAGAGTTTAAAGTATATTTTCACACAGCCAGATCTCAACCTTAGACAAAGGAGATGGTTAGAGCTAATCAATGACTTTGATGTGGGCATCAACTATCATCCTGGGAAAGCGAACGTCGTGGCAGATGCTTTAAGCCGGAAGGTGCAGGTCAATAGGTTGAGCTTAAAGGACATGCCTACAGAATTGAAGGAAGAGGTTATAAAACTCAATTTATGTCTGGTGAATAGTGGTGAGGCCATCGCCATGGAAGTGGACTCCACATTAGAGCAAGACATACGCAACGGGCAGAAGAATGATGAGAAGATACAAGAAATTAGAGAACTCATCAAGGATAATAAAGCCCATGGGTTCAGAGAGGATGAACAAGGTACGGTGTGGCACGGGAAAAGAATCTGTGTGCCTGAGGTGAAGGAGATCCGTGAATTGATTTTGAAGGAAGCTCATGATTTCGACTATTCCATTCATCCTGGGAGTACGAAGATGTATCATGACCTCAAGATAGTGTCGGATCGAGGGACACAGTTCACCTCAAGGTTCTGGCAGAAGTTACATGAAACCATGGGAACTCATCTGAATTTTAGTTCTGCCTATCACCCCGAGACCGACGGGCAGACCAAAAGAACGAATCAGATCCTTGAGGATATGCTGAGAGCGTGTGCGCTCAAGAACAATAGGAGTTGGGATAAGAACTTACCGTATGTGGAGTTCTCCTATAACAACAGCAACCAGGCTAGTATGAAGATGTCACCATTTGAGGCTTTGTATGGGAGGAAGTGTAGAACTCCACTATTTTGGAACCAAACAGGGGAGAGTAAGGTGTTTGGGCCCGAGGTACTACAAGAAGCCGAGGCGAAAGTGAGAGGAATCCGCAACAACTTGAGGATAGCACAGACCCGACAAAAGAGCTATGCCGATGTACGGAGAAGAGAGCTCGTTTTCAACGTGGGGGACTATGTCTACCTCAAGATGTCCCCTATCCGAGGACTTTGTCGGTTCAAGGTGAAAGGGAAGTTATCACCTCGATACATCGGACCCTTTCAGATTCTGGAGAGGAAAGGCGAAGTGGCATATCAACTCGAACTTCCGGCTCGCCTATCGGATGTGCATGATGTATTCCATGTGTCACAGCTAAAGAAATGTCTGAGGACGCCTGAAGAGATGTTACCCATGAATGAGGTTGACGTAGGAGAGGATCTGTCTTATGCCGAGCAACCGATCAAGGTTTTGGAGACAATGGAACGCCTCACAAGAAATAAAAGAATCCGGATGTGCAAGGTGTAGTGGAAGCATCACTCGGAAGAGGAATCCACATGGGAGCGAGAAGATGAGCTTAAGGCACAGTTTCCGGAATTGTTTTCCTAGAACCACCAATCTCGAGGACGAGATTTCTTTTAAGGGGGGTAGAGCTGTATCACGCCAAAACCTGCTAAAGAGGGGGATTTAAAAACTTTTGGATGAATTGCATGTGGTGCAGAAATTCAAATTCAAACTGGAATTCAAATTCAAATCAAAATAGAAAAGAAAAGGAAAAAAGAAAAAGAAAAACCCAACCAGCCAGTGGGCCGAAACCCACCAGCCGGCCCAATTCCCCCCCCCCCCCGCACCAGCCCAAGACCGCGCGCCCCCTCTCTTCCTCTCACTTACATGTGGGGCCCACGTGTCATCTCCTACCTCCCGCGCGCCAACCGAACGGACTCTGCCCTCGCGCCCGATCGCAACAAACTCCGGAAACCCGCGCCCCTAGCCCGATTCCCGGTCCCGGACGCCTCCAACTCGATCCCAACAGACTGCCGCCCTCCCTCGCCTATATAAACACCGACAATCGCCCTGTCCCCCCCCCCGATCGGTTGTTCTTCTCTCTGGTGAGAACCGAAGTTTCTACAGCCGATATCTTTCGATCCTTGCTCAAATTTCCTGATCTAACGTGCTGATAACGTTCCACCGCCGCCGGGGAGCCCTACAGGTGAAGGAAACGACGTGTCTTGCACCCCAACGGCCCCCCCCGACGTGCACAGAAGATCGTCGCCGTTGAAGCTCGCCGCCGACCGACTTCCAGGGCCTCCGAGTGCTGGAAAACCCCTCTGTGAGCATCCCCTACCCCTCCGCAGCCGATCCATGCAAAAAGATGCGAGTTCAAACGTGTAGCGGCAAAAGCCGAGGCTGCGCCTGCGAGATCGCCACCCCCGGCCGTCGCGCGCCGCCGCGCGCGCGGGCTGGCTCCGGCTAGGGCGACGTGGCCCCTTGAGGGCCGTCTATTTTAAATCGTACGGTAGAAATTAAACCCGCGCGTACCGGTTCGGCGATCTAATCTGAGCCGTCTGTTTTAAATCGGACGGTCCACATCAGCCCCACGTTATAAAGGCCGGGATTCTTACGCGCTACCCCCTGGGGATCATGGAAAACATGAGCTAGCCCCGGAAACTTCTAATCTAGCCACTGGAACTTCAGAAATTCGTGTAAATTCATTTAAAAATCAGTTTTAGCCCCTGGACTTAATAAAAATTAGGAAACCTCTGTTATGTGTAGTTAGACCCCTGGAAATTTATGAAATAGAAAATTAGACCCTGCTGTAGGGTGGATTTACCTTTTTGGCCCTATATGATATTAAATTCAGAAATTTGAATATGTGACTAGGATTTAAATTTAAAAGGTAAGGCAGACACATGACCCTATATCACTTGGAAAACTTTAGAATGAGTTAAAAATAGATTTTAAGGTGAAATGAAATCTGCCTAAGTGTTGTTCATATTTACTAGTTCTAGAAAACACATTTTTAGGCTAGGTAATAATTCTAAAAACTGATAAAATAAATTTAAATTAGTTCACATCAGAGGATAAGTTCAAAAATATATTATTTAATATTTTAGATCAGAACATATTCTGTTTAGATGATATGTCCTACTATTTAATATTAAAACTCACTTTTAGGCATAGAAAATAAATATGAAAAATATAGGAAAATAGGTATGCATAATTAGAATATGATAAATGAAGTCTCCAAATCCAAACACTTTAGTTTAGGATTTGGTAGAAGATCTGAAAACCCATTTGGAGTAAGAAATTACCTTCCATGCAAACTTGGTAGCTAAGAAGTGTATTAATTAAATATAAAGAATTTGTTCAAATTGGAAATTCATATATAGTGTGCAAATAGATATCTGAATACAAAAGTTAGAAATAATATATATTTAAAAGTGTATGTAGGCCAAAAATCAACACATCTAGGGTAACCACAACACTTAGAAATGTGAATGCCTTTAATATGTATGTATGTGTGGTTTGCATGAGTGAAAGTGTGAACTATGGCTTATGGATTGTTGTTTTCTTTTGCTATGTGTATTGGCATGAGTAGAACCTGCCCCAGAGCAAGTTCTCCCCTTTCAAGACCATGACTTTCCATTCCCAGAGCAGCAGGAAGAAGGCAAGTGTCCTTGACCACTTTGATCCTATGCTAGGATGTGTAGGTAGAAAAATTTGCATTGTCAATTGAAATATGAAACCCATGCTAGGAAGTTTCCCTAGAATTGCATTATCTTGTTTCCTTGTAGCTTGGGTTGGGATTTATTCTATCATTTCATTTATTTATATGCTTATGCTTAGCCATGCTTAGAATGGGATAATTGGGATATGAAATCATCAACTTATTTACCTTACTCTTGAATGAGATATTATGAGTTATGTAGAGGTAGGGATCGAGGCAAGTTGGATGATTTGGTTGGTGCTGGGTGCACGAGACTCGGGTTTGTGTTTAGTACTTGCCTGGATCCTAAGGACCGGTTCATGGAGCATGTAACCTGGCTTTACCGTGCCAACCACATGCTGAGATGTGGCAGCTTGGCCAATTAATTAGGTGTATCCCCGGCGTAGTATGGGTGTATTGGATGGTGCGGGGAATAGGTGTCAGCTGGACTACCATATGAACCGCAAGGCTCAAGAGGGGGCCACTGCAGCGGGGTTGGAGCCTCTTGAATGTTGTTAGGGGTGAAACCTCAGTGGGCCCACGCTCATCGGGGATCCCTTTGTAAAGGCCTCGTAGTGATCTCCTCGCTACACACCTGGGAAGTGTGAATGTGGTTCGCGGCCACTGGCATAATGGAGGTTCTTTTAGTCCACCCGGCAACGGGGGATGAAATCACTACATGTGGGTACAGTAGTGCAAACTCTGCAGAGTCAAAACTGTCATGACAGCCATGCTCACGGTCAAGAGCAGCTTGGACTTATTCATGATTAGAGGATGATGGATTGGGAAGTTGAGGATGTTAAGCGGGAAGCTTAACATTGGAAATGAGACTATGCTTACTTGATTTTGATGATGGGTTGGGAGATTGGGACCATTTCACCTGTGTAGTAATGTCGGTGCTTAATAAGCTAAGGTGATAGGTAATTATTGCGTAGTGCTTTAACCATGAGTTCAACCTCTCCTTGCTCTAGCCATGCATAACACAACTTTCCCACACTTGTTGAGTACCAACGGTACTCAAACTTGCTTTTCTGTTGGTTTATATTGCTGCTCAGGTCAAATGAATGATGTGGTGTTTAATGACCAAGACTTTGGTCCCGAGGAAGGATTCCAGGTTCACGGAGTCCCCCGGGCAACGCCTGTGACGGAGCCCACAAGATTTATATTCCGCTGCTGTTTTATTTACATGTTATGAACTGATTATCGTCCATCGAGACGTATGCTATGTAAGACTTATTTATATTCGACACCTGGCTTGTAATAAATGATGCTTCACTATTTGTCATCACATGTATGAGAGAATAATCCTGGCATACATGTGGTATTCACTCGGTTGTTCTTCGGAGAAACTGGGTGTGACAATAATTTATGTAAATTATTTACAAAGAACATTTATAAGCTTCCGCTTTTGATTTATGTAATACAGTTTTCCTTACATGTGTGCTGTTGGGTGCCGCATAACACGGCACCACCCAATGCAATTCCCGGACGAGTGGCTCGGCCCAGTGATACAGGCCGGGGTCCCCCACACTCTTATCCTTCCAAATTCTCTCAAACTTGACAACTGACCAAATTCAATTGCGTGGAGCTCAAATCTGAAACTCATTTGGATAATTGGTCATGTTTCATTCAAATTCAAATTTAAGTTTGAATTCCTATGCAATTTAAAGTCCTCTTTGAAATGGCTAGCAAATTACCTCCAAATTTCCTAAAAATTTGCCACCCCACTATTTTGGACCTAAGCAATTCAAATATGAAATCTGATTTTTTTAATTAGCTGCTGCAAATGGGATTTTTGACACAACAGTTTGAATTTCTGTTGTGTTGCCCTCATTTGAAATTTGAGTTGGACAAATTGAGTTCAAAAGCTGAATCTAAACTTCCTCATGCACAAGAGAACTTCACCCCTTGGGTTTAAATCAACTTTGGTTCCAAACATTCAAATATTTATTTGAACTTGTGTTGATGGACACTCATGTGCATATCATATATGGAAAGTTTTTTGTTAGTCCAAATTTGCATGAACTCATAACCAAATGGTATTCAAACTTGGTTTTATTTCATTTATATTTTTGGGACCTTTACATTCCTCTCACCTTAAAAGAATCTCGTCCCGAGATTACAACAGACGAACGAGACGAGAGGGTAATTTACAAATTACGTGACAAAAGTTCCGGATAGTTCCTGTGGATGTAATCCTCGCTCTCCCACGTTGCTTCTTCCGTGGTATGATTACTCCACAGGACTTTGTAAAATTTCAAAATCCAGTTCCGGGTGATCTGGGTCTTCTCATCGATAATCTGACTCGGTTGCTCGGTGTATGTGAGATCCGGTTTCAACCCGTTGATGTCTTCGGTGCCGACAGCAGCGGTAAATTAGAGACACTTCCGCAGCTGTGACACGTGAAATATGTCATGAGTACCAGCAAGGTTTGCCGGTAATTCCAGCCGGCAGGCTACGGTTCTGCACTTCTCCGTGATAGGAAACGGACAGATAGATCGGGGAGCAAGTTTGCCCTTGACACCAAACCGATGAATTCCTTTCGTCGGAGACACACGAAGATACATGTGCTCTCTGACGTCGAAATGCAGCGGTCGACGCCTCTGATCCGCATAGCTCATTTAACGAGATTTAGAAGCCTTCAGGTTCTCTTGTATTATATGAACTCTCTCTTCGGCTTCATTGACAAGATCAACCCCGAATGTTACTCTTTCTCCGGACTCGCACCAATTCAATAGTGTACGGCATTTCCAGCCGTAATGAGCTTCATATGGTGCCATTTTGATGCTTGTCTGATATCCGTTGTTGTATGAGAACTGTGCCAACGGTAAGTCATCATCCCAGTTATTACCGTCGTGGATGGCACATGCTCTCGACATGTCTTCAAGAATTTGATTCACCCTCTCAGTTTGCCCATTGCTTTGAGGGTGATACGTGGAGCTTCAAATCAATTTGGTTCCCAAGGATGCGTGTAGCTGCACCAAAAACGAGCTATGAACAGTGATCCTCTGTCGGATACTATGGTACGGGGAACTCCATGTAAGCACAAGATCCGTGCTATGTACAACTCCGCATACTTCTTCACATTATACCCGGTATGCACAGGGATGAAATGTGTTGATTTGGTTAACCGGTCAACAATTATCCAAATCGAATCATTTTGGTGGGAGGTCATCGGCAACCCGACGATGAAGTCCATCCTCAAGTCCTTCCATTTCCATGCCGGTATTTGCAATGGTTGCAGTAGGCCCAACTTCTTCATATGGTCGGCCTTAACTCTACGACACGTATCACATTCCGAGACATATTTGGCTATCTCTAGCTCCATACGTGTCCACCAAAATTTCTTCTGGAGATCTTGGTACATTTTATTGCTGCCTGGATAAATGGAAAATTTGGACAAATGAGCTTCGCTCAAAATTTTCTTCCATAGTCCTATATCCCGGGGCACTACTATCCGGTCTTTGAACCATAAAGTACCATGTTCGTCTTTCAAGAAGCACTTCGTTTCTCCGTTGTCTATTCTTCGCCGTATGTGAGACATACCCTTGTCTTTACTTTGAGCTCCAATAATCTCTTCTCGAATTATAGGAATGAGAGCAAGATTATAAAGTGCTCCATACGGGATTACACAGAGGCTTGGTTCTTCGTCATCCAATTCAGCAATAGTCAAGTGGTGACCATGCACCTTACGACTAAGCGCATCGGCGACAACATTCGCCTTTCCCGGATGATAATGAATCTCAAATTCATAATCTTTAATAGGCTCTAACCATCTTCGTTGTCTCATGTTCAATTCTTTATGAGTGAAGATGTATTTCAAGCTCTTGTGGTCGATGTAGAGGTGAACAAGATTTCCGAGCAAGTAATGCCTCCACATCTTCAAAGCAAGGATCACGGCAGCTAACTCAAGATCATGAGTTGGATAATGCTGCTCAAGATTTTGGAGTTGACAAGATCCATATGCGACCACTCGTCCTTCTTGCATCAGCACGCAGCCAAGACCGATGCCAGATGCATCGCAATACACGTCGAATGGCTTCGTCGTATCCGGCTGAGGAAGAATTGGCGTTGTTGTGAGATGCTTCACTAAAGTCTTGAAATTTTGTTCACATGCAGCACCCCAAACAAATCTGGTATTCCTTTTCAACAGCTCTTTCATCGGTTTAGCAATTTTTGAGAAGCTCGGGATGAACCTCTGGTAATAACCCGCTAAACCGAGAAAGCTTTGAATTTCATGTACAGACTTTGGTGAGTTCAATTTCTGCACTTGGATAATCTCACTCAGATCTACAGCGATGCCTTCCGCTGAAATAATGTGTCCGAGAAAAGGTACTTGATTAATCCAAAATTCACACTTGCTGAATTTTACATAGAGCTTGTGATCTCGCAATCTTTGCAGTACAATATGCAGATGCTCAGCATGTTCTTCATCTGACTTGGAGTACATCAAGATGTCTTCTATAAAGACAACGACGAATTTATCCAACTCCGGCATGAACACTGAATTCATAATGTACATAAAGCGAGCCGGAACGTTGGTTAACCCAAAAGACATGACGAGATACTCATATAACCCGTATCTCGTCGAGAATGCTGTCTTTGGAATATCTTCTGCCCTGATTTTAATTTGATGATATTCGGACCAATGATCTATCTTCGAGAATACTTTAGCACCCACTAATTGATCGAAGAGCATATCAATGCGAGGTAGTGGATACTTGTTCTTGATGGTCACGACATTAAGTGGATGATAATCAACACAAAGCCGTAGTGTTTCGTCCTTCTTCTTTACAAATAATGGTGAACAACCCCAAGTTGACGAACTCGGTCATATAAAACCCTTGCTCATAAGGTCATTCAGATGTGTCTTCTATTCTGCTAATTCATTGGGTGCCATCTTATACGGTCTTCGTGAAATGGGTGTTGTTCCCGGCACAAGTTCAATTTTGAACTCTATGTCCCGTTCGGGTGGCATGCTCGATAAATCATCGGGAAACACATCCGGATATTCATGTACCACCGGAATGTCTTTTGACTTCACTGTTTCTGAGTGGTTCAATGCTGCAATCTGTTGCCGACTGGCGCCCAGAAATAATATATGAAGACCGTGCGGTGGGGAGATGAGCTCAAAGGTTCGGAAACTGATGTTGAGAATCGCATTGTGGTAATTCAACCACGACATCCCCAAAATAATGTCAATCTTCAGACCCGCTGAGAATGATGAGGGTGGTGGGTATATTCTACCCCCAAACAAAGAAGTGCTCGGGAGATAATGTCGCTTGTGGTAATGCTGCCCCGGGTGAAGATATGAGGTATTGACTCTTTGTAAAAGTGGTTTGGAGCTGATGTTGAGCCACAAAAGATTGACTAATAAAGTCGTGTGTGGCACCGGAATCAAAGAGAATTAATACCGGTAGATGATTCAGAGAGAACATTCCTGCTAACGTGGCTTCTCCTTCCGGAACATCATCAATCACTATGTAGTGAATGCTGCCCCTTGTCTGCCCTCTTTTCTGCAGATTTAGATACGAGACTGAATATTAGAAATACGATGACTCGCAGCCTAGATTTCCCTCCGGACAATACCGATCATAATGGCTCATACGACCACAAGTGAAACACGGATGTCTCTCTGGTTCTTCGCTGACATGTGGATGGAAACTAGGTACACATGGCTGCAGCGATGGAGCACAAACCACCATCTGATGCTGCTGCTGTGGAGGTGGTGCAAGTTGTGGTACTTGACCAGCAATAAATCTTTGAGGAGTTGCTCATACAGGTAGCCTTCATATCTCACCGGATGGCGTTTGGTACACCAAACGGTATTTTTGGGGCACATAACTTGTGCTGTCCTACAAGATATCACTCGGTTTCCACTTCTCTGCTTGCCACTCGAGTATCGGATTTTCTTGTATGAGAGTCGCACTGACCGTATCAGTGTAATTGCCTTTGTTGAACACGGCTAATTTCTCCAGTAATATGGCACTCATGCCATTGAAAAAATAATCACACCATGCCTCTTCTATCGCCACATATTCGGGAGCATATTGAGCCAAATGGTTAAACCTTTTGACATACTCAAGGACATTCATGTCCCCTTGCTTCAACTCCAAAAATTACTCCTGCTTGGTCTTTATAATTCCTATTGGTATGTGACGAGCATGAAAGGCTTCACTAAACTCGCACCATGTTACTTGATGGCCTTCCAGAATGGTGGCGAGATGTTCAACCCACCAATTTCCAGCGGCTCCATGAAGTTGTTGCGCGGCAAATAACGTCTTCTGATATTTGTCACACTTGAATACTCCAAATTTGGACTCTATGACACGAAGCCACTAATCTGCTTCCACAAGTTTGGTAGCTTCCGTAAAGATTGGCACTTGAGTCGCCAAGAAATCCGAATAAGCGTTCCGAGGTGGAACGACTTGTTGCATGTGTTGAAGTGTGCCTTGCTGTACCAAGGCTTGGAGTAATCTCGTGTTCTCTTGAGTTGCTTCTTAGAGTAGCCTAGTGTTCTCTTGGTTAGACTCAAAAACCCGAGTCATAAGATCCATCCATTCCATGGATGGTGGTTCCGACGGTGGAATAGAATCATCACCGCCTCGGCGAGAACATCCGGCCTTACTCGAAGAACGCGTACGAACCATACTGCAAAAATTCATTTCCAGATGAGTCAGACATGAACTCAGCATTATGCGAGGCTAAGGAAAACAAGAATATGTCAAAACTCCATGAAAGCAGTAACAACATTCATGTTTACACAAATCCTTAAAGTAGGCATAACTAGTCAGCTTTTCTGTATAGAACAGACCAGTATGCACTTAACCCAGTTTTGATCCAGTTAACAGCATTTTCATAACTCAAGTTGAATACCAAAGTTAAAGTTAACTTCAATATCTTTCTAATGAGTGTTTATATTGCTCCAGACCATGTCTGGGTCTATATGTTATGGTTGTCAAAAGTTGACAGAATTCCTGGATAAAATTTGCCAGCATCTCCTTTGAATGTTGCTATTTTTATCACAGTTGTATCTGAAAATACCATATGAATCTGAACAAACTTTGAACTGCAAACATGTTGCATATATCATAACCTTTCTAACGGTGTATCAAATGACCTTTAAGGATTTTTATACAGAGATTTATAGCTGAAATACAGAAATGTCCAGAGAGATTTTGCTTCTATCCTGGTTCTGGACAGTTTGCACTCAACTGGACTTTCCACAAATTTGGCATGTGATTTTGCTCTGGATGTCTACAGAGAAGTTGTAGAGCACTTAAAACTATTCCCATAACTGTATCATAAACCTCCATTAGGTAAAGCTACTCAGAGTTATGCTCTGTCAAAGTCCAGCAAGATTTCTGCCAGAACAGAGCACTCTGTTTTTGAAACTTTTGAAACCTAGCACTCCTCTTATTTGAGTCTTAGTTCAAAATAAGAGTTCAGTAACTAATATTTGTTTCAAAACTTCAATTTTTAGTTCAAATTTAGTTCATGAATCATTTCTTCATATGGGAGAAGATTATTAAGTTCAGTATGGTGTCGATGCACCGTAAGAATCATGTCAGTACTATGTAGCCTCACCAAAAGAAAACCCTAACCGGACTTCATCGGTATATCCGCATCTGTAGGTGGCACTAAGAACGATAACTCACAAACGTGTTCTACTCGTACTACAGTTTCGTGGTTAAGTACCTGCATAAGTCACACACAATCATCAGGTTCGGCTGCACACCGAACCCAGCTCCATAACAGTTTCATACACCCGTCTGTCGTCAGTCGCACAGGTGTTCTCAATCCAAACACGCCTTGAGCTACATGTTCTTGTTACCAACCACGTGAAGGGGTCTCCACCTACTCGTCCGCAGCACGCCTGGGACTAGCGTTGCTCACATACTCCAAACAATATGAAGAGTCGTAGAGAACATATGAGCGGGTCGGGTTATCTGCCACACGTGGGGCTCCACCCTTAAGCTTGTGCACACTGGTGGACAGTGCATACATGCACCCCTCAAGACATGGAAAATCCCGAGATGCATGATTTTCCGACATAATCAAGTAAGTTAGGTTGCCACCTCATATTATGCTAATATAGTAGTCCTTATGTCGGCCTAGTACCGTTTTCTCACCGTATCCTAAGTTTTTGTCGTAATATGATCCTTATTCTGTGCGCTATTAACAATGCAGCTCTTATACCACGCTGTGAGGTCTAGCCTCACCACGGGTTTGCACGCTCGCCCGTGAATCGCATTGGGTGGTGCCGTGCGATGCGGCACCCAACAACACACATATAAGGAACTTGTATCACATAAAACAAATGTGGAAGCTTACAAGTATTCTTTGTAAATAATTTACATCAAATAACTACAGCAGAAGACTATATTCATCTCACGTTTAGTAGCTACTAAGCACTCGAGAAGATGTCCAGCATGCGGACTCTTCTCGCTATCAACACGAAGACATACGGCAGCAGCCGGGGTCTCCATGTGTTAAATGACTCGGATGTCTCCGAGTATCACTGGACAACCTCCTCATAAGCATCGGTCTTAACCTGCAAAACCACACATATAGAAAGCGTGAGCACATAGGCTAAGCAAGACTGATCCGTCTCCTCTAAACAGGAAACTCTACATGCACGAAGGAATGAATATGGTCGCTGAAATTTGCATAAAGGAATCGTCTACAGTTGATCCTTAACTTTCAGATTTTAAAGCCTCATTTTGAATACCTTGAGCCGAGCAGCATCGCAACTCCACAATCAAACAAGAAACAATTTGCTACGATGCTTCTTGCACAAGGTGAAGTAAACTTAATTGGCACTATCTCTAATTCAAACATGGTTGCAATACAATTTAGATCACAAGCCATATCAATTCATGGTGATTCACTTCAGTTCTTACTACGTCAAGACTCAGTATCCAAGTATGCTCATATAACCGTGAGCGACGGTGATTCGAACCAAGACACGCCCCGACTGCACGACACGTACACCCATCTCCGAGTTGCCGGCAGAAACCTCGAGAGATGTTGTACGCAGTATCCTTTCCCAAGTTCTTCCACACCGGATGTGGTCCCATCGACCCGAACAGCAAGCTCCCTCAAGGTACATAACTGCAGTGACATGTTCTTGAGAGAGTTACCTTATGTTGTACTGACGCCGAAAGCCTAAGCCGGTCGGAAAAGTTCCAATATGGATCTCACGAGGTACATCGGTTTCCTGGGTCCCATATAGCCAGTATGCGCCCGGTACACAACTCAAACTTGTCCAAAGGGCCAAGTACGGAGGGGCCTTAACCGACACAGGCCAGGGCTATGCACACACGGACCTCAGCCTGCTGCATATCTACCTCCGTACCCGGTCTCATTTCCTCACCTCTGAATTTTTCCTCAATGGTTCTATTCATAATCCATTCCGGTGAAACCAAGCACTAAACTAGCTTGTAGATTCCAACTGCTCGTCTTTTACTGGACCTTCCAAAGTAACATTTAGTGTAGCCTAATTCCACTCGACAAGGTGCTAATCTACCCATTCTCTCTTGGGTTAAATCTGGTCATGCAATTGGGTTTCAATATCATCTAGACCTAATGCAATCATGATCTCATAACTATAGTACTATAAATGAAAAGCTTTATAAAAACTTGCTTGAATGTAAACCGGGGCTTGCCTCTTTTGCAGGTGACTAAGTATATATAAATCAGTTAGTTGATGATCACTTGATCAACTTTTTCATTGGTTCCCACTTCAATTTCTTCACAAGTCTTCACGTCAATGCTACACGTCATGAATATGCACATGTATTTAATTGTAAAGATTTTGCTACCAAGGTCCAATGACAAGTTAAAAACTGGAACTCTGTTTAAGAATTTGAAATTGAACTGGGTCTAGAGGATGGAGTTGGGTTTAGCCCTTGCGATCAAGTGCTAAGTGTTTCTTCTAATGGTTGTATTTCTACCTAAGCAAAGTACACTGAAAAGTACTGATCCAGAGCTCAAATTTAGTTTAAAATTTTCAATTGAGTTCCTGGTCACAAGAAAGGATTCTGAACTGAAAATTAGCACTTTTCACTCATTATTTTTCCAGAACGATTCCCTAAGAAATTAAGCAAAAATGAATTAATTGTGAAGTAACTTACATGTTCAGGCACAACCAAGTGAACTACAATTTCAAATATAGTTCATACAGCATGCATGAATTTTCCTAGGATTTTTGGAGCTAAGAATTGCCCAGAACTGATTTTCCAAGTTTGGTACTTTTTCTGAAAAGTTTCTGTATTCATTTGAATATAGCAAATTGTAATCTGAATTTTCCTACTCAAATGAACTCTAAATGAGCTAAAATATTTACAGGAGTTCAATAATATGCTAAGTAATATTCTGGCAAAATTGGGTGAATTTTAGATGAACCAACCTCTCTGTAAAATTATTTACTGAAAAGATTCAAAGAATTTTCCAGAATTCATTATTGACTTTGTACAAATTGGGTTGCTCATATGGATAGAGTTTTTCAATCTGAACCTAACCCAATTTGAATCACCAAAATTAGAGTTTCCTAGTAAAATATATGTTCTTCTAAAGTTTGAACTAAATCTGCCATTTAAACTAATTCAGGAAAATTTCAAATGTCTGTCGCTTGGCCCGGGCCACGTGGCGCCACCAGAGGGGAAGACACACGGGGCTACTGAGTCTTTTGCGGACAGCCACACTTGATCTGGTGCAACAGAAAATCCCAGTTAATTTTTCCTCCCACTTACAGCGGGCCCGGATGCTCCTTCTTCTTCCTCCGGACAGTTCCTGCGTGCCCGTCCTCGCCGGAGCTCATCGGAGCTCGATCTCCCGGCCTTCTCCCGCGCTCCCACTCGCCGCCAGCCCCTAAGCACACGTGCTGAACACGCTGGAATGGTTTCCCCGGACCTGCGAGGCCTCTAACCTAACCCGCGTCATGTGTTGGTAAGAAACCGACTCCGGCGACATCGGCCCGACGCCCGAGCCCCTCAAATTCGATGAACTTCGGCCCTACAGTATCAGTGGAGCTTGTAGATCATCGACGTGCATGCAAACTTGATCGGGAGAAGTTCTAACTAGGGTGTCACCATCCACCCGACGGCTCCTGCCATTGGTGTGGTTGGAAAAGCTTGAAATAGGCCAGCTACAGGGGATTTCACGCTAGGGTTGCAAAGAAGAAAGGTTGCCTACCTAGTCTAGCTCGTGTGTGCATAATTTGGTTTCAGCCCTGCGAGGAAGAACCCATTCTAGGGTTAGGGAGGCCGATCACCTGTCGGTTGTGGTTCAAGGAGGTCGTGGAAGGATCTCTGGTGCCGTTTTGCTCTTCACCGGGCGCTGTTCGTGTGAGAACAGCCGGCTCCCAAGGGGAACCGAGGCGGCGGAGAAGAATGTGCTCGGTTCTTGCGCGAGGGAGAAGGAAGAGCCGAGGCTTCAGTTTTTGTAGCAAAATGGACATGGCAAAGAGGGATAAGAGCGACGCTGAGGCGGTTTGGGTGAGCTGGGTCGATCAGAACGGTGAGCGTGCGCTGGCGCTGCTGGCCTCTGCTGTCGAGTGCTTGGCAGTAGCAAAACAGAGACCGTGCTCCACTGAAGATCTTTTGAAGTGCAACTGTCAAGTGGGTCCCACTGCTCTCTTATCCTCCCAAATTCTCTCAAACTTGGCAACTGACCAAATTCAATTGCGTGGAGCTCAAATCTGAAACTCATTTGGATAATTGTTCATGATTCATCCAAATTCAAATTAAAATTTGAATTTTTATGCAATTTAAAGTCCTCTTTGAAATGGCTAGCAAATTACCTCCAAATTTCCTCAAAATTTGCCACCCCACTATTTTGGACCTGAGGAATTCAAATATGAAGTCTGATTTTTTAATTAGCTGCTGCAAATGGGATTTTGACACAACAGTTTGCATTTCTATTGTGTTGCCCTCATTTGAAATTTGAGTTGGACAAATTGAGTCCAAAAGCTGAATTTAAACTTCCTCATGCACATGAGAACTTCACCCCTTGGGTTTTAATAAACTTTGGTTCCAAGCATTCAAATAACTATTTGAACTTATGTAGATAGACACTCATGTGCATATCATATATGGAAAGTTTTTTGTAAGTCCAAATTCGCATGAACTCATAACCAAATGGTATTCAAACTTGGTTTTGTTTCATTTACATTTTTTTGACTTTTACATTACCGGTGTGGAATAATTATACAATGATCTTACTTATTCTGGGTATCCCATCAAAATTATTGATCACAAGGATTGGGTGACTTGAAGCAATATCAAGTTCTATAATATCCAATGATGTAACCATATCGAGGACGAAGCCAGATGGGAAACCGAAGATTTCATGCGTACAAATTTCTGTACTGTGCTCACACATAAGTATGAAATGATCTCTGCTTGAAGATTCCAAATCTCCGAACATGGTTTCCTTAAGTAGGGAGGCTGTGATACCGCAGTTCTCTTATGTAAACCATAAACTAGATATGTATTGTAAAATATCTGGATAAAGTTTGTAGTTGTTTGTACCTTTGAACATGGAAGGTTGAGTTCGAATTGTATATAAACTCCAAATTCCAGGGCTGTGAAAATTGAATTTGCCCAACACATGCACTAAGAAACATTCTCCCTAGTTTGGTATATCATTTACTGCTTTCAGGATTTGTCCAACAAATTTTGGGGAAAGGAGACCCTCCTAAGTGCTCAGCTGAAAGGCTGGTCACATAGCCATTTTTAGGGACCATAACATTGAAACAAGACCAAACACTACAGGAATCCAGCAAATTTACGACAGCCAGAAACCATCGTCAATTAGGTAAAACCGTCGTAAATAAGTTATTTACGACAGTTTTCGGTTATTTATGATGGTTTCTGGCCGTTTCCAGTAATTGGTCGTAAATAATTTTATTTACGATCGTAACCTTCGTAAATAACTAACTTACGTCGGCCGCTACTAGCCGTTGTAAATAATGGACCGTCTCCTATGGCGTGCCACGTCGTGGGCTGGACACCTTACTTACGATGACCTGGACCATGACCGTCGTAAGTTAAGTGGGTTAACTTATGATGGACTGGACCCTGGCTGTTGTAAGTTAATTAGGTAAACTTACTGCAAGGAATCGATGGTCTCAACTTGCCAGGATCACGCTGAGGGGTGCTGCGTTGCACAACACCGGATAACAAACATAAAAGGTATAAAGCGGAAGCGAGAATTTTATTTCATAAACATGTTTATGAACATAATTACATCAAGATACGTTAAGTCTACACTCATGGGCATGGACTAAGCAATAGAAGTTCACGTTCAGCCCATGAACGTGTCCTCACTAGCACACACGTACACTAACACGGAGGCGTGCACAGCTCCCACTCGATGGTGTGGTAACTTCTTGGGGGTCCGTATCCTCCTCGGGAGCCTCCTCCTCATAGAACCCTGCAAACGCTTCAAACACAAGCAGTGAGCATGATGGCTCAGCAAGACTGATCCGTCTTACCTACAAATGAAACTCTACATGCTGGGTTTGAAGTGTATAATGAAATGTATATTGCAAAAGACACACCTAATTAGTTGGATCTTACTTTAAAGTTTTAGCAACAAGTTGCTAGAGAACCTTGTGCTAAGACACATAAGAAAGCCGCAATCAAGCAAGAAACATATTTCTCTTATGTGCTTTGCCTAAGGTTGAAAGGAACTTTAATTAGCTCTAAACTAAAGAATTTCATTAGCAAACAATGTAAAGCTTTCAATCAGCAATCTTTTAACATGACACTAGCCTGTTCTTTCTACGTCACAGTACAGTGAACAAGTGGTACAAACTGACCGCGAGGGACGGTGATTATAATCGATTTTCACCTGCAGGGTTACCTGAATAACCCGTCACGTACGGCCGTACTCGGTGTTTCCTACAGAAACCATCACAGACATCGTACGCAACCACCTTTCATCCATTAGCCAAGTGTTGAACCGGTCCTATCGTCCCGAGCAGAGGTCTCTGCGTGGAGCATCTGCAGTGCCCGCCAGCCGATTTACACCTCGCTGCTCTCAACCTACCCTGTGGACGATAAGCAATGCCTCAACATATCGCTATCTGAATTACATCGATTTCCCGGTTCCCATATATCTGGTAGGTCTTCGGTACTGTTCTAGCTTGTTCAATAGGCCCGCACATGGCTCGGTACTCAACCGACACAAGCAGAGCTATGGCACCCAGTCCCCAAAGTCTTGCTGCCCTTACTCTCCGCCCGGTCTCATTTTTCTTTCCATTGATTCATTTGCTATCTCTAACCGAGTTGTGTGTCTCTAGCCTATTCTCGCTAGTAGTTCCAACTATTTGACTTGTACCGAATCCTACACCAATTTAGCATTGCAGTTTCTACTTGAGGTTTAAAACCTAAGCCCAAAACCCTGGTTCTCTTGGCTATATATTTGGGTTTCCAACCAAGACTCTAATGCACAATTGTTTGAAATACATAAAGTAAGTTCTCAAAATAAAAGACTTTATGAAATGGCCAATACAAACCGTAGCTTGCCTTGCTGCTGGTCATATGATAGATGTTCTTCCAGAGTGATAAAGTCCAGAACCTCCGGGCCTTCTTCGATCTTAGCGACTACACGAGATAAAAATACAATGCGTGTTAATTTAAATGCAAATGAGTTGAATTTGAATTGTGAAGGCTATAAGTATATCTAGACAGTGCTGTTGACTCTGAAATTTTTACTGTGGTTTGGAGAAAACCTAAACAGAGACATGGCCAAATTTCATTTGAAATAAAGCTCATTTGAGCCCTGCACAAATAAATGTATATTTAGCCTTAATTAGAGCTCTTAGGGTTTCCTAAATATTTTCGGGGAACAAGCCATGACTTTATGGAAACTAGATTTTCAGATGGTTCTAATGGAATTGGTTTCATCTAATTTGAAGCATCCTAGCAAAATATATGAGCTACACAAGTTCAGAGAAAATCGGAAATATGTTTCTGGACATTTTTTTTCTTTTTCTCTGGACGAGTTTCATTAATCATACCATTAGGTGGATCAAATTGTCTCGGACGGATCTGAAATTTTTATGGTAGCTCCGAGATATTACAAGGAACATCCTGGCCAAATTTGAGAATTTTCAACTGAAGGGTTCTCCGGTTAAAATTCAAGACAATTTTAAATTTGGAGAATTAATTCTGGAGAAATAAAGGTTTTCATGGAGTGAAACATGACTGGTTGGAAAGTACTCAGAGAGCTGAATCCAACAAAATTTAGTTCACTCTATTTGGAGCTTCATAGCCAAAGTTATGGGTGTTTGAAGTTGAACTAAATCTGAAATTCGAGAAATGTTTAAAACACTGCACGTGGGTCCCACGCACCGTGTCTTCTTCAACCTCCCGCCGGTGCCCGAGCGCGTGACGCACAACGGTGGTGGCACGGCTTGTTCTCGGCCAATACTGCCTAATTCTCGACGCGGTTTCTTCCTACGTGATCCTTGAAGCACGGCGCACACGCTGGACAACACCTCGCGCATCGACATCGTCGGGAAAGTGGACGGCGACGGTGGCGGCGGAATTGAGCTCGGGTCCGATGGTGCTAGCTCGTCTCGGCAGTGAACACGATCAACCAACGGGTCGTAAAGCACCACTGCGGCACGGGGAAGCTAACCCTGCCCTCCTCTTGGCCGGAGATCGTCAGGAAAGTGGACTTCACCGGCGACCCGAGCTGTTTTCACCGGCGGCGGCGAAAACACGGCGCTATGCTCACTGGGTTTGATCATTCTCGGTAATATTCTGCCTAGGTAATCGTGAGGTGCTACTCTAGCTTCAGCTAAACAAGAATCTCCAGTGATCAAGTGATTGAGATGAATTTCCAGTTTTGGTTCTCGGTGTTCTACACGGCGATCATTGGGAAAAGTAAAATTCTGGATAGCTGGCGCTAAGAGGGAGCTAGGGGGATCAGGACGAGATACTAGACTTCACTGCTAACCTCAGAGAGCAGTTGGTTGTGCCGGAGAAGCTCAGAGCTGTCCGCGCGACGGTGTTTAGTCGGAGGCGATTCGGGATGAACAGAGAAGTAGAAACCGGCTTGGGGAAGCTCGAAGGGAGCTGATCACGAGCAGCTGAGGGATGGAGAACATCGAGTGAAGGTCGGTGGGGCCGTTTATGGCCTCAGCTCGAGGTGGAAGGGTCGGGATTGGCCGGTCGACGGCGAGGGTGTGAGGTCAGGTGGTGCGGCGAGTTTCTCCGGGTTTTATGTGCGGGAAACCACCGAGGCAGTGAAGAAACGGGGTTTTGCCATCGGTTGCTCGAGGATAAGAGGCTGAGGACGTTGCCTAGCTTCTGAAATCGTCGAGCAGGAGGTGGCGCCGGTCTTCCAGCGCAGTGGCGCTCGCGGACGCGCGTGCAAGAAACCGGGAGCCTCGGTGGACTCTGTTTCTCCTGTTGTGTGGCTGACAATGGGTCCCATATCCAATTTTTGTCCCACAAAATTGAATTTCTCCACTGCTCTAAATATTAGGGACCCTAATACCCTTTGTATTTGAATTTCTCCCCAAATGCCCATTTGAATTTGAATGATCCAAATTGTGATTTGGTTTGACTGAATTTGCAGCATTTGTGAACTGAGATTCAAATTTGGTTTGAATTTGCCCCAAATAGCTCATGTCAAGATCAACTCCAAATGGAGTGAAAATTGGTGTGCGAGCTCGTAAAAGTGAAAATACCACTTTTGCACTTTGTGAGTTTATCTCCTAATGAATCTATTGATGGTGGTTACTTGCTCTTCAATTGTGTTCATGTGATTACCACAAATAAGGTGAGGTGTGGGTGTGATGAACACTTCTTAGCAAGTGAAAAACATGGGCCCTTACATTCCTCCCCCCTTAAACAAATCTTGTCCCGATATTATAAGGTAAAAATGAGAGAGAGGATGGTGGAAAATTACTGGATGTGCAACGTTAAAAAGTCGGCGTAGTTGGCGCGAAAAAAGCCTTCGCTCTCCATGTCGCTTCATCCACGGAGTGATTACTCCATAGAACATTAAAGAATCACAACGTCTGGTTGCATGTGGTTTGGGCCTTTTCATCAATAATCTGAACCGGTTCCTCCCGATAAGTGAGATCCGGTTTCAGTTCTTCGATATCTCCCAGCTGAACGGTGGTTGAAAGCTTGAGGCACTTCCTCAGCTGAAAAATGTGGAAGATGTCGTGCACACCGGAGAGTGTCGCTGGTAATTCCTGCCGGTATGCAACCGATCCACATCTTTCCAGAATCTGAATGGACCGATGAATCGGGGTGCCAACTTTCCTCTAACCCCGAATCTGTTCACGCCCTTCATTGAAGATACACGTGATCCCCGACTTCAAATTGCAGAGGACGTCTTCTCTGGTCCGCATACTGTTTTTGATGGGATTGGGCGGCTATTATGTTTGCTTGAATCAGCCAAACTTTTTCTTCCGCGTTGTTGACAAGATCAATCGCAAAGGTGACCCTTTCGCCAGACACACACCAATTCAGCGGTGTGCAGCATTTTCTCCCGTATAGGGCCTCGTAGGGCGCCATCTTTATCTGGCTTGGTACCCATTATTGTATGAAAACTCGGCTAACAATAAGTGATCATTCCAATTCTTACCGTGGTTGATAGCACAAGCTCGTAACATGTCTTCTAATATTTGATTTACCCACTCGGTATGCCCATCCGTCTGCGGGTGGTACGCTGAACTACGGATCAGCTTCGTCCCCAAAGAAGCATGTAACTGCTCCCAAAAATGGAACACAATTAAAGTGCCCCGATCTGAAATGATAGTGCGGGGTACGCCGTATAAGCACAGGATCCTTGAGATGTACAATCTAGCATACTTCTTGGCGTTGTAGTTGGTGTTGACCGGGATAAAATGGGCAACTTTTGTGAGCCGGTCGATGATCACCCACACCGAATCATGTTTCTGAAATGTGGTGGGTAAACCGACGATGAAGTCCATACTCACATCCTCCCACTTCCAGGCAAGAATGCCAAGCGGTTGTAACAATCCCGGTTTCTTCTTATGGTCAACCTTCACCCTTTGGCATGTATCACATTCGGACATGTATTTCACGATCTCTCGCTTCATCCGTGTCCACCAAAACTTACTTCTGAGTTTTTGATACATCTTGTTGCTGCCTGGGTGAATAGAAAAATTTGACAAGTGAGCCTGGTCAAAAATTTTCTTCCTCAGTTCTAGGTTACGGGATATGACGATCTTGTCATTGAACCACAGCGCACCGTCTCCGTCTTTTCGAAAACATTTTAATTCCTCACTGTCTACATGTCTCCGCAAATGTGACATGCCCTTGTCATGTTTCTGGGCTGCTACTATCTCTTAACGGATGGTGGGGATAAGGGCTAAGTTGTAGAGAGCTCTATGAGGAACCACATGTAATGGTGGCTCGCTCTCTTCCAACAGAGTGATGGTTAGATTATGATCATGTGACTTGTGACTCAGCGCATCCGCCACCATGTTTGCCTTGCCGGGGTGATAATGGATCTCTATTTCATAATCTTTAATCAACTCTAACCATCTTCTTTGCCTCATGTTCATCTCCTTCTGAGTGAATATGTACTTGAGGCTCTTGTGGTCGGTATATAAATGTACGAGGTTACCGAGTAGGTAGTGCCTCCACATCTTGAGTGCGAGTACCACGGCAGCGTGTTCTAAGTCACGAGTTGGATAGTTTTGCTCATTATTCCAGAGCTTCCGTGATCCATACGCGACCACAGTTGGGTCTT
The DNA here is from genome assembly GCA_030760725.1 of Neostapfia colusana. Lineage (NCBI taxonomy): Eukaryota > Viridiplantae > Streptophyta > Magnoliopsida > Poales > Poaceae > Neostapfia > Neostapfia colusana. The sequence goes on along the minus strand of JASWHV010000007.1, from coordinate 95,587,084 downwards.
GCATCAGCACACATCCGAGCCCAATGCCGGATGCATCGCAGTACACATCGAACGGTTTAGTTGTGTCTGGCTGGGCAAAAACCGGTGCTGATGTTAGGTGCTTCACTAATGTCTTGAACGCTGCTTCACATGCTGGACTCTAAACATAGTTGGTACCCTTCTTCAGCAGCTCTGTCATAGGCTTGGCAACCTTAAAGAAGTTCGGAATGAACCTTCGATAATATCCCGCGAATCTGAGGAAACTCAGTACCTCGTGGACAGACCTCGGGGACTTCCAATTCACCACTTGTGTGATCTTGCTCGGGCTACGGCAATGCCCTCCACTGAGATAATATGCCCGAGGAAAGGTACTTGCGATATCCAGAATTCACATTTGCTGAATTTTGTGTATAGCTTGTGATCCCGCGGCCGTTGCAAGACTATACGCAGGTGCTTCGCGTGTTCTTCCTCCATCTTGGAATATACCAATATGTCATCGATGAAGACCACGATAAACTTGTCCAGCTCCGGCATGAATACCGAGTTCATCAAGTACATGAAATGAGCTGGAGCGTTGGTGAGGCCGAAGGACATGACCAGGTACTCATAAAGCCCGTACCTCATCGAGAAAGCCGTCTTCGGTATATCCTCAGCTCGCATCCTAATCTGATGGTACCCTGATCTTAAGTCCATTTTGGAGAAGATCTTTGCTTCGACCAACCGATCAAACAACATGTCAATCCGTGGCAACGGGTACTTGTTCTTGATAGTCACGGCGTTTAGTGGACGATAGTCCACGCAAAGCTGCAACTTCTCATCCTTCTTCTTCAAAAATAATTCTGAACAGCCCCATGGCGAGGAGCTCGGCCTAATAAACCCTTTTCCAGCAAGTCTGTCAATTGTGTTTTCAATTCTGCCAACTCCTTTGGCGCCATCTTGTACGGCCTTCGTGATATTGGCATTGTTCCCGGTGCAAGCTCAATCTTGAACTCCACCTCTCGGCCGGGCAGCATCCCTGGTAAATCATCTGGGAACACGTTAGGGAACTAACGGACTACTGGAATATCTTCCAATCTGATGGTGGTGGATTGGTATACGGTTGGAAGTTTGATTTCTGGACTGTCCAGAAATAATGAATGAGACTCGTGCATTTCTGGATGTAGATGCACGACTCGTAGGACGGTGTCTAAAAGAGCGCCGTGCTGGGTTAACCATGACATCCCTAGAATGACATCGACCTTTTATCCCTCTAAAGCTATGAGAGACGTAGGGTATACTATACCCCCTAAGCATAATGGCGCTTTTGGAACCATCATACTTGCTGAAATTTTCCCACCCGGTGAACAAATCAAGTATGGACTTTTGGTGGGTAGTATTTGCAAACTGTATTTAACAATAAAAGCTTGGCTAATGAAATTATGCGTGGCGCCTGAATCAAATAAAACTATGGCTGGATGCTTGTGGAGTTGGAACATACCCGCTAGGATGGGTTCTCCCTCCGGCACGTCCTCTATTGCGAGTTGGTGGACAGTGCCGGGCTTAGGGTTTGCCTGCCACGCATTAATGGGATTTCAGGGCTGATTCCTCCCCAGAAACTGTGGTGCCACTCCGCTGCCTTGCCTCTCGGGGCAGTTGTTGGCCCCTTGGCGACCGCATTTGAAGCATGTGGTCGATGGCAGGCCCGTGCTTGGAGGACGAAAGCCCAGCATGCGCTGCTGAGGTGCAAATGCACGCGGCATTGCCCTCTGCTGCTGTTGTTGCTGCGGAGGTGGTGCTGGTAAGTCCGGTCGGAACGCCGGCGGTGAATACAACCGATTGCGATAATGCATCGGTCCCTGCGGTGGCTGCCAGCGTTGACCCGATGGTGAGCGATACACCATACGGTATTTCTGGGGAGGACCACATCCTTCTCCACTGCTTTGCAGCATGCTTCGCTTCTTTTCTGCCGCCACTAACTCCTTGCCGGAATCCTCTTGTACAATCACAACATCAATTATGTCATTGAGGCTGTCGCGACTGAACATCGCCAGCTTGTCCTTCAGGAGCGGATTTAGCCCCTGGTTAAAGTGTTCCCGCCGCTTCTCGTCAGTATCCGCATGATATGACGCATAGAGCGCGAGATCATTGAATGCCCTAGAGTACTCCAGTGTGTTCCTGTTGCCTTGCTGCAGGTGAAGGAATTCCTGCGTCTTCCACTTCATGAAACCCAGCGGTATATGATAGGCCCTGAAGGTCATCCGGACCTCCGCCCAGGTAAGCACTCACTCGGTGGGTTGCTAGGTGCAGAAGTTCGCCCACCAAGCGCTCGCGGACCCCTGAAGTGGCTGGGCCACGAACTGAGTCTTTTGCTGCTCACTAACTTGGAGCAGCCCGAACTTCATCTCCATCGTGTGGAGCCAGTTGTCCGCATCGAGGGGTTCATCCGCCCTTGAGGATACCACAGGATGGGTCACAAGGAAATCCAAGTAAGAACTTTTCTATCGTTCTTTCCGGTCCTGACGCCTCTCTAGTCGAGACGTATTAGCAATCAACGTCAGCAGCAATTCGGTTTGCTGCTGGTGCGAGCAGTTTCTGTATTCATTTGAACACAGCAAATTGAAATCTGTATTCTCCTAATCAAATAAAATCTACATGAGCTGAAATTTTACAGGAGTTTAACAACATCCTATGGATCATTCTTGCAAAATTTGAGGATTTTTGGATGAACCAAACTCTCTCTAAAATTCTTTTGCTGAAAAGTTTTAAATAATTTCCCAGAATTAAATATTAACTTTAATACAAATTATTTATATAGATTTTTTCAATCTGAGTCTAACCCAATTTGAATAACTAAATTTGGAGTTTCCAAGCAAAAGATATGGCCTTCTAAAGTTTGATCAGAATCTGTAATTCAAATTAAACCGGGAAAAATTTAAATCCCTGACAGCGGGCCTGGGGCTACGTGTCACTTCCTGAGACGAAGACACACGGTATCATAGAGTTATCCCCACACAGTCACAGGTTGATCTGGCACCACAGAAGATTCAGCCCCTTCTCACCGAGTGACTGACACGCGGGCCCGGCCCCTTCTTCAACCTCGCGCCTCTCCCGCGCGCCCGCGCCGCCGAGCTCGCCGGAGCACCTCAGAAACCATCTCCCTGACCATCTCCCAAGCTCCCACTCGCTGCTAGCCCATTATTCCACGTGCTGAACACGTTGGTGAGCTTTCCCCACACCGGCGTCGGCTCTGACCTAGCTCGCGACAGTGCGGCGGCTCGGTGTAACTTTGGCGACGTCTACCCGCTAGCTTAAACCCTCAAACCTTTGGTTTCCAAGCCCTAGAGCACCGGTGGTTGCTAGAGAAGGTCGACATGCAATCGAAACAGCTCGGGAATGTCTCTAACCCTGATCTCACCGTGCGCCCAAGATGAAAATGGCGGTGCACCGTCGGAAAACCTCCAAATACGCCGGTTACACGTGATTTCATGCTAGGGTTGCGAAGCAAACATGTTTCTTAGCAAGTCTAGCTCGGAAAACATCCAAATACGTCCAAAAATGTTCCTTAGCCAAGCTTTGGAGGTGAGTAGCATGGAGTCTTGATGCGTCCAAAGGTACTCTTGGTCGGGAGTGAAAAGTTCCCTGTAGGCTGTCCACGTGCGACCTCCTTTCGGTTGTAGTTCGGCTGCCGCGGGAACACGGTGTGCGTGTGGTTGTGGAGGCCAAGCTCACTCGGTTGTGGTCCGAGGAGGTTGTGGAGGGGACCGTGGTGCTGTTTTGCTACTTCCTGGGGCATTGCACGCGAGAGAAACACCGGCTCACTATCGACTGAGGGTGGCGACGGCGCCTCGGCTCTCTTCTTGCACGAGGGGAAAGCAGAGCGTTTCGTCGGTGCTGTGGCAAAGAGAAGCACGGCTAGAGGTGAAAAAATCATGAGGAGAGTGCCAGCGCGAGGGAAAACGGCGAGGAGGTGGCTCTTGGTGCCGCTCGTTGTCATCCGGTGCTTTGTCACGGTGGCCTTCGAGTGGAGAATAGAGAGCAAAACTTAGTTTGCAAGTCTACTGCCATCCTCTCAATGACATGTAGGTCCCACCCTTCACTCCCTCTTATCCTTTAAAATATCCCCAAAATTTGGCAAATGATGAAAATAAATTGTGGGAGTTCAAATCTGAATTGTATTTGGATAATTGGGCAAGTTTCATCCAAATTCAAATGTGCCTTTGAATTCTTTTCAATTTTAAGTCCTTTTGGAAAATGGGTAGCAAAATCTCTCCAAAATTCATGAAACTTTGCATACCCACTAATTTGGACCTAAGGAATTCAAAATTAAACCTGATTTTAAATTTGGCTGCTGCAAATGAGCTTTTTAACACAACAGTTTGCAATCCATTGTTTTGTCCTCATTTGAAATTTGAGTTGAACATTTAGTTGCAAAATATGGTTTTTAACTTTCAATTTCACATGTGACTTCAAACCTGTGGTTTTAATATACCTTGGTCCAAGCATGTAAATAAACATAAGCTTGTGTAGAGAGAACTCTATGTGCATCATCACATGTGAAAGTTTAAACAAGTCCCAATTTTCATACATATGAAACCAACTTGTGCAAACTTGAGTTTCTTTGTATTCATATTTTTGGGACCTTTACATACCTCCCCCCTTAAATGGAATCATGTCCCGAGATTACAAAAGATGAACGAGACGGGAGGGTAATTACAAAGTCTATGACAAAAGTTCCGGATAATTCCCGTGGATGTAATCTTCACTTTCCCACGTCACCTCTTTCCGCGGTATGATTACTTCACAGGACTTTGTAAAATTTCAAAGTCCGGTTTCGGGTGATCCAGGTCTTTTCATCGATAATCTGCACGGGTCGCTCAGTGTATGTGAGATCCGGCTTTAGCCTGTCAATGTCTTCGGTGCGGACAGCAGCGGTAAATTTGAGACACTACCGCAGCTGTGACACGTGAAATATGTCGTGAATACCAGCAACACTTGCCTGTAGTTACAGCCGGTAGGCTACGGTTCCGCACTTCTCTGTGATGGCAAACGGACCGATGAATCTGGGAGCAAGTTTCCCCTTGAGACCGAACCAATGAACTCCTTTCATCAGAGCCACACGAAGATACACGTGGTCTCCGACGTTGAAATGCAGAGGTCGACGCCTCTGATCCGTGTAGCTCTTTTGACGAGATTGGGCAGCTTTATGGTTTTCTTGTATTATTCGAACTCTCTCTTCGGCTTCATTGACAAGATCAACCCCGAACGTTACTCATTCACTGGACTCACACCAATTCAATGGTGTACGACACTTCCAGCCGTAGAGAGCTTCATATGGTGCTATTTTGATGCTCGTCTTATAACCATTGTTGTTCGAGAACATCGCCAACGGTAAGTGATCATCCCAGCTCTTACCGTGGTGGATGTCACACGCTCTTAGCATATCTTCAAGTATTTGATTCACCCTCTCAGTTTGCCCATCAGTTTGAGAGTGATATGCGGAGATTCTAATAAATTTGGTTCCCAAGGATGCGTGTAGCTGCTCCCAGAAACGGGCTACGAACAGCGATCCTCTGTCAGACACAATGGTACAGGGAACTCCATGTAAGCACAGGATCCGTGCTATGTACAACTCCGCATATTGCTTTGCGTTGTATCTTGTATGCACAGGGATGAAGTGTGCTGATTTGGTTGACCGGTCAACAATTACCCAAATCGAATCATGGTTGTGGGAGGTCATCGACAACCCGACGATGAAATCCATACACAAGTCTTCCCACTTCCATGCCGGTATTTGCAGTGGTTGCAGCAGGCCCGACTTCTTCACATGGTCGGCCTTGACTTTTCGACACGTATCACATTCCGAAACGTACTATTCAACTTCACGTTTCATATTGTGTCCATCAAAATTTCTTCCGGAGATCTTGGTACATTTTATTGCTGCCTGGATGAATGGAAAATTTGGACAAATGGGATTCATCCAAAATTTTCTTCCGTAGTCCCATATCCCGGGGTACTACTATCCAGTCGTTAAACCACAACGTACCTTCTTCGTCCTTCCGGAAGCATTTCATTGCACCGTTGTCTATTCTTCGCCGTATGTGAGACATACCCCTGTCTTTTCGTTGAGCCTCAATGATCTCCTCCCGGATGGTAGGGATGAAAGCGAGATTACAGAGTACTCCATACGGGATGACACGGAGACTTGGTTCTTCATCATCCATTTCAGCAATAGTCAAGTGATGGACATGCGCCTTAAGACTGAGCGCATCGGCGACCACATTCGCCTTTCCTGGATGATAATGAATCCCAAGTTCATAGTCCTTAATAAGCTCTAGCCATCTTCGTTGTCTCATGTTCAACTCTTTCTGAGTGAAGATGTATTTCAAGCTCTTGCGGTCGGTGTAGAGGTGTACAAGATTTCCGAGGAAGTAATGCCTCCACATCTTCAAAGCAAGGACCACGGCAGCTAACTGAAGATCATGAGTTGGATAATGCTGCTCATGGTTTCGGAGTTGACGAGATCCATAAGCGACCACTCTTCCTTCTTGCTTCAGCACGCAGCCAAGACCAATGCCAGATGCATCACAATAGACGTAGAATGGCTTTGTCGTATCCGGCTGAGCAAGAACTGGGGCTGTTGTGAGATGCTTCACTAGAGTCTTGAAGGCTTGTTCACACACAGCACCCCACACAAATCTGGTATTATTCTTTAATAATTCCATCATCGGTTCAGCGATCTTGGAGAAGCCTGGAATGAACCTCTGGTAATAACCCGCTAAACCGAGGAAGCTACGTATTTCATGCACAGAATTTGGTGACTCCCATTTCTGCAATTGGATAATCTTACTCGGATCTACAGTGATGCCCTCCGCTGAACTAATGTGTCCGAGAAAAGGTACTTGATTAATCCAAAATTCACACTTGCTGAATTTTGCATAGAGCTGGTGATCTCGCAATCTTTGTAGCACAATATGCAGATGCTCAGCATGTTCTTCCTCTGACTTGGAGTACACCAAGATATCATCGATAAAGACCACGACGAATTTATCCAACTCCGACATGAACACTGATTTCATCAGGTACATAAAGTGTGTCGGGGTGTTTGCCAAACCAAAAGACATAACGAGATATTCGTATAAAACATATCTCGTCAAGAATGCCTTCTTCGGAATATATTCTGCCCGGATTTTAATCTGATGATTTCCGGACCAATGATCCATCTTCGAGAATACCTTAGCACCCACTAATTGATCGAAGAGCATATCAATGCGGGGTAGTGGATACTTGTTCTTGATGGTCACAGCGTTAAGAGGACGATAATCAACACAAAGCCATAGTGTTTCGTCCTTCTTCTTGACAAAAAATTCTGAACAACCCCAAGATGACAAACTCGATCGTATACCTTGCTCATTAGGTCATTCAGCTGTGTCTTCAATTCTGCCAGTTCATTGGGTGCCATCTTGTACGGCCCTCGTGATATCGGTGTTGTTCCCGGCGCACGTTCAATTTTGAACTCTACGTCCCACTCGGGAAACATGCCCGATAAATCATCGGGAAACACATCAGGATATTCACGTACCACCGGAATGTCCTCTATCTTCACAATTTCCGTGTGGTTCAATGTTGCAATCTGTTGCCGACTGGCGCCTAGAAATAATATATGAAGACCGTGTTGTGGGGAGTTGAGCTCAACGGTCTTAGAGCTGATGTTAAGAACCGCATTGTGGTAATTCAACCACGACATCCCCAAAATGATGTCGATCTTCAGACCCTCAAGAATAATGAGAGTTGTGGGGTATATTCTACCCCCCCCCCAAACAAAGAGATGCTCGGGAGACAATGTTACTTGTGGTACTGCTGCCCCCGGGCGAAGATATGAGGTATTGGCTTTTTGTATAAACGGTTTGGAGCAGATGTTGAGCCACAAAATATTGGCTAATGAAGTTCTGTGTGGCACCGGAATCAAAGAGAATTAAAACCGGTAGCTGATTCAGAGAAAACATCCCTGCTAAAGCGGCTTCTCCTTCCGGAACATCATCAATCACTGTATAGTGAATGCTGCCCCTTGTCTGCCCTCTTTTCTGCAGATATTGGTACGGGTCTGAATATTGCAAATATGATGACCCACAGAGCCTTGAATTTCCTCCAGACAATACCTAGCATAATGACCCATACACCGACAAGTGAAATATGGATATCTCTCCGTTTCTTCACTGACTTGCGGTTGGATGCTAGGTATACATGGCTGCAGCGATGGAGCATAAACCACCGTCTGATGCTGCTGCTGTGAAGGTGGTACAAGTTGTGGTACTTGACCAGCAATCAACCTCTGAGGAGTTGATCGTACAGGTGGCCTCCATCTTTCACCAGATGGCGTTCGGTACACCAAACAGTATTTTTGGGGCACATAACTTGTGCTGGCCTGCTCGATCTCACTCATTATTCTTTTCTCAGCTTGCCACTCGAGTGTCGGCTTTTCTTGTATAAGATCTGCATTGACCATGTCGGTGTAATTGCCTTTGTTAAACATGGACAACTTCTCCTGTAATATCGCACTCAGGCCATGGAATAATAAATCACACCGTGCCTCTTCTTTCACCACAAATTCCGGAGCATATTGAGCCAAATGGTTAAACCTTTTGACATACTCAAGGACACTCATGTCCCCTTGCTTCAACATCATAAATTCCTTCCGCTTTGTCTTGATAATACCTATCGGTATGTGACGAGTATGAAAGGCTTCACAGAACTCACTCCATGTCAATTGATGGCCTTCTGGAATGGTGGCGAGATGCTCAACCCACCAGTTCCCGGCGGCTCCCTGAAGTTGTTGAGCGGCAAACCTTGTCTTCTGAACTTCGTCACACTCGAATACTACGAATTTAGACTCCATGACACGAAGCCACTAATCCGCTTCCACGGGTTCGGTAGCTTCCGTAAAGATTGGCGATTGAGTCGCCATGAAATCAAGATAAGCGTTCGGAGGTGGAATGACTTGTTGTGTGTTGTAGAGTACAACTTGTTGTACCAAAGCTTGGAGTAAGCGTGTGTTCTCTTGATCTGCTTCTTGGAGTACCCTTGACACGACCCCACGGTCTTGTCGAGCCAGGATCACGCTGAGGGGTACTGCATTGCACAGCACCGGATAACACACATACAAGGTACAAAGCGGAAGCAAAATTTTATTACATAAACTGGTTTATGAACATGTTTACATCAAAATAAGTCCAGTCTACACTCGCGGGCATAGACTATGCATCAAGTTCACGTTCAGCCCTTGAACGTGTCCTTGCTAGCACACACGCACACTAACTCTGCGGCGTGCACGACTCCCACTCGACGTGGTTCCCCTCCTGGGGTTCCGTCTCCTCTTCGGGAGTCCCTTCCTCATAGAACCCTGCAAAAGCTTCAAACACAAGCAGTGAGCACGAAGGCTCAGCAAGTCTGACCCGTCTCACCTAAACATGGAACTTCTATATGAGGGGTAATGGGTTACATGAAGTAAAAATCATTTGCAAGGACTCGCCTAATTAGTAGAACCTTATTTTCAGGTTTTAGCAGCAGGTTGTGGAGAACCTTACGCTAAGGCACATGAGAGAGCCACAATCAAACAAGAAACGCATTTCTCTCATGTACTTTTCCCAAAGTTGAAAAGAACTTTAGTTAGCTCTAAACTACAACAAACCATTAACAAGCAAAGTCCATCTTTCAATCAGCATCATTTTAACATGTGACAAGCCTGTTCTTTCTATGTCGCGGTACAGTGAACAAGTGGTACTCACTGACCGCGAGGGACGGCGATTATAATCGATTTACACCTGCAGGGTTACCCGAACAATCCGTCACGTACGCCCGTACTCGATGTTGCCTACAACAACCATCACGGACGCTGTACGCGACTACCTTTCACCCGTTAGACAAATGTTGAACCGGTCCAATCGTCCCGAGCAAGAGGTCTCTGCACGCGCATCTCAGTGCCGCCAGCCGATTTACACCTCGAGCTCTCAACCTACCCTCTGAACGACCAGCTATGCCTCAACACCCAGCTACCCGAGTTACATCAGTTTCCCGGTTCCCATATAGCCGGTAGGTCTTCGGTACTGTTCGAGCTTGTTCAACAGGACCGCACATGGCTCGGTCCTCAATCGACACAAGCGGAGCTACAGCACCCAGGCCCCAAAGTCCTGCTGACCTTACCCTCCGCTTGGTCTCATTTTTCTTGGCATGTGTCTCATGTGCTTTCACTACCCGAGTCGAGTGCCTCTAGCCTATGCTCGCGAGTAGTTCCAACTACTCGACTTGTACCGAATCCTACTCTATCTTAGCAATGCAGTGGCTAACGAGGTTTTCAATCCTAATCCCAACCCATGGCTTTCTTGGCTATGCACTTGGGTTTCCAAACAAGACTCTAATGCAAAGAATATAGTAAGCAAGTATGTGCTCAAAACAATAAAAACTTGTAAAAAGGTTAATGCAAACCGGAGCTTGCCTTGCTGCTCTTGGTCGTAGGCTAGCTGTTCCTCCGGAGAAACAAAGTCTAGGACTTCGGGTTCCTCCTCGATCTTAGCGACTACATGATAGAAGCAATACATGTATTAATTTAAATGCAGTTGTATTAAATTTTAAATTGTGAAGTCTATAACTCTTACTAGACAAGCCCAATGACTGTGAAATTTTTACTGTGGCTTGGTTACAAACTAAACAGAGACTTGGTCAAGTTTTAGTTGCAGCAAAGCTCATTTGAGCCCTCCACAATTAATCATGTACTTGACCTTAATTGAGGCTTTTAGGGTGTTCTAAGGATTTTCATGAAACAAACTATGACTTTCTGAAAACTAGATTTTCAGAGGGTTCTAATGGAGTTGGTCTCACTTAATTTGAAGGTTCCTAATTAAAGATATGAGCTAAACAATTTCATAGAAAATTCTGAAAATGTTTCTGAACATTTTCTATTTTCTCTGGAACAGTTTCACTAATAACACCATTAGGTGGATCAAATGAGCTCAAATGGATCTGAAATTTTTATGGTAGTTCAGGGATATTTTTGTGAACATCCCAGCAAAATTTCAGGATCTTCCTCCAAAGGATTTTCCAGTTAAAATTCCAAACATTTTAAACTTTGAGGAATTAATTCTGGAGAATTAAGGATTTTCATGAAGTGAAACTTGATTTGCTGGAAAGTTCTCAGAGAGCTGAATCCAGAAAAATTTGGTTCACTTGATTTGGAGCTTTCTAGCCAATGTTATGAGGATTTGAAGTTTGGAAGAATTCTGAAAATCGGGGAAAAGTTTAAACTTGCAAGTGGGCCCCGGGGACATGCGCCGCACGCCGAGGCGACCGCACACTGTGGCCCACAGGGTCTTTACGCGCCAGCACACCCGATCCCGGCCACACCCCAATCGTGATTTAAAATATCTGTTGCTGACAGCTGGGGTCCACCCCCTTCTTCAACCTCGCGACGCCCGCGCTCTGCCGCCGGGGAACATCGCCGGAGAGCTCGCCGCCGGCTTCTGTAAAGCTCCAAACTTCACGATTTTGGCCGCCCCTGCCTACTTTCACTCGGGGAACAGGATTCTGGGGTCAGCTCGTCATGACAACGGCCGGTGCATGGTCGGCGACGAGCCGCCGCCTCGGAAAGACTTCGGCCATGTCGGCTGACTTCCCTAGCACCTCAACTACTCGAGCAACCGGTCAGGAAGCATCAGTGGACCTCAGGGAAGGTCGACATGAGCTTGAGGCAGCTCGGGGACGACCCGAAGTAGGTCCCCACCGTGCGCCCGACGCCTCCCGTTTGTCCCGCCGTTGATAAACTTCGAAATACGCCGGTTGCAGAGGTTCTCCAGCCAAAGGTTGTGAAGGCAACTTGTGCGTTACCGTGTCTAGTTTACGTGAGAGCGAATTGAGGCCCTCTAATCCTTTGTAGAGTTCGAATTCGACGGACCTGCACCCGAAGGTCATCCTGCACACCGAAAGGGGAAAACTGGAAATTCGCCGCCGGTGAGCAAACACTCGGGCTGTGGCTCGGGGGTGAGCAGCACCGGTCACCAGCGCGTCTAAGGGTGCCTTGGCTCGGGCGTGACAACACCACGGTTGGGCTGTCCACGGGAGCCCGAGGTGCGGCGGTTCTAAGTCACCGAATTGATCTTTCGGCATAGCCGATATCAATCGGTTTCAGCTGAATTCTAGCAGCGGGGAAGACGGAGGAAGGTTTCTAGTACCTTGCCGTGGCTCTGGAGGGGACGGAGAGGCGGTGATCAAGCTTCCCTGATCAGCTCCGAGTGATCGGCAGCGATGGCGCGGTTCTGATGCAAGGAGGCAGTAGAGTGAGCGGTGCTCGCTCCGATCAGGGCAGTGGCGTAGATAAGGGGGCTGTGAGGCGGTTCAGCACGTCGGGGCGGCAAGCAGGTGGTGTCCCGATCGCCTCTTCACCGTGGCGGCTGCTCAGTCCGGTGCAAGAACCCGAGCTGGGTTTTCAGTCGGTTTGAGTTGGAGTAGTGGCTGACATGTGTGTCCCACTTCCAATTTTAACCTCTGAAATTTACTCCTAATCACTGTTATAAACAGTGAGCCCCATACTACCCCTGGTACTTCAAATTATTCACCCATGAGCCATTTGAATTGAGTAGAATTCATATTGGGTTTGATTTGAATGAATTTCAGCACAAGTTCAGTTTTCAATTCAAATAAAGTTTGAATTTGTCCCACTTAGCTCATGTCAAGATCAACTCCAAATGGAGTGAAAATTGGTGTGTGAGCTCACAAAAATGTGCTGAATAAGAATATGCCTCCCACTTTTAAATTCATGGGATAAAAACAGTTTGAATTTCAATATGGTTTCAAACTGCCCTCTTTCTAACTATACCCAAAATGACCTCAACAAGGTTTTGAATTTGGGTGAAACTTGGCATGGACATCCTTAGCAATGTGTAGGAGTTTTCATATGTCCAGCCCACCTATATCACATGTGGGAGATACCACTTTTGCAATATGTGAGTTTGTTCTCTAATGAGCATGTTGATGGTGGTTACTTGCTCTTCATTTGTGTTCATCACCTTTCCTCAAATGAGGTGTGTGTGTGTATGGTGATGAACACTTCAATTATGTGTCAAAAACTGAGGCCCTTACATCCCTCCCCCCTAAAAGAATCTCGTCCCGAGATTATAAGTTGAAAATGAGGGGGAGGACGGTGGAAAATTTACCGCATATGCGACGTGAAAAAGTCGGGGTAGTTAGTGAGAAGGAATTCTTCGCTCTCCCATGTCGCTTCATCCATGGAGTGATTACTCCATAGAACCTTGTAGAACCACAACGTACGGTTGCGTGTGGTTTGGGCCTTTTCATCAATAATCTGCACCGGTTCCTCCTGATAGGTGAGATCCGGTTGCAGTTCTTCAATATCTTCCAGCTGAACGGTAGTTGATAGCTTAAGACACTTTCTCAGCTGGGCAATGTGAAAGACGTCATCCACACCGGAAAATGCTTCTGGTAATTTCAGCCGGTATGCCACTGATCCACATCTTTCGGTAATCTGGAATGGACCGATGAATCGGGGTGCCAACTTTCCTCACACCCTAAATCTGTTTACGCCCTTCATTGGAGACACCCGTAGGTATACGGGATCTCCAACTTCGAATTGTAATGGGCGCCATCTCCGGTCCGCATACTGTTTCTGACGGGATTGAGCGGCTTTTAGGTTCGCTTGAATCAGTCGAACCTTTTCTTCCGCGTTGTTGACAAGGTCAATCCCGAAGGTAACCCTTTCGCCAGACTCACACCAGTTCAATGGTGTGCGGCATTTCCTACCGTATAGCGCCTCGTAGGGCGCCATCTTTATACTGGCTTGGTACCCATTGTTGTACGAGAACTCGGCTAACGGCAAGTGATCATCCCAATTCTTGCCGTGGTTGATAGCGCAAACTCGTAGCATGTCTTCTAAGATCTGATTTACCCGCTCCGTCTGCCCATCCGTCTGCGGGTGGTAGGCTGAACTATGGATCAGCTTCTTCCCCAAGGCAGCGTGTAGCTGCTCCCAAAAACGGGACACAAATAAAGTGCCCCGATCCGATATGATGGTACGGGGTACGCCGTACAAGCATAGGATCCGTGAGATGTACAGTTCAGCGTACTTCTTGGCGTTGTAGTTGGTGTTGACCGGGATGAAATGGGCAACTTTGGTGAGCCGATCGACGATCACCCACACAGAATCATGCTTTTGAAGAGTTGTGGGTAAACCGACGATGAAGTCCATGCTCACATCCTCCCACTTCCAGGCAGGAATGCCCAGTGGTTGCAGCAGTCCCGGTTTCCGCATATGGTCTGCCTTCACCCTTCGACATGTATCACACTCGGACACGTATTTTGCAGTCTCCCGCTTCATCCGTGTCCACCAAAACTTGCTTCTGAGTTCTTGATACATCTTGTTGCTGCCGGGGTGAATAGAAAACTTTGACAAGTGAGCCTCATCAAAGATTTTCTTCCGTAATTCCGGGTTACGGGGTACGATGATCCGGTCCTCGAACCATAGGACGCCGTCTCCGTCCTTCCGGGAAACATTTCAGCTCCCCACTGTCTACACGTCTCCGCAAATGTGACATGCCCTTGTCATTCTTCTGGGCTGCCGCTATCTCTTCACGGATGGTGGGGATCAAAGCTAGGTTGTAGAGAGCTCCGTGTGGAATCACATGTAGTGGTGGTTCGCTCTCTTCCAACGGTGTGATGGTCATATTTTTGACGTGTGACTTGCGGCTCAGCGCATCTGCCACTACGTTTGCCTTGCCCTGATGATAATGGATGTCTATTTCGTAATCCTTTATCAGTTCTAACCATCTTCGTTGCCTCATGTTCAGCTCCTTCTGAGTGAATATGTACTTGAGGCTTTTGTGGTCGGTATATAAATGTACGAGGTTACCGAGTAGGTAGTGCCTTCACATTTTCAGCGCAAGTACCACGGCAGCGAGCTCCAAATCGTGGGTTGGATAATTCTGCTCATGTTTTCTAAGCTGCCGTGATCCATACGCGACCACTCTTCGGTCTTGCATCAGCACACATCCGAGCCCAATGCCAGATGCATCGAAGTACACATCGAACGATTTTGTTGTGTCTGGCTGCGCTAAAACCGGTGCGGATGTCAAGTGCTTGACTAAAGCCTGGAATGCTGCTTCACATGCTGGACTCCAAACATATTTGGTAGCCTTCCTTAGCAGCTCTGTCATTGGCTTGGCAATCTTCGAGAAGTTCGGAATGAACCTCCGATAATGTCCCGCGAGTCCGAGGAAACTCCGTACCTCATGAACAGTTCTCGGGGATTTCCAATTCATCACTTGAGTGATCTTGCTCGGGTCTACAGCGATACCCTCCGCTGAGATGATATGCCCGAGAAAAGGCACTTGCGATATCCAAAACTCGCATTTGCTGAATTTCGCGTATAACTTGTGATCCCGCAGCCGTTGCAAGACTATACACAGATGTTTCTTGTGATCTTCCTCCGACTTGGAATATACCAGGATGTCGTTGATGAAGACCACGACAAACTTGTCCAGCTCCGGCATGAATACCGAGTTCATCAAGTACATGAAGTGAGCTGGAGCATTGGTGAGGATGAAGCATGACCAGGTACTCATAAAGTCCGTACCTCGTCGAGAAAGCCGTCTTCGGAATGTCCTCAGCCCTTATCTTAATCTGATGGTACCCGGATCTTAAGTACATTTTGGAAAAGATCTTTGCTTCGACCAACTGATCAAACAACATGTCGATCCGTGGCAACGGGTACTTGTTCTTGATGGTTACGGCATTTAATGGACGATAGTCCATGCAAAGCCGCAACGTCTCATCCTTCTTCTTGACAAATAATGCCGAAGAGCCCCATGGCGAGGAGCTCGGCCTAATAAAACCCTTCTCCAGAAGGTCCGTGAGCTGAGTCTTCAGTTCAGCCAACTCCTTGGGCGCCATCTTGTACGGCCTTCGGGATATTGGCATGGTTCCCGGGGCAAGTTCAATCTTGAACTCCACCTCTCTATCAGGCGGCATCCCCGGCAAATCATCCGGGAATACATCAGTGAACTCTTGGACCACTGGAATATCTTCCAATCTGATGGTTGTGGCTTGATAGACACTTGGAAGTTTTATTCCTGGACTGTACAGAAATAATGAGTGAGACTCGTGCACTTCTGAGTACAAGTGCACCACTCGAAGGACGGTGTCTAAAGCAGCGCCGTGGCGGGTTAACCACGACATCCCTAAGATGACATCGACCTTTTGTCCCTCTAAGATTATGAGAGACGTAGGGTACTCTACCCTCTAAGCACAATGGCGCTTTTGGGACCATCATGCTTGCTGAAGTTTTCCCACCCGGTGAACAGATCACATAATGACTATCGGTGGGTAGTATTTGCAAGCTATATTTATCAATGAAAGCTTGGCTAATGAAGCTATGCGTGGCGCCTAAATCAAATAGTATTATAGCGGGATGCTGGTGGAGTTGGAACATACCCGCAAGGATTGGCTCGCCCTCCGGCACATCCTCTATGGCAAGCTGGTGGACAGTGCCGGGCCTATGGTTAGCCCGCCGTGCATTAGTAGGGTTCCGGGGTTTATTCCTCCCCGGAAACTGCGGTGCCACTCCGCCGCCTTGCCTCTCTGGGCAACTGCTCGCGAAGTGTCCTAGACGACCACACTTGTAACATGTGGCCGCTGCTGGTGTAGTGCTCGGGGGACGAAAGCCCAGCATGCGCTGCTGAGGTGCATACGCACGCGGCATCGTCCGCTGCTGCTGTTGTTGTTGTGGAGGTGGTACTGGCAGTGCCGGCCTGAATGCCGGTGAAGAGTATGGTCGACTGCGGAACGGCATCGACCGCTGTGGTGGCTGCCAGCGTGGACCTGATGGTGGGCGATTCACCATCAGAAACTTCTGAGAAGGACCGCTTCCTTCTCCGCTGCTTTGCGGCGCGCTTCGCTTTCGCTCCGCCGCTGCTAACTCCTTGCCGGAGTCCTCCTGAACAATCGCAGCATCAATGATGTCGTTGAGGCTGCCGCGATTGAACATCGCCAACTTGTCCTTCAGGAGCGGGTTAAGCCCCTGGTAAAAGTGGTCCCGCCGCTTCTCGTCAGTATCTGCGTGATACGACACGTAGAGCGCGAGATCGTTGAACGCCCTGGAGTATTCCAGCGAGTTCCGGCTCCCTTGCTGCAGGTGTAAGAACTCCTGCATCTTTCTTTTCATCAGACCTGGCGGTATATGATAGGCCCTGAAGGCCGTCCGGAACTCCGCCCAGGTCATCACTCGGTCGGTGGGCTGTGAAGCACAGAAGTAGGCCCACCACGCGCTCGCGGATCCTTAGAACTGCTGGACAGCGAACTGAGTCTTGCGCTGCTCGCTTATCTGGAGCAGCCCGAACTTCATCTCTATCGCGCGGAGCCAATTGTCCGCGTCAAGAGGTTCATCCGCCCTTGAGAATACAGGGGGATGAGTCGCCAGGAAGTCGGAGTAGGAGCTCTGTTGACGCTCCTCACGGTCTTGACGTCTCTCTGGGCGAGACGTATTGGCGATAAGCGTTTGCAGCAACTCTGTGTGCTGCTGATGTGAACCCGCCATTGCCGCGACGATGTCGGCCAATGTACCGTTGGCAGTGGCGGTGGCGGTGTTTGCTGTTGCTGTTTCTGTTGTTGCTGCTGCGGTCCCGAGAAGTCCTCGGGAGGCTGTTGGGAGGTCTCTCCCCCTTGACTAGTACCCCCAACATCCGGGTTGGCATGAGTACGCGTCATTCTGAAATTCAAAACAGCAGCAATTAGCACATGTCTTACTTAAAAATTTCCATATGCAACAGTAGGTATTGAGGTGACACATGAATAATTTGCACAACATTCACATATATTGATAAAGCATAAACTTTATACAAGATACATCATTCTCGGGTCTCTGAGAAGTCGTGCTCATGTCGTCACTACCTATACATACTCTACTGTGTACACGACATGTCACCGATTACAAAATTTGGGCTACACTACCCTAGCTGCCCTACATGGCAACTGTAACCCCCTACTCGGAGTAGAACTCGACCTCCTGCGGGTCATCCTCCTCCGGTACCTCTGCTGGTGGCTCTGGATCTACCACCTCTTCTCCCATCCAGGGTTCTCCCATTGCTGGAAGACCCAAGACCACCGGTATGCCCAATACCGGAGGTACGAGGTCCTGCAAAGCGTGCACCTCGTCCATAGCCTGGTTGTAATCTTCTTCCCAGCCTTGCCCTTCCTCAATAGCGTCGTCCCGCTCTTGAGTAAGTTCCTCGTTCTGCTGGGTCAGATTTTGTACCAGTTGTTGCAACGCCGCGATGTCGACACGGCTCTTCTTCTTTGCCTTTTTCAGACGATGCAACTGATTGTGTTGTTCATTCAGTCGCTTTATCGTCGGAAGGAGCACATTGCGGAGTGCGCTGTGAGCACTCTCGAAATGGTCTCCACGGCTTGTGCTCTCCTTGAGTTTTGTGGCGAGATGCTCCGTATGAACAGCTTGGCTGTCCATCACGGCGTTTCCCGCCCTCATCTGGAGGCTGAGATTTGCCTCCGCGGGATTGTACCTTGGGCAACTAGGGTCCGTTGCCTCCAGGTACCTCTCTTCCCACACATGCTGAGCCCGTCCCTCCACCGGAACGAGCGCGTATGGAGTGCCCTCCATAGCCTGCACGTGTAGTTGGCAGAAACGTGACATGGTGTCACGGGCTGCCACCTGCCACATCCCTTCCGGTTGTCTTCCTCTCACCGTGACGGTGAATGGCACCCAACCGGGTGCCGTAGGTCCTGCAGGGACCTCGACATGGATCGTCCACGTCTTGTTCCCCTCTTTGCCTTCTTCCTTGGCGAAGTACTGCGGCATCTGGTTGTACCCGAAATATTGGAGCATTTGCCACAATGCTTCCGGGTAGCCGCTACGGTGAGAACAGTGGGACACCACCCACCCGTTCTCCATCTGTTTATCTGCTGTCATATGTAAAAATATATTTGAGAAATGTCAAATATTTATTTAAATAGTAAACCTATGATTTATAACATCAGACATGTCATTAAGCCCATAAAACTTGGAAACATAGTTCAAATTTTAAACAAATTTGACTGCTGATCTGCTGTTCCCATGACAGCCCTGACCAGTTTCCATTTCAACCTGATTTAAGCCATGTTGAAGGCAAAACCAATTCTGGAGCTCGACGTCAAAGATAAAGCTAACTTCAATAGCTTTCCAGAAAGTATTTGCTTGGCCTAAGATCTGTCCTGGTTCAAAAGTTATGAAATGTCAAAGTTAACAGAATTTCTGGGGAAAATTGGACAGCACCTCCCTGCTTTAGGTACTGATTTGCTCCAAGGATTCCAGTTAATTCTGTTCCTAATCTGACAAAACCTTATGTTACAAAGTTGTAACCTATCTCATAAGCTTTCCAGAACTACCTCATTTTCTATTTTTGGATTTTTAAGCAGGAAGTTATGCTTAATTTACAGAGAGTTTACAGAGAGTCTTTACTCTGTCCTGTTTTCTGGACAGTTTCAACTCTACTGCAGTTTTCGAGTGGTTAAGGGATGAAACACCTCTGGACCTCAACAGAAAAGTTATAAAGCTCTTCCAAAGCTTTCCAGAAATGTATCATATGACCCCAACCTCGAAAGAACTCAACCTCTAACCTCTGATTAACTTCAGCCTTGATTCAGCCGAAAACAGAGTGCTCTGTCCTTAACAACCTATAAGTTGAAAACTTGTTAAATTTGAATATCTTGTTCAAGGGAAGGAGTTACATCAAGTTTTACTACTTTAGATCAAAACCTTCAAGTTTTAAATGAAGTTGTTCATTTAATGGGGTGTGATGTCGATGCGTCACCAGATTATGTCGGTACTACGTCCTCACAAAGAAAAACCTATACCGGACTTAGCCGGCTTCGTTAATTCAGTGGCACTAAACGTCACTCGCACACGGATGCTACACGTCTACCGTTTCATGGTCAGGCTACCTGCAGAAACTCAAACAATTATCAGACTCGGCTGCAGACCGAGCCCGGAATCCACACAGTTCGTACACCCGGCCGTCATCACTCGCCCGGATGTTCTCAAGCCAAACACGCCTTGAGTTACGTGTCCACGTTTCAGACCACGTGACGGGGTCTCCCAAGTTGCACCACGCACGCCAGCGACAGATGTTGCTCGAATACCCCAAACGACATGAAGAGTCGTAGAGGATATCAAAGCGGGTCGGGTTACCTGCCACCCGTGGGGCTCCACCCTTCAGCTTGTGCGCACTGGTGGACAGCGCTTACGTGCACCCCCCAAGACATAAACGTCCCGAGATGCACAATTTTCCGACATAATCAAATAAGTTAATATGCCACTTTCTATACACTAATAACATCCTTATACGGGCTACTATCTCGTTCCTCACCGGATTTTTGAAAAAGATGACCTTTTTAGTGCGTTAAAACTCAAGTGAGCTCTGATACCACGCTGACACGACCCCACGGTCTTGTCGATCAAGGATCACGCTGAGGGGTACTGCGTTGCACAGCACCGGATAACACACATACAAGGTATAAAGCGGAAGCAAAATTTTATTACATAAACTGGTTTATGAACATGTTTACATCAAAATAAGTCCAGTCTACACTCACGGGCGTAGACTACGCATCAAGTTCACGTTCATCCCTTGAACGTGTCCTTGCTAGCACACACGCACACTAACTCTGCGGCGTGCACGACTCCCACTCGACGGGGTTCCCCTCCTGGGGTTCCGTCTCCTCTTCGGGAGTCCATTCCTCATAGAACCCTGCAAAAGCTTCAAACACAAGCAGTGAGCATGAAGGCTCAGCAAGTCTGACCCGTCTCACCTAAACATGGAACTTCTACATGAGGGGTAATGGGTTACATGAGGTAAAAATCATTTGCAAGGACTCACCTAATTAGTAGAACCTTATTTTCAGGTTTTAGCAGCAGGTTGTGGAGAACCTTACGCTAAGGCACATGAGAGAGCCGCAATCAAACAAGAAACACATTTCTCTCATGTACTTTGCCCAAAGTTGAAAAGAACTTTAGTTAGCTCTAAACTACAACAAACCATTAACAAGCAAAGTCCATCTTTCAATCAGCATCATTTTAACATGTGACTAGCCTGTTCTTTCTACGTCACGGTACAGTGAACAAGTGGTACTCACTGACCGTGAGGGACGGCGATTATAATCGATTTACACCTGCAGGGTTACCCGAACAACCCGTCACGTACACCCGTACTCGATGTTGCCTACAACAACCATCATGGACGCCGTACGTGACTACCTTTCACCCGTTAGCCAAATGTTGAACCGGTCCAATCGTCCCGAGCAAGAGGTCTCTGCACGCGCATCTCAGTGCCGCCAGCCGATTTACACCTCGAGCTCTCAACCTACCCTCTGAACGACCAGCTATGCCTCAACACCCAGCTACCCGAGTTACATCAGTTTCCCGGTTCCCATATAGACGGTAGGTCTTTGGTACTGTTCGAGCTTGTTCAACAGGCCCGCACATGGCTCGGTCCTCAATCGACACAAGCGGAGCTACAGCACCAAGGCCCCAAAGTCCTGCTGCCCTTACCCTCCGCTTGGTCTCATTTTTCTTGCCATGTGTCTCATGTGCTATCACTACCCGAGTCGAGTGCCTCTAGCCTATGCTCGCGAGTAGTTCCAACTACTCGACTTGTACCGAATCCTACTCTATCTTAGCAACGCAGTGGCTAACGAGGTTTTCAATCCTAATCCCAACCCATGGCTTTCTTGGCTATGCACTTGGGTTTCCAAACAAGACTCTAATGCAAAGAGTAAAGTAAGCAAGTATGTGCTCAAAACAATAAAAACTTGTAAAAAGGTTAATGCAAACCAGAGCTTGCCTTGCTGCTCTTGGTCGTAGGCTAGATGTTCCTCTGGAGTAACGAAGTCTAGGACTTCGGGTTCCAACTCGACCTTAGCGACTACATGATAGAAGCAATACATGTATTAATTTAAATGCAGTTGTATTAACTTTTAACTTGTGAAGTCTATAACTCTTACTAGACAAGCCCAATGACTGTGAAACTTTTACTGTGGCTTGGTTACAACCTAAACAGATACTTGGTCAAGTTTTATTTGCAGCAGAGCTCATTTGAGCCCTCCACAATTAATCATGTATGTGACCTTAATTGAAGGCTTTTAGGGTGTTCTAAATATTTTCATGAAACAAACTATGACTTTCTGAAAACTAGATTTTCAGAGGGTTCTAATGGAGTTGGTCTCACTTAATTTGAAGGTTCCCAATTAAAAATATGAGCTAAACAATTTCAGAGAAAATTCTGAAAATGTTTCTGAACATTTTCTATTTTCTCTGGAACAGTTTCACTAATCACACCATTAGGTGGATCAAATGAGCTCAAATAGATCTGAAATTTTTATGGTAGTTCAGGGATATTTTGGTGAACATCCCAGCAAAATTTCAGGATCTTCCTCCAAAGGATTTTCCAGTTAAAATTCCAAACAGTTTAAATTTAAGGAATTAATTCTGGAGAATAAAGATTTTCATGATGTGAAACTTGATTTGCTGGAAAGTTCTCAGAGAGCTGAATCCAGCAAAATTTGGTTCCCTCGATTTGGAGCTTTCTAGCCAAAGTTATGAGGATTTGAAGTTTGGAAGAATTCTGAAAATCGGGGAAAAGTTTAAACTTGTGAGTGGGCCCCGGGGACACGCGTCGCACGCCGAGGCGAGCGCACACTGCGGCCCACAGGGTCTTTGCGCGCCAGCACACCCGATCCCGTCCACACCCCGATCCCGATTTAAAATATCTGTTGCTGACAGCTGGGGTCCACCCCCTTCTTCAACCTCGCGACGCCCGCGCTCTGCCGCCGGGGAACTTCGCCGGAGAGCTCGCCGCCGGCTTCTGTAAAGCTCCAAACTTCACGATTTTGGCTGCCCCTGCCTACTTTCACTCGGGGAACAGGATTCTGGGGTCAGCTCGTCATGACAACGGCCGGTGCATGGTCGGCGACGAGCCGCCGCCTCGGAAAGACTTCGGCCATGTCGGCTGACTTCCCTAGCATCTCAACTACTCGAGCAACCGGTCAGGAAGCATCAGTGGACCTCAGGGAAGGTCGACATGAGCTTGAGGCAGCTCGGGGACGACCCGAAGTAGGTCCCCACCGTGCGCCCGACGCCTCCCGTTTGTCCCGCCGTTGATAAACTTCGAAATACGCCGGTTGCAGAGGTTCTCCGGCCAAAGGTTGTGAAGGCAACTTGTGCGTTACCGTGTCTAGTTTATGTGAGAGCGAATTGAGTCCCTCTAATCCTTTCTAGAGTACGAAGTCGACGGACCCGCACCCGAAGGTCGTCCTGCACACCGAAAGGGGAAAACTGAAAATTCGCCGCCGGTGAGCAAACACTCGGGCTGTGGCTCGGGGGTGAGCAGCACCGGTCACCAGCACGTCCAAGGGTGCCTTGGCTCGGGCGTGACAACGCCCCGGTTGGGCTGTCCACGGGAGCCCGAGGTGCGGCGGTTCTAAGTCACCGAATTGATCTTTCGGCATAGCCGATATCAATCGGTTTCAGCTGAATTCTAGCAGCGGGGAAGACGGAGGAAGGTTTCTAGTACCTTGCCATGGCTCTGGAGGGGACGGAGAGGCGGTGATCAAGCTTCCCTGATCAGCTCCGAGTGATCAGCAGCGATGGCGCGGTTCTGATGCAAGGAGGCAGTAGAATGGGTGGTGATCGCTCCGATAAGGGCGGTGGCGTAGATAAGGGGGCTGTGAGGCGGTTCAGCACGTCGGGGCGGCAAGCAGGTGGTGTCCCGATCGCCTCTTCGCCGTGGCGGCTGCTCAGTTATAACACCCCAAAACCTGTTAAGAGGGGAATTTTAAAAAAATTTTGGACGTGTTGCATGTGGTGCAAAAATTCAAATTCAAACTAGAATTCAAATTAAACTCAAAACAGAAATGAAAAAGAAAAAGAAAAAGAAAAAAATAAACCTCCCCGGCCAGTGGGCCGAAACCCACCAGCCGGCCCACTCACCCCCGCGCCAGCCCGCAGCCGCGCGCCCCCCCTCTTTCCCGCTGACACGCGGGGCCCGCCATCCTTCTTCCTCCTCGCGCCCGCGCTCGGCCGGCCGGGACTCTTCTCACCTCCGAATCAAAACCGCCCCGGATACTCGCGTATCCCAGCCGAATTTCGGTTCTGGACGACGCAAACTCGATCACAACCGAACGCCGCCCCTCCCCGGCTATATAAACACCGACATCTTCCCGATTTTCACCCACGATCAGCCGCTTTTTCTTCCGGTGAGAACCCGAGTTTCTCTGGCCAATTCAGCTCGATCTTCGCTCGGGAATTCTGATCTAACGCGCTGATCTTGACCCACCGCCTCCGGGGAATCACGCAGGTGCAGAAAACTCGGTGGTTTGCGCCTCAAACACAGCGCCGACGAGCCTCACCGTGAATTCACCTCGGACATCGTCGCCGATCGTTTTCCAGTACCTCCGAGCTCAAGAAAACCCCCGAGGTGAGATCCCCGACCTCCCCTCCACCGATCTATGCCATGAAATCCCAGTTTTAGGAAGAATTGACGAAGATCCGAAGCTCTCCGGCGAGATCGCCGCCTCCCGCCGCAGCGCGCCATCGGGAAGCGCCGCCCGCGCTCGATCAGAGCGACGTGGCCGCTTGTGTGCTGTTTATTTTAAATCGCACGGTAGAATTTAAATCCCCGCGTACCGGTTCGGCGTTATAATCTCAGCCGTCTGTTTTAAATCAGACGGTCCACGTCAGCCCCGCGTTATAAAGGCCGGGATTCTTACGCGCGACCCCCTGGGGTTCTCGGAAAATACGAGCTAGCCCCGAAAACTTCTGATCTAGCCCCTGGAACTTCAGAAATTCATGTAAATTCAATTAAAAATCAGTTTTAGCCCCTGGACTTAATAAAAATTTGCAAAACCCCTCTGTTATGCATAGTTAGGCCCCTGTAAATTCTTAAAATAATATAATAGACCCTGTAGTGGGGTGAGTTTACCTTTTTAACCCTATGTGATATTAAATTTAGGATTTTGAATATGTGATTAGTATTTAAAATTTAAAAGATGGGACAAACACATGGTAAATTCAAATTTAAAACTTTCTTAGTACTTGGAAAATTTTGGAGTGTGATAAAAATAGATTTTTGGCTGAAATGAATCTGTCTAATTGATTATTCACATTTATTTGTTATAGGGACACATTTTTAAGTAGAGAATAATTCTGAAAATTGATAAAATAAATTTAAATTAGTTCACATCAGAGGAGAAGTTCAAAATATATTATTTAATATTTTAGACCAAAACCTATTCTGTTTAGATGAGGTGTCTTACTATTTTCATAATAAAGTTCACATTTAGGCATAGGAAATAAATCTGAAAACATAGCAAGCTAGGTATGAATAACTAGAAAATGATAAACGAAGTTTCCAAAATCCAAAGAATTCAGTTTAGGGTTGGTAGAAGGTCTGAAGACACATTTGGAGTAGGAAAATACCTTCCATGCATACTTGGTAGCTAAAATGTGTATCAATTGAATATAAAGAATTTATTTAAATTGGAAATTCATATATAGTACGCAAACATAAATATGAATACAAAAGTAGAAATCATATGCACATGTTTAAAAGTGCATGTAAGCCCAAAATCAACACACATATAGTAACCACAACACATAGAAATGTGAATGGCTTTCATAAATGTGAATGTGTGGTTTGTATGAAGTAGAAGTGTGAACTATGTCTTATGGATTGTTGCTTTCTTTTGCTATGTATGATGGTATGAGTAGAACCTGCTCCAGAGCAAGTTCTTCCTTTCCAAGATCAGGACTACCCACTCCCAGAGCAGCAGGAAGAAGGCAAGTGTCCTTGACCACTTTGATCATATGCTAGGATGTGTAGATAGAATTATTTGCATTGTCAATTGAAATATGAAACCCGTGCTAGGAAGTCTCCCTAGAATTGCATTACCTTGTTTCCTTGTAGCTTGGGATGGGATTTATTTTATCATGTCATTTATTATTATGCATATGCTTAGCCATGCTTAGAATGGGATAATTGGGATATGAGATCATCAGTTTATTTACCATACTCTTGAATGAGATGTTATGAGTTATGTAGAGGTAGGGATCAAGGCAAGTTGGATGAATTGGTTGGTGCTGGGTGCACGAGACTCGGGTTTGTGTTTAGTACTTGCCTGGATCCTAAGGACTGGTTCATGGAGCATGTAACCTGGCTTTACCATGCCAACCACATGCTGAGATGGGGCAGCTTGGCCAATTAATTAGGTGTATCCCCGGCGTAGTATGGGTGTGTTGGATGGTGCGGGGAATAGGTGTCAGCTGGACTACCATATGAACCGCAAGGTTCAAGAGGGGGCCACTGCAGCAGGGTTGGAGCCTCTTGTATGCTGTTAGGGGTGAAACCTCAGTGGGCCCACGCTCGTCGGGAATCCCTTTGTAAAGGCTTCGTAGTGATCTCCTGGCTACACACCTGGGAAGTGTGAATGTGGTTCGTAGCCACTGGCATAATGGAGGTTCCTTTAGTCCACCCGGCAACGGGGGATGAAATCACTACATGTGGGTACAGTGGTGCAAACTCTGCAGAGTCAAAACTGTCATGACAGCCGTGCTCACGGTCAAGAGCGGCTTGGACTTATTCATGATTAGAGAATGATGGATTTGGAAGTTGTGGATGTTAAGCGGGAAGCTTAACATTGGAAATAATGTTATGGTTATTTGATCATGATGATGGTTGGGAGATTGGGACCATTTCACCTAGGTAGTAATGTAGGTGCTTAATAAGCTAAGGTGATAGGTATTAATTGCGTAGTGCTTCAACCATGAGTTCAACCTCTCCTTGTTCTAGCCATGCATGTCATAACCTTCCCCCACTTGCTGAGTAACATCGGTACTCAATCTTGCATATTTGTTGGTTTATATTGCTGCTCAGGTCAAGATAATGAAGTGGTGCTTAATGATCAAGACTTTGGACCCTAAGGGGGTTTCTAGGTTCATGGAGTCCCCCGGGCAACGCCTGTGACGGAGCCCACAAGAATAATATTTCCGCTGCTATTTTATTTACCTGTTATGAACTTATTATCGTCCATCGAGACATATGCTATGTAAGATTTATTTATGTTCGACACCTGGCTTGTATAAATGATGCTTCACTATTTGTCATCACATGTATGAGAGAAAGATCCTGGCATACATGTGATATTCACTCGGTTGTTCTTTGGGACAAACCGGGTGTGACAGAGGTGGTATCAGAGCCAAGGTTGCCCGTAGGAACGTGGACCTAGGTAGAAATGGACGTATTTAAGGACCCTATTTTCTTAAAAACTATTTTACAAGGTGTGTTTTGAAAAGTGTCATTCAATGGGGTCACTTTCTTCATCTTACCCCAACTTTTATTCAAAGTAGGATTTTTGGTTTAAAAGTTTACCTAACTTAAGTTTAAAATGCTTTATTTTTTAGATGGTTCGCATGATTCACACCGCTCGCAAGTCCACAGGAGGGAGAGTTCCCGTAGTTGCCCTTGCCCAAAGAGAGGAGAGCCGTCCGATGACGTACCTTTCCTACGGATTGGCAGTAGGAGGCTTGTTGCGCCGTCTTCGACGTATGCTCCAAGCCGCCGGCAATACAGGCAAGCTAATCATACACTATAGCTCCACCAGGACCATTCGGGAGAAGCGGGAAGAATGGAGTTCAGAGATGAGGATTATCCACGAAAATCAGCTGCTCAAGATCCACCGATCTCCAGCTTGTCGAGCAACACAGGTCGATGCGGAGAAGGATGTCACCTGGGAGGCCATCACCTGCCAGAGTCACATCTACCGTCGCCACCTGGATAGGACTGAGTACATGTATGTCCTCCAGCGTGAGAGTGGTACTACGGAGTACAAGTACCCGCCAGTGCAGCAGGGGACTTCCCATGAGCACATGGACCTGTGCTTGGAGGATGCTGCTATGCTCAGCATTCGACTGCAGGAGTGCCAGCAGGAGCTTCAGGATGTTCGTGACACCCTGAAGGAGACAGAGGTGTTGCTTCGAGCCTGCTTGAGGGTGAGAGAAAGAGGAGATGGGAATGAACTGTGTATCACCGTGAATGATACATGGACTCCTGACTCCCCAGATCGCCGGGCGATCAGGCGTCGTCGCACTTCTCCACCAGCAGCCTGCCCACCCAAAGCAGAGTCGGAAGACAGCCGCAATAATTAGGAAGATCCCGAGGAGCCAGCTCAGTGATACGAGTCGTGTAGAGTACCTCCCCATAGTTCAGTAGGTTATCGAGTAGGCGAGCCAATACCTTAGATAATGGTGTGTTAATGTGTGGTGTGTGACGTGAGTTGTGGAGGCCATGAGCAATTGTCCACAGCCTCCTCTTCAGGTTGTTTTGCTTTGGTGTGTGAACCCACATGAAATAATAGTGCATTTATTTTTGTGTGAGACATGAACCCTCAGAAAGTATAAATACAACAAAGCCTCAACCCTTCAAAGTAAAACAAGTGAAAGTAGTAAGATAATACATAATACTTTAAATTGATATTTGGTTGATCATGCTAGATGGCCGGAAGAGGAAAGGGTCGTGCTGCCAACCCCGCCAACAACAACGATGAGGCCTGCAACCCTCATCTTTCTGGGAGCCAAGACAGTGGTGGACGCCGTGAGGGAGTTGATCCCATCCACCAAATGCTTGAGAATCAAAATCAGCTCATCCAGAACCTGACTCAAGTGGTGACCAACTTGCATCATGTTCCACCTCCACAAGCTGCACCACGCCAACCAAGGTTGAGTGAGTTTCTAGGAACTCAACCTCCGAAGTTTGCAAGTGCTGCTGAACCTCTGGAGGCAGATGATTGGCTAAAGACCATTGAGAGCAAGATGAGGATCATACAGTGCCAAGGGTATGTGAGGGTGCTGTTTGCCTCTCACCAATTGCATGGACCTGCTGATGATTGGTGGACCGCTTACGTGGCCGCCCATCATGACCCTGAGAACATCACTTGGAAAGAGTTCAAGCATTGCTTCTGCAACCATTACATACCAAGGGGTGAACTCAAAAACAAGAGGAAGGAGTTCTTGGGGTTGCAGCAAGGAAACATGACTGTGAGGGAATACCTCACTAAATTCACTCAACTATCCCGTTATGCCCCTACGCGACATAGAGACTGATGAGCAGAAACAGGATTGCTTCGTGGAAGGACTTACCGCAGAAATGCAGTGTGCAATGTCCTCCAACGAATATGAAAGCTTCCAAAAGATGGTGGATAGAGCATTTGTTGTAGAAAGGAAGCTGAAGGTCTTGGAAAATGAAAACAAGAGGAAGGCGGGATGGTCACACCAAGCCTCGGGCAGGAACACCCGCCCTCGTCTGATGCAGCAACCCGCAGGGCAGACGAGTCGTGCTGTGGTACCCTACTCAGCACCGAGAGGGTACAACCCAAATTTCAGGCCTTCGTCAGCGCCAGCGCCACCATAACGTCAGTTTGTACAGCAGCCTCGCCCTACATACCAACCTCGACCAGCAGTACAAGGACCCCCAAACCAACCCCAAGACAACAAAGTCCAGGCACCTAAGGTTGGAGTGCAATGCTTTAACTGTGGTGAAATGGGGCACTACACCCATAAGTGCCCAAAGAAGAAGCCCGTGCAGCCGCAACAGCAGAATGTGATGCGAGGACGGGTGAACCACGTGACCATGGAGGAGGCGCAAGAGGCACCCGGCGTGGTAGTTGGTAAGTTTCCTGCCAATTTACACGTTGCAACCCTGTTGTTTGATTCTGGTGCTACCCACTCATTCATTGCTCAAGGATTTGTTAAGAAGCATGATTTAGCAACAACACAAATGAACCATATGCTAGCAGTAAACTCTCCAGGTGGAGAAATAAGGACAAGATAAGTGTGTCCCAAGGTGAATCTAGACATTAATGGGGTAGTATTTACTGCCAACCTCATAGTGATAGATTCACAAGGGATAGAAATTATTTTGGGCATGGATTGGTTGACCAAACATAAGGGAATCATCCATTGTTCGACCAGAACGGTGGAACTAACCCACCCTAGTGGCACAAGAGTAAAGTTCATAACAATACAAGAGCCTAGGAGGGACATTAAATTAAATCAAGTTGAGGTGAAACTGGAGGAGATCAGGATTATCAGGGAATACCCAGACGTTTTTCCGGAGGAGTTGCCAGGTATGCCTCCCGATCGTGAAGTGGAATTCGCGATTGAGCTAGTGCCTGGAACAGCCCCGATATACAAGAGACCTTATCGCATGGACTACAAGAAGCTGGGAGAACTCAAGGATCATTTGAGAGAATTGACTGAGAAGGGATATATTTGTCCTAGTTCCTCACCATGGAGAGCTCCAGTGATATTTGTGCCCAAAAAGGACGGAACCCAAAGGTTATGCATAGACTACCGTGCCTTGAATGAAGTAACCATTAAGAACAAGTACCCATTACCCCACATTGAAGACTTGTTTGGTCAGTTGAGGGGAGCTTGTGTGTTCTCGAAGATTGATCTCAGGTCGGGATACCACCAACTTAAGATAAGGCAATCTGATATTCCCAAGACAACTTTCGTATCTCGGTACGGACTGTATGAATACACCGTCATGCCTTTCGAGCTAACTAATGCCCCGGCATACTTCATGTATCTCATGAACAAGGTATTCATGGAATATCTGGACAAATTTGTGGTGGTTTTCATAGATGACATTCTCGTCTTCTCCAAAGATGAAGAGGAACATGAGAAACATCTAAGGTTGGTGTTGCAGAAGCTGAGAGAACACCAACTATATGCCAAGTTGAGCAAGTGTGAGTTTTGGCTGAAGAGAGTTCCCTTCTTAGGACATATAATCTCGGAGGGAGGAATCTCCGTAGATCCCGCCAAAATCAAGGATATACAGAAGTGGAAGACCCTTGAGAATGTCGGGGAAGTTCGAAGCTTCTTAGGATTGGCTGGATACTATCGACGGTTTATTGAGGGATTCTCCAAGATCTCGAGACCCCTTACCAAAGTGTTGGAGAAGGGAATCACATTCACATGGACGCCGCAGTGCGAGACGAGTTTTCAGGAGTTAAAGAAAAGATTGACAACAGCCCCAGTGCTAGTTATGCCAAATATGCAGAAGAACTTTTCGGTGTACTGTGATGCTTCTGTAAACGGGTTGGGATGTGTTCTCATGCAAGATAGGCATGTCGTGGCTTATGCGTCCCGGCAGCTCCGGAAACACGAGAAGAACTATCGTACACATGACCTACGCAGTGGTACACGCATTGAAAATTTGGCGGCACTACTTGATGGGGAAGAGGACAGAAATATATACGGATCATAAGAGTTTAAAATACATTTTCACACAGCCAGATCTCAACCTCAGACAAAGGAGATGGTTAGAGCTAATTAACGACTTTGATGTGGGAATCAACTATCATCCTCGGAAAGCGAATGTCATGGCGGATGCTTTAAGCCGGAAAGTGCAGGTCAATAGGTTGAGCTTGAAGGACATGCCTGCAGAATTGAAGGACGATGTTATAAGACTCAATCTATGCCTGGTGAATAGTGGTGAAGCCATCGCCATGGAAGTGGACTCCACACTAGAGCAAGACATACGCGATGGTCAAAAGAATGACGAGAAGATACAAGAAATCAGACAACTCATCAAGGAAAATAAAGCCCCTGGTTTCAGAGAGGATGAACAAGGTACGGTGTGGCACGGGAAAAGAATCTGTGTGCCTGAAGTAAAGGAGATCCGTGAGTTGATTTTGAAGGAGGCTCACGATTCCGACTATTCCATTCATCCTGGGAGTACGAAGATGTACCAGGACCTCAAGAGCAGGTATTGGTGGTATGGAATGAAGCGAAATGTCGCGGAGCATGTTGCTCT
The DNA here is from genome assembly GCA_030760725.1 of Neostapfia colusana. Classification (NCBI taxonomy): domain Eukaryota; kingdom Viridiplantae; phylum Streptophyta; class Magnoliopsida; order Poales; family Poaceae; genus Neostapfia; species Neostapfia colusana. The sequence continues at coordinate 95,555,213 of JASWHV010000007.1, read as the reverse complement.
ATGTGACACATGTCAGTTGGTGAAAGCAGAACATCAACGTCTCGCGGGATTATTGCAACCACTCAAAGTGCCTGAATGGAAATGGGAAGAAATCGGTATGGATTTCATAGTGGGATTGCCTAGGACCCAATTAGGATATGATTCGATATGGGTCATCATCGACAGGCTAACCAAGGTAGCTCATTTCATCCCCGTGAAAGAAAGCTACAACGGATCCAAATTGGCGGAGTTGTACATGTCAAGGATCGTGTGTTACCATGGAGTGCCCAAGAAGATAGTGTCGGATCGAGGGACACAGTTCACCTCAAGGTTCTAGCAAAAGTTGCATGAAACCATGGGAACCCATCTGAATATTAGCTCTGCCTATCATCCCCAAACTGACGGGCAGACGGAAAGAACCAATCAGATTCTTGAGGATATGCTGAGAGCGTGTGCACTCAAAAACAATCGGAGTTAGGACAAGAACTTACCGTATGCGGAGTTCTCCTATAACAACAGCTATCAGGCTAGTATGAAGATGTCGCCGTTTGAAGCTTTGTATGGAAGGAAGTGTAGAACTCCACTATTTTGGAACCAAACGGGGGAAAGCAAAGTGTTTGGACCCGAAGTACTACAAGAAGCCGAGGCAAAAGTGAGGGAAATTCGCAACAACTTGATGATAGCATAGACACGACAAAAGAGCTACGCCGATGTACGAAGAAGAGAGCTCGTTTTCAACGTGGGGGACTATGTCTATCTCAAGGTGTCCCCTATCCGAGGACTTCGTCGGTTCAAGGTGAAATGGAAGTTGTCACCTCGGTACATCGGACCCTTTCAAGTTCTAGAGAGGAAAGGCGAAGTGGCGTATCAACTAGAATTACTGGTTCGCCTATCGGATGTGCACGATGTATTCCATGTGTCACAGCTCAAGAAATGTCTGAGAACACCTGAAGAGATGTTACCCATGAATGAGGTTGACGTAGCTGAGGATCTGTCTTATGCCGAGCAACCATCCAAGATTTTGGAGACAATGGAACGCCTCACAAAAAATAAAAAAATCCGGATGTACAAGGTGCAGTGGAAGCATCACTCGGAAGAGGAAGCCACCTGGGAGCAAGAAGACGAGCTTAAGGCACAATTTCCCTAATTGTTTCCTTAGAACCACCAATCTCGAGGACGAGATTTCTTTTAAGGGGGTAGAGCTGTAACACCCCAAAACCTGTTAAGAGGAGAATTTAAAAATTTTTTTGGACGTGTTGCATGTGGTGCAAAAATTCGAATTCAAACTGGAATTCAAATTAAACTCAAAACAGAAATGAAAAAGAAAAAGAAAAAGAAAAAAAATAAACCTCCCCGGCCAGTGGGCCAAAACCCACCAGCCGGACCACTCACCCCCACGCCAGCCCGCAGCCACGCGCCCCCCCTCTTTCCCGCTGACACGCGGGGCCTGCCATCCTTCTTCCTCCTCGCGCCCGCGCTCGGCTGGCAGGGACTCTTCTCACCTCCGAATCAAAACCGCCCCGGATACTCGCGTATCCTAGCCGAATTTCGGTTCTGGACGACGCAAACTCGATCACAACCGAACGCCGCCCCTCCCCGGCTATATAAACACCGGCATCTTCCCGATTTTCACCCACGATCAGCCGCTTTTTCTTCCGGTGAGAACCCGAGTTTCTCCGGCCAATTTCGCTCGATCTTCGCTCGGGAATTCTGATCTAACGCGCTGATCTTGATCCACCGCCTCCGGGGAATCACGCAGGTGCAGAAAACTCAGTGGTTTGCGCCTCAAACACAGCGCCGATGAGCCTCGCCGTGAATTCACCTCGGACCTCGTCGCCGATCGCTTTCCAAGACCTCCGAGCTCAAGAAAACCCCTGAGGTGAGATCCCCGACCTCCCCTCCACCGATCTATGCCATGAAATCCAAGTTTTAGGAAGAATTGACGAAGATCCGAAGCTCTCCGGCGAGATCGCCGCCTCTCGCCGCAGCGCGCCGCCGGGAAGCGCCGCCCGCGCTCGATCAGAGCGATGTGGCCGCTTGTGCGCCGTTTATTTTAAATCGCACGGTAGAATTTAAATCCCCGCGTACCGGTTCGGCGTTATAATCTCAGCCATCTGTTTTAAATCGGACGGTCCACGTCAGCCCCGCGTTATAAAGGCCGGGATTCTTACGCGCTACCCCCTGGGGTTCTCGGAAAATACGAGCTAGCCCCGGAAACTTCTGATCTAGCCCCTGGAACTTCAGAAATTCATGTAGATTCAATTAAAAATCAGTTTTAGCCCCTGGACTTAATAAAAATTTGCAAAATCCCTCTGTTATGCATAGTTAGGCCCCTGGAAAATCTTAAAGTAATATAATAGACCGTGTAGTGGGGTGAGTTTACCTTTTTAACCCTATGTGATATTAAATTTAGGAATTTGAATATGTGATTAGTATTTAAAATTTAAAAGATGGGACAAACACATCGTAAATTCAAATTTAAAACTTTCCTAGTACTTGGAAAACTTTGGAGTGAGATAAAAATAGATTTTTGGCTGAAACGAATCTGTCTAATTGATTATTCACATTTATTAGTTATAGGGACACATTTTTAAGTAGAGAATAATTCTGAAAATTGATAAAATAAATTTAAATTAGTTCACATCAGAGGAGAAGTTCAAAATATATTATTTAATATTTTAGACCAAAACCTATTCTTTTTAGATGAGGTGTCTTACTATTTTCATAATAAAGTTCACATTTAGGCATAGGAAATAAATCTGAAAATATAGCAAGCTAGGTATGAATAACTAGAAAATGATAAATGAAGTTTCCAAAATCCAAAGAATTCAGTTTAGGGTTGGTAGAAGGTCTGAAGACACATTTGGAGTAGGAAAATACCTTCCATGCATACTTGGTAGCTAAAATGTGTATCAATTGAATATAAGGAATTTATTTAAATTGGAAATTCATATATAGTATGCAAACATAAATATGAATACAAAAGTAGAAATCATATGCACATGTTTAAAAGTGCATGTAAGCCCAAAATCAACACACATAGAGTAACCACAACACATAGAAATGTGAATGGCTTTCATAAATGTGAATGTGTGGTTTGTATGAAGTAGAAGTGTGAACTATGTCTTATGGATTGTTGCTTTCTTTTGCTATGTGTCTCTTCCTTTCCAAGATCAGGACTACCCACTCCCAGAGCAGCAGGAAGAAGGCAAGTGTCCTTGACCACTTTGATCCTATGCTAGGATGTGTAGATAGAATTATTTGCATTATCAATTGAAATATGAAACCCATGCTAGGAAGTCTCCCTAGAATTGCATTACCTTGTTTCCTTGTAGCTTGGGTTGGGATTTATTTTATCATGTCATTTATTATTATGCATATGCTTAGCCATGCTTAGAATGAGATAATTGGGATATGAGATCATCAGTTTATTTACCATACTCTTGAATGAGATGTTATGAGTTATGTTGAGGTAGGGATCAAGGCAAGTTGGATGAATTGGTTGGTGCTGGGTGCACGAGACTCGGGTTTTTGTTTAGTACTTGCCTGGATCCTAAGGACCGGTTCATGGAGCATGTAACCTGGCTTTACCGTGCCAACCACATGCTGAGATGGGGCAGCTTGGCCAATTAATTAGGTGTATCCCCGGCGTAGTATGGGTGTGTTGGATGGTGCGGGGAATAGGTGTCAGCAGGACTACCATATGAACCGCTAGGCTCAAGAGGGGGCCACTGCAGCGGGGTTGGAGCCTCTTGTATGCTGTTAGGGGTGAAACCTCAGTGGGCCCACGCTCGTCGGGAATCCCTTTGTAAAGGCTTCGTAGTGATCTCCTGGCTACACACCTGGGAAGTGTGAATGTGGTTCGTAGCCACTGGCATAATGGAGGTTCCTTTAGTCCACCCGGCAACGGGGGAAGAAATCACTACATGTGGGCACAGTGGTGCAAACTCTGCAGAGTCAAAACTGTCATGACAGCCGTGCTCACGGTCAAGAGCGGCTTGGACTTATTCATGATTAGAGAATGATGGATTTGGAAGTTGTGGATGTTAAGCGGGGAGCTTAACATTGGAAATGATGTTATGGTTATTTGATCATGATGATGGGTTGGGAGATTGGGACCATTTCACCTATGTACTAATGTAGGTGCTTAATAAGATAAGGTGATAGGTATTAATTGCGTAGTGATTCAACCATGAGTTCAACCTCTCCTTGTTCTAGCCATGCATGTCATAACCTTTCCCCCCTTGCTGAGTACCATCAGTACTCAACCTTGCATATTTGTTGGTTTATATTGCTGCTCAGGTCAAGATAATGAAGTGGTGCTTAATGATCAAGACTTTGGACCTGAAGGGGGTTTCTAGGTTCATGGAGTCCCCCGGGCAACGCCTGTGACGGAGCCCACAAGAATAATATTTCCGCTGCTATTTTATTTACCTGTTATGAACTTATTATTGTCCATCGAGACATATGCTATGTAAGACTTATTTATATTCGACACCTGGCTTGTAATAAATGATGCTTCACTATTTGTCATCACATGTATGAGAAAATGATCCTGGCATACATGTGATATTCACTCGGTTGTTCTTCGGAGAAACCGGGTGTGACATCAGTCCGGCGCAAGAACCCGAGCTGGGTTTTCAGTCGGTTTGAGTTGGAGTAGTGGCTGACATGTGGGTCCCACTTCCAATTTTAACCTCTAAAATTTACTCCTAATCACTGTTGTAAACAGTGAGCCCCATACTACCCCTGGTACTTCAAATTATTCACCCATGAGCCATTTGAATTGAGTAGAATTCAAATTGGGTTTGATTTGAATGAATTTCAGCACAAGTTCAGTTTTGAATTCAAATAAAGTTTGAATTTGTCCCACTTAGCTCATGTCAAGATCAACTCCAAATGGAGTGAAAATTGGTGTGTGAGCTCACAAAAATTCATGGGATAGAAACAGTTTGAATTTGAATATGGTTTCAAACTGCCCTCTTTCTAACTATACCCAAAATGACCTCAACAAGGTTTTGAATTTGGGTGAAACTTGGCATGGACATCCTTAGCAATGTGTAGGAGTTTTCATATGTCCAGCCCACCTATATCACATGTTGGAAATACCACTTTTGCAATATGTGAGTTTGTTCTCTAATGAGCATGTTGATGGTGGTTACTTGCTCTTCATTTGTGTTCATCATCTTTCCTCAAATGAGGTGTGTGTGTATGGTGATGAACACTTCAATTATGTGTCAAAAACTGAGGCCCTTACAACCCTGGTTTTCTCTTGGTTAGACTCAACAACTCGAATCATAAGATCCATCCATCCCGCAGATGGAGGTTCCGACGGTGGAATAGATTCATCACCGCCTTGGCGAGAACTCTCGGCCTTACTTAAAGAGCAAGTACGAACCATACTGCAAAATACATTTCGAGATTAAACATGAACTCAGCAGTATGTGAAGCTAATGAAAACATGAATATGTCAAAACTTTATGAAGGCAGTAACAAAATCCATGTTTACACAACTCCTTTGAGTATGCATAACCCGTCCTCTTTTCTGTACAGAACAGACCTTTATGCACTAAATCCAGATTTTGATCCAGTTAACAGCATTTTCATAACTCAAGTTGAGTACCAAAGTTAAATTTAACTTTAATATATTTACAACTAATATTCATATTCCTTCATATCATCTCTGGATCAAAAGTTATAATTTTCCAATATTGACAGAATTCCTGGATAAAATTTGCCAGCATCTCCTTTGTATGTGGCTATTTTTATCACAGTTGTATATGCAAATAAAATAAGAATCTGAACAAGCTTTGGACTACAACAATGTTGCACATTTCATAACCTTTTGAACGGTGTATCATAGGCTTCTTAGGGATTTTTCTACAGAGAGTTTTGGCTGAAATACAGAAATATCCACAGAGGTTTTGCTGCTGTCCTGGTTCTGGACAGTTTGCCTTCAACTGGATTTTCCACCAATTTAACGTATGCTTTTGCTCTAGAGGTCTACAGAGAAGTTATAGAGCACTTAATAATATTTCCAGAACTGTATCATACACCTTAATTGGGTCAATCTACTCAGAGTTATGCTCTGTAAAATTCCAGCATGAATTCCTGCCAGAAACAGAGCACTCTGTTTTTGAAATCTTTGAAGCCTAGTCATTCTCTCATTTGAATCTTAGTTCAAAATAAGAGTTCAGTAACTAATATTTATTTCAAACTTCCATTTTTAGTTAAAAGTTAGTTCATGAATCATTTATTTATAGGGAAGAGGTTATTAAGTTTAGTACGGTGTCGATGCACCGTAAGAATCATGTCGCTACTACGTTGCCTCACAAAAGAAAAACCTAACCGGATCATACCGGCATATCCGTATCATAGGTGGCACTAAAATGGTCATCGCAAACATGTGCTACTCGTACTACGGTTTTGTAGTTAAAACTGCATCAAACACACACAATCATCAGGTTCGGCTGCACACCGAACCCGGTCCCAATACAGTTTCACACACCCGTCCGTCATCACTCGCATGGGTGTTCTCAAGACAAACACGCTTTGAGCTATGTGTTCACGTTACTAACCACATGATGTGGTCTCCCATACTTGCCTGTAGCACGCCAGCGAAGGGTGTTTCTCGAATACCCCAAACAACATGAAGAGTGGTAGAGGCTACTAAAGCTGACCAGGTTACCTGCCACCCGTGGGGCTCCACCCTTCAGCTTGTGCGCACTGGTGGAGAGTGCTTACATGCACCCCGAAGACATAAAAAATCTCGAGATGCATGATTTTCTGACATAGAATATAAGTTAGGTTGCCACCTTCATAGTAGGCTAATATAGTAGTCCTTATGTGGGCCTAGTACCGTATTCTCACCATATCCAAAGTTTTTGTCGTAATACAATCCTTATTCCGTGCGCTCTTACCAATATGGCTCTGATACCACGCTGAGGGGGACCCGGCCCGTGACACGGGGCCATGCCGCTCGCCCGGGAATCACATTAGGTGGAGCCGTGATATGCGGCACCCAACAGCACACATATAAGAAAACCTGTATTACATAAATCAAAAGCGGAAGCTTACAATTGTTCTTTGTAAATAATTTACATCGAATAACTACAGCGGAAGACTATAATCATCTCACGTCGAATAACTACTAAGCACTCGAGAAGATGTCCAGCCCGCAGACTGTTCTCGCTAGCAACACGAAGACAACTGCAGCGGCTGGGTTCTCCATGTGTTAAACGACTCGGAAGTCTCCGAGTCTCACCGGACAACCTTCTCATAAATGTCGATGTTAACCTGCAAAACCACTAATTAGCAAGCGTGAGCACATAGGATCAGCAAGACTGATCCATCTCCTCTAAACCAGAAACTCTACATGCACGACGGATTGAAATAGGTTAGCTGAATTTGCAGAAAGGACTCACCTACAGTTGATCCTTAACTTTCATATTTTAAGCCTCATTTTAAAGACCTTGAGCCGAACAGCATCGCAACTCCACAATGAAACAAGAAACGCTTTGTTGCGATACTTCTTGCACAAAGTGAAGTAAAGTTTAATTCGCACTATCTATAAATCAAGCATGGCTACAAGACAAGTTAAAATTCATAAGCCTTATCAAGTTCTAAGGAAATCACTTCAGTTCTTACTACGTCAAGACGCAGTGGGCAAGTATGCTCATATGACCGCGAGCAACCGTGATTCGAATCAGTACACACCTGGACTACATGACACGTACACCCATACTCTGAGTTGCCGGCAGCAACCTCGACTAATGTTATACGTGCCCACCTCTCCCAAGTTCTTCCACACAGGACGCAGTCCAATTGCCCCGAACCGCAAGCTCCCTCAAGGTACATACCCATAGTGATATGTTCTTGAGCGAGTTACCTCCTACTGTACTGACGCTGAAAGCATAAGACGATTATAAAAGTTCCAATGTTGATCTCACAAGGTACATCGGTTTCCTGATTCCCATATAGCCAGTATGCGCCCGGTACACAACTCAAACTTGTCCAACAAGGCCAAGTACGGACGGGCCTTAACCAACACAGGCAGGGTTATGCACGCACGGTCTGCAGCCTGCTGCATCTAAACCTCCCTGCCCGGTCTCCATTTCTTACTTGTGAACTTTCCTCAACGCTTCCATTATTGACCTGCTCCTATGAAACTAAGCCCTAAACTCGCGAGTAGATTTCAACTACTCGACTTCTACCGGTACTTTCCAACTAACATTTAGCGAAGCCCAAATCCACTCTAGGAGGTGCTACTCTACCCATCCTCTCTTGGTTTAATCTGGTCATGCAAGTGGGTTTTCAATATCATCTAGACCTAATGCAATCAATCATTCAAATCTATGATCTCTAGAAATGAAGACTTTATAAAATTCTTGAATGCAAACCGGGGCTTGCCTGTTTTGCAGGTGACTAGTATATAATCAGTTAGGGATGATCACTTGAGGCTTGATCACCTCGCTCCTATATCAAACTATCTTTTGCTTCACAATCTCCCATGTTGATGCTACACGTTATGAATATACACAAGTATTTAATTGTAAAGCTTTTTCTATCAAGATCTAATCACGAGTTAGAAACTGGAACTCTGTTTAAGAATTTAAAATGACACTGGTGCTAGTGGCTGGGTTTGGGTTTAAGCAATATGATAAAGTGCTAAGTGCTTTTCATCACTTGTGTTTTGATCACCTAAAAGGATAGACAGAACAGTGATGATCCAGAGCTCCAATGGAGCTTGAAATTTTCATGTGAGTTCCTTGTTGCAAGAAAGTCACCTGAACCAAAAATTAGCACTTTTCACTGAGTGGTTTATTCAGAACAATTCTCTATGCAATTAAGCAAAAATGAATTAGCTCTGAAGTAACTCACATTGTCATGTCAAACTTAGTGAACTACAATTTCAATTATATCTCATAGATCCAGCATGAATTTTCCTAGGATTTTTGGAGCTGAATTACCCACAGCTGAATTTTCCAGTTTTGGGATTCTCTGAAAAAGTTTCTGTATTCATTTGAACACAGCAACTTGAAATCAGAATTCTCCTAATCAAATCAAATCTAAATGAGCTGAAATTTTTACTGGAGTTTAATAAACTCCTAAGGATCATTCTGGCAAACTTTGAGGATTTTTGGATGAACCAAACTCTCTCTAAAATTCTTTTGCTGAAAAGATTTAAAGAATTTTTCAGAATTAAGTAATAACTTTAATACAAATAGGTTGCTTATTTGGATAGAGTTTTTCAATCTGAATCTAAGCCAATTTGAATCACGAAATTTTCAGTTTCCTAGCAAAAGATATGGCCTTCTAAAGTTTGATCAAAATCTGTAATTCAAATTAAACCGGGAAAAATTTAAATCCCTGACAGCGGGCCCGGGGCTACGTGTCACTTCCTGAGACGAAGACACACGGGACCAAAGAGTTATCCCCGCACAGTCATAGGTTCATCCGGCGCCACAGAAGATCCAGCCCCTTCTCACTGAGTGACTGACACGTGGGCCCGGCCCTTCTTCAACCTCGCGCCTTCCCCGCGCCGCCGGCGCTGCCGAGCTCGCCGGAGCTCCTCGGAAACCACCTCCCCGACCATGTCCCGAGCTCCCACTCGCCGCTAGCCCCTTATTCCACGTGCTAAACACGTTGGTGAGCTTTCCCCACACCGGCGTCGGCTCTAACCTAGCTCGCGACGGTGCGACAGCTGAGTGTAGCTTTGGCGATGTCTACCCACTAGCTTAAACCCTCAAAACTTCGGTTTCCAAGCCCTAGATCACCGGTGGTTGCTAGAGAAGGTCGACATGCAATCAAAACAGCTCGGGAATGGCACTAACCCTGATCTCACCGTGCGCCCGAGATGAAAACAGCAGTGCGCCGTCAGAAAACCTCCAAATATGCCGGCTACACGTGATTTCATGCTAGTGTTGCGATGAAAAAATGTTCCTTAGTAAGTCTAACTCGAGTGTATGCAGTTTTGTGGGCTCTAATGTAACACACCAAAACCTGTTAAGAGGGGAATTTAAAAATTTTTGGACGTATTGCATGTGGTGCAGAAATTCAAATTCAAATTGGAATTCAAATTCAACTCAAAACTGAAAAGAAAAAGAAAAAGAAAACAAAAAAAACAAAACTCCCGGCCAGTGGGCCAAAACCCACCAGCCGGCCCACCCACCCCCGCGCCAGCCCGCAGCCGCGCGCCCCCCTGTCCCTCTCACTGACACGCGGGGCCCGCCTGTCATCCCTCACCTCCCGCTCGCGCCAACCGCCGGACTCTTCCGCGCGCGTGCCCGATCACAACTAACCCAGAATTCCGCGTCCCCAGCCCGACTCCCGGTCCCTGACGACTCCGGCTTGATCTAAACAAACACGCCGCCCTCCCTCGTCTATAAAAACGCCGGCATCGCCCCGTTTTTTTCCCACGATCAGCTGCTTTTCCTCCCGTTGAGAACCAGAGCTTCTCCGGCCGTTTTCTCTCGATCTTCGCTCAGGATTTTTGATCTAACGCGTCGAGCTTGTTCCACCGCCTCCGGGGAATCATGCAGATGCAGAAAACTCTGTGGTTTGCGCTCTAGGCACAGCTCCGACGAGCACCGCAGCGATTCCATCTCGGACCTCGTCGCCGACCGCCTTCCAGGACCTCCGAGCTCAAGAAAAACCCCGAGGTGAGATCCCCGACCTACCCTCTACCGATTTATGCCATGAAATCCCAGTTTTAGGAAGAATAGACGAAGATCCGAAGTTTTCCGGTGAGATCGCCGCCTCCCGCCACCGCGCGCCGCCGGGCAGCGCCGCCCGCGCTCGGTCAGAGCGACGTAGCCGCTTATGCGCCGTCTATTTTAAATCGCACGGTGGAATTAAAACCCGCGCGTACCGGTTCGGCGATCTAATCTGAGCCGTCTGTTTTAAATCGGACGGTCCACGTCGGCCCCGCATTATAAAGGCCGGGATTCTTACGCGCTACCCCCTGGGGATCTCGGAAAATACGAGCTAGCCCCGGAAACTTCTGATCTAGCCCCTGGAACTTCAGAAATTCATTTAAATTCATTTAAAAATCAGTTTGAGCCCCTGGACTTAATAAAAATTAGGAAAACCCCTCTGTTATGTGTAGTTAGACCCCTGGAAATTTATGAAATAATATAATAGACCCTGTAGTGTTTACCTTTTTAACCCTATATGATATTAAATTTAGGAATTTGAATATGTGATTAGGATTTAAAATTTAAAAGGTGAGACAAACACATTGTAAATTGAAATTTAAACTATCCTAGCACTTGGAAAACTTTAGAATGAGATAAAAGTAGATGTTAAGCTGAAATGAATCTGTTTAATTGATTGTTCACATTTAATTAGTTATAGGGACACATTTTTAGGTTGGGAAATAATTCTGAAAATTGGTAAAATAAATTTAAATTAGTTCACATCAGAGGAGAAGTTCCAAAATATATTATTTAATATTTTAGATCAGAACCTATTCTGTTTAGATGATATGCCCTACTATTTAATATTAAAATTTACTTTTAGTCATAGAAAATAAATCTGGAAAATATAGGAAAATAGGTGTGCATGATTAGAAAATGATAAATGAAGTCTCCAAATCCAAAGACTTCAGTTTAGGACTGGTAGAAGATCTGAAAACCCATTTGAAGTAGGAAATTACCTTCCATGCAAACTTGGTAGCTAAAGAGTGTATTAATGAATTTGTTTAAATTGGAAATTCATATAAAGTGTGCAAACAGAAATCTGAATACAAAAGTTAGAAATTATATACATATGTTTAAAAAGTGCATGTAGGCTAAAAATCAACACATCTTGAGTAACCACAACACTTAGAAATGTGAATGACTATCATATGTATGTGTGGAGTGAAAGTGTGAACTATGTCTTATGGATTGTTGTTTTCTTTTGCTATGTGTGTTGGCATGAGTAGAACCTGCCCCAGAGCAAGTTCTTCCCTTCCAAGATCAGGACTATCCATTCCCAGAGCAGCAGGAAGAAGGCAAGTGTCCTTGACCACTTTGTTCCTATACTAGGATGTGTAGATAGAATTATTTGCATTGTCAATTGAAATATGAAACCCATGCTAGGATGTTTCCCTAGAATTGCATTACCTTGTTTTCCTTGTAGATTGGGTTGGGATTTTGCTTTATTATGTCATTCATTCATATTACTTATGCTTAGCCATGCTTAGAATGGGATAAGTGGGATATGATATCATCAACTTGTTTACCTTATTCTTGAATGAGATATTATGAGTTATGTAGAGGTAGGGATCGAGGCAAGTCGGATGATTTGGTTGGTGCTGGGTGCACGAGACTCGGGTTTGTGTTTAGTACTTGCCTGGATCCTAAGGACCGGTTCATGGAGCATGTAACCTGGCTTTACCGTGCCAACCACATGCTGAGATGGGGCAGCTTGGCCAATTAATTAGGTGTATCCCCGGCGTAGTATGGGTGTGTTGGATGGTGCGGGGAATAGGTGTCAGCTGGACTACCATATGAACCGCAAGGCTCAAGAGGGGGCCACTGCAGCGGGGTTGGAGCCTCTTATATGCTGTTAGGGGTGAAACCTCAGTGGGCCCACGCTCGTCGGGAATCCCTTTGTAAAGGCTTCGTAGTGATCTCCTGGCTACACACCTGGGAAGTGTGAATGTGGTTCGTAGCCACTGGCATAATGGAGGTTCTTTTAGTCCACCCAGCAACGGGGGATGAAATCACTACATGTGGGTACAGTGGTGACAACTCTGTAGAGTCAAAACTGTCATGACAGCCGTGCTCACGGTCTAGAGCGGCTTGGACTTATTCATGATTAGAGGGTGATGACTTTGGAAGTTGTGGATGTTAAGCGGGGAGCTTAACATTGGAAATGATGTTATGGTTATTTGATTATGATGATGGGACGGGAGATTGGGACCATTTCACCTGTGTAGAAATGTAGGTGCTTAATAAGCTAAGGTGATAGGTATTAATTGCGTAGTGCTTTAACCATGAGTTCAACCTCTCCTTGCTCTAGCCATGCATGACATAACTTTCCCACACTTGCTGAGTACCAACGGTACTCAACCTTGCATATTTGTTGGTTTAAATTGCTGCTCAGGTCAAGGGGATGATGTGGTGTTCAATGACCAAGACTTCGGTCCCGAAGAAGGATTCTAGGTTCATGGAGTCCCCCGGGCAATGCCTGTGACAGAGCCCACAAGAATAAAATTCCGCTGCTATTTTATTTACATGTTATGAACTTATTATTGTCCACCGAGACATACGCTATGTAAGACTTATTTGACATCTGGCTTGTAATAAATGATGCTTCACTATTTGTCATCACATGTATGAGAAAATGATCCTGGCATAGATGTGATATTCACTCGGTTGTTCTTCGGAGAAACCGGGTGTGACAGAAGTGGTATCAGAGCTAAGGTTGCCTGTAGGAACGTGGACCTAGGTAGAAATGGACGTAGTTAAGGACCCTATTTTCTTAAAAACTATTTTACAAAGGTGTGGGCTGAAAAGTGTTATTTAATGGGCCACTTTATTCGTCTTACCCCATCTTTTATTCAAAATAGGATTTTTGTTTAAAATCTTATCTAACTTAATTTTAAATGCTTTATGTTTTAGATGGTTCGCATGATCCGCACCGCCCGCAAGTCCACCGGAGGGAGAGTTCCCGTAGTTGCCCTTGCCCTTTGAGAGGAGAACCGTCCGGTGACGTATCTCTCCTACGGATTGGCAGTATGAGGCTTGTTGCGCCGTCTTCGACGCATGCTCCAAGCCGCCGGCAATACGGGCAAGCTAATCATACACTACAGCTCCACCAGAACCATCCGTGAGGAGCGGGAAGAATGGAGTTCAGAAATGAGGACTATCCACGAAAATCAGCTGCTCAAGATCCATCGAGCTTGTCGAGTGACACAGCTCGATGCGGAGAAGGATGTCACCTGGGAGTAAATCACCTATCAGAGTCACATCTATCGTCGCCACCTGGACAGGACTGAGTACATGTATGTCCTCCAGCGTGAGAGTGGTACAACGGAGTACAAGTACCCGCCAGTGCAGCAAGGGACTTCCCATGAGCACATGGACTTGTGCTTGGAGGATGCTGCTATGCTCAGCACTCGACTGCAGGAGTGTCAGCAGGAGCTTCAGGATGTATGTGACACCCTGAAGGAGACTGAGGTGTTGCATCGAGCCAGCTTGAGGGCGAGAGAAAGAGGAGATGGGAATGAACTGTGTGTCACCGTGAATGACACATGGACTCCAGACTCCCCAGATCGCCGGGCATGCAGGCGTCGCCGCACTTCTCCACCAGCAGCTTCGCCACCCAAAGCGGAGTCAGAGGGCAGCCGCAATAATGAGGAAGATCCCGAGGAGCCAGCTCAGTGAAACAAGTGGTGTAGAGTCCTTTCCCTTAGTTTAGCAGATGTCGAGCAGTCGAGTCGTTACCTTAGTTAAGGGTGTGATTATATTTGGTGTGTGGCGTGAGTTATGGAAGCCATGGGCAATTGTCCACAACCTCGTCTTCAGGATTGTTTTGCTTTGATGTGTGAATCCCTATGAATAAATAGTGCATTTATTTCTCGTGAGATATGAAACCCTTAGAAAATATAAATATAGTAAGGTCTCAAAATTTTAAGTTTAAAACAAGCAAATTGGGAAGTTAATACGTAATGTTTTAAGTTAACATATGGTTGATCATGATAGATGGCCGGAAGAGGAAAGGGTCGTGCTGCCAACCCCGCCAACAACAACGATGAGGCCGGCAACCCTCATATTTCTGGAGGACAAGACAGGGGTGGTCGCCATGAAGGAGTTGATCCCATCCACCAAATGCATGAAAATCAGAATCAGCTCATCCAGAGCCTGACTCAAGTGGTGGCCAACTTGCACCAAGCTCCACCTCCACAAGCTGCACCACACCAACCAAGGTTGAGTGAGTTTCTAGGGACTCAACCTCCCAAGTTTGCAAGTGCTGTTGAACCTCTGGAGGCAGATGATTGGCTAAAAGACCATTGAGAGCAAGATGAGGATCATACAATGCCAAGGATATGAGAGGGTGCTGTTTGCCTCTCACCAATTGCATGGACCTGCTGCTGATTGGTGGACCGCTAATGTGGCCGCCCATCATGACCCTGAGAACATCACTTGGGAAGAGTTCAAGCGCAGTTTCCGCAACCATTACATACCAAGGGGTGAACTCAAAAACAAGAGGAAGGAGTTCTTGGGGCTGCAGCAAGGAAACGTGACTGTGAGGGAGTACCTCACTAAATTCACCCAACTATCCCGTTATGCACTATGGGACATCGAGACTGATGAGTAGAAACAGGACTGCTTTGTGGAAGGACTTACAGCAGAAATGCAGTGTGCAATGTCCTCCAATGAGTATGAAAGCTTCCAAAAGATGGTGGACAGGACATTTGTTGTAGAAAGGAAGCTAAAGGCCTTGGAAAATGAAAACAAGAGGAAGGCGGGATGGCCACACCAAGCCTAGGGTAGCAACACCCGCCCACGTCTGATGCAGCAACCCGCAGGGCAGACGAGCCGTGCTGCGGTACCCTACTCCGCACCAAGAGGGTACAATCCGAATTTCAGGCCTCCGTCAGCACCAACACAGCCACAACGTCAGTTTGTACAGCAGCCTCGCCCCACATATCAACCTCGACCAGCAGTACAAGGACCCCCGAACCAACCCCAAGACAACAAAGGCCAGGCACCTGAAGTTGGGGTGCAATGCTTCAACTGTGGTGAAGTGGGGCACTACGCCCATAAGTGCCCAAAGAAGAAGCCCGTGCAGCCGCAACAGCAGAATGTGATGCGAGGATGGGTGAACCATGTGACCATGGAGGAAGCGCAAGAGACACCTGACGTACTAGTTGGTAAGTTTCCTGCCAATTTACACATTGCAACTCTGTTCTTCGATTAGGGTGCTACCCACTCGTTCATTGCCCAAGGGTTTGTTAAGAACCATGATCTAGCAACAACACAAATGAACCATATGCTAGCAGTACACTCTGCAGGTGAAGAAATAAGGACACGACAAGTGTGTCCCAAGGTGAATCTAAACATTAATGGGGTAGTATTTACTGCCAACCTCATAGTGATAGATTCAAAAGGGATAGATATTATTTTGGGCATGGATTGGTTGACCAAACATAAGGGAATCATCCATTGTTCGACCAGAACGGTGGAACTAACTCACCCTAGTGGCACAAGAGTAAAGTTCATAACAATACAAGAGCCTAGGAGGGACATTAAATTAAATCAAGTTGAGGTGAAAGTGGAGGAGATCAGGATTATCAGGGAATATCCAGACGTTTTTCCGGAGGAGTTGCCAGGTATGCCTCCCGATCGTGAAGTGGAATTTGCGATTGAGCTAGTGCCTGGAACAGCTCCGATATACATGAGACCTTATCGGATGGACTCCAAGCAGCTTGGAGAACTCAAGGATCACTTAAGAGAGTTGACAGAGAAGGGGTACATTCATCCTAGTTCCTCACCATGGGGAGCTCCAGTGATATTTATGCCCAAGAAGGACGGTACCCAAAGGTTATGCGTAGACTACCGTGCCTTGAATGAAGTAACCATCAAGAACAAGTACCCATTACCCCGCATTGAAGATTTGTTTGATCAGTTGAGGAGAGCTTGTGTGTTCTCAAAAATTGATCTCAGGCCGGGATACCACCAACTTAAGATAAGGTAAACTGATATTCCCAGGACAACTTTCGTATCTCGGTACGGACTGTATGAATACACCGTCATGCCTTTCGGGCTAACTAATGCCCCGGCATACTTCATGTATCTCATGAACAAGGTATTCATGGAATATCTGGACAAATTTGTGGTGGTTTTCATAGATGACATTCTCGTCTTCTCCAAAGATGAGGAAGAACATGAGAAACATCTAAGGTTGGTATTGCAGAAGCTGAGAGAACACCAACTATATGCCAAGTTAAGCAAGTGTGAGTTTTGGCTGAACAGAGTTCCCTTCTTAGGACATATAATCTCAGAGGGATGAATCTCCGTAGATCCCGCCAAGATCGAGGATGTACATAAATGGAAGACCCCTGAGAATGTCGGGGAAGTTCGAAGCTTCTTGGGATTGGCTGGGTATTATCGACGGTTTATCGAGGGTTTCTTCAAGATCTCGAGACCCCTTACCAAACTGTTGGAGAAGGGAGTCAAATTCACATGGATGCCGCAGTGCGAAACGAGTTTCCAGGAACTAAAGAAAAGATTGACAACAGCCCCAGTGCTAGTTATGCCAGATATGCAGAAGAACTTTTCGGTGTACTGCAATGCTTCTGGAAACGGGTTAGGATGTGTTCTCATGCAAAAGGGGCATGTCGTGGCTTATGCGTCCCGGCAGCTCCAGAAACACGAGAAGAACTATCCTACACATGACCTAGAACTAGCCGCAGTGGTACACGCGTTGAAGATTTGACGACATTACTTGATGGGGAAGAGGACAGAGATATATACGGATCATAAGAGCTTAAAGTACATTTTCACACAGCCAGATCTCAACCTCAGACAAAGGAGATGGTTAGAGCTAATCAACGACTTTGATGTGGGCATCAACTATCATCCTGGGAAAGCGAATGTCGTGGTAGATGCTTTAAGCCAGAAAGTGCAGGTCAATGGGTTGAGCTTGAAGGACATGCCTGCAGAATTGAAGGAAGATGTTATAAAACTCAATCTATGTCTGGTGAATAGTGGTGAGGCCATCACCATGGAAGTGGACTCCACATTAGAGCAAGATATACGCAACGGTCAAAAGACTGATGAGAAGATACAAGAAATCAGAGAACTCATCAAGGATAATAAAGCCCCTGGGTTCAGAGAGGATGAACAAGGTACGGTGTGGCACGTGAAAAGAATCTGTGTGCCTGAAGTAAAGGAGATCCATGAATTGATTTTGAAGGAGGCTCATGATTCCGACTATTCCATTCATCCTGGGAGTACGAAGATGTACCATGTCCTCAAGAGCAGGTATTGGTGGTATGGCATGAAGCGAGATGTCGCGGAACATGTTGCCCTATGTGACACATGTCAGTTGGTGAAAACGGAACATCAACGACCCGCGGGATTATTGCAACCACTCAAAGTGCCTGAATGGAAATGGGAAGAAATCGGTATGGATTTCATAGTGGGATTGCCTAGGACCCAATCAGGATATGATTCGATATGGGTCATCATTGACAGGCTAACCAAGGTAGCTCATTTCATCCCTGTGAAAAAAAGCTACAGCGGATCCAAATTGACAGAATTATACATGTCAAGGATCATGTGTTTCCATGGAGTGCCAAAGAAGATAGTGTCAGATCGAGGGACACAGTTCACCTCAAGGTTCTGGCAGAAGTTGCATGAAACCATGGGAACTCATCTGAATTTTAGTTCTTCCTATCATCCCCAGACTGACGGACAGACGGAAAGAACCAATCAGATCCTTGAGGACATGCTGAGAGCGTGTGCACTCAAAAACAATCGGAGTTGGGATAAGAACATACCGTATGCGGAGTTCTCCTATAACAATAGCTATCAGGCTAGTATGAAGATGTCACCATTTTAGGCTTTGTATGGGAGAAAGTGCAGAAATCCACAATTCTAGAACCAAGCCAGGGAAAGTAAAGTGTTTGGACCCGAAGTACTACAAGAAGCTGAGGCGAAAGTGAGGGAAATCCGAAACAATTTGAGGATAGCACAGACACGACAAAAGAGCTATGCCGATGTACGGAGAAGAGAGCTCGTTTTCAACGTGGGGGACTATTTCTACCTCAAGGTGTCCCCTATTCGAGGACTTCGTCGGTTCAAGGTGAAAGGGAAGTTATCACCTCGATACATCGGACCCTTTCAAGTTCTGGAGAGGAAAGGCAAAGTGGCATATCAACTAGAATTACCGGCTCGCCTATCGGATGTGCACGATGTATTCCATGTGTCACAACTCAAGAAATGTCTGAGGACGCCTGAAGAGATGTTACCCATGAACGAGGTTGGCGTAGCTGAGGATCTGTCTTATGCCGAGCAACCATTCAAGATTTTGGAGACAATGGAACACCTCACAAAAAATAAAAGAATCCGGATGTGCAAGGTGCAGTGGAAGTATCACTCGGAAGAGGAAGCCACCTAGGAGCGTGAAGACGAGCTTAAGGCACAGTTTCCGGAATTGTTTTCCTAGAACCACCAATCTCGAGGACGAGATTTCTTTTAAGGGGGGTAGAGCTGTAACACCCCAAAACCTGTTAAGACGCGAATTTAAAATTTTTTGGACGTATTGCATGTGGTGCAGAAATTCAAATTCAAATTGGAATTCAAATTCAACTCAAAACTGAAAAAGAAAAAGAAAAAACAAAACCCCCGGCCAGTGGGCCGAAACCCACCCCCGCGCCAGCCCACAGCCGCGCGCACCACTGTCCCTCTCACTGACACGCGGGGCCCACCTGTCATCCCTCACCTCCCGCTCGCGCCAACCGCCGGACTCTTCCGCGCGCGCGCCCAATCGCAACTAACCCAGAATTCCGCGTCCCCAGCCCGACTCCCGGTTCCTGACGACTTCGGCTCGATCTAAACAAACACGCCGCCCTCCCTCGTCTATAAAAACGCTGGCATCGCCCCGTTTTTTCCCCATGATCAGCTGCTTTTCCTCCCGGTGAGAACCAGAGCTTCTCCGGCCGTTTTCTCTCGATCTTCGCTCAGGATTTTTGATCTAACGCGCCGAGCTTGTTCCACCGCCTCCGAGGAATCATGCAGGTGCAGAAAACTTGGTGGTTTGCGATCTAGGCACAGCTCCGACGAGCACCGCAGCGATTCCATCTCGGACCTCGTCGCCGACCGCCTTCCAGGACCTCCGAGCTCAAGAAAAACCCCGAGGTGAGATCCCCGACCTCCCCTCTACCGATCTATGCCATGAAATCCCAGTTTTAGGAAGAATAAACGAAGATCCGAAGTTTTCCGGCGAGATCGCCGCCTCCCGCCGCCGCGCGCCGCCGGGCAGCGCCACCCGCGCTCGGTCAGAGCGACGTGGCCGCTTATGCGCCGTCTATTTTAAATCGCACGGTGGAATTAAAACCTGCGCGTACCGGTTCGGCGATCTAATCTGAGCCGTCTGTTTTAAATCGGATGGTCCACGTCGGCCCCGCAATATAAAGGCCAGGATTCTTACGCGCTACCCCCTGGGATCTCGGAAAATACGAGCTAGCTCCGGAAACTTCTGATCTAGCCCCTAGAACTTCAGAAATTCATGTAAATTCATTTACAAATCAGTTTTAGCCCCTAGACTTAATAAAAATTAGGAAAACCCCTCTGTTATGTGTAGTTAGACCCCTGGAAATTTATGAAATAATATAATAGACCCTGTAGTGTTTACCTTTTTAACCCTATATGATATTAAATTTAGGAATTTGAATATGTGATTAGGATTTAAAATTTAAAAGGTGAGACAAACACATTGTAAATTGAAATTTAAACTATCCTAGCACTTGGAAAACTTTAGAATGAGATAAAAGTAGATGTTAAGCTGAAATGAATCTGTTTAATTGATTGTTCACATTTAATTAGTTATAGGGACACATTTTTAGGTTAGGAAATAATTCTGAAAATTGGTAAAATAAATTTAAATTAGTTCACATCAGAGGAGAAGTTCCAAAATATATTATTTAATATTTTAGATCAGAAC
Organism: Neostapfia colusana; assembly: GCA_030760725.1. Lineage (NCBI taxonomy): Eukaryota > Viridiplantae > Streptophyta > Magnoliopsida > Poales > Poaceae > Neostapfia > Neostapfia colusana. The sequence goes on along the minus strand of JASWHV010000007.1, from coordinate 95,534,573 downwards.
CTATTCTGTTTAGATGATATGCCCTACTATTTAATATTAAAATTTACTTTTAGTCATAGAAAATAAATCTGGAAAATATAGGAAAATAGGTGTGCATGATTAGAAAATGATAAATGAAGTCTCCAAATCCAAAGACTTCAGTTTAGTACTGGTAGAAGATCTGAAAACTCATTTGAAGTAGGAAATTACCTTCCATGCAAACTTGGTAGCTAAAGAGTGTATTAAAGAATTTGTTTAAATTGGAAATTCATATATAGTGTGCAAACAGAAATCTGAATACAAAAGTTAGAAATTATATACATATGTTTAAAAAGTGCATGTAGGCTAAAAATCAACACATCTTGAGTAACCATAACACTTAGAAATGTGAATGACTATCTTATGTATGTGTGGAGTGAAAGTGTGAACTATGTCTTATGGATTGTTGTTTTCTTTTGCTATGTGTGTTGGCATGAGTAGAACCTGCCCCAGAGCACGTTCTTCCCTTCCAACATCAGGAACACGGTGTGCCCGGGGTTGTGGAGGCCAAGCTCACTCGGTTGTGGTCTGAGGAGGTCGTGGAGGGGACCGTGGTGCTGTTTTGCTACTGCCTGGGGCTTTGCACGCGAGAGAAACACCGGCTCACGATCGACCGAGGGTGGCGGCGGCGCCTCGGCTCTGTTCTTGCGCGAGGGGAAAGCAGAGTGTGTCTTCGGTGCTGTGTCAAAGAGGAGCACGGCTAGAGGTGAAAAGATCGCGAGGAGAGTTCCAGCACGATGGATAACGGCGAGGAAGTGGCTCTCGGTGCCGCTCGGTGTCATCCTGTGCTTTGTCTAGGTGGCCTTCGAGTGGAGAACAGAAAGCAAAATTTAGTTTGCAAGTCTACTGCCCTCCTCTCAATGACATGTAGGTCCCACCGTTCACTCCCTCTTATCCTCTAACATATCTCCAAAATTTGGCAAATGATGAAATAAATTGTGGGAGTTCATATCTGAATTGTATTTGGATAATTCGGCAAGTTTCATCCAAATTCAAATGTGTATTTGAATTCTTTGCAATTTTAAGTCCTTTTCGAAAATGGGTAGCAAAACAACTCCAAAATTCAAGTAACTTTGCATACCCACTAATTTGGACATAAGGAATTCAAATATGAAACCTGATTTTAAATTTGGCTGTTACAAATGAGCTTTTTAACACAACAGTTTGCAATCCATTATTTTGTCCTCATTTGAAATTTGAGTTGAACATTTAGTTCCAAAATCTGATTTTTAACTTTCAATTGCACATGTGACTTCAAACCTGTGGTTTTAATCTACCTTGGTCCAAGCATGTAAATAAACATAAGCTTGTGTAGAGAGAGCTCTATGTGCATCATCACATGTGAAAGTTTAAACAAGTCCCAATTTTCATACATATGAAACCAACTTGTGCAAACTCGAGTTTCTTTGTATTCATATTTTTGGGACCTTTACACTTTGCCTAAGGTTGAAAATAACTTTAATTAGCTATAAACTAAAGCATTTTATTAGCAAACAATGTAAAGCTTTCAATCAGCAATCTTTTAACATGGCACTAACCTGATTTTTCTATGTCACAGTGCAGTGAACAAGTGGTACTCACTGACCGCAAGGGATGGCGATTATAATCAATTTTCACCTGCAGGGTTACCCGAAAATAACCCTTCACGTACGCCCGTAATCGATGTTGCCTACAGCAACCACCACGGACGTCGTACGCAACCACCTTTCATCTGTTAGCCAAGTGTTGAACCGGTCCTGTCGTCCCAAGCAGGAGGTCTCTGCGTGGAGCACCCGCAGTGCCCGCCAGCCGATTTACACCTCGCTTCTCTCAACCTACCCTCTGGACGACAAGCAATGTCTCAACATATCGGTACCCGAATTACATCGGTTTCCCGGTTCCCTTATATCCGGTAGGTCTTCAGTACTGTTCTAGCTTGTTCAACAGGCCCGCACACGGCTCGGTCCTCAATCGACACAAGCAGAGCTATGGCACCCAGGCCCCAAAGTCCTGCTGCCCTTACTCTCCGCTCGGTCTCATTTTCCTTGCCATGTGATTCATTTGCTTTCTCTAACCGAGTTGTGTGCCTCTAGCCTCTTCTCGCGAGTAGTTCCAACTACTCAACTTGTACCGAATCCTACACCAATTTAGCATTGCAGTGGTACTCGAGGTTTAAAACCTAAGCCCAAAACCCTGGTTCTCTTTGCTATGCGTTTGGGTTTCCAAACAAGACTCTAATGCACAATTGTATGAAATACATAAGTAAGTTCTCAAAACAAAAGATTTTGTGAAACGACTAATGCAAACTGGAGCTTGCCTTGCTGCTGGTTGTATGCTAGTTGTTCTTCCGGAGTGATAAAGTCCAGAACCTCTGGGCCTTCTTCGATTTTAGTGACTAGACAAGATAAACATACAATCCGTGTCAATTTAAATGCAAATGAGTTGAATTTGAAATTGTAAAGGCTATAAGTATAGCTAGACAATGCTATTGACTCTGAAATTTTTACTGTGGTTTGGATACAACTTAAACAGATACTTGGCCAAATTTCATTTGAAATAAAGCTAGTTTGAGGCCTGCACAAATAAATTTATATTTATCATTAATTAGAGCTCTTAGGGTTTTATAAGAATTTTTATGGATCAAGCCATGACTTTCTGGAAACTAGATTTTCAGATAGTTCTAATGGAATTGGTTTCATCTGTGAGGAGCCTGGCCCGATGATCGCAGTGGGTGGTGCCGTGCGATGCGGCACCCAACAGCATGCATGAAAAGACACGTAAGAACATATGGAACCATTTTGTTACTCAAGATAAGTTCTTTTACAACATAATATACACACGCAGCGGAATTAAAATCTAAACTGGACAACTACTCACTCTTGACCCTAACTACGCCGAAGAGAAGTCGTTCAACCCATGAACGCTTCCTACTAGCTCCACCAATAAAGGCAGCGGCTAGGTGTCCGATGAGTGGAGCGAACCGTGCGGTTCGTCGTCTCACCGAACAACCCTCTCCATAGCAGGCATCCTGCTACCTGCAAAAACAACTCAGAAGCAACCGTGAGCACTAAGGCTCAGCAAGTCTTAACCGTCAAACCTAAACATGTAACTATACATGCATGGGTAGTAAGTGTAAGGGCCTAAGTTTTTGGCACATATTCAAAGTGTCCATCACCACACACACCCTTCATTTGAAGAAACTTGATGAACACATTTGAAGAGCAAGTTACCACCATCAACATGCTCATTAGAGAATAAACTCACAAAATGCAAAAGTGGCATTTCCCACATGCACCATCTAGGGGCTGAGCATATGAAAAACTCCAACACCTTGCTAGGAAGGCTCATGCCAAAATTCACCCAAATCCAAAACCTTTTGAGGTCTTTTTGGGTATAACTAGAAAGGGGGTGGTTTGAACTCAAATTCAAATTCAAACTACTTCCATCCAATGAATTCAAAAGTGGGAGGCATATTCTTACTCAGCAAATTTTTGTGAGCTCACACACAAATTTTCACTCCATTTGGAGTTGAGCTTGACATGAGCTAAGTTTAGCAAATTCAAACTTTATTTGAATTTCAAACTGCATATGTGCTGAAATTTAGTCAAACACTTCACAATTTGAATTCTACCAATTCCAAATGGGCATGTGGTAGATAATTCAAATGACCAAGGGTATTAAGGGGATTACTGTTTGTAGCAGTGAGAGGAAGTTAATTTCAGAGGTTAAAAGGGAGTGGGACACACATGTCATTGAGGGAAAAAAATCAAAACTTGCACATGAAGCAAATGACTTTGTCCCTGTTTTTCAACTCCACCGAGTGTTTTCCCGTGTGCGCCACCGAGGAGCCACCGCGCCACCACCTGCTCGTTGCCCCAACACGCTGGTTCCCCGAGGCGGTGCCCCTCGTGCCTTAGTGTGATCACGTCCCCTCAGCCGAGCGCAGCCTCAGTTGTTATCTTCTCCTCCCGTGAACACTGAGCCGAGCACTCTTCTCTCCGCTGCTCGGTCTGATCGGAAGAACGGAAAAACACTCGTGCCCTCTCCTCCCCGAGCTGCTAAACCACACCCTGAGCTCCGTACACACCTCCCCGATCCGGAAGCCAACGAGCTTCGGCCTCCTTTGCCCTTCCACAGTCTGTTCTGCCGTGACCAAGCTTCAGCTGACGATCGGGCGCTCGTGGACAGCCCTCCACATGGGTTTTCACAGCCGAGCGATCACAGCTACAGGAGCGTGCTACGGTGGTGCTACTCTCCTCCAAGTCTTGGAGCAGACCGTGCCGCATCGACGACGAATTTGAAGATTTGGCTCCGGCGAGTTCAACCCGAGCAGCCGGTACGGTTCCTGCAAATTCTCCCTCTCTGATTCTCCATAGGTCCTCAAATCTTGCATGTGGCAGCTGGACTAGCCGGTGATCGAAACCCCTTTAGCATACGTTGCATGAAAACCCATCAGGGCAACATAATCCGAGCTTTTCTGAGGGTGTTCTTTGCGGACTCATTTGGTCGCACGGTGAGACCGTATTTGCGGCCACTCCCGAGCTAGTTTGAAGTTGCGCCGAGCTTCCAGGTCATTCCCTGGTGCTGTAGGGCTAGTCGGTCGAACTTATGACAGGCTGAGAACCCCGGCCGACGCTGCCGAAGCTCAACAGAGGCCGCCACACGTCGCCGGCCATCTTCCGGTTACCGGCAGCCCTAGATGTGAGGGACAGGACATCGTCAGGTGGTGCCGTGATATGCGGCACCCAACAGCACACGGGTCGAAGAAACACATCATATTACATAAGTAGTTTGCGTAAGCGTACAAGAATATTTTACAAATAATTATATCAAAGTAAGCTACAGCGGAAGACTATCACTCTCACAATTCATTTCTAACTAGCAACAAAGAAACAGTCCAGCCCGCGGACGTTTCTTACTAGCAACACGAAGAATAATATGCAGCGGCGAGGATGCTGTTTGAGTAAACCCTTGGAGGTTCACGAGTCTCATAGGCATCCCTTCTCATAAGCATGAAGTCAAATACCTGCAAAACAACTCGTATAGCATCCGTGAACATAACGCTCAGCAAGACTTAACCGTCACCCTAAACATGAAACTCTATGTGAGGTTATGAACCTAAAATAGGATGGTATAAGCATAATTAAACTCGCCTAAAAGTGAGTCCTTACTGTCAGGTATTAGTTGCCGCAATTTTAAGTAACCTTGGGCACGCCACATCGGGAGTCCACAATCAAACAAGAAATGCTTTCCCCCGATGTAAATTGCTCACGGCATAAAAGAATCGAGTTTGCACTAGCTATTCATCAATGATGCATAACAAAGATAGTAGAACTTCAAATCAATGAGATTAGTTCCTTTCTCATGCAAGTTCTTACTACGTCACGACTGTGAGAACAAGTATGTTCGGTCCATTCCGCGAGCGACGGCGATTCGAATCAATAACATCCGGACTACACGACACGTACGCCCGTACTCGACATTGCCTACAGCAACCATCACTGACATCGTATGCGGAAGCCTTTCCCCCGTTTCACCCCCGCTGAATCGATCAAGTCGCCCCGTACAGTAGCCACTCTCATGGTGCACCTACCGATGTGAGATGTCATGAGAATGTTCCCCACATACTGCACACCGGCCGTCGGCCTGAGGCGACCCGAAAAGTCCCAACGACAGCTTCCCGAGGTACATCGTTTTACTGGGTCCCATAATACCAGCATGAGTCCGGTACACAACTCAAACTTGTTCAACAGGGCCGCATACGGATCGGTCCTTGAACGACATGGACAGGTCTATGGCACCCAGGCCCTTATGTCCTGCTGCCCCTACAACCTTCCGGTCTCAACTTTAACTTGCTAATTCATTTATGAACCAATCCCGTATGCCCCTGTTGTTCCTGAACCTGCGAGTAGCATCTCAACACTCGACTTCTACCGAACTGTACTTAAGCATGGGAGTTCTACACGGTGAAAGAAACCTACCCAACACTCCAGGGGTCATTTGGCTATGCAAGAGGAGTATCACACACTAGACCTAATGCACAATTCATATCTTAACCGAAAGTGAATACAAAATAAAAACTTAACAGTTGTTAAATGCAAACCGGAGCTTGACTGTTTTGCAGGGTAGTCGTATATAATCAGTTAGTGCCTTGTTGATCCACCCTTGACCCTCCGGAGCATGATCCACTTCAATGAATCACTCCTTTGAATCCCCTTCGTTGTGGTTCCTATTGAAATGCATATGCACATGTTTTATAGAATGTAATGGAAAGAAGTTATAGAATGAAGTTCTTAGGAACAGAGGTTGTGTGGAAAAGCCCAGAACAGCTTAGTTTGCCTCTGTTGTGCAAAGAAACAGAAATGATGTACATTGATCTTACTATCTTAGCTATACACTAACTATTTTCCCTAATGAACATAATAGATGAGCTGAAAAGATTTGAGTGCAACTGAAGAATAAGAACTCCAATGGCCTCAAAACTTTTACAGCAGGTTCTATACTACCTAAGGATTTATCTTGCCAAATTGCAGCTAAGGTGGAGTCAAATTGTGTTCACCATAATTCTTACAAAGTCCTTCATGTATTCCCACCCATACATAAGTAGGGAGAATAAGCACAGGGAGTTCAAGGGCTCAGCTTGATCTGATAATTCACCTGTGAGTACTTGGTCACATTAAAGTAATCTGGTCCAAAATTCAGCCCTTTTACTTGAGTAGTTCTTCCAGAACAATTCTTGAAGCATTCCTACTCAAAAGAATTAATTCTTAGGTAATGTACATTTCCATGCTCAATTGAGGACTACAATTTCAAGTATGTCTCAGAGAGCTTGCCTAAATTTTCCTATGATTTTTGGATCTATGGATTGCCCAGAAAATACTTTACAAGTGGGAAACATTTTCTGAAAATGTTTGTGGACTCTTATGGACATAGCAGATTGTTTTTGGCAAATTCCTTCTCAAATGATCTTCAAATGAGCTGCAAATTTGCTAGAAGGTCAACAATATGCGAAAGAATATTCTGGCACAAGTTGGGGATTTTTGGATAAACCAAACTCCCTCAATAATTCTTTTTCAGAAACACTTCAAAGAATTTTCCAGACTATAATATTAACTTTCATACAAATCTGAGTTCATATTTGCATAGAACTCAAAAAGATGAATCCAACCCAATTGGAATCACTCAATTTGGAGGTTTCTACAAGGAGCTATGAATTTCCAAAATTTGAACCATCACTAGAATTGTTTTTCTACTGAAAATTCCACTGGGTCCGTTTATTTAAATTCCAGCCAATCGGGACTGGGCCACACCGGGGTCCACGGCATTTTTGCATGCCAGCACACCGGTTCCGAGCCGCAGACTGATCCCAGATTTAAACTCCCAGCCGCTGACACACGGGGTCCACCCCTTCTTCAACCTCCCGCCGGTTCACAGCGCGCGCGCCGCCTCCCCTCGCCAGAGCAGAACCGGTGCTCGCCGGATCGCCGCTGCCGGCCACCGCACGAGCTGAAGTTGGCTGCCAGAGGGTTATCGACGCCGAGGAATACGATGGTGGGGTGTGTTGAGGCTGCCGATGACCGGAAGATGGCCGGCGATGTGTGGCGGCTTCGGCAGCGTCGGCCGGGAGTTCTAACCCGCCACAACCTGTTCCGACGAGGTCTACAGCACCAGTGGGTCTTAGGAAGAACCGACATGGTCTCAAATAAGCTCGGAAACGGCCGCAATTATGGTTTCATCGTGCAACCGAATGGGTCCGTGACGAACACCCTTAGTAGAGCTCGAAATCCGTCGCTCTGAGGTGTTTTCACGCGATGGATGCTAAAGGGAAAATGATCGCTGGCTAGTCCAGCGCCTATGTGCAAGAATTGACGACTTAAGGAGGAGCATAGAGGGGGAATTTTAAGGAACTGTACCGGAACGTCGGTTTGAAGCCGTCGGGACAAAATTCCCGAATTCGCCGGTGAGAGCTCATGACGTGGCTTGAGCTTCAGATGGAAGCAGTATGGAGTCCGTGCGCTCCTTTTCCCGCTCTTGCTCAGCCGTGAAAGTTGTTGTGGCGAGCTGTCCAAGAGCACCTGATCGGCGGCCGATGTTAGGTCGCCACTGTGACGGTTGTTCTCGGGCTAGGGAGGCCAAAGCTCGGAGGTTTAGGCGTCGGGGGGGGGGGGTGGAGTTCGAGCTCAGGACGCTGTCTAGCAGCTCGGGGAGGAGAGGGGCGTGACGTTTTGCCGTTTCTTCGATCAGACCGAGAGGCGGAGGTGAGGCACTCGGTTCTGTGCGTGCGCTCGCGAGGAGAAGAAAACAATCAGGTCTTCGCTCGGGCTGAGGACATGATAACACCGAAGGAACCGCCTCTGGGCGCCCGCGCATGGGGGAGGGCAGCAGGAGGTGGCGCGGTGGGCTTTCACTCGGTGGCACACGAACAGCTTCGGTGGCTTCGAGCAGAACAGAGACAAATTCCTTTGCTTCTTGTCCAAGTCTTGATCTCCAGCTCACTACCATGTGGGTCCCACCCCACATTTTTCTCCCAAATATCATTTCATGCTGATCTTTCCCAACTCCACAATTCTGAGTTTAAAAGGTGGGCTAGAATTTGAATTATCCAAATTCAGTTTGAATTTGCATGAAAAAATTGAATTTGGTTAGAATTTACAAATGTTTATCTTTAACTCCATTTTGAGCCCACCCTACAAATGAAAAGTTTGTGGTCAAACTTTTCCCCATAATTCCAACTATATGGCTGCATGTTTATTCAAATTCTTTGGCCACCACATGTGTGAACTTTGAATTTCAAATCTAATTTTTAAACTTGCATGCAAAGAGGTATTTAACTCCATATTGGTTCAACACTTTCAAATAAAAAATGTGAGCCTCATTTTGGACAATTGTCCACGTATCACTTTGCATGAAGAAAAGTTTTAGCAAGTCCTGTTTTTCATGTCTTTGTCACACATATGAACTCAACCCTCGGTTTTTATTCATACCCATTTTTGGGACATTTACACTAGATAACCTCACAACCATGTTCCTCGACGTCGCAAACCCCCTGGCGGCGAACTTCAGCTCGATCGGTGGCCCGAACCGGCGAACCGGCGAGTGGAAGTTAGCTCCGGCGAGCTGAGCGCGCGGGCACGCGAAAGGCAGCCGGAGGAAGAAGCCCGATGGGTCCCGGCTGTCAGCGGTGGAAATTTAAAACTGGGATCTGCTGTGGCACCGGATCGGGCGCGGCTGCGTGCAGGGGACTCAGTAGCCGCGTGTGTCGACCGATAAGGAGCTGACATGTAACCCTGGGTCCCACGCGCAGCGGTTTGAACTTTTCCAGATTTTCAGATTTTGTTCAAACTTCAAATCCACATAACTTTGGCTAGGAAACTCCAAATCAAGTGAACCAAATTTTGTTGGATTCAGCTCTCTAAGTAATTTCCAGCAAATCAAGTTTCACTTCATGAAAATCCCTAGTTCTCCAGAATTAATTCTTCAAAGTTTAAACTGGTTAGAATTTTAACTGGAGAACCCTTTGGAGGAAAATTTTGAAATTTGATCCATTTCAGATCCAGTTTGGCTCATTTTATCCCTGAGCTACCATAAAAATTTCAGATCCAATTGAGCTCATTTGATCCACCTAATTGTGTGATTAATAAAACTGTTCCAGAGAAAATAGAAAATGTCCAGAAACATTTTCAGAATTTCTCTGAAATTGTTTAGCTCATATCTTTAGTTAGGAACCTTCAAATTAAGTGGGACCAACTCCATTAGAACCCTCTAAAAATCTAGTTTTAGAAAGTCATGGCTTGCTCCATGAAAATTCCTAGAGAACCCAAAGAACTCCAATTAAGGTCAAGTACATAATTATTTGTGGAGAACTCAAATGAGCTTTGCTGCAAATAAAACTTGGCCAAGTCTCTGTTTAGGTTGTATCCAAACCACAGTAAAAATTTCAGAGTCATTGGGTGACACGACCCCACGGTCTTGTTGAGCCAGGATCACGCTGAGGGGTGCTGCGTTGCACAGCACCGGATAACACACATCAAATGTACAAAGCGGAAGCAAAGTTTTATTACATAAACTAGGGTATGCGCATTTTTCAACAAAATATGTCTAGTCTACACTCACGGGCGTGGACTACGCATCAAGTTCACGTTCTGCCCGTGAACGTGTCCCCGCTAGCACGCACACACACTAACACGGCGGCGTGCACGACTCCCACTCGACGGGGTTCCCCTCCTGGGGTTCCGTCTCCTCCTCGGGAGTCCCTTCCTCATAGAACCCTGCAAAAGCTCCAAACACAAGAAGTGAGCACGAAGGCTCAGCAAGACTGACCCGTCTCTCCTATACATGGAACTTCTACATGATGGATGATAGGTTACAAGAGGTAAAACAAGTTGCAAAGGAGTCACCTAATTAGTGGAACCTTACTTTCAAGTTTTAGCAACAGGTTGTGGAGACTTTATGCTAAGGCACATGAGAGAGCCGCAATCAAACAAGAAATGCATTTCTCTCATGTACTTTGCCCAAAGTTGAAAGAAACTTTAATTAGTTCTAAACTACAACAAATAATTAACAATCAAAGTTCATCTTTCAATCAGCAACATTTTAACATGTATCTAGCCTGTTCTTTCTACATCACGGTACAGTGAACAAGTGGTACTCACTGACCGCGAGGGACGGTGATTATAATCAATTTACACCTGCAGGGTTACCCGAATAACCCGTCACGTACGCCCGTACTCGATGTTGCCTGCAGTAACCATCACGGACATCGTACGAAACCACCTTTCACCCGTCAGCCAAATGTTGAACCGGTCCAATCGTCCCGAGCAAGAGGTCTCTGCACGCGCATCTCAGTGCTGCCAGCCGATTTGCACCTCGAGCTCTCAACCTAACTTCTGAACGACCAGCTATGCCTCAACACCCAGCTACCCGAGTTACATCAGTTTCCCGGTTCCCATATAGCCGGTAGATCTTCGGTACTCTTCTAGCTTGTTCAACAGGCCCGCACACGGCTCGGTCCTTAATCGAAACAAGCGGAGCCGTAGCACCCAGGCCCCAAAGTCCTTCTGCCCTTACTCTCCGCTCGGTCTCATTTTTCTTGCCATGTGTATCATGTGCTATCTCTACCCGAGTCGAGTGCCTCTAGCCTATCCTCGTGAGTAGTTCCAACTACTCGACTTGTACCGAATCCTACACTATCTTAGCATTGCATTAGCTAACGGGATTTTCAATCCTAATCCCAACCCATGGTTTTCTTGGCTATGAATTTGGGTTTTCAAACAAGACTCTAATGCAAGAATTAATGGTACTCAAAGTAAGTTCTCAAAACAATAAAAGATTGTAAAGAGGTTAATGCAAACCAGAGCTTGTCTTGCTGCTCTTGGTCGTAGGCTAGCTGCTCTTCCAGAGTAACGAAGTCTAAGACTTCGGATTCCTCCTTGACCTTAGCGACTACATGAGATAACAAGTACATGTATTAATTTAAATGCATTTGAATTGAATTTAAACTTGTGAAGGCTATAAGTCTTACTAGACAGGCCCAATGACTCTGAAATTTTTACTGTGGTTTGGATACAACCTAAACAGAGACTTGACCAAATTTTAGTTGCAGCAAAGCTCATTTGAGCCCTCGACAAATAATTATGTACTTGATCTCAATTGGAGCTCTTAGGGTGTTATAGGGATTTTCATGGAGTAACCCATGACTTTCTGAAAACTAGATTTTCAGAGGGTTCTAATGGAGTTGGTCTCACTTAATTGGAAGGTTCCTAGCTAAAGATATGAGCTAAACAACTTCAGAGAAATTCTGAAAATGTTTCTGGACATTTTCTATTTTCTCTGGAACAGTTTTATTAATCACACCATTAGGTGGATAAAATGAGCTCAAATGGATCTGAAATTTTTATGGTAGCTCAGGGATATTTTGGTGAACATCCCAGCAAAATTTCTGAACTTTCCCCCAAAGGATTCTCCAATTAAAATTCCAAACAGTTTAAACTTTGAAGAATCAATTCTGGAGAAATAAGGATTTTCATGAAGTGAAACTTGATTTGCTGGAAAGTACTCAGAGAGCTGAATACAAAATTATTTGGTTCACTCCATTTGGATGTTCCTACAGAGATCTATGAATTTTCAAAGTGTGAGCAACAACTGGAATTGTTTTCCTACTGAAAACCCTACTGGGCCTGCTTATTTAAATGAAAGCCAATCAGAAATGGGCCATACCCAGGCCACAGCCTTCCAGCGCGCCAACACACCGGATCCCAGCCACACTCGATCGGGCATTTAGATTTTTGAGCTGCTGACAGCCGGGGCCCACCCCCTTCGTCTTCCTTCCGCCGGCTCTCAGCGCGCGCGCCGCCCCCCTCGCCGGAGCAGAGCTGGTGCTCGCCGGACCGTCGCTGCCGTCCACCGCACGAGCTAGGACTCACCGCCAGGGGGTTATCGACATCGAGGAACACGTCTGTGGGGTCAGTTCGAGCTGACGGCGATCGGAAATACTCCGGCGACGTGCGGCGGCCTCGGTTGAGGTTCGGCGCGATCGGCCATGGGTTCTAACCCGCCAAGACCTCGAACAAACAGCTCTACAGCATCAGTACACCTCTAGGAAGCTCGACAAGGCCTCAAAGATGTTCAAAAATGACGGCAAGTTGGTCGGCACCGTGTGACCGATCGTGCCCGCCATGAACGCCTTTGATCGAGCTCAAAATCCGTCACTTCTAGCCGGTTTCATGCAACGGATGCTAAAAGGAAAATGATCGCCGGCTAGTCCAGCGTCTATGTGCAAGATTTGATAACCTAAGGAGGATCAGAGAGCGGAAATTCAAAGAAACCATACCGGAAGCTCGGGTTGAGGCCGCCGGAGCAAAATCTGGAAATTCTCGGTGGATGCTTTATGGTTTGCTTCAAGAATTGGAGGAGAGCAGCATCAACCTAGCGCGCTCCCGTGGCCCAGATTGCTTGACCGTGAGAACCCCTGTGGAGGGATGTCCACGATCACCCGATCGTCGGCTGAACCTTGATCGCCGCTGTGGCGGTCGTTCTCGGGCAAGGAAGGCCGGAACTCGCTAGTTTCCGGGTCGGGGAGGTGTGTGCGGAGCTCAGGGCAGCGTTTATCATCTTGGGGAGGAGAGGGGGTGAATGTTTCGCCGTTCTCCCGATCAATCCAAGCTGCGGAGGGAAGAGCTTCGGCTCAGTGTTCTTGCGAGGGGAAAAACAGGCGAGGGGACCTCGGCAGAGGCGAGGAGCGCCTTAAGAAGGGCTCAGCACCGACCTGGCTCGCGCGTGGGCGAGCAGCTTGTGGCGCGGCGGCCCCCCCCTCGGTGGCGCCCTCGGATGATGCCCGAAGACCCGAGCGCTGAAAGTTCAGTCGGTTGAATTTCATCAGTGGGTGACATGTGGGTCCCACTTCCTTTTTAACCTCTAAACTTAACTCTCTCTTACTGTTGTAAACAGTAATCCCCACAATACCCATGGTGATTTGAATTATCTACCGCTGAGCCATTTGAATTGGTTAGAATTCAAATTGGGTTTTGTTTGACTTAAGTTCAGCACATATTCAGTTTGAAATTCAAATAAAGTTTGATTTTGCTAAACTTAGCTCATGTCAAGATCAACTCCAAATGGAGTGAAAATTAGTGTGTGAGTTCCCAAAAATGTGCTGAGTAAGAATATGCCTCCCACTATTGAATTCTTGGGATGAAAACAGTTTGAATTTGAATTTGAGTTCAAACCACCCTGTTTCTAACTATACCCAAAAGTACTTCAAAAAGGTTTTAAATTTGGGTGAAACTTGGCATGGACATTCCTAGCAAGGTGTAGGAGTTTTCCAAATGTCCAGCCCCTATATGATGTATGTGGGAAATGCCACTGTTGCATTTTGTGAGTTTACTCTCTAATGAGCAGGTTGATGGTGGTTACTTGCTCTTCAAATGTGTTCAACAAGTTTCTTGAAATGAGGTGTGTGTGTGGTGATGAACACTTTGAATATGTGTCAAAAACTGAGGCCTTTACATTGGCTCTGTCTAGTGGGACTTATAGTCCTCACAAGTTGAAATTCAATTCAAATGCATTTAATTAATGCATATACTTGTTATATCATGTAGTCGCTAAGGTTGAGGAGGAACCCGAAGTCTTAGACTTCGTCACTCCGGAAGAGCAGCTAGCCTACGACCAAGAGCAGCAAGGTAAGCTATGGTTTGCATTAACCCTTTTACAAATTTTCACTGTTTTGAGAACTTCCTTTGAGTACCACATAATTCTTGCATTACAGTCTTGTTTGAAACCCAAATGCATAGCCAAGAAAACCATGGGTTGAAATTAAGATTGAAAACCCCGTTAGCCACTGCAATGCTAAAGATAGAGTAGGATTCGGTACAAGTCGAGTAGTTGGAACTACTCGCGAAAATAGGCTAGAGGCACATCGCTCGGGTAGAGATAGCAAATGAAACACATGGCGAGAAAAATTAGACCGAGTGGAGAGTAAGGGCAGCAGGACTTTGGGGCATGTGTGCTATAGCTCCGCTTGTGTCGATTGAGGACCGAGCCGTGTGCGGGCCTGTTGAACAAGCTTGAACAGTACCGAAGACCTACCGGCTATATGGGAACCGGGAAACCGATGTAACTCGGGTAGCTGGGTATTGAGGCATTGCCTGTCGTTCAGAGGGTAGGTTGAGAGCTTGAGGTGTAATACGGCTGGCGGCACTGAGATGCGCGTGCAGAGATCTCTTGCTCGGGACGATAGGACCGGTTCAATATTTGGCTGACGGGTGAAAGGTGGTTGCGTACGACGTCCGTGATGGTTGCTGTAGGCAACATCGAGTACGGGCGTACGTGACGGGTTATTCAGGTAACCCTGCAGGTGTATATCGATTATAATCGCCGTCCCTCACGGTCAGTGAGTACCACTTGTTCACTGTACCATGACGGTAACACCCCAAAATCCTGTTAAGAGGGGAATTTAAAATTTTTTGGACGTGTTGCATGTGTTGCAAAAATTGAAATTCAAACTGGAATTCAAATTAAACTCAAAACGGAAATGAAAAAGAAAAAAGAAAAAGAAAAAAAAACAAATCTTCCCGGCCAGTGGGCCGAAACCCACCAGCCGGCCCACCCAACTCCCGAGCCAGCCCGCAGCCGCGCGCCCACGCCCCCTCTCGCAGACAGGCGGGACCCACCTGTCATCCCTAACCCCCGATCGTCCGAAACCCGGACTGTTCCCTGCGCGCGCGCGATCTTAACCGACCGGATTTCCCCACGAATTCTGGTTCCGGAGGACTCCTACTCGATCTAAACTAACACGCCGCCCTCCCCCGTCTATAAAAACCCCAGCATCGTCCCGTTTTTCCCCACCATCCGCCGTTTTTCTCTCCGGTGAGAACCCGAGCTTCTCCGGCGAATTCTTCTCGATCTACGCTCGGGAATTCTGATCTAACTTGCTGGTCTTGATCCACCGCCTCCGGGGAACCTCGCAGGTGCAGAAAACTCGGTGGTTTGTGGTTCAAACACAGCGCCGACGAGCCTCGCCGTGAATTCACCTCGGACCTCGTCGCCGATCGCTTTTCAGGACCTCCGAGCTCAAGAAAACCCCCGAGGTGAGATCCCCGACCTCCCCTCTACCGATCTATGCCATAAAATCACAGTTCTAGGAAGAATTTACGAAGATCCGAAACTCTCCGGCGAGATCGCCGCCTCCCGCCGCCATGCGCCGCCGGGCAGCGCCGCCTGCGCTCGATCAGAGCGACGTGGCTGCTTGTGCGCCGTCTATTTTAAATCGCACGGTAGAGTTTAAATCCCCGCGTACCGGTTCGATGTTATAATATCAACCGTCTGTTTTAAATCAGACGGTCCACGTCAGCCCTGCGTTATAAAGGATGGGATTCTTACGCGCTACCCCCTAGGGTTCTCGGAAAATAAGAGCTAGCCCCGGAAACTTCTGATCTAGCCCCTGGAACTTCAGAAAATCATGTAAATTCATTTAAAAATCAGTTTTAGCCACGGGACTTAATAAAAATTAGGAAAAAACCCCTCTGTTAAGTGTAGCTAGACCCCTGGAAGTTCTTAAAATAATATAATGGACCCTGTAGTGGGGTGAGTTTACCTTTTTAACCCTAGTTGATATTAAAGTTAGGAATTTGAATATGTGGCTAATATTTAAAATTTAAAAGGTGGAACAAACATATTGTCAAAGACAAATTAAAAACTTTCCCAGTACTTAGAAAACCTTGGAGTGAGATAAAAAGAGATTTTTGGCTAAAATGAATCTGTTCAATTGATTATTCACATTTATTAGTAATAGGGACACATTTTTAAGTAGAGAATAATTCTGAAAATTAGTAAAATAAATGTGAAATAGTTCACATCAGAAGAGAAGTTCAAAAATATATTATTTAATATTTTAGACACAAAACCTATTCTGTTTAGATGAGGTGTCTTACTATTTTCATAATAAAGTGCACATTTAGGCATAGGAAATAAATCTGAAAATATAGCAAGCTAGGTATAAATAACTAGAAAATGATAAATGAAGTTTCCAAAATCCAAAGAATTCAGTTTAGGGTAGGTAGAAGGTTTGAAGACACATATGAAGTAGGAAAGTACCTTTCATGCATACTTGGTAGCTAAAGTGTGTATCAATTAAATATAAGGGATTTATTTAAATTAGAAATTCATATATAGTATGCCAACATGAATATGAATACAAAAATAGAAATCTTATGTACATGTTTAAAAGTGCATGTAAGCCAAAATCAACACACATAGAGTAACCACAACACATGGAAATGAGAATGGCTTTCATAAATGTGAATGTGTGGCTTGTATGAAGTGGAAGTGTGAACTATGTCTTATGACTTGTTGTTTTCTTTTGCTATGTGTGATGGTATGAGTAGAACCTGCTCCAGAGCAAGTTCTCCCTTTCCAAGATCAGGACTACACATTTCAAGAGCAGCAGGAAGGAGGCAAGTGTCCTTGACCACTTTGATCCTATGCTAGGATGTGTAGATAGAATTATTTGCATTGTCAAGTGAAATATGAAACCCATGCTAGTAAGTATCCCTAGAATTGCATTATCTTGTTTCCTTGTAGCTTGGGTTGGGATTTATTTTATCATGTCATTTATTTACATGCTTATGCTTAGACATGCTTAGAATGGGACATTTGGGATATGAGATCATCAGTTTATTTTACCATACTCTTGAATGAGATATTGTGAGTTATGTAGAGGTAGGGATCAAGGCAAGTTGGATGTTTTGGTTGGTGCTGGGTGCACGAGACTCGGGTTTGTGTTTAGTACTTGCCTGGATCCTAATGACCGGTTCATGGAGCATGTAACCTGGCTTTACCGTGCCAACCACATTCTGAGATGGGGCAGCTTGGCCAATTAATTAGGTGTATCCCCGGCGTAGTATGGGTGTGTTGGATGGTGCGGGGAATAGGTGTCAGCTGGACTACCATATGAACCGCAAGGCTCAAGAGGGGGCCACTGCAGCGGGGATGGAGCCTCTTGTATGCTGTTAGGGGTGAAACCTCAGTGGGCCCACGCTCGTCGGGAATCCCTTTGTAAAGGCTTCGTAGTGATCTCCTGGCTACACACCTGGGAAGTGTGAATGTGGTTGTGGCCACTGGCATAACGGAGGTTCTTTTAGTCCACCCGGCAACGGGGGATGAAATCACTACATGTGGGTACAGTGGTGCAAACTCTGCAGAGTCAAAACTGTCATGACAGCCGTGCTCACGGTCAAGAGCGGCCTGGACTTATTCATGATTAGAGGAATGATGGTTTTGGAAGTTAAGGATGTTAAGCGGGGAGCTTAACATTGAAAATGATGTTATGGTTATTTGATTACGATGATTGGATGGGAGATTGGGACCATTTCAACTATGTAGTAATGTAGGTGCTTAAAAAGCTAAGGTGATAGGTATTTAATTGCGTAGTGCTTTAACCATGAGTTCAACCTCCCCTTGCTCTCGCCATGCATGACATAACTTTCCCACACTTGCTGAGTACCATCGGTACTCAACCTTGCATAATTGTTGGTTTATATTGCTGCTCAGGTCAAGATAATGAGGTGGTGTATAATGATCAAGACATTGGACCCGAAGAAGGTTTCTAGGTTCATGGAGTCCCCCAGGCAACGCCTGTAATGGAGCCCACAAGAATAATATTCCGCTGCTAGTTTATTTACTTGTGATGAACTTATTATTGTCCATCGAGACATTGGCTATGTAAGACTTATTTATATTCGACACCTGGCTTGTAATAAATGATGCTTCACTATTTTTCATCACATGTATGAGAAAATGATCCTGGCATACATGTGATATTCACTTGGTTGTTCTTCAGAAAAACCGGGTGTGACAATGACGTAGAAAGAACAGGCTAGATACATGTTAAAATGTTTCTGATTGAAAGATGGACTTTGATTATTAATGCTTTGCTGTAGCCTAGAGCTAACTAAAGTTCTTTTCAACTTTGGGCAAAGTACATGAGAGAAATGCGTTTCTTGTTTGCGGCTCTCTCATGTGCCTTAGCGTAAAGTCTCCACAACCTTCTGCTAAAACTTGAAACTAAGGTTCTACTAATTAGGCGAGTCCATTGCAACTTATTTTACCTCATGTAACCTATCAACCATCATGTAGAAGTTCCATGTTTAGGATAGACGGGTCAGTCTTGCTGAGCCTTCGTGCTCACTGCTTGTGTTTGAAGCTTTTGCAGGGTTCTATGAGGAAGGGACTCCCGAGGAAAAGACGGAACCCCAGAAGGGGAACCCCGTCGAGTGGGAGTCGTGCACACCGCTGTGATAGTGTGGGTACGTGCTAGCGGGGACACGTTCACGGGCTGAACGTGAACTCGATGCGTAGTCTACGCCCGTGAGTGTAGACTGGACATATCTTGTTGTAAAAATGTTCATACACTGGTTTATGTAATAAAACTTTGCTTCCGCTTTGTACCTTTGATGTGTGTTATCCGGTGCTGTGCAACGCAGCACCCCTCAATGTAATCCTGGCTCGACAAGACCGTGGGGTCATGTCAGTAAGATAGTAGGAACATGAATTTGCAAAATGTAGCTTGACTAAACTTGATCTTTATATTCAGATTCTTATAGCCTTCATTTTAGTGGTCTTCACGCCGCACAACACCAGAAGTCCACAATCAAACAAGAAACACTTATCCTGATGTTGCTAGCCTATGGTGGAAATAAAATTTAGTTGGCACTATCTCTAATTCAGTCAAGGTTCCAATTCAAAGACTGATCCATAAACAGCATGTTAAGAGACTTAGTTCCTCTTCTTACTACGTCACGGCGCAGTGGGCAAGTATGCTCAATCCTCTTCCGCAAGCGACAGTGATTCGAATCAATAACAATCCGGAATACACGACACATACACCCGCCTTGAAAGGCTCTCTCAAGAGCTCTTTATTACGTTGTATGCAGCAACCTTTCACACGACACCCCGACATAAAAACGTTTCACGCCGAGCAGGATGGTCCTCTACGCGGACACGTCGAAGTTGCCCGCTAAAGGATTTACACCACCCGCCTTCTCAATGCCATTCCCACGAAGGATGAGTTTCTATATCACGGTCCATCGAGTTACATCAGTTTCATGGGTCCCATACTCCACTATATATCCGGTACAGCTCAATCTTGTCCAGCAGGGCCGCATACATAAGGTCCTTAACCGACACGGACGGGGCTACAACCAACCTCCACATTTGCCTTACCATCCCGGTCCAGGCCAAATGTGGTCTCAAGCATTGTAACACCCATCGCAGGTCGAGACCAACCTTGAGCGCTCCATCCTACAGGAACATCCCCGTCCCCATCTCATTTTCCTGAGGGTGCTCTTATCATCGACCTCTCGTGAGTAACTCCACTACTCGAACTTTCTCGCGAGTAGCTTTTTACTACTCGACTTCTACCGAGCTAGCTACAACATTAGCCTAGCATCTACTATGAGGCAAAGCCTACACTGAACCTTCGACTCAGGGATGTAATAGCCATGCAAGTGGGTTTCAAACATTCTAGACATAATGCACAATATCAAGTATAATAAACATGATGTGAAGTAAAGCAAAATTTAAAACGGTAACGATATGCAAACAGGGGCTTGCCTTGCTCAACGGTTTTGTTAGAAGCAAGGAGTTAGTCTTACTCCGGAGAATCCGCCAAACTCATCATGAGATGGAGATCCTCGCTGTGTAGTTGAGTCCTCGTCGAACATCGACGTCACGTGAGCTATTAAGATGAAAATTGGCGGTTGTATCGCCAAGAAGTCCAAATAGGCGTTCCGAGGTGGAACGTCCTGTTGTGCATGTTGGAGTAAGCCCTGTTGTACCAAGGCTTGGAGTAGTCTTGTGTTCTCTTGACTTGACTCGACCATCTGAGCCATGACATCCTCCCATACTCTTGAATGAGATATTGTGAGTTATGTAGAGGTAGGTATCGAGGCAAGTTGGATGTTTTGGTTGGTGCTGGGTGCACGAGACTCGGGTTTGTGTTTAGTACTTGCCTGGAAGGACCGGTTCATGGAGCATGTAACCTGGCTTTACCGTGCCAACCACATGCTGAGATGGGGCAGCTTGGCCAATTAATTAGGTGTATCCCCGGCGTAGTATGGGTGTGTTGGATGGTGTGGGGAATTGGTGTCAGCTGGACTACCATATGAACCGCAAGGCTCAAGAGGGGGCCACTGCAGCGGGGTTGGAGCCTCTTGTATGCTGTTAGGGGTGAAACCTCAGTGGGCCCACGCTCGTCGGGAATCCCTTTGTAAAGGCTTCGTAGTGATCTCTTGGCTACACACCTGGGAAGTGTGAATGTGGTTGTGGCCACTGGCATAATGGAGGTTCTTTTAGTCCACCCGGCAACGGGGGATGAAATCACTACATGTGGGTACAGTGGTGCAAACTCTGCAGAGTCAAAACTGTCATGACAGCCGTGCTCACGGTCAAGAGCGGCTTTGACTTATTCATGATTAGAGGAATGATGGTTTTGGAAGTTAAGGATGTTAAGCGGGGAGCTTACATTGAAAATGAGGTTATGGTTATTTGATTATGATGATGGGATGGGAGATTGGGACCATTTCCACTATGTAGTAATGTAGGTGCTTAAAAAGCTAAGGTGATAGGTATTTAATTGTGTAGTGCTTTAACCATGAGTTCAACCTCCCCTTGCTCTAGCCATGCATGACATAACTTTCCCACACTTGTTGAGTACCATCGGTACTCAACCTTGCATATTTGTTGGTTTATATTGCTGCTCAGGTCAAGATAATGAGGTGGTGTATAATGATCAAGACTTTGGACCCGAAGAAGGTTTCTAGGTTCATAGAGTGCCCCGGGCAACGCCTGTAATGGAGCCCACAAGAATAATATTCCGCTGCTAGTTTATTTACTTATGATGAACTTATTATTATCCATCGAGACATTGGCTATGTAAGACTTATTTATATTCGACACCTGGCTTGTAATAAATGATGCTTCACTATTTGTCATCACATGTATGAGAAAATGATCCTGGCATACATGTGATATTCACTTGGTTGTTCTTCGGAAAAACCGGGTGTGACAGAAGTGGTATCAGAGCCAAGGTTGCCCGTAGGAACGTAGACCTAGGAAGAAATGGACGTATTTAAGGGCCCTATTTGCTTAAAAACTATTTTACAAAGGTATGGGTTGAAAAATGTTATTTAATGGGGTAACTTTCTTCATCTTACCCCAACTTTCATTCAAAATAGGATTTTTGTTTAAAAGTTTGTCTAACCTAAGTTTAAATGCTTTCTGTTTGAGATGGTTCGCATGATTCGCACCGCTCGCAAGTCCACAGGAGGAAGAGTTCCCGTAGTTGCCCTTGCCCAAAGAGAGGAGAGCCGTCCGGTGACGTACCTTTCCTACGGATTGGCAGTAGGAGGCTTGTTACGCCGTCTTCGACGTATGCTCCAAGCCGCCGGCAATACGGGCAAGCTAATCTTACACTATAGCTCCACCACGACCATCCGTGAAAAGAGGGAAGAATGGAGTTCAGAGATGAGGATTTGCCATGAAAATCAGCTGCTTAAGATCCACCGCTCTCCAGCTTGTCGAGCGACACAGGTCGATGCGAAGAAGGATGTCACCTGGGAGGCCATCACCTGCCAGAGTCACATCTATCGTCGCCACCTGGACAGGACTGAGTACATGTATGTCCTCCAGGGTGAGAGTGGTACCACGGAGTACAAGTACCCGCCAGTGTAGCAGGGGACTTCCCATGAGCACATGGACTTGTGCTTGGAGGATGCTGCTATGCTTAGCACTCGACTGCAGGAGTGTCAGCAGGAGCTTCAGGATGTTCCTGACACCCTGAAGGAAACCGAGGCATTGCTTCGAGCCTGCTTGAGGGCGAGAGAAAGAGGAGATGGGAATGAACTGTGTGTCACCATGAATGATACATGGACTCCTGACTCCCCAGATCGCCGGGCGATCAGGCGCCGTCGCACTTCTCCACCAGCAGCCTCCCCACCCAAAGCAGAGTCAGAAGGTAGCCGCAATAATGAGGAAGATCCCGAGGAGCCAGCTCAGGAATCCGAGTAGTGTAGAGTCTTTCCCTCAGCTAGCAAGATGTCGAATAGTCGAGTCGTTACCTTAGTAAATGGTGTGTTAATGCTTGGTGTGTGTGTGACGTGAGTTGTGGAAGCCATGGGCAATTGTCCACAACCTCGTCTTCAGATTGTTTTGCTTTGATGTGTGATCCCACATGAAATAATAGTGCATTTATTTTTGTATGAGACGTGAACCCTCAGAAAGTATAACAAAGCCTCAACACTTCAAAGTAAAAACGAGTGAAAGTAGTAAGATAATACGCAATGCCTTAAATTAACATTTGGTTGATCATGCTAGATGGCCGGAAGAGGAAAGGGTCGTGCTGCCAACCCCGCCAACAACAATGATGAGGCCTGCAACCCTCATCTTTCTGGGAGCCAAGACAGGAGTGGACGCCGTGAGGAAGTTGATCCCATCCACCAAATGCTTGAGAATCAAAATCAGCTCATCCAGAACCTGACTCAAGTGGTGGCCAACTTGCATCAAGTTCCACCTCCACAAGCTGCACCACGCCAACCAAGGTTGAGTGAGTTTCTAGGAACTCAACCTCCAAAGTTTGCAAGTGCTGCTGAACCTCTGGAGGCAGATGATTGGCTAAAGACCATTGAGAGCAAGATGAGGATCATACAGTGCCAAGGGTATGAGAGGGTGTTGTTTGCCTCTCATCGATTGCATGGACCTGCTGCTGATTGGTGGACCGCCTACGTGGCCGCCCATCATGACCCTGAGAACATCACTTGGGAAGAGTTCAAGCGTAGCTTCCGCAACAATTACATACCAAGGGTTGAACTCAAAAACAAGAGGAAGGAGTTCTTGGGGTTGCAGCAAGGAAAAATGACTGTGAGGGAGTACCTCACTAAATTTACTCAACTCTCCCGTTATGCTCCACGGGATATAGAGACTGATGAACAGAAACAGGATTGTTTCGTGGAAGGACTTACCGCAGAAATGCAGTGTGCAATGTCCTCGAACGAGTATGAAAGCTTCCAAAAGATGGTGGACAGAGCATTTGTGGTAGAAAGGAAGCTGAAGGCCTTGGAAAATGAAAACAAGAGGAAGGCCGGGTGGTCACGCCAAGCCTCCGGGAGCAACACCCGCCGACGTCTGATGCAGCAACCCGCAGGGCAGACGAACCGTGCTGCGGTACCCTACTCAGCACCAAGAGGGTACAACCCGAACTACAGGCCTCCGGCAGCACCAATGCAGCCACAACGTCAGTTCGTACAGCAGCCTCGCCCTACATATCAACCTCGACCAGCAGTGCAAGGACCCCCAAACCAACCCCAAGCCAACAAAGGCCAGGCACCTAAGGTTGGGGTGCAATGTTTCAACTGTGGTGAAGTGGGGCACTACGGCCCTGTTTGGGACAGCTTCTGAACCAGTTTTTTTATAAAAATAAGCTGCGGGTGTACCAAACAGTCAGCTTCTCCCGCAGCTTATTAGTTCAGCTGCTTCTCAGAATGAACTAAAAGCAGAATATAAGCTTAAGCTGTTGTTCACCAGCTTTTCAGACAAGCTGCTTTTTTAACAAGTTTAAGCCGTGCCAAACAGGGCCTACGCCCATAAGTGCCCAAAGAAGAAGCCAACGCAGCCACAACAGCAGAATGTAATGAGAGGACGGGTGAAACACGTCACCATGGAGGAAGCGCAAGAGGCACCCGACGTGGTAGTTGGTAAGTTTCCTGCCAATTTACACATTGCAACCCTGCTGTTTGATTCTGGTGCTACCCACTCGTTCATTGCTCAAGGGTTTGTTAAGAAGCATGATCTAGCAACAACACAAATGAACCATATGCTAGCAGTAAACTCTCCAGGTGGAGAAATAAGGACAAGACAAGTGTGTCCCAAGGTGAATGTAGACATGAATGGGGTAGTATTTACTGCCAACCTCATAGTGATAGATTCCCAAGGGATCGATATTATTTTGGGCATGGACTGGTTGACCAAACATAAGGGAATCATCCATTGTTCGACCAGAACGGTGGAACTAACGCACCCTAGTGGCACGAAAGTAAAGATTATAACAATACAAGAGCATAGGAGGGACGTTAAATTAAATCAAGTTGAGGTGAAAGTGGAGGAGATCAGGGCTATCAGGGAATGTCCAGATGTTTTTCCGGAGGAGTTGCCTGGTATGCCTCCTCATCGTGAAGTGGAATTCGCAATTGAGCTAGTGCCTGGAACAGCCCCGATATACAAGAGACCTTATTGGATGGACTCCAAACAGCTGGAAGAACTCAAGGATCATTTGAGAGAATTGACGGAGAAGGGGTATATTCGTCCTAGTTCCTCACCTTGGGGAGCTCCAGTCATATTTGTGCCCAAAAAGGACGTAACCCAAAGGTTATGCGTGGACTATCGTGCCTTGAATGAGGTAACCATCAAGAGTAAGTACCCATTACCCCGCATTGAATACTTGTTTGATCAGTTGAAAGGAGCTTGTGTGTTCTCGAAAATTGATCTCAGGTCGGGATACCACCAACTTAAGATAAGGCAATTTGATATTCCCAAGATAGCTTTCGTATCTCGGTACGGACTGTATGAATACACTGTCATGCCTTTTTGGCTAACTAATGCCCCGGCGTACTTCATGTATCTCATGAACAAGGTATTCATGGAATATCTGGACAAATTTGTGGTGGTTTTCATAGATGACATTCTTGTCTTCTCCAAAGATGAAGAAGAACATGAAAAACATCTAGGGTTGGTGTTGCAGAGGCTGAGAGAACACCAACTATATACCAAGTTGAGCAAGTGTGAGTTTTGGCTGAAGAGAGTTCCCTTCTTAGGACATATAATCTCGGAGGGAGGAATCTCCATGGATCCCGCCAAAATCGAGGATATACAGAAGTGTAAGACCCCTGAAAATGTCGGGGAAGTTTGAAGCTTCTTGGGATTGGCTGGATACTATCGACGGTTTATTGAGGGATTCTCCAAGATCTCGAGACCCCTCACCAAACTGTTGGAGAAGGGAATCACATTCACATGGACGCCGCAGTGCGAGACGGGTTTTCAGGAGTTAAAGAAAAGATTGACAACAGCCCCAGTGCTAGTTATGTCAGATAGGCAGAAGAACTTTACAGTGTACTGCGATGCCTCTGGAAACGGGTTGGGATGTGTTCTCATGCAACAAGGGCATGTCGTGGCTTATGCATCCCGGCAGCTCCAGAAGCACGAGAAGAACTATCCTACACATGACCTAGAACTAGCCGCAGTGGTACACGCGTTGAAAATTTAGCGGCACTATTTGATGGGGAAGAGGACAGAGATATATACGGATCATAAGAGTTTAAAGTACATTTTCACACAGCCAGATCTCAACCTCAGACAAAGGAGATGGTTAGAGCTAATCAATGACTTTGATGTGGGCATCAAC
Source organism: Neostapfia colusana (assembly GCA_030760725.1). NCBI lineage: Eukaryota > Viridiplantae > Streptophyta > Magnoliopsida > Poales > Poaceae > Neostapfia > Neostapfia colusana. The sequence continues at coordinate 95,508,631 of JASWHV010000007.1, read as the reverse complement.
TATCATCCAGGGAAAGCAAACGTCGTGGCAGATGCTTTAAGCCGGAAAGTGCAAGTCAAAAGGTTGAGCTTGAAGGACATGCCTGCGGAATTGAAGGACGATGTTATAAGACTCAATATATGCCTGGTGAATAGTGGTGAAACCATCGTCATGGAAGTGGACTCCACACTAGAGCGAGACATACGCGAGGGTCAAAAGAATGACGAGAAGATACAAGAAATCAGGCAACTCATCAAGGAAAATAAAGCCCCTGGTTTCAGAGAGGATGAACAAGGAACGGTGTGGCATGGGAAAAGAATCTGTGTGCCAGAAGTAAAGAAGATCCGTGAATTGATTTTGAAGGAGGCTCACGATTCTGACTATTCCATCCATCCTGGGAGTACGAAAATGTACCAGGACCTCAAGAGCAGGTATTGGTGGTATGGCATGAAGCGAGATGTCGCGGAGCATGTTGCCCTATGTGACACATGCCAGTTGGTGAAAGCAGAACATCAACGACCCGCGGGATTATTGCAACCACTCAAAGTGTCTGAATGGAAATGGGAAGAAATCGGTATGGATTTCATAGTGGGACTGTCTAGGACCCAATCAGGATATGATTTGATATGAGTCATCATCGACAGGCTAACCAAGGTAGCTCATTTCATCCCCGTGAAAGAAAGCTACAGCGGATCCAAATTGGCGGAGTTGTACATGTCAAGGATCGTGTGTTACCATGGGGTGCCAAAGAAGATAGTGTCAGATCGAGGGACACAGTTCACCTCAAGGTTCTGGCAGAAGTTGCATGAAACAATGGGAACCCACCTGAATTTTAGCTCTGCCTATCATCCCAAAACTGACGGGCAGACGGTAAGAACCAATCAGATTCTTGAAGATATGCTGAGGGTGTGGCACTCAAAAACAACCGGAGTTGGGACAAGAACTTACCGTACGCGGAGTTTTCTTATAACAACAGCTATCAGGCTAGTATGAAGATGTCACCGTTTGAAGCTTTGTATAGGAGGAAGTGCAGAACTCCCCTATTTTGGAACCAAACAGGGGAAAGTAAAGTGTTTGGTCCCGAAGTACTACAAGAAGTCGAGGCGAAAGTGAGGGAAATTCGCAACAACTTGAGGATAGCACATACACGGCAAAAGAGCTATGCCGATGTACGGAGAAGAGAGCTCGTTTTCAACGTGGGAGACTATGTCTATCTCAAGGTGTCTCCTATCCGAGGACTTCGTCGGTTCAAGGTGAAAGGGAAGTTGTCACCTCGATACATCGGACCCTTTCAAGTTCTGGAGAGGAAAGGCGAAGTGGCGTATCAACTAGAATTACCGGCTCGCCTATCTGATGTGCACGATGTATTCCATGTGTCACAACTTAAGAAATGTCTGAGAACGCCTGAAGAGGTGTTACCCATGAATGAGGTTGACGTAGCTGAGGATCTGTCTTATGCCGAGCAACCATACAAGATTTTGGAGACAATGGAACGCCTCACAAGAAATAAAAGAATCCGGATGTGCAAGGTGCAGTGGAAGCATCACTCGGAAGAGGAAGCCACCTGGGAGCGAGAAGATGAGCTTAAGGCACAATTTCCGGAATTTTTTTCTTAGAAGCTCAATCTCGAGGACGAGATTTCTTTTAAGGGGGGTAGAGCTGTAACACTCCAAAATCCTGTTAAGAGGGGAATTTGATAATTTTTGGACATGTTGCATGTGTTGCAAAAATTCAAATTCAAACTGGAATTCAAATTAAACTCAAAACAGAAATGAAAAAGAAAAAGAAAAAAACAAATCTTCCCGGCCAGTGGGCCGAAACCCACCAGCCGGCCCACCCAACTGCCGAGCCAGACCGTGGCCGCGCGCCCACGCCCCCTCTCGCAGACAGGCGGGACCCACCTATCATCCCTAACCCCCGATCGTCCGAAACCCGGACTGTTCCCTGCGCGCACGCGATCTTAACCGACCGGATTTCCGCCCGAATTCTGGTTCCGGAGCACTCCTACTCGATCTAAACTAACACGCCGCCCTCCCCCGTCTATAAAAACCCCGGCATCGTCCCGTTTTTCCCCACGATCCGCCGTTTTTCTCTTCGGTGAGAACCCGAGCTTCTCCGGCGAATTCTGCTCGATCTACGCTCAGGAATTCTGATCTAACTCGCTGGTCTTGATCCACCGCCTCCGAGGAACCTCGCAGGTTAGAAAACTAGGTGGTTTGCGGTTCAAACACAGCGCCGACGAGCCTCGCCATGAATTCACCTCGGACCTCGTCGCCAATCGCTTTCCAGGACCTCCGAGCTCAAGAAAACCCCCGAGGTGAGATCCCCGACCTACCCTCTACCGATCTATGCCATAAAATCACAGTTCTAGAAAGAATTTACCAAGATCCGAAACTCTCCGGCGAGATCGCCGCCTCCCGCCGCCGGGCAGCGCCGCCCGCGCTCGATCAGAGCGACGTGGCCGCTTATGTGCCGTCTATTTTAAATCGCACGGTAGAGTTTAAATCCCCGCGTACCGGTTCGATGTTATAATCTCAGCCGTCTGTTTTAAATCGTACGGTCCACGTCAGCCCCGCGTTATAAAGGCCGGGATTCTTACGCGCTACCCCCTGGGGTTCTCGGAAAATAAGAGCTAGCCCTGGAAACTTCTGATCTAGCCCCTGGAACTTCAGAAAATCATGTAAATTCATTTAAAAATCTGTTTTAGCCCCTGGACTTAATAAAAATTAGGAAAAACCCCTCTGTTAAGTGTAGCTAGACCCCTGGAAGTTCTTAAAATAATATAATGGACCCTATAGTGGGGTGAGTTTACCTTTTTAACCCTAGTTGATATTAAAGTTAGGAATTTGAATATGTGGCTAATATTTAAAATTTAAAAGGTGGAACAAACATATTGTCAAAGACAAATTAAAAACTTTCCCAGTACTTAGAAAACCTTGGAGTGAGATAAAAAGAGATTTTTGGCTAAAATGAATCTGTTCAATTGATTATTCACATTTATTAGTAATAGGGACACATTTTTAAGTAGAGAATAATTCTCAAAATTAGTAAAATAAATGTAAAATAGTTCACATCAGAAGAGAAGTTCAAAAATATATTATTTAATATTTTAGACCCAAAACCTATTCTGTTTAGATGAGGTGTCTTGCTATTTTCATAATAAAGTGCACATTTAGGCATAGGAAATAAATCTGAAAATATAGCAAGCTAGGTATAAATAACTAGAAAATGATAAATGAAGTTTCCAAAATCCAAAGAATTCAGTTTAGGGTTGGTAGAAGGTTTGAAGACACATATGAAGTAGGAAAATACCTTTCATGCATACTTGGTAGCTAAAATGTGTATCAATTAAATATAAGGGATTTATTTAAATTAGAAATTCATATATAGTATGCCAACATGAATATGAATACAAAAATAGGAATCATATGTACATGTTTAAAAGTGCATGTAAGCCAAAATCAACACACATATAGTAACCACAACACATGGAAATGAGAATGGCTTTCATAAATGTGAATGTGTGGCTTGTATGAAGTGGAAGTGTGAACTATGTCTTATGACTTGTTGTTTTCTTTTGCTATGTGTGATGGTATGAGTAGAACCTGCTCCAGAGCAAGTTTTCCCTTTCCAAGATCAGGACTACCCATTTCAAGAGCAGCAGGAAGGAGGCAAGTGTCCTTGACCACTTTGATCCTATGCTAGGATGTGTAGATAGAATTATTTGCATTGTCAAGTAAAATATGAAACCCATGCTAGGAAGTATCCCTAGAATTGCATTATCTTGTTTCCTTGTAGCTTGGGTTGGGATTTATTTTATCATGTCATTTATTTACATGCTTATGCTTAGCCATGCTTAGAATGGGACATTTGGGATATGAGATCATCAGTTTATTTTACCATACTCTTGAATGAGATATTGTGAGTTATGTAGAGGTAGGGATCAAGGCAAGATGGATGTTTTGGTTGGTGCTGGGTGCACGAGACTCGGGTTTGTGTTTAGTACTTGCCTGGATCCTAAGGACCGGTTCATGGAGCATGTAACCTGGCTTTACCGTGCCAACCACATGCTGAGATGGGGCAGCTTGGCCAATTAATTAGGTGTATCCCGGCGTAGTATGGGTGTGTTGGATGGTGCAGGAAATAGGTGTCAGCTGGACTACCATATGAACCGCAAGGCTCAAGAGGGGGCCACTGCAGCGGGGTTGGAGCCTCTTGTATGTTATTAGGGGTGAAACCTTAGTGGGCCCACGCTCGTCGGGAATCCCTTTGTAAAGGCTTTGTAGTGATCTCCTGGCTACACACCTGGGAAGTGTGAATGTGGTTGTGGCCACTGGCATAATGGAGGTTCTTTTAGTCCACCCGACAACGGGGGATGAAATCACTACATGTGGGTACAGTGGTGCAAACTCTGCAGAGTCAAAACTGTCATGACAGCCGTGCTCACGGTCTAGAGTGGCCTGGACTTATTCATGATTAGAAGAATGATGGTTTTGGAAGTTAAGGATGTTAAGCGGGGAGCTTAACATTGAAAATGAGGTTATGGTTATTTGATTACGATGATGGGATGGGAGATTGGGACCATTTCAACTATGTAGTAATGTAGGTGCTTAAAAAGCTAAGGTGATAGGTATTTAATTGCGTAGTGCTTTAACCATGAGTTCAACCTCCCCTTGCTCTAGCCATGCATGACATAACTTTCCCACACTTGCTGAGTACCATCGGTACTCAACCTTGCATATTTGTTGGTTTATATTGCTGCTCAGGTCAAGATAATGAGGTGGTGTATAATGATCAAGACTTTGGACCCGAAGAAGGTTTCTAGGTTCATGGAGTCCCCCGGGCAACGCCTGTAATGGAGCCCACAAGAATAATATTCCGCTGCTAGTTTATTTACTTGTGATGAACTTATTATTGTCCATCGAGACATTGGCTATGTAAGACTTATTTATATTCGACACCTGGCTTGTAATAAATGATGCTTCACTATTTGTCATCACATGTATGAGAAAATGATCCTGGCACACATGCACTACAGGAAAACGAGTTATTTTTGTGGGCCGTGGGCCCACGAAAATAAGAGTAAAACCGACGAAAATATTTATTTTCGTGGGTTTTACGCTTATTTTCGTGGGCCCAAGGCCGATGAAAATAACTCGTCAAAAATAAATTTAATTTCGTCGGCGGCTCACGAAAATAACATTATTTTCGTCGGCCTGAAATGGCTTACAAAATTACGTAGTTTCGTGGGCCATAATGTAGCCCACGAAAATAACTTGCTGTTATTTTTGTGGGCCGTACTGTGGCCCACGAAAATAACTTGCTGTTATTTTCGTGGGTCGTGCTGTGGCCCACGACAATACTATCTTGCTATTTTCGTGGGTTCTCTACTGGCCCACGAAAATATTTTTTGTGATGTTTTCGTCGGCCATGTTAGAGCACACGACAATAGTGTCCACTTATTGTCGTGGGCCACTTGTTGGGCCCATGAAAATAATATGGTCCGATTTTCGTGGGCTTTCACTGGCCCACGAAAATATTGTTGCACTATTTTTGTGGGCCTCTTTGTGGCCCACGAAAATATATACAACTGCTTGCACATAATCTTTGTTTGAAGCACGAAATAATAAATTATATATCAAATAACATAAACACACATATGATCACACTTCATAACAACTGCAGCAAACTTATTAAATATTATAAAAGCCATTACATCATACAAATAGTCTTATCCATTACATTGTCCACACAAACACGAACATTTCACATTGTCAGGAAACACGAACATCTCATATTGTCCATACAACAATTTTGTTAAAGCAAATCATAAGACATTTTCACAATGAGCTTTTCAACAAATCAACAAATTGCTTTGACACCCTTTTCCTCGCCGTTTTCCTGTATCAAGCCAAAATGAAGTATATAACTAATAGATTCAAAATAAAATTAACATCATATTAGACTCTATGTCTTGTTATACACGAGCTCTATTTGAATATAAGATACACAATATATGAAAAAACTAAATTACCTAATTGCTACCACCGGGAGCGAAGAATTGATCGACAAAGTCATCCCCTCCACCCTGTCCTCCTAAAGAAGATGCTCGCAAATTTGTAACAGGACTATGAAAGTTTTGTGCCCTTGAGGATGATCCCTAAATAAATAATAATACATGTTACAAGTATACTAACACATTATAGAAATGGAAGAGAACATAAAGATAATATATACCTGTGTTCCAACAGGAAGAGGCTGTGGAGGCATCGGTGGCGGTGAAGGCATAGGTAGCTGCGGAGGCTGCGGAAGCGGTGGCATGGCGGCATGCAGTCCAAGCTGAGAAAAGTATCCCTAAATCATTTTAAAATATTTAGCTTCATTTTAATAAAAATATGCATGCATGTCTTATTTAACATAAATATTTGAACTCTTATATTAATGTACCTGCATCGCTTGTTGCCACGTTGCCAGATTCGAGAAGTAGTCATTTTGTGCTTTTATAAACTCGTCCTGTCGTTTCATACGGTCTTCTTGTAGCCTCAAGTGGTCTCTCAATGCAGCCTGCTCCTCCTCCATTTGTTTTAACCTAGACTCATTTCCTATGTGAGTACGCCGAGAAGAACTCTGTCCGCTCTGTGTTGACCGTGACTGCGAGAGAACCACATCGGTGTTCATGACACCATTGAACATCGAATACCTGAAATAGTGATATGTCATAATCATAAGATGACACTTAGAAAAATTGAGATATGCGAATATGTGAATATAAGTGGAGTAAGTTCACCTCCCGTGACGCTTTCCTCCACCAGATTCATATAAAGCTACTACGTCGACGTCTTCCTTTCTCCAGTTATAATCATCTCCATGACGTCGAACCATCTCTTCACCATATTTCTCCTACATAAAAACAAATGACAAAGCTTCTATACAACAATTGTATTGATTAATAATTACTTTTAATTATATGACATACCAAGTTCTGAGTGGCCGTTGGAGTGCACAACTGACTGTCATCTATGCCCCTATGCCCTCTGATATAAGCATCAATGAAAGAGGGTTCCTCACCACTTTGAGCAGCCTATATAGAGATGTTATAAATATAGCTAAGTAAAAGATAATATTATAAGACCAAATTGTAAATCTACTATACTCACCATCCGTTTCGAGAGACGAATATGACCATCTCCACCGTAACGATGGAGAACTTCACCACCGGACTCACGGTTGATTCTCTTAGAGTTAGATTTCTCTCGATACTCACTCGATGCCCAATAAGTGCATAATGAATAATAAGCATCGGCACATTTAGCCATCCAAGGAATCATTACCTGACGATATTGATCGTCGTCAAGATAAATTTTTGAAGCTCCCATTTTCTTGTTCATCATCTGTCCAAGCTTCTCCTTATAGTATAAGCAAACAGCTGTGATCCGAGCAATAGACATCATATCATTCACAACTTTACGTGCCGCTTTGTGGAATACTTTGTGTGCTCTAGACTCGAGAGCAGCGTCATGATCATCGGGCAAACGATATCGTTTCTATAAAAACCATAGTATTTTGATTACTAATAATATAATGGACGCTGCTCCTGCCATAAATATAGTATAGTGTAGTGAATACATACCCAAAAATCATGCCAGACAACCCCTGCCACATTCTCATGCACAGCATGTGGAGCAAGCCTATAGTGCTCCCAATGTATTGCAGCTTTCTCTTCACCTTTAATATTCACAAGACCTGGATAATGATGGTGACATATAGCACCCAACACTGCATTAGGTTGTCTACGATGTTGTCGTCCATCCCAATCCATGTCATCCCATTGCCTAACAGTTAATTTAACAACATATAATATTTATCAAAAATATTATATATACAATTCAATACTATGTTTTATTTTTACTTACCAGTCACCGACAGGAGTGATCCGTATTCGCTGTTGTGGAGGCACAGCCAACGGGAGAGTGTTTGAAGACCGATACCTGAATGATTGTGGCAACTCTCCCGTATCTGTGTCATCCCCCTCGTCCTCCTCGGCTTCATCATCAACATAGGCTCTTCCCCCTTGTTGTTGTTCATGTCCCGCAGAAAGTCCATCCCCTTGATCTTCTTGACACTCCTCATTACCCTCCTCCTGGATCTCGTGCTCCACCTGTTCATTAGCTTGTTTCATGCATCTTCTAAATTATATTTCGCAATATGATATATGGGTGAATATATAAAATTATAAATACATCAACCTGTTCATTAGCTTGTTCCATGCATCTTCTAAATGCCTCTCGTCTACTATTGTTTGAGGCACTGCCTTGGAAAAGAGAGTCTTGACTACGTGAAGAGCTAGCAGACTGACTCCCACTCTTGCTTGCGGAGCCAAAGAGCCCCTTAGCTATATTCTTAAGACTACGTGGCATCTTGTTGGAAGAAATGGTGAGAGTTAAATACTTAATGATACAAACAAAAGTACTAAAAATAAATTCAAATGTAATGGAAAACAATTACATGATTAAAATTTATCATGGCCTGATGTTCCTTCGGTAATATGTCGACTGACTTTCTTCTTCTGTCTTAGCTTAACTTTTTTAGTGCTAGGTCTTTTTCTTTTAACCAGTAGTACCCCTTCTATCCCATTGTCTTCAACATCACCAACTAATGTATCAAGACCTAAACCATTATCTATATTAAAAGATGGTAGTATATCATCCTCTTGGTAGACTTCTTCCTGTTCATCTTGATATTCAGCATCACCAGGGGCATATAACCGTTCTCGTGGATTGACTTTATACACAATCCACCAAGCACTCAACTTTGGACAAGGATATGGTAGGTAGTAAACCAACTCAACTTGATGAGCAAGAACATAATTATCGCATCCACGAAGTCTATTTTCATGTTTTACCTCTACTATACCAAATTCATCCTGTCGTGTACCCCTGTTATTATCAAACCAGTCGCAGTGGAAAAAAGTAACTCTAAGATCTTTGGAGCCACCAAATTTAAATTCGACAATGTTTTGAATAATTCCGTAATAGTTAGTTTCATGCCCCTGTGCATCACACGCTCTAGTTACAACTCCACTATTTGTCGTGGCTGTAAGAGGATGTTTTGCTTCAAATTTGGCCGAACAAAATCGGAACCCAGTTACATCGTAACGACCAAAACTCCTTGCTGTTATGGTTCCTTGAGAAAGTTGTCGTAAGTCTTCATGAACATAAGCATCAACCATGCACTACGAATTAAATAAAAATATTAGCTTTACTAATGAACTTGGAGGTGATAAAAGTAACATGTGAATTGAGTCAATCGTCTTAAATTATGCTCTACCGGGTGCCGCTAATGATAACTTTTAGACGGCCCAATTGTCGGGCTGAGCCGGCCCGAAACCCGTTTATTTATATTTCGCTATAACCCGCAAAATTTTCATTCATAGATGGATATGGTACATGCACGACCATAATAGCCATTAAACCAAAGCACAACACATAAATTAAAGCATTCACGTTATTTAGGTTAACGAATAATGAAACAGTATTATAGCATTATTTTCAACAGGCTGAAGGTGCAGCACCGGGCCGGTCGGTGCCGGGTGATGGGGAAGGGGCGGCGCCTGTTGCAGGCTGCACAAGGGAGAGAGCGCTCTACACCGATAGATGCCGGGCGCCGGTCGCCAGGCTGCTCCGGAAAGGGCTGCCCTGACCCAAACGAGGCGGCTGGCTGCGGCAGCATGCAAAATTAAAAGTTTTCTTGTAATTGTTGTTTGGTTTTCACCCATGTCTACAAACTAAGGACTACTTAGCATGAAACTGTAGTAGTCTAAAAATTGAATTCGTAGCTCAACACATGGGTCAACACATGGCCAAATTATGTCTTCAATCTAACTGCATGCTATTTTTATGCCAAACGGCGATCATCGATAGCACTACAAACAAATCCAATAATGTTCGCTTCCAGCCGGTAGTATTTTTTTCAACATCAATAATGCATATGCTACTGTTTTATGTTTGTATTAGTATAGTTAACTCTTACAACATTGTAAATAATGAAAATCTATACACAATTAGAGAGCTCACCTCGGACCGCTAGGGTCGGGGTAGACGCGCGCCGGCACCGGGTGGGGCGGGGACGTGCAGGCCGGGGCAGGGCGGCCGCGCCGGCGCTGAGAAGGGAAGTGCAGGGGCGAAGCAGCGACACCGGGAGCTGCGGCGTGGGAGTGCCGTGCGCTGGTACGGGTGGATTCCGGGACGTGTGAGGCGTGGGGGCTCTCTGCACAGGGATGTGCGGCGCCCGGAGGTGCGGCGCGGGTACGTATTGCGCCGGAAGTGTGGGCGCCGGGAGCTGCGGCGCGGAGGCGGCGCCCGGGCCTTGCCTGCGACGAGGGCCGGCGCGGGGGCGTCTTGCCTGCGACGAGGGCCGGCCGGGGTGCGTGCGCCGTGCGCCACAGATCGCCGGCACAAGAGCGCCGCCGAGAACGAGGCCGAGTGGCGGTTGGAGCGGCGGCGCTGGCGGCAGCGTCATGTGAGAGTTAGCGGGCTCTGAGATTCACGCGGTTGGTCGCCCGGGTCATTATACGTGATAATTTCGTGAGCTACACGGGTGCCTACGAAAATATGTTCCATTTTCGTGAGCTTGTTACAAGGCCGACGAAAATAAGCTTCATTTTCGTGAGCATTGTCAGAGGCCGACGAAAATAACTCTATGCATGCATTGTTTTGTGTGCCCATAATTTCGTGTGCTGTGTCAGAAGCCGACGACAATAAACAAAATTTCGTGTGCTTCTGCTCTAGCCGACGAAATTAGGGTTTTCTCGTGAGCTTCTACGTGGCCGACGACAATACCTCAATGCATGCCTTGTTTTGTGTGCCAAACATTTTTGTGTGTTCTGTCCGAAGCCGACGAAAATAACTCTACGCATGCATTGTTTAGTGTGCCCATAATTTCGTGTGCTGTGCCAGAAGCCGACGACAATAAACAAAATTTCGTGTGCTTCTGCTCTAGCCGACGAAATTAGGGTTTTTTCGTGAGCTTCTACGTGGCCGACGACAATACTTCAATGCATGCCTTGTTTTGTGTGCCAAACATTTTCTGTGTTCTGTCCGAAGCCGACGACAATACGACAATGCATGCCTTGTTTTGTGTGCCGGTCGGGATATGGATCAATTTCGTGTGCTCTCTCAAAGCCGACGAAACTGCGGCTAATATATTCGTGAGCTTCCACAACGGCCCACGAAAATAGGGCTACTCCTACGTGGAACCGAGAAACCCTCGTATATTTTCGTGTGCTTGTTACCAAGCCCACGAAATTATATTTAATTTCGTGTGCTACATTCTTGGCCCACGAAATAACTCCTAATTTCCTGTGTTGTTCTTTTAGCCGACGAAAATAAACATTTAATTTCGTGAGCGATAACCTAGCTCACGAAAATAAACCTATTTTCATCAGGGCCCACGAAAATTTTCTATTTTCCTGTAGTGATGTGATATTCACTTGGTTGTTCTTCAGAAAAACCGGGTGTGACAATGACGTAGAAAGGACAGGCTAGATACATGTCAAAATGTTGCTGATTGAACAATGGACTTTGATTATTAATGCTTTGCTGTAGCCTAGAGCTAACTAAAGTTCTTTTCAACTTTGGGCAAAGTACATGAGTGAAATGCGTTTCTTGTTTGCGGCTCTCTCATGTGCCTTAGCGTAAAGTCTCCACAACCTGCTGCTAAAACTTGAAACTAAGGTTCTACTAATTAGGCGAGTCCATTGCAACTTATTTTACCTCATGTAACCTATCAACCATCATGTAGAAGTTCCATGTATAGGAGAGACGGGTCAGTCTTGCTGAGCCTTCATGCTCACTGCTTGTGTTTGAAGCTTTTGCAGGGTTCTATTAGGAAGGGACTCCCGAGGAGGAGACGGAACCCCAGAAGGGGAACCCCGTCGAGTGGGAGTCATGCACGCCGCTGTGATAGTGTGGGTACGTGCTAGCGGGGACACGTTCACGGGCTGAACGTGAACTCGATGCGTAGTCTACGCCCGTGAGTGTAGACTGGACATATCTTGTTGTAAAAATGTTCATACACTGGTTTATGTAATAAAACTTTGCTTCCGCTTTGTACCTTTGATGTGTGTTATCCGGTGCTGTGCAACGCAGCACCCCTCAGCGTAATCCTGGCTCGACAAGACCGTGGGGTCGTGTCAGTAAGAGAGTAGGAACATGAATTTGCAAAATGTAGCTTGACTAAACTTGATCCTTATATTCAGATTCTTATAGCCTTCATTTTAGTGGTCCTCACGCCGCACAACACCAGAAGTCCACAATCAAACAAGAAACACTTATCCTGATGTTGCTAGCCTATGGTGGAAATAAACTTTAGTTGGCACTATCTCTAATTCAGTCAAGGTTCCAATTCAAAGACTGATCCATAAACAGCATGTTAAGAGACTTAGTTCCTCTTCTTACTACGTCACGGCTCAGTGGGCAAGTATGCTCAATCCTCTTCCGCAAGCGACAGTGATTCTAATCAATAACAACCCGGAATACACGACACATACACCCGCCTTGAAAGGCTCTCTCAAGAGCTCTTTATTACCTTGTATGCAGCAACCTTTCACACGACACCCCGACATAAAAACGTTTCACGCCGAGCAGGATGGTCCTCTACACGGACACGTTGAAGTTGCCCGCTAAAGGATTTACACCACCCGCCTTCTCAATGCCATTCCCACGCGAAGGATGAGTTTCTATATCACGGTCCATCGAGTTACATCAGTTTCATGGGTCCCATACTCCACTATATATCCGGTACAGCTCAATCTTGTCCAGCAGGGCCGCATTCATAAGGTCCTTAACCGACACGGACGGGGCTACAACCAACCTCCACATTTGCCTTACCATCCCGGTCCAGGCCAAATGTGGTCTCAAGCATTGTCACACCCATCGCAGGTCGATACCAACCTTGAGCGCTCAATCCTACAGGAACATCCCCGTCCCCATCTCATTTTCCTGAGGGTGCTCTTATCATCGACCTCTCGTGAGTAACTCCACTACTCGAACTTTCTCGCGAGTAGCTTTTTACTACTCGACTTCTACCGAGCTAGCTACAACATTAGCCTAGCATCTACTATGAGGCAAAGCCTACACTAAACCTTCTACTCACAGATGTAATAGCCATGCAAGTGGGTTTCAAACATTCTAGACATAATGTACAATATCAAGTCTAATAAACATGATGTGAAGTAAAGCAAAATTTAAAACGGTAATGATATGCAAACCGGGGCTTGCCTTGCTCAACGGTTTTGTTAGAAGCAAGGAGTTAGTCTTACTCCGGAGAATCCGCCAAACTCATCATTAGATGGAGATCCTCGCTGTGTAGTTGAGTCCTCGTCGAACGTCGACGTCATGTGAGCTATTAAGATGAAAATTGGCGGTTGTGTCGCCAAGAAGTCCAAATAGGCGTTCCGAGGTGGAACGTCCTGTTGTGCATGTTGGAGTAAGCCCTGTTGTACCAAGGCTTGGAGTAGTCTTGTGTTCTCTTGACTTGACTCGACTATCTGAGCCATGACATCCTCCCATACCGTTGATGGCGGTGCCCGTGATGGAGTCGAGTCATCACCGTCTCGGCGAGAACTTTCAACCCTACTCGGAGAATGAGTATGCACCATACTGCAAAAGAATAATTTTGAAGATAGTCAAAACTTGATCTCAGCAGTATGTGAAATTATGTACAACATGAATATGCTAAAACTTTATAAAAGCATAACAAAATTTCAAGTTTACACATCTTTCTAAAGCCAACATATTCAGTCCCTCATTCGGTACAGAACAGACCTTTCTGTACTTAACCCAGAATTTGATCCAGTTACTAGCATTTTCATAACTCAAGTTGAATACCAAAGTTAAATTTAACTTCAGTATATATTCAACGAGTACTCATATTCCCCTAGATCATTTCTTGAACAAAAGTTATGATTGTTCAAAGTTGACAGAATTTCTGGATAAAATTTGCCAGTACCTCCTTTGTATGTGGCGGTTTTCATCACAGTTTTACATACAAATGGAATATAATTCTGAACAAACTATGAACTACAGAATTGTTGCAAATTTCATAACCTTTCCAATCATATGACCCTTAGAAATTTTTCTACAGAATATTATGGCCAATTTACAGGAACATCCAGAGAAGGTTGCAGCTGCTCTGTTTTCTGAACAGTGTGCATTCATCTGGACATTCAACCAAGTTGGCGTCTGATTTTGCTCTGGAGGTCTACAGAAAAGTCGTAGAGCACTTAAAAACCTTTCCAGAAATGTATCATGCACCTTCATTGGGTCAATCTACACAGAGTTATGCTCTATAAAATCCAGCAAATATTTCTGCCAGAACAGAGCACTCTGTTTTTGGATAAAAAGAAGCCTAGCAAGTCTCTTCTTTGAAACTTAGTCCAAATGAAGAGCTCAGTAGCTAATATGTGCTTTACCACATCCATTTTTAGTTTGAAAGTTAGTCATGAGTGATTTCTTCATAGGAAAGAAGACTACCCAGTGTAGTACAGTGGCGATACACCGTAAGACAGATGACAGCACTATGTTGCCTCACCAAAGAAAAACCTAACCGGATTACACCGGCATATATGTATCCTTACGTGGCACTACAATGGTCACTCGCAAACGTGTTCTACACGCACTAAGGTTTTCGTGGTTAGCACCTACATAAGCCACATTCAATCATCAGGCCCGGCTGCACAACAAACCCGGTATCCATACAGTTCGTACACCCAGCCGTCATCACACGCCAGGTGTTCTCAAGCCAAACACGCCTTGAGCTATGTGTTCACGTTACTGACCACATGACTGGGTCTCCCAAATTGCACCACGCACGTCAGGGAATGGTGTTGCTCGAATACCCCAAACGACATGAAGAGTCGTAGAGGATACTAAAGCGAGTGGGGTTACCTGCCACCCGTGAGGCTCCACCCTTCAGCTTGTGCGCACTGGTGTACAGCGCTTACGTACACTCCCCAAGGCATAAACCGTCCCGAGATGCACGATCTTCCGACATAACAAATAAGTTAGGTTGCCACCTTCATAATATGCTAATAATAGTCCTTATGTGGGCCTAGTACCATTATCTCACCGTATCCTAAGTTTTTAATGTAATATGATGCTCAATCCATGTGCTATTCCCAACGCAGCTCTGATAAAACGCTGTGAGGGACAGGACCTCGTCGGGTGGTGCCGTGATATGCGGCACCCAACAGCACACGGGTCGAAGAAACACATCATATTACATAAGTAGTTTGCGGAAGCGTACAAGAATATTTTACAAATAATTATATCAAAGTAAGCTACAGCGGAAGACTATCACTCTCACGATTCATTTCTAACTAGCAACAAAGAAACAGTCCAGCCCGCGGACGTTTCTTACTAGCAACACGAAGAACAATCTGCAGCGGCGAGGATGCTCTTTGAGTAAACCCTCAGAGGTTCCCGAGTCTCATCGGCATTCCTTCTAATAAGCATGAAGTCAAATACCTGCAAAACAACTCGGATAGCATCCGTGAGTATAACACTCAGCAAGACTTAACCGTCACCCTAAATATAAAACTTTATGTGAGGTCATGAACCTAAAATAGGATGGTATAAGCATAATTAAACTCGCCTAAAAGTGAGTCCTTACTATCAGGTATTATTTGCTGCAATTTTAAGTAACCTTGGGCACACCACATCGGGAGTCCACAATCAAACAAGAAACGCTTTCCCATGATGTAAATTGCTCATGGCATAAAAGAATCGAGTTTGCACTAGCTATTCATCAATGATGCATAACAAAGATATTATAACTTCAAATCAATGAGATTAGTTCCTTTCTCATGCAAGTTCTTACTACGTCACGACTGTGAGAACAAGTATGCTCGGTCCATTCCGCGAGCGACGGTGATTGGAAACAATAACACCCGGACTACACGACTCGTACACCCGTACTCGACGTTGCCTACAGCAACCATCACTGACGTCGTACGCGGCAGCCTTTCCCCCGTTTCACCCCAGCTGAATCGATCAAGTCACCCCGTACAGTAGCCACTCTCATGGTGCACCTACCGACGTGAGATGTCATGAGAATGTTCCCCACATACTGCACACCGGCCGTCCGCCTGAGGCAACCCGAAAAGTCCCAACGACAGCTTCCCGAGGTACATCGGTTTACTGGGTCCCATAATACCAGCATGAGTCTGGTACACAACTCAAACTTGTTCAACAGGGCCGCGTACCGATCGGTCCTTGAAGGACACGGACAGGTCTATAGCACCCAGGCACCTATGTCCTGCTGCCCCTACAACCTTCCGGTCTCAACTTTAACTTGCTAATTCATTTATGAACCAATCCCGTACGCCCCTGTTGTTCCTGAACCTGCGAGTAGCATCTCATCACTCGACTTCTACCGAACTGTACTTAAGCATGGCAGTTCTACACGGTGAAAGACACCTACCCAATACTCCAGCGGTCATTTGGCTATGCAAGAGGAGTATCAAACACTAGACCTAATGCACAATTCATATCCTAACCGAAAGTGAATACAAAATAAAAACTTAACAGTAGTTAAATGCAAACCGGAGCTTGCCTGTTTTGCAGGGTAGTCGTATATAATCAGTTAGTGTCCTTCTTGGTCCACCCTTGACCCTCCGGAGCTTGATCCACTTCAATGAATCACTCCTTTGAATCCCCTTCGTTGTGGTTCCTATTGAAATGCATATGCACATGTTTTATAGAATGTAATGGAAAGAAGTTATAGAATGAAGTTCTTAGGAACAGAGGTTGTGTGGAAAAGCCCAGAACGGCTTGGTTTGCCTCTGTTGTGCAAAGAAACTGAAATGATGTACATTGATCTTACTATCTTAGCTATACACTAACTATTTTCCCTAATGAACATAATAGATGAGCTGAAAAGATTTGAGTGCAACTGAAGAACAAGAACCCCAATGGCCTAAAAACTTTTACAGCAGGTTCTATACTACCTAAGGATTTAGCTTGCCAAATTGCAGCTAAGGTGGAGTCAAATTGTGTTCCCCATAATTCTTACAAAGTCCTTCATGTATGCCCACCCATACATAAGTAGGAAGAATAAACACAGGGAGTTCAAGGGCTCAACTTGAGCTGATAATTCACCTGTGAGTACTTGGCCACATGAAAGTAATCTGGTCCAAAATCCAGCCCTTTTACTTGAGTAGTTCTTCCAGAACAATTCTTTAAGCATTCCTACTCAAAAGAATTAATTCTGAGGTAATGTACATTTTCATGCTAAATTGAGTGAACTAAAATTTCAAGTATGTCTCAGAGAGCTTGCCTAAATTTTCCTATGATTTTTGGAGCTATGGATTGCCCATAAAAGATTTTACAAGTGGGAAACATTTTCTGAAAATGTTTCTGGACTCTTATGGACATAGCAGATTGTTTTTGACAAAGTCCTACCCAAATGATCTTCAAATGAGCTGAAAATTTTCTAGAAGGTTAACAATTTGCTCAAGAATATTCTGGCACAATTTGGGGATTTTTGGATAAACCAAACTCCCTCAATAATTCTTTTTCAGAAACACTTCAAAGAATTTTCCAGAATATAATATTAACTTTCATACAAATCTGAGCTCATATTTGGATAGAACT
Organism: Neostapfia colusana; assembly: GCA_030760725.1. NCBI lineage: Eukaryota > Viridiplantae > Streptophyta > Magnoliopsida > Poales > Poaceae > Neostapfia > Neostapfia colusana. Next base: position 95,491,001 of record JASWHV010000007.1, on the reverse strand, counting down.
CAGAAAGATGAATCCAACCCAATTGTAATCACTCAATTTGGAGGTTTCTACAAGGAGCTATGAATTTCCAAAGTTTAAACCATCACTGGAATTGTTTTCCTACTGAAAATTCCACTGGGTCCGTTTATTTAAGTTCCAGCCAATCGGTACTGGGCCACACAGGGGTCCACGGTATTTTTGAGCGCCAGCACATTGGATCCGAGCCGCAGACTGATCCCAGATTTAAACTCTGAGCCGCTGACACACGGGGTCCACCCCTTCTTCAACCTCCCGCCGGTTCCCAGCGCGCGCGCCGCCTCCCCTCGCCGGAGCAGAACCGGTGCTCGCCGGATCGCCGCTGCCGGCCACCGCAGGAGCTGAAGTTCGCCGCCAGAGGGTTATCGACGCCGAGGAATACGATGGTGGGGTGTGTTGAGGCTGCCGATGACCGGAAGATGCCGGCGACGTGTGGCGGCTTCGGCAGCGTCGGCCGGGAGTTCTAACCCGCCACAACCTGTTCCGACGAGCTCTACAGCATCAGTGGGTCTTAGGAAGAACCGACATGGTCTCAAATAAGCTTGGAAATGGCCGCAATTATGGTTTCATCGTGCAACCGAATGGGTCCGCGACGAACACCCTTAGTAGAGCTCGAAATCCATCGCTCTGAGGTGTTTTCACGCGATGGATGCTAAAGGGAAAATGATCGCTGGCTAGTCCAGCGCCTATGTGCAAGAATTGACGACTTAAGGAGGAGCAGAGAGGGGGGATTTTAAGGAACTGTACCGAAACGTCGGTTTGAAGCCGCCAGGACAAAATTCCCAAATTCACGGGCGAGAGCTCACGACGTGGCTTGAGCTTCGTGTGGAAGCAGTATGGAGTCCGTGCGCTCCTTTTCCCGCCCATGCTCAGCCATGAAAGTTGTTGTGGCGAGCTGTCCACGAGCGCCTGATCGGCGGCCGATGTTAGGTCGCCGCTGTGACGGTTGTTCTCGGGCTAGGGAGGCCTAAGCTCGGAGGTTTTGGCGTCGGGGGAGTGGAGTTCGAGCTCAGGACGCTGTCTAGCAGCTCGGGGAGGAGAGGGGCGCGACGTTTTGCCATTTCTTCGATCAGACCGAGAGGCGGAGGTGAGGCACTCGGTTCTGTGCGTGCGCTCGCGAGGAGAAGAAAACAATCGGGTCTTCGCTCGGGCTGATGACATGATAACACCGAAGGAACCGCCTCTGGGCGCCCGCGCTTGGGGGAGGGCAGCAGGAGGTGGCGCGGTGGGCTTTCCCTAGGTGGCACACGAACAGCTTCGGTGTCTTCGAGCAGAACAGAGACAAATTCCTTTGCTTCTTGTCCAAGTCTTGATCTCCAGCTCACTACCATGTGGGTCCCACCCCACATTTTTCTCCCAAATATCTTTTAATGCTGATCTTTCCCAACTCCACAATTCTGAGTTTAAAAGGTGGGCTAGAATTTGAATTATCCAAATTCAGGTTGAATTTGCATGACAAATTTGAATTTGGTTAGAATTTACAAATGTTTATTTTTAACTCCTTTTTGAGCCCACCCTACAAATGAAAAGTTTGTAGTCAAACTTTTCCCCATAATTCCAACTATATGGCTGCATGTTTATTCAAATTCTTTGGCCACCACATGTGTGAACTTTGAATTTCAAATCTAATATTTAAACTTGCATGCAAAGAGGTATTTAACTCCTTATTGGTTCAACACTTTCAAATAAAAAATGTGAGCCTCATTTTGGACAATCGTCCACGTATCACTTTGCATGAAGAAAAGTTTTAGCAAGTCCTGTTTTTCATGTCTTTGCCACACATATGAACTCAACCCTCGGTTTTTATTCATACCCATTTTTGGGACATTTACACTAGATAACCTCACAACCGTGTTCCTCGATGTCGCAAACCCCCTGGCGGCGAACTTCAGCTCGATCGGTGGCCGGAACCGGCGAACCGTCGAGTGGCAGTTAGCTCCGGCGAGCTGAGCGCGCGGGCGCGCGAAAGGCAGCCAGAGGAAGAAGCCCGATGGATCCCGGCTGTCAGCGGTGGAAATTTAAAACTGGGATCTACTGTCGCACCGGATCGGATGCGGCTACGTGCAGAAGACTCAGTAGCCACGTGTGTCGACCGATAAGGAGCTGACATGTAACCCTGGGTCCCACGCGCAGCGGTTTGAACTTTTCCCGATTTTCAGATTTTGTTCAAACTTCAAATCCACATAACTTTAGCTAGGAAACTCCAAATCAAGTGAACCAAATTTTGTTGGATTCAGCTCTCTGAGTAATTTGCAGAAAATCAAGTTTCACTTCATGAAAATCCCTATTTCTCCAGAATTAATTCTTCAAAGTTTAAACTGGTTAGAATTTTAACTAGAGAACCCTTTGGAGGAAAATTTTGAAATTTGATCCATTTGAGATCCATTTGGGCTCATTTTATCCCTGAGCTACCATAAAAATTTCAGATCCATTTGAGCTCATTTGATCCACCTAATGAGCTGATTAATAAAACAGTTCCAGAGAAAATAGAAAATGTCCAGAAACATTTTCAGAATTTCTCTGAAATTGTTTAGCTCATATCTTTAGTTAGGAACCTTCAAATTAAGTGGGACCAACTCCATTAGAGCCCTCTAAAAATCTAGTTTTCAGAAAGTCATGGCTTGCTCCATGAAAATTCCTAGAGAACCAAAAGAGCTCCAATTAAGGTCAAGTACATAATTATTTATGGAGAACTCAAATGAGCTTTGCTGCAAAAAAAACTTGGCCAAGTCTCTGTTTAGGTTGTATCCAAACCACAGTAAAAATTTCAGAGTCATTGGGTGACACGACCCCACGGTCTTGTCGAGCCAGGATCACGCTGAGGGGTGCTGCGTTGCACAGCACCGGATAACACACATCAAAGGTACAAAGCGGAAGCAAAGTTTTATTACATAAACCAGGGTATGCACATTTTTTCAACAAAATATGTCTAGTCTACACTCACGGGCGTGGACTACGCATCGAGTTCACGTTCAGCCCGTGAACGTGTCCCCGCTAGCACGCACACACACTAACACGGCGGCGCACACGACTCCGACTCGACGGGGTTCCCCTCCTGGGGTTCCGTCTCCTCCTCGGGAGTCCCTTCCTCATAGAACCCTGCAAAAGCTTCAAACACATGCAGTGAGCAGGAAGGCTCAGCAAGACTGACCCGTCTCTCCTATACATGGAACTTCTACATGATGGATGATAGGTTACATGAGGTAAAACAAGTTGCAAAGGAGTCGCCTAATTAGTGGAACCTTACTTTCAAGTTTTAGCAACAGGTTGTGGAGACTTTATGCTAAGGCACATGAGAGAGCCGCCATCAAACAAGAAACGCATTTCTCTCATGTACTATGCCCAAAGTTGAAAGGAACTTTAATTAGTTCTAAACTACAACAAATCATTAACAATCAAAGTTCATCTTTCAATCAGCAACATTTTAACATGTATCTAGCCTGTTCTTTCTACGTCATGGTACAGTGAACAAGTGGTACTCACTGACCGCGAGGGACGGCGACTATAATCAATTTACACCTGCATGGTTACCCGAATAACCCGTCACGTACGCCCGTACTCGATGTTGCCTGCAGCAACCATCACGGACGTCGTATGAAACCACCTTTCACCCATCAGCCAAATGTTGAACCGGTCCAATCGTCCCGAGCAAGAGGTCTCTGCACGCGCATCTCAGTGCCGCCAGCCGATTTACATCTCGAGCTCTCAATTTACCCTCTGAACGACCAGCTATGCCTCAACACCCAGCTACCCGAGTTACATCAGTTTCCCGGTTCCCATATAGCCGGTAGATCTTCGGTACTATTCTAGCTTGTTCAACAGGTCCGCACACGGCTCGGTCCTCAATCGACACAAGCGGAGCTATAGCACCCAGGCCCCAAAGTCCTTCTGCCCTTACTCTCCGCTCGGTCTCATTTTTCTTGCCATGTGTATCATGTCGAGTGCCTCTAGCCTATCCTCGCGAGTAGTTCCAACTACTCGACTTGTACCGAATCCTACACTATCTTAGCATTGCATTAGCTAACAGGGTTTTCAATCCTAATCCCAACACATGGTTTTCTTGTCTATGAATTTGGGTTTTCAAACAAGACTCTAATGCAAGAATTAATGGTACTCAAAGTAAGTTCTCAAAACAATAAAAGTCTGTAAAGAGGTTAATGCAAACCAGAGCTTGTCTTGCTGCTCTTGGTCGTAGGCTAGCTGCTCTTACGGAGTAACGAAGTCTAAGACTTCGGATTCCTCCTCGACCTTAGCGACTACATGAGATAACAAGTACATGTATTAATTTAAATGCATTTGAATTGAAATTAAACTTGTGAAGGCTATAAGTCTTACTAGACAGGCCCAATGACTATGAAATTTTTACTGTGGTTTGGATACAACCTAAACAGAGACTTGACCAAATTTTAGTTGCAGCAAACCTCATTTGAGCCCTCCACAAATAATTATGTACTTGATCTCAATTGGATCTCTTAGGGTGTTCTAGGGATTTTCATGGAGTGACCCATGACTTTCTGAAAACTAGATTTTCAGAGGGTTCTAATGGAGTTTGTCTCACTTAATTTGAAGGTTCCTAGCTAAAGATATGAGCTAAACCACTTCAGAGAAATTCTGAAAATGTTTCTGGACATTTTCTATTTTCTCTGGAACAGTTTTATTAATCACACCATTAGGTGGATAAAATGAGCTCAAATGGATCTGAAATTTTTATGGTAGCTCAGGGATATTTTGGTGAACATCCCAGCAAAATTTCAGAACTTTCTCCCAAAGGATTCTCTAGTTAAAATTCCAAACAGTTTAAACTTTGAAGAATCAATTCTGGAGAAATAAGGATTTTCATGAAGTGAAACTTGATTTGCTGGAAAGTACTCAGAGAGCTGAATACAAAATTATTTGGTTCACTCGATTTGGATGTTCCTACAGAGAGCTATGATTTTTCAAAGTGTGAGCAACAACTGGAATTGTTTTCCTACTGAAAACCCTACTGGGCCTGCTTATTTAGATGACAGCCAATCAGTAGTGGGCCATACCCAGGCCACAGCCTTCCAGCGCGCCAAAACACCGGATCCCAGCCACACTCGATCGGGGATTTAGATTTTTGAGCTGCTGACAGCCGGGGCCCACCCCCTTCGTCTTCCTTCCGCCGGCTCTCAGCGCGCGCGCCGCCCCCCTCGCCGGAGCAGAGCTGGTGCTCACCGGACCGTCGCTTCCGTTCACTGCACGAGCTAGGACTCGCCGGTAGGGGGTTATCGACGTCGAGGAACACGTCTGTGGTGTCAGTTCGAGCTGACGGCGACCGGAAATACCCCGGCGACGTGCGGCAGCCTCGGTTGAGGTTCGGCGCCGTCGGCCGTGGGTTCTAACCCGCCAAGACCTCGAACAAACAGCTCTACAGCATCAGTACACCTCTAGGAAGCTCGACAAGGCCTCAAAGATGTTCAAAAATGACGGCAAGTTGGTCGGCACCGTGTGACCGATCGTGCCCGCCATGAACGCCTTTGATCGAGCTCAAAATTCGTCACTCCTAGCCGGTTTCATGCAACGGATGCTAAAAGGAAAATGATCGCCGGCTAGTCCAGCGTCTATGTGCAAGATTTGATAACCTAAGGAGGATCAGAGAGCCGGAATTCGAAGAAACCGTACCGGAAGCTCGGGTTGAGGCCGCTGGAGCAAAATCTAGAAATTCTCGGTGGATGCTTTATGGTTTGCTTCAAGAATTGGAGGACAGCAGCACCAACCTAGCGTGCTCCCGTGGCCTGGATTGCTTGACCAGAGAACCCCTGTGGAGGGCTGTCCACGATCACCCGATCGTCGGCCGAAGCTTGATCGCCGCTGTGGCGGTCGTTCTTGGGCAAGGAAGGCCGGAACTCGCTTGTTTCCGGGTCGGGGAGGTGTGTGCGGAGCTCAGGGCAGCGTTTAGCATCTTGAGAAGGAGAGGGGATCAATGTTTCGCCGTTCTCCCGATCAATGCAAGCTGCTGAGGGAAGAGCTTCGGCTCAGTGTTCTTGCGAGGGGAAAAACAGGCGAGGGGACCTCGGCAGAGGCGAGGAGCGCCTTAAGAAGGGCTCAGCACCGACCTGGCTCGCGCGTGGGCGAGCAGCTGGTGGCGCGGCGCCCCCCCCCCTCGGTGGCGCCCTCGGATGATGCCCGAAGACCCGAGCGCTGAAAGTTCAGTCGGTTGAATTTCATCAGTGGCTGACATGTGGGTCCCACTTCCTTTTTAACCTCTGAACTTAACTCTCTCTTACTGTTGTAAACAGTAATCCCCACAATACCCATGGTGATTTGAATTATCTACCGCTGAGCCATTTGAATTGGTTAGAATTCAAATTGGGTTTTGTTTGACTTAATTTCAGCACATATTCAGTTTGAAATTCAAATAAAGTTTCAATTTGCTAAACTTAGCTCATGTCAAGATCAACTCCAAATGGAGTGAAAATTGGTGTGTGAGCTCCCAAAAATGTGCTGAGTGAGAATATGCCTCCCACTTTTGAATTCTTGGGATGAAAACAGTTTGAATTTGAATTTGAGTTCAAACCACCCTTTTTCTAACTATACCCAAAAGTACTTCAAAAAGGTTTTAAATTCTGGTGAAACTTGGCATGGACATTCCTAGCAAGGTGTAGGAGTTTTCCAAATGTCCAGCCCCTATATGATGTATGTGGGAAATGCCACTGTTGCATTTTGTGAGTTTATTCTCTAATGAGCAGGTTGATGGTGGTTACTTGCTCTTCAAATGTGTTCAACAACTTTCTTGAAATGAGGTGTGTGTGTGGTGATGAACACTTTGAATATGTGTCAAAAACTGAGGCCTTTACATTGGGTCTGTCTAGTGGGATTTATAGTCCTCACAAGTTGAAATTCAATTCAAATGCATTTAATTAATGCATATACTTGTTATATCATGTAGTCGCTAATGTTGAGGAGGAACCCGAAGTCTTAGACTTCGTCACTCCGGAAGAGCAGCTAGCCTACGACCAAGAGCAGCAAGGCAAGCTCCGGTTTGCATTAACCCTTTTACAAATTTATACTGTTTTTAGAACTTTCTTTGAGTACCACTTAATTCTTGCATTGCAGTCTTGTTTGAAACCCAAATGCATAGCCAAGAAAACCATGGGTTGGAATTAAGATTGAAAACCCCGTTAGCCACTGCAATGCTAAAGATAGAGTAGGATTCGGTACAAGTCGAGTAGTTGGAACTACTCACGAGAATAGGCTAGAGGCACATCGCTCGGGTAGAGATAGCAAATGAAACACATGGCGAGAAAAACGAGACCGAGCGGAGAGTAAGGGCAGCAGGACTTTGGGGCCTGTGTGCTATAGCTCCGCTTGTGTCAATTGAGGACCGAGCCGTGTGCGGGCCTGTTGAACAAGCTAGAACAGTACCGAAGACCTACCAGCTATATGGGAACCGGGAAACCGATGTAACTCGGGTAGCTGGGTATTGAGGCATTGCCTGTCGTTCAGAGGGTAGGTTGAGATCTTGAGGTGTAAATCGGCTGGTGGCACTGAGATGTGCGTGCAGAGACCTCTTGCTCGGGACGATAGGACCGGTTCAATATTTGGCTGACGGGTGAAAGGTGGTTGCGTACGACGTCCATGATGGTTGCTGTAGGCAACATCGAGTACGGGCGTACGTGACGGGTTATTCGGGTAACCCTGCAGGTGTAAATCGATTACAATCGCCGTCCCTCGCGGTCAGTGAGTACCACTTGTTCACTGTACCGTGACGTAGAAAGAACAGGCTTTATACATGTTAAAATGTTGCTGATTGAAAGATGGACTTTGATTATTAATGATTTGCTGTAGCCTAGAGCTAACTAAATTCCATTCAACTTTGGGCAAAGTACAAGAGAGAAATGCGTTTCTTGTTTGATTGCGGCTCTCTCATATGCCTTAGCGTAAAGTCTCCACAACCTGCTGCTAAAACTTGAAAGTAAGGTTCTACTAATTAGGCGAGTCCATTGCAACTTATTTTACCTCATGTAACCTATCAACCATCGTGTAGAAGTTCCATGTATAGGAAAGACGGGTCAGTCTTGCTGATCCTTCGTGCTCACTGCTTGTGTTTGAAGCTTTTGCAGGGTTCTATGAGGAAGGGACTCCCGAGGAGGAGACAGAACCCTAGGAGTGGAACCCCGTCGAGTGGGAGTCGTGCACACCGCCGTGATAGTGTGGGTACGTGCTAGCGGGGACACGTTCACGGGCTGAACATGAACTCGATGCGTAGCCTACGCCCGTGAGTGTAGACTGGACATATCATGTTGTAAAAATGTTCATACACTGGTTTATGTAATAAAACTTTGCTTCCGCTTTGTACCTTTGATGTGTGTTATCCGGTGCTGTGCAACGCAGCACCCCTCAGCGTGATCCTGGCTCGACAAGACCGTGGGGTCGTGTCAGCGTGGTATCAGAGCACGCTTGATGTTTAACGCACTACAAAGGTCATCTTTTTCCAAAAATCCAGTGAGGAACGAGTTAGTAGCCCATATAAGGATGTTATTAGTGTATAGAAAGTGGCATACTAACCTAATTGCTTATGTTAAAAAATCGTGCATCTCGGGACGCTTTGTCTTGGGGGGTGCACGTAAGCGCTGTCCACCAGTGCGCACAAGCTGAAGGGTGGAGCCCCACGGGTGGCAGGTAACCCGACCCGCTTTAATATCCTCTACGACTCTTCATGTCGTTTGGGGTATTCGAGCAACGTGTGTCCCTGGCGTGCTTCGGGCAATTTGGGAGACCCTGTCACGTGGTCAGTAACGTGAACACATAGCTCAAGGCGTGTTTGTGTTGAGAACATCCGGGCGAGTGATGACGGCCGGGTGTATGAACTGTATGGATACCAGGCTCAGTGTGCAGCCGAGTCTGACGATTGTTTGAATTATCTGCAGGTAGTATAACTACAAAACGGTAGACGTGTAGCATCCGTGTGCGAGAGACGATTAGTGCCACTGAACTAACGGAGCCGGCTAAGTCCGGTATAGGTTTTTCTTTGTGAGGAGGTAGTACCGACATGATCTGGTGACACATCGACGTCACACCCCACTAAATGATCAACTTAATGGTAAAACTTGAAGGTTTTAATCTAGTGCATTAAAACTTTTATGTAACCTCTTCCCTTAATCAGGATATTCAAAATTAATAAGTTTTCAACTTATAGGATACTAAGAACAGAGTCCCCTGTTTTCAGTGGAAATAAGGCTGAAGTTAATCAGAGGTTAGAGGTTTAGTTATTTCGAGGTTGGGGTCATATGATACATTTCTGGAAATCTTTGGAAGAGCTTTACAACTTTTCTGTTGAGGTGCAGAGGTGTTTCATCGCTTAACCAATCGAAAAATGCAGTAGAGTTGAAACTGTCCAGAAAACAGGGCAGAGCAAATACTCTCTGTAACTCCCTGTAAATTGAGCATAACTTCCTGCATAAAAATCCAAAAATAGAAAATGAGGTAGTTCTGAAAAGTTCATGAGATGGGTTACAACTATAACAGAAAGTTTCATCGTATTGGGAGTAGAATTAACTGGAGTTCTTGGATCAAATCAGTACCTAAAGCAGGGAGGTGCTGTCCAATTTTCTCCAGAAATTCTATCAACTTTGACATCTCATAACTTTTGAACCAGGACAGATCTTAGGCCAAGCAAATACTTTCTGGAAATCTATTGGAGTTAGATTTAACTTTGATGTTGAGATCCAGAATGTGTTTTGCCTTTAGCATGGTCTAATTCAGGTTGAAATGGAAACTGGTCAGGGCTGTCATATTGGACAGCAGATCAACAGTCAAATTTGTTGAAGTTTGAACTATGTTTCCAAGTTCTATGGGTTCAATGACATGTTCTATGTTATAACTCAATGGTTTACTGTTCAAATAAATATTTGACATTTCTCAAATATGTTTCTACAAATGACAGCGAATAGACAGTTGGAGAACGGGAGGGTGGAATCTCACTCTTCTCACCACAACGGCTATCTGGAAGCCTTGAGGCAAATGCTCCAACATTTTGGATACAACAAGATGCCGCAGTACTTCGACAAAGAAGAAGGCGAGGAGGGGAACAAGACGTGGACGATCCATGTCGAAGTTCCTGCAGGGCCTACGCCACCCGGTTGGGCACCTTTCACCGTTACGGTGAGAGGTAGACAACCGGAGGGAATGTGGCAAGTGGCAGCCCGCGACACCATGCCGCGTTTCTGCCAACTACACGTGAGGGCTATGGAGGGCACTCCATACGCGCTCGTTCCGGTGGAGGGATGGGATGATCATGTGTGGGGGCAAAGGTACATAGAGGCAACAGATCCGGGTTGCCCAAGGTACAACCCCGCGGAGGCGAACCTCAGTCTCCAGATAAGGGCGGGAAAAACCGTGATGGATAGTCAAGCTGTCCACAAGGAATGTATCGCCGTGAAGCTCAAGGAGAGCAACAGCGGTGGAGATCATTTCGAGAGTCCTCACAGCGCGCTCCGAAATGTTCTCCTTCCGACGATTAAGCGACTGAACGAACAGCATAATCAGTTGCATCGTCTAAAGAAGGCGAAGAAGAAAAGCCGTGTCGACATCGCGGCTTTGCAACAACAGGTGCAGGCTCTGACCCAGCAGAACGAGGTCCTTACTCAAGAGCGGGACGAAGCTATTGAGGAGGGGCAAGGCTGGGAAGAGGACTACAACCAGGCCGTGGATGAGGTGCACGCGTTGCAGGACCTCGTACCTCCGGTAATGGGCATACCGGTGGTAGGTGCCGTACCAGTGGTCTTGGGTCTTCTGGCAATGGGAGAACCTGAACCGGAAGAGGAGGTTGTAGACCCAGAGTTACCAGTAGAGGTACTGGAGGAGGACAACCCACAGGAGGTCGAGTTCTACTCCGAGTAGGGGGTTATCGTTGCCAAGTAGGGCAGCTAGGGTCATGGAACCTAAACTTTTGTAATCGGTGAGATGTCGTGTAGACAGTAGTGTATGTATAGGTAGTGGCGATATGAGCACAACTTCTCGGAGAGCTGAGACTGATGTATCTTGTATAAAGTTTATGCTTTATCAATATATGTGAATGTTGTGCAAGTTATTCATGTGTCACTTCAATACTTACTGTTGCATATGGAATTTTTAAGTATGACATGTGCTGATCGCTGCTGTTTTGAATTTCAGAATGATTCGTACTCGTGCCAACCCGGACGTTGGGGGTTCCAGTCGGGGGGGAGAGACCTCCCAACAGCCTCCCGAAGACTCCTCGGGACAGCAACAGCAGCAACAACAACAGAAACAACCGCCACCGCCACCGCCAACGTTTACTTTGGCGGATATTGTGGCAGCAATGGCGGGTTCTTATCAGCAGCACAGGGAGTTGCTGCAAACTCTCATTGCAAATACGTCTCGATCAGAGAGGCGTCAAGATTGTGAGGAGCGTCAACAGAGCTCCTACTCCGACTTTCTAGCTACTCATGCCCCGGTATTCTCAAGGGCGGATGAACCCCTCGATGCGGACAACTGGCTTCGCACGATGGAGATGAAGTTCGGGCTGCTCCAAGTGAGTGAGCAGCGCAAAACTCAGTTTGCGGTCCAACAGCTCCAAGGATCCGCGAGCGCTTGGTGGGCGAACTACATTGCTTTGCAGCCCACCGAGCGAATTATGACCTGGGCGGAATTCCGGACGGCCTTCAGGGCCTATCACATACCGCTGGGTCTCATGAAGAGGAAGACGCAGGAATTCTTACGCCTGGAACAAGGGAGCCGAAACGCGCTGGAATATTCCAGGGCGTCCAATGATCTTGCGCTCTATGCATCGTATCATGCCGATACCGACGAGAAGCGGCAGGATCACTTCTACCAGGGGCTTAACCCGCTCCGGAAAGACAAGTTGGCGATGTTCAATGCGGCAGCCTCAACGATATAATTGATGCTGTGATTGTTCAAGAAGACTCCGGCAAGGAGTTAGCGGCGGCGGAAAGGAAGCGGAGTGCGCCGCAAAGCAGCGGAGAAGGAGGTGGTCCTTCCCAAAAATACCGGATGGTGAATCGCCCACCATCGGGTCCACGCTGGCAGTCACCACAGAGGTCAATGCCATTCCGCAGTCGGCCCTATTCTCCACCGGCATTCCGGCCGGCTCTACCAGCACCACCTCCGCAACAACAACAGCAGCAGCGGGCGATGCCGCGTGCGTACTCACCTCAGCAGCGCATGCCGGGCTTTCGTCCCCCAAGCACCGGACAAGCAGCAGCCACATGTTACAAGTGTGGTCGTCCAGAACACTTCGCCAGCAGTTGTCCAGAGAAGCAAGACGGCGGAGTGGCTCCACAGTTACCGGGGAGGAATCAGCCCCGGAATCCCACTAATGCATGGCGGGCGAACCCCTAGGCCCATCACTGTCCACCAACTTGCCCTAGAGGACGTGCCGGAGGGTGAACCAATCCTTGCGGGTATGTTCCATCTCCACCAGCATCCCGCCATAATATTATTTGATTCAGGTGCCATGCACAATTTTATTAGCCATGCTTTCATTGCTAAACACAGCTAGCAAATACTACCCACCGATAGTCCATATTTAATTTGTTCACCGGGTGGGAAGATTTCAGCAAGCGTAATGGTTTCCAAAGCACCGTTATGTTTAGCGGGTAGAGTGCACCGTACGTCTCTAATAAATTTAGAGGGACAGAAGGTCGATGTCATCTTAGGGATGTCGTGGTTAAACCGCCACGGCGCTGTTTTAGACACCGTCCTTTGAATCGTGCACTTGAACTCCGAAGTGCACGTATCTCACTCCTTATTTTTGGACAGTCCAGAAATAAAACTTCCAAGTGTTTATCAATCCACAACATCAGATTGGAAGACATACCAGTGCTCCAAGAGTTCCCTGATGTGTTCCCGGATGATTTACTGGGGATGCCGCCCGACAGAGAGGTGGAGATCAACATTGAACTTGCACCGGGAACCTTGCCAATATCCCGAAGGCCGTACAAGATGGCACCTAAGGAGTTGGCTGAACTGAAGACTCGCTAACGGACTTGCTGGAGAAGGGTTTTATTGGGCCGAGCTCCTCGCCATGGGGCTGTTTGGCATTGTTTGTGAAGAAGAAAGATCAGACATTGCGGCTTTGCGTGGTCTATCGTCCACTAAACGCCATAACCATCAAGAACAAGTACCCGTTGCCACGGATCGACATGTTGTTTGATCAGTTGGTCGAAGCAAAGATCTTTTCCAAGATGGATTTGAGATCCGGGTACCACCAGATTAAAATACAGGCTGAGGATATTCCGAAGACGTCTTTCTCGATGAGGTACGGACTTTATGAGTACCTGGTCATGTCCTTCGGCCTCACCAAAGCTCCAGCTCATTCCATGTATTTGATGAACTCGGTATTCATGCTGGAGCTGGACAAGTTTGTCGTGGTCTTCATCGACGACATATTGGTATATTTAAAGTCGGAGGAAGAGCACAAGAACCATCTGCGTATAGTCTTGCAACGGCTGCGGGATCACAAGCTATATGCAAAATTCAGCAAGTGCGAGTTCTGGATATCGCATGTACCTTTTCTCGGGCATATAATCTCAGCGGAGGGCATCACTGTAGACCCGAGTAAGATCACACAAATGCTGAATTGGAAGTCCCTGAGAACTGTTCACGAGGTACGGAGTTTCCTCGGACTCGCGGGATATTATCGGAGGTTCATCCTGAACTTCTCGAAGATTGCCAAGCCTATGACAGAGCTGCTGAAGAAGGCTACCAAATATGTTTGGAGTCCAGCATGTGAAGCGGTGTTGAAGGCATTAGTGAAGCACCTGACATCAGCACCGGTTTTGGCGCAGCCAGACACAACAAAACCGTTCGATGTGTACTGTGATGCATCCGGCATTGGGCTCGGATGTTTGCTGATGCAAGAACAAAGAGTGGTCGCGTATGGATCACGGCAGCTCAGAAACCATGAGCAGAATTATCCAACTCACGACTTGGAGCTCGCTGCCGTGGTGCTCGCACTTAAAATGTGGAGGCACTACCTACTCGGTAACCTCGTACATTTATATACCCACCACAAAAGCCTCAAGTACATATTCACTTAGAAGGAGCTGAACATGAGGCAGCGAGGATTGTTAGAGATGATAAAGGATTACGAAATAGAGATCCATTATCACCCCGGCAAGGCAAACGTAGTGGCGGATGCGCTGAGCCGCAAGTCACACGTCAACAATCTGACCATCACACCGTTGGAAGAGAACGAACCACCACTGCATGTGATTCCACATGGAGCTCTCTACAACTTAGCTTTGATCCCCACCATCCGTGAAGAGATAGTGGCAGCCCAGAAAAATGACAAGGGCATGTCACATTTGCGGAGACGTATAGACAGTGGGGAACTGAAATGTTTCCGGAAAGATGGAGACGGCGTCCTATGGTTCAAGGACCGGATTGTCGTACCCCGTAACCCGGAGTTATGGAAGAAAATCTTTGATGAGGCTCACTTGTCAAAGTTTTCTATTCACCCCGGCAGCAACAAAATGTATCAAGAACTCAGAAGCAAGTTTTGGTGGACAAGAATGAAGCGGGAGATCGCAAAGTACGTGTCCGAGTGTGATACATGTCAAAGGGTGAAGGGAGATCATATGCGGAAACCGGGACTGCTACAACCACAAGGCGTTCCTGCCTGGAAGTGGGAAGATGTGAGCATGGACTTCATCGTCGGATTACCCACCACCTTTCAGAAACATGATTCTGTGTGTGATCGTCGATCGGCTCACCAAAGTTGCCCATTTCATCCCGGTCAACACCAACTACAACGCCAAGAAGTATGTTGAACTGTACATCTCACGGATCCTATGCTTATACGGTGTACCCCGTACCATCATATCGGATTGGGGCACTTTATTTCTGTCCCGTTTTTGGTAGCAGCTACTGATTTTGCACCACAACCAGCACCAACAGTCACTACTGCTGGTTCGGATCTTCCTCAATCAGCAAGCTCTCCTAATCAAAGGTCCGAACATGAAGAAGAAAGTGCTTGTGAAGTGTCTACTCCCCTGCGAGTACTCAAAAGTCATCCTCCACAACAAATCATTGGAAGCTTGCATGAACGAGTCACTCAGTCCAGGTTTTGCGATCCAAACTCTCATGCTCATTCTGCTTTTGTTGATTCTTTTGAACCCAAGGATATATCACACGCACTCACTAATGAATCTTGGATTAATGCCATGCAAGAAGAGTTAGAAAATTTTGAAAGAAATAATGTTTGGAAACTTTTACCTCCACCTCAGGGTCACACATTAATTGGAACTAAATGGGTATTTAAAAATAAGCAAAGTGAGGATGGGGTTGTGGTTAGGAATAAAGCTAGGTTGGTTGCTCAAGGTTTCACTCAAATTGAAGGTCTAGATTTTGATGAAACATTTGCTCCTGTTGCTAGATTAGAAGCTATAAGAATTTTATTAGCATTTGCTGCATCTAAAGGTTTCAAGTTATATCAAATGGATGTTAAAAGTGCTTTTCTTAATGGCTACATAGAGGAGGAGGTTTATGTTAAGCAGCCACAGGGTTTTGAAAATCCAAATTTTCCTAATCATGTTTACAAACTGTCCAAAGCCTCGTACGGTTTAAAACAAGCTCCTAGAGCATGGTATGATAGGTTAAAAACATTCTTACTTGAAAAGGGGTTTACCATGGGCAAGGTTGATAAAACTCTTTTTGTACTTAAGCATGGCAATGACTCATTATTCGTTCAAGTGTATGTGGATAATATTATCTTTGGTTGTGCTTCTCATGATCTCGTGTCCAAGTTTTCAGCTATGATGAGTTCAGAATTTGAGATGAGTATGATGGGAGAACTCACATACTTTTTGGGGCTGCAAATCAAGCAAACAAAAGAAGGAACTTTTGTGCATCAAACTAAGAATACAAAGGACCTTCTTAAGCGCTTCAACATGGACAAATGCAAGCCTCTTCGGACACCAATGGGAACAGCAACAACACTTGAACTTGACGAAGATGGTGACCCGGTCGATAAAAAAGAATACAGAAGTATGATTGGATCACTTTTGTATCTCACGGCGTCAGGACCGGTCATACAATTCAGCGTATGTCTTTGTGCACGTTTTCAAGCTTCTCCACGTGCTTCATATCGCCAAGCCATCAAAAGGATTCTCAGGTACCTACATGGAACTCAAGAATTTGGCATTTTTCTTCCTTCTTCCTCAACCGTTTCTTTGAAAGCTTTTTCGGATGCTGATTTTGGGAGTCGTAGGATTGATAGGAAAAGTACTTCGGGTGCTTGTCATTTTCTTGGTAATTCACTTGTTGCTTGGTCCTCTAGAAAACAAAGTTCAGTTGCACAATCCAAGGCCGAATCTGAATATGTAGCTGCGGCTAGCGCTTGCTCACAAATTCTTTGGATTGTTCAAACACTTAAGGACTATGGGGTTGATTTAGATAGTGTTCCACTGTTTTGTGATAACACTAGTGCAATTTGTATTGCTAAAAACCCCGTGAAACACTCTAGAACTAAGCACATTGACATTAGGTATCACTTTCTTCGTGATAATGTTGAAAAAGGAAACATTGTGCTTCACCATGTCGATACCAAACAACAATTGGCTGATATTTTTACAAAACCTTTGGATTTCACTCGTTTTTGTTTCATTCGTAGTGAAATAGGGGTTATGCATCCTCATGGCTTAAATTGAGGGGGAGTTTTTGAAACTTTGAAAGTCTATGTGTGAATCTGAAACTAAAATAATATGAGCATAGTATTTCATACATATATGACTTTGTGATTCCTTTTACAGGCTGAAAGTTCTTACTACATTACTCATGTTATACATTTTGTAGTTTTTGCCATGACTAGTAATTGGAATAATTACTTACACTAAATCTGGTCATGATCAAACTTTCTTGCTGTTTTGAACTTGTTGCGTGCTCACAAGTGCTTTTAATCATTAAAAATTAATCAAGTGATCAGCTCACATGTTGAGTTTTCAAATAAAAAGTTGAGAAAAGATCAAGAGAATATGCATGCATCGCACTTCTTCTTTTGAGATTGCTTATCATTGCACTAAGATATGAACTTGGAAGGAATTGTGTATGACTAAAACCATGTCCTTAAGCTTCTGATTGTCAAATGACATAGGCTTGGCTTGGTTGGTTAGAATAAGGCTGATGCGGCATATAATCTCTTGCAAATATCATATGATCAACTTTGTGCCTTAAATGATTATGAATAATACAAATGCAGCAACAAGTGTCATGTTTTCAGGTTTTGAAATAGTTGAGTAAGGAAGATCCTGACTTGCTTAAACTGAAAAATACATTTGATCTCTAGCATGGCTTACACTACTTTATGTATCTCATTGATGTGATAGTGTAAGTAACCTGATAGTATGACTTGGATGAGCTTTGTTTTGTATGTATATGTCATAATGTTCTCATAACATTTAAAAATTTCTTTTTTGAATCTTGTTGAATACATTGTCAAAGGGGGAGAAATATGTATAAGGAGAGATTTTGTTTACACTTTGCATATGTTATACACTTTCTTCCTTCTCTGATTTAAGAAAATGGGGAGAAATTAATAAAGGGGGAGAAATGAGTTTTCAAAGCTTTACAAAACTTTTCATAAGCCAATGTTCGGATTTTAATTGGTGTTGCCAATGCATTCATCAAGGGGGAGATTGTGAGACCTATGTGTGCTGAATACATTGGCAATTAGGATAAAAGTTAGCATTAACATTCAAAGTTTTGAATATTGCCAAAACATTCTTCTGTGGCAAGGTCCGACAAGTTCTTTGTTAGGTCCGCCAAGTGTTGGCAAGGTCCGACGCAAGGTCCGGAGAGCTCCTGCAAGGTCCGGAGAGCTTCTGTGAGGTCCAGAGCTTGTTTTTAGGGAGCTCCCGTGAAGTTCAACTCGTAGAACTGCAGCGTCTTGTTTTTTCTTTTAACTCGCAATGTTTCAAACTTCCTTTATGGGAAGGTTTGCTTAGTATTAATTTGCTAAGTTTTTGGCGTGTTTTGGTGGTTACGGCTGTTATCATTTGATATGGTTTGCAACATGCTTATGTGACGTGCTCATGTAAGGTGTTGTGGTTTTCGAACTAACGTGAGTCAAGTCGAGGACTTGTGCTCGGAAGAATTGGTTGTTTATTCATGTGCAGGTGTTGCTTGAGTTCAAGACATGGCTGGTGACGGGATCCTTAGAATAGTCTCAGGGAGGAGATGAGGATCCAACAACCAAGTTCGGGAGGAGCTGTGGTTGAGTTGATTGGGAGGTCGCGCAGCATATTTGGATCAAGGGCAGTGCATATGAAGGTTGCGTGTACGTCATTGGAAGGTGTTTGCACGTGTGCAAGGAGTGCATGGACGGGGCGACATTGTTCCAAGGCGTGATGAAGAGAAGTGGACGTAAAGAATTGGTCAGAAAGGTCCAACCGACTAGGTTATGGACTCAGGCTGCGGCTGAGTCGTGTTTGACTCAAATATGGAAAGTTTTGAGTTGGTTATGATAGGATTTTGTGTGGATCACGAATTTGAGTTGTTTTAGGAATGTTTGGGACGTTCCTAAGGTGTTTGGAAGTCTTAAGATTGCTTCTATCTGCGTATAGAAGAGTCTGGAGCAGTATTGGAAAGTTACAGTTTGAATGCAAGTAGGAGTAGGAGTCCTAGTTTGAATTGGATTGGCTATAGAGCTGGTTATATAAGCAAGGGAGGCCAGAGCTCGTGGTTATTCTTTTTGGGTTGTCTTCACAACTAAATTATCTATCATCTGTGAAATTTTCACGAGCTTCGAATCTGTAGTTTTTTAGATACACGAGTTTCTTTGCAGCGTTGCAGATCTGTTTTATATCCGGTAGAACAGATTGATCTTCGTTTAATGTTTTGATCATATCTCAAGTTTTACTTTGTGTTTTCAAGTGATTCTTGTTGCATTAGATCCGTGACTTGATTCTCTACCTCTCTACTTGATTTGTCATGGTTGAACACGTTTTAAAACACTTGCACACACGGTTTCTTTAACCGATTGATTTTTTGCTGAGGGGTTTTTGTTGTTTCCGCTGTGAAAAGTTTTAATCTACCATTCACCCCCCCTCTGGTAGCTTTTCACGCGCTCTTCGATCCTACACATAGCTTCTTCATCTTCATCACTACCGGTGTCCATATCACTTGAGCCGAAATCTTGAAGTGCAGAGATCATACTATGCACTATGTTGCGCATTGATAAATCTTTCTTCTTCTTATTCTTTGCAAACGATTTCTTCGGCCATGTTTGCTTTTCTTCACGTGAAGTCGGACCTGAAAGGTTAGGGCACTCCGTACAAAAATGTCCTGTCTTACCACATTCAAAACATCGTTGAGGTCCGGAGCTTCCTCTCCTTCTAGTTCTCACATTTTGCAATGCTTTTGAGAACCGAGTAGAGATGAGTGCAAGCTCCTCCTCTGGAAACTCTTCAATCTGTTCAAGGGTTAGAGAGGACAGAAAAAAGAGTGCACCACTAGATGATGATTGACTAGAACTAGACATGTCACGTTGCGAAACAAATGCAATAGACTTGTTGGGGTTTTTACGTGAGATGATGTCAATTTCATGAGTTTTCAATTTAGAATAAAGCACGTCTAAAGTAAGAGAACTCATGACAGTAGATTCACGAATAGATGTAACTATCATCTCCCAAATTGACATATCTAATGCTCCTAACAATTGTCTAGCATTTTCAGCATCTGAAAAGTTAACATTGACACTACGCAAGTTGTTGAGAATTTTATTAAAGCGAACAAAAAGGTTGTCAATTGACTCACCGGGTTGCATCTCAAAACACATGTATTCTTTCTTGAACATATCTTGCCTTACCTCCTTGATCGTATTGGATCCTTCATGGTAGTCACAAATAGCTTTCCAAACATCATATGCAGATCGGAGGTATGCAACACGGTCGAAGTCGCTTTGAGTCAATCCTTGGATGATCAAGTTGCGAGCCTTGTTGTTGTTGTCAACATCTCTCATGTTCGCAGCCGTAACTTGATCGTTGGATGGTACATCGAAGTTCCGGTAGACCTTTTCCCATATGGCGAAGCCTTGCGCCTGTATGTAGGCCTCCATCCGCGCCTTCCAAACCGGAAAATCGATGCCATTGAACACACAAGGTTTTGCGGAGTACTTCTCCATGATGGTTAGTCAAAACACGTGCAAATCACAAAGATTAGAGCACCTTGGCTCTGATACCAATTGTAGGATCGAAGAACACGTGAAAAGCTACCAGAGGGGGGGTGAATGGTAGATTAAAACTTTTCGCAGCGGAAACAACAAAAACCCCTCAGCAAAAAATCATTTGGTTAAAGAAACCATGTGTGCAAGTGTTTTCAAACGTGTTCAACCGTGACAAATCAAGTAGAGAGGTAGAGAATCAAGTCACGGATCTAATGCAACAAGAATCACTTGAAAACATGAAGTAAAACTTGAGGCACGATCAAAACATTAAACGAAGATCAATCTGTTCTACCCGATATAAAACAAATCTGCAACGCTGCAAAGAAACTCGTGTGTCTCAAAAACTACAGATCTGAAGCTCGTGAAAATTTCACAGATGATAGATAATTGAGTTGTGAAGACAACCCGAAAAGAATCACGTCAATCGGATCTGTAAAACTCGAGTTATGAACGAAACTCCGAAGCAACGTCGGTCTGTCCAGAAACTCGGCGAGAAAGACTTGACGAAAAACAAGTCGGACGAACAAGGCACAAAAGCTCCTCGAAACTACGAACTTTATTCAATAGAAATACAAGAGGAACAGCCCAAAGTTCTCTACCCATGTGAGCTCTGGCCTCCCTTGCTTTTATAGCCAGCCCTACGGCTAATCAATCCAATCTAGGACTCCTACTCCTAATTGGACTCGTATCCTAAGTTACCGTAATTGCTCAGGACTCTCCTATTCGCAGATAGAAGCAATGGTGAGACTTCCAAACACCTTAGTAACGTCCTCAACATTACTAAAACAACTCAACTTCGTGCCTAGCACGAAATCCTATCATAACCAACTCAAATCATCCATATTTGAGCCATATCCGACTCAGCCTCAGCCTGAGTATGCAATCCAGCCGGTTGGACCTTTCCGACCAATTCTTTACGTCCACTTCTCTTCATCACGCTTTGGAATAATGTTTCCACGTCCATGCACTCCTTGCACACGTGCAAACACCTTCCAACGACGTACACACAACCTTCATATGCACTGCCCTTGATCCAAACATGCTGCGCGACCTCCCGATCAACTCAACCACAGCTCCTCCCGAACTTGGTTGTTGGAACCTCATCTCCTCCCTGAGATTAGTCCAAGGATCCCGTCACCAGCCATGTGTTGAACTCAAGCAACACCTGCATATGAATAAACAACCAATTCTTCCGAGCACAAGTACTCGACTTGACTCATGTTAGTTCGAAAACCACAACACCTTACATGAGCACGTCACATAAGCATGTTGCAAACCATATCAAATGATAACAGCCATAACCACCAAAACACACCAAAAACTTAGCAAATTAATACTATGCAAACCTTCCCATAAATCAAGTTTGAAACATTGCGAGTTAACAGCAAAAACAAGACGCTGCAGTTCTACGAGTTAAACTTCACGGGAGCTCCCTAAAAACAAGCTCCAGACCTCACAGAAGCTCTCCGGACCTTGCAGGAGCTCTCCGGACCTTGCGTCGGACCTTGCCAACACTTGGCGGACCTAACAAAGAACTTGTTGGACCTTGCCACAGAAGAATGTTTAGGCAATATTCAAAACTTTGAATGTTAATGCTAACTTTTATCGTAATTGCCAATGTATTCAGCACACATAGGTCTCACAGACCTCTCGTGAGTAACTCCACTACTCGAACTTTCTCGCGAGTAGCTTTTTACTACTCGACTTCTACCGAGCTAGCTACAACATTAGCCTAGCATATACTATGAGGCAAAGCCTACACTAAACCTTCTACTCAGGGATGTAATAGCAATGCAAGTGGGTTTTAACATTCTAGACATAATGCACAATATCAAGTCTAATAAACATTATGTGAAGTAAAGCAAAATTTAAAACGGTAACGATATGCAAACCGGGGCTTGCCTTGCTCAATGGTTTTGTTAGAAGTTAGGAGTTAGTCTTACTCCGGAGAATCCGCCAAACTCGTCATGAGATGGAGATCCTTGCTGTGGAGTTGAGTCCTCGTCGAACGTCGACTTCACGTGAGCTATTAAGATGAACGATGCACATGTATTCAAAAGCAATTTAGAAAATGATTCAAAACTGTTATACCAGTTAACTCACACCTAAAAGGGACAAACAACAGCAAGGTTTCTGTTGTTGGATCTAAACCGTAGAGATGATGAAAGTTAGGTGAAAAGGGACACTAGTAATCACCATGTGATTAAGTCCATTATATGAACACTTAAACCTAAAAGATGGTAGCTCAAGTTCCAAAGGTCCAATGAAGCTGAAAATTTCACCACAGATTCTATGAAAGGTATTTAGGCAGTATGCAGAATTGAGCTCATGAAATGGCTCAAGGTGATCGAATAATTCCTTATGTGATTTTCACTAATCTGCCTTTACCCCCTAGGTATTAAGCTTTCCATTGCTTCAAAGTAGACTTTTTGTGAAGTACAAAATGTCTTGAGTCCATAGGAATTGATTTTACCATTTTTGGAGTTTCATACATGGAGATACGGATTCTACAAGGACTGGGAAAAAGTCTGAAAATGTCTGTGTTTATTTTTCCCATTTTTCAGAGACATAAGGAATGAACACATCATTTGACCAAGCAAATGAGGTCCAATGCCTCTGAAATTTTTACTGGAGCTCAAGGAATTTTGGAAGAATGTCCTGCCAAAATTTGGAAATTGTCCAATAAACTGAACTCCTGTAAAAATTCCTACAAAATTTTATTTAAATGAATTAATGAGCCAAATCCAGCGATTTTAGTAAATATTGGGCTGCAACACTTGATAGTACTCTATGAGAGGAATCCAACAAAATTTGTTTCACAATTTTTGGACAACACTACACAAAGTTATGGCTCTCCAAAGTTTGAACTGAATTGGGAAAATCTGGAAAATGTTTAAATACTGACAGTGGGCCCCACTCGCCAGCCCTCTTCTTTTACCTCGCGCCAAACTGGGCAGTGGCGGCTCCCTCCGGCGAGGGTCACCGGAAAGGCCCTTCCCGGCCACCTCCCGACCCCCTGCTGGCTGCCCCCCCATTTTCTGTCACACCCGGTTTTTCCGAAGAACAACCAAGTGAATATCACATGTATGACAGGATCATTTTCTCATACATGTGATGACAAATAGTGAAGCATCATTTATTACAAGCCAGGTGTCGAATATAAATAAGTCTTACATAGCAAATGTCTAGATGGACAATAATAAGTTCATCACAAGTAAATAAACTAGCAGCGCAAAATTTATTCTTGTGGGCTCCGTCACAGGCGTTGCCCGGGGGTCTCCATGAACCTAGAAACCTTGTTCGGGTCCAAAGTCTTCGTCATTATACACCACCTCATTATCTTGACCTGAGCGGCAATATAAACCAACAAAATATGCAAGATTGAGTACCAATGGTACTCAGCAAGTGTGGGAAAATTATATCATGCATGGCTAGAACAAGGAGAGGTTGAACTCATGGTTAACGTGCTACGCAATTAATACCTATCACCTTAGCTTATTAAGCACCTACATTACTACACAGGTGAAATGGTCCCAATCTCCCATCCCATCATCATAATCCAATAACCATAACATCATTTCCAATGTTAAGCTCCCCGCTTAACATCCTTAACTTCCAAAACCATCACTCCTCTAATCATGAATAAGTCCAAGCCGCTCTTGACCGTGAACACGGCTGTCATGACAGTTTTGACTCTGCAGAGTTTGTACCACTGTACCCACATGTAGTGATTTCCTCCCCTGTTGC
Source organism: Neostapfia colusana (assembly GCA_030760725.1). NCBI lineage: Eukaryota > Viridiplantae > Streptophyta > Magnoliopsida > Poales > Poaceae > Neostapfia > Neostapfia colusana. Next base: position 95,467,075 of record JASWHV010000007.1, on the reverse strand, counting down.
CGGGTGGACTAAAAGAACCTCCATTATGCCAGTGGCTACGAACCACATTCACATTTCCCAGGTGTGTAGCCAGGAGATCACTACGAAGCCTTTACAAAGGAATTCCCGACGAGCGTGGGCCCACTGAGGTTTCACCCCTAACAGCATACAAGAGGCTCCAACCCCGCTGCAGTGGCCCCCTCTTGAGCCTTGCGGTTCATATGGTAGTCCAGCTGACACCTATTCCCCGCACCATCCAACACACCAATACTACGCCGGGAATACACCTAATTAATTGGCCAAGCTGCCGCATCTCAGCATGTGGTTGGCACTGTAAAGCCAGGTTACATGCTCCATGAACCGGTCCTTAGGATCCAGGCAAGTACTAAACACAAACCCGAGTCTCGTGCACCCAGCACACAACCAAAACATCCAACTTGCCTTGATCCCTACCTCTACATAACTCACAATATCTCATTCAAGAGTATGGTAAAATAAACTGATGATCTCATATCCCAATTATCCCATTCTAAGCATGGCTAAGCATATGCATAATAATAAATGACATGATAAAATGAATCCCAACCCAAGCTACAAGGAAACAATGTAATGCAATCCTAGGGAAACATCCTAGCATGGGTTTCATATTTTAATTTGACAATGCAAATAACTCTAGCTACACATCCTAGCATAGGATCAAAGTGGTCAAGGACACTTGCCTCCTTCCTGCTGCTCTTGAAATGGGTAGTCCTGATCTTGGAAAGGAATAACTTGCTCTTGAGCAGGTTCTACATCATACCATCACACATAGCAAAAGAAAAACAACAATCCATAAGACATAGTTCACACTTCCACTTCATTCAAACCACACATTCATATTTATGAAAGTCATTCACCATTATATGTGTTGTGGTTACTCTATATGTGTTGATTTGTGGCTTGCATGCACTTTTAATCATGTGTATATGACTCCTACTTTTGTGTTCACATTTATACTTACATACTATATATATGAGTTTCCAATTTAAATAAATTCCTTATATTCAATTACTACACCAGGTATGCATGAAAGGTATTTTCCTACTCCATATGTGTCTTCAGAATTTCTACCAACCCTAAACTGAATTCTTTGGATTTTAGAAACTTCATTTATCATTTACTAGTTGTTATATTTTTAGATTTATTTCCTATGCCTAAATGTGAACTTTATTATGAAAATAACAAGACACATCATCTAAACAGAATAGGTTCTGATCTAAAATATTTACTAATATATTTTTGACCTTTTCCTCTGATGTAAACTATTTTACAATTATTTTCCCTATTTTCCAGAACTATTCTTTACTTAAAAATGTGTCCCTAAATGTGAATAATAAATTAAACAGATTCATTTCAGCCCAAAATATATTTTTATCTCACTCCAAAGTTTTCTAAATACTGAGAAAGTTTTTAATTTAATTTTGACAATATGTTTGTCCCACTTTTTAAATTTTAAACACTAGCCACATATTCAATTTCCTAAATTAAATATTAAACAGGGCTAAAAAGGTAAACTCACCCCACTACAGGGTCTATAATATTATTTTAACAATTTTCAGGGGTCTAGCTATACATAACAGAGGAGTTTTTTCAAATTTTTATTAAGTCCAGGGGCTAAAACTGATTTTTAAATGAATTTACATGATTTTCTGAAGTTCCAGGGGCTAGATCAGAAGTTTCCGGGGCTAGCTCTTATTTCCCGAGAACCCTAGGGGGTAGCACGTAAGATTTCCAGTGTTTATAACGCGGGGCTGACGTGGACCATCCGATTTAAAACAGACGGCTGAGATTATAACGCCGGACCGGTACGCGGGGTTTTAAAGTCTACCGTGTGATTTAAAATAAACGGCGCACAAGCGGTCACGTCGCTCTGATCGAGCGCGGGCGGCGCTGCCGGCTGCGCACGGCGGCGGGAGGCGGCGATCTCGCCGGAGATTTTCGGATCTTCGAGAATTCTCCCTAGAACTGTGATTTTATGGCATAGATCGGTGGAGGGGAGGTCGGGGATCTCACCTCGGGGATTTTCTTGAACTCGGAGGTCCTGGAAAGCGACCGGCGACGAGGTCCGAAGTGAAACCACGGCGAAGCTCGTCGGCGCTGTGTTTGAACCGCAAGTCACCGAGTTTTCTGCACCTGCAAGGTTCCCCGGAGGCGGTGGATCAAGACCAGTGAGTTAGATCGGGATTTCCGAGCGTAGATCGGCTAGAATTCGCCGGAGGGGCTCGGTTTCTCACCGGAGTAAAATCGGCAGATCGCGTGGGAAAAACAGAACGAGGCCGAGGTTTTTATAGACGGGGAAGGGCGGCGGGGTGGTTTAGATCGAGTTTGCGTCGCCCCCGATCGAAATTCGGCTGGGATTCACAGAAATCCGGGTCGGTTTGGATTCGGGGTGAGAGAGTCCCGGCGCGGCGCGAGGTAGAGGAAGGGCTGGCGGGCCCCGCCTGTCAGTGGGAGGAAGGAGTGCGCGCGGCTGCGGGCTGGCGCGGGTGATGGGTGGGCCGGCTGGTGGGTTTCGGCCCACTGGCCGGTTTTTTTCTGTTTTATTTTTTTCTTTTTCTATTTCTTTTCTGTTTTGAATTTAAATTGAATTCTAGTTTGAATTTAAATTGTTGCAAAACATGCAACACGTCCAAAAATTTTTAAATTCCCCTCTAAACATGATTTAGGGTCTTAACAAGATTTTTGGGGTGTAACAGCTCTACCCCCCTTAAAAGAAATCTCGTCCTCGAGATTGGTGGTTCTAAGAAAACAATTCCGGAAATTGTGCCTTGAGATCATCTTCCCGCTCCCAGGTGGCTTCCTCTTCTGAGTGATGCTTCCACTGCACCTTGCACATCCGGATTCTTTTATTTCTGGTGACGCGTTCCATTGTCTCCAAAATCTTGTATGGTTGCTCGGCATAAGACAAATCCTCAGCTACGTCCACTTCATTCATGGGTAACACCTCCTCAGGCGTCCTCAGGCATTTCTTGAGTTGGGACACATGGAATACATCATGCACATCCGATAGATGAGCCGGTAACTCTAGTTGATACGCCACTTCGCCTTTCCTTTCCAGAACTTGAAAGGGTCCGATGTATCGAGGTGACAACTTCCCTTTCACCTTGAACCGAAGAAGTCCTCTGATAGGGGACACCTTGAGATAGACATAGTCTCCCGCGTTGAAAACGAGCTCTCTTCTTCGTACATCAGCATAGCTCTTTTGGCGTGTCTGTGCTATCCTCAAGTTGTTGCGAATTTCCCTCACCTTCGCCTCGGCTTCTTGTAGTACCTCGGGACCAAACACTTTACTTTCCCCTGTTTGGTTCCAAAATAGGGGAGTTCTGCACTTCCTCCCGTACAAGGCTTCAAACGGTGACATCTTCATACTAGCTTGGTAGCTGTTGTTATAGGAAAACTCCACATACGGTAAGTTCTTATCCCAACTCCGATTGTTTTTGAGTGCACATGCCCTCAGCATATCTTCAAGAATCTGATTGGTTCTTTCCGTCTGCCCGTCAGTTTGGGGATGATAGGCAGAGCTGAAATTCAGATGAGTTCCCTGGTTTCATGCAACTTCTACCAGAACCTTGAGGTGAACTGCGTCCCTCGATCCGACACAATCTTCTTTTGCACTCCATGGTAACACACGATCCTTGACATGTACAATTCCGCCAATTTGGATCCGCTGTAGCTTTCCTTTATGGGGATGAAGTGAGCTACCTTTGTTAGCCTGTCGATGATGACCCATATTGAATCATATCCAGATTGGGTCCTAGGCAATCCCACTATGAAATCCATACCGATTTCTTCCCATTTCCATTCAGGCACTTTGAGTGGTTGCAATAATCCCGCGGGTCGTTGGTGTTCTGCTTTCACCAACTGACATGTGTCACATAGGGCAACATGTTCCGCGACATCTCGCTTCATGCCATACCACCAATACCTGCTCTTGAGGTCCTGGTACATCTTCGTACTCCCAGGATGATTGGATTAGTCAGAATCATGAGCCTCCTTCAAAATCAATTCACGGATCTCCTTTACTTCTGGCACACAGATTCTTTTCCCGTGCCACACCGTTCCTTGTTCATCCTGTCTAAAACCAAGAGCTTTATTTTCCTTGATGAGTTGTCTGATCTCTCGTATCTTCTCGTCATTCTTTTGACCCTCGCGTATGTCTTGCTCGAGTGTGGAATCCACTTCCATGGCGATGGCTTCACCACTATTTACCAGGCATAGATTGAGCCTTATAACCTCGTCCTTCAATTCTGCAGGCATGTTCTTCAAGCTCAACTTATTGACCTGCACTTTCCGACTTAAAGCATCGGCCACGACGTTTGCCTTCCCAGGATGATAGTTGATGCCCACATCAAAGTCATTGATTAGCTCTAACCATCTTCTTTGTCTGAGGTTGAGATCTGGCTGTGTAAAAATGTACTTCAAACTCTTATGATCCGTATATATCTCTGTCCTCTTCCCCATCAAATAGTGTCGCCAAATTTTCAACGCGTGTACCACTGCGGCTAGTTCTAGGTCATGTGTAGGATAGTTTTTCTCATGCTTCCGAAGCTGCTGGGATGCATATGCCACGACATGCCCTTCTTGCATGAGAACACATCCCAACCCGTTTCCAAAGGCATCGCAGTACACTGTGAAATTCTCCTGCATATCTGGCACAACCAACACTGGGGTTGTTGTCAATCTTTTCTTTAGCTCCTGAAAACTCGTCTCGCACTGTGGCGTCCATGTGAATGTGATTCCCTTCTCCAACAGTTTGGTGAGGGGTCTCGAGATTTTAGAGAATCCCTCAATAAACCGTCGATAGTATCCAGCCAATCCCAAGAAGCTTCGAACTTCCCCGACATTTTCAGGGGTCTTCCACTTCTGTATATCCTCGATTTTGGCATGATCCACGAAGATTCCTCCCTCCGAAATTATATGTCCTAAGAAGGGAACTCTCTTCAGCCAAAACTCACACTTGCTCAACTTGGCATATAGTAGGTGTTCTCTTAGCCTCTGCAACACCAACCTTAGATATTTCTCATGTTCTTCTTCATCTTTGGAGAAGAAAAGAATGTCATCTATGAAGACCACCACAAATTTGTCCAGATATTCCATGAATACCTTGTTCATGAGATACATGAAGTACGCCGGTGCATTAGTTAGCCCAAAAGGCATGACAGTGTATTCACACAGTCCGTACCGAGATACGAAAGCTGTCTTGGGAATATAAGATTGCCTTATCTTAAGTTGGTGGTATCCCGATCGGAGATTAATTTTCGAGAACACACAAGCTCCCTTCAACTGATCAAACAAGTCTTCAATGCGGGGTAATGGGTACTTATTCTTGATGGTTACCTCATTCAAAGCACGGTAATCCACGCATAACCTTTGGGTTCCGTCCTTTTTGGGCACAAATATCACCGGAGCTCCCCATGGTGAGGAAGTAGGGCGAATATACCCCTTCTCCGTTAATTCTCTCAAATGATCCTTGAGGTCTCCCAGCTGCTTGGAGTCCATTCGATAAGGTCTCTTGTATATCGGGGGTGTTCCAGGCACTAGCTCAATTGCGAATTCCACTTCACGATCGGGAGGCATACCTGGCAACTCCTCCGGAAAAACATCCGGATATTCCCTGATGGTCCTGATCTCCTCCACTTTCACCTCAACTTGATTTAATTTAATGTCCCTCCTAGGCTCGTGTATTGTTATGAACTTTACTCTTGTGCCACTAGGGTGAGTTAGTTCCACCGTTCTGGTCGAACAATGGATGATTCCTTTATGTTTGGTCAACCAATCCATACCCAAAATAATATCTATCTCTTGTGAATCTATCACTATGAGGTTAGCAGTAAATACCACCCCATTAATGTCTAGATTCACTTTGGGACACACTTGTCTTGTCCTTATTTCTCCACCTGGAGAGTTTACTACTAGCATATGGTTCATTTGTGTTGTTGCTAGGTCATGCTTCTTAACAAACCCTTGGGCGATGAACGAGTGGGTAGCACCAGAATCAAACAGCAGGGTTGCAATGTGTAAATTGGCAGGAAAATTACCAACTACCACGTTGGGTGCCTCTTGTGCTTCCTCCATAGTGACGTGGTTCACCCGTCCTCTCATTACATTCTGCTGTTGAGGCTGCGTGGGCTTCTTCTTTGGGCACTTATGGGCGTAGTGCCCCACTTCACCACAATTGAAACATTGCACCCCAACCTTAGGTGCTTGGCCTTTATTGTCTTGGGGTTGGTTTGGGAGTCCTTGCACTGCTGGTCGAGGTGGATATGCGGGACGAGGCTGCTGTACAAACTGACGTTGTGGCTGTGCTGGTGCTGCGGGAGGCCTGTAGTTTGGGTTGTACCCTCTTGGTGCTGAGTAGGGTACCGCAGCACGGTTCGTCTGCCCTGTAGGTTGCTGCATCTGACGTGGGTGGGTGTTGCTCCCTGAGGCTTGGTGTGACCACCCGTCCTTCCTCTTATTCTCATTTTCCAAGGCCTTTAGCTTCCTTTCTACCACAAATGCTCTGTCCACCATCTTTTGGAAGCTTTCATACTCATTTGAGGACATTGCACACTGCATTTCTGCGGTAAGTCCTTCCACGAAACAATCTGGTTTCTGCTCATCAGTCTCTATGTCCCGTGGGGCATAACGGGATAGTTGAGTAAATTTAGTGAGGTATTCCCTCAACGTCATGTTTCCCTGCTGCAGTAACAAAAACTCCTTCCTCTTGTTTTTGAGTTCACCTCTTGGGATGTAATGGTTGCGGAATGTACGTTTGAACTCTTCCCAAGTGATGTTCTCAGGGTCATGATGGGCAGCCACGTAGGCGGTCCACCAATCAGCAGCAGGTCCATGCAATTGATGAGAGGCAAACAGCACCCTCTCATACCCTTGACACTGTATGATCCTCATCTTGCTCTCAATGGTCTTAAGCCAATCATCTGCCTCCAGAGGTTCAGCAGCACTTGCAAACTTTGGAGGTTGAGTTCCTAGAAACTCACTCAACCTTGGTTGGCGTGGTGCAGCTTGTGGAGGTAGAACTTGATGCAAGTTAGCCACCACTTGAGTCAAGTTCTGGATGAGCTGATTCTGATTCTCCAGCATTTGGTGGAGGGGGTCAACTCCTTCACGGCGACCACCCCGGTCCTGGCCTCCAGAAAGATGAGGGTTGCATGCCTCATCGTTGTTGTTGGCGGGGTTGGCAGCACGTCCTTTTCCTCTCCCGGCCATCTAGCAGAATCAACCAATGTTAATTTGAAAGCATTTAGTATCATCTTACTACTTTCATTTGTTTGTACTTTGATGTGTTGAGGCTTTGTTATACTTTTCTGAGGGTTCATTTCTCACACAAAAATAAATGCAATATTATTTCATGTGGGTTCACACACCAAAGCAAAACAATCTAAAGACGAGGCTGTGGACAATTGCTCATGGCTTCCACAACTCACGTCACACACCAAGCATTAACACACCATTAACTTAACGTAACGACTCGACTATTCGACATCTTGCTAACTAAGGGAAGGACTCTACACTACTCGTTTTCTTGAGCTGGCTCCTCGGGATCTTCCTCATTATTTCGGCTGCCTTCTGACTCTGCTTTGGGTGGGGAGGCTGCTGGTGGAGAAGTGCGACGACGCCTGACCGCTCGGCGATCTGGGGAGTCAGGAGTCCATGTATCATTCACGGTGACACACAGTTCATTCCCATCTCCTCTTTCTCTCGCCCTCAAGCAGGCTCGCAGCAATGCCTCTGTTTCCTTCAGGGTGTCCCGAACATCCTGAAGCTCTTGCTGACACTCCTGCAGTCAAGTGCTGAGCAAAGCAGCATCCTCCAAGCACAAGTCCATGTGCTCATGGGAAGCCCCTTGCTGCACTGGCGGGTACTTGTACTCCGTGGTACCACTCTTACGCTGGAGGACATACATGTACTAAGTCCTGTCCAGGTGGCGACGATAGATGTGACTCTGGCAGGTGATTGCCTCCCAGGTAACATCCTTCTCCGCATCGACCTGTGTCGCTCGACAAGCTGGAGAGCGGTGGATCTTGAGCAGCTGATTTTCATGGATAATCCTCATTTTGGAACCCCATTCTTCCCGCTTCTCCCGGATGGTCCTGGTGGAGTTATAGTGTATGATTAGCTTGCCCGTATTGCCAGCGGCTTCGAGCATACGTCGAAGACGGCGCAACAAGCCTCCTACTGCCAATCCCGGTTTTTCCGAAGAACAACCAAGTGAATATCACATGTATGCCAGGATCATTTTCTCATACATGTGATGACAAATAGTGAAACATCATTTATTACAAGCCAGGTGTCGAATATAAATAAGTCTTACATAGCAAATGTCTAGATGGACAATAATAAGTTCATCACAAGTAAATAAACTAGCAGCGGAAAATTTATTCTTGTGGGCTCCGTCACAGGTGTTGCCCGAGTGTCTCCATGAACCTAGAAACCTTCTTCGGGTCCAAAGTCTTGGTCAATATACACCACCTCATTATCTTGACCTGAGCAGCAATATAAACCAACAAAATATGCAAGGTTGAGTACCAATGGTACTTAGCAAGTGTGGGAAAATTATATCATGCATGGCTAGAACAAGGAGAGGTTGAACTCATGGTTAACGCGCTACGCAATTAATACATATCACCTTAGCTTATTAAGCACCTACATTACTACACAGGTGAAATGGTCCCAATCTCCCATCCCATCATCATAATCCAATAACCATAACATCATTTCCAATGTTAAGCTCCCCGCTTAACATCCTTAACTTACAAAACCATCACTCCTCTAATCATGAATAAGTCCAAGCCGCTCTTGACCGTGAGCACGGCTGTCATGACAGTTTTGACTCTGCAGAGTTTTTACCACTGTACCCACATGTAGTGATTTCATCCCCCGTTGTCGGGTGGACTAAAAGAACCTCCATTATGCCAGTGGCTACGAACCACATTCACACTTCCCAGGTGTGTAGCCAGGAGATCACTACGAAGCCTTTACAAAGGAATTCCCGACGAGCGTGGGCCCACTGAGGTTTCACCCCTAACAGCATACAAGAGGCTCCAACCCCGCTGCAGTGGCCCCCTCTTGAGCCTTGCGGTTCATATGGTAGTCCAGCTGACACCTATTCCCCGAACCATCCAACACACCCATACTACGCCGGGAATACACCGAATTAATTGGCCAAGCTGCCCCATCTCAGCATGTGGTTGGCACTGTAAAGCCAGGTTACATGCTCCATGAACCGGTCCTTAGGATCCAGGCAAGTACTAAACACAAACCCGAGTCTCGTGCACCCAACACACAACCAAAACATCCAACTTGCCTTGATCCCTACCTCTACATAACTCACAATATCTCATTCAAGAGTATGGTAAAATAAACTGATGATCTCATATCCCAATTATCCCATTCTAAGCATGGCTAAGCATATGCATAATAATAAATGACATGAGAAAATGAATCCCAACCCAAGCTACAAGGAAACAAGGTAATGCAATCCTAGGGAAACATCCTAGCATGGGTTTCATATTTTAATTTGACAATGCAAATAACTCTAGCTACACATCCTAGCATAGGATCAAAGTGGTCAAGGGCACTTGTCTCCTTCCTGCTGCTCTTGAAATGGGTAGTCCTGATCTTGGAAAGGAATAACTTGCTCTTGAGCAGGTTCTACATCATACCATCACACATAGCAAAAGAAAAACAACAATCCATAAGACATAGTTCACACTTCCACTTCATTCAAACCACACATTCATATTTATGAAAGTCATTCACCATTATATATGTTGTGGTTACTCTATATGTGTTGATTTGTGGCTTGCATGCACTTTTAATCATGTGTATATGACTCCTACTTTTGTGTTCACATTTATACTTACATACTATATATATGAGTTTCCAATTTAAATAAATTCCTTATATTCAATTACTACACCAAGTATGCATGAAAGGTATTTTCCTACTCCATATGTGTCTTCAGAATTTCTACCAACCCTAAACTGAATTCTTTGGATTTTAGAAACTTCATTTATCATTTACTAGTTGTTATATTTTCAGATTTATTTCCTATGCCTAAATGTGAACTTTATTATGAAAATAACAAGACACATCATCTAAACAGAATAGGTTCTGATCTAAAATATTTACTAATATATTTTTGACCTTTTCCTCTGATGTAAACTATTTTACAATTATTTTCCCTATTTTCCAGAACTATTCTTTACTTAAAAATGTGTCCCTAAATGTGAATAATAAATTAAACAGATTCATTTCAGCCCAAAATATATTTTTATCTCACTCCAAAGTTTTCTAAATACTGAGAAATTTTTTAATTTAATTTTGACAATATGTTTGTCCCACTTTTTAAATTTTAAACACTAGCCACATATTCAATTTCCTAAATTAAATATTAAACAGGGCTAAAAAGGTAAACTCACCACACTACAGGGTCTATAATATTATTTTAACAATTTTCAGGGGTCTAGCTATACATAACAGAGGAGTTTTTCCTAATTTTTATTAAGTCCAGGTGCTAAAACTGATTTTTAAATGAATTTACATGATTTTCTAAAGTTCCAGGGGCTAGATCAGAAGTTTCCGGGGCTAGCTCTTATTTCCCGAGAACCCCAGGGGGTAGCACGTAAGATTTCCAGTGTTTATAACGCGGGGCTGACGTGGACCGTCCGATTTAAAACAGACGGCTGAGATTATAACGCCGAACCGGTACGTGGGGTTTTAAAGTCTACCGTGCGATTTAAAATAAACGGCGCACAAGCGGCCACGTCGCTCTAATCGAGCGCGGGCGGCGCTGCCGGCTGCGCACGGCGGCGGGAGGCGGCGATCTCGCCGGAGATTTTCGGATCTTCGAGAATTCTCCCTAGAACTGTGATTTTATGGCATAGATCGGTGGAGGGGAGGTCGGGGATCTCACCTCGGGGGTTTTCTTGAGCTCGGAGGTCCTGGAAAGCGACCGGCGACGAGGTCTGAAGTGAAACCACGGCGAAGCTCGTCGGCGCTGTGTTTGAACCGCAAGTCACCGAGTTTTCTCACCGGAGTAAAATCGGCGGATCGCGTGGGAAAAACAAAACGAGGCCGGGGGTTTTTATAGATGGGGAAGGGCGGCGGGGTGGTTTAGATCGAGTTTGCGTCGCCCCCGATCGAAATTCGGCTGGGATTCGCAGAAATCCGGGTCGGTTTGGATTCGGGGTGAGAGTGTCCCGGCGCGGCGCGAGGTAGAAGAAGGGCTGGCGAGCCCCGCCTGTTAGTGGGAGGAAGGAGTGCGCGCGGCTGCGGGCTGGCACGGGTGCTGGGTGGGCCGGCTGGTGGGTTTCGGCCCACAGGCCGGTTTTTTTCTGTTTTCTTTTTTCTTTTTCTATTTCTTTTCTGTTTTGAATTTAAATTGAATTCCAGTTTGAATTTAAATTGTTGCAAAACATGCAACACGTCCAAGAATTTTTAAATTCCCCTCTTAACATGATTTAGGGTCTTAACAAGATTTTTGGGGTGTTACATTTTCCCCACGTTGAACATGTTGGTGAGGTCGCCGGCGGCCAAAACTCGCCAGAAAAAAGGGCGCACCGAGGACATCAAGAACTAGGGTTCCGGCGAGGTTGCGGCGGCTCATTTCTTCACCAAACGATCGGTTCTTGGGCTCTACAGCACCAGAGAATCTTGTAGAAGATTGACATGAGGTATAAACAAGCCGGGGAGCGCTCCAAACCTATCAGCACCGTGCACCCGACGTGGTCCAGCGGCATACCCTCAAAAAGAACTCGGATTCCTCGCTCTAGACTCAATTTCTTGGTCTAAAATCAATGGAGGAGGTGTGCTAGGCAGTTAAGATCCCATGTCTGAAGTTTGAAACACAACCAACACGAATTGAGGACGAATTTTGCAATTCCTTACCTCAAGGTCAGTTTCTGCCGCCCGGGAGAAAATCTTGAAATTCTCCCTCTATGATCAATGGCTAGGGCTGAGCTTCGGAGGTGAGCAACTAGGGTTGTAGGTGCACCGATGGGGTGGCTTGCTTGGGCGTGATCACTCCTGGTTTGGCTGCCCACGGTGACCAGTTTGGTTTACTTCAGTTTCACGACGGGAGCAGTGGAAACTTTGCTGTTTCTAGGCGCACGTGAGCTCGGGACAGTGGGGTGAAGTTGCTAGCCGGCTAGAGAACTCATGGGTGAATCTTTTTTCTGTGGGAAGCTCGGGCAAAGGGAGTTCAGTTTAGTAGGGGCGATCGGAAGAAGGAGAGCGGCGTGTTCTGTTCTGCTCGGGAGAGAATCACACGGGAGTGAGGCAGACCGAGGAGGAAGAGAAATGGCTTCGGTGCACTCGCTTTGTGGAGGATTAGACCGAGCAAAACGCGGGAAGCAGGAACTGGCGCCGGCAATACGTCGGTAGGGTGAGTTGCACCGGCTGTTGTTGCCCTCTCAGCCGAAGAAAAATCAACAGAGTTGGTTTGCACTGTGGTGTGGCTGACATGTGGGCCACAGCACCAAAATATCTCCCCTCTCCGTGCTTTAATTTTTCCCGCACCGCCTTCGTCCAAATTCAACCAATATTGGACGGTAGATCAAACAAATTATGAGAAACTCAAATCTGAAATCAGATTTCAAAATTGAGCATGTTTGGTTCGGTTTCCAAATTCAAATTTGAATTTGAACTCTCCCTCGAATATTCTTCGTTATAATTGGTATACGAGCTCCAAAAATATCAAAATTTGGATCACGAGCTCATTGATAAATAGGGAATGCATCGTGAATTCAGTTGTATGCATGTGGGCAATCTGAACATGAATTCTTTCAAAAGAATTCAAATTGTCATAGAGAAGGTGCACATGAGTTAGAGTTTTGAGATGTGCTGATCATGGGCTAGAGAATTTTTTTAACTCCCTCACATGTCCATATTCGTGTTCATCATTTCATGTGACACAACTATAGCCTTTCTTTGCCTTAACTTTGTTTCATATGTTGAAATCAACTTTACAAAAGTTAGGGCTGTTACATTCCTCCCCCGTTAAAAGAATCTCGTCCCGAGATTACAAAAAGAAAGAAGGGAGAATGACTACTGGACATATGGTACAAACAAGTTGGGAAAATTTAAACGGAGAAATTCCTCGCTTTTCCACGTGGCTTCATCAGCGGTATGGTTGCTCCACAAGACTTTGTAAAATCGCAATGCCCGATTTCTTGTGGCGAGAGCCTTCTCGTCGATAATCTGTATCAGATACTCAGAATAAGTGAGATCCGTTTGAAGATCCTCAGTGTTCTCCATATGAACTGCGGTTGGGTACTTAAGACATTTCCGCAGCTGAGAGACGTGGAAAACATTGTGAATACCCGAATTGACGTCAGTAACTCCAGACGATAGGCCATGGGTCTGCATATCTCAGTGACAGCAAAGGGACCGATGAATCGCGCAGCGAGCTTTCCCTTCACTCCGAACCGATGAACCCCTTTCATTGGAGAGACACAAAGATAAACATGGTCCCTGATATCGAAGTGAAGAGGTCAACGTCTTTTATCTGCATAACTCTTCTGCCAAGATTGAGAAGCCTTTAAATTGGCTGGAATTACTCGCACTCGTTCCTCGGCTTCATTCACAAGATCAATCCTGTAGACCACTATCTCGCCGGACTCACACCAATTCAGGGGTGTGCGGAACTTCTGGACATAAAGAACTTCATACGGTGCCATTCTGATACTGGATTGATAACCGTTATTATATGAGAATTCTGCTAACGGTAGATGGTCATCCCAATTCTTCCCATGATTGATGACATATGCCCGTAGCATATCCTCCAGAATATGATTTATCCTCTCTGTTTGACCATCTGTTTGCGGATGATACGCTGAACTCCGAATCAACTTGGTTCCCAAAGAAGCATGCAGTTGCTCCCAAAATCTGGATACGAATAATGCACCTCGGTCAGACATGATGGTGCGGGGAACCCCGTGTAAACACATGATTCTCGAGATGAACATCTCCGCATACTTCTTTGCCACATATTTGGTATAGACTGGAATAAAATGATCTGTCTTGGTCAAATGATCGAAGATTACCCAAATAGAATCATGTTTGTTGCTAGTCATGGATAATCCGATGTTGAAGTCCGTACTTATGTCTTCCCACTTCCGTGCTGGAACCTTCAGCGGTTGAAGTGGTCCGGCTTTCCTCGTATGGTCGGCTTTAACCCGCCGACACGTCACACTCGGATATGTACTTTGCAATCTCTCTTTTCATCCGTGTCCACCAGAACTTAGATTTCAAGTCCTGGTATATCTTATTGCTTCCCGGATGAATTGAGTACTTGGATAAATGCGCTTCATCCAATATCTTCCTCCGAAATTTCATGTTTAGGGGTACAACTATCTTCATCCTTGCGGAACATCTTCAACTCACCGCTGTCCACTCTTCTCCGGATATGAGACATACCCCTATCTCTCTTCTGAGCCTCTACAATCTCATCTCCAATTGTAGGAATAAGAGCAAGGTTGAACAGCGACCAATAGGGAACTAAGAGCAAGCTTGGTTCTCCTTCTTCGTGTGCAGCCTTAGCTAAATGGTGAACATGGGCTTCCCGACTAAGTGTGTCGGCAACCACATTCGCTTTGCCCGGATGGTAATGAATCTCAAGTTCGTAGTCCTTGATCAATTATAGCCATCTTCACTTCCTCATATTCAGTTCTTTCTGTGTGAAGATGTACTTTAAGCTTTTGTGGTCAGTGTATAGATGTACTAGATTGCCTAGTAAATAATGTCTCCATATTTTCAATGCTAGGACCACTGCAGCTAGTTCAAGGTCGTGCGTCGGGTAATTCTGCTCATGATCCCTGAGTTGTCGGGATCCATACACGACCACGCGTCCTTCTTGCATCAACACACAACCAAGACCGATGCCGGATGCATCACAATAAACGTCAAACGGCTTCGTGGTGTCTGTCTGGGCCAAAACTGGAGCCGTAGTGAGATACTTCACTAAAGTTTGAAAAGCTTGTTCACATTAATTGCCCCAATCATACTTGGTTCTTTTCTTCAACAGCTCCGTCATAGGTTTGGCGACTTTGGAGAAGTTTCGAATGAATTTCCGGTAATAACCTGCTAAACCTAGGAAACTCCTCACTTCATGAACAGATGTTGGAGATTTCCAATTCAGCACTTGCTCGATCTTACTTGGGTCCACAGTGATGCCTTCCGCTGAAATAATATGCCCAAGAAATGGCACTTTGCTGATCCAAAACTCACATTTACTGAACTTTGCATAAAGCTTGTGATCTCTCAAGCGTTGGAGTACAATACGCAAATGTTCAGTGTGTTCTGCTTCTGACTTTGAATAGACCAAGATGTCGTCAATGAAAACCACGACGAACTTGTCTAACTCCGGCATGAACACAGAATTCATGAGATACATGAAATGAGCCGGAGCATTGGTCAACCCAAAAGACATGACAAGATATTCATAAAGACCATATCTTGTCGAGAATGTCGTCTTGGGTATGTCTTCTGCCCGGATTTTTATCTGGTGATACCCGGACCGAAGATCCATCTTGGAGAATACCTT
The DNA here is from genome assembly GCA_030760725.1 of Neostapfia colusana. Taxonomy (NCBI): domain Eukaryota; kingdom Viridiplantae; phylum Streptophyta; class Magnoliopsida; order Poales; family Poaceae; genus Neostapfia; species Neostapfia colusana. Next base: position 95,451,510 of record JASWHV010000007.1, on the reverse strand, counting down.
AGCACCCACTAGTTGATCAAACAAAATATCAATGCGCAGTAGTGGATACTTATTTTTGATAGTGACAGCATTCAGTGGACGATAATCTACGCATAGTCTCAAAGTCACGTCCTTCTTCTTCACGAAGAGTGCGGAACAGCCCCAAGGTGATGAACTTGGGCATATAAAACCTCTGTCCATGAGGTCATTAAGATGCTCCTTCAATTCTGCTAGATACCTTGGTGCCATTTTATGTGGTCGCCGAGAAATAGGTGTCGTTCCTGGTGCTAGTTCAATGTTGAACTCAACATCACGTTCAGGCGGCATGCCTGGCAAGTCTTCGGGAAACACATCTGGATATTCACATACCACTGGAATAACCTCGAGTTTAAGAGCTTCAATCTGATGCACTGCTGCAACACGTTGTGATAGATCCACAAGATTCAATGTGTTGCAACCGTTTATTGGGGAATTCAGTTGGACAGTCCAAGAGCTAATGTCAAAGATAGCTCCATAATGTGTCAACCAAGACATCCCCAAGATAATATCAATCCTTTGACCTTTGAGTATGATAAGGCTCGCAGGATAGATGTTTCCACCCAAACATAAAGGTGTTCGTGAGACCATCCCATCTGTTGATATCTTGCCTCTAGATGAGCTGATATGAAATGGATGCTTGTAACACCCCAAACCCTGTTAAGAGGGGAATTTAAAAATTTTTGGACGTATTGCATGTGGTGCAGAAATTCAAATTTAAATTGGAATTCAAATTCAACTCAAAACAGAAAAGAAAACGAAAAAGAAAAAAACAAAACCCCCGGCCAGTGGGCCGAAACCCACCAGCCGTCCCACCTGCCCCCGTGCCAGCCCGCAGCCGCGCGCTCCCCTCTCTCTCTCACTGACACGCGGGACCCGCGTGTCATCCCTGACCTCCCGCTCACGCCAACTACCCGGACTCCTCCGCGCGCGGCCGATCGCAACTAACCCGGAAAACCGCGCTTTCCTAGTCGAATTCTGGTCCCGGACGACTCCGACTCGATCACAACCAACACGCCGCCCTCCCTCGTCTATAAAAACGCCGGCATCTCCCCGTTTTTCCCATACGATCGGCTGTTTTTCCTCCCGGTGAGACCGAAGCTCCGATCACTGTTTTCTTGGATCTTCCGATCTAACGCGCCGATCGTGTTCCACCGCCTCCGGGGAATCACGCAGTTGCAGAAGACTCAATAGTTTGCGCTCTAGGCACAGCTTCGACGAGCACCGCAGCGATTCCATCTCGGACCTTGTCGCCGACCGCCTTCCAGGACCTCCGAGCTCAAGAAAAACCCCGAGGTGAGATCCCCGACCTCCCCTCTACCGATCTATGCCATGAAATCCCAGTTTTAGGAAGTATAGACGAAGATCCGAAGTTTTCATGCGAGATCGCCGCCTTCCGCCGCTGCGCGCCGCCGGGCAGCGCCGCCCGCGCACGGTCAGGGCGACGTGGCCGCTTATGCGCCGTCTATTTTAAATTGCACGGTAGAATTAAAACCCGCGCGTACCGGTTCGGCGATCTAATGTGAGCCATCTGTTTTAAATCGGACGGTCCACATCAGCCCTGTGTTATAAAGGCCGGGATTCTTACGCGCTACCACCTGGGGATCTCAAAAAATAAGAGCTACCCTGGAAACTTCTGATCTAGTCCCTGGAACTTCAGAAATTCATGTAAATTCATTTAAAAATCAGTTTTAGCCCTTGGACTTAATAAAAATTAGGAAAACCCCTCTGTTATGTTTAGCTAGACCCCTGGAAATTTATGAAATAATAAATTAGACCCTGTAGTAGGGTGGATTTACCTTTTTGACCCTATATGATATTAAATTCAGAAAATTGAATATGTGATTAGGATTTAAATTTAAAAAGGTGAGGCAAACTCATTGTAAATTCAAATTTAAACTCTCCTAGCACTTGGAAAACTTTAGAATGAGTTAAAATTAGATTTTAAGCTGAAATGAATCTGTCTAATTGATTGTTCACATTTATTAGTTATAGGGACACATTTTTAGGTTAGGAAATAATTCTGAAAATTGGTAAAATAAATTTAAATTAGTTCACATTAGAGGAGAAGTTCCAAAATATATTATTTAACAATTTAGATCAGAACCTATTCTGTTTAGATGATATGCCCTATTATTTAATATTTAAAACTCACTTTTAGACATAGAAGGTAAATCTGAAAAATATAGGAAAATGGGCATGCATAATTAAAAAAATGATAGATGGAGTCTCTAACTCCAAAAACTTCATTTTAAGATTTGGTAGAAGGTCTGAAAACCTATTGGGAGTAGGAAATTACCTTCCATGCAAACTTGGTAGTTAAGAAGTATATTAATTAAATATAAAGAATTTGTTCAAATTGAAAATTCATATATAGTGTGCAAACAGAAATCTGAATACAAAAGTTAGAAATCATATACATATGTTTAAAAGTGCATGTAGGCTAAAAAAATCAATACATCTAGAGTAACCACAACACTTAGAAATGTGAATGACTACCATATGTATGTATGTGTGGAGTGAAAGTGTGAACTATGTCTTATGGATTGTTGTTTTCTTTTGCTATGTGTGTTGGCATGAGTAGAACCTGCCCTAGATCAAGTTCTTCCCTTCCAAGATCAGGACTATCCATTCCTAGAGCAGCAGGAAGAAGGCAAGTGTCCTTGACCACTTTGATCCTATGTTAGGATGTGTAGATAGAACTATTTGCATTGTCAATTGAAATATGAAACCCATGCTAGGAAGTTTCCCTAGAATTGCATTATCCTATTTCCTTGTAGCTTGGGTTGGGATTTATTTTATCATATCATTTATTTACATGCTTATGCTTAGCCATGCTTAGAATGGGATAATTGGGATATGAGATCATCAATTTATTTACCTTACTCTTGAATGAGACATTATGAGTTATGTAGAGGTAGGGATCGTGGCAAGTTGGATGATTTGGTTGGTGCTGGGTGCACGAGACTCGGGTTTGTGTTTATTACTTGCCTGGATCCTAAGGACCGGTTCATGGAGCATGTAACCTGGCTTTACCGTGCCAACCACATGCTGAGATGGGGCAGCTTGGCCAATTAATTAGGTGTATCCCCGGCGTAGTATGGGTGTGTTGGATGGTGCGGGGAATAGGTGTCAGCTGGACTACCATATGAACCGCAAGGCTCAAGAGGGGGCCACTGCAGCGGGGTTGGAGCCTCTTGTATGCTGTTAGGGGTGAAACCTTAGTGGGCCCATGCTCGTCAGGAATCCCTTTGTAAAGGCTTCTAGTGATCTCCTGGCTACACACTTGGAAAGTGTGAATGTGGTTCGTGGCCACTAGCATAATGGAGGTTCTTTTAGTCCACCCGGCAACGGGGGATGAAATCACTACATGTGGGTACAGTGGTACAAACTCTGCAGAGTCAAAACTGTCATGACAGCCGTGCTCACGGTCAAGAGCGGCTTGGACTTATTCATGATTAGAATATGATGACCTTGGAGTTGTGAATGCTAAGCGGGGAGCTTAACATTGGAAATAAAGTTATGGTTATTTGATTATGATGATGGGATGGGAGATTGGGACCAGTTCACCTGTGTAGTAATGTAGGTGCTTAATAAGCTAAGGTGGTAGGCAATAATTGCGTAGTGCTTTAACCATGAGTTCAACCTCTCCTTGTTCTAGCCATGCATGACATAACTTTCCCACACTTGCTGAGTACCAACGGTACTCAACCTTGCATATTTGTTGGTTTAAATTGCTGCTCAGGTCAAGGGGATGATGTGGTGTTTAATGATCAAGACTTCGGACCCGAAGAAGGATTCTCGGTTCATGGAGTCCCCCGTGCAACGCCTGTGACGGAGCCCACAAGAATAATATTCCGCTGCTATTTTATGTTATGAACTTATTATCGTCCATCGAGACATGTGCTATGTAAGACTTATTTATATTTGACACCTGGCTTGTAATAAATGATGCTTCACTATTTGTCATCACATGTATGAGAAAATGATCCTGGCATACATGTGATATTCACTCGGTTGTTCTTCGGAGAAACCAGGTGTGACAATGCTTGACTGTGCTAAATGGAAGATTATTCTTCAGCACATAGTCTCTGCTAAAATAATTGTGGGTGGCTCCGGAATCAAACAAAATGAAAGTGGGTTTTTCATGTAAACTAAACATGCCCGCTAAAACTGGTTCGCCTTTTGCAATGTCCTCAATAGCAGTGTAATTGTAAAAGTCCCAAAACATGTAAATAGAAAACTTGAGCTATAAATAAAGTTGAGTTTATATACAAGAAATGGGACTTACAAAAAACTTTTGTGTTACTCATGAAAGTGTTGGCATGTGCAATAAAACTTTAAATTCAGTTTGAATTAAGAGGGTCACTTCAAAAAGAAGAAGGGCATTTTCAAAAGAGGAAATTCAATCTGTTGTTTGAGAAGTTGTATTTGCAATGGCCAACTCAAAGATCATAGGACATATTCGAATTCCTCAGGTCCAAATTATGAGGGAGCCAAGTTTTGAGCAAATTTGGAGGAGCTTTGATAGGGATATCAAAGGAACTTGTAAATTTCATCCAAATTTGAATTTGAACTTGACACCGTGACACAAACTTGTCAAATGGCCAAATGGCTTTTGAATTTGAATCCCTAATAGCTGAAGTTTACAATGTGCCAAAATTTGGATATTTAGTAGAGGAGATGAGTGGGACTCAATTGTCATTGAGAAGAGGGAAGGCTTAGCACTTAAGCAATAGTGTCTCTGTTCAGACTCAAACCGGTTCCCTGTTTCCCTCGAAGGACCGGACACGCGCGCGCGCCACCGAAGCCTTGCAACCGCCAGCTCCCGAGTTTCTTCAACATCGGTCCCCCCCCCCCCCCGCGCCCTTATCGGTCTCCCACCGAGTGCGCCTCACGGCACCGAGAGAACACCTGAGATACGCTTTTCCACGCCACAGCCTCATCCCGGAGAGTTTTTATTTCCGCTCGACCGAACCTCGGCGCCGATTGTTGCTGGGCGCTGCTCGCCCCTTGCACGGCCGTCTGAGCTCGTGGCAGCGTGCGCAAGACCCCACTGATCCTCCTCGAGCTACCCAAACCCGTCCACTAGCCCGTGTGCGCGGTTCACAGCAAGAAGTCGCCGTGGAGTTTCGGTTCAAGCTGCCGCCGCGCCTCCTCAACGCCCCGGCGGTACAGGCCGTGTCACACCACGTGTTGAACAGCGAAAAGGTGCGCCACTCCCTCCTCTTCACACTGCCAAAGACCCTAGGCAATTCATCCACGGTAGCCCGGGAATTTCTAGAAAAACCGACGAGGTGTCCATAAGCCGTGGTGGGGGGGATTTCCCAAAATTTGTGATCAACAGCAGTTCTTTGCTAATTCTGATCACGGGATAGGCTAGAGACATCCTTGTGCGTCGCTGACATCAAAAATCCGGAAGAAAAATAGAGCCTCGACGGTATTCTTCGAGTTTTAGCGTCGGACAACCGTTTTTAAGCTAGGGCGCACGGTGACTTGGTAGTTGGGGGCGTTTCCGAGCTTTTTTGCTTGCATGACGACATCGGCCATGAGTCACTGGTGCTCTGGAGCATGAAATCCGTGAATTCGGGTCAGTTGGGAAGCCAGCCGACGTCGCCGGACCCCTTGCGGTCCCCTACAGCCCACGCAGACCCCGTGAATGGTTTTCCCGCCCTCAAAAACCCCCAGGCGGCAGACTTCGGGCCAGGAGACGACCGGGAACGAGGGAACCGAGAGGGGGAATTCGGCCGGCGAGAGGGCGCGGGCGCGGGAAAGAGAGGGGCGGGAGGTTGAAGAAGATGGTGGTCCCACCTGTCAGCCGCCAAGGTGTTAAACGGGATTCCCTGTGGCTTCTGATTGTTTGTGGCTATGGGCGAATAACGGTGTAGACCCGTGTGTCCTCGAGTTCTATTGGCTGCCCTTTTAAACAGTGGGTCCAGTTAGAATTTCTGTAGGAAATTAATTCCAGATTTCAATCAAAGCTTAGAAATTCATAACATGAGCTAGGAAGATCCAAATTTGGTTATTCAAATTGGGTTGGATTCAGGATGAAAAACCCTCTCCAAATATGCAACCCAATTTGCATGAAAATCAATAGAAAAGTCTGGAAAATTCTTTAAAGCTTTTCAGCAAAAGAATTTTAGAGGGCGTTTGGTTCATCCAAAAATTCCCAAATTTTGTCCGAATATTCTTTAAGCTATTAGGAAACCCCTGTAAAAGTTTCAGCTCATTTGGAGTTGAATTAGTGAGGGTAATTCTAATTTCAATTTTCTGTATTCAAATGAATACAGGAACATTTTCAGAGAATTTCCAAAACTTGGAAATTCAGTTCTAGCCATTCCTTAGCTCCAAAAATACTAGGAAAATTCAGGCATACTCTCTGAGCTATGTATGGAATTGTAGTTCACTTGAATTTGCATAAAAGTGCAAATTTATTCAGAATTAATTCCTTTTTGCTGAAATGCTTAGGGGATTATTCTAGGTGATCTACTTAGTGAAACATTCTGAATTTTGGTCTAGAGGACTTTCTTGTGACTAGGAACTCACAAGAAAATTTCCAGCTCCATTGGAGCCCTGGATCATTATGTCCTGTTCAACCTCATTAGTTGATCCCCACCCAAGTGATGAAACCCCACTCATCACTTGATCCTAGTACTTAAACACAAACCCAAACCACTAGCACCAGTTTCATTTTAAATTCTTAAACAGAGTTCCAGTTTTAAAACTTGTCTTTAGCACTTGTTAGCAAGAGTTTTACAATTAAACATGTATGCACATTCATAACGTGTAGTGATTAAACGGGGAAAGGGAAGAAGGAGAAGGTGAACTTGGATCAAGGAACAAGAAGGGAAGGAGTGAACTTCAAGACATCAGAAACTGACTTCCTCTCAACTGACTTTAGTTACCTGCAAAACCAAGGCAAGCCCCGGTTTGCATTTAAGCTATTTTATAAAGTTTTTCATTTGTTCACTACTATGGGTCAAAGTTTGTATGTGCAGTCAAGGATGTTTTATACTCCACTTGCATAACTAAACGTGAACCCTGAGGTCAAGGGTAGCATTGTGTCATCGCTGTAGAATAAGGCCATGCTAAATAGACTAGGGCATCCGGTAGAAGACGAGTAGTTGGAATCTACTCGCGAGCTATAGTTTACAATATCATAAGTGTTGTTGGAAAGGAAGCAAACTAAAGTTTACATTTCTAAAGATGAGACCGGGCAGAAGGGTTAGGCAGCGGCAAGACGAGGTCTTGGTCGAGTAGCTCTGCCTGTGTCGGTTAAGGACCGATGCATGTGCCGCGTCCAGGAGCAAGTATTGAGTTGTGTACCGGATGCTTACTGATATATGGGAACCAGGAAACCGATGTACCAGGTTCACTGCATTGTAGAGGCATACCACATCGTCTCGTTAGACCTATGAGCCCGAGACGGCGCGACCGGTTCTACAGTCTAGTGTCCTGAGGAAGGTTGCCACATACGACGTAATGAAGGACGCCAGAGTTGGGTCATCAGAGGCGGGCGTATGTGTCGAGTTATCCGGGTAGTGTTTGATTCGAATCACCGTCCCTCGCGGTTATTGAGTACCGCTTGCTCCCATGTTGTGACGTAGTAATCAACTTGTGTGGAAACAGTTTGCAAAAAGTATAATTGCTGCTATGATTATGTTAAGTTGCATGAAAACCATGTTTGAAGTAGAAATAGAGCAAACTAAAGTTATTTTTCAACCTTGGGACAAGTAACATTGGAATGAAGCGTTTCTTGTTTGATTGTGGAGTTCCAATGTTGCTGGGCGCAAGGTCACTACTATTATGGCAAAAATCTGAAAGTTAAGGATGAACTCGTAGGAGAGTCTTTTTGCAAATGACAGGCTTAAGTCTTAGGTTACTTTCATTTAGAGTTTCATGTCTTAGGAGAGACGGTTAAGTCTTTCTGAGCCTTTGTGCTCACTCTTGCTATATACGTGGTTTTGCAGGTAACCCTCAACGCTATAAAGAAGGTTGTCCGGTGAGACTCGGGAACTCCCGAGTCATGTCACACTTGGAGAACCTAGCCGCTGCCATGTCTTCGTGTTGCTAGTGAGAGGAGTTCGCGGGCTGGACCTCTTCTCGGGTGCTTCTTAGATATTCAACGTGAGCTGTTTATAGACTTCTGCTGTAGCTATTTTATGTAAATTATTTACAAAGAACAAGTGTAAGCTTCCGCTTTTGATTTATGTAATACATGGTTCCTTATAATGTGTGCTGTTGGGTGCCGCATAACACGGCACCACTCAATGCGATCCGCGGGCAAGGTGCCCCGTCCCCGTGAGTGATCGGGGATGGCGGGGCCCTCTCAGTAATTAACCCTGCCAGCTTTCGAAAGATTCTTCTTTGAAGGTTCATGGTGCTGATCTGAACATTGATGAGATGACACACAAGTGTGGCTCTGCTCAGCTCCATGACTGTTTTGTGCTGCAGAAATCCTCAGCTCTCTACTAAAACGAGGTGGAGATAATTCGTGCATAGCTGGTTGCGGTAGGGTTGCACGAATAATTTATGACCGCTGCTGTTGAGGTGGAGGCTCATAAGTGATATACGCAAATTTCAGCAAGTGCGAATTCTGGATATCGCAAGTGCCTTTTCTCGGGCATATTATCTCAGTGGAGGGCATCGCTGTAGACCCGAGTAAAATCACACAAGTGCTGAATTGGAAGTCCCCGAGAACTGTTTACGAGGTATGGAGTTTCCTCGGACTCGCTGGATATTATCGGAGGTTCATTCCGAACTTCTTGAAGATTGCCAAGCCTATGACGGAGCTGCTGAAGAAGGCTACCAAATATGTTTGGAGTCCAGCATGTGAAGCAGCGTTCAAGGCATGAGTGAAGCACCTAACATCAGCACCTGTTTTGGCGCAGCCAGACACAACAAAACCGTTCGATGTGTACTGCGATGCATCCGGCATTGGCCTCGGGTGTGTGCTGATGCAAGACAGAAGGGTGGTCGCGTATGGATCACGGCAGTTTAGGAACCATGAGCAGAATTATCCTACTCACGTCTTGGAGCTCGCTGCCATGGTGCTCGCACATAAAATGTGGAGGCACTACCTACTCGGTGACCTGGTGCATTTTTATACTGACCACAATAGCCTCAAGTACATATTCACTCAGAAGGAGCTGAACATTAGGCAACGAAGATGGTTAGAGTTGATAAAGGATTACGAAATCGAGATCCATTATCACCCCGGCAAGGCAAACGTAGTGTCGGATGTGCTGAGTCGCAAGTCACACGACAACAATCTGACCATCACACCGTTGGAAGAGAGTGAGCCACCATTACATGTGATTCCGCATGGAGCTCTCTACAACTTAGCGTTGATCCCCACCATCCGTGAAGAGATATCGGCAGCTCATAAACATGACAAGAGCATGTCACATTTGCGGAGATGTATAGACAGTGGGGAGCTGAAATGTTTCCGGGAAGACGGAGACGGCGTCCTATGGTCCAAGGACCGGATCGTCGTACCCCATAACCTGGAGTTACGGAAGAAAATCTTTGATGCGGCTCACTTGTCAAAGTTTTCTATTCACCCCGGCAGCAAAAAAAATGTATCAAGAACTCAGAAGCATGTTTGGTGGACACGGATGAAGCGGGAGATCGCAAAGTACGTTTCCAAGTGCGATACATGTCGAAGGTTGAAGGCAGACCATATGAAGAAACCGGGACCACTACAACCACTTGGCGTTCCCGTCTGGAAGTTGGAAGATGTGAGCATGGACTTCATCGTCAGTTTACACACCACGTTTCAGAAGCATGATCTGTGTGGGTGATCGTCGACTGGCTCACCAAATTTGCCCATTTCATCCCGGTCAACACAAACTACAACGCCAGGAAGTACGCTGAATTTTACATCTCACGGATCCTATGCTTGTACGGCATACCCCGCACCATCATATCGGATCGGGGCACTTTATTTGTGTCCCACTTCTGGGAGCAGCTACAAGCTGTGTTGGAGACAAAGCTGATCTGTAGTTCAGGGTACCACCCGCAGACGGATGGACAAACCGAGCGGGTAAATCAGATTTTAGAAGACATGCTACGAGCTTGCGCCATCAACCACGGTAAGAATTGGGATGATCACTTGCCGTTGGCCAAGTTCTCGTACAACAATGGGTACCAAGACAGCATTAAGATGGCGCCTTACGAGGCGCTATACGAGAGAAAATGCCGCACACCACTGAATTGGTGTGAGTCTGGCGAAAGGGTCACCTTCGGGATTGATATTGTCAACAATGCGGAGGAAAAGGTTTGGCTGATTCAAGCGAATCTGATCCCGCAGCCGTTGCAAGACTATACACAGATGCTTCTTGTGTTCTTCCTCCAACTTGGAATACACAAATATATCGTCGATGAAGACCACGAAAAACTTGTCCAGCTCCGGCATGAATACCGAGTTCATCAAATAAATGAAGTGAGATGGAGCGTTGGTGAGGCCGAAGGACATGACCAGGTACTCATAAAGTCCGTACCTCATCGAGAAAGCTGTCTTCAGAATATCCTCAGCCCGTATCTTAATCTGGTGGTACCCGGATCTTAAGTCCATCTTGGAAAAGATCCTTGCTTCGACCAACTGATCAAAAAACATGTCGATCTGTGGCAACGGGTACTTGTTCTTGATGGTTACGGCGTTTAATGGACGACAGTCCATGCAAAGCCGCAACGTCTCGTATTTCTTCTTCACGAATAATGCCGAACAGCCCCATGGCGAGGAGCTTGGCCTAATAAAACCCTTCTCCAGCAGGTCCCTTAGCTGAGTCTTCAGTTCAGCCAACTCCTTGGGCTCCATCTTGTACGGCCTTCGGGATATTGGCATGGTTCCAGGTGCAAGTTCAATCTTGAACTCCACCTCTCTGTCAGGCGGCATCCCCGGTAAATACTCCGGGAACATGTCAGGGAACTAACGGACTACTGGAATGTCTTCCAATCTGATGGTTATGGATTGATACACACTTGGAAGTTTTATTTCTGGACTATCCAGAAATAAGGAATGAGATTTGTGCAGTTCTGAGTTCAAGTGCACAACTCGGAGGACGGTGTCTAAAACAGCGCTGTTGCGGGTTAACCACGACATCCCTAAGGTGACATCGACCTTCTGTCCCTCTAAGACTATGAGAGACGTAGGGTATACTCTACCCTCTAAGCATAATGGTGCTTTTGGAACCATCATGCTTTCAGAAATTTTCTCACCCGGTGAGCAAATCAAGTATGAACTATCGGTGGGTAGTATTTGCAAGCTGTATTTAGCAATAAAAGCTTGGCTAATGAAGCTATGTGTGGCGCCTGAATCAAATAACACTATAGCGGGATGCTGGTTGAGTTGGAACATACCCGCAAGGATTGGTTCACCCTCCGGCACGTCCTCTATGGCAAGTTGGTGGACAGTGCCGGGCCTAGGGTTTGTCCGCCGCGCATTAGTGGGGTTCCGGGGCTTATTCCTCCCCGGAAGCTGTGGTGCAACTCCGCCGCCTTGCCTCTCAAGACAATTGCTGGCGAAGTGTCCTGGACGGCCACACTTGTAGCATGTGGCTGCTGCTTGTCCAGTGTTCGGGGGACGAAAGCTCAGCTGTGGTGGACCGGAATCCGCTCATCCAGTATCGCAGAGGGTGGTGCCGCATGATGCGACACCCGACAACACACATCATAAGGGTATGTTGTATTACATAGAAAACAAACTGAAACTGTACAAAGTAGTACACTGCTCAGTTACAAATTAATGTTTACATTACACAGCGGAAGTTAAATTTGTACAACTCATGCCCGCCTATCTAGCAAAAGTCGGTTGCCCAGCCCTACGGCAACCCACACTAGCTGCATTCCTCAGCTTAGCGTGGCGTGTACGGCTCCCACTCAGCCGTGGTCCCTGACGGATGGTAACCCTCGCCGGTGGACTCGTAACCTGAGTCCGTGGGTGGCTCCTCACCTGAAAAATACTTAAGAAGCAACCATGAGCATGATGGCTCAACAAGACTTAACCGACTCTACCCTAGGCATGAAACTCTACATGTAGGGTACAACGGACATGGGACGATAAATTTCAGCAAACTGACACGCCTATAAATTCATCCTTAGTTCATCTTTTAGCCACAAGTTAACAGTTCATGAATCAGAAATTTAGTAAGCAATATTTGGTGGCATACAAGTAGCGATACAATCATATCATAACAGCAATATTGAATCATCACGTTTCATATATTAGCCTATGTCATGACTCAGTGACCAAGTGGTACTCTTCACCACGTGGAACGGCGAATCGACTCGATATACACCTGCAGGGATACCCGAAGAGCACGTCACGTACGCCCACCCGTTGAGCTGCACAGCACGCTCACTCGATGCCGTATGGGACAACCTTTCACCCAACAGCTCAAACGTCAAACCGGTCACACAAAAACGAGCAGGAGGTTCCCTACACGGAGCATCTCTCTATGCCTGTAGCAGATTTCCACCTTGCTGCCCTCAGCCTACACCTATAAATCGGTGCGTTATGCCTCGATGCCCGGAGGTTTAGGATACATCGGCTTATCGGGGCCCATATATCTGATATGCCTTCAGTACATTCAAACTTGATTAGCGTGGGCCGCACACGGATCGGTCCTCAATCGACACGGACAGGGCTGCACACACAAGACTTCCTCTCGCTGCGCCCTAGCCCCTGCATAGTCTCATTTTCATTACTAAAGTGATCTCACATCACTCGAACCAATCCCGTGTGTCCCAAGCCTAACTCGCGAGTAGATTCCAACTACTCGACTTGTACCAAAGTCCTATGAATCATTAAGCATAGCCTGTCTACTCGAGGTCTTAGACACTACCCTCACTCTTATAGGAAAATTCTGGGTTTGCAAGTGGGGTCCCATCCATACTACACCTAATGCACATTCATACTTCACACTAGATATGTAAACAAAGCAAAACTTTAAAAAAGGTATAATGCAAACCGGGGCTTGCCTTGTTGCTGCTGGTCAGTGGTTAGGGCTTCGTCCGGAAGAAGGAAGTCGAGCACTTCCGGAGTCTCCTCGCCTTCAGCGACTACACGTTAACGAGATACTACATGTCAATTCAAATGCAATGTTTAGAATTGAATGAGTAATTACTATAATTCTTGCTAGCCCTCCCCTTTTGCTCTGAAATTTTTATGCTGGATTGGTAAGGTATTAACCAGAGTCTTGACCAAGTTTTATTTGAAACAAAGTTCATTTGAGCCTTGTACAAATAAAAGCCTATTTGGTCAATATTAGAGCCTCTAAAGAATTCCAGGGGTTTTCATGGCTCCAACCATTACTTTATGGAAACTAGAATTTGAGATGGTTCTAATGGAATTGGTTTCATGTCATTTGACGAATTCTAGAGGAAGTTATGCTCTAAACAAGATTTGAGAAAATCTGAAAAATGTTTCTGTACATTTTTCTATTTTCTCAGGGCAGTTCACTTAATCACCCCATTAGGGGGACTAAATGAACTTGGATGGATCTGAAAATTTTACTATGACCCAAGGATTTTCCAATGAACCTTCCAGAAAAATTTCAGAATTTTTTCATAAAGTAATTCTTCAGATAAAATTCCTAACAGTTTAAACTTTAGGATTTAATTCTGGAAAACTATTAAATTTCATGAGCTGAAATTTGTATTGCTGGAAAGCACTCAAAATTCTGAGTTCAGCAAAATTTGTTTCACTGAATTTGGAGCTCCCTAGCACAAGTTCTATGCATTTGAAGTTTGCACTAAAACTGGAAAATCCCCAAAATTTTTAAACTCTGCGGGGGGGGGGGGGTCCCACCACCCGCCTTCTTCTCCTCGCGCGCGCCCGCGAGTTCAGCGGCGGTGTACTCCGGCGAGGTTTGCCGGAACTGCCTTCCCGACTACCCCCAGTGCTAGAACTGGCCGCCTAGCCTTATCTCGCCATGTGGAACTTGCCTCGGTGGTCGGAGCTCGCCGGCGGTGACTGGAAACGGCCGTGCGACGTCCACCGCAGAGGTTAGGGCTTCGGCGAGGTCATTCTCGCACTCTGAGGCATGAAAAGGTTTACGGTTGCTCGGGGAGCACCAGTGGTTCACGACGAACCCGACGTGAGCAGCCTCGGAAGCTAAAAATGTCTGCAAACCCACTCTCGACGGTGACCCGAGCCGTGTTTGCACCGGCGGCTATGGAAACTGCTATAACTCGGCCATTCATGAACGGTTTTGCTCAGTTCTTCCTCGAGGAGTGGTGCTTGGAGGTGTAGGAGCTACTTGCGAGCTAGCTTGATCATTGACTCAGCGTGTACGCCGAATTTTGGGTTTTTGCCGAGCTCGGTGAGTTGCACTAGGGTTCGGGACTTTCTAAAATTCTTGCTACCCGATGGGTTATTTGCTGAATGGTTCATGGCTACACCATCTAGGGTTCCCCACACACCTTTCTTGTGTAGAACGCGGTCGACGAAGATGGCCGGATGGGGCTGTCACCGGTGAGCCGAAGCACGGCTCCGCCGGTTCCTCCCGGTTTCTCGACTTCGATGGCTTACACCGCTCACAATCGAGTGCAGCTTGCTGGAGCAGCACAGGAAACAGCTAGAGCACGCCTTGGAGCTTCTTTTTGCTGCAGGGACCGCGGGTGCTCGATGATCAGAACAGGTGCACGCCGGGGCTCGGAGGCGCGGACGCTGTGGCAGGTTTTTTGCGCGCGCGGACGCTGGGCAGAGCAGCGCAGGCGAGGGAGGCAGCGAACTCGGTTTGTGCTGTGTACGTGGTGATCGGAAGGGGGCGCGAGCTAATCCAGGCACGCGCTGGCGAGGCCGTAAGGCGGCAACCAGTCCCGGCGGCTGACCGACGACCACCGAGTTGGTTCCCTGCTGATCACAGTGACTGACCAGTGGACCCCCCCTCTAATTCCTTTTACAATTTTTCATTTGCTGTTTTTGCTGAAAATATCCCCAGCTACTCACAATTAACTGTGAGACTTAAGCACAAAGTCATAGTTTGAATTTGGTTTCAAAAATTTGGATTTGTTTTGGTTAAATTTGCTTCACATTTGAACTGAAATTCAAATTCAGTTTTGAATTATTGCAAATTTGGCTCCTGACAAGATGAAGTCCAGTGGGGATCAAAATTGGTGTACTAACTCAGAAAAATGTGCTGAGTCTGAATATGAAGTCAGCTTTTGAAGTCAAGTGATGAAAGTTGCTACGATTTGAATTTACATTCAAATTGGCCTCTTTTTCAAATGTCTCCAAAAGTGCCTCAAAAAGTGTTGGATTGGCACGAAATTTGGCCTGAATCTTCCCAAGACTATTTAAGTTCTAGGGGTGAGCTCAACCTCTCATGTTCATATGTAGAAATACTACTTTGTGAAAGTTAGGGCTTTCCCCTCTAATCACTCTTTTGATGGAGGTTACTTGCTCTTCACAATTCTTCACAAGATATCAACAACAAAAGCTGTGGTGTTGTAATATGATGAAAAAATTTGCAAGTCCCTTTTCTTGGGCTTTTACATCCCCCCCCCCTTAAAAGAATCTCGTCATGAGATTACAAAAGAAGAGGCAGCGATGTAATAGGAACTCACCCATGCTGAGACGCCATGAACTCCGGGTAATTTGAGCGAAGGAATTCCTCGCTCTCCCATGTCGCTTCTTCGGCGGTGTGGTTGCTCCAGAGTATCTTGTAGAACCACAACGTTCGGCTACGCGTGGTCTAGGCCTTCTCATCAATAATTGCCACCGGATATTCTTCATATGTCAAATCCGGTTGCAGCTCGCCGATGTCTTCAGTGGGAACAGCAGCCGTATGCTTCAGACATTTTCGCAGTTGTGAAACATGGAAAACGTCATGAAAACCAGCAAGAGATGCCGGTAGATCCAGTCTATACGCTGCTGGTCCACCCTTATTGATGATAGCATAGGGTCCAATGAATCGGGGAGCGAGTTTCCCCTTCACACCGAACCGGTGCACGCCCTTCATCGGAGATACACGGAGGTACACGTAGCTTTTCTGCAGGGATTGAGCGGCCTTCAATTTTTCTTGAATCATCCGAACGCGCTCTTCGGCGTCGTTCACCACATCAACCCCGAATGTTACCCTTTCACCGGACTCGCAACAGTTCAATGGGGTGCGGCATTCGCAAGCGTAGAGAACTTCATATGGTGCCATCTTGATACTCGCCTGATAGCCGTTATTGTACGAGAATTCTGCCAACGGTAGGTGATCATCCCAGTTCCTACCGTGGTGGATGGCGCATGCTATCAAAATGTCTTCCGGTACTTGGTTCACCCTCTCGGTTTGGCCATTTGTCTGAGGGTGATAGGCGGAGCTTCTAATCAGCTTAGTACCCAAAGCAGCGTGCAACTGCTCCCAAAAGCGAGATACAAATAATGCACCTCGGTCCAAGACTATGGTCTTGGGTACTCCATGCAAGCATAGTATTCTTGCAATATATAACTCCGCATATCTGTTGGCATGGAAATGTGTATGCACGGGAATGAAGTGAGACGACTTGGTTAACCGGTCAACGATCACCCAAATGGAATCATGCTTGTTGGAAGTTAGGGGTACTCCCACAATGAAATCCATGCTCACATCCTCCCATTTCCATGCTGAGATTTTCAGGGGTTGCAGCAGCCCTGATTTCCTCATATGATCAGCTTTCACTCGTCTACACGTATCACACTCGGATACGTACTTAGCCACTTCACGCTTCATCCGTGTCCACCAAAATTTCTTTTTCAAATCTTGGTACATTTTGTTGCTGCCCGGATGAACGGAGTATTTGGACAAGTGAGCTTCATCAAGAATCTTCTTCCTAAGCTCCATATCCCGGGGTACGACTATGCGGTCATTGAACCATAGCGTCCCCTCATCATCTTTCCGGAAACATTTGATCTCCCCGTTGTCTATCCGTATCCGGAGATGTGACATACCCTTATCAGTCTTCTAAGCTGTAATGATGTCCTCCCTAATAGTAGGGATGAGGACAAGATTGTAGAGTGATCCATAAGGAACCAAGTATAAGCTCGGCTCTTCCTCCTCCACCGGTGTAATAGTGAGGTTATGGACATGTGACTTCTGACTCAGCGCGTCGGCAACCACATTATCCTTGCCAGGTGTAACACCCTAAAATCCTGTCAAGAGGGGAATTCAAAAATTTTTGGACGTGTTGCATGTGTTGCAAAAATTCAAATTCAAACTGGAATTCAAATTAAACTCAAAACAGAAATGAAAAAGGAAAATAAAAAGAAAAAAAACAAATCTTCCCAGCCAGTGGGCCGAAACCCACCAGCCGGCCCACCCAACTCCCCAGCCAGCCCGCAGCCGCGCGCCCGCGCCCCTCTCGAAGACAGGCGGGACCCACCTGTCATCCCTAACCCCCGATCGTCCGAAACCCGGACTGTTCCCTGCGCGCGTGCGATCTTAACCGACCGGATTTCCGGCCGAATTCTGGTTCCGGAGGACTCCTACTCGATCTAAACTAACACGCCGCCCTCCCCCGTCTATAAAAACCCCGGCATCGTCCCGTTTTTCCCCACGATCCGCCGTTTTTCTCTCCGGTGAAGACCCGAGCTTCTCCGACGAATTCTGCTCGATCTACGCTCGGGAATTCTGATCTAACTCGCTGGTCTTGATCCACCGCCTCCGGGGAACCTCGCAGGTGCAGAAAACTCGGTGGTTTGCGGTTCAAACACAGCGCCGACGAGCCTCGCCGTGAGTTCACCTCAGACCTCGTCGCCGATCGCTTTCAGGACCTCCGAGCTCAAGAAAACCCCGAGGTGAGATCCCCGACCTCCACTCTACCGATCTATGCCATAAAATCACAGTTCTAGGAAGAATTTATGAAGATCCGAAACTCTCCGGCGAGATCGCCGCCTCCCGCCGCCGTGCGCCGCCGGGCAGCGCCGCCCGCGCTCGATCAGAGCGACGTGGCCGCTTGTGCGCCGTCTATTTTAAATCGCACGGTAGAGTTTAAATCCCCGCGTACCGGTTCGATGTTATAATCTTAGCGGTCTGTTTTAAATCGGACGGTCCACGTCAGCCCCGCGTTATAAAGGCCGGTATTCTTACGCGCTACCCCCTGGGGTTCTCGGAAAATAAGAGATAGCCCCAGAAACTTCTGATCTAGCCCCTGGAAGTTCAGAAAATCATGTAAGTTCATTTAAAAATCAGTTTTGACCCCTGGACATAATAAAAATTAGGAAAAACCCCTCTGTTATGTGTAGCTAGACCCCTGAAGATTCTTAAAATAATATTATGGACCCTGTAGTGAGGTGAGTTTACCTTTTAACCCTATATGATGTTAAATTTAGGAATTTGAATATGTGATTAGTATTTAAAATTTAAAAGATGGGACAAACACATTGTAAATTCAAATTTAAACTCTCCTAGCACTTGGAAAACTTTGGAGTGAGTTAAAAATAGATTTTTAGCTGAAATGAATCTGTCTAATTGATTATTCACATTTATTAGTAATAGGGACACATTTTTAAGTATAGAATAATTCTGAAAATTTGTAAAATAAATGTAAAATAGTTTACATCAGAAGAGAAGTTCAAAAATATATTATTTAATATTTTAGACCCAAAACCTATTCTGTTTAGATGAGGTGTCTTACTATTTTCATAATAAAGTGCACATTTAGGCATAGGAAATAAATTTGAAAATATATCAAACTAGGTATAAATAACTAGAAAATGATAAATGAAGTTTCCAAAATCCAAAGAATTCAGTTTAGGGTTGGTAGAAGGTTTGAAGACACATATGAAGTAGGAAAACACCTTTTATGCATACTTGGTGGCAAAAATGTGTATCAATTAAATATAAGGGATTTATTTAAATTAGAAATTCAGATATGGTATGCCAACATGAATATGAATACAAAAGTATAAATCATATGTACATGTTTAAAATTGCATGTAAGCCAAAATCAACACACATAGAGTAACCACAACACATAGGATTGTGAATGGCTTTCATAAATGTGAATGTGTGGTTTGTGTGAAGTGGAAGTGTGATCTATGTCTTATGATTTGTTGTTTTCTTTTGCTATGTGCGATGGTATGAGTAGAACCTGCTCCAGAGCAAGTTTTTACTTTCCAAGATCAGGACTACCCATTCCAAGAGCAGCAGGAAGGAGACAAGTGTCCTTGACCACTTTGACCCTATGCTAGGATGTGTAGATAGAATTATTTGCATTGTCAAGTCAAATATGAAACCCATGCTAGGAAGTTTCCCTAGAATTGCATTATCTTGTTTCCTTGTAGCTTGGATTGGGATTTATTTTATCATGTCATTTATTTACATGCTTATGCTTAGCCATGCTTAGAATGGGATATTTGGGATATGAGATCATCAGTTTATTTTACCACTCTTGAATGAGATATTGTGAGTTATGTAGAGTCAGGGATCAAGGCAAGTTGGATGTTTTGGTTGGTGCTGGGTGCATGAGACTCGGGTTTGTGTTTAGTACATGCCTGGATCCTAAGGACCGGTTCATGGAGCATGTAACCTGGCTTTACCGTGCCAACCACATGCTGAGATGGGGCAGCTTGGCCAATTAATTAGGTGTATCCCCGGCGTAGTATGGGTGTGTTGGATGGTGCGGGGAATAGGTGTCAGCTGGACTACCATATGAACCGCAAGGCTCGAGAGGGGGCCACTGCAGCGGGGTTGGAGCCTCTTGTATGCTGTTAGGGGTGAAACCTCAGTGGGCCCACGCTCGTCGGGAATCCCTTTGTAAAGGCTTCTAGTGATCTCCTGGCTACACACCTGGGAAGTGTGAATGTGGTTGTGGCCACTGGCATAATGGAGGTTCTTTTAGTCCACCCGGCAACGGGGGATGAAATCACTACATGTGGGTATAGTGGTGCAAACTCTGTAGAGTCAAAACTGTCATGACAGCCGTGCTCACGGTCAAGAGCGGCTTGGACTTATTCATGATTATAGTATGATGACCTTGGAGGTTGTGGATGTTAAGCGGGGAGCTTAACATTGGAAATGATGTTATGGTTATGATGATGGGATGGGGGTTTGGGACCATTTCACCTTTGTAGTAATGTAGGTGCGTAATAAGCTAAGGTGATAGGTATTGATTGCGTAGTGCTTTAACCATGACTTCAACCTCTCCTTGTTCTAGCCATGCATGACATAACTTTCCCACACTTGCTGAGTACCATCGGTACTCAACCTTGCATATTTGTTGGTTTACATTGCTGCTCAGGTCAATATAATGAGGTGGTGTATAATGATCAAGACTTTGGACCCGAAGAAGGTTTCTAGGTTCATGGAGTCCCCCGGGCAACGCCTGTAATGCAGCCCACAAGAATAATATTCCGCTGCTAGTTTATTTACTTGTGATGAACTTATTATTGTCCATCGAGACATTGGCTATGTAAGACTTATTTATATTCGACACCTGGCTTGTAATAAATGATGCTTCACTATTTGTCATCACATGTATGAGAAAATGATCCTGGCATACATGTGATATTCACTTGGTTGTTCTTCGGAAAAACCGGGTGTCACAGAAGTGGTATCAGAGCCAAGGTTGCCTGTAGGAACGTGGACCTAGGTAGCAATGGACGTATTTAAGGGCCCTATTTTCTTAAAAACTATTTTACAAGGTGTGTGTTGAAAAGTGTTATTTAATGGAGTCACTTTCTTCATCTTACCCCAACTTTCATTCAAAATAGGATTTTTGTTTAAAAGTTTATCAAACCTAGTTTAAATGCTTTTTGTTTTAGATGGTTCACATGATTCGCACCGCTCGCATCTCCACAGGAGGGAGAGTTCCCGTAGTTGCCCTTGGCCAAAGAGAGGAGAGCCGTCCGGTGACGTACCTTTCCTACGGATTGGCAGTAGGAGGCTTGTTGCGTCGTCTTCAACGTATGCTCCAATCCGCCGGCAATACGGGCAAGCTAATCATACAATATAGCTCCACCAGGACGATCCGTGAAAAGAGGGAAAAATGGAGTTCAGAGATGAGGATTATCCATGAAAATCAGCTGCTTAAGATCCAACGCTCTCCAGCTTGTCGAGCGACACAGGTCGATGCAGAGAAGGATGTCACCTGGGAGGCCATCACCTGCCAGAGTCACATCTATCGTCGCCACCTGGACAGGACTGAGTACATGTATGTCCTCCAGCGTGAGAGTCGTACCACGGAGTACAAGTACCCGCCAGTGCAGCAGGGGACTTCCCATGAGCACATGGACTTGTGCTTGGAGGATGCTGCTATGCTTAGCACTCGACTGCAGGAGTGTCAGCAGGAGCTTCAGGATGTTCGTGACACCCTGAAGGAAACCGAGGCGTTGCTTCGAGCCTGCTTGAGGGCGAGAGAAAGAGGAGATGGGAATGAACTGTGTGTCACCGTGAATGATACATGGACTCCTGACTCCCCAGATCGCCAGGCGATCAGGCGCCGTCGCACTTCTCCACCAGCAGCCTCCCCACCCAAAGCAGAGTCAGAAGGTAGCCGCAATAATGAGGAAGATCCCGAGGAGCCAGCTCAGGAATCCGAGTAGTGTAGAGTCTTTCCTCAGTTAGCAAGATGTCGAATAGTCGAGTCGTTACCTTAGTAAATGGTGTGTTAATGCTTGGTGTGTGTGTGACGTGAGTTGTGGAAGCCATGAGCAATTGTCCACAACCTCGTCTTCAGATCGTTTTGCTTTGATTTGTGAACCCACATGAAATAATAGTGCATTTATTTTTGTATGAGACGTGAACCCTCAGAAAGTATAAAAAAGCATCAACACTTCAAAGTAAAAATGAGTGAAAGTAGTAAGATAATACGCAATGCCTTAAATTAACATTTGGTTGATCATGCTAGATGGCCGGAAGAGGAAAGGGTCGTGCTGCCAACCCCGCCAACAACAACGATGAGGCCTGCAACCCTCATCTTTCTGGGAGCCAAGACAGGAGTGGATGCCATGAGGGAGTTGATCCCATCCACCAAATGCTTGAGAATCAAAATCAGCTCATCCAGAACCTGACTCAAGTGGTGGCCAACTTGCATCAAGTTCCACCTCCACAAGCTGCACCACGCCAACCAAGGTTGAGTGAGTTTCTAGGAACTAGACCTCCAAAGTTTGCAAGTGCTGCTGAACCTCTGGAGGCAGATGATTGGCTAAAGACCATTGAGAGCAAGATGAGGATCATAAAGTGCCAAGGGTATGAGAGGGTGCTGTTTGCCACTTATCAATTGCATGGACCTGCTGTTGATTGGTGGACCGCCTACGTGGCCGCCCATCATGACCCTGAGAACATCACTTGGGAAGAGTTCAAGCGTAGCTTCCGCAACCATTACATACCAAGGGGTGAACTCAAAAACAAGAGGAAGGAGTTCTTGGGGTTGCAGCAAGGAAACATGACTGTGAGGGAGTACCTCACTCAATTTACTCAACTCTCCCGTTATGCTCCACGGGATATAGAGACTGATGAACAGAAACAGGATTGTTTCGTGGAAGGACTTACCGCAGAAATGCAGTGTGCAATGTCCTCCAATGAGTATGAAAGCTTCCAAAAGATGGTGGACAGAGCTTTTGTGGTAGAAAGGAAGCTGAAGGCCTTGGAAAATGAAAACAAGTGGAAGGCCGGGTGGTCACACCAAGCCTCCGGGAGCAACACCCGCCCACGTCTGATGCAGCAACCCGTAGGGCAGACGAACCGTGCTGCGGTACCCTACTCAGCACCAAGAGGGTACAACCCGAACTACAGGCCTCCGGCAGCACCAATGCAGCCACAACGTCAGTTCGTACAACAGCCTCGCCCTACATATCAACCTCGACCAGCAGTGCAAGGACCCCCAAACTAACCCCAAGACAACAAAGGCCAGGCACCTAAGGTTGGGGTGCAATGTTTCAACTGTGGTGAAGTGGGGCACTACGCCCATAAGTGCCCAAAGAAGAAGCCAACGCAGCCACAACAGCAGAATGTAATGAGAGGACGGGTGAACCACGTCACCATGGAGGAAGCGCAAGAGGCACCCGACGTGTTAGTTGGTAAGTTTTCTGCCAATTTACACATTGCAACCCTGCTGTTTGATTCTGGTGCTACCCACTCGTTCATTGCTCAAGGGTTTGTTAAGAAGCATGATCTAGCAACAACACAAATGAACCATATGCTAGCAGTAAACTATTCAGGTGGAGAAATAAGGACAAAACAAGTGTGTCCCAAGGTGAATCTAGACATGAATGGGGTAGTATTTACTACCAACCTCATAGTGATAGATTCCCAAGGGATCAATATTATTTTGGGCATGGACTGGTTGACCAAACATAATGGAATCATCCATTGTTCGACCAGAACGGTGGAACTAACGCACCCTAGTGGCACGAAATAAAGATTATAACAATACAAGAGCATAGGAGGGACATTAAATTAAATCAAGTTGAGATGAAAGTGGAGGAGATCAGGGCTATCAGGGAATATCCAGATGTTTTTCCGGAGGAGTTTCCTGGTATGCCTCCTGATCGTGAAGTGGAATTCGCAATTGAGCTAGTGCCTGGAACAGCCCCGATATACAAGAGACCTTATCGGATGGACTCCAAACAGCTGGGAGAACTCAAGGATCATTTGAGAGAATTGACGGAGAAGTGGTATATTCGTCCTAGTTCCCCACCTTGGGGAGCTCCAGTCATATTTGTGCCCAAAAAGGACAGAACCCAAAGGTTATGCGTGGACTACC
This sequence comes from Neostapfia colusana, assembly GCA_030760725.1. Taxonomy (NCBI): domain Eukaryota; kingdom Viridiplantae; phylum Streptophyta; class Magnoliopsida; order Poales; family Poaceae; genus Neostapfia; species Neostapfia colusana. The sequence goes on along the minus strand of JASWHV010000007.1, from coordinate 95,427,819 downwards.
GTGCCTTGAATGAGGTAACCATCAAGAATAAGTACCCATTACGCCGCATTGAAGACTTGTTTGATCAGTTGAAGGGAGCTTGTGTGTTCTCGAAAATTGATCTCAGGTCGGGATACCACAAACTTAAGATAAGGCAATCTGATATCCCCAAGACAGCTTTCGTATCTCGGTGCGGATTGTATGAATACACTGTCATGCCTTTTGGGCTAACTAATGCCCCGGCGTACTTCATGTATCTCATGAACAAGGTATTCATGGAATATCTGGACAAATTTGTGGTGGTTTTCATAGATGACATTCTCGTCTTCTCCAAAGATGAAGAAGAACATGAAAAACATCTAGGGTTGGTGTTGCAGAGGCTGAGAGAACACCAACTATATGCCAAGTTGAGCAAGTGTGAGTTTTGGCTGAAGAGAGTTCCCTTCTTAGGACATATAATCTCGGAGGGAGGAATCTCCGTGGATCCCGCCAAAATCGAGGATATATAGAAGTGGAAGACCCCTGAAAATGTCGGGGAAGTTCGAAGCTTCTTGGGATTGGCTGGATACTATCGACGGTTTATTGAGGGGTTCTCCAAGATCTCGAGACCCCTCACCAAACTGTTGGAGAAGGGAACCACATTCACATGGACGCCGCAGTGCGAGACGGGTTTTCAGGAGTTAAAGAAAAGATTGACAACAGCCCCAGTGCTAGTTATGCCAGATATGCATAAGAACTTTACGGTGTACTGCGATGCCTCTAGAAACGTGTTGGGATGCGTTCTCATGCAAGAAGGGCATGTCATGGCTTATGCATCCCGGCAGCTCCGGAAGCACGAGAAGAACTATCCTACACATGACCTAGAACTAGCCACAGTGGTACACGCGTTGAAAATTTGGCGGCACTATTTGATGGGGAAGAGGACAGAGATATATACGGATCATAAGAGTTTAAAGTACATTTTCACACAGCCAGATCTCAACCTCAGACAGAGGAGATGGTTAGAGCTAATCAATGACTTTGATGTGGGCATCAACTATCATCCTGGGAAAGCAAACGTCGTGGCAGATGCTTTAAGCCGGAAAGTGCAAGTCAATAGGTTGAGCTTGAAGGACATGCCTGCGGAATTGAAGGACGATGTTATAAGACTCAATCTATGCCTGGTGAATAGTGGTGAAACCATCGTCATGGAAGTGGACTCCACACTAGAGCGAGACATACGCGAGGGTCAAAAGAATGACGAGAAGATACAAGAGATCAGACAACTCATCAAGGAAAATAAAGCTCCTGGTTTCAGAGAGGATGAATAAGGTACGGTGTGGCACGGGAAAAGAATATGTGTGCCTGAAATAAAAGAGATTCGTGAATTGATTTTGAAGGAGGCTCACGATTCCGACTATTCCATCCATCCTTGGAGTACGAAAATGTACCAGGACCTCAAGAGCAGGTATTGGTGGTATGGCATGAAGCGAGATGTCGCGGAGCATGTTGCCCTATGTGACACATGCCAGTTGGTGAAAGCAGAACATCAACGACCCGCGGGATTATTGCAACCACTCAAAGTGCCTGGATGGAAATGGGAATAAATCGGTATGGATTTCATAGTGGGACTGCCTAGGACCCAATCAGGATATGATTCGATATGGGTCATCATCGACAGGCTAACCAAGGTAGCTCATTTCATCCCCATGAAAGAAAGCTACAGCGGATCCAAATTGGCGGAGTTGTACATGTCAAGGATCGTGTGTTACCATGGGGTGCCAAAGTTCACCTCAAGGTTCTGGCAAAAGTTGCATGAAACAATGGGAACCCACCTGAATTTTAGCTCTGCCTATCATCCCCAAACTGACGGGCAGACGGAAAGAACCAATCAGATTCTCGAAGATATGCTGAGGGCGTGTGCACTCAAAAACAACCGGAGTTGGGACAAGAACTTACCGTATGCGGAGTTTTCTTATAACAACAGCTATCAGGCTAGTATGAAGGTGTCACCGTTTGAAGCTTTGTATGTGAGGAAGTGCAGAACTCCCCTATTTTTGAACCAAACAGGAGAAAATAAAGTGTTTGGTCCCGAAGTACTACAAGAAGCCGAGGAGAAAGTGAGGGAAATTCGCAACAACTTGAGGATAGCACAGACACGGCAAAAGAGCTATGCCGATGTACGGAGAAGAGAGCTCGTTTTCAACGTGGGAGACTATGTCTATCTCAAGGTGTCTCCTATCCAAGGACTTCATCGGTTCAAGGTGAAAGGGAAGTTGTCACCTCGATACATCGGACCCTTTCAAGTTCTGGAGAGGAAAGGCGAAGTGGCGTATCAACTAGAATTACCGGCTCGGCTTTCGGATGTACACGATGTATTCCATGTGTCACAGCTCAAGAAATGTCTGAGAACGCCTGAAGAGGTGTTACCCATGAATGAGGTTGACGTAGCTGAGGATCTGTCTTATGCCGAGAAACCATTCAAGATTTTGGAGACAATGGAACGCCTCACAAGAAATAAAAGAATCCGGATGTGCAAGGTGCAGTGGAAGCATCACCCAGAAGAGGAAGCCACCTGGGAGCGAGAAGATGAGCTTAAGGCACAATTTCCGGAATTGTTTTCTTAGAACCACCAATCTCGTGGACGAGATTTCTTTTAAGGGGGGTAGAGCTATAACACCCCAAAATCCTGTCAAGAGGGGAATTTAAAAATTTTTGGACGTGTTGCATGTGTTGCAAAAATTCAAATTCAAACTGGAATTCAAATTAAACTCAAAACAGAAATGAAAAAAAAAAAGAAAAAGAAAAAGAAAAAACAAATCTTCCCGGCCAGTGGGCCGAAACCCACCAGCCGGCCCACCCAACTCCCGAGCCAGCCCGCAGCCGCGCGCCCGCGCCCCCTCTCGCAGACAGGCGAGACCCACCTGTCATCCCTAACCCCCGATCGTCCGAAACCCGGACTGTTCCCTGCGCGCGCGCGATCTTAACTGACCAGATTTCCGCCCGAATTCTGGTTCCGGAGGACTCCTACTCGATCTAAACTAACACGCCGCCCTCCCCCATCTATAAAAACCCCGGCATCGTCCCGTTTTTCCCCACGATCCGCCGTTTTTCTCTCCGGTGAAGACCCGAGCTTCTCCGGCGAATTCTGCTCGATCTACGCTCGGGAATTCTGATCTAACTCGCTGGTCTTGATCCACCGCCTCCGGGGAACCTCGCAGGTGCAGAAAACTCGGTGGTTTGCGGTTCAAACACAGCGCCGACGAGCCTCGCCGTGAATTCACCTCAGACCTCGTCGCCGATCGCTTTCCAGGACCTCCGAGCTCAAGAAAACCCCGAGGTGAGATCCCCGACCTCCACTCTACCGATCTATGCCATAAAATCACAGTTCTAGGAAGAATTTACGAAGATCTGAAACTCTCCGGCGAGATCGCCGCCTCCCGCCGCCGTGCGCCGCCGGGCAGCGCCGCCCGCGCTCGATCAGAGCGATGTAGCCGCTTGTGCGCCGTCTATTTTAAATCGCACGGTAGAGTTTAAATCCCCGCGTACCGGTTCGATGTTATAATCTCAGCGGTCTGTTTTAAATCGGACGGTCCACGTCAGCCCCGCGTTATAAAGGTCGGGATTCTTACGCGCTACGCCCTGGGGTTCTCGGAAAATAAGAGCTAGCCCCAGAAACTTCTGATCTAGCCCCTGGAAGTTCAGAAAATCATGTAAGTTCATTTAAAAATCAGTTTTGACCGCTGGACTTAATAAAAATTAGGAAAAACCCCTCTGTTATGTGTAGCTAGACCCCTGAAGATTCTTAAAATAATATTATGGACCCTGTAGTGGGGTGAGTTTACCTTTTAACCCTATATGATATTAAATTTAGGAATTTGAATATGTGATTAGTATTTAAAATTTAAAAGATGGGACAAACACATTGTAAATTCAAATTTAAACTCTCCTAGCACTTGGAAAACTTTGGAGTGAGTTAAAAATAGATTTTTAGCTGAAATGAATCTGTCTAATTGATTATTCACATTTATTAGTAATAGGGACACATTTTTAAGTATAGAATAATTCTGAAAATTTGTAAAATAAATGTAAAATAGTTTACATCAGAAGAGAAGTTCAAAAATATATTATTTAATATTTTAGACCCAAAACCTATTCTGTTTAGATGAGGTGTCTTACTATTTTCATAATAAAGTGCACATTTAGGCATAGGAAATAAATTTGAAAATATATCAAACTAGGTATAAATAACTAGAAAATGATAAATGAAGTTTCCCAAATCCAAAGAATTCAGTTTATGGTTGGTAGATAGTTTGAAGACACATATGAAGTAGGAAAACACCTTTTATGCATACTTGGTGGCAAAAATGTGTATCAATTAAATATAAGGGATTTATTTAAATTAGAAATTCAGATATGGTATGCCAACATGAATATGAATACAAAAGTATAAATCATATGTACATGTTTAAAAGTGCATGTAAGCCAAAATCAACACACATAGAGTAACCACAACACATAGGATTGTGAATGGCTTTCATAAATGTGAATGTGTGGTTTGTGTGAAGTGGAAGTGTGAACTATGTCTTATGACTTGTTGTTTTCTTTTGCTATGTGCGATGGTATGAGTAGAACCTGCTCCAGAGCAAGTTTTTCCTTTCCAAGATCAGGACTACCCATTCCAAGAGCAGCAGGAAGGAGGCAAGTGTCCTTGACCACTTTGATCCTATGCTAGAATGTGTAGATAGAATTATTTGCATTGTCAAGTGAAATATGAAACCCATGCTAGGAAGTTTCCCTAGAATTGCATTATCTTGTTTCCTTGTAGCTTGGGTTGGGATTTATTTTATCATGTCATTTATTTACATGCTTATGCTTAGCCATGCTTAGAATGGGATATTTGGGATATGAGATCATCAGTTTATTTTACCATACTCTTGAATGAGATATTGTGAGTTATGTAGAGGCAGGGATCAAGGCAAGTTGGATGTTTTTGGTGCTGGGTGCACGAGACTCGGGTTTGTGTTTAGTACTTGCCTGGATCCTAAGGACCGGTTCATGGAGCATGTCACCTGGCTTTACCGTGCCAACCACATGCTGAGATGGGGCAGCCTGGCCAATTAATTAGGTGTATCCACGGCGTAGTATGGGTGTGTTGGATGGTGCGGGCAATAGGTGTCAGCTGGACTACCATATGAACCGCAAGGCTCAAGAGGGGGCCACTGCAGCGGGGTTGGAGCCTCTTGTATGCTGTTAGGGGTGAAACCTCAGTGGTCCCACGCTCGTCAGGAATCCCTTTGTAAAGGCTTCGTAGTGATCTCCTGGCTACACAACTGGGAAGTGTGAATGTGGTTGTGGCCACTGGCATAATGGAGGTTCTTTTAGTCCACCCGGCAACGGGGGATGAAATCACTACATGTGGGTATAGTGGTGCAAACTCTGCAGAGTCAAAACTGTCATGACAGCCGTGCTCACGGTCAAGAGCGGCTTGGACTTATTCATGATTAGAGTATGATGACCTTGGAGGTTGTGGATGTTAAGCGGGGAGCTTAACATTGGAAATGATGTTGTGGTAATGATGATGGGATGGGGGTTTGGGACCATTTCACCTTTGTAGTAATGTAGGTGCGTAATAAGCTAAGGTGATAGGTATTGATTGCGTAGTGCTTTAACCATGAGTTCAACCTCTCCTTGTTCTAGCCATGCATGACATAACTTTCCCACACTTGCTGAGTACCATCGGTACTCGACCTTGCATATTTGTTGGTTTATATTGCTGCTCAGGTCAAGATAATGAGGTAGTGTATAATGATCAAGACTTTGGAGCCGAAGAAGGTTTCTAGGTTCATGGAGTCCCCCGGGCAACGCCTGTAATGGAGCCCACAAGAATAATATTCCACTGCTAGTTTATTTACTTGTGATGAACTTATTATTGTCCATCGAGACATTGGCTATGTAAGACTTATTTATATTCGACACCTGTCTTGTAATAAATGATGCTTCACTATGTCATCACATGTATGAGAAAATGATCCTGGCATACATGTGATATTCACTTGGTTGTTCTTCGGAAAAACCGGGTGTGACACCAGGGTGGTAATGAATCTAAATCTCATAGTCTTTGATTAGTTCTAACCAACTCCTTTGCCTCATATTCAGCTCCTTCTGGGTAAAAATATACTTTAAGCTCTTGTGGTCGTTGTAGAGATGCACCAAGTTCCCCAGGAGATAGTGCCTCCACATTTTCAGCGCCAACAACACAGCAGCAAGCTCAAGATCATGAGTTAGGTAATGCTGCTCATGGTTCCGAAGTTGGCCTGAGCCATATGCGACCGCACGTCCTTCCTGCATCTACACGCAGCCGAGCCCAATACCAGAAGCATCACAATACACGTCGAAGGGCTTGGTTGTATCCGGTTGAGCTAAGACCGGGGCTGTTGTGAGATGCTTCACTAATGCTTGGAATGCTCCTTCACACGCTGTGTCACAAACATATTTTGTTCCCTTCTTCAGCAATTCTGTCATCGGCTTAGAAAGCTTGGAGAAGCTTGGAATGAATCTCCGATAGTATCCCGCTAAACCGAGGAAGCTTCTGACTTTATGGACTGAAGTGGGAGCTTTCCATTTCAGCACTTGCTCGATTTTGCTTGGGACAACCGCAACGTCTTCCGCTGAGATGATATGTCCCAAAAATGGCACCTGGCTGATCCAAAACTCACATTTGCTGAACTTGGTGTAGAGCTTGTGGTCTCACTATCATTGAAAAACGATCCTCAAGTGTTCGGCGTGTTCTGCTTCTATCTTGGAGTAAACCAAGATATCATCAATGAACACCACCACGAACTTGTCCAGCTCCGGCATGAACACCGAGTTCATGAGATACATGAAATGTGCTGGAGTATTAGTGAGACCAAAAGACATGACAAGATATTCATATAAGCCATATCTCGTCGAGAAGGCCGTCTTCGGGATATCCTCCGCCCGGATTTTTATCTGATGATATCCAGAGCGAAGGTCCATATTGGAGAACACACTTGCACCCACAAGTTGATCAAACAAAATATCAATGTGGGGCAGTGGGTATTTATGCTTGATGGTTACGGTGTTGAGCGGCCGGTAGTCCACAAACAGCCTCAAGGTTTCATCCTTCTTCTTTACGAATAGCGCCGAGCATCACCAAGGCGAGGAACTCGGCCTAATGAAACATTTACTCAACAGATCATTGAGCTGCTCGTTCAATTCAGCCAGCTCATTCGGAGCCATTTTGTATGGTCTCTGTGATATGGGCGTAGTCCCGGGTGCAAGCTCAATCTTGAACTCGACATCCCGCTCAGGTGGCATGCCCGGAAGATCATCCGGAAACACGTCGGGGTATTCCCGGACTATGGGGATGTCCTCTAACTTGAGAGCTTCAGTATTATTGATTCCTGAAACTTCTCGTACTGGATTGTCTAATAGGGGGGACTGCAGACGGTGTAGTGGGGAGTTGAGGTGAACCGTCCGTGATAATGTTTCCAGGACAGCGCCATGGTAGCTTAGCCATGACATCCCTAAGATTGCATCAATCTTCTGTCCCTCAATAATAATCATAGTGGTGGGATATATCTTCCCACCTAAGCACAGTGGTGCTTTTGGAATCATCATAGTTGCTGAAATCTTTCCTCCCGGTGAGCAGATCATATAAGAACACTCGGTGGGAAAGGCTTCCAGTTTATGCTTAACCACATATGATGCACTTATGAAGTTGTGGGTTGCACCCGAATCAAATAATATTATGATTGCCTGGTCGTTGAGAGTGAACATACCCGCCAGCACGTTGTCTCCCTCTGGGGCGTCCTCATTGTTGAGGTTGTGAACGCCCCCAGTCTGCTGACCAACCTTCTTGACCGGAGGTCGGCCTCGAGCACCACCATGGAAATGGGCTTGCCCGCTGCTCTGCTGCCCCTGGGGACAGTCCTTCGAGAAATGGCCCGCCTGGCCACACGTAAAACAAGTGTAGCGGGGCGGTCCTCCGCTGATCGGCGGACGGAAACCTGGGGCGCGTTGTGGGGGTGTAAACGCCTGGGGTATCGTCTGCTGCTGCTGTTGCGGTCGCGGTGGTGGCATCAGCAGTCGGAACGGGGGTGACTGGAAAGAACGACCCCCGAACTGCTGCGGTCACGCCGGCGGATGCCACTGCTGTCCGGATGGTGTCCGATACACCATGCGGTACTTCTGGGGAGCGCCACCCCCACTGCTGGGTGGAGTGCTGCGCTTCCGCTGCTCAGCTGCCAACTCCCGCTGAGCATCTTCTTGCATGATCGTGCCGTTGACTAGATCATTGAACGTGCCGCGATTGCATTGGAAGAGATGCATCTTCATCTCGTGGTGTAAACCCCGATAGAAGTGCTCCCGCTTCTTCTCTTTGGTGGAGACGTAATCCGACGCATATTGCGCCAGATGGTTGAAGGCACGGGAGTATTCATGGGCTCTCCTCCTGCCCTGCTTCAGTTCCAAGAACTCTTGGAACTTCCTCTTCATTATCTCGGGAGGGATATGGTAGGCGCGGAACGCCTCGCGGAGCTCTTCCCACTACAAAGCATGGCCAGCCGGACGTGAGGCGACATAGTTCGCCCACCACGCACCAGCGGCACCGTGAAGCTGCTGCGCCACGAACAGAGTCTTTTTCCGCTACGTACACTGGAGCAGCACGAACTTGCACTCGATTGTCCGCAGCCAGTTGTCGGCCTCCAGTGGTTCTGCTGCTTCTGTGAACACCGGAGGGTGCGTACTCATGAAGTCCAAGTACGTCACATCACCGGGCTCTTGAGGCCCCCTCTCTTCACGCCCCCACCTGGGACGTATTCTGCACGATCGTGCGGAGCAGGTAGGTCTGCTCCTCACGATTCCCCACCAGTGCCGCTATTACATCCGCTAGGGTAAGCGGAGGCGGCGGTGGTGGTTGTTGCTGCGGAGTGCTGTCGTAGGGAGGTGTCTGGGAGTCATCACCAGCCTGCTGGCTACAGCCACCAACCTCATGCGTGGTCCGAGTGCAAACCATCTCTCATGAGTATGTTCTACCCCATTGGAAGTACTTAAGCCTCCTAGGGTACAACAATCTCTCAATTGAGTTCAACTGTCATCCCTCTGTCAGAATGACCAGTTTCTACATATTCCAGATTTTGATCGGGTTCTGGGCATTTTCATGACTCAAGCTGGATACCAAAGTTAAGTTTAACTTCATTATCTTTCCAACGAGTATTTATTTGCTCTCAGATCAGCTCTGGTTTAAAAGTTATGGTAATTCGAAGTCAACATAATTTCTGGAGGAATTTAGCAGCACCTCCCTTGGAAGTTGCTTTTTTCAATTCTGATTTCCACTGAATTCCGTGCTGAAAATACAGAAACTTTGAATTATAAAGATGTAACACATCTCCTACCCTTTCCAAAGATGTATCATATGATAATTTCAGATTTTTCTACAGGACGTTATGCTTGAAAAACAGGACAATTCAGAGAGTGTTTTAAATCTGTCCTGGTTCTGGACAGTTTACAATCCTCTGGGATTTAAGCCATCTTAAGTTGTGATTCAGCCCAGGAAGTCTACAACAAAGTTGTAGAGTGCTTAAACAGATTTCTAGAACTATATTGCACACATTCATTGGTTAGTTGATCTGTGAGTTATGCTCTGTCAAAATTCAGCAACATGCTGCTCAAAACAGAGCACTCTGTTTTTCCATCCCTTTGACTACACGGATCAACTATTAAATTTTTCTACCCAACCAGGGTCCTAAATTTTGAAACTTAGTGATTTTTGTTCCTTTTTATCATTATCTTTCATGCACATTCCAATGATATGTCGGTACTACATTCCTCACAAAAAAGAAAATCCTAACCGGATTATACTGGCATATACGTCTCAATTGTGGCACTAAACGGGCTCTCGCACACGTATACTACACGGGATACATACGTGGTTAGTACCTGCAGAATACCACACAATAATGATGCACTCAAAGGTTATTTTCATTTCAGGCAGGTCCATATTTGAAAGTAAATACAAACGCCCGTATCGTTGCCATACGGCCGTCCTTGAGTTAAGCCACGTCTCAAGGTACGTGATCGTGTTCCAACACCACACGTCGGGGAACCTGAGTAGAGCGCGAACGGGTCATGACGGTTGGGAATTTTATCACCCCAACAGATACCACCTACTGCCCTGCAGGGCACGCCGATGGCAAGCGCTGCCTGTGTCCTCCTGGGCTATTTCCAGACGAACACACTATCGCATTACTGACGACGCGATGGGGTCTCCACTTACTTGCCTAATGCACGCTAGGGATCAGTGTTTCATATGAGCTCAGGAACATGAAGAGTCCAAGAGCTTCATATTGACGTCTCACACCAAGCTGTGAGACCTATCCCTGAACCACGTTCCTCGTCAGGGGAGCTAACCGAAATTGAACCGCTTCCGGTGGAGTTCCTTACCATTCTTATCAGAGCGTAGGTGCGTCGTTACATAATTAAAATTCAGAATTATGACACATATGATAGTCTTGCCACTTTAGGTAACTATGCTAATATAGTCCTTACTTGGGCAAACTACCGAATCCTCACCGTAAACCTAAGTTTTCCTGTAATACAGTCCTTAATTAATGTGCTATCCCTAATGCCGCTCTGATACCAGCCTGTGGAGGACCTGAATCCGCTCATCCAAGATCGTAGAGGGTGGTGCCGCACGATGCGACACCCGACAGCACACATCATAAGGGTACGTTGTATTACATAGAAAACAAAATGAAACTGTACAAAGTAGTACACTGCTCAGTTACAAACTAATGTTTACATTACACAGCGGAAGTTAAATTTGTACAACTCACGCCCGCCTATCTAGCAAAAGTCTGTTGCCCAGCACTAGGGCAACCCACACTAGCTGCATTCCTCAGCTTAGCGCGGCGTGTATGGCTCCCACTCAGCTGTGGTCCCTGACGGATGGTAACCCTCGCCGGTGGACTCGTAACCCAAGTCCGTTGGTGGCTCCTCACCTGAAAAACACTTAAGCAGCAACCATGAGTACGATGGCTCAACAAGACTTAACCGACTCACCTAGGCATGAAACTCAACATGTAGGGTACAACGAACATGGGACGGTAAAATTTCAGCAAACGGACACACCTACAAATTTATTCTTAGTTCATCTTTTAGCCACAAGTTAACAGTTCATGAATCGGAAATTTAGTAAGCAATATTTGGTGGCATACAAGTAGCGATACAATTATATCATAACAGCAATATTGAATCATCACGTTTCAGATATTAGCCTACATCACGACTCAGTGACCAAGTGGTACTCTTCACCGCGTGGGACGGCGAATCGACACGATATACACCTGCAGGGATGCATGAAGAGCACGTCACATACGCCCACCCGTGGAGCTGCACAGCACGCTCACTCGATGCCGTACGGGACAACCTTTCACCCAACAGCCCAAACGTCGAACCGGTCGCACCGAAACAAGCAGGAGGTTCCCTACACCCTACACGGAGCATCTCTCTATGCCCGTTAGCAATTTCCAGCTTGCTGCCCTCAGCCTACACCTATAAATCGGTGCGTTATACCTCGACAGCCGGAGGTTTAGGATACATCGGTTTATCGGGGCCCATATATCTGACATTCATTCGGTACGTTCAAACTTGATTAGTGTGGGCCGTACACGGATCGGTCCTCAATCGACATAGACAGGGCTGCGCACACAAGACTTCCTCTCGCTGTGCCCTAGCCCCTTCCTAGTCTAATTTTCATTACTAAAGTGATCTCACATCACTCGAACCAATCCCGTGTGTCCCAAGCCTAACTCGCGAGTATATTCCAACTACTCGACTTGTACCAAAGTCGTATGAATCATTAAGCATACCCTGTCTACTAGAGGTCTTAGACACTACCCTCACTCTTATAGGAATATTCTGGTTATGCAAGTGGGGTCCCATCCATCCTACACCTAATGCACATTCATACTTCACACTAGATATGTAAACAAAGCAAAACTTTATAAAAGGGGTTAATGCAAACCGGGGCTTGCCTTGTTGCTGCTGGTCAGTGGTTAGGGCTTCGTCCGGAAGAAGGAAGTCGAGCACTTCCGGAGTCTCCTCGCCTTCGGCGACTACACGTTAACGAGATACTACATGTCAATTCAAATGCAATGTTTAGAATTGAATGAGTAATTACTATAATTCTCGCTAGCCCTCCCCTTTGGCTCTGAAAATTTTATGGTGGCTTGGTAAGGTCTTAACCAGAGTCTTGACCAAGTTTCATTTGAATCAAAGTTCATTTGAGCCTTGTACAAATAAAAGCCTATTTGGTCAATATTAGAGCCTCTAAAGAATTCCAGGGGTTTTCATGGCCCCAACAATTACTTTCTGGAAACAATAATTTGAGATGGTTCTAATGGAATTGGTTTCATGTGATTTGAAGAATTCTAGAGGAAGTTATGCCCTAAATAAGATTTGAGAAAATCTGAAAAATGTTTCTGTACATTTTTCTATTTTCTCAGGGAAGTTCACTTAATCACCCCATTAGGGGGACTAAATGAACTTGGATGGGTCTGAAAATTTTACTGCGACTCAAGGATTTTCCAATGAACCTTCCAGCCAAATTTTAGAATTTTTCATAAAGTAATTCTCCAGATAAAATTCCTAATAGATTAAAATTTAGGGATTTAATTCTGGAAAATATTAAATTTCATGAGCTGAACTTTGTATTGCTGGAAAGTACTGAAATTCTGAGTTCAGCAAAATTTGGTTCACTGAATTTGGAGCTCCCTAGCACAAGTTCTATGCATTTGAAGTTTGCACTAAAACTGGAAAATCCCCACAATGTTTAAACTCTGCGGGTGGGTCCCATCACCCGCCTTCTTCCTCCTCGCGCGCACCCGCGAGTTCAGTGGCGGTGTACTCCGGCGAGGTTCACCGGAACTGCCTTCCCGACCGCCCCCAGCGCTAGAACGGGCCGCCTAGCCTTAGCTCGCCATGTGGAACTTGCCTCGGGGGTCGGAGCTCGCCGGCGGTGACCGGAAATGGCCGTGCGACGTACACCGCAGAGGTTAGGGCTCCGGCGAGGTTATTCTCGCAATTTGAGGCATGAAAAGATTTACGGTTTGCTCAGGGAGCACCAGTGGTTCACGAGGAACCCGACGTGAGCAGCCTCGGAAGCTAAAAATGTCTGCAAACCCACTCTCGACGGTGACCCGAGCCGTGTTTGCACCGGCGGCTATGGAAACTGCTATAACTCAGCCATTCATGGACGGTTTTGCTCAGTTCTTCCTCGAGGAGGGGCGCTAGGAGGTGTAGGAGCTACTTGCGAGGTAGCTTAATCATTGACTCAGCGTGTACACCGAATTTTGGGTTTTTGCCGAGCTTGGTCAGTTGCACTAGGGTTCAGGACTTTCTAAAATTCTTGCTACCAGATGGGTTATTTGCTGAATGGTTCATGGCTACACCATCTAGGGATCCCCACACACCTTTCTTGTGTAGAACACGGTCGACGAAGATGGCCGGATGGGGCTGTCACCAGTGAGCCGAAGCACGGCTCCGCCGGTTCCTCCCGGTTTCTCGACTTTGACGGCTTACACCGCTCACAATCGACTGCAGCTTGCTGGAGCAGCATTGGGAACAGCTAGAGCATGCCTTGGCGCTTCTTTTTGCTGCACGGACCGCTGGTGCTCGATGATCAGCACGGGTGCACGCCGGGGCTCGGAGGCGCGGACGCTGCGGCAGGTTTTTCGCGTGCACGGACGCTGGGCAGAGCAGCGCAGGCGATGGAGGCAGCAAACTCGGTTTGTGCTGTGTACGTGGTGATCGGGAGGGGGGCGCAAGCTAATCCAGGTGCGTTCTGGTGAGGCCGTGAGGCGGCAACCAGTCCTGGTGGCTGACCGACGACCACCGAGTCGGTTCCCTGCTGATCACAGTCACTGACCAGTGGACCTCTCCCTCTAATTCCTTTTCCAATTTTTCATTTGCTGTTTTTGCTGAAAATATCCCCACCTACTCACAGTTAACTGTGAGACTTAAGCACCAAGTCATAGTTTGAATTTGGTTTCCAAAGTATGGATTTGGTTTGGTTAAATTTGCTTCACATTTGAACTGAAATTCAAATTCAGTTTTGAATTATTGCAAATTTGGCTCCCGACAAGATGAAGTCCAATGGGGATAAAAATTGGTGGACTGACTCAGAAAAATGTGCTGAGTTTGAATATGAGGTCAGCTTTTGAAGTCAAGTGATGAAAGTTGCTGCAATTTGAATTTACATTCAAATTGGCCTCTTTTTCAAATGCCTCCAAAAGTGCCTCGAATTTGGCCTGAACCTTCCCAAGACTATTTAAGTTCTAGGGTTGAGCTCAACCTCTCATGTTTATGTGTAGAAATCCTACTTTGTGAAAATTAGGGCTTTCCCCTCTAATCACCCTTTTGATGGAGGTTACTTGCTCTTCACAAGATATCCACAACAAAAGCTGTGGTGTTGTGAGGTGATGAAAAAATTTGCAAGTCCCTTTTCTTGGGCTTTTACATCCCTCCACACTTAAAAGAATCTCGTCCCGAGATTACAAAAGAAGAGGCAGCGATGTAATAGGAACTCACCCGTTCTGAGGAGCCATGAACTCCAGGTAATTTGAGCGAAGGAATTCCTCGCTCTCCCACGTCGCTTCTTCGGCGGTGTGGTTGCTCCAGAGTATCTTGTAGAACCACAACGTTCGCCTACGCGTGGTCCGGGCCTTCTCATCAATAATTGCCACCGGATATTCTTCATACGTCAAATCTGGTTGCAGCTCGCCGATGTCTTCAGTGGGAACAGCAGCCGTATGCTTCAGACATTTTGGCAGTTGTGAAACATGGAAAACGTCATGAACACCAGCAAGAGATGCCGGTAGCTCCAGTGTATACGCCGCTGGTCCACACTTCTTGGTGATAGCATAGGGTCCAATGAATCGGTAAGCGACTTTCCCCTTCACAACGAACCGGTGCACGCCCTTCATCGGAGATACACAGAGGTACACATGCTCCCCGACATCAAAGTGCAGCGGCCTACGCCTCTTATCAGCGTAGCTTTTCTGCCAGGATTGAGCGGCCTTCAAGTTAGCTTGAATCATCCGAACGAGCTCTTCGACGTCGTTCACCACATCAACCCTGAATGTGACCCTTTCACCGGACTCGCATCAGTTCAATGTGGTGCGGCATTTGCGACCGAAGAGAGCTTCATATGGTGCCATCGTGATACTCGCCTGATAGCCTTTATTGTACGAGAATTTCGCCAACGGTAGGTGATCATCCCAGTTCTTACCGTGGTGGATGGCACATGCTATCAACATATCTTCCAGTACTTGGTTCACCCTCTGGGTTTGGCCATCTGTCTAAGGGTGATAGGCGGAGCTTGTAATCAGCTTAGTACCCAAAGCAGCGTGCAACTGCTCCCAAAAGCGAGATACAAATAATGCACCTCGGTCTGAGACTATGGTCTTGTGTACTCCATGCAAGCATAGGATTCTTGCAATATATAACTCCGCATATCTGTTGCCATGGAAATGTGTATGCACGGGAATGAAGTGAGCCAACTTGGTTAACCGGTCAACGATCACCCAAATGGAATCATGCTTGTTGCAAGTTAGGGGTAATCCCACAATGAAATCCATGCTCACATCCTCCCATTTCCATGCTTGGATTTTCAGGGGTTACAGCAGCCCTGATTTCCTCATATGATCAGCTTTCACTCGTCTACACGTATCACACTCTTGATACGTACTTAGCCACTTCCCACTTCATCCGTGTCCACCAAAATTTCTTTTTCAAATCTTGGTACATTTTGTTGCTGCCCGGATGAATGGAGTATTTGGACAAGTGAGCTTCATCAAGAATCTTCTTCCTAAGCTCCATATCCTGGGGTACGACTATGCGGTCATTGAACCCTAACGTCCCCTCATCATCTTTCCAGAAACATTTGATCTCCCCGTTGTATATCCGTCTCCTGTGATGTGCCATACCCTTATCAGTCTTCTGAGCTGTAATGATGTCCTCCCTAATAGTAGGGATGAGGGCAAGATTGTAGAGTGATCCATAAGGAACCAAGTATAAACTCGGCTCTTCCTCCTCCATCGGTTTAATTGTGAGGTTATGGACATGTTACTTCCGACTCAGTGCGTCGGCAACCACATTCGCCTTGCCGGGGTGGTAATGAATATCAATCTCATAGTCTTTGATTAGTTCTAACCACATCCTTTGCCTCATATTAAGCTCCTTCTGGGTAAAAATATACTTTAAGCTCTTGTGGTCGGTGTAGAGATGCGCCAAGTTCCCCAGGAGATAGTGCCTCCACATTTTCAGTGCCAACACCACAGCAGCAAGCTCAAGATCATGAGTTGGGTAATGCTGCTCATGGTTCCGAAGATGGTGTGAGCCATATGCAACCACACGTCCATCCTGCATCAGCACGCAGCCGAGCCCAATACCGGACGCATCACAATACACGTCGAAGGGCTTAGTTGTATCCGGTTGAGCTAAGACCGGGGCTGTCGTGAGATGCTTCACTTATGCTTGGAACGCTCCTTCACACGCCGTGTCCCAAACATATTTTGTTCCCTTCTTCAGCAATTCTGTCATCGGCTTAGCAAGCTTGGAGAAGCTTGGAATGAATCTCCGATAGTATCCCGCTAAACCGAGGAAGCTTCTGACTTCATGGACTGAAGTGGGAGCTTTCCATTTCAGCACTTGCTCGATTTTGCTTGGGTTACCGCAATGCCTTCTACTGAGATGATATGTCCCAAAAATGGCACCTGGCTGATCCAAAACTCACATTTGCTGAACATGGCATAAAGCTTGTGGTCTCGCAATCGTTGAAGAACGATCCTCAAGTGTTCGGCGTGTTCTGCTTCTGTCTTGCAGTAAACCAAGATATCATCAATGAACACCACCACGAACTTGTCCAGCTCCGGCATGAACACCGAGTTCATGAGATACATGAAATGGGCTGGAGCATTAGTGAGACCAAAAGACATGACGAGATATTCATATAAGCCATATCTCATCGAGAAGGCCGTCTTCGGGATATCCTCCGCCCGGATTTTTATCTGATGATATCCAGAGCGAAGGTCCATCATGGAGAAAACACTTGCACCCACAAGTTGATCAAACAAAATATCAATGCGGGGCAGTGGGTATTTATTCTTGATGGTGACGGCGTTGACAGCCTGTAGTCCATACACAACCTCAAGGTTTCATCCTTCTTCTTTATGAACAGCGCTGAGCATCCCCAAGGCGAGGAACACGGCCTAATGCAACCTTTACTCAACAGATCATTGAGCTGCTCTTTCAATTCAGCCAGCTCGTTCGGAGCCATTTTGTATGGTCTCCGTGATATGGGCGTAGTTCCGGTTGCAAGCTCAATCTTGAACTCGACATCCCGCTCAGGTGGCATGCCCGGAAGATCATCTGGAAACACGTCAGGGTATTCACGGACTACGGGGATGTCCTCTAACTTGAGAGCTTCATTATTATTGATTGCTGAAACTTCTCGGACTGGATTGTCTAATAGGAGAGACTGCGGACGGTGTAGTGGGGAGTTGAGGTGAACAGTCCATGATAATGTTTCCAGGACAGCGCCATGGTAGCTTAGCCATGACATCCCTAAGATTGCATCAATCTTCTGTCCCTCAAGAATAATCATAGTGGTGGGATATATCTTCCCACCTAAGCACAGTGGTGCTTTCGGAATAATTATAGTTGCTGAAATCGTTCCTCCCGGTGAGCAGATGATATAAGAACACTCGGTGGGAAAGGCTTCCAGTTGATGCTTAACCACATATGATGCACTTATGAAGTTGTGGGTTGCACCCCAATCAAATAATATGATGATTGCCTGGTCGTTGAGAGTGAACATACGCGCCAGCATGTTGTCTCCCTCTGGGGCGTCCTCATTGTCGAGGTTGCGAACGCCCCCAGTCCGCTGACCAACCTTCTTGACCGGAGGTCGGCCTCGAGCACCGCCCTGGAACTGGGCTTGCCCGCTGCTCTGCTGCCCCTGGGGACAGTCCTTCGAGAAATGGCCCACCTGGCCACACGTAAATTAAGTGTAGCGGGGCGGTCCTCCGCTGATCGGCGGACGGAAACCCAGGGCGCGTTGTGGCGGTGGAAACGCACGGGGTGTCGTATGCTGCTGCTGTTGCGGTCGCGGTGGTGGCATCGGCGGTCGGAATGGGGGTGACTGGAAAGAAAGACCCCCGAACTGCTGCGGTCGCGCCGGCTGATGCCACTGCTGTCCGGATGGTGTCCGCTACACCATGTGGTACTTCTGGGGAGCGCCACCCCCACTGCTGGGTGGAGTGCTGCGCTTCCGCTGCTCAGCCACCAACTCCCGCTGAGCATCTTCTTGCATGATCGAGGCGTTGACTAGATCATTGAACGTGCCGCGATTGCATTGGACGAAATGTGTCTTCATCTCGGGGTGTAAACCATGATAGAAGTGCTCCCGCTTCTTCTCCTCAGTGGAGACGTAATCCGACGCATATTGCACCAGATGGTTGAAGGCACGGGAGTAGTCATGGGCACTCCTCCCGCCCTGATTCAGTTCCAAGAACTCTTGGAACTTCCTCTTTATTATCCCGGGAGGGATATGGTAGGTGCGGAACGCCTCCCGGAACTCTTCCCACTCCACGGCATGGCCAGCCGGACTGAGGCGACATAGTTCGCCCACCACGCACCAGCGGCACCGTGAAGCTGCTGCGCCACGAACAGAGTCTTTTGCCGCTCCATACACTGGATCAGCCAAACTTGGACTCGATTGTCCGCAGCCAGTTGTCGGCCTCCAGTGGTTCTGCTGCTTCTGTGAACACCGGAGGGTGCGTACTCATGAAGTCCGAGTACGTCACATCACGGGGCTCACGAGGCCCCCTCTCTTGACGCCCCCCCCCATCCCCGCCTGGGACGTATTCTGCATGATCATGCGGAGCAGGTCGGTCTGGTCCTCATGATTCCCCACCAGTGCCGCTATCATATCCGCTAGGGTAAGCGGAGGCGGCGGTGGTGGTTGTTGCTGCGGGGTGCTGTCGTAGGCAGGTGGCTGGGAGTCATCACCCTCTGCTGGCTAGAGCCACAAACCTCATGCGTGGTCCGAGTGCGAACCATCAGACCAAATACAAGCTAGTTAAATCTAACTTTATGGACTCCCTCTTTGGAAGTTCATCTCAACTAGGTTTGGTCACTACGAGACGTTGAAATCGCTTTGTCATCACGTATACTACCCTTTTATCTTCAATACGACACAAACATGGTCTCAAGCAAAAGAAACATGAGTAAGACATATTCTCAAATCTTTCATTAGTTGAAGATAACCTCTCATGAGTATGTTCTACCCCATTGGAAGTACTTAAGCCTCCTAGGGTACAACAATCTCTCAATTTAGTTCAACTGTCATCCCTCTGTCAGAATGACCAGTTTCTACATATTCCGGATTTTGGTTGGGTTCTGGGCATTTTCATGACTCAAGCTGAATATAGAAGTTAAATTTGACTTCAGTATCTTTCCAACAAGTATTTATTTGCCCTCATATCAGCTCTGGTTTAAAAGTTATGGTAATTCAAAGTCAACATAATTTCTGGAAGAATTTTAACAGCACCTCCCTTGAAAGTTGCTATTTT
Organism: Neostapfia colusana; assembly: GCA_030760725.1. Taxonomy (NCBI): domain Eukaryota; kingdom Viridiplantae; phylum Streptophyta; class Magnoliopsida; order Poales; family Poaceae; genus Neostapfia; species Neostapfia colusana. Next base: position 95,408,203 of record JASWHV010000007.1, on the reverse strand, counting down.
CAATTCCGGTTTCCACTGAATTCCGAGCTGAAAATACAGAAACTTCGAATAACAAAGATGTAACACAACTCCTACCATTTCCAAATATATATCATGTGATAATTTCAGATTTTTCTAGAGGAAGTTATGCTTGAAAAACAGAACAGTCCAGAGAGTGTTTTAAATCTGTCCTGGTTCTGGACAGTTTACAATCCTCTGGGATCTAAGCCATCTTAAGGTGTAATTCAGCCCTGGAAGTCTACAAGAAAGTTGTAGAGTCCTTAAACAGCTTTCCATAAGTATATCCCATACCTCCATTGGCTAGTTGATCTGTGATTTATGCTCTGTCAAATTTCAGCAACTTGCTGCTCAAAACAGAGCACTCTGTTTTTCCATCCCTTTGACTACACGGATCAACTATTAGATTTTTCTACCCAACCAGGGTCCTAAATGTTGAAACTTAGTGATTTTTATTCCTTGTTATCATTATATTTCATGCACATGCCTATGATATGCCGGTACTATGTTCCTCACAAAAAGAAAATCCTAACCTGATTATACCGGCATATACGTCTCAATTGTGGCACTAAATGGGCTCTCGCACACGTATACTACACGGGATACATACGTGGTTAGTACCTGCAGAAGACCACACAATAATGATGCACTCAAAGGTTATTTTCATTGCAGGCAGGTCCATATTTGAATGTAAATACAAAGGCCTGTATCATTGCCATACGGCCGTCCTTGAGTTAAGCCACGTCTCAAGGTACGTGATCGTGTTTCAACAACACACGACGGGGAACCCGACTAGAGCGCGAACGGGTCGTCACAGTTGACAATTTTATCACCCCAACAGATACCAACTACTGCCCTGCAGGGCACGCCGATGGCAAGCGCTGCTTATATCCTCCTGGGCTATTTCCAGACAAACACACTATCGCCTTACTGACCAAGCGATGGGGTCTCCACTAACTTGCCTAATGCACGCTAGGGATCAACATTTCATATGAGCTCAGGAACATGAAGAGTCCAAGAGCTTCATATTGACGTCTCACACCAAGCTGTGAGACCATTCCCTGAACTACGTTCCTCATCAGGGGAGCTAACCGAAATTGACACGCTTTCGGTGGCGTTCCTTACCATTCTTACCAGAGCGTAGGTGCGTCGTTACATGATTAAAATTCAGAATTATAACACATATGTTAGTCTTGCCACATTAGGTAACTATGCTAATATAGTCCTTACTTGGGCAAACTACCGAATCCTAACCGTAAACCTATGTTTTCCCATAATACAGTCCTTAATTAATGTGCTATCCCTAATGCCGCTCTGATACCAGCCTGTGGCGGACCGGAATCTGCTCATCCAGGATCGCAGAGGGTGGTGCCGCACGATGCGACACCCCACAGCACACATCATAAGGGTACGTTGTATTACGTAAAAAACAAACTGAAACTGTACAAAGTAGTGCACTGCTCAGTTACAAACTAATGTTTACATTACACAGCGGAAGTTAAATTTGTACAACTCACGCCCGCCTATCTAGCAAAAGTCGGATGCCCAGCCCTAGGGCAACCCACACTAGCTGCATTCCTCAGCTTAGCGCGGAGTGTACAGCTCCCACTCAGCCGTGGTCCCAGATGGAGGGTAACCCTCGCCGCTGGACTCGTAACCCGAGCCGCGGGTGGCTCCTCACCTGAAAAACACTTAAGCAGCAACCATTAGCACGATGGCTCAACAAGACTTAACCGACTCAGCTAGGCATGAAACTCTTCATGTAGGGTACAACGAACATGGGACGGTAAAATTTCAGCAAACGGACACGCCTACAAATTCATCCTTAGTACATCTTTTAGCCACAAGTTAACAGTTCATGAATCGGAAATTTAGTAAGCAATATTTGGTGGCATACAAGTAGCGATACAATTATATCATAACAGCAATATTGAATCATCACGTTTCATATATTAGCCTATGTCACGACTCAGTGACCAAGTGGTACTCTTCACCGCGAGGGATGGCGAATCGACTCGATATACACCTGCAGGGATACCCGAAGAGCACGTCACGTATGCCCACCTGTGGAGCTGCACAGCACGCTCAATCGATGCGGTACGGGACAACCTTTCACCCAACAGCCCAAACGTCGAACCGGTCACAACGAAACGAGCAGGAGGTTCCCTACACGAAGCATCTCTCTATGCCTGTTAGCAGATCTCCACCTTGCTGCCCTCAGCCTACACCTATAAACCGGTGTGTTATGCCTCGACGCCCGGAGGTTTAGGATACATCGGTTTATCGGGGCCCATATATCCGAAATGCCTTCAGTATGTTCAACCTTGATCAGCGTGTGCCGCACAGGGATCGTTCCTCAATCGACACGGACAGGGCTGCACACACAAGACTTCCTCTCGCTGCGCCCTAGCCCCTGCCTAGTCTCATTTTCATTACTAAAGTGATCTCACATCACTCGAACCAATCCCGTGTGTCCCAAGCCTAACTCGCGAGTAGATTCCAACTACTCGACTTGTACCAAAGTCCTATGAATCATTAAGCATAGCCTGTCAACTCGAGGTCTTAGACACTACCCTCACTCTTATAGGAAAATTCTGGTTATGCCAGTGGGGTCCCATCCATCCTACACCTAATGCACATTCATACTTCACACTAGATATGTAAACAAAGCAAAACTTTATAAAAGGGGTTAATGCAAACCGGGGCTTGCCTTGTTGCTGCTGGTCAGTGATTAGGGCTTCGTCCGGAAGAAGGAAGTCGAGCACTTCCGGAATCTCCTCGCCTTCAGCGACTACACGTTAACGAGATACTGCATGTCAATTCAAATGCAATGTTTAGAATTGAACGAGTAATTACTAGAATTCTAGCTAACCCTCCCCTTTGGCTCTAAAATTTTTATGGTGGCTTGGTAAGGTCTTAAACATAGTTTTGATAAAGTTTCACTTGAAACAAAGTTCATTTGACCTTGTACAAATAAAAGCCTATTTGGTCAATATTAGAGTCTCTAAAGAATTCCAGTGGTTTTCGTGGCTCCAACCATTACTTTCTGGAAACTAGAATTTGAGATGGTTCTAATGGAATTGGTTTCATGTCATTTGAAGAATTCTAGAGAAAGTTATGCCCTAAACAAGATTTGAGAAAATCTGAAAAATGTTTCTGTACATTTTTCTATTTTCTCAGGGCAGTTCACTTAATCACCCCATTAGGGGGACTAAATGAACTTGGATGACATGACCCCACGGTCTTGTCGAGCCAGGATCACGCTGAGGGGTGCTGCGTTGCACAGCACCGAATAACACACATCAAAAGTAGAAAGCGGAAGCAAAGTTTTATTACATAAACCAGTTTATGAACATTTTTACAACAAAATATGTCCAGTCTACACTCACGGGCGTAGACTACGCATCGAGTTCACGTTCAGCCCGTGAACGTGTCCCCGCTAGCACGCACACACACTAACACGACGGCGTGCATGACTCCCACTCGATGAGGTTCCCCTCCTGGGGTTCCGCCTCCTCCTCCGGAGTTCCTTCCTCATAAAATCCTGCAAAAGCTTCAAACACAAGCAGTGAGCACGAAGGCTCAGCAAGACTGACCCGTCTCTCCTAAACATGAAACTTCTACATGAGGGGTGATAGGTACATGAGGTAAAATAAGTTGCAAAGGACTCGCCTAATTAGTGGAACCTTACTTTCAAGTTTTAGCAGCAGGTTGTGGAGAACCTTACGCTAAGGCACATGAGAGAGCCGCAATCAAACAAGAAACACATTTCTCTCATGTACTTTGCCCAAAGTTGAAAAGAACTTTAGTTAGCTCTAGACTACAGCAAATCATTAACAATCAAAGTCCATCTTTCAATCAGCAACATTTCAAAATTTATCTAGCATGTTGTTTCTACGTCATGGTACAGTGAACAAGTGGTACTCACTGACCGCGAGTGATGGCGATTATAATCGATTTACACCTGCAGGGTTACCCGAATAACCCGTCACGTACGACCGTACTCGATGTTGCCTACAGCAACCATCACGGACGTTGTACGCAACCACCTTTCACCCGTTAGCCAAGTATTGAACCGGTCCTATCGTCCCGAAGAAGTGGTCTCTGCACGCGCATCTCAGTGTCGCCAGCTGATTTACACCTCAATCTCTCAACCTACCCTTTGAACGACAAGCAATACCTCAATACCCAGCTACCCGAGTTACATCAGTTTCCCGGTTCCCATATAGCCGGTAGGTCTTCGGTACTGTTGTAGCTTGTTCAACAGGCCCGCACACGGCTCGGTCCTCAATCGACACAAGCGGAGCTATAGCACCAGGGCCCCAAAGTCCTGCTGCCCTTACTCTCCGCTCGGTCTCATTTTGCTTGCCATGTGTTCCATTTGCTATTTTTACCCGAGTGATGTGCCTCTAGCCTATTCTCGCGAGTAGTTCCAACTACTCGACTTGTACTGAATCCTACTCTATCATAGCATTGCATTGGCAAACGAAGTTTTCAATCCTAATCCCAACCCATGGTTTTCTTGGCTATGCATTTGGGTTTCAAACAAGACTTTAATGCAAGAGATAAGTGGTACCCAAAAAGAAGTGCTCAAAACAATAAAAATTTTGTAAAGAGGTTAATGCAAAGCGAAGCTTTCCTTGCTGCTCTTGGTCATAGGCTAGCTGCTCTTCCGGACTAACAAAGTCTAAGACTTCGGGTTCCTCCTCAACCTTAGCGACTACATGAGATAACAAGTATATGTATCAATTTAAATGCATTTCAATTGAATTTAAACTTGTGAAGATTATAAGTCCCACTAGACAGACCCAATGACTATGAAATTTTTACTGTGGTTTGGATATAACCTAAGCAGAGACTTGGCCAAGTTTCATTTGCAGCAAAGCTCATTTGAGCTCTCCACAAATAATTATGAACTTGACCTTAATTAGAGCGCTTAGGGTGTTCTAGGGATTTTCATGGAGCAATCATGACTTCCTGAACACTAGATTTTCAGAGGATTCTGATGGAGTTGATATCATTTAATTTGAAGATTCCTAGCTAAAGATGTGAGCTAAACAATTTCAGAGAAATTCCGAAAATGTTTCTGAAGATTTTCCATTGTCTCTGGAACAGTTTCATTAATCACCCCATTAGGTGTATGAAATGACCTCAAATGGATCTGAAATTTTTATGGTAGCTCAGGGATATTTTGGTGAACATCCCAGCAAAATTCCAGAATTTTCATCCAAAGGGTTCTCCAGTTAAAATTCTAAACAGTTTAAATTTTGAAGAATTAATTCTGGATAAATAGGGATTTTCATGAAGTGAAACTTGATTTGCTGGAAAGTACTCAGAGAGCTGAATCCAACAAAATTTGTTTAACTTGATTTGGAGTTTCCTAGCCAAAGTTATGAGGATTTGAAGTTTGAACTAAATCTTAAAATCGGGAAAAGTTCAAATCACTGCACGTGGGACCCGGAGCTACGTGTCAGCTCCTCATCGGTTGACACACGCAGCTTCTGAGTCTTTCGCGTGCAGCCGCACCCGATCCGTGCCACAGCAGATCCTGGTTTTAAAATATCTGCCGCTGACAGCCAGGACCCACCCCTTCGTTTTCCTCCCGCCGGTTCCCAGCGCGCGCCCGCGCTCTCCGCTCGCCGGAGCAAGCTGTAGCTCGCCGGCCGGCCGTTCCCGGCGACTGTCCGAGCTAAAACTTGCCGCCTGTGCGTTTAGGACCCCAGGGAACACGATGGTGAGGTGCATTGGGACTGCCGATGACCGGAAGGTGGCCGGCGACATGCAGCGGCCTCTTTTGAGGTTCGGCAGCGTCGGCCCGGAGTTCTACCCCGCCAAAACCTGTACCGACGAGCTCTGCAGCACCAGTGCACCTCTAGGAATCTCGACAAGGCCTCAAAGGTGTTCAAAAATGCCGGCAAGTTGGTCGGCACCGTGTGACGAATTGTGCCCGCCATGAACGCCTTTGATCGAGCTCCAAATCCGTCGCCCCTAGTCAGTTTCATGCAACAGATGCTAAAATGAAAATGATCGCCGGCTAGTTCAGTGTCTATGTGCAAAATTTGGTAACCTAAGAAGGATCAGAGAGCGGAAATTCGAAGAAACCATACAGGAAGCTCGGGTTGAGGCCGCCGGAGCAAAATCTGGAAATTCCCGGTCGATGCTTCACGGTTTGCTCCAAGAATTGGAGGAGAGCAGCACCAACCTAGCGCGCTCCTGTGGCCTGGATCGGTTGACCGTGAGAACCCCTGTGGAGGGCTGTCCACGATCACCCGATCGTCGGCTGACGTTTGGTCGCCGCTGTGGCGGTCGTTTTTGGGCAAGGAAGGCCGGAACATGCTTGTTTCCGGGTCGGGGAGGTGTGTGCGGAGCTCAAGGCAGTGTTTAGCAGCTCGGGGAGGAGAGGGCGTGGGTGTTTCTCCGTTCTCTTGATCAGTCCGAGCAGCGGAGGGAAGAGCTTTGGCTCAGTGTTCGCGCGAGGGAAAAGCAGATGAGGGTGGCTTCGGCAGAGACGAGGAGCGCCTTAAGAAGCGATCAGAACCGCCGACCTGCGCCCGCGCGTGGGCAAGCATCTGGTGGCGCGGCGGCTCCCCCTCGGTGGCGCCCTCAGAGGAAGCCCGAAAACCCGAGTGCTGAAGTTTCAGTCGGTTGAGTTTGATTTAGTTGCTGACACGTGGGTCCCATCTCCCTTTTAACATCTGAACTTAACTCCCTCTTACTGTTATAAACAGTAATCCCCCTTATACACATGGTGATTTGAATTATCTACCCCTGAGCAATTTGAATGGGATAGAATTCAAATTGGTTTGTGTTTGACTAAATTTCAGCACATATGCAGTTTGAAATTCAAATAAAGTTTGAATTTGCTAAACTTAGCTCATGTCAAGATCAACTCCAAATGGAGTGAAAATTGGTGTGTGAGCTCACAAAAATGTGCTGAGTAAGAATATGCCTCCCAATTTTGAATTCATGGGATGAAAAACAGATTGAATTTGAATTTGAGTTCAAACCACCCTCTTTCTAGCTATACCCAAAAGGACTTCAAAAAAGGTTTTGAATTTTGGTGAAACATGGCATGGACATTCCTAGCAAGGTGTTGGAGTTTTTCATATGCTCAGCCCCTAGATGATGCATGTGGGAAATGCCACTTTTGCATTTTGTGAGTTTATTCTCTAATGAGCATGTTGATGGTGGTTACTTGCTCTTCAAATGTGTTCATGAAGTTTCTTCAAATGAAGGTTGTGTGTGGTGATGAACACTTTGAATATGTGCCAAAAACTCAGGCCCTTACATTGGATGGGTCTGAAAATTTTACTGTGACTCAAGGATTTTCCAATGAACCTTCCAGCCAAATTTCAGAATTTTTCATAAAGTAATTCTCCAGATAAAATTCATAACAGTTTAAACTTTAGGGATTTAATTCTAGAAAACTATTAAATTTCATGAGCTGAAATTTGTATTGCTGGAAAGTACTCAAAATTATGAGTTCAGCAAAATTTGGTTCACTGAATTTGGAGCTCCCTAGCACAAGTTCTATGCATTTGAAGTTTGCACTAAAACTGGAAAATCCCCACAATGTTTAAACTCTGCGGGTGGGTCCCACCACCCGACTTCTTCCTCCTCGCACGCGCCCGCGAGTTCAGCGGCGGTGTACTCGGGCGAGGTTCACTGGAACTGCCTTCCCGACTGCCCCCAGCGCTAGAACTGGCCGCCTAGCCTTATCTCGCCATGTGGAACTTGCCTCAGGGGTCGGAGCTCGCCGGCAGTGACCGGAAACGGCCGTGCTACGTCCACCGCAGAGGTTAGGGCTCCGGCGAGGTCGTTCTCGCACTCTGAGGCATGAAAAGGTTTACGGTTTTCTCGGGGAGAACCAGTGGTTCATGAGGAACCCGACGTGAGCAGCCTCGGAAGCTAAAAATGTCTGCACACCTACTCTCGACGGTGACCCAAGCCGTGTTTGCACCTGCGGCTATGGAAACTGCTATAACTCGGCCATTCATGGATGGTTTTGCACAGTTCTTCCTCGAGGAGGGGCACTAGGAGGTGTAGGAGCTACTTGCGAGCTAGCTTGATCATTGACTCAGCGTGTACGCCGAATTTTGGGTTTTTGCCGAGCTCGGTTAGTTGCACTAGGGTTCGGGACTTTCTAAAATTCTTGCTACCCGATGGGTTATTTGGTGAATGGTTCGCGGCTACACCATCTAGGGATCCCCACGCACCTTTCTTGTGTAGAACGCGGTCGACGAAGATGGCCGGATGGGGCTGTCACCGGTGAGCCAAAGCACGGCTCCGCCGGTTCCTCCCGGTTTCTCGACTTCGACGGCTTACACCGCTCACAATCGAGTGCAGCTTGCTGGAACAGCACGGGGAACAGCTAGAGCACGCCTTGGCGCTTCTTATTGCTGCAGGGACCGTGGGTGCTCGATGATCAGCACGGGTGCACGCCGGGGCTCAGAGGCGCGGACGCTGCGGCAGGTTTTTCGCGCGCGCGGGCGCTGGGCAGAGCAGCGCAGGCGAGGGAGGCAGCGAACTCAGTTTGTGCTGTGTATGTGGTGATCGGGAGGGGCGCGCGAGCTAATCAAGGTGCATGCTGGCGAGGCCGTGAGGCGGCAACCAGTCCCGGCGGCTGACCGACGACCACCGAGTCGGTTCCCTGCTGATCACAGTCACTGACCAGTGGACCTCCCCCTCTAATTCCTTTTCCAATTTTGCATTTGCTGTTTTTGCTGAAAATATCCCCAGCTACTCACAATTAACTGTGAGACTTAAGAACCAAGTCATAGTTTGAATTTGGTTTCCAAAATTTGGATTTGGTTTTGTTAAATTTGCTTCACATTTGAACTGAAATTCAAATTCAGTTTTGAATTATTGCAAATTTGGCTCCCGACAAGATGAAGTCCAATGGGGATGAAAATTGGTGGACTAACTCAGAAAAATGTGCTGAGTTTGAATATGAGGTCAGCTTTTGAAGTCAAGTGATCAAAGTTGCTTCAATTTGAATTTACATTCAAATTGGCCTCTTTTTCAAATGCCTCCAAAAGTGCCTCAAAAAGTGTTGGATTGGCATGAAATTTGGCCTGAACCTTCCCAAGACTATTTAAGTTCTAGGGGTGAGCTCAACCTCTCATGTTCATGTGTTTAAATCCTACTTTGTGAAAGTTAGGGCTTCCCCCTCTAATCACCCTTTTGATGGAGGTTACTTGCTCTTCACAATTCTTCACAAGATATCCACAACAAAAGCTGTGGTGTTGTGAGGTGATGAAAAATTTTGCAAGTCCCTTTTCTTGGGCTTTTACACAGCCAAGCTTTTCATACGTATTGTCTTGCTGCAAAGCTCAAGGAGAGCACAAGCCATGGAGACCATTTCGAGAGTGCTCACAGTGCACTCCGCAATGTGCTCCTTCCGACGATCAAGCGACTCAACGAACAATATAATAAGTTGCATCGTCTGAAGAAGGTGAAGAGGAAAAGCCGTGTCGACATCACGGCTTTGCAACAATAAGTGCAGGCTCTGACCTAGCAGAACGAGGTCCTTACTCAAGAGCGGGACTACACTATTGAGGAGGGGCAAGGCTGGGAAGAGGACTACAACCAAGCCATGGACGAGGTGCACGCCTTGCAGGACCTCGTACCCCCGGTAATGGGCATACCGATGGTCGGTGCCGTACCCGTGGTCTTGGGTCTTCCAGCAATGGGAGAACCCGAGCCAGAAGAGGAGGTTGTAGACCCACAGCCACCGGCAGAGGTACCGGAGGAAGACGACCCTCAGGAGGTCGAGTTCTACTACAAGTAGGGGGTCACTGTTGCCAAGTAGGGCAGCTGGGGTAATGTAACCCAAAATTTTGTATTCGGTGACATGTCGTGTAGACAGTAGTGTATGTATAGGTAGTGACGACATGAGCACGACTTCTGGAGAGCTGAGAATAATGTATCTTGTATCAAGTTTATGCTTTATCAATATATGTGAATGTTGTGCAAGTTATTCATGTGTTACTTCAATACCTACTGTTGCGAATGGAATTTTTAAGTATGACATGTGCTGATCGCTGCTGTTTTGAATTTCAGAATGACTCGTACTCGTGCCAACCCGGACGTTGGGGGTTCCAGTCAGGGGGAGAAACCTCCCAACAACCTCCCGAGGACTCCTCGGGACAGCAACAGCAGCAACAACAACAGCAACAACCGCCACCACCAACGGAAGCTATTATTCCATGGTGGCCTGAAAAACAACCAGAACCCGACCATTTCTGGGCCATATCCCCTTATTCTTGGTCGAGGAGGGCCGCTAGGAATTGAGGAAGGTGTGCAAGCTCACCGGAGCTGGGTTTTGACTGTGCCGCCAGAATTTTTGGTAGACCGACCCCTACCGTATGCACTAGCTTTCAGGATTCTTAGGAGTTCTCTGCGCTCGGTCTATCAATGGCTACGAGGGTTGCAGCTACACGATCTGGAGACTAAGGCGCACCTTTTTCGTGTAGAAGTCAGGCAGTGAAAATGGCCGTGGTGTGCTGTCCATGGGGAGCAACCTCGGTTTTCCGCCGGGTGGCCTCGGTCCTCAGCTGCGATCGTCGATTGGTGGCTGAATGAAGCGCTAACGCTGCAAAGTAGCAGGGTGGTTAGCTAGAACACGCACTGGTGCTCCTTTTTTGTGTTGGAGGCTTGGGCAAAAGCCGAGCAGGTGCCGGCGTACCGGGGAAATCGGAGGAGCGGCGCCGGTGAGCGAAACAGAGCCGGTGTGCGTGCTGTTTTTGCAGAGAAGCAAAGCGTATGGCTTGGTTGCATGGGGAGGGAGTCATGTAGAGGAGGCGATCTGCTGCCTGGTTGCCAGCGCGAGAGAGAGGGAACCAGGAGGTGGATGCCCGGGCGGTGGCGCGCGCGCGGCAGCTGGCTGCCTTCGGTTGACTGAGAAAACAGAGAGAACCTTGGGGGTTAAGTCTATTCCACCCAATGACATGTGGGCCCCACTGGTCAGTGCTCCCCCATCCCTCAAAAGATCTCCAAAAATTTGGCAAGTGAGTAATTCAAATGTTTGGAGTCTCAGACTGAGCTACATTTGTATGGTTGGAGAAGTTTCCCTCAAATTCAAATGTATATTTGTATTCTTTGCACATTTGGATCCTTTTTGGACAAATGGGTAGCAAACCTTTTCAAAAATTATTGAAACTTTGCCTCCCCACTAATTTGGACCTAAGGAATCCAAATATGCACTTTGATCCTTCTGTTATCTGCTGCAACCATGAGTTTGAATGCAACAGTTTTGACTCACCCTTATGTCCTCCCCTCATTTGAATTTTGGGTTGGACATTATTTCAAATTCTGATTTTCAAACCCTCCCATTGCACTTGAGTACTTCAACTCAGTGGTCTTAATACAACTAGGGTCCAAACATGTAAATGACTCTAAGTTGGTATTTGAACACCCTCTCATGTGTTATCGTATGTGTAGAAATCCTACTTTGTTAAAGTGTAGGCTTTCCCCTCTAATCACTCTTTTGATGGAGGTTACTTGCTCTTCACAATTCTTCACAAGATATTCACCACAAAACTGTGGTGTTGTGAGGTGATGAAAAGTTTTTGCATGTGCCTTTTCTTGGGCTTTTACATCCCTCCCCCCTTAAAAGAATCTCGTCCCGAGATTATAAAGGAAGAGATAGCGATGTAATAGGGACTTACCTGTGTTGAGATGCCATGAACTCCGGGTAGTTTGAGCGAAGGAATTCTTCGCTCTCCCACGTCGCTTCTTCGGCGGTGTGGTTGCTCCAGAGTATTTTGTAGAACCACAACGTTCTGCTACGCGTGGTTCGGGCTTTCTCATCAAGAATTTCCACCGGATACTCATCATATGTCAAATCCGGTTTCAGCTCGCCGATGTCTTCAGTAGGAACAGCGGCTCTATGCTTTAAACATTTTCGCAGTTGCGAAACATGGAAAACGTCATGGATACCAGCAAGGGATGCCGGTAGCTCCAGTACATACGCCGCTGGTCCACACTTCTCGGTGATAACATAGGGTCCAATGAAACGGGGAGCGAGCTTCCCCTTGACGCCAAACCGGTGCACGCCCTTCATCGGAGACACGCGGAGGTACACGTGTTCACCGACGTCAAAGTGCAATGGTCTACGCCTCTTATCAGCATAGCTCTTCTTCCGGGATTGAGCGGCCTTCAAATTAGCTTGAATCGTTCGAACGCGCTCTTCGGCGTCGTTCACCACATCAACCCCGAATGTGACCCTTTCACCGGACTCACACCAGTTTAATGGGGTGCGGCATTTACGACCGTAGAGAGCTTCGTAGGGTGCCATCTTGATAGTCGCCTGATAGCCGTTGTGGTACGAGAATTCCGCCAATGGTAGGTGATTGTCCCAGTTCCTACCATGGTGGATGGCACATGCTCTCAACATGTCTTCCAGAACCTGATTCACCCTCTCTGTTTGGCCATCTGTCTGAGGGTGGTAGGCGGAGCTTCTAATCAGTTTAGTACCCAAAGAAGCATGCAACTGCCCCCAAAAGTGAGACACAAACAATGCACCTCGGTCTAAGACTATGGTTTTGGGTACGCCATGCAAGCATAGAATCCTGGCAATATATAACTCCGCATATCTGTTGGCATGGAAATGTGTATGCACAGGGATGAAGTGAGCTGACTTGGTTAGTCGGTCAACGATCACCCAAATGGAATCATGTTTGTTGGATGTTAAGGGCAATCCCACAATAAAATCCATGATCACGTCCTCCCATTTCCATGCTGGAATTTTCAGGGGTTGCAATAGCCCTGATTTCCTCATATGATCAGCCTTCACTCGTCTACACGTATCACACTCGGATACGTACTTCGCTACCTCCCGCTTCATCCGTGTCCACCAAAATGTCTTTATCAAATCTTGGTGCATTTTGTTGCTGCCCGGATGAATGGAGTATTTAGACAAGTGAGCTTCATCGAGGATCTTTCTCCTCAGTTGCATATCCCGGGGTACGACTATGCGGTCATTGAACCATAGCGTACCCTCCTCATCTTTCCGTAAACACTTGATCTCTCCATTGTCTATTCGTCTCCAGAGACGTGCCATACCCTTGTCAACCTTCTGAGCTGCAATGATGTCCTCCCTGTTTGTAGGAATGAGGGCAAGGTTGTACAGCAATCCATAAGGAACCAAGTATGAACTCGGCTCTTCCTCCTCCACCGGTGTAATGGTGAGGTGATGGACATGTGATTTCCGACTAAGCGCGTCGGCAACCACATTCGCCTTGCCGGGGTGGTAATGGATCTCAATCTCATAATCTTTGATCAGTTCTAACCACCTCCTTTGCCTCATGTTCAGCTCTTTCTGAGTGAAAATGTATTTCAAGCTATTGTGGTCGGTGTAGAGATGCACTAGATTCCCCAAGAGATAGTGCCTCCACATTTTTAGCGCCAAAACTACTGCAGCAAGCTCAAGATCATGAGTCGGATAGTGCTGCTCATGGTTCTGAAGTATGCGTGAGCCATACGCGAGCACACGTCCTTCCTGCATCAACACGCAGCCGAGCCCGAAACCAGACGCGTCACAATACACGTCGAAGGGCTCTGTTGTATCCGGCTGAGCTAAGACCGGGGCTGTTGTGAGATGCTTCACCAATGCTTGGAACGCTCCTTCACACACCGTGTTCCAAACATATTTTGTTCCCTTCTTCAGCAATTCTGTCATCGGCTTAGCGAGCTTGGAGAAGCTTGGAATGAATCTCCGGTAGTATCCCGCTAACCCGAGGAAGCTTCTGACTTCATGAACTGAAGTGGGAGCTTTCCATTTCAGCACTTCCTCTATTTTGCTTGGGTCGACCGCAATGCCTTCAGCTGAGATGATATGTCCCATGAATGGCACTTGGCTGATCCAAAACTCACATTTACTGATCTTAGCGTAGAGCTTGTAATTTTGCAATCGTTGAAGAACGATCCGCAAGTGTTCGGCATGTTCGGCTTCTGTCTTGGAGTAAACCAAGATATCATCAATGAACACTACCACGAACTTGTCCAGCTCCGGCAAGAACACCGAGTTCATTAGATACATGAAATGAGCTGGAGCATTTGTGAGACCAATGGACATGACGAGATATTCATATAATCCGTATCTCGTCAAGAATGCCGTCTTCGGGACATCCTCCACCAGGATCTTTATCTGGTGATATCCAGAGCGAAGGTCCATCTAGGAGAACACACTTGCACCCACAAGTTGGTCAAACAATATGTCGATGCGGGGCAGTGGGGAATTATTCTTGATGGTGACGGCGTTGAGCGGCCGGTAATCCACACACAGCCTCAAAGTTTCATCCTTCTTTTTAACAAACAGCGCCGAGTATCCCCAAGGCGAGGAACTCGGCCTAATGAAACCCTTGCTTAACAGATCATTGAGATGTTCTTTTAGTTCAGCCAACTCATTGGGAGCCATTTTGTATGGCCTCCGTGATATGGGCGTAGTCTCAGGTGCAAGTTCAATCTTGAACTCGACGTCCCGCTCAGGTGGCATGCCCGGAAGATCATCCGGGAACACGTCAGGGTACTCCCGGACTACGGGGATGTCTTCTAACTTGAGAGCTTCAGCATTATTAATTGCTAAAACTTCCCGGACTTGAGTGTCTAACACCATGGAATGCGGACGGTGGAATGGAGAGTTTAAATGAACCGTCCATGTCTTAGTCCCCAGGACAGCGCCATGGTATTGTAGCCATGACATCCCTAAGATTGCATCAATCTTTTGCCCCATAAGGATTATCAAGGTGGTGGGATATAGTTTCCCACCTAAGCACAGAGGTGCCTTTGGGATCATCATATTTTCTGAAATCTTCCTTCCCTGTGAGCAGATCATATAGGTGCAGTCGGTTGGGAAGACTTGCATTTGATGCTTAGCCACATAGGATGCACTTACAAAGCTGTGGGTTGCACCAGAATCAAACAGTATGATGATGGATTGATTGTTGAGAGTAAACGTACCCGCCAGCACGTTGTCTCCCTCTGGGGAGTCCTCATTGTCGAGGTTGCGGACGCCCCCAGTCCGCTGACCAACCTTCTTGACCGGAGGTCGGCCTCGAGCACCGCCCTGGAACTGGGCTTGCCCGCTGCTTTGCTGCCCCTGAGGACAGTCCTTCGCGAAGTGGCCCGCCTGGCCACACGTGAAGCAGGTGAAACGGGGCGGTCCCCCGCTGATCGGTGGACGGAAACCCAGGGCGCGTTGTGGCGGTGGGAACACCCGGGGTACCGTCTGCTGCTGCTGCTGCTGTCTCGGTGGTGGCATCGGCGGTCAGAACGGAGGTGACTGAAAAGATCGTCCCCCAAACCGTTGAGGTCGCGCCGGTGGGTGCCATGCTGTCCGGATGGTGTCCGATACACCATGCGGTACTTCTGGGGAGCGCCACTCCCACCGCTGGGTGGAGCGCTGCGCTTCCGCTGCTCAGCTGCCAACTCCCGCTGAGCGTCCTCTTGCATGATCGCGGCATTGACTAGGTCGTTGAAGGTGCCGTGATTCCATTGCACGAGATGCGTCTTAATTTCGGGGTGTAACCCCCGATAGAAGTGGTCCCGCTTTTTCTCCTCGGTGGAGATGTAGTCTGACGCATATTGCGCCAGATGGTTGAAGGCACGGGAGTAGTCATGGGCACTCCTCCCGCTCTGCTTCAGCTCCAAGAATTCTTGGAACTTCCTCTTCATTATTCCGGGAGGAATGTGATAGGCGCGAAACGCCTCCCGGAACTCTTCCCACTCCACGGCATGGCCAGCCGGACGTGAGGCGATATAGTTCGCCCATCACGCACCAGCGGCACCGTGAAGCTGCTGCGCCGCGAACAGAGTCTTTTGCCGCTCCGTGCATTGGAGCAGCCCGAACTTGGACTCGATTGTCCGCAGCCAGTTGTCGGCCTCCAGTGGTTCTTCAGCTTCTGTGAACACTGGAGGGTGCGTACTCATGAAGTCCGAGTACGACACCTCACGGGGCTCACGAGGCCCTCTGTCTTGATGCCCCTCCCCCCCCCCCCCCCCCCCCGGCCTGGGACATATTCTGCACGGTCGTGCGGAGCAGGTCGGTCTGCTCCTCACGACCTCCCACCAGTGCCGCTATCACATCCGCTAGAGTAAGCGGAGGCGGTGGTGGCGGCTGCTGCTGCGGGGTGCTGTCGTAGGCCGGTGGCTGGGAGTCATCATCTCCCTGTTGGCTAGAGCCACCAACCTCGTGCGTGGTCCTAGTACGAACCATCTGCAACCATACGACAATAAACATCAGTCCCGCAACATATTGCATGCAGTCCAATAAAAATAGGCGTAAAAACATAATGACAATAAAACATGCGATACATCTCGTATGTAGATAATGTAATAACTTTGCACAAGCTACACCATTACCATACCAAATAAAAGCTAGTTTAATCCGACTTGATGAACCCCCTCTTTGGAAGCTCACCACAACTAGGTTTGGTCACTACGAGACGTTACTATCGCGTTGTCATCACGTAAACCACCCTTTTATCTTCAATACGACACAAACATGGTCTCTAGTAAAAGAAACTTGAGTGAGACCTATACTCAAATATTTTACTAGTTGAATATAACCTCTCATGAGTATGTTCTACCCCATTGGGAGTACTCAAACCCCCTCAAGGGTACAACAACCTCTCAATTGAGTTCAACTGTCATTCCTCTGTCAGAATGACCAGTTTTTACATATTCCAGGTTTTGATCTGGTTCTGAGCAGTTTCATGACTCAAGTTGAATACCAAATTTAAAGTTAACCTCAGTATCTTTCCAACCAGTATTCATTTGCCCTCAGATCACTTTGATTAAAAAGTTATGGTTCTTCAAAGTCAACAGAATTTCTGGAAGAATTTTAACAGCACCTCCTTGGAAGTTGCTGCTCTCAACTCTGGCTTCCACTGGATTCTGTGCTGTACTTTCAGAAACTTTGAATTGCAAAGATGTAACACATCTTCTACCCTTTTTAAATATGTATCATATGACAATTTTAGATTTTCTACTGGGAGTTATGTTTGAAAAACAGAACAGTCCAGAGAGTGTTTAACTCTGTCCGAATTCTGGACAGTTTACAATCCTCTGGGATTTAAGCCATCTTAAGGTGTGTTTCAGCTCTGGCAGTCTACAACAAAGTTGTAGAGTACTTAAATAACTTTCCAGAACTATATACCACACCTCCCTAGGCTAAAAGACCTGTGAGTTATTCCCTGTTGAAGATCAGCAAACTTGCTGCCCAAAATAGAGCACTCTGTTTTTCAGTATTTTGGAACTACACTCATCACTCTTCAATTTTCTACCCAGCCAGGGTCCTAAATATTGAAGCTAATGATTTTGACTCCTTGATATCATTATTTTTCATGCATATGCCTATGATATCTCGGTACTACATTTCTCACAAAAGAAAATCGTAACCGGATTATACCGGCATATACGTCTCAAGTGTGGCACTAAACGGTCTCTCGCACACGTTTACTACACGGATACATACGTGGTTAGTACCTGCAGAAGACCACACAATAATGGTGTACTCAAGGGTTGTTTTCATTTCCGGCAGGATCATATTAAAAATAAATACAAACGCCCTTATCATTGCCATACGACCGTCCTTGAGTTAGGTCACGTCTCAAGGTACGTGATCGTGTTTCAACACCACACGACGGGGAACCCGAGTATGTAATGAATGGGTCGTCACGGTTGGGAATGTTATCAGCCCAACAGATACCACCTACTGCCCTGCAGGGCACGCCGATGGCAAGCGCTACGTATGTCCCCCTGGGCTACTTCCAGACGAACACACTCTCGCGTTACTGACCACGCGATGGGGTCTCCACTTACTTGCCTAATGCACGCTAGGAATCAACGTTTCATATAAACTCAGGAACATGAAGAGTCCAAGAGTTTCATATTGACATCTCACACCAAGCTGTGAGACCTATCCCTGAACCACGTTCCTCGTCAGGGGAGCTAACCAAATTGAACCGCTTTCGGTGGCGTTCCTTACCATTCTTACCAGAGAGTAGGTGCGTCGTTACATAATTGAAATTCAGAATTAAAACACAGAAGTTAGTCTTTGCCACATTAAGTAACTATGCTAATATAGTCCTTACTTGGGCAAACTACCGAATCCTCACCGTAACCCAAAGAGCACGTCACATACGCCCACCCGTGGAGCTGCACAGCACGCTCACTCGATGTCGTACGGGACAACCTTTCACCCAACAGCCCAAACGTCGAACCGGTCGCACCGAAACGAGCAGGAGGTTCCCCACAGGGAGCATCTCTCTATGCCCGTTGGCAGATTTCCACCTTGCTGCCCTCAACCTACACCTATAAATCGGTGTGCTATGCCTCAACGTCCGGAGGTTTAGGCTACATCGGTTTATCGGGGCCCATATATCCGATACGCCTTTGGTACGTTCAAACTTGATCAGCGTGGGCCGCACACGGATAGGTCCTCAATCAACACGGACAGGGCTGCGCACACAGGACTCCCTCTTGCTGTGCCCTAGCCAACTTAGTGAAGAATTAATTCTCAGGTAACACCCCTGTTCATGTCCAACTTAGTGAACTACAATTTCAGTTATAGTCCATAGAGTTTGCATGAATTTTCCTAGCATTTTTGGAGCTAAGGTTTGTTCAGAACTGAATTTCTGAGTTTTGGAAATTCTCTGAAAATGTTTCTGTATTCAAATGAACACGACACCTTCAAATCTGAATTGCCCTGATCAAATCAACTCCAAATGGTATGAAACTTTTACAGGTGTTCGCTAACATACTAAAGAATATTCTGGCAAAATTTGACGATTTTGGATAAACCAAACTCCCTCTAAAATTCTTTTGCTGAAAAGATTTAAAGAATTTTCCAGAATTAAATAATGGATTTCATACTAATTGGGTTTCATATTTGGATTGTACTCTATTAGAGGAGTCCAACAAAATTTGTTTCACAATTTTTGGACTCTACTACCCCAAGTTGTGGCCCTCCAAAGTTTAAACTGAAAACTGGAAATTTCAAAATGTTCAAATGCCTGCCAGTGGGTCCCACCCGGCAGGTCTTCCCGTTCCTCAGGCCAAACAGGGGCCCACGGCTGCGCCCTCCGGCAAGCATCACCGGAACCGCTTTCCCGGCCATCTCCCGACCCCAGACTCGCCGCCCCGCCCTAACTTGCGACGCTGAACTCGGCTCGGGGGTCACCGGCGGCCGTAGCTCACCGGAACAGGGCGCCCGACGGTGACAGCGGCTGTTAGGGTTCCGGCGTGGTCGAGAATGCGCTACAACGCATCAAAACGATCGGAAAAGGGTCGTTGAGCACCGCGGAAGCTCGAGGGTGATGAAAATGGCCGCCAAACCCTATGAAAAGGTCGGCAACCTAGAGCTCCACGGTGACCCAAGCTATTATTCCATGGCGGCCCGAAAAACAACCAGAACACGGACATTTCTGGGCCATTTCCATTGATTCTTGGTCGAGGAGGGCCGCTAGGAAGTGAGGAAGGTGTGTGCAAGCTCACCCGAGCTGTGTTTTGACTGTGCCGCGAGAATTTTGGGGTAGACCGACCCCTACCCGTATGCACTAGCTTTCGGGATTCTTAGGAATTCTCTGCGCTCAGTCTATCAATGGCTATGAGGGTTGCAGATACACGATCTGGAGACTAAGGCGCACCTTTTTTGTGTATAAGTCAGGCGGTGAAAATGGCTGTGGTGTGCTGTCCACGGGGAGCAACCTCGGTTTTCCGCCGGGTGGCCTCGGTCCTCAGCTGCGATCGTCGATTGGTGGCTGAATGAAGAGCTAACGCCACGAAGTAGCGGGGTGGTTAGCTAGAGCACGCACTGGTGCTCCTTTTTTGTATTGGAGGCTCGGGCAAAAGCCGAGCAGGCGCCGGCGTACCGGGAAAATCGGAGAAGCGGCGCCGGTGAGCGAAACAGAGCCGGTGCGCGTGCTGTTTTTGCAGAGAAGCAAAGCGTATGGCTCAGTTGTGTGGGGAGGGAGTCACGTAGAAGAGGCGAGCTGCTGCCCGGTTGCCAGCACGAGAGAGAGGGAACCAGGAGGTGGATGCCCGGGCGGTGGCGCGCGCGCGGCAGCTGGCTGCCTTCGGTTGACTGAGAAAACAGAGAGAACCTTGGGGGTTAAGTCTATTCCACCCAATGACATGTGGACCCCACTGGTCAGTGCTCCCCCATCCCTCAAAAGATCTCCAAATATTTGGCAAGTGAGTAATTCAAATGTTTAGAGTCTCAGACTGAACTACATTTGTATGGTTGGAGAAGTTTCTCTCAAATTCAAATGTATATTTGAATTCTTTGCACATTTGGATCCTTTTTGGACAAATGGGTAGCAAACCTTTTCAAAAATTATTGAAACTTTGCCTCCCCACTAATTTGGACCTAAGGAATACAAATATGCACTTTGATCCTTGTGTTAGCTGCTGCAACCATGAGTTTGAACGCAACAGTTTTGACTCACCCTTATGTCCTCCCCTCATTTGAATTTTGGGTTGGACAATAGTTCAAATTCTGATTTTCAAACCCTCCCATTGCCCTTTAGTACTTCAACTCAGTGGTCTTAATCCAACTAGGGTCCAAAAATGTAAATGACTCTAAGTTGGTTTTTGAACACCCTCTCATGTGTTATCATATGTGTAGAAATCCTACTTTGTGAAAGTGTAGGCTTTCCCCTCTAATCACTCTTTTGATGGAGGTTACTTGCTCTTCACAATTCTTCACAAGATATTCACCACAAAACTGTGGTGTTGTGAGGTGATGAAAAGTTTTTGCAAGTCCCTTTTCTTGGGCTTTTACGTAAGGATGAACTTGTAGGCATGTCCGTTTGCTGAATTTACCATCCCATGTTCGTTGTAAACTGCATGTAGAGTTTCATGCCTAGGTGAGTCGGTTAATTCTTGTTGAGCCTTCGTGCTCATGGTTGCTGCTGTAAGTGTTTTTCTGGTGATGACTTCCCCACGGACTCGGGTTACAAGTCCACAGGCGAGGGCTACCCTCCGTCGGGGACCACGGTTGAGTGGGAACCATGCACGCCGCGCTGAGCTGAAGAGTGCCGCTAGTGTGGGTTGCCCTTGGGCTGAGAAACCGACTTTTGCTAGGTAGATGGGTGTGAGTTGTACAAACTTAGTTTCCGCTGTTGTAATATAAACACTAGTTTGAAACTTAAGTATTGTACTATTTTGTACATTTCAGTTAGTTTTCTATGTAATACAATATCGTTCTTATGTTGTGTACTGTCGGCTGTCGCATCGTGCGGCACCACCCTCTGCGATCCTGGACGAGCGGATTCCGGTACGCCACAAGAACACACTTCGTGTTACAAACCACACGATGGGGTCTCCTCCTCTTGCCCCTGAGTTTGCGCACTGGAGGCTAGTGCTATTCATATGTCTCTAAGACATGAAGAGTCTTAGAAAACATATTCACTTCCCGTCCATTGCTGAATGGGACATCCCACACTACTTTCCTCGTATGCGTGAGCTAACCGAAATTGATCGGCTTTCAGTGGCTTTCCTTACCATTCTTACCTCCACGTAGGTGCGTCGTTACTGAATCGAAATTCTGAATGATACCAAACTGTTAGCTTGCCACCTTAAGTAACTATACTAATAATACTCCTTATGTGGACATACTATACGTCCCTCACTCATATACCTCTAAGTTTTTGAAAATATGCTCTTTTCATGCGTGCTATTCCCAATGCGGCTCTGATACCATGCTGTGAGGAGCCTGGCCCGGTGATCGCAGTGGGTGGTGCCGTGCGATGCGGCACCGAACAGCATGCACGAAAAGACACGTAAGAACATATGGAACCATTTTGTTACTCAAGATAAGTTCTTTTACAATATAATGTACACACGCAGCGAAATTAAAATCTAAACTGGACAACTACTCATTCTTGACCCTAACTACGCCGAAGAGAAGTCGTTCAGCACATGAACGCTTCCTACTAGCTCCACCAAGAAAGGCAGCGGCTAGGTGTCTGATGAGTGGAACGAACCATGCGATTCGTCGTCTCACCGAACAACCCTCTTCATAGCAGGCATCCTGCTACCTGCAAAAACAACTCAGAAGCAACCGTAAGCACTAAGGCTAAGCAAGTCTTAACCATCAAACCTAAACATGTAACTCTACATGCATGGGTAGTAAGACAGTAGGAACATGAATTTGCAAAATGTAGCTTGACTAAACTTGATCCTTATATTCAGATTCTTATAGCCTTCATTTTAGTGGTCCTCACGCCTCACAACACCGGAAGTCCACAATCAAACAAGAAACGCTTATCCCGATGTTGCTAGCCTAAGGTGGAAATGAACTTTAGTTGGCACTATCTCTAATTCAGTCAAGGTTCCAATACAAAGATTAATCCATAAACAGCATGTTAAGAGAGTTCCTCTTCTTACTACGTTACGGCGCAGTGGGCAAGTATGCTCAATCCTCTTCCCCGAGCGACAGTGATTCGAATCAATAACAACCCAGAATACATGACACATACACCCACCTCTAAAGACTCTCTCAAGAGCTCTTTATTACGTTGTATGCAGCAACGTTTCACACGACACCCCGACATAGAAAAATGTTTCGCGCCGAGCAGGATGGTCCTCTACGCGGACACGTCGAAGTTGCCCGCTAAAGGATTTACACCTCGCGCCTTCTCAACGCCATTCCCACGTGAAGGATGAGTTTCTATATCACGGTCCATCTATTTACATCAGTTTCATGGGTCCCATACCCCACTATATATATGGTACAGCTCAATCTTGTCCAGCAGGGCCGCATACATACGGTCCTTAACCGACACGGACGGGGCTACAACCAACCTCCACATTTACCTTACCATCCCGGTCCAGGCAAAATGTGGTCTCAAGCATTTTCACACCCATCGCAGTTCGAGACCAACCTTGAGCGCTCCATCCTACAGAAACATCCCCATTCCCATCTCATTTTCCTGAGGGTGCTCTTATCATCAACCTCTCACGAGTAACTCCACTACTCGAACCTTCTCGCGAGTAGCTTTTTACTACTCGACTTCTACCGAGCTAGCTACAACATTAGCCTAGCATCTACTATGAGGCAAAGCCTACACTAAACCTTCTACTCAGGGATGTAGTAGCCATGCAAGTGGGTTTCAAACATCCTAGACATAATGCACAATATCAAGTCTAATAAACATGATGTGAAGTAAAGCAAAATTTAAAACGGTAACGATATGCAAACCGGGGCTTGCCTTGCTCAACGGTTTTGTTATAAGCTAGGAGTTAGTCTTCCTCCAGAGAATCCGCCAAACTCATCACGAGATGGAGATCCTCACTGTGGAGTTGAGTCCTCATCGAACGTTGACGTCACGTGAGCTATTAAGATGAAGGATGCACATGTATTCAAAAGCAATTTAGAAAATGATTCAAAACTGTTGTACCAGTTAACTCACACCTAAAAGGGACAAAAAACAGCAAGGTTTCTGTTGTTGGATATAAACCTTAGAGATGATGAAAGCTAGGTGAAAAGTGATACTAGTAATCACCATGTGATTAAGTCCATTATATGAACACTTAAACCTAAAAGATGGTAGCTCAAGTTCCAAAGGTCCAATGAAGCTGAGAATTTAACCACAGTTTCTATGGAAGGTATTTAGGCAGTGTGCAAAAATTGATCTCAAGAAATGGCTCAAGGTGATCACAATAATTCCTTATGTGATTTTCACTAATCTGCCTTTACCCCCTAGGTATTAATCTTTTCTATGCTTCAAAGTAGACTTTTTGTGAAGTACAGAATGTCTTGACTACATATGAATTGGTTTTACCATTTTTGTAGTTTCCTACATGGTGATATTGATTCTACAAGGTTTGGGAAAAAGTCTGAAAATGTCGCTGTTTATTTTTCCCATTTTTCAGAGACATAAGTAATGAACACATCATTTGACCAAGCAAATGAGGTCCAATGCTTCTGAAACTTTGACTAGAGTTCAAGCAATTTTGGAAGAATGTCCTGCCAAAATTTGGGAATTTTCCAATAAACAGAACTCCTGTAAAAATTCCTACAAGATTTTCCTTAAATGAATTAATGAGCCAAATCCAGGGATTTTCTATGATATCCTGACTCCTGGCTTAATAGGATTGATAGAGTACTCATAAAATCAAGGTATACCTTCTTTTCTGTAAGCCCACCTGCAAAGGACTCTAGGATTAAGCATGCTTGGCCCGGAGGAATTTGGGGATGGGTGACCGACCGGAAAGTGTTCCCGGGTGTGCACGAGTGAGGACAAAGTGCGCAGAAAAGACGAGTGGTGGTCTGTGGGGCCAGTCTATGATCCTAGAGAGCCATCAAAAATGGTATCAGAGCCGACCCTCACAGTTTCATGGGTTTGTACGGGTTAGTGAGAAGGATACGGTAGCGTACGGGTCAGGAACGTGGGTATGTACGCATGACGTGTGGGTCCTCTGTGTGAGACACGGTATGGTACGTATGCTGCTAACCGGACGTACGGTATGCGTATGCCAGTACTGAACGTACGGACGTGGCTAAAGAGGGGACGTTCCTGTCTTGGCATTGACCGACGAGGTCGTCAGTCTTCTAAGGGGGGTGGATTGTGTGATATCCTGACTCCCGGCTTAATAGGATTGATAGAGTACTCATACCATCAAGGTATACCTTCTTTTCTGGAAGCCCACTTGCAAAGGACTCCGGGGTTAAGAGTGCTTGGCCCAGAGGAATTTGGGGATGGGTGACCGACCGGGAAGTGTTCCCGGGTGCGCACGAGTAAGGACAAAGTGCGCAGAAAAGATGAGTGGTGGTCTTTGGGGCCAGTCAATGATCCTAGAGAGCCATCACATTTTCATAAACATTGGGCTGCAACCTTGGATAGTACTCTCTGAGAGGAATCCAACAAAATTTGTTTCACAATTTTTGGACACTCCTACACAAAGTTATGGCTCTCCAAAATTTGAACTGAATTGGGAAAATCTGGAAAATGTTTAAATACTGACAGTGGGTTCCACTTGCCAACCCTCTTTTTCTACCTCATGCCAAACAGGGCAGTGGTGGATCCCTCCGGCAAGTGTCGCCGGAAAGGCCCTTCCCGGCCACCTCCCGACCCCCTGCTGCCCCCCCCCCCCCCCATTTCCCCCCACGCTGAACATGTTGGTGAGGTATCCGGCGGCCGAAACTCGCCGAAAAACAGGGCGCAACGAGGACAGCAAGAACTAGGGTTCCGGCAAGGTTGTGGCGGCTCATTTCTTCACCAAACGATCGGTTCTTGGGCTCTACAGCACCAGGGAATCGTGTAGAAGATTGACATGGGGTCTAAACAAGCAGGGGAGCGCTCCAAACCTATCGGCACCATGCACCCGACATGGTCCAGCGGTATACCCTCGAAAAGAACATGGATTCCTTGCTCTACACTCAATTTCTTGGTCTAAAATCGATAGAGGAGGTGCGCTAGGCAGTTATGATCCTGTGTGTGAAGTTTGAAATACAACCAACACGAATTGAGGATGAATTTTACAATTCCTTACCTCAAGGTCAGTTTCTGCTGCCCGGGAGAAAATCTTGAAATTCTCCCTCTGTGATCAATGGATACTGCTGACCTTCAGAGGTGAGTAACTAGGGTTGTAGGTGCACCGATGGGATAGCTTGCTTGGGCGTGATCACTCCTGGTTTGGGCTGCCCACGGTGACCAGTTCGGTTTTCTTCAGTTTCAACACAGTTGCAGTCGAAACTTTGCTGTTTCTACTCGCACGTGAGCTCGGGACAGTGGGGTGAAGTTGCCAGCCGGCTAGAGCACTCATGGGCGAAGCTTTTTGCTGTGGGATGCTCGGACAAAGGGAGTTTGGTTTAGTTGTGGCGATCGGGAGAAGCAGAGCGGCGTGTTCTGTTCTGCTCGGGAGAGAATCACATGGGAGCGAGGCAGACCGAGGAGGAAGAGAAATGGCTTCGGTGCACTCGCTTCGTGGAGGATTAGACCGAGCAAAATGCGGGAAGCAGGAGCTGGCGCCGGCAATATGTCGGTAGGGTGAGTTGCACCAGCTGTTGTCGCCCTCTCAGCCGAAGAAAGATCAACAGAGTCGTTTTGCACTGTGGTGTGGCTGACATGCGGGCCACAGCACCTGAATATCTCCCCTTTCCGTGCATTAATTTTTTCCACACCGCATTCGTCCAAATTCAACCAAAATTGGACGGTAGATCAAACAAATTATGAGGAAGTCGAATCTGAAATCAGATTTAATTGAGCACGTTTGGTTTGGTTTGGTTTCCAAATTCAAATTTGAATTTATACTCTCCCTCGAATATTCTTCATTATAATTCGTATACGAGCTCCAAAAATATCCAAATTTGGATCACGAGCTCATTGATACATGGGGAATGCATCGGTGAATTCATCTGTATGCATGTGGGCAATCTGAACATGAATTCTTTCAAAAGAATTCAAATTATGTTTAAACTCCCTCCACTCTACTAATAGAGAAGGTGCACATGAGTTAGAGTTTTGAGAGTGAAATTATTTCCCCTAGGTTAACATGTGCTGATCATGGGCTAGAGAATTTTTTTTAACTCCCTCACATGTCCATATTCATGTTCATCATTTCATGTGACACAACTATAGCCTTTCCTTGCCTTAACTTTGTTTCATAAGTTGAAATCAAACTTTACAAAAGTTAGGGCTGTTACATCATCTAATTTGAATCATCCTAGCAAAAGATATGAGCTACACAAGTTCAGAAAAAATCAGAAAAATGTTTCTGGACATTTTTTCTTTTTTCTGGACCAATTTTATTAATCATACCATTAGGTGGATCAAATGAGCTCGGATGGATCTGAAATTTTTATAGTACCTCAGGAATATTACAAGGAGCATCCTGGCCAAATTTCAGAATTTTTCACTAAGGGTTCACCAGTTAAAATTCTAGACAGTTTAAAATTTGGAGAATTAATTGTGTAGAAATAATGGTTTTCATGGAGTCAAACTTGATTTTTTGGAAATTACTCAGACAGCTGAATCCATCAAAATTTGGTTCACTCAATTTGGAGCTTCCTAGCCAAAGTTATGTGTGTTTGAAGTTGAACTAAATCTGAAATTCGAGAAATGTTTAAAGCACTGCACGTGGGTCCCATGCACAGTGTCTTCTTCAACCTCCAGCCGGCGCCCGAGTGCGCGACGCACAGCGGTGGTAGCGTGGCTCGTTCTCGGCCGATACTGCCTAATTCTTGACACGGTTTCTTCCTACGTGATCCTTGAAGGACGCGGCACACGCCGTACAACACCTCGCGCATCGACATCGCTTGGAAAGTGGTCAGCAACGGTGGCGGCGGAATGGAGCTCGGGTCCGACGGTGCTAGCTCGTCTCAGCAGTGAACATGATCAACCAAAGGGTCACAAAAGCACCAATGGGGCACGAGAAAGCTAACCCTGCCCCCCTCTTGGCCGCAGATCACCGGAAAAGTAGACTTCACCGGCGACCCGAGCCATTTTCACTGGCAGCGGCGAAAACACGGCGCTACGCTCACTGGGTTGATCATCTTCACTAAGATTTGGCCTAGGAAATCGTGAGGTGCTACTATAGATTCAGCTAGACACGAATCTCCAGTGATCAAGTGATCGAGACGAATTTCTGGTTTTGGTTTTCTGTGTTCTATACGGCGATCATCAGAAAAAGTTAAATTCTGGTTAATCGGCGCTAAGAGGGAGCTAGGGGGTTCGGGATGAGCTACTAGAATTCGAGGCTAACCTCAGAGAGCTGTTGGTTACACCGGAGAAGCTCGGAGCTGTCCGGGCGATGGTGTTCAGTTGGAGACGCTTCAGGATGAAAAGAGAAGTGGAAACCGGCTCGGGGAAGCTCAAAGGAAGCTGATCACGAGCAGCTGAGGGATGGAGCACGTCGAATGAAGGTCGGCGGTGCCGTTTATGGTCTCATATCGAGGTGGAAGGGGCGGGTTTGGCCGGTCAATGGTGAGGGTGTGAGGTTGGGTGGTGCGGCGGTTCCCTCCAAGTTCTCAGTGCGAGGAGGCATTGGGGCAGTAGCAAAACAGCTTTGTGGCGCCAGGGACTCGAAGATAACGCGCTGGGATACGTCGGCCGTCGGTCACAGCGCTGAGAGCAGTTGCTGTCGCGGCTTCATCACTGTGGCGTCCTTGGGCTCGCACGCAAGGAACCGGGCACCGAGTGTTCAGTCGGTTTGATCAACTGAGAGAATGATAGGAGGGCCCCACTTCCAAATTTAAGCCCCAAACTTAAATCCCTACTGCTATTAATTTTGGGGACCCTAATACCCTTGTCCATTTGAATAATTCACCAAATGTCCATTTGGATTTGAATGATTCAAAGTGTGAGGTGTTTGAAATGAATTTACAGGACATATGAAGTTTGAAATTCAAATTGGGTTTGTATTTGCTTAAATTAGCTCATGTCTAGATCAAATCCAAATGGGGTGAATATTGGTGTGTGAGGTCACAAAAATGTGCTGAGAGTGAATATGAATCTGTAACACCCTCAATTTCACTACCATGCATTGCATACATTTTTCATGTAGAGAAACATTTGAAAAGAAGTAGAAATGGAGAAAGAACCATAGAAATGAAGAAAGAACCATAGAAATGGAGAAAGAACCATAGAAATGGAGAAGGGAATATAGAAATGGAGAAGGGAACATAGAAATGGAGAGAAATGGAAATAATGTAGCTGAATTGAGCCATCCCAAATTTCCCCACCAAATTTCCCATAATCTCCCAAATTCCCCAAAATTCCCGTATGGGGAATTTCCTCCACGTTTGGAGGGAGTTTCCCCCAAATTGGCAGCAGCCTTGAGGGGAGGGAAGCTCTAGGACTCTTTGGTTGAGTCCCAACTTGACTAGGATTCTTTGGTTGTGTCCCAACTTGACTAGGATTCTTTGGTTGAGTCCCAATTGGACTAGGACTCTCCCTTTTACCCGCATATAAACACAACCCCCAGCTCCCCCCCTACACCTTTGGCCGCAGCCCCCCCAACCCGCCGATGAGCCCCGCCATCGAGCCCCAACGTCAAGCCCTGTCGTCGAGCCCCGTTGTCGAGACCCTCCGTCGAGACCCGCCGTCGAGCCCCATCATGCCTCTCCGTCGCCCGAGAAGAAGCCCGACGATCTGCCCTACCATAATTCCCCGCAGAAAAATCCCCCGCTGCTGCCGTTGTTAGGAGGATGGCCCTGTTAAAAGGAGGAAGTGAGGTAGGTCTTCATTACCCATCTTACGACGTCGCCGCTGTTTCTACGCATCCGTTTTCTTCGCCCCCTTCGAGCAGAAACTTTTGCGTGTGGATAGATCATGTTTTGATCAATTTTTGACGGTGGAATTGATCTAGCCGTGTCAAGATCATCAACCACGTCCACACTTGATCCCTATACCCTTGTTCATTATAAAACCCCATGAAAGCCCATTAAAACATGCAAGAACACGTACAAACTGGTTTTATAAACTGCACTATAGGATTTGCATTCATCTACCCCATGGTCGTGAGTAGAAGGACAAGCTCAAGAGGCCGTCTATGAGGAACTACAGCACCAAGACTTCGAGACGCTTGAGCAACACGAACCACGAGAGCAAGGCAAGTGCCCCTTGACCATATTGATCCCATGTTTTGAAACTGTTTTGTTTGTGAAAACTCGTATGCTTGTGTCAACTTGATGGGACACCCTTTTATAGGAGTTTATTAGTTTCGTTAACCATCCTTGTTGCTGGGAAAGTTGATGAGTCAGGTATGGTCGTTTTTCCTTTTTGCCTCGCTTGACTTACGGGATACGGGAATCTGAAATAAAACTTGTTAGCTACTGCACTCATGATATTAAAGATGATGAGAACTTGATGATGTTGATGAGCGTGGAATCGGAGGGATCTAGGCAAGCTTGGTCGTGGATGTTGCTGAATGAGATGGTGGTTTACTTGCCATATATATAAGGACCGGTTCATGCGAGCACATGCCAGGAAAACAGTGCCACCACAAGGCCAAATATGGGTGCGGCTTAGCTGACTAATTAGGTGTGTTGCTAGCTTGTTATGGACTGTTGGATGGTGCGGGTAATGGGAGTCGAAAGGGACTGCCCTGGGAACTGCATGGCACAAGAGGGGCCCATGGGTGGGAGAATGGAGATTCGAGTCTGCCGGTGAAACCTCAGTGGGTCCGTACATCCTAGTAGCCCCTTGGTAAAGGCTATTTTGTGATCTCTTGGCCATACACTGATGGTTGTGTACTGGTATAAAGCACCTGGCCAACTTCCGTGATTAGAGGAAAAACTTGGGATGTTTATTCGTTATGATTGTGGTATGGTCATTTGGATTGGTTTAGGGACTGTTTTTAGTCATGAAAATGAGTTTGGTTTCGGTTATATGAATATCAGATGGTTATGGGTATTCATGAGTATGAGATGAACTTGAGAAAGATTAATGGCTGGTTGAGACTTGATAAATGGTGAATTATGATGAAATAATGTTGCTGTTTTACTTAGTTATATTAGGATTAAACTCATTTAGACTTAGTTGCTGTTTTTACCATGTTTGTGAAATAAAATTTGCTTGCTGCAATGAGCTTTTTATTGCCTACCTTGTTGCAAACTACATGTTGTAGGATCGAAGAGCACGTGAAAAGCTACCAGAGGGGGGGTGAATGGTAGATTAAAACTTTTCGCAGCGGAAACAACAAAAACCCCTCAGCGAAAAATCAATCGGTTAAAGAAACCGTGTGTTCAAGTGTTTTCAAACGTGTTTAACCGTGACAAATCAAGTAGAGAGATAGAGAATCAAGTCACGGATCTAATGCAACAAGAATTACTTCAAAACACGAAGTAAAACTTGAGATACGATCAAAACATTAAACGAAGATCAATCTGTTCTACCCGATATAAAACAGATCTGCAATGCTGCAAAGAAACTCGTGTATATCAAAAACTAAAGATCCGAAGCTCTTGAAAACTTCACATATGATAGCTAATTGAGTTGTGAAGACAACCCAAAAAGAATCACGTCAATCGGATCTGTAAAACTCGAGTTATGAACGAAACACCGAAGCAACGTCGGTCTGTCCAGAAACTCGGCGAGAAAGACTTGACGAACAACAAGTCGGACGAACAAGGCACAAAAGCTCCTCGAAACTATGAAATTTATTCAATAGAAACACAAGAGGAACAGCCCAAAATTCTCTACCCACGAGAGCTCTGGCCTCCCTTGCTTTTATAGCCAGCCCTCAGGCTAAACAATCCAATCTAGGACTCCTACTCCTAATTGGACTCGTATCCTAACTTACCATAACTGCTCAGGACTCTCCTATTCGCAGATAGAAGCAATCATGAGACTTCCAAACACCTTAGGAACGTCCTAAACATTCCTAAAACAACTCAACTTCGTGCCTAGCACGAAATCCTATCATAACCAACTTAAATCTTCCATATTTGAGCCATATCCGACTCAGCCTCAGCCTGAGTACGCAATCCAGCCGGTTGGACCTTTCCGACCAATTCTTTACGTCCACTTCTCTTAATCACGCCTTGGAACAATGTTGCCACGTCCATGCACTCCTTGCACACGTGCAAACACCTTCCAACGACGTACACACAACCTTCATATGCACTGCCCTTGATCCAAACATGCTGCGCGACCTCCCGATCAACTCAACCACATCTCCTCCCGAACTTGGTTGTTGGAACCTCATCTCCTCCGTGAGACTAGTCCAAGGATCCCGTCACCAGCCATGTCTTGAACTCAAGCAACACCTGCACATTAATAAACAACCAATTCTTCCGAGCACAAGTCCTCGACTTGACTCACGTTAGTTCGAAAACCACAACACCTTACATGAGCACGTCACATAATCATGTTGCAAACCATATCAAATGATAACAGCCATAACCACCAAAACACACCAAAAACTTAGCAAATTAATACTAAGCAAACCTTCCCATAAAGATCGTTTGAAACATTGCGAGTTAAAAGAAAAAACAAGACGCTGCAGTTCTACGAGTTGAACTTCACGGGAGCTCCCTAAAAACATGCTCCGGACCTCACAGAAGCTCTCCGGACCTTGCAGGAGCTTTCCGGACCTTACGTCGTACCTTGCCAACACTTGGCGGACCTAACAAAGAACTTGTCGGACCTTGCCACAGAACAATGTTTTGGCAATATTCAAAACTTTGAATGTTAATGCTAACTTTTATCCTAATTGCCAATGTATTCAGCACACATAGGTCTCACAATCTCCCCCTTGATGAATGCATTGGCAACACCAATTAAAATCCGAACATTGGCTTATGAAAAGTTTTGAAAAGCTTTGAAAACTCATTTCTCCCCCTTTATTAATTTCTCCCCATTTTTAAAATCCGAGAAGGAAGAAAGTGTATAACATATGCAAAGTGTAAAAAAAATCTCTCCTTATACATATTTCTCCCCCTTTGACAATGTATTCAGCAAGGTGCAAAAGAGAAAATTTTAAATGTTATGAGCATATTATAACATATACATACAAAACAAAGCTCATCCAAGTCATACTATAAGGTTACTTACACTATCACATCAATGAGATACATAAAGTAGTGTAAGCCATGCTAGAGATCAAATGTATTTTTCAGTTTAAGCAAGTCATGATCTCCCTTACTCAACTATTTCAAAACCTGAAAACATGACACTTGTTGCTGCATTTTTATTATTCATAATCATTTAAGGCACAAAGTTGATCATATGATATTTGCAAGAGATTATATGCCGCATCAGCCTTATTCTAACAAACCAAGCCAAGCCTATGTCATTTGACAATCAGAAGCTTAAGGACATGGTTTTAGTCATACACAATTCCTTCCAAGTTCATATCTTAGTGCAATGATAAGCAATCTCAAAAGAAGAAGTGCGATGCATGCATATTCTCTTGATATTTTCTCAATTTTTTATTTGAAAACTCAACATGTGAGCTGATCACTTGATTAATTTTTTATGATTAAAAGCACTTGTGAGCACGCAACAAGTTCAAAACAGCAAGAAAGTTCGATCATGACCAGATTTAGTGTAAGTAATTATTCCAGTTACTAGTCATGGCAAAAACTACAAAATGTATAACATGAGTAATGTAGTAAGAACTTTCAGCCTGTAAAAGGAATCACAAAGTCATATATGTATGAAATACTATGCTCATATTATTTTAGTTTCAGATTCACACATAGACTTTCAAAGTTTCAAAAACTCCCCCTCAATTTAAGCCATGAGGATGCATAACCCCTATTTCACTATGAATGAAACAAAAACGAGTGAAATCCAAAGGTTTTGTAAAAATATCAGCCAATTGTTGTTCGGTATCGACATGGTTAAGCACAATGTTTCCTTTTTCAACATTATCACGAAGAAAGTGATACCTAATGTCAATGTGCTTAGTTCTAGAGTGTTTCACGGGGTTTTTAGCAATACAAATTGCACTAGTGTTATCACAAAACAGTGGAACACTATCTAAATCAACCCCATAGTCCTTAAGTGTTTGAACAATACAAAGAATTTGTGAGCAAGCGCTAGCCGCAGCTACATATTCAGATTCGGCCGTGGATTGTGCAACTGAACTTTGTTTTCTAGAGGACCAAGCAACAAGTGAATTACCAAGAAAATGACAAGCACCCGAAGTACTTTTCCTATCAATCCTATAACTCCCAAAATCAGCATCCGAAAAAGCTTTCAAAGAAATGGTTGAGGAAGAAGGAAGAAAAATGCCAAATTCTTGAGTTCCATGTAGGTACCTGAGAATCCTTTTGATGGCTTGGCGATGTGAAGCACGTGGAGAAGCTTGAAAACGTGCACAAAGACATACACTGAATTGTATGTCCGGTCTTGACGCCGTGAGATACAAAAGTGATCCAATCATACTTCTGTATTCTTTTTTATCGACCGGGTCACCATCTTCGTCAAGTTCAAGTGTTGTTGCTGTTCCCATTGGTGTCCGAAGAGGCTTGCATTTGTCCATGTTGAAGCGCTTAAGAAGGTCCTTTGTATACTTAGTTTGATGCACAAAAGTTCCTTCTTTTGTTTGCTTGATTTGCAGCCCCAAAAAGTATGTGAGTTCTCCCATCATACTCATCTCAAATTCTGAACTCATCATAGCTGAAAACTTGGACACGAGATCATGATAAGCACAACCAAAGATAATATCATCCACATACACTTGAACGAATAATGAGTCATTGCCATGCTTAAGTACAAAAAGATTTTTATCAACCTTGCCCATGGTAAACCCCTTTTCAAGTAAGAATGTTTTTAACCTATCATACCAAGCTCTAGGGGCTTGTTTTAGACCGTACAAGGCTTTGGACAGTTTGTAAACATGATTAGGAAAATTTGGATTTTCAAAACCCGGTGTCTGCTTAACATAAACCTCCTCCTCTATGTAGCCATTAAGAAAAGCACTTTTAACATCCATTTGATATAACTTGAAACCTTTAGATGCAGCAAATGCTAATAAAATTCTTATAGCTTCTAATCTAGCAACAGGAGCAAATGTTTCATCAAAATCTAGACCTTCAATTTGAGTGAAACCATGAGCAACCAACCTAGCTTTATTCCTAACCACAACCCCATCCTCACTTTGCTTATTTTTAAATACCCATTTAGTTCCAATTAATGTGTGACCTTGAGGTGGAGGTACAAGTTTCCAAACATTATTTCTTTCAAAATTTTCTAACTCTTCTTGCATGGCATTAATCCAAGATTCATTTGTGAGTGTGTGTGATATATCCTTGGGTTCAAAAGAAGCAACAAAAGCAGAATGAGCATAAGAGTTTGGATCGCAAAACCTGGACCGAGTGACTCGTTCATGCAAGCTTCCAATGATTTGTTGTGGAGGATGACTTTTGAGTACTTGGAGGGGAGTAGACACTTCACAAGCACCTTCTTCTTCATGTTCGGACCTTTGATTAGGAGGGCTTGTTGATTGAGGAAGGTCCGAACCAGCAGTAGTGACTGTTGGTGCTGGTTGTGGTGCAAAATCAGCAGCTTGATCGTTATTTACTTCTGAGTTTTCGGGCAGCAGCACCACTTCTTCATCTTATTCAATAAAAATACTCTCCCCCTGCGGATATGGATCCGGACCTGCAATATCGGAGCTAGTACTTGGGCTAGCTTCATCAAAAGAAACCTCGCAAGTCTCCACAATTTTGTTAGTGTCAAGTAAAAGCACACGGTAGCCTCTAGTATGAGATGGATAACCACAAACATGCCATCAACAGATCTAGCTTCAAATTTATCAAGATTACCATGTTTCTTAACAAAGCATTTGCAACCAAAAACCCTAAAGTGTGTAACACTAGGCCTATGTCCAAACCGGAGCTCATATGGGGTTTTTCCAAGCTTAGCACGCAAGAAAACACGATTTGAGACATAACAAGCGGTTGCAATTGCATCAGTTCAAAATTTCTTAGGAGTTTGATATTCATCAAGCATAGTCCTAGCCATCTCAACTAAGGTCCTGTTCTTTCTTTCTACGACACCATTTTGTTGTGGTACATAGGGTGAAGAGTATTGATGATCTATTCCATTTTCAGCACAAAAGTGATCAAAGGATTGGTTTTTAAATTCAGTTCCGTTATCACTTCTAATTGCTTTTAATGATCCTGGGTGATCAATAGATAATCTAAGAAATAAAGTTCTAAAATGACTAAAAGCTTCATTCTTAGATGCCATAAAATAAACCCAAGAATATCTGGAATAATCATCAGCAATCACAAGCACATACCATTTACCTCCGAAGGATTGAACACGTGCCGGACCTACTGTGTCAAGATGTAAAAGTTGTCCCGGTTCAGCGGTCATGGTCATTGTGAGAGGAGCATGTGAACCTGCAACAAACTTAGCATGTCTACAAGAAGAGCACACAATATCATTGTCCTTTTTAAGCTTCGGCAGCCCACGTATGCGATCGAGAGCACTAACACGAGTGAGATGATCAAAGCCTATGTGACCAAGTCTACGATGCCAAAAATATAGATCCTTTGTATCATTAGCAACTAGACACCGATGCTTAGAAGTTGACAAATCAAAATCAGCTTTAAAAACTCTTCCAAACCTAGACATGTTAAACAAAAGCTCACCTTTTGAATCTACAACCTTGCAGCAATTTTTAGCAAAGCTAACCTCTAGATTTTCATCTAGCAATTGTGAAACCGAAAGCAAGTTGTATTTCAAATTTTTAACAAGTGCCACATCTTTCAAAGTGTAGAGATTGTTTACTCTAACCGAACCTTTAGCAATTATGAGAGTAGAAGAGTTATCGGAGAAAGTAACATTTTCTACACGTGACACAAAAGAGAGAGAGAGGAGAACCATTCTTTGTTACCGGTCATGTGGCGTGAGCAACCTGAATCCACAATCCAAATGTTCTCCTTCCTCAAACGTGAAACCTACACAGCAGCACAATACGTCGATGACGCAATACTGGGGTTAGTTAAAAGACTTTTAGGAATCCAGTACTGAGTCACACGACGTCCAACAGGAATAACACGCGAAAGCTGAGAATGTACAGCAGGTTTATGAGCCAAACATCAAAATTTTTTGTTCCCAACTACTGACTTAGAAGATGTGTTATATGTAGCACAAAAAACAGTAGGTCCGGGAGCAAGTTTTTGACTCATTACAGCAGGTTGCAAGCTCCGAACATTCGGTCTAGCAGATTTTGCTTGGTTGTTATGTGATCTAGCAAATATTCTTTGTTTCTTATCGTGTTTAGCTAGTCTATAACAAAAATCCATGACATGACCATCTCTACCACAGTAGGTACAATGAAAAATAACCTTATTATTATGTCTAGATGAGCAAGCAACACGTTTATTAGAACCCGAATGGGACAGTACTCCTGCAGATTTGAAAATCACCTCTTTTTGTCTAGGAGCTGTGTTTGAATCAAACCGCTTCCTAATGACTTTACAACTTTAGGTGGGTGTGCCTTAGCATGAGCATGAGAATTAAAACCTAAACAAGTTTTATCATTACAAGACTTGGAAGAATTCAGCAGCAAGTTTAGGTTCTTATTTGCATTAGAAAACCGATCTAGTGTCCTATGCATGTCATCAAGTTTATTGGACAGATCAAAGCAGTTTTCACATGAAGTTTTTCCTTTTAGTTTGCAATTTGAACAATATTTAACTTCATCCACACGTAAAGCATTGTTCAAAATAGAAATCTCATTCATAGCATCATTTAGTTTCTTATTCAGATCATCACATGAAGAACAATGCAAATCAATTGTAGAACAACAAGCATCTTTCAAATTTTTATCATTAAGTGCAGCAAGCTCTTTGTTCTTTTCAATTTCAAGTTCAAGTTTATCAAGTGTAGATGCGTGTGCACTTCTTAAAGAGGATAATTGTTCATAAATCAAATCACATGAGGAACAAGAATCATCACTAGGAATCAAAGTTTTTAAACGATTAATTTCAGATTCTAGTGATTCAATTTTAACAGCATTGTTCCTAAGTTTTTTATCCTTTTTCTTTAATATAACAGTGGCACGAGAAATAGCATCACACATTTCTTCGCAAGTGGGACATACCTCTTCATCGTCGCTGTTGTGTTCTGCCTCCTCGGAGCTTGAACTTGACTTGCTCGCCATGCAGCACATATTTCCCATAGCTTCTTCATCTTCATCACTACCGGTGTCCACATCACTTGAGCCAAAATCTTGAAGTGCAGAGAACATACTATGCACTATGTTGCGCATTGATAAATCTTTCTTCTTCTTATTCTTTGCAAACGATTTCTTCGGCCTTGTTTGCTTTTCTTCACGTGAAGTCGGACCTGAAAGGTTAGGGCACTCTGTACGAAAATGTCCTGTCTTACCACATTCAAAACATCGTTGAGGTCCGGAGCTTCCTCTCCTTGTAGTTCTCACATTTTGCAATGCTTTTGAGAACCGAGTAGAGATGAGTGCAAGCTCCTCCTCTGGAAACTCTTCAATCTGTTCAAGGGTTAGAGAGGACAGCAAAGAGAGTGCACCACTAGATGATGATTGACTAGAACTAGACATGTCACGTTGCGAAACAAATGCAATAGACTTGTTGGGGTTTTTACGTGAGATGATGTCAATTTCATGAGTTTTCAATTTAGAATAAAGCACGTTTAAAGTAAGAGAACTCATGACAGTAGATTCACCAATAGATGTAACTTTCATCTCCCAAATTGACATATCTAATGCTCCTAACAATTGTCTAGCATTTTCAGCATCTGAAAAGTTAACATTGATACTACGCAAGTTGCTGATAATTTTATTAAAGCGAGCAAAAAGGTCGTCAATTGACTCACCGGGTTGCATCTCAAAACGCATGTATTCTTTCTTGAACATATCTTGCCTTACCTCCTTGATCGTATTGGATCCTTCATGGTAGTCACAAAGAGCTTTCCAAACATCATATGCAGATCGGAGGTGTGCGACACGGTCGAAGTCACTTTGAGTCAATCCTTGGATGATCAAGTTGCAAGCCTTGTTGTTGTTGTCAACATCTCTCATGTTTGCAGCCGTAACTTGATCGTTGGGTGGTACATCGAAGTTCCGGTAGACCTTTTCCCATATGGCGAAGCCTTGCGCCTGTATGTAGTAGGCCTCCATCCGCGCCTTCCAAACCTGAAAATCGATGCCATTGAACACACAAGGTTTTGCGGAGTACTTCTCCATGATGGTTAGTCAAAACACGTGCAAATCACAAAGATTAGAGCACCTTGGCTCTGATACCAATTGTAGGATCGAAGAGCACGTGAAAAGCTACCAGAGGGGGGATGAATGGTAGATTAAAACTTTTCGCAGCGGAAACAACAAAAACCCCTCAGCAAAAAATCAATCGGTTAAAGAAACCATGTGTGCAAGTGTTTTCAAATGTGTTCAACTGCGACAAATCAAGTAGAGAGGTGGAGAATCAAGTCACGGATCTAATTCAACAAGAATCACTTGAAAACACGAAGTAAAACTTGAGATATGATCAAAACATTAAATGAAGATCAATCTGTTCTACCCGATATAAAACAGATCTGCAACGCTGCAAAGAAACTCTTGTATCTCAAAAACTACAGATCCGAAGCTCGTGAAAATTTCACAGATGATATATAATTGAGTTGTGAAGACAACCTAAAAAGAATCACGTCAATCAGATCTGTAAAACTCGAGTTATGAACGAAACACCGAAGCAACGTCGGTCTGTCCAGAAACTCGGCGAGAAAGACTTGACGAAAAACAAGTCAGACGAACAAGGCACAAAAGCTCCTCGAAACTATGAACTTTATTCAATAGAAACACAAGAGGAACAGTCCAAAGTTCTCTACCCACGAGAGCTCTGGCCTCCCTTGCTTTTATAGCCAGCCCTCAGGCTAAACAATCCAATCTAGGACTCCTACTCCTAATTGGACTCGTATCCTAACTTACCATAACTGCTCAGGACTCTCCTATTCGTAGATAGATGCAATCGTGAGACTTCCAAACACCTTAGAAACGTCCTAAACATTACTAAAACAACTCAACTTCGTGCATAGCACGAAATCCTATCATAACCAACTCAAATCTTCCATATTTGAGCCAAATCCGACTCACCCTCAGCCTGAGTACGCAATCCAGTCGGTTGGACCTTTCCGACCAATTCTTTACGTCCACTTCTCTTCATCACGCCTTAGAACAATGTTTCCACGTCCATACCTCCTTGCACACGTGAAAACACCTTCCAACAACGTACACGCAACCTTCATATGCACTGCCCTTGATCCAAACATGCTGCGCAACCTCCCGATCAACTCAACCACATCTCCTCCCGAACTTGGTTGTTGGAATCTTATCTCCTCCTGAGACTAGTCCAAGGATCCTGTCACCAGCCATATCTTGAACTCAAGCAAAACCTGCACATGAATAAACAACCAATTCTTCCGAGCACAAGTCCTCGACTTGACTCACGTTAGTTCGAAAACCACAACACCTTACATGAGCACGTCACATAAGCATGTTGCAAACCATATCGAATGATAACAGCCATAACCACCAAAACACACCAAAAACTTAGCAAATTAATACTAAGCAAACCTTCCCATAAAGCAAGTTTGAAACATTGCGAGTTAAAAGCAAAAACAAGACGTTGCAGTTCTACGAGTTGAACTTCACAGGAGCTTCCTAAAAACAAGCTCCGGACCTCACAGAAGCTCTCCGGACCTTGCAGGAGCTCTCCGGACCTTGCGTCGGACCTTGCCTACACTTGGCGGACCTAACAAAGAACTTGTCGGACCTTGCCACAGAAGAATGTTTTGGCAATATTCAAAACTTTGAATGTTAATGCTAACTTTTATCCTAATTGCCAATGTATTCAGCACACATAGGTCTCACACATGTCATACTTTTCCCGCACTTGCTGAGTATGACATGTACTCACCCATGCATTTCCACATATACATCAGCTACAGGAGAAGAATATTTTGAGGAACATGTGGAGTACTAGGCGTGCACACTACCATCAACATGCGTGTGGAGTTGAAGATTGGAGCCTGCTAGTAATTTTCCCGCTGTCGTTTAGAGTCTTCGGCTGCTAAATAAGTTAGATATTCATGAGTGGGACATTGAG
Source organism: Neostapfia colusana (assembly GCA_030760725.1). Classification (NCBI taxonomy): domain Eukaryota; kingdom Viridiplantae; phylum Streptophyta; class Magnoliopsida; order Poales; family Poaceae; genus Neostapfia; species Neostapfia colusana. The sequence goes on along the minus strand of JASWHV010000007.1, from coordinate 95,367,654 downwards.
TCAATATAGTAAAGTGCTTAAACACTATTCGTACATGGTTATATTCTAAATTTCAGTTTGTGGGATACATGTGTATGTGTGATGAACATCCTGGGCACACATATTCATTCACTTGGTTCATTCTCAGAACCGGGTGTCACAAATGGGTATCAGAGCCACGCTGACCGTAGGACGCAAGCCTAGGTAGAATTGACACTCTAAAACACATAGGAACGCCCCTCTAAAGTGCTATTTTCAAAAATTGCTTGCTGCTGCACTTTACTTGTCAATTCAGCCACCGTAAAGTGCTATTTTCAGCCCCTCCTTTTCTCTTCTTTTGGACAGCAACACTTTTGCTTTCTTGCTTCATTGCTTCTGAAGTTTTGGAGTTATTTCTTCCTTCTCTAAAGTTTCTCACGTCTTATTTATAGATGCCATTGATTACAAGAACAACACACATAAGGACTCGTCCACCACCACTTAGGAGTGTACTTAACCCCATTGAGGTGTCCAATGGACCATATTGGGAGGAGGTGAAGATGGAACCCCATGATGAAGATGAAGTCAATAGCTCAATGCATGAGGAAGAGGACCCGAAAGAGGTGGAACCATTCAAAGATGACATGGAAGATGATCCAAAAGAATGGCATTCGTATGCACCTCAAGAGGACTTTCACGTGGGCTTACACCCTGTGGAGCATCATGAAGCTATGTCGGGAGGAGATGAACCCGAAGAGGAGCCACCACTTTCTGAGGCCAATAATGAAGGTTATGAACAGGCCAACCGTTCAGTTGAAGAAGTACGGTCCGATGAAATGGAAGGAGGACACATATCCAAGGAGCTCAAAGAATTTCTGGATTGCTGCAGCTTATATCCGGAATATCTTCTCAAGAAAGTCCCTCATCTCGAGCATGAAGAGTGGAAGGCTGAAGTAACCATCCTATCTAATGGTATGGTTGTCACTCGGCACTTCGCACACACATGGAGAGCTACAAGGGCAGAAGCTATCGATGATGCTGCATGGGATGCACTCACCGGACTGTGCTATGCTTTCCGTGAGCAGCTTGAGAACACTACTTTTAAGCTGCACCCGTATCGGAAGAGTGGCACAAGGGAGATCATTGAACCCCATGGAGGAGATCTTTCCAACCCACAAGCTGCTGACAAGTCTCAGAGGTTGCTCGTGGAGTTAGGAAACCGCTATGCAAGCGCACAAGAAGAGATCCGTTACCTCCGCAAGAAGCTGTATTTGCTGGAGAAACAAGAGGAGACTCGTACCAATGCTGGAGAAAATGGAGCACCTGCATCATCTATCCCTACATGGACTGCCGAATCACCATGGCGTGCACCCATGTATGGACCACCCCCGTCACACGGCGAGAACAGCACCCGTTCTCACGATTAAGTTTAGGTTTCCATTGAATAAAGCTGTAATAGAAATGTTTAGATCGTAGTAGCTTGAATAAGAGTGGTGTGCTGAACTTTTGTGATGATTGCTTGTGATTGTGTGCTTGGTGTGAGTTGTGGTACGCTTCGGCGGATATCCACATCCACACATAGTGGAGATGTGAGATGCTTCGGCACATGTTCACATCCTCATATAGGCTGAAATTAATAAAAGAAGATACTTAGTTCATATACCTTGATGCATATAGTTGGGGGATCAATCTAAATTTCTATTTCCTACTCTACTTTCTCTCACACAGATGGTGAGGGAAAACTACAACCGCCAAAGGAGGAACGCTGTAACACCCCAAAATTTTGATTCAAAACCCTAAATCATGTTAAGAGGGGAATTTAAAAATTTTTGGACGTGTTGCATGTTTTGCAAAAATTCAAATTCAAACTGGAATTCAAATTAAACTCAAATCAGAAAAGAAATAGAAAAAGAAAAAGAGAAAACAGAAAAAAACCGGCCAGTGGGCCGAAACCCACCAGCCGGCCCACCCAGCCCCCGCGCCAGCCCGCAGCCGCGCGCGCTGCTTCCACTGACAGGCGGCGCCCACCCGATCGTCGTCTACCTCGCGACAGCGCCGGACTCCCTCGCACCCGAATCAAAACCGATCGGGATTTCGGCGTATCCCCGCTGAATTCTGTTCGTAGGCGACGCGGACATGATCTAAACCACCCCGCCGCCCTCCCCCGTCTATAAAAACCCCGGCCTCGTTCTGTTTTTCCCCCGCAATCGCCGATTTTTTCTCCGGTGAGAACCGAGACTTCTCCGGCGAATTCCGGCCGATCTAAGCTCGGAAATTCCGATCTAACTCGCTGGTCTTGATCCACCGCCTCCAGGGAACCTTGCATGTGCAGAAAACTCGGTGACTTGCGGTGTAAACACAACGTCGACGAGCTTCACCGTGGTTTCGCCTCGGACCTCGTCGCCGATCACTTTCCAGGACCTCCGAGCTCAAGAAAACCCCCGAGGTGAGATCCCCGACCTCCCCTCTACCGATCTATGCCATAAAATAACAGTTCTAGGAAGAATTCCCGAAGATCCGAAAGTTTCCGGCGAGATCGCCGCTTCCCGCCGCCGTGCGCCGCCGGCAGCGCCGCCCGCGCTCGATCAGAGCGACGTGGCCGCTTGTGCGCCGTTTATTTTAAATCGCACGGTAGGGTTTAAACCCCCGCGTACCGGTTCGATGTTATAATCTCGGCCGTCGGTTTAAAATCGGACGGTCCACGTCAGCCCCGCGTTATAAAGACTGGAAATCTTACGTGCTACCCCTTGGGGTTCTCGGGAAATAAGAGCTAGCCCCGGAAACTTCTGATCTAGCCCCTGGAACTCCAGAAAATCATGTAAATTCATTTAAAAATCAGTTTTAGCCCCTGGACTTAATAAAAATTAGGAAAAACACCTCTGATAAGTGTAGCTAGACCCCTAGAAATTCTGAAAATAATATTATAGACCCTGTAGTGGGGTAAGTTTAACTTTTTAGCCCTGTTTAGTAATTAACTTAGGAAATTGAATATGTGGCTAGTGTTTAAAAATTAAAAAGTGAGACAAACATATTGTCAAAAATTAAAATAAAGACTTTCTCAGTGTTTAGGAAACTTTGGAGTGAAATAAAAACATATTTTGGGCTGAATTGAATCTGTTTAATTTATTATTCACATTTAGGGACACATTTTTAAGTAAAGAATAGTTATAGGAAATAGGGAAAATAATTGTGAAATAGATTACATCAGAGGCAAAGGTCAAAATATGTTATTAAATTATTTAGGACCAGAACCTATTCTGTTTAGATGATGTGTCTTACTATTTTCATAATAAAGTACACATTTATGCATAGGAAAATAAATCTGAAAATATAGCAACTAGTAAATGATAAATGGAGTTTCTAAAATCCAAATAATTCATTTTAAGGTTGGTAGAAATTCTAAAGGCACATATGGAGAAGAAAAATACTTTTCATACATACTTGTTAGTGAAAAGGTGTAGTAGTTGAATATAAGGAATTTATGTAAATGAGAAACTCATATATATACAGTAGGTAAGTATAAATGTGAACATAAAAGTAGGAATCATATACACATGATTAAAAGTGCATGAAAGCCACAAATCAACACACATAGAGTAACCACAACACATATAATGGTGAATGACTTTCATAAATGTGAATGTGTGGTTTGTATGAAGTGGAAGTGTGAACTATGTCTTATGGATTGTTATTTTTCTTTTGCTATGTGTGATGGTATGATGTAGAACCTGCTCAAGAGCAAGTTATTCCTTTCCAAGACCAGGAATACCCATTTCAAGAGCAGCAAGGAGGCAAGTGTCCTTGGCCACTTTGATCCTATACTAGGATGTGTAGATAGAATTATTTGCATTGTCAAATGAAATATGAAACCCATGCTAGGAAGTTTCCCTAGAATTGCATTACCTTGTTTCCTTGTAGCTTGGGTTGGGATTTATTTTATCATGTCATTTATTATTATGCATATGCTTAGCCATGCTTAGAATGGGATATTTGGGATATGAGATCATCAGTTTATTTTACCATACTCTTGAATGAGATATTGTGAGTTATGTAGAGGTAGGGATCAAGGCAAGTTGGATGTTTTGGTTGTGTGCTGGGTGCACGAGACTCGGGTTTGTGTTTAGTACTTGCCTGGATCCTAAGGAACGGTTCATGGAGCATGTAACCTGGCTTTACCGTGCCAACCACATGCTGAGATGGGGCAGCTTGGCCAATTAATTAGGTGTATCCCCGGCGTAGTATGGGTGTCTTGGATGGTGCGGGGAATAGGTGTCAGCTGGACTACCATATGAACCGCAAGGCTCAAGAGGGGGCCACTGCAGCGGGATTGGAGCCTCTTGTATGCTGTTAGGGGTAAAACCTCAGTGGGCCCACGCTCGTCGGTAATCCCTTTGTAAAGGCTTCGTAGTGATCTCCTGGCTACACACCTGGGAAGTGTGAATGTGGTTCGTAGCCACTGGCATAATGGAGATTCTTTTAGTCCACCCGGCAACGGGGGATGAAATCACTACATGTGGGTACAGTGGTACAAACTCTGTAGAGTCAAAACTGTCATGACAGCCGTGCTCACGGTCAAGAGCGGCTTGGACTTATTCATGATTAGAGGATTGATGGTTTTGGAAGTTGTGGATGTTAAGCGGGGATCTTAACATTGGAAATGATGTTATGGTTATTGGATTATGATGGGATGGGAGATTGGGACCATATCACTTGTAGTAATGTAGGTGCTTAATAAGCTAAGGTGATAGGTATTAAGTGCGTAGTGCTTTAACCATGAGTTAAACCTCTCCTTGATCTATCCATGCATGATATAATTTTCCCACACTTGCTGAGTACCATTGGTACTCAACCTTGCATATTTGTTGGTTTATATTGCTGCTCAGGTCAAGATAATGAGGTGGTGTATAATGACCAAGACTTTGGACCCGAAGAAGGTTTCTAGGTTCATGGAGACCCCGGGCAACGCCTGCAATGGAGCCCACAAGAATAATATTCCGCTGCTAGTTTATTTATTTGTGAAGAACTATTTATCGTCCATCGAGACATATGCTTTGTAAGACTTATTTATATTCGGCACCTGGCTTGTAATAAATGATGCTTCACTATTTGTCATCACATGTATGAGAAAATGATCCTGGCATACATGTGATCTTCACTCGGTTGTTCTTCGGAGAAACCGGGTGTGACAGAAGTGGTATCAGAGCCAAGGTTCCCCGTAGGAACGTGGACCTAGGTAGAAATGGACGTATTTAAGGACCCTATTTTCTTAAAAACTATTTTACAAAGGTGTGTATTGAAAAGTGTTATTTTAATGAGTCACCTTCCTCATCTTACCCCAATTTTCATTCAAAATAGGATTTTTGTTTGAGAGTTTATCTAACCTAATTTTAAATTCTTTTTGTTTTAGATGGTTCGCATGATTCGCACCGCTCGCAAGTCCACAGGAGGGAGAGTTCCCGTAGTTGCCCTTGCCGAGAGGGAAGAGAGCCGTCCGGTGACGTACATTTCCTACGGATTGGCAGTAGGAGGCTTATTGCGCCGTCTTCGGCGTATGCTCGAAGCCGTCGGCAATACGGGCAAGCTAATCATCCACTATAACTCCACCAGGACCATCCGTGAGAAGAGGGAAGAATGGAGTTCAGAGATGAGGATAATACACGAAAATCAGCTGCTTAAGATTCACCACTCTCCAGCTTGTAGAGCAACACAGGTCGATGCGGAAAAAGATGTCACCTGGGAGGCCATCACCTGCCAGAGTCACATCTATCGTCGCCACTTGGACAAAACTGAGTACATGTATGTCCTCCAGCGAGAGAGTGGTACCACGGAATACAAGTAACCGCCGGTGCAGCAAGGGACTTCTCATGAGCACATGGACTTGTGCTTGGAGGATGCTGCTATGCTCAGCACTCGACTGCAGGAGTGTCAACAAGAGCTTCAGGATGTCCGGGACACCCTGAAGGAAACGGAGGCGTTGCTGCGAGCCTGTTTGAGGGAGAGAGAAAGAGGAGATGGGAATGAACTGTGTGTCACCGTGAATGATACATGGACTCCTGACTCCCCAGATCGCCGAGCGATCAGGCGTCGTCGCACTTCTCCACCAGCAGCCTCCCCACCCAAAGCAGAGTCAGAAGGCAGCCAAAATGATGAGGAAGATCCCGAGGAGCCAGCTCAAGAAAACGAGTAGCGTAGAGCCTTTCCCTTAAATTAGAAGGATGTCGAATAGGCGAGTCGTTAAGTTAAGTTAATGGTGTGATAATGCTTGGTGTGTGACGTGAGTTGTGGAAGCCATGAGCAATTGTCCACAGCCTCATCTTTAGATTGTTTTGTTTTGGTGTGTGAACCCACATGAAATAATATTGCATTTATTTTTGTGTGAAAAGTGAACCCTTAGAGAAGAATAACAAAGCCTCAACACTTCAAAGTACAAACAAATGAAAGTAGTAAGATGATACTAAATGCTTTCAAATTAACATTGGTTGATTCTGCCAGATGGCCGGAAGAGGAAAAGGACGTGCTGCCAACCCCACCAACAACAACGATGAGGCCTGCAACCCTCATCTTTCTGGAAGCCAAGACAGGGGTGGTCGCCGTGAGGGAGTTGATCCCATCCACCAAATGCTGGAGAATCAAAATCAGCTCATCCAGAACTTGACTCCAGTGGTGGCCAACTTGCATCAAGTTCCACCTCCACAAGCTGCACCACGCCAACCAAGGTTGTGTGAGTTTCTAGGAACTCAACCTCCAAAGTCTGCAAGTGCTGCTGAACCTCTGGAGGTAGATGATTGGCTGAAGACCATTGAAAGTAAGATGAGGATCATACAATGCCAAGGGTATGAGAGGGTGCTGTTTGCCTCTCATCAATTGCATGGACCTGCTGCTGATTGGTGGACCGCCTACGTGGTCGCCCATCATGACCCTGAGAACATCACTTGGGAAGAGTTCAAGCGTAGCTTCCGCAACCATTACATCCCAAGAGGTGAACTCAAAAACAATAGGAACGAGTTTTTGGGACTGCAGCAGGGAAACAAGACGGTGAGGGAATACCTCACTAAATCTACCCAACTATCCCGTTATGCCCCACGGGACATAGAGACTGATGAGCAGAAACAAGATTGTTTCGTGGAAGGACTTACCGCAGAAATGCAGTGTGCAATGTCCTCAAATGAGTATGAAAGCTTTCAAAAGATGGTTGACAGAGCGTTTGTCGTAGAAAGGAAGCTAAAGGCCTTGGAAAATGAGAATAAGAAGAAGGCCGGGTGGTCACATCAAGCCTCAGGGAGCAACACCCGCCCACGTCTGATGCAGCAACCTGCCGGGCAAACGAACCATGCTGCGGTACCCTACTCAGCACCAAGGCGGTACAACCCAAACTACAGGCCTCCGGCAGCACCAGCACACAGCCACAACGTCAGTTTGTACAGCAGCCTCGCCCCGCATATCCACCTCGACCAGCAGTGCAAGGACCCCCGAACCAACCCCAAGACAACAAAGGCCAGACACCTAAGGTTGGGGTGCAATGTTTTAGCTGTGGTGAAGTGGGGCACTACGCCCATAAATGCCCAAAGAAGAAGCCTGCGCAGTCACAACAGCAGAATGTAATGAGAGGACGGGTGAACCACGTCACTATGGAGGAAGCACAAGAGGCACCCGACGTGGTAGTTGGTAAGTTTCCTGCCAATTTACACCTTGCAACCCTGCTGTTTGATTCTGGTGCTACCCACTCGTTCATTGCTCAAGGGTTTGTTAAGAAGCATGACCTAGCAACCACACAAATTAACCATATGCTAGCTGTAAACTCTCCAGGTGGAGAAATAAGGACAAGACAAGTGTGTCCCAAAGTGAACCTAGACATTAATGGGGTAGTATTTACTGCTAACCTCATAGTGATAGATTCACAGGGAATAGATATTATTTTGGGTATGGATTGGTTGACCAAACATAAAGGAATCATCCATTGTTCGACCAGAATGGTGGAACTAACTCACCCTAGTGGCACAAGAGTAAAGTTCATAACAATACACGAGCCTAGGAGGGACATTAAATTAAATCAAGTTGAGGTGAAAGTTGAGGAAATCAGGACCATCAGGGAATATCCAGATGTTTTTCCGGAAGAGTTGCCAGGTATGCCTCCCGATCGTGAAGTGGAATTTGCAATTGAGCTAGTGCCTGGAACAGCCCCGATATACAAGAGACCTTATCGGATGGACTCCAAGCAGCTGGAAGAAATCAAGGATCATTTGAGAGAATTGTCGGAGAAGGGGTATATTCGTCCTAGTTCCTCACCATGGGTAGCTCCGGTGATATTTGTGCCCAAGAAGGACGGAACCCAAAGGTTATGCGTGGATTACCGTGCTTTGAATGAGGTAACCATCAAGAACAAGTACCCATTACCCCGCATTGAAGACTTGTTTGATCAGTTGAGGGGAGCTTGTGTGTTCTCGAAAATTGATCTTAGGTCGGGATACCACCAACTCAAGATAAGGCAATCTGATATTCCCAAGACAGCTTTCGTATCTCGGTATGGGCTGTATGAATACACCGTCATGCCTTTCGGGCTAACTAATGCCCCGGCATACTTCATGTACCTCATGAACAAGGTATTCATGGAATATCTGGACAAATTTGTGGTGGTTTTCATAGATGACATTCTCGTCTTCTCCAAAGATGAAGAAGAACATGAGAAACATATAAGGTTGGTATTACAAAGGCTAAGAGAACACCAACTATATGCCAAGTTGAGCAAGTGTGAGTTTTGGCTGAAGAGAGTTCCCTTCTTAGGACATATAATCTCGGAGGGAGGAATCTCCGTGGATCCTGCCAAAATCGAGGATATACAGAAGTGGAAGACCCCTGAAAATGTCGGGGAAGTTCGAAGATTTTTGGGATTGGCTGGATACTATCGACGTTTTATTGAGGGATTGTCCAAGATATCGAGACCTCTCACCAAACTGTTGGAGAAGGGAATCACATTCACCTGGACGCCACAGTGCGAGACGAGTTTTCGGGAGTTAAAGGAAAGATTGACAACAGCCCCAGTGCTCGTTATGCCAGATATGCAAAAGAACTTTACGGTGTACTGCGATGCCTCTGGAAACGGGTTGGGATGTGTTCTCATGCAGGAAGGGCATGTCGTGGCTTATGCATCCCGGCAGCTTCGGAAGCACGAGAAGAACTATCCTACACATGACCTAGAACTAGCCGCAGTGGTACACGCGTTGAAAATTTGGCGGCACTATTTGATGGGGAAGAGGACCGAGATATATACGGATCATAAGAGTTTGAAGTACATATTCACACAGCCAGACCTCAACCTCAGACAAAGGAGATGGTTAGAGCTAATCAATGACTTTGATGTGGGCATCAACTATCATCCTGGGAAAGCAAACGTCGTGGCCGATGCTTTAAGTCGGAGAGTGCAGGTCAATAGGTTGAGCTTGAAGGACATGCCGGCAGAATTGAAGGATGAGGTTATAAGGCTCAATCTATGCCTTGTGAATAGTGGTGAAGCCATCGCCATGGAAGTGGACTCCACACTAGAGCAATACATACGCAATGGTCAAAAGAACGACGAAAAGATACAAGAAATCAGGCAACTCATCAAGGAAAATAAAGCTCCTGGTTTCAGAGAGGATGAACAATGTACGGTGTGGCACGGGAAGAGAATCTGCGTGCCTGAAGTAAAGGAGATCCGTGAATTGATTTTGAAGGAGGCTCAGGATTCTGACTATTCCATTCATCCTGGGAGTACGAAGATGTACCAGGACCTCAAGAGCAGGTATTGGTGGTATGGCATGAAGCTAGATGTCGCGGAACATGTTGCCCTGTGTGACACATGTCAGTTGGTGAAAGCAGAACATCAACGACCCGCGGGATTATTGCAACCACTCAAAGTGCCTGAATGGAAATGGAAAGAAATCAGCATGGATTTCATCGTGGGATTGCCTAGGACCCAATCAGGATACGATTCGATATGGGTCATCATTGATAGGCTAACCAAGGTAGCTCACTTCATCCCCGTGAAGGAAAGCTACAGCGGATCCAAATTGGCAGAATTGTACATATCAAGGATCGTGTGTTACCATGGAGTGCCAAAGAAGATTGTGTCGGATCGAGGGACACATGGGAACCAATCAGATCCATGGGAACCCATCTGAACTTTAGTTCTGCCTATCATCCCCAAACTGACGGGCAGACGGAAAGAACCAATCAGATCCTTGAAGATATGCTAAGGGCAGGTGCACTCAAAAACAATAGGAGTTGGGACAAGAACTTACCGTATGCGGAGTTTTCCTATAACAACAGCTATCAAGTTAGTATGAAGATGTCACCGTTTGAAGCTTTGTATGGGAGGAAGTGCAGAACTCCCCTATTTTGGAACCAAACAGGAGAAAGTAAAGTGTTTGGTCCAGAAGTGCTACAAGAAGCCGAGGCGAAGGTGCGGGAAATTCGCAACAACTTGAGGATAGCACAGGCACGCCAAAAGAGCTATGCCGATGTACGAAGAAGAGAGCTCGTTTTCAACGTAGGAGACTATGTCTATCTCAAGGTGTCCCCTATCAGAGGACTTCGTCGGTTCAAGGTGAAAGGGAAGTTGTCACCTCGATACATTGGACCCTTTCAAGTTTTGGAAAGGAAAGGCGAAGTGGCGTATCAACTAGAGTTACCGGCTCATCTATCGGATGTGCACGATGTATTCCATGTGTCACAACTCAAGAAATGCCTGAGAACGCCTGAAGAGGTGTTACCCATGAATGAAGTGGATGTAGCTGAGGATTTGTTTTATGCCGAGCAACCATACAAGATTTTGGAGACAATGGAACGCCTCACCATAAATAAAAGAATCCGGATGTGCAAGGTGCAATGGAAGCATCACTCAGAAGAGGAAGCCACCTGGGAGCGGGAAGATGAGCTCAAGGCACAATTTCCGGAATTATTTTCTTAGAAACACCAATCTCGAGGATGAGATTTCTTTTAAGGGGGTAGAGCTGTAACACCCCAAAATTTTGATTCAAAACCCTAAATCATGTTAAGAGGGGAATTTAAAATTTTTTGGACGTGTTGCATGTTTTGCAAAAATTCAAATTCAAACTGGAATTCAAATTAAACTCAAATCAGAAAAGAAATAGAAAAAGAAAAAGAGAAAACAGAAAAAAACTGGCCAGTGGGCCGAAACCCAACAGCCGGCCCACCCAGCCCCCGCGCCAGCCCGCAGCCGCGCGCGCTGCTTCCTCACACTGACAGGTGGGGCCCACCCGATCGTCGTCTACCTCGCGACAGCGCCGGACTCCCTCGCACCCGAATCAAAACCGATCGGGATTTCGGCGTATCCCCGCTGAATTCTGTTCGTAGGCGACGCGGACATGATCTAAACCACCCCGCCGCCCTTCCCCGTCTATAAAAACCCCGGCCTCGTTCTGTTTTTCCCCCGCAATCGCTGATTTTTACTCCGGTGAGAACCGAGACTTCTCCGGCGAATTCTGGCCGATCTAAGCTCGGAAATTCCGATCTAACTCGCTGGTCTTGATCCACCGCCTCCGGGGAACCTTGCAGGTGCAGAAAACTCGGTGACTTGCGGTGTAAACACAGCGCCGACGAGCTTCGCCGTGGTTTCGCCTCGGACCTCGTCGCCGATCACTTTCCAGGACCTCCGAGCTCAAGAAAACCCCCGAGGTGAGATCCCCGACCTCCCCTCTACCGATCTATGCCATAAAATCACAGTTCTAGGAAGAATTCCCGAAGATCCGAAAGTTGCCGGCCAGATCGCCGCTTCCCGCCGCCGTGCGCCGCCGGCAGCGCCGCCCGCGCTCGATCAGAGCGACGTGGCCGCTTGTGCGCCGTTTATTTTAAATCGCACGGTAGGGTTTAAACCCCCGCGTACCGGTTCGATGTAATAATCTCGGCCGTCGGTTTAAAATCGGACGGTCCACGTCAGCCCCGCGTTATAAAGACTGGAAATCTTAGGTGCTACCCCTTGGGGTTCTCGGGAAATAAGAGCTAGCCCCGGAAACTTCTGATCTAGCCCCTGGAACTCCAGAAAATCATGTAAATTCATTTAAAAATCAGTTTTAGCCCCTGGACTTAATAATATTATAGACCCTGTAGTGGGGTAAGTTTAACTTTTTAGCCCTGTTTAGTAATTAACTTAGGAAATTGAATATGTAGCTAGTGTTTAAAAATTAAAAAGTGAGACAAACATATTGTCAAAATTTAATTAAAGACTTTCTCAGTGTTTAGGAAACTTTGGAGTGAAATAAAAACATATTTTGGGCTGAATTGAATCTGTTTAATTTATTATTCACATTTAGGGGCACATTTTTAAGTAAAGAATAGTTATAGGAAATAGGGAAAATAATTGTGAAATAGATTACATCACAGGCAAAGGTCAAAATATGTTATTAAATTATTTAGGACCAGAACCTATTCTGTTTAGATGATGTGTCTTACTATTTTCATAATAAAGTACACATTTATGCATAGGAAAATAAATCTGAAAATATAGCAACTAGTAAATGATAAATGGAGTTTCTAAAATCCAAATAATTCATTTTAAGGTTGGTAGAAATTCTAAAGGCACATATGGAGAAGAAAAATACTTTTCATACATACTTGGTAGTGAAAAGGTGTAGTAGTTGAATATAAGGAATTTATGTAAATGGGAAACTCATATATATACAGTAGGTAAGTATAAATGTGAACATAAAAGTAGGAATCATATACACATGATTAAAAGTGCATGCAAGCCACAAATCAACACACATAGAGTAACCACAACACATATAATGGTGAATGACTTTCATAAATGTAAATGTGTGGTTTGTATGAAGTGGAAGTGTGAACTATGTCTTATGGATTGTTATTTTTCTTTTGCTATGTGTGATGGTATGATGTAGAACCTGCTCAAGAGCAAGTTATTCCTTTCCAAGACCAGGACTACCCATTTCAAGAGCAGCAAGAAGGAGGCAAGTGTCCTTGACCACTTTGATCCTATACTAGGATGTGTAGATAGAATTATTTGCATTGTCAAATGAAATATGAAACCCATGCTAGGAAGTTTCCCTAGAATTGCATTACCTTGTTTCCTTGTAGCTTGGGTTGGGATTTATTTTATCATGTCATTTATTATTATGCATATGCTTAGCCATGCTTAGAATGGGATATTTGGGATATGAGATCATCAGTTTATTTTACCATACTCTTGAATGAGATATTGTGAGTTATGTAGAGGTCGGGATCAAGGCAAGTTGGATGTTTTGGTTGTGTGCTGGGTGCACGAGACTCGGGTTTGTGTTTAGTACTTGCCTGGATCCTAAGAACCGGTTCATGGAGCATGTAACCTGGCTTTACCGTGCCAACCACATGCTGAGATGGGGCAGCTTGGCCAATTAATTAGGTGTATCCCCGGCGTAGTATGGGTGTCTTGGATGGTGTGGGGAATAGGTGTCAGCTGGACTACCATATGAACCGCAAGGCTCAAGAGGGGGCCACTGCAGCGGGGTTGGAGCCTCTTGTATGCTGTTAGGGGTGAAACCTCAGTGGGCCCACGCTCGTCGGGAATCCCTTTGTAAAGGCTTCGTAGTGATCTCCTGGCTACACACCTGGGAAGTGTGAATGTGGTTCGTAGCCACTGGCATAATGGAGATTCTTTTAGTCCACCCGGCAACGGGGGATGAAATCACTACATGTGGGTACAGTGGTACAAACTCTACAGAGTCAAAACTGTCATGACAGCCGTGCTCACGGTCAAGAGCGGCTTGGACTTATTCATGATTAGAGGATTGATGGTTTTGGAAGTTGTGGATGTTAAGCGGGGAGCTTAACATTGGAAATGATGTTATGGTTATTGGATTATGATGGGATGGGAGATTGGGACCATATCACTTGTAGTAATGTAGGTGCTTAATAAGCTAAGGTGATAGGTATTAAGTGCGTAGTGCTTTAACCATGAGTTCAACCTCTCCTTGATCTAGCCATGCATGATATAATTTTCCCACACTTGCTGAGTACCATTGGTACTCAACCTTGCATATTTGTCGGTTTATATTGCTGCTCAGGTCAAGATAATGAGGTGGTGTATAATGACCAAGACTTTGGACCCGAAGAAGGTTTCTAGGTTCATGGAGACCCCGGGCAACGCCTGCAATGGAGCCCACAAGAATAATATTCCGCTGCTAGTTTATTTATTTGTGATGAACTATTTATCGTCCATCAGACATATGCTTTGTAAGACTTATTTATATTTGACACCTGTCTTGTAATAAATGATGCTTCACTATTTGTCATCACATGTATGAGAAAATGATCCTGGCATACATGTGATCTTCACTGGGTTGTTCTTCGGAGAAACCGGTTGTGACAAACGCTCGCGGTAACAACGAACCACAAGAGGATGGCAATGTTAAAGTTCCTTAAAATGCTAACCCCGGGGCTGATGCAAACAACCTTGAACGGTTGATGGATATGCAGAACCAGCTCATGCAAACTATGGTACAAACGTTGGGACAGCTGCAGGACAACAACAACAACAACAATCCTAACCTCGTCTCCGTACCCCCACCGCCACCACCGACGGCTCACAATAGATTGGCAGAGTTCATGAGGACTAGGCCGCCTACTTTTGCACAAGCCAATGATCCTATGGAGGCTGATGATTGGCTGAAGTCTATGGAAAAGAATCTTGCTATTGTTCAGTGCAATGATCGGGAGAAATTTCTCTTCGCATCGCACCAACTCATGGGAGCAGCCGCTGATTGGTGGGACACTCTTTGCAATGCTCATGTCGACCAGGATACTATCACTTGGGCTGAATTCAAGGAGAGTTTCCGCTCTCACTATGTCCCTACAGGAGTCATGATGCTTAAAAGGCAAGAGTTTGAAGGTCTCCGCCAAGGAAGGGAGAGCGTGAATGAGTACCTTAACAAGTTAACGGAACTGTCAAGGTATGCTCCAGAAGATGTCAACTCGGATCGAAGAAAGCAATACTTGTTCATGAGAGGATTGAACAATGAGATCCAAGTTCAGCTGTTCAACAATGATTATGCAAACTTCCAGAAGCTCATTGACAAAGCTAAAGTGGTTGAGAGCAAGATCCGTGAGATCGAGCAAGAGGGCAAGAGGACGATGTCATATCAAGGACAGCCACAAAGGAGTAATATACGTCCCTGCTTTATGCCGCCAGCTGCACCACATTATGGCTCGTCCGCTTCTACTTCTCGCCCTGCAAATCCACCTCGCGCTAATCAGCCACCGCAGCAACGTCCTGTTATGCATGCACCTCGTATGCCTTTGCCTCCTGCGCCCCGTCCCAACATGGGCGCCTATGCTCAAAACCAGCCTCACCCCAAAAATCCTACTGTTATGGGCAACAAAGCATGTTTTTCATGCGGAGAGGCGGGACACTTTGCAAACCAAGTGTCCCAAAAAAGGCCTTGGACAGCGGAGCAACGCACCGAAACAGAACCCACGGCCAAATGGAGGAGCTACACAAGGTAACTGTGGACAGCAGAATTATGCTCGTGACAATGTGAATCACGTCTCCGCTGAGGAAGCACAACAAGAGGAGGACGTCATGATTGGTATGTTTCTTGCCAACTCCAACCCAGGCACTGTTTTATTTGATTCTGGAGCATCGCATTCATTCATATCATTTTAACACCCTCAATTTCATATTCATGCATTGCATATAGAAAAACATTATAAAAGAAATAGAAATGGGAAAGAATCATAAAAATAGGAGAAAGATAGCTGAAAAGAGCCAATTCCAATTCGCTGAGGAGCGCTGTCGACACTTCCCGCGGCCGCTGGACACATGGAGCCTCCGGAGCTTACCATGCGGAGGTGACGAGATCCTTAAGTGGTTTTTCTCTTGTGCGCGCGGGAATACCCGGTACTGAGGAAACCGACACGATTTCCACGTTGCTACCGCAGCAAATCAATTGGAGATAAGTTGTTAAGATCCAAAACAAATTGAATAGGACTCTTACTTGAAATCCAATCGGAGTAGGACTCTTCTTTTCCTTTTATAAATAGAACCCGAAAATCCCCTTGGCAGTAACACCTTTCCGAAGTCGACAACTTAGAGGCCCTAGCCCCCAAATCGCCGAGTTGAACCCCCTGCCGGAGTTCAGTCGCCGGTGATCCCCACCGGTGAGCCCGCCGACGAGCGCCGTCGCGCCTCGCCGTCGCTGCTGCCATTGTTAGGAGGAAGGCCCTGCCACCAAAGAGAAGTGAGGTAGTTCTTCGTACCCATCTTACGACCTCGTCGCGGTTTCTTCACATCTGTTTTCTTTGTTCCCTTCGAACAGAAGCTTTTTTGTGTGGACAGATCACGTTTTGATCGGTTTTTGACGGTGGAATTGATCTAGATCTTGAGTCAAGATCATCACCACGTCCACACTTGATCCTTACACCCTTGTTCACCATAAAACCCCATGCAATCCCAGTAAAACATGCAAAAACACGTACAAACTGGTCTAATAAAACAGCATCATAGGATTTGCACCATTGCATCTTGAGTAAAGTTTGTGCATGATGTTTGATTGCTATAATTTTGTATGTGCGTGGCCGTGAGTAGAAGGACAAGCTCAGGAAGCTATCTACGAAGAAGTACAGCACCGAGACTTCGAGACACGTGAGCAACAAGAGACACAGGAGCAAGGCAAGTGCCCCTTGACCATATTGATCCCATGTTTTGAAACTGTTTTGTTTGTGAAAACGTGTTTGCTTGAGTCAACTTGATGGGAAACCCTTTTATAGGAGTTTACTAGTTTTGTTAACCATACTTGTCGCCGGAGAAGTTGATGAGTCAGGTATGGTTGTTTTTCTTTGTGCTTTGCTTAGCTTATGGGATACGGGAAGGTGAAGTATTACATGTCTAAGTACTGCACTCATATGAATAATGATGATGAGAACTTGATGCTAATAATGAGCATAGAATCGGGGGAGATCTAGGCAAGCTTGGTTCGTGGATGTGGTAGAATGAGATGGTGGTTTTACTTGCCATAAATCTAAGGACCGGTTCATGCCAGCACATGCCAGGAAAACAGTGCCACCACAAGGCCAAATATGGGTGCGGCTTAGCTGACTAATTAGGTAAGTTGCTAGATTGTTATGGACCGTGGAGGCACGGGGAATGGGAGTCGAAGAGGACTGCCCTGGGAACTGCATGGCACAAGAGGGGACCCGTAGGTGGGAGAATCGTGATTCGAGCCTGCTGGTGAAACCTTAGTGAGTCCATACATCTAGTAGCCCCTTTGTAAAGGCTATTTTGTGATCTCTTGGCCATACAACGATGGTTGTGTACTGGTATAATGGAGGTTCTGCAGTCGCCGACGGGTGACGAAATCACAAACTTGTGGGTAAAGTGGTGCCACCTCATAAGAGTGTAAAACTATCATGATAGCCGTGCTTATAGTCACAAGCGCTTGGCCAACTCACATGATTAGATGGAAATTTTGGATGGAAACTAGGGATGGTTATTTGGTTATGGTTATGGTATGGTTATTGGGATTGGTTTCGGGACTGTTGAGTCATGACAATGATTTGGTTTTTGGTTATATGATTATGAGATGGATATAAACATGAGATGGTTATTATGAGCATGAGATAAAGTTGAGAAAGATTAATGGTTGGTTGAGACATAAAAAGTGGTGAATTATGAAGGAGGCATGTTGCTGTTTTACTTAAATATATGTTGGTATTAAATTCAGTTAAAGATAGTTGCTGTTTTTTTTCATGTTTTTGAAATAAACTTTGCTTTCTCCAATGAGCCTTTTTATTCCCTAACTTGTTGTAAGATACATGTCATACTTTTCCCGCACTTGCTAAGTACGACATGTACCCACCCTTGCATTATCATACAAACATCAGCAACAGGAGAGGAGTACTTCGAAGATCATGTGGAGTACTAGGCGTGCGAACTACCGTCAACTTGCCTGTGGAGTTGATGATGGAGCCACTGCTGTTTAGTTTTGCTTCCTCTATCGTTTTATAGACTTCTGCTGCTAGAATAGGTTAGAGATTCATGAGTCATTGTAATGAAATACTTAAACCCTATTCATGGTTATATTCTGAATTCAGTTTGTGGATTACATGTATATGTGTGATGAACATCCTGGGCACACATATGCATTAGCTGGGTTCCATGTTCCACGGGACCGGGCATCACAGACTGGTATCAGAGCCACGTTGACCGTAGGACGCAAGCCTAGGTAGAATGGATACTCTAGAACACATAGGAACACTCCTCTAAACTTCTATTTTTGAAAATTACTTGCTGCTGCACTTCCTTGTCAATTCAGCCACCGCAAAATGCTATTTTCAGCCCCTCTTTTTCTCTTCTTTTGGACAGCAACACCTTTGCTTTATTGCCCTATAACTCCTGAAGTTCGGGAGTTATTTCTTGCTTCTCTAAACCTTCTCATGTCCTATATAAAGATGCTGTTGATCCGGAGCACGACACACAAAGTACTCATTCACCACCACGTGGGAGTGCACTTAACACCATTGAGGTGTCCGATGGACCACCCCCGTCACAAGGCGGGAACGGCACCAGTTCACATGATTAAGTTTAGGATTCCCATTGAATAAGCTGTAATAGAAATGCTAAATCATAGTAGCTTGAATTTTTGTGACGATTGCTTGTGTTTGTATGCTTGAGTGTGAATTGTGAGACACTTCTACGAATATCCCCATCCACATATAGTAGAGAGATGTGAGATGTTTCGGCATTTGTTCACAACCTCGTATAGGCTGATCTTAATAGAAGAAGATATTTAGTTCATACACCTTGATGCATATAGCTGGGGTATCAACCTAAACTTCTCTTTTCTATTCTACTCAACTCTCTCTCACAGATGGTGAGGGAAAATTGTACGATCGAAGAGCACGTGAAAAGCTACCAGAGGGGGAGTGAATGGTAGATTAAAACTTTTCGCAGCGGAAACAACAAAAACCCCTCAGCAAAAAATCAATCGGTTAAATAAACCGTGTGTGCAAGTGTTTTCAAACGTGTTCAACCGTGATAAATCAAGTAGAGAGGTAGAGAATCAAGTCACGGATCTATTGCAGCAAGAATCACTTGAAAACACGAAATAAAACTTGAGATACGATCAAAACATTAAACGAAGATCAATCTGTTCTACCCGATATAAAACAGATCTGCAACGCTGCAAAGAAACTCATGTATCTCAAAAACTACAGATCCGAAGCTTGTGAAAATTTCACAGATGATATATAATTGAGTTGTGAAGACAACCCAAAAAGAATCACGTCAATCGGATCTGTAAAACTCGAGTTATGAACGAAACACCGAAGCAACGTCGGTCTGTCCAGAAACTCGGCGAGAAAGACTTGACGAAAAACAAGTCGGACGAACAAGGCACAAAAGCTCCTCGAAACTATGAACTTTATTCAATAGAAACACAAGAGGAACAGCTCAAAGTTCTCTGCCCATAAGAGCTCTGGCCTCCCTTGCTTTTATAGCCAGCCCTCAGGCTAAACAATCCAATCTAGGACTCCTACTCCTAATTGGACTCGTATCCTAACTTACCATAACTGCTCAGGACTCTCCTATTCGCAGATAGAAGCAATCGTGAGACTTTCAAACACCTTAGGAACGTTCTAAACATTACTAAAACAACTCAACTTCATGCCTAGCACGAAATCATATCATAACCAACTCAAATCTTCCATATTTGAGCCATATCCGACTCAGCCTCAGCCTGAGTACGCAATCCAGCCGGTTGGACCTTTCCGACCAATTCTTTACGTCCACTTCTCTTCATCACGCCTTGGAACAATGTTGCCACGTCCATGCACCCCTTGCACACGTGCAAACACCTTCCAACGACGTACACGCAACCTTCATATGCACTGCCCTTAATCCAAACATGATGCGCGACCTCCCGATCAACTCAACTACAGCTCCTCCCGAACTTGGTTGTTGGAACCTCATCTCCTCCCTGAGACTAGTCCAAGGATCCCGTCACCAGCCATGTCTTGAACTCAAGCAACACCTGCACATGAATAAACAACCAATTCTTCCGAGCACAAGTCCTCGACTTGACTCACGTTAGTTCAAAACCACAACACCTTACATGAGCACGTCACATAAGCATGTTGCAAACCATATCAAATGATAACAGCCATAACCACCAAAACACACCATAAACTTAGCAAATTAATACTAAGCAAACCTTCCCATAAAGCAAGTTTGAAACATTGTGAGTTAAAAGCAAAAACAAGACGCTGCAGTTCTACGAGTTGAACTTCACGGGAGCTCCCTAAAAACAAGCTCCGGACCTCACAGAAGCTCTTCGGACCTTGCAGGAGCTCTCCGGACCTTGCGTCGGACCTTGCCACAGAAGAATGTTTTGGCAATATTCAAAACTTTGAATGTTAATGCTAACTTTTATCCTAATTGCCAATATATTCAGCACACATAGGTCTCACAATCTCCCCCTTGATGAATGCATTGGCAACACCAATTAAAATCCGAACATTGGCTTATCAAAAGTTTTGAAAAGCTTTGAAAACTTATTTCTCCCACTTTATTAATTTCTCCCAATTTTTAAAATCAGAGAAGGAAGAAAGTGTATAACATATGCAAAGTGTAAAAAAATCTCTCCTTATACATATTTCTCCCCCTTTGACAATGTATTCAGCAAGGTTGAAAAGAGAAATTTTTAAATGTTATGAGCATATTATAACATATACATACAAAACAAAGCTCATCCAAGTCATACTATCAGGTTACTTACACTATCACATCAATGAGATACATAAAGTAGTGTAAGCCATGCTAGAGATCAAATGTATTTTTCAGTTTAAGCAAGTCATGATCTCCCTTACTCAACTATTTCAAAACCTGAAAACATGACACTTGTTGCTGCATTTTTATTATTCATAATCATTTAAGGCACAAAGTTGATCATATGATATTTGCAAGAGATTATATGCCGCATCAGCCTTATTCTAACCAACCAAGCCAAGCCTATGTCATTTGACAATCAGAAGCTTAAGGATATGGTTTCAGTCATACACAATTCCTTCCAAGTTCATATCTTAGTGCAATGATAAGCAATCTCAAAAGAAGAAGTGCGATGCATGCATATTCTCTTGATCTTTTCTCAATTTTTTATTTGAAAACTCAACATGTGAGCTGATCACTTGATTAATTTTTTATGATTAAAAGCACTTGTGAGCATGCAACAAGTTCAAAACAGCAAGAAAGTTCGATCATGACCAGATTTAGTGTAAGTAATTATTCCAATTACTAGTCATGGCAAAAACTACAAAATGTATAACATGAGTAATGTAATAAGAACTTTCAGCCTGTAAAAGGAATCACAAAGTCATATATGTATGAAATACTATGCTCATATTATTTTAGTTTCAGATTCACATATAGACTTTCAAAGTTTCAAAAACTCCCCCTCAATTTAAGCCATGAGGATGCATAACCCCTATTTCACTACGAATGAAACAAAAACGAGTGAAATCCAAAGGTTTTGTAAAAATATCAGCCAATTGTTGTTCGGTATCGACATGGTGAAGCACAATGTTTCCTTTTTCAAAATTATCACGAAGAAAGTGATACCTATTGTCAATGTGCTTAGTTCTAGAGTGTTTCACGGGGTTTTTAGCAATACAAATTGCACTAGTGTTATCACAAAATAGTGGAACACTATCTAAATCAACCCCATAGTCCTTAAGTGTTTGAACAATCCAAAGAATTTGTGAGCAAGCGCTAGCCACAGCTACATATTTAGATTCGGCCGTGGATTGTGCAACTGAACTTTGTTTTCTAGAGGACCAAGCAACAAGTGAATTACCAGGAAAATGACAAGCACCCGAAGTACTTTTCCTATCAATCCTACAACTCCTAAAATCAGCATCCGAAAAAGCTTTCAAAGAAATGGTTGAGGAAGAAGGAAGAAAAATGCCAAATTCTTGAGTTCCATGTAGGTACCTGAGAATCCTTTTGATGGCTTGGCGATGTGAAGCACATGGAGAATCTTGAAAACATGCACAAAGACATATGCTGAATTGTATGTCCGGTCTTGACGCCGTGAGATACAAAAGTGATCCAATCATACTTCTGTATTCTTTTTTATCGACCGGGTCACCATCTTCGTCAAGTTCAAGTGTTGTTGCTGTTCCCATTGGTGTCCGAAGAGGCTTGCATTTGTCCATGTTGTAGCGCTTAAGAAGGTCCTTTGTATACTTAGTTTGATGCACAAAAGTTCCTTCTTTTGTTTGCTTGATTTGCAGCCCCAAAAAGTATGTGAGTTCTCCCATCATACTCATCTCAAATTCTGAACTCATCATAGCTGAAAACTTGGACACGAGATCATGAGAAGCACAACCAAAGATAATATCATCCACATACACTTGAACGAATAATGAGTAATTGCCATGCTTAAGTACAAAAAGAGTTTTATCAACCTTGCCCATGGTAAACCCCTTTTCAAGTAAGAATGTTTTTAACCTATCATACCATGCTCTAGGGGCTTGTTCTAGACCGTACAAGGCTTTGGACAGTTTGTAAACATGATTAGGAAAATTTGGATTTTCAAAACCCGGTGGCTGCTTAACATAAACCTCCTCCTCTATGTAGCCATTAAGAAAAGCACTTTTAACATCCATTTGATATAACTTGAAACCTTTAGATGCAGCAAATGCTAATAAAATTCTTATAGCTTATAATCTAGCAACAGGAGCAAATGTTTCATCAAAATCTAGACCTTCAATTTGAGTGAAACCTTGAGCAACCAACCTAGCTTTATTCCTAACCACAACCCCATCCTCACTTTGCTTATTTTTAAATACCCATTTAGTACCAATTAATGTGTGACCTTGGGGTGGAGGTACAAGTTTCCAAACATTATTTCTTTCAAAATTTTCTAACTCTTCTTGCATGGCATGAATCCAAGATTCATTAGTGAGTGCATGTGATATATCCTTGGGTTCAAAAGAAGCAACAAAAGCAGAATGAGCATGAGAGTTTGGATCGCAAAACCTGGACCGAGTGACTCGTTCATGCAAGCTTCCAATGATTTGTTGTGGAGGATGACTTTTGAGTACTCGGAGGGGAGTAGACACTTCACAAGCACCTTCTTCTTCATGTTCGTACCTTTGATTAGGAGAGCTTGTTGATTGAGGAAGGTCCAAACCAGCAGTAGTGACTGTTGGTGCTGGTTGTGGTGCAAAATCAGCAGCTTGATCGTTATTTACTTCCGAGTTTTCGGGCAGCAGCACCACTTCTTCATCTTCTTCAATAAAATTACTCTCCCCCTGCGGATATGGATCCGGACCTGCAATATCGGAGCTACTACTTGGGCTAGCTTCATCAAAAGAAACCTCGCAAGTCTCCACAATTTTGTTAGTGTCAAGTAAAAGCACACGGTAGCCTCTAGTATGAGATGGATAACAAAGAAACATGCCATCAACATATCTAGCTTCAAATTTATCAAGATTACCATGTTTCTTAACAAAGCATTTGCAACCAAAACCCCTAAGGTGTGTAAGACTAGTCCTATGTCCAAACGGGAGCTCATATGGGGTTTTTCCAAGCTTAGCACGCAAGAAAACACGATTTGAGACATAACAAGCGGTTGCAATTGCATCAGCCCAAAATTTCCTAGTCGTTTGATATTCATCAAGCATAGTCCTAGCCATCTCAACTAAGGTCCTGTTCTTTCTTTCTACGACACCATTTTGTTGTGGTACATAGGGTGAAGAGTATGGATGATCTATTCCATTTTCAGCACAAAAGTGATCAAAGGATTGGTTTTTAAATTCAGTTCCGTTATCACTTCTAATTGCTTTTAATGATCCTGGGTGATCAATAGATAATATAAGAAATAAAGTTCTAAAATGACTAAAAGCTTCATTCTTAGATGCCATAAAATAAACCCAAGAATATCTGGAATAATCATCAACAATCACAAGCACATACCATTTACCTCCGAAGGATTGAACACGTGCCGGACCTACTGTGTCAAGATGTAAGCGTAGCCCCGGTTCAGCTGTCATGGTCATTGTGAGAGGAGCATGTGAACCTGCAACAAACTTAGCATGTCTACAAGAAGAGCACACAATATCATTGTCCTTTTTAAGCTTTGGCAGCCCACGTATGCGATCGAGAGCACTAACACGAGTGAAATGATCAAAGCCTATGTGACCAAGTCTACGATTGCAAAAATATAGATCCTTTGTATCATTAGCAACTGCACACCGATGCTTAGAAGTTGGCAAATCAAAATCAGCTTTAAAAACTCTTCCAAACCTAGACATGTTAAACAAAAGCTCACCTTTTAAATCTACAACCTTGCAGCAATTTTTAGCAAAGCTAACCTCTAGATTTCCATCTAGCAATTGTGAAACCGAAAGCAAGTTGTAGTTCAAATTTTTAACAAGTGCCACATCTTTCAAAGTGTAGAGATTGTTTACTCTAACCGAACCTTTAGCAATTATGGGAGTAGAAGAGTTATCGGTGAAAGTAACATTTTCTACACGTGACACAACAGAGAGAGAGGAGAACCATTCTTTGTTACCGGTCATGTGGCATGAGCAACCTGAATCCACAATCCAAATGTTCTCCTTCCTCAAACGTGAAACCTACACAGCAGCACAATACGTCGATGACTCAATACTGGGGTTAGTTAAAAGACTTTTAGAAATCCAGTACTGAGTCACACGACGTCCAGCAGGAATAACACGCGAAAGCTGAGAAGGTACAGCAGGTTTATGAGCCAAACATCGAAAATTTTTGTTCCCAACTACTGACTTAGAAGATGTGTTATATGTAGCACAAAAAACAGTAGGTCCCGGAGCATGTTTTTGACTCATTACAGCAGGTTGCAAGCTCTGAACATTCGGTCTAACAGATTTTGCTTGGTTGTTATGTGATCTAGCAAGTATTCTTTGTTTCTTATCGTGTTTAGCTAGTCTATAGCAAAAATCCATAACATGACCATCTCTACCACAGTAGGTACAATGAAAAATAACCTTATTATCATGTCTAGATGAGCAAGCAACATGTTTATTAGAACCGAATGGGACAGTACTCCTGCAAATTTGAAAATCACCTCTTTTTGTCTAGGAGCTGTTTGAATCAAACCGCTTCCTAATGACTTTACAACTTTAGGTGGGTGTGCCTTAGCATGAGCATGAGAATTAAAACCTAAACCAGTTTTATCATTACAAGACTTGGAAGAATTCAGCAGCAAGTTTAGGTTCTTATTTGCATTAGAAAACCGATCTAGTGTCCTATGCATGTCATCAAGTTTATTGGACAGATCAAAGCAGTTTTCACATGAAGTTTTTCCTTTTATTTTGCAATTTGAACAATATTTAACTTCATGCACACGTAAAGCATTGTTCAAAATAGAAATATCATTCATAGAATCATTTAGTTTCTTATTCAGATCATCACATGAAGAACAATGCAAATCAATTGTAGAACAACAAGCATCTTTCAAATTTTTATCATTAAGTGCAGCAAGCTCTTTGTTCTTTTCAATTTCAAGTTCAAGTTTATCAAGTGTAGATGTGTGTGCACTTCTTAAAGAGGATAATTGTTCATAAATCAAATCACATGAGGAACAAGAATCATCACTAGGAATCAAAGTTTTTAAATGATTAATTTCAGATTCTAGTGATTCAATTTTAACAGCATTGTTCCTAAGTATTTTATCCTTTTTCTTTAATATAACAGTGGCACGAGAAATAGCATCACACATTTCTTCGCAAGTGGGACATACCTCTTCATCGTCGCTGTTGTGTTCTGCCTCCTCGGAGCTTGAACTTGACTTGCTCGCCATGCAGCACATATTTGCCATAGCTTCTTCATCTTCATCACTACCGGTGTCCACATCACTTGAGCCGAAATCTTGAAGTGCAGAGATCATACTATGCACTATGTTGCGCATTGATAAATCTTTCTTCTTCTTATTCTTTGCAAATGATTTCTTCGGCCTTGTTTGCTTTTCTTCACGTGAAGTCGGACCTGAAAGTTTAGGGCACTCCGTACGAAAATGTCCTGTCTTACCACATTCAAAACATCATTGAGGTCCGGAGCTTCCTCTCCTTCTAGTTCTCACATTTTGGAATGCTTTTGAGAACCGAGTAGAGATGAGTGCAAGCTCCTCCTCTAGAAACTCTTCAATCTGTTCAAGGGTTAGAGAGGACAGCAAAGAGAGTGCACCACTAGATGATGATGACTAGAAGTAGACATGTCACGTTGTGAAACAAATGCAACAGACTTGTTGGAGTTTTTACGTGAGATGATGTCAATTTCATGAGTTTTCCATTTAGAATAAAGCACGTCTAAAGTAAGAGAACTCATGACAGTAGATTCACGAATAGATGTAACTTTCATCTCCCAAATTGACATATCTAATGCTCCTAACAATTGTCTAGCATTTTCAGCATCTGAAAAGTTAACATTGACACTACGCAAGTTGCTGAGAATTTTATTAAAGCGAGCAAAAAGGTCGTCAATTGACTCACCGGGTTGCATCTCAAAACGCATGTATTCTTTCTTGAACATATCTTGCCTTACCTCCTTGATCGTATTGGATCCTTCATGGTAGTCACAAAGAGCTTTCCAAACATCATATGCAGATCGGAGGTGTGCAACACGATCGAAGTCGCTTTGAGTCAATCCTTGGATGATCAAGTTGCGAACCTTGTTGTTGTTGTCAACATCTCTCATGTTCGCAGCCGTAACTTGATCGTTGGGTGGTACATCGAAGTTCCGGTAGACCTTTTCCCATATTGTGAAGCCTTGCGCCTGTATGTAGGCCTCCATCCGCGCCTTCCAAACCTGAAAATCGATGCCATTGAACACATAAGGTTTTGCGGAGTACTTCTCCATGATTGTTAGTCAAAACACGTGCAAATCACAAAGATTAGAGCACCTTGGCTCTGATACCAATTGTAGGATCGAAGAGCACGTGAAAAGCTACCAGAGGGGGGTGAATGGTAGATTAAAACTTTTCGCAGCGGAAACAACAAAAACCCCTCAGCAAAAAATCAATCGGTTAAAGAAACCGTGTGTGCAAGTGTTTTCAAACGTGTTCAACCATGACAAATCAAGTAGAGAGGTAGAGAATCAAGTCACGGATCTAATGCAACAAGAATCACTTGAAAACACGAAGTAAAACTTGAGATACGATCAAAACATTAAACGAAGACCAATCTGTTCTACCCGATATAAAACAGATCTGCAATGCTGCAAAGAAACTCGTGTATCTCAAAAACTACAGATCCAAAGCTCGTGAAAATTTCACAGATGATAGATAAATGAGTTGTGAAGACAAACAAAAAAGAATCACGTCAATCGGATCTGTAAAACTCGAGTTATGAACGAAACACCGAAGCAACGTCGGTCTGTCCAGAAACTCGGCGAGAAAGACTTGACGAAAAACAAGTCGGACGAACAAGGCACAAAAGCTCCTCGAAACTATGAACTTTATTCAATAGAAACACAAGAGGAACAGCCCAAAGTTCTCTACCCACAAGAGCTCTAGCCTCTCTTGCTTTTATAGCCAGCCCTCAGGCTAAACAATCCAATCTAGGACTCCTACTCCTAATTGGACTCGTATCCTAACTTACCATAACTGCTCAGGACTCTCCTATTCGCAGATAGAAGCAATCGTGAGACTTCCAAACACCTTAGAAACGTTCTAAACATTCCTAAAACAACTCAACTTCGTGCCTAGCACGAAATCTTATCATAACCAACTCAAATCTTCCATATTTGAGCCATATCCGACTCAGCCTCAGCCTGAGTACGCAATCCAGCCGGTTGGACCTTTCCGACCAATTCTTTACGTCCAGTTCTCTTCATCACGCCTTGGAACAATGTTGCCACGTCCATGCACTCCTTGCACACGTGCAAACACCTTCCAACGACGTACACGCAACCTTCATATGCACTGCCCTTGATCCAAACATGCTGCGCGACCTCCCGATCAACTCAACCACATCTCCTCCCGAACTTGGTTCTTGGAACCTCATCTCCTCCCTGAGACTAGTCCAAGGATCCCGTCACCAGCCATGTCTTGAACTCAAGCAACACCTGCATATGAATAAACAACCAATTCTTCCGAGCACAAGTCCTCGACTTGACTCACGTTAGTTCGAAAACCACAACACCTTACATGAGCACGTCACATAAGCATGTTGCAAACCATATCAAATGATAACAGCCATAACCACCAAAACACACCAAAAACTTAGCAAATTAATACTAAGCAAACCTTCCCATAAAGCAAGTTTGAAACATTGCGAGTTAAAAGCAAAAACAAGACGCTGCAGTTCTACGAGTTGAACTTCACGGGAGCTCCCTAAAAATAAGCTTCGGACCTCACAGAAGCTCTCCGGACCTTGCGTCGGACCTTGCCAACACTTGGCGGACCTAACAAAGAACTTGTCGGACCTTGCCACAGAATAATGTTTTGGCAATATTCAAAACTTTGAATGTTAATGCTAACTTTTATCCTAATTGCCAATGTATTCAGCACACATAGGTCTCACACATGTCATACTTTTCCCGCACTTGCTGAGTATGACATGTGCTCACCCATGCATTCCCACATATACATCAGCTACAGGAGAAGAATATTTTGAGGAACATATGGAGTACTAGGCGTGCACACTACCATCAACATGCGTGTGGAGTTGAAGATTGGAGCCTGCTAGTAATTTTCCCGCTGTCGTTTAGAGTCTTCGGCTGCTAAATAAGTTAGATATTCATGAGTGGGACATTGAGTCAATATAGTAAAGTGCTTAAACACTATTCGTACATGGTTATATTCTAAATTTCAGTTTGTGGGATACATGTGTATATGTGATGAACATCCTGGGCACACATATTCAATCACTTGGTTCATTCTCAGAACCGGGTGTCACAAATTGGTATCAGAGCCACGCTGACCGTAGGACGCCAGCCTAGGTAGAATTGACACTCTAAAACACATAGGAACACCCCTCTAAAGTGCTATTTTCAAAAATTGCTTGCTGCTGCACTTTACTTGTCAATTCAGCCACCGTAAAGTGCTATTTTCAGCCCCTCCTTTTCTCTTCTTTTGGACAGCAACACTTTTGCTTTCTTGCTTCATTGCTTCTGAAGTTTTGGAGTTATTTCTTCCTTCTATAAAGTTTCTCACGTCTTATTTATAGTTGCCGTTGATTACGAGCACAACACACATAAGGACTCGTCCACCACCACTTAGGAGTGTACTTAACCCCATTGAGGTGTCCAATGGACCATATTGGGAGGAGGTGAAGATGGAACCCCATTGTGAAGATGAAGTCAATAGCTCAATGCATGAGGAAGAGGACCCGGAAGAGGTGGAACCATTCAAAGACGACATGGAAGATGATCCAAAAGAACGGCATTCGTATGCACCTCAAGAGGACTTTCACGTGGGCTTACACCCCGTGGAGCATCATGAAGCTATGTCGGGAGGAGATGAACCCGAAGAGGAGCCACCACTTGCTGAGTCCAATAATGAAGGTGATGAACAGGCCAACCGTTCAGTTGAAGAAGTACGGTCCGATGAAATGGAAGGAGGACACATATCCAAGGAGCTCAAAGAATTTCTGGATTGCTGCAGCTTATATCCGGAATATCTTCTCAAGAAAGTCCCTCGTCTCGAACATGAAGAGTGGAAGGCTGAAGTAATCATCCTATCTAATTGTATGGTTGTCACTCGGCACTTCGCACACACATGGAGAGCTACAAGGGCAGAAGCTATCGATGATGCTGCATGGGATGCACTCACCGGACTGTGCTATGCTTTCCGTGAGCAGCTTGAGAACACTACTTTTGAGCTGCACCCGTATCGGAAGAGTGGTACAAGGGAGATCATTGAACCCCATGGAGGAGATCTTTCCAACCCACAAGCTGCTGACAAGTCTCAGAGGTTGCTCGTGGAGTTAGGAAACCGCTATGCAAGCGCACAAGAAGAGATCCGTTACCTCCGCAAGAAGCTGTATTTGCTGGAGAAACAAGAGGAGACTCGTGCCAATGCTGGAGAAAATGGAGCACCTGCATCATCTGTCCCTACATGGACTGCCGAATCACCATGGCGTGCACCCATGTATGGACCACCCCCGTCACACGGCGAGAACAGCACCGGTTCTCACGATTAAGTTTAGGTTACCATTGAATAAAGCTGTCATAGAAACGTTTAGATCGTAGTAGCTTGAATAAGAGTGGTGTGCTGAACTTTTGTGATGATTGCTTGTGATTGTGTGCTTGGTGTGAGTTGTGGTACGCTTTGGTGGATATCCACATCCACACATAGTGGAGATGTGAGATGCTTCGGCATGTGTTCACATCCTCATATAGGCTGAAATTAATAAAAGAAGATACTTAGTTCATATACCTTGATGCATATAGTTGGGGGATCAATCTAAATTTCTATTTCCTACTCTACTCTCTCTCTCACACAGATGGTGAGGGAAAACTCCAACCGCCAAAGGAGGAACACTCGCGGTAACAACGAACCACAAGAGGATGGCAATGTTGAAGTTCCTTAAAATGCTAACCCCGGGGCTGATGCAAACAACCTTGAACGGTTGATGGCTATGCAGAACCAGCTCATGCAAACTATGATACAAACGTTGGGACAGCTGCAGGACAACAACAACAACAACAATCCTAACCTCGTCTCTGTACCCCCACCGCCACCACCGATGGCTCACAATAGATTGGCAGAGTGCATGAGGACTAGGCTGCCTACTTTTGCACAAGCCAATGATCCTATGGAGGCTGATGATTGGCTGAAGTCTATGGAAAAGAAGCTTGCTATTGTTCAGTGCAATGATCGGGAGAAATTTCTCTTCGCATCGCACCAACTCATGGGAGCCGCCGCTGATTGGTGGGACACTCTTTGCAATGCTCATGTCGACCAGGAGACTATCACTTGGGCTGAATTCAAGGAGAGTTTCCGCTCTCACTATGTCCCTACAGGAGTCATGATGCTTAAAAGGCAAGAGTTTGAAGGTCTCCGCCAAGGAAGGGAGAGCGTGAATGAGTACCTCAACAAGTTAACGCAACTGTCAAGGTATGCTCCAGAAGATGTCAACTCGGATCAAAGAAAGCAATACTTGTTCATGAGAGGATTGAACAATGAGATCCAAGTTCAGCTGCTCAACAATGATTATGCAAACTTCCAGAAGCTCGTTGACAAAGCTATAGTGGTTGAGAGCAAGATCCGTGAGATCGAGCAAGGGGGCAAGAGGAAGATGTCATATCAAGGACAGCCACAAGGGAGCAATATACGTCTCTCCTTTATGCCGCCAGCTGCACCACATTATGGCTTGTCCGCTTCTACTTCTCGCCCAGCAAATCCACCTCGCGCTAATCAGCCACCGCAGCAACGTCCTGTTATGCAAGCACCTCGTATGCCTTTGTCTCCTGCGCCTCGTCCCAACATGGGCGCCTATGCTCAAAACCAGCCTCACCCCAACAATCCTACTGTTATGGGCAACAAAGCATGTTTTTCATGCGGAGAGGCGGGACACTTTGCAAACCAGTGCCCCAAGAAAGGCCTTGGACAACCGAGCAACGCACCGAAACAGAACCCACGGCCAAATGGAGGAGCTACACAAGGTAACCGTGGACAGCAGGATTATGCTCGTGGCAATGTGAATCACGTCTCCGCTGAGGAAGCACAACAAGCGGAGGACGTCATGATTGGTATGTTTCTTGCCAACTCCAACCCAGGCACTGTTTTATTTGATTCTGGAGCATCGCATTCATTCATATCATTTTAACACCCTCAATTTCATATTCATGCATTGCATATAGAAAAACATTATAAAAGAAATAGAAATGGGAAAGAATCATAAAAATAGGAGAAATATAGCATTTTCAGCATCTGAAAAGTTAACATTGACACTACGCAAGTTGCTGAGAATTTTATTAAAGCGAGCAAAAAGGTCGTCAATTGACTCACCGGGTTGCATCTCAAAATGCATGTATTCTTTCTTGAACATATCTTGCCTTACCTCCTTGATCGTATTGGATCCATCATGGTAGTCACAAAGAGCTTTCCAAACATCATATGCAGATCGGAGGTGTGCAACACGGTCGAAGTCGCTTTGAGTCAATCCTTGGATGATCAAGTTGCGAGCCTTGTTGTTGTTGTCAACATCTCTCATGTTCACAGCCGTAACTTGATCGTTGGGTGGTACATCGAAGTTCCGGTAGACCTTTTCCCATATGGTGAAGCCTTGCGCCAGTATGTAGGCCTCCATCCGCGCCATCCAAACCTGAAAATCGATGCCATTGAACACACAAGGTTTTGCGGAGTACTTCTCCATGATGGTTAGTTAAAACACGTGCAAATCACAAAGATTAGAGAACCTTGGCTCTGATACCAATTGTAGGATCGAAGAGCACGTGAAAAGCTACCAGAGGGGGGTGAATGGTAGATTAAAACTTTTCGCAGCGGAAACAACAAAAACCCCTCAGCAAAAAATCAATCAGTTAAAGAAACCATGTGTGCAAGTGTTTTCAAACGTGTTCAACCGTGAAAAATCATGTAGAGAGGTAGAAAATCAAGTCACGGATCTAATGCAACAAGAATCACTTGAAAACACGAAGTAAAACTTGAGATACGATCAAAATATTAAACGAAGATCAATCTGTTCTACCCGATATAAAACAGATCTGCAACGCTGCAAAGAAACTCGTGTATCTCAAAAACTAAAGATCCGAAGCTCGTGAAAATTTCACAGATGATAGATAATTGAGTTGTGAAGACAACCCAAAAAGAAGCACGTCAATCGGATCTGTAAAACTCGAGTTATGAACGAAACACCGAACCAACATCGGTCTGTCCAGAAACTCGGCGAGAAAGACTTGACAAAAAACAAGTCGGACGAACAAGGCACAAAAGCTCCTCGAAACTATGAACTTTATTCAATAGAAACACAAGAGGAACAGCCCAAAGTTCTCTGCCCACGAGAGCTCTGGCCTCCCTTGCTTTTATAGCCAGCCCTCAGGCTAAACAATCCAATCTAGGACTCCTACTCCTAATTGGACTCGTATCCTAACTTACCATAACTGCTCAGGACTCTCCTATTCGCAGATAGAAGCAATCGTGAGACTTCCAAACACCTTAGGAATGTCCTAAACATTCCTAAAACAACTCAACTTCGTGCCTAGCACGAAATACTATCATAACCAACTCAAATCTTCCATATTTGAGCCATATCCGACTCAGCCTCAGCCTGAGTACGCAATCCAGCCGGTTGGACCTTTCCGACCAATTCTTTACGTCCACTTCTCTTCATCACGCCTTGGAACAATGTTGCCACATCCATGCACTCCTTGCAAACGTGCAAACACCTTCCAACGACGTACACGCAACCTTCATATGCACTGCCCTTGATCCAAACATGCTGCGCGACCTCCCGATCAACTCAACCACAGCTCCTCCCGAACTTGGTTGTTGGAACCTCATCTCCTCCCTGAGACTAGTCCAAGGATCCCGTCACCAGCCATGTCTTGAACTCAAGCAACACCTGCACATGAATAAACAACCAATTCTTCCGAGCACAAGTCCTCGACTTGACTCACGTTAGTTCAAAAACCACAACACCTTACATGAGCACGTCACATAATCATGTTGCAAACCATATCAAATGATAACAGCCATAACTACCAAAACACACCAAAAACTTAGCAAATTAATACTAAGCAAACCTTCCCATAAAGCAAGTTTGAAACATTGCAAGTTAAAAGCAAAAACAAGACGCTGCAGTTCTACGAGTTGAACTTCACGGGAGCTCCCTAAAAACAAGCTCCGGACCTCACAGAAGCTCTTTGGACCTTGCAGGAGCTC
Source organism: Neostapfia colusana (assembly GCA_030760725.1). NCBI lineage: Eukaryota > Viridiplantae > Streptophyta > Magnoliopsida > Poales > Poaceae > Neostapfia > Neostapfia colusana. The sequence continues at coordinate 95,333,827 of JASWHV010000007.1, read as the reverse complement.
TCCGGACCATGCGTCGGATCTTGCCAACACTTGGCGGTCCTAACAAAGAACTTGTCGGACCTTGCCACAGAAGAATGTTTTGGCAATATTCAAAACTTTGAATGTTAATGCTAACTTTTATCCTAATTGCCAATGTATTCAGCACACATAGGTCTCACAAAAACGCCAGCCGTCAAAGGAGGAACGTCCGTGGCAACCATGAACAACAAGAGGATGGCCACGTTGAAGTTCCTGAGAATGTTAACCCCAGGGCTGGTGCAAACAACCTTGAACGGATGATGGCTATGCAGAACCAGCTCATGCAAACTATGATCCAAACTTTGGGTCAGCTGCAAGCCAACAACAATAACAATCCTAACCCTGTTCCTGCACCACCACCACCACTACCTCCACCACATCCGGCTCACAACAGCTTGGGAGAGTTCATGAGGACTCGACCGCCTACTGTTGCACAAGCTAATGATCCCATGGAGGCTGATGATTGGTTGAAATCCATGGAAAAGAAGCTTGCTATAGTTAAGTGCAATGATCGGAAGAAAGTTCTCTTCGCATCGCACCAACTTATGGCAGCAGCCGCTGACTGGTGGGATGCCTTTGCAATGCTCATGACAACCAGGAGACTATCACTTGGGCTGAGTTCCAGGAGAGTTTCCTCTCTCATTACGTCCCTGCTGAAGTCATGATGCTTAAAAGGCAAGAGTTTGAAGGTCTCCACCAAGGAAATAAGAGCGTGAATGAGTATCTCAACAAGTTCACGCAGCATTGAAGGTATGCTCTAGAAGACGTCAACTCAGATCAAAGTAAGCAATACTTGTTCATGAGAGGGTTGAACAATGAGATCCAAGTTCAGCTGCTCAACAACGACTATGCAAACTTCCAGAAGCTTGTTGACAAAGCTATAGTGGTTGAGAGCAAGATCCGTGAGATCGAGCAAGAGGGCAAGAGGAAGATGTCATACCAGCCACAAGGGAGAAATGTACGTCCCCGTTTCATGCCCCCAGCTGCACCACAGTATGGCTCGTCCGCTTCTACTTTCCGCCCTGCAAACCCACTTCGCCCTAATCCACCACCGCAGCAACGTCCTTTTGTGCAAGCACCTCGTGTGCCTTTGCCTTCTTCGCCCAGTCCCAACCTGGGCGCATATGCTCAAAACCACCCTCGCCCCAACGTTCCTGCTGTCTTGGGCAAAAAGGCATGCTTTGCATGCGGAGAGGCGGGACACTTTGCAAGTCAATGCCCAAAGAAAGGCCTTGGACAGACGACCAACGCGCCAAGACAGAATCCACAACCGAATGGAGGAGCTACACAAGGTAACCCTGGGCAGCAGAACTAAGCTTGTGGCAAAGTGAATCATGTCTTCGCTTAGGAAGTGCAACAGACTGAGGACGTTGTGATTGGTATGTTCCTTGCCAACTCCAACCCAGCTACTGTTTTATTTGATTCCAGAGCATCACATTTATTCATATCATCCAAGTATGTTGCCAAGTATAATTTGCCCATATCACACATGAAATATACTATGTTGGTTAATTCTCCCGGTGGAGAGATGAGGACTAATATAGTATGTCCAAAAGTAAACCTTAAAATAAGGGGGGTAGACTTCATTGCCAATCATATTGTCTTTGATTCTCAAGGGCTTGATATAATACTTGGAATGGATTGGTTAAGCAAGCACGACAGAGTGATCCAATGTGCTGAGAGGAGCGTGCAGTTGACAAATGAGCATGGTACTCGTATTGAGTTCGAGTCAGCCCAACCGGCAACCAAGAAGGCAACGTTGAACCACGTCAAAGAAGCAACATTGGAAAACATTCCGGTGGTTCAAGAATATTTGGACGTGTTCCCGGAAGAACTTCCAGGTATGCCACCTAACCGGGACATTGAGTTTGCCATAGATTTGGTACCTGGAACTGCACCTATAGCAAAGAGGCCATATAGGATGCCCGTTATTGAACTAGTGGAACTCAAGAAGCAAATTCAGGAGCAGCTAGAAAAGGGTTTTATACGCCCAAGCTCGTCACCATGGGGAGCCCCCGTGCTCTTCGTAGACAAGAAGGATGGGACCCAAAGGATGTATGTGGATTATAGGTCTCTCAATGAGGTGACGATCAAGAATAAATATCCGCTGCCCCGTATAGAGGACCTGCTCGACCGAATGAAATGTGCCCGAGTTTTCTCCAAGATTGATCTTCAGTCGGGATACTTCCAGCTGAAGATTAAGCCCTCCGACATACCCAAGACTGCATTTCGAACACGGTATGGTTTGTATGAATATACAGTTATGTCTTTTGGGTTAACGAATGCACCCGCATACTTCATGTACCTCATGAACAAGGTCTTCATGGAGTACTTGGACAAGTTCGTCGTGGTTTTCATCAATGATATCATGGTGTATTCGAAAAGCGAGGAAGAACGTGAAGAACACTTGAGATTGATGTTGCAGAAACTGTGAGAGCATCAATTGTATGCCGAGCTCAGCAAATGTCAATTTTGGCTAAAGGATATATCGTTCCTAGGCCGCATCATCTCCAAGGAAGGAGTATCGGTTGATCCCGGAAAAGTGGGAGATGTTCTGAAGTGGAACCAACCGCAGAATATGAGAGATATTCAGAGTTTCCTTAGGATGGCTGGATACTACCGCCGGTTCATCAAGGATTTCTCCAAAATAGCGAAGCCTATGACTGAATTGCTAATGAATGGAAAAGCATTTCAGTGGACACCAGCATGTCAAGAAAGCTTTGAGGAGCTCAAGAAAATGCTAACCACAGCGTCGGTTTTGGTATTGCCGGACGCGAGCAAGAGTTTCGACATATATTGTGATGCATCAAGACAAGGGCTTGGATGTGTGCTCATGCAAGAAGGACAAGTGGTAGCCTATGCGTCTAGACAACTAAATAAACACGAGCTGAATTACCCCACACATTACTTGGAACTCGCAGCCGTGGTACATGCCTTGAAGATTTGGAAGCATTATATCCTTGGCCACCGATGTGAGATCTATACGGATCACAAAAGCCTCAAGTATATATTCACGCAGACGGATTTGATTTGAGGCAACGTCGATGGTTGGAACTCATCAAGGATTATGATGCTGGAATCAACTATCACCCCGGAAAGACTAATGTAGTAGCTGATGAATTGAGCCGAAAGGGAGCATGTCACCAACTCACGGTTTGGGAGCTACCGCCCAACCTGCACAAGGAGTTCGAACGGTTACCTCTCGAGTTCTTGAACGAGATGGAAGTGATAGAACTCAACTCTTCATTGGAAAAAGAGATAAGAGGTGGCCAAGCAACGGATGAGGAAATCAAGGAAATCAAGGAAAGAATCTGACAAGGCATAGAAAAGGATTACAAGGAAGACGAGAAGTGTACGCTTTGGTTAGGGAAAAGGATTTGTGTGCCTAACGTGAAGCACATCCGCGACACGATAATAAAGGAGGCACATGACTCACCTTATTCCATACATCCCGGCTGTACATAGATGTACAAGGACCTGAAAACTTGCTATTGGTGGGATGGTATGAAAAGGGACATAGCTGAGTATGTTGCCTTATGCGACACGTGACAACGGGTGCAGGCCGAACATCAAAGACCCGCTGGACTGTTGCAACCATTGAAAGTACCCGAGTGGAAGTGGGAATACATTAGCATGGATTTCATCGTCGGATTACCACGTACTCGGTCGGCTTACGACTCCATCTGGGTTATTGTGGACCGATTGACGAAAACAGCCCATTTTCTTCCTGTTAGAACCACGTACCGCGTTGCAGAACTAGTCGAGCTGTACATGGAGCAAATCGTGTGCCGTCATATTGTTCTGAAGAGGATAGTTTCAGATCAAGGTACCCAATTTACCTCTAGATTCTTGAAGAAGCTGCATGAAGCTATGGGTACACGACTGGATTTCGGCTCCGCTTATCACCCGCAAACCGACAGGCAAACTGAGAGGACAAATCAAATTTTAGAAGACATGTTGAGAGCCTGCGCCTTGAAACATGGGCGTAGTTGTGATAGGAGCTTGCCTTATGCTGAGTTCTCATACAATAACAGCTATCAAGCCAGCTTGAAGATGTCACCTTTCGAAGCATTGTATGGTAGACGGTGTAGAACGCCGCTGTTCTGGAATGATACCGGAGAGAACCAAGTGTTTCAACCCGAAGTGCTGCAAGACGACGAGAAGCAAGTCCAAACAATACGGGAGAACTTGAAGGCTGCTCAGTCACGGCAAAAAGGTTATGCGGACAATAGGCGAAGAAAGTTGACCTTCGAAGTAGCAGACTTCGTGTACCTTAAGGTATCGCCTATCTGTGGCCAACGACGTTTCAACGTCAAAGGCAAGTTAGCACCTCGTTACATCGGGCCATTTAAGATTTTGGGCAAGGGAGGAGAGGTAGCTTATCAACTAGAGCTCCCAACGCACCTCTCCGATGTGCATGACGTGTTTCACGTATCCCAGCCCAAGAAGTGCTTGAGAGTACCACAAGAACATGTACCGATGGATGAGCTCGAGCTTCAAGAGGATCTGACCTACGTAGAGCACCCTGTCCAAATTTTGGACGTGAAGGAAAGGGTCACGAGGAATGAAGTGATCCGTTGGTGCAAGGTACAGTGGAGCCATCACACGGAAGCCGAAGCTACATGGGAGCGTGAGGAAGACCTCGAGGCAGAATTCCCTCACCTATTATCTACTCTATCGAATATCGAGGGCGAGATTCAGTTTAAGGGGGTAGGTTTGTAACACCCACAATTTCATATTCATGCATTGCAAAGATGTGTCCCGGAAGAACTTCCAGGTATGCCACCTGACCAGGACATGGAATTTGCCAATGATTTAGTACCCGGAACTGCACCTATAGCAAAGAGGCCATATAGGATGCCTGCTAATGAGTTAGTGGAGCTCAAGAAACAAATTCACGAGCAGCTAGATAAGGGTTTTATACGCTCAAGCTCGTCATGGTGGGGAGCTCCCGTGCTCTTCATGGACAAGAAAGATGGGACCTGAAGGATGTGTGTGGACTATAGGTCTCTCAATGAGGTGACGATCAAAAATAAAAACCCGCTGCCCCGCATAGAGGACTTGTTCGATCAAATGAAAGGTGCCCAAATTTTCTCCAAGATTGATCTTCGGTCGGGATACTTCCAGCTGAAGATTAAGCCCTCCGACATACCCAAAACTGCATTTCGAACACGGTATGGTTCGTATGAATATACCGATATGTCATTTGGGTTGACGAATGCACCGGCATACTTTATGTTCCTCATGAATAAGGTCTTCATGGAGTACTTAGACAAGTTCGTCGTGGTTTTCATCGACGATATCATGGTGTATTCAAAAAGCGAGGAAAAACATGAAGAACACTTGAGATTTACATTGCAGAAACTTCGAGAGCATCAGTTGTATGCTAAGTTCAGCAAGTGCCAGTTTTGGCTAAAGGTGATATCGTTCCTAGGCCACATCATATCCGAAGGAGGAGTATCAGTTGATCCCAGAAAAGTGGGAGATGTTTTGAAGTGGAACCAACCACAGAATGTGCGGGATATTCGGAGTTTCCTTAGGATGGCTAGATACTACCGCTGGTTCATCAAGGATTTCTCCAAAATAGCAAAGCCTATGACTGAATTGCTCATGAAAGGGAAAGCATTTCAGTGGACACAAGCGTGTCAATACAGCTTTGAGGAGCTAAAGAAGAGACTAACAACAGCGCCGGTTTTAGTATTGCCGGACGTAAGCAAGAGTTTCGATATATATTGTGACGCATCAAGACAAGGGCTTGGATGTGTGCTCATGCAAGGAGGCCAAGTGGTAGCTTATGCATCGAGGCAATTAAAGAAATATGAACTGAATTACCACACACATGACTTGGAACATGCAACCGTGGTACATGCCTTGAAGATTTGGAGGCATTACATCCTTGGTCACCGATGTGAGATATACACAGATCATAAGAGCCCCAAGTATATATTCACGCAAACGGATCTAAATTTGAGGCAACGTCGATGGTTGGAAATCATCAAGGATTATGATGTTGGAATCAACTACCACCCCGTAAAGGCCAATGTAGTAGCTGACGCATTGAGCCGAAAGGGAGCATGTCACCAACTCACGGTTCGGGAGCAGCCACCCTAGCTACGTAAGGAGTTTGAACGGTTGCATCTCGGATTCTTGAACGAGATGGAGGTGATAGAACTGAACTCAACGCTGGAACTAGAGATACGAGATGGTCAAGCAATGGATGAGGAGATCAAGGAAAGGATTTGACAAGGCATAGAAAAGGATTTCAAGGAAGACGAGACAGGCACGCTTTGGTTTTGGAAAAGGATTTGTGTGCCTAACGTGAAGCACATCCACGACACGATACTAAAGGAGGCACATGACTCACCTTATTCCATACACCCCGGCTGTACGAAGATGTACAAGGACCTGAAAACATGCTATTGGTGGGATGGTATGAAAAGGGATATTGCTGAATATGTTGCCCTATGCGATACGGGCCAACGAGTGAAGGCCAAACATCAAAGACCCGCTGGATTGTTGCAGCCACTAAAAGTACTCGAGTGGAAATGGGAAGACGTCAGCATGTATTTCATTGTTGGACTGCCACGTACCCAGTCCGGCTACGACTCCATTTGAGTTATCGTGGATCGATTGACGAAAACAGCCCATTTCCTTCCTGTTAGAACCAAGTACACCGTCGCACAACTAGCCGAGCTGTATATGGAGCAAATTGTGTGTCGTCATGGAGTTCCGAAGAGGATAGTTTCAGATCGAGATTCTCAATTTACGTCTAGGTTCTGGAAGAAGCTGCATGAAGCCATGGGTACACGATTAAATTTGAGCTCCACATATCACCCGCAAACCGACGGGCAAACTGGGAGAACAAATCAGATTTTAGAAGACATGTTGAGAGCTTGCGCCTTGAAACATGGGCGTAGTTGGGATAGGAGCTTGCCGTATGCTGAATTCTCATACAACAAGAGTTACCAAGTCAGCTTGAAGATGTCACCCTTCGAAGCATTGTATGGTAGACGGTGTAGAACACCGCTGTTCTGGAATGAGACCAGAGAAAGCCAAGTATTTGGACCCAAAGTGCTGCAAGACGCCGAAAAGCAAGTCCGAATGATACATGAAAACTTCAAGGCCGCTCAGTCTCGACAGTAGGGTTATGCGGACAATAGGCGAAGTATATTGACCTTCGAAGTGGGAGACTTCATGTATCAAGGAATCGCCTATCCAATGCCAACGATGGTTCAATGTCAATGGCAAGTTAGCACCTCGCTACATTGGACCATTCAAGATTTGGGCAAGCAAGGAGAAGTAGCCTATCAATTGGAGCTGCCGACACACCTCTCTGACGTGCACGACGTGTTTCACGTATCTCAGCTCAAGAAATGCCTAAGAGTACCGGAAGAACAAGTACCGATGGATTAGCTAGAGCTTCAACAGGATCTGACCTACGCGGAACACCCCGTCAAAATTTTGGACGTAAAGGAAAGGGTCACGAGAAACAAAGTGATCTATTGGTGCAGGGTACATGGGAACGTGAGGAAGATCTCAAGGCAGAATTCCCTCATCTTTTGTCCACTCTATCGAATCTCGAGGGCGAGATTCATTTTAAGGGGGTAGGTTTGTAACACTCGAGGGCGAGTTTCTGATTTATCATACAAGAAAAATACCCAGGTAAATCTTGAAAAAACATCAACAATTACTAAACCGTATTTTTTACCGCCGATGCTGATGTACGCAATTGGACCAAAGAGATCCATGTGGAGAAGTTCCAGCGGTCTGGCGGTGGTCATCACATTCTTGGCGGGGTGTGGTGCTCCAACCTGTTTTCCTGCTTGACAAGCGCTGCACGGCCTGTCTTTTTCAAAAACCACATCCTTAAGACCACGGATGTGACCACGTTTTAGAAGTTTCTGCAGATTTCTCATTCCAACATGGGCTAGGCGTCTATGCCACAGCCATCCCATGTTGGTCTTTGCAACCAAGCAAGTGTTGAGTTCGGCTTTATCTTTGTTGAAGTCAACAAGATAAAACTTTCCCTTCAACAATCCCTTGAATGGAACCGAGCCATCGCTTCTTCTAAAGACGGTCACACCCTCATTAGTGAATAAACAGTTGTAACCTTTGTCGCATAGTTGAGATATTGATAAAAGATTATAATCTAGAGAGTCTACGTGTAAAACATTAGATAAGGTGTGTTGAGAGGATATTTCAATGTTACCACTACCAAGTACCTTTCCTTGGATGTTGTCTCCAAAGTATATACCTTCGCTTGGATCCTTGTTGCACTCATATTCCACAAACATACCTCTCTCTCCGGTCATATGATTTGTGCATCCGCTATCTAGCACCCACTTAGATCCACCGGAGGAGTAAGCCTGCAAAATAGAATTATTTCTGGGTTTTAGGTACCCAAGCTTGCTTGGGTCCTCTCAGGTTAGTCACAAGAGTCTTGGGCACCCACACACAAGTTTTCAAGTTCTTGTGGCGTGGCCCTGTATATTTAGCAATGACTTTTCCATACTTGTTTTTCATGAGAACATAAGAAGCATCAAATGTATGGAACAGTGTTTGTAGCTCAGATTCATGGGATTTTTCTTTAACAAAAATGATTCTATTCTTAGCATGATTAGGAGTAGACATGTGTCTGTTCCTGTCAAAGCCAAGACCATCTTTGACATTGGGAGGTCTAGTGATCATATATGCACTTTGTGCATATTTGATCTTCTCCTTATCAAAGATGCCGTTTTGAGAAGAATGCATGTCATGAGAGGTTGAAGCATTAGAAATTACATTCTTCTTACTAGAGCAAGTGCAGGTTCTTATTGTTGTCGAGCTCATATCTTTGGAGGAAGAGCTCTTGGAGGAAGAGGGGTCACTTTGTTTGAGCGACTCAACTTGCACCTCAAGGATTTTGTTAACTTTTGACAAGTTAGCAAGTTCTTCCTTGATTGCAATGTGCGAGTCCTCTAACTTTGAGTAAGTTTCCTTACTCAAGGCTAGCTCTAACTCAAGTGACTCATTCTTCTCTCTTTCAAGCTCAAGAAGCTTTTCAACTTTTTGATATCTCTTCCTCTCACGGATGAGCATATCTTCTTGTCGGTTGACAAGTTCTTCCTTTTCAAAGATTTCGTTCGACAACATTTCCATTTTCTTTAAAGCAATTTTACTTAGCCCTCTAAATAATTCTTCATTATCACCAGAGCTATCAAAGTCATCAATGGAGGAATTTAGTATAGGAGGAGTAAGTCTAACCATTTTCTTGCCTTCCTTAGCCATAAGACAAGTGTGGTTGTTCATGTCCCGTCCTATCATGTTTGGAAAGAGTGTGGCTCTCATAGTTGGTTTCTTGACTGCGATAGTAGCCATCTCTTCTTCTTCATCGGAGGAGGACTCGTCGTTTGAGTCCCACTCCTTCCCAATGTGAGCTTGATGGGCTTGTCTTCTTTTTCTGAAATTTTTCTTTTCTTGAGATCTTGTTTCCTTCTTCTTTTTGTTTTCTTCATAAGTACAGTCCACCATGAAGTGACCATACTCTCCGCAGTTGTAGCAGGTACGTCGAGCCTTGGATTTTCCTTTATCCTTGCTTTTGCCTTCATGTGAATTGTTGTCGTGTCTTCTCTTCATCATGCGTTTGAACTTTTTGATGAAAAGTACCATTTCTTCGTCATCAAGATCGGTGCTTTCGTCGCTTGTATCTCCATCGTCTTGGTCTTCACGAGTTTCTTTGAGTTTGGGTCTGCACGTTGCTTTGAGAGCAACTTCTTTCTTTTTAGAAGAGGTGAGCTCGGCTAAGTCTTTGACGTATTGAGCCTCTTTCTCCATCATTTCATGATTTATGATCTTTCCCAATAACTCATCGGGAGTCATTTTGTGAAACCCGGGGCTTTCTCTAATCATTGAGCAAAGTGTGACGTTTCTTGGCATGAAGGCTCTTATCATCCTTTTGACCACCTCGTGATCAGTCCATTTCTTACTTCCATAGGCACGGATTTTGTTGATGAGTGCCTTCATCCGATTGTACATGTCTTGAGATGATTCACCTTCTTCAATAGCAAATCTCCCCAACTCTCCTTCTAGCATCTCAATTTTTGCTTTACGTACAGACCTATTTCCTTCATGAGCAGTTTTGAGTGTATCCCAGATTTCTTTTGCACTTTCTAGTCCATCGATCTTGGAGAATTCTTCTCTGCTCAGTGACGATGTGATTACTGCAATGGCTTGTGCATTTCTGTGAATCTCTTGTTCTTGTTCCGGAGTGAGTTCTTCATCCGTGTCTGGGATATCTATTCCTGTGCAGACAATATGCCAAAGGCTGGGATTCAAGGATATTAGATGCATTTTCATGTTGTACTTCCACATGGTGTAGTCACTTCCATCAAACTGTGGGGGCCTTCCCATAGGAATAGAGAGATAATGATTATTTGAATTGAGACTGTTATAGTTGTAAGGATACCGGGAGTAGTCGTGATGACCACTCCCCATCGTCTTTTCTTCCTCTTTTCCCTTTTGTGCCAGCAGTTTCTTCCTCAGGAGTGCTTTCAGCTGCCTCACTTCTTCATCGTCATGTGGAGTTTCTTTCAGCATATCGAAGGCTTTGGCTTCTTGCTCCTCATCGTTGTTGCTCGTCTTCGGGATATCGTTGTTCTTCTCAGAGGCCATTGATCTCTCCGAGCTGTGAGTCTCGTTGATGGAGAACTTGGCTCTGATACCAAATGAATGTGGCCTAGAGGGGGGGGATGAATAGGCCTTTAAAAGATTCCTGCACACTTAATAAAATTATCAGAAACTTGATTGACCGGACTAGTCCGGTTGTGTGGGCGGACTAGTCCGGTGTGCTGAATTATGTGAGTTAATTAAGTGTGTTTCAAAAAAATTTAATCTTTCAGCAGCGGAATGAGAACAACAGTTTTTATAAATTAATTTATTGTATGGATGCACGTGCAAACTTATAAGTAACTCAAATAATGACTAGCAAACTAGTGATCTAATGTATCAAAATGTAAAATAAATGAGAGACAAAAGACACAAATTTTTACCGAGGTTCGATCTCACCAAGAGATCTACGTCCTCGTTGAGGAAGCTCACACAGAGCCGGGTTCCCAACCCTTTCCCTCTTCAAGTCACCACACAGGCCGACTTGACTTCACTATCAAGTGTAATCACCGTGTTTATGGGGCAACCTCACACGTTGAGGGCTCCCACAAGAATGACAATGAGAAGTTGATCAAATACACTCAAAAAGATTACAATGCAGAATATGAGTGTAGAGAGATCAAACCCCAAGAGCTCACAACGAAGGAACGATGATCTCCCAATCCCAAATCCAAGTTTTTGATTGATCTTCACCTTTTTGCACCTTAGATGTATGGGGAGACTTGTTTTTGGGCTCTTGGGACAGGTGGTGGCGCTAGGGTTTGAGTTTTTGACAGTATGAGTCGTGTGTCTCTTTAGAAACAACGAAGAACCTCTTTTTATAGGGTTTCCAAAGAAGTTACCGTTGTTAAACCTACTACCGGACTAGTCCGGTATATGATCGGACTTGTCCGGTCTACTTCCAGTGGGTTAACCGGACTAGTCCGGTCCACAAACCGGACTTGTCCGGTGCTATGTGAAATGGGGTTCCAGAAACTTCAGCGGACTAGTCCTGTCGCTTGGATGGACTAGTCCGCAGTCCTCTAAAGAGGACAACAGAGACATGACCGGACTAGTCCGGTCCAAAACCGGACTTGTCCGATTGAGTTCCAGTAAGCTGACCAGACTAGTCCGATCCATGGACGGACTAGTCCGGTGTTCAGTAGATTTTAGTTGATTATTAGCCTTTACCCTTACGCAAAGTCATGAGCTCTTGGGATGTGTCTCTCACACACAACCTATACATTTATATCTACTTTGCTCTTCTAAATTCCACTAAAGTCTTCCTTTTCGGGCACCACTCTATTTTTCACCTTTTTGTGTGTGCCGAGCCAGTTCACTTTGTTTATCCTGCAATCATCTTAATAGTTTCATTAGTATCTCATATGTTCGTCATCAATTAGCCAAAACCCACAAGGGATATCCTAGATGCACTTACACCGCCGGAGCAAAATCTGGAAATTACCGGTCGATGCTTCACGGTTTGCTACAAGAATTGGAGGAGAGCAGCACCAACCTAGTGCGCTCCCGTGGCCTGGATCGCTTCACCGTGAGTACCCCTGTGGAGGGCTGTCCACGATCACCAGATCGTCGGCTGACGTTCGGTCGCTGCTGTGGCGGTCATTTTCAGGCAAGGAAGGCCAGAACTTGCCTGTTTCCTGGTCGGGGATATGTGTGCGGAGCTCAGGGCAGTGTTTAGCAGCTCGGGGAGGAGAGGGCGTGGGCTTTCTCCGTTCTCTTGATCAGTCCGAGCAGCGGAGGGAAGAGCTTCGGCTCAGTGTTCGCGCGAGGGAAAAAACAAATGAGGGTGGCTTCGGCAGAGGCGAGGAGCGCCTTAAGAAGCGATCAGAACCACCGACCTGCGCCCGCGCGTGGGCAAGCAGCTGGTGGCGCGGCGGCTCCCCCTCGGTGGCGCCCTCGGAGGAAGCCCGAAGACCCGAGTGCTGAAGTTTCAGTAGGTTGAGTTTGATTCAGTGGCTGTCATGTGGGTCCCATCTCCCATTTAACCTCTGAACTTAACTCTCTCTTACTGTTATAAACAGTAATCCCCCTTATACCTATGGTGATTTGAATTATCTACCCCTGGGCCATTTGAATGGGATAGAATTCAAATTGGTTTGTGTTTGACTAAATTTCAGCACATATGCAGTTTGAAATTCAAATAAAGTTTGAATTTGCTAAACTTAGCTCATGTCAAGATCAACTCCTAAATGGAGTGAAAATTGGTGTGTGAGCTCACAAAAATGTGCTGAGTAAGAATATGCCTCCCACTTTTGAATTCATGGGATGAAAACAGTTTGAATTTGAATTTGAGTTCAAACCACCCTCTTTCTAGCTATACCCAAAAGGACTTCAAAAAGGTTTTGAATTTTGGGTGAAACTTGGCATGGACATTCCTAACAAGGTGAAACATATGCCCAGCCCCTAGATGATGTATGTGGGAAATGCCACTTTTGCATTTTGTGAGTTTATTCTCTAATGAGCATGTTGATGGTGGTTACATGCTCTTCAAATGTGTTCGTCAAGTTTCTTCAAAAGAAGGTTGTGTGTGGTGATGAACACTTTGAATATGTTCCAAAAACTTAGGCCCTTAAATTCCCCCTCCCCCTTAAAAGAATCTCGTCGCGAGATTATAAGGTTAAAATGAGAGAGAGGACGGTGGAAAAATTACCGTAGATGCGACGTGAAAGAGTTGGGGTAGTTAGCGCGAAGGAATCCTTCGCTCTCCCATGTCGCTTTGTCCTTGGAGCGATTATTCCATAGAACCTTGTAGAACCACAATGTACGGTTTCATCAATAATCTGAACCGGTTCCTCCCGATACGTGAGATCCGGTTTCAGTTCTTCTATGTCCTCCAGCTGAATGGTAGTTGATAGCTTAAGACACTTCCTCAGCTGGGAAATGTGAAAGATGTCGTGCACACCGGAAAGTGCTTCTGGTAATTTCAGCCGGTATGCTACTGATCCACATCTTTCGGTAATCTGAAATGGACCGATGAATCGGGGTGCCAACTTTCCTCTCACCCCGAATCTATTCACGCCCTTCATTGGAGACACACATAGGTATACGTGATCCCCGACTTCGAACTGTAATGGGCGTCTTCTCCGGTCCGCATATTGTTTCTGTCAGGATTGGGCGGCTTTTTGGTTCGCTTGAATCAGTCGAACCTTTTCCTCCGCGTTGTTGATAAGATCAATCCCGAAGGTGACCCTTTCGCAAGACTCACACCAATTCAGTGGTGTGCGACATTTTCTCCTGAATAGCGCCTCGTAAGGCGCCATCTTGATGCTGGCTTGGTACCTATTGTTGTATGAGAACTCGGCCAATGGCAAGTGATCATCCCAATTCTTGCCATGGTTAATATCGCAAGCTCGTAACATATCTTCTAGGATTTTGTTTACCCACTCAGTTTGTCCATCCGTTTGCGGGTGGTATGCTGAACTACAGATCGGCTTCGTCCCCAATGCAGCGTGTAGCTGCTCTCAAAAACGGGACACAAATAAAGTGCCCCGATCTGATATGATGGTACGGGGTATGCCGTACAAGCATAGGATCCGTGAGATGTACAGTTCAGCATACTTCTTGGCGTTGTAGTTGGTGTTGACCGGGATGAAATGGGCAACTTTAGTGAGCTGGTCGACGATCACCCACACAGAATCATGTTTCTGGAAGGTGGTGGGTAAACCGACGATGAAGTCCATGCTCACATCTTCCCACTTCCAGGCAGGAACACCCAGTGGTTGCAGCAGTCCCGGTTTCCGCATATGATCTGCCTTCACCCTTCGACATGTATCACACTCGGACGCGTACTTTGCGATCTCCCGCTTCATTCGTGTCCACCAAAACGTGCTTATGAGTTCTTGATACATTTTGTTGCTGCCGGGGTGAATAGAAAACTTTGATAAGTGAGCCTCATCAAAGATTTTCTTCCGTAATTCCGGTTTACGGGGTACGACGATCCGGTCCTTGAAACATAGGACGCCGTCTCCGTCCTTCCGGAAACATTTCAGCTCCCCACTCTCTATACATCTCCGCAAATGCGACATGCCCTTGTCATATTTCTGAGATGCCGCTATCTCTTCACGTATGGTGGGGATCAATGCTAAGTTGTAGAGAACTCCATGTGGAATCACATGCAGTGGTGGTTCGCTCTCTTCCAACGGTGTGATGATCAGAGTGTTGACGTGTGACTTGCGGCTCAGCGCATCAGCCACTACATTTGCCTTGCCGGGGTGATAATGGATCTCTATTTCATAATCCTTTATCAACTCTAACCATCTTCGCTGCCTCATGTTCTGCTCCTTCTGAGTGAATATGTACTTGAGGCTTTTGTGGTCAGTATATAAATGTACGAGGTTACCGAGTAGGTAGTGCCTCCACATTTTCAGTGCAAGTACCACGGCAGCGAGCTCCAAATCGTGAGTTGGATAATTCTGTTCATGGTTTCTAAGCTGTCGTGATCCATATGCGACCACCCTTCGGTCTTGCATCAGCACACATCCGAGCCCAATGCCGGATGCATCGCAGTACACATGGAACGGTTTTGTTGTGTCTGGCTGCGCCAAAACCGGTGCTGATGTTAAGTGCTATACTCAAGCCTTGAATGCTGTTTCACATGCTGGACTCCAAACATATTTGGTAGCCTTCTTCAGCAGCTCCGTCATAGGCTTGGCAATCTCCGAGAAGTTCGGAATGAACCTCCGATAATATCCCGCGAGTCCGAGGAAACTCTGTACCTCGTGAACAGTTCTCGGTGACTTCCAATTCAGCACTTGTGTTATTTTACTCGGGTCTACAGCGATACCCTCCGCTGAGATGATATGACCATGAAAAGGCACTTGCGATATCCAGAATTCGCACTTGCTGAATTTTGCGTATAGCCTGTGATCCCGCAGCCTTTGCAAGACTATACGCAGATGCTTCTTGTGTTCTTCCTACGACTTGGAATATACCAATATGTCGTCGATGAAGACCACGACAAACTTATCCAGCTCCGGCATGAATACCGAGTTCATCAAATACATGAAGTTAGCTGGAGCATTGGTGATGCCGAAGGACATGTCTAGGTACTCATAAAGCCCATACCTCGTCGAGAAAGCCGTCTTCGGAATATCGTCGGCCCGTATTTTAATCTGATGTTACCCTGATCTTAAGTCCATCTTGGAAAATATCTTTGCTTTGACCAACTGATCAAACAACATGTCGATCCGTGGCAACGGGTACATGTTCTTGATGGTCATGGCGTTTAATGGACGATAGTCCACACAAAGCCGTAACATCTCATCCTTATTCTTCACAAATAATGCCGAACAGCCCCATGGCGAGGAGCTTGGCCTAATAAAACCCTTCTCCAGCAGGTCCGTTAGCTGGGTCTTCAGTTCAGCCAACTCCTTGGGCGCCATCTTGTACGGCCTTCGGGATATTGGCATGGTTCCCGGTGCAAGTTCAATCTTGAACTCCACCTCTATCGGGCGGCATCTCCGGTAATTCATCCGGGAACATGTCAGGGAACTCTCGGACCACTAGAATATCTTCCAGTCTGATAGTTGTGGATTGATATACACTTGGAAGTTTTATTTCTGGACTGTCCAGAAATAAGGAGTGATCCATGCACTTCTGAGTTCAAGTGCACGATTTGAAGGACAGTGTCTAAAACAGCGCCGCGGCGGGTTAACCACGACATCCCTAAGATGACATTGACCTTCTGTCCCTCTAGAACTATGAGAGACGTAGGGTACACTCTACCCGCTAAGCATAATGGTGCTTTTGAAACCATTACGCTTGCTGAAATCTTCCCACCCGGTGAACAAATCAAATATGGACTATCGGTGGGTAGTATATGCAATCTGTGTTTAGCAATGAAAGCTTGGCTAATAAAATTGTGTGTGGCGCCTGAATCAAACAATACTATGGCGGGATGCTGGTGGAATTGGAACATACCCGCAAGGATTGGCTCACCGTCCGGCACGTCCTCTATGACAAGTTGGTGGATGGTGCCAGGCCTAGGGTTTGCCCGCCGCGCATTAGTAGGGTTCCGGGGCTGATTCCTCCCCGGAAGTTTTGCTGCAACTCCGCCGCCTTGCCTCTCCGGACAACTGCTGGCGAAGTGTCCTGGACGACCACATTTGTAGCATGCGGCTTCTGCTTGTCCGGTGCTTGGGGGACGAAAGCCCGGCATGCGCTGCTGAGGTGCATACGCACGCGGCATCGCCCGCTGCTACTGTTGTTGTTGCGGAGGTGGAACTGGCAGTGCTGGCCGAAATGCCGGTGGAGAATAGGGTGCGGAATGGGCATCAACCTGTGTGGTGGCTGCCAGCGTGGACCCGATGGTGGGCGATTCACCATCCGGTATTTTTGAGAAGGACCACCTCCTTCTCCACTGCTCTGCGGCGAGCTTCGCTTCCCCTCCGCCGCCACTAACTCATTGCCGTAGTCTTCCTGAACAATCACAGCATCAATTATGTCGTTGAGGCTGCCGCGATTGAACATCGCCAACTTGTCTTTCAGGAGCGGGTTAAGCCCCTGGTAGAAGTGATTCTGCCGCTTCTCGTCAGTATCGGCGTGATACGACGCGTAGAGCGCAAGATCATTGAACGCCCTGGAGTATTCCAGCGTGTTCCGGCTCCCTTGTTGCAGGCGTAGGAACTCCTGTGTCTTCCTCTTCATAAGACCCGGCGGTATGTGATAGGCCCTGAAGGCCGTCCGGAACTCCGCCCAGGTCATAACTCGGTCGGTGGGCTGTGAAGCACAGTAGTTTGCCCACCACGTGCTCGCGGATCCTTGGAGCTGTTGGACCGCGAACTGAGTCTTGCGCTGCTCACTCACTTGGAGCAGCCCGAACTTCATCTCCATCGTGCGGAGCCAGTTGTCCGCATCGAGGGGTTCATCCGCCCTTGAGAATACCGGGGGATGAGTCGCTAGAAAGTCGGAGTAGGAGCTCTGTTGTCGCTCCTCACGATCTTGATGCCTCTCTGGTCGAGACATATATGCAATAAGGGTCTGCAGCAACTCCGTGTGCTGCTGATGAGTGTAACAGCCCTAACTTTTGTAAAGTTTGATGTCAGCTCATAAAACAAAGTTAAGGCAACAAAAGACTACATGAAATGATGAACACACATATGTACATGTGAGGGAGTTAAAAAATTTCTCTAGCACATGCTCAACACATGTTAACCTAGGAGAAAGAATTAGACTTCCAAAAACTCTAACTCATGTGCACCTTCTCTATGAGTAGAGTGGAGGAAATTTAAATGCAATTTGAATTCTTTTGAAAGGATTCCTATTCAGATTGTACAAAGGCCCATATGTGAGAGCATAGATGCATTTCTCATGTATTCAAGAGCCTAAGTTTCAAATTTGGAGAATTTTAGGTTTCATATACTATTTATTCCGAGGATTAAATGAGGGCACGTTCAAATTCAAACTTAAATTTGAATTTTGAACCAAACATACTCAATTTCAAAATCTGATTTCAGATTTTAGTTCCTCATAATTCTTTTAGCCTATCCTCCAAGTTTGATCACAATTGGAGCTCATTTGCTATTTTAAATCGAAATGGGGGATAAGAGGGAGAATTGTGGCTGTGGACCCCACTGGTCAGTCTCACAAAAGTGCAAACCAACTCCACCGATGGCTGAGCGTGCGACAGCTCTCGGCAGCCGATCGCACACGACGATCTTCGGTGCCACCTCCTCCTCTCCGGTGCCCTTATCTTCCCCCCAAGGCTGCACAGGCGAAGTTCCACTCTTCTCCTGCTCTGCCTCGCTCCCGTGGGTTTCTCTCCCGAGCAGAACACAACCATCGCCCATTTTCTTCTCCGGATTACCCAGCCACCTAGCCACCAGAAGCTTGAGGTCTCCACAGCAAAAAGCTTCGCCCCTGAGTGCTCTAGCCGGCTGTCAACTTCCCTCCGCCGTCGCGAGCTCACCGGCGCCCAGAAACAGAAAAGTTTCTGCTGCTCCCATGTTGCACGTCAGAGGACCGAAACTGATCACCGTGGACAGCCCAAACAAGAAGGGATCACGCCCAAGCAAGCCACCCCATCTGTGCACCAACGAGTCTAGTTGCTCACCTCCAAATCTCAGCCCCATCCGTTGATCACAGAGGGAGAATTTCAAGTTTTTCTCCCGGGCGGCAGAAACGGACCTTGAGGTAAGGAATTGTAAAATTCGTCCTCAATTCGTGTTTGTTGGGTCTCAAACTTCACACACAGGATGTTAACTGCCTAGCACACCTCCTCCATCGATTTTATACCAAGAAATTGAGTGTAGAGTGAGCAATCCGAGCTCTTTTAGAGGGTATGCCTCTGGACCCTATCGGGCGCACGGTGCCGATGGGTTTAGAGCCCTCTCCAGCTGGTTTAAACCTCATGCCGGTCTTCTACATGATCCCCTGGTGCTGTAGAGCCCAAGAACCAACCATTTGATGGAGAATTCACCGTGTAAGACCTCGCCGGAGCTCTGGGGTTTGCTGTGACCGGTGTGCCCTGTTTTCCGGCGAGTTTCAGCCGCCGGCGACCTCACCAACGTGTTCAGCGTGGGGAAATATGGGGGGGGGGGGCGGCCAGCAGGGGGTCTGGAGGTGGCTGAGAACTGGTTTTCCGGCCACCTCGCCGGAGTGGGCCGCCAGTGGTGTGTTTGGCGCGAGTCTGGAGGTTAGGGATGACAGGTGGGACCCACTGTCAGCATTTAAATATTTTCCAGATTTTCCCACTCTAGTTCAAACTTTGGAGAGTCATAACTTTGTGTAGGAGTGTCCAAAAATTGTGAAACAAATTTTTTTGGATTCCCCTCAAAGAGTAATATCCAGGGATGCAGGCCAATGTTTATGAAAATCCCTGTATTTGGCTCATTAATTCATTTAATTAAAACCTTGTATGAATTGTTGCAGGAGTTCTGTTTATTGGAAAATTCCCAAAATTGTACATGACATTCTTCCAAAATTCCTTGGACTCAGGTAAAAATTTCAGAGGCATTGGACCTCATTTGCTTGGTCAAATGATGTGTTCATTCCTTATGTCTCTGAAAAATGGGAAAATAAACAGAGACATTTTCAGCTTTTCCCCAATCCTTGTAAAAATCCATATCTCCATGTAGGAAACTCCAAAAATGATAAAACCAATTCCTATGGACTCCGGACATTTTGTACTTCACAAAAAGTCTACTTTGCAGCATAGGAAAGCTTAATATCTAGGGGGTAAAGGCAGATTAGTGAAAATCACATAAGGAATTGTTGTGATCACCTTGAGCCATTTCATGAGCTCAATTTTTGCACACTGCCTAACTAGCTTCCATAGAGGCTGTAATTAAATTCTCAGCTTCATTGGACCTCTGGAACTTGAGCTACCATCTTTTAGGTTTAAGTGTTCATATAATGGACTTAATCACATGGTGATTTATTTTCCTCCCTTTTCACCCTAGCTTTCATCTTCTCTAAGGTTTAGATCCAACAACAGAAACCTTGCTGTTGTTTATCTCTCTTATGTGTGAGTTAACTTGTACAACAGCTTTGAATCATTTTCTAAATTGCTTTTGAATACATGTGCACAAATCATCTTAATAGCACGTGACATCGACGTTCGACGAGGACTCGACTCTGCAGCGAGGATCTCCATCTCATTACGAGTTGGCGGATTCTCCGGAGGAAGACTAACTCCTAGCTTCTAACAAAACCGTTGAGCAAGGCAAGCCCCGGTTTGCATATCGTTACCGTTTTAAATTTTTCTTTACATCACATCATGTTTATAGACTTGAGTGCATTATGTCTAGGATGATTGAAACTTACTTGCATGCCTATTACATCCCTCATTAGATGGTTTAGTGTAGGCTTTGCCTCGTTGTATATGCTAGGCTAATGTTGTAGCTAGCTCGGTAGAAGTCGAGTAGTAAAAAGCTACTCGCGAGAAAGTTCGAGTAATGGAGTTACTCGCGAGATGTTTGATGATAAGAGCACCTTCATGAAAATGAGATGGGGACGGGGATGTTCCTGTAGGATGGAGCGCTCAAGGTTGGTCTCGACCTGCGATGGGTGTGACAATGCTTGAGACCACATTTGGCCTGGACCGGGATGGTAAGGCAAATGTGTAGGTTGGTTGTAGCCCCGTCCGTGTCGGTTAAGGACCGTATGTATGCGGCCCTGCTGGACAAGATTGAGCTGTACCGGATATATAGTGGGGTATGGGACCCATGAAACCGATGTAACACGATGGACCGTGATATAGAAACTCATCCTTCGCGTGGGAATGGCGTTGAGAAGGCGGGAGGTGTAAATCCTTTAACGGGCAACTTCGACGTGTCCGCGTAGAGGACCGTCCTGCTCGGCGCGAAGCGTTTTTCTATGTCGGGGTGTCGTGTGAAAGGTTGCTGCATACAACGTAAGAAAGAGCTCTTGAGAGAGTCTTTCGAGGCGGGTATATGTGTCGTGTATTCCAGGTTGTTATTGATTCGAATCACCGTCGCTCGCGGAAGAGGATTGAGCATACTTGCCCACTGCGCCGTGACTTAGTAATAAGAGGAACTAAGTCTCTTAACTTGCTGTTTGTGGATTAATCACTGTATTGGAACCTTGACTGAAGTATTTATAGAGCCAACTAAATTTCATTTCCACCTTAGGCTAGCAACATCGGGATAAGCGTTTCTTGTTTGATTGTGGACTTCCGATGTTGTGAGGCGTGAGGACCACTAAAATGAAGGCTATAAGAATCTGAATATAAGGATCAAGTTTAGTCATGATGCATTTTGCAAATTCCTATGCCTACTTTCTTACTACCCCTGCATGTAGAGTTGCATGTTTATGAGTGACGGGTAAGTCTTGTTGAGCCTTAGTGCTCACGGTTGCTTCTGAGTTGTTTTTGCAGGTAGCAGGATGCCTGCTATGAAGAGGGTTGTTCGGTGAGACGATGAACCTCATGGTTTGTTCAACTCATCGGAAACCTAGCCGCTGCCTTTCTTTGGTGAAGCTAGTAGGAAGCGTTCACGGGCTAAACGACTTCTCTTTGGCGTAGTTAGGGTCGAGAGTGAGTAGTTTGTCCAGCAAATTTTAATTTCCACTGCGTGTGTACATTATGTTGTAAAAGAAATTATCTTGAGTAACAAAATGGTTCCGTTATGTTATCACGCCTCTTTTCGTGCATGCTGTTGGGTGCCGCATCGCACGGCACCACCCACTGCGATTCCCGGGCCGGGCTCCTTCACAATGAGAACCCGCCATTGCCGCAACGATGTCGGCCAATGTAACTGTTGGCGGTGGCGGTGGCGGTGTTTGTTGTTGCTGTTGCTGCTGTTGTTGCTGCTGTTGCTGTCCCGAGGAGTCCTCGGGAGGCTGTTGGGAGGTTTCTCACCCTTGACTAGAACCCCCAACGTCCGGGTTGGCACGAGTACGAGTCATTCTGAAATTCATAACAGCAGCGATCAGCACATGTCATACTTAAAAATTCCATATGAAACAGTAGGTATCTGAAGTGACGCATGAATAATTTGCACAACATTCACATATATTGATGAAGCATAAACTTTATACAAGATACATTAGTCTCGGGTCTCCGAGGAGTCGTGCTCATGTCATCACTACATGTACATACGCTACTGTCTACACGACATGTCACCGGTTACAAAATTTTTGGTTACTTCACCCTTGCTGCCCTACATGGCAACGGTAACCTCCTACTCGGAGTAGAACTTGACCTCCTGCGGGTCGTCCTCCTCCGGTACCTCCGCTGGTGGCTATGGGTCTACAACCTCCTCTCCCATCTCGGGTTCTCCCATTGCCGGAAGACCCAAGACTACGGGTACGGCACCTGCCACCGGTATGCCCATTACCGGAGGTACGAGGTCCTGCAACACGTGCACCTCGTCCATGGCATGGTTTTAGTCTTCTTCCCAGACTTGCCCCTCCTCAATAGCGTTGTCCCACTCTCGAGTACGGACCTCGTTCTGCTGGGTCAGAGCCTGCACCTGCTGTTGCAAAGCCGTGATGTTGACACAGCCTTTCTTATTTGCCTTCTTCAGACAATGCAACTGATTATGCTGTTCGTTCAGTCTCTTAATCGTCGGAAGGAGCACATTGCGGAGTGCGCTGTGAGCACTCTCGAAGTGGTCTCCACGGCTGGTGCTTTCTTTAAGTCTTGCAGCAAGACCCTCCGTATGGACAGCTTGGTTGTCCATCACGGCCTTTCCTGCTTTCTATTGGAGGCTGAGGCTCGCCTCCGCGGGTTTGTACCTTGGGCAACCCGGATCGGTTGCCTCCCTGTACCTCCCTTCCCACACATTATTAGCCCGTCCCTCCACCGGAAAGAGCGCATATGGAGTGCCCCCCATAGCTCTCACGTGTAGTTGGCAGAAACGCGACATGGTGTCGCGGGCTGCCACTTGCCATATTCCCTCCGGTTGTCTACCTCTCACCGTAACGGTGAACGGCGCCCAACCGGGTGGCGTAGGTCCTGCAGGAACTTCGACATGTATCGTCCACGTCTTGTTCACGTCCTCACATTCATCCTTGGCGAAGTACTGCGGCATCTTGTCGTACCCGAAATATTGAAGCATCTACCTCAATGCTTCCGGATAGCCGCTGTGGTGAGAACAGTGAGATTCCACCCACCCATTCTCGAACTGTTTATCCGCTGTCATCTGTAAAAATATATTTGAGAAATGTAGAATATTTATTTGAACAGTAAATCATTGAGTTATAACACAAAACATGTCATTGAACTCATAAAACTTGGAAACGTAGTTCAAACTTAAACAAATTTGACTGTTGATCTGCCGTCCAATATGACAGCCCGGACCAGTTTCCATTTCAACCTGCTTTAGACCATGTTAAATGCAAAACAAATTCTGGATCACAACATAAAAGTTAAAGATAACTTCAATACCTTTCCAGAAAGTATTTGCTTGGCCTAAGATCTGTCCTGGTTCAAAAGTTATGAGATGTTGAAGTTGATAGAATTTCTGGAGAAAGTTGGACAGCACCTTCCTGCTTTAGGTACTGATTTGTTCCAAGAATTCCGTTAATTTTACTGCCAATCTGCAAAACTTTCTGTTTCAGAGTTGTAACCCATCTCATGAACTTTTCAGAACTACCTCATTTTCTATTTTTGGATTTGTATGCAGGAAGTTATTTTCAATTTACAGAGAGTTACAGAGAGCGTTTTCTCTGCCCTGTTTTCTGGACAGTTTCAACTCTACTGCATTTTTCGATTGGTTAGAGGATGAAACACCTCTGGACCTCAACAGAAAAGCTGTAAACATCTTCCAATGCGTTCCAGAAATGTATCATATGACCCAAACCTCGAAAGAACTCAACCTCTAACCTCTTATTAACTTCAGCCTTAATTCAGCTGAAAACAGGGGACTCTGTCCTTAGTATCCTATAAGTTGAAAACTCATTAACTTTGAATATCCTGATTAAGGGAAGAAGTTACAGCAATGTTTTAATGCTCTAGATCAAAACCTTCAAGTTTTACCAAGAAGTTGATCATTTAGTGGGGTCTGACGTCGATGCGTCACTAGATCATGTCGGTACTACGTCCTCACAATAAAAAACTTATACCGGACTTAGCCGGCTTAGTTAGTTCAGTGGCACTAAGCGTCTCTCGCACACGGATACTACACGTCTACAGTTTCGTGGTTAGACTACCTGCAGATAACTCACACAATCGTCAGACTCGGCTGCACACCGAGCCCGGTATCCATACAGTTCGTACACCCGGCCGTCATCACTCGCCCGGATATTCTCAAGCCAAACACGCCTTGAGCTACGTGTTCACGTTACTGACCACGTGACGGGGTCTCCCAAATTGCCCGAAGCACGCCAGGGACAGACGTTGCTCGAATACCCCAAACGACATGAAGAGTCGTAGAGGATATTAAAGCGGGTCGGGTTACCTGCCACCCGTGGGGCTCCACCCTTCAGCTTGTGCGCACTGGTGGACAGCGCTTACGTGCACTCCCAAGACATAAAGCGTCCCGAGATGCACGATTTTCCGACATAAGCAATTAGGTTAGTATGCCACTTTCTATATACTAATAACATCCTTATATGGGCTACTAACTCGTTCCTCACTGGATTTTTGAAAAAGATGACCTTTGTAGTGCGTTAAACCTCAAGCATGCTCTGATACCACGATGACACGACCCCACGGTCTTGTCGATGCAGGATCACGCTGAGGGGTGCTGCGTTGCACATCACCGAATAACACACATCAAAGGTACAAAGCAGAAGCAAAGTTTTATTACATAAACCAGTGTATGAACATTTTTACAATAAAATATGTCCAGTCTAAACTCACGGGCGTAGACTATGCATCGAGTTCACGTTCAGCCCGTGAACGTGTTCCCGCTAGCACGCACACACACTAACACGGCGGTGTGCACGACTCCCACTCGACGGGGTTCCCCTCCTAGGGTTCTGCCTCCTCCTCGGGAGTTCCTTCCTCATAAAACCCTGCAAAAGCTTCAAACACAAGCAGTGAGCACGAAGGCTCAGCAAGACTGACCCGTCTCTCCTAAACATGAAACTTCTACATGAGAGGTGATAGGTACATGAGGTAAAATAAGTTGCAAAGAACTCGCCTAATTAGTGGAACCTTACTTTCAAGTTTTAGCAGCAGTTTGTGGAGAACCTTACGCTAAGGCACATGAGAGAGCCGCAATCAAACAAGAAACACATTTCTCTCATGTACTTTGCCCAAAGTTGAAAAGAACTTTAGTTAGCTCTAGACTACAGCAAATCATTAACAATCAAAGTCCATCTTTCAATCAGCAACATTTTAACATGTATCTAGCCTGTTCTTTCTACGTCACGGTACAGTGAACAAGTGGTACTCACTGACCGCGAGGGACGGTGATTATAATCGATTTACACCTGCAGGGTTACCCGAATAACCCGTCACGTACGCCCGTACTCGATGTTGCCTACAGAAACCATCACAGACATTGTACGCAACCACCTCTCACCCGTTAGCCAAGTATTGAACCGTTCCTATCGTCCCGAGCAAGAGGTTTCTGCATGCGCCTCTCAGTGCCGCCAGCCGATTTACATCTCAAGCTCTAAACCTACCCTCTGAACGACAAGCAATGCCTCAATACCCAGCTACCCGAGTTACATCGGTTTCCCAGTTCCCATATAGCCGGTAGGTCTTCGGAACTGTTCTAGCTTGTTCAACAGTTCCGCACACGGCTCAGTCCTCAATCGACACAAGCAGAGCTATAGCACACAGGCCCCAAAGTCCTGCTGCCCTTACTCTCCGCTAGGTCTCATTTTTCTCGCCATGTGTTTCATTTGCTATCTCTACCCGAGCGATGTGCCTCTAGCCTATTCTCGCAAGTAGTTCCAACTACTCAACTTGTACCGAATCCTACACTATCTTAGCATTGCAGTAGCTAACCGGGGTTTTCAATCCTATTCCCAACCCATGGCTTTCTTGTCTATGCATTTGGGTTTCAATCAAGACGCTAATGCAAGAAGTAATTGGTACCCAAAGAAAGTTCTCAAAACAGTAAAAAATTGTAAAAAGGTTAATGCAAAACAGAGCTTGCCTTGCTGCTCTTGGTCGTAGGCTAGCTGCTCTTCTGGAGTGACGAAGTCTAATACTTCGGGTTCCTCCTCGACCTTAGCGACTACATGATATAACAAGTATATGTGTTAATTAAATCCATTTGAGTTGAAGTTAAACTTGTGCAGATTATAAGTCTCACTAGACAGACCCAATGAATCTGAAATTTTTACTGTGGTTTGGTTAGAACCTAAGCAGAGACTTGGCCAAGTTTTATTTGCAGCAAAGCTCATTTGAGCTCTCCACAAATATTATGTACTTGACCTTAATTAGAGCTCTTAGGGTGTTCTAGGGATTTTCATGGAGCAATCCATGACTTCCTGAAAACTAGATTTTCAGAGAGTTCTAGTGGAGTTGGTCTCACTTAATTTGAAGGTTCCTAGCTAAAGATATGAGCTAAACAATTTCAGAGAAATTCTGAAAATGTTTCTGAACATTTTCCATTGTCTCTGGATCAGTTTCATTAATCACCCCAGTAGGTGGATCAAATGAGCTCAAATGGATCTGAAATTTTTATGGTAGCTCAGGGATATTTTGTTGAACATCCCAGAAAAATTTCAGAAGTTTCCTCCAAAGGGTTCTCCAGTTAAAATTCTAAACAGTTTCAATTTTGAAGAATTAATTCTGGATAAATAGGGATTTTAATGAAGTGAAACTTGATTTTCTGGAAAGTACTCAGAGAGCTAAATCCAAAAAAATTTGGTTCACTTGATTTGGAGTTTCCTAGCCAAAGTTATGAGGATTTGAAGTTTGAACTAAATCTGAAAATCGGGAAAAGTTCAAATCACTGCACGTGGGACCCGGGGCTACGTGTCAGCTCCTCATCGGTTGACACACGCGGCTACTGAGTCCTTCGCGTGCAGCCGCACCCGATCCGTGCCACAGCAGATCCCGGTTTTAAAATATCTGCCGCTGACATCCGGGACCCACCCCTTCGTCTTCCTCCCGCCGGTTCCCAGCGCGCGCCCGCGCTCTCCGCTCGCCAGAGCAAGCTGTAGCTCACCGGCCGGCCGTTCCTGGCCACTGTCCAAGCTAAAACTTGCCGCCAGTGCGTTTAGGACCCCAGGGAACACGATGGTGAGATGCTTTGGGACTGCCGATGACCGTAAGGTGGCCGGCGACGTGCAGCGGCCTATGTTGAGGTTCGGCAGCATCGGCCAGGAGTTCTACCCCGCTAAAACCTGTACCGACGAGCTCTGCAGCACCAGTGCACCTCTAGGAATCTCGACAAGGCCTCAAAGGTGTTCAAAAATGGCGGCAAGTTGGTCGGCACCATGTGACCGATTGTGCCCTCCATGAACGCCTTTGATCGAGCTCCAAACCCATCGCTCCTAGTCGGTTTCATGCAACGGATGCTAAAAGGAAAATGATCGCCGGCTAGTCCAGTGTCTATGTGCAAGATTTGATAACATAAGGAGGATCAGAGAGCGGAAATTTGAAGAAACCGTACCGGAAACTCGGGTTGAGGCCGCCGGAGCAAAATCTGGAAATTCCCGGTCGATGCTTCACGGTTTGCTCCAAGAATTGGAGGAGAGCAGCACCAACCTAGCGCGCTCCCCTGGCCTGGATCGCTTGACCGTGAGAACCCCTGTGGAGGGCTGTGCACGATCACCCGATCATCGGCTGACGTTTGGTCGCCGCTGTGGCTGTCGTTTTCGGGCATGGAAGGCCGGAACTTGCTTCTCCCCGGGTCGTGGAGGTGTGTGCGGAGCTCAGGGCAGTGTTTAGCAGCTCGGGGAGTAGAGGGCGTGGGTTTTTCGCCATTCTCTTGATCAGCCCGAGCAGCGGAGGGAAGAGCTTTGGCTCAGTGTTCGCGCGAGGGAAAAAACAAATGAGGGTGGCTTCGGCAGAGGCGAGGAGCGCCTTAAGAAGTGATCAGAACCGCCGACCTGCGCCCGCGCGTGGGCAAGCAGCTGGTGGCGCGGCGGCTCCCCCTCAGTAGCACCCTCGGAGGAAGCCTGAAGACCTGAGTGCTGAAGTTTCAGTCGGTTGAGTTTGATTCAGTGGCTGACATGTGGGTCCCATCTCCCTTTTAACCTCTAAACTTAACTCCCTCTTACTGTTATAAACAGTAATCCCCCTTATACCCATGGTGATTTGAATTATCTACCCCTGGGCCATTTGAATGGGATAGAATTCAAATTGGTTTGTGTTTGAGTAAATTTCAGCACATATGCAGTTTGAAATTCAAATAAAGTTTGAATTTGCTAATCTTAGCTCATGTCAAGATCAACTCCTAAATGGAGTGAAAATTGGTGTGTGAGCTCACAAAAATGTGCTGAGTAAGAATATGCCTCCCACTTTTGAATTCATGGGATGAAAACAGTTTGAATTTGAATTTGAGTTCAAACCAACCTCTTTCTAGCTAGACCCAAAAGGACTTCAAAAAGGTTTTGAATTTTAGGTGAAACTTTGCATGGACATTTCTAACAAGGTGTAGGAGTTTTACATATGCCCAGCCCCTAGATGATGAATGTGGGAAATGCCACTTTTGCATTTTGTGAGTTTATTCTCTAATGAGCATGTTGATGGTGGTTACTTGCTCTTCAAATGTGTTTGTCAAGTTTGTTCAAATGAAGGTTGTGTGTGGTGATGAACACTTTGAATATGTGCCAAAAACTTAGGCCCTTACAGCTGCTCTTGTGTGGCCCAACCTAGGTCCCTCTCCCTCTGGAGCTCCTCTCTCTCTCTCTTCGGATCTCGTCTCCCTCCATATGGAGCTCCTCTCTCTCGCTCAAGGAGAGGCGATGACTTGTCTGCCCAATGGAGGAACCCTCGGTCGATAAAGTGACGATCGAAGGTCGCGCTATCCTCGAGTCGACCACTCCACCGAAAATGGTAAACCTACAAAAGAATAAAAGAATAGTAATTAGAAGAAGCAAAATTTTAAAGAAATAAAAAATGACCAACTAACTGTCCATGTGCCTTCCCGCCTCAGCTAGCGTAAATGGCTTGATGGTCAATTGGTGCATTTTACCAATCGTACCCTTCCCTGTGTATCCTCACGGCCTCTCGCCCATACTTTTCCTAAACTAAGTAAAATTGCGTATTAGTAGTAACAAACTAGTAAAAATTGAATTGATAAGTTTTGATAATTTACTAGTCGATCGGCCTCGACCAGACTGCACTCCCTAGGTTGGGATTGGTCCTTATGACCCCGCTTCCAGACATGAGTTGCGGTAGGTACCTGACCGGTCTCGCGCTCCTGTAGATATGTGTTAGTATGCTAATTATATTATGAAGACATACAAAGAAGGGTTACTATTCTTACCATGCATTTTAGCCAAATGCACATGGCCATCGGTGCCATAGGAGTGCTTTGAGTCAGAACCTCTACATCCATGAGCCCTCTTGGACTTACCGATGAAATCATCGCTAGCCCACATCTGGCAGAGAGCTTGGTATGCTTCGGGCCGACCCTATAGTAAGGAGATACTGACATGCACATATTTATTATGTCATTGAAATACCATTTACATAACTATGTATTGAAATAATGGAACACAAACGACTTACATTCACGTACTGCTCCTCCGTGAAGTATGCGTATGAGGCCCTCCTAAACAGCCCCAACTGGTACTCCTGTGGTGCCGCTTGAGGTACTCTTGACGGCTTGAATATGAGCGTATGATAACGCTTGTGTTACAAGCTTCCTTGCGTTCCTGTTGAACATGGCTCTAGCATGGTCCAACATGCTCTTGCTTGTATCCTCTAAACGGCACCTCATCTATAAGAAAACAAATATTGAAGAGATTTGTTTTAACAATTTAATCAAGTTGAAGAATACAAATTTAGAATTTTATTAAGCAGACTTACCATGAAATCCGCCCACATAACCCCATGAAGGTTGTTGTGCCCCTCGTGAGAGACATGAGCATGGTCGTCCCACGACGTCGCAGGGACCCCGTAAATCACACCGGAATAGTGCAGACACACTTAAGACCCGATGTAACCGGACACCTGTCTCTGGTGCCCCTGACCCATGAACGAGCAGTCGTACTAGGAGCTGCAAGGATTTAGTGGACTTGTCAATGTACCCACAAACATAAAAACCTAAAATTTGATTATTATGTGATAGTTTGCTTACCTGTCTCTAACCGGCGAATAGTGACCCGCTCTGTAGGAACTGGAGGAGACACAAAGTGTGTCCTTCTTGTCCGCCGCCTCTGCTCTGGGACCACGTCTAGTGACTTGGAAGGCTGCTCACCACCAGAGCCCGAAGGCTCCACGCTAGGCGGCTCCACGCTAGGCGCCTCCACGGTAGCCATAGGTGACCCCGGAGGCTGTGGCGGCGCCCTAGCCTCTGACTCTGACTCAGATGACACTAAGTCAGACAACAAAATTGAAGGGTTGTTAAGAATAGTTAATTGCTAAGTGACATATAAGATAACGTAATTCCCAATGGAAATGTACCTCCGTGCGCTGTAAGGCCACAGGTCGGCCCGCTAGGTTTGGGACGTGTCTCAACAGCTGAGAGCGTCTGCTCTCACCTGACGAACTGCCCCTAAAAAGGGTGTCCCATGCCTCCCTAAAGAAGCCCCTAGCCCCCTTCCCTTTTCCGTTCTCTGACGACATCCTGTTGTAAGCAGTAATTGATAAATATGCTAAGAAAAATATACAAAGATATGATAATTTAGTAAAAACAAGTTACTTGGAGTCAGTTTCAGAATTCATTGACATAACGAACCTTACTCCTTAAACCATACCATCGATCTTGTTTCGTAATTTGTTCCCTTTTTGTTTGAGCATATCAGAAGTCTCTACATCATCAGCGACTCCAACCAGACTCGATGGAAAACGAGTCTAGCAACTCTTGTTCTTGATAAACCTCGTCAACATCATTAATATCATGGTAGTCATCATCTCTTGGACTATATAACGGCTCAAGAGGATTCACCTTATGTACCACCCACCAAGCATTAAGATTTTGACATGGATAAGGTAAATAATACACTTGCTCCACTTGGTGTGCAAGAACAAATGTATCGTAGCTTCGTAGTCGTTCATTGTGTTTGACTTCCACAATGCCAAATTCGTTTTGTCATGTTCCATGATTGTTGTCAAACCAATCACAATCAAACAAGACCACTTGTATATCCTTATTTCTGGCAAAACTAAATTCAAGGAATTTGTGTAATGATCCCATAGTAATTAGTTTCGCGGCCTTGAGAGTTGATTGCCCTCGTCACAACACCAATATTACATGTTGCTGCGAGAGAACAAATGTAAAGGTCCCAAAAATATGAATGCAATAAACTGAAGTTGATTGCAATGTGCTTAGAATACATGATAATTGGGACTTGCAAAAACTTTATGTATGTGACGATATTAATGAGTGTTCCACCCTACAAGCTCAAATGATTATTTGAGTGCTTGGGAACAAAGTTGATTTAAACCCATGTGTAAGTTCTCATGTGCAAAAGGAGTATTCAATTTCAGCTTTTGAACTCAATTTGTTCAACTCAAATTTCAAATGGGGGTACAAGGATTGGAATGCAAACTATTGTGGTAAATACCCCATTTGAAGCAGCTAAACTAAAAATCAGGTTTCATATTTGAATTCCTCAGGTCCAAATTAGTGGGGATGCATAGTTTGATGAATTTTGGAGATACTGTGCTAGCTAATTAAAAGAGGACTTTAAGTTGTAAAGGAATTCAAATTCAAATTTGAATTTGGATGAAACATGAGCCATCATCGAAATGAACTTCAGATTTTAGCTTCACACAATTGAATTTGTTCATTTGTCAAATTTAGAGATCTTTTGGAGGGATATGGGAAGAAGAAAATGTGGGACACAATTGGCAGAGGCAGACAAAAGATAAGCAGAGAAGCGAACCGGTCTCTGTTTCGCTACTGCTGAGTGTTCGACAGCAGCTAATCGCCAACGCTAGTGAGCGCTCGACGCTGCTGATCGGTCCCATCTCAACCAAACCGCCTCAACATCACCCTCAACAACATCAAAGCTAGCGCCTGTCTTCTCCCTCACACAAGAACTACGCCGAAACACTGCCGCCATTCCTCGGTCGATCGGGAATCGGCGGTTTTGCTTGCGAGCCGAGCCCCTCTAAACTGCAAAACGGCACCATGTGATCGCCTACCCCCTCCTCAGCGTGAAAACAACCGAGCTCTGGCCTCTCCTATCCAGGCGCACAGCTTCTTGTGGTGACCGAACCTCACCGCCACTAGGAGGCTCACGTTGACAGCCCTAACGGGACCCTTTCACGCTTGAGCAAGGACGGCCACAGGAGCGCCAGAACCTCGTTGTGCTCACCTCCAATTCTTACCTCGAGCCATTGATCATCACCGGCGAATTTCCCATTTTGCTTCCGGACGGTGTAAACCGGCCTTCGGGTAAGGAACCACGAAATTCCTGCACGATCTTAGTTTATGGTTCTGCAAATTTCGCACACATGTTCCAGATTATCCAACAATCTTCCACGCATGAAAACACGGCCTAAGATGAGGAGTAGAGGCACCAATTTAGGTTTTTCCGACCTTGAACCGTCGGTACCGTCTCGGGTGCACGGTGACATCATAGTTAGGGCCTTCTCCAAGCTAGTTGACATTCACGTAGAGCTTCTACATGTCCCACCGGTGCCCTAGAGCTTGGAAACCGAGTATTTGAGGGACTAGAAGAGGCGAGCGACGCCGCCAGAGATCGGTTTAGCCGCCTCACGTCTGCACCAACGTGTTCCTCGCGTTGGTTGAGGTCCTGGCGGCAAGGTGGAGCACTGGAGGTGGCCGGGAGAGCGAGTTCCGGCGAGCTCCGGTGAGCTTCGGGCGCGGGCGTGCGGGAGTTGGCGGGAGGAAGAAGAAGGTCGTGGGCCCACGTGGCAGCCAACGTTTAAAAGCTGGATTCTCTGCGGCGCCGGATCACAGTGTGGCTGTGCACAAAAGACATTGTGGCCACGTGTGTCAGTGTCCCTGGTGCCGCCACGTCACCTTGGGCCTGCTGTCCGGGTTTTGAAATTTTCGCGGATTAATTAAATTGCCGATTTAATTCAAATTTTGGAAGAACACAAATTTTGCTAGGAAACTTCAAATTAGATAATTCAAATTGGGTTTGATTTAGATTGAAAAACTCTATCCAAATGTGAAAGCCATTTTGTACAAAAGTCAATGAAAAATTCTGGAAAATTCTTTGAAACTTTTCAGTAAAAGAATTTTAGAGGGAGTTTGGTTCATCCAAAAATCCCCAACTCTTGCCAGAGTATTCCTTAGGATGTTATCGAACTCCTGTAAAAGTTTCAGCTCCATTGGAGTTGATTTGAGTAGGAGAATTCTGATTGCAACCTGCTGAATTCAAATGTATACAGAAACTTTTTCAGAAAAGTCCCAAAACTTGAAAAATCAGTTCTGGGCAATCCTTAGCTCCAAAAATCTTAGGAAAATTCATGCATACTCTATGAAATATATTTGAAATTTTAGTTCATTTAGTTTTGCAGGAACATGTAATTTACTTTAGAATTAGTTCCTTTTTGCCTAATTGCTTAGGGAATTGTGCTGGAAAAACTACTCAATGAAAAATCTTCAGTTTTGGCCCAGAATACTTTCTTGTGACAAGGAACTCACCTGAAATATCTCAGCTAATGTTGAGCTCTGTATCATGACTTTTCAATACACTTTGCTTAGGCAAATATACCCCAAGTAGGAAAAGCACTTAGCACCTGATCAAATTAGCTAAACCCAACTCCACCCACTAGCACCTGTTCCATTTCAAATTCATAAACAGAGTTCCGGTTTTTAACTTATCATTAGACCTTGATAGCAAAAGATTTACAATTACATGCATATGCATGTTGATATCGTATAGACATCGACGTGAAGATGTGTGTAGCAATTGAAGTGGGAATCAAGGAGTAAAGTGATCAGGTGATCAAGCCTCAAGTGATCGACTACACTAACTGTTTATATACTAGTGACCTGCAAAACAGGCAACCCCGGTTTGTATTCAAGCAAGTTTTTATAGTCTTTCCATTTATAGAGATTATAGCTATAATGTGATATCGTGCATTAGGTTTAGATGTTTGAAACCCAATTGCATGACCAGATTTAACTTAAGAGAGAATGGGTAGATTAGTTCCTCATCGAGTGAATTAGGCTAAGCTAAACGTTACCTTGGAAGGACCGGTAAATGTCGAGTAATTGGAATCTACTCGCGAGCTTCAGGCTTGGGGGTCATGTTGTTACGGACTTCAGATTAGAAACTTGAGGAAAATTCACAAATGAAAAGTTGAGACCGGGCAGGGAGATAGAGATGCAGCAGGCCGAGGTCCGTGCGTGCATAGCCCCTGGCCTGTGTTGGTTAAGGCCCATCCGTACTTGGCCCTGTTGGACAAGTTTGAGTTGTGTACCGGGTGCATACTGGCTATATAGGACCTAGGAAACCGATGTACCTCGTGAGATCCATATTGGAACTTCTCTGATCGGCTTAGGCTTTAGGCGTCAATACAGCAGGAGGTAACTTGTTCAAGAACATATCACTGCAGATATGTACCTTGAGGGAGCTTGCTGTTCGGGTTGATGGGACCGCGTCGGGTGTTGATGAACTTGGGAAAGGTGGCTGCGTACAACATCGGTGAAGTTGCTGCCGTCAACTCGGAGATGGGTGTATGTGTCATGTAGTCCTGGCGTGTCATGGTTTGAATCACCGTCGCTCACGGTTATATGAGCATACTTGAACTGAAGTGAATTAGAATAAATTGATAAGGCTTGTGCTCTAAATTGTATTCCAACAATGTTAGAGATAGTACCAATTTAAGTTTACTTCACCTTGTGCAAGAAGCATCGTAACAAAGCGTTTCTTGTTTGATTTTGGAGTTGCGATGCTGCTCAGTTCAAGGTATTAAAATGAGGCATAAAAATCTGAAAGTTAAGGATCAACTGTAAGCGAGTACTTTATGCAAATTCAGCTACCATGTTTCAATCCTTCATGCATGTAGAGTTTCTTGTGTAGGGGGGACGTATCAGTCTTGCTGATCCTATGTGCTCATGCTTGCTATATGAGTGGTTTTGCAGGTTA
The DNA here is from genome assembly GCA_030760725.1 of Neostapfia colusana. Classification (NCBI taxonomy): domain Eukaryota; kingdom Viridiplantae; phylum Streptophyta; class Magnoliopsida; order Poales; family Poaceae; genus Neostapfia; species Neostapfia colusana. The sequence goes on along the minus strand of JASWHV010000007.1, from coordinate 95,298,613 downwards.
ACATCGATGCTTATGAGGAGGATGTCCCGTGAGACCCAGAGACTTCCATGTCGTTTGACACATGGAGACCCTGACTGCTGCCGTATGTCTTCGTGTTGCTAGCGAGAACAGTCCGCGGGCTGGACATCTTCTCAGGTGCTTAGTAGATATTAAACACGAGATGATCATAGTCTTCCGCTGTAGTTTATTTGATGTAAATTATTTACAAAGAATACTTGTAGGCTTCCACATTTGTTTTATGTGATACGGCTTCCTTATATGTGTGCTATTGGGTGCCGCATCGCACGACACCACCCAATGCGATTCCTGGGTGCGCGTGCGACCCCCGTGAGGGGGTGGCCCTCACAACAAAGAGCTTCAAATTGAGGCTTATGAAATAAAAACCCATTGACGTAATATCGGCCATAGTTTCTAACTTCAACCAATCCATAGGACAGTTGTCTCATGTCTTCATGGACGTCGGGCTCTTTCACGCATTGTCTAAATTTTGAAGTTATAAGAATACTTTATAATACTTATAAAGTATAAGAATACTTTATAACTACTCATACGTTAACGACAAAATGTTACATATTCTCGAAACCAAGAAAAGAAATTAGGTCATCCATTTATTCCGTCCTGTCGCATCGTTTCTACTTGTTTGCTCGTAGGTTGATGCCTATGTGTCCAATTTTGCTTGTGGAACTCACTAGACGGAAAAAACTTTCATGAATATAAATGCTGCACAATATGCCTATAAGCATCAATGTTAGGACAAAAACATACTCAAAATATTTGTCCATCACATCTATATTAGCATACATGTAGAGGAAAGCGGCAGTTCTTTCATCTGCGATACAATTGTTGCTCTGACTACCACCAACAGTAGTGCCCTTCATTGCAAAAATAGAGAGATCGCTGCAAGGTGGATGTCCATCCATATTGTATCGCGTTGCTGAAGTATTTACATTGTGTTCCTATACAAAGTAAACACTTGAAAATTATCCACTTTCTTAAGGGTAAATGCTTCGGCGATGCACCCTTCCACCCTTGCTCTGTTCCCAACCATTGGTTTCAGATATCTAAGTGCTCTTTCAATGTGATACATCCATCTATATTACACAATACCGCCAACTTTAGCGTCAAATAGAAGATGGATAAAGAGATGTTGCATTGGATTGAAGAAACCAGGAGGAATTTTTTTTCATCTGACATAATAGTACCAGTATCTCCTTCTCCAACTTATCCATCATCTCTACCGTGATTTCTTTAGCACAGAGCTGTCTATAGAAGTAGCTAAGCTCGGCTAACACCTTCCACACTGCATCATCAAATTAGTTGCGAAACATAACAGGTAGGAGTCTTTCCATGATTATGTGATAATCATGACTTTTCAATCCAGTGAGCTTTCCCGTCTTCACATTCACGGCTCATTTCAGACTAACAGCATACTGCATAACCATCTTTGAATTTCAAACTTTTCAACCATTTCATGACTTCTTTCTTTTCTTTAGATAGAAGACAGAAAGAAGCACATGGCTTACCAACGCTTTCGGAGATCTCAAGAGTGTGACAGTTACAAAGCTCTACCAGATCCTTTCGAGCCTTTATATCGTCTTTCGTTTTGCCTGTCATATTCATGAGGACTCTACATATGGGAGCTCCCGAATTCCACATATATGAATCCAATTATGTTCCTCTCCTTAACCTACAAAATATAGCCGATCAATTTGATTAGGTCGTTGTAACAGTTGTTGGAAAAGAAGTACTTGGACTTAATTGCCATAAGTCTAGTGATGAACGTAAGTAGAGTCACTTCTGTGTGTTCATGAAGCGGCCCTTCCGAAGCTTTAAGAAGCTTGAAGAATGCTTCTACCTTCGTTGTTGGAGGATCCTCCGTAGCCTTTGCTTCAATAGCTTGTAGTATCTCATCCATCTGATCAACCCCCGTGTTGTTACCATCCTCTTGCACTTCTTATACGGCTTGAGAAGCTGTCTCGCCGTGAAAGCTCCACACCTCATAATGTGGTGTGTAATCGTTTCGACACAAGTGTACCAAAAGAGTCATTTTATCAAGCCACATTGTGTTTCGGCATTTTGTACGTGGGCATCACACCTTATCATTCATCGCCAACGAAAAGGCTCAATCTACAAAAGCACCTGTCGTTGCGAACCATTCATCTGAGTAACCAACTTTCTTGTTCCTACCATTATACATCCAACTACGGCCTTCACCCATGTTTGATGCTCCAGATTAAAGATAGGGAAAATATCGTTAATTTATACATCCAACTACGCTGTCAAAATCTCGTCCAGGTTCAGACCCGCGCCTCGTCATAGGTACGCCCCGTCAGTCACTCCTAGGCTGTCCAAAAAGGGACAATTCCGAAACTACCCGCCTCACATGCATAACGCATGTCAGACGGGCCTGTTCAAAACGGTTGATGCATATTCTAAAGTTTACATAACTCATTTATTTTTGAGTAATTTATGAGAAAGAGAGAGAAAGAACAAATAAGAGAGAGACCGGGGGGTGGAGGGAATAGGGGTGACCGTCATCCCGCGGGTTTGCGTCCATGTCAAGGTTTTTAAGTTGACTAATCTAACCTAGTCGCCGTAAGGTGACTAGGGCGACAATGTCGACTAGTCGTCGACAAGGGCGACTAGTTGACCCTAGTCAACTACTAATCAAGCCCCTAGTCGCCCATGGTTTTTTAGCCCTGATCGGCCGACTAGTCGGACGACTAGTTTCTAGTCGCCCTAGTAAGGGCCTTAGTTTTTGACACATATGTGAAGTGTTCATCACCATACACACACACCTCATTTGAGGAAAGTTGACGAACACAAATGAAGAGCAAGTGACCACCATCGACATACTCATTACAGAACAAACTCACATATTGCAAAAGTGGTAGTTTCCACATGTGATATAGAGGGGCTGGGCATATGAAAACTCCTAAACATTGCTAAGGATGTCCATGCCAAGTTTCACCCAAATTAAAAACCTTTTTGAGGTCATTTTGGGTATAGCTAGAAAGAGGGCAGTTTGAAACCATATTCAAATTCAAACTGTTTTTATCCCATGAATTCAAAAGTGGGAGGCATATTCTTAGTCAGCACATTTTTATGAGCTCACACACCAATTTTCACTCCATTTAGAGTTGATCTTGACATGAGCTAAGTGGGACAAATTCAAACTTTATTTGAATTCCAAACTGAACTTGTGCTGAAATCCATTCAAACCAAACCTAATTTGAATTCTAATCAATTCAAATGGCTCATGGGTGAATAATTTGAATCACCAGGGGTATTTTGGGGCTCACTGTTTACAACAGTGATTAGGAGTAAATTTCAGAGGTTAAAACCCTGGGTGGGACCCACATGTCATAGAGAGAAGGAGGGAAGTCTTGCACACAAAGTCACAGCCTCGGTGGGAAATTCCACCGAGCAGCTGTCGTCTGTGCCACCGAGAAGCCACCGGTGCCACCAGCTGCTTCCTTCCCTGCGCGCTGGCGCCCAGGGCGGCTTGCTCGCGCCTCCACGCGATCGGCACCGCCTCAGCCCGAGCAGGGATCGGCTGGCTTTATCCCCTCACGTGCAACCCCGAGCTGCGGCAGATTTTCTCCCCGAAGCTCTCTTCTCGATCGGGAAAACCAGCAAACGATCTGCTCCTTCGTTCCTGAGCTGCTAGACAGCAACCTGGGATCGCACTCCACCTCCCCGACGCCAAAAACCCCGAGCTCCGACCTACCTTGCCCGAGAACGATCGCCACAGCGACGACCTAAACTCAGCCGAAGGTCAGGCGCTCGTGGACAGCGTTCCACGGTAGCTTTCACGGTCCAGCAAGGGCAGCAGCAGGAGCGCGCAACAGCCGTGCTGCTCTCCTCCAAGTTTGGAAGCAAACCGTGAAGAGTCCACGGTGAATTTCCAGTTTTTGCTCCGGCGACCTTAAACTGAGCTTCCGGTACGGATCCTTCAAATTCTCGCTCTAAGATCCTTCTCTAGCTATCAAATCTTGCACATAGACGCTGGACTAGCCGGCGATCAAGTTCCTTTCTGCATCCGTGATATAAAACCGACTAGGAGTGACGAATTTCGAGCTCGATCAAGGGCGCTCATGGCGGGCACGTTCCGTCACACGGTGCCGACCGACTTGCCGCCATCTTTGAACCCTTTTGACACTTTGTCGAGCTTCCTAGAGGTATACTGATGCTGTAGAACCGATTGTTCGAGGTGTTGGCGGGTTAGAACCCAAGGTCGACGGCGCCGAACCTCAACCGAGGCCGCGGCACGTCGCCGGGATATTTCCGGTCACCGCCAGCCCGAACTGACACCACCGACGTGTTCCTTGACGTTGACAACCCCCTAGCGGTGAGTTTCAGACCATGGTATGGCCGGCAGCGGCGAGCCGGTGAGCTCCGGGTCTGCTCCGGCGAGGGGAGGCGGCGCGGGCGCGAGAGCGCGTCGGGACGAAGACGAAGCCGGCTGGCCCACGCGTCAGCGGCTCAAAATTTTAAACCGGGATCGGGTGTGGCCGGGATCTGGTGTACTGGCGCGCAAAGACCCTGTGGGCCGCGGTGTGCGGTCGCCTCCACGCCTAACACGTGTCCCCGCGGGTCCCGGCAGATTTAAACTTTTCCCCCGATTTTCAGATTTCATTCAAACTTCAAATCCTCATAACTTTGGCTAGAAAGATCCAAATAGAGTGAACAAATTTTGTTGGATTCAGCTCTCTGAGTACTTTCCAGAAAATAAAGTTTCACTTCATGAAAATTCTTATTTCCCCAGAATTAATTCCTCAAAATTTAAACTGTTTGGAATTTTAGCTGGAGAATCCTTTGGAAGAATCCTGAAATTTTACTGGCATGTTCACCAAAATATCCCTGAACAACCATAAAAATCTCAGATCCATTTGAGCTCATTTGGTCCACCTAATGGTGTGATTAGTGAAACTGTTCCAGAGAAAATAGAAAATGTTCAGAAACATTTTCAGAATTTTCTCTGAAATTGTTTAGATCATATATTTAGCTAGGAACCTTAAAATTAAGTGAGACCAACTGCATTAGAACCCTCTGAAAATCTAGTTTTCAGAAAGCCATAGTTTGTTTTATGAAAATCCTTGGAACACCCTAAGAGCCTTCAATTAAGGTCAAGTACATAATTAATTGTGGAGGGCTCAAATGAGCTTTGCTGCAACTAAAACTTGACCAAATCCGTGTTTAGGTTGTAACCAAGCCACAGTAAAAGTTTCACAGTCAATGGGTTTGTCTAGTAAGAGTTATAGACTTCACAAGTTTAAATTCAATCAAATGCATTTAAATTAATACATATGTACTTGTATATCATGTAGTCGCTAAGGTCGAGGAGGAACCCGAAGTCCTAGACTTCGTTACTCCAGAGGAGCAGTAGCCTACGACCAAGAGCAGCAAGGCAAGCTCCGTTTTGCATTAACTTTTACAAAGTTTTATTGTTTGAGCACTTACTTGAGTATTACGATTCTTTGCATTAGAGTCTTGTTTGGAAACCCAATTGCATAGCCAAGAAAACCATGGGTTGGGATTAAGATTGAAAACCCCGTTAGATACTGTAATGCTAAGATAGAGTAGGATTCGGTACAAGTCGAGTAGTTGGAACTACTCGCGAGCATAGGCTAGAGGCACTCGACTCGGGTAGAGATAGCACATGATACACATGGCAAGAAAGATGAGTCCGAGCGGAGAGTAAGGGCAGCAGGACTTTTGGTCCTGTGTGCTGTAGCTCTATTTGTGTCGATTGAGGACCGAGCCATGTGTGGGCCTGTTGAACAAGCTAGAACAGTACCGAAGACCTACTGGCTATATGGGAACCGGGAAACTGATGTAACTCGGGTAGCTTGGTATTGAGGCATTGCCCGTCATTCAGAGGGAAGTTGAGAGCTCGAAGTGTAAATCGGCTGGCGGCACTGAGATGCGCGTGTAGAGACCTCTTGCTCGGGACGATGGGACCGGTTCAATATTTGGCTGATGAGCGAAAGGCGGTTGCGTACGGCATCCGTGATGGTTGCTGTAGGCAACATCGAGTACGGGCATACGTGACGGGTTGTTCGGGTAACCCTGCAGGTGTAAATCGATTATAATCGCCGTCCCTCACGGTCAGTGAGTACCACTTGCTCAATGTACCGTGACGTAGAAACAACAGGCTAGTTGCATGTTAAAATGTTTCTGATTGAAAGATGGACTTGATTGCTAATGATTTGCTGTAGTTTAGGGATAACTAAAGTTCTTTTCAACTTTGGGCAAAGTACATGAGAGAAATGCGTTTCTTGTTTGATTGCGGCTCTCTCATGTGCCATAGCGTAAGGTTTTCCACAACAGGCTGCTAAAACTTGAAAGTAAGGTTCCACTAATTAGGCGAGTCCATGCAAATGATTTTTACCTCATGTAACCTATCAACCCTCATGTAGAAGTTCCATGTTTAGGAGAGACGGGTCAGTCTTGCTGAGCTTTCATGCTAACTGCTTGTGTTTGAAGCTTTTGCAGGGTTCTATGAGGAAGGGGCTCCCGAAGAGAAGACGGAACCCCAGGAGGAGAACCCCGTCGAATGGGAGCCGTGCACGCCGCAGAGTTAGTGTGCGTGTGTGCTAGCAAGGACACGTTCAAGGGCTGAACGTGAACTTGATGCACAATTTACGCCCGTGAGTGTAGACTGGACTTATTTTGATGTACAAATGTTTATAAACCACTTTATGTAATAAAAGTTTTGCTTCCGCTTTGTACTTTGATGTGTGTTATTCGGTGCTGTGCAACGCAGCACCCCTCAGCGTGATCCTGGCTCGACCAGACTGTGGGGTCGTATCAGCGTTTGTATCAGAGCTCGCTTGAGGCTTAACACACTACAAAGGTCATCCTTTTCAAAAATCCAGTGAGGAACGAGTTAGTAGCCCGTATAAGGATGTTATTAGCATATAGAAAGTGGCATACCAACCTATCTGTCTATGTCGGAAAATCGTGCATCTCGGGACGTTTATGTCTTGGGGGGTGCACGTAAGCGCTGTCCACCAGTGCGCACGAGCTGAAGGGTGGAGCCCCACGGGTGGCAGGTAACTCGACCCGCTTTGATATCCTCTACGACTCTTCATGTCGTTTGGGGTATTCGAGCAACGTCTGTCCCTGGCGTGCGTAGTGCAATTTGGGAGACCCCGTCACGTGGTCTGAAACGTGAAAACGTAACTCAAGGCGTGTTTGGCTTGAGAACATCCGGGCGAGTGATGACGGCCGGGTGTACGGACTGTATGGATACCGGGCTCGTTGTGCAGCCGAGTCTGACGATTGTTTGATTTGCTGCAGGTAGCCTGACCATGAAATGGTAGACGTGTAGCATCCGTGTGCGAGTGATGTTTAGTGCCACTGAATTAACGAAGCCAGCTAAGTCTGGTATAGGTTTTCCTTTGTGAGGACGTAGTACCGACATAATCTGGTGACGCATCGATGTCACACCCCACTAAATGAACAAATTCATGCAAAACTTTAAGGTTTTGATCCATAATAGTAAATCTTGTTGTAACTCCTTCCCTTAATCAGGATATTCAAAGTTAACAAGTTTTCAACTTCTAGGTTGTTAAGGACAGAGCACTCTGTTTTCAGCTGAATCAAGGCTGAAGTTAATCAGAGGTTAGAGGTTGAGTTCTTTCGAGGTTGGGGTCATATGATACATTTCTGGAAAGCTGTGGAAGATCTTTACAACTTTTCTGTTGAGGTCCAGAGGTGTTTCATCCCTTAACCAATCGAAAAATGCAGTAGAGTTGAAACTGTCCAGAAAACAGGACAGGGTAAAGACTCTCTGTAAATTCTCTATAAATTGAGTATAACTTCCTGCATAAAAACCTAAAAATAGAAAATGAGATAGTTCTGGAAATCTTATGAGATGGGTTACAACTTTGTAACAGAAAGTTTTGTCAGATTAGGAACAGAATTAACTGGAATTCTTGGATCAAATCAGTACCTAAAGCAGGGAGGTGCGGTCCAATTTTCTCCAGAAATTCTGTTAACTTTAACCTCTCATAACTTTTTAACCAGGACAGATCTTAGGCCAAGCAAATATTTTCTGGAAATCTATTGAAGTTATCTTTAACTTTAATGTTGAGCTCCAGAATTGGTTTTGCCTCTAACATGGCCTAAATCAGGTTGATATGGGAACTGATCAGGGCTGTCATGTTGAACAGCAGATCAGCAGTCAAATTTGCTTAAAATTTGAACTATGTTTCCAAGTTTTATGGGTTCAATGACATGTCTTATGTTATAACTCAATGGTTTACTGTTTAAATAAATATTTGACATTTCTCAAATATATTTTTACAGATGACAGCAGCAGCAACAACAGCAACAGCAAACACCGCCACCGCCACTGCCAACGGTTACATTGGACGACATCGTCGCGGCAATGGCGGGTTCACATCAGCAGCACATGGAGTTGCTGCAAACTCTAATAGCAAATACGTCTCGCCCAGAGCGACGTCAAGACCTTGAGGAGCGCCAACAGAGCTCCTACTCCGACTTCCTGGCAACTCATCCCCCGGTATTCTCAAGGGCGGATGAACCTCTTGACGCGGACAACTGGCTCCGCGCAATAGAGATGATGTTCGGGCTGCTCCAGATAAGCGGGCAGCGCAAGACTCAGTTCGCGGTCCAGCAGCTCCAAGGATCCGAGAGCGCATGGTGGGCAAACTTCTGTGCTTCACAGCCCACCGACCGAGTTATGACCTGCACGGAATTCTAGACGGCCTTCAGGGCCTATCACATACAGCCAGGTTTGATGAAGAGGAAGACGCAGGAATTCTTACACCTGCAACAAGGGAGCCGAAACGCGCTGGAGTACTCCAGGGCGTTCAACGATCTCGCGCTCTATGCGTCCTATCACGCAGATACCGACGAGAAGTGGCGGGACCACTTTTACCAGGGGCTTAAACCGCTCCTGAAGGTCAAGTTGGCGATGTTCAATCGCGGCAGCCTCAACAACATCATTGATGCTGCGATTGTTCAAGAGGACTCCGGCAAGGAGTTGGCGGCAGCAGAGCGAAAGCGAAGCATGCCGCAAAGCAGCGGAGAAGGAGGCGGTCCTTCTCAGAAGTTTTGGATGGTGAATCGCCCACCATCAGGTCCACGCTGGCAGCCACCCCCGAGGTCGATGCCTTTCTGCAGTCAGCCGTACTCTTCACCGGCATTCAGGCCGACACTGCCAGTACCACCTCCGCAACAACAACAGCAGCAGCGGACAATGCCGCGTGCGTATGCACCTCAGCAACGGATGCCGGGTTTTTGTCCCCCGAGAACCACACCAGCAGCGGCCACATGTTACAAGTGTGGTCGTCCAGGGCACTTCGCCAGCAGTTGCCCAGAGAGGCAAGGCAGCGGAGTTGTACCGCAGTTTCCGGGGCGGAATCAACCCCGGAACCCTACCAATGCGCGGCGGGCAAACCCTAGTCCGGGCACTGTCCATCAACTTGCCATAGAGGACGTGCCGGAGGGCGAGCCAATCCTTGCGGGTATGTTACAACTCCACCAACATCCCGCCATAGTATTGTTTGATTCAGGCACCACGCATAATTCTATTAGCCAAGCTTTCATTGCTAAACACAGCTTGCAAATACTACCCACCGATAGTCCATATTTAATTTATTCACCGGGTGGGAGGATTTCAGCAAGTGTAATGGTTTCCAAAGCACCATTATGCTTAGCGGGTAGAGTCTACCCTACGTCTCTCATAATTTTGGAGGGACAAAAGGTCGATGTCATCTTAAGAATGTCGTGGTTAACCCGCCACGGCGCTGTTTTAGACACCGTCCTTCGAGTCGTGCACTTAAACTCAGAAGTGCACGGGTCTCACTCCTTATTTCTGGACAGTCCAGAAATAAAACTTCCAAGTGTCTATCAAGCCACAACTATCAGATTGGAAGATATTCCAGTGGTCCGAGAGTTCCCTGACGTATTCCCGGACGATTTGCTGGGGATGCCGCCCGATAGAGAGGTGGAGTTCAAGATTGAACTTGCACCGGGAACCATGCCAATATCCCGAAGGCCATACAAGATGGCGCCCAAGGAGTTGGCTGAACTGAAGACTCAGCTCACGGACCTCCTGGAGAAGGGTTTTATTAGGACGAGCTCCTCGCCATGGGGCTGTTCGGCATTATTTGTGAAGAAGAAGGATGAGACGTTACGGCTTTGCGTGGACTATCGTCCATTAAATGCCGTAACCATCAAGAACAAGTACCCGTTGCCACGGATCGACATGTTGTTTGATCAGTTGGTCGAAGCAAAGATCTTTTCCAAGATGGACTTAAGATCCGGGTACCATCATATTAAGATAAGGGCTGAGGACATTCCGAAGACGGCTTTCTCGATAAGGTACGGACTTTATGAGTACCTGGTCATGTCCTTCGGCCTCACCAATGCTCCAGCTCACTTCATGTACTTAATGAACTCGGTATTCATGCCGGAGCTGGAAAAGTTTGTCGTTGTCTTCATCGACGACATACTAGTATATTCCAAGTCGGAGGAAGATCACAAGAAGCATATGTGTATAGTTTTGCAACGTCTGCGGGATCACAAACTATACGCGAAATTGAGCAAATGCGACTTCTGGATATCGCAAGTGCCTTTCCTCGGGCATATCATCTCAGCGGAGGGTATCGCTGTAGACCCGAGCAAGATCACTCAAGTGCTGAATTGGAAATCCCCGAGAACTTTTCACGAGGTACGGAGTTTCCTCGGACTCGAGGGATATTATCGGAGGTTCATTCCGAACTTCTTGAAAATTGCCAAGCCTATGACAGAGCTGCTGAAGAAGGCTACCAAATATGTTTGGAGTCCAGCATGTGAAGCAGCATTCAAGGCTTTAGTCAAGCACCTAACATCAGCACCGGTTTTGGCGCAACCAGACACAACAAAACCGTTCGGTGTACTGCGATGGATCCGGCATTGGGCTCGGATGTGTGCTGATGCAAGACCGAAGAGTGGTCGCGTATGGATCACGGCAGCTTAGAAACCATGAGCAAAATTATCCAACTCACGACTTGGAGCTCGCTGCCGTGGTTCTTGCACTGAAAATGTGGAGGCACTACCTACGCAGTAACCTCCTACATTTATATACCGACCACAAGAGCCTCAAGTACATATTCAATCAGAAGGAGCTGAACATGAGGCAGCGAAGATGGTTAGAACTGATAAAGGATTACGAAATAGAGATCCATTATCATCCGGGCAAGGCAAACATAGTGGAAGATGCGCTGAGCCGCAAGTCACACGTCAACAATCTGACAATCACACCGTTGGAAGAGAGCGAACCACCACTACAGGTGATCCCACATGGAGCTCTCTACAACCTAGCTTTGATCCCCACCATCCGTGGAGAAATAGCGGAAGCTCAGAAACATGACAAGGGTATGTCGCATTTGCGGAGACGTGTAGACAGTGGGGAGTTAAAATGTTTCCGGAAGGACGGAGACAGCGTCCTATGGTTCAAGGACCGGATCGTCGTACCCCGTAACCCGGAATTACGGAAGAAAATCTTTGATGAGGCCACTTGTCAAAGTTTTCTATTCACCCCGGCAGCAACAAGATGTATCAAGAACTCAGAAGCAAGTTTTGGTGGATACGGATGAAGCGGGAGATCGCAAAGTACGTGTCCGAGTGTGATACATGCCGAAGGGTGAAGGCAGATCATATGCGGAAACCGGGACTGCTACAACCACTGGGCGTTCCTGCCTAGAAGTTGGAGGATGTGAGCATGGACTTTATCGTCGGTTTACCCACCACCTTTCAGAAACATGATTCTGTGTGGGTGATCGTCGACCGGCTCACCAAAGTTGCCCATTTCATCCCGGCCAACACCAACTACTACGCCAAGAAGTACGCTGAACTGTACATCTCACGGATCATATGCTTGTACGGCGTACCCGTACCATCATATCAGATCGGGGCACTTTATTTGTGTCCCGTTTTTGGGAACAGCTACACGGTGCCTTGGGGACGAAACTGATCCGTAGTTCAGCGTACCACCCGCAAACGGATGGACAAACCGAGCGGGTAAATCAGATCTTAGAAGACATGTTACGAGCTTGCGCTATCAACCACGGCAAGAATTGGGATGATCAATTGCCGTTAGCCGAGTTCTCGTACAACAATGGGTACCAAGCCAGCATAAAGAAGGCACCCTACGAGGCGCTATACGGAAGAAAATGCCGCACACCATTGAACTGGTGTGAGTCTGTTGAAAGGGTTACCTTCGGGATTGACCTTGTCAACAACGCGGAAGAGAAGGTTCGACTGATTCAAGCGAACCTAAAAGCCGCCCAATCCAGTCAGAAACAGTATGCGGACCGGAGAAGACGCCCATTACAATTCGAAGTGGGGGATCACGTATATCTACGTGTGTCTCCAATGAAGGGCGTAAACAGATTCGGGGTGAGAGGAAAGTTGGCACCCCGATTCATCGGTGCATTCCAGATTACCGAAAGATGTGGATCGGTAGCATACCGGCTGAAATTACCAGAAACACTTTCCGGTGTGCACGACGTCTTTCACATTTCCCAGCTGAGGAAGTGTCTTAAGCTATCAACTACCGTTCAGCTGGTGGACATTGAAGAACTGCAACCGGATCTCACCTATCCGGAGGAACCGGTTCAGATTATTGACGAGAAGGCCCGAACCACACGCAACCGTACGTTGTGGTTCTACAAGGTTCTATGGAGTAATCACTCCGTGGACGAAGCGACATGTGAGGGCGAAGGATTTCTTCACGCTAACTACCCCGACTTTTTCACGTCGCATATCCGGTAATTTTCCACCGTCCTCTCTCTCATTTTCACCTTGTAATCTCGGGACGAGATTCTTTTAAGGGGGGAGGAATGTAAGGGCCTCAGTTTTTGACACATATGTGAAGTGTTCATCACCATACACACACACCTCATTTGAGGAAAGTTGATGAACACAAATGAAGAGCAAGTAACCACCATCAACATACTCATTAGAGAACAAACTCACATATTGCAAAAGTGGTAGTTTCCACATGTGATATAGAGGGGCTGGGCATATGAAAACTCCTACACATTTCTAAGGATGTCCATGCCAAGTTTCACCCAAATTCAAAACCTTTTTGAGGTCATTTTGGATATAGCTAGAAAGAGGGCAGTTTGAAACCATATTCGAATTCAAACTGTTTTTATCCCATGAATTCAAAAGTGGGAGGCATATTCTTAGTCAGCACATTTTTGTGAGCTCACACACCAATTTTCACTCCATTCGGAGTTGATCTTGACATGAGCTAAGTGGGACAAATTCAACCTTTATTTGAATTCCAAACTGAACTTGTGCTGAAATCCATTCAAACCAAACCTAATTTGAATTCTAATCAATTCAAATGGCTCATGGGTGAATAATTTGAATCACCAGGGGTATTTTGGGACTCACTGTTTACAACAGTGATTAGGAGTAAATTTCAGAGGTTAAAACCCTGGGTGGGACCCACATGTCATAGAGAGAAGGAGGGAAGTCTTGCACACAAAGTCACAGCCTCGGTGGGAAATTCCACCGCGCAGCTGTCGGCTGTGCCACCGAGAAGCCACCGGCGCCACCAGCTGCTTCCTTCCCCTCGCGCTGGCGCCCAGGGTGGCTTGCTCGCGCCTCCACACGAACGGCACCGCCTCAGCCCGAGCAGGGATCGGCTGGCTTTATCCCCTCGCGTGCAACCCCGAGCAGCGGCAGATTTTCTCCCCGAACCTCTCTGCTCGATCGGAAAAACCAGCAAACAATCTCCTCCTTCGTTCCTGAGCTGCTAGACAGCAACCTGAGATCGCACTCCACCTCCCCGACGCCAAAAACCCCGAGCTCCGACCTCCCTTGCCTGAGAACGATCGCCACGGTGGCGACCTAAATTCAGCCGAAGGTCAGGCGCTCGTGGACAGTGTTCCACGGGAGCTTTCACAGTCCAGCAAGGGCAGCAGCAGGAGCATGCAACAGCCGTGCTGCTCTCCTCCAAGTTTGGAAGCAAATCGTGAAGAGTCCACGGCGAATTTCCAGTTTTTGCTCCGGCGACCTTAAACTGACCTTCTGGTACGGATCCTCCAAATTCTCGCTCTAAGATATTTCTCTAGCTGTCAAATCTTGCACATAGATGCTAGACTAGCCGGCGATCAAGTTCCTTTCTGCATCCGTGGTATAACACCGACTAGGAGTGACGAATTTCAAGCTCGATCAAGGGCGCTCATGGCGGGCACGATGGGTCACACGGTGCTGACCGACTTGCCGCCATCTTTGAACCCTTTTGACACCTTGTCGAGCTTCCTAGAGGTATACTGATGCTGTAGAACCAATTATTCGAGGTGTTGGCGGGTTAGAACCCAAGGTCGACGGCGCCGAACCTCAACCGAGGCCGCGGCACGTCGCCGGGCTAGTTCCGGTCACTGCCAGCCCGAACTGACACCACCGACGTGTTCCTTGACGTCGACAATCCCATGGCAGCGAGTTTCAGACCATGGGCTGGCCAGCAGCGGCGAGACGGTGAGCTCCGGGTCTGCTCCGGCGAGGGGAGGCGGCGCGGGCGCGAAAGCGCGTCGGGAGGAAGACGAAGCCGGCTGGCCCACGCGTCAGCGGCTCAAAATTTTAAATCGGGATCGGGTGTGGCCGGGATCTGGTGTGCTGGCGCCCAAAGACCCTGTGGGCCGCGGTGTGCGGTCGCCTCGGCGCCTAACACGTGTCCCCACGGGCCCCGGCAGATTTAAACTTTTCCCCCGATTATCAGATTTCATTAAAACTTCAAATCCTCATAACTTTGGCTAGAAAGCTCCAAATTGAGTGAACCAAATTTTGTTGGATTCAGCTCTCTGAGTACTTTCCAGCAAATAAAGTTTCACTTCATGAAAATCCTTATTTCTCCAGAATTAATTCCTCAAATTTTAAACTTTTGGAATTTCAACTGGAGAATCGTTTGGAGGAAAATCCTGAAATTTTACTGGGATGTTCACCAAAATATCCCTGAACTACCACAAAAATTTCAGATCCATTTAAGCTCATTTGATCCACCTAATGGTGTGATTAGTGAAACTGTTCCAGAGAAAATAGAAAATGTTCAGAAACATTTTCAGAATTTTCTCTGAAATTGTTTAGCTCATGAAGTGAAACTTTTACATTAACTTTTGTTGGATTCAGCTCCGGTTTGCATTAACTTTTACAAAGTTTTATTGTTTTGAGCACTTACTTGAGTATTACGATTCTTTGCATTAGAGTCTTGTTTCGAAACCCAATTGCATAGCCAAGAAGACAATGGGTTGGGATTAAGATTGAAAACCCCGTTAGCTACTGCAATGCTAAGATAGAGTAGGATTCGGTACAAGTCGAGTAGTTGGAACTACTCGCGAGAATAGGCTAGAGGCACTCGACTCGGGTAGAGATAGCACATGATACACATGGCAAGAAAGATGAGACCGAGCGGAGAGTAAGGGAAGCAGGACCTTGGGGCCTGTGTGCTGTAGCTCCGTTTGTGTTGATTGAGGACCGAGCCGTGTGCGGGCCTGTTGAACAAGCTAGAACAGTACCGAAGACCTACCGGCTATATGGGAACCGGGAAACTGATGTAACTCGGGTAGCTGGGTATTGAGGCATTGCCCGTCGTTCAGAGTGTAGGTTGAGAGCTCGAGGTGTAAATCGGCTGGCGGCACTGAGATGCGCGTGCAGAGACCTCTTGCTCGGGACGATGGGACCGGGTCAGTATTTGGCTGACGAGCGAAAGGTGGTTGCGTACGGCGTCCGTGATGGTTGTTGTAGGCAACATCGAGTACGGGCGTACATGACGGGTTGTTCGGGTAACCCTGCAGGTGTAAATCGATTATAATCACCGTCCCTCGCGGTCAGTGAGTACCACTTGTTCACTGTACCGTGACGTAGAAAGAACAGGGTAGTTGCATGTTAAAATGTTGCTGATTGAATGATGGGCTTGATTGCTAATGATTTGCTGTAGTTTAGAGCTAACTAAAGTTCTTTTCATCTTTGGGCAAAGTACATGAGAGAAATGCGTTTCTTGTTTGATTGCGGCTCTCTCGTGTGCCTTAGCATAAGGTTTTCCACAAGCGGCTGCTAAAACTTGAAAGGAAGGTTCCACTAATTAGGCGAGTCCTTGCAAATGATTTTTACCTCATGTAACCTATCAACCCTCATGTAGAAGTTCCATGTTTAGGAGAGACGGGTCAGTCTTGCTGAGCCTTCGTGCTCACTGCTTGTGTTTGAAGCTTTTGCAGGGTTCTATGAGGAAGGGGCTTCCGAAGAGAAGACGGAACCCCAGGAGGGGAACCCCGACGAATGGGAGCCGTGCACGCCGCAGAGTTATTCTGCGTGTGTGCTAGCAAGGACACGTTCAAGGGCTGAACGTGTACTTGATGCGCAGTTTACGCCCGTGAGTGTAGACTGGACTTATTTTGATGTACAAATGTTTATAAACCACTTTATGTAATAAAAGTTTTGCTTCCACTTTGTACCTTTGATGTGTGTTATTCGGTGCTGTGCAACGCAGCACCCCTCAGCGTGATCCTGGCTCGACAAGACAGTGGGGTCGTGTCAGCCCTGATCGCGTTGTTGACCTTGATCGACCATCAGCGACCGATATGGACGACTAACCGCAACTTAGCGCCCCAGCGTAGGGCGCGAGGAGCGCGTCTTAGCATCCGAACAGGGGGTTCATGTAGAGACAGCGCCAACGAGAGCTTTGGCCTCCTCACCGGTCTTGTTCGCCTCCGTGCCCGCCTCGAGGGTTGTCGTACTAATTACTGCCCTACTACCGTTCTAAATAACATATTATTCGTGTTCTCATAACGGTGTATATAGCTAATTAACCATTATGAAGCAAATAATTACACCCAATTTTATAAAAATCATCAACTAAATAGTAAAACTATACAAATAATTAACAAATGAACACACTAAAAAATAAACAAAGACAAATTACAACTAAATAATTAAATAACTAACTGAATAAAGAACTAAGTCATTCAAATAACAAATTAACCATACAACTATCTGATTAAACAAATAGACAATCAATAAGATTATTCAACTAAACTAAATGATAAACTAACTAAATAACACACTAAATACATAATAAATTAATAAATAAATACTAAACTAACTTAATTGTAACCTAAACTAAAATTAAGTAACTAAATTAAGTAAAAATTAGATTATACGTACTTACCTCAAAGTGGCACAAATCGCGGGGCGGGCTCCAAGACGAGCAGCTGTGGTGGCGCAGGGGGCCGGAGGCGCACCGGGATGGCTCGCCGCAGGCCGGGGGGAGGCCGGGGCGGTGCCGAGGGGGGGGGAGGCCAGGGCGGCGCCGAATGGGGGATGCTGGTCGGCACCGGTGCGGGGGACGCCGAGAGTGAGGTGGTGCACAAACAGCGGCAGTGACAGGGGAGCCCGAGAGGCTGCTCCCGGGAGGCTGCAGCGGCGGGGAAGGCGGGCCGGGGCGCCGGCAGCTGCGGCAGCGCTCGGCGCGGGCCGCGGCGGTGGTGGCGCGGCGCGGGGGGAGGGGGCGGCGCACGGGCGGCCGCGGCGGGGTAGCTGTGGCGGCCCGGCCGGCGGCGGCGGGGGAGCTGTGGCGGCCCGGGCGGCGGCTGGTCGGTCGGGTATAAACCTATTATTTACAATGGCTGCATTAATTACGATGGCCTTAGTGTTGCCCGTCGTAAATAAGTACTAACTTGCGACGGCCGACCCCAGGCCGTCGTAAGTTAGTACTTATTTACGATGACCGGATTTGCCGTTGTAAACAACAATATTTACGATGGCTTATCATAAGAACATCATAAATATGTTTAGCCGTCATAAATGGTGATTTTTCCTGTAGTGAAATTAGAATTTTTCCCTAACCAATGTTTACAAACATTGGATAATGGGAAGTGTATCAAATTGGGTGATACTTTTGGATAGCTGATAACAATTGGAGGACAACTTAACTACCTAGTCCTTTCTAGAATTTTCGAATTCAATCCCGGTTTAAATTTGAGGTCATGTCATGAATAAAAGTTGTTCCTTACCTTATGTTCTAATATGGAAAAAATTTGGCGAGACATTGAAAGCCGAGAAATATTTCTTTCTAAGGCAAAGATTCTTAACAAATCTTGCTGTCACAGAGAACCTTAATAGTTAGCCCTATTTACAAAATTTTGAGATTTAAACTCTTTGGAATCTGTAATGATGATAATAGAAAGATTTTTCTACACCCGATTCACTGACACCACGAAAATAGAAAAAAAATGGGGGGCCTGAGAAGTAGTTGTTTTTGGCTAGGAGAAATCGTTGGCTCATTAAGGTCCTCTTCAGTCTTCCTTATGGGACCAACCTGGCATCCTCTTTTTTCCTCACCTTTTATTTCACTTTCTTCACCTGGCAGCCACTTCTATCAACTTGTTTCCTAGATTTTATTTCATTATCACGTGTCTGCATGACATGATCATATCACATTCCATATTTATGAGGGAACGACACTGAAGGTTATTTGACAGAGTTCATCGCAGCACAGCTGGACACTAATCCTCGTGTAATTATTTCTAAGTGTGCTCACAGCCCATACCCCTATGGCATGCCCTGATGCACTCCAATGTGTTACGGAAATATTTTTGTCATGTCATATGATTGTGAGTTATATGCATTAAGTGTTGGGTTTTACTAAAAACCCAGCTGTATGTTACCCTAAAATATTCATTTTTGTGTGCTATCCCCTAAGCAACTCTCATGGCAGCCTGTTACAGACCGAAATCCATAAAATCCAGGATCACAGATGGTGATGCCGCACGATGCGACACCTAACAGCACAAACGATAAGGAAAACATAGTATTACATTCAAACATAATAAATGTGTACAAAAGTAGTACAAACCTTCAGTTTACATCTACTTTATAGAGTTTACTGCAGCGGAAATTATTTATACAACTCACGCCTAACCCTAACTGGCAAAAGTCGGTTGTCCAGCCCTACGGACAACCCACACTAGCTACACTCTAGCTTCAGGGCGGTGTGCACGGCTCCGACACAGCCTTCGTTCCCAATGGAGGTTTAACCCTCGCCGGTGAGCCCGTACTCCAGGTCAGTGGGGTACTCCTCACCTGCAAAAGCTCATAGCAGCAACCATGAGCACGATGGCTCAGCAAGTCTTATCCGACTCTCCTACACCAAGAACTCTACATGCAAGTCATACTCAAAAGTAGGATGGCAATTTGCAGCGAAGGGACACGCCTACAAGTTCATCCTTACTTCATATTTTAGCCACAAGTTAAAGGTTCCCAAATCTGAAATTTAGCGAGCAATATTTGGTGGCACACTTGTTGCAAAAAATTCCTACATCACAATAGAAAGTCACATACGCCCATCCTCGGAGCTGCAACGGCACGCTCAACTGATGTCGTACGGGACAACATTTCACCAAACAGCCCAAACGTCAAACCGGTCGCACCCAAACGAGTAGGTGGTTCCCGACATGGAGCATCTCTCTAGGACCGTTAGTGGATTTCCACCACGCTGCCCTAAAAAGACAGCTATAAATCGGTGTGTTATGCCTCGACGCTCAGAGGTATAGGCTACATCAGTTTATCAGAACCCATATATCCGATATGCCTTCAGTATATTCACACTTGTTCAGCGGGGCCGCACACATATCGGTCTTCAATCGACACGGGCAGGGCTACACGCACAAGACTTCCTATTTCCACGTCCTACGCCCCTGCCTAGTCTCGTTTTTCTTACTAGAGTTAGCTGACATATCGAGCCAATCCCGTATGTGGCAAATCCTATACTCGCGAGTAGATTCCAACTACTCGACTTGTACCGAAGCCTATAAACCATTAAGCACGGCATATTCTATTCGAGGACTTATACACTACTCTCACCCTCTTTAGTATAGTCTGGTGATGCAATTAGAGTTTCAACCATCCTGAACCTAATGCACATACATACCTCAATCTAAGTTAATATAAAGCAAAAGCTTGATCAAAACTGTTAATTCAAACTGAGGATTGCCTTGTTTCTGCTGGTCAGTGGTTAAATTCTCCTCTGGAGGGATGAAATCCAAGATCTCCGGGGCTTGCTCGCCTTCAACGACTACACGTAATCAAATTAACGATGTATCAAATTTAATGCAAATGTGTTGAATTTAAATTATGAAGACCATAACTCTATTGAGGCATCCCTTTTGACTCTGAAATTTTTACTATGTCTCTGTGAGAACCTAACCAGAGACTTGGCCAAATTTCTTTTGAAACGATGCTCATTTGAGCCCTGCACAAATAAATGTCTAAATGGCCATTACTAGATCTTCTAAGGATTTCCAAGGGTTTTCATGGAGCAAGCCATTACTTTCTGGAAACTAGAGTTTATGGTGGTTTTAATGGAGTTGGTTTCATGTAACTTGGAGAATCCAAGAGAATGTTATGGGCTAATTAAGTTCAGAGAATATTCAGAAAATGTTTCTGAATATTTTCCATTTTTTGCTGGGTCAGTTCACTTAATCACAACATTAGGTGGACTTAATGAACTCGGATGGATCTGAAATTTGGCATGATACTCAAGGATATTAAAATGAACATCCTGCCAAATTTTATAATTTTCCACAAAGGGTATCTCCAGTTAAAATTCCCAACAGTTTAAATTTTGGAGAATTTATTCTGGAAAAAGAATAGGTTTCATGCAGTGAAACTTGTTTTGATGGAAAATAATCATAGAGCGAATCCAACAAAATTTGGTTCACTGAATTTGGACAACTTTAGCAAAAGTTATGGGCTTCTAAAGTTTGCGGGAATTCTGGAAAAAGAAAAACCCGTGAAAAGTTCAAAACCCTGATAGCGGGACCTATAGCTGACGTGGCAGCTCCTCCTCGCAGAAACACAGTGGTCCACACGCATTTCACCCATAGCCACAGAAGATACTATAGCCACAGAGGATCCCAGGGACCGAATTTCTGTCACTGATGACTGGGCCCTGCAGTTCGTCTTCTACCTCCAGCCGGCGGCGCTCGGTTGCTGTAGAGCAGCGGCGCCCTTGATGGATAGGGTTTCCGGGTATTAGGGTACTCGGGATTGGCCACCTAAGTGTTTTTGGGGTCACTGAATTCATTGACAGGGTCGGTTTTGCCGGTAGATGGCCGGAAAACTGCCGTGCGAAGAGCGGCTGCTCCAAGAAGACTTCGGTAACGTCGGCCACCTCTTCTAGACCCCCGAACCATCGGATTTTGGGCTCTACAGCACCAGGGAATCATGAAGGAGGTCGACATGGACGCTCCAAGCCGCGGGAAAGCTGCTAAGCAGCTTGTCACCGTGCGCCCGAAGTGATTTTCACCACGGCTAGGAAAAACTCGTCATACGTTGGCTAGGGTTGATGAATTTGAGCACCTTTTGATCGAGGGGCACCATGGGAGTCTAAAGAACATGGGCCTAGACCAGAATTTGGAGCAACTACATACTGAAAGATAACTCTGAAGTTTGACGCCATCAGTCCGAAGAACCCGCCGGGGAGAAAACTCAAATTCCGGCCAGTTCATCCCATGACACGAATTAAACTTGATGGACAGCAAAGGGAGGTGATAAACGACCTTTTCCGAGGCTTGGTTGCACACGATACGCAGTAGAGGCTCGGTTCCACGTCGAGGTGCTGAAGTTAATTTGCCCAGCTGAAACAGAGCTCGACGACGGGGTTCTAGCTTACTAGACCCCTGGTAATTGCTTTGGCAAGCTTGAGGAAGCGTGGGAAACACCGTTTTCACTCTTGGACGGGCGTCCGAGCTCCTGGATCAGGCTAGCGACGGAAGCTCGGCGTGGGTCTCAGTGGTGGCTGGTTTCATGTGCGAGGGGTGACGAAAACAAACAAAGGAACAAGTGTGTGGGCGACCCAGCACGGTGATAAGAAGCACAGCGCCAATCGACGGTTGCAAAAACCCAAAAGAGCTGGCGGCGCCAGTCGATCACCGTGGCACCCCCCGGAGAGGCCCGAACCGAGCTGCATCGGCTGTGAGGTGGTTCATTTCAATTGTGTGACTGACAGTGGGTCCCACAGCCCCTGTTTTGTCCTTACAAATTGAATTTCTTCTGCTCACATTATTTGGAGACCCTACTTCCCTTTTAAATTTGCTCAAACCAGAAAATTGGGTTTAATATTTTGAATGAATCAAAATGTGAAATCAGTATGGATGAATTTGCATCAAACATGAATCTGAATTTCAAATTCAGTTTTGAATTGAGCAAATTTATCTACCGTCAATATCAACTCCAAATGAGATGAAATTTGGTGTGGTAGCTCACAAAAATGTGTTGAGTTTGAATATGAATCCACCTTTTGAATTCAGGTGATGAACGTAGCTTGAATTTGAATTTACATTCAAACTAGCCCTTTATATAATTGTATCCAAAAGTGCCTCAAAAAGGTTTGGATTTTCCTGAAACTTGGCATGAACATTCCTAAGAATGTTTAGGATCTAATTGTGAGCTCCGTCTCTCATGTTTACATGTGGGAAATCCTACTTTTGGACTTGTGAGTTTTTCCTTTAATCATCCTATTGATGGTGGTTACTTGCTCTTCAAGTGTGTTCATGAGATTACCACAATATGAGCTGTGGTGGGTTTGATATGATGAACACTTTAGCAAGTGAGCATGTGGGTTTTCACAACTTGGTTCAACTCGGGTTTTATTGGTGTCAAAGGTTGCCGTGTACGACTCCGTGGAAGGGTGTATATATCGTGTATTTGGGTTTCTAATGCAGGATGTAAATTGATTTAAATAACCATTCCTTGTGGTTATAAGTATGGTTAATGGTCTCGTCACATCATGGTAACAAGGGAATTATTTAATCAATATGTTGTGCTCAAATATCATCTTATGTCATATGTAAAAACATGCATGATTTAGTTAGATTGACACACTTTGTTTTCTAAAGAACCCTACTAACTTGGCTAAAATATGGAAATATGGATCTATACTAGTGCCATTTTTGCAATTAATACCAGGGCCACTGAGCCTCACATGGTCCAGAATCGGCTATGGAGAGCTGAAAATTTTGACAGCTATGATCTGTTGAGTATTATTTATTCATAGCTTTGTGGCTTAATTATTTGTTGCAGGTTTGCAGATGAGCATCCTGAAGATCTTGTGATTGCAGCGCCAATGTGGTATTGGAGGGTGAACCCTCGGCGGAGTGGTTTTTCGAATGGGTTCCCGTCTCTCCATTGAATGAGCGTGATGAATGAAGTATGTCAACGGGTTGCATACTTCTGACGTAAAATATATGATACCAAGTGCATGAAAATTCTTTTGCTATTTTGTAAAACCCGTGTTCTTTTCAGACATAAAAATCAAACTTAAAAGTTTGTAACACTTTATTCTCATGATGTAATAAATTTTCCCATCAACATATTTTTTGCTTCCTATGTTGTACTACTTGGTCCTTTTTTCACCAAGTGACACCAGAAAATAATTCTGGACGTCGAGTCCTCTCGTTATGGGAGCGGTATTTTCATAGCAATGACATTGGCCTTTACTGGATGATAATGAATTTCCAGTTTATTGTTCTTTATCAGATGTAGTCATATTGGTAGCCTCATATTCAGATCGGCTTGTATGAAGGTATATTGTAAACTTTTGTAGTCAAGTGTACAAATGCACTAAGTTTACCAACATAACATCTCCATACTTTAAATGCAAGGACCAATCTGGTAGCTTAATATCATGAGTTTTGTTCTTCATATCGTCTCAATTGGCATGATCCATTCTGTAAACACAGGTCCATATTGCATAAGAAGACATGCAATACCCCTACCCGATGCATGACAATAAAAGTCAAAGGTTTTTCAAAATCGGGTTAAGGCAACAGGGGTGCACCGGTTTGGTGTTTCTTTAGTGTCCAGTAAGCCTCTTACAATATTTATCACACAAAAATTTGGCGCCCTTCTTCAACACTCTGGCAATAGCTTGGCAATTTTTGAAAATGTTGCAATGAATCGGTGGTAGTAACCTGCTAATTTAAGGAAACTGCAGACTTCCATCATGGAGGTGGGCGGTGTCCACTTAAACAAATATTGTACTTTACTCAGATCAATACCGATATCCTTGACTAAAATTACATGTCCCATAAAAGGTACTTCCTTCAGCCAGAACCCATGTTTGTTAAACATAGCGGACAACTGATGATTCCTCAAGCGATATAGCACAAATCAAAGATGTTTTTCTTGCTCCTCCCAGGATGTGGAGTAGATCCAAATATCATTAATAAATACCAAACGAACATATCCAACTCCGTCATAAACACCGACTTCATTAGATATGAAGTAGGGCGGTGCATTTGTTAGGATGAACGACATGACTAGATACTAATACATACCATATCTTGTAGAAAAATGATCTTTTGAAGATCTTTCACTCAGATATCCATTCGATGATAAGCAGACCGATGATCATTTTCTGAGAGTACCTTGTCACAAATTAGTTTATCGAATAGGATGTTGATTCGAGAAAGTCGGTACTTGTTCTTGATAGTGACCGCGTTCAATATGTGATAGTACACGCACAACCTCAAAGACACATTCTTCTTCTTCTTCATGTATAATGTGGAGAATCCCCAAGGAAATGAACTCAACACCATTTTGTGAGATCTTCGAGAAATCGGTGTTGTATCCGGTTGCAATTCGATTTTAAATTTGACATCTCTATCAGGTGGCATGCCAGGTAGTTCTTCTAGAAATACCTCACCATACTCAAAGACTATGGGGATGTTCTCAATATTTTTTCCAATGGTATGGTGTATGGTGGAGGTAGAAATCTGTGACAATTGGTATCGCTGCCATTGATAGGAGAATTGAGTTGGATGTTGCCGTAATTTATATCAAGAATGGCTTTGTGATGCTTCATAAAAGCCATTACTAGAATGATAATAACACCTTGGGCCTCTAACACTATGGTGAAATATATTTTTCCTCTTAGATTGAGAGGTGTTCTCCATAAAGCTTGATCATCAAAAATAGTCCTACCCTGTGAACGAATGTGATAAGGTGATACCATTTTACTCGTGGATATTTGAATTCTTTGAACATAAGCTTGGGTGATGAAATCATGGGTAGCTCTAGAGTCAAATAGGATGATGACAAGGCGGTCATATAAAAAGAGAATATAGCAGCAAGAACTAGATCCTGTTACGGTATTTCATTGATGGTGACATAGTTGACTCGACCAATCTTCGGTGCTGCTGTCTTTGTGTGGCATCTTTGGTGAATTGGGCTCTGAGCTTGGAGCTTAGTAATGTTGCGTCGACCACAATTGAAACATGCATAGGTATTTAAACTTATAATTTGCTGTGGTGGATGCAAACTTTGTGTGTTTTGCTGCTGCGTTGGTCCATGAAATGTTGCTTGTTGCTGCTGTAGTGGGCCTTATGTTTGTTGCTGCGACAGAGAACGGAACTGCTTACCGGATAGCGAGCTGTAAACAAGCCAATATTTTGGTGGCTGGTAGCCTGGTGTTCGTGTGGAAGATTACCTATTCTTCTCCACCTTGTGAGAGTCAGTGGCATCTTATTGCATAATGGTAGCACTAATAAGGTTATTAAAGCTACCACCTGTATGCAGCACTAATCACTCTTGTAGCTTATTGTTTAATCCTATGAAAAAACGATCCTTTTTTTCTTGGCCTCTATATCAACATGATTGGTTGCATATTTTGCCAAGTGATTATACACCTTCGAGTATTCATATGCACTCATCCACCTAGTTTTAATTCTACTATTTCCGGAAGCCTCCTCTTCATAAGGCCCACGGAAATGTTAGTGGTGAGCGTTTAAAGCCTCCTGAAATTCTGCCCATGATACGATAATCAGTGGTGGAAAGTGGCCATATAATTTGCCCACTAGGCTCCAGCAGAGCCTTGCTGCTGCTGCATGGCGAATAGTGTCTTCTACTGTTCAATGAACTCGAGAAGCCCGAGCTTCCACTCATTGTACACATCAACTTGTCACTTCTAGAGGTTTTTTGGTTTTAGTAAAAATAGGCCGATGAGTGACTGAGAATTCAGTGTATGAACTTGATTGTGTAGCGATCATGGTAAGAATGGTTACGACCCTGAACAGAAGAGTTTTGCACCAATACTCACAATAACTCGGTATGCTCTTGGTGAGAACTCAACATTGTGGCAATGGCTTTTTGCCAAGGTCGATGGAGGCGTCCAGGTTGCTCCATCTTGTGGTGAACTCTTTGGGTCATCTAGTCCAGAGTTCGCACCATGCTGCAACTAAATCGTTGTACACACCATTAGTCATCGGTCATCAATGGAAAGGGGTTCAAAATAAAAACCAAAATTCAGATCCATCAATAAAATCATGTTAAGAAATTTATATAAAGAACAATAATTTTACAAGTGTAACGCCCCATTTTTTGTAAGCTAATAAATTGCAGTTATAGTATTCATCACCAAACATATTATGCAAACTAATATAACTGAAGTATCAAATGAAAAATAATAAAAGAACTAAAAGAGAAAAATAATAAAATAATAATAAAAAGATCAACCAGCACCCACACACACTTCTGGCCCATTTCAGACATTCCTTCCATCGAACTTTTGCAGCCAACCCTCCTACTTTTGCCTAATTTCAACCCCCTTTTTCTTCTTCCTCCCAACAGTACCTCGTTCTCTCTGACCAAGCAGCCACGACATGTTTTCTTCTTGCCCGAGCAGGTTGAGAAGCGGCAGTCAGCTTGAAGATGCCATGGCACCTCCTCCATCCTTATCCATTCCTCGAGAAGCTTCCTGAGCGTCCATACGACGCATTAACTACTTTACACCTTCTTCCTCTGTTCAGAAGCACAACAACAACATGTTTTATCAGAGTAAAGCACAGCAACACACCATGGATGCAGCAAGTGTTCATTGATGATCCAAATTCTAACGAGGACTAAAAGAGTGATTTGTGACCAGTAGATTAGGTCTTGCGTTGTTGAGTATGAGTTACTCGAATTATGGAGTGAACCATACTAGTTTCCCTTTTGCTGCATATTGATATGATGAGATTATGCATGATGATGTTGCCGCCTGTTGTATGGTTGGTGAGAGCATGAGTTGAGACCAGGGCAGAAGATTTAGTGTTGGTGTAAGAGCTACCATGGTAGTAGACTTACGGCGGGTACTATGCGGATGATAGACTTGGGGTTTGAGTATGGAGGCTGCCCAGGTGAGCCTTAAGGACTGAGTTGTTTTGACATTTCACCTTACTTCCTTCAGTACGACCACATGATCTTGTATGGGCGGGGATTAGCCTAACCCAAGTGGCTAGTCTGACAGTCGTCCACGGTGGAGAGAGAGATAGCATGAGTGAAAATGAGATTATATTGAGACGAGTCATGACATTTTGTTTGGGATGACTGGTCTCGGTGATGTTTCGACTTGGTGTCGATTATGATGGACTATTTTTTATGGTCCGTGCATGTGGATACAACGTACAACCTCTGCAGAGTGTAGAATTTGTTCGGACGGCCGTGTCTTTGGTCTGGGACAAGTTATGGTGTGGTCCTAACAACTAGAAAGGCACCTGTTGTGAGATTGAGGTGAGGTATGTCTCTGGATGGGATATTTGGTTGCATTAGTTTGCATTAGGTTGCATCGCTCTTTTTTTGTGCATTGCATCTATATATGTTTTATTTCTCTCCAGAGGTCGAGGTGCAGCTTGCTGAGTACTTTTATACTCAACTGTTGTTGATATCTCCAAAGGATCCTGACATTGAACCGGAGGACTTCAAGTAAGGTCGCATCTACACCCAAGTCGTTACCGTGGAACCATGTAGGAGGAGGAGCTAGTCGTCCATGTGCTTATGATGTTTGTTATCATCGTTTTAGTTTTTCTGATTGTTTTACTAAAGTGTATGCCGTTGTAATAAAGCTATGTATGCTTTTGGTCCCAGTTGTATTGTAATATTATGTACCAAACTCTGTTTGTGTTATAATATTATATGTTTAGTTCCGATCTTATGGGTCGGGACGCTTCAAGTGGTATCATAGCCATACTTAGCTCTATAATGATTCTCCTGTAGGAAACTTGGACCATAGATACTTGGTGATAGGTTTTGCTCTTTATATAATCCTCGTACCATGTTCTAAGTCAGATGTCTGACAAACGCATCACCACTTTCTATGTCAACCAAGACGGCTTCCCCAAAGTGCTCTATGCTGCCATGGTACGACTAGGTATCCTAAACCTCCCAGATTATGTGGTTCATGAATTTGTGGAGCATGACATCGGAAACTGCGAGGTCACGGTGCACATTGGCACTAGTGACAGGTTCCTGGATATGAAACCACTGGATGTCGGATGAAAGGCACCTACCAACTGGTAGCCCGCAAGACTCTGAAGTACCTCTGCCACATGTTTGACTGGCAATTGGGTTCCACACCAATGAAGTACTTCCAACCACTGGATTGTAGTCGTCCTGCATGGATGGCAAGGATCCGCAACTTAGAAGGCCATGGGTCAACCGAAGATGACCCCACCATTGTTGCCTTGTCCGACTATTTGTTGATCCTGGACGACTTGTGTGACCAGCTGAACCAACGCGTGAAGACCCACTTCAAGCGCGTTGAGAGATTGGAGACCCACTAGCAAAAGGCTAAGCTAGCACTAGCACAGGCTGAAGCCCGGATTGCCAGCACCGAAAACTATTTCGCCTTGGCTGAGGAGAACCTTAGGGAACAGGTCGACCACAATAGCTAGCTTCATAAGGATGTCTACCTTGTAGACCAAGCCAAGCGGAAAGACCGCCATGCATAGGCAACGACCGAACCACTTGCTTTGGAAGGAACAACATATAAGCTATCGAACCACAGTAGGAGGATTTGTGAACCTGTGCCGCCCACTCCTCTGACATCGCCCGCGAAGCTGAATATGAAGACCGTGATAGCCAAGATGTAGGACCCAATAGTTAGGCAAATGTCCTGGCCAACCCTTAAGGGGACGGACCTACAGATGATATGCCCCAATGTATCTTGTACCCGTTTTCTTGAGTGAATGAATGTTTGGTGTGTTTCTTGCAATGCTTGATGTTTGTGTCCTTGCGTGGTACTATATATATATATAAACGACCACCCGTTTACTGAGCCGTGCCGCTCGCCCAGGAATCGCAATGGGTGGTGCTGTGATATGCAGCACCCATGTAACACCCCAAAAATCTGTTAAGAGGGGAATTTAAAAATTTTTGGACGTATTGCATGTGGTGCAGAAATTCAAATTCAAATTGGAATTTAAATTTAAACCAAAACAGAAAAGAAATGGAAAAAGAAAAAGAAAAACCCCACCGGCCTGTGGGCCGAAACCCACCAGCCGGCCCACTCTCCCCGCGCCAGCCCCGAACCCGCGCCCCTCTCTTCCTCTCACTGACACGCGGGGCCCGCATGTCATCCACCACCTCCCGCGCGCTCGGCCGACCCCGGGACTCTCCTCTCCCCTGAATACAAACAACCTCTGAAAAACCGCGCCAACAGCCCGATCTTTGGCCCCGGACGCTGCTATTTAACCAAGTCGATCCTCCGCCGCCTCCCCTCATGAAATTCCCACACAGAAACTCGCCGAATTCCCCAGCGCACTCCAATTTTCTCTCCGGTGAGAACCGAAGCTCCGATCACCGTTTTCTCTCGATCCTTGCTCGGGTTTCCTGATCTAACGCGCCGATCATGTTCCACCGCCTCCGGGGAATCACGCAGGTGCAGAAAACTCGGTGTTTTGCACCCTAG
Source organism: Neostapfia colusana (assembly GCA_030760725.1). Classification (NCBI taxonomy): domain Eukaryota; kingdom Viridiplantae; phylum Streptophyta; class Magnoliopsida; order Poales; family Poaceae; genus Neostapfia; species Neostapfia colusana. The sequence continues at coordinate 95,268,864 of JASWHV010000007.1, read as the reverse complement.
ACGCAGCTCCGGTGAGCACCGCCGCTATTTCATCTCGGACCTCGCCGTCGACCGTCCTCCAGGACCTCCGAGCTCAAGAAAAACACCGAGGTGAGATCCCCGACCTCCCCTCTACCGTTCTATGCCATGAAATCCAAGTTTTAGGAGGTATAGACGTAAACCCGAAGATATCCGGCGAGATCGCCGCCTTCCGCCGCCGCGCGCCGCCGGGCAGCGCCCGCCCGCGCACAGCCAGGGCGACGTGGCCCCCTGAGGCCCGTCCATTTTAAATCGTGCGGTTCCTATTAGATCTAACCGTACCGCTTCGCGTTATAATCTCAGCCCTCTATTTTAAATAGGACGGTCCACATCAGCCCCGCGTTATAAAGGCCGGCATTCTTACGTGCTACCCCCTGGGGATTTCGGAAAATACGAGCTAGCCCCAGAAACTTCTGATCTAGCCCCAGAAACTTCTGATCTAGCCCCTGGAACTTCAGAAATTCGTGTAAATTTATTTAAAAATCAGTTTTAGCCCCTGGACTTAATAAAAAAATTGCAAAACCCCTCTATTATGTGTAGTTAGACCCAGAAAATTTGTAAAATAATAAATTAGACCCTGTAGTAGGAAGGATTTACTTTTTTTTGACCCTATATGGTATTAAATTCAAAAATTTGAATATGTGACTAGGATTTAAATTTAAAAGGTAAGGCAAACACATGTACAAATTCAAATTTAAACTCTCCTAGCACATGGAAAACTTTAGAATGAGTTAAAAATAGATTTTTGGTTGAAATGAATCTGTCTAATTGTTGTTCATATTTATTAGTTCTAGAAATACCTTTTTAGGCTAGGAAATAATTCTGAAAACTGATAAAATAAATTTAAATTAGCTCACATCAGAGGAGAAGTTTAAAATATATTATTTAATATTTTAGATCAGAACCTATTCTGTTTAGAAGATATGTCCTACTATTTAATATTAAAACTCACTTTTAGGCATAGAAGATAAATCTGAAAAATATAGGAAATGCATAATTAGAAAATGATAAATGAAGTCTCCAAATTCAAAAACTTCAGTTTAGGATTTGGTAGAAGATCTGAAAACCTATTTGGAATAGGAAATTACCTTTTATACAAACTTTGTGGCTAAGAAGTGTAATAATTGAATATAAAGAATTTGTTCAAATTGGAACTTCATATATAGTGTGCAAATAGAAATCTGAACATAGAAGTTAGAAATAATATACATATGTTTAAAGGTGAATGTAGGCCAAAAACCAACACATGTAGAGTAACCACAACACTTAGAAATGTGAATGACTTTCATAGGTATGTATGTGTGGTTTGTATGAAGTGAAAATGTGAACTATGTCTTATGGATGGTTGTTTTCTTTTGCTATGTGTGTTGGCTTGAGTAGAACCTGCCCCAGAGAAAGTTCTCCCTTTCCAAGACCAAGACATTCCATTCCCAGAGCAGCAGGAAGAATGCAAGTGTCCTTGACCACTTTGATCCTATGCTATGATGTGTAGATAGAATTATTTGCATTGTCAATTGAAATATGAAACCCATGCTAGGAAGTTTCCCTAGAATTGCATTACCTTGTTTCCATGTAGCTTGGGTTGGGATTTATTTTATCATGTCATTTATTATTATGCTTATGCTTAGCCATGCTTACAATGGGATAATTGGGATATGAGATCATCAATTTATTTACCTTACTCTTGAATGAGATATTATGAGTTATGTAGAGGTACGGATCGAGGCAAGTTGGATGATTTGGTTGGTGCTGGGTGCATGAGACTCGGGTTTGTGTTTAGTACTTGCTTGGATCCTAAGGACCGGTTCATGGAGCATGTAACCTGGCTTTACCGTGCCAACCACATGTTGAGATGGGGCAGCTTGGCCAATTAATTAGGGGTATCCCCGGCGTAGTATGGGTGTGTTGGATGGTGCGGGGAGTAGGTGTCAGCTGGACTACCATATGAACCGCAAGGCTCAAGAGGGGGCCACTGCAACGGGGTTGGAGCCTCTTGTATGCTGTTAGGGGTGAAACCTATGTGGGCCCATGCTCGTCAGGAATCCCTTTGTAAAGGCTTCGTAGTGATCTCCTGGCTACACACCTGGGAAGTGTGAATGTGGTTCGTGGCCACTGGCATAATGGAGGTTCTTTTAGTCCACCCGGCAACAGGGGATGAAATCACTACATGTGGGTACAGTGGTGCAAACTCTGCAGAGTCAAAACTGTCATGACAGCCGTGCTCACGGTCAAGAGCGGCTTGGACTTATTCATGATTAGAGGATGATGACTTTGGAAGATAGTTGATGAATTATCTTCCAGGCCGCTCTTAACCGTGAGCATGGCTGTCAAGACAGTTTTGACTCTGCAGAGTTTGTACCACTGTACCCACAAGTAGTGATTTCATCCCCCGTTGCCGGGTGGACTAAAAGAACCTCCATTATGCCAGTGGCTACGTTCCACATTCACACTTCCCAGGTGTGCAGCCAGGAGATCACTACGAAGCCTTTACAAAGGGATTCCCGACGAGCGTGGGCCCACTGAGGTTTCACCCCTAACAGCATACAAGAGGCTCCAACCCCGCTGCAGTGGCCCCCTCTTGAGCCTTGCGGTTCATATGGTAGTCCAGCTGACACCTACTCCCCGCACCATCCAACACACCCATACTACGCCGGGGATACACCTAATTAATTGGCTAAGCTGCCCCATCTCAGCATGTGGTTGGCACTGTAAAGCCCGGTTACATGCTCCATGAACCGGTCCTTAGGATCCAGGCAAGTACTAAACACAAACCCAAGTCTCGTGCACCCAGCACACAACCAAAACATCCAACTTGCCTTTATCCCTACCTCTACATAACTCCCAATAGCTCATTCAAGAGTATGGTATAATAAACTGATGATCTCATGTCCCAAATATCCCTTTCTAAGCATGGCTAAGCATATGCATGTAAATAAATGACATGACAAAATAAATCCCAACCCAAGCTACAAGGAAACAAGGTAATGCGAATCTAGGGAAACTTTCCTAGCATGGGTTTCATATTTCATTTGACAATGCAAATAATTCTATCTACATATCCTAGCATAGGATCAATGTGGTCAAGGACACTTGCCTCCTTCTTGCTGCTCTTGAAATTGGTAGTCCTGATCTTGGAAAGGGTTAACTTGCTCTTGAGCAGGTTCTACTTCATACCATCACACATAGCAAAAGAAAAACAACGATCATAAGACATAGTTCACACTTCTACTTCATACAAACCACACATTTCATATTTATGAAATTCATTCACCCTTATATGTGTTGTGGTTACATTATATGTGTTAAGTTGTGGCTTGCATGCACTTTTAACCATGTATCTATGATTCCTACTTTTGTGTCCACATTTATACTCGCATAATGTGCCTTCACAACTTCTATCAACCCTAAACTGAATTCTTTGTATTTTAGAAACTCCATTTATCATTTACTAGTTTATATATGTTCAGATTTATATTCCTATGCATAATTGTGTATTTTATTATTAAATTAGTAATACACATCACCTAAACAGATTAGGTTCTGGTCCTAAATAATTTAAAATCATATTTTGACCATGGCTTATGATGTATACTATTTCATAATTATTTTTCCCTACTTTTCTATAACTATTCTTTACTTTAAAAATGTGTCCCTAATCTAAATAATGTGATTAATTAATGAAACAGATTCATATCAGCCCAAAAATATATTTTTATCTCACTCCAAAGTTTTCTAAGTACTGAGAAAGTTTTTAATTAACTTTGACAATTATGTTTGTCCCGCTTTTTAATTTTTAAACACTAGTTACATATTAAATTTTCTAATTTAAATACTAAACAAGGCTAAAATGATGAATTCATCCCATTACAGGGTCTCTAATATTATTTTCATAATTTCCAGGGGTCTAGCTACACTTAACCGAGGTGTTTTTCTTAATTTCTATTAAGTCCAGGGGCTAAAACTGATTTTTAAATGAATTTACATGATTTTCTGAAATTCCAGGGGCTAGATCTGAAGTTTCCGGGGCTAGCTCTCAATTCCAGAGAACCCCAGGGGGTAGCACGTAAGAACTCCAGCCTTTATAACGCGGGGTCGACGTGGACCGTCCGATTTTAAACCGACGGCTGAGATTATAACATCGAACCGGTACGCGGGGATTTAAAGTCTACCGTGCGATTTAAAATAAACGGCGCACAAGCGGGCACGTCGCTCTGATCGAGCGCGGGCGGCGCTGCCGGCGGCGCACGGCGGCGGGAAGCGGCGAACTCGCCGAAAAGTTTCGGATCCGCGAGAATTCTACCTAGAACTGTGATCTTATGGCGTAGATCGGTAGAGGGGAGGTCAGGGATCTCACCTCGGGGGTTTTCTCGAGCTCGAGGGTCCTGGAAAGTGCTCGGGGGCGAGGTCCGAGGCAAAACCACGGCGAAGCTCGTCGGCGCTGAGTTTACACCGTAAGTCTTCGGGTTTTCTGCACCTGCAAAGTTCCCCGGAGGCGGTGGATCAAAACCAGCGAGTTAGATCAGAGTTTCCGAGCTTAGATCGGCCAGAATTCACCGGCGAAGTCTCGGTGCTCACCGGAGTGAAAATCGGCGATCGCGTGAGGAAAACTGATCGGATCGGTGGTTTTTATAGCCGGGGGAGGGCGGTGGGTCTGTTGTGATCGAGTTGGAGTCCGCTGGGACCGGAATTCGGCTGCGGGACGCGATTTCCCGATCGGTTGCGATCGCGCGCGCGGGAGAGAGTCCGGGGTCGCGGGGTTAGGGATGACATGTGGGTCCCACCCGTCAGCGAGGGGCAGCGCGGCGCGCGCGGGGGCGGGCTGGCGCGGGGTTTGCTGGGCCGGCTGGCTGTTTCGGCCCACTGGCCAGTTTTTTTTCCCGATTTACTTTTTCTTTTTCCATTTCTTTTCTGTTTTGGGTATAATTTGAATTCCAGTTTGAATTTGAATTTTTGCAAAACATGCAACACGTCCAAAAATTTCTAAATTCCCCTCTGAACATGGTTTAGGGTTTTGAATCCAAATTTGGGTTTTGACTAAAAATTTGGGGTGTTACAGCTCTACCCCCCTTAAAAGTAATCTCGTCCTCGAGATTGGTGTTTCCAAGAAAACAATTCCGGAAATTGCGCCTCGAGCTCATCTTCCCGTTCCCAGGTAGCTTCCTCTTCTGAGTGATGCTTCCACTGCACCTTGCACATCCGGATTCTCTTGTTTCTGGTGAGGCGTTCCATTGTCTCCAAAATCTTGTATGGTTGCTCGGCATAAGACAAATCTTCAGCTACATCCACTTCATTCATGGGTAACACCTCTTCAGGCGTCCTCAGGCATTTCTTGAGTTGTGACACATGGAATACATCATGCACGTCCGATAGATGAGCCGGTAACTCTAGTTGGTACGCCACTTCGCCTTTCCTTTCCAACACCTGAAAGGGTCCGATGTATCGCGGTGACAACTTCCCTTTCACCTTGAACCGACGAAGTCCTCTGATAGGGGACACCTTTTGATAAACATAGTCTCCCACGTTGAAAACAAGCTCTCTTCTTCGTACATCGGCATAGCTCTTTTGGCGTGTTTGTGCTATCCTCAAATTGTTGCGAATCTCCCTCACCTTTGCCTCGGCTTCTTGTAGCACTTCTGGACCAAACACTTTACTTTCTCCTGTTTGGTTCCAAAATAGGGGAGTTCTGCACTTCCTTCCATACAAAGCTTCAAACGGTGACATCTTCATACTAGCTTGATAGCTGTTGTTATAGGAAAACTCTGCATACGGTAAGTTCTTGTCCCAACTCCTATTGTTTTTGAGTGCACATGCCCTTAACATATCTTCAAGGATCTGATTGGTTCTCTCCGTCTGCCCGTCAGTTTGGGGATGATAGGCAGAGCTGAAATTCAGATGGGTTCCCATGGTTTCATGCAACTTCTGCCAGAACCTTGAGGTGAACTGTGTCCCTCGATCCGACACAATCTTCTTTGGCACTCCATGGTAACACACGATCCTTGACATGTACAATTCTGCCAATTTGGATCCGCTGTAGCTTTCTTTCACAGGAATGAAATGAGCTACCTTGGTTAGCCGATCAATAATGACCCATATTGAATCATACCCGGATTGGGTCCTAGGCAATCCCACGACAAAATCCATGCTGATTTCTTCCCACTTCCATTCAGGCACTTTGAGCGGTTGCAATAATCCCGCGGGTCGTTGATGTTCTGCTTTCACCAACTGACATGTGTCACATAGGGCAACATGTTCCGCGACATCTCGCTTCATGCCATACCACCAATACCTGCTCTTGAGATCCTGGTACATCTTCGTACTCCCAGGATGAATGGAATAGTCAGAATCGTGAGCCTCCTTCAAAATTAATTCACGGATCTCCTTTACTTCTGGCACACAGATCCTTTTCCCGTGCCACACCGTTCCTTGTTCATCCTCTCTAAAACCAGGAGCTTTATTTTCCTTGATGAGCTGTCTGATCTCTTGTATCTTCCCATCATTCTTTTGGCCCTCGCGTATGTCTTGCTCGAGTGTGGAGTCCACTTCCATGGCGATGGCTTCACCACTATTTACTAGACATAGATTGAGTCTTATAACTTCGTCCTTCAATTTCACGGGCATGTCCTTCAAGCTCAACTTATTGACCTGCACTTTCCGACTCAAAGCATCGGCCACGACGTTTGCTTTCCCGGGATGATAGTTGATGCCTATATCAAAGTCATTGATTAGCTCTAACCATCTCCTTTGTCGGAGGTTGAGATCTGGCTGTGTGAATATGTACTTCAAACTCTTATGATCCGTATATATCTCTGTCCTCTTCCCCATCAAATAGTGCCGCCAAATTTTCAACGCGTGTACCACTGCAGCTAGTTCTAGGTCATGTGTAGGATAGTTCTTCTCATGCTTCCGAAGCTGCCGGGATGCATATGCCACGACATGTCCTTCTTGCATGAGAACACATCCCAACCCATTTCCAGAGGCATCGCAGTACACTGTGAAATTCTTTTGCATATCTGGCATAACCAACACTGGGGCTGTTGTCAATCTTTTCTTTAGCTCCTGAAAGCTCGTATCGCACTGTGGCGTCCAGGTGAATGTGATTCCCTTTTCCAACAGTTTGGTGAGAGGTCTCGAGATCTTAGAGAATCCCTCAATAAACCGTCGATAGTATCCAGCCAATCCCAAAAAGCTTCGAACTTCCCCGACATTTTCAGTGGTTTTCCATTTCTGGATATCCTAGATTTTGGCGGGATCTACGGAGATTCCTCCCTCCGAGATTATATGTCCTAAAAAGGGAACTCTCTTCAGCCAAAACTCACACTTGCTCAACTTGGCATATAGTTGGTGTTCTCTCAGCCTCTGTAACACCAACCTTAGATGTTTCTCATGTTCTTCTTCATCTTTGGAGAAGACGAGAATATCATCTATGAAAACCTCCACAAATTTGTCCAGATATTCCATGAATACCTTGTTCATGAGGTACATGAAATATGCCGGGGCATTGGTTAGCCCAAAAGGCATGACGGTGTATTCATACAGTCCGTACCGAGATACGAAAGCTGTCTTGGGAATATCTGATTGCCTTATCTTGAGTTGGTGGTACCCCGACCTGAGATCAATTTTCGAGAACACACAAGCTCCCCTCAACTGATCGAACAAGTCTTCAATACGGGGCAATGGGTATTTGTTCTTGACGGTTACCCCATTCAAGGCACGGTAATCCACGCATAACCTTTGGGTTCCGTCTTTCTTAGGCACAAATATCACCGGAGCTCCCCATGGTGAGGAACTAGGGCGAATATACCCCTTCTCCGTCAGTTCTCTCAAATGATCCTTGAGCTCTTCTAGCTGCTTGGATTCCATTCGATAAGGTCTCTTGTATATCGGGGCTGTTCCCGGTACTAGCTCAATTGCGAATTCCACGTCACGGTCGGGAGGCATTCCTGGCAATTCCTCCGGAAAAACATCTGGATATTCCCTGATAGTCCTGATTTCCTCAACTTTCACCTCCACTTGATTTAATTTAATGTCCCTCCTAGGCTCGTGTATCGTTATGAACTTTACCTTGGTACCACTGGGGTGAGTTAGTTCCACCGTTCTGTTCGAACAATGGATGATTCCTTTATGTTTGGTCAACCAATCCATACCCAAAATAATATCTATCCCTTGTGAATCTATCACTATGAGGTTAGCAGTAAATACTACCCCATTAATATCTAGGATCACTTTGGGACACACTTGTCTTGTCCTTATTTCTCCACCTGGAGAGTTTACAGCTAACATATGGTTCATTTGTGTGGTTGCTAGGTCATGCTTCTTAACAAACCCTTGAGCAATGAACGAGTGGGTAGCACCAGAATCAAACAGCAGAGTTGCAAGGTGTAAATTGGCAGGAAACTTACCAACTACCACGTCGGGTGCCTCTTGTGCTTCCTCCAGGGTGACGTGGTTCACCCGTCCTCTCACTACATTCTGCTGTTGTGGCGGCGCAGGCTTCTTCTTTGGGCATTTATGGGCGTAGTGCCCCACTTCACCACAGCTGAAACATTGCACCCCAACCTTAGATGCTTGACCCTTGTTGTCTTGGGGTGGGTTTTGGGGTCCTTGCACTGCTGGTCGAGGTGGATATGCAGGGCGAGGCTGCTGCACAAACTGACGTGGCGGCTGTGCAGATGCTGCGGGAGGCCTGTAGTTTGGGTTGTACCCTCTTGGTGCTGAATATGGTACCGCAGCACGGCTCATCTGCCCCGTAGGTTGCTGCATCATACGTGGGCGAGTGTTGCTCCCTGAGGCTTGATGTGACCACCCGGCCTTCCTCTTATTCTCATTTTCTAGGGCCTTTAGCTTCCTTTATACCACAAATGCTCTGTCCACCATCTTTTGAAAACTTTCATACTCATTGGAGGACATGGCACACTGCATCTCTACGGTAAGCCCTTCCACGAAACAATCTTGTTTCTGCTCATCAGTCTCTATGTCTCGTGGAGCATAACGGGATAGTTGAGTAAATTTAGTGAGGTATTCCCTCACCGTCATGTTTCCCTGCTGCAGTCCCAGAAACTCTTTGCTCTTGTTTTTGAGTTCACCTCTTGGGATGTAGTGGTTGCGGAAGCTACGCTTGAACTCTTCCCAAGTGATGTTCTCAGGGTCATGATGGGCGGCCACGTAGGCGGTCCACCAATCAGCAGCAGGTCCCTGCAATTGATGAGAGGCAAACAGCACCCTCTCATACCCTTGGCATTGTATGATCCTCATCTTGCTTTCAATAGTCTTCAGCCAATCATCTGCCTCCAGAGGTTCAGCAGCACTTGCAAACTTTGGAGGTTGAGTTCCTAGAAACTCACTCAACCTTGGTTGGCGTGGTGCAGCTTGTGGAGGTGGAACTTGATGCAAGTTGGCCACCACTTGAGTCAAGTTCTGGATAAGCTGATTTTGATTCTCCAGCATTTGGTGGAGAGGATCAACTTCTTCACGGCGACCACCCCTGTCCTGGCCTTCAGAAAGATGAGAGTTGCATGCCTCATCGTTGTTGTTGGCGGGGTTGGCAGCACGTCCTTTCCCTCTTCTGGCCATCTGGCAGAATCAACAAATGTTAATTTGATACCATTTAGTATCATCTTACTACCTTCATTTGTTGGTACTTTGAGGTGTTGAGGCTTTGTTAAAATTTTACGAGGGTTTATATCTCACATCAAATAAATGCACTATTATTTCCTATGGGTTCAAACACTAAAGCAAAACAATCTGAAGACGAGGCTGTGGACAATCGCTCATGGCTTCCACAACTCACGTCACACACCAAGCATTATCACACCATTAACTACGTCACGACTCGACTACTCGACCTCTTGCTAGCTAGGGGAAAGACTCTACACTACTCGTCCTCTTGAGCTGGCTCCTCGGGATCTTCCTCCTCATTTCGGCTACCTTCTGACTCTGCTTTGGGTGGGGAGGCTGCTGGTGGAGAAGTGCGACGACGCCTAATTGCTCGGCGATCCGGGGAGTCAGGAGTCCATGGATCACTCACGGTGACACACAGTTCATTCCCATCTCCTCTTTCTCTCGCCTTTAAGCAAGCTCGCAGCAACGCCTCCGTTTCCTTCAGGGTGTCTCGGACGTCCTGAAGCTCTTGTTGACACTCCTGCAGTCGAGTGCTGAGCATAGCAGCATCCTCCAAGCACAAGTCCATGTGCTCATGGGAAGTCCCTTGCTGCACCGGTGGGTACTTGTACTCCGTGGTACCACTCTCACGTTGGAGGACATACATGTACTCAGTTTTGTCCAAGTGGCGACGATAGATGTGACTCTGGCAGGTGATGGCCTCCCAGGTGACATCTCTCTCCGCGTCAACTTGTGTTGCTCGACAAGCTGGAGAATGGTGGATCTTCAGCAGCTGATTCTCGTGTATAATCCTCATCTCCGAACTCCATTCTTCCCGCTTCTCACGGATGGTCCTGGTGGAGTTATAGTGGATGATGAGCTTGCCCGTATTGCCTGCGGCCTCGAGCATACGTCGAAGACGGCGCAACAAGTCTCCTACTGCCAATCCATAGGAAAGGTACGTCACTGGACGACTCTCCTCTCTTTCGGCAAGGGCAACTACGGGAACTCTCCCTCCTGTGGACTTACGAGCGGTGCGAATCATGCGAACCATCTAAAACAAAAGAATTTAAAATTAGGTTAGATAAATTCTCAAACAAAAATCCTATTTTGAATGAAAATTGGGGTAAGATGAAGAAAATGACTCCTTTAATAACACTTTTCCACCCACACTTTGGAAAATAGTTTTTAAGAAAATAGGGCCCTTAAATACGTCCATTTCTACCTAGGTCCACGTTCCTACGGGCAACCCTGGCTCTGATACCACCTCTGTCACACCCGGTTTTTCCGAAGAAACAACCAAGTGAATATCACATGTATGCCAGGATCATTTGCTCATACAGGTGATGACAAATAGTGAAGCATCATTTATTACAAGCCAGGTGTCGAATATAAGTAAGTCTTACATAGTAAATGTCTCGATGGACAATAATAAGTTCATCACAAGGAAATAAACTAGCAGCGGAATATTATTCTTTAGGGCTCCATCACAGGCGTTGCCCGGGGGTCTTCATGAACCTAAAAGCTTTCCTCGGGTCCAAAATCTTGGTCATTATACACCACCTCATTATCTTGACCTGAGCAGCAATATAAACCAACAAATATGCAAGGTTGAGTACCAATGGTACTCAGCAAGTGTGGGAAAATTTTATCATGCATGGCTAGAACAAGGAAAGGTTGAACTCATGGTTAAAGCACTACGCAATTAATACCTATCACCTTAGCTTATTAAGCACCTACATTACTACACAGGTGAAATGGTCCCAATCTCCCATCCCATCATCATAACCAAATAACCATAACATCATTTCCAATGTTAAGCTCCCCGCTTAACTTCCAAAACCATCAATCCTCTAATCATGAATAAGTCCAGGCCGCTCTTAACCGTGAGCACGGCTGTCAAGACAGTTTTGACTCTGCAGAGTTTATACCACTGTACCCACAAGTAGTGATTTCATCCCCCGTTGCCGGGTGGACTAAAAGAACCTCCATTATGCCAGTGGCTACGTTCCACATTCACACTTCCCAGGTGTGCAGCCAGGAGATCACTACGAAGCCTTTACAAAGGGATTCCCGACGAGCGTGGGCCCACTGAGGTTTCACCCCTAACAGCATACAAGAGGCTCCAACCCCGCTGCAGTGGCCCCCTCTTGAGCCTTGCGGTTCATATGGTAGTCCAGCTGACACCTACTCCCCGCACCATCCAACACACCCATACTACGCCGGGGATACACCTAATTAATTGGCTAAGCTGCCCCATCTCAGCATGTGGTTGGCACTGTAAAGCCCGGTTACATGCTCCATGAACCGGTCCTTATGATCCAGGCAAGTACTAAACACAAACCCAAGTCTCGTGCACCCAGCACACAACCAAAACATCCAACTTGCCTTGATCCCTACCTCTACATAACTCCCAATAGCTCATTCAAGAGTATGGTATAATAAACTGATGATCTCATGTCCCAAATATCCCATTCTAAGCATGGCTAAGCATATGCATGTAAATAAATGACATGACAAAATAAATCCCAACCCAAGCTACAAGGAAACAAGGTAATGCAAATCTAGGGAAACTTTCCTAGCATGGGTTTCATATTTCATTTGACAATGCAAATAATTCTATCTACATATCCTAGCATAGGATCAAAGTGGTCAAGGACACTTGCCTCCTTCTTGCTGCTCTTGAAATTGGTAGTCCTGATCTTGGAAAGGGTTAACTTGCTCTTGAGCAGGTTCTACTTCATACCATCACACATAGCAAAAGAAAAACAACAATCATAAGACATAGTTCACACTTCTACTTCATACAAACCACACATTTCATATTTATGAAATTCATTCACCCTTATATGTGTTGTGGTTACTTTATATGTGTTAAGTTGTGGCTTGCATGCACTTTTAACCATGTATCTATGATTCCTACTTTTGTGTCCACATTTATACTCGCATAATGTGCCTTCACAACTTCTATCAACCCTAAACTGAATTCTTTGTATTTTAGAAACTCCATTTATCATTTACTAGTTTCTATATGTTCAGATTTATATTCCTATGCATAATTGTGTATTTTATTATTAAATTAGTAATACACATCACCTAAACAGATTAGGTTCTGGTCCTAAATAATTTAAAATCATATTTTGACCATGGCTTATGATGTATACTATTTCATAATTATTTTTCCCTACTTTTCTATAACTATTCTTTACTTTAAAAATGTGTCCCTAATCTAAATAATGTGATTAATTAATGAAACAGATTCATATCAGCCCAAAAATATATCTTTATCTCACTCCAAAGTTTTCTAAGTACTGAGAAAGTTTTTAATTAACTTTGACAATTATGTTTGTCCCGCTTTTTAATTTTTAAACACTAGTTACATATTAAATTTTCTAATTTAAATACTAAACAAGGCTAAAATGATGAATTCATCCCATTACAGGGTCTCTAATATTATTTTCATAATTTCCAGGGGTCTAGCTACACTTAACCGAGGTGTTTTTCTTAATTTCTATTAAGTCCAGGGGCTAAAACTGATTTTTAAATGAATTTACATGATTTTCTGAAATTCCAGGGGCTAGATCTGAAGTTTCCGGGGCTAGCTCTCAATTCCAGAGAACCCCAGGGGGTAGCACGTAAGAACTCCAGCCTTTATAACGCGGGGTCGACGTGGACCGTCCGATTTTAAACCGACGGCTGAGATTATAACATCGAACCGGTACGCGGGGATTTAAAGTCTACCGTGCGATTTAAAATAAACGGCGCACAAGCGGCCACGTCGCTCTGATCGAGCGCGGGCGGCGCTGCCGGCGGCGCACGGCGGCGGGAAGCGGCGAACTCGCCCGAAAGTTTCGGATCCGCGAGAATTCTACCTAGAACTGTGATCATATGGCGTAGATCGGTAGAGGGGAGGTCAGGGATCTCACCTCGGGGGTTTTCTCGAGCTCGAGGGTCCTGGAAAGTGCTCGGCGGCGAGGTCCGAGGCAAAACCACGGCGAAGCTCGTCGGCGCTGAGTTTACACCGTAAGTCTTCGGGTTTTCTGCACCTGCAAAGTTCCCCGGAGGCGGTGGATCAAAACCAGCGAGTTAGATCAGAGTTTCCGAGCTTAGATCGGCCAGAATTCACCGGCGAAGTCTCGGTGCTCACCGGAGTGAAAATCGGCGATCGCGTGAGGAAAACTGATCGGATCGGTGGTTTTTATAGCCGGGGGAGGGCGGTGGGTCTGTTGTGATCGAGTTGGAGTCCGCTGGGACCGGAATTCGGCTGCGGGACGCGATTTCCCGATCGGTTGCGATCGCGCGCGCGGGAGAGAGTCCGGGGTCGCGGGGTTAGGGATGACATGTGGGTCCCACCCGTCAGCGAGGGGCAGCGCGGCGCGCGCGGGGGCGGGCTGGCGCGGGGTTTGCTGGGCCGGCTGGCTGTTTCGGCCCACTGGCCAGTTTTTTTTCCCGATTTCCTTTTTCTTTTTCCATTTCTTTTCTGTTTTGGGTATAATTTGAATTCCAGTTTGAATTTGAATTTTTGCAAAACATGCAACACGTCCAAAAATTTCTAAATTCCCCTCTGAACATGGTTTAGGGTTTTGAATCCAAATTTGGGTTTTGACTAAAAATTTGGGGTGTTACACATCATATAGGGGCTGGACATTTGGAAAACTCCTACACCATGCTAGGAATGTCCATGCCAAGTTTCACCCAAATTCAAAACCTTTTTGAGGTCCTTTTGGGTATAGCTTGAAAGAGGGTAGTTTGATCCCAAATTCAAATTCAAACTGTTTTTACCACATGGATTCAAAAATGGGAGGCATATTCTCACTCAGCACATTTTTCTGAGCTCACTCACCAATTTTCACTCCATTTGGAGTTGAACTTGACATAAGCTAAATGTAGCAAATTCAAACTTTATTTGAATTTCAAACTGAACATGTGCTGAAATTTAGTCAAACCAAACCCAATTTGAATTCTAACAAATTCAAATGGCTCAGGGGTGAATAATTCAAATCACCATGGGCAGTTTAGGGCTTACTGTTTACAACAGTGAAATGGAGTTAAGTTCAGGGGTTAAAATTAAAAGTGGGACCCACATGTCAGCTACTGATTCAAATCAAACCGACTGAAATACAGAACACTCGGTTCTCGGGTGCAGCCCGAGCGCACCACCGAGGGGCTGGCCGGTACCAGCTCCTGCTGCGTTCACCGAGCAGGAGACCAGCCGCCCGGGCATCTTATCCCCCCTCCCCCGGCGTGCTCCCGTTGAATACCTCCTGAGCCCCGGTGCGATCAGTCGGTTTCAGCCCGAGCGCCCCCGCAACCAGCCGCCTCTCGATCCTGCGCGTGATCAGTCCGATCACTCGCGAGCCCAGCCTCCTCCGCAGCAAAACGGCACTGGGAGATCCTGAGCAACATCCTAGACCCCGTGTTGGCCAGTGAGCAGGCGCCCTCGAGGTACACCGGACAGCTTCTCCGCCGGACCAAACGTCGCCGCCGTTCGGGCTCTCGTGGGCAGCTCGGCACGGCCGTTGTCACGTCCACTTCTCTACACAAGAAAGGTGCATGATTGTATGCAGATGGAGTAGCCGAAAGCCGTTTGGCAATTGATCAACCATCGCTCAAGAATTTCCAAGTTTACTCTCGGCCAGTTCATAAGAGCCGAGTTCACCTCCGAGTGGAATTCGTACTCCACACGCTAGGGTTGGTCAAGCCCGATATCCAGTAGATTCTACACATTTTAGTGCACATGCTCGAACAGGAAGCAAAGAAAACCATCGAGAATCGGCCGTGATATGGCTGTTTTCCCCGCCGCCGTGGCTAAGTACCTCGGCTCACCGTCGAGAGCAAAGTTGCCGGCGTTTCTAGCTTCCACCCAGCCCTGGTTCATGTTCCCCGTGCTCCACTGATGCTCTCCGAACGATTCCCGATCGATTTCGTGCACGGCAGAGCAAAATCGACCTCGCCGGAACCCTACCAGGTGCTGTCACCGGTGCGCACGGATTTCCGGCCATCGCCGGCGGCCGGCGAGCCCACCATCGAGTCCAGGAGGTCAGGAAAGGGGCAGGCGGCGAGATTCGGGCCGGGGGTTGGCCTGGAGCTCAATTCTGGCGAGTGTCGCCGAAGACTTCCGCCGCCGATCATTTGGCGCGAGGAGGGAGACGAAGCACTGTATGCGGGGCCCACGGGCAGAAGTTTAAACTTTTTCTCGATTTTCAGTTTTAGTTCAAACTTCAAACCGACATAACTTTCACTAGGGAGCTCCAAATTGAGTGAACCAAATTTTGTTAGATTCATCTATCTGAGTACTTTCCTGAAAATCAAGTTTCACTTCATGAAAATCCTGATTTTCCAGAATTAATTCCTCAAAATTTAAAGTGTTTAGAATTTTAACTGGAGAATCCTTTGGAGGAAAATTCTGAAATTTTGCTGGGATGTTCAAAAAAATATCCCTAAACTACAATAAAAATTTCAGATCCATTTGAGCTCATTTAATCCACCTAATGGGTGATTAATGAAACTGTTCCAGAGAAAATAGAAAATGTTCAGAAACATTTTCAGAATTTTCTCTGAAATTGTTTAGCTCATATCTAGGCACCTTCAAATTAAGTGAGACCAACTCCATTAGAACCCTCTGAAAATCTAGTTTTCAGAAAGTCATGAGTTGCCCCATGAAAATCCCTAGGACACTATAAGAGTTCCAATTAAGGTCAAGGACATAATTAATTGTTGAGAGCTCAAATGAGCTTTGCTGCAACTAAAACTTGACCATGTCTCTGTTTAGGTTGTAACCAAGCTACAATAAAATTTTAGAGTCATTGGATCTGTCTAGTGGGACTTGCAACATGCACAAGTTTAATTCCAATCAAATGCATTTAATTAATACATATAATTTTATCTCATGTAGTCGCTAAGGTCGAGGAGGAACCTGAAGTCTTAGACTTCATTACTCCGGAAGAGCAGCTAGCCTACAACCAAGAGCAGAAAGGTAAGCCCCGGTTTCCATTAACCTTTTTACAAAGTTTTATTGTTTTGAGCACTTACTTGAGTATCATTACTTCTTGCATTACAGTCTTGTTTGAAACCCCAAATGCATAGCCAAGAACACCATGGGTTGGGATTAAGATTGAAAACCTCGTTAGCCACTGCAATGCTAAGATAGAGTAGGAGTCGGTACAAGTCGAGTAGTTGGAACTACTCGCGAGCATATGCTAGAGGCACTCAACTCGGGTAGAGATAGCACATGATACACATGGCAAGAAAAATGAGACCGAGCGGAGAGTAAGGGCAACAGGACTTTGAGGCCTGGGTGCTATAGCTCCGCTTGTGTCGATTGAGGACCGAGCCTTGTGCGGGTCTGTTGAACAAGCTAGAACATTACCGAAGACCTACCGACTATATGGGAACCGGGAAACCGATGTAACTCGGGTAGCTGGGTATTGAGGCATTGCCCGTCGTTCAGAGGGTAGGTTGAGAGCTCGAGGTGTAAATTGGCTGGCGGCACTTTGATGCGAATGCAGAGACCTCTTGCTCGGGACGATGGGACCGGTTCAATATTTGGCTGACGGGTGAAAGGTGGTTGCGTACGACGTCCGTGATGGTTGCTGTAGGCAACATCGAGTACGGGCGTACGTGACGGGTTATTCGGGTAACCCTGCAGGTGTAAATCTATTATAATCGCCGTCCCTCGCGGTCAGTGAGTACCACTTGTTCACTGTACTGTGACGTAGAATGAACAGGCTAGTTACATGTTAAAATGTTGCTGATTGAAAGATGGACTTTGTTTGTTAATGATTTGCTGTAGTTTAGAGCTAATTAAATTTCCTTCCAACTTTGGGCAAAGTACATGAGAGAAATGTGTTTCTTGTTTGATTGTGGCTATCTCATGTGCCTTAGCGTAAGGTTCTCCACAACCTGCTGCTAAAACTTGAAAGTAAGGTTCCACTAAGTAGGCGAGTCCTTGCAACTTGTTTTATCTCCTGTACCTATCACCCCTCATGTAGAAGTTTCATGTTTAGGAGAGACGGGTCAGTCTTGCTGAGCCTTCATGCTCACTGCTTGTGTTTGAAGCTTTTGTAGGGTTCTATGAGGAAGGGACTTCCGAGGAGGTGACGGAACACCAGGAGGGGAACCCCGTCGAGTGGGAGTTGTGCACGCCGCCGTGTTAGTGTGCGTGTGTGCTAGCAAGGACACGTTCACGGGCTGAACCTGAACTTGATGCGTAGTCTACGCCCGTGAGTGTAGACTGAACCTATTTTGTTGTAAAAATGTTCATAACACCGTTTATGTAATAAAACTTCGCTTCTGCTTTGTACCTTTGATGTGTGTTATCCGGTGCTGTGCAACGCAGCACCCCTCAGCGTGATGCTGGCTCGACAAGACTGTGGGGTCGTGTCAGCGTTGGTATTAGAGCTCGCTTGAGGTTTAACGCACTACAAAGGTCATCTTTTTCAAAAATCCAGTGAGGAACGAATTAGTAGCCCATATAAGGATGTTATTAGTGTATAGAAAGTGGCATACTAACCTATTTGCTTATGTCGGAAAATCGTGCATCTCGGGACGCCTTATGTCTTGGGGGGTGCACGTAAGCGCTGTCCACCAGTGCGCACAAGCTGAAGGGTGGAGCCCCACGGGTGGCAGTTAACTTGACCCGCTTTGATATATTCTCTACGACTCTTCATGTCGTTTGGGTATTCGAGCAACGTCTATCCCTGGCGTGCGTGGTGCAATTTGGGAGACCCCGTCACGTGGTTAGTAACGTGCACACGTAGCTCAAGGCGTGTTTGGCTTGAGAACATCTGGGCGAGTGATGACGACCGGGTGTACAAACTGTATGGATACCAGGCTCGGTGTGCAGCCGAGTCTGACAATTGTGTGAAATATCTGCAGGTAGTCTAACCACGAAATGGTAGACGTGTAGTATCCGTGTGCGAGTGACGTTTAGTGCCACTGAACTAACGAAGCCGGCTAAGTCCGCTATAGGTTTTTCTTTGTGAGGACGTAGTACCGACATGCTTTGGTGATGCATCAACGTCACACTCCACTAAATGAACAACTTCATTGTAAAACTGGAAAGTTTTGATCCAGGGCACTGAAACTTGATGTAACTCCTTCACTTAATAAGGGCATTCAAAGTTAACAAGTTTTCAACTTATAAGCTAGTAAGGACAGAGTACCCTGTTTTCAGATGAAACAAGGCTGAAGTTAATCAGAGGTTAGAGGTTGATTTATTTCCAGGTTGGGGTCATATGATACATTTATGAAAATCATTGGAAGAGCTTTACAACTTTTCTGTTGGGCTCCATAGGTGTTTCATCCCTTAAACCATCGAAAAATGCAGTAGAGTTGAAACTGTCCAGAGAACAGGGCAGAGCAAACACTCTCTGTAAATTGAGCATAACTTCCTGCATAAAAATCTAAAGATGGAAAATGAAGTAGTTCTGGAACGCTTATGAGATGGGTTACAACTTTGTAACAGAAAGTTTTGTCAGATTGGGAGCAGAATTAACTAGAATTCTTGGATCAAATCAGTACCTAAAGCAGGGAGGTGCTGTCCAATTTTCTCCAGAAATTCTGTTAACTCTGACATCTCATAACTCTTGAACCAGGACAGATCTTAGGCCAAGCAAATACTTTCTGGAAAGCTATTGAAGTTAGCTTTAACTTTGATGTTGAGCTCCAGAATTGGTTTTGCTTTTAGCATGGCCTAAATCAGGTTGAAATGGAAACTGGTCAGGGCTGTCATGTTGGACAGCAGATCAGCAGTCAAATTTGTTTAAATTTGAACTATGTTTCCAAATTTTATGGGTTCAATAACATGTTTTGTATTATAACTCAATGGTTTACTGTGAAAATAAATATTTGACATTTCTCAAATATATTTTTACAGATGACAGCGGATAAACAGTTTGAGAACGGGTGGGTGGAATCTCACTGTTCTCGCCACAGCGGCTGTCCGGAAGCATTGTGGCAGATGCTTCAATATTTTGGGTACAACCAGATGCCGCAGTACTTCACCAAGGAAGAAGGCGAGGAGGGGAACAAGACGTGGACAATCCATGTCGAGGATCCTGCAGGACCTACACCACCTGGGTGGGCACCGTTCACCGTCACGGTGAGAGGTAGACAACCCGAGGCAATGTGGCAAGTGGCACCCCATGACACCATGTCACGTTTCTGCCAGCTACACGTGAGAGCGATGGAGGGCCCTCCATACGCGCTCGTTCCGGTGGAGGGACGGGCTCATCATGTGTGGGAAGGGAGGTACCGGGAGGCAAATGATCTGGGTTGCCCAAGGTACAGCGCCGCGGAGGCGAACCTCAGCCTCCAGATGAGGGCGGGAAAGGCCGTGACGGACAGCCAAGCTGTTCATACGGAGCATCTCGCCGCAAAGCTCAAGGAGAGCATAAGCCGTGGAGACCATTTCGAGAGTCTTCACAGCGCACTCCGCAATGTGCTCCTTCCGACGATGAAGCGACTGAACGAACAACATAATCAGTTGCATCGTCTGAAGAAGGCGAAGAGGAAGAGCCGTGTCGACATCGCGGCGTTGCAGGAACAGGTCCAGACTCTAACCCAGAAGAATGAGGACCTTACTCAAGAGTGAGATGATGCTATTGAGGAAGGGCAAGGCTGGGTAGAAGACTACGACCAGGCCATGGACGAGGTCCACGCGTTGCAGGATCTCGTACCTCCTGTATTGGGCATACCAGTGGTCTTGGGTCTTCCGGCAATGGGAGAACCCGATATGGGTGAAGAGGTTGTAGATCCGGAGCCACCAGTAGAGGTACCGGAGTAGGACGACCTACAGGAGGTCGAATTCTACTCCGAGTAGGGGGTTACGGTTGCCAAGTAGGGCAGCTAGAGTAGTGTAACCCAAACTTTTGTAATCGGTGACATGTCGTGTAGGCAGTAGCGTATGTATAGATAGTGACGACATGAGCATGACTTCTCGGAGACCGAGAATAATGTATCTTGTATAAGGTTCATGCTTTATCAATATATGTGAATGTTGTGCAAATTATTCATGCGTCTCTTCAATACCTACTGTTTCACATGGAATTTTTAAGTATGACATGTGCTGATAGCTGCTGTTTTGAATTTCAGAATGACTCGTACTCGTGCCAACCCGGACGTTGGGAGTTCCAGTCAAGGGGGAGAAACCACCCAACAGCCTCCCGAGGACTCCTTGGGAAAGCATCAGCAACAGCAAACACCGCCACCGCCGCCGCCAACGGTTACATTGGCCGACATCGTTGCGGCAATGGCGGGTTCTCATCAGCAGCACATGGAGTTTCTGCAAACTCTTATTGCTAATACATCTCGACCAGAGAGGCGTCAAGATCGTGAGGAGCGCCAACAGAGCTCCTACTCCGACTTCTTAGCCACTCATCCCCCGGTATTCTCAAGGGTGGATGAACCCCTTGATGCGGACAACTGGCTCCGCACGATAGAGATGAAGTTCGGGCTGCTCCAAATAAGTGAGCAGCACAAGACTCAGTTCGCGGTCCAGCAGCTCCAGGGATACGCGAGCGCATGGTGGGCAAACTACAGTGCTTCACAGCCCACCGACCGAGTTATGACCTGGGCGGAGTTCCGGACGGCCTTCAGGGCCTATCACATACCGCCGGGTCTGATGAAGAGGAAGACGCAGGAATTTTTACACCTGCAATAAGGGAGCCGGAACGCGCTGGAATATTCCAGGGCGTTCAAGGATCTCGCGCTCTATGCATCGTATCACGCCGATACTGATGAGAAGCGGCGGGACCACTTCTACCAGGGGCTTAACCCGCTCCTGAAGGACAAACTGGTGATGTTCAATCGCGGCGGCCTCAATGACATAATTGATGCTGCAATTGTTCAGGAGGACTCCGGCAAGGAGTTAGCGGTGGCAGAGAGAAAGCGAAGCGTGCCGCAAAGCAGCGGAGAAGGAGGCGGTCCTTCTCAAAAATTTCGGATGGTGAATCGCCCACCATCAGGTCCACGCTGGCAGCCACCACAAAGACCGATGTCATTCTGCAGTCGGCCCTATTCTTCACCGGCGTTCAGGCCGGCACTGCCATCACCACCTCCGCAACAACAACAGCAACAGTGGGCGATGCCGCGTGCGTATGCACCTCAGCAGCGCATGCCGGGCTTTCGTCCCCAAAGCACCGTACAAGCAGCGGTCACATGCTACAAGTGTGGTCGCCCAGGACACTTCACCAGCAGTTGTCCGGAGAGACAAGGCGGCGGAGTTGCACCACAACTTCCGTGGAGGAATCAGCCCCGGAACCCTACTAATGCCCGGCGGGCAAACCAGAGGCCCGGCACTGTCCTCCAACTTGCCATAGAGGACGTGCCGGAGGGTGAGCCAATCCTTGCGGGTATGTTCCAACACTACCAGCATTCCGCCATAGTGTTGTTTGATTCAGGCGCCACACATAATTTTATTAGCCAAGCTTTCATTGCTAAACACAGCTTGCCAATCCTACCCACCGATAGTCCATATTTGGTTTGTTCACCGGGTGGGAAGATTTCAGCAAGCGTAATGGTTTCCAAAGAACCATTATGCTTAGTGGGTAGAGTGTACCCTACGTCTCTCATAATCTTAGAGGGACAGAAGGTCGATGTCATTCTAGGGATGTCGTGGTTAACCCGCCACGGTGCTGTTTTAGACAACGTCCTTCGAATCGTGCACTTGAACTCCGAAGTGCACGGATCTCACTCCTTATTTCTGGACAGTCCAGAAATAAAACTTCCAAGTGTCTATCAATCCACAACTATCAGATTGGAAGATATTCCAGTGGTCCGAGAGTTCCCTGACGTATTCCCGGATGATTTACCGGGGATGCCGCCCGATAGAGAGGTGGAGTTCAAGATTGAACTTGCACCAGGAACCATGCCAATATCCTGAAGGTCGTACAAGATGGCGCCCAAGGAATTAGCTGAACTGAAGACCCAGCTAACGGACCTGCTGGAAAAGGGTTTTATTAGGCCGAGCTCCTCGCCATGGGGCTGTTCGGCATTATTTGTGAAGAAGAAGGATGAGACGTTACGGCTTTGCATGGACTATCGTCCATTAAACGCCGTAACCATCAAGAACAAGTACCCGTTGCCACGGATCGACATGTTGTTTGATCAGTTGGTCGAAGCAAAGATCTTTTCCAAGATGGACTTAAGATCAGGGTACCATCAGATTAAGATACGGGCTGAGGATATTCCAAAGATGGCCTTCTCGACGAGGTACGGACTTTATGAGTACCTGGTCATGTGCTTCGGCCTCACCAATGCTCCAGCTCACTTCATGTATTTGATGAACTCGGTATTCATGCCGGAGCTGGACAAGTTTGTCGTGGTCTTCATCGATGACATCCTGGTATATTCCAAGTCGGAGGAAGATCACAAGAAGCATCTGCGTATAGTCTTGCAAAGGCAGCGGGATCACAAGCTATACGCGAAATTCAGCAAGTGCGAATTCTGTATATAGCAAGTGCCTTTTCTGGGGCATATCATATCAGCGGAGGGCATCACTGTAGACCCGAGTAAGATCACACAAGTTCTGAAATGAAATTCCCCGAGAACTGTTCACGAGCTACGGAGTTTTCTCGGACTCGCGGGATAATATCGGAGGTTCATTCCGAACTTCTCGAAGATTGCCAAGCCTATGACGGAGCTTCTAAATAAGGCTACCAAATATGTTTGGAGTCCAACATGTGAAGCAGCATTCAAGGCATTAGTGAAGCACCTGACATCAGCACCGGTATAGGCGCAGCCAGACACAACAAAACCGTTCGATGTGTACTGCGATGCATCCGGCATTGGGCTCGGATGTGTGCTGATGCAAGACCGAAGAGTGGTTGCGTATGGGTCACGGCAGCTTAGAAACCATGAGCAGAATTATCCAACTCACGATTTGGAGCTCGCTGCCGTGGTACTTGCACTAAAAATGTGGAGGCACTACCTACTCGGTAACCTCGTACATTTATATACCGACCACAAGAGCCTCAAGTACATAATCACTCAGAAGGAGCTGAACATGAGACAGCGAAAATGGTTAGAATTGATAAAGGATTACAAAATAGAAATCCATTATGACCCCGGCAATGCAAACGTAGTGGTGGATGCGCTGAGTCGCAAGTCACACGTCAACAATCTGACCATCACACCGTTGGAAGAGAGCGAACCACCACTGCATGTGATTCCACAAGGAGCTCTATACAACTTAGCTTTGATTCCCACCATCCGTGAAGAGATAGCGGCAGCTCAGAAACATGACAAGGGCATGTCGCATTTGCGTAGACGTGGAGACCGTGGGGAGTTGAAATGTTTCTGGAAAGATGGAGACGGCGTCCTTTTGTTCAAGGACCGGATCCTCGTACCCCGTAACCCGGAGTTACGGAAGAAAATTTTTTATGAGGCTCACTGGTCAGAATTTTCTATTCACCCGGGCAGCAACAAAATGTATCAAGAACTCAGAGGCAAATTTTGGTGGACACGGATGAAGTGGGAGGTCGCCAACTACGTGTCCGAGTGTGATACATGTCGAAGGGTGAAGGCAGATCATATGTGGAAACCGGGACTGCTAAAACCACTGGGCGTTCCTGCCTGGAAGTGGGAAGACGTGAGCATGGACTTCATCGTCGGTTTACCCACCACTTTTCAGAAACATGATTCTGTGTGGGTAATCGTCGACCGGGTCACCAAAGTTGCCCATTTCATCCTGGTCAGCACCAACTACAACGCCAAGAAGTACACTGAACATTACATCTCACGGATCCTATGCTTGTATGGCGTACCCCGTACCATCATATCGGATCGGGGCACTTCATTTGTGTCCCATTTTTGGGAGCAGATGCATGCTGCATTGGTGACGACGCTGATCCGTAGTCCAGCATACCACCCACAAATGGTTGGGCAAACCGAGCGGGTAAATCAGATTCTAGAAGACATGCTACAAGCTTGCGCTATCAACCACGGCAAGAATTGGGATGATCACTTGCCGTTAGCCGAGTTCTCGTAAAACAATGGGTACCAAGCCAGATGGCGCCTTACGAGGCGCTATACGGAAGAAAGTGCCACACACCATTGAATTAGTGTGAGTCTAGCGAAAGGGTTACCTTCGGGATTGACCTTGTCAACAACGCGGAGGAAAAGGTTCGGCTGATTCAAGCGAACCTAAAAGCCGCCCAATCTCGACAGAAACAGTATGCGGACCGGAGAAGACGCCCATTACAATTTGAAGTCATGGATCACGTATACCTACATGTGTCTCCGATGAAGGGCGTAAATAGATTTGGGGTGAGAAGAAAGTTGACACTCCGATTCATCGGTCCATTCCAGATTACCGAAAGATGTGGATCAGTTGCATACCGGCTGAAATTACCAGAAGCACTGTCCGGTGTGCACGACGTCTTTCACATTTCCCAGCTGAGGAAGTGTCTTAAGCTATCTACTACCGTTCAGCTGGACGACATTGAACAACTGAAACCGGATCTCACCTATCGGGAGGAAACGGTTCAGATCATTGACGAAAAGACCCGAACCACACGCAACCGTACGTTTTGGTTCTACAAAGTTCTATGGAGTAATCACTCCGTGGACGAAGCGACATGTGAGAGCAAAGGATTTCTTTGCGCTAAATACCCCGACTTTTTCACGTCGCATATCCGGTAGTTTTTCACCGTCCTCTCTCTCATTTTTACCTTATAATCTCGGGACAAGATTCTTTTAAGGGGGAGGAATGTAAAGGCCTCAGTTTTTTACACATTCAAAGTGTTCATCACCACACACACACACACCTCATTTGAAGATAGTTGATGAACACATTTGAAGAGCAAGTAACCATTATCAACATGCTCATTAGAGAATAAACTCACAAATGTAGAAGTGGTATTTCCCACCTACATCATATAGGGGCTGGACATTTGGAAAACTCCTACACCATGCTAGGAATGTCCATGCCAAGTTTCACCCAAATTCAAAACCTTTTTGAGGTCCTTTTGGGTATAGCTTGAAAGAGGGTAGTTTGAACCCAAATTCAAATTCAATCTGTTTTTACCCCATGAATTTAAAAATGGAAGGAATATTCTCACTCAGCACATTTTTGTGAGCTCACACACCAACTTTCACTCCATTTAGAGTTGACCTTGACATGAGCTAAGTGTAGCAAATTGAAGCTTTATTTGAATTTCAAACTGAACATATGCTGAAATTTAGTCAAACCAAACCCAGTTTGAATTCTAACCAATACAAATGGCTCAGGGGTGAATAATTCAAATCACCATGGGCAGTTTAGGGCTTACTGTTTACAACAGTGAAATGGAGTTAAGTTCAGGGGTTAAAATTGAAAGTGGGACCCACATGTCAGCCACTGATTCAAATCAAACCGACTGAAACACGGAACACTCGGTTCTCGTGTGCAGCCCGAGCGCGCCACCGAGGGGCTGGCCGGCGCCAGCTCCTGCTGCGTTCCCCGAGTTGGAGACCAGCCGCCCGGGCTTCTTATCCCCCCCCCCCCGCGTGCTCCCGTTAAATATCTCCTGAGCCCTGGTGCGATCAGTCGGTTTCCACCCGAGCGCCACCGCAACCAGCCGCCTCTCGATCCTGCGCGTGATCAGTCCGATCACTCGCGAGCCCAGCCTCCTCCGCAGCAAAATGGCACCGGGAGATCGTGAGCAACATCCTAGACCCCGTGTTGGCCAGTGAGCAGGCACCCTCGAGCTACACCGGACAGCTTCTCCGGCGGACCAAACGTCGCCGCCGTTCGGGCTCTCGTGGGCAGCTCGGCATGGCCGTTGTCACGTCCACTTCTCTACACAAGAAAGGTGTGTGATTGTATGCATATGGAGTAGCCGAAAGCCGTTTGCAATTGATCAACCATCGGTCAAGAATTTCAGAGTTTACTCTCGGCCTGTTCATAGGAGCCGAGTTCACCTCCGAGTGGAATTCGTACTCCACACGCTAGGGTTGGTCAAGCCTGATATCCAGTAGATTCTACACATGTTAGCGCACACGCTCGAACTGGAAGCAAAGAAAACCATCGAGAATCGGCCGTGATATGGTCGTTTTCCCCGCCGCCTTGGCTAAGTACCTCGGCTCACCGTCGAGAGCATAGTTGCCGGCGTTTCTAGCTTTCACCCAGCCCTGGTTCATGTTCCCCGTGCTCCACTGATGCTCTCCGAACGATTCCCAATCGATTTGGTGCACGGCAGAGCAAAACCGACCTCGCCGGAACCCTAGCAGGTGCTGTCACCGGAGCGCGCGGGTTTCCGGCCATCGCCGGTGGCCGGCGAGCCCACCATCGAGTCCAGGAGGTCAGGAAAGGGGCAGGAGGCGAGTTTCGGGCTGGGGGTTGGCCGGGAGCTCAATTCCGGCGAGTGTCGCCGGAGACCGCCACCGCCGAGCATTTGGCGCGAGGAGGGAGACGAAGCACTGTATGCGGGGCCCACGTGCAGAAGTTTAAACTTTTTCTCGATTTTCAGTTTTAGTTCAAACTTCAAACCCACATAACTTTGGCTAGGAAGCTCCAAATCGAGTGAACCAAATTTTTTTGGATTCAGCTCTCTGAGTACTTTCCAGCAAATCAAGTTTCACTTCATGAAAATCCTGATTTCTCTAGAATTAATTCCTAAAAATTTAAACTGTTTAGGATTTTAACTGGAGAATCCTTTGGAGGAAAATTCTGAAATTTTTCTGGGATGTTCACAAAAATATCCCTGAACTACCATAAAAATTTAAGATCCATGTGAGCTCATTTGATCCACCTAATGGGGTGATTAATGAAACTGTTCCAGAGGAAATAGAATATGTTCAGAAACATTTTCAGAATTTTCTCTGAAATTGTTTAGCTCATATCTTTATCTAGGCACCTTCAAATTAAGTGAGAACAACTCAATTAGAACCCTCTGAAAATCTAGTTTTCAGAAAGTCAAGATTTGCCCCATGAAAATCCCTAGGACACCATAAGAGTTCCAATTAAGGTCAAGTACATAATTAATTGTGGAGAGCTCAAATGAGCTTTGCTGCAACTAAAACTTGACCAAGTCTGTGTTTAGGTTGTAACCAAGCTACAATAAAAATTTTAGAGTCATTGGGTCTGTCTAGTGGGACTTGCAACCTGCACAAGTTTAATTCCAATCAAATGCATTTAATTAATACATATACTTGTATCTCATGTAGTCGCTAAGGTCGAGGAGGAACCTGAAGTCTTAGACTTCATTACTCCGGAAGAGCAGCTAGCCTACGACCAAGAGCAGCAAGACAAGCGCCGGTTTGTGTAACACCCCAAAATTTTGATTCAAAACACTAAACTATGTTCAAAGGGGAATTTAAAAATTTTTGGACGTGTTGCATGTTTTGCAAAAATTCAAATTCAAACTGGAATTCAAATTAAACTCAAATCAGAAAAGAAATGGAAAAAGAAAAAGAGAAAACGGAGAAAAACCGGCCAGTGGGCCAAAACCCGCCAGCCGGCCCAATTTCCCCCGCGCCAGCCCGCAGCCGCGCGCCCGCGCTATCCCTCACAGATAGGTGGGACCCACCTGTCATCCCTAACCCCGTGACCCCGGACTCTCCAGCGCGCGCGCGATCTTAACCGATCGGAAAACCACGTCCCTCAGCCCGAATTCCGGTCCCAGAAGAATCAAACTCGATCACAACTGACCCACCGCCCTTCCCCGGCTATAAAAACCCCAGCCCCGATCGGTTTTTCCCACGCGATCGCCGATTTTTACTCCGGTGAGCACCGAGACTTCACCGGTGAATTCTGGCCGATCTAAGCTCGGAAACTCTGATCTAACTCGCTGGTCTTGATCCACCGCCTCCGGGGAGCTTTGCAGGTGCAGAAAACTCGGAGAATTACGGTGTAAACACAGCGCCGACGAGCTTCACCGTGGTTTTGCCTCGGACCTCGCCGCCGATCACTTTCCAGGACCCCCGAGCTCGAGAAAACCCCCGAGGTGAGATCCCCGACCTCCCCTCTACCGATCTATGCCATAAGATCACAGTTCTAGGCAGAATTCTCGAGGATCCGAAACTTTCCGGCGAGATCGCCGCTTCACGCCGCCGTGCGCCGCCGGCAGCGCCGCCCGCGCTCGATCGGAGCGACGTGGCCGCTTGTGCGCCGTTTATTTTAAATCGCACGGTAGACTTTAAAACCCCGCGTACCGGTTCGATGTTATAATCTCAGCCGTCGGTTTAAAATCGGACGGTCCACGTCAGCTCCACGTTATAAAGACTGGAATTCTTACGTGCTACCCCCTGGGGTTCTCTGGAAATAAGAGCTAGCCCCGGAAACTTCTGATCTAGCCCCTGGAACTCCAGAAAATCATGTAAATTCATTTAAAAATCAGTTTTAGCCCCTGGACTCAATAAAAATTAGGTAAAACACCTCTGATAAGTGTAGCTAGACCCCTGGAAATTATGAAAATAATATTATAGACCCTGTAATGGGGAGAGTTCATTATTTTAGCCCTGTTTAGTATTTAATTTAGGAAATTGAATATGTAACTAGTGTTTAAAAATTAAAAAGTGGGACAAACATAATTGTCAAAATTAATTAAAAACTTTCTCAGTACTTAGAAAACCTTGGAGTGAGATAAAACTATATTTTGGGCTGAAATGAATCTGTTTCATTTGTTATTCACATTTAATAGTATAGGGACACATTTTTAAGTAAAGAATAGCTATAGAAAAATAGGGAAAATATTTATGAAATAGTTTACATCAGAGGCAAAGGTCAAAATATGTTATTAAATTATTTAGGACCAGAACCTATTATGTTTAGATGATGTGTATTACTAATTTCATAATAAAATACACAATTATACATAGGAATATAAATCTGAAAATATAGCAACTAGTAAATGATAAATGGAGTTTTTAAAATCCAAAGAGTTCAGTTTAGGGTTGGTAGAAATTATGAAGGCATATATGGGGAAGAAAAATACTTTTCATACACACTTGGTAGTGAAAAGGTGTAGTAGTTGAATATAAGAAATTTATTGGAAACTCATATATATAGTTTGTAAGTATAAATGTGGACACAAAAGTAGGAATCATATACACATGGTTAAAAGTGCATACAAGCCACAACTCAACACACATAAAGTAACCACAACACATATAATGGTAAAGAACTTTCATAAATGTGAATGTGTGGTTTGTATGAAGTAGAAGTGTGAACTATGTCTTATGATTGTTGTTTTCCTTTTGTTATGTGTGATGGTATGATGTAGAACCTGCTCAAGAGCAAGTTATTCCTTTCCAAGACCAGGACTACCCATTTCAAGAGCAGCAAGAAGGAGGCAAGTGTCCTTGACCACTTTGATCCTATGCTAGGATGTGTAGATAGAATTATTTGCATTGTCAAATGAAATATGAAACCCATGCTAGGAAAGTTTCCCTAGAATTGCATTATCTTGTTTCCTTGTAGCTTGGGTTGGGATTTATTTTACCATGTCATTTATTTCCATGCATATGCTTAGCCATGCTTAGAATGGGAAATTTGGGACATGAGATCATCAGTTTATATTACCATACTCTTGAATGAGACATTGTGAGTTATGTAGAGGTAGGGATCAAGGCAAGTTGGATGTTTTGGTTGAGTGCTGAGTGCACGAGACTTGGGTTTGTGTTTAGTACTTGCCTGGATCCTAAGGACCGGTTCATGGAGCATGTAACCCGGCTTTACAGTGCCAACCACATGCTGAGATGGGGCAGCTTGGCCAATTAATTAGGTGTATCCCCGGCGTAGTATGGGTGTGTTGGATGGTGCGGGGAGTAGGTGTCAGCTGGACTACCATATGAACCGCAAGGCTCAAGAGGGGGCCACTGCAGCGGGGTTGGAGCCTCTTGTATGCTGTTAGGGGTGAAACCTCGGTGGGCCCACGCTCGTCGGGAATCCCTTTGTAAAGGCTTCGTAGTGATCTCCTGGCTACACACCTGGGAAGTGTGAATGTGGTTCGTAGCCACTGGCATAATGGAGGTTCTTTTAGTCCACCCGGCAACGGGGGATGAAATCACTTCATGTGGGTACAGTGGTACAAACTCTGCAGAGTCAAAACTGTCTTGACAGCCGTGCTCACGGTTAAGAGCGGCCTGGACTTATTCATGATTAGAGGAGTGATGGTTTTTGGAAGTTGTGGATGTTAAGCGGGGATCTTAACATTGGAAATGATGTTATGGTTTTTGGATTATGATGATGGAATGGGAGATTGGGACCATTTCACCTGTGTAGTAATGTAGGTGCTAAATAAGCTAAGGTGATAGGTATTAATTGCGTAGTGCTTTAACCATGAGTTCAACCTCTCCTTGTTCTAGCCATGCATGATATAATTTTCCCACACTTGCTGAGTACCATTGGTACTCAACCTTGCATATTTGTTGGTTTATATTGCTGCTCAGGTCAAGATAATGAGGTGGTGTATAATGACCAAGATTTTGGACCCGAGGAAGGTTTTTAGGTTCATGAAGACCCCCGGGCAACGCCTGTGATGGAGCCCTAAAGAATAATATTCCGCTGCTAGTTTATTTACTTGTGATGAACTTATTATTGTCCATCGAGACATGTACTATGTAAGACTTACTTATATTCGACACCTGGCTTGTAATAAATGATGCTTCACTATTTGTCATCACATGTATGAGAAAATGATCCTGGCATACAGGTGATATTCACTTGGTTGTTCTTCGGAAAAACCGGGTGTGACAGAGGTGGTATCAGAGCCAAGGTTGCCCGTAGGAACGTGGACCTAGGTAGAAATGGACGTATTTAAGGGCCCTATTTTCTTAAAAACTATTTTCCAAGGTGTGGGTGGAAAAGTGTTATTAAAGGAGTCATTTTCTTCATCTTACCCCAACTTTCATTCAAAATAGGATTTTTGTTTGAGAATTTATCTAACCTGATTTTAAATTCTTTTGTTTTAGATGGTTCGCATGATTCGCACCGCCCGTAAGTCCACCGGAGGGAGAGTTCCCGTAGTTGCCCTTGCCGAAAGAGAGGAGAGTCGTCCAGTGACGTACCTTTCCTACGGATTGGCAGTAGGAGATTTGTTACGCCGTCTTCGACGTATGCTCAAAGCCGCCGGCAATACGGGCAAGCTAATCATCCACTATAACTCCACCAGGACCATCCGTGAGAAGAGGGAAGAATGGAGTTCGGAGATGAGGATTATACACGAGAATCAGCTGCTTAAGATTCACCACTCTCCAGCTTGTCGAGCAACACAAGTTGACGCGGAGAAAGATGTCACCTGGGAGGCCATCACCTGCCAGAGTCACATCTATCGTCGCCACTTGGACAAAACTGAGTACATGTATGTCCTCCAACGTGAGAGTGGTACCACGGAGTACAAATACCCACCAGTGCAGCAAGGGACTTCCCATGAGCACATGGACTTGTGCTTGGAGGATGCGGCTATGCTCAGCACTCGACTGCAGGAGTGTCAACAAGAGCTTCAGGATGTCCGAGACACCCTGAAGGAAACGGAGGCGTTGCTGCGAGCTTGCTTAAAGGCGAGAGAAAGAGGAGATGGGAATGAACTGTGTGTCACCGTGAATGATACATGGACTCCTGACTCCCCGGATCGCCGAGCGATCAGGCGTCGTCGCACCTCTCCACCAGCAGCCTCCCCACCCAAAGCAGAGTCAGAAGGTAGCCGAAATGAGGAGGAAGATCCCGAGGAGCCAGCTCAAGAGGACGAGTAGTGTAGATTCTTTCCCCTAGCTAGCAAGAGGTCGAGTAGTCGAGTCGTTACGTAGTTAATGGTGTGATAATGCTTGGTGTGTGACGTGAGTTGTTGAAGCCATGAGCAATTGTCCACTGCCTCGTCTTCAGATTGTTTTGCTTTGGTGTGAGATATAAACCCACGTAAAATTTTAACAAAGCCTCAACACCTTAAAGTACCAACAAATGAAAGTAGTAAGATGATACTAAATGGTATCAAATTAACATTTGTTGATTCTGCCAGATGGCCGGAAGAGGAAAAGTACGTGCTGCCAACCCCGCCAACAACAATGATGAGGCATGCAACCCTCATCTTTCTGGAGGCCAGGACCGGGGTGGTCGCCGTGAAGAAGTTGATCCTCTCCACCAAATGCTGGAGAATCAAAATCAGCTCATCCAGAACTTGACTCAAGTGGTGGCTAACTTGCATCAAGTTCCACCTACACAAGCTGCACCACGCCAACCAAGGTTGAGTGAGTTTCTAGGAACTCAACCTCCAAAGTTTGCAAGTGCTGCTGAACCTCTGGAGGCAGATGATTGGCTGAAGACCATTGAAAGTAAGATGAGGATTATACAATGCCAAGGGTATGAGAGGGTGCTGTTTGCCTCTCATCAATTGCATGGACCTGCTGCTGATTGGTGGACCGCCTACGTGGCCGCCCATCATGACCCTGAGAACATCACTTGGGAAGAGTTCAAGCGTAGCTTCCGCAACCATTACATCCCAAGAGGAGAACTCAAAAACAAGAGGAAGGAGTTTTTGGGACTGCAGCAGGGAAACATGACGGTGAGGGAATACCTCACTAAATTTACTCAACTATCCCGTTATGCTCCACGAGACATAGAGACTGATGAGCAGAAACAAGATTGTTTCGTGGAAGGACTTACCGCAGAGATGCAGTGTGCAATGTCCTCTAATGAGTATGAAAGCTTTCAAAAGATGGTGGACAGAGCGTTTGTGGTGGAAAGGAAGCTAAAGGCCCTGGAAAATGAGAATAAGAGGAAGGCTGGGTGGTCACATCAAGCCTCAGGGAGCAACACCCGCCCACGTTTGATGCAGCAACCTACGGGGCAGACGAGCCGTGCTGCGGTACCCTATTCAGCACCGAGAGGGTACAACCTAAATTTCAGGCCTCCGGCAGTACCAGCACAGCCGCAACGTCAGTTTGTGCAGCAGCCTCGCCCCGCATATCCACCTCGACCAGCAGTGCAAGGACCCCCAAACCAACCCCAAGACAGCAAGGGCCAAGCATCTAAGATTGGGGTGCAATGTTTCAGCTGTGGTGAAGTGGGGCACTACGCCCATAAGTGTCCAAAGAAGAAGCCCACGCAGCCACAGCAGCAGAATGTAATGAGAGGACGGGTGAACCACGTCACTATGGAGGAAGCACAAGAGGCACCCGACGTGGTAGTTGGTAAGTTTCCTGCCAATTTACACCTTGCAACTATGCTGTTTGATTCTGGTGCTACCCACTCGTTCATTGCTCAAGGGTTTGTTAAGAAGCATGACCTAGCAACCACACAAATGAACCATATGCTAGCCGTAAACTCTCCAGGAGGATAAATAAGGACAAGACAAGTGTGTCCCAAAGTGAACCTACACATTAATGGGGTAGTATTTACGGCTAACCTCATAGTGATAGATTCACAAGGGATAGATATTATTTTGGGTATGGATTGGTTGACCAAACATAAAGGAATCATCCATTGTTCGACCAGAACGGTGGAATTAACTCACCCCAGTGGCACCAGAGTAAAGATCATAACAATACACGAGCCTAGGAGGGACATCAAATTAAATCAAGTGGAGGTAAAAGTTGAGGAAATCAGGACTATCAGGGAATATCCGGATGTTTTTCCGGAGGAATTGCCAGGTATGCCTCCCGACCGTGAAGTGGAATTTGCAATTGAGCTAGTGCCTGGAACAGCCCCGATATACAAGAGACCTTATCGAATGGACTCCAAGCAGCTAGAAGAGCTCAAGGATCATTTGAGAGAATTGACGGAGAAGGGGTATGTTCGCCCTAGTTCCTCACCATGGGGAGCTCCGGTGATATTTGTGCCTAAGAAAGATGGAACTCAAAGGTTATGCGTGGATTACCGTGCCTTGAATGAGGTAACCATCAAGAACAAGTAACCATTACCCCGCATTGAAGACTTGTTTGATCAGTTGAGGGGAGCTTGTGTGTTCTCGAAAATTGATCTCAGGTCGGGATACCACCAACTCAAGATAAGGCAATCTGATATTCCCAAGACAACTTTCGTATCTCGGTACAGACTGTATGAATACACTGTCATGCCATTCGGGCTAACCAATGCCCGGCATATTTCCTGTACCTCATGAACAAAGTATTCATGGAATATCTGGACAAATTTGTGGTGGTTTTCATAGATGATATTCTCGTCTTCTCCAAAGATGAAGAAGAACATGAGAAACATCTAAGGTTGGTGTTGCAGAGGCTGAGAGAACACCAACTATATGCCAAGTTGAGCAAGTGTGAGTTTTGGCTGAAGAGAGTTCCCTTTTTAGGACATATAATCTCGGAGGGAGGAATCTCCGTAGATCCCGCCAAAATCAAGGATATCCAGAAGTGGAAGACCCCTGAAAATGTCGGGGAAGTTCGAAGCTTTTTGGGATTGGCGGGATACTATCGACGGTTTATTGAGGGATTCTCCAAGATCTCGAGACCTCTCACCAAACTGTTGGAAAAGAGAATCACATTCACCTGGACGCCACAGTGCGATACGAGCTTTCAGGAGCTAAAGAAGAGATTGACAACAGCCCCAGTGTTGGTTATGCCAGATATGCAGAAGAATTTCACAGTGTACTGCGATGCCTCTGGAAATGGGTTGGGATGTGTTCTCATGCAAGAAGGACATGTCGTGGCATATGCATCCCGGCAGCTTCGGAAGCACGAGAAGAACTATCCTACACATGACCTAGAACTAGCTGCAGTGGTACACGCGTTGAAAATTTGGCGGCACTATTTGATGGGGAAGAGGACAGAGATATATACGGATCATAAGAGTTTGAAGTACATATTCACACAGCCAGATCTAAACCTCCGACAAAGGAGATGGTTAGAGCTAATCAATGACTTTGATGTGGGCATCAACTATCATCCCGGGAAAGCAAACGTCGTGGCCGATGCTTTGAGTCGGAAAGTGCAGGTCAATAAGTTGAGCTTGAAGGACATGCCTGCAGAATTAAAGGACGAGGTTATAAGGCTCAATCTATGTCTAGTAAATAGTGGTGAAGCCATCGCCATGGAAGTGGACTCCACACTCGAGCAAGACATACGCGAGGGCCAAAAGAATGATGAGAAGATACAAGAGATCAGACAGCTCATTAAGGAAAATAAAGCTCCTGGTTTTAGAGAGGATGAACAGGGAACGGTGTGGCACGGGAAAAGGATCCGTGTGCCAGAAGTAAAGGAGATCCGTGAATTAATTTTGAAGGAGGCTCACGATTCTGACTATTCCATTCATCCTGGGAGTACGAAGATGTACCAGGACCTCAAAAGCAGGTATTGGTGGTATGGCATGAAGCGAGATGTCGTGGAACATGTTGCCCTATGTGACACATGTCAGTTGGTGAAAGCAGAACATCAACGACCCGCGGGATTGTTGCAACCACTCAAAGTGCCTGAATGGAAGTGGGAAGAAATCAGCATGGATTTTGTCGTGGGATTGCCTAGGACCCAATCCGGGTATGATTCAATATGGGTCATTATTGATCGGTTAACCAAGGTAGCTCATTTCATTCCTGTGAAAGAAAGCTACAGCGGATCCAAATTGGCAGAATTGTACATGTCAAGGATTGTGTGTTACCATGGAGTGCCAAAGAAGATAGTGTCGGACCGAGGGACACAGTTCACCTCGAGGTTTTGGCAGAAGTTGCATGAAACCATGGGAACCCATCTGAACTTCAGCTCTGCCTATCATCCCCAAACTGACGGGCAGACGGAGAGAACCAATCAGATCCTTGAAGATATGTTAAGGGCATGTGCACTCAAAAACAATAGGAGTTGGGACAAGAACTTACCGTATGTGGAGTTTTCCTATAACAACAGTTATCAAGCTAGTATGAAGATGTCACCGTTTGAAGCTTTGTATGGAAGGAAGTGCAGAACTCCCCTATTTTGGAACCAAACAGGAGAAAGTAAAGTGTTTGGTCCAGAAGTGCTACAAGAAGCCGAGGCGAAGGTGAGGGAGATTCGCAACAACTTGAGGATAGCACAAACACGCCAGAAGAGCTATGCCGATGTACGAAGAAGAGAGCTCGTCTTCAACGTGGGAGACTATGTTTATCTCAAGGTGTCCCCTATCAGAGGACTTCGTCGGTTCAAGGTAAAAGGGAAGTTGTCACCTCGATACATCGGACCCTTTCAGGTTTTGGAAAGGAAAGGCGAAGTGGCGTATCAACTAGAGTTACCGGTTCATCTATCGGATGTGCACGATGTATTCCATGTGTCACAACTCAAGAAATGTCTGAGGACGCCTGAAGAGGTGTTACCCATGAATGAAGTGGATGTAGCTGAAGATTTGTCTTATGCCGAGCAACCATACAAGATTTTGGAGACAATGGAACGCCTCACCAGAAATAAAAGAATCCGGATGTGCAAGGTGCAGTGGAAGCATCACTCAGAAGAGGAAGCCACCTGGGAACGGGAAGATGAGCTCAAGGCACAATTTCCGGAATTGTTTTCTTAGAAACACCAATCTCGAGGACGAGATTTTTTTTAAGGGGGGTAGAGCTGTAACACCCCAAAATTTTGATTCAAAACACTAAACTATGTTCAAAGGGGAATTTAAAAATTTTTGGACGTGTTGCATGTTTTGCAAAAATTCAAATTCAAACTGGAATTCAAATTAAACTCAAATCAGAAAAGAAATGGAAAAAGAAAAAGAGAAAACGGGAAAAAACCGGCCAGTGGGCCGAAACCCGCCAGCCGGCCCAATTTCCCCCGCGCCAGCCCGCAGCCGCGCGCCCGCGCTATCCCTCACAGACAGGTGGGACCCACCTGTCATCCCTAACCCCGCGACCCCGGACTCTCCCGCGCGCGCGCGATCTTAACCGATCGGAAAACAGCGTCCCTCAGCCCGAATTCCGGTCCCAGAAGAATCAAACTCGATCACAACTGACCCACCGCCCTTCCCCGGCTATAAAAACCCCAGCCCCGATCGTTTTTTCCCACGCTATCGCCGATTTTTACTCCGGTGAGCACCGAGACTTCGCCGGTGAATTCTGGCCGATCTAAGCTCGGAAACTCTGATTTAACTCGCTGGTCTTGATCCACCGCCTCCGGGGAGCTTTGCAGGTGCAGAAAACTCGGAGAATTACGGTGTAAACACAGCGCCGACGAGCTTCGCCGTGGTTTTGCCTCGGACCTCGCCGCCGATCACTTTCCAGGACCCCCGAGCTCGAGAAAACCCCCGAGGTGAGATCCCCGACCTCCCCTCTACCGATCTATGCCATAAGATCACAGTTCTAGGCAGAATTCTCGAGGATCCAAAACTTTCCGGCGAGATCGCCGCTTCCCGCCGCCGTGCGCCGCCGGCAGCGCCGCCCGCGCTCGATCGGAGCGACGTGGCCGCTTGTGCGCCGTTTATTTTAAATCGCACGGTAGACTTTAAAACCCCGCGTACCGGTTCGATGTTATAATCTCAGCCGTCGGTTTAAAATCGGACGGTCCACGTCAGCCCCGCGTTATAAAGACTGGAATTCTTACGTGCTACCCCCTGGGGTTCTCTGGAAATAAGAGCTAGACCCGGAAACTTCTGATCTAGCCCCTGGAACTCCAGAAAATCATGTAAATTCATTCAAAAATCAGTTTTAGCCCCTGGACTCAATAAAAATTAGGTAAAACACCTCTGATAAGTGTAGCTAGACCCCTGGAAATTATGAAAATAATATTATAGACCCTGTAATGGGGAGAGTTCATTATTTTAGCCCTGTTTAGTATTTAATTTAGGAAATTGAATATGTAACTAGTGTTTAAAAATTAAAAAGTGGGACAAACATAATTGTCAAAATTAATTAAAAACTTTCTCAGTACTTAGAAAACCTTGGAGTGAGATAAAACTATATTTTGGGCTGAAATGAATCTGTTTCATTTGTTATTCACATTTAATAGTATAGGGACACATTTTTAAGTAAAGAATAGCTATAGAAAAATAGGGAAAATATTTATGAAATAGTTTACATCAGAGGCAAAGGTCAAAATATGTTATTAAATTATTTAGGACCAGAACCTATTATGTTTAGATGATGTGTATTACTAATTTCATAATAAAATACACAATTATACATAGGAATATAAATCTGAAAATATAGCAACTAGTAAATGATAAATGGAGTTTTTAAAATCCAAAGAGTTCAGTTTAGGGTTGGTAGAAATTATGAAGGCATATATGGGGAAGAAAAATACTTTTCATACACACTTGGTAGTGAAAAGGTGTAGTAGTTGAATATAAGAAATTTATTGGAAACTCATATATATAGTTTGTAAGTATAAATGTGGACACAAAAGTAGGAATCATATACACATGGTTAAAAGTGCATACAAGCCACAACTCAACACACATAAAGTAACCACAACACATATAATGGTAAAGAACTTTCATAAATGTGAATGTGTGGTTTGTATGAAGTAGAAGTGTGAACTATGTCTTATGATTGTTGTTTTCCTTTTGTTATGTGTGATGGTATGATGTAGAACCTGCTCAAGAGCAAGTTATTCCTTTCCAAGACCAGGACTACCCATTTCAAGAGCAGCAAGAAGGAGGCAAGTGTCCTTGACCACTTTGATCCTATGCTAGGATGTGTAGATAGAATTATTTGCATTGTCAAATGAAATATGAAACCCATGCTAGGAAAGTTTCCCTAGAATTGCATTATCTTGTTTCCTTGTAGCTTGGGTTGGGATTTATTTTACCATGTCATTTATTTCCATGCATATGCTTAGCCATGCTTAGAATGGGAAATTTGGGACATGAGATCATCAGTTTATATTACCATACTCTTGAATGAGACATTGTGAGTTATGTAGAGGTAGGGATCAAGGCAAGTTGGATGTTTTGGTTGAGCGCTGAGTGCACGAGACTTGGGTTTGTGTTTAGTACTTGCCTGGATCCTAAGGACCGGTTCATGGAGCATGTAACCCGGCTTTACAGTGCCAACCACATGCTGAGATGGGGCAGTTTGGCCAATTAATTAGGTGTATCCCCGGCGTAGTATGGGTGTGTTGGATGGTGCGGGGAGTAGGTGTCAGCTGGACTACCATATGAACCGCAAGGCTCAAGAGGGGGCCACTGCAGCGGGGTTGGAGCCTCTTGTATGCTGTTAGGGGTGAAACCTCGGTGGGCCCACGCTCGTCGGGAATCCCTTTGTAAAGGCTTCGTAGTGATCTCCTGGCTACACACCTGGGAAGTGTGAATGTGGTTCGTAGCCACTGGCATAATGGAGGTTCTTTTAGTCCACCCGGCAACGGGGGATGAAATCACTTCATGTGGGTACAGTGGTACAAACTCTGCAGAGTCAAAACTGTCTTGACAGCCGTGCTCACGGTTAAGAGCGGCCTGGACTTATTCATGATTAGAGGAGTGATGGTTTTTGGAAGTTGTGGATGTTAAGCGGGGATCTTAACATTGGAAATGATGTTATGGTTTTTGGATTATGATGATGGAATGGGAGATTGGGACCATTTCACCTGTGTAGTAATGTAGGTGCTAAATAAGCTAAGGTGATAGGTATTAATTGCGTAGTGCTTTAACCATGAGTTCAACCTCTCCTTGTTCTAGCCATGCATGATATAATTTTCCCACACTTGCTGAGTACCATTGGTACTCAACCTTGCATATTTGTTGGTTTATATTGCTGCTCAGGTCAAGATAATGAGGTGGTGTATAATGACCAAGATTTTGGACCCGAGGAAGGTTTTTAGGTTCATGAAGACCCCCGGGCAACGCCTGTGATGGAGCCCTAAAGAATAATATTCCGCTGCTAGTTTATTTACTTGTGATGAACTTATTATTGTCCATCGAGACATTTACTATGTAAGACTTACTTATATTCGACACCTGGCTTGTAATAAATGATGCTTCACTATTTGTCATCACATGTATGAGAAAATGATCCTGGCATACATGTGATATTCACTTGGTTGTTCTTCGGAAAAACCTGGTGTGACAGTTTGCATTAACCTTTTTTACAAAGTTTTATTGTTTTGAGCACTTACTTGAGTATCATTACTTCTTGCATTAGAGTTTTGTTTGAAACCCCAAATGCATAGCCAAGAACACCATGGGTTGGGATTAAGATTGAAAACCTCGTTAGCCACTGCAATGCTAAGATAGAGTAGGATTCGGTACAAGTCGAGTAGTTGGAACTACTCGCGAGCATAGGCTAGAGGCACTCGACTCGGGTAGAGATAGCACATGATACACATGGCAAGAAAAATGATACCGAGCGGAGAGTAAGGGCAACAGGACTTTGGGGCCTGGGTGCTATAGCTCCGCTTGTGTCGATTGAGGACTGAGCCATGTGCGGGCCAACAAGCTAGAACAGTACCGAAAACCTACCGGCTCTATGGGAACCGGGAAACCGATGTAACTCGGGTAGCTGGGTATTGAGGCATTGCCCGTCGTTCAGAGGATACGTTGAGAGCTCGAGGTGTAAATCGGCTAGCGGCACTGAGATGCTCGTGCAGAGACCTCTTGCTCGGGATGATGGGACCGGTTCAATATTTGGCTGATGGGTGAAAGGTGGTTGCGTACGACGTCCGTGATGGTTTCTGTAGGCAACATCGAGTACGGGCGTACGTGACTGGTTATTCGGGTAACCCTGCAGGTGTAAATCGATTATAATCGCCGTCCCTCACGGTCAGTGAGTACCACTTGTTCACTGTACCGTGACGTAGAAAGAACAGGCTAGTTACATGTTAAAATGTTGCTGATTGAAAGATGGACTTTGATTGTTAATGATTTGCTGTAGTTTAGAGCTAATTATATTTCCTTCCAACTTTGGGCAAAGTACATGAGAGAAATGCGTTTCTTGTTTGATTGCGGCTCTCTCATGTTCCTTAGCGTAAGGTTCTCCACAACCTGCTGCTAAAACTTGAAAGTAAGGTTCCACTAAGTAGGCGAGTCCTTGCAACTTGTTTTATCTCCTGTACATATCACCCCTCATGTAGAAGTTTCATGTTTAGGAGAGATGGGTCAGTGTTGCTGAGTCTTCGTGCCCACTGCTTGTGTTTGAAGCTTTTGCAGGGTTCTACGAGGAAGGGACTCCCGAGGAGGTGACGGAACCCCAGGAGGGGAACACCGTCGAGTGGGAGTCGTGCACGCCGCCGTGTTAGTGTGCGTGTGTGCTAGCAAGGACACGTTCACGGGCTGAACGTGAACTTGATGCGTAGTCTACGCCTGTGAGTGTAGACTGAACCTATTTTTTGTAAAAATGTTCATAAAACCGTTTATGTAATAGAACTTCGCTTCCGCTTTGTACCTTTTGTGAGACCTATGTGTGCTGAATACATTGGCAATTAGGATAAAAGTTAGCATTAACATTCAAAGTTTTGAATATTGCCAAAACATTCTTCTGTGGCAAGGTCCGACAAGTTCTTTGTTAGGTCCGACGCAAGGTCCGGAGAGCTCCTGCAAGTTCCGGAGAGCTTCTGTGAGGTCCGGAGCTTGTTTTTAGGGAGCTCCCGTGAAGTTCAACTCGTAGAACTGCAGCGTCTTGTTTTTGCTTTTAACTCGCAATGTTTCAAACTTGCTTTATGGGAAGGTTTGCTTAGTATTAATTTGCTATGTTTTTGGTGTGTTTTGGTGGTTATGGCTGTTATCATTTAATATGATTTGCAACATGCTTATGTGACGTGCTCATGTAAGGTGTTGTGGTTTTCGAACGAACGTGAGTCAAGTCGAGGACTTGTGCTCGGAAGAATTAGTTGTTTATTCATGTGCAGGTGTTGCTTGAGTTCAAGACATGGCTGGTGACGGGATCCTTAGACTAGTCTCAGGGAGGAGATGAGGTTCCAACAACCAAGTTCGGGAGGAGCTGTGGTTGAGTTGATCGGGAGGTCGCGCAGCATGCTAGGATCAAGGGCAGTGCATATGAAGGTTGCGTGTACGTCGTTGGAAGGTGTTTGCACGTGTGCAAGGAGTGCATGGACGTGGAAACATTGATCCAAGGCGTGATGAAGAGAAGTGGGCGTAAAGAATTGGTCGGAAAGGTCCAACCGGCTGGATTGCGTACTTAGGCTGAGGCTGAGTCGGATATGGCTCAAATATGGAAGATTTGAGTTGGTTATGATAGGATTTCGTGCTAGGAACGAAGTTGAGTTGTTTTAGGAATGTTTAGGACATTCCTAAGGTGTTTGGAAGTCTCACGATTGCTTCTATCTGCGAATAGGAGATTCCTGAGCAGTTATGGTAAGTTAGGATACGAGTCCAATTAGGAGTAGGAGTCCTAGATTGGATTGATTAGCCTGAGGGCTGGCTATAAAAGCAAGGGAGGCCAGACCTCTCATGGGTAGAGAACTTTGGGCTGTTCCTCTTGTGTTTCTATTGAATAAAGTTCATAGTTAAGAGGAGCTTTTGTGCCTTGTTCGTCCGACTTGTTTTTCGTCAAGTCTTTCTCGCTGAGTTTCTGGACAGACCGATGTTGCTTCGATGTTTCGTTCATAACTCGAGTTTTACAGATCCGATTGACGTGATTCTTTTTGGGTTGTCTTCACAACTAAATTATCTATCATCTGTGAAATTTTCACGAGCTTCGGATCTGTAGTTTTTGAGATACACGAGTTTCTCTGCAGCATTGCAGATCTGTTTTATATAGGGTAGAACAGATTGATCTTCGTTTAATGTTTTGATCGTATCTCATGTTTTACTTCGTGTTTTCAAGTGATTTTTGTTGCATTAGATCCGTGACTTGATTCTATACCTCTCTACTTGATTTGTCTTTGTTGAACACATTTGAAAACACTTGCACACACAGTTTCTTTAACCGATTGATTTTTTGCTGAGGGGTTTTTGTTGTTTCCGCTGCGAAAAGTTTTAATCTACCATTCACCCCCCTCTGGTAGCTTTTCACGTGCTCTTCGATCCTACACCTTTGATGTGTGTTATCTGGTGCTGTGCAATGCAGCACCCCTCAGCGTGATCCTGGCTAGACAAGACCGTGGGGTCATGTCAATCCTCATCCTCATCGTCATCTTCATCGTCATCCTCATGATGAGCGTGGGAGGTAGGAGGAGCAGCAGAGGAGGAACCACCTTCACCAAAGTAGGCAAGCTCGTCCTCGGTGAGAGTAGGAAACTCTGTCACTCCTTCATCTTCCGATGATGGTGGAGACATAGGTATCTCCATTTTGTCGCACGTTGCCTTGATATACTTCTCTTGGCGTTGCTTCATTTTCTGCGTGTGAACTTCCACTTTCCGGCACGCGGAGAAAATGGCCTTGAATATTTTGAGAATCCCACTAGAGGAGCCACTGCACGATGGAGGAGCAGATGGCCCAGCTAAAGAGGATGGAGCTGCAGAGGAGCTCCTGCCCAAACACACAGGAGGGCGAGGAAGAGGAGTTGGCATTTGTGGACGAAGCTTCCTGTGCTTCCCATCCTTTGCAAATTCCATGCCTGTGACTCTCTCTATCATGCACATGATGTATGGCGCATATCCACAGGACCTGTTTGGGGTGTAAGAGATGTTGAAGATATCGTTGTATATGTAGTCGAAGATGTTGAATCGCTCTTCTTCATTGAGTAGCTTCAACAAGTTTCTAAGATACCCTTGTATCATCCCTCCATCGCCATCTTTGGGAGCCTGTGTCTTCCTCAGGATTCTGTTGAGCACTCGAAAGAATGGCTTGTGACACGACCCCACGGTCTTGTCGAGCCAGGATCACGCTGAGGGGTGCTGCGTTGCACAACACCGAATAACAAACATCAAAGGTAAAAAGCGGAAGCAAAGTTTTATTACATAAAGGGTTTTATGAACATTTGTACAACAAAATATGTTCAGTCTACACTCACTGGTGTAGACTACGCATCAAGTTCACGTTCAACCCGTGAACGTGTCCTTGCTAGCACACACACACACTAACACGGCAGCATGCACGACTCCCACTCGACGGGGTTCCCCTCCTGGGGTTCTGTCTCCTCCTCGGGAG
The DNA here is from genome assembly GCA_030760725.1 of Neostapfia colusana. Taxonomy (NCBI): domain Eukaryota; kingdom Viridiplantae; phylum Streptophyta; class Magnoliopsida; order Poales; family Poaceae; genus Neostapfia; species Neostapfia colusana. Next base: position 95,224,384 of record JASWHV010000007.1, on the reverse strand, counting down.
TCCCTTTCTCATAGAACCCTGCGAGAGCTTCAAACACATGCAGTGAGCACGAAGGCTCAGCAAGACTGACCCGTCTCTCCTAAACATGAAACTTCTACATGAGGGGTGATAGGTACATGACATAAAATAAGTTGCAAAGGACTCGCCTAATTATTGGAACCTTACTTTCAAGTTTTAGCAGCAGGTTGTGGAGAACCTTACGCTACGGCACATGAGAGAGCCGCAATCAAACAAGAAACACATTTCTCTCATGTACTTTGCCCAAAGTTGAAAAGAACTTTAGTTAGCTCTAGACTCCAACAAATCATTAACAACAAATGTCCAGCTTTCAATCAGCAACATTTTAACGTGTATCTAGCCTGTTCTTTCTACGTCACAGTACAGTGAACAAGTGGTACTCACTGACCGTGAGCGATGGCGATTTTAATCGATTTACACCTGCAGGGTTACCCGAATAACCCATCACGTACGCCCGTACTCGATGTTGCCTACAGCTACCATCACGGACGTCGTACACAACCACCTTTCACACGTTAGCCAAATATTGAACCGGTCCAATCGTCCCGAGCAAGAGGTCTCTGCACGCGCTTCTCAGTGCCACCAGCCGATTTACACCTCGAGCTCTCAACCTACCCTCTGAACGATAGGCAATGCCTAAATACCCTGCTACCCGAGTTACATCGGTTTCCCAGTTCCCATATATCCGGTAGGTCTTCGGTACTGTTCTAGCTTGCTCAACAGGCCCGCACACGGCTCGGTCCTCAATCGACACAAGCGGAGCTATAGCACACAGGCCCCAAAGTCCTGCTGTCCTTACCCTCCACTCAGTCTCAATTTTCTTGCCATGTGTTTCATTTGCTATTCTTACCCGAGCTATGTGCCTCTAGCCTATTCTCGCGAGTAGTTCCAACTACTCGACTTGTACCGAATCCTACACTATCTTAGCATTGCAGTAGCTAACAGGATTTCCAATACTAATCCCAACCCATGGTTTTCTTGGCTATGCATTTGGGTTTTCAAACAAGACTCTAATGCAAGAATTAATGGTACTCAAATTAAGTTCTCAAAACAATAAAAATTGTAAAGAGGTTAATGCAAACCGGAGCTTGCCTTGCTGCTGTTGGTAGGCTAGCCGCTCTTCCGGAGTAACGAAGTCTAAGACTTCGGGTTCCTCCTCGACCTTAGCGACTACATGAGATACTAAGTACATGTATTAATTTAAATGCATTTGATTGAAATGTAAACTTGTGAAGTTTATAAGTCTCACTAGGCAGACCCAATGACTCTGAAGTTATTACTGTGGTTTGGTTACAACCTAAGCAGAGACTTGGCCAAGTTTTAGTTGCAGCCAAGCTCAATTGAGCTCTCCACAAATAGTTATGCACTTGACCTTAATTGGAGCTCTTAGGGTGTTCTAGGAATTTTCATGGAGCAAGCCATGACTTTTTGAAAACTAGATTTTTAGAGGGTTATAATGGAGTTGGTCTCACTTAATTTGAAGGTTCCTAGCTAAAGATATGAGCTATACAATTTCAGAGAAATTCTGAAAATGTTTCTGGACATTTTCTATTTTCTCTGGAACAGTTTCATTAATCACACCATTAGGTGGATCAAATGAGCTCAATTGGATCTTAAATTTTTATGGTAGTTCTGGGATATTTTGGTGAATATCCCAGTAAAATTTCAGAATTTTCCTCCAAAGGATTCTCCAGTTAAAATTCTAAACATTTTAAAATTTGAAGAATTAATTCTGGAGAAATACGGATTTTCATGACGTGAAACTTGATTTGCTGGAAAGTACTCAGAGAGCTGAATCCAACAAAATTTAGTTCACTCGATTTGGAGTTTCCAAGCCAAAGTTATGAGGATTTGAAGTTTGAATGAAATCTGAAAATCGGGGAAATATTTAAATCTACCGGTGGGACCATGGTCACACGTGTTGGGCGCTGAGGCGATGGCACACCTGGGTCCACGGAATTTTTGCGTGCCAGCACACCGGATCCGAGCCGCAGACTGATCCCAATTTAAAATCCGAGCTGCTGACGCATGGGCCACCCGGCTTCTTCTACCTCCCGACGCTCCATCGCGCGCGCGCCGCCTCCCCTCGCCGGAGCAGAACCGCAGCTCACCGGATTGCTCCTGCCGACAACCGCATGGTCTGAAACTCGCCGCCAGGGGGTTATCGATGTCGAGAGACACGTCTGTGGGGTCAGTTCGAGCTGGTGGTGACCAGAAATACCCCGGCAACGTGCGGCGGCCTCGGTTGAGGTTCGGCGCCGTCGGCCGTGGTTTCTAACCCGCCAAGACCTCGAACAAACGGCTCTACAGCATCAGCACACCTCAAGGAAGCTCGACAAGGTCTCAAATGTGTTCAGAAATGGCGGCAAGATGGTCGGCACCATGCGACCGATCGTGCCCGTCATGAACGCCTTTGATCAAGCTCAAAATCCGTCACTCCTAGCCGGTTTCATGCAACGGATGCTGAAAGGAAAATGATTGCCGGCTAGTCCAGCGTCTATCTGCAAGATTTGATAACATAAGAAGGATCAGATAGTGGAAATTCAAAGAAACCGTACTGGAAGCTCGGGTTGAGGCCGCCGGAGCAAAATCTGGAAATTCTCGGTGGATGCTTCACGGTTTGCTTTAAGAATCGGAGGAGAGCAGCACCAACCTAGCGCGCTCCTGTGGCCTGGATTGCTTGACCATGAGAACCCCTGTGGGGGGCTGTCCACGATCACCCGACCGTCGGCCGAAGCTTGATCGCCGCTGTGGTGGTCGTGCTCGGGCAAAGAAGGCCGGAACTCGCTTGTTTCCGGGTCGGGAAGGTGGGTGCGGAGCTCAGGGCAGGGTGTAGCAGCTCGGGGACGAGAGGGTGTGAGTGTTTCACCGTTCTCCCGATCAGTTCGAGCGGCGGAGGGAAGAACTTCGGCTCAGTGTTCTTGCGAGGGGGAAAAACAGCGAGGGGACCTCGGCAGAGGCGTGCAGCGCCTTAAGAAGGGCTCAGCACTGACCTGGCTCGCGCGTGGGCGAGCAGCTGGTGGCGCGGCGGCTCCCCCTCGGTGGCGCCCTCTGATGAAGCCCGAAGACCCGAGTGAGGGAGTTTCAGTTGGTTAAATCTCTTCAGTGGCAGACATGTGGGTCCCACTTCCTTTTTAACCCCTGAACTTAACTCTCTATTACTGTTGTAAACAGTAATCCCACAATGCCCATAATGATTTGAATTATCTACCCCTGAGCCATTTGAATTTGTTAGAATTCAAATTGGGTTTGGTTTGACTAAATTTTCAACACATATTCAGTTTGTAATTCAAATAAAGTTTGAATTTGCTAAACTTAGCCCATGTCAAGATCAACTCCAAATGGAGTGAAAATTTGTGTGTGAGCTCACAAAAATGTGCTGAGTAAGAATATGCCTCCCATTTTTGAATTAAGGGGATGAAAATAGTTTGAATTTGAATTTTAGTTCAAACCACCCTCTTTCTATCTATACCCAAAAGGACCTCAAAAAGGTTTTGAATTTGGGTGAAACTTGGCATGGACATTCCTAGTAAGGTGTAGGAGTTTTTCATATGTCCAGCCCCTAGATGATGCATGTGGGAAATGCCACTTTTGCATTGTGTGAGTTTGTTCTCTAATAATCATGTTGATGATGGTTACTTGCTCTTCAAATGTGTTCATCAACTTTCTTCAAATGAAGTGTGTATGTGGTGTTATGAGCACCTTGAGTATGTGCCAAAAACTTAGGCCCTTACATTCCTCCCCCTTAAAAGAATCTCGTCCCGAGATTATAAGGTGAAAATGGGAGAGAGGACGGTGGAAAATTACCGGATATGCGACGTGAAAAATTTGGGGTAGTTAGCGCGAATAAATTCTTCGCTCTCCCATGTCACCTCGTCCACGGAGGATTACTCCATAGAACTTTGTAGAACCACAACGCACGGTTGTATGTGGTTTGGGCCTTTTCATCAATAATCTGAACCGGTTCCTCCCGATAGGTGAGATCCGGTTTCAGTTCTTCAATATCCTCCAGTTGAATAGTAGTTGATAGCTTAAGACACTTTCTCAGCTGGAAAATGTGAAAGACGTCGTGCACACCGGAAAGTGCTTCTGGTAAATTCAGCCGGTATGCTACTGACCCACATCTTTCGGTAATCTGAAATGGACGGATGAATCGTGGTGCCAATTTTCCTCTCGCCCTGAATCTGTTCATGCCCTTCATTGGAGACACACATAGGTATACGTGATCCCTGACTTCAAATTGTAGTGGGCGCCTTCTCCGGTCCGCATATTGTTTCTGTCGGGATTGGGCGGCTTTTAGGTTCGCTTGGATCAGCCGAACCTTTTCCTCCGCGTTGTTGACAAGATCAACCCCGAAGGTAACCCTTTCGCCAGACTCACACCAATTCAATGGTGTGCGTCATTTTCTACCGTATAGCGCCTCGTAAGGCGCCATCTTGATGCTGGCTTCGCAACCATTGTTGTACGAGAACTCGGCTAACGGAAAGTGATCATCCCCATTCTTGCCATGGTTGATAGCGCAAGCTCGTAGCATGTCCTCTGGAACCTGGTTTACCCGCTCAGTTTGCCCATCCGTCTGTGGGTGGTACGCTGAACTACGGATCAGCTTCGTCCCCAATGTAGCGTGTAGCTGCTTTCAGAAACGGGACACAAATAAAGTGCCCCGGTCCGATATAATTGTACGGGGTACGCCGTATAATCATATGATCCGTGAGATGTACAGTTCAGCATACTTCTTGGCGTAATAGTTGGTGTTGACCGGGATGAAATGGGCAACATTGGTGAGCCGGTCGACGATCACCTACACAGAATCATGTTTCTGAAAGGTGGTGGGTAAACCGACGATGAAGTCCATGCTCACATCCTCCCACTTCCAGGCAGGAACGCCCAGTGGTTGTAGCAGTCCCGGTTTCCGCATGTGATCTGCCTTCACCCTACGACATGTATCACACTCGGACACATACTTCACGATCTCCCGCTTCAATAGTGTCCACCAAAATTTGCTTCTGAGCTCTTGATACATTTTGTTGCTGCCGGGGTGAATAGAAAATTTTGACAAGTGAGCCTCATCAAAAATTTTATTCCGTAACTCCGGGTTACGGTGTACGACAATCCGGTCCTTGAGCCTGAGGACGCCGTCTCCGTCTTTACGGAAACATTTAAGCTGCCCACTGTCTACACGTCTCCTTAAATGCGACACGCCCTTGTCATGTTTCTGAGCTGCTGCTATCTCTTCACGGATGGTGGGGATCAAAGCTAAGTTGTAGAGAGCTCCATGTGGAATCACATGCAATGGTAGTTCACTCTCTTCCAACGGTGTAATGGTCAGATTGTTGACGTGTGACTTGCGGCTCAGCGCATCCGCCACTACGTTTGCCTTACTCAGGTGATAATGGATCTCTATTTTGTAACCCTTTATCAATTCTAACTATCTTCGCTGCCTCATGTTCAGCTCCTTCTGAGTGAATATGTACTTGAGGCTTTTGTGGTCGGTATATAAATGTACGAGGTTACCGAGTAGGTAGTGCCTCCACATTTTAAGTGCGAGTACCACGGCAGCGAGCTCCAAGTCTTGAGTTGGATAATTCTACTCATGGTTTCTAAGATGCCGTGATCCATACGCGACCACCCTTCGGTCTTGCATCAGCACACATCCGAGCCCAATGCCGGATGCATCGCAGTACACATCGAACGGTTTTGTTATGTATGGCTGCGCCAAAACCGGTGCTGATGTCAGGTGCTTCACTAAAGCCTTGAATGGTGCTTCACATGCTGGACTCCAAATATATTTGGTAGCCTTCTTCAGAAGCTCCGTCATAGGCTTGGCAATCTTCGAGAAGTTTGGGATGAACCTCCGATAATATCCCGCGAGTTTGAGGAAACTCTGTACCTCATGAACAGTTCTCGGGGATTTCCAATTCAGCACTTGTGTGATCTTACTCGGGTCTACAGCGATGCCCTCCGCTGAGATGATATGCCCGAGAAAAGGTACTTGCGATATCCAGAACTCGCACTTGCTGAATTTCATGTATAGCTTGTGATCCCGCAGCCGTTGCAAGACTATACGCAGATGTTTCTTGTGATCTTCCTCCGACTTGGAATATACCAGTATGTCGTCGATTAAGACCATGAAACACTTGTCCAGCTCCGGCATGAATACCGAGTTCGTCAAAGACATGAAGTGAGCTGGATCATAGGTGAGGCCGAAGGACATGACCAGGTACTCATAAAGTCCGTACCTCATCGAGAAAGCCGTCTTCGGAAGATCCTCAGCCCGTATTTTAATCTGATGGTACCCGGATCTTAAGTCCATCTTGGAGAAGAACTTTGCTTCGACCAACTGATCAAACAACATGTCGATCCGTGGCAATGGGTACTTGTTCTTGATGGTTACGGCATTTAATGGACGATAGTCCATGCAAAGCCGCATCCGCTCGTCTTTCTTCTTCACGAATCATGCCGAACAGCCCCATGGCGAGGAGCTCGGCCTAATGAAACCCTTCTCCAGCAGATCCGTTAGCTTGGTCTTCAGTTCAGCCAACTCCTTTGGCACCATCTTGTATGGCCTTCGGAATATTGGCATGGTTCCCGGTGCATGTTCAATCTTGTACTCCACCTCTCTGTCGGGCGGCATCCCCGGTAAATCATCCGGGAACACGTCAGGGAACTCTCGGACCACTGGAATGTCTTCCAATCTGATGGTTGTGGATTGATAGATACTTGGAAGTTTTATTTCTGGACTGTCCAGAAATAAAGAATGAGGTTCGTGCACATTTGAGTTCAAGTGCACAATTTGGAGGACGGTGTCTAAAACAGCGCCGTGGCAGGTTAACCACGACATCCCTAAGATGACATCGACCTTTCGTCCCTCCAAAATTATGAGAGATGTAGGGTATACTCTACCCTCTAAGCATAATGGCGCTTTTGGGACCATCATTCTTGCTGAAATATTCCCACCCGGTGAACAAATCAAATATGGACTATCGGTGGGTAGTATTGGCAAGCTGTATTTAGCAATGAAAGCCTGGCTAATAAAGCTATGCGTGGCGCCTGAATCAAATAATACTATGGCGGGATGCTGGTGGAGTTGGAACATACCCGCAAGGATTGGCTCTCCCTCTGGCACGTCCTCTATAGCAAGTTGGTGGACGGTGCTGGGCCTTGGGTTTTCCCTCCGTGCATTAGTAGGGTTCCGGGGCTGATTCCTCCCCGGAAGTTGCGGTGCAACTCCGCCTCCTTGCCTCTCAGGGCAACTGCTGGCGAAGTGTCCTGGACGACCACATTTGTAGCATGTCGCCGCTGCTTGTCCGGTGCTTGGGGGATGAAAGCCCGGCATGCGCTGCTGAGGTGCACATGCACGCAGCATCGCCCGCTGCTGCTGTTGTTGTTGCGGAGGTGGTACTGGCAGTGCTGGCCTGAATGCCGGTGAAGAATATGGCCGACTGCGGAACGGCATCGGCCTCTGTGGTGGCTGCCAGCGTGGACCCGATGGTGGGCGATTCACCATCCGATATTTCTGAGAAGGACCACTTCCTTCTCCGCTGCTTTGCGGCATGCTTTGCATCCCTTCCGCTGACGCTAACTCCTTGCCGGAGTCCTCCTGGACAATCGCAGCATCAATTATGTCGTTGAGGCTGCCGCAATTGAACATCGCCAGTTTGTCCATCAGGAGCGGATTAAGCCCCTGGTAGAAGTGATCCCGCCGCTTCTCGTCAGTATCGGTGTGATACGATGCGTAAAGTGCGAGATCATTGAATGCCCTGGAGTATTCCAGCGCGTTCCTGCTCCCTTGTTGCAGGCGTAAGAACTCCTGCGTCTTCCTCTTCATGACACCCAGTGGTATGTGATAGGCCCTGAAGACCGTCCGGAACTCCGCCCAGGTCATAACTCGGTCAGTGGGCTGTGAAGCACAGTAGTTTGCCCACCATGCGCTCGCGGATGCCTGGTGCTGTTGGGCTGCAAACTGAGTCTTGCGCTGCTCACTCACTTGGAGCAGCCCGAACATCATCTCCATTGTGCGGAGCCAGTTGTCTGCATCGAGGGGTTCATTCGCCCTTGAGAATACCGGGGGATGAGTTGCTAGAAAGTCAGAGTAGGAGCTCTGTTGGCGCTCCTCACGATCTTGACGCCTCTCTGGTCGAGACGTATTCGCAATAAGAGTTTGCAGCAACTCCATGTGCTGCTGATGAGAACCCGCCATTGCCGCAACGATGTCGGCCAATGTAACCGTTGGCGGTGGCGGTGGCGGTGTTTGTTGTTGCTGTTGCTGTCCCGAGGAGTCCTCGGGAGGCTGTTGGGAGGTTTCTCCCCCTTGACTATAACCCCCAACGTCCGGGTTGGCACGAGTATGAGTCATTCTAAAATTCAAAACAGCAGCGATCAGCACATGTCATACTTTAAATTCCATATGAAACAGTAGGTTTTGAAGTGACGCATGAATAATTTGCACAACATTCACATATATTGATAAAGCATAAACTTTATACAAAATACATTATTCTCGGGTCTCTGAGAAGTCGTGCTCATGTCGTCACTAACTATACATACGCTACTGCCTACACGACATGTCACTGGTTACAAAAGTTTGGGTTACTCCACTCTGGTTGCCCTACTTGGCAACGGTAACCCCCTACTCGGAGTAGAACTCGACCTCCTGCGGGCCGTCCTCCTCCGGTTCCTCTGCTGCTGGCTCTGGGTCCACAACCTCCTCTCCCATCTCGGGTTCTCCCATTGCTGGAAGACCCAAGACCACCGGTATGCCCAATACCGGGGGTACGAGGTCCTGCAACGCGTGCACCTCGTCCATTGCCTGGTTGTAGTCTTCTTCCCAGCCTTGCCCTTCCTCAATAGTGTCGTCTCGCTCTTGAGTAAGGACCTTGTTTTGCTGGGTCAGAGCCTGCACTTGTTCTTGCAATGCCGCGATGTCAATACGGCTTTTCTTCTTTGCCTTCTTCAGACGATGCAGCTGATTATGCTGTTCATTCAGTCGCTTAATCGTTGGAAGGAGCACATTGCGGAGAGCGCTGTGAGCACTCTCGAAATGGTCTCCATGGCTTGTGCGCTCCTTGAGCTTTGCAGCGAGACAATCTGTATGAATAGCTTTGCTGTCCATCATGGTCTTTCCTGCTTCCAATTGGAGGCTGAGGTTCGCCTCCGCGGGGTTGTACCTTGGGCAACCCGGATCAGTTGCCTCCCTGTACCTCCCTTCCCACACATGATTAGCCCGTCCCTCCACCGGAACGAGTGCGTATGGAGTGCCCTCCATAGCTCTCACGTGTAGTTGGCGGAAACGCGACATGGTGTCGTGGGCTGCCACTTGCCACATCGCCTCCGGTTGTCTACCTCTCACCGTACCGGTGAACGGCGCCCAACCGGGTGGCGTAGGCCCTGCAGGAACTTCGACATGGATCGTCCATGTTTTGTTCCCCTCCTCGTCTTCTTCTTTGGCAATGTAGTGCGGCATCTTATCATACCCGAAATATTGAAGCATTTGCCTCAACGTTTCCGGATAGCCGCTGCGGTGAGAACAGTGGGACACTACCCACCCGTTCTCTAACTGTCTATCCTCTGTCATCTGTAAAAACATATTTGAGAAATGTCAAATATTTGTTTGAACAGTAAACCATTGAGTTATAACATAAAACATGTCATTGAACTCATAATACTTGGAATCATACTTCAAATTTAAACAAATTTGACTGCTGATCTGCTGTCCAACATGACAGCCCTGACCAGTTTCAATTTCTGCCTGATTTAGGCCATGCTAAGTGCAAAACCAATTCTGGAGCTCAACATCAAAGTTAAAGTTAACTTCAATAGCTTTCCAGAAAGTATTTGCTTGGCCTAAGATCTGTCCTGGTTCAAAAGTTATGAGATGTCGAAGTTGATAGAATTTCTGGAGAAAATTGGACAGCACCTCCCTGCTTGAGGTACTGATTTGATCCAAGAATTCGAGTTAATTCTACTGCCAATCTGACATAACATTCTATTACAAAGTTTTAACCCATCTCATAAACGTTTCAGAACTACCTCATTTTATAATTTTGGATTTTTATGCAGGAAGTTGTGCTCAACTTACAGAGGGTTACAGAGAGTATTTGCTCTGCCCTGTTTTCTGGACAGTTTCAACTCTACTGGATTTTTCGATTTGTTAAGGGATGAAACACCTCTGGATCTCAACAGAAAAATTGTAAATCTCTCCCAAAGCTTTATAGATATGTATCATATGATCCCAACCTCGAAAGAACTCAACCTCTAACCTCTGATTAACTTCAGCCTTTTATCAGCTGAAAACAGGGGACTCTGTCCTTAATAGCCTATGAGTTGAAAACTTGTTAACTTTGAATATCCTGATTAAGGGAAGGAGTTACATCAAGTTTTAGTACTCTGGATTAAAACTTTCAAGTTTTACAATGAATTTTCTCATTTAGTGGGGTGTGACGTCGAAGCGTCACCAGATCATGTCGGTACTACGTCCTCACAAAGAAAAACCTATACCGGACTTAGCCGGCTTCGTTAGTTCAGTGGCACTAAGTGTCACTCGCACACGAATGCTACACGTATGCCGTTTTGTGGTTGGACTACCTCCAGATAACACACACAATCGTCAGACTCGGCTGCACACCGAGCCCGGTATCCATCCAGTTCATACACCCGGCCGTCATCACTCGCCCGGATGTTCTCAAGCCAAACACGCCTTGAGTTATGTGTTCACGTTACTGACCATGTGACGGGGGTCTCCCAAATTGCACCACGCATGCCAGGGACAGACATTGCTCGAATACCCCAAAACGACATGAAGAGACGTAGAGGATATTAAAGCGGGTCGGGTTACCACCCGTGGGGCTCCACCCTTCAGCTTTTGCGCACTGGTGGACAGCGCTTACATGCACCCCCAAGACATAAAGCGTCCCGAGATGCACGATTTTCCAACATAAGAAAATAGGTTATTATGCCACTTTCTATACACTAATAACATCCTTATATGGGCTACTAACTCGTTCCTCACTGGATTTTTGAAAAAGATTACCTTTGTAGTGCGTTAAACCTCAAGCAAGCTTTGATACCAACGCTGACACGACCACACGGTGAAATAAGGATTACTGGAGAAATAAGGATTTTCATCAAGTGAAACTTGATTTGCTTTAAAGTACTCAGAGAGCTGAATCCAAAAAAATTTGGTTCACTCGATTTGGAGTTTCCTAGCCAAAGTTATGAGGATTTGAAGTTTGAATTAAATCTGAAAATCGGGGAAATGTTTAAATCTGCCGGTGGGACCACGGTCACACGTGTTGGGCGCTGAGGCGATGGCACACCGGGGTCCTTGGAATTTTTGCGCGCCAGCACACCAGATCCGAGCCACAGACTGATCCCAATTTAAAATCCGAGCCGCTGACCCGTGGGCCACCCGGCTTCTTCTACCTCCCGACGCTCCCTCGCGCGCGCGCCGCCTCCCCTCGCCAGAGCAGAACCGCAGCTCACCGGATTGCCGCTGCCGGCCACCACACGGTCTGAGACTCGCTGCCAGGGGGTTATCGACGTCGAGGAACACGTCTCTGGGGTCAGTTCGAGCTGGTGGTGACCGGAAATACCCCGGCGACGTGCGGCGGCCTCAGTTGAGGTTCGGCGCCGTGAGCTGTGGTTTCTAACCCGCCAAGACCTCGAACAAACGGCTCTAGAGCATCAGTACACCTCAAGGAAGCTCGACAAGGCCTCAAAGGTGTTCAGAAATGGCGGCAAGTTGGTCGGCACTGTGCGACCGATCGTGTCCGCCATGAACGCCTTTGATCCAGCTCAAAATCCGTCACTCCTAGCCGGTTTCATGCAACGGATGGTAAAAGGAAAATGATCGCCGGCTAGTGCAGCATATATCTGCAATATTTGATAACATAAGAAGGATCAGAGAGTGGAAATTCGAAGAAACCGTACCGGAAGCTCGGGTTGAGGCTGCCGGAGAAAAATCTGGAAATTCTCGGTGGATGCTTCACGGTTTACTTCAAGAATCGGAGGAGAGCAGCACCAACCTAGCGTGCTCCCGTGGCCTGGATTGCTTGACCGTGAGAACCCCTGTGGAGGGATGTCCACGATCACCCGACCGTCGGCCGAAGCTTGATCGCCGCTGTGGCGGTCGGTGCTCGGGCAAAGAAGGCCGGGACTCGCTTGTTTCCGGGTCGGGAAGGTGGGTGCGGAGCTCAGGGCAGGGTGTAGCAGCTTGGGGAGGAGGGGGTGTGAGTGTTTCACCGTTCTCCCGATCAGTCCGAGCGGCGGAGGGAAGAACTTTGGCTCAGTGCTCTTGCGAGGGGGAAAAACAGCGAGGGGACCTCGGCAGAGGCGTGGAGCGCCTTAAGAAGGGCTCAGAACCGACCTGGCTCGCGCGTGGGCGAGCAGCTGGTGGCGCGGCGGCTCCCCCTCGGTGGTGCCCTCTGATGAAGCCCGAAGACCGAGTGAGGGCGTTTCAGTCGGTTGAATCTCTTCAGTGGCTGACATGTGGGTCCCACTTCCTTTTTAACCTCTGAACTTAACTCTCTATTACTGTTGTAAACAGTAATCCCCACAATGCCCATGGTGATTTGAATTATCTACCCCTGAGCCATTTGAATTGGTTAGAATCCAAATCGGGTTTGGTTTGACTAAATTTTCAACACATATTCAGTTTGTAATTCAAATAAAGTTTGAATTTGCTAAACTTAGCCCATGTCAAGATCAACTCCAAATGGAGTGAAAATTGGTGTGTGAGCTCACAAAAATGTGCTAAGTAAGAATATGTCTCCCATTTTTGAATTCAGGGGATAAAAGCAGTTTGAATTTGAATTTGAGTTCAAACCACCCTCTTTCTAGCTATACCCAAAAGGACCTCAAAAAGGTTTTGAATTTGGGTGAAACTTGGCATGGACATTCCTAGTAAGGTGTAGGAGTTTTTCATATGTCCGGCCCCTAGATGATGCATGTGGGAAATGCCACTTTTGCATTGTGTGAGTTTGTTCTCTAATGATCATGTTGATGATGGTTACTTGCTCTTCAAATGTGTTCATCAACTTTCTTCAAATGAAGTGTGTGTGTGGTGTTATGAGCACCTTGAGTATGTGCCAAAAACTTAGGCCCTTACAGCTTGATGTTGTGAGTTGAGGACGGATCATAGGTGAGGTATGAGGGATACATAAAGTCCAAGTCATCCTTTCCCAATGTCATTTCATTGTGAACTATGATCTCATAGTTCAAGTGCTCCTCAAGTCCAAGGATCCTTGCAAACTCATTGTACAGCACCGAGTACACCATAACATTTTTCATCCAAGTGATCTTTTTGTTTCCATAGGTGTGGAAGTAGCAGGTGGTGTAGAATTGGACTATCACCTCGATGTTCCAATCGTACTGAAAAGCCATCAATTCCTTGATCCCATGGCGTTCTACTACTTCAATCACTGCATTAAAAGCTTGATGCTTCTTGTTTGCCATGTACGGCCAATCCACCCACTGAGCATCGACTACCTGTGTCTTCATAGGAAGATAGACGAGCCGGTAGTAGTCACAATGGAAGTCACAGCAGAAACGAGGGTCTGGTATGGACTTCTCATATTTGTAGACCTCTTCTTCCCTGAGCCTTCTGGCTTTGTCAGCTCCTTTCCCTTTGAAAGTTGCACTCGCCAAATTGGGTTGGTGGTTTCGATTGTGCATAGGTGGTGACCTCTCAAGTGGCCCAATCGGTCCTTGTGGGAGATTCTCCCTTCCCCGTCTAGGGTTGTCATGAATGACAAGTCCCTTGTTGGCCAAAGCCGTTTTCCTTGGAGGATATGATGCTTTTCCTTTCCCTTTGTCTTGGGTCGTTCTTTGTGACTGAGCGTGTTGTTGCTCCTTCAATGTCACCAGCCTCTTCTTCTTGGAGGATCAACGGACTGAGAAGCTTGTGCTTACCTGTCAACTCGTTTCTTTGTTCGAGCCTCTCTTGCGGCAGCCTCTCCTGCCTCTGCCACGGCTGCTGCACGATAGGCGTCTTGGAAAGCCGCTTCGGCCTCAGGATTGGGAAGAGGACTGTCTCCAGATCCTGACATGATCTGGTGATAGATGAAAGGGAAAGATTAGACGTGAGAGCATTGTAGTTGAATTAGTGTACATCCCCAAAATTAAGGGCTAAAACTGCATCAGCCAGACTTGTCCAGGCTAGGGGCGGACTAGTACGCCCTGGCCGGACTTGTCTGGTTGGTGTCCAGACTAGTCCGGACTCTACAGTTTTAAACACTAACTTAAGTGATTTGAACACAAATTCAACAAACTAGACGCAATACTACGAGGAATTGCAACGATATGGCGTAAGGACATCAAGGAAGGCCTAAGGCACTAAAAGTATGACCTAGAAACAAGGGATTCGTGAAAAATTGAAGTTAGGTCAAAAAGTATCTTAGAGCAAAGAAATTTGATGAAATCCGCGGATCAAAGAAGCAGAGATGGTCTGAGAAGGATTCCCCGCACTTCACAAGCCTTGAATCCAGGATTCCTTCGAGTGATTTGAGGGAGAGCTCCAAAAATTGCCATTGGGGGCGAGTTTTGGAGGAGGGGAGTGGAGTAGAAGGAATGAGAGAGGGAGGGGGTTTGGCCCCAACCCTTGGAGGTTAAGTCTCCAGGGGCCGGACTAGTCCGGTGCACTGTCCGGACTAGTCCGGTCTGTCGGACTAGGTACGGACTAGTCTGCTATCCGGACTTGTCTGGATGCAGTCCGGACTAGTCCGTTGTGCACTTGTCTGCTGCATCCCATACTAGTCAAGATATCCGGACTTGTCCGGCCTGCAGGGCGGACTAGTCCGGTTCTTGAAGGCTGAAAAATTCTTATATATTAGAATTTCGACAAGAGTGATTGCGGTGAATTTGCTTGCACCTTCTGTTAGATAGATATGTTCAATGTATATATCAAAGCACACAATTAGATGATGACCATAATATAACCAAAAACAATGTGAGAGAAAAATCTGAGAGGGAACAAGCTTTTCACAATCGTGCATATTTTTGAAGTTTGTAAAATTTTTTTAAGACTCCTAATTACTAGCATTCAGATGCACAACATTTCAAGTCACATTCCTAGAGTCTAGGATATTTAGCTCATTTCGAAGTTCACAAGATCGTTTTTCATCTAGTGGCTCGGTGAAAATATCGGATAGTTGTTTTTCGGTTCTTACATGTGAGATAGCTATGTCCCCTTTTATAGAATGATCTCTCAAAAAGTGATGCCGGATGTCAATGTGTTTGGTCCTAGAGTGCTCAACGGGGTTATGGGCTATCTTAATGGCACTCTCATTGTCGCATAGGAGTGGAATGTGGTTCATATTGTAGCCATAATCCCTTAGAGTTTGTCGCATCCAAAGAAGTTGAGCACAACAACTTCCGGCTGCAACATACTCCGCCTCGGCTATGGAAAAGGCAATGGAGTTTTGTTTCTTTGGATGACCATGATACTAGGGACCTACCCAAGAATTGACAAGTCCCTGAGGTGCTTTTTCTATCTACTTTACATCCGGCGTAGTCCGCATCAGAGTATCTGATGAGATTAAACTTAGACCCCTTTGGATACCACAATCCTAGGTTAGGTGTGTGAACTAAATATCTTAATATTTATTTAACGGCAGTTAAATGACTATCTTTAGGTGATGCTTGAAATCTTCCACACGAACATACACTAAGCATGATGTCGGACCTAGATGCACAAATATAAAGCAATGAACCAATCATAGAGCGATATACCTTTTGATCCACGCTTGGTCTATCTTCATTGAGATCAAGGTGCCCGTTTGTTGCCATTGGTGTCTTGATGGATTTGGCCTTGTCCATGTCAAACTTCTTGAGTATGTCTTGTGTGTACTTCGTTTGACTAATGAATGTGCCTTCCTTGAGTTGCTTGACTTGAAATCCTAGGAAGAACTTCAACTCTCGCATCATAGACATCTCAAACCTATCCGTCATTGTCTTACTAAACCCATTACAAAAAGATTTGTTAGTTGAACCAAATATAATGTCATCGACAGATATTTGGCACAAAGAGATCATCATCTACATTCTTTGTGAAAAGAGTGTAATCTGCTTTGCCTATCTTAAAACCATTATCAATAAGAAAGTCTCTAAGACACTCATACCAATCTCTAGGGGCTTGTTTGAGTCCATAGAGAGCTTTATGCAATTTAAACACATAATTAGGATATTCTTGATCTTCAAACCCAGGTGGTTGCTGCACGTACACCTCCTCCTTGATTGGACCGTTTAGGAAGGTGCTTTTTCACATCCATTTGATAAAGCTTGAAGTCATGGTGAGTACCATAGGCCAATAGAATACAAATTGGCTCAAGCCTAGCTACAGGAGCAAAAGTTTCATCAAAGTCCAAACCTTCGACTTGAGCATATCCCTTTGCCACAAGTCGGGCCTTGTTTCTTGTCACCACTCCGTATTCGTCTTGCTTGTTGCGGAACACCCACTTGGTGCCTACCACATTTGCATTTGGTCTTTTCACCAACTCCCACAATTGGTTTCTTGTGAAGTTGTTCAACTCTTCTTGCATGGCCACCACCCGATCCGGATCCTTGAGTGCTTCTTCCAACCTAAATGGTTCCAAAGAAGACACAAGAGAGTAATGTGCACAAAAGTTAGCCATTCGAGAACGTGTTGTTACCCCTTTTGTGATATCTCCAAGGATGTTGTCAACGGGGTGATCCCGTTGAATGCTTTGATGAACCCTTGGGTGAGGCACTTGAGTTCTTGAGTGGTCTTCTTCTTCTTCGTCTCCCCCTTGATCAACATCATGGTCTCGATTTTCTCCTTCTTGAACTTGACCGTCTTGATCTTGGGGTTCTTGAGTTTGATCTTGTGTGAGAGGCGCATATTGTGATAAACATGGAGCATCTTGTCCTACGTATTCTTGAGGACGTACATTTCCAAGCCCCATTCTTCTTAGTGCTACACATGGTGCTTCTTATTCATCTAGCACACATTGATCTACTTTCTCCACTTGGGAGCCATTAGTTTCATCAAACACCACGTCACGTGCAATCCCAACACAACCGGAGGCAGTTAGGAGCTCGTATCGAGTTTTCTTCAAAAGTCGATGAAGATAGAGGCGGTTTGTGGCGTGGCAAGCGGTGTTGACCGCTTCCGCCCAAAACCGACCTGAAGTCTTGTACTCATCAAGCATGGTTCTTGCCATCTCTATGAGTGTGCGGTTCTTCCATTTGGCCACCTCATTTCGTTCGGGAGAGTAGGGGGCTGAAAACTCATGCTTGATGCCCTCTTCATCCAAATATTCTTCTAATTGAGTGTTCTTCAATTCGGAGCCGTTGTCACTCCTTATCTTCTTGATTCTTAAGGAAAATTCATTTTGAGCTCTCCTCAAGAACTTCTTGAGGACACTTTGAGTTTCTCCATTATCATGCAAGAAAAACACCCAGGTGAAACGAGAATAGTCATCAACAATTACTAAACCATATTTGTTACCGCCAATTCTTATGTAGGTGACTGGGCCAAAGAGGTCCATGTGAAGCATCTCCAATGGTCTTGTTGTCGTCATCACATTCTTGGCTGGATGAGTTGCTCCAATTTGTTTTCTGGCTTGACACGCGCTACATGGTCTATCTTTCTCAAAAACAACATCTTTTAGTCCACAGATGTGATCCACCTTTAGAAGTTTTTGTAAGTTCCTCATTCCAAAATGGGCTAGTATCCTATGCCACAACCATCCCATGTTGGTTTTTGCTATTAAGCATGTGTCAAGTTGAGCTTTATCCATTGAGAAATTCACTATGGAAAACTTTCCCTTTAACACACCCTTAAAGGCAATCGAGTTGTCACTTCTTCTAGAGACGATCACACCCTCGTTAGTGAACAAGCAATTATAACCTTTCTCACATAGTTGAGATATGGACAATAGGTTATAATCTAGTGATTCAACATGTAGAACATGAGAAAGAGAGTGTTGAGAAGAGATTGTGATTTTACCAATACCGAGCACCCTTCCTTGGCTATTGTCGCCGAAGTAGATGCCTTCACTTGGATCATCATTTTCTTCATAC
Organism: Neostapfia colusana; assembly: GCA_030760725.1. NCBI lineage: Eukaryota > Viridiplantae > Streptophyta > Magnoliopsida > Poales > Poaceae > Neostapfia > Neostapfia colusana. The sequence continues at coordinate 95,206,327 of JASWHV010000007.1, read as the reverse complement.
TCAACGAACATCTTTCTCTCTTCGGTCATATGATTAGTGCACCCACTATCTAGCACCCATTTAGTGCCACCGGAGAAGTAGGCCTACAAAACAATTTAAGCTTTGGTCTTAGGTACCCAAAATCGGTTGGATCCTTTTTGAGGTTAGTCACAAGACATTTTGGAACCCACACACAAGTTTTTGGACTCTTGTGGAGTGCCCCAACATATTTAGCTCATACTCGATCATACTTCATCTTCATAAAATCATAAGATGCATTGAAATTATAAAATATGGTAGAGTTTATATTTTTGGCAATTTTATGCGAGGTAGATGCAAGGTTGTTATTCTTGACTTGAGTTTTCTTTTACAAAAGCTAGACACTTGTTAATATTTTTAAGGATTCTAGCGTTTGCTTTACTCCCCTAGTGTAACCATGTCCATCATTGATAAGAGGAGATCTTGTGATTGAGTATGCACTACGTGCATATTTGATCTTCTCCTTATCAAAGATCCCACTTTTGTGTGTATTTTTGCTTTGTGCCTCTTTCAGCTCATTTTTCATGTTTAGAACAAGATTAGCACATTTGCAAGTTTTAGTGTTGGATTACATATTTGTTGATAGGGAGTTCTTGGAGGATGAAGTAGTTGAGACACTTCACTTAAGTGAGTTGAGTTGTGCTTCAAGATTCTTTTGAGTCTTGGTTAAACTCACAAGTTCATCTTTATGTACTGCATTCTTACTCTTAAGTTCAATACAAGTTTCCTTGCTCATGGCAAGTTCGCTTTTGAGTGCTCTACTGTTCTCTCTCCCAAGTTCAAGGAGCTTCTCAATCTCAAGGTTTCTTTCCTTTTCAAGGATAAGAAATTCTTCTTGTTGATTGAGAAGCTCTTCTTGTTCAAATATTTCATCCGATAGCATTTTTATTTTAGCTATAGCATTTTTGTTTAATCCCTTCAACATGAATTCATTTTCACTACTGCTATCAAAGTCACTATCATCTACAGTATGTAACTTGGAAGGTTTAGATATTACCTTACGGTTTCCTTCCTTTGCCATGAGGCATGTGTGGCTTGGGCTCTTCCAATCCCCCTTGTTTGGCAAGAGTGATTTCTTCATGTTAGCCTCTTGATGGCGACGGTAGCCGCCTTTTCTTCATCTTCAGAAGAGGACTGCTCGTTTGAGTCCCACTCTTCTACAATGTGAGCTTGTCCATAAGCCTTCTTCTTATTGAAGATCTTCTTGTGTTGAGGCTTCCCATCCTTCTTCTTCCTCTTGTCATCTTCCTTGCTATGGGGGCAATTTACAATGAAATGTCCATTTTCGCCATAGTTGTAGCAAGTCTTCTTTGTTCTTGACTTGCCCTTGTCTTTGTTCTTGTTCTTGTAGTTGTGGCTTCTTCTTCTTCTCATCAACCTTTTGAATCTTCTGATGAAGAAGGCCATTTCTTCATCATCCATGTCCGTGCTCTCATCATCACTCTCTTCATCTTCCCTTGTGAGTTGTATTTCTTTTCCCTTGGACTTGGATGTGGCCTAAAGAGCAATGCCCTTCTTCTTGGATGAGGATATCTTTGCTAGGTCATTGACGTGTTGGACTTCCTTCTCCATCATCTCGTGGTTAATGATCTTCCCTAGCACTTCATCCGGAGTCATCATGTGAAAGTTTGGACTTTCCCGGGTTAAAGTGCATAGGGTCACATTGCAAGGCATGAAAGCTCTTATCATTTTATTGACCACCTCATGATCATTCCATTTCTTGCATCGGTACACCCGATTCTTGTTTATGAGAGTTTTGAGCCGGTTGTACATTTCCTGAGGTGTTTTGCCTTCTTCCATGGCGAACATTCCAAGCTCTCCTTTGATCATCTCGATCTTGGCTTCCCTCACAGATCGGTTTCCTTCATGTGCGATCTTGAGGGTGTCCCAAATATCTTTGGCGAGCTCTAACCCATCTACCTTGTTGAATTCTTCAAGGCTTAGGGATGAGTTAAGCACGGCCGCTGCTTGTGCATTGCGGTTGATTTGTTATTCTTGCTCTTGGGTGAGTTCATCCTCGTCTTCGGGGATATCTATACCTGTACAAACAACATGCCAAAGACTTGGGTTTAAGGAAATTAGATGCAACTTCATGTTGTGCTTCCACATGGTATAGTTAGTTCCATCAAAGTGAGGTGGTTTACCTAGGGGAATTGACAAATAACTAGAGTAAGAATATAGCCGTTCATAAATAAAAGAATATCTTGAGTTGTCTTGTTGACTACTCTTGAGCTTCTTCTCCATTTTCTCCTTCTTTTTCTTCTTAGTTTCCTCCTTCTTCTTCTTGAGGAGAGTCATGAGACGAAGAACTTCTTTATCTTCTTCCAAGCTTGAGACGTCTTGTGGAGCAGTAACCGCTGGAGGCGGGTTAGAACCTTGTTATTCAAAGTTGCTCGGACTTGCTCCTTTTCCCTTGATAAGATCAATTTGGCTACCGTCCTTGTCCCACATCTCCTCTCCATGTGGTTAAGATTTTGTGGAAAGTTAGGCTCTGATACCAATTGAAAGTTGCCTAGAAAGTGGGGTGAATAGGCTAATAAAATGTGAAACTACTTAAAACAGCGGATTAAACCTGAAGGGGGCCGGACTAGTCCGGTGTGGGGGCGGACTAATCCGGTCTAGGTATAGAAATTGTGTTTTTAGGATTTTTTTTCAAGTTTGTTTAAGCGGAAGGTATGTAAGTAGTCTAACAATCTAACTAATTAGCTTGTGAATGAAAGAATGATTAGATTGCAAGACTCACAACAATAAAGCAATTCACAAGTTTTAAGCGAGACGAAACCTAACAAGTAAATTTAGTGAATGAGCGAGAAGGTAAAGGAAACAAGAGACACAATTTATCCCGAGGTTCGATTCCACACAGGAATTTACGTCTCCGTTGAGGAGTCTATAAAGGACCGGATCTTTTCTAACCCTTCCCTCATCGAGCGATCACCAAGATCAAGCCCGGGCTCTTTCACTATCAATCAAGTGTGAATACAATGTTCATAGGGGCTACTCACAACTTGAGGCTCCCTACAACAACCGATCAGTTCTAGGAATCAAAATACAACAGCCAAGAACTCAAATTAACAATTAGAGTGCAGGAGATTCAAACCGAGAGCTCAAAGGTCGATCACCGCGTCTCTCCTCTCAAAAATCCACAAACCCCTTAAGATCCGATCTTAGGGGTCAAGAAGGTGAGGAAAGAGGCTTAGAAGAGCTCAAGGAATGAGTTTTTGGTGCTAGGGTTCCGGAGAGATGCATTAGAAGCCGGGGGGTCCCTTTTTATAGAGAACCCGACATCTAGCCGTTACACCTACTAAAGTCCAGACTAGTCCGGTCGGAACCCCGGACTAATCCATTCTTGGGGGACCACTTATGTCACGAAGGCTACCAACTAAAGTCCCGTGACCTTTTAATTCAAAGGGTCATAAAATCCCGAACTAGTCCGCTGAAGAGCGGACTAGTCCGATCTCACACAGGAACCTTTGTTCCGGATGAGAACGGACTAGTCTGGCAGATAACGGACTAGTCCGGCCTCAAAGGCGGATTAGTCCGGTCTCACCAGACTTAGTATCGATAACTCACTAATCTCAAATCGCGGACTAGTCTGGCCATATCCGGACTAGTCCGAGCTCACACAGGAACCTTTGTTCCATCCTAAACTGGACTAGTCTGAAGGAAACGGACTAGTCCGGCCTGTGGAGCGGACTAGTCCGAGGTCACTCAGAGACTCCTTCTCCGGACCTAAACGGCTTAGTCCGCTTAGCAGACTAGTCCTGCCTTCTGGGACTTAGTCTCATAAAGGATAAGACTCACTCGAAAACGGACTAGTCCGGCCTAAAACGTACAAGTTTGAACTCACTCAGAGACTTCTTGTCCGGTCAGAAATGGAGTAGTCCAGATGGGGACTGACTAGTCCGGCCTTGAGCCCGGACAAGTCCGGTCTACTTTCTCAGCCATACCTATGACTATTTCCTCTCACGATTCTAACTGAAATTTGAGCTCTCTAATGATTCTCAAGCACTCTAAAAGAGAAGACCCTGTACATAACTAGAAAATGTGAAACTCAATAGAAAATTCTATTTTCTACTCTCGCAAGTCTTCTTCTTTTCCTTTTTGCTTCTTGAAGGACTCCACATTCATTTCTTTTGATAAGGACCTGTGCTCATACTCAGTAAAACTCATTAGTATCTTTATAAACCTTAAGCAAAAGGGTCTAACTTTAATAGAGTATCTACAAAAGTTCACTAGTTTATCCCGCTATGACCCCCACGCAATGGGTACAGAAGAGAGGAAGTAGGAGGCCTTCATCTGAGGCACAAAAACTGAGATTACAATGTTACTGGAAGCATTTGTCTATCCCGATTTTTAGTACCATGGTCAACAAGGCTATCACCATAGAGAAGAACATAGAGGATGAGCTGTGGGAGAAAAAGAGAAAAATTGAGGGCAAGAAGATGTTCACGAAGGCAAAGTTTCAGAGGACTAATAAAGTTGCTTATTCTGGACAAAGGACCAATCGACCAGATTACTCTGTGAAGAGGCAGCAGCAATCAGCTTATTAAGGTCAAAAGACTCAAAGTGGAATGTCTTACAGAGCGCCAGCTGCAGCCTTCAAGCAACCGGTACAGTCTGCTAAGCCACATGGCTCTTTCTGCCCTCAAGAGTCTGGAGTGAGCCAGACTAGTGACCAAAGGATTTGCATTGGCTGTAGTGAGTCTGGACACATTGCCATTAAGCACCCTTAAAAGAACAAGCCAGCACCCTCTGTCTTCTCCAACTAGGTTAATGGGCCGAAGCAACCAGCCAGAGTTAGCCATGGAGCACCATCAAGGACTCAGCAATCCTCCCGAAAGGCTTTAGTGAACCATGTCTACACTAACGAGGCAGATGCAGCACTAGGAGTTCTACATAGTGCGTTCTTGGTTCAATCATTTTTAGATTCAGTACTATTTGACTCTAGTGCATAGCATTCTTTTATATCATCACACTTCATAGAAGCGCATGATATATCTACGATAGCCCTCAAGGGTTAATAATGCTTAAGAGGTAATAACGCCCCATAAAACCTAAGTGGGATAGGGTTCTTTGTTAACTAGTAGTACTTGACTCCCGTGGGATAGATGTGATCCTCGGTGTGGATTGGTTAGCCAAGTGCAATGGGATCATAGCTTGTGCAAGAGGGTTATGACAGTGACACACCATAAAGAAATGACTGTCATGTGTCATGTCAAGCTTAACCTACCTGAGCAAGTGGTAAATCACTTGAAGTAGTAAACTCCAAAAGAAGTGCCGGTAATCAGGAAGTTTGTTGATATGTCTCCATTGATCTAGTTCTAGGAACTGCACCAATATCCAAGAGACCTTATAGGATGGCAGCCCCAGAACTGGTGGAGTTAAATAAACAGTTGGGTGAGTTGCAAGAGATGGGATACATTATGCCTAGTGCATCACCTTGAGGTGCACAAGTCCTTTTAGTGGAAAAGAAGGATGGAAGCAAAGGACTCTGTGTAGACTACCAAGCTCTTAATGTAGTGACCATCAAGAACAAGTACCCTCTACCCCATATAGATGATCTGTTTGACTAGCTAAAGGGACCCAAGTTTCTCTCAATGATCGACTTCAGGTATGGATATCATCAAGTGAGGATTAAGCCTGAAGATATACCTAAAACAACAATTGTGACTCTCTATGGTCAGTTCGAGTTCACAGTGATGTCTTTTGGATTAACCAATGCTCCTTCCTACTTCATGAACCTGATGAACCAGGTGTTCATGCAAGAGCTAGATAAGTTTGTCGTTGTCTTCATCGATGGCATTCAAGTCTATTCATGAAATGAAGAGGATCACGCGAAACACCTGCGTGTTGTTTTGGACCGGCTTAGCAGCCATCAGATTTATGACAAGTTTAGTAAATGTGAGTTTTGGTTGCAGAAAGTCAACTTCCTGTGACATGTGCTGACAACTAAGGGGGTTGCAGTTGATCCGGAGAAGGTTAAAGCAGTATCATCTTGAACGAAACCAACACTGGTCTCATGGATTTGTAGTTTTCTTGGTATGGCTAGTTATTATAGGAGGTTCATCCAAAGATTCTCCAAGCTAGCCCAACCAATGATTGAGCTTCTTAGGAAGGACAAGAAGTTTGTGTGGACTAAAGCCTGTGAGTAGAGTTTTCGCGAGTTGAAGGAAAGACTAACCACAACTCCAGTCTTAGTCCTACCTGATATTCACAAGAGTTTTGTCATTTATTGTGATGCTTCAATACACGGCCTAGGATGTGTGCTAATGCTAGAAGGACGAGTGGTGTCCTATACCTCTCGTCAGTTAAGTCTACACGAGGAGAACTACCCAACCCATGACTTGGAATTGGCTGTGGTGGTGCATGCTCTTAATATTTGGAGGCACTACCTCGCCGGGAACAAATGTGAGATTTACATAGATTACAAGAGTCACAAGTATATCTTTACTCAACCTTACCTCAATCTAAGGCAACAAAGGTTGTTAGAACTTATCAAGGATTACGACTTGGAAATCTACTATCACCCGGAAAAAGCAAATGTGGTAGCAGATGCTCTCAGTAGAAAAGCGTACTATCATCACTTGGTGACTCAAGTACCACAACTGCACGATGAGATAATGAAGTTGAACTTAAGTGTTGTACCTCACTCCTACAAGTACAACCTTATCGTTCACTGTAAAATCCCCAAAAGTGGTAGCAAGAAAATTCAGCTCATATACACTTATGAAAAATGAGGGGAATCAAAACATTGAAATATAATAAGTGTGAGTTCAAAGTGAGGGTTTAGATTTCCCAAAACTTCCAAATATGGAGATCTAAATGCACAACTTGGATCTTTATAGTCCAAATATTCAACCTTCCAAATTTCAGCTCATTTGGAGGAGTTTTAATATTTGTTTGGGATTAAAAGGAGAAGCCCTCTAATCTGAATTCCAAATTCAGTTTCAAATTCCAATTCCCTCAATTTGAAAATTTGGTTTCACAAAGGTGTTCTCCACCTTTTAATAAACAGCCATGCCAAAAATTGGAAACTTTGGAGCTGGTTTGCTATATTTTTGAGGCAATACAAAGTGGAGAATTCAAACTCCTTTTCAAATTCAAATGATCAAACCCCATTCAAATTCTACACCAGAATTCAAACTATGACTTGGGGTTGAAGTCAAGTATTTAATGTTGAGTTGCTGGTGAGAAAAATATCAGAAAAGTTTTACTAAACAAAAGGGGAAGTGGGGCCCAATTGTCAGCCACCTAAAGCAAACAACCGACTGTTTTCCCTCTCTCTCTCTGTTCCCGGCTGATCGCGGCGCGACAGCTCTCGGAAAACCGCTCCCCGACGCCCTCACCGAGCCACCGAGCTGGTTCTCGCTGGCCGACGTCGGTGCGCGCGCGTGGGCGATAAGAGCGGCCGCCCGAGTACCCCAGCGCTACTTCTCCTCCTCCTCAGCTCGTGCAGCGCCGCAACCGTCTCACTTCACTGGACACCGCCGCTCAGCTCTCTCCGCTCGACCACAGCCCTCCAAGCTCGATAGCTCGAGCGCTCCACAGCAAAGAGCATCGCCTGGACGTGCTCTAGCCCTTGCCAAAGCCCCTTTGAGGTTTGCCGGTCCGAACTGCTCGAGAAACGCGGATTGGCACCAAAGCTTCAAGGTGCCCGGACCTCGCCAGTTCGGCTCTCCGTCGACAGCAGCAACCGGCTACCCTCTCCCCCGACTTCCTATACAAGAAAGGTGCGTGGACATGTCCTGGTCGTGTAGCTGTAGGCCGTTTAGCGTTTGCTAGGACCGATGGCAAGAATTTCACCGTTTCCCCAAACGGTACACCGACGGGTAGTGCGCGGTCTAACCAAAAAATTCGTTGTGCTCGGGGTAGCTCCGTGCTAGATAAGCTTACAGTAGCTCCAGCACAGGCTTGCGCATCTCCCCGAAGTTCTAGCAGCTCAAATGAGCAAGTAGAGATGCTAGGTACCGAGTTTTTGTCGCCGCCGGAGTTTTGCGGGCTCGGGTCGCCGATGAGGTCCCCTCTCCGGTGGGTTTCACGGAGAGCGAGCTATGGGTCGAGGATGTCCATGGGACACTGGTGCTTTTGGAGCAAACCCTAGCCCGAATGAACCACTGTTAAGGGAGAGCAAGGTCGCCGAAGTAAGCTTCGACATGGTCGCCGGTGCAAGCACCTTTCCGGCCGTTGTCATCGGCCCCCGACCCCACCATCGTGTTCAGCACGGTGTAGAACTCACAGGCGGCGAGTTTGACGAAGTTTAGACCAAAGGAACCCTGTCCCGGCGAGCCTCGCCGGCGTGCGCCGCCGCGGAAGGCGCGGGCAGCGCAAGGAAGACGAAGGAGGGCCGGTCCCACCGGTCAGCCTCTGGGTTCGCGCGAGGATCGGGTTGTGGCACCGGATCTGGTGCGGCTGCGCGGGAATAACCCCGTTGCCGCCGGTGTTGCTAAGATCTGACTCGTCCGAATTAAACCAGTGGGCCCAGCCCAATATTTGAAGTTTCTATTAGAGAAATAATTCCAGGAATTAGCTGATCTTTACAAGGCCATAACTTTGTGTAGAAAACTCCAAAAAGAGTGAGACCAATTTTGTTGGGTTCCTCATGAGGAGTACTTCACAGAGAAACCAAATTTTGGCTATGAAAATGCCGAGGAATTTCTGTAGAATTGTTTTTAGTAAATTCTTTAGGGATTTATTACAGGAGCAATTCGTTATGAAATATTCCCAAATTTGGGTAGCAAATCCTCTTCATAGATACTGATCTCCAGTAAAAATTTGGGCTTCATTGGAGGTCATTTGCTAGGTCAAGTTACCTTCTCAAGTTCAGCCTTTATTTGAAAATTCAAATTTAAACAGAAGCTTTTTAGAACTCCTGTCTAAGTTCAAAAATTCATATCTCTCTGATGGTAGCTCCAGAAATGGTGAAACAAATTTTGTTGGAACCATGGAGACTTACCCTAATCATATCTTCCACCATTAGCTATGTCAAGCTCCTGAATTGGGCTCAAAATTTAGAGAAGCATTGTACTTGTAGGAATTTTAAATACTACATTGTGCAAGGACATATCTCCAAATTTGGCTCAAATCATCCTTAGAGAGTCTAGTATCCACTGTAAAAATCCCAAAGCCAATTAAGGATTTTAAATAACAGTAGCTATGAGTAGAAGTCCAATTCTTATAAATCCTTAATACTTATACATGTATTTTATTACATTTCATAATAGTGACCGAAGTTGAGGATACGCCGGAGCCCTTGGACGTCCTTCCACCAGAAGCTGACTTTCCGTTTAACTCGCAACCAGGCAAGCCCCGGTTTGCACTTAAGTACCTTTTATAAAGCTTTTTATTTGTATCATTTATGTCTAGGGTGAATGTTTGCATTAGAGTTAGGGTGATTGAAACCCCACTTGCATAGCCTCTTTAAATCCTTTAAAGGGTTGGGTAGTTTACAAACCGACGAGTAAAGAATGACATGCTAATGTATAGGATCTCGGTAGAAGTCGAGTGGTTGGAAGCTACTCGCGAGATAGTACTTATCACACGGCAAGAAAAGAGGTACATAATGGCTTGAGTTATAAAAATGAGACCCAGCAGGGGGGATAGGAAGCAGTGAGCAGAGGTCTCACGTGCGTAGCCCTGTTGGTGTCGGTTGAGGACCGTCCGTGTGCGGCCCTGCTGGACAAGTATCGAACAGTACCGGATGCATACTGGCATATGGGAACCAGGAAACCGATGTAATTGGTTAACCTGGGTGTCGAGGCTTACCCCCCCATAAATAGGAGTGGGTTGAGGGTAGCAAGGTGCAAATCTGCCGGTGGGCACAGTCACGCTCCACGCGGGGACCTCCTACCCGTTACGGATGGACCGGTTCGGCATTTGGGTTGCCTTTGAAAGGTTGTTGCATACAACAGAGTAGGAAGGGGTGTGGAATCATGCTTCTGAAAGTGGGTGTATGTGACGTGTTATCCGGGTGTGTCTTGATTGCAATCACCGTCCCTCGCGGTTATTTGAGTACCCGCTTGTTCACTGCGCTGTGACGTAGTAAGAAGTGAAATAAGCCAACTGAAAATGCTGTATTGATCTTAATGTCTTGAATACCTTGATTGTTGTAGATATAGAGCTAATTAAGTTTATATTCCACTTTGGGCATCTCCACATCGGGGGAAAGCGTTTCTTGTTTGATTGTGGACTTCCGATGTGAGAGCTGTCCAAGGCACATGAACCTGCTGCTATAAAACTGAAAGTAAGGATCAACTTATAGGCGTGTCTTTATTGCAAATTCCTTGTCCCATCTTACATATCCTTGCACGTAGAGTTCCATGCCTAGGGTTGACGGTTAAGACTTGCTGAGCCTTCGTGCTCACGGTTGCAATATTTGAGCTGTGTGCAGGTGAGAGTTATGAGGAAGGTTCCGAGGACGAGGCGATGCCCCCGTCGGGGTACATGGCCGAGCTGGAGCCCTGCACGCCGCCGTGATTCTCCGGTTCCATGCTGCTAGTGTGTAGCGTCCCCGGGCTGGACGGCTGCACTTTTGCATAGTTAGGATGAGAGACCTTATATGTATATTACTTCCGCTGTATGAATAGGTTTTGTAAAAAGACTTCCGCTGTTTTATATCAAATAAAAGTTTGTATGTTATCCTTTATTCTTTTCGTGTGTGCTGTTGGGTGCCGCATCGCACGGCACCACCCTATGCGATTCCTGGAGTGGGTGAACCACGGGGTGGTCCCCACATTCACCCTGTTCTGGATGTCCAGATCAAGAAGGCCCAACATGAGGATGAAAAGATGATGGAGATCAAGGAACAAACTATTGAAGGCAAGGCACCAAACTTGAGAGTTGATAGAGATGGAATATTGTGGTCCAAGAAATGATTGTGTGTGTGCCTTCACAAGGTCAGTATCGGAATACCATCATGAATGAAGCTAATAACTCTACATACTCTATCCACCTTGGAGCCTCAAATATGTACTTGGATGTTAAGCAGAAGTATTGGTGGCTTGGTATGAAAGGTGACATAGCTAGATTTGTTGCGTGTTGTGACGTGTGTCAGAGAGTAAAGGTCGAGCATCAAAAGCTAAGTGGCCAACTACAGCCTTTACCGATTCCCGTGTGGAAATGGGGTGTTGTACGAATGGATTCAACACTGGTTTGCCAAGGACCAAGAATGGCAATGTCTTCATTAGGGTAGTGGTCTATAACACACTCAATTTCACTACCATGCATTGCATACATTTTTCATGTAGAGAAGCATTTAAAAAGAAGTAGAAGTGGAGAAAGGAATGTAGAAATGGAGAAATGAATGTAGAAATAGAGAAAGGAATGTAGAAATGGAGAAAGGAATATATAAATGGAGAAAGGGATATAAAAATAAAGAAAGGAATATAGAAATGGAGAAAGGAATATAGAAACGGAGAGTAATGAAAATAAAATAGCTAAATTGAGCCAACCCAAATTTTCCCCCAAATTTTCTCCTTCCCATTACCAAATTCTTCCCAATTTTTCCTGATTTTCCCAAAATTCCCCTATGGGGAATTTCCCCCACATTTTGGTGGGAATTTTCCCCCAAATTGGCCGCACCAATTAGGGGGAGACCACTTGGCCCCAGGCCTTGAGGGGGAAACCGTATCCACCACCTTTAGGACTCATTGGTTAAGTCCCCCACCTCTAGGACTCTTTGGTTAAGTCCCCCACCCCTAGGACTCTTTGTTCCCAACCCCTAGGACTCTCCCCCCCCCCCTTTATAAATATAACTCCCCCTGGCCGAACCCCTCTTTCTTTTGGTCGCCACCCCTTTGCTGCTGCCTTGGCCGCCGTCAAAGCTCTGCCTTGCCTCGCCATCGCCGGAGAAGAAGACCCCTGCTGCTAATACCTGGCCGCAGCCCTATTCTTCTCTAAAGTAAAACCCCAGCTGCTGCCATTGCAAGGGAAAAAGTCCAGCAACAAGGAGGAGAGGAGGAAGAAGAGAGGTAGTGTAAAAGCCCAATAATTGACTTGCTGAAATGTTCATCACCTCACCACACCACAGCTCATTTGGTGGATAGCTCATGAACATTTGTGGAGAACAAGTAAATACCATCAAGAGGGTGATTAGAGGAAAACCCATAACTCCAAAAAGTAGGGGCTCACACACATAAACATGAGAGGATGAGTTTACCATTAGGCGCTAAACATTCTTAGGGGTGCTCATGCCAAGTCTCATGCAAATCCAAATCAGTTTGGGTCACTTTTGGTGACATTTGTAAAAAGGGCTTATTGCAATGCAATTTCAAATTTCACTAATTTCATCACTTGGATTCAAAAGATGACTTCACATAAAAACTCATCATAATTTTCTGAGTTAGTGCACCAAATTTTATCCTCATCAGAGATCATCTTATCGGGAGCTATATTTAGATTAATTCAAACTGAATTTGAATTTTCAAATTCAAATGTGAAGCAAATTTAGCCGAACCAATTTCAATTTGGTGAATTCAAATTTACTCACTGACTTGGTGGCTAATTTTAACATTTAAGTGTGAGTAGATAGGATATTTGCAGCAAGAACTGGAAAAGAAGTAGAGGGGAGGATTGGGCCCATAGGTCAGTCCCACAAACAGAGGGAACCGCCATATAATCAGTGCTCTGTTTTGTTTTCCCCCGAGCCTTCTCACCGGACGACACCACCGAGCTGCTCGGTTGCCAACTCCTCACCGCGCACGACGGGCTGGTGCACCGCGCAGCTGCTCGCTTGCTCACGAAGGCACCGCAACACTGCAACCGAAGAACCCCCTGCTCGGTTTCGCCGCTCGACAGAAAACCCAGCCGCACCGCCGCACCTCTGCATCCCTTGGCGATCATCCACTCCTGTGGTTTTCACGATAGAATGAGCTGCTCAGAGGCTGCGCCCACCATCCCTTGACATCTCCGAAGCGAGGAATCAGAAGTAGCTACCTTAGAACGGGGCAGCGAGCTTGATTTGCTTCGTCAACTTCGTGCATCGCCGCCGCTACAAAATTGCGCCGCCAGGCTACGAGCGACCTTCTTCTTTGGAGTTTAGCACCCCAAAAGGTTCGCCTAGGAGTACACTTCCTTTCCCGCAACCACGGCCGCATGCCACCGAGTGTGCTCGCCGGAATTTCAGTTCTTGCCGATAGCATGTGATATGGCCAGTGTCCGCCTAAATACAAAATTTGGGCTAACCGGTCAAGCAAATGTTCCTCAACTTAGACAACCATCCAGAAACGTCCGTGCGTATCCATGCGATCAAGAATCACGGCAAACCGTCGAGAAACCACTGAGTTCCTCGGGTTTTCGTTCTTCATCGGATTTAGGCCTAGGTCGCACAGTGAAGTCCTGTTTGCCGCAAACTTGAGCAAGATCATGGTCTGGGTCATTGCTCCGTAGGTCATGGCGATGCTGTAGGAGCCAACAGAGGAGGTTTTGAGGCACTAAAGCGCCATACCGACCTCGCCGTTCTCGCCACGTTGACTGTCGCCGTCGCACAACCATTTCCGGTGATCGCCAGCCGGCAACAAGGCCAGCTACAGGTTCCTCGAGCAATTTTAGGCGGAGGTGGCAAGTTTGGTCGAGTTCAGGTCACGGGAATCCTTTTCCGGCGAGGGGGGCGGCGGTGAGCCACGGGAGCACGAGGAGGACGAAGCCTCGCGGGCCCCATGTGTCGGTCTCTGTTAATACCGCGCCGGATCTGCTGTGGCGCCGGGATCTCATGCGGCTATGCGGGAGATTAAGTGGACCCCCGTGTGGTTTTGTTGTAGAGCTGACACGTAGCCCTGGGGCACACCAGCCGGTTTAAACTTTTTTTTTTGAATTTCAGAATTTAGTTTAAACTTCAAATGGCCGTAACTTTTGCTACGAAGCTCCAAATTAAGTGAACCAAATTTTGTTGGATTCAGCTTGTTGAGTACTTTCCAGGAAAACAAGTTTGAGCTCACGAAACTTATTTTTATTCAGAATTAATTTCCTAAATTTTAAAATGTTGGAAATTTTATCTGGAGAATTTCTTATTGGAAAGTTCTGAAATTTTGCCGGGATGTTCATTTGAAAATCCTTGAGTCACAGGATAAATTTCAGATCCATCCAAGTTCATTTAGTCCCCGTAATGGTGTGATTAAGTGAACTGCCCTGAGAAAATGGAGAAATGTACAGAAACATTTTTCATATTTTCTCAAATCTTGTTTAGGGCATAACTTTCTCTAGGATTCTTCAAATGACATGCAACCAATTCCATTAGAACCATATCAAACTCTAGTTTACATAAAGTAATGGTTTGATGCATGAAAATCCCTGGAAATCCTTAGAAGCTCTATTAATGACCAATTAGACTTTTATTTGTGCAGAGCTCAAATGAGCTTAGGTTCAAATGAAAGTTGGTAAAGTCCCTGTCTAGCTAGAGTTATGGTCTTTACATACTCAAGTTAACACATTGCATTTAAATTGACATATCGTTAAATTGCTCACGTGTAGTCGCTGAAGGTGAGGAGACCCCGGAAGTGTTGGACTTCCTACTTCCATACGAGACACTAACTTCGGACCAGCAGCAACAAGGCAATCCCCGGTTTGCATTTAACAAAGTTTACAAAGTTTTGCTTTGTATACACATATCTTGAGGTATGTTTGTGCATTAGGTGTGCCCCGCTGAACAAGTATTGAACGTACCGAATCCATATCGGATATATGGGCCCCGATAAACTGATGTAACCTAAACCTCCATGCGACGAGGCATAGCACACAGATTTATAGGTGTAGGTTGAGGGCAGCCAGGTGGAAATCTGCTAACGGGCATATAGAGATGCTCCGTGTAGGGAACCTCCTGCTCGTTTCGGTGCGACCGGTTCGACGTTTGGGCTGTTGGGTGAAAGGTTGTCCCGTACGACACGGGGAGAGCATGCTGTGTGCAGCTCCACGTGTGGGTGTACGTGACGTGCTCTTCAGGTATCCCTGCAGGTGTATATCGTGTCGATTCACCATCCCTAGCGGTTATGAGTACCGCTTGTTCACTGAGTCGTGACGTAGATAAATTACGGAATATTGTGATTCAATTCTGCTGATACGTATAAATTGTATTCCTACATGTGTGCCACCAAATATTGTGCACTAAATTTCAGATTCATGAACCGTTAACATGTGGCTAAAAGATGAATTAAAGAAGAACTTGTAGGCGTGTCCTTTGCTGCAACGTGCCATCCCATGTTGGTTATGAACTGCATGTAGAGTTTCATGTATAGGTGAGTCGGTTAAATCTTGCTGAGCCATCATGCTCACGGTTGCTGCTATTGAGTGTTTGCAGGTGACGGAGCCGTACACGCCGCGCTAAGCTGAGGAGTCGAGATAGTGTGGGTTGTCCATAGGGCTGGACAACCGACTTTTGCTAGTTAGGTGGGCGTGAGTTGTATACGTTTAGCTTCTGCTGTTGTAGACTATGTAATTAGTTGTAAACTGAAGGTTTGTACTACTTTGTACATATTCAGTTTGTTTTCTATGAAATACATGTGTGCCTTATGGTGTGTGCTGTCGGGTGTCGCATCGTGCGGCACCACCCTCTGAGATCCTGGGCGTACGGATTCTGGTCCGTCACAGGCTGGCATCAGAGCTGCTTAGGGGATAGCACACTAAATAAGGACAGTATTACGGGAAAACGTAGGATTACGGTGAGGAATCACTACTATGCCCAAATAAGGATTATAGTACTATAGTTACTTAAAGTGGCATAACTAACATACTTGTTATAATTCTGAATTTTGATTATGTAACGACGCACCTACGCTCAGGTAAGCAGGGTAAGGAACGCCACCGAAAGCGGTTCAATTTCGGTTAGCTCCCCTGATGAGGAATGTGGTTCAGGGATAGGTCTCAAAGCTTGGTGTGGGACGTTAATATGAAACTCTTGGACTCTTCATGTTCCTGAGTTCATATGAAACGCTGGTCCCTGGCGTGCATTAGGCAAGAAAGTGGAAACCCCATCGTGTTGTCGGTAACACGATAGTTTGTTCTTTTGGAAATAGCCTAGGAGGACACACGCAGCGCTTGCCATCGGCGTGCCCTACAAGGCAGTAGGTGGTATCTGTTGGGTTGATAAAATTCCCAACCGTGATGACCCATTTGCGCTCTACTTGGGTTCCCCGTCGTGTGGTGTGAAAATATTATCACGTACCTTGAGACGTGGCTTAACTCAAGGACGGCCGTATGACAATGATACGGGCGTATGTATTTACTTTCAAATATGGAGCTGCTTTAAATGACAACAACCTTTGAGTGCATCACTATTGAGTATTCTTCTGCTGGTACTAACCACGTATGTATCCCTCGTAGTACACGTGTGCGAGGAGACCATTTAGTGCCATAATTGAGACATATGTGCCGGAATAATCCGGTTATGATTTTTTTTGTGAGGAATGTAGTACTGACATGTAATAGGCATTTGCATTAAAGATAATGGTAACAAGGAACTAAAATAACCAAGTTTTAATATTTAGGACCCTGGTTGGGTAGGTAAATTCAACAAGTGATTAGTTTAGCTCAAAGGGATTGAAAAACAGAGTGCTCTGTTTTGGCAGCAAGTTTGCTGAAATTTAACAGAGCATAACTCACAGGTTACTTAGCCAACGAGGGTGTGGGATATAGTTCTGGAAAGGACTTTAAGTGCTCTACAACTTTGTTGTAGACTTCCAGAGCAGAATCACAATTAAACTGGTTGGAATTCCAGATGATTGTAAACTGTCCAGAACCAGGACAGGTTCAAAAACTCTCTGGACTGTTCTGTTTTTCAAGCATAACTTCCTGTAGAAAAATATAAAATTATCATATGATACATTTTTGGAAAGGGTAGGAGATGTGTTACATCTTTGTAATTCAGAGTTTCTACAATTGCAGCACGGGAATTCAGTGGAATTTAGAGTTGAAAACAGAACTTCCAAAGGCGGTGCTGTTGAAATTCTTCTAGAAATTCTGTTGACTTTGAATTATCATAACTGTTTAACAAGAGCTGGAAATATACTGAAGTTAACTTTAACTTCGGTATTCAACTTGAGTCCTGAAAATTCCCAGTAAAAGATCAAAATCTGGGATATGTAGAAACTGGTCATTCTGGGAAGAGGAATGGACAGTTGAACTCATTTGAGAGATTGCTGTACCCTAGCGGGGGGGGGGGGGGGGTGTTGATTACTTCCAATGGGGTAGAACATACTCATGAGTTGTTATCTTCAACCAATCTGTGTCCAGTACCAATCTATGATTCCTATTTAGGTGTGTATCCCGCTGTTAACCCGTGGCTCTAATATCAATGTGAGATTTCTATCTAGACGTGTAACCTACTGTCAACCTGTGGCTCTGATACCTATCTGTGACACCCTCAATTCGGTGGATAACCACGGAATCGAGAACTAATGTATATGTGTGCCCAGGATGTTCATCACACATACACATACGTTTCACAAACTGATTTCAGATTATATTTACCACAAATAACAAAGTTTATAACAATACCTCATGAGTCTTAGTCTCATGTTCACAGCGGAAGTCTTATTTCTAGGCAGCGGAAGTTTTTATTCTAACGCTGAAGCAATTTAGCTAGTGCGGAAACAAATCTAAGCAGAAGTAGCTCCATCTCTACTACTTCCACAGGCAAGGTTGAGAATAGATCACACGTCCTAATGCTCCACTTGGTCTTCATAGTAGTCTTCTCCTGCTGCTGATGAGGAGATAATAATGCAAGTTTGAGTACAATAATGTACTCAGCAAGTGCGGGAAAACACATGATATGCAGCTCATAAAAAAATAGGTATAAAAAGGCTTATTTGAATAAAAGCAGATTTATAAAAACCATGATAAAACAGCAACTTAACTTTAAATGAATGTAATCCCAACATGAATTAAATTACCAACATACCTTCATCCCTTTCCGTGTTCCATCCGAACATTAACCAACCTTTATTCACTCTCACGAATACCTCCTCGTATTCGCTACCATCTCACGAATACCTTCCCGTATTCGCTACCATCCCATCTCATAAAACAACTCCTTCTCGCACCGAGACCAATCTTATGTCACGACTCAACAGTCGTGCAACCGTCTCATCACCCGGACTCAACAGTCCGAACAACCAAACCATAACTAACTCATTAACCATAACCAAGAACCTTCCCAATAACCATCCCAACTAATCATGGAAGTTTAGCCAGATGCTTGTGACCGTATGCTCGGCTATCATGATAGTTTTAGACTCTGCAAAGTTTGCACCTCTTTACCCACAAGTTTGTGATTTCGTCACCCGTCAGCGACTGCAGAACCTCCATTATACCAGTACACAACCGTCGGTGTATGGTCAAGAGATCACAAAATAGCCTTTACAAAGGGGTTACTAGATGTATGGACTCACTAAGGTTTCACCGACAGGTCAGAATCTCCAATTCTCCCACCCACGGGCCCCCTGTTGTGCCATGCAGTTACCAGGGCAGTCCTCACTCGACTCCCATTCCCCGCGCCTTCCACAGTCCATAACACTCTAGCAACTTACCTAATTACTCAGCTAAGCCGCACCCATACATGGCCTTGTGGTGGCACTGTTATCCTGGCATGTGAATGCATGAACCGGTCCTTAGATCTATGGCAAGTAAACCCAGGCTTGCCTAGATCTCCCTTCGACCCATGTTCATTAACATCATCAGTTTCTCATTATAATTTACGAGTGCAATTAGATAGACACATCTATCTCGCTTCCCAATCCCGTAGACTCAGCGAAGCATAAAGAAAAAACCATACCCGACTCATAAACTTCCCAGGCGACAAGGGTGGTTCAACAAAAACTAGTAAACTCCTATAAAAAGGGTTTCCCATCATGTTTGACTCAGCACATACACCTTTTCACAAAACAAAATAGTTTTACCCAAAACATAGGATCAACATGGTCAAGGAGCACTTGCCTTGTTCTTGTGGTTCCGGTTGTTCTTGGATCTCAAAACCTTGTTGCTGCAGTTCATCGTAGACAGCTCCCTGAGCTTGTCCTGCTATGTAGGATCACGTGCGTACAAGTTTCACAGCAATCAAATCATGCACAAACCATAAACTATATGCGATGATGCACATGCATGCTATCCTATGATTAGTTTTATTAGATTGGTTTGTACGTGTTCTTGCATGGCTTGCATGGACAGAGGTGTTCAGATCAAAGGTGGATGTGGCGATGATCTTGTCTTTAGATCAACCTGATCATCAAGTGATCTATCCACGAGAAGGCTTCTGTTCAAAAGGAATCAAAGAACAGATGCAAAGAAAACACAACGATGTCGTAAGGTGGTATTGGAGACCTACTTTACGTTCTTCTCGGTCTCGATGTCCTCCTCAGATCGTTGGACTTCCTCCGGCGATCTTCCCTGCTGTACTCCAGCGATGGTTTACTCGGCAAGTTAGGGCTAGGGCTCTAAGTCGTCGGCTCAACAGTTGGAAAAGAAGTTTGTGGTTTCGGCCAGATGTTCTGGGTTCTATTTATAATCGGGAAGAGAAGAGTCCTAATCTGATTGTATCCCGAATAAAAGTCTTATTCAGATCGTCGTTGGATCCTATCATCTTATCTTTGGTTGATTTGGTGTGGTAACGTTGTGGAATTCACGTCGGTTTCCTTTTTGTACCGGTATTCCTACGCGTAACAGCCGCTCCAGAACTCGTTACCTTCCCGGTGATGAGCTCCGGAGGCTCCACGTGTCCTTCCAGGGCCTGGTATCTCCTTCTCCGCAGAGACGAGCTCCGGTCGTGCCGCGTGTAAACGAGCGAGACCTCCCCCTCCTTTGGAGGTGAGCTCCGCGCACGCCACGTGTTGCCGCCGGTCTTACCTCTCTTCTTTCTTCAGGGACATGCCCCGAGGACGACACGTGTCCAGCAGCGACAGACCTCCCGGAGATAAGCTCCGGTGGCGACACGTGTCCGATAGAACCGGACCTCTCGGAGGTGAGCTCCGAGATCGACACGTATCCCATGCGACCGGTCCTTTGATTTCCGTGATGACTAGCTCCGAAGGTGACATGTGTCCTGTGGAAATGCCTTTGCTTCTTCCGCAGAGGAAATCTCCGAGAGCAACACGTGTCCCCCAGGGTCGGACCTCCCCCCTTTTGCGGAGATGAGTCCCAAACCTGCCACGTAGTTATTTTAGTGGCGGACCTCTCCCCACCTCGCAGGGATGAGTTCCGAACACACCATGTTGCCAGCGGCCGCGGTAAGTTGTCTTCGGCGCTTTCTGAGAGCGGGATTCGGCTCTTATTGGCTATCCTTTGATATTTTTCTCTGTTCCTTCTTTTCTTAAAATGTTTCATCTTCATAAAACATGAACATATGCTGACACCTGAGATGAGGGTGTTACACGTGTTCCTCAACGTCGATAACCCCCTGGCGGCGATTTTCAGACCTTGCGGTGGCCGACAGCGGCAATCCAGCGAGCTGCGGTTCTACTCCAGCGAGGAGAGGCGGCGCGTGAGCGAGGGAGCGGCGGGAGGAAGACGAAGCCAGGTGGCCAATGCGTCAGTGGCTCGGAATTTAAATCGGGGATCGGTCTGCGGCTCGGATCCAGTGTGCTGGCGCGCAAAATCTCCGTGGACCCCGGTGTGCCATCGCCTCAGCGACCGACATGTGTACCGTGGACCCACCGGCAAATTTGAACTTTTCCCCGATTTTCAGAATTCATTCAAACTTCAAATCCTCATAACTTTGGCTAGGAACATCCAAATCAAGTGAACCAAAATTTATTGGATCCAGCTCTCCGAGTACTTTCCATCAAATGAAGTTTCACTTCATGAAAATCCTTATTTCTCCAGAATTAATTCCTCGAAATTTAAACTGCTTCAAATTTTAACTGGAGAATCCCTTGGAGGAAATTTCTGAAATTTTGCTGGGCAGTTCACCAAAATATCCCTAAACTACCATAAAAATTTCAGATCCATTTGAGCTCATTTGATCTACCTAATGGTGTGATTAATAAAACTGTTTCAGAGAAAATGGAAAATGTTCAGAAACATTTTCAGAATTTTCTCTGAAATTATTTAGCTCATATCTTTAGCTAGAAAGCTTCAAATTAAGTTAGACCAACTCCATTAGAACCCTCTGAAAATCTAGTTTTCAGAAAGGCATGGCTTGCTCCATGAAAATCCCTAGAACACCCTAAAGGCTCCAATTATGGTCAAGTACATAACTATTTTTGGAGGGCTCAAATGAGCTTTGCTGCAACTAAAACTTGGCCAAGTCTCTTTTTCGGTTGTATCCAAACCACAGTAAAAATGTCAGAGTCATTGAGTTTGTCTAGTGGGACTTATAGCCATCACAAGTTTAAAATTCAATTCAAATGCATTTAAATTAATACATGTACTTGTTACCTCATCTAGTCGCTAAGGTCGAGGAGGAACCCAAAGTCCTAGACTTTGTTACTCCGGAAGAGCAGCTAGCCTACGACGAAGAGCAGCAAGGCAAGCTCCGGTTTGCATTCACCTTTGTCAAAGTGTTCGGTCGACACTTCCCCCGGGCCTGCACTGGGCAGCCAGCGGAGGTTCTTTTTTCGGTGGGGCTAGTTCCTAGCGGAGAGCTTGCGCAGATGGATCGAGTTAGTAAGAGCTTGACACGGCGAGTTTTACGTGGTTCAGGCCGCCGGAGCGTAAAACCCTACGTCCACGGCGAGCTATGGAGCTCGCTGTATTGCTTGCTGCTCAGGACCGGAGGCCTGAGCTCGGGGGTGAGTTACAGCTTGAGAGTGTATGGCTAGCGTATGAGTTGCAAAATGCGAACCCTTGCTATCGACGCCTACCCGAGCCTTTTATAGTCTAAGACTCGGGCGGCTTACAAGGGGAGCCGGGACCCAACAGGTGGTCCCGGGAAGATTGTCTATTATCTACCGTATCTGCAGTTATGTCGGTAGTTGTCTCTGGCCGAAGGCTTCTGAGTCTTCATCTTGCCACCCTGCCCATGCCGCATGCTAGTCGTAGTGGTTGATGACGGCGCAGGCGGCATGGGATGTCTTGTCGCGGCATTTAGTGGCTGGCAGGTTCTGACACCGCGCCCAAGTCTGTGATGCGACTGGGCGCAACGGCACCTGACAGACGCGTGCTCCGCGTTTCCGCATCTTGGGAAGACGCGGGCCTTGAATACCTTGTATGGGCAAGGTGTGGGGCGCCTTTACGCCCGCTGCCTACCGCTCAGGGGGAGGCAGCACCGTTCATCTGGCCACGTGGCGGGTCCGGAGCCCTTCTCTGAGGAGAGAAGGGTCCGGCCTGCGGGGCACGTGGAGCCTGCGGACCTCTCCCCGCGGAGGGGGAGGTCCGGCTTCTGTATGCCACGTGGCGGGCCCGGAGCTCTCCTTTGAGGAGAGGGAGGTCCGGCCCCGCCGGACGCGTGGCGCCTTCGGAGCACTCCGTACGGAGAAGGGCGAGTACCTTAGGCATTTTACCTTGTGCGCGGGGGTACCCCATATCTCAGGTACCGACAGTGGCCCCCGGGCCCATCTCGGGGGAGATAGCGAGCCCGAGGTGGGACCTCCGTCTCTTCCGATCCGCGCACTTCCTCTAAGTCCCGAATTGACCGCTGCCGGAGCACGAACGGCCACGGGATCGTGGGAGCGTGCGCTCACTTGATGGTTGCTTTTACTGCGGCGGTTCCCAAGACTGCCACTTCTGCACGTTGCGGCGCTTTCTTCGGGAACCACCGAAGTGCCTTGCCGCCTCATCTTCTCAGGAGACTGACTCCTTGACCCCACCGCTTTAGTTAGGCGGCTTGGGCCCACCTCTCATCGGCACTCGGTTTAGGAACTGAAGCAGTCGCCGACGCGGGGTATCCGAAGAGTTCCGAATCGCTTGGGATTGCACCCAGGAAGGTGCTAAATGAAACCTCCATGTGGGTACATTCCTCTTATAAGGCTTCCTGCCCCTGCGCTTCCCTCAGGCCCTGCAGTCTTGTCTTCTTCCATGGCTCTTAACCCGCCTTATGGGGGGAAGAATTGCTCTCAGCTCCCTCCAGCGGTTGCGTCTGCACCAAGCCTGGGGCTCAGGGAGCCTGCCTGCCCTGCCCCTGAGGGTGGTGGAGTCTTCAAAGGAACCGCTGAAGCATCGAAGAGAATCCCAGGCGGCAGGGTCTCCAAGAACACCGCTGAATGCTGCGGAGAGGGCCTCAGGAGCACCCTTGATGACTCCAGCTTTTGCGCAGGTGATGAGGGTTGGGGGCTCCAGGGGCACCCTTGACGACACCGGCTTTTGCGCAGGTGATGAGGGAACTTCAGGAGAAGGAAACCGCCGATGCACCGTGGAGAATCCCAGGCGGTAGAGTCTCCAAGAAGACCGCTGAATACTGCGGAGGGGGCCTCAGGAGCTCCCGTGGTGTCACTGGTTTTTGCGCCGGTGATGAGGGAGGCGATTCCTGCGCTATGGTCATAGAGCGAGAGAGTTCCGCCAGGGCTGAAGCCTGGCGACGCGGCCGTTGTGGCAACTTCTGGATTCTGGTCGTGTCGGGAGACCCTTGGGGCTTGTTTCTTTCTTCTTATCGAGTCTGTAGTTCAGCTCATGAATCCTTGCTTAATTTGACTCTCTTGGATATTTGTGTCTGTGATGCTTTTCCTCTCCTTCTTGGCTTTGCCTGACTGAGTCCTTAGCTCCGCAAGGTACTCAGAGGCCATCTCCAATCTCGGAGCTTTGCACAGACACCCTCCCTGGGCCCTAACCGTGTTAGGAGCCCCCGGAGGTCTCCGGATCTCGCCCTATGGGGAGCTCCAAATCTGCCTGCCACGTGGCGGGTCCGGAGCTCCTCCTTAAGAGGCGGGAGCTCCGGCCATGTTGGACACGTAGGGCTTTCAGAGCCCCCCTACCGAGGGGGGAGGTCCGGTTTCCGCCCACCACGTGGCGAGCCCGGAGCCCTCCTCAAGGGAGGAGAGAGTTCCGGGCCTGCTGGACACGTGGGGCCCCCGGGTCCCGCCCCTTCTGGAGGGGCAGGTCCCGGTCCTTCCAGTACTAGGTCAGAGTAGTTGGTAGCTCCTTTCTCCCTGCTTCATGCAGTCCCTGTTGCCGCAACCTGGAGGTCCTGCACATAGGTTGAGGAAACGTAATTTTCCTTGGGGGCTCCCCCTCCCTTATCTCATAGTCTTATTTGACTTACAGCCCCTAACAATATGTTTGGTGCTTGGGGACTTGTAGAGAGGGGGAGCTGAGCACATGGCAACCATGCACTGCAGGGGTGATTAAAAAACTCAATTCACAATTTAAATGAGTACAAGGAAAGAGTAAAGTAGAGCAGATTTCTTTTCGTACAACTTTCCATAGGAGGAAGGCAGGCTAAACATGGAGGCCACGACCCACCCCATTAAGAGGGGAAGCAAGACTCTACGCGCTTGGAGTCGGAACCGGGCAAAGCTGAACGTAGTCCTGGACCGTCCCCTGGGGTTTAGCTGCTCCGAGCGCTGCTCCTGGACACTATGGAGTTTATTACGAAAAGAAAGTACTCTCCTATTTTTGCTCTAGGGGTAGAACTTACGGAGGTGTTCTATGTTCCAAGGGTTCGGGAGCAGGTCCCCATCCTCGGTGGAAAGGCGCACACACCCGGGGCGGCATACTTTCGCTACTCGGAAGGGGCCTTCCCAACTAGGGGAGAGTTTGTGGGCCCCTTCGTGAGAAAGTATGCGCCGCAACACCAGGTCACCTTCCTGCAGCTCCCGGGCACGCACAGACCTTTGGTGGTAGCGCCGAAGCGCTTGTCTGTACCGCGCATTACGGAGTGCCGCATGTAATCGGACCTCGTCGACGAGGTCGATTTCTCCACGCCGGAGGTTGTCTTGCGTGGCTTCGTCGTAAGCCCGGACACGGTGAGACTTCATGGTGATTTATGGGGGAAGTACAGCTTCAGCCCCGTACACCATGAAGAAGGGTGTCTCTCCGGTGGCCCGGCTCTGGGATGTCCGGTTAGCCCATAGTGTGCTCGGAAGCTCATCTAACCAATTGGCACCATGTTTCTTCAGGCTAGGACGGTGCGAGTCTTAAGGCCCCGGAGAATCTCCGCGTTGGCCCTCTCAACTTGCCCATTGCTCCTCGGGTGGGCGACAGAGGCATAGCATACCTGAATACCAAGGTCCTCGCAGTAGTCTTGGAATGCTGCGCTGGTGAACTGGGTCCCGTTGTCGGTGATGATCCTGTTTGGGACCCCGAACCGGCAGACAATGGGCTTGATGAATTTTACTGCGGATTGTTTGTTGATGGTGACAACTGGTGTAGCTTCCGGCCACTTGGTGAACTTGTCGATAGCGACATAGAGGTACCGGAATCCCCCGACGGTTCTGGGGAATGGTCCCAGGATGTCCAGCCCCCATACGGCAAACGGCCACGAGGGCGGGATCATCTGTACCGCCTGAGCCGGTGTATGGATCTGCTTGGCGTGGAACTGGCACGCCTTGCAGCTCTCGACCAGCTTGACGGCATCCTGGAGTGCTGTCGGCCAGTAGAAGCCATGCCGGAAGGCTTTACCGACAAGCGTGCGTGAGGAAGAATGACTTCCACATTCGCCTCCATGGATCTCAGCGAGCAAGTCGCAGCCTTCCCCCTGGGTTATGCACCGCAATAGGATGTGGTTGGCGCCACGCCGGTAGAGATCCCCCTCTACCAGCGCGTACTCTTAGCCATACGCACAATCCGTTCAGCGGTTGCATGTTCATCAGGGAGGATATTGTCCTTCAAGTAGTCCCGGATCTCCGTGATCCATGCATCGGGTCTGACTTGAGCTTCTGGATCTTGAGCGCTGGGTTGCACGGAGTCCCCAGTGACACTTACGATCCTTGGCGGCATCCATGGCTGTAGGGCCGCCGGGACCGCCAGCTTCGAGGTGCTGGTCAAGCCCCCTTCGCCCGGCTCGGCGGGCCGGGCTGTGGGCCGCAGCAACGTCCTCTCGAAAACTCCTTCAGGGACAGGGGCTCCGGTGGAAGCTTTCGTTGAAAGGTCGTCGGCTGCGGCATTACCAGCGCGCGGTACGTGGTGCAGGTCCAAGACGAGGAATTCTTTCTCCAACATCCGCACGTGAAGCAGATACGGAGCTAGCTGTGGGTCATTGCAAGAGCATTCGCCCTTGACTTGCTTGATGACCAGCTGGGAGTCGCCCTGTGCCAACAACTGGCGAGCGCCTAAAGACAGGGCTGTCTGCAGGCCAAAGATGAGTGCATCATACTCCGCCATGTTGTTGGTTGCCTTGAAATTGAGACGCACCATATACCCAAACTGTTCCCCCGATGGCATGAGGAGCAGTACGCCGGCACCGGACCCCTGCTTTCGCGAGGAGCCGTCGAAGAAGAGTGTCCAGTGGGGTTCAGTGAAGACCGGAGCTTTGGGCTCTGGCTCTCCGCCTTCATGGCCCCCTGGGTCAGTCTTCGTTGGTGTCCACTCCGCCACAAAGTCAGCCAATGCTTGGCTCTTAACTGCATGACGTGGGAGGAAGTCCAGCTCAAACTCCACCAGCTCCGCCGCCCATTTAGCAACATTGCCAGTCGCATGGGGGCTGTGAAGAATTGTCTTCAGCGGATACGAGGTGACTATCGAGACCCGGTGGGCCTGGAAGTAGTGGCGGAGCTTCCTTGAGGCCACGAGAACCGCATACAGCAGCTTGTGGACTTCTAGGTACCTTGTCTTGGCCTCATGAAGTACTTCACTGATGTAATAGACAGGCCTCTGTATGGTTCGGACCCTCCCTCTTAGGCTTGGGAGCTCCTCGTCCATTGGCCTCGGGCCGCTGGAGGTGGGTGGACCCACGGGGGCCTCCGGGAACTGGGACCCGGAGGCCTTCAAGCTTTCTTGATCATCCGGGAGCTCCGGGGGGTCTCGAAGGACCTCCGGGAGATCCCAATGGGACCCTGGAGATTTATCTTGGGGGTCCGGGAGGCCGTCCTGGGCCTCCGGGAGGTCGTCTTGGACCTTCAGGGGGTCCGGGAGACCGTCTTGGCCCTGCGGGCCCCCCTGGTGTCTGTCTTCTGCTACCGGAGCAGGTTGCGAGGGCGAGAGGTCTGGTCACTCTGTGACGAGGACCATACTCACCACTTCAGCTGTCGCCGCGATGTAGAGCAGAAGGTGCTCTCCGGGCTCAGGGGCTACCATTATAGGCAGGGTTGTCAGGAGTCGCTTCAACTCCTGGAAAGCCTCTTCTACTTCGTCAGTCCAGGCAAAGGGGCCTGACTTGCGCAGGAGCTTAAAGAAAGGGAGTGCCCACTCTGCTAGCATCGGTATAAACCGACTCAGCGCGGCTAGACATCCCGTGAGTTTCTGGACATCCTTGACGCGGGCAGGGGGCCGCATCAAGTCGATGGCCTTGATCTTCTCTGGGTTGGCCTCAATCCCTCGGTGCGAGACCAGGAACCCTAAGAGCTTCCCAGAGGACACGCCGAACACACATTTATCTGGGTTCAGCTTGGTGCGCGAAGAGTGCAACTTGTCAAAGACTAAAGCTAGGTTATCTAGTAGGGATGAACCCTGCTTGACCTTGACAACTATGTCATCGACATACACCTCAACCAGGTCTCTTATTAACTCCCCAAAGGTTTTGTGCATTGCCCGCACAAAGGTGGGGAGTGCATTCTTTAGGCCGTAAGGCATAGACACATAGCAATAAAGGCCGTCTACTGTGATGAAGGAGGTGTGCTCCTCGTCCTCCCTAGACATGGGGATCTGATGGAAACCCGAGTAGGCGTCTAGGAAGCACAGTATATCACAGCCTGACGTTGAGTCTACTATTTGATCTATTCTGGGGAGAGGGAATGGATCTTTAGGACATGCCTTATTGAGACTGGTGTAGTCGATGCACATCCGGAGCTTCCCACCGGCCTTCGGGACAACGACGGGGTTCGCCAACCATTGAGGGTGGTGGACCTCCCGTATGAAGCCAGCGTCCAGCAGCATCTTGACTTCTTCACGGATGAAGTTTTGCCGCTCGATGGACTGCTTGCGGGGCTTCTGTTGAACCGGCCGGGCGTCGGGGAAGACTTTCAAGTGGTGCTCGATCACCTCCCTGGGGATCCCCGGCATCTGTGACGGCTGCCATGCAAACACGTCGACGTTGTGCCGGAGGAAGGTGACGAGCGCGCCTTCCTATTTGCTATCCAGGCCCCCGGCTACCCGGGTGGTCTGGGTAGCTTCGGCGCCGACTTGGACGACCTTTAAGGGGACGCCGCCCTCATCGAGAGGTTGCACACGGGGTGCTGTGGTGGAAGCACGGTGACGTGCGCTCGGGCGGAGCTGGTCCGGCTCCGTATTGCCGGGGGCTGATGCCCCAGCTGTTGCGAGTGCTTGGAGCTTCTCCAGGGCCGACACTGCAGCAGTGCGGTCCCCACGAATCCTGAGAACGCCCGTCGGAGTTGGCATCTTCAGGACGAGGTAGCCGTAGTGGGCTACAGCCATGAACCGATACAGGGCTGGCCTGCCGATTATGGCGTTGAAGGGGAGGTCTATATCCGCTACGTCGAACAGAATGTACTCTGTTCGATAGCTGTCCGGAGCCCCGAAGGTCACCGGGAGACTAATGTCGCCGTAGGGGATAACCTGTCCCGGCCCTACCCCTGAGAACGGGCTCAACGGGGTGAGATTGGCCATCGGGACCTGCAGCTTCTGGAAAGCTGCACGGCTGATGAGGTTCAGCCCAGCCCCTCCATCTACCAAAACGTGGTACATTCTCACGTTGGCGATGGTAGGGGCCACCAGGAGCGGTAGTTGGCCGGCCCCAGCCATGTTCCTGGGGCAGTCGGTGGCGTCAAAGCTCATGGGGGTCCCCATCCACTTAAGGTGCGGTGCAGCACTCGGGAGTGGCCCACCGACGCTACCGCTCGGCGCAGAGTCTTGACTGCGCTTCAGGACGAGGGGTCGGCGGACCCGCCGTATATGATGTAGAGCTTCTTCCGACGCTCGTCGTCGCTGGAGCCGGAGTCCTCACGATTGCATGCCGCCTTCACGACACGCTGAGGCTCCTGGATCTCCTCTGGGTGGTCGATGTTGTCTGGAACATCCACCCCCTGCTCATCTTCCTTTGGACGGAAGGGCAGGGCATCAGCCCGCTGCCGCTTCCCCTTGCGGAAACGCTCTGCGAGCCTTCGGATCTCCCAGCACTCAGCAGTAGTGTGGCGACAGCTGCCGTGCACGGGGCACATGTTGTCCTGGCTATCTTCCGGGGTCGGTGACTTTCGCTGCCTCTTGTCAGGGCGCGGCCCCCGAGCCCCACTGAGCGTCGCCGCAGTGACAACTTGGGTCACGGCCGGCGGTCTTATCTTGCTTCTGCCCCGGCTCTTGGTCTTCCTGCTGCCTCCATAGGGAGTAGGACCAGGTCTGGGCAGCCCTCCTGACTCGGAGGATTGCTGTGAGTGCCAGTTCCGTCCCTCGGCTGCCCTGGCGCACTTGTCCGCCAGGCTGAAGAGCTCAGAGGCATCGCGGACCTCCCTGGCCGCGAGTTTCTCAAGCATCTTCTTGTCTCGGACACATGTCGGAACGCCACCACCACAGAAGCATTTTGAATGTGTTGGATGGTGTTCCGCACCTGGGAGAACCGCTGGATGAAAGAGCGCAGCGGCTCCCCAGGTTGTTGTTGGATGGCGTGGAGGTCAAGCTCCGTGCCAGGCTGGGTGTAGGAACTGCCGAAGTTGGCTATGAACTGTCGGCAAAGCTCCCCCCAGGAAGTTACGGAACCCTGGGGGAGGTTCATGAGCCAAGACCGAGCTGGGCCAGTCAAGGCGACAGGGAAGTAATTGGCCATGACGGCTTCATTCCCTCCTGCGGCAAGCATGGCGGTGGAATAGATCTGGAGGAATTCCGCCGGGTTGACACTGCCGTCGTACTTCTCAGGCAGGAGTGGCCGAAACTTGCGCGGCCATTTCGCGAAGCGAAGGTGGGGCGCGAGGGCCGCACACCCTGCTTCTCTCGCCGCAGGTTCTGATGCCGCGAACGCTTGGTTCGCACTGAGCACCGCATGCCCCGGCATGGGCAAGGCTGCACCATAGGCCGGGGGCGCCATATGCAGGATATACGGCCGTGGCATATTCTGCACGGCACAGGCCTGGGGCAGAGATCGCGTGGCGACGGTCTGCTCTTCAGGCTGGGTCGAGGCCGACGTCATGCTGTCGTCAGCCTCTTGGTGGCGACGCCTTTCTCGGTGCCGCTCGAGGTATACCCGGGCATCTTGACCCAGGTGACACCATTCCAGCTCTGTCCTCAGATCTATTGACTGGGGGCTGGTAGAGCTGGAGTCTGCCGTCTGCTCGCCATCCAATGGTGCGCGCATCAGCGACACAACCGATTGGCCAGAGCGTCGTCCCCGCCGAGGTCGAGGGCTTGCGGCGGCGACGACGAGACGGTCTACCTCTCGGATCCACTGCCGGGTCGCTGCCTGAGGCGCGTCCCCAGCGGGTGGATTGTACAGTAGCGCTCTCGCCACAGCTAATGCACCCCCACTGGGCATGCCGAGCGCTACTGGAGACTTGAAGCTGGTTGGAGCCTGCATTGCCGGGGTCGGCGCTGCCAGAGCCGGTTGCTGGCTCCCAGCTGGTACCGACACACTCCGTCCCGAGTGTGTTGACATGTACTCCCCCCTGGTCGCGGTCTGCCACAGAGGCGAGGGGGGAGAGTTTGCCGCTGAAGGAAGCTTGGTCATCTTCGTCGGCGGAAACTCGTCGCGCTAGGAGAAAAGCCCCCTACCTGGCGCGCCAAATGTCGAAGTGTTCGGTCGACACTTCCCCCGGGCCTGCACTGGGCAGCCCGCGGAGGTTCTTTTTTCGGTGGGGCTAGTTCCTAGCGGAGAGCTTGCGCAGATGGAACGAGTTAGTAAGAGCTTGACACGGCGAGTTTTACATGGTTCAGGCCACCGGAGCATAAAACCCTACGTCCACGGCGAGCTATGGAGCTCGCTGTATTGCTTGGTGCTCAGGACCGGAGGCCTGAGCTCGGGGGTGAGTTACAGCTTGAGAGTGTATGGCTAGCGTATGAGTTGCAAAATGCGAACCCTTGCTATCGACGCCTACCCGAGCCTTTTATAGTCTAAGACTCGGGCGGCTTACAAGGGGAGCCGGGACCCGACAGGTGGTCCCGGGAAGATTGTCTATTATCTACCATATCTGCAGTTATGCCGGTAGTTGTCTCTGGCCGAAGGCTTCTGAGTCTTCATCTTACCGCCCTGCCCAAGCTGCATGCTAGTCGTAGTGGTTGATGACGGAGCAGGCGGCATGGGATGTCTTGTCGCGGCATTTAGTGGCTGGCAGGTTCTGACACCACGCGGCAGTCTATGATGCGACTGGGCGCAACGGCACCTGACAGAAGCGTGCTCCGCGTTTCCGCGTCTTGGGAAGACGCAGGCCTTGAATACCTTGTACGGGCAAGGTGTGGGGCGCCTTTACGCCCGCTGCCTACCGCTCGGGGGGAGGCAGCACCGTTCTTCTGGCCACGTGGCTGGTCCGGAGCCCTTCTCTGAGGAGAGAAGGGTCCGGCCTGCGGGGCACGTGGAGCCTCCGGACCTCTCCCCGCGGAGGGGGAGGTCCGGGTTCTGTTTGCCACGTGGCGGGCCCGGAGCTCTCCTCTGAGGAGAGGGAGGTCCGGCCCCGCCGGACGCGTGGCGCCTTCGGAGCTCTCCCTGCGGAGAAGGGCGAGTACCTTAGACATTTTACCTTGTGCGCGGGGGTACCCCATATCTCAGGTACCGACAACCTTTTTATAAAGTTCTATTGTTTTGAGCACTTACTTGAGTAACATTATTTCTTGCACTAGAGTCTTGTTTGAAAACCCAATTGCATAGCCAAGAAAGCCATGGGTTGGGATTAGGATTGAAAACCCCGTTAGCTACTGCAATGCTAAGATAGTGTAGGATTCGGTACAAATCGAGTAGTTGGAACTACTCGCGAGCATAGGCTAGAGGCACTCGACTCGGGTAGAGATAGCACATGATACACATGGCAAGAAAAATGAGACTGAGCGGAGAGTAAGGGCAGCAGGACTTTGGGGCCTGTGTGCTATAGCTCCACTTGTGTCGATTGAGGACCGAGCCGTGTGCGGGCCTGTTGAACAAGCTAGAACAGTACCGAAGACCAACCGGCTATATGGGAACCGGGAAACCGATGTAACTCGGGTAGCTGGGAGTTGAGGCATAGCTGGTCGTTAAGAGGGTAGGCTGAGAGCTCAAGGTGTAAATCGGCTGGCGGCATTGAGATGCGCGTGCAGAGACCTCTTGCTCGGGATGATTGGACCGGTTCAACATTTGGCTAACGGGTGAAAGGTGGTTGCGTACGACGTCCGTGATGGTTGCTGTAGGCAATATCGAGTACGGGCATACGTGATGGGTTATTCGGGTAACCCTGCAGGTGTAAATCGATTATAATCGCCGTCCCTCGCGGTCAGTGAGTACCACTTGTTCACTGTACCGTGACGTAGAAAGAACAGGCTAGATACATGTTAAAATGTTGCTGATTTAAAGATGAACTTTGATTGTTAATGATTTGTTGTAGTGTAGAGCTAACTAAAGTTCCTTTCAACTTTGGGCAAAGTACATGAGAGAAATGCGTTTCTTGTTTGATTGCGGCTCTCTCATGTGCCTTCGCGTAAGGTTCTCCACAACCTGCTGCTAAAACTTGAAAGTAAGGTTCCACTAAGTAGGCGAGTCCTTGCAACTTGTTTTATCTCCTGTACCTATCACCCCTAATGTAGAAGTTCCATGTTTAGGAGAGACGGGTCAGTCTTGCTGAGCCTTCATGCTCACTGCTTGTGTTTGAAGCTTTTGCAGGGTTCTATGAGGAAGGAACTCCCAAGGAGGAGATGGAACCCCAGGAGGGGAACCCCGTCGAGTGGGAGTCGTGCACACCACCGTGTTAGTGTGTGTGTGTGTGTGTGTGTGCTAGTGGGGACACCCGGGTGGGAGAATGGTGATTCGAGCCTGCCGGTGAAACCTCAGTGAGTCCATACATCCAGTAGCCCCTTTGTAAATGCTATTTTGTGATCTCTTGGACATACACCGACGGTTGTGTACTAGCATAATGGAGGTTTTGCAGTCACCGAAGGGTGACGAAATCACAAACTTACGGGTAAAGTGGTGCCACCTCTGCAGAGTGTAAAACTATCATGATAGCCATGCTTCCGATCACAAGCACCTGGCCAACTCACATGATTAGAGGAAAAATTTGGGACGGATATTCACTATGGTTATGGTATGGTCATTGGGATTGGTTTGGGGACTGTTTTGAGTCATGAAAACGAGTTTGGCTTCGGTTATATGAATATGAGATGGTTATGAATATTTATGAGCATGAGTTGAACTTGAGAAAGATTAATGGCTGGTTGAGACTTGAGAAAAGGTGATTTATGATGAAAGAATGTTGCTGTTTTACTTGACTATATTGGGATTAAATTCATCTAGACTTAGTTGCTGTTTTTACCATGTTTGTGAAATAAAACTTTGCTTGCTGCAATGAGCCTTTTTATTTCCTACCCTGTTATAAGCTACATTTCATACTTTTCCCGTAATTGCTGAGTACGACATGTACTGTCACACCCGGTTTCTCCGAAGAACAATCGAGTGAATATCACATGTATGCCAGGATCATTTTCTCATACATGTGATGACAAATAGTGAAGCATCATTTATTACAAGCCAGGTGTCGAATATAAATAAGTCTTACATAGCATATGTCTCGATGGACGATAATAAGTTCATGACAAGTAAATAAACTAGCAGTGGAAATATTATTCTTGTGGGCTCCGTCACAGGCGTTGCCCGGGGGACTCCATGAACCTAGAATCCTTCTTTGGGTCCGAAGTCTTGGTCATTAAACACCACCTCATCCCTTTGACCTGAGCAGCAATTTAAACCAACAAATATGCAAGTTTGAGTACCGTGGGTACTCAGCAAGTGTGGGAAAGTTATGTCATGCATGGCTAGAGCAAGGAGAGGTTCAAGTCATGGTTAAAGCACTACGCAATTATTACCTACCACCTTAGCTTATTAAGCACCTACATTACTACACAGGTGAAATGGTCCCAATCTCCCAACCCATCATCAAAATCAAGTAACCATAATCATCATATCTAATGTCAAGCTCCCCGCTTAACATCCTCAACTTTCAAATCCATCATCCTCTAATCATGAATAAGTCCAGGCCGCTCTTGACCGTGAGCACGGCTGTCATGACAGTTTTGACTCTGCAGAGTTTGCACCACTGTACCCACAAGTAGTGATTTCATCCCCCGTTGCTGGGTGGACTAAAAGAACCTCCATTATGCCAGTGGCTACGAACCACATTCACACTTCCCAGGTGTGTAGCCAGGAGATCACTACGAAGCCTTTACAAAGGGATTCCCGACGAGCGTGGGCCCACTGAGGTTTCACCCCTAACAGCATACAAGAGGCTCCAACCCCGCTGCAGTGGCCCCCTCTTGAGCCTTGCGGTTCATATGGTAGTCCAGCTGACACCTATTTCCCGCACCATCCAACACAGCCATACTACGCCGGGGATACACCTAATTAATTGGCCAAGCTGCCCTATCTCAGCATGTGGTTGGCACGGTAAAGCCAGGTTACATGCTCCATGAACCGGTCCTTAGGATCCAGGCAAGTACTAAACACAAACCCAAGTGTCGTGCACCCAGCACCAACCAAATCATCCAACTTGCCTTGATCCCTACCTCTACATATCTCAGAACATCTCATTCGAGAGTATGGTAAATAAACTGATGATCTCATATCCCAATTATCCCATTCTAAGCATGGCTAAGCATAAGCATGTAAATAAATGATATGATAAAATAAATCCCAATCCCAAGATACAAGGAAACAAGATAATGCAATTCTAGGGAAACTTCCTAGCATGGGTTTCATATTTCAATTGACAATGCAAATAATTCTATCTACACATCCTAGCATAGGATCAAAGTGGTCAAGGACACTTGCCTTCTTCTTGCTGCTCTGAGAATTGAAAGTCTTGGTCTTGGAAGGGGAGAACTTGCTCTGGGGCAGGTTCTACTCATGCCAATACACATAGCAAAAGAAAACACAATCCATAAGACATAGTTCACGCTTGCACTTCATACAAACCACACATTCACATTTATGAAAGTCATTCACATTTCTATGTGTTGTGGTTATTCTATGTGTGTTGATTTTTGGCTTACATGCACTTTTAAACATGTTCATATGTTTTCTAACTTTTGTATTCAGATTTATGTTTGCACACTATATATGAGTTTCCCATTTGAACAAATTCTTTATATTCAATTGATACACATCTTAGCTACCAAGTATGCATGGAAGGTATTTTCCTACTGCAAATGGGTTTTCAGACCTTCTACCAAACCCTAAACTGAAATCTTTGGATTTGGAGACTTCATTTATCCTTTTATAGTTATGCATACCTACTTTCCTATATTTTAAGATTTATTTTCTATACCTAATTGTGAAGTTTATTATGAAAATAATAAGACACATCATCTAAACAGAATAGGTTCTGACCTAAAATATTAAATAACATATTTTTGAACTTCTCCTCTGATGTGAACTAATTTACATTTTTTACCAATTTTCAGAATTATTTTCTAACCTAAAAATGTGTCCCTATAACTAATAAATGTGAATAATCAATTAGACAGATTCATTTCAACTTAAAATTTATTTTTAACTCACTCCAAAGTTTTTCATGTGCTAGGAGAGTTAAAATTTGAATTTACAATGTGTTTGTCCTATCTTTTAAATTTTAAATACTAATCACATATTCAAATTCCTAAATTTAGTATCATATAGGGTTAAAAAGGTAAACTCACCCCACTACAGGGTCTATTATATTATTTTAAGAATTTCCAGGGTCTTAACTATGCATAACAGAGGGGTTTCGCTAATTTTTATTAAGTCCAGGGGCTAAAACTGATTTTTAATTGAATTTACATAAATTTCTGAAGTTCCAGGGGCTAGATCAGAAGTTTCCGGGGCTAGCTCGTATTTTCCGAGATCCCTAGGGGGTAGAGCGTAAGAATCCTGGCCTTTATAACGCGGGGCTGACGTGGACCGTCCGATTTAAAAAAGACGGCTGAGATTATAACGCCGAACCGGTACGTGGGGATTTAAATTCTACCGTGCGATTTAAAATAAATGGCGCACAAGCGGCCACGTCGCTCTGATCAAACGCGGGTGGCGCTGCCTGGCTGCGCGCGGCGGCGGGAGGCGGCGATCTCACCGGAGAGCTTCGGATCTTCGTAAATTCTTCCTAAAACTGGGGTTTTATTGCATAGATCGGTAGAGGGGAGGTCAGGGATCTCACCTCGGTGGTTTTCTTGAGCTCGGAGGTCCTGGAAGGCGGTCGGCGACGAGGTCCGAGGTAAATTCACAGTGAGGCTCATCGGCGCTGTGTTTGAAGCGCAAACCGACGAGTTTTCTGCACCTGCGTGGTTCCCCGGAGGCGGTGGATCAAGATCAGCGCGTTAGATCAGAAATCCCGAGCGAAGATCGAGCGAAATTGGCTGGAGAAACTCAGGTTCTCACCGGAAGGAAAAGCGGCTGATCTTGGGTGAATATCGGGAAGATGACGTTGTTTATATAGCCGGCGAGGGGCGGCGTTCGGTTGTGATCGAGTTTGCGTCGTCCAGAACCGAAATTTGGCTGGGATACGCGAGTATCCGGGGCGATTTTGATTCGGAGGTGAGAATAGTCCCGGCCGGCCGAGCGCGGGCGCGAGGAGGAAGAAGGATGGCGGGCCCCGCGTGTCAGTGGGAAAGAGGGGGGCGTGCGGCTGAGTGCTGGCGCGGGGGTGAGTGGGCCGGCTGGTGGGTTTCGGCCCACTGGCCGGGGAGGTTTATTTTTTTTCTTTTTCTTTTTCTTTTTCATTTCTGTTTTGAGTTTAATTTGAATTCCAGTTTGAATTTGAATTTTTGCACCACATGCAATACGTCCAAAAATTTTTAAATTCCCCTCTTAACAGGTTTTGGGGTGTTACATATACTCACCCTTGTATTATCACATAAACATCAGCAACAGGAGAAGAGTACTTCGAGGATCATGTGGTGTACTAGGCGTGTGAGCTATCGTCAACATGCCTGTGGAGCTGAAGATGGAGCCTGCTGCTGTTTAGTTGTTTCCGCTATCGTTTAGAGACTTCCGCTGCAAGAATAAGATACACATGCATGAGTGAGACAATGGGTTGATGTAATAAAGCACTTAAACCCTATTTGTTCGTGGTTATATTCTGAATTCAGTTTGTGGATTACATGTGTATGTGTGATGAACATCCTGGGCACACATATGCATTAACTTTGTTCTGTTTTCGGAACCGGGTGTCACAGATTGTTCGTGATTGCTTCATAGCTTCTGAAGTTTTGGAGCTATTTTCTTCCTTCTCGAAAGTTTATCATGTCCTATTTATAGATGCCGGTCATCAGGAGCACAACACGCATAAGTACTCGTTCACCACCACGTGGGAGTGCACTTAACCCCATTGAGGTATCCGATGGACCATATTGGGAGGAGGTGAAGACAAAACCTCATGATGAAGATGAAGTCAATCGCTATATGCATGAGGAAGAGGACCCGGAAGAAGTGGAACCATTCGAAGATGACAAGGAAGATGATCCACAAGAACGGCATTGGTACGCACCTCAGGAGGAGTTTCACGCGGGCTTACACCCCGTGGAGCCTCATGAAGCTATGTCGGGAGGAGATGAACCCAAGGAGGAGCCACCCATTGCTGAGACCAATAATGAAGGTGATGAATGGGCCAATCATTCAGTTCAAGAATTTCGGTCTGACGGAATGGAAGGAGGACACATATCTAGGGAGCTCAAAGAATTTCTGGATTGCTGCAGCTTATACCCGGAATATCATCTCAAGAAAGTCTCTCGTCTCGGACATGAAGAGTGGAAGGCAGAAGTAACCATCCTATATAATGGTAGGGTTGTCACTGGGCACTTCGCACCCAAATGGAGAGCCACAAGGGCAGAAGCTATCGATGATGCTGCACGGGATGCACTCACCGGACTGTGTTACGCCTTCCGTGAGCAGCTTGAGGACACAACTTTTGAGGTGCACCCATATCGGAAGAGTGGTACAAGGGAGATCATTGGACCCCATGTAACCACCCTTTCCAACCCACAAGCTGCTGACAAGTCACAAAGGTTGCTCGTGGAGTTAGGAAACCGCTACGCAAGCGCACAAGAATAGATCCGTTACCTCCGCAAGAAGCTGTATTTGCTGGAGAAACAAGAGGAGACTCGCGCCAACGCGGGAGCGAATAGAGCACCAGCACCTTCTAACCCTACATGGACTGCTGACTCACCATGGCGTGCACCCATGTATGGACCACCCCCATCACACGGCGGGAACAGCACCAGTTCACATGAGTAAGTTTAGGACTCCCATTGAATAAGCTGTAATAGGAACGTGTAAATCGTGGTAGCATGAATAGGAGTGGTGTGTTGAACTTTTGTGATGATTGGTTGTGTTTGTGTGCTGGTGTGAGTTGTGGGACGCTTCGGCGAATGACCACATCCACACATAGTGGACAGATGTGAGATGCTTCAGCGTGTGTTCACATCCTCATATTTAGTTCATACACCTGGATGCATATAGTCGGGGGGAACAATCTAAACTTCTATTTTCTATTCTACTCAACTCTCTCTCACAGATGATGTGGGAAAACGCCAGCCATCAAAGGAGGAACGTTCGTGGCAACCCTGAACCACAAGAGAATGGCAACGTTGAAGTTCCTGAAAATGCTAACCCAGGGGCTGATGCAAACAACCTTGAACGGTTGACAGCTATGCAGAACCAGCTCATGCAAACTATGATACAAACTTTGGGAAGCTGCAAGCCAACAACAACAACAATCCTAACCCCATTCCTGCACCCCCACCGCCACCACCACTACCACCACCGGCTCACAACAGATTGGGAGAGTTCATGAGGACTCGAGCGCTTACTTTTGCACAAGCTAATGATCCCATGGAGGCTGATGATTGGTCGAAATCCATGGAAAAGAAGCTTGCTATTGTTAAGTGCAATGATCAGGAGAAAGTTCTCTTCGCATTGCACCAACTCATGGGAGCAGCCGCTAACTGGTGGGACGCTCTCTGCAATGCTCATGTCAACCAGGAGACAATTACTTGGGCTGAATTCAAGGAGAGTTTCCGCTCTCATTACGTCCCTGCTGGAATCTTGGTGCTTAAAAGGCAAGAGTTCGAAGGCCTCCGCCAAGGAAAGAAGAGCGTGAATGAGTACCTCAACAAGTTCACGCAGCTGTCAAGGTATGCTCCCGAAGACGTCAACTCAGATCAAAGGAAGCAATACTTGTTCATGAGAGGATTGAACAATGAGATCCAAGTACAACTGCTCAACAATGATTATGCAAACTTCCAGAAGCTCGTTGACAAAGCTATAGTGGTTGAGAGCAAGATCCGTGAGATTGAGCAAGAGGGCAAGAGGAAGATGCCATACCAGCCACAAGGGAGCAATGTACGTCCCCGTTTCATGCCACCAGCTGCACCACAGTATAGCTCGTCCGCTTCTACTTTCCGCCCTGCAAACCCACTTCGCTCTAATCAATCACCGCAGCAATGTCCTGTTATGCAAGCACCTCGTATGCCTTTGCCTCCTGCGCCCCGTCCCAACATGGGCGCCTATGCTCAAAACCACCCTCGCCCCAACGTTCCTGCTATTTTGGGCAACAAAGCATGCTTTTCATGCGGAGAGGCGGAACACTTTTCAAGTCAATGCCCGAAGAAAGGCCTTGGACAGCCGACCAACACACCAAAAAAGAACCCACGGCCGAATGGAGGAGCTACGCAAGGTAACCGTGGGCAGCAGAACTACGCTCGTGGCAACGTGAATCATGTCTCCGCTGAGGAAGCGCAACAAGCTGATGATGTCATGGTTGGTATGTTCCTTGCCAACTCCAACCCAGCCACTGTTTTATTTTATTCCGGAGCATCGCATTCATTCATATCATCCAAGTACGTTGCCAAGTATAATATGCCCATATAACACATGAAACACACTATGTTGGTTAATTTTCCCGGTGGAGAGATGAGGACTAATATAGTATGTCCGAAAGTAAACCTTAAAATAAGGGGGGTAGACTTTATTGCCAACCTTATTGTCTTGGATTCCCAAGGGATTGATATAATACTTGGAATGGATTGGTTAAGCAAGCACAACGGAGTAATTCAATGTGCTGAGAGGAGCGTGCAGTTGACAAATTAGCACGGTACTCGTATTGAGTTCGAGTTAGCCCAACCGGAAACCGAGAAGGCAGCATTGAACCACGTCGAAGAAGCAACATTGGAAAGCATTCAGGTGGTTCAAGAATTTTCAGCTGTGTTCCCGGAAGAACTTCCTGGTATGCCACCTGACCGGAACATTGAATTTGCCATTGTTTTAGTACCTGGAACTGCACCTATAGCGAAAAGGCCATATAGGATGCCCGCTAATGAACTAGTGGAACTCAAGAAGCAAATTCAGGAGCAGCTAGAAAAGGGTTTTATACGCCCAAGCTCGTCACCATGGGGAGCCCCCGTGCTCTTCGTAGACAAGAAGGATGGGACCCAAAGGATGTGTGTGGACTATAGGTCTCTCAATGAGGTGACGATCAAGAATAAATACCCGCTGCCCCGTATAGAGGACCTATTCGACCAAATGAAAGGTGCCCAAATTTTCTCCAAGATTGATCTTCGGTCGGGATACTTCCAGCTGAAGATTAAGCCCTCCGACATACCCAATTCTGCATTTCAAACACGGTATGGTTCATATGAATATACCGTTATGTCTTTTGGGTTAACGAATGCACCCGCATACTTTATGTACCTTATGAATAAGGTCTTCATGGAGTACTTGGACAAGTTCGTCATGGTTTTAATCGACGATATCATGGTGTATTCAAAAAGCGAGGAAGAGCATGAAGAACATTTGAGATTGACATTGCAGAAACTGCTAGAGCATCAATTGTATGCCAAGTTCAGCAAGTGTCAATTTTGGCTAAAGGAGATATTGTTCCTAGGCCACATCATCTCTGAGAGAGGAGTATCGGTTGATCCTGGAAAAGTGGAAGATGTTCTGAAGTGGAACCAACCGCAGAATTGAGAGATATTCGGAGTTTCCTTGGGATGGCTGGATAATACCGACGATTCATCAAGGATTTCTCCAAAATAGCGAAGCCTATGACTGAATTGCTAATGAAGGGAAAAGAATTTCAGTGGACACCAGTGTGCAAAGAAAGTTTTGAGGAGCTCAAGAAAAGACTAACCACAGCGCCGGTTTTGGTATTGCCGGACGTGAGCAAGAGTTTCGATATATATTGTGACGCATCAAGACAAGGGATCGGGGGTGTGCTCATGCAAGATGGACAAGTGGTAGCCTATGCATCAGGACAACTAAAGAAGCACGAGCTGAATTACCCCACACATGACTTGGAACTTGCAGCCGTGGTACATGCCTTGAAGATTTGGAGGCATTATATCCTCGACCACCAATGTGAGATCTATACGGATCACAAAAGCCTCAAGTATATATTCACGCAAACAGATCTGAATTTACGGCAATGTAGATGGTTGGAACTCATCAAAGATTATGATGTTGGAATCAATTATCACCCCTGAAAGTCCAATGTAGTAGCTGATGCGTTGAGCCGAAAGGGAGCATGTCACTAACTCACGGTTCGGGAGCTACCGCCCGAGCTGCGCAAGGAGTTCGAACGGTTACATCTCGGGTTCTTGAACGAGATGGAAGTGATAGAACTCAACTCTTCGCTTGAGCAAGAGATACGAGATGGCCAAGCAACGGATGAGGAAATCAAGGAAAGAATCCGACAAGGCATAGAAAAGGATTTCAAGGAAGACGAGAAGGGCACACTTTGGTTATCGAAAAGGATTTGTGTGCTTAACATGAAGCACATCCGCGACACGATATTAAACGAGTCACATGACTCACCTCATTCCATACATCCCGGATGTACAAAGATGTACAAGGACCTGAAAACTTGCTATCGGTGGGATGGTATGGAAAGGGACATAGCTGAATATGTTGCCTTATGCGACACGTGCCAACGGGTGAAGGTCGAACATCAAAGACCCGCTGGACTGTTGCAGCCATTGAATGTACCCGAGTGGAAGTGGGAAGACATCAGCATGGATTTCATTGTCGAATTGCCACGTACTTGGTCGGGTTATGACTCCATTTGGGTTATTGTGGACCGATTGACGAAAACAGCCCATTTCCTTCCTGTTAGAACCACGTACTGCGTCGCAGAACTAGCCGAGATGTATATGAAGCAAATCGTGTGTCGCCATGGAGTTCCGAAGAGGATAGTTTCAGATCAGGATTCTCAATTTACCTCTAGGTTTTGGAAGAAGCTGCATGAAGCCATGGGTACACGGTTGAATTTCAGCTCCGCTTATCACCCGCACACTGACGGGCAAACTGAGAGGACAAATCAAATTTTGGAAGACATGTTGAGAGCTTGCTCCTTGAAACATGGGCGCAGTTGGGATAAGAGCTTGCCGTATGCTGAATTCTCATACAACAACAGCTATCAAGCAAGCTTGAAGATGTCACCTTTTGAAGCATTGTATGGTAGATGGTGTAGAACGCCACTGTTCTGGAATGCGAGTGGAGAGAGCCAAGTGTTTGGACCCGAAGTGCTGCAAGACGCCGAAAAGCAAGTCTAAACGATACGAGAAAATTTGAAGGCTTCCCAGTCATGACAAAAAAGTTATGCGGACAATAGGCATAGAAGATTGACCTTCGAAGTAGGAGACTTTGTGTACCTTAAGGTATCGCCTATCCGAGGCCAACGGCGGTTCAACATCAAGGGCAAATTAGCATCTCGCTACATCTGGCCATTTAAGATTTTGGGCAAGCGAGGAGAAGTAGCCTATCAACTAGAGCTGCCAAAGCATCTCTCCGACGTACACGACGTGTTTCATGTATCCCAACTCAAGAAGTTCTTAAGAGTACCAGAAGAACATGTACCGATGGATGAGCTTGAGCTTCAAGAGGATCTGACCTATGTGGAGCACCCCATCCAAATTTTGGACGTGAAGGAAAGGGTCACGAGGAACAAAGTGATCCGTTGGTGCAAGGTACAGCGGAGCCATCACACGGAAGCCGAAACTACATGGCAGCGTGAGGAAGACCTTAAGGCAGAATTCCCTCATCTATTCTCTACTCTATCGAATCTCCAGGGCGAGATTCAGTTTAAGGGGGGTAGGTTTGTAACACCCTCAAATTTATTTCCATGCATTGCATACATTTTTCATATAGAGAAACATTATAAAAGAAGTAGAAATGGAGAAAAGAATCGTATAAATGGTGGAAGGAACCATAGAAATGGAGAAAGAATCATAAAAATGGTGGGGAATGGGAAAAAGGTAGCTGAAATGAGCCAATTCCAATTTGTCAAAGTGCGCTGTCGACACTTCCCCCAGCCCCGCTGGACACGTGGCGCCTTCGGAGCTCACCGCAACGGAGAGTGTGAGGTCCAGCACTTGTGGACACGTGGCGCCTCCGGAGCTCACCCCTACGGAGGGGGTGAGGTCCGGCACTGCTGGACACGTGGCGCCTTCAGAGCTCACCCCTGCGGAGGGTGTGAGGTCCGGCACTGCTGGTCACGTGGCGCCTTCGGAGGTCACCCCTGCGGAGGGGGTGAGGTCCGGCACTGCTGGACATGTGGTGCCCTCGGAGCTCACCCCTGCGGAGGGGGTGAGGTCCGGCACTG
Organism: Neostapfia colusana; assembly: GCA_030760725.1. NCBI lineage: Eukaryota > Viridiplantae > Streptophyta > Magnoliopsida > Poales > Poaceae > Neostapfia > Neostapfia colusana. The sequence continues at coordinate 95,162,621 of JASWHV010000007.1, read as the reverse complement.
CTGGACACATGGCACCCTCGGAGCTCACCCCTGCGGATGGGGTGAGGTCCGGCACTGCTGGCCACGTGGCAGGCCCGGGGCCCGCCTCTGGGGAGAATGGAGGCCTGACCCCGCTAGACACGTGGCACCCTCGGGGCTCGCACCTGCAGAGGGGGCGATGCCCGGCTCTGCTTGCCACGTGGCAGGACCGTGGCTCGCCTCTGAGGAGAGGGGAGGTTCGGCACTGTTGGACACGTGGCGCCTTCAAGGCTCACCCTGCGGAGGGGGCGAGGTCATTAGGCGGTTTTTCTCCTGTGCACGGGGGTACCCGGTACTCAGGGTACTGACACAATTTCCCCAAATTCTCCCCACATTTGGGGAATTTCCCCCACATTGCTGCTGCACCAAATCAATTGGGGAAAAGTTTGTTAGTATTTTGTTCCAATTAGAGTAGGATTCTCCCCCCCTTATAAATAGAACCCAACCCCCCCCCCCCCTTGGCCGCAACCCCTTTCTTTTTTTCACCTCCTAAGTCGGTGACTTGGAGGCCCTATGACACGACCCCATGGTCTTGTCGAGCCAGGATCACGCTGAGGGGTGCTGCGTTGCACAGCACCGGATAACACACATCAAAGGCACAATGCAGAAGCAAAGTTTTATTACATAAAAAGTTTTATGAACATTTTTACAACAAAATATGGTCAGTCTACACTCACGGGCATAGACTACGCATCAACTTCACGTTCATCCCGTGAACGTGTCCTTGCTAGCACGCACGCACACTAACACGGCGGCGTGCACGACTCCCACTCGACGGGGTTCCCCTCCTGGGGTTCCGTCTCCTCCTCGGCAGTCCCTTCCTCATTGAACACTGCAAAAGCTTCAAACACAAGCAGTGAGCACGAAGGCTCAGCAAGACTGACCCGTCTCTCCTAAACATGGAACTTCTACATAAGGGGTGATAGGTACAGGAGATAAAATAAGTTGCAAGGACTCGCCTAATTAGTGGAACCTTAGTTTCAAATTTTAGCAGCAGGATGTGGAGAACCTTACGCTAAGGCACATGAGAGAGCCCCAATCAAACAAGAAACTCGTTTCTCTCATGTACTTTGCCCAAAGTTGAAAGTAACTTTAATTAGCTCTAAACTACAGCAAATCATTAACAATCAAAGTCCATCTTTCAATCAGCAATATTTTAACATGTAACTAGCCTGTTCTTTCTACGTCATGGTACAGTGAACAAGTGGTACTCACTGACCGCGAGGGACAGCGATTATAATCGATTTACACCTGCAGGGTTACCCGAATAACCTGTCACGTACGCCCGTACTCGATGTTTCCTACAGCAACCATCACGGACGCCGTATGCAACCACCTTTCACCCGTTAGCCAAATGTTGAACCGGTCCAATCGTCCCGAGCAAGAGGTCTCTTCATGCGCATCTCAGTGCCGCCAGGCGATTTACTCCTCGAGCTCTCAACCTACCCTCTGAACGACCAGCTATGCCTCAAAACCCAGCAACACGAGTTACATCGGTTTCCCGGTTCCCATATGGCCGGTAGGTCTTCGGTACTGTTCTAGCTTGTTCAACAGGCCCGCACATGGCTCGGTCCTCAATTGACACAAGCGGAGCTATAGCACCCAGGTCCCAAAGTCCTGCTGCCCTTAATCTCCGCTCGGTCTCATTTTCTTGCCATGTGTTTCATTTGCTATCTCTACCCGAGTCGAGTGCCTCTAGCCTATTCTCGCGAGTAGTTCCAACTACTCAACTTGTACCGAATCCTACACTATATTAGAATTGCAGTAGCTAATGGGGTTTTCAATCCTAATCCCAGCCCATGGTTGTCTTGGCTTTGCAATTGGGTTTTCAAACAAGACTCTAATGCAAGCAATAATGATACTCAAAGTAAGTTCTCAAAACAATAAAAGTTTGTAAATAGGTTAATGCAAACCGGAGCTTGCCTTGATGCTCTTGGTCGTAGGCTATCTGTTCTTACGGAGTGATGAAGTCTAAGACTTCAGGCTCCTCCTCAACCTTAGCGACTACATGAGGTAAAAAGTGTATGTATCAATTTAAATGTATTTGATTAGAATTAAACTTGTGAAGGTTGTAAGTCCCACTAGACAGACCCAATGACTCTGAAATTTTTACTGTGGTTTGGATACAACCTAAACAGAGATTTGGCCAAGTTTTAGTTGCAGCAAAGCTAAATTGAGCTCTCCACAAATAATTATGCACTTGACCTTAATTGGAGCTCTTATGGTGTTCTAGGGGGTTTTATGGAGCAAGCCATGCCTTTCTGAAAACTAGATTTTCAGAGGGTTTTAATGGAGTTGGTATCACTTAATTTTAAGGTTCCTATCTAAAGTTATGGGCTAATCAATTTCAGAGAAATTCTGAAAATGTTTCTGAACATTTTCCATTTTCTCTGGAACAGTTTTATTAATCACACCATTAGGTGGATCGAATGAGCTCAATTGGATCTAAAATTTTTATGGTAGCTCAGGGATATTTTGGTGAACATCCCAGCAAAATTTCGGAATTTTCCTCCAAAGGATTCTCCAGTTAAAATTCTAAACAATTTGAAATTTGTAGAATTAATTCTGGAAAAATAAGGATTTTCACGAAGTGAAACTTGATTTGCTGGAAAGTACTCAGAGAGATGAATCCAGCAAAATTTGGTTCACTCGATTTGGAGTTTCCTAGCCAGAGTTATGACGGTTTGAAGTTTGAAAACTTTGAAAATTGAGGAAAAGTTTAAATCTGCCGGTGGGTCCACGGGGACACGTGTTGGGCGCTGGAGCGATGGCACACCGGGGTCCATGGAATTTTTTCGCGCCAGCACACCGGATCCGAGCCGCAGACTGATCCCAATTTAAAATCCGAGCTGCTAACACATGGGCCAACCCGGCTTCCTCTACCTCCCGACACCCGCGTTCGGCCGTCGCGACGTCTCGCCGGAGAGCTCGCCGGCGGCCTCTGTGGTGCTCCAAGCTTTGAAATACGCCAGTTACAGGGGTTCTCAGGATAAGGGTTGTGAAGGCAACTTGTGCGCTACCAGGTCTAGTCTGTGTAGGAACGGATTGAGACTCTCTAACCCTCCCTAGAGAGTGAATTTGACAGAACCGCACCCGAAGGTTGGTCTGTACCAAGAAAGGGGAAAACTGGAAATTCATCGCCGGCGATCAAGCCCTCGGGCTGTGGCTCGGGGGTGAGCATCGCCGGCTCCTAATGCGTCCAGGGACGCCTTAGTTTGGGCGTGACAACCTCCCGGTTGGGCTGTCAACGGGAGCCCGAAGTGCGGCGGATTTAGGTCACTGAACAGAACTCTCGGTATAGCCGCGATCACCTGAGTTTAGCCGATTTCTAGCGAAGGGGAAAGAGAAGGAAAGTCTCTAGTACCTTGTCATAGCTTTGGAGGGAGCGGGGAGGCTGTGATCGTGGCTCTCCGATCGGTTCCGAGCAATCGGCAGTGAGGCGGCGTTTCTTGCGCGAGGAAGCAGAAAGTGAGCTGTTCTCACTCCGATTAGGGTGGCCGCAGGGATAACCAGAGCGCGAGGCGGTTCAGCGGGTCGGGGCGGCAAGAAGCTGCTGTCCTGATCGTGCCTTCACCGTGGCGGCTGCTCGGTCCAGCGCAAGAACCCGAGTGCAGTCTTCAGTCGGCTGAACTCTCTCTAGTGGCTGACATGTGGGTGCCACTCCCTTTTTAACCTCTGAACTTAACTCCATATTACTGTTGTAAACAGTAATCCCCCCAATGCCCATGGTGGTTTGAATTATCTACCCCTGAGCCATTTGAATTGGTTAGAATTCAAATTAGGTTTGGTTTGACTAAATTTCAGCACATATTCATTTTGAAATTCGAATAAAGTTTGAATTTGCTAAACTTAGCTCATGTCAAGATCAACTCCAAATGGAGTGAAAATTGGTGGGTGAGCTCACAAAAATGTGCTGAGTAAGAATATGTCTCCCACTTTTGAATTCATGGGAGGAAAACAGTTTGAATTTGAATTTGAGTTCAAACCACCCTCTTTCTAGCTATACCCAAAAGGACCTCAAAAAGGATTTGAATTTGGGTGAAACTTGGCATGGACATTACTAGCAAGGTGTAGGAGTTTCTCATATGCCCAGCCCCTAGACGATGCATGTAGGAAATGCCACTTTTGCATTGTGTGAGTTTGTTCTCTAATGATCATGTTGATAATGGTTACTTGCTCTTCAAATGTGTTCATCAACTTTCTGCAAATGAGGTGTGTGTGTGTGTGTGGTGATGAACACTTTGAATGTGTCAAAAACTGAGGCCTTTACATTCCTCCCCCCTTAAAAGAATCTCGTCCCGAGATTATAAGGTGAAAATGAGCGGGAGGACGGTGGAAAATTACCGGATATGCGACGTGAAAAAGTCGGGGTAGTTAGCGCGAAGAAATCCTTCGCTCTCCCATGTTGCTTCGTACATGGAGTGATTACTCCATAGAACTTTGTAGAACCACAACGTACGGTTGCGTGTGGTTCGGGCCTTCTCATCAATAACCTGAACCGGTTCCTCCCGATATGTGAGATCCGGTTTCAGTTCTTCTATGTCCTCCAGCTGAATGGTAGTTGATAGCTTAAGACACTTCCTCAGCTGGGAAATATGAAAGATGTCGTGCACACCGGAGAGTGCTTCTGGTAATTTCAGCCGGTATGCTACTGATCCACATCTTTCTATAATCTGAAATGGACCGATGAATCGGGGTGCCAACTTTTCTCTCAACCCGAATCTGTTCACGCCCTTCATTTGAGACACACGTAGGTATACGTGGTCCCCGATCTTGAATTGTAGTGGGCGTCTTCTCCGGTCCGCATATTTCTTCTGTCGGGATTGCGCGGCTTTTAGGTTCGCTTGAATCAGCCGGACCTTTTCCTCCGTGTTGTTGACAAGATCAAACCCGAAGGTGACCCTTTCGCTAGACTCACACCAATTCAGTGGTATGCGGCATTTCCTCCCGTATAGCGCCTCGTAAGGCACCATCTTGATGCTGGCTTGGTACCCATTGTTGTCTGAGAACTCCGCTAACGGCAAGTGATCATCCCAATTCTTGCCATGGTTGATATAGCAAGCTCGTAGCATATCTTCTAGAATCTAATTTACCCGCTCGGTTTGCCCATCCGTCTGCGGGCGGTACGCTGAACTACGGATCAGCTTCGTCCCCAATGCAGCGTGTAGCTGCTCCCAAAAACGGGACACAAATAAAGTGCCCCGGTCCGATATGATGGTACGGGGTACGCCGTACAAGCATAGGATCCGTGGCAATGGGTACTTGTTCTTGATGGTTACGGCGTTTAGTGGATGATAGTCCATGCAAAGCCGTAACGTCTCATCTTTCTTCTTCACGAGTAATGCCGAACAGCCCCATGGCGAGGAGCTCGGCCTAATAAAACCCTTCTCCAGCAGATCCGTTAGTTAAGTCTTCAGTTCAGCCAATTCCTTGGGCGCCATCTTGTACAGCCTTCGGGATATTGGCATGGTTCCCGGTGCAAGTTCAATCTTGAACACCACCTCTATATCGGGTGGCATCCCCAGTAAATCATCCGGGAACACGTCAGGGAACTCTCGGACCACTGGAATATCTTCCAATCTGATGGTTGTGGACTGATAAACACTTGGAAGTTTTATTTCCGGACTGTCCAGAAATAAGGAATAAGATTCGTGCACTTTTGAATTCAAGTGCACAATTCGGAGGACGGTGTCTAAAACAGCGCCGTAGCAGGTTAACCACGACATCCCTAAGATGACATCGACCTTTTGTTCCTCTAAAATTATGAGAGACGTAGGGTATACTCTACCCTCTAAGCATAATGGCGCTTTTGGGACCATCATGCTTGCTGAATTCTTCCCACCCGGTGAACAAATCAAATATGGACTATCGGTGGGTAGTATTGGCAAGCTGTATTTAGTAATGAAAGCTTGGCTAATAAAGCTAAGCGTGGCGCCTGAATCAAATAATACTATGGCGGGATGCTGGTGGAGTTGGAACATACCCGCAAGGATTGGCTCTCCCTCCGTCACGTTCTCTATGGCAAGTTGGTGGACGGTGCCGGGCCTAGGGTTTGCCCGCCGCGCATTATGGGGTTCCGGGGCTGATTTCTCCCCGGAAGCTGTGCTGCAACTCCGCCGCCTTGCCTCTCCGGACAACTGCTGGCGAAGTGTCCTGGACGACCACATTTGTAGCATGTGACCGCTGCTTGTCCGGTGCTTGGGGGACGAAAGCCCGGCATGCGCTGCTGAGGTGCATACGCACGCGGCATCGCCCGCTGCTGCTGTTGTTGTTGCGGAGGTGGTGCTGGCAGTGCCGGCCTGAATGCCGGTGAAGAATATGGCCGACTGCGGAACGACATCAACCTCTGTGGTGGCTGCCAGCGTGGACTTGATGGTGGGCGATTCACCATCCGAAATTTCTGAGAAGGACCACATCCCTCTCCGCTGCTTTGCGGCGCGCTTCACTTTCTTTCCGCCACCACTAACTCTATGCCGGAGTCCTCCTGAACAATGGCAGCATCAATTATGTCATTGAGGATGCCGCGATTGAACATCGCCAGTTTGTCCTTCAGAAGCGGGTTAAGCCCCTGGTAGAAATGGTCCCGCCGCTTCTCGTCAGTATCGGCGTGATACGACACGTAAAGCTCGAGATCGTTGAACGCCCTGGAGTATTCCAGCACGTTCCGTTTCCCTTGCTGCAGGTGTAGAAACTCCAGCGTCTTCCTCTTCATGAGACCCGGCGGTATGTGATAGGCCCTGAAGGCCATCCGGAACTTTGCCCAGGTCATAACTCGGTCGGTGGGCTGTGAAGCACAGTAGTTCGCCCACCATGCGCTCGTGGATCCATGCAGCTGTTGGACCGTGAACTGAGTCTTGCGCTGCTCACTCACTTGGAGCAGCCCGAACTTCATCTCCATCGTGCGGAGCCAGTTGTCCGCATCGATGGGTTCATCCGCCCTTGAGAATACCGGGGGATGAGTCGCAAGAAAGTCGGAGTAGGAGCTCTGTTGGCGCTCCTCACGATCTTGACGCCTCTCTGGTCGAGACGTATTGGCAATGAGGGTCTGCAGCAACTCCGTATGCTTCTGATGAGAGCACTCCATTTCTGCTACAATATCCGCCAAAGTAACCATTGGCGGTGGCGGTGGCGGTTGTTGCTGTGGCTGCTGCTGCTGTTGCTGTCCCAAGGAGTCCTCAGGAGGCTGTTGGGAGGTTTCTACCCTTTGACTAGAACCCCCAACGTCCGCGTTGGCACGAGTATGAGTCATTCTGAAATTTAAAACAGCAGCGATCAGCACATGTCATACATAAAAATTCCATATGAAACAGTAGGTATTTGAAGCGACGAATGAATAATTTGCACAACATTCACATATATTGATAAATCATAAACTTTATACAAGATACATTATTCTCGTGTCTCCGTGAAGTCGTTCTCATGTCGTCACTACCTATACATACGCTACTGCCTACACGACATGTCACTGGTTACAAAAGATTGTGTTACTCCACTCTGGTTGCCCTACTTGGCAACGGTAAACCCCTATTCGGAGTAGAACTCGACCTCTTGTGGGTCGTCGTCCTCTGCTACCTCTGCTGGTGGCTCCGGATCTACAACCTCCTCTCCCATCTCGGGTTCTCCCATTGCCGGAAGACCCAAGACCACCGGTATGCCCAATACCGGGGGCACGAGGTCCTGCAACGCGTGCACCTCGTCCATGGCCTGGTTGTAGTCTTCTTCCCAGCCTTGCCCTTCCTCAATGGCGTCATCCCGCTCTTGAGTAAGGACCTCGTTCTGCTGGGTTAGAGCCTGCACCTGTTCTTGAAATGCCGCGATGTCAACACGGCTTTTCTTCCTTGCCTTCTTCAGACGATGCAACTGATTATGTTGTTCGTTCAGTCACTTAATCGTCGGAAGGAGCACATTGCGGAGTGCGCTGTGAGCACTCTCGAAATGGTCTCCACGGCTTGTGCTCCCCTTGAGCTTCGCAGCAAGACAATCCGTATAAACAGCTTGGCTGTCCATCACGGTCTTTCCAGCTTTCAATTGGAGGCTGAGGTTTGCCTCCGCAGGGTTGTACCTTGGGCAACCCGGATCGGTTGCCTCCATATACCTCCCTTCCCACACGTGATTAGCCCGTCCCTCCACCGGAACGAGCGCGTATGAAGTGCCCTCTATAGCTCTCACGTGTAGTTGGCAGAAACGCGACATGGTGTCGCGTGCTGCCACTTGCCACATTCCCTCTGGTTGTCTACCTCTCACCGTGACGGTGAACGGCTCCCAACCGGGTGGCGTAGGCCCTGCAGGGACTTCGACATGGATTGTCCATGTCTTGTTCCCCTCCTTGCTTCTTTTTTGGCAAAGTACTGCGGCGTCTGGTGGTACCCGAAATATTGAAGCATCTGCCTCAATGCTTCCGGATAGCCGCTGTGGTGAGAACAGTGAGACACCAGCCAACCGTTCTCCAACTGTTTATCCGCTGTCATCTGTAGAAATATATTTGAGAAATGTCAAATACTTATTTGAACAGTAAACCAGTGGGTTATAACATCAAACATGCCATTGAACCCAGAAAATTTGGAAACAAAGTTCAAATTTAAACAAATTTGACTGCTGATCTGCTGTCCAACATGACAGCCCTGACCAGTTTCCATTTTAACCTGATTTAGGCCATGCTAAAGCAAAACCAATTCTGGAGCTCAACATCAAAGTTAAATCTAACTTCAATATCTTTCCAGAAAGTATTTGCTTGAACTAAGATCTGTCCTGGTTCAAAAGTTATGAGATGCCAAAGTTAACAGAATTTCTGGAGAAAATTGGATAGCACCTCTCTGCTTTAGGTACTGATTTGATCCAGGATTTCAAGTCAATTATACTCCCAATCTGACAAAACTTTATGTTAAAAAATTGTAACCCATCTCATGAACTTTTCAGAACTATCTCATTTTCTATTTTTAGATTTTTATGCAGGAAGTTATGCTCAATTTACATAGAGTTTACAGAGAGTGTTTGCTCTGCCCTGTTTTCTGGACAGTTTCCACTCCACTGCATGTTTCGATTGGTTAAGGGATGAAACACCTCTGGACCTCAACATAAAAGTTGTAAAGCTCTTCCAAATCTTTCCAGAAATGTATCATCTGTCCCCAACCTCGAAATCTCAACCTCTAACCTCTGATTAACTTCAGCCTTAATTCAGCTGAAAACAGGGGACTTTGTCCTTAATAGCCTATAAGTTGAAAACTTGTTAAATTTTAATATCCTGATTAGGGAAGGAGTTACATCAAGTTTTAATGCTTTGGATTAAAACTTTTAAGTTTTATAATGAAGTTGCTCATTTAATGGGGTGTGACATCAATGCGTCACCAGATCATGTCGGTACTACATCCTCACAAAGAAAAACCTATACCGGATTTAGCCGCTTCGTTATTTCAGTGGCACTAAGCGTCACTCGCATACGGATACTACACGTCTACCGTCTCGTGGTTAGACTACCTGCAGATAACTCACACAATCGCCAGGCTCGGCTGCACACCGAGCCCGGTATCCATACAGTTCATACACCAGGCCGTAATCACTCGCCCGGATGTTCTCAAGCCAAACACGCCTTGAGCTACATGTTCACGTTACTGACCACATGACGGAGTCTCCCAAATTGCACCACGCACGCCAGGGACAGACGTTGCTCGAACACCCCAAACGACATGAAGAGTCGTAGAGAATATAAAAGCGGGTCGGGTTACCTGTCACCCGTGGGGCTCCACCCTTCAGCTTGTGCGCACTGCTGGACAGCGCTTACATGCACCCCCCAAGACATAAACATCCCGAGATGCAAGATTTTCCAACATAATCAAATAGGTTAGTATGCCACTTTCTATACACTAATAACATCCTTATATGGGCTACTAACTCGTTCCTCACTAGATTTTCGAAAAAGATGACCTTTGTAGTGCGTTAAACCTCAAGCGTGCTCTGATACCAACGCTGACACGACCCCATGGTCTTGTCGAGCCAGGATCACGCTGAGGGGTGCTGCGTTCCACAGCACCAGATAACACACATCAAAGGTACAAAGCGGAAGCAAAGTTTTATTACATAAACAGGTTTATGAACATTTTTACAACAAAATATGTTCGGTCTACACCCACGGGCGTAAACTACCCGTCGAGTTCACGTTCAACCCGTGAACGTGTCCCCGCTAGCACGCACGCACACCATGGCGTCGTGCACGACTCCCACTCGATGGGGTTCCCCTCCTGGAGTTCCGTCTTCTCCTCGGGATTCCCTTCTTCATAGATCGCTGCAAAAGCTTCAAACACAAGCAGTGAGCACGAAGGCTCAGCAAGACTGACCCGTCTCTCCTAAACATGGAACTTCTACATGAGGGGTGATAGGTACAGAAGATAAAACAAGTTGCAAGGACTCGCCTAATTAGTGGAACCTTACTTTCAAATTTTAGCAGCAGGTTGTGGAGAACCTTACGCTAAGGCACATGAGAGAGCCGCAATCAAACACGAAACACATTTCTCTCATGTACTTTGCCCAAAGTTGAATGGAACTTTAATTAGCTCTAAACTACAGCAAATCATTAACAATCAAAGTCCATCTTTCAATCAGCAACATTTTAACATGTAACTAGCCTGTTCTTTCTACGTCACGGTATAGTGAACAAGTGGTACTCACTGACCGTGAGGGACAGCGATTATAATCGATTTACACCTGCAGGGTTACCCGAATAACCCGTCGCGTACGCCCGTACTCGATGTTGCCTACAGCAACCATCACGGACGCCGTACGCAACCACCTTTCACCTGTTAGCCAAATGTTGAACCGCTCCAATCATCCAGAGCAAGAGGTCTCTGCACGCGCATCTCAGTGCCGCCGGCTGATTTACACCTCGAGCTCTCAACCTACCCTATGAACGACCAGCTATGCCTCAACACCCAGCTACCCGAGTTACATCGATTTCCCGGTTCCCATATAGCCGGTAGGTCTTCGGTACTGTTCTAGCTTGTTCAACAGGCCAGCACACGGCTCGGTCCTCAATCGACACAAAGCGGAGCTATAGCACCCAGGACCCAAAGTCCTGCTGCCCTTAATCTCCGCTTGGTCTCATTTTCTTGCCATGTCTTTCATTTGCTATCTCTACCAGAGTCGAGTGCCTCTAGCCTATTCTCGTGAGTAGTTCCAACTACTCGACTTGTACCGAATCCTACACTATCTTAGCATTGTAGTAGCTAACGGGGTTTTCAATCTTAATACGAGCCCATGGTTTTCTTGGCTATGCAATTGGGTTTTCAAACAAGACTATAATGCAAGCAATAATGATACTCAAAGTAAGTTCTCAAAACAATAGAAGTTTGTAAAGAGGTTAATGCAAACCAGAGCTTGTCTTGCTGCTCTTGGTCGTAGGCTTGCTGTTCTTCCAGAGTGACAAAGTCTAAGACTTCAGGATCCTCCTCAACCTTAGCGACTACATGAGGTAAAAAGTGTATGTATCAGTTTAAATGCATTTGATTGGAATTAAACTTGTGAAGGTTGTAAGTCCCACTAGACAGACCCAATAACTCTGAAATTTTTACTGTGGTTTGGATACAACCTAAACAGGGACTTGGCCAAGTTTTAGTTGCAGCAAAGCTCAATTGAGCTCTCCACAAATAATTATGCACTTGACCTTAATTGGAGCTCTTATGGTGTTCTAGGGGGTTTCATGGAGCAAGCCATGCCTTTCTGAAAACTAGATTTTTAGAGGGTTTAGTTGGAGTTGGTCTCACTTAATTTGAAGGTTCCTAGCTAAAGATATGAGCTAATCAATTTCAGGGAAATTCTGAAAATGTTTCTGAACATTTTCCATTTTCTCTGGAACAGTTTTATTAATCACATCATTAGGAGGATCGAATGAGCTCAATTGGATCTGAAATTTTTATGGTAGCTCGGGGATATTTTGATGAACATCCCAGCAAAATTTCAGAATTTTGCTCCAAAGCATTCTCCAGTTAAAATTCTAAACAGTTTAAATTTTGAAGAATTAATTCTGGAGAAATATGGATTTTCACAAAGTGAAACATGATTTGCTGGAAAGTAATCAGAGAGCTGAATCCAACAAAATTTGGTTCACTCGATTTGGAGTTTCCTAGCCAGAGTTATGAGGATTTGAAGATTGAATGAACTCTGAAAATCGAGGAAAAGTTTAAATCTGCCGGTGGGTCCACGGGGACACGTGTTGGGTGCTGGAGCGATGGCACACCGGGGTCCACGGAATTTTTGCACGCCAGCACACCGGATCCGAGCCGCAGACTGATCCCAATTTAAAATCTGAGCCGCTGACACATGGGCCACCCGGCTTCTTCTACCTCCCGAAGCCCGCGTTCGGCCGCCGCGACGCCTCACCGGAGAGCTCGCCGGCAGTCTCTGTGGTGCTCCAAACTTCATGATTCTGGCTGCCCCTGCTTAAGTCCACTTGGGGAACACAATTCTGGGCTCAGTTCGTCATGAAAATGGCTGGCACACGGTCGGCAACGAGCGGCAGTTCCGGAAGTACTTCGGCCGTGTCGGCCGACCTCCCTAGCACCCTAACCGACCGAGCAAACGTCCGGAAAGCATCAGTGGTCCCTCAGGAACCTCGGGATGGGCTTGAAGCAGCTCGGGGGAGGTCCAAAGTAGGCTCCCTCCATGCGCCCGATGCTTCCTGCAGGATCCGCCGTCGACAAGCTTCGAAATACGTCAGTTACAGGGGTTCTCAGGCTAAGGGTTGTGAAGGCAACTTGTGCGCTACCAGGTCTAGTGTGTGTAGGAATGGATTGAGACTCTCTAACCCTCCCAAGAGCGTGAATTTGACAGAACCGCACCCGAAGGTCGGTCTGTACCACGAAAGGTGAAAACTGGAGTTTCCTAGCCAGAGTTATGACGGTTTGAAGTTTGAATGAACTTTGAAAATCGAGGAAAAGTTTAAATCTGCCGGTGGGTCCACGGGGACACGTGTTGGGCGCTGGACCGATGGCACACCGGGGTCCATGAAATTTTTTCGCGCCAGCACACCGGATCCGAGCCGCAGACTGGTCCCAATTTAAAATCCGAGCTGCTGACACATGGGCCACCCCGGCTTCCTCTACCTCCAGACACCCGCGTTCGGCCGCCGCGACGCCTCGCCGGAGAGATCGCCGGCAGCCTCTGTGGTGCTCCAAGCTTTGAAATACGCTGGTTACAGGGGTTTTCAGGATAAGGGTTGTGAAGGCAACTTGTGCGCTACCAGGTCTAGTCTGTGTAGGAACGGATTGAGACTCTCTAACCCTCCCTAGAGAGTGAATTTGACAGAACCGCACCCGAAGGTTGGTCTGTACCAAGAAAGGGGAAAACTGGAAATTCATCGCCGGCGATCAAGCCCTCGGGCTGTGGCTCGGGGGTGAGCATCGCCGGCTCCTAATGCGTAGAGGGGCGCCTTAGTTCGTGCGTGACAACCTCCCGGTTGGGCTGTCAACGGGAGCCCGAAGTGCGGCGGATTTAGGTCACTGAACGGAACTCTCGGTATAGCCGCGATCACCCGAGTTTAGCCGATTTCTAGCGAAGGGGAAGGAGAAGGAAAGTCTCTAGTACCTTGTCATAGCTTTGGAGGGAGCGGGGAGGCTGTGATCGTGGCTCTCCGATCGGTTCCGAGCAATCGGCAGTGAGGCGGCGTTTTTTGTGCGAGGAAGCAGAAAGTGAGCTGTTCTCACTCCGATTAGGGTGGCCGCAGGGATAAGCAGAGCGCGAGGCGGTTCAGCGGGTCCGGGCGGCAAGAAGCTGCTGTCCTGATCGTGCCTTCACCGTGGCGGCTGCTCGGTCCGGCGCAAGAACCCGAGTGCAGTCTTCAGTCGGCTGAACTCTCTCTAGTGGCTGACATGTGGGTGCCACTCCCTTTTTAACCTCCGAACTTAACTCCATATTACTGTTGTAAACAGTAATCCCCCCAATGCCCATGGTGGTTTGAATTATCTACCCCTGAGCCATTTGAATTGGTTAGAATTCAAATTAGGTTTGGTTTGACTAAATTTCAGCACATATTCATTTTGAAATTTGAATAAAGTTTGAATTTGCTAAACTTAGCTCATGTCAAGATCAACTCCAAATGGAGTGAAAATTGGTGGGTGAGGTCACAAAAATGTGCTGAGTAAGAATATGTCTCCCACTTTTGAATTCATGGGAGGAAAACAGTTTGAATTTGAATTTGAGTTCAAACCACCCTCTTTCTAGCTATACCCAAAAGGACCTCAAAAAGGTTTTGAATTCGGGTGAAACTTGGCATGGACATTACTACAAAGGTGTAGGAGTTTTTCATATGCCCAGCCCCTAGATGATGCATGTGGGAAATGCCACTTTTGCATTGTGTGAGTTTGTTCTCTAATGATCTTGTTGATAATGGTTACTTGCTCTTCAAATGTGTTCATCAACTTTCTTAAAATGAGGTGTGTGTGGGTGTGTGTGGTGATGAACACTTTGAATGTGTCAAAAACTGAAGTCTTTACACCCTAGCCCCCAACTCGCTGAGTAGGACCCCTCCCCCTCGCCGGAGTTCAGTCGCCGGTGAGCCCCACAGGTGAGCCCGCCGACGAGCCCCGTCACGCCTCGCCATCGCCAGAAAAGAGTCGACGATCTGTCCTGCCCTAAATTTCCTGCTGCTGCCATTGCCAGGAGGAAGGCCCTGCCACCAAAGTGAAGTGAGGTAGGTCTTCGTTACCCATCTTACGATGTCGTCGCTGTTTCTACGCATCTGTTTTCTTCGCTCCCTTCGAACATAAACTTTTTCGTGTGGACAGATCATGTTTTATCGATTTTTGACAGTGGAATTGATCTAGATCTTGAGTCAATATCATCACCACGTCCACAGTTGATCCCTACACCCTTGTTCATCATAAGACCCCATGAAAGCCCATTAAAACATGCAAGAACACGTACAAACTGGTTTAATAAAACAGCACCATAGGATTTGCATTCATCTACACCATTGCATCTTGAGTAAAGTTTGTGCATGATGTCTGATTGCTGTAAATTTTGTATGTGCATGGTCGTGGGTAGAAGGACAAGCTCAGGAAGCCATCTACGAATAACTACAGCACCAAGACATTGAGACGCTTGAGCAACAAGAGCCACGGGAGCAAGGCAAGTGCCCCTTGACCATATTGATCCCATGTTTTGAAACTGTTTTGTTTGCGAAAACTCGTATGCTTGAGTCAACTTAATGGGACACCCTTTTATAGGAGTTTACTAGTTTTGTTAACCATCCTTGTCGCCGGGAGAGTTGATGAGTCGGGTATGGTCATTTTTCTTTTTGCTTCGCTTAATCCACGGGATATGGGAAGCTGAATTAAAACATGTCGAGCTACTGCACTCATATGAATAATAATGATGAGAACTTGATGATGATAATGAGCATGGAATCGGGGGATATTTAGGAAAGCTTGGTTCGTGGATGTTGCTGAATGATATGGTCGTTTACTTGCCGTAGATCTAAGGACCGGTTCATGCCAGCACATGCCAGGAAAACAGTGCCACCACAAGGCCAAATATGGGTGTGGCTTAGCTGACTAATTAGGTGTGTTGCTAGCTTGTTATGGACGGTGGATGGCGCGGGGAATGGGAGTCGAGAGGGACTGCCCTGGGGAACTCCATGGCAGAAGAGGGGGCCCGTGGGGAGAATGGTGATTCGAGCCTGCCGATGAAACCTCAGTGAGTCCATACATCTAGTAGCCCCTTTGTAAAGGCTATTTTGTGATCTCTTGGCCATACACCAACGGTTGTGTACTGGTATAATGGAGGTTTTGCAGTCGCTGACGGGTGACGAAATCACAAACTTGTGGGTAATGTGGTGCCATGTAAGGGCCTAAGTTTTTGGCACATGTTCAAAGTGTTCATCACCACACACACCCTTCATTTGAAGAAACTTAATGAACACATTTGAAGAGCAAGTAACCACCATCAACATGCTCATTAGGGAATAAACTCACAAAATGCAAAAGTGGCATTTCCCACATGCATCATCTAGGGGCTGAGCATATGAAAAAACTCCTACACTTTGCTAATAATGTCCATGCAAAATTTCACCCAAATCCAAAACCTTTTGAGGTCTTTTTAGGTATAACTAGAAAAAGGGTGGTTTGAACTTAAATTCAAATTCAAACTGTTTCTAACCCATGAATTCAAAAATGGAAGGCATATTCTTACTCAGCACATTTTTGTGAGCTCACACAACAATTTTCACTCCATTTGGAGTTGATCTTGACATGAGCTAAGTTTAGCAAATTCAAACTTTATTTGAATTTCAAACTGCATATGTGCTGAAATTTAGTCAAACAAAAACCAATTTGAATTCTATCCAATTCAAATGGCCCAGGGGTAGATAATTCAAATTACCAAGGTCATTTGAGTCTCTACTGTTTAGAGCAGTAGGAAAATTAAAGTTTGGAGGTTAAAATGAGGGGTGGGACCCCCCTGTCAGCCACTCAAACTCAAGGAACCGCCCCTGCTCGAGTCAGCCTTTGCCTGGGAGAGCGCCAGCGCGCTGATCGACCGGTTCCCGACGTGTGATTGGCGCCAGCTCCTGCTGTTCGTCGGGCGGCCGGCCCTTATCAGTCCACGAGCTGCCAAAGGCGATCTTCTTCACCGATAGCCCACGCTCCCTCGCTCTCTGCCCCGTTCCCGCGAAGAACACAGCCACCGGCTGCGCTCTCGGTATTTTCCCTCGCCACAGACAGCTGAGCATCGGCTGCTCGGGGTTTACACCGCAAGCATCAGTGCCCGGATGTGCTCTAGCTATTCCTCTCGCCGTACCCAAGTTTTGTAACTCGGGGTGATCACAGTTCCGAGAACACCGATGCGCTACCGAGGGCTGCGGTGGCGATCGGTTCGGTTCACCGTGGACAGGATGCCACGGCCACTTTCGCCTCTGCTCTCCTATACAGGAAAGGTGCATTAGCTTCTCTAGGTCGTGTAGCTTCTTTACGTTCGGCAAATGATCCACCGTACAGCGAGAATTTTCCAGTTTACCGAACCCTAGTAGAAAACAACCGAGCTCGATTGTGAGCCAAATTCGTCTCACATATACCACTACCAGCCGAGCTCATTTGTAAGTAGCTAGTACATTCCCTAGAGCCTCTCTTCGAACCAAAACCAAGGAAAATCATGGAGAATAGGCTCGGAGAGGGCAGTTCTTCGGGCCGCCATTGAAAACGGTCCCAGTTCACCATGGAGCTCGGGGTTGCCGGCCGTTTCACCAAGGTTATCTACCATTTCTAGCTTCCTCAGGCTTCCGTGGTGCTGTAGGGCCAAAAACCCGAGGTCTTGGTAAAGGACAGAGCTTACCCGACCTCGACGAAACACTATCGGTTGCTGTCGCTGGTGCGCGCAGGTTTCCGGCCATCGCCGGTGTCTGGCGAGCTCATAGCCGAGTTCAGGAGGTCGGAAAAGGGGGAGGCAGTGAGTTTCGGGCCGGGAGGTGGCCGGGAACTCGGTTCCGGCGGGTCTCGCCAGAGACCGCCGCCGCCGGGTGTTTGGCGCGCAGAGTAAGACGAAGCATTGTACGTGGGACCCACGTGCAGCGTTTTAAACATTTCCCGATTTTCAGTTTTAGTTTAAACTTCAAACCCACATAACTCGGGCTACAAAACTCCAAATCGAGTAAACCAAATCTTGTTAGATTCAGATCTCTGAGTATTTTCCAGCAAATCAAGTTTCACTTCATGAAAATCCTTATTTCTCCAGAATTAATTCTTCTAAATTTAAAATGTTTAAAATTTTAAATGGAGAAACCTTTGGAGGAAAATTCTGAGATTTTGCTGGGATGTTCACCAAAATATCCCTTAGCTACCATAAAAATTTCAGATCCATTTGAGATAATTTGATCCACCTAATGGTGTGATTAATGAAACTGTTCCATAGAAAATAGAAAATGTCCAGAAACATTTTCAGAGTTCCTCTGAAATTGTTTAGGTTATATCTTTAGCTAGGAACCTTCAAATTAAGTGATACCAACTCCATTAGAACCCTCTGAAAATCTAGTTTTCAGAAAGTCATGGATTGCTCCATGAAAATTCCTAGAACACCCTAGAAGCTCCAATTACATTCAAGTACATAATTATTTGTGGAGAGCTCAAATTAGCTTTGCTGCAAATGAAACTTGGCCAAGTGTCTGTTTATGTTGTAACCAAACCACAGTAAAAATTTCAGAGTCATTGGGTCTGTATAGTAAGACTTATAGTCATCACAAGTTTAAATTCAATTCAAATGCATTTAAATTAATACATATACATGTTATCTCATGTAGTCGCTAAGGTTGAGGAGGAACCCAAAGTCTTAGACTTCGTCACTCCGGAAGAGAAGCTAGCCTACAACCAAGAGCAGCAAGGCAAGCTCCGGTTTGCATTAACCTCTTTTCAAATTTTTACTGTTTTGAGAACTTCCTTTGAGTACCACTTATATCTTGCATTAGAGTCTTGTTTGAAACCCAAATGCATAGCCGAGAAAACCATGGGTTGGGATTAAGATTGAAAACCTTGTTAGCCACTGGAATGCTAAGATAGAGTAGGATTCGGTACAAGTCGAGTAGTTGGAACTACTCGCGAGAATACGTTAGAGGCACATCGCTCGGGTAAAAGATATCAAATGAATCACATGACAAGAAAATTGAGACCGAGCGGAGAGTAACGGCAGCAGGATTGGGGCCTGAGTGCTATAGCTCCGCTTGTGTCGATTGAGTACCGAGCTGTGTGCGTGCCTGTTGAACAAGCTAGAACAGTACCAAAGACCTACCGGCTATATGGGAACCGGGAAACCGATGTAACTCGGGTAGCTGGGTGTTGAGGCATAGCTGGTCGTTCAGAGGGTAGGTTGAGAGCTCGAGGTGTAAATCGGCTGGTGGCACTGTGGATGCGCATGCAGAGACCTCTTGCTCGGGACGATTGGACCGGTTCAATATTTGGCTAACGGGTGAAAGGTGGTTGCGTACGACGTCCGTGATGGTTGCTGTAGGCAACATCGAGTACGGGCGTACATGACGGGTTATTTGGGTAACCCTATAGGTGTAAATCGATTATAATCGCCGTCCCTCGCGGTCAGTGATTACCACTTGTTCATTGTACTGTGACATAGAAATAACAGGCTAGATACATGTTAAAAGTTTGCTGATTTGAAAGCTGTACATTGCTTGTTAATGAATTGTTGTAGATCAGAGCTAATTAAAGTTCTTTTCAACTTTGTGCAAAGTACATGAGAGAAAGGCGTTTCTTGTTTGATTGCGGCTCTCTCATGTGCCTTAGCGTGAAGTTCTCCACAACCTGCCTCTAAAACTTGAAAGTAAGGTTCCAATAATTAGGCGAGTCCTTTGCAACTTATTTTACCTCATGTATCCTATCAACCTTCATGTAGAAGTTTCATGTATAGGAGAGACGGGTCAGTCTTGCTGAGCTATCATGCTCACTGCTTGTGTTTGAAGCTTTTGCAGGGTTTTATGAGGAAGGGACTCCCGAGGAGGAGACGGAACCCCAGGAGGGGAACCCCGTCGAGTGGGAGTTGTGCACGCCGCCGTGTTAGTGTGTGTGCGTGCTAGCGGGGACAAGTTCACCGGCTGAACGTGAACTCGATGCATAGTCTACGCCCGTGAGTGTAGACTGAACATATTTTGTTGTAAAATAAGTTCATACACTGGTTTATGTAATAAAACTTTGCTTCCGCTTTGTACCCTTGATGTGTGTTATCCGGTGCTATGCAACGCAGCAAACCTCAGCGTGATCCTGGCTCGACAAGGCCGATGGGGTCGTGTCAGCGTGGTATCAGAGCTCACTTGAGGTTTAACGCACTACAAAGGTCATCTTTTTCAAAAATCCAGTGAGGAATGAGTTAGTAGCCCATATAAGAATGTTATTAGTGTATAGAAAGTGTCATACAAACCTATTTGCTTATGTCAGAAAATCGTGCATCTCGGGAAGTTTATGTATTGGGGGGTGCACGTAAGCGCTGTCCACCAGTGCGCACAAGCTAAAGGGTGGAGCCCCACAGGTGGCAGGTAACCCAACTCGCTTTAATATCCTCTACGACTCGTCATGTCATTTGGGGTATTCGAGCAACATCTGTCCCTGGTGTTCTTTGGGCAATTTGGGAGACCCGTCACGTGATCAGTAACGTGAACACGTAGCTCAAGGCGTGTTTGGCTTGAGAACATCCAGCCGCGTGATGAAGGCCGGGTATACGAACTGTATGGATACCTGGCTCGGTGTGCAGCCGAGTCTGACAATTGTTTGAGTTATCTGCAGGTAGTCTAACCACGAAACAGTAGATGTGTAGCATCCGTGTACGAGTGACGCTTAGTGCCACTGAATTAACGAAGCCGGCAAAGTCCGGTATAGGTTTTCTTTGTGAGGACGTAGTACCGACATGAACTGGTGATGCATCGACGTCACACCCCACTAAATGAACAACTTCATTGTAAAACTTAAAAGTTTTAATCCAGAGTTCTAAAACTTGATGTATCTCCTTCCCTTAATCAGGATATTCAAAGTTAACAGGTTTTCAACTTATAGGATACTAAGGACAGAGTCCCCTGTTTTCAGCAGAAATAAGGCTGAAGTTAATCAGAGGTTAGAGGTTGAGTTATTTCTAGGTTGGGGTCATATGATACATTTATTGAAACCTTTGGAAGAGCTTTACATCTGTTATGTTAAAGTACAGAGGTGTTTCATCCCTTAACCAACCGAAGAATGCAGTAGAGTTGAAACTGTCCAGAAAACAGGGCAGAGCAAACACTCTCTGTAACTATCTATAAATTGAGCATAACTTCGTGCATAAAATTACAAAAATAGAAAATGGGGTAGTTCTGAAAATTTCATGAGATGGGTTACATCTTTGTAACAGAAAGTTTTGTCAGATTGGGAGTAGGGTTAACTGGAATTCTTGGATCAATTTAATACCTAAAGCAGGGAGATGCTGTCCACTTTTCTCCAGAAATTCTATCAACTTCAACATCTCATAACTTTTGAACCGGGATAGATCTTAGGCCAAGCAAATACTTTCTGGAAAGCTATTGAAGTTAACTTTAACTTTGATTTGGAGCTCCAGAATTGGTTTTGCCTTTCGCATGGTCTAAATCAGGTTGACATAGAAACTGTTCAGGGCTGTCATAGTGGACAGCAGATCAGCAGTCAAATTTGTTTAAGCTTGAACTATGTTTTCAAGTCTTATGAGTTCAATGACATGTTTTATGTTATAACTCAATGGTTACTGTTCAAATAAATATTTTACATTTCTCAAATATGTTTCTACAGATGACAGCGGATAAACAGTTGGAGAACGGGTGGGTGGTGTCCCACTGTTCTCACCACAGCGGCTATCCGGAAGCATTGAGGCAAATGCTTCAATATTTCAGGTATAGCAAGATGCTGCAGTAGTTCGCCAAGGAATAAGGCGAGGAGGGGAACAAAACATGGACAATCCATGTCGAAGTTCCTGCAGGGCCTACGCCACCCGGTTGGGCGCCATTCACCATTACGGTGAGAGGCAGACAGCCGGAAGAAATATAGCAAATGGCAGCCCGCGATACTATGTCGCGTTTCTGCCAACTACACGTGAGAGCTATGGAGAGCACTCCATACGTGCTCGTTCCGGTGGAGGGACAGGCAAATCACGTGTGGGAAGGGAGGTACAAGGAGGAAACCGATCCGAGTTGCCCAAGGTACAGTCCAGCGGAGGCAAACCTCAGTCTCCAGATAAGGGCGGGAAAGGCCGTGATGGACAGCCAAGCTGTTCATACGGAGTGTCTCTCTATGAAGCTCCAGGAGAGCAACAACTGTGGAGACCACTTTGAGAGTGCTCACAGCGCACTCCGCAATGTTCTCCTTCCGATGATTAAGCGACTGGATGAACAACATAATCAGTTGCATCGTCTGAAGAAGGCAAAGAGGAAAAGCCGTGTCGACATCGCGGCTTTGCAACAACAGGTGCAGGCTCTGACCCAGCAGAACGAGGTCCTTACTCAAGAGCGGTACGATGCTATTGAGGAGGGGCAAGGCTGGGAAGAGGACTACAACTAAGCCATGGACGAGGTGCACACGTTGCAGGAACTCGTACCCCCGGTAATGGGCATACCGGTGGTAGGTGCCGTACCCGTGGTCTTGGGTCTTCCGGCAATGGGAGAACCCGAGCCAGAAGAGGAGGTTGTAGACCCAGAGCCACCAGTAGAGGTATCGGAGGAGGACGACCCGCAGGAGGTCGAGTTTTACTCCGAGTAGGGGGTTACCGTTGCCATGTAGGGCAGCTGGGTGATGTAACCCAAACTTTTGTAACCGGTGACATGTCGTGTAGATGGTAGTGCATGTATAGCTAGTGACGACATGAGAACCACTTCTCGGAGACCCGAGACTAATGTATCTTGTATAAAGTTTATGCTTTATCAATATATGTGAATGTTGTGTGAATTATTCATGCGTCATTTCAATACCTACTGATCTTATGGAATTTTAAGTATGACATGTGCTGATCGCTGCTGTGTTGAATTTCAGAATGACTCGTACTCGAGCCAACCCGGACGTTGGGGGTTCCAGTCAAGGGGGAGAAACCTCCCAACAGCATCCCGAGGACTCCTCGGGACAGCAACAGCAGCAACAGCAACAGCAACAACCGCCACCGCCACCGCCACCGCCAACGGTTACCTTGGCTGACATTGTGGCAGCAATGGCGGGTTCTCATCAGCAGCACACGGAGTTGCTGCAAACTCTCATTGCAAATACGTCTCGACCAGAGAGGCGTCAGGATCGTGAGGAGCGCCAACAGAGCTCCTACTCCAACTTTTTAGTGACTCATCCCCCGGTATTCTCAAGGGCGGATGTACCCCTCGATGCTGACAACTGGCTCCGCACGATGGAAATGAAGTTCGGGCTGCTCCAAGTGAGTAAGCAGCGCAAGACTCAGTTCGCGGTCCAACAGCTCCAAGGATCCGCGAGCGCTTGGTGGGCGAACTACTGTGCTTCGCAGCCCACCGAGCGAATTATGACCTGGGCGGAATTCCGGACGGCCATCAGGGCCTATTACATACCGCCGGGTCTCATGAAGAGGAAGACGCAGGAGTTCTTACGCCTGCAGCAAGGGAGCCGGAACGTGCTGAAATACTCCAGGGCATTCAACGATCTCGCGCTCTACGCTTCATATCACGCCGATACCGACAAGAAGCAGTGAGATCATTTCTACCCGGGGCTTAACCCGCTCCTGAAGGACAAACTGGCGATGTTCAATCACGGCAGCCTCAATGATATAATTGATGCTGCGATTGTTCAGGAAGACTCTGGCAAGGAGTTAGCAGCGGCAGAGAGGAAGCGAAGCGCACCTCAAAGCAGCGGAGAAGGAAGTGGTCCTTCTCAGAAATATCGGATGGTGAATCGCCCACTATCGGGTCCACGCTGGCAGCCACCACAGAGGTCGATGCCATTCCGCAGTCGGCCCTATTCTACACCGGCATTCCGGGCGGCACTGCCAGCACCACCTCCGCAACAACAATTGCAGCAGCAGGCGATGCCGCGTGCTTATGCACCACAGCAGCGCATGCCGGGCTTTCATCCACCAAGAACCAGACAAGCAGCAGCCACATGTTACAAGTGTGGTCGTCTAGGACACTTCGCCAGCAATTGTCCTGAGAGGAAAGGCGGCGGAGTTGCACCGCAACTTCCGGGGAGGAATCAGCCCCGGAACCCTACTAATGCATGGCGGGCAAACCCTAGACCTGGCACCGTCCACCAACTCGCCACAGAGAACGTGCCGGAGGGAGAGCCAATCCTTGCGGGTATGTTCCAACTCCACCAGCATCGCGCCATAGTATTATTTGATTCAGGCGCCACACATAGCTTTATTAGCCAAGCTTTCATTGCTAAACACAGCTTGCAAATTCTACACACCGATAGTCCATATTTGATTTGTTCACCGGGTGGGAAGATTTCAGCAAGCATGATGGTCCCAAAAGCAACATTATGCTTAGAGGGTAGAGTATACCCTACGTCTCTCATAATTATAGAGGGACAAAAGGTCGATGCCATCTTAGGGATGTCGTGGTTAACCCGCCACGGCGCTTTTTTAGACACCGTCCTCCGAATTGTGCACTTGAACTCAGAAGTGCACGAATCCCATTCCTTATTTCTGGACAGTCCAGAAATAAAACTTCCAAGTGTCTATCAATCCACAACCATCAGATTGGAAGACATTCCAGTGGTCCGAGAGTTCCCTGACGTGTTCCCGGATGATTTACCAGGGATGCCGCCCGACAGAGAGGTGGAGTTCAAGATTGAACTTGCACCGGGAACCATGCCAATATCTCGAAGGCCGTACAAGATGGCGCCAAAGGAGTTGGCTGAACTGAAGACCCAGCTAACGGACCTGCTGGAGAAGGGTTTTATTAGGCCGAGCTCCTCGCCATGGGGCTGTTCGGTATTATTCGTAGAGAAGAAGGACGAGACGTTGCGGCTTTGTGTGGACTATCGTCCTCTAAATGCCGTAATCATCAAGAACAAGTACCCGTTGCCACGGATCGACATGTTGTTTGATCAGTTGGTTGAAGCAAAGATCTTTTCCAAGATGGACTTAAGATCCGGGTACCATCAGATTAAGATACGGGCTGAGGATATTCCGAAGACGGCTTTCTCGACAAGGTACGGGCTTTATGAGTACCTGGTCATGTCCTTCGGCCACACCAACGCTCCAGCTCACTTCATGTATTTGATGAACTCGGTATTTATGCCGGAGCTGGACAAGTTTGTCGTGGTCTTCATCGACGACATATTGGTATATTCCAAGTCGAAGGAAGAACACAAGAAGCATCTGCGTATAGTCTTGCAACGACTGCGGGATCACAGGCTATACGCGAAATTCAGCAAGTGCGAATTCTGGATATCACAAGTGCCTTTTCTCGGGCATATCATCTCAGCGGAGGGCATCGCTGTAGACCCGAGTAAGATCACACAAGTGCTGAATTTGAAATCCCCGAGAACTGTTCACGAGGTATGGAGTTTCCTCGGACTCGCGGGATATTATAGGAGGTTCATTCCGAACTTCTCGAAGATTGCCAAGCCTATGACAGAGCTGCTGAAGAAGGCTACCAAATATGTTTGGAGTCCAGCATGTGAAGCAGCGTTCAAGGCATTAGTGAAACACCTAACATCAGTACCGGTTTTGGCGCAGCCAGACACAACAAAACCGTTATATGTGTACTTCGATGCATCCGGCATTGGGCTCGGATGTGTGACACGACCCCACGGTCTTGTCGAGCCAGGATCAAGCTGAGAGGAGCTGCGTTGCACAGCACCGGATAACACACATCAAAGGTACAATGCAGAAGCAAAGTTTTATTACATAAACAGTTTTATGAACATTTTTACAACAAAATATGGTCAGTCTACACTCACGGGCATAGACTACGCATCAACTTCACGTTCATCCCGTGAACGTGTCCTTGCTAGCACGCACGCACACTAACACGGCGGCGTGCACGACTCCCACTCGACGGGGTTCCCCTCCTGGGGTTCCGTCTCCTCCTCGGCAGTCCCTTCCTCATAGAACACTGCAAAAGCTTCAAACACAAGCAGTGAGCACGAATGCTCAGCAAGATTGACCCGTCTCTCCAAAACATGAAACTTCTACATGAGAGATGATAGGTGCATGAGGTAAAATAAGTTGCAAAGGACTCGCCTACTTAGTGGAACCTTACTTTCAAGTTTTAGCAGCAGGTTGTGGAGAACGTTACGCTAAGGCACATGAGAGAGCCGCAATCAAACAAGAAACACATTTCTCGCATGTACTTTGCCCAAAGTTGAAAGGAACTTTAATTAGCTCTAAACTACAGTAAATCATTAACAATCAAAGTCCATCTTTCAATCAGCAACATTTTAACATGTAACTAGCCTGTTCTTTCTACGTCATGGTACAGTGAACAAGTGGTACTCACTGACCGCGAGGGACAGCGATTATAATCGATTTACACCTGCAGGGTTACCCGAATAACCTGTCACGTACGCCCGTACTCGATGTTTCCTACAGCAACCATCACGGACGCCGTATGCAACCACCTTTCACCCGTTAGCCAAATGTTGAACCGGTCCAATCGTCCCGAGCAAGAGGTCTCTTCATGCGCATCTCAGTGCCGCCAGGTTGGCCTAAATTAATTTGAAGGTTCCTAGCTAAAGATATGAGCTAAACAATTTAAGAGAAATTCTGAAAATGTTTCTGGACATTTTCTATTTTCTCTGGAACAGTTTCCTTAATCACACCATTAGGTTGATGAAATTAGCTCAAATGGATCTGAAATTTTTATTGTAGTTCAGTGATATTTTGGTGAACATTCCAGCAAAATTTCGGAATTTTCCTCCAAAGAATTCTCCAGTTAAAATTGTAAATATTTTAAATTTTGAAGAATTAATTCTGGAGAAATAAGGTTTTTCATGAAGTGAAAATTGATTGGCTGGAAAGTACTCAGAGAGCTGAATCCAACTAAATTTGGTTCACTTGATTTGGAGTTTCCTAGCCAAAGTTATGTCGGTTTGAAGTTTGAACTAAATCTGAAAATCAGAAAAAGTTTAAACTTCTGCCTGTGGGCCCCACACACAGTGCTTCTTCTTCCTCCTCGCGCCAAATACTCGGCGGCGGCAGTCTCCGGCGAGACTCGCCAGAACCGAGTTCCCGACCACCTTTCAGCCCGAAACCCGCCGCCTCCTCCACCTCCGACCTCCTGAACTCGGCTGTGGGCTCGCCGGCCGCCGGTGATGGCCAGAAACCCGCGCGCACCGGTGACAGCACCCGCTAGGGTTCCGGTGAGGTTGCTTTTGCTCTACCGTGCACCAAATTGATCAGAAATTGTTCAGAGAGCATCAGTGGAGCATGAGGAACACGAACCAGGGCTTTGTGGATGCTAGCAACGCCGGCAACCCTACCCTCGATGGTGAGCCGAGGTACTTTGCAACGGCGGTGAGGAAAACGGCCATAACATGGCCGATCCTCAACGGTTTTCCTTACTTCCTTCTTGAGCGTGTGCGCTAGTACATGTAGAACCCACTGGACAACAGGCCTGACCACCCTAGTGTGTGGAGTCCGAATTTCACTTGGAGGTGAGCTCGGCTCATATGAACTGGCTGGCAGTAAATTTGGAAATTCTCAACCGATGGTTGATCATATGCCGAACGGCTTTCGGCTACACCGTATATATACCGTGACGCACCTTTCTTGTGTAGAGAAGTGGACGTGACAACGGCTGCACCGAGCTGTCAACGAGAGCCCGAACGGCAGCAACGTTTGGTCTGCCGGAAAAGTTGTCCGGTGGAGCTCGAGGGTGCCTGCTCAATGGCCAACACGGGGTCTAGGATGTTGCTCCCAAGCTCACGGTGCCGTTTTGCTGCAGAGGAGGCTGGGCTTGCGAGTGATCAGCCTGATCACGAGCAGGATCGAGAGGGCGGCTGGTTGCGGTAGAGCTCGGTGTGGAAACAGACTGATCGCACCAGGGCTCGGGGGATATTTAACGGGAGCACGCCGGGGAGGATAAGGAGTCCGAGCAGCTGGCCTCCAGCGCGGGGAAATGTAGCAGGAGCTGGCGCTGGCCAGTTCCTCGGTGGCGCGCTCGGGCTGCATCTGAGAACCAAGTGTTCTGTTCTTCAGTCAGTTCAATTTGATTCAGTGGCTGACATGTGGGTCCCACCCGGGGTTTTAACCTCTGAAATTAACTTTGCTCTACTGCTCTAAACAGTAGAGACCAAATTAACCTCAAGTATTTGAATTATATGCCCCTGGGCCTTTTGAAAGGGGGTAGAATTCAAACTGGTTTGAGTTTGACTAAATTTCAGCACACATGTAGTTTGAAACTCAAATAAGGTTTGAATTTGCTACACTTAGCTCATGTCAAGCTCAACTCCAAATGGAGTGAAAATTGGTGTGTGAGCTCACAAAAATGTGCTGAGTAAGAATATGACTCTCACTTTTGAATTCATGGGGTGAAAACAGTTTGAATTTGAATTTGAGTTCGAACCACCCTCTTTCTAGCTATACCCAAAAGGACTTCAAAAAGGTATTGAATTTGGGTGAAACTTGGCATGGACATTCCTAGCAAGGTGTAGGAGTTTTCATATGCCCAGCCCCTAGATGATGCATGTGGGAAATGCCACTTTTGCATTGTGTGAGTTTGTTCTCTAGTGATCATGTTGATGATGGTTACTTACTCTTCAAATGTGTTCATCAACTTTCTTCAAATGAGGTGTGTGTGTGGTGATGAACACATTGATTATGTGTTAAAAACTGAGGCCCTTACATTCTTCCCCCCTTAAAAGAATCTGGTCCCGAGATTATAAGGTGAAAATGAGAGAGAGGACGGTGGAAAAATTACCGTATATGTGACGTGAAAAAGTCAGGGTAGTTAGCGTGAAGAAATCCTTTGCTTTCCCATGTCGCTTCATCCACGGAGTGATTCCTCCACAGGACTTTGTAGAACCACAATGTACGGTTGCGTGTGGTTCGGGCCTTTTTAATCAATAACCTGAACCGGTTCCTCACGATAGGTGAGATCCGGTTTCAGTTCTTCAATACCCTCCAGCTGAATGGTAGTTGATAGCTTGAGACACTTCCTCAGCTGGGAAATGTGAAAGACGTCGTGCACACCGGAAAGTGCTTCCGGTAATTCTAGCCGGTATGATACTGATCCACATCTTTCTATAATCTGAAATGGACCGATGAATCAGGGTGCCAATTTTCCTCTCACCCCGAATCTGTTCACGCCCTTCATTGGAGACAAACGTAGGTATACGTGATCCCCGACTTGAATTGTAGTGGGCGCCTTCTCCGGTCCGCATATTGTTTCTGTCGGGATTGGGCGGCTTTTAGGTTCGCTTGGATCAGCCGAACCTTTTCCTCCGCGTTATTGACAAGATCAACCCCGAAGGTAACCCTTTCGCCAGACTCACACCAATTCAATGGGGTGCGGCATTTCCTCCCGTATAGCGCCTCTTAAGGTGCCATCTTGATGCTGGCTTGGTACCCATTGTTGTACGAGAACTCGGCTAACGGAAGTGATCATCCCAATTCTTGCCGTGGTTGATAGCGCAAGCTCGTAGCATATCTTCTAGAATCTTATTTACCTGATCGGTTTGCCCATCCGTCTGCGGGTGGTATGCTGAACTACGGATTAGCTTCGTCCCCAACACAGCGTGTACCTGCTCCCAGAAATGGGACACAAATAAAGTGCCCCGATCCGATATGATGGTACGAGGTACGCCGTACAGGCATAGGATCTGTGAGATGTACAGTTCAGCATACTTCATGGCATTGTAGTTGGTGTTGACCGGGATGAAATGGGCCACTTTGGTGAGTCGGTCGACAATCACCCTCACAGAATCAGGTTCCTGAAAAGTAGTGGGTAAGCCGACGATGAAGTCCATGCTCACATCTTCCCATTTCCAGGCAGGAACGCCCAGTGGTTGTAGCAGTCCCGGTTTCTGCATATGATCTGCCAAAACTTGCTTTTGAGTTCTTGATACATTTTTTGCTGCCGGGGTGAATAGAAAACTTTGACAAGCGAGCCTCATCAAAGATTTTCTTCCGTAACTCCGGGTTACAGGGTATGATGATCCGGTCCTTGAACCATAGGACGCCGTCTCCGTTGTTCAGAGACATAGAGGATTCAAACAACATTTGGCCAAGCAAATTGAGTCCAATGCCTCTGA
Organism: Neostapfia colusana; assembly: GCA_030760725.1. Lineage (NCBI taxonomy): Eukaryota > Viridiplantae > Streptophyta > Magnoliopsida > Poales > Poaceae > Neostapfia > Neostapfia colusana. The sequence goes on along the minus strand of JASWHV010000007.1, from coordinate 95,132,925 downwards.
AAATTTTACTGGAGTTCAAGGATTATTGGAAGAATGTCCTTCCCAAATTTGGGAATTTTCCAATAAACAGAACTCCTGTAAAAGTCCTAAAAGATTTTCCTTAAATTTATTAATGAGCCAAATCCAGGAATTTTCATAAACATTGGGCTGCACCATTTGATAGTACTCTTTGAGAGGAATCCAACAAAATTTGTTTCACAATTTTTGGACACTCGTACACAATGTTATGGCTCTCCAAAGTTTGAACTGCAATGGGAAAATCTGGAAAATGTTTAAATGCTGACAGTGGGTCCCACTCGTCATCCCTAACCTCCAGCCACGCGCCAAACAGAGCAGGGGCGGCTCCCTCCCGCGAGGTCGCCGGAAAGGCACTTCCCAGCCACCTCTGGACCCCCGGCTGGACGCCCCCCCATTTTTCCCCATGCTGAACTCGTTGGTGAGGTCGCCGGCGGCTGAAACACGCCGGAAAATGGGGCGCACAGGCAACAGCAAACCCTAGGGCTCCGGCGAGGACGTGCGCGGTGATTTCTCCACCAAATGGTCGGTTCTTGAGCTCTAAAGCACCATGGAATCATGTAAAAGACCGACATGAGGTCTAAACAGGCCGGGGAGAGCTCCAAACCTATCGGCACCGTGCACCCTATATGGTTCAGCGGTATACCCTCAAAAATAACTCGAATTCCTCGCTCCACACTCAATTTCTTGGTCTAAAATCGATGGAGGTGGTTTGCTAGGCAGTTAAGAACTTGTGTGCGGAGTTTGAAACACAACCAACATGAATTGAGTACGAATTTTGCAATTCCTTACCTCAAGGTCAGTTTCGGCCGCCCGGGAGAAAAACTTGAAATTCTCCCTCTGTGATCAATGGATAGGGCTGAGCTTCGGAGGTGAGCAACTAGACTTGTAGGTGCACCAATGGGGTGGCTTGCTTGGGCGTGATCACCCCTGTTTTCGGCTGGCCACGACGACCAGTTCGGTTTTTCAGCTTTTACCCGAGAGCTGCAGAACTTTTGCTATTTTCCGGTGCTAACGAGCTCAGGGCCGTGGGGGAAAGTTGCTGGCCGGCTAGAGCACCCTTGGGCGGAGCTTTTTGCTGCGTGGAGCTCAGGCAACCGAGCTGTGGTGGAAGGCCGGTGATCTGAAGAAGCAGAGGCGGTTGTGAGCTACTGTTTTCGGTTTTTGCTCGAGGAAACCACCGAGAGGCACGAGCTGGGGAAGCAAAGTCGTGTGTGGCTTCACCGTGGAGGATATGAGCCGAGTAAACTGTGCAAGGGAGCAGGAGGTGGCTTCAACGGGGGCTTGCTGCAGCTCGGTGGCTTGCACAGCAACTTCAACTGGGAACCCAGAGACAGAGAAGATTTCCTTCACTTGTAAGTCTTCCCCTCTCAATGACAGATGGGTCCCACTTCTTTTCTCTACCCTTAATTATCTCCAATTTGGCACATTGCAAATTTCAGTTATGAAGGGCTGCAATTTGAAAGCCATTTGGGCAAATTGACATGTTTTTCCTCAGTTTTAAATTTGAATTCAAATTTCAATGAAATTCACAAGTTCCTTTGATATACCTATCAAAGCACCTCCAAATTTGCCCAAAATTGGCATCCTCCCTAATTCACACCTGAAGAATTTGAGTATGCCCTCTGATCTTTGAGTTGGCCATTGCAAATACAAATTTTAAACAACAGTTTGAATTTCCTTTTTGGACATGGCCTCGTTTTCCTTAAAGTGGACCACTTAATTCAAACTGAATTTTTAAGTCCTCTTCGGTGATGACCCATTTGAATTTGGGTGAAAAACTTTTGTCTGCTCCTAGCCCATGCTTGATCAATCTTTCTCCCAAGATGAACCTCACAAGTTCAGTTTGACTATGCCCCTCAAATTTGAATTCGAAGGTGATCTCAAACAGGGCTTTGAACAACTGGTATATGAGCTCAAAATCTCTCCAGTTTTTGGAACTTAAGCTCTTTAATACCTGAGGACTGCAATGGTCATCTCACATATATGCCTTTGGACAATCTGATCTTGAATTCTTTGCAAGGGTTCAAAAATGGGGTTTAAATTTCCCTCCCCTCTACTCCTAGAGAATGTGCATATAAGTTAGATTTTTGGGAGTGAAATTCTTCCCTAGGTTAACATGTGTTCAGTATGAGCTAAAGAACATTTTAGCTTTCCCACATGTCCATGTTTGAGTTTATCATTTCATGTGACATAACTCAAGTCATTCCCTTGCCTCAACATGTTTGAATTCAGCATGAACTCAACATGGTCATAATCCATTCCTTTTTAGCTCACCCTCAAATCAGAAAGTTGCCACCATAATCTCCTCAATTTCAAATGTATGAGGCTCCATGTGTATACAAAAGTTTGGTGGCAATTTGAGCTGAGCCTTTGAGTCTAAAGACCTTATTTTTGTTCTTTCTCATATACATGTATGATTACACATGAGTTTAACTCCACCTTGGTCCAACAGATTCGAATGAATGCTCGAATCCGTGTTGTCGAACCTCACGTATACCATCCCATGTAAGAAAGTTTTTTGTATGTCCCATTTTTCATGAAACAGAAACACAATGACGTTTAATCGCCCGTTTCTTTGCATTCACGTTTTTGGGACTTTTACATTCCTCCCCCCCTTAAAAAGAATTTCGTCCCGAGATTCCAATAGGAGAACGAGACGGGAGAGGTAATGCCAAGTGGTACGATGATAAAAATTCCGGATTGTTCCTGTGGAGGAAACCTTTGCTTTCCACGTAGTTCCTTCCGTGGTATGATTACTCCACAGCACCTTGTAAAATCTTAATATCCCATTCCGGTGTTCCAGATTCTTTTCATCGATAGTCCGAACCGGTCGCTCGGTGTAGGCATGATCTGGCTTCCACTAGCCGATTTCTTTTGTGCGGACAGCGGTGGTAGCTTTAAGGCACTTCTGTAGCTGTGACATATAAAATGTGTCGTGAACACCAGCAAGATTTGCCGGTAGTTCCAGCCGGTAGGCTACGGGTCCACACTTCTCCATGATGGAAAATGGATCTAAGGCTCGGGGACCGGTGAATTCCTTTCATCGGAGTCACGCGAAGATAAATGTGTTCTCCGCCGTTGAAATGAAACGGTCTACGCCTTTGATCATCGCAGCTTTTCTTTCAGGATTGTACAGCTTTCAAGTTCGCTTCTATTGTCCGAACTCGGTCATCGGCTTTGTTGACAAATCAACCCCAAACAGTACTCTTTGACCGTATTCACACCACTTCCGTGGTGTGCAACATTTCTGGGCATAGAGCTTCATCTTACGAGGTAACTCTACGGTCTTTAAACCATAAAGTATCTTCATTGTCCTTCCTGAACCACCTCATCTCTCCGTTGTCTATTCTCCTCCGTATGTGAGGCATACCCTTGTCTCTCCTTTGAACCTCAGCAATCTCTCCTCAGATTGTTGGAATGGGAGCAATGTTGTAGAGTGCTCCATACGGAATGACACAGAGACTTGGTTCCTCTTCTTCCAACTCAGCAACTGCCAAGTTGTGAATGTGGTTTCTTCTGACTAACACATCGGCAATCACTCTCACTTTTCCTGCGCGGTAATGGATCTCGAAGTTATGATCCTTGATGAGTTCCAACCATCTTTGAGAATACCGCTGCACTAACTAGTTGAGCGATTAAAATATCGATGCGGAGCCGGGTACTCGTAGTTTATCGTGACAGCCTATAGCGAACGATAATCAACACTTAATCATAGTGGCTCATCGTTCTTCGTAACGAACAGAGCAGAGCATCCCCAAGGTGATGAGCTTGGTCGCATAAAACCTTTGCCCATAGGTTCACTTAGTTGCTCCTTCAACTCCGCTAGTTCATTGGGTGCCATTTTGTACGGCATCCGTGAAATCGGTGTTGTTTCCGGCGTCAGTTCAATCTTGAACTTGACGTCCCGTTAACCGGCATTGCCCGGTAACTCATCAGAAACACATTGCATATTCACGTCCCACCGGACTATTCTCGAGTTTAGTCACTTCCGTGGGATAGACTTAACCCATCCTCTTTTCTGTACAGATCGGACTCTTCTGCCCTCACCCAGATTTTGATTATGAAAATGGCAGTTTCATGTCTCAAGTTGCATATCAAAGTTATAAATAACTTCAATATCTTTCCAACGAGTATTTATTTGCCTTCATATCAATTCTGAATCAGGAATTATGATATTTCAATGCTGACAGAAATCTTGAACAATTTTGACAGCACCTCCTCTGAAAGTGTCTGTTTTGTCCGCAAGATTTCATAAAATTAGACTCCAAATCAGGAGAAACTTTGAACCACAAAGTCACATAAAATATCACAAACTTTCCAACGGTGTCTTACATGACCCTTACAAATTTTTCTCTACAGGAGGTTATGGTCGAAATACAGAAAATTCCAGAGAGTATTTTTGGTCTGCCCTGTTTTTGGACCGTTAACACTCATCTGAGATTTTCATCCATTTTGTGGGAGATTCTGTTCTGGAGTTCTACAAAAAAAATTGTAGAAGACTTCAAAACCTTTCCAGAAATGTATCCTTCACCTCCTTTGGTTCAACCAATTAAAAGTTATGCCCTGTTCAATTTCAGTAAAAATTCTGCTGAAAATAGGGGCGATGGTTTCTAAATATTTGAGATAGAAACTATACTCCCAATTGACTCTTAGTTCAATATAGGAGTTCATTAACCCCTAATGGAATACTAGACTGCAAATATACTCTTTTCTTTGAAAACTCTCTTTTTCATGCAGTTAAGAACATTTCGCGGTACTACGTTTCCTCACCAAATCAAAATCCTAACCGGCATTACGCCGGCATATACGTCTCAAGGGGTGGCACTAAAACGATCACTCACACACGTGTTCTAAACGGAATATTCTACCGTGGTTAAGGTACCTGCAGAAAAACAATAAATAGTGATGCACACAAAGGTTTTCCATTTCAGGCAGGTCCATATCATAGTAAAAACATACGCCCCGTATCATTGCCATACGGGCCGTCCTTGAGTCAAGTCACGTCTCAAGGTACATGGTCGCGTTTTCACACCACACGACGGGGAACCCGAGTAGAGCGTGAACGGGTCGCCACGGTTGGGAATGTTATCAACCCAACGGATACCACCTACTGCCTCATGACCGTTGAGGCACGCCGATGGCGAGCGCTGCGTATGGCCCTTTGAACATTGAACGTTCAAGAGTTGCATACTATCATGTTGCTTACCACACGATGGGGTATTCTCACTTTTGCCTAAAGCACACTGGAGATAAGCGTTTTCATATGCTCTCAGAACCATAGAGAGGTTCAGAGACTCATATTAACTACCGTGCCAAGCCACGGTATACCATTCCATACTATTACTCGTATGGCGAGTTACCGCAATTGATCCGCCTGCGGTGGCGTACCTTATCTCTTACCTCCACGTAGGTACGTTGTTACAGAATTGAAATACTGAATGTAACACTCTGTTAGCTTGCCACCTTAAGTAACTATGCTAATACTAGTCCTTAGGTGGGCATACTACACGTTCCTCACTCGTATACTTCTAGGTTTTCAATAATAAGCTCTTTTCATGCGTGCTATTCCCAAAGCGGCTCTGATACCACGCCTGTGGGGAACCCCTTCCGGGATCCACACTCCAGGATACATAATGGGTGGTGCCGTGCGATGCGGCACCCAACAGCATACACGAAAAGAACCATAAAGTACAAAGTCTTTTATTTCTCAAGATAGTGTCATTTACAAAATAATGTACCACAAGGGTACACGCAGCGGAATATACAAACACACTTACTCTCGGTCCTAACTATGCAAAAAAGAAGATGTCCAGCCCGCGAACGCTTCTTACTAGCTTCCACAAATATGAGTGCAGCGGCAGTGTTTCCGGTGAGTCTCTGATGGCTCACCGAACAACCATCTTCATAGCAAATTTTATAACCTGCAAAACTCTAATAATGCAACCGTGAGCACGATGGCTCAGCAAGACTTAACCGACACTCCTAAACATGGAACTCTATGTGCAGTGATTACCAACATAGGAAAGGTATGATGCAATAACGACACGCCTAAATGTTAGTCCTTACTTTCAGTTTAATAGCAGCAGATTATTATGCCTTAGGCAGCCCTCACATCGGAAGTCCACAATCAAACAAGAAACGCTTTCCTCCGATGTGGTGATGCCCAAAGAGGAAAATAAACTTAGTGAGCTCTACACTATAACATACATGGTTTGCAATACAAATACATAAGAGCTTCACGACAGCAATGATTCCTTTCACTTCATATGGAAGTTCTTACTACGTCACAACACAGTGAACAAGTGGTACTCATATAACCGCGAGGGACGGTGATTGCAATCAGGACACACCCAGAATACACGACACATACACCCGCCTCGAAAGACTCACGCGAGCTCTTTCTTACGTTGTATGCAGCAACCTTTCACCCGTCACTCCAATGCCGAACCAGTTCCGCTGACCCATTAGAAGGGCCACTACACGGAACACGTTGAAGTTGCTCCGCTAGCGGGTTTACACCTCTGACACCAACCCCCAAAGGACGGCCGTATAAGTTCCGACACGAGAGTACCCGAGTTACATCGGTTTATCAGGTCCCATATATCCGACATGCATCTGTTACTGTTCAAACTTGCTCAGCAGGGCCGCATACGCATCGGTCCTTAACCGACACAAACAGAGCTACAGCCACACGGGCCCCAATGTCCCGCTGCTCCTACTCTCTGCTCGGTCTCATTTTCCATTCCAGAACTTTCATTCTTTAGAATCATATCCCGCTGAATTCATCCTAAACTCGCGGATAGCTTCCAACTACCCGACTTGTACCAGATCCTATACAACTTAAGCCTAGCAAAAAACTACACGAAGGTAACCTGTTCTACCCTTTAACTCCAAGGGTTAGTGGGTCATGCATTTGGAGTATCAATCACCTTGACCTAATGCACAATACATACTAGACCCTTAAAAGTGATACAAAGTAAAATGTAACTAAAAGCTGTTAAATGCAAACCGGGGCTTGCCTTATGTTGCTGCAGGTTTATTTCTACTTAAGGTCAGTAGCTTTGCGACGAGTAAGGCTTCAACATTTTGCTCCTAGTTGAGTTCCTCGTCGAACTCCTTCGTCGTGTTGATGGAAGATGTGGCCTAGGGAATTTTCTTACTATTTGGCTTCTCTGAAATCCTATGGCAATTATAGTCTCTTGTCATGCTCCAAATTTGGTTTTTCAGAAAATTGAGAGTCTCATGAGTCCATAGTACTTGGTTTCACCATTTTTGGAGTTTCCTACACAGAGATATGAATTTTCCAAACTTGGTTAAAAGTCTGAAAATGTCTCTGTTCATTTTCCCATTTTTCAGAGACATAGAGGATTCAAACAACATTTGGCCAAGCAAATGGAGTCCAATGGCTCTGAAAATTTTACTGGAGTTCAACGATTATTGGAAGAATGCCCTGCCCAAATTTGGGAATTTTACAATAAACAGAACTACTGTAAAAATTCCTACAAAATATTCCTTAAATGAATTAATGAGCCAAATCCAGGAATTTTCATAAACATTGGGCTGCACCCCTTGATAGTACTCTTTGAGAGGAATCCAACAAAATTTGTTTCACAATTTTTGGACACTCCTAAAAAAGTTATGGCTCTCCAAAGTTTGAACTGAAATGGGAAAATCTGGAAAATGTTTAAATGCTGACAGTGGGTCCCACTCGTCATCCCTAACCTCCAGCCACGTGCCAAACAGAGCAGGGGCGGCTCCCTCCGGTGAAGTCGCCGGAAAGGCACTCCCCAGCCACCACTGGACCCCCTGCTGCCCCCCCCCCCCATTTTTCCCCATGCTGAACTCATTGGTGAGGTTGCCGGCGGCTGAAACTGGCCGGAAAATGGGGCGCACCGGCAACAGAAAACCCTAGGGCTCCGGCGAGGTCGTGCACGGTGATTTCTCCACCAAATGGTCGGTTCTTGAGCTCTAAAGTACCAGGGAATCATGGAGGGGACTTACATGAGGTCTAAACAGGACGGGGAGAGCTCCAAACCTATCGGCACCGTGCACCCTATATGGTTCAGCGGTATACGCTCGAAAATAACTCGAATTCCTCGCTCCACACTCAATTTCTCGGTCTAAAATCGATGGAGGAGGTGTGCTAGGCAGTTAAGAACTTGTGTGTGGAGTTTGAAACACAACCAACATGAATTGAGGACGAATTTTGCAATTCCTTACCTCAAGGTCAGTTTCGGCCGCCCGGGAGAAAAACTTGAAATTCTCCCTCTGTGATCAATGGCTAGGGCTGAGCTTCGGAGGTGAGCAACTAGACTTGTAGGTGCATGTAAGGGCCTCAGTTTTTCACACATAGTTGAAGTGTTCATCACCATACACACACACCTCATTTGAGGAAAGATGATGAACACAAATGAAGAGCATGTAACCACCATCAACATGCTCATTAGAGAACAAACTCACATATTGCAAAAGTGGTATTTCCCACATGTGATATAGGTGGGCTGGACATATGAAAACTCCTATACCTTGCTATGGATGTCCATGCCAAGTTTCACCCAAATTCAAAACCTTTTTGAGGTCATTTTGGGTATAGTTAAAAAGAGGGCAGTTTGAAACCATATTCAAATTCAAACTGTTTTTATCCCATGAATTTAAAAGTGGGAGGCATATTCTTATTCAGCACATTTTGTGAGCTCACACACCAATTTTCACTCCATTTGGAGTTCATCTTGACATGAGCTAAGTGGGGCAAATTCAAACCTTATTTGAATTTCAAAACTGAACTTGTGCTGAAATTCATTCAAACCAAATCCCATTTGAATTCTAACCAATTCAAATGGCTCATGGGTGAATAATTTGAATCACCATGGGTATTTTGGGACTGTTTACAACAGTGATTAGAAGTCAATTTCAGAGGTTAAAATTGGAAGTGGGACCCACATGTCAGTCACTGAAGGAGATCAACCGAGTAGACTTTCAGTACTCGGGTCCCCGAGCTTCTCCGGAGAGCGCCACCGAGGGGAGGCCGCCGCGCCACCACCTGCTTGCCGCCCACGGTCGCTGAACCGACTCCCGGGACCCTTATCTAGGTGTCCGAGCAGCCGCCGGTGCTCCCCATCCCTACCCCGACACGCTCTCGCCCAACAGACTGAAACTCCTCGCCGCCCGAGTGAATTTTCGGGCCCTCATCGCCCGGCCGATCCAGTGACCCTCTCGGCAATCTGAGACCAGCACCGGGTGCACCAAGCCATCTTCGACACCTTCGCATCGGTTCCAGACCCTGCGCGGTCTTCCTCGAGCTCCACCGCGGCGATCTTTGCTCTGCCGGTTCAGCTCGAGCCGCCGCTGCGGGAACCATCCTTCCGGCCACCACAGCCCACCGTTCACGGAGCTGTGAACAGCAAAGAGGTTCGTCTTCAACCCCTCTTTCATTCCCGCAAGCTCCGGCGGCGTGACAAGCACTGCTCAAGCCGGAATTTCATGTTTCCGCGACGGTGTCCAAAAGTGAGGTCTGCACCGATCCGAAAAATTCATAAGCCACACTGCATCACTCATCCTCTCATGGAGACGATCACTTCTAGTAGCCCGTGCGGATCCATATATGCAAGAACCACGAAGAACCGTGGAGGGAAACTGCTGTTCTTCGAGTTTTAGTGGAAATCCCGATTTCCGACCTAGGTCACATGGTGACAGCCCAACACAGCCCTTCCCGAGCTCCGTAGAGCTCATGTCAACCTTTCCTATGGTCCACTGATGCTCGATGACCCCTAGCTCGATCGGGTTAGGTGCTAGGGAGGACGGGCAACACGGCCGAAGTTCTCCCGAGGCTGCAGCTCGTCGCCGACCATGTGGCGGCCATTTTCATGGCGAGCTGGCCCGAGAATCCTGTTCCCTGAGAGAAAATAGGCAGAGGTGGCAAAAATCATGAAGTTTGGAGCTCTACCGAAGAATCCGGTGAGCTCTCCGGCGAGATACCCCGGCGGCAGAGCGCGGGCGTCGGGAGGTTGAAGAAGGGGGTGGACCCCAGCTGTCAGCGACCGATATTTTAAATTGGGATCGGGCTGCGGCCGGGATCGAGTGTGCTGGCGCGCAAAAACCTTGTGGGCCGCGGTGTGCTGTCGCCTCAGCGCTCAACACGTGTCCCTGCGGGCCCCGGCCGATTTAAACTTTTCCCCCGATTTTCAGATTTCTTCCAAACTTCAAATGCTCATAACTTTGGCTAGAAAGCTCCAAATCGACAGAACCAAATTTTGTTGGATTCAGCTCTCTGAGCACTTTCCAGCAAATCAAGTTTCCCTTCATGAAAAACCTTATTTCTCCAGAATTAATTCCTCAAAATTTAAACTGTTTGGAATTTTAACTGGAGGATCCTTTGGCGGGGAATCCTGAAATTTTGCTGGAATGTTCACCAATATATCCCTGAACTACCATAAAAATTTCAGATCCATTTGAGCTTATTTGATCCACCTAATGGTGTGATTAGTGAAACTGTTCCAGAGAAAATAGAAAATGTTCAGAAACATTTTCAGAATTTTCTCTGAAATTGTTTAGCTCATATCATTAGCTAGGAACCTTCAAATTAAGTGAGACCAACTCCATTAGAACCCTCTGAAAATCTAATTTTCAGAAATTCATAGTTGGTTTCATGAAAATCCTTAGAACACCCTAAAAACCTTCAAATAAGGTCAAGTACATAATTAATTGTGGAGGGCTCAAATGAGCTTTGCTGCAACTAAAACTTGACCAAGTCACTGTTTAGGTTGTAACCAAGCCACAGAAAAAGTTTAATAGTCATGGAGTCTGTCTAGTGGGACTTATAAGCTCCACAAGCACAAACTTAATAGAAATGCATTTAAATTGATACATGTACTCTTCTATCATGTAGTCGCTAAGGTCGAGGAGGAACCCGAAGTCCTAGACTTCGTTACACTGGAGGAACAGCTAGCCTACGACCAAGAGCAGCAAGGCAAGCCCCAATTTGCATTAACCGTTTTTACAAGTTTTTATTGTTTTGAGCACATACTTGATTACTTTATTCTTTGCATTAGAGTCTTGATTGGAAACCCAACTGCATAGCCAAGAAAACCATGGGTTGGGTCTAGGATTGCAAAACCCCATTAGCTACTGCAATGCTAAGATAGTGTAGGATTCGGTACAAGTCGAGTAGTTGGAACTACTCGCGAGCATAGGCTAGAGGCACTCGACTCGGGTAGAGATAGCACATGATACACATGGCAAGAAAGATGAGACTGAGCAAAGAGTAAGGGCAGCAGGACTTTGGGGCCTGTGTGCTGTAGCTCCGCTTGAGTCGATTGAGGACCGAGCCGTGCGGGCCTATTGAACAAGCTAGAACAGTACCGAAGACCTACCGGATATATGGGAACCGGGTAACCGATGTAACTCGGGTAGCTGGGTATTGAGGCATTGCCCGTCGTTCAGAGGGTAGGTTGAGAGCTTGAGGTGTAAATCGACTGGCGGCACGGAGATGCGCATGCAGAGACCTCTTGCTTGCGACGATGGGACCGGTTCAATATTTGGCTGACGGGCGAAAGGTGGTTGCGTACAGCATCCGTGATGGTTGTTGTAGGCAACATCGAGTACGGGCGTACGTGACGGGTTATTCGGGTAACCCTGCAGGTGTAAATCGATTATAATCGCCGTCCCTCGCGGTCACTGAGTACCACTTGTTCACTGTACCGTGACGTAGAAAGAACAGGCTAGTTACATGTTAAAATGTTGCTGATTGAAAGATGGACTTGATTGTTAATGATTTGCTGTAGTTTAGAGCTAAGTAAAGTTCCATTCAACTTTGGGCAAAGTACATGAGAGAAATGCGTTTCTTGTTTGATTGCGGCTCTCTCATGTGCCTTCACGTAAGGTTCTCCACAACCTGCTGCTCAAACTTGAAAGTAAGGTTCTACTAATTAGGCGAGTCCTTGCAAATGATTTTTACCTCATGTACCCATCACCCCTCATGTAGAAGTTCCATGTGTTAGGTGAGACGGGTCAGACCTGCTGAGACTTCGTGCTCACTGCTTGTGTTTGAAGCTTTTGCAGGGTTCTATGAGGAAGGGACTCCCGAAGAGGAGACAGAACCCCAGGAGGGGAACCCCGTTGAATGGGAGTCGTGCACGCCGCAGAGTTAGTGTGTGTGTGTGCTAGCAAGGACACGTTCAAGGGCTGAACGTGGACTTGATGCGTAGTCTATGCCCGCGAGTGTAGACTGGACTTATTTTGATGTAAACATGTTCATAAACTTGTTTATGTAATAAAATTTCGCTTCCGCTTTGTACCTTTGACATGTGTTATACGGTGCTGTGCAACGCAGCACCCCTCAGCGTGATCCTGGCTCGGCAAGACCGTGGCGTCGTGTCAGCGTTGGTATCAGAGCTCGCTTGAGGTTTAACGCACTACAAAGGTCATCTTTTTCAAAAATCCAGTGAGGAACGAGTTAGTAGCCCGTATAAGGATGTTATTAGTATATAGAAAGTGGCATACTAACCTATTTTGTCTATGTCGGGAAATCGTGCATCTCGGGACGTTTATGTCTTGGGGGGTGCACGTAAGCGCTGTCCACCAGTGCGCACAAGCTGAAGGGTGGAGCCCCACGGGTGGCAGGTAACCCGACCCGCTTTGATATCCTCTACGACTCTTCATGTCGTTTGGGGTATTCGAGCAACGTCTGTCCCTGGCGTGCGTGGTGCAATTTGGGAGACCCCGTCACGTGGTCTGAAACATGAACACGTAACTCAAGGCGTGATTGGCTTGAGAACATCCGGGCGAGTGATGACGTCCGGGTGTACGAACTGTATGGATTCCGAGCTCGGTGTGCAGCCGAGTCTGACGATTGCTTGAGTTTCCTGCAGGTAGTCTGACCACGAAACGGTAGACGTGTAGCATCTGTGTGCGAGTGACGTTTAGTGCCACTGAATTAACGAAGCCGGCTAAGTCCGGTATAGGTTTTTCTTTGTGAGGACGTAGTACTGACATAATCTGGTGACACATCGACGTCACACCCCAACTAAATGAACAACTTCATTGTGAAAACATGAAGGTTTTGATCCAAAGTAGTAAAACTTGATGTAACTCCTTCCCTTGAACAGGATATTCAAAGTTAACAAGTTTTCAACTTATAGGTTGTTAAGGACAGAGTACTCTGGTTTCAGCTGAATTAGGGCTGAAGTTGATGAGAGGTTAGAGGTTGAGTTTTTTCGAGATCGGGGTCATATGATACATTTCTGAAAGCTTTGGAAGAGCTTTACAACTTTTCTGTTGAGGTCCAGAGGTGTTTCATCCCGTAACCAATCGAAAAATGCAGTAGAGCTGAAACTGTCCAGAAAACAGGACAGAGCAAAGACTCTCTGTAAACTCTTTGTAAATTAAGCATACCTTCCTGCATAAAAATCCAAAAATTGAAAATGAGGTAGTTCTGGAAAGATTGTGAGATGGGTTACAATTTTGTAACAGAAAGTTTTGTCAGATTAGGAACAGAATTAACTGGAATTCTTGGATCAAATCAGTACCTAAAGCAGGGAGATGCTGTCCAATTTTCTCCAGAAATTCTGTTAACTTTGACATCTCATAACTTTTGAACCAGGACAGATCTTAGGCCAAGAAAATACTTTCTGGAAATATATTGAAGTTAGCTTTAACTTTTATGTTGAGCTCCAGAACTATTTTTGCCTTTAACATAGCCTAAATCAGGTTGAGATGGAAACTGATCAGGGCTGCCATGTGAACAGCAGATCATCAGTCAAATTTGTTTAAAAATTTGAACTATGTTTCCAAGTTTTATGGGTTCAATGACATGTTTTATGTTATAAATCAATGGTTTACTGTTTAAATAAATATTTGACATTTCTCAAATATATTTTTACATATGACAGCAGATAAACAGTTGGAGAACGGGTGGGTGGTGTCCCACTGTTCTCACCGTAGCGGCTACCCGAAAGCATTGTGGCAAATGCTCAAATATTTCGGGTACAACCAGATGCCGCAGTACTTCGCCAAGGAAGAAGGCGAAGAGGAGAACAAGACGTGGACAATCCATGTCGAGGTCCCTGCAGGACCTACGCCACCCGGTCGGGTGCCGTTCACCGTTACGGTGAGAGGTAGGCAACCGGAAGGGATGTGGCAAGTGGCAGCGCGTGACACCATGTCATGTTTCTGCCAACTACACGTGCAGGCTATGGAGGGCACTCCATACGCGCTCGTTCCGGTGGACAGGCAACGGACCCGAGTTGACCAAGGTACAACCCCGCGGAGGCAAATCTCAGCCTCCAGATGAGGGCGGGAAATGCCGTGATGGACAGCCAAGCTGTTCATACGGAGCATCTCGCCACGAAGCTCAAGGAGAGCACGAGCCGGGGAGACCATTTCGAGAGTGCTCACAGTGCACTCCGTAATGTGCTCCTTCCGACGATCAAGCGACTGAATGAACAGCACAATCAGTTGCATCGCCTGAAGAAGGCGAAGAAAAAGAGCCGTGTCGACATCGCGGCATTGCAAGAACTGGTACAGAATCTGACCCAGCAGAACGAGGACCTTGCTCAAGAGTGAGACGATGCTATTGAGGAAGGCCAAGGCTGGGAAGAGGACTACAGCCAGGCTATGGACGAGGTGCATGCTTTGCAGGACCTCGTACCTCCGGTATTGGGCATACCGGTGGTCTTGGGTCTTCCAGCAATGGGAGAACCCGGGATGGGAGAAGAGGTGGTAGATCCAAGGCCACCAGCAGAGGTGCCGGAGGAGGATGACCCACAGGAGGTCGAGTTCTACTCCGAGTAGGGGGTTACAGTTGCCAAGTAGGGCAGCTAGGGTAGTGTAACCCAACTTTTATAATCAGTGACATGTTGTGTAGGCAGTAGTGTATGTATAGGTAGTGACGACATGAGCACGACCTCTCAGAGACCCGAGTATAATGTATCTTGTATAAAGTTTATGCTTTATCAATATATGTGAATGTTGTGCAAATTAATCATGTGTCACTTCAATACCTACTGTTACATATGGAATTTTAAGTAAGACATGTGCTAATCGCTGCTGTTTTGAATTTCAGAATGACGCGTACTCGTGCCAACCCTGATGTTGGGAGTACTAGCCAAGGGGGAGAGACCTCCCAACCACCTCCCGAGGACTCCTCGGGACAGCAACAGCAACAACAAACACCGCCACCGCCACTGCCAACGGTTACATTGGCCGACATCGTCGCGGCAATGGCGGGTTCACACCAGCAGCACACGGAGTTGCTGCAAACTCTCATTGCGAATACGTCTCACCCAGAGAGACGTCAAGATCTTGAGGAGCGTCAACAGAGCTCCTACTCCGACTTCCTGGCGACGTATCCCCCAGTATTCTCAAGGGCGGATGATCCTCTGGACGCGGACAACTGGCTCCGCGCCATAGAGATGAAGTTCAGGCTGCTCCAGATAAGCGAGCAGCGCAAGACTCAGTTCGCGGTCCAGCAGCTCCAAGGATCCGTGAGCACATGGTGGGCCAACTTCTGTGCTTCACAGCCCACCGACCGAGTAATGACCTGGACGGAGATCCGGGCGGCCTTCAGGGCCTATCACATACCAACAGGCTTGATGAAGAGGAAGACGCAGGAGTTCCTGCACCTGCAGCAAGGGAGCCGGAACGTGCTGGAATACTCCAGGGCGTTCAACGATCTCGCGCTCTACGCGTCGTATCACACAGATACTGACGAGAAGCGGCGGGACCACTTTTACTAGGGGCTTAATCCGCTCCTGAAGGACAAGTTGGCAATGTTCAATCGTGGCAGCCTCAACGACATCATTGACGCTGCAATTGTTCAAGAGGACTCCGGCAAGGAGTTGGCGGCGGCGGAGAGAAAGCGAAGCGTGTCGCAAAGCAGCGGAGAAGGAGGCGGTCCTTCTCAGAAGTTTTGGATGGTGAATCGCCCACCATCAGGTCCACACTGGCAGCCACCACAGCGGTCGATGCCGTTCCGCAGTCGGCCGTAGTCTTCACCGGCATTCAAGCCGGCACTGCCAGTACCACCACCGCGACAACAACAGCAGCAGCGGGCGATGCCACATGCGTATGCACCTCAGCAGCGCACGCCGAGCTTTCGTCCCCCGAGCACTACACCAGCAGCGGCCACATGTTACAAGTGTGGTCGTCCAGGACACTTCGCGAGCAGTTGCCCGGAGAGGCAAGGCGGCGGAGTGGCACCACAGTTTCCGGGGAGGAATCAACCCCGGAACCCTACTAATGCGTGGCGGGCAAACCCTAGGCCCGGCACCGTCCACCAGCTTGCCATAGAGGACGTGCCGGAGGGCGAGCCAATCCTTGCGGGTATGTTCCAACTCCACCAGCATCCCGCTATAGTACTGTTTGATTCAGGCGCCACGCATAATTTTATTAGCCAAACTTTCATTGCTAAATACAGCTTGCCAATACTACCCACCGATAGTCCATATTTAATTTGTTCACCGGGTGGGAAGTTTTCAGCAAGCGTAATGGTTTCCAAAGCACCATTATGCTTAGCGGGTAGAGTGTACCCCACGTCTCTCATTATCTTAGAGGGACAGAAGGTCGATGTCATCCTAGGGATGTCGTGGTTAACCCGCCACGGCGCAGTTTTAGACACCGTCCTTTGAGTCGTGCACTTAAACTCAGAAGTGCACGGGTCTCACTCATTATTTCTGGACAGTCCAGAAATAAAACTTCCAAGTGTCTATCAAGCCACAACCATCAGATTGGAAGATATTCCAGTAGTCCGAGAGTTTCCTGACGTGTTCCCTGAATATTTACCAGGGATGCCGCCCGATAGAGAAGTGGAGTTCAAGATTGAACTTGCGCCGGGAACCATGCCAATATCCCGAAGGCCGTACAAGATGGCACCCAAGGAGTTGGCTGAACTGAAGACTCAGCTCACAGACCTTCTGGAGAATGGTTTTATTAGGCCGAGCTCCTCACCATGTGGCTGTTCGGCATTATTTGTAAAGAAGAAGGATGAGACGTTGCGGCTTTGCATGGACTATCGTACATTAAATGCCGTAACCATCAAAAACAAGTACCCGTTGCCACAGATCGACATGTTGTTTGATCAGTTGGTCGAAGCGAAGATCTTTTCCAAGATGGACATAAGATCCGGGTACCATCAGATCAAGATAAGGGCTGAGGACATTCCGACGACAGCTTTCTCAACGAGGTACGGACTTTATGAGTAACTGGTCATGTCCTTCGGCCTCACCAATGCTCCAGCTCACTTCATGTACTTGATTAACTCGGTATTCATGCGGGAGCTGGACAAGTTTGTCGTGGTCTTCATCGACGACATCCTGGTATATTCCAAGTCAGAGGAAGATCACAAGAAACATCTGCGTATAGTCTTGCAACGGCTGTGGGATCACAAGTTATACGCGAAATTCAGCAAATGCAAGTTTTGGATATCGCAAGTGCCTTTTCTCGGGCATATCATCTCAGCGGAGGGTATCGCTGTAGACCCGAGGAAGATCACTCAAGTGCTGAATTGGAAATCCCCGAGGACTGTTCACGAGGTACGGAGAGGTTCATTCCGAACTTCTCGAAGATTGCCAAGCCTATGACAGAGCTGCTGAAGAAGGCTACCAAATATGTTTGGAGTCCAACATGTGAAGCAGCATTCAAGGCTTTAGTCAAGCACCTGACATAGCACCGGTTTTGGCGCAGCCAGACACAACAAAACCGTTCGATGTGTACTGCGATGCATCCGGCATTGGGCTCGGATGTGTGCTGATGCAAGACCGAAGCGTGGTCGCGTATGGATCACGGCAGCTTATAAACCATGAGCAGAATTATCCAACTCACGATTTGGAGCTCGCTGCCGTGGTACTTGCACTAAAGATGTGGAGGCACTACCTACTTGGTAACCTCATACATCTATATACCGACCACAGAAGCCTCAAGTACATATTAACTCAGAAGGAGCTGAACATGAGGCAGCGAAGATGGTTAGAACTGATAAAGGATTACGAAATAGAGATCCATTATCATCCGGGCAAGGCAAACGTAGTGGCAGATGCGCTGAGCCTCAAGTCACACGTCAACAATCTGACCATCACACCGTTGGAAGAGAGCGAACCACCATTGCATGTGATTCCACATGGAGCTCTCTACAACTTAGCTTTGATCCCCACCATCCATGAAGAGATAGCGGCAGCCCAGAAGAATGACAAGGGCCTGTCACATTTCCGGAGACGTGTAGACAGTGGGGAGTTGAAATGTTTCTGGAAGGACAGAGACGGCGTCCTATGGTTCAAGGACCGGATCGTCGTACCCCGAAACCCGGAATTACAGAATAAAATCTTTGATGAGGCTCGCTTGTCAAAGTTTTCTATTCACCCCAGCAGCAACAAGATGTATCAAGAACTCAGAAGCATGTTTTGGTGGACACGGATGAAACGGGAGACTGCAAAATACGTGTCCGAGTGCGATACATGTCGAAGGGTGAAGGCAGATCATATGCGGAAACCGGGACTGCTACAACCACTGGGCATTCCTGCCGGAAGTGGGAGGATGTGAGCATGGACTTCATCGTTGGTTTACCCACCACTCTTCAAAATCATGATTCTGTGTGGGTGATCGTCGATCGGCTCACCAAAGTTGCCCATTTCATCCCGGTCAACACCAACTACAACGCCAAGAAGTACGCTGAACTGTACATATCACGGATCCTATGCTTGTACGGCGTACCCCGTACCATCATATCGGATCGGGGCACTTTATTTGTGTCCCGTTTTTGGGAGCAGCTGCACGCTGCCTTGGGGACGAAGCTGATCCGTAGTTCAGCATACCACCCGCAGACGGATGGGCAAACCGAGCGGGTAAATCAGATCCTAGAAGACATGCTACGAGCTTGCGCTATCAACCACGGCAAGAATTGGGATGATCACTTGCCGTTAGCCGAGTTCTCGTACAACAATGGGTACCAAGCCAGCATTAAGATGGCGCCCTACGAGGCGCTATACAGTAGAAAATGCCGCACACCATTGAATTGGTGTGAGTCTGGCGAAAGGGTTACCTTCGGGATTGACCTCGTCAACAACGCGGAAGAAAAGGTTTGACTGATTCAAGCGAACATAAAAGCCGCTCAATCCCGTCAGAAACAGTATGCGGAACGGAGAAGTCGCCCATTGCAGTTTGAAGTCGGAGATCACGTATACCTACGTGTGTCTCCAATGAAGGGTGTAAACAGATTCGGGGTGAGGGGAAAGTTGGCACCCCGATTCATCGGTCCATTCCAGATTACCGAAAGATGTGGATCAGTGGCATACCGGCTAAAATTACCAGAAGCACTTTCCGGTGTGCACGACGTCTTTCACATTTCCCAGCCGAGGAAGTGTCTCAAGCTATCAACTACTATTCAGCTGGAAGACATTGAAGAACTGCAACCGGATCTCACCTATCGAGAGGAACCGGTGCAGATTATTGATGAAAAAGCCCGAACCACACACCACCGTACGTTGTGGTTCTACAAGGTTCTATGGAGTAATCACTTCATGGACGAAGCGACATGGGAGAGCAAAGAATTTCTTCGCGCCAACTACCCCGACTTTTTCACGTCGCATATCCGGTAATTTTCCACCGTCCTCTCTCTCATTTTCACCTTATAATCTCGGGACGAGATTCTTTTAAGGGGGGAGGAATGTAAGGGCCTCAGTTTTTGACACATAGTTGAAGTGTTCATCACCATACACACACACCTCATTTGAGGAAAGATGATGAACACAAATGAAGAGCAAGTAACCACCATCAACATGCTCATTGGAGAACAAACTCACATATTGCAAAAGTGGTATTTCCCACATGTGATATAGGTGGGCTGGACATATGAAAACTCCTATACCTTGCTAAGGATGTCCATGCCAAGTTTCACCCAAATTCAAAAGCTTTTTGAGGTCATTTTGGGTATAGTTAAAAAGAGGGCAGTTTGAAACCATATTCAAATTCAAACTGTTTTTATCCCATGAATTTAAAAGTGGGAGGCATATTCTTATTCAGCACATTTTTGTGAGCTCACACACCAATTTTCACTCCATTTGGAGTTCATCTTAACATGAGCTAAGTGGGGCAAATTCAAACCTTATTTGAATTTCAAAACTGAACTTGTGCTGAAATTCATTCAAACCAAACCCCATTTGAATTCTAACCAATTCAAATGGCTCATGGGTGAATAATTTGAATCACCATGGGATTTTGGGACTCACTGTTTACAACAGTGATTAGAAGTAAATTTCAGAGGTTAAAATTGGAAATGGGACCCACATGTCAGCCACTGAAGGAGATCAACCGAGTGGACTTTCAGTACTCGGGTCCCCGAGCTTCTCCCGAGAGCGCCACCGAGGGGAGGCCGCCACGCCACCACCTGCTTGCTACCCACGGACGCTGAACCGACTCCCGGGACCCTTAACTAGGTGTCCGAGCAGCCGCCGGTGTTCCCCATCCCTAACCCGACGCGCTCTCGCCCAACAGATTGAAACTCCTCAGCGCCCGAGTGAATTTTCGGGCCCTCATCGCCCAGCCGATCCATTGACCCTCTCGGCGATCTGAGACCAGCACCGGGTGCGCCAAGCCATCTTCGACACCTTCGCATCGGTTCCAGGCCCTGCGCGGTCTTCCTCGAGCTCCACCACGGCGATCTTTGCTCTGCCGGTTCAGCTCGAGCCGCCGCTGCGGGAACCGTCCTTCCGGCCACCACAGCCCACCGTTCACGGAGCTGTGAATTGCAAGGAGGTTCGTCTTCAGCCCCTCTTTCTTTCCCGCAAGCTCCGGCGGCGTGACAAGCACTGCTCAAGCCGGAATTTCATGTTTTCGCGACGGTGTGCAAAAGTGAGGTCTGCACCGATCCGAAAAATTCGTAAGCCACACTGCATCACTCATCCTCTCATGGAGAGGATCACTTCTAGTAGCCCGTGCGGATCCATAGGAGCAAGAACCACGAAGAACCATGGAGGGAAACCGCTGTTCTTTGAGTTTTAGTGGAAATCCCGATTTCCGGCCTAGGTCGCACGGTGACAGCCCAACACAGCCCTTCCCGAGCTCCGTAGAGCTCATGTCGACCTTTCCTATGGTCCACTGATGCTCGACGACTCCTAGCTCGATCGGGTTAGGTGCTAGGGAGGACGAGCAACACGGCCGAAGTTCTCCCGAGGCTGCAGCTCGTCGCCGACCATGTGGCGTCCATTTTCATGGCGAGCTGGCCCGAGAATCCTGTTCCCCGAGAGAAACTAGGAAGAGGCGGCAAAAATCGTGAAGTTTTGAGCTCTACCGAAGCTGCCGGCGAGCTCTCCGGCGAGATACCCTGGCGGCAGAGCGCGGGCGTCGGGAGGTTGAAGAAGGGGGTGGACCCCAGCTGTCAGCGATCGATATTTTAAATCGGGATCGGGATGCGGCCGGGATCGAGTGTGCTGGCACGCAAAAACCTTGTGGGCCGCGGTGTGCTGTCGCCCCGGCGCTCAACACGTGTCCCTGCGGCCCCGGCCGATTTAAACTTTTCCCCCGATTTTCAGATTTCTTCCAAACTTCAAATCCTCATAACTTTGGCTAGAAAGCTCCAAATCGAGTGAACCAAATTTTGTTGGATTCAGCTCTCTGAGGACTTTCCAGCAAATCAAGTTTCACTTCATGAAAATCCTTATTTCTCCAGAATTAATTCCTCAAAGTTTAAACTGTTTGGAATTTTAACTGGAGGATCCTTTGGAGGGGAATCCTGAAATTTTGCTGGAACGTTCACCAGGATATCCCTGAACTACCATAAAAATTTCAGATATATTTGAGCTCATTTTCAGAATTTTCTCTGAAATTTTTTAGCTCATATCTTTAGCTAGGAACCTTCAAATTAAGTGAGACCAACTCCATTAGAACCCTCTGAAAATATAATTTTCAGAAAGTCATAGTTTGTCTCATGAAAATCCTTAGAACACCCTAAAAGCCTTCAAATAAGGTCAAGTACATAATTAATTGTGGAGGGCTCAAATGAGCTTTGCTGCAACTAAAACTTGACCAAGTCGCTGTTTAGGTTGTAACCAAGCCACAGAAAAAGTTTCATAGTCATGGAGTCTGTCTAGTGGGACTTATAATCTTCACAAGCACAAACATAATACAAATGCATTTAAATTGATACATGTACTCTTCTATCATGTAGTCGCTAAGGTAGAGGAGGAACCCGAAGTCCTAGACTTTGTTACTCCGGAGGAACAGCTAGCCTACGACCAAGAGCAGCAAGGCAAGCCCCCGTTTGCATTAACCGTTTTTACAAGTTTTTATTGTTTTGAGCACATACTTGATTACTTTATTCTTTGCATTAGAGTCTTGTTTGGAAACCCAACTGCATAGCCAAGAAAACCATGGGTTGGGTCTAGGATTGCAAAACCATGTTAGCTACTGCAATGCTAAGATAGTGTAGGATTCGGTACAAGTCGAGTAGTTGGAACTACTCGTGAGCATAGGCTAGAGCCACTCGACTCGGGTAGAGATAGCACATGATACACATGGCAAGAAAGATGAGACCGAGCGGAGAGTAAGGGCAGCCGGACTTTGGGGCCTGTGTGCTGTAGCTCCGCTTGAGTCGATTGAGGACCGAGCCGTGTGCGGGCCTGTTGAACAAGCTAGAACAGTACCGAAGACCTACCGGATATATGGGAACCGGGAAACCGATGTAACTCGGGTAGCTGGGTATTGAGGCATTGCCCGTCGTTCAGAGGGTAGGTTGAGAGCTTGAGGTGTAAATCGGCTGGCGGCACGGAGATGCGCGTGCAGAGACCTCTTACTCGGGACGATGGGACCGGTTCAATATTTGGCTGACGGGTGAAAGGTGGTTGCATACGGCGTCCGTGATGGTTGTTGTAGGCAACATCGAGTACGGGCGTACGTGACGGGTTATTCGGGTAACCCTGCAGGTGTAAATTGATTATAATCGCCGTCCCTCGCGGTCAGTGAGTACCACTTGTTCACTGTACCATGACGTAGAAAGAACAGGCTAGTTACATGTTAAAATGTTGCTGATTGAAAGATGGACTTGATTGTTAATGATTTGTTATAGTTTAGAGCTAATTAAAGTTCCTTTCAACTTTGGGCAAAGCACATGAGAGAAATGCGTTTCTTGTTTGATTGCGGCTCTCTCATGTGCCTTCGCGTAAGGTTCTCCACTACCTGCTGCTAAAACTTGAAAGTAATGTTCTACTAATTAGGCGAGTCCTTGCAAATGATTTTTACCTCATGTACCCATCACCCCTCATGTAGAAGTTCCATGTTTAGGTGAGACGGGTCAGACTTGCTGAGCCTTCGTGCTCACTGCTTGTGTTTGAAGCTTTTGCAGGGTTCTATGAGGAAGGGACTCCCGAAGAGGAGACGGAACCCCAGGAGGGGAACCCCTTCGAATGGGAGTCATGCATGCCGCAGAGTTAGTGTGTGTGTGTGCTAGCAAGGACATGTTCAAGGGCTGAACGTGGACTTAGTGCGTAGTCTACGCCCGCGAGTGTAGACTGGACTTATTTTGATGTAAACATGTTCATAAACTTGTTTATGTAATAAAATTTCGCTTCCGCTTTGTACCTTTGACGTGTGTTATACGGTGCTATGCAACGCAGCACCCCTCAGCGTGATCCTGGCTCGGCAAGACCATAGGGTCGTGTCAGTGCACCGATGGGGTGGCTTGATTGGGCGTGATCACCCCTGGTTTGGGCTGGCCACGACGACCAGTTCGGTTTTTCAGCTTTTACCCGAGAGCTGCAGAACTTTTGCTATTTTCTGGTGCTAACAAGCTCAGGGCCGTGGGAAAAGTTGCTGGCCGGCTAGAGCACCCTTGGGCGGAGCTTTTTGCTCTGTGGAGCTCAGGCAACCGAGCTGTGGTGGAAGGCCGGTGATCTGAAGAAGCAGAGGCGGCTGTGAGCTACTGTTTTCGGTTCTTGCTCGAGGAAACCACCAAGAGGCACGAGCTAGGGAAGCAAAGTCGTGTGTGGCTTCACCGTGGAGGATAAGAGACGAGGCAACTGCGCAAGGGAGCAGGAGGTGGCTTCCACTGGGGCTTGCTGCAGCTCAGTGGCTTGCACAGCAACTTCAACTGGGAACCCAGAGACAGAGAAGATTTCCTTCACTTGTAAGTCTTCCCCTCTCAATGACAGATGGGTCCCACTGCTTTTCTCTCCCACAAAATATCTCCAATTTGGCACATTGCAAATTTCAGTTATGAAGGGCTGCAATTTGAAAGCCATTTGGGCAAATTGACATGTTTTTCCTCAGTTTTAAATTTGAATTCAAATTTCAATGAAATTCACAAGTCCCTTTGATATACCTATCAAAGCACCTCCAAATTTGCTCAAAATTGGCTTCCTCGCTAATTCACACCTGAAGAATTTGAGTACGCCCTCTGATCTTTGAGTTGACCATTGCAATACAAATTTTAAACAACAGTTTGAATTTCCTTTTTGGACATGGCCTCCTTTTCCTTAAAGTGGACCATTTAATTCAAACTGAATTTTTAAGTCCTCTTCGGTGATGACCCATTTGAATTTGGGTGAAAAACTTTTGTCTGCTCCTAGCCCATGCTTGATCAATCTTGCTCCCAAGCTGAACCTCACAAGTTCAGTTTGACTATGCCCCTCAAATTCGAATTCGAAGGTGATCTCAAACAGGGCTTTGAACAACTGGTATATGAGCTCAAAATCTCTCCAATTTTTGGAACTTAAGCTCTTTAATACCTGAGGACTGCAATGGTCATCTCACATATATGCCTTTGGACAATCTGATCTTGAATTCTTTGCAAGGGTTCAAAAATGGGGTTTAAATTTCCCTCCCCTCTACTCCTAGAGAATGTGCATATAAGTTAGATTTTTGGGAGTGAAATTCTTCCCTAGGTTAACATGTGTTCAGTATGAGCTAAAGAACATTTTAGCTTTCCCCACACGTCCATGTTTGAGTTTATCATTTCATGTGACATAACTCAAGTCATTCGCTTGCCTTAACATGTTTGAATTCAGCATGAACTCAACATGATCACAATCCATTCCTTTTTAGCTCACACTCAAATCATAAAGTTGCCACCATAATATCCACAATTTCAAATGTATGAGGCTCCATGTGTATACAAAAGTTTGGCGGCAATTTGAGCTGAGCCTTTGAGTCTAAAGACATTATTTTTGTTCTTTCTCATATACATGTATGATTACACATGAGTTTAACTCCGCCTTGGTCCAACACATTCGAATGAATGCTCGAATCCTTGTTGTCGAACCTCACGTATACCATCCCATGTAAGAAAGTTTTTTGTAAGTCCCATTTTTCATGAAACAGAAACACAATGACGTTTAATCACCGGTTTCTTTGCATTCACGTTTTTGGGACTTTTACACATGCTTGCTGAAATCTTCCCACCCGGTAAACAAATCAAATATGGACTATCGGTTTGTAGTATTGGCAAGCTGTATTTAGCAATGAAAGCCTGGGTAATAAAGCTATGCGTGGCACCTGAATCAAATAATACTATGGCGGGATGCTGGTGGAGTTGGAACATACCCACAAGGATTGGCTCTCCCACTAGCACGTCCTCTATGGCAAGTTGGTGGATGGTGACGGGCCTAGGGTTTGCCCGCCACGCATTAGTAGGGTTCTGGGGCTGATTCCTCCCCGTAAGTTGCAGTGCAACTCCGCCGCCTTGCCTCTCAGGGCAACTGCTGGCGAAGTGTCCTAGACGACCATATTTGTAGCATGTGGCCACTGCTTGTCTGGTGCTTGGGGGACGAAAGCCCGGCATGCGCTACTGAGGTGCATACGCACGCGGCATCGCCCGCTGCTGCTGTTGTTGTTGCGGAGGTGGTGCTGGCAGTGCCGGCCTGAATGCCGGTGAAGAATATGGCCGACTGCGGAACGGCATCGACCTCTGTGGTGGCTGCCAGCGTGGACCCGATGGTGGGCGATTCACCATCCAATATTTCTGAGAAGGACTACTTCCTTCTCCGCTGCTTTGCGGCGTGCTTCGCTTCCTTTCCGCCGCCGCTAACTCCTTACCGGAGTCCTCCTAGACAATCGCAGCATCAATTATGTCGTTGAGGCTGCCGCGATTGAACATCGCCAGTTTGTCCTTCAGGAGCAGATTAAGCCCCTGGTAGAAGTGATCCCGCCGCTTCTCGTCAGTATCAGCGTGATACGACGCGTAAAGTGCGAGATCGTTGAACGCCCTGGAGTATTCCAACGTGTTCCTGCTCCCTTGTTGCAGGTGTAAGAACTCCTGCGTCTTCCTCTTCACGAGACCCGGCGGTATGTGATAGGCCCTGAAGGCCATCCGGAACAACGTCCAGGTCATAACTCGGTCGGTGGGCTGTGAAGCACAGTAGTTTGCCCACCACGCGCTCGCGGATCCTTGGAGCTGTTGGACCGCGAACTGAGTCTTGCGCTGCTCACTCACTTGGAGCAGCCCGAACTTCATCTCCATCGTGCGGAGCCAGTTGTCCGCATCGAGGGGTTCATACGCCCATGAGAATACCGGGGGATGAGTTGCTAGAAAGTCAGAGTAGGAGCTCTGTTGGCGCTCCTCACGATCTTGACGCCTCTCTGGTCGAGACGTATTCTCAATAAGAGTTTGCAGCAACTCCGTGTGCTGCTGATGAGAACCCGCCATTGCCGCAACGATGTCGTCCAATGTAACCGTTGGCGGTGGTGGTGGCGGTGTTTGTTGTTTCTGTTGCTGCTGTTGCTGTTGCTGTCCCAAGGAGTTCTCGGGAGGCTGTTGGGATGTTTCTCCCCCTTGACTAGAACCCCCAATGTCCGGGTTGGCACGAGTACGAGTCATTCTGAAATTCAAAACAGCAGCAATTAGCACATGTCATACTTAAAATTCCATATGCAACAGTAGGTATTGAAGTGACGCATGAATAATTTGCACAACATTCACATATATTGATAAAGCATAAACTTTATACAAGATACATTATTCTCGGGTCTCCGAAAAGTCGTGCTCATGTCGTCACTGCATATACATACGCTACTGCCTACACGACATGTCACTGTTTACAAAAGTTTGGGTTACTCCACTCTGGTTGCCCTACTTGGCAACGGTAACCCCCTACTCAGAGTAGAACTCAACCTCCTGTGGGTCGTCCTCCTCTGGTACCTCTGCTGCTGGCTCTGGGTCTACAACCTCCTCTCCCATCTCGGGTTCTCCCATTCTCGGAAGACCCAAGACCACTGGTATGCCCAATACCGGGGGTACGAGGTCCTGCAACGCGTGCACCTCGTCCATTGCCTGGTTGTAGTCTTCTTCCCAGCCTTGCCCTTCCTCAATAGCGTCGTCTCACTCTTGAGTAAGGACCTCATTCTGCTGGGTCAGAGCCTGCACCTGTTCTTGCAACGCGGCGATGTCAACACGGCTTTTCTTCCTTGCCTTCTTCAGACGATGCAACTGATTATGCTGTTCGTTCAGTCACTTAATTGTCAGAAGGAGCACATTGCAGAGTGCTCTGTGAGCACTCTCAAAATGGTCTCCACGGCTTGTGCTCTCCTTGAGCTTTGCAGCAAGACAATCCGTATGAACAGCTTGGCTGTCCATCACGGTCTTTCCTGCTTTCAATTGGAGGCTGAGGTTCGCCTCCGCGGGGCTGTACCTTGGGCAACCCAAATCGGTTGCCTCCCTGTACCTCCCTTCCCACACATGATGAGCCGTCCCTCCACCGGAACAAGCGCATATGGAGTGCCCTCCATAGCCCTCACGTGTAGTTGGCAGAAGTGCGACATGGTGTTTCGGGCTGCCACTTGCCACATCCCCTCCGGTGGTCTACCTCTCACCGTGACGGTGAACGGTGCCCAACCAGGTTGCGTAGGCCCTGCAGGAACCTCGACATGGATTGTCCACGCCTTGTTCCCCTCCTCACCTTCTTATTTGGCGACGTACTGCGGCATCTTATCATTGTCTCAACGTTTCCGTATAGCCGCTGCGATGAGAACAGTGGGACACCACCCACCCGTTCTCTAACTATCTATCCGCTGTCATCTGTAAAAACATATTTGAGAAATGTCAAATATTTATTTGAACAGTAAACCATTGAGTTATAACATAAAACATGTCATTGAACTCATAAGACTTGGAATCATAGTTCAAATTTAAACAAATTTGACTGCTGATCTGCTGTCCAACATGACAGCCCTGACCAGTTTCCATTTTAACCTGATTTATGCCATGCTAAAGGCAAAACCAATTATGGAGCTAAACATTAAAGTTAAATCTAACTTCAATAGCTTTCCAGAAAGTATTTTTTTGGCCTAAGATATGTCCTGGTTCAAAAGGTATGAGATGTAGAAGTTGATAAAATTTCTGAAGAAAATTGGACAGCACCTCCCTGCTTGAGGTACTGATTTGATCCAAGAATTCCAGTTAATTCTACTCCCAATCTGACATAACTTTCGATTACAAAGTTGTAACCCATCTCATAAAATTTTCAGAAATACAACATTTTCTATTTTAGGATATTTATGCAGGAAGTTATGCTCTATTTACAGAGAGTTACAGAGAGTATTTGCTCTGCCCTGTTTTCTGGGCAGTTTCAACTCTACTGCATTTTTCGATTGGTTAAGTGATGAAACACCTCTCGATCTCAACAGAAAAGTTGTAAATCTCTCCCAAAGATTTCCAGAAATGTATCATATGACCCGAAACTCGAAAGAACTCAACCTCTAACCTCTGATTAACTTAAGCATTCTATCAGATGAATACAGCGGACTCTGTCCTTAATAGCCTATAAGTTGAAAACTTGTTAACTTTGAATATCCTGATTAAGGGAAGAAGTTACATCAAGTTTTAGTACTCTGGATTAAAACTTTCAAGTTTTACAATGAAGTTGCTCATTTAGTGGGGTGTGACCTCGATCCGTCACCAGATCATGTTGGTACTACGTCGTCACAAAGAAAAACCTATACCGGACTTAGCCGGCTTCGTTAGTTCAGTGGCACTAAGCGTCACTCGCACACGAATGCCACACGTCTACCGTTTCGTTATTAGACTACCTGCACATAACTCAACAATTGTCAGTCTCGGCTGCACACCTAGCCCAGTATCCATCCAGTTCGTACACCCGACCGTCATCATTCGCCCGGATGTTCTCAAGCCAAACACGCCTTGAGTTATGTGATCACGTTACTGACCATGTGACGGGGTCTCCCAAATTGCACCACGCACGCCAGGGACAGACGTTGCTCGAATACCCCAAAATGACATGAAGAGTCGTAGAGGATATTAAAGCGGGTCGGGTTACGTGCCACCCGTGGGGCTACACCCTTCAGCTTGTGCGCACTGGTGGACAGCGCTTACGTGCACCCCCCCCCAAGACATAATCGTCCCGAGATGCACGATTTTCCAACATAATCAGATAGGTTAGTATGCCACTTTCTATACACTAATAACATACTTATATGGGCTACTAACTCGTTCCTCACTGGATTTTTGAAAAAAAAAAATGACCTTTGTAGTGCGTTAAACCTCAATCAAGCTCTGATACCAACGCTGACACGACCCCACGGTCTTGTCGAGCCAGGATCACGCTGAGGGGTGCTGCGTAGCACAACACCGGATAACACACATCAAAGGTACAAAGCGGAAGCAAAGTTTTATTACATAAACAGGTTTATGAACGTTTTTACAACAAAATATGGTCAGTCTACAATCACGGGCGTAGACTACGCATCAAGTTCACGTTCAGCCCGTGAACGTCTCCTTGCTAGCATGCACGCACACTAACACGGCGGCGTGCACGACTCCCACTCGACGGGGTTCCCCTCCTGGGCTTCCGTCTCCTCCGCAGGAGTCCCTTCCTCATAGAACCCTGCAAAAGCTTCAAACACAAGCTGTGAGCACGAAGGCTCATCAAGACTGACCCGTCTCTTCTAAACATGAAAATTCTACATGAGAGATGATAGGTGCATTAGGTAAAATAAGTTGCAAAGGACTCACCTACTTAGTGGAACCTTACTTTCAAGTTTTAGCAACAGGTTGTGGAGAACCTTATGCTAAGGCACATGAGAGAGCCGCAATCAAACAAGAAACGCATTTCTCTAATGGACTTTGCCCAAAGTTGAAAGGAACTTTAATTAGCTCTAAACTACAGCAAATCATTAACAATCAAAGTCCATCTTTCAATCAGCAACATTTTAACATGTAACTAGCCTGTTCTTTCTACATCACGGTACAGTGAACAAGTGGTACTCACTGACCGTGAGGGACGGCGATTATAATCGATTTACACCTGCAGGGTTACCCGAATAACCCGTCACGTACGCCCGTACTCGATGTTGCCTACAGCAACCATCACGGACATTGTACGCAACCACCTTTCACCCGTCAGCCAAATGTTGAACCGGTCCAATCGTCCCGAGCAAGAGGTCTCTGCACGCGCATCCACAGTGCCGCCAGCCGATTTACACCTCAAGCTCTTAACCTACCCTCTGAACGACCAGCTATGCCTCAACACCCAGCTACCCGAGTTACATCGGTTTTCCGGTTCCCATATAGCCGGTAGGTCTTCGGTACTGTTCTAGCTTGTTCAACAGGGCCGCACACGGCTCGGTCCTCAATCAACACAAGCAGAGCTATAGCACCCAGGCCCCAAAGTCCTGCTGCCCTTACTCTCAGCTCGGTCTCATTTTTCTTGCCATGTGTATCATGTGCTATCTCTACCCAAGCAATGTTCCTCTAGCCTACTCTCGCGTGTAATTCCAACTACTCGACTTGTAGCGAATCCTACACTGTCTTAGCATTAATTTAAATGCATTTGAATTGAATTTAAACTTGTGAAGGCTATAAGTCTCACTAGACAGACTCAATGACTCTGAAATTCTTACTGTGGTTTGGATACAACCTAAACAGAGACTTGACCAAGTTTTAGTTGCAGCAAAGCTCATTTGAGCTCTCCACAAATAATTATGTACTTGATCTTAATTAGAGCTCTTAGGGTGTTCTAGGGATTTTCATGGAGCAACCCATGCCATTATGAACACTAGATTTTTGGAGGGCTCTAATGGAGTTGGCCTCACTTAATTTGAAGGTTCCTAGCTAAAGATATGAGCTAAACAATTTCAGAGAAATTCTGAAAATGTTTCTGGACATTTTCTATTTTCTCTAGAACAGTTTCCTTAATCACACCATTAGGTTCCTAGCTAAAGATATGAGCTCAAATGGATCTGAAATTTTTATGGTAGTTAGGAATATTTTGGTAAACATCCCAGCAAAATTTAGGAATTTTCCTACAAAGGATTCTCTAGTCAAAATTCTAAACATTTTAAAATTTGAAGAATTAATTCTGGAGAAATAAGGATTTTCATGAAGTTAAACTTGATTGGCTGGAAAGTACTCAGAGAGCTGAATCCAACAAAATTTGGTTCACTCGATTTGGAGTTTCCTAGCCAAAGTTATGTGGGTTTGAAGTTTGAACTAAATCTGAAAATCGGGAAAAGTTTAAACTTCTGCCTGTGGGCCCCACACACACTGCTTCTTCTTCCTCCTCGCGCCAAATACTCGGCGGCGGCGGTCTCCGGCGAGACTCGCCGGAACCGAGTTCCCGACCACCTTTCGGCCTGAAACCCGCCGCCTCCCCCTCCTCCGACCTCCTGAACTCGGCTGTGGGCTCGCCGGCCGCCGGTGATGGCCGGAAACCCACGCGCACCGTTGACAGCACCCGCTAGGGTTCCGGTGAGGTCGGTTTTGCTCTACCGTGCACCAAATCAATCGTAAATTGTTCGGAGAGCATCAGTGGAGCACGAGGAACACAAACCAGGGCTTTGTGGAAGCTAGCAACGCCGGCAACCCTACCCTCGATGCTGAGCCGAGGTACTTTGCAACGGCGGTGAGGAAAACGGCCATAACACGGCCGATCCTCAACGGTTTTCCTTACTTCCTTCTCGAGCGTGTGCACTAGTACGTGTAGAACCCACTGGACAACCGGCCTGACCAACCCTAGTGTGTGGAGTCCAAATTTCACTTGGAGGTGAGCTCGGCTCATATGAACTGGCTGGCAGTAAACTTTGAAATTCTCAACCGATGGTTGATCATATGCCGAACGGCTTTTGGCTACACCATCTACATACCATGACGCACCTTTCTTGTGTAGAGAAGTGGACGTGACAACGGCTGCACCGAGCTTTCCACGAGATCCTGAACGGCGGCAACGTTTGGTCCGCCGGAAAAGATGTCCGGTTTAGCTCGAGGGCGCCTGCTCACTGGCCAACACGGGGTCTAGGATGTTGCTCCCGAGCTCAAGGTGCCGTTTTGCTGCAGAGGAGGCTTGGCTTGCGAGTGATCGGTCTGATCACGAGCAGGATCGAGAGGGCGGCTGGTTGCGGTAGAGCTCGGTGTGGAAACAGACTGATCGCGCCGGGGCTCGGGGGATATTTAACGGCAGCACGCCGGGGAGGATAAGGAGTCCGAGCAGCTGGCCTCCAGCGTGGGGAAATGCAGCAGGAGCTGGCGCCGGCCAGCCCCTCGGTGGCGCGCTCGGGCTGCACCCAAGAACCGAGTGTTCTGTTCTTCAGTCAGTTCAATTTGATTCAGTGGCTGACATGTGGGTCCCACCCGGGGTTTTAACCTCTGAAATTAACTTTGCTCTACTGCTCTAAAAAGTAGAGACCAAATTAACCTAAAGAATTTGAATTATCTGCCCCTGGGCCATTTGAAAGGGGGTAGAATTCAAATTGGTTTGGGTTTGACTAAATTTCAGCACACATGTAGTTTGAAATTCAAATAAGGTTTGAATTTGCTACACTTAGATCATGTCAATCTCAACTCCAAATGGAGTGAAAATTGGTGTGTGAGCTCACAAAAATGTGCTGAGTAAGAATATGACTCCCACTTTTGAATTCATGGGGTGAAAACAGTTTGAATTTGAATTTGAGTTCAAACCACCCTCTTTCTAGCTATACCCAAGAGAACTTCAAAAAGGTTTTGAATTTGGGTGAAACTTGGAATGGACATTCCTAGAAAGGTGTAGGAGTTTTCATATGCCCAACCCCTAGATGATGCGTGTGGGAAATGCCACTTTTGCATTGTGTGAATTTGTTCTCTAATGATCATGTTGATGGTGGTTACTTACTCTTCAAATATGTTCATCAATATTCTTCAAATGAGGCATGTGTGTGGTGATCACTACAGGGATTCGACGAACTTACGACGGCTAAGGCTGTCGTAATTAAGTTGTAAACCGTCGTAAGTTAGCTACTTATGACGGTATTTCTTTACTTACGATGGTATACATCCGAGGTAATTACCGGATCGTAAATAACCTAACTTACGACGGCTACCGTCGTAAATAACTTAACTTATGACAGCGTCGTGCATCCGTCGTAAGTAACGGACCAGGCCATGTGGTGGCCCAAGCCACGTTACTTACGACGGTTCTGGTGACCGTCGTAAGTAGCAGATACTAACTTACGACGGTTCTGGTGACCGTCGTAAGTAATAGAAGCTAACTTACGACGGTTTTGGTGACCGTCGTAAGTAACAGAAGCTAACTTACGATGGCTTCTGGGCAGTAGCTGTCGTAAGTTATGTTTGTAATTTTTTTTAAAAAAATAGAAATGCACTAACCTGGCTCGATGGCCAGCTCACAGAACAAACAGTTATAAAACAAGAGTAAATAGTCATAAAACAGTTCATATGCATCACACACAACACAAATTACAAACGGGCTACACACTACCCCCTCGACTACCTCCGGAGCCGAAGATATCATCTACACGCGTCTCTCTTGGAACCGGTAGCTGTGGAGATGGAGTAGAGGCCTCCGTCGCCGAACCCTACAAAACACATGAGTAGTTACGACGGATTGGATTAATATATCAATGTCTTTCTCTTTTTTTCTCACTCTGTTCCTCTCTCTGTACTATTCATCCCCTCTTTATGTTATTCTCACTTACACCCTCTCTCGCACTCTCTCTCTCTCTCCCTCTTTTGCAACACTCCATCTCTCCATCTCACTCTCACTCTATCTCGCACTCCCTCTCTCCCTTCTGTACAACTCTACATCTCCCTCTCTTCTTATGTTAGATGAAAAATACAATATTAAAGAGTTTATTACCTGTACCGAGGGCACCTGGGCTGTGGGCTCCTATGACGAGGTCACCTGTGGCGCCTGCCACGCAAGAATCGTGATTTGTTGGCCGTTCTATCGAGCTAAGGCCTATAATTGGAAAATATTAGAACATATGTATTACTGAAATGTTATGAAAGTAAACTACAGTAATTGAAATTACATACCTCCACCGCTGCCTGCATCTGGGCCATGTAGTTAGCTTGGTAGTCCTGGATGGCCCTCGTCCTGTCGAGCTCTTCCTGGGTCCGCGTCAGCCTCTCCTGCATGGCACAGAACTCCATGTCTCTCTGCGATAGACGGCCACTCGACGGCCCAACCGACGAAGCCTGCGTCGATAAAGTGCCTCTCGCAGGTCGTGCCGACCTCGAGTCGACAACTCCATCGAAAATGGCAAACCTACAAAAGAAAAAAAATAATAAGTAAAAGAAGGAAGATTGGAAACCTAAATCAAAGAAACTAACCCACCGGCAATGGGCCTTCCCGCCGCCGCTTGCATAAACGGCTTGAGGGTCGATTGGCGCATTTTCCCAATCGTACCCTTCACCGTGTATTTTGACGACTTCCTGCCCATACTTTTCCTAAAAAAACATAGAAATGGTGTTAGTGTGTCAATAATAATATTAGTTATAATTAAATTGAATAATTCTGTAAACTTACCAATCGATCGGTCGCGACTTGACTGCACTGCCCCGGCTGCGACGGGTCACTTCCCCTGTGACCTCTCTTCCAAACCTGGATCGCACAAGGCTCCTGGCCGGTCTCTCGCTCTTGTCGATTCGTGTTAGTAGGATAAATATGTTATGAACACATAAACAAACTTATAATACAATTACCATGCGTTTAGCCAAACGCAAATGACCATCGGCGCCATAGGTGTGCTTCACGTCGGACCCTCTGCATCCTCGAGCCCTCATGGACTTAGCTTTGAAGCCATCGCTAGCCCAATAACGACAGAGAGCTCGGTATGCGTCGGGTTGACCCTCTAACCAGGGAATACTAACATGCACATATTTAGTATATCATTAATTGTTAACATAAGTAACTATTGAGTTTTTTTAACAATTAGAACTTACCTCTGCGTATTGATCCTCTGTCAAGTACGTGCCGGAGTCCCTTCTAAAGGGACCCCGTTCCTGCTACTGCTGATGCCGTTTCTGGTAGTCGTTAACGGCCTGGATGCGGGCGTACGACAACGCCTGCGTCACGAGCTTCCGAGCGTTTGTGTAGAACACGAGTGTCGTGTGATCCATCATGCTCTCGCTCGTTTCTTCTAACTGGTACCTCAACTTTAAGAAAACAAACATTTAATCAATATGCATTAACAATTTAAATGAGTTGAAGAATGTAAACATTTAAACTGACCATAAAATCGTTCCACATGGCCCCCTGAAGAGTGTCGTGCACCTTGTGCAAGACACGAGCGTAGTCGTCCCACGACAAAGCAGGGACACCATCGATGACACCGAGATAGTGCAAATGCACTAAAGCACCGATGACACCGTTAACATGCCTTGTGGTGCCCCTGGCCTGTGAACGAACAGTCGTACCAAGATCTGCAAAATTTGTTATCTCAGTAAGTATCTGTAGACATCATGAAATATGTACCAATTATATGATTTTTTTACCTGTCTCCAACTAGACGAATAGTGACCCGCTCACGAGGAACAGGAAGAGGAGTTGCAAAGTGGGTCCTCCTCGTCCGTCGCCTCTGCGCAGGCACCACGTCCGGTGACACGGAAGGCTGGTCACCACTAGAGCTCGAAGGCTCCATGCTCGCCGGCTCCGAAGGTAGGGTAGCCGGCTCCGAGGGCTCGCTAGCCTGTGGCGGCGCCCTA
Organism: Neostapfia colusana; assembly: GCA_030760725.1. Lineage (NCBI taxonomy): Eukaryota > Viridiplantae > Streptophyta > Magnoliopsida > Poales > Poaceae > Neostapfia > Neostapfia colusana. The sequence goes on along the minus strand of JASWHV010000007.1, from coordinate 95,097,002 downwards.
ACCTCTGACTCTGAATCTGACGACTGTTAGTCAGACTGAAAAATTAAAGGATTGATAAGAATAAATTATTTATAAGTGCAATTTAAAATAACGTGATTGACAACTGAAATTTACTTCTGTGTGTTGTAAGGCCAGAGCTCGGCCCGCAAAGTCTGTAGTTGCCTCATCAGCTGAGAGTGTCTGCTCGCACCTGACGAGCTACCTGAGAAGAGGTCCCGTGACCGACTGAGGAACCCTTGTGCCCCCTTTTTCCCGCTCCCCTTTGATGACGACATCCTGTTGCAAGGAATAATTGATAAATATTTCCGCTCCCCTTTGATGATGACAAAATTCATGTTAAGTTAGTGAAGAAAACGTTACATCATCAACTTCAAGATTCATCAATGTCATGATCATGTACCCTACTCCTTAAACCAGACCATCGATCTTCTTTCGTGAGCGTCTGAACTGGATTTCGTTTCCGTTTACGCATATCAGAAGTCTCAACATCTTGAGCGTCTCCAACTAAGTCATCGAGTCCTACACCAGGCTCGATGATAAACGAGTCTGGCAACTCTTCTTCTTGGTAAACCTCGTCAACCTCATCAGTATCATGGTAACCATCCTCTCCTGGAGTGTATAACCGCTCACGAGGATTAACCTTATGTACAACCCACCAAGCTTTGAGTTTTTTGCATGGATAAGATAGATAATACACTTGCTCCACTTGGTGTGCAAGAACAAATGAATTGTATCCTCATAGCCGTTCTTTGTGTTTGACTTCCACCATGCCAAATTGGTTTAGTCGAGTTCCATGATTGATATCAAACCAATCACAGTCAAAGAATACTACTCGAAGATCCTTATTCCCGGCAAAAGAAAATTCAAGGATTTTATTAACGATTCCATAATAATTAGTTTCACGTCCTTGAGAGTCGACTGCCCTCGTCACAACTCTAGTATTAGATGTTGCCGCGAGAGGACGAAGAGATTCAAATTGAGTTGTACGGAATCGGTAGCCATTGACGTCATATCGACCATAGCTCCTAACTTTAATCAATCCATATGATAGTTGTCGCAAGTCTTCATGGACGTCGGCATCTTTCATGCACTGTTATAAGAAAACTTTGTAAATACTCGTAAGTTATAAGAATACTTTGTAAATATTGCTAAGTTAATGAGAAAATGTTACATGATCCCAAAACCAAAATAAGAAATTAGATCCTCCATTTATTCCTTCCCATCGCATCACTTCTACTTGTTTGCTCATAGGTTGATGCCTATGTGTCCAATTTTCCTTGTGGAATTCACTGTACGAAAAGAAAACTTTTTAGAATAGATGTGTTACAAAATACGCCGATTAGTATAAATGTAACACAAACACTTACTCGAAATATTTGTCCATCTTATCTATATTCGCGTACATGTAAAGGAAAGCAGCACTCCTTTCTTCTGCAGTAGAGTTGTAGGAAGTGGAACTACCAACAGTAGTGCCTCTTGTTGCAAAATTAGAGAGATCGCTACAAGGTGGTTTCTCATCCACATTGTACCGCATTGCCGAAGTGTTGACATTGTTTTCCTCTGCAAAGTAAACACTTGAAAAGTATCCTACTTTTTTAAGAGTAAATGCTTCGGCGATGCATCCTTCTACCTTTGCCCTGTTACGAACCATTGGTTTCAGATATCATAGTGCTCTTTCAATATGATACTTCCACCTATATTGCACGGGACCTCCAACTTTAGCTTCAAATGGAAGATGGATGAGATGTTGCATTGGATTGAAGAACCCTGGAGGAAAAAAATTTCCATCTTACATAATAGTACCGGTATCTCCTTCTCCAATTTACGCATCATCTCTATCGTGATTTCTTTTGCATAGAGCTGTCTATAGAAGTGACTAACCTCGGCTAGCACCATCCACACCGCATAATCAAAATAGCCCCAAAACATAACATGTAGAAGTCTTTCCATAATTATGTGATAATCATGACTCTTCAACCCTGTCAGCTTTCCCGTTTTGATATTCACGGCTCGTTTCAGACTAGCTGCGTAACCATCTGGGAATTTCAAATTTTCAACCATTTGAGTACTTCTTTCTTTTCTTTAGGTCGAAGACAGGAAGAAGCACGTGGTTTAGCACCACTTTCAAAGAGCTCAAGAGTTGGACGGTTAAAAAGCTCTGCCAGGTCCTTTCGAGCCTTTATATTGTCTTTCGTTTTGCCCGTCATGTCCATGCATGTGCTTATAATACATTCGGTCATATTACGCTCTTGATGCATTACATCAATGTTATGCATTAGTATCAACGACTTCACATATGATAGCTCCCATAGTGCACATATATGAGTCCAATTGTGATCCTCTCCGTACCCGATAAAATATCCAGAACGTTCTTTATCTGGCACCAGTTTGTCCAGCATATCAGATATTTCAGATCCGTTTAGACGTTTCGGTGGTCCTTTAGTGACAATGGTGTCTTTTTTAAAGACATTCCTATGTTGCCTAAACATGTGATTCGGAGGCAGCCAACGTCTGTAACAATCAAAGTAGCATATCTTTCCTCCATGAGTACATCAAAAACAGTCCGTGTCAGAAGCACATATTGGACAAGTCAAACGACCGTGAGTGCTCCATACAGAAAACATAACGTATGCCGGGAAATCATGGACGGACCACAAATAAGCAGTCCAATTTAATTGCCATAAGTCTAGTCATGAAAGTGAGGAGGGTCACTTCAGTGTGTTCATGCAGCGGCTCTTCTGAAGCTTTGAGAAGCTTGAAGAACGCTTCAACCTCCGTTGTAGGAGGATCCTCCATAAACTCTGGTTGTATAGCTTCAAGCTTCTCATCCATCCTATCAACCCCCATGTTATCATCATTTTCCTCTTCCACTTCTTGTACAGTTTGAGAAGTTGTCTCGCCGTGGAAGGTCCACACCTCATAATGTGGCGTGTAACCATTTCGACACAAGTGTATCGAGACCGTCACTTTGTCCAAAAACATGGTATTCCAACATTTCGTACATGGGCACCACACCTTATCGATCTTTGACAATGAAAAAGCTCGATCTACAAAAGCCTCTGTCTTGGCGAACCACTCATCCGAGTGACCACCAGAACTGTTCTTCCAACCGGTATACATCCAACTACGGTCCTCACCCATGTTTGAATCTGCAGTTTAATGTCAAGGAAATTATAGTTACTTTATAATTTATTTATGTCACAGCCCTACATCAATTGAAAAGGATAGGTCCTAAACCCACCCAAGAGTGACCGAGTGGAGCGTGCTCATGATGAGACGCGTGGTCTGGATCCGAACGAAATTTCGGTAGCATAACCCCGCTGTTCTCCACTGCACGCCCGAATATGGTGCAGCAGAGAACAACAGGGTTATGCCGTCGAAATCTCGTCTAGATCTAAACCCACGTCTCATCACAAGCCACGCCCCCTCGATCACTCCCAGGCTGTCCAAAAAGGGGCAATTCCGAACCTACACGCCTCACATGCGTAACACATGTAAGACGGGCGGGTTTGGAATGGGTGACGCATGTTGTATAGGTTTACGGCAATCTTTCATTTTTGAGTCATTTAAAAGAGAGAGAGGAAAGAACGAGAGAGAAGGAAAGAATGAGAGAGAGACAAAGAAGTGGGTCAGCCGTCCTATGTTATGCACCGCTGGGGCCTGCCATTATCTTACGATACCTTTAGGATTAGTCGTCGTATGTTATGCCCCTTCGTAAGTGGGTCAAAGATGAAACCGCCCCGTCGGGGCCCTCCGTCCACGCGTGGGAGCTTGCCGTCCTCCGTGCCTGTCTCGACTAATACACTACCACTAAATGGGCATTGACAGACCCTAAATGGGACGTGTCAGGCCGGACCGGGCCGAAACCCATTTATTTACATATAGTATCTAATCACGCAATCAATCAAAGTATTAATTCAATAATAATAAATAACAATACTAATTAAACAATTAATCAACTAAGATCAAATTAAACATGTAATCAACTAATTCACACATAAACATGGTGTTGGGTCACACATACACATGGTGTCGGGTCACGGCGCCCACGGCGTTGTAACACCCCAAATTTTGATTCAAAACTCTGAACCATGTTCAGAGGGGAATTTAAAAATTTTTGGACGTGTTGCATGTTTTGCAAAAATTCAAATTCAAACTGGAATTCAAATTATACTCAAAACAGAAAAGAAATGGAAAAAGAAAAAGAGAAACGGGAAAAAAACCGGCCAGTGGGCCGAAACCCGCCAGCCGGCCCAGTTTCCCCGCGCCAGCCCGCCCCCGCGCGCGCCGCGCTGTCTCTCACAGACAGGTGGGACCCACCTGTCATCCCTAACCCCGCGACCCCGGATTTCCGCGTCCCGCAGCGGAATTCTGGTCCCAAACAACTCAAACTCGATCGCAACAGACCCACCGCCCTCCCCCGGCTATAAAAATCCCAGCCCCGATCGGTTTTTCTCACGCGATCGCCGATTTTCACTCCGGTGAGCACCGAGACTTCGCCGGTGAATTCTGGCCGATCTAAGCTCGGAAACTCTGATCTAACTCGCTGGTCTTGATCCACCGCCTCCGGGGAACTTTGCAGGTGCAGAAAACTCGGAGAATTACGGTGTAAACACAGCGCCGACGAGCTTCGCCGTGGTTTTGCCTCGGACCTCGCCGCCGATCACTTTCCAGGACCCCCGAGTTCGAGAAAACCCCCGAGGTGAGATCCCTGACCTCCCCTCTACCGATCTATGCCATAAGATCACAGTTCTAGGCAGAATTCTCGCGGATCCGAAACTTTCCGGCGAGATCGCCGCTTCCCGCCGCCGTGCGCCGCCGTGCGCCGCCGGCAGCGCCGCCCGCGCTCGATCAGAGCGACGTGGCCGCTTGTGCGCCGTTTATTTTAAATCGCACGGTAGACTTTAAATCCCCGCGTACCGGTTCGATGTTATAATCTCAGCCGTCGGTTTAAAATCGGACGGTCCACGTCAGCCCCGCGTTATAAAGACTGGAATTCTTACGTGCTACCCCCTGGGGTTCTCTGGAATTGAGAGCTAGCCCCGGAAACTTCAGATCTAGCCCTTGGAACTCCAGAAAATCCTGTAAATTCATTTAAAAATCAGTTTTAACCCCTGGACTTAATAGAAATTAGGAAAAACACCTCTGATAAGTGTAGCTAGACCCCTGAAAATTATGAAAATAATATTATAGACCCTGTAATGGGGTGAATTCATTATTTTAGCCCTGTTTAGTATTTAATTTGGAAAATTTAATATGTAACTAGTGTTTAAAAATTAAAAAGGGGGACAAACATAATTGTCAAAATTAATTAAAAACTTTCTCAGTACTTAGAAAACTTTGGAGTGAGATAAAAATATATTTTTGGGCTGAAATAAATCTGTTTCATCTATTATTCACATTTATTAGTATAGGGACACATTTTTAAGTAAAGAATAGTTATAGAAAAAAATAGGGGAAATAATTATGAAATAGTCTACATCAGAGGCCAAGGTCAAAATATGTTATTCAATTATTTAGGACCAAAACCTATACTGTTTAGATGATGTGTATTACTAATTTCATAATAAAATACACAATTATGCATAGGAATATAAATCTGAAAATATAGCAACTAGTAAATGATAAATGGAGTTTCTAAAATACAAAGAATTCAGTTTAGGGTTGGTAGAAATTATGAAGGCACATAAGGGGAAGAATAATACTTTATTCTTGGTAGTAAAAAGGTGAAGTAGTTGAATATAAGAAATTTATTGGAAACCCATATAAATAGTATGTAAGTATAAAGGTGGACACAAAAGTAGGAATCATATACACATGGTTAAAAGTGCATGCAAGCCACAACTCAACACACATAAAGTAACCACAACACATATAATGGTGAATGAATTTCATAAATATGAATGTGTGGTTTGTATGAAGTAGAAGTGTGAACTATGTCTTATGATTGTTGTTTTTCTTTTGCTATGTGTGATGGTATGAAGTAGAACCTGTTCAAGAGCAAGTTAAACCTTTCCAAGATCAGGACTACCCATTTCAAGAGCAGCAAGAAGGAGGCAAGTGTCCTTGACCACTTTGATCCCATGCTAGGATGTGTAGATAGAATTATTTGCATTGTCAAATGAAATATGAAACCCATGCTAGGAAAGTTTCCCTAGAATTGCATTACCTTGTTTTCCTTGTAGCTTGGGTTGGGATTTATTTTGTCATGTCATTTAATTACATGCATTTGCTTAGCCATGCTTAGAATGGGATATTTGGGAAATGAGATCATCAGTTTATATTACCATACTCTTGAATGAGACATTGTGAGTTATGTAGAGGTAGGGATCAAGGCAAGTTGGATGTTTTGGTTGTGTGCTGGGTGCACGAGACTTGGGTTTGTGTTTAGTACTTGCCTGGATCCTAAGGACCGGTTCATGGAGCATGTAACCCGGCTTTACAGTGCCAACCACATGCTGAGATGGGGCAGCTTGGCCAATTAATTAGGTGTATCCCCGGCGTAGTATGGGTGTGTTGGATGGTGCGGGGAGTAGGTGTCAGCTGGACTACTATATGAACCGCAAGGCTCAAGAGGGGGCCACTGCAGCGGGGTTGGAGCCTCTTGTATGCTGTTAGGGGTGAAACCTCAGTGGGCCCACGCTCATCGGGAATCCCTTTGTAAAGGCTTCGTAGTGATCTCCTGGCCACACACCTGGGAAGTGTGAATGTGGATCGTAGCCACTGGCATAATGGAGGTTCTTTTAGTCCACCCGGCAACGGGGGATGAAATCACTACTTGTGGGTACAGTGGTACAAACTCTGCAGAGTCAAAACTGTCTTGACAGCCGTGCTCACGGTTAAGAGCGGCCTGGACTTATTCATGATTAGAGGATTGATGGTTTTGGAGGTTAAGCGGGGAGCTTAACATTGGAAATGATGTTATGGTTATTGGATTATGATAATGGGTTGGGAGATTAGGACCATTTCACCTGTGTAGTAATGTAGGTGCTTAATAAGCTAAGGTGATAGGTATTAATTGCGTAGTGCTTTAACCATGAGTTCAACCTCTCCTTGATTCTAGCCATGCATGATATAATTTTCCCACACTTGCTGAGTACCATTGGTACTCAACCTTGCATATTTGTTGGTTTATATTGCTGCTCAGGTCAAGATAATGAGGTGGTGTATAATGACCAAGATTTTGGACCCGAGGAAGGTTTTTAGGTTCATGAAGACCCCCGGGCAACGCCTGTGATGGAGCCCTAAAGAATAATATTCCGTTGCTAGTTTATTTACTTGTGATGAAGCATTAGTGTCCATTGAGACATTTGCGATGTAAGACTTATTTATATTCGACACCTGGCTTGTAATAAATGATGCTTCACTATTTGTCATCACATGTATGAGAAAATGATCCTGGCATACATGTGATATTCACTTGGTTGTTCTTCGGAAAAACCGGGTGTGACAGAGGTGGTATCAGAGCCAAGGTTGCCCGTAGGAACGTGGACCTAGGTAGAAATGGACGTATTTAAGGGTCCTATTTTCTTAAAAACTATTTTCCAAGGTGTGGGTGGAAAAGTGTTATTAAAGGAGTCATTTTCTTCATCTTACCCCAACTTTCATTCAAAATAGGATTTTTGTTTGAGAATTTATCTAACTTAATTTTTAAATTCTTTTGTTTTAGATGGTTCACATGATTCGCACCGCTCGTAAGTCCACAGGAGGGAGAGTTCCCGTAGTTGCCCTTGCCGAAAGAGAGGAGAGCCGTCCAGTGACGTACCTTTCCTACGGATTGGCAGTAGGAGACTTGTTGCGCCGTCTTCGACGTATGCTCGAAGCCGCCGGCAATACGGGCAAGCTAATCATCCACTATAACTCCACCAGGACCATCCGTGAGAAGAGGGAAGAATGGAGTTCGGAGATGAGGATTATACACGAGAATCAACTGCTTAAGATTCACCACTCTCCAGCTTGTCGAGCAACACAAGTTGACGCGGAGAAAGATGTCACCTGGGAGGCCATCACCTGCCAGAGTCACATCTATCGTCGCCACTTGGACAAAACTGAGTACATGTATGTCCTCCAACGTGAGAGTGGTACCACGGAGTACATGTACCCACCGGTGCAGCAAGGGACTTCCCATGAGCACATGGACTTGTGCATGGAGGATGCTGCTATGCTCAGCACTCGACTGCAGGAGTGTCAACAAGAGCTTCAGGATGTCCGAGACACCCTGAAGGAAACGGAGGCGTTGCTGCGAGCTTGCTTAAAGGCGAGAGAAAGAGGAGATGGGAATGAACTGTGTGTCACCGTGAGTGATACATGGACTCCTGACTCCCCGGATCGCCGAGCGATCAGGCGTCGTCGCACTTCTCCACCAGCAGCCTCCCCACCCAAAGCAGAGTCAGAAGGTAGCCGAAATGAGGAGGAAGATCCCGAGGAGCCAGCTCAAGAGGACGAGTAGTGTAGAATCTTTCTCCTAGCTAGCAAGAGGTCGAGTAGTCGAGTCGTTACGTAGTTAATGGTGTGATGATGCTTGGTGTGTGACGTGAGTTGTGGAAGCCATGAGCAATTGTCCACAGCCTCGTCTTCAGATTGTTTTGCTTTGGTGTGTGAACCCACAGGAAATAATAGTGCATTTATTTGGTGTGAGATAGAAACCCTCATAAAATTTTAACAAAGCCTCAACATCTCAAAGCACCAACAAATGAAAGTAGTTAGATGATACTAAATGATATCAAATTAACATTTGTTGATTCTGCCAGATGGCCGGAAGAGGAAAAGGACGTGCTGCCAACCCCGCCAACAACAATGATGAGGCATGCAACCCTCATCTTTCTGGAGGCCAGGACAGGGGTGGACGCCGTGAAGAAGTTGATCCTCTCCACCAAATGCTGGAGAATCAAAATCAGCTTATCCAGAACTTGACTCAAGTGGTGGCCAACTTGCATCAAGTTCCACCTCCACAAGCTGCACCACGCCAACCAAGGTTGAGTGAGTTTCTAGGAACTCAACCTCCAAAGTTTGCAAGTGCTGCTGAACCTCTGGAGGCAGATGATTGGCTGAAGACCATTGAAAGTAAGATGAGGATAATACAATGCCAAGGGTATGAGAGGGTGCTGTTTGCCTCTCATCAATTGCATGGACCTGCTGCTGATTGGTGGACCGCCTACGTGGCCGCCCATCATGACCCTGAGAACATCACTTGGGAAGAGTTCAAGCGTAGGTTCCGCAACTATTACATCCCAAGAGGTGAACTCAAAAACAAGAGGAAGGAATTTTTGGGACTCCAGCAGGGAAACATGACTGTGAGGGAATACCTCACTAAATTTACTCAGCTATCCCGTTATGCCCCACGAGACATAGAGACTGATGAGCAGAAACAAGATTGTTTCGTGGAAGGACTTACCGCAGAGATGCAGTGTGCAATGTCCTCCAATGAGTATGAAAGCTTTCAAAAGATGGTGGACAGAGCATTTGTGGTGGAAAGGAAGCTAAAGGCCCTGGAAAATGAGAATAAGAGGAAGGCGGGGTGGTCACATCAGGCCTCAGGGAGCAACACCCGCCCACGTATGATGCAGCAACCTACGGGGCAGACAAACCGTGCTGCGGTACCCTATTCAGCACCAAGAGGGTACAACCCAAACTACAGGCCTCCCGCAGCACCAGCACAGCCGCAACGTCAGTTTGTGCAGCAGCCTCGCCCCGCATATCCACCTCGACCAGCAGTGCAAGGACCCCCAAACCAACCCCAAGACAACAAGGGCCAGGCATCTAAGATTGGGGTGCAATGTTTCAGCTGTGGTGAAGTGGGGCACTACGCCCATAAATGCCCAAAGAAGAAGCCTGCGCCGCCACAACAGCAGAATGTAGTGAGAGGACGGGTGAACCACGTCACTATGGAGGAAGCACAAGAGGCACCCGACGTGGTAGTTGGTAAGTTTCCTGCCAATTTACACCTTGCAACTCCGCTGTTTGATTCTGGTGCTACCCACTCGTTCATTGCTCAAGGGTTTGTTAAGAAGCATGACCTAGCAACCACACAAATGAACCATATGCTAGCCGTAAACTCTCCAGGTGGAGAAATAAGGACAAGACAAGTGTGTCCCAAAGTGAGCCTAGACATTAATGGGGTAGTATTTACTGCTAACCTCATAGTGATAGATTCACAAGGGATAGATATTATTTTGGGTATGGATTGGTTGACCAAACATAAAGGAATCATCCATTGTTCGACCAGAACGGTGGAACTAACTCACCCCAATGGCACAAGAGTAAAGTTCATAACGATACACGAGCCTAGGAGGGACATTAAATTAAATCAAGTGGAGGTGAAAGTTGAGGAAATCAGGACTATCAGGGAATATCCAGATGTTTTTCCGGAGGAATTGCCAGGTATGCCTCCCGACCGTGACGTGGAATTCGCAATTGAGCTAGTACCGGGAACAACCCCGATATACAAGAGACCTTATCGAATGGACTCCAAGCAGCTAGAAGAGCTCAAGGATCATTTGAGAGAATTGACGGAGAAGGGGTATATTCGCCCTAGTTCCTCACCATGGGGAGCTCCGGTGATATTTGTGCCCAAGAAAGACGGAACCCAAAGGTTATGCGTGGATTACCGTGCCTTGAATGAGGTAACCATCAAAAACAAGTACCCATTACCCCGCATTGAAGACTTGTTTGATCATTTGAGGGGAGCTTGTGTGTTCTTGAAAATTGATCTCAGGTCGGGGTACCACCAACTCAAGATAAGGCAATCAGATATTCCCAAGACAGCTTTCGTACCTCGGTACGGACTGTATGAATACACTGTCATGCCTTTTGGGCTAACCAATGCCCCGGCATATTTCATGTACCTCATGAACAAGGTATTCATGGAATATTTGGACAAATTTGTGGTGGTTTTCATAGATGATACTCTCGTCTTCTCCAAAGATGAAGAGGAACGTGAGAAACATCTAAGGTTGGTGTTACAGAGGCTGAGAGAACACCAACTATATGCCAAGTTGAGCAAGTGCGAGTTTTGGCTGAAGAGAGTTCCCTTTTTAGGACATATAATCTCGGAGGGAGGAATCTCCGTAGATCCCGCCAAAATCGAAGATATCCAGAAGTGGAAAACCCCTGAAAATGTCGGGGAAGTTTGAAGCTTTTTGGGATTGGCTGGATACTATCGACGGTTTATTGAGGGATTCTCCAAGATCTCGAGACCTCTCACCAAACTGTTAGAAAAGGGAATCACATTCACCTGGACGCCACAGTGCGATACGAGCTTTCAGGAGCTAAAGAAGAGATTGACAACAGCCCCAGTGTTGGTTATGCCAGATATGCAGAAGAATTTCACAGTGTACTGCGATGCCTCTGGAAATGGGTTGGGATGTGTTCTCATGCAAGAAGGACATGTCGTGGCATATGCATCCCGGCAGCTTCGGAAGCACGAGAAGAACTATCCTACACATGACCTAGAACTAGCTGCAGTGGTACACGCGTTGAAAATTTGGCGGCACTATTTGATGGGGAAGAGGACAGAGATATATACGGATCATAAGAGTTTGAAGTACATATTCACACAACCAGATCTCAACCTCCGACAAAGGAGATGGTTAGAGCTAATCAATGACTTTGATGTGGGCATCAACTATCATCCCGGGAAAGCAAACGTCGTGGCCAATGCTTTGAGTCGGAAAGTGCAGGTCAATAAGTTGAGCTTGAAGGACATGCCTGCAGAATTGAAGGACGAGGTTATAAGACTCAATCTATGTCTAGTAAATAGTGGTGAAGCCATCGCCATGGAAGTGGACTCCACACTCGAGCAAGACATACGCGAGGGCCAAACGAATGATGAGAAGATACAAGAGATCAGACAGCTCATCAAGGAAAATGAAGCTCCTGGTTTTAGAGAGGATGAACAGGGAACGGTGTGGCACGGGAAACGGATCTGTGTGCCAGAAGTAAAAGAGATCCGTGAATTAATTTTGAAGGAGGCTCACGATTCCGACTATTCCATTCATCCTGGGAGTACGAAGATGTACCAGGATCCCGAGAGCAGGTATTGGTGGTATGGCATGAAGCGAGATGTCGCGGAACATGTTGCCCTATGTGACACATGTCAGTTGGTGAAAGCAGAACATCAACGACCCGCGGGATTATTGCAACCACTCAAAGTACCTGAATGGAAGTGGGAAGAAATCAGCATGGATTTTGTCGTGGGATTGCCTAGGACCCAATCCGGGTATGATTCAATATGGGTCATTATTGATAGGTTAACCAAGGTAGCTCATTTCATCCCTGTGAAAGAATGCTACAGTGGATCTAAATTGGCAGAATTGTACATGTCAAGGATTGTGTGTTACCATGGGGTGCCAAAGAAGATAGTGTCGGACCGAGGGACACAGTTCACCTCGAGGTTTTGGCAAAAGTTGCATGAAACCATGGGAACCCATCTGAACTTCAGCTCTGCCTATCATCCCCAAACTGACGGGCAGACGGAGAGAACCAATCAGATCCTTGAAGATATGTTAAGGGCATGTGCACTCAAAAACAATAGGAGTTGGGACAAGAACTTACCGTATGCGGAGTTTTCCTATAACAACAGCTATCAAGCTAGTATGAAAATGTCACCGTTTGAAGCTTTGTATGGAAGGAAGTGCAGAACTCCTCTATTTTGCAACCAAACAGGAGAAAGTAAAGTGTTTGGTCCAAAAGTGCTACAAGAAGCCGAAGCGAAGGTGAGGGAGATTCGCAACAACTTGAGGATAGCACAAACACGCCAGAAGAGTTATGCTGATGTACGAAGAAGAGAACTCGTTTTCAACGTGGGAGACTATGTTTATCTCAAGGTGTCCCCTATCAGAGGACTTCGTCGGTTCAAGGTGAAAGGGAAGTTGTCACCTCGATACATCGGACCCTTTCAAGTTTTGGAAAGAAAAGGCGAAGTGGCGTACCAACTAGAGTTACCGGTTCATCTATCGGTCGTGCACGATGTATTTCATGTGTCACAACTCAAGAAATGTCTGAGAACGCCTGAAGATGTGTTACCCATGAATGAAGTGGATGTAGCTGAAGATTTGTCTTATGCCGAGCAACCATACAAGATTTTGGAGACGATGGAACGCCTCACCAGAAATAAGAAAATCAGGATGTGCAAGGTGCAGTGGAAGCATCACTCAGAAGAGGAAGCCACCTGGGAACGGGAAGATGAGCTCAAGGCACAATTTCCGGAATTGTTTTCTTAGAAACACCAATCTCGAGGACGAGATTTCTTTTAAGGGGGGTAGAGCTGTAACACCCCAAATTTTGATTCAAAACTCTAAACCATGTTCAGAGGGGAATTTAAAAATTTTTGGACGTGTTGCATGTTTTGCAAAAATTCAAATTCAAACTGGAATTCAAATTATACTCAAAACAGAAAAGAAATGGAAAAAGAAAAAGAGAAACGGGAAAAAAACCGGCCAGTGGGCCAAAACCCGCCAGCCGGCCCAGTTTCCCCGCGCCAGCCCGCCCCCGCGCGCGCCGCGCTGTCTCTCACAGACAGGTGGGACCCACCTGTCATCCCTAACCCCGCGACCCCGGACTCTCTCCCGCGCGCGCGATCGCAACCGACCGGATTTCCGGGTCCCGAAGCCGAATTCTGGTCCCAAACAACTCAAACTCGATCGCAACAGACCCACCGCCCTCCCCCGGCTATAAAAACCCCAGCCCCGATCGGTTTTTCTCACGCGATCGCCGATTTTCACTCCGGTGAGCACCGAGACTTCGCCGGTGAATTCTGGCCGATCTAAGCTTGGAAACTCTGATCTAACTCGCTGGTCTTGATCCACCGCCTCCGGGGAACTTTGCAGGTGCAGAAAACTCGGAGAATTACGGTGTAAACACAGCGCCGACGAGCTTCGCCGTGGTTTTGCCTTGGACCTCGCCGCCGATCACATTCCAGGACCCCCGAGCTCGAGAAAACCCCCGAGGTGAGATCCCTGACCTCCCCTCTACCGATCTATGCCATAAGATCACAGTTCTAGGCAGAATTCTCGCGGATCCGAAACTTTCCGGCGAGATCGCCGCTTCCCGCCGCCGTGCGCCGCCGGCAGCGCCGCGCGCGCTCGATCAGAGCGACGTGGCCGCTTGTGCGCCGTTTATTTTAAATCGCACGGTAGACTTTAAATCCCCGCGTACCGGTTCGATGTTATAATCTCAGCCGTCGGTTTAAAATCGGACGGTCCATGTCAGCCCCCCGTTATAAAGACTGGAATTCTTACGTGCTACCCCCTGGGGTTCTCTGGAATTGAGAGCTAGCCCCGGGAACTTCAGATCTAGCCCCTGGAACTCCAGAAAATCCTGTAAATTCATTTAAAAATCAGTTTTAACCCCTGGACTTAATAGAAATTAGAAAAAACACCTCTGATAAGTGTAGCTAGACCCCTGAAAATTATGAAAATAATATTATAGACCCTGTAATGGGGTGAATTCATTATTTTAGCCCTGTTTAGTATTTAATTTGGAAAATTTAATATGTAACTAGTGTTTAAAAATTAAAAAGGGGGAGAAACATAATTGTCAAAATTAATTAAAACTTTCTCAGTACTTAGAAAACTTTGGAGTGAGATAAAAATATATTTTTGGGCTGAAATAAATCTGTTTCATCTATTATTCACATTTATTAGTATAGGGACACATTTTTAAGTAAAGAATAGTTATAGAAAAAAATAGGGGAAATAATTATGAAATAGTCTACATCAGAGGCCAAGGTCAAAATATGTTATTCAATTATTTAGGACCAAAACCTATACTGTTTAGATGATGTGTATTACTAATTTCATAATAAAATACACAATTATGCATAGGAATATAAATCTGAAAATATAGCAACTAGTAAATGATAAATGGAGTTTCTAAAATACAAAGAATTCAGTTTAGGGTTGGTAGAAATTATGAAGGCACATAAGGGGAAGAATAATACTTTATTCTTGGTAGTAAAAAGGTGAAGTAGTTGAATATAAGAAATTTATTGGAAACCCATATAAATAGTATGTAAGTATAAAGGTGGACACAAAAGTAGGAATCATATACTCATGGTTAAAAGTGCATGCAAGCCACAACTCAACACACATAAAGTAACCACAACAAATATAATGGTGAATGAATTTCATAAATATGAATGTGTGGTTTGTATGAAGTAGAAGTGTGAACTATGTCTTATGATTGTTGTTTTTCTTTTGCTATGTGTGATGGTATGAAGTAGAACCTGTTCAAGAGCAAGTTAACCCTTTCCAAGATCAGGACTACCCATTTCAAGAGCAGCAAGAAGGAGGCAAGTGTCCTTGACCACTTTGATCCCATGCTAGGATGTGTAGATAGAATTATTTGCATTGTCAAATGAAATATGAAACCCATGCTAGGAAAGTTTCCCTAGAATTGCATTACCTTGTTTTCCTTGTAGCTTGGGTTGGGATTTATTTTGTCATGTCATTTAATTACATGCATTTGCTTAGCCATGCTTAGAATGGGATATTTGGGAAATGAGATCATCAGTTTATATTACCATACTCTTGAATGAGACATTGTGAGTTATGTAGAGGTAGGGATCAAGGCAAGTTGGATGTTTTGGTTGTGTGCTGGGTGCACGAGACTTGGGTTTGTGTTTAGTACTTGCCTGGATCCTAAGGACCGGTTCATGGAGCATGTAACCCGGCTTTACAGTGCCAACCACATGCTGAGATGGGGCAGCTTGGCCAATTAATTAGGTGTATCCTCGGCGTAGTATGGGTGTGTTGGATGGTGCGGGGAGTAGGTGTCAGCTGGACTACCATATGAACCGCAAGGCTCAAGAGGGGGCCACTGCAGCGGGGTTGGAGCCTCTTGTATGCTGTTAGGGGTGAAACCTCAGTGGGCCCACGCTCATCGGGAATCCCTTTGTAAAGGCTTCGTAGTGATCTCCTGGCCGCACACCTGGGAAGTGTGAATGTGGATCGTAGCCACTGGCATAATGGAGGTTCTTTTAGTCCACCCAGCAACGGGGGATGAAATCACTACTTGTGGGTACAGTGGTACAAACTCTGCAGAGTCAAAACTGTCTTGACAGCCGTGCTCACGGTTAAGAGCGGCCTGGACTTATTCATGATTAGAGAATTGATGGTTTTGGAGGTTAAGCGGGGAGCTTAACATTGGAAATGATGTTATGGTTATTGGATTATGATAATGGGTTGGGAGATTAGGACCATTTCACCTGTGTAGTAATGTAGGTGCTTAATAAGCTAAGGTGATAGGTATTAATTGCGTAGTGCTTTAACCATGAGTTCAACCTCTCCTTGATTCTAGCCATGCATGATATAATTTTCCCACACTTGCTGAGTACCATTGGTACTCAACCTTGCATATTTGTTGGTTTATATTGCTGCTCAGGTCAAGATAATGAGGTGGTGTATAATGACCAAGATTTTGGACCCGAGGAAGGTTTTTAGGTTCATGAAGACCCCCGGGCAACGCCTGTGATGGAGCCCTAAAGAATAATATTCCGCTGCTAGTTTATTTACCTGTGATGAAGCATTAGTGTCCATTGAGACATTTGCGATGTAAGACTTATTTATATTCGACACCTGGCTTGTAATAAATGATGCTTCACTATTTGTCATCACATGTATGAGAAAATGATCCTGGCATACATGTGATATTCACTTGGTTGTTCTTCGGAAAAACCGGGTGTGACAGGCGTCTGGAGGCGGCACGGTGAGCAGGAGCACGAAGCGTGGCGAGCAGGGGCTCCAGGTGGCGCGGCGAGCAGGGGCCGGGCGAGGTGGGTCGGGCGGGGCAGCAGGGCGGGGCTCGAGGCGGAGCGGGGCGAGCGGCGGCGACTGATGCGCGGCCGGGACTCGGCGCAAGCAGGGGCTGCCAGGCGGGGCTTGGGGTGGGACGACGCAGGCTGCAGCAGGGCGGGGCGAGGTGCGGGGCGGGGCGCGGGACGGCGGTGCGCGGTGGGGCGGGACGGTGGTGCAAGGCGGCAGGGCGGGGCGTGGCGGCGGAGGCTGTGCGGCTCGGCGAGGGCGAGGCGGAGCAGTGCGGCGGTAGTCGGCTAGTTGCGCGCGTGAGTGGGCCGCACGCGCGACCCACGAGATGTAGAGTTATGTTCTTTATTTACGACGGCTTCTTTACTTACGACGGTTTAGCTTTTAGCTGTCGTAAATGGTACTTAAATTCCGTCGGTCCTTTTATTTACGACGGCCGAGAGCCAGCGACCGTCGTAAGTTAGTAAACTTACTACGGCTACTACGCACCGTCGTAAGTACTTTAATTTACGACGGCTGACCCACGTAAATAAATTCAGCCGTCATAAAATGTTGATTTTCCTGTAGTGAAGCGCTGCGGCTGCGGCTGGCGGCCGCGGTGGAGGCGGTGACAGCGGGCGGCGATGGAGGTGGCGGCGGAGGTCAGCTCGGGGCAGGGCTGAAAGTCTGGCTCGGGCTTGGGCTGAGCAGCCCAAGTTCCCACGACCGTCGGATCTAATCCGACGATTCATGCGTTCTATGAGGGTCATGAAAAACGGCCCACAACCCTAATACACGCATTTTCATCACCCTCCCTCTCTCCTCTCCAGAGCACGGAGGGCCAGCGGTGCCTTGCAGCGACGGCGGCGGGCGGAGGCGGCGCCGGCATCGACGACGCTCAGCCAGGCGAGGCGAGCTGCCCAGGCATCCTGATAGGAGGATGAGTCCCGATCTTCCGAGAGGTAGGGTAAACTTGATTGGGTGAAGATCTCGACGTTGATGACCCAAGGCTCCGGACGAACGAAACCCCGCAATCACTACACCACTGCCCCGTTGGTTATCACCCGTGTCACACGAATTACCTCGCCATGAAGGCTTATCCCTGCAAGCGCAATAAAGAACACAAGCAAGAACAGAGAAGTTGCAATCAAAACTAAATTGATCACGAATTTGGGGTCTCACAACCGATGATTGGCGACACTGTTCAATGACAGATTGTAACTAAGCAAAACCCAACCCTATTGTGGTGACGGCTGCTGTATAAAAAGGAGTTTAGGGGCGTGCAAGAGCCCTGGACACAACCCTAATGGGCTTCCACACGATACAAGGGCCAGCAGCCCAAAAGGCGGTGGCGCAGCACCGGACAGATTCTGGAAGCCCACTTGTTTCACTGATTCCCGTCAACTTAGAAGGAATTTTGAGGTGAGGCTGGTTCCATTGGAAGCTTTATGAAATCACAGTTCCAACCAGATATAGAACGTCCAAATCTGACTCCGTATGTGTCCGGGACGTCAGTTTTGGTGAAGGCAGCTCTTGGAACCCGAGGTGGAGTCAAAGTCAAGTTGTACTTGGGCTCCTCCTTGGTGTGCACGTCCTATCTCGTCCTCCCTGACTCCTTGGACTCCTCCCAGCCCTTGCTGGTCCTCTCCATTATTCCTAATCAATAAAACATGCATGGAAACAAGCGTAAGTTCTGAAAAACAATTGACAAGGTTAGAACGTACCTGGAGATCCAATTGTCGTGCACGTGCTCTAGTGATCGATCCTTGCATTGTATGCAAAGGAGAGATGTCCTCAGCATCCTCCCCCTCTTGAATTGGAGTCGTCCTCGACTCAAGCTCATCTTCCTCACCCAAGTATGGCTTCAAATCTGAAATGTTAAATGTGGGACTAACCCCAAACTTAGCAGGCAACTCAAGTTTATATGTATTGTCATTTATCTTCTCAAGAACCTTAAAAGGTCCAGCAGCACGTGGCATGAGTTCGGACTTTCTCAAATCCGGGAACCTATCTTTTCTCAAATGAACCCACACCAAATCACCGGGTTCCAATTTTACCTCCTTCCTACCTTTACTAGCAGCAATGCGATACTTTTCATTCATTTTTTCAATTTGTAACTTAGTAGTTTCATGCAACTTAAGAATAAATTCAGAACGTTGTGTAGCATCTAAGTTCACAATTTCAGTATGTGGTAAAGATAGCAAATCAATTGGAGCACGAGGATTGAAACCATATACTACCATAAACGGACTTAACTTGGTTGTGGAGTGAATAGACCTGTTATAAGCAAACTCAATATGTGGCAAACAATCCTCCCACAACCTCAAATTGTCTTTCAAAACAGCCTGCGACATAGTAGATAAGGTACGATTAACTACCTCTGTTTGCCCTTCAGTTTGTGGATGACAAGTAGTAGAAAACAGCAACTTTGTTCCCAATTTATACCATAAAGTTCTCCAAAAGTGACTCAAAAACTTAGCATCCCTATCAGAAACAATAGTATTGGGAACACCATGCAAATGCACAACCTCATTAAAGAACAAATCAGCAACATGTGAAGCATTATCGGTCTTGTGGCAGGGTATAAAATGAGCCATTTTAGAGAAACGATCAACAACCACAAAGACACTATCCCTCCCCCTCTTTGTTCTAGGCAATCCTAAAACAATGTCAATAGAAATATCCTCCCAAGGTGCACTAGGAACCGGAAGAGGCATATAAGACCATGTGGGTTAAGTCGAGACTTAGCTTTGTTGCATGTCGTGCAACGTGAAACGTAGCGCTCCACATCACGCCTCATTCGTGGCCAAAAGAAGTGAGCGGTCAGCACATCCTCTGTCTTTTTAACACCAAAATGTCCCATTAAACCACCTCCATGCGCTTCCTGCAACAACAAAAGACGAACGGAGCTAGCTGGAACACACAGCTTGTTAGCACGGTAGAGAAGGACTTCACGCAGCAGGAATTTTTGCCACGTTCTTCCCTCTCTACAATTTTCAAAGGCATCTTTGAAGTCCAAATCAGTAGCATATAACCTCTTTATGATTTCCAAACCAAAAATTTTATGAGAAAGTTGGGATAGCATGGTATAACGTCTAGATAAAGCATCGGCAATCACATTGTCTTTCTTTTTCTTATGTTTAATGATGTAAGGAAATGATTCTATGAACTCAATCCATTTAGCATGACGTTTGTTCAGATTAGCTTGTCCTTTAAGATACTTCAAAGACTCATGATCTGAATGTATGACAAATTCCTTAGACCATAGGTAATGTTGCCAAGTTTGCAAGACACACACTAAAGCATAAAGTTCTTTGTCATATGCAGAATAATTCAGTGAAGGCCCATGCAATTTTTCACTAAAGAAGGCAACAGGTTTACCTCCTTGAATTAGCACTCATCCAATGCCAATGCCGCTTGCGTCACATTCAAGCTCGAAGGTCTTCTCAAAATCAGGAAGTTGCAGCAATGGTGCTTGTGTGAGCTTCGACTTGAGAACATCAAAAGCTTGTTGTTGCGCTGGTCCCCATCGAAACGACACTCCATGCTTTGTCAACTCGTGGAGAGGTGGCGCAATGGTGCTGAAATCCCGCACGAAACGCCGGTAGAAACCTGCGAGACCAAGAAAACTCCGAACCTGTGTGACCGTATGTAACACCCCAAAATCTGCAAAAGGAGGGAATTTAAAATTTTTTTGGACATATTGCATGTGTCGCAGAAATTCAAATTCAAACTGGAATTCAAATTCAAATCAGAACAGAAAAGAAAAAGAAAAACCACCAACCGGCCAGTGGGCCGAAACCCGCCCCCCCCCCCCCCCGCGCGCCAGCCCATGACCGCGAGCCCTCTCTTCCTCTCACTGACACGCGGGGCCCGCGCATCATCTCCTACCTCCCACGCGCCCCCAACGGCCAGACTATTCCCCGCGCCCGATCGCAACGAACTCCGGAAACCCGCACCCCAGCCCGAATTCTGGTCCCGGACGTCTCCAACATGATCTCAACAGACCGCCGCCCTCCCATGCCTATAGAAACGCCGACAATCGCCCTGTCCCCCCCCCTGATCGGCTGTTCTTCTCTCCGGTGAGAACCAGTTTCTACAGCCGATATCTTTCGATCCTTGCTCAAATTCCCTAATCTAACGTGCTGATCATGTTCCACCGCCGCCGGGGAGCCCTGCAGGTGAAGGAAATGACGTGTCTTGCGCCCCAACGCCCCCCCCCCGACGTACACCGAAGATCGTCGCCGCTGAAGCTCGCCGCCGACCGACTTCCAGGACCTCCGAGTGCTGGAAAACCCCTCGGTGAGCATCCCCTACCCCTCCGAAGCCGATCCATGCAAAAAGATGCAAGTTCTAACGAGTAGCGGCAGAAGCCGATGCTGCGCCGGCGAGATCGCCACCCCCGCTGCCGCGCGCGCGGGCTGGCTCCGGCCAGGGCGACGTGGCCCCTTGAGGGCCGTCTATTTTAAATCGCACGGTAGAATTAAAACCCGCGCGTACCGGTTCGATGATCTAACCTGAGTCGTCTATTTTAAATCGGACGGTCCACATCAACCCCGCATTATAAAGGCCGGGATTCTTACGCGCTACCCCCTGGGGATCTCGGAAAACAAGAGCTAGCCCCAGAAACTTCTGATCTAGCCCCTGGAACTTCAGAAATTCGTGTAAATTCATTTAAAAATCAGTTTTAGCCCCTGGACTTAATAAAAATTAGGAAAACCCCTCTGTTATGTGTAGTTAGACCCAAGGAAATTTATGAAATAATAAAGTAGACCCTGCAGTAGTGTGGATTTACATTTTTGACCCTATATGATTTTAAATTCAGAAATTTAAATATGTGACTAGGATTTAAATTTAAAAGGTAAGGCAAACACATGGGCAAATTCAAATTTAAGCTCTCCTAGCACTTGGAAATTTTAGAATGAGTTAAAAATATATTTTAGGCTGAAATGAAATTTGCCTAAGTGTTGTTCATATTTATTAGTTCTAGAAACACATTTTTGGGCTTGGAAATAATTCTGAAAATGGATAAAATAAATTTAAATTAGTTCACATCAGAGGAGAAGTTCAAAAATATATTTTTAAATATTTTAGAATCAGAACCCATTATGTTCAGATGATATGTCCTACTATTTAATAATAAAACTCACTTTTAGGCATAGAAAATAAATCTGAAAAATATAGGAAAATAGGTATGCATAAATAGAAAATGACAAATGAAGTCTCCAAATCCAAAAACATCAGTTTAGGATTTGGTAGAGAATCTGAAAACCTATTTGGAGGGAGAAATTACCTCTCATGCAAACTTGATAGCTAAGAAATGTATAAATTAAATATAAGGAAGTTGTTCAAATTGGAAACTCAAATATATAGTGTGCAACCAGAAATCTGAATACAAAAGTTAGAAATCATATATCTATGTTTAAAAGGGCATGTAGGCCAAAAATCAACACATGAAGAATAACCCCAACACTTAGAAATGTGAGTGACTTTCCTAGATATGTATATGTGGTTTGTATGAAGTGAAAGTGTGAACTATGTCTTATGGATTGTTGTTTTTCTTTTGCTATGTGTATTGGCATGAGTAGAACCTGCACCAGAGCAAGTTTTTCCTTTCCAAGATCAGGACTACCCGTTCCAAGAGCAGCAGGAAGGAGGCAAGTGTCCTTGACCACTTTGATCCTATGCTAGGATGTGTAGATAGAATTATTTGCATTGTAAAGTGAAATATGAAACCCATGCTAGGAAGTTTCCCTAGAATTGCATTATCTTGTTTCCTTGTAGCTTGGGTTGGGATTTATTTTATCATGTCATTTATTTACATGCTTATGCTTAGCCATGCTTATAATGGGATATTTGGTATATGAGATCATCAGTTTATTTTACCATACTCTTGAATGAGATATTGTGAGTTATGTAGAGGCAGGGATCAAGGCAAGTTGGATGTTTTGATTGGTGCTGGGTGCACGAGACTCGGGTTTGTGTTTAGTACTTGCCTGGATCCTAAGGACCCGGTTCATGGAGCATGTAACCTGGCTTTACCGTGCCAACCACATGCTGAGATGGGGCAGCTTGGCCAATTAATTAGGTGTATCCCCGGCGTAGTATGGGTCTGTTGGATGGTGCGGGGAATAGGTGTCAGATGGACTACCATATGAACCGCAAGGCTCAAGAGGGGGCCACTGCAGCGGGGTTGGAGCCTCTTGTATGCTGTTAGGGGTGAAACCTTAGTGGGCCCACGCTCGTCGGGAATCCCTTTTTAAAGGCTTCGTAGTGATCTCCTGGCTACACACCTGGGAAGTGTGAATGTGGTTCGCGGCCACTGGCATAATGGAGGTTCTTTTAGTCCACCCGGCAACAGGGGATGAAATCACTACATGTGGGTACAGTGGTGCAAACTCTGCAGAGTCAAAACTATCATGACAGTCATGCTCACGGTCAAGAGCGGCTTGGACTTATTCATGATTAGAGGATGATGAATTTGGAAGTTGAGGATGTTAAGCGGGGAGCTTGACATTGGCTATGATGTTATGGTTACTTGATTTTGATGATGGGTTGGGAGATTGGGACCATTTCACCTGTGTAGTAATGTAGGTGCTTAATAAGCTAAGGTGATAGATAATTATTGCGTAGTGCTTTAACCATGAGTTCAACCTCTCCTTGCTCTAGCCATGCATAACATAACTTTCCCACACTCGCTGAGTACCAACGGTACTCAAACTTGCTTTTCTGTTGGTTTATATTGCTGCTCAGGTCAAGAGAATGATGTGGTGTTTAATGACCAAGACTTTGGCCCCGAGGAAGGATTCTAGATTCACGGAGTCCCCCGGGCAACGCCTGTGACGGAGCCCACAAGATTTATATTCTGCTGCTGTTTTATTTATATGTTATGAACTGATTGTCGTCCATCGAGACGTATACTATGTAAGACTTATTTATATTCGACACCTGCCTTGTAATAAATGATGCTTCACTATTTGTCATCACATGTATGAGAGAATGATCCAGGCATACATGTGGTATTCACTCGGTTGTTCTTCGGAGAAACCGGGTGTGACACCGTAGTCGGAAGTGGCCAGCTCATGATGGCAACAATCTTTGCCTCGTCCACCTCAATGCCCTGCGAAGTAACAACATACCCAAGAGAAGACACACGATCGGTGCAAAAGGTGCACTTCTCAAGGTTACCATATAAACGTGCATCGCACAAGACATTAAAAACAGCACGCAAATGTTCAAGATGCTCATCATATGACTTGCTGTAAATAAGGATATCATCAAAGTAAACCACCACAAATTTACCAATGAAAGCACGTAAAACCTCATTCATCAACCTCATGAAAGTGCTGGGCGCATTAGTTAAACCAAATGTCATGACTAACCATTCATAAAGTCCGAATTTAGTTTTAAAAGCAGTTTTCCATTCATCACCTAAAGCCATACGAATCTGATGATACCCACTACGCAAATCAATCTTGGATAAAATAACAGAACCACTCAACTCATCAAGCATGTCATCCAATCTAGGAATAGGATAGCAATAACGAATGGTAATGTTATTGATGGCTCTACAATCAACACACATGTGCCAAGTGCCATCTTTTTTTGGAACCAAAAGAATAGGAACAGAACAAGGACTAAGTCTCTCACGAATGTACCCGCGGTACAGAAGATCTTGGACTTGTCGCTGAATTTCCTTAGTCTCATCGGGGTTGGTCCTGTAGGCAGCACGGTTTGGCAAGCTTGCTCCTGGAACCAAATCAATCTTGTGCTCAATTCCTCGCACAGGTGGTAATCCAGGGGGTATCTCTGATGGAGAAACATCCATATATTCCTGCAAAAGGTTAGCAACAGCAGGTGGCAAGACAATGGATGTATCCTCAATGGAATATAAAGCATGTTTGCACACTAAAGCATAGCAAGTTCCATTAGAGGCATATAAGTCATCAAGATCAGATTTAGTTGCAAGCAAAATAGGATTTTTCAACTTAATAGGTTGCTTTATTTGAGAATTGAAAACACCCTTTTTCTTAGCATTATTCTTTTTCTCCTGCTCAAATTGTACAATTTCTTTGAGACTCATAGGAAGCAACACAATTTTCTTGCCCTTATGCATGAGAGTATACTTATTAGATCGACCATGGTGAATAGCATCAGTATCAAACTCCCAAGGACGTCCCAACAAAAGAGAACAAGCATCCATAGGTACCACATAAAAATCAGCAAAATCATGATAAGAACCAATGGAAAAATGTATCTTTGCTGTTTGTATTACCTTAACCTTACCATTGTTGTTAAACCATTGAATGTGATAAGGGTGGGGATGCTCCCGTGTGGTCAAGCCAAGCTTCTTGACCACCTCAACATTCACCAAATTGTTGCAGCTACCACCATCAATGATGGTATGTACACGGCAGTCCTTGACGATGAGAAACATGTTGAAAAGTTTGTGATGTTGGCGGTTGTCGTCCCCTCGAACCGTGGCACTCAAAGCTCACTGCACAATCAAAGTCCTATTGTTGTTTGTCGCAGATGTACCAAGAACCTCCTCAGCACCATCATCCAAACCTGAAATGTTAGTTGCAATAATATTTTCATCTTCAATATCAGAAGCACTAACATACCCACCATCAGCAGTGGCAATGATCGCCCGTTTTGCTGTGGCAATCTCATTGCATATGGCCAAGTCCCTGGCAGCGGTGGCACTTGATGTCGGAGCTGCGACTTGTCGAAGTGTTGGGTGCAGCCTCCTTCGCTGCAACACCTGGAGGCATCTGGGACTTGCTGTTATCTTTTCCCCGTAATGTAGAAGGTGTGATGCTGCTGAGTACAACACCCGTGGAGGGTGGTGTAGAAGCACGTACGCTCGAGGAGGGCGCTGCTTTGGATGGCACCGGAAATTGTCATGGCGTGAAGGTGTTGTTCCGCCGCTGCTGTTGGCGACCCTGCACTTCTTTTTCTGCTAACATAGCAAGTTGAAATAAACGTTGAATAGAATGATATTCCTTGTAGTCAACTATGTCCTGGATCTCACGCCGCAAGCCCCCATAAAACCTAACAATTTGGTCTTCCTGATCCTCAACTACCCCACAACGAAGCATACCTTTCTGCAACTCTTGGTAGTACTCTTGGACAGTCATGTCACCCTGATCAAAGCGTTGCAATTTCTTAAGAAGATCACGTCTATATGAAGGAGGAACAAACCTAGCGCGCATCTCTTCTTTTAACGCAGCCCATGTCTGCGGTGCATTATGTGTATTGACAAGTTCATTCCACCAAATTATAGCAAAATATTTAAACTCACTAGTGGCTTGTCTAACTCTATGTCGTTCAGGAACAAGATGAGAGCTAAATTTTTGTTCTACCGTCATCTCCCAATCCAAGTAAGTCTCAGCATCATAAAATCCATAAAATGTTGGAACAGAAAACTTAATCTTAGCATAAGGATCATTATCTTGTTCAGGAGCATGAGGACGAGGTCTACCTCCCATACCTTGACGATTTTGTCGAGGGCGACGGCGCTGCTGTGCATCAACCTCATCGTTATTGAAGTCATCCTCTGTGTCATAGTGAGAATGTTCATCACCATCAAGGATGATAGAGGGTGTAGCTTGTTGGGGAAGACGAATCTCCATCTTGTCCAACCGTGTGGTCAGACCAGCAACACTTGTATGGAGCCTCTGAAAGGTGGCTGTTGTAGTGGTCTGGTAATTGTTGAAAGCTTCGGTCATTGCCCGCATCATGTCCTTTAGTTCCATATGGAACACACACTCATCATCATCCGGAGGTGTAGAACTAGAGGTCTTATCCATAGGCTTATTTCCTGTCATTGTTAGTACAAAACATAAACGAAGACAAAAAGATCGTGAAGAACCCTATTACTACGCTCTCCGAAGTGGGTGGAAAATCGATTAGTAAGATGCGTCTTACCCCGCTCTTACAAGTTTCTTACCAGAACTGCAGGTGGCCAACGGTGACCGGTGTGAAGCAAGCAGAGAGTGGGTGTGATTGTAAAGCTTACCTGTTCTGCTCCAGAGAAGGTGGAGCTTGGAAGGCTCAAACGCAGTATATGTATGTGGCACACAAGTTAGTAACAAATAGCAATGCTGAATAAGTGTCAAAAGAATTTCACCTAGTTGCTGGCCTAATAATGTATTAGAACAGTTGTGGCAACAAGCAAGTACAAGGATGAATGATGATGAACAACAAGGATAATATCAGCAAGTATCCAGCACTCACACAGAAATAGCACAACTAGAAAACCCATTAGCCTCCTGTTTTTGTTTTGAAGCACTAGTAGAAATCAAAATCTTTTTTCTCTTTATTTTTTTATATTTTTTTCAAAACCAGGGGCAAAGAATAGAAACAGCACCAAGTATTAGCTCAAACCGATGAAAGATGGGATCGGCACAAATTCAGGAGCGATTGGAAAAAAACTGGTGCTGGAACTTCAGAGTTTGAAATGAGGGCCTTCTTAATTTTTTTTAAATTTTTTTTGAAAACGTCGTATGTGGACTTTTTCGGGACCTTCCTGAGAAAAAATGCGCCTCAATCGGAGTTACGAGCGAAAATTCATGCCCGTTTTAAGGAAGATACCCCGAATTAGGTTTTGGTGGTGGTGGAAACTGCAACAGAAACGAATCGGTGGATGGAATTTTTTTGTAGATTGATTTTTCTTGTAGATGGCAGCGGATGGAAGAAACAAAACTGAACCAAAACAAATCTAAACCAGCAACCAGACTCAACCTAGGACACGAACTCAGAACTACAGACTCCGAAACTAAATCGTGCAAAAGGTTGAGCGGGGGTTGTAGGTCAGGGAAACTAAAATTTTTTTGTGGCTTTTTGTGGACGATAGGACTGAAACAAAATAAATCTAAAGGGCACACAAGTATACCTCATGGTGAACTTGGAAATCTGATACCAATTGATAGGAGGATGAGTCCCGATCTTCCGAGAGGTAGGGTAAACTTGATTGGGTGGAGATCTCGACGTTGATGATCCAAGGCTCCGAACGAACTAAACCCCGCAATCACTACACCACTGCTCTGTTGGTTATCACCCGTGTCACACGAATGACCTCGCCACGAAGGCTTATCCCTGCAAGCGCAATCAAGAACACAAGCAAGAACAGAGAAGTTGCAATCAAAACTGAACTGATCACAAATTTGGGGTCTCACAACCGATGATTGGCGACACTGTTCAATGACAGATTGTAACTAAGCAAAACCTGACCCTAATGTGGTGACGGCTGCTGTATAAAAAGGAGTTTAGGGGTGTGCAAGACCCCTGGACGCAACCCTAATGGGCTTCCACGCGATACACGGGCCAGCAGTCCAAAAGGGGGTGGCGCAGCACCGGACAGATTCTGGAAGCCCACTTGTTTCGCTGATTCCCGTCAACTTAGAAGGAATTTTGAGGTGGGGCTGGTTCCATTGGAAGCTTTATGAAATCATGGTTCCAACCATATATAGAACGTCCAAATCCGACTGCGTAAGTGTCCGGGACGTCAGTTTTGGTGAATGCAGCTCCTAGAACCCGAGGTGGAGTCGAAGTCGAGTTGTACTTGGGCTCCTCCTTGGTGTGCACGTCCTATCTCCTCCTCCTTGACTCCTTGGACTCCTCCCAGCCCTTGCTGGACCTCTCCATTGTTCCTAATGAACAAAACATGCATTGAAACAAGCGTAAGTTCTGAAAAACAATTGACAAGGTTAGACCGTACCTGGAGATCCAATTGTCGTGCACGTGCTCTAGTGAACGGTCCTTGCATTGTATGCAAAGGAGAGATGTCCTCATCACATCCCCCCGCCACCAACTGGACGCCTAGGCGTCGGTACGCTGTCGGCAATGGCGGGGGCTGGTGGCAGCGGGGCCGGGGGTAAAGCAAAAACCATGTGCTTAAACAACTAATCAATCAATTAACTAAATTAAATAACTAAAATCAGAAACAATTACTAATTTAAACCAAATAATTAACAACTAAACTAATTATCTACTAAATACATACAAATTGATTAAGTATTTAAATTTTATCTAGTCTAACTAACAACTAATTACAAAAACTAAAAAATTACTTGATTCGGTTTGGCGACGATGGCGATGGCTGCGGCGACGGAGGCGGTCCGCGGGAAGCAGGGGGTGGGGGCCGCGGCCGGCAGCGGCAAGGTTGGGGCCGGATGCAGCGAGGCGGCGCAGGGCGGCTCGGGGTGGGGCGGGGGGCGGCGCCGGGAGGCTCGGGGCGGCGCCGGGCGGCTCGGGGCGGGGCCGGGGTGGCCCGGGGTGGCTCGGGGCGGCTCGGGGCGGCACCGGGCGGCTCGGGGCGGCGTCGTGCAGCAGAGCGGTGGCGCCGGCCGGTGGAACGGCGGCGCCGGGCGGCTTTGGGCGGGGCCGGGGCGGCCCGGGGTGGCTCGGGGTGGCTCGGGGCGGCGCCGGGGCGGTGGAGCGGCGTCGCCGGGCGGCGGAGCGGTGGCGGTTAGGCGGTGGCGGCTCGGGCGGCGGGGCGGCGGCGGCGGTGGTGCGGGCTTGGGCTAATTAGCCCGAGCCCGGGTCAGGCGGCGGTTAAAACCATCTACTTACGACGGTCGTGTAACTTACGACGGCTTAGGTTACGGCCGTAGTAAGTTACACTTAGTTTACGAGGGTGGTGTAACTTACGACGGCATATGGTTGCGGCCGTCGTATGTTACGTTTTTATTACGATGGTCCAGTAACTTACGACGGCCATGGGCCCGTAGCCGTCGTATGTTAGTTTACTTACGACGGCCAGAAGCAACCGTCATAAGTTAATTTACTTACGACGGCTAGCCGTTGTATATAATATTGGCCGTCGTAAGGTGCGATGTTTCCTGTAGTGGATGAACACTTTGATTATGTGTCAAAAACTGAGGCCCTTACACTGTGTGCTGATGCAAGACCGAAGAGTGGTCACATACGGATCATGGCAGCTCAGGAACCATGAGCAGAACTATCCAACTCATGACTTAGAGCTCGCTGCCGTGGTACTCGCATTTAAAATGCGGAGGCACTACCTACTCGGTAACTTCGTACATTTATATACTGACCACAAAAGCCTCAAGTACATATTCACTAAGAAGGAGCTGAACATGAGGCAGCAAAGATGGTTAAAGTTGATAAAGGATTACGAAATAGAGATCCATTATCACCCCGGCAAGGAAAACGTAGTGGTGCATGCGCTGAGCCGCAAGTCACACGTCAACAACCTGACCATCACACCGTTGGAAGAGAGCAAGCCACCATTGCATGTGATTCCACATGGAGCTCTCTACAACTTAGCTTTGATCCCCACCATCCATGAAGAGATAGAGGCAGCTCAGAAACATGACAAGGGCATGTCGCATTTGAGGAGACATATAGATAGTGGGGAGCTGAAATGTTTATGGAAAGACGGAGACGGTGTCCTATGGTTCAAGGACCGGATTGTCGTACCCCGTAACCCAGAGTTACGGAAGAAAATCATTGATGAGGCCCACTTGTCAAAGTTTTCTATTCACCCCGGCAGCAACAAAATGTATCAAAACTCAGAAGAAAGTTTTGGTGGACACGGATGAAGCGGGATATCGCAAAGTACGTGTCCGAGTGTGATACATGTCGAAGGGTGAAGGCAGATCATATGCTGAAACCGGGACTGCTACAACCACTAGGAGTTCCTGCCTGGAAGTGGGAGGATGTGAGCATGGACTTTGATCGTCGGTTTACCCACCACTTTTCAGAAACATGATTCTGTGTGGGTGATCATCGACCGGCTCGCCAAATTTGCCCGCTTTATCCCGGTCAATACATACTACAACGCCAAGAAGTATGCTGAACTGTACATCTCACGGATCCTATGTTTGTACGGCGTACCCCGTACCATCATATCGGATCGGGGCACTTTGTTTGTGTCCCGTTTTTGGGAGCAGCTACATGCTGCGTTGGGGACAAAGCTGATCCGTAGTTCAGCATACCACCCGCAAACGGGACAAACTGAGCGGGTAAACCAAATTCTAGAAGATATGCTACGAGCTTGCGCTATCAACCACGGCAAGAATTGGGATGATCACTTGCCGTTGGCCGAGTTCTCGTACAACAATGGGTACCAAGCAAGCATCAAGATGGCGCCTTACGAGGAGCTGTACGGAGAAAATGCCGCACAACACTGAATTGGTGTGAGTGTGGTGAAAGGGTCACCTTCGGGATTGATATTGTCAACAACGCGGAGGAAAAGGTTCGGCTTATTCAAGCAAACCTAAAAGCCGCCCAATCCCGACAGAAACAATATGCGGACCGGTGAAGACGCCCATTACAGTTCAAAGTCGGGGATCACGTATACCTACGTGTGTCTCCAATGAAGGGCGTGAACAGATTCGGGGTGAGGGGAAAGTTGGCAACCCGATTCATCGGTCCATTTCAGATTACCGAAAGATGTGGATCAGTAGCATACCGGCTGAATTTACCAGAAGCACTCTCCGGTGTGCACAACGTCTTTCACATCTCCCAGCTGAGGAAGTGTCTCGAGCTATCAACTACCATTCAGCTGGAGGATATAGAAGAACTGAAACCGGATCTCACGTATCGGGAGGAACCGGTTCAGATTATAGATGAAAAGGCCCGAACCACACGCAACCGTACATTGTGGTTCTACAAAGTTCTATGGAGTAATCACTCCGTAGACGAAGCGACATGGGAGAGCAAAGGATTTCTTCGCGCTAACTACCCTGACTTTTTCACGTCGCATATACGGTAATTTTTCCACCGTCCTCTCTCTCAGTTTCACCTTATAATTTTCGGACGAGATTCTATTAAGGGGGGAGGAATGTAAGGGCCTAAGTTTTTGGCACATGTTCAAAGTGTTCATCACCACACACACCCTTCATTTGAAGAAACTTGATGAACACATTTGAAGAGCAAGTAACCACCATCAACATGCTCATTAGGGAATAAACTCACAAAATGCAAAAGTGGAATTTCCCACATGCATCATCTAGGGGCTGAGCATATGAAAACTCCTACACTTTGCTAGGAATGTCCATGCCAAATTTCACCCAAATCCAAAACCTTTTGAGGTCTTTTTGGGTATAACTAGAAAAAGGGTGGTTTGAACTTAAATTAAAATTCAAACTGTTTCTAACCCATGAATTCAAAAATGGGAGGCATATTCTTACTCAGCACATTTTTGTGAGCTCACACACCAATTTTCACTCCATTTGGAGTTGATCTTGACATGAGCTAAGTTTAGCAAATTCAAAATTTATTTGAATTTCATACTGCATATGTGCTAAAATTTAGTCAAACATATCCAATTCAATTGGCCCAGGGGTAGATAATTCAAATTACCAAGGTCATTTGAGTCTCTACTCTTTAGAGCAGTAGGAAAATTAAAGTTTCGAGGTTAAAATGAGGGGTGGGACCCCCCTGTCAGACACTGAAACTCAAAGAACCGCCCCTGCTCGAGTCAGCCTTCGCCCGGGAGAGCGCCAGCTTGCTGGTCGACTGGTTCCTGACGTGTGATCGGCGCCAGCTCCTGCTGTTCGGCGGGCGGGCGGCCCTTATCAGTCCACGAGCTGCCCAAGGCGATCTTCTTCACCGATAGCCCACTCTCCCTCGCTCTCTGCCCCGTTCTCGCGAAGAACACAGCCGCAGGCTGCGCTCTCAGTATTTTGCCTTGCCACAGACAGCTGAGCATCGGTTGCTCGGGGTTTACACCGCAAGCATCAGCGCCCGTACGTGCTCTATCTATTCCTCTCGCCGTACCCAAGTTTTGTAACTCGGGGTGAGCACAGTTCGGAGAACACCGACGTGCTACCGAGGGCTGCGGCGGCGATCGGTTCGGTTCACCGTGGACAGGATGCCACGTGTCACACCCGGTTTATCCAAAAAACAACCGAGTGAATATCACATGTATGCCAGGATCGTTTTCTCATACATGTGATGACAAATAGTGAAGCATCATTTATTACAAGCCAGGTGTCGAATATAAATAAGTCTTACATAGCAAATGTCTCCATGGACAATAATAAGTTCATCACAAGTAAATAAACTAGCAGCGGAATATTATTCTTGTGGGCTCCATTACAGGCGTTGCCCGGGGGACTCCATGAACCTAGAAACCTTCTTCGGGTCCAAAGTCTTGATAATTATAGACCACCTCATTATCTTGACCTGAGCAGCAACATAAACCAACAAATATGCAAGGTTGAGTACCGATGGTACTCAGCAAGTGTGGGAAAGTTATGTCATGCATGGCTAGAACAAGGAGAGGTTGAACTCATGGTTAAAGCACTACGCAATCAATACCTATCACCTTAGCTTAGTACGCACCTACATTACTACAAAGGTGAAATGGTCCCAAACCCCCATCCCATCATCATAAGCATAACATCATTTCCAATGTTAAGCTCCCCGCTTAACATCCACAACCTCCAAGGTCATCATACTCTAATCATGAATAAGTCCAAGCCGCTCTTGACCGTGAGCACGGCCGTCATGACAGTTTTGACTCTGCAGAGTTTGCACCACTGGACCCACATGTAGTGATTGGACTAAAAGAACCTCCATTATGCCAGTGGCCACAACCACATTCACACTTCCCAGGTGTGTAGCCAGGAGATCACTACGACGCCTTTACAAAGGGATTCCCGACGAGCGTGGGCCCACTAAGGTTTCACCCCTAACAGCATACAAGAGGCTCCAACCCCGCTGCAGTGGCCCCCTCTTGAGCCTTGCGGTTCATATGGTAGTCCATCTGACACCTATTCCCCGCACCATCCAACAGACCCATACTACGCCGGGGATACACCTAATTAATTGGCCAAGCTGCCCCATCTCAGCATGTGGTTGGCACGGTAAAGCCAGGTTACATGCTCCATGAACCGGGTCCTTAGGATCCAGGCAAGTACTAAACACAAACCCGAGTCTCGTGCACCCAGCACCAATCAAAACATCCAACTTGCCTTGATCCCTGCCTCTACATAACTCACAATATCTCATTCAAGAGTATGGTAAAATAAACTGATGATCTCATATACCAAATATCCCATTATAAGCATGGCTAAGCATAAGCATGTAAATAAATGACATGATAAAATAAATCCCAACCCAAGCTACAAGGAAACAAGATAATGCAATTCTAGGGAAACTTCCTAGCATGGGTTTCATATTTCACTTTACAATGCAAATAATTCTATCTACACATCCTAGCATAGGATCAAAGTGGTCAAGGACACTTGCCTCCTTCCTGCTGCTCTTGGAACGGGTAGTCCTGATCTTGGAAAGGAAAAACTTGCTCTGGAGCAGGTTCTACTCATACCATCACACATAGCAAAAGAAAACAACAAGTCATAAGACATAGTTCACACTTCCACTTCACACAAACCACACATTCACATTTATGAAAGCCATTCACAATCCTATGTGTTGTGGTTACTCTATTTGTGTTGATTTTGGCTTACATGCACTTTTAAACATGTACATATGATTTATACTTTTGTATTCATATTCATGTTGGCATACCATATCTGAATTTCTAATTTAAATAAATCCCTTATATTTAATTGATACACATTTTTGCCACCAAGTATGCATAAAAGGTGTTTTCCTACTTCATATGTGTCTTCAAACCTTCTACCAACCCTAAACTGAATTCTTTGGATTTTGGAAACTTCATTTATCATTTTCTAGTTACTTATACCTAGTTTGATATGTTTTCAGATTTATTTCCTATGCCTAAATGTGCACTTTATTATGAAAATAGTAAGACACCTCATCTAAACAGAATAGGTTTTGGGTCTAAAATATTAAATAATATATATTTGAACTTCTCTTCTGATGTAAACTATTTTACATTTATTTTACAAATTTTCAGAATTATTCTATACTTAAAAATGTGTCCCTATTACTAATAAATGTGAATAATCAATTAGACAGATTCATTTCAGCTAAAAATCTATTTTTAACTCACTCCAAAGTTTACAAAGTGCTAGGAGAGTTTAAATTTGAATTTACAATGTGCTTGTCCCATCTTTTAAATTTTAAATACTAATCACATATTCAAATTCCTAAATTTAATATCATATAGGGTTAAAAGGTAAACTCACCCCACTACAGGGTCCATAATATTATTTTAAGAATTTTCAGGGGTCTAGCTACACATAACAGTGGGGTTTTTCCTAATTTTTATTAAGTCCAGGGGTCAAAACTGATTTTTAAATGAATTTACATGATTTTCTGAACTTCAAGGGGCTAGATCAGAAGTTTCTGGGGCTAGCTCTTATTTTCCGAGAACCCCAGGGGGTAGCGCGTAAGAATCCCGGCCTTTATAACGCGGGGCTGACGTGGACCGTCCGATTTAAAACAGACGGCTGAGATTATAACATCGAACCTGTACGCGGGGATTTAAACTCTACCGTGCAATTTAAAATAGACGGCGCACAAGCGGCCACGTCGCTCTGATCGAGCGCGGGCGGCGCTGCCCGGCGGCGCACGGCGGCGGGAGGCGGCGATCTCGCCGGAGAGTTTCGGATCTTCGTAAATTCTTCGTGGAACTGTGATTTTATGGCATAGATCGGTAGAGGGGAGTCGGGGATCTGACCTCGGGGGTTTTCTTGAGCTCGGAGGTCCTGGAAAGCGATCGGCGACAAGGTCCGAGGTGAATTCACGGCGAGGCTCGTCGGCGCTGTGTTTGAACCGCAAACCACCGAGTTTTCTGCACCTGCTAGGTTCCCCAGAGGTGGTGGATCAAGACCAGCGAGTTAGATCAGAATTCCCGAGCGTAGATCGAGCAGAATTCACCGGAGAAGCTCGGGTTCTCACCGGAGAGAAAAACGGCGGATCGTGGGGAAAAACGGGACGATGCCGGGGTTTTTATAGACGGGGGAGGGCGGCGTGTTAGTTTAGATCGAGTAGGAGTCCTCCGGAACCAGAATTCGGGCGGAAATCCGGTCGGTTAAGATCGCGCGCGCGCAGGGAACAGTCCGGGTTTTGGACGATCGGGGGTTAGGGATGACAGGTGGGTCCCGCCTGTCTGCGAGACGGGGCGCGGGCGCGTGGCTGCGTGCTGGCTTGGGAGTTGGGTGGGCCGGCTGGTGGGTTTCGGCCCACTGGCCGGGAAGATTTGTTTTTTTCCTTTTCTTTTTCTTTTTCATTTCTGTTTTGAGTTTAATTCGAATTCCAGTTTGAATTTGAATTTTTGCAACACATGCAACACGTCCAAAAAATTTTTAAATTCCCCTCTTCACAGGATTTTGGGGTGTTACACCACGGCCACTTTCGCCTCTGCTCTCCTATACAAGAAATGTGTGCTAGCTTTTCTAGGTCGTGTAGCTTCTTTCCTTTCGGCAAATGATCCACTGTACAGCGAGAATTTTCCAGTTTACGAAACCCTAGTAGAAAACAACAGAGCTCGATTGTGAGCCAAATTCGGCTCACATATACCACTACCAGCCGAGCTTGTTTGTAAGTAGCTAGTACATTGCCTAGGGCCTCTCCTCAAAGCAAAACCAAGGGAAATCATGGAGAATATGCTCGGAGAGGGCAGTTCTCCGGGTCGCCATGGAAAACGGTCCCAGTTCACCGTGGAACTCGAGGTTGCCGGCCGTTTCACCAAGGCTGTCTACAATTTCTGGCTTCCTTAGGCTTCCCTGGTGCTGTAGGGCCAAAAACCCGAGGTCTTGGTAAAGGACAGAGCTTACCCGACCTCGCCGAAACCCTAGAGGTTGCTGTCGCCGGTGCGCGCAGGTTTTTGGCCATCGCCGGTGTCCAGCGAGCTCACAGCCGAGTTCAGGAGGTCGTAAAAGGGGGAGGCGGCAAGTTTCGGGCCGGGAGGTAGCCGGGAACTCGGTTCCGGCGAGTCTTGCCGGAGACCGCCGCCGCCGGGTGTTTGGGGCGCAGAGGAAGACGAAGCACTGTACATGGGACCCACGTGCAGCGTTTTAAACATTTCCCGATTTTCAGTTTTAGTTTAAACTTCAAACCCACATAACATGGGCTAGGAAACTTCAAATCGATTGAACCAAATTTTTTTGGATTCACTATCTGAGTACTTTCCAGCAAATCAGGTTTCACTTAATGAAAATCCTTATTTCTCTAGAATTAATTCTTCTATTTTTAAACTGTTTAGAATTTTAACTGGAGAACCCTTTGGAGGAAAATTCTGAAATTTTGCTGGAATGTTCATCAAAATATCCCTGAGCTACCATAAAAATTTCATATCCATTTGAGCTCATTTGATCCACCTAATGGTGTGATTAATGAAACTGTTCCAGAGAAAATAGAAAATGTCCAGAAGCATTTTCAGAGTTCCTATGAAATTGTTTAGCTCATATCTTTAGCTGGGAACCTTCAAATTAAGTGAGACCATCTCCATTAGGACCCTCTGAAAATCTAGTTTTTAGAAATTCATGGCTTGCTGCACGAAAATCCCTAGAACACCCTAGAAGCTCCAATTAAGGTCAAGTACATAATTATTTGTGGAGAGCTCAAATGAGCTTTGCTGCAAATGAAACTTGGCCAAGTCTCTGTTTAGGTTGTAACCAAACCATAGCAAAAATTTCAGAGTCATTGGGTCTGTCTAGTAAGACTTATAGTTAGACTTCATCACTCTAGAAGAGCAGCTAGCCTACGACCAAGAGCAGCAAGGTAAGCTCTGGTTTGCATTAACCTCTTTTCAAATTTTTACTGTTTAGAGAACTTCCTTTGAGTACCACTTATATCTTGCATTAGATTCTTGTTTGAAACCCAAATGCATAGCCAAAAAAACCATGGGTTGGGATTAAAATTGAAAACCTCGTTAGCCACTGCAATGCTAAGATAGAGTAGGATTCGGTACAAGTCGAGTAGTTGGAACTACTCGCGAGAATAGGCTAGAGGCACATCGCTCGGGTAAAAGATAGCAAATGAAACACATGGCAAGAAAAATGAGACCGAGCTGAGAGTAACGGCAGCAGGATGTTTGGGCCTGGGTGCTATAGCTCCGCTTGTGTCGATTGAGGACCGAGCCGTGGGCGGGCCTGTTGAACAAGTTAGAACAGTACCGAAGACCTACCGTCTATATGGGAACCGGGAAACCGATGTAACTTGGGTAGCTGGTTGTTGAGGCATAGCTGGTCGTTCAGAGGGTAGGTTGAGAGCTCGAGGTGTAAATCGGCTGGCGGCACTGTGGATGCGCGCACAGAGACCACTTGCTCAGGACGATTGGACCGGTTCAACATTTGGCTAACGGGTGAAAGGTGGTTGCGTACGATGTCCTTGATGGTTGCTGTAGGCAACATCGAGTACGGGCCTACGTGACGGGTTATTCGGGTAACCCTGCAGGTGTAAATCGATTATAATCGCCGTCCCTCGCGGTCAGTGAGTACCACTTGTTCACCGTACCGTGACGTAGAAAGAACAGGCTAGATACATGTTAAAAGTTTGCTGATTTGAAAGCTGTACATTGCTTGTTAATGAATTGTTATAGATCAGGGCTAATTAAATTTCTTTTCAACTTTGGGCAAAGTACATGAGAGAAAGGTGTTTCCTGTTTGATTGCGGCTCTCTTATGTGCCTTAGCGTGAAGTTCTCCACAACCTGCTGCTAAAACTTGAAAGTAAGGTTCCACTAATTAGGTGAGTCCTTTGCATCTTATTTTACATCATGTATCCTATCAACCTTCATGTAGAAGTTTCATGTATAAGAGAGATGGGTCAGTCTTGATGAGCCATCATGCTCACTGCTTGTGTTTGAAGCTTTTGCAGGGTTTTATGAGGAAGGGACTCCCGAGGAGGAGATGGAACCCCAGGAGGGGAACCCCGTCTAGTGGGAGTCATGCACGCCGCCGTATTACTGTGTGTGCGTGCTAGCGGGGACACGTTCACGGGATGAACGTGAACTTGATGTGTAGTCTACGCCCGTGAGTGTAGACTGAACATATTTTGTTGTAAAAAAAGTTCATACACTGGTTTATGTAATAAAACTTTGCTTCCGCTTTGTACCCTTGATGTGTGTTATCCGGTGCTGTGCAACGCAGCACCCCTCAGCGTGATCCTGGCTCGACAAGGCCGATGGGGTCGTGTCATGCCACCTCTGCAGAGTGTAAAACTATCATTGTAGCCATGCTTCCGGTCACAAGCACCTGGCCAACTCACATGATTAGAGGGAAAATTTGGGATGGATATTCAGTATGGTTATGGTATGGTCATTGGGATTGGTTTTGGGACTGTTTCGAGTCATGAAAACGAGTTTGGCTTCGGTTATATGAATATGAGATGGTTATGAATATTTATGAGCATGAGACGAACTTGAGAAAGATTAATGGCTGTTTGAGACTTGAGAAAAGGTGATTTATGATGAAAGAATGTTGCTGTTTTACTTGGCTATATTGGGATTAAATTCATCTAGACTTAGTTGCTTTTTTTACCATGTTTGTTAAATAAAATTTTGCTTGCTGCAATGAGCCTTTTTATTTCCTACCTTGTCATAAGCTACACGTCATACTTTTCCCGCACTTGCTGAGTACGACATGTACTCACCCTTGCATTACCACATAAACATCAGCAACAGGAGAAGAGTACTTCGAGGATCATGTGGAGTACTAGGCGTGCGAACTACCGTCAACATGCCTGTGGAGTTGAAGATGGAGCCTGCTGCTGTTTAGTTGTTCCCGCTATCGTTTAGAGACTTCCGCTGCAAGAATAAGAGAGACATTCATGAGTGAGACAATGAGTTGATGTAATAAAGTACTTAAACCCTATTTGTTCGTGGTTATATTCTGAATTCAGTTTGTGGATTACATGTGTATGTGTGATGAACATCCTGGGCACACATATGCATTAACTTGGTTCTGTTTTCGGAACCGGGTGTCATAAGAAGACTCTCTCCGCGGCTCAGCAGCTTCACGGAGCTGCTGGTGCGTTGTGGACGAACTATGTCGCCTCACTACCTGCTGGCCACGCCGAGGAATGGGCAGAATTCCGGGAGGCATTCCACGCCAATCATATGCCTCCCGGGATAATGAAGAGGAAGTTCCATGAATTCTTGGAGCTTAAGCAAGGCGGGAAGAGTGCCCACGACTACTCCCGTGCGTTCAACCATCTGGCGCAGTAAGCGTCGGATTATGTCTCCACCAAGGAGAGGAAGCGAGAGCATTTCTATCGGGGGTTAAATCCTGAGATGAAGATGCAACTCGTGCAATGTAATCACGACACTTTCAACGACCTCATCAACGCCTCGATTATTCAAGAGGACGCTCAGTGAGAACTGGCGGCTGAGCAGCGAAAGCGAAGCGCTCCACCGAGCAGAGGGGGTGAAGCTCTGCAAAAATACCGCATGGTGTATCGGACACCATCCGGTCAGCCGTGGCACCCACCGGCGCGACCTCAGCAGTTTGGGGGTCATTCTTTTCAGCCACCCCATTTCGACCGCCGATGCCACCACCGTGACAGCAGCAGCAGCAGATGGTTCCCCGGGCGTTTCCACCACCACAACGCGCCCCTGGATTGTGTCCGCCAATCAGAGGAGGACCGCCTCGCTACACCTGCTACACGTGTGGCCAGGCGGGTCATTTCTCGAAGGACTGTCCCCAGGGGAAGCAAAGCAGCGGGCAAGCCCAATATCAGGGCGGTGCTCGAGGCCGACCCCTGTTCAAGAAGGAGGTCAGCGAACCGGTGGCGTTCGCAACCTTGACACTGACGATGCCCCGGAGGGAGAAAACGTGCTGGCGGGTACATTCACTCTCAACGATCAGGCAATCATCATATTATTTGATTTGGGTGCAACCCACAGTTTCATAAGTGCATCCTATGTGGCTAACAATCAACTGCAAGTCTTTCCAACGGAGTGCTCATATATGATCTGCTCACCGGGAGGGAAGATTTCAGCAAATATGATGATTCCGAAAGCACCACTATGCTTAGGTGGGAAGATATATCCCACCACCTTGATAATCATTATGGGACAGAAGATTAATGCAATCTTAGGGATTTCATGGTTACGCTACCATGGCGCTGTCCTAGAAACTCTATCACGGAAGGTCCATTTTAATTCTCCATTCCACCATCCGCATTCAATGGTATTAGACAACCCTGTTCCGGAAGTTTCAGCAACCTATAACACTGAAGCTCTCAAGTTAGAGGACATCCCTGTAGTCCGGGAATACCCCGACGTGTTCCCGGATGAACTTCTGGGCATGTCACCTGAACGGGACGTGGAGTTCAAGATAGAACATGCACCCGGGACTACTCCCATGTCACGGAGACCATACAAAATGGCTCCGAACTAGCTGGCTGAGTTGAAAGAACAGCTCAATGATTTGTTGAGCAAGGGTTTCATTAGGCCGACTTCCTCGCCTTGGGGATGCTCGGCGCTGTTCGTCAAGAAGAAGGATGAAACCTTGAGGCTGTGTGTGGATTACTGGCCGCTCAACGCCATCACCATCAAGAACAAATATCCACTGCCCCGCATTGACATCCTGTTTGATCAGCTTGTGGGTGCAAGTGTGTTCTCCAAGATGGACCTTCGCTCCGGGTATCACCAAATAAAAATCCGGGCGGGGGATATCCCCAAGACGGCATTCTTGATGAGACATGGCCTATATGAATATTTCATCATGTCTTCTGGTCTCACCAAAGCTCCGGCCCATTTCATGTACCTGATGAACTCGGTGTTCATGCCGGAGCTGGACAAGTTCGTTGTGTTGTTCATTGATGATATCTTGGTTTACACCAAGTTAGAAGCACAACACGCCGAACACTTGCGGATCGTCCTTCAACGATTGCGAGACACTAAGCTCTATGCCATGTTCAGCAAATGCGAGTTTTGGATCAACCAAGTGCCATTTTTGGGACATATCATCTCAGCGGAAGGCATTGCGGTTGACCCAAGCAAAATTGAAAAAGTGCTGAAATGTAAAGCCCCCACTTCTGTCCATGAAGTCAGAAGCTTCCTCGGTTTAGCGGGTTATTTCAGGAGATTTATTCCAAACTTCTCCAAGCTTGCTAAGCCTCGATGACAGAATTATTGAAGAAGGGAACAAAATATGTTTGGAACTCAGCATGTGAAGGAGCGTTCCAAGCATTGGTGAAGCATCTCACAACAGCCCCAGTCTTAGCTCAACCGGATACGACCAAGCCCTTTGTCGTGTATTGTGATGCGTTCGGTATCGGGCTCGGCTGCAAGAAGGACGTGTGGTTGCGTATGGCTCATGCCAACTTAGAAACCACGAGCAGCAATATACGACTCATGATCTTGAGCTCGCTGCTGTGGTTTTGGCACTAAAAATGTGGAGGCGCTATGTCCTAGGGAATTTGGTGCATCTCTACGCCAACCACAAGATATTAAAGTATATCTTCACCCAGAAGGAGCTGAATATGAGGCAAAGGAGGTGGTTATAACTAATCGAAGACTATGAGATTGAGATTCATTACCATCCCGGCAAGGCAAATGTGGTTGCCGACGCGTTGAGTCGGAAATCACATGTCCATAACCTCACCACTACACCGATGGAAGAGGAAGAGCCGAGTTTATACTTGGTTCCTTATGGATCACTCTACAACCTTGCCGTCATCCCTACTATTAGGGAGGATATCGTTGCAGCTCAGAAGGTTGACAAGGGCATGGCACATCTCCGGAGATGGATAGACAGTGGGGATATCAAATGTTTCCGGAAAGATGATGAGGGGACGCTATGGTTCAATGATCGCATAGTTGTACCCCGGAATATGGAGCTGTGAAATAAGATCCTTGATGAAGCTCACTTGTCTAAATTC
This sequence comes from Neostapfia colusana, assembly GCA_030760725.1. NCBI lineage: Eukaryota > Viridiplantae > Streptophyta > Magnoliopsida > Poales > Poaceae > Neostapfia > Neostapfia colusana. Next base: position 95,054,527 of record JASWHV010000007.1, on the reverse strand, counting down.
TCCATTCATTCGGGCAGCAACAAAATGTAACAAGATTTGAAGAGTAAATTTTGGTGGACATGGATGAGGCGGGAAGTTGCAAAATACGTATCCGAGTGTGATACGTGTAGACGAGTGAAAGCGGATCACATGAGAAAATCAGGGCTGTTGCAACCCCTGAAAATTCCAGCATGGAAGTGGGAAGATGTGAGCATGGATTTCATTATGGGATAACCTATGACTTCTAACAAGCATGATTCCATTTGGGTAATCGTTGACTGGTTAACCAAATTGGCTCACTTCATTACCGTGCATACACATTGCCATGCCAGCAAGTATGTGGAGTTGTACATTGCAAGAATCCTATGCTTGCATGGGGTACCTAAGACCATAATCTAAGATCGAGGGGCACTATTTGTAGCTCGTTTCTGGGAGCATTTGCACACTGCATTGGGTACCAAACTGATTAGAAGCTCCGCCTATCACCCTCAGACAGATGGGCAAACTGAGAGGGTGAATGAAGTATTGGAAGACATGTTCAGAGCGTGTGCCATCCAGCACGGTAGAAATTGAGATTATCATCTACCGTTGGTGGAATTCTCGTACAACAATGGCTATCAAGCTAGTATCAAGATGGCGCCATATGAGGCTCTCTACGGTCGCAAATGCGGCACCCCATTGAACTGGTGCGAGTCCGGTGAAAGGGTCACGTCCGGGATTGATTTGGTGAACGACGCCGAAGATCGCGTTCGGATTATTCGAGCCAACTTGAAGGCCGTCCAATCACGACAGAAAAGTTACGCTGATAATAGGCGTAGGCCGCTGCACTTCGACGTCGGGGAACACGTGTACCTCCGTGTGTCTCCGATGAAAGGTGTACACCGATTCAGTGTGAAGGGGAAGCTCGCTCCCTGATTTATTGGACCCTATGCTATCACCGAGAAGTGTGGACCAGTGGCGTGTCGACTAGAACTACCGACATCTCTCGCTGCTGTTCACAACGTTTTCCAGATTTCACAACTCCGGAAATGTCTGAAGTATACAGCCACTGTTCCCACCAAAGAAATTGCCGAGCTACAACCGGATTTGACTTATGCTGAATATCCGGTGGAGATTATTGATGAGAAGGCCCGGACCACGCGTAATCGAATGCTGTGGTTCTACAAGATACTGTGGAGCAACCACACCGCTGAAGAAGCGACATTGGAGAGCGAAGAATTCCTTCGCTCAAACTACCCGTATTTCATGGCAACTCATCACGGGTAATTTCTCTTACATCTTCGTCTCTTCTTTTATAATCTAGGGACGAGATTCTTTTAAGGGGGGAGGGATGTAAATGCCCAAGAATTGACTTGCTAAAATGTTCATCACCTCACCACAGCACAGCTCATTTGGTGGATAGCTCATGAACATTTGTAAAGAGCAAGTAAACACCATCAAGAGGGTGATTAGAGGAAAACCCCATAACTCCAAAAAGTAGCAGCTCACACACATAAACATGAGAGGATGAGTTTACCATTAGGCCCTAAACATTCTTAGGGTTGCTCATTCCAAGTCTCATGCACATCCAAATCAGTTTGAGGAACTTTTGGAGACATTTGTAAAAAGGGCTTATTTGAATGCAAATTCAAATTTCAGCTACTTTCATCACTTGGAGTCAAAAGATGAATTCACATTCAAACTCAGCATAATTTTCTGAGTTAGTGCACCAAATTTTATCCTCATCGGAGTTCATCTTGTTGGGAGCTATATTTGGATTAATCCAAACTGAATTTGAATTTTCAAATTCGAATGTTAACCAAATTTAGTCAAACCAATTTCAATTTGGTGAATTCAAATTTACTCACTGACTTGGTGGCTAAGTTTACCATTTAAGTGTGAGTAGATGGGATATTTGCAGCAAGAACTGGAAAAGAAGTAGAGAGGAGGATTGGGCCCACAGGTTAGTCCCACAAACAGAGGGAACCGCCATATACTCAGTGCTCTGTTTTGTTTTCCCCCGAGCCTTCTCACTGGACGACGCCACCGAGCTGCTCGGTTGCCACCTCCTCAGCGCGCACGACGGGCTGGCGCACCGCGCAGCTGCTCGCTTGCTCACAAAGGCACCGCAACGCTGCAACCCACGAACCCCGTGCTCGGTTTCACCGCTCGACAGAAAACCCAGCCGCACCGCCGCACCTCTGCCTCCCTCAGCGATCATCCACTCCAGTGGTTCTCACGATAGACCGAGCTGCTTATAGGCTGCATCCACCGTCCCTTGACATCCCCGAAGCGATGAATCAGAAGTAGCTGCCCTAGAACGGGGCAGCGAGCTCGATTTGCTTCATCAACACCGTGCGTCGCCGTCGCTACAAAATCGCGTCGCCCGGCTACGAGCGTCCTTCTTCTTCGGAGTTTAGCATGCCAAAAGGTTCGCCTAAGAGTACACTTCCTTTCCCGCAACCACAGCCGCATGCCACCGAGTGTGCTCGCCGGAATTTCAGTTCTTGCCAATAGCATGTGATATAGCCAGTGTCCGTCTAAATCAAAAATTCAGGCTAACCGGTCAAGCAATCGTTCCTCAACTTAGGCAACCATCCAGAAATGTCCGAGCGAATCCATGTGATCAAGAATCACGGGAAACCATCAAGAAACCACTGAGTTCCTCAGGTTTTTCGTTCTTCATTGGATTTAGACCTAGGTCGCACAGTGAAGTCCTGTTTGCCACCAACTTGAGCAAGATCAGGGTCTGGGTCGTTGCTCCGTAGGTCATGGCGATGTTGTAGGAGCCAACAGAGGAGGTTTTGAGGCACTACAGTGCCATACCGACCTCGCCGAACATGCCACGTTGGCTGTCACCGTCGCACGACCATTTCCGGTGATCGTCGGCTGGCTACAAGGTCAGCAACAGGTTCCCGAGCAATTTTAGGCGGAGGCGGCAAGTTGGGTCGAGTTCCGTCACGGGAACCCTCTTCCGGCGAGTGCTCCGGCGAGGGAGGCGGCGGTGAGCCACGGGAGCGCGAGGAAGACAAAGCCTTGTGGGTCCCACGTGTCGGTCTCTGTTAATACCGTGCCGGATCTGCCGTGGCGCCAGGATCTCGTGTGGCTGCGCGGGAGATTAAGCGGACCCCCGTGTGGTTTTATTGTAGAGCTGACACGTAGCCCTGGGGCCCGCCAGCTGGTTTAAACTTTTCTCTGAATTTCAGAATTTAGTTCAAACTTCAAATGCCCATAACATTAGCTAGGAAGCTCCAAATTAAGTGAACCAAATTTTGTTGGATTCAGCTTTTCGAGTAATTTCCAGAAAAATAAGTTTCAGCTCATGAAATTTATTTTTTCTTCAGAAATAATTCCCTAAATTTTAAACTGTTGGGAATTTTATCTGGAGAATTTCTTATTGGAAAGTTCTGAAATTTGGCTGGGTTGTTCATTTGAAAATCCTTGAGCCACAGGAAAAGTTTAAGATCCATTCAAGTTCATTATTCCCCCTAATGGTGTGATTATGTGAACTACCCTGAGAAAATGGAAAAATGTACAGAAACATTTTTCAGATTTTCTCAAATCTTGTTTAGGGTATAACTTTCTATAGGATTCTTTAAATGACATGAAACCAATTCCATTAGAACCATATCAAACTCTAGATTCCAGAAAATAATGGTTTGATCCATGAAAATCCCTGGAAATCCTTAGAATCTCTAGTAATGACCAACTAGACTTTTATTTGTGTAGAGCTCAAATGAGCTTAGGTTCAAATGAAAGTTGGTCAAGTCTCTGGTTAGGTCCTTACCAAGCCACAATAAAAATTTCAGTGCAAACGGGGTATCTAGCTAGAGTTATAGTCTTTACATACTCAAGTTAACACATTGCATTTAAATTGACATATCATTAAATTGCTCACGTGTAAGCGCTGAAGGCGAGGAGACGCCGGAAGTGTTGGAATTCCTACTTCTGGACGAGACACTAACTTTTGACCAGCAGCAACAAGGCAAGCCTTGGTTTGCATTTAAAAAAGTTTACAAAGTTTTGCTTTATATACACATAGCTTGAGGTATTTTTGTGCATTAGGTGTAGGATGGATGAAACCCCAAGTGCATAACCAGATTTTTCCTACAAGAGCGAGGGTAGTGTCTAAGTCCTCGAGTAGTCAGGCTGTGCTTAATGTTCATAGAACTTCAGTACAAGTCGAGTAGTTGGAATCTACTCGCGAGTATAGGATTCGGGATACACGGGATGAGACTAGGCAGGGGCTAGGACGCAGCAAGAGAATGTCTTGTGTGTGTGGCCCTGTTCGTGGTCGATTGATCACCGATCCATGTGCGGCCCCACTGAACAAGTTTTGAACGTACCGAAGGCATATCGGATATATGGCCCCGATAAACTGATGTAACCTAAACCTCCGGGTGTCGAGGCATGGCACACCTATTTATAGGTGTAGGTTGAGGGCAGCCAGGTGGAAATCTGCTAACAGGCATATAGAGATGCTCCGTGCAGGGAACCGTGTGTTGCACTGCTGAACAAGTATTGAACGTACCGAAGGCATATCGGATATATGGGCCCCGATAAACCGATGTAACCTAAACCTCCGGGCGTCGAGGCATAGCGCACCGATTTATAGGTGTAGGTTGAGGGCAGCAAGGTGGAAATCTGCTAACGGGCATAGAGAGATGCTCCGTGTAGGGAACCTCCTGTCCGTTTTGGTGCGACCGGTTCGATGTTTGTGCTGTTGGGTGAATGGTTGTCCTGTACGACATTGAGTGAGCGTGCTGTGTAGCTCCACGGGTGGGCGTACGTGACGTGCTATTCGGATATCCCAGCAGGTGTATATCGAGTCGATTCAGCGTCCCTCGCGGTGATGAGTACCGCTTGTTCAATGCATCGTGACGTAGATAAATTATGGAATGTTATGATTCAATTCTGCTGATATGTATAATTGTATTGCTACATATGTGCCACCAAATATTACTCACTAAATTTCAGATTACTGAACTGTTAACTTGTGGCTAAAAGATGAACTAAGGATGAACTTGTGGGCATGTCCGTTTGCTGAAATTTACCATCCCATGTTTGTTGTAAACTGCATGTAGAGTTTCATGCCTAGGTGAGTCGGTTAAGTCTTGTTGAGCCTTCATGCTCATGGTTGTTGCTGTAAGTGTTTTTCAGGTGATGACTACCCCACGGACTCGGGTTACGAGTCCACCGGCGAGGTCTACCCTCCGTCGGGGACCACGGTTGAGTGGGAACCATACACGCCGCGCTGAGCTGAAGAGTGCCGCTAGTGTGGGTTGTCCTAGGGCTGGGCAACCGACTTTTGCTAGGTAGATGGGTGTGAGTTGTACAAACTTTGTTTCCGCTGTTGTAATATAAACAATAGTTTGTAACTGAAGTATTGTACTACTTTGTACATTTCAGTTGGTTTTCTATGTAATACAATATCGTTCTTATAATGTGTGCTGTCGGGTGTCGCATCGTGCGGCACCGCCCTCTGCGATCCTGGATGAACGGATTCCGGTCCGCCACAGGCTGGTATCAGAGCCGCATTGGGGATAGCACATTAATTAAGGACTGTATTACGGGAAAACTTAGGTTATGGTGAGGATTCGCTAGTTTGCCCAAGTAAGGACTATATTAGCATAGTTACTTAAAGTGGAAAGATTAACATATGTGTTATAATTCTGACTTATTATTATGTAACGACGCACCTACACTCAGGTATGAATGATAAGAAACGCCACTGAAAGCAGTTCAATTTCGTTAGCTCCCCTGACGAGGAATGTGGTTCAGGGATAGGTCTCACAGCTTGGTGTGAGACGTCAATATGAAACTCTTTTACTCTTCATGTTCCTGAGTTCATATGAAACGATGATCCCTAGCATGCATTAGGCAAGCAAGTGGAGACCCCATCGTGTGGTCAGTAACGCGACAGTGTGTTCATCTGGAAATAGCCTAGGAGGACATACACAGCGCTTGCCATCGGCATGCCCTGCAGGGCAGTAGGTGGTATCTGTTGGGTTGATGAAATTCCCAACCGTGACGACCCGTTCGCGCTCTACTCGGGTTCCCCGTCGTGTGGTGTTAAAACACGATCAAGTACCTTGAGACGTGGCTTAACTCAAGGACGGCCGTATGGCAATGATACGGGCGTTTGTATTTATTTTCAAATATGGACCTGCCTGAAATGAAAATAACCTTTGAGTGCATCATTATTGGGTGTTCTTCTGCATTTACTAACCATGTATGTAAATCGTGTAGTATAGGTGTGCGAGCGACCGTTTAGTTCCACAATTGAGACGTATATGCCGGTATAATCCGGTTAGGATTTTCTTTTTGTGAGGAACGTAGTACCGACATATTATAGGCATGTGCATGAAAGATAATGATAACAAGGAACAAAAAAATCACCAAGTTTCAACATTTAGGACCCTGGTTGGGTAGAAAAATTCAATAGTTGATCAGTGTAGTTCAAAGGTATTGAAAAACAGAGTGCTCTGTTTTGGGCAGCAAGTTTGCTGAACTTTGACAGAGCATAACTCCCAGATTATTTATCCAATGGAGGTGTGGGATATAGTTCTGTAAAGGTGTTTAAGTACTCTACAACTTTGTTGTATACTTCCAGAGCTGAATCGCACCTTAAACTGGCTGAAATTTCCAGATGATTGTAAACTGTTCAGAACCAGGACAAATTCAAAGCACTCTCTGGCCTGTTCTGTTTTTCAAGCATAACTTCCTGTAGAAAAATCTAAAATTATCATATGATGCGTCTTTGAAAAGGGTAGTAGATGTGTTACATCTTTGAAATTCAAAGTTTCTGAAATTTCAGCACAGAACTCAGTGGAAATTACAGTTGAAAACAGCAACTTCCAAAGGAGGTGCTGTTGAAATTCTTCCAGAAATTCTGTTGATTTGAATTATCATAACTTTTTAACTAGAGCTGATCTGAGGACAAATAAATACTCTTTGGAAATATACTGAAGTTAACTTTAACTTTGGTATTCAACTCGAGTCATGAAAATGCCCATCAGCAGGTCAAAATGTGGAATGTGTAGCAAATGGTCATTCGGGCAGAGGGATGACAGTTGAACTCATTTGAGAGATTGTTGTACCCAAGGGGGTTTGAGTACTTCTAATGGGGTAGAACATACTCATGAGTGGTTACCTTCAACTAGTTAAAGATTTGAGTATATGTCTTGCTCAAGTTTCTTTTGCTAGAGACCATGTTTGTGTCGTATTGAAGAAAAAAGGGTAGTATACGTGATGACAACGCGATTTTAAACGTCTCGTAGTGACCAAACCTAGTTGAGATGAACTTCCAAAGAGGAAGTCCATCAAGTTGGATATAACTAGCTTGTATTGGTCTGGTAATGGTGTAGATTGTGCAAAGTTATTACATTATCTGTATACAAGATGTATCGCATGTTTTACTGAAATTGTGTTTTACGCCTATTTTATTGGACTGCATGAAGTATGTTGCGGGACTGATGTTTATTGTCGTATGGTTGCAGATGGTTCGCACTCGTACCACGCATGAGATCGGTGGCTCTAGCCAGCAGGGGGGTGATGACTCCCAGCCACCTGCCTACGACAGCACCACGCAGCAACAACCACCACCGCCGCCTCCGCTTACGCTAGCGGATGTGATTGCGGCACTGGTGGGTAATCGTGAGGAGCAGACCGACCTGCTCCGCACGATCGTGCAGAATACGTCCCAGGTGGGGGGCATCAAGAGAGGGGGCCTTGTGAGCCCCGTGATGTGACGTACTCGGACTTCATGAGTACGCACCCTCCGGTGTTCACTGAAGGAGCAGAACCCCTGGAGGCCGACAACTGGCCGCGGACAATTGAGTCCAAGTTCGGGCTGCTCCAATATACGGAGCGGCAGAACACTCTGTTCGCGGCGCAGCAGCTTGACGGTGCCGCTGGTGCATGGTGGGAGAACTATGTCGCCTCACTGACGGCTGGCCATGCCGTGGAGTGAGAAAAATTCCAGGAGGCGTTCGGCGCCTACCATATACCTCCCGGGATAATGAAGCGGAAGTTCCAAGAGTTCTTGGAGCTGAAGCAGGGCTGGAGGAGTGCCCACGACTACTCCCGTGCCTTCAACCATCTGGCGCAGTATGCGTCGGATTATGTCTCCACCGAGGAGAAGAAGCGGGAGCACTTCTATCAGGGATTACATCCCGAGATGAAGACGCATCTCGCTCAATGCAATCGCGGCGCGTTCAATGATCTAGTCAACGCTGCGATCATGCAAGAAGATTCTCAGCGGGAGTTGGTGGCTGAGCAGCGGAAGCGCAGCACTCCACCCAGCAGTGGGGGTAGAGCTCCCCAGAAATACCGCATGGTGTATCGGACACCATCCGGTCAGCAGTGGCATCCACCGGCGCGACCTCAGCAGTTCGGGGGTCGTTCTTTCCATCCACCCCCGTTCCGACCGCCGATGCCACCACCGCGACCGCAACAGCAGCAGAATATGGTACCCCGGGCGTTTCCACTACCAAAACGCGCCCCGGGTTTCCGTCCGCCGATCAGCGGAGGACTGCCTCGCTACACTTTCTTTACGTGTGGCCAGGCGGGCCATTTCTCGAAGGACTGTCCTCAGGGGCAGCAGAGCAGCGGGCAAGCCCAGTATCAGGGTGGTGCTCGAGGCCGACCTCCGGTCAAGAAGGTTGGTCAGCGAATTGGGGTCGTTCGCAACCTCGACAATGAGGACGCCCCAGAGGGAGACAATGTGCTGGCGGGTACGTTCACTCTAAATCATCATATTATATGATTCGGGTGCAACCCACAGTTTCATAAGTGCATCCTATTTGGCTAAGAATAAAATACAAGTCTTCCCAACCGACTGCACCTATATAATCTGCTCACCGGGAGGGAAGATTTCAGCAAATATGATGATTCCAAAAGATCCTCTGTGCTTAGGTGGGAAGATATATCCCACCACCTTGATAATCCTTACGGGGCAAAAGATTGATGCAATATTAGGGATGTCATGGTTACACTACCATGGCGCTGTCCTGGACACTCGGACACGGACGGTTCAGTTGAATTCTCCCTTCCACCATCCGCATTCCATGGTGTTAGACAATCCTGTGCAGGAAGTTTCAGCAATTAAAAATACTGAAGCTCTCAAGTTAGAGGACATCCCTGTAGTCCGGGAATACCTCGACTTGTTTTCGGATGATCTTCCGGGTATGCCACCTGAGCGGGATGTCGAGTTCAAGATTGAACTTGTACCCGGGACTACTCCTATATCACGGAGACCATACAAAATGGCTCCGAACGAGGGGGCTGAATTGAAAAAGCAGCTCAATGATCTGTTGAGCAAAGTTTTCATGTGGCCTAGTTCCTCACCTTGGGGATGCTCAGCGCTGTTCGTCAAGAAGAAGGATGAAACCTTGAGGCTGTGTGTGGATTACCGGCCGCTCAACACCATCACCATCAAGAACAAATACCCACTGCCCTGCATTGACATCCTGTTTGATCAGCTTGTGGTTGCAAGTGTGTTCTCCAAGATGGACCTTCGCTCCAGGTATCATCAAATAAAAATCCGGGTGGAGGATATCCCGAAGACGGCCTTCTCGACGAGATATGGCTTATACGAATATCTTGTCATGTCTTTTGGTTTCACCAATGCTCTGGCACATTTCATGTATCTCATGAACTCCGTGTTCATGCCGGAGCTGGACAAGTTCGTCGTGGTGTTCATTGATGATATCTTGGTTTACTCCAAGATAGAAGCAGAACACGCCGAACACTTGAGGATCGTTCTTCAATGATTGCGGGACCATAAGCTATATGCCGAGTTCAGCAAATGTGAGTTTTGGATCAGCCAAGTGCCATTTTTGGGACATATCATCTCAGCGGAAGGCATTGCGGTTGACCCAAGCAAAATTGAGCAAGTGCTGAAATGGAAAGCTCCCACTTCTGTCCATGATGTCAGAAGCTTCCTCGACTTAGCGGCATATTACCGGAGATTCATCCCAAGCTTCTCCAAGCTTGCTAAGCCGATGACAGAATTATTGAAAAAGGGAACAAAATATGTTCGGAACGCAGCATGTGAAGGGGCGTTCCAAGCATTGGTGAAGCATCTCACAACAGCCCTGGTTTTAGCTTAACCGGATACGACCAAGCCCTTCGACGTGTATTGTGATGCATGTGGCATCGGGCACGGCTGCGTGTTGATGCAGGAAGGACGTGTGGTCGCATATGGTTCATGCCAACTTCAAAACCATGAGCAGCATTATCTTACTCATGATCTTGACATCGCTGCTGTGGTTTTGGCACTGAAAAATGTGGAGGCACTATCTCCTGGGGAATTCGGTGCATCTCCACACCGACCACAAGAGTTTGAAGTATATTTTCACCCAGAAGTAGCTGAATATGTGGCAAAGGAGGTGTTTAAAACTAATCAAAGATTACAAGATTGAGATTCATTACCAACCCGGCAAGGCGAATGTGGTTGCCGACACTCTGAGTCGGAAGTCACATGTCCATAACCTCACCATTACACCGGTGGAGGAGGGAGAGCCGAGTTTATACTTGGTTCCTTATGGATCACTCTACAACCTTGCCCTCATCCCTACCACAAGGGAGGATATTATTGCAGCTCAGAAAGTTGACAAAGGTATGGCACATCTCCGGAGACGGATAGACAACGGGGAAATCAAATGTTTCCTGAAAGATGGTGAGGGGACGCTGTGGTTCAATGACTGCATAGTCGTACCCCGGAATATGGAGCAGAGAATGAAGATAATTGATGAAGCTCACTTGTCTAAATACTCCATTCATCTGGGCAGCAACAAAATGTACCAAGATTTGAAAAAGAAATTTTGGTGGACACGGATGAAGCGGGAAGTGGCTAAGTATGTATCCAACTGTGATACGTGTAGACGAGTGAAAGCGGGTCATATGAGGAAATCAGGGCTGCTGCAACCCCTGAGAATCCTGGCATGGAAATGGGAAGATGTGAGCATGGATTTCATTGTGGGATTACCCCTGACTTCCAACAAGCATGATTCCATTTGGGTAATCGTTGACCGATTAACCAAGTCGGCTCACTTCATTCCTGTGCATACATGTGACAATGCCAGCAAATATGCGGAGCTATACCTTGCATGTATTCTATGCTTACATGGGGTACCCCAGACCATAGTCTCAGATCGAGGTGCACTATTTGTATCTCGTTTCTGGGAGCAGTTGCATGCTGCATTGGGTACTAAGCTGTTTAGAAGCTCCGCCTATCACCCTCAGATGGATGGGCAAACAGAGAGGGTGAACCAAGTACTAGAAGACATGTTGAGAGCGTGTGCCATCCACCACGGTAGAAACTGGGATGATCATCTACCGTTGGCAGAATTCTCATACAACAATGGCTATCAAGCGAGTATCAAGATGGCACCAGATGAGGCTCTCTACGGTCACAAATGCCGCACCCCATTAAACTGGTGCGAGTCCGGTGAAAGGGTCACATTCGGGGTTGATGTGGTGAACGATGCCGAAGAGCGTGTTTGGATGATCCAAGCCAACTTGAAGGCCGCTCAATCCCGACAGAAAAGCTACGCTGATAAGAGGCGTAGGCCGCTGCACTTTGACGTCGAGGAACACGTGTACCTCCGTGTAGCTCCAATGAAAGGCATGCATCGGTTCGACATAAAGGGGAAACTCGCTCCCTGATTCATTGGGCCCTATGCTATCACCGAGAAGTGTGGACAAGTGGCGTATAGACTGGAAGTACCGGCTTCTCTCGCTGGTGTTCACGACGTTTTCCATGTTTCACAACTACGGAAATGTCTGAAATATACGGCTGCTGTTCCCACCTAAGACATTGGCGAGCTGCAACCGGATTTGACGTATGCTGAATATCCGGTGGAAATTATTGATGAGAAGGCTCGGACCACACGTAGCCGAACGCTGTGGTTCTACAAGATACTGTGGAGCAACCACACAGCTGAAGAAGCGACGTGGGAGAGCGAGGAATTCCTTCGCTCAAACTACCCGGAGTTCATGGCGTCTCATCACAGGTGAGTTCTTATTACATCGCTATCTCTTCTTTTGTAATCTCGGGACGAGATTCTTTTAAGGGGGGGAAGGATGCAAAAGCCCAAGGAAGTGACTTGCAAAAGTGATCATTTCATCACCTCACAACACCACAGCTTATTTTGTGGATAGCTCATGAACACTTGTGAAGAGCAAGTAAACACCATCAAAAGGGGTGACTAGAGGGGAAATCCCTAATTCCAAAAGAAAAATAGGAGTTATACACATACACATGAAAGGTTGAGCTCACCCCTATACCTTAAATAGTCTTGGGAAGGCTCAGGCCAAGTTTCATGCAAATACAAGACGTTTTCAGGCAATTTTGGAGACATTTATAAAAAGGACCAATTTGAATGCAAATTCAAATTGCAGCCACTCTCATCACTTGAATTCAAAAGTTCACTTCATATTCAAACTCAGCACATTTTTCTGAGTTAGTCCACCAATTTTCATCCTCATTGGAGTTCATCGTGTCGGGAGCTAAATTTGCATTAATTCAAAACTGATTTTGAATTTCAGTTCAAATGTGCAGCAAATTTAGCCCAAACCAGTTTCAAATTGAGGAAATCAAATACAAACAATGACTTGGAGGCTAAGTCTCTCATTCAATTGTGAGCAGCTGGGATCTTTTCAGTGAAAACAGAATTGAAAAATAGAAAAAGAATTAGAGGGGAGGGACCCACTGGTCAGACACACAGAGGCAAAACTGACTCTGTTCTCCGGTCGAACACCGTGAGGTCGCCAGCGCACGGTTGAATCCTCGCCCCAATGAAGTCGCCGTGCAACCTCCTGTTCCGGCGATCAGATCGCGCCGACGTCTTCTCCACGTCATCCGACCCCAACCGGGACCATTTCACTGCTGTGCCTTCCCTCACGCGCGCGTACCATCGCTGTTCTCACCACCCGAGCAACTCTCGGCTCCCCACCGTCCCCGCGATACAAGCCGAGAATTGGTCGATCACCTACAGCAAAAACACGTGCCGTCCTCTCCTCGATCTTCCGGTAAACATCCTCCTCCTTCTCGTTCAGTACTGAGGGATTATTTTGAGGTTTACTGATTTGCTGTTTTTAGGACCAAGAGCGGGCTTGACTCAAAATTCTTGGTGGTCAGTCCATACCAGCTCCTTCCTTTATCCATACGTCCTAGGCCTTCCAACGGACCTCTAGGATCAACAACCAGGGAGAACCGTCGACCCTGGTGGCTGTTCTCCTAGTTTTTCCGATCGCCGCCATTTTCAACTCTAGGTCAATGGTGAGGTCCTAGCTCTGGCCGTTTCCATGGCAAACCAAGATCATTTTCGTGCTCAGGATGCCACAGTGGAGCTGTAGGAGCAAACCATTCCAAAAATAAGGCCCTGAGCAGCCCGGACGACATCGCTAGAGTGGGGATCGCCGCTGTCACCATCGTGACCGTGGTTCCGGCCATCGCCGAGCTTCGGTGAGGGAACCAACGTCTTCCCCGAGCAAAGTTAGGCACAGGCGGCGAAGTCCGTCGGAGGTCGGGCAGCGAAATGGCCGGCGGCGAGTTCTCCAGTGAAGCGCCGCCGCGGGAGTTGCGGGCTGTCGTGAGGTACACGAAGGGGTGGCCCGGTCCACCGGTCAGTCTTTGTTTTCCAGCGGGGATCCACTTTGCGGCTGGGATCTGGTGCGGCAGCACGGGTAAAACCCCGTGGGCTGCGGTGTAGCCGCAATCTCAGTGGGCCGGTTTTAAAAGTGGGGCCCGCCGCAAGAGTTTAAACATTTTTGGAATTTTCCAGTTTAGTTCAAACTTCAAATGCAACACAAATTTCAGCTCATGAAACTCAATGGGTTTCCAGAATTAAATCCCTAAATTTTAAACGGTGGGGAATTTTATCTGGAGAGTTACTTTATGAAAAAAATCTGAAATTTGGCTGGGAGGTTCATTGGTAAATCCTTGAGTTCCAGTAAAATTTTCAGACCCATCCAAGTTCATTTAGTCCCCCTAATGGTGTGATTAAGTGAACTGCCCTAAGAAAATAGAAAAATGTACAGAAACATTTTTCAGAATTTCTCAAATCTTGTTTAGGGCATAACTTCATCTAGAATTCTTCAAATGACATGAAACCAACTCCATTAGAACCACCTCAAATTCTAGTTTCCAGAATGTAATGGTTGGAGCCATGAAAACCCCTGAAATTCCTTAGAGGCTCTAATATTGACCAAATAGCCTTTTATTTGTACAAGGCTCAAATGAACTTTGTTTCAGATGAAACTTGGTCAGGACTCTGATTAGGACCATATCGAGCCACCATAAAAATTTCAGAACCAAAGGGGAGGACGAGCTAGTGTTGTGGTCTTTACATAGTCATTTCTAAACATTGCATTTAAATTGACATGTAGTATATTGTTTACGTGTAGCTGCTGAAGGCGAAGAAACTCCGGAAGTGCTGGACTTCCTTCTTCCGGACGAAGCCTTAACATCTGACCAGCAGCAACAAGGCAAGCCCCGGTTTACGTTAACCAATTTTACAATTTTTTTTCTTTATGAATACTTAGTATGTGGTATGAATGTGCATTAGGTGTAGGATGGATGAAATCCAAGTGCATAACCAGAATTTTCCTATAAGAGTGAGGGTAGAGTCCAAGTCCTCGAGTAGACATGCTATGCTTAAGGATTCATAGAACTTCGGTACAAGTCGAGTAGTTGGAATCTACTCACGAGCTAGGCTTGGGACACACGGGATTGGTTCGAGTGATGTGAGATCACTTTAGTAAGAAAATGAGACTAGGAAGGGGCTAGGGCGCAGCAAGAGGAAGTTTTGTGTGCGCAGCTGTGACACCCTCAATTTCATAATCATGTATGAATACATATTTTATGTAAAGAAAACATTTTAAAATAAGTGGAAACAGAAAAGGAATAAAAAGATAGCCAAAAAGAGCCAAATCCAATCCCAGAGAGCGCCGAAGACAACTCCCGTGGCCCGCTGGCCACATGGCGCCTTCGGAACTCATCCCCACAAAAGGGGGAGAGGTCCGCCGCTAACTGGCTATGTGGTAGGCTCGTCGCTCTCGGATCTCACCTCCGAGAGGTCCGGCCCCGCCAGACACATGTCACCTTCGGAGCTAACCTCCGAGAGGTCCGGTCCTACTGGACACGGGTAACCTCCGGAGCTCACCTCTGGGAGGTCCGACACTGTTGGACACGTGTCAACCTCGGAGCTCGTCTCTGAGGAGAAAGGAAGTCTGGCGCTACTAGACACGTGGCACTTTCGGAGCTAACCTCCGAAGAGAGTGGAGGTCTGGCACTGACACGTGGCGTACGCGGAACTCGCCTCTGGAGAGAGGGAGGTCCCGACCCGCCAGGACGCGTGGCGCACGCGGAGCTCGCCTCTGAGGAAGAGGGAGGTCTCGCCTGCCTGGCACGGGGCACAACCGGAGCTTGTCTCTGCGGAAAAAGGGAGCCCAGGTCCCCGCTGGACACGTGGAGCCTCCGGATCTCATCACCGCGTAAGGACGCGATTCTGAAGCAGTTCTTCTCCCATGAACGAGTGCCCGACACGGAGGAAAACGACACGAACTCTTCTATGTTGAATACTACACCAAATCAGCAAGAGAAAAGTTGTTAAGATTCAAAAACAATTTGAATAGGACTCTTATTCGAATTCCGATCAGAGTAGGGCTCTTCGTTTCCCAATTATAAATAGAACACGAAGCAACCCCTTGGTCGTAACATCTTTTCTAAGCCGACAACTTAGAAGCCCTAGCTCCAAACTCGCCGAGCTAAACCCCTTCGCCGGAGATTGATCACCGAAGAGACCGCCGACGAGCACAGACACGATCGCCATCGCCAGAAGAGAGCCCGATGATCTGTTTTTGTTAGGAGGAGGACCCGAAGGAAGCAAGGTAGGTTTCCAATACCACCTTACGACATCATTGCGTTTTTCTTTGCACCTGTTCTTCGATCCTTTTGAACAGAAGCTTTTTCATGAAAAGATCATGTGTTGATCTATCTGATCTAGATCTTGAGTCCAGATCATGACCACGTCCACATTTAATCTGAACACCTCTGTTCATCATGAAACCCCATAAGGCCATGCAAACATGCAAGAACACGTACAAACCGATCTAATAAAAACTGCATCATAAGATTAGCATGCATATGCATCATTGCATCTTAAGTAGAGTTTGTGCATGATAATTGATCGTTGAGAATCTTGTATATGCGTGATTGTGAGTAGAATGACAAGCTCGGGGAGCTACCTACGAGGGATTTCAGCACCAGAACATCGAGACACAAGAGCAACCAGAGCCACAAGAACAAGGCAAGTGCCCCTTGACCATATTGATCCCATGTTTTTGAAACTGTTTTGTTTTCGAAAAGGTGTGTGTGCTTGAGTCAACATGATGGGAAACCCTTTTATAGGAGTTTACTAGTTTTGTTAACTACCCTTGTCACCGGGAAAATTAATGAGTCAGGTATGGTTTTTGCTTTTATGCTTCGCTGAGTCCATGGGATACGGGAAGCGAGATAGATGTGTCTATCTAACTGCACTCGTATGAATAATGAGAAATGGATATTAATAATGGACATGAACCGGAGGGAGATCTAGGCAAGCCTGGTTTTGCGGAAGAGGTAGAATGAGATGGTGATTTACTTGCCGTAGATCTAAGGACCGGTTCATGCGAGCACATGCCAGGATAACAGTGCCACCACAAGGCCAAGTATGGGTGCGGCTTAGCTGAGTAATTAGGTAAGTTACTAGATTGTTATGGACCGTGGAAGTCACGGGGAATGGGAGTCGAGTGAGGACTGCCCTGGGAACTGCATGGCACAAGAGGGGGCCCGTGGGTGGGAGAATTGGAGATTCTAGCCTGCTAGTGAAACCCTAGTGAGTCCATACATCTAGTAGCCCCTTTGTAAAGGCTATTTTGTTATCTCTTGGCCATACACCGACGGTTGTGTACTGGTATACTGGAGGTTCTGCAGTCGCCGACGGGTGATGAAATCACAAACCTTTGGGTAAAGTGGTACAACCTCTGTAGAGTCTAAAACTATCATGAGAGCCGAGCTTACGGTCACGAGCGCCTGGACAACTTCCATGATTAGATGGAATGGTTTTTGGGATAACTTTTGGTTTGGTTATAGTTTGGTCTTTGGATTTGGTTTTTTGGACTGTTGAGTCCGAGTAATGAGATTGGTTGCATGACTGTAGAGTCATGGCAATGCGCATTGGTCTCGGTATGAGACGGGATTGAATATGAGATGGAATGGTAGTGAATACGAGATGATATTCATGAGATGGTAGTGAATACGAGATGGTGTTCAAGAGCATGAGAAAAGTTGAGAAAGATAAATGTCTGGAAGGGACATGAAAAGAGGAAATCATGATGGAGGTATGTTGATGTTTAAATACAAGTTGGGATTACATTCATTTAAAGCTAGTTGCTTTTTTTATAGTGGTTTGTGAAATAAACTTTGCTTTTATTCAATGAGCCTTTTTTATACCTTCCTTGCTGTGAGCTACATATCATATTTTCCCGCACTTGCTGAGTACATCATGTACTCAAACTTGCATTATTACTTCATCATCAGCAACAGGAGAGGAGTATGAAGACCAAGTGGAGTATTAGGCGTGTAATTGACACGACCCCACGGTTTTGTCGAGCCAAGATCACGCTGAGGGGTGCTGCATTGCACAGCACCGGATAACACACATCAAAGGTACAAAGCGGAAGCAAAATTTTATTACTTAAACGGGTTTATGAACATTTTTACAACAAAACAGGTTCAGTCTACACTCACGGGCGTAGACTATGCATCAAGTTCACGTTCAGCCCGTGAACGTGGCCTTGCTAGCACGCACACACACTAACACGTCGGCGTGCACGACTCCCACTCTACGAGGTTCCCCTCCTGGGGTTCCGTATCCTCCTCGGGAGTCCCTTCCTCATAGAACCCTGCAAAAGCTTCAAACACAAGCAGTGAGCACGAAGGCTCAGCAAGACTGACCCGTCTCTCCTAAACATGAAATTTCTACATGAGGGGTGATAGGTACATGAGGTAAAATCAGTTGCAAGGACTCGCCTAATTAGTGGAACCTTACTTTCGAGTTTCAGCAGCAGGTTGTGGAGAACCTTAGGCTAAGGCACATGAGAGAGCCGCAATCAAACAAGAAACTCATTTCTCTCACGTACTTTGCCCAAAGTGAAAAGAAACTGCAAATCATTAACAATCAAAGTCCATCTTTCAATCAGCAACATTTTAACATGTAACTAACCTGTTCTTTCTACGTCATGGTACAGTGAACAAGTGGTACTCACTGACCGCGAGGGACGGCGATTATAATCGATTTACACCTGCAGGGTTACCCGAATAACCGGTCACGTACGCCCATACTCGATGATGCCTACAGCAACCATCACAGATGTCATACGCGACCACCTTTCACCCGTCAACCAAATGTTGAACCGGTCCAATCTCAGTGCCGCCAGCCGATTTACACCTCGAGCTCTCAACCTAGCCTCTGAACGACCAGCTATGCCTCAACACCCAGCTACCCGAGTTACATCGGTTTCCCGGTTCCCATATAGCCGGTATGTCTTCGGTACTGTTCTAGCTTGATCAACAGGCCCGCACACGGCTCGGTCCTCAATCGACACGAGCGGAGCTATAGCACACAGGCCCCAAAGTCCTGCTGCCCTTACTCTCCGCTCGGTCTCATTTTCTTGCCATGTGTTTCATGTGCTATCTCTACCCGAGTCGAGTGCCTCTAGCCTATCCTCGCGAGTAGTTCCAACTACTCGAGTTGTACCGAATCCTACACTATTTTAGCATTGCAATAGCTAACGGGGTTTTCAATCCTAATCCCAACCCATGATTTTCTTTGCTATGCATTTGGGTTTCCAAAGAAGACTCTAATGCAAGGAATAATGATACTCAAAGTAAGTTCTCAAAACAATAAAAGTTGGTAAAAAGATTAATGCAAACCGGAGCTTGCCTTGCTTCTCTTGGTCGTAGGCTAGCTGCTCTTCCGGAGTAACGAAGTTTAAGACTTCGGGTTCCTCCTCAACCTTAGCGACTACATGAGGTAACAAGTATATGTATCAATTTAAATGCATTTGAATGAATTTAACTTGTGAAGACTATAAGTCCCACTAGACAGGCCCAATGACTCTGAAATTTTTACTGTGGTTTGGATACAACCTAAACAGAGACTTGGCCAAGTTTTATTTGCAGTAAAGCTCATTTGAGCTCTCCACAAATAATTATGTACTTGACCTTAATTAGAGATCTTAGGGTGTTCTAGGGATTTTCATGGAGCATGCCCTAACATTCTGAAAACTAGATTTTCAGAGGCTTATAATGGAGTTGGTCTCACTTAATTTGAAGGTTTCTAGCTAAAGATATGAGCTAAACAATTTCAGAGAAATTTCTGAAAATGTTTCTGGACATTTATAATTTTCCCTGGAACAGTTTTATTAATCACACCATTAGGTGGATCAAATGAGCTCAAATGGATCTGAAATTTTTATGGTAGCTCAGAGATATTTTGGTTAAACTCCCAGTAACATTTCAGAATTTTCCTCCAAAGAGTTCTCCAATTAAAATTCTATAGAATTTAAATTTTAGAGAATTGATTCTGGAGAAATAAGGATTTTCATGGAGTGAAACTTGATTTGCTGGAAAGTACTCAGAGAGCTGAATCCAACAAAATTTGGGTCACTCAATTTGGATGTTCCTAGCCGAAGTTATGAGGATTTGAAGTTTGAATGGAATCTGAAAATCGGGAAAAGTTCAAATCTACCGGTGGGTCCACAGGTACACGTGTTGGGCGCTGGAGCGATGGCACGCCGGGCCACAGGTTTTATTCCCACGCTGCCACCGTTGATCCGTGCCCACAGAAGATCAGACCGCCAGGTTTCCTCCTACTGACAGAGGTCCTGGCTCGGTCGTCTTCAACCTCGCGCCTCCCGCGCGGTAGCGCCGCCGGGGTCACCGGAGCGTCGCTGAACTCGCTCGTCCGGTCATCTCCCGAGCTCCAACTTGCTTCTAGCCCCTAATTTGGTGCGCTGAACACATTGGATGGGTTTCCCCTCGTCGACGTTGGCTCTAACCGAGCCCGCGACGGCGCAGCGGCTCGGGAAGAGTCTGGTGATGTTGTCCCGTCGTACTAGCCTGCCAAACGCCTGGCGAAGCAGCTCTACAGCACCAGTGGTGGCTCACGAAGCTCGGCATGGCTATGGAAAGGCTTGGGGAGGGTCCCAAAGTTGGTCTCACCGTCACCCGAAGCTGCCCGTAGGATCCGCCGTCGGCAAGCTTCGAAACACGCCGGGTACAGGGGTTCTCAAGCTAAAGGTTGCGAAGGCAACTTGTGCGCCATCAAGTCTAGTTTGTGTTTAACCCCTGAAATTAACTTTCCTCCACTGTTCTAAACAGTAGATACCCAATTAACCCCAAGGATTTGAATTAGCTACCCTTGTGCCATTTGCATGGGATAAAATTCAAATTTGGTTAGGTTTGGCTAAATTTCAGCACATATTCAGTTTGGAAATTCAAATAAAGTTGGAATTTGCTAAACTTAGCTCATGATAAGATGAACTCCAAATGGAGTGAAAATTGGGGGTTGAGATCACAAAAATGTGCTGAGTAAGAATATGCCTCCCACTTTTGAATTCATGGGATGAAAACAGTTTGAATTTGAATTTGAATTCAAACCACCCTCTTTCTAGCTATACCCAAAAGGACCTCAAAAAGGTTTTGAATTTGGGTGAAACTTGGCATGGACATTCCTAGCAAGGTGTAGGAGTTTTTCATATGCCCAGCCCCTAGATGATGCATGTGGGAAGTGCCACTTTTGCATTGTGTGAGTTTGTTCTATAATGATCATGTTGATGATGGTTACTTGCTCTTCAAATGTGTTCATCAACTTCCTTCAAAGGAAGTGTGTGTGTGTGTGTGTGTGGTGTGATTAGCACTTTGAGTATGTGCCAAAAACTTAGGCCCTTACATTCCTCCCCCCTTAAAAGAATCTCGTCCCGAGATTATAAGGTGAAAATGAGAGAGAGGACGGCGGAAAAATTACCAGATATGCGACGTGAAAAAGTCGGGGTAGTTAGCGCAAAGAAATCCTTCGCTCTCCCATGTCGCTTCGTCCATGGAGTGATTACTCCATAGAACCTTGTAGAACCACAACATACGGTTGCGTGTGGTTCGGGCCTTTTCATCAGTAATCTGAACCGGTTCCTCCCGATACGTGAGATCCGGTTTCAGTTCTTCCATGTCCTCCAGCTAAATGGTAGTTGATAGCTTAAGAGACTTCCTCAGCTGGGAAATGCGAAAGACGTCGTGCACACCGGAAAGTGATTCTGGTAATTTCAGCCGGTATGCTACTGATCCACATCTTTCGGTAATCTGAAATGGACCGATGAATCGGGGTGCCAACTTTCCTCTCACCCCGAATCTGTTTACACCCTTCATTGGAGACACACGTCGGTATACGTGATCCCTGACTTCAAATTGTAATGGGCACCTTCTCCGGTCCGCATATTGTTTCTGTCAGGATTGAGTGGCTTTTAGGTTTGCTTGAATCAGTCGAACCTTTTCCTCCACGTTGTTGACAAGATCAATCCCGAAGGTAACCCTTTTGCCAGACTCACACCAATTTAGTGGTGTGCAGCATTTCCTCACGTATAGCGCCTCGTAAGGCGCCATCTTGATGCTGGCTTGGTACCCATCGTTGTACGAGAATTCGGCTAATGGCAAATGATCACCCAATTCTTGCCGTGGTTGATAGCGCAAGCTCGTAGCGTATCTTCTAGAATCTGATTTAACCGCTCGGTTTGCCCATCCGTCTGCAGGTGGTATGCTGAACTACGGATCAGCTTGGTCCCCAACGCAGCGTGTAGCTGCTCCCAAAAACGGGACACAAATAAAGTGCCCCGATCCGATATGATGGTACGGGGTACGCCGTACAAGCATAGGATCCGTGAGATATACAGTTCAGCATACTTCTTGGCGTTGTAGTTGGTGTTGACCGGTATGAAATGGGCAACTTCGGTGAGCCGGTCGACGATCACCCACACTGAATCATGTTTCTGAAAGGTGGTGGGTAAACCGACGATGAAGTCCATGCTCACATCCTCCGACTTCCAGGCAGGAACGCCCAGTGGTTGTAGCAGTCCCGGTTTCCACATATGATCTGCCTTCACCCTTCGACATGTATCACACTCGGACACATACTTTGCGATCTCCCGCTTCATCCTTGTCCACCAAAACTTGCTTCTGAGTTCTTGATACATTTTATTGCTGCCGGGGTGAATAGAAAACTTTGATAAGTGAGCCTCATCAAAGATTTTCTTCCATAACTACGGATTACGGGGTACGACGATCTGGTCCTTGAACCATAGGACGCCGTCTCCGTCTTTCCGGAAACATTTCAGCTCCCCACTGTCTATACGTCTCCGCAATGAGACATGCCCTTGTCATTTTTCTGGGCTGCCGCTATCTCTTCACGTATGGTGGGGATCAAAGCTAAGTTGTAGAGAGCTCTGTATGGAATCACATGCAGTGGTGGTTCGCTCTCTTCCAACGGTGTGATGGTCAGATTGTTGATGTGTGACTTGCGGCTCGGCGCATCTGCCACTATGTTTGCCTTGCCGGGGTGATAATGGATCTCTATTTCATAATACTTTATTAACTCTAACCATCTTCGCTGCCTCATGTTCAGCTCCTTCTGAGTTAATATGTACTTGAGGTTACCGAGTAGGTAGTGCCTCCATATTTTAAGTGCAAGTACCATGGCAGCGAGCTCCAAATCGTGGGTTGGGTAATTCTGCTCATGGTTTCTGAGCTGCCATGATCCATACGCGACCACTCTTTGGTCTTGCATCAGCACACATCCGAGCCCAATGCCGGATGCATCGCAGTACACATCGAACGGTTTTGTTGTGTCTGGCTGCGCCAAAACCGATGCTGATGTTAGGTGTTTCACTAATGCCTTGAACGCTGCTGCACATGCTGGACTCCAAACATATCTGGTAGCCTTCTTCAGCAGCTCTGTCATAGGCTTGGCAATCTTCGAGAAGTTCGGAATGAACCTCCGATAATATCCCACGAGTCTGAGGAAACTCCGTAAATCGTTAACATTTCTCTGGGATTTCCAATTAAGCACTTGTGTGATCTTGCTTGGGTCTACAGCGATGCCCTCCACTGAGATGATATGCCCGAGAAAAGGCACTTGCGATATCCAGAATTCGCATTTGCTGAATTTCGCGTATAGCTTGTGATCCCGCAGCCGTTGCATTACTATACACAGATGCTTCTTGTGATCTTCCTCCGACTTGGAATATACCAGTATGTCGTCGATGAAGACCACGACAAACTTGTCCAGCTCCGGCATGAATATCGAGTTCATCAAATACATGAAGTGAGCTGGAGCGTTGGTGAAGCCGAAGGACATGACCAGGTACTCGTAAAGTCCGTACCTCGTCGAGAAAGCTGTCTTCGGAATGTCCTCAGCCCGGATCTTAATCTGGTGGTACCTGGATCTTAAATCCATCTTGGAAAAGATCTTTGCTTCGACCAACTGATCAAACAACATGTCGATCCGTGGCAACGGGTACTTGTTCTTGATGGTTACGGCGTTTAATGGACTATAGTCCACGCAAAGCCGCAACGTCTCATCCTTCTTCTTCCCAAATAATGCCGAACAGCCCCATGGTGAGGAGCTCGGCCTAATAAAACCCTTCTCCAGCAGGACCATTAGCTGGGTCTTCAGTTCGGTCAACTCCTTGGGCGCCATCTTGTACGGCCTTCGGGATATTGGCATGGTTCCCGGTGCAAGTTCAATCTTGAACTCCACCTCTTTGTCTGGCGGCATCCCCGGTAAATCATCCGGGAACACGTCAGGGAACTCTCGAACTACTGGAATATCTTCCACTCTGATAGTTGTGGACTGATAAACACTTGGAAGTTTTATTTCTGGACTGTCCAGAAATAAGGAATGAGATTCATGCACCTCTGAGTTCAAGTGCACAATTCGGAGGACGGTGTCTAAAACAGCGCCGTGGTGGGTTAACCACGACATCCCTAAGATGACATCGACCTTTTGTCCCTCTAAAATTATGAGAGATGTAGGGTATACTCTACCCTCTAAGCATAATGGTGCTTTTGGAACCATCATGCTTGCTGAAATTTTCCCACCCGGTGAATAAATCAAATATGGACTATCGGTGGGTAGTATTGGCAAGCTATATTTAGCAATGAAAGCTTGGCAAATAAAGCTATGTGTGACGCCTGAATCAAATAATACTATTGCGGGATGCTGGTGGAGTTGGAACACACCTGCAAGGATCGGCTCTCCCTCCGGCACGTCCTCTATGGCAAGTTGGTGGACAGTGCCGGCCCTAGGGTTTGCCCGCCGTGCATTAGTGGTGTTCCGAGGTTGATTCCTCCCTGGAAGTTGTGGTGCAACTCCACCGCCTTGCCTCTCCGGACAACTGATGGCGAACTGTCCTGGCCGATCACATTTGTAGCATGTGGCTGCTGCTTGTCCGGTGCTTGGAGGACGAAAGCCCAGCATGCGCTGCTGAGGTGCATAAGCACGCGGCATCGCCTGCTGCTGCTGTTGTTGCTGCGGAGGTGGTGCTGGCAGTGCCGGCCTGAACGCCGGTGGAGAGTAAGGCCGACTGCGGAATGACATCGACCTCTGTGGTAGCAGCCAGCATGGACCCGATGGTGGGCGATTCATCATCCGATATTTCTGAGAAGGACCACTTCCTTCTCCACTGCTTTGCGGCGCGCTTCGCTTCCTTTCCGCTGCTGGTAACTCCTTGCCGGAGTCCTCCTGGACAATCGCAGCATCAATTATATCGTTGAGGCTGCCGCGATTGAACATCGCCAGTTTGTCCTTCAGGAGCAGGTTAAGCCCCTGGTAGAAGTGATCCCGCCGCATCTCGTCAGTATCGGCGTGATACGAAGCATAGAGCGCGGGATCGTTGAACGCCCTGGAATATTCCAGCACCTTTCGGCTCCCTTGTTGCGGGCGTAAGAACTCCTGCGTCTTCCTCTTCATGATACCTGGCGGTATGTGATAGGCCCTGAAGGCCGTCCGGAACTCCGCCCAGGTCATAACTCGGTCGGTGGGCTGTGAAGCACAGTAGTTCGCCCACCACGCGCTCGCGGATCCTTATAGCTGTTGGACCGCGAACTGAGTCTTGCGCTGCTCCCCCACTTGGAGCAGCCCGAACTTCATCTCCATCATGCGGAGCCAGTTGTCCGCATCGAGGGGTTCATCCGCCCTTGAGAATACGGGGGATGAGTCGCTAGAAAGTTAGAGTAGGAGCTCTGTTGACGCTCCTCACGATCTTGACGCCTCTCTGGTCGAGACGTATTTGCAATAAGGGTCTGCAGCAACTCCGTGTGCTGCTGATGAGAACCCGCCATTGCCGCAACGATGTCGGCCAATGTAACCGTTGGCGGTGGCGGTGTTTGCTGTTGCTGTTGCTGCTGTTGCTGTCCCGAGGAGTCCTCGGGAGGCTGTTGGGAGGTTTCTCCCCCTTGACTAGACCCCCAACATCCGGGTTGGCACGAGTACGAGTCATTCTAAAATTCAAAACAGCAGCAATCAGCACATGTCATACTTAAAAATTCCATATGAAAAAGTAGGTATTTGAAGTGACACATGATTAATTTGCACAACATTCACATATATTGATAAAGCATAAACTTTATACAAGATACATTATTCTCGGGTCTCCGAGAAGTCGTGCTCATGTCGTCACTACCTATACACACGCTACTGCCTACATGACATGTCACTGGTTACAAAAGTTTGGGTTACACTTCTCTGGTTGCCCTACTTGGCAACGGTATCCTCCTACTCGGAGTAGAACTCGACCTCCTGTGGGTCATCCTCCTCCGGTACCTCTGCTGGTGGCTCCGGATCTACAACCCCCTCTCCCATCTCGGGTTCTCCCATTGCCGGAAGACCCAAGACCACCGGTATGCCCAATACCGGAGGTACGAGGTCCTGCAACGCGTGCACCTCGTCCATGGCCTTGTTGTAGTCTTCTTCCCAGCCTTGCCCTTCCTCAATGGCGTCATCCCGCTCCTGAGTAAGGACCTAGTTCTGCTGGGTTAAAGCCTGCACCTGTTCTTGCAACGCCGCGATGTCAACACGGCTTTTCTTCCTTGCCTTCTTCAGACGATGCAACTGATTATACTGTTCGCTCAGTCGCTTAATCGTCGGAAGGAGCACATTTCGTAGTGCGCTGTGAGCACTCTCAAAATGGTCTCCACGGCTGGTGCTTTCCTTGAGCTTTGCAGCGAGACACTCCGTATGAACAGCTTGTCTGTCCATCACGGCCTTTCCCGCCCTCAACTGGAGGCTGAGGTTCGCCTCCGCAGGGTTTTGGGCAACCCGGATCGGTTGCCTCCATATACCTCCCTTCCCACACATGATTAGCCCGTCCCTCCACCAGAACAAGTGTGTATGGAGTGCCCTCCATAGCTCTCACGTGTAGTCGGCAGAAACGCGACATGGTGTCGCGGGCTGCCACTTGCCACATTCCCTCTGGTTGTCTACCTCTCACCGTGACGGTGAACAGCGCCCAACCGGGTGGCGTAGGCTCTGCAGGAACTTCGACATGGACCGTCCATGTCTGGTTCCCCTCCTCACCTTCTTCCTTGGTGAGGTACTGCAGCATCTCGCTGTACCCGAAATATTGAAGCATTTGCCTCAATGCTTCCGGATAGCCGCTATGGTGAGAACAGTGGGACATCACCCACCCGTTCTCCAACTGTCTATCCGCTGTCATCTGTAAAAACATATTTGAGAAATGTCAAATATTTATTTGAACAGTAAACCATTGAGTTATAACATAGAACATGTCATTGAACCCATAGAACTTGGAAACATAGTTCAAACTTAAACAAATTTGACTGTTGATCTGCTGTCCAATATGACAGCCCTGACCAGTTTCCATTTCAACCTGATTTAGGCCCTGCTTAAGCAAAACCAATTCTGGAGTTCAACATCAAAGTTAAATCTAACTTCAATATATTTCCAGAAAGTATTTGCTTGGCCTAAGATCTGTCCTGGATCAAAAGTTATGAGATGTTAAAGTTAACAGAATTTCTGGAGAGAATTGTACAGCACCTCCCTGCTTTAGGTACTGATTTAATCCAAGAATTCCAGTTAATTCTGCTCCCAATCTGACAAAACTTTCTATTACAAAGTTGTAACCCATCTCATAAAGTTGTCAGAACTACCTCCTTTTCTATTTTTGGATTTTTATGCAGGAAGTTATGCTCAATTTACAGAGAGTATTTGCTCTGCCCTGTTTTCTGGACAGTTTCAAATCTACTGCATCTTTCGATTGGTTAAGGGATGAAACACCTCCGGACCTCAACATAAAAGTTGTAAATCTCTTCCAATGATTTCCAGAAATGTATCATATGACCCCAACCTCGAAAGAACTCAACCTCTAACCTCTGATTAACTTCAGCCTTAATTCAGCTGAAAACAGAGGACTCTTTCCTGAGTATCTTATAAGTTGAAAACTGGTTAACTTTGAATGTCCTGATTAAGGGAAGGAGTTACATCAAAGTTTTAGTACTCCGGACTAAAACTGTCAAGTTTTACAATGAAGTTGTCATTTAGTGGAGTGTGATGTCAATGCGGTACCAGAGCATGTCGGTACTACGTCCTCACAAAGAAAAACCTATACCGGAGTTAGCCGGCTTCATTAGTTCAGTGGCACTAAACGTCTCTCGCACACGGATGCTACACGTCTACCGTTTCGTGGTTAGACTACCTGCAGATAACTCACACAATCGTCAGACTCGGCTGCACACCGAGCCCGGTATCCATACAGTTCGTGCACCCGGCATCATCACTCGCCCGGATGTTCTCAAGCAAAACACGCCTTGAGCTACGTGTTCACGTTACTGACCACGTGACGGGGTCTCCCAAATTGCACCACGCACGCCAGGGACATACGTTGCTCGAATACCCCAAACGACATGAAGAGTCGTAGAGGATATTAAAGCGGGTCGGGTTACCTGCCACCCGTGGGGCTCCACCCTTCAGCTTGTACGCACTGGTGGACAGCGCTTACGTGCACCCCCAAGACATAAAGCGTCCCGAGATGCACGATTTTCCGACATAAGCAGATAGGTTAGTATACAACTTTCTATACACTAATAACATCCTTATATGGGCTACTAACTCGTTCCTCACTCGATTTTTGAAAAAGATGACCTTTGTAGTGCATTAAACCTCAAGCAAGCTCTGATACCAACGCTGACACAACCCCACGGTCTTGCCGAGCCAGGATCACGCTTAGGGGTGCTGCGTTGCACAGCATGTAAAAGTCCCAAAACTTGTAAATGGAAAACTTAAGCTATGAATAAAGTTGAGATTAAATACAAGAAATGGGGCTTTCAAAAAAACTTTTGTTTACTCATGAAAGTGTTGGCATGTGCAATAAAACTTTGAATTCAGTTTGAACTAAAAAGGTCACTTCAAAAAGAAGAAGAGCATTTCCAAAAGGGGAAATTCAAACTGTTGTTTAAGGAGTTGTATTTGCAATGGTCAACTCAAGGATCAGAGGGCATAGTTGAATTCAACAGGTCCAAAATTATGAGGAAGGCAAATTTTGAGGAAATTTGGAGGTACTTTGATATGTATATCCAAGAGACTTGTAAATTTCATCTAAATTTGAATTCAAATTTAAAACTGAGCCCCAACTTGTCAAATTGCCAAATGACTTTTGAATTTGAGTACCTCATGGCTGAATTTACATGTGCCAAAATTTGAATATCTTTTGGGGGCAGAGAGGAGCTGTGGACCCCAATTGTCATTGAGAGGGGGGTATAACTTACTGCCTATGTCAGCTCTGTTCCTCGGTTCACACCCGAGCTCGAACCGAGCCACCACGAGCTTCCACCGCGCTGCCGACCGAGGACCCGGAAGCCACCTCCCGGCGCTGTCGAACCGCCTCAGCCCGATACTAACCACGGACGGCTGCCTCACGTAGGAAACACCGAGCGCGTTTCTTCCCTCCCGTGACTGCTTCCGTGGGCACCGTTCCTCCCGCTGCTACCGCGCCCCATTGGAGCAATGACGCCTGGCCGCCTCAGCAGCTGTCACGCTGATCTGAGCGTCCCCACGGCGTCGCCGGTTCCTCCTCGAGGTGTCTGACCCAAGAAACCGATGTTTTCTTCCACGGGAACTCAGCACCGAGCTCGGTTTGGCCCTCGACACCACTGCGAGCCGCCGGCCGGAAGAACTCGTCACCCAGCCGCCCCAGGGCTTCTCCCACCAAGCTGCAAAAGCAAAAAGGTGCGCCCGTAACCCTTCTTGCTCCACAGCAACGCTGGCAGCCTGGCACAGACCGTGCTCGCCGGAATTTAACTTTTCACGCGGACATGCGATATCAACCGTAGGCAGCAAATTGGAAAAATCAGGGCGACACGTTGCACTACTCCTCACCAGACTTAGAAACCTAGTTGTAGACGTTCGCGCGAGCACGTGGGATCAAGAACTAGGGAGAACCGTCGAGGAAACCTTCGGTTCTTCGAGTTTTTTGAGAATTAACCAAAATCGACCTAGGTCGCACGGTGAGCCCCTAGTTGCCGACGTTTCTCGCGAGATCAGAGCCCTGGACGTTGCTCCATAGGTCGTGACGATGCTGTAGGAGCTAACCAGAGCAAGTTTAGAGTATTACAGTGCTCTAGCGACGTCGCCGAAGTTGCCGCTGCCACTGTCACCGTCGCGCCTAGGGTTCCGGCCATCCTCGATCTGAGATGAGACCGGAAACGTGTCCCTCGCACGGAATTATGCATTGGCGGCGAAAATCAACAAGTTCCGAGGGCCGGAATCTCCTCCCAGCGAGATCTCCGGCGAGCCCGGCGGCGCGCGGGCGCGGGCAACCGGAGGTTGAAGATGACCGGGGGCCCCGCATGTCAGTGACGAGATTTTAAATCGTTGATCCGCTGTGGACCCGGGATCCAGTGTGGCTGCGTGGGAAAGGTTCTGTGGCCCCGTGTGGCTCAGTTCCAGCAGCTGACACGTGTGCGATGGG
The DNA here is from genome assembly GCA_030760725.1 of Neostapfia colusana. Taxonomy (NCBI): domain Eukaryota; kingdom Viridiplantae; phylum Streptophyta; class Magnoliopsida; order Poales; family Poaceae; genus Neostapfia; species Neostapfia colusana. The sequence continues at coordinate 95,024,488 of JASWHV010000007.1, read as the reverse complement.
TCCACGGTCAGAATTTAAACTTTTCCCCGGTTTATTTAGATTTCCAGATTTAGTTCAAACTTTAGAACCTCATAACTTTTGCTAGGAAGTTCCAAATTTAGTGATTCAAATTGGGTTGGATTCAGGATGAAAAGCTCTATCAAAATATGGAGCCCAATTTGCATGAAAACCAATAGAAAATTATGGAAAATTCTTTAAAGCTTTTCAGCAAATAAATTTTTGAGGGAGTTTGGTTCATCCAAAAATCCTACAATTTTGCCAGAATATTTCATAGGATGTTAGGAGACTCCTGTAAAAGTTTCAGCTCATTTGGTGTTGATTTATTCAGGGTAATTCCGGTTTCAAATTTCTGTATTCAAATGAATACAGAAACATTTTCAGAGAATTTCCAAAACTTAGAAATTCAGTTCTGGGCATTCCTTAGTCCCAAAAATCCTAGGAACATTCATGCATGCTCCCTGAGCTATGTATGAAATTTTAGTTCACTTGAATTTGCATGAAAGTGCAAATTTATTCAGAATTAATTCCTTTTTGCCTAAATGCTTAGGGAATTGTTCTGGGTGATCTACTTGGTGAAATATTCTGAATTTTGGTCCAGAGGACTTTCTTGTGACAAGGAACTCACATGCAAATTTTCAGCTCCATTGGAGCTTTGTATCACCACTATCCTTTTCAACCTATTTGGATGAGTAGCACACAAGTGATGAAATGTAATTATCACTCGATCATGTTGCTTCACCCAAACCAAACCACTAGCCCCTGTGTCATTTTAAATTCTTAAACAGAGTTCCAGTTTTAAACTTTTCTTTAGAACTTGTTAGCAAAGGCTTTATAATTAAACATGTATACATATTCATAACGTGTCGTGATTAAACGTGGAAAGTGAAGAAGGAGAAGTTGAGCTTGGATCAAGGAGCAAGAAGGCAGGGATCGAGCTTCAAGTCATCGGCAACTAACATCACATTATCTGACTTTAGTCACCTGCAAAACCAAGGCAAGCCCCGGTTTGCATTTAAGTTGTTTTTATAAAGTTTTTCGTTGTTCATTACTATGGGTCAAGGTTTGTATGTGCATTAGGTCAAGGATGTTTTATACCCCACTTGCATAACCAAAAATGAACCCTGAGGTCAATGGTAGAAAGGTGTCACCGTCATAGAATAAGGCCGTGCTAAATAGGCTAGGGCATCCGGTAGAAGACGAGTAGTTGGAATCTACTCGCGAGCTATAGTTCAGGATCACATAAGTGTGGTTGGAAAGATAGGCAAACTACAGTTTACATTTCGAAACATGAGACCAGACAGGAGGGTTAGGTAGCGACAAGATGAGGTCTTGGTCGAGTAGCTCTGCCTGTGTCGGTTAAGGACCGAAGTGTGTGCGGCCCTGGGAGCAAGTATTGAGTTGTGTACCGGATGCTTACTAATATATGGGAACCAGGAAACCGATGTACTAGGTTCACTGGATTGTAGAGGCATACCACATCGTCTCATTAGACCTATGAGCCCGAGACGGCACGACCGGTTCTACAGTCTAGTGTCCTGAGAAAGGTTGCCACATATGACGTAATGAAGGATGACAGATTTGCGTCTTCAGAGACGGGCGTATGTGTCGAGTTATCCGGATAGTGTTTGATTTGAATCACCGTCCCTTGCGGTTATGAGTACCGCTTGCTCACTGCACTGTGACGTAGTAATCAAGTTGTGTGTAAATAGTTTGCAAAGTTTAAATGCTGTTATGATCACTTTAAATTGCATGAAAACCCTGTTTGAAGTAGAGATAGAGCAAAGTAAAGTTATTTTCCATCTTGGGACAAGTAACATTGGAATGAAGCATTTCTTGTTTGATTGTGGAGTTCCAATGTTGCTAGCGCAAGGTCACTACTATTATAGCTAAAATCTGAAAGTTAAAGATGAACTTGTAGGCGAGTCTTTTCGCAAATTATAGGATTAGGTCTTAAGTTACCCTCATGTAGAGTTGCATGCTTTAGGAGAGACGGTTAAGTCTTGTTGAGCCTTTGTGCTCACTCTTGCTATATAAGTGGTTTTGCAGGTAAACCTCGACGTAATAAAGAAGGTTGTCCGGTGAGACTAGGGAACTTCCGAGTCATGTCACACTTGGAGAACCTAGCCGCTGCCAAGTCTTCATGTTGCTAGAGAGAGGAGTCCGCGGGCTGGACCTCTTCTCGAGTGCTTCTTTATATAAAGTATTTACAAAGAGCAGATGTAAGCTTTCGCTTTGATTTATGTAATACATTGTTCCTTATATGTGTGTTGTTGGGTGCCGCATAACACGGCACCACCCAATGCGATTCCCGGGCAAGGTGCCCCGTCCCCGTGACTGAGCGGGACGGCGGGATCCTGTCAGCGTGGTATCAGAGCCGCATTGGTAATAGCACACGGAATAAGGATCGTATTACGACAAAAACTTAGGATACGGTGAGGAAACGGTATTAGGCCCACATAAGGACCATAGTAGTATAGTTACTTAAAGTGGCATGACTAACCTACTTGTTATAATTCTGAATGTTGATTATGTAACGACGCATCTACGCTCAGGTAAGCATGGTAAGGAACGCCACCGAAAGCGGTTCAATTTCGGTTAGCTCCCCTGACGAGGAAAGTGGATCAGGGCTAGATCTCACAGCTTGGTGTGAGATGTTAATATGAAACTCTTGGACTCTTCATATTCCTGAGTTCATATGAAATGCTGATCCCTAGCATGCATTAGACAAGTAAGTGGAGACCCCATCGTGTGGTCAGTAACGCGATAGTGTATTCATCTGGAAATAGCACAGGGGGACATATGCAGCGCTTGCCATTGGCGTGGCCTGCAGGGCAGTAGGTGGTATCCGTTGGGTTGATAACACTCCCAACCGTGACGACCCGTTCATGATATACTCCGGTTCCCCGTCGTGTGGTGTAGAAACACGATCACGTACCTTGAGACGTGACTTAACTCAAGGACGGCCGTATGGCAATGATACGGACGGTTGTATTTACTTTCAATTATGGAACTGTCTGAAATGAAACAACCTTTGAGTTCACCACTATTGAGTGTTCTTATGCAGGTACTGACCATGTACGTATCCCGTGTACTACATGTGTGCGAGAGACCGTCTTAGTGCAACTGATAAGTACGTATATGCCGGTATAATCCGGTTAGGATTTCTCTTTTGGTGAGGCAACGTAGTACCGACATGTTTCTTACGGTGCATCGACACCGTACTACACTTAATAACCTATTCCCTATGAAGAAATGATTCATGAGATAACTTTCAACTAAAAATGGGAAGTTTGAAACAAATATTAGTTATTGAACTCTTATTTCGAGCTAAGATTCAAATGAGAGCATGACTAGGTGTCAAAATTTTCAAAAACAGAGTGCTCTGTTTCTGGCAGAAATTCTTGCTGGACTTTAACAGAGCATAACTCTGAGTAGCTTGAACCAATTAAGGTGTATGATACAGTTCTGGAAAGATTTCAAGTGCTCTACAATTTCTTTGTAGACCTCCAGGGCAAAATCACACGTTAAGTTGGTGAAAAGTCAAGTTGAAGGCAAACTGTTCAGAACCAGGACAGCAGAAAAAAAACCTCTCTGGACCTTTGTGTTTTTCAGCCATAACTTCCTGTGGAAAAATCCTTTAGGAGCCTATGATACACTGTTGGAAAGGTTATGAAATTTATAACATTGTTGTAGTGCAAAGTTTGCGCAGATTTTTATTGTATTTTCATATAAAACTGTGATAAAAGTAGCCACATACAAAGGTGATGCTGGCAAATTTTATCCAGGAATTCTGTCAACTTTGAGCAATCATAACTTTTGATCCATAGGTGGTCTAGGGGCATATAAGTACTCGTTGGAAGGATACTGAAGTTTACTAAAACTTTGGTATTAAACTCAAGTCAAGAATCTGTAGATAATTTGAGTAAATTTTGGAGTTTGTGTGAACTGGTCAGGGTAGTCCAGCTGATTAGTTTAGCATACTTAAGATTTGTTTAAACATGAATGTGGTTATGCTTCAATAAAGTTCATGACATGTTCATGTTTTACTTATCTTTACTTACTACTGAAATAGAATTTTTATTGACTCAAAATCTTGTTTCGTGCAGTATGGTACGCACACACATTCAAATGGAGATTGGAGGTTCATGTCGAGGTGGGAATGACTCAACTTCACCACAAGAGCCATCGCCAACCGGATTGGCTGAAATTATGGCGAAGATGAATGAAACTCTCCAAACTCTAGTTCAGCAAGGCATAAATAGAGAAGCTCAACATCACATGCCAACCCCGAGCACTTATCTGGATTTCTTGGTGACACAACCGCCGGTATTCTCTGAGGCGGCTGACCATTGTGAAGCAAATCACTGGTTACGTGTCATTGAGTCCATGTTTGGGTTGATCCAATGTGATGAATTCTCAAAGACTCTATATGCCGCTCAGCAGCTTCAAGGCTTTGCTGGAGCATGGTGGGCAGAATACCTTGCTGTCCAACCAGCAGGGCATCGTGTCAGATGGGCGGAGTTCCAGGCTGCATTTCGTGCTCATTTCATCCCTAAGGTCATAATGCAAACAAGTCTGGATGAATTCTGGAGTCTGAAGCAAGGGGACATGAGTGTTATTGAGTATGCGAAGGAATTCAATCGCTTAGCTCAATATGTCCCTGACTATGTAAAATCACCATCCTTGAAGGGTTATCATTTTTATCGAGGGTTGACCGCTAGACTGCGATGTGAATTGGCTCAAGTTAGCCAAGAGAATTTTGATGAGTTTGTGATCTGTGCCATCACGCAGGAATATTATTCCAATCTCTACCTCAAAGAAAAGATGGAGAGGGACTCATCACAGAATGAATGCAATCATCTACCTCAGAAGTATCGGTTGGTAATCCGTTCACCTTCTGGTCAAGAGGTTCCACAAAGAGTGCAGCCATTCCTGGAATATGACGACTCGTATACTCCACAGAGGTCATATTCACCTCCACCGCAGCAGCAACTTATTTCTCCTGCACCTCAGTATCAACAAGATGCACCAGAATATAGCTGCCCTCAAGAGGTTGAAGATGAACAAGGTGATTTCTCAGCTAAACCAAGTGATGTCCCACTTCATGTTGATAACGAGCTCAACGTCAATGAAGCAACTGAACCGGGCAGCAACATTATGTCTGCGGGTCCAGTTCCAAAGAGGGATCTTGGACAGCAAAGAAAAGCCATGTCCAAAGTGGGAACAGTAAATTATGTGTCGGTCGATGAACTGCCAAAGAGAGGATCTGTTCTTGCCGGCAGGTTCACCTTAAATGACAAGCCGGTTGTCATTTTATTCGACTCTTGTGCAACACATAACGTCATTAGCAGGGTGACGGTGATCCGGGATCAGATCTCCACAACAATCACAAAAGGTTCTTACCTTATTCATTCGCCAGGTGGAAACATATCAACTAATGAAGTCGTTTCTCGAGCACCACTTTGTTTGGGTGGAAAAATTTATCCTACCACCCTCAGTATTCTCGAAGACCAAGGAATCAATGCCATATTGGGGGTATCATGGTTGACCTTCCATAAGGCTGTTCTGGACATCGAGAACAGGAGTGTTCACTTGGACTCTCCACATCACGGGCATCAAGCATTGTATCTTGGCAAACCGGTTTCCAAAGACCCGGAAGTATGTAATGCAGAGGCTTGCAAGTTAGAATACATTCCGGTAGTCCGTGAATACCCGGACGTGTTTCCCGAATATCTTCCAGGCTTACCACCTGAGCGTGAGGTGGAATTCAAAATAGAGTTGATACTGGGAACCACGCCGATCTCTCGGAGACCATACAAAATGGCTCTGAATGAATTAGCTGAGCTGAAAGAGCAACTCAAAGATCTGATGGACAAGGGGTTTATTCGTCCAAGTTCATCACCATGGGGTTGCTCGGCTTCATTTGTGAGGAAAAAGGTTGAGACGCTGAGGCTGTGCGTCGATTATCGTCCTTTAAATGCTGTGACAATAAAGAACAAGTATCCACTACCAAGAACTGATATTCTCTTCGATCAGCTAGTAGGTGCTAAAGTCTTCTCCAAGATGGACTTAAGGTCAGGATATCATCAAATCAAGATTCGAGCGGAAGATATCCCAAACACAGCATTCTCGACAAGATATGGGCTCTATGAGTATCTTGACATGTCATTTGGGTTGACCAACGCTCCGGCTCACTTTATGTATCTTATGAACTCGGTGTTCATGCCAGAACTGGATCAGTTCGTCGTGGTATTCATCGACGACATCTTGGTCTATTCCAAATCTGAAGAGGAACACACTAAACATTTGCATATTGTGCTCCAACGACTGAGAGATCACAAGCTCTATGAAAAGTTTAGTAAATGTGAATTCTGGATAAACCAAGTGCCATTTCTTGGACATATTATTTCAGCGAAAGGCATTGCTGTTGATCCAAGCAAGATTGAACAAGTGCTGAAATGAAAGTCTCCAACATCAGTCCATGAAGTTCGTAGCTTCTTGGGTTTGGCGGGATATTATCTGAGGTTCATCCCGAGCTTCTCAAAAATCTCCAAACCTATGACGGGGCTACTGAAGAACGGCATCAAATATGATTGGAGCAAGCCATGTGAGGAAGCTTTTCAAGTGCTGGTTTAACACCTCACAACAGCCCCTGTTCTAGCTCAACCGGATACAACCAGGCCTTTTGATGTTTGTTGTGATGCATCCGGCATCGGGCTTGGTTATGTACTCATGCAAGGAGGACGCGTGGTCGCATATGGGTCACGGCAATTACGGAACCATGAGCAACATTATCCAACTCATGATCTCGAACTTCCTGCCGTGGTATTAGCCTTGAAGATGTGGAGACATTACCTATTGGGAAATCTGGTTCATCTCTGCACCGACCACAAAAGCTTGAAGTACATATTCACTCAGAAAGAGTAAAATATGAGACAATGGCGATGGTTAGAGCTGATCAAAGACTATGAGATTGAAATTCATTATCACCCGGGCAAGGCAAATGTAGTTGCTGATGCACTCAGCCGGAAGTCTCATATTCATAACCTGACCATTACGCCAATAGAAGAGGAAGAACCAAGTCTTTACTTGGTTCCATATGGAGCTTTACATAATCTGGCTCTCATACCCACAATAAGAGAGGAGGTCATGGAAGGTCAACAGAAAGACAAGGGCATGGCTCATATCAGAAGGAGGTTGAAGAACGGGGAGATGAAATGTTTCCGGATAGATGATGAAGACACCCTATGGTTCAAGAACCGGATAGTCGTACCCCGTGATATGAGGCCACGGAAGAAAATTTTGGATGAGGTCCACTTATCCAAATTTTCTATTCATCCGGGCAGCAACAAGATGTACCAAGAATTGAAGACTAAATTTTGGTGGACCCGGATGAAGAGGTTGCTAAATACGTATCAGAATGTGATACGTGTCGTCGAGTTAAGGCCGACCACATGAAGAAAGCGGGAACCTTACAACCGCTAAGCGTTCCGGCATGGAAGTTGGAGGATATTAGTATGGACTTCATTGTTGGACTACCTCTCAGGGCTAATAAGCATGATTCGATTTGGGTAATCGTGGATCGGTTAACCAAATCAGCACGCTTCATCCCGGTGCGTACCAAATATAACGCCAAAAAGTATGCGGAGTTGTACATGGAGCAAATCTTTTGCTTATATGGAGTTCCCCGTACCATTGTTTCCGACAGAGGATCGCTGTTCGTGTCCTGCTTCTGGGAACAGCTACACCCATCCTTGGGAACTAAATTGATTCGAAGCTCCGCGTACCACCCTCAAACCGATGGGCAAACTGAGAGGGTGAATCAAGTCCTTGAGGATATGTTAAGAGCATGTGCCATCGACCACGGTAAGAGCTGGGATGATCACTTACCATTGGCGGAGTTCTCGTATAACAATGGTTATAAAACGAGCATAAAAATGGCACCTTATGAAGCTCTCTACGGCCGGAAGTGCCGCACACCCTTGAACTGGTGTGAATCCGACGAGAGGGTTATTTACGGGATTGACCTCGTAAATGAAGCTGAAGAGCAGGTAGGGCTTATTCAAGCAAATCTTAAAGTCGCTCAGTCCAGACAAAAGAGCTATGCGGATATGAGGCGTCGTCCTCTGGACATCCATGTTGGGGACCACGTATACCTCCGCGTATCTCCTATGAAGGGCATTCACCGATTCGGAATAAAAGGAAAATTAGCTCCCCATTTTATCGGTCCCTTCGTCATCATTGAAAGGTGTGGACCTGTGGCATACCGTTTGGAGCTACCGGCAGTTCTAGCCGGAGTTCATAATGTCTTCCACATATCTCAGTTGCGGAAGTGTTTGAAAGTTCCAACGGAGGTTCTCGTGGAAGGCTTAGCAGATTTAATGCCGGACCTCACTTATGTTGAACATCCAACCCGGATAATTGATGAAAAGACTCGCGAGACCAGAAACTGGACGCTGCGATTTTTCAAGGTGCTATGGGAAAATCACACGTCCAACGAAGCTACATGGGAAAGCGAGGAATGTTTACAACGCAATCATCCGTAGTTGTTAGAGGCTTATATTTAGTAGTTGTCCTCTCCACGTTGTCCTAAATCATGAATCTCGGGACGAGATTCTTTTTAAGGGGGGAGGAATGTAAAAGTCCCAAAACTTGTAAATGGAAAACTTGAGCTATGAATAAAGTTGAGTTTAAATACAAGAAATGGGGCTTGCAAAAAACTTTTGTTTACTCATGAAAGTGTTGGCATGTGCAATAAAACTTTGAATTCAGTTTGAACTAAAAAGGGCACTTCAAAAAGAAGAAGGGCATTTCCAAAAGGGGAAATTCAAACTGGTGTTTAAGGAGTTGTATTTGCAATGGCCAACTCAAGGATCAGAGGGCATAGTTGAATTCAACAGGTCCAAAATTATGAGGAAGGCAAATTTTGAGGAAAATTGGAGGTACTTTGATATGTATATCCAAGGGACATGTAAATTTCATCTAAATTGGAATTCAAATTTGAAACTGAGCCCCAACTTTTGAAATTGCCAAATGACTTTTGAATTTGAGTACCTCATGGCTGAATTTACATGTGCCAAAATTTGGAGATCTTTTGGGGGCAGAGAGGAGCTGTGGGCCCCAATTGTCATTGAGAGGGAGGGGGGGGTATAACTTACTGCCTAAGTCAGCTCTGTTCCTCGGTTCACACCCGAGCTCAAACGGAGCCACCACGAGCTGCCACCGCGCTGCGGACCGAGGAGCCGGAAGCCACCTCCCGGCACTGTCGAACCGCCTCAGCCCAATATTAAGCACGGACGGCTGCCTCACGTAGGGAACACCAAGAGCGTTTCTTCCCTCCCGTGACTGCTTCCCTGGGCACCGTTCCTCCCGCTGCTACTGCGCCCCATCGGAGCAATGGCGCCCGGCCGCCTCAGCAGCTCTCACGCTGATCTGAGCTTCCCTACGGCGTCGCCGGTTCCTCCTCAAGGTGTCTGACCCAAGAAACCAACGTTTTCTTCCACGGGAACTCAGCACCGAGCTCGGTAAGGCCCTCGACGCCACTGCGAGCCGCCGGCCAGAAGAACTTGTCGCCCGGCCGCCCCAGGGCTTCTCCCACCAAGCTGCAAAAGCAAAAAGGTGCGCCTGTGACCCTTCTTGCTTCACAGCAACGCTGGCAGCCTGGCACATACCGTGCTCGCCGGAATTCAACTTTTCCGGCGGACATGCGATATGAACCGTAGGCATCAAATCGGGAAAATCAGGGTGACACGGTGCACCACTCCTCACCAGACTTAGAAACCTAGTTGTTGACGTTCGCGCGAGCACGTGGGATCAAGAACTAGGGAGAACCATCGAGGAAACCTTCGGTTCTTCGAGTTTTTCGAGAATTCACCGAAATCGACCTAGGTCGCACGGTGAGCCCCTAGTTGCTGACGTTTCTCGCGAGATCAGAGCCCTGGACGTTGCTCCCTAGGTCGTGGCGATGCTGTAGGAGCTAACCGGAACAAGTTTAGAGCATTACAGTGCCCTAGCGACGTCGCCAAAGTTGCCGCAGCCACTGTCACCGTCGCGCCTAGGGTTCCAGCAAACCTCGATATGAGATGAGACCGGCAATGTGTTTCTCGCACGGAATTATGCAGGGGCGGCAAAAATCAACAAGTTCCGAGGGCCGGAACCTCCTCCCGGGGAGATCTCCGGCGAGCCCGGCATCGCACGGGCGCGGGCAGCTGGAGGTTGAAGATGACCGGGGGCCCCACATGTCAGTGACGAGATTTTAAATCGTTGATCCGCTGCGGCCCCAGGATCCAGTGTGGCTGCGCGGGAGAGGTTCTGTGGCCCCGTGTGGCTCAGTTCCAGCAGCTGACACGTGTGCGATGGTTCCACGGTCAGAATTTAAACTTTTCCCCGGTTTATTTGGATTTCCAGATTTAGTTCAAACTTTAGAACCTCATAACTTTTGCTAGGAAGCTCCAAATTTAGTGATTCAAATTGGGTTGGATTCACGATGAAAAGCTCTATCAAAATATGCAGCCCAATGTGCATGAAAACCAATAGAAAATCTGGAAAATTCTTTAAATCTTTTGAGAAAAAGAATTTTTGAGGGAGTTTGTTACATCAAAAAATCCTCAAATTTTTCCAGAATATTCTTAGGATGTTAGGAGACTCCTGTAAAAGTTTCAGATTATTTGGAGTTGATTTAATCAGGGTAATTCTGGTTCCAAGTTTCTGTATTCAAATGAAAACAGAAACATTTTCAGAGAATTTCCAAAACTTGGAAATTTAGTTCTGGGCATTCCTTAGCTCCAAAAATCCTAGGAAAATTCATGCAGGCTCCCTGAGCAATGTATGAAATTGTAGTTCACTTTAATTTGTATGAAATGCAAATTTATTCAGAATTAATTCCTTTTTGCCTAAATGCTTAGGGAATTGTTCTGGGTGATCTACTTAGTGAAATATTCTGAATTTTGGTCCAGAGGACATTCTTGTGACAAGGAACTGACATGAAAAGTTTCAGCTCCATTGGAGCTCTGGATCACCACTATCCTGTTGAACCTATTTGTATGAGTGGCCCACAAGTGATAAAATGTAATTATCACTCGATCATGTTGCTTCACCCAAACCAAACCACTAGCCCCAGTGTCGTTTTAAATTCTTAAACAGAGTTCCAGTTTTAAACAGAGTTCCAGTCACCTGCAAAACTAAGGCAAGCCCCGGTTTGCATTTAAGTTGTTTTTATAAAGTTTTTCATTGTTCATTACTATGGGTCAAAGTTTGTATGTGCATTAGGTCAAGGATGTTTTATACCCCACTTGCATAACCAAAAATGAACTCTGAGGTCAAGGGTAGAAAGGTGTCACCGTCATAGAATAAGGCCGTGCTAAATAGGCTAGGGCATCCGGTAGAAGACAAGTAGTTGGAATCTACTCGCGAGCTATAGTTCAGGATCACATAAGTGTGGTCGGAAAGATAGGCAAACTAAAGTTTACATTTCGAAACATGAGACCAGGCAGGAGGGTTAGGTATCGACAAGATGAGGTCTTGGTCGAGTAGCTCTGCTTGTGTTGGTTAAGGACCGAAGCGTGTGCGGCCCTGGGAGCAAGTATTGAGTTGTGTACCGGATGCTTACTGATATATGGGAACCAGGAAACCGATGTACCAGGTTCACTGGATTGTAGAGGCATACCACATCGTCTCGTTAGACCTATGAGGCCGAGACGACATGACCGGTTCTACAGTCTAGTGTCCTGAGAAAGGTTGCCACATACGACGTAATGAAGGACGCCAGATTTGGGTCTTCAGAGGCGGGCGTATGTGTCGAGTTATCCGGGTAGTGTTTGATTCGAATCACCGTCACTCGCGGTTATGAGTACCTCTTGCTCACTGCACTGTGACGTAGTAATCAAGTTGTGTGGAAATAGTTTGCAAAGATTAAATGCTGTTATGATCACTGTAAATTGCATGAAAACCCTGTTTGAAGTAGGGATAGAGCAAACTAAAGTTTTTTTCCACCTTGGGACAAGTAACATTGGAATGAAGTGTTTCTTGTTTGATTGTGGAGTTCCAATGTTGCTGGCGCAAGGTCACTACTATTATGGCTAAAATATGAAAGTTAAGGATGAACTCGTAGGCGAGTCTTTTCGCAAATTATAGGATTAGGTCTTAAGTTACCCTCATGTAGAGTTGCACGCTTTAGGAGAGACGGTTAAGTCTTGCTGAGCCTTTGTGCTCACTCTTGCTATATAAGTGGTTTTGCAGGTAAACTTCGACGCTATAAAGAAGGTTGTCCGGTGAGACTCGGGAACTTCCGAGTCATGTCACACTTGGACAACCTAGCCGCTGCCATGTCTTCGTGTTGCTAGCGAGAGTAGTCCGCGGGCTGGACCTCTTCTCAAGTGCTTCTTAGATATTCAATGTGAGATGCTATAGACTTCCGCTGTAGCTACTTTATGTAAAGTATTTACAAAGAGCAGATGTAAGCTTCCGCTTTGATTTATGTAATACATTGTTCCTTATATGTGTGCTGTTGAGTGCCGCAAAACACGGCACCACCCAATGCGATTCCCGGGCAAGGTGCCCCGTCCCCGTGACTGAGCGGGACGGCGGGGTCCTGTCACAGCACTGGATAACACACATCAAAGGTACAAAGCGGAAGCAAGGTTTTATTACATAAACGGGTTTATGAACATTTTTACAATAAAATAGGTTCAGTCTACACTCACGGGCGTAGACTACGCATCAAGTTCACGTTCAGCCCGTGAATGTGTCCTTGCGAGCACGAACACACACTAACACGGCGGCGTGCACGACTACCACTCGACGGGGTTCCCCACCTGGGGTTCCGTCTCCTCCTCGGGAGTCCCTTCCTCATAGAACCCTGCAAAAGCTTCAAACGCAAGCAGTGAGAACGAGGGCTCAGCAAGACTGACCCATCTCCACATGAAACTTCTACATGAGGGGTGATAGGTACATGAGATAAAATCAGTTGCAAGGACTCACCTAATTAGTGGAACCTTACTTTCGAGTTTTAGCAGCAGGTTGTCGAGAACCTTACGCTAAGGAACATGATAGAGCCGTAATCAAACAAGAAACGCATTTCTCTCATGTACTTTGCCCAAAGTTAAAAGGAACTTTAATTAGCTCTAAACTACAGAAAATCATTAACAATCAAAGTCCATCTTTCAATCAGCAACATTTTAACATGTAACTAGCCTATTCTTTCTATGTCATGGTACAGTGAACAAGTGGTACTCACTGACCGCGAGGGACGGCGATTATAATCGATTTACACCTGCAGGATTACCCGAATAACCCGTCACGTACGCCCGTACTCGATGTTGCCTACAGCAACCATCACGGACGTCGTACGCAACCACCTTTCACCCGTCAGCCAAATGTTGAACCGGTCCAATCGTCCCGAGTAAGAGGTCTCTGCACGCGCATCTCAGTGCCGCCAGCCGATTTACACCTCGAGCTCTCAACCTACCCTCTGAACGACCAGCTATGCCTCAACACCCAGCTACCCGAGTTACATCGGTTTCCCGGTTCCCATATAGCCGGTAGGTCTTCGGTACTGTTCTAGTTTGTTCAACAGGCCCGCACACGGCTCGGTCCTCAATCGACACAAGCGGAGCTATAGAACACAGGCCCCAAAGTCCTGCTGCCCTTACTCTCCGCTCGGTCTCATTTTCTTGCCATGTGTTTCATGTGCTATCTCTACCCGAGTCGAGTGCCTCTAGCCTATCCTCGCGAGTAGTTCCAACTACTCGACTTGTACCGAATCCTACACTATCTTAGCTTTGCAATAGCTAACGGGGTTTTCAATCCTAATCCCAACCCATGGTCTTCTTGGCTATGCATTTGGGTTTCCAAACAAGACTCTAATGCAAAGAATAATGGTACTCAAAGTAAGTTCTCAAAACAATAAAAGTTGGTTAATCCGAACCGGAGCTTGCCTTGCTGCTCTTGGTCGTAGGCTAGCTGCTCTTCCGGAGTAACAAAGTCTAAGACTTCGGGTTCCTCCTCAACCTTAGCGACTACATAAGGTAACAAGTATATGTATCAATTTAAATGCATTTGAATTAATTTAACTTTTAAGGACTATAAGTCTTACTAGACAGGCACAATGACTCTGAAATTTTTACTGTGGTTTGGATACAACCTAAAAAGAGACTTGGCCAAGTTTTATTTGCAGCAAATCTAATTTGAGCTCTCCACAAATAATTATGTACTTGACATTAATTAGAGCTCTTAGGGTGTTCTAGGGATTTTCATGGAGCAAGCCCTAACTTTCTGAAAACTATATTTTCATAGGGTTCTAATGGAGTTGGTCTCACTTAATTTGAAGGTTTCTAGCTAATGATATGAGCTAAACAATTTCAGAGAAATTTCTGAAAATGTTTCTGGACATTTTCTATTTTCTCTGGAACAGTTTTATTAATCACACCATTAGGTGGATCAAATGAGCTCAAACGGATCTGAAATTTTTATGGTAGCTCAGGGATATTTTCGTGAACCTCGCAGTAAAATTTCAGAATTTCCTCCAAAGGGTTCTCCAATTAAAATTCTAAACAGTTTAAATTTTAGAGAATTGATTATGGAGAAATAAGGATTTTCATGAAGTGAAACTTGATTTGCTGGAAATTAATCAGAGAGCTGAATCCAACAAAATTTGGTTCACTCGATTTGGATGTTCCTAGAAAAGTTATGAGGATTTGAAGTTTGAATGGAATCTGAAAATCGGGAAAAGTTCAAATCTACCAGTGGGTCCATGGGTACACGTGTTGGGTGCTGGAGCGATGGCACACCGGGCCACAGGTTTATTCCCGCGCTGCCACCGTTGATCCGTGCCCATAGAAGATCAGACCGCCCGGTTTCCTCCCACTGACAGCGGGCCCGACTCGGTCGTCTTCAACCTCGCGCCTCCCACGCGGTAGCGCCACCAGGGTCACCGGAGTGTCGCTGAACTCGCTCGTCCGGTCAGCTCCCAAGATCCAACTCGCCGCTAGCCCCTAATTTTGTGTGGTGAACACGTTGGGAGGGTTTCCCCTCATCGACATTGGCTCTAACCGAGCCCGCGACGGCGCAGCGGCTCGGGAAGAGTCCGGTGACGTTGTCCCGGCGTACTAGCCTGCCAAACCCCTGGCGAAGCGGCTCTACAGCACCAGTGGTGGCTCGTGAAGCTCGGCATGGCGATGGAAAGGCTTGGGGAGGGTCCCAAAGTGGGTCTCACCGTGCGCCCGAAGCTGCCCGCAGGATCCGCCGTCGGCAAGCTTCGAAACACGCCGGGTACAGGGGTTCTCAAGCTAAAGGTTGCGAAGGCAACTTGTGCGCCATCAAGTCTAGTTTGTGTAGGAATGGATTGAGACTCTCTAACCCTTTCTGGAGTGCGAATTTGGCAGAACCGCACCCGAAGGTCGGTCTGTACCAATAAAAAGGAAAACTGGAAATTCATCGCCGGCGATCAAGCAATCGGGCTGTGGCTCGGGGGTGTGCATCGCCGGCCCCTAACGCGTCCAGGGACGCCATAGCTCGGGCGTGACAACCTCCCGGTTGGGCTGTCCACGGGAGCCCGAGATGCGGTGGACTCAGTTCACTGAAAAGAACTCGCGGTATAGTCAAGATCATCCGTGTTAAGCCGATTTCCAGCAACGGGGAAGGAGAAGGGAAGTCACTAGTACCTTGTCGTAGCTTTGGAGAGAGATGAGAGGCGGTGATCGCGGTTCCCCGATTATCTCCGAGCGATCGGCAGCGAGGGTGGTGTTTCTGGTGCGAGAAAGCAGAAAGTGTGCTGTTCTCCCTCCGATCTGGGCGGCCGCGGGAATAAGTAGGTCGCGAGGCGGTTCAGCAGGTCGGGGCGGCAAGCATCTGCTGTCCCGATCGCGCCTTCGCTGTGGCTGCTGCTGCAGCGCGCGCGAGTACCCGAGCTCGGTAGCTTCAGTCGGTTGAACTGGTAGAGACTGACATGTGGGTCCCACCCATGGGTTTAACCCCTGAAATTAACTTTCCTCCACTCTTCTAAACAGTAGAGACCCAATTGACCCCAAGGATTTGAATTAGCTACCCTCGTGCCATTTGCATGGGATAAAATTCAAATTTGGTTAGGTTTGGCTAAATTTCAGCACATATTCAGTTTGGAAATTCAAAAGTTTGAAATTGCTAAACTTAGCTCATTAGAAGATCAACTCCAAATGGAGTGAAAATTGGGGGGTGAGCTCACAAAAATCTGCTGAGTAAGAATATGCCTCTCACTTTTGAATTAATGGGATGAAAACAGTTTGAATTTGAATTTCAGTTCAAACCACCCTCTTTCTAGCTATACCCAAAAAGACCTCAAAAAGGTTTTGAATTTGGGTGAAACTTGGCATGGACATTTCTAGCAAGGTGTAGGAGTTTTTCATATGCCCAGCCCCTAGATGATGCATGTGCGAAGTGCCACTTTTGCATTGTGTGAGTTTGTTCTCTAATGATCATGTTGATGATGGTTACTTGGTCTTCCAATGTGTTCATCAACTTCCAAATGAAGTGTTTGTGTGTGTGGTGTGATGAGCACTTTGAGTGTGTGCCAAAAACTTAGGCCCTTACAGTAATCTATCCTCAACCTTCCCTGTGGGGATGGAGTAGAGATGGAGCCGCTGCTGCTGTTTGGTTTGCTTCCACTCTAGTTAGAAGACTTCCGCTGCTAGAATAGATTAGAGACTTCCGCTGCAATAAAGATTGATGTAATAAAGTACTTGAATATATTCATTCATGGTTATATATATTCTGAATTCAGTTTGTGATTTATATGTGTATGTGTGATGAACATCCTGGGCACACATA
Source organism: Neostapfia colusana (assembly GCA_030760725.1). NCBI lineage: Eukaryota > Viridiplantae > Streptophyta > Magnoliopsida > Poales > Poaceae > Neostapfia > Neostapfia colusana. The sequence goes on along the minus strand of JASWHV010000007.1, from coordinate 95,007,688 downwards.
CGCATCAGTCTCGGTTCCGAGGGGTTTCCTCTCAGAACCAGGGCGTCACAGGTTGGTATAAGAGCCATGGTTGACGGTAGGTCACACGCCTAGATAGAAATCACAGATTGATATTAGAGCTGCCATGCCTAGTCACATATTGGTATAGATACCACGTTGACTGTAGGATGCACCCCTAGTAACAGATTGGTATTAGAAGCCACGCTGACCATAGGATGCAAGCTTAGGTAAAATGCATAGGCTTGCATTGGAACCACCTTGACTATAAGACTCCCATTGAATAAGATTGAATAGGAGTCGTATGAAACTTTTTGTGATGATTATTGTGCTTGTGTGCTTAGTGTGAGTTGTGGGACGTTTCAGCGTTGACCACATCCATACATAGTAGAGAGGTGTGAGATGCTTCGGCACTTGTTCACATCCTCATATAGGACGATATATAGTCCATCCACCTTGATGCATATAGTTGGGAGGGATCTATCTAAACTTCTAACCTCTATTATATCCGACTCTCTCTCACAGATGGTGAGAGGAAACGCCGGCCGTCAAGGGAGGAATGTCCGTGGCAACAAGGAAGGGGACCACGTCGAAGTTCCTGAGAATGACAACCCCGGAGCTGCTGAAAACAACCTGGAACGGTTGATGGCTATGCAGAATCAGCTCATTCAAACCATGATCCAAACTTTGGGTTAGCTGCAAGCCAACAACAACAACCCCGTTCCTGCACCACCGCCGGCTCACAACTGATTTGGAGAGTTCATGAGGACTCGACCACCTACCTTTGCACATGCTAACGATCCCATGGAGGCTGATGATTGGTTGAAATCCATGGAGAAGAAGCTTGCTATAGTTCAGTGCAATGACCGAGAGAAAGTTCTCTTTGCATCGCACCAACTTATGGGAGCTGCCGCTGACTGGTGGGACGCTCTATGCAACGCTCATGTCGACCTGGAGACTATTACTTGGACTGAGTTCAAGGAAAGTTTCCGCTCTTATTACATCCCTGCTGGAGTAATGATGCTTAAAAGACAAGAGTTTGAAGGTCTCCGCCAAGGACAGAAGAGCGTGAATAAGTACCTCAATAAGTTCACACAACTGTCACGGTATGCCCCTGATGATGTCAACTTGGACCAATGGAAGCAGTACCTGTTCATAAGAGGGTCGAACAATGAGATCCAGGTTCAGCTCCTCAACAATGACTATGTGAGCTTCCAGAAGCTAGTTGATAAAGCCATAGTGGTTGAAAGCAAGATCCGAGAGATCGAGCAAGAGGGTAAAAGAAAGATGCCATACAAGCCACAAGGGAGCAACGTACGCCCTCGGTACATGCCCCCAGCTGCACCAAAGTATGGATCGTTTCGCCCAATTCAATAACCACAACAACGCCCTTCCATGCAAGCACCTCGTGTGCCTTTGCCTCCTGCGCCCCGACCCAACATGGGCACTCCTGTTCAAAACCCCTGACCCAACGTACCTGCTGTCGTGGGCAACATAGCATGCTTTGCATGCGGAGAAACAGGACACTTCGTGAGCCAGTGCCCATGGGGAGGTCCTGGATAACCAAGCAACGTGCCCAAGCAGAACCCACGGCCGAACGGAGGAGCCAATCAAGGAAACCGTGGACAGCAGAACTACGCTCGCGGTAACGTGAACCATGTCTCTACTGAGGAAGCGCAACAGGCTGAGGACGTCGTGATTGATATGTTCCTTGCCAACTCCAACCCAGCCACCATTTTATTTGATTCCGGAGCATCACATTCCTTCATATCATCCAAGTATGTTGCCATGTATAATCTACCCATATCACACTTGAAATATACTATGTTGGTTAATTCTCCCGGTGGAGAAATGAGGACTAATATATTATGTCCAAAAGTAAACCTTAAAATAAGGGGGGTAGACTTCCTTTCCAACCTCATTGTCTTGGATTCCAAGGGGCTCGACATAATACTCAGAATGGATTGGTTAAGTAAGCACAACGGATTAATCCAATGTGCTGAAAGGAGCGTGCTGTTGACAAACGAGCACGGTAACTGTATCGAGTGCAAGTCAGCCCAACCAACAGCCGAGAAGGCAGAATTCCCTCACCTATTCTCTACTAGCGAATCACGAGGGCGAGATTCAATTTAAGGGGGGTAGATTTGTGACACGCTCAATTTCATAATCATGTATGAATACATATTCTATATAAAAAAACATTTTAAAAGAAGTGGAAACAGAAAAGGAATAAAAAAGATATCCAAAATAAGCCAAATCCAATCCACAGAGAGCGCCGAAGACAACTCCCGCGGCCCGCTGGCCACGTGGCGCCTTTGGAGCTCATCCCTGCAAAAGAGGGAGAGGTCCGCCGCTAACTGGCTACGTGGCAGGCTCGGAGCTTGCCTCTATAAAAGAGGCGAGGTCCAACCCTGTGGGACACGTGTTGCCCCCGGAGCTAGCCTCTGCGGAGGAGCGAGGTCAGCCCGGAGGACACGTGTCGCCATCGGAGCTAGTCACTGTGGAAAATAGAGGACAGCCGCGTGGGACAGGTGTCGCTCTCGGAGCGCACCTCCGAGAGGTCCGGCCCTGCCAGACACGTGTCACCTTCGGAGCTAACCTCCGAATGGTCCGGTCCTACTGGACACGTGTCACCTACGGAGCTCACCTCTAGGAGGTCCGACACTGTTGGACACGTGTCAACCTCAGAGCTCGTCTCTAAAGAGAAAGGAAGTCTGGCGCTACTGGACACGTGGCACTTTCGGAGCTCACCTCCAAAGAGAGGGGAGGTCCGGCACTGACACGTGACGTACGCGGAACTCGCCTCTGGAGAGAGGGAGGTCCCGACCCGCCAGGACGCGTGGCGCACGCGGAGCTCGCCTCTGAGGAAGAGGGAGGTCTCGCCCGCCTGACACGCGGAAAAAGGAAGCCCAGGTCCCTGCTGGACACGTGGAGCCTCCGGAGCTCTTCACCGCGTAAGGAAACGATTCTGAAGCAGTTTTTCTCCCATGAACGAGTGCCCGACATGGAGGAAAATGACACGAACTCTTCTACGTTGAATACTACACCAAATCAGCAAGAGAAAGTTGTTAAGATTCAAAAACAATTTGAATAGGACTCTTATTCGAATTCCGATCAGAGTAGGACTCTTCGTTTCCCGATTATAAATAGAACCCGAAGCAACCCCTTGGTCGTAACATCTTTTCTAAGCCGACAACTTAGAAGCCCTAGCCCCAAACTCGGTGAGCTAAACCCCTTCGCCGGAGATTGACCACTGGAGAGACCGCCGAGGAGCCCAGACACGATCTCCATTGCTAGAAGAGAGCCCGACAATCTGTTTTTTCTAGGAGGGAGGACCCGAAGGAAGCAAGGTAGGTTTCCAATACCACCTTACGACATCATCGCATTTTTCTTTGCACCTGTTCTTCGATCCTTTTCGAACAGAAGATTTTTCGTGGACAGATCACGTGTTGATCGATCTGATCTAGATCTTGAGTCCAGATCATCGCCACGTCTACATTTGATCCGATCACCTCTGTTCATCATGAAACCCCATGCAAGCCATGCAAACATGCAAGAACATGTACAAACCGATCTAATAAAAACTGCATCATAAGATTAGCATGCATATGCATCATTGCATCTTAAGTAGAGTTTGTGCATGATAATTGATTGTTGAGAACCTTGTATATGCGTGATTGTGAGTAGAAGGACAAGTTCAGGGAGCTACCTACGAGGGATTTCAGCACCAGAACATCGAGACACAAGAGCAACCATAGCCGCAAGAACAAGGCAAGTGCCCCTTGACCATATTGATCCCATGTTTTTGAAACTGTTTTGTTTGCGAAAAGGTGTGTGTGCTTGAGTCAACATGATCGGAAACCCTTTTATAGGAGTTTACTAGTTTTGTTAACCACCCTTGTCACCGGGAAATTTAATGAGTCGGATATGGTTTTTGCTTTTATGCTTCGCTGAGTCCATGGGATACGGGAAGCAAGATAGATGTGTCTAGCTAACTGCACTCGTATGAATAATGAGAAACGGATATTGATAATGGACATGAATCGGAGGGAGATTTAGGCAAGCCTGGTTTTGTGGAAGAGGTAGAATGGGATGGTGGTTTACTTGCCGTAGATCTAATGACCGGTTTATGCGAGCACATGCCAGGATAACAGTGCCACTACAAGGCCAAGTATGGGTGCGGCTTAGCTGAGTAATTAGGTAAGTTACTTGATTGTTATGGACCATGGAAGGCGCGGAGAATGGGAGTCGAGTGAGGACTGCCCTGGGAACTTCATGGCACAAGAGGGGGCCCGTGGGTGGGAGAATTGGAGATTCTAGCCTGCTGGTGAAACCTTAGTGAGTCCATACATCTAGTAGCCCCTTTGTAAAGGCTATTTTGTGATCTCTTGGCCATACACCGACAGTTGTGTAGTGGTATATTGGAGGTTCTGCAGTCGGCGACGGGTGACGAAATCACAAACTTGTCGGTAAAGTGGTACAACCTCTGCAGAGTCTAAAACTATCATGATAGCCGAGCTTACGGTCACGAGAGCCTGGACAACTTCCATGATTAGATTGGATGGTTTTTGAGATGGTTTTTGGTTTGGTTATAGTTTGGTCTTTGGATTTGGTTTTTGGGACTGTTGAGTCCGGGTAATGAGATTGGTTGCATGACTGTTGAGTCATGGCAATGAGCATTGGTCTCGGTATGAGACGGGATTGAATATGAGATGAAATGGTAGTGAATACGAGATGGTATTCATGAGATGGTAGTGAATATGAGTTGGTATTCATGAGCATGAGAAAAGTTGACAAAGATAAATGTCTGGAAGGGACGTGAAATGAGGAAATCATGATGGAGGTATGTTGATGTTTAAATAAATGTAGGGATTACATTCTTTTAAAGCTAGTTGCTGTTTTTATCGTGGTTTGTGAAATAAACTTTGCTTTTATGCAATGAGCCTTTTTATACCTTCCATGCTTCGAGCTACATATCATATTTCCCCACACTTGCTGATTACATCATGTGCTAAAACTTGCATTATTACTTCATCATCAGCAACAGGAGAGGAGTACTATGAAGACCAAGTGGAGTATTAGGCGTGTAATCTATCCTCAACGTTGCCTGTCGGGATGGAGTAGAGATGGAGCCGCTGCTGCTGTTTAGTTTGCTTCCTCTCTAGTTAGAAGACTTCCACTGCAATAAATATTGATGTAATAAAGTACTTGAATATATTCATTCGTGGTTATATATATTCTGAATTCAGTTTGTGAGTTATATGTGTATGTGTGATGAACATCCTGGGAACACATACGCATCAGTCTCGGTTCTGAGGGGTTTCCTCTCAGAACCAGGGCGTCACAGCAGCCCTGTCCGTGTCGATTGAGAACCGATCCGTTTGCGGCCCTGCTGAACAAGTATTGAACCTACCGAAGGCATATCGGATATATGGGCCCCGATAAACTGATGTAACCTAAACCATCAGGCGTCGAGGCATAGCACACCGATTTATAGGTGTAGGTTGAGGGCAGCAAGGTGGAAATATGCTAACAAGCATAGAGAGATGCTCCGTGTAGGGAACCTCCTGTCCATTTCAGTGCGACCGGTTCGACGTTTGGGCTGTTGGGTGAAAGGTTGTCCCGTACGACATCGAGTGAGCGTGCTGTGCAGCTCAACAGGTGGGCGTACGTGACGTGTTATTCAGGTATCCCTGCAGGTGTATCGAGTCGATTCGCCGTCTCTCGTGGTGATGAGTACCGCTTGTTCACTGCATCATGACGTAGATAAATTATGGAATGTTATGATTCAATTCTGCTGATATGTATAATTGTATTGCTACATGTGTGCCACCAAATATTGCTCACTAAATTTCAGATTACTGAACTGTTAACTTGTGGCTAAAAGATGAAATAAGGATGTCCTTGTAGGCTTGTCCGTTTACTGAAATTTACCATCCCATGTTCGTTGTAAACTGCATGTAGAGTTTCATGCATAGGTGAGTCGGTTATGTCTTGTTGAGCCTTCATGCTCATGGTTCTGCTGTAAGTGTTTTTCAGCTGATGACTACCCCACGGACTGGGGTTATGAGTTCACTAGCGAGGGCTACCCTCCGTGGGGGACCACGGTTGAGTGGGAACCGTACACACCGCGCTGAGCTGAAGAGTGCCGCTAGTGTGGGTTGCCCTAGGGCTGGGCAACCGACTTTTGCTAGGTAGATGGTTGTGAGTTGTACAAACTTAGTTTCCGCTGTTGTAATATAAACACTAGTTTGTAACTGAAGTATTGTACTACTTTGTACATTTCAGTTGGTTTTCTATGTAATACAATATCGTTCTTATGGTGTGTTCTGTCGGGTGTCGCATCGTGCGGCACCACCCTCTACGATCCTGGACGAGCGGATTCCTGTCCGCCACAATACCATAACCATACCAAATAACTATCCCAAGTTTTCCCTCTAATCATGGAAGTTGGCCAGGTGCTTGTAACCGGAAGCACGGCTATCATGATAGTTTTACACTCTGCAGAGGTGGCATGTAACACCACAGAATCTGCTAAAAAGGGGAATTTAAAAATTTTTGGACGTATTGCATGTGGTGCAGTAATTCAAATTCAAACTGGAATTCAAATTCAAATCAAAACAAAAAAGAAAAGGAAAAAGAAAACCCCAGCCGGCCAGTGGGCCGAAACCCGCCAGCCGGCCCACTATTCCCCCGCGCCAGCCCAAAACCGCGCGCCCCCCTCTCTCTTCCTCTTACTGACACGTGGGCCCGTGTGTCATCTCCTACCTCCCGGGCACCCCCAACGGCCGGACTCTTCCCTCGCGCCCGATCGCAACAAACTCCGGAAACCCGCGCCCCCAGCCCGATTCCCGGTCCCGGACGACTCCAACTCGATCCCAACAGACCGCCGCCCTCCCTCGCCTATATAAACGCCGACAATCACCCTGTCCCCCCCCCCCCGATCGGCTGTTCTTCTCTCCAGTGAGAACCGAAGTTTCTACAGCCGATATCTTTCGATCCTTGCTCAAATTCCCTGATCTAACGTGCTGATCACGTTCCACCGCTGCCGGGGAGCCCTGCAGGTGAAGGAAACGACGTGTCTTGCGCCCCAACGCCCCCCCTGACGTGCACCGAAGATCGTCGCCGTTGAAGCTCGCCACCGACCGACTTCCAGTACCTCCGAGTGCTGGAAAACCCCTCGGTGAGCATCCCCTACCCCTCCGCAGCCGATTCATGCAAAAAGATGCGAGTTCTGACCAGTAGCGGCAAAAGGCGAGGCTGCGCCGGCGAGATCGCCACCTCCCGCTGCCACGCGCCGCCGTGCGTGCGGGCTGGCTCCGGCCAGGGCGACGTGGCCCCTTGAGGGCCGTCTATTTTAAATCGCACGGTAGAATTGAAACCCGCGCGTACCGGTTCGGCGATCTAATCTGAGCCGTCTATTTTAAATCGGACGGTCCACAACAGCCCCGAGTTATAAAGGCCGGGATTCTTACGCGCTACCCCCTGGGGATCTCAGAAAACACGAGCTAGCCACAGAAACTTCTTATCTAGCCCCTGGAACTTCAGAAATTCGTGTAAATTCATTTAAAAATCAGTTTTACCCCTGGACTTAATAAAAATTAGGAAAGACCCCTCTGTTATGTGTAGTTAGACCCCTGGAAATTTATGAAATAGCAAACTAGACCCTGCAGTAGGTTGGATTTACCTTTTTGACCCTATATGATATTAAAGCCAGAAATTTAAATATGTGACTAGTATTTAAATTTAAAAGGTAAGGCAAACACATGAGAAAATTCAAATTTAAACTCTCCTAGCACTTGGAAAACTTTAGAATGAGTTAAAAATAGATTTTAGGCTGAAATGAAATCTGCCTAAGTGTTGTTCATATTTATTAGTTCTAGAAACACATTTTTGGGCTAGGAAATAATTCTGAAAATTGATAAAATAAATTAGTTCACATCAGAGGAGAAGTTCAAAAATATATTATTAAATATTTTAGAATCAGAACCCATTCTGTTTAGATGATATGTCCTACTATTTAATATTAAAACTCACTTTTAGGCATAGAAAATAAATCTGAAAATATAAGAAAATAGGTATGCATAATTAGAAAATGATAAATGAAGTCTCTAAATCCAAAAAACTTCAGTTTAGGATTTGGTAGAAGATCTGAAAACCTATTTGGAGTAGGAAATTACCTTCCATGCAAACTTGGTAGCTAAGAAGTATATTAATTAAATATAAAGAATTTGTTCAAATTGGAAACTCATAGTGTGCAAACAGAAATCTGAATACAAAAGTTAGAAATCATATACATATGTTTAAAAGTGCATGTAGGACAAAAATCAACACATGTAGAGTAATCACAACACTTAGAAATGTGAATGGCTTTCATAGGTATGTATGTGTGGTTTGTATGAAGTGAAAGTGTGAACTATGTATTATGGATTGTTGTTTTCTTTCGCTATATGTATTGGCATGAGTAGAACCTGCCCCAGAGCATGTCCTCCCCTTCCAAGACCAAGACTTTCCATTACCAGAGCAGCAGGAAGAAGGCAAGTGTCCTTGACCACTTTGATCCTATGCTAGGATGTGTAGATAGAATTATTTCCATTGTCAATTGAAATATGAAACCCATGCTAGGAAGTTTCCCTAGAATTGCATTATCTTGTTTTCTTGTAGCGTGGGTTGGGATTTGTTTTATTATGTCATTCATTCATATTACTTATGCCTAGCCATGCTTAGAATGGTATAAGTGGGATATGATATCATCAACTTATTTACCTTACTCTTGAATGAGATATTATGAGTTATGTAGAGGTAGGGATCGAGGCAAGTTGGATGATTTGGTTGGTGCTGGGTGCACGAGACTTGCGTTTGTGTTTAGTAGTTGCCTGGATCCTAAGGACCGGTTAATGGAGCATGTAACCTGGCTTTACCGTGCACACCACATGCTGAGATGGGGCAGCTTGGCCAATTAATTAGGTGTATCCCCGGTGTAGTATGGGTGTGTTGGATGATGCGGGGAGTAGGTGTCAGCTGGACTACCATATGAACCGCAAGGCTCAAGAGGGGGCCACTGCAGCGGGGTTGGAGCCTCTTGTATGCTATTAGGGGTGAAACCTCAGCGGGCCCACGCTCGTCGGGAATTACTTTGTAAAGGCTTCGTAGTAATCTCCTGGCTACACACCAGGGAAGCGTGAATGTGGTTCGCGGCCACTGGCATAATGGAGGTTCTTTTAGTCCACCCGGCAACAGGGGGATGAAATCACTACATGTGGGTACAGTGGTGCAAACTCTGCAGAGTCAAACTGTCATGACAGCCGTGCTCACGGTCAAGAGCGGCTTGGACTTATTCATGATTAGAGGATGATGAATTTGGAAGTTGAGGATGTTAAGCGGGGAGCTTGACATTGGATATGATGTTATGGTTACTTGATTTTGATGATGGGTTGGGAGATTGGGACCATTTCACCTGTGTAGTAATGTAGCTGCTTAATAAGCTAAGGTTATAGGTATTAATTGCGTAGTGCTTTAACCATGAGTCAATCTCTCCTTGCTCTAGCCATGCATGACATAACTTTCCCACACTTGCTGAGTACCCATGGTACTCAAACTTGCTTTTCTGTTGGTTTATATTGCTGCTCAGGTCAAGAGAATGATGGGGTGTTTAATGACCAAGACTTTGGACTCGAGGAAGGATTCTAGGTTCACGGCGTCCCCCGGGCAACGCCTGTGACGGAGCCCACAAGATTTATATTCCGCTGCTGTTTTATTTATATGTCATGAACTTATTATCGTCCATCAAGACTATTCTATGTAAGACTTATTTATATTTGACACGTGGCTTGTAATAAATAATGCTTCACTATTCTTCATCACATGTATGAGAAAATGATCCTGGCATACATGTGATATTCACTCGGTTGTTCTTCGGAGAAACCGGGTGTGACAGAAGTGGTATCAGATCCAAGGTTGCCCGTAGGAACGTGGACCTAGGTAGAAGTGGACATATTTAAGGACCCTATTTTCTTAAAAACTATTTTACAAAAGTGTGGGTTGAAGGTGTTATTTAATGAGGTCACTTTATTCATCTTACCCCAACTTTTATTCAAAATACCATTTTTATTTAAACTCTTAGCTAACTTAATTTTAAATGCTTTATGTTTTAGATGGTTCGCATGATCCACACTGCCCGCAAGTCCACCGGAGGGAGAGTTCCTGTAGTTGCCCTTGCCTTAAGAGAGGAGAACCGTCCGGTGACGTACCACTCCTACGGGTTGGCAGTAGGAGGCTTGTTGCGTCGTCTTCGGCGTATGCTCCACGCTGTCGGCAATACAGGCAAACCAATCATACACTACAGCTCCACCCGGACCATCTGTGAGAAGCGGGAAGAACGGAGTTCAGAAATGAGGATTATCCATGAAAATCAGCTGCTCAAGATCCACCGCTCTCCAGCTTGTCGGGCGACACAGGTCGATGCTGAGAAGGATGTCACCCGGGAGGCCATCACCTGCCAGAGTCACATCAACCGTCGCCACCTGGACAGGACTGAGTACATGTATGTCCTCCAGCGTGAGAGTGGTACAGCAGAGTACATGTCACACCCGGTTTTTCCGAAGAAACAACCAAGTGAATATCACATGTATACAAGGATCATTTTCTCATACATGTGATGACAAATAGTGAAGCATCATTTATTACAAGCCAGGTGTTGAATATAAATAAGTCTTACATCGCAAATGTCTCGATAGACAATAATAAGTTCATCACAAGTAAATAAACTAGCAGCGGAATACTATTCTTGAGGGCTCCGTCACAGGCGTTGCCCGGGGTCTCCATGAACCTAGAAACCTTCTTCGGGTCCAAAGTCTTGATCATTATACACCACCTCATTATCTTGACCTGAGCAGCAATATAAACCAACAAATATGCAAGGTTGAGTACCAATGGTACTCAGCAAGTGTGGGAAAATTATATCATGCATGGCTAGAACAAGGAGACGTTGAACTCATGGTCAAAGCACTACGCAATTAATACCTATCACCTTAGCTTATTAAGCACCTACATTACTACACAAGTGAAATGGTCCCAATCTCCCATCCCATCATCATAATCCAATAACCATAACATCATTTCCAATGTTAAGCTCCCCGCTTAACTTCCAAAACCATCAATCCTCTAATCATGAATAAGTCCAAGCCGCTCTTGACCGTGAGCACGGCTGTCATGACAGTTCTGACTCTGCAGAGTTTGTACCACTGTACCCACATGTAGTGATTTCATCCCCCGTTGCCGGGTGGACTAAAAGAACCTCCATTATGCCAGTGGCTACGAATCACATTCACACTTCCCAGGTGTGTAGCCAGGAGATCACTACGAAGCCTTTACAAAGGGATTCCCGACGGGCGTGGGCCCACCGAGGTTTCACCCCTAACAGCATACAAGAGGCTCCAACCCCGCTGCAGTGGCCCCCTCTTGAGCCTTACGGTTCATATGGTAGTCCAGCTGACACCTACTCCCCGCACCATCCAACACACCCATACTACGCCGGGGATACACCTAATTAATTGGCCAAGCTGCCCCATCTCAGCATGTGGTTGGCACTGTAAAGCCAGGTTACATGCTCCATGAACCGGTCCTTAGGATCCAGGCAAGCACTAAACACAAACCCGAGTCTCGTGCACCCAGCACACAACCAAAACATCCAACTTGCCTTGATCCCTACCTTTACATAACTCACAATATCTCATTCAAGGGTATGGTAAAATAAACTGATGATCTCATATCCCAAACATCCCATTCTAAGCATGGCTAAGCATATGCATAATAATAAATGACATGATAAAATAAATCCCAACCCAAGCTACAAGGAAACAAGGTAATGCAATTCTAGGGAAACTTCCTAGCATGGGTTTCATATTTCAATTGACAATGTAAATAATTCTAGCTACACATCCTAGCATAGGATCAAAGTGGTCAAGGACACTTACCTCCTTCTTGCTGCTCTTGAAATGGGTAGTCCTGGTCTTGGAAAGGAATAACTTGCTCTTGAGCAGGTTCTACATCATACCATCACACATAGCAAAAGAAAAACAACAATCATAAGACATAGTTCACACTTCTACTTCATACAAACCACACATTCACATTTATGAAAGTCCTTCACCATTATATGTGTTGTGGTTACTTTATGTGTGTTGAGTTGTGGCTTGCATGCTCTTTTAATCATGTGTATATGATTCCTACTTTTGTGTTCCCATTTATACTTACCTACTATTTATATATGAGTTTCCAATTTAAATAAATTCCTTATATTCAATTACTACACCTTTTAGCTACCAAGTATGCATGAAAGGTATTTTCCTTCTCCATATGTGTCTTCATAATTTCTACAAACCCTAAACTGAATCCTTTGGATTTTAGAACTCCATTTATCATTTACTAGTTGCTATATTTTCAGATTTATTTCCTATGCCTAAATGTGAACTTTATTATAAAAATAACAAGACACCTCATCTAAACAGAATAGGTTCTGATCTAAAATATTTACTGATATATTTTTGACCTTTTCCTCTGATGTAAACTATTTTACAATTATTTTCCCTATTTTCTAAAACTATTCATTACTTAAAATTGTGTCCCTAAATGTGAATAATAAATTAAACAGATTCAACTCAGCCCAAAATATGTTTTTATCTCACTCCAAATTTTTCTAAATACTGAGAAAGTTTTTAATTTAATTATGACAATATGTTTGTCCCACTTTTTAATTTTTAAACACTAGCCACATATCCAATTTCCTAAATTAAATACTAAACAGGGCTAAAAAGTTAAACTTACCCCACTACAGGGTCTATAATATTATTTTCAGAATTCCCAGGGGTGTAGCTACACTTATCAGAGGTGTTTTTCCTAATTTTTATTAAGTCCAGGGGTTAAAACTGATTTTTAAATGAATTTACATGATTTTCTGGAGTTCCAGGGGTTAGATCAGAAGTTTCCGGGGCTAGCTCTTATTTCCTGAGAACCCCAAGAGGTAGCACGTAAGATTTCCAGTCTTTATAACGTGGGGCTGACGTGGACCGTCCGATTTTAAACCAACGGCTGAGATTATAACGCCGAACCGGTACGCGGGGTTTAAACCCTACCGTGCGATTTAAAATAAACGGCGCACAAGCGGCCACGTCGCTCTGATCGAGCGCGGGTGGCGCTGCCGGCGGCGCACGGCGGCGGGAAGCGGCGATCTCGCCGGAGACTTTCGGATCTTCGAGAATTCTTCCTAGAACTGTGATTTTATGGCATAGATCGGTAGAGGGGAGGTCGGGGATCTCACCTCGGGGGTTTTCTTGAGCTCGGAGGTCCTGGAAAGTGATCGGTGACGAGGTCCGAGGCAAAACCACGGCGAAGCTCGTCGGCGCTGTGTTTACACCGCAAGTCACCGAGTTTTCTGCACCTGCAAGGTTCCCCGGAGGCGGTGGATCAAGACCAGCGAGTTAGATCGGAAATTCTGAGCTTAGATCGGCCAGAATTCGCCGGAGAAGTCTCGGTTCTCACCGGAGGAAAAAATCGGCGATCGTGTGGGAAAAACAGAACGAGGTTGGGGTTTTTATAGACGGGGGAGGGCGGCGGGTTTGTTTAGATCGGGTGGGAGTCCTCCGGAACCAGAATTCGGCCAGAAATCCGGTCGGTTGCGATCGCGCGCGCGCGGGTGAACAGTCCGAGTTTCGGACGATCGGGGGTTAGGGATGACAGGTGGGTCCCACCTGTCTGAGACAGAGAGCGCGGGCGCGCGGCTGCGGGCTGGCGCGGGGCAGGGTGGGCCGGCTGGTGGGTTTCCGCCCACTGGCCGGTTTTTTTCTGTTTTCCTTTTTCTTTTTTCTATTTCTTTTCTGATTTGAGTTTAATTTGAATTCCAGTTTGAATTTGAATTTTTGCAAAACATGCAACACGTCCAAAAATTTTTAAATCCCCCTCTTAACATGATTTAGGGTTTTGAATCAAAATTTTGGGGTGTTACAGCTCTACCCCCCTTAAAAGAAATCTCGTCCTCGAGATTGGTGGTTCTAAGAAAACAATTCCGGAAATTGTGCCTTGAGCTCATCTTCCCGCTCCCAGGTAGCTTCCTCTTCTGAGTGATGCTTCCACTACACCTTGCACATCCGGATTCTTTTATTTCTGGTGAGGCGTTCCATTGTCTCCAAAATCATGTATGGTTGCTCGGCATAAGACAAATCCTCAGCTACGTTCACTTCATTCATGGGTAACACCTCCTCAGGCGTCCTCAGGCATTTCTTGAGTTATGACACATGGAATACATCGTGCACATCCGATAGACGAGCCGGTAACTCTAGTTGATACACCACTTCGCCTTTCCTTTCCAAAACTTGAAAGGGTCCGATGTATCGAGGTGACAACTTCCCTTTCACCTTGAACCGACGAAGTCCTCTGATAGGGGACACTTTGAGATAGACATAGTCTCCCACGTCGAAAATGAGCTCTCTTCTTCGTACATCGGCATAGCTCTTTTGGCGTGTCTGTGCTATCCTCAAGTTATTGTGAATTTCCCTCACCTTCGCCTAGGCTTCTTGTAGTACTTCTGGACCAAACACTTTACTTTCCCCTGTTTGGTTCCAAAATAGGGGAATTCTGCACTTTCTCCCTTACAAGGCTTCAAACGGTGACATCTTCATACTAGCTTGATAGCTGTTGTTATAGGAAAATTCCGCATACGGTAAGTTTTTGTCCCAACTCCTATTGTTTTTGAGTGCACCTGCCCTTAGCATATCTTTAAGGATCTGATTGGTTCTTTCCGTCTGCCCATCAGTTTGGGGATGATAGGCAGAACTAAAGTTCAGATGGGTTCCCATGGTTTCGTGCAACTTCTGCCAGAACCTTGAGGTGAACTGTGTCCCTCGATCCGACACAATCTTCTTTGGCACTCCATGGTAACACACGATCCTTGACATGTACAGCTCTGCCAATTTGGATCCGCTGTAGCTTTCTTTCACGGGGATGAAATGAGCTACCATGGTTAGCCTATCAACGATGACCCATATCGAATCATATCCTGATTGGGTTCTAGGCAATCCCACGATGAAATCCATGCTGATTTCTTCCCATTTCCATTCAGGCACTTTGAGTGGTTGCAATAATCCCGCGGGTCGTTGATATTCTGCCTTCACCAACTGACATGTGTCACATAGGGCAACATGTTCTGCGACATCTCGCTTCATTCCGTACCACCAATACCTGCTCTTGAGGTCCTGGTACATTTTCGTACTCCCAGGATGAATGGAATAGTCAGAATCATGAGCCTCCTTCAAAATCAATTCACGGATCTCCTTTACTTCTGGCACACAGATTCTTTTCCCGTGCCACACCGTTCCTTGTTCATCCTCTCTAAAACCCGGAGCTTTATTTTCCTTGATGAGTTGTCTGATCTCTTGTATCTTCTCGTCTTTCTTTTGACCCTCGCGGATGTCTCGCGCTAGGGTGGAGTCCACTTCCATGGCGATAGCTTCACCACTATTCACCAGGCATCGATTGAGCCTTATAACCTCGTCCTTCAATTCTGCAGGCATGTCCTTCAAGCTCAACTTATTGACCTGCATTTCCGACTCAAAGCATCGGCCACGCCGTTTGCTTTCCCGGTATGATAGTTGATGCCCACATCAAAGTCATTGATTAGCTCTAACCATCTCCTTTGTCTGAGGTTGAGGTCTGGCTGTGTGAAAATGTACTTCAAACTCTTATGATCCGTATATATCTCGGTCCTCTTCCCCATCAAATAGTGCCACCAAATTTTCAACGCGTGTACCACTGCGGCTAGTTCTAGGTCATGTGTAGGATAGTTCTTTTCGTGCTTCCGGAGCTGTCAGGAGGCATAAGCCACGACGTGCCCTTCTTGCATGAGAACACATCCCAACCCGTTTCCAGAGGCATCGCTGTGCACCGTAAAGCTCTTTTGCATATCTGGCATAACCAGCACTGGGGCTGTTGTCAATCTTTCCTTTGACTCCTGAAAACTCTTCTCGCACTGCGGCGTCCATGTGAATGTGATTCCCTTCTCCAACAGTTTAGTGAGAGGTCTCGAGATCTTGGAGAATCCTTCAATAAACCGTCGATAGTATCCAGCCAATCCCAAGAAGCTTTGAACTTCCCCGACATTTTCAGGGGTCTTCCACTTCTGTATATCTTCGATTTTTGCAGGATCCACGGAGATTCCTCCCTCCGAGATTATATGTCCTAAGAAGGGAACTTTCTTCAGCCAAAACTCACACTTGCTCAACTTGGCATACAGTTGGTGTTCTCTTAGCCTCTGCAACACCAATCTTAGATGTTTCTCATGTTCTTCTTCGTCTTTGGAGAAGATGAGAATGTCATCTATGAAAACCACCACAAATTTGTCCAGATATTCCATGAATACCTTGTTCATGAGATACATGAAGTATGCCGGGGCATTAGTAGCCCGAAAGGCATGACAGTGTATTCATACAGTCCGTACCGAGATACGAAAGCTGTCTTGGGAATATCAGATTGCCTTATCTTGAGTTGGTGGTATCCCGACCTGAGATCAATTTTCGAGAACACACAAGCTCCCCTAAACTGATCAAACAAGTCTTCAATGCGGGGTAATTGGTACCTGTTCTTGATGGTTACCTCATTCAATGCACGGTAATCCATGCATAACCTTTGGGTTCTGTCTTTCTTGGGCACAAATATCACCGGAGCTCCCCATGGTGAGGAACTAGGGCGGATATACCCCTTCCCCGTCAATTCTCTCAAATGATCCTTGAGTTCTTCTAGCTGCTTGGAGTCCATCTGATAATGTCTCTTGTATATCGGGGCTGTTCCAGGCACTAGCTCAATTGCAAATTCCACTTCACGATCGGGAGGCATACCTGGCAATTCTTCCAGAAAAACGTTTGGATATTCCCTGATAGTCCTGATTTCCTAAACTTTCACCTCAACTTGATTTAATTTAATGTCCCTCCTAGGCTCGTGTATTGTTATGAACTTTACTCTTGTGCCACTAGGGTGAGTTAGTTCCACCGTTCTGGACGAACAATGAATGATTCCCTTATGTTTGGTCAACCAATCCATGCCCAAAATAATATCGATCCCTTGGGAATCTATCACTATGAGGTTAGCAGTAAACACTACCCCATTAATGTCTAGATTCACCTTGGGACACACTTGTCTTGTCCTTATTTCTCCACCTAGAGAGTTTACGGCTAGCATATGGTTCATCTGTGTTGTTGCTAGGTCATACTTCTTAACAAACCCTTGAGCAATAAACGAGTGGGTAGCACCAGAATCAAACAGCATGGTTGCAAGGTGTAAATTGGCAGGAAACTTACCAACTACCACGTCGGGTGCATCTTGTGCTTCCTCCATAGTGACGTGGTTCACCCGTCCTCTCATTACATTCTTCTGTTGTGGCTGCGCGGGCTTCTTCTTTGGGCATTTGTGGGCGTAGTGCCCCACTTCACCGCAGCTAAAACATTGCACCCCAACCTTAGGTGCCTGGCCTTTGTTGTCTTGGGGTTGGTTTGGGGGTCCTTGCACTGCTGGTCGAGGTGGATATGCGGGGCGAGGCTGCCGCACAAACTGACGTTGCGGCTGTGCTGGTGCTGCCGGAGGCCTGTAGTTCGGGTGGTACCCTCTTGGAGCTGAGTAGGGTACAGCAGCACGGTTCGTCTGCCCTCCTGGTTGCTGCATCAGACGTGGGCGGGTGTTGCTCCCTGAGGCTTGATGTGACCACCCGGCCTTCATCTTATTCTCATTTTCCAAGGCCTTTAGCTTCCTTTCTACCACAAATGCTCTGTCCACCATCTTTTGGAAGCTTCCATACTCATTTGAGGACATTGAACACTGCATCTCTGCGGTAAGTCCCTCCACGAAACAATCTTGTTTCTGCTCATCAGTCTCTATGTCCCGTGGGGCATAACGGGATAGTTGAGTAAATTTAGTGAGGTATTCCATCACCGTCATGTTTCCCTGCTGCAGTCCCAAAACTCCTTCCTCTTGTTTTTGAGTTCACCTCTTGGGATGTAATGGTTGCGGAAGCTACGCTTGAACTCTTCCCAAGTGATGTTCTCAGGGTCATGATGGGCGGCCACGTAGGCGGTCCACCAATCAGCAGCATGTCCATGCAATTGATGAGAAGCAAACAGCACCCTCTCATACCCTTGGCACTGTATGATCCTCATCTTACTTTCAATGGTCTTCAGCCAATCATCTGCCTCCAGAGGTTCAGCAGCACTTGCAAACTTTGGAGGTTGAGTTCCTAGAAACTCACTCAACCTTGGTTGGCGTGGTGCAGCTTGTGGAGGTGGAACTTGATGCAATTTGGCCACCACATGAGTCAAGTTCTGGATGAACTGATTTTGATTTTCCAGCATTTGGTGGAGGGGATCAACTCCTTCACGGCGACCACCCCGGTGCTGGCCTCCAGAAAGATGAGGGTTGCATGCCTCATCGTTGTTGTTGGCGGCATTGGCAGCATGTCCTTTTCCTCTTCCGGCCATCTGGTAGAATCAACCAATGTTAATTTGAAAGCATTTAGTATCATCTTACTACTTTCATTTGTTTGTACTTTGAAGTGTTGAGGCTTTGTTATACTTTTACACGGGTTCATATCTCACACCAAATAGATGCACTATTATTTCATGTGGGTTCACACACCAAAGCAAAACAATCTAAAGACGAGGCTGTGGACATTTGCTCATGGCTTCCACAACTCACGTCACACACCAAGCATTAACACACCATTAACTACGTAACGACTCGACTACTCGACATCTTTCTAATTTAAGGGAAAGGCTCTACGCTACTCGTTTTCTTGAGCTGGCTCCTCGGGATCTTCCTCATAATTTCGGCTGCCTTCTGACTCTGCTTTGGGTGGGGAGGCTGCTGGTGGAGAAGTGCGACGACGCCTGATCGCTCGGCGATCTGGGGAGTCAGGAGTCCATGTATCATTCACGGTGACACACAGTTCATTCCCATCTCCTCTTTCTCTCGCCCTCAAACAGGCTCGCAGCAACGCCTCCGTTTCCTTCAGGGTGTCCCGGACATCCTGAAGCTCTTGTTGACACTCCTGCAGTCGAGTGCTGAGCATAGAAGCATCTTCCAAGCACAAGTCCATGTGCTCATGGGAAGTCCCTTGCTGCACCGGCGGGTACTTGTACTCCGTGGTACAACTCTCACGCTGGAGGACATACATGTACTCAGTTTTGTCCAAGTGGCGACGATAGATGTGACTCTGGCAGGTGATGGCCTCCCAGGTGACATCTTTCTCCGCATCGACCTGTGTCGCTCTACGAGCTGGAGAGTGGTGAATCTTAAGCAGCTGATTTTCGTGTATTATCCTCATCTCTGAACTCCATTCTTCCCTCTTCTCACGGATGGTCCTGGTGGAGTTATAGTGGATGATTAGCTTGCCGGTATTGCCGGCGGCTTCGAGCATACGTCGAAGACGGCGCAACAAGCCTCCTACTGCCAATCCGTAGGAAAGGTACGTCACCGGACGACTCTCCTCCCTCTCGGCAAGGGCAACTACGGGAACTCTCTCTCCTGTGGACTTGCGAGCGGTGCGAATCATGCAAACCATCTAAAACAAAAAGAATTTAAAATTAGGTTAGATAAACTCTCAAACAAAAATCCTATTTTGAATGAAAGTTGGGGTAAGATGAAGAAAGTGACTCACTTAAATAACACTTTTCAATTCCACACCTTTGTAAAATAGTTTTTAAGAAAATAGGGCCCTTAAATACGTCCATTTCTACCTAGGTCCACGTTCCTACGGGCAACCTTGGCTCTGATACCACTTCTGTCACACCTGGTTTTTCCAAAGAAACAACCAAGTGAATATCACATGTATACCAGGATCATTTTCTCATACATGTGATGACAAATAGTGAAGCATCATTTATTACAAGCCAGGTGTCGAATATAAATAAGTCTTACATTGCAAATGTCTCGATGGACAATAATAAGTTCATCACAAGTAAATAAACTAGCAGCGGAATACTATTCTTGAGGGCTCCGTCACAGGCGTTGCCCGGGGTCTCCATGAACCTAGAAACCTTCTTCGGGTCCAAAGTCTTGATCATTATACACCACCTCATTATCTTGACCTGAGCAGCAATATAAACCAACAAATATGCAAGGTTGAGTACCAATGGCACTCAGCAAGTGTGGGAAAATTATATCATGCATGGCTAGAACAAGGAGAGGTTGAACTCATGGTTAAAGCACTACGCAATTAATACCTATCACCTTAGCTTATTAAGCACCTACATTACTACACAAGTGAAATGGTCCCAATCTCCCATCCCATCATCATAATCCAATAACCATAACATCATTTCCAATGTTAAGCTCCCCGCTGAACATCCAAAACCATCAATCCTCTAATCATGAATAAGTCCAAGCCGCTCTTGACCGTGAGCACGGCTGTCATGACAGTTTTGACTCTGCAGAGTTTGTACCACTGTACCCACATGTAGTGATTTCATCCCCCGTTGCCGGGTGGACTAAAAGAACCTCCATTATGCCAGTGGCTACGAACCACATTCACACTTCCCAGGTGTGTAGCCAGGAGATCACTACGAAGCCTTTATAAAGGGATTCCCAACGAGCGTGGGCCCACTGAGGTTTCACCCCTAACAGCATACAAGAGGCTCCAACCCCGCTGCAGTGGCCCCCTCTTGAGCCTTGCGGTTCATATGGTAGTCCAGCTGACACCTACTCCCCGCACCATCCAACACACCCATACTACGTCGGGGATACACCTAATTAATTGGCCAAGCTGCCCCATCTCAGCATGTGGTTGGCACTGTAAAGCCAGGTTACATGCTCCATGAACCGGTCCTTAGGATCCAGGCAAGCACTAAACACAAACCCGAGTCTCGTGCACCCAGGACACAACCAAAACATCCAACTTGCCTTGATCCCTACCTCTACATAACTCACAATATCTCATTCTAGAGTATGGTAAAATAAACTGATGATCTCATATCCCAAACATCCCATTCTAAGCATGGCTAAGCATATGCATAATAATAAATGACATGATAAAATAAATCCCAACCCAAGCTACAAGGAAACAAGGTAATGCAATTCTAGGGAAACTTCCTAGCATGGGTTTCATATTTCAATTGACAATGCAAATAATTCTAGCTACACATCCTAGCATAGGATCAAAGTGGTCAAGGACACTTGCCTCCTTCTTGCTGCTCTTGAAATGGGTAGTCCTGGTCTTGGAAAGGAATAACTTGCTCTTGAGCAGGTTCTACATCATACCATCACACATAGCAAAAGAAAAACAACAATCATAAGACATAGTTCACACTTCTACTTCATACAAACCACACATTCACATTTATGAAAGTCCTTCACAATTATATGTGTTGTGCTTACTTTATGTGTGTTGAGTTGTGGCTTGCATGCTCTTTTAATCATGTGTATATGATTCCTACTTTTGTGTTCCCATTTATACTTACCTACTATTTATATATGAGTTTCCAATTTAAATAAATTCCTTATATTCAATTACTACACCTTTTAGCTACCAAGTATGCATGAAAGGTATTTTCCTTCTCCATATGTGTCTTCATAATTTCTACCAACCCTAAACTGAATCCTTTGGATTTTAGAACTCCATTTATCATTTACTAGTTGCTATATTTTCAGATTTATTTCCTATGCCTAAATGTGAACTTTATTATAAAAATAACAAGACACCTCATCTAAACAGAATAGGTTCTGATCTAAAATATCTACTGATATATTTTTGACCTTTTCCTCTGATGTAAACTATTTTACAATTATTTTCCCTATTTTCTAAAACTATTCATTACTTAAAATTGTGTCCCTAAATGTGAATAATAAATTAAACAGATTCAACTCAGCCCAAAATATGTTTTTATCTCACTCCAAAGTTTTCTAAATACTGAGAAAGTTTTTAATTTAATTATGACAATATGTTTGTCCCACTTTTTAATTTTTAAACACTAGCCACATATCCAATTTCCTAAATTAAATACTAAACAGGGCTAAAAAGTTAAACTTACCCCACTACAGGGTCTACAATATTATTTTCAGAATTCCCAGGGGTCTAGCTACACTTATCAGAGGTGTTTTTCCTAATTTTTATTAAGTCCAGGGGTTAAAACTGATTTTTAAATGAATTTACATGATTTTCTGGAGTTCCAGGGGTTAGATCAGAAGTTTCCGGGGCTAGCTCTTATTTCCCGAGAACCCCAGGGTGTAGCACGTAAGATTTCCAGTCTTTATAACGCGGGGCTGACGTGGACCGTCCGATTTTAAACCGACGGCTGAGATTATAACGTCGAACCGGTACGCGGGGTTTAAACCCTACCGTGCGATTTAAAATAAACGGCGCACAAGCGGCCACGTCGCTCTGATCGAGCGCGGGTAGCGCTGCCGGCGGCGCACGGTGGCGGGAAGCGGCGATCTCGCCGGAGACTTTCGGATCTTCGAGAATTTTTCCTAGAACTGTGATTTTATGGCATAGATCGGTAGAGGGGAGGTCGGGGATCTCACCTCGGGGGTTTTCTTGAGCTCGGAGGTCCTGGAAAGTGATCGGTGACGAGGTCCGAGGCAAAACCACGGCGAAGCTCGTCGGCACTGTGTTTACACCGCAAGTCAACGAGTTTTCTGCACCTGCAAGGTTCCCCGGAGGCGGTGGATCAAGACCAGCGAGTTAGATCGGAAATTCCGAGCTTAGATCGGCCAGAATTCGCCGGAGAAGTCTCGGTTCTCACCGGAGGAAAAATCGGCGATCGCGTGGGCAAAACAGAACGAGGTTGGGGTTTTTATAGACGGGGGAGGGCGGCGGGTTTGTTTAGATTGGGTGGGAGTCCTCCGGAACCAGAATTCGGCCGGAAATCCGGTCGGTTGCGATCGCGCGCGCGCGGGTGAACAGTCCGAGTTTCGGACGATCGGGAGTTAGGGATGACAGGTGGGTCCCACCTGTCTGAGAGAGAGAGCGCGGGCGCGCGGCTGCGGGCTGGCGCGGGGCAGGGTGGGCCGGCTGGTGGGTTTCGGCCCACTAGCTGCTTTTTTTTATGTTTTCCATTTTCTTTTTTCTATTTCTTTTCTGATTTGAGTTTAATTTGAATTCCAGTTTGAATTTGAATTTTTGCAAAACATGCAACACGTCCAAAAATTTTTAAATCCCCCTCTTAACATGATTTAGGGTTTTGAATCAAAATTTTGGGGTGTTACAGTACAAGTACCCGCCAGTGCAGCAGGGGACTTCCCATGAGCACATGGACCTGTGCTTGGAGGATGCTGCTATGCTCAGCACTCGACTGCAGGAGTGTCAGCAAGAGTTTCAGGATGTTCGTGACACCCTGAAGGAGACTGAGGCATTGCTTCGCGCCAGCTTGAGGGCGAGAGAAAGAGGAGATGGGAATGAACTGTGTGTCACCGTGAATGACACATGGACTCCTGACTCCCCAGACCGCCGGGCGAGCAGGCGTCGCCGCACTTCTCCACCAGCAGCTTCCCCACCCAAAGCGAAGTCAGAGGGCAGCCACAATAATGAGGAAGATCCCGAGGAGCCAGCTCAGTGATACGAGTCGTGTAGAGTCCTTTCCCTTAGTTCAGCAGGTTATCGAGTAGTCGAGTCAATACCTTAGTTAATTGTGTGTTAATGTTTGGTGTGTGACGTGAGTTGTGGAAGCCATTGACATTTGTCCACAACCTCGTCTTTAGGTTGCTTTGCTTTGATGTGTGAACCTCTATAAATTAAGAGTGCATTTATTTTCGCGTGAGACGTGAAACCCTCAGAAAATGTTAATATAATAAGGCCTCAAAAGTTTAAGTTTAAACAAGCAATTTGGGAAGTTAATATGTAATGCTTTAAATTAACATTTGGTTGATCATGATAGATGGCCGGAAGAGGAAAGGGTCGTGGTGCCAACCCCACCAACTACAACGATGAGGTCGGCAACCCTCATCTTTCTGGAGGACAAGACAGGGGTGGTCGCTGTGAAGGAGCTTATCCTATCCACCAGATGCTTGAAAATCAGAATCAGCTCATCCAGAGCCTAACTCAAGTGGTGGCGAACTTGCACCAAGCTCCACCCCCACAAGCTGCACCACGCCAACAAAGGTTGAGTGAGTTTCTAGGGACTCAACCTCCAAAGTTTGCAAGTGCTGCTGAACCTCTGGAGGCAGATGACTGGCTAAAGACCATTGAGAGCAAGATGAGGATCATACAATGCCAAGGGTATGAGAGGGTGCTGTTTGCCTCTCACCAATTGCATGGACCCACTGCTGATTGGAGGACCGCTTACGTGGCAGCCCATCATGACCCCGAGAACATCATTTGGGAAGAGTTCAAGCGCAGTTTCTGCAACCATTACATACCAAGGGGTGAACTCAAAAACAAGAGAAAGGAGTTCTTGGGACTGCAGAAAGGAAACATGACTGTGAGGGAATACCTCACTAAGTTCACCCAACTATCCCATTATGCACCACGGGACATCGAAACTGATGAGCAGAAACAGGACTGCTTTGTGGAGGGACTTACTGCAGAAATGCAGTGTGCAATGTTCTCCAACGAGTATGAAAGCTTCCAAAAGATGGTAGACAGAGCATTTGTTGTGGAGAGGAAGCTAAAGGCCTTAGAGAATGAAAACAAGAGGAAGGCTGGATGGTCACACCAAGCCTCAGGTAGCAACACACGCCCACGTCTGATGCAGCAACCCGTAGGGCAGACGAGCCGTGTTGTGGTACCCTACTCAGCACCCAGAGGGTACAACACGAATTTCAGGCCTCCATCAGCACCAGCACAGCCGCAGCGTCAGTTTGTACAGCAGCCTCGTCCCACATATCAACCTCGACCAGCAGTGCAAGGACCACAGAATCAGCCCCAAGACAACAAAGGCCAGGCACCTAAGGTTGGTGTGCAATGCTTCAACTGTGGTGAAGTGGGGCACTACGCCCATAAGTGCCCAAAGAAGAAGCCCATGCGACCACCACAGCAGAATGTGATGCGAGGACGGGTGAACCACGTGACCATGGAGGAAGCGCAAGAGGCACCTGACGTGGTAATTGGTAAGTTTCTTGCCAATTTACACATTGCAACCCTGTTGTTTGATTCTGGTGCTTCCCACTCGTTCATTGCTCAAGGATTTGTTAAGAAGCATGATCTCGCAACAACACAAATGAACCATATGCTAGCCGTGAACTCTCCAGATGGGAGAAATAAGGACAAGACAAGTGTGTCCCAAGGTGAATCTAGACATTAAGAGGGTAGTATTTACTGCAAACCTCATAGTGATAGACTCACAAGGGATAGATATTATTTTGGGTATGGATTGGTTGACCAGACACAAGGGAATCATCCATTGTTCGACAAGAACGGTGGAACTAACTCACCCTAGTGGCACAAGAGTGAAGTTCATAACTGCACAAGAACCTAGGAGGGACCTTAAACTCAATCACGTTGAGGTGGAAGTGGAGGAGATCAGGATCATCATGGAATATCCAGATGTTTTTCTGGAGTAGTTGCCAGGTATGCCCCCCGATCGTGAAGTGGAATTCACGATTGAGCTAGTGCCTGGAACAGCTCCAATATACAAGAGGTCTTATCGGATGGACTCCAAACAGCTGGAAGAGCTCAAGGAGCATATAGGGGAATTGACGGAGAAGGGGTATATTTGTCCTAGTTCCTCACCATGGGGAGCTCCAGTGATATTTGTGCCCAAGAAGGATGGGACCCAAAGGCTATGCGTGGACTACCGTGTGTTGAATGAAGTAACCATCAAGAACAAGTACCCATTACCCCGCATTGAAGACTTGTTTGATCAGTTGAGGGGAGCTTGTGTGTTCTCGAAAATTGATCTCAGGTCAGGATACCACCAACTTAAGATAAGGCAAACTGATATTCCAAAGACAGCTTTCGTATCTCGATACGGACTGTATGAATACACCGTCATGCCTTTCGGGCTAACTAATGCCCCGGCATACTTCATGTATCTCATGAACAAGGTATTCATGGAATATCTGGACAAATTTGTGGTGGTTTTCATTGATGACATTCTCGTCTTTTCCAAAGATGAAGAAGAACATGAGAGACATTTAAGGTTGGTGTTGCAAAAACTGAGAGAACACCAACTATATGCCAAGCTGAGCAAGTGTGAATTTTGGTTGAAGAGAGTTCCCTTCTCAGGACATATAATCTCGGAGGGAGGAATATCCGTAGATCCTGCCAAGATCGAGGATGTACAGAAGTGGAAGACCCTTGAGAATGTCGGGGAAGTTCGAAGCTTCTTAGGATTGGCTGGGTATTATCGACGGTTTATCAAGGGTTTCTCCAAGATTTCGAGACCCCTCACCAAATTGTTAGAGAACGGAATCACATTCACATGGACACCACAGTGTGAGACGAGTTTTCAAGAGCTGAGGAAGACTTCTAGGTTCACGGAGTCCCCCGGGCAACGCCTGTGACGGAGCCCACAAGATTTATATTCTGCTGCTGTTTGATTTATATGTCATGAACTTATTATCGTCCATCGAGACGTATGCTATGTAAGACTTATTTATATTTGACACCTGGCTTGTAATAAATGATGCTTCAGTATTTGTCATCACATGTATGAGAAAATGATCCTGGCATACATGTGATATTCACTCGGTTGTTCTTCGGAGAAACCGGGTGTGACATGGCACCACTTTACCCTCAAGTTACTGCACTCATCAACTTTCACGGGATACGAGAAGCTGAAATGAAACATGTCTAGCTACTGCACTCATATAAATAATGATGATGAGATATTGATGATGTTTGTATGATAATGCAAGGGTGAGTACATGTCGTACTCAGCAAGTGCTGGAAAAGTATGACATGTAGCTTACAACAAGTTAGGGAATAAAAAGGCTCATTGCAGAAAACGAAGTTTATTTCACAAACATGATAAAAACAGCAACTATATTTAATCGAATTTAATCCCAACATATATTTAAGTAAAACAGCAACATACCTCCATCATAATTCACCACTTTTCATGTCTCAACCAACCATTAATCTTTCTCAACTTTATCTCATGCTCATAATAACCATCTCATGTTCATATCCATCTCATAATCATATAACCGAAAACCTAACTCATTGCCATGACTCAACAGTCCCGAAACCAGTCTCAATAACCATACCATAACCATAACCAAATAACCATCCCAAGTTTCCATCCCAAATTTCCATCTAATCATGTGAGTTGGCCAGGCGCTTGTGACCGTAAGCACGGCTATCATGATAGTTTTACACTCTTAAGAGGTGGCACCACATCACCCATAAGTTTGTGATTTCATCACCTGTTGGCGACTGCAGAACCTCCATTATACCAGCACACAACCGTCGGTGTATGGCCAAGAGATCACAAAATAGCCTTTACAAAAGGGGCTACTAGATGTATGGACTCACTGAGGTTTCACCGGCAAGCTCTAATCACCATTCTCCCACCCACGGCTCCCTCTTGTGCCATGCAATTCCCAGGGCAGTCCTCCTCGACTCCCATTCCCCGCGCCATCAACGGTCCATAACATGCTAGCAACACCTAATTAATCAGCTAAGCCGCACCCATACTTGGCCTTGTGGTGGCACTGTTTTCTTCGCATATTATCGCATGAACCGGACCTTAGATCTACGGCAAGTAAACCACCATCTCATATAGCAACATCCATGCACCAATTTTGCAAAGATCTCCCCGATTCCATGCCCATTATAATCATCAAGTTCTCATCGTCATTATTTATATGAGTGCAGTAGCTAAACATGTTTTAATTCAGCTTCCCGTATCCCGTGAATTAAGGGAAGCAAAAAGGAAAAACGAACATACCCGACTCATCAACTTTCCCGACGACAAGGATGGTTAACAAAACTAGTAAACTCCTATAAATGGTGTCCCATCAAATTGACTCAAGCGTACGAGTTTTCGCAAACAAAATAGTTTCAAAAACATGGGATCAATATGGTCAAGGGGCACTTGCCTGGCTCCCGTGGTTCTTGTTGTTCGAGCGTCTCGAAGTCTTTGTGCTGTATATCCTCGTAGATGGCCTCTTGAGCTTGTCCTTCTACTCACGACCACGCACATACAAAATCTACATCAATCAATCATCATGCACAAACTTTACTCAAGATGCAACGGGGTAGATGAATGCAAATCCTATGGTGCTGTTTTATTAATCCAGTTTGTACTTGTTCTTGCATGTTTTAATGGGCTTTCATGGGGTTTTATGATGAACAAGGGTATAGGGATCAAGTGTGGACATAGTGATGATCTTGACTAAAGATCTAGATCAATCCCACCGTCAAAAACTGATCAAAACGCGATCTGTCCACATGTAAAAGTTTCTGCTTGAAGGGGGCGAAGAAAACAGATGCGTAGAAACAGCGGCGACGTCGTAAGATGGGTAATGGATACCTACCGCACTTCCTCCTTGTGGCAGGGCCCTTCTCCTATCAATGGCAGCAGCGGGGTATTTTTCTATGGAAGATTAGGACAGGACAGATCGTCGGGCTTCTTCTCCGGCGACGGCGAGGCCTGATGGGGCTCGACGGCGGCCAAATTCCAGCAAGGGGGGGGGGGTGACTTGGCGACTTGACAGCTAGGAAGGGGGCTTGGCAGCAGGGGAGGGGCGACCAAAATAGAGAGGGGTCGGCCAAGGGGGTGGGGTTATATTTATAAGGTGGAAAAGGAGAGTCCTACTCCAATTGGAGCTCAAATAAGAGTCATATTCAATTATTTTTGGATCTTAACAAACTTATCTCTTGTGGTGCCGCAGCCTTGGGGATTTTATCCCCAAATATGGGGAAAATTCCCTTTTTTGGGAATTGAGGAATTTTGAAATTTTGGGGGAAATTTGGGGAAATTGGGAATGGCTCATTTCAGCTATGTTTTCACTATTCCTCACCATTTCTATGTCACTTGCTCCATTTCTACATTCCCCTCTCCATTTCTATGTCCCATTCTCCATTTTCTACATTCCCCTCTCCATTTATATTCCCATTCTCCATTTCTACATTTCCCTCTCCATTTCTATGTCCCATTCTCCATTTCTACATTGCCCTTCTCCATTTCTATGCCCCATTCTCCATTTCTGTATTTTTCCTCCATTTCTATGGTTCCTTCCTCCATTTCTATGATTCTTTCTCCATTTTTATGGTTCCTTCCTCCATTTCTATGGGTCTTTCTCCATTTCTATGGTTCTTTTCTCCATTTCTATGGTTCTTTCTCGATTTCTATAGTTCTTTCTCCATTTCTACTTCTTTTATAATGCTTCTCTACATGAAAAATGTATGCAATGCATGGAAATGAATTTGAGGGTGTTACAAACCTACCCCCCTTAAACTGAATCTCGCCCTCGAGATTCGATAGAGTGGAGAATAGATGAGGGAATTCTACCTTGAGGTCTTCCTCACGCTCCCATGTAGTTTCGGCTTCCGTGTGATGGCTCCATTGTACCTTGCACCAACGAATTACCTTGTTCCTCGTGACCCTTTCCTTGACATCCAAGATTTTGACGGGGTGTTCCGCGTAGGTCAGATCCTCTTGAAACTCGAGCTCATCCATCGGTACTTGTTCTTCCAGTACTCTTAAGCACTTCTTGAGTTGGGGTACGTGAAACACGTCGTGTACGTCGGAGAGATGCGTTGGCAGCTCTTGTTTATGGGCTACTTCGCCTCGCTTGCATTCAAATTGGCCCTTTTCACAAATGCCTCCAAATGTGCCTCAAAAAGTATTGGATTTGCATGATCTTTGGCCTGAGCCTTCCCAAGATTATTTAAGGTTTAGGGGTGTGACGCCCTCAATTCTGTGGAAAACCACGGAACCGAGAACTGATGCATATGTGTGCCCAGGATATTCATCACACATACACATATGTTCCACAAACTGAATTCAGAATATATATAACCACGAATAACAGAGTTTATTACAATGTCCCATGAGTCTTGGACTCATGTTCACAGCGGAAGTCATAATCTAACAGCGGAAGTCTTATTTCTATGCAGCGGAAGTCTTCTAACTAGTGTGGAAGCAATGTAAGCAGTAGCGGCTCCATCTCTACTCCATCCCCACAGGCAAGATTGAGTACTGATTACACGCCTAATGCTCCCCTTGGTCTTCATAGTAATCTTCTCCTGTTGCTGATGATGAAATAATAATGCAAGTTTGAGTACAATGATGTACTCAGCAAGTGCGGGAAAATAAGATATGTACCTCATAACATGGTAGGTATAATAAGGCTGATTGCAGAACGCAAAGTTATTTATCAAAAACATGATAAAAACAATAAAGCTCATAACACGTCCAACAATTCTTGAACTACTGGAATGCTGTCCAATGTTGCTCCTTCAACGTGGTTCAAGATTGCCTTTCCAGTTGTTTGTTGGACTGACTCAAACTCGACATGAATACCCTGCTCATTTGTCAACTGCACGCTTCTTTCAGCAGATTGGATTACCCCGTTGTGCTTGCTTAACCAATCCATCCCGAGTATTGTGTCAATCCCTTGGGAATCCAAGACAATAAGGTTGGCAAGGAAGTCTACCCCCTTATTTTAAGGCTTTCTTTCGGACATACTATATTTGTCCTCATTTCTCCTCCGGGAGAATTAACTAACATAGCACATTTTAAGTGGAATATGGGTAGATGATGTTTGGCAACATACTTGGATGATATGAAGGAATGTGATGCTCCGGAATCAAATAAGATGGTGGCTGGGTTGGAGTTGGCAAGGAACATACCAATTACGACGTCCTCAGCATGTTGTGCTTACTCAACAGACACATGGTTCACGTTGCCGCGAGCATAGTTCTGCTGTCCCCGGTTTCCTTGATTGTCCCCTCCGTTTGGTCGCGGGTACTGTTTGGGCACGTTGCCTTGCTGTCCAGGGCCTCTCCTCGGGCACTGGTTCACGAAGTGTCCTGTTTCCCCACATGCAAAGCATGCCCTGTTGCCTATGGCAGAAGGTACGTTGGGGCGGGGGTTTTGAACAGGAGCTCCCACGTTAGGTCGGGGCACAGGAGGCATGGGCACACGAGGTGCTGGTGCAACAGGTCGTTGCTGTGATGGCTGACTAGGGCAATATGCAGGAGTGGTCGATCCATACTGTGGTGCGGCCGGGGGCATGTACCGACGTCGTACGTTGCTCCCTTGAGTCTGGTATGGCATCTTCCTCTTGCACTCTCGCTCGATCTCTCGGATCTTGCTTTCGACTACTATAGCCTTGTCAACCAGCTTCTGAAAGCTTGTGTAGTCATTTTTGAGGAGCTGAACCTGGATCTCGTTGTTCAACCCTCTCATGAACAGATATTGCTTCCTCTGGTCTGAGTTGACATCTTCGGGGGCACACCGGAACAGTTGTGTGAACTTGTTGAGATACTCATTCACACTCCTCTGTCCTTGGCAGAGACCTTCGAACTCCTGCCTCTTGAGCATCATTACACCAGCATGGATGTAATGAGAGCGGAAGCTTTCCTTGAACTCAATCCAAGTGATCGTCTCCGGGTTGACATGAGCGTTGCTTAGGGCATCCCATCAGTCAGCGGCAGCTCCCGTAAGTTGGTGCGACGCAAAGAGGACCTTCTCTCAGTCATTGCACTGCACTATGGCAAGCTTTTTCTCCATGTATTTTAACCGGTCGTCGGCCTCCATGGGGTCGTTAGCTTGAGCAGAGGTAAGTGGTCGAGTCCTCATGAACTCTCCCAGCCTGTTATGAGCCGGCGGTGGTGGTGGCGGTGGTGCCGGAGCGGGGTTATTTTTGTTGGCCTGCAACTGACCCAAAGTTTGGATCATGGTTTGCATAAGTTGATTTTGCATGGACATCAACCGTTCCAAGTTGTTTTCACCAGCTCCGGGGTTAACAGGAACTTCATCGTGACCATCCTCTTGGTTGTCACGGACGTTCCTTCGGCCGGCGTTTCCTCTCACCATCTGTGAGAGAGATCGAAATAGAATAGAAGGTTAGAAAGTTAGCTATATTCCCTCAACTATATGCATCAATGTGAGTTGGACTATATAAATTAGCCCATATGAGGATGTGAACAAGTGCCAAGACATCTCACACCTCTTTCTACTTACGTGTGGATATGGACAACGCTTTGAGACGTCCCACAACTCACACTAAGCACACAATCACAAAAAATCATTGCAAGGGCTCACACAACTCCTATTCAAGGATGGTTTCCTATGTCAAGGTAGTTTCAAGGTCAATATATGCATCCTAGGCTTGCATCCTATGGTCAGCGTGGCTTAGCTACCAATCTGTGTCGGATACTAATCTGTGATTGTATCTAGGTGTGTAACCTACCATCAACCCGTGGTTCTGGTACCAATCCGTGATTGTATCCAGGTGTGTAATATACCATCATCCGTGGCTTTTGATACCAAATCTGTATTTCCTATTTAGGCGTGTAACCCACTGTCAACTGTGGCTCTGATACCAATCTGTGACGCCCTCAATTCTGTGGAAAACCACGGAACCGAGAACTGATGCATATGTGTGCCCAGGATGTTCATCACACATACACATATGTTCCACAAACTGAATTCAGATTATATATTACCACGAATAATAGAGTTTACTACACTGTCTCATGAGTCTTGGACTCATGCTCACAGCAGAAGTCTTATTTCTATGCAGCGGAAGTCTTTATTCTAATGCGGAAGCAATTCTACTAACGCGGAAGCAATTCGAGGCAGCAATGGCTCCATCTCTACTCCATCCCCACAGGCAAGGTTGAGAACAGATCACACGCCTAATGCTCCACTTGGTCTTCATAGAAATCTTCTCCCGCTGCTGATGATGAAATAATAATGCAAGTTTGAGTACAATGATGTACTCAGCAAGTGCGGGAAAAATATGATATGAAGCTCACAACAAGGTAAGTATAAAAGGCTCATTGCAGAAAGCAAAGTTATTTATCAAAAGAACGATAAAACAGAAACTCATCTTTAAGTGAATGTAATCCCAACATGTATTAAAATATCAACCATACCTCCATTATGTTCAGAACCTGTCATCAATCAACCTTATTCTCGCTCACGAATACCTCCTCGTATTCGCTACCATCTCACGAATACCATCTCGTATTTGCTACCATTTCATCTTATAAACAACTTCGTCTCCCACCGAGACCAACCTCGTTGCTATGACTCAACAGTCATGCAACCCATCTTATCACCTGGACTCAACAGTCCCGAAAAGCAAACAAAAACCAAACCATCCAACACCATAACCAATAACCATCCCAACTAATCATGGAAGTTGGCCAGGTGCTCGTGACCGTAAGCTCGGCTATCATGATAGTTTTAAGACTCTGCAGAGTTTGCACCTCTTTACGCACAAGTTTGTGATTTCGTCACCCGTCGGCGACTGCAGAACCTCAATTATACCAGTACACAACCGTCGGTGTATGGCCAAGAGATCACAAAATAGCCTTTACAAAGGGGCTACTAGATGTATGGACTCACTAAGGTTTCACTGGCAGGCTAGAATCTCCAATTCTCCCACCCACAGGCTCCCTCTTGTGCCATGCAGTTCCCAGGGCAGTCCTCACTCGACTCCCATTCCCCGCACCTTCCACGGTCCATAACAATCTAGCAACTTACCTAATTACTCAGCTAAGCCGCACCCATACTTGGCCTTGTGGTGGCACTGTTATCCTTGCATGTGCTCGCATGAACCGGTCCTTAGATCTACGGCATGTAAACCACCATCTCATGCTACCTCATTCACAAACCCAGTCTTGCCTAGATCTCCCTCCGATCCATGTCCATTATTAACATCAGTTTCTCATTATCATTACGAGTGCAGTTAGCTAGACACATCTATCTCGCTTCCCAATCCCATGGACTCAGCGAAGCATAAAAGTAAAAACCATACCCGACTTATAAACATTTCTGGCGACAAGGGTGGTTTAACCAATGCTAGTAAACTCCTATAAAAGGGTTTCCCATCATGTTTGACTCAGCACACACACCTTTTCGCAAAACAAAACAGCTTTTCCCAAAACATGGGATCAATATGGTCAAGGAGCACTTGCCTTGTTCTTGCGGTTTTGGTTGCTCTTGGATCTCGAAACCTTGTTGTTGCAGCTCATCGTGGACAGCTCCCTGAGCTTGTCCTGATATACAGGATCACGCACATACAAGATCCACAACAATCAATATTATGCACAAACTTTTACTAGATGTGATGATGCATATGCATGCTATCCTATAATGCAGTTTTATTAGATCGGTTTGTACGTGTTCTTGCATGGTTTTATGATGAACAGAGGTGTTCGGATCAGATGTGGATGTGGCGATGACCTTGTTTTTAGATCAACAAGTGATCTGTCCACAAGAAAGCTTCTGTTCGAAAGGAATCGAAGAACAGATGCAAAGAAAACACAACGATGTCGTAAGGTGGTATTGGAGGCCTACCTTACGTTCTTCTTGGTCTTGGGGTCCTTCTCTGGTCAGACAGATCATTGGGCTCCCCTTCCAGCGATCTTCCTCGACTGAACTCCGGCGATGGGCTTACTCGGCGAGTTGGGGCTAGGGCTCTAAGTCGTCAGCTTAGGAGTTGGAAAAGAAGTTCGTGGTTTGGGCTAGAGGTTCTGGGTTCTATTTATAATCAGGAGAAGAAGAGTCCTAATCTGATTGTATCTCGAATAAGAATCCTATTCAGATTATCGTTGAATCTTAACATCTTATCTTTAGTTGATTTGGTACGGTAACATTGTGGAATTCAGCTCGGTTTCTTCTCTGTACCGATATTTCTATGCGTACAGAATCCAAAAACCGTTCCAGAACTCGTTACCTCCTCGGTGATGAGCTCCGGAAGCTCCACGTGTTCTCCGGGGCTTGGTCTCCCCCTTTCCCGCAGAGACAAGCTCCGGTTGTGCCGTGTATCCAGCGAGCGAGACCTCCCTCTCCTTCGGAGGTGAACTCCGCGTACGCCACGTATCCTGGCGGTCGGGAACCTCCTCTTTATTCGGAGGTGGCTCCGCGCATGCCATGTGTCAGTGCCGGACCTTCCCTCTCTCCGGAGGTAGCTCCGTGTGTGCCACGTACCCATTCCGGACCTCCCTCTCTTCGGAGGTGAGCTCCGTGAATGCCACGCGTCAAGTAGCGCCGGACTTCCTTTTTTTTCAGAGATGAGCTCCGAGGTTAACACGTGTCCAACAGTGACGGACCTCCCGGAGATAAGGTCCGGAGGCGACACGTGTCCAATAGAACCGGACCTCTCGGAGGTGAGCTCCGAGATCGACATGTATCCCGCGCGACTGGTCCTCCGATTTCCGCGGTGACTAGCTCCGAAGGTGACATGTGTCCTGTGGAAATGCCTTTGCTTCTTCCGCAGAGGCTAGTTCCGGGGCAACACGTGTCCCACAGGGTCGGACCTCTCTGCGTTTGCGGAGATGAGCCCCGAGCCTGCCACGTAGCCAGTTTAGCGGCGGACCTCTCCCCACTTCGCAGGGATGAGCTCCGAACACGCCACATGGCCAGCGGACCACGAAAGTTGTCTTCGGCGCTCTCAGTGAACTGGATTCGGCTCTTATTGGCTGTCTTTTTGATATTTTTCTCTGTTCCTACTTCTTTTAAAATGTTTTCTCTTCATGAACATGAATATATGCAGAAACCAAAAATGAGGGTGTCACAAGTGGTGAGCTCAACCTTTCCTGTTTATGTGTAGGAATTCTATTTTTTTGAAGTTAGGGCTTTCCCCTCTAATCACCCTTTTGATGGTGTTTACTTGCTCTTCACAAGTGTTCATGAGCTATCCACCAAATGAACTGTGGTGTTGTGAGGTCATGAAATGAACACTTTTGCAAGTCACTTTCTTGGGCTTTTACATCCCTCCCCCCTTAAAAGAATCTCGTCCCGAGATTATAAAAGAAGAGACAGCGATGTAACAGGGACTTACCCGTGATGAGACGCCATGATATCTGGGTAGTTTGAGCGAAGGAATTCCTCGCTCTCTCACGTCGCTTCATCAGCAGTGTGGTTGCTTCACAGTATCTTGTAGAACCACAGCATTCGGCTACGTGTGGTACGGGCCTTTAAATCAATAATTGCCACCGGATATTCATCATACGTTAAATCTGGTTGCAGCTCACCGATGTCTTCGGTGGGAACACAGCCGTATACTTCAGACATTTTCGCAGTCGTGAAACATGGAAAACGTCATGAAAACCAGCAAGAGATGCCGGTTGTTTCAGTCTATACGCCACTGGTCCACACTTCTCAATGATGGCATAGGGTCCAATGAATCGGGAGCGAGTTTCCCCTTCATGCCGAACCGGTGCACGCCTTTCATCGGAGATACACGGAGGTACACATGCTCCCCGACGTCAATGTGCAGCGGCCTACGCCTTTTATCAGCGTAGCTTTTCTGCCACGATTGAGCAGCCTTCAAGTTGGCTTGAATCATCCGAACACGCTCTTCGGCGTCGTTCACCACATCAACCCCGAATGTGACCCTTTCACCGGACTCGCACCAGTTCAATGGGGTGTGGCATTTGCGACCGTAGAGAGCCTCATATGGTGCCATCTTGATACCCGCTTGATAGCCATTGTTGTACGAGAATTCCGCCAACGGTAGGTGAAGAGTGTAAAACTATCAGGATAGCCATGCTTACGGTCACAAGCGCCTAGCCAATTCACATGATTAGATGGGATGATTATTGGGATGGTAATTTGTGATGGTTATTGGGATGGTAATTTGGGATGGTCAGTGGTTTGGTTATTGGTTGGTTATGGTTTGGTCATTAAGGTTTGGTTTTGGGACTGTTGAGTCTTGGTAATGAGGTTGGGACTGTTGAGTCGTGATAATGAGCTTTGGTCTCGGTTATGAGATGTAATTGAATATGAGATGAGATGGTATTCATGAGCATGAGAAAGAGTGGAGAAAGATAAATGTCTGGATGAGACATGAAAAGAGGAGAATCATGATGGAGGTATGTTGATGTCGGTACCCTCGATATGGGGTACCCCTGCGCACAAGGGAAAATGCCTAAGGATCTCGCCCTTCTCCGCAGGGAGAGCTCCGAAGGCGCCACGTATCCAGCGGGGCCGGACCCCCCTCTCCTCAGAGGAGAGCTCCGGGCTCGCCACGTGGCCAGCAGCAGCCGGACCTCCCCCCTCCGCGGGGAGAGCTCCAAAGGCGCCACGTGTGCAGGGTGTCCGGACCTCCCTCTCCTCAGAGGAGAGCTCTGGGCTCGCCACGTGGCCGATAGAAGCCGGACCTCCCCCCTCCGCGGGGAGAGGTCCGAAGGCTCCACGTGTCCCGGGGGGCCGGACCTCCCTCTCCTCAGAGGAGAGCTCCGAGCCCACCACGTGGCCAGCGGCACGGCGCTGCCTGCCCCCGCGCGGTAGGCAGCAGGCGTAAAGACGCACCATACCTTGCCCGTACAAGGTATTCAAGGCCCGCGCCTTCCCAACACGCGAAGACGTGGGGCACGCCTCTGTCAGGTGCCGTTGCGCCTAGTCGCATCGCAGACTGGCGCGCCGTGTCAGAACCTGCCAGCCAATAAACACAGCGACAAGACATCCCGTGCCGCCCCCACCGTCATCAACCACTACGACTAGCTTGCAGCATGGGCAGGGTGGCAGAACAAAGACTCGGAAGCCTTCGCTAGAGACAACTACCGACATAACTGCAGGTACGATAGTCGGTAGGCAATCTCCCCGGGACCACCTATCGGGTCCCGGGCCCCCCTTGTAAGCAGCTCGAGCATTGGACTATAAAAGGCTCGGCTAGGCAACGTTAGCAAGGGTTCGAACTCTGTGAACTTGCATCCTAGGCATCACTCACCCTCAAGCTCAGGACTCCGGTTCTGAGCAACAAGCAATACAGCAAGCGCCTCTGCTCACCGTGGACGTAGGGTTTTACGCTCCGGCGGCCTGAACCACGTAAAAACTCGCCGTGTCAAGCTTCTCCATCACTCGTCCCTTACTCTGAAGCTCTCCGCTAGCGACTAGCCCCTCCGAAAAAGAACCTCCGCGGGCTGCCCAGAGCAGGTCCGGGGGAAGTGTTGACCACACACTTCGACATTTGGCGCGCCAGGAAGGGGGCTTTTCCCTTGCGCGACGAGCTTCTGCCGAGGAAGATGACAAAGCCTCCTTCAGCGGCAAGCTCTCCTCCCCTGCGTTCACGACGGACCGTGACTAGTGGGGAATACGTGTCGACGCACTCAGGACGGAGTGTGTCGGCGCAAGCTGGAAGCCAGCAGCCGACTCCGGCAACACCGACTCCGGCAACACCGACTCCGGCAATGCAGGCTCCAGCTAGCGTGAGATCTTCTGCAGCGCTGAGCTTTCCCCACGGGGGCGCGCTAGCTGCAGCAAGAGCGCTACTGCACAATCCACCTGCTGGGGACGCGCCTCAGGCAGCGACCCAGCAGTGGATTCGCGAAGTAGACCGTCTTGTCATCGCCGCTGCAAACCCTCGACTTCGGCGGGGACGACGCCCTGGCGAACCGGCTGTGTCGCTGACGCGCACGCCAACGGTTGACGGGCAGACAGCGGATTCCAGCTCCACCAGGCTCCCATCGACGGACCTGAGGACAGAGCTAGAACGATGCCACCTGGGCCAAGATGCCCAAGTATTCCTCGAGCGACGTCGAGAAAGGCGTCGCAACCAAGAGACCGGCGACAGCATGACGTCAGCCTCGACCCTGCCTGAGGCGCAGACCTTCGCCACGCGATCTCTGCCCCAGGCATACGCCACGCAGCATATGCCACAGCCATATGCCATGCAAACGGCGCCCCCGGTCTATGTCGCAGCCTTGCCCATACCGGGGTACAGTGCCAGCAGCGAACCAAGCGTTCGCGGCACCAACGCCTGCAGCAACAGGAGCAGGATGTGTGGCCCTGGCACCCCACCTTCGCTTCGCGAGGTGGCCGTGCAAGTTTCATCCGCACCTGCCCGAGAAGTACGACGGCAGCGTCAACCCGGCGGAGTTCCTCCAGATCTACTCCACCGCCGTCCTTGCTGCAGGAGGGGACGAGGCCGTTATGGCCAACTACTTCCCCGTCGCCTTGACCGGCCAAGCCCGGTCTTGGCTCATGAACCTCCCCCAGGGTTCCATAACTTCCTGGGGAGAGCTCTTCCGGCAGTTCACCGCCAACTTCGGCAGTTCCTACACCCGGACTGGCACGGAGCTCGACCTCCACGCCATCCAACAGCATCCTGGGGAGTCGCTGCGCTCTTTCATCCAGCGGTTCTCCCAGGTATGGAACACCATCCCACATATCCAAAATGCTTCTGCGGTGGTGGCGTTCCGGCAAGGCGTCCGGGACAAGAAGATGCTTGAGAAGCTCGCGACCAGAGAGGTCCGCGACGTCTCAGAGCTTTTCAGCCTGGCGGACAAGTGCGCCAGAGCAGCAGAAGGGCGGAACTGGCACTCCCTGCCAGCCTCCGAGTCAGGAGGACAACCCGGATCTGGCGCTGCTTCCTATGGAAGCAGCAAGAAGACCAAGAACCGGGGAGGTGGCAAGATGAAGTCACCGGCCGCGGCTCCCATTGCCGCAGCAGCGGCACCCAGTGGAGCTCGGGGGCCGTGCCCCAACAAAAGGCAGCGACAGTCACCAGCCCCAGAGGGTGACCAAGGCGAGCTAGGCCCCGTGCACGGCAGCTGTCGCCATACCACTGCCGAGTTCCAGGAGATTCAGAAGCTCGTGGAGCGCTTCCGCAAAGGGAAGCAGCTGCGGACTGATGCCCCACCCTTCCGTCAAAGGGAGGGCAAGCAGAAGGTCAACGCCCCAGACAACGTTGACCACCAAGTGTAGTTCCAGGAGCCTCAGCGCGCCGTGAAGGCGGTGCGCAACCATGAGGACTCCAGCTCCAGCGATGATGAGCATCGAAAGAAGCTCTACGTCATATACGGCGGGTCCGCCGACCCCTCGTCCCAAAGCGCGGTTAAGACTTTGCGCCGAGCGGTATCGTCGGTGGCTCCACTCCCAGGTGCCGCACCACACCTCAAGTGGATGGGAACCCCCATCAGCTTTGATGCCACCGACTGCCCCAGGAACATGGCTGGGGCCGGCCAACTACCGCTCTTGGTAGCGCCCACCATCGCCAACGTGAGGATGTACCACATTTTGGTAGATGGCGGAGCTGGGCTGAACCTCATCAGCCGCGCAGCTTTCCAGAGGCTGCAGATCCCGATGGCCAAGATCACCCCGTCGAGCCCGTTCTCAGGGGTAGGGCCGGGACAAGTCGTCCCCTACGGTAACATCAGCCTTCCGGTGACCTTTGGGGCACCGGACAGCTATCGGACAGAGTACATTCTGTTCGACGTAGCGGAGATTGACCTCCCCTTCAATGCCATAATCGGCAGGCCAGCCCTGTACCGGTTCATGGCAGCAGCCCACTACGGCTACCTCGTCCTAAAGATGCCTACACCAACAGGAAGTGTCAGCCTTGGAAAAGCTCCAGGCACTTGTGACAGCACGAGCACCAGCCCCTGGCAGTGCGGAACCAGACCGGCTCTGCCCGAGTGCACGGCACCGTGCCTCTGCCGCTGCACCCCGTGTGCAACCCCTCGACGAGGGCGACGTCCCCCTAAAGGTTGTCCAAGTCGGCGCCGACGCTGCCCAGACCACCCGGGTAGCCGGGGGCCTGGATAGTAAATAGGAAGGCGCGCTCATCACCTTCCTCCGGCACAACATCGACGTGTTTGCATGGCAGCCGTCGCAGATGCCGGGGATCCCTAGGGAGGTGATTGAGCACCACTTGAAGATCTTCCCCGAAGCCCGGCCAGTCCAACAGAAGCCTCGCAAGCAGTCCATCGAGTGACAGAACTTCATCCGAGAAGAGATCAAGAAGCTGCTAGATGCAGGATTCATACTGGAAGTCCACCACCACCGGTGGTTGGCGAACCCCGTCGTTGTCCCAAAGGCCGGTGGGAAGCTCCGGATGTGCATCGACTACACCAGTCTCAATAAGGCATGTCCCAAAGATCCATTCCCTCTCCCCATAATAGATCAAATAGTAGACTCGACATCAGGCTGCGATATGCTGTGCTTCCTAGACGCCTACTCGGTTTTCCATCAGATCCCCATGTCTAGAGAAGATGAAGAGCACACCTCCTTCATCACAGTAGATGGCCTGTATTGTTATGTCTCTATGCCTTATGGCCTAAAGAATGCTCTCCCCACCTTTGTATGTGCAATGCACAAAACCTTTGGAGAGTTAATAAGAGACTTAGTTGAGGTGTATGTTGATGACATCGTTGTCAAGGTCAGGCAGAGTTCATCCTTGTTAGATAACCTAGCCTTAGTCCTTGACAAATTGCGCTCCACGCGCACCGAGCTGAACCCCGACAAATGTGTGTTCAGCGTATCCTCTGGGAAACTCTTAGGATTTCTGGTCTCACACCGAGGAATTGAGGCCAACCTAGAGAAGATCAAGGCCATCGACTTGATGCGGCCTCCTGGCCCCATCAAAGAGGTCCAGAAACTCACGGGATGCCTAGCCGCGCTGAGTCGGTTTATACCGAGGCTAGCAGAGCAGGCGCTCCCCTTCCTTAAGCTCCTGCGCAAATCCGGTCCATTTGCCTGGACTGACGAAGCGGAAGAAGCTTTCCAGGAGTTGAAGCAACTCTTGGCGACCCTACCTATCATGGTAGCCCCCGAGCCCAGAGAGCATTTGCTGCTCTACATCGCGGCGACAACTGAAGTGGTGAGTACGGTCTTCGTCGCAGAGCGGCCGGACCTCTCGTCATCACAGCCTGCTCCGGTAGCAGGAGACAGACACCAGGAAACCCCGGAGGTCCAAGACGGCCTCCCGGACCTCCAAGACAACCTCCCGGAGGTCCAGGACGGCCTCCCGGACCTCCAAGACAACCTCCCGGGGGTCCAACGGGACCCCCCGGGGGCCCAACGGGACCTCCCGGAGATCCAGCGGGACCTCCTGGAGTTCGCGAAAAACCAGCGGGACCTCCTGGAAGGCCAAGGTGGCTTAGGAGCCTTCGAGTCCCAACTCCCAGAAGCCCCCCTGGACCCACTCACCTCCGGCAGGCCTGAATCAATGGATGAAGACCTCTCTGACCTAAGAGAGAGGGTCCGAACCATCCAGAGGTGTGTCCACTACATCAGCGAAGTCCTCCATGACACCAAGACAAGGTACCTGGAGGTCCACAAGCTGCTGTATGCAGTGCTCGTGGCGTCCAGGAAGCTCCGCCACTACTTTCAGACCCACCGGGTCTCGGTAGTCACCTCCTATCCGCTGAAGATGATCCTTCACAGCCCCCATGCGACTGGCAACGTCGCTAAATGGGCAGCGGAGCTGGCGGAGTTTGAGATGGACTTCCTTCCTCGCCATGCAGTCAAAAGCCAAGCACTGGCTGACTTCGTGGCTGAGTGGACACCAACGAAGGCTGACCCAGGGGGCCACGAAGACGGTGAACCAAAGCACCGAGCTCCGGTCTTCACCGAGCCTCACTGGACGCTCTTCTTCGACAGCTCCTCACGAAAGCAGGGGGCCGGTGCCGGCGTACTGCTTCTCATGCCATCAGGGGAGCAGTTTGGGTACATGGTGCGTCTCAATTTCAAGGCAACCAACAACATGGCAGAGTATGAAGCACTCATATTTGGCCTACAGACAGCCCTGTCTCTGCGTGCTCGCCAGTTGTTGGCACAGGGCGACTCCCAGCTGGTTATCAAGCAAGTTAAGGGCGAATGCTCCTGCACTGACCCGCAGCTAGCTGCTTATCTGCTCCACATGCATATGTTGGAGAAAGACTTCCTCGCCTTGGACCTGCGCCATATACCGCACGCTGGCAATGCCGCAGCTGACGACATCTCAACGAAGGCCTCCACCGGGGCCCCTGTGCCCGAAGGAGTCTTCGAGAGGACGTTGCTGTGGCCCACAGTCTGGCCCGCCGAGCCGGACGAAGGGGGCTGGACCAGCACCTCGAAGCTGGCAGTCCCGGCGGCCCTGCAACCATGGACGCCTCCAAGTATTGTAAGTGTCACTGGGGACTCCGTGCAACCCAGCGCTCAAGATCCAGAAGCTCAAGTCAGACCCGATGCATGGATCACGGAGATCCGGGACTACTTGAAAGATAACATCCTCCCTGATGAACGTGTACCCTCTGAACGGATCATGCGCATGGCTAAGAGATACGAGCTGGTAGAAGGGGATCTCTACTGGCGTGGCGCCAACCGCGTCCTATTGCGGTGCATAACCCAGGGGGAAGGCTGCGACTTGCTCGCGTAGATCCATGGAGGCGAATGTGGGAGTCACTCTTCCTCACGCACGCTTGTCGGTAAAGCCTTCCGGCATGGATTCTACTGGCCGACAGCACTCCAGGATGCCGTTAAGCTGGTCGAGAGCTGCAAGGCGTGCCAGTTCCACGCCAAGCAGATCCATACACCGGCTCAGGCGGTACAGATGATCCCGCCCTCATGGCCATTTGCCGTATGGGGGTTGGACATCCTGGGACCATTCCCCAGAGCCGTCGGAGGATTCCGGTACCTCTATGTAGCCGTTGACAAGTTCACGAAGTGGCCGGAAGCCACACCCGTCGTCACCATCAACAAGCAGTCCGCAGTAAAATTCATCAAGTCCATCGTCTGCTGGTTTGGGGTCCCGAACAAAATCATCACTGACAACGGGACAGGATGAGAGGGCCAACGCCAAGATTCTTCGGGGCCTCAAGACCCACACCTATGATGGCTTGAAGAAACATGGTGCCAAATGGGTGGATGAGCTTCCGAGCATACTATGGGCTAACCGGACATCCCAGAGCTGGGCCACCGGAGAGACACCCTTCTTCATGGTGTATGGAGCCGAGGTTGTGCTTCCCCCAGAGATCACCATGAAGTCTGACCTGTCCGGGCTTACAACGAAACCGCGCAGGACAACCTCCGGCGTGAAGACCTCGACCTCGTCGACGAGGTCCGGTTACATGCAGCACTCCGCAACGCACGATACAGACAAGCGCTGCGGCGCTACCACCAAAGGTCTGTGCGTGTCCGGGAGCTGCAGGAAGGCAACCTGGTGTTGCGGCGCATACTTTCTCACGAAGGGACTCACAAACTCTCCCCCAGCTGGGAAGGCCCCTTCTGAGTCACGAAAGTGTGCCGCCCCGGGTGCATACACCTTTCCACCGAGGATGGGGATCCGCTCCCGAACCCCTGGAACATCGAACACCTCCGTAAGTTCTACCCTTAGAGCAATAGTAGGACAGTCTCTTCTTTTTAAATAGATCCCATAGAGTCCAGGAACAGCGCTCGGAGCAGCTAAGTCTCAGGGGACGGTCCAGGACTACGTTCAGCTTGGCCTGGTTCTGACCCTAAGCGCGTAGAGTCTTGCTTCCCTTTTAATGGGGCGGGTCGCTGCCTCCATGTTTAGCCTGCTTTCCTCCTATGGAAATTTATAGGGAAAGAACCTGTCCTACTTTGCTCTTCCCTTATGCACATTCAAATTACGTATTAATTCTTATGACCGCACTTCCTGGGTATGTTCACCATACACTCAGTCCCCTTTTTCCCATTCTCACCCCTAAGATGCTGGCAAATTTTA
Source organism: Neostapfia colusana (assembly GCA_030760725.1). Classification (NCBI taxonomy): domain Eukaryota; kingdom Viridiplantae; phylum Streptophyta; class Magnoliopsida; order Poales; family Poaceae; genus Neostapfia; species Neostapfia colusana. Next base: position 94,963,147 of record JASWHV010000007.1, on the reverse strand, counting down.
TCCAGGAATTCTGTCAACTTTGGGAAATCATAACTTTTAATCCAAAGATGATCTGAAGGCATATGAGTACTCGTTGGAAAGATACTGAAGTTAAATTTAACTTTGGTATTCAACTTGAGTTACGAAAATGCTTCTATCTAGATCAAAATCTGGAGATAGTGCATAAAGGTCTGTTCCGTACAGATAGGCTAGATAGCCATGCCTACTATGGAATTGTGTAAACATGGATTTTGTTACTGCTTTCATAAAGTTTGACATATTCATGTTTCCATTAGTCTCACATACTGCTGTGGTCTTTTTTAACTCATCTCATCTACATTTTTGCAGTATGGTTCGTACTCGCTCTAGGAGTAAGGCCGGGAGTTCTCGCCAAGGCGGTGATGCTTCTATTCCACCGTCGGAACCACCATCCATGGGATGGGTGGATCTTATGACTCGAGTCGTCGAGTCTAATCAAGAGAACACTAGGCTACTCCAAGAAGCAACGCAATAACACACACGCTTACTCCAAGCTTTGGTACAGCAAGGCGTACTCCAGAACATGCAACAAGTCGTTCCACCTCGGAACGCTTATCTGGATTTTTTGGCGACTCAACCGCCAATCTTTACTGAAGCTACCGAACCTGTGGAAGCAGATCAGTGGCTTCGTGTCATGGAGTCCAAATTTGGAGTATTCAAGTGTGAGGACTACCAGAAAACTAAGTTTGCCGCTCAGCAACTCCATGGAGCCGCCGGAAACTGGTGGGTTGATCATCTTGCCACCATTCCGGATGACCATCAAGTAACATGGAGTGAGTTCTGTGAAGCCTCTCGTACTCGTCATATACCACTAGGTATTATCAAGGCAAAGTGGGAGGAATTTTTGGGCTTGAAGCAAGGGGACATGAGTGTCCTCGAGTATGTCAGAAAGGTTTAACCTTTTGGCCCAATATGCTCCCGAATACGTAACGAAAGAAGAGGCACGGTGTGACTTATTCTTCCATGGCCTGAGTGCCATATTACAGGAGAAGTTGGCCGTGCACAATAACGGCAGTTACACCGACATGGTCGATGCGGCTTTCATTCAAGAGAAGCCAACACTTGAGTGGCAAGCTGAGAAGAGAAAGATGAGTGAGATCGAGCAGGCCAGCACAAGTTATGTGCCTCAGAAGTACCATTTGGTGTATCAAACGCCGCTGGGTGAAAGATGGAGGCCACCTGTACGATCAACTCCTCGGAGATTGATTGCTGGTCAAGTTCTACAACTCGCACCACCTCCACAGCTGCAGCATCAGACGGTGGTTTGTGCTCCATCGATGCAGCCATGTGTACCTAGCGTCCAACTGCAAGTCAACGAAGAACCGGAGAGACATCCATGTTTCACTTGTAGGCGTATGGGCCATTATGCTAGGCATTGTCCGGAGGGAACTAGAGGCTGCGGGTCATCATATTTACAACAATACGACCCGTACCTCAATCTGCAGACAGGATGGCAGATAAGGGGCAACATTCACTATACTGTGATTGATGATGTTCCAGAAGGAGAAGCCGCTTTAGCTGGGATCTTTTCTCTGAATCAGCTACCGGTTTTGATTCTCTTTGATTCCGGTGCCACACACAACTTCATTAGCCAATCTTTTGTGGCTCAACATCAGCTCCAAATAGTTTATACAAAGAGGCAATACCTCATATCTTCGCCCGGGGGCAGCAGTACTGCAAGCGAGGTTGTCTCCCGAGCACCTCTTTGTTTGGGGGGCAGGACATAACCTACGACTCTCATTATTCTTGAGGGTCTAAAGATCGACATCATTTTAGGGATGTCGTGGTTGAATTACAACAGAGCGGTTCTTAACATCAGCTCCAGGACCGTTGAGCTCAACCCCTCACAGCACGGTCTTCATATATTAATTCTGGGTGCCAAAAGGCAACAGATTTCAACAGTGAACCACACGGAAGCGGTTATGATAGAGGACATTCTGGTGGTACGTGAGTATCCGGATGTATTTCCCGATGATTTACCGGGCATGCCACCCGAGCGAGACGTTGAGTTCAAGATTGAACTTATACCGCGAGCAACACCGATATCACGAAGGCTGTACAAGATGGCACCCAATGAACTGGCAGAATTGAAGACACAGCTGAATGACCTAATAAGCAAGGGCTTTATATGACCAAGTTCGTCACCGTGGGGTTGTTCAGTATTGTTTGTCAAGAAGAAGGACGAAACACTACGGCTTTGTGTTGATTATCGTCCTCTGAACGCCGTTACCATCGAGAACAAGTATCCACTACCTCGCATTGATATGCTCTTCGATCAATTAGTCGGTGCGAAAGTATTTTCGAAGATGGATCTTCGGTCTGGATATCACCAGATTAAAATTTAGGCAGAAGATATTCCGAAGATGGCATTCTCAACGAGATACAGGCTGTATGAGTATCTTGTTATGTCTTTTGGTTTGACCACACCCCGGCACGCATTATGTACCTGATGAATTCAGTGTTCATGCCGGAGTTGGATAAATTTGTCGTTCTCTTCATCGACGATATCTTGGTGTACTCCAAGTCAGAGGAAGAATATGATGAACATCTGCATATTGTGCTACAAGGATTGCGAGATCATCAGCTCTATGCAAAATTCAGCAAGTGTGAATTCTGGATTAATCAAGTACCTTTTCTCCGACACATCATTTCAGCAGAGGGCATCGCTGTAGATCCGAGTAAGATTATCCAAGTAAAGAAATGGGAGTCACCAAAGTCAGTGCATGATATCTGTAGCTTCCTCGGTTTGGCGGGTTATTACCGGAGGTTCATTCCGGATTTCTCTAAGATCGCTGAACCGATGACGGAATTATTAAAGAATAATAACAGATTTATGTGGGGTGCTGCATGTGAACAAGCCTTCAAGACTTTAGTGAAGCATCTCACAACAGCCCCGGTTCTTGCTCAGCCAGATACGATGAACCCTTAAGACGTGTATTGCGATGCATCAGGCATTGGTCTTGGCTGCGTGCTGATGCAAGAAAGACGAGTGGTCGCTTATGGATCTCGTCAACATAGAAATCACGAGCAGCATTATCCAACTCATGATCTTGAGTTAGCTGCCGTGGTCCTTGCTTTGAAGATGTGGATGCATTACTTGCTCGGAAATCTTGTACAGCTCTACACCGACCACAAGAGCTTGAAGTACATCTTCACTCAGAAAGAATTGAACATGAGGCAACGAAGATGGCTAGAGCTCATTAAAGATTATGAACATGAGATTCATTATCATCCAGGAAAGGCGAATGTGGTCGCCGATGCACTCAGTCGTAAGGCGCATATCCATCTCCTGACTATTGCTGAAATGGATGATGAAGAACCAAGCCTCTGTGTCATCCCGTGTGAAGCTCTCTGTAATCTTGCTCTCATTTCCTACCATCCGAGAGGAGATCATTGAAGCACAACAAAAAGACAAGGGTATGTCTCACATACGGCGAAGGATAGACAACGGAGAGATGAAATGCTTCAGGAAGGACGAGGATGGTACTTTGTGGTTCAACGACCGGATTGTAGTACCCCGGGATATGGGACTACGGAAGAAAATTTTAGATGAAGCTCATTTGTCCAAATTTTCCATTCATCCGGGCAGCAATAAAATGTACCAAGATCTTCGTAAGAAGTTTTGGTGGACACGTATGAAAGTGAAGTCGCAAAGTACGTTTCAGAATGTGATACGTGTCGAAGAGTCAAGGCCGACCATGTGAAGATGTCAGGCCTGTTGCAGACATTGCAAGTACCGGCATGGAAGTGGGAAGACCTGAGTACGGACTTCATCGTCGGGATGCCGATGACCTCCCACAACCATGATTTGATTTGGGTAATCGTGGACCAGTTAACCAAATCAGCACATTTCATTCCTGTGCATACAAGATATAACGCAAAGCAGTATGCGGAGCTGTACATAGCACGGATCTTGTGCTTACATGGAGTTCCCCGTACCATTGTGTCAGATAGAGGATTGCTGTTCGTAGCCCGTTTCTAGGAGCAGCTGCACGCATCCTTGGGGACCAAACTGATTTGAAGCTCTGCGTATCACCCTCAAACCGATGGGCAAACTGAGAGGGTGAATCAAATACTTGAAGATATGCTAAGATCATGTGCCATCCACCACGGTAAGATCTGGGATGATCACATACCGCTGGTGGAGTTCTCGTACAACAACCGATATCAGACGAGCATCAAAATGGCACCATATGAAGCTATATACGGCCAGAAGTGCCGTACACCATTGAATTGGTGCGAATCCTGTGAACGAGTAACATTCGGGGTTGATCTTGTCAATGAAACCAAAGAGAGAGTTTGCAGAATTCAAGAGAACTTCAAAGCTGCCCAATCTCGTCAAAAGAGCTATGCGGACCAGAGACGTCGACCGCTGCATTTCGATGTCGGAGAGCACGTGAAATATCTTCGGTGTCAAGGGGAAACTTGCTCCCCGATTTATCGGTCCGTTTGCTATCACGGAGAAGTGCGGAACTGTAGCCTACCGGCTGGAACTACCGGCAAGCCTTGCCTGTATTCACGACATATTTCACGTGTCCCAGATGCGTAAATGTCTCAAGTTTACCGCTGCTTTACGGACCGAAGACATCAACGAGTTGAAGCCTTATCCCACCTATGTCGAGCAACCTATTCAGATTATCGACGAAAAGACCCGGATCACCCGAAACCGGACTTTGAGATTTTACAAAGTCCTGTGGAGTAATCATACCCCGGAAGAAGCGATGTGGGAGACCGAAGATTACATCCACAAGAACTATCCGGAACTATTGTCATAAACTTTGTAATTACCCTCCCTTTCCGTTCTTCTTTGGTAATCTCATGACGAGATTCCTTTCAAGGGGGGAGGAATGTAAAGGTCCCAACAATGTGAATACAAAGAAACCCTTGTTTGTAAAAGTTGGTTTCATATGTATAAAATTTGGGACATTGTAAAACTTTTCCACATGTGATAACCCACATGAGGGCTTTCTTCACACAAGTTCAAATGTTTGTTTGGAAACTTGGAACCCAAGGGGGGTCAAAAACCAAGATGGGAAGTTCCCATATGTGTGAGAAAACTAAAGTCAGATTTGGAACAAACTTGTTCAACTCAAAATTCAAGTGAGAGCAACACTATGAATTTCAAAACTGTTGTGCTACAAGTCTCATTTGCAGCAGCCAAATTAAAAATCAGATTTCATATTTGAATTCCTTAGGTCAAAAATAGGGGGTATGCAAAGTTTCAGGATTTATTGAAATGATTTGCAACCCATTTTCCAAAATGGACTTTAAATAACAAAGAATTCAAATGCATATTTGAATTTGGATGAAACTTGCCCAATTGTCCAAATGCCTCTCATATTTAAACTTCCACAATTGAATCCATCATTTGCCAATTTTGGGAGATATTTTAGAGGATAAGGAGGCTCTGAACTGTGGGACCCACATGTCATTGAGGGAGCTGAAAATTGCAAAAGATCTTCAGTGTAGAACACATTCTCTGGTTTTCAACTCCCACGCAAAGCAACCGGGCAGAGCCGACTTCCCACCGGGCGACACCGCACAGCAACGAAGCCTCCACCTCCTGTTGAATTCCATCGTGCTGGAGAGTTGCCACGGCGTCCTTACCCCACTGCCGTGCTCCTTTTATCCCACGGTACCGAAGACCCGGCGCTGTTCTTTCCTCCTCGCGCGAGAAACAGACCAGAGCTGCCGACGCTCGAGCAATCGCTCAGCCACTGCCTAGCCCGCGTGAAGACTTCGGCTGAGCAGCCAAATCACACCACAGACCTTCCTCCAACGTCCTCGCGCCATTCCAACGTGAGCTCCACCTCCCCAAACCGAGATAAACCAGTTTCCGCGGCGGCCGCCATAGAACCGAGAGCAGGTGCTCTCATGGACAGCCTCAACCGCGGCTTGTCACGGCTGAGCTAGGCCACCGCTGGACACGCACGACGTCCACGCAGCTCACCCCCGAAGCTCAGGACCAACCGCGGATCATTGACAGGAATTTCGAGATTTTCTTCCGATCGGTGCAAACCGACCTTCAGGTATGATTCCGTGAAATTCCCGATTGATTTTTTTAGATACCACAAACCTTCACACACACAGGCTAGACTTGAGGGCGCACCAGTTTGCCTTTGAAACCTAGCATGACACACACTGTGCACAGCGCAATTTTGATCTTTCCGACGGCGGCTTTGGCGGGACGGCTCGGGCGCACGGTGAACCCTAGCTTGGAGCCGTTCCTGAGCCTGTGTGCGGTCATGCCAAGCTCCTCCAGTCCTCACTGGTGCTGTAGGACCTGTCCAGGGGGGCTTTTGACGGGCCAGCTCATCGGGGTAACGCCGCTGAACTTCATTCGAGCCGCTGCACCGGTGCGGGATGGTATAGGGATGTCGCCGGTCCGGGAAGATCGTCCCATCGTGCTCTTTGCATGAAGTTAGGGACTCGCGGCGAGTGGCGGCTCGGGAATGGGCGGGACGACCAAAGACCGGCGAGCTCCGGCGAGCCCCCGCGGCGCGGGCGCGCGGGCGGCTTGAGGTTGAAGAAGACCAACGGGCCCACATGTCAGTGAGTCGAGAGAGGGGCTGGATACTCTGTTGCGCCGGATTAATTGTGGCAACGTGGGAAACAGTTCTGTAGCCCCGTGTGGCTTATTTCAGGGCGTGCCAGGTGTGCTCCCTGGACCCACAGTCAGTTTTAAACATTTCCGGATTTATTCAAATCCCATATTTTTCCCCAACTTTAGAAGAGCATAACTTTTGCTAGGAACCTCCAAATTTAGTTATTCAAATTGGGTTAGATTCAGATTGACAAACTCTATCGAAATATGCAACCCAATTTGTATCACAGGCATTAATTAATTCTGGAAAATTCTTTAAAACGTTTCAGAAAAAAGAATTTTTGAGGGAGTTTGGTTTATCCAAAAATCCTAAAATTTGGCCAGAATATTATTTAGGATGTTATTAGACTCCTGTAAAAGTTTCAGCTCATTTGGAGTTGATTTGATCAGGAAAATTCAGATTTCAAGTTGCTGTGTTCAAATGAATACAGAAACATTTTCAGAGAATTTCCAAAACTTGGAAATTCAATTCTTGGTAATTCTTAGCTCCAAAATCTTAGGAAAATTCATGCAAGAACTATGAACTATAATTGAAATTTTAGTCCACTAAGTTTGACATGAACATGGGTGTTACCTCAGAATTAATTCATCTTTGTTTAAATACTTAGAGAATTGTTCTGAATAAACCACCCAATGAAAAGTGCTAATTGTTGGTCCAAATGACTTTCTTGTGACATGGAACTCAATGAAAATTCTCAGATCCATTGGGGCTCTGGATCACCACTATCATGTGTAACCTCTTAAGGTGATCAACACTTAAGTGGGAAAAGCACTCAACATTTGAGAATAGTGTTTAAACCCAGCCCAAACCACTAGCACCAGTGTCATTTTAATTTCTTAAACAGGGTTCCAGTTTTAAAACAGTCATTAGACCTTACTAGCAAAAGCTTTTCAATTAAATACATATGCATGATCATATCGTGTAGCATATACGTGGAGAACGTGAGAAGGACTTGAAGTGAAGATCAAGGAGGGAGGAAAGCGAGTTATCAAGCTCCAAGTGATCGTCACTAACTGATTGTATCTTAGTCACCTGCAAAACAGGCAAGCCCCGGTTTGCATTTGAACAGTTTTATAAAAAATTCCATTTCTAGAGATCATAGCTTGAATTGTTCATTTGCATTAAGTCTATTTGATATTGAAAGCCCCAGTTGCATAACCAGAAATACCTAAGAGAGAAAGGGTAGAATAGCACCTCCTCGAGTGGATTTGGCTATGCTAAAGTTAGTAGGAAAGGTCCGGTAGAAGTCGAGTAGTTGGAATCTACTCGCGAGTTTAGGGCTGGTTTACTCGTAACGGGTTAAAATTAGAAGTGATGAGGAAAGTTTACACATAAGAAATGGAGACCGGGCAGGGAGGTTTAGATGCAGCAGGCTGCAGACCGTGCGTGCATAGCCCTGCCTGTGTCGGTTAAGGCCCGTCCGTGCTTGGCCCTTTTGGACAAGTTTGAGTTGTGTACCTAGCACATACTTGCTATATGGGACCCAGGAAACCGATGTACCTTGGGAGATCCATAGTGGAACTTTTTCATCTGCCTTAGGCTTTCGGCATCAGTGTAGCAGGAGGTAACTCGCTTAAGAACATACCATTGCGGGTATGTACCTTGAGGGAGCTTGCGGACTCGGGGCAGTAGGACTGCGTCCAATGTGGAAGATCTTGGGAAAGGTGGCCGTGTACAACGTCAGTCGAGGTTGCTGCCGGCAACTCGGAGTACTGGTGTACGTGTCGTGTAGTCCGGGCGTGTACTGATTCGAATCACCGTCACTCACGGTCATATGAGCATACTTGCCCACTGCGTCTTGACGTAGTAACAACTGAACTGGTTATCTTTTGAACTTGATAAGGCTGTGATGTAACTTGTATTGCAACCATGATTGAATTAGAGATAGGCTCATTAAACTTTACTTCACCTTGTGCAAGGAGCATCGCAACAAAGCGTTTCTTGTTTGATTGTGGAGTTGCGATGCTGCTCGGCTCAAGGTCTGCACAATGAGGCTTAAAATATGAAAGTTAAGGATCAACTTTAGGCGAGTTCTTTATGCAAATCTAGCTAACCCAATTGCAACCGTCGTGCATGTAGAGTTTCTTGTTTAGGAGAGACGGATCAGTCTTGCTGAGCCTATGTGCTCATGCTTTCTATAGAAGTAGTTTTGCAGGTTAACATCGATGCTAAGAAGAAGGTTATCCGGTGAGACTCGGAGACTTCCAAGTCGAGGTAACACATGGAGAACCCAGCCGCTGCTATTGTCTTCGTGTTGCTAGCGAGAGGAGTCCGCGGGACGGACTTCATATCGAGTGCTCTTTAGTTATTCGACGTGAGTTGTTTATAGACTTCTTCTGTAGTTACTTGATGTAAATTATTTACAAAGAAAAACTTGTACGCTTCCGCTATTGTTTTATGTAATACATTGTTCCTTATATGTGTGTTTTTGGGTGCCGCATAACACGGCACCACCCAATGCCATTCCCGGGCGAGTGCCCCGTCCCTGTGACTGAACGGGCGGCATCGGGGCCGTCTCAGCGTGGTATCAGAGCGGTGACAAATGGTATCAGATCTGTCTCAGCGTGGTATCAAGCCTGTTTCAGCACTCAGGCCATGGAAGAAGTAGTCACACCTTGCACCTTCACTCGTTTCATAATCTGGAGCATATTGTGCCAAATGGTTAAACCGTTTGACATAATCGAGGACACTCATGCCCCCCTGCTTCAAGTTCCTGAATTCCTGCTGCTGGGCGTTCATAACACCCATAGGAATGTGACGAGCATGGAATGCTTCATGAAATTCCGTCCATTCCACTTGATGGCCTTCAGGAATGGTGGCGAGATAAGCGAACCACCAATTTCCGGCGGCTCCATGGAGCTGTTGAGCTGCAAATAATGTCTTCTGATATTCGTCGCACTCAAATACTCCAAACTTGGACTCCATAACCCGAAGCCACTGATCAGCTTCCACTGGTTCGTTGGCTTCCGTGAAAATTGGCGGTTGTGTCGCTAAGAAGTCCAAATAGGAGTTCTGAGGTGGAACGACCTGTTGTGTACGTTGGAGTAAGCCCTGTTGTACCAAGGCTTGGAGTAGTCTTGTGTTCTCTTGACTTGACTCTACCATCTGAGCCATGACATCCGCCCATAGCGTTGATGGTGGAGCCCATGGTGCAGTAGCGTCATCGCCGTCTCGGCGAGAACCTTCAGCCCTACTCGGAGAATGAGTACGCACCATACTGCAAAAGAATAATTTTGAGGGGAGGCAAAACTTAATCTCAGCAGTATGTAAAACATGAACATGCTAAAACTTTATGTAAGCATAACAAACTTTCATGTTTACACCTCTTGCTAAAGCCAACATTAACAGTTCCCTATTCTGTACAGAACCGACCTTTCTGTACTTAACCCACATTCTGATCCAGCTACCCGAATTTTCATAACTCATATTGAATACCAAAGTTAAAATTAACTTCAGTATCTTTTCAAAGAGTACTCATATGCCCCTAGACCATTTCTGGATCAAAAGTTATGATTGCTCAAATTTGACAGAATTTCTGGATAAAATTTGCCATCATGTCCTTTCTATGTGGCTGTTTTATGACAGTTGTACATAAAAATGGAGTACAATTCTGAACAAAATATGAACTAAAAAATCGTTGAAAATTTCCTAACCTTTCCAACGATGTATCATATGACCCTTAGAAATTTTTCGACAGAAAGTTATGGCTAATTTACAGAAATATCCAGAAAGGTATGTAGCTGTTCTGTTTTCCGGACAGTTTGCATTCATCTACACATTAAACCAAGTTGGCTTCTGATTTTGCTCAGGAGGTCTACAGAAAAATTGTAGAGCACTTAAGTACCTTTCTAGAGCTGTATCATAAACCTCCATTGGGTCAATATGCTCAGAGTTATGCTCTGTCAAAGTCCAGCAAAAATTTCTGCAGAACAGAGCACTCTGTTTTTGGATCAAATGAAGCCTAGCCAGTCTCTTCTTTGAAACTTAGTTCAAATGAAGAGCTCAGTAAATAATATGTGTTTTCCAACATCCATTTTTAGTTTGAAAGTTAGTCATGATTGATTTCTTCATAGGAAAGAAGACTATCAAGTGTAGTACGGTGGCGATGCACCGTAACACATATGACGGTACTATGTTGCCTCACAAAAGAAAAACTTAACTGGATTACACGCATATACGTATCCTTAGGTGGCACTAAAACGGTAACTCGTAAACGTGTTCTACACGTACTATGGTTTTTAGTGGTTAGTACCTACATAAAACACACTCAATCATCAGGTTCGGCTGCACACCAAACCCGGTCCCAATACAGTTCATTCACCCGTCCGTCATCACTCGCACGGGTGTTCTCAAGCCAAACACACCTTGAGCTATGTGTTCACGTTACTAACCACATGACGGGGTCTCCCATACTTTCCCGTAGCACACCAGGGAAGGGCGTTGCTCAAATACCCGAAACAACATGACGAGTCGTAGAGGATACCCAAACTGGCCGCGTTACCTGCCACCCGTGAGGCTCCACCCTTCAGCTTGTGCGGACTGGTGGACAGCGCTTACGTTCACCCCCAAGACATAAAACGTCCTGATATGCATGATTTTCTGACATAAACAAGTAAGTTAGGTTGCCACCTTTATAATATGCTAATATAGTAGTCTTTATGTGGGCCTAATACCGTTATCTCACCGTATACTAAGTTTTTATCGTAATATGATGCTCAATCCGTGTGCTATTACCAACGCAGCTCTGATACCACGCTGTGGGGGACCAAACGCGGCACCGGACAGGACCTCGTCGGTTGGTGCCGTGATATGCGGCACCCAACAGCACACGGGTCGAGATAAACACATCATATTACATATATCATTTGCGGAAGCGTACAAGAGTATTTTACAAATACTTATCTCAAAATAAGCTACAGAGGAAGACTACAACTCTCACGACTCATTTCTACTTAGCATCAAAGAAACATTCCAGTCCACGGACGTTTCTTACTAGCAACACGAAAAACAAACCGCATTGACGAGGATGCTCTTGAGTAACCACTCAGTGGTTTCCGCGTCTCAGTGGCATCCCTTCTCATAAGCATAAAGTTAATACCTGCAAAACAACTCGGATAACATCCGTGAGCATAACGCTCAGCAAGACTTAACCGTCACCCTAGTCATGAAACTCTACATGAGGCTATGAACATAAAGTAGGATGGCACAATCCATAATAAACTCGCCTAATTGTGAATCCATACTTTCAAGTGCTATTAGCAGCAATTTAAGAATAACCTTGGGCACGCCACATCGGGCGTCAAAAATCAAACAAGAAACGCTTTCCCCTGATGTAATTTGCTCACGGTGTAAATGAATCGGATTTGCACTAGTCTACTCATACAAGTATCATCACAATGCTAGTATCAACTTTAACCATAATGATTAGTTCCTTTCTCATGCAAGTCTTTACTACGTCACGGCTGTGAGAATAAGTATGCTCTGTCCTTTTCCGTGAGCGATGGTGATTCGAATAAATAACACCCAGACTACACGACCTGTACGCCCGTACTCGACGTTGCCTACAGAAACCATCACTGACGTCGTACATGGCAGCCTTTCCCCTCCTTTTGCCCCTGTTGAATCGATCAAATCGCCCGGTACAGTAGCCACTCTCATGGTGCACCTACCGACATGAGATGTCATGAGAATGTTACACACATGCTGCACACCGGCCGTCTCGCCTGTAACACCCCAAAACCTGTTAAGAGGGGAATTTAAAAAAATTTTGGACGTGTTGCATATGGTGCAAAAATTCAAATTCAAACTGGAATTCAAATTAAACTCAAAACAGAAATGAAAAAGAAAAAGAAAAAGAAAAAGAAAAAAATAAACCTCCCCGGCCAGTGGGCCGAAACCCACCAGCCGGCCCACTCACCCCGCGCCAGCCCGCAGCCGCGCGCCCCCCCCCCCCTCTTTCCTGCTGACACGTGGGGCCCGCCATCCTTCTTCCTCCTCACGCCCGCGCTCGGCCGGCCGGGACCCTTCTCACCTCCGAATCAAAATCGCCCCGGATACTCGCGTATCCCAGCCAAATTTCGGTTCTGGACGACGCAAACTCGATCACAACCAAAGGCTGCCCCTCCCCGGCTATATAAACACCGGCATCTTCCCGATTTTCACCCACAATCAGCCGCTTTTTCTTCCGGTGAGAACCCGAGTTTCTCCGGCCAATTTCGCTCAATCTTCGGTCGGGAATTCTGATCTAACACGCTGATCTTGATCCACCGCCTCCGGGGAGTCATGCAGGTGCAGAAAACTCGGTGGTTTGCACCTCAAACACAGCGCCGACGAGCCTCGCCGTGAATTCACCTCGGACCTCGTCGCCGATCGCTTTCCAGGACCTCCGAGCTCAAGAAAACCCCCGAGGTGAGATCCCCGACCTCCCCTCCACCGATCTATGCCATGAAATCCCAGTTTTAGGAAGAATTGACGAAGATCCGAAGCTCTCCGTCGAGATCGCCGCCTCCCGCCGCCGCGCGCCGCCGGGAAGCGCCGCCCGCGCTCGATCAGAGCGACGCGGCCACTTGTGCGCCGTTTATTTTAAATCGCACGGTAGAATTTAAATCCCCGCATACCGGTTCGGTGTTATAATCTAAGCCGTCTGTTTTAAATCGGACGGTCCACGTCAGCCCCGCGTAATAAAGGCCGGGATTCTTACGCACTACCCCCTGGGGTTCTCAGAAAATACGAGCTAGCCCCAGAAATTTCTGATCTAGCCCCTGGATCTTCAGAAATTCATGTAAATTCAATTAAAAATCAGTTTTAGCCCCTGGACTTAATAAAAATTTGCAAAACCCCTTTGTTATGCATAGTTAGGCCCCTGAGATTCTTAAAATAATATAATAGACCCTGTAGTTGGGTGAGTTTACCTTTTTAACCCTATGTGATATTAAATTTAGGAATTTGAATATGTGATTAGTATTTAAAATTTGAAAGATGGGACAAACACATGGTAAATTCAAATTTAAAACTTTCCTAGTACTTGGAAAACTTTGGAGTGAGGTAAAAATAGATTTTTGGCTGAAATGAATCTGTCTAATTGATTATTCACATTTATTAGTTATAAGGACACATTTTTAAGTAGAGAATAATTCTGAAAATTGATAAAATAAAATCAAATTAGTTCACATCAGAGGAGAAGTTCAAAATATATTATTTAATATTTTAGACCAAAACCTATTCTGTTTAGATGAGGTGTCTTACTATTTTCATAATAAAGTTCACATTTAGGCATAGGAAATAAATCTGAAAATATAGCAAGCTAGGTATGAATAACTAGAAAATGATAAATAAAGTTTCCAAAATCCAAAGAATTCAGTTTAGGGATGGTAGAAGGTCTGAAGACACAATTGGAGTAGGAAAATACCTTCCATGCATACTTGGTAGCTAAAATGTGTATCAATTGAATATAAGGAATTTATTTAAATTGGAAATTCATATATAGTACGCAAACATAAATATGAATACAAAAGTAGAAATCATATGCACATGTTTAAAAGTGCATGTAAGCCCAAAATCAACACACATAGAGTAACCACAACACATAGAAATGTGAATGGCTTTCATAAATGTGAATGTGTGGTTTGTATGAAGTAGAAGTGTGAACTATGTCTTATGGATTGTTGCTTTCTTTTGCTATGTGTGATGGTATGAGTAGAACCTGCTCCAGAGCAAGTTCTTCCTTTCCAAGATCAGGACTACCCACTCCCAGAGCAGCAGGAAGAAGGCAAGTGTCCTTGACCACTTTGATCCTATGCTAGGATGTGTAGATAGAATTATTTGCATTGTCAATTGAAATATGAAACCCATGCTAGGAAGTTTCCGTAGAATTGCTTTACCTTGTTTCCTTGTAGCTTGGGTTGGGATTTATTTTATCATGTCATTTATTTATATGCTTATGCTTAGACATGCTTAGAATGGGATAATTGGGATATGAGATCATTAATTTATTTACCTTACTCTTGAATGAGATATTATGAGTTATGTAGAGGTAGGGATCGAGGCAAGTTGGATGATTTGGTTGGTGCTGGGTGCACGAGACTCGGGTTTGTGTTTAGTACTTGTCTTGATCCTAAGGACCGGTTCATGGAGCATGTAACCTGGCTTTACCGTGCCAACCACATGCTGAGATGGGGCAGCTTGGCCAATTAATTAGGTGTATCCCCGGCGTAGTATGGGTGTGTTGGATGGTGCGGGGAATAGGTGTCAGCTGGACTACCATATAAACCGCAAGGCTCAAGAGGGGGCCACTGCAGCGGGGTTGGAGCCTCTTGTATGCTGTTAGGGGTGAAACCTCAGTGGGCCCACGCTCGTCGAGAATCCCTTTGTAAAGGCTTCGTAGTGATCTCTTGGCTACACACCTGGGAAGTGTGAATGTGGTTCGTAGCCACTGGCATAATGGAGGTTCTTTTAGTCCACCCGGCAACGGGGGATGAAATCACTACATGTAGCTACAGCTTAACATTGGAAATGATGTTATGGTTATTGGATTATGATAATGGGTTGGGAGATTGGGACCTTTTCACCTGTGTAGTAATGTAGGTGCTTAATAAGCTAAGGTGGTAGGTATTAATTGCGTAGTGCTTCAACCATGAGTTCAACCTCTCCTTGTTCTAGCCATGCATGTCATAACCTTCCCCCACTTGCTGAGTACCATCGGTACTCAACCTTGCATATTTGTTGGTTTATATTGCTTCTCAGGTCAAGAGAATGATGTGGTGTTTAATGACCAAGACTTTGGTCCCGAGGAAGGATTCTAGGTTCACGGAGTCCCCGGGCAACGCCTGTGATGGAGCCCACAAGATTTATATTCCGCTGCTGTTTTATTTACATGTTATGAACCTATTATCGTCATCGAGACGTATGCTTTGTAAGACATATTTATATTCGACACCTGGCTTGTAATAAATGATGCTTCACTATTTGTCATCACATGTATGAGAGAAAGATCCTGGCATACATGTGATATTCACTCGGTTGTTCTTTGGGACAAACCGGGTGTGACAGAGGTGGTATCAGAGCCAAGGTTGCCCGTAGGAACGTGGACCTAGGTAGAAATGGACGTATTTAAGGACCCTATTTTCTTAAAAACAATTTTACAAGGTGTGGGTTGAAAAGTGTCATTCAATGGGGTCACTTTCTTCATCTTACCCCAACTTTTAATCAAAGTAGGATTTTTGGTTTAAAAGTTTACCTAACTTAAGTTTCAAATGCTTTAATTTTTAGATGGTTCGCATGATTCACACCGCTCGCAAGTCCACAGGAGGGAGAGTTCCCGTAGTTGCCCTTTCCCAAAGAGAGGAGAGCCGTCCGGTGACGTACCTTTCCTACGAATTGGCAGTAGGAGGCTTGTTGCGCCGTCTTCGACGTATGCTCCAAGCCGCCGGCAATACAGGCAAGCTAATCATACACTATAGCTCCACCAGGACCATTCGGGAGAAGCGGGAAGAATGGAGTTCAGAGATGAGGATTATCCACGAAAATCAGCTGCTCAAGATCCACCGATCTCCAGCTTGTCGAGCAACACAGGTCGATGCGGAGAAGGATGTCACCTGGGAGGCCATCACCTGCCAGAGTCACGTCTACCGTCGCCACCTGGACAGGACTGAGTACATGTATGTCCTCCAGCGTGAGAGTGGTACTACGGAGTACAAGTACCCGCCAGTGCAGCAGGGGACTTCCCATGAGCACATGGACCTGTGCTTGGAGGATGCTGCTATGCTCAGCACTCGACTGCAGGAGTGCCAGCAGGAGCTTCAGGATGTTCGTGACACCCTGAAGGAGACAGAGGTGTTGCTTCGAGCCTGCTTGAGGGCGAGAGAAAGAGGAGATGAGAATGAACTGTGTGTCACCGTGAATGATACATGGACTCCTGACTCCCCAGATCGCCGGGCGATCAGGCGTCGTCGCACTTCTCCACCAGCAGCCTCCCAACCCAAAGCGGAGTCGGAAGGCAGCCACAATAATGAGGAAGATCCCGAGGAGCCAGCTCAGTGATACGAGTCGTGTAGAGTACCTCCCATAGTTCAGTAGGTTATCGAGTAGGCGAGTCAATACCTTAGATAATGGTGTGTTAATGTGTGGTGTGTGACGTGAGCTGTGGATGCCATGAGCAATTGTCCACAGCCTCGTCTTCAGGTTGTTTTGCTTTGGTGTGTGAACCCACATGAAATAATAGTGCATTTATTTTTGTGTGAGACATGAACCCTCAGAAAGTATAAATACAACAAAGCCTCAACCCTTCAAAGTAAAACAAGTGAAAGTAGTAAGATAATACATAATGCTTTAAACTGACATTTGGTTGATCATGCTAGATGACCGGAAAAGGAAAGGGTAGTGCTGCCAACCCCGCCAACAACAACGATGAGGCCTGCAACCCTCATCTTTCTGGAGCCAAGACAGGGGTGGACGCCGTGAGGGAGTTGATCCCATCCACCAAATGCTTGAGAATCAAAATCAGCTCATCCAGAACCTGACTCAAGTGGTCGCCAACTTGCATCAAGTTCCATCTCCACAAGCTGCACCACGCCAAACAAGGTTGAGTGAGTTTCTAGGAACTCAACCTCCAAAGTTTGCAAGTGCTGCTGAACCTCTGGAGGCAGATGATTGGCTAAAGACCATTGAGAGAAAGATGAGGATCATACAGTGCCAAGGGTATGAGAGGGTGCTGTTTGCCTCTCACCAATTGCATGGACCTGCTGCTGATTGGTGGACCGCTTACGCGGCCGCCCATCATGACCCTGAGAACATCACTTGGGAAGAGTTCAAGCGTAGCTTCCACAACCATTACATACCAAGGGGTGAACTCAAAAACAAGAGGAACGAGTTCTTGGGGTTGCAGCAAGGAAACATGACTGTGAGGGAATACCTCACTAAATTCACTCAACTATCCCGTTATTCCCCATGGGACATAGAGACTGATGAGCAGAAACAGGATTGCTTCGTTGAAGGACTTACCGCAGAAATGCAGTGTGCAATGTCCTCCAACGAATATGAAAGCTTCCAAAAGATGGTGGACAGAGCATTTGTTGTAGAAAGGAAGCTGAAGGCCTTGGAAAATGAAAACAAGAGGAAGGGGGGATGGTCACACCAAGCCTCGGGCAGCAACACCCGCCCATGTCTGATGCAGCAACCCGCAGGGCATACGAGTCGTGCTGTGGTACCCTACTCAGCACCGAGAGGGTACAACCCAAATTTCAGGCCTTCGTCAGCGCCAGCGCCACCACAACGTCAGTTTGTACAGCAGCCTCGCCCTACATACCAACCTCGACCAGCAGTACAAGGACCCCCAAACCAACCCCAAGACAACAAAGGCCAGGCACCTAAGGTTGGGGTGCAATGGTTTAACTGTGGTGAAATGGGGCACTACGCCCATAAGTGCCCAAAGAAGAAGCCCGTGCAGCCACAACAGCAGAATGTGATGCGAGGACGGGTGAACCACGTGACCATGGAGGAGGCGCAAGAGGCACCCGACGTGGTAGTTGGTAAGTTTTCTGCCAATTTACACGTTGCAACCCTGTTGTATGATTCTGGTGCTACCCACTCGTTCATTGTCCAAGGGTTTGTTAAGAAGCATGATTTAGCAACAACACAAATGAACCATATGCTAGCAGTAAACTCTCCAGGTGGAGAAATAAGGACAAGACAAGTGTGTCCCAAAGTGAACCTAGACATTAATGGGGTAGTATTTACTGCTAACCTCATAGTGATAGATTCACAAGTGATAGATATTATCTTGGGTATGGATTGGTTGACCAAACATAAAGGAATCATCCATTGTTCGACCAGAACGGTGGAACTAACTCACCCTAGTGGCACAAGAGTAACGTTTATAACAATACAAGAGCCTAGGAGGGACATTAAATTAAATCAAGTTGAGGTGAAAGTGGAGGAGATCAGTACCATCAGGGAATATCCAGATGTTTTTTCCGGAGGAGTTGCCAGGTATGCCTCCTGATCGTGAAGTGGAATTCGCAATTGAGCTAGTACCTGGAACAGCCCGATATACAAGAGACCTTATCGGATGGACTCCAAGCAGCTTTGAGAACTCAAGGATCATTTGAGAGAATTGACGGAGAAGGGGTATATTCGTCCTAGTTCCTCACCTTGGGGAGCTCCAGTGATATTTCTGCCCAAAAAGGACGGAACCCAAAGGTTATGCGTGGACTACCGTGCCTTGAATGAGGTAACCATCAAGAACAAGTACCCATTACCCCGCATTGAAGACTTGTTTGATCAGTTGAGGGGAGATTGTGTGTTCTCGAAAATTGATCTCAGGTCAGGATACCACCAACTTAAGATAAGGCAAGCCGATATTCCAAAGACAGCTTTCGTATCTCGGTACGGATTGTATGAATACACCGTCATGCCTTTCGGGCTAACGAATGCCCCGGCATACTTCATGTATCTCATGAACAAGATATTCATGGAATATCTGGACAAATTTGTGGTGGTTTTCATAGATGACATTCTCGTCTTCTCCAAAGATGAAGAGGAACATGAGAATCATCTAAGGTTGGTGTTGCAAAAGCTGAGAGAACACCAACTATATGCCAAGTTGAGCAAGTGTGAGTTTTGGCTGAAGAGAGTTCCCTTCTTAGGACATATAATATCGGAGGGAGGAATCTCCGTGGATCCTGCCAAAATCGAGGATATACAGAAGTGGAAGACCCATGAAAATGTCGGGGAAGTTCGAAGCTTCTTGGGATTTGCTGGATACTATCGACGGTTTATTGAGGGATTCTCCAAGATCTCGAGACCCCTTACCAAACTGTTGGAGAAGGGAATCACATTCACATGGACGCCGCAGTGCGAGACGAGTTTTCAGGAGTTAAAGAAAAGATTGACAACAGCCCCAGTGCTAGTTATGCCAGATATGCAGAAAGAACTTTTCGGTGTACTGCGATGCCTCTGGAAACGGGTTGGGATGTATTATCATACAAGAAGGGCATGTCGTGGATTATGCATCCCGGCAGCTCCGGACACACGAGAAGAACTATCCTACACATGACCTAGAACTAGCCGCAGTGGTACACGCATTGAAAATTTGGCGGCACTACTTGATGGGGAAGAGGACAGAGATATATACGGATCATAAGAGTTTAAAGTACATTTTCACACAGCCAGATCTCAACCTAAGACAAAGGAGATGGTTAGAGCTAATCAATGACTTTGATGTGGGCATCAACTATCATCCTGGGAAAGCAAACGTCGTGGCAGATGCTTTAAGTCGGAAAGTGCAGGTCAATAAGTTGAGCTTGAAGGACATGCCTGCAGAATTGAAGGACGAGGTTATAAGGCTCAACCTATGCCTTGTGAATAGTGGTGAAGACATCGCCATGGAAGTGGACTCCACACTAGTGTGGCGGACCGGAATCCGCTCATCCAGGATCGCAGAGGGTGGTGCCGCGCGATGCGACACCCGACAGCACACGTCATAAGAACACATTATATTACATGGGAAAAACAAACTGAATGTACAAAATAGTACACTTCTCAGTTACAAACTAGGGTCTTTTATTACACAGTGGAAGTTTCTTTTATACAACTCACGCCCGCCTATCTAGCAAAAGTCGGTTGCCCAGCCCTAGGGCAACCCACACTAGCTGCACTCCTCAGCTCAGCGCGGCGTGTACGGCTCCCACTCAGCCGTAGTCCCCGACGGAGGGTAACCCTCGCCGGTGGACTCGTACTCCGAGTCCGTGGGTGGCTCCTCAACTGAAAAACACTTAAGCAGCAACCGTGAGCACAAAGGCTCAGCAAGGCATAGCCGACTCACCTAAGCATGAAACTCTACATGAGGGGTACAATGGACATAGGATAGTAACATTTCAGCAAAAGGACACGCCTACAAGTTCATCCTTAGTTCATCTTTTAGCAACAAGTTAACAGTACATGAAGTCTGAAATTTAGTAAGCAGTATTTGGTGGCACACATGTAACAATACAATTATATCAACCAGCAATATTGAATCAACATGTTTCATCCATTAATCTACGTCACGACTCAGTGACCAAGTGGTACTCTTCACCGCAAGGGACGGCGAATCGACTCGATATACACCTGCAGGGAAACCCAAAGAGCACGTAACGTATACCCACCCGTGGAGCAGCACAGCATGCTCACTCGATGTCGTACGGGACAACCTTTCACCCAACAGCCCAAACGTCGAACCGGTCGCACCGAAATGAGCAGGAGGTTCCCCACACGGAGCATCTCTCTATGCCCGTTGGCAGATTTCCTCCTTGCTGCCCTCAGCCTACACCTATAAATCGGTGTGTTATGCCTCGACGCCCGGAGGTTTAGGCTACATCGGTTTATCGGGGCCCATATATCCGATATGCCTACGGTACGTTCAAACTTGATCAGCATGGGCCGCACACGGCTCGGTCCTCAATCGACACGGACAGGGCTGCGCACACAAGACCCCCTCTTGCTGCGCCCTAGCCCCTGCCTAGTCTCATTTTCATTACTGAAATGATCTCACATCACTCAACCGAACCCGTGTGTCCCAAGCCTATCTCGCGAGTAGATTCCAATTACTCGACTTGTACCGAAGTCCTATGACTCATTAAGCATAGCCGGTCTACTCAAGGTCTTAGACACTAACCTCACTCTTTTAGGAACCTTTGGTTATGCAAGTGGGGTTCCATCCATCCTATACCTAATGCACCATCATACTTCACATGACACATGTAAACAAATTAAAACTTATAAAAAGGTTAATGCAAACCGGGGCTTGCCTTGTTGCTGCTGGTCAGGGGTTAGTTCCTCTTCCGGAAGGAGGAAGTCCAGCACTTCCAGAGTCTCTTCTTCAATGGCTACACGTTTAATACAATACTACATGTTAATTTGAATGCAAAGTGTAAACTTGAATACTTATTTACTAATAACTCTAGCTAGCCCTCCCCTGTGGTTCTGAAATTTTTATTGTGGCTTGGTAGGGTCCTAACCCGAGTCTTGACCAAGTTTCATTTGAAACCAAGTTCATTTGAACCTTGTACAAATAAATGCCTCTTTGGTCAATAATTGAGCCTCTAAGTAATTCCAGGGTTTTTCATGGCTCCCACCATTACTTTCTGGAAACTAGAATTGAGGATGGTTCTGATGGAATTGGTTTCACGTCATTTGAAGAATTCTGCAGAAAGTTATGTCCTAATTAAGATTGGAGAAAATCTGAAAAATGTTTCTGTACATCTTTCTATTTTCTCTGGGCAGTTCCCTTAATCACCCAATTAGGGTAACTAAATAACTTGTATGAGTCTGAAAATTTTACTGGGATTCAGGGATTCTCCAATGAACCTTTCAGCCAAATTTCAGAATTTTTCATAAAGTAGTTCTCCAGATAAAATTCCCAACAGTTTAAACTCTAGGGATTTAATTCTGGAAAACTATTCACTTTCATGAGCTGAGTTTGGTATTGCTGGAAAGTGCTCAGAGAGCTAAATCCAACCAAATTTGGTTCACTCGATTTGGAGCTTTCTAGCCAAAGTTACGAGGATTTGAAGTTTGGAAGAATCCTGAAAATCGGGGAAAAAGTTTAAACTCTCGGGGCCTGCGGGGACACGTGTCGAGCGCGGAGGTGTCCGGCACACCGGGGATACCACACGTGTCGAGCGAGGAGGTGTCCGGCACACTGGGGATACCACACGTGTCGAGCGCGGAGGTGTCCGGCACACCGGAGCTCACAGGGTATTTTGCGCGCCAGCACAGCCAATCCCCGGCCACACCCGATCCCGGTTTAAATTCTTCAGCTGCTGACACGTGGGCCAGCCGGCTTAGTCTTCCTCCCGCCGTTCTCTCACGCCCGCGCCACCGACCTCGCCGGAGCAGGCTCGGGGCTCGCCGGCTCGCCGCTGCCGGACCTCCCAGGGGCTGAAACTCGCCGCCAGGGGGGTGTCGACGTCGAGGAACACGTCGGTGGTGTCAGGTCGGGCTGGGGGTGACCGGAAATAGCTCGGCCACGTGCCGCTGCCTCGGTTGAGGTTCGACATCGTCGACCGTGGTTTCTAAACCCGCCAACACCTCAAACACACGGCCCTACAGCATCAGTGTACCTCTAGGAAGCTCGACAAGGTGTCAAAAGGGTTCAGGGATGGCGGCAAGTCGGTCGGCACCGTGTGACCGATCGTGCCCGCCATGACCGCCCTCGATCGAGCTCGAAATTCGTCACTCCTAGACAGTTTCACGCTACGGATGCAGAAAGAACTTGATCGCCGGCTAGTCCAGCGTCTACGTGCAAGATTTGATGACCTCCGAAAGATCATAGAGCGAGAATTTAAAGAAACCGTACCGGAAGCTTGGGTTACGGTCGCCGGAGCAAAAACTAGAAATTCTCTGCGGATTCTTCACGGTTGGCTTCCAAACATGGAGGAGAGCAGCACGGTGGTCGCGCGCCCTGTTGCCTCTCTCGCTGGACCGTGAAAACGCCTGTGGAAAGCTGCCCACGGGCGCCTGACTCTCGGCTGAGGCTAGGTCGCCATGGTGGCAATCGTTTTTGGGCAAAGGAGGTCGGAGCTCGAGGTTTCTGGAATTGGAGAAGTGGAGTGCGAGCTCAGGTGGCTGTCTAGCAGCTCAGGGACGAAGGAGGAGATGGTTTTTGCTGGTTTTCCCGATTGAGCAGAGAGCTGCGGCGAGAAACAATGCCGCTGCTCGGGTTTGCCCGCGAGAAGATAAAGCCGGCTGACTCCTGCTCGGCTGAGGCGGTGCCGGTCGCGTGGGGGCGCGAGCCAGCCGCCCTGGGTGCCAGCGCGCGGAGAGGGAAGCAGCTGGTGGCGCCGGTAGCTGCTCGGTGGCACAGCCGACAGCTGCTCGGTGGAATTTCCCACCGAGACTCAGACTTTGGGTGCAAGTTTCTCCTTCTCCCCTTTATGACAGGTAGGTCCCACCCGGGGTTTTAACCTCTGAAATTTACTCCTAATCACTGTTGTAAACAGTGAGCCCCATAATACCCCTGGTGATTCAAATTATTCACCCCTGAGCCATTTGAATCGAATAGAAGTCAAATTGGGTTCGGTTTGAGTGAATTTCAGCACAAGTTCAGTTTTGAATTCAAATAAAGTTTGAATTCGTCCCACTTAGCTCATGTCAAGATCAACTCCGAATGGAGTGAAAATTGGTGTGGTGTGGCGATGAACACTTCAAATGTGTGCCAAAACTGAGGCCCTTACATTCCTCCCCCCTTAAAAGAATCTCGTCCCGAGATTACAAAAGAAGAGATAGCGATGTAGTAGGGACTTACTCATGTTGAGAAGCCATGAACTTCGGGTAATTTGAACGAAGGAATTCCTCGCTCTCCCACGTCGCTTCTTCCACAGTGTGGTTACTCCAGAGGATCTTGTAGAACCACAACGTTCTGCTACGCGTGGTTCGGGCTTTCTCATCAAGGATTTCCACCGGATACTCATCATATGTTAAATCCGGTTTCAACTCGCCGATGTCTTCGGTAGGAACAGCAGCTGTATGCTTCAAACATTTTCGCAGTTGCGAAACATGGAAAACATCATGGACACCAGCCAGAGATGCCGGTAGCTCCAATCTATACGCTGCTGGTCCACACTTCTCGGTGATAGCATAGGGTCCAATGAAACGGGGAGCGAGCTTTCCCTTCACACCGAACCGGTGCACGCCCTTCATCGGAGACACGCGTAGGTACACGTGTTCCCCAACGTCAAAGTGCAACGGCCTACGCCTCTTATCAGCGTAGCTCTTCTGTCGGGATTGAGCGGCTTTTAAATTGGCTTGAATTGTCCGAACGCGCTCTTCGGCGTCGTTCACCACATCAACCCCGAATGTGACTCTTTCACCGGACTCGCACCAATTTAATGGGGTGCGGCACTTGCGACCGTAGAGAGCTTCGTAGGATGCCATCTTGATACTCGCCTGATAGCCGTTGTTGTACGAGAATTCCGCCAATGGTAGGTGATTATCCTAGTTCCTACCATGGTGGATGGCACATGCTCTCAACATGTCCTCCAGAACTTGATTCACCCTCTCTGTCTGGCCATCTGTCTGAGGGTGGTAGGCGGAGCTCCTAATCAGTTTAGTACCCAAAGCAGCGTGCAACTGCTCCCAAAAGCGAGATACAAACAATGCACCTCGGTCTGAGACTAGGGTCTTGGGTACACCATGCAGGCATAGTATCCTGGCAATGTATAACTCCGCATATCGGTTGGCATGAAAATGTGTATGTACGGGGATGAAGTGAGCTGACTTGGTCAGTCGGTCAAGATCACCCAAATGGAATCATGTTTGTTGGATGTTAAGGGTAATTCCACGATGAAATCCATGCTCACATCTTCCCATTTCCATGCTGGAATCTTCAGGGGTTACAGCAGCCCTGATTTCCTCATATGATCAGCCTTCACTCGTCTACACGTATCACACTCGGATACGTACTTAGCTACCTCCCGCTTCATCCGTGTCCACCAAAATTTCTTTTTCAAATCTTGGTACATTTTGTTGCTGCCCGGATGAATGGAGTACTTGGACAAGTGAGCTTCATCGAGGATCTTCTTTCTCAACTCCATATCCCGGGGTACGACTATACGGTCATTGAACCACAGCGTCCCCTCATCATCCTTCCGGAAACATTTGATTTCCCCGTTGTCTATCCATCTCCGTAGATGTGCCATGCCTTTATCATTTTTCTTAGCTGCAATGATGTCCTCCCTAATAGTAGGGATGAGGGCAAGGTTGTACAGCGATCCATAAGGAACCAAGTATAAACTTGGCTCTCCCTCCTCCACCGGTGTAATGGTGAGGTGATGGACATGCGATTTCCGACTCAGCGCGTCGGCAACCACATTCTCCTTGCCGGGGTGGTAGTGAATCTCAATTTCATAGTCCTTGATTAATTCTAACCACCTCCGTTGCCTCATGTTCAGCTCCTTCTGGGTCAAAATATATTTTAAGCTCTTGGGGTCGGTGTAGAGATGCACCAGATTCCCCAGGAGATAGTGCCTCCACATTTTTAGCGCCAACACCACGGCAGCAAGCTCCAGATCATGAGTGGGATAATGCTGCTCATGGTTCCGAAGTTGGCGTGAGCCATAGGCGACCACACGTCCTTCCTGCATCAACACGCAGCCAAGCCCAATACTGGATGCGTCACAATACACGTCGAAGGGCTTTGTTGTATCCGGCTGAGCTAAGACCGGGACTGTGGTGAGATGCTTCACCAATGTTTGGAATGCTCCTTCACACGCCGTGTTCGAAACATATTTCGTCCCTTTCTTCAGTAATTCTGTCATCGGTTTAGCGAGCTTGGAGAAACTTGGAATAAATCCCCGATAGTATCCCGCTAACCCGAGGAAGCTTCTGACTTCATGGACTGAAGTGGGAGCTTTCCATTTCAGCACTTGCTCTATCTTGCTTGGGTCAACTGCAATGCCTTCCGCTGAGATGATATGTCCCAAGAATGGCACTTGGCTGATCCAAAACTCGCATTTGCTGAACTTGGCGTAGAGCTTGTGGTCTCGCAATCGTTGAAGAACGATCCGCAAGTGTTCGGCATGTTCAGCTTCTGTCTTGGAGTAAACCAAGATATCGTCGATGAACACTACCACGAACTTGTCCAGCTCCGGCATGAACACCGAGTTCATGAGATACATGAAATGGGCTGGAGCATTTGTGAGACCAAATGACATGACGAGATATTCATATAGTCCATATCTCGTCGAGAATGCCGTCTTCAGAATATCCTCCGCCAGGATTTTTATCTGGTGATATCCAGAGCGAAGGTCCATCTTGGAGAACACACTGGCACCCACAAGTTGATCAAACAATATGTCGATGCGGGGCAGTGGGTACTTATTCTTGATGGTGACGGCGTTGAGCGGCCGGTAATCCACACACAGCCTCAGGGTCTCATCCTTCTTCTTCACGAATAGCGCCGAGCATCCCCAAGGCGACGAACTCGGCCTAATGAAACCCTTGCTCAACAGATCATTGAGCTGTTCTTTCAGTTCCGCCAGCTCATTTGGAGCCATCTTGTATGATCTCCGTGATATGGGTGTAGTCCCGGGTGCGAGCTCGATCTTGAACTCGACATCCCGCTCAGGTGGCATGCCCGGTAGATCATCCGGGAACACGTCGGGATACTCCCGGACTACGGGGATGTCTTCTAACTTGAGAGCCTCAGCACTATTGATCGCTGAAACCTCTCTGACTGGATTATCTAATAGGAGGGACTGCGGACAGTGTAGTGGGGAGTAATGTTTGAAAAACAGAACAGTTCAGAGAATGTTTTACTCTGTCCTGGTTCTGGACAGTTTACCTTCCTCTGGGATTTCAGCCACCTTAAGGTGTGTTTCAGCTCTGGAAGTCTACAACAAAGTTATAGAGTACTTCAATACCTTTCCAGAACTATATAGCACACCTCTCTGGGCTAAAAGACCTGTGAGTTGTGCTCTGTTAAGGTTCGGCAACCTTGATGCCCAAAACAGAGCACTCTGCTTTTCATACTTTTGGCTATACTGCTCCACTATCCCATTCTTATACCCAACCAGGGTCCTAAATGTTGAACCTATAGATTTTAATTCTTTGTTATCATTATCCTCATGCATATGCCTACAATATCTCGGTACTACGTTCCTCACAAAAGAAATCCTAACCGGATTTTACCGGCATATACGTCTCAAATGTGGCACTAAACGGTCTCTCGCACACGTTTACTACACGGATACTTACGTGGTTAGTACCTGCAGAAGACCACACTGTGTGTTCACTCAATGGTTATTCATTTCAGGCAGTTCCATATTTGAAAGTAAATACAAACGCCCGTATCATTGTCATACGGCCGTCCTTGAGTTAGGTCACGTCTCAAGGTACGTGATCGTGTTTCAACACCACACGACGGGGAACCCGAGTAGGCCATGAACGGGTCGTCACGGTTGGGAATGTTATCAACCCAACAGATACCACCTACTTCCCTGCAGGGCACGCCGATGGCAAGCGCTGTGTATGTCCTCCTGGGCTATTTCTGGACAAACACACTCTCGCGTTACTGACCACGCGATGGGGTCTCCACTTACTTGCCTAATGCACGCTAGGGATCAGCGTTGCATATGAACTCAGGAACATGAAGAGTTCAAGAGTTTCATATTGACATCTCACACAAAGCTGTGAGACTCCATCCCTGCACCACGTTCCTCGTCAGGGGAGCTAACCGAAATTGAACCGCTTTCGGTGGCGTTCCTTACCATACTTACCAGAGCGTAGGTGCGTCGTTACATAATTGAGATTCAGAATTGTAACACATAAGTTAGTCCTTGCCACTTTAAGTAACTATGCTAATATAGTCCTTACTTGGGCAACTACCGAATCCTCACCGTATACCTAAGTTTTTCCCATAATGCAGTCCTTTAGTACTGTGCTATCCCCACTGCAGCTCTGATACCAGGCTGTGGCGGACCGGAATCCGCTCATCCAGGATCGCAGAGGGTGGTGCCGCGCGATGCGACACCCGACATCACACGTCATAAGAACACATTATATTACATGGGAAAAACAAACTGAATGTACAGAATAGTACACTTCTCAGTTACAAACTAGGGTCTTTTATTACACAGCGGAAGTTTCTTTTATACAACTCACGCCCGCCTATCTAGCATAAGTCGGTTGCCCAGCCCTAGGGCAACCCACACTAGCTGCACTCCTCAGCTCAGCGTGGCGTGTACGGCTCCCACTCAGCCGTAGTCCCCGACGGAGGGTAACCCTCGCCGGTGGACTCGTACTCCGAGTCCGTGGGTGGCTCCTCACCTGAAAAACACTTAAGCAGCAACCGTGAGCACAAAGGCTCAGCAAGGCTTAGCCGACTCACCTAAGCATGAAACTCTACATGAGGGGTACAATGGACATAGGATAGTAACATTTCAGCAAAAGGACACGCCTACAAGTTCATCCTTAGTTCATCTTTTAGCAACAAGTTAACAGTTCATGAAGTCTGAAATTTAGTAAGCAGTATTTGGTGGCACATATGTAGCAATACAATTATATCAACCAGCAATATTGAATCAACATGTTTCATCCATTAATCTACGTCACGACTCAGTGACTAAGTGGTACTCTTCACCGCGAGGGACGGCGAATCGACTCGATATACACCTGCAGGGAAACCCAAAGAGCACGTCACGTACGCCCACCCGTGGAGCTGCACAGCACGCTCACTCGATGTCGTACGGGACAACCTTTCACCCAACAGCCCAAACGTCGAACCGGTCGCACCGAAACGAGCAGGAGGTTCCCCACACGGAGCATCTCTCTATGCCCGTTGGCAGATTTCCACCTTGCTGCCCTCAGCCTACACCTATAAATCGGTGCGTTATGCCTCGACACCCGGAGGTTTAGGCTACATCGGTTTATCGGGGCCCATATATCCGATATGCCTTCGGTACGTTCAAACTTGATCAGCGTGGGCCGCACACAGCTCGGTCCTCAATCGACACGGACAGGGCTGCGCACACAAGACTCCCTCTTGCTGCGCCCTAGCCCCTGCCTAGTCTCATTTTAATTACTGAAATGATCTCACATCACTCAACCGAACCCGTGTGTCCCAAGCCTATCTCGCGAGTAGATTCCAACTACTCGACTTGTACCAAAGTCCTATGACTCATTAAGCATAGCCGGTCTACTCGAGGTCTTAGACACTAACCTCACTCTTTTAGGAACCTTTGGTTATGCAAGTGGGGTTCCATCCATCCTATACCTAATGCACCATCATACTTCACATGACACATGTAAACAAATTAAAACTTATAAAAAGGTTAATGCAAACCGGGGCTTGCCTTATTGCTGCTGGTCAGGGGTTAGTTCCTCTTCCGGAAGGAGGAAGTCCAGCACTTCCGGAGTCTCTTCTTCAATGGCTACACGTTTAATACAATACTACATGTTAATTTGAATGCAAAGTGTAAACTTGAATACTTATTTACTAATAACTCTAGCTAACCCTCCCCTGTGGTTCTGAAATTTTTATTGTGGCTTGGTAGGGTCCTAACCCGAATCTTGACCAAGTTTCATTTGAAACCAAGTTCATTTGAACCTTGTACAAATAAATGCCTCTTTGGTCAATAATTGAGCCTCTAAGTAATTCCAGGGTTTTTCATGGCTCCCACCATTACTTTCTGGAAACTAGAATTTAGGATGGTTCTGATGGAATTGGTTTCACGTCATTTGAAGAATTCTACAGAAAGTTATGTCCTAATTAAGATTGGAGAAAATCTGAAAAATGTTTCTGTACATCTTTCTATTTTCTCTGGGCAGTTCCCTTAATCACCCAATTAGGGTAACTAAATGAACTTGGATGAGTCTGAAAATTTTACTGGGATTCAGGGATTCTCCAATGAACCTTTCAGCCAAATTTCAGAATTTTTCATAAAGTAGTTCTCCAGATAAAATTCCCAACAGTTTAAAATCTAGGGATTTAATTCTGGAAAACTATTCACTTTCATGAGCTGAATTTGGTATTGCTGGAAAGTGCTCAGAGAGCTAAATCCAACCAAATTTGGTTCACTCGATTTGGAGCTTTCTAGCCAAAGTTAAGAGGATTTGAAGTTTGGAAGAATCCTGAAAATCGGGGAAAAAGTTTAAACTCTCGGGGCCTGCGGGGACACGTGTCGAGCGCGGAGGTGTCCGGCACACCGGGGATACCACACGTGTCGAGCGCGGAGGTGTCCGGCACACCGGGGATACCACACGTGTCGAGCGCGGAGGTGTCCGGCACACCGGGGATACCACACGTGTCGAGCGCGGAGGTGTCCGGCACACCGGAGCTCACATGGTATTTTGCGCGCCAGCACAGCCGATCCCCGGCCACACCCGATCCCGGTTTAAATTCTTCAGCTGCTGACACGTGGGCCAGCCGGCTTCGTCTTCCTCCCGCCGTTCTCTCACGCCCGCGCCGCCGACCTCGCCGGAGCAGGCTCGGGGCTCGCCGGCTCGCCGCTGCCGGACCTCCCAGGGGCTGAAACTCGCCGCCAGGGGGGTGTCGACGTCGAGGAACACGTCGGTGGTGTCAGGTCGGGCTGGGGGTGACCGGAAATAGCTCGGCGACGTGCCGCTGCCTCGGTTGAGGTTCGACATCGTCGACCATGGTTTCTAAACCCGCCAACACCTCGAACACACGGCCCTACAGCATCAGTGTACCTCTAGGAAGCTCGACAAGGTGTCAAAAGGGTTCAGGGATGGCGGCAAGTCGGTCGGCACCGTGTGACCGATCGTGCCCGCCATGACCGCCCTCGATCGAGCTCGAAATTCGTCACTCCTAGACAGTTTCACGCTACGGATGCAGAAAGAACTTGATCGCCGGCTAGTCCAGCGTCTACGTGCAAGATTTGATGAACTCCGAAAGATCATAGAGCGAGAATTTAAAGAAACCGTACCGGAAGCTTGGGTTACGGTCGCCGGAGAAAAAACTAGAAATTCTCTGCGGATTCTTCACGGTTGGCTTCCAAAATTGGAGGAGAGCAGCACGGTGGTCGCGCGCCCTGTTGCCTCTCTTGCTGGACCGTGAAAACGCCTGTGGAACGCTGCCCACGGGCGCCTGACTCTCGGCTGAGGCTAGGTCGTCGCGGTGGCGATCGTTTTTGGGCAAAGGAGGTCAGAGCTCGAGGTTTCTGGCATTGGAGAAGTGGAGTGCGAGCTCAGGTGGCTGTCTAGCAGCTCAAGGACGAAGGAGGAGATGGTTTTTTCTGGTTTTCCCGATTGAGCAGAGAGCTGCGGCGAGAAACAATGCCACTGCTCGGGTTTGCCCGCGAGAAGATAAAGCCGGCCGACTCCTGCTCGGCTGAGGCGGTGCCGGTCGCGTGGGGGTGCGAGCCAGCCGCCCTGGGCGCCAGCGCGCGGAGAGGGAAGCAGCTGGTGGCGCCGGTAGCTGCTCGGTGGCACAGCCGACAGCTGCTCGGTGGAATTTCCCACCGAGACTCTGACTTTGGGTGCAAGTTTCTCCTTCTCCCCTCTATGACAGGTAGGTCCCACCCGGGGTTTTAACCTCTGAAATTTACTCCTAATCACTGTTGTAAACAGTGAGCCCCATAATACCCCTGGTGATTCAAATTATTCACCCCTGAGCCATTTGAATCGAATAGAATTCAAATTGGGTTCGGTTTGAGTGAATTTCAGCACAAGTTCAGTTTTGAATTCAAATAAAGTTTGAATTCGTCCCACTTAGCTCATGTCAAGATCAACTCCGAATGGAGTGAAAATTGGTGTGGTGTGGCGATGAACACTTCAAATGTGTGCCAAAACTGAGGCCCTTACAACTAGAGCGAGACATACGTGAGGGTCAAAAGAATGACGAGAAGATACAAGAAATCAGGCAACTCATCAAGGAAAATAAATCCCCTGGTTTCAGAGAGGATGAACAGGGAACAGTGTGGCACGGGAAAAGAATCTGTGTGCCAGAAGTAAAGAAGATCCGTGAATTGATTTTGAAGGAGGCTCACGATTCCGACTATTCCATTCATCCTGGGAGTACGAAGATGTACCAGGACCTCAAGAGCAGGTATTGGTGGTATGGCATGAAGCGAGATGTCGCGGAACATGTTGCCCTATGCGACACATGTCAGTTGGTGAAAGCAGAACATCAACGACCCGCGGGATTATTGCAACCACTCAAAGTGCCTGAATGGAAAATGGGAAGAAATCGGTATGGATTTCATAGTGGGACTGCCCAGGACCCAATCAGTATATGATTCGATATGGGTCATCGTCGACAGGCTAACCAAGGTAGCTCAGTTCATCCCCGTCAAAGAAAGCTACAGCGGATCCAAATTGGCGGAGTTGTACATGTCAAGGATCGTGTGTTACCATGGAGTGCCCAAGAAGATAGTGTCAGATCAAGGGACACAGTTCACCTCAAGGTTCTGGCAAAAGTTGCATGAAACCATGGGAACCCATCTGAATTTTAGCCCTGCCTATCATCCCCAAACTGACGGGCAGACGGAAAGAACCAATCAGATTCTTGAGGATATGCTAAGAGCGTGTGCACTCAAAAACAATCGGAGTTGGGACAAGAACTTACCGTATGCGGAGTTCTCCTATAACAACAACTATCAGGCTAGTATGAAGATGTCGCCGTTTGAAGCTTTGTATGGAAGGAAGTGTAGAACTCCACTATTTTGGAACCAAACGGGGGAAAGCAAAGTGTTTGGACCCGAAGTACTACAAGAAGCCGAGGCGAAAGTGAGGGAAATTCGCAACAACTTGAGGATAGCACAGACACGACAAAAGAGCTATGCTGATGTACGAAGAAGAGAGCTCCTTTTCAACGTGGGAGACTATGTCTATCTCAAGGTGTCCCCTATCCGAGGACTTCGTCGGTTCAAGGTGAAAGGGAAGTCATCACCTCGATACATCGGACCCTTTCAAGTTCTGGAGAGGAAAGGCGAAGTGGCGTATCAACTAGAATTACCGGCTCGCCTATCGGATGCGCACGATGTATTCCATGTGTCACAGGTCAAGAAATGTCTGAGAACGCCTAAAGAGGTGTTACCCATGAATGAGGTTGACGTAGCTGAGGATTTGTCTTATGCCAAGCAACCATCCATGATTTTGGAAACAATGGAACGCCTCACAAGAAATAAAAGAATCCGGATGTGCAAGGTGGAGTGGAAGCATCACTCGGAAGAGGAAGCTACCTGGGAGCGAGAAGATGAGCTTAAGGCACAATTTCCGGAATTTTTTTCTTAGAACCACCAATCTCGAGGACGAGATTTCTTTTAAGGGGGGTAGAGCTGTAACACCCCAAAATCCTGTTAAGAGGGGAATTTAAAAACTTTTGGACGTATTGCATGTGTTCCAAAATTCAAATTCAAACTGGAATTCAAATTAAACTCAAAACAGAAATGAAAAAGAAAAAGAAAAAGAAAAGGAAAAAATAAAACCCCCCGGCCAGTGGGCCCAAACCCACCAGCCGGCCCAACTCACCCCCGCGCCAGCCCGCAGCCGCGCGCCCTTTTCCCTCTCACACACAGGCGGGACCCACCTGTCATCCCCAACCCCCCGCTCGCGCCGACTCCAGACTTTTCCCCGCGCGCGAGCGATCGTAACCGACCGGATTTCCGCGTCCCTCAACCCGATTCCCGGTCCCAGAAGGCTCCAACTCGATCTAAACAAACCCGCCGCCCTTCCCCGGCTATATAAACCCCGGCATCTCCCCGTTTTTCTCCACGATCCGCAGTTTTTCCTTCCGGTGAGAACCCGAGTTACTCCGGCCAATTTCGCTCGATCTTCGCTCGGTATTTCTGATCTAACGCGCTGATCTTGATCCACCGCCTCCGGGGAACCGCGCAGGTGCAGAAAACTCGGTGGTTTGCGCTTCAAACACAGCGCCGACGAGCCTCACCGTGAATTCACCTCGGACCTCGTCGCTGACCGCTTTCCAGGACCTCCGAGCTCAAGAAAACCCCCAAGGTGAGATCCCCGACCTCCCCTCTAACGATCTATGCCATAAAATCACAGTTCTAGGAAGAATTGACGAAGAACCGAAACTCTCCGGCGAGATCGCCGCCTCCCGCTGCCGTGCGCCGCCGGGCAGCGCCGCCCGTGATCGATCAGAGCGACGTGGCCGCTTGTGCGCCGTCTATTTTAAATCGCACGGTAGAATTTAAATCCCCGCGTACCGGTTTGACGTTATAATCTCAGCCGTCTGTTTTAAATCGGACGGTCCACGTCAGCCCCGCGTTATAAAGGCTGGGATTCTTACGCGCTACCCCCTGGGGTTCTCGGAAAATACGAGCTAGCCCCGGAAACTTCTAATCTAGCCCCTGGAACTTCAGAAAATCATGTAAATTCATTTAAAAAATCAGTTTTAGCCCCTGGACTTAATAAAAATTAGGAAAACCCCTCTGTTATGTGTAGTTGGACCCCTGGAAATTCTTAAAATAATATAATAAACCCTATAGTGGGGTGAGTTTACCTTTTTAACCCTATGAGATATTAAATTTAGGAATTTGAATATGTGATTAGTGTTTAAAATTTAAAAGATGGGACAAACACATTGTAAATTCAAATTAAAAACTTTCCTAGTACTTGGAAAACTTTGGAGTGAGATAAAAATAGATTTTTGGCTTAAATGAATCTGTCTAATTGATTATTCACATTTATTAGTTATAGGGACACATTTTTAAGTCGAGAATAATTCTGAAAATTAGTAAAATAAATGTAAAATAGTTCACATCAGATGAGAAGTTCAAAAATATATTATTTAATATTTTAGACCCAAAACCTATTCTGTTTAGATGAGGTGTCTTACTATTTTCATAATAAAGTTCACATTTAGGCATAGGAAATAAATCTGAAAATATAGCAAGCTAGGTATGAATAACTAGAAAATGATAAATGAAGTTTCAAAAATCCAAAGAATTCAGTTTAGGGTTGGTAGAAGGTTTGAAGACACATTTGGAGTAGGAAAATACCCTCCATGCACACTTGATAGCTAAAAGGTGTATAAATTAAATATAAGGAATTTACTTAAATTGGAAAACTCATATATAATATGCAAACATAAATATGAATACAAAAGTAGAAATCATATGCACATGTTTAAAAGTGCATGTAAGCCAAAATCAACACACATAGAGTAACCACAACACATAGAAATGTGAATGGCTTTCATAAATGTGAATGTGTGGAGTGTGAACTATGTCTTTTGGATTGTTGTTCTCTTTTGCTATGTGTGATGGTATGAGTAGAACCTGCTCCAGAGCAAGTTCTTCCTTTCCAAGATCAAGACTACCCATTCCCAGAGCAGCAGGAAGAAGGCAAGTGTCCTTGACCACTTTGTTTCTATACTAGGATGTGTAGATAGAATTATTTGCATTGTCAATTGAAAATATGAAACCCATGCTAGGATGTTTCCCTAGAATTGCATTACCTTGTTTCCTTGTAGCTTGGGTTGGGATTCATTTTATCATGTCATTTATTATTATGCATATGCTTAGCCATGCTTAGAATGCGATGTTTGGGATGTGAGATCATCAGTTTATTTTACCATACTCTTGAATGAGATATTATGAGTTATGTAGAGGTAGGGATCAGGGCAAGTTGGATGTTTTGGTTGGTGCTGGGTGCACGAGACTCGGGTTTGTGTTTAGTACTTGCTTAGATCCTAAGGACCGGTTCATGGAGCATGTAACCTGGCTTTACCGTGCCAACCACATGCTGAGATGGGGCAGCTTGGCCAATTAATTAGGTGTATCCCCGGCGTAGTATGGGTGTGTTGGATGGTGCGGGGAATAGGTGTCAGCTGGACTACCATATGAACCGCAAGGCTCAAGAGGGGGCCACTGCAGCGGGGTTGGAGCCTCTTGTATGCTGTTAGGGGTGAAACCTCAGTGGGCCCACGCTCGTCGGGAATCTCTTTGTAAAGGCTTCGTAGTGATCTCCTGGCTACACACCTGGGAAGTGTGAATGTGGTTCGTAGCCACTGGCATAATGGAGGTTCTTTTAGTCCACCTGGCAACGGGGGATGAAATCACTACATGTGGGTACAGTGGTGCAAACTCTGCAGAGTCAAAAACTGTCATGACAGCCGTGCTCACGGTCAAGAGCGGCTTGGACTTATTCATGATTAGAGGATGATGGCTTTGGAAGTTGTGGATGTTAAGCGGGGAGCTTAACTTTGGAAATGATGTTATGGTTATTTGAAACATGAGTTGAATTACCTCACACATGACTTGGAACTTGCAGCCGTGGTACATGCCTTGAAGATTTGAAGGCATTATATCCTTGGCCACCGATGTGAGATCTATACGTATCACAAAAGCCTCAAGTATATGTTCATACAAACGGGTCTTAATTTGAGGCAACATCGATGGTTGGAACTCATCAA
Organism: Neostapfia colusana; assembly: GCA_030760725.1. Lineage (NCBI taxonomy): Eukaryota > Viridiplantae > Streptophyta > Magnoliopsida > Poales > Poaceae > Neostapfia > Neostapfia colusana. The sequence continues at coordinate 94,926,655 of JASWHV010000007.1, read as the reverse complement.
CGATTATGATGTTGGAATCAACTATCACCCCAGAAAGGCCACTATAATAGCTGATGCGTTGAGCCATAACGGAGTGTGTCACCAACTCATGGTTCGAGAGCTGCCACCCGAGCGGCGTAAGGAGTTTAAACAGTTGCATCTCGGATTCTTGAACGAGATGGAAGTAATAGAACTGAACTCCTCACTAGAACAAGAGATACGAGATGGCCAAGCAACAGATGAGGAAATCAAGGAAAGAATCCTACAAGGCACAGAAAAGGATTTCAAGTAAGACGAGAAAGGAACGCTTTGGTTAGCGAAAAGGATTTGTGTGCCTACCGTGAAGCATATCCGCGACACGATATTAAAGGAGGCACATGACTCACCTAATTCCATACATCCCGGCTGTACAAAGATGTACAAGGACCTGAAAACATTCTATTGGTGGGATGGTATGAAAAGGGACATAGCTGAACTTGTTGCCTTATGCGATATGTGCCAACGGGTGAAGGCTGAACATCAAAGACCCGCTAGACTGTTGCAGCCAGTGAAAGTACCCGAGTGGAAGTGGGAAGACATCAGCATGGATTTCATTGTCGGATTGCCACGTCCTCAATCGGGTTATGACTCTATTTGGGTTATCGTGGACCGATTGATGAAAACAGCCCATTTCCTTCCTGTTAGAACCAAGTACGGCATCACACAATGTAACACTCTCAAATTCATTTCCATGCATTGCATACATTTTTCATGTAGAGAAACATTATAAAAGTAGTAGAAATGGAGAAAGAACTATAGAAATGGAGAAAGAACATGTAGGATCGAAGTACACGTGTAAAGCTACCAGAGGGGGTGAATGGTAGATAAAACTTTTCAGCGGAAGCAACATAACACTCTTCAGCAGAAAACCGATCTGTTAAAGAAACCGTGTGTGCGACTAATCTAAACGTGTTAAACTGTTACAAAACTAGTATATATTGTATATAATCAATTCATGAAGACGTCACAACAAGAATCATGAAAATCCGTTGAGAGAAACTCAAGTTACGATCGAAAGATCGAACAAAGGTCAATCTGTCCTACGCAATAAAAACAGTTTTGGAATACTACAAAGAAACTCATGTATATCAGAAACCACAAATTAAATGAACGTGAAGTTTTCACAGATGATAGATAATCAAGTTTTGAAGACAACCCAAAAAGAATCACATCAATTGGATCTGTAAAACTCGAGTTATGATAAAACCACCGAAGCAAGGTAGTGCTGAACAGAAACTCGACGAGAAAAACTTGTCTGAAACAAGTCGGACGAACAAGGCACAAAAGTTCCTTTAGAATACGAATTTTATTTATCAAAACACAAGAGGAACAGCCCCAAAGTCGTGCCCCACGAGCTCCGGCCTCCCTTGCTTATATAACCAGCCCGAAGGCCAACTCAACTCAAACTAGGACTCCTACTCCTACTTGGATTCAAACTGTAACTTTCCAATACTGCTTAGGACTCTTCTATACACAGATAGAATCAATCTTAAGACTTCCAAACACCTTAGGAACGTATCACACATTCCTAAAATAACTCAAATTCGTGACCCACACGAAATCCTATCATAACCAACTCAAAACTTTCCAAATTTGAGTCAAACACGACTCAGCCGCAGCCTGAGTCCATAACATAGTCGGTTGGACCTTTCCGACCAATCTTTACGTCCACATCTCTTCATCACGCCTTGGAACCATGCAGCCACGTCCATGCACTGCTTGCACACGTGCAAACATCTTCCAATGACGTCCAAGATACCTTCATATGCATTGTTCTCGATTCAAACATACTGCGCAACCTCCCGATCAACTCAACCACAATTCCTCCCGAACTTGGTTGTTGAACCTCATCTTCTCCCTAAGACTAGTTCAATGGATCCCGTCACCAGCCATGTCTTGAACTCAATCATCACATGCACATGAATAAACAACCAATACATCCGAGCACAAGTCCTCAACTTGACTCTCTTTATTTCCGAAACTACAACATCTTACGTGAGCACCTCACATAAGCATGTTGTAAACCATAGCAAAACGATATCAGCCATAACCATCAAAAGACACAAAGAACTTAGTAAAATAATACTAAGCAAACTTTCCATAAGAGTAAAGCAAGTTCGAAACATTGCAAGTTAAAAGCAGAACCATTGCAATCAAGCTCCGAACGTTACCAAAGCTAACCGGACCTTATCAAAGCTAGTCGGACCTAGCGCCGGAGCTTACTAAAGCTTAGTCGGACCTAGCACGGCACATACCAAAGCTAGTCGGACCTAGCACCGGAGCTAGCAAAAACAAGTCGGACCTAGCCAAAATAAGTAAACCTAGACAAAGCAAGTCGGACCTTGCCGGAGCTACCCAAAACAAGTCGGACCTATCGTCAGACCTTGCAGGAGCTCGGACCTAGAGTCAGACCTTGTTAAAAAGGTGTTTATGTAGTATTCAAAACTTTTATCGTCAAAGCCAATGTATTCAGCACACATAGGTCTCACAGAACCATAGAAATGGAGGAAGGAACCATAGAAATGGAGAAAGGACCATAGAAATGGAGGAAGGAACTATAGAAATGGAGAAGGGCATATAGAAATGAAGAATGGGGCATAGAAATGGAGAAGGGCAAATAGAAATGGAGAATGGGGCATAGAAATGGAGAAGGGAAATGTAGAAATGTAGAGTGAGACATAGAAATGGAGAGAGTAATGTAGAAATCGAGCAAGTGACATAGAAATGGTGAGCAATGGGAAAAAGATAGCTGAAATAAGACATTCCCAAATTTCCCCAAATTTCCCGCAAAATTTCCAAATTCCACAATTCCCCAAAAAAGGGGAATTTTCCCCACATTTGGGGAACCCCCCCATTGCTGCTGCACCAAATAAAAAGGGGAAAAGTTTGTTAGGATTTAGTTCCAATTGGAGTAGGATTCTTCCCTCTCCCCCCCCCCTTATATATAGAACCCAATCCCCCCCTTTTGGCCACAGCCCTCCCCTCCTCTCCCCCCAAGTCGGCGACTTGGCCCCCCCAACTCGCCGAGTTGGCACCCCCCTCGCCGGAGTTTGGTTGCTGATGAGCCCCGCCGGTGAGCCCCGCCGTCGAGCCGCGCCGTCGAGCCCCTCCTTCGAGCCCCGCTGTCGAGCCCCACCATCGAGCCCCCACCATCGAGCCCCGCCGTCAAGCCCCGTCGTCGAGCCCCATCGTCGAGACCCGCCGACGAGCCCCGTCACGCCTCGCCGTCACCAGAAAAGAACCGACGATCTGTCCTGCCCTAATCTTCCATAGAAAATTTTACCGCTGCTGCCATTGCTACAAGGAAGGCCCTGCCACCAAAAGGAAGTGAGGTAGGTCCCCATTACCCATCGTACGATGTCGCCGCTGTTTCTACGCATCCGTTTTCTTCGCCCCCTTCGAACAGAAATGTTTTCGTGTGGACAGATCACGTTTTGATCGATTTTTGATGGTGGAATTGGTCTAGATCTTGAGTCAAGATCATCACCATGTCCACACTTCATCCCAGCACCCTTGCTCGTCATAAAACCCCATGAAAGCCCATTAAAACTTGCAAGAACACGTACAACCTGGTTAAATAAAATAGCACCATAGGATTTGCATCCATCTACTCTATTGCATCTTGAGTAAAGTCTGTGCATGATGATTGATTGCTGTGAATTTTGTATGTGCATGATCATGAGTAGAAGAACAAGATCAAGAGGCCATCTACGAGGAACTACAGCACCAAGACTTCGAGACGCTTGAACCACAAGGACCACGGGAGCAAGGAAAGTGCCCCTCGACCATATTGATCCCATGTTTTGAAACTGTTTTGTTTGCAAAAACTCGTATGCTTGAGTCAACTTGATGGTACACCCTTTTATAGGAGTTTACTAGTTTTGTTAACCATCCTTGTCGCCGGGAAAGTTGATGAATCGGGATGGTCGTTTATCCTTTATGCTTCGCTTAATCTACGGGATACGGGAAGCTGAATTAAAACATGTCTATCTACTGCACTCATATGAATAATGATGATGAGAACTTGATGATGTTAATAAGCAAGGAATCAGGGAGATCTAGGCAAGCTTGGTTCGTGGATGTTGCTGAATGAGATGGTGGTTTACTTGCCGTAGATCTAAGGAACGGTTCATGCCAGCACATGCCAGAAAAACAGTGCCACCACAAGGCCAAATATGGGTGCGGCTTAGCTGACTAATTAGGTGTGTTGCTAGCTTGTTATGGACCGTGGATGGTGCGGGGAATGGGAGTTAATAGGGACTGCCCTGGGAACTGCATGGCACAAGAGGGGGGCCCGTGGGTGGGAGAATGGTGATTCGAGCATGCCGGTGAAACCTCAGTGAGTCCATACATCTAGTAGCCCCTTTGTAAAGACTATTTTATGATCTCTTGGCCATACACCGACAGTTGTGTACTGGTATAATGGAGGTTCTGCAGCCACCGACTGGTGACGAAATCACGAACTTGTGGGTAAAGTGGTGCCACCTCTGCAGAGTGTAAAACTGTCATGATAGCCGTGCTTCCAGTCACAAGCACCTGGCCAACTCACATGATTAGAGGGAAAACTTTGGATGGTTGTTCGGTAAGGTAATGGTATGGTCATTGGGATTGGTTTTGGAACTGTTTGAGTCATGAAAATGAATTTGGTTTCGGTTATATGAATATGAGATGGTTATGAATGTTTATGAGTATGAGATGAACTTGAGAAAGACAGATGGCTGATTGAGACTTGATAAGTGGTGAATTATGATGAGAAAATGTTGCTGAATTACTTGGTCATGTTGGTATAAATTTCACTTAGAAATAGTTGCTGTTTTTACCATGTTTGTGAAATAAAATTTGCTTGCTGCAATGAGCCTTTTTATTTCCTACCTTGTTGTAAGCTACATGTCATATTTTTCCTGCACTTGCTGAGTACGACATGTACTGACCCTTGCATCATCATATAAACATCAGCAATAGGAGAATAGGACCATGTGGAGTACTAGGCATGCGAACTACCGTCGACATGCCTGTGGAGTTGAAGTTGGATCCTGCTATCTTTAGTCACTTTCCGCTGTCGTGTAGAGTCTCCGCTGCAAGAATAAGATAGACATTCATGAGTAAGACATTGAGTCATTGTAATAAAGTACTTAAACACTATTTATTCGTGGTTAAATTCTGAATTTAGTTTGTGGATTACATGTGTATGTGTGATGAACATCCTGGGCACACGTATGCATTCACTTGGTTCTATTTTCGGAACCGGGTGTCACAGATTGGTATCAGAGCCACGTTGACCGTAGGACGCAAGGCCTAGGTAGAATAGACACTCTAAAACACATAGGAACACCCCTCTAAACCGCTATTTTCGAAAATTGCTTGCTGCCCTTTACTTGTCAATTCAACCACTGCAAAGTGCTATTTTCAGCCCCTCTTTTCTCTTCTTTTGGACAGCAACACTTTTGCTTTCTTGCTCCATAGCTTCTGAAGTTTTGGAGTTATTTATTCCTTCTCTAAAGTTTCTCATGCCTTATTTATAGATGCCGGTGATCAGGAGCACGGCACGCATAAGTACTCGTCCACCACCACATTGGAGTGCACTTAACCCCATTGAGGTGTCCGATGGACCATATTGAGAGGAGGTGAAGACGGAACCTCATGATGAATACGAAGTCAATAGCTCTATGCATGAGGAAGAGGACCCATTAGAGGTGGAACCATTCAAAGATGATATGGAGGATGATCCACAAGAACGGCAATGGTACGCACCTCAGGAGGAAATTCACGTGGGCTTACACCATGTGGAGCCTCATGAAGCTATATCGGGAGGAGATGAATTCGAAGAGGAGCCACCCCTTGCTGAGACAAATAATGAAGGTGATGAATGGGCCAACCATTCAGTTCAAGAATATCGATCTGAGGAATGGAAGGAGGACACATATCTAGGGAGCTCAAAGAATTTCTGGATTTCTGCAGCTTATACCCGGAATATCTTCTCAAGAAAGTCCCTCGTCTCGGACATGAAGAGTGGAAGGCTGAAGTAACCATCCTATCTAACGGTAGGGTTGTCACCCGGCAATTCTGTAACACCCCAAATTTTGATTCAAAACCCTAAACCATGTTCAGAGGGGAATTTAAAAAATTTTGGACGTGTTGCATGTTTTGCGAAAATTCAAATTCAAACTGGAATTCAAATTATACTCAAAACAGAAAAGAAATGGAAAAAGAAAAAAGAGAAACGGGAAAAAAACCGGCCAGTGGGCCGAAACCCGCCAGCCGGCCCAGCTTCCCCGCGCCAGCCCGCCCCCGCGCGCCCGCGCTCTCTCACACAGACAGGTGGGACCCACATGTCATCCCTAACCCCGCGACCCCGGACTCTCTCTCTCGCGCGCGATCTTAACCGACTTGAAAACGCGTCCCTCAGCCGAATTCCGGTCCCAGAAGAATCAAACTCGATCACAACTGACCCACCGCCCTCCCCCGGCTATAAAAACCCCAGCCCCGATCGGTTTTTCCCACGCGATCGCCGATTTTTACTCCGGTAAGCACCGAGACTTCGCTGGTGAATTCTGGCCGATCTAAGCTCGGAAACTCTGATCTAACTCGCTGGTCTTGATCCACCGCCTCCGGGGAACTTTGCAGGTGCAGAAAACCCGAAGACTTACGGTGTAAACCCAGCGCCGACGAGCTTCGCCGTGGTTTTGCCTCGGACCTCGCCGCCGATCACTTTCCAGGACCCCCGAGCTCGAGAAAATCCCCGAGGTGAGATCCCTGACCTCCCCTCTACCGATCTAGGCCATAAGATCACAGTTCTAGGCAGAATTCTCGAGGATTCGAAACTTTCCGGCGAGATCGCCGCTTCCCGCCACCGTGCGCCGCCGGCAGCGCCGCCCGCGCTCGATCAGAGCGACGTGGCCGCTTGTGTGCCGTTTATTTTAAATCGCACGGTACACTTTAAAACCCCGCGTACCGGTTCGATGTTATAATCTCTGCCGTCGGTTTAAAATCGGACGGTCCACATCAGCCCCGCGTTGTAAAGACAGGAATTCTTACGTGCTACCCCCTGGGGTTCTCTGGAATTGAGAGCTAGCCCCGGAAACTTCAGATCTAGCCCCTGGAACTCCAGAAAATCATGTAAATTCATTTAAAAATCAGTTTTAGCCCCTGGACTTAATAAAAATTAGGAAAAACACCTCTGATAAGTGTAGCTAGACCCCTGGAAATTATGAAAATAATATTATAGACCCTGTAATGGGGTGAGTTCATTATTTTAGCCCTGTTTAGTATTTAATTTAAAACATTGAATATGTGACTAGTGTTTAAAAATTAAAAAGGGGGACAAACATATTGTCAAAATTAAGATAAAGACTTTCTCAGTGTTTAGAAAATTTTGGAGTGAGATAAAAACATATTTTGGACAGAATTGAATCTGTTTAATTTATTATTCACATTTAGGGACACATTTTTAAGTAAAGAATAGCTCTAGAAAAATAGGGAAGATAATTATGAAATAGTTTACATCAGAGGCCAAGGTCAAAATATGTTATTCAATTATTTAGGACCAAAACCTATACTGTTTAGATGATGTGTATTACTAATTTCATAATAAAATACACAATTATACATAGGAATATAAATCTGAAAATATAGCAACTAGTAAATGATAAATGGAGTTTTTAAAAATTCAAAGAGTTCAGTTTAGGGTTGATAGAAATTATGAAGGCACATATGGAGAAGAAAAATACTATTCTTACATACTTGGTAGTTTAATATAAGGAATTTATTTAAAACTGAAACACACACACACACACACACACACACACATATATATATATATATATATATATATATATATATATATATATATATATATATATATATATATATATATATATATATATATATATATATATATATATATATATATATATATATATATATAGTATGTAAGTATAAATATGAGCACCAAAGTAGGAATCATACACATGTAAATAAAAGTGTGTGCAAGCCACAGATCAACACACAAAGTAACCACAACACATATAATGGTGAATGAATTTCATAAATATGAAATGTGTGGTTTGTATGAAGTAGAAGTGTGAACTATGTCTTATGATTGTTGTTTTTCTTTTGCTATGTGTGATGGTATGAAGTAGAACCTGTTCAAGAGCAAGTTAACCCTTTCCAAGATCAGGACTACCCATTTCAAGAGCAGCAAGAAGGAGGCAAGTGTCCTTGACCACTTTGATCCTATGCTAGGATGTGTAGATAGAATTATTTGCATTGTCAAATGAAATATGAAACCCATGCTAGGAAAGTTTCCCTGGAATTGCATTACCTTGTTTCCTTGAACCTTGGGTTGGGATTTATTTTACCATGTCATTTATTTACATGCATATGCTTAGCCATGCTTAGAATGGGATATTTGGGACATGAGATCATCAGTTTATTATACCATACTCTTGAATGAGCTATTGGGAGTTATGTAGAGGTAGGGATCAAGGCAAGTTGGATATTTTGGTTGTGTGCTGGGTGCACGAGACTTGGGTTTGTGTTTAGTACATGCCTGGATCCTAAGGACCGGTTCATGGAGCATGTAACCCGGCTTTATAGTGCCAACCACATGCTGAGATGGGGCAGCTTGGCCAATTAATTAGGTGTATCCCCGGCGTAGTATGGGTGTGTTGGATGGTGCGGGGAGTAGGTGTCAGCTGGACTACCATATGAACCGTAAGGCTCAAGAGGGGGCCACTGCAGCGGGGTTGGAGCCTCTTGTATGCTGTTAGGGGTGAAACCTCAGTGGGCCCACGCTCGTCGGGAATCCCTTTGTAAAGGCTTCGTAGTGATCTCCTGGCTACACACCTGGGAAGTGTGAATGTGGATCGTAGCCACTGGCATAATGGAGGTTCTTTTAGTCCACCCGACAACGGGGGATGAAATCACTACTTGTGGGTACAGTGGTACAAACTCTGCAGAGTCAAAACTGTCTTGACAGCCGTGCTCACGGTTAAGAGCGGCCTGGACTTATTCATGATTAGAGGATTGATGGTTTTAGAAGTTAAGCGGGGAGCTTAACATTGGAAATGATGTTATGGTTATTGGATTATGATAATGGGTTGGGAGATTGGGACCTTTTCACCTGTGTAGTAATGTAGGTGCTTAATAAGCTAAGGTGATAGGTATTAATTGCGTAGTGCTTTAACCATGAGTTCAACCTCTCCTTGTTCTAGCCATGCATGATATAATTTTCCCACACTTGCTGAGTACCATTGGTACTCAACCTTGCATATTTGTTGGTTTATATTGCTGCTCAGGTCAAGATAATGAGGTGGTGTATAATGACCAAGATTTTGGACCCGAGGAAGGATTTTAGGTTCATGAAGACCCCCGGGCAACGCCTGTGATGGAGCCCTAAAGAATAATATTCCGCTGCTAGTTTATTTACTTGTGATGAAGCATATTTGTCCATTGAGACATTTGCGATGTAAGACTTATTTATATTCGACACCTGGCTTGTAATAAATGATGCTTCACTATTTGTCATCACATGTATGAGAAAATGATCCTGGCATACATGTGATATTCACTTGGTTGTTTCTTCGGAAAAAACCGGGTGTGACAGAGGTGGTATCAGAGCCAAGGTTGCCCGTAGGAACGTGGACCTAGGTAGAAATGGACGTATTTAAGGGCCCTATTTTCTTAAAAACTATTTTCTAAGGTGTGGGTGGAAAAGTGTTATTAAAGGAGTCATTTTCTTCATCTTACCCCAACTTTCATTCAAAATAGGATTTTTGTTTGAGAATTTATCTAACCTAATTTTAAATTCTTTTGTTTTAGATGGTTTGCATGATTCGCACCGCTCGTAAGTCCACAGGAGGGAGAGTTCCGTAGTTGCCCTTGCCGAAAGAGAGGAGAGTCGTCCAGTGACGTACCTTTCCTATGGATTGGTAGTAGGAGATTTGTTGCGCCGTCTTCGACGTATGCTCAAAGCCGCCGGCAATACGGGCAAGCTAATCATCCACTATAACTCCACCAGGACCATCCGTGAGAAGAGGGAAGAATGGAGTTCGGAGATGAGGATTATACACGAGAATCAACTGCTTAAGATTCACCACTCTCCAGCTTGTCGAGCAACACAAGTTGACGCGGAGAAAGATGTCATCTGGGAGGCCATCACCTGCCAGAGTCACATCTATCGTCGCCACTTGGACAAAACTGAGTACATGTATGTCCTCCAACATTAGAGTGGTACCACGGAGTTCAAGTACCCACCGGTGCAGCAAGGGACTTCCCATGAGCACATGGACTTGTGCTTGGAGGATGCTGCTATGCTCAGCACTCGACTGCAGGAGTGTCAACAAGAGCTTCAGGATGTCCGAGACACCCTGAAGGAAACGGAGGCGTTGCTGCGAGCTTGCTTAAAGGCGAGAGAAAGAGGAGATGGGAATGAACTGTGTGTCACCGTGAATGATACATGGACTCCTGACTCCCCGGATCGCCGTGCAATCAGGCGTCGTCGCACTTCTCCACCAGCAGCCTCCCCACCCAAAGCAGAGTCAGAAGGTAGCCGAAATGAGGAGGAAGATCCCGAGGAGCCAGCTCAAGAGGACGAGTAGTGTAGAGTCTTTCCCCTAGCTAGCAAGAGGTCGAGTAGTCGAGTCGTTACGTAGTTAATGGTGTGATGATGCTTGGTGTGTGACGTGAGTTGTGGAAGCCATGAGTAATTGTCCACAGCCTCGTCTTCGGATTGTTTTGCTTTGGTGTGTGAACCCACATGAAATAATATTGCATTTGTTTTTGTGTGAGAAATGAACCCTCAGAAAAGTATAACCAAGCCTCAACACTTCAAAGTACAACAAATGAAAGTAGTAAGACGATACTAAATGGTATCAAATTAACATTTGTTGATTCTGCCAGATGGCCGGAAGAGGAAAAGGACGTGCTGCCAACCCCGCCAACAACAATGATGAGGCATGCAATCCTCATCTTTCTGGAGGCCAGGACAGGGGTGGTCGCCGTGATGAAGTTGATCCTCTCCACCAAATGCTGGAGAATCAAAATAAGCTTATCCAGAACTTGACTCAAGTGGTGGCCAACTTGCATCAAGTTCCACCTCCACAAGCTGCACCACGCCAACCAAGGTTGAGTGAGTTTCTAGGAACTCAACCTCCAAAGTTTGCAAGTGCTGCTGAACCTCTGGAGGCAGATGATTGGCTGAAGACCATTGAAAGTAAGATGAGGATCATACAGTGCCAAGGGTATGAGAGGGTGCTGTTTGCCTCTCATCAATTGCATGGACCTGCTGCTGATTGGTGGACCGCCTACGTGGCCGCCCATCATGACCCTGAGAACATCACTTGGGAAGAGTTCAAGCGTAGCTTCCGCAACCATTACATCCCAAGAGGTGAACTCAAAAACAAGAGGAAGGAATTTTTGGGACTGCAGCACGGAAACATGACTGTGAGGGAATACCTCACTAAATTTACTCAGCTATCCCGTTATGCTCCACGAGACATAGAGACCGATGAGCAGAAACAAGATTGTTTCGTGGAAGGACTTACCGCAGAGATGCAGTGTGCAATGTCCTCCAATGAGTATGAAAGCTTTCAAAAGATGGTGGACAGAGCGTTTGTGGTGGAAAGGAAGCTAAAGGCCCTGGAAAATGAGAATAAGAGGAAGGCGGGATGGTCACATCAGGCCTCAGGGAGCAACACCCGCCCACGTATGATGCAGCAACCTACGGGGCAGACAAGCCGTGCTGTGGTACCCTATTCAGCACCAAGAGGGTACAACCCAAACTACAGGCCACCCGCGGCACCAGCACAGCCGCAACGTCAGTTTGTGCAGCAGCCTCGCCCCGCATATCCACCTCGACCAGCAGTGCAAGGACCCCCAAACCAACCCCAAGACAACAAGGGCCAAGCATCTAAGATTGGGGTGCAATGTTTCAGCTGTGGTGAAGTGGGGCACTACGCCCATAAATGCCCAAAGAAGAAGCCTGCGCCGCCACAACAGCAGAATGTAATGAGAGGACGGGTGAACCACGTCACTATGGAGGAAGCACAAGAGGCACCCGACGTGGTAGTTGGTAAGTTTCCTGCCAATTTACACCTTGCAACTCTGCTGTTTGATTCTGGTGCTACCCACTCGTTCATTGCTCAAGGGTTTGTTAAGAAACATGACCTAGCAACGACACAAATGAACCATATGCTAGCGGTAAACTCTCCAGGTGGAGAAATAAGGACAAGACAAGTGTGTCCCAAAGTGAGCCTAGACATTAATGGGGTAGTATTTACTGCTAACCTCATAGTGATAGATTCACAAGGGATAGATATTATTTTGGGTATGGATTGGTTGACCAAACATAAAGGAATCATCCATTGTTCGACCAGAACGGTGGAACTAACTCACCCCAATGGCACAAGAGTAAAGTTCATAACGATACACGAGCCTAGGAGGGACATTAAATTAAATCAAGTGGAGGTGAAAGTTGAGGAAATCAGGACTATCAGGGAATATCCAGATGTTTTTCCGGAGGAATTGCCAGGTATGCCTCCCGACCGTGACGTGGAATTCGCAATTGAGCTAGTACTGGGAACAGCCCCGATATACAAGAGACCTTATCGAATGGACTCCAAGCAGCTAGAAGAGCTCAAGGATCATTTGAGAGAATTGACGGAGAAGGGGTATATTCGCCCTAGTTCCTCACCATGGGGAGCTCCGGTGATATTTGTGCCTAAGAAAGACGGAACCCAAAGGTTATGCGTGGATTACCGTGCCTTGAATGAGGTAACCATTAAGAACAAGTACCCATTACCCCGCATTGAAGACTTGTTTGATCAGTTGAGGGGAGCTTGTGTGTTCTCGAAAATTGATCTCAGGTCGGGGTACCACCAACTCAAGATAAGGCAATCAGATATTCCCAAAACAGCTTTCGTATCTCGGTACGGACTGTATGAATACACTGTCATGCCTTTTGGGCTAACCAATGCCCCGGCATGTTTCATGTACCTCATGAACAAGGTATTCATGGAATATCTGGACAAATTTGTGGTGGTTTTCATAGATGATATTCTCGTCTTCTCCAAAAATGAAGAAGAACATGAGAAACATCTAAGGTTGGTGTTACAGAGGCTGAGAGAACACCAACTATATGCCAAGTTGAGCAAGTGTGAGTTTTGGCTGAAGAGAGTTCCCTTTTTAGGACATATAATCTTGGAGGGAGGAATCTCCGTAGATCCCGTCAAAATCGAGGATATCCAGAAGTGGAAAACCCCTGAAAATGTCGGGGAAGTTCGAAGCTTTTTGGGATTGGCTGGATACTATCGACGGTTTATTGAGGGATTCTCCAAGATCTCGAGACCTCTCACTAAACTGTTGGAAAAGGGAATCACATTCACCTGGACGCCACAGTGCGATACGAGCTTTCAGGAGCTAAAGAAGAGATTGACAACAGCCCCAGTGTTGGTTATGCCAGATATGCAGAAGAATTTCACAGTGTACTACGATGCCTCTGGGAATGGGTTGGGATGTGTTCTCATGCAAGAAGGACATGTCGTGGCATATGCATCCCGGCAGCTTCGGAAGCACGAGAAGAACTATCCTACACATGACCTAGAACTAGCCGCAGTGGTACACGCGTTGAAAATTTGGCGGCACTATTTGATGGGAAGAGGACAGAGATATATACGGATCATAAGAGTTTGAAGTACATATTCACACAGCCAGATCTCAACCTCAGACAAAGGAGATGGTTAGAGCTAATCAATGACTTTGATGTGGGCATCAACTATCATCCCGGGAAAGCAAACGTCGTGGCCGATGCTTTGAGTCGGAAAGTGCAGGTCAATAAGTTGAGTTTGAAGGACATGCCCGCAAAATTGAAGGACGAAGTTATAAGGCTCAATCTATGTCTAGTAAATAGTGGTGAAGCCATCGCCATGGAAGTGGACTCCACACTCGAGCAAGACATACGCGAGGGCCAAAAGAATGATGAGAAGATACAAGAGATCAGACAGCTCATCAAGGAAAATAAAGCTCCTGGTTTTAGAGAGGATGAACAGGGAACGGTGTGGCACGGGAAAAGGATCTGTGTGCCAGAAGTAAAGGAGATCCGTGAATTAATTTTGAAGGAGGCTCACGATTCTGACTATTCCATTCATCCTGGGAGTACGAAGATGTACCAGGACCTCAAGAGCAGGTATTGGTGGTATGGCATGAAGCGAGATGTCGCGGAACATGTTGCCCTATGTGACACATGTCAGTTGGTGAAAGCAGAACATCAACGACCCGCGGGATTGCTGCAACCACTCAAAGTGCCTGAATGGAAGTGGGAAGAAATCAGCATGGATTTTGTCGTGGGATTGCCTAGGACCCAATCCGGGTATGATTCAATATGGGTCATTATTGATCGGCTAACCAAGGTAGCTCATTTCATTCCTGTGAAAGAAAGCTACAGCGGATCCAAATTGGCAGAATTGTACATGTCAAGGATCGTGTGTTACCATGGAGTGCCAAAGAAGATAGTGTCGGACCGAGGGACACAGTTCACCTCGAGGTTTTGGCAAAAGTTGCATGAAACCATGGGAACCCATCTGAATTTCAGCTCTGCCTATCATCCCCAAACTGACGGGCAGACGGAGAGAACCAATCAGATCCTTGAAGATATGTTAAGGGCATGTGCACTCAAAAACAATAGGAGTTGGGACAAGAACTTACCGTATGCGGAATTTTCCTATAACAACAGCTATCAAGCTAGTATGAAGATGTCACCGTTTGAAGCTTTGTATGGAAGAAAGTGCAGAACTCCTCTATTCTGGAACCAAACAGGAGAAAGTAAAGTGTTTGGTCCAGAAGTGCTACAAGAAGCCGAGGCGAAGGTGAGGGAGATTCACAACAACTTGAGGATAGCACAAACACGCTAGAAGAGTTATGCCGATGTACGAAGAAGAGAGCTCGTTTTCAACGTGGGAGACTATGTTTATCTCAAGGTGTCCCCTATCAGAGGACTTCGTCGGTTCAAGGTGAAAGGGAAGCTGTCACCTCGATACATCGGACCCTTTCAAGTTTTGGAAAGAAAAGGTGAAGTGGCGTACCAACTAGAGTTACCGGTTCATCTATCGGACGTGCACGATGTATTTCATGTGTCACAACTCAAGAAATGTCTGAGGACGCCTGAGGAGGTGTTACCCATGAATGAAGTGGATGTAGCTGAAGATTTGTCTTATGCCGAGCAACCATACAAGATTTTGGAGACAATGGAACGCCTCACCAGAAACAAGAGAATCCGGATGTGCAAGGTGCAGTGGAAGCATCACTCAGAAGAGGAAGCTACCTGGGAACGGGAAGATGAGCTCAAGGCACAATTTCCGGAATTGTTTTCTTAGAAACACCAATCTCGAGGACGAGATTTCTTTTAAGGGGGGTAGAGATGTAACACCCCAAATTTTGATTCAAAACCCTAAACCATGTTCAGAGGGGAATTTAAAAATTTTTGGACGTGTTGCCTGTTTTGCAAAAATTCAAATTCAAACTGGAATTCAAATTATACTCAAAACAGAAAAGAAATGGAAAAAGAAAAAAGAGAAACGGGAAAAAAACCGGCCAGTGGGCCGAAACCCGCCAGCCGGCCCAGCTTCCCCACGCCAGCCCGCCCCCGCGCGCCCGCGCTCTCTCACACAGACAGGTGGGACCCACATGTCATCCCTAACCCCGCGACCCCGGACTCTCTCTCGCGCGCGCGATCTTAACCGACTGGAAAACGCGTCCCTCAGCCGAATTCCGGTCCCAGAAGAATCAAACTCGATCACAACTGACCCACCGCCCTCCCCCGGCTATAAAAACCCCAGCCCCGATCGGTTTTTCCCACGCGATCGCCGATTTTTACTCCGGTGAGCACCGAGACTTCACCGGTGAATTCTGGCCGATCTAAGCTCGGAAACTCTGATCTAACTCGCTGGTCTTGATCCACCGCCTCCGGGGAACTTTGCAGGTGCAGAAAACCCGAAGAGTTACGGTGTAAACCCAGCGCCGACGAGCTTCGCCGTGGTTTTGCCTCGGACCTCGCCGCCGATCACTTTCCAGGACCCCCGAGCTCGAGAAAATTCCCGAGGTGAGATCCCTGACCTCCCCTCTACCGATCTAGGCCATAAGATCACAGTTCTAGGCAGAATTCTCGAGGATTCGAAACTTTCCGGCGAGATCGCCGCTTCCCGCCGCCGTGCGCCGCCGGCAGCGCCGCCCGCGCTCGATCAGAGCGACGTGGCCGCTTGTGTGCCGTTTATTTTAAATCGCACGGTAGACTTTAAAACCCCGCGTACCGGTTCGATGTTATAATCTCAGCCGTCGGTTTAAAATCGGACGGTCCACATCAGCCCCGCGTTGTAAAGACAGGAATTCTTACGTGCTACCCCCTGGGGTTCTCTGGAATTGAGAGCTAGCCCCGGAAACTTCAGATCTAGCCCCTGGAACTCCAGAAAATCATGTAAATTTATTTAAAAATTAGTTTTAGCCCCTGGACTTAATAAAAATTAGGAAAAACACCTCTGATAAGTGTAGCTAGACCCCTGGAAATTATGAAAATAATATTATAGACCCTGTAATGGGGTGAGTTCATTATTTTAGCCCTGTTTAGTATTTAATTTAAAACATTGAATATGTGACTAGTGTTTAAAAATTAAAAAGGGGGACAAACATATTGTCAAAATTAAGATAAAGACTTTCTAGGTGTTTAGAAAATTTTGGAGTGAGATAAAAACATATTTTGGACAGAATTGAATCTGTTTAATTTATTATTCACATTTAGGGACACATTTTTAAGTAAAGAATAGCTCTAGAAAAATAGGGAAAATAATTATGAAATAGTTTACATCAGAGGCCAAGGTCAAAATATGTTATTCAATTATTTAGGACCAAAACCTATACTGTTTAGATGATGTGTATTACTAATTTCATAATAAAATACACAATTATACATAGGAATATAAATCTGAAAATATAGCAACTAGTAAATGATAAATGGAGTTTTTAAAAATTCAAAGAGTTCAGTTTAGGGTTGATAGAAATTATGAAGGCACATATGGAGAAGAAAAATACTTTTCTTACATACTTGGTAGTTTAATATAAGGAATTTATTTAAAACTGAAACACACACACACACACACATATATATATATATATATATATATATATGTAAGTATAAATATGAGCACCAAAGTAGGAATCATACACATGTAAAGAAAAGTGTGTGCAAGCCACAGATCAACACACAAAGTAACCACAACACATATAATGGTGAATGAATTTCATAAATATGAAATGTGTGGTTTGTATGAAGTAGAAGTGTGAACTATGTCTTATGATTGTTGTTTTTCTTTTGCTATGTGTGATGGTATGAAGTAGAACCTGTTCAAGAGCAAGTTAACCCTTTCCAAGATCAGGACTACCCATTTCAAGAGCAGCAAGAAGCAGGCAAGTGTCCTTGACCACTTTGATCCTATGCTAGGATGTGTAGATAGAATTATTTGCATTGTCAAATGAAATATGAAACCCATGCTAGGAAAGTTTCCCTAGAATTGCATTACCTTGTTTCCTTGAAGCTTGGGTTGGGATTTATTTTACCATGTCATTTATTTATATGCATATGCTTAGCCATGCTTAGAATGGGATATTTGGGACATGAGATCATGAGTTTATTATACCATACTCTTGAATGAGCTATTGGGAGTTATGTAGAGGTAGGGATCAAGGCAAGTTGGATGTTTTGGTTGTGTGCTGGGTGCACGAGACTTGGGTTTGTGTTTAGTACTTGCCTGGATCCTAAGGACCGGTTCATGGAGCATGTAACCCGGCTTTACAGTGCCAACCACATGCGGAGATGGGGCAGCTTGGCCAATTAATTAGGTGTATCCCCGGCGTAGTATGGGTGTGTTGGATGGTGCGGGGAGTAGGTGTCAGCTGGACTACCATATGAACCGCAAGGCTCAAGAGGGGGCCACTGCAGCGGGGTTGGAGCCTCTTGTATGCTGTTAGGGGTGAAACCTCAGTGGGCCCACGCTCGTCGTGAATCCCTTTGTAAAGGCTTCATAGTGATCTCCTGGCTACACACCTGGGAAGTGTGAATGTGGATCGTAGCCACTGGTATAATGGAGGTTCTTTTAGTCCACCCGGCAACGGGGGATGAAATCACTACTTGTGGGTACAGTGGTACAAACTCTGCAGAGTCAAAACTGTCTTGACAGCCGTGCTCACGGTTAAGAGCGGCCTGGACTTATTCATGATTAGAGGATTGATGGTTTTGGAAGTTAAGCGGGGAGCTTAACATTGGAAATGATGTTATGGTTATTGGATTATGATAATGGGTTGGGAGATTGGGACCTTTTCACCTGTGTAGTAATGTAGGTGCTTAATAAGCTAAGGTGATAGGTATTAATTGCGTAGTGCTTTAACCATGAGTTCAACCTCTCCTTGTTCTAGCCATGCATGATATAATTTTCCCACACTTGCTGAGTACCATTGGTACTCAACCTTGCATATTTGTTGGTTTATATTGCTGCTCAGGTCAAGATAATGAGGTGGTGTATAATGACCAAGATTTTGGACTCGAGGAAGGATTTTAGGTTCATGAAGACCCCCGGGCAACGCCTGTGATGGAGCCCTAAAGAATAATATTCCGCTGCTAGTTTATTTACTTGTGATGAAGCATTAGTGTCCATTGAGACATTTGTGATGTAAGACTTATTTATATTCGACACCTGGCTTGTAATAAATGATGCTTCACTATTTGTCATCACATGTATGAGAAAATGATCCTGGCATACATGTGATATTCACTTGGTTGTTTCTTCGGAAAAAAACGGGTGTGACAAATTCGCACCCACATGGAGAGCTACAAGGGCAGAAGCTAACAATGATGCTGCATGGGATGCACTCACCGGGCTGTGCTACGCCTTCCATAAGCAGCTTGAGGGCACCACTTTTGAGCTGCACCCGTGTCGGAAGAGTGGTACAAGGGAGATCATTGGACCCCATGTAACAGCTCTTTCCAACCCACAAGCTGCTGACAAGTCTCAGAGGTTGCTCGTGGAGTTAGGAAACAGCTACGCAACCGCACAAGAATAGATCCGTTACTCCGCAAGAAGCTGTATTTGCTGGAGAAACAAGAGGGGACTCGTGCCAACGCGGGACCAAATGGAGCACCAGCGTCATCTAACCCTACATGGACTGCCCACTCACCATGGCATGCGCCCATGTATGGACCACCCCCGTCACATGGCGAGAACAGCACCAGTTCACATGATTAAGTTTAGGATTCCCATTGAATAAGCTGTAATAGGAACGTTTAAATCATAGTAGCCTTGATATGAGTGGTGTGTTGAACTTTTGTGATGATTGCTAGGTTTGTGTGCTGATGTGAGTTGTGGGACGCTTCGCCGAATGTCCACATCCACACATAGTGGAGATATGTGAGATGCTTCGGCACGTGTTCACATCCTCATATAGGCTGAAATTAATAAAAGAAGTTGCTTAGTTCGTACACCTTGATGCATATAGTTGGGAAGTCAAATCTGAATTCTATCTCATATAATATCCGAAAGTAAGCCTTAAAATAAGGGGGGTAGACTTTCTCGCCAACCTTATTGTCCTGGATTCCCAAGGGATTGATATAATACTTGGAATGGATTGGTTAAGCAAGCACAACATATTGATTCAATGTGCTGAGAGGAGCGTGCAGTTGACAAATGAGCACAGTACTCGTATTGACTCTGAGTCAGCCCAACCGGCAACCGAGAAGGCTGCGTTGAACCACATCAAAGAAGCAACATTTGAAAGCATTCCGGTGGTTCAAGAATTTTAAGATGTGTTCCCGGAAGAACATCCAGGTATGCCACCCGACCGGGACATTGAATTAGCCATTGATTTAGTACCTGGAACTGCTCCTATAGCGAAAAGGCCATATAGGATGCCCGCTTATGAACTAGTGGAGCTCAAGAAGCAAATTCAGGAGCAGCTAGAAAAGGATTTTATATGCCCAAGCTCGTCACCATGGGGAGCCCCCGTGCTCTTCGTAGACAAGAAGGATGGGACCCAGAGGATGTGTGTGGATTATAGGTCTCTCAATGAGGTGACGATCAAGAATAAATACCCGCTGCCCCGTATGGAGGACCTGTTTGACCAAATGAAAGGTGCCCGAATATTCTGCAAGATTGATCTTCGGTCGAGATACTTCCAGCTGAAGATTAAGCCCTGCGACATACCCAAGAGTCCATTTTGAACACGATATGGTTCGTATGAATATACCGTTATGTCTTTTGGGTTAACGAATGCACCCTCATACTTTATGTACCTCATGAATAAGGTATTCATGGAGTACTTGGATAAGTTCATCGTGGTTTTCATCGATGATATCATGGTGTATTCGAAAAGCGAGGAAGAACACGAAGAACACTTGAGGTTGACGTTACAGAAACTGCGAGAGCATCAATTGTGCGCCAAGTTCAGCAAGTGTCAATTTTGGCTAAAGGAGATATCGTTCCTAGGCCACATCATCTCCGAGGGAGGAGTATCGGTTGATCCCAGAAAAGTGGGAGACGTTTTAAAGTGGAACCAACCGCCGAATGTGAGAGATATTTGGAGTTTCCTTGGGATGGCTGGATACTACTGCTGGTTCATCAAGGATTTCTCCAAAATAGCGAAGCCTATGACTGAATTGCTAATGAAGCGAAAATCATTTCAGTGGACACCAGTGTGCCAAGAAAGCTTTGAGGAGCTTAAGAAAAGAATAACCACAGCACCGGTTTTGGTATTGCCGTACGTGAGCAAGAGCTTCGACATATATTGTGACGCATCAAAACAAGGGCTTGGATGTGTGCTCATGCAAGGACAATTGGTAGCCTATGCGTCGAGGCAACTAAAGAAACACGAGCTAAATTACCCCACACATGACTTGGAACTTGCAGCCATGGTACATGCCTTGAAGATTTGGAGGCATTATATCCTTGGCCACCGATGTGAGATCTATACGGATCACAAAAGCCTCAAGTATATATTCACGCAAACGGATCAGAATTTGAGGCAACGTCGATGGTTGGAACTCATCAAGGATTATGACGTTGGAATCAACTATCACCCCGGAAAGGCCAATGTAGTGGCTGATGCGTTGAGCCGAAAGGGAGCATGTCACCAACTCACGGTTCGGGAGCTGCCACCCGAGCTGCGCAAGAAGTTCAAACGGTTACATCTCGGGTTCTTGAACGAGATGAAGGTGATAGAACTCAACTCCTCGATGGAACAAGAGATACGAGATGGCCAATCAATGGATGAGGAAATTAAGGAAATCAAGGAAAGAATCTGACAAGGCATAGAAAAGGATTTCAAGGAAGATGATAAAGGCACACTTTGGTTAGGGAAAAGGATTTGTGTGCCTGACGTGAAGCACATCCGCGACACGATATTAAAGGAGGCGCATGACTCACCTTATTCCATACATCCCGGCTGTACAAAGATGTATAAGGACCTGAAAACTTGCTACTGGTGGGATGGTATGAAAAGGGACATAGCTGAATATGTTGCCTTATGCGACACGTGCTAAAGGGTGAATGCCGAACATCAAAGACCCGCTGGACTGTTGCAGCCATTGAAAGTACCCGAGTGGAAGTGGGAAGACATCAGCATGGATTTCATTGTCGGTTTGCCGCGTACTCGGTCTGGTTACGACTCCATTTGGGTTATCGTGGACCGATTGAAGAAAACAGCCCATTTCCTTCCTGTTAGAATCACGTACCGCGTCGAAGAACTAGCCGAGATGTATATGGAGCAAAACGTGTGTAGCCATGGAGTTCCGAAAAGGATAGTGTCCGACCGGGGTACTCAATTTACCTCTAGGTTCTGGAAGAAGCTGCATGAAGCTATGGGTACATGACTGAATTTCAGCTCCGCTTATCACCCACAAACCGACGGGCAAACTGACAGGACAAAACAAATCTTGGAAGACATTTTGAGAGCTTGCACCTTGAAACATGGGAGTAGATGGGATAGGAGCTTGCCGTATGCTGAATTCTCATACAACAGCAGCTACCAAGCCAGTTTGAAGATGTCACCTTTCGAAACATTGTTCTGGAATGAAACCGGAGAGAGTCAAGTGTTTGGACCCGAAGTGCTGCAAGATGCCGAGAAGCAAGTCCAAATGATACGAGAAAACTTGAAGGCTGCTCAGTCACGACACAAAGGTTATGCGGACAATAGGCATAGAAAATTGACCTTTGAAGTGGGATACTTCGTGTATCTTAAGGTATCACCTATCTGAGGCCAACGACGGTTCAACGTCTAGGGCAAATTAGCACCTCACTACATCGGGCCATTCAAGATTTTGGGCAAGTGAGAAGTAGCCTGTCAACTAAAGCTGCCAACGCACCTCTCTGACGTGCACGACGTATTTCACGTATCCCAACTAAAGAAGTTCTTAAGAGTACCGGAAGAGCAAGTACCAATGGATGAGCTCGAGCTTCAAGAGGATCTGACCTACACGGAGCACCCCGTCAAAATATTGGACGTGAAGGAGAGGGTCACGAGGAACAAAGTGATCCGTTGGTTCAAGGTACAATGGAGCCATCACATGGAAACCGAAACTACATGGGAGCGTCAGGAAGACCTCAAGGTAGATTCCCTCATCTATTATCCATGCTATCGAATCTCGAGGGCGAGATTCAAGGGGGGTAGGTTTGTAACACCCTCAAATTCATTTCCATGCATTGCATACATTTTTCATGTAGAGAAACGTTATAAAAGAAGTACAAATGGAGAAAGAACTATAGAAATTGAGAAAGAACCATAGAAATGGTGAAAAGAACCATAGAAATGGAGAAAGGACCATAGAAATGGAGGAAGGAGTAATAGAAATGGAGAAAGAACCATAGAAATGGAGGAAGGAACCATAGAAATGGAGAAGGGCATATACAAATGGAGAATGGGGCATAGAAATTGAGAAGGGCAATGTAGAAATGGAGAGTGGGACATAGAAAAGGAGAGGGGAATGAAGAAATGGAGCAAGTGACATAGAAATGGTGAGGAATGGGAAAAATGACACGACCCCATCGGCCTTGTCGAGCCATGATCAAGCTGAGGGGTGCTGCGTTGCACAGCACCGGATAACACACAACAAGGGTACAAAGCGGAAGCAAAGTTTTATTACATAAACCAGTGTATGAACCTTTTTACAACAAAATATGTTCATTCTACACTCACGGGCGTAGACTACGCATCGAGTTCACGTTCAGCCCGAGAACGTGTCCCCGCTAGCACGCACACACACTAACACGGCGGCGTGCACGACTCCCACTCGACGGGGTTCCCCTCCTGGGTTTCCGTCTCCTCCTCGGTAGTCCCTTCCTCATAAAACCCTGCAAAAGCTTCAAACACAAGCAGTGAGCATGATGGCTCAGCAAGACTGAACCGTCTCTCCTATACATGAAACTTCTACATGAAGGTTGATAGGATACATGAGGTAAAATAAGTTGCATAGGACTCGCCTAATTAGTGGAACCTTACTTTCAAGTTTTAGCAGCAGGTTGTGGAGAACTTCACGCTAAGTCACATGAGAGAGCCGCAATCAAACAAGAAATGCCTTTCTCTCATGTACTTTGCCCAAAGTTGAAAAGAACATTAATTAGCTCTGATCTACAACAATTCATTAATAAGCAATGTACAGCTTTCAAATCTGCAAACTTTTAACATGTATCTAGCCTGTTATTTCTACGTCACGGTACAGTGAACAAGTGGTACTCACTGACCGCGAGGGACAGCGATTATAATCGATTGACACCTGCAGAGTTACACGAATAACCCGTCAAGTACGCCCGTACTCAATGTTGCTTACAGCAACCATCACGGACGTCGTACGCAACCACCTTTCACCCTTTAGCCAAATGTTGAACCAGTCCAATCGTCCCAAGAAAGAGGTCTTTGCGCGCGCATCCACAGTGTGGCCAGCTGATTTACACCTCGAGCTCTCAACCTACCCTCTGAACGACCAGCTATGCCTCAACACCCAGCTACCCGAGTTACATCGGTTTCCCGGTTCCCATATAGCCGGTAGGTCTTCAGTACTGTTCTATCTTGTTCAACAGGCCCGCACATAGCTCGGTCCTCAATCGACACAAGCGGAGCTACAGCACCCAGGCCCCAACGTCCTGCTGCCCTTACTCTCCGCTCGGTCTCATTTTTCTTGCCATGTGTTTCATTTGCTATCTTTTACCCGAGTGATGTGCCTCTAGCCTATTCTCGCGAGTAGTTCCAACTACTCGACTTGTACCGAATCCTACTCTATCTTAGCATTGCAGTGGCTAACGAAGTTTTCAATCTTAATCCCAACCCATGGTTTTCTTGGCTATGCATTTGGGTTTCAAACAAGACTCTAATGCAAGATATAAGTGGTACTCAAAGGAAGTTCTCAAAATAGTAACAATTTGAAAAGAGGTTAATGCAAACCGGAGCTTGCCTTGCTGCTCTTGCTCGTAGGCTAGCTGCTCTTCCAGAGTGACGAAGTCTAAGACTTTGGGTTCCTCCTCAACCTTAGCGACTACATGAGATAACATGTATATGTATTAATTTAAATGCATTTGAATTGAATTTAAACTTGTGACAACAAGTCTTACTAGACAGACTCGATGACTCTGAAATTTTTACCATGGTTTGGTAACAACGTAAACAGAGACTTGGCCAAGTTTAATTTGCAGCAAAGCTCATTTGAGCTCTCCACAAATAATTATGTACTTCACCTTAATTGGAGCTTCTAGGGTGTCCTAGGAATTTTCATAGAGCAATCCATGACTTTCTGAAAACTAGATTTTAAGAGGGTTCTAATGGAGTTGGTCTCCCTTAATTTGAAGGTTCCTAGCTAAAGATATGAGCTAAACAATTTCAGAGGAACTCTGAAAATGTTTCTGGACATTTTCTATTTTCTCAGGAACAGTTTCATTAATCACACCATTAGGTTGATCAAATGATCTCAAATGGAACTGAAATTTTTATGGTAGCTCAGGGATATTTTGGTGAACATCCCAACAAAATTTCAGAATTTTCCTCCAAAGGGTTCTCCAGTTAAAATTCAAAACAGTTTAAAATTAGAAGAATTAATTCTGGAGAATTAAGGATTTTCATGAAGTGAAACTTGATTTTCTAGAAATCACTTAGAGAGCTGAATACAACAAAATTTGGTTCACTCGATTTGGAGTTTCCTAGCCCAAGTTATGTGGGTTTGAAGTTTAAACTAAAACTGAAAATTGGGAAATGTTTAAAACGCTGCACGTGGGTCCCACGTACAGTGCTTCGTCTTCCTCTGCGCGCCAAACACCCGGCGGCGGCGGTCTCCGGCGAGACTCACCGGAACCATGTTCCCGGCCACCTCTCGGACGGAAACTCGTCGCCTCCCCCTTTTCCGACCTCCTGAACTCGGCTGTGAGCTCGCCGGACACCAGCGATGGCCGGAAACCTGCACGCAGCTGCGACAGCAACCGCTAGGCTTTCGGCGAGGTCGGGTAAGCTCTGTCCTTTACCAAGACCTTGGGTTTTTGGCCCCACAGCACCAGGGAAGCCCGAGGAAGCTAGAAATGGTTGACAACCTTGGTGAAACGGCCGGCAACCCCGAGCTCCACGGTGAACTGGGACCGTTTTCCATGGCGGCCCGAAGAACTGCCCTCTCCGACTCTATTCTCCATGATTTTCCTTCGTTTTGCTTCGAGGAGAGGCGCTAGGGAATGTACTAGCTACTTACAAACGAGCTTGGCTGGTAGTGGTATATGTGAGCCGAATTTGGCTCACAATCGAGCTCGGTTGTTTTCTACTAGGGTTCGGTAAACTGGAAAATTCTCTCTGTACAGTGGATCACTTGACGAATGGAAAGAAGCTACACGACCTAGAGAAGCTAGCACACCTTCCTTGTAGAGAGCAGAGGTGAAAGTGGCCATGGCGTCCTGTCCACGGTGAACCGAACCGATCACCGCTGCAGCCCTCGGTAGCGCGTCGGTGTTCTCGGAACTGTGCTTCGCCCCGAGTTACAAAACTTGGGTACGGCGAGAGGAATAGCTAGAGCATGTCCGGGCGCTGATGCTTGCGGTGTAAACCCCGAGCAACCGATGCTCAGCTGTCTGTGGTGAGGGAAAATACTGAGAGCGCAGCCGGCGGCTGTGTTCTTCGCGGGAACGGGGCAGAGAGCGAGGGACCGTGGCCTACAGGTGAAGAAGATCGCCTTTGGCAGCTCGTGGACTGATAAGGGCTGGCTGCCCGCCGAACAGCAGGAGCTGGCGTCAATCACACGTCAGGAACCGGTCGATCAGCGCGCTGGCGCTCTCCGGGGCGAAGGCTGACTCGAGCTGGGGCGGTTCTTTGAGTTTGAGTGGCTGACAGGGGGGTCCCACCCCTCATTTTAAGCTCCAAACTTTAATTTTCCTACTGCTCTAAACAGTAGAGACTCAAATGACCTTGCTAATTTGAATTATCTACCCCTGGGCCATTTCAATTGGATAGAATTCAAATTAGTTTTTGTTTGACTAAATTTCAGAACATATGCAGTTTGAAATTCAAATAAAGTTTGAATTTGCTAAACTTAGCTCATGTCAAGATCAACTCCAAATGGAGTGAAAATTGGTGTGTGAGCTCACAAAAATGTGATGAGTAAGAATATGCCTCCCATTTTTGAATTCATGGGTTAGAAACAGTTTGAATTTGAATTTAAGTTCAAACCACCCTTTTTCTAGTTATACCCAAAAAGACCTCAAAAGGTTTTGGATTTGGGTGAAATTTTGCATGGACATTCGTAGCAAAGTGTAGGAGTTTTTCATATGCTCAGCCCCTAGATGATGCATGTGGGAAATGCCACTTTTGCATTTTGTGAGTTTATTCCCTAATGAGCATGTTGATGGTGGTTACATGCTCTTCAATTGTGTTCATCAAGTTTCTTCAAATGAAGGGTGTGTGTGGTGATGAACACTTTGAACATGTGCCAAAAAATTAGGCCCTTACATTCCCCCCGCCCCCTTAAAAGAATCCCGTCCTGAGATTATAAGGTGAAAATGAGAGAGGTGACGGTGGAAAATTTACCGTATATGCGACGTGAAAAGTCAGGGTAGTTAGCGCGAAGAAATCCTTCGCTCTCCCATGTCGCTTCTTCTACGGAGTGATTACTCAATAGAACTTTGTAGAACCACAATGTATGGTTGCGTGTGGTTCGGGCCTTTTCATCTATAATCTGAACCGGTTCCTCCCGATGCATGAGATCCGGTTTCTGTTCTTCTATATCCTCCAGCTGAATGGTAGTTGATAGCTTGAGACACTTCCTCAGCTGGGAGATGTGAAAGACGTCATGCACACCGGAGAGTGCTTCTGGTAAATTCAGCCGGTATGCTACTGATCAACATCTTTCGGTAATCTGAAATGGTCCGATGAATCGGGGTGCAACCTTTCCCCTCACTCTGAATCTGTTCACGCCCTTCGTTGGAAACACACATAGGTATACGTGATCCCCAACTTTGAACTGTAATGGGCGTCTTCTCCGGTCCACATATTGTTTCTGTCGGGATTTGGTGGCTTTTAGGTTTGCTTGAATAAGCCAAACCTTTTCCTCCGTGTTGTTGACAATATCAATCACGAAGGTGACCCTTTCGCCAGACTCACACCAATTCAGTGGTGTGCGGCATTTTCCACCGTACTGCGCCTCGTAAGGCGCCATCTTGATGCTTGCTTGGTACCCATTGTTGTACGAGAACTCGGCCAACAGCAAGTGATCATCCCAATTCTTGCCGTGGTTGATAGCGCAAGCTCGTAGCATATCTTCTAGAATTTGGTTTAGCCGCTCAGTTTGTCCATCCGTTTGCGGGTGGTATGATGAACTACGGATCAGCTTCATCCCCAACACAGCGTGTAGCTGCTCCCAAAAACGGGACACAAATAAAGTGCCCCGATCCGATATGACGGTACGGGGTACGCCGTAAAAACATAGGATCCGTGAGATGTACAGTTCAGCATACTTCTTGGCGTTGTAGTTGGTATTGACCGGGATAAAGCGGGCAACTTTGGTGAGCTGGTCGACGATCACCCACACAGAATCATGTTTCTGAAAAGTGGTGGGTAAACTGACGATGAAGTCCATGCTCACATCCACCCACTTCCAGGCAGGAACGCCCAGTGGTTGTAGCAGTCCCGGTTTCCGCATATGATCTGCCTTCACCCTTCGACATGTATCACACTCGTACACATACTTTGCGATCTCCCGCTTCATCAGTGTCCACCAAAACTTGCTTCTGAGTTCTTGATACATTTTGTTGCTGCCGGGGTGAATATAAAACTTTGACAAGTGAGCCTCATCAAAGATTTTCTTCCATAACTCCGAGTTACGGGGTACGACAATCCGGTCCTTGAACCATAGGACGCCGTCTCCGTCTTTCCGGAAACATTTCAGCTCCCCACTACCTATACGTCTCCGCAAATGCGACATGCTCTTGTCATGTTTCTGAGCTGCCGCTATCTCTTCATGGATTGTGGGGATCAAAGCTAAGTTGTAGAGAGCTCCATATGGAATCACATGCAATGGTGTATCGCTCTCTTCCAATGGTGTGATGGTCAGGTTGTTGACGTGTGACTTGTGGCTCAGCGCATCCGCCACTATGTTTGCCTTGCCAGGGTGATAATGGATCTCTATTTTGTAATCCTTGATCAACTCTAACCATCTTCTCTGCCTCATGTTCAGTTCCTTCTGAGTGAATATGTACTTGAGCCTTTTGTGGTCGGTATATAAATGTACGAGGTTACCGAGTAGGTAGTGCCTCCACATTTTAAGTGCGAGTACCACGGCAGCGAGCTCTAAGTCGTGAGTTGGATAATTCTGCTCATGGTTCCTGAAATGCCGTGATCCGTACGTGACCACTCTTCGTTATTGCATCAGCACACATCCGAGCCCAATGCCGGATGCATCACGGTACACATCGAACGGTTTGTTGTGTCTGGCTGCGCCAAAACCGGTGCTGATGTTAGGTGTTTCACTAATGCCTTGAACGCTGCTTCAAATGCTGGACACCAAACATATTTGGTAGCCTTCTTCAGCAGCTCTGTCATAGGCTTGGCAATTTTCGAGAAGTTCGAAATGAACCTCCGGTAATATCCCGTGAGTCCGAGGAAACTCCATACCTCGTGAACAGTTCTCAGGGATTTCCAATTCAGCACTTTTGTGATCTTACTCGGGTCTACAGCGATGCCCTCCTCTGAGATGATATGCCCAAGAAAAGGCACTTGCGATATCTTGAATTCGCACTTGCTGAATTTCGCGTATAGCTTTGATCCCGCAGCCGTTGCAAGACTATACGCAGATGCTTCTTGTGTTCTTCCTCCGACTTGGAATATACCAATATGTCGTCGATGAAGACCATGACAAACTTGTCCAGCTCCGGCATGAATACCGAGTTCATCAAATGCATGAAGTGAGCTGGAGCGTTGGTGAGGCCGAAGGACATGACCATGTACTCATAAAGCCCATACCTCATCGAGAAAGCCGTCTTCGGTATATCCTCAGCCCGTATCTTAATCTGATGGCACCCGGATCTTCGTACTATCTTCAGCTTCGACAAACTGATCAAACAACATGTTGATCCGTGGCAACGAGTACTTGTTCTTGATGGTTATGGCATTTAGTAGATGATAGTCCACACAAAGCCGCAACGTCTCGTCCTTCTTCTTCACGACTAATGCTGAACAGCACAATGGCGAGGAGCTCGTCCAAATAAAACCCTTCTCCAGCAGGTCCGTTAGCTTGGTCTTATCCATGCCCAAAATGATATCTATCCCTTGGGAGTCTATCACTATGAGGTTTGCAGTAAATACTACCCCATGAATGTCAAGATTCACCTTGGGACACACTTGTCTTGTTCTTATTTCTCCCCCTGGAGAGTTCACTGCTAACATATGGTTCATTTGTGTTGTTGCTAGATCATGCTTCTTAACAAACCATTGAGCAATGAACGAGTGGGTAGCACCAGAATCAAACAATAGGGTTGCAATGTGTAAATTTGCAGGAAACTTACCAATTACCACGTCAGGTGCCTCTTGCGCTTCCTCCATGGTCACGTGGTTCACCCGTCCTCGCATCACATTCTGCTGCTGTGGCTGCATGGGCTTCTTCTTTGGGCACTTATGGGCGTAGTGTCCCACTTCACCACAGTTGAAACATTGCACCCCAACTTTAGGTGCCTGACCTTTGTTATCTTGGGGTTGGTTCTGTGGCCCTTGTCCTGCTGGTCAAGGTTGATAAGTGGGGCGTGGCTGTTGCGCAAACTGACGCTGCGACTGTACTGGTGCTGATGGAGGCCTGAAGTTCGGGTTGTACCCTCTCGGTGTTGGGTAGGGCACCACAGCACGGCTCGTGTGCCCTGCAGGTTGCTGCATCAGACGTGGACGTGTGTTGCTGCTTGATGCCTGGTGTGACCATCCCATCTTCCTCTTGTTTTCATTCTCCAAGGCCTTCAGCTTCCTTTCCACGACAAACGCTCGGTCTACCATCTTTTGGAAGCTTTCATATTCATTGGAAGACATTGCACATTGCATTTCCATAGTAAGTCCTTCCACAAAACAGTCCTGTTTTTGCTCATCAGTTTCGATGTCCCGTGGTGCATAACGGGATAGCTGGGTGAACTTAGTGAGGTATTCCCTCACAGTCATGTTGCCTTGCTGCAGTCCCAAGAACTCCTTTCTCTTGTTCTTGAGTTCACTCCTGGGTATGTAGTGGTTGCGGAAACTGCGCTTGAACTCTTCCCAAGTGATGTTCTCGGGGTCGTGATGGGCTGCCACGTAAGCGGTCCACCAATCAGCAGCAGGTCCATGCAATTGGTGAGAGGCAAACAGTACCCTCTCATACCCTTAGCATTGTATGATCCTCATCTTGCTCTCTATGGTCTTTAACCAGTCATCTGCCTCCAGAGGTTCAGCAGCACTTGCAAACTTTGGGGGTTGAGTTCCCAGAAACTCACTCAACCTTGGTTGACGTGGTGCAGCTTGTGGGGGTGGAGCTTGGTGCAAGTTGGCCACCACTTGAGTTAGGCTTTGGATGAGCTGATTCTGATTTTCGAGCATTTTGTGGATAGGATCAGCTCCTTCACGGCGACCACCCCGGTCTTGTCCTCCAGAAAAGTGAGGATTGCCGGCATCATCGTTGTTGTTGTTGGGGTTGGCGCCACGACCTTTTCCTCTTCCAGCCATCTATCATGATCAACCAGGTGTGAACTTAAAGCATTACGTATTAACTTCCCAAATTGCTTGTTTAACTTAAACTTTTGAGGCCTTAATATTTAAACAATTTCTGAAGATTTCACGTAGATCTTTGGGCGTCACGTCTCACGTGAAAATAAATGCACTATTGATTCATAGGGGTTCACACACCAAAGCAAAGCAACCTAAAGACGAGGTTGTGGACAAATGCCCATGGCTTCCACAACTCACGTCACACACCAAACATTAACACACATATAAATAGGGTATTGACTCGACTACTCGATAACCTGCTGAAATTAGGGAAATGACTATAAACAACTCGTATCACTGAGCTGGCTCGTCGGCGTCTTCCTTATTATTGCGGCTGCCCCCTGATTCCTCTTTAGGTGGGGAAGCTGCTGGTGGAGAAGTGCGGCGACGCTTGCTCGCCCGGCGGTCTGGGGAGTCAGGAGTCCATGTGTCATTCACGGTGACACACAGTTCATTCCCATCTCCTCTTTCTCTCGCCCTCAAGCTGGCGCAAAGCAACGCCTCAGTCTCCTTCAGGGTGTCACGGACATCCTGAAGCTCCTGCTGGCACTCCTGTAGTCGAGTGCTGAGCATAGCTGCATCCTCCAAGCATAGGTCCATGTGCTCATGGGAAGTCCCCTGCTGCACTGGTGGGTACTTGTACTCCACGGTGCCACTCTCACGCTGGAGGACATACATGTACTCAGTCCTGTCCAGGTGGTGACAGTTGATGTAACTCTGGCAGGTGATGGCCTCCTAGGTGGCATCCTTCTTAGCATCGGCCTGAGTTGCCCGACAAGCTGGAGAGTGGTGCATCTTGAGCAGCTAATTTTCATGGATAATCCTCATCTCTAAGCTCCATTCTTCCCGCTTCTCACGGATGGTCCTGGTGGAGCTGTAGTGTATGATCAGCTTACCCACATTGCCGGCGGCGTGGAGCATACACCGAAGATGGCGCAACAAGCCTCCTACTGCCGACCCGTAGGAGTGGTACGTCACCGGACGGTTCTCCTCTCTCAAGGCAAGGGCAACTACAGGAACTCTCCCTCCGGTGGACTTGCGGGCGGTGTGGATCATGCGAACCATCTAAAACATAAAGCATTTAAAATTAAGTTAGATAAGAATTAAATAAAGATTGTATTCTGAATAAAAGTTGGGACAAGGTGAATAAAGTGACCCCATTAAATAACACTTTCAACCCACATCTTTGTAAAATAGTTTTTAAGAAAATAGGGTCCTTCAGTACGTCCATTTCTACCTAGGTCCCTACGGGCAACTTGGCTCTGATACCACTTCTGTCACACCCGATTTCTCCAAAGAGCAACCGAGTGGATATCACATGTATGCCAGGATCATTTTCTCATACATGTGATGACAAATTGTGAAGCATCATTTATTACAAGCCAAGTGTTCAAATATAAATAAGTCTTACATAGCATACGTCTCGATGGATGATAATATGTTCATAACATGTAAATAAAGCAGCAGCGGAATATAAATCTTGTGGGCTCCGTCACAGGCGTTGCCCGGGGGACTCCGTAAACCTAGAATCCTTCTTCGGGACCAAAGTCTTGGTCATTGAACACCACATCATCCCCTTGACCTGAGCAGCAATTTAAACCAACAGAAAAGCAAGTTTGAGTACCGATGGTACTCAACAAGTGTGGGAAAGTAATGTCATGCATAGCTAGAGCAAGGAGAGGTTGAACTCATGGTTAAAGCACTACGCAATTAATACCTATCAGCTTAGCTTATTAAGCACCTACATTACTACACAGGTGAGATGGTCCAATCCCTCAACCCATCATCAATATCAAGTAACCATAATCTCATCTCCAATGTTAAGCTTCCCGCTTAACATCCTCAACTTCCCAATTCATCATCCTCTAAACATGAATAAGTCCAAGCCGCTCTTGACCGTGAGCACGGCTGTCATGACAGTTTTGACTCTGCAGAGTTTGCACCACTGTACCCACACGTAGTGATATAATCCCCTGTTGCCGGGTGGACTAAAAGAACCTCCATTACGCCAGTGGCCGCGAACCACGTTCACACTTCCCAGTTGTGTAGCCAGGAGATCACTATGAGGCCTTTACAAAGGGATTCCCGATGAGCATGGGCCCACTGAGGTTTCACCCCTAACAGCATACAAGAGGCTCCAACCCCGCTGCAGTGGCCCCCTCTTGAGCCTTGCGGTTCATATGGTAGTCCAGCTGACACGTATTCCCAGTGCCATCCAAAACACCCATACTACGCCGGGGATACACCTAATTAATTGGCCATGCTGCCCCATCTCAGCATGTGGTTGGCACGGTAAAGCAAGGTTACATGCTCCATGAACCGGTCCTTAGGATCCAGGCAAGCACTAAACACAAACCCGAGTCTCGTGCACACAGCACAAACCAAATCATCCAACTTGCCTCGATCCCTACCTCTACATAACTCATAATATCTCATTCAAGAGTAAGGTAAATAAGTTGATGATCTCATATCCCACTTATCCCATTCTTAGCATGGCTAAGCATAAGTATGTAAATAAATGATATAATAAAATAAATCCCAACCCAGGCTACAAGGAAGTGAGATAATGACAATTTAGGGAAACTTCCTAGCTTGGGTATCATATTCCAATTTGACAATGCAATTGAATTCTAACTACACAATCCTAATATAGGATCAGAGTGGTCAAGGACACTTGCCTTCTTCCTGCTGCTCTGGGAATGGAAAGTCTTGGTCTTGAAAGGTGAGAACCTGCTCTGGGGTTTGTTCTACTCATGCCAATACAAATAGCAAAAGAAAACAACAATCCATAAGCCATAGTCCACACTTTCACTCATGCAAACCACACATACATACATATGAAAGTCATTCACATTTCTAAGTGTTGTGGTTACCCTAGATGTGTTGCTTTTAGGTCTACATGCACTTTTAAACATATATATCATTTCTAACTTTTGTATTCAGATTTCTAATTGCACACTATATATGAATTTCCAATTTGAACAAATTGTCTATATTTAATTAATACACTTTTTAGCCACAAAATTTGCATGAAAGAAAGTTTCCTACTCCAAATAGGTTTTTAGATCTTCTACAAAATCTTAATTTGAAGTTTTTGGAATTGAAGACCTCATTTAACATTTTCTAATTATGCATACCTATTCTTCCTATATTTTCAGATTTATTTTCTATGCCTAAAAGTGAACTTTAATATTAAACTAGTAAGACATATCACCTAAACAGAATAGGTTCTGATCTACAATGTTCAAATAAAGTATTTTTGAACTTCCTCTCTGATGGGAACAAATTTAAATTTATTTTACCCATTTTCAGAATTATTTCCTAGCCTAAAATGTGTTTCTAGAAATAATAAAAATAAGCAGTACTTAGTCAGATCTCATTTCAGCCTAAAATCAGTTTTTAACTCATTCTAAAGGTTTTCCAAGTGCTAGGAAAATTTAAATTTGTATTTGCACCTGTGTTTGCATCTCCATTTGAATTCAAATCCTAATCACATGTTCAAATTTCTGAATTTAATATCCTATAGGGTCTGAAATGCAAACCCACCATACTGCAGGGTCTAATTTGCTATTACCTAAATTTTCAGGGGCCTAATTACACAAAACAGAGAGGTTTTCCTAATTTTTATTAAGTCCAGGGGCTAAAACTGATTTTTAAATGAATTTACATGAATTTCTGAAGGTCCAGGGGCTAGATCAGAAGTTTCCGGGGCTAGCTCGTATTTTCCGAGGTCCCCAGGGGGTAGCGTGTAAGATTCCTGGCCTTTATAACGCGGGGCTTACATGGGCCATTGGATTTAAAACAGACGGCTCAGATTAGATTGCGGAAGGGGTATGCGCCGATTTAATTTCTGCCGTGCGATTTAAAATAGACGGCCCACAAGAGGCCACGTCGCTCCTGGCCGGAATTCGACCGCGTGCGCGGCGGCGCACGGCGGCAGCGGTGCGATCTCGCCGGCGAGGTTGCGGATCTTCATCTACAGACGCTAATACCCGCCCTTTTTGGTAGCAAACGGCAGAGGGGAGGAAGGGGGCCTCACCTCAGTGGTTTTCTTGATCCCTACGTCGCTAGATGGGTCGGCAGCGAGCTTCAACGGCGATGGTCTTCGGTGCATGTCGAAGTGGCAGTTGGGGCGGTGATCCCTTCGAGCTCTCGGGTCGTGACGCTTCACTGGGGTCTAGAGATGGCACACCGATGATTAGGGTGGATCGAAACCGTGTAATTCGAAGGTTTCACCGGCGAGCGGCGGCGGTACTCACCGGCGAGCGTCGGGTTGGTCGTTTCCGGCGGTGTTTCCCTCCGGGGTCGGCGTCTACAGCTTGTACGCGGTGCTGCGGGGTCACGAGATCGGTTTGACAGAGGGAAGCGGCGATGCCCTCTGGAATTTCTAAACTCAACGACGGCGGCGCTCACCGGGAGAGAAACTGCTCGTGCGAGGGGAGGGCGGCGGGGTCATCTGTTTTTGATCAGGGCCGGGAGCACGGGGGTTTGTTGCGATCGAGCAGAACGGCGCGAGGGATTCGGGGTTGGGTCGAGTGCGCAGAATCCGGGGCGGGGCGCGCGATCGTTGCTGAAGAGCCGGGGCGGTTGGGGGCGCGCGCGGGGGAGGGATGACATGCGGGCCCCGCATGTCAGAGAGAGGGAGAGTGGGGGGAGCACGCGCGGGTTTTTGGCCGGCTGAGATGGGTTCTGGCCCACTGGCCGTTTTTCTTTTTCCTTTTCCTTTTCTTTTTCTGTTTTGATTTAAATTTGAATTCCGGTTCGAATTTGAATTGCTTCACCACATGCAATACGTCCAAAAATTTTTAAATTCCCCTCTTCAGCAGGTTTTGGGGTGTTACACATTCTGTTGAGAACAATGGAGAAGGGCTTCATGTTCTTGGTTGAGGGAGGATTGAATGGGAGACGGGTATCATAGAGGAATTCCATCTTGTCCTTCTCCACAACTCCAAGATTGTGAATCACAATCTCATCATTGCCTGTATCCTCAAGGTGCAGTAGTCTGGCAAACTCAGTATAAGAAATTGTGTACTTGGATCCATGTGTCATCCAAGTCACTTTGTCTTCTCCATCATGGGCAAAGTGGCAAGTTGCATAGAACTGGGCGATGATCTCATCATTCCAGTTGTATCTGAAGGAGAGCAAGTCCTTGAGACCGTGTCTCTCTGCAGCCTCTAGTACCTCCTCAAAGGCTTCACAACTCTTCCTTTCAAAGTATGTCCAGTCGATCCATTGACTGCAGACCATTGGAGTCTTCATTTGGAGGTACACCGAACTGTAATAGTATGAGTGTAAGTTACTCCAAAATCTTTTGTCTGCTGCCTTTTTGCCAGAGCTATAGGCGTCAACCTTCCTCAGGTTCCATGCCACATCACTCCCCTTGACATTGAACTTCTCCTCCGAGGGATCCCTATTTCCCTGCCTTGGAGCTGTCATCTTAAGGGGACCAATTGGGTCGGAAGCAAGCCCCTTTCCCTTGCCCTTGGTTTAGCGTTGAGCTGCCATGCTAGAATCAGCCATATTTGCTCTTGAAGCTGGTCTCTTGATTGTAACCTTTCGGCGAACCCTAGGTGGGGTGAGCGAGGGCTCGGCAGCACGATCTTGTCTCCTTTTGGAGCGATTCTCCGGAATATGAGACATCACATCTTGATCTTGATCCATCTCGGCTTCAAAGTCGGAGAAATTTTCATTCGATCCCGACATGATTTCTGACAAGGAAGATATAAAGGATATGAATAATTAAGGATCACAAGGGATTGCATTGAATTGACATAAGCTAAGATTCTGATCAGCGCATACCAGACTAGTCCGGTGTTCAGGGTCGGACTACTCCGGAGTACCGAACTTGTCTGCCCTAATAACATATTAGTATGTTATGAGGCTGCTCAAGCCCTAACTTGTCAAAATTTGAGGTTATTTATTGCAAATATGATCTAGGGTACATGGAATACATCAATAGAGCATGTATTGACTGGAGGAGCTAAGCTAATTTAGCAAAAAAAGGAAAATTGAAGGTTCTAGGGTTTGGAGAGAAGTTTACCAAATCTTTTGATTCGAGGCGTTTGAAGGAGTTCTTGATGCGGACTAGTCTGGGGTCTTCGATCCATTTACAATGGGGATCATTCACACGGATACTTGGGTGGTTTTAATGGAGAAATCTCAAATCCGCCTTGGGAGCACTTGAGCGAGGAGAGAGAGCATGGGAGGGGTTGTGACGATGAAGAAGATTAGGTTCGAGCCGGCCCTAGGGTTATGGAGTCGAAATATCGGACTAGTACGTGGTCGAACCGGACTAGTCCGGACTAGTCTGCAATGTGCGGACTAGTCCGGGGTCCCTTGTACAGAAATGTACAAAACATATATATATATATATATATATATATATATATATATATATATATATATATATATATATATATTCAAAGCTTCCTATTAAGGAATAGGGGACAAAGAGACACATATATTCTTGATGAATATGATCAGTAAACATACAACAATGAAGCTATGATCATAATTACTCAAGATCAAGTAACTAACATAGTTTTTAGGAAAAAAATAGAGAGAGATGATTTTTAAACACAATTAGCATGATTTTGAGGATGGCATACATATATGCAAGTTTTCAAGCCACGTTTCGAGCATCAAGGATATTTAGTTCATTTAGGAGCTCACAAAAGCGTTTTTCATCAAGTGGCTTGGTAAAGATATCGGCTAGCTGTTTCTCAGTGTTGACATGGGAAATGGCTATGTCTCCTTTCATTGAGTGATCTCTCAAAAAATGATGTCGCATATCTATGTGTTTGGTTCTAGAGTGCTCAATAGGGTTATGGGCAATTTTAACTGCACTCTCATTGTCACAAAGGAGTGAAATACGGCTCATATTGTAACCGTAATTCCTTAGAGTTTGTCGCATCCAGAGGAGTTGTGTGCAACAACTCCCGGCTGCAACATACTCCGGTTCGGTTGTGGATAAGGCAATTGAATTTTGTTTCCCGGAGGACCAAGAAACTAAAGATCTACCTAGGAATTGGCAAGTACCGGAAGTACTTTTCTATCTACCTTGCATCCGGCATAATCTGCATCGTAGTATCCAATGAGATTGAATTTTGAACCTTTGGGATACCAAAGGCCTAGGTTGGGTGTATGAACTAAATATCTCAAGATCCTTTTAAAGGCTGTCAAATGACATTCCTTAGGATTGGCTTGAAACCTTGCACACAAACATACACTCAACATGATATTAGGCCTAGATGCACATAAATAGAGTAAGGAGCCAATCATGGAACGATATACCTTTTGATCCCCATTTGGTCCGTCTTAATTGAGATCCAAATGTCCATTAGTCGCCATGGGAGTCTTTATGGGCTTTGCTTTGTCCATTCCAAACTTCTTGAGAATGTCTTGAGTACACTTTGTTTGGCTTATGAACGTCCCGTCCTTTTGTTGCTTCACTTAGAATCCCAAAAAATACCTCAACTCTCGCATCATGGACATCTCGAATCTATCTGTCATAATCTTACTAAATTCTTGACAAAAGGATTTGTTAGTTGAACCAAATATAATATCATCAACATAGATTTGGCAAATGAAGAGATCATCATAAAAGTGTTTAGTGAACAAGGTGTAATCAGCTTTTCCAATCTTGAAGTCATTTTTAATCAAAAAATCTCTAAGGCACTCATACCAAGCTCTAGGAGCTTGTTTGAGGCCATAGAGAGCCTTACGCAGTTTGAACACATAGTCGGTGTGCTCTTGATCTTCAAAACTGGGTGGTTGCTCCACGTACACCTCATCCTTGATCGGTCCGTTGAGAAAGGTGCTTTTTACGTCCATTTGATAAAGCTTGAAATCATGGTGAGTAGCATATGCAAGTAATATACGAATCGATTCAAGCCTAGCTACGGGAGCAAAAATCTCGTCGAAATCCAAACCTTCGACTTGTGAGTACCCTTTTTCCACAAATCGTGCCTTGTTCCTTGTTACCACTCCATGTTCATCTTGCTTGTTGCGGAAGACCCATTTAGTGCCGACGACGTTGGACTTGGGTCTTTCAACAAGCTCCCACACTTCCTTCCTTTTGAAGTTGTTCAATTATTCTTGCATTGCCATCACCCAATCCGGATCTTTTAATGCATCCTCAACCCTGTATGGTTCCAAAGAGGATACACAAGAATAGTGTTCACAAAAATGAGCTTTGTGAGATCGAGTTATTACTCCCTTTTTGATGTCACCGATTATGTTGTCGATGGGGTGATCTCTTTGGATGCTTTGGTGTACCCTTGGATGTGGCACTTGTGATCTTGAATATTCGTTATCATCTTCTTCTCCCCCTAGATAGTTGCCCTCATTTATGTTTTGATCTTCTTGATTTTCTTGAGGTTGATCTTGTACGGAAGCTCCCCCTTGATCATTTTTCTCCACCAGTGGTTCATTTTCTTCATTCGCATTTGAAGGTGGCACTTGTGGTCGAACATCACCCAATGCTATTCTTCTCAATGCTTGACATGGAGATTTTTCTTGATCTAGCACACATTGATCAACTTGCTCTTATTGAGAGCCGTTAGTTTCATCGAACACTACGTCACGTGCTACTTCAACAAGTCCGTAGGTTTTGTTGAAGACACGATAAGCGTAGGAGTTCGAATCATAGCCAAGTAAGAAACCTTCATCGGACTTCGAAGCCCTTGGATTCTTGTTTAAAATTTAACATTTTAAATCAAAAACTCAAAAATATTAAATATTTGTCTTATTACCCGTGAGTAGTTCATATGATGTTTTCTTGAGCAACCGATGAAGATATAGTCGGTTTATGGCGTGACAAGCGGTGTTAACCGCTTCAGCTCAAAACCCGTCTGAAGTCTTGTATTCATCGAGCATTGTCCTCGACATCTCGATGAGAGTTATGTTCTTCCTTTCGGCTACTCCGTTTTGTTGAGGAGTATATGGTGCTGAAAATTCGTGCTTTATTCCTTCTTCGTCTAGATACTCCTCAACTTGGGTGTTCTTGAATTCTCTCCCATTGTCACTTCGTATGTTCTTGATCTTCAATGATAATTCATTTTGGGCATGCTTGATGAACTTCTTGAGAGTTCCTTGAGTTTCTGTCTTATCATGCAAAAAGAAAACCCACGTGAAGCGTGAAAAATCATCAACAATGACTAGACCGTATTTGTTACCGCCGATGCTTATGTAAGCAATTGGACCGAATAGATCCATGTGGAGAAGCTCAAGTGGTCTTGTTGTAGTCATGACATTCTTCGTGGGATGGGGTGCTCCTACTTGCTTCCCTGCTTGGCACGCTCTACACGGCCTGTCTTTCTCAAAATTAACATCCTTTAAACCTCGGATGTGATCGCCTTTGAGGAGTTTTTGATGAGTCCTCATACAAACATGTGCTAGCCGTCTATGCCACAGCCAACCCATGTTGGTCTTTGCAATCAAGCATGTGTCAAGTTCGGCTTTATCTTTGTTGAAGTCAACTAGATAAAGTTTTCCCTTCAACACACCCTTTAATGCAATTGAGTTATCACTCCTACTAAAGACAGCCACACCCTCATTAGTGAATAAGCAATTATAACCCTTGTCACATAATTGAGATATGGACAAAAGATTATAATCCAAGGAGTCAACGTGTAAAACATGAGAGAGAGTATGTTGTGATGAAATTGCAATTTTACCGGTACAAAGCACTCTTCCTTGACTATTATCACCAAAGTAAATGCCTTCATTTGGATCTTCATTTTCTTCATATTCCATGAACATTCTTCTTTCTCCGGTCATGTGATTGGTGCATCCACTATCTAGCACCCATTTTGCTCCACCGGATGAATAAGTCTGCAAAAACAATTTATTTATGCCTTGGTCGTAGGTACCCAAGCTTGCTTGGGTCCTTTGAGGTTAGTCATAAGTGATTTGGGCACCAACACATGAGACTTGGTGTTCCCATGGCGTTGCCCAACATATTTAGCATAAACTCTTCCAAGATTACTTTTCATAAGTACATATGAAGCATCAAAAGTTCTAAATAGAAGTTGTTGTTCATATGTGTTCACAGTGTTAAATTTATCAACATTATTAAGTTTTCTAACTTGAGAAGAGTTTCCATTGACAAAGGCAATGCAACCCTTGTTATTCTTGTGGCTTCTAGCGTTTTTCTTTTTACCAAAAGAATATTCAATGTCATATTTGACATTAGGAGGTCTTGTGACCGAGTATGCACTGTGTGCATACTTGATCTTCTCCTTGTCAAATATGCCACTTTGAGAAGATTGCTTGTCCTTTGTTGAGTTTGGCTTTTTCTTCATGTTAGTGTCACTTTTGGCACAAGCACAAGTAATACTAGTTTCAGATTTTACATGTTGAGAAGGTGAGCTTGAAGTGGATGAAGAACCACTTTGCTTGAGTGACTCAACTTGTACCTCAAGGATCTTGTTAACTTTGGTTAAGTTAGCAAGTTCATCCTTGATGGTGGTGTTTGAGTCTTTTAACTTCAAGCACGCTTCCTTGCTTGAAGCTAACTCAAGTTCTAGTGATTTACTTCGCCCCTTTTCAAGTTCAAGAAGCTTTTCAATCTCAAGATACTCCTCCTTCTGGGAGATGATCATATCGATTGACTAACTTCTCCATATCAACAAGCTTATCAAATAGAAATTTCATCTTAGCAGCTGTCTTTCTGTCTAAACTTCTAAGCATATATTCATTTTCATCACTGCTATCATCCTCACTAGACCTATCACTATCACTAGTAAAAGAATGTGAGAGGGAAGATTTAGTTAGTACCTTTCTTTTACCTTCCTTTGCCATTAGACAAGTGTTGTTGGTGTCCTTCCATGTGCCCATGGTTGGGAAGAGAGTGGATTTCTTAGTAGTCTTCTTTATGGCTATGGTGGCCATCTCCTATTCTTCTTCAGGTGAGGATTCATCATTGGAGTCCCACTCCTTCCCTAGATGTGCTTGGCCATATTGCTTCTTCTTTTTGAACATTTTCTTTGGTTGAGGCTTGTTGTCTTTATTCTTCATCTTGTTTTCTTCATATGGATAATCTACTATGAAGTGATCATATTCTCCGCAGATATAGCATGCCTGTCTCATCTTGGGTCTTTGTTTGTCCCTTTGTCTTACTTCGTTTGAGCTGCTACCCTTTCTTATTGTCATCATTTTCTTGAACTTCTTCATGAACAAGATCATGTCTTCTTCATCGATATCACTACTTTCATCATCACTGTCGTCTTCTCCATGAGCTTCTCGGGCTTCTTTTGATACGGGTTTACAGGTTGACTTCAAAGCAACTCCTTTCTTCTTTGCCGAGGTGAGATCGGCAATTTCCTTGACATGCTTGGCTTGCTTCTCCATCATTTCAAAGTTGATGATCTTGTCAAGAAGTTCGTAGTCAAAACGATATCGGGAGTAGTAATCACAGAGTAAAGAGTCACGTTGCGAGGCATGAATGCTCTGAGAATCAACTTCACGACCTCATGATCATTCCACTTTTTGCTGCCATAAGCTCGGACTTTGTTGATAAGATTCTTCAATCGATTGTACATATCTTGTGGTGATTCATCTTCTTCTATCACGAATCTTCCCAATTCACCTTCAATCATTTTTATCTTGGCTTCGCGTACATGATGGCCACCTTCATGTGCGGTTTGTAGTGTGTCCCTTATCTCCTTGGCAATTTCGAGTCCGTGCACCTTAGTGAACTCGTCTTGACTAAGTGATGACGTGATCAGAGCTGCAGCTTGAGCATTCTGATGAACAACTTGTTCTTGGCTTGGGGTCAGCTCTTCATCATCATCCGGGATATCTATCCCTATACAAAATATATGCCAAAAACTTGGGTTAAGAGATATAAGGTCCATTTTCATGTTTTCTCTCCATATTGAATAGTCATTGCCATCAAAGTAAGGTGCTTTCCCTAGAGGAATTGATAAGTAATGACTATTGTTAGAATTTAAACGTTCATAGTCGAAAGGATATCGGGAGTAGTCTGTGTGACTACCCCCTTTCATCTTCTTTTCATCATCAATCTTCTTCTTCCCTTTTGGGGAGAGTGCGCTGTCAAGCCAAGCATTCAAGACTCGCGCCTTCCCCAGAAGTATGGCGCACGACGCACGCCTCCCCGTCTGCACACCATTACAGTAAAAGACAGGGCGGCGAGGCATGACGACACAACAGTGCTGTCACACGGCGCAGAGCCACCTAGCAAGGCAAGAAAACGTGGCGACAATACGGGAACTTCATCATCACCGGCCACCCAGTCAGAGGCGCACGGCGTGACTGGCGATACGCTTTAACTCCAATGACAGTGACAATGCATATAGCTGTAAATGCCTATAGCTCATGTATAGGATGGAGATAGCCACGGGGCCACCTGTCGGGCCCCGGGCCACCTTGTAACAACCCCGGTCTAGGGCTATAAAAGGACCGGGGCAGCCTCCGGGCACGGGGTTCGAGATCCAGCCATCTCACACACTCATATGCGTGAGTGAATGTAGCCTAGAGGGGGGGTGAATCGGCATTTCGACGCTTTGTTAATCCCTGAAACACTTAGTAGGTTTATCAAATACAGGGAAATCGGACTAGTCCGGTAGAGTGCGGACTAGTCCGTTTTCTACTCAGAGAAAAATTGGACTAGTCCGGTACTGTGCGGACTATTCTGGTATGCGTGGACTAGAAAGATCAAGATTGATCAATATGTTCACTTCTAGTACCCTATGCAGCGGAAATTAATTAAGAGCTTAGATGTATTACAACCGTGAAACAATGAATGATAGAGATCAACTTCGATTTCAATGCTTCAACGTGAATTTCACAAGATTAATTAAACACTAGAATATGATGAACAAGAGTGAGAGGCAAGATTTTATCTCGAGGTTCGATTCCAAGAAGGAAATCTGCGTCCCCGTTGAGGAGTCCACTAAGGACCGGGTCTTCACGAACCCTACCCTCATCGAATCGCCACGGTGGCCGATTCTCTTCCACTAATCACAAATGGCAAATAAATCGTTCAAGGGGCCTTCTCACAAGTTGAGGGCTCCCCAAGAATTACAATGAGTGAACACAACGAAACACAATCAAAAGATGAACAATAAATGAACAAGTGTGTGATAGAGATCAAACCCAAGAGCTCAAATGTGTAGAACAAGACTCTCCTTTGATCAATTGCTAATCCCCGAAGATTTGATCATTTTTGGGTTAGAATGTGTGGACAGATGTGAATTTT
Organism: Neostapfia colusana; assembly: GCA_030760725.1. Lineage (NCBI taxonomy): Eukaryota > Viridiplantae > Streptophyta > Magnoliopsida > Poales > Poaceae > Neostapfia > Neostapfia colusana. The sequence goes on along the minus strand of JASWHV010000007.1, from coordinate 94,882,155 downwards.
GGGCTCTTGCGAGGTGTGATGGCGCAGGGGGTCGAAAAGTTATGGTGGTATGGCCGTACACCTCTTTTTATAATAGGGTTTCCAATGGTTACGTTAGGGTTTGCGATGCCTGAACTAGTCCGTGATGGACTCTGGACTAGTCCGGTGTGCGACGTGTGGAAAGCCCTAAGTGTTGTGAGATACCAGACTAGTCCGTAAGAGTGCGGACTAGTCCGTTGTCTATCCAAGGACAAAATCGGACTAGTCAGGTCCATATCAGACAAGTCCGTTTTCTAGTCAGAAAGAAAATCGGACTAGTCCGGTTGATATCGGACTAGTCCGAACATGCTGATTTTTGTGCAGTTAGTGTGATTTCGTTCACTTGAGCTCTTGGGGTGTGTTTCTCCAACACACTCTATACTAAGTAATCTAATCTTTTCAGCTCCTGAGCTCTTATCAATTTGGATCCTCCTTCTCCTTTCTTTTTGCTCATTCTTCCTAATTTCTTTACGAACCTGCGCTCATCTCAACAATTTTGTTATGGTCTCATTTGTTTGTCATAAATCAACCAAAACTCACAAGGGATACCTAAATGCACTTTAAGTGAGGAATACAGCAAACACACCCCTGGATGTAGGGTATTACGGTCCGGCGGCCTGAACCACGTAAAACCTCTTGTTCCTCTCGCCATTGTGCTCTGACCTTCGAGATCCACTAGCCCCACCGAAAAAAGAACCTCCGCGGGCTGCTCAGACAGACCGGGGGAAGTGTCGCTGGAATACACTTCAACATTTGGCGCGCCAGATAGGGGGTCTTTTGGTTCTTGAGTTTGTTCGTGAAGCCCAGAATAATAAACATCAAGTCTTTCAGAGGTTCTTCCCGTCCCTCGCGCCGTCAGCGACATAGTGAGCAGGAAGCATCCTTTGGACCTAGAGCGGGACCACCTGCACCGGCATCAGTCCCTACGGCGACGGTGCCCGTTGCCTCCTGGCAGCCTTCGGCGGTGACAGCGACAGCGTCGCAAGCGCCAACTGAAGCCAGTCCGGAGAGTGCGCTGTTGGCAGCATGCGTGCTCCTTCACAACCCCCCGAGCGCGGGAGCTTCCCCGTCCGCTGCTGAACAGTGGCGCAACGACGTAGAAACCTGGTCGTCACCTCACTTAACTCGCCATGTCAAAGGAGACGGCGGCCAGGGACGGGGAAGCTACCACTTCGTAACCTAACAAGGGATTACAGGATGGCGACAACCTACTCAACAGCGGCGTCCAGGCTCCCCACCATAGACCTCATGGGCTAGCTCGTCCGTCGCTGCCGCCAGAAAGAAGATGGCTGCGTCACCATCGAGCGACAGCGCGAGTGGCGCTGTAGCCTCGGGGAGGAGTTTGGTACCCCGAGTACCATACGCCCCATCTACGCGGGCCAGAACCCCGTCTCCCCAGGCTCGTGGGAGGCTGCATGGCTCTGGCCCCAAACCTTCGTATGGCGGTGTGGCCACACAAGTTCTGACCACACTTGCCAGAAAAGTTTGACGAGACGGTCAACCCCATCGAGTTCCTGCAGATCTCCTCCAACGCCTTTCTAGCTGCAGGACGGGATGAGGCCATCATGGCGAACTACTTACCCGTGGCCTTGACCGAGGGAGCCTGGTCATGGCTGATGAACTTGCCCCAGTAGTCTGTAACCTCCTGGGAAGAGTTGTGCCATCAGTTTATGGCCAACTTTGGGAGTTCCTACATCCGGCCGGGATCGGAGGCCGACTTCCACGCCCTGCAACAGCAACCGGGAGAGTCGCTGCGCTCCTTCATCCAGCGTTTCTCCGGGGTTAGGAACACCACCCCCCGCTTCTCCAACGCCTCCATCATCCTCGCGTTTCGACAGGGCATCTGTGACAAGAAGATGCTTGAGAAGTTTGCCACGCATGACGTGCAGGACGTCTCCGAGCTCTTCAGCTTGGCGGACAAGTGTGCCAGGGCAGCTGAGGGCCATAACTAGCACACACCGCCCAGAAAAGGGGGAGAGCCCGCCAGGGAGGGCCCTGGTGGCAGGAAGAAGAAGGCCGGCGGCAAGGACAAGCCACTGGCTGGAGCCCATACTGCAGCAGCAGTAGAGGCCGCAAGGGGCCGGGGGCCACGCGCCGACAAGGGCCTGCGACAGTCGTCCGGCAGCGACGACGGTGACCAGAGGTGCCCGGTCCATGGCACCAACCGACACAGTGCCAACGAATGCCGAGAAATCCTGAGACTGGTGTAGCGCTTCTGTGAGCTCCAACAGCAGCGCCAGGATGGTGCACCCTTCCGCCAGTGGGAGGGCAAGGAAAAGGCTGACCAAGAGGTCAGCACAGACCAGGAGATGGAGTTCCAAGGTGCCAAGCGGATGTTAAAGGTCATCTATTACCCGGATGAGAGCTCTGACTCCGACCGTAGTGAGCGACACAAGACGCTCCATGCTAGACCATGCGTTCCCCCACTTCGCCGTGCGACAAGGACTCACCAGACGCCCAGGCACATGGCGGCCAGTAGGCAGCTCAAGAGAGGGCTGCCTGGAGCCTCGGGCAGTGCTTTCTCGAGGAGGAGTGACAAGCCTTCCACCCCCTGACCAGTACAAGCATGCCTCTCCAGGTGCGTCCGCATTGCTGCAGGGGATGGGTACCTCTACCCAGACACAGGTCATAGGACACCCCTATAAGTTCTACCTTTAAGGTAGCGGTAGAATGTTTTTTTTTCTTTTTCTCTTTCTTGCGAGGGTAACATAGAGACAAGGAACAGAGCTTAGATGAGCTAAAGTCCCAGAAAGGGTCCAGTCACTCTTGGTACTCGAGGCGAGTTGCTACCTTCTTACACCGCCTGTTGACTCCTATTGGTCGAATGAAGCCATAAATAGGAGAAAATGTATCCTGTCCTGTGCACTCCATTACAGTTTATGTTGGCTCATGCATAGCAACTATAAACGGCATGTCCGGAACCTTCCCTACACACTAGTCCTACACATTTGTGGCAGAATGGATTCTGTCTCCATACCACCCAGGGGGTCAAGACGACGGTGGCCCGGAGCCAGAGCCTCGGTTTTCACAGGACCCTGCTAAACACTCTACTGTGACAGCCCTCGCGCGAGCGAGGTGCCGAAGCGGGGGTCCTCCTCATCTCGCGGTCAGGCGAGCAGTTCAAGTACATGGTGCATCTTGACTTCAAAGCTACTAACAGCATGGCAAAGTACGAAGCCCTTATATTTGGCTTGAGTACTGCCCTTCCTCTAGGAATGCGGCAGATGCTAGTTAAAAGGAGACTCCCAACTCGCCATCAAACAAAGCGAGAGTGAGTATTCCTACAATGACCCATAGCTAGCTGCCTACCTTATCCGTATGCAAGAGGTGGGGAAGGGATTTCATGCTTTGGAGTAGCGCCATATCCCACGCGCCAACAACGCGGTGGCAGACAGCCTTTCAATAAAAACCTCTGCATGGGCTCCGGTCCCCGAAGGCACATTTTAAAGGAAGCTACTGCGTCATACAGCCTGGCCTGCCGAACCAAGAGAAGGGGGCGAGCCCAGCACCTCGAAGCTAGCAGTCCCGGAGGCCCTGCAACCATCGCGTTCACCAAGGATTGTATGCGTCACCAGTGACTCCGTGCAACCCGGCGACCAAGATCCAGAAGCTCAAGTAGGTCCTGATGCATGGATCACGGAAGTCCGGACCTACTTGAAGGACAACATCCTTCCCGATGAACGTGTAACCGTTGAACCAATCGTTCGTATGGCTATAAGATACTCACTGGTAGATGGAGATCTCTACCCGTGTGGTGCCGACAACGTTCTATTGCGGTGCATAACCCGGGAGGAGGGTTGCGAGCTATTCGCAGATATCCATGAGGGCATGTGCTGCAACCACGCTTCGTTCCGCACGCTGGCCGGTAAAGCTTTCTGGCATGGCTTATACTGGCCGATAGCCCTCTTTGACGCCGTCGAGCTGGTCAAGATATGGAAGGCGTATCAGTTCACGCCAAGCAGATCTAAACACCGGTGCAGACGCTGCAAATGATCCTGCCCTCATGACCATTCGAGGCATGATGGTTGGGCATCCTGGCGCTAGGACTCAGTGCCGGGGAACCAGGTGGCTCATGCCCCAGAGCAAGGTCTCAACCGCATCCTGGATGACCACATCGCCCAAGCCCGGACCTGCTCAATAGGTATGTGGTGTCCCGAACCTTCCGGGAGGCCCGATGCTAACACCCCGCCTTATCCAGTCTACTTGGTAGGTGCCCCCCCCCCCACTATGTGGCCACACCTACCAGGGGGCCATCACAATAAACCACATGGGCAGGGCATCGGACCACTCCAGCAATCAAATCACGGTAAACCAGACAGGCAGGACATTGGATCACTCCAACAATGAGTAGAATACTTAGAGCGCCGGCTACGGCAAGCTGAAGACAAGGGCCAAACTCCCCTAGGGTCGTCACGTTGCCAGGGGTCTAGAAGGAGTGGTAGCCACACTGCCCGGGCGCCCTGGGTCCCTACACCGCTAAGGCCCCAGAGGAACAATCTTGGGACATTGGCAAAGTACTGCCAGCGTCATCTAAGTCATTCTGGACCTTTGCGCTCCCTTACCAATACAACTTTCCTTTCAAGCTTGCGTATATTTTTTAGTGCCCCTTGGCGTGGACATAGTTGTGTTTATCCGTCTGACCCTTGGCAAAAGTCCTGCTACAAGGCGGAAACGCTTGAGGCACATGTATTGTCTCCGAACCCCCGGGTTACGTTCCTGCTCGGGTCCGGTGACACCGGAAGGACACCTCCCCTCTTCAGAGTGTCTGGTCAGCAGGGGGTCCAGGGTGTGTAGCCTGCTTAGACTGGTCCTACGCCATAAGCGTGCGCGTCTTGCCTCTGTCAGCATAGCACTGTAACACCCCAAAACCTGTTAAAGAGCGGAATTTAAAATTTTTGGACGTAATGCATGTGGTGAAAAAATTCAAACTCAAACTGGAATTCAAATTTTAATCAAAACAGAAAAGAAAAAGGAAAAAGAAAAAAGAAAAACGGCCAGTGGGCCAAAACCTGCCTCAGCTGGCCCAACAGCCCACGGCTGTTTCCCCCTCCCCCTCTCTGACGCGTGGGGCCCACATGTCATCTTCCTCCTCCGCCGGCGCCCCAACCGCCACCGATCTTCCCGTGCCGATCGCCGCTGCCTCGCCCGATTTCCATGCCCGATCTTCGGCAAAACGCTGCTGCACATCTAAACCGACCCCCGCCGCCTCTCCTAGTGCCTTTAAACTCCAGAAAACCCCGACGGTCTCCCCGCATCGCCACATTTTCCGCTCCGGTGAGAACCGATCGTCCCCCGCCAAAAAACCATCGAGTCTCTTCATTTTTCTCGGATCTAACGGGCTTGTCGTGTTCCACCGCCGCCGGGGAGCCCTGCAGGTGAAGGAAGCGACGAGTCTTGCACCCTAGCATCGGTTTCGACGAGCACCGAGGAGCAGCTCCAACCACCGTCGTCGCAGAGACGAATTCCGACCTTTCCAAGCCCAAGAAACCCCTAGGTGAGCTTCCCCTACCCCACCGCAGTCGATCCGTGTGAAAAGCTGCAAGTTTTAGCGTGTAGCGGCAAGGAACCGAGGCTGCGCCGGCGAGATCGCCGCCCCCGCCGCCGTGCGCCGCTGCGCGCGCGGGCTGGCTCCGGCCAGGGCGACGTGGCCCCCTGAGGCCCGTCAATTTTAAATCGTGCGGTCCCGAATAGATCTAACCCGTACCGCTTCGCGATCTAATCTCAGCCCTCCGTTTTAAATCCAATGGCCCACGTCAGCCCCGCGTTATAAAGGCCGGGAATCTTACGCGCTACCCCTTGGGGATCTCAGAAAACACGAGCTAGCCCCGGAAACTTCTGATCTAGCCCTTGGACCCTCAGAAATTCATGTAAATTCAATTAAAAACCAGTTTTAGCCCCTGGACTTAATAGGAATTAGGAAGACCTCCCTATTTTGCGCACTTAGACCCCTGCAAATTTAGGAAATGGGAAATTGGGCCCCACTGCAGTGTGAAATTGCACTTCAGCCCCTAGGAAGAATTAATTTCAGGAAATTGAATATGTGAATAGGATTTAAATTTAAACATAGGTGTAGATTCAGCTGAATTATCCTAACCCTGTTGAAAATTGGTAGAACAATCTGAGGTCTTAATTTGGAGGGGAAATAAACTTTTAAACTAAATGAGATTGCTGTTTTATAATTTATCTCTGAAATATGCCCTTTAGGCATAAAACAAATTTAAAATATGGGAAAATAAATCTAAGTAACCAAAAAGGGATAGGAAAAATTTATAAAGGTTCTGTTTGTTTAATTGGAACAGTAGAAATTTTTGTATGAATTTAGGTTGCTGTTTTATTGGTGGATATTCATTTTTAGACTAGGAAATAATTCTGAAAATGGGTAAAAATAAATTTAAATTGATCCTCATCAGAAAGGAAGTCAAAAGATATTTTATTGAACATTTTAGATCAGAACACATTCTGTTTAGGAGATATATTGTGCTATTTTAGTGTTAAAGTTCACTTTTAGGTATGGAAAATAAATCTGGAAATATAGGAAAATAGGTATACCTAATTAGAAAATGTCAAGTGAGGACCCCAAATAAAAAATTTCAAATTAAGATTTTGTAGAAGATCTGAAAACCTATTTGGACTAGGAAGTTATCTCTTATACAAATTTTGTGTCTAAGAAGTGTATTATCCCATATAGAAAATTTGTTCAAATTGGAAATTCATATATAGTGTGCACTTAGAAATCTGAATATTAAAGCTAGAAATAACATATATGTTCAAAAGTGCATGTATTCTTAGAATCAACATATCTAGGGTGAACACAACACTTAAATATGTGTATGACTTTCATATGTATGCATGTGTGGTTTGTATGAGTGGAAATGTGGATTATGGCTTATGGAGTGTTGTTTTCTTTTGCTATGTGTATTGGCATGAGTAGAACCAGCCCCAGAGCAGGTTCTCACCTTTCAAGATCAAGACTTTCCATTCCCAGAGCAGTAGGAAGAAGGAAAGTGTCCTTGACCACTTTGATCCTATACTAGGATGTGTAGTTAGAATTTAATTGCATTGTCAATTTGGAATATGATGCCCAATCTAGGAAGTTCCATAGATTTTCATTATCTTACTTCCTTGTAGCCTGGGTTGGGATTTATTTTATTATGTCATTCATTTATATTACTTATGCTTAGCAATGTTTAGAATGGGATAAATGGGATATGAGATCATCAACTTGTTTAACTTACCCTTGAATGAGATATTATGAATTATGTAGAGGTAGGGATCGAGGCAAGTTGGATGCTTTGGTTGGTCCTGCGTGCACGAGACTCGGGTTTGTGTATAGCACTTGCCTGGATTCTAAGGACCGGTTCATGGAGCATATAACCTGGCTTTACCGTGCCAACCACATGCTGAGATGGGGCAGCTTGGCCAATTAATTAGGTGAATCCCCGGCGTAGTATGCGTGTTTGGATGGTGCGAGGAATAGGTGTCAGCTGGACTACCATATGAACCGCAAGGCTCAAGAGGGGGCCACTGCAGCTGGGTTGGAGCCTCTTGTATGCTGATAGGGGTGAAACCTCAGTGGGCCCACACTCGTCGGGAATCCCTTTGTAAAGGCCTCGTAGTGATCTCCTGGCTACACACCTCGAAAGTGTGAACGTGGTTCGCGGCCACTTGCATAATGGAGGTTCTTTTAGTCCACTCAGCAACGGGGGATGAAATCACTACATATGGGTACAGTGGTGCAACCTCTGCAGAGTCAAAACTGTCATGACAGCCGTGCTCACGGTCAAGAGCGGCTTGGACTTATTCACGATTAGAGGATGATGAATTGGGAAGTTGAGGATGTTAAGCGGGAAGCTTAACATTGGAGATGAGATTATGGTTACTTGATATTGATGATGGGGTTGAGGGATTGGGACCACCTCACCTGTGTAGTAATGTAGGTTCTTAATAAGCTAAGGTGATAGGTATTAATTGCGTAGTGCTTTAACTATAAGTTCAACCTCTCCTTGCTCTAGCCATGCATGACATAACTTTCCCACACTTGCTGAGTACCAACGGTACTCAAGCTTGCTTTTCTGTTGGTTTAAATTGCTGCTCAGGCAAAGGGAATGACGTGGTGTTCAATGACCAAGATTTCAGATCTGAAGAAGGATTCTAGGTTCACGGAGTCCCCCGGGCAACGCCTGTGATGAAGCTCACAAGACTTATCCTCCGCTGTTGTTTTATTTATATGTTATGAACATACTATCGTCCATCGAGACGTTATGCTATGTAAGACTTATTTATATTCGAACACTTGGCTTGTAATATAATGATGTTTCACTATTTGTCTTCACATGTATGAGAAAATGATCCTGGCATACATGTGATATTCACTCGGTGGTTCTTCGGAGAAACCGGGTGTGATAGAAGTGGTATCAGAGCCAAGGTTGCCCGTAGGAACGTGGACCTAGGTGGAAATGGACGTATTTAAGGACCCTATGTTCGTAAAATCTATTTTACAAAAGGGGTGGGCTGAAAGTGTTATTTAAAGGGGTCACTTTATTTGTTCATCTTGCCCCAACTTTATTCAAAATACAATTTTTATTTAATCTAACTTGATTTTAAATGCTTTATGTTTTAGATGGTTCGCATGGTCCGCACCGCTTGCAAGTCCACCGGAGGGAGAGTTCCTGTAGCTACCCTTGCCTTGAGAGAGGAGAACCGCCCGGTGACGTACCACTCCTACGGGTTGGCAGTAGGAGGATTGTTGCGCCGTCTCCAGCTTATGCTCCACGCCGCCAGCAATGTTGGCAAGCTGATCATACACTACAGCTCCACCAGGACCATCCGTGAGAAGCATAAAGAATGGAGCTCAGAGATGAGGATTATCAATGAAAACCAGCTGCTCGAGATCCACCGCTCTCCAGCTTGTCGGGCAACTCAGTCCGATGCTGAGAAGGATGTCACCTGGGAGGCCATAACCTGTCAGAGTTATATCAACCATCGCCACCTGGACAGGACTGAGTACATGTATGTCCTCCAGCGGGAGAGTGGCACCGCGGAGTACAAGTACCCGCCAGTGCAGCAGGGGACTTCCCATGGGCACATGGACCTGTGCCTGGAAGATGCAGCTATGCTCAGCACTCGACTGCAGGAGTGCCAGCGGGAGCTTCAGGATGTTCGTGACACCCTGAAGGAGACTGAGGCGTTGCTTCGCGCCAGCTTGAGGGCGAGAGAAAGAGGAGATGGGAATGAACTGTGTGTCACCGTGAATGACACATGGACTCCTGACTCCCTAGACCGCCGGCCGAGCAAGCGTCGCCGCACTTCTACACCAGCAGCTTCCCCATCTAAAGCGGAATCAGAGGGCAGCTGCAATGATGAGGAAGACCCCGACGAGCCAGCTCAGTGATACGAGTTGTTAGAGTCATTTCCCTTAGTTCCGCATGATTATCGAGTAGTCGAGTCAAGAACCCATCTATTTGCTTGTTAGTGTTTGGTGTGTGACGTGAGTTGTGGAAGCCATAGGCACTTGTCCACAACCTCGTCCTTAAGTTTGCTTTGCTTTGGTGTGTGAACCCCTATGAATCAATAGTGCATTTATTTTCACGTGAGACATGACGCCCAAAGATCTATGTGAAATCTTCGGAAATTGTCTAAATATTAAGGCCTCAAAAGTTAAGTTTAAACAAGCAATTTGGGAAGTTAATGCGTAATGATTAAAGTTAACATTTGGTTGATCATGATAGATGGCTGGAAGAGGAAGAAGTCGTGGTGCCAACCACAATAACAACAACGATGAGGCCGCCAATCCTCACCTTCCTGGAGGGCAAGACAGGGGTGATCGCCGTGAAGGAGGTGATCCTATCTACCAAATGATCGAAAATCAGAATCAGCTCATCCAGAGTTTAACTCAAGTGGTGGCCAACTTACACCAAGCTCCACCCCCACAAGCTGCACCACGTCAACCAAGGTTGAGTGAGTTTCTGGGAACTCGACCCCCAAAGTTTGTAAGTGCTGCTGAACCTCTGGAGGCAGATGATTGGCAAAAGACCTTTGAGAGCAAGATGAGCATCATACAATGCCAAGAGTATGAGAGGGTGCTGTTTGGCTCTCACCAATTGCATGGACCCGCGGCTGATTGGTGGACCGCTTACGTGGCAGCCCATCACGACCCCGAGAACATCACTTGGGAAGAGTTCAAGCGCAGTTTCCGCAACCACTACATACCAAGGGGAGAACTCAAGAACAAGAGAAAGGAATTCTTGGGACTGCAGCAAGGCAACATGACTGTGAGGGAATACCTCACCAAGTTCACCCAACTATCCCGTTATGCACCACGGGACATCGAAACTGATGAGCAGAAACAGGACTGTTTTGTGGAAGGACTTAGCATGGAAATACAAGGTGCAATGTCCTCCAACGAATATGAAAGATTCCAAAAGATGGTGGACAGGGCGTTTGTCATGGAAAGGAAGCTGAAAGCCTTGGAGAATGAAAACAAGAGGAAGATGGGATGGTCCCATCAAGCATCAAGCAGCAACACACGTCCACGTCTGATGCAGCAACCTGCGGGGCAGACGAGCCGTTCTGTGGTACCCTACCCGACACCGAGAGGGTACAGCCCAAACTTCAGGCCTCCGTCAGCACCAGTACAGCCGCAGCGTCAGTTTGTGCAGCAGTCACGCCCCACTTATCAACCTCGACCAGCAGGACAAGGGCCACCGAACCAACCCCATGATAACAAAGGCCAGACACCTAAAATTGGGGTGCAATGCTTCAACTGTGGTGAAGTGGGACACTACGCTCATAAGTGCCCAAAGAAGAAGCCCATGCAACCACAGCAGCAGAATGTGATGTGAGGACGGGTGAACCACGTGACCATGGAAGAAGCGCAAGAGGCACCGGACGTGGTAATTGGTAAGTTCCCTGCAAATTTACACATTGCAACCCTATTGTTCGATTCTGGTGCTACCCACTCGTTCATTGCTCAAGAATTTGTTAAGAAGCATGGTCTAGCAACAACACAAATGAATCATATGTTAGCGGTGAACTCTCCAGGGGGAGAAATAAGAACAAGACAAGTGTCCCAAGGTAAATCTAGACATTAATGGGGTAGTATTTACTGCAAACCTCACATTGATAGATTCACAAGGGATAGATATTATCTTGGGTATGGATTGGTTGACCAAACATAAAGGTATCATCCATTGTTCGACAAGAACGGTGGAACTAACTCACACTAGTGGCACAAAAGTAAAGTTCATTGCCATACAAGAACCTAGGGGGGACAATAAACTCAATCAATTTGAGGTGGAAGTGGAAGAGATAAGGGTTATCAAGGAATATCTAGATGTTTTTTTCCGGAGGAGTTGCATGGTATGCCTCCAGATCGTGAAGTGGAATTTGCGATTGAACTAGTTCCTTGAACAGCCCCGATATACAAAAGGCCTTATCGGATGGACTCCAAACAGCTGGAAGATCTCAAAGAACATATAAGAGAATTGATAGAAAAGGGGTATATTTGTCCTAGTTCCTCGCCGTGGGGAGCTCCCGTGATATTTGTGCCTAAGAAGGATAGAACCCAAAGGCTATGCGTAGACTACCGTGCATTGAAAGAGGTAACCATCAAGAATAAGTATCCGTTACCTCGCATTGAAGACCTATTTGATCAGTTGAGAGGGGCTTGTGTATTCTCAAAAATTGATCTCAGGTCGGGATATCACCAACTGAAGATAAGGCCAACCGACATTCCCAAGACAGCTTTCGTATCTCGGTACGAGCTGTATGAATACACCGTCATGCCATTCGGGCTAACTAATGCCCCGGCGTATATCATGTATCTCATGAACAAGGTATTCATGGAATATCTGGACAAATTTGTAGTGGTTTTCATTGATGACATTCTCGTCTTCTCCAAAGATGAAGAAGAACATGAGGGACATTTAAGACTGGTGTTGCAAAAGTTGAGAGGACACCAACTATATGCCAAGTTGAGCAACTGTGAGTTTTGACTGAAGAGAGTTCCCTTCTTAGGACATATAATCTCGGAGGGAGGAATCTCCATGGATCCCGCCAAGATCGTGGATGTGCAGAAGTGGAAGACCCCTGAAAATGTTGGGGAAATTCGAAGCTTTTTAGGATTGGCCGGGTATTATCGACGGTTCATTGAGGGCTTTACCAAGATCTCGTGACCTCTCACCAAATTGTTAGAGAAGAGAATCACATTCACGTGGACACCGGAATGTGAGACAAGTTTCGAAGAGCTGAAGAAAAGATTGACAACAGCCCAAGTGCTAGTTATGCCAGACATGCAGAAGAATTATTCGGTATATTGTGACGATTTGGGACACGGATTGGGATGTGTTCTCATGCAAGAGGGGCATCGTTGCCTATGCGTCCCGGCAGCTCTGAAAACACGAGAGGAACTATCCTACACACGACCTAGAGCTCGCAGCAGTGGTCCACGCATTGAAGATTTGGCGGCATTACTTGATGGGAAAGAGGACACAGATATATACAGATCATAAGAGCATAAAGTACATTTTCACACAGCCAGATCTCAACCTCAGACAAAGGAGATGGTTAGAGCTAATCAACGGCTTTGATGTGGGCATCAACTATCATCCTAGGAAAGCCAACATCGTGGCGGATGCTTTAAGCCGGAAGGTGCATGTCAACATGTTGAGCTTAAATGACATTCCTAGGGAATTGAAGGAAGAGATTGCAAAACTCAATCTATGCCTGGTGAATAGTGGTGAGGCCATCGCCATGGAAGTGGACTCCACATTAGAGCAAGACATATGCAACGGTCAGAAGAATGACAAGACAATACAAGAAATCAGAGAACTCATCAAAGAGAATAAAGCCCCTGGGTTCAGAGAGGATGAACAAGGTACGGTGTGGCATGGGAAAAGAATCTGTGCCTGAGGTGAAGGAGATCCCTGAACTAATTTTGAAGGAGTCTCATGATTCCGACTATTCCGTTCATCCTGGGAGTACGAAGATGTATCATGACCTCAAGAGCAGATATTGGTGGTATGACATGAAGCGAGATGTCGTGGAACATGTTGCCCTATGTGACACATGTCAGTTGGTGAAAGCAGAACATCAACGACCAGCGGGACTATTGCAACCACTCAAAGTGCCCGAATGGAAAGGGGACGAAATAGGTATGGACTTCATAGTGGGACTGCCAAGGACCCAATCGGGATATGATTCAATATGGGTCATCATCGACAGGCTAACTAAGGTAGCCCATTTCATCCCCGTGAAAGAAAGCTACAGCGGATCCAAATTGGCAGAGTTGTACATGTCACGAATCGTGTGTTTTCATGGAGTGCCAAAGAAGATAGTGTCAGATCGGGGGACACAGTTCACCTCAAGGTTCTGACAGAAGTTACATGAAACCATGGGGACTCATTTGAATTTCAGTTCTGCATACCATCCGCAGACCGACGGGCAGACTGAAAGAACCAATCAGATCCTTGAGGATATGTTGAGAGCTTGTGCACTCAAAAACAATAGGAGTTGGGATAAGAACTTACCGTATGCGGAGTTCTCCTACAACAACAGTTATCAGGCTAGTATGAAGATTTCACCATTTGAGGCGTTGTATGGGAGGAAGTGCAGACTCCACTATTTTGGAACCAAACCGGGGAAAGTAAAGTGCTTGGGCCCGAGGTACTACAAGAAGCTGAGGAGAAAGTGAGGGAAATCCGCAACAACTTGAGGATAGCCCGGACCTGACAAAAGAGCTATGCCGATGTACGGAGAAGAGAGATCGTTTTCAATGTGGGGGACTATGTTTATCTCAAGGTGTCCTCTATCCGAGGGCTTCATCGGTTCAAGGTGAAAGGGAAGCTATCACCTCGATACATCAGACCCTTCCAGGAGAGGAAAGGCGAAGTGGCATATCAGTTAGAACTACCGGCTCGCCTATCAGATGTGCACGATGTATTCCATGTGTCACAACTCAAGAAATGTTTAAGAACACCCGAAGAGATGTTACCCATGAATGAGGTGGACATACGAGAGGATCTTTCATATGACGAGCAACCGGTCAAGATCCTGGAGACAATGGAACGCCTCACAAGAAATAAAAGAATCCGAATGTGCAAAGTGCAGTGGAAGCATCACTCGGAAGAAGAAGCCACATGGGAGCGAGAAGACGAGCTCAAGGCACAGTTTCCGGATTTGTTTTCCTAGAGTCACCAATCTCTAGGACGATATTTCTTTTAAGGGGGGTAGAGTTGTAACACCCCAAAACCTGTTAAAGAGGGGAATTTAAAATTTTTGGACATAATGCATGTGGTGAAATGATTCAAACTCAAACTGGAATCCAAATTTGGATCAAAACTGAAAAGAAAAAGGAAACAGAAAAAGAAAAATGGCCAGTGGGCCGAAACCTGCCTCAGCCGGCCCAACAGCCCGTGGCTGTTTCCCCCACCCTCTCTCTCTGATGCGTGGGGCCCGTATGTCATCTTCCTCCTCCGCGCGCCCCAACCGCCACCGATCTTCCCGCGCCGATCGCCGCTGCCTCGCCCGATCTTCGGCAAAACGCTGCTGCACATCTAAACCAACCCCCGCCGCCTCTCCTTGTGCCTTTAAACTCCAGAAAACCCGACGGTCTCCCGCATCGCCACGTTTTCCGCTCCGGTGGGAACCGATCGTCCCCCACCGAAAAATCTTCGAGTCTCGTCGTTTTTCTCTGATCTAACGGGCTTGTCGTGTTCCACCGCCACCGGGGAGCCCTGCAGGTGAAGGAAGCGACGAGTCTTGCACCCTAGCATCGGCTTTGACGAGCACCGTGGAACAGCTCCAACCACCGTCATCGCAGAGCCGAATTCCGACCTCTCCAAGCCCGAGAAACCCCTAGGTGAGCTTCCCCTACCCCTCCGCAGTCGATCCATGTGAAAAGCTGCAAGTTTTAGCGTGTAGCGGCAAGGAACCGAGGCGGCTCCGGCGAGATCGCCTGTGACGCCCTCAATTCTGTGGAAAACCACGGAACCGAGAACTAATGCATATGTGTGCCCAGGATGTTCTCCACACATACACATATGATCCACAAACTGAATTCAGAATATATATATTACCACGAATAACAGAGTTTATTACAAAGCCTCATGTGTCTTGGACTCATGCTCACAGCGGAAGTCTTTATTTCTATGCAGCAGAAGTCTTTATTCTAATGCGGAAGTAATCTAACTAAGGCGGAAGCAGTAGTGGCTCCATCTCCATTCCCTCCACCGGCAAGGTTGAGAACAGATCACACGCCTTAATGCTCCACTTGGACTTCATAGTAGTCTTCTCCTGCTGCTGATGAGGAGATAATAATACAAGTTTGAGTACAATGATGTACTCAGCAAGTGTGGGAAAACATGATATGTAGCTCATAACAAGGTAGGTATGAAAAGGCTCATTTGCAGAAAAGCAGATTTATAAAACCTTGATAAAACAACAACTTAACTTTAAATGAATGTAATCCCAGCATGAATTAAATTACCAACGCACCTCCATCACCTTCCGTGTTCCATCCGAACATTAACCAAACTTTGTTCATACTCACGAATACCTCCTCGTATTCGCTACCATCTCACGAATACCTTCCCGTATTCGCTACCATCTCATGTCATAAAACAACTTCGTCTCGCACCGAGACCAAACTCATGTCATGACTCAACAGTCACGCAACCATCTCATAACCCGGACTCAACAGTCCCAACAATCTCATCATCCGGACCCAACAGTCACAACAACCAAACCATAACTAAACTCAATAACTATAACCAAGAACCTTCCCAATAACCATCCCAACTAATCATGGCAGCTTAGCCAGGTGCTCGTGACCATAAGCTCGGCTATCATGATAGTTTTTAGAACTCTGCAGAGTTTGCACCTCTTTACCCACAGGTTTGTGATTTTGTCACCCGTCGGCGACTGCAGAACCTCCATTATACCAGTACACAACCTTCGGTATATGGCCAAGAGATCACAAAATAGCCTTTACAAAGGGGTTACTAGATGTATGGACTCACTGAGGTTTCACCGGCAGGCTAGAATCTCCAATTCTCCCACCCACGGGCCCCCTCTTGTGCCATGCAGTTCCCAGGGCAGTCCTCACTCGACTCCCATTCCCCGCGCATTCCAAAGTCCATAACACTCCAGCAACTTACCTAATTACTCAGCTAAGCCGCACCCATACTTGGCCTTGTGGTGGCACTGTTATCCTGGCATGTGCATGCAAGAACCGGTCCTTAGATCTACGGCAAGTAGACCACCATCTCATGCTACCTCATTCACAAACCCAAGCTTGCCTAGATATCCCTCCGATCCATATTCCTCAACATTATTAGTTTCTCATTATCATTACGAGTGCAGTTAGCTAGACACATCTATCTTGCTTCCCAATCCCACGGACTCAGCGAAGCATAAAGCAAAAACCATACTCGACTCGTAACTTTCCCTGGCAACAAGGGTGGTTTAATCAAAACTAGTAAACTCCTATAAAAGGGTTTCCCATTATGTTTGACTCATCCCACAAACCTTTCCGCAAAACAAAACGGTTTTACCCAAAACATAGGATCAATATGGTCAAGGAGCACTTGCCTTGTTCTTGCGGTTCCGGGGGTTCTTGGATCTCAAAACCTCGTTGCTGCAGCTCGTCGTAGACAGCTCCCTGGGCTTGTCCTGCTAGGTCGGATCACGTGCATACAAGATTCACAACAATCAATATCATGCACAAACCTTAATCTAGATGCGATGATGCATATGCATGTTATCCTATGATTAGTTTTATTAGATTGGTTTGTACGTGTTCTTGCATGGCTTGCATGGACAGAGGTGTTCGGATCAAAGGTGGAGGTGGCAATGATCTTGTCTTTAGATCAACCTGATTATCATGTAATCTATCTACGAGAAGGCTTCTGTTCAGAAGGAATCAAAGAACAGATGCAAAGAGAATACAACGATGTCGTAAGGTGGTGTTGGAGCCCTACCTTACGTTCTTCTTTGTTTTCGAGGTCCTCCTCAGACCGCTCGGCTCTCCTCCAGCGATCTCTCTAGCTGTGTTTTGGCGATGGTTTACTCGGCGAGTTAGGGATAGGGTTCTAAGTCGTCGGATCAGGAGTTGGAAAAGAAGTTTGTGGTTTCGGCCAGGGGTTCTAGGTTCTATTTATAACCGGGAAGAGAAGAGTCCTAATCTGATTGTATCCCGAGTAAGAGTTCTATTCAGATCGTCGTTGGATCCTAACATCTTATCTTTGTGGAATTCAAGTCGGTTTCCTTTACGCACCGGTATTCTTACGCGTAAAAACCGCTCCAGAACTCGTTACCTCAGCGGTGATGAGCTCCGGAAGCTCCACGTGTCCTCCGGGGCCTGGTATCTCCTTCTCGACAGAGACGATCTCCGATTGCACCGCGTGTCAAGCGAGCAAGACTTCCCTCTTCTTCGGAGGTGAGCTCCGCGTGCGCCACATATTAGTGCCGGTGTTTCCTCTCTTATTTCCTCAGAGACGAGCTCCGAGATTGACACGTGTCTAGTAGCGACGGACCTCCCGGAGATAAGCTCCGGTGGCGATACGTGATCGATAGGACCGGACCTCCCAGAGATGAGCTCCGAGATCGACAGTACCCCATGTGACTGGCCCTCCGATTTCCGTGGCGACTATCTCCGAAGGTGACATGTGTCCTACGAAAAATGCCTTTGCTTCTTCCGCAGAGGCTAGCTCTGTGGGCGACACGTGTCCCACAGGGTCGGACCTCTCTCCAATTGCGGAGATGAGCCCCGAGCCTGCCACGTAGCCAGTTTAGCGGCGGACCTCTCGCCACTTCGCAGGGATGAGCTCCGGACACGCCACGTGGCCAGCGGTCGCAGAAGTTGTCTTTGGCGCTCTTTATGTGAACTGGACTCGGCTTTTACTGGCTATCTTTTTGATAACTTTCTCTGTTCCTATTTTGTGCTCCACTTCACAAATTTATTTTTCTATATTTTTTCTTTGATTTTTTTATATCTGCCGTGAAATCAGGAGCACTAATGTACACGTCGCACAAATTTTCAGCTCACTTGAAAAAAGAAGATGTGGACAACAGAAATTCAATATGTTTCTTTATGATTATTGTTGAGCCTTTAGATGCCAAATAATCAATCTTCCAATGTGAATCTGGGCAACGTAATTTAACCCAATGCCAAGGTTATGGCTGTTTTAAGACAGCACCACAAAATTATGTTTTTGGTGGAGCTGAATTGGAAACGGTGGTGAGAAAAAAATTAGATATGATGGTGACAACATGTGGGATGGTGTGTGTATATCAAGGAGGATAAACCCACGTAATATGTGATGAAAACTGAAGAACAAGGATAACCCTAGCACAATGAATAGTTATGGTGATCGATTTGATAACGATTGTGTTCTGGACAGTTTACCTTACTCTGAACTTTCTACCCATTTAGCGTTTGATTTTGCTCTGGAGGTCTACAAAGAAGTTGTAGAGCACTTGAAAATCTTTCCAGAACTGTATCATATACCTAAATTGGGTCAAGCTACTCAGAGTTATGCTCTGTTAAAGTCCAGCAAGAATCTCTGCCAAAAACAGAGCACTCTGTTCTTGAAATCTTTTAAGCTTAGTCTTCCTCTCATTTGAATCTTAGTTCTAAATAAGAGTTCAATAGCTAATATTTGTTTCAAACTTCCATTTTTAGTTGAAAGTTAGTTCATGAGTCATTTCTTCAAAGGGAAGGGGTTATTAAGTTTAGTACGGCGTCGATGCACCGTAAGAAGCATGTCGGCATTACGTAGCCTCACCAAAAGAAAATCCTAACTGGATTATACCGGCATAAACGTATCTTAGGTGGCACTAAAACGGTCACTCGCAAACGTGTACTACACGGGATACATACGTGGTTAGTACCTGCAGAAAAACACTCAATGATGATGCACACATAGGTTTTCTCATTTCAGGTAATTCCATATCATACTAACAACATACGCCCCGTATCATTTCCATACGGGCCGTCCTTGAGTCAAGCCACGTCTCATGGTACATGGTCGCGTTTTCACACTACACGACAGGGAAACCCGAGTAGAGCACGAATGGGTCGTCACGGTTGGGAATTTTATCAACCCAACAGATACCACCTACTGCCCCGCAGGGCACGCCGATGGCAAGCGCTGCGTATGTCCTCCTAGGCTATCTCCAGAAGAACACACTATCGCGTTACTGACCACACGATGGGGTCTCCACTTTCTTGCCTAATGCACGCTAGGAATCAGCGTTTCATATGAACTCAGGAACATGAAGAGTTCAAGAGTTTCATATTAACGTCTCACACCAAGCTGTGAGACATATCCCTGAATCACATTCCTCGTCAGGGGAGCTAACCGAAATTGAACCGCTTTCGGTGGCGTTCCTTACCATGCTTACCAGAGCGTAGGTGCGTCGCTACATAATAAAAATTCAGAACTATAACAAGTATGCTAGTCATGCCCCTTTAAGTAACTATTCTACTATAGTCCTTATGTGGTCCTAATACTGTTTCCTCACCGTATCCTAAATTTCTGTCGTAATACGATCCTTATTCCGTGCGCTATTACCAATGCGGCTCTGATACCAACTGAAACAGGCTTGATACCACGCTGAGACAGCTCTGATACCATTTGTCACCGCTCTGATACCACACTGAGACAGTCCCGACACCGCCCGTTCAGTCACGGGGACGGGGCACTCGCCCGGAAATCGCTTTGGGTGGTGCCGTGTTATGCGGCACCCAACAGCACACATATAAGGAACAATGTATTACATAAAACAATAACGGAAGCTTACAAGTTTTTCTTTGTAAATAATTTACATCAAGTAACTACAGCGGATGTCTATAAACAACTCACGTCGAATAACTAAAGAGCACTCGATATGATGTCCAGCCCGTGGACTCCTCTCGGTAGCAACACGAAGACAATAGCAGTGGCTGGGTTCTCAATGTGTTACACGACTCGGAAGTCTCCGAGTCTCACCGGATAACATTCTTCTTAGCATCGATGTTAACCAGCAAAACCACTTATATAGCAAGCGTGAGCACATAGGCTCAGCAAGATTGATCCGTCTCTCCTAAACAAGAAACTCTACATGCACGACGGTTGCAATTGGGTTAGCTAGATTTGCATAAAGGACTCACCTAAAGTTGATCCTTAACTTTCAGATTTTAAGCCTCATTGTGCAGACCTTGAGCCGAACAGCATCGCAACTCCACAATCAAACAAGAAACGCTTTGTTGCGATGCTCCTTGCACAAGGTGAAAGTAAAGTTTAATGAGCCTATCTCTAATTCAATCATGGTTGCAATACAAGTTACATCACAGCCTTATCAAGTTCAAAAGATAATCAGTTCAGTTGTTACTACGTCAAGACGCAGTGGGCAAGTATGCTCATATGACCGTGAGCGACAGTGATTCGAATCAGTACACGCCCGAACTACACGACACGTACACCCATACTCCGAGTTGCCGGCAGCAACCTCGACTGACGTTGTACACGGCCACCTTTCCCAAGATCTTCCACATTGGACGCAGTCCAACTACCCCTAGTCCGCAAGCTCCCTCAAGGTACATACGTGCAGTGGTATGTTCTTAAGCGAGTTTCCTCCTGCTACTCTGACGCTGAAAGCCTAATGCAGTTGGAAAAATTCCAATATGGATCTACCAAGGTACATCAGTTTCCTGGGTCCCATATAGCCAGTATGTGCCCGGTACACAACTCAAAGTTGTCCAAAAGGGCCAAGCACGGATGGGCCTTAACCGACACAGGCAGGGCTATGCACGCACGGTCCACAGCCTGCTGCATCTAAACCAACCTGCCCGGTCTCCATTTCTTATGTGTGAACTTTCCTCATCATTTCTAATTTTAACACGTTCCGAGTAAACCAGCCCTAAACCCGCGAGTAGATTCCAACTACTCGACTTCTACCGGACCTTTCCTACTAACTTTATCGTAGAGAAATCCACTCGAGGAGGTTCTCTTATACCCTTTCTCTCTTAGGTATTTCTGGTTATGCAACTGGGGCTTTCAATATCAACTAGACATAATGCAAACAAACAATTCAAGCTATGATCTCTAGAAATGGAAATGTTTTATAAAACTGTTCAAATGCAAACCGAGGCTTGCCTGTTTTGCAGGTGACTAAGATACAATCAGTTAGTGACGATCACTTGGAGCTTGATAACTCGCTTTTCTCCCTCCTTAATCTTCACTTCAAGTCCTTCTCACGTTCTCCACGTATATGCTACACGATATGATCATGCATATGTATTTAATTGAAAAGCTTTTGCTAATAAGGTCTAATGACAGTTTTAAAACTAGAACCCTGTTTAAAAATTTAAAATGACACTGGTGCTAGTGGTTTGGGTTGGGTTTAAACACTATGCTCAAATGTTGAGTGCTTTTCCCACTTAAGTGTTGATCACCTTAAGAGGTTACATATGACAGTGATGATCCAGAGCCCCAATGGAGATGAGAATTTTCATGTGAGTTCCTTGTCACAAGAAAGTCATTTGGACAAAAAATTAGCACTTTTCATTGCGTGGTTTATTCAGAACAATTCTCTAAGTATTTAAGCAAAGATGAATTAATTCTGAGGTAACACCCATGTTCATGTCAAACTTAGTGGACTAAAATTTCAATTATAGTTTATAGAGCTTGCATAAAATTTCCAAGGATATTTGGAGCTAAGAATTACCCAGAATTGAATTTCCAAGTTTTGGAAATTCTCTGAAAATGTTTCTGTATTCATTTGAACACAGCAACTTGAAATCTGAATTTTCCTGATCAAATCAACTCCAAAAGATCTGAAACTTTTACAGGAGTCTAATAACACCCTAAATAATATTCTGGCAAAAGTTTAGGATTTTTGGATAAACCAAACTCTCTCAAGAATTCTTTTGCTGAAAAGTTTTAAAGAATTTTCCAGAATTAATTAATGCCTGTCATACAAATTGGGTTGCTTATTTGGATAGAGTTTGTAAATCTGAATCTAACCCAATTTGAATCACTAAATTTGGAGGTTCCTAGCAAAAGTTATGCTCTTCTAAAGTTGGGGAAAAAATCTGGGATTTGAAAAAAACCGGGAAAAGTTTAAAACTGACTGTGGGTCCGGGGAGCACATGTGGCACGCCCTGAAATAAGCCACACGGGGCTACAGAACTGTTTCCCGCGTTGCCACAATTAATCCGACGCCACAGAGTATCCAGCCCCTCTCTCGACTCACTGACACGCGGGCCCGTTGGTCTTCTTCAACCTCCAGCCGCCCGCGCGACCGAGCCGCCGGGGCTCGCCGGTTTTCGGTCGTCCCGCCCATTCCCAAGCTGCCACTCGCTGCCAGGCCCTAATTTCATGCGAAGAACACGATGGGATGATCTTCCCAGACCGGTGACGTCCCTAAACCATCCCGCACTGGTGCAGCGGCTCGGATGAAGTTCAGCGGCGTTACCCTGATGAGCTAGCCCGTCAAAAGCCCCCTGGACAGGTCCTACAGCACCAGTGAGGACTGGAGTAGCTTGGCATGGCTGCACATGGGCTCAGGAACGGCTCCAAGATAGGGTTCACCGTGCGCCTGAACCGTCCCGCCAAAGCCGCCGTCGGAAAGATCAAAATTGCGCTGTGCACAGTGTGTGTCATGCTAGGTTTCAAAGGCAAACTGGTGCGCCCTCAAGTCTAGCCCGTGTGTGTGAAGTTTCGTGGTATCTAAATAAAAATCAATCGGGAATTTCATGGAATCATACCCGAAGGTCGGTTTGCACCGATCGGAAGAAAATCTCAAAATTCCCTGTCAATGATCCGCGGTTGGTCCTGAGCTTCGCGGGTGAGCTGCGTGGATGTCATGCGCGTCGAGCGGTGGCCTAGCTCGGCCGTGACAAGCCGGGGTTGAGGCTTTCCACGAGAGCACCAGCTCTCGGTTATATGGCGGCCACCGCGGAAACTGATTTATCTCGGTTTGGTGAGGTGGAGCTCACGTTGGAATGGCATGAGGACGTTGGACGAAGGTCTGTGGTGTGGTTTGGCTGCTCAGCTGAAGTCTTCACGCGGGCTAGGCGGTGGCCGAGCGATTGCTCGAGCGTCGGCAGCTCTGGTCTGTTTCTCGCGCGAGGAGGAAAGAACAGCGCCGGGTCTTCGGTACCGTGGGATAAAAGGAGCACGGCAGTGGGGTAAGGACGCCGAGGCAGCTTTCCAGCACGATGGAATTCAATAGGAGGTGGAGGCTTCGGTGCTGTGCGGTGTCGCCCGGTGGGAAGTCGGCTCTGCCTGGTTGCTTCACGTGGGAGTTGAAAAACAGAGACTGTGTTCTACACTGAAGATCTTTTGCAATTTTCAGCTCCCTCAATGACATGTGCGTCCAACAGTTTAGAGCCTCCTTATCCTCTAAAATATCACCCAAAATTGGCAAATGATGGAATTCAATTGTGGAAGTTTAAATTTGAGAGGCATTAGGTCAATTGGGCAAGTTTCATCCAAATTCAAATATGCATTTGAATTCTTTGTTATTTAAAGTCCATTTTGGAAAATGGGTTGCAAATCATTTCTATAAATCATGAAAATTTGCATACCCCCTAATTTGGACCCAAGGAATTTAAATATGAAATCTGATTTTTAATTTGGCTGCTGCAAATGAGACTTGTAGCACAACCGTTTTGAAATTCATAGTGTTCCTCTCATTTGAATTTTGAGTTGAACAAGTTTGTTCCAAATCTGACTTTAGTTTTCTCACACATATGGGAACTTCCCATCTTGGTTTTTTACCCCCCTTGGGTTCCAAGTTTTCAAACAAACATTTGAACTCGTGGGAAGAAAGCCCTCATGTGGGTTATCATATGTGGAAAAGTTTTACGATGTCCCAAATTTTATACATATGAAACCAACTTTTGCAAACAAGGGTTTCTTTGTATTCACATTGTTGGGACCTTTACAAGTGCCATATTAAAAGATAGGCTGGCTTTGTTCAATCAAGGCAATTACACCGAGTTGATCAGTGCTTCCCTGCTGCAAGAACAAGCGACACTTGAGTGTCAAGCGGAGAAGAGGGAACAGGATGATGTGCAAGAAGACACACCAGTTGTTCCTCGTAAATATCGTGTGGTGTATCGCACACCATCCGATGAAATATGGCAGCCACCAGTAAGATCAACATATCCCAGATATCCTGCTCAAGAATCATGTCTAGAAGCAACGCCATTGCCGCAGCAACGATTGATTTCTGGTGCATCATTGCTGCAGCCAAGTACGTCAACTTCTCAACCGCATGTCAAAGAAGAACCGGGGAAACACCCGTATTCTTACTGCCACCGTTCTGGGCATTTTAGGCAAGAATGCCGGGAGAAGTTGTTGAACAGCAAACAACCATCATCATCAGGTGGTATGCCGCCACATGCTCAAGTCAATATAACAGCATTGCAATCCGGGAGTGTGCTACATCTTGCTATTGAGGATGTCCCAGAGGGAGCACCGGTGTTAGCGGGCATGTTTACTCTCAAAGACGTGACTGTGCTCATACTTTTTGATTCCAGTGCAACCCATAATTTTATCAGCAAAACATGCGTGGATCAGCACCAATTATCCACCAATACTCTCACAACGAGTTATTGTGATGGCTCTCTAGGATCATAGACTGTCCCCACATACCACCACTCATCTTTTCTGCGCACTTTGTCCTCACTCGTGCGCACCAGGGAAAACTTCCCGGTCGGTCACTCATCCCCAAATTCCTCCAGGCCAAGCACGCTTAACCCCGGAGTCCTTTGCAGGTGGGCTTCCAGAAAAAAGGTATACCTTGGTGGTATGAGTACTCTATCAATCCTATTAAGCCGGGAGTCAGGATATCACACAATCCACCCCTTAGAAGACCGACGTCCTCGTCGGTCAACGCCAAGACAGGAACGTCCCCTCTTAGCCACGTCCGTATGTTCAGTACTGGCATACGCATACCATACGCCCGGTTAGCAGCATACGTACCATACCGTGTCCCACACAGAGGACCCACGCGTCATGTGTACGTACCCACGTCCCTGACCCGTACGGTACCGTATCCTTCTAACTGACCCGTACGCACCCGTGAAACTGCGAGGGTCGGCTCTGATACCATTTGTGATGGCTCTCTAGGATCATAGACTGTCTCCACATACCACCACTCGTCTTTTCTACGCACTTTGTCCTCACTCGTGCGCACCCGGGAAAACTTCCCGGTCGGTCACCCATCCCCAAATTCCTCCGGGTCAAGCACGCTTAACCCCGGAGTCCTTTGCAGGTGGGCTTCCGGAAAAGAAGGTATACCTTGGTGGTATGAGTACTCTATCAATCCTATTAAGCCGGGAGTCAGGATATCACAGTTATTGTATACGTTCACCGGGAGAAAATATCTCTGCTAATCAGATTATGTCCCGAGCAGCTTTGTGTTTGGGAGGAAAAATATACCCAACATCGTTGATTAAGTTGGATAGGTAGAAAATAGATATAATATTGGGGATGTCTTGGTTAAATCGTCATGGTGCCGTTCTCAATATCGGTAACCGGACTGTCCAGATTGACTCGTCGATTTAGGGACAGCACACGCTGTTTATAGACAGCAAAGACCCAGATATGGCAGAGGCCTACCACATGGAAGCACTTAAACTTGAAGTTATTCCGGTGGTACGTGATTATCCCGACATGTTTCCCGATGATTTACCGGGCATGCCGCCCGAACGGAACGTCGAGTTCAAGATTGAACTGGAGCTGGGAACAACACCTATCTCACGAAGGCCTTACAAGATGGCACCTAACGAGCTAGCGGAGTTGAAGAAGCAACTAAATGAACTCATGAGCAAGGGTTTCATACGACCAAGTTCTTCACCTTGGGGTTGCTCTGTGCTGTTCGTTAAGAAGAAGGACGAAACACTACGGCTATGTGTTGATTATCATCCTCTAAATGCTGTCACGATAAAGAACAAGTATCCTTTGCCTCGCACCGACATCTTGTTCGTGGGTGCAAAGGTATTTTCGAAGATGGATCTTCGGTCGGGCTATCATCAAATCAAGATCCGACAGGAGGACATACCGAAGACAGCTTTATCGATGAGATACGGACTATATGAGTACCTCGTCATGTCATTTGGGTTAACCAACGCTCCGGCACACTTCATGTACTTGATGAATTCTGTGTTCATGCCGGAGTTAGATAAGTTCGTCGTGGTATTCATAGACGGCATTTTGGTTTACTCCAAATCTGAAGAAGAGCACGCTGAACATTTGCGTATCGTGCTACAATGGTTGAGGGAGCACCAATTATACGCCAAGTTTAGCAAGTGCGAGTTCTGGATTGATCAAGTGCCTTTCCTAGGCCATATTATTTCATCAGAGGGCATAGCCATGGACCCCAGAAAAATTGAACAAGTGCTGAAGTGGGAAGCTCCCAAATCAGTCCACGAGGTCCGAAGTTTCCTAGGTTTAGTGGGGTATTATCGGAGGTTCATTCTGAGATTCTCAAAAATTGCTAAACCAATGACCGAGCTGCTGAAGAAGGGCACTAAATACATGTGGACTGCAGCCTGTGAAGCCGCATTCAAAACTCTGGTGAAACATCTCACAACAGTTCCAGTTCTTGCTCAGCCGGACACGACGAAGACATTTGATGTATATTGTGATGCATCCGGCATCGGTCTCGGCTGTGTTATGATGCAAGAAGGGCGTGTAGTCGCCAATGGGTCTCGTCAACTGCGAAACCACGAGTAGCATTATCAAATTCACGATACCGAGCATGCTGCTGTGGTGTTGGCGTTAATGATGTGGAGGCATTATCTACTTGGTAATCTTGTTTACCTCTACACCGACCACAAAAGTTTGAAGTATATCTTCACGCAGAAGGAGCTGAATATGAGACAATGGAGGTGGTTGGAGCTCATCAAATATTATGAAATCGAGATCCACTACCATCCGGGTAAAGCGAACGTGGTTGCCGACGCGCTTAGTCGGAAAGCCCACGTTCACAACTTGGCTGTTGCTGAGTTGGAAGATGAAGAACCGAGTATCCGTGTCGTTCCATATGGCGCGCTTTATAATCTCGCACTCATTCCAATGATCCGTGAAGAGATTGTTGAGGCTCAAAGAAGAGACAGGGGTATGTCTCACATACGGAGAATACTAGATAACGGAGAGGTGAAGTGTTTCCGGAAGGATGAGAACGGTACAATATGGTTTAACGACCGTACAGTGGTACAGCGTAATATGAAACTTCGAAAGAAGATCTTGGATGAAGCCCACCTATCTAAGTTTTCCATTCATCCCGGAAGTAACAAGATGTACCAAGATTTTGAAACAGAAATTTTGGTGGGCGAGGATGAAGAGGGAAATTACCATGTTTGTGAAATAAAATTTGCTTGCTGAATGAGCCTTTTTATTCCATACCTTATTGTAAGGTACATGTCATATTTTTCCCGCACTTGCTGAGTACGACATGTACTCACCCTTGCATTACCACATACACATCAGCTACAGGAGAAGAGTACTTTGAGGAACATGTGGAGTACTAGGCGTGCAGACTACCGTCAACATGCCTGTGGAGATGAAGATTGGAGCCTGCTGTTTAGTTAATTCCGCTGTCGTTTAGAGTCTTCCGCTGCAAGAATAAGTTAGAGATTCATGAGTTAGACATTGAGTCATTGTAATAAAATACTTAAACACTATTTATTCATGGTTATATTCTGAATTCAGTTTGTGGAATACATGTGTATGTGTGATGAACATCCTGGGCACACATATGCATTCACTTGGATCTATTTTTCGGAACCGGGTGTCACATCGGTGGGGCTCATCGGCGGGGCTCACCGGCAGGGCTCAAAATTGACCAAACTCCGACGGGGGGTGGCCAACTCGGCATGTTGGGGGGTAGGGCCAATTCAGTGACTTTGGGGGGGGGGGGGGGGGGCTGCGGCCAAGGTGTAGAGGGGGGCTGGGGGTTGTATTTATAAGGGGGAAAAAGAAGAGTCCTTGGGCAATTAGAACTCAACCAAAGAGTCCTAGTCTAATTGGGACTCAACCAAAGAGTCCTAGGGGTTTTCCCCCTCTAGGGATGCGGCTACATTGGGGAAAAATCCCCTAAATGTGGGGGAAATTCCCCTTTGGGCAATTTTAGAATTTGGTGGAACTTTGGGGAAATTTTGGGGATGGCTCAATTCAGCTATCTTATTTCGATTTCTATGTCCCTTTCTCCATTTCTATATTCCCCTCTCCATTTCTATGTCCCTTTCTCCATTTCTATATTCCCTTCTCCATTTCTATGGTTCTTTCTCCATTTCTATGGTTCTTTCTCCATTTCTATGGTTCTTTTTCCATTTCTATGGTCCTTTCTTCATTTCTAGGGTTCTTTCTCCAATTCTACTTCTTTTCAAATGCTTCTCTACAAGAAAAATGTATGCAATGCATAGCATTGAAATTGAGGGTGTTACAAACCTACCCCCCTTAAAATGAATCACGCCCTCGAGATTCGATAGAGTGGAGAAAAGATGGGGGAATTCTGCCTTGAGATCTTCCTCACGCTCCCATGTAGTTTCAGCTTCCGTGTGATGGCTCCATTGTACCTTGCACCAACGGATCACTTTGTTTCTCGTGACCCTTTCCTTTACGTCCAAAATTTGACGGGTGTTCCGCGTAGGTCAGATCCTCTTGAAGCTTTAGCTCATCCATCGGTACTTGTTCTTCCTGTACTCTTAGGAATTTCTTAAGCTGAGATACGTGAAACACATCATGCACATCGGAGAGGTGCATTGGCAGCTCCAGTTGATAGGCTACTTCTCCTCGCTTTCCTAAAATCTTGAATGGCTCAATGTAGCGAGGTGCTAACTTGCCTTTGACGTTGAACCGCCGTTGGCCTTGGATAGGCGATACCTTAAGATACACGAAGTATCCTACTTCGAAGGTCAATCTTCTTCGCATATTATCCGCATAACCCTTTTGTCGTGACTGAGCGGCCTTCAGGTTTTCACGTATCGTTTGGACTTGCTTTTTGGCATCTTGCAGCACTTCGGGTCCGAATACTTGGCTTTCTCCGGCCTCATTCCAGAACAGAGGTGTTCTACACCGTCTACCATACAATGCTTCGAAGGGTGACATCTTCATGCTGGCTTGGTAACTGTTGTTGTACGAGAATTCAGCATACGGCAAGCTCCTATCCCAACTATGCCCATGTTTCAAGGCGCAAACTCTCAACATGTGTTCCAAAATTTAATTTGTCCTCTCAGTTTGCTGTCGGTTTGCGGGTGATACGCGGAGCTGAAATTCAACCGTGTACCTTCATGCAACTTCTTCCAGAACCTAGAGATAAATTGAGAACCTCGATCTGAAACTATCCTCTTCGGAACTCCATGGCGACACACGATTTGCTCCATATACAGCTCGGCTAGTTACGCGACGGTGTACTTGGTTCTAACAGGAAGGAAATGGGCTGTTTTTGTCAATCGGTCCACGATAACTGAAATGGAGTGGAGTCGTAGCCAGACTGAGTACTTGGCAACCCGACATTTAAATCCATGCTGATGTCTTCCTACTTCCACTCAGGTACTTTTAATTGCTGCAACAATCCAGCGGGTCTTTGGTGTTCGGTCTTCACTAGTTGGCACGTGTCGCATAGGGAAACATATTCAGCGATGTCCCTTTTCATACCATCCCACCAATAGCAAGTTTTAAGGTCCTTATACATCTTTGTACAGCTGGGGTATAAGGAATACGGTGAGTCATGTGCCTCCTTTAGTATTGTGTCACGGATGTGCTTCACGTTAGGCACACAAATCTCTTTCCCTAACCAACGCGTGCCTTTCTCATCTTCATTGAAATCCTTTTCTATGCCTTGTCAGATTCTTTCCTTGATTTCCTCATCCATTGCTTGGCCATCTCGTATCTCCTGTTCCAGCGTTGAGTTCAGTTCTATCATCTCCATCTCGTTCAAGAACCCGAGATGTAACCGTTCAAACTCCTTACGCAGCTCGGGTGGCAGCTTCCGAACTGTGAGTTGGTGACGTGCTCCATTTCGGCTCAATGCATTAGCTACTACATTTGCCTTTCTGGGGTGATAGTTGATTCCAACATCATAATCCTTGATGAGTTCCAACCATCGACGTTGCCTCAAATTCAAATCCGTTTGCATGAATATATACTTGAGGCTTTTCTGATCCGTATAGATCTCACATCGGTGGCCAAGGATATAATGCTTCCAAATCTTGAAGACATGTACCACGACTGCAAGTTCCAGGTCATGCATGGGGTAATTCAGCTCATGTTTCTTTAGTTGTCTCGATGCATAGGCTACCACTTGGCCTCCTTGCATGAGCACATATCCAAGCCCTTGTCTTGATGCGTCACAATATATATAAAACTTTTGCTCACGTCCGGCAATACCAAAACCGATGCTGTTGTTAATCTCTTCTTTAGCTCCTCAAAGCTGTCTTGACATGCTTGTGTCCACTGAAATGCTTTCCCTTTGATGAGTAATTCAGTCATAGGCTTCGCTATTTTGGAGAAATCCTTGATGAACCGGCGGTTGTATCCAGCCATCCCAAGGAAACTCCGAATATCTCTCACATTCTGCAGTTGGTTCCATTTCAAAACATCTCCCACTTTTCCGGGATCAACCGATACTCCACCTTCGGATATGATGTGGCCTAGGAACGATATCTCCTTTAGCCAAAATTGACACTTGCTGAACTTAGCATTCAATTGATGCTCTCGCAGTTTCTACAATGTCAACCTCAAGTGTTCTTCATGTTCTTCCTCGCTTTTCGAATACACCATGATGTCATCGATGAAAACCACGACGAACTTGTCCAAGTACTCCATGAAGAACTTATTCATGAGATACATAAAGTATGCGGGTGCATTCGTTAACCCAAATGACATGGTATATTCATACGAACCATACCGTGTTCAAAATGCAGTCTTGGGTATGTCGGCAGGCTTAATCTTCAGCTGGAAGTATCCCGACCGAAGATCAATCTTGGAGAAAATTCGGGCACCTTTCATTTGATCAAACAGGTCCTCAGTGCGGGACAGCGGATATTTATTCTTGATTGTCACCTCATTGAGAGACCTATAATCCACACACATCCTTTGGGTCCCATCCTTCTTTTCTATGAAGAGCACGGGGGCTCCCCACGGTGACGAGCTTGCGCGTATAAAACCCTTTTCTAGCTGCTCCTGAATGTGCTTCTTGAGCTCCACTAGTTCATTAGCGGGCATCCTATACGGCCTCTTCGCTATAGATGCAGTTCCGGGTACTAAATCAATGGCAAATTCAATGTCCCGGGAGGTGGCATACCTGGAAGTTCTTCCGGGAAAACATCTGAATATTCTTGAACCACCGGAATGCTTTCCAATGTCACTTCTTCGACGTGGTTCAACACTGCCTTCTCGGTTGCCGGTTGGGCTGCCTCGAACTCAATACGAGTACCGTGCTCACTTGTCAACTGCACGGTCCTCTTAGCACATTGAATCACTCCGTTGTGCTTGCTTAACCAGTCCATTCGACGTATTATGTAAATCCCTTGGGAATCCAAGACAATAAGGTTGGCGAGAAAGTCTATCCCCCTTATTTTAAGGCTTACTTTCAGACATACTATATTAGTCCTCATCTCTCCACTGGGAGAATTAACCAACATAGTTTGTTTCATATGAGATATGGGCAGGTTATACTTGGCAACATACTTGGATGATATGAATGAATGCGATGCTCCAGAATCAAGTAAAACAGTGGCTGGGTTGGAGTTGGTGAGAAACATACCAATCATGGCGTCCTCAGCTTGTTGTGCTTCCTCAGCAGAGACGTGATTCACATTGCCACGAGCATAGTTCTGCTGTCCACGGTTACCCTGATTAGCTCCTCCATTCGGCCGTGGGTTCTGTTGCGTTGCTCGGCTGTCCAAGGCCTTTCTTCAGGCACTGACTTGCAAAGTGTCCCACCTCTCCGCATGAAAAACATGCTTTGTTGCTCATAACAGCAGGAATGTTGGGGCGAGGCTGGTTTTGAGCATAGGCGCCCATGTTAGGACGGGGCGCAGAAGGCAAAGCCATACGAGGTGCTTGCATAACAGGGCGTTGCTGCGGTGGCTGATTAGGGTGAGGTGGATTTTTAGGGCGAAAAGTAGTAGTGGACGAGACATAATGTGGTGCAGCTGGTGGCATGAAATGGGGACGTACATTGTTCCCTTGTGGCTGTCCTTAATATGGCATCTTCCTCTTGCCCTCTTGCTCAATCTCACGGATCTTGCTCTCAACCACTATAGCTTTGTCAACGAGCTTTTGGGAGTTCGCATAGTCATTGTTGAGCAGCTGAACTTGGATCTCGTTGTTCAATCCTCTCATGAACAAGTATTGCTTCATGCTCTTCCTACATTGGCGGAGACCTTCAAACTCTTGCCTTTTAAGCATCATGACTCCTGCAGGGACATAGTGAGAGCGGAAACTCTTCTTGAATTCAGCCCAAGTGATAGTCTCCTGGTTGACATGCGCATTGCAAAGAGCGTCCCACCAATCAGCGGCTGCTCCCATAAGTTGGTGTGATGTGAAGAGAACTTTCTCCCGATCATTGCACTAAACAATAGCAAGCTTATTTTCCATAGACTTCTGCCAATCATCAGCCTCCATAGGATCATTGGCTTGTGCAAAAGTAGGCGGCCTAGTCCTCATGAACTCTCAAAATCTGTTGTGAGCCGGCGACGGTGGGGGGTACAGGAACGGGATCAGGATTGTTGTTGTTGTTGGCCTGCAGCTGTCCCAATGTTTGTATCATAGTTTGCATGAGCTGGTTCTGCATAGCCATCAACCTTTCAAGTTTTTTTGCATCAGCCCCGGGTTTGGCATTTTCAGGAACTTCAACATTACCATCCTCTTGTGGTTTGTTGTTACCATGAGCGTTCCTTCTTTGACGGTTGGAGTTTTCCCTCAACATCTGTGAGAGAGAGTAGAGTAAAATAGAAAATAGAAATTTAGATTTATCCCCCAACTATATGCATCAAGGTGTATGAACTAAGTATCTCCTTTTATTAATTTCAGGATATATGAGGATGTGAACACGTGCCGAAGCATCTCACATCTCTCCATTATGTGTGGTTGTGGATATTTGCTGAAGCGTCCCACAACTCACATCAGCACACAAACCAAGCAATCAAGACAAAAATTTCACCACACCGATCTTATTTAAGCTACTACGATCTAAACGTTCCTATTACAGCTTTATTCAATGGAAACCTAAACTTAATCGTGAGAACAGATGCTGTTCTCGCTGTTTGACGGGGGTGGTCCATACATGGTCACACGCCATGGTGAGTCGGCAGTCCATGTAGGGATAGAAGATGCTGGTGCTCCATTTGCTCCCGCGTTGGCACGAGTCTCCTCTTGTTTCTCCAGCAAGTACAGCTTCTTACGGAGGTAGCGGATCTCTTCTTGTGCGCTTGCATAGCGGTTTCCTAACTCCACGAGTAACCTCTGAGACTTATCAGCAGCTTGTGGGTTGGAAAGAGCTCCTCCATGGGGTCCAATAATCTCCCTTGTACCACTTTTCCAATATCGGGTGCAGCTCAAAAGTGGTGTCCTCAAGCTGCTCACGGAAGGCGTAGCACAGTCCGGTGAGTGCATACCATGCGGCATCATCGATAGCTTCTGCCCTTGTAGCTCTCCATGTGGGTGTAAAGTGCCGGGTGACATCCCTACCATTAGATAGGATGGTTACCTCAGCCTTCCACTCTTCATATCCGAGACGAGGGACTTTCTTGAGAAGATATTCCGGGTATAGGCTGCAGCAATCCAAAAGCTCTTTGAGCTCCTTGGATATATATCCTCCTTCCATTCCGTTGGACCGGAATTCTTGAACTGAACGGTTGGATCGTTCATCACCTTCATCATTGGCCTCAGCAAGGGGTGGCTCCTCTGCAGATTCATCTGCTTCCGACATAGCTTCATGAGGCTCTACGCGGTGTAAGCCCGCGTAAACTCCTCCTGAGGTGCGTACCAATGCCGTTCTTGTGGATCATTCCCCATGTCATTTTTGAATGGTTCCACCTCTTCCAGATATTCTTCCTCATGCATGGAGCTATTGACTTCCTCTTTATCATGAGGTTCCATCTTCACCTCCTCCCAATATGGTCCATCAGACACCTCAATGGGGTTAAGTGCACTCCCACGTGGTGGTGGACGAGTCCTTATGCGTGGTGTGCTCCCAATTACTGGCATCTATAAATAAGACATGAGAAACTTTAGAGAAGAAGAAAATAACTCCAAAACATCAGAAGCTATAAAGCAAGAAAACAGAAGATGTGACTGTCCAAAGAAGAGAAAAAAGAGGGGCTGAAAATAGCACTTTGCGGTGGCTGAATTGACAATTAAAGTGCAGCACCAAGCAATTTTCGAAAATAGCAGTTTGGAGGGGTGTTCCTATGTGTTTTAGAGTGTCCATTCTACCTAGACTTGCGTCCTACGGTCTACGTGGCTCTGGTACCAATTTGTGACACCCAGTTCTGAAAATAGAACCAAGTGAATGCATATGTGTGCCCAGGATGTTCATCACACATACACATGTAATCCACAAACTGAATTCAGAATATAACCATGAATAAATAGTGTTTAAGTACTTTATTACAATGACTCAATGTCTCACTCATGAATATCTAACTTATTCTTGCAGCGGAAGTCTCTAAACGACAGTGGAAAGTGACTAAAACATCAGGATCCAACTTCAACTCCACAGGCATGTTGACGGTAGTACGCACGCCTAGTACTCCACATGTTCCTCGAAGTACTCTTCTCCTGTTGTTGTTGTATATGTGGAAATGCAAGGGTGAGTACATGTCGTACTCAGCAAGTGCAGGAAAAGTATGACATGTAGCATACAACAAGGTAGGCAATAAAAAGGCCCATTGCAGCAAGAAAATTTTATTTCATAAACATGGTAAAAACATCAACTATTTCTAGATGAGTTTCCCAATATAACCAAGTAAATCAGCAACATTGTTTCATCATAATTCACCTTTTATCAAGTTCATCTCATACTCATAAATATTCATAGCCATCTCTTTTTCATATAACCAAAACCAAACTCGTTTTCATGACCCAAAACAGTCCCAAAACCAATCCCAATGACCATACCACAACCATACCAAATAAACATCCCAAGTTTTGCCTCTAATCATGGAAGTTGGCCAGGTGTTTGTAACCGGAAGCACGGCTATCATGATAGTTTTACACTCTGCAGAGGTGGCACCACTTTACCCACAAGTTCGTGATTTCATCACCCGTCGGCGACTTGAAAGAACCTCCATTATACCAGTACACAACCATCGGTGTATGGCCAAGAGATCACAAAATAGAATTTAGGGCTACTAGTATGTAAGGACCCACTAAGGTTTCACCGGCAGGCTCGAATCTCCATTCTCCCACCCACGGGTCCCCTCTTGTGCCATGCAGTTCCCAGGGCAGTCCCTCTCGACTCCCATTCCAGGCGCTATCCAACGGTCCATAACAAGCTAGCAACATACCTAATTAGTCAGCTAAGACGCACCCATATTTGTCCTTGTGGTGGCACTGTTTTCCTGGCATGTGCTTGAATGAACCGGTCCTTAGATCTACAGCAAGTAAACCACCATCTCATTCAGCAACATCCACGAACCAAGCTTGCCTAGATCTCTCCGATTCCATGCTCATTAACATCATCAAGTTATCATCATCATTATTCTTATGAGTGCAGTAGATAACCATGTTTTATTTCAGCTTCCCGTATCCTATAAGTTAAGCGAAGCAAAAAGTAAAAAATGACCATACCCGACTCATCAACTTTCCCTGCGGCAAGGATGGTTAACAAAACTAGTAAACTCCTATAAAAGGGTGTCCCATCAAGTTGACTCAAGCATTCGAGTTTTCGCAAACAAAACAGTTTCAAAACATGGGATCAATATGGTCCAGGGGCACTTGCCTTGCTCCCGTGGTTCGTGTTGCTCAAGCGTCTCAAAGTCTTGGTGCTGTAGTTCCACGTAGACGGCCTCTTGAGCTTGTCCTTCTACTCATGATCACACACATACAAAATTTAAAGTAATCAATCATCTTGCACAAACTTTACTCAAGATGCAACGGGGTAGATGAATGCAAATCCTATAGTGCAGTTTATAAAACCAGTTTATTCGTGTTCTAGCATGTTTTAATGGGCTTTCATGAGGTTTTATGATGAACAAGGACGTGGTGATGATCTTGACACAAGATCTAGATCAATTCCACCGTCAAAAATTGATCAAAACACGATCTGTCAACACGCTAAAGTTTCAGCTCGAAGGGGGTGAAGAAAATGGATTCGTAGAAATAGTGGCGACGTCGTAAGATGGGTAATGAAGACCTACCTCACTTTCTCCTTGTGTCAGGGCCTTCCTAGCAACGGCAGCAGCGTGGAATTTTTCTATAGAAAATTATGGTGGGGCAGATCGTCGGACTTCTTTTCCGGCGACGGCAAGGCGTGACGGGGCTCGTTGGTGGGTCTCGACGGCGTGGCTCGACGACGGGGCTCAACGGCGGGGCTCGACGACGGGGCTCAATGGCGGGGCTCGTTGGCGGGGCTCACCGGTGACCAAACTCCGGCAGGGGGGTGGCCAACTCGGCGAGTTGGGGGCAGGGCCAACTCGGCGACTTTAGGGGCGGGGGGGCTGCGGCCATGGTGTAGAGGGGGGCCGGGAGGTTGTTTTTATAAGGGGAAAAAAAAGAAGAGTCCTAGTCCAATTGGAACTCAACCAAAGAGTCCTAGTCCAACTGGGACTCAACCAAAGTGTCCTAGGGGGTTTTCCCCCTCTAGGGCTGAAGCTACATTGGGGGAAAATCCCCCAAATATGGGGGAAATTCCCCTTTGTGGTATTTAGGGAATTTGGGAGAAATTTGGAGAAATTTTTGGGATGGCTCAATTCAGCTATCTTATTTCCATTTCTATGTCCCTTTCTCCATTTCTATATTCCCCTCTCTATTTCTATGTCCCATTCTCCATTTCTATATTCCCTTCTCCATTTCTATGGTTCTTTCTCCATTTCTATGGTTCTTTTTCCATTTCTATGGTTCTTTCTTCATTTCTATGGTTCTTTCTCCAATTCTACTTCCTTTCAAATGCTTTTTTACATTAAAAATGTATGCAATGCATGGTTGTGAAATTGAGTGTGTTACAGTTGCATTAAAGGTGAACTTCGTGTCTTCCTTCTTCCCAGGAATGGTCTTCAAGAAAGTGCAAGTAGCACCATGCAACTTGATTGAGCCTCCCATGCAACAGAACCCTGCACCACACCAAGAACTCAGGGAACAAGTGACTAGAACACTTAGAGATCTTGGGGTGACGACAAGAACAACGATTAGCAACTACCAAAAACCTACCCCGACAATTATGACAATGTCCCGTATCCCAGAGGCTTTAGGGTGCCAGGTTTCACTAAGTTTAGTAGGGAGGACTCTAAAACAACTCAAGAACACGTAGACCAATTCTTGATCCTGTGCAACGACGTGGGAACCACAGATGTTCACCGGATAAGATTGTTCCTCTTGTCCCTAACCGGCAGCCTATAGCTGGTTTACATCTTTGTCACCCAATTCTATCCTAACTTGGCCGTGTCTAGAACAAAAGTTCCACGAGTACTTCACCGGCGAGGTATAGCTAAGATTGTTCCATCTAACTGCGGTGAGTCAAAGACATAATGAAACGGTTTTGGGAAACACGAAACAAATGTTTTAGCCTAACCAAAGGGGAGAAAGAATTGGCCGACCTAGCGTTTGCAGGGCTGATACCTTACCTCAAGAAGAAGATGGATGGAGTCAAGTTTGGGGACATCAATCAGGTACTGCAACACGCTACAGAACATGAGAACCAAGCCAATGAGGCTAAGACACATGGCTGGTTCAAGGAGATCAACCATAGGGACCGGGAGAGGCAACACGTCAACCAACTTGGAGAGGATTCGGCCAGTGACGAAGAGATGGAAGTATGCGTTGTCGAATGGGTTGAAAACTACAAGAACAAGCATCTGGCTTGCACTTTCTTGAAGCCCAACCCCAGAAAGGAGGAAATAAAGTTCACCTTTTATGTAATGAAGTGTGGCAAGCTTTTCGACATGCTACTACAAAACAATGTGATCAAGCTGAAGAATGGCCATGTTATCCCTTCTCCCTAGCAGCTGGCCAACAAAAAGTATTGTAAGTGGCAAAACTCCTTCTTTCATTCAACTAGCGAGTGCAACTTCTTCCATAGACAGGTGCTGGACAACGTATGAAGTTGGACACTGTCAAAGTGTGCGAGCTGTGACACTCTTCCCGGCCTGCTGGGAAGCAGCCCGCGAGGTTCTTATATCAGAGGGGGCTTGGTGCCCTACACGTCCTAAGCTCGAGGGAGCGGACAAACACCGAGGTTTTATGTTGTTCGGGCCACCGGAGTGTAATACCCTACATGCACGGGAGTGCCTGTTTTATTGCTTGCTTGTGCATGCTTGTGCTTGTGCGTTGCGGGATCTGGAATGCAAACCCTTTGTCGGGTGGTCACCCTGGTCCTTTTATAGTTCTAGGCCGGGGTGGTTACACTGAGGCTTGGGGCCCGGCAGGTGGCCCCAAAGCTATGTGAACCCTATACATGATCTAGGGCTTCGTCCTCTGAGTAGAGTGGTTGACAGGGGAGTTATGTCCTGCTGCCTGGCACGCTGAGCGCCCCTGTCCGTGTGTCAGGTGATGATGAAGACGCCATCTTGTCGCCGCTTCTTCTTGCTGTGACAGACCGAAATCCGTACATTCCAGGATCATAGAGGGTGATGCCACACGATGCGACACCCCACAGCACACATGATAAGGAAATGTAGTATTACATTGAAAACATGCTGAATTTGTACAAAAGTAGTACAAACCTTCAGTTTACGCCTATTTACATAGTCTACTGCAGCGGAACGTATTTATACAACTCACTCCAACACCTAACTAGCAAAAGTTTATTGTCCGGCCCAACGGACAACCCACACTAGCTTCACTCAGCCTCAGCACGGCATGTACGGCTCCCACACAGCCATAGTCCACGACGGAGGGTAGCCCTCGCCGGTGCACTCGTACTCTGAGTCCGTGGGATACTCCTCACCTGCAAACACTTATAGCAGCAACCGTGAGCACAATGGCTCAGTAAGTCTTAACCGACTCTCATATACAAGAAACTATACATGCAGATCATCACCAAGATAGGATGGCAATTTGCAGCAAAGGACACGTCTACAAGTTCATCCTTAATTCAACTTTTAGCCACAAGTTAATGGTTCATGAATCTGAAATTTAGTGAGCAATATTTGGTGGCACACATGTACATGTTATTCATATGAGTACCGTTGTATCGCACGTTCCATAATTTTACCTACGTCATGACATAGTGAACAAGCGGTACTCATAACAGCGAGGGACGGCGAATCGACTCGATATACACCTGCAGGGATACCCGAATAGCACGTCATGTACGCCCATCCGCGGAGCTGCACAGCACGCTCACTCGATCTCATATGGAACAACCTTTCACCAAAGAGCCCAACCGTCGAACCGGTCACACCCAAACAGACAGCAGGTTCGCTACACGGAGCATCTCTCTATGCCCATTAGCGGATTTCCACTTTACTGCCCTCAACCTACACCTATATAAATCGGTGCGTTATGCCTCGACGCCCCGAGGTATAGGTTACATCAGTTTGTTGGACCCCATATATCCGATATGCCTTTGGTACATTCAAACTTGTTCAGCAGGGCCGCACACGGATCGGTCCTCAATCAACACGGACAGGGCTACGCACACAAGACATCCTCTTCCTGCGTCCTATGTGGGGGACCGAACGTGGCCCCGGACAGGATCTCGTCGGGTGGTGCCGTGATATGCAGCACGCAAAGGATGTGTAGATAGAATTTATTGCATTGTCAATTGAAATGTGAAACCCATGCTAGGAAGTTTCCCTAGAATTGCATTACCTTGTTTCCTTTTAGCTTGGGTTGGGATTTATTTTATCATGTCATTTATTGTTATGCTTAGCCATGCTTAGAATGGGATAATTGGGATATGAGATCATCAATTTATTTACCTTACTCTTGAATGAGATGTTATGAGTTATGTAGAGGTAGGGACCAAGGCAAGTTGGATGTTTTGGTTGGTGCTGGGTGCACGAGACTCGGGTTTGTGATTAGTACTTGCCTGGATCCTAAGGACCGGTTCATGGAGCATGTAACCTGGCTTTACCGTGCCAACCACATGCTGAGATGGGGCAGCTTGGCCAATTAATTAGGTGTATCCCCGGCGTAGTATGGGTGTGTTGGATGGTGCGGGGAATAGGTGTCAGCTGGACTACCATATGAACCGCAAGGCTCAAGAGGGGGCCACTGCAGCGGGGTTGGAGCCTCTTGTATGTTGTTAGGGGTGAAACCTCAGTGGGCCCATGCTCGTCGGGAATTCCTTTGTAAAGGCTTCGTAGTGATCTCCTGGCTACACACTTGGAAAGTGTGAATGTGGTTCGTAGCCACTGTCATAATGGAGGTTCTTTTAGTCCACCCGGCAACGAGGGATGAAATCACTACATGTGGGTACAGTGGTGCAAACTCTGCAGAGTCAAAACTGTCATGACAGCCGTGCTCACAGTCAAGAGCGGCTTGGACTTATTCATGATTAGAAGATGATGACCTTGGAGGTTGTGGATGTTAAGCGGGGAGCTTAACATTGGAAATGATGTTATGGTTATTTGATTATGATGATGGGATGGGAGATTGGGACCATTTCACCTATGTAGTAATGTAGGTGCTAAATACGCTAAGGGGATAGGTATTAATTGCGTAGTGCTTTAACCATGAGTTAACCTCTCCTTGCCTTAGCCATTCATGACATAACTTTCCCACACTTGCTGAGTACCATCGGTACTCAACCTTCATATTTGTTGGTCTATATTGCTGATCAGGTCAAGATAATGAAGTGGTGTTTAATGATCAAGACTTTGGACCCGAAGAAGGTTTCTAGGTTCATGGGGTCCCCCGGGCAACGCCTGTAATGGAGCCCACAAGAATAATATTCCGCTGCTAGTTTATTTATTTGTGATGAACTTATTATCGTCCATCGAGACATATGCTTTGTAAGACTTATTTATATTCGACATCTGGCTTGTAATAAATGATGCTTCACTATTTGTCATCACATGTATGAGAAAATGATCCTGGCATACATGTGATATTCACTTGGTTGTTCTTCGGAAAAACCGGGTGTGACAGAAGTGGTATCAGAGCCAAGGTTGCCTGTAGGAACGTGGACCTAGGTAGAAATGGACGCATTTAAGGGCCCTATTTTCTTAAAAACTATTTTACAAGGTGTGTGTTGAAAAGTGTTATTTAATGGAGTCACTTTCTTCGTGTTATTTAATGGAGTCACTTTCTTCATCTTACCCCAACTTTCATTCAAAATAGGATTTTTGTTTAAAAGTTTATCTAACCTAAGTTTAAATGTTTTTTGTTTTAGATGGTTCGCATGATTCGCACCGCTCGCAAGTCCACAGGAGGGAGAGTTCCCGTAGTTGCCCTTGCCCAAAGAGAGGAGAGCCGTCCGGTGACGTACCTTTCCTACGGATTGGCAGTAGGAGGCTTGTTGCGCCTTCTTCGACGTATGCTCCAAGCCGCCGGCAATACGGGCAAGCTAATCATACACTATAGCTCCACCAGGACGATCCGTGAAAAGAGGGAAGAATGAATTTCAGAGATGAGGATTATCCCTGAAAATCAGCTGCTTATGATCCACCGCTCTCCAGCTTGTCGAGCGACACAGGTCGATGCGGAGAAGGATGTCACCTGGGAGGCCATCACCTGCCAGAGTCACATCTATCGTCGACACCTGGACAGAACTGAGTACATGTATGTCCTCCAGCGCGAGAGTGGTACAACGGAGTATAAGTACCCGCCAGTGCAGCAAGGGACTTCCCATGAGCACATGGACTTGTGCTTGGAGGATGCTGCTATGCTCAGCACTCAACTGCAGGAGTGTCAGCAGGAGCTTCAGGATGTTCGGGACACCCTGAAGGAAACCGAGGCGTTGCTTCGAGCCTGCTTGAGGGCGAGAGAAAGAGGAGATGGGAATGAACTGTGTGTCACCGTGAATGATACATGGACTCCTGACTCCCCAGATCGCGGGGCGATCAGGCGTCGTCGCACTTCTCCACGAGCAGCCTCCCCACCCAAAGCAGAGTCAGAAGGCAGCCACAATAATGAGGAAGATCCCGAGGAGCCAGCTCAGGAATACGAGTAGTGTAGAGTCTTTCCCTTAGTTAGCAAGATGTCGAGTAGTCGAGTCGTTACCTTAGTAAATGGTGTGTTAATGCTTGGTGTGTGACGTGAGTTGTGGAAGCCATGAGCAATTTTCCACAGCCTCGTCTTCAGATTGTTTTGCTTTGGTGTGTGAACCCGCATGAAATAATAGTGCATTTATTTTTGTGAGACATGAACCCCCAGAAAGTATAACAAAGCCTCAACACTTCAAAGTAAAAACAAGTGAAAGTAGTAAGATGATACGTAATGCTTTAAATTAACATTGGTTGATCATGCCAGATGGCTGGAAGAGGAAAGGGTCGTGCTGCCAACCCCGCCAGCAACAATGATGAGGCCTGCAACCCTCATCTTTCTGGGAGCCAAGACAGGAGTGGACGCCGTGAGGGAGTTGGTCCCATCCACCAAATGCTTGAGAATCAAAATCAGCTCATCCAGAACCTGACTCAAGTGGTGGCTAACTTGCATCAAGTTCCACATCCACAAGCTGCACCACGCCAACCAAGGTTGAGTGAGTTTCTAGGAACTCAACCTCCAAAGTTTGCAAGTGCTGCTGAACCTCTGGAGGCAGATGATTGGCTAAAGACCATTGAGAGCAAGATGAGGATCATACAGTGCCAAGGGTATGAGAGGGTGCTGTTTGCCTCTCATCAATTGCATGGACCTGCTGCTGATTGGTGGACCGCCTACGTGGCCGCCCATCATGACCCTGAGAACATCACTTGGGAAGAGTTCAAGCGTAGCTTCCGCAACCATTACATACCAAGGGGTGAACTCAAAAACAAGAGGAAGGAGTTCTTGGGGTTGCAGCAAGGAAACATGACTGTGAGGGAATACCTCACTTAATTTACTCAACTCTCCCGTTATGCCCCACGGGACATAGAGACTGATGAGCAGAAACAGGATTGTTTCGTGGAAGGACTTACCGCAGGAATGCAGTGTGCAATGTCCTCCAACGAGTATGAAAGCTTCCAAAAGATGGTTGACAGAGCATTTGTGGTAGAAAGGAAGCTGAAGGCCCTAGAAAATGAGAACAAGAGGAAGGCCGGGTGGACATATCAAGCCTCAGGGAGCAACACCCGCCCACGTCTGATGCAGCAACCCGCAGGGCAGACGAACCGTGCTGCGGTACCCTACTCAGCACCAAGAGGGTACAACCCGAACTACAGGCCTCTGGCAGCACCAATACAGCCACAACGTCAGTTCGTACAGCAGCCTCGCCCTACATATCAACCTCGACCAGCAATACAAGGACCCCCAAACCAACCCCAAGACAACAAAGGCCAGGCACCTAAGGTTGTGGTGCAATGTTTCAACTGTGGTGAAGTGGGGCACTACGCCCATAAGTGCCCAAAGAAGAAGACCACGCAGCCACAACAGCATAATGTAATGAGAGGACGGGTGAACCACGTCACCATGGAGGAAGCGCAAGAGGCACCTGACGTGGTAGTTGGTAAGTTTCCTGCCAATTTACACATTGCAACCCTGTTGTTTGATTCTGGTGCTACCCACTCGTTCATTGCCCAAGGGTTTGTTAAGAAGCATGACCTAGCAACAACACAAATGAACCATATGCTAGCAGTAAACTCTCCAGGTGGAGAAATAAGGACAAGACAAGTGTGTCCCAAAGTGAACCTAGACATTAATGGGGTAGTATTTACTGCTAACCTCATAGTGATAGATCC
Source organism: Neostapfia colusana (assembly GCA_030760725.1). Classification (NCBI taxonomy): domain Eukaryota; kingdom Viridiplantae; phylum Streptophyta; class Magnoliopsida; order Poales; family Poaceae; genus Neostapfia; species Neostapfia colusana. Next base: position 94,838,159 of record JASWHV010000007.1, on the reverse strand, counting down.
ACAAGGGATAGATATTATCTTTGTATGGATTGGTTGACCAAACATAAAGGAATCATCCATTGTTCGACCAGAACGGTGGAACTAACTCACCCTAGTGGCACAAGAGTAAAGTTTATAACAATACAAGAGCCTAGGAGAGACATTAAATTAAATCAAGTTGAGGTGAAAGTGGAGGAGATCAGGACCATCAGGGAATATCCAGATGTTTTTCCGGAGGAGTTGCCAGGTATGCCTCCCGATCGTGAAGTGGAATTCGCAATTGAGCTGGTGCGTGGAACAGCCCCGATATACAAGAGACCTTATCGGATGGACTCCAAGCAGCTGGGAGAACTCACGGATCATTTGAGGGAATTGACGGAGAAGGGGTATATTCGTCCTAGTTCCTCACCTTGGGGAGCTCCAGTCATATTTGTGCCCAAGAAGGACGGAACCCAAAGGTTGTGCGTAGACTACCGTGCCTTGAATGAGGTAACCATCAAGAACAAGTACCCATTACCCCGCATTGAAGACTTGTTTGATCAGTGTAGGGGAGCTTGTGTGTTCTCAAAAATTGATCTCAGGTCGGGATACCACCAACTTAAGATAAGGCAAGCCGATATTCCAAAGACAGCTTTCGTATCTCGGTACGGATTGTATGAATACACCGTCATGCCTTTCGGGCTAACTAATGCCCCGGCATACTTCATGTATCTCATGAACAAGGTATTCATGGAATATCTGGACAAATTTGTGGTGGTTTTCATCGATGACATTCTCGTTTTCTCCAAAGATGAAGAGGAATATGAGAAACATCTATGGTTGGTGTTGCAGAAGCTGAGAGAACACCAACTATATGCCAAGTTGAGCAAGTGTGAGTTTTGGCTGAAGAGAGTTCCCTTCTTAGGACATATCATCTCGGAGGGAGGAATCTCCGTGGATCCCGCCAAAATCGAGGATATACAGGAGTGGAAGACCCCTGAAAATGTCGGGGAAGTTTGAAGCTTCTTGGGATTGGCATGATACTATCAACGGTTTATTGAGGGATTCTCTAAGATCTCGAGGCCCCTCACCAAACTGTTGGAGAAGGGAGTCACATTCACATGGACGCCGCAGTGCGAGACGAGTTTTCAGGAGTTAAAGAAAAGATTGACAACAGCCCCAGTGCTAGTTATGCCAGATATGCAGAAGAACTTTACGGTGTACTGCGATGCCTCTGGAAACGGGCTGGGATGTGTTCTCATGCAAGAAGGGCATGTCGTGGCTTATGCATCCCGGCAGCTCCGGAAGCACGAGAAGAACTATCCTACACATGACCTAGAACTAGCCGCAGTGGTACACGCGTTGAAAATTTGGCGGCATTACTTGATGGGGAAGAGGACAGAGATATATACGGATCATAAGAGTTTAAAGTACATTTTCACACAGCCAGATCTCACCTCAGACAAAGGAGATGGTTAGAGCTAATCAATGACTTTGATGTGGGCATCAACTATCATCCTAGGAAAGCAAACGTCGTGGCAGATGCTTTAAGTCGGAAAGTGCAGGTCAATAAGTTGAGCTTGAAGGACATGCCTGCGGAATTGAAGGACGAGGTTATAAGGCTCAATCTATGACTTGTGAATAGTGGTGAAGCCATCGCCATGGAAGTGGACTCCACACTAGAGCGAGAAATACGCGAGGGTCAAAAGAATGACGAGAAGATACAAGATATCAGACAACTCATCAAGGAAAATAAAGCTCCTGGTTTCAGAGAGGATGAACAAGGTACGGTGTGGCACGGGAAAAGAATCTGTGTGCCAGAAGTAAAGAAGATCCATGAATTGATCTTGAAGGAGGCTCACGATTCTGACTATTCCATTCATCCTGGGAGTACGAAGATGTACCAGGACCTCAAGAGCAGGTATTGGTGGCATGGCATGAACCGAGATGTCACGGAACATGTTGCCCTATGTGACACATGCCAGTTGGTGAAAGCAGAACATCAACGACCCGTGGGATTATTACAACCACTCAAAGTGCCTGAATGGAAATGGGAAGAAATTGATATGGATTTCATAGTGGGATTGCGTAGGATCCAATCAGGATATGATTCAATATGGGTCATCATCGTCAGGCTAACCAAGGTAGCTCATTTCATCCCCGTGAAAGAAAGCTACAGCGGATCCAAATTGGTGGAGTTGTACATGTCAAGGATCGTGTGTTACCATGGGGTGCCAAAGAAGATAGTGTCGGATTGAGGGACACAGTTCACCTCAAGGTTCTGGCAGAAGTTGCATGAAACCATGGGAACCCATCTGAACTTTAGTTCTGCCTATCATCCTCAAACTGACGGGCAGACGGAAAGAACAAATCAGATTCTTGAGGATATGCTGAGAGCATGTGCACTAAAAAACAATCGGAGTTGGGATAAGAACTTACCGTATGCGAAGTTTTCCTATAACAACAGCTATCAGGCTAGTTTGAAGATGTCACCGTTTGAAGCTTTGTACGGGAGGAAGTGCAGAACTCCCCTATTTTGGAACCAAACAGGGGAAAGTAAAGTGTTTGGTCCCGAAGTACTACAAGAAGCCGAGGCGAAAGTGAGGGAAATTCGCAACAACATGAGGATAGCACAGACACGACAAAAGAGCTATGCCGATGTACGGAGAAGAGAGCTCGTTTTCAACGTGGGAGACTATGTCTATCTCAAGGTGTCCCCTATCCGAGGACTTCATCGGTTCAAGGTGAAAGGGAAGTTGTCACCTCGATACATCGGACCCTTTCAAGTTCTAGAAAGGAAAGGCAAAGTGGCGTATCAACTAGAATTACCGGCTCGCCTATCGGATGTGCATGATGTATTCCATGTGTCACAACTCAAGAAATGTTTGAGAACGCCTGAAGAGGTGTTACCCATGAGTGAGGTTGACGTAGCTGAGGATTTGTCTTATGCCGAGCAACCCTCCAAGATTTTGGAAACAATGGAACGCCTCACAAGAAATAAAAGAATCCGGATGTGCAAGGTGCAGTGGAAGCATCACTCGGAAGAGGAAGCCACCTGGGAGCGAGAAGATGAGCTTAAGGCACAATTTCCGAAATTGTTTTCTTAGAACCCCAATCTCGAGGACGAGATTTCTTTTAAGGGGGGTAGAGCTGTAACACCCCAAAATCCTGTTAAGAGGGGAATTTAAAAATTTTTGGACGTATTGCATGTGTTTCAAAAATTCAAATTCAAACTGGAATTCAAATTAAACTCAAAACAGAAATGAAAAAGAAAAAGAAAAAGAAAAAAATAAACCTTCCCGGCCAGCGGGCTGAAACCCACCAGCCGGCCCACCCAACCCCCGCGCCAGCCCGCAGCCGCGCGCCAACGCCCCCTCTCGCAGACAGGCGGGACCCACCTGTCATCCCCGAGCTCCCGCTCGTCCGAACCCGGGACTGTTTCCCCGCGCGCGCGCGATCTTAACCGACCGGATTTCCGCCCGAATTATGGTCCCAGAAGACTCCAACTCGATCTAAACCAATCCGTCGCCCTCCCCCGTCTATAAAATTCCCGACATCGTCCCGTTTTTTCCCCACGATCCGCCGTTTTTCTCTCCGGTGAGAATCCGAGCTTCTCCGGCGAATTCTGCTCGATCTTCGCTCGGGAATTCTGATCTAACTCGCTGGTCTTGATCCACCGCCTCCGGGGAACCTCGCAGGTGCAGAAAACTCGGTGGTTTGCGGTTCAAACAAAGCGCCGACGAGCCTCGCCGTGAATTCACCTCGGACCTCGTCGCCGATCGCTTTCCAGGACCTCCGAGCTCAAGAAAACCCCCGAGGTGAGATCCCCGACCTCCCCTCCACCAATCTATGGCATAAAATCACAGTTTTAGGAAGAATTGACGAAGATCCGAAACTCTCCGGAGAGAACGCCACCTCCCGCAACCGTGCGCCACCCACGCTCGATCAGAGTGACGTGGCCGCCTGTGCGCCGTCTATTTTAAATCGCATGGTAGAATTTAAATCCCCGCGTACCGGTTCGACGTTATAATCTCAGCCGTCTGTTTTAAATCGGACGGTCCACATCAGCCCCGCGTTATAAAGGCTGGGATTCTTAATTGCTACCCCCTGGGGTTCTTGAAAAATACGAGCTAGCCCCGGAAACTTCTGATCTAGCCCCTGGAACTTCAGAAATTCGTGTAAATTCAATTAAAAATCCGTTTTAGCCCCTGAACTTAATAAAAATTAGCAAAATCCCTCTGTTATGTGTAGTTAGACCTCTGGAAATTCCTAAAATAATATAATAGACCCTGTAGTGGGGTGAATTTACCCTTTTAACCCTATGTGATATTAAATTTAGGAATTTGACTATGTGTTTAGTATGTAAAATTTAAAAGATGGGACAAACACATTGCAAATTCAAATTAAGAACTTTCCTAGTACTTGGAAAACTTTGGAGTGAGATAAAAATAGATTTTTGGCTGAAATGAATCTGTTTAATTGATTATTCACATTTATTAGTTATAGGGACATATTTTTAAGTAGAGAATAATTCTGAAAATTAGTAAAATAAATGTAAAATAGTTCACATCAGAGGAGAAGTTCAAAAATATATTATTATATATTTTAGACCCAAAACCTATTCTGTTTAGATGAGGTGTCTTACTATTTTTATAATAAAGTTCACAATTAGGCATAGGAAATAAATCTGAAAATATAGCAAACTAGGTATGAATAACTAGAAAATGATAAATGAAGTTTCCAAATTCCAAAGAATTCAGTTTAGGGTTGGTAGAAGGTCTGAAGACACATATGAAGTAGGAAAATACCCCTCATGCATACTTGGTAGCTAAAAGGTGTAGTAATTGAATATAAGGAATTTATTTAAATTGGAAACTCATATATAGTATGCAAACATAAATGTGAATACAAAAGTAGAAATCATATACACATGTTTAAAAGTGCATGTAAGCCAAAAATCAACACACATAGAGTAACTACAACACATAGAATTGTGAATGGCTTTCATAAATATGAATGTGTGGTTTGTATGAAGTGGAAGTGTGAACTATGTCTTATGACTTGTTGTTTTCTTTTGTTATGTGTGATGGTATGAGTAGAACCTGCTCCAGAGCAAGTCCTTCCTTTCCAAGATCAGGACTACCCATTCCAGGAGCTGCAGGAAGGAGGCAAGTGTCCTTGACCACTTTGTTCCTATGCTAGGATGTGTAGATAGAATTCATTGCATTGTCAATTGAAATGTGAAACCCATGCTAGGAAGTTTCCCTAGAATTGCATTACCTTGTTTCCTTGTAGCTTGGGTTGAGATTTATTTTATCATGTCATTTATTGTTATGCTTAGCCATGCTTAGAATGGGATAATTGGGATATGAGATCATCAATTTATTTACCTTACTCTTGAATGAGATGTTATGAGTTATGTAGAGGTAGGGATCAAGGCAAGTTGGATGTTTTGATTGGTGCTGGGTGCACGAGACTCGGGTTTGTGATTAGTACTTGCCTGGATCCTAAGGACCGGTTCATGGAGCATGTAACCTGGCTTTACCGTGCCAACCACATGCTGAGATGGGGCAACTTGGCCAATTAATTAGGTGTATCCCCGGCGTAGTATGGGTGTGTTGGATGGTGCGGGGAATAGGTGTCAGTTGGACTACCATATGAACCGCAAGGCTCAAGAGGGGGCCACTGCAGCGGGGTTGGAGCCTCTTGTATGCTGTTAGGGGTGAAACCTCAGTGGGCCCACGCTCGTCGGGAATCCCTTTGTAAAGGCTTCGTAGTGATCTCCTGGCTACACACCTGGGAAGTGTGAATGTGATTCGTAGCCACTGGCATAATGGAGGTTCTTTTAGTCCACCCGGCAACGGGGGATGAAATCACTACATGTGGGTACAGTGGTGCAAACTCTGCAGAGTCAAAAATGTCATGACAGCCGTGCTCACGGTCAAGAGCGGCTTGGACTTATTCATGATTAGAAGGCGATGACCTTGGAGGTTGTGGATATTAAGCGGGGAGCTTAACATTGGAAATAATGTTATGGTTATTTGATTATGATGATGGGATGGGAGATTGGGACCATTTCACCTGTGTAGTAATGTAGGTGCTAAATAAGCTATGGGGATAGGTATTAATTGCGTAGTGCTTTAACCATGAGTCAACCTATCCTTGCCTTAGCCATGCATGACATAACTTTCCCACACTTGCTGAGTACCATCGGTACTCAACCTTGCATATTTGTTGGTTTATATTGCTGCTCAGGTCAAGATAATGAAGTGGTGTTTAATGATCAAGACTTTGGACCCGAAGAAGGTTTCTAGGTTCATGGAGTCCCCCGGGCAACGCCTGTAATGGAGCCCACAAGAATAATATTCCGCTACTAGTTTATTTATTTGTGATGAACTTATTATCGGCCATCGAGACATATGCTTTGTAAGACTTATTTATATTTGACACCTGGCTTGTAATAAATGATGCTTCACTATTTGTCATCACATGTATGAGAAAATGATCCTGGCATACATGTGATATTCACTTGGTTGTTCTTCGGAAAAACCGGGTGTGACAAATTTTGACGGGGTGTTCCACGTAGGTCAGATCCTCTTGAATTTTGAGCTCATCCATCGGTAGTTGTTCTTCCGGTACTCTTAGGCATTTCTTGAGCTGAGATACGTGAAACACGTCGTGTACGTCGGAGAGGTGCGTTGGTGTGACACCCGGTTCCAGAAACAGAACCAAGTTAATGCATATGTGCGCCCAGGATGTTCATCACACATACACATGTAATCCACAAACTGAATTCAGAATATAACCACGAATAAATATTGTTTAAGTACTTTATTACATCCACTCATTGTCTCACTCATGAATCTCTAACTTATTCTTTCAGGGGAAGTCTCTAAACGACAGCTGAAATAACTAAATAGCAGCAGACTCCATCTTCAACTCCACAGGCATGTTGACGGTAGTTCGCACACCTAGTACTCCACATGGTCCTCGAAGTACTCTTCTCCTGTTGCCGATGTTTATGTGATAATGCAAGATTGAGTGCATGTCGTACTCAGCAAGTGCGGGAAGAGTATGACATGTAGCTTTTAACAAGGTAGGAAATAAAAAGGCGCATTGCAGCATGCAAATTTTATTTCACAAACATGATAAAAACAACAACTATTTCTAGGTGAGTTAAAGCCCAATATATCCAAGTAAATCAGCGACATTCTCTCTTCATAATTCACCATTTATCATGCTTCAACCGACCGTTAATCCTTCTCAAGTTCATCTCATGCTCATAAATATTCATATCCATCTCATATTCATATTACCAAAACCAAACTCATTGCCATGACTCAAAACAGTTCCAAAACCAATCCCAATGACCATACCATAACCATACCGCATAACCACCCCAAGTTTTCCCTCTAATCATGGAAGCTGGCCAGGTGCTTGTGACCGGAAGCACGGCTATCATGACAGTTTTACACTCTGCAGAGGTGGCACAACTTTACCAACAAGTTTGTGATTTCGTCACCCGTTGGCGACTGCAGAACCTCCATTATACCAGTACACAACCGTCGGTGTATGGCCAAGAGATCACAAAATAGCCGTTACAAAGGGGCTACTAGATGTATGCACTCACTGAGGTTTCACCGGCACGCTCGAATCACCATTCTCCCACCCACGGGCCCCCCTTTTGTGCCATGCACTTCCCAGGGCAGTCCTCTCTCGACTCCCATTCCCCGCGCCATCCACGATCCATAACAAGCTAGCAACACACCTAATTAATCAGCTAAGCCGAACCCATACATGGCCTTGTGGTGGCACTGTTTTCCTGGCATATTCACGCATGAACCGGTCCTTAGATCTACGGCAAGTAAACACCATCTCATTCAGCAACATCCACGAACCAAACTTGCCTAGATCTCCCCGATTCCATGCTCATTAACATCATCAAGTTCTCATCATCATTATTCATATGAGTGCAGTAGCTAGACATGTTTTATTTCAGCTTCCCGTATCCTGTAGATTAGGCGAAGCAAAAAGGAAAAACGAACATACCCGACTCATTAACTTTCCCGGCGACAAGGATGGTTAACAAAACTAGTAAACTCCTATAAAAGGGTGTCCCATCAAGTTGACTCAAGCATACGAGTTTTTGCAAACAAAACAGTTTCGAAACATGGGAATAATATGGTCAAGGGGCACTTGCCTTGCTCCCGTGGTTCTTGTTGTTTGAGCATCTCAAAGTCTTGGTGCTGTAGATCCTCATAGTTGGCCTCTTGATCTTGTCCTTCTACTTACGACCACGCACATACAAAATTTACAGCAATCAAACATCATGCACTAAGTTTACTCAAGATGCAATGGGGTAGATGAATGCAAATCCTATGGCGCTGTTTTATTAAACCAGTTAGTACGTGTTCTTGCATGTTTTAATGGGCTTTCATGGGGTTTTATGATGCACAAGGGTGTATGTATCAAGTGTGGACGTGGTGATGATCTTGATCAAGATCTAGATCAATTCTGTAAATGCCTCAGTTTTTGACACATGTTTAAAGTGTTCATCACCACACATCACACCTCATTTGAAGAAAGTTGAGGAACACATTTGAAGAGAAAGTAACCAATATCAACATGCTCATTAGAGAATAAACAAACAAAATGCAAAAGTGGTATTTCCCACATGCATCATCTAGGGGCTGGACATATGAAAAACTCCTGCACATTACTAATAATGTCCATGCCAAGTTTCACCCAAATTGAAAACCTTGTTGAGGTACTTTTCGGTATAGCTAGAAAGAGGGTAGTTTGAACTCAAATTCAAATTCAAACTGTTTTTATCCCATGAATTCAAAAGTGGGAGGCATATTCTTACTCAGCACATTTTTGTGAGCTCACACACCAATTCACTCCATTTGGAGTTGATCTTGACATTTGCTAAGTGTAGCAAATTCAAACTTTATTTGAATTTCAAACTGAACATGTGCTGAAATTTAGTCAAACCAAACCCAATTTGAATGCTAACCAATTCAAATGGCTCAGGGGTAAATAATTCAAATCACCATGGGCATTGTGTGGATTACTGTTTACAACAGTAATATGGAGTTAAGTTCAGAGGTTAAAAGGGGAGTGGGACCCACATGTCAGCCACTGAAGTGATTCAACCGACTGAAGACTTTCTCACTCGGGTCCTCGGGCTTCAGCAGCGATCGCCACCGAGGGAGGCCGCCGCGCCACCAGCTGCATGGCCACGCGCGGGCACAAGTCGGTTTGGAGCCCTTCTTAAGGCGCCCCACTACTCGGCCGAAGCCCCCTCGCTATTTTCCCCTCGCAAGCACACAGAACCGGATTCTTCCCTCCGCCACTCGGAACTGATCGGAGAGCCACAATCACAGCCTCCCCGATCCCTCCAGAGCTACGACAAGGTACTAGGAGTCTTCCTCCTTCTTCACCGTCGTTAGAAATCCGCAAAAACCGGTTGATCTCGGCTATACCGAGAGTTCCATGCAGAGACCTAAAGCCGCCACACTTCGGGCTCCCGTGGACAGCCCAACCGGGAGGTTGTCACACCCAAGCTAAGGCGTCCCCGGACGCGTTGGTGACCGGTGCTGCTCACCCCCGAGCCACAGCCCGAGTGCTTGATCGCCGGCGGTGAATTTCCAGTTTTCCCCTTTCTCGGTACAGACCGACCTTCGGGTGTGGTTCTTACAAATTCACACTCTAGGAAGGGTTAGAGAGTCTCAATCCTCTCCTACACAGACTAGACCTAGTAGCGCACAAGTTGCCTTCACAATGTTTAGCCGGAGTACCCCTGTACATGGCGTATTTCGAAGTTCGCCGTCGGCAGAGCATACGGGAAGCATCGGGCGCACGGTGAGAGACTACTTCGGACCTCTCCCGAGCTTCTTCGAGCTCATGTCGACCTTCCCTAAGGTCCCCTGATGCTCCCTGACCATTCGCTCGATCGATTGATGTGCTAGGGAGGTCGGCTGACACGACCGAAGTCCTTCCGAAGCTGCCGCTCGTCGCCGACCATGTGCCGGCCGTTGTCATGACGAACTGAGCCCAGAACCGTGTTCCCCCGAGTGGACTTAGGCAGGGGCGGCCAGAATCATGAAGTTTGGAGCACCACCGAGGCTGCCGGCGAGGCGTCGCGGTGGCCGAACGCGGGAGTCGGGAGGTAGACGAAAGGGGTGGATCCCGGCAGTCAACGGCTCGGATTTTAAATCAGGATCGGTCTGCGGCTCGGATCTGGTGTGCTGGCGCGGAAAAACTCCATGGACCCCGGTGTGCCGTCGCTCCAGCGCCAAACATGTGTCCCCGTGAACCCACCGGCAGATTTAAACTTTTCCAGATTTTCAGATTTCATTCAAACTTCAAATACTCATAACTTGGGCTAGGAACATCCAAATCGAGTGAACCAAATTTTGTTGGGTTCAGCTCTCTGAGTACTTTCGGGCAAATCAAGTTTCACTTCATGAAAATCCATATTTCAACAGAATTAATTCTTCAAAATTTAAACTGTTTAGAATTTTAACTGGAGAACCCTTTGAAGGAAAGTTCTGAAATTTTGCTGGAATGTTCACCAAAGTCTCTGTTTAGGTTGTAACCAAGCCACAGTAAAAATTTCAGGATCAGTGAGTCTGTCTAGTAAGACTTATAAGGTTCACAAGTCTAATTCAAATCAAATGCATTTAAATTAACACATATACTTGTATCTCATGTAGTCGCTAAGGTCGAGGAGGAACCCAAAGTCCTAGACTTCGTTACTCTGGAAGAGCAGCTAGCCTACGACCAAGAGCAGCAAGGCAAGCTTCGGTTTGCACTAACCTTTTTACAATTTTTATTGTTTTGAGTACTTACTTGAGTATCATTATTCCTTGCATTAGAGTCTTGTTTGAAAACCCAAATGCATAGCCAAGAAATCCATTGTTTGGGATTAGGTTTGAAAAACTCGTTAGCCACTGCAATGCTAAAGATAGAGTAGGATTCAGTATAAGTCGAGTAGTTGGAACTACTCGCGAGAATAGGCTAGAGGCACATCGCTCGGGTAGAAATAGCACATGATACACATAGCGAGAAAAATTAGACGGAGCAGAGAGTAAGGGCAGCAGGACTTTGGGGCCTGTATGCTGTAGCTCCGCTTGTGTTGATTGAGGACCGAGCCGTGTGCGGGCCTGTTGAACTAGCTAGAACAGTACCGAAGACCTACTGGCTATATGGGAACCGGGAAACCGATGTAACTCGGGTAGCTGGGTGTTCAGGCATAGCTGGTCGTTCAGAGGGTAGATTGAGAGCTCGAGGTGTAAATCGTCTGGCGGCAATGAGATGCGCGTGCAGAGACCTCTTGCTCGGGACGATTGGACCCGTTCAACATTTGGCTAACGGGTGAAGGGTTGCTGCATACGACGTCTGTGATGGTTTCTGTAGGCAACATCGAGTACGGGCGCACGTGACGGGTTATTTGGGTAACCCTGCAGGTGTAAACTGATTATAATCATCGTCCCTCGCGGTCAGTGAGTACCACTTGTTCACTGTACCATGACGTAGAAAGAACAGGCTAGTTACATGATAAAATGTTGCTGATTGAAAGATGGACTTGATTGTTAATGATTTACTATAGTTTAGAGCTAATTAAAGTTCCTTTCAACTTTAGGCAAGTACATGAGAGAAATGCGTTTCTTGTTTGATTGCGGCTCTCTCATGTGCCTTAGCGTAAGGTTCTCCACATCCTGCTGCTAAAACTTGAATGTAAGGTTCCACTAATTAGGCGAGTCCTTTGCAACTTGTTTTATCTCATGTACCTATTACCCCTCATGTAGAAGTTCCATGTTTATGAGAGACGGGTCAGTCTTGCTGAGCCTTCGTGCTCACTGCTTGTGTTTGAAGCATTAGCAGGGTTCTATGAGGAAGGGACTCCCGAGGAGGAGACGGAATCCCAGGAGGGGAACCCCGTCGAGTGGGAGTCGTGCACGCCGCCGTGTTAGTGTGCGTGTGTCCTAGCAAGGACACATTCACGGGCTGAACGTGAACTTGATGCGTAGTCTACGCCCGTGAGTGTAGACTGAACATATTTTGTTGTAAAAATGTTCATAAACCTCTTTATGTAATAAAACATTGCTTCCGCTTTGTACCTTTGATGTGTGTTATCCAGTGCTGTGCAACGAAGCACCCCTCAGCGTGATCCGAGCTCGACAAGACCGTGGGGTCGTGTCAGCGCTGGTATCAGAGCTCGCTTGAGGTTTAACGCACTAAAAATGTCATCTTTTTCAAAAATCCATTGAGGAACTAGTTAGTAGCCCATATAAGGATGTTATTAGTGTATAGAAAGTGGCATACTGACCTATTTGCTTATGTCGGAAAATCATGCATCTCGGGACGTTTTATGTCTTGGGGGGTGCACGTAAGCGCTGTCCACCAGTGCGCACAAGATGAAGGGTGGAGCCCCACGGGTGGCAGGTAACCCGACTCGCTTTAATATTCTCTACGACTCTTCATGTTAGTTGGGGTATACGAGCAACGTCTGTCCATGGCGTGCGTGGTGCAGTTTGGGATACCCCGTCACATGGTCAGTAACGTGAACACGTAGCTCAAGGCGTGTTTCGCTTGAGAACATCCGGGCGAGTGATGACGGCCGGGTGTACGAACTGTATGGATACCGGGCTCGGTGTGCAGCCGAGTCTGATGATTGTGTGAATTATTTGCAGGTAGTCTAACCACGAAACGGTAGACGTGTAGTATCCGTGTGCGAGAGACGTTTAGTGCTACTGAACTAACGAAGCCGGCTAAGTCCGGTATAGGTTTTTCTTTGTGAGGACGTAGTACCGACATGATCTGGTGACACATCGACGTCACACCCCACTAAATGAACAACTTCATGGTAAAACTTGAAAGTTTTGATCCGGAGCACTAAAACTTGATGTAACTCCTTTCCTTAGACAGGATATTCAAAGTTAACAAGTTTTCACCTCATAGGCTATTAAGGACAGAGTCCCCTGTTTTCAGCAGAATTAAGGCTGAAGTTAATCAGGGGTTAGAGGTTGATTTATGTCGAGGTTGGGGTCATATGATACATTTCTGGAAATCTTTGGAAGAGCTTTACAACTTTTCTGTTGAGGTCCAGAGGTGTTTCATCCCTTAACCAATCGAAAAATGCAGTGGAGTTGAAACTGTCCAGAAAACAGGGCAGAGCAAACACTCTCTGTAAACTCTCTGTAAATTGAGTATAACTTCCTGCATAAAAATCCAAAAATAGAAAATGGGGCAGTTCTGGAAAGCTCATGAGATTGGTTACAACTTTGTAACAAAACGTTTTGTCATATTGGGAGCAGAATTAACTGGAATTCTTGGATCAGATCAGTACCTAAAGCAGGGAGGTGCTGTCCAATTTTCTCCAGGAATTCTGTTGAATTTGATATCTCATAATTTTTGAACCAGAACAGCTCTTAGGCCAAGCAAATACTTTCTGGAAATCTATTGAAGTCAGCTTTAACTTTGATATTTAGTTCCAGAATTGGTTTTGCCTTTAGCATGGCCTGAATCAGGTTGAAATGGAAGCTGGTCAGGGCTGTAATGTTGGACAGCAGATCAGCAGTCAAATTTGTTTAAATTTGAACTAGGATTCCAAGTCTTAAGAGTTCAATGTCATGTGTTATGTTATAACTCAATGGTTTACTGTTCAAATAAATATTTGACATTTCTCATATATGTTTTTACAGATGACAGCGGATAAACAGTTCGAGAACGGGTGGGTGGAATCTCACTGTTGTCACCACAGCGGCTATCCGGAAGCATTGAGGCAGATGCTTCAATATTTCAGGTACAACCAGATGCCGCAGTACTTCGCCATGGAAGAAGGCGAGGAGGGGAACAAGACGTGGACAATCCATGTCGAGGTTCCTGCAGGACCTACACCACCCGGGTGGGTGCCGTTCACTGTCACGGTGAGAGGTAGACAGCCCGAGGGAATGTGGCAAGTGGCAGCCCGTGACACCATGTCACGTTTCTGCCAGCTACACGTGAGAGCGATGGAGGGAACTCCATACGCGCTCATTCCGGTGGAGGGACAGGCGAATCATGTGTGGGAAGGGAGGTACATGGAGGCAACTGATCCGGGTTGCCCAAGGTACAACCCCGCGGAGGCGAACCTCAGCCTTCAGATGAGGGCAGGAAAGGCCATAATGGACAGCCAAGCTGTTCATACGGAGCATCTCGCCGCAAAGCTCAAGGAGAGCAAAAGCCGTGGAGACCATTTCGAGAGTGCTCACTGTGCACTCCGCAATGTGCTCCTTCCAACGATCAAGCGACTGAACGAACAGCACAATCAGTTGCATCGTCCGAAGAAGGCGAGAAAGAAAAGCCGTGTTGACATCACGGCGCTGCAAGAACAGGTGCAGGCTCTGACTCAGAAGAATGAGGTCGTTACTCAAGAGCGGGACGACGCTATTGAGGAATAGCAAGGCTGGAAAGAAGACTACAACCAAGCCATGGACGAGGTGCACGCGTTGCAGGACCTCGTACCTCCGGTATTGGGCATACCGGTGGTCTTGGGTCTTCCAGCAATTGGAGAACCCAAAATGGGAGAGGAGGTTGTAGATCCGGAGCCACCAGCAGAGGTACCAGAGGAGGACGACCAACAAGAGGTCGTGTTTACTCCTAGTAGGGGGTTACCATTGCCAAGTAGGGCAACCAGGGTAGTGTAACCCAAACTTTTGTAACCGATGACATGTTGTGTAGGCAGTAGCGTATGTATAGGTAGTGACGACATGAGAACGACTTCTCGGAGACCTGAGAATAATGTATATTGTATAAAGTTTATGCTTTATCAATATATGTGAATGTTGTGCAAATTATTCATGCGTCACTTGAATACCTACTGTTTCTTATGGAATTTTTAAGTATGACATGTGCTGATCGCTGCTGTTTTGAATTTCAGAATGACTCGTACTCGTGCCAACCCAGACGTTGTCACACCCGGTTTCTCCGAAGAACAACCGAGTGAAGATCACATGTATGCCAGGATCATTTTCTCATACATGTGATGACAAATAGTGAAGCATCATTTATTACAAGCCAGGTGTCGAATATAAATAAGTCTTACAAAGCATATGTCTCGATGGACGATAAATAGTTTATCACAAATAAATAAACTAGCAGCGGAATATTATTCTTGTGGGCTCCATTGCAGGCGTTGCCCGGGGTCTCCATGAACCTAGAAACCTTCTTCGGGTCCAATGTCTTGGTCATTATACACCACCTCATTATCTTGACCTGAGCAGCAATAAAAACCAACAAATATGCAAGGTTGAGTACCAATGGTACTCAGCAAGTGTGGGAAAATATATCATGCATGGCTAGATCAAGGAGAGGTTGAACTCATGGTTAAAGCACTACGCACTTAATACCTATCACCTTATCTTATTAAGCACCTACATTACTACAAGTGATATGGTCCCAATCTCCCATCCCATCATAATCCAATAACCATAACATCATTTCCAATGTTAAGCTCCCCGCTTAACATCCACAACTTCCAAAACCATCAATCCTCTAATAATGAATAAGTCCAAGCCGCTCTTGACCGTGAGCACGGCTGTCATGACAGTTTTGACTCTGCAGAGTTTGTACCACTGTACCCACATGTAGTGATTTCATCCCCCGTTGCCGGGTGGACTAAAAGAACCACCATTATGCCAGTGGCCACGGACCACATTCACACTTCCCAGGTGTGTAGCCAGGAGATCACTACAAAGCCTTTACAAAGGGATTCCCGACGAGCGTGGGCCCACTGAGGTTTCACCCCTAACAGCATACAAGAGGCTCCAACCCCGCTGCAGTGGCCCCCTCTTGAGCCTTGCGGTTCATATGGTAGTCCAGCTGACACCTACTCCCCGCACTATCCAACACACCCATACTACGCCGGGGATACACCTAATTAATTGGCCAAGCTGCCCCATCTCAGCATGTGGTTGCACGGTAAAGCCAGGTTACATGCTGCATGAACCGGTCCTTAGGATCCAGGCAAGTACTAAACACAAACCCGAGTCTCGTGCACCCAGCACACAACCAAAACATCCAACTTGCCTTGATCCCTACCTCTACATAACTCACAATATCTCATTCAAGTGTATGGTAAAATAAACTGATGATCTCATATCCCAAATATCCCATTCTAAGCATGGCTAAGCATATGCATAATAATAAATGACATGATAAAATAAATCCCAACCCAAGCTACAAGGAAACAAGGTAATGCAATTCTAGGGAAACTTCCTAGCATGGGTTTCATATTTCATTTGACAATGCAAATAATTCTATCTACACATCCTAGTATAGGATCAAAGTGGTCAAGGACACTTGCCTCCTTCTTGCTGCTCTTGAAATGGGTAGTCCTGGTCTTGGAAAGGAATAACTTGCTCTTGAGCAGGTTCTACATCATACCATCACACATAGCAAAAGAAAAACAACAATCATAAGACATAGTTCACACTTCTACTTCATACAAACCACGCATTCACATTTATGAAAGTCCTTCACCATTGTATGTGTTGTGGTTACTTTATGTGTGTTGAGTTGTGGCTTGCATGCACTTTTAATCATGTGTATATGATTCCTACTTTTGTGTTCCCATTTATACTTACCTACTATTTATATATGAGTTTCCAACTTAAATAAATTCCTTATATTCAACTACTACACCTTTTCACTACCAAGTATGTATGAAAAGTATTTTTCTTCTCCATATGTGCCTTTAGAATTTCTACCAACCTTAAACTGAATTCTTGGGATTTTAGAAACTCCATTTATCATTTACTAGTTGCTATATTTTCAGATTTATTTCCTATACATAAATGTGTTCTTTATTATGAAATTAGTAATACACATCATCTAAACAGAATAGGTTCTGGTCCTAAATAATTTAATAACATATTTTGACCTTTTCCTCTGACGTAAACTATTTTACAATTATTTTCCCTATTTTCTAAAACTATTCATTACTTAAAATTGTGTCCCTAAATGTGAATAATAAATTAAACAGATTCAATTCAGCCCAAAATATGTTTTTATCTCACTCCAATGTTTTCTAAATACTGAGAAAGTTTTTGATTTAATTATGACAATATGTTTGTCCCACTTTTTAATTTTTAAACACTAGCCACATATTCAATTTCCTAATTTAAATACTAAACAGGGTTAAAAAGGTAAACTCACCCCATTACAGGGTCTATAATATCATTTTCAGAATTTCCAGGGGTCTAGCTACACTTATCAGAGGTGTTTTTCCTAATTTTTATTAAGTCCAGGGGCTAAAACTGATTTTTAAATGAATTTACATGATTTTCTGGAGTTCCAGGGGTTAGATCAGAAGTTTCCGGGGCTAGCTCTTATTTCCCGAGAACCCCAGGGGGTAGCACGTAAGAATTCCAGTCTTTATAACGCGGGGCTGAAGTGGACCGTCCGATTTTAAACCGACGGCCGAGATTATAACATCGAACCGGTACGCGGGGGTTTAATCCCTACCGTGCGATTTAAAATAAACGGCGCACAAGCGGCCACGTCGCTCTGATCGAGCGCGGGCGGCGCTGCCGGCGGTGCACGGCGGCGGGAAGCGGCGATATCGCCGGAAACTTTCAGATCTTCAGGAATTCTTTCTAGAACTGTGATTTTATGGCATAGATCGGTAGAGGGGAGGTCGGGGATCTCACCTCGGGGGTTTTCTTGAGCTCGGAGGTCCTGGAAAGTGATCGGCGACGAGGTCCGAGGTGAAACCACGGCGAAGCTCGTCGGCGCTGTGTCTACATCGCAAGTCACTGAGTTTTCTGCACCTGCAAGGTTCCCCGGAGGCGGTGGATCAAGACCAGCGAGTTAGATCAGAATTTCCGAGCTTAGATCGGCAAGAATTCGCCGGAGAAGTCTCGGGTCTCACCGGAGGAAAAATCGGCGATCGCGTGGGAAAAACAGAACGAGGCCGGGGTTTTTATAGACGGGAGAGGGCGGCAGGGTGGTTTAGATCATGTCCGCGTCGCCTACGAACAGAATTCAGCGGGGATACGCCGAAATCCCAATCGGTTTTGATTCGGGTGCGAGGGAGTCCGGCGCGGCGCGAGGTAGACGACGATCGGGTGGGCCCCGCCTGTCAGTGTGAGGAAGCAGCGCGCGCGGCTGCGGGCTGGCTCGGGGGCTGGGTGGGCCGGCTGGTGGGTTTCGGCCCACTGGCCGTTTTTTTTCTGTTTTCTCTTTTTCTTTTTCTATTTTTTTTCGGATTTGAGTTTAATTTGAATTCCAGTTTGAATTTGAATTTTTGCAAAACATGGAACACGTCCAAAAATTCTTAAATTCCCCTCTTAACATGATTTAGGGTTTTTAATCAAAATTTTGGGGTGTTACAGCACTACCCCCTTAAAAGAAATCTCGTCCTCGAGATTGGTGTTTCTAAGAAAACAATTCCGGAAATTGTGCCTTGAGCTCATCTTCCTGCTCCCAGGTGGCTTCCTCTTATGAGTGATGCTTCCACTACACCTTGCACATCCGGATTCTTTTATTTCTGGTGAGGCGTTCCATTGTCTCCAAAATCTTGTATGGTTGCTCGGCATAAG
Source organism: Neostapfia colusana (assembly GCA_030760725.1). NCBI lineage: Eukaryota > Viridiplantae > Streptophyta > Magnoliopsida > Poales > Poaceae > Neostapfia > Neostapfia colusana. Next base: position 94,819,614 of record JASWHV010000007.1, on the reverse strand, counting down.
ACAAATCCTCAGCTACATCCACTTCATTCATGGGTAACACCTCTTCAGGCGTCCTCAGGCATTTCTTGAGTTGTGACACATGGAATACATCGTGCACATCCGATAGACGAGCTGGTAATTCCAGTTGATACGCCACTTCGCCTTTCCTTTCCAGAACTTGAAAGGGTCCGATGTATCGAGGTGACAACTTCCCTTTCACCTTGAACCGACGAAGTCCTCTGATAGGGGACACCTTGAGATAGACATAGTCTCCCACATTGAAAACGAGCTCTCTTCTTCGTACATCAGCATAACTCTTTTGGCGTGTCTGTGCTATCCTCAAATTGTTGTGAATTTCCCTTACCTTTGCCTCGGCTTCTTGTAGTACTTCTGGACCAAACACTTTACTTTCCCCCGTTTGATTCCAAAATAGGGGAGTTCTGCACTTCCTCCCGTACAAAGCTTCAAACGGTGACATCTTCATACTAGCTTGATAGCTGTTGTTATAAGAAAACTCCGCATACGGTAGGTTCTTGTCCCAACTCCTATTGTTTTTGAGTGCACATGCCCTTAGCATATCTTCAAGGATCTGATTGGTTCTTTCCGTCTGCCCGTCAGTTTGGGGATGATAGGCAGAACTAAAGTTCAGATGGGTTCCCATGGTTTCGTGCAACTTCTGCCAGAATCTTGAGGTGAACTGTGTCCCTCGATCCGACACAATCTTCTTTGGCACTCCATGGTAACACACGATCCTTGACATGTACAATTCTGCCAATTTGGATCCGCTGTAGCTTTCCTTCACGGGGATGAAGTGAGCTACCTTGGTTAGCCTATCAATGATGACCCATATCGAATCGTATCCTGATTGGGTCCTAGGCAATCCCACGATGAAATCCATGCTGATTTCTTCCCATTTCTATTCAGGCACTTTGAGTGGTTGCAATAATCCCGCGGGTCGTTGATGTTCTGCTTTCACCAACTGACATGTGTCACATAGGGCAACATGTTCCACGACATCTCGCTTCATGCCATACCACCAATACCTGCTCTTGAGGTCCTGGTACATTTTCGTACTCCCAGGATGAATGGAATAGTCAGAATCATGAGCCTCCTTCAAAATCAATTCATGGATCTCCTTTACTTCCGGCACACAGATTCTTTTCCCGTGCCACACCGTTCCTTGTTCATCCTCTCTAAAACCAGGAGCTTTATTTTCCTTGATAAGTTGTCTGATCTCTTGTATCTTCTCATCATTCTTTTGACCCTCGCGTATGTCTCGCTCTAGTGTGGAGTCCACTTCCATGGCGATGGCTTCACCACTATTTACTAGACATAGATTGAGCCTTATAACCTCGTCCTTCAATTCTGCAGGCATGTCCTTCAAGCTCAACTTATTGACCTGCACTTTCCGACTCAAAGCATCGGCCACGACGTTTGCTTTCCCGGGATGATAGTTGATGCCCACATCAAAGTCATTGATTAGCTCTAACCATCTCCTTTGTCTGAGGTTGAGATCTGGCTGTGTGAATATGTACTTCAAACTCTTATGATCCGTATATATCTCGGTCCTCTTCCCCATCAAATAGTGCCGCCAAATTTTCAACGCGTGTACCACTGCGGCTAGTTCTAGGTCATGTGTAGGATAGTTCTTCTCGTGCTTCCGAAGCTGTCGGGATGCATATGCCACGACATGCCCTTCTTGCATGAGAACACATCCCAACCCGTTTCCAGAGGCATCGCAGTACACCGTAAAGTTCTTCTGCATATCTGGCATAACGAGCACTGGGGCTGTTGTCAATCTCTTCTTTAGCTCCTGAAAACTCGTCTCGCACTGTGGCGTCCAGGTGAATGTGATTCCCTTCTCCAACAGTTTGGTCAGAGGTCTCGAGATCTTGGAGAATCCTTCAATAAACCGTCGATAGTATCCAGCCAATTCCAAAAAGCTTCGAACTTCCCCGACATTTTCAGGGGTCTTCCACTTCTGTATATCCTCGATTTTGGCGGGATCTACGGAGATTCCTCCCTCCGAGATTATATGTCCTAAGAAGGGAACTCTCTTCAGCCAAAACTCACACTTGCTCAATTTGGCATATAGTTGGTGTTCTCTTAGCCTCTGCAACACCAACCTTAGATGTTTCTCATGTTCTTCTTCATCTTTGGAGAAGACGAGAATGTCATCTATGAAAACCACCACAAATTTGTCCAGATATTCCATGAATACCTTGTTCATGAGGTACATGAAGTATGCCGGGGCATTAGTTAGCCCGAAAGGCATGACGGTGTATTCATACAGTCCGTACCGAGATACGAAAGCTGTCTTGGGAATATCAGATTGCCTTATCTTGAGTTGGTGGTATCCCGACCTGAGATCAATTTTTGAGAACACACAAGCTCCCCTCAACTGATCAAACAAGTCTTCAATGCGGGTAACGGGTACTTGTTCTTGATGGTTACCTCATTCAAAGCACGGTAATCCACGCATAACCTTTGGGTTCCGTCCTTCTTGGGCACAAATATCACCGGAGCTCCCCATGGTGAGGAATTAGGACGAATATACCCCTTCTCTGTCAATTCTCTCAAATGATCCTTGAGTTCTTCTAGCTGCTTGTAGTCCATCCGATAAGGTGTCTTGTATATCGGGGCTGTTCCAGGCACTAGCTCAATTGCGAATTCCACTTCATGATCGGGAGGCATACCTAGCAACTCCTCCGGAAATACATCTGGATATTCCCTGATGGTTCTGATTTCCTCAACTTTCACTTCAACTTGATTTAATTTAATGTCCCTCCTAGGATCGTGTATTGTTATGAACTTTACTCTTGTGCCACTAGGGTGAGTTAGTTCCACCGTTCTGGTCGAACAATGAATGATTCCTTTATGTTTGGTCAACCATTCCATACCCAAAATAATATCTATCCCTTGTGAATCTATCACTATGAGGTTAGCAGTAAATACTACCCCATTAATGTCTAGGTTCACCTTGGGACACACTTGTCTTGTCCTTATTTCTCCACCCGGAGAGTTTACGGCTAGCATATGGTTCATTTTTGTTGTTGCTAGGTCATGCTTCTTAACAAACCCTTGAGCAATGAACGAGTGGGTAGCACCAGAATCAAACAGCAGGGTTGCAAGGTGTAAATTGGCAGGAAACTTACCAACTACCACGTCGGGTGCCTCTTGCGCTTCCTCCATAGTGACGTGCTTCACCCGTCCTCGCATCACATTCTGCTGTTGTGGCTGCGCGGGCTTCTTCTTTGGGCACTTCTGGGCGTAGTGCCCCACTTCACCGCAGCTAAAACATTGCACCCCAACCTTAGGTGCCTGGCCTTTGCTGTCTTGGGGTTGGTTTGGAGGTCCCTGTACTGCTGGTCGAGGTGGATATGCTGGGCGAGGCTGCAGTACAAACTGACGTTGTGGCGGTGCTGGTGCTTCCGGTGGCCTGTAGTTCGGGTTGTACCCTCTTGGTGCTGAGTAGGGTACCGCAGCACGGTTCGTCTGCCCTGCAGGTTGCTGCATCAGACGTGGGCGGGTGTTGCTCCCTGAGGCCTGATGTGACCACCCGGCCTTCCTCTTATTCTCATTTTCCAAGGCCTTTAGCTTCCTTTCTACCACAAATGCTCTGTCCACCATCTTTTGGAAGCTTTCATACTCATTTGGGGACATTGCACACTGCATCTCTGCGGTAAGTCCTTCCACGAAACAATCTTGTTTCTGCTCATCAGTCTCTATGTCCCGTGGGGCATAACGGGATAGTTGAGTAAATTTAGTGAGGTATTCCCTCACAGTCATGTTCCCCTGCTGCAGTCCCAAAAACTCCTTCCTCTTGTTTCTGAGTTCACCTCTTGGGATGTAATGGTTGCGGAAGCTACGCTTGAACTCTTCCCAAGTGATGTTCTCAGGGTCATGATGGGCAGCCACGTAGGCGGTCCACCAATCAGCAGCAGGTCCATGCAATTGATGAGAGGCAAACAGCACCCTCTCATACCCTTGGCACTGGATGATCCTCATCTTGCTTTCAATGGTCTTTAGACAATCATCTGCCTCCAGAGGTTCAGCAGCACTTGCAAACTTTGGAGATTGAGTTCCTAGAAACTCACTCAACCTTGGTTGGCGTGGTGCAGCTTGTGGAGGTGGAACTTGATGCAAGTTGGCCACCACTTGAGTCAAGTTCTGGATTAGCTGATTTTGATTCTCCAGCATTTGGTGGAGGGGATCAACTCCTTCACGGCGACCACCCCGGTCCTGGCCTCCAGAAAGATGAGGGTTGCATGCCTCATCGTTGTTGTTGGCGGGGTTGGTAGCACGTCCTTTTCCTCTTCCGGCCATCTGGCAGAATCAACCAATGTTAATTTAAAGCATTTAGTATCATCATACTTCTTTCATTTGTTTGTACTTTGAAGTGTTGAGGCTTTGTTATACTTTTCTGAGGGTTCATTTCTCACACAAAAATAAATGCAATATTATTTCATGTGGGTTCATACACCAAAGCAAAACAATCTAAAGACGAGGCTGTGGACAATTGCTCATGGCTTTCACAACTCACGTCACACACCAAGCATTAACACACCATTAACTACGTAACGACTCGACTACTCGACATCCTTCTAATTTAAGGGAAAGGCTCTACGCTACTCGTTTTCTTGAGCTGGCTCCTCGGGATCTTCCTCATCATTTCGGCTGCTTTCTGACTCTGCTATGGGTGGGGAGGCTGCTGGTGGAGAAGTGCGACGACGCCTGATCGCTCGGCGATGTGGGGAGTCAGGAGTCCATGTATCATTCGCGGTGACACACAGTTCATTTCCATCTCCCCTTTCTCTCGCCCTTAAGCAGGCTCGCAGCAACGCCTCCGTTTCCTTCAGGGTGTCTCGGACATCCTGAAGCTCTTGTTGACACTCCTGCAGTCGAGTGCTGAGCATAGCAGCATCCTCCAAGCACAAGTCCATGTGCTCATGAGAAGTCCCTTGCTGCACCGGCGGGTACTTGTACTCCGTGGTACCACTCTCACGCTGGAGGACATACATGTATTCAGTTTTGTCCAAGTGACGACGATAGATGTGACTCTGGCAGGTGATGGCCTCCCAGGTGACATCTTTCTCCGCATCGACCTGTGTTGTTCTACAAGCTGGAGAGTGGTGAATCTTAAGCAGCTAATTTTCGTGTATTATCCTCATCTCTGAACTCCATTCTTCCCTCTTCTCACGGATGGTCCTGGTGGAGTTATAGTGGATGATTAGCTTGCCCGTATTGCCGGCGGCTTCGAGCATACGCCGAAGACGACGCAATAAGCCTCCTACTGCAAATCCGTAGGAAAGGTACGTCACCGGACGGCTCTCCTCTCTCTCTGCAAGGGCAACTACGGGAACTCTCCCTCCTGTGGACTTGCGAGCGGTGCGAATCATGCGAACCATCTAAAACAAAAAGAATTTAAAATTAGGTTAGATAAACTCTTAAACAAAAATCCTATTTTGAATGAAAATTGGGGTAAGATGAAGAAAGTGACTCATTTAAATAACACTTTTCAATCCACACCTTTGTAAAATAGTTTTTAAGAAAATAGGGCCCTTAAATACGTCCATTTCTACCTAGGTCCACGTTCCTACGGGCAACCTTGGCTCTGATGCCACGTCTGTCACACCCGGTTTCTTCGAAGAACAACCGAGTGAAGATCACATGTATGCAAGGATCATTTTCTCATACATGTGATGACAAATAGTGAAGCATCATTTATTACAAGCCAGGTGTCGAATATAAATAATTCTTACAAAGCATATGTCTCAATGGACGATAAATAGTTCATCACAAATAAATAAACTAGCAGCGGAATATTATTCTTGTGGGCTCCATTGCAGGCGTTGCCCGGGGTCTCCATGAACCTAGAAACCTTCTTCGGGTCCAAAGTCTTGGTCATTATACACCACCTCATTATCTTGACCTGAGCAGCAATATAAACCAACAAATATGCAAGGTTGAGTACCAATGGTACTCAGCAAGTGTGGGAAAATTATATCACGCATGGCTAGATCAAGGAGAGGTTAAACTCATGGTTAAAGCACTACGCACTTAATACCTATCACCTTAGCTTATTAAGCACCTACATTACTACAAGTGACATGGTCCCAATCTCCCATCCCATCATAATCCAATAACCATAACATCATTTCCAATGTTAAGCTCCCCGCTTAACATCCACAACATCCAAAACCATCAATCCTCTAATCATGAATAAGTCCAAGCCGCTCTTGACCGTGAGCACGGCTGTCATGAAAGTTTTGACTCTGCAGAGTTTGTACCACTGTACCCACATGTAGTGATTTCAACCCCCGTTGCCGGGTGGACTAAAAGAACCTCCATTATGCCAGTGGCCACGGACCACATTCACACTTCCCAGGTGTGTAGCCAGGAGATCACTACGAAGCCTTTACAAAGGGATTCCCGACAAGCGTGGGCCCACTGAGGTTTCACCCCTAACAGCATACAAGAGGCTCCAACCCCGCTGCAGTGGCCCCCTCTTGAGCCTTGCGGTTCATATGGTAGTCCAGCTGACACCTACTCCCCGCACTATCCAACAGACCCATACTACGCCGGGGATACACCTAATTAATTGGCCAGGCTGCCCCATCTCAGCATGTGGTTGGCACGGTAAAGCCAGGTTACATGCTCCATGAACCGGTTCTTAGGATCCAGGCAAGTACTAAACACAAACCCGAGTCTCGTGCACCCAGCACACAACCAAAACATCCAACTTGCCTTGATCCCTACCTCTACATAACTCACAATATCTCATTCAAGAGTATGGTAAAATAAACTGATGATCTCATATCCCAAATATCCCATTCTAAGCATGGATAAGCATATGCATAATAATAAATGACATGATAAAATAAATCCCAACCCAAGCTACAAGGAAACAAGGTAATGCAATTCTAGGGAAACTTCCTAGCATGGGTTTCATATTTCATTTGACAATGCAAATAATTCTATCTACACATCCTAGTATAGGATCAAAGTGGTCAAGGACACTTGCCTCCTTCTTGCTGCTCTTGAAACGGGTAGTCCTGGTCTTGGAAAGGAATAACTTGATCTTGAGCAGGTTCTACATCATACCATCACACATAGCAAAAGAAAAACAACAATCATAAGACATAGTTCACACTTCTACTTCATACAAACCACACATTCACATTTATGAAAGTCCTTCACCATTATATGTGTTGTGGTTACTTTATGTGTGTTGAGTTGTGGCTTGCATGCACTTTTAATCATGTGTATATGATTCCTACTTTTGTGTTCCCATTTATACTTACCTACTATTTATATTTGAGTTTGCAACTTAAATAAATTCCTTATATTCAACTACTACACCTTTTCACTACCAAGTATGTATGAAAAGTATTTTTCTTCTCCATATGTGCCTTTAGAATTTCTACCAACCTTAAACTGAATTCTTTGGATTTTAGAAACTCCATTTATCATTTACTAGTTGCTATATTTTCAGATTTATTTTCCAATACATAAATGTGTTCTTTATTATGAAATTAGTAATACACATCATCTAAACAGAATAGGTTCTGGTCCTAAATAATTTAATAACATATTTTGACCTTTTCCTCTGATGTAAACTATTTTACAATTATTTTCCCTATTTTCTAAAACTATTCATTACTTAAAATCGTGTCCCTAAATGTGAATAATAAATTAAACAGATTCAATTCAGCCCAAAATATGTTTTTATCTCACTCCAAAGTTTTCTAAATACTGAGAAATTTTTTGATTTAATTATGACAATATGTTTGTCCCACTTTTTAATTTTTAAACACTAGCCACATATTCAATTTCCTAATTTAAATACTAAACAGGGCTAAAAAGGTAAACACACCCCATTACAGGGTCTATAATATCATTTTCAGAATTTCCAGGGGTCTAGCTACACTTATCAGAGGTGTTTTTCCTATTTTTTATTAAGTCCAGGGGCTAAAACTGATTTTTAAATGAATTTACATGATTTTCTGGAGTTCCAGGGGGTAGATCAGAAGTTTCCGGGGCTAGCTCTTATTTCCCGAGAACCCCAGGGGGTAGCACGTAAGAATTCCAGTCTTTATAACGCGGGGCTGACGTGGACCGTCTGATTTTAAACCGACGGCCGATATTATAACATCGAACCGGTACGCGGGGGTTTAATCCCTACCGTGCGATTTAAAATAAACGGCGCACAAGCGACCACGTCGCTCTGATCGAGCACGGGCGTCGCTGCCGGCAGCGCACGGTGGCGGGAAGCGGCGATCTTGCCGGAAACTTTCGGATCTTCGGGAATTATTCCTAGAACTGTGATTTTATGGCATAGATCGGTAGAGGGGAGGTCGGGGATCTCACCTCGGGGGTTTTCTTGATCTCGGAGGTCCTGGAAAGTGATCGGCGACGAGGTCCGAGGCGAAACCACGGCGAAGCTCGTCGGCGCTGTGTTTACACCGCAAGTCACCGAGTTTTCTGCACCTGCAAGGTTCCCCGGAGGCGGTGGATCAAGACCAGCGAGTTAGATCAGAATTTCCGAGCTTAGATCGGCCAGAATTTGCCGGAGAAGTCTCGGGTCTCACCGGAGGAAAAATCGGCGATCGCGTGGGAAAAACAGAATGAGGCCGGGGTTTTTATAGACGGGAGAGGGCGGCGGGGTGGTTTAGATCATGTCCGCGTCGCCTACGAACAGAATTCAGCGGGGATACGCCGAAATCCCAATCGGTTTTGATTCGGGTGCGAGGGAGTCCGGCGCGGCGCGAGGTAGACGACGATCGGGTGGGCCCCGCCTGTCAGTGTGAGGAAGCAGCGCGCGCGGCTGCGGGCTGGCTCGGGGGCTGGGTGGGCCGGCTGGTGGGTTTCGGCCCACTGGCCAGTTTTTTTCTGTTTTCTCTTTTTCTTTTTCTATTTTTTTTCTGATTTGAGTTTAATTTGAATTCCAGTTTGAATTTGAATTTTTGCAAAACATGCAACACGTCCAAAAATTCTTAAATTCCCCTCTTAACATGATTTAGGGTTTTGAATCAAAATTTTGGGGTGTTACAGACGTTGGGGGCTCTAGTCAAGGGGGAGAAACCTCCCAACAGCCTCCCGAAGACTCCTCGGGACAGCAACAGCAACAGCAAACACCGCCACCGCCACCGCCAACGGTTACAATAGCCGACATCGTTGCGCCAATGGAGGGTTCTCATCAGCAGCACACGGAGTTGCTGCAGACCCTTATTGCAAATACGTCTCGACCAGAGAGACGTCAAGATCGTGAGGAGAGCCAACAGAGCTCCTACTCTGACTTCCTAGCAACTCATCCCCCTGTATTCTCAAGGGCGGATGAACCCCTCGATGCAGACAACTGGCTCTGCATGATGGAGATGAAGTTCAGGCTGCTCCAAGTGAGTGAGCAGCGCAAGACTCAGTTCGTGGTCCAACAGCTCCAGGGATCCGCGAGCGCGTGGTGGGCAAACTTCTGTGCTTCACAGCCCACCGACTGAGTTATGACATGGGTGGAGTTCCGGACGGCCTTTCAGGCCTATCACATACCGCTGGGTCTCATGAAGAGGAAGACGCAGGAGTTTTTACACCTGCAGCAAGGGAGCCGGAACGCGCTGGAATACTCCAGGGCATTGAACGATCTCGCGCTCTACGCGTCGTATCACGCTGATACTGACGAGAAGCGGAGGGACCACTTCTACCAGGGGCTTAATCCGCTCCTGAACGAGAAATTGGCAATGTTCAATCGAGGCAGCCTCAACGACATAATTGATACTGCGATTGTTCAGGAGGACTCCGGCAAGGAGTTAGCGGCGGTGGAGAGAAAGTGAAGCGCGCCGCAAAGCAGCAGAGAAGGAGGCGGTCCTTCTCATAAATTTCAGATGGTGAATCACCCACCATCAGGTCCACGCTGGCAGCCACCACAAAGGCCGATGCCATTTTCGCAGTCGGCCGTATTCGTCAACGGCGTTCAGTCCGGCACTGCCAGTACCACCTCCGCAACAACAACAGCAACAGCGGGCAATGCCGCGTGCGTATGCACCTCAGCAGTGCATGTCGGGCTTTCGTCCCCTAAGCACCGGACAAGCAGCGGTCACATGCTACAAATGTGGTCTCCCAGGACACTTTGCCAGCAATTGTCCGGAGAGACAAGGCAGCGGAGTTGCACCGCAACTTCCAGGGAGGAATCAGCCCCGGAACCCTACTAATGCGCGGCGGGCAAACCCGAGGCCCGGCACTGTCCACCAGCTTGCCATAGAGGACGTGCTGGAGGGAGAGCCAATCCTTGCGGGTATGTTCCAACTCCACCAGCATCCCACCATAGTATTGTTTGATTCAGGCGCCACGCATAGCTTCATTAGCCAAGCTTTCATTGATAGATATAGCTTGCAAATACTACCCACCGATAGTCCTTATGTGATCTGTTCACCAGGTGGGAAAATTTCAGCAAGCATGATGGTCCCAAAAGCACCATTGTGCTTAGAGGGTAGAGTATACCGTACATCTCTCATAATTTTAGAGGGACAAAAGGTCGATGTCATCTTAGGGATGTAGTGGTTAACCCGCCACGGCGCTGTTTTAGACACCGTCCTCCGAACTGTGCACTTGAACTCAGAAGTGCACGAATCTCATTCCTTATTCCTGGACAGTACAGAAATAAAACTTCCAAGTGTCTATCAATCCACAACCATCAGATTGGAAGATATTCTAGTGGTCCGAGAGTTCCCTGACGTGTTCCCGGATGATTTACCAGGGATGCCGCCCGATAGAGAGGTGGAGTTCAAGATTGAACTTGCACTGGGAACCATGCCAATATCCCGAAGGCCATACAAGATGGCGCCCAAGGAGTTGGCTGAACTAAAGACCCAGCTAACAGACCTGCTGGAGAAGGGTTTTATTAGGCCGAGCTCCTCACCATGGGGCTGTTCGGCATTATTTGTGAAGAAGGATGAGAAGTTGCGGCTTTGCGTGGACTATCGTCCACTAAACGCCATAACCATCAAGAACAAGTACCCGTTACCACGGATCGACATGTTGTTTGATCAGTTGGTCGAAGCAAAGATCTTTTCCAAGATGGACTTAAGATCCTGGTACCATCAGATTAAGATACGGGCTGAGGACATTCCGAAGACCAATTTCTCGACAAGGTACAGGCTTTATGAGTACCTGGTCATGTCCTTCGGTCTCACCAACGCTCCAGCTCACTTCATGTACTTGATGAGGTCGGTATTCATGCCGGAGCTCGACAAATTTGTCGTGATCTTCATCGACGACATACTGGTATATTCCAAGTCGGAGGGAGATCACAAGAAGCATCTACGTATAGTCTTGCAACGGCTGCGGGATCACAAGCTATACGCGAAATTCAGCAAATGCGAATTCTGGATATCGCAAGTGCCTTTTATTGGGCATATCATATCAGCGGAGGGTATCTCTGTAGACCCGTGCAAGATCACACAAGTGCTGAATTGGAAATCCCCGAGAACTGTTCATGAGGTACGGAGTTTCCTCAGACTCGCGGGATATTATCGGAGGTTCATTCCAAACTTCTCGAAAATTGCCAAGACTATGATGGAGCTGTTAAAGAAGGCTACCAAATATGTTTGGAGTCCAGCATATGAAGCAGCGTTCAAGGCATTAGTGAAGCACCTGACATCAGCACCGGTTTTGGCGCAGCCAGACACAACAAAACCGTTCGACGTGTACTGCGATGCATCCGGCATTGGGCTTGGATGTGTGCTGATCCAAGACCGAAGGGTGGTCGCATATGGGTCACAGCAGCTTAGAAACCATGAGCAGAATTATCCAACTCATGACTTGGAGCTCGCTGCCGTTGTACTTGCACTGAAAATGTGGAGGCACTACCTACTCGGTAACATCGTACATTTATACACCAACAACAAGAGCCTCAAGTACATATTCACTCAGAAGGAGCTGAACATGAGGCAGCGAAGATGGTTAGAATTGATAAAGGATTACGAAATAGAGATCCATTATCACCCCGGCAAGGAAAACGTAGTGGCGGATGCGCTGAGCCGCAAGTCACACGCCAACAACCTGACCATCACACCGTTGGAAGAGAGCGAACTACCACTGCATGTGATTCCACATGGAGCTCTCTATAACTTAGCTTTGATCCCCACCATCCGTGAAGAGATAGTGGCAGCTCAGAAACATGACAAGGGCATGTCGCATTTGCGGATATGTGTAGACAGTGGGGAGCTTAAATGTTTCCGGAAAGACGGAGACGGCGTCCTATGGTTCAAGGACCGGATCGTCGTACCCCGTAACCCGGAGTTACGGAAGAAATTTTTTGATGAGGCTCACTTATCAAAATTTTCTATTCACCCCGGCAGCAACAAAATGTATCAAGAACTCAGAAGAAAGTTTTGGTGGACACGGATGAGGCGGGAAATCGCAAAGTACGTGTCCGAGTGTGATACATTTCGAAGGGTGAAGGCAGATCATATGCGGAAACCGGGACAGCTACAACCACTGGGCGTTACTGCCTGGAAGTGGGAAGATATGAGCATGGACTTCATCATCGGTTTACCCACCACTTTTCAGAAACAAGATTCTGTGTGGGTAATCGTCGACTGGCTCACCAAAGTTACCCATTTCATCCCGGTCAACACCAACTACAACGCAAAGAAGTACGCTGAAATGTACATCTCACGGATCCTATGCTTGTACGGCGTACCCCATACCATTATATCTGACCGGGGCACTTTATTTGTGTCCCGTTTTTGGGAGCAGCTGCACGCTGCATTGGGGACAAAGCTGATCCATAGTTCAGCATACCACCCGCAGACGGATGGGCAAACCGAGCAGGTAAATCAGATTCTAGAAGATATGCTACGAGCTTGCGCTATCAACCACAACAAGAATTGGGATGATCACATGCCGTTAGCTGAGTTCTCGTACAACAATGGGTACCAAGCCAGTATCAAGATGGCGCCTTACGAGGCGCTATATGGGAGGAAATGCCGCACACCACTGAATTGGTGTGAGTCTGGCGAAAGGGTTACCTTCGGGATTGACCTTGTCAACAAAGCGGAGGACAAGGTTCGGCTGATTCAAACGAACCTAAAAGCCGCCCAATCCCGACAGAAACAGTATGCGGACCAGAGAAGACGCCCATTGCAGTTTGAAGTCGGGGATCACGTATACCTACGTGTGTCTCCAATGAAGGGCGTGAACAGATTAAGGGTGAGAGGAAAGTTGGCACCCCGATTCATCGGTCCATTCCAGATTACCGAAAGATGTGGATCAGTAGCATACCGGCTGAAATTACCAGAAGCACTCTCCGGTGTGCATGACGTCTTTCATATTTCCCAGCTGAGGAAGTGTCTTAAGCTATCAACTACCATTCAGCTGGAGGACATAGAAGAACTGAAACCAGATCTCACCTATCTGGAGGAACCGATTAAGGTTATTGATGAGAAGGCCCGAACCACACGCAACCGTACGTTCTGGTTCTACAAAGTTCTATGGAGTAATCACTCCATGGACGAAGCGACATGGGAGAGCGAAGGATTTCTTCGCGCTAACTACCCCGACTTTTTCACGTCGCATATCCGGTAATTTTCCACAGTCCTCTCTCTCATTTTCACCTTATAATCTCGGGACGAGATTCTTTTAAGGGGGGGAGGAATGTAAAGGCCTCAGTTTTTGACACATGTTTAAAGTGTTCATCACCACACAACACACCTCATTTGAAGAAAGTTGAGGAACACATTTGAAGAGCAAGTAACCATTATCAACATGCTCATTAGAGAATAAACTCACAAAATGCAAAAGTGGTATTTCCCACATGCATCATCTAAGGGCTGGACATATGAAAAACTCCTGCACATTGCTAGTAATGTCCATGCCAAGTTTCACCCAAATTCAAAACCTTGTTGAGGTACTTTTGGGTATAGCTAGAAAGAGGGTAGTTTGAACTCAAATTCAAATTCAAACTGTTTTATCCCATGAATTCAAAAGTGGGACGCATATTCTTACTCAGCACATTTTTGTGAGCTCACACACCAATTTTCACTCCATTTGCAGTTGATCTTGACATGAGCTAAGTGTAGCAAATTCAAACTTTATTTGAATTTCAAACTGAACATGTGCTGAAATTTAGTCAAACCAAACCCAATTTGAATGCTAACCAATTCAAATGGCTCAGGGGTGAATAATTCAAATCACCATGGGCATTGTGGGGATTACTGTTTACAACAGTAATATGGAGTTAAGTTCAGAGGTTAAAAGCGGAGTGGGACCCACATGTCAGCCACTGAAGTGATTCAACCGACTGAAGACTTTCTCACTCGGGTCCTTGGGCTTCAGCAGCGATCGCCACCGAGGGAGGGCGCCGCGCCACCAGCTGCTTGGACACGCGCGGGCACAAGTCGGTTCGGAGCCCTTCTTATGCCGCCCCACTCCTCGGCCGAAGCCCCCTCGCCATTTTCCCCTCGCAAGCTTGGAACAGATCGGAGAGCCACTAACACAGCCTCCCCGATCCTTCCAGAGCTACGACAAGGTACTAGGAGTCTTCCTCCTTCTTCCCCGTCGTTAGAAATCCGCAAAAACCGGTTGATCTCGGCTATACCGAGAGTTCCATGCGGAGACCTAAAGCCGCCGCACTTTGGGCTCCCGTGGACAGCCCAACCGGGAGGTTGTCACAGCCAAGCTAAGGCGTCCCCAGATGCGTTGGTGACCGTTGCTGCTCACCCCCAAGCCACAGCCCGAGTGCTTGATCGCCAGCGGTGAATTTCCAGTTTTCCCCTTTCTCGGTAGAGACCGACCTTCGGGTGCGGTTCTGACAAATTCACACTCTAGAAGGGTTAGAGAGTCTCAATCCGCTCCTACGCAGACTAGACCTGGTAGCGCACAAGTTGCATTCACAACCTTTAGCCGAGAACCCCTGTACACGGTGTATTATGAAGTTTGCCATCGGTGGAGCATACGGGAAGCATTGGCCGCACGGTGAGAGACTACTTTGGAGCTCTCCTGAGCTGCTTTGAGCTCATGTCGACCTTCCCTAAGGTCCCCTGATGCTCCCCGACCGTCCGCTCGATCGATTGAGGTGCTAGGGAGGTCGGCCGATACGGCCGAAGTCCTTCCGAAGCCGCCGCTCGTCGCCGACCATGTGCCGGCCGTTGTCATGACGAACTGAGCCCAGAACCATGTTCCCCGAGTGGACTTAGGAAAGAGAGGCCAGAATCATGAAGTTTGGAGCACCACCAAGGCTGCCGGCGAGCCCTCCGGCGAGGCTTCGCGGCAGCCGAACGCGGGAGTCGGGAGGTCGACGAAGGGGGTGGGTCCCGGCTGTCAGCGGCTCGGATTTTAAATCGGGATCGGTCTGAGGCTCAGATCTGGTGTGCTGGCGCGCAAAAACTCCGTGGACCCCGGTGTGCCGTCGCTCCAGCGTCCAACACGTGTCCCGTGGACCCACCGGCAGATTTAAACTTTTCCCGATTTTCAGATTTCATTCAAACTTCAAATCCTCATAACTTGGGCTAGGAACATCCAAATCGAGTGAACCAAATTTTGTTGGGTTCAGCTCTCTGAGTACTTTCCAGCAAATAAAGTTTCACTGCATGAAAATCCTTATTTCTCCAGAATTAATTCTTCAAAATTTAAACTGTTTAGAATTTTAACTGGAGAACCCTTTGAAGGAAAATTATGAAATTTTACTGGAATGTTCACCAAAATATCCCTGAACTACCATACAAATTTCAGATCCATTTGAGCTCATTTGATCCACCTAATGGTGTGATTAATAAAACTGTTCCAGAGAAAATAGGAAATGTTCAGAAACATTTTCAGAATTTCTCTGAAATTGTTTAGCTCATATCTTTAGATAGGAACCTTCAAATTAAGTGAGACCAACTCCATTAGAACCCTCTGAAAATATAGTTTTCAGAAAGTCATGGATTGCTCCATGAAAATCACTAGAACACCCTAAAGCCTCCAATTAAGGTCAATGACATAATTAATTGTGGAGGGCTCAAATGAGCTTTGCAGGAACTAAAACTTGACCAAGTCTCTGTTTAGGTTGTAACCAAGCCACAGTAAAAATTTCAGTGTCAGTGAGTCTGTCTAGTGAGACTTATAAGGTTCACAAGTTTAATTCAAATCAAATGCATTTAAATTAACACATATACTTGTATCTCATGTAGTCGCTAAGGTCGAGGAGGAACCCAAAGTCCTAGACTTCGTTACTCCGGAAGAGCAGCTAGCCTATGACCAAGAACAGCAAGGCAAGCTCCGGTTTTCATTAACCTTTTTACAATTTTTTATTGTTTTGAGTACTCACTTGAGTATCATTATTCCTTGCATTAGAGTCTTGTTTGAAAACCCAAATGCATAGCCAAGAAATTCATGGTTTGGGATTAGGTTTGAAAAACTCGTTATCCACTGCAATGCTAAAGATAGAGTAGGATTCGGTACAAGTCGAGTAGTTGGAACTACTCGCGAGAATAGGCTAGAGGCAAGCTCGGGTAGAAATAGCACATGATACACATAGCGAGAAAAATGAGACGGAGTGGAGAGTAAGGGCATCAGGACTTTGGGGCCTGTGTGCTGTAGCTCCGCTTGTGTCGATTGAGGACCGAGCCGTGTGCGGGCCCGTTGAACAAGCTAGAACAGTACCGAAGACCTACAGGCTATATGGGAACCGGGAAACCGATGTAACTCGGGTAGCTGGGTGTTGAGGCATAGCTGGTCGTTCAGAGGGTAGGTTGAGAACTCGAGGTGTAAATCGGCTGGCGGCACTGAGATGCGCGTGCAGAGACCTCTTTCTCGAGACGATTGGACCGGTTCAACATTTGGCTAACGGGTGAAAGGTGGTTGCGTACGACGTCCGTGATGGTTGCTGTAGGCAACATCGAGTACGGGCGTACGTGACGGGTTATTCGGGTAACCCTGCAGGTATAAATCGATTATAATCGCCGTCCCTCGCGGTCAGTGAGTACCACTTGTTCACTGTACCGTGACGTAGAAAGAACAGGCTAGTTACATGTTAAAATGTTGCTGATTGAAAGATGGACTTGATTGTTAATCATTTACTATAGTTTAGAGCTAATTAAAGTTCCTTTAAACTTTAGGCAAAGTACATGAGAGAAATGCTTTTCTTGTTTCATTGCGGCTCTCTCATTTTTTACCTCATGTACCTATCACCCCTCATGTAGGCGAGTCCTTTGCAACTTGTTTTACCTCATGTACCTATCACCCCTCATGTAGAAGTTTCATGTTTAGGAGAGACGGGTTAGTCTTGCTGAGCCTTCGTGCTCACTGCTTGTGTTTGAAGCTTTTGCAGGGTTCTATGAGGAAGGGACTCCAGAGGAGGAGACGGAACCCTAGGAGGGGAACCCCGTCGAGTGGGAGTCGTGCACGCCACCGTGTTAGTGTGCGTGTGTGCTAGCAAGGACACGTTCACGGGCTGAACGTGAACTTGATTCGTAGTCTACGCCCGTGAGTGTAGACTGAACATATTTTGTTGTAAAAATGTTCATAAACCTCTTTAAGTAATAAAACTTTGCTTCCGCTTTGTACCTTTGATGTGTGTTATCCGGTGCTGTGCAACGCAGCACCCCTCAGCATGATCCTGGCTCGATAAGACCGTGGGGTCGTGTCAAATTCCACCGTCAAAAACTGATCAAAACGTGATCTGTCCACACGTAAAAGTTTCTGTTCGAAGGGGGTGAAGAAAACAGATGCGTAGAAACAGCGACGACGTCGTAAGTGTGACACCCTCATTTTCTGTTTCTGCATGTATTCGTGTTTCATGTAGAAAAATATTTTAAAATAAGTTGAAACAAAGAACGAATAAAAAAGATAGCAAAAAAAGAGCCAATTCCAGTTCACAGAGATCACCGAAGACAACTCCCACGGTTCGCTGGCCACGTGGCGTGTTCGGAGCTCATCTCCACAAATGGGGAGAGGTTCGCCCTCCGTGGGACACGTGTTGCTCCCGGAGCTAGCCTCTGCGGACCACAGCACCGGTTCTGGTATTGCCAAACGTAAGCAAGAGCTTTGACATATATTGTGACGCATCTAGACAAGGGCTCGGATGCATGCTCATGCAAGAAGGACAAGTGGTAGCCTATGCCTCACGACAATTAAAGAAGCACGAGCTTAATTACCCTACCCATGACCTGGAGCTAGCAGCCGTGGTGCATGCATTGAAGATTTGGAGACATTATATCCTTGGTCATCGATGTGAGATTTATACGGATCATAAAAGCCTCAAGTACATATTCACTCAAATGGATTTGAATTTGAGGCAACGTCGATGGTTGGAGCTCATCAAGGATTATGATGTTGGAACCAACTATCACCCCGGAAAGGACAATGTAGTAGCTGATGCATTGAGCCGAAAGGGAGCATGTTACCAACTTACGGTTCGTGAGCTACCACCCGAGCTACGAAAGGAGTTCGAACGGTTACATCTCGGATTCTTGAACGAGATGGAAGTGATGGAACTCCATTCTTCATTGGAACAAGAGATAAAGGATGGCCGAGCTACGGATGAGGAGATCAATGAGATCAAGGAAAGGATCCAACAAGGAGTAGATAAGGATTTCAAGGAAGACGAGAAGGGTACGCTTTGGCTAGGAAAAAGAATTTGTGTGCCTAACGTGAAGCACATCCGCAACACAATATTAAAGGAGGCACATGATTCACTTTATTCCATACATACCGGAAGTACCAAGATGTACAAGGACCTAAAGACTTATTATTGGTGGGATGGCATGAAGAGGGATATAGCTGAATAAGTTGCCCTATGCGACACATGCCAACGGGTGAAGACCGAAGATCAAAGACCTGCTGGACTGTTGCAACCCTTGAAGGTACCCGAGTGGAAGTGGGAAGATATCAGTATGGATTTTATCGTCGGATTGCCACGTACTCAGTCGGGTTACGACTCCATCTGGGTTATCATGGACAGATTGACGAAAACCGACCATTTTCTTCCTGTAAAGATCAAGTACAGCATGGCACAACTAGCCGAGCTGTACATGGAGCAAATCGTGTGCCGCCATGGAGTTCCGAAGAGGATAGTCTCAGATCGGGGTTCTCAGTTTACCTCTAGATTTTGGAGGAAGCTGCAGAAAGCTATGGGTACACGACTGGATTTTAGCTCCGCCTACCACCCGCGGACAGATGGACAAACCGAAAGGACAAACCAAATTTTGGAGGACGTGTTGAGAGCTTGCGCCTTGAAACATGGGCGTAGTTGGGATAGGAGTTTGCCGTATGCCGAATTCTCCTATAACAACAGCTATCAAGCTAGCTTGAAGATGTCACCTTTCGAAGCGTTGTATGGTAGACGGTGTAGAACGCCGTTGTTTTGGAACGTGACTGGAGAGAACCAAGTGTTTCGACCCGAAGTGCTACAAGAGGCTAAAAAGCAAGTCCAAACCATACGGGAGAACTTTAAGGCTGCTCAGTCACGACAGAAAGGCTATGCGGACAATAGGCGAAGGAAGTCGACTTTCGAAGTAGGAGACTTCGTATACCTTAAGGTATCGCCTATCTGTGGCCAATGATGTTTCAATGTCAAAGGCAAGGTAGCACCTCGCTACATCGGGCCATTTAAGATTTCGTACAAGCGAGGAGAATTAGCCTATCAACTAGAGCTTCCAACGCACCTCTCCGACGTGCATGACGTGTTTCATGTATCCCAGCTCAAGAAGTGCTTGATAGTGCCGGAAGAGCAAGTACCGATGGAAGAGCTTGAACTTCAAGAGGATCTGACCTATGCAGAGCACCCCGTCCGAATTTTGGACGTAAAGGAAAGGGTCACCAGAAACAATGTGATCCGTTGGTGCAATGTACAATGGAGTCATCACACGGAAGCAGAAGCTACATGGGAGCGTGAGGAAGATATCAAGACAGAATTCCCTCATCTATTCTCCACTAACAAATCTCGAGGCTGAGATTCAATTTAAGGGAGATAGATTTGTGAAACCCTCATTTTTGGTTTCTACATGTATTCGTGTTTCATGTAGAAAAATATTTAAAATAAGTTGAAACAAAGAAAGAATCAAAAAGATAGCCAAAAAAAGAGCCAATTCCAGTTCACAGGGAGCGCCGAAGACAACTCCCGCGGTTCGCTGGCCACGTGGCATGTTCGGTGCTCATCTCCACAAATGGGGAGAGGTCCGCCCTCCGTGGGACACGTGTTGCCCACGGAGCTAGCCTCTGCAGAGGAGAGAGTGTCGTCACCGGAGCTAGCCACCGCTGAAATGAGAGGACCAGCCGCGCGTGACACGTGTCGCTCTCGGAGCTCACCTCCAAGAGGTCTGGCCCCGCCAGAGACGTGGCTTGCCTAGATCTGATTCAGAAACATCCACGAACCAAGTTTGCCTAGATCTCCCCGATTCCATGCTCATTAACATCATCAAGTTCTCATCATCATTATTCATATGAGTGCAGTAGCTAGACATGTTTTATTTCAACTTCCCGTATCCCTTAGATTAAGCGAAGCAAAAAGGAAAAATGACCATACCCGACTCATCAACTTTCCTGGCGACAAGGATGGTTAACAAAACTAGTAAACTCCTATAAAAGGGTGTCCCATAAAGTTGACTCAAGCATAAGAGTTTTCGCAAACAAAACAGTTTCGAAACATAGGATCAATATGGTCAAGGGGCACTTGCCTTGCTCCCGTGGTTCTTGTTGTTCGAGCGTCTCGAAGTCTTGGTGCTGTAGATCCTCATAGATGACCTCTTGATCTTGTCCTTCTACTTACAACCACGCACATACAAAATTTAAAGCAATCAAACATCATGCACAAACTTTACTCAAGATGCAATGGGGTAGATTAATGCAAATCCTATGGTGCTGTTTTATTAAACCAGTTAGTACGTGTTCTTGCATGTTTTAATGGGCTTTCATGGGGTTTTATGATGAACAAGGGTGTAGGTATCAAGTGTGGACGTGGTGATGATCTTGACTCAAGATCTAGATCAATTCCACCGTCAAAAACTGATCAAAACGTGATCTGTCCACACGTAAAAGTTTCTGTTCGAATGGGGCGAAGAAAACGGATGCGTAGAAACAGCAATGACGTCGTAAGTGTGACACCCTCATTTTCTGTTTTTGCATGTATTCGTGTTTCATGTAGAAAAATATTTTAAAATAAGTTGATACAAAGAAAGAATAAAAAAAGATAGCAAAAAAAGAGCTAATTCCAGTTCACAGAGTGCACTGAAGACAACTCCCGTGGTTCGCTGGCCACGTGGCGTGTTCGGAGCTCATCTCCGCAAATTGGGAGAGGTCCGCCCTCCGTGGGACACGTGTTGCCCCCGGAGCTAGCCTCTGCGGAGGAGCGAGGCCAGTCCCGCAGGACACGTGTCGTCACCGGAGCTAGTCACCGCGTAAACGAGAGAACCAGCCGCGCGGGACACGTGTCGCTCTCGGAGCTCACCTTCGAGAGGTCCGGTCCCACCAGACACGTGTCGCTCTTGAAGCTCATCTCCGGGAGGTCCGACACTATCGGACACGTGTCACCTCCGGAGCTGACCTCCGGGAGGTCCGTTACTGTTGGACACGTGTCGACCTCGGAGCTCGTCTCTGAGGAGAAAGGAAGTCTGGCGCTGTTAGGACACGTGTCACAATCGGAGCTCACCTCCGAAGAGAGGGGAGGTCTGGAACTGACACGTGGCGCTCGTGGAGATCGCCTTTGTTGAGATGGGAGGTCGTGACCCACCAGACACTTGGCGCACGCGGAGCTAGCCTCTGTGGAAGAGGGAGGTCCCGCCCGCCAGGACGCATGGCTCATGCGGAGCTCGCCTCTGAGGGAGAGGGAGTCTCGCCCGCCTGACACATGGCACAACCGGAGCTTGTCTTTGCGGAAAAGGGAGCCCAGGTCCCTGCAGGACACGTGGAGCCTCCAGAGCTCATCACCGCGCAAGGACGCAATTTTGAAGCGTTTTTTCTCGCATGCACGAGTGCCCGACACGGAGGAAACCGACACGAACTCTTCAATGATTGAACACCGCACCAAATCAATTGAAGATAAGTTGTTAAGATTCAAAAACAATTTTAATAGGAATCTTATTCGAACTCCGATTAGAGGAGGACTCTTCGTTTCCTCTTATAAAGTGAACCGAAAATCTTTGGCCGCAACCACGAACTTCTTTTCCACCTCCCGAGAGTCATCGACTTGAAGCCCTAGCCCCCAACTCGCCGAGCTGACCCCTTCGCCAGAGTTCAGTCGCCGGCGGTCGCCGGAAGAGAGCCCCGACGATCTGTCTTGCTAGGAGAAGGACCCCGAGACCAAGAAGAACGTAATGTAGGTCTCCAATACCACCTTCTGACATCGTCATGTTTTCTTTGCATCTGTTCTTAGATCCCTTTCGAACAGAAGCTTTTTCATGGACAGATCACATGTTGATTGGTTTGATCTAAAGTCTAGATCGTCACCACGTACACATTTGATCTTTACACCTCTGTTCATCATAAAACTGTGGGGGACAGGATCTCGTCGGGTGGTGCCGTGATATGCGGCACCCAACAGCACACGGGTCGATGAAAACATACATCATATTACATAAATAGTTTGCGGAAGCGTACAAAAATGTTTTACAAATAGTTATATCGAAGTAAGCTACAGCGGAAGACTATCACTGTCACGACTCCTTTCTAAACTAGCAACAAAGAAACGGTCCAGCCCACAGACGTTTCTTACTAGCAACACGAAGAACAATCTGCAGCGGCGAAGATGTGCTTTGAGTAAACGCTCGAAAGTTCCCGAGTCTCATCGGCATCCCTTCTTTTAAGCATGAAGTCAAATACCAGCAAAACAACTCGGATAGCATTCGTGAGCATAACACTCAGCAAGACTTAACCGTCACACTAAACATGAAACTCTATGTGAGGTTATGAACCTAAAATAGGATGGCATAAGCATAATTAAACTCGCCTAAAAGTGAATCCTTACTTTCAGTTATTAATTGCAGCATTTTAAGTATCCCTGGGCACGCCACATCGGGAGTCCACAATCAAACAAGAAACACTTTCCCCCAATGTAAATTGCTCATGGCATAAAAGAATCGAATCTGCACTAGCCAATTCATCAAGATCCATTACAAAGCTAGTATGAAACTTCAAACCAATTTGATTAGTTCCTTTCTTATGCAAGTTCTTACTATGTCACGACTGTGAGAACAAGTATGCTCGGTCCATTCCGCGAGCGACGGTGATTCGAATCAATAACACCCGGACTACACGACACGTACGCCCGTACTCGACGTTGCCTACAGCAACCATCACTGATGTCATATGTGGCAGCCTTTCTCCCGTTTCACCCCCGTTGAATCGATCAAGTTGCCCCGTACAGTAGCCACTCTCATGGTGCACCTGCCGATGTGAGATGTCATGAGAATGTTCCCCACATACTGCACACCGGCCGTCCGCCTGAGGCGATCCGAAAAGTCCCAACGACAGCTTCCCGAGGTACATCGGTTTACTGGGTCCCATATAGCCAGCATGAGTCCGGTACACAACTCAAACATGTTCAACAGGGCCGCATATGGATCGGTCCTTGACCGACACGGACAGGTCTATAGCACCCAGGACCCTATGTCCTGCTGCTCCTACAACCTTCCAGTCTAAACTTTAACTTGCTAATTCATTTATGAACCAATCCCTTATGCCCCTGTTGTTTCTGAACACGCGAGTAGCATCTCACAACTCGACTTCTACCGAACCGTACTTAAGCATGGCAGTTCTACACGATGAAAAACACCTACCCAATACTCCATGGGTCATTTGGCTATGCATGAGGAGTATCAAACAATAGACCTAATGCACAATTCATATCTTAACCGAAAGTGAATACAAAGTAGAAACTTAAAGCTGTTAAATGCAAACCGGAGCTTGCCTATTTTGCAGGGTAGTCGTATATAATCAGTTAGTATCCTTGCTTATCCACCCTTGATTCTCCGGAGCTTGATCCACTTCAATGAATCACTCCTTTGAATCCCCTTCGTCATGGTTCCTATTGAAATGTATATGTACAAGTTTATAGAATGTGATGGAAAGAAGTTATAGAATTAATCTCTTAGGAACAGAGGTTGTGTGGTAAATCCAAGAACGGCTTGGTTTGCCTCTGTTGTGCAAAGAAACAGAAATGATTTACATTGATCTTACTATCTTAGCTATACACTAACTATTTTCCCTAATGAACATAATAGATGAGCTGAAAATATTTGAGTGCAACTGAAGAACAAGAACTCCAATGGCCTCAAAACTTTTACAGCAGGTTCTATACTACCTAATGATTTAGCTTGCCAAATTGCAGCTAAGGTGGAGTCAAATTGTGTTCTCCATAATTCTCAAAAAGTCCTTCATGTATTCCCACCCATACATAAGTATGGAGAATAAGCACAGGGAGTTCAAGGGCTCAACTTGAGCTGATAATTTACATGTGAGTTCTTGGTCACATGAGAGTAATCTGGTCCAAAATCCAGCCCTTTTACTTGAGTAGTTCTCCCAGAACAATTCTTTAAGCAGTTCTACTCAAAAGAATTAATTCTGGAGAAATGTGCGTTTTCATGCCCAATTAAGGGAACTAAAATTTCAAGTATGTCTCAGAGAGATTTCCTAAATTTTACAATGATTTTTGCAGCTAGGGATTTACCAGAATAGATTTTTGAAGTGAGAAACATTTTCTGAAAATGTTTCTGGACTCTTATGAACAGAGAAGTTTGTTTTTGGCAAATTCCTACTTAACTGATCTTCAAATGAGCTGAAATTTTGTTAGAAGTCCATACTATGCTAAAGAATATTGTGGCAAAATTTAGGGATTTTTGGACAAACCAAATTCCCTCAATAATTCTTTTTCAGAAAACCTTCCAAGAATTATCCAGAATATAATATTGACTTTCATACAAATCTGAGTTCATATTTGGATAGAACTCGGAGGGATGAATCCAACCCAATTGGAATCACTCAAATTGGAGGTTTCTACCAGGAGCTATGAATTTCCAAAGTTTGAGCCCTCACTGGAATTGTTTTCCTACAGAAAATCCCACTGGGCCCGCTTATTTAAATTCCAGCCACTAGAATTGAAGCCACACCGGGACCACGGGGTTTTGCGTGCCAGCACACGGGATCCCGGCCACACCCGATTGTGGGTTTGAATTCTGAGCTGCTGACAGCCGGGCCCCACGCTTTCTTCTTCCTCCCGCCCTCTTTCTCGCGCCCGCGCACTCCCCCTCGCCGGAGCCAACTGATGCTCGCCGGACCGGCGTTCCCGGCCGCCATCTGAGCTAGGACTCGCCGCCAGGGGGTTTAGGGCACCGAGGAACACGATGGTGGGTTCAGCTTGGGCTGCCGGTGGCCGGAACCAGCTCGGCAACATGCGGCGGCTACTG
This sequence comes from Neostapfia colusana, assembly GCA_030760725.1. Lineage (NCBI taxonomy): Eukaryota > Viridiplantae > Streptophyta > Magnoliopsida > Poales > Poaceae > Neostapfia > Neostapfia colusana. The sequence goes on along the minus strand of JASWHV010000007.1, from coordinate 94,794,262 downwards.
TTGTGGTTTGGCGCCGTCGCCCGAGGTCTCTAGCCCGCCAACACTTGCACCGATGAGCTCTACCGCACCAGCGCAGCTCTAGGAAGACCGGCACAACCTCAAAGTAGCTCAGGAGTGGCCGCAATTATGGTTTCACCGTGCGACCGAATGGGTCCGCGGCGAACACCCCTAGTAGAGCGTGAAATCCGTCGCGCGGAGGCGTTTTCATGCGATGGATGCTAAAGGAGAATTGATCGCCGGCTAATCTAGCATATAAGTGCAAAGTTTGATGATCTGCATAGGATTGGAGCGGAGGAATTTTAAGGAACTGTACCGGGAGCTCGGGTTGAGGTCGCCGGAGCAAAATCTCAGAATTCGCCGGCGAGAGCTTACGACGTGGCTTGAGCTTCAGGTGGAAGCAGCTTGGAATCCGTGCGCTCCTTTTGCCACCCTTGATCAGCCGTGAAAGTTGCTGTGGTGCGCTGTCCTCGTGCGCCCGGTCGTCGGTTGCAACTAGCTTGCTGCTGTGGCGGTGGTTCTCGGGCACAGGAGGCCGAAGCTCGCTTTCTTCCGGGTCAGGGAGGTGGAGGCTGAGCTCGCGGTGGTGTCTAGCCGCTTGGGAAGGAGGGGGTGCGATTGTTTCTCCGTTTTCCCAATCGACCGAGAGCGTGGAGGTGAGGTGCTCGGTTCTGAGCGTGCGCTCGCGAGGAGAAGAAAGCAATCGGGTCTTCGCTCGGGCTGAGGCGGTAAGGGTCATGTGGAGGCACGAGGAGACCGTCCTGGGCGCCAGCGCGTGAGGCAGGCAGCAGGAGCTGGCGCCGGCAAGCTGCTCGGTGACGCTCGTGATCTGTTCGGTGGAATTCCCCACCGAGGCTGAGACTTAGTGTGCAAGGCACCCTTTTTAGCTCTATGACATGTGGGTCCCACTCCACGTTTACCTCCCAAATATCTTCTCCTGCTGATCCTCTTAATTCCCGCAATTCTGAGTTTTAAAAGGTGGGTTAGAATTTGAATCCTTCCACTTCAGTTTGAATTTGCTTACCAAATTTGAATTTGGTTGAAGTTTGCAAATTCTTCTCTTTAACTCCTTTTTGAGCCCACCCTACAAATGAAAAGTTTGTGATCAAACTTTTCCCTATAATTCCAACTATATGGCTGCATGTTTATTCAAAGTTTTTGGTCACCACATGTGTGAACGTTGAATTTCAAATATGATTTTTAAACTTGCATGCAAAGAGGTATTTAACACCTTATTGGTTCAACACATTTTAAATAAAATTGTGATCCTCATTTTTGGATGCTCATCCATGTATTACTTTGCATGAAGAAAAATTTTAGCAAGCCCCATTTTCCTTGTCCTTGCCACCCATATGAACTCAAACCTTGGTTTTTATTCATACACATTTTGGAACTTTTACATTCCTCCCCCATTAAAAGAATCTCGTCCCGAGATTACAAAAGAGGAATGAGACGGGAGAGGTAATTACAAACTGTACAAAGTTAAAAGTTCCGGATAGTTGGTGCGGAGGTAATCTTCACCTTCCCACGTTGCCTCTTCCATGGTATGATTACTCCACAGCACTTTGAAAAATCTGATCGTCCGGTTCCGGGTTACCCGGGTCTTTTCATCCAAAATCTGAACCGGTCGCTCGGTGTAGGTAAGGTCCGGTTTCAATTCGTCGATGTCCTCGGTGCGAACAGCAGTGGTGAATTTGAGACACTTCCGCAGCTGTGATACATGAAATACATCATGAACACCCGCTAGACTTGATGGTAATTCCAGCCGGTAGGCTACGGGTCCGCACTTCTCCGTGATAGCAAAAGGACCAATAAAACGGGGAGTGAGTTTCCCCTTTACACTGAAAAGGTGAATCCCCTTCATCGGAGATACACGAAGATACACGTGCTCTCCGACGTCAAAATACAATGGCCTACGTCGTTGATCAGCGTAGCTCTTCTGTCGGGATTGTGCAGCCTTTAAGTTCTCTTGTATCAACCGAACTTGGTCTTCGGCTTCGTTGACAAGATCAATCCCAAACAGGACTCTTTCGCAGGACTCACACCAATTCAGCGGTGTGCGACACTTCCGGCCGTAGAGAGCTTCATACGGTGCCATTTTAATACTCGCTTGATAACCTTTGTTGTATGAAAACTCCGCCAGCGGTAGGTGATCATCCCAATTCCTACCGTGGTGGATGGCACACACTCTCAACATATCCTCAAGCACTTGATTGACCCTCTCAGTTTGTCCATCGGTTTGAGGGTGATATGCGGAGCTTCTAATCAGCTTGGTGCCCAACGAGGCGTGCAGCTTCTCCCAAAAACGAGCAACAAACAGCGCACCTCGATCTGAAATGATGGTCTTCGGGACACCATGTGAGCATATAATTATGGAGATGTATAACTCCGCATATTGCCTTGCTCGATAACGAGTGTTCACTGTTATGAAATGAGCTGACTTCGTCAACCGGTCAACGATCACCCATATCGAGTCATGCTTCCGGGATGTGAGCGGTAATCCGACGATGATGTCCATACTCACATCCTCCCATTTCCATGCCGGAATCTTCAAAGGTTGTAGTGGTCCGGCTTTCTGCATATGATCAGCCTTGACCCGTCTACACGTATCACATTCGGATACGTATTTGGCGATTTCCCTCTTCATCCTTGTCCACCAAAATTTCTGTTTCAAATCTTGGTACATCTTGTTACTTCCGGGATGAATGGAAAACTTAGACAGGTGGGCTTCCTCCAAGATCTTCTTCTGGAGTTTCATATTGTGCGGTACCACTATACGGTCGTTAAACCATATCGTACCGTTCTCATCCTTCCGGAAACATTTCACCTCTCCGCTGTCTAGTCTCCTCCGTATGTGAGACATACCTCTGTCTCTTCTTTGAGCCTCAACAATCTCTTCACGGGTCGTTGGAATGAGCGCGAGATTATAAAGCGCGCCATACGGAATGACACGGAGATTATGTCTATCTTCTGCCTATCCAACATAATCAGCGATGTTCGGTGTATTTTTCCGCCCAAACACAAAGCTGCTCGGGACACAATCTTATTGGCAGAGATATTTCCTCCCGGTGATCATATAAGATAACTCGTTGTGGGAGTATTGGTGGATAATTGGTGCTGATCCACACATGTTTTGCTGATGAAATTGTGGGTTGCACCAGAATTAAAAAATACAAGCACGGGCACGTCTTTGAGAGTAAACATGCCAGCTAACAGCGGTGCTCCCTCCGGGACATCCTCAATAGCAAGATGTTGCACACTCCCGGATTGCAATGCAGTTATGTTGACTTGAGCAGGTGGCGGCATACCACCTGATGATGATGGTTGTCTATTGTTCAACAACTTCTCCCGGCATTCCTGCCTAAAATGCCCTGAATGGTGGCAATAAGAACACGGAGGTTTCCCCGGTTCTTCGTTGACTTGTGGTTGAGAAGTTGATGTACTTGGCTGCAGCATTGATGCAACAGGTATCATTCGTTGCTGCGGCAATGGTGTTGCTTCAAGACAAGATTCTTGAGCAGGAAATCTGTACGGAGTTGATCTTACCGGTGCTTGCCATATCTCATCGGATGGTGAGTGATACACCACACGGTACTTAAGAGGAACACCTGGTGTGTCTTCTTGCACATCATCCTGGTTCCTCTTCTCTGCTTGACACTCAAGTGTCGCTTGTTGTAACACCCCAAAACCTGTTAAGAGTGGAATTTAAAAATTTTTGGATGTATTGCATGTGGTGGAGAAATTCAAATTCAAATTGGAATTCAAATTCAAATCACAACAGAAAAGGAAAAGAAAAAAAGAAAAAGAAAAAAAAACAAAACCCCCGGCCAGTGGGCCGAAACCCACCAGCCGGCCCACCATCCCCCCCCCGGCCAGCCCACAGCCGCGCGCCCAGTTTCCTCATACTGACACATGGGGCCCGCCGTCATCTTCTTCCTCGCGCACGCTCGGCCGACCCCGGGACTTCTCTCTCCCGAATCCAAACTACCCCGGAAACCCGCGTCCCCCAGCTGAATTCTGATCCCAGACGACTCCAGCTCGATCCCAACAGACCGCCACCCTCCCTCATCTATATAAACGCCGGCAGTGCCCCGTTTTTTCGACCCCGATCGGCTGTTTTTCCTCCCGGTGAGAACCAGAGCTTCTCCAGCCGTTTTCTCTCGATCCTTGCTCGGATTTTCTGATCTAACGCGCCGATCATGTTCCACCGCCTCCGGGGAATCACGCAGGTGCAGAAAACTCAGTAATTTGCGCTCTAGACACAGCTCCGACGAGCACCGCGGCGGTTCCACCTCGGACCTCGTCGCCGACCGTCTTCCAGGACCTCCGAGCTCAAGAAAAACCCCGAGGTGAGATCCCCGACCTCCCCTTTACTGATCTATGCCATGAAATCCCAGTTTTAGGAGGTATAGACGAAGATTCGAAGATCTCCGGCGAGATCGCCGCCTCCCGCCGTGGCGCGCCGCCGGGCAGCACGGGCTGGCTGCGGCCAGGGTGACGTGGCCGCTTGTGCGCCGTCTATTTTAAATCGCACGATAGACATAAAACCCCCGCGTACCGGTTCGGCGATCTAATCTCAGCCGTCTATTTTAAATCGGACGGTCTCCGTCGGCCCCGCATTATAAAGGACAGGATTCTTACGCGCTACCCCCTGGGGATCTCGGAAAACACGAGCTAGCCCCGGAAACTTCTGATCTAGCCCCTGGAACTTCAGAAATTCGTGTAAATTCATTTAAAAATCAGTTTTAGCCCCTGGACTTAATAAAAATTAGGAAAACCCCTCTATTATGTGTAGTTAGACCCCTGGAAATTTATGAAATAATAAATTAGACCCTGTAGTAGGGTGGATGTACCTTTTTGACCCTATGTGATATTAAATTCAGAAATTTGAATATATGATTAGGATTGAAATTTAAAAAGGTGAGGCAAACACATTGTAAATTCAAATTTAAACTCTCCTAACACTTGGAAAACTTTAGAATGAGTTAAAAATATATTTTAAGCTGAAATGAATCTGTCTAATTGATTGTTCACATTTATTAGTTAGGAAATAATTCTGAAAATTGGTAAAATGAATTTAAATTAGTTCACATCAGAGGAGAAGTTCAAAAATATATTATTTACTATTTTAGATCAGAACCTATTCTGTTTAGATGATATGCCCTACTATTTAATATTAAAACTCACTTTTAGGCATAGAAAGTAAATCTGAAAAATATAGGAAAATGGGTATGCATAATTAGAAAATGATAGATGAAGTCTCTAACTCCAAAAACTTCATTTTAGGATTTGGTAGAAGATCTGAAAACCTATTTGGAGTAGGAAATAAAATTTCATGCAAACTTGGTAGCTAAGAAGTGTATTAATTGAATATAAAGAATTTCTTCAAATGAAAATTCATATATAGTGTGCAAACAGAAATATGAATACAAAAGTTAGAAATCATATACATATGTTTAAAAGTGCATGTAGGCTAAAAATCAACACATCTAGAGTAACCACAACACTTAGAAATGTGAATGACTATCATATGTATTTATCAGTGGGCCCACGCTCGTCGGGAATCCCTTTATAAAGGCTTCGTAGTGATCTCCTAGCTACACACCTGGGAAGTGTGAATGTGGTTCGTGGCCACTGGCATAATGGAGGTTCTTTTAGTCCACCCGGCAACGGGGGATGAAATCACTACATGTGGGTACAGTGGTGCAAACTCTGCAGAGTCAAAACTGTCATGACAGCCGTGCTCACGGTCAAGATCGGCTTGGACTAATTCATTATTATAATATGATGACCTTGGAGGTTGTGAATGTTAAGCGGGGAGCTTAACATTGGAAATAAAGTTACGGTTATTTGATTATGATGATGGAATGGGAGATTGGGACCAGTTCACCTGTGTAGTAATGTAGGTGCTTAATAAGCTAAGGTGGTAGGCAATAATTGCGTAGTGCTTTAACCATGGGTTCAACCTCTCCTTGTTCTAGCCATGCATGACATAACTTTCCCACACTTGCTGAGTACCAACGGTATTCAACCTTGCATATTTGTTTGTTTAAATTGCTGCTCAGGTCAAGGGGATGATGTGGTGTTTAATGATCAAGACTTTGGACCCGAAGAAGGATTCTAGGTTCATGGAGTCCCCCGGGCAACGCCCGGGACTGAGCCCACAAGAATAATATTCCGCTGCTATTTTATGTTATGAACTTATTATCATCCATCGAGACATGTGCTATGTAAGACTTATTTATATTCGACACATGGCTTGTAATAAATGATGTTTAACTATTTGTCATCACATGTATGAGAAAATGATCCCGGCATACATGTGATATTCACTCGGTTGTTCTTCGGAGAAACCGGGTGTGATAGAAGTGGTATCAGAGCCAAGGTTGCCCGTAGGAACGTGGACCTAGGTAGAAATGGACGTATTTAAGGACCCTATTTTCTTAAAAACTATTTTACAATGGTGTGGGTTGAAAAGTGTTACTTACTGGGGTCACTTTATTCATCTTACTCCAACTTTTATTCAAAATCTAATTTTTGTTTAAAATTTTGTCTAACTTAATCTTAAATCTAATTTTTTTTTTTATGGTTCGCATGATCCGCACCGCCCGCAAGTCCACCGGAGGGAGAGTTTCCGTAGTTGCCCTTGCCCTGAGAGAGGAGAACCATCTGGTGACGTACCTCTCCTACGGATTGGCAGTGGGAGGCTTGTTGCGCCATCTTCGACGTATGCTCCACGCCGCCGGAAATACGGGCAAGCTAATCATACACTATAGCTCCACCCGGACCATCCGTGAGAAGCGGGAAGAATGGAGTTCAGAAATGAGGATTATCAATGAAAATCAGTTGCTCAAGATCCACCACTCTCCAGCTTGTCGAGCGACACAGGTCGATGCGGAGAAGGATGTCACCTGGGAGGCCATCACCTGCCAGAGACATATCTACCGTCGCCACCTGGACAGGACTGAGTACATGTATGTCCTCTAGCGTGAGAGTGGTACCACGGAGTACAAGTACCCACCAGTGCAGCAGGCGACTTGCCATGAGCACATGGACCTGTGCTTGGAGGATGCTGCTATGCTCAGCACTCGACTGCAGGAGTGCCAGCAGGAGCTTCAGGATGTTCGTGACACCCTGAAGGAGACTGAGGCGTTGCTTCGAGCCAGCTTGGGGGCGAGAGAAAGAGGAGATGGGAATGAACTGTGTCTCACCGTGAATGACACATGGACTCCTGACTCCATAGATCGCTGGGCGAGCAGGCATCACCGCACTTCTCCACCAGCAGCTTCCCCACCCAAAGCGGAGTCAGAGGGCACCCGCAATAATGAGGAAGATCTCGAGGAGTGTAACACCCCAAATTTTGATTTAAAACTCTAAACCATGTTCAGAGGGGAATTTAAAAATTTTTGGACGTGTTGCATGTTTTGCAAAAATTCAAATTCAAACTGGAATTCAAATTAAACTCAAAACAGAAAAGAAATGGAAAAAGAAAAAGAGAAAACGGGAAAAAACCGGCCAGTGGGCCGAAACACGCCAGCCGGCCCAGTTTCCCCGCGCCAGCCCGCCCCCGCGCGCGCCGCGCTGTCTCTCACAGACAGGTGGGACCCACCTGTCATCCCTAACCCCGCGACCCCGGACTCTCTCCCGCGCGCGCGATCGCAACCGACCGGATTTCCGCGTCCCGCAGCCGAATTCTGGTCCCAAACAACTCAAACTCGATCGCAACAGACCCACCGCCCTCCCCCGGCTATAAAAACCCCAGCCCCGATCGGTTTTTCCCACGCGATCGCCAATTTTTACTCCGGTGAGCACCGAGACTTCGCCGGTGAATTCTGGCCGATCTAAGCTCGGAAACTCTGATCTAACTCGCTGGTCTTGATCCACCGCCTCCGGGGAGCTTTGCAGGTGCAGAAAACTCGGAGACTTACGGTGTAAATCCAGCGCCGACGAGCTTCGCCGTGGTTTTGTCTCGGACCTCGCCGCAGATCACTTTCCAGTACCCCCGAGCTCGAGAAAACCCCCGAGGTGAGATCCCTGACCTCCCCTCTACCGATCTATGCCATAAGATCACAGTTTTAGGCAGAATTCTCGAGGATCCGAAACTTTCCAGCGAGATCGCCGCTTCCCGCCGCCGTGCGCCGCCGGCAGCGCCGCCCGCACTCGATCGGAGCGACGTGGCCGCTTGTGCGCCGTTTATTTTAAATCGCACGGTAGACTTTAAATCCTCACGTACCGGTTCGATGTTATAATCTCAGCCGTCGGTTTAAAATCGGACGGTCCACGTCAGCCCCGCGTTATAAAGACTGGAATTCTTACGTGCTACCCCCTGGGGTTCTCTGGAATTGAGAGCTAGCCCCGGAAACTTCAGATCTAGCCCCTGGAACTCCAGAAAATCATGTAAATTCATTTAAAAATCAGTTTTAGCCCCTGGACTTAATAGAAATTAGGAAAAACACCTCTGATAAGTGTAGCTAGACCCCTGGAAATTATGAAAATAATATTATAGACCCTGTAATGAGGTGAGTTCATTATTTTAACCCTGTTTAGTAATTAATTTAGAAAATTGAATATGTAACTAGTGTTTAAAAATTAAAAAGTGGGACAAACATAATTGTCAAAATTAATTAAAAACTTTCTCAGTACTTAGAAAACTTTGGAGTGAGATAAAAATATATTTTGGGCTGAAATGAATCTGTTTCATTTATTAATCACATTATTTAGTATAGGGACACATTTTTAAGTAAAGAATAGCTATAGAAAAAATAGGGAAAATAATTATGAAATAGTTTACATCAGAGGCCAAGGTCAAAATATGTTATTCAATTATTTAGGACCAAAACCTATACTGTTTAGATGATGTGTATTACTATTTTCATAATAAAATACACAATTATGCATAGGAATATAAATCAAAAAATATAGCAACTAGTAAATGATAAATGGAGTTTCTAAAATACAAAGAATTCAGTTTAGGGTTGGTAGAAATTATGAAGGCACATAAGGGGAAGAATAATACTTTATTCTTGGTAGTAAAAAGGTGAAGTAGTTGAATATAAGAAATTTATTGGAAACCCATATAAATAGTATGTAAGTATAAAGGTGGACACAAAAGTAGGAATCATATACACATGGTTAAAAGTGCATGCAAGCCACAACTCAACACACATAAAGTAACCACAACACGTATAATGGTGAATGAATTTCATAAATATGAATGTGTGGTTTGTATGAAGTAGAAGTGTGAACTGTCTTATGATTGTTGTTTTTCTTTTGCTATGTGTGATGGTATGAAGTAGAACCTGTTCAAGAGCAAGTTAACCCTTTCCAAGATCAGGACTACCCATTTCAAGAGCAGCAAGAAGGAGGCAAGTGTCCTTGACCACTTTGATCCCATGCTAGGATGTGTAGATAGAATTATTTGCATTGTCAAATGAAATATGGAACCCATGCTAGAAAAGTTTCCGTAGAATTGCATTACCTTGTTTTCCTTGTAGCTTGGGTTGGGATTTATTTTGTCATGTCATTTAATTACATGCATTTGCTTAGCCTTGCTTAGAATGGGATACTTGGGATACGAGATCATCAGTTTATTTTACCATACTCTTGAATGAGACATTGTGAATTATGTAGAGGTAGGGATCAAGGCAAGTTGGATGTTTTGGTTGTGTGCTGGGTGCACGAGACTTGGGTTTGTGTTTAGTACTTGCCTGGATCCTAAGGACCGGTTCATGGAGCATGTAACCCGGCTTTACAGTGCCAACCACATGCTGAGATGGGGCAGCTTGGCCAATTAATTAGGTGTATCCCCGGCGTAGTATGGGTGTGTTGGATGGTGCGGGGAGTAGGTGTCAGCTGGACTACCATATGAACCGCAAGGCTCAAGAGGGGGCCACTGCAGCGGGATTGGAGCCTCTTGTATGCTGTTAGGGGTGAAACCTCAGTGGGCCCATGCTCGTCGGGAATCCCTTTGTAAAGGCTTCGTAGTGATCTCCTGGCCGCACACCTGGGAAGTGTGAATGTGGATCTAGCCACTGGCATAATGGAGGTTCTTTTAGTCCACCCGGCAACGGGGGATGAAATCACTACTTGTGGGTACAGTGGTACAAACTCTGCAGAGTCAAAACTGTCTTGACAGCCGTGCTCACGGTTAAGAGCGGCGTGGACTTATTCATGATTAGAGGATTGATGGTTTTGGAGGTTAAGCGGGGAGCTTAACATTGGAAATGATGTTATGGTTATTGGATTATGATAATGGGTTGGGAGATTAGGACCATTTCACCTGTGTAGTAATGTAGGTGCTTAATAAGCTAAGGTGATAGGTATTATTTGCGTAGTGCTTTAACCACGAGTTCAACCTCTCCTTGTTCTAGCCATGCATGATATAATTTTCCCACACTTGCTGAGTACCATTGGTACTCAACCTTGCATATTTGTTGGTTCATATTGCTGCTCAGGTCAAGATAATGAGGTGGTGTATAATGACCAAGATTTTGGACCCGAGGAAGGTTTTTAGGTTCATGAAGACCCCCGGGCAACGCCTGTGATGGAGCCCTAAAGAATAATATTCCGCTGCTAGTTTAATTACTTGTGATGAAGCATTAGTGTCCATTGAGACATTTGCGATGTAAGACTTATTTATATTCGACACCTGGCTTGTAATAAATGATGCTTCACTATTTGTCATCACATGTATGAGAAAATGATCCTGGCATACATGTGATATTCACTTGGTTGTTCTTCGGAAAAACCGGGTGTGACAGAGGTGGTATCAGAGCCAAGGTTGCCCGTAGGAACGTGGACCTAGGTAGAAATGGACGTATTTAAGGGCCCTATTTTCTTAAAAACTATTTTCCAAGGTGTGGGTGGAAAAGTGTTATTAAAGGAGTCATTTTCTTCATCTTACCCCAACTTTCATTCAAAATAGGATTTTTGTTTGAGAATTTATCAACTTAATTTTTAAATTCTTTTGTTTTAGATGGTTTGCATGATTCGCACCGCTCGTAAGTCCACAGGAGGGAGAGTTCCCGTAGTTGCCCTTGCCGAAAGAGAGGAGAGTCGTCCAGTGACGTACCTTTCCTACGGATTGGCAGTAGGAGACTTGTTGCGCCGTCTTCGACGTATGCTCGAAGCCGCCGGCAATACGGGCAAGCTTATCATCCACTATAACTCCACCAGGACCATCCGTGAGAAGAGGGAAGAATGGAGTTCGGAGATGAGGATTATACACGAGAATCAACTGCTTAAGATTCACCACTCTCCAGCTTGTCGAGCAACACAAGTTGACGCGGAGAAAGATGTCACCTGGGAGGCCATCACCTGCCAGAGTCACATCTATCGTCGCCACTTGGACAAAACTGAGTACATGTATGTCCTCCAACGTGAGAGTGGTACCACGGAGTACAAGTACCCACCGGTGCAGCAAGGGACTTCCCATGAGCACATGGACTTGTGCTTGGAGGATGCTGCTATGCTCAGCACTCGACTGCAGGAGTGTCAACAAGAGCTTCAGGATGTCCGAGACACCCTGAAGGAAACGGAGGCGTTGCTGTGAGCTTGCTTAAAGGCGAGAGAAAGAGGAGATGGGAATGAACTGTGTGTCACCGTGAGTGATACATGGACTCCTGACTCCCCGGATCGCCGAGCGATCAGGCGTCGTCGCACTTCTCCACCAGCAGACTCCCCACCCAAAGCAGAGTCAGAAGGTAGCCGAAATGAGGAGGAAGATCCCGAGGAGCCAGCTCAAGAGGACGAGTAGTGTAGAATCTTTCTCCTAGCTAGCAAGAGGTCGAGTAGTCGAGTCGTTACGTAGTTAATGGTGTGATGATGCTTGGTGTGTGACGTGAGTTGTGGAAGCCATGAGCAATTGTCCACAGCCTCGTCTTCATATTGTTTTGCTTTGGTGTGTGAACCCACAGGAAATAATAGTGCATTTATTTGGTGTGAGATAGAAACCCTCGTAAAATTTTAACAAAGCCTCAACACCTCAAAGCACCAACAAATGAAAGTAGTAAGATGATACTAAATGATATCAAATTAACATTTGTTGATTCTGCCAGATGGCCGGAAGAGGAAAAGGACGTGCTGCCAACCCCGCCAACAACAATGATGAGGCATGCAACCCTCATCTTTCTGGAGGCCAGGACAGGGGTGGACGCCGTGAAGAAGTTGATCCTCTCCACCAAATGCTGGAGAATCAAAATCAGCTTATCCAGAACTTGACTCAAGTGGTGGCCAACTTGCATCAAGTTCCACCTCCACAAGCTGCACCACGCCAGCCAAGGTTGAGTGAGTTTCTAGGAACTCAACCTCCAAAGTTTGCAAGTGCTGCTGAACCTCTGGAGGCAGATGATTGGCTGAAGACCATTGAAAGTAAGATGAGGATAATACAATGCCAAGGGTATGAGAGGGTGCTGTTTGCCTCTCATCAATTGCATGGACCTGCTGCTGATTGGTGGACCGCCTACGTGGCCGCCCATCATGACCCTGAGAACATCACTTGGGACGAGTTCAAGCGTAGCTTCCGCAACCACTACATCCCAAGCGGTGAACTCAAAAACAAGAGGAAGGAGTTTTTGGGACTGCAGCAGGGAAACATGACGGTGAGGGAATACCTCACTAAATTTACTCAACTATCCCGTTATGCTCCACGAGACATAGAGACTGATGAGCAGAAACAAGATTGTTTCGTGGAAGGACTTACCGCAGAGATGCAGTGTGCAATGTCCTCCAATGAGTATGAAAGCTTTCAAAAGATGGTGGACAGAGCATTTGTGGTGGAAAGGAAGCTAAAGGCCCTGGAAAATGAGAATAAGTGGAAGGCGGGGTGGTCACATCAGGCCTCAGGGAGCAACACCCGCCCACGTATGATGCAGCAACCTACGGGGCAGACAAGCCGTGCTGCGGTACCCTATTCAGCACCAAGAGGGTACAACCCAAACTACAGGCCTCCCGCAGCACCAGCACAGCCGCAACGTCAGTTTGTGCAGCAGCCTCGCCCCGCATATCCACCTCGACCAGCAGTGCAAGGACCCCCAAACCAACCCCAAGACAACAAGGGCCAGGCATCTATGATTGGGGTGCAATGTTTCAGCTGTGGTGAAGTGGGGCACTATGCCCATAAATGCCCAAAGAAGAAGCCTGCGCCGCCACAACAGCAGAATGTAGTGAGAGGACGGGTGAACCACGTCACTATGGAGGAAGCACAAGAGGCACCCGACGTGGTAGTTGGTAAGTTTCCTGCCAATTTACACCTTGCAACTCTGCTGTTTGATTCTGGTGCTACCCACTCGTTCATTGCTCAAGGGTTTGTTAAGAAGCATGACCTAGCAACCACACAAATGAACCATATGCTAGCCGTAAACTCTCCAGGTGGAGAAATAAGGACAAGACAAGTGTGTCCCAAAGTGAGCCTAGACATTAATGGGGTAGTATTTACGGCTAACCTCATAGTGATAGATTCACAAGGGATAGATATTATTTTGGGTATGGATTGGTTGACCAAACATAAAGGAATCATCCATTGTTCGACCAGAACGGTGGAACTAACTCACCCCAATGGCACAAGAGTAAAGTTCATAACGATACACGAGCCTAGGAGGGACATTAAATTAAATCAAGTGGAGGTGAAAGTTGAGGAAATCAGGACTATCAGGGAATATCCAGATGTTTTTCCGGAGGAATTGCCAGGTATGCCTCCCGACCGTGACGTGGAATTCGAAATTGAGCTAGTACCGGGAACAGCCCCGATATACAAGAGACCTTATCGAATGGACTCCAAGCAGCTAGAAGATGAGCTCAAGGCACAATTTCCGGAATTGTTTTCTTAGAAACACCAATCTCGAGGACGAGATTTCTTTTAAGGGGGGTATAGCTATAACACCCCAAATTTTGATTTAAAACTCTAAACCATGTTCAGAGGGGAATTTAAAAAATTTTGGACGTGTTGCATGTTTTGCAAAAATTCAAATTCAAACTGGAATTCAAATTAAACTCAAAACAGAAAAGAAATGGAAAAAGAAAAAGAGAAAACGGGAAAAAACCGGCCAGTGGGCCGAAACCCGCCAGCCGGCCCAGTTTCCCCGCGCCAGCCCGCCCCCGCGCGCGCCGCGCTGTCTCTCACAGACAGATGGGACCCACCTGTCATCCCTAACCCCGCGACCCCGGACTCTCTCCCGCGCGCGCGATCGCAACCGACCGGATTTCCGCGTCCCGCAGCCGAATTCTGGTCCCAAACAACTCAAACTCGATCGCAACAGACCCACCGCCCTCCCCCGGCTATAAAAACCCCAGCCCCGATCGGTTTTTCCCACGCGATCGCCGATTTTTACTCCGGTGAGCACCGAGACTTCGCCGGTGAATTCTGGCCGATCTAAGCTCGGAAACTCTGATCTAACTCGCTGGTCTTGATCCACCGCCTCCGTGGAGCTTTGCAGGTGCAGAAAACTCGGAGACCTACGGTGTAAATCCAGCGCCGACGAGCTTCGCCGTGGTTTTGTCTCGGACCTCGCCGCCGATCACTTTCCAGGACCCCCGAGCTCGAGAAAACCCCCGAGGTGAGATCCCTGGCCTCCCCTCTACCGATCTATGCCATAAGATCACAGTTTTAGGCAGAATTCTCGAGGATCCGAAACTTTCCGGTGAGATCGCCGCTTCCCGCCGCCGTGCGCCGCCGGCAGCGCCGCCCGCACTCGATCGGAGCGACGTGGCCGCTTGTGCGCCGTTTATTTTAAATCGCACGGTAGACTTTAAATCCTCACGTACCGGTTCGATGTTATAATCTCAGCCGTCGGTTTAAAATCGGACGGTCCACGTCAGCCCCGCGTTATAAAGACTGGAATTCTTACGTGCTACCCCCTGGGGTTCTCTGGAATGGAGAGCTAGCGCCGGAAACTTCAGATCTAGCCCCTGGAACTCCAGAAAATCATGTAAATTTATTTAAAAATCAGTTTTAGCCCCTGGACTTAATAGAAATTAGGAAAAACACCTCTGATAAGTGTAGCTAGACCCCTGGAAATTATGAAAATAATATTATAGACCCTGTAATGAGGTGAGTTCATTATTTTAACCCTGTTTAGTAATTAATTTAGAAAATTGAATATGTAACTAGTGTTTAAAAATTAAAAAGTGGGACAAACATAATTGTCAAAATTAATTAAAAACTTTCTCAGTACTTAGAAAACTTTGGAGTGAGATAAAAATATATTTTGGGCTTAAATGAATCTGTTTCATTTATTAATCACATTATTTAGTATAGGGACACATTTTTAAGTAAAGAATAGCTATAGAAAAAATAGGTAAAATAATTATGAAATAGTTTACATCAGAGGCCAAGGTCAAAATATGTTATTCAATTATTTAGGACCAAAACCTATACTGTTTAGATGATGTGTATTACTAATTTCATAATAAAATACACAATTATGCATAGGAATATAAATCTGAAAATATAGCAACTAGTAAATGATAAATGGAGTTTCTAAAATACAAAGAATTCAGTTTAGGGTTGGTAGAAATTATGAAGGCACATAAGGGGAAGAATAATACTTTATTCTTGGTAGTAAAAAGGTGAAGTAGTTGAATATAAGAAATTTATTGGAAACCCATATAAATAGTATGTAAGTATAAAGGTGGACACAAAAGTAGGAATCATATACACATGGTTAAAAGTGCATGCAAGCCACAACTCAACACACATAAAGTAACCACAACACATATAATGGTGAATGAATTTCATAAATATGAATGTGTGGTTTGTATGAAGTAGAAGTGTGAACTATGTCTTATGATTGTTGTTTTTCTTTTGCTATGTGTGATGGTATGATGTAGAACCTGTTCAAGAGCAAGTTAACCCTTTCCAAGATCAGGACTACCCATTTCAAGAGCAGCAAGAAGGAGGCAAGTGTCCTTGACCACTTTGATCCCATGCTAGGATGTGTAGATAGAATTATTTGCATTGTCAAATGAAATATGAAACCCATGCTAGGAAAGTTTCCCTAGAATTGCATTACCTTGTTTTCCTTGTAGCTTGGGTTGGGATTTATTTTGTCATGTCATTTAATTACATGCATTTGCTTAGCCATGCTTAGAATGGGATATTTGGGATATGAGATCATCAGTTTATTTTACCAGACTCTTGAATGCGACATTGTGAATTATGTAGAGGTAGGGATCAAGGCAAGTTGGATGTTTTGGTTGTGTGCTGGGTGCACGAGACTTGGGTTTGTGTTTAGTACTTGCCTGGATCCTAAGGACCGGTTCATGCAGCATGTAACCCGGCTTTACAGTGCCAACCACATGCTGAGATGGGGCAGCTTGGCCAATTAATTAGGTGTATCCCCGGCGTAGTATGGGTGTGTTGGATGGTGCGGGGAGTAGGTGTCAGCTGGACTACCATATGAACCGCAAGGCTCAAGAGGGGGCCACTGCAGCGGGGTTGGAGCCTCTTGTATGCTGTTAGGGGTGAAACCTCAGTGGGCCCACGCTCGTCGGGAATCCCTTTGTAAAGGCTTCGTAGCGATCTCCTGGCCGCACACCTAAGAAGTGTGAATGTGGATCGTGGCCACTGGCATAATGGAGGTTCTTTTAGTCCACCCGGCAACGGGGGATGAAATCACTACTTGTGGGTACAGTGGTACAAACTCTGCAGAGTCAAAACTGTCTTGACAGCCGTGCTCACGGTTAAGAGCGGCCTGGACTTATTCATGATTAGAGGATTGATGGTTTTGGAGGTTAAGCGGGGAGCTTAACATTGGAAATGATGTTATGGTTATTGGATTATGATAATGGGTTGGGAGATTAGGACCATTTCACCTGTGTAGTAATGTAGGTGCTTAATAAGCTAAGGTGATAGGTATTATTTGCGTAGTGCTTTAACCACGAGTTCAACCTCTCCTTGTTCTAGCCATGCATGATATAATTTTCCCACACTTGCTGAGTACCATTGGTACTCAACCTTGCATATTTGTTGGTTTATATTGCTGCTCAGGTCAAGATAATGAGGTGGTGTATAATGACCAAGATTTTGGACCCGAGGAAGGTTTTTAGGTTCATGAAGACCCCCGGGCAACGCCTGTGATGGAGCCCTAAAGAATAATATTCCGCTGCTAGTTTATTTACTTGTGATGAAGCATTAGTGTCCATTGAGACATTTGCGATGTAAGACTTATTTATATTCGACACCTGGCTTGTAATAAATGATGCTTCACTATTTGTCATCACATGTATGAGAAAATGATCCTGGCATACATTTGATATTCACTTGGTTGTTCTTTGGAAAAACCGGGTGTGACAAGGAGCCAGCTCAGTGATACGAGTCGTGTAGTGTCCTTTCCCATAGTTCAACAGGTTATCGAGTAGGCGAGTCAATACCTTAGTTAATGGTGTGTTAATGTTTGGTGTGTGACGTGAGTTGTGGAAGCCATGGGCATTTGTCCACAACCTTGCCTTCAGGTTGTTTTGCTTTGATGTGTGAACCCCTATGAATTAAGAGTGCATTTATTTTCGCGTGAGACGTGAAACCCTCAGAAAATGTTAATATAATAAGACCCCATGAATTTTAAGTTTAAACAAGCAAATTGGGAAGTTAACACGTAATGCTTTACATTGACATTTGGTTGATCATGATAGATGGCCGGAAGAGGAAAGGGTCGTGGTGCCAACCCCGCCAACAACAACGATGAGGCCGGCAACCCTCATCTTTCTGGAGGACAATACAGGGGTGGTCGCCGTGAAGGAGTTGATCCTATCCACCAAATGCTTGAAAATCAGAATCAGCTCATCCAGAGCCTGACTCAAGTGGTGGCCAACTTGCACCAAGCTCCACCTCCACAAGCTGCACCACGCCAACCAAGGTTGAGTGAGTTTCTAGGGACTCAACCTCCAAAGTTTGCAAGTGCTGCTGAACCTCTGGAGGCAGATTACTGGCTAAAGACCATTGAGAGCAAGATGAGGATCATACAATGCCAAGGGTATGAGGGGGTGCTGTTTGCCTCTCATCAATTGCATGGACCTGCTGCTGATTGGTGGACCGCTTACGTGGCCGCCCATCATGACCCTGAAAACATCACTTGGGAAGAGTTCAAGCGTAGCTTCCGCAACCATTACATACCAAGGGGTGAACTTAAATACAAGAGAAAGGAGTTCTTGGGGCTGCAGCAAGGAAACATGACGGTGAGGGAATACCTCACTAAATTCACCCAACTATCCCGTTATGCACCACGGGACATAGAGACTGATGAGCAGAAATAGGATTGCTTTGTGGAAGGACTTACGGCGGAAATGCAGTGTGCAATGTCCTCCAACGAGTATGAAAGCTTCCAAAAGATGGTGGACAGAGCATTTGTTGTGGAAAGGAAGCTGAAGGCCTTGGAAAATGAAAACAAGAGGAAGGCGGGATGGTCACACCAAGCCTCAGGCAGCAACACACGCCCACGTCTGATGCAGCAACCCGCAGGGCAGACGAGCCATTCTGCGGTACCCTACTCCGCACCGAGAGGGTACAACCCGAACTTCAGGCCTCTGTGAGCACCAACACAGCCACAACGTCAGTTTATACAGCAGCCTCGCCCCACATATCAACCTCGACCAGCAGTACAAGGACCACCGTACCAACCCCAAGACAACAAAGGCCAGACACCTGAGGTTGGGGTACAATGCTTCAACTATGGTGAAGTGGGGCACTATGCTCATAAGTGCCCAAAGAAGAAGCCCGTGCAGCCGCAACAACAGAATGTGATGCGATGACGGGTGAACCACGTCACCATAGAGGAGGCGCAAGAGGCACCCGACATGGTAGTTGGTAAGTTTCCTGCCAATTTACACATTGCAGCCCTGTTGTTTGATTCTGGTGCTACCCACTTGTTCATTGCTCAAGGGTTTGTTAAGAAGCATGATCTAGCAACCACACAAATGAACCATATGCTAGCAGTGAACTCTCCAGGTGGAGAAATAAGGACAAGACAAGTGTGTCCCAAGGTGAGTCTAGACATTAATGGGGTAGTATTTATTGCCGACCTCATAGTGATAGATTCACAAGGGATATATATTATTTTGGGTATGGATTGGTTGACCAAACATAAAGGAATCATCCATTGTTCGACATGAACGGTGGAACTAACTCACCCTAGTGGCACAAGAGTAAAGTTCATAACTATACAAGAGCCTAGGAGGGACATTAAACTCAATCAAGTTGAGGTGGAAGTGGAGGAGATCAGGATCATCAGGGAATATCCAGATGTTTTTCCGGAGGAGTTGCCAGGTATGCCCCCCGATCGTGAAGTGGAATTCGCGATTGAGCTAGTGCCTTGAACAACTCCGATATACAAGAGACCTTATCGGATGGACTCCAAACAGCTGGAAAAACTCAAGGAACATTTAAGAGAATTGACAGAAAAGGGGTATATTCGTCCTAGTTCCTCACCATGGGGAGCTCCAGTGATGTTTGTGCCCAAGAAGGATAGGACCCAAAGGCTATATGTGGACTACCGTGCGTTGAATGAGGTAACCATCAAGAACAAGTACCCATTACCCCGCATTGAAGACTTGTTTGATCAGTTGAGGGGAGCTTGTGTGTTCTCGAAAATTGATCTCAGGTCGGGATACCACCAACTTAAGATAAGGCAAACTGATATTCCGAAGACAGCTTTCGTATCTCGGTACGGACTGTATGAATACAACGTCATGCCTTTCGGGCTAACTAATGCCCCGGCATACTTCATGTATCTCATGAACAAGGTATTAATGGAATATCTGGACAAATTTGTGGTGGTTTTCATAGATGACATTCTCGTCTTCTCCAAACATGAAGTAGAACATGAGAAACATCTAAGTTTGGTGTTGCAGAAGCTGAGAGAACAGAACTATATGCCAAGTTGAGCAAGTGTAAGTTTTGGCTGAAGAGAGTTCCCTTCTTAGGACATATAATCTCGGAGGGAGGAATCTCCTTAGATCCCGCCAAGATCGAGGATGTACAAAAGTGCAAGACCCCTGAGAATGTCGGGGAAGTTCGAAGCTTCTTAGGATTGGCTGGGTATTATCGAATGTTTATCGAGGGTTTCTCCAAGATTTCGAGACCCCTCACCAAATTGTTGGAGAAGGGAATCACATTCACATGGACACCGCAGTGTGAGACGAGTTTTCAAGAGCTGAAGAAAAGATTGACAACAGCCCCAGTACTAGTTATGCCAGATATGCAGAAAAACTTTTCGGTGTAATACGATGCCTCTGGAAATGGGTTGGGATGTGTTCTCATGCAAGAGGGGCATGTCGTGGCATATGCATCCTGGCAGCTCCGGAAGCACGAGAAGAACTATCCTACGCATGACCTAGAGCTAGCCGCAGTGGTACACGCGTTGAAGATTTGGTGACATTACTGGGTGGGGAAGAGGACACAGATATATACGGATCATAAGAGCTTAAAGTACATTTTCACACAGCCAGATCTCAACCTCAGATAAAGGAGATGGTTAGGGCTGATCAACGACTTTGATGTAGGCATCAACTATCATCCTGGGAAAGAGAACGTCGTGGCAGATGCTTTAAGCCGGAAGGTGCAGGTCAATAGGTTGAGCTTGAAGGACATGCCTACAGAATTGAAGGAAGAGGTTGTAAAACTCAATCTATGTCTGGTGAATAGCGGTGAGGCCATCTCCATGGAAGTGGACTCCACATTTGAGAAAGATATCCGAAATGTTCATAAGAATGATGAGAAGATACAAGAGATTAGAGAACTCATCAAGGAAAATAAAGCCCCTGGTTTCAGAAAGGATGAACAAGGTACGGTGTGGCATGGGAAAAGAATCTGTGTGCCTGAAGTGAAGGAGATCCGTGAATTGATTTTGAAGGAGGCTCATGATTCTGCCTATTCCATTCATCCTGGAAGTACGAAGATGTATCATGACCTCAAGAGCAGGTATTGGTGGTATGGCATGAAGCGAGATGTCGCGAAACATGTTGCCCTATGTGACACATGTCAGTTGGTGAAAGCAGAACATCAACGACCCACGGGATTATTGCAACCACTCAAAGTGCCTGAATAGAAATGGGAAGAAATAGGTATGGATTTAATAGTGGGATTGCCTAGGACCCAATCGGGTTATGATTCGATATGGGTTATGTGAGAGCTCTGATGCCATGTGAAATGGCTCAGATACCACGCTGAGACGGCCCCACGGGACCTCGTCGGGTGGTGCCGTGTTATGCGGCACCCAACAGCACACGGGTCGATGAACATACATCATATTACATAAATAGTTTGCGGAAGCGTACAAGAATGTTTTACAAATAAGTATATCAGAGTAAACTACAGCGGAAGACTATCACTCTCACGACTCATATCTAAACTAGCAACAAAGAAACGGTCCAGCCCGCGGACGTTTCTTACTAGCAACACGAAGACAATCTGCAGCGGCGAGGATGCTCTTAGAGTAAGCACTCGGAGGTTCCCGAGTCTCATCGGCACCCCTTCTCATAATCAGCGAGTCAATTACCTGCAAAACATCTCGGGTAGCATCCGTGAGCATAACGCTCAGCAAGACTTAACCGTCACCCTAAACATGAAACTCTAAGTGAGGTTATGAACCTAACATAGGATGGCATAAGCATAATTAACTCGCCTAAAAGTGAATCCTTACTTTCAAGTATTAATTGCAGCATTTTAAGTAACCCTGGGCACGCTACATCGGGAGTCCACAATCAAACAAGAAACGTTTTCCCCCGATGTAAATTGCTCATGGCATAAAAGAATCGAGTTTGCACTAGCCTATTCATCGAGATCCAATACAACACTAGTATAATACTTCACATCAATATGATTAGTTCCTTTCTCATGCAAGTTCTTACTACGTCACGACTGTGAGAACAAGTATGCTCGGTCCATT
Organism: Neostapfia colusana; assembly: GCA_030760725.1. Taxonomy (NCBI): domain Eukaryota; kingdom Viridiplantae; phylum Streptophyta; class Magnoliopsida; order Poales; family Poaceae; genus Neostapfia; species Neostapfia colusana. Next base: position 94,772,390 of record JASWHV010000007.1, on the reverse strand, counting down.
CCACGAGCGACGGTGATTCGAATCAATAACACCCGGACTACACGACACGTACGCCCGTACTCGACGTTGCCTACAACAACCATCACTGACGTCGTACGTGGCAGCCTTTCCCCCGTTTCACCCCCGCTGAATCGATCAAGTCGCCCCGTACAGTAGCTACTCTCATGGTGCACCTTCCGACGTGAGATGTCATGAGAATATTCCCCACATACTGCACACCGGCCGTCCGCCTGAGGCGACCCGAAAAGTCCCAACGACAGCTTCCCGAGGTACATCGGTTTACTGGGTCCCATATAGCCAGCATGAGTCCGGTACACAACTCAAACTTGTTCAACAGGGCCGCATACGGATCGGTCCTTGACCGACACGGACAGGTCTAAAGCACCCAGGCCCCTATGTCCTGCTGCTCCTACAACCTTCCGGTCTCAACTTTTAACTTGCTAATTCAATTACGAACCAATCCCGTATGCCCCTGTTGTCCCTAAATCTGCGAGTAGCATCTCACCACTCGACTTCTACCGAACCGTACTTAAGCATGGCAGTTCTACACGGTGAAAGACACCTACCCAATACTCCATGGGTCATTTGGCTATGCAAGAGGAGTATCAAACACTAGACCTAATGCACAGTTCAAATCTTAACCAAAGGTGAATACAAAATAAAAACTTAACAGCTGTTAAATGCAAACCGGAGCTTGCCTGTTTTGCAGGGTAGTCGTATATAAGCAGTTAGTATCCTTGCAGATCCACCCTTGACTCTTCGGAGCTTGATCCACTTCGATGAATCACTCCTTTGAGTCCCCTTCGTTGTGGTTCCTATTGAGATGCATATGCACATATTTTATAGACTGTAATGGAAAGAAGTTATGGAATTAATTTCTTAGGAACAGAGGTAGTGTGGAAAAGCCAAGCATGGCTTGGTTTCCCTCTGTTGTGCAAGGAACAGAATTAAACTAATTTGACCTTAAGGCCCTTAGCTATACACTAACCCTTTTCTCTAATGAACATAATAGATAAGCTGAAAAGATTTGAGTGCAACAGAAGAACAAGAACTCCAATGGCCTCCAAAACTTTTACAGCAGGTTCTATACTACCTAAGGATTTAGCTTGCCAAATTGCAGCTAATGTGGAGTCATATTGTGTCCTCCATAATTCTCACAATATCTCTTATGTATTTTTCCCTTATACATAAGTATGGAGAATAAGGACAGGGAGTTCCAGGACTCATCCTGGGCTGATAATTTACATGTGAGGTCTTGATCACATGAGAGTCATCTGGTCCAAAATTTAGCCCTTTTACTTGGGTAGTTCTCCAAGAACAATTCTTTAAGCATTTGTACTCAATAGAATTAATTCTGTAGTAATGTGCATTTTCATGCCCAACTAAGTGAACTACAATTCCAATTATGTCCCAGAGAGCTTGCCTAAATTTTCCTATGATTTCTGGAGCTATGGATTGCTCAGAACAGATTTTTGAAGTGGGAAACATTTTCTGAAAATGTTTCTGGACTCTTTTGAACACAGTAGTTTGCATTTAGCAAATTCCTACACAAATGATCTTCAAATGAGTTGAAAATTTGCTAGTAGGTCAATAATATGCTAAAGAATATTCTGGCAAAATTTGGGTATTTTTGGATAACCCAAACTCCCTCAAAAATTCTTTTTCAGAAAAACTTCAAAGAATTTTCCAGAACATAATATTGACTTTCATAGAAATCTGAGTTCATATTTGGATAGAACTCAGAGAGATGAATCCAACCCAATTGGAATCACTCAATTTGGAGTTTTCTACAGGGAGATATGAATTTCCAAAGATTGAGCTAAGTCTGGAATTATTTCCCTACAGCAAATTCCATTGGGCCCGCTTTTTAAACCCCAGCCAATCAGATTGGGGCCACAGCGGTTCACAGGATTGTACCGCGTAGCCACAAAAGATCCTAGCCACAACAGATCCTCTTTTTAAACTCTACAGGCGCTGACGGCTGGGACCCACCCGATCTTCTTCTTCCTCCCGTTGTTTTCCCGCGCCCGCGCTGCCCCTCGCCGGCCCGACGCCGGAGCTCACCGGCTTGCCTTCTCCGGCCACCGCCCGAGCTGAGGTTTGCCGCCAGGGCGTTTATGATGTCGAGGAACATATCTGCGGGGTCATGTAGGGTTGCCGGTGACCGGAAACACCCCGGCGACGTGCGGCGGTCCTTGCTGCCTTTCGGCACCGTCGACCAGGGTTCCTAGTCCTCTAACCAAGCGACAAACACGTGCTACAGTATCAGTGGTCGATCGCCGAGCTTGGCATGGCCCTCAAATGGCCCTGGACTGGCCGCAAACCGGACGTCACCGTGCGGCCGACCGGTTCCGCCGTGATCACGCTCGGTAGAGCTCAAAATTCGCGGTGCCCAGTTAATGTCATGCCTCGGATGCTAAAGAGGTTATGACCGCCGGCTAGTCCAGCTCCTCCTTGCAAAGTTTGACGAGCTAAGAACGAACAGAAGTGGAGAATTTTGGATTTCCATACCGGATGCTCGGGTTGAAGCCGCCGGAGCAAAACCTCGGAATTTGCCGGCTACGCTCCACGACTTGCTCCAAGTTTTGGGTGAGAGCAATAACACAGCAGAACGCTCCTGTGGCCGTGATTGATTGGGCTTGGAAGCTTCTGTGGAGAGCTGTCCACGTGAAGCCGACCGTCGATTCTTTTGAGGTCGCCGCGGAATGGTTGATTGGGGGCTCGGGAACGCCGGGACTTGGTGGTTTCTGGGTCGGGGGAAGTGAGCAACGGTTGCGCCTCTGTGTTTAGCCCCTCGGAGGCAGTGGGCGCGATGGTCTCCGCTGGTTTCCCGATCGACCGAGAGCGAACGAGGGAAGAACGGCTGTGCGGCGTTCACGCGAGAGGAGGAGAGCAATCGGGTCTTTGCTCAGCCGAGGGCACGATAACGTCGAAGGAAACCGCCTTCGGTGGTCTCGCGTGGGGGGGGGGGAAGCAGCAGGAGGTGTCGGGTCCAGTTCCCCGGGGGGCGCGGTGGAACTCCTCGGTGACGCCCGAGCAGAACAGAAGCCAAATTCATTTGCTTCCTGGTTAAGTTTAAGCCTCCAGCTCACTGCCATGTGGGTCCCATCTCACATTCTAACCCCCAAATATTTTCTCAAAGTGATCCTCTTAATTCCCACAATTCTGAGTTTAAAGTGTGGGTTAGAATTTGAATCCTTCCAATTCAGTTTGAATTTGCTTGCCAAATTTGAATTTGGTTGAAGTTTGCAAATTCTCCTCTTTAACTCCTTTTTGAGCCCACCCTACAATTGAAAAGTTGGTGATAACCTTTTCCCTAAAAACTCAACTATATGGCTGCATGTTAATTCAAAGTTTTTGGGTCACCATATGTGTGAACTTTGAATTTTCAAATCTGAATTTTAAACTCACATGCAAAGAGGTATTTAACTCCTTATTGGTCCAACACTTTTAAGTAAAAAGGTGAACCTCATGTTGGATGTTCATCCATGTATTACCTTGCATGAAGAAAAGTTTTAGCAAGTCCCATTTTTTCATGTCTTTGCCACACCTATGAACTCAAACTTTAGTTTTTATTCATACACGTTTTTGGGACTTTTACATTCCTCCCCCCTTAAAAGAATCTCGTCCCGAGATTACAAAACAGGAACGAGACGGGAGAGGTAATTACAAACTGTACAAAGCTAAAAATTCCGGATAGTTGGTGTGGAGGTAATCTTCACTTTCCCACGTCGCCTCTTCCATGGTGTGATTACTCCACAGCACCTTGAAGAACCTGATTGTCCGGTTCCAGGTTACCCGGGTCTTTTCATCCAAAATCTGAACCGGTCGCTCGGTGTAGGTCAGGTCCGGTTTCAATTCGTCGATGTCCTCAGTGCGAACAGCAGCGGTGAATTTGAGGCACTTCCGCAGCTGTGAAACATGAAATACATCATGAACACCCGCTAGACTTGCCGGTAATTCCAGCCGGTAGGCTACGGGTCCGCACTTCTCCGTGATAGCAAAAGGACCAATAAAACGGGGAGCGAGCTTCCCCTTTACACCGAACCGGTAAATTCCCTTCATCGGGGATACATGAAGATAAACGTGTTCTCCAACGTCAAACTGTAATGGCCTACGCCTCTGATCCGCGTAGCTCTTCTGTCGGGATTGTGCAGCCTTTAAGTTCTCTTGTATCAACCGAACTCGGTCTTCGGCTTCGTTGACAAGATCAATCCCAAACAGAACTCTTTCGCCAGACTCACACCAATTCAGTGGTGTGCGACACTTCCGGCCATAGAGAGCTTCATACGGTGCCATTTTAATACTCGCTTGATAACCGTTGTTGTATGAAAACTCTGCCAGCGGTAGGTGATCGTCCCAATTCCTACCGTGGTGGATGGCACACGCTCTCAACATATCCTCAAGTACTTGATTCACCCTCTCAGTTTGTCCATCGGTTTGAGGGTGATATGCGGAGCTCCTAATCAGCTTAGTGCCCAACGAGGCATGCAGCTGCTCCCAAAAACGAGCAACAAACAGCGCACCTCGATCTGAAATGATGGTCTTCGGGACACCATGTGAACATATAATTCTGTAGATGAATAACTCCGCATATTGTCTTGCTCGATAATGAGTGTTCACCGGTATGAAATGAGCTGATTCCGTCAACCGGTCGACAATCACCCATATCGAGTCATGCTTCCTGGATGTGAGCGGTAATCCGACGATGAAGTCCATACTCACATCCTCCCATTTCCACGCCGGAATCTTCAAAGGTTGTAGCGGTCCGGCTTTCCGCATATGATCAGCCTTGACCCGTCTACACGTATCGCATTCGGATACGTATTTAGCAATCTCCCTCTTCATCCTCGTCCACCAAAATTTCTGTTTCAAATCTTGGTACATCTTGTTACTTCCGGGATGAATGGAAAACTTTGACAGGTGGGCTTCATCCAAGATCTTCTTCCGGAGTTTCATATTGCGCGGTACCACTATACGGTTGTTAAACCATATTGTACCGTTCTCATCCTTCCGGAAACATTTCACCTCTCCGTTGTCCAGTCTTCTCCGTATGTGAGACATACCTCTGTCTCTTCTTTGAGCCTCAACAATCTCTTCACGGATTGTTGGAATGAGCGCGAGATTATAAAGCGCGCCATACGGAATAACACGGAGGCTTGGTTCTTCATCTTCCAACTCAGCAACCGCTAAGTTGTGAATGTGGGCTTTCCGACTAAGCGCGTCGGCAACCACGTTGGCTTTTCCCGGGTGATAGTGGATCTCAATTTCATAATCTTTTATGAGCTCCAACCATCTCCGTTGTCTCATATTCAGCTCCTTCTGTGTGAAGATATACTTCAGGCTCTTATGGTCGGTGTAGAGGTGAACAAGATTACCCAGTAGGTAATGCCTCCACATCTTCAATGCCAACACCACTGCAGCAAGCTCAAGATCGTGAGTTGGATAATGCTGCTCGTGGTTTCGTAGTTGACGAGACCCATAGGCGACTACACGCCCTTCTTGCATCAGAACGCAGCCGAGACCGATGCCGGATGCATCGCAGTATACATCAAATGGCTTCGTCGTGTCCGGCTGAGCAAGAACTGGAGCCGTTGTGAGATGTTTCACCAAAGTTTTGAATGCGGCTTCACATGCTGCATTCCACATGTATTTAGTGCCCTTCTTCAGCAGCTCCGTCATTGGTTTAGCAATTTTTGAGAAGCTCGGAATAAACCTCCGATAATACCCTGCTAAACCTAGGAAACTTCGGACCTCGTGGACTGACTTGGGAGATTCCCACTTCAGCACTTGTTCAATTTTGCTGGGGTCCACGGCAATGCCCTCTGCTGAAATAATATGGCCAAGGAAAGGCACTTGATCAATCCAAAATTCGCACTTGCTGAACTTGGCATACAATTGGTGCTCCCGTAACCGTTGTAGCACAGTACGCAGATGTTCAGCGTGCTCTTCTTCCGATTTGGAGTAAACCAATATGTCGTCGATGAATACCACGACGAACTTGTCTAACTCCGGCATGAACACAGAATTCATCAAATACATGAAGTGTGCCGGAGCGTTGGTTAATCCAAATGACATGACGAGGTACTCGTAGAGTCCGTATCTCATCGAGAAAGCTGTCTTCGGTATGTCCTCCGGTCGGATCTTGATTTGATGATAGCCCGACCGAAGATCCATCTTCGAAAATACCTTTGCACCCATAAGTTGATCAAACAGGATGTCGATGCGAGGCAAAGGATACTTGTTCTTGATCGTGACAGCATTGAGAGGACGATAATCAACACATAGCCGTAGTGTTTCGTCCTTCTTCTTAACAAACAGCGCTGAGCAACCCCAAGGTGAAGAACTTGGTCGTATGAAACCCTTGCTCATGAGTTCATTCAGTTGCTCTTTCAACTCCGCTAGCTCGTTAGGTGCCATCTTGTAAGGCCTTCGTGAAATAGGCGTCGTTCCCGGCGCCAGTTCAATTTTGAACTCGACGTCCCGTTCGGGCGGCATGCCCGGTAAGTCATCGGGAAATACGTCGGGATAATCACGTACCACCGGAATATCTTCAAGCTTCAGCGCTTCCGTGTGGTAGGCCTCTACCATATCTGGATCTTCGCTGTCTAAAAACAGCGTGTGCTGTCCGTGAATCGGTGAGTCTATCTGGACAGTCCGGTTACCAATATTGAGAACGGCACCGTGACGATTTAACCAAGACATCCCCAATATAATGTCTATCTTCTGCCTATCCAACATAATCAGCGATGTTGGGTATATTTTTCCGCCCAAACACAAAGCTGCTCGGGACACAATCTGATTGGCAGAGATATTTCCTCCCGGTGAACGTATGAGAAAACTCGTTGTGGGAGTATTGGTGGATAATTGGTGCTGATCCACGCATGTTTTGCTGATAAAATTGTGGGTTGCACCTGAATCAAAAAGTACCAATACGGGCACGTCCTTGAGAGTAAACATGCCCGCTAACACCGGTGCTCCCTCCGGGACATCCTCAATCGCAAGATGTTGCACACTCCCGGATTGCAATGCTGTTATGTTGACTGGAGCAGGTGGCGGCATACCACCTGAGGATGATGGCTGTCTGGTGTTTACCAACTTCTCCCGACATTCCTGCCTAAAATGCCCAAAACGGTGGCAATAAGAACACGGAGGTTTCCCCGGTTCTTCGTTGACTTGTGGTTGAGAAGTTGAGGCACTTGGCTGCAGCAATGATGCGACAGATGTCATTCGTTGCTGAGGCAAAGGTGTTGCTTCAAGACATGACTCTTGAGCAGGAAATCTGTACGGAGTTGATCTCCCTGGTGCTTGCCATATCTCATCGGATGGTGTGTGATACACCACACGGTATTTACGAGGAACGATTGGTGTGTCTTCTTGCACATCCTCCCGGTCCCTCTTCTCTGCTTGACACTCAAGTGTCGCTTGTTCTTGCAGCAGAGCAGCACTGATCAACTCGGTGTAACAGCCTTGATTGAACAAAGCTAACTTCTCTTTTAGTATGGCACTCAAGCCATAGAAAAAGTAGTCACACATTGCAGCTTCGCTCGTCGCATAAGCAGGAGCATATTGTGCCAGAAGGTTGAATCTTCGGACATAATCGAGGACACTCATGTCCCCCTGCTTCAAGTTTCTGAATTCTTGCTGTTGGGCCTTGATAAAACCCATAGGAATGTGACGAGCACGGAATGCTTCACGAAATTCCGTCCATTCCACTTGATGGCCTTCCGGAACGGTGGCGAGATACGCAAACCACCAATTTCCGGCGGCTCCATGGAGCTGTTGAGCTGCAAATGATGTCTTCTGATACTCGTCGCACTCAAACACTCCAAACTTCGACTCCATAACTCGAAGCCACTGATCAGCTTCCACTGGTTCATGGGCTTCCGTGAAGATTGGCGGTTGTGTCGCCAAGAAACCCAAGTAGGCGTTCCGAAGTGGAACGTCCTGTTGTGCACGCTGGAGTAAGCCCTGTTGTACCAAGGCTTGGAGTAGTCTTGTGTTCTCTTGACTTGACTCGACCATCTGAGCCATGACATCCGCCCATACCGTTGATGGCGGTGCCCGTGGTGGAGTCGAGTCATCATCTTCTTGACGAGAACTATCAACCCTACTCGGAGAATGAGTACGCACCATACTGCACAAAGATAATTTTTGAGGGGAGTCAAAACATGATCTCAGCAGTATGTGAAAGTATGTAAAACATGAACATGCTAAAACTTTATGAAAGCATAACAAAATTTCATGTTTACACATCTTTCTAAAGCCAACATATCCAGTCCCTCATTCGGTACAAAACAGACCTTTCAGTACTTAACCCAGAATTTGATCCAGTTACTAGCATTTTCATAACTCAAGTTGCATACCAAAGTTAAAGTTAACTTCAGTATATTTTCAACGAGTACTCACATGCCCCTAGATCATTTCTGGAACAAAAGTTAGGATTGTTCAAAGTTGACAGAATTTCTGGCTAAAATTTGCCAGCACCTCCTTTGTATGTGGCTGTTTTCATCACAGTTTTACATACAACTGGGGTACAATTCTGAACAAACTATGAACTACAAAATCGTTGCAAATTTCCTAACCTTTCCAACGGTGTATCATATGACCCTTAGAAATTTTTCTACAGACTGTGACGGCTAATTTACAGCAACATCCAGAGAAGTCTGCAGCTGCTCTGTTTTCTGGACAGTTTGCATTCATCTGGATGTTCAATCAAGTTGGTGTCGGATTTGGCTCTGGAGTTCTACAGAAAAGTTGTAGAGCACTTAATAAACTTTCCAGAACCGTATCAAACACCTCCATTGGGTCAAACTAATCAGAGTTACGCTCTGTGAAAGTTCGGCAAAACTTCTGCCAGAACAGAGCACTCTGTTTTTGAGATCAAAAGAAGCCTAGTAATTCTCTTCTTTGAAACTTAGTTCAAATGAAGAGTTCAGTAACTAATATGTGCTTTATCACATCCATTTTTAGTTTGAAAGTTAGTCATGAATGATTTCTTCATAGGTAAGAATACTATCCAGTGTAGTACGGTGACGATGCACCGTAAGACATATGACGGTACTACGTTGCCTCACCAAGGAAAAACCTAACCGGATTACACCGGCATACACGTATCATTAGGTGGCACTAAAACGATCACTCGCAAACGTGTTCTACACGCACTAAGGTTTTCGTGGTTAGTACCTACATAAGCCACACTCAATCATCAGGTCCGGCTGCACACCGAACCCGGTATCCATACAGTTCGTACACCCGGCCGTCATCACTCGCCCAGGTGTTCTCAAGCCAAACACGCCTTGAGCTACGTGTTCACGTTACTGACCACGTGACAGGGTCTCCCAAATTGCGCCACGCACGCCTGGGAAGACGTTGCTCGAATACCCCAAACGACATGAAGAGTTGTAGAGGATACTAAAGCGGGTCGGGTTACCTGCCACCCGTGGGGCTCCACCCTTCATCTTGTGCGCACTGGTGGACAGCGCATACGTGCACCCCCAAGACATAAACCGTCCCGAGATGCACGATTTTCCGACATAACAAATAAGTTAGCTTGCCACCTTCATTATATGCTAATAGTAGTCCTTATGTGGGCCTAGTACCGTTATCTCACCGTATCCTAAGTTTTTGACATAATATGATGCTCAATCCGTGCTCTGTTCCCAACGCGGCTCTGATACCATGTGTGAGAGCTCTGATGCCATGTGAAACGGCTCAGATACCACGCTGAGACGGCCCCACGGGACCTCGTCGGGTGGTGCCGTGTTATGCGGCACCCAACAGCACACGGGTCGATGAACATACATCATATTACATAAATAGTTTGCGGAAGCGTACAAGAATGTTTTACAAATAAGTATATCAGAGTAAACTACAGCGGAAGACTATCACTCTCACGACTCATATCTAAACTAGCAACAAAGAAACGGTCCAGCCCGCGGACGTTTCTTACTAGCAACACAAAGACAATCTGCAGCGGCGAGGATGCTCTTAGAGTAAGCACTCGGAGGTTCCCGAGTCTCATCGGCACCCCTTCTCATACTCAGCGAGTCAATTACCTGCAAAACATCTCGGGTAGCATCCGTGAGCATAACGCTCAGCAAGACTTAACCGTCACCCTAAACATGAAACTCTAAGTGAGGTTATGAACCTAACATAGGATGGCATAAGCATAATTAACTCGCCTAAAAGTGAATCCTTACGTTCAAGTATTAATTGCAGCATTTTAAGTAACCCTGGGCACGCTACATCGGGAGTCCACAATCAAACAAGAAACGTTTTCCCCCGATGTAAATTGCTCATGGCATAAAAGAATCGAGTTTGCACTAGCCTATTCATCGAGATCCAATACAACACTAGTATAATACTTCACATCAATATGATTAGTTCCTTTCTCATGCAAGTTCTTACTACGTCACGACTGTGAGAACAAGTATGCTCGGTCCATTCCGCGAGCGACGGTGATTCGAATCAATAACACCCGGACTACACGACACGTACGCCCGTACTCGACGTTGCCTACAACAACCATCACTGACGTCGTACGTGGCAGCCTTTCCCCCGTTTCACCCCCGCTGAATCGATCAAGTCGCCCCGTACAGTAGCTACTCTCATGGTGCACCTTCCGACGTGAGATGTCATGAGAATATTCCCCACATACTGCACACCGGCCGTCCGCCTGAGGCGACCCAAAAAGTCCCAACGACAGCTTCCCGAGGTACATCGGTTTACTGGGTCCCATATAGCCAGCATGAGTCCGGTACACAACTCAAACTTGTTCAACAGGGCCGCATACGGATCGGTCCTTGACCGACACGGACAGGTCTACAGCACCCAGGCCCCTATGTCCTGCTGCTCCTACAACCTTCCGGTCTCAACTTTTAACTTGCTAATTCAATTACGAACCAATCCCGTATGCCCCTGTTGTCCCTAAATCTGCGAGTAGCATCTCACCACTCGACTTCTACCGAACCGTACTTAAGCATGGCAGTTCTACACGGTGAAAGACACCTACCCAATACTCCATGGGTCATTTGGCTATGCAAGAGGAGTATCAAACACTAGACCTAATGCACAGTTCAAATCTTAACCAAAGGTGAATACAAAATAAAAACTTAACAGCTGTTAAATGCAAACCGGAGCTTGCCTGTTTTGCAGGGTAGTCGTATATAAGCAGTTAGTATCCTTGCAGATCCACCCTTGACTCTTCGGAGCTTGATCCACTTCGATGAATCACTCCTTTGAGTCCCCTTCGTTGTGGTTCCTATTGAGATGCATATGCACATATTTTATAGACTGTAATGGAAAGAAGTTATGGAATTAATTTCTTAGGAACAGAGGTAGTGTGGAAAAGCCAAGCATGGCTTGGTTTTCCTCTGTTGTGCAAGGAACAGAATTAAACTAATTTGACCTTAAGGCCCTTAGCTATACACTAACCCTTTTCTCTAATGAACATAATAGATAAGCTGAAAAGATTTGAGTGCAACTGAAGAACAAGAACTCCAATGGCCTCCAAAACTTTTACAGCAGGTTCTATACTACCTAAGGATTTAGCTTGCCAAATTGCAGCTAATGTGGAGTCATATTGTGTCCTCCATAATTCTCACAATATCTCTTATGTATTTTTCCCTTATACATAAGTATGGAGAATAAGGACAGGGAGTTCCAGGACTCATCCTGGGCTGATAATTTACATGTGAGTTCTTGATCACATGAGAGTCATCTGGTCCAAAATTTAGCCCTTTTACTTGGGTAGTTCTCCAAGAACAATTCTTTAAGCATTTGTACTCAATAGAATTAATTCTGTAGTAATGTGCATTTTCATGCCCAACTAAGTGAACTACGATTCCAAGTATGTCCCAGAGAGCTTGCCTAAATTTTCCTATGATTTCTGGAGCTATGGATTGCTCAGAACAGATTTTTGAAGTGGGAAACATTTTCTGAAAATGTTTCTGGACTCTTTTGAACACAGTAGTTTGCATTTAGCAAATTCCTACACAAATGATCTTCAAATGAGTTGAAAATTTGCTAGTAGGTCAATAATATTCTAAAGAATATTCTGGCAAAATTTGGGTATTTTTGGATAACCCAAACTCCCTCAAAAATTCTTTTTCAGAAAACCTTCAAAGAATTTTCCAGAACATAATATTGACTTTCATAGAAATCTGAGTTCATATTTGGATAGAACTCAGAGAGATGAATCCAACCCAATTGGAATCACTCAATTTGGAGTTTTCTACAGAGAGATATGAATTTCCAAAGATTGAGCTAAGTCTGGAATTATTTCCCTACAGCAAATTCCATTGGGCCCGCTTTTTAAACCCAAGCCAATCAGATTGGGGCCACAGCGGTTCACAGGATTGTACCGCGTAGCCACAAAAGATCCTAGCCACAACAGATCCTCTTTTTAAACTCTACAGGCGCTGACGGCTGGGACCCACCCGGTCTTCTTCTTCCTCCCGTTGTTTTCCTGCGCCCGCGCTGCCCCTCGCCGGCCCGACGCCGGAGCTCACCGGCTCGCCTTCTCCGGCCACCGCCCGAGCTGAGGTTTGCTGCCAGGGCGTTTATGATGTCGAGGAACATATCTGCGGGGTCATGTAGGGTTGCCGGTGACCGGAAACACCCCGGCGACGTGCGGCGGTCCTTGCTGCCTTTCGGCACCGTCGACCAGGGTTCCTAGTCCTCTAACCAAGCGACAAACACGTGCTACAGTATCAGTGGTCGATCGCCGAGCTTGGCATGGCCCTCAAATGGCCCTGGACTGGCCGCAAACCGGACGTCACCGTGCGGCCGACCGGTTCCGCCGTGATCACGCTCGGTAGAGCTCAAAATTCGCGGTGCCCAGTTAATGTCATGCCTCGGATGCTAAAGAGGTTATGACCGCCGGCTAGTCCAGCTCCTCCTTGCAAAGTTTGACGAGCTAAGAACGAACAGAAGTGGAGAATTTTGGATTTCCATACCGGATGCTCGGGTTGAAGCCGCCGGAGCAAAACCTCGGAATTTGCCGGCTACGCTCCACGACTTGCTCCAAGTTTTGGGTGAGAGCAATAACACAGCAGAACGCTCCTGTGGCCGTGATTGATTGGGCTTGGAAGCTTCTGTGGAGAGCTGTCCACGTGAAGCCGACCGTCGATTTTTTTGAGGTCGCCGCGGAATGGTTGATTGGGGGCTCGGGAACGCCGGGACTTGGTGGTTTCTGGGTCGGGGGAAGTGAGCAACGGTTGCGCCTCTGTGTTTAGCCCCTCGGAGGCAGTGGGCGCGATGGTCTCCGCTGGTTTCCCGATCGACCGAGAGCGAACGAGGGAAGAACTGCTGTGCGGCGTTCACGCGAGAGGAGGAGAGCAATCGGGTCTTTGCTCAGCCGAGGGCACGATAATGTCGAAGGAAACCGCCTTCGGTGGTCTCGCGTGGGGGGGGTGGGGGGGAAGCAGCAGGAGGTGTCGGGTCCAGTTCCCCGGGGGGCGCGGTGGAACTCCTCGGTGGCGCCCGAGCAGAACAGAAGCCAAATTCATTTGCTTCCTGGTTAAGTTTAAGCCTCCAGCTCACTGCCATGTGGGTCCCATCCCACATTCTAACCCCCAAATATTTTCTCAAAGTGATCCTCTTAATTCCCACAATTCCGAGTTTAAAGTGTGGGTTAAAATTTGAATCCTTCCAATTCAGTTTGAATTTGCTTGCCAAATTTGAATTTGGTTGGAGTTTGCAAATTCTCCTCTTTAACTCCTTTTTGAGCCCACCCTACAATTGAAAAGTTGGTGATAACCTTTTCCCTAAAAACTCAACTATATGGCTGCATGTTAATTCAAAGTTTTTGGATCACCATATGTGTGAACTTTGAATTTTCAAATCTGAATTTTAAACTCACATGCAAAGAGGTATTTAACTCCTTATTGGTCCAACACTTTTAAGTAAAAAGGTGAACCTCATGTTGGATGTTCATCCATGTATTACCTTGCATGAAGAAAAGTTTTAGCAAGTCCCATTTTTTCATGTCTTTGCCACACCTATGAACTCAAACTTTAGTTTTTATTCATACACGTTTTTGGGACTTTTACAGGTTATCATCGACAGGCTAACCAAGGTAGCTCATTTCATCCCCATGAAAGAAAGCTACAACGGATCCAAATTGGCAGAATTATACATGGCAAGGATCGTGGGTTTCCATGGAGTGCCAAAGAAGATAGTGTCAGATCGAGGGACACAGTTCCCTTCAAGGTTCTGGCAGAAGTTGCATGAAACCATAGGGACTCATCTAAATTTTAGTTCTGCCTATCATCCCCAGACTGACGGGCAGACAGAAAGAACCAATCAGATCCTTGAGGATATGCTGAGAGCGTTTCTGCTCAAGAACAATAGGAGTTGGGATAAGAACTTACCGTATGCAGAGTTCTCCTATAACAACAGCTATCAGGCTAGTATGAAGATGTCACCATTTGAGGCTTTGTATGGGAGGAAGTGCAGAACTCCACTATTTTGGAACAAAACAAGGGAAAGTAAAGTGTTTGGACCCGAGGTACTACAAGAAGCCAAGGCGAAAGTGAGGGAAATCCGCAACAACTTGAGGATAGCACAGACACGACAAAAGAGCTATGCCGATGTACGGAGAAGAGAGCTCGTTTTCAACGTGGGGGACTATGTCTATCTCAAGGTGAAAGGGAAGTTATCACCTCGATACATCGGACCCTTTCAAGTTTTGGAGAGGAAAGGCGAAGTGGCATATCAACTAGAACTGCCGGCTCGCCTATCGGATGTGCACGATGTATTCCATGTGTCACAGCACAAGAAATGTCTGAGGACGCCTGAAGAGATGTTACCGATGAATGAGGTTGACGTAGTTGAGGATCTGTCTTATGCCGAGCAACCGGTCAAGGTTTTGGAGACAATGGAACGCCTCACAAGAAATAAAAGAATCCGGATGTGCAAGGTGCAGTGGAAGAGGAAGCCACATGGGAGCGAGAAGACGAGCTTAAGGCACAGTTTCCGGAATTGTTTTCTTAGAACCACCAATCTCGAGGACGAGATTTCTTTTAAGGGGGGTAGAGCTGTAACACCCCAAAACCTGTTAAGAGGGGAATTTAAATTTTTTTGAACGTATTGCATGTGGTGCAGAAATTCAAATACGAATTGGAATTCAAATTCAAATCAAAACAGAAAAGAAAAATAAAAAAGAAAAAGGAAAAAAAACAAAACCCCCCGGCCAGTGGGCCGAAACCCACCAGCCGGCCCACCATTCCCCCCCCTTGCCAGCCCACAGCCGCGCGCCCCGTTTCCTCTCACTGACACGCGGGGCCCGTCGTCATCTTCTTCCTCGCGCGCGCTCGGCCGACCCCGGGACTTCTCTCTCCCGAATCCAAACTACCACGGAAATCCGCGTCCCCCAGCCGAATTCTGATCTCGGACGACTCCAGCTCGATCCCAACAGACCGCCACCCTCCCTCGTCTATATAAACGCCGGCATTGCCCCGTTTTTTCCACCCTGATCGACTGTTTTTCCTCCCGGTGAGAACCAGAGCTTCTCTAGCCGTTTTCTCTCGATCCTTGCTCGGATTTTCTGATCTAACGCGCCGATCATGTTCCACCGCCTCCGGGGAATCACGCAGGTGCAGAAAACTCGGTAGTTTGCGCTCTAGACACAGCTCCGACGAGCACCGCGGCGGTTCCACCTCGGACCTCGTCGCCAACCATCTTCCAGGACCTCCGAGCTCAAGAAAACCCCGAGGTGAGATCCCCGACCTCCCCTCTACCGATCTATGCCATGAAATCCCAGTTTTAGGAGGTATAGACGAAGATCCGAAAATCTCCGGCGAGATCGCCGCCTTCCGCCACCGCGCGCCGCCGGGCAGCGCGGGCTTGCTCCGGCCAGGGCGACGTGGCCGCTTGTGCGCCGTCTATTTTAAATCGCACGATGGACATAAAACCCCCGCGTACCGGTTTAGCGATCTAATCTCAGCCGTCTATTTTAAATCGGACGGTCCACGTCGGCCCCGCATTATAAAGGCCAGGATTCTTACGCGCTACCCCCTGAGGATCTCAGAAAACACGAGCTAGCCCCAGAAACTTCTGATCTAGCCCCTGGAACTTCAGAAATTCGTGTAAATGCATTTAAAAATCAGTTTTAGCCCCTGGACTTAATAAAAATTAGGAAAACCCCTCTATTATGTGTAGTTAGACCCCTGGAAATTTATGAAATAATAAATTAGACCTTGTAGTAGGGTGGATGTACCTTTTTGACCCTATGTGATATTAAATTCAGAAATTTGAATATGTGATTAGGATTTAAATTTAAAAAGGTGAGGCAAACACATTGTAAATTCAAATTTAAACTCTCCTAACACTTGGAAAACTTTAGAATGAGTTAAAAATAGATTTTAAGCTGAAATGAATCTGTCTAATTGATTGTTCACATTTATTAGTTATAGAAACACATTTTTAGGTTAGGAAATAATTCTGAAAATTGGTAAAATAAATTTAAATTAGTTCACATCAGAGGAGAAGTTCAAAAATATATTATTTACTATTTTAGATCAGAACCTATTCTGTTTAGATGATATGCCCTACTATTTAATATTAAAACTCACATTTAGGCATAGAAAGTAAATCTGAAAATATAGGAAAATGGGTATGCATAATTAGAAAATGATAGATGATGTCTCTAACTCCAAAAACTTCATTTTAGGATTTGGTAGAAGATCTGAAAACCAATTTGGAGTAGGAAATTACCTTTCATGCAAACTTGGTAGCTAAGAAGTGTATTAATTGAATATAAAGAATTTCTTCAAATTGAAAATTCATATAGTGTGCAAACAGAAATATGAATACAAAAGTTAGAAATCATATACATATGTTTAAAAGTGCATGTAGGCTAAAAATCAACACATCTAGAGTAACCACAACAATTAGAAATGTGAATGACTATCAAATGTATGTATGTGTGGGTTGTATGAAGTGAAAGTGTGAACTATGTCTTATGTATTGTTGTTTTCTTTTGCTATGTGTATTGGCATGAGTAGAACCTGCCCCAGAGCAAGTTCTTCCCTTCCAAGACCAAGACTTTCCATTCCCAGAGCAGCAGGAAGAAGGCAAGTGTCCTTGACCACTTTGATCCTATACTAGGATGTGTAGCTAGAATTATTTGCATTGTCAATTGAAATATGAAACCCATGCTAGGAAGTTTCCCTAGAATTGCATTACCTTGTTTCCTTGTAGCATGGGTTGGGATTTGCTTTATTATGTCATTCATTCATATTACTTATGCTTAGCTATGCTTAGAATGGGACAAGTGGGATATGATATCATCAATTTGTTTACCTTACTTTTGAATGAGATATTATGAGTTATGTAGAGGTAGGGATCAAGGCAAGTTGGATGATTTGGTTGGTGCTGTGTGCATGAGACTCAGGTTTGTGTTTAGTACTTGCCTGGATCCTAAGGACCGGTTCATGGAGCATGTAACCTGGCTTTACCATGCCAACCACATGCTGAGATGGGACAGCTTGGACAATTAATTAGGTGTATCCCCGGCGTAGTATGGGTGTGTTGGATGGTGCGGGGAGTAGGTGTCAGCTGGACTACCATATGAACCGCAAGGCTCAAGAGGGGGCCACTGCAGCGGGGTTGGAGCCTTTTGTATGCTGTTAGGGGTGAAACCTCAATGGGCCCACACTCGTCGGGAATCCCTTTGTAAAGGCTTCATAGTGATCCCCTGGCTACACACCTGGGAAGTGTGAATGTGGTTCGTGGCCACTGGCATAATGGAGGTTCTTTTAGTCCACCCGGCAACGGGGGATGAAATCACTACATGTGGGTACAGTGGTGCAAACTCTGCAGAGTCAAAACTGTCATGACAGCCGTGCTCACGGTCAAGAGCGGCTTGGACTTATTCATGATTAGAGTATGATGACCTTGGAGGTTGTGAATGTTAAGCGAGGAGCTTAACATTGGAAATAAAGTTATGGTTATTTGATTATGATGATGGGATGGGAGATTGGGACCGGTTCACCTGTGTAGTAATGTAGGTGCTTAATAAGCTAAGGTGGTAGGCAATAAATGCGTAGTGCTTTAACCATGAGTTCAACCTCTCCTTGTTCTAGCCATGCATGACATAACTTTCCCACACTTGCTGAGTACCAACGGTACTCAACCTTGCATATTTGTTGGTTTAAATTGCTGCTCAGGTCAAGGGGATGATGTGGTGTTTAATGATCAAGACTTCGGATCCGAAGAAGGATTCTAGGTTCATGGAGTCCCCCGGGCAACGCCTGTGACGGAGCCCACAAGAATAATATTCCGCTGCTATTTTATGTTATGAACTTATTATCGTCCATTGAGACATGTGCTATGTAAGACTTATTTATATTCGACACCTGGCTTGTAATAAATGATGCTTCACTATTTGTCATCACATGTATGAGAAAATGATTCTGGCATACATGTGATATTCACTCGGTTGTTCTTCGGAGAAACGGGTGTGACACTTGTTCTTGCATCAGGGCAGCACTGATCAACTCGGTGTAACTGCCTTGATTGAACAAAGTCAACTTATCTTTTAACACGACACTCAGGCAATGGAAGAAATAGTCAAACCTTGCGGCTTCACTCGTCGCATAAGCAGGAGCATATTGTGCCAAAAGGTTGAACCGTTTGACATAATCGAGGACACTCATGTCCCCCTGCTTCAAGTTCCTAAATTCTTGCTATTGGGCCTTAATAAAACCCATAGGAATGTGACGAGCACGGAATGCTTCACGAAATTCCGTCCATTCCACTTGATGGCCTTCCGGAACGGTGGCGAGATAAGCGAACCACCAATTACCGGCGGCTCCATGGAGCTGTTGAGCTGCAAATGATGTCTTCTGATACTCATCACACTCAAACACTCCAAACTTGGACTCCATAACTCGAAGCCACTGATCAGCTTCCACTGGTTCATTGGCTTCCGTGAAAATCGGCGGTTGTGTCGCCAAGAAGTCCAGATAGGCGTTCCGAGTTGGAGCGTCCTGTTGTGCACGTTGGAGTAAGCCCTGTTGTACCAAGGCTTGGAGTAGTCTTGTGTTCTCTTGACTTGACTCGACCATCTGAGCCATGACCTCCGCCCATAACATTGACGGCGGTGCCCGTGGTGGAGTCGAATCATTATCGTCTCGGCGAGAACCTTCAGCCTGACTCGAAGAATGACTACGCACCATAATGCAAAAGCATAATTTTGAGGGGAGTCAAAACTTGATCTCAGCAGTATGCGAAAGTATTTAAAACATGATCATGCTAAAACTTTATGAAAGCATAAAAAAACTTCATGTTTACGCCTCTTTGTAAAGCCAACAGAAACAATCCCCCTATTCTGTACAGAACCGACCTTTCTGTACTCGACTCAGATTTTTATCCAGTTACCAGCATTTTCATGACTTAAGTTCAATACCAAAGTTAAAGTTACCTTCAGTATCTTTTCAACGAGTACTGATATTCCCCTAGATCATTTCTGGAACAAAAGTTATGATTGTTCAAAGTTGACAGAATTTGTGGATAAAATTTGCCAGCACCTCTTTTGTATGTGGCTGTTTTCATCACAGTTTTGCATACAAATGTAGTTCAATTCTGAACAAACTATGAACTACAAAATCGTTGCAAGTTTCATAACCTTTCCAACGGTGTCTCATATGAACTTTAGAGATTTTCCTACAGAGTGTTATGGCTAATTTACAGGAACATCCAAAGAAGGTTGCAGCTGTTCTGTTTCTAAACAGTTTGCATTCAACTGGACATTCAACCAATTTGGTGTCTGATCTTGCTCTGGAGATTTACAGAAAAGTTGTACAGCACTTAAAAACCTTTCAGAACTGTATCATACACCTCCATTGGGTCAGTATACTCAGAGTTATGTTCTGTCAAATTCCAGCAAAATTTCTGCCAGAACAGAGCACTCTGTTTTTGAAATCAATGGAAACCTAGCAAGCCTCTTCTTTGAAACATAGTTCAACTTGAAGAGCTCAGTAACTAATATGTGCTTTCCAACATCCATTTTTAGTTTGGAAGTTAGTCATGAATGATTTCTTCATAGGAAAGAAGACTATCCAGTGTAGTACGGTGGCGATACACCGTAAGACATATGACGGTACTACGTTACCTCACCAAAGAAAAACCTAACCGGATTACACCGGCATATACGTATCCTTAGGTGGCACAAAAACGGTCACTCACAAACGTGTTCTACACGCACTAAGGTTTTCGTGGTTATCACCTACATAAGACACACTTAATCATCAGGCCCGGCTGCACACCGAACCCGGTATCCATACAGTTCGTACACCCGGCCGTCATCACTCGCCCACGTGTTCACAAGCCAAACACGCCTTGAGCTACGTGTTCACGTTACTGACCACGTGACGGGGTCTCCCAAATTGCACCACGCACGTCAGGGAATGGCGTTGCTCGAATAACCCAAACGACATGAAGAGTCATAGAGGATACTGAAGCAAGCCGGGTTACCTGCCACCCGTGAGGCTCCACCCTTCAGCTTGTGCGCACTGGTGGACAGCGCTTACGTGCACCCCCAAGACATAGAACGTCCCGAGATGCACGATTTTCTGACGTAACAAATATGTTAGCTTGCCACCTTCATCATATGCTAATAATAGTCCTTATGTGGGCCTAGTACCGTTATCTCACTGTATCCTAAGTTTTTAACGTAATATGATGCTCAACCCGTGCTCTGTTCCCAACGCAGCTCTGATACCAGCTGTGGGGGACAGGATCTCGTCGGGTGGTGCCGTGATATGCGGCACCCAACAGCACACGGGTCGATGAAAACATACATCATATTACATAAATAGTTTGCGGAAGCGTACAAAAATGTTTTACAAATAAGTATATCGAAGTAAGCTATAGCGGAAGACTATCACTCTCACGACTCCTTTCTAAACTAGCAACAAAGAAACGGTCCAGCCCACGGACGTTTCTTACTAGCAACACAAAGAACAATCTGCAGCAGCGAGGATGTGCTTTGAGTAAACGCTCAAAGGTTCCCGAGTCTCATCGGCATCCCTTCTTTTAAGCATGAAGTCAAATACCTGCAAAACAACTTGGATAGCATCCGTGAGCATAACGCTCAGCAAGACTTAACCGTCACCCTAAACATGAAACTCTATGTGAGGTTATGAACCTAAAATAGGATGGCATAAGCATAATTAAACTCGCCTAAAAGTGAATCCTTACTTTAAGGTATTAATTGCAGCATTTTATGTAACGCTGGGCACGCCACATCGGGAGTCCACAATCAAACAAGAAACGCTTTCCCCCGTTGTAAATTTCTCATGGCATAAAAGAATCGAATCTGCACTAGCCTATTCATCAAGATCCATTACAAAGCTAGTATGAAACTTCAAACCAATTTGATTAGTTCCTTTCTCATGCAAGTTCTTACTACGTCACGACTGTGAGAACAAGTATGCTCGGTCCATTCCGCGAGCGACGGTGATTCCAATCAATAACACCCGGACTACACGACACGTACGCCCGTACTCGATGTTGCCTACAGCAACCATGACTGACGTCATATGCGGCAGCCTTTCTCCCGTTTCACCCCCGTTGAATCGATCAAGTTGCCCAGTACAGTAGCCACTCTCATGGTGCACCTGCCAACGTGAGATTTCATGAGAATGTTCCCCACATACTGCGCACCGGCCGTCCGCCTGAGGCGACCCAAAAAGTCCCAACGACAGCTTCCCGAGGTACATCGGTTTACTGGGTCCCATATAGCCAGCATGAGTCCGCTACACAACTCAAACTTGTTCAACAGGTCCGCATACGGATCGGTCCTTGACCGACACGGACAGGTCCATAGCACCCAGGCCCCTATGTCCTGCTGCTCCTACAATCTTCCGGTCTCAACTTTAACATGCTAATTAATTTATGAACCAATCCCGTATGCCCCTGTTGTTTCTGAACACGCGAGTAGCATCTCACCACTCGACTTCTACCAAACCGTACTTAAGCATGGCAGTTCTACACGATGAAAAACACCTACCTAATACTCCATGGGTCATTTGGCTATGCAAGAGGAGTATCAAACACTAGACCTAATGCACAACTCATATCTTAACCGAAAGTGAATACAAAGTAAAAACTTAAAGCTGTTAAATGCAAACCGGAGCTTGCCTGTTTTCCAGGGTAGTCGTATATAATCAGTTAGTATCCTTGCTGATACACCCTTGATTCTCCGGAGCTTGATCCACTTCAATGAATCACTCCTTTGAATCCCCTTCGTCGTGGTTCCTATTGAAATGTATATATACATGTTTATAGAACGTGATGGAAAGAAGTTATAGAATTAATCTCTTAGGAACAGAGGTTGTGTGGAAAAGCCAAGAATGGCTTGGTTTGCCTCTGTTGTGCAAAGAAACAGAAATAATTTACATTGATCTTACTATCTTAGCTATACACTAACTATTTTCCCTAATGAACATAATAGATGAGCTGAAAAGATTTGAGTGCAACTGAAGAACAAGAACTCCAATGGCCTCAAAACTTTTACAGCAGGTTCTATAGTACCTAAGGATTTAGCTTGCCAAATTGCAGCTAAGGTGGAACCAAATTGTGTTCTCCATAATTCTCACAAAGTCCTTCATGTATTCCCACCCATACATAAGTATGGAGAATAAGCACAGGGAGTTCAAGGGCTCAACTTGAGTTGATAATTTACATGTGAGTTCTTGGTCACATGAGAGTAATATGGTCCAAAATTCAGCATTTTTACTTGAGTAGTTCTCCCAGAACAATTCTTTAAGTAGTTCTACTCAAAAGAATTAATTCTGGAGAAATGTAAATGTTCATGCCCAATTAAGTGAACTACAATTTCAAGTATGTCTCAGAGAGCTTGCTTAAATTTTACTATGATTTTTGGAGCTAGGGATTTCCCAGAATAGATTTTTGAAGTTAGAAACATTTTCTGAAAATGTTTCTGGACTCTTATGAACACAGAAGTTTGTTTTTGGCAAATTCCTACACAACTGATCTTCAAATGAGCTGAAATTTTGCTAGAAGGTCAATACTATGCTAAAGAATATTCTGGCAAAATTTGTGGATTTTTGGACAAACCAAATTCCCTCAATAATTATTTTTCAAAAACCTTCCAAGAATTATCCAGAATATAATATTGACTTTCATACAAATATGAGTTCATATTTGGATAGAACTCGGAGAGATGAATCCAACCCAATTGGAATCACTCTAATTGGAGGTTTCTACCAGGAGCTATGAATTTCCAAACTTTGAGCCCTCACTGGAATTGTTTTCCTACAGAAAATCCCACTGGTCCCGCTTATTTAATTCCAGCCACTAGAATTGAAACCACACCGGGACCACGGGGTTTTGCGCGCCAGTACACGGGATCCCGGCCACACTCGATCACGGGTTTGAATTCTGAGCTGCTGACAGCCGGGCCACACGCTTTCTTCTTCCCCCTTGACAGAGCCAACTGATGCTCGCCAGACCGGCGTTCCCGGCCGCCATCCGAGCTAGGACTCGCCGCCATGAGGTTTAGGGCACCGAGGAACACGATGGTGGGTTCAGCTTGGGCTGCTGGTGGCCGGAACCAGCTCGGCGACATGCGGCGGCTACTGTTGTGGTTCGGCGCCATCGCCCGAGGTCTCTAGCCCGCCAACACTTGCACCGATGATCTCTACAGCACCAGCGCAGCTCTAGGAAGATCGGCACAACCTCAAAGTAGCTCGGGAGTGGCCGCTATTATGGTTTCACCGTGCGATCGAATGGGTCCGCGGTGAACACCCCTAGTAGAGCTTGAAATCCGTCGCGCGGAGGCGTTTTCATGCGATGGATGCTAAAGGAGAATTGATCGCCGGCTAATCCAGCATCTAAGTGCAAAGTTTGATGATCTGTGGAGGATTGGAGAGGAGGAATTTTAAGGAACTGTACCGGGAGCTCGGGTTGAGGCCGCCAGAACAAAATCTCGGAATTCGCCGGTGAGAGCTTATGACGTGGCTTGAGCTTCAGGTGGAAGCGGCGTGGAGTCCGTGCGCTCCTTTTGCCGCCCTTGCTCGGCTGTGAAAGTTGCTGTGGTGCGCTGTCCTCATGCGCCCGGTCGTCGGTTGCAACTAGCTTGCCGCTGTGGCGGTGGTTCTCGGGCACAGGAGGCCGAAGCTCGCTTGCTTTCGGGTCAAGGAGGTGGAGGCTGAGCTCGCGGTGGTGTATAGCCGCTCGGGAAGGAGGGGGTGCGATTGTTTCTCCGTTTTCCCGATCGACCGAGAGTGTGGAGGTGAGGTGCTCGGTTCTGAGCATGCGCTCGCGAGGAGAAGAAAGCAATCGGGTCTTCGCTCAGGCTCAGGCGGTAAGGGTCATGTGGAGGCACGAGGAGACCGTCCTGGGCGCCAGTGCGTGAGGCAGGCAGCAGGAGCTGGCGCCGGCAAGCTGCTCGATGGCGGTCGTGATCTGTTCGGTGGAATTCCCCACCGAGGCTGACACTAAGTGTGCAAGGCACCCTTTTTAGCTCTATGACATGTGGGTCCCACTCCACATTTACCTCCCAAATATCTTCTCAAGCTGATCCTCTTAATTCCCACAATTCTGAGTTTTAAAAGGTGGGTTAGAATTTGAATCCTTCCCCTTCAGTTTGAATTTGCTTGCCAAATTTGAATTTGGTTGAAGTTTGCAAATTCTTCTCTTTAACTGCTTTTTGAGCCCACCCTACAAATGAAAAGTTTGTGATCAAACTTTTCCCTATAATTCCAACTATATGGCTGCATGTTTATTCAAAGTTTTTGGTCACCACATGTGTGAACTTTGAATTTCAAATCTGATTTTTAAACTTGCATGCAAAGAGGTATTTAACTCCTTATTGGTTCAACACATTTTAAATAAGAGTGTGATCCTCATTTTTCGATGCTCATCCATGTATTACTTTGCATGAAGAAAAGTTATAGCAAGCCCCATTTTCCATGTCCTTGCCACCCATATGAACTCAAACCTTGGTTTTTATTCATACACATTTTGGGACTTTTACAAAAACCCATGCAAGCCGTGCAGGAACACGTACAAACTAAACTGCATCCTAGGATTAACATGCATATGCATCATCGCATTTTAAAGTATAGTTTGTGCATGATAATTGATTGCTATGAATCTTATATGTGCGTGATCGCGTATAGAAGGACAAGCTCAGGGAGCTACCTATGACGGACTACAACAGCAAGAGTTTGAGCAACAGGAACAGCAAGAACAAGGCAAGTGCCCCTTGACCATATTGATCCCATGTTTTTGGAAAACTGTTTTGTTTGCAAAAGGTTGTGTGTGCTTGAGTCAATATAATGGGGAACCCTTTCGTAGGAGTTTACTAGTTTTGTTAACCACCCTTGTCACCGGGAAAGTTAATGAGTTGGGTATGGTTTTTGCTTTTATGCTTCGCTGAGTCCATGGGATACGGGAAGCGAGTTAGATGTGTCTAGCTAACTGCACTCGTATGAATAATAAGAAACGGATAATTGTTAATGAACATGAATCGGAGGGAGATCTAGGCAAGCCTGGGCTTGTGAATGAGGTAGAATGAGATGGTGGTTACTTGCCGTAGATCTAAGGACCGGTTTATGCGAGCCATGCCACGATAACAGTGCCACCACAAGGCCAAGTATGGGTGCGGCTTAGCTGAGTAATTAGGTAAGCTAGTTGATTGTTATGGACCGTGGGAAACACGGGGAATGGGAGTCGAGTGAGGACTGCCCTGAGGACTGCATGGCACAAGAGAGGGCCCGTGGGTGGGAGAATTGGAGATTCTAGCCTGCCGGTGAAACCTTAGTGAGTCCATACATCTAGTAGCCCCTTTTTAAAGGCTATTTTGTGATCTCTTGGCCATACACCGATGGTTGTGTACTGGTATAATGGAGATTCTACAGTCACCGACGGGTGACGAAATCACAAACTTGTGGGTAAAGAGGTACAAACTCTGCTGAGTCTTAAAACTATCATGATAGCCGAGCTTACGGTCACGAGCGCCTGGACAACCCACATTATTAGATGGGATGGTTTTCGGGATGGTTTTGGATGGTTTTGTTTTTGTTATGGTTTGGTCTTTGGTTTTGGTTTTTGGGACTGTTGAGTCCGGGTAATGAGATTGGTTGCATGACTGTTGAGTAATGGCAACAAGATTTGGGTCTCGGAATGAGATGGAATTGATTATGAGATGAATGGTAGTGAATACGTGATGGTATTCATGAGATGGTAGTGAATATGAGATGGTATTCATGAGATGGTAGTGAATACGAGATGGTATTCATGAGCAAAGATGATGTCTGGCTGAGACATGAAAAAGGATGAATCATAATGGAGGTGTGTTAATGTTGGGATTACATTCACTTTAAGCTGAGTTGCTGTTTTTATCGTGTTTTGAGAAATAAACTTTGCTTTCTGCAATGAGCCTTTTCATACCTTCCTTGCTGTGAGCTACATATAATATTTTCCCGCACTTGCCGGGTACATTATGTACTCAAACTTGCATTATTACCTAATCATCAGCAACAGGAGAGGATTACTATGAAGACCCCGTGGAGGATTAGGCTTGTAATCTGTCTTCAACCTTGCCTGTGGTGATGGAGTAGAGATGGAGCCGCTGCTGCTTCCTAGTTTGCTTCCGCTGCTAGAATAAAGACTTCTGCTGCTAGATTTAGACTTCCGCTGCTAAGATAGAATTCCGCTGCTAGCATGAGTCCAAGACTCATGAGACATTGAAAACCTGTTCATTCGTGGTATTATATTCTGAATTCAGTTTGTGGATGATATGTGTATGTGTGATGAACATCCTGGGCGCATTACGCATCAGTTCTCGGTTCTGTGTTCGACAGAAATGAGGGCGTCACAGATTGGTATCAGAGCCACGGCTTGACGATAGGTTACACGCCTAGATAGAAAACACAAATTGGTATCAACCTGCCACGGGTTGATCGTAGATCTCACAGACTAGATAGGTCACAGATTGATATTAAAGCTGCCATGCCTAGTCACAGATTGGTACAATCCACAGATTGGTACCAAGCTACCACGGTAGACTGTAGGTCACAAGCCTAGATGATCACAAATTGGTAGCTAAACCACGTTGACTGTAGGACGCACCCTAGTAACAGATTGGTGTTGGAAGCCACGCTGACCATAGGATGCAAGCCTAGGATGCATAGATTGGCATTGGAACCACCTTGACATAGGATGCAAGACTAGGAGAAGCCATAATTGGTTCACAGATTGGTATTACCCCAAACCACCTTGACTAAAGGGGGAAATCACAGAATGTTATCACCCCAAAAACCCTATAGGACCCCCATTGAGTAAGCCTTGAATAGGAGTTGTATGAAACTTTTGTGATGATTGCTGTGATTGTGTGCTTAGTGTGAGTTGTGGGACGTTTCAGCCTTGTCCATATCCACACATAGTAGGGAGATGTGAGATGCTTCGGCACTTGTTCACATCCTCATATGGGCTAATATATATAGTCCATCCACCTTGATGCATATAGTTGGGAGGGATCCATCTAAACTTCTAAACTTCTATTCTATCCAACTCTCTCTCAAGATGGTGAGAAGAAACGCCAGCCATCAAGGGAGGAACGTGCATGGCAACCAAGAGGAGGACCACGATGAAGTTCCTGTTAACCCGGGAGCAGGTGAAAACAACCTGGAACGGTTGATAGCTATGCAGAATCAGCTTATGCAAACCATGATCCAAACTTTGGGTCAGCTGCAGGCCAACAACAACAACCCCGTTCCGGCACCACCGCCACCACCACCGGCTCACAACAGACTGGGAGAGTTCATGAGGACTCGACCGCCTACCTTCTCACAAGCTAACGACCCCCATGGAGGCCGATGACTGGTTGAAGTCCATGGAGAAGAAGCTTGCCATTGTCCAGTGCAACGACCGAGAGAAAGTTCTCTTCGCGTCACACCAACTCATGGGAGCAGCCATTGACTGGTGGGATACCATATGCAACGCTCATGTCAACTCGTAAGCTATTATTTGGACTGAGTTCAAGGAGAGTTTCCGCTCTCATTACATCCCTACTGGTGTAATGATGCTCAAAAGACAGGAGTTTCAAGGTCTCCGCCAGGGCAAGAAGAGCGTGAATGAGTACCTCAACAAGTTCACGCAACTGTCAAGGTATGCGCCCGAAGATGTCAACTCGGACTAACGGAAGCAGTACCTGTTCATGAGAGGGTTGAACAATGAGATCCAGGTTCAGCTCCTCAACAATGACTATGCGTGCTTCCAGAAATTAGTTGACAAGGCTATAGTGGTTGAGAACAAGATCCGAGAGATCGAGCAAGAAGGCATAAGGAAGATGCCATACCAGCCATAAGGAAGCAACGTACGCCCTCGGTACATGCCCCCAGCTACACCGCAGTATGGATCGACTACTTCTGCTTTTCGCCCTAATCAGCCACCACAGCAATGTCCTGCTATGCAAGCACCTCGTGTGCCTTTGCCTCTTGTGCCCCCACCCAACACGGGTGCTCCTGTTCAAAACTCCCGCCCGAACATACCTGCTGTCATGGGCAACAAGGCATTATTTGCATGCGGAGAGACAGGACACATCACGAGCCAGTGCCCGAGGAGAGGTCCTGGACAGCAAGGCAACGTGCCCAAGCAGAACCCACGGCCGACCGGAGGAGCCAACCAAGGAAACCATGGACAGCAGAACTACGCTCGCGGTAACATGAACCATGTCTCTGCTGAGGAAGCGCAATAGGCTGAGGACGTCATGATTTTTATGTTCCTTGCAAACTCCAATCCAGCCACCATTCTATTTGATTCCGGAGCATCGCATTCCTTCATATCATCCAAGTATGTTGCAAGTATAATCTACCCATATCACACTCGAAATATACTATGTTGGTTAATTCTCCAGTTGGAGAGATGAGGACTAATATAGTATGTCCGAAAGTAAACCTTAAAATAAGGGGGGTATACTTCCTTGCCAACCTCATTGTCTTGGATTCCCATGGGCTTGACATAATACTCGGAATAGATTGGTTAAGCCAGCACAACAGTGTAATCCAATGTGCTGAAAGGAGCGTGCAGTTGACCAACGAGCATGGTACCCGTATCAAGTTTGAGTCAGCCCAACCAGCAACCGAGAAGGCAACATTGAACCTCGTCGAAGAAGCTACCTGGACAGCATGCCGGTGGTTCAAGAGTTTTCGGACGTGTTCCCGGAAGAACATCCAGGTATGCCACCTGACCGGGACATCGATTTTTCCATTGACTTGGTACCCGGAACCGCACCTATAGCAAAGAGACCAACCATATAGGATGCCCGTCAACGAACTATTGGAGCTCAAGAAGAAAATTCAGGAGCAGCTAGAGAAGGGTTTTATATGTCCAACCTTGTCACCATGGGGAGCCTGTCACACCCGGTTTTTCCGAAGAACAACCAAGTGAATATCACATGTATGCCAGGATCATTTTCTCATACATGTGATGACAAATAGTGAAGCATCATTTATTACAAGCCAGGTGTCGAATATAAGTAAGTCTTACATAGTAAATGTCTCGATGGACAATAATAAGTTCATCACAAGTAAATAAACTAGCAGCGGAATATTATTCTTTAGGGCTCCATCACAGGCGTTGCCCGGGGGTCTCCCTGAACCTAGAAACCTTCTTCGGGTCCAAAGTCTTGGTCATTATACACCACCTCATTATCTTGACCTGAGCAACAATATAAACCAACAAATATGAAAGGTTGAGTACCAATGGTACTCAGCAAGTGTGGGAAAATTATATCATGCATGGCTAGAACAAGGAGAGGTTGAACTCATGGTTAAAGCGCTACGCAATTAATACCTATCACCTTAGCTTATTAAGCACCTACATTACTACACAGGTGAAATGGACCCAATCTCCCATCCCATCATCATAACCAAATAACCATAACATCATTTTCAAATGTTAAGCTCCCCGCTTAACATCCACAACTTCCAAAAACCATCACTCCTCTAATCATGAATAAGTCCAAGCCGCTCTTGACCGTGAGCACGGCTGTCATGACAGTTTTGACTCTGCAGAGTTTGTACCACTGTACCCACATGTAGTGATTTCATCCCCCGTTGCCGGGTGGACTAAAAGAACCTCCATTATGCCAGTGGCTACGAACCACATTCACACTTCCCAGGTGTGTAGCCAGGAGATCACTACGAAGCCTTTACAAAGGGATTCCCGACGAGCGTGGGCCCACTGAGGTTTCACCCCTAACAGCATACAAGAGGCTCCAACCCTGCTGCAGTGGCCCCCTCTTGAGCCTTGCGGTTCATATGGTAGTCCAGCTGACACCTATTCCCCGCACCATCCATCACACCCATACTACGCCGGGGATACACCTAATTAATTGGCCAAGCTGCCCCATCTCAGCATGTGGTTGGCACTGTAAAGCCAGGTTACATGCTCCATGAACCGGTCCTTAGGATCCAGGCAAGTACTAAACACAAACCCGAGTCTCGTGCACCCAGCACACAACCAAAACATCCAACTTGCCTTGATCCCTACCTCTACATAACTCATAATATCTCATTCAAGAGTATGGTAAAAATAAATTGATGATCTCATATCCCAAATATCCCATTCTAAGCATGGCTAAGCATATGAATAATAATAAATGACATGAAAAAATAAATCCCAACCCAAGCTACAAGGAAACAAGGTGATGCAATTCTAGGGAAACTTCCTAGCATGGGTTTCATATTTAACTTGACAATGCAAATAATTCTATCTACACATCCTAGCATAGGATCAAATTGGTCAAGGACACTTGCCTCCTTCTTGCTGCTCTTGAAATGGGTAGTCCTGGTCTTGGAAAGGAATAACTTGCTCTTGAGCAGGTTCTACATCATACCATCACACATAGCAAAAGAAAAACAACAATCATAAGACATAGTTCACACTTCTACTTCATACAAACAACACATTCACATTTATGAAAGTTCTTTACCATTATATGTGTTGTGGTTACTTTATGTGTGTTGAGTTGTGGCTGGCATGCACTTTTAACCATGTGTATATGATTCCTACTTTTGTGTCCACATTTATACTTACATACTATATATATGAATTTCCAATAAATTTCTTATATTCAACTACTACACCTTTTCACTACCAAGTGTGTATGAAAAGTATTTTTCTTCCCCATATGTGCCTTCATAATTTCTACCAACCCTAAACTGAACTCTTTGGATTTTAAAAACTCCATTTATCATTTACTAGTTGCTATATTTTCAGATTTATATTCCTATGCATAATTGTGTATTTTATTATGAAATTAGTAATACACATCATCTAAACAGAATAGGTTCTGGTCCTAAATAATTTAATAACATATTTTCACCTTTGCCTCTGATGTAAACTATTTCATAATTATTTTCCCTATTTTCTAAAACTATTTATTTCTTAAAAATGTGTCCCTAATTGTGAATAATAAATTAAACAGATTCAATTCAGTCCAAAATATGTTTTTATCTCACTCCAAAATTTCCTAAACACTGAGAAAATCTTTAACTTAATTTTGACAATATGTTTGTCCCACTTTTTATTTTTTTTAATCACTAGTTACATATTCAATTTCCTAAATTAAATACTAAACAGGGCTAAAAAAATAAACTCACCCCACTACAGGGTCTATAATATTATTTTCAAAATTTCCAGGGGTCTAGCTACACTTATCAGAGGTGTTTTTCCTAATTTTTATTAAGTCCAGGGGCTAAAACTGATTTTTAAATGAATTTACATGATTTTCTGGAATTCCAGGGGCTAGATCAGAAGTTTCCGGGGCTAGCTCTTATTTCCCGAGAACCCCAGGGGGTAGCACGTAAGATTTCCAATCTTTATAACGCGGGGCTGACGTGGACCGTCCGATTTTAAACCGACGGCCGAGATTATAACATCGAACCGGTACGCGGGGGTTTAAACCCTACCGTGCGATTTAAAATAAACGGCGCACAAGCGGCCACGTCGCTCTGATCGAGCGCGGGCGGCGCTGCCGGCGGCGCACGGCGGCGGGAAGCGACGATCTCGCCGGAAACTTTCGGATCCTCGAGAATTCTGCCTAGAACTGTGATCTTATGGCATAGATCGGTAGAGGGGAGGTCGGGGATCTCACCTCGGGGGTTTTCTTGAGCTCGGAGGTCCTGGAAGGTGATCGGCGGCGAGGTCCGAGGCAAAACCACGGCGAAGCTCGTCGGCGCTGTGTTTACACTGCAAGTCACCGAGTTTTCTGCACCTGCAAGGTTCCCCGGAGGCGGTGGATCAAGACCAGCGAGTTAGATCGGAGTTTCCGAGCTTAGATCGGCCGGAATTCACCGGAGAAGTCTCGGTTCTCACCGGAGTAAAAATCGGCGATCGCGTGGGAAAAACAGAACGGCCGGGGTTTTTATAGATGGGAGATGGCGGCGGGGTGGTTTAGATCATGTCCGTTTCCTCCTCGAGCGAAATTCGGCTGTGATCCGCAGCAGTTCCGATCGGTTTGGATTCGGTGAGAGAGAGTCCGGCGCGGCGCGAGGTGGAAGACGAAGCCCGGGTGGGTCCCGCCTGTCAGCGTGAGAAAACGCGGGCGCGCGGCTGCGGGCTGGCACGGGGTAAGTTGGGCCGGCTGGTGGGTTTCGGCCCACTGACCTGTTTTTTTCTGTTTTCTCTTTTTCTTTTTCCATTTCTTTTCTGATTTGAGTTTTATTTGAATTCCAGTTTGAATTTGAATTTTTGCAAAACATGCAACACGTCCAAAAAATTTTAAATTCCCCTCTTAACATGATTTAAGGTTTTGAATCAAAATTTTTGGGGTGTTACAGCTCTACCCCCCTTAAAAGAAATCTCGTCCTCGAGATTGGTGTTTCTAAGAAAACAATTCCGGAAATTGTTCCTTGAGCTCATCTTCCCGTTCCCAGGTGGCTTCCTCTTCTGAGTGATGCTTCCACTGCACCTTGCACATCCGAATTCTTTTATTTCTGGTGAGGCGTTCCATTGTCTCCAAAATCTTGTATGGTTGCTCGGCATATGACAAATCCTCAGCTACATCCACTTCATTCATGGGTAACACCTCTTCAGGCGTCCTCAGACATTTCTTGAGTTGTGACACATGGAATACATCGTGCACATCCGATAGATGAACCGGTAACTCTAGTTGATACGCCACTTCGCCTTTCCTTTCCAAAACTTGAAAGGGTCCGATGTATCGAGGTGACAACTTCCCTTTCACCTTGAACCGACGAAGTCCTCTGATAGGGGACACCTTGAGATAAACATAGTCTCCCACGTTGAAAACGAGCTCTCTTCTTCGTACATCGGCATAGCTCTTTTGGCGTGTCTGTGCTATCCTCAAGTTGTTGCGAATCTCCCTCACCTTCGCCTCGGCTTCTTGTAGCACTTCTGGACCAAACACTTTACTTTCTCCTATTTGGTTCCAAAATAGGGGAGTTCTGC
Source organism: Neostapfia colusana (assembly GCA_030760725.1). Taxonomy (NCBI): domain Eukaryota; kingdom Viridiplantae; phylum Streptophyta; class Magnoliopsida; order Poales; family Poaceae; genus Neostapfia; species Neostapfia colusana. The sequence goes on along the minus strand of JASWHV010000007.1, from coordinate 94,738,937 downwards.
ACTTCCTTCCATACAAAGCTTCAAACGGTGACATCTTCATACTAGCTTGATAGCTGTTGTTATAGGAAAACTCCGCATACGGTAAGTTCTTGTCCCAACTCCTATTATTTTTGAGTGCACATGCTCTTAACATATCTTCAAGGATCTGATTGGTTCTTTCCGTCTGCCCGTCAGTTTGGGGATGATAGGCAGAGCTGAAGTTCAGATGGGTTCCCATGGTTTCATGCAACTTCTGCAAAACCTCGAGGTGAACTGTGTCCCTCGGTCCGACACTATCTTCTTTGGCACTCCATGGTAACACACGATCCTTGACATGTACAATTCTGCCAATTTGGATCCGCTGTAGCTTTCTTTCACGGGGATGAAATGAGCTACCTTGGTTAGCCTATCAATGATGACCCATATTGAATCATACCCGGATTGGGTCCTAGGCAATCCCACGACAAAATCCATGCTGGTTTCTTCCCATTTCCATTCAGGCACTTTGAGTGGTTGCAATAATCCCGCGGGTCGTTGATGTTCTGCTTTCACCAACTGACATGTGTCACATAGGGCAACATGTTCCGCGACATCTCGCTTCATGCCATACCACCAATACCTGCTCTTGAGGTCCTGGTACATTTTCGTACTCCTAGGATGAATGGAATAGTCGGAATCGTGAGCCTCCTTCAAAATTAATTCACGGATCTCCTTTACTTCTGGCACACAGATCCTTTTCCCGTGCCACACCGTACCTTGTTCATCCTCTCTGAAACCTTGAGCTTTATTTTCCTTGATGAGTTGCCTGATTTCCTGTATCTTCTCATCATTCTTTTGGCCCTCGCGTATGTCTCGCTCGAGTGTGGAGTCCACTTCCATGGCGATGTCTTCACTACTATTTACTAGACATAGATTGAGCCTTATAACCTCGTCCTTCAATTCTGCAGGCATGTCCTTCAAGCTCAACTTATTGACCTGCACTTTCCGACTCAAAGCATCGGCCACGACGTTTGCTTTCCCGGGATGATAGTTGATGCCCACATCAAAGTCATTGATTAACTCTAGCCATCTCCTTTGTCTGAGGTTGAGGTCTGGCTGTGTGAATATGTACTTCAAACTCTTATGATCCGTATATATCTCTGTCCTCTTCCCCATCAAATAGTGCCGCCAAATTTTCAACGCGTGTACCACTGCGGCTAGTTCTAGGTCATGTGTAGGATAGTTCTTCTCGTGCTTCCGAAGCTGCCGGGATGCATATGCCACGACATGCCCTTCTTGCATGAGAACACATCCTAACCCATTTCCAGAGGCATTGCAGTACAGTGTGAAATTCTTCTGCATATCTGGCACAACCAACACTGGGGCTGTTGTCAATCTCTTCTTTAGCTCCTGAAAGCTTGTCTCGCACTGTGGCGTCCAGGTGAATGTGATTCCATTCTCCAACAGTTTGGTGAGAGGTCTCGAGATCTTGGAGAATCCCTCAATAAACCGTTGATAGTATCCAGCCAATCCCAAAAAGCTTCGAACTTCCCCGACATTTTCAGGGGTCTTCCACTTCTGTATATCCTCGATTTTGGCGGGATCTACGGAGATTCCTCCCTCCGAGATTATATGTCCTAAAAAAGAAATTCTCTTCAGCCAAAACTCACACTTGCTCAACTTGGCATATAGTTGGTGTTCTCTCAGCCTCTGCAACACCAACCTTAGATGTTTCTCATGTTCTTCTTCATCTTTGGAGAAGACGAGAATGTCATCTATGAAAACCACCACAAATTTGTCCAGATATTCAATGAATACCTTGTTCATGAGATACATGAAGTATGCCGAGGCACTGGTTTGCCCGAAAGGCACGACAGTGTATTCATACAGTCCGTACCGAGATACGAAAGCTGTCTTGGGAATACCAGATTGCCTTATCTTGAGTTGGTGGTATCCCGACCTGAGATCAATTTTCGAGAACACACAAGCTCCCCTCAACTGATCAAACAAGTCTTCAATGCGAGGCAATGGGTACTTGTTCTTGACGGTTACCTCATTCAAAGCACGGTAATCCACGCATAACCTTTGGGTTCCGTCTTTCTTGGGCACAAATATCACCGGAGCTCCCCATGGTGAGGAACTAGGGCGAATATACCCCTTCTCCGTCAATTCTCTCAAATGATCCTTGAGTTCTTCTAGCTGCTTGGAGTCCATCCGATAAGGTCTCTTGTATATCGGGGCTGTTCCCGGTACTAGCTCAATTGCGAATTCCACTTCACGGTCGGGAGGCATACCTGGCAACTCCTCCGGAAAAATATCTGGATATTCCCTGATAGTCCTGATTTCCTCAACTTTCACCTCCACTTGATTTAATTTAATGTCCATCCTAGGCTCGTGTATCGTTATGAACTTTACTCTTGTGCCACTAGGGTGAGTTAGTTCCACCGTTCTGGTTGAACAATGGATGATTCCTTTATGTTTGGTCAACCAATCCATACTCAAAATAATATCTATCCCTTGTGAATCTATCACTATGAGGTTAGCAGTAAATACTACACCATTAATGTCTAGGTTCACTTTGGGACACACTTGTCTTGTCCTTATTTCTCCACCTGGAGAGTTTACAGGTAGCATATGGTTCATTTCTGTGGTTGCTAGGTCATGCTTCCTAACAAACCCTTGAGCAATGAACGAGTGGGTAGCACCAGAATCAAACAGCAGAGTTGCAAGGTGTAAATTGGCAGGAAACTTACCAACTACCACGTCAGGTGCCTCTTGTGCTTCCTCCATAGTGACGTGGTTCACCCGTCCTCTCATTACATTCTGCTGTTGTGGCGGCGCAGGCTTCTTCTTTGGGCATTTATGGGCGTAGTGCCCCACTTCACCACAGCTAAAACATTGCACCCCAATCTTAGATGCCTGGCCTTTGTTGTCTTGGGGTTGGTTTGGGGGTCCTTGCACTGCGGGTCGAGGTGGATATGAGGGGCGAGGCTGCTGCACAAACTGACGTTGCGGCTGTGCTGGTGCTGTGGAAGGCCTGTAGTTTGGGTTGTACCCTCTTGGTGCTGAATAGGGTACCGCAGCACGGCTCGTCTGCCCCGTAGGTTGCTGCATCATACGTGGGCGGGTGTTGCTCCCTGAGGCTTGATGTGACCACCCGGCCTTCCTCTTATTCTCATTTTCCAGGGCCTTTAGCTTCCTTTCTACCACAAATGCTCTGTCCACCATCTTTTGGAAGCTTTCATACTCATTTGAGGACATTGCACACTGCATCTCTGCGGTAAGCCCTTCCACGAAACAATCTTGTTTCTGCTCATCAGTCTCTATGTCTCGTGGGGCATAACGGGATAGTTGAGTAAATTTAGTGAGGTATTCCCTCACCGTCATGTTTCCCTGCTGCAGTCCCAAAAACTCCTTCCTCTTGTTTTTGAGTTCACCTCTTGGGATGTAATGGTTGCGGAAGCTACGCTTAAACTCTTCCCAAGTGATGTTCTCAGGGTCATGATGGGCGGCCACGTAGGCGGTCCACCAATCAGCAGCAGGTCCATGCAATTGATGAGAGGCAAACAGCACCCTCTCATACCCTTGGCATTGTATGATCATCATCTTACTTTCAATGGTCTTCAGCCAATCATCTGCCTCCAGAGGTTCAGCAGCACTTGCAAACTTTGGAGGTTGAGTTCCTAGAAACTCACTCAACCTTGGTTGGCGTGGTGCAGCTTGTGGAGGTGGAACTTGATGCAAGTTGGCCACCACTTGAGTCAAGTTCTGGATGAGCTGAGTCTGATTCTCCAGCATTTGGTGGAGGGGATCAACTCCTTCACAGCGACCACCCCGGTCCTGGCCTCCAGAAAGATGAGGGTTGCATGCCTCATCGTTGTTGTTGGCGGGGTTGGCAGCACATCCTTTTCCTCTTCCGGCCATCTCGCAGAATCAACCAATGTTAATTTGAAAGCATTTAGTATCATCTTACTACTTTCATTTGTTTGTACTTTGAAGTGTTGAGGTTTTGTTATACTTTTACAAGGGTTCATATCTCACACCAAAGAGATGCACTATTATTTCATGTGAGTTCACACACCAAAGCAAAACAATCTAAAGACGAGGCTGTGGACAATTACTCATGGCTTCCACAACTCACGTCACACACCAAGCATTGACACACCATTAACTACGTAACGACTCGACTACTCGACATCCTTCTAATTTAAGGGAAAGGCTCTACGCTACTCGTTTTCTTGAGCTGGCTCCTCGGGATCTTCCTCATCATTTCGGCTGCCTTCTGACTCTGCTTTGGGTGGGGAGGCTGCTGGTGGAGAAGTGCGACGACGCCTGATCGCTCGGCGATCCGGGGAGTCAGGACTCCACGTATCATTCGCGGTGACACAGAGTTCATTCCCATCTCCTCTTTCCCTCGCCTTTAAGCAGGCTCACAGCAACGCCTCCGTTTCCTTCAGGTTGTCCCGGACATCCTGAAGCTCTTGTTGACACTCCTGCAGTCGAGTGCTGATCATAGCAGCATCCTCCAAGCACAAGTCCATGTGCTCATGGGAAGTCCCTTGCTGCACTGGCGGGTACTTGTACTCCGTGGTACCACTCTCACGTTGGAGGACATACATGTACTCAGTTTTGTCCAAGTGGCGACGATAGATGTGACTCTAGCAGGTGATGGCCTCCCAGGTGACATCTTTCTCCTCATCGACCTGTGTTGCCCGACAAGCTGGAGAGTGGTGAATCTTAAGCAGCTGATTTTCGTGTATAATCCTCATCTCTGAGCTCCATTCTTCCCTCTTCTCACAGATGGTCCTGGTGGAGTTATAGTGGATAATAAGCTTGCCCGTGTTGCCGGCGGCTTCGAGCATACGCCGAAGACGGCGCAATAAGCCTCCTACTGCCAATCCGTAGGAAAGGTACGTCACCGGACGGCTCTCCTCTCTTTCGGCAAGGGCTACTACGGGAACTCTCCCTCCTGTGGACTTGCGAGCGGTGCGAATCATGCGAACCATCTAAAACAAAAAGAATTTAAAATTAGGTTAGATAAACTCTCAAACAAAAAAAGTCCTATTTTGAATGAAAGTTGGGGTAAGATGAAGAAAATGACTCCTTAAATAACACTTTTCAACCCACACCTTGGAAAATAGTTTTTAAGAAAATAGGGCCCTTAAATACGTCCATTTCTACCTAGGTCCACGTTCCTACGGGCAACCTGGGCTCTGATACCACCTCTGTCACACCCGGTTTTTCCAAAGAACAACCAAGTGAATATTACATGTATGCCAGGATCATTTTCTCATACATGTGATGACAAATAGTGAAGCATCATTTATTACAAGCCAGGTGTCGAATATAACTAAGTCTTACATAGTAAATGTCTCGATGGACAATAATAAGTTCATCACAAGTAAATAAACTAGCAGCGGAATATTATTCTTTAGGGCTCCATCACAGGCGTTGCCCGGGGGTCTCCGTGAACCTAGAAACCTTCTTCGGGTCCAAAGTCTTGGTCATTATACACCACCTCATTATCTTGACCTGAGAAGCAATATAAACCAACAAATATGCAAGGTTGAGTACCAATGGTACTCAGCAAGTGTGAGAAAATTATATCATGCATGGCTAGAACAAGGAGAGGTTGAACTCATGGTTAAAGCACTACGCAATTAATACCTATCACCTTAGCTTATTAAGCACCTACATTACTACACAGGTGAAATGGTCCCAATCTCCCATCCCATCATCATAACCAAATAACCATAACATCATTTTCAAATGTTGAGCTCCCCGCTTAACATCCACAACTTCCAAAAACCATCACTCCTCTAATCATGAATAAGTCCAAGCCGCTCTTGACCGTGAGCACGGCTGTCATGACAGTTTTGACTCTGCAGAGTTTGTACCACTGTACCCACATGTAGTGATTGCATCCCCCGTTGCCGGGTGGACTAAAAGAACCTCCATTATGCCAGTGGCTACGAACCACATTCACACTTCCCAGGTGTGTAGCCAGGAAATCACTACGAAGCCTTTACAAAGGGATTCCCGATGAGCGTGAGCCCACTGAGGTTTCACCCCTAACAGCATACAAGAGGCTCCAACCCCGCTGCAGTGGCCCCCTCTTGAGCCTTGCGGTTCATATGGTAGTCCAGCTGACACCTATTCCCCGCACCATCCATCACACCCATACTACGCCGGGGATACACCTAATTAATTGGCCAAGCTGCCCCATCTCAGCATGTGGTTGGCACTGTAAAGCCAGGTTACATGCTCCATGAACCGGTCCTTAGGATCCAGGCAAGTACTAAACACAAACCCGAGTCTCGTGCACCATGCACACAACCAAAACATCCAACTTGCCTTGATCCCTACCTCTACATAACTCATAATATCTCATTCAAGAGTATGGTAAAAATAAATTGATGATCTCATATCCCAAATATGCCATTCTAAGCATGGCTAAGCATATGCATAATAATAAATGACATGATAAAATAAATCCCAACCCAAGCTACTAGGAAACAAGGTGATGCAATTCTAGGGAAACTCCCTAGCATGGGTTTCATATTTAACTTGACAATGCAAATAATTCTATCTACACATCCTAGCATAGGATCAAAGTGGTCAAGGACACTTGCCTCCTTCTTGCTGCTCTTGAAATGGGTAGTCCTGGTCTTGGAAAGGAATAACTTGCTCTTGAGCAGGTTCTACATCATACCATCACACATAGCAAAAGAAAAACAACAATCATAAGACATAGTTCACACTTCTACTTCATACAAACCACACATTCACATTTATGAAAGTTCTTTACCATTATATGTGTTGTGGTTACTTTATGTGTGTTGAGTTGTGGCTGGCATGCACTTTTAACCATGTGTATATGATTCCTACTTTTGTGTCCACATATATACTTACATACTATATATATGAGTTTCCAATTTAAATAAATTCCTTATATTCAATTACTACACCTTTTAGCTACCAAGTATGCATGAAAGGTATTTTCCTTCTCCATATGTGTATTCAGAATTTCTACCAACCCTAAACTGAATTCTTTGGATTTTAGAACTCCATTTATCATCTACTAGTTGCTATATTTTTCAGATTTATTTCCTATGCCTAAATGTAAACTTTACTATGAAAATAATAAGACACATAATCTAAACAGAATAGGTTCTGATCTAAAATATTTACTAATATATTTTTGACCTTTTCCTCTGATGTAAACTATTTTACAATTATTTTCCCTATTTTCCAAAGCTATTCTTTACTTAAAAATGTGTCCCTAAATGTGAATAATAAATTAAACAGATTCATTTCAGCCCAAACTATATTTTTATCTCACTCCAAAGTTTTCTAAATACTGAGAAAGTTTTTAATTAAATTTTGACAATATATTTGTCCCACTTTTTAAATTTTAAACACTAGCCACATATTCAATTTCCTAAATTAAATATTAAACAGGGCTAAAAAGGTAAACTCACCCCACTACAGGGTCTATACTATTATTTTAAGAATTCTCAGGGGTCTAGCTACTCATAACAGAGGAGTTTTTCCTAATTTTTATTAAGTCCAGGGGCTACAACTGATTTTGAAATGAATTTACATGATTTTCTGAAGTTACAGGGGCTAGATCAGAAGTTTCCGGGGCTAGCTCTTATTTCCCGAGAACCCCAGGGGGTAGCACGTAAGATTTCCAGTCTTTATAACGCGGGGCTGACGTGGACCGCCCGATTTTAAACCGACGGCTGAGATTATAACGTCGAACCGGTACGTGGGGATTTAAACCCTACCGTGCGATTTAAAATAAACGGCGCACAAGCGGCCACGTCGCTCTGATCGAGCGCGGGCGGCGCTGCCGGCGGCGGGAAGCGGCGATCTCGCCGGAGATTTTCGGATCTTCGAGAATTCTTCCTAGAACTGTGATTTTATGGCATAGATCGGTGGGGGGGAGGTCGGGGATCTCACCTCGGGGGTTTTCTTGAGCTCGGAGGTCCTGGAAGGTGATCGGCGACGAGGTCCGAGGTGAATTCACGGCGAGGCTTGTCGGCGCTGTGTTTACACCGCAAGTCACCGAGTTTTCTGCACCGGCAAGGTTCCCCAGAGGCGGTGGATCAAGACCAGCGAGTTAGATCGGAATTTCCGAGCGTAGATCGGCCAGAATTCGCCGGAGAAGGTTCGGGTTCTCACCGGAGGAAAAACAGTAGATCGCGTGGGAAAAACAGAATGAGGCCAGGGTTTTTATAGACGGGGGAGGGCGGCGGGGTGGTTTAGATCGAGTTCGCGTCGCCCGCGAGCGAAATTCGGCTGGGATTCGCAGAAATCCGGATCGGTTTGGATTCGGGGTGAGAGAGTCCGGCGCGGGCTCGAGGTAGACGAAGAACTCGCGGGCCCCACCTGTCAGTGGGAGGAAGGAGCGCCCACGGCTGCGGGCTGGCGCGGAGCAGAGTGGGCCGGCTGGTGGGTTTCGGCCCACTGGCCGGTTTTTTCTGTTTTCTTTTTTTCTTTTTCTATTTCTTTTCTGTTTTGAATTTAAATTGAATTCCAGTTTGAATTTAAATTGTTGCAAAATATGCAACACGTCCAAAAAATTGTAAATTCCCCTCTTAACATGATTTAGGGTCTTAACAAGATTTTTGGGGTGTTACAGGAAAGTAGGTATGCATAACTATAAAAGGATAAATGAAGTCTCCAAATCCAAAGATTTCAGTTTAGGATTTGGTAGAAGGTCTGAAAACCCATTTGCAGTAGGAAAATACCTTCCATGCATACTTGGTAGCTAAGATGTGTATCAATTGAATATAAAGAATTTATTCAAATGGGAAACTCATATATAGTGTGCAAACATAAATCTGAATACAAAAGTTAGAAAACATATGAACATGTTTAAAAGTGCATGTAAGCCAAAAATCAACACACATAGAATAACCACAACACATAGAAATGTGAATGACTTTCATAAATGTGAATGTGTGGTTTGTATGAAGTGGAAGTGTGAACTATGTCTTATGGATTGTGTTTTCTTTTGCTTTGTGTATTGGCATGAGTAGAACCTGCCCCAGAGCAAGTTCTCCCCTTCCAAGACAAAGACTTTCAATTCTCAGAGCAGCAAGAAGAAGGCAAGTGTCCTTGACCACTTTGATCCTATGCTAGGATGTGTAGATAGAATTATTTGCATTGTCAATTGAAATATGAAACCCATGCTAGGAAGATTCCCTAGAATTGCATTATCTTGTTTCCTTGTAGCTTGGGATTGGGATTTATTTTATCATATCATTTATTTACATGCTTATGCTTAGCCATGCTTAGAATGGGATAATTGGGATATGAGATCATCAGTTTATTTACCATACTCTTGAATGAGATGTTATGAGATATGTAGAGGTAGGGATCAATGCAAGTTGGATGATTTGGTTGGTGCTGGGTGCACGAGACATGGGTTTGTGTTTAGTACTTGCCTGGATCCTAAGGACCGGTTCATGGAGCATGTAACCTGGCTTTACCGTGCCAACCACATGCTGAGATGGGGCAGCTTGGCCAATTAATTAGGTGTATCCCCGACGTAGTATGGGTGTGTTGGATGGTGCGGGAAATAGGTGTCAGCTGGACTACCATATGAACCGCAAGGCTCAAGAGGGGGCCACTGCAGCGGGGTTGGAGCCTCTTGTATGCTGTTAGGGGTGAAACCTCAGTGGGCCCACGCTCGTCCGGAATCCCTTTGTAAAGGCTTCGTAGTGAGCTCCTGGCTACACACCTGGGAAGGGTGAATGTGGTTCGTAGCCACTGGCATAATGGAGGTTCTATTAGTCCACCCGGCAACGGGGGATGAAATCACTACATGTGGGTACAGTGGTGCGAACTCTGCAGAGTCAAAACTGTCATGACAGCCATGCTCACGGTCAAGAGCGGCTTGGACTTATTCATGATTAGAGGATGATTACTTTGGAAGTTGTGGATGTTAAGCGGGGAGCTTAACATTGGAAATGATGTTATGGTTATTTGATTATGATGATGGGATGGGAGACTGGGACCATTTCACCTGTGTAGTAATGTAGGTGCTTAATAAGCTAAGGTGGTAGGAATAATTGCGTAGTGCTTTAATCATGAGTTCAACCTCTTCTTGTTCTACCCATGCATGACATAACTTTCCCACACTTGCTGAGTACCATCGGTACTCAACCTTGCATATTTGTTGGTTTATAATGCTGCTCAGGTCAACAGAATGATGTGGGGTTTAATGATCAAGACTTTGGACCCGAAGAAGGTTTCTAGGTTCATGGAGTCCCCCGGGCAACGCCTGTGACGGAGCCCACAAGAATAATATTTCCGCTGGTAGTTTATTTACATGTTATGAACTTATTAGTCGTCCATCGAGACGTATGCTTTGTAAGACGTATTTATATTCGACACCTGGCTTGTAATAAATGATGCTTCACTATTTGTCATCACATGTATGAGAAAATGATCCTGGCATACATGTGATATTCACTCGGTTGTTCTTCAGAGAAACCGGGTGTGACAGTATTCATGAGATGGTAGTGAATACGAGATGGTATTCATGAGCAGAGATGATGTCTGGTTGAGACAAAAAGGATGAATCATAATGGAGGTATGTTAATGTTGGGATTACATTCACTTTAAGCTGAGTTGCTGTTTTTATCGTGTTTTGAGAAATAAACTTTGCTTTCTGCAATGAGCCTTTTTATACCTTCCTTGCTGTGAGCTACATATCATATTTTCCCGCACTTGCTGAGTACATTATGTACTCAAACTTGCATTATTACCTCATCATCAGAAACAGGAGAGGATTACTATGAAGACCCCATGGAGGATTAGGCGTGTAATCTGTCCTCAACCTTGCCTGTGGGGATGGAGTAGAGATGGAGCCGCTGCTGCTGCCTAGTTTGCTTCCGCTGCTAGAATAAAGACTTCCGGTGCTAGAATAAAGACTTCCTCTGCTAAGATAGAATTCCACTGCTAGCATGAGTCCAAGACTCATGAGACATTGTAATAAAACCCTGTTCATTCGTGGCATTATATTCTGAATTCAGTTTGTGGATGATATGTGTATGTGTGATGAACATCCTGGGCACACATAGGCATCAATTCTCTGTTCTGTGTTCTACAGAAACGAGGGCGTCACAGTAAGATGGGTAACGAAGACCTACCTTACTTCCCTTTGGTGGCAGGGCCTTCCTCCTAGCAATGGCCACAGCTGGGAATTTTTCAATGGAAGATTAGGGCAGGACAGATCGTCAGCTCTTTTCTGGCGACGGCGAGGCGTGACGGGGCTCGACGGCAGGGCTCGCCGGCGGGTCTCGTTGGAGGGGCTCGATGATGGGCTCGACGGCGGGGCTCACCGGCGACTGAACTCCGGCGAGGGGGGTCCAACTCGGCGAGTTGGGGGCTAGGGCCTCCAAGTCGGCGACTTGGAAGGGGGAGAAAGGGTGGGCTGTGGCCAAGGGGGGGGGGGTTCGGTTCTATTTATAAGGGGGGTAGGGGGATAATCCTACTCTAATTGGAGCTAAATCCTAACAAACTTTTCCCCAATTGATTTGGTGCGGACGCAATGGGGGAGAAATTCCCTAAATGTGGGGAAAATTCCCCTTTTTTGGGGAATTGGGCATTTTGGAGATTTGAGGAAAAATTTGGGGAAATCGGAATTGGCTCATTTCGGCTATCTTTTTCCCATTCCACACCATTGCTATGTCACTTACTCCATTTCTACATTCCCCTCTCCATTTCTATGTCCCACTCTCCATTTCTCCATTCCCCTCTCGATTTCTATGTCCCACTCTCCATTTCTACATTGCCTTTCTCCATTTCCATGCCCCATTCTCCATTTCTATATGCCCTTCTCCATGTCTATGGTTCCTTGTCACACCCGGTTTTTCCGAAGAACAACCAAGTGAATATCACAGGTATGCCAGGATCATTTTCTCATACATGTGTTGACAAATAGTGAAGCATCATTTATTACAAGTCAGGTGTCGAATATAAATAAGTCTTACATAGCAAATGTCTCGATGGACAATAATAAGTTCATCACAAGTAAATAGACTAGCAGTGGAATAATTATTCTTGTGGGCTCCGTCACAGGCGTTGCCCGGGGGTCTCCATGAACCTAGAAACCTTCTTCGGGTCCAAAGTCTTGGTCATTATACACCACCTCATTATCTTGACCTGGGCAGCAATATAAACCAACAAAATATGCAAGGTTGAGTACCAATGGTACTCAGCAAGTGTGGGAAAATTATATCATGCATGGCTAGAAGAAGGAGAGGTTGAATTCATGGTTAAAGCACTACGCAATTAATACCTATCACCTTAGCTTATTAAGCACCTACATTACTACACAGGTGAAATTGTCCCAATCTCCCATCCCATCATCATAATCCAATAACCATAACATCATTTCCAATGTTAAGCTCCCCGCTTAACATCCATAACTCCCAAAACCATCAATCCTCTAATCATGAATAAGTCCAAGCCGCTCTTGACCGTGAGCACGGCTGTCATGACAGTTTTGACTCTGCACAGTTTGTACCACTGTACCCACATGTAGTGATTTCATCCCCCGTTGCCGGGTGGACTAAAAGAACCTCCATTATGCCAGTGGCTACGAACCACATTCACACTTCCCAGGTGTGTAGCCAGGAGATCACTACGAAGCCTTTACAAAGGGATTCCCGACGAGCGTGGGCCCACTGAGGTTTCACCCCTAACAGCATACAAGAGGCTCCAACCCCGCTGCAGTGGCCCCCTCTTGAGCCTTGCGGTTCATATGGTAGTCCAGCTGACACCTATTCCCCGCACCATCCAACACACCCATACTACGCCGGGGATACACCTAATTAATTGGCCAAGCTGCCCCATCTCAGCATGTGGTTGGCACTGTAAAGCCAGGTTACATGCTCCATGAACCGGTCCTTAGGATCCAGGCAAGTACTAAACACAAACCCGAGTCTCGTGCACCCAGCACACAACCAAAACATCCAACTTGCCTTGATCCCTACCTCTACATAACTCACAATATCTCATTCAAGAGTATGGTAAAATAAACTGATGATCTCATGTCCCAAATATTCCATTCTAAGCATGGCTAAGCATATGCATAATAATAAATGACATGATAAAATAAATCCCAACCCAAGCTACAAGGGAAACAAGGTAATGCAATTCTAGGGAAACTTCCTAGCACGGGTTTCGTATTTCATTTGACAATGCAAATAATTCTATCTACACATCCTAGCATAGGATCAAAGTGGTCAAGGACACTTGCCTCCTTCCTGCTGCTCTTGAAATGGGTAGTCCTGATCTTGGAAAGGAATAACTTGCTCTTGAGCAGGTTCTACATCATACCATCACACATAGCAAAAGAAAAACAACAATCCATAAGACATAGTTCACACTTCCACTTCATACAAACCACACATTCATATTTATGAAAGTCATTCACCATTATATGTGTTCTGGTTACTCTATGTGTGTTGATTTGTGGCTTGCATGCACTTTTAATCATGTGTATATGATTCCTACTTTTGTGTTCACATTTATACTTACATACTATATATATGAGTTTCCAATTTAAATAAATTCCTTATATTCAACTACTACACCTTTTTGCTACCAAGTATGCATGAAAGATATTTTCCTTCTTCATAAGTGTCTTCAGAATTTCTACCAACCCTAACCTGAATTCTTTGGATTTTAGAACTCTATTTATCATTTACTAGTTGCTATATTTTCAGATTTATTTCCTATGCCTAAGTGTGAACTTTATTATAAAAATAACAAGATGCATCATCTAAACAGAATAGGTTCTGATCTAAAATATTTGCTAATATATTTTTGACATTTTCCTCTGATGTAAACTATTTCACAATTATTTTCCCTATTTTCTAAAACTATTCTTTACTTAAAAATGTGTCCCTAAATGTGAATAATAAATTAAACAGATTCAATCCAGCCCAAAATATGTTTTTATCTCACTCCAAAGTTTCCTAAATACTGAGAAAGTCTTTAATTTAATTTTGACAATATGTTTGTCCCACTTTTTAAGTTTTAAACACTTGCCATATATTCAATTTCCCAAATTAAATATTAAACAGGGCTAAAAAGGTAAATCCACCCCACTACATGGTCTATAATATCATTTTCAGAATTTCCAGGTGTCTAGCTACACTTATCAGAGGAGTTTTTCCTAATTTTTATTAAGTCCAGGGGCTAAAACTGATTTTTAAATGAATTTACATGATTTTCTGAAGTTCCAGGGGCTAGATCAGAAGTTTCCGGGGCTAGCTCTTATTTCCCGAGAACCCCAGCGGGTAGCATGTAAGATTTCCAGTCTTTATAACGCGGGGCTGACGTGGACCGTCCGATTTTAAACCGACGGCTGAGATTATAACGTCGAAACGGTACGCGGGGATTTAAACCCTACCGTGCGATTGAAAATAAACGGCGCACAAGCGGCCACGTCGCTCTGATCGAGCGCGGGCGGCGCTGCCGGCGGCGCACGGCGGCGGGAAGCGGCGATCTCGCCGGAGACTTTCGGATCTTCGAGAATTCTTCCTAGAACTGTGATCTTATGGCATAGATCGGTGGAGGAGAGATCGGGGATCTCACCTCGGGGGTTTTCTTGAGCTCGGAGGTCCTGGAAAGTGATCGGCGACGAGGTCCGAGGTGAATTCATGGCGAGGCTCATCGGCGCTGTGTTTACACCGCAAGTCACCGAGTTTTCTGCACCTGCAAGGTTCCCCGGAGGCGGTGGATCAAGACCAGCGAGTTAGATCGGAATTTCCGAGCTTTGATCGGCCAGAATTCGCCGGAGAAGTCTCGGTTCTCACCGGAGGAAAATCGGCGGATCGCGTGGGAAAAACAGATCGAGGCCGGGGTTTTTATAGACGGGGAGGGCGGCGGGGTGGTTTAGATCGAGTTTGCGTCGCCCCCGAACGGAATTCGGCTGGAATACGCGAGAATTCCCGATCGGTTTCGATTCGGGTGAGAGAGTCCGGCGCTGGCGCGAGGTAGACAATGAACTGGCGGGCCCCGCCTGTCAGTGGGAGGAAGCGGCGCGCGCGGCTGCGGGCTGGCGCCGGCACTGGTTGGGCCGGCTGGTGGGTTGCGGCCCACTGGCCGGTTTTTTTCTGTTTTCTCTTTTTCTTTTTCTATTTCTTTTCTGATTTGAGTTTAATTTGAATTCCAGTTTGAATTTGAATTTTTGCAAAACATGCAACACGTCCAAAAATTTTTAAATTCCCCTCTTAACATGATTTAGGGTCTTAACAAAATTTTGGGGTGTTACATTCCTTCCACCATTTCTATGGTTCTTTCTCCATTTCTATAGTTCTTTCTATAGTTCTTTCTCCATTTCTATAGTTATTTCTCCCTTTCTATTTCTTTTAAATTCTTCTCAACATGAAAAATGTGTGCAAGGCATGGGAATGAATTTTGAGGGTGTTACAAACCTACCCCCCTTAAACTTAATCTCGCCCTTGAGATTCGATAGAGTGGAGAATAGATGAGGGAATTCTGCCTTGAGATCTTCATCACGCTCCCATGTAGTTTCGGCTTCCGTGTGATGACTCCGTTGTACATTGCACCAACGGATCACTTTGTTCGTCGTGATCCTTCCCTTCACGTCCAAAATTTTGATGGGGTGCTACGCATAGGTCAGATCCTTTTGAAGCTCGAGCTCATCCATCGGTACTTGTTCTTCCTGTACTCTTAAGAACTTCTTTAGTTGGGACACGTGAAACACGTAAGGTCCGACTTGCTTTCTCTAGGTCTGACTTCTTTTGGCTAGGTCCGACTTGTTTTTGCTAGCTCCGGTGCTTGGTCCGACAAGCTTTGGTATGTTCCGTGCTAGGTCCGACTAAGCTTTAGTAAGCTCCGGCGCTGGGTCCGACTAGCTTTGGTAAGCTCCGGTTCAAGGTCCGGTTAGCTTTGGTAAGGTTCGGAGCTTGATTGAATGATTCTGCTTTTAACTTGCAATGTTTCTAACTTGCTTTACTCTTATGGAAAGTTTGCTTAGTATTATTTTACTAAGTTTTTGTTGTGTTTTGGTGGTTATGGCTGATACCATTTTGCTATGGTTTACAACATGCTTATGTGACGTGCTCACGTAAGATGTTGTAGTTTCCGAACTAACGAGAGTCAAGTCGAGGACTTGTGCTCGGAAGTATTGGATGCTTATTCATGTGCAGGTGTTGCTTGAGTTCAAGATATAGCTGGTGACGGGATCCATTGAACTAGTCTTAGGGAGAAGATGAGGTTCAACAACCAAGTTCGGGAGGAATTTGTGTTGAGTTGATCGGGAGGTCGTGCAGTATGTTTGAATCAAGAACAATGCATATGAAGGTATCTTGGACGTCGTTGGAAGATGTTTGCACATGTGCAAGGATTGCATGGACGTGGCTGCATGGTTCCAAGGCGTGATGAAGTGATGTGGACGTAAAGAATTGGTCGGAAAGGTCAAACCGACTAGGTTATGGACTCAGGCTGCGGCTAAGTCGTGTTTGACTCAAATATGGAAAGTTTTGAGTTGGTTATGATAGGATTTTGTGTGGGTCACGAATTTGAGTTATTTTAGAAATGTGGGATACGTTCCTAAGGTGTTTGTAAGTCTTAAGATTGCTTCTATCTGCGTGTAGAAGAGTCCTAAGCAGTATTGGAAAGTTACAGTTTGAATCCAAGTAGGAGTAGGAGTCCTAGTTTGAGTTGGGATTGCCTTAGGGCTGGTTATATAAGCAAGGGAGGCCAGAGCTCGTGGTGCACGACTTTGGGACTGTTCCTCTTGTATTTCTATAAATAAAATTCGTATTCTAAAGGAACTTTTGTGCCTTGTTCGTCCGACTTGTTTCAGACAAGTTTTTCTCGTCGAGTTTCTGTTCAGCACTACCTTGCTTCGGTGGTTTTTATCATAAATCGAATTTTACAGATCCAATTGATGTGATTCGTTTTTGGTTGTCTTCACAACTTGATTATCTATCATCTGTGAAAATTTCACGGTCATTGAATTTGTGGTTTCTGATCTACACGAGTTTCTTTGCAGTATTCCAGAACTGTTTTTCTCGCGTAGGACAGATTGACCTTTGTTCGATCTTTCGATCGTAACTTGAGTTTCTCTCAACGGATTTTCATGATTCTTGTTATGACGTCTTCGTGACTTGATTCTCTACAATATATACTAGTTTTATCACAGTTGAACACGTTAAGATTAGTCGCACACACGGTTTCTTTAATAGATCGGTTTTCTACTGAGGGGTGTTTTGTTGCTTCCGCTGAAAAGTTTTTATCTACCATTCACCCCCCTCTGGTAGCTTTACACGTGTACTTCGATCCTACAATTGGTATCAGAGCCAGGTTGCTCTAATCTTTGTGATTTGCACGTGTTTTGACTAATCATCATGGAGAAATACTCCGCCAAACCTTGTTTGTCTAGTGGTATTTATTTTCAGGTTTGGAAGGCACGCATGGAAGCTTTCATCCAGGCGCAAGGCTTTGCAATATGGGAAAAGGTGTACAAGCCTTACGATGTGCCTTCAAACGAACAAATCACGGCTACAAACATGAGAGATATCGACAACAACAACAAGGTTCAAAACTGGATCATACAAGGACTATCTCAGAGCGACTTCGACCGTGTTGCACACTCCGATCGGCGTACGATGTGTGGAGAGCACTTTGTGACTACCACGAAGGATCCAACATGATCAAGGAGGTAAGACAGGATATGTTCAAGAAAGAATACATGCGCTTTGAGATGCAACCCGGTGAGTCCATTGATGACCTCTTTGCTCGCTTTAATAAAATTCTCAGCAACTTTCGGTCACACCCGGTTTCTTCGAAGAACAACCGAGTGAATATCACATGTATGCCAGGATCATTTTCTCATACATGTGATAACAAATAGTGAAGCATCATTTATTACAAGCCAGGTGTCGAATATAATTAAGTCTTACATAGCATATGTCTCGATAATAAGTTCATAACAAGTAAATAAAATAGCAGCGGAAAATTATTCTCGTGGGCTCCGTCACAGGCGTTGCCCGGGGGACTCCATGAACCTAGAAACCTTCTTCGTGTCCAAAGTCTTGATCATTAAACACCACGTCATTCTCTTGACCTGAGCAGCAATATAAACCAACGAATATGCAAGGTTGAGTACCGATGGTACTCAGCAAGTGTGGAAAAGTTATGTCATGCATGGCTAGAACAAGGAGAGGTTGAACTCATGGTTGAAGCACTACGCAATTAACACCTACCACCTTAGCTTATTAAGCACCTACATTACTACACATGTGAAATGGTCCCAATCTCCCATCCCATCATCATAATCAATTAACCATAACATCATTTCCAATGTTAAGCTCCGCGCTTAACATCCACAACCCCCAAGGTCATCATCCTCTAATCATGAATAAGTCCAAGCCGCTCTTGACCGTGAGCACGGCTGTCATGACAGTTTTGACTCTGCAGAGTTTGCACCACTGTGGCTACGAACCACATTCACACTTCCCAGGTGTGTAGCCAGGAGATCACTACGAAGCCTTTACAAAGGGATTCCCGACGAGCGTGGGCCCACTGAGGTTTCACCCCTAACAGCATACAAGAGGCTCCAACCCCGCTGTAGTGGCCCCCTCTTGAGCCTTGCGGTTCATATGGTAGTCCAGCTGACACCTATTCCCCGCACCATCCAACACACCCATACTACGCCGTGGATACACCTAATTAATTGGCCAAGCTGCCCCATCTCAGCATGTGGTTGGCACGGTAAAGCCAGGTTACATGCTCCATGAACCGGTCCTTAGGATCCAGGCAAGTACTAAACACAAACCCGAGTCTCGTGCACCCAACACCAACCAAAACATCCAACTTGCCTTGATCCCTACCTCTACATAACTCATAATATCTCATTCAAGAGTAAGGTAAGCAAGTTGATGATATCATATCCCACTTATCCCAGTCTAAGCATGGCTAAGCATAAGTAATATGAATGAATGACATAATAAAGCAAATCCCAACCCAAGCTTCAAGGAAAACAAGGTAATGCAATTCTAGGGAAACTTCCTAGCATGGGTTTCATAATTCAATTGACAATGCAAATAATTCTATTTACACATCCTAGTATAGGAACAAAGTGGTCAAGGACACTTGCCTTCTTCTTGCTGCTCTGAGAATGGAAAGTCTTGTTCTTGGAAGGGAAGAACTTGCTCTGGGGCAGGTTCTATTCATGCCAACACACATAACAAAAGAAAACAACAATACATAAGACATAGTTCACACTTTCACTTCATACAACCACACATTCATATCTATGTAAGCCATTCACATTTCTAAGTGTTGTGGTTACTCTATGTGTGTTGATTTTTGGCTTACATGCACTTTTAAACATGTGCATATGATTTCTAGCTTTTGGTATTCAGATTTATGTTTGCACACTATATATGAATTTCAAATTTGAACAAATTCCTTATATTCAATTGATACACATCTTAGCTACCAATTATGCATGAAAGGTATTTTGTTACTTCAAATGGGTTTTCAGATCCTCTACCAAATCCTAAACTGAAATCTTTGGATTTGGAAACTTCATTTATCATTTTCTAGTTATGCATACCTAGTTGCCATATTTTCAGATTTATTTCCTATGCCTAAATGTGAACTTTATTATGAAAATAGTAAGACACCTCATCTAAACAGAATAGGTTCTGATATAAAATATTAAATAATATATTTTTGAACTTCTCCTCTGATGTGAACTAATTTAAATCTATTTTACCCATTTTCAAAATTATTTATTAACCTAAAAATGTGTTCCTTGAACTAATAAACATGAACACACCCAAACAGATTTCATTTCAACCTAAAATTTATTTCTAGTTCATTCTAAAGTTTTCCAAGTGTTGTAGAGTTTAAACTTGAATTTACAATGTGTTTGGATTTCCTTTTAAATTTAAATCCTAGTCACACATTCAAATTTCTAAATTAAATATCATATAGGGTTAAAAAGTTAAGTTCACCCTACTACAGGGTCTAATTTATTATTTTAAGAATTTCCAGGGGCGTAACTATGCATAACAGAGGGGTTTTGCTAATTTTTATTAAGTCCAGGGTCTAAAACTTATTTTTAATTGAATTTACATGAGTTTCTAAAGTTCCAGGGGCTAGATCAGAAGTTTCCGGGGCTAGCTCATATTTTCTGAGATCCCCAGGGGGTAGCGCGTAAGAATCCCGGCCTTTATAACGCGGGGCTGACGTGGACCGTCCGATTTAAAACAGACGGCTCAGATTAGATCGCTGAACCGCTACGCGCGGGTTTTAATTCCACCGTGCGATTTAAAATAGACGGCGCACAAGTGGCCACGTTGCTCTGACCGAGCGCGGGCAGCGCTGCCCAGCGGCGCACGGCGGCGGGAGGCGGCGATCCCGCCGGAAAAATTCGGATCTTCGTCTATTCTTCCTAAAACTGGGATTTCATGGCATAGATCAGTAGAGGGGAGGTCGGGGATCTCACCTCGGGGTTTTTCTTGAGCTCGGAGGTCCTGGAAAGCGGTCGGCGACGAGGTCCGAGGTGAATTCACGGCGATGCTCGTCAGCGCTGTGTTTGAAGTGCAAACCCCCGAGTTTTCTGCACCTGCGTGATTCCCCGGAGGCGGTGGAACACGATCGGCGCGTTAGATCAGAGAACCCGAGCAAAGATCGAGAGAAAACGGTGATCGGATCTTCGGTTCTCACCGGGAGAAAAAACAGCCGATCACGGGTGAGAAAACAGGATGATGCCGGTGTTTATATAGCCGGGGAAGGGCGGCGTTCGGTTGTGATCGAGTTTGAGTCGTCTAGAACCGAAATTCGGCTGGGATACGCGGGTATCCGGGGTGGTTTCGATTCGGGGGAAGAGAGGAGTCCCGGTCGGCCGAGCGCGCGCGCGAGGAGGAAGAAGATGGCGGGCCCCACAATTCAGTGAGAAGAGAACGGGGCACGCGGCTGTGGGCTGGCGCGGGGGCGAGGTGGGCCGGCTGGTGGGTTTCGGCCCACTAGTCGGGTTTTCTGTTTTTATTTTTCTTTTTCCATTTCTTTTCTGGTTTGAATTTGAATTTGAATTTCAACTTAAATTTGAATTTCTGCACCACATGCAATAAGTCCAAAAATTTTTAAATTCCCCTCTTAACAGGATTTTGGGGTGTTACAGCTCTACCCCCCT
This sequence comes from Neostapfia colusana, assembly GCA_030760725.1. Taxonomy (NCBI): domain Eukaryota; kingdom Viridiplantae; phylum Streptophyta; class Magnoliopsida; order Poales; family Poaceae; genus Neostapfia; species Neostapfia colusana. The sequence goes on along the minus strand of JASWHV010000007.1, from coordinate 94,717,777 downwards.
AAAAAGAAATCTCGTCCTCGAGATTGGTGGTCCTAGGAAAACAATTCCAGAAATTGTGCCTTAAGCTCGTCTTCTCGCTCCCATGTGGCTTCCTCTTCCGAGTGATGTTTCCACTGCACCTTGCACATCCGGATTCTTTTATTTCTTGCGAGGCATTCCATTGTCTCCAAGACCTTGACCGGTTGCTCGGCATAAGACAGATCCTCGGCTACGTCAACCTCATTCATGGGTAACATCTCTTCAGGCGTCCTCAGACATTTCTTGAGCTGTGACACATGGAATACGTCATGCACATCCGATAGGAAAGCCGGTAGTTCCGGTTGATATGCCACTTTGCCTTTCCTATCAAGAACTTGAAAGGGTCCGATATATCGAGGTGATAACTTCACTTTCACCTTGAACCGACGAAGTCCTCGGATAGGGGATACCTTGAGATAGACATAGTCCCCCACGTTGAAAACGAGCTCTCTTCTCCGTACATCGGCATAGCTCTTTTGTCATGTTTGTGCTATCCTCAAGTTGTTGCGGATTTCCCTCACTTTCGCCTCGGCCTCTTGTAATACCTCGGGCCCAAACACTTTACTTTCCCCCGTTTGGTTCCAAAATAGTGGAGTTCTGCACTTCCTCCCATACAACGCCTCAAATGGTGACATCTTCATACTAGCCTGATAGCTGTTATTATAGGAGAACTTCGCATATTGTAAGTTCCTATCCCAACTCCGATTGTTTTTGAGTGCACACGCTCTCAGCATATCCTCAAGGATCTGATTGGTTCTTTCTGTCTGCCCGTCAGTTTGGGGATGATAGGCAGAACTAAAATTCAGATGAGTTCCCATGGTTTCATGCAACTTCTGCCAGAACATTGATGTGAACTATGACACCCTCGCCTCGGGTGTCAACATATGTTCATGTTCTATGAAGAGGAAACATTTTAACGAAACCGAGAGAATTATCAAAAGAATAGCCAATAAGGCCCTCCGAGAGCGCCGAAGACAACTTACCGCGGCCGCATGCCACGTGGCGTGATCGGAGCTCATCCCTGCGAAGTGAAGAGAGGTCCGCCACTAAAAGAGCTACGTGGCAGGTTCGGGGCTCGTCGCCACAAAGGGGAGAGGTCCGATCCTGTGGGACACGTGTTGCCCACGGAGCTAGCCTCTGCAGAGGAAGCAATGGCATTTCCGCAAGACACGTGTCATCCTTGGAGCTAGTCCTCGCGGAAATCAGAGGACCAGTCGCGCGGGGTACGTGTCGATCTCAGAGCCCATCTCAGAGAAGTCCGGATATATCGAACACGTGTCGCCACCGGAGCTTATCTCCGGGAGGTCTGTCGTTGCTGGACACGTGTCGACCTCGGGGCATGTTCCTGAGGAAGGAAGAGAGGGAAGACCGGCGCAAACACGTGGCGTGCGTGGAGCTCACCTCCGGAGAAGGGGGAGGTCTCGCTCGTGACACGCGGCACAACCGGAGCTCGTCTCTGCGGACGAGGAGATACCAGGCCCCGGAGTACACGTGGAGCTTCCGGAGCTCATCATCACGGAGGTAACGAGTTCTGGAGCGGGTTTTACGCGTAAAAGATACCAGTACGCAACAGAAACCGATCTATATTCCACGATGTTACTAAAGATAAGATGTTAGCATCCAACAAAGATCTGAATAAGACTCTTATTCGAGATACAATCAGATTAGGACTTTTCTCTTCCCGATTATAAATAGAACCCAAAACCTCTGGCCGAAACCACAAACTTCTCTTTCGACTCCTGAGCCGACGACTTAGAGCCCTAGCCCTAACTCGCCGAGCAAACCATCGCTGAAGCGCAACAAGGGAGATCATCGAAGAAGAACCGAGCGGTCTGAGGAGGACCTCGAAGAACGTGAGGTAGGACTTCAATATTATTGTGTTCATCTCCTTGCATCTGTTCTTCAATTCCTTTCGAACAGAAGCCTTCTCGTGGGCAGATCACTGATGATCAGTTTGATCTAAAGACAAGATCATCGCCACGTCCACCTTTGATCCAAACACCCCAGTCCCTACAAGGCCATGCAAGAACACGTACAGATCAATCTAATAAAACTAATCATGAGATAGCATGCATATGCATCATCACATCTAGTTTAAGGTTTGTGCATAAATATTGATTGCTGTGAATCCTGTATGCACGAGATCCTACCTAGCAGGACAAGCTCAGGGAGCTGTCTACGACGAACTGCAGCAACCAGGTTTTGAGATCCAAGAACAACCGGAACCGCAAGAACAAGGCAAGTGCCCCTTGACCATATTGATCCTATGTTTGGATAAAACTATTTTGTTTTGCAAAAAGGGTGTGTGTGATGAGTCAAACATGATGGGAAACCCTTTTTATAGCAGTTTACTAGTATTGGTTAAACCACCCTTGTCGCCTGGGAAGTTTATGAGTCGGGTATGGTTTTTGCTTTATACTTCGCTGAGTCTATGGGATTGGGGAGAGAGATAGATGTGTCTAGCTAACTGCACTCGTAATGATAATGAGAAACTGATGATGTTAATGAACATGGGTCGGAGGGAGATCTAGGCAAGCTTGGGTTTGTGAATGAGATAGCATGAGATGGTGGTTTTACTTGCCGTAGATCTAAGGACCGGTCCATGCATGCACATGCCAGGATAACAGTGCCACCACAAGGCCAAGTATGGGTGTGGCTTAGCTGAGTAATTAGGTAAGTTGCTAGAGTGCTATGGACTGTGGAAGGCGCGGGGAATGGGAGTCGAGTGAGGACTGTCCTGGGAACTGCATGGCACAAGAGGGGGCCCGTGGGTGGGAGAATTGGATATTCTAGCCTGCCGGTGAAACCTTAGTGAGTCCATACATCTAGTAACCTTTTTGTAAAGGCTATTTTGTGATCTCTTGACCATACAGCAACGGATGTGTACTGGTATAATGGAGGTTCTGCAGTCACCGGGTGACGAAATCACAATCTTGTGGGTAAAGAGGTGCACACTCTGCAAAGTCTAAAACTATCATGATAGTCGAGCTTACGGTCACGAGCACCTGGCTAAACTGCCATGATTAGTTGGGATGGTTATAGGGAAGGTTCTTGGTTATGGATTTGGTTATGGATTTGGTTATGGTTTAGTTGTTGGGACAGTTGAGTCTGGGTGATGAGATGGTTGCATGATTGTTGGGACATGACATGAGATTGGTCTAGGTGTGAGACGAGGTTGAATTACGAGGTGAGACGGTAGCAAATACGAGGAGGTATTCGTGAGTATGAATAAAGGATTGGTTAATGTTCGGATGGAACACGGGAAGTGATGGAGGTATGTTGGTAATTTAATACATGTTGGGATTACATCTAAAGTTAAGTTGTTGTTTTATCATGATTTTACAAAACTGCTTTTCTGCAAATAAGCCTTTTATACCTACCTTGTTTACGAGCTGCATATCATGTGTTTTCCCGCACTTGCTGAGTACATCATTGTACTCAAACTTGCATTATTTTTTCGTCATCAACAGCAAGAGAAGGCTATTATGAAGACCAAGTGGAGCATTATGGCGTGTGATCTGTTCTCAACCTTGCCTGTGGAAGGAGTAGAGATGGAGCCACTTCTGCTTAGTTTTGCTTCCGCATGAGTTTTTGCTTCCGCATTAAAATAAGACTTCTGCTGCATAGAAATAAGACTTCTGCTGTAAGCATGAGTCCAAGACTCATGAGACGTTGTAATAAACTCTGTTATTCGTGGTTATATATATTCTGAATTCAGTTTGTGAAATATGTATATATGTGTGATGAACATCCTGGGCACACATATGCATTAGTTCTTGGTTCCGTGGCTTTCCACAGAATTGAGGGCGTCACATGAACTGTGTCCCTCGATCCGACACTATCTTCTTTGGCACTTCATGGTAACACACGATCCTTGACATGTACAACTCCGCCAATTTGGATCCGCTGTAGCTTTCTTTCACGGGGATGAAATGAGCTACCTTGGTTAGCCTGTCGATGATGACCCATATCGAATCATATCCTGATTGGGTCCTAGGCAACACCACTATTAAATCCATACCGATTTCTTCCCATTTCCATTCAGGTGCCTTGAGTGGTTGCAATAATCCCGCGGGTCGTTGATGTTCCGCTTTCACCAACTGACATATCACATAGGGCAACATGTTCCGCGACATCTCGCTTCATGCCATACCACCAATACCTACTCTTGAGGTCCTGGTACATCTTCGTACTCCCAGGATGAATGGAATAGTCGGAATCGTGAGCCTCCTTCAAAATCAATTCACGGATCTCCTTTACTTCAGGCACACAGATTCTTTTCCCGTGCCACACAGTACCTTGTTCATCCTCTCTGAAACCAGGGGCTTTACTTTCCTTGATGAGTTGTCTGATTTCTTGTATCTTCTCGTCATTCTTTTGACCATCGCGTATGTCTTGCTCTAGTGTTGAGTCCACTTCCATGGCGATGGCTTCACCACTATTCACCAGACATAGATTGAGTCTTATAACATCGTCCTTCAATTTCGTAGGCATGTCTTTCAAGCTCAACCTATTGACCTGCACCTTCCGGCTTAGAGCATCCGCTACGACATTCGCTTTCCCAGGATGATAGTTGATTCCCACATCAAAGTCGTTGATTAGCTCTAACCATCTTCTTTGTCTGAGGTTGAGATCTGGCTGTGTGAAAGTGTACTTTAAGCTCTTATGATCCGTATATATCTCTGTCCTCTTCCCCATCAAGTAGTGCCGCCAAATCTTCAATGCATGTACCACTGCGGCTAGTTCTAGGTCATGTGTAGGATAGTTCTTCTCGTGTTTCCGGAACTGCCGGGACGCATAAGCCACGACATGCCCCTCTTGCATGAGAACACATCCCAACCCGTTTCCAGAGGCATCGCAGTAGACCGAAAAGTTCTTCTGCATATCTGGCATAACTAGCACTGGGGCTGTTGTCAATCTTTTCTTTAGCTCTTGAAAACTCGTCTCGCACTGCGGCGTCCATGTGAATGTGATTCCTTTCTCCAACAGTTTGGTGAGGGGTCTCGAGATCTTGGAGAATCCCTCAATAAACCGTCGATAATACCCAGCCAATCCTAAGAAGCTTCGAACTTCCCCGACATTCTCAGGGGTCTTCCACTTCTGTACATCCTCGATCTTGGCGGGATCTACGGAGATTCCTCCCTCCGAGATGATATGTCCTAAGAAAGGAACCCTCTTCAGCCAAAACTCACACTTGCTCAACTTGGCATATAGTTGGTGTTCTCTCAGCTTCTGCAACACCAACCTTAGATGTTTCTCATGTTCCTCTTCATCTTTAGAGAAGACGAGAATTTCATCTATGAAAACCACCACAAATTTATCTAGATATTCCATGAATACCTTGTGTATGAGGTACATGAAGTATGCCGGGGCATTAGTTAGCCCGAAAGGCATGATGATGTATTCATACAGTCCGTACCGAGATACGAAAGCTGTCTTGGGAATATCAGGTTGCCGTATCTTAAGTTGGTGATATCCTGACCTGAGATCAATTTTCGAGAACACACAAGCTCCCCTGAACTGATCGAACAATTCTTCAATGCGGGGTAATGGGTACTTGTTCTTGATGGTTACCTCATTCAACGCACGGTAGTCCACGCATAACCTTTGGGTTCCGTCTTTCTTGGGCACAAATATCACTAGAGCTCCCCACGGTGAGGAACTAGGACGAATATACCCCTTCTCCGTCAATTCTCTCAAATGATCCTTGAGTTCTCCCAGCTGCTTGGAGTCCATCCGATAAGGTCTCTTGTATATCAGAGCTGTTCCAGACACTAGCTCAATTGCGAATTCCATTTCGCGATCAAGAGGCATACCTGGCAACTCCTCTGGAAAAACATCTGGATATTCCCTAATGATCCTGATCTCCTCCACTTTCACCTCAACTTGATTTAATTTAATGTCCCTCCTAGGCTCTTGTATTGTTATGAACTTTACTCTTGTGCCACTAGGGTGAGTTAGTTCCACCGTTCTGGTCGAACAATGGATGATTCCCTTATGTTTGGTCAACCAATCCATACCCAAAATAATATCTATCCCTTGTGAATCTATTACTATGAGGTTGGCAGTAAATACTATCCCATTAATGTCTAGATTCACCTTGGGACACACTCGTCTCGTCCTTATTTCTCCACCTGGAGAGTTTACTGCTAGCATATGGTTCATTTGTGTTGTTGCTAGATCATGCTTCTTAACAAACCCTTGGGCAATGAACGAGTGGGTAGCACCAGAATCGAACAACAGGGTTGCAATGTGTAAATTGGCAGGAAACTTACCAACTACCACGTCGGGTGCCTCTTGCGCCTCCTCCATGGTCACGTGGTTCACCCGTCCTCGCATCACATTCTGTTGTTGCGGCTGCACGGGCTTCTTCTTTGGGCACTTATGGGCGTAGTGCCCCACTTCACCACTATTAAAGCATTGCACCCCAACATTAGGTGCCTGGCCTTTGTTGTCTTGGGGTTGGTTTGGGGGTCCTTGTACTGCTGGTCGAGGTTGATATGTAGGGCGAGGCAGCTGTACAAACTGACGTTGTGGTGGTGCTGGTGCTGCCGGAGGCCTGAAGTTCGGGTTGTACCCTCTCGGTGCTGAGTAGGGTACCGCAGCACGGCTCGTCTGCCCTGCGGGTTGCTGCATCAGACGTGGGCGGGTGTTGCTACACGAGGCTGGGTGTGACCATCCGGCCTTCCTCTTGTTTTCATTTTCCAAGGCCTTCAGCTTCCTTTCTACTGCAAATGCTCTGTCCACCATATTTTGGAAGCTTTCATACTCGTTAGAGGACATTGCACACTGCATTTCTGCTGTGAGTCCTTCCACGAAGCAATCCTGTTTCTGCTCATCAGTCTCTATGTCCCGTGGGGCATAACAGGATAGTTTAGTGAATTTGTGAGGTATTCCCTCACAGTCATGTTTCCTTGCTGCAATCCCAAGAACCCCTTCCTCTTGTTTTTGAGTTCACCCCTTGGTATGTAATGGTTGCGGAAGCTACGCTTGAACTCTTCCCAAGTGATGTTCTCAGGGTCATGATGGGCGGCCACGTAAGCGGTCCACCAATCAGCAGCAGGTCAATGCATTTGGTGAGAGGCAAACAGCACCCTCTCATACCCTTGGCATTGTATAATCCTCATCTTGCTCTCAATGGTCTTTAGCCAATCATCTGCCTCCAGAGGTTCAGCAGCACTTGCAAACTTTGGAGGTTGAGTTCCTAGAAACTCACTCAACCTTGGTTGGCGTGGTGCAGCTTGTGGAGGTGGAGCTTGGTGCAAGTTGGCCACCACTTGATTCAGGTTCTGGATGAGCTGATTTTGATTCTCAAGCATTTGGTGGATGGGATCAACTCTATCACGGCGACCACCCCTATCTTGGCCTCCAAAAAGATGAGGGTTGCCGGCCTCATCGTTGTTGTTGGCGGGGTTGGCACCACGACCCTTTCCTCTTCCGGCCATCTATCATGATCAACCAAATGTCAATTTAAAGCATTGCGTATTATCTTACCAATTTTACTTGTTTACACTTTGTAATGTTGAGGCCTTGTTGTATTTATATATTTTTTTGTGAGGGTTTATGTCTCACGCAAAAATAAATGCACTATTAATTTCATAGGGGTTCACACATCAAAGCAAGGCAACCAGAAGACGAGGTTGTGGACAATTGCTCATGGCTTCCACAACTCACGTCACACACCACGCATTAACACACTATTAACTAAGGTATTGACTCGCCTACTTGATAACCTGCTGAACTATGGGGAAGGACTCTACACGACTTGTATCACTGAGCCGGCTCCTCGGGATCTTCCTCATTATTGCGGCTGCCTTCTGACTCCGCTTTGGGTGGGGAGGCTGCTGGTGGAGAAGTGCGACGACGCCTGATCGCCCGGCGATCTGGGGAGTCAGGAGTCCATGTGTCATTCACGGTGACACATAGTTCATTCCCATCTCCTCTTTCTCTCGCCCTCAAGCTGGCTCGAAGCAACGTCTCGGTCTCCTTCAGGGTGCCACGAACATCCTGAAGCTCCTGCTGACACTCCTGCAGTCGAGTGCTGAGCATAGCAGCTTCCACCAGGCACAGGTCCATATGCTCATGGGAAGTCCCTTGCTGCACTGGAGGGTACCTGTACTCCGTCGTACCACTCTCACGCTGGAGAACGTACATGTACACAGTCCTGTCCAGGTGGCGACGGTAGATGTGACTCTGGCAGGTGATCGCCTCCCAGGTGACATCCTTCTCCGCATCGACCTGTGTCGCTCGACAAGCTGGAGAGCGGTGGATCTTAAGCAACTGATTTTCATGGATAATCCTCATTTCCGAACTCCATTCTTCTCGCTTCTCCCGGATGGTCCGGGTGGAGCTATAGTGTATTATTAGCTTGCCCGTATTGCCGGCGGCTTGGAGCATGCGTCGAAGACGGCGCAACAAGCCTCCTACTGCAAATCCGTAGGAGAGATACGTCACCGGATGGCTCTCTTCTCTCAGGGCAAGGGCAACTCCGGGAACTCTCCCTCCGGTGGACTTGCGAGCGGTGCCGATCATGCGAACCATCTAAAACATAAAGCATTTAAACTTAAGTTAGATAAGATTTTAAACAAAAATTCTATTTTGAATAAAAGTTGGGTAAGATGAAGAAAGTGACCCCATTAAATAACACTTTTCAACCCACACCTTGTAAAATAGTTTTTAAGAAAATAGGGTCCTTAAATACGTCCATGTCTATCTAGGTCCACGTTCCCACAGGCAACCTTGACTCTGATACCACTTCTGTCACACCCGGTTTCTCCGAAGAACAACCGAGTGAATATCACATGTATGCCAGGATCATTTTCTCATACATGTGATGACAAATAGTGAAATGACACGACCCCACTGGTCCTGTCGAGCCAGGATCACGCTGAGGGGTGCTGCGTTGCACAACACCGTATAACACACGTCAAAGGTACAAAGCGGAAGCGGAAGCTTTATTACATAAACAAGTTTATTAACATGTTTACATCAAAATAAGTTTAGTCCACACTCGCGGGCGTAGACTAAGCATCAAGTGCACGTTCAGCCCTCGAACGTGTCCTTGCTAGCACACTCGCACACTAACTCTGCGGCGTGCACGACTCCCACTCGACGGGGTTCCCCTCCTGGGGTTCCGTCTCCTCTTCGGGAGTCCCTTCCTCATAGAACCCTGCAAAAGCTTCAAACACAAGCAGTGAGCACGAAGGCTCAGCAAGTCTGACCCGTCTCACCTAAACATGAAACTTCTACATGAGGGTGATGGGTTGTATGAGGTAAAAATCATTTGCAAGGACTCGCCTAATTAGTAGAACCTTACTTTCAAGTTTTAGCAGCAGGTTGTGGAGAACTTTACGCTAAGGCACATGAGAGAGCCGCAATCAAACAAGAAACGCATTTCTCTCATGTACTTTGCCCAAAGTTGAAAAGAACTTTAGTTAGCACTAAGCTACAACATATCATTAACAATCAATATCCAACTTTCAATCAGCAACATTTTAACATGTAACTAGCCTGTTCTTTCTACGTCACGGTACAGTGAACAAGTGGTACTCACTGACCGCGAGGGACGGCGATTATAATCGATTTACACCTGCAGGGTTACCCGAACAACCCGTCACGTACGCCCGTACTCGATGTTGCCTACAACAACCATCACGGACGCCGTACGCGACTACCTTTCACCCGTTAGCCAAATATTGAACCGGTCCCATCGTCCCGAGCAAGAGGTCCCTGCACGCGCATCTCTGTGCCGCCAGCTGATTTACACCTCGAGCTCTCAACCTACCCTCTGAACGACGGGCAATGCCTCAATACCCAGCTACCCGAGTTACATCAGTTTCCCGGTTCCCATATAGCCGGTAGGTCTTCGGTACTGTTCTAGCTTGTTCAACAGGCCCGCACACGGCTCGGTCCTCAATCGACACAAGCGGAGCTACAGCACACAGGCCCCAAAGTCCTGCTGCCCTTACTCTCCGCTCGGTCTCATTTTCTTGCCATGTGTATCATGTGCTATTTCTACCCGAGCAATGTGCCTCTAGCCTATTCTCGCGAGTAGTTCCAACTACTCGACTTGTACCGAATCCTACTCTATCCTAGCAATGCAGTGGCTAACGGGGTTTGCAATCCTAAACCCCAACCCATGGTTTTCTTGGCTATGCAGTGGGGTTTCCAAACAAGACTCTGATGCACAACATAAAGAAAACAAGTATGTGCTCAAAACAATAAAAATTTATAAAATGGTTAATGCAAACCGGGGCTTGCCTTGCTGCTCTTGGTCGTAGGCTAGCTGTTCCTCCGGAGTAACGAAGTCTAGGACTTCGGGTTCCTCCTCGACCTTAGCGACTACATGATAAGAACAATGTATGTATTAATTAAATGTTTTTGTATTAACTTTGAAGTTGTGAAGTCTATAACCTTTACTAGATAGACCTAATGACTGTGAAACTTTTACTGTGGCTTGGTTACAACCTAAACAGAGACTTGGTCAAGTTTTAGTTGCAGCAAAGCTCATTTGAGCCCTCCACAAATAATTATGTCCTTGACCTTAATTAAAGGCTTTTAGGGTGTTCTAGGTATTTTCATGAAACAAACTATGACTTTCTGAAAACTAGATTTTCAGAGGGTTCTAATGGAATTGGTCTCACTTAATTTGGAAGTCTCTAACTAAAGATATGAGCTAAACAATTTCAGAGAAAATTCTGAAAATGTTTCTGAACATTTTCTATTTTCTCTGGAACAGTTTTACTAATCACACCATTAGGTGGACTAAATGAGCTCAAATGGATCTGAAATTTTTATGGTAGTTCAAGGATATTTTGGTGAACATCTCAGCAAAATTTCAGGATTTTCCTCCAAATGATTCTCCAGTTAAAATTCCTAACAGTTTAAACTTTAAGGAATTAATTCTGGAGAATTAAGGAATTTCATGAAGTGACACTTGATTTTCTGGAAAGTACTCAAAGAGCTGAATCCAGCAAAATTTGGTTCACTCAATTTGGAGCTTTCTAGCCAAAGTTATAAGGATTTGAAGTTTGAAGGAAATCTGAAAATCGGGGAAAAGTTTAAACTCGCGCGTGGGCCCAGGGGACACGCGTCGCACGCCGAAGCGACAACACACCGCGGCCCACAAGGCTTTTGCGCGCCAGCACACCCGATCCCGGCCGCAGCCGGATCCCGATTCAAAATATCGGCCGCTGACAGCTGGGGTCCACCCCCTTCTTCAACCTCGCGACACCCGCGCTCCGCCGCCGAGGGACCTCGCCGGAGAGCTCGCCGCCGGCTGCTGTACAGCTTCAAACTTCTTGATTCTGGCCGCCCCTGCCTACTTTTACTTGGGGAACATGATCCGAGGGTCAGCTGCTCATGACAACGGCCGGAGCATGGTCGGCGACGAGCCGCCATATCGGAACGACTTCGGCCATGTCGGCTGATGCTCCTAGTGCCTCAGCTACTTGGGAAACCGGTCGGGGAGCATCAGTGGACCTCAGAGAAGGTCGACATGAACTCGGGGCAGCTCGGGGAAGGCCCGAAATAGGTCCTCACCGTGCGCCCGATACCCCCCGTGCGTTCCGCCATTAGTAGACCTTGAATTACGCCGGGCACAGAAGTTCTCCGGCCCAGAGTTGTGAAGGCAACTTGTGCGTCACCGTGTCTAGTTCGTGTGGGAGTGGCCTGAGGCCCTCTAATCCTTTCTAGAGCACGAATTAAACAGAATCGTACCCGAGGGTCGTTCTGCACACAGAAAGGGGAAAAGTGGAAATTCGCCGCCGGTGAGCAACCACTCGAGCTGTGGCTCGGGGATGAGCAGCACCGATCACTTGCGCGTCCAAGGGTGCCTTGGCTCGGGCGTGATAACGCCCAGGTTGGGCTGTCCACGAGAGCCCGAGGTGCGGCGGTTTCCAGTTCCGAGTTTGATCTTTCGGCACAGCCGATATCACTCGGTTTCAATCGATTTCTATCAATGGGAAGGATGGAGGATGGTTGCTAGTACCTCGCTGGGACCTTGGAATGGAAAGAGGGAGCTGCGATCGGCTTGATCAAGCAGGAACTCGAGCGGCGGCGATGGCAGTGGGAAAAGCAGTCGCGCACGTCGGTAGCTCGGGGAAATGGTGACTGAAGCACGCCGGGGAGGGAATAAATAGCTCGGCCGGCTGGCCTCCGGCTTGGGGCACGCAGCAGGAGCTGGCGCCGGCCGGCCCCTTCGGTGGCGCGCGCGCACAACAGCCGGGAACCGACTGAACTGTGGTTCAGTCGGTTTGCTTTGAGGCTGAGGCTGACATGTGGGTCCCACTCCTCTTTTAACCTCTGAAATTTATTCCTAACAGCTGTGGTAAACAGTGAACCCTATTCTACCCTTGGCAACTCAAATTATTCACCCAAGAGCCATTTGAATTGATCAAAGTTCAAATGAGGTTTGGTTTGAATGAATTTCAGCACAAGTGCAGTTTGAAATTCAAATAAAGTTTGAATTTCTCCCCCTTAGCTCATGTCAAGATCAACTCCAAATGGAGTGAAAATTGGTGTGTGAGCTCACAAAAATGTGCTGAGCAAGAATATGCCTTCCACTTTTAAATTCAGTGGGTGAAAACAGTTTGAATTTGAATATGTTTTCAAACTGCCCCTTTCCTATCTACACCCAAGATGACCTCAAAAATGTTTTGAATTTGGGTGAAACTTGGCATGGACATCCTTGGCAAAGTGTAGGAGTTTTCATATGTCCAGCCCATCTATATCACATGTGGGAAGTACCACTTTTGCAATGTGTGAGTTTGTTCCCTAATGAGCATGTTGATAATTGTTACTTGCTCTTTATTTGTGTTCATCATTTTTCCTCAAATGAGGTGTGTGGTGTGGGGATGAACACTGCAAATGGGTGTCAAAAACTGAGGCCCTTACATTCCTTCCCCCTTAAAAGAATCTCGTCCCGAGATTATAAGGTGAAAATGAGAGAGAGGACGGTGGAAAAATTACCGGATATGCGACGTGAGAAAGTCGGGGTAGTTAGTGCGAAGGAATTCTTCGCTCTCCCATGTCGCTTCGTCCATGGAGTGATTACTCCATAGAACCTTGTAGAACCACAACGTACGGTTGCGTGTGGTTCGGGCCTTTTCATCAATAATCTGCACCGGTTCCTCCCGATAGGTGAGATCCGGTTGCAGTTCTTCAATGTCTTCCAGCTGAACGGTAGTTGATAGCTTGAGACACTTCCTCAGCTGGGAAATGTGAAAGACGTCGTGCACACCGGAAAGTGCTTCTGGTAATCTTAGCCGGTATGCCACCGATCCACATCTTTCGGTAATCTGGAATGGACCGATGAATCGGGGTGCCAACTTTCCTCTCACCCCAAATCTGTTTACGCCCTTCATTGGAGACACTCGTAGGTATACGTGATCTCCAACTTCGAATTGTAATGGGCGCCTTCTCCGGTCCGCATACTGTTTCTGTCGGGATTGAGCGGCTTTTAGGTTCGCTTGAATTAATCGAACCTTTTCTTCCGCGTTGTTGACAAGATCAATCCCGAAGGTAACCCTCTCGCCAGATTCACACCAGTTCAGTGGTGTGCGGCATTCCCTGCCGTATAGCGCCTCGTAGGGCGCCATCTTGATGCTGGCTTGGTACCCATTGTTGTACGAGAACTCGGCTAATGGCAAGTGATCATCCCAATTCTTGCCGTGGTCGATAGCGCAAGCTCGTAGCATGTCTTCTAGGATTTGATTTACCCGCTCCGTTTGCCCATCCGTCTGCGGGTGGTAGGCTGAACTACGGATCAGCTTCGTCCCCAAGGCAGCGTGGAGCTGCTCCCAAAAACGGGACACAAATAAAGTGCCCCGGTCCGATACGATGGTACGGGGTACGCCGTATAAGCATAGGATCCGTGAGATGTACAGTTCAGCGTACTTCTTGGCGTTGTAGTTGGTGTTGACCGGGATGAAATGGGCAACTTTGGTGAGCCGATCGACGATCACCCACACAGAATCATGTTTCTGTAAGGTGGTGGGTAAACCGACGACGAAATCCATGCTCACGTCCTCCCACTTCCAGGCAGGAATGCCCAGTGGTTGCAGCAGTCCCGGTTTCCGCATGTGGTCTGCCTTCACCCGTCGACATGTATCACACTCGGACACGTATTTTGCAGTCTCTCGCTTCATCCGTGTCCACCAAAACTTGCTTCTGAGTTCTTGATACATCTTGTTGCTGCCGGGGTGAATAGAAAACTTTGATAAGTGAGCCTCATCAAAGATTTTCTTCCGTAACTCCGGGTTTCGGGGTACGACGATCCGGTCCTTGAACCATAGGACGCCGTCTCCGTCCTTCCGGAAACATTTCAACTCCCCACTGTCTACACGTCTCCGCAAATGTGACATGCCCTTGTCATTCTTCTGGGCTGCCGCTATCTCTTCACGGATGGTGGGGATCAAAGCTAGGTTGTAGAGAGCCCCATGTGGAATCACATGTAGTGGTGGTTCGCTCTCTTCCAACGGTGTGATGGTCAGATTATTGACGTGTGACTTGCGGCTTAGCGCGTCTGCCACAACGTTTGCCTTGCCCGGATGATAATGGATCTCTATCTCGTAATCCTTTATCAGTTCCAACCATCTTCGTTGCCTCATGTTCAGCTCCTTCTGAGTGAAGATGTACTTGAGGCTTTTGTGGTCGGTATATAAATGTACGAGGTTACCGAGTAGGTAGTGCCTCCACATTTTCAGTGCAAGTACCACGGCAGCGAGCTCCAAATCGTGAGTTGGATAATTTTGCTCATGGTTCCTAAGCTGTCGTGATCCATACGCAACCACTCTTCGGTCTTGCATCAGCACACATCCGAGCCCAATGCCGGATGCATCGCAGTACACATCGAACGGTTTTGTTGTGTCTGGCTGCGCCAAAACCGGTGCTGATGTTAGGTGCTTGACTAAAGCCTTGAATGCTGCTTCACATGCTGGACTCCAAACATATTTGGTAGCCTTCTTCAGCAGCTCTGTTATTGGCTTGGCAATCTTCGAGAAGTTCGGAATGAACCTCCGATAATATCCCGCGAGTCCGAGGAAACTCCGTACCTCATGAACAGTTCTCGGGGATTTCCAATTCAGCACTTGCGTGATTTTGCTCGGGTCCACAGCGATACCCTCCGCTGAGATGATATGCCCGAGGAAAGGCACTTGCGATATCCAAAACTCGCATTTGCTGAACTTTGCGTATAACTTGTGATCCCGCAGCCGTTGCAAGACTATACGCAGATGTTTCTTGTGATCTTCCTCCGACTTGGAATATACCAGGATGTCGTCGATGAAGACCACGACAAACTTGTCCAGCTCCGGCATGAACACCGAGTTCATTAAGTACATGAAGTGAGCTGGAGCATTGGTGAGGCCAAAGGACATGACCAGGTACTCATAAAGTCCGTACCTTGTCGAAAAAGCTGTCTTTGGAATGTCCTCAGCCCTGATCTTAATCTGATGGTACCCGGATCTTAAATCCATCTTGGAAAAGACCTTTGCTTCGACCAACTGATCAAACAACATGTCGATCCGTGGCAACGGGTACTTGTTCTTGATGGTTACGGCATTTAATGGACGGTAGTCCACGCAAAGCCGCAACGTTTCATCCTTCTTTTTGACAAATAATGCCGAACAGCCCCATGGCGAGGAGCTCGGCCTAATAAAACCCTTCTCCAGAAGGTCCGTGAGCTGAATCTTCAGTTCCGCCAACTCCTTGGGCGCCATCTTGTACGGCCTTCGGGATATTGGCATGGTTCCCGGTGCAAGTTCAATCTTGAACTCCACCTCTCTATCGGGTGGCATCCCCGGCAAATCATCCGGGAATACATCAGGAAATTCTCGGACCACTGGAATATCTTCCAATCTGATGGTTGTGGCTTGATAGACACTTGGAAGTTTTATTTCTGGACTGTCCAGAAATAATGAGTGAGAACCGTGCACTCCTGAGTTTAAGTGCACGACTCGGAGGACGGTGTCTAAAACAGCGCCGTGGCGGGTTAACCACGACATCCCTAGGATGACATCGACCTTCTGTCCCTCTAAGATAATGAGAGACGTGGGGTACACTCTACCCGCTAAGCATAATGGTGCTTTGGAGACCATTACGCTTGCTGAAATCTTCCCACCCGGTGAACAAATTAAATATGGACTATCGGTGGGTAGTATTGGCAAGCTGTGTTTAGCAATGAAAGCTTGGCTAATAAAATTATGCGTGGCGCCTGAATCAAATAGTACTATAGCGGGATGCTGGTGGAGTTGGAACATACCCGCAAGGATTGGCTCGCCCTCCGGCACGTCCTCAATGGCAAGCTGGTGGACAGTGCCGGGCCTAGGGTTTGCCCGCCGCGCATTAGTAGGGTTCCGGGGTTGATTCCTCCCCGGAAACTGTGGTACCACTCCGCCGCCTTGCCTCTCCGGGCAACTGCTCGCGAAGTGTCCTGGACGACCACACTTGTAACATGTGGCCGCTGCTGGTGGAGTACTTGGTGGACGAAAGCCCGGCATGCGTTGCGGAGGTGCAAACGCACGCGGCATCGCCCGCTGCTGCTGTTGTTGTTGCGGTGGTGCTGGCAGTGCCGGCCGGAATGCCGGTAAAGAATACGGCCGACCGCGGAACGGCATCGACCGCTGTGGTGGCTGCCAGCGCGGACCTGATGGTGGGCGATTCACCATCCGAAACTTCTGAGAAGGACCGCCTCCTTCTCCGCTGCTCTGCGGCGCGCTTCGCTTTCGCTCTGCCGCCGCCAACTCCTTGCCGGAGTCTTCCTGAACAATCGCAGCATCAATTATGTCGTTGAGGCTGCCGCGATTGAACATCGCCAGCTTGTCCTTCAGGAGCGGGTTAAGCCCCTGGTAAAAGTGGTCCCGCCGCTTCTCGTCCGTATCTGCGTGATACGACGCGTAGAGTGCGAGATCGTTGAACGCTCTGGAGTACTCCAGCGCGTTCCGGCTCCCTTGTTGCAGGTGTAGGAATTCCTGCGTCTTCCTCTTCATCAAACCGGGCGGTATATGATAGGCCCGGAAGGCCGTCCGGAACTCCGCCCAGGTCATCACTCGGTCGGTGGGTTGTGAAGCACAAAAGTTGGCCCACCACGCGCTCGCGGATCCTTGGAGCTGCTGGACCGCGAACTGAGTCTTGCGATGCTCGCTGATTTGGAGCAGCCCGAACTTCATCTCTATGGCGCGGAGCCAGTTGTCCGCGTCAAGTGGTTCATCCGCCCTTGAGAATACAGGGGGATGAGTCGCCAGGAAGTCAGAGTAGGAGCTCTGTTGGCGCTCCTCACGATCTTGACGTCTCTCTGGGCGAGACGTATTCGCAATTAACGTTTGCAGCAGCTCTGTACGCTGCTGATGTGAACCCGCCATTGCCGCGACAATGTCGGCCAATGTAACCGTTGGCAGTGGCGGTGGCGGTGTTTGCTGTTGCTGTTGCTGCTGCTGTCCCGAGGAGTCCTCGGGAGGTGGTTGGGAGGTCTCTCCCCCTTGGCTAGTACCCCCAACATCGGGGTTGGCACGAGTACGCGTCATTCTGAAATTCAACACAGCAGCAATTAGCACATGTCTTACTCAAAATTCCATAAACAGGAGTAAGTATTGAAGCGACGCATGATTAACTTGCACAACATTCACATATATTGATAAAGCATAAACTTTATACAAGATACATTATTCTCGGATCTCCGAGAAGTCGTGCTCATGTCGTCACTACCTATACATACGCTACTGTCTACACGACATGTCACCGATTACAAAAGTTGGGTTACGCTACCCTAGCTGCCCTACTTGGCAACCGTAACCCCCTACTCGGAGTAGAACTCGACCTCCTGTGGGTCGTCCTCCTCCGGTACCTCTGCTGGTGGCTCGGGGTCTACCACCTCTTCTCCCATTCCAGGTTCTCCTATGGCTGGAAGACCCAAGACTACCGGTACGCCCAATACCGGGGGCACGAGGTCCTGCAATGCATGCACCTCGTCCATAGCCTGGTTGTAGTCCTCTTCCCAGCCTTGTCCTTCCTCAATAGCGTCGTCCCGCTCTTGAGCAAGGTCCTCATTCTGCTGGGTTAGGGTCTGCACCAGCTCTTGCAACGCCGCAATGTCAACACGGCTCTTCTTCTTTGCCTTCTTCAGACGACGCAACTGATTGTGTTGTTCATTCAGTCGCTTGATCGTCGGAAGGAGCACATTGCGGAGTGCACTGTGAGCACTCTCAAAATGATCTCCACGGCTTGTGCTCTCCTTGAGCTTGGTGGCGAGATGCTCCGTATGAACAGCTTGACTGTCCATCACAGCGTTTCCCGCCCTCATTTGGAGGCTGAGATTTGCCTCCGCGGGGTTGTACCTTGGGCAACTCGGGTTTGTTGCCTCTAGGTACCTCTCTTCCCACACATGCTGAGCTCGTCCCTCCACCGGAACGAGTGCGTATGGAGTTCCCTCCATAGCCTGTACGTGTAGTTGGCAGAAACGTGACATAGTGTCACGGGCTGCCACTTGCCACATCCCTTCCGGTTGTCTTCCTCTCACCGTGACGGTGAATGGCACCCAACCGGGTGGCGTAGGCCCTGCAGGAACCTCGGCATGGATCGTCCACGTCTTGTTCCCCTCTTCGCCTTCTTCCTTGGCGAAGTATTGCGGCATCTGGTTGTACCCGAAATATTGGAGCATTAGCCACAATGCTCCCGGGTAGCCGCTACGGTCAGAGCAGTGGGAAACTACCCACCCGTTCTCCAACCGTTTATCTGCTGCCATCTGTAAAAATATATTTGAGAAATGTCAAATATTTATTTAAACAGTAAACCATTGAGTTATAACATAAGATATGTCATTGAACCCTTAACACTTGGAAACATAGTTCAAATTTTTAAACAAATTTGACTGCTGATCTGCTGTTCCCATGACAGCCCTGACCAGTTTCCATATCAATCTGATTTAGGCCAGGTTAAAAGCAAAACCAGTCCTGGAGCTCAACATCAAAGTTAAAGTTAACTTCAATAGCTTTCCAGAAAGTATTTGGTTGGCCTAAGATCTGCTCTGGTTCAAAAGTTATGAGATGTCAAAGTTAACAGAATTTCTGGGAACAATTGGACAGCACCTCCCTGCCTTAGGTACTGATTTGATCCAAGAATTCCAGTTAATTCTGTTCCTAATCTGACCAAACTTTCTGTTACAAAGTTGTAACCCATCTCATAAGCTTCCCAGAACCACCTCATTTTCTATTTTTGGATTTTTATGCAGGAAGTTATGCTTAATTTACAGAGAGTCTACAGAGAGTCTTTGCTCCGTCCTGTTTTCTGGACAGTTTCAACTCTACTGCATTTTTCGAGTGGTTAAGGGATGAAACACCTCTGGAACTCAACAGAAAAGTTGTAAAGCTCCTCCAAAGCTTTCCAGAAATGTATCATACGACCCCAACCTTGAAAGAACTCAACCTCTAACCTCTGATTAACTTCAGCCTTGATTTAGCTGAAAACAGAGTGCTCTGTCCTTAACATCCTATAAGTTGAAAACTTATTAACTTTGAATATCCTGTTCAAGGGAAGGAGTTACATCAAGTTTTACTACTTTGGATCAAAACCTTCAAGTTTTTAAATGAAGTTGTTCATTTAGTTGGGTGTGACGTCGAGGCGTCACCAGATCATGTCGGTACTACGTCCTCACAAAGGAAAAACCTATACCGGATTTAGCCGGCTTCGTTAGTTCAGTGGCACTACTCGTCACTCGCACACGGATGCTACACGTCTACCGTTTCGTGGTAAGGCTACCTGCAGAAACTCAAACAATCATCAGACTCGGCTGCACACCGAGCCCGGAATCCATACAGTTTGTGCACCCGGCCGTCATCACTCGCCCGGATGTTCTCAAGCCAAACACGCCTTGAGTTACGTGTTCACGTTTCAGACCACGTGACGGGGTCTCCCATGTTGCACCACGCACGCCAGGGACAGACGTTGCTCGAATACCCCAAACGACATGAAGAGTCGTAGAGGATATCAAAGCGGGTCGGGTTACCTGCCACCCGTGGGGCTCCACCCTTCAGCTTGTGCGCACTGGTGGACAGCGCTTACGTGCACCCCCCAAGACATGAACGTCCCGAGATGCACGATTTTCCGACATAACAAATAAGTTAATAAGCCACTTTCTATATACTAATAACATCCTTATACGGGCTACTAACTCGTTCCTCACTGGATTTTTGAAAAAGAAGACCTTTGTACTGTGTTAAACCTCAAGCGAGCTCTGATACCACGCTGACACGACCCCACTGGTCCTGTCGAGCCAGGATCACGCTGAGGGGTGCTGCGTTGCACAACACCGTATAACACACGTCAAAGGTACAAAGCGGAAGCGGAAGCTTTATTACATAAACAAGTTTATTAACATGTTTACATCAAAATAAGTTTAGTCCACACTCGCGGGCGTAGACTAAGCATCAAGTGCACGTTCAGCCCTCGAACGTGTCCTTGCTAGCACACTCGCACACTAACTCTGCGGCGTGCACGACTCCCACTCGACGGGGTTCCCCTCCTGGGGTTCCGTCTCCTCTTCGGGAGTCCCTTCCTCATAGAACCCTGCAAAAGCTTCAAACACAAGCAGTGAGCACGAAGGCTCAGCAAGTCTGACCCGTCTCACCTAAACATGAAACTTCTACATGAGGGTGATGGGTTGTATGAGGTAAAAATCATTTGCAAGGACTCGCCTAATTAGTAGAACCTTACTTTCAAGTTTTAGCAGCAGGTTGTGGAGAACTTTACGCTAAGGCACATGAGAGAGCCGCAATCAAACAAGAAACGCATTTCTCTCATGTACTTTGCCCAAAGTTGAAAAGAACTTTAGTTAGCACTAAGCTACAACATATCATTAACAATCAATATCCAACTTTCAATCAGCAACATTTTAACATGTAACTAGCCTGTTCTTTCTACGTCACGGTACAGTGAACAAGTGGTACTCACTGACCGCGAGGGACGGCGATTATAATCGATTTACACCTGCAGGGTTACCCGAACAACCCGTCACGTACGCCCGTACTCGATGTTGCCTACAACAACCATCACGGACGCCGTACGCGACTACCTTTCACCCGTTAGCCAAATATTGAACCGGTCCCATCGTCCCGAGCAAGAGGTCCCTGCACGCGCATCTCTGTGCCGCCAGCTGATTTACACCTCGAGCTCTCAACCTACCCTCTGAACGACGGGCAATGCCTCAATACCCAGCTACCCGAGTTACATCAGTTTCCCGGTTCCCATATAGCCGGTAGGTCTTCGGTACTGTTCTAGCTTGTTCAACAGGCCCGCACACGGCTCGGTCCTCAATCGACACAAGCGGAGCTACAGCACACAGGCCCCAAAGTCCTGCTGCCCTTACTCTCCGCTCGGTCTCATTTTCTTGCCATGTGTATCATGTGCTATTTCTACCCGAGCAATGTGCCTCTAGCCTATTCTCGCGAGTAGTTCCAACTACTCGACTTGTACCGAATCCTACTCTATCCTAGCAATGCAGTGGCTAACGGGGTTTGCAATCCTAAACCCCAACCCATGGTTTTCTTGGCTATGCAGTGGGGTTTCCAAACAAGACTCTGATGCACAACATAAAGAAAACAAGTATGTGCTCAAAACAATAAAAATTTATAAAATGGTTAATGCAAACCGGGGCTTGCCTTGCTGCTCTTGGTCGTAGGCTAGCTGTTCCTCCGGAGTAACGAAGTCTAGGACTTCGGGTTCCTCCTCGAC
Source organism: Neostapfia colusana (assembly GCA_030760725.1). NCBI lineage: Eukaryota > Viridiplantae > Streptophyta > Magnoliopsida > Poales > Poaceae > Neostapfia > Neostapfia colusana. The sequence goes on along the minus strand of JASWHV010000007.1, from coordinate 94,696,036 downwards.
CTTAGCGACTACATGATAAGAACAATGTATGTATTAATTAAATGTTTTTGTATTAACTTTGAAGTTGTGAAGTCTATAACCTTTACTAGATAGACCTAATGACTGTGAAACTTTTACTGTGGCTTGGTTACAACCTAAACAGAGACTTGGTCAAGTTTTAGTTGCAGCAAAGCTCATTTGAGCCCTCCACAAATAATTATGTCCTTGACCTTAATTAAAGGCTTTTAGGGTGTTCTAGGTATTTTCATGAAACAAACTATGACTTTCTGAAAACTAGATTTTCAGAGGGTTCTAATGGAATTGGTCTCACTTAATTTGGAAGTCTCTAACTAAAGATATGAGCTAAACAATTTCAGAGAAAATTCTGAAAATGTTTCTGAACATTTTCTATTTTCTCTGGAACAGTTTTACTAATCACACCATTAGGTGGACTAAATGAGCTCAAATGGATCTGAAATTTTTATGGTAGTTCAAGGATATTTTGGTGAACATCTCAGCAAAATTTCAGGATTTTCCTCCAAATGATTCTCCAGTTAAAATTCCTAACAGTTTAAACTTTAAGGAATTAATTCTGGAGAATTAAGGAATTTCATGAAGTGACACTTGATTTTCTGGAAAGTACTCAAAGAGCTGAATCCAGCAAAATTTGGTTCACTCAATTTGGAGCTTTCTAGCCAAAGTTATAAGGATTTGAAGTTTGAAGGAAATCTGAAAATCGGGGAAAAGTTTAAACTCGCGCGTGGGCCCAGGGGACACGCGTCGCACGCCGAAGCGACAACACACCGCGGCCCACAAGGCTTTTGTGCGCCAGCACACCCGATCCCGGCCGCAGCCGGATCCCGATTCAAAATATCGGCCGCTGACAGCTGGGGTCCACCCCCTTCTTCAACCTCGCGACACCCGCGCTCCGCCGCCGAGGGACCTCGCCGGAGAGCTCGCCGCCGGCTGCTGTACAGCTTCAAACTTCTTGATTCTGGCCGCCCCTGCCTACTTTTACTTGGGGAACATGATCCGAGGGTCAGCTGCTCATGACAACGGCCGGAGCATGGTCGGCGACGAGCCGCCATATCGGAACGACTTCGGCCATGTCGGCTGATGCTCCTAGTGCCTCAGCTACTTGGGAAACCGGTCGGGGAGCATCAGTGGACCTCAGAGAAGGTCGACATGAACTCGGGGCAGCTCGGGGAAGGCCCGAAATAGGTCCTCACCGTGCGCCCGATACCCCCCGTGCGTTCCGCCATTAGTAGACCTTGAATTACGCCGGGCACAGAAGTTCTCCGGCCCAGAGTTGTGAAGGCAACTTGTGCGTCACCGTGTCTAGTTCGTGTGGGAGTGGCCTGAGGCCCTCTAATCCTTTCTAGAGCACGAATTAAACAGAATCGTACCCGAGGGTCGTTCTGCACACAGAAAGGGGAAAAGTGGAAATTCGCCGCCGGTGAGCAACCACTCGAGCTGTGGCTCGGGGATGAGCAGCACCGATCACTTGCGCGTCCAAGGGTGCCTTGGCTCGGGCGTGATAACGCCCAGGTTGGGCTGTCCACGAGAGCCCGAGGTGCGGCGGTTTCCAGTTCCGAGTTTGATCTTGCGGCACAGCCGATATCACTCGGTTTCAATCGATTTCTATCAATGGGAAGGATGGAGGATGGTTGCTAGTACCTCGCTGGGACCTTGGAATGGAAAGAGGGAGCTGCGATCGGCTTGATCAAGCAGGAACTCGAGCGGCGGCGATGGCAGTGGGAAAAGCAGTCGCGCACGTCGGTAGCTCGGGGAAATGGTGACTGAAGCACGCCGGGGAGGGAATAAATAGCTCGGCCGGCTGGCCTCCGGCTTGGGGCACGCAGCAGGAGCTGGCGCCGGCCGGCCCCTTCGGTGGCGCGCGCGCACAACAGCCGGGAACCGACTGAACTGTGGTTCAGTCGGTTTGCTTTGAGGCTGAGGCTGACATGTGGGTCCCACTCCTCTTTTAACCTCTGAAATTTATTCCTAACAGCTGTGGTAAACAGTGAACCCTATTCTACCCTTGGCAACTCAAATTATTCACCCAAGAGCCATTTGAATTGATCAAAGTTCAAATGAGGTTTGGTTTGAATGAATTTCAGCACAAGTGCAGTTTGAAATTCAAATAAAGTTTGAATTTCTCCCCCTTAGCTCATGTCAAGATCAACTCCAAATGGAGTGAAAATTGGTGTGTGAGCTCACAAAAATGTGCTGAGCAAGAATATGCCTTCCACTTTTAAATTCAGTGGGTGAAAACAGTTTGAATTTGAATATGTTTTCAAACTGCCCCTTTCCTATCTACACCCAAGATGACCTCAAAAATGTTTTGAATTTGGGTGAAACTTGGCATGGACATCCTTGGCAAAGTGTAGGAGTTTTCATATGTCCAGCCCATCTATATCACATGTGGGAAGTACCACTTTTGCAATGTGTGAGTTTGTTCCCTAATGAGCATGTTGATAATTGTTACTTGCTCTTTATTTGTGTTCATCATTTTTCCTCAAATGAGGTGTGTGGTGTGGGGATGAACACTGCAAATGGGTGTCAAAAACTGAGGCCCTTACATGAAACATCATTTATTACAAGCCGGGTGTCGAATATAATTAAGTCTTACATAGGATATGTCTCGATAATAAGTTTATAACAAGTAAATAAAATAGCAGCGGAATATTATTCTCGTGGGCTCCGTCACAGGCGTTGCCCGGGGGCTCCATGAACCTAGAAACATTCTTCGAGTCCAAAGTCTTGATCATTAAACACCATGTCATTCTCTTGACCTGAGCAGCAATATAAACCAACAAATATGCAAGGTTGAGTACCGATGGTACTCAGCAAGTGTGAGAAAGTTATGTCATGCATGGCTAGAACAAGGAGAGGTTGAACTCATTGTTGAAGCACTACGCAATTAACACCTACCACCTTAGCTTATTAAGCACCTTCATTACTACACAGGTGAAATGGTCCCAATCTCCTATCCCATCATCATAATCAATTAACCATAACATCATTTCCAATGTTAAGCTCCCCGCTTAACATCCACAACCCCCAAGGACATCATCCTCTAATCATGAATACGTCCAAGCCGCTCTTGACCGTGAGCACGGCTGTCATGACAGTTTTGACTCTGCAGAGTTTGCACAACTGTACCCACATGTAGTGATTTCATCCCCCGTCGCCGGGTGGACTAAAAGAACCTCCATTATGCCAGTGGCTACGAACCACATTCACACTTCCCAGGTGTGTAGCCAGGAGATCAATACGAAGCCTTTACAAAGGTATTCCCGACGAGCGTGGGCCCACTAAGGTTTCACCCCTAACAGCATACAAGAGGCTCCAACCCCGCTGCAGTGGCCCCCTCTTGAGCCTTGCTGTTCATATGGTAGTTCAGCTGACACCTATTACCCGCACCATCCAACACACCCATACTACGCCGGGATACACCTAATTAATTGGCCAAGCTGCCCCATCTCAGCATGTGGTTGGCACGGTAAAGCCAGGTTACATGCTCCATGAACCTGTCCTTAGGATCCAGGCAAGTACTAAACACAAACCCGAGTCTCGTGCACCCAGCACCAACCAAAACATCCAACTTGCCTTGATCCCTACCTCTACATAACTCATAATATCTCATTCAATAGTAAGGTAAGCAAGTTGATGATATCATATCCCACTTACCCCATTCTAAGCATGGCTAAGCATAAGTAATATGAATGAATGACATAATAAAGCAAATCCCAACCCAAGCTTCAAGGAAAACAAGGTAATGCAATTCTAGGGAAACTTCCTAGCATTGGTTTCATAATTCAATTGACAATGCAAATAATTCTATCTACACATCCTAGTATAGGAACAAAGTGGTCAAGGACACTTGCCTTCTTCTTGCTGCTCTGAGAATGGAAAGTCTTGGTCTTGGAAGGGAAGAACTTGCTCTGGGGCAGGTTCTATTCATGCCAACACACATAACAAAAGAAAACAACAATACATAAGACATAGTTCACACGTTCACTTCATACAACCACACATTCACATCTATGTAAGTCATTCACATTTCTATGTGTTGTGGTTACTCTATGTGTGTTGATTTTTGGCTTACATGCACTTTTAAACATGTGCATATGATTTCTAACTTTTGGTATTCAGATTTATGTTTGCACACTATATATGAATTTCAAATTTGAACGAATTCCTTATATTCAATTGATACACATCTTAGCTACCAATTATGCATGAAAGGTATTTTCCTACTTCAAATGGGTTTTCAGATCCCCTACCAAATCCTAAACTGAAATCCTTGGATTTGGAAACTTCATTTATCATTTTCTAGTTATGCATACCTAGTTGCTATATTTTCAGATTTATTTCCTATGCCTAAATGTGAAATTTATTATGAAAATAGTAAGACACCTCATCTAAACAGAATAGGTTCTGATATAAAATATTAAATAATATATTTCTGAACTTCTCCTCTGATGTGAACTAATTTAAATCTATTTTACCCATTTTCAAAATTATTTATTAACCTAAAAATGTGTTCCTAGAACTAATAAACATGAACACACCCAAACAGATTTCATTTCAACCTAAAATTTATTTCTAGTTCATTCTAAAGTTTTCCAAGTGTTAGTAGAGTTTAAACTTGAATTTACAATGTGTTTGGATTTCCTTTTAAATTTAAATCCTAGTCGCACATTCAAATTTCTAAATTAATTATCATATACGGTTAAAAAGTTAAGTTCACCCTACTACAGGGTCTAATTTATTATTTTAAGAATTTCCAGGAGCCTAACTATGCATAACAGAGGGGTTTTGCTAATTTTTATTAAGTCCAGGGGCTAAAACTGATTTTTAATTGAATTTACAGGAATTTCTAAAGTTCCAGGGGCTAGATCAGAAGTTTCCGGGGCTAGCTCGTATTTTCCGAGATCCCCAGGGGGTAGCGCGTAAAAATTCCGGCCTTTATAACGCTGGGCTGACGTGGACCGTCCGATTTAAAACAGACGGCTCAGATTAGATCGCCGAACCGGTACGCGCGGGTTTTAATTCCACCGTGCGATTTAAAATAGACGGCGCACATGCGGCCACGTCGCTCTGACCGAGCGCGGGCGGCGCTGCCCGGCGGCGAACGGCGGCGGGAGGTGGCGATCTCGCCGGAAAACTTCGGATCTTCGTCTATTCTTCCTAAAACTGGGATTTCATGGCATAGATCGGTAGAGGGGAGGTCGGTGATCTCACCTCGGGGTTTTTCTTGAGCTCGGAGGTCCTGGAAAGCGGTCGGCGACGAGGTCCGAGGTGAATTCACAGCGATGCTCGTCGGCTAGGTGTTTGAAGCGCAAACCCCCGAGTTTTCTGCACCTGCGTGATTCCACGGAGGCGGTGGAACACGATCGGCGCGTTAGATCATAGAACCCGATCAAAGATCGAGAGAAAACGGTGATCGGAGCTTCGGTTCTCACCGGGAGGAAAAACAGCCAATCAAGGGTGAGAAAATGGGACGATGCCGGTGTTTATATAGCCGGGGAAGGGCGGCGTTCGGTTGTGATCGAGTTTGAGTCGTCCAGAACCGAAATTCGGCTGGGATACGCGGGTATCCGGGGTGGTTTTGATTCGGGGGAGGAGAGGAGTCCCGGTCGACCGAGCGAGCGCGCGAGGAGGAAGAAGATGGGGGGCCCCACATGTCAGTGAGAAGAGAACGGGGTGCGCGGCTGCGGGCTGGCGCGGGGGCGAGGTGGGCCGGCTGGTGGGTTTCGGCCCACTGGCCGGGTTTTCTGTTTTTCTTTTTCTTTTTCCATTTTTTTTCTAGTTTGAATTTGAATTTGAATTCCAACTTAAATTTGAATTTCTGCACCACATGCAATACGTCCAAAATTTTTTAAATTCCCCTCTTAACAGGATTTTGGGGTGTTACACTTGCGTAGCGTCAATGTTAATTTTTTAGATGCTTAAAACGCTAGGCAATTACTAAGTGCATTAGACATGTCAATTTGGGAGATTAAAGTAACATCCATACGTGAATCCACTGTCATGAGTACTCTTACATTAGGTGTGCTTATTGTAAGCTAAAAACTCATCAAATTGACATTATATCACGTAAGAACCCAAGTAAGACTATTGCATTTGTATCACAATGTGATATGCCTAGCTCTGGCCAATCATCAAGCAATACACTTGCTTTGCTATATTCACTAACCCTGGAACAGATTGAGGAGTTTCCAGAGGAGGAGCTAGTACTTCTTTCTACTAGGTTCTCAAAAGCAATGCAAAATGTGAGAACTAGAAGGAGAAGAAGCTCTGGACCTCAACGATGCTTTGAATGTGGTAAGACAGGACACTTTCGTACAGATTGCCCTAACCTTTCAGGTCCTTCTAACCGTGATGAAAAGCAGAATAAAGTCAAGTTCTCTTTTGGCAACACCAACAAGAAAAAGAAGGGTTTTACAGGACGCAAACTGATAAACAGTTTCATCACCACACGTCAAGAACTTGGCTCGAGTGATGTAGACATTGGAAGTGATGAAGATGAAGATGATCTGGCAAACTTGTGCTTGATGGCGGGCAAATCAAAATCAAGTATGGAGGATGCAGAACACAACAGTGACAATGAAGAGGTATGTCCTACTTGCGAAGAAATGTGTGATGCTATTTCTCGTGCCACTATTATTGTTAAGAAAAAGGACAAAAAGCTTAGGGACAATGCTGTTAAAATTGAGTCACTAGAATCTGAAATTAATCGTTTGAAATTCTTGATTCCTAGTGATGATTCTTGTTCCTCATGCGATTTAATATATGAACAATTGTCCTCTCTAAGAAGTGCACACACCACCACACTTGATAAACTTGAACTTGAAATCGAAAAGAACAAAAATCTTGCTGCACTTAATGATAAAAACTTGAAAGATGCTTGTTGTTCTACAATTGATTTGCATTGTTCTACTTGCGATGATCTTGATAAGAAACTAAAAGATGCTATGATAGAAATTTCTATATTGAACAATGCTTTACATTCTCATGAAGTTAAATATTGTTCCAATTGCAAATTAAAAGTAAAAACTTCATGTGAAAATTGCCTTGACCTATCAAATAAACTTGATAACATGCATAGGACATTAGATCGGTTTTGTAATGGGAATAAGAACCTAAAATTGCTGCTGAATTCTTCCAAGTCTTGCAATGATAAAACTGGTTTAGGTTTTGATTCACATGCTCATGCTAAGGAACATCCAACTAAAATTGTAAAATCATTAGGAAGTGGTTTGATTCAAACAGTTCCTAAACAAAAAGAAGTGGTTTTTAAATCTGCAGGAGTGTTGTCACATTCGGGTTCAAATAAGCATACTGCATGCTCATCTAGACATGAACACAAAGTTAAATTTCATTGTACCTATTGTGATAGAGATGGTCAGGTCATAGATTTTTGTTATAGACTAGCTAAACAACATTAAAAGGAAAGAATGCAAGCTAGATCTTATAACTCTCATGCAAAATTTGCTGCACATAATAAACCGAATGTCAGGAATATGCAACCTTCTGTTATGACTCAGAAATATTCAAAGTTTACCTCCGGAGCTTCAGTTTTTGCCTCCGGAACTTCAGTTTTTTCCTCTAGAGCTACTGATTTTCATGCTACACAAGTAACACCTCATAGGTCAGTAGTTAAGAAAAAAAATCTCAAACTTTGACTCATAAACCTGTTGTTTTATCTCAGCTTTCGCATGTTATTCCTGCTGGACATCGTGTGACTCAGTACTGGATTCCTAAATGCCTTTTAACTAACCCCAGTATTGAGCCATCGACGTATTGTGCTTTTATTTAGGTTACACGCTTGAGGAAGGGGAACATTTGGATTGTGGATTCAGGTTGCTCACGCCACATGACCGGTAACAAAGAATGGTTCTCCTCTCTCTCTTTTGTGTCACGTGTAGATAATGTTACTTTTGCCGATAATTCTTCAACTCCTATAATTGCTAAGGGTTCAGTTAGAGTAAATGATCACTACACATTGAAGGATGTGGCACTTGTCAAAAATTTGAAATACAACTTTCTTTCTTTTTCACAATTGCTTGATGAAAATCTGGAAATTATTTTCAATAAAAACTGCTGCAAAGTTGTAGGTATAGATAGTGAGCTTATTTTTAACATGTCTCGGCTTGGAAGAGTTTTTAAAGCTGATTTTGATATGTGTTCCTCTAAGCATAGATGTCTAGTTGCAAATGATTCCAAAGATTTATATTTTTGGCATCGTAGACTTGGTCACATAGGCTTTGATCATCTCACGCGTGTTAGTGCTCTTGATCGCATACGTGGGCTGCCTAAGCTTAAAGGGGACAAAGAAATTGTGTGCTCTTCTTGTCGACATGCTAAGATGGTTGCAGGTTCACATGCTCCTCTCACAATGACCATGACAACTGAACCGGGTTAACTTTTACATCTTGACACTGTAGGACCTTCGCGTGTTCAATCCTTTGGAGGTAAATGGTATGTTCTTGTGATTGTTGATGACTATTCTAGATACTCTTGGGTTTACTTTATGGCATCTAAGAATGAAGCTTTTAGTCACTTTAGAACTTTATTTCTTAGATTATCAATTGATCACCCAGGATCTTTAAGAACAATTAGAAGTGATAATGGAACCAAATTTAAAAATCAATCGTTTGATCACTTTTGTGCTGAAAATGCAATAGATCATCAATTTTCATCACCATATGTACCTCAACAAAATGGTGTTGTAGAGAGAAAGAACAGAACCTTAGTTGAGATTGCTAGGACTATGCTTGATGAATATCAAACTCCTATGAAATTTTGGTCTGATGCAATTGCAACCGCTTGTTATGTCTCAAATCGTGTTTTCTTGCGTGCTAAGCTAGGTAAAACACCATATGAGCTCAGGTTTGGACATAGGCCTAGTGTCACACACTTTAGGGTCTTTGGTTGCAAATGCTTTGTTAGGAAACATGGTAATCTTGATAAATTTGAAGCTAGATCTGTTGATGGCATGTTTCTTGGTTATCCATCTCATACTAGAGGCTACCGTGTGCTTTTACTTGATACTAACAAAATTGTGGAGACTTGTGAGGTTTCTTTTGATGAAGCTAGCCCAGGTACTAGTTCAAATATTGCAGGTCCGGATCCATATCCACAGGGGGGAATATTTTCGTTAAAGAAGAGGAAGAAGTGGTGCTGCTGTCCGAAACTTCAGCAGCTAATGACATTGTTCCAGCTCCTGATCTTGATTCACAGCCAGCACCGACGACCACCATTGCTGGTCCAGATCCTCCTCACGTCACAAGCTCATCTATTTGTGATGAAAATGAAGAAGAAGAAGCTTGTGAAATGTCCATTCCCCTCCGGATTCTCAAAGTCATCCTCCACAACAAATTATTGGAAGCTCGCATGAACGAGTTACACGATCCAGGTTCTTCGACCCCAATTCTCATGCTCATTCTGCTTTTGTTGCTTCTTTTGAACCCAAAGATATATCACACGCACTCACTAATGAATCTTGGATTATTGCCATGCAAGAAGAGTTAGAAAATTTTGAATGAAATAATGTTTGGAAACTTGTACCTCCACCTCAAGGTCACACTTTAATTGGAACTAAATAAGTGTTTAAAAATAAATAAAGTGGGGATGGGGTTGTGGTTAAGAATAAGGCTAGGTTGGTTGCTCAAGGTTTCAAACAAGTTGAAGGTCTAGATTTTGATGAAACTTTTGCTCCTATTGCTAGATTTGAAGCCATAAGAATTTTGTTAGCTTTTGCTGCATCTAAAGGTTTTAAGCTATACCAAATGGATGTTAAAAGTGCTTTTCTTAATGGCTACATAGATGAGGAGTTTTATGTCAAACAACCACCTGGTTTTGAAAATCCAAATTTTCCTACCCCCTAAAACTGAATCTCGCCCTCGAGATTCGATAGAGTGGAGAATATATGAGGGAATTCTGCCTTGAGATCTTCCTCACGCTCCCATGTAGTTTCGGCTTCCGTGTGATGACTCCATTGTACCTTGCACCAACGGATCACTTTGTTCCTCGTGATCCTTCCCTTCACGTCCAAAATTTGGACGGGTGCTCCGCGTAGGTCAGATCCTCTTGAAGCTCGAGCTCATCCATCGGTACTTGTTCTTCCGGTACTCTTAAGCACTTCTTTAGTTGGGACACGTGAAACACGTCGTGTACGTCGGAGAGGTGCGTTGGCAGCTCTAGCTGATAGGCTACTTCTCCTTGCTTGCCCAAAATCTTGAATGGCCCGATGTAGCGAGGTGCTAATTTGCCCTTGACGTTGAACAGTCATTGGCCTCGGATGGGCGATACTTAAAGATACACGAAGTCTCCTACTTCGAAGGTCAATCTTCTTCTCCTATTGTCCTCATAACCTTTTTGTCGTGGCTGAGCAGCATTCAAGTTTTCTTGTATCGTTTGGACTTGCTTCCCGGCCTCTTGCAGCACTTTGGGTCCAAACACCTGACTCTCTCCGGTCTCATTACAGAACAGCGGCATTCTACACCATCTACCGTACAATGCTTCGAAAGGTGACATCTATGTGAGACCTATTTGTGATGTATACATTGGCTTTGACCATAAAAGTTTTGAATACTACCAAAACACCTTTTTAACAAGGTCCGACTCTAGGTCCGAGTTCCTGCAAGGTTCGACGATAGGTCCGACTTGTTTTGGGTAGCTCCGGCAAGGTCCGACGTAAGGTCCGACTTGCTTTCTCTAGGTCTGACTTATTTTGGCTAGGTCCGACTTGTTTTTGCTAGCTCTGGTGCTAGGTCCGACTAGCTTTGGTATGTTCCGTGCTAGGTCCGACTAAGCTTTAGTAAGCTCCGGCGCTGGGTCCGACTAGCTTTGTTAAGCTCCGGTTCAAGGTCCGGTTAGCTTTGGTAAGGTTCGGAGCTTGATTGCAATGGTTCTGCTTTTAACTTACAATGTTCGAACTTGCTTTACTCTTATGTAAAGTTTGCTTAGTATTATTTTACTAAGTTTTTGTTGTGTTTTGGTGGTTATGGCTGATATCATTTTGCTATGGTTTACAACATGCTTATGTGAGGTGCTCATGTAAGATGTTGTAGTTTCGGAACTAACGAGAGTCAAGTCGAGGACTTGTGCTCAGAAGTATTGGTTGTTTATTCATGTGCAGGTGTTGCTTGAGTTCAAGACATATCTGGTGACGGGATCCATTGAACTAGTCTTAGGGAGAAGATGGGGTCCAACAACCAAGTTCGGGAGGAATTGTGGTTGAGTTGATCGGGAGGTTGTGCAGTATGTTTGAATCAAGAACAATGCATATGAAGGTATCTTGGACGTCGTTGGAAGATGTTTGCACATGTGCAAGGATTGCATGGACGTGGCTGCATGGTTACAAGGCGTGATGAAGAGATGTGGACGTAAAGAATTGGTCGGAAAGGTCAAACCGACTAGGTTATGGACTCAAGCTGCGGCTAAGTCGTGTTTGACTCAAATATGGAAAGTTTTGAGTTGGTTATGATAGGATTTCGTGTGGGTCATGAATTTGAGTTATTTTAGAAATGTGAGATACGTTTCTAAGGTGTTTGGAAGTATTAAGATTGCTTCTATCTGCGTATAGAAGAGTCCTAAGCAGTATTGGAAAGTTACAGTTTGAATCCAAGTAGGAGTAGGAGTCATAGTTTGAGTTGGGATTGCCTTAGGGCTGGTTATATAAGAAAGGGAGGCCAGAGCTCGTGGTGCACGACTTTGGGGCTGTTCCTCTTGTGTTTTGATAAATGAAATTCGTATTCTAAAGGAACTTTTGTGCCTTGTTCATCCGACTTGTTTCTGACAAGTTTTTCTCGTCGAGTTTCTGTTCAGCACTACCTTGCTTCGGTGGTTTTATCATAACTCGAGTTTTACAGATCCAATTGATGTAATTCTTTTTGGGTTGTCTTCACAACTTGATTATCTATCATCTGTGAAAATTTCACGGTCATTAAATTTGTGGTTTCAGATCTACACGAGTTTCTTTGCAGTATTCCAGAACTGTTTTTCTCGCGTAGGACAGATTGACCTTTGTTCGATCATTCGATCGTAACTTGAGTTTCTCTCAACGGATTTTATTGATTCTTGTTGTGACGTCTTCGTGAATTGATTATATACAATATATACTAGTTTTGTCACAGTTGAACACATTTATATTAGTCGCACACACGGTTTCTTTAACAGATCGGTTTTCTGCTGAGGGGTGTTTTGTTGCTTCCGCTGAAAAGTTTTTATCTACCATTCACCCCCCTCTGGTAGCTTTACATGTGTACTTTGATCCTACAATCTTCAAGCTGGCTTGGTAGCTGTTTTTGTAGGAGAATTCAGCATCAGGAAAGCTCCTATCACAACTACACTTATGTTTCAAGGCGCAAGATCTCAACATATCTTCCAAAATTTGATTTGTCCTCTCAGTTTGCCCATCGGTTTCCGGGTGATAAGAAGACCTGAAATTCAGTCATGTACCCATGGCTTCATGCAGCTTCTTCCTGAACCTAGAGGTAAATTGAGAATCCCGATCTGAAACTATCCTCTTCGGAACTCCATGGCGACACACGATTTGCTCCATATACAGCTCGGCTAGTTGTGCAACGTTGTGCTTGGATTTAACAGGAAGGAAATGGGCTGTTTTTGTCACTCGGTCCACGATAACACAAATAGAGTCGTAACACAATTGAGTACATGGAAATCCAACGATAAAATCCATGCTGATGTCCTCCCACTTCCACTCCGGTACTTTCAATGGCTGCAACAGTCCAGCGGGTATTTGATGTTCGGCCTTCACCCGTTGGCACGTATCGCATAGGGCAACATATTCGGTGTCGGTACCCTAAATATGGGGTACCTCCACGCACAGGGGAAAATCGTCTAAGGACTTCGCCCCCTCTGCAGGGGCGAACTCCGAGGGCACCCGAGCCGGACCTCCCCTCTCCGCTGGGAGAGCTCCGAAGGCTCCACGTGTCCAGCGGGGCCGGATCTCCCTCTCCTCAGAGGAGAGCTCAGGGCCCGCCACGTGACTAGCAGAGCCGGACCTCCCCCCTCCGCGGGGAGAGCTCTGAAGGCTCCATGTGTCCAGCGGGGCCTGACCTCCCTCTCCTCAGAAGAGAGCTCCGGGCCCGCCACGTGGCCGGCAGAGCCAAACGTCACCCATCGGCGGGGAGAGCTCCGAAGGCTCGACGTGTCCCGCGGGGCCGGACCTCCCTCTCCTCAGAGGAGAGCTCCGAGCCTGCCACGTTGCAGCAAAGTAGCGCTGCCCACCAAGCGCGGTAGGCAGCAGGAGTAAAGCCACACCATGCCCTGTTCGTACAATGTATTGAAGACCCGCGCCTTCCCAAGACGCGGAGACGCGAGCACGCCCCTGTAGGAGGCGTTGTGCCCAGTCCCATCACAGTGAAGACAGGCACACAATGTCAGGTGTTGTACACCAATAAACTATCACACCCGGTTTCTCCGAAGAACAACCAAGTGAATATCACACGTATGCCAGGATCATTTTCTCATACATGTGATGACAAATAGTGAAACATCATTTATTACAAGCCAGGTGTCGAATATAAATAAGTCTTACATAGCATATGTCTCGATGGACGATAATAAGTTCATAACATGTAAATAAAATAGCAGCAGAATATTATTCTTGTGGGCTCCGTCACAGGCGTTGCCCGCGGGACTCCATGAACCTAGAATCCTTCTTCGGGCCCGAAGTCTTGGTCATTGAACACCACATCATCCCCTTGACCTGAGCAGCAATTTAAACCAACAAATATGCAAGGTTGAGTATCGTTGGTACTCAGCAAGTGTGAGAAAGTTATGTCATGCATGGCTAGAACAAGGAGAGGTTGAACTCATGGTTAAAGCACTACGCAATTAATACCTATCACCTTAGCTTATTAAGCACCTACATTACTACATAGGTGAAATGGTCCCAATCTCCCAACCCATCATCATAATCAAATGACCCAAACCTCAAATTCCAATGTTATGCTCCCTGATTAACATCCTCAACTTCCCAAGCCATCAATCCTCTAATCATGAATAAGTCCAAGCCGCTCTTGACCGTGAGCACGGCTGTCATGACAGTTTTGACTCTGCAGAGTTTGCACCACTGTACCCACATGTAGTGATTTCATCCCCCGTTGCCGGGAGGACTAAAAGAACCTCCATTATGCCAGTGGCTACGAACCACATTCAAACTTCCCAGGTGTGTTGCCAGGAGATCACTACGAAGCCTTTACAAAGGGATTCCCGACGAGCGTGGGCCCACTGAGGTTTCACCCCTAACAGCATACAAGAGGCTCCAACCCTGCTGCAGTGGCCCCCTCTTGAGCCTTGCGGTTCATATGGTAGTCCAGCTGACACCTACTCCCCGCACCATCCAACACACCCATACTACGCCGGAGATACACCTAATTAATTTGCCAAGCTGCCCCATCTCAGCATGTGGTTGGCACGGTAATGCCAGGTTACATGCTCCATGAACCGGTCCTTAGGATCCAGGCATGTACTAAACACAAACCCAAGTCTCGTGCACCCAGCACCAACCAAATCATCCAACTTGCCTTGATCCCTACCTCTACATAACTCATAATATCTCATTTAAAATTATGGTAAATAAACTGATGATCTCATATCCCAATTATCCCATACTAAGCATGGCTAAGCACAAGTAATATGAGTGAATGACATAATAAAACAAATCCCAACCCAAGCTACAAGGAAACAAGATAATGCAATTCTAGGGAAACATCCTATCATGGGTTTCATATTTCAATTGACAATGCAAATAACTCTATCTACTCATCCTAGCATAGGATCAAAGTGGTCAAGGACACTTGCCTTCTTCCTGCTGCTCTAGGAATGGATAGTCCTGATTTTGGAAGGGGAGAACTTGCTCTGGGGCAGGTTCTACTCATGCCAACACACATAGCAAAAGGAAACAACAATCCATAAGACATAGTTTCACACTTTCATTCCACACATACATACATATGAAAATCATTCACATTTCTATGTGTTGTGTCTACACTATATGTGTTGATTTCTGGTCTATATGCACTTTTAAACTTATGTATATGATTTCTAACTTTTGTATTCAGATTTTTATTTGCACACTTTATATATGAATTTCAATTCTAAACAATTTCTTTATATTCAATTAACACACCCTTTAGCTACAAAGTCTGCATGGAAGGTATTTTTCCTACTCCAAATGTGTTTTTCAGATTTTCTATCAAACCCTAAACTAATGTCTTTGGTTTTGGAAACTTCATTTATCATTTCCTAGTTATGCATACCTATTTTCCTATATTTTCAGATTTATTTTCTATGCCTAAATGTGAATTTTATTATGAAAATAGTAAGACACCTCATCAAAACAGAATAGGTTCTGTTCTAAAATATTAAATAATATATTTTTGAACTTCTCCTCTGATGTGAACTAACTTAAATTAATTTTTCCAATTTTCAGAACTATTTCCTAGCCTAAAATATGTTTCTATACTAATAAATATGGACAATCAACTAGACAGATTCATTTCAGATTAAAATCTACTTTTAACTCATTCTAAAGTTTCCCAAGTGCTAGGAGAGTTTAAATTTGAATTTACAATGTGTTTGTCTCACCTTTTAAATTTTAAATCCTAATCACATATTCAAATTTCTAAATTTAATAGCATATAGGGTTAAAAAGGTAAACTCTCCCCACTCCAGGGTCTATTATATTATTTCATAAATTTCCAGGGGTCTATCTACACATAACAGAGGGGTTTTCCTAATTTTTATTATGTCCAGGGGCTAAAACTGATTTTTAATTAAATTTACATGAATTTCTGAAGTTCCAGGGGCTAGATCAGAAGTTTCCGGGGCTAGCTCGTATTTTCCGAGATCCCCAGGGGGTAGTGCATAAGAATCCAGGCCTTTATAATGCGGGGCTGACGTGGACCGTCCGATTTAAAACAGACGGCTCAGATTAGATCGCCGAACCGGTACGCGCGGGTTTTAACTCCACCGTGCGATTTAAAATAGACGGCACATAATCGGCCACGTCGCTCTGACCGAGCGCGGGCGGCGCTGCCCGGCGGCGCGCGGCGGCGGGAGGCGGCGATCTCGCCGGAAAACTTCGGATCTTTGTCTATTCTTCCTAAAACTGGGATTACATGGCATAGATCGGTAGAGGGGAGGTCGGGGATCTCACCTCGTGGTTTTTCTTGAGCTCAGAGGCCCTGGAAGGCGGTCGGCGGCGAGGTCCGAGGTGAAAACGCGGCGATGCTCGTCGACGCTGTGTCTGGAGCGCAAACCACTGAGTTTTCTGCACCTGCGTGATTCCCCGGAGGCGGTGGAACACGATCGACGCGTTAGATCAGAGAACCCGATCGACTCATGGTTAAAGCACTACACAATAAATACCTATCACCTTAGCTTATTAAGCACCTACATTACTACACAGGTGAAATGGTCCCAATCTCCCATCCCATCATCATAATCAAATAACCATAACATAATTTTCAATATTAAGCTCCCCGCTTAACATTCACAACATCCAAAACCATCACTCTTCTATTCATGAATAAGTCCAAGCCGCTCTTGACCGTGAGCACGGCTGTCATGACAGTTTTGACTCTGCAGAGTTTGCACCACTGTACCCACATGTAGTGATTTCATCCCCCGTTGCCGGGTGGACTAAAAGAACCTCCATTATGTCAGTGGCCACAAACCACATTCACACTTCCCAGGTGTGTAGCCAGGAGATCACTACGAAGCCTTTACAAAGGGATTCCCGACGAGCGTGGGCCCACTGAGGATTCACCCCTAACAGCATACAAGAGGCTCCAACCCCGCTGCAGTGGCCCCCTCTTGAGCCTTGCGGTTCATATGGTAGTCCAGCTGACACCCACTCCCCGCACCATCCAACACACCCATACTACGCCGGGGATACACCTAATTAATTGGCCAAGCTGCCCCATCTCAGCATGTTGTTGGCACGGTAAAGCCAGGTTACATGTTCCATGAACCGGTCCTTAGGATCCAGGCAAGTACTAAACACAAACCCGAGTCTCGTGCACCCAGCAAAAACCAAATCATCTAACTTGCCTTGATCTCTACCTCTACATAACTCACAATATCTCATTCAAGAGTATGGTAAATAAATTGATGATCTCATATCCCAATTATCCCATTCTAAGCATGGCTAAGCATAAGCATGTAAATGAATGATATGATAAAATAAATCCCAATCCCAAGCTACAAGGAAACAAGATAATGCAATTCTAAGGAAACTTCCTATCATGGGCTTCATATTTCAATTGACAATGCAAATAATTCTATCTACATATCCTAGCATAGGATCAAAGTGGTCAAGGACACTTGCCTCCTTCCTGCTGCTCTTCGAATGGGTTGTCCTGATCTTGGAAAGGAAGAACTTGCTCTGGAGCAGGTTCTACTCATATCATCACACATAGCAAAAGAAAACAACAAGTCATAAGGCATATTTCACACTTCCACTTCATACAAACCACACATTCACATTTATGAAAGCCCTTCACATTTCTATGTATTGTGGTTACTCTATGTGTGTTGATTTTGGCTTACGTGCACTTTTAAACATGTACATATGATTTCTTTTTTTGTATTCATATTCATGTTGGCATACTATATATGAATTTCTAATTTAAATAAATCCCTTATATTTAATTGATACACATTTTAGCTACCAAGTATGCATGGAAGGTATTTTCCTACTTCATATGTGTCTTCAAACCTTCTACCAACCCTAAACTGAATTCTTTGGATTTTGGAAACTTCATTTATCATTTTCTAGTTATTTATACCTAGCTTGCTATATTTTCAGATTTATTTCCTATGCCTAAATGTGCACTTTATTATGAAAATAGTAAGACACCTCATCTAAACAGAATAGGTTTTGGGTCTAAAATATTAAATAATATATTTTTGAACTTCTCCTCTGATGTGAACGATTTTACATTTATTTTACTAATTTTCAGAATTATTCTCTACTTAAAAATTGTGTCCCTATAACTAATAAATGTGAATAATCAATTAAACAGATTTATTTCAGCCAAAAATCTATTTTTATCTCACTCCAAAATTTTCCAAGTACTAGGAAAGTTTGTAATTTGAATTTGCAATGTGTTTGCCCCCTCTTTTAAATTTTAAATACTAAACACATAGTCAAATTCCTAAATTTAATATCACATAGGGTTAAAAGGGTACTTCACCCCACTACAGGGTCTATTATATTATTTTATGAATTTCCAGGGGTCTAACTACACATAACAGAGGGGTTTTTTATTATGTCCAGGGGCTAAAACTGATTTTTTAAATGAATTTACATGATTTTCTGAAGTTCCAGGGGCTAGATCAGAAATTTCCGCGGCTAGCTCGTATTTTCCGAGAACCCCAGGGGGTAGCGCGTAAGAATTCTGGCCCTTATAACGCGGGGCTGACGTGGACCATCCGATTTAAAACCGACGGCTGAGATTATAACGTCGAACCGGTACGCGGGGATTTAAATTCTACCGTGCGATTTAAAATAGACGACGCACAAGCGGCCACGTCGCTCTGTTCGAGCGCGGGCGGCGCTGCCCGGCGGCGCACGGCAGAGGGAGGCGGCGATCTCGCCGGAGAGCTTCGGATCTTCGTCAATTCTCCCTAAAACTGTGATTTTATGGCATAGATCGTTAGAGGGGAGGTCGGGGATCTCACCTCGGGGGTTTTCTTGAGCTCGGAGGTCCTGGAAAGCGATCGGCGATGAGGTCCGAGGTGAATTCACGGCGAGGCTCGTCGGCGCTGTGTTTGAACCACAAACCACCGAGTTTTCTGCACCTGCGAGGTTCCCCGAAGGCGGTGGATCAAGACCAGCGAGTTAGATCAGAATTCCCGAGCATAGCTCGAGCAGAATTCGCCGGAGAAGCTCGGGTTCTCACCGGAGAGAAAAACGGCGGATCGTGGGGAAAAAAGGGACGATGCCGGGGTTTTTATAGACGGGGGAGGGCGGCGTGTTAGGTTAGATCGAGTCAGAGTCCTCCGGAACCAGAATTCGGCGGAAATCCGGTCGGTTGAGATCGCGCGCGCGGGGGAACAGTCCGGGTTTCGGACGATCGGGGGTTAGGGATGACAGGTGGGTCCCACCTGTCTGCGAGAGGGGGCGCGGGCGCGCGGCTGCGGGCTGGCTCGGGAGTTGGGTGGGCTGGCTGGTGGGTTTTGGCCCACTGGCCGGGAAGATTTGTTTTTTTCTTTTTCTTTTTCTTTTTCATTTCTATTTTGAGTTTAATTTGAATTCCAGTTTGAATTTGATTTTTTGCAACACATGCAACACGTCCAAAAATTTTTAAATTCCCCTCTTGACAGGATTTTGGGGTGTTACAGCTCTACCCCCCTTAAAAGAAATCTCGTCCTCGAGATTGGGGTTCTAAGAAAACAATTCCGGAAATTGTGCCTTAAGCTCATCTTCTCGCTCTCAGGTGGCTTCCTCTTCCGAGTGATGCTTCCATTGTACCTTGCACATCCGGATTCTTTTATTTCTTGTGAGGCGTTCCATTGTCTCCAAAATCTTGTATGGTTGCTCGGCATAAGACAGATCCTCAGTTACTTCAACCTCAATCATGGGTAACACCTCTTCAGGCGTTCTCAGACATTTCTTGAGCTGTGACACATGAAATACATCGTGCACATCCGATAAGCGAGCCGGTAATTCTAGTTGATACGCCACTTCGCCTTTCCTCTCCAGAACTTGAAAGGGTCCGATGTATCGAGGTGACAACTTCCCTTTCACCTTGAACCGACGAAGTCCTCGGATAGGGGACACCTTCAGATAGACATAGTCTCCCACGTTGAAAACGAGCTCTCTCCTCCGTACATCGGCATAGCTCTTTTGTCGTGTCTGTGCTATCCTCAAGATGTTGCGAATTTCCCTCACTTTCGCCTCGGCTTCTTGTAGTACTTCGGGACCAAACACTTTACTTTCCCCTGTTTGGTTCCAAAACAGGGGAGTTCTGCACTTCCTCCCATACAAAGCTTCAAACGGTGACATCTTCATACTAGCCTCATAGCTGTTGTTATAGGAGAATTCCGCATACTATAAGTTCTTGTCCCAACTCCGATTGTTTTTGAGTGCACACGCCCTCAGCATATCCTCAAGAATCTGATTTGTCCTTTCCGTCTGTCCGTCAGTTTGAGGATGATAGGCAGAACTAAAGTTCAGATGGATTCCCATGGTTTCATGCAACTTCTGCCAGAACCTTGAGGTGAACTGTGTCCCTCGATCCGACACTATCTTCTTTGGCACCCCATGGTAACACACGATCCTTGACATGTACAACTCCGCCAATTTGGATCCGCTGTAGCTTTCTTTCATGGGGATGAAATGAGCTACCTTGGTTAGCCTGTCGATGATGACCCATATCGAATCATATCCTGATTGGGTCCTAGGCAGTCCCACAATGAAATCCATACCGATTTCTTCCCATTTCCATTCAGGCACTTTGAGTGGTTGCAATAATCCCGCGGGTCGTTGATGTTCTGCTTTCACTAACTGACATGTGTCACATATGGCAACATGTTCCGCGACATCTCGCTTCATGCCATACCACCAATACCTGCTCTTTAGGTCCTGGTACATCTCCGTACTCCCAGGATGAATGGAATAGTCAGAATCGTGAGCCTCCTTCAAAATCAATTCACGGATGTTCTTTACTTTAGGCACACGGATTCTTTTCCCGTGCCACACCGTTCCCTGTTCATCCTCTCTGAAACCAGGGGCTTTATTTTCCTTGATGAGTTGACTGATTTCTTTTATCTTCTCGTCATTCTTTTGACCCTCGCGTATTTCTTGCTCTAGTGTGGAGTCCACTTCCATGGCGATGGCTTCACCACTATTCACAAGGCATAAATTGAGCCTTATAACCTCGTCTTTCAATTCTGCAGGCATGTCCTTAAGGCTCAACTTATTGACCTGCACTTTCCGACTTGAAGCATCTGCCATGACGTTTCCTTTCCCAGGATGATAGTTGATGCCCACATCAAAATCATTGATTATCTCTAACCATCTCCTTTGTCTGAGGTTGAGATCTGGCTGTGTGAAAATGTACTTTAAACTCTTATGATCCGTATATATCTCTGTCCTCTTCCCCATCAAGTAGTGCCGCCAAATTTTCAACGCGTGTACCACTGCGGCTAGCTCTAGGTCATGTGTAGGATAGTTCTTCTCGTGCTTCCGGAGCTGCCGGGATGCATAAGACACGACATGCCCTTCTTGCATGAGAACACATCCCAACCCGTTTCCAGAGGCATCGCAGTACACCATAATGTTCTTCTGCATATCTGGCATAACTAGCACTAGGGCTGCTGTCAATCTTTTCTTTAACTCCTGAAAACTCGTCTCGCACTGCGGCGTCCATGTGAATGTGACTCCCTTCTCCAACAGTTTGGTGAGGGGCCTCGAGATCTTAGAGAATCCCTCAATAAACCATCGATAGTATCCTGCCAATCCTAAGAAGCTTCGAACTTCCCCGACATTTTCAGGGGTCTTCCACTTCTGTATATCCTCGATTTTGGCGGGATCGACGGAGATTCCTCCCTCCGAGATGATATGTTCTAAGAAAGGAACTCTCTTAACCCAAAACTCACACTTGCTCAACTTGGCATATAGTTGGTGTTCTCTCAGCTTCTGCAACACCAACCTTAGATGTTTCTCCTGTTCCTCTTCATCTTTGGAGAAAACGAGAATGTCATCGATGAAAACCAGCACAAATTTGTCCAGATATTCCATGAATACCTTGTTCATGAGATACATGAAGTATGCCGGGGCATTAGTTAGCCCGAAAGGCATGACGGTGTATTCATACAGTCCGTACCGAGATACGAAAGCTGTCTTTGGAATATCAGCTTGCCTTATATTAAGTTGGTGGTATATAGACCTGAGATCAATTTTCGAGAACACACAAGCTCCCCTCAACTGATCAAACAAGTCTTCAATGCGGGGTAATGGGTACTTGTTTTTGATGGTCACTTCATTCAAGGCACGGTAGTCTACGCACGACCTTTGGGTTCCTCCTTCTTGGGCACGAATATCACTGGAGCTCCCCATGGTGAGGAACTAGGGTGAATATACCCCTTCTCCGTCAGTTCTCTCAAATGATCCTTGAGTTCTCCCAGCTGTTTGGAGTCCATCCGATAAGGTCTCTTGTATATCGGGGCTGTTCCAGGCACTAGCTCAATTGCGAATTCCACTTCACGATCAGGAGGCATACCTGGCAACTCCTCCGGAAAAACATTTGGATATTCCCTGATGGTTCTGATCTCCTCCACTCTCACCTCAACTTGATTTAATTTAATGTCCCTCCTATGCTCTTGTATTGTTATAAACTTTACTCTTGTGCCACTAGGGTGAGTTAGTTCCACCGTTCTGGTCGAACAATGGATGATTCCTTTATGTTTGGTCAACCAATCCATACCCAAGATAATATCTATCCCTTGTGAATCTATCACTATGAGGTTAGCAGTAAATACTACCCCATTAATGTCTAGGTTCACTTTGGGACACACATGTCTTGTCCTTATTTCTCCGCCTGGAGAGTTTACTGCTAGCATATGGTTCATTTGTGTTGTTGCTAGGTCATGCTTCTTAACAAACCCTTTGTAATAAATGAGTGGTTAGCACCAGAATCAAACAACAGGGTTGCAATGTGTAAATTGGCAGGAAACTTACCAACTACCACGTCAGGTGCCTCTTGCGCTTCCTCCATGGTGACGTGGTTCACCCGTCTTCTCATTACATTATGCTGTTGTGGCTGCGTGGGCTTCTTCTTTGGGCACTTATGGGCGTAGTGCCCCACTTCAGCACAGTTGAAACATTGCACCTCAACCTTAGGTGTCTGGCCTTTGTTGTCTTGGGGTTGGTTTGGGGGTCCTTGTACGGCTGGTCGAGGTTGATATGCAGGGCGAGGCTGCTGTACGAACTGACGTTGTAGCTGTATTGGTGCTGCCGGAGGCCTGTAGTTCGGGTTGTACCCTCTTGGTGCTGAGTAGGGTACCGCAGCACCTTTCGTCTGCCCTGCGGGTTGCTGCATCAGACGTGGGCGGGTGTTGCTCCCTGAGGCTTGATGTGACCACCCGGCCTTCCTCTTGTTCTCATTTTCCAAGGCCTTCAGCTTCCTTTCTACCACAAACGCTCTGTCCACCATCTTTTGGAAGCTTTCATACTCGTTGGAGAACATTGCACACTGCATTTCTGCGGTAAGTCCTTCCACGAAACAATCCTGTTTCTGCTCATCAGTCTCTATGTCCCGTGGGGCATAACGGGAGAGTTGAGTAAATTTAGTGAGGTATTCCCTCACAGTCATGTTACCTTGCTGCAACCCCAAGAACTCCTTCCTCTTGTTTTTGAGTTCACCCCTTGGTATGTAATAGTTGCGGACGCTACGCTTGAACTCTTCCCAAGTGATGTTCTCAGGGTCATGATGGGCGGCCACGTAGGTGGTCCACCAATTAGCAGCAGGTCCATGCAATTGATGAGAGGCAAACAGCACCCTCTCATACCCTTGGCACCGTATGATCCTCATCTTGCTCTCAATGGTCTTTAGCCAATCATCTGCCTCCAGAGGTTCAGCAGCACTTGCAAACTTTGGAGGTTGAGTTCCTAGAAACTCACTCAACCTTGGTTGGCGTGGTGCAGCTTGTGGAGGTGGAACTTGATGCAAGTTGGCCACCACTTGAGTCAGGTTCTGGATGAGCTGATTTTGATTTTCAAACATTTGGTGGATGGGATCAACTCCCTCATGGCGTCCACTCCTGTCTTGGCTCCCAGAAAGATGAGGGTTGCAGGCCTCATCGTTGTTGTTGGCGGGGTTGGCAGCACGACCCTTTCCTCTTCCGGCCATCTAGCATGATCAACCAAATGTTAATTTAAGGCATTACGTATTATCTTACTACTTTCACTTGTTTTTACTTTGAAGTGTTGGGGCTTTGTTATACTTTCTAAGGGTTCATGTCTCACACAAAAATAAATGAACTATTATTTCATGTGGGTTCACACACCAAAGCAAAACAATCTGAAGACGAGGCTGTGGACAATTGCTCATGGCTTCCACAACTCACGTCACACACCAAGCATTAACACAACATTAACTAAGATAATGACTCGACTACTCGACATCTTGCTAAACTAGGGGAAGGACTCTACACTACTCGTATCACTGAGCTGGCTCCTCGGGATCTTCCTCATTATTGCGGCTGCCCTCTGACTCTGCTTTGGGTGGGAAGGATGCTGGTGGAGAAGTGCGGCGACGACTGATCGCCCGGCGATCTGGGGAGTCAGGAGTCCAAGTATCATTCATGGTGACACACAGTTCATTCCCATCTCCTCTTTCTCTCGCCCTCAAACAGGCTCAAAGCAACGTCTCGGTTTCCTTCAGGGTGTCCCGAACATCCTGAAGCTCCTGCTGACACTCCTGCAGTCGAGTGCTGAGCATAGCAGCATCCTCCAAGCACATGTCCATGTGCTCATGGGAAGTCCCCTGCTGCACTGGCGGGTACTTGTACTCCGTGGTACCACTCTCACGCTGGAGGACATACATGTACTCAGTACTGTCCAGGTGGCGACGATAGATGTGACCCTGGCAGGTGATGGCCTCCCAGGTGACATCCTTCTCCGCATCAACCTGTGTCGCTCGACAAGCTGGAGAGCGGTGGATCTTAAGCAGCTGATTTTCATGGATAATCCTCATCCCTGAACTCCATTCTTCCCTCTTTTCACGGATCGTCCTGGTGGAGCTATAGTGTATGATTAGCTTGCCCGTATTGCCGGCGTCTTGAAGCATACATCGAAGACGGCGCAACAAGCCTCCTACTGTCAATCCGTAGGAAAGGTACGTCACCGGACGACTCTACTCTCTTTGGGCAAGGGTAACTACGGGAACTCTACCTCCTGTGGACTTGCGAGCGGTGCGAATCATGCGAACCATCTAAAACAAAAAGCATTTAAACTTAGGTCAGATAAACTTTTAAACAAAAATCCTATTTTGAATGAAAGTTGGGGTAAGATGAAGAAAGTGACTCCATTAAATAACACTTTTCAACACACACCTTGTGAAATAGTTTTTAAGAAAATAGGGCCCTTAAATACGTCCTTTTCTACCTAGGTCCATGTTCCTACGGGCAACCTTGCCTCTGATACCACTTCTGTCACACCCGGTTTTTCCGAAGAACAACCAAGTGAATATCACATGTATGCCAGGATCATTTTCTCATACATGTGATGACAAATAGTGAAGCGTCATTTATTACAAGCCAGGTGTCGAATATAAATAAGTCTTACATAGCAAATGTCTCGCTGGACAATAATAAGTTCATCACAAGTAAATAAACTAGCAGCGGAATAATTATTCTCGTGGGCTCCGTCATAGGCGTTGCCCGGGGGACTCCATGAACCTAGAAATCTTCTTCGGGTCCAAAGTCTTGATCATTATACACCACCTCATTATCTTGACCTGAGCAGCAATATAAACCAACAAATATGCAAGGTTGAGTACCGATGGTACTCAGCAAGTGTGGGAAAGTTATGTCATGCATGGCTAGAGCAAGGAGAGGTTGAACTCATGGTTAAAGCACTACGCAATCAATACCTATCACCTTAGCTTATTAAGCACCTACATTACTACACAGGTGAAATGGTCCCAATCTCCCATTCCATCATCATAATCAAATAACCATAACATCATTTTCAATGTTAAGCTCCCCGCTTAACATTCATAACTTCCAAAACCATCACTCCTCTAATCATGAATAAGTCCAAGCCGCTCTTGACCGTGATTTCATCCCCCGTTGCCGGGTGGACTAAAAGAACCTCCATTATGCCAGTGGCCACGAACCACATTCACACTTCCCAGGTGTGTAGCCAGGAGATCACTACGAAGCCTTTACAAAGGGATTCCTGACGAGCGTGGGCCCACTGAGGTTTCACGCCTAACAGCATACAAGAGGCTCCAACCCTGCTACAGTGGCCCCCTCTTGAGCCTTGCGGTTCATATGGTAGTCCAGCTGACACCCACTCCCCGCACCATCCAACACACCCATACTACACCGGGGATACACCTAATTAATTGGCCAAGCTGCCCCATCTCAGCATGTGGTTGGCACGGTAAAGCCAAGTTACATGCTCCATGAACCGGTCCTTAGGATCCAGGCAAGTACTAAACACAAACCCGAGTCTCGTGCACCCAGCACCAACCAAATCATCCAACTTGCCTTGATCCCTACCTCTACATAACTCACAATATCTTATTCAAGAGTATGATAAATAAACTGATGATCTCATATCCCAATTATCTCATTCTAAGCATGGCTAAGCATAAGCATGTAAATGAATGATATGATAAAATAAATCCCAATCCCAAGCTACAAGGAAACAAGATAATGCAATTCTAGGGAAACTTCCTAGCATGGGCTTCATATTTCAATTGACAATGTAAATAATTCTATCTACATATCCTAGCATAGGATAAAGTGGTCAAGGACACTTGCCTCCTTCCTGCTGCTCTTGGAATGGGTAGTCCTGATCTTGGAAAGGAAGAACTTGCTCTGGAGCAGGTTCTACTCATACAATCACACATAGCAAAAGAAAACAACAAGTCATAAGGCATAGTTCACACTTCCACTTCATACAAACCACACATTCACATTTATGAAAGCCCTTCACATTTCTATATGTTGTGGTTACTCTATGTGTGTTGATTTTGGCTTACATGCACTTTTAAACATGTACATATGATTTCTATTTTTGTATTCATATTCATGTTGGTATACTATATATGAATTTCTAATTTAAATAAATCCCTTATCTTTAATTGATACACATTTTAGGTACCAAGTATGCATGAAATGTATTTTTCTACTTCATATGTGTCTTCAAACCTTCTACCAACCCTAAACTGAATTCTTTGGATTTTTGAAACTTCATTTATCATTTTCTAGTTATTTATACCTAGCTTGCTATATTTTCAGATTTATTTCCTATGCCTAAATGTGCACTTTATTATGAAAATAGTAAGACACCTCATCTAAACAGAATAGGTTTTGGGTCTAAAATATTAAATAATATATTTTTGAACTTCTCCTCTGATGTGAACTATTTTACATTTATTTTACTAATTTTCAGAATTATTCTCTACTTAAAAATTGTGTCCCTATAACTAATAAATGTGAATAATCAATTAAACAGATTTATTTCAGCCAAAAATCTGTTTTTATCTCACTCCAAAGTTTTCCAAGTTCTAGGAAAGTTTTTAATTTGAATTTGCAATGTGTTTGTCCCCTCTTTTAAATTTTAAATACTAAACACATAGTCAAATTCCTAAATTTAATATCACATAGGGTTAAAAGGGAAAATTCACCCCACTACAGGGTCTATTATATTATTTTAGGAATTTCTAGGGGTCTAACTACACGTAACAGAGGGGTTTTTCCTAATTTTTATTAAGTCCAGGGGCTAAAACTTATTTTTAAATGAATTTACATGATTTTCTGAAGTTCCAGGGGCTAGATCAGAAATTTCTGGGGCTACCTCGTATTTTCCGAGAACCCCAGGGGGTAGCGGGTAAGAATTCCAGCCTTTATAACGCGGGGCTGACGTGGACCGTCCGATTTAAAACAGACGGCTGAGATTATAACGTTGAACCGGTACGCGGGGATTTAAATTCTACCGTGCGATTTAAAATAGACGACGCACAAGCGGCCACGTCGCTCTGATCGAGCACAGGTGGCGCTGCCCGGCGGCGCACGGCGGCGGGAGGCGGCGATCTCGCCGGAGAGCTTCGGATCTTCGTCAATTCTCCCTAAAACTGTGATTTTATGGCATAGATTGGTAGAGGG
This sequence comes from Neostapfia colusana, assembly GCA_030760725.1. Taxonomy (NCBI): domain Eukaryota; kingdom Viridiplantae; phylum Streptophyta; class Magnoliopsida; order Poales; family Poaceae; genus Neostapfia; species Neostapfia colusana. Next base: position 94,668,166 of record JASWHV010000007.1, on the reverse strand, counting down.
GAGGTCGGGGATCTCACCTCGGGGGTTTTCTTGAGCTCGGAGGTCCTGGAAAGCGATCGGCGATGAGGTCCGAGGTGGATTCACGGCGAGGCTCATCGGCGCTGTGTTTGAACCGCAAACCACCTAGTTTTCTGCACCTGCGAGGTTCCCCGGAGGCGGTGGATCAAGACCAGCGAGTTAGATCATAATTCCCGAGCGTAGATCGAGCAGAATTCACCGGAGAAGCTCGGGTTCTCACCGGAGAGAAAAACGGCGGATCGTGGGGAAAAACTGGACGATGCCGGGGTTTTTATAGACGGGGTGTCACACCCGGTTTTTCCGAAGAACAACCAAGTGAATATCACATGTATGCCAGGATCATTTTCTCATACATGTGATGACAAATAGTGAAGCATCATTTATTACAAGCCAGATGTCGAATATAAATAAGTCTTACATAGCAAATGTCTCGATGGACAATAATAAGTTCATCACAAGTAAATAGACTAGCAGCGGAATAATTATTCTTGTGGGCTCTGTCACAGGCGTTGCCCGGGGGTCTCCATGAACCTAGAAACCTTCTTCGGGTCCAAAGTCTTGGTCATTATACACCACCTCATTATCTTGACCTGGACAGCAATATAAACCAGCAAAATATGCAAGGTTGAGTACCAATGGTACTCAGCAAGTGTGGGAAAATTATATCATGCATGGCTAGAACAAGGAGAGGTTGAATTCATGGTTAAAGCACTACGCAATTAATACCTATCACCTTAGCTTATTAAGCACCTACATTACTACACAGGTGAAATGGTCCCAATCTCCCATCCCATCATCATAATCCAATAACCATAACATCATTTCCAATGTTAAGCTCCCCGCTTAACATCCACAACTTTCAAAACCATCAATCCTCTAATCATGAATAAGTCCAAGCCGCTCTTGACCGTGAGCACGGCTGTCATGAAAGTTTTGACTCTGCAGAGTTTGTACCACTGTACCCACATGTAGTGATTTCATCCCCCGTTGCCGGGTGGACTAAAAGAACCTCCATTATGCCAGTGGCTACGAACCACATTCACACTTCCGAGGTGTGTAGCCAGGAGATCACTATGAAGCCTTTACAAAGGGATTCCCGACGAGCGTGGGCCCACTGAGGTTTCACCGCTAACAGCATACAAGAGGCTCCAACCCCGCTGCAGTGGCCCCCTCTTGAGCCTTGCGGTTCATATGGTAGTCCAGCTGACACCTATTCCCCGCACCATCCAATACACCCATACTACGCCGGGGATACACCTAATTAATTGGCCAAGCTGCCCCATCTCAGCATGTGGTTGGCACTGTAAAGCCAGATTACATGCTCCATGAAGCGGTCCTTAGGATCCAGGCAAGTACTAAACACAAACCCGAGTCTCGTGCACCCAGCACACAACCAAAACATCCATCTTGCCTTGATCCCTACCTCTACATAACTCACAATATCTCATTCAAGAGTATGGTAAAATAAACTGATGATCTCATGTCCCAAATATTCCATTCTAAGCATGGCTAAGCATATGCATAATAATAAATGACATGATAAAATAAATCCCAACCCAAGCTACAAGGGAAACAAGGTAATGCAATTCTAGGGAAACTTCCTAGCATGGGTTTCGTATTTCATTTGATAATGCAAATAATTCTATATACACATCCTAGCATAGGATCAAAGTGGTCAAGGACACTTGCCTCCTTCCTGCTGCTCTTGAAATGGGTAGTCCTGATCTTGGAAAGGAATAACTTGCTCTTGAGAAGGTTCTACATCATACCATCACACATAGCAAAAGAAAAACAACAATTCATAAGACATAGTTCACACTTCCACTTCATACAAACCACACATTCATATTTATGAAAGTCATTCACCATTATATGTGTTGTGGTTACTCTATGTGTGTTGATTTGTGGCTTGCATGCACTTTTAATCATGTGTATATGATTCCTACTTTTGTGTTCACATTTATAGTTACATACTATATATATGAGTTTCCAATTTAAATAAATTCCTTATATTCAACTACTACACCTTTTTGCTACCAAGTATGCATGAAAGGTATTTTCCTTCTTCATAAGAGTCTTCAGAATTTCTACCAACCCTAAACTGAATTATGTGGATTTTAGAACTCCATTTATCATTTACTAGTTGCTATATTTTCAGATTTATTTCCTATGCCTAAGTGTGAACTTTATTATAAAAATAACAAGATCCATCATCTAAACAGAACAGGTTCTGATCTAAAATATTTGCTAATATATTTTTGACCTTTTCCTCTGATGTAAACTATTTCACAATTATTTTCCCTATTTTCTAAAACTATTCTTTACTTAAAAATGTGTCCCTAAATGTGAATAATAAATTAAACAGATTCAATCCAGCCCAAAATATGTTTTTATCTCACTCCAAAGTTTCCTAAATACTGAGAAGGTCTTTAATTTAATTTTGACAATATGTTTGTCCCACTTTTTATGTTTTAAACACTTGCCATATATTCAATTTCCCAAATTAAATATTAAACAGGGCTAAAAAGGTAAACCCACCCCACTACAGGGTCTATAATATCATTTTCAGAATTTCCAGGGGTCTAGCTACACTTATCAGAGGAGTTTTTCCTAATTTTTATTAAGTCCAGGGGCTAAAACTGATTTTTAAATTAATTTACATGATTTTCTGAAGTTCCAGGGGCTAGATCAGAAGTTTCCGGGGCTAGCTCTTATTTCCTGAGAACCCCAGTGGGTAGCACGTAAGATTTCCAGTCTTTATAACGTGGGGCTGACGTGGACCGTCCGATTTTAAACCGACGGCTGAGATTATAACGTCGAACCGGTACGCGGAGATTTAAACCCTACCTTGCGATTTAAAATAAACGGCGCACAAGCGGCCACGTCGCTCTGATCGAGCGCGGGCGGCGCTGCCGGCGGCGGGAAGCGGCGATCTCGCCGGAGACTTTCGGATCTTCGAGAATTATTCCTAGAACTGTGATCTTATGGCATAGATCGGTGGAGGAGAGGTCGGGGATCTCACCTCGGGGGTTTTCTTGAGCTCAGAGGTCCTGGAAAGTGATCGGCGACGAGGTCCGAGGTGAATTCACGGCGAGGCTCATTGGCGCTGTGTTTACACCGCAAGTCACCGAGTTTTCTGCACCTGCAAGGTTCCCCGGAGGCGGTGGATCAAGACCAGCGAGTTAGATCGGAATTTCCGAGCTTAGATCGGCCAGAATTCGCCGGAGAAGTCTCGGTTCTCACCGGAGGAAAATCGGCGGATCGCGTGGGAAAAACAGAACGAGGTCGGGGTTTTTATAGACGGGGGAGGGCGGCGGGGTGGTTTAGATGGAGTTTGCGTTGCCCGCGAACGGAATTCGGCTGGAATACGTGAGAATTCCCGATCGGTTTCGATTCGAGTGAGAGAGTCCGGCGCTGGCGCGAGGTAGACGATGAACTGGCGGGCCCCGCCTGTCAGTAGGAGGAAGCGGCGCGCGCGGCTGCGGGCTGGCGCGGGCGCTGGTTGGGCCGGCTGGTGGGTTGCGGCCCACTGGCCGGTCCCACTGGCTGGTTTTTTTCTGTTTTCTCTTTTTTGTTTTCTATTTCTTTTCTGATTTGAGTTTAATTTGAATTCCAGTTTGAATTTGAATTTTTGCAAAACATGCAACACGTCCAAAAATTTTTAAATTCCCCTCTTAACATGATTTAGTGTCTTAACAGAATTTTGGGGTGTTACAGCTCTACCCCCCTTAAAAGAAATCTCGTCCTCGAGATTGGTGGTTCTAAGAAAACAATTCTGGAAATTATGCCTTTAGCTCATCTTCCCGCTCCCAATGGCTTCCTCTTCTGAGTGATGCTCCCACTGCACCTTGCACATCCGAATTCTTTTATTTCTGGTGAGGCGTTCCATTGTCTCCAAAATCTTGTATGGTTGCTCGGCATAAGACAAATCCTCAGCCACGTCCACTTCATTCATGGGTAACACCTCCTCAGGCGTCCTCAGGCATTTCTTGAGTTGTGACACATGGAATACATCGTGCACATCCGATAGACGAGCCGGTAATTCTAGTTTATACGCCACTTCGCCTTTCCTCTCCAAAACTTGAAAGGGTCCGATGTATCGAGGTGACAACTTCCCTTTCACCTTGAACTGACGAAGTCCTCTGATAGGGGACACCTTGAGATAGACATAGTCTAACACATTGAAAACGAGCTCTCTTCTTCGTACATCGGCATAGCTCTTTTGGCGTGTCTGTGCTATCCTCAAGTTGTTGCGAATTTCCCTCACCTTCGCCTCGGCTTCTTGCAGTACTTCTGGACCAAACACTTTACTTTACCCTGTTTGGTTCCAAAATAGGGGAGTTCTGCACTTCCTCCCGTACAAAGCTTCAAACGGCGACATCTTCATACTAGCTTGATAGCTGTTGTTATAGGAAAACTCTGCATACGGTAAGTTCTTGTCCCAACTCCTATGTTTTTGAGTGCACATGCCCTCAGCATATCTTCAAGGATCTGATTTGTTCTCTCCGTCTGCCCGTCAGTTTGGGGATGATAGGCAGAACTAAAGTTCAGATGGGTTCCCATGGTTTCGTGCAACTTCGGCCAGAACCTTGAGGTGAACTGTGTCCCTCGATCGGACACAATCTTCTTTGGCACTCCATGGTAACACACGATCCTTGAAATGTACAGCTCTGCCAATTTGGATCCGCTGTAGCTTTCTTTCACGGGGATGAAATGAGCTACCTTGGTTAGCCTATCAATGATGACCCATATCGAATCATATCCTGATTGGGTCCTAGGCAATCCCACGATGAAATCCATGCTGATTTCTTCCCATTTCCATTCAGGCACTTGGAGTGGTTGCAATAATCCCGCGGGTCGTTGATGTTCTGCTTTCACCAACTGACATGTGTCACATAGGGCAACATGTTCCGTGACATCTCGCTTCATTCCATACCACCAATACCTGCTCTTGAGGTCCTGGTACATCTTCGTACTCCCAGGATGAATGGAATAGTCAGAATCATGAGCCTCCTTCAAAATCAATTCACGGATCTCCTTTACTTCTGGCACACAGATTCTCTTCCCGTGCCACACCATTCCTTGTTCATCCTCTCTAAAACCAGGAGCTTTATTTTCCTTGATGAGTTGTCTAATCTCTTGTATCTTCTCGTCTTTCTTTTGACCCTCGCGTATTTCTCGCTCTAGTGTGGAGTCCACTTCCATGGCGATTGCTTCACCACTATTCACAAGGCATAGATTGAGCCTTATAACCTCGTCCTTCTATTCTGCAGGCATGTCCTTCAAGCTCAACTTATTGACCTGCACTTTCTGACTTAAAGCATCTGCCACGACGTTTGCTTTCCCAGGATGATAGTTGATGCCCACATTGAAGTCATTGATTAGCTCTAACCATCTCCTTTGTCTTAGGTTGAGATCTGGCTGTGTGAAAATGTACTTCAAACTCTTATGATCCGTATATATCTCGGTCCTCTTCCCCATCAAATAGTGCCGCCAAATTTTCAACGCGTGTACCACTGCGGCTAGTTCTCAGTCATGTGTAGGATAGTTTTTCTCGTGCTTCCGGAGTTGTCGGGATGCATAAGCCATGACATGCCATTCTTGCATGAGAACACATCCCAACCCGTTTCCAGAGGCATCGCAGTATACAGTAAAGTTCTTCTGCATATCTGGCATAACTAGCACTGGGGCTGTTGTCAATCTTTTCTTTAACTCCTGAAAACTCGTCTCGCACTGTGGCGTCCATGTGAATGTGATTCCCTTCTCCAACAGTTTGGTGAGAGGTCTCGAGATCTTGGAGAATCCCTCAATAAACCGTCGATAGTATCCAGCCAATCCCAAGAAGCTTCGAACTTCCCCGACATTTTCAGGGGTCTTCCACTTCTGTATATCCTTGATTTTGGCAGGATCCACGGAGATTCCTCCCTCTGAGATTATATGTCCTAAGAAGGGAACTCTCTTCAGCCAAAACTCACACTTGCTCAACTTGGCATATAGTTGGTGTTCTCTCAGCCTTTGCAACACCAACCTTAGATGTTTCTCATGTTCTTCTTCATCTTTGGAGAAGACGAGAATGTCATCTATGAAAACCACCACAAATTTGTCCAGATATTCCATGAATACCTTGTTCATGAGATACATGAAGTATGTCGGGGCATTAGTTAGCCCGAAAGGCATGACAGTGTATTCATACAGTCCGTACCGAGATACGAAAGCCGTTTTGGGAATATCAGATTGCCTTACCTTGAGTTGGTGGTATCCCGACCTGAGCTCAATTTTCGAGAACACACAAGCTCCCCTCAACTGATCAAACAAGTCTTCAATGCGGGGTAATGGGTACTTGTTCTTGATGGTTACCTCATTCAAAGCACGGTAATCCATGCATAACCTTTGGGTTCCATCCTTCTTGGGCACAAATATCACCGGAGCTCCCCATGGTGAGGAACTAGGAAAAATATACCCCTTCTCCGTCAATTCTCTCAAATTATCCTTGAGTTCTTCTAGCTGCATGGAATCCATCCGGACAGGTCTCGTTTATATCGGGGCTGTTCCAGGCACTAGCTCAATTGCAAATTTCACTTCACGATCAGGAGGCATACCTGGCAACTCCTCCGGAAAAACATCTGGATATTCCCGGATGGTCCTGATTTCCTCAACTTTCACCTCAACTTGATTTAATTTAATGTCCCTCCTAGGCTCATGTATTGTTATGAATTTTACTCTTGTGCCACTACGGTGAGTTAGTTCTACCGTTCTGGTCGAACAATGGATGATTCCTTTATGTTTTGTCAACCAATCCATACCCAATATAATATCTATCCCTTGTGAATCTATCACTATGAGGTTAGCAGTAAACACTACCCCATTAATGTCTAGGTTCACCTTGGGACACACTTGTCTTGTCCTTATTTCTCCACCCGGAGAGTTTACGGCTAGCATATGGTTCATTTGTGTGGTTGCTAGGTCATGCTTCTTAACAAACCCTTGAGCAATGAACGAGTGGGTAGCACCAGAATCAAACAGCAGGGTTGCAATGTGTAAATTTGCAGGAAACTTACCAACTACCACGTCGGGTGCCTCTTGTGCTTCCTCCATAGTGACGTGGTTCACCCGTCCTCTCATTACATTCTGCTGTTGGGGCTGCGTGGGCTTCTTCTTTGGGCACTTATGGGCATAGTGCCCCACTTCACCGCAGCTAAAACATTGCACCCCAACCTTAGGTGTCTGGCCTTTGTTGTATTGGGGTTGGTTTGGGGGTCCTTGCACTGCTGGTCGAGGTGGATATGCGGGGCGAGGCTGCTGTACAAACTGACGTTGTGGCTGTGCTGGTGCTGCGAGAGGCCTGTAGTTCGGGTTGTACCCTCTGGGTGCTGAGTAGGGTACCGCAGCACGGTTCGTCAGCCCTGCAGGTTGCTGCATCAGACGTGGGCGGGTGTTGCTCCCTGAGGCTTGATGTGACCACCCGGCCTTCCTATTGTTCTCATTTTCCAAGGCCTTCAGCTTCCTTTCTACCACAAACGCTCTGTCCACCATCTTTTGGAAGCTTTCATACTCATTTGAGGACATTGCACACTGCATTTCTGCTCGTCAGTCTCTATGTCCCGTGGGGCATAACGGGATAGTTGAGTAAATTTAGTGAGGTATTCCCTCACCGTCATGTTCCCTTGCTGCAGTCCCAAAAACTCCTTCCTCTTGTTTTTGAGTTTACCTCTTGGGATGTAATGGTTGCGGAAGCTACGCTTGAACTCTTCCCAAGTGATGTTCTCAGGGTCATTATGGGCAGCCACGTAGGCGGTCCACCAATCAGCAGCAGGTCCATGCAATTGATGAGAGGTAAACAGCACCCTCTCATACCCTTGGCACTGGATGATCCACATCTTGCTTCCAATGGTCTTTAGCGAATCATCTGCCTCCAGAGGTTCAGCAGCACTTGCAAACTTTGGAGGTTGAGTTCCTAGAAACTCACTCAACCTTGGTTGGCGTGTGCACTCGAAAACAATCGGAGTTGGGATAAGAACCTACCGTATGCGGAGTTCTCCTATAACAACAGCTATCAGGCTAGTATGAAGATGTCACCGTTCGAAGCTTTGTATGGGAGAAAGTGCAGAACCCCACTATTCTAGAACCAAGCCGGGGAAAGTAAAGTGTTTGGACCCGAGGTACTACAAGATGCCGAGGCGAAAGTGAGAGAAATCCACAACAATTTGAGGATAGCACAAACACAACAAAAGAGCTATGCCGATGTACGGAGAAGAGAGCTAGTTTTCAACGTGGGGGACTATGTCTACCTCAAGGTGTCCCCTATTCGAGGACTTCGTCAGTTCAAGGTGAAAGGGAAGTTATCACCTCGATACCTCGGACCCTTTCAAGTTCTGGAGAGGAAAGGCGAAGTGGCATATCAACTAGAACTACCGGCTCGCCTATCGGATGTGCATGATGTATTTCATGTGTCACAGCTCAAGAAATGTCTGAGGACGCCTGAAGGGATGTTACCCATGAACGAGGTTGACTTAGCTGAGGATCTGTGTTATGCCGAGCAACCATTCAAGATTTTGGAGACAATGGAACACCTCACAAGAAATAAAAGAATCCGGATGTGCAAGGTGCAGTGGAAGCATCACTCGGAAGAGGAGTCCACCTGGGAGCGAGAAGACGAGCTTAAGGCACAGTTTCCGGAATTATTTTCCTATAACCACCAATCTCGAGGACGAGATTTCTTTTAAGGGTGGTAGAGCTGTAACACCCCAAAACCTGTTAAGAGGGGAATTTAAAAAATTTTGGACGTATTGCATGTGGTGCAGAAATTTAAATTCAAATTGGAATTCAAATTCAAATCAAAACTGAAAAAGAAAAAGAAAAAGAAAAAGAAAAAACAAACCCCCCCGGCCAGTGGGCCGAAACCCACCAGCCGACCCACCCACCCCGCGCCAGCCCGCAGCCGCGCCCCCCCCTCTCCCTCTCACTAACACGCGGGGCCCGCCTGTCATCCCCGACCTCCCGCTCGCGCCAACCGCCGGACTCTTCCGCGCGCGCGATCGTAACTAACCCAGAAATCTGCGTCCCTCAGCCTGACTCCCGACCCCAGACGACTCAAACTCGATCTAAACAAACCCGCCGCCCTCCCTCGTCTATAAATACGCCGGCATCGCCCCGTTTTTCCCCCAAGATCAGCTGTTTTTCCTCCCGGTGAGAACCAGTGTTTCTCCGGCCATTTTCTCTCGATCTTCGCTCGGGATTTCTGATCTAACGCGCTGATCTTGTTCCACCGCCTCCGGGAATCACGCCGGTGCAGAAACTCAGTAGATTGCGCCCTAGACACAGCTCCGACGAGCATCGCCGCTGTTCCATCTCGGACCTCATAGCCGACCGCCTTCCAGGACCTCTGAGCTCAAGAAAAACCCCGAGGTGAGATCCTCGACATCCCCTCTACCGATCTATGCCATGAAATCCCAGTTTTAGGAAGAATAGACGAAGATCCGAAGTTTTCCGGCGAGATCGCCACCTCCCGCCGCCGCGCGCCGCCGGGCAGCGCCGCCCGCGCTCGGTCAGAGCGACGTGGCCGCTTATGCACCGTCTATTTTAAATCGCACGGTGGAGTTAAAACCCGCGCGTACCTGTTCGGCAATCTAATCTGAGCCGTCTGTTTTAAATCGGACGATCCACGTCAGCCCCGCATTATAAAGGCCGGGATTCTTACGCGCTACCCCCTGGGGATCTCGGAAAATACTAGCCCCGCAAACTTCTGATCTAGCCCCTGGAACTTCAGAAATTCATGTAAATTCAATTAAAAATCAGTTTTAGCCCCTGGACTTAATAAAAATTAGGAAAAACCCTTCTGTTATGTGTAGTTAGACCCCTGGAAATTTATGAAATAATATAATAGACCCTGTGGTGGGGTGAATTTAACTTTTTAACCCTATATGATATTAAATTTAGGAATTTGATTATGTGATTATGATTTAAAATTTAAAAGGGCGGGACAAACACATTGTAAATTCAAATTTGAACTCTCCTAGCACTTGGAAAACTTTAGAATGAGTTAAAAGTAGATTTTAAGCTGAAATGAATCTGTTTTATTGATTGTTCACATTTATTAGTTATAGGGACACATTTTTAGGTTACAAAATAATTCTGAAAATTGGTAAAATAAATTTAAATTAGTTCACATCAGAGGAGAAGTTCAAAAATATATTATTTAATATTTTAGACCAGAACCTATTCTGTTTAGATGAGGTGTCTTATTATTTTCATAATAAAGTTCACATTTAGGCATAGAAAATAAATCTAAAAATATAGGAAAATAGGTATGCATAACTAGGAAATGATAAATGAAGTTTCCAAATCCAAAGATTTCAGTTTAGGATTGGTATAAGATCTGAGAACCCATTTGGAGTAGGAAATTACTTTCCATGCAAACTTGGTAGTTATAAAGAATTTGTTCAAATTGGAAATTCATATAGTGTGCAAACAGAAATCTGAATACAAAAGTTAGAAATAATATACATATGCTTAAAAGTGCATGTAGGCCAAAAATCAACACATCTAGGACAACTACAACACTTAGAAATGTGAATGACTATCATATGTATGTATGTGTGGAGTGAAAGTGTGAACTATGTCTTATGGATGGTTGTTTTCTTTTGCTATGTGTGTTGGCATGAGTAGAACCTGCCCCAGAGCAAGTTCTTCCCTTCCAAGATCAGGACTTTCCATTCCCAGAGCAGCAAGAAGAAGGCAAGTGTCCTTGACAACTTTGTTCCTATACTAGGATGTGTAAATAGAATTATTTGCATTGTCAATTGAAATATGAAACCCATGCTAGGAAGTTTCCTTAGAGTTGCATTACCTTGTTTTCCTTGTAACTTGGGTTGGGATTTGCTTTATTATGTCATACATTCATATTACTTGTGCTTATCCATGCTTAGAATGGGATAATGGGGGTATGAGATCATCAGTTTTTTTACCATACTCTTGAATGAGATGTTATGAGTTAGGTAGAGGTAGGGATCAAGGCAAGTTGGATGATTTAGTTGGTGCTGGGTGCACGAGACTCGGGTTTGTGTTTAGTACTTGCCTGGATCCTAAGGACCGGTTCATGGAGCATGTAACCTGGCTTTACCGTGCCAACCACATGCTGAGAGGGGGCAGCTTGGCCAATTAATTAGGTGTATCCCCGGCGTAGTATGGGTGCGTTGGATGGTGCGGGGAATAGGTGTCAGCTGGACTACCATATGAACCGCAAGGCTCAAGAGGGGGCCACTGCAGCGGGGTTGGAGCCTCTTGTATGCTGTTAGGGGTGAAACCTCAGTGGGCCCATGCTCGTCGGGAATCCCTTTGTAAAGGCTTCGTAGTGATCTCCTGGCTACACACCTGGGAAGTGTGAATGTGGTTCGTGGCCACTGGCATAATGGAGGTTCTTTTAGTCCACCCGGCAACGGGGGATGAAATCACTACATGTGGGTACAGTGGTGCAAACTCTGCAGAGTCAAAACATTATGATGATGGGTTGGGAGATTGGGACCATTTCACCTGTGTAGTAATGTAGGTGCTTAATAAGCTAGGGTGAGAGGTATTAATTGCGTAGTACTTTAACCATGAGTTCAACCTCTCCTTGTTCTAGCCATGCATGACATAACTTTCCCACACTTGCTGAGTACCAACGGTACTCAACCTTGCATATTTGTTGGTTTAAATTGCTGCTCAGGTCAAGGGGATGATGTGGTGTTCAATGACCAAGACTTCGGACCGGAAGAAGGATTCTAGGTGCATGGAATCCCCCGGGCAACGACTGTGACGGAGCCCACAAGAATAATATTCTGCTGCTATTTTATTTACATGTTATGAACTTATTATCGTCCATCGAGACATATGCTATGTAAGACTTATTTATATTCAACACCTGGCTTGTAATAAATGATGCTTCACTATTTGTCATCACATGTATGAGAAAATGATCCTGGCATACATGTGATATTCACTCGGTTATTCTTCGGAGAAACCGGGTGTGACAGAAGTGGTATCAGAGCCAAGGTTGCCCGTAGGAACGTGGACCTAGGTAGAAATTGATGTATTTAAGGACCCTATTTTCTTAAAAACTTTTTTCACAAAGGTGTGAGTTGAAAAGTGTTGTTTAATGGGGTCACTTTATTCATCTTACCCAACTTTTATTCAAAATAGGATTTTTGTTTAAAAATCTTATCTAACTTAAGTTTAAATGCTTTATGTTTTATATGGTTCGCATGATCCGCACCGCTCGCAAGTCCACCGGAGGGAGAGTTCCCGTAGTTGCCCTTGCACTGAGAGAGGAGAACCGTCCGGTGACGTACCTCTCCTAGGGATTGGCAGTAGGAGGCTTATTGCGCCGTCTTCGACGCATGCTCCAAGCCGCCGGCAATACGAGCAAGCTAATCATACACTACAGCTCCACCCGGACCATCCGTGAGAAGCGGGAAGAATGGAGTTCAGAAATGAGGATTATCCATGAAAATCAGCTGCTTAAGATCCACCGCTCTCCAGCTTGTCGAGCGACACAGGTCGATGCGGAGAAGGATGTCACCTGGGAGGCCATCACCTGCCAGAGTCACATCTACCGTCGCCACCTGGACAGGACTGAGTACATGTATGTCCTCCAGCGTGAGAGTGGTACAACGGAGTACAAGTACCCGCCAGTGCAGCAGGGGACTTCCCATGAGCACATGGACTTGTGCTTGGAGGATGCTGCTATGCTCAGCACTCGACTGCAGGAGTGTCAGCAGGAGCTTCAGGATGTACGTGACACCCTGAAGGAGACTGAGGCGTTGCTTCGAGCCAGCTTGAGGGCGAGAGAAAGAGGAGATGGGAATGAACTGTGTGTCACCGTGAATGACACATGGACTCCTGATTCCCCGGATCGCCAGGCGAGCAGGCGTCGCCGCACTTCTCCCCCAGCAGCCTCCCCACCCAAAGCGGAGTCGGAGGGCAGCCGCAATAATGAGGAAGATCCCGAGGAGCCAGCTCAGTGATACAAGTAGTGTAGAGTCCTTTCCCTTAGTTTAGCAGGTTGTCGAGTAGTCGAGTCGTTACCTTAGTTAATGGTGTATTAATGTTTGTTGTGTGACGTGAGTTGTGGAAGCCATGGGCATTTGTCCACAACCTCGTCTTCAGGTTGTTTTGCTTTGATATGTGAACCCCTATGAATTAAGAGTGCATTTATTTTCGCGTGAGACGTGAAACTCTCATAAAATATAAATATAAATGTAATAAGGACTCAAAATTTGAAGTTTAAACAAGCAAATTGGGAAGTTAATACGTAATGCCTTAAATTGATATTTGGTTGATCATGATAGATGGCCGGAAGAGGAAAGGGTTGTGGTGCCAACCCCGCCAACAACAACGACGAAGCCGGCAACCCTCACCTTTCCGGAGGGCAAGACAAGGGTGGTCGTCGGGAAGGAGTTGATCCCATCCACCAAATGCTTGAAAATCAGAATCAGCTCATCCAGAGCCTGACTCAAGTGCTGGACAACTTGCACCAAGCTCCACCTCCACAAGCTGCACCACGCCAACCAAGGTTGAGTGAGTTTCTAGGGACTCAACCTCCCAAGTTTGCAAGTGCTGCTGAACCTCTGGAGGCAGATGATTGGCTAAAGACCATTGAGAGCAAGATGAGGATCATACAATGCCAAGGATATGAGAGGGTGCTGTTTGCCTCTCACCAATTGCATGGACCTGCTGCTTATTGGTGGACCGCTTACGTGGCCGCCGATCATGACCCTGAGAACATCACTTGGGAAGAGTTCAAGCGTAACTTCCACAACCATTACATCCCAAGGGGTGAACTTAAAAACAAGAGAAAGGGGTTCTTGGGGCTGCAGCAAGGAAACATGACGGTGAGGGAATACCTCACTAAATTCACCCAACTATCCCGTTATGCATTACGGGACATAGAGACTGATGAGCAGAAACAGGACTGCTTTGTGGAAGGACTTACAGCGGAAATGCAATGTGCAATGTCCTCCAACGAGTATGAGAGCTTCCAAAAGATGGCGGACAGAGCATTTGTTGTAGAAAGGAAGCTGAAGGCCTTGGAAAATGAAAACAAGAGGAAGGCAGGATGGTCACACCAAGCCTCGGGTAGCAACACACGCCCACGTCTGATGCAGCAACCCGCAGGGCAGACGAGCCGTGCTGCGGTACCCTACTCAGCACCGAGAGGGTACAACCCGAACTTCAGGCCTCCGTCAGCACCAACACAGCCACAACGTCAGTTTGTACAGCAGCCTCGCCCCACATATCAACCTCGACCAGCAGGACAAGGACCACCGAACCAACCCCAAGACAACAAAGGCCAGGCACCTAAAGTTGGGGTGCAATGCTTCAACAGTGGTGAAGTGGGGCACTACGCCCATAAGTGCCCAAAGAAGAAGCCCGTGCAGCCGCAACAGCAGAATGTGATGCGAGGACAGGTGAACCACGTGACCATGGAGGAAGCGCAAGAGGCACCTGACGTGGTAGTTGGTAAGTTTCCTGCCAATTTACACATTGCAACCCTGTTGTTTGATTCTGGTGCTACCCACTCGTTCATTGATCAAGGGTTTGTTAAGAAGCATGATCTAGCAACAACACAAATGAACCATATTCTAGCAGTGAACTCTCCAGGTGGAGAAATAAGGACAAGACAAGTGTGTCCCAAGGTGAATCTAGACATTAATGGGGTAGTATTTACTGCCAACCTCATAGTGATAGATTCACAAGGGATAGATATTATTTTGGGCATGGATTGGTTGACCAAACATAAGGGAATCATCCATTGTTCGACCGGAACGGTGGAACTAGCTCACCCTAGTGGCACAAGAGTGAAGTTCATAACTGTACAAAACCCTAGGAGGGACCTTAAACTCAATCAAGTTGAGGTGAAAGTGGAGGAGATCAGGATTATCAGGGAATATCCAGACGTTTTTCCGGAGGAGTTGCCAGGTATGCCTTCTGATCGTGAAGTGGAATTCGCGATTGAGCTAGTGCCTGGAACACGTCCGATATACAAGAGACCTTATCGGATGGACTCCAAGCAGCTGGGAGAACTCAAGGATCATTTAAGAGAATTGACAGGGAAGGGGTACATTCGTCCTAGTTCCTCACCATGGGGAGCTCCAGTGGTATTTATGCCCAATAAGGACGGAACCCAAAGGCTGTGCGTGGACTACCGTGCGTTGAATGAGGTAACCATCAAGAACAAGTACCCATTACCCCGCATTGAAGACTTGTTTGATCAGTTGAGGGGAGCTTGTGTGTTCTCGAAAATTGATCTCAGGTCGGGATACCACGAACTTAAGATAAGGCAAACTGATATTCCCAAGACAGCTTTCGTATCTCGGTACGGACTGTATGAATACACTGTCATGCCTTTCGGGCTAACTAATGCCTCGGCATACTTCATGTACCTCATGAACAAGGTATTCATGGAATATCTGGATAAATTTGTTGTGGTTTTCATAGATGACATTCTCGTCTTCTCCAAAGATGAAGAAGAACATGAGAAACATTGAAGGTTGGTGTTGCAAAAGCTGAGAGAACACCAGCTATATGCCAAGTTGAGCAAGTGTGAGTTTTGGCTGAAGAGTTCCCTTCTTAGGACATATAATCTCGGAGGGAGGAATCTCCGTAGATCCCGCCAAGATCGAGGATGTACAGAAGTGGAAGACCCCTGAGAATGTCGGGGAAGTTCGAAGCTTCTTAGGATTGGCTGGATACTATCTCGAGACCCCTCACCAAACTGTTGGAGAAGGGAATCACATTCACATGGACGCTGCAGTGCGAGACGAGTTTCCAGGAACTGAAGAAAAGATTGACAACAGCCCCAGTGCTAGTTATGCGAGATATGCAGGAGAACTTTTCGGTGTACTGTGATGCCTCTGGAAACGGGTTGGGATGTGTTCTCATGCCAGAGGGGCATGTCGTGGCTTATGCGTCCGGGCAGCTCCGGAAACACGAGAAGAACTATCCTACACATGACCTCGAACTAGCCGCAGTGGTACACGCGTTGAAAATTTGGCGGCACTACTTGATGGGGAAGAGGACAAAGATATTTACGGATCATAAGAGCTTAAAGTACATTTTCACACAGCCAGATCTCAACCTCAGACAAAGGAGATGGTTAGAGCTAATCAACGACTTTGATGTGGGCATCAACTATCATCCTGGGAAAGCGAACGTCGTGGCGGATGCTCTAAGCCAGAAAGTGCAGGTCAATAGGTTGAGCTTGAAGGACATGCCTACAGAATTGAAGGAAGAGGTTATAAAACTCAATCTATGCCTGGTGAATAGTGGTGAGGACATCGCCATGGAAGTGGACTCCACATTAGAGAAAGACATCCAAAATGGTCAGAAGAATGACGAGAAGATACAAGATATTAGAGAACTCATCAAGGAAAATAAAGCCCCTGGTTTCAGAGAGGAGTGGCATGGGAAAAGAATCTGTGTGCCTGAAGTGAAGGAGATCCGTGAATTGATTTTGAAGGAGGCTCATGATTCCGACTATTCCATTCATCCTGGAAGTACTAAGATGTATCATGACCTCAAGAGCAGATATTGGTGGTATGGAATGAAGCGGGATGTCGCGGAACATGTTGCCTTATGTGACACATGTCAGTTGGTGAAAGCGGAACATCAACGACCCGTGGGATTATTGCAACCACTCAAAGTGCCTGAATGGAAATGGGAAGAAATCGGTATGGATTTCATAGTGGGATTGCCTAGGACCCAATCAGGATATTATTCGATATGGGTCATCATCGACAGGCTAACCAAGGTAGCTCATTTCATCCCCGTGAAAGAAAGCTACAGCGGATCCAAATTGGTGGAGTTGTACATGTCAAGGATCGTGTGTTACCATGGAGTGCCAAGGAAGATAGTGTCGGATCAAGGGACACAGTTCACCTCAAGGTTCTGGCAGAAGTTGCATGAAACCATGGGAACTCATCTGAATTTTAGTTCTGCCTATCATCTCCAAACTGACGGGCAGACGGAAAGAACCAATCAAATCCTTGAGGATATGCTGAGAGCGTGTGCACTCAAAAACAATCGGAGTTGGGATAAGAACTTACCGTATGCGGGGTTCTCCTATAACAACAGCTATTAGGCTAGTATGAAGATGTCACCATTTGAGGCTTTGTATGGGAGGAAGTGCAGAACTCCCCTATTTTGGAACCAAACGGGGGAAAGTAAAGTGTTTGGTCCCGAGGTACTACAAGATGCCGAGGCTAAAGTGAGGGAAATCCGCAACAACTTGAGGGTAGCACAAACACGACAAAAGAGCTATGCCGATGTACGGAGCAGAGAGCTCGTTTTCAACGTGGGAGACTATGTCTATCTAATCTGAGCCGTCTATTTTAAATCGGACGGTCCACGTCAGCCCCACATTATAAAGGCTGGGATTCTTACGCGCTACCCCGTGGGGATCTCGGAAAATACGAGCTAGCCCCGGAAACTTCTGATCTAGCCCCTAGAACCTCAGAAATTCATGTAAATTCAATTAAGAATCAGTTTTAGCCCCTAGACTTAATAAAAATTAGGAAAACCCCTCTGTTATGTGTAGATAGACCACTGGAAATTTATGAAATAATATAATAGACCCTGGAGTGGGGAGAGTTTACCTTTTTAACCCTATGTGATATTAAATTTAGAAATTTGAATATGTGATTAGGATTTAAAATTTAAAAGGTGAGACAAACACATTGTAAATTCAAATTTAAACTCTCCTAGCACTTGGGAAACTTTAGAATGAGTTAAAAGTAGATTTTAAGCTGAAATGAATCTGTCTAGTTGATTGTCCATATTTATTAGTATAGAAACATGTTTTAGGCTAGGAAATAGTTCTAAAAATTGGAAAAATGAATTTAAGTTAGTTCACATCAGAGGAGAAGTTCAAAAATATATTATTTAATATTTTAGAACAGAACCTATTCTTTTTTGATGAGGTGTCTTACTATTTTCATAATAAAATTCACATTTAGGCATAGAAAATAAATATGAAAATATAGGAAAATAGGTATGCATAACTAGGAAATGATAAATGAAGTTTCCAAAACCAAAGACTTTAGTTTAGGGTTTGATAGAAAATCTGAAAATCCCATTTGGAGTAGGAAAATACCTTCCATGCAGACTTAGTAGCTAAAGGGTGTGTTAATTGAATATAAAGAAATTGTTTAGAATTGAAATTCATATATAAAGTGTGCAAATAAAAATCTGAATACAAAAGTTAGAAATCATATACATAAGTTTAAAAGTGCATATAGACCAGAAATCAACACATATAGAGTAAACACAACACATAGAAATGTGAATGATTTTCATATGTATGTATGTGTGGAATGAAAGTGTGAAACTATGTCTTATGGATTGTTGTTTCCTTTTGCTATGTGTGTTGGCATGAGTAGAACCTGCCCCAAAGCAAGTTCTCCCCTTCCAAGATCAGGACTATCCATTCCCAGAGCAGCAGGAAGAAGGCAATTGTCCTTGACCACTTTGATCCTATGCTAGGATGAGTAGATAGAGTTATTTGCATTGTCAATTGAAATATGAAACCCATGATAGGATGTTTCCCTAGAATTGCATTATCTTGTTTCCTTGTAGCTTGGGTTGGGATTTGTTTTATTATGTCATTCACTCATATTACTTGTGCTTAGCCATGCTTAGTATGGGATAATTGGGATATGAGATCATCAGTTTATTTACCATAATTTTGAATGAGATGTTATGAGTTATGTAGAGGAAGGGATCAAGGCAAGTTGGATGATTTGGTTGGTGCTGGGTGCACGAGACTTGGGTTTGTGTTTAGTACTTGCCTGGATCCTAAGGACCGGTTCATGGAGCATGTAACCTGGCTTTACCGTGCCAACCACATGCTGAGAGGGGCAGCTTGGCCAATTAATTAGGTGTATCCCCGGCGTAGTATGGGTGTGTTGGATGGTGCGGGGAGTAGGTGTCAGCTGGACTACCATATGAACCGCAAGGCTCAAGAGGGGGCCACTGCAGCGGGGTTGGAGCCTCTTGTATGCTGTTAGGGGTGAAACCTCATTGGGCCCACGCTCGTCGGGAATCCCTTGGTAAAGGCTTTGTAGTGATCTCCTGGCTCCACACCTGGGAAGTGTGAATGTGGTTCGTAGCCACTGGCATAATGGAGGTTCTTTTAGTCCACCCGGCAATGGGGGATGAAATCACTACATGTGGGTACAGTGGTGCAAACTCTGTAGAGTCAAAACTGTCATGACAGCCATGCTCACGGTCAAGAGCGGCTTGGACTTATTCATGATTAGAGGATTTATGGCTTGGGAAGTTGAGGATGTTAAGCGGGGAGCTTAACATTGGAATTTGAGGTTACGGTCATTTGATTATGATGATGGGTTGGGAGATTGGGACCATTTCACCTGTGTAGTAATGTAGGTGCTTAATAAGCTAAGGTGATAGTTATTATTTGCGTAGTGCTTTAACCATGAGTTCAACCTCTCCTTGTTCTAGCCATGCATGACATAACTTTCCCACACTTGCTGAGTACCAACGGTACTCAACCTTGCATATTTATTGGTTTAAATTGTTGCTCAGGTCCATGGGATGATGTGGTGTTCAATGACCAAGACTTCAGACCCGAAGAAGGATTCTAGGTGCATGGAGTCCCCCGGGCAACGCCTGTAACGGAGCCCACAAGAATAATATTCCGCTGCTATTTTATTTACATGTTATGAACTTATTATCGTCCATTGAGACATATTCTATGTAAGACTTATTTATATTCGACTCCTGGCTTGTAATAAATGATGCTTCACTATTTGTCATCACATGTATGAGAAAATGATCCTGGCATACATGTGATATTCACTCGGTTGTTCTTCGGAGAAACCGGGTGTGACACATCAGATTAATATACGGGCTGAGGATATTCCGAAGACGGCTTTCTCGACGAGGTACGGGCTTTATGAGTACCTGGTAATGTCCTTCGGCCTCACCAATGCTCCAGCTCAATTCATGTATCTAATGAACTCGGTATTCATGCCGGAGCTGGACAAGTTTGTCGTGGTCTTCATCGACGACATCCTGGTATATTCCAAGTCGGAGGAAGATCACAAGAAGCATCTGCGTATAGTCTTGCAACGACTGCGGGATCACAAGCTATACGGGAAATTCAGCAAATGCGAGTTCTGGATATCGCAAGTGCCTTTTCTCGGGCATATCATCTCAGTGGAGGGTATCGCTGTAGACCCGAGTAAGATCACACAAGTGCTAAATTGGAAATCCCCGAGAACTGTTCATGAGGTACGGAGTTTCCTCGGGCTCGCGGGATATTATCGGAGGTTCATCCCGAACTTCTCGAAGATTGCCAAGCCTATGACACAGCTGCTAAAGACGGCTACCAAATATGTTTGGAGTCCAGCATGTGAAGCGGCATTCAAGGTTTTAGTCAAGCACCTAACATCAGCACCGGTTTTGGCGCAGCAAGACACAACAAAACCATTCGATGTGTACTGCGATGCATCCGGCATTGGGCTCGGATGTGTGCTGATGAAAGACCGAAGAGTGGTCGCGTATGGGTCACGGCAGCTTAGAAACCATGAGCAGAATTATCCAACTCACGACTTGAACTTGCTGCCGTGGTACTTGCACTAAAAATGTGGAGGCACTACCTACTCGGTAACCTCATACATTTATATACCGACCCCAAGAGCCTCAAGTACATATTCCCTCAGAAGGAGCTGAACATGAGGCAGTGAAGATGGTTAGAGTTGATAAAGGATTATGAAATAGAGATCCATTATCACCCCGGCAAGGCAAACGTAGTGGCGGATGCGCTAAGCCGCAAGTCACACGTCAACAACCTGACCATCACACCGTTGGAAGAGAGCGAACCACCACTGCATGTGATTCCACACGGAGCTCTCTACAACCTAGCTTTGATCCCCACCATCCGTGAAGAGATAGCGGCAGCTCAGAAACATGACAAGGGCATGTCGCATTTCCGGAGACGTGTAGATAGTGGGGAGCTGAAATGTTTCAAGAAAGACGGGGACGGCGTCCTATGGTTCAAGGACCAGATCGTCGTACCCCGTAACCCAGAATTACGGAAGAAAATCTTTGATGAGGCTCACTTGTCAAAGTTTTCTATTCACCCCGGCAGCAACAAAGTGTATCAAGAACTCAGAAACAAGTTTTGGTGGACACGGATGAAGCGGGAAATCGCAAAGTACGTGTCCGAGTGTGATACCTGTCGAAGGGTGAAGGCAAATCATATGCGGAAAGGACTGCTACAACCACTGGGCGTTCCTGCCTGGAAGTGGGAGGATGGGAGCATGGACTTCATCGTCGGTTTACCCACCACTTTTCAGAAACATGATTCTGTGTGGGTAGTCATCGACCGGCTCACCAAAGTTGCCCATTTCAACTCGGTCAATACCAACTACAACGCCAAGAAGTATGCTGAACTGTATATCTCACGGATCCTATGCTTGTACGGCGTACCCCGTACCATCATATCGGATTGGGGCACTTTATTTGTTTCCTATTTTTGGGAGCAGCTTCACGCTGCGTTGGGGACGAAGCTGATCCGTAGTTCAGCATACCACCCGCAGACGGATGGGCAAACCGAGCGGGTAAATCAGATTCTAGAAGATATGCTACGAGCTTGCGCTATCAACCACTGAAAGAATTGGGATGATCACTTGCCGTTAGCCGAGTTCTCGTACAACAATGGGTACCAAGCCAGCATTAAGATGGCGCCTTATGAGGCGATATATGGCAGAAAATGCTACACGCCATTGAATTGGTGTGAGTCTGGCGAAAGGGTCACCTTCGGGATTGATATTGTCAACAACGCGGAGGAAAAGGTTCAGCTATGCGGACCGGAGAAGACGCCCATTACAATTTGAAGTAGGGGATCACGTATATCTATGTGTGTCTCCAATGAAGATGTAAACAGATTCGGGGTGAAAGGAAAGTTGGCACCCTGATTCATCGGTCCATTTCAGATTACAGAAAGATGTGGATCGGTAGCATACCGGTCGAAATTACCAGAAGCACTTTCTTGTGGTGCACGACATCTTTCACATTTCCCAGCTGAGGAAGTGTCTCAAGCTATCAACTACCATTCAGCTGGAGGATATTGAAGAACTGCAACCGGATCTCACATATCGGGAGGAACCGGTTCAGGTTATTGATGAGAAGGCCCGAACCACACGCAACCATACGTTGTGGTTCTACAAGGTTCTATGGAGTAATCACTCCGTGGACGAAGCGACATGGGAGAGCGAAGCATTTCTTCGCGATAACTACCCCGACTTTTTTTCACGTCGCATATCCGGTAATTCTTCACCGTCCTCTCTCTCATTTTCACCTTATAATCTCGGGCCGACAGCACTCCAGGTTGCCATCAAGCTGGTCAAGAGCTGCAAGACATGCTAGTTTCATGCCAAGCAGATCCACACACCGGCTCAGACACTGCAGATGATCCCGCCCTCGTGGCCGTTCGCAGTATGGGGGTTGGACATCCTGGGGCCATTCCCCAAAGCTGTTGGGAGATTCCGGTACCTCTACGTCGCCATCGACAAGTTCACCAAGTGGCTGGAAGCTACACCCGTCATCACCATCAACAAGCGATCCGCATTCAAGTTCATCAAGTCGATCGTCTGCAGGTTCGGGGTACCGAACAGAATCATCACCGACAACGGGACCCAGTTCACCAGTGCAGCGTTCCAAGACTACTGCGAAGATCTTGGCATCCAGGTGTGCTATGCCTCAGTTGCTCATCTAAAGAGCAACGGGCAAGTCGAGAGGGCCAACGCTGAAATCCTTCGGGGCCTCAAGACTCGCACCTATGCCAGCTTGAAGAAACATGGCACCAAGTGGTTGGACGAGCTTCCGATCACACACTCTGGGCTAGCTGGACATCCCAAAGCTGGGCCACCGAGGAGACACCCTTCTTCATGGTGTACGGGGCCGAAGCCGTGCTTCCTCCAGATATCACCATGGGGTCCCCCCCCCCCCGCGTCCGAGCTTACGACGAAGCTATGCAGGACAGCTCCGGCGTGAAGGCATCGACCTCGTCGACGAGGCTCAACTACAAGCAACGCTCCGCAACGCACGGTACCAGCAGGCGCTCTGGCGCTACCACCAAAGGACCGTGCGTGTCCCGGAGCTCAAAGAAGGCGACCTGGTGCTGCGGCGCATACTTTCTCGCGAAGGGACCAACAAACTCTCCTCCAGCTGGGAAGGTCCCTTCCGAGTCACGAAAGTGTGCCGCCCCGGGTGCGTACGCCTTTCCACCGAGGATGGGGATCCGCTCCCTAACCCTTGGAACATAGAACATATCCGCAAGTTCTATCCCTAGAGCAGTAGTAGTACAGGTCTTTTTCTTTCTGTAATAGATCCCATAGAGTCCAGGAACAGCGCTCGGAGCAACTAAGCCTCAGGGGACGGTCCAGGACTACGTTCAGCTTGGCCTGGTTCCGACCCTAAGCGCGTAGGATCTTGCTTCCCTTCATAGTGGGGCGGGTCGTTGCCTCCATGTATAGCCTGCCTTCCTCCTATGGGCATTTATATTGAAAGAACCCTGTCCTACCACGCTCTTCCTTATGTGCTCATTTAAATTACGTATTAATTTTTATGATCACGCCTCCATAATAAACACAGTGTATGCTCATCGTACACTTAGCTCTCTCTTCCCACTCTGATCCCTAGACGGCATTTGCTATCCTGACTGAAGGCGGTCATGCTTGAGGTACCTGCCGATGGCCAGGAGGCGTCTCGGGCCTCCCCCAGTCAGGTGCTGCGACGCCAGTTGGTCACCTCCAGGAAAAACCTGCGCTGTGCATGGGGGGTCCAGGGTGCGTAGCCTGCTTTACCTGGTTCCGACCCAAAGCGTGCGCACCCTGCCCTTCGGAGGTCCAGGGGAGCACAGCCTGCTTTGCCTGGTTCCGACCCGAAGCGTGTGCACTCTGCCTCCCCAGCGTTACGGTCCAGTACTAGGGGCCGGACGGTCGTACCCTGACCTCGGAGGGAGCCGGACCTCCGGTGCCGGGCGCACTGAATTGCCCAAGCCCCGTATATCGGTCCAGGACCGTAAGCCAAATAAGACTAAGAGACAGGGAAGGGAGAGCCCCCGAGGAGAATTACGGTTCCCCTACTTGTGTGCAGGCCCTCTCGGCCTTAGCTCCACTGCAGGAATGTGGTAGGTGCGCCCAAACAATTGGCCACACCTACCAGGTCGCCACTACGGGGACCGCACAAGGATAGGCCGGAGCTCCTGACTACTCCAACACAAGACCGGAGGAGCCGGAACCCGCCCCCTCCGCAGGGGCGGGCTCCGAAGGCCCCATGTGTCCGGCAAGGCCGGAGCTCCCCTCTCCTCAGAGGATAGCTCCGGGCCCGCCACGTGGCCGGCAGAGCCGGACCTCACCCCCTCGCAGGGGTGAGCTCCGAAGGCTCCACTGTTCCAGCGGGACCGGGCCTCCACTCTCCTCAGAGGGGAGCTCCGGGCCCGCCACGTGGCCAGTAGAGCCGGGCCTGCCCCCGTCCTCACGGGGCGAGCTCCCAAGACTCCTTGGGTCCTTATGTCAGCAAGGACCGGAGGAAGGTGTCTATGCAAGCTTCGATATCGGTGGAGACCTCCTAAGGTCCTTGCGGAGCTAAGGACTCGGGCAGGGCAAGCCAAGAACAAGCTAAAAGCACAAGACACACAAATGCAAAAGTCTGTTCATTCATCAAAGCTCCAAGAGCTGCACTACAGACGCAAAAAACAAACACAAAAGATACAAAGCCCTTCGGCTACAAGGGCAGACGCCTAGGAGTCCCCGAACTCCCGCTGGAACCTAGAGGCGACAAGGGCTGCGACGTCTCCGACTCCAGCCCTAGCAACCTCCTCCTGCTCGGCGACGGGGCCCTGGACCACCAGCTCCAGAGAGACAGAGGAGTCCCAGCTCAGGAAGCACGTCAGCACGTGTGTGGCGACCTCCTTTGCCAAGCTCCGCCCCTCCGTCTCAAGCTCGTTGGTGATCACAGCCTCAAGCCTATCCAGATTGGTGCCGATGGACTCGAGCTTCAGGATCGCCTCGACCACCTCCTGAGCTGGAGCTCCCGTCCTCATGGGGCTGAAGCCAAGAAGCACCAAAGCGGACTCCGCCTGGCCGACGAAGTACCAGACCGCTCGGGACTCAACGGTTCGCGAAGCACGGAGCCCGTCCACCTCCAGGTGAGCCGCCAGAAGAGCGCCAGGACCCTCCTCGGCGAACCTCCTCTCCTTCACCGCCAGGTCCTTCTCTCGGAACTGGAGGTCCTGGGTCAGTCACTCCAGCTCCGACGCTCGGAAGTCAGCGGCCAGCTCCCGGTCTAGTGCCGCCTGGCGGTCCTGGGCGACCTGCTCCTCCCTCACAGCCAAGGCTGCCTCCTGAAGCTCCAGCTCTTTGGCCCGGGCCTTCAGGTCGCCCTGTTCAGCCTCCAGCCGTTCGGCGACATTCTTCTCCTGAGTCGCCACGGCGTGATCCCGATCTGCAACGGCACACTCGCAGCAGGCCAGCTGCAGCTGCAGCCCCTCATTGGCATCGGAGCGAGCCCAAACACTGGCGAAGGCCTCGCGGGACTCCCGCAAGAGCCGCCGGGTTTTGGCGTCCAGGCGCTCGATGGCTCTCCTCTGCAACTCGAGGAGCTCCTCCTCGGCATCGAGCCTCTCCCGCCTCGCGTCGAGCTCCACCTCGACCTCCCGAGTCTGCTGCTTCAACAGTTGCCCCCAGCTAAGGAGGCAGTCTCTCTCATCCACCAAGGCCTCCGGCTCGCGCTGGAGCGCAGCCTGGACCTGCCGGACACTAGACTGGGCCTGCTCCATGGCGTCCGATAGGGGCAGCGGGGAGGCAGAGGCCGGAGCCGCGCCACATACCTCCTCCATGACATCGTCTGAAGGAGGAGATGCCAGCATCTCGGCAACCAGGACGAGGCGCCATTCAGAAGAAGACGGCGCCGAGGCGGGGCCGGTCCCAACGCGCCCCTGCTCGCCGCCCGCTGGAAGACCTGCATCAGCTCCTCCCGCTTCAGCACATGGAGGATGGACGCCGCCACCCGGCCCCGCCAAGTCTTCGATAGCCGCCGGCTCCTGAGCTGGCGAAGAAGGAGTGAGCGTCGCCACCGTTGCAGGAGCCGGTCCCGCTGGACCACAAGCAGGAGGCACCCGGACCTGCTCGGGGGCCGGTGAAGCTGCCGCAGCGTCCTGACGCTGTGGCGCTGGGCCCCTGCCAACCGGAGGAGGCTGAGGAACAGATGAATCCCCGGCAGCCGAAGAATCCCTGCAAACACAGGGAGCTCTCAGCACAAGAGAAAAAGTATGCAAAGAACAAAGACCTGGTGAGTGCAAACTTACCGAGGAATGCAAACACTCCAGCGGGCATGGAGCCCTGGCTTCCGAGCTGTTGCAGGTCCGCCGGAGCCTGCCGTTGCCGCCGGGGCCTGCGCTGAAGGCACCTGGACCGGCAGAACAGGGGGTGCATACGGAGCCCCCCCAGGGAGACGGAGCAGCAGGGCTCCCGCCAGCAGTGCTCCTGGCTCCGCTCGCCGATCCTGCCCCTGAAGCCCGGGGCGCCTGCGTCCCCGGATGAATCCTAGCTCTGCTCCCTCCGGTGCCACCGTCTACCGAGCCTGCAGCCGGGACGCTCGTCGACCGGGGCGCCTGAGCCCTCGGATCGCCCCCGAACGCTGCAGCACCGGCATCCCTCCTCGGAGCTCCACCTCTAGTGGAAGGAGGGTGGGACGCCCTGGGATCCTCTGACCGTCGCTGTCCATGAGGAGTCATGTTGGTGTGGAAGACCCGAGGCCTCTTGGAGTCGCTGCCCGATGAACCGACGCCTCCCGAGGAAGGGCCGGGGGGACTCCGGTCCCCTGACCTGGCGCAAAAGACGCCCTCGGAGGGGACCGGGCGCGCTTCTTCTCCGGCAAGACGGAGGCCGGCCCCTTGCCCTTCCCCTTGTCGGTGTTCTGAGCTCCGTCAACCTTCGGTGCGGGTTGGGCATCGGCCGATGCCTCGCGCTCCGTTCCGCAGCGCTCAACCCCGGGGATCAAGATTCCCCGGAAGGCGTCTCCGACCTGACGCACGGCTATCCCGATGTCGTCCAGTGTCGGCATCTTCCGCAGCAGCTCCGCCCTCCATTCAGCTCCATGAAGAGAGGGACGCAGGAAGCTGGGACAGTAAGGATACCGCCATCGGTGAGGTCACTGCTCACCCTAGCCACCTTCTCCCACAGCAGCTTGTCGGATGGGTCGGACCCTGGACCCGTCTCCAGCCTGGTGCAGTCGCGCTGCCGGTGTAGTACCACGCCGGACGACTGCGCTGCTGCAGTGGCGCAATACGGCGTGACAGGAAATCTGTCAGCACCATCAGGGACGTCAGCCTCTGATCAGCCAAGAACTGGATCCGCTCAAGGACTGGCGCGTACTCCGGCTCCAGCTACGGGTTCTCCTCCCAGAAGCGACGCTCGGTGGTTGGACCACCAGTTGGCAACTGAAGGCGATCGTGCTCATCGGTCTTCACGATCACCCAGTCGTCCCTCCATCCTTCCCACCTCGCTGCGCTGAAGGGCAGAAGGTACCCAGAGACCTTCGGATCCTTGCAGCGGTGCTGGAAGTAGTAGGCGCCAAGCTGGTTCTTCGAGCCACGCCCGGTCGTCCGCAGCACGAAGAACTGGCGGAAGAGCGTCACCGAGGCGCCCACTCCCACGAACATTTCAAGAAAGTGCACGAAGACGACGTCCATGGCAAAGGAGTTGGGGGAGAGGTGATGGAGCTGGAGGCCGTACGTCTCCAGCAGTGTCACGAAGAAGGAAGAGATTGGTGGGACGAACCCCGCCAAGGCATAGGCGGTAAAGAAGACCGTCTCCCCCCTCTCCAAGCATAGAGGGAGAGATCCCCGCCGGAGACAGCGCTTCTGCTCCTCCGAATGCCAGCCCAGGAGCTTGCGCACTGGCTCGAGGTATCTCGTCCGGGCAAAGCGCGGCGGAGGCAAGTTGGAAGCCATCGGCGATGAAGGCGCCAGTGCTTGGGAGATGACGGCGCAGGAGCTTGGGAGGCGAAGAAGGCTCGGGCGCAGGGAAGTTTGCAAAGGGAATCCTGCGATGCAGATGGGATCCTCTTATAAACTTCCCAGAAGCGATTCGAAGCGATTCGAAATGCTTCGTATGCGCCGCTAGGGGCAGACGCCCCAGGTCCAATCCCCAGTGTCCATGACAAGTGGGCCCAAGCCAACCTGCAGAAGCGATGGACCGGGCAGTCAGCCCCCCAAGTGGGGAACCCGGCGGTTCCTGACAAGGTGCTGCAACGTGCGCTACAACGTGCAGCAATGGCAGTAGTGGCAGCCTTGGGAACCGCCGCAGTAAAAGCAGCCATCAAGTAGAGCTCACGCCCCACGATTCCATGACCGTTCATGCTCCAGAAACGGTCAAAGAGAGTCATGGATAAGGTGCGCAGGGTAGAAAAGATGGAGGCCCCACCTCGGGCTCATTATCTCCCCCGAGATGGGCCTGGGGGCCACTGTCGGTACCCTCAATATGGGGTACCCCAGCGCAAAGGGGAAAATCGTCTAAGGACTTCACCCCCTCCGCAGGGGCGAACTCCGAGGGCACCCGAGCCGGACCTCCCCTCTCCGTGGGGAGAGCTCCGAAGGCTCCACGTGTCCAGTTGGGCCAGATTGTCACACCCGGTTTCTCCGAAGAACAACCGAGTGAATATCACATGTATGCCAAGATCATTTTCTCATACATGTGATGACAAATAGTGAAGCATCATTTATTACAAGCCAGGTGTCGAATATAAATAAGTCTTACATAGCATATGTCTCGATGGACGATAATAAGTTCATCACAAGTAAATAAACTAGCAGTGGAATATTATTCTCGTGGGCTCCGTCATAGGTGTTGTCCGGGGGACTCCATGAACCTAGAAACCTTCTTCGGGTCCAAAGTCTTGATCATTAAACACCACATCATTCTCTTGACCTGAGCAGCAATATAAACTAACAAATATGCAAGGTTGAGTACCGATGGTACTCAGCAAGTGTGGGAAAATTTTATCATGCATGGCTAGAGAAAGGAGAGCTTGAACTCATGGTTAAAGCACTACGCAATTAATGCCTATCACCTTAGCTTATTAAGCACCTGCATTACTACACAGGTGAAATGGTCCCAAACTCCCAACCCATCATCATAATCAAATAACCACAACATCATTTCCAATGTTAAGCTCCCCGCTTAACATCCTCAACTTCCAATGCCATCCATCCTCTAATCATGAATATGTCCAAGCCGCTCTTGACCGTGAGCACGGCTGTCATGACAGTTTTTGACTCTGCAGAGTTTGCACCACTGTACCCACATGTAGTGATTTCATCCCCCGTTGCCAGGTGGACTAAAAGAACCTCCATTATGCTAGTGGCCACGAACCACATTCACACTTCCCAGGTGTGTAGCCAGGAGATCACTACGAAGCCTTTACAAAGGGATTCCCGACGAGCGTGGGCCCACTGAGGTTTCACCCCTAACATCATACAAGAGGCTCCAACCCCGCTGCAGTGGCCCCCTCTTGAGCCTTGCGGTTCATATGGTAGTCCAGCTGACACCTATTCCCCGCACCATCCAACCCACCCATACTACGCCGGGGATACACCTAATTAATTGGCCAAGCTGCCCCATCTCAGCATGTTGTTGGCACGGTAAAGCCAGGTTACATGCTCCATGAACCGGTTCTTAGGATCCAGGCAAGTACTAAACACAAACCCGAGTCTCGTGCACCCAACACCAACCAAATCATCCAACTTGCCTTGATCCCTACCTCTACGTAAATCATAACATCTCATTCAAGAGTAAAGTAAATAAATTGATGATCTCATATTCCCATTATCCCATTCTAAGCATGGCTAAGCACAACAATAAATGACATGATAAAATAAATCCCAACCCAAGCTACAAGGAAACAAGGTAATGCAATTCTAGGGAAACTTCCTAGCATGGGTTTCATATTTCAATTGACAATGCAATAAATTCTATCTACACATCCTAGCATAGGAACAAAGTTGTCAAGGACACTTGCCTTCTTCCTGCTGCTCTGGGAATGGAAAGTCTTGTTCTTGGAAGGGAAAAACTTGCTCTGGAGCAGGTTCTACTCATAACATCAGACATAGCAAAAGAAAACAACAATCCATAAGACATAGTTCACACTTTCACTTCATACAAACCAAACATTCACACCTATGAAAGTCATTCACACTTCTAAGGGTGGTGTTTACTCTATGTGTGGTGATTTTTGACCTACATGCACTTTTAAACATATGTATATTATTTCTAACTTTTGTATTCAGATTTCTGTTTTACACTATATATAAATTCCCAATTTAAACAAATTCTTTAATATCCTCTTTAGCTACCAAGAGTACATGCAAGATAATTTCCTACTCCAAATGGTTTTCAGACCTTCTACCGATCCTAAACTGAATTCTTTGGATTTTGGAAACTTCATTTATCATTTTCTAGTTATTCACACTTAGCTTGCTATATTTCCAGATTTATTTTCTATACCTAATTGTGAACTTTATTATGAAAATAGTAAGACACATCATCTAAACAGAATAGGTTCTGATCTAAAATATTAAATAATATATTTTTGAACTTCTCCTCTGATGTGAACTAATTTACATTTATTTTTCCAATTTTCAGAATTATTCTCTAACTAAAAATGTGTCCCTATAACTAATAAATGTGAATAATCAATTAGACAGATTCATTTCAGCTTAAAATCTATTTTTAACTCACTCCAATGTTTTCCAAGTGCTATGAGAGTTTAAATTTGAATTTACAATGTGTTTGTCCCATCTTTTAAATTTTAAATACTAATCACATAGTCAAATTAATAAATTTAATATCATATAGGGTTAAAAAGGTAAACTCACCCCACTACAGGGTCTATTATGTTATTTCATAAATTTCCAGGGGTCTAACTACACATAACAGAGGGGTTTTCCTAATTTTTATTAAGTCCAGGGGCTAAAACTGATTTTTAATTGAATTTACATGAATTTCTAAAGTTCCAGGGGCTAGATCAGAAGTTTCCGGGGCTACCTCGTATTTTCCGAGATCCCCAGGGGGTAGCGCGTAAGAATCCCGGCCTTTATAACGCGGGGCTGACGTGGACCGTCCGATATAAAACAAACGGCTGAGATTTTAACGTCGAACCGGTACGCGGGGATTTAAATTCTACCGTGCGATTTAAAATAGACGGCGCACAAGCGGCCACGTCGCTCTGATCGAGCGCGGGCGGCGCTGCTAGGCGGCGCGCGGCGGCGGGAGGCGGCGATCTCGCCGGAGAGCTTCGGATCTTCATCAATTCTTCCTAAAACTGGGATTTCATGGCATAGATCGGTAGAGGGGAGGTCGGGGATCTCACCTCGGGGTTTTTCTTGAGCTCGGAGGTCCTGGAAGGCGGTCGGCGACGAGGTCCGAGGTGAATTCACGGCGAGACTCATCAGCGCTGTGTTTGAAGTGCAAACCACCGAGTTTTCTGCACCTGCGTGATTCCCCGGAGGCGGTGGAACACGTTCGGCATGTTAGATCACAGAACCCGAGCAGAGATCGAGAGAAAACGGTGATCGTAGCTTCGGTTCTCACCGGGAGAGAAACAGCTGATCGCGGGTGAAAACTAGGACGATGCCTGTGTTTATATAGCCGGGGGAGGGCGGCGTTCGTTTGTGATCGAGTTTGCGTCGTCCAGAACCGAAATTCGGCTGGGATACGCGAGTATCCTGGGTGGTTTTGATTCGGGGGAGAGAGAGGAGTCCCGGTCGGCCGAGCACGCGCGCGAGGTGGAAGAAGATGGCGGGCCCCGCGTGTCAGTGAGAAAGAGGGGGGGCGCGCGGCTCCGGGCTGGCGCAGGGGTGGGTGGGCCGGCTGGTGGGTTTCGGCCCACTGGCTGGGGGGGTTTGTTTTTTTCTTTTTCTTTTCTGTTTTGAGTTTAATTTGAATTCCAATTTGAATTTGAATTTCTGCACCACATGCAATACGTCCAAAAAATTTTTAAATTCCCCTCTGTAGCAGCTCTGATACCATGTGTAACAGCTCTGATACCACACTGTGAGGGCCCGCAGGACCTCGTCGGGTGGTGCCGTGTTATGCGGCACCCAACAGCACACGGGTCAATGAACATACATCATATTACATAAATAGTTTGCGGAAGCATACAAGAATGTTTTACAAATAGTTATATCAGAGTAAACTACAGCGGAAGACGATCACTCTCACGACTCATATCTAAACTAGCAACAAAGAAACGGTCCAGCCCGCGGACGTTTCTTACTAGCAACACGAAGACAATCTGCAGCGGCGAGGATGCTCATAGAGTAAGCGCTCGGAGGTTCCCGAGTCTCATCGGCATCCCTTCTCATAAGCATCGAGTCAATTACCTGCAAAACAACTTGGATAGCATCTGTGAGCATAACGTTCAGCAAGACTTAACCGTCACCGTAAACATGAAACTCTAAGTGAGGTTATGAACCTAACATAGGATGGCATAAGCCTAATTAAACTTTCCTAAAAGTGAATCCTTACTTTCAGGTATTGATTGTAGCATTTTAAGTAACCCTGGGCACGCCACATCGGGAGTCCACAATCAAACAAGAAACGCTTTCCCCCGATGTAAATTGCTCATGGCATAAAAGAATCGAGTTTGCACTAGCCTATTCATCAAGATCCAATACAAAGGTAGGATAATACTTCACATCAAAATGATTAGTTCCTTTCTCATGCAAGTTCTTACTACGTCACGACTGTGAGAACAAGTATGCTCGGTCCATTCCGCGAGCGACGGTGATTCGAATCAATAACACCCGGACTACACGACACGTACGCCCGTACTCGATGTTGCCTACAACAACCATCACTGACGTCGTACGTGGCAGCCTTTCCCCCGTTTCACCCCCGCTGAATCGATCAAGTCGCCCCGTACAGTAGCTACTCTCATGGTGCACCTTCCGACGTGAGATGTCATGAGAATATTCCCCACATACTGCACACCGGCCGTCCGCCTGAGGCGACCCGAAAAGTCCCAACGACAGCTTCCCGAGGTACATCGGTTTACTGGGTCCCATATATCCAGCATGAGTCCGGTACACAACTCAAACTTGTTCAACAGGGCCGCATACTGATCGGTCCTTGACCGACACGGACAGGTCTACAGCACCCAGGCCCCTATGTCCTGCTGCTCCTACAACCTTCCGGTCTCAACTTTAACTTGCCAATTCAATCACGAACCAATCCCGTATGCCCCTGTTGTTCCTAAATCTGCGAGTAGCATCTCACCACTCGACTTCTACCGAACCGTACTTAAGCATGGCAGTTCTACATGGTGAAAGACACCTACCCAATACTTCATGGGTCATTTGGCTATGCAAGAGGAGTATCAAACAATAGACCTAATGCACTGTTCAAATCATAACCAAAGGTGAATACAAAATAAAACTTAACAGCTGTTAAATGCAAACCGGAGCTTGCCTGTTTTGCAGGGTAGTCGTATATAACCAGTTAGTGTCCTTGCAGATCCACCCTTGACTATCCGGGGCTTGATCCACTTCGATGAATCACTCCTTTGAGTCCTCTTCGTTGTGGTTCCTATTGAGATGCATATGCACATATTTTATAGAATGTAATGGAAAGAAGGTATGGAATTAATTTCTTAAGAGAGAGGTTGTGTGGAAAAGCCAAGCATGGCTTGGTTTGCCTCTGTCGTGCAAAGAACAGAAACAAGCTAATTTGACCTTAAGGCCTTAGTTATACACTAACCCTTTTCTCTAATGAACATAATAGATAAGCTGAAAAGCTTTGAGTGCAACTGAAGAACAAGAACTCCAATGGCCTCAAAACTTTTACAGCAGGTTCTATACTACCTAAGGATTTAGCTTGCCAAATTGCAGCTAATGTGGAGTCATACTGTGTCCTCCATAATTCTCACAATATCTCTTATGTATTTTCCCTTATACATAAGTATGGAGAATAAGAACAGGGAGTTCAAGGACTCATCTTGGGCTGATAAGTTACATTTGAGTTCTTGATCACATGAGAGTAATCTGGTCCAAAATTCAGCCCTTTTACTTGAGTAGTTCTCCCAGAACAATTCTTTAAGTATTTGTACTCAAAAGAATTAATTCTGTAGTAATGTGCATTTTCATGCCCAATTAAGTGAACTACAATTCCAAGTATGTCTCAGAGAGCTTGCCTAAATTTTTCTATGATTTTTGGAGCCATGGATTGCTCAGAAAAGATTTTAGAAGTGGGAAACATTTTCTGAAAATGTTTCTGGACTCTTATGAACACAGCAGATTGTTTATAGCAAATTACTACTCAAATGATCTTCAAATGAGCTGAAAATTTGCTAGAAGGTCA
Organism: Neostapfia colusana; assembly: GCA_030760725.1. Classification (NCBI taxonomy): domain Eukaryota; kingdom Viridiplantae; phylum Streptophyta; class Magnoliopsida; order Poales; family Poaceae; genus Neostapfia; species Neostapfia colusana. Next base: position 94,633,730 of record JASWHV010000007.1, on the reverse strand, counting down.
ACAACATGCTAGAGAATATTCTAGCAAAATTTGGGGATTTTTGGATAATCCAAACTCCCTCAATAATTCTTTTTCAGAAAATATTCCAAGAATTTTCCAGAATATAATATTAACTTTCATACAAAGCAGAGTTCATATTCGTATAGAACTCAGAGAGATGAATCCAACCCAATTGGAATTACTCAATTTGGAGTTTTCTACAGGGAGATATGAATTTCTAAAGATTAAGCTAAGTCTGGAATTATTTTCCTATTGAAAATCCGGCTGGGCCCGCTTTTTAAATCCCAGCCAATCAGATTGGGGCCACAGCGGTTCACAGGATTGTGCTGCGTAGCCACAACAGATCCTAGCCACAACAGATCCTCCTTTTAAACTCTTCAGACACTGACGGCTGGGACCCGCCCGCTCTTCTTCTTCCTCCCGCTGTTTTTCCCGCGCCCGCGCTGCCCCTCGCCGGCCCGACGCCGGAGCTCACCGGCTCGCCTTCTCCGGCCACCGCCCCGAGCTGAGGTTTGCCGCCAGGGCGTTTATGACGTCGAGGAACATATCTACGGGGTCATCTAGGGTTGCCGGTGACCGGAAACACCCCGGCGACGTGCGGCGGTCTTTGCTGCCTTTCGGCACCATCGACCAGGGTTCCTAGTCCTCTAACCAAGCGACAAACACGTGCTACAGAATCAGTGGTTGATCGCCAAGCTCGGCATGGCCCTCAAATGGCCCTGGAATAGCCGCAAACCGGACGTCACCGTGCGGCCGACCGGTTCCGCCGTGATCACGCTCGGTAGAGCTCAAAATTTGTGGTTCCCAGTTAATTTCATGCCTCGGATGCTAAAGAGGATATGACCGCCGGCTAGTCCAGCTCCTACGCCTCGAATTTTGGGTTTCCATACCGGATGCTCGGGTTGAAGCCGCCGGAGCAAAACCTCGGAATTCGCCGGCTACGCTCCATGATTTGCTCCAATTTTTGGGTGAGAGCAGTAACACAGCAGAACACTCCTGTGGCCGTGCTTGATCAGGCTTGGAAGCTTCTGTGGAGAGCTGTCCACGTGAAGCCGACCGTCAGTTCTTTTGAGGTCGCCGCGAAATGGTTGATTGAGGGCTCGGGAATGCCGGGACTTGGTGGTTTCTGGGTCGGGGGAAGTGAGCAACGGTTGCGCCTCCGTGTTTAGCCGCTCGGAGGCAGTGGGCGCGATGGTCTCCGTCGGTTTCCCGATCGACCGAGAGCGGACGAGGGAAGAACGGCTGTGCGGCATTCACGCGAGGGGAAGAGAGCAATGGGGTCTTTACTCAGTCGAGGGCACGATAACGTCGAAGGAAACCGCCTTCGGTGGCCGCGCGTGGGGGGGAGGCAGCAGGAGGTATCGGGTTCAGTTCCCCGGGGGGCGCGGTGGAACCCCTCGGTGGCGCCCGAGCAGAACAGAAGCAAAGTTCATTTGCTTCCTGGTTAAGTTTAAGCCTCCAGCTCACTGCCATGTGGGTCCCATCCCACATTCTAACCCCCAAATATCTTCTCAAAGTGATCCTCTTAATTCCCACAATTCTGAGTTTTAAAATGTGGATTAGAATTTGAATCCTTCCAATTCAGTTTTAATTTGCTTGCCAAATTTAAATTTGGTTGAAGTTTGCAAATTCTCCTCTTTAACTTCTTTTTGGGCCCACCCTACAATTGAAAAGTTTGTGAGCAAACATTTCCCTATAATCCCAACTATATGGCTTCATGTTTATTCAAAGTTTTTGGTCACCCTATGTGTGAACTTTGAATTTCAAATCTCAATTTTAAACTTTCATGCAAAGAGGTATTTAACTCCTTATTGGTCCAACACTTTTAAATAAAAAGGTGAACCTCATGTTGGATGATCATCCATGTATTACTTTGCATGAAGACAAGTTTTAGCAAGTCCCATTTTTCATGTCTTTGCTACACATATGAACTCAAACTTTAGTTTTTATTCATACATATTTTTGGGACTTTTACATTCCTCGCCCCTTAAAAGAATCTCGTCCCGAGATTACAAAAGAGGAACAAGACGGGAGAGGTAATTACAAACTGTACAAAGATAGAAGTTCCGGGTAGTTGGTGCGGTGATAATCTTCGCTTTCCCACGTTGCCTCTTCCTCGGTGTGATTACTCCACAGCACCTTGTAAAATTTGATCGTCCGGTTCCGGGTTACCCGTGCCTTTTCATCCAAAATCTGATCCGGTCGCTCGGTGTAGGTCAGGTCCGGTTTCAGTTCGTCGATGTCCTCAGTGCGAACAACAGCGGTGAATTTGAGGCACTTCCGCAGCTGTGAAACATGAAATACATCATGAACACCCGCTAGACTTGCCGATAACTCCAGCCGGTAGGCTACGGGTCCGCACTTCTCCGTGATAGCAAAAGGACCAATGAAACGGGGAGCGAGTTTCCCCTTTACACCGAACCGGTGAATTCCCTTCATCGTAGATACCCGAAGGTACACATGCTCTCCGACGTCAAAATGCAAAGGCCCATGCCGTTGATCAGCGTAGCTCTTCTGTCGGGATTGTGCAGCCTTTAAGTTCTCTTGTATCAACCGAACTCGGTCTTCGGCTTCGTTGACAAGATCAATACCAAACAGAACTCTTTCGCCGAACTCACACCAATTTAGTGGTGTGCGACACTTCCGGCCATAGAGAGCTTCATATGGTGTCATTTTAATACTCCCTTGATAACCGTTGTTGTATGAAAACTCCGCCAGCGGTAGGTGATCATCCCAATTCCTACCGTGGTGGATGGCACATGCTCTCAACATATCCTCAAGCACTTGATTCACCCTCTCCATTTGTCCATCGGTTTGAGGGTGATATGCGGAGCTCCTAATCAACTTGGCGCCGAACGAGGCATGCAGCTGCTCCCAAAATCGAGCAACAAATAGCGCACCTCGATCCGAAATGATAGTCTTTGGAACACCATGTGAACATATAATTCTGGAGATGAATAACTCCACATATTGTCTTGCTCGATAATGAGTGTTCACCGGTATAAAATGAGCCGACTTTGTCAACCTATCGACGATCACCCATATCGAGTCATGCTTCCTGGATGTGAGCGGTAATCCGACGATGAAGTCCATACTCACATCCTCCAATTTCCATGCCGGTATCTTCAAAGGTTGTAGCGGTCTGGCTTTCCGCATATGATCAGCCTTGACCCGTCTACACGTATCGCATTGGGATACGTATTTGGCAATCTCCCTCTTCATCCTTGTCCACCAAAATTTCTGTTTCAAATCTTGGTACATCTTGTTACTTCCGGGATGAATGGAAAACTTAGACAGGTGGGCTTCATCCAAGATCTTCTTCCGGAGTTTCATATTGCGCGGTACCACTATACGGTCATTAAACCATATCGTACCATTCTCATCCTTCCGTAAACATTTCACCTCTCCGTTGTCTAGTCTTCTCCGTATGTGAGACATACCCCTGTCTCTTCTTTGAGCTTCAACAATCTCTTCACGGATTGTTGGAATGAGCGCGAGATTGTAAAGCGCGCCATACGGAATGACACGGAGGCTGGGTTCTTCATCTTCCAACTCAGCAGCTGCTAAGTTGTGAACGTGGGCTTTCTGACTAAGCGCGTCGGCAACCACGTTTGCTTTTCCCGGATGATAGTGGATCTCAATTTCATAATCTTTTAAGAGTTCCAACCATCTCCGCTGTCTCATATTCAGCTCCTTCTGCGTGAAGATATACTTCAGGCTCTTATGGTCGGTGTAGAGGTGAACAAGATTACCCAGTAGGTAATGCCTCCACATTTTTAATGCCAACACCACTGCAGCAAGCTCAAGATCATGAGTTGGATAATACTGCTCGTGGTTTCGCAGTTGGCGAGTCCCATAGGCGACTACACGCCCTTCTTGCATCAGAACGCAGCCGAGACCGATGCCGGATGCATCACAGTATACATCAAATGGCTTCGTTGTGTCCGGCTGAGCAAGAACTGGAGCTGTGGTGAGATGTTTCACCAAAGTTTTGAATGCGGCTTCACATGCTGCATTCCATATGTATTTAGTGCCCTTCTTCAGCAGCTCCGTCATTGGTTTAGCAATCTTTGAGAAGCACGGAATAAACCTCCGATAATACCCCGCTAAACCTAGGAAACTTTGGACCTCGTGGACTGATTTGGGAGATTCCCACTTCAGCACTTGTTCAATCTTGCTGGGGTCCACGGCGATACCTTCTGCTGAAATAATATGGCCTAGGAAAGGCACTTGATCAATCCAAAATTCGCACTTGCTGAACTTGGCATATAATTGGTGCTCCCGCAACCGTTGTAGCACAATGCGCAGATGTTCAGCGTGCTCTTCTTTTGATTTGGTGTAAACCAATATGTCGTCGATGAATACCACGACGAACTTGTCTAACTCTGGCATGAACACAGAATTCATCAAGTACATGAAGTGTGCCGGAGCGTTGGTTAACCCAAATGACATGATGAGGTACTCATAGAGTCTGTATCTCGTCGAGAAGGCTGTCTTCGGTATGTCTTCCAGTCGGATTTTGATTTGATGATATCCCGACCGAAGATCCATCTTCAAAAATACCTTTGCACCCACAAGTTGATCGAACAGGATGTCGATGCGGGGCAAAGGATATTTGTTCTTGATCGTGACGGCATTTAGAGGACGGTAATCAACACATAGCCGTAGTGTTTCGTCCTTCTTCTTAACGAACAGCGCTGAGCAACCCCAAGGTGAAGAACTTGGCCGTATGAAACCCTTGCTCATGAGTTCATTCAGTTGCTCCGTCAACTCCGCTAGCTCGTTAGGTGCCATCTTGTAAGGCCTTCGTGAGGTAGGCGTCGTTCCAGGCGCCAGTTCAATCTTGAACTCGACGTCCCGTTCGGGCGGCATGCCCGGTAAGTCATCGGGAAATACGTCGGGATAATCACGTACCACCGGAATATCATCAAGCTTCAGTGCTTCCGTGTGGTAGGCCTCGACCATATCTGGATCTTCGCTGTCTAAAAACAGCGTGTGCTGTCCGTGAATCGGTGAGTCAATCTGGACAGTCCGGTTACCGATATTGAGAACGGCACCGTGACGATTTAACCAAGACATCCCCAATATAATGTCTATCTTCTGCCTATCCAACATAATCAGCGATATTGGGTATATTTTCCCGCCCAAACACAAAGCTGCTCGGGACACAATCTGATTGGCAGAGATATTTCCTCCAGGTGATCGTATAAGAAAACTCGTTGTGGGAGTATTGGCGGATAATTGGTGCTGATCCACGCATGTTTTGCTGATAAAATTGTGGGTTGCATCGGAATCAAAAAGTATGAGCACGGGCACGTCTTTGAGAGTGAACATGCCCGCTAACACCGGTGCTCCCTCCGGGACATCCTCAATAGCCAGATGTTGCACACTCCCGGATTGCAATGCTGTTATGTTGACTGGAGCGGGTGGCGGCATACCACCTGGTGATGATGGCTGTCTGGTGTTCACCAACTTCTCCCGGCATTCTTGCCTAAAATGCCCTGAACGGTGGCAATAAGAACACGGTGGTTTCCCCGGTTCTTCGTTGACTTGTGGTTGAGAAGTTGATGTACTTGGCTGCAGCAATGATGCCACAGGTGTCATTCGTTGCCGCGGCAAAGGTGTTGCTTCAAGATATGATTCTTGAGCAGGAAATCTGTACAGAGTTGATCTCACTGGCGCTTGCCATTTTTCCTCAGATGGTGTGTGATACACCACACGGTATTTACGAGGAACGACTGGTGTGTCTTCTTGCACATCCTCCCAGTCCCTCTTCTCTGCTTGACACTCAAGTGTCGCTTGTTCCTGTAGCAGAGCAGCACTGATCAATTTGGTGTAACTGCCTTGATTTAACAAATCTAACTTCTCTTTTAGTATGGCACTCAAGTCAGAGAAAAAGTAGTCACACATTGCAGCTTCGCTCGTCGCATAAGCAGGGGCATATTGTGCCAGAAGGTTGAATCGTCTGACATAATCGAGGACACTCATGTCCCCCTGCTTCAAGTTTCTGAATTCTTGCTGTTGGGCCTTAATAAAACCCATAGGAATGTGACGAGCACGGAATGCTTCGTGAAATTCCGTCCATTCCACTTGATGGCCTTCCGGAACGGTGGCAAGATAAGCGAACCACCAATTTCCGGCGGCTCCATGGAGCTGTTGAGCTGCAAATAGTGTCTTCTGGTATTCGTCGCACTCAAACACTCCAAACTTGGACTCCATAACTCGAAGCCACTGATCAGCTTCCACCGGTTCATTGGCTTCGGTAAAGATTGGCGGTTGTGTCGCCAAGAAATCCAAATAGGCGTTCCGAGGTGGAACGTCCTGTTGTGCACGTTGGAGTAAACCTTGTTGTACCAAGGCTTGTAGTAGTCTGGTGTTCTCTTGACTTGACTCGACCATCTGAGCCATGACATCCGCCCATACCGTTGATGGTGGGTCCCCTGGTGGAGTCGGGTCATTACCGTCTCGGCGAGAACTTTCAGCCCTACTCGGAGAGTGAGTACGCACCATACTGCAAAAAGCAAATTTTTGAGGGAAGTCAAAACTTGATCTCAGCAGTATGTGAAAGTATGTAAAACATGAACATGCTAAAACTTTATGAAAGCATAACAAAATTTCATGTTTACACATCTTTCTAAAGCCAACATATTCAGTCCCTCATTCTGTACAGAACAGACCTTTCTGTACTTAACCCAGAATTTGATCCAGTTACCTGCATTTTCATAACTCAAGTTGAATACCAAAGTTACAGTTAACTTCAGTATGTTTCCAATGAGTACTCACATGCCTCTGGATCAGCCCTTAATCGGAAGTTATGATCGTTCAAAGTTGATATCATTTTCTGGATAAATTTTGCCAGCACCTCCTTTGTATGTGGCTGTTTTCATAACAGTTTTACATACAAATGAAGTACAATTCTGAACACACTATGAACTACAAAATTGTTTCAAAATTCCTAACCTTTCTAAAACTGTATCAAACACCTCCATTGGGTCATGATAATCAGAGTTATGCTCTGTTAAAGCCCAGAAAAATTCCTGTCTAAACAGAGCACTCTGTCTTTGAGATCAAAAGAAGCCTAACAAGTCTCTTCTTTGAAACTTAGTTCAAATAAAGAGCTCAGTAACTAATATGTGCTTTATCACATCCATTTTTAGTTTTGAAGTTAGTCATGAATGATTTCTTCATAGGTAAGAATACTATCCAGTATAGTACGGTGACGATGCACCGTAAGACATATGGCGGTACTACGTCGCTTCACCAAAGAAAAACCTAACCGGATTACACCGGATATACATATCCTTAGGTGGCACTAAAACGGTCACTCGCAAACATGATCTACACGCACTAAGGTTTTCGTGGTTAGTTCCTGCATAAAACACACTCAATCATAAGGTTCGTCTGCACACCGAACCCGGTATCCATACAGTTCGTACACCCGGCCGTCATCACTCGCCCAAGTGTTCTCAAGCCAAACACGACTTGAGCTACGTGTTCACGTTACTGACCACGTGAAGGGGTCTCCCAAATTGCACCACGCACGCCTGGGACAGACGCTGCTCGAATACCCCAAACGACATGAAGAGTCGTAGAGGATACTAAAGCGGGTCGGGTTACCTGCCACCCATGGGGCTCCACCCTTCAGCTTGTGCGCACTGGTGGACAGCGCATACGTGCACCCCCCCAAGACATAGACGTCCTGAGATGCACGGTTTTCCGACATAACAAATAGGTTAGCTTGCCACATTCATAATATGCTAATAGTAGTCCTTATGTGGGCTTAGTACTGTTATCTCACCGTATCCCAAGTTTTTGACGTAATATGATGCTCAATCCGTGTGCTATTCCCAACGCAGCTCTGATACCATGTGTAACAGTGCTGATACCATGTGTAACAGCTCTGATACCACGCTGTGAGGGCCCGAAGGACCTCGTCAGGTGGTGCCGTGTTATGCGGCACCCAACAGCACACGGGTCGATGAACATACATCATATTACATAAATAGTTTGCGGAAGCGTACAAGAATGTTTTACAAATAGTTATATCAGAGTAAACTACAGCGGAAGACGATCACTCTCATGACTCATATCTAAACTAGCAACAAAGAAACGGTCCAGCCCGCGGACGTTTCTTACTAGCAACACAAAGACAATCTGCAGCGGCAAGGATGCTCTTAGAGTAAGCACTCGGAGGTTCCCGAGTCTCATCGGCATCCCTTCTCATAATCATCGAGTCAATTACCTGCAAAACAACTCGGATAGCATCCGTGAGCATAACGCTCAGCAAGACTTAACCGTCACCCTAAACATGAAACTCTAAGTGAGGTTATGAGCCTAACATAGGATGGCATAAGCCTAATTAAACTTGCCTAAAAGTGAATCCTTACTTTCATGTATTGATTGCAGCATTTTATGTAACACTGGGCACGCCACATCGGGAGTCCACAATCAAACAAGAAACGCTTTTCCCCCGATGTAAATTGCTCATGGCATAAAAGAATCGAGTTTGCACTAGCCTATTCATCAAGATCCAATACAAAGGTAGGATAATACTTCACATCAAAATGATTAGTTCCTTTCTCATGCAAGTTCTTACTACGTCACGACTGTGAGAACAAGTATGCTCGGTCCATTCCGCGAGCGACGGTGATTCGAATCAATAACACCCGGACTACACGACACGTACGCCCGTACTCGACGTTACCTACAACAACCATCACTGACGTCGTACGTGGCAGCCTTTCCCCCGTTTCACCCCTGCTGAATCGATCAAGTCACCCCGTACAGTAGCTACTCTCATGGTGCACCTTCCGACGTGAGATGTCATGAGAATATTCCCCACATACTGCACACCGGCCGTCCGCCTGAGGTGACCCGAAAAGTCCCAACGACGGCTTCCCGAGGTACATCGGTTTACTGGGTCCCTTATATCCAGCATGAGTCCGGTACACAACTCAAACTTGTTCAACAGGGCCGCATACGGATCGGTCCTTGACCGACACGGACAGGTCTACAGCACCCAGGCCCCTATGTCCTGCTGCTCCTACAACCTTCCGGTCTCAACTTTAACTTGCTAATTCAATTACGAACCAATCCCGTATGCCCCTGTTGTTCCTAAATCTGCGAGTAGCATCTCACTACTCGACTTCTACCAAACCGTACTTAAGCATGGCAGTTCTACACGGTGAAAGACACCTACCCAATACTCCATGGGTCATTTGGCTATGCAAGAGGAGTATCAAACACTAGACCTAATGCACAGTTCAAATCTTAACCAAAGGTGAATACAAAATAAAACTTAACAGCTGTTAAATGCAAACCGGAGCTTGCCTGTTTTGCAGGATAGTCGTATATAACCAGTTAGTGTCCTTGCAGATCCACCCTTGACTCTCCGGAGCTTGATCCACTTCGATGAATCACTCCTTTGTGTCCCCTTCGTTGTGGTTCCTATTGAGATGCATATGCACATATTTTATAGAATGTAATGGAAAGAAGTTATGGAATTAATTTCTTAGGACAGAGGTTGTGTGGAAAAGCCAAGCATGGCTTGGTTTGCCTCTGTTGTGCAAAGAACAGAAACAAGCTAATTTGACCTTAAGGCCTTAGTTATACACTAACCCTTTTCTCTAATGAACATAATAGATAAGCTGAAAAGCTTTGAGTGTAACTGAAGAACAAGAACTCCAATATGACACCCTCACCTCGGGTGTCAGCATATGTTCATATTTTATGAAGAAGAAAAATATTTTTAGAAAAGAGGGAACAGAAACAAGTATCAAAAGGATAGCCAGTAAAGCTTTCTGAGAGCACCGAAGGCAACTTTCACGACCAGCAGACCACGTGGTGTGTTCGGAACTCATCCCCGAAGATATTGGAGAGGTCCAACGCTAAACTGGATACGTGGCAGGCTTGGGGGTCACCTCCGCAATTGGAAAGAGGTCCGACCCTGTGGGACGCGTGTTGCCCGTGGAGCTAGCCTCTGCGGAAGAAGCAAAGGCATTTTTCATGGGATACATGTCACCTTCGGAGCTTGTCCTCGCGGAAATAAGAGGACCAGTTGCGGGGGATACGTGTCAATCTCGGAGCTCATCTCAGAGAAGTCCGGATCTATTAAACACGTGTCGCCACCGGAGCTTATCTCCGGAGGTCCGTCGTTGCTCGACATGTGTCGACCTCGGGGCATGTCCCTAAGGAAGGGAGAGCGGAAAGACCGGCACCAACACGTGGCGTGCGTGGAGCTTACCTCCAAAGAAGAGGGAGGTCTCGCTCGTGACACGCGGCACAACCGGAGCTCGTCTCTGTGGAAGAAAAGATACCAGGCTCGGAAGGACACGTGGAGCTTCCGGAGCTTATCACCGCGGAGGTAACGAGTCTGGAGCGGTTTTTACGCGTAAAGATACCAGTACGCAACGAAAACCGATCCAAACTCCACAATGTTACCAAAGATAAGACATCAGGATCCGACAAGATCTGAATAAGACTTTTATTCGGGATCCAATTAGATTAGGACTCTTCTCTTCTCGATTATAAATAGAACCCGAAACCTCTGGCCGAAACCACGAACTTCTCTTTCAACTCCTGAGCCGACGACTTAGCGCTCTAGCCCTAACTCGCCGAGCAAAACATCGCCGAAGCACAACAAGGGAGATCATCGGAGAAGAACCAAGCGGTCTGAGGAGGACCTCGAAGACAAGAAGAGCGTGAGGTAGGACTTCAATACCACCTTACGACATCATGTTGTTCATCTCTTGCATCTGTTCTTCGATTCCTTTCGAACAGAAGCTTTCTCGTGGGCAGAACACTCGATGATCAGTTTGATCTAAAGACAAGATCATCACCACGACCACCTTTGATCCGAATACCTCTGTCCATGCAAGCCATGCAAGAACACGGACAGATCAATCTAATCATAGGATAGCATGCATGTACATCATCGCATCTAGTTTAGGGTTTTGTGAATAATATTGATTGCTGTGAATCTTGTATGCACGTGAATCCTACATAGAAGGACAGGTTCATGGAGCTGTCTACGACGAGCTGCAGCAACAAGGTTTTGAGAATCAAGAACAACTGGAACCGCAAGAACAAGGCAAGTGCTCCTTGACCATGTTGATCCTATGTTTTGGGTAAAACTATTTTGTTTTGTGAAAAGGTGTGTGTGCTGAGTCAAACATGATGGGAAAACCCTTTTATAGGAGTTTACTAGTTTTGATTAAACCATCCTTGTCACCTGGGAAGTTTTATGAGTCGGGTATGGTTTTTGTTTTATGCTTCTCTGAGTCCATGGGATTGGGAAGCAAGATAGATGTGTCTAGCTAACTGCACTCATAATAATAATGAGAAACTGATGTTAATAATGAACATGGATCGTAGGGAGATCTAGGCAAGACTGGGTTTGTGAATGAGGTAGCATGAGATGGTGGTTTTGCTTGCCGTAGATCTAAGGACCGGTTCATGCATGCACATGCCAGGATAACACTGCCACCACAAGGCCAAGTATGGGTGCGGCTTAGCTGAGTAATTAGGTAAGTTGCTAGAGTGTTATGGACTGTGGAAGGCGCGGGGAATGGGAGTCGAGTGAGGACTGCCCTGGGAACTGCATGGCACAAGAGGGGGCCCGTGGGTGGGAGAATTGGAGATTCTAGCCTGCCGGTGAAACCTTAGTGAGTCCATACATCTAGTAACCCCTTTGTAAAGGCTATTTTGTGATCTCTTGACCATACACCGACGGTTGTGTACTGGTATAATGGAGGTTCTGCAGTCACCGACGGGTGACGAAATCACAAACTTGTGGGTAAAGAGGTGCAAACTCTGCAGAGTTACTAAAACTATCATGATAGCCGAGCTTACAGTTACGAGCACCTGGCTAAACTGCCATGATTAGATGGGATGATTATTGGGATGGTTATTGGAATGGTCATTGGGAAGGTTCTTGGTTATGATCATTGATTATGGTTTGGTTTGGGACTGTGAGTTCGGGAGATGAGATGGTTGCATGACTAATGGGTCATGACATGAGATTGGTCTCGGTGCGAGACGAGGTTGTTTTATGAGATGAGATGGTAGCGAATACGAGGAGGTATTCGTGAGTATGAGTAAAGGATTGGTTAATGTTCGGATGGAACACGGGAAGTGATGGAGGTATGTTGGTAATTTCATACATGCTGAGACTACATTCATCTAAAGTTAAGTTGCTGTTTTATCAATGGTTTTATAAATTTGCTTTTCTGCAAATAAGCCTTTTATAACTACCTTGTTTATGAGCTGCATGTCATGTATTATTCCCGCACTTGCTGAGTACATCATTGTACTCAAACTTGCATTATTATTTCTTCATCAACAGCAAGAGAAGACTACTATGAAGACCGAGTAGAGCATTATGGCGTGTGATCTGTTCTCAACCTTGCCTGTGGAGGGAATAGAGATGGAGCCACTTCTGCTTAGTTTTGCTTCCGCATTAGTTTTTGCTTCCGCATTTAAATAAGAATTCCGCTGCGTAGAAATAAGGACTTCCGCTGTGAGCATGAGTCCAAGACTCATGAGGTGTTGTAATAAACTCTGTTATTCGTGGTAATATATAATATGAATTCAGTTTGTGGAACGTATGTGTATGTGTGATAAACATCCTGGGCACACATATGCATTAGTTCTCAGTTCCGTGGTTTTTCCACAGAATTGAGGGCGTCACATCCAATGGCCTCAAAACTTTTACAACAGGTTCTATACTACCTAAGGATTTAGCTTGCCAAATTTCAGCTAATGTGGAGTCATACTGTGTCCTCCATAATTCTCACAATATCTCTTATGTATTTTTCCCTTATACATAAGTATGGAGAATAAGAACAGGGAGTTCAAGGACTCATCTTGGGCTGATAATTTACATGTGAGCTCTTGATCACATGAGGGTAATCTGGTCCAAAATTCAGCCCTTTTACTTGAGTAGTTCTCCCAGAACAATTCTTTAAGTATTTGTACTCAAAAGAATTAATTCTGTAGTAATGTGCATTTTCATGCCCAATTAAGTGAACTACAATTCCAAGTATGTCTCATAGAGCTTGCCTAAATTTTTATATGATTTTTGGAGCCATGGATTGCTCAGAAAAGATTTTAGAAGTGGGAAACATTTTCTGAAAATGTTTCTGGACTCTTATGAACACAGAAGATTGTTTTTAGAAAATTACTACTCAAATGATCTTCAAATGAGCTGAAAATTTGCTAGAAGGTCAACAACATGCTAAAGAATATTCTAGCAAAATTTGGGGATTTTTGGATAATCCAAACTCCCTCAATTATTCTTTTTCAGAAAAACTTCCAAGAATTTTCCAGAATATAATATTAACTTTCATACAAAGCTGAGATCATATTTGTGTAGAACTCAGAGAGATGAATCCAACCCAATTGGAATCACTCAATTTGGAGTTATCTACAGGGAGATATGAATTTCTAAGATTAAGCTAAGTCTGGAATTATTTTCCTATTGAAAATCCAGCTGGGCCCGCTTTTTAAACCCCAGCCAATCAGATTGGGGCCACAGCGGTTCACAGGATTCTGCTGCGTAGACACAACAGATCCTAGCCACAACAGATCCTCCTTTTAAACTCTTCAGACACTGACGGCTGGGACCCACCCGCTCTTCTTCTTCCTCCCGCTGTTTTTCCCGCGCCCGCGCTGCCCCTCGCCGGCCCGACGCCGGAGCTCACCGGCTCGCCTTGTCCAGCCACCGCCCGAGCTGAGGTTTGCCGCCAGGGCGTTTATGACGTCGAGGAACATATCTACGGGGTCATCTAGGGTTGCCGGTGAGCGGAAACACCCCGGCGACGTGCGGCGGTCTTTGCTGCCTTTCGGCACCGTCGACCAGGGTTCCTAGTCCTCTAACCAAGCGACAAACACGTGCTACAGCATCAGTGGTTGATCACCAAGCTCGGCATGGCCCTCAAATGGCCCTGGAATAGCCGCATACTGGACGTCACCGTGCGGCCGACCGGTTCTGCCGTGATCACGCTCGGTAGAGCTCAAAATTTGTGTTTCCAAGTTAATTTCATGCCTCGGATGCTAAAGAGGATATGACCGCCGGCTAGTCCAGCTCCTATGTGCAAAGTTTGACGAGCTAAGAACGAACAGAATTGGAGAATTTTAGGTTTCCATACCGGATGCTCGGGTTGAAGCCACCGGAGCAAAACCTTGGAATTCGCCGGCTACGCTCCACGATTTGCTCCAATTTTTGGGTGAGAGCAGTAACACAGCAGAACGCTTCTGAGGCCGTGCTTGATCAGGCTTGGAAGCTTCTGTGGAGAGCTGTCCACGTGAAGCCGACCGTCGGTTCTTTTGAGGTCGCCGCGAAATGGTTGATTGAGGGCTCGGGAACGCCGGGACTTGGTGGTTTTTGGGTCGAGGGAAGTGAGCAACGGTTGCGCCTCCGTGTTTAGCCGCTCGGAGGCAGTTGGCGCGATGGTCTCCGCCGGTTTCCCGATCGACCAAGAGCGGACGAGGGAAGAACGGCTGTGCGGCATTCACGCGAGGGGAAGAGAGCAATCGGGTCTTTGCTCAGCGAGGGCACGATTACGTCGAAGGAAGCTGCCTTCGGTGGCCGCGCGTGGGGGGGGAGGCAGCAGGAGGTGTCGGGTTCTGTTCCCCGGGGGGCGCGGTGGAACCCCTCGGTGGCGCCCGAGCAGAACAGAAGCAAAGTTCATTTGCTTCCTGCGTAAGTTTAAGCCTCCAGCTCACTGCCATGTGGGTCCCATCCCACATTCTAACCCCCAAATATCTTCTCAAAGTGATCCTCTTAATTCCCACAATTCTGAGTTTTAAAATGTGGGTTAGAATTTCAATCCTTCCAATTCAGTTTGAATTTGCTTGCCAAATTTGAATTTGGTTGAAGTTTGCAAATTCTCCTCTTTAACTCCTTTTTGGGCCCACCCTACAATTGAAAAGTTTGTGAGCAAACTTTCCCTATAATCCCAACTATAGGGCTGCATGTTTATTCAAAGTTTTTGGTCACCCTATGTGTGAACTTTGAATTTCAAATCTGAATTTTAAACTTTCATGCAAAGAGGTATTTAACTCCTTATTGGTCCAACACTTTTAAATAAAAAGGTGAACCTCATGTTGGATGATCATCCATGTATTACTTTGCATGAAGACAAGTTTTAGCAAGTCCCATTTTTTCATGTCTTTGCCACACATATGAACTCAAACTTTAGTTTTTATTCATCCACAGATCTCCCTCTCTTCAGAGGAGAGCTCCGGGCCCGCCACATGGCCAGCAGAGCCAGACCTCCCCCCTCCGCGGGGAGAGCTCCGAAGGCTCCACATGTCCAGCGGGGCCGGACCTCCCTCTCCTTAGAAGGGAGCTCCGGGCCCACCACGTGGCCAGCAGAGCAGGACCTCCCCCATCCGCGGGGAGAGCTCCGAAGGCTCCACGTGTCCAGTGGGGCCGGACCTCCCTGTAAGGGCCTCAGTTTTTGACACCCATTTGTAGTGTTCATCCCCACACCACACACCTCATTTGAGGAAGAATGATGAACACAAATGAAGAGCAAGTAACAATTATCAACATGCTCATTAGGGAACAAACTTACACATTGCAAAAGTGGTATTTCCCACATGTGATATAGATGGGCTGGACATAGGAAAAACTCCTACACTTTGCTAAGGATGTCCATGCCAAGTTTCACCCAAATTCAAAACCTTTTTGAGGTCATCTTGGGTATAGATAGGAAGGGGGCAGTTTGAAACCATATTCAAATTCAAACTGTTTTTATCCCATGAATTTAAAAGTGGAAGGCATATTCTTACTCGGCACATTTTTGTGAGCTCACACACCAATTTTCACTCCATTTGGAGTTGATCTTGACATGAGCTAAGGGGGAGAAATTCAAACTTTATTTGAATTTCAAACTGAACTTGTGCTGAAATTCATTCAAACCAAACCTCATTTGAACTTTGATCAATTCAAATGGCTCATGGGGGAATAATTTGAATTGCCAAGGGTAGTATGGGGTTCACTGTTTACAACAGTGATTAGAAGTAAATTTCAGAGGTTAAAAGGAAGGGTGGGACCCACATGTCAGCCTCTACTTCAACACAAACCGACTGAGACTTTTCACTCGGGTCGCCGAGCCGCAGCGGTGATCGCCACCGAGGCCAGCCACCGCGCCACCAGCTGCTTGCCCACGCGCGGGCATGAGGCGGTGCAGAGCCTTCTTAAAGCGCCTGCCCCCCTCCTCGGCCGAGGCACCACAGTTCTTCTCCGCAAGAACTCAGCGCCGGCCGAAAACTCCCGCAGCTCGGACTTGATCGGAGAACGCCGATCGCAGCTCCCTCCCTCCACTCCAGAGTCCCAGCAAGGTACTAGAGACCTTCCTCCATCCTCCCCATCGCTAGAATTCGGTTGAAACCGATTGATATCGGCTGTGCCGAAAGATCAAACTCGGAACTTGGAACCGCCGCACCTCGGGCTCTCGTGGACAGCCCAACCGGGGCGTTGTCACGCCCGAGCCAAGGCACCCTTGGACGCGCGGGTGACCGGTGCTGCTCATCCCCGAGCCACAGCTCGAGTGGTTGCTAACCGGCGGCGAATTTCCACTTTTCCCCTTTCTGTGTGCAGAACGACCTTCGGGTACGATTCTGTTTAATTCGTGCTCTAGAAAGGAGTAGAGGGCCTCAGGCCACTCCCACACGAGCTAGACACGGTAACGCACAAGTTGCCTTCACAGCTCTGTGCCGGAGAACCTCTGTGCCCGGCGTAATTTAAGGTCTACTAATGGCGGAACGAACGGGGGGTATCGGGCGCACGGTGAGGACCTATTTCGGGCCTTCCCCGAGCTGCCTCGAGCTCATGTCGACCTTCTCTGAGGTCCACTGATGCTCCCCGACCGATTTCCCAAGTAGCTGAGGTACTAGGAGAGTCAGCCGACATGGCCGAAGTCATTCCGATATGGCGGCTCGTCGCCGACCATGCTCCGGCCGTTGTCATGAGCAGCTGACCCTCGGATCCTGTTCCCCAAGTAAAAGTAGGCAGGGGCGGCCAGAATCAAGAAGTTTGGAGCTCTACAGCAGCCGGCGGCGAGCTCTCCGGCGAGATCCCTCGGCGGCGGGGCGCGGGTGTCGCGAGGTTGAAGAAGGGGGTGGACCCCAGCTGTCAGCGGCCGATATTTTGAATCGGGATCCGGCTGCCGCCGGGATCGGGTGTGCTGGCGCGGAAAATCCTTGTGGGCCGCGGTGTGCCATCGCCTAGGCGTGCGACGCGTGTCCCCTGGGCCCACGCGCGAGTTTAAACTTTTCCCCGATTTTCAGATTTCCTTCAAACTTCAAATCCTTATAACTTTGGCTAGAAAGCTCCAAATTGAGTGAACCAAATTTTGCTGGATTCAGCTCTCTGATTACTTTCGAGAAAATCAAGTTTCACTTCATGAAATTCCTTAATTATCCAGAATTAATTCCTTAAATTTTAAACTGTTAGGAATTTTAACTGGAGAATCCTTTGGAGGAAAATCCTGAAATTTTGCTGAGATGTTCACCAAAATATCCTTGAACTACCATAAAAATTTCAGATCCGTTTGAGCTCATTTAGTCCACCTAATGGTGTGATTAGTAAAACTGTTCCAGAGAAAATAGAAAATGTTCAGAAACATTTTCAGAATTTTCTCTGAAATTGTTTAGCTCATATCTTTAGTTAGAGACTTCCAAATTAAGTGAGACCAACTCCATTAGAACCCTCTGAAAATCTAGTTTTCAGAAAGTCATAGTTTGTCTCATGAAAATTCCTAGAACACCCTAAGAATTCCAATTAAGGTCAAGGACATAATTATTTGTGGAGGGCTCAAATGAGCTTTGCTGCAACTAAAACTTGACCAAGTCTCTGTTTAGGTTGTAACCAAGCCACAGTAAAAGTTTCACAGTCATTAGGTCTATCTAGCAAAGGTTATAGACTTCACAACTTCAAACTTAATACAAATGCATTAAATTAATACATGTATTGTTTCTATCATGTAGTCGCTAAGGTCGAGGAGGAACCCGAAGTCCTAGACTTCGTTACTCCGGAGGAACAGCTAGCCTACGACCAAGAGCAGCAAGGCAAGCCCCGGTTTGCATTAACCTTTTTACAAATGTTTATTGTTTTGAGCACATCTTTGAATATTGTTCTTTGCATTAGAGTCTTGATTGAAAACCCAACTGCACAGCCAAGAAAACCATGGGTTGGGTTCAGGATTGAAAACCTCGTTAGCCACTGCATTGCTAGGATAGAGTAGGATTCGGTACAAGTCGAGTAGTTGGAACTACTCGCGAGAATAGGCTAGAGGCACATTGCTCGGGTAGAGATAGCGCATGATACACATGGCAAGAAAATGAGACCGAGCGGAGAGTAAGGGCAGCAGGACTTTGGGGCCTGGGTGCTGTAGCTCCGCTCGTGTCGATTGAGGACCGAGCCGTGTGCGGGCCTGTTGAACAAGCTAGAACAGTACCGAAGACCTACCGGCTATATGGGAACCGGGAAACTGATGTAATTCGGGTAGCTGGGTATTGAGGCATTGCCCGTCGTTCAGAGGGTAGGTTGAGAGCTCGAGGTGTAAATCGGCTGGCGGCACGGAGATGCGCGTGCAGAGACCTCTTGCTCGGGACGATGGGACCGGTTCAATATTTGGCTAACGGGTGAAAGGTAGTCGCGTACGGCGTCCGTGATGGTTGTTGTAGGCAACATCGAGTACGGGCGTACGTGACGGGTTGTTCGGGTAACCCTGCAGGTGTAAATCGATTATAATCGCCATCCCTCGCGGTCAGTGAGTACCACTTGTTCACTGTACCGTGACGTAGAAAGAACAGGCTAGTTACATGTTAAAATGTTGCTGATTGAAAGCTGGACATTGATTCTTAATGATATGCTGTAGCTTAGTGCTAACTAAAGTTCTTTTCAACTTTGGGCAAAGTACATGAGAGAAATGCGTTTCTTGTTTGATTGCGGCTCTCTCATGTGCCTTAGCGTAAGGTTCTCCACAACCTGCTGCTAAAACTTGAAAGTAAGGTTCTACTAATTAGGCGAGTCCTTGCAAATGATTTTTGCCTCATGCAACCCATTACCCTCATGTAGAAGTTCCATGTTTAGGTGAGACGGGTCAGACTTGCTGAGCCTTCGTGCTCACTGCTTGTGTTTGAAGCTTTTGCAGGGTTCTATGAGGAAGGGACTCCCGAAGAGGAGACGGAACCCCAGGAGGGGAACCCCGCCGAGTGGGAGTCGTGCACGCCGCAGAGTTAGTGTGCGTGTGTGCTAGCAAGGACACGTTCGAGGGCTGAACGTGCACTTGATGCTTAGTCTACGCCCGTGAGTGTAGACTGAACTTATTTTGATGTAAACATGTTCATAAACCTGTTTATGTAATAAAACTTCCGCTTCCGCTTTGCACCTTTGACGTGTGTTATACGGTGCTGTGCAACGCAGCACCCCTCAGCGTGATCCGGGCTCGACAGGACCATTGGGGTCGTGTCACTCCCTATCCTCAGAGGAGACCTCCGAGCCCGCCACGTGGCAGCAAAGTAGCGCTGCCCACCAAGTGCGGTAGGCAGCAGGAGTAAAGCCGCACCATGCCCTTTTCGTACAAGGTATTCAAGACCCAGGCCTTCCCAAGGCGCGGTGTTGAAGACCCACGCCTTCCCAAGATGCGGAGACGCGGAGCACGCCCCTGTAGGAGGCGTTGTGCCCAGTCACATCATAGTGAAGACAGGCACGCAATGTCAGGTGCTGTACACCAATAAACGCAGCGACAAGACATCCCCTGCGGCCCCTGCCATCATCAACCACTACGCCTAGCTTGCGGCGTGGGCAGGGCGGCAGGCCAGAGGCTCAGAAGTCCTCGCCAGAGACAACTACCGGCGTTATTGCAGATACGGTAGATGGCAGAGATCTCCTCGGGAGCACCTGTCAGGTCCCGGGACCCACCTTGTAAGCCGCCTGAGCCTTGGACTATAAAAGGCTCGGGTAGGCGACGTTACAAGGGGTTCGCCTCTTTGCACACTCACACTCAGGGCTCGGCATTACGCCACCTTGCAGTAGACATTCCAGCGCTCAGTTCATCCCCAAGCTTAGAAATCCGGTTCTAAGCCTCAAGTAATACAACGAGCACTTCTGCTCACCGTGGACGTAGGGTATTACGCTCCGGCGGCCCGAACCACATAAAAAACCTTTGTGTTCATCTTCCTCCTTCGTCCAGTACAGCAAGACCCACGCAGGGGGACTAGCCCCTTCGAAAAAGAACCTCCGCGGGCTGCCCAGAGCAGGCCCGGGGGAAGTGTCGACAGCAGACGCTTTGACATTCCGCTATGTCCCTTTTCATACCATCCCACCAATAGCAAGTTTTCAGTTCCTTGTACATCTTTGTACAGCCGGGATCTATGGAATAAGGTGAGTCATCGTAACACCCTCAAATTTATTTCCAAGCATTGCATATATTTTTCTTGTAGAGACGCATTATAAAACAAGTAGAAATGGAGAAAGAACCATAGAATGGAGAAAGAACTATAGAAATGGAGAAAGAACCATAGAAATGGAGAAAAAGAACCATAGAAATGGAGAAAGGACCATAGAAATGGAGGATGGAACCATAGAAATGTAGAAGGGCATATAGAAATGGAGAAATGGGACATAGAAATGGAGAGGGGAATGTAGAAATGGAGAGTGGGACATGGAAATGGAGAGGGGAATGTAGAAATGGAGTAAGTGACATAGAAATAGTGAGGAATGGGAAAAAGATAGCTGAAATGAGCTATTTTCAATTTCCCCAAATTTTCCCCAAATCCTCCAAATTCCACAATTCCCCAAAAAAGGGAAATTTTCCCCAATTTGGGGAATTTCCCCCACATTGCTGCCGCACCAAATCAATTTGGGAAAAGTTTGTTAGGATTTTGTTCCAATTGGAGTAGGATTCTCCCCCTCCCCCCCTTATAAATAGAACCCAAAACCCCTCCCCTTGGCCGCAGCCCCCTCTACCCCTCTTCCCCGGCCCAAGTCGGCGACTTGGAGGCCCTAGCCCCCAACTCGCCGAGTTGGAGCCCCCTCGCCGGAGTTCAGTGGCCGTTGAGCCCCGCCGGCGAGCCCCGTCAGTGATCCCCGCCTGTGAGCCCTGCCGACGAGGCCCACCGTCGAGCCCGCCGTCGAGCACCGCCGCCGAGCCCCGCCGTCGAACCCCGCCGTCGAGCCCCGCCGTCGAGCCCCACAGTCGAGCCCCTCCGTCGAGCCCCGCCGTCGAACCCCGCCGCCGAGCCCCGCCGTCAAGCCCCGTCGTCGAGCCCGCCGATGAGCCCCGTCACGCCTCGCTGTCGCCGGAAAAGAACCGATGATCTGTCCTGCCCTAATCATCCATAGAAAAATTCCTCGCTGCTGCCATTGCTAGAAGGAAGGCCCTGACACCAAGGGGAAGTGAGGTAGGTCTCCCATACCCATCTTACAACGTCACCGCTGTTTCTACACATCAGTTTTCTTCGCCCCCTTCGAATAGAAACTTTTACGTGTGGACATATCGTGTTTTGATCGATTTTTGACGGTGGAAATGATCTAGATCTTGAGTCAAGATCATCACCACGTCCACACATCATCCCAACACCCTTGTTCATTATAAAACCCCATGAAATCCCGTTAAAACATGCAAAAACACATAGAAACTGGATTAATAAAACAGCACCATAGGATTTGCATTCATCTACCCCATTGCATCTTGAGTAAAGTTTGTGCATGATGTTTGATTGCTGTAAATTTTGTATGTGCGTGATCGTGAGTAGAAGAACAAGCTCAAGAGGCCATCTACAAGGAACTACAGCACCAAGACTTCGAGACGCTTGAGCAACAAGAACCACGTGAGCAAGGCAAGTGCCCCTTGACCATATTGATCCCATGTTTTGAAACTGTTTTGTTTGTGAAAACACGTATGCTTGAGTCAACTTGATGGGACACCCTTTTATAGGAGTTTACTAGTTTTGTTAACCATCCTTGTTGCCGGGAAAGTTCATGAGTCGGGTGTGGTCGTTTTTCCTTTTTGTTTCGCTTAATCCACGGGATACGGGAAGCTGAAATAAAACATGTTTAGCTACTGTACTCATATGAATAATGATGATGAGATCTTGATGATGTTAATGGGCATGGATTCGGGGAGATCTAGGCAAGCTTGGTTCGTGAATGTTGCTGGATGAGATGGTGGAGCTTGCCGTAGATCTAAGGACCGGTTCATGCGAGAATATGCCAGGAGAACAGTGCCACCACAAGGCTAAGTATGGTTGCGGCTTAGTTGATTAATTAGGTGTGTTACTAGCTTGTTATGGACCGTGGATGGCGCGGGGAATGGAGGTCGAGAGAGGACTACCCTGGGAACTGCATGTCGCAAGAGGGGGCCCGTGGGTGGGAGAATGGTGATTCGAGCCTGCCGGTGAAACCTCAGTGAGTCCATATATCTAGTAGCCCCTTTGTAAAGGATATTTTGTGATCTCTTGGCCATACACCGATGGTTGTGTACTGGTATAATGGAGATTATGCAGTCGCCGACAGGTGACGGAATCACAAACTTATGGGTAAAGTGGTCCCACCTCTGCAGAGTGCAAAACTATCACGATAGCCGTGCTTCCGGTCACAAGCACCTGGCCAACTTCCATGATTAGAGGGAAAACTTGGGATGGTAATTCGGTATGTTTATGGTATGGTCATTGGGATTTGTTTTTTGGGACTGTTTGAGTCATGACAATTAGTTTGGATATGGCTATATGAATATGAGATGGTTATGAATATTTTATGAGCATGAGATGAACTTGAGAAAGATTAATGGTTGGTTGAGACTTAATAAATGGTGAATTATAATGGAGGAATGTTGCTGTTTTACTTTGTTATATTGGGATTAAACTCACCTAGACTTAGTTGCTGTTTTTATCATGTTTGTGAAATAAAATTTGCTTGCTGCAATGAGCCTTTTTATTCCCTGCCTTGTTATAAGCTTCATGTCATACTTTTCCCGCACTTGCTGAGTACGACATGTACTCACCCTTGCATTATCACATAAACATCAGCTACAGGAGATGAGTACTTCGAGGACCATGTGGAGTACTAGGCTTGCGAACTACCGTCAACATGCCTGTGGAGTTGAACATGGAGCCTGCTGCTATTTAGTTATTTCCTCTGTCGTTTAGAGACTTCGGCTGCAAGAATAAGTTAGAGATTCATGAGTGAGACTTTGAGTCATTGTAATAATGTACTTAAACACTATTTATTCGTGGTTATATTCTTAATTCATTTTATGGATTGCATGTGTACATGTGATGAACATCCTGGGCACACATATGCATTAACTTGGTTGTGTTTTCAGAACCGGGTGTTACAGATTGGTATCAGAGCCACGTTGACCGTAGGACGCAAGCCTAGGTAGAATGGACACTCTAAAGCACATAGGAACACCACTCTAAACTGCTATTTTCGAAACTTGCTTGCTGCTGCACTTTACTTGTCAATTCAGCCACCGCAAAGCGCTATTTTGAGCCCCTCTTTTCTCTTCTTTTGGACAGCAACACTTTTGCTTTCTTGCTTCATAGCTTCTGAAATTTTGGAGTTATTTCTTCCTTCTCTAAAGTTTCTCATGTCTTATTTAAATATGCCAGTGATTAGGAGCATGGCACGCATCAGTACTCGTCCACCACCACGTGGGAGTGCACTTAACCCCATTGAGGTATCCGTTGAACCATATTGGGAGGAGGTGAAGACGGAACCTCATGATAAAGAGGAAGTCAATAGCTCTATGCATTAGATAGAAGACCCAGAAGAGGTGGAACCATTCGAAGATGATATGGAGGATGATCCACAAGAACGGCATTGGTACGCACCTCAGAAGGAGTTTCACGCAGGCTTACACCCCGTGGAGCCTCATGAAGCTATGACGGGAGGAGATGAACCCGAGGAGGAGCCACCCCTTGCTGAGACCAATAATGAAAATGATGAATGGGCTGTCACACCCGGTTTTTCCGAAGAACAACCAAGTGAATATCGCATGTATGCCAGGATCATTTTCTCATACATGTGATGACAAATAGTGAAGCATCATTTATTACAAGCCAGGTGTCGAATATAAATAAGTCTTACATAGAAAATGTCTCGATGGACAATAATAAGTTCATCACAAGTAAATAAACTAGCAGCGGAATAATTATTCTCGTAGGCTCCATCACAGGCGTTGCCCGGGGGTCTCCATGAACCTAGAAACCTTCTTCGGGTCCAAAGTCTTGGTCATTATACACCACCTCATTACCTTGACCTGAGCAGCAATATAAACCAAGAAAATATGCAAGGTTGAGTACCAATGGTACTCAGCAAGTGTGGGAAAATTATATCATGCATGGCTAGATCAAGGAGAGGTTGAACTCATGGTTATAGCACTACACACTTAATACCTATCACCTTAGCTTATTAAGCACCTACATTACTACACAAGTGAAATGGTCCCATTCTCCCATCCCATCATCATAATCCAATAACCATAACATCATTTCCAATGTTAAGCTTCCCGCTTAACATCCACAACTTCAAAAACCATCAGTCCTCTAATCATGAATAAGTCCAAGCCGCTCTTGACCGTGAGCACGGCTGTCATGACAGTTTTGACTCTGCAGAGTTTGTACCACTGTACCCACATGTAGTGATTTCATCCCCCGTTGCCGGGTGGACTAAAAGAACCTCCATTATGCCAGTGGCTACGAACCACGTTCACACTTCCCAGGCGTGTAGCCAGGAGATCACTACGAAGCCTTTACAAAGGGATTCCCGACGAGCGTGGGCCCACTGAGGTTTCACCCCTAACAGCATACAAGAGGCTCCAACCCCGCTGCAGTGGCCCCCTCTTGAGCCTTGCGGTTCATATGGTAGTCCAGCTGACACCTATTCCCCGCACCATCCAACTCACCCATACTACGCCGGGGATAGACCTAATTAATTGGCCAAGCTGCCCCATCTCAGCATGTGGTTGGCACTGTAAAGCCAGGTTACATGCTCCATGAACCGGTCCTTAGGATCCAGGCAAGTACTAAACACAAACCCGAGTCTCGTGCACCCAGCACACAACCAAAACATCCAACTTGCCTTGATCCCTACCTCTACATAACTCACAATATCTCATTCAAGAGTATGGTAAAATAAACTGATGATCTCATATCCCAAATATCCCATTCTAAGCATCGCTAAGCATATGCATAATAATAAATGACATGATAAAATAAATCCTAACCCAAGCTACAAGGAAACAAGGTAATGCAATTCTAGGGAAACTTCCTAGCATGGGTTTCATATTTAAATTGACAATGAAAATAATTCTAGCTACACATCCTAGCATAGGATCAAAGTGGTCAAGGACACTTGCCTCCTTTCTGCTGCTCTTGGAATGGGTAGTCCTGATCTTTGAAAGGGGTAACTTGCTCTTGAGCAGGTTCTACATCATACCATCACACATAGCAAAAGAAAAACAACAATCCATAAGACATAGTTCACACTTCCACACATTCACATGTAACAGAGCCATTCACAACTTATATGTGTTGTGTTTACTCTATGTGTGTTGACCTTTGGCTTACATGCACTTTTAATCATGCGTATATGATTCCTACTTTTGTATTCACATTTATGCTTGCATACTTTATACATGAGTTTCCAATTTAAATAATTTTCCTTATATTCAATTACTACACCTTTTAGCTACCAAGTATGCATGAAAGGTATTTTACTTCTCCATATGTATCTTCAGAACTTCTACCAACCCTAAACTGAATTGTTTGGATTTTAGAAACTCCATTTATCATTTACTAGTTGCTATATTTTCAGATTTATTTTCCTATGCATAAATGTGCACTTTATTATGAAAATAGTAAGACACATCATCTAAACAGAATAGGGTCTGGTCCTAAATAATTTAATAACACATTTTGACCTTTGCCTCTGATGTAAACTATTTCACAATTATTTTCCCTATTTTGTAGAACTATTCTTTACTTAAAAATGTGTCTTTAAATGTGAATAATAAATTAAACAGATTCAATTCAGCCCAAAATATATTTTTATCTCACTCCAAAGTTTCCTAAATACTGAGAAAGTCTTTAATTTAATTTTGACAATATGTTTGTCCCACTTTTTAATTTTTAAACACTAGCCACATATTCAATTTCGTAAATTAAATACTAAAGAGGGCTAAAAAGTTAAACTTACCCCACTACAGGGTCTATAATATTATTTTAAAAATTTTCAGGGGTCTAGCTACTCATAACAGAGGTGTTTTTCCTAATTTTTATTAAATCCAGGGGCTAAAACTGATTTTTAAATGAATTTACATGATTTTCTGGAGTTCCAGGGGCTAGATCAGAAGTTTCGGGGGCTAGCTCTTATTTCCCAAGAACCCCAGGGGGTAGCACGTAAGATTTCCAGTCTTTATAACGCGGGGCTGACGTGGACCGTCCGATTTTAAACCGACGGCCGAGATTATAACATCGAACCGGTACGCGGGGGTTTAAACCCTACCGTGCGATTTAAAATAAACGGCGCACAAGCGGCCACGTCGCTCTGATCGAGCGCAGGCGGCGCTGCCGGCGGCGCACGGCGGCGGGGAGCGGCGATCTCGCCGGAGACTTTCGGATCTTCGAGAATTCTTCCTAGAACTGTGATCTTATGGTATAGATCGGTAGAGGAGAGGTCGGGGATCTCACCTCGGGGGTTTTCTTGAGCTCGGAGGTCCTGGAAAGTGATCGGCGACGAGGTCCGAGGCGAAACCACGGCGAAGCTCGTCGGCGCTGTGTTTACACCGCAAGTCACCGAGTTTTCTGCACCTGCACGGTTCCCCGGAGGCGGTGGATCAAGACCAGCGAGTTAGATAAGAATTTCCGAGCTTAGATCGGCCAGAATTCGCCGGAGAAGTCTCGGGTCTCACCGGAGGAAAAATCGGCGATCGCGTGGGAAAAACAGAACGAGGCCGGGGTTTTTATAGACGGGGGAGGGCGGCGGGGTGGTTTAGATCATGTCCGCGTCGCCTACGGACAGAATTCAGAGGGGATACGCCGAAATCCCGATTGGTTTTGATTCGGGCGCGAGGGAGTCCGGCGCTGGCGCGAGGTAGACGAAGATCGGGTGGGTCCCACCTGTCGGCGGAAGGAAGCGGCGCGCGTGGCTGCGGGCTGGCGCGGGCGCTGGCTGGGCCGGCTGGTGGGATTCGTCCCACTGGCCGGTTTTTTTCTGTTTTCTCTTTTTCTTTTTCTATTTCTTTTCTGATTTGAGTTTAATTTGAATTCCAGTTTGAATTTGAATTTTTGCAAAACATGCAACACGTCCAAAAATTTTTAAATTCCCCTCTTAACATGATTTAGGGCTTTGAATCAAAATTTTGGGGTGTTACAGCTCTACCCCCCTTACAAGAAATCTCATCCTCGAGATTGGTGGTTCTAAGAAAACAATTCCGAAAATTGTGCCTTGAGCTCATCTTCCCGCTCCCAGGTGGCTTCCTCTTCTGAGTGATGCTTCCACTGCACCTTGCACATCCGGATTCTTTTATTTCTGGTGAGGCGTTCCATTGTCTCCAAAATCTTGTATGGTTGCTCGGCATAAGACAAATCCTCAGCTACGTTCACTTCATTCATGGGTAATACCTCCTCAGGCGTCCTCAGGCATTTCTTGAGTTGTGACACATGGAATACATCGTGCACATCCGATAGACGAGCCGGTAACTCTAGTTGATACGCCACTTCGCCTTTCCTTTCCAAAAATTGAAAGGGTCCGATGTATCGAGGTGACAACTTCCCTTTCACCTTGAACCGACGAAGTCCTCTGATAGGGGACACTTTGAGATAGACATAGTCTCCCACGTTGAAAACAAGCTCTCTGCTTCGTACATCGGCATAGCTTTTTTGGCGTGTCTGTGCTATCCTCAAGTTATTGCGAATTTCCCTCACCTTCGCCTCGGCTTCTTGTAGTACTTCTGGACCAAACACTTTACTTTCCCCTGTTTGGTTCCAAAACAGGGGAGTTCTGCACTTTCTCCCGCACAAGGCTTCAAACGGTGACATCTTCATACTAGCTTGATAGCTGTTGTTATAGGAAAACTCCGCATACGATAAGTTTTTGTCCCAACTCCTATTGTTTTTGAGTGCACATGCCCTTAGCATATCTTCAAGGATCTGATTGGTTCTTTCCGTCTGCCCATCAGTTTGGGGATGATAGGCAGAACTAAAGATCAGATGGGTTGCCATGGTTTCGTGCAACTTCTGCTAGAACCTTGAGGTGAACTGTGTCCCTCGATCCGACACAATCTTCTTTGGCACTCCATGGTAACACACGATCCTTGACATGTACAACTCTGCAATTTGGATCCGCTGTAGCTTTCTTTCACGGGGATGAAATGTGCTACCTTGGTTAGCCTATCAATGATGACCCATATTGGATCATATCCTGATTGGGTCCTAGGCAATCCCACGATGAAATCCATGCTGATTTCTTCCCATTTCCATTCAGACACTTTGAGTGGTTGCAATAATCCTGCGGGTCGTTGATGTTCTGCTTTCACCAACTGACATGTGTCACATAGGGCAACATGTTCCACGACATCTCGCTTCATGCCATACCACCAATACCTGCTCTTGAGGTCCTGGTATATTTTCGTACTCCCAGGATGAATGGAATAGTCAGAATCATGAGCCTCCTTCAAAATCAATTCACAGATCTCCTTTACTTCAGGCACACAGATTCTTTTCCCGTGCCACACCGTTCCTTGTTCATCCTCTCTAAAACCAGGAGCTTTAATTTCCTTGATAAGTTGTCTGATCTCTTGTATCTTCTCATCATTCGTTTGACCCTCACGTATGCTCGCTCTAGTGTGGAGTCCACTTCCATGGCGATGGCTTCACCACTATTTACTAGACATAGATTGAGCCTTATAACCTCGTCCTTCAATTCTGCAGGCATGTCCTTTAAGCTCAACTTATTGACCTGCACTTTCCGACTTAAAGCATCGGCCACGACGTTTGCTTTCCCAGGATGATAGTTGATGCCCACATCAAAGTCATTGATTAGCTCTAGCCATCTCCTTTGTCTGAGGTTGAGGTCTGGCTGTGTGAAAATGTACTTCAATCTCTTATGATCCATATATATCTCTGTCCTCTTCCCCATCAAATAGTGCCGCCAAATTTTCAACGCGTGTTCCACTGCGGCTAGTTCTAGGTTATGTGTAGGATAGTTCTTCTCGTGCTTCCGATGCTGTCGGGATGCATATGCCACGACATGCCCTTCTTGCATGAGAACACATCCCAACCCGTTTCCAGAGGCATCGCAGTACACCGTAAAGTTCTTCTGCATATCTGGCATAACGAGCACTGGGGCTGTTGTCAATCTCTTCTTTAGCTCCTGAAACTCGTCTCGCACTGTGGCGTCCAGGTGAATGTGATTCCCTTCTCCAACAGTTTGGTGAGAGGTCTCGAGATCTTGGAGAATCCTTCAATAAACCGTCGATAGCATCCCGCCAATCCCAAAAAGCTTCGAACTTCCCCGACATTTTCAGCGGTTTTCCACTTCTGTATATCCTCGATTTTGGCGGGATCTACGGAGATTCCTCCCTCCAAGATTATATGTCCTAAGAAGGGAACTCTCTTCAGCCAAAACTCACACTTGCTCAATTTGGCATATAGTTGGTGTTCTCTTAGCCTCTGCAACACCAACCTTAGATGTTTCTCATGTTCTTCTTCATCTTTGGAGAAGACGAGAATGTCATCTATGAAAACCACCACAACTTTGTCCAGATATTCCATGAATACCTTGTTCATGAGGTACATGAAGTATGTCGGGGCATTAGTTAGCCTGAAAGGCATGACGGTGTATTCATACAGTCCGTACCGAGATACGAAAGCTATCTTGGGAATATCAGATTGCCTTATCTTGAGTTGGTGGTATCCCGACCTGAGATCAATTTTCGAGAACACACAAGCTCCCCTCAACTGATCAAACAAGTCTTCAATGCGGGGTAATGGGTACTTGTTCTTGATGGTTACCTCATTCAAGGCACGGTAATCCACGCATAACCTTTGGGTTCCGTCGTTCTTGGGCACAAATATCACCGGAGCTCCCCATGGTGAGGAACTAGGACGAATATACCCCTTCTCCGTCAATTCTCTCAAATGATCCTTGAGTTCTAGCTGCTTGGAGTCCATCCGATAAGGTCTCTTGTATATCGGGGCTGTTCCAGGCACTAGCTCAATTGCGAATTCCACTTCACGATCGGGAGGCATACCTGGCAACTCCTCCGGAAATACATCTGGATATTCCCTGATGGTTCTGATTTCCTCAACTTTCACCTCAACTTGATTTAATTTAATGTCCCTCCTAGGCTCGTGTATTGTTATGAACTTTACTCTTGTGCCACTAGGGTGAGTTAGTTCCACCGTTCTGGTCGAACAATGGATGATTCCTTTATGTTTGGTCAACCAATCCATACCCAAAATAATATCTATCCCTTGTGAATCTATCACTATGAGGTTAGCAATAAATACCACCCCATTAATGTCTAGGTTCACTTTGGGACACATTTGTCTTGTCCTTATTTCTCCCCCGGGAGAGTTTACAGCTAGCATATGGTTCATTTGTGTTGTTGCTAGGTCATGCTACTTAACAAACCCTTGAGCAATGAACGAGTGGGTAGCACCAGAATCAAACAGCAGGGTTGCAAGGTGAAAATTGGCAGGAAACTTACCAACTACCACGTCGGGTGCCTCCTGCGCTTCCTCCATAGTGACGTGGTTCACCCGTCCTTGCATCACATTCTGCTGTTGTGGCTGTGCGGGCTTCTTCTTTGGGCATTTATGGGCGTAGTGTCCCACTTCACCGCAGCTAAAACATTGCACCCCAACCTTAGGTGCCTGGCCTTTGCTGTCTTGGGGTTGGTTTGGAGGTCCCTGTACTGCTGGTCGAGGTGGATATGCTGGGCGAGGCTGCTGTACAAACTGACGTTGTGGCGGTGCTGGTGCTGCCGGTGGCCTGTAGTTCGGGTTGTACCCTCTTGGTGCTGAGTAGGGTACCGCAGCACGGTTCGTCTGCCCTGCAGGTTGCTGCATCAGACGTGGGCGGGTGTTGCTCCCTGAGGCTTGATGTGACCACCCGGCCTTCCTCTTATTCTCACTTTCCAAGGCCTTTAGCTTCCTTTCTACCACAAATGCTCTATCCACCAACTTTTGGAAGCTTCCATACTCATTGGAGGACATTGCACACTGCATTTCTGCGGTAAGTCCTTCCACGAAACAATCTTGTTTCTGCTCATCAGTCTCTATGTCCTGTGGGGCATAACGGGATAGTTGAGTAGATTTAGTGAGGTATTCCCTCACCGTCATGTTTCCCTGCTGCAGTCCCAAAAACTCCTTCCTCTTGTTTTTGAGTTCACCTCTTGGGATATAATGGTTGCGGAAGCTACGCTTGAACTCTTCCCATGTGATGTTCTCAGGGTCATGATGGGCGGCCCCGTAGGCGGTCCACCAATCAGCAGCAGGTCCATGCAATTGATGAGAGGCAAACAGCACCCTCTCATACCCTTGGCACTGTATGATCCTCATCTTACTTTCAATGGTCTTCAGCCAATCATCTGGCTCCAGAGGTTCAGCAGCACTTGCAAACTTTGGAGGTTGAGTTCCTAGAAACTCACTCAACCTTGGTTGGCGTGGTGCAGCTTGTGGAGGTGGAACTTGATGCAAGTTGGCCACCACTTGAGTCAAGTTCTGGATGAGCTGATTTTGATTCTCCAGCATTTGGTGGAGGGGATCAACTCCTTCACGGCAACCACCCCGGTCCTGGCCTTCAGAAAGATGAGGGTTGCATGCCTCATCGTTGTTGTTGGCGGGGTTGGCAGCACGTCCTTTTCCTCTTCCGGCCATCTGGCAGAATCAACTAATGTTAATTTGAAAGCATTTAGTATCATCTTACTACTTTCATTTGTCTGTACTTTGAAGTGTTGAGGTTTTGTTATACTTCTCTAAGGGTTCACTTTTCACACAAAAATAAATGCAATATCATTTCATGTGGGTTCACACACCAAAGCAAAGCAATCTAAAGACGAGGCTGTGGACAATTGCTCAGGGCTTCCACAACTCACGTCACACACCAAGCATTAACACACCATTAACTACGTAACGACTCGACTACTCGACATCCTTCTAATTTAAGGGAGAGGCTCTATGCTACTCGTTTTCTTGAGCTGGCTCCTCGAGATCTTCCTCATCATTTCGGCTTCCTTCTGAGTCTGCTTTGGGTGGGGAGGCTGCTGGTGGAGAAGTGCGATGACGCCTGATCGCTCGGCGATCCGGGGAGTCAGGAGTCCTTGTATCATTCACGGTGACACACAGTTCATTCCCATCTCCTCTTTGTCTCGCCTTTAAGCAGGCTCGCAGCAACGCCTCCGTTTCCTTCAGGGTGTCCCGGACATCCTGAAGCTCTTGTTGACACTCCTGCAGTCGAGCGCTGAGCATAGAAGCATCTTCCAAGCACAAGTCCATGTGCTCATGGGAAGTCCCTTGCTGCACCGGCGGGTACTTGTACTCCGTGGTACCACTCTCACGCTGGAGGACATACATGTACTCAGTTTTATCCAAGTGGCGACGATAGATGTGACTCTGGCAGGTGATGGCCTTCCAGGTGACATCTTTCTCCGCATCGACTTGTGTTGCTCTACAAGCTGGAGAGTGGTGGATCTTAAGTAGCTGATTTTCGTGTATAATCCTCATCTCTGAACTCCATTCTTCCCTCTTCTCATGGATGGTCCTGGTGGAGTTATAGTGGATGATTAGTTTGCCCGTATTGCCGGCGGCTTCGAGCATACGCCGAAGACGGCGCAGTAAGCCTCCTACTGCCAATCCGTAGGAAAGGTACATCACCGGACGGCTCTCCTCTCTCTCGGCAAGGGCAACTACGGGAACTCTCCCTCCTGTGGACTTGCGAGCGGTGCGAATCATGCGAACCATCTAAAACAAAAAGAATTTAAAATTAGGTTAGATAAACTCTCAAACAAAAATCCTATTTTGAATGAAAATTGGGGTAAGATGAAGAAAATGACTCATTTAAATAACACTTTTAAACACACACCTTGTAAAAATAGTATTTAAGAAAATAGGGCCCTTAAATACGTCCATTTCTACCTAGGTCCACGATCCTACGGGCAACCTTGGCCCTTATACCACCTCTGTCACACCCGGTTTTTCAGAAGAACAACCAAGTGAATATCGCATGTATGCCAGGATCATTTTCTCATACATGTGATGACAAATAGTGAAGCATCATTTATTACAAGCCAGGTGTCGAATATAAATAAGTCTTACATAGCAAATGTCTCGATGGACAATAATAAGTTCATCACAAGTAAATAAACTAGCAGCGGAATAATTATTCTCGTAGGCTCCATCATAGGCGTTGCCCGGGGGTCTCCATGAACCTAGAAACCTTCTTCGGGTCCAAAGTCTTGGTCATTATACACCACCTCATTACCTTGACCTGAGCAGCAATATAAACCAACAAAATATGCAAGGTTGAGTACCAATGGTACTCAGCAAGTGTGGGAAAATTATATCATGCATGGCTAGATCAAGGAGAGGTTGAACTCATGGTTATAGCACTACGCACTTAATACCTATCACCTTAGCTTATTAAGCACCTACTTTACTACATAAGTGAAATGGTCCCAATCTCCCATCCCATCATCATAATCCAATAACCATAACATCATTTCTAATGTTAAGCTTCCCGCTTAACATCCACAACTTCCAAAACCATGAATCCTCTAATCATGAATAAGTCCAAGCCGCTCTTGATCGTGAGCACGGCTGTCATGACAGTTTTGACTCTACAGAGTTTGTACCACTGTACCCACATGTAGAGATTTCATCCCCCGTTGCCGGGTGACTAAAAGAACCTCCATTATGCCAGTGGCTACGAACCACGTTCACACTTCCCAGGTGTGTAGCCAGGAGATCACTACGAAGCCTTTACAAAGGGATTCCTGACGAGCGTGGGCCCACTGAGGTTTCACCCCTAACAGCATACAAGAGGCAACAACCCCGCTGCAGTGGCCCCCTCTTGAGCCTTGCGGTTCATATGGTAGTCCAGCTGACACCTACTCCCCGCACCATCCAACACACCCATACTACGCCGGGGATACACCTAATTAATTGGCCAAGCTGCCCCATCTCAGCATGTGGTTGGCACGGTAAAGCCAGGTTACATGCTCCATGAACCGGTCCTTAGGATCCAGGCAAGTACTAAACACAAACCCGAGTCTCGTGCACCCAGCACACAACCAAAATATCCAACTTGCCTTGATCCCTACCTCTACATAACTCACAATATCTCATTCAAGAGTATGGTAAAATAAACTAATGATCTCATATCCCAAATATCCCATTCTAAGCATGGCTATGCATATGCATAATCATAAATGACATGATAAAATAAATCCCAACCCAAGCTACAAGGAAACAAGGTAATGCAATTCTAGGGAAACTTCCTAGCATGGGTTTCATATTTAAATTGACAATGCAAATAATTCTAGCTACACATCCTAGCATAGGATCAAAGTGGTCAAGGACACTTGCCTCCTTCCTGCTGCTCTTGGAATGGGTAGTCCTGATCTTGGAAAGGGATAACTTGCTCTTGAGCAGGTTCTACATCATCCATCACACATAGCAAAAGAAAAACAACAATCCATAAGACATAGTTCACACTTCCACACATTCACATGTAACAAAGCCATTCACAACTTATATGTGTTGTGTTTACTCTATGTGTGTTGACCTTTGGCTTACATGCACTTTTAATCATGTGTATATGATTCCTACTTTTGTATTCACATTTATGCTTGCATACTTTATACATGAGTTTCCAATTTAAATAATTTTCCTTATATTCTATTACTACACCTTTTAGCTACCAAGTACGCATGAAAGGTATTTTCCTTCTCCATATGTGTCTTCAGAACTTCTACCAACCCTAAACTGAATTCTTTGGATTTTAGAAACTCCATTTATCATTTACTAGTTGCTATATTTTCAGATTTATTTTCCTATGCATAAATGTGTACTTTATTATGAAAATAGTAAGACACATCATCTAAACAGAATAGGGTCTGGTCCTAAATAATTTAATAACACATTTTGACCTTTGCCTCTGATGTAAACTATTTCACAATTATTTTCCCTATTTTCTAGAACTATTCTTTATTTAAAAATGTGTCTTTAAACGTGAATAATAAATTAAACAGATTCAATTCAGCCCAAAATATATTTTTATCTCACTCCAAAGTTTCCTAAATACTGAGAAAGTCTTTAATTTAATTTTGACAATATATTTGTCCCACTTTTTAATTTTTAAACACTAGCCACATATTCAATTTCCTAAATTAAATACTAAACAGGGCTAAAAAGTTAAACTTACCCCACTACAGGGTCTATAATATTATTTTAAGAATTTTCAGGGGTCTAGCTACTCATAACAGAGGTGTTTTTCCTAATTTTTATTAAATCCAGGGGCTAAAACTGATTTTTAAATGAATTTACATGATTTTCTGGAGTTCCAGGGGCTAGATCAGAAGTTTCTGGGGCTAGCTCTTATTTCCTGAGAACCCCAGGGGGTAGCACATAAGATTTCCAGTCTTTATAACGCGGGGCTGACGTGGACCGTCCGATTTTAAACCGACGGCCGAGATTATAACATCGAACCGGTACGCGGGGGTTTAAACCCTACCGTGCGATTTAAAATAAACGGCGCACAAGCGGCCACGTCGCTCTGATCGAGCGCAGGCGGTGCTGCCGGCGGCGCACGGCGGCGGGGAGCGGCGATCTCGCCGGAGACTTTCGGATTTTCGAGAATTCTTCCTAGAACTGTGATCTTATGGTATAGATCGGTAGAGGAGAGGTCGGGGATCTCACCTCGGGGGTTTTCTTGAGCTCGGAGGTCCTGGAAAGTGATCGGCGACGAGGTCCGAGGCGAAACCACGGCGAAGCTCGTCAGCGCTGTGTTTACACCGCAATTCACCGAGTTTTCTGCACCTGCAAGGTTCCCCGGAGGCGGTGGATCAAGACCAGCGAGCTAGATCAGAATTTCCGAGCTTAGATCGGCCAGAATTCGCCGGAGAAGTCTCGGGTCTCACCGGAGAAAAAATCAACGATCGCGTGGGAAAAACAGAACGAGGCCGGGGTTTTTATAGACGGGGGAGGGCGGCGGGGTGGTTTAGATCATGTCCGCGTCACCTACGGACAGAATTCAGCGGGGATACGCCGAAATCCCGATCGGTTTTGATTCGGGCGCGAGGGAGTCCGGCGCGGGCGCGAGGTAGACAAAGATCGGGTGGGTCCCACCTGTCAGCGTAAGGAAGCGGCGCGTGCGGCTGCGGGCTGGCGCGGGCGCTGGCTGGGCCGGCTGGTGGGTTTCGGCCCACTGGCCGGTTTTTTTCTGTTTTCTCTTTTTCTTTTCTATTTCTTCTCTGATTTGAGTTTAATTTGAATTCCAGTTTGAATTTGAATTTTTGCAAAACATGCAACACGTCGAAAAATTTTTAAATTCCCCTCTTAACATGATTTAGGGCTTTGAATCAAAATTTTGGGGTGTTACATGGGCCAACCATTCGGTTCAAGAATTTTGGTCCGACAGAATGGAGGGAAGACACATATCTAGGGAGCTCAAAGAATTTCTGGATTGCTGCAGCTTATACCCGGAGTATCTCCTCAAGAAAGTCCCTCATCTCGGACATGAAGAGTGGAAGGCTGACTTAACCATCATATCTAACTGTAGAGTTGTCACTCGGCACTTCACACAACATGGAGATCTACAAGGGCAGATGCTATTGATGATGCTGCATGGGATGCACTCACAGGACTGTGCTACGCCTTCCGTGGGCAGCTTGAGGACACCACTTTTGAGCTGCACCCGTGCCGGAAGAGTGGCACAAGGGAGATCATTGGACCCCATGTAACAGCCATTTCCAACCCACAGGCTGCTGACAAGTCTCAGAGGTTGCTCGTGGAGTTAGGAAACCGCTACGCAAGCGCACAAGAAGAGATCCGTTACCTCCGCAAGAAGATGTATTTGCTGGATAAACAAGAGGAGACTCGGGCCAACGCGGGAGCAAATGGAGCACCAATGTCATCTAACCCTACATGGACAGCCGACTCACCATGTCGTGCGCCCATGTATGGACCACCCCCATCACACGGCGAGAACAGCACCAGTTCTAATGATTAAGTTTAGGATTCCCATCGAATAAGCTGTAATAGGAACGTTTAAATCGTAGTAGCTTGAATAAGAGTGGTGGGTTGAACTTTTGTGATGATTGCTTGGTTTGTGTACTGATGTGAGTTATGGGATGCTTCGGCGAATGAACACATCCACACATAGTAGAGAGATGTGAGATGCTCCGGCACATGTTCACATCCTCATATAGGCTTAAATTATTAAAATGATATATTTAGTACCTACACCTTGATGCATATAGTTGGGGGGAATCAATCTAAATTTCTATTTTATATTCTATTCTACTCTCTCTCACAGATGGTGAGGGAAAATGCCAGCCGTCAAAGGAGGAACGCTCATGGTAAAAATGAACCACCAGAGTATGGCAACGTTGAAGTTCCTGAAAATGCTAACCCCGGGGCTGATGCAAACAACCTTGAACGATTGATGGCTAAGCAGAATCAGCTCATGCAAACTATGATACAAACGTTGGGACAGCTGCAAGCCAACAACAGCAACAATCCTAACCCCGTTCCTGCACCCCCACCGCCACCACCGCCGGCTCACAACAGATTAGGAGAGCTCATGAGGACTCGACCGTCTACTTTTTCACAAGCTAATGATCCCATGGAGGCTGATGATTGGTTGAAGTCCACGGAAAAGAAGCTTGCTATTGTTCAGTGCAATGATCGGGAGAAAGTTCTCTTCGCATCGCACCAACTTATGGGAGCAGCCGCTGACTGGTGGGACGCTCTTTTCAATGCTCATGTCAACCAGGAGACTATCACTAGGGCTGAATTAAAGGAGAGCTTCCGCTCTCATTACGTCCCTGCTCTAGTCATGATGCTTAAAAGGAAAGAGTTTGAAGGTCTCCGCCAAGAAAGG
This sequence comes from Neostapfia colusana, assembly GCA_030760725.1. Lineage (NCBI taxonomy): Eukaryota > Viridiplantae > Streptophyta > Magnoliopsida > Poales > Poaceae > Neostapfia > Neostapfia colusana. The sequence goes on along the minus strand of JASWHV010000007.1, from coordinate 94,595,608 downwards.
AAGAGCGTGAATGAGTACCTCAACAGGTTCACGCAGCTGTCAAGGTATGCTCTAGAAGACGTCAACTCGGATAAACGGAAGCAATACTTGTTCATAAGAGGATTGAACAACGAGATCCAAGTTCAGCTGCTCAACAACGATTATGCAAACTTCCAGAAGCTCGTTGACAAAGCTATAGTGGTTGAGAGCAAGATCCGTGAGATCAAGCAAGAGGGCAGGAGGAAGATGCCATACCAGCCACAAGGGAGCAATGTACGTCCCCGTTTCATGCCACCAGCTGCACCACAGTATGGCTTGTCCGCTTCTACTTTCTGCCCTGCAAATCCATCTCTCCCTAATCAACCACCGCAGCAACGTCCAGTTATGCAAGAACCTCGTATGCCTTTGCCTCCTGCGCCCCGTCCCAACATGGGCACCTATGCTCAAAACCAGCCTCGCCCCAATATTCCTGCTGTTTTGGGCAACAAAGCATGCTTTTCATGCGGAGAGGCGGGACACTTTGCAAGTCAGTGCCCGAAGAAAGGCCTTGGACAGCCGACCAACGCACAAAAACAGAACCCACGGCCGAATGGAGGAGCTACGCAAGTAACCGTGGGAAGAAGAACTACGCTCGTTGCAACGTGAATCATGTCTCCGCTGAGGAAGCACAACAAGCTGAGGATGTCGTGATTGGTATGTTCCTTTCCAACTCCAACCCAGCCACTGCTTTATTTGATTCCGGAGCATCGCGTTCATTCATATCATCCAAGTATGTTGCCAAGTATAATCTTCCCATATCACACATGAAACACACTATGTTGGTTAATTCTCCCGGAGGAGAGATGAGGACTAATATAGTATGTCCAAAAGTAAACCTTAAAATAAGGGGGTAGACTTTCTTGCCAACCTTATTGTCTTGGATTCCCAAGGGATTGATATAATACTTGGAATGGATTGGTTAAGAAAGCACAACGGAGTGATCCAATGTGCTGAGAGGAGCGTGCAGTTGACAAATGAGCACGGAACTCGTATTGAGTTCGTGCGACGCCCGGTCCCATGAAAACGGATCCGAACTAATGCATATGTGTGCCCAGGATGTTCATCACACATACACATGTAATCCACAAACTGAATTCAGATTATAACCACGAATAATAGGGTTTAAGTACTTTATTACATCAATACTAACTTATTCTTGCAGCGGAAGTCTCTAACTTATTCTAGCAGAGGAAGTCTCTAACGATAGCGGAAGCATCTAAACACAGCAGCGGCGGCTCCATCTTCAACTACATCCCCACAGGCAAATTGACGGTAGATCACACGCCTAGTACTTCACATGATCTTCGAAGTACTCTTCTCCTGTTTCTGATTATGAAGTAATAATGCGAGGTTGAGTACATAAGGTACTCAGCAAGTGTGGGAAAATATGATATGTAGCTTACAGCGAGGTAGGAACAAAAAGGCTCATTGCAGAAAGCAAAGTTTATTTCACAAAACATAATAAAAACAGCAACTATCTTTAAGTGAATTTAATACCAACATGTATCTAATTAAAACATCAACATACCTCCATCATGATTCTCCTGTTTTCATGTCTCATCCAGACATTTATCTTTCTCAACTATTTCTCATGCTCATAATGACCATCTCATGATCATATCCATCTCATATCCGAAACCAAAGTTCATTGTTTCGACTGAACAGTCCAAAACCATTCTCATTACCAGGACTCAACAGTCCCGAAAACAAAACCAAATACCAAACCATAACAAAACCAAAGACCATCCCAATAACCATCCCAAATTACCAATCCAATAACCAACCCATCTAATCATGGAAGTTGTCCAGGCGCTTGTGACCGGAAGCACGGCTATCATGATAGTTTTACACTCTTAAGAGGTGGCACCACATTACCCACAAGTTTGTGATTTCGTCACCCCTCGATGACTGCAGAACCTCCATTCTACCAGTACACAACTGTCGGTGTATGGCCAAGAGATCACAAAATAGCCTTTACAAAGGGGTTACTAGATATATGGACTCACTAAGGTTTCACCAGCAGGCTTGAATCACCATTCTCCCACCTACGGGACCCCTCTTGTGCCATGCAGTTCCCACGGCAGTCCTCTCTCGACTCCCATTCCCCGCGCCTTCCACGGTCCATAACGATCTAGCAACTTACCTAATTAGTCAGCTAAGCTGCATCCATACATGGCCTTGTGGTGGCACTGTTTTTCTGGCATGTGCTCTCATGAACCGGTCCTTAGATCTACGGCAAGTAAACCACCATCTCATTCTACCACATCCTCAAACCAAGCTTGACTAGATCTCCCCCGATTCATGTTCATCATCAACATAAAGTTCTCATTAACCTTATTCATATGAGTGCAGTAGCTACACACGTTCTATCTCGCTTCACATAACACGTAAGCTAAGCGAAGCAAAAAGCAAAATGACCATACCCGACTCATAAACTTTCCCGGCAACAAGGGTGGTTAACAAAACTAGTAAACTTCTATAAAAGGGTTTCCCATCAAGTTGACTCCAGCATACCCATTTTCGCAAACAAAACAGTTTCCAAAACATGGGATCAATATGGTCAAGGGGAACTTGCCTTGTTCCTGTGGCTTCTGTTGCTCAGGCGCTTCAAAGTCCTGGTGCTGTAACCTTTCGTAGGTAGCTCCCTGAGCTTGTCCTTCTACTTACGACCACGGACATACAAAATTTATAGCAATCAAACATCATGCACAAACTTTACTTAAGATGCAATGGTGCATATGCATGCTAACCTATGGTGCTGTTTCAGTAGATCAGTTTGTACGTGTTCTTGCACAATTTTAATGGCTTTGCATGGGGTTTTACAAGGGTGTAAGGACGTGGTAATGATCTTGACTCAAGATCTAGATCTATTCCACTGTCAAAAACTGATCAACACATGATCTGTCCACACGAAAAAGCTTCTGTTTGAAGAGATCAAAGAAACAGATGCAAAGAAACCGCGATGACGTCGTAAGGTGGTAGTGGAGACCTACCTTACTTCCTTCGGGGCCTTCCTCCTAGCAATGGCAGATCGTCAGCTCTCTTCCGGTGATGACGAGCATATCGGGGCTAGTCGGCGGTCTCAACGGTGGCTGAACTCTGGCAAAGGGGTTTAACTCGGCTTGTGGGAAGCTAGGGCCTCCAAGTCGTCGACTCGGGAGGTGGAAAATAAAAGTACGTGGTTGCGGCCAGGGGTTTCGGGTTCTATTTATAAGGGGTGAAAGAAGACTCCTACTCCGATTAGATTTCAAATAAGAGTCCTATTCGATTTGTTTTTGGATCTTAACAACTTATCTTCAATTGATTTGGTGGCAGAATTCAACGTGGAAGAATTCGTGTCGGTTTTCTCAGTACCGGGTACTCGCGTACAGGGAAAAAACCGCTTAAGGATCTCGTCCTCTCGCAGGGATAAGCTCCGGAGATGCCACGTGTCCAGCGGGGCCGAGCCTCCCTTTTCCTCAAAGGCGAGCTCCGGTTGTGCCGTGTGTCAGGCGGGTGGGACATCCCTTCTCCTCAGAGGCGAGCTCCACGTGCGCCACGTGTCTTGGCGGACGGGACCTCTCCTCTCCCTCAGAGGCGAGCTCCGCCTGCGCCACGTGTCAGTGCCGGACCTCCCTTCTCTTCGGAGGTGAGCTCTGAGAGTGCCACGTGTTAGAGCCGGACCTCCCCTCTCTTCGGAGGTGAGCTCCGAGAGTGCCACGTGCAGAGCCGGACCTCCCCTCTCCTCGGAGGTGGCTCCTAGTGTGCCACGTGTCCTAGCAGCGCCGGACATTCTTTCTTCTCAGAGACAAGCTCCGAGGTCAACACGTGTCAATCACTGTTGGACCTCCCGAAGGCGAGCTCCGAGGTTGACACGTGTCCAACAGCGTCGGACCTCTCGGAGACGATCTCCGATGGTGACACGTATCCTGTGGGGCGGAACTCTCGGAGGTGAGCTCTGAGAGCAACACGTGTACCGCGAGGTTGGGCCTTGCTTTTCCGCAGCAACTAGCCTTGGTGGGGACACGTGTCCTGCGGGGCTGGACCTCGCTTCTCCGCAGAGACAAGACCCGGAGGCAACACGTGTTCAGCGGGTCGGACCTCGCCCCTTTTACAGAGGCTAGCTCCGAGCCTGCCACGTGTCTGGCGATGCCGTACCTCACCCCTTCCACAGGGATGAGCTCCAAAAATGCCACGTGGCCAGCGGGCCGCGGGGAAGTGTAGACAGTGCTCCTTGGCGAACTGGAATTGGCTCCTTTCAGCTATATTTCTGATTCTTTCTCCGTTTCTACTTCTTTTAAAATATTTCTCTATTTGAAATATGCAAGCATGTGTGAATATGAAATTGAGGGTGTTACAAACCTACCCCCTTAAACTGAATCTCGCCCTCGAGATTTGATAGAGTGGAGAATAGATGAGGGAATTCTGTCTTGAGGTCTTCCTCACGTTCCCATGTAGCTTCGTCTTCAGTGTGATGGGTCCACTGTAGTCTGCACCATCGGATCACTTTGTTCCTTGTGACTCTTTCCTTCACGTCCAAAATTTGGACAGGGTGCTCTACATAGGTCTGATCCTCTTGAAGCTCGAGCTCATCCATCGGTACTTGTTCTTCCGGTACTCTCAAGAACTTTTTGAGTTGGGATACGTGAAACATGTCATGCACGTCGGAGAGGTGCGTTGGGAGCTCTAGTTGATAAGCTAAATCTCCTTGCTTGCCCAAAATCTTGAATGGCCCGATGTAGCGAGGTGCTAACTTGCCTTTGACGTTGAAACGTCGTTGGCCACGGATAGGCGATACCTTTAGGTACACGAAGTCTCCTACTTCAAAATTCAATTTCTTCGCCTATTGTCCCCATAGCCTTTTTGTCGTGACTGGGCATCCTTCAAGTTCTCCCGTATTGTTTGGACTTGCTTCTCAGCCTCTTGCAGCACTTCGGGTCCAAATACTTGGTTTTCTCCGGTCTCGTCCAAAACAACGGCGTCCTACATCGTCTACCATACAATGCTTCGAAAGGTGACATCTTCAAGCTAGCTTGATAGCTGTTGTTATAGGAGAATTCAGCATACGGAAAGCTCCTATCCCAACTACGCCCATGTTTCAAGGCGCAAGCTCTCAACATATCTTCCAAAATGTGGTTTGTCCTCTCCATTTGCCCGTCGGTTTGCGGGTGATAAGCGGAGCTGAAATTTAGCCGTGTACCCATAGCTTCATGCAGCTTCCTCCAGAACCTAGAGGTAAACTGAGAACCCCGATCTGAAACGATCATCTTCGGGACTCCATGGCGGCACATGATTTGCTCATGTACAGCTCGGCTAGTTGTGCAACGTTGTACTTGGTTTTAACAGGAAGGAAATGAGCTGTTTTCGTCAATCGGTCCACAATAACCCAGATGGAGTCGTAACCCGACTGAGTACCTGGCAATCCGACGATGAAATCCATACTGATATCTTACCATTTCCACATGGGTACTTTCAATGGTTGCAACAGTCCAGTGGGTCTTTGATGTTCGGCCTTAACCCATTGGCATGTGTCGCATAAGGCAACATACTCAGCTATGTCCCTTTTCATACCATCCCCCCAACAACAAGTTTTCAGGTCCTTGTACATCTTTGTACTGCCAGGATGTATGGAATAAGGTGAGTCATATGCCTCCTTTAATATCGTGTCGCGGATGTGCTTCACGTTAGGCACACAAATCCTTTTTCCTAACCAAAGCGTACTCTTCTCATCTTCCTTGAAGTCCTTTTCTATGCCTTGTCGGATTATTTCCTTGATCTCCTTGATTTCCTCATCCGTTGCTTGGCCATCTCTTATCTCTTGTTCCAACGAAGAATGGAGTTCCATCACTTCCATCTCGTTCAAGAACCCGAGATGTAACCGTTCGAACTCTTTGCGCAGTTCGGCCGATAGCTCCCGAACCGTGAGTTGGTGACATGCTCCCTTTCGGCTCAATGCATCAGCCACTACATTGACTTTTCCGGGGTGATAATTGATTCCCACATCATAATCCTTGATGAGTTCCAACCATCGACGTTGCCTCAAATTCAGATACGTTTGGGTGAATATATACTTGAGGCTTTTATTAATCGTATAGATCTCACATCAGTGGCCATATAATGTCTCTAAATCTTCAATGCATGCACCACGGCTGTGAGTTCCAAGTCATGTGTGGGGTAATTCAGCTCGTGTTTCTTTAGGTGTCTCGACGCATAGGGTACCACTTGTCCTTCTTGCATGAGCACATATCCAAGCCCTTGTCCTGATGCATCACAATATAGGTCAAAGCTCTTGCTTACATCCGGCAATACCAAAACCGGCACTGTGGTTAGCCTTTTCTTGAGCTCCTCAAAGCTTTCTTGACACGCTGGGGTCCACTAGAACGCCTTTCCCTTTATTGGTAACTCCGTCATAGACTTTGCTATCTTGGAGAAGTCCTTGATGAAACGTCGGTAGTATCCAGCCATCCCAATAAAACTCCGAATGTCTCTCACGTTTTGCGGTTGGTTCCACTTCAGAACATCTCCCACTTTTCAGGGATCAACCGATACTCCTTCCTCGGAGATGATGTGGCCTAGGAACGATATCTCCTTTAGCCAAAATTGACACTTGCTAAGCTTGGCATACAATTGATGCTCTCGCAGTTTCTGCAATGTCGATCTCAAGTGTTCTTCATGTTCTTCCTCTCTTTTCTAATACACCATGATATCATCAATGAAAACCACGACGAACTCGTCCATGTACTCCATGAAGACCTTATTCATGAGGTACATGAAATATGCGTGTGCATTTGTTAACCCAAAAGACATAACGGTATATTCATACTGTACCACCCCAAAATCCTGTTCAGAGGGTAATTTAAAAATTTTTGGACATGTTGCATGTGTTGCAAAAATTCAAATTCAAACTGGAATTCAAATTAAACTCAAAACAGAAAAGAAATAGAAAAAGAAAAAGGAAAACAGAAAAAAAAACGGCCAGTGGGCCGAAACCCACCAGCCGGCCCACCGATCCCGCGCCAGCCCGCAGCAGCGCGCGCCCTCTTCTTCCCACTGACAGGCGGGGTCCGCCAGTCTTTCTTCTTCCTCGCGCTAGCGCCACGCTCGGCTGGGCTCTCTCTCACCCCGAATCAAAACCGACCCGAATTCCTGCGTATCCCAGCCGAATTTTGTTCGTGGACGCAAACTCGATCACAACCGAACGCCGCCCTTCCCCCGTCTATAAAAACCCCGGCATCGTCCCATTTTCCCCATGATCTGCCGATTTTCTCTCCGGTGAGAACCCGAGCCCCTCCGGCGAATTCTAGCCGATCTACGCTCGGAAATTCCGATCTAACTCGCTGGTCTTGATCCACCGCCTCCTGGGAACCTCGCAGGTGCAGAAAACGCGGTGGTTTGCGGTTCAAACACAGCGCCGACAAGCCTCGCCGTGAATTCACCTCGGACCTCATCGCCGACCGCCGTCCACGACCTCCGAGCTCAAGAAAACCCCCGAGGTGAGATCCCCGACCTCCCCTCCACCGATCTATGCCATAAAATCATAGTTCTAGGAAGAATTTACGAAGATACGAAACTCTCCGGCGAGATCGTCGCCTCCCGCCGCCGTGCGCCGCTGGGCAGCGCCGCCCGCGCTCGATCAGAGCGACGTGGCCGATTGTGCGCCGTTTATTTTAAATCGCACGGTAGAGTTTAAATCCCCGCGTACCGGTTCGACGTTATAATCTCAGCCGTCTGTTTTAAATCGGACGGTCCACGTCAGCTCCGCGTTATAAAGACTGGAATTCTTACGTGCTACCCCCTGGGGTTCTCGGGAAATAAGAGCTAGCCCCGGAAACTTCTGATCTAGCCCCTGGAACTTCAGAAAATCATGTAAATTCATTTAAAAATCAGTTTTAGCCCCTGGACTTAATAAAAATTAGGAAAAACTCCTCTGTTATGAGTAGCTAGACCCCTGAAAATTGTTAAAATAATATTATAGACCCTGTATTGGGGTGAGTTTACCTTTTTAACCCTGTTTGATATTAAATTTAGGAAATTGAATATGTGGCTAGTATTTAAAATTTAAAAAGTGGGACAAACATATTGTCAAATTTAAATTAAAAACTTTCTCAGTACTTAGAAAACCTTGCAGTGAGATAAAATAGATTTTTGGCTGAAATAAATCTGTTTAATTTATTATTCACATTTATTAGTTATAGGGACACATTTTTAAGTAAAGAATAGTTCTGAAAAGTAGGAAAATAAATGTAAAATAGTTTATATCAGAGGAAAAGGTCAAAAATATATTATTAAATATTTTAGATCAGAACCTATTCTGTTTAGATGATGTGTCTTATTGTTTTCATAATAAAGTTCACATTTAGGCATAGGAAATAAATCTGAAAATATAGCAACTAGTAAATGATAAATGAAGTTTTTAAAATTCAAAGAATTCAGTTTAGGGTTGGTAGAAGCTATGGAGACACATATGGAGTAGGAAAATACCTTTCATGCATACTTGGTAGCTAAAAGGTGAAGTAATTGAATATAAGGAATGTATTTAAATTGGAAACTCATATATATAGTATGCAAGTATAAATGTGAATACAAAAGTAGGAATCATAAATACATGAATTAAAAGTGCATGTAAGCCAAAGATCAACACACATAGAGTAACCACAACACATAGAATTTGTGAATGGCTTTATTACATGTGAATGTGTGGTTTGTATGAAGTGGAAGTGTGAACTATGTCTTATGGATTGTTGTTTTTTTTTTGCTATGTGTGATGTTATGATGTAGAACCTGCTCCAGAGCAAGTTCTTCCTTTCCAAGATCAGGACTACCCATTCCAAGAGCAGCAGGAAGGAGGCAAGTGTCCTTGACCACTTTGATCCTATGCTAGGATGTGTAGATAGAATTATTTGCATTGTCAAATGAAATATGAAACCCATGCTAGGAAGTTTCCCTAGAATTGCATTACCTTGTTTCTTTGTAGCTTGGGTTGGGATTTATTTTATCATGTCATTTATTATTATGCATATGCTTAGCCATGCTTAGAATGGGATATTTGGGATATGGGATCATCTGTTTATTTTACCATACTCTTGGATGAGATATTATGAGTTATGTAGAGGTAGAGATCAAGGCAAGTTGGATGTTTTGGCTGGTGCTAGGTGCACGAGACTTGGGTTTGTGTTTAGTACTTGCCTGGATCCTAAGGACCGGTTCATGGAGCATGTAACCTGGCTTTACCGTGCCAACCACATGCTGAGATGGGGCAGCTTGGCCAATTAATTAGGTGTATCCCCGGCGTAGTATGGGTGTGTTGGATGGTGCGGGGAGTAGGAGTCAGCTGGACTACCATATGAACCGCAAGGCTCAAGAGGGGGCCACTACAGCGGGGTTGGAGCCTCTTGTATGTTGTTAGGGGTGAAACCTCAGTGGGCCCACGCTCGTCGGGAATCCCTTTGTAAAGGCTTCGTAGTGATCTCCTGGCTACACACCTGGGAAGTGTGAATGTGGTTCGTAGCCACTGGCATAATGGAGGTTCTTTTAGTCCACCGGCAACGGGGGATGAAATCACTACATATGGGTACAGTGGTGCAAACTCTGCAGAGTCAAAACTGTCATGACAGCCATGCTCACGGTCAAGAGCGGCTTGGACTTATTCATGATTAGAGGAGTGATGGTTTTGGAAGTTGAGAATGTTAAGCGGGGAGCTTAACATTGGAAATGATGTTGTGGTTATTTGGTTATGATGACGGGATGGGAGATTGGGACCATTTCACCTGTGTAGTAATGTAGGTGCTTAATAAGCTAAGGTGATAGGTATTAATTGCGTAGTGCTTTAACCATGAGTTCAACCTCCCCTTGTTCTAGCCATGCATGACATAACTTTCCCACACTTGCTGAGTACCATCGGTACTCAACCTTGCATATTTGTTGGTTTATATTGCTGCTCAGGTCAAGATAATGAGGTGGTGTATAATGACCAAGACTTTGGACCCGAAGAAGGTTTCTAGGTTCATGGAGACCCCCGGACAACACCTGTGACGGAGCCCTCAAGAATAATATTCCGCTGCTAGTTTATTTACATGTGATGAGCTTATTATTGTCCATCGAGACATTTGCTATGTAAGACTTATTTATATTCGACACCTGGCTTGTAATAAATGATGCTTCACTATTTGTCATCACATGTATGAGAAAATGATCCTGGCATACATGTGATATTCACTTGGTTGTTCTTCGGAAAAACCGGGTGTGACAGCAGTGGTATCGGAGCCAAGGTTGCCCGTAGGAACGTGGACCTAGGTAGAAATGGACGTATTTAAGGGGCCCTATTTTCTTAAAAACTATTTTACAAGGTGTATGATGAAAAGTGTTATTTAATGGAGTCACTTTCTTCATCTTACCTCAACTCTTATTCAAAATAGGATTTTTGTTTAAAAGTTTATCTAACCTAAGTTTAAATGCTCTCTGTTTTAGATGGTTCACATGATTCGCACCGCTCGCAAGTCCACAGGAGGGAGAGTTCCCATAGTTGCCCTTGCCGAAAGAGAGGAGAGCCGTCCGGTGACGTACCTTTCCTACGGATTGGCAGTAGGAGGCTTGTTGCGCCGTCTTCGACGTATGCTCGAAGCCGCCGGCAATACGGGCAAGCTAATCATACACTATAGCTCCACCAGAACCATCCGGGAGAAGCGGGAAGAATGGAGTTCAGAAATGAGGATTATCCATGAAAATCAGCTACTCAAGATTCACCGCTCTCCAGCTTGTCGAGCGACACAGGTCGATGCAGAGAAGGATGTCACCTGGGAGGCCATCACCTGCCAGAGTAACATCTATCGTCGCCACCTCGACAGGACTGAGTACATGTATGTCCTCCAGCGTGAGAGTGGTACCGCAGAATATAAGTACCCGCCAGTGCAGCAAGGGACTTCCCATGAGCACATGGACTTGTGCTTGGAGGATGCTGCTATGCTCAGCACTCGACTGCAGGAGTGTCAGCAAGAACTTCAGGATGTTCGGGACACCCTGAAGGAAACGGAGGCGTTGCTGCGAGCCTGCTTAAGGGCGAGAGAAAGAGGAGATGGGAATGAACTGTGTGTCACCGTGAATGATATATGGACTCCTGACTCCCCAGTCGCCGGGCGATCAGGCGTCGTCGCACTTCTCCACCAGCAGCCTCCCCACCCAAAGCAGAGTCAGAAGGCAGCCGCAATGATGAGGAAGACCCCGAGGAGCCAGCTCAGTGAATACGAGTAGTGTAGAGTCCTTCCCTTAGTTTAGCAGGATGTCGAGTAGTTGAGTCGTTATCTTAGCTAATGGTGTGTTAATGATTGGTGTGTGACGTGAGTTGTGGAAGCCATGAGCAATTGTCCACAGCCTCGTCTTCAGATTGTCTTGCTTTGGTGTGTGAAACCACATGAAATAATATTGCATTTATTTTTGCGTGAGATATAAACCCTTAGAAAAATGTAACAAAGCCTCAACACTTCAAAGTACAAACAAGTGAAAGTAGTAAGATAATACGTAATACTTGAAATTAACATTTGGTTGATCATGCTAGATGGCCCGAAGAGGAAAGGGACGTGCTGCCAACCCTGCCAACAACAATGATGAGGCAGGCAACCCTCATCTTTCTTGGAGCCAAGACAGGGGTGGACGCCGTGAAGGAGTTGATCCCATCCACCAAATGCTTGAGAATCAAAATCAGCTCATCCAGAACCTGACTCAAGTGGTGGCCAACTTGCACCAAGATCCACCTCCACAAACTGCACCACGCCAACCAAGGTTGAGTGAGTTTCTAGTAACTCAATCTCCAAAGTTTGCAAGTGCTGCTGAACCCCTGGAAGCAGATGATTGGCTTAAGACCATTGAGAGCAAGATGAGGATCATAAAGTGCCAAGGGTATGAGAGGGTGCTGGTTGCCTCTCATCAATTGCATGGACCTGCTGCTGATTGGTGGACCGCCTACGTGGCCGCCCATCATGACCCTGAGAACATCACCTGGGAAGAGTTCAAGCGTAGCTTCCGCAACCATTACATATCAAGGGGTGAACTCAAAAACAAGAGGAAGGAGTTCTTGGGATTGCAGCAAGGGAACATGTCCGTGATGGAATACCTCACTAAATTCACTCAACTCTCCCGTTATGCCCCACGGGACATAGAGACTGACGAGCAGAAACAAGATTGTTTCATGGAAGGACTTACCGCAGAAATGCAGTGTGCAATGTCCTCAAATGAGTATGAAAGCTTCCAAAAGATGGTGGACAGAGCGTTTGTGGTAGAAAGGAAGCTGAAGGCCTTGGAAAATGAGAACAAGAGGAAGGCCGGGTGGTCACATCAAGCCTCAGGGAGCAACACCCGCCCACGTCTGATGCAGCAACCCACAGGGCAGACGAACCGTGCTGCGGTACCCTACTCAGCACCAAGAGGGTACAACCCGAACTACAGGCCTCCGGCAGCACCAGCACAGCCACAACGTCAGTTTGTACAGCAGCCTCGCCCCGCATATCCACCTCGACCGGCAGTACAAGGACCTCCAAACCAACCCCAAGACAACAAAGGCCAGGCACCTAAGGTTGGGGTGCAATGTTTTAACTGTGGTGAAGTGGGGCACTACGCCCATAAGTGCCCAAAGAAGAAGCCCGCGCAGCCACAACAGCAAAATGTAATGAGAGGACGGGTGAACCACGTCACTATGGAGGAAGCACAAGAGGCACCCGATGTGGTAGTTGGTATGTTTCCTGCCAATTTACACATTGCAACCCTGCTGTTTGATTCTGGTGCTATCCACTCGTTCATTGCTCAAGGGTTTGTAAAGAAGCATGACCTAGCAACAACACAAATGAACCATATGCTAGCCGTAAACTCTCCGGGTGGAGAAATAAGGACAAGACAAGTGTGTCCCAGGGTGAACCTAGACATTAATGGGGTAGTATTTACTGCTAACCTCATAGTGATAGATTCACAAGGGATAGATATTATCTTGGGTATGGATTGGTTGACCAAACATAAAGGAATCATCCATTGTTCGACCAGAATGGTGGAACTAACACACCCTAGTGGCACAAAAGTAAAGTTTGTAACAATACAAGAGCCTAGGAGGGACATTAAATTAAATCAAGTTGAGGTCAAAGTTGAGGAGATCAGGACCATCAGGGAATATCCAGATGTTTTTCTGGAGGAGTTGCCAGGTATGCCTCCCGATCGTGAAGTGGAATTTGCAATTGAGCTAGTGCCTGGAACAGCCCCGATATACAAGAGACCTTATCGGATGGACTCCAAGCAGCTGGGAGAACTCAAGGATCATTTGAGAGAATTGACGGAGAAGGGGTATATTCGTCCTAGTTCCTCACCATGGGGAGTTCCGGTGATATTTGTGCCCAAGAAGGACGGAACCCAAAGGTTATGCGTGGATTACCGTGCCTTGAATGAGGTAACCATCAAGAACAAGTACCCATTACCCCGCATTGAAGACTTGTTTGATCAGTTGAAGGGAGCTTGTGTGTTCTCGAAAATTGATCTCAGGTCGGGATACCACCAACTCAAGATAAGGCAATATGATATTCCCAAGACAGCTTTCGTATCTCGGTACGGACTGTATGAATACACTGTCATGCCTTTCGGGCTAACTAATGCCCCGACATACTTCATGTATCTCATAAACAAGGTATTCACGGAATATCTGGACAAATTTGTGGTGGTTTTCATTGATGACATTCTCGTCTTCTCCAAAGATGAAGAAGAACATGGGAAACATCTAAGGTTGGTGTTGCAGAGGCTGAGAGAACACCAACTGTATGCCAAGTTGAGCAAGTGTGAGTTTTGGCTAAAGAGGGTTCCCTTCTTAGGACATATAATCTCGGAGGGAGGAATCTCCGTGGATCCCGCCAAAATTGAGGATATACAGAAGTGGAAGACCCCTGAAAATGTCGGGGAAGTTCGAAGCTTCATGGGATTGGCTGGATACTATCGACGGTTTATTGAGGGATTCTCTAAGATCTCGAGACCCCTCATCAAACTGTTGGAGAAGGGAATCACATTCACATGGACGCCACAGTGCGAGACGAGTTTTCAGGAGCTAAAGAAAAGATTGACAACAGCCCCAGTGTTGGTTATGCCAGATATGCAGAAGAACTTTACAGTGTATTGCGATGCCTTTGGAAACGGGTTGGGATGTGTTCTCATGCAAGAAGGGCATGTCGCGGCTTATGCATCCCGGCAGCTCTGGAAGCACGAGAAGAACTATCCTACACATGACCTAGAACTAGCCGCAGTGGTACACGCGTTGAAAATATGGCGGCACTACTTGATGGGGAAGAGGACAGAGATATATACGGATCATAAGAGTTTAAAGTACATTTTCACACAGCCAGATCTCAACCTCAAACAAAGGAGATGGTTAGAGCTAATCAATGACTTTGATGTGGGCATCAACTATCATCCTGGGAAAGCAAACGTCGTGGCAGATGCTTTAAGTCGGAAAGTGCAGGTCAATAAGTTGAGCTTGAAGGATATGCCTGCCGAATTGAAGGACGAGGTTACAAGGCTCAATCTATGCCTGATGAATAGTGGTGAAGCCATCGCCATGGAAGTGGACTCCACATTAGAGCAAGACATACGCGAGGGTCAAAAGGATGACGAGAAGATACAAGAAATCAGGCAACTCATCAAGGAAAATAAAGCCCCTGGTTTCAGAGAGGATGAACAGGGAACGGTGTGGCACGGGAAAAGAATCTGTGTGCCAGAAGTAAAGAAGATCCGTGAATTGATTTTGAAGGAGGCTCATGATTCCGACTATTCCATTCATCCTGGGAGTACGAAAATGTACCAGGTCCTCAAGAGCAGGTATTGGTGGTATGGCATGAAGCGAGATGTCGCGGAACATGTTGCCCTATGTGACACATGTCAGTTGGTGAAAGCAGAACATCAACGACCCGCGGGATTATTGCAACCACTTAAAGTGTCTGAATGGAAATGGGAAGAGATCGGTATGGATTTCATAGTGAGATTGCCTAGGACCCAATTAGGATATGATTCAATATGGGTCATCATCGACAGGTTAACCAAGGTAGCTCACTTCATCCCCGTGAAGGAAAGCTACAGCGATCCAAATTGGCAGAGTTGTACATGTCAAGGATCGTGTGTTACCATGGAGTACCAAAGAAGATAGTGTCGGATCGAGGGACACAGTTCACCTCAAGGTTCTGGCAGAAGTTGCATGAAACCATGGGAACCCATCTGAACTTTAGTGCTGCCTATCATCCCCAAACTGATGGGCAGACGGAAAGAACTAATCAGATTCTTGAGGATATGCTGAGGGCATGTGCACTCAAAAACAATCGGAGTTGGGACAAGAACTTACCGTATGCGGAATTCTCCTATAACAACAGCTATCAAGCTAGTATGAAGATGTCACCGTTCGAAGCTTTGTACGGGAGGAAATGCAGAACTCCCCTATTTTGGAACCAAACAGGGGAAAGTAAAGTGTTTGGTCCTGAAGTACTACAAGAAGCCGAGGCGAAAGTGAGGGAAATTCGCAACAACTTGAGGATAGCACAGACACGCCAAAAGAGTTATGCTGATGTACGAAGAAGAGAGCTCGTTTTCAAAGTGGGAGACTATGTCTATCTCAAGGTGTCCCCTATCCGAGGACTTCGTCGGTTCAAGTGAAAGGGAAGTTGTCACCTCGATACATCGGACCCTTTCAAGTTCTGGAGAGGAAAGGCGAAGTGGCGTATCAACTAGAATTACCGGCTCGCCTATCGGATGTGCACGACGTATTCCATGTGTCACAACTCAAGAAATGCCTAAGGACGCCTGAAGAGGTGTTACCCATGAATGAAGTGGACGTAGCTGAGGATTTGTCTTATGCCGAGCAACCATCCAAGATTTTGGAGACAATGGAACGCCTCACCAGAAATAAAAGAATCCGGATGTGCAAGGTGCAGTGGAAGCATCACTCAGAAGAGGAAGCCACCTGGGAGCGAGAAGATGAGCTCAAGGCACAATTTCCGGAATTGTTTTCTTAGAACCACCAATCTCGAGGACGAGATTTCTTTTAAGGGGGTAGAGCTGTAACACCCCAAAATCCTGTTCAGAGGGGAATTTAAAAATTTTTGGACGTGTTGCATGTGTTGCAAAAATTCAAATTCAAACTGGAATTCAAATTAAACTCAAAACAGAAAAGAAATAGAAAAAGAAAAAGGAAAACAGAAAAAAAACCGGCCAGTGGGCCGAAACCCACCAGCCGGCCCACCGATCCCTCGCCAGCCCGCAGCAGCGCGCGCCCTCTTCTTCCCACTGACAGGCGGGGCCTGCCAGTCTTTCTTCTTCCTCGCGCTAGCGCCGCGCTCGGCTGGACTCTCTCTCACCCCGAATCAAAACCGACCCGGATTCCTGCGTATCCCAGCCGAATTTTGTTCGTGGGCGACGCAAACTCGATCACAACCGAACGCCGCCCTTCCCCCGTCTATAAAAACCCCGGGATCGTCCCGTTTTCCCCACGATCTGCCAATTTTCTCTCCGGTGAGAACCCGAGCCCCTCCGGCGAATTCTGGCCGATCTACGCTCGGAAATTCCGATCTAACTCGCTGGTCTTGATCCACCGACTCCGGGGAACCTCGCAGGTGAAGAAAACGCGGTGGTTTGTGGTTCAAACACAGTGCCGACAAGCCTCACCGTGAATTCACCTCGGACCTCGTCGCCGACCGCCTTCCAGGACCTCCGAGCTCAAGAAAACCCCCGAGGTGAGATCCCCGACCTCCCCTCCACCGATCTATGCCATAAAATCACAGTTCTAGGAAGAATTTACGAAGATCCGAAACTCTCCGGCGAGATCGCCGCCTCCTGCCGCCGTGCGCCGCCGGGCAGCGCCGCCCGCGCTCGATCAGAGCGACGTGGCCGATTGTGCGCCGTTTATTTTAAATCGCACGGTAGAGTTTAAATCCCCGCGTACCGGTTCAACGTTATAATCTCAGCCGTCTGTTTTAAATCGGACGGTCCACGTCAGCCCCGCGTTATATAGACTGGAATTCTTACGTGCTACCCCCTGGGGTTCTCGGGAAATAAGAGCTAGCCCTGGAAACTTCTGATCTAGCCCCTGCAACTTCAGAAAATCATGTAAATTCATTTAAAAATCAGTTTTAGCCCCTGGACTTAATAAAAATTAGGAAAAACTCCTCTGTTATGAGTAGCTAGACTCCTGAAAATTGTTAAAATAATATTATAGACCCTGTAGTGGGGTGAGTTTACCTTTTTAACCCTGTTTGATATTAAATTTAGGAAATTGAATATGTGGCTAGTATTTAAAATTTAAAAAGTGGGACAAACATATTGTCAAATTTAAATTAAAAACTTTCTCAGTACTTAGAAAACCTTGGAGTGAGATAAAAATAGATTTTTGGCTGAAATGAATCTGTTTAATTTATTATTCACATTTATTAGTTATAGGGACACATTTTTAAGTAAAGAATAGTTCTGAAAATTAGGAAAATAAATGTAAAATAGTTTACATCAGAGGAAAAGGTCAAAAATATATTATTAAATATTTTAGATCAGAACCTATTCTGTTTAGATGATGTGTCTTATTATTTTCATAATAAAGTTCACATTTAGGCATAGGAAATAAATCTGAAAATATAGCAACTAGTAAATGATAAATGAAGTTTTTAAAATTCAAAGAATTGAGTTTAGGGTTGGAAGAAGCTATGAAGACACATATGGAGTAGGAAAATACCTTTCATGCATACTTGGTAGCTAAAAGGTGAAGTAATTGAACATAAGGAATGTATTTAAATTGGAAACTCATATATATAGTATGCAAGTATAAATGTGAATACAAAAGTAGGAATCATAAATACATGAATTAAAAGTGCATGTAAGCCAAAGATCAACACACATAGAGTAACCACAACACCTAGAATTTGTGAATGGCTTTATTACATGTGAATGTGTGGTTTGTATGAAGTGGAAGTGTGAACTATGTCTTATGGATTGTTGTTTTTCTTTTGCTATGTGTGATGTTATGATGTAGAACCTGCTCCAGAGCTAGTTCTTCCTTTCCAAGATCAGGACTACCCATTCCAAGAGCAGCAGGAAGGAGGTAAGTGTCCTTGACCACTTTGATCCTATGCTAGGATGTGTAGATAGAATTATTTGCATTGTCAAATGAAATATGAAACCCATGCTAGGAAGTTTCCCTAGAATCGCATTACCTTGTTTCTTTGTAGCTTGGGTTGGGATTTATTTTATCATGTCATTTATTATTATGCATATGCTTAGCCATGCTTAGAATGGGATGTTTGGGATATGGGATCATCAGTTTATTTTACCATACTCTTGGATGAGATATTATGACTTATGTAGAGGTAGGGATCAAGGCAAGTTGGATGTTTTGGCTGGTTCTGGGTGCACGAGACTTGGGTTTGTGTTTAGTACTTGCCTGGATCCTAAGGACCAGTTCATGGAGCATGTAACCTGGCTTTACCATGCCAACCACATGCTGAGATGGTGCATCCCCGGCGTAGTATGGGTGTGTTGGATGGTGCGGGGAGTAGGTGTCAGCTGGACTACCATATGAACCGCAAGGCTCAAGAGGGGGCCACTGCAGCGAGGTTGGAGCCTCTTGTATGCTGTTAGGGGTGAAACCTCAGTGGGCCCACGCTCGTCGCGAATCACTTTGTAAAGGCTTTGTAGTGATCTCCTGGCTACACCCCTGGGAAGTGTGAATGTGGTTCGTAGCCACTGGCATAATGGAGGTTCTTTTAGTCCACCCGGCAACGGGGGATGAAATCACTACATGTGGGTACAGTGGTGCAAACTATGCAGAGTCAAAACTGTCATGACAGCCGTGCTCACGGTCAAGAGCGGCTTGGACTTATTCATGATTAGAGGAGTGATGGTTTTGGAAGTTGAGAATGTTAAGCGGGGAGCTTAACATTGGAAATGATGTTATGGTTATTTGGTTATGATGACGGGATGGGAGATTGGGACCATTTCACCTGTGTAGTAATGTAGGTGCTTAATAAGCTAAGGTGATAGGTATTAATTGCTTAGTGCTTTAACCATGAGTTCAACCTCCCCTAGTTCTAGCCATGCATGACATAACTTTCCCACACTTGCTGAGTACTATCGGTACTCAACCTTGCATATTTGTTGGTTTATATTGCTGCTCAGGTCAAGATAATGAGGTGGTGTATAATGACCAAGACTTTGGACCAGAAGAAGGTTTCTAGGTTCATGGAGACCCCCAGGCAACGCCTGTGACGGAGCCCTCAAGAATAACATTCCGCTGCTAGTTTATTTACTTGTGATGAGCTTATTATTGTCCATCGAGACATTTGCTATGTAAGACTTATTTATATTCGACACCTGGCTTGTAATAAATGATGCTTCACTATTTGTCATCACATGTATGAGAAAATGATCCTGGCATACATGTGATATTCACTTGGTTGTTCTTCGGAAAAACTGGGTGTGACACATACGAACCATACCGTTTTCGAAAGGCAGTCTTAGGTATGTCGGAGGGCTTAATCTTCAGTTGGAAGTATCCTGACCGAAGATCAATCTTGGAGAAAATTCGGGCACCTTTCATTTGGTCAAACAGGTCCTCTATACGGGGCAGAGGGTACTTGTTCTTGATTGTCACCTTATTGAGTGTGACGCCCTCAATTCTGTGGAAAACCACGGAACCGAGAACTAATGCATATGTGTGCCCAGGATGTTTATCACACATACACATATGTTCCACAAACTGAATTCAGAATATATATAACCACGAATAACAGAGTTTATTACAATGTCTCATGAGTCTTAGACTCATGCTCACAGCGGAAGTCTTTATTTCTAATGCAGAATCAATTTAACTAATGCGGAAGCAAATCTATGCAGTGATGACTCCATCTCTGTTCCATTCCCACAGGCAAGGTTGAGAACAGATCACATGCCTTAATGCTCCACTTGGTCTTTATAGTTGTCTTCTCCTGCAGCTGATGATGAAATAATAATGCAAGTTTGAGTACAATGATGTACTCAGCAAGTGCGGAAAAATATGATATGAAGCTCATAGCAAGGTAGTTATAAAATGGCTTATTGCAGAAAGCAAAGTTATTTATCGAAACCATAATAAAACAGAAACTAAACCTTTAGGTGAATGTAATCCCTGCATGTGTATTAAATTACCCACATACCTCCATCACTTTCCATGTTCCACCTGAACATTAACCAACTTCATTCTTGCTCACAAATACCTCCTCGTATTTGCTATCAAATCACGAATACCATCTCGTATTCGCTACCATCTCACCTCATAAATAACTTCGTCTCACACCGAGACTAATCTCGTTGCCATGACCCAACAGTCATGCAACCCATCTTATCACCCAAACTCAACAGTCCCAAAACCAAAACATAACCAGAACCATCCCAATAACCACATCCAATAACCATCCCAAAAACCATACCAAATAATCATGGCAGTTGGCCAGGCGCTCGTGACCGTAAGCTCGGCTATCATGATAGTTTTAAGAACCCTGCAGAGTTTGCACCTCTTTACCCACAAGTTTGTGATTTCGTCACCTGTTGGTGACTGCAGAACCTCCATTATACCAGTACACAACCATCGGTGTATGGCCAAGAGATCACAAAATAGCCTTTACAAAGGGGCTACTAGGTGTATGGACTCATTATAGTTTCACCGGCAGGCTAGAATATCCAATTCTCCCACCCACAGGCCCTCTCTTCTGCCATGCAGTTCCCAGGGCAGTCCTCACTCGACTCCCATTCCCCGCGCCTTTCACCGTCCATAACACTCTAGCAACTTACCTAATTACTCAGCTAAGCCGCACCCATACTTGGCCTTGTGGTGGCACTGTTATCCTGGCATGTGCATGCATGAACCGGTGCTTAGATCTACGGCAAGTAAACCACCATCTCATGCTACCTCATTCACAAACCCAGTCTTGCCTAGATCTCCCTCCGATCCATGTTCATTGACAACATCAGTTTCTTATTGTTATTACGAGTGCAGTTAGCTAGACACATCTAACTCGCTTCCCAATCCCATGGACTCAGCGAAGCATAAAAGTAAAACCATACCCGACTCATAGACTTCCCAGGTGACAAGAGTGGTTTAACCAAAGCTAGTAAACTCCTATAAAAGGGTTTCCCATCATGTTTGACTCAGCACACACACCTTTTCGCAAAACAAAACAGTTTTACTCAAAACATAGGATCAATATGGTCAAGGGGCACTTGCCTTGTTCTTGTGGTTCCGGTTGCTCTTGGGTCTCGAAACCTTGTTGTTGCAGTTCGTCGTAGACAGCTCCCTGAGCTTGTCCTGCTATACAGGATCACGCACATACAAGATCCACATCAATCAATATCATGCACAACCTTTAACTAGATGCGATGATGCATATGCATGCTATCCTTTGATCAGTTATATTAGATCGTGTCCTTGCATGGCTTTATGATGGACAGGGGTGTTCGGATCAGATGTGGATGTGGCGATGACCTTGTCTTTATATCAACCCGATCAACAAGTGATCTGTCCACGAGAAAGCTTCTGTTCGAAAGGAATTGAAGAACAGATGCAAAGAAAACACGATGATGTCGTAAGGTGGTATTGGAGACCTACCTTACGTTCTTCTGGGTCTTCGGGTCCTTCTCAGATCGTTAGGATCTCTTCCAGCGATCTTCCTTGCTGAACTCTGGCGATGGCTTTCTCGGCGAGTTAAGGCTAGGGTTCTAAGTCGTCGGCTTAGGAGTTGGAAAAGAAATTCGTGGTTTCGGCCAAAGGTTCTGGGTTCTATTTATAATCGGGAAGAGAAGAGTCCTAATCTGATTGGACTTCAATTTAAGAGTTCTATTCAGATTGTCGTTGGATCCTAACATCTTATCTTTAGTAGATTTGGTGTGGTAACATTGTGGAATTCAGGTCGGTTTCTTTTCCCGTACCAGAATTCTTACGCGTACAGATTCCAAAACCGCTTCAGAACCCGTTACCTTCGCGGTGATGAGCTCCGGAAGTTCCACGTGTCCATCGGGGCCTGGTCTCTCCTTTTCCGCAGAGACGAGCTCCGGTGGTGCTGCGTGTCAAGCGGGTGAGACCTCCCTCTCCTTTGGAGGTGAGCTCCGTGTGCGCCACGTATCCTAGCGGTCGGGACCTCCTCTCTTATTCGGAGGTGGCTCCGCACACGCCACGTGTTAGTGCCGGATCTTTCCTCTCTTCCTTCGAGCTCCGAGGTAGACACGTGTCCAATAGTGATGGACCTCCCGGAGATAGGCTCAGTGGCCACACGTGTCCAATAGAACCGGGCCTCTCGGTGGTGAGCTCCGAGATCGACACGTATCCTGTGTGACTGATCCTCTGATTTCCGTGGTGACTAGCTCCGAAGGTGACATGTGTCCTGCGGAAATGCCTTTGTTTCTTCCATAGAGGCTAGCTCCGAGCAACACGTGTCCCTCAGGGTCGGACCTCTCCCCCTTAGCGGAGATGAGCCCCGATCGTGCCACGTAGTCAGCTTAGCGGCGGACCTCGCCCCACTTCGCAGGGATGAGCTCCGAACACGCCACGTGGCCAGCGGGCCGCGGAAATACTCTTTGGTGCTTTCTGGAAACTGGGTTCGGCTCTTATTGGCTATCCTTTTGATGGTGTTCCTACTTCTCTTAAAATGTTTTCTCTTCATAAAACATGAATATATGCTGAAACCCAAAAATGAGGGTGTCACAAATCTACCCCCCTTAAATTGAATCTCGCCCTCGAGATTCGTTAGTGGAGAACAGATGGGGAAATTCTGCCTTGATGTCTTCTTCATGTTCCCATGTGGCTTCAGCTTCGGTGTGATGGTTTCATTGCATCTTGCACCATCGGATCACTTTGTTCCTGGTGACCCTTTCCTTTACATCCAAAATTCGGACAGGGTGCTCCATATAAGTCAGGTCCTCTGTAAGTTCAAGCTCTTCCATTGGTATTTGCTCCTCGGGTACTCTCAAGCACTCCTTGAGCTGAGATACATGAAACACGTCATGTACGTCGGAGAGGTGCGTTGGGAGCTCTAGTTGATAGGCTACTTCTCCTCACTTGTCCAAAATCTTAAATGGTCCAATGTAGCGAGGTGCTAGCTTGCCTTTGACGTTGAAATGTCGTTGGCCTCGGATAGGCGATACCTTAAGGTACACGAAGTCTCCTATTTCGAAAGTTAACTTCCTTCGCCTATTGTCCGCATAGCCTTTCTGTCGTGACTGAGCAGCCATTAAGTTCTCCCGTATTGTTTGGACTTGCTTTTCAGCTTCTTGTAGCACTTCTGGACCAAACACCTGGTTCTCTCCGGTTTCGCTCCAAAACAGCGGTGTTCTGCACCGTCTACCATACAATGCTTCGAAAGGCGACATTTTCAAGCTAGCTTGATAGCTGTTGTTATAGGAGAATTCAGCGTACGGTAAACTCCTATCCCAACTACGCCCACGTTTCAAGGCGCAAGCTCTCAACATGTCCTCCAAAATATGGTTTGTCCTTTCGGTTTGCCGATCGGTCTGTGGGTGATAGGCGGAGCTAAAATCCAGTCGTGTACCCATCGCTTTCTCCAGCTTTCTCCAGAATCTAGAGGTAAACTGAGAACCTCGATCTGAGACTATCCTCCTCGGAACTCCATGACGGCACACGATCTGCTCCATGTACAACTCGGCTAGTTGTGCAACGTTGTACTTGGCCCTTATAGGGAGAAAATGGGTTGTTTTCGTCAATCGGTCCATGCAAACCTAGATAGAGTCATAACCCGACTAAGTACGGGGCAATCCGACGATGAAGTCCATACTGATGTCTTCCCACTTCCACTCGGGTACCTTCAAGGGTTGCAACAATCCAGCGGGTCTTTGATGTTCGGCCTTGACCCGTTGGCATGTGTCGCATAGGGCAACGTATTCGGCTATATCCCTTTTCATACCGTGCCACCAATAACAAGTCTTCATGTCCCTGTACATTTTGGTACTTCCGGGATGTATGGAATAGGGTGAATCATGTGCCTCCTTCAATATTATGTCGCGGAGGTGCTTCACGTTAGGCACACAAATCCTTTTTCCTAGCCAAAGCATACCCTTCTCATCTTCTTTGAAATCTTTCTCTATTCCTTGTCGGATTCTTTCCTTGATCTCCTCATCCGTTGCCTGGCCATCTCTTATCTCTTGCTCCAATGAATAGTGGATCTCCATCATTTCAATGTTGTTCAAGAATCCAAGGTGTAACCGTTCAAACTCCTTGCGTAGTTCGGGTGGTAGCTCCCGAACCATGAGTTGGTGACATGCTCCCTTTTGGCTAAATGCATCATCTACTACATTGGCCTTTCCAGGGTGATAGTTGATTCCAACATCGTAATCCTTGATGAGTTCCAACCATCGACGTTGCCTCAAATTCAAGTCCGTTTGGGTAAATATGTAATTGAGGCTTTTATGATCCGTATAGATCTCACATCGATGACCAAGGATATAATGTCTCCAAATCTTCAATGCATGCACTACTGCTGCTAGCTCCAAGTCATGTGTAGGGCAATTAAGCTCGTGCTTCTTTAATTGTCGTGAGGCATAGGCTACCACTTGTCCTTCTTGCATGAGCACACATCCGAGCCCCTGTCTGGATGCGTCACAATATATGTCAAAGCTCTTGCTTACGTCCGGCAATACCAGGACCGGTGATGTGGTTAGCCTTTTCTTGAGTTCCTCAAAACTTCCTTGGCATGCTGGTGTCCATTGGAAGACTTTTCTCTTCATTAGCAACTCCGTCATAGGCTTTACTATCTTAGAGAAGTCTTTAATGAAGCGTCGGTAGTATCCAGCCATCCCAAGAAAACTCCGAATATCCCTCACGCTTTGCGGTTGGTCCCACTTCAGAACATCTCTCACTTTTCTGGGATCAACTGATACCCCTTCCTTGGAGATAATGTGGCCTAGGAACGATATTTCCTTTAGCCAAAATTGACACTTGTTAAGCTTGGCATACAATTGATGCTCGCGCATTTTCTTCAAGGTCAATCTCAAGTGTTCTTCATGCTCCTCCTCGCTTTTTGAATACACCATAATGTCGTCGATGAAAACCACGACGAACTTATCCATGTACTCCATAAAAACCTTGTTCATGAGGTACATGAAGTATGCGGGTGCATTTGTTAACCCAAAAGACATAACGGTATTATTCATACGAACCATACCATGTTCGCAAGGCAATCTTTCGGAGGGTTTAATCTTCAGCTGGAAATATCACGACCGAAGATCAATCTTTGAGAACACTCGGGCTCCTTTCATTTGGTCGAACAGGTCCTCTATACAGGGCAGAGGGTATTTGTTCTTGATTGTCACCTCATTGAGAGACCTATAGTCCACGCACATCCTTTGGGTTCCATCCTTCTTGTCTACGAAGAGCACATGAGCTCCCCATGGTGACGAGCTTGGACGTATGAAACCCTTATCCAGCTGCTCCTGGATTTGCTTCTTAAGTTCTACTAGTTCATTGACTGGCATCCTATAGAGTCTCTTTGCTATGGGTGCAGTTCCGGGTACTAAATCAATGGCAAACTCAATGTCCCGATCAGGGGGCATACCTGGAAGCTCCTCTGGAAACACGTCCGAGAATTCTTGAACCACTGGAACGCTGTCCAATGTTGCTCCTTCAACATGGTTCAAATTTGCCTTTTCAGTGGTTTCTTGGGCTGACTCAAACTCAACATGGATGCCGTGCTCATTTGTTAACTGCACGCTTCTTTCAGCACATTGGATTACCCCGTTGTGCTTGCTTAACCAATCCATCCCGAGTATAATGTCAATCCCTTGGGAATTCAAGACAATAAGGTTGGCAAGGAAGTCTACCCTCCTTATTTTAAGGCTTACTTTCGGATATACTATATTAGTCCTCATCTCTCCACAGGGAGAATTAACTAACATAGCACATTTTAAGTGCGATATGGGTAGGTTATGCTTGGCAACAAACTTGGATGATATGAAGGAATGTGATGCTCCAGAATCGAATAAGATTGTGGCTGGGTTGGAGTTGGCAAGGAACATACCAATTACGACGTCTTCAGCCTGTTGTGCTTCCTCAGCAGAGACATGGTTCACGTTGCCGCGAGCATAGTTCTCCTGTCCACGGTTTCCTTGACTGTCCCCTCCGTCCGGTCGCGGGTTCTGCTTGGGCACGTTGCCTTGCTGTCCAGGGCCTCTCCTGGGGCACTGGTTCGCGAAGTGTCCTATTTCGCCACATGCAAAGCATGCCCTGTTGCCTACGGCAGCAGGTACGTTGAGGCGGGGGTTTGAACAGGAGCGCCCATGTTTGGTCGGGGCACAGGAGGCATGGGCACACGAGGTGCTGGTGCAATGCGTCGTTGCTGTGGTGGCTGACTAGGGCGGTATGCAGGAAAGGAAGATCCATACTGCGGTGCAGCTGGTGGCATGTACCGAGGTCGTACGTTGCTCCCTTGAGGCTGGTATGGCATCTTCCTCTTGCACTCTCGCTTGATCTCTCGGATCTTGTTTTCAACCACTATGGCCTTGTCAACCAGCTTCTGGAAGCTCACATAGTCATTATTGAGGAGCTGAACCTGGATTTCATTGTTCATGATGTGGACATCACTCCTGCAGATATACACAACACTCACATGGTAGACATGCAAGGTCCAATTACTAGAGCTCGAGCACGAAAATTGAATTTAGAGGTGAGCTCGTTCCCGAACAATTCTTTATATGTGAATTTTGAGAGTATGTTGCTACCTAATGGATTAATTATGATTAGGAACCATGGAGAGGACATGGAGATACATGGAGAGGGGTTTGGAGGCGTGGAGGGCCAGAAAATACACCAACAAGAAGTTAGAGACCGAGCCCAACTCAAACTCGAGTCCAACTCGTGCCCAGGAGCAGTCCACCTTAAAACGGATGCACAAGAGGCATACGGACTCCATTTTTGACGTTCTACATATGCACGGAAATCTGAGAGGATAAACTTTCCAATGGAACTGGGCCCACGTCAAAATTCACTCGGAGTCGACAGGAAACTTCGAAACAATATAAAGTTTAGAGTCTGTCAGGGTGTTGCATCACCTAGTTAGGCCATTGGGCCTTGTATCGAGT
Source organism: Neostapfia colusana (assembly GCA_030760725.1). Lineage (NCBI taxonomy): Eukaryota > Viridiplantae > Streptophyta > Magnoliopsida > Poales > Poaceae > Neostapfia > Neostapfia colusana. Next base: position 94,568,506 of record JASWHV010000007.1, on the reverse strand, counting down.
CCAAGTCCATTATGTACGTGTCTTAGGGTTAGGTCACGACCCCAGCAACCCCCTGGTCGTCCTCCACCTCCTTTGTACCTCCTAGCCGCCGTCACAAACAGCTGGGTTTTGCTTAGTTACAATCTGTCATTGAACAGTTCGCCGATCATCGGTTGTGAGACCCCAAATTCGTGATCAATTCAGTTTTGATTGCAACTTCTCTGTTCTTTCTTGTGTTCTTGATTGCGCTTGCAGGAATAAGACTTCGTGGCGAGGTCATTCGTGTGACACGGGTGATAACCAACGGAGCAGTGGTGTAGTGATTGCGGGGTTTCGTTCGTTCGGAGCCTTGGATCATCAACGTCGAGATCTCCACCCAATCAAGTTTACCCTACCTCTCGGAAGATCGGGACTCATCCTCCTATCAATTGGTATCAGATTTCCAGGTTCACCGTGAGGTATACTTGTGTGCCCTTTAGATTTATTTTGTTTCAGTCCTATCGTCCACAAAAAGCCACAAAAAAAATTAGTTTCCCTGACCTACAACCCCCGCTCAACCTTTTGCACAATTTAGTTTCGGAGTCCATAGTTTTGAGTTCGTGTTCTAGGTTGAGTCTGGTTGCTGGTTTAGATTTGTTTTGGTTCAGTTTTGTTTCTTCCATCCGCTGCCATCTACAAAAAACCAATCTACAAAAAAGTTCCATCCACCGATTCGTTTCTGTTCAGTTTCCACCACCACCAAAACCTGATTCGGGGTATCCTCCTTAAAACGGGCATACCTTTTGCTCGTAACTCCGATTGAGGCGCATTTTTTTTCCCAGAAAGGTCTCGAAAAAGTCCACATACGGTGTTTTCAAAAAAAATTACAAAAAAATTAAGAAGACCCTCGTTTCGAACTCCGAAGTTCCAGCACCAGTTTTTTCAATCGCTCCTGAATTTGTGCCGATCTCATCTTTCATCGGTTTGAGCTAATACTTGGTGCTGTTTCTATTCTAAAAATATCAAAAAAAATAAAGAGAAAAAAGATTTTGATTTCTACTAGTGCTTCAAGACAAAAACAGGAGACTAAGGGGTTTTCTAGTTGTGCTATTTCTGTGTGAGTGCTGGATACTTGCTGATATTATCCTTGTTGTTCATCGTCATTCATCCTTGCCCTTGCTTGTTGCCACAACTGTTCTAATATATTCTTAGGCCAGCAACTAGGTGAAATTCTTTGGACACTTATTCAGCATTGCTATCTGTTACTAACTTGTGTGCCACATACATATACTGCATTTGAGCCTTCCAAGCTCCACCTTCTCTCTAGCAGAACAGGTAACCATTGCAATCACACCCACTCTCTGCTTGCTTCACACCGGTCACCGTTGGCCACCTGCAGTGCTGGTAAGAAACTTGTAAGAGCGGGGTAAGACGCATCTTACTGATCGATTTTCCACCCACTTCGGAGAGCGTAGTAATAGGGTTCTTCACGATCTTTTTGTCTTCGTTTCTGTTTTGTACTAACAATGACAGGAAAGAAGCCTATGGATAAGACCTCTGGTTCTACACCTCTGGATGATGATGAGTGTGTGTCCCATATGTAACTAAAGGACATGATGCGGGCAATGACCGAAGCTTTCAACAATTACCAGACCACTACAACAGCCACCTTTCAGAGGCTCCATACAAGTGTTGCTGGTCTGACCACACGGTTGGACGAGATGGAGACTCGTCTTCCCCAACAAGCTACACCCTCTATCATCCTTGATGGTGATGCACATGCTCACTACGACACAGAGGATGACTTCAATAACGATGAGGTTGATGCACAGCAGCGCCGTCGCCCTCGACGAAATCGTCAAGGTATGGGAGGTAGACCTCGTCCTCATGCTCCTGAACAGGATAATGATCCTTATGCTAAGATTAAGTTTTCTATTCCAACATTTTACGGATCTTATGATGCTGAGACTTACTTGGATTGGGAGATGACGGTAGAACAAAAATTTAGCTCTCATCTTGTTCCTGAGCGACATAGAGTTAGACAAGCCACTAGTGAGTTTAAAGATTTTGCTATAATTTGGTGGAATGAACTTGTCAATACACGTAATGCACCACAGACATGGGCTGCGTTAAAAGAAGAGATGCGCGCTAGGTTTGTTCCTCCTTCATATAGACGTGATCTTCTTAAGAAATTGCAACGCTTTGATCAGGGTGACATGACTGTCCAAGAGTACTACCAAGAGTTGCAGAAAGGTATGCTTCGTTGTGGGGTAGTTGAGGATCAGGAAGACCAAATTGTTAGGTTTTATGGGGGCTTGCGGCGTAAGATCCAGGACATAGTTGACTACAAGGAATATCATTCTATTCAACGTTTATTTCAACTTGCTATGTTAGCAGAAAAAGAAGTGCAGGGTCGCCAACAGCAGCGGCGGAACAGCACCTTCACGCCACGACAATTTTCGGTGCCATCCAAAGCAGCGCCCTCCTCGAGCGTATGTGCTTCTACACCACCCTCCACGGGTGTTGTACGCAGCAGCATCGCACCTTCTACATCACGGGGACAAGATAACAGCAAGTCCCAGATGCCTCCAGGTGTTGCAGCAAAGGCGGCTGCACCCAACACTTCGACAAGTCGCAGCTCCGACTTCAAGTGCCACCGCTGCCAGGGACTTGGCCATATGCAATGAGATTGCCCCAGCAAACGGGCGATCATTGCCACTGCTGATGGTGGGTATGTTAGTGCTTCTGATATTGAAGATGAAAATATTATTGCAACTAACATTTCAGGTTCGGATGATGGTGCTGAGGAGGTTCTTGGTACATCTGCGACAAACAACTATAGGACTTTGATTGTGCAGCAAGCTTTGAGTGCCACGGTTCGAGAGGACGACAACCACCAACGTCACAACCTTTTCAACATGTTTCTCATCGTCAAGGACTGCCGTGTACATACCATCATTGATGGTGGTAGCTGCAACAATTTGGTGAATGTTGAGGTGGTCAAGAAGCTTGGCTTGACCACACGGGAGCATCCCCACCCTTATCACATTCAATGGTTTAACAACAATGGTAAGGTTAAGGTAACACAAACAGCAAGGATACATTTTTCCATTGGTTCTTATCATGATTTTTCTGATTTTGATGTGGTACCTATGGATGCTTGTTCTCTTTTGTTGGGACGTCCTTGGGAGTTTGATACTGATGCTATTCACCATGGTCGATCTAATAAGTATACTCTCATGTATAAGGGCAAGAAAATTGTGTTGCTTCCTATGAGTCCCACTGAAATTGTACAATTTCAGCAAGAGAAAAATAATAATGCTAAGCAAAAGGGTGTTTTCAATTCTGAAATTCAGCAACCTATTAAGTTGAAAAATCCTATTTTCCTTGCAACTAAATCTGATCTTGATGATTTATATGCCTCTAATGGAACTTGCTATGCTTTAGTGTGCAAACATGCTTTATGTTCCATTGAGGATACGTCCATTGTCTTGCCACCTGCTGTTGCTAACCTTTTGCAGGAATATATGGATGTTTTTCCATCAGAGATACCCCCCGGATTACCACCTGTGCGTGGCATTGTGCACAAGATTTATTTGGTTCCAGGGGTGAGCTTGCCAAACCGTGCTGCCTACAGGACCAACCCCGACGAGACTAAGGAAATTCAGCGACAAGTCCAAGATCTTCTGGACCGCAGGTACATTCGTGAGAGTCTTAGTCCTTGTTCTGTTCCTGCTCTTTTGGTTCCAAAAAAAGATGGCACTTGGCGCATGTGTTTTGATTGTAGAGCCATCAATAACATTACCATTCGTTATCGCTATCCTATTCCTAGATTGGATGACATGCTTGATGAGTTGAGTGGTTCTGTTATTTTCTCCAAGATTGATTTGCGTAGTGGGTATCATCAGATTCGTATGGCTTTAGGTGATGAATGGAAAATTGCTTTTAAAACTAAATTCAGACTATATGAATGGTTAGTCATGCCATTTGGTTTAACTAATGCGCCCAGCACTTTTATGAGGTTGATGAATGAGGTTTTACGTGCTTTCATTGGTAAATTTGTGGTGGCTTACTTTGATGATATACTTATTTACAGCAAGTCATATGATGAGCATCTTGAACATTTGCGTGATGTTTTTAATGTCTTGCGCGATGCACGTTTATATGGTAACCTTGAGAAGTGCACCTCTTGCACCGATCGTGTGTCTTTTCTTGGGTATGTTGTTACTTCGCAGGGCATTGAGGTGGACGAGGCAAAGATTGTTGCCATCACGAGCTGGCCACTTCCGACTACGGTCACACAGGTTCGGAGTTTTCTTGGTCTCGCAGGTTTCTACCGGCGTTTCATGTGGGATTTCAGAACCATTGCGGCACCTATCCACGAGTTGACAAAGCATGGAGTGCCATTTCGATGGGGACCAGCACAACAACAAGCTTTTGATTTTCTCAAGTCGAAGCTCACACAAGCACCATTGTTGCAGCTTCCTGATTTTGAGAAGACCTTCGAGCTTGAATGTGACGCGAGCGGCATTGGCATTGGAGGAGTGCTAATTCAAGGAGGTAAACCTGTTGCCTTCTTTAGTGAAAAATTGCATGGGCCTTCGCTGAATTATTCTACATATGACAAACAACTTTATGCTTTAGTGCGTGTCTTGCAAACTTGGCAACATTACCTATGGTCTAAAAAATTTGTCATACATTCAGATCATGAGTCTTTGAAGTATCTTAAAGGACAAGCTAATCTGAACAAAATGTCATGCTAAATGGATTGAGTTCATAGAATCATTTCCTTACATCATTAAACATAAGAAAGGGAAAGACAATGTGATTGCTGATGATTTATCTAGACGTTATACCATACAATCCCAACTTTCTCATAAAATCTTTGGTTTGGAAACCATAAAGAGGTTATATGCTACTGATTTGGACTTTAAAGATGCCTTTGAAAATTGTAGAGAGGGAAGACCGTGGCAAAAATTCCTGCTGCGTGAAGACCTTCTCTACCGTGCTAACAAGCTGTGTGTTCCAGCTAGCTCCGTTTGTCTTTTGTTGTTGCAGGAAGCGCATGGAGGTGGTTTGATGGGACATTTTGGTGTTAAAAAGACAGAGGATGTGCTGGCCGCTCACTTCTTTTGGCCACGAATGAGGCGTGATGTGGAGCGCTACGTTTCACGTTGCATGACATGCAACAAAGCTAAGTCTCGACTTAACCCACATGGTCTTTATATGCCTCTTCCGGTTCCTAGTGCACCTTGGGAGGATATTTCTATTGACTTTGTTTTAGGATTGCCTAGAACAAAGAGGGGGAGGGATAGTGTCTTTGTGGTTGTTGATCGTTTCTCTAAAATGGCTCATTTTATACCCTGCCACAAGACCGATAATGCTTCACATGTTGCTGATTTGTTCTTTAATGAGGTTGTGCGTTTGCATGGTGTTCCCAATACTATTGTTTCCGATAGGAATGCTAAGTTTTTGAGTCACTTTTGGAGAACTTTATGGTATAAATTGGGAACAAAGTTGCTGTTTTCTACTACTTGTCATCCACAAACTGATGGGCAAACGGAGGTAGTTAATCGTACCTTATCTACTATGTTGCGGGCTGTTTTGAAAGACAATTTGAGGTTGTGGGAGGAGTGTTTGCCACATATTGAGTTTGCTTATAACAGGTCTATTCATTCCACAACCAAGTTAAGTCCGTTTATGGTAGTGTATGGTTTCAATCCTCGTGCTCCAATTGATTTGCTACCTTTACCACATACTGAAATTGTGAACTTAGATGCTACACAACGTTCTGAATTTATTCTTAAGTTGCACGAAACTACTAAGTTACAAATTGAAAAAATGAATGAAAAGTATCGCATTGCTGCTAGTAAAGGTGGGAAGGAGGTAAAATTGGAACCCGGTGATTTGGTGTGGGTTCATTTAAGAAGAGATAGGTTCTCAGATTTGAGAAAGTCCAAACTCATGCCACATGCTGTTGGACCTTTTAATGTCCTTAAGAAGATAAATGACGATGCATATAAACTTGAGTTGCCTCCCGAGTTTGGGGTTAGTCCCACATTTAACATTTCAGATTTGAAGCCATACTTGGGAGAAGAAGATGAGCTTGAGTCGAGGACGACTCCAATGCAAGAGGGGGAGGATGATGTGGACATCACTCCTGCAGATATACACAACACTCACATGGTAGACATGCAAGGTCCAATTACTAGAGCTCGAGCACGAAAATTGAATTTAGAGGTGAGCTCGTTCCTGAACAATTCTTTATATGTGAATTTTGAGAGTATGTTGCTACCTAATGGATTAATTATGATTAGGAACCATGGAGAGGACATGGAGATACATGGAGAGGGGTTTGGAGGCGTGGAGGGGCAGAAAATACACCAACAAGAAGTTAGAGACCGAGCCCAACTCAAACTTGAGTCCAACTCGGGCCCAAGAGCAGTCCACCTTAAAATGGATGCACAGGAGGCATACGGACTCCGTTTTTGACGTTCTACATATGCACAGAAAGCTGAGAGGATAAACTTTCCAATGGAACTAGCCCCACGTCAAAATTCACTGGGATTCGACGGGAAACTTCGAAAGTATATAAAGTTTAGAGTCTGTCAGGGTGTTGCATCACCTAGTTGGGCCATTGGGCCTTGTATCGAGTCCAAGTCCATTATTTACGTGTCTTAGGGTTAGGTCACGACCCCAGCACCCCCTGGTCGCCCTCCACCTCCTTTATACCCCCTAGCCGCCGTCACAAACAGCTGGGTTTTGCTTAGTTACAATCTGTCATTGAACAGTTCGCCGATCATCGGTTGTGAGACCCCAAATTCGTGATCAATTCAGTTTTGGTTGCAACTTCTCTGTTCTTGCTTGTGTTCTTGATTGCGCTTGCAGGGATAAGCCTTCGTGGCGAGGTCATTCGTGTGACACGGGTGATAACCAACGGAGCAATGGTGTAGTGATTGCGGGGTTTCGTTCGTTCGGAGCCTTGGATCATCAACGTCGAGATCTCCACCCAATCAAGTTTACCCTACCTCTCGGAAGATCGGGACTCATCCTCCTATCAGATCAACCCTCTCATGAACAGGTACTGCTTCCCCTGATCTGAGTTGACATTTTCGGAGGCATACCGGGTTAGTTGCGTGAACTTGTTGAGATATTCATTCACGCTTTTCTGTCCTTGGCGGAGACCTTCAAACTCCTGTCTCTTGAGCATCATTACACCAGCAGGGACGTAATGAGAGCGGAAACTCTCCTTGAACTCAGTCCAAGTGATTGTCTCCGGGTCGACATGGGCGTTGCATAGGGCATCCCACCAGTCAGCGGCAGCTCACATAAGTTGGTGCGACGCAAACAGAACCTTCTCTCGGTCATTGCACTGAACAATGGCAAGCTTCTTCTCCATGGATTTTAACCAATCATCGGCCTCCATGGGATCACTAGCTTGAGAAAAGGCGGGTGGTCGAGTCCTCATGAACTCTCCCAGTCTGTTGTGAGCCGACGGTGGTGGTGGTGGTGGTGGTGCCGGAACGGGGTTGTGGTTGGCCTGCAACTGACCCAAAGTTTGGATCATGGTTTGCATAAGCTGATTCTGCATGGCCATCAACCTTTCCAGGTTGTTCTCACCAGCTCCGGGGTTAACAAGAACCTCATCGTGGTCATCCTCTTGGTTATCACGGACGTTCCTTCGGCCACCGTTTCCCCTCACCATCGAAATAGAATAGAAAGTTAGAAGGTTAGGTAGGTCCCTTCAACTATATGCATTAAGGTGGGTTGGACTATATATATTAGCCCATATGAATATGAACAAGTGCCAAAGCATCTCACACCTCTTTCTACTTACGTGTCGATGTGGACAATGTTTTGAGACGTCCCACGACTCATACTATGCACACAATTCACAAACAATCATCACAAGGCTCATACAACTCCTATTCAAGGCTGGTTTCCTATGTCAAGGTAGTTTTAAGGCCAATCTAAGCGCCTTAGGATGCTTCCTTGGGTCATCGTGGCTTAACTACAAATCTGTGTCCAGTACCAATCTGTGATTGTATCTAGGTGTGTAATCTTCCCCTATCTGTGGTTTTTTATACCACTCTATGTTTCCTATTTAGGTGTGTAACCCACTGTCAACCCATGGATCTAATATCAATCTATGATTTCTATCTAGGCGTGTAACCTACTGTCAACCCGTGGCTCTGATACCAATCTGTGACGCCCTCAATTCTGTGGAAAACCACGGAACTGAGAACTAATGCATATGTGTGCCCAGGATGTTTATCACACATACACATATGTTCCACAAACTAAATTCAGAATATATATAACCACGAATAACAGAGTTTATTACAACGTCTCATCAGTCTTGGACTCATGCTCAAAGCGGAAGTCTTTATTTCTAATGCGGAAGCAATTTAACTAATGCGGAAGCAAATCTAAGCAGCGATGACTCCATCTCTGTTCCATTCCCACAGGAAAGGTTGAGAACAGATCACACGCCTTAATGCTCCACTTGGTCTTCATAGTAGTCTTCTCCTGCTGCTGATGATGAAATAATAATGCAAGTTTGAGTACAATGATGTACTCAGCAAGTGCGGAAAAATATGATATGAAGCTCATAGCAGGGTAGGTATAAAAAGGCTTATTGCAGAAAGCAAAGTTATTTATCGAAACAATAATAAAACAGCAACTAAACCTTTAGGTGAATGTAATCCCAGCATTTGAATTAAATTACCAACATACCTCCATCACTTTCCATGCTCCACCCGAACATTAACCAACTTCATTCTTGCTCACAAATACCTCCTCGTGTTTGCTACCATCTCACGAATACCATCTCGTATTCGCTACCATCTCACCTCATAAATAACTTCGTCTCACACTGAGACTAATCTCGTTGCCATGACCCAACAGTCATCCAACCCATCTTATCACCCAAACTCAACAGTCCCAAAACCAAACCATAACCAGAAACCATTGAAAGAAAGGATTGCTACCCAAGCACGACCATCCCAATAACCACATCCAATAACCATCCCAAAAACCACACCAACTAATCATGGCAGTTGGCCAGGCGCTCGTGACCGTAAGCTCGGCTATCATGATAGTTTTAAGAACCCTGTAGAGTTTGCACCTCTTTACCCACAAGTTTCTGATTTCGTCACCCGTCGGTGACTGCAGAACCTCCATTATACCAGTACACAACCGTCGGTGTATGGCCAAGAGATCACAAAATAGTATTTACAAAGGGGCTACTAGGTGTATGTACTCACTAAGGTTTCACCAGCAGGCTAGAATCTCCAATTCTCCCACCCACAGGCCCCCTCTTGTGCCATGCAGTTCCCAGGGCAGTCCTCACTCGACTTCCATTCCCCACGCCTTCCACAGTCCATAACACTCTAGCAACTTACCTAATTACTCAGCTAAGCCGCACCCATACTTGTCCTTGTGGTGGCACTGTTATCCTGGCATGTGCATGCATGAACCGGTCCATAGATCAACGGCAAGTAAACCACCATCTCATGCTACCTCATTCACAAACCCAGTCTTGCCTAGATCTCCCTCCGATCCATGTTCATTAACAACATCAGCTTCATATTGTCATTACGAGTGCAGTTAGCTAGACACATCTAACTCGCTTCCCAATCCCATGGACTCAGCGAAGCATAAAAGTAAAACCATACCCGACTCATAGACTTCCCAGGCGACAAGGGTGGTTTAACAAAAGCTAGTAAACTCCTATAAAAGGGTTTCCCATCATGTTTGACTCAGCACACACACCTTTTCGCAAAACAAAACAGTTTTACTCAAAACATAGGATCAATATGGTCAAGGGGCACTTGCCTTGTTCTTGTGGTTCCGGTTGCTCTTGGGTCTCGAAACCTTGTTGTTGCAGTTCGTCGTAGACAGCTCCCTGAGCTTGTCCTGCTATACAGGATCACGCACATACAAGATCCCCAGCAATCAATATCATGCACAACCTTTAACTAGATGCGATGATGCATATGCATGCTATCCTATGATCAGTTTTATTAGATCGTGTCCTTGCATGGCTTTATGATGGACAGGGGTGTTTGGATCAGATGTGAAAGTGGCGATGACCTTGTCTTTAGATCAACCCGAGCAACAAGTGATCTGTCCACGAGAAAGCATCTGTTCAAAAGGAATCGAAGAACAGATGCAAAGAAAACACGATGATGTCGTAAGGTGTTATTGGAGACCTACCTTACGTTCTTCTGGGTCTTCGGGTCCTTCTCAGATCGTTAGGCTCTCTTCCGGCGATCTTCCTTGCTGAACTCCGGCGATGGCTTCCTCGGCGAGTTGAGGCTATTGTTCTAAGTCGTCGGCTTAGGAGTTGGAAAAGAAATTCGTGGTTTCGGCCAAAGGTTCTGGGTTCTATTTATAATCGGGAAGAGAAGAGTACTAATCTGATTGGACTTTGATTTAAGAGTTCTAGTCAGATTGTCCTTGGATCCTAACATCTTATCTTTAGTTGATTTGGTGTGGTAACATTGTGGAATTCAGGTCGGTTTCTTTTCCCGTACCGGTATTCTTACGCGTACAGATTCCAAAACCGCTTCAAAACCCGTTACCTTCGCGGTGATGAGCTCCGGAAGCTCTACGTGTCCATCGGGGCCTGGTCTCTCCTTTTCCGCAGAGACGAGCTCCGGTGGTGCCGCGTGTCAAGCGGGTGAGGCCTCCCTCTCCTTTGGAGGTGAGATCCACGTGCGCCACGTATCCTAGCGGTCGGAACCTCCTCTCTTATACGGAGGTGGCTCCGCACACGCCACATGTCAGTGCCAGACCTTTCCTCTCTTCCTTCGAGCTCCGAGGTAGACATGTGTCCAATAGTGACGGACCTCCCGGAGATAGGCTCGGTGGCGACACGTGTCCAATAGAACCCGGCCTCTCGGTGGTGAGCTCCGAGATCGACACGTATCCCATGCGACTGATCCTCTGATTTCCGTGGTGACTAGCTCCGAAGGTGACATGTGTCCTGTGGAAATGCCTTTGCTTCTTCCGCAGAGGCTAGCTCTGAGCAACACGTGTCCCTTAGGGTCAGACCTCCCCCACTTAGCGGAGATGAGCCCCGATCCTGCCACGTATTCAGCTTAGCGGCGGACCTCTCCCCACTTCGCAGGGATGAGCTCCGAACACGCCACGTGGCCAGCGGGCCGCGGAAATTGTCTTTGGTGCTTTCTAGAAACTGGGTTCGGCTCTTATTGGCTATCCTTTTGATGGTGTTCCTACTTCTCATAAGATATTTTCTCTTCATAAAACATGAATATATGCTGAAACCCAAAAATGAGGGTGTCACATTGAGAGACCTATAATCCACACACATCCTTTGGGTCCCGTCCTTCTTGTCTACGAAGAGCACGGGAGCTCCCCATATTGACGAGATTGGGCGTATCAAACCCTTTTCTAGCTGCTCCTGCATTTGCTTCTTGAGTTCCACTAGTTCATTAACTGGCATCCTATGTGGTCTCTTTGCTATATGTGCAGTTCCGTGTACCAAGTTACTGGAAAACTCAATGTCCCGGTCAGGTGGCATACCTTGAAGTTCTTCCAGGAACACGTCCAAAAATTCTTGAACCACCGGAATGCTCTCCAATGTTGCTCCTTCGACGTGGTTCAACGTTGTCTTCTCGGTTGCTGGTTGGGCTGACTCGAACTTAATACGAGTACCGTGCTCATTTGTTAACTGCACGCTCCTCTTAGCACATTGGATTACTCCGTTGTGCTTACTTAACCAATCCATTCCGAGTATTATGTCAAGCCCTTGGGAATCCAAGACAATGAGGTTGGCAAGGAAGTCTACCCCCTTATTTTAAGGTTTACTTTTGGAAATACTATATTAGTCCTTATCTCTCCACCGGGAGAATTAACCAACATAGTATATTTCAAGTGTGATATGGATAGATTATACTTGCAACATATTTGGATGATATGAATGAATGTGATGCTCCGGAATAAAATAAAATGGTGGCTGGGTTGGAGTTGGCAAGGAAGATACCAATCACGACGTCCTCAGCTTGTTGCGCTTCCTCAGCGGATACATGATTAACGTTGCCCTGAGCGTAGTTCTGCTGTCCACGGTTGCCTTGATTGGCTCCTCTGTTCCGCCGTGGGTTTTGCTTGGGCACGTTGGTCGGCTGTCCAAGGCCTTTCCTCAGGCACTGACTTGCAAAGTGTCCCGCCTCTCCGCATGCAAAGCATGCCTTGTTTCCCAAGACAGCAAGGACGTTAGGGCAGGGGTGGTTTTGAGCATATGCGGCCATGTTTGGACAGGGCGCAGAAGGCAAAGGCCCACAAGGTGCTTGTATAACAGGACGTTGCTGTGGTGGTTGACTAGGGCGAAAAGTAGAAGCGGACGAGCCATATGTGGTGCAGCTGGGGGCATCAAACGGGGACGTACATTGCTCCCTTGTGGATGGTATGGCATCTTCCTCTTGCCCTCTTGCTCGATCTCTCGGATCTTGCTCTCAACCACTATAGCTTTGTCAACTAGCTTCTAGAAGTTTGCATAGTCATTGTTGAGCAGTTGAACCTTGATCTCATTGTTCAACCGTCTCATGAACAAGTATTGCTTTCTTTGATCCGAGTTGACATCCTCGGGGGCATACCTTTACAGCTGCATGAACTTGTTGAGGTACTCATTCACGCTCTTCCGTCCTTGGCGGAGACCTTCAAACTCTTGCCTTTTTAGCATCATGACTCCAGCAGGGACGTAATGAGAGCGGAAACTCTCCTTGAACTCAGCTCAAGTGATAGTCTCCTGGTCGACATGAGCATTGCAAAGAGCGTCCCACCAGTCAGCGGCTGCTCCCATAAGTTGGTGCGATGCAAAGAGAACTTTCTCTCGATCGTTGCACCGAACAATAGCAAGCTTATTCTCCATAGACTTCAACCAATCGTTGGCCTCCATGGGATCACTAGCTTGTGCAAAAGTAGGCGGTCGAGTCCTCATGAACTCTCCGAGTCGGTTGTGAGCCGGCGGCGGCGGTGGTGGTGGTGCAGGAACGGGGTTAGGATTGTTGTTGGCTTGCAACTGGCCCAAAGTTTGGATCATAATTTTCATAAGCTGGTTCTGCACAGCCATCAACCGTTCAAGGGTGTTCTCAACCGCCTCGGGGTTGTCATTTTGAGGAACTTCAACATGGTCTTCCTATTGGTTGCCACGGACATTCCTCCTTTGACAGCCGGCATTTTCTCTCACCATCTGTGACAGAGTTGGATAGAATAGAGGTTAGATGTGAACACATGCCGAAGGATCTCACATCTCTCTACTATGTGTGGATATGGGCAACGCTGAAACGTCCCATAACTCACACTAAGCACACAAGCACAAGCAATCATCACAAAGTTCACACTGCTTCTATTCAAACTTATTCAATGGGACTCCTATGTGGTTTGGGGTGATACCAATCTGTGACTTTGTTCTACGGTCATTGGGGTTCTAATGCCAATCTTTGAATTCTACCTAGGCTTGCGTCCTATGTTCAACGTGGCTCTAATGCTACTCTGTGACTAGGCTTGCGTCTGTGATGCCCCAGTTCTGTGGAAAACCACGGAACCAGGAACTGATGCATATGTGTGCCCAAGATGTTCATCACACATACACATATATCCACAAACTGAAGTTCATAATATATATAACCACGAATAACAAGGTTTATTACAATGTCTCATGAGTCTTGGACTCATGCTAACAGCGGAAGTCTTATCTAAGCAGCGGAAGTCTAAATCTAGCAGCGGAAGTCTAAGTCTAGCAGCAGCGGCTCCATCTCTACCATATACCCACAGGCAAGGTTGAGGACAGATTACACGCCTAATCCTGCACGTGGTCTTCATACTATTCTTCTCCTGTTGCTGATGATGAAGTAATAATGCAAGTTTGAGTACAATGATGTACTCAGCAAGTGCGGGAAAATATGATATGTAGCTCACAGCAAGGAAGGTATAAAAGGCTCATTGCAGAAAGCAAAGTTTATTTCTCAAAACACGATAAAAACAGCAACTCAGCTTTAAGTGAATATAATCCCAACATGTATTTAAACATTAACATAACTCCATTATGATTCACCCATTTCCATGTCTCAACCAGACATTGATCAACTTTGCTCATGAATACCATCTCGTATTCGCTACCATTCAATTATGTCTCGCTCCAAGACCAAATCTCGTTGCCATGACTCAACAGCCATGCAACCAATCTCATTACCCGGACTCAACAATCCCAAAAACCAAATCAAAACAAAAACATAACCAAAACCAAACCATCCAAAACCACCCCAAACAACATCCCATCTAATCAGGTGGGTTGTCCAGGCGCTCGTGACCGTAAGCTTGGCTATCATGATAGTTTTAGACTCTGCAGAGTTTGTACCACTTTACCCACAAGTTTGTGATTTCGTCACCCATCGGCAACTGTAGAACCTCCATTATACCAGTACACAACCGTCAGTTTATGGCCAAGAGATCACAAAATAGCCTTAACAAAGGGGCTACTATATGTATGGACTCAGTAAGGTTTCACCAGCAGGCTAGAATCTCCAATTCTTCCACCCACGGGCCCCCTCTTGTGCCATGCAGTTCCTAGAGAAGTCCTCACTCGACTCCCATTCCCCGCGCCTTTCACGGTCCATAACAATCTAGCAACTTACCTAATTAATCAGCTAAGCCACACCCATACTTGGCCTTGTGGTGGCACTGTTATCCTGGCATGGCTTGCATGAACCGGTCCTTAGATCTACGGCAAGTAAACCACCATCTCATTCTACCTCATCCACAAACCAAGGCTTTCCTAGATCTCCCTCCGATTCACGTTCATTAACAACATCCATTTCTCATTATTCATACGAGTGCAGTTTAGCTAGACATATCTATCTCGCTTCCCATAATCCCATGGACTCAGCGAAGCAAAAAGTAAAAACCATACCCGACTCATTAACTGTCTCGGCGACAAGGGTGGTTATCAAAACTAGTAAACTCCTATGAAAGGGTTTCCCATCATATTGACTCAAGCAGACACACCTTTTCACAACAAAACAATTTTCCAAAACATAGGATCAATATGGTCAAGGGCCACTTGCCTTGTTCTTGCGGTTCCGTTTGCTCTTGGATCTCGAAACCTTGTTGTTGCAGCTCGTCGTAGACTGCTTCCTGAGATTGTCCTTCTATACACGATCACGCACATACAAGAATCATAACAATCAATACCATGCACAAACTTTAACTAGATGCGATGATGCATATGTATGCAAATCTTATGACGCGGTTTTTATTAGATCGGTTTGTACGTGTTTTTGCATGTTTGCATGGCTTTTACGACGAACAGAGGTGTAAAGATCAATTGTGGACGTGGCGATGATCTTGACTTAAGATCCAGATCAGACTGATCAACATGTGATCTCTCCACGAAAAAGCTTCTGTTTGAAAGGAATCGAAGAACAGATGCAAAGAAAACGCGATCATGTCGTAAGGTGGTATTGGATACCTACCTTACGTTTTCTTGGTCTCGGGTCTTTCCTCAGATTGTCGGCTCTCCTCTGGCGATGGCAATCGTCTCTGGGCTCGTTAGCGGTCTCTCCGGCGGTTGTACTCTGGCGAAGAGGTTTACTCGGCGAGCTGGGGGATATGGCTCTAAGATGTCAGCTCAGGAGGTGGAAAAGAAAAACGTGGTTGCGGCCAAAGGTTTTCGGTTCTATTTATAACCAGGAAGAGAAGAGTCCTAATCTTATCGGATCGAATAGGAGTCCTATTCAAATTGTTTTTGAATCTTAACAACTTATCTTTAGTTGATTTGGTGCGGTATCAATGTGGAATTCGTGTCGGTTTCCTCCCGTACCGGTATTCCCACGCGTACAGAAGCAAAAACCGCTTCAAATATTGTCACCTCTGCGGTGATGAGCTCCGGAGGCTCCACGTGTCCCACGGGACCTAGGCTTCCCCTTTTCCGCAGAGGTGAGCTCGAGTTGTGCCGCGTGTCCTGGCGGGCGAGACCTCTCTCTTACTCAGAGGTGAGCTCCGCGTGCGCCACGCGTCCTGTCGGGTGGGACCTCCCTCTCTTCAGAGACGAGCTCCGCGTGTGCCACGTGTCTGGTGGGTCGGGACCTCCCCTCTCAACAAAGGCGACCTCCGCGAACGCCACGTGTCGGTTCTGGACCTCCCCCTCTCTTCGGAGGTGGCTCTGGGGGTTCCACGTGTCAGTGTCGGACCTCCCCTCTCTTCAGAGGAGAGCTCTGATAGTGCCACATGTCCTAACAGCGCCAGACTTCCTTTCTTATCGGAGGCGAGCTCTGAGGTTGACACGTGTCCAACTGTGACACCCTCATCTCGGGTGCCAGCATATGTTCATGCTTTATGAAGAGGAAACATTTTAAGAAAAGAAGGAACATAGAAAAATATCAAAGGAATAGCCGATGAGAGCCGAATCCATCTTTCAGAAAGCGCCGAAGAAAACTCACCGAGGCCGCTGGCCACGTGGTGTGTTCGGAGCTCATCCCTGCGAAGTATGGAGAAGCCGCCGCCAAACTGGCTACGTGGCAGGCTCGGGGCTCGTCTCCGCAAAGGGGAGAGGTCCGATCCCGTGGGACACGTGTTGCCCACGGAGCTAGCCTCTGCGGAAGAAGCAAAGGCATTTCCGCAGGACACGTGTCATCCTCGGAGCTAGTCCTCGCAGAAGTCAGAGGACCAGTCCCGCGGGATACGTGTCGATCTTGGAGCCCATCTCCGAGAGATCCTGTTCTATTGGACACGTGTCGCCACCGGATCCTATCTTCGGGAGGTCTGTTCGCTACTGGACACGTGTCGACCTCAGGGCATGTCCCTAAAGAAAGAAGAGAGGAAAAGACCGGCGCCAACACGTGGCATGCATGGAGCTTACCTCCAAAGGAGGGGGAGGTCTCGGTCAATTGACACGTGGCACAACCGGAGCTCGTCTCTACGGAAAATGAGATACCAGGCCCCGGAAGGTCACGTGGAGCCTCCGGAGCTCATCACCGCGAAGGTAACGAGTTCTGGGGTAGTTGTACGAGCAAGAATACCGGTACGTAAAGGAAACCGACCTAAATTCCACAACGTTACCGCACCAAATCAACTATAGATAAGATGATCGGATCCAATGACGATCTGAATAAGGCTCTTACTCGGGATACAATCAGATTAGGACTCTTCTCTTTCCGATTATAAATAGAACCCAGAACCTCTGGCCGAAACCACAGACTTCTTCTTCCAAATCCTGAGCCGACGACTTAGAGCCCTAGCCCTAACTCCCCGAGAAAGCCATCGACGAAGCGCAACAAGGGAAATCATCCGAGGAGAACCGAGCGGTCTGAGGAGGACCTCGAAAACCCAGAAGGGTGTAAGGTAGGACTCTGACACAACCCTACGGCATTATTGTATTTCCCTTGCATATGTTCTTTGATTCCTTTCGAACAGAAGCCTTCTCGTGGACAGATCACTTGATGATCAGAATGGTCTAAAGACCAGATCATTGCCACGTCCACCTTTGATCCGAACACTTCTTTCCATGCAAGCCATGAAAGAACACACCAATCTAATAAAAATCATAGGATAACCTGCATATGCATCATCGCATCTAGTTTAAGGTTTGTGCATTGATTGCTGTGAATCTTGTATGCACGTGATCCTATCTAGCAGGACAAGCTCAGGGAGCTGTCTATGACGAACTGCAGCAACCAGGTTTTGAGATTCAAGAACAACCGGAACCGCAAGAACAAGGCAAGTGCTCCTTGACCATATTGATCCTATGTTTGAGTAAAACTGTTTTGTTTTGCGAAAAGGTGTGCGTACTGAGTCAAACATGATGGGAAACCCTTTTATGGGAGTTTACTAGTTTTGGTTAAACCACCCTTGTCGCCGGGGAAGTTTATGAGTCGGGTATGGTTTTTGATTTATGCTTCGCTGAGGCTATGGGATAGGGAAGCGAGATAGATGTGTCTAGCTAACTACACTCGTAATGATAATGAGAAACTGATGATGTTAATGAACATGGATCGGATGGAGATCTAGGGGCCTGGGTTTATGAATGAGGTAGCATGAGATGGTGGTTTTACTTGCCGTAGATCTAAGGACCGGTTCATGCATGCACATGCCAGGATAACAGTGCCACCACAAGGCCAAGTATGGGTGCGGCTTAGCTGAGTAATTAGGTAAGTTGCTAGAGTGTTATGGACTGTGGAAGGCGCGGGGAATGGGAGACTAAAACTATCATGATAGCCGAGCTTACGGTCACGAGCGCCTGGCTAAATTGCCATGATTAGTTGGGATGGTTATTGGGATGGTTATTGGGAAGGTTATTGGTTTGGTTATGGTTTGGTTGTTGGGACTATTGAGTCTGGGTGATGAGATGGTTGCATGACTGTTGAGTCATGGCAGCGAGTTTGGTCTCGGTGTGAGACGAGGTTGTTTTATGAGATGAGATATTAGCGAATATGAGAAGGTATTCATGAGATGGTAGCGAATACGAGGAGGTATTTGTGTGTATGAACAAAGGATTGGTTAATGTTCGGATGGAACACAGGAAGTGATGGAGGTATGTTGGTGATTTAATACATGCTGGGATTACATTCATCTAAAGTTAAGTTGATGTTTTATCATGGTTTTACAAATCTGCTTTTCTGCAAATAAGCCTTTTTATACCTAACTTGTTTATGAAGCTGCATATCATGTGTTTTCCCGCACTTGCTGGGTACATCATTGTACTCAAACTTGCATTATTACTTCATCATCAGCAGCAGGAGAAGCCTACTATGAAGACCAAGTGGAGCATTATGGCGTGTGATCTATTCTCAACCTTGCCTGTGGAGGGAGTAGAGATGGAGCCACTTCTGCTTAGATTTGCATCCGCATTAGTTTTTGCTTCCACATTAGCATAATGACTTCCGCTACATTGAAATAAGACTTCCGCTGTGAGCATGAGTCCAAGACTCATGAGACATTGTAACAAACCCTGTTATTCATGGTAATATATAAATTTGAATTCAGTTTGTGGAACGTATGTGTATGTGTGATGAACATCCTGGGCACACATATGCATTAGTTCTCGGTTCTGTGGTTTTCCACAGTATTGAGGGCGTCATAGATTGGTATCAGAGCCACGGGTTGACAGTAGGTTACACGCCTAGATAGAAAACTTAGATTAATATTAGAGCCACGGTGTAACACCCTAAAATTTTGATTCAAAGCCCTAAATCATGTTAAGAAGGGAATTTAAAAATTTTTG
The DNA here is from genome assembly GCA_030760725.1 of Neostapfia colusana. Classification (NCBI taxonomy): domain Eukaryota; kingdom Viridiplantae; phylum Streptophyta; class Magnoliopsida; order Poales; family Poaceae; genus Neostapfia; species Neostapfia colusana. The sequence goes on along the minus strand of JASWHV010000007.1, from coordinate 94,549,305 downwards.
GATGTGTTGCATGTTTTGCAAAAATTCAAATTCAAACTGGAATTCAAATTAAACTCAAATCAGAAAAGAAATTGAAAAAGAAAAAGAAAAAGAGAAAACAGAAAAAAACCGGCCAGTGGGCCGAAACCCACCAGCCGGCCCAGCCTGCCCCCGCGCCAGCCCGCAGCCGCGCGCCCGCGCTCTCTCTCTCAGATAGGCGGGACCCACCTGTCATCCCTAACCCCCGATCGTCCGAAACTCGGACTGTTCACCCGCGCGCGCACGATCGCAACTGACCGGATTTCCGACCGAATTCTGGTTCCGGAGGACTCCCACTCGATCTAAACAAACCCGCCGCCCTCTCCCGTCTATAAAAACCGTGGCCTCGTTCTGTTTTTCCCACGCGATCGCCGATTTTTCCTCCGGTGAGACCCGAGACTTCTCCGGCGAATTCTGGTCGATCTAAGCTCGGAAATTCTGATCTAACTCGCTGGTCTTGATCCACCGCCTCCGGGGAACCTTGCAGGTGCAGAAAACTCGGTGACTTGCGGTGTAAACACAGCGCCGACGAGCTTCGCCGTGGTTTCGCCTCGGACCTCGTCGCCGATCACTTTCCCGGACCTCCGAGCTCAAGAAAACCCCCGAGGTGAGATTCCCAACCTCTCCTCCACCGATCTATGCCATAAAATCACAGTTCTAGGGAGAACTCTCGAAGATCCGAAAGTCTCCGGCGAGATCGCCGCTTCCCGCCGCCGTGCGCCGCCGGCAGCGCCGCCCGCGGTCGATCAGAGCGACGTGGCCGCTTGTGCGCCGTTTATTTTAAATCGCACGGTAGGGTTTAAACCCCCGCGTACCGGTTCGGCATTATAATCTCAGCCGTTTGTTTTAAATCGGACGGTCGACGTCAGCCCCGCGTTATAAAGACTGGAAATCTTACGTGCTACCCCCTGGGGTTCTCGGGAAATAAGAGCTAGCCCCGGAAACTTCTGATCTAGCCCCTGGAACTCCAGAAAATCATGTAAATTCATTTAAAAATCAGTTTTAGCCCCTGGACTTAATAAAAATTAGGAAAAACACCTCTGATAAGTGTAGATAGACCCCTGGAAATTCTGAAAATAATATTATAGACCCTGTAATGGGGTGAGTTTACCTTTTTAGCCCTGTTTAGTATTTAAATTAGGAAATTGAATATGTGGCTAGTGTTTAAAAATTAAAAAAATTGGTACAAACATATTGTCATAATTAAATTAAAAACTTTCTCAGTCTTTAGAAAACTTTGGAATGAGATAAAAACATATTTTGGGCAGAATTGAATCTGTCTAATTTATTATTCACATTTAGGGACACATTTTTAAGTAATGAATAGTTTTAGAAAATTGGGAAAATAATTGTGAAATAGTTTACATCAGAGGCAAAGGTCAAAATATGTTATTAAATTATTTAGGACCAGAACCTATTCTGTTTAGATGATCTGTATTACTATTTTAATAATAAAGTACACATTTATGCATAAGAAAATAAATCTGAAAATATAGCAACTAGTAAATGATAAATGGAGTTTCTAAAATCCAAAGAATTCAGTTTAGGGTTGGTAGAAATTCTGAAGACACATATGGAGAAGAAAAATACCTTTCATGCATACTTGGTAGCAAAAAGGTGTAGTAGTTGAATATAAGGAATTTATTTGAATTGGAAACTCATATATATATATATTATGTAAGTATAAATGTGAACAAAAAAGTAGGAATCATATACACATGATTAAAAGTGCATGCAAGCCACAAATCAACACACATAAAGTAACCACAACACATATAATGGTGAAGGACTTTCATAAATATGAATGTGTGGTTTGTATGAAGTGGAAGTGTGAACTATGTCTTATGGATTGTTGTTTTTCTTTTTGCTATGTGTGATGGTATGATGTAGAACCTGCTCAAGAGCAAGTTCTTCCTTTCCAAGATCAGGACTACCCATTCCAAGAGCAGCAGGAAGGAGGCAAGTGTCCTTGACCACTTTGATCCTATGCTAGGATGTGTAGATAGAATTATTTGCATTGTCAAATGAAATATGAAACCCATGCTAGGAAGTTTCCCTAGAATTGCATTACCTTGTTTCCTTGTAGCTTGGGTTGGGATTTATTTTATCATGTCATTTATTATTATGCATATGCTTAGCCATGCTTAGAATGGGATGTTTGGGATATGAGATCATTAGTTTATTTTACCATACTCTTGAATGAGATATTGTGAGTTATGTAGAGGTAGGGATCAAGGCAAGTTGGATGTTTTGGTTGTGTGCTGGGTGCACGAGACTCGGGTTTGTGTTTAGTACTTGCCTGGATCCTAAGGACCGGTTCATGGACATGTAACCTGGCTTTACCGTGCCAACCACATGCTGAGATGGGGCAGCTTGGCCAATTAATTAGGTGTATCCCCGGCGTAGTATGGGTGTGTTGGATGGTGCGGGGAGTAGGTGTCAGCTGGATGTCACACCCGGTTTTTCCGAAGAAACAACCAAGTGAATATCACATGTATGCCAGGATCATTTGCTCATACATGTGATGACAAATAGTGAAGCATCATTTATTACAAGCCAGGTGTCGAATATAAGTAAGTCTTACATAGTAAATGTCTCGATGGACAATAATAAGTTCATCACAAGGAAAATAAACTAGCAGCGGAATATTATTCTTTGGGGCTCCATCACAGGTGTTGCCCGGGGGGGGGGGGTCTTCATGAACCTAGAATCCTTCCTCGGGTCCAAAGTCTTGGTCATTATACACCACCTCATTATCTTGACCTGAGCAGTAATATAAACCAACAAATATGCAAGGTTGAGTACCAATGGTACTCAGCAAGTGTGGGAAAATTATATCATGCATGGCTAGAACAAGGAGAGGTTGAACTCATGGTTAAAGCACTACGCAATTAATACCTATCACCTTAGCTTATTAAGCACCTACATTACTACACAGGTGAAATGGTCCCAATCTCCCATCCCAATCATCATAACCAAATAATCATAACATCATTTCCAATGTTAAGCTTCCCGCTTAACCTCCAAAACCGTCAATCCTCTAATCATGAATAAGTCCAGGCCGCTCTTAACCGTGAGCACGGCTGTCAAGACAGTTTTGACTCTGCAGAGTTTGCACCACTGTACCCACATGTAGTGATTTCATCCCCCGTTGCCGGGTGGACTAAAAGAACCTCCATTATGCCAGTGGCCACGAACCACATTCACACTTCCCAGGTGTGTAGCCAGGAGATCACTACGAAGCCTTTACAAAGGGATTCCCGACGAGCGTGGGCCCACTGAGGTTTCACCCCTAACAGCATACAAGAGGCTCCAACCCCGCTGCAGTGGCCCCCTCTTGAGCCTTGCGGTTCATATGGTAGTCCAGCTGACACCCTACTCCCCGCACCATCCAACACACCCATACTACGCCGGGGATACACCTAATTAATTGGCCAAGCTGCCCCATCTCAGCATGTGGTTGGCACTGTAAAGCCGGGTTACATGCTCCATGAACCGGTCCTTAGGATCCAGGCAAGTACTAAACACAAACCCAAGTCTCGTGCACCCAGCACACAACCAAAACATCCACTTGCCTTGATCCCTACCTCTACATATCTCACAACATCTCATTCAAGAGTATGGTAATATAAACTGATGATCTCATGTCCCAAATATCCCATTCTAAGCATGGCTAAGCAAATGCATGTAAATATATGACATGGTAAAATAAATCCCAACCCAAGCTACAAGGAAACAGGGTAATGAAATTCTAGGGAAACTTTCCTAGCATGGGTTTCATATTTCATTTGACAATGCAAATAATTCTATCTACACATCCTAGCATAGGATCAAAGTGGTCAAGGACACTTGCCTCCTTCTTGCTGCTCTTGAAATGAGTAGTCCTGATCTTGAAAACTGATAGCTTGCTCTTGAACAGGTTCTACTTCATACCATCACACATAGCAAAAGGAAAACAACAATCATAAGACATAGTTCACACTTCTACTTCATACAAACAACACATTCACATTTATGAAATTTTCTTTACCATTTTATGTGTTGTGGATACTCTATGTGTGTTGGTTTGGGGCTTGCACACACTTTTATTTACATGTGTATGATTCCTACTTTGGTGTTCATATTTATACTCACATAATATATATATATATATATACATATATATGTATATATGTGTGTTTCAGTTTTAAATAAATTCCTTATATATTAAACTACCAAATATGTATGAAGAGTATTTTTCTTCTCCATAGGTGCCTTCATAATTTCTATCAACCCTAAACTGAATTCTTTGTACTTCAGAAACTCCATTTATTATTTACTAGTTTCTATATTTTCAGATTTATATTCTTATGCATAATTGTGCATTTTATTATTAAATTAGTAATACACACTACCTAAACAGATTAGGTTCTGGTCCTAAATAATTTAAGATCATATTTTGACCTTGGCTTCTGATGTATACTATTTCATATTATTTTTCCTATTTTTCTTTAACTATTCTTTACTTAAGAATGTGCCCCTATACTATTAAAGGTGAATAATTTATGAAACAGATTTATTTCAGCCCCAAAAATATATTTTTATCTCACTCCAAAGTTTTCTAAGTACTGAGAAAGTTTTTACTAATTTTGACAATTAGGTTTGTCCCCCTTTTTAATATTTAAACACTAGTTACATTTTCAATTTTCTAAATTAAATGCTAAACAGGGCTAAAATAATGAATTCACCCCATTACAGGGTATATAATATTATTTTCATAATCTCCAGGGGTCTAGCTACACTCTTCAGAGGTGTTTTTCTTAATTTCTATTAAGTCTAGGGGCTAAAACTGATTTTTAAATGAATTTACATGATTTTCTGGAGTTCCAGGGGCTAGATCTGAAGTTTCCGGGGCTAGCTCTCAATTCCAGAGAACCCCAGGGGGTAGCACGTAAGAATTCCAGTCTTTATAACGCGGGACTGACGTGGACCGTCTGATTTTAAACCGACGGCTGAGATTATAACATCGAACCGGTACGCGGGGTTTTAAAGTCTACCGTGCGATTTAAAATAAACGGCGCACAAGCGGCCACGTCGCTCTGATCGAGCGCGGGCGGCGCTGCCGGCGGCGCACGGCGGCGGGAAGCGGCGATCTCACCGGAATCTTTCGGATCCTCGAGAATTCTGCCTAGAACTGTGATCTTATGGCCTAGATCGGTAGAGGGGAGGTCAGGGATCTCACCTCGGGGGTTTTCTCGAGCTCGGGGGTCCTGGAAAGTGCTCGGCGGCGAGGTCCGAGGCAAAACCACGGCGAAGCTCGTCGGAGCTGGATTTGCACCGTAAGTCTTCGGGTTTTCTGCACCTGCAAAGTTCCCCGGAGGCGGTGGATCAAAACTAGCGAGTTAGATCAGAGTTTCCGAGCTTAGATCGGCCAAAATTCACCGGCGAAGTCTCGGTGCTCACCGGAGTGAAAATCGGCGATCGCGTGCGAAAAACTGATCGGATCGGTGGGTTTTATAGCCGGGGGAGGGCGGTGGTTCTGTTGTGATCGAGTTGGAGTCCGCTAGTTCCAGAATTCGGCCGCAAAACACGATTTCCCGATCGGTTGCGATCGAGCGCGCGGGAGAGAGTCCGGGGTCGCGGGGTTAGGGATGACAGGCGGGTCCCACATGTCAGCGAGGGGCAGAGCGGCGCGCGGGGGGGCGGGCTGCGCGGGGGTTAGCTGGGCCGGCTGGGGTTTCGGCCCACTGGCCAGTTTTTTTCCGGCTTTCCTTTTTCTTTTTCATTTCATTTCTGTTTTGAGTATAATTTGAATTCCAGTTTGAATTTGAATTTTTGCAAAACATGCAATACGTCCAAAAATTTCTAAATTCCCCTCTGAACATGGTTTATGGTTCTAAATCAAAATTTGAGTCTTGACTAAAAATTTGGGGTGTTACAGCTCTACCCCCCTTAAAAGAAATCTCGTCCTCGAGATTGGTGTTTCTAAGAAAATAATTCCGGAAATTGTGCCTTAAGCTCATCTTCCCGCTCCCAGGTGGCTTCCTCTTCTGAGTGATGTTTCCACTGCACCTTGCACATCCTGATTCTCTTATTTCTGGTGAGGCGTTCCATTGTCTCCAAAATCTTGTATGGTTGCTCGGCATAAGACAAATCCTCAGCTACATCCACTTCGTTCATGGGTAACACCTCCTCAGGCGTCCTCAGACATTTCTTGAGTTGCGACACATGGAACACATCGTGCACGTCCGACAGATGAACCGGCAACTCTAGTTGGTACGCCACTTCGCCTTTTCTTTCCAAAACTTGAAAGGGTCCGATTTATCGAGGTGACAACTTCCCTTTCACCTTGAACCGACGAAGTCCTCTGATAGGGGACACCTTGAGATAAACATAGTCTCCCACGTTGAAAACGAGCTCTCTTCTTCGTACATCAGCATAACTCTTCTGGCGTGTCTGTGCTATCCTCAAGTTGTTGCGAATCTCCCTCACCTTTGCCTCGGCTTCTTGTAGCACTTCGGGACCAAACACTTTACTTTCTCCTGTTTGGTTCCAAAATAGGGGAGTTCTGCACTTCCTTCCATACAAAGCTTCAAACGGTGACATCTTCATACTAGCTTGATAACTGTTGTTATAGGAAAACTCCGCATACGGTAAGTTTTTGTCCCAACTCCTATTGTTTTTGAGTGCACATGCCCTTAACATATCTTCAAGGATCTGATTGGTTCTCTCCGTCTGCCCGTCAGTTTGGGGATGATAGGCAGAACTGAAATTCAGATGGGTTCCCATGGTTTCATGCAACTTTTGCCAAAACCTCGAGGTGAATTGCGTCCCTCGATCCGACACTATCTTCTTCGGCACTCCATGGTAACACACAATCCTTGACATGTACAATTCTGCCAATTTGGATCCGCTGTAGCTTTCTTTCACAGGGATGAAATGAGCTACCTTGGTTAGCCTATCAATAATAACCCATATTGAATCATACCCGGACTGGGTCCTAGGCAATCCCACGACAAAGTCCATGCTGATCTCTTCCCACTTCCATTCAGGCACTTTGAGTGGTTGCAGCAATCCCGCGGGTCGTTGATGTTCTGCTTTCACCAACTGACATGTGTCACATAGGGCAACATGTTCCGCGACATCTCGCTTCATGCCATACCACCAATACCTGCTTTTGAGGTCCTGATACATATTCGTACTCCCAGGATGAATGGAATAGTCGGAATCGTGCGCCTCCTTCAAAATTAATTTACGAATCTCCTTTACTTCTGGCACACAGATCCTTTTCCCGTGCCACACCGTTCCTTGTTCATCCTCTCTAAAACCAGGAGCTTTATTTTCCTTGATGAGCTGTCTGATCTCTTGTACCTTCTCATCATTCTTTTGTCCCTCGCGTATGTCTCGCTCAAGTGTGGAGTCCACTTCCATGGCGATGGCTTCACCACTATTTACTAGACATAGATTGAGCCTTATAACCTCGTCCTTCAATTCTGCAGGCATATCCTTCAAGCTCAACTTATTGACCTGCACTTTCCGACTCAAGGCATCGGCCACGACGTTTGCTTTCCCGGGATGATAGTTGATGCCTACATCAAAGTCATTGATTAGCTCTAACCATCTCCTTTGTCTAAGGTTGAGATCTGGCTGTGTGAATATGTACTTCAAACTCTTATGATCCGTATATATCTCTGTCCTCTTCCCCATCAAATAGTGCCGCCAAATTTTCAACGCGTGTACCACTGCAGCTAGTTCTAAGTCATGTGTAGGATAGTTCTTCTCGTGCTTCCGAAGCTGCCGGGATGCATATGCCACGACATGTCCCTCTTGCATGAGAACACATCCCAACCCGTTTCCAGAGGCATCGCAGTACACCGTGAAATTCTTCTGCATATCTGGCATAACCAACACGGGGGCTGTTGTCAATCTCTTCTTTAGCTCCTGAAAGCTCGTATCGCACTGTGGCGTCCAGGTGAATGTGATTCCCTTTTCCAATAGTTTGGTGAGAGGTCTCGAGATCTTGGAGAATCCCTCAATAAACCGTCGATAGTATCCAGCCAATCCCAAAAAGCTTCGAACTTCCCCGACATTTTCAGGGGTTTTCCATTTCTGGATATCTTCGATTTTGGCGGGATCTACGGAGATTCCTCCCTCCGAGATTATATGCCCTAAAAAGGGAACTCTCTTTAGCCAAAACTCACACTTGCTCAACTTGGCATATAGTTGGTGTTCTCTCAGCCTTTGTAACACCAACCTTAGATGTTTCTCATGTTCTTCTTCATCTTTGGAGAAGACGAGAATATCATCTATGAAAACCACCACAAATTTGTCCAGATATTCCATGAATACCTTGTTCATGAGGTACATGAAATATGCCGGGGCATTGGTTAGCCCGAAAGGCATGACAGTGTATTCATACAGTCCGTACCGAGATACGAAAGCTGTCTTGGGAATATCAGATTGCCTTATCTTGAGTTGGTGGTATCCCGACCTGAGATCAATTTTCGAGAACACGCAAGCTCCCCTCAACTGATCAAACAAGTCTTCAATGCGGGGTAATGGATACTTGTTCTTGATGGTCACCTCATTCAAGGCACGGTAATCCACGCATAACCTTTGAGTTCCATCTTTCTTAGGCACAAATATTACCGGAGCTCCCCATGGTGAGGAACTAGGGCGAACATACCCCTTTTCCGTCAATTCCCTCAAATGATCCTTGAGCTCTTCTAGCTGCTTGGAGTCCATTCGATAAGGTCTCTTGTATATCGGGGCTGTTCCCGGTACTAGCTCGATTGCGAATTCCACGTCACGGTCGGGAGGCATTCCTGGCAACTCCTCCGGAAAAACATCTGGATATTCCCTGATAGTCCTGATTTCCTCAACTTTCACCTCCACTTGATTTAATTTAATGTCCCTCCTAGGCTCATGTATCGTTATGAACTTTACTCTTGTGCCACTAGGGTGAGTTAGTTCCACCGTTCTGGTCGAACAATGGATGATTCCTTTATGTTTGGTCAACCAATCCATACCCAAAATAATATCTATCCCTTGTGAATCGATCACTATGAGGTTAGCGGTAAATACTACCCCATTAATGTCTAGGTTCACTTTGGGACACACTTGTCTTGTCCTTATTTCTCCACCTGGAGAATTTACCGCTAGCATATGGTTCATTTGTGTGGTTGCTAGGTCATGCTTCTTAACAAACCCTTGAGCAATGAACGAATGGGTAGCACCAGAATCAAACAGCAGAGTTGCAAGGTGTAAATTGGCAGGAAACTTACCAACTACCACGTCGGGTGCCTCTTGTGCTTCCTCCATAGTGACGTGGTTCACCCGTCCTCTCATTACGTTCTGCTGCTGTGGCTGCGTGGGCTTCTTCTTTGGACACTTATGGGCGTAGTGCCCCACTTCACCACAGCTGAAACATTGCACCCCACTCTTAGATGCTTGGCCCTTGTTGTCTTGGGGTTGGTTTGGGGGTCCTTGCACTGCTGGTCGAGGTGGATATGCGGGGCGAGGCTGTTGTACAAACTGACGTTGCGGCTGTGCTGGTGCTGCGGGAGGCCTGTAGTTTGGGTTGTACCCTCTTGGTGCTGAATAGGGTACCGCAGCACGGCTCGTCTGCCCCGTAGGTTGCTGCATCATACGTGGGCGGGTGTTGCTCCCTGAGGCTTGATGTGACCACCCAGCCTTCCTCTTATTCTCATTTTCCAGGGCCTTCAGCTTCCTTTCCACCACAAATGCTCTGTCCACCATCTTTTGAAAGCTTTCATACTCATTGGAGGACATTGCACACTGCATCTCTGCGGTAAGTCCTTCCACGAAACAATCTTGTTTCTGCTCATCTGTCTCTATGTCTCGTGGAGCATAACGGGATAGTTGAGTGAATTTAGTGAGGTATTCCCTCACCGTCATGTTTCCCTGCTGCAATCCCAAAAACTCTTTCCTCTTGTTTTTGAGTTCACCCCTTGGGATGTAATGGTTGCGGAAGCTACGCTTGAACTCTTCCCAAGTGATGCTCTCAGGGTCATGATGGGCGGCCACGTAGGCGGTCCACCAATCAGCAGCAGGTCCCTGCAATTGATGAGAGGCAAACAGCACCCTCTCATACCCTTGGCATTGTATGATTCTCATCTTACTTTCAATGGTCTTCAGCCAATCATCTGCCTCCAGAGGTTCAGCAGCACTTGCAAACTTTGGAGGTTGAGTTCCTAGAAACTCACTCAACCTTGGTTGGCGTGGTGCAGCTTGTGGAGGTGGAACTTGATGCAAGTTGGCCACTACTTGAGTCAAGTTCTGGATGAGCTGATTTTGATTCTCCAGCATTTGGTGGAGAGGATCAACTTCTTCACGGCGACCACCCCGGTTCTGGCCTCCAGAAAGATGAGAGTTGCATGCCTCATCATTGTTGTTGGCGGGGTTGGCAGCACGTCCTTTTCCTCTTCCGGCCATCTGGCAGAATCAACAAATGTTAATTTGAAAGCATCTAGTATCATCTTACTACTTTCACTTGTTTGTACTTTGAAGTGTTGAAGTTTTGTTAAAATCTTACGAGGGTTTTATATCTCACACCCAATAAATGCACTATTATTTCCTGTGGGTTCACACACCAAAGCAAAACAATCTGAAGACGAGGCTGTGGACACTTGCTCATGGCTTCCACAACTCACGTCACACACCAAGCATTATCACACCATTAAATACGTAACGACTCGACTACTCGACCTCTTGCTAGCTAGGGGAAAGACTCTACACTACTCATCCTCTTGAGCTGGCTCCTCGGGATCTTCCTCCTCATTTCGGCTACCTTCTGACTCTGCTTTGGGTGGGGAGGCTGCTGGTGGAGAAGTGCGACGACGCCTGATTGCTCGGCGATCCGGGGAGTCAGGGGTCCATGGATCACTTACGGTGACACACAGTTCATTCCCATCTCCTCTTTCTCTCGTCTTTAAGCAAGCTCGCAGCAATGCCTCCGTCTCCTTCAGAGTGTCTCGGACATCCTGAAGTTCTTGTTGACACTCCTGCAGTCGAGTGCTGAGCATAGCAGCATCCTCCAAGCACAAGTCCATGTGCTCATGGGAAGTCCCTTGCTGCACCGGTGGGTACTTGTACTCCGTAGTACCACTCTCACGTTGGAGGACATACATGTACTCAGTTTTGTCCAAGTGGCGACGATAGATGTGACTCTGGCAGGTGATGGCCTCCCAAGTGACATCTCTCTCCGCGTCAACTTGTGTTGCTCGACAAGCTGGAGAGTGGTGGATCTTAAGCAGCTGATTCTCGTGTATAATCCTCATCTCCGAACTCCATTCTTCCCTCTTCTCACGGATGGTCCTGGTGGAGTTATAGTGGATGATGAGCTTGCCCGTATTGCCGGCGGCTTCGAGCATACGTCGAAGACGGCGCAACAAATCTCCTACTGCCAATCCGTAGGAAAGGTACGTCACTGGACGACTCTCCTCTCTTTCAGCAAGGGCAACTACGGGAACTCTCCCTCCCGTGGACTTACGAGCGGTGCGAATCATGCGAACCATCTAAAACAAAAGAATTTAAAATTAGGTTAGATAAAATCTCAAACAAAAATCCTATTTTGAATGAAAGTTGGGGTAAGATGAAGAAAATGACTCCTTTAATAACACTTTTTCCACCCACACCTTTGGAAAATAGTTTTTAAGAAAATAGGGCCCTTAAATACGTCCATTTCTACCTAGGTCCACGTTCCTACGGGCAACCTTGGCTCTGATACCACCTCTGTCACACCCGGTTTTTCCGAAGAAACAACCAAGTGAATATCACATGTATGCCAGGATCATTTGCTCATACATGTGATGACAAATAGTGAAGCATCATTTATTACAAGCCAGGTGTCGAATATAAGTAAGTCTTACATAGTAAATGTCTCGATGGACAATAATAAGTTCATCACAAGGAAAATAAACTAGCAGCGGAATATTATTCTTTGGGGCTCCATCACAGGTGTTGCCCGGGGGGGGGTCTTCATGAACCTAGAATCCTTCCTCGGGTCCAAAGTCTTGGTCATTATACACCACCTCATTATCTTGACCTGAGCAGTAATATAAACCAACAAATATGCAAGGTTGAGTACCAATGGTACTCAGCAAGTGTGGGAAAATTATATCATGCATGGCTAGAACAAGGAGAGGTTGAACTCATGGTTAAAGCACTACGCAATTAATACCTATCACCTTAGCTTATTAAGCACCTACATTACTACACAGGTGAAATGGTCCCAATCTCCCATCCCAATCATCATAACCAAATAATCATAACATCATTTCCAATGTTAAGCTTCCCGCTTAACCTCCAAAACCGTCAATCCTCTAATCATGAATAAGTCCAGGCCGCTCTTAACCGTGAGCACGGCTGTCAAGACAGTTTTGACTCTGCAGAGTTTGCACCACTGTACCCACATGTAGTGATTTCATCCCCCGTTGCCGGGTGGACTAAAAGAACCTCCATTATGCCAGTGGCCACGAACCACATTCACACTTCCCAGGTGTGTAGCCAGGAGATCACTACGAAGCCTTTACAAAGGGATTCCCGACGAGCGTGGGCCCACTGAGGTTTCACCCCTAACAGCATACAAGAGGCTCCAACCCCGCTGCAGTGGCCCCCTCTTGAGCCTTGCGGTTCATATGGTAGTCCAGCTGACACCCTACTCCCCGCACCATCCAACACACCCATACTACGCCGGGGATACACCTAATTAATTGGCCAAGCTGCCCCATCTCAGCATGTGGTTGGCACTGTAAAGCCGGGTTACATGCTCCATGAACCGGTCCTTAGGATCCAGGCAAGTACTAAACACAAACCCAAGTCTCGTGCACCCAGCACACAACCAAAACATCCACTTGCCTTGATCCCTACCTCTACATATCTCACAACATCTCATTCAAGAGTATGGTAATATAAACTGATGATCTCATGTCCCAAATATCCCATTCTAAGCATGGCTAAGCAAATGCATGTAAATATATGACATGGTAAAATAAATCCCAACCCAAGCTACAAGGAAACAGGGTAATGAAATTCTAGGGAAACTTTCCTAGCATGGGTTTCATATTTCATTTGACAATGCAAATAATTCTATCTACACATCCTAGCATAGGATCAAAGTGGTCAAGGACACTTGCCTCCTTCTTGCTGCTCTTTAAATGAGTAGTCCTGATCTTGAAAACTGATAGCTTGCTCTTGAACAGGTTCTACTTCATACCATCACACATAGCAAAAGGAAAACAACAATCATAAGACATAGTTCACACTTCTACTTCATACAAACAACACATTCACATTTATGAAATTTTCTTTACCATTTTATGTGTTGTGGATACTCTATGTGTGTTGGTTTGGGGCTTGCACACACTTTTATTTACATGTGTATGATTCCTACTTTGGTGTTCATATTTATACTCACATAATATATATATATATATATATATACATATATGTATATATGTGTGTTTCAGTTTTAAATAAATTCCTTATATATTAAACTACCAAATATGTATGAAGAGTATTTTTCTTCTCCATAATGCCTTCATAATTTCTATCAACCCTAAACTGAATTCTTTGTACTTCAGAAACTCCATTTATTATTTACTAGTTTCTATATTTTCAGATTTATATTCTTATGCATAATTGTGCATTTTATTATTAAATTAGTAATACACACTACCTAAACAGATTAGGTTCTGGTCCTAAATAATTTAAGATCATATTTTGACCTTGGCTTCTGATGTATACTATTTCATAATTATTTTTCCTATTTTTCTTTAACTATTCTTTACTTAAGAATGTGCCCCTATACTATTAAAGGTGAATAATTTATGAAACAGATTTATTTCAGCCCCAAAAATATATTTTTATCTCACTCCAAAGTTTTCTAAGTACTGAGAAAGTTTTTACTAATTTTGACAATTAGGTTTGTCCCCCTTTTTAATATTTAAACACTAGTTACATTTTCAATTTTCTAAATTAAATGCTAAACAGGGCTAAAATAATGAATTCACCCCATTACAGGGTATATAATATTATTTTCATAATCTCCAGGGGTCTAGCTACACTCTTCAGAGGTGTTTTTCTTAATTTCTATTAAGTCTAGGGGCTAAAACTGATTTTTAAATGAATTTACATGATTTTCTGGAGTTCCAGGGGCTAGATCTGAAGTTTCCGGGGCTAGCTCTCAATTCCAGAGAACCCCAGGGGGTAGCACGTAAGAATTCCAGTCTTTATAACGCGGGACTGACGTGGACCGTCTGATTTTAAACCGACGGCTGAGATTATAACATCGAACCGGTACGCGGGATTTTAAAGTCTACCGTGCGATTTAAAATAAACGGCGCACAAGCGGCCACGTCGCTCTGATCGAGCGCGGGCGGCGCTGCCGGCGGCGCACGGCGGCGGGAAGCGGCGATCTCACCGGAATCTTTCGGATCCTCGAGAATTCTGCCTAGAACTGTGATCTTATGGCCTAGATCGGTAGAGGGGAGGTCAGGGATCTCACCTCGGGGGTTTTCTCGAGCTCGGGGGTCCTGGAAAGTGCTCGGCGGCGAGGTCCGAGGCAAAACCACGGCGAAGCTCGTCGGAGCTGGATTTGCACCGTAAGTCTTCGGGTTTTCTGCACCTGCAAAGTTCCCCGGAGGCGGTGGATCAAAACTAGCGAGTTAGATCAGAGTTTCCGAGCTTAGATCGGCCAAAATTCACCGGCGAAGTCTCGGTGCTCACCGGAGTGAAAATCGGCGATCGCGTGCGAAAAACTGATCGGATCGGTGGGTTTTATAGCCGGGGGAGGGCGGTGGTTCTGTTGTGATCGAGTTGGAGTCCGCTAGTTCCAGAATTCGGCCGCAAAACACGATTTCCCGATCGGTTGCGATCGAGCGCGCGGGAGAGAGTCCGGGGTCGCGGGGTTAGGGATGACAGGCGGGTCCCACATGTCAGCGAGGGGCAGAGCGGCGCGCGCGGGGGCGGGCTGCGCGGGGGTTAGCTGGGCCGGCTGGGGTTTCGGCCCACTGGCCAGTTTTTTTCTGGCTTTCCTTTTTCTTTTTCATTTCATTTCTGTTTTGAGTATAATTTGAATTCCAGTTTGAATTTGAATTTTTGCAAAACATGCAATACGTCCAAAAATTTCTAAATTCCCCTCTGAACATGGTTTATGGTTCTAAATCAAAATTTGAGTCTTGACTAAAAATTTGGGGTGTTACACTGGACTACCATATGAACCGCAAGGCTCAAGAGGGGGCCACTGCAGCGGGGTTGGAGCCTCTTGTATGCTGTTAGGGCTGAAACCTCAATGGGCCCACGGTCGTCGGGAATCCCTTTGTAAAGGCTTCGTAGTGATCTCCTGGCTACACACCTGGGAAGTGTGAATGTGGTTCGTAGCCACTGGCATAATGGAGGTTCTTTTAGTCCACCCGGCAACGGGGGATGAAAGCACTACATGTGGATACAGTGGTACAAACTCTGCAGAGTCAAAACTATCATGACAGCCATGCTCACGGTCAAGAGCGGCTTGGACTTATTCATGATTAGAGGAGTGATGGATTTGGAAGTTGTGGATATTAAGCGGGGAGCTTAACATTGGAAATGATGTTATGGTTATTTGATTATGATGATGGTATGGGAGCTTGGGACCATTTCACCTGTGTAGTAATGTAGGTGCTTAATAAGCTAAGGTGATAGGTATTAATTGCATAGTGCTTTAAACATGAGTTCAACCTCTCCTTGTTCTAGCCATGCATGACATAACTTTCCCACACTTGCTGAGTACCATCGGTACACAACCTTGCATATTTGTTGGTTTGTATTGCTGCTCAGGTCAAGATAATGAGGTGGTGTATAATGACCAAGACTTTGGACCCGAAGAAGGTTTCTAGGTTCATGGAGACCCCGGGCAACGCCTGTGATGGAGCCCACAAGAATAATATTCCGCTGCTAGTTCATTTACTTGTGATGAACTTATTATTGTCCATCAAGACATTTGTTATGTAATACTTATTTATATTCGACACCTGGCTTGTAATAAATGATGCTTCACTATTTGTCATCACATGTATGAGAAAATGATCCTGGCATACATGTGACATTCACTTGGTTGTTCTTCGGAAAAACCGGGTGTGACACACGGGTTAACAGTAAGTTACACCCCTAAACAGGAGTAACAGGTAACTAAGCCACGCTGACCGAAGGAAGCATCCTAGGGTGAATAGCTTAGATTGGCCTTAAAAACCACCTTGACATAGGAAACCATCCTTGAATAGAAGTTGTGTGGGCCCTTGTAATGATTATTTGTGATTGTGTGCTTAGTGTGAGTTGTGGGACGTCTCAAAACGTTCTCCATATCAACACGTAAGAAGAAAGAGGTGTGAGATGTCTCGGCACTTGCTCACATCCTCATATGGGCTAATATATACATTGTCCAACTCACCTCGATGCATATAGTTGGAGGGATTCTACCTAACCTTCTAACACCCTATTCTATTTTGATCTCTCTCACAGATGGTGAGAGGAAACGCCGGCCGAAGGAACGTCCAGGAGGATGACCATGATGAAGTTCCTGCTAACCCAGGAGCTGGCGAAAACCATCTGGAAAGGTTGATGGCCATGCAAAACCAGCTTATGCAAACCATGATCCAAACTTTGGGTCAGTTGCAGGCCAACCAAACCCCGTTCCGGCACCGCCTCCACCACCACCGCCGGCTCATAACAGGTTGGGAGAGTTCATGAGGACTCGACCACCCACCTTTGCTCAAGCTAGTGATCCCATGGAGGCCGATGATTGGTTAAAATCCATGGAGAAAAAGGTTGCAATTGTTCAGTGCAATGACCGAGAGAAGGTTCTCTTCGCGTCGCACCAACTTACGGGAGCCACTGCTGTCTGGTGGGATGCCCTGAGCAACGCCCACGCCAACCCGGAGACAATCACTTGGGCTGAGTTCAAGGAAAGTTTCCGCTCTCACTACATCCCTGCTGGTGTAATGATGCTCAAAAGGCAGGAGTTTGAAGGTCTCCGCCAAGGGCAGAAAAGTGTGAATGAGTATCTCAACAGTTCATACAACTCTCCCGGTATGCCCCTGAAGATGTCAACTCAGATCGGAGGAAGCAGTACCTGTTCATGAGGGGGTTGAACAATGAGATCCAAGTTCAGCTCCTCAACAATGACTACGTAAGCTTCCAGAAGCTGGTTGACAAGGCCATAGTGGTTGAAAACAAGATCCGAGAGATCGAGCGAGAGTGCAAGAGGAAGATGCCATACCAGCCCCAAGGGAGCAACGTACGACCTAGGTACATGCCCCCTGCACCGCAGTATGGATCGACCACTCCTGCGTACCGCCCTGGTCAGCTACCACAGCAATAATTCGTTGCACCGGCACCACGCGTGCCCATGCCTCCTGCGCCCCGACCTAACAATGGCGCCCCTGTTCAAAACCCCCGCCCCAACGCACCTGCTGCCGTAGGCAACAGGGCATGCTTTGCATGTGGGGAGGTAGGCCACTTCGCGAACCAGTGCCCGAGGAGAGGCCCTGGACAGCAAGGTAACGTGCCCAAGCAGAACTCGCGACCGAACGGAGGAGAAAATCAAGGGAACCATGGACAGCAGAATTATGCTCGCGGCCACGTGAACCATGTCACTGCTGAGGAAGCACAACAGGCTGAGGACGTCGTAATTGGTATGTTCCTTGCCAACTCCAACCCAGACACCATCTTATTTGATTCTGGAGCATCGCATTCCTTTATATCATCCAAATATGTTGACAAACATCATCTACACGTATCCCACTTAGAATGTGCTATGTTAGTTAATTCTCCCGGAGGAGAAATGAGTACTAATATAGTATATCTGAAAATAAGCCTTAAAATAAGGGGGGTAGACTTCCTTGACAAACTTATTGTCTTGGACTCCCAAGGGATTGACATCATACTCGGAATGGATTGGCTAAGCAAGCACAATGGAGTAATCCAATGTGCTGAAAGGAGCGTGCAGTTGACAAACGAGCACAGTATTCGTGTCGAGTTTGAGTCAGCTGTCACACCCGGTTTTTCCGAAGAACAACCAAGTGAATGTCAAATGTATGCCAGGATCATTTTCTCATACATGTGATGACAAATAGTGAAGCATCATTTATTACAAGCCAGGTGTCGAATATAAATAAGTCTTACATAGCAAATGCCTCGATGGACAATAATAAGTTCATCACAAGTAAATGAACTAGCAGCGGAATATTATTCTTGAGGGCTCCGTCACAGGAGTTGCCCGGGGGGGTCTTCATGAACCTAGAAACCTTCTTCGGATCCAAAGTCTTGGTCATTATACACATCCTCATTATCTTGACCTGGGCAGCAATATAAACCAACAAATATGCAAGGTTGAGTACCGATGGTACTCAGCAAGAATGGGAAAGTTATATCATGCATGGCTAGAGCAAGGAGAGGTTGAACTCATGGTTAAAGCACTACGCAATTAATACCTATCACCTTAGCTTATTAAGCAACTACATTACTACATAGGTGAAATGGTCCCAATCTCCCAACCCATCATCATGATCAAATAATCCATAACATCATTTCCAATGTTAAGCTCCCCGCTTAACATTCACAACTTCCAAAGTCATCATCCTCTAATCATGAATAAGGCCAAGTCGCTCTTGACCGTGAGCACGGCTGTCGTGACAGTTTTGACTCTGCAGAGTTTGTACCACTGTACCCACATGTAGTGATTTCATCCCCCGTTGCTGGGTGGACTAAAAGAACCTCCATTATGCCAGTGGCCATAAACCACTCTTCACACTTCCCAGGTGTGTAGCCAGGAGATCACTACGAAGCCTTTACAAAGGGATTCCCGACGAGCGTGGGCCCACTGAGGTTTCACCCCTAACAGCATACAAGAGGATCCAACCCCGTTGCAGTGGCCCCCTCTTGAGCCTTGCGGTTCATATGGTAGTCCAGCTGACACCTATTCCGTGCACCATCCAACACACCCATACTACGCCGGGGATACACCTAATTAATTGGCTAAGCTGCCCCATCTCAGCATGTGGTTTGGCACGGTAAAGCTAGGTTACATGCTTCATGAACCGGTCCTTAGGATCCAGGCAAGTACTAAACACAAACCCGAGTCTCGTGCACCTAGCACACAACCAAAACATCCAACTTGCCTTGATCCCTACCTCTACATAACTCATAATATCTCATTCAAGAGTATGGCAAAAATACACTGATGATCCCATATCCCAAATATCCCATTCTAACCATGGCTAAGCATATGCATAATAATAAATGACATGATAAAATAAATCCCAACCCAAGCTACAAGGAAACAAGGTAATGCAATTCTAGGGAAACTTCCTAGCATGGGTTTCATATTTCATTTGACAATGCAAATAATTCTATCTACACATCCTAGCATAGGATCAAGGTGGTCAAGGACACTTGCCTCCTTCCTGCTGCTCTTGGAATGGGTAGTCCTGATCTTGGAAAGGAAGAACTTGCTCTGGAGCAGGTTCTACATCATACCATCACACATAGCAAAAGAAAAACAACACTCCATAAGACATAGTTCACACTTCCACTTCAAACAAATCACACATTCACATTTATGAAAGTCATTCACAATTATATGTGTTGTGGTTACTCTATGTGTGTTGATCTTTGGCTTACATGTACTTTTAATTATGTGTACATGATTCCTACTTTTATATTCACATTTATGCTTACATACAATATATATGAATTTCCAATTTAAATAAATTCCTTATATTTAATTACTACACCTTTTAGCTACCAAGTATGCATGAAAGGTATTTTACTACTCCATATGTGTCTTCAGAATTTCTACCAACCCTAAACTGAATTCTTGGATTTTAGAAACTTCATTTATCATTTACTAGTTGCTATATTTTCAGATTTATTTCCTATGCCTAAATATGAACTTTATTATGAAAATAACAAGTCACATCCTCTAAACAGAATAGGTTCTGCTCTAAAATATTTAATAATATAATTTTTGACCTTTTCCTCTGATGTAAACTATTTTACATTTATTTTCCCTATTTTCAGAACTATTCTTTACTTAAAAATGTGTCCCTGTAACTAATAAATGTGAATAATAAATTAAACAGATTCATTTCAGCCAAAAATCTATTTTTATCTCACTCCAAAGTTTTCTAAGTACTGAGAAAGTTTTTAATTTAAATTTGACAATATGTTTGTCCCACTTTTTAAATTTTAAATACTAGCCACATATTCAATTTCCTAAATTTAATACTAAACAGGGTTAAAAAGGTATACTCACCCCACTACAGGGCCTATAATATTATTTTCAGAATTTCCAGGGGTCTAGCTACACTTATCAGAGGAGTTTTTCCTAATTTTTATTAAGTCCAGGGGCTAAAATTGATTTTTAAATGAATTTACATGATTTTCTGAAGTTCCAGGGGCTAGATCAAAAACTTCCGGGGCTAGCTCTTATTTCCCGAGAACCCCAGGGGGTAGCACGTAAAATTTCCAGTCTTTATAACGCGGGGCTGATGTGGACCATCCGATTTAAAACAGACGGCTGAGATTGTAACATCGAACTGGTACGCGGGGATTTAAACTCTACCGTGTGATTTAAAATAAAAGGCGCACAAGCGGCAACGTCGCTCTGATCGAGCGCGGGCGGCGCTGCCCGGCGGCGCACGGTGGCGGGAGGCGGCGATCTCGCCGGAGAGTTTCGGATCTTCGTGAATTCTGCTAAAACTGTGATTTTATGGCATAGATCGGTAGAGGGGAGGTCGGGGATCTCACCTCGGGGGTTTTCTTGAGCTCGGAGGTCCTGGAAAGCGATCGGCGACGAGGTCCGAAGTGAAACCACGGCGAGGCTCGTCGGCGTAGTGTTTGAACCGCAAGGCACCGAGTTTTCTGCACCTGCGAGATTCCCCGGAGGCGGTGGATCAGAACCAGCGAGTTAGATCGGAATTTCCGAGCGTAGATTGGCCAGAATCAGCAAGGCTCGGGTTCTCAACGGAGTAAAAACAGCAGATCGCGTGAGAAAAACGGGATGAGGCCGGGGTTTTTATAGACGGGATAAGGGCGGCGTTCGGTTATGATTGAGTTTGCATCGCCTACGAACTGAATTCGGCGGGGATTCGCAGGAATCCAGGTCGGTTTTGATTCGGGGTAAGAGAAGTCCGGCCGATCGCGAGCACAGGCGCGAGGTAGAAGAACGGCTGGCGGGCCCCGCCTGTAAGTGGGAAGAATAGGGTGCGCACGCGGCTGCGGGCTTGCGCGGGGCTGGGTGGGCCGGCTGGTGGGTTTCGGCCCACTAGCCGGTTTTTTCTGTTTTGCTTTTTCTTTTTCTATTTCTTTTCTGTTTTTAGTTTAAATTGAATTCCAGTTTGAATTTAAATTGTTGCAAAACATGCAACACGTCCAAAAAATTTTAAATGCCCCTCTTAACAGGATTTTGGGGTGTTACAGCTCTACCCCCCTTAAAAGAAATCTCGTCCTCGAGATTGGTGGTTCTAAGAAAACAATTCCGGAAATTGTGCCTTGAGCTCATCTTCTCGCTCCCAGGTGGCTTCCTCTTCCGAGTGATGCTTCCACTGCACCTTGCACATCCGGATTCTTTTGTTTCTTGTGAGGCGTTCCATTGTTTCCAAAATCTTGGATGGTTGCTCGGCATAAGACAAATCCTCAGCTACGTCAACCTCATTCATGGGTAACACCTCTTCAGGCGTTTTCAAACATTTCTTGAGCTGTGACACATGAAATACATCGTGCACATCCGATAGGCGAGCCGGTAATTCTAGTTGATATGCCACTTCGCCTTTTCTCTCCAGAACTTGAAAGGGTCCGATGTATCGACGTGACAACTTCCCTTTCACCTTGAACCGACGATGTCCTCGGATAGGGGACACCTTGAGATAGACATAGTCTCCCACGTTGAAAACGAGCTCTCTTCTCCGCACATCGGCGTAGCTCTTTTGTCGTGTTTGTGCTATCCTCAAGTTGTTGCGAATTTCCCTCACTTTCGCCTCGGCTTTTTGTAGTACTTCGGGACCAAACACTTTACTTTCCCCCGTTTGGTTCCAAAATAGGGGAGTTCTGCACTTCCTCTCGTACAAAGCTTCAAACGGTGACATCTTCATACTAGCTTGATAGCTGTTGTTATAGGATAATTCCGCATACGGTAAGTTCTTGTCCCAACTCCGATTTTTTTAGTGCACATGCCCTCAGCATATCTTCAAGGATCGTATTGGTTCTTTCCGTCTGCCCGTCAGTTTGGGGATGATAGGCAGAACTAAAGTTCAGATGGGTTCCCATGGTTTCGTGCAACTTCTGCCAGAACCTTGAGGTGAACTGTGTCCCTCGATCCAACACAATCTTCTTTGGCACTCCATGGTAACACACGATCCTTGACATGTACAACTCTGCCAATTTGGATCCGTCGTAGCTTTCTTTCACGGGGATGAAATGAGCTACCTTGGTTAGCCTGTCAATGATGACCCATATTGAATCATATCTTGATTGGGTCCTAAGCAATCCCACTATGAAACCCATACCGATTTCTTCCCACTTCCATTCAGGCACATTGAGTGGTGCAATAATCCCGCGGGTCGTTGATGTTCTGCTTTCACCAACTGACATGTGTCACATAGGGCAACATGTTCCGCGACATCTCGCTTCATGCCATACCACCAATACCTGCTCTTGAGGTCCTGATACATCTTCGTACTCCCAGGATGAATGGAATAGTCATAATCATGAGCCTCCTTCAAAATCAATTCACGGATCTCCTTTACTTCTGGCACACAGATTCTTTTCCCGTGCCACACCGTTCCTTGTTCATCCTCTCTAAAACCAGGAGCTTTATTTTCCTTGATGAGTTGTCTGATCTCTTGTATCTTCTCGTCATTCTTTTGACCCTCGCGTATGTCTCGCTCTAGTGTGGAGTCCACTTCCATGGCGATGGCTTCACCACTATTTACCAGGCATAGATTGAGTCTTATAATCTCGTCCTCCAACTCTGCAGGCATGTCCTTCATGCTCAACTTATTGACCTGCACCTTCCGACTTAAAGCATCTGCCACGACGTTTGCTTTCCCAGGATGATAGTTGATGCCCACATCAAAGTCATTGATTAGCTTTAACCATCTCCTTTGTCTGAGGTTGAGATCTGGCTGTGTGAAAATGTACTTCAAACTCTTATGATCCGTATATATCTCTGTCCTCTTCCTCATCAAATAGTGTCGCCAGATTTTCAACGCGTGTACCACTGCGGCTAGTTCTAGGTCATGTGTAGGATAGTTTTTCTCGTGCTTCCGGAGTTGTCGGGATGCATAAGCCACGACATGCCCTTCTTGCATGAGAAGACATCCCAACCCGTTTCCAGAGGCATCGCAGTACACCGTAAAGTTCTTCTGCATATCTGGCATAACTAGCACAGGGGCTGTTGTCAATCTCTCCTTTAACTCAAGAAAGCTCGTCTCGCACTGTGGCGTCCATGCGAATGTGATTCCCTTCTCCAACAGTTTGGTAAGGGGTCTCGAGATCTTAGAGAATCCCTCAATAAACCGTCGATAGTATCCATCCAATCCCAAGAAGCTTCGAACTTCCCCGACATTTTTAGGGGTCTTCCACTTCTGTATATCCTCGATTTTGGCGGGATCCACAGAGATTCCTCCCTCCGAGATGTTATGTCCTAAGAAGGGAACTCTCCGTAGCCAAAACTCACACTTGCTCAACTTGGCATATAGTTGGTGTTCTCTCAGCCTTTGCAACACCAACCTTAGATGTTTCTCATGTTCTTCTTCATCTTTGGAGAAGACGAGAATGTCATCTATGAAAACCACCACAAATTTGTCCAGATATTCCATGAATACCTTGTTCATGAGATACATGAAGTATGCCAGGGTATTAGTTAGCTCGAAAGGCATGACAGTGTATTCATACAATACGTACCGAGATACGAAAGCTGTCTTGGGAATATCAGATTGCCTTATCTTAAGTTGGTGGTACCCCGACCTGAGATCAATTTTCGAGAACACACAAGCTCCCCTCAATTGATCAAACAAGTCTTCAATGTGGGGTAATTGGTACTTATTCTTGATGGTTACCTCATTCAAGGCACGGTAATCCATGCATAACCTTTGGGTTCCGTCCTTCTTGGGCACAAATATCACCGGAGCTCCCCATGGTGAGGAACTAGGGCGAATATACTCCTTCTCCGTCAATTCTCTCAAATGATCCTTTAGTTCTCCCAGCAGCTTGGAGTCCATCCGATAAGGTCTCTTCTATATCGGGGCTGTTCCAGTCACTAGCTCAATTGCGAATTCCACTTCACGATTGGGAGGCATACCTGGCAACTCCTCCGGAAAAACATCTGGATATTCCCTGATGGTCCTGATCTCCTCCACTTTCACCTCAACTTGATTTAATTTAATGTCCCTCCTAGGCTCTTGTATTGTTATGAACTTTACTCTTGTGCCGCTAGGGTGAGTTAGTTCCACCGTTCTGGTCGAACAATGGATGATTCCCTTATGTTTGGTCAACCAGTCCATACACAAAATAATATCTATCCCTTGTGAATCTATCACTATGAGGTTAGCAGTAAATACTACCCCATTAATGTCTAGGTTCACCTTAGGACACACTTGTCTTGTCCTTATTTCTTCGCCCGGAGAGTTTACGGCTAGCCTATGGTTCATTTGTGTTGTTGCTAGGTCATGCTTCTTAACAAACCCTTGAGCAATGAACGAGTGGGTAGCACCAGAATCAAACAGCAGGGTTGCAATGTGTAAATTGGCAGGGAACTTACCAACTACCATGTCGGGTGCCTCTTGCGCTTCCTCCATAGTGACGTGGTTCACCCGTCCTCTCATTACATTCTGCTGTTGCGGCTGCGTGGGCTTCTTCTTTGGGCACTTATGGGCGTAGTGCCTTACTTCACCACAGCTAAAACATTGCACCCCAACCTTAGGTGCCTGGCCTTTGTTGTCTTGGGGTTGGTTTGGGGGTCCTTGCACTACTGGTCGAGGTGGATATGCGGGGCGAGGTTGCTGTACAAACTGACGTTGTGGCTGTGCTGGTGCTGCCGGAGGCCTGTAGTTCAGGTTGTACCCTTTTGGTGCTGAGTAGGGTACCGCAGCACGGTTCGTCTGCCCTGCAGGTTGCTGCATCAGACGTGGGCGGGTGTTTTTTCCCTGAGGCTTGATGTGACCACCCGGCCTTCCTCTTATTCTCATTTTCCAAGGCCTTCAGCTTCCTTTCTACCACAAACGCTCTGTCCACCATCTTTTGGAAGCTTTCATACTCATTTGAGGACATTGCACACTGCATTTCTGCGGTAAGTCCTTCCACGAAACAATCTTGTTTCTGCTCATTAGTCTCTATGTCTCGTGGGGCATAACGGGATAGTTGAGTAAATTTAGTGAGGTATTCCCTCACCGTCATGTTTCCCTGCTGCAGTCCCAAGAACTCCTTCCTCTTGTTTTTGAGTTTACCTCTTGGGATGTAATGGTTGCGGAAGCTACGCTTGAACTCTTCCCAAGTGATGTTCTCAGGGTCATGATGGGCGGCCACATAGGCGGTCCACCAATCAGCAGCAGGTCCGTGCAATTGATGAGAGGCAAACAACACCCTCTCGTACCCTTGGCACTGTATGATCCTCATCTTGCTCTCAATGGTCTTAAGCCAATCATCTGCCTCCAGAGGATCAGCAGCACTTGCAAAATTTGGAGGTTGAGTTCCTAGAAACTCACTCAACCTTGGTTGGCGTGGTGCAGCTTGTGGAGGTGGAACTTGATGTAAGTTGGCCACCACTTGAGTCAAGTTCTGGATGAGCTGATTTTGATTCTCCAGCATTTGGTGGAGGGGATCAACTCCTTCACGGCGACCACCCCTGTCCTGGCCTCCAGAAAGATGAGGGTTGGAGGCCTCATCATTGTTGTTGGCGGGGTTGGCAGCACGTCCTTTTCCTCTTCCGGCCATCTGGCATGATCAACCAATGTTAATTTAAAGCATTACGTATCATCTTACTACTTTCACTTGTTTGTACTTTGAAGTGTTGAGGCTTTGTTATACTTCTATGAGGGTTCATATTTCACCCAAAATAAATGCACTATTATTTCATGTGGGTTCACACACCAAAGCAAAACAATCTGAAGACGAGGCTGTGGACAATTGCTCATGGCTTCCACAACTCACGTCACACACCAAGCATTAACACATCATTAACTAACGTAACGACTCGACAACCCGACATCCTTCTAATTTAAGGGAAAGGCTCTACGCTACTTGTTCTCTTGAGCTGGCTCCTCGGGATCTTCCTCATCATTTCGGCTGCCTTCTGACTCTGCTTTGTGTGGGGAGGCTGCTAGTGGAGAAGTGCGACGACGCATGATCGCTCGGCGATCTGGGGAGTCAGGAGTCCATGTATCGTTCACGGTGACAAACAGTTCATTCCCATCTCCTCTTTCTCTCGCCCTTAAGCAGGCTTGAAGCAACGCCTCGGTCTCCTTCAGGGTGTCACGAACATCCTAAATCTCCTGCTGACACTCCTGCAGTCGAGTGCTGAGCATAGCAGCATCCTCCAAGCAAAAGTCCATGTGCTCATGGGAAGTCCCTTGCTGCACTGGCGGGTACTTGTACTCCGTGGTACCACTCTCACGCTGGAGGATATACATGTACTCAGTCCTGTCCAGGTGTAGACGATAGATGTGACTCTGGCAGGTGATGGCCTCCCAGGTGACATCCTTTTCTGCATCGACCTGTGTCGCTCTACAAGCTGGAGAGCGGTGGATCTTAAGCAGCTGATTTTCGTGTATATTCCTCATCTCTGAACTCCATTCTTCCCTCTTCTCACGGATGGTCCTGGTGGATTTATAGTGGATGATTAGCTTGCCCGTATTGCCGGCGGCTTCGAGCATACGTCGAAGACGGCGCAACAAGCCTCCTACTGCCAATCCGTAGGAAAGGTACGTCACCGGACGGCTCTCCTCTCTTTCGGCAAGGGCAACTACGGGAACTCTACCTCCTATGGACTTGCGAGCGGTGCGAATCATGCGAACCATCTAAAACAAAAAGCATTTAAACTTAGGTTAGTTAAACTTTTAAACAAAATCCTATTTTGAATGAAAGTTGGGGTAAGATGAAGAAAGTGACTCCATTAAATAACACTTTTCAACACACACCTTGTAAAAATAGTTTTTAAGAAAATAAGGCACTTAAATACGTCCATTTCTACCTAGGTCCACATTCCTACGGGCAACCTTGGCTCTGATACCACTTCTGTCACACCCTGTTTTTCTGAAGAACAACCAAGTGAATGTCACATGTATGCCAGGATCATTTTCTCATACATGTGATGACAAATAGTGAAGCATCATTTATTATAAGCCAGGTGTCGAATATAAATAAGTCTTACATAGCAAATATCTCGATGGACAATAATAAGTTCATCACAAGTAAATAAACTAGCAGCGGAATATTATTCTTGAGGGCTCCGTCATAGGAGTTGCCCGGGGGGTCTCCATGAACCTAGAAACCTTCTTCGGATACAAAGTCTTGGTCATTATACACCTCTTCATTATCTTGACCTGAGCAGCAATATAAACCAACAAATATGTATGGTTGAGTACCGATGGTACTCAGCAAGAGTGGGAAAGTTATATCATGCATGGCTAGAGCAAGTAGAGGTTGAACTCATGGTTAAAGCACTACGCAATTAATACCTATCACCTTAGCTTATTAAGCACCTACATTACTACATAGGTGAAATGGTCCCAATCTCCCAACCCATCATCATGATCAAATAATCCATAACATCATTTCCAATGTTAAGCTCCCCGCTTAACATCCACAACTTCCAAAGTCATCATCCTCTAATCATGAATAAGTCCAAGCCGCTCTTGACCGTGAGCACGGCTGTCGTGACAGTTTTGAATCTGCAGAGTTTGTACCACTGTACCCACATGTAGTGATTTCATCTCCCGTTGCTGGGTGGACTAAAAGAACCTCCATTATGCAAGTGGCCACAAACCACATTCACACTTCCCAGGTGTGTAGCCAGGAGATCACTACGAAGCCTTTACAAAGGGATTCCCGACGAACGTGGGCCCACTGAGGTTTCACCCCTAACAACATACAAGAGGCTCCAACCCCGCTGCAGTGGCCCCCTCTTGAGCCTTGCGGTTCATATGGTAGTCCAGCTGACACCTATTCCCCGCACCATCCAACACACCCATACTACGCCGGGGATACACCTAATTAATTGGCTAAGCTGCCCCATCTCAGCATGTGGTTGGCACGGTAAAGCCAGGTTACATGCTTCGTGAACCGGTCCTTAGGATCCAGGCAAGTACTAAACACAAACCCTAGTCTCGTGCACCCAGCACACAACCAAAACATCCAACTTGCCTTGATCCCTACCTCTACATAACTCATAATATCTCATTCAAGAGTATGGTAAAAATACACTTATGATCCCATATCCCAAATATCCCATTCTAATCACGGCTAAGCATATGCATAATAATAAATGACATGATAAAATAAATCCCAACCCAAGCTACAAGGAAACAAGGTAATGCAATTCTAGGGAAACTTCCTAGCATGGGTTTCATATTTCATTTGACAATGCAAATAATTCTATCTACACATCCTAGCATAGAATCAAGGTGGTCAAGGACACTTGCCTCCTTCCTGCTGCTCTTGGAATGGGTAGTCCTGATCTTGGAAAGGAAGAACTTGCTCTGGAGCAGGTTCTACATCATACCATCACACATAGCAAAAGAAAAACAACACTCCATAAGACATAGTTCACACTTCCACTTCAAACAAATCACACATTCACATTTATGAAAGTCATTCACAATTATATGTGTTGTGGTTACTCTATGTGTGTTGATCTTTGGCTTACATGTACTTTTAATTATGTGTACATGATTCCTACTTTTATATTCACATTTATGCTTACATACTATATATATGAATTTCCAATTTAAATAAATTCCTTATATTTAATTACTACACCTTTTAGCTACCAAGTATGCATGAAAGGTATTTTACTACTCCATATGTGTCTTCAGAATTTCTACCAACCCTAAACTGAATTCTTGGATTTTAGAAACTTCATTTATCATTTACTAGTTGCTATATTTTCAGATTTATTTCCTATGCCTAAATATGAACTTTATTATGAAAATAACAAGTCACATCCTCTAAACACAATAGGTTCTGCTCTAAAATATTTAATAATATAATTTTTGATCTTTTCCTCTGATGTAAACTATTTTACATTTATTTTCCCTATTTTCAGAACTATTCTTTACTTAAAAATGTGTCCCTGTAACTAATAAATGTGAATAATAAATTAAACAGATTCATTTCAGCCAAAAATCTATTTTTATCTCACTACAAAGTTTTCTAAGTACTGAGAAAGTTTTTAATTTAAATTTGACAATATGTTTGTCCCACTTTTTAAATTTTAAATACTAGCCACATATTCAATTTCCTAAATTTAATACTAAACAGGGTTAAAAAGGTAAACTCACCCCACTACAGGGTCTATAATATTATTTTCAGAATTTCCAGGGGTCTAGCTACACTTATCAGAGGAGTTTTTCCTAATTTTTATTAAGTCCAGGGGCTAAAACTGATTTTTAAATGAATTTACATGATTTTCTGAAGTTCCAGGGGCTAGATCAGAAACTTCCGGGGCTAGCTCTTATTTCCCGAGAACCCCAGGGGGTAGCACGTAAGATTTCCAGTCTTTATAACGCGGGGCTGACGTGGACCCTCCGATTTAAAACAGGCGGCTGAGATTATAACATCGAACCGGTACGAGGGGATTTAAACTCTACCGTGCGATTTAAAATAAACGGCGCACAAGCGGCCACGTCGCTCTGATCGAGCACGGGCGGCGCTGCCCGGCGGCGCACGGCGGCGGGAGGCGGCGATCTCGCCGGAGAGTTTCGGATCTTCGTGAATTCTGCCTAAACCTGTGATTTTATGGCATAGATCGGTAGAGGGGAGGTCGGGGATCTCACCTCGGGGGTTTTATTGAGCTCGGAGGTCCTGGAAAGCGATCGGCGACGAGGTCCGAAGTGAAACCACGGCGAGGCTCGTCGGTGCTGTGTTTGAACCGCAAGTCACCGAGTTTTCTGCACCTGCGAGGTTCCCCGGAGGCGGTGGATTAAGACCAGCGAGTTAGATCGGAATTTCCGAACGTAGATCGGCCAGAATTTGCCGCAGAGGGCTCGGGTTCTCACCGGAGTAAAAACAGCAGATCGCGTGAGAAAAACTGGACGAGGCTGGGGTTTTTATAGACGGGGGAAGGGCGGCGTTCGGTTATGATTGAGTTTGCATCGCCTACGAACTGAATTCGGCGGGGATTCGCAGGAATCCGGGTCGGTTTTGATTCGGGGTAAGAGAAGTCCGGCCGATCGCGGGCGCGGGCGCGAGGTAGAAGAAGGGCTGGCAGGCCCCGCCTGTCAGTGGGAAGAAGAGGGCGCGCGCGTGGCTGCAGGCTTGCGCGGGGCTGGGTGGGCCGGCTGGTGGGTTTCGGCCCACGGGCCGGTTTTTTTTCTGTTTTCCTTTTTCTTTTTCTATTTTTTTTCTGTTTTGAGTTTAAATTGAATTCCAGTTTGAATTTAAATTGTTGCAAAACATGCAACACGTCCAGAAATTTTTAAATGCCCCTCTTAACAGGATTTTAGGGTGTTACATCAGCCCAGCAAACCACTGAAGGGGCAAATCTGAACCACATTGAAGGAGTAGCATTGGACAGTATTCCGGTGGTTCGAGAGTTTTCGGACGTGTTCCCGGAAGAGCTTCCAGGTATGCCACCTGACCGGGACATTGAGTTTGCCATAGAGTTGATATCCGGAACTGCACCCATAGCCAAAAGACCTTATAGGATGGCCGTCAATGAGCTAGTTGAACTCAAGAAGCAAATTCAAGAACAGTTGGAGAAGGGTTTTATCCGTCCAAGCTCGTCACCATGGGGAGCTCCGGTGCTCTTCGTAGACAAGAAGGATGGAACCCAAAGGATGTGCGTGGACTATAGGTCTCTCAACGAGGTGACAATTAAGAACAAATACCCTCTACCCCGTATAGAGGACCTGTTCGACCAAATGAAAGGAGCCCGAGTGTTCTCCAAGATTGATCTTCGGTCGGGATACTTCCAGCTGAAGATTAAGCCCTCCGATATATTTAAGACAGCCTTTCGGACACAGTATGGTTCGTATGAATATACCGTTATGTCTTTTGGATTGACGAATGCACCCGCATACTTCATGTACCTTATGAACAAGGTTTTCATGCAGTACTTGGACAAGTTCGCCGTGGTTTTCATCGACGATATTGTGGTGTATTCAAAAGGTGAGGAGGAGCATGAAGAATATTTGAAATTGACCCTGCAGAAGTTGCGTGAGCATCAATTGTATGCCAAGCTCAACAAGTGTCAGTTTTGGCTAAAGGAAATATCTTTCCTAGGCACATTATCTCCAAGGAAGGGGTATCGGTTGATCCTGGAAAGGTGAGAGATGTTCTGAAGTGGGACCAACCGAAGAGCATGAGGGATATTCGGAGTTTCCTTGGGATGGCAGGATACTATCGGCGCTTCATTAAAGACTTCTCTAGGGTATCAAAACCTATGACGGAGTTGCTAATGAAGGGAAAGGTCTTTCAATGGACACCAGCCTGCCAGGAATGTTTTGAGGAACTCAAGAAAAGGCTAACCACAGCACCAGTTCTGGTATTGCCAGACGTAAGCAAGAGCTTTGACATATATTGTGACGCATCCAGACAGGGGCTCGGATGTGTGCTCATGCAGGAAGGACAAGTGGTAGCCTATGCCTCACGGCAACTAAAGAAGCCCGAGCTTAACTATCCTACACATGACTTGGAGTTAGCAGCACTGGTGCATGCATTGAAGATTTGGAGACATTATATCCTTGGTCATCGATGTGAGATCTATACGGATCATAAAAGCCTCAAGTACATATTCACACAAACGGACTTGAATTTGAGGCAATGTCGATGGTTAGAACTCATCAAGTATTATGATGTTGGAATCAACAACCACCCCGGGAAGGCCAATGTAGTCGCTGATGCATTGAGCAGAAAGGGAGCATGTCACCAACTCACGGTTCGGGAGCTACCACCCGAACTACGTAAGGAGTTCGAACGGTTACACCTCGGATTCTTGAATAACCTGAAAATGATAGAGATCCACTCCTCATTGGAACAAGAAATAAGAGAGGGCCAAGAAACGGACGAGGAGATCAAGGAAAGAATCCAACAAGGAATAGAGAAGGATTTCAAGGAGGATGAAAAGGGTACGCTTTGGCTAGGAAAAAGGATTTGTGTGCCGAACATAAGACATCTCCGCGACATGATATTGAAGGAGGCACATGATTCCCCCTATTCCATACATCCCGGAAGCACCAAAATGTACAAGGACTTGAAAACTTGTTATTGGTGGGATGGTATGAAGAGGGATATAGCCGAATACGTTGCCCTATGTGACACATGCCAACGGGTGAAGGCCGAACATCAAAAACCCGCTGGAATGTTGCAACCTTTGAAAATACCCGAATGGAAGTGGGAGGACATCAGCATGGATTTCATCGTCGGATTGCCATGTATTCAGTCGGGATACGACTCCATCTAGGTCATTGTGGACCGATTGACGAAAACCGCCCATTTTCTTCCTGTAAAGGCCAGTTACAATGTTGCACAATTGACAGAGTTGTACATAGAGCAGATCGTGTGCCGTCATGGAGTCCCGAATTTTGTACGTAAAGGAAAGGGTCACCCGGAACAAGGTGATTCGATGGTGCAAGGTACAATGGAGTCACCACACCGAAGCTGAAGCCACATGGGAGCGTGAAGAAGATATCAAGGCAGAATTTCCCCATCTATTTTCTACTAACGAATCTCGAGGGCGAGATTCATTTTAAGGGGGGTAGATTTGTGACACCCTCATCTCGGGTGCCAGCATATGTTCATGCTTTATGAAGAGGAAACATTTTTAAGAAAAGAAGGAACAGAGAAAAATATCAAAGGAATAGCCAATGAGAGCCGAATCCAGCTTTCAGAAAGCGCCGAAGAAAACTCACCGCGGCCGCTGGCCACGTGGCATGTTCGGAGCTCATCCCTGCGAAGTAGGGAGAAGCCGCCGCCAAACTGGCTACGTGGCAGGCTCGTGGCTCATCTCTACAAAGGGGAGAGGTCCGATCCCGTGGGACACGTGTTGCCCACGGAGCTAGCCTCTGCGGAAGAAGCAAAGGCATTTCCGCTGGACATGTGTCATCCTCGGAGCTAGTCCTTGCAGAAGTCAGAGGACCAGTCCCACGGGATACGTGTCAATCTCGGAGCCCATCTCCGAGAGATCCTGTTCTATTGGACACGTGTCGCCACCGGAGCTTATCTCCGGGAGGTCTGTTCGCTACTGGACACGTGTCGACCTCAGGGCATGTCCCTGAAGAAAGAAGAGAGGAAAAGACCGGCGCCAACACGTGGCATGCGTGGAGCTTACCTCCAAAGGAGGGGGAGGTCTCAGTCGATTGACACGTGGCACAACCGGAGCTCGTCTCTGCGGAAAAGGAGATACCAGGCCCCGGAAGGACACGTGGAGCCTCCGGAGCTCATCACCGCGAAGGTAACGAGTTCTGGGGCAGTTGTACGAGCAAGAATACCGGTACGTAAAGGAAACCGACCTAAATTCCACAACGTTACCGCACCAAATCAACTAAAGATAAGATGATCGGATCCAACGACGATCTGAATAAGGCTCTTACTCGGGATACAATCAGATTAGGACTCTTATCTTCCCGATTATAAATAGAACCCAGAACCTCTGGCCGAAACCACAGACTTCTTTTTCCAAATCCTGAGCCGATGACTTAGAGCCCTAGCCCTAACTCGCCGAGAAAGCCATCGACGAAGCGCAACAAGGGAGATCATCGGACGAGAACCAAGCGGTCTGAGGAGGACCTCGAAAACTCAGAATGGTGTAAGGTAGGACTTCGACACCACCCTACGGCATTATTGTATTTCCCTTGCATCTGTTCTTTGATTCCATTCGAACAGAAGCCTTCTCGTGGACAGATCACTTGATGATCAGAATGGTCTAAAGACCAGATCATTGCCACGTCCACCTTTGATCCGAACACTTCTGTCCATGCAAGCCATGCAAGAACACACCATTCTAATAAAAATCATAGGATAACCTGCATATGCATCATCGCATCTAGTTTAAGGTTTGTGCATTGATTGATGTGAATCTTGTATGCACGTAATCCTATCTAGCAGGACAAGCTCAGAGAGCTGTCTACGACGAACTGCAGCAACCAGGTTTTGAGATTCAAGAACAACCAGAACCGCAAGAACAAGGCAAGTGCTCCTTGACCATATTGATCCTATGTTTGAGTAAAACTTTTTTGTTTTGCAAAAAGGTGTGCGTACTGAGTCAAACACGACGGGAAACCCTTTTATAGGAGTTTACTAGTTTTGGTTAAACCACCCTTGTCGCCTGGGAAGTTTATGAGTCGGGTATGGTTTTTGATTTATGCTTCGCTGAGTCTATGGGATTGGGAAGCAAGATAGATGTATCTAGCTAACTGCACTCGTGATGATAATGAGAAACTGATGATGTTAATGAACATGGATTGGAGGGAGATCTTGGCAAGCCTGGGTTTATTAATGAGGTAGCATGAGATGGTGGTTTTACTTGCCGTAGATCTAAGGACCGGTTCATGCATGCACATGCCAGGATAACAGTGCCACCACAAGGCCAAGTATGGGTGTGGCTTAGCTGAGTAATTAGGTAAGATGCTAGAGTGTTATGGACTGTGGAAGGCGCGGGGAATGGGAGTCGAGTGAGGACTGCCCAGGGAACTGCATGGCACAAGAGGGGGCCTGTGGGTGGGAGAATTGGAGATTCTAGCCTGCTGGTGAAAACATAGTGAGTCCATACATCTAGTAACCCCTTTGTAAAGGCTATTTTGTGATCTCTTGGTCATACACCGATGGTCATGTACTGGTATAATGGAGGTTCTGCAGTCGCCGACGGGTGACGAAATCACAAACTTGTGGGTAAAGAGGTGCAAACTCTGCAGAGTCTAAAACTATCATGATAGCCAAGATTACGGTCACGAGCGCCTGGCGAAACTGCCATGGTTAGTTGGGATGGTTATTGGGATGGTTATTGGGAAGGTTATTTGTTTGGTTATGGTTTGGTTGTTGGGACTATTGAGTCTGGGTGATGAGATGGTTGCATGACTGTTGAGTCATGGCAGCGAGTTTGGTCTCGGTGTGAGACGAGGTTGTTTTATGAGATGAGATGGTAGCGAATATGAGAAGGTATTCGTGAGATGGTAGCAAATACGAGGAGGTATTCGTGTGTATGAACAAAGGATTGGTTAATGTTCGGATGGAACACAGGAAGTGATGGAGGTATGTTGGTGATTTAATACATGCTGGGATTACATTCATCTAAAGTTAAGTTGCTGTTTTATCATGGTTTTACAAATCTGCTTTTCTGCAAATAAGCCTTTTTATACCTACCTTGTTTATGAAGCTGCATATCATGTGTTTTCCCGCACTTGCTGAGTACATCATTGTACTCAAACTTGCATTATTACTTCATCATCAACAGCAGGAGAAGCCTACTATGAATACCAAGTGGAGCATTATGGCGTGTGATCTATTCTCAACCTTGCCTGTGGAGGGAGTAGAGATGGAGCCACTTCTGCTTAGATTTGCATCCGCATTAGTTTTTGCTTCCGCATTAGAATAAAGACTTCCGCTACATTGAAATAAGACTTCCGCTGTGAGCATGAGTCCAAGACTCATGAGACATTGTAACAAACCCTGTTATTCGTGGTAATATATAAATCTGAATTCAGTTTATGGAACGTATGTGTATGTGTGATGAACATCCTGGGCACACATATGCATTAGTTCTCGGTTCCGTGGTTTTCCACAGAATTGAGGGCGTCAGACCAACAGTAACGGACCTCCCGGAGATGAGCTCCGAGGTTGACATGTGTCCATCAGCGTCAGACCTCCGGGAGATGAGTTCCGGAGGTGACATGTGTCCAATGGTGTCGGACCTCCTGGAGATGAACTCCGGAGGTGACAAGTGTCCTATAGGACCGGACCTCTCGGAGATGAGCTCTGAGAGCGACACATGTCCCGCGCGGCTGGTCCTCTCTTTCCGCAGGGACTAGCTCCACAGCCGACACTTGTCCTGCAGGACTGACCTCGCTTCTCCGCAGAGGCTAGCTCCGGGGCAACACGTGTCCCACGGGGTTGGACCTCGCCCTTTGCCGCAGGGATGAGCCCTGTGCCTGCCACATAGCAAGTTCAGCGGCGGACCTCCCCCCCTTTGCGGAGATGAGCTCTGAACACGCCACGTGGCCTGCGAGCCGCGGGAGTTGTGTTCCGCGCTCTCTGTGAACTGGTTTTGGCTCTTTTTGGCTATCTTTTTAATATTTTCTCTATTTCTACTTATTTCAAAATGTTTTCTACACATAAAATTTGAATATATGCAGAACCCAAAAATGAGGGTGTCACAAATCTACCCCCCTTAAATTGAATGTTGCCCTCGAGATTCGCTAGTGGAGAATAGATGAGGAAATTCTGCCTTCTCGGCTGTTAGCTGGGCTGACTCAAACTCGATATGAGTACCGTGCTCGTTTGTCAATTGCACACTTCTCTTAGCACAGTGGATTACTACGTTGTGCTTGCTTAACCAATCCATTCCGAGTATTATGTCAAACCCTTGGGAATCCAAGACAATGAGGTTGGCAAGGAAGTCTACCCCCCTTATTTTAAGTTTTACTTTTGGACACACTATATTAGTCTTCATCTCTCCACCGGGGGAATTAACCAACATAGTATATTTCAAGTTTGATATGGGTAGATTATACTTGGCAACATACTTGGATGATATGAAAGAATGTGATGCTCCAGAATCAAATAGAATGGTGGCTGGTATGGAGTTGGCAAGGAACATACAATTATGACGTCCTCAGCCTGCTGCGCTTCCTCAGCAGAGACATGGTTCACGTTACCACGAGCGTAGTTCTGCTGTTCATGGTTTCCTTGCTGTCCAGGACCTCTCCTCGGGCACTAGCTCATAAAGTGTCCCATCTCCCCGCACGCAAAGCATGCCCTGTTGCCCACGGCAGCAGGTACGTAGGGTCGGGGGTTCTGAACAGGAGCGCCCATGTTTGGGCGGGGCGCACGAGGCAAAGGCACACGAGGTGCTTGTGCAACGGGTCATTGTTGTGGTGGCTGATTAGGGCGATATGCAAGAGCGGTCGATCCATACTGCGGTGCAGCTGGGGGCATGTACCGAGGACATTCATTACTCCCTTGTGGCTCGTATTGCATCTTCCTTTTGCCCTCTTGCTCAATCTCTCGGATCTATCTTTCCACCACTATGGCCTTGTGAACCAGCTTCTGGAAGCTAGCATAGTCATTGTTGAGTAGTTGAACATGGATCTCATTGTTCAACCCTATCATGAACAGGTAATGCTTCCTGTGGTCCGAGTTTACATCTTCAGGGGCATACCTTGAAAGCTGCGTGAACTTGTTGAGGTACTCGTTCACGCTTTTCTTGCCCTGGCGCAGACCTTCGAACTCCTGCCTTTTGAGCATCATTATTCCAGCAGGGATGTAATGACAGCGGAAATTCTCCTTGAACTCCGTCCAAGTAATAGTCTCCTAGTCGATGTGAGCGTTACAAAGGGCATCTCACCAATTAGCGGCAGCTCCCACAAATTGGTGCGATGCAAAGAGAACCTTCTCTCTGTTATTGCACTGAACTATGGCAAGCTTCTTCTCCATGGACTTCAACCAGTCGTCGGCCTCCATGGGATCGTTAGGTTGAGCAAAAGTGGGTGGTTGAGTCCTCATGAACTCTCCCAGCCTGTTGTGAGCCGGTGGTGGTGGCGGTGGTGGTCGCGGTGGTGCCGGAACAGGGTTGTTGTTGTTGTCCTGCAGCTGATCCAATGTTTGGATCATGGTTTGCATAAGCTGATTCTGCATGGCCATTAACCGTTCCAGGTTGTTTTCACCAGCTCTGGGGTTAACAGGAACTTCATTGTGGCCATCCTCTTGGTTGCCACGGACGTTCCTCCCTTGACGCCCGGCGTTTCTTCTCACCATCTTTGAGAGAGATTTGGATAGAATAGAGGTTCGGAAGTTTAGATGATCCCTCCCAACTATATGGGTCAAGGTGGATGGACTATATATATTAGCCCATATGAGGATGTGAACAAGTGCCGAGGCATCTCACACCTCTTTCTACTTATGTGTGGATATGGACAACGGTTGAGACGTCCCACAACTCACACTAAGCACACAATCACAAGCAATCATCACAAGGTTCAGCACACAACTCCTATTCAAGGATTATTCAATGGGGGTCCTGTAGCATCTTGGGGTGACACCAATCTGTGATTTCACCCTATAGTCAAGGTGGTTTGAGGTGATACCAATCTATGATCCAACTATGGCTTCTCCTAGGCTTGCATCCGATGTCAAGGTAGTTCCAATGCCAATCTATGCATCCTAGGCTTGCATCCTATGAACAGCGTGGCTTCCAATACCAATCTGTTACTAGGGGTGCGTCCTACAGTCAACGTGGCTTTATAACCAATCTGTAATCATTAGAGGTTTGTGGCCTACAGTCAACCGTGGTAGCTTGGTACCAATCTATGGATTGTACCAATCTGTGACTAGGCATGGCAGCTCTAATATCAATCTGTGACCTATCTAGGTGTGTGATCTACGATCAACCCATGGTAGGTTGATACAAATTTTGTGTTTTCTATCTAGGCGTGTAACCTACCGTCAACCCGTGGCTCCGATACCAATCTGTGACGCTGTGGCGGACCGGGATCCGCTCATCCAGGATCGCAGAGGGTGGTGCCACACGATGCGACACCCGACAGCACATATTATAAGGGTACATTGTATTACATAGAAAAACAAACTTAAACTGTATAAAGTAGTACACTGTTCAGTTACAAACTAATGTATACATTACACAGTGGAAGTTAAATTTGTACAACCCACGGTCGCCTATCTAGCAAAAGTTGGTTGCCCAGCCCTAGGGAAACCCACACTAGCTGCACGTCTCAGCTCAGCGTGGCGTGTACGGCTCCCACTCAGCCGTAGTCCCCGACGGAGGGTAACCCTCGCCGGTGGACTCGTAACCCGAGTCCATGGGTGGCTCCTCACCTGCGAAACACTTAATCAGCAACCATGAGCACGATGGCTCAACAAGACTTAACCGACTCACCTAGGCATGAAACTCTACATGTGGTGTACAACGAACATGACACGGTAATATTGCAGCAAACGGACATGCCTATAAGTTCATCCTTTGTTCATCTTTTAGCCACAAGTTAACAGTTCATGAATCTGAAATTTAGTAAGCAATATTTGGTGGCACATACGTAGCAATACAATTATATCAGACAGCAGAATTGAATCATAGCATTCCGTAAATTATCTACGTTACGACGCAGTGAACAAGCGGTACTCGCCACCGTGAGGGACGGCGAATGGACTCGATATACAC
The DNA here is from genome assembly GCA_030760725.1 of Neostapfia colusana. Lineage (NCBI taxonomy): Eukaryota > Viridiplantae > Streptophyta > Magnoliopsida > Poales > Poaceae > Neostapfia > Neostapfia colusana. The sequence continues at coordinate 94,509,707 of JASWHV010000007.1, read as the reverse complement.
CTGCAGGGATACCCAAAGAGCACGTCACGTACGCCCACCCGTGGAGCTGCACAGCACGCTCACTCGATGCCGTACGGGACAATCTTTCACCCAACAGCCCAAACGTCGAACCGGTCGCACCGAAACGGACAGGAGGTTCCCTACACGGAGCATCTCTCTATGCCCGTTAGCAGATTTCCACCTTGCTGCCCTCAACCTACACCTATAAATCGGTGTGCTAAGCCTCGACGCCTAGAGGTTTAGGTTACATCGGTTTATCGGGGCCCATATTATGACACCCTCATTTTTGGTTTCTGCATGTATTCATGTTTCATGTAGAGAAAACATTTTTAAAGAAGTAGGAACAGAGAAAATATCAAAAGATAGCCAAAAAGAGCCGAATCCAGTTCACAGAGAGCGCCGAAGAAAACTCCCGCGGCCCGCTGACCACGTGGCGTGTTCGGAGCTCATCCCTGCGAAGTGGGGAGAGGTCTGCCGCTAAACTGGCTACGTGGCAGGCTCGGGGCTCATCTCCGCAAAGGGGGAGAGGTCCGACCCTGTGGGACACGGGTTGCCCCCGGAGCTAGCCTCTGCGGAGAAGCGAAGGCAGTTCAGCAGGACACATGTCACCTTCAGAGTTAGTCACCACGGAAATCAGAGGACCAGTCGCGCGGGATACGTGTCGATCTCGGAGCTCACCTCCGAGAGGTCTGGTTCTATTGGACACATGTCGCCACCGGATCTTATCTTTGGGAGGTCCGACACTGTTGGACATGTGTCTACCTCGGAGCTCGTCTATGGGGAAAAAGGAAAGTCCGGCGCTACTTGACACGTGGCATTCATGGAGCTCACCTCCGAAGGGAAGGAGGTCCGGAATGGATACGTGGCACACCCGGAGCTACCTCCGGAGAGTGGGAAGGATTGGCACTGACACGTGGAATGTGCGGAGCCACCTCCAAATAAGAGAGGAGGTCCCGACCGCCAGTATACGTGGCGCACGCGGAGCTCGCTTCCGAAGGAGAGGGAGGTCTCACTCGCTTGACATGCGGCACAACCGGAGCTCGTCTCTGCGGAAAGGGGGAGACCAGGCCCCGGTGGACACGTGGAGCTTCCGGAGCTCATCACCAAGGAGGTAACGAGTTCTGGAGCGGTTTTTGGATTCTGTTCGCGTAGAAATATCGGTACGGAGGAGAAACCGACCTGAATTCCACAATGTTACCGCACCAAATCAACTCAAGATAAGTTGTTAAGATTCAACGATAATCTGAATAGGACTCTTATTCGCGATACAATCAGATTAGTACTCTTCTTCTCCCAATTATAAATAGAAGCCAGAACCTTTGGCCAAAAACCACAAACTTCTTTTCGAACTCCTGAGCCGACGACTTAGAGCCTAGCCCCAACTCGCCGAAGTAAACCCATCGCCGGAGTTCAGTCGAGGAAGATCGCCAGAAGAGAGTCCCAATGATCTGTCTGATTTGAGAAGGACCCCGAGATCAAGGAGAACGTAAGGTAGGTCTCCAATATCACCTTACGGCATCATCGTGTTTTCTTTGCATTTGTTCTTCGATTCCTTTCGAATAGAAACTTTCTCGTGGACAGATCACTTGTTGATTGGGTTGATCTAAAAGACAAGGTCATCGCCACGTCCACGTTTGATCCGAACACCTCTGATCATCATAAAATCCATGCAAACCATGCAGGAACACGTATGAACTGATCTAATAAAAACTGATCGTAGGATAGCATGCATATGCATCATCGCATATAGTTAAAGTTTGTACATGATATTGATTGCTGTGGATCTTTTATGTGTGTGATCCTTTATAGAAGGACAAGCTCAGGGAACTTTCTACGACGAGCTGCAACAACAAGGTTTCGAGATCCAAGAGCAACCGGAACCGCAAGAACAAGACAAGTGCCCCTTGACCATATTGATCCTATATTTTGGGAAAAAACTCTTTTGTTTTGCGAAAAGGTGTGTGTGCTGAGTCAAACATGATGGGAAACCCTTTTATAGGAGTTTACTAGCTTTGGTTAAAGCACCCTTGTCGCCAGGGAAGTTTATGAGTTGGGTATGATTTTTGTTTTATGCTTCGCTGAGTCCATGGGATTGGGAAGCGAGATAGATGTGTTTAGCTAACTGCACTCATAATGATAATTAGAAACTGATGTGGTTAATGAACATGGATCAGAGGGAGATCTAGGCAATACTGGGTTTGAGAATGAGGTAGCATGAGATGGTGGTTTACTTGCCGTAGATCTAAGGACCGGTTCATGCGAGCACATGCCAGGATAACAGTGCCACCACAAGGCCAAGTATGGGTGCGGCTTAGCTGACTAATTAGGTAAGTTGCTGGATCGATATGGACTGTGGAAGGCGCGGGGAATGGGAGTCGAGTGAGGACTGCCCTGGGAACTGCATGGCACAAGAGGGGGCCCGTGGGTGGCAGAATTGGATATTCTAGCCTGCCGGTGAAACCTTAGTGAGTCCATACATCTACTAACCCATTTGTAAAGGCTATTTTGTGATCTCTTGGCCATACACCGATGGTTGTGTACTGGTATAATGGAGGTTCTGCAGTCGCTGACGGGTGACGAAATCACAAACTTGTGGGTAAAGAGGTGCAAACTCTACAGAGTCTAAAACTATCATGATAGCCGAGCTTACGGTCACGAGCGCCTGGCCAACTTCCATGATTAGTTGGGATGGTTATTGGATATGGTTATCGGATGGTTATTGGATATGGTTATTGGTTATGGTTTTGGATGGTTTGGTTTTCGGGACTATTGAGTCCGGGTGATAAGATGGGTTGCATGACTGTTGAGTCATGGCAACAAGGTTGGTCTCGGTTGGAGACGAAGTTGTTTATGAGATGAAATGGTAGCAAATACGAGATGGTATTCGTGAGATGGTAGCGAATATGAGGAGGTATTCGTGAGCAAGAATGAGGTTGATTGATGACTGGTTGTGACATGGAAGGTAATGAACATAATGGAGGTTTGATTGGTATTTTAATACATGTTGGGGTTACATTCACTTAAAGATGAGTTGCTGTTTTATCATGGTTTTGATAAATAACTTTGCTTTCTGCAATGAGCCTTTTTTTACCTTCCTTGTTATGAGCTACATATCATATTTTTCCGCATTTTCTGGGTACATCATTGTACTCAAACTTGCATTATTTCATCATCAGCAACAGGAGAAGATTTCTATGAAGACCAAGTGGAGGATTAGGCGCGTAATCTGTTCTCAACCTTGCCTGTGGGGATGGAGTATAGATGGAGCCATTGCTGCCTAGAACTGCTTCCGCATTAGTTAAATTGCTTCTGCATTAGGATAAAGACTTCCGCTGCATAGAAATAAAGACTTCCGCTGTGAGCATGAGTCCAAGACTCATGAAACATTGTAATAAACTCTATTTTCGTGGTTATATACATTATGAAGTCAGTTTGTGGAACTTATGTGTATGTGTAATGAACATCCTATGCACACATTTACATCAGTTCCCGGTTCCGTGGTTTTCCACATAATTGAGGGCGTCACAGATTGCTATCAGAGCCACGGTTGACGATGGGTTACACGCCTAAATAGGAAACACAGATTGGTATCAAAAGCCACGGTTGAGAGTAGATTACACACCTACATAAAATCACAAATTGGTATCAGAGACACGGTTTGGGAGTAGATTACACACCAAGATACAATCACAGATGGGTATAAAAAGCCACGGTTGATGGTAGGTTACACACCTAGATAGATCACAGATTGGTAGCTAAGCCACGCTCACCATAGGGTGCAAACCTAGGGTGCTTAGATTGGCCTTGAAACTACCTTGACATAGGATACAAGCCTAGGAGAAGCCATAGTTGGATCAGAGATTTGACATCACCCTAATTCATATAGGACCTCCATTGAAGAAGCCTTCAATAGGAGTTGTGTGAGCCCTTGTGATGATTGTTTGTGAATCGTGTGCTTAGTGTGAGTCGTGGGACGTCTCAAAACGTTGTCCATGTCCACACATAAGTAGAAAGAGGTGTGAAATGCTTCGGCACTTGTTCGCATCCTCATATGGGCTAATATATATATATAGTCCAACCCACCTTGATGTATATAGTTGAAGGGATCTACCTAACCTTTTAACTTTCTATTCTATTTCGATCTCTCTCACAGATGGTGAGAGGAAACACCGGCCGAAGGAACGTCCGTTACAACCAAGAGGATGGTCACGATGAAGTTCCTGTTAACCCTAGAGCTGGCACGAACCACCTGGAACGGTTGATGGCCATGCAGAATCAACTTATGAAAACCATGATCCAAACTTTGGGTCAGTGGCAGGCCAACAATAACAACAACCCTGTTCCGGCACCACCGCCACCACCACCGCTGGCTCATAACAGGCTGGAGAGTTCATGAGGACTCGACCACCAACCTTTGCTCAAGCTAATGACCCCATGGAGGCCGACGACTGGTTGAAATCCATGGAGAAGAAGCTTGCCATAGTGCAGTGCAATGACCGACAGAAGGTTCTTTTTGCGTCGCACCAACTTATGGGAGCTGCCGCTGACTGGTGGGATGCCCTAAGCAACGCTCATGTCGACCCAGAGACGATCACTTGGACTGAGTTCAAGGAAAGTTTCCGCTCTCATTACATCCCTGCTGGTGTAATGATGCTCAAGAGACAGGAGTTTGAAGGTCTCCGACAGGGACAGAGAAGCGTGAATGAGTATCTCAACAAGTTCACACAACTGTCCCGGTATGCCCCCGAAGATGTCAACTCAGACCAGAGGAAGCAATATCTGTTCACGAGAGGATTGAACAATGAGATTCAGGTTCAGCTCCTCAACAATGACTACGCAAGCTTTCAGAAGTTGGTTGACAAGGCTATAGTAGTCGAAAGCAAGATCCGAGAGATCGAGCGAGAGTGCAAGAGGAATATGCCATACCAGCCCCAAGGGAGCAACGTACGACCTCGGTACATGCCCCCCGGCGCACCGCAGTATGGATCGACCGCTCCTGCATACCGCCCTAGTCAGCCACCACAGCAATGACCCGTTGCACCAGCACCTCGTGTGCCCATGCCTCCTGTGCCCCGACCCAACATGGGTGCTACTGTTCAAAACCCCTGCCCCACTGTACCTGCTGCTGTAGGCAACAGGGCATGCTTTGCATGGGGGGAAACAGGACACTTCGCGAACCAGTGCCCGAAAAGAGGCCCTGGACAGCAAGGCAACATGCCCAAGCAGAACCCGCGACCAAACGGAGGGGACAATCAAGGAAACTGTGGACACCAGAATGATGCTCGCGGCAATGTGAACCATGTCTCGGCTGAGGAAGCACAACAGGCTGAGGACATCGTAATTGGTATGTTCCTTGCCATCTCCAATCTAGCCACCATCTTATTTGATTCTGGAGCATCACATTCCTTCATATCATCCAAGTATGTTGCCAAGCATAATCTACCTATATCACACTTAAAATGTGCTATGTTAGTTAATTCTGCCGGTGGAGAGATGAGGACTAATATAGTATGTCCGAAAGTAAGCCTTAAAATAAGGGGGGTAGACTTCCTTGCCAACCTCATTTTCTTGGATTCCCAAGGGATTGACATAATACTCGGGATGGATTGGTTAAGCAAGCACAATGGGGTAATCCATTGTGCTGAAAGAAGCGTGCAGTTGACAAATGAGCACGGTATCCATGTCGAGTTTGAGTCAGCCCAACAAACAACCGAAAAGGCAATCTTGAACCACGTCGATGGAGCAACATTGGACAGCATTTCAGTGGTTCAGGAATTCTCGGACGTGTTTCCAGAGGAGCTTCCAGGTATGCCACCTAATCGGGACATTGAGTTTGCTATTGATTTGGTACCCGGAACGGCACCCATAGCAAAAAGACCCTATAGGATGCCCGTCAATGAACTAGTAGAACTCAAGAAGCAAATTCAGGAGCAGTTGGAGAAGGGTTTTATACGTCCAAGCTCGTCACCATGGGGAGCTCCTGTGCTCTTCGTGGACAAGAAGGATGGGACCCAAAGGATGTGCGTGGACTATAGGTCTCCCAATGAGGTAACAATCAAGAACAAATGCCCTCTACCCCGTATAGAGGACCTATTCGACCAAATGAAAGGAGCCCGAGTGTTCTCCAAGATTGTTCTTCGGTCGGGATACTTCCAACTGAAGATAAAGCCCTCCGATATACCCAAGACTGCCTTTCGAACACGGTATGGTTCGTATGAATATACCGTCATGTCTTTTGGGTTAACAAATGCACCCGCATATTTCATGTACCTTATGAACAAGGTTTTCATGGAGTACTTGGATAAGTTCGTCGTGGTTTTCATCGACGACATTATGGTGTATTCAAAAAGTGAGGAGGAGTATGAAGAACATTTGAAGTTGACCTTGCAGAAAATGTGTGAGCATCAATTGTATGCCAAGCTTAACAAGTGTCAATTTTGGCTAAAGGAAATATCGTTCCTAGGCCACATTATCTGCGAAGAAGGGGTATCGGTAGATCCCAGAAAAGTGAGAGATGTTCTGAAGTGGGACCAACCGCAAAACGTGAGGGATATTCGGAGTTTTCTTGGGATGGCTGGATACTATCGATGCTTCATTAAAGACTTCTCTAAGATAGCAAAGCCTATGACAGAGTTGCTAACGAATGGAAAAGCCTTTCAATGGACACCAGCATGCCAAGGAAGTTTTGAAGAACTCAAGAAAAGGCTAACCACAGCGCCGGTTTTGGTATTGCCGGACGTAAGCAAGAGCTTTGACATATATTGTGACGCATCCAGACAGGGGCTCGGATGTGTGCTCATGCAAGACGGACGAGTGGTAGCCTATGCCTCACGACAATTAAAGAAGCACGAGCTTAATTATCCTACGCATGACTTGGAGCTAGCAGCAGTAGTGCATGCATTGAAGATTTGGAGACATTATATCCTTGGTCATCGATGTGAGATCTATATGGATCATAAAAGCCTCAGGTACATATTTACACAAACAGAATTGAATTTGAGGCAACGCCGATGGTTGGAACTCATAAAAGACTACGATGATGGAATCAACTACCACCCTGGGAAGGCCAATGTAGTAGCTGATGCATTGAGCCAGAAGGGAGCATGTCACGAACTCGCGGTTCGGGAGCTACCGCCCGAACTACGTAAGGAGTTCGAACGGTTACACCTCGGATTCTTGAACAACATGGAAATGATGAAGATCCACTCTTCATTGGAGCAAGAGATAAGAGATAGCCATGCAACGGATGAGGAGATCAAGGAGATCAAGGAAAGGATCCGACAAGGAATAGAGAAGGATTTCAAAGAAGATTAGAAGGGTACGCTTTGGCTAGGAAAAAGGATTTGTGTGCCTAACATGAAGCACATCCGCGACATGATATTAAAAGAGGCACATGATTCACCCTATTCCATACATCTCAGAAGTAGCAAAATGTACAAGGACTTGAAGACTTGTTATTGGTGGGATGGTATGAAAAGGGATATAGCCGAATACGTTGCCCTATGCGACACATGCCAACAGGTGAAGGCCGAACATCAAAGACCCGCTGGATTGTTGCAACCTTTGAAGGTACCCGAGTGGAAGTGGGAGAACATCAGTATGGATTTCATCGTCGGATTGCCACGTACTCAGTCGGGATATAACTCCATCTGGGTTATCGTGGACCGATTGACGAAAACAGCCCATTTTCTCCCTATAAGGGCCAAGTACAACGTTGCACAATTAGCCGAGTTGTACAGGGAGCAGATCGTGTGCCGTCTTGGAGTCCCGAAGAGGATAGGCTCAGATCGAGGTTCTCAGTTTACCTCTAGATTTTGGAGGAAGCTACAGAAAGCTATGGGCACACGACTGGATTTTAGCTCCGCCTATCACCCACGAACCGATGGACAAACCGAAAGGACAAATCAAATTTTGGAGGACATGTTGAGAGCTTGCGACTTGAAACGTGGGCGTAGATGGGATAGGAGTTTACTGTACGCCGAATTCTCCTATAACAACAGCTATCAAGCTAGCTTGAAGATGTCGCCTTTCGAAGCATTGTACGGTAGACGGTGTATGTAAAATCCCCAAAAAATGGTAGCAAGAATTTTCAGCTCATGTACACTTAGGAAAAATGAGGGGAATTAAAACTTTGAATTATAACGGTGTAAGTTCAAAGTGAGGATTCAAATCTCCCAAGAACTTCCATACATGGAGGTCTAAATTCATAACTTGGATCTTCATAGTCCAAATATTCAACCTTCCAAATTTCAGCTCATTTGGAGGAGTTTTAATATTTGTTTGGGATTAAAAGGAGGAGCCCTTTAATCTGAATTTTAAATTCAGTTTCAAATTCCAATTTCCCCAATTTGAAAATTTGGTTTCACAAATGTGTTCTCCACCTTTGAATGAGCAGCCATGCCAAAAATTGGAAATTTTGGGGCTGGTTTGCTATGTGTTTGGGACAAACCAAAGTGGAGAATTCAAACTCCATTTCAAATTCAAAGGGGTCAAACACAATTAAAATTTTACACCAGAATTCAAACCATTTGAATTCAGAAAGTTCAAACCTTAACTTGGGGTGAAAGTCTAGCCTTAAATGTTGAGTTGCTGGGGTAAAATATCAGAGAAAAATTGGATTAAAAGAGAGGGAGGAGGGACCCAGCAGTCAGCCTCACAGAACCAATTTCCCTCCCTCTCTCTGTTTTCCGAGTTGATCACCGCGCGCCAGCTCCCGGCCGACCCTTCGCCCGACGCTTCCAACGAGCTGGTTCTCGCTGCCCGACCTCGGCGCGCGTGTGGGCGATAAGAGTGGCCGCCCGTGTGCCCCAGCTCTATTTCTCCTCCTCCTCAGCTCGGTTGCCGCGGCTGCTTCGTTCACACCGAACACCACCGATAGCTCTCTCTCCCGATCGACCACAGCCTTCTGAGCTCCGCTGCTCGAGCCCTCCACAGAAAAGAGTAGCGCCTGGACGTGCTCTAGCCGTCTCCAAAGTTCCTCCAAGGTCTACCGATCAAAGCTGCTTGAAAAACTCGGATTGGCACCAAAGCTCTGTGGTGCACCGAAACTCGCCGTTCGGCTCACCGTCGACAGCCTCATCCGGCCACCCTCTCCCCCGACTTCCTATACAAGAAAGGTGCCTGGGTAACCCTGGATGGTGTAGCCGTCAGCCATATGGCAAATGATTCATCGAGTAGCTCAAATTTTATTGTTTCCTGAACCCTAGTGTAGAAGAACGAGGCTCGGTTCATACCCAAATTCGGGTTGCACAATCAACCACGCCTCAAGCTCACGTGCACATAGCTTCTGCACTCTCTAGCGCCCGTCCCTGACAAAGAGCCAAGGAAAACCATCAAGTGTTGGCCGTGTTCTAGTCAATTTTCGCGCCGCCATGGGGAAAACGCGTCGGCTCACCGTTGAACCCTAATTTGCCGGCTGTTTCACCGGGCAAGGCAGCCCATTCTAGCTCCTACATTTTCCACTGGTGCTCTAGAGCCCAAAAACCGATCGTTTGGTGGAGGAAGGAGGTTTCCCGACCTTGCCGGAGTTTGAAACCTGGCTGTCTCCGTTGTGCGCCATCTTCCGGTGGGTTTTAGCCGCCGGCGACACCACCAGAATGTTCAGCGGGGTCGATAATAGAGGAGCAGTGAGTTTGGGCCCGGGAGATGGCCGGGAAAGCCATTCCCGCCACCCTCGCCGGAGTAAACATCGCGGGCTCCTCTGTTGGCGCGAGGGACAAGAAGGAACTGATGGGTGGGACCCACCGCTGGGATTTAAACTGTGAGACCTATGTGTGCTGAATACATTGGCAATTAGGATAAAAGTTAGCATTAACATTCAAAGTTTTGAATATTGCCAAAACATTCTTCTGTGGCAAGGTCCGACAAGTTCTTTGTTAGGTCCGCCAAGTGTTGGCAAGGTCCGACGCAAGGTCCGGAGAGCTTCTGTGAGGTCCGGAGCTTGTTTTTAGGGAGCTCCCGTGAAGTTCAACTCGTAGAACTGCAGCGTCTTGTTTTTGCTTTTAACTCGCAATGTTTCAAACTTGCTTTATGGGAAGGTTTGCTTAGTATTAATTTGCTAAGTTTTTGGTGTGTTTTGGTGGTTATGGCTGTTATCATTTGATATGGTTTGCATCATGCTTATGTGACGTGCTCATGTAAGGTGTTGTGGTTTTCGAACTAACGTGAGTCAAGTCGAGGACTTGTGCTCGGAAGAATTGGTTGTTTATTCATGTGCAGGTGTTGCTTGAGTTCAAGACATGGCTGGTGACGGGATCCTTGGACTAGTCTCAGGGAGGAGATGAGGTTCCAACAACCAAGTTCGGGAGGAGCTGTGGTTGAGTTGATCGGGAGGTCGCGCAGCATGTTTGGATCAAGGGCAGTGCATATGAAGGTTGCGTGTACGTCGTTGGAAGGTGTTTGCACGTGTGCAAGGAGTGCATGGACGTGGCAACATTGTTCCAAGGCGTGATGAAGAGAAGTGGACGTAAAGAATTGGTCGGAAAGGTCCAACCGACTAGGTTATGGACTCAGGCTGCGGCTGAGTCGTGTTTGACTCAAATATGGAAAGTTTTGAGTTGGTTATGATAGGATTTCGTTTGGGTCACGAATTTGAGTTATTTTAGGAATATTTGGGACGTTCCTAAGGTATTTGGAAGTCTTAAGATTTCTTCTATCTGCGTATAGAACAGTCTTGAGCAGTATTGGAAAGTTACAGTTTGAATCCAAGTAGGAGTAGGAGTCCTAGTTTGAGTTGAGTTGGCCTTAGGACTGGTTATATAAGCAAGGGGGGCCAAGTCTCGTGGGTGCACGACTTTGGGCTGTTCCTCTTGTGTTTCTATTGAATAAAGTTCATAGTTTCGAGGAGCTTTTGTCCCTTGTTCGTCCGACTTGTTTTTCGTCAAGTCTTTCTCTCCGAGTTTCTGGACAGACCGACGTTGCTTCGGTGTTTCGTTCATAACTCGAGTTTTACAGATCCGATTGACGTGATTATTTTTGGGTTGTCTTCACAACTCAATTATATATCATCTGTGAAATTTTCACGAGCTTCGGATCTGTAGTTTTTGAGATACACGAGTTTCTTTGCAGCGTTGCAGATCTGTTTTATATCGGGTAGAACAGATTGATCTTCGTTTAATGATTTGATCGTATCTCAAGTTTTACTTCGTGTTTTCAAGTGATTCTTGTTGCATTAGATCCGTCACTTGATTCTCTACCTCTCTACTTGATTTGTCACGGTTGAACACATTTGAAAACACTTGCACACATGGTTTCTTTAACCGATTGATTTTTTGCTGAGGGGTTTTTGTTGTTTCCGCTGCGAAAAGTTTTAATCTACCATTGTCACACCCGGTTTTTTCGAAGAACAACCAAGTGAATGTCACATGTATGCCAGGATCATTTTCTCATACATGTGATGACAAATAGTGAAGCATCGTTTATTACAAGCCAGGTGTCGAATATAAATAAGTCTTACATAGCAAATGTCTTGATGGACAATAATAAGTTCATCACAAGTAAATGAACTAGCAGCGGAATATTATTCTTGAGGGCTCCGTCACAGGTGTTGCCCGGGGGGTCTCCATGAACCTAGAAACCTTCTCCAGATCCAAAGTCTTGGTCATTATACACCTCCTCATTATCTTGACCTGAGCAGCAATATAAACCAACAAATATGCAAGGTTGAGTACCGATGGTACTCAGCAAGAGTGGGAAAGTTATATCATGCATGGCTAGAGCAAGGAGAGGTTGAACTCATGGTTAGAGCACTACGCAATTAATACCTATCACCTTAGCTTATTAAGCACCTACATTACTACATAGGTGAAATGGTCCCAATCTCCCAACCCATCATCATGATCAAATAATCCATAACATCATTTCCAATGTTAAGCTCCCCGCTTAACATCCACAACTTCCAAAGTCATCATCCTCTAATCATGAATAAGTTCAAGCCGCTCTTGACCGTGAGCACGGCTGTCATGACAGTTTTGACTCTGCAGAGTTTGTACCACTGTACCCACATGTAGAGATTTCATCCCCCGTTGCCGGGTGGACTAAAAGAACCTCTATTATGCCAGTGGACACAAACAACATTCACACTTCCCAGGTGTGTAGCCAGGAGATCACTACGAAGCCTTTACAAACGGATTCCCGACGAGCATGGGCCCACTGAGGTTTCACCCCTAACAGCATACAAGAGGCTTCAACCCCGCTGCAGTGGCCCCCTCTTGAGACTTGCGGTTCATATGGTGGTCCAGCTGACACCTATTCCCCGCACCATCCAACACACCCATACTACGCCGGGGATACACCTAATTAATTGGCTAAGCTGCCCCATCTCAGCATGTGGTTGGCACGGTAAAGCAAGATTACATGCTTCATGAACCGGTCCATAGGATCCAGGCAAGTACTAAACACAAACCGAGTCTCGTGCACCCAGCACACAACCAAAACATCCAACTTGCCTTGATCCCTACCTCTACATAACTCATAATATCTCATTCAAGAGTATGGTAAAAATACACTGATGATCCCATATCCCAAATATCCCATTCTAATCACGGCTAAGCATATGCATAATAATAAATGACATGATAAAATAAATCCCAACCCAAGCTACAAGGAAACAAGGTAATGCAATTCTAGGGAAACTTCCTAGCATGGGTTTCATATTTCATTTGACAATGCAAATAATTCTATCTACACATCCTAGCATAGGATCAAGGTGGTCAAGGACACTTGCCTCCTTCCTGCTGCTCTTGGAATGGGTAGTCCTGATCTTGGAAAGGAAGAACTTGCTCTGGAGCAGGTTCTACATCATACCATCACACATAGCAAAAAAAAACAACACTCCATAAGACATAGTTCACACTTCCACTTCAAACAAATCACACATTCACATTTATGAAAGTCATTCACCATTATATGTGTTGTGGTTACTCTATGTGTGTTGATCTTTGGCTTACATGTACTTTAATTATGTGTATATGATTCCTACTTTTATATTCACATTTATGCTTACATACTATATATATGAGTTTCCAATTTAAATAAATTCCTTATATTTAATTACTATACCTTTTAGCTACCAAGTATGCATGAAAGGTATTTTACTACTCCATATGTGTCTTCAGAATTTCTACCAACCCTAAACTGAATACTTGGATTTTAGAAACTTCATTTATCATTTACTAGTTGCTATATTTTTAGATTTATTTCCTATGCCTAAATATGAACTTTACTATGAAAATAACAAGTCACATCCTCTAAACAGAATAGGTTCTGCCCTAAAATATTTAATAATATAATTTTTGACCTTTTCCTCTGATGTAAACTATTTTACATTTATTTTCCCTATTTTCAGAACTATTCTTTACTTAAAAATGTGTCCCTGTAACTAATAAATGTGAATAATAAATTAAACAGATTCATTTCAGCCAAAAATCTATTTTTATCTCACTCCAAAGTTTTCTAAGTACTGAGAAAGTTTTTAATTTAAATTTGACAATATGTTTGTCCCACTTTTTCAATTTTAAATACTAGCCACATATTCAATTTCCTAAATTTAATACTAAACAGGGTTAAAAAGGTAAACTCACCCCACTACAGGGTCTATAATATTATTTTCAGAATTTCCAGGGGTCTAGCTACACTTATCAGAGGAGTTTTCCTAATTTTTATTAAGTCCAGGGGCTAAAACTGATTTTTAAATGATTTTCTGAAGTTCCACGGGCTAGATCAGAAACTTCCGGGGCTGGATCTTATTTCCCGAGAACCCCAGGGGGTAGCACGTAAGATTTCCAGTCTTTATAACGCGGGGCTGACGTGGACCGTCCGATTTAAAACAGACGGCTGAGATTATAACATCGAACCGGTACGCGGGGATTTAAACTCTACCGTGCGATTTAAAATAAACGGCGCACAAGCGGCCACGTCGCTCTGATCGAGCGCGGGCGGCGCTGCCCGGCGGCGCACGGCGGCGGGAGGCGGCGATCTCGCCGGAGAGTTTCGGATCTTCGTGAATTCTGCCTAAAACTGTGATTTTATGGCATAGATCGGTAGAGGGGAGGTCGGGGATCTCACCTCGGGGGTTTTCTGGAGCACGGAGGTCCTGGAAAGCGATCGGTGACGAGGTCCGAAGTGAAACCACGGCGAGGCTCGTCGGCGCTGTGTTTGAACTGCAAGTCACCGAGTTTTCTGCACCTGCGAGGTTCCCCAGAGGCGGTGGATCAACACCAGCGAGTTAGATCGAAATTTCCGAGCGTAGATCGGCCAGAATTCGCCGGAGAGGGCTCGGGTTCTCACCGGAGTAAAACCAGAAGATCGCGTGAGAAAAACAGGACGAGGCCGGGGTTTTTATAGACGGGGGAAGGGCGGCGTTCGGTTATGATTGAGTTTGCGTCGCCTACGAACTGAATTCGGCGGGGATTCGCAGGAATCCGGGTCGGTTTTGATTCGGGGTAAGAGAACTCCGGCCGATCGCGGGCGCGGGCGCGAGGTAGAAGAAGGGCTGGTGGGCCACGCCTATCAGCGGGAAGAAGAGGGCGCGCGCGCGGCTGCGGGCTTGCGCGGGGCTGGGTGGGCCGGCTGGTGGGTTTCGGCCCACTGGCCGGTTTTTTTCTGTTTTCCTTTTTCTTTTTCTATTTCTTTTCTGTTTTGAGTTTAAATTGAATTCCAGTTTGAATTTAAATTGTTGCAAAACATGCAACACGTCCAAAAATTTTTAAATGCCCCTCTTAACAGGATTTTGGGGTGTTACAGCTCTACCCCCCTTAAAAGAAATCTCGTCCTCGAGATTGGTGGTTCTAAGAAAACAATTCCGGAAATTGTGCCTTGAGCTCATCTTCTCGCTCCCAGGTGGCTTCCTCTTCCGAGTGATGCTTCCACTGCACCTTGCACATCCGGATTCTTTTGTTTCTTGTGAGGCGTTCCATTGTTTCCAAAACCTTGTATGGTTGCTCGGCATAAGACAAATCCTCAGCTACGTTCACTACATTCATGGGTAACACCTCTTCAGGCGTCCTCAGGCATTTCTTGAGTTGTGACACATGGAATACATCGTGCACATCCGATAGATGAGCCGGTAATTCTAGTTGATACGCCACTTCGCCTTTCCTCTCCAGAACTTGAAAGGGTCCGATGTATCGAGGTGACAACTTCCCTTTCACCTTGAACCGACGAAGTCCTTGGATAGGGGACACCTTGAGATAGACATAGTGTCCCACGTTGAAAACGAGCTCTCTTCTCCGCACATCGGCGTAGCTCTTTTGTCGTGTTTGTGCTATCCTCAAGTTGTTGCGAATTTCCCTCACTTTCGCCTCGGCTTTTTGTAGTACTTCGGGACCAAACACTTTACTTTCCCCCGTTTGGCTCCAAAATAGGGGAGTTCTGCACTTCCTCCCGTACAAAGCTTCAAACGGTGACATCTTCATACTAGCTTGATAGCTGTTGTTATAGGAGAATTCCGCATACGGTAAGTTCTTGTCCCAACTATGATTGTTTTTGAGTGCACATGCCCTCAGCATATCTTCAAGGATCTGATTGGTTCTTTCCGTCTGCCCGTCAGTTTGGGGATGATAGGCAGAACTAAAGTTCAGATGGGTTCCCATGGTTTCCTGCAACTTCTGCCAGAACCTTGATGTGAACTGTGTCCCTCGATCCGACACAATCTTCTTTGGCACTCCATGGTAACACACGATCCTTGACATGTACAACTCTGCCAATTTGGATCCGCTGTAGCTTTCTTTCACGGGGATGAAATGAGCTACCTTGGTTAGCCTGTCAATGATGACCCATATTGAATCATATCCTGATTGGGTCCTAGGCAATCCCACTATAAAATCCATACCGATTTCTTCCCACTTCCATTCAGGCACTTTGAGTGGTTGCAATAATCCCGCGGGTCGTTGATGTTCTGATTTCACCAACTGACATGTGTCACATAGGGCAACATGTTCCGTGACATCTCGCTTCATGCCATACCACCAATACCTGCTCTTGAGGTCCTGATACATCTTCGTACTCCCAGGATGAATGGAATAGTCAGAATCATGAGCCTCCTTCAAAATCAATTCACGGATCTCATTTACTTCTGGCACACAGATTCTTTTCCCGTGCCACACCGTTCCTTGTTCATCCTCTCTAAAACCAGGAGCTTTATTTTCCTTGATGAGTTGTCTGATCTCTTGTATCTTCTCGTCATTCTTTTGACCCTCGCGTATGTCTCGCACTAGTGTGGAGTCCACTTCCATGGTGATGGCTTCGCCACTATTTACCAGGCATAGATTGAGTCTTATAATCTCGTCCTCCAACTCTGCAGGCACGTCCTTCAAGCTCAACTTATTGACCTGCACCTTCCGACTTAAAGCATCTTCCACGACGTTTGCTTTCCCAGGATGATAGTTGATGCCCACATCAAAGTCATTGATTAGCTCTAACCATCTCCTTTGTCTGAGGTTGAGATCTGGCTGTGTGAAAATGTACTTCAAACTCTTATGGTCCGTATATATCTCTGTCCTCTTCCCCATCAAATAGTGTCGCCAGATTTTCAACGCGTGTACCACTACGGCTAGTTCTAGGTCATGTGTAGGATAGTTTTTCTCGTGCTTCCGGAGTTGTCGGGATGCATAAGCCACGACATGCCCTTCTTGCATGAGAACACATCCCAACCCGTTTCCAGAGGCATCGCAGTACACCGTAAAGTTCTTCTGCATATCTGGCATAACTAGCACAGGGGCTGTTGTCAATCTCTCCTTTAACTCCTGAAAGCTCGTCTCGCACTGTGGCATCCATGCGAATGTGATTCCCTTCTCCAACAGTTTGGTGAGGGGTCTCGAGATCTTAGAGAACCCCTCAATAAACCGTCGATAGTATCCAGCCAATCCAAAGAAGCTTCGAACTTCCCCGACATTTTCAGGGGTCTTCCACTTCTGTATATCCTCAATTTTGGCGGGATCCACGGAGATTCCTCCCTCCGAGAGGATATGTCCTAAGAAGGGAACTCTCCTTAGCCAAAACTCACACTTGCTCAAATTGGCATATAGTTGGTGTTCTCTCAGCCTTTGCAACACCAACCTTAGATGTTTCTCATGTTCTTCTTCATCTTTGGAGAAGACGAGAATGTCATATATGAAAACCACCACAAATTTGTCCAGATATTCCATGAATACCTTGTTCATGAGATACATGAAGTATGCCGAGGCATTAGTTAGCCCGAAAGGCATGACAGTGTATTCATACAATCCGTACCGAGATACGAAAGCTGTCTTGTGAATATCAGATTGCCTTATCTTAAGTTGGTGGTACCCTGTCACACCCGGTTTTAACGAAGAACAACCAAGTGAATATCACATGTATGCCAGGATCATTTTCTCATACATGTGATGACAAATAGTGAAGCATCATTTATTACAAGCCAGGTGTCGAATATGAATAAGTCTTACATAGCAAATGTCTCGATGGACAATAATAAGTTCATCACAAGTAAATAAACTAGCAGCGGAATATTATTCTTTAGGGCTCCGTCACAGGCGTTGCCCGGGGGTCTCCATGAACCTAGAAACCTTCCTCGGGTCCAAAGTCTTGGTCATTATACACCACCTCATTATCTTGACCTGAGCAGCAATATAAACCAACAAAATGTGCAAGGTTGAGTACCAATGGTACTCAGCAAGTGTGGGAAAGTTATGTCATGCATGGCTAGAACAAGGAAAGTTTGAACTCATGGTTAAAGCACTTTGCAATTAATACCTATCACCTTAGCTTATTAAGCACCTACATTACTACACAGGTGAAATGGTCCCAATCTCCCATCCCATCATCATAATCCAATAACCATAGCATCAATTTCAATGTTAAGCTCCCCGCTTAACTTCCAAAACCATCAATCCTCTAATCATGAATAAGTCCAAGCCGCTCTTGACCGTGAGCACGGCTGTCATGACAGTTTCGACTCTGCAGAGTTTGTACCACTGTACCCACATGTAGTGATTTCATCCCCCATTGCCGGATGGACTAAAAGAACCTCCATTATGCCAGTGGCCACGAACCACATTCACACTTCCCAGGTGTGTAGCCAGGAGATCACTACGAAGTCTTTACAAAGGGATTCCCGACGAGCGTGGGCCCACTGAGGTTTCACCCCCTAACAGCATACAAGAGGCTCCAACCCCGCTGCAGTGGCCCCCTCTTGAGCCTTGCGGTTCATATGGTAGTCCAGCTGACACCTATTCCCCGCACCATCCAACACACCCATACTACGCCGGGGATACACCTAATTAATTGGCCAAGCTGCCCCATCTCAGCATGTGGTTGGCACGGTAAAGCCAGGTTACATGCTCCATGAACCGGTTCTTAGGATCCAGGCAAGTACTAAACACAAACCCGAGTCTCGTGCACCCAGCACCAACCAAAACATCCAACTTGCCTTGATCCCTACCTCTACATAACTCCCAATATCTCATTCAAGAGTATGGTAAAATAAACTGATGATCTCATATCCCAAATATCCCATTCTAAGCATGGCTAAGCATATGCATAATAATAAATGACATGATAAAATAAATCGCAACCCAAGCTACAAGGAAACAAGGTAATGCAATTCTAGGGAAACTTCCTAGAATGGGTTTCATATTTAACTTGACAATGCAATAATTCTATCTAAACATCCTAGTATAGGATCAAAGTGGTCAAGGACACTTGCCTCCTTCCTGCTGCTCTTGAAATGGGTAGTCCTGATCTTGGAAAGGAATAACTTGCTCTTGAGCAGGTTCTACATCATACCATCACACATAGCAAAAGAAAAACAACAATCCATAAGACATAGTTCACACTTCCACTTCATACAAACCACACATTCACATTTATGAAAGTCATTCACAATTATATGTGTTGTGGTTACTCTATGTGTGTTGATTTGTGGTTTGCATGCACTTTTGATCATATGTATATGATTCCTACTTCTGTGTTCACATTTATACTTACATACTATATATATGAGTCTCCAATTTAAATAAATTCCTTATATTCAATTACTACACCTTTTAGCTACCTAGTATGCATGAAAGGTATTTTCCTTCTCCATATGTGTCTTCATAATTTCTACCGACCCTAAACTGAATTCTTTGTATTTTAGAAACTCCATTTATCATTTATTAATTGCTATATTTTCAGATTTATTTCCTATGCCTAAGTGTGAACTTTATTATAAAAATAACAAGATACATCATCTAAACAGAATAGGTTCTGATCTAAAATATTTGCTAATATATTTTTGACCTTTTCCTCTGATGTAAACTATTTCACAATTATTTTCCTTATTTTCTAGAACTATTCTTTACTTAAAAATGTGTCCCTAAATGTGAATAATAAATTAAACAGATTCACTTCAGCCCAAAATATGTTTTTATCTCACTCCAAAGTTTCCTAAATACTGAGAAAGTCTTTAATTTAATTTTTGACAATATGTTTGTCCCACTTTTTAAGTTTTAAACACTAGCCACATATTCAATTTCCCAAATTAAATATTAAACAGGGCTAAAAAGGTAAACTCACCCCACTACAGGGTCTATACTATTATTTTAAGAATTCTCAGGGGTCTAGCTACTCATAACAGAGGAGTTTTTCCTAATTTTTATTAAGTCCAGGGGCTAAAACTGAATTTTAAATGAATTTACATGATTTTCTGAAGTTCCAGGGGCTAGATCAGAAGTTTCCGGGGCTAGCTCTTATTTCCCAGAACCCCAGGGGGTAGCACGTAAGATTTCCAGTCATTATAACGCGGGGCTGACGCGGACCGTCCGATTTTAAACCGACGGCTGAGATTATAACGTCGAACCGGTACGCGGGGATTTAAACCCTACCGTGCGATTTAAAATAAATGGCGCACAAGCGGCCACGTCGCTCTGATCGAGCGCGGGCGGCGCTGCCGGCGGCGCACGGCGGCGGGAAGCGGCGATCTCGGCGGAGATTTTCAGATCTTCGAGAATTCTTCCTAGAACTGTGATTTTATGGCATAGATCGGTGGGGGGAAGGTCGGGGATCTCACCTCGGTGGTTTTCTTGAGCTCGGAAGTCCTGGAAGGTGATCGGCGACGAGGTCCGAGGTGAATTCACGGCGAGGCTCGTCGGCGCTGTGTTTACACCGCAAGTCACCGAGTTTTCTGCACCTGCAAGGTTCCCCGGAGGCGGTGGATCAAGACCAGCGAGTTAGATCAGAATTTCCGAGCGTAGATCGGCCAGAATTCGTCGGAGAAGGTTCGGGTTCTCACCGGAGGAGAAACAGCAGATCGCGTGGGAAAAACAGAACAAGGCCGGGGTTTTTATAGACGGGGGAGGGCGGCGGGGTGGTTTAGATCGAGTTCGCGTTGCCCCCGAGCGAAATTCGGCTGGGATTCGCAGAAATCCGGATCGGTTTGGATTCAGGGTGAGAGAGTCCGGCGCGGGCTCGAGGTAGACGAAGAACTGGCGGGCCCCGCCTGTCAGTGGGAGGAAAGGGGCGCGCGCGGCTGCGGGCTGACGCGGGTTCTGGTTGGGCCGGCTGGTGGGTTGCGGCCCACTGGCCGTTTTTTCTGTTTTCTTTTTTCTTTTTTTCTATTTCTTTTCTGATTTGAGTTTAATTTGAATTCCAGTTTGAATTTGAATTTTTGCAAAACATGCAACACGTCCAAAAATTTTTAAATTCCCCTCTTAACATGATTTAGGATCTTAACAAGATTTTTTGGGGTGTTACAGCTCTACCCCCCTTAAAAGAAATCTCGTCCTCGAGATTGGTGGTTCTAAGAAAACAACTCCGGAAATTGTGCCTTTAGCTCATCCTCCCGCTCCCAGGTGGCTTCCTCTTCTGAGTGATGCTTCCACTGCACCCTGCACATCCGGATTCTTTTATTTCTGGTGAGGCGTTCCATTGTCTCCAAAACCTTGTATGGTTGCTCGGCATAAGACAAATCCTCAGTTACGTTCACTACATTCATGGGTAACACCTCTTCAGGCGTCCTCAGGCATTTCTTGAGTTGTGACACATGGAATACATCGTGCACATCCGATAGATGAGCCGGTAATTCTAGTTGATACGCCACTTCACCTTTCCTCTCCAAAACTTGAAAGGGTCCGATGTATCGCGGTGACAACTTCCCTTTCACCTTGAACCGACGAAGTCCTCTGATAGGGGATACCTTGAGATAGACATAGTCTCCCACATTGAAAACGAGTTCTCTTCTTCGTACATCGGCATAGCTCTTTTGGCGTGTTTGTGCTATCCTCAAGTTATTGCGAATTTCCCTCACCTTCGCCTCGGCTTCTTGTAGTACTTCTGGACCAAACACTTTACTTTCCCCTGTTTGGTTCCAAAATAGGGGAGTTCTGCACTTCCTCCGGTACAAAGCTTCAAACGGCGACATCTTCATACTAGCTTGATAGCTGTTGTTATAGGAAAACTCCGCATACGGTAAGTTCTTGTCCCAACTCCTATTGTTTTTGAGTTCACCTATTGGGATGTAATGGTTGCGGAAACTATGCTTGAACTCTTCCCAAGTGATGTTCTCAGGGTCATGATGGGCAGCCACGTAGGCGGTCCACCAATCAGCAACAGGTCCATGCAATTGATGAGAGGCAAACAGCACCCTCTCATACCCTTGGCACTGGATGATCCTCATCTTGCTTTCAATGGTCTTTATCCAATCATCTGCCTCCAGAGGTTCAGCAGCACTTGCAAACTTTGGAGGTTGAGTTCCTAGAAACTCACTCAACCTTGGTTGGCGTGATGCAGCTTGTGGAGGTGGAACTTGATGCAAGTTGGCCACCAATTGAGTCAAGTTCTGGATGAGCTGATTTTGATTCTCCAGCATTTGGTGGAGGGGATCAACTCCTTCACGACAACCACCCCGGTCCTGGCCTCCAGAAAGATGAGGGTTGCATGCCTCATCGTTGTTGTTGGCGGGGTTGGCAGCACGTCCTTTTCCTCTTCCGGCCATCTGGCAGAATCAACCAATGTTAATTTGAAAGCATTTAGTATCATCTTACTACATTCATTTGTTTGTACTTTGAAGTGTTGAGACTTTGTTATACTTTTCTGAGGGTTCATTTCTCACAAAAAAATAAATGCAATATTATTTCATGTGGGTTCACACACCAAAGCAAAATAATCTAAAGACGAGGCTGTGGACAATTGCTCATGGCTTCCACAACTCACGTCACACACAAAGCATTAACACACCATTAACTTAACGTAACGACTCGACTATTCGACATCTTGCTAACTAAGGGAAGGACTCTACACTACTCGTTTTCATGAGCTGGCTCCTCGGGATCTTCCTTATCATTTCAGCTGCCTTCTGACTCTGCTTTGGGTGGGGAGGCTGCTGGTGGAGAAGTGCGACGACGCCTTATCGCCCGACGATCTAGGGAGTCAGGAGTCCATGTATCATTCACGGTGACACACAGTTCATTCCCATCTCCTCTTTCTCTCGCCCTCAGGCAGGCTCGCAGCAACGCCTCCGTTTCCTTCAGGGTGTCCCGAACATCCTGAAGCTCTTGCTGACACTCCTGCAGTCGAGTGCTGAGCATAGCAGCATCCTCGAAGCACAAGTCCATGTGCTCATGGGAAGCCCCTTGCTGCACTGGCGGGTACTTATACTCCGTTGTACCACTCTCACGCTGGAGGACATACATGTACTCAGTCCTGTCCAGGTGGCGACGATAGATGTGACTCTGGCAGGTGATGGCCTCCCAGGTGACATCCTTCTCCGCATCGACCTGTGTCGCTCGACAAGCTGCAAAGTGGTGGATCTTAAGCAGCTGATTTTCATGTATGATCCTCATCTCTGAACTCCATTCTTCCCTCTTCTCACGGATGGTCCTGGTGGAGTTATAGTGGATGATTAGCTTGCCCGTATTGCCGGCGGCTTCGAGCATACGTCGAAGACGGCACAACAAGCCTCCTACTGCCAATCCGTAGGAAAGGTACGTCACCGGACGGCTCTCCTCTCTTTCGGCAAGGGAACTACGGGAACTCTCCCTCCTGTGGACTTGCGAGCGGTGCGAATCATGCGAACCATCTAAAAACAAAAAGCATTTAAACTTAGGTTAGATAAACTTTTTAAATAAAAATCCTATTTTGAATGAAAATTGGGGTAAGATGAAGAAAGTGACTTATTAAATAACACTTTTCAACACACACCTTGTAAAAATAGTTTTTAAGAAAATAAGGCCCTTAAATACGTCCATTTCTACCTATGTCCACATTCCTACGGGCAACCTTGGCTCTGATACCACTTCTGTCACACCCGGTTTTCCGAATAACAACCAAGTGAATATCACATGTATGCCAGAATCATTTTCTCATACATGTGATGACAAATAGTGAAGCATCATTTATTACAAGCCAGGTGTCGAATATGAATAAGTCTTACATAGCAAATGTCTCGATGGACAATAATAAGTTCATCACAAGTAAATAAACTAGCAGTGGAATATTATTCTTTAGGGCTCCGTCACAGGCGTTGCCCGGGGGTCTCCATGAACCTAGAAACCTTCCTCGGGTCCAAAGTCTTGGTCATTATACACCACCTCATTATCTTGACCTGACCAGCAATATAAACCAACAAAATGTGCAAGGTTGAGTACCGATGGCACTCAGCAAGTGTGGGAAAGTTATGTCATGCATGGCTAGAACAAGGAAAGGTTGAACTCATGGTTAAAGAACTTTGCAATTAATACCTATCACCTTAGCTTATTAAGCACCTACATTACTACATAGGTGAAATGGTCCCAATCTCCCATCCCATCATCATAATCCAATAACCATAGCATCAATTTCAATGTTAAGCTCCCCGCTTAACTTCCAAAACCATCAATCCTCTAATCATGAATAAGTCCAAGCCGCTCTTGACCGTGAGCACGGCTGTCATGACAGTTTCGACTCTGCAGAGTTTGTACCACTGTACCCACATGTAGTGATTTCATCCCCCGTTGCCGGATGGACTAAAAGAACCTCCATTATGCCAGTGGCCACGAACCACATTCACACTTCCCAGGTGTGTAGCCAGGAGATCACTACGAAGCCTTTACAAAGGGATTCCCGACGAGCGTGGGCCCACTGAGGTTTCAACCCTAACAGCATACAAGAGGCTCCAACCCCGCAGCAGTGGCCCCCTCTTGAGCCTTGCGGTTCATATGGTAGTCCAGCTGACACCTATTCCCCGCACCATCCAACACACCCATACTACGCCGGGGATACACCTAATTAATTGGACAAGCTGCCCCATCTCAGCATGTGGTTGGCACGGTAAAGCCAGGTTACATGCTCCATGAACCGGTCCTTAGGATCCAGGCAAGTACTAAACACAAACCCGAGTCTCGTGCACCTAGCACCAACCAAAACATCCAACTTGCCTTGATCCCTACCTCTACATAACTCCCAATATCTCATTCAAGAGTATGGTAAAATAAACTGATGATCTCATATCCTAAATATCCCATTCTAAGCATGGCTAAGCATATGCATAATAATAAATGACATGATAAAATAAATCCCAACCCAAGCTACAAGGAAACAAGGTAATGCAATTCTAGGGAAACTTCATAGCATGGGTTTCATATTTCATTTGACAATGCAAATAATTCTATCTACACATCCTAGCATAGAATCAAGGTGGTCAAGGACACTTGCCTCCTTCCTGCTGCTCTTGGAATAGGTAGTCCTGATCTTGGAAAGGAAGAACTTGCTCTGGAGCAGGTTCTACATCATACCATCACACATAGCAAAAGAAAAACAACACTCCATAAGACATAGTTCACACTTCCACTTCAAACAAATCACACATTCACATTTATGAAAGTCATTCACAATTATATGTGTTGTGGTTACTCTATGTATGTTGATCTTTGGCTTACATGTACTTTTAATTATGTGTATATGATTCCTACTTTTATATTCACATTTATGCTTACATACTATATATATGAGTTTCCAATTTAAATAAATTCCTTATATTTAATTACTACATCTTTTAGCTACCAAGTATGCATGAAAGGTATTTTACTACTTCATATGTGTCTTCAGAATTTCTACCAACCCTAAACTGAATTCTGGATTTTAGAAACATCATTTATCATTTACTAGTTGCTATATTTTCAGATTTATTTCCTATGCCTAAATATGAACTTTATTATGAAAATAACAAGTCACATCCTCTAAACAGAATAGGTTCTGCTCTAAAATATTTAATAATATAATTTTTGACCTTTTTCTCTGATGTAAACTATTTTACATTTATTTTCCCTATTTTCAGAACTATTCTTTACTTAAAAATGTGTCCCTGTAACTAATAAATGTGAATAATAATTTAAACAGACTCATTTTAGCCAAAAATCTATTTTTATCTCACTCCACAGTTTTCTAAATACTGAGAAAGTTTTTAATTTAATTTGACAATATGTTTGTCCCACTTTTTAAATTTTAAATACTAGCCACATATTCAATTTCCTAAATTTAATACTAAACAGGGTTAAAAAGGTAAACTCACCCCACTACAGGGTCTATAATATTATTTTCAGAATTTCCAGGGGTCTAGCTACACTTATCAGAGGAGTTTTTCCTAATTTTTATTAAGTCCAGGGGCTAAAACTGATTTTTAAATGAATTTACATGATTTTCTGAAGTTCCAGGGGCTAGATCAGAAACTTCCGGGGCTAGCTCTTATTTCCCGAGAACCCCAGGGGGTAGCACGTAAGATTTCCAGTCTTTATAACGCGAAGCTGACGTGGACCGTCTGATTTAAAACAGACGGCTGAGATTATAACATCGAACCAGTACGCGGGGATTTAAACTATACCGTGCGATTTAAAATAAACGGCGCACAAGCGGCCACGTCGCTCTGATCGAGCGCGGGCGGCGCTCCCCGGCGGCGCACGGCGGCGGGAGGCGGCGATCTCGCCGGAGAGTTTAGGATCTTCGTGAATTCTGCCTAAAACTGTGATTTTGTGGCATAGATCGGTAGAGGGGTGGTCAGGGATCTCACCTCGGTGGTTTTCTTGAGCTTGGAGGTCCTGGAAAGCGATCGGCGACGAGGTCCGAAGTGAAACCACGGCGAGGCTCGTCGGAGCTGTGTTTGAACCGCAAGTCACCGAGTTTTCTGCACCTGCGAGGTTACCCGAAGGCGGTGGATCAAGACCAGCGAGTTAGATCGGAATTTCCGAGCGTAGTTGTCACACCCAGTTTTTCCGAAGAACAACCGAGTGAATATCACATGTATGTCAGGATCATTTTCTCATACATGTGATGACAAATAGTGAAGCATCATTTATTACAAGCCAGGTGTCGAATATAAATAAGTCTTACATAGCAAATGTCTCGATGGACAATAATAAGTTCATCACAAGTAAGTAAACTAGCAGCGGAATATTATTCTTGAGGGCTCCGTCACAGGCGTTGCTCGGGGGTCTCCATGAACCTAGAAACCTTCTTCGGGTCCAAAGTCTTGGTCATTATACACCACCTCATTATCTTGACCTGAGCAGCAATATAAACCAACAAAAATGCAAGGTTGAGTACCAATGGTACTCAGCAAGTGTGGGAAAATTATATCATGCATGGCTAGAACAAGGAGAGGTTGAACTCATGGTTAAAGCACTACGCAATTAATACCTATCACCTTAGCTTATTAAGCACCTACATTACTACACAGGTGAAATGGTCCCAATCTCCCATCCCATCATCATAACCAAATAACCATAACATCATTTTCAAATGTTAAGCTCCCCGCTTAACATCCACAACTTCCAAAAACCATCACTCCTCTAATCATGAATAAGTCCAAGCCGCTCTTGACCGTGAGCACGGCTGTCATGACAGTTTTGACTCTGCAGAGTTTGTACCACTGTACCCACATGTAGTGATTTCATCCCCCGTTGCCGGGTGGACTAAAAGAACCTTCATTATGCCAGTGGCTACGAACCACATTCACACTTCCCAGGTGTGTAGCCAGGAGATCACTACGAAGCCTTTACAAAGGGATTCCCGACGAGCATGGGCCCACTGAGGTTTCACCCCTAACAGCATACAAGAGGCTCCAACCCCGCTGCAGTGGCCCCCTCTTGAGCCTTGCGGTTCATATGGTAGTCCAGCTGACACCTATTCCCCGCACCATCCTACACACCCATACTACGCGGGGGATACACCTAATTAATTGGCCAAGCTGCCCCATCTCAGCATGTGGTTGGCACTGTAAAGCCAGGTTACATGCTCCATGAACCGGTCCTTAGGATCCAGGCATGTACTAAACACAAACCCGAGTCTCGTGCACCCAGCACACAACCAAAACATCCAACTTGCCTTGATCCCTACCTCTACATAACTCACAATATCTCATTCAAGAGTATGGTAAAATAAACTGATGATCTCATATCCCAAATATCCCATTCTAAGCATGGCTAAGCATATGCATAATAATAAATGACATGATAAAATAAATCCCAACCCAAGCTACAAGGAAACAAGGTAATGCAATTCTAGGGAAACTTCCTAGCATGGGTTTCATATTTCAATTGACAATGCAAATAATTCTAGCTACACATCCTAGCATAGGATCAAAGTGGTCAAGGACACCTGCCTCCTTCTTGCTGCTATTGAAATGGGTAGTCCTGGTCTTGGAAAGGAATAACTTGCTCTTGAGTAGGTTCTACATCATACCATTCCCACATAGCAAAAGAAAAACAACAATCATAAGACATAGTTCACACTTTTACTTCATACAAACCACACATTCACATTTATGAAAGTCATTCACCATTATATGTGTTGTGGTTACCCTATGTGTGTTGACTTGTGTCTTGCATACACTTTTAATCATATGTATATGATTCCTACTTTTGTATTCACATTTATGCTTGCATACTATATATATGAGTTTCTAATTTAAATAAATTCCTTATATTCAATTACTACACCTTTTAGCTACCAAGTATGCATGAAAGGTATTTTCCTTCTCAATATGTGTCTTCATAATTTCTACCAACCCTAAACTGAATTCTTTGGATTTTAGAACTCCATTTATCATTTACTAGTTGCTATATTTTCAGATTTATTTCCTATGCCTAAATGTGAACTTTATTATGAAAATAACAAGACACATCATCTAAACAGAATAGGTTCTGATCTAAAATATTTACTAATATGTTTTTGACCTTTTCCTCTGATGTAAACTATTTTACAATTATTTTCCCCATTTTCTAAAACTGTTCATTACTTAAAATTGTGTCCCTAAATGTGAATAATAAATTAAACAGATTCAATTCAGCCCAAAATATGTTTTTATCTCACTCCAAAGTTTTCTAAATACTGAGAAAGTTTTTAATTTAATTATGACAATGTGTTTGTCTCACTTTTTAATTTTTATACACTAGCCACATATTCAATTTCCTAATTTAAATACTAAACAGGGCTAAAAAGATAAACTCACCCCATTACAGGGTCTATAATATTATTTTCAGAATTTCCAGGGGTCTAGCTACACTTATCAGAGATGTTTTTCCTAATTTTTATTAAGTCCAGGGGCTAAAACTGATTTTTAAATGAATTTACAGTATTTTCTGGAGTTCCAGGGGCTAGATCAGAAGTTTCCGGGGCTAGCTCTTATTTTCCGAGAACCCCAGGGGGTAGCACGTAAGATTTCCAGTCTTTATAACGCGGGGCTGACGTGGACCGTCCGATTTTAAACCGACGGCTGAGATTATAACGCCGAACTGGTACGCAGGGGTTTAAACCCTGCCGTGCGATTTAAAATAAACGGCGCACAAGCGGCCACGTCGCTCTGATCGAGCGCGGGCGGCGCTGCCGGCGGCGCACGGCGGCGGGAAGCGGCGATCTCCCCGGAGACTTTTGGATCTTTGGGAATTCTTCCTAGAACTGTGAATTTATGGCATAGATCGGTAGAGGGGAGGTCGGGGATCTCACCTCAGGGGTTTTCTTGAGCTCGGAGGTCCTGGAAGGTGATCGGCGGCGAGGTCCGAGGAAAAACCACGGCGAAGCTCGTCGGTGCTGTGTTTACACAGCAAGTCACCGAGTTTTCTGCACCTGCAAGGTTCCCCGGAGGCGGTGGATCAAGACCAGTGAGTTAGATCGGAGTTTCCGAGCTTAGATTGGCCAGAATTCACCGGAGAAGTCTCGGTTCTCACCGGAGTAAAAATCGGCGATCGCGTGGGAAAAACAGAACGAGGCCGGGGTTTTTATAGATGGGGGAGGGCGGCGGGGTGGTTTAGATCATATCCGCGTCGGCTACGAACAGAATTCAGCGGGGTTTACGTCGAAATCCCGATCGGTTTTGATTCGGGCGCGGGGGAGTTCGGCGCGGCGCGAGGTAGACGAAGATCGGTGGGTCCCGCCTGTCAGTGTGAGAGAGCGCGGGCGCGCGGCTGCGGGCTGGCGCGGGTTAAGTTGGGCCGGCTGGTGGGTTTCGGCCCACTGGCCAGTTTTTTCTGTTTTCTCTTTTTCTTTTTCCATTTCTTTTCTGATTTGAGTTTAATTTGAATTCCAGTTTGAATTTGAATTTTTGCAAAGCATGCAACACGTCCAAAAATTTTTAAATTCCCCTCTTAACATGATTTAAGGTTTTGAATCAAAATTTTTGGGGTGTTACAGCTCTACCCCCCTTAAAAGAAATTTCGTCCTCGAGATTGGTGTTTCTAAGAGAACAATTCCGGAAATTGTGCCTTGTGCTCATCTTCCCGCTCCCAGGTGGCTTCCTCTTCTGAGTCATGCTTCCACTGCACCTTGCATATCCGGATTCTTTTATTTCTGGTGAGGCGTTCCATTGTCTCCAAAATCTTGTATGGTTGCTCGGCATAAGACAAATCCTCAGCTACATCCACTTCATTCATGGGTAACACCTCTTCAGGCGTCCTCAGACATTTCTTGAGTTGTAACACATGGAATACATCGTGCACATCCGATAGATGAACCGGTAACTCTAGTTGATACGCCACTTCGCCTTTCCTTTCCAAAACTTGAAAGGGTCCGATGTATCGAGGTGACAACTTCCCTTTCACCTTGAACCAATGAAGCTCTGATAGGGGACACCTTGAGATAAACATAGTCTCCCACGTTGAAAACGAGCTCTCTTCTTCGTACATCAGCATAACTCTTTTGGCGTGTCTGTGCTATCCTCAAGTTGTTGCGAATCTCCCTCACCTTCGCCTCGGCTTCTTGTAGCACTTCTGGACCAAACACTTTACTTTCTCCTGTTTGGTTCCAAAATATGGGAGTTCTGCACTTCCTTCCATACAAAGCTTCAAACGGTGACATCTTCATACTAGCTTGATAGCTGCTGTTATAGGAAAACTCCGCATACGGTAAGTTCTTGTCCCAACTCCTATTGTTTTTGAGTGCACATGCCCTTAACATATCTCCAAGGATCTGATTGGTTCTTTCCGTCTGCCCGTCAGTTTGGGGATGATAGGCAGAGCTGAAGTTCAGATGGGTTCCCATGGTTTCATGCAACTTCTGCCAAAACCTCGAGGTGAACTGTGTCCCTCGGTCTGACACTATCTTCTTTGGCACTCCATGGTAACACACGATCCTTGACATGTACAATTCTGCCAATTTGGATCCGCTGTAGCTTTCTTTCACAGGGATGAAATGAGCTACCTTGGTTAGCCTATCAATGATGACCCATATTGAATCATACCCTGATTGGGTCCTAGGCAATCCCACGACGAAATCCATGCTGATTTCTTCCCATTTCCATTCAGGCACTTTGAGTGGTTGCAATAATCCCGCGGGTCGTTGATGTTCTGCTTTCACCAATTGACATGTGTCACATGGGGCAACATGTTCCGCGACATCTCGCTTCATGCCATACCACCAATACCTGCTCTTGAGATCCTGGTACATCTTCGTACTCCTAGGATGAATGGAATAGTCGGAATCATGAGCCTCCTTTAGAATCAATTCACGGATCTCCTTTACTTCTGGCACACAGATTCTTTTCCCGTGCCACACCGTTCCTTGTTCATCCTCTCTAAAACCAGGAGCTTTATTTTCCTTGATGAGTTGTCTGATCTCTTGTATCTTCTCATCATTCTTTTGGCCCTCGCGTATGTCTCGCTCGAGTGTGGAGTCCACTTCCATGGCGATGGCTTCACCACTATTTACTAGACATAGATTGAGCCTTATAACCTCGTCCTTCAATTCTGCAGGCATGTCCTTCAAGCTCAACTTATTGTCCTGCACTTTCCGACTCAAAGCATCGGCCACGACGTTTGCTTTCCCAGGATGATAGTTGATGCCCACAACAAAGTCATTGATTAGCTCTAACCATCTCCTTTGTCTGAGGTTGAGATCTGGCTGTGTGAAGATGTACTTCAAACTATTATGATCCGTATATATCTCTGTCCTCTTCCCCATCAAATAGTGTCGCCAAATTTTCAACGCGTGTACCACTGCGGCTAGTTCTAGGTCATGTGTAGGATAGTTTTTCTCGTGCTTCCGAAGCTGCCGGGATGCATAAGCCACGACATGTCCTTCTTGCATGAGAACACATCCCAACCCGTTTCCAGAGGCATCGCAGTACACTGTGAAATTCTTCTGCATATCTGGCATAACCAACACTGGGGCTGTTGTCAATCTCTTCTTTAGCTCCTGAAAGCTCGTCTCGCACTGTGGCGTCCAGGTGAATGTAATTCCTTTCTCCAACAGTTTGGTGAGAGGTCTCGAGATCTTGGAGAATCCCTCAATAAACCGTCGATAGTATCCATCCAATCCCAAGAAGCTTCGAACTTCCCCAACATTTTCAGGGGTCTTCCACTTCTGGATATCCTCGATTTTGGTGGGATCTACGGAGATTCCTCCCTCCGAGATTATATGTCCTAAGAAGGGAACTCTCTTCAGCCAAAACTCATACTTACTCAACTTGGCATATAGTTGGTGTTCTCTTAGCCTCTGCAACACCAACCTTAGATGTTTCTCATGTTCTTCTTAATCTTTGGAGAAGACGAGAATGTCATCTATGAAAACCACCACAATTTTGTCCAGATATTCCATGAATACCTTGTTCATGAGATACATGAAGTATGCCGGGGCATTGGTTAGCCCGAAAGGCATGACAGTGTATTCATACAGTCCGTACCGAGATACGAAAGCTGTCTTGGGAATATCCGATTGCCTTATCTTGAGTTGGTGGTATCCCAATCTGAGATCAATTTTCGAGAACACACAAGCTCCCCTCAACTGATCAAACAAGTCTTCAATTCGAGGCAATGGGTACTTGTTCTTGATGGTTACCTCATTCAAAGCACGGTAATCCACGCATAACCTTTGGGTTCCGTCCTTCTTGGGCACAAATATCACCGGAGCTCCCCATGGTGAGGAACTAGGGCGGATATACCCCTTCTCCGTCAATTCTCTCAAATGATCCTTGAGTTCTTCTAGCTGCTTGGAGTCCATCCGATAAGGTCTCTTGTATATCGGGGCTGTTCCAGGCACTAGCTCAATTGCAAATTCCACTTCACGATCGGGAGGCATACCTGGCAATTCTTCCGGAAAAACGTCTGGATATTCCCTGATAGTCCTGATTTCCTCAACTTTCACCTCAACTTGATTTAATTTAATATCCCTCCTAGGCTCGTGTATCGTTATGAACTTTACTCTTGTGCCACTAGGGTGAGTTAGTTCCACCGTTCTGGTCGAACAATGAATGATTCCCTTATGTTTGGTCAACCAATCCATGCCCAAAATAATATCGATCCCTTGGGAATCTATCACTATGAGGTTAGCAGTAAACACTACCCCATTAATTTCTATATTCACCTTGGGACACACTTGTCTTGTCCTTATTTCTCCACCTGGAGAGTTTACGGCTAGCATATAGTTCATTTGTGTTGTTGCTAGGTCATACTTCTTAACAAACCCTTGAGCAATAAACGAGTGGGTAGCACCAGAATCAAACAGCAGGGTTGCAAGGTGTAAATTGGCAGGAAACTTACCAACTACCACGTCGGGTGCATCTTGTGCTTCCTCCATAGTGACGTGATTCACCCTTCCTCTCATTACATTCTGCTATTGTGGCTGTGCGGGCTTCTTCTTTGGGCATTTATGGGCGTAGTGTCCCACTTCACCACAGCTAAAACATTGCACCCCAACCTTAGGTGCCTGGCCTTTGTTGTCTTGGGGTTGGTTTGGGGGTCCTTGCACTGCTGGTTGAGGTGGATATGCAGGGCGAGGCTGCTGTACAAACTGACGTTGCGGCTGTTCTGGTGCTGCCGGAGGCCTGTAGTTCGGGTTGTACCCTCTTGGTGCTGAGTAGGGTACCGCTGCACGGTTCGTCTGCCCTACAGGTTGCTGCATCAGACGTGGGCGAGTGTTGCTCCCTGAGGCTTGATGTGACCAACCGGCCTTCCTCTTATTCTCATTTTCCAAGGCCTTTAGCTTCCTTTCTACCACAAATGCTCTGTCCACCATCTTTTGGAAGCTGTCATACTCATTTGAGGACATTGCACATTGCATCTCCGCGGTAAGTCCTTCCACGAAACAGTCTTGTTTCTGCTCATCAGTCTCTATGTCTCGTGGGGCATAACGGGATAGTTGAGTAAATTTAGTGAGGTATTCCCTCACAGTCATGTTACCTTGCTGCAACACCAAAAATTCTTTCCTCTTGTTTTTGAGTTCACCTCTTGGGATGTAATTGTTGCGGAAGCTACGCTTGAACTCTTCCCAAGTGATGTTCTCAGGGTCATGATGGGCGGCCACGTAGGCGGTCCACCAATCAGCAGCAGGTCCATGCAATTGATGAGAGGCAAACAGCACCCTCTCATACCCTTGGCACTGGATGATCCTCATCTTGCTTTCAATGGTCTTCAGCCAATCATCTGCCTCCAGAGGTTCAGCAGCACTTGCAAACTTTGGAGGTTGAGTTCCTAGAAACTCACTCAAACTTGGTTGGCGTGGTGCAGCTTGTGGAGGTGGAACTTGATGCAAGTTGGCCCTCACTTGAGTCAAGTTCTGGATGAGCTGATTCTGATTCTCCAGCATTTGGTGGAGAGGATCAACTCCTTCACGGCGACCACCCCGGTCCTGGCTTCCAGAAAGATGAGGGTTGCATACCTCATCGTTGTTGTTGGCGGGGTTGGCAGCACGTCCTTTTCCTCTTCCGGCCATCTGGCAGAATCAACCAATG
Organism: Neostapfia colusana; assembly: GCA_030760725.1. Classification (NCBI taxonomy): domain Eukaryota; kingdom Viridiplantae; phylum Streptophyta; class Magnoliopsida; order Poales; family Poaceae; genus Neostapfia; species Neostapfia colusana. Next base: position 94,475,563 of record JASWHV010000007.1, on the reverse strand, counting down.
TTAATTTGAAAGCATTTAGTATCATCTTACTACTTTCATTTGTTTGTACTTTGAAGTGTTGAGGCTTTGTTATACTTTTCTGAGGGTTCATTTCTCACACAAAAATGAAGGTAATATTATTTCATGTGGGTTCACACACCAAAGCAAAATAATCTAAAGACGAGGCTGTGGACAATTGCTCATGGCTTCCACAACTCACGTCACACACCAAGCATTAACACACCCTTAACTTAACGTAACGACTCGACTATTCGGCATCTTTCTAACTAAGGGAAAGACTCTACGCTACTCGTTTTCTTGAGCTGGATCCTCAGGATCTTCCTCATCATTGCGGCTGCCTTCTGACTCCGCTTTGGGTGGGGAGGCTGCTGGTGGAGAAGTGCGACGACGCCTGATCGCTCGGCGATCCAGGGAGTCAGGAGTCCATGTATCATTCACGGTGACACACAGTTCATTCCCATCTCCTCTTTCTCTCGCCTTTAAACAGGCTCGCAGCAACGCCTCCGTTTCCTTCAGGGTGTCTCGGACATCCTGAAGCTCTTGTTGACACTCTTGCAGTCGAGTGCTGAGCATAGCAGCATCTTCCAAGCACAAGTCCATGTGCTCATGGGAAGTCCCTTGCGGCACCGGCGGGTACTTGTACTCCGTGGTACCACTCTCACGATGGAGGACATACATGTACTCAGTTTTGTCCAAGTGGCGACGATAGATGTGACTCTGGCAGGTGATGGCCTCCCAGGTGACATCTTTCTCCGCATCGACCTGTGTCGCTCGACAAGCTAGAGAGTGGTGAATCTTAAGCAGCTGATTTTCATGTATAATCCTCATCTCTGAACTCCATTCTTCCCTCTTCTCACGGATGGTCCTGGTGGAGTTATAGTGGATGATTAGCTTGCCCGTATTGCCGGCGGCTTCGAGCATACGTCGAAGACGGCGCAACAAGCCTCCTACTGCCAATCCGTAGGAAAGGTACGTCACCGGACGGCTCTCCTCTCTTTCGGCAAGGGCAACTACGGGAACTCTCCCTCCTGTGGACTTGCGAGCGGTGTGAATCATGCGAACCATCTAAAACAAAAAGCATTTAAACTTAGGTTAGATAAACTTTTTAAACAAAAATCCTATTTTGAATGAAACTTGGGGGTAAGATAAAGAAAGTGACTCATTAAATAACACTTTTCAACACACACCTTGTAAAAATAGTTTTTATGAAAATAGGGCCCTTAAATACGTCCATTTCTACCTAGGTCCATGTTCCTACGGGCAACCTTGGCTCTGATACCACCTCTGTCACACCCAGTTTTTCCGAAGAACAACCGAGTGAATATCACATGTATGCCAGGATCATTTTCTCATACATGTGATGACAAATAGTGAAACATCATTTATTACAAGCCAGGTGTCGAATATAAATAAGTATTACATAGCAAATGTCTCGATGGACAATAATAAGTTCACCACAAGTAAGTAAACTAGCAGCGGAATATTATTCTTGAGGGCTCCGTCACAGGCGTTGCTCGGGGGTCTCCATGAACCTAGAAACCTTCTTCGGTCCAAAGTCTTGGTCATTATACACCACCTCATTATCTTGACCTGAGCAGCAATATAAACCAACAAATATGCAAGGTTGAGTACCAATGGTACTCAGCAAGTGTGGGAAAATTATATCATGCATGGCTAGAACAAGGAGAGGTTGAACTCATGGTTAAAGCACTACGCAATTAATACCTATCACCTTAGCTTATTAAGCACCTACATTACTACACAGGTGAAATGGTCCCAATCTCCCATCCCATCATCATAACCAAATAACCATAACATCCCGCTTAACATCCACAACTTCCAAAAACCATCACTCCTCTAATCATGAATAAGTCCAAGCCGCTCTTGACCGTGAGCACGGCTGTCATGACAGTTTTGACTCTGTAGAGTTTGTACCACTGTACCCACATGTAGTGATTTCATCCCCCGTTGTCGGGTGGACTAAAAGAACCTCCATTATGCCAGTGGCTACGAACCACATTCACACTTCCCAGGTGTGTAGCCAGGAGATCACTACGAAGCCTTTACAAAGGGATTCCCGACGAGCGTGGGCCCACTGAGGTTTCACCCCTAACAGCATACAAGAGGCTCCAACCCCGCTGCAGTGGCCCCCTCTTGAGCCTTGCGGTTCATATGGTAGTCCAGCTGACACCTATTCCCCGCACCATCCAACACACCCATACTACGCCGGGGATACACCTAATTAATTGGCCAAGCTGCCCCATCTCAGCATGTGGTTGGCACTGTAAAGCCAGGTTACATGCTCCATGAACCGGTCCTTAGGATCCAGGCAAGTACTAAACACAAACCCGAGTCTCGTGCACCCAGCACACAACCAAAACATCCAACTTGCCTTGACCCCTACCTCTACATAACTCACAATATCTTATTCAAGAGTATGGTAAAATAAACTGATGATCTCATATCCCAAATATCCCATTCTAAGCATGGCTAAGCATATGCATAATAATAAATGACATGATAAAATAAATCCCAACCAAGCTACAAGGAAACAAGGTAATGCAATTCTAGGGAAACTTCCTAGCATGGGTTTCATATTTCAATTGACAATGCAAATAATTCTAGCTACACATCCTAGCATAGGATCAAAGTGGTCAAGGACACTTGCCTCCTTCTTGCTGCTCTTGAAATATGTAGTCCTGGTCTTGGAAAGGAATAACTTGCTCTTGAGCAGGTTGTACATCATACCATTTACACATAGCAAAAGAAAAACAACAATCATAAGACATAGTTCACACTTTTACTTCATACAAACCACACATTCACATTTATGAAAGTCATTAACCATTATATGTGTTGTGGTTACCCTATGTGTGTTGACTTGTGTCTTGCATACACTTTTAATCATATGTATATGATTCCTACTTTTGTATTCACATTTATGCTTGCATACTATATATATGAGTTTCCAATTTAAATAAATTCCTTATATTCAATTACTACACCTTTTAGCTACCAAGTATGCATGAAAGGTATTTTCCTTCTCAATATGTGTCTTCATAATTTCTACCAACCCTAAACTGAATTCTTTGGATTTTAGAACTCCATTTATCATTTACTAGTTGCTATATTTTAAGATTTATTTCCTATGCCTAAATATGAACTTTATTATGAAAATAACAAGACACATCATCTAAACAGAATAGGTTCTGATCTAAAATATTTACTAATATGTTTTTGACCTTTTCCTCTGATGTAAACTATTTTACAATTATTTTCCCTATTTTCTAAAACTATTCATTACTTAAAATTGTGTCCCTAAATGTGAATAATAAATTAAACAGATTCAATTCAGCCCAAAATATGTTTTTATCTCACTCCAAAGTTTTCTAAATACTGAGAAAGTTTTTAATTTAATTATGACAATGTGTTTGTCTCACTTTTTAATTTTTATACACTAGCCACATATTCAATTTCCTAATTTAAATACTAAACAGGGCTAAAAAGATAAACTCACCCCATTACAGGGTCTATAATATTATTTTCAGAATTTCCAGGGGTCTAGCTACACTTATCAGAGATGTTTTTCCTAATTTTTATTAAGTCCAGGGGCTAAAACTGATTTTTAAATGAATTTATATGATTTTCTGGAGTTCCAGGGGCTAGATCAGAAGTTTCCGGGGCTAGCTCTTATTTCCCGAGAACCCCAGGGGGTAGCACGTAAGATTTCCAGTCTTTATAACGCGGGGCTGACATGGACCGTCCGATTTTAAACCGACGGCTGAGATTATAACGCCGAACCGGTACGCGGGGGTTTAAACCCTGCCGTGCGATTTAAAATAAACGGCGCACGAGCGGCCACGTCGCTCTAATCGAGCGAGGGCGGCGCTGCCGGCGGCGCACGGCGGCGGGAAGCGGCGATCTCGCCGGAGACTTTCGGATCTTTGGGAATTCTTCCTAGAACTGTGATTTTATGGCATAGATCGGTAGAGGGGAGGTCGGGGATCTCACCTCGGGGGTTTTCTTGAGCTCGGAGGTCCTAGAAGGTGATCGGCGGCGAGGTCCGAGGCAAAACCACGGCGAAGCTCGTCGGTGCTGTGTTTACACCGCAAGTCACCGAGTTTTCTGCACCTGCAAGGTTCCCCGGAGGCGGTGGATCAAGACCAGCGAGTTAGATCGGAGTTTCCGAGCTTAGATCGGCCAGAATTCACCGGAGAAGTCTCGGTTCTCACCGGAGTAAAAATCGGCGATCGCGTGGGAAAAACAGAACGAGGCCGGGGTTTTTATAGACGGGGGAGGGCGGGGGGTGGTTTAGATCATGTCCGCGTCGGCTACAAACAGAATTCAGCGGGGTTTACGTCGAAATCCCGATCGGTTTCGATTCGGGCGCGGGGGAGTTCGGCGCGGCGCGAGGTAGACGAAGATCGGTGGGTCCCGCCTGTCAGTGTGAGAGAGCGCGGGCGCGCGGCTGCGGGCTGGCGCGGGATAAGTTGGGCCGGCTGGTGGGTTTCGGCCCACTGGCCGGTTTTTTCTGTTTTCTCTTTTCCTTTTTCCATTTCTTTTCTTATTTGAGTTTAATTTGAATTCCAGTTTGAATTTGAATTTTTGCAAAACATGCAACACGTCCAAAAATTTTTAAATTCCCCTCTTAACATGATTTAAGGTTTTGAATCGAAATTTTTGGGGTATTACAGTAGATCGGCCAGAATTCGCCGGAGAGGGCTCGGGTTCTCACCAGAGTAAAAACAACAGATCGCGTGAGAAAAACGGGACGAGGCCGGGGTTTTTATAGACGGGGGAAGGGCGGCGTTCGGTTATGATTGAGTTTGCGTCGCCTACGAACTGAATTCGGCGGGGATTTGGAGGAATCCGGGTCGGTTTTGATTCGGGGTAAGAGAAGTCCGGCCGATCGCGGGCGCGGGCGCGAGGTAGAAGAAGGGCTGGCGGGCCCCGCCTGTCAGTGGGAAGAAGAGGGCGCCCACGCGGCTGCGGGCTTGCGCGGGGCTGGGTGGGTCGGCTGGTGGGTTTCGGCCCACTGGCCAGTTTTTTTTCTGTTTTCCTTTTTCTTTTTCTATTTCTTTTCTGTTTTGAGCTTAAATTGAATTCCAGTTTGAATTTAAATTGTTGCAAAACATGCAACACGCCCAAAAATTGTTAAATGCCCCTCTCAACAGGATTTTGGGGTGTTACAACCATTCACCCCCCCTCTGGTAGCTTTTCACTTGTTCTTCGATCCTACAATTGGTATCAGAGCCAGGTGCTCTAATCTTTGTGATTTGCACGTGTTTTGACTAACCATCATAGAGAAGTACTCCGCAAAACCTTCGATGTACCACCCAACGATCAAGTTACGGCTGCGAACATGAGAGATGTTGACAACAACAACAAGGCTCGCAACTTGATCATCCAAGGATTGACTCAAAGCGATTTCGACCGTGTTGCACACCTCCGATCTGCATATGATGTTTGGAAAGCTCTTTGTGACTACCATGAAGGATCCAATACGATCAAGGAGGTAAGGCAAGATATGTTCAAGAAAGAATACATGCGTTTTGAGATGCAACACGGTGAGTCAATTGACGACCTTTTTGCTCGCTTTAATAAAATTCTCAGCAATTTGCGTAGTGTCAATGTCAACTTTTCAGATGCTGAAAATGCTAGACAATTGTTAGGAGCATTAGATATGTCAATTTGGGAGATGAAAGTTATATCTATTCGTGAATCTACTGTCATGAGTTCTCTTACTTTAGACGTGCTTTATTCTAAATTAAAAACTCATGAAATTGACATCATCTCACGTAAAAACCCCAGCAAGTCTATTGCATTTGTTTCGCAACGTGACATGTCTAGTTCTAGTCAATCATCATCTAGTGGTGCACTCTCTTTGCTGTCCTCTCTAACCCTTGAACAGATTGAAGAGTTTCCAGAGGAGGAGCTTGCACTCATCTCTACTCGGTGCTCAAAAGCATTGCAAAATGTGAGAACTAGAAGGAGAGGAAGCTCCGGACCTCAACGATGTTTTGAATGTGGTAAGACAGGACATTTTCGTACGGAGTGCCCTAACCTTTCAGGTCCGACTTCACGTAAAGAAAAGCAAACAAGGCCAAAGAAATCGTTTGCAAAGAATAAGAAGAAGAAAGATTTATCAATGCGCAACATAGTGCATAGTATGATCTCTGCACTTCCAGATTTCGGCTCAAGTGATGTGGACACCGGTAGTGATGAAGATGAAGAAGCTATGGCAAATATGTGCTGCATGGCGAGCAAGTCAAGTTCAAGCTCCGAGGAGGCAGAACACAACAGCGACGATGAAGAGGTATGTCCCACTTACGAAGAAATGTGTGATGCTATTTCTCATGCCACTGTTATATTAAAGAAAAAGGATACAAAACTTAGGAACAATGCTGTTAAAATTAAATCACTAGAATCTGAAATTAATCGTTTAAAAACTTTGATTCCTAGTGATGATTCTTGTTCCTCATGTGATTTGATTTATGAACAATTATCCTCTTTAAGAAGTGCACACGCATCTACACTTGATAAACTTGAACTTGAAATTGAAAAGAACAAAGAGCTTGCTGCACTTAATGATAAAAATTTGAAAGATGCTTGTTGTTCTACAATTGATTTGCATTGTTCTTCATGTGATGATCTGAATAAGAAACTAAATGATGCTATGAATGAGATTTCTATTTTGAACAACGCTTTACGTGTGCATGAAGTTAAATATTGTTCAAATTGCAAACTAAAAGGGAAAACTTCATGTGAAAACTGCTTTGATCTGTCCAATAAACTTGATGACATGCATAGGACACTAGATCTGTTTTCTAATGCAAATAAGAACCTAAACTTGCTGCTGAATTCTTCCATGTCTTGTAATGATAAAACTGGTTTAGGTTTTAGTTCTCATGCTCATGCTAAGGCACACCCACCTAAAGTTGTAAAGTCATTAGGAAGCGGTTTGATTCAAATAGCTCCTAGACAAAAAGAGGTGATTTTCAAATCTGCAGGAGTACTGTCCCATTCGGGTTCTAATAAACGTGTTGCTTGCTCATCTAGACATGATAATAAGGTTATTTTTCATTCTACCTACTGTGGTAAAGATGGTCATATCATGGATTTTTGTTATAGACTAGCTAAACACGATAAGAAACAAAGAATACTTTCTAGATCACATAACAACCAAGAAAAATCTGCTAGACCGAATGTTCGGAGCTTGCAACCTGCTGTAATGAGTCAAAAACTTGCTCCCGGACCTACTATTTTTTGTGCTACATATAACACATCTTCTAAGTCAGTAGTTGGGAACAAAAATTTTCGATGTTTGGCTCATAAACCTGCTGTACCTTCTCAGCTTTCGCGTGTTATTTCTGCTGGACGTCGTGTGACTCAGTACTGGATTCCTAAAAGTCTTTTAACTAACCCCAGTATTGAGTCATCGACGTATTGTGCTCCTGTGTAGGTTTCACGTTTGAGGAAGGAGAACATTTGGATTGTGGATTCAGGTTGCTCACGCCACATGACCGGTAACAAAGAATGGTTATCCTCTCTCTCTTTTGTGTCACGTGTAGAAAATGTTACTTTCGCCGATAACTCTTCTACTCCCATAATTGCTAAAGGTTCGGTTAGAGTAAACAATCTCTACACTTTGAAATATGTGGCACTAAAAATTTGAAATACAACTTGCTTTCGGTTTCACAATTGCTAGATGAAAATCTAGAGGTTAGCTTTGCTAAAAATTGCTGCAAGGTTGTAGATTCAAAAGGTGAGCTTTTGTTTAACATGTCTAGGTTTGAAAGAGTTTTTAAAGCTTATTTTGATTTGTCAACTTCTAAGCATCGGTGTCTAGTTTCTAATGATACAAAGGATCTATATTTTTGGCATCGTAGACTTGGTCACATAGGCTTTGATCATCTCACTCGTGTTAGTGCTCTCGATCGCATACGTGGGCTGCCGAAGCTTAAAAAGGACAATGGTATTGTGTGCTCTTCTTGTAGACATGCTAAGTTTGTTGCAGGTTCACATGCTCCTCTCACAATGACCATGACAGCTAAACCAGGACAACTTTTACATCTTGACACAGTAGGTCCGGCACGTGTTCAATCCTTCGGAGGTAAATGGTATGTGCTTGTGATTGTTGATGATTATTCCAGATATTCTTTGGTTTATTTTATGGCATCTAAGAATGAAGCTTTTAGTCATTTTAGAACTTTATTTCTTAGATTATCTATTGATCACGCAGGATCATTGAAAGCAATTAGAAGTGATAACGGAACTGAATTTAAAAACCAATCCTTTGATCAATTTTGTGCTGAAAATGGAATAGATCATCAATACTATTCACCCTATGTACCACAACAAAATGGTGACGTAGAAAGAAAGAACAGGACCTTAGTTGAGATGGCTAGGACTATGCTTGATGAATATCAAACTACTAGGAAATTTTGGGCTGATACAATTGCAACCGCTTGTTATGCCTCAAATCGTGTTTTCTTGCGTGCTAAGCTTGGAAAAATCCCATATGAGCTCCGGTTGGGACATAGGCCTAGTGTTACACACTTTAGGGTTTTTGGTTGCAAATACTTTGTTAAGAAACATGGTAATCTTGATAAATTTGAAGCTAGAACTGTTGATGGCATGTTTCTTGGTTATCCATCTCATACTAGAGGCTACCGTGTGCTTTTACTTGACACTAACAAAATTGTGGAGACTTGCGAGGTTTCTTTTGATGAAGCTAGCCCAAGTACTAGCTCCGATATTGCAGGTCCGGATCCATATCAGCAGGGGGATAGTATTTTTATTGAAGAAGATGAAGAAGTGGTGCTGCTGCCCGAGAACTCGGAAGTAAATAACGATCAAGCTGCTGATTTTGCACCACAACCAGCACCAACAGTCACTACTGCTGGTTCGGACCTTCCTCAATCAACAAGCTCTCCTAATCAAAGGTCCGAACATGAAGAAGAAGGTGCTTGTGAAGTGTCTACTCCCCTCCTAGTACTCAAAAGTCATCCTCCACAACAAATCATTGGAAGCTTGCATGAACGAGTCACTCGGTCCAGGTTTTGCGATCAAAACTCTCATGCTCATTCTGCTTTTGTTGCTTCTTTTGAACCCAAGGATATATCACACGCACTCACTAATGAATCTTGGATTAATGCCATGCAAGAAGAGTTAGAAAATTTTGAAAGAAATAATGTTTGAAAACTTGTGCCTCCACCTCAAGGACACACATTAATTGGAACTAAATGGGTATTTAAAAATAAGCAAAGTGAGGATGGGGTTATGGTTAGGAATAAAGCTAGGTTGGTTGCTCAAGGTTTCACTCAAATTGAAGGTCTAGATTTTGATGAAACATTTGCTCCTGTTGCTAGATTAGAAGCTATAAGAATTTTATTAGCATTTGCTGCATCTAAAGGTTTCAAGTTATATCAAATGGATGTTAAAAGTGCTTTTCTTAATGGCTACATAGAGGAGGAGGTTTATGTTAAGCAGCCACCGGGTTTTGAAAATCCAAATTTTCCTAATCATGGTTACAAACTGTCCAAAGCCTTGTACGGTCTAAAACAAGCCCCTAGAGCATGGTATGATAGGTTAAAAACATTCTTACTTGAAAAGGGGTTTACCATGGGCAAGGTTGATAAAACTCTTTTTGTACTTAAGTATGGAAATGACTCATTATTCGTTCAAGTGTATGTGGATGATATTATATTTGGTTGTGCTTCTCATGATCTCGTGTTCAAGTTTTCAGCTATGATGAGTTCAGAATTTGAGATGAGTATGATGGGAGAACTCACATACTTTTTGGGGCTGCAAATCAAGCAAACAAAAGAAGGAACTTTTGTGCATCAAACTAAGTATACGAAGGACCTTCTTAAGCACTTCAACATTTACAAATGCAAGCCTCTTCGGACACAATGGGAACAGCAACAACACTTGAACTTGGCGAAGATGGTGACCCGGTCGATAAAAAAAATACAGAAGTATGATTGGATCACTTTTGTATCTCACGGCGTCAAGACCGGACATACAATGCAGCATATGTCTTTGTGCATGTTTTCAAGCTTCTCCACGTGCTTCACATCGCCAAGCCATCAAAAGGATTCTCAGGTACCTACAAGGAACTCAAGAATTTGGCATTTTTCTTCCTTCTTCCTCAACCGTTTCTTTGAAAGCTTTTTCGGATGCTGATTTTGGGAGTTGTAGGATTGATAGGAAAAGTACTTCGGGTGCTTGTCATTTTCTTGGTAATTCACTTGTTGCTTGGTCCTCTAGAAAACAAAGTTCAGTTGCACAATCCACGGCCGAATCTGAATATGTAGCTGCGGCTAGCGCTTGCTCACAAATTCTTTGGATTGTTCAAACAATTAAGGACTATGGGGTTGATTTAGATAGTGTTCCACTGTTTTGTGATAACACTAGTGCAATTTGTATTGTTAAAAACCCCGTGAAACACTCTAGAACTAAGCACATTGACATTAGGTATCACTTTCTTCGTGATAATGTTGAAAAGGAAACATTGTGCTTCACCATGTCGATACCGAACAACAATTGGCTGATATTTTTACAAAACCTTTGGATTTCACTCGTTTTTGTTTCATTCGTAGTGAAATAGGGGTTATGCATCCTCATGGATTAAATTGAGGGGGAATTTTTGAAACTTTGAAAGTCTATGTGTGAATATGAAACTAAAATAATATGAGCATAGTATTTCATACATATATGACTTTGTGATTCCTTTTACAGGCTGAAAGTTCGTACTACATTACTCATGTTATACATTTTGTAGTTTTTGCCATGACTAGTAATTGGAATAATTACTTACACTAAATCTGGTCATGATCGAACTTTCTTGCTGTTTTGAACTTGTTGCGTGCTCACAAGTGCTTTTAATCATAAAAAATTAATCAAGTGATCAGCTCATATGTTGAGTTTTCAAAATAAAAATTGAGAAAAGATCAAGAGAATATGCATGCATCGCACTTCTTCTTTTGAGATTGCTTATCATTGCACTAAGATATGAACTTGGAAGGAATTGTGTATGACTAAAACCATGTCCTTAAGCTTCTGATTGTCAAATGACATAGGCTTGGCTTGGTTGGTTAGAATAAGGCTGATGCGGCATATAATCTCTTGCAAATATCATATGATCAACTTTGTGCCTTAAATGATTATGAATAATAAAAATGCAGCAACAAGTGTCATGTTTTCAGGTTTTGAAATAGTTGAGTAATGGAGATCATGACTTGCTTAAACTGAAAAATACATTTGATCTCTAGCATGGCTTACACTACTTTATGTATCTCATTGATGTTATAGTTTAAGTAACCTGATAGTATGACTTGGATGAGCTTTGTTTTGTATGTATATGTTATAATATGCTCATAACATTTAAAAATTTCTCTTTTGAACCTTGCTGAATACATTGTCAAAGGGAGAGAAATATGTATAAGGAGAGATTTTTTTTACACTTTGCATATGTTATACACTTTCTTCCTTCTCTGATTTTAAAAAATGGGGAGAAATTAATAAAGGGGGAGAAATGAGTTTTCAAACCTTTTCAAAACTTTTCATAAGCCAATGTTCGGATTTTAATTGGTGTTGCCAATGCATTCATCAAGGGGGAGATTGTGAGACCTATGTGTGCTGAATACATTGGCAATTAGGATAAAAGTTAGCATTAACATTCAAAGTTTTGAATATTGCCAAAATATTCTTCTGTGGCAAGGTCCGACAAGTTCTTTGTTAGGTCCGCCAAGTGTTGGCAAGGTCCGACGCAAGGTCCGGAGAGCTCCTGCAAGGTCCGGAGAGCTTCTGTGAGGTCCGGAGCTTGTTTTTAGGGAGCTCCCGTGAAGTTCAACTCATAGAACTGCAGCGTCTTGTTTTTGCTTTTAACTCGCAATGTTTCAAACTTGCTTTATGGGAAGGTTTGCTTAGTATTAATTTGCTAAGTTTTTGGTGTGTTTTGGTGGTTATGACTGTTATCATTTGATATGTTTTGCAACATGCTTATGTGACGTGCTCATGTAAGGTGTTGTGGTTTTCGAACTAACGTGAGTCAAGTCGAGGACTTGTGCTCGGAAGAATTGGTTGTTTATTCATGTGCAGGTGTTGCTTGAGTTCAATACATGACTGGTGACGGGATCCTTGGACTAGTCTCAGGGAGGAGATGAGGTTCCAACAACCAAGTTCGGGAGGAGCTGTGGTTGAGTTGATCGGGAGGTCGCGCAGCATGTTTGGATCAAGGGCAGTGCATATGAAGGTTGCGTGTACGTCGTTGGAAGGTGTTTGCACGTGTGCAAGGAGGACGTGGCAACATTGTTCCAAGGCGTGATGAAGCGAAGTGGACGTAAAGAATTGGTCAGAAAGGTCCAACCGACTAGGTTATGGACTCAGGCTGCGGCTGAGTCGTGTTTGACTCAAATATGGAAAGTTTTGAGTTGGTTATGATAGGATTTCGTTTGGGTTACAAATTTGAGTTATTTTAGGAATGTTTGGGACGTTCCTAAGGTGTTTGGAAGTCTTAAGATTGCTTCTATCTGTGTATAGAAGAGTCTTAAGCAGTATTGGAAAGTTACAGTTTGAATCCAAGTAGGAGTAGGAGTCCTAGTTTGAGTTGAGTTGGCCTTAGGGCTGGTTATATAAGCAAGGGGGGCCAAGTCTCGTGGGTGCACGACTTTGGGCTGTTCCTCTTGTGTTTCTATTGAATAAAGTTCATAGTTTCGAGGAGCTTTTGTGCCTTGTTCGTCCGACTTGTTTTTCGTCAAGTCTTTCTCGCCGAGTTTCTGGACAGACCGACGTTGCTTCGGTGTTTCGTTCATAACTCGAGTTTTACAGATCCGATTGACGTGATTCTGTTTGGGTTGTCTTCACAACTCAATTATATATCATCTGTGAAATTTTCACGAGCTTCCGATCTGTAGTTTTTGAGATACACGAGTTTCTTTGCAGTGTTGCAGATCTATTTTATATCGGGTAGAACAGATTGATCTTCGTTTAATGTTTTGATCGTATCTCAAGTTTTACTTCATGTTTTCAAGTGATTCTTGTTGCATTAGATCCGTGACTTGATTCTCGACCTCTCTACTTGATTTGTCACGGTTGAACACGTTTGAAAACACTTGCACACATGGTTTCTTTAACCGATTGATTTTTTGCTGAGGGGTTTTTGTTGTTTCCGCTGCGAAAAGTTTTAATCTACCATTCACCCCCCCTCTGGTAGCTTTTCACGTGTTCTTCGATCCTACATAAACATTTGCAGAATTTGCTAATACAGTTCAAACTTTGGAGACTCATAACTTTGTATAGAAAACTTCAAAAAGGGTGAGACCAATTTTGTTGTAATCCTCATGAGGAGTTCTTGACAGAGAAACCAATTTTAGGCTATGAAAATGCCCAGGAATTCCTGTAGAATTGTTTTTATTAAATCTTTTACGGATTTATTACAGGAGCAATTCTTTATGAAATATTTCCAAATTTGGACAGCAAATCCTTTTCATAGTTACTGATCTCCAGTAAAAATTTGTGCTTCATTGGAGTTAATTTGCTAGGCTAAACTGCCTTCCCAAGTTCAGCCTTTATTTGAAAATTCCAATTTAAACATAAACTTTTCAGAACTCCTGTCCATCTTCAAAAATGCATATCTCTCTGTTGGTAGCTCCAAAAATGGTGAAACAAATTTTGTGAGAACCATGGAGACTTACACTAATCAGATCTTCCACTATTACCTATGTAAAAGCTCCTGATTTGGGCTCAAAATTCAGAGAAGCCTTGTGCTTGTGGGAATTTTGGTGACCACATTGTGCAATGACATTCGTCCAAATTTCGTTCAGATCATCCTTAGAGGGTATAGTACTCACTGTAAAAATCCGAAAGCCAATTAAGGATCCTAAATAGCAGTAGCTATGAATAGAAGTTCAATTCTTATAAATCTTTAATGCTTATACATATATTTTATTACATTTTATTTAGTGACCGAAGTTGAGGACGCACCAGAGCCGTTGGACGTCCTCCCACCAGAAGCTGACTTCCCCTTTAACTCGCAACCAAGCAAGCTCCGGTTCGCACTTAAGTACCTTTTATAAAGATGTTTATTTGTATCATTTATGTCTAGGGTGAATGTTTGCATTAGAGTTATGGTGATTGAAACCACACTTGCATAGCCTTTTTAAATCCTATGGAGGGTTGGGTAGTTTACAAACTCGACGAGTAGAGAATGACATGGTAATGTATAGGATCTCGGTAGAATTCGAGTGGTTGGAAGCTACTCGTGAGATAGTACTTATCACCAGGGAGGAGAAGAGGTAGAAAATGGCTTAAGTTATGAAAATGAGACCCAGCAGGGGGGATAGTGTCACACCCGGTTTCTCCGAAGAACAACCGAGTGAATATCACATGTATGCCAGGATCATTTTCTCATACATGTGATGACAAATAGTTAAGCATCATTTATTACAAGCCAGGTGTCGAATATAAATAAGTCTTACATAGCACATGTCTCGATGGACGATAATAAGTTCATAACATAAAATAGCAGCGGAATATTATTCTTGTGGGCTCCATCACAGGCGTTGCCCGGGGGACTCCATGAACCTAGAATCCTTCTTCGGGTCCGAAGTCTAGATCATTAAACACCACATCATCCCCTTGACCTAAGCAGCAATTTAAACCAACAAATATGCAAGGTTGAGTACCGTTGGTACTCAGCAAGTGTGGGAAAGTTATGTCATGCATGGCTAGAACAAGGAGAGGTTGAACTCATGGTTAAAGCACTATGCAATTATTGCCTACCACCTTAGCTTATTAAGCACCTACATTACTACACAGGTGAACTGGTCCCAATCTCCCATCCCATCATCATAATCAAATAACCAAAACTTTATTTCCAATATTAAGCTCCCCGCTTAACATTCACAACCTCCAAGGTCATCATATTCTAATCATGAATAAGTCCAAGCCGCTCTTGACCGTGAGCACGGCTGTCATGATAGTTTTGACTCTGCAGAGTTTGTACCACTGTACCCACATGTAGTGATTTCATCCCCCGTTGCCGGGTGGACTAAAAGAACCTCCATTATGCCAGTGGCCACGAACCACATTCACACTTCCCAGGTGTGTAGCCAGGAGATCACTACGAAGCCTTTACAAAGGGATTCTCGACGAGCATGGGCCCACTAAGGTTTCACCCCTAACAGCATACAAGAGGCTCCAACCCCGCTGTAGTGGCCCCCTCCTGAGCCTTGCGGTTCATATGGTAGTCCAGCTGACACCTATTCCCCGCACCATCCAACACACCCATACTACGCCGGGCATACACCTAATTAATTGGCCAAGCTGCCCCATCTCAGCATGTGGTTGGCACGGTAAAGCCAGGTTACATGTTCCATGAACCGGTCCTTAGGATTCAGGCAAGTACTAAACACAAACCCGAGTCTCGTGCACCCAGCACCAACCAAATCATCCAACTTGCCTCGATCCCTACCTCTATATAACTCATAATGTCTCATTAAAGAGTAAGGTAAATAAATTGATGACCTCATATCCCAATTATCCTATTCTAAGCATGGCTAAGCATAAGCATGTAAATAAATGATATGATAAAATAAATCCCAACCCAAACTACAAGGAAACAAGATAATGCAATTCTAGGGAAACTTCCTAGCATGGGTTTCATATTTCAATTGACAATGCAAATAATTCTATCTACACATCCTAGTATCAGATCAAAGTGGTCCAGGACACTTGCCTTCTTCCTGCTGCTCTGGGAATGGAAAGTCTTGGTCTTGGAAGGGGAGAACTTGCTCTGGGGCAGGTTCTACTCATGCCAATACACATAGCAAAAGAAAACAACAATCCATAAGACATGGTTAACACTTTCACTTCATACAAACCACACATACATACCTATGAAAGTCATTCACATTACTAAGTGTTGTGGTTATCCTAGATGTGTTGATTTTTGGCCTACATGCACTTTTAAGCATATGTATATGATTTCTAACTTTTGTATTCAGGTTTCTGTTTGCACACTATATATGAATTTCCAATTTAAACAAATTCTTTAATACACTCTTTAGCTACCAAGTTTGCATGGAAGGTAATTTCCTATTCCAAATGGGTTTTCAGACCTTATACCAAATCCTAAACTGAAGTCTTTGGATTTGGAGACTTCATTTATCATTTTCTAGTTATGCATTCCTATTTTCCTATATTTTCCAGATTTATTTTCTATACCTAAAAATGAGTTTTAATATTAAATAGTAAGGCATATCATCTAAACAGAATAGGTTCTGATCTAAAATATTAAATAATATATTTTGGAACATCTCCTCTGATGTGAACTAATTTAAATTTATTTTACCAATTTTCAGAATTATTTCCTAGCCTAAAGTATGTTTCTATAACTAATAAATTTGAACAGTCAACTAGACAGATTCATTTCAGCTTAAAATCTATTTTTAACTCATTCTAAAGTTTTCCAAGTGCTAGGAGACTTTAAATTTGAATTTACAATGTGTTTGCCTCACCTTTTAAATTTTAAATCCTAATCACATATTCAAATTCCTAAATTTAATAGCATATAGGGTTACAAAGGTAAACTCACCCCACTACAGGGTCTATTATATTATTTCATAAATTTCCAGGGGTCTAACTACACATAAAAGAGGGGTTTTCCTAATTTTTATTAAGTCCAGGGGCTAAAACTGATTTTTAAATGAATTTACATGAATTTCTGAAGTTCCAGGGGCTAGATCAGAAATTTCCGAGGCTAGCTCGTGTTTTCCGAGATCCCCAGGGGGTAGCGCGTAAGAATCCCGGCCTTTATAATGCGGGGCTGATGTGGACCATCCGATTTAAAACAGACGGCTCAGATTAGATCGCCGAACCGGTACGCGCGGGTTTTAATTCCACGGTGCGATTTAAAATAGGCGGCGCATAAGCGGCCACGTCGCTCTGACCGTGCGCGGGCGGCGCTGCCTGGCGGCGCACGGCGGCGGGAGGCGGTGATCTAGTCGGAAAACTTCGGATCTTCGTCTATTCTTCCTAAAACTGGGATTTCATGGCATAGATCGGTAGAGGGGAGGTCGGGGATCTCACCTCGGGGTTTTTCGTGAGCTCGGAGGTCCTGGAAGGCGGTCGGCGACGAGGTCCGAGATGGAATCGCTGCGGTGCTCGTCGGAGCTGTGCCTAGAGCGCAAACCACCGAGTCTTCTGCACCTGCGTGATTCCCCGGAGGCGGTGGAACACGATCAGCATGTTAGATCGGAAAATCCGAGCAGAGATTGAGAGAAAACGGTGATCGGAGCTTCGGTTCTCACCGGGCGGAAAAACAGCCGATCGTGGGGGAAAAACGGGGCGATGCCGGCGTTTTTATAGACGAGAGAGGGCGGCGTGTTGGTTGTGATCGAGTCGGAGTCGTCTGGGACCAGAATTCGGCTGGGAAAGCGCGGTTTTCCGGGTTAGTTGCGATCGGCCGCGGGCAGAGGAGTCCGGGTAGTTGGCGCGAGCGGGAGGTCAGGGATGACACGCGGGTCCCGCTTGTCAGTGAGAGAGAGAGGGGAGCGCACGGCTGCGGGCTGGCGCGGGGGCGGGTGGGCCGGCTGGTAGGTTTCGGCCCACTGGCCAGGGGTTTTGTTTTTTTTTCTATTTTCTTTTTCATTTTCTTTTCTGTTTTGAGTTGAATTTGAATTCCAATTTAAATTTGAATTTCTGCACCACATGCAATATGTCCAAAAATTTTTAAATTCCCCTCTTAACAGGTTTTGGGGTGTTACAGATAGGATGCAGTGAGCAGAGGTCTCACGTACGTAGCCCTGTTGGTGTCGGTTGAGGACCGTCCGTGTGGCCTGCTGGACAAGTATCGAACAGTACCGGATGCATACTGGCATCTGGGAACCAGGAAACCGATGTAATTGGTTAACCTGGGTGCCGAGGCTTACCCAACTGTAAATAGGAGTGGGTTGAGCGTAGCAAGGTGTAAATCTGCCGGTGGGCACAGTCACGCTCCACGCCGGGACCTCCTGCCCGTTACGGATGGACCGATTTGGCATTTGGGTTGCCTTTGAAAGGTTGTTGCACACAACAGAGTAGGAAGGGGTGTGGAATCACACTTCTGAATGTGGGTGTATGCAACGTGTTATCCGGGTGTATCTTGATTGTAATCACCGTCCCTCACGGTTATTTGAGTACCCGCTTGTTCACTGTGCTGTGACGTAGTAAGAAGTGAAATAAGCCAACTGAAAATGCTGTATTGAACTATTAAATGTCTTGAAACCTTGTATGCTGTAGTTATGGAGCAAATTAAGTTTATATTCCACTTTGGGCATCTCCACATCGGGGGAAAGTGTTTCTTGTTTGATTGTGGACTTCCGATGTGAGGGCTGCCTAAGGCACATGAATCTGCTGCTATGAAACTGAATGTAAGGATCAACTTATAGGCGTGTATTTATTGCAAAGTCCTTTCCTACCATACACATCCTTGCACGTAGAGTTCCATGACTAGGGTTGATGGTTAAGACTTGCTGAGCCATCGTGCTCACGGTTGCAATATTTTGAGCTGTGTGCAGGTGAGAGTTATGAGGAAGGTTCCGAGGACGAGGCGATGCCCCCGTCGGGGTACACGGCCAAGCTGGAGCCCTGCACGCCGCCGTGATTCTCCGGTTCCTTGCTGCTAGCGTGTAGCGTCCCCGGGCTGGACGGCTGCACTTTTGCATAGCTAGGATCAGAGGCCATATATGTATACTACTTCCTGGAGTTGGTGAACCACGGGGTGGTCCCCACAGATGTGGTATCATAGCCGCATTGGGAATAGCACGCTCGAAAAGAGCCCATTTTGAAAACTTAGAAGTAGTCGAGTGAGGATTAATCATTAAGCCCACATAAGGTCTTTGATAGTAGTAGATATTATGGTTGAAAAGCTAACATATTTGTTATACATTCTGTAACGACACTCTGATGTCAGGTATGAGGTAAGGTACGCCACCGCATGCGGATCAATTGCGGTAACTCGACATACGAGCAGTAGTATGGAAGGATATACCGTGGCTTGGCATGGTACTGAATATGAGTCTCCAAACCTTTCCATGGTTCTGAGAGCATATGAAAGTATGCAACTCTTGAACGTTTAATGTTCAAAGGGCCATACGCAGCGCTCGCCATCGGCGTGCCTCAACGGTCATGAGACAGTAGGTGGTATCCGTTGGGTTGATAAAATTCCCAACCGTGACGACCCGTTCGCGCTCTACTCGGGTTCCCCGTCGTTTGGTGTGAAAACACGATCATGTACCTTGGGACGTGGCTTGACTCAAGGACGATCTGTATGGCAATGATACGGACCGTATGTTTTTACTATGATATGGAACTGCCTGAAATGTCAAAAACCTTTGTGTGCACCATTATTGTGTGTTCTTCTGCAGGTACATTAATCACGTTAGCGCATGACGTGTAGAAACCGTTTGTGAGTGACGTCTTTAGTTCCACCATTTGACATGTATATGCCGGAATACCGGTTTAGGAATTTTCTTTGGTGAGCAAACGTAGTACCGAGACTGCATAAAAGGTTATTTTTCAAATGAAAGAGTTAAAATGAAGTTTACGATTTCATTTAGGGGTTAGTAAACCCTTATATTTAACTAAAAGTCAATTGGGAGTATAGGTTCAATCTTAAAAACTTAGGAACAATCTCTCCTGTTTTTGGCATAAAATTTTCTGAACTTGAACAGGGCATAACATAGGATTGGTTGAACCAATGGAGGTGTGGGATACTGTTCTGGAAAGGTATTGAAGTCCTCTACAACTTTTCTGTAGAGTTCCAGAACAAAATTTCCCTCCAAAGGGATGAAAATCTCAGATGAGTAGGTACTTTCCAGAAACAGGGCAGACCAAAAAGGCTCTCTGGAATTTTTTGTATTTCGACCACAACTTCCTGTAGAAAAATTTCCAAGGGTCAAGCAAGACACCGTTGGAAAGTACAGGAAATGTTCTACAACTTTGTTGTTGAACGCTAGTCCAGATTTTGCCTCTAAGGTGGGCAAAACTGTTGGATTATGCAGGCTGGTCAGCTTAACCAGAAGCTGGACAGGGCACCATGTTGAAGTGTTTCAACCAAAACACTTAGTTTCACGACTCGACGTCCAGTGGCTGTTGTAAAACAGCGAGTTGGGAGTTGAAGAGTTATGCATTTGACATATCACTTTGAGTTAGTACATGTTTGGGTCCAGTACAATAGCGAGGAATTACGCATGCTAACACATTTAACATCCTGTGGTGACCCCGATGGTCGAAATGAACTTTTAACCCATAAAGTTCAATACTTTGGAACTTGATCGTGTGACACGGTCCAGGGATGTATATGTTGGATAAAGTTTATACTTTATCCATATGTGTGATTGTTATGCGCATTATTTATTCCATTCTCGCATTACCATTGTATCGACAGGATGGGCTAAACCAACATGTGCTGATCAATTGAATGATATGAATGCAGAATGGTGCGGACACGCTCAATGCAAGAGGAGGGAGGTCCGAGTCAAGTTCGTGGTGATGAGTCTCCTCCTCCGGAGCAGACCACGACGCAGCAGCAACCACCTCCTCCACCGCCAGAACTTCCAAGAAACCTGGCGGAGGTGCTCACCGCAGTGCTCGGCTCGCGCGACGAGCAAACCGAGTTGCTGCGGATGCTAGTCCAGCAAAATGCGTCCCATCAGGGAGGACAGCAAGACAATGGGCAACGCCAGCCCCAACACAGTTCGTATTCGGAATTCATGGCGACCCATCCACCGGTCTTCATGGAGGCCGAGGAACCTTTGGAGGCGGACAGCTTTATCCGCACTCTGGAGGCGAAGTTCGGGCTGCTACGGTGCACCGAACATCAGAAGGCGCTGTATGCAGCGCAACAGCCTCAAGGAGTAGCCGGTACCTGGTGGGCGAACTACACCGCCTCCTTACCGGCTGGCCATGCCGTCACATGGACGGAGTTCCTGGAGGCGTTCCACGCCTATCACATACCTCCCGGTGTGATGGAAATGAAGCTCCAGGAGTTCCTGGCGTTACGGCAAGGCGAGAGGAGTGCTCATGAGTACTCCAGGTTATTCAACCGGCTGGCGCAGTATGCGCCAGGATTTGTGGGGACGGAATACAACAAGCGCAATGCGTTCTTCCGGGGCCTGAATTCCAAGATGAAGGTCCATCTCGCCCAGAGCAAACGCGGCACATTCAACAACCTAGTTAATTCCGTGATTCTATAGGAGAATGCTCAGCGCGAGCGCGGTTCTGACAAGAGGAAACGCAGCACGCTGACAAGCAGCAGTGGTGGAACGCCACAAAAATACCGCGTGGCGTATCGCTCACCATCCGGTCAGAGATGGCAGCCACCTGCGCGACCGCCTCAGTTTCGTGGTCGGTAATATAATGCGCCGGGCTTTCGACCGACGTATCCACCACAGCAACAGCAGCAGCAAAGGATGGTCCCGTGTGCGCCTCAGTTTCAACAGCGTGCACCGGGATTCCGTACTCAACTCAGCGGGACCCTGACACCTTACACATGCTACACGTGTGGCCGTGTCGGGCACATTTTGAGGGACTGCCCCGAGCCGCGACAGGGCAGGAGTGGAGCACCGTATCAGGGTGCTAATCAGCCCCGTAATCAGCCCAAGAAACCAGCACCAAAACCCGGCAACGTCCACCACTTAGCCATCGAAGACGTGCCAGAAGGCGAACCCGTCCTCGCGGGTACGTTCTCCTATTTAGATCGTCCCGTAGTCATACTTTTGACTCCGGTGCCACCCATAATTTCATAAGTCAGTCGTATGTTATTAAATATCAATTACCTATCATTCCCACAAATAATTCATACTTGATATGTTCTCCGGGTGGGAAAATAACAGCTGATAGAATGGTCTATAGAGCACCATTACAGTTGGGTGGAAATCTATATCCGACTTCTCTAATCATGTTAGAGAGTCAGAAACTTGATGTCATTTTAGGAATGTCATGGCTACATCTCCCTGGTGCTGTTCTTGACATCATTCCACGTGTGGTTCGTTTAAACTCTACACTTCATGGACCACATGTTCTTACTCTTCACCGTTCGGTTCAAGAAGCCCCAGCCATATATAACACGGAAGCCACAAAACTTGAGGATATTCGTGTGGTCCGTGAATACCCGGATGTCTATCCGGATGATCTCCCGGGCATGCCACCCGAAAGGGATGTCGAGTTCAAGATCGAACTTGTACCGGGAACGACGCCGATATCACGGAGACCATACAAGATGGCTCCGAATGAGCTAGCTGAACTGAAGGAGCAGCTCAATGACTTAATGAAGAAGGGTTTCATTCGACCGAGTTCCTCGCCATGGGGATGCTCGGCGTGGTTTGTGAAAGAAGAAGGATGAAACCTTGAGGTTGTGTGTGGACTACCGACCTCTCAACGCCGTCACCATCAAGAATAAATATCCACTGCCCCGCATCGATATATTATTCAATCAACTTATGGGTGCAAGTGTATTTTCAAAGATGGATCTTCGCTCCGGATATCATGAAATCAAGATCCGGGCGGAAGATATTCCAAAGACGGCCTTCTCGACGAGATATGGGTTTTATGAGTACCTCGTCATGTCCTTTGGTCTCACCAACGCCCCGGCACACTTCATGTATCTCATGAACTCAGTGTTCATGCCAGATTTGGACAAGTTTGTTGTGGTGTTCATAGACGACATCTTGGTTTACTCCAAGTTTGAATAAGAACACGCCAAACACTTGCATATCGTACTTCCACGATTGCGAGACCATAAGCTTTATGCCAAGTTCAGCAAGTGCGAGTTTTGGATCAGCCAAGTGCCATTCCTTGGTCACATTATTTCGGCAGAAGGCATTGCAGTTGATCCAAGCAAAATCGAACAAGTGCTGAAATGGAAGTCCCCCACCAGTCCATGAAGTCAGAAGTTTCCTCGGGTTAGCAGGATATTATCGGAGATTCATACCCAACTTCTCCAAGCTTGCTAAGCCGATGACTGAACTGTTGAAGAAGGGGATCAAATATGTTTGGTGCTCAGCTTGTGAAGAAGCTTTCCAAGCATTAGTGAAGCATCTTACAACAGCCCCGGTGTTAGCTCAACCGGATACAACCAAGCCCTTTGACGTATATTGTGATGCGTCTAGCATCGGGCTTGGCTGTGTATTGATGCAAGGAGGCAGATTGGTCGCCTATGGCTCCCGTCAACATCGTAACCACGAGCAGCACTATCCGACTCATGATCTTGAGCTCGTTGCTGTGGTGTTGGCTTTAAAAATGTGGAGGCACTATTTGCTTGGGAACTTAGTGCACCTCTACACCGACCACAAGAGCCTGAAGTATATATTCACTCAAAAGGAGTTGAATATGCGGCAACGGAGATGGCTAGAACTGATCAAAGACTATGAGATCGAGATTCACTACCATCACGGGAAGGCAAACGTGGTTGCCGACGCCTTAAGCTGCAAATCTCATGCCAACAATATGTCCATCACCCCACCTGAAGAGGAGGAGCCATGTCTGTACTTGGTTCCATATGGGGCGTTATATAATCTTGCTCTCATCCCAGCCATAAGAGAGGAGATTATGGAAGCTCAGAAGAAGGACATGGGAATGTCGCACATTCGGAGAAGGATGGAGAATGGCAAAATGAAGTGCTTCCGAAGAGATGAACACGACACTCTGTGGTTTAAAGACCGTATAGTGGTATCCCGTGACATGAAGCTTCGGAAGAAAATCTTGGACGAAGCTCATTTGTCCAAGTATTCTATTCATCCGGGCAGCAACAAGATGTACCAAGATCTAAAAACCAGGTTTTGGTGGACACGGATGAAAAGAGAAATCGCAAAGTACGTATCCGAATGTGATACGTGTCGGCGGGTGAAAGCCGACCATATGCGTAAAGCCGGAACGCTGCAACCATTGAACATTCCGGCGTGGAAGTGGGAGGATATCAGCATGGACTTCATTGTTGGTTTACCTCTCACATCTCACAAACATGACTCGATTTGGGTGATAGTCGATCGACTAACCAAGTCAGCTCATTTTATCCCCGTACATACAAAGTACGTGGCCAAGCAATATGCGGAGCTGTACATTGCAAAGATCCTGTGTTTGCACGGTGTTCCCCACTCCATCATTTCAGATCGCGGTGCACTTTTCATCTCTCGGTTCTGGGAACAGCTTCACGCATCATTGGGGACCAAACTGATCTGAAGCTCCGCGTATCACCCGCAGACAGATGGTCAAACTGAATGGGTGAATCAAGTGCTTGAAGACATGCTACGCGCTTGTGGCATCCACCACGGCAAGAATTGGGACGATCATTTGCCGTTGGCAGAATTTTCTTACAACAATGGCTATCAAGCTAGCATCAAGATGGCGCCGTATGAAGCTCTCTACGGCCGGAAATGTCGCACACCTCTCAACTGGTGCGAGTCTGGTGAGCGAGTCATCTATGGCATTGAACATGTGAATGAAGCTGAAGAACGAGTGTGAGTAATACAAGCCAATCTCAAGGTTGCTCAATCTCTTCAGAAAAGCTATGCGGATAAAAGACGCCGTCCTCTCCACTTCGACATCGGGGACCTGGTTTATGTCCGTGTGTCTCCGATGAAGGGAGTTCATCATTTCGGAGTGAAGGGTAAACTTGCACTGCGGTTCATTGGTCCGTTCGCCGTCATTGAAAGATGCGGACCCGTGGCCTATCGCCTGGATTTACCGCCACAGGCATTCACAATGCCTTCCATATTTCTCAGCTGCGGAAGTGCCTCAAACCCTCAGCCGAAATCTGAACTGAAGACATAGAAGTTCTTCAACCGGACCTCACGTACACGGAGTATCCAATCTGGATTATCGATGAAAAGACTCGTGCCACAAGAAACCAGACCTTATTGTTCTATAAAGTCTTGTGGAGCAACCATACCACTGATGAAGCGACATGGGAAAGCGAGGACTATCTCCGAACATATTATCCGGACTTGCTATCATCATATACCCTGTAAAGTCTTTTCCACTTTGCTTTTCTTTTGGAATCTCGGGACGAGATTCTTTTTAAGGGGGGAGGGATGTAAAATCCCCAAGAAGTGGAAGCAAGAATTTTCAGCTCAAGTACACTTAGGAAAAATGAGGGGAATTAAAACTTTGAATTCTAACGGTATAAGTTCAAAGTGAGGATTCAAATCTCCCAAAATCTTCCACACATGGAGGTCTAAATTCATAACTTGGATCTTCATAGTCCAAATATTCAACCTTCCAAATTTCAGCTCATTTGGAGGAGTTTTAATATTTTTTTGGGATTAAAAGGAGGAGCCATTTAAACTGAATTTTAAATTCAGTTTCAAATTCCAGTTTCCTCAATTTGAAAATTTGGTTTCACAAATGTGTTCTCCACCTTTGAATGAGCAGCCATGCCAAAAATTGGAAATTTTGGGGCTGGTTTGCTATGTGTTTGGGACAAACCAAAGTGGAGAATTCAAACTACATTTTAAATTCAAAGGGGTCAAACACAATTCAAATTTTACACCAGAATTCAAACCATTTGAATTCAGCAAGTTCAAACCTTAACTTAGGGTGAAAGTCTAGCCTTAAATGTTGAGTTGCTGGGGTAAAATATCAGAGAAAAATTGGATTAAAAGAGAGGGAGGTGGGACCCAGCAGTCAGCCTCACAGAACCAATTTCCCTCTCTCTCTCTGTTTTCCGAGTTGATCACCGCGCGCCAGCTCCCGGCTGACCCTTCGCCCGACGCTTCCACCGAGCTGGTTCCCGCTGCCCGACGTCGGCGTGCACGTCGGCGATAAGAGCGGCCGCTAGAGTGCCCCAGCTCTATTTCTCCTCCTCCTCAGCTCGGTTGCCGCGGCTGCTTTGTTCACACCGAACACCACTGATAGCTCTCTCTCCCGATCGACCACAGCCTTCTGAGCTCGGCTGCTCGAGCCCTCCACAGAAAATAGTAGCGGCTGGACGTGCTCTAGCCGTATCCAAAGTTCCTCCAAGGTCTACCGATCAAAGCTGCTCGAAAAACTCGGATTGGCGCCAAAGCTCTGAGGTGCACCGGAACTCGCCGTTCGGCTCACCGTCGACAGCCTCATCCGGCCACCCTCTCCCCCGACTTCCTATACAAGAAAGGTGTGTGAGTAACCCTGGATGGTGTAGCCGTCAGCCGTATGGCAAATGATTCATCGAGTAGCTCAAATTTTATTGTTTCCCGAACCCTAGTGTCGAAGAACGAGGCTTGGTTCATACCCAAATTCGGGTTGCACGATCAACCACGCCTCGAGCTCACGTGCACATAGCTTCTGCACTCTCTAGCACCTGTCCCTGAAAAAACCAAGGAAAACCATCAAGTGTTGGCCATGTTCTAGTCAATTTTCGCGCCGCCATGGGGAAAACGCGTCGGCTCACCGTTGAACCCTAATTTGCCGGCTGTTTCACCGGGCAAGGCAGCCCATTCTGGCTCCTACATCTTCCACTGGTGCTCTAGAGACCAAAAACTGATCGTTTGGTGGAGGAAGGAGGTTTCCCGACCTTGCCGGAGTTTGAAACCTTGCTGTCACAGGTGTGCGCCATCTTCCGGTGGGTTTTAGCCGCCGGCGACACCACCAGAATGTTCAGCGGGGTCGATAATGAAGGAGTGGCGAGTTTGGGCCCGGGAGATGGCCGGGACAGCCGTTACCGCCACCCTCGCCGGAGTAAACGTCGCGGGCTCCTCGGTTGGCGCAAGGGAGAAGAAAGAACTGACGGGTGGGACCCACCGCTGGGATTTAAACATTTCCAGAATTTCCTAATACAGTTCAAACTTTGGATACTCATAACTTTGTGTAGAAAACTCCAGAAAGGGTGAGACCAATTTTGTTGGAATCCTCATGAGGAGTACTTCACAGAGAATCCAATTTTAGGCTATGAAAGTGCCCCGGAATTTCTGTAGAATTGTTTTTATTAAATCTTTTAGGGATTTATTACAGGAGCAATTCTTTATGAAATATTCCCAAATTTGGACAGCAAATCCTTTTCATAGTTACTGATCTCCAGTGAAAATTTGGGCTTCATTGGATTTAATTTGCTAGGCTAAACTGCCTTCCCAATTTCAGCCTTTATTTGAAAATTCCAATTTAAACAGAAACTTTTCAGAACTCCTGTCCAACTTCAAAAATGCATATCTCTCTGTTGGTAGCTCCAAAAATGGTGAAACAAATTTTGTTAGAACCATGGAGGATTACCCTAATCAGATCTTCCACTATTAGTTATGTCAATGCTTCTGATTTGGGCTCAAAATTCAGGGAAGCCTTGTGGTTGTGGGAATTTTGGAGACCACATTGTGCAATGACATTCCTCCAAATTTTGTTCAACATCCTTAGAGGGTATAGTATTCACTGTAAAAATCCCAAAGCCAATTAAGGAAACTAAATAGCAGTAGCTATGAATAGAAGTTCAATTCTTATAAATCTTTAGTGCTTATACATATATTTTATTACATTTCATTTAGTGACCGAAGTTGAGGACGCACCGGAGCCGTTGGACGTCCTCCCACCAGAAGCTGACTTCCCCTTTAACTCGCAACCAGGCAAGCCCCGGTTTGCACTAAAGTACCTTTTTATAAAGCTGTTTATTTGTATCATTTATGTCTAGGGTGAATGTTTGCATTAGAGTTAGGGTGATTGAAACCCCACTTGCATAGCCTTTTTAAATCCTATGGAGGGTTGGGTAGTTTACAAACTCGACGAGTAGAGAATGCCATGCTAATGTTTAGGATCTCGGTAGAAGTCGAGTCGTTGGAAGCTACTCGCGAGATAGTACTTATCACCCGTGAAGAGAAGAGATTGAAAATGGCTTAAGTTATGAAAATGAGAGCCAGCAGGGGGGATAGGATGCAATGAGCATAGGTCTCGCGTGCGTAGCCCTGTTGGTGTCGGTTGAGGACCATCCGTGTGCGGCCCTGCTGGACATGTATCGAACAGTACCGGATGCATACTGGCATATGGTGTGGCGGACCGGGATCCGCCCATCCAGGATCGCAGAGGGTGGTGCCGCACGATGCGACACCCGACTGCACACGTCATAAGGACATATTATATTACATGGGAAAAACAACTGAACTGTACAAAAGGTACAATACTCAGTTACAAACTATTGACTTTATTACACAGTGGAAGTCTACTATTCTACAACTCATGCCCGCCTATCTAGCAAAAGTTGGTTGCCCAGCCCTAGGGCAACCCACACTAGCTGCACGCCTCAGCTCAGCGCGGCGGGTACGGCTCCCACTCAGCCGTGGTCCCCGACGGAGAGTAACCTCGCCGGTGGACTCGTACTCCGAGTCCATGGGTGGCTCCTCACCTGAAAAACACTTAAGCAGCAACCGTGAGCACGAAGGCTCAGCAAGGCTTAACCAACTCACCTAAACATGAAACTTTACATGAGGTGTACAATGACATAGGATAGTAATATTGCAGCAATTGGACACGCCTACAAGTTCATCCTTAGTTCATCTTTTAGCAAGAAGTTAACGGTTCAGGAATCTGAAATTTAGTAAGCAGTATTTGGTGGCACACATGTAGAAATACAATTATATCATGACAGCAATATTGAATCACAGCATTCCATAAATTATCTACGTCACGACTCAGTGACCAAGTGGTACTCGTCACCGCGAGGGACGGCGAATCGACTCGATATACACCTGCAGGGAAACCCAAAGAGCGCGTCACGTACGCCCACCCGTGGAGCTACACAGCACGCTCACTCGATGTCGTACGGGACAACCTTTCACCCAACAGCCCAAACGTCGATCCGGTCGCACCGAAACGAGCAGGAGGTTCCCCAAACAGAGCATCTCTCTATGCCCGTTGGCAGATTTCCACCTTACTGCCCTCAACCTACACCTATAAATCGGTGCGTTATGCCTCGACATCCGGAGGTTTAAGATACATCGGTTTATCGGGGCCCATATATCCGATATGCCTTCGGTACGTTCAATACTTGTTCAGCAGGGCCGCACATGGCTCGGTCTTCAATCGACACGTACAGGGCTGCGCACACAAGACTTCCTCTTGCTGCGCCCTAGCCCCTGCCTAGTCTCATTTTCCTTACTGAAGTGATCTCACATCACTCAACCGAACCCGTGTGTCCCAAGCCTATCTCGCGAGTAGATTCCAACTACTCGACTTGTACCGAAGTCCTATGAATCATTAAGCATAGCCTGTCTACTCGAGGTCTTAGACACTACCCTCACTCTTATGGACAATTTCTGGTTATGCAAGTGGGGTTCCATCCATCCTACACCTAATGCACATTTATACTTCATACTAGACATGTGAACAAAGTAAAACTTTTATAAAAGAGATTAATGCAAACCAGGGCTTGCCTTGTTGCTGCTGGTCAGGGGTTAAGTCTTCGTCCGGAAGCAGGAAGTCCA
Organism: Neostapfia colusana; assembly: GCA_030760725.1. Taxonomy (NCBI): domain Eukaryota; kingdom Viridiplantae; phylum Streptophyta; class Magnoliopsida; order Poales; family Poaceae; genus Neostapfia; species Neostapfia colusana. The sequence goes on along the minus strand of JASWHV010000007.1, from coordinate 94,446,140 downwards.
ACACTTCCGGAGTCTCCTCGCCTTCAGCGACTACACGTTAATAAAACACTACATGTTAATGAATATGCACATGAGTTTAGGGTAATATTTCGGTTATTAGTTCTGATAACCAGTCTCTAACAACTGGAACTCTGTTTAAGAATTTAAAGATGAACTGGGTGTTGGTGGTTTGGGCGTAGACCTAAGCACATGGTTAAGTGCTAAGTGGTTTTCCACCTTTTCCATATTAATACCTCAAGTGGTTAAACAGGACAGGGGTGATCCAAAGCTCCAATGGAGCTGAGAATTTTTGTGTGAGTTCCTTGTCACAAGAAAACCCTCTGGACCAAACATTAGCACTTTTCATCGAGTGTTTTGCTCAGAATATTTCTCTTAGCAAATAAGAAAAGAAAACTTAATTCTGAGGTAACACCCCTGTTCATGCCCAACTTATTGAACTACAATTTCAATTATAGCTCATAGAGTTTGCATGAATTTTCCTAGCATTTTTGGAGCTAAGATTTGCCCAGAACTTAATTTCCAAGTTTTGGAAATTCTCTGAAAATGTTTCTGTATTCAAATGAACACAGCACCTCCAAATTCGAATTGCTCTGACCAAATCAACTCCAAATGGTCTGAAACTTTTACAGGGGTTCTCTAACATCCTAAAGAACATTCTGGCAAAATTTGGGGATTTTTGGATGAACCAAACTCCCTCAAAAATTCTTTTGCTGAACATCTTTAAAGAATTTTCCAGAATTAAATAATAGGTTTCATACAAATTGGGTTGCATATTTGGACAGAGCTATGCAAGATGAATCCAACCCAATTTTAATCATTAAATTTGGAGCTTCCTAGAAAAAGTTATGGGGTTCTAAAGTTTGGGGAAATTCTGGAATTTGAATTAACCGGGAAAAGTTCAAATTCCTGACAGCGGGCCCGGCCCCACGTGTCACCACCTCGGCTGCGCCACACGGGGCCACAGGACTGTTCTCCGAGTGGTCACAGCTGATCCGGTGCAACAGAAAATCCCCACGCTGTGCATCGAGGGACTGACGAGCGGGCCCGGCCGGCTCGTCTTCTTCCTCGCGCCCCTCTTTTTCCCGCGCCGCCCCCTCGCCGGCACACCTCTGAAGCTCGCCGGACATGGCTTCCTGACCGCCTCTCGGCCGGAAACTCGCCGCCTGGGCCTACTTTCGTGCGCTGAACACGATGGCACCAACTGCTCTGGTCGGCGGTGGCCCTAACCTAGCCGGCGACGGTGCAGCGGCTCGGACTCCCTTCGGTTATGCCACCCGGCTAACTCAGCACGCCAAAACCTCGGTGGAAGGGCTCTACAGCACCGGGGGATCTCAGAGAAGGTCCACAAGGCCATGCCAGGGTTCGGGAAGAGATCTGACCTAGCCGTCACCGTGAGCCCGACCCTTCCCGCCATAACCGCGGTTGGAAAACCGGGAAATACGCCGGCTACAGCCAAAATTAAGCTAGGGTTGCGAAGCAAACTTGTGTGCCATCAAGTCTAGCTCCTGTGAGTGCAGTTTGATAAACTCTAAGCAAGTATATGTTGGGAATTTGTGGTTTTCTTACCCGAAGGTAGTTCTGCACCGGCTGGAAGTGCTTTGCGAAATTCGCCGGCAATGATCAGTCACTGGTTCTAGGCTTTGGGGTCGAGCAGCGTGGAGCCTAGGCGCATCCAAAACCACTCCTTCTTGGTCGTGACAAGTCCTCTGCCGAGCTGCCCACGGGAGCACCTTGGCTCGGTTCTTCCCGGCTGCCGCGAAGAACGTCGTTTGCTCGGTTTGTGGTGGCTCAACTCGACCGGAAGTGATGCGGGGAGGGCGTGGGAGGTCTGGGGGTGCTGGTTTGCTAAGTTGCCGACGTTGGTACGCGAGAGACGATCACTCCCGAGTGACTGGATCACAGCGGCGGCTCCTCGGCGTTCTGTCGTGTGAGAGGGCGGTGGCTGGGGGTCGGCTCGTGGTTGTGGCGAGCTGGGGCACGGCTGGGAGTTACTGCGCCCCCACGAGGAGCTCGCCAGCACGCGAGGGAAGAGCAGGAGGTGGCGCCTGGCCTTTCTCGGTGTGTCACGGTGGAGCCTCGGCTCGGTTCCGAGTGCAACACTTAGCCCCTAAGGCTATTGACTTTTGTGCAATTTTAACCTCCCCAATGACATGTGGGACCCACTTGTCAGTGCTCCCCCACCCCTCAAAAGATCTCCAAAACATGGCAAGGGATGAATTCAAATGTTTGGAGTTTCAAACTGACCTACATTTCTATGGTTGGGCAAATTTCCCCCAAATTCAAATGTATATTTGAATTCTTTGCACATTTGGATCCTTTTTGGAAAAATGGGTAGCAAACCTTTTCAAAAATTATTGAAACTTTGCCTCCCCACTGATTTGGACCTAAGGAATCCAAATATGCACTTTGATCATTGTGTTAGCTGCTGCAACCATGAATTTGAATGCAACAGTTTTGAATCACCCTCTCATGTGTTATCATATGTGTAGAAAGTTTGAACTAATACCCTCTTGATGGAGGTTACATGCTCTTCAAAATTCTTCACAAGATTTTCACCACAAAACTGTGGTGTTGTGAGGTGATGAAAAGTTTTTGCAAGTCCCTTTTCTTGGGCTTTTACATCCCTCCCCCCTTAAAAGAATCTCGTCCCGAGATTACAAAAGAAGAGATAGCGATGTACTATGGACTTACCCGTGTTGAGACGCCATGAACTCCGGGTAATTTGAGCGAAGGAATTCCTCGCTCTCCCACGTCGCTTCTTCGGCGGTGTGGTTGCTCCAGAGTATTTTGTAGAACCACAACGTTCTGCTACGCGTGGTTCGGGCTTTCTCATCAATAATTGCCACCGGATATTCATCATATGTCAAATCCGGTTTCAGCTCGCCGATCTCTTCGGTAGGAACAGAAGCTGTATGCTTCAAACATTTTCACAGTTGCGAAACATGTAAAACGTCATGGACACGAGAAAGGGATGCCGGTAGCTCCAATTGATACGCTGCTGGTCCACACTTCTCGGTGATAGCGTAGGGTCCAATGAAACGGGGAGCGAGCTTCCCCTTCACACCAAACTGGTGCATGCCTCTCATCGGAGACACGCGGAGGTACACGTGTTCACCAACGTCAAAGTGCAACGGTCTACGCCTCTTATCAGCGTAGCTCTTCTGTCGGGATTGAGTGGCCTTCAAGTTAGCTTGAATTGCACGAACGCGCTCTTGAGCGTCGTTCACCACATCAACCCCGAATGTGACCCTTTCACCGGATTCGCACCAATTTAATGGGGTGCGGCATTTGCGACCGTAGAGAGCTTCGTAGGGTGCCATCTTGATATTCGCCTGATAGCCGTTGTTATACGAGAATTCCGCCAACGGTAGGTGAGCATCCCAGTTCCTACCGTGGTGGATGGCACATGCTCTCAACATGTCTTCTAATACTTGGTTCACCCTCTCTGTTTGCCCATCTGCCTGAGGGTGGTAGGCGGAGCTTCTGATTAGTTTAGTACCCAAAGCAGCATGCAACTGCTCCCAAAAGTGAGATACATACAATGCACCTCGATCCGAGACGATGGTCTTGGGTACCCCGTATAAGCATAGAATCTTTGCTATGTACAGCTCCGCATATTTGCCGGCATTGTAACGTGTATTCACCGGGATGAAGTGAGCCGTCTTGGTTAACCGGTCAACTATTACCCAAATGGAATCATGCTTGTTGGATGTTAGGGGTAATCCCACAATGAAATCCATGCTCACATCTTCCCATTTTCATGCCGGGATCTTCAGGGGTTGCAACAGCCCTGATTTCCTCATATGATCAGCCTTCACTCGTCTACACGTATCGCACTCGGATACGTACTTCGCTACCTCCCGCTTCATCCGTGTCCACCAAAATTTCTTTTTCAAATCTTGGTACATTTTGTTGCTGCCCGGATGAATGGAGTAATTGGACAAGTGAGCTTCATCGAGGATCTTCCTCCTCAGTTCCATATCTCGGGGTATGACTATTCGGTCATTGAACCACAGCGTCCCCTCATCATCTTTCCGGAAACACTTGATCTCTCCATTGTCTATCCGTCTCCGGAGATGTGCCATGCCTTTATCCGTATTCTGAGCTGCAATGATGTCTTCCCTAATGGTAGGGATGAGAGCAAGGTTGTACAGTGATCCATAAGGAACCAAGTATAAACTCGGCTCTTCCTCCTCCACCGGTGTAATGGTGAGGTTATGGACATGTGATTTCCGACTCAGCGCGTCGGCAACCACATTTGCCTTGCCGGGGTGGTAATGGATCTCAATCTCATAATCTTTGATCAGTTCTAACCACCTCCTTTGCTTCATGTTCAGCTCCTTCTGGGTGAAAATATATTTCAAGCTCTTGTGGTCGGTGTAGAGATGCACCAGATTCCCCAGGAGATAGTGCCTCCACATTTTTAGTGGCAACACCACGGCAGCAAGCTCAAGATCATGAGTAGGATAATGCTGCTCATGGTTTCGAAGTTGGCATGAGCCATATGCGACCACACGTCCTTCCTGCATCAACACGCAGCCGAGCCCAATACCGGACGCGTCACAATACACGTCGAAGGGCTTTGTTGTATCCGGCTGAGCTATGACCGGGGCTGTGGTGAGATGCTTCACCAATGTTTTGAATGCTCCTTCACACGCCGTGTTCCAAACATATTTCGTCCCCTTCTTCAGCAATTCTGTCATCGGTTTAGCGAGCTTGGAGAAGCTTGGAATGAATCTCCGATAGTATCCCGCTAACCCGAGGAAGCTTCTGACTTCATGAACTGAAGTGGGAGCTTTCCATTTCAGTACTTGCTCTATCTTGCTTGGGTCAACTGCAATGCCTTCCGCTGAGATGATATGTCCCAAGAATGGCACTTGGCTGATCCAAAACTCACACTTACTGAACTTGGCGTAGAGCTTGTGGTCTCGTAATCGTTGAAGAACGATCCGCAAGTGTTCGGCATGTTCGGCTTCTGTCTTGGAGTAAACCAAGATATCGTCGATGAACACTACCACGAACTTGTCCAGCTCCGGCATGAACACCGAGTTCATGAGATACATGAAATGGGCTGGAGCGTTTGTGAGACCAAAGGACATGACGAGATATTCATATAATCCATATCTCGTCGAGAAGGCCGTCTTCGGGATATCCTGCGCCCGGATCTTTATCTGATGATATCCAGAGCGAAGGTCCATCTTGGAAAACACACTTGCCCCCACAAGTTGATCAAACAGAATGTCAATACGGGGCAGTGGATACTTATTCTTGATGGTGACGGCGTTGAGCGGCCGGTAATCCACACACAGCCTCAGGGTTTCATCCTTCTTCTATACAAACAGCGCCGAGCATCCCCAAGGCAAGGAACTCGGCCTAATGAAACCCTTGCTCAAGAGATCATTGAGCTGTTCTTTTAGTTCAGCCATCTCATTGGGAGCTATTTTGTATGGTCTCCGCGATATGGGTGTAGTCCCGGGTGCAAGTTCAATCTTGAACTTGACGTCCCGCTCAGGTGGCATGCCCGGAAGGTCATCCGGGAATACGTCGGGGTACTCCCATACTATGGGGATGTCCTCTAATTTGAGAGCTTCAGTATTGTTGATCGCTGAAATCTCCCGGACTGGATTATCTAATAAGAGGGACTGCAGATGGTGTAGTGGGGAGTTGAGGTGAACCGTCCGTGATAAGGTTTCCAGGACAGTGCCATGGTAGCTTAGCCATGAAATTCCTAAGATTGCATCAATCTTCTGCCCCTCAAGAATAATCAAAGTGGTGGGATATATCTTCCCACCTAAGCACAGTGGTGTTTTCGGAACCATCATCGTTGCTGAAATCTTTCCTCCCGGTGAGCAGATCATATACGAACACTCGGTTGGAAAGGCTTCCAGCTGATGCTTAACCACATATGATGCACTTATAAAGTTGTGGGTTGCACCAGAATCAAAAAGTATGATGATGGCTTGATTGTTGAGAGTAAACGTACCCGCCAGCATGTTGTCTCCCTCTGGGGCGTCATCATTGTCAAGGTTGCGGACGCTCCCAGTCCGCTGACCAACCTTCTTCACCGGAGGTCGGCCTCAAGCAGCGCCCTGGAACTGGGCTTGCCCGCTGATCTGCTGCCCCTGGGGACAGTCCTTCACGAAGTGGCCCGCCTGGCCACGCGTGAAGCACGTGAAACGGGGCGGTCCCCCGCTGATCGGTGGACGGAAACCCGGGGCGCGTTGTGGCGGTGGAGTCGCCCGGGGTACCGTCTGCTGCTGCTGCTGCTGCTGTCTTGGTGGTGGCATCGGCGGACGGAACGGAGGTGACTGAAAAGGACATCCCCCGAATCATTGAGGTCGCGCCGGTGGATGCCACTGCTGTCCGGATGGTGTCTGATACACCATACGGTACTTCTGAGGAGCACAACCACCACTGCTGGGTGGAGCGCTGCGCTTCTTCTGCTCAGCTGCCAACTCCCGCTGAGCGTCCTCTTGCATGATCGCGGCATTGACTAAGTCGTTGAACGTGCCGCGATTCCATTGCACGAGATGCGTCTTCATTTCAGGGTGTAACCCCCGATAGAAGTGCTCCCGCTTTTTCTCCTCGGTGGAGATGTAGTCTGACGCATATTGCGCCAGATGGTTGAAGGCACGGAAGTAGTCATGGGCACTCCTCCCGCCCTGCTTCAGCTCCAAGAATTCTTGGAACTTCCTCTTCATGATCACGGGAGGGATATGATAGGCGCGGAACACCTCCCGGAATTCCTCCCATTCCACGGTATGGCCAGCCGGACGTGAGGCGACATAGTTCACCCACCATGCACCAGCGGCACCGTGAAGCTGCTGTGCTGCGAACAGGGTCTTCTGCCGCTCCGTACATTGGAGCAGCCCGAACTTGGACTCGATGGTCCGCAACCAGTTGTCCGCCTCCAGTGGTTCCTCAGCCTCGGTGAACACTGGAGGGTGCGTACTCATGAAATCCGAGTACGACACTTCCCGGGGCTCACGAGGCCCTCTATCTTGACGTCCCCGCGCCTGAGACGTATTCTGCAGGATCGTGCGGAGCAGGTCGGTCTGCTCCTCACGACCTCCCACCAGTGCCACTATCACATCTGCTAGGGTAAGCAGAGGCGGCGGTTGTTGCTGCTGCTGCGGGGTGCTGTCATAGGCCGGTGGCTGGGAGTCATCACCTCCCTGTTGGCTAGAGCCACCAACCTCATGCGTGGTCCTAGTACGAACCATCTACAAGCATACGACAATAACATCAGTCCCGCAACATATTGCATGCAGTCCAATAAAATTAGGCGTAAAAACATAATGACAATAAAACATGCGATACATCTCATGTGTAGATAATGTAATAACTTTGCAGAAGCTACACCATTACCAGACCAAATTCAAGCTAGTTACATCCAACTTGATGAACCTTCTCTTTGGAAGCTCACCATAACTAGGTTTGGTCACTACAAGACATTACTATCGCTTTGTCATCATGTATACTACCCTTTTATCTTCAATACGACACAAACATGGTCTCTAGTAAAAGAAACTTGAGTGAGACCTATACTCAAATCTCTCACTAGTTGAAGATAACCTCTCATGAGTATGTTCTACCCCATTGGGAGTACTCAAACCCCCTCTAGGGTACCACAATCTCCCACATGAGTTCAACTGTCATTTCTCTGCCGGAATGACCAGTTTCTACACATTCCAGATTTTGACCTGGTTCTGGGCATTTTAATGACTCAAGTTGAATACAAAGTTAAAGTTAACTTCAGTATCTTTCCAACAAGTACTTATATGCCCTCAGATCAGCTCTGGTTACAAAGTTATGGTAATTCAAAGCCAGCAGAATTTCTGGAAAATTTTCAACAGCACCTCTCTTGGAAGTTGCTGCTTTCAACTCTGGCTTCCACTGAATTCTGTGCTGAAATTTCAGAAACTTTGAATTGCAAAGATGTAACACATCTTCTACCCTTTCTAAGGATGTATCATATGAAAATTTTAGATTTTTCTATTAAGAGTTATGTTTGAAAAACAAAACCGTCCAGAGAGTGTTTAACTCTGTCCTTATTCGGAACAGTTTACATTCCCCTGGGGTTTAAGCCACCTTAAGTTGTGTTTCAGCTCTGAAAGTCTACAACAAAGTTGTAGAGTACTTTGATATATTTCCAGAACTATATACTACACCTCCCGGGGCTAAAAGACCTGTGAGTTATGTCCTGTTGAAGATCAGCAAACTTGCTGCCCAAAACAGAGCACTCTGTTTTTCATCCCTTTGGCTATCCTGCTCCACTATCCCATTCTTATACCCAACCACGGTCCTAAATATTGCACCTAGGGATTTTCATTCCTTGTTATCATTATTTTGCATGCATATGCCTATGATATCTCGGTACTACGTTCCTCACAAAAGAAAATCCTAACCGGATTATACCGGCATATACGTCTCAAGTGTGGCACTAAACGGTCTCTCGCACACGTTTACTACACGGATACATACGTGGTTATTACCTGCAGAAGAGCACACAATAGTGATGCAATCAAAGGTTGTTCATTTCAGGCAGTTCCATATTTAAAAGTAAATACAAACGCCCGTATCATTGTCATACGTTCGTCCTTGAGTTAGGTCACGTCTCAAGGTACGTGATCGTGTTTCAACACCACACGACGGGGAACCCGAGTATGTCATGAATGGGTCGTCACGGTTGGGAATGTTATCAACCCAACAGATACCACCTACTGCCCTGCAGGGCACGCCAATGGCAAGCGCTGCGTATGTCCTCCTGGGCTATTCACAGACGAACACACTCTCGCGTTACTGACCACGCGATGGGGTCTCCACTTACTTGCCTAATGCATGCTAGGTATCAGCGTTTCATATGAACTCAGGAACATGAAGAGTCCAAGAGTTTCATATTGACGTCTCACACCAAGCTTTGAGACCTATCCCTGAACCACGTTCCTCGTCAGGGGAGCTAACCGAAATTGAACCGCTTTCGGTGGCGTTCCTTACCATACTTACCAGAGCGTAGGTGCGTCGTTACATAATGAAAATTCAAAATTATAACATGTAAGTTAGTCTTTGCCACTTTAAGTAACTATGCTAATATAGTCCTTACTTGGGCAACTACCGAACCCTCACCGTAATATAAGTTTTCCCATGATACAGTCCTTAAGTATTGTGCTATCCCCAATGCAGCTCTGATACCAGGCTGTGGCGGACCGGGATCCGCCCATCCAGGATCGCAGAGGGTGGTGCCGCACGATGCGACACCCGACAGCACAAGTCATAAGGACATATTATATTACATGGGAAAAACAACTGAACTGTACAAACGGTACAATACTCAGTTACAAACTGTTGACTTTATTACACAGCGGAAGTCTACTATTCTACAACTCACGCCCGCCTATCTAGCAAAAGTTGGTTGCCCAGCCATAGGGCAACCCACACTAGCTGCACGCCTCAGCTCAGCGCGGCGGGTACGGCTCCCACTCAGCCGTGGTCCCTGACGGAGGGTAACACTCGCCGGTGGACTCGTACTCCGAGTCCGTGGGTGGCTCCTCACCTGAAAAACACTTAAGCAGCAACCGTGAGCACGAAGTCTCAGCAAGGCTTAACCGACTCACCTAAACATGAAACTCTACATGAGGTGTACAATGACATAGGATAGTAATATTGCAGCAATTGGACACACCTACAAGTTCATCCTTAGTTCATCTTTTAGCAAGAAGTTAACGGTTCAGGAATCTGAAATTTAGTAAGCAGTATTTGGTGGCACACATGTAGCAATACAATTATATCATGACAGCAATATTGAATCACCGCATTCCATAAATTATCTACGTTACGACGCAGTGAACAAGCGGTACTCGTCACCGCGAGGGACGGCGAATCGACTCGATATACACCTGCAGGGAAACCCAAAGAGCACGTCACGTACGCCCACCCGTGGAGCTGCACAACACGCTCATTCGATGTCGTATGGGACAACCTTTCAGCCAACAGCCCAAACGTCGAACCGGTCGCACCAAAACGAGCAGGTGGTTCCCCACACGGAGCATCTCTCTATGCCCGTTGGCAGATTTCCACCTTGCTGCCCTCAACCTACACCTATAAATCGGTGCGTTATGCCTCGACGCCCGGAGGTTTAAGCTACATCGGTTTATCAGGGACCATATATCCGATATGCCTTCGGTACGTTCAATACTTGTTCAGCAGGGCCGCACACGGCTCGGTCCTTAATCGACACGGACAGGGCTGCGCACACAAGACTTCCTCTTGCTGTGCCCTAGCCCCTGCCTAGTCTCATTTTCCTTACTAAAGTGATCTCACATCACTCAACCGAACCTGTGTGTCCCAAGCCTATCTCGCGAGTAGATTCCAACTACTCGACTTGTACCGAAGTCCTATGAATCATTAAGCATAGCCTGTCTACTCGAGGTCTTATACACTACCCTCACTCCTATGGACAATTTCTGGTTATGTAAGTGGGGATCCATCCATCCTACACCTAATGCACATTTATACTTCATACTAGACATGTGAACGAAGTAGAACTTTTATAAAAGAGATTAATGCAAACCGGGGCTTGCCTTGTTGCTGCTGGTCAGGGGTTAAGTCTTCGTCCGGAAGCAGGAAGTCCAGCACTTCCGGAGTCTCCTCGCCTTCAGCGACTACACGTTAATAAAATACTACATGTTAATGAATATGCACATGAGTTTAGGGTAATACTTCGGTTATTAGTTCTGAACCAGTCTCTAACAACTGGAACAATGTTTAAGAATTTAAAGATGAACTGGGTGTTGGTGGTTTGGGCGTAGACCTAAGCACATGGTTAAGTGCTAAGTGGTTTTCCCCCTTTTCCATATTAATACCTCAAGTGGTTAAACAGGACAGGGATGATCCAGAGCTCCAATGGAGCTGAGAATTTTTGTGTGAGTTCCTTGTCACAAGAGAACCCTCTGGACTAGACATTAGCACTTTTCATTGAGTGGTTTGCTCAGAATAATTCTCTTAGCAAATAAGCAAAGAAGAATTAATTCTGAGGTAACACCCCTGTGAAAATGTTTCTGTATTCAAATGAACAAAGCACCTCCAAATTCGAATTTCTCTGATCAAATCAACTCCAAATGGTCTGAAACTTTTACAGGGGTTCACTAACATCCTAAATAACATTCTTGCAAAATTTGGGTATTTTTGGATGAACCAAACTCCCTCAAAAATTCTTTTGCTGAATAGTCTTAAAGAATTTTCCAGAATTAAATAATAGGTTTCATACAAATTGGGTTGCATATTTGGACAGAGCTATGCAAGATGAATCCAACCCAATTTGAATCATTAAATTTGGAGCTTCCTAGCAAACGTTATGTGGTTCTAAAGTTTGGGGAAATTCTGGAATTTGAATTAACCGGGGAAAAGTTCAAATTCCTGACAGCGGGCCCGGCCCCCACGTGTCACCACCTAGTCTGCACCACACGGGGCCACAGGACTGTTCTCAGCGTGGTCACAGCTGATCCGGTGCAACAGAAAATCCCCACGCTGTGCATCGAGGGACTGACAAGCGGGCCCGGCCGGCTCGTCTTCTTCCTCGCGCCCGCTTTTTTTCCCGCGCCGCCCCCTCGCCGGCACACCTCTGAAGCTCGCCGGACTTGGCTTCCCGACCGCCTCTCGGCCGGAAACTCGCCGCCTGGGCCTACTTTCGTGCGCTGAACACGATGGCAGCGACTGCTCCGGTCGGCGGTGGCCCTAACCTAGCCGGCGACGGTGCAGCGGCTCGGACTACCTTCTGTTATGCCACCCGGCCAACTAAGCCCGCCAAAACCTCGGTGGAAGGGCTCTACTGCACCGGGGTATCTCAGAGAAGGTCGACAAGGCCATGCCAGGGTTCAGGAAGAGCTCTAACCTAGCCGTCACCGTGAGCCCGACCCTTCCCGCCATAACCGCGGTTGGAAAACCGGGATATACGCAGGCTACAGCCAAAATTAAGCTAGGGTTGCGAAGCAAACTTGTGCGCCGTCAAGTATAGCTCCTGTGAGTGCAGTTTGATAAACTCTAAGCAAGTATATGTTGGGAATTTGTGGTTTTCTTACCCGAAGGTAGTTCTGCACCGGCTGGAAGTGCTTTGTGAAATTCGCCGGCGATGATCGGTCACTGGTTCTAGGCTTTGGGATCGAGCAGCGTGGATCCTAGGCGCGTCCAAAACCACTCCTTCTTGGTCGTGAGAAGTCCTCTTCCGAGCTGCCCACGGGAGCACCTTGGCTCGGTTCTTCCCGGCTGCCGCGAAGAACGTCGTTTGCTCGGTTTTTGGTGGCTCAACTCGACCGGAAGTGATGCGGGGAGGGCGTGGGAGGTCTGGGGGTGCTGGTTTGCTAAGTTGCCAACGTTGGTACGCGAGAGACGATCGCTCCCGAGTGACTGGATCACAGCGGCGGCTCCTCGGCGTTCTGTCGTGCGAGAGGGCGGTGGCTGGGGGTCGGCTCGTGGTTGTGGCGAGCTGGGGCATGGCTGGGAGTTACTGCGCCCCCACGAGGAGCTCGCCAGCGCACGAAGGGAGAGCAGGAGGTGGCGCCCGGCGTTTCTCTGTGTGTCACGGTGGAGCCTCGGCTCGGTTCCGAGTGCAACACTTAGCCCCTAAGGCTATTGACTTTTGTGCAATTTTTACCTCCCGAATAACATGTGGGACCCACTTATCAGTGCTCCCCCACCCCTCAAAAGATCTCCAAAACTTGGCAAGAGATGAATTCAAATGTTTGGAGTTTCAAACTGACCTACATTTTATGGTTGGGCAAATTTCCCTCAAATTCAAATGTATATTTGAATTCTTTGCACATTTGGATCCTTTTTGGAAAAATGGGTAGCAAACCTTTTCAAAAATTATTGAAACTTTGCCTTCCCACTGATTTGGACCTAAGGAATCCAAAAATGCACTTTGATTCTTGTATTAGCTGCTGCAACCATGAATTTGAATGTAACAGTTTTGAATCACCCTCTCATGTGTTATCATATGTGTAGAAAGTTTGAACTAATACCCTCTTGATGGAGGTTACATGCTCTTCAAAATTCTTCACAAGATATTCACCACAAAACTGTGGTGTTGTGAGGTGATGAAAAGTTTTTGCAAGTCCCTTTTCTTGGGCTTTTACAGGAACCAGGAAACCGATGTAATTGGTTATCCTGGGTGCCGAGGCTTACCCAACCGCAAATAGGAGTGGGTTGAGGGTAGCAAGGTGTAAATCTGCCGGTGGGCACAGTCACGCTCCACGTGGGGACCTCCTGCCCGTTACGGATGGACCAGTTTGGCATTTGGGTTGCCTTTGAAAGGTTGTTGCATACAACAGAGTAGGAAGGGGTGTGGAATCACGCTTCTGAAAGTGGGTGCATGCAACGTGTTATCCGGGTGTGTCTTGATTGCAATCACCGTCCCTCGCGATTATTTGAGTACCCGCTTGTTCACTGCGCTGTGACGTAGTAAGAAGTGAAATAAGCCAACTGAAAATGCTGTATTGAACTATTAAATGTCTTGAAACCTTGTATGCTGTAGTTATAGATCAAATTAAGTTTATATTCCACTTTGGGCATCTCCACACCGGGGGAAAGCATTTCTTGTTTGATTGTGGACTTCCGATGTGAGGGCTGCCTAAGGCACATGAATCTGCTGCTATAAAACTGAAAGTAAGAATCAACTTATAGGCATGTCTTTATTGCAAAGTCCTTTCCTACCTTACACATCCTTGCACGTAGAGTTCCATGCCTAGGGTTGACGGTTAAGACTTGCTGAGCCATCATGCTCATGGTTGCAATATTTTGAGCTGTGTGCAGGTGAGAGTTATGAGGAAGGTTCCGAGGACGAGGCGATGCCCCTGTCGGGGTACACGGCCGGGCTGGAGCCCTGCACGCCGCCGTGATTCTCCGGTTCCTTGCTGCTAGCGTGTAGCGTCCCTGGGCTGGACGGCTGCACTTTTGCATAGCTAGGATGAGAGGCCATATATGTATATTACTTCCGCTGTATGAATAGGTTTTGTAAAAAGACTTCCGCTGTTTTATATCAAATAAAAGTTTGTATGTTGTTCTTTATTCTTTTCGTGTGTGCTATTGGGTGCCGCATCGCACGGCACCACCCTATGCCATCCTGGAGTGGGTGAACCACGTGGTGGTCCTCACAGTGTAGAACACCACTGTTCTAGAACGAGACCGGAGAGAACCAGGTGTTTGGACCTGAAGTGCTAGAAGAAGCTGTAAAACAAGTCCAAACGATACGGGAGAATGTAAAGGCTGCTCAGTTATGACAGAAAGGCTATGCGGACAATAGGCGAAGGAAGTTGACTTTCGAAGTAGGAGACTTCGTATACCTTAAGGTATCGCCTATCCGTGGCCAACGACGTTTCAATGTCAAAGGCAAGCTCGCACCTCGCTACATCGGATCATTTAAGATTCTGGACAAGCGAGGAGAAGTGGCTTATCATCTAGAGCTCCCAACATATCTCTCCGACGTACATGACGTGATTCATGTATCCCAGCTCAAGAAGTGCTTGAGAGTAACGGAGGAGCAAGTATCAATGGAAGAGCTTGAACTTCAAGAGGACCTGACTTATGCGGAACACCCTGTCCAAATCTTGGACGTAAAGGAAAGGGTCACTAGGAACAAAGTGATCCGATGGTGCAAGGTACCATGGAGCCATCACCCCGAAGCTGAAGCTACATGGGAGCGTGAAGAAGACATCGAGGGCGAGATTCAATTTAAGGGGGGTATATACACCCTCACTTTTGGTTTCTGCATGTATTCATGTTTCATGTAGAGAAAACATTTTTAAAGAAGTAGGAACAGAGAAAATATCAAAAGATAGCCAAAAAGAGCCGAATCCAGTTCACAGAGAGCGCCGAAGACAACTCCCGCGGCCCGCTGGCCACATGGCGTGTTCGGGGCTCATCCCTGCGAAGTGGGGAGAGGTCTGCCGCTAAACTGGCTACGTGGCAGGCTCAGGGCTCATCTCCACAAAGGGGGAGAGGTCCGACCCCGTGGCACACGTGTTGTAACACCCCAAAATTTTGATTCAAAGCCCTAAATCGTGTTAAGAGGGGAATTTAAAATTTTTTGGACGTGTTGCATGTTTTGCAAATATTCAAATTCAAACTGGAATTCAAATTAAACCCAAATCAGAAAAGAAATAGAAAAAGAAAAAGAGAAAACAGAAAAAAAAAACCGGCCAGTGGGCCGAAACCCACCAGCCGGCCCAGCCAGCGCCCGCGCCAGCCCGTGGCCGCGCGCGCTGCTTCCTCACGCTGACAGGCGGGGCCCACCCGATCTTCGTCTACCTCGCGCCAGCGCCGGACTCCCTCGTGCCCGAATCAAAACCGATCGGGATTTCGGCGTATCCCCGCTGAATTCTGTTCGTAGGCGACGCGGACGTGATCTAAACCACCCCGCCGCCCTCCCCCATCTATAAAAACCCCGGCCTCGTTCTGTTTTTCCCCAACGATCGCCGATTTTTACTCCGGTGAGAACCGAGACTTCTCCGGCAAATTCTGACCGATCTAAGCTTGGAAATTCCGATCTAACTCGCTGGTCTTGATCCACCGCCTCCGGGGAACCTTGCAGGTGCAGAAAACTCGGTGATTTGCGGTGTAAACGCAGCGCCGACGAGCTTCGCCGTGGTTTTGCCTCGGACCTCGTCGCCGATCACCTTCCAGGACCTCCGAGCTCAAGAAAACCCCCGAGGTGAGATCCCCGACCTCCCCTCTACCGATCTATGACATAAAATCAGTTCTAGGAAGAATTCCCGAAGATCCGAAAGTTTTCGGCGAGATCGCCGCTTCCTGCCGCCGTGCGCCGCCGGCAGCGCCGCCCGCGCTCGATCAGAGCGACGTGGCCGCTTGTGCGCCGTTTATTTTAAATCGCACGGTAGGGATTAAACCCCCGCGTACCGGTTCGATGTTATAATCTCGGCCGTCGGTTTAAAATCGGACGGTCCACGTCATCCCCGCGTTATAAAGACTGGAAATCTTACGTGCTACCCCCTGGGGTTCTCGGGAAATAAGAGCTAGCCCCGGAAACTTCTGATCTAGCCCCTGGAACTTCAGAAAATCATGTAAATTCATTTAAAAATCAGTTTTAGCCCCTGGACTTAATAAAAATTAGGAAAAACACCTATGATAAGTGTAGCTAGACCCCTGGAAATTCTGAAAATAATATTATAGACCCTGTAATGGGGTGAGTTTACCTTTTTAGCCCTGTTTAGTATTTAAATTAGGAAATTGAATATGTGGCTAGTGTTTAAAAATTAAAAAGTGGGACAAACATATTGTCATAATTAAATTAAAAACTTTCTCAGTATTTAGAAAACTTTGGAGTGAGATAAAAACATATTTTGGGCTGAATTGAATCTGTCTAATTTATTATTCACATTTAGGGACACATTTTTAAGTAATGAATAGTTTTAGAAAATAGGGAAAATAATTGTGAAATAGTTTACATCAAAGGCAAAGGTCAAAATATGTTATTAAATTATTTAGGACCAGAAACTATTCTGTTTAGATGATGTGTATTACTAATTTCATAATAAAGAACACATTTATGTATAGGAAAATAAATCTGAAAATATAGCAACTAGTAAATGATAAATAGAGTTTCTAAAATCCAAAGAATTCAGTTTAAGGTTGGTAGAAATTCTAAAGGCACATATAGAGAAGAAAAATACTTTTCATACATACTTGGTAGTGAAAAGGTGTAGTAGTTGAATATAAGGAATTTATTTAAATTGGAAACTCATATATAAATAGTAGGTAAGTATAAATGGGAACACAAAAGTAGGAATCATATACACATGATAAAAGTGCATGCAAGCCACAACTCAACACACATAAAGTAACCACAACACATATAATGGTGAAGGACTTTCATAAATGTGAATGTGTGGTTTGTATGAAGTGGAAGTGTGAACTATGTCTTATAGATTGTTGTTTTTCTTTTGCTATGTGTGATGGTATGATGTAGAACCTGCTCAGGAGCAAGTTATTCCTTTCCAAGACCAGGACTACCCATTTAAAGAGCAGCAAGAAGGAGGCAAGTGTCCTTGACCACTTTGATCCTATGCTAGGATGTGTAGCTAGAATTATTTGCATTGTCAATTTAAATATGAAACCCATGATAGGAAGTTTCCCTAGAATTGCATTACCTTGTTTCCTTGTAGCTTGGGTTGGGATTTATTTTATCATGTCATTTATTATTATGCATATGCTTAGCCATGCTTAGAATGGGATATTTGGGATATGAGATCATCAGTTTATTTTACCATACTCTTGAATGAGATGTTGTGAGTTATGTAGAGGTAGGGATCAAGGCAAGTTGGATGTTTCGGTTGTGTGCTGGGTGCACGAGACTCGGGTTTGTGTTTAGTACTTGCCTGGATCCTAAGGACCGGTTCATGGAGCTTGTAACCTGGCTTTACAGTGCCAGCCACATGCTGAGATGGCGCAGCTTGGCCAATTAATTAGGTGTATCCCTGGCGTAGTATGGGTGTGTTGGATGGTGCGGGGAATAGGTGTCAGCTGGACTACCATATGAACCGCAAGGCTCAAGAGGGGGCCACTGTAGCGGGGTTGGAGCCTCTTGTATGCTGTTAGGGGTGAAATCTCAGTGGGCCCATGCTCGTCGGGAATCCCTTTGTAAAGGCTTCGTAGTGATCTCCTGGCAACACACCTGGGAAGTGTGAATGTGGTTCGTGGCCACTGGCATAATGGAGGTTCTTTTAGTCCACCCGGCAACGGGGGATGAAATCACTACATGTGGGTACAGTGGTACAAACTCTGCAGAGTCAAAACTGTCATGACAGCCGTGCTCACGGTCAAGAGCGGCTTGGACTTATTCATGATTAGAGGACTGATGGTTTTGGAAGTTGTGAATATTAAGCGAGGAGCTTAACATTGGAAATGATGTTATGGTTATTTGATTATGATGATGGTATGGGAGCTTGGGACCATTTCACATGTGTAGTAATGTAGGTGCTTAATAAGCTAAGGTGATAGGTATTAATTGCGTAGTGCTTTAACCATGAGTTCAACCTCTCCTTGTTCTAGCCATGCATGATATAATTTTCCCACACTTGCTGACTACCATTGGTACTCAACCTTGCATATTTTGTTGGTTTATAGTGCTGCTCAGGTCAAGATAATGAGGTGGTGTATAATGACCAAGACTTTGGACCCGAAGAAGGTTTCTAGGTTCATGGAGACCCCCCGGGCAACGCCTGTGATGGAGCCCACAAGAATAATATTCCGCTGCTAGTTTATTTATTTGTCATGAAATATTTATCGTCCATCGAGACATATGCTTTGTAAGACTTATTTATATTCGACACCTGGCTTGTAATAAATGATGATTCACTATTTGTCATCACATGTATGAGAAAATGATTTTGGCATACATGTGATCTTCACTCGGTTGTTCTTCGGAGAAACCGGGTGTGACAGAAGTGGTATCAGAGCCAAGGTTGCCCGTAGGAACGTGGACCTAGGTAGAAATGGACGTATTTAAGGGCCCTATTTTCTTAAAAACTATTTTACAAAGGTGTGGATTGAAAAGTGTTATTCAAATGAGTCACTTTCTTCATCTTACCCCAATTTTCATTCAAAATAGGATTTTTGTTTAAGAGTTTATCTAATCTAATTTTAAATTCTTTTTGCTTTAGATGGTTCGCATGATTCGCACCGCTCGCAAGTCCAAAGGAGGGAGAGTTCCCGTAGTTGCCCTTGCCGAGAGAGAGGAGAGCCGTCCGGTGACGTACCTTTCCTACGGATTGGCAGTAGGAGGCTTATTGCGTCGTCTTCGGCGTATGCTCGAAGCAGCCGGCAATACGGGCAAGCTAATTATCCACTATAACTCCACCAGGACCATCCGTGAGAAGAGGGAAGAATGGAGTTCAGAGATGAGGATAATACACGAAAATCAGCTGCTTAAGATTCACCACTCTCCAGCTTGTAGAGCGACACAGGTCGATGCGGAGAAAGATGTCACCTGGGAGGCCATCACCTACCAGAGTCACATCTATCGTCGCCACTTGGACAAAACTGAGTACATGTATGTCCTCCAGCGTGAGAGTGGTACCACGGAGTACAAGTACCCGCCGGTGCAGCAAGGGACTTCTCATGAGCACATGGACTTGTGCTTGGAAGATGCTTCTATGCTCAGCACTCGACTGCAGGAGTGTCAACAAGAGCTTCAGGATGTCCGGGACACCCTGAAGGAAACGGAGGCGTTGCTGCAAGCCTGTTTGAGGGCGAGAGAAAGAGGAGATGGGAATGAACTGTGTGTAACCGCGAATGATACATGGACTCCTGACTCCCCAGATCGCCGAGCGATCAGGGGTCGTCGCACTTCTCCACCAGCAGCCTCCCCACCCAAAGCAGAGTCAGAAAGCAACCGAAATGATGAGGAAGATCCCGAGGAGCCAGCTCAAGAAACCAGTAGCGTAGAGCCTTTCCCTTAAATTAGAAGGATGTCGAGTAGTCGAGTCGTTACGTAGTTAATGGTGTGTTAATGCTTGGTGTGTGATGTGAGTTGTGGAAGCCATGAGCAATTGTCCACAGCCTCGTCTTTAGATTGTTTTGCTTTGGTGTGTGAACCCACATGAAATAATATTGCATTTATTTTTGTGTGAGAAATGAACCCTCAGAAGAGTATAACAAAGCCTCAACACTTCAAAGTACAAACAAATGAAAGTAGTAAGATGATACTAAATGCTTTCAAATTAACATTGGTTGATTCTGCCAGATGGCCGGAAGAGGAAAAGGACGTGCTACCAACCCCGCCAACAACAACGATGAGGCATGCAACCCTCATCTTTATGGAGGCCAGGACCGGGGTGGTCACCGTGAAGGAGTTGATCCCCTCCACCAAATGCTGGAGAATCAAAATCAGCTCATCCAGAACTTGACTCAAGTGGTGGCCAACTTGCATCAAGTTCCACCTCCACAAGCTGCACCACGCCAACCAAGGTTGAGTGAGTTTCTAGGAACTCAACCTCCAAAGTTTGCAAGTGCTGCTGAACCTCTGGAGGTAGATGATTGGCTGATGAGAGTTCCCTTCTTGTGACATATAATCTCAGAGGAAGGAATCTCCGTAGATCCCGCCAAAATCGAGGATATACAGAAGTGGAAGACCCCTGAAAATGTCGGGGAAGTTCGAAGCTTCTTGGGATTGGCTGGATACTATCGACGGTTTATTGAAGGATTCTCCAAGATCTCGAGACCTCTCACCAAACTGTTGGAGAACGGAATCACATTCACCTGGACGCCACAGTGCGAGACGAGTTTTCAGGAGCTAAAGAAGAGACTGACAACAGCCCAGTGCTCGTTATGCCAGATATGCAGAAGAACTTTATGGTGTACTGCGATGCCTCTGGAAACGGGTTGGGATGTGTTCTCATGCAAGAAGTGCATGTCGTGGCATATGCATCCCGACAGCTTCGGAAGCACGAGAAGAACTATCCTACACATGACCTAGAACTAGCCGCAGTGGTACACGCGTTGAAAATTTGGCGGCACTATTTGATGGGGAAGCGGTGTTACCCATGAATGAAGTGAACGTAGCTGAGGATTTGTCTTATGCCGAGCAACCATGCAAGATTTTGGAGACAATGGAACGCCTCACCAGAAATAAAAGAATCCGGATGTGCAAGGTGCAGTGGAAGCATCACTCAGAAGTTGAAGCCACCTGGGAGCGGGAAGATGAGCTCAAGGCACAATTTCCGGAATTGTTTTCTTAGAACCACCAATCTCAAGGACGAGATTTCTTTTAAGAGGGGTAGAGCTATAACACCCCAAAATTTTGATTCAAAGCCCTAAATCATGTTAAGAGGGGAATTTAAAATTTTTTGGACGTGTAGCATGTTTTGCAAAAATTCAAATTCAAACTGGAATTCAAATTAAACTCAAATCAGAAAAGAAATAGAAAAAGAAAAAGAGAAAACAGAAAAAAAACCGGCCAGTGGGCCGAAACCCACCAGCCGGCCCAGCCAGCGCCCACGCCAGCCCGCGGCCGTGCGCGCTGCTTCCTCACGCTGACAGGCGGGACCCACCTGATCTTCGTCTACCTCGCGCCAGCGCCGGACTCCCTCGCGCCCGAATCAAAACCGATCGGGATTTCGGCGTATCCCCGCTGAATTCTGTTCGTAGGCGACGCAGACGTGATCTAAACCACCCCGCCGCCCTCCCCCGTCTATAAAAACCCCGTCCTTGTTCTGTTTTTCCCCCACGATCGCTGATTTTTACTCCGGTGAGAACCGAGACTTCTCCAGCGAATTCTGGCCCATCTAAGCTCGGAAATTCCGATCTAACTCGCTGGTCTTGATCCACCGCCTCCGGGGAACCTTGCAGGTGCAGAACACTCGGTGATTTGCGGTGTAAACGCAGCCCTGACGAGCTTCGCCGTGGTTTTGCCTCGGACCTCGTCGCCGATCACCTTCCAGGACCTCCGAGCTCAAGAAAACCCCCGAGGTGAGATCCCCGACCTCCCCTCTACCGATCTATGCCATAAAATAACAGTTCTAGGAAGAATTCCAGAAGATCCGAAAGTTTCCGGTGAGATCGCCGCTTCCTGCCGCCGTGCGTCGCCGGCAGCGCCGCCCGCGCTCGATCAGAGCGACGTGGCCGCTTGTGCGCCGTTTATTTTAAATCGCACGGTAGGGATTAAACCCCCGCGTACCGGTTCGATGTTATAATCTCGGCCGTCGGTTTAAAATCGGACGGTCCACGTCATCCCCGCGTTATAAAGACTAGAAAATCTTACGTGCTACCCCCTGGGGTTCTCGGGAAATAAGAGCTAGCCCCGGAAACTTCTGATCTAGCCCCTGGAACTTCAGAAAATCATGTAAATTCATTTAAAAATCAGTTTTAGCCCCTGGACTTAATAAAAATTAGGAAAAACACCTCTGATAAGTGTAGCTAGACCCCTGGAAATTCTGAAAATAATATTATAGACCCTGTAATGGGGTGAGTTTACCTTTTTAGCCCTGTTTAGTATTTAAATTAGGAAATTGAATATGTGGCTAGTGTTTAAAAATTAAAAAGTGGGACAAATATATTGTCATAATTAAATTAAAAACTTTCTAAGTATTTAGAAAACTTTGGAGTGAGATAAAAACATATTTTGTGCTGAATTGAATCTGTCTAATTTATTATTCACATTTAGGGACACATTTTTAAGTAATGAATAGTTTTAGAAAATAGGGAAATAATTGTGAAATAGTTTACATCAGAGGCAAAGGTCAAAATATGTTATTAAATTATTTAGGACCAGAACCTATTCTGTTTAGATGATGTGTATTACTAATTTCATAATAAAGAACACATTTATGTATAGGAAAATAAATCTGAAAATATAGCAACTAGTAAATGATAAATGGAGTTTCTAAAATTCAAAGAATTCAGTTTAAGGTTGGTAGAAATTCTAAAGGCACATATGGAGAAGAAAAATAATTTTCATACATACTTGGTAGTGAAAAGGTGTAGTAGTTGAATATAAGGAATTTATTTAAATTGGAAACTCATATATAAATAGTAGGTAAGTATAAATGGGAACACAAAAGTAGGAATCATATACACATGATTAAAAGTGCATGCAAGCCACAACTCAACACACATAAAGTAACCACAACACATATAATGGTGAAGGACTTTCATAAATGTGAATGTGTGGTTTGTATGAAGTGGAAGTGTGAACTATGTCTTATAGATTGTTGTTTTTCTTTTGCTATGTGTGATGGTATGATGTAGAACCTGCTCAGGAGCAAGTTATTCCTTTCCAAGACCAGAACTACCCATTTCAAGAGCAGCAAGAAGGAGGCAAGTGTCCTTGACCACTTTGATCCTATGCTAGGATGTGTAGCTAGAATTATTTGCATTGTCAATTTAAATATGAAACCCATGATAGGAAGTTTCCCTAGAATTGCATTACCTTGTTTCCTTGTAGCTTGGGTTGGGATTTATTTTTATCATGTCATTTATTATTATGCATATGCTTAGCCATGCTTAGAATGGGATATTTGGGATATGAGATCATCAGTTTATTTTACCATACTCTTGAATGAGATATTGTGAGTTATGTAGAGGTAGGGATCAAGGCAAGTTGGATGTTTTGGTTGTGTGTTGGGTGCACGAGACTCGGGTTTGTGTTTAGTACTTGCCTGGATCCTAAGGACCGGTTCATGGAGCATGTAACCTGGCTTTACAGTGCCAACCACATGCTGAGATGGGGCAGCTTGGCCAATTAATTAGGTGTATCCCCGACGTAGTATGGGTGTGTTGGATGGTGCGGGGAATAGGTGTCAGCTGGACTACCATATGAACCGCAAGGCTCAAGAGGGGGCCACTGCAGCGGGGTTGGAGCCTCTTGTATGCTATTAGGGGTGAAACCTCAGTGGGCCCACGCTCGTCGGGAATCCCTTTGTAAAGGCTTCGTAGTGATCTCCTGGCTACACACCTGGGAAGTGTTAATGTGGTTCGTGGCCACTGGCATAATGGAGGTTCTTTTAGTCCACCCGGCAACGGGGGATGAAATCACTACATGTGGGTACAGTGGTACAAACTCTGCAGAGTCAAAACTGTCATGACAGCCGTGCTCACGGTCAAGAGCGGCTTGGACTTATTCATGATTAGAGGATTGATGGTTTTGGAAGTTGTGGATGTTAAGCGGGGAGCTTAACATTGGAAATGATGTTATGGTTATTTGAATATGATGATGGTATGGGAGCTTGGGACCATTTCACCTGTGTAGTAATGTAGGTGCTTAATAAGCTAAGGTGATAAGTATTAATTGCGTAGTGCTTTAACCATGAGTTCAACCTCTCCTTGTTCTAGCCATGCATGATATAATTTTCCCACACTTGCTGAGTACCATTGGTACTCAACCTTGCATATTTTGTTGGTTTATATTGCTGCTCAGGTCAAGATAATGAGGTGGTGTATAATGACCAAGACTTTGGACCCGAAGAAGGTTTCTAGATTCATGGAGACCCCCCGGGCAACGCCTGTGATGGAGCCCACAAGAATAATATTCCGCTGCTAGTTTATTTATTTGTGATGAACTATTTATCGTCCATCGAGACATATGCTTTGTAAGACTTATTTATATTCGACACCTGGCTTGTAATAAATGATGCTTCACTATTTGTCATCACATGTATGAGAAAATGATCCTCGCATACATGTGATCTTCACTCGGTTGTTCTTCGGAGAAACCGGGTGTGACACGTGTTGCCCCCGGAGCTAGCATCTGCGGAGAAGCGAAGGCAGTTCCGCAGGACACATGTCACCTTCGGAGTTAGTGACCACGGAAATCAGAGGACCAGTCACGCGGGATACGTGTCGATCTCGGAGCTCACCTCCGAGAGGTCCGGTTCTATTGGACACATGTCACCACCGGAGCTTATCTCCGGGAGGTCCGACACTGTTGGACACGTGTCTACCTCAGAGCTCGTCTCTGGGGAAAAAGGAAAGTCCGGCGCTACTTGACGCGTGGCATTCACGGAGCTCACCTCCGAAGGGAGGGAGGTCCAGAATGGATACGTGGCACACCCGGAGGTACCTCCGGAGAGAGGGAAGGTCCGGCACTGACACCTGGCGTGCGCAGAGCCACCTCCGATTAAGAGAGGAGGTCCCGACCGCCAGGATACGTGGCGCACACGGAGCTCACCTCTGAAGGAGAGAGAGGTCTCGCTCGCTTGACACGGGGCACAACCGGAGCTCGTCTCTGCGGATAGGGGGAGACCAGGCCCCGGTGGACACGTGGAGCTTCCGGAGCTCATCACCGAGGAGGTAACGAGTTCTGGAGCGGTTTTTGGATTCTGTACGTGTAGAAATATCGGTACAGAGGAGAAACTGACCTGAATTCCACAATGTTACCGCACCAAATCAACTCAAGATAAGTTGTTAAGATTCAACGATAATCTGAATAGGACTCTTATTCGAGATACAATCAGATTAGGACTCTTCTTCTCCCAATTATAAATAGAACCCAGAACCATTGGCCGAAAACCACAAACTTCTTTTCCAACTCCTGAGCCGACGACATAGAGACTAGCCCCAACTCGCCGTAGTAAACCCATCGCCGGAGTTCAGTCGAGGAAGATCGCTGGAAGAGAGTCCCAACAATCTGTCTGATCAGAGAAGGACTCCGAGATCAAGGAGAACGTAAGGTAGGTCTCCAATATCACCTTACGACATCATCGTGTTTTCTTTGCATCTGTTCTTCGATTCCTTTCGAACAGAAGTTTTCTCGTGGACAGATCACTTGTTGATCGGGTTGATCTAAAAGACAAGGTCATCGCCACGTCCACGTTTGATCCGAACACCTCTGATCATCATAAAATCCATGCAAACCATGCAAGAACACGTACAAACTGATCTAATAAAAACTGATCGTAGTATAGCATGCATATGCATCATCGCATCTAGTTAAAGTTTGTGCATGATATTGATTGCTGTGGATCTTGTATGTGCATGATCCTGTAAAGAAGGACAAGCTCAGGGAGCTGTCTACGATGAGCTGCAACAACAACGTTTCGAGATCCAAGAGCAACCGGAACCGCAAGAACAAGACAAGTGCCCCTTGACCATATTGATCCTATAATTTGGGAAAAACTGTTTTGTTTTGCAAAAAGGTGTGTGTGCTGAGTGAAACATGATGGGAAGCCCTATTATAGGAGTTTACTAGCTTTTGTTAAACCACCCTTGTCGACAGGGAAGTTTATGAGTCGGGTATGGTTTTTGTTTTATGCTTCGCTGAGTCCATTGGATTGGGAAGCGAGATAGATGTGTCTAGCTATCTGCACTCATAATGATAATGAGAAACTGATGTGGTTAATGAACATGGATCAGAGGGAGATCTAGGCAAGACTGGGTTTGTGAATGAGGTAGCATGAGATGGTGGTTTACTTGCCGTAGATCTAAGGACCGGTTCATGCGAGCACATGCTAGGATAACAGTGCCACCACAAGGCCAAGTATGGGTGCGGCTTAGCTGAGTAATTAGGTAAGTTGCTAGATTGTTATGGACTGTGGAAGGCGCAGGAATGGGAGTCGAGTGAGGACTGCCCTGAGAACTGCATGGCACAAGAGGGGGCCCGTGGGTGGGAGAATTGGAGATTCTAGCCTGCCGGTGAAACCTTAGTGAGTCCATACATCTAGTAACCCCTTTGTAAAGGCTATTTTGTGATCTCTTGGCCATACACCGACAGTTGTGTATTGGTATAATGGAGGTTCTGCAGTCGCTGATGGGTGACGAAATCACAAACATGTGGGTAAAGAGTTGTAAACTCTGCAGAGTCTAAAACTATCATGATAGCCGAGCTTACGGTCACGAGCGCCTGGCCAACTTCCGTGATTAGTTGGGATGGTTATTGGATATGGTTATCGGATGGTTATTGGATATGGTTACTGGTTATGGTTTTGGATGGTTTGGTTTTCGGGACTGTTGAGTCCGGGTGATAAGATGGGTTGCATGACTGTTGAGTCATGGCAACAAGGTTGGTCTCAGTGGAAGACGAAGTTGTTTATGAGATGAAATGGTAGCGAATACGAGATGGTATTCATGAGATGGTAGCGAATACGAGGAGATATTCATGAGAAAGAATGAGGTTGATTGATGACTGGTTGTGACATGGAAGGTAATGAACATAATGGAGGTATGATTGGTATTTTAATACATGTTGGGATTACATTCACTTAAAGATGAGTTGCTGTTTTATCATGGTTTTGATAAATAACTTTGCTTTCTGCAATGAGCCGTTTTATACCTACCTTGTTATGAGCTACATATCATATTTTCCCGCACTTGCTGAGTACATCATTGTACTCAAACTTGCATTATTTCATCATCAGCAACAGGAGAAGATTTCTATGAAGACCAAGTGGAGCATTAGGCGCGTAATCTGTTCTCAACCTTGCCTGTGGGGATGGAGTAGAGATGGAGCTATTGCTGTCTAGAACTGCTTTCGCATTAGTTAAATTGCTTCCGCATTAGAATAATGACTTCCGCTGCATAGAAATAAAGACTTCCGCTGTGAGCATGAGTCCAAGACTCATGAAACATTGTAATAAACTCTGTTATTTGTGGTTATATATATTCTGAATTCAGTTTGTGGAACATATTTGCATGTGTGATGAACATCCTGGGCACACATATACATCAGTTCTCGGTTCCGTGGTTTTCCACAGAATTGAGGGCGTTACACATATATCCGATATACCTGCGGTACGTTCAATACTTGTTCAGCAGGGCTGCACACGGATCGGTCCTTAATCGACACGGACAGGGCTGCGCACACAAGACAGCCCCTGCCTAGTCTCCTTTTCATTACTAAAATGATCTCACATCACTCGAACCAATCCCGTGTATCCCAAGCCTAACTCGCGAGGTGATTCTAACTACTCAACTTGTACCAAAGTCCTATGAATCATTAAGCATAGTCTGTCTACTCGAGGTCTTAGGACACTACCCTCACTCTTATAGGAAACGTCTGGTTATGCAGGTGAGATTCCATCCATCCTACACCTAATGCACATTCATACTTCACACTAGACATGTAAACAAAGCAAAACTTTATCAAAGGGGTTAATGCAAACCGGTGCTTGCATTGTTGCTGTTGGTCAGTGGTTAAAGCTTCGTCTGGAAGAAGGAAGTCAAGCACTTCCGGAATCTCCTCGCCTTCAGCGACTACACATAAGCCACATACTATATGTCAATTTAAATGCAATGTTTGAAACTGAATAAGTAATTACCTTAACTCTAGCAATCCCTCCCCTCTGGTTCTGAAATTTGTATGGTGGCTTGGTAGGGTCCTAACCAGAGTATTGACCAAGTTTCATTTGAAACAAAGTTAATTTGAGCCTTGTACAAATAAAAACCTATTTGGTCAATATTAGAGCCTCTAAAGAATTCCAGGGGTTTTCATGGCTCCAACCATTACTTTCTGGAAACTAGAATTTGAGATGGTTCTAATGTAATTGGTTTCATGTCATTTAAAGAATTCTAGAAGAAGTTATGCCCTAAACAAGATTTGAGAAAATCTGAAAAATGTTTCTGTACATTTTTCTATTTTCTCAGGGCAGTTCAATTAATCACCCCATTAGGGGGACTAAATGAACTTGGATGGGTCTGAAAATTTTACTGTGACTCAAGGATTTTCCAATGAACCTTCCAACCAAATTTCAGAATTTTTCATAAAGTAATTCTCCAGATAAAATTCCTAACAGTTTAAATTTAGGGATTTAATTCTGGAAAATATTAAATTTCGTGAGCTAAAATTTGTGTTGCTGGAAAGTACTAAAAATTCTGAGTTCAGTAAAATTTGGTTCACTGAATTTGGAGCTCCCTAGCACAAGTTCTATGGATTTGAAGTTTGCACTAAAACTGGAAAATCCCCAAAATGTTTAAACTCTGCGGGTTGGTCTCACCACCCACCTTCTTCCTCCTCGCGCGCGCCCGCGAGTTCAGCGGCGGTGTACTCCGGCGAGGTTTGCCGGAACTGCCTTCCCGACCACCCCCCGGTGCTAGAACTGGCCGCCTAGCCATATCTCGCCATGTGGAACTTGCCTCGGGGGTCGGAGCTCGCCGGCGGTGACCGGAAACGGCCGTGCGACGTCCACCGCAGAGGTTAGGGCTCTGGCGAGGTCGTTCTCGCACTCTGAGGCATGAAAAGGTTTACGGTTTGCTCGGGGAACACCAGTGGTTCACGAGGAACCCGACGTGAGCAGCTTCGGAAGCTAAAAATGTCTGCAAACCCACTCTCGAAGGTGACCCGAGCCGTTTTTGCACCGGCGTCTATGGAAACTGCTATAACTCGGCCATTCATGGACGGTTTTGCTTAGTTCTTCCTCGGGGAGGGGCGCTAGTAGGTGTAGGAGCTACTTGCGAGCTAGCTTGATCATTGACTCAGTGTGTACGCCGAATTTTGGGTTTTTGCCGAGCTTGGTCAGTTGCACTATGTTCCGGACTTTCTAATGCTACCCTATGGGTTATTTTCTGAATGGTTCCCGGCTACACCACCTAAGGATCCTCACTCACCTTTCTTGTGCAGAACGCGGTCGGCGAATATGGCCGGATGGGGCTGTCACCGGTGAGCCGAAGCACGGCTCCGCCGGTTCCTTCCGGTTTCTCGACTTTGACGGCTTACACCACTCACAATCGAGTGCAGCATGCTGGAGCAGCACGGGGAACAGCTAGAGCACGCCTTGGTTCTTCTTTTTGTTGCAGGGACCACGGGTGCACGCCGGGGCTCGGAGGCGCGGAGGCTGCGGCAGGTTTTTCGCGCGCGCGGACGCTGGGAAGAGCAGCGCAGGCGAGGGAGGCAGCGAACTCGGTTTGTGCTGTGTACGTGGTGTGACACCCTCATTTTCGGGTTCTGCATATATTCATATTTTATATGTAGAAAAACATTTTTAAAATAATTTGAAATCAAGAAAGGATCAAAAAGTTAGCCAAAAAGAGCAAATTCCAGTTTACAGAAAGCGCCAAAGACAATTTCCACTGCTCGCTGGCCACATGGCGCGTTCGGAGCTCATCTCCGCAAATGGGGAGAGGTCCGCCGCTAAACTGGCTACTTGGCAGGCTCGGAGCTCATCTCCACAAAGGGGGAGAGGTCCGACCCTGTGGGACACGTGTTGCCCCGGAGATAGCCTCTGCAGAGGAGCGAGGCCAGTCCCGAAGGACATGTGTCGACTGCAGGGCTAGTCACCACAGAAAACAGAGGACCAGTCGCGCGGGATACGTGCCGATCTCGGAGCTCACCTCCGAGGGGTCCGGTTCTATTGGACACGTGTCAACCTCAGAGCTCGTTTGTGAGACGAAAGGAAGCCTGGCACTGTTAGGACACATGGCACACCCGGAGCCACCTCCGAAGAGAGGGGAGGTCCGGCACTGACACGTGGCGTGCGCGGAGTCACCTCCAAATAGAGAGGAGGTCCCGACCGCCAGGATACGTGGCGCACGCGGAGCTCACCTCCGAAGAAGAGGGAGATCTCGCTCGCTTGACACGCGGCACAACCGGAGCTCGTCTCTGCAGAAAAAGGGAGCCCGAGTTCCAGATGGACACGTGGAGCTTCCGGAGCTCATCACCGTGGAGGTAACGAGTTCTGTAGCGGGTTTTGCTTCTGTACGTGTTGGAATACCGGTACGGGAGGAAACCGACATGATTTCCAAAATGTTACCGCACCGAATCAATCTAGGATAAGTTTCTAAGATCTAAAAACAGTTTGAATGGGACTCTTATTTAAAGTCCAATCAGACTAGGACTCTTCTCCTAACGATTATAAATAGAACCCAGAAACTTTGGCCGAAACCACAAACTTCTTTTCCACCTCCTGAGCTGACAACTTAGAGCCCTAGCCTCAGCTCGCCGAGTAAAACCCTTCACCGGAGTCCAGTCGAGAGATATCGTCGGAAGAGAGCCCCAACGATCTGTTTGATAGGAGAAGGACCCCGAGACTAAGAAGAACGTAAGGTAGGTCTCCAATACCACCTTACGGCATCATCGCGTTTTCTTTGCATCTGTTCTTTGATTCCTTTCGAACAGAAGCTTTTTCATGGACAAATCACATGTTGAACGGTTTGATCTAGAGTCAAGATCATCACCACGTCCACATTTGATCAGAACACCTCTGTTCATCGTAAAACCCATGCAAACCATTCAAGAACACGTACAAACTGTGAAACCTCAACCGTTACTTTAAAAGCTTTTTCCAATGCTGATTTTGGGGGTTGTAGGATTGATAGGAAAAGTACTTCTGGTGCTTGTCATTTTCTTGGTAATTCACTTGTTGCCTGGTCCTCTAGAAAACAAAGTTCAGTTGCACAATCCACAGCCGAATCTGAATATGTAGCTGTTGCTAGTGCTTGCTCACAA
This sequence comes from Neostapfia colusana, assembly GCA_030760725.1. Taxonomy (NCBI): domain Eukaryota; kingdom Viridiplantae; phylum Streptophyta; class Magnoliopsida; order Poales; family Poaceae; genus Neostapfia; species Neostapfia colusana. The sequence goes on along the minus strand of JASWHV010000007.1, from coordinate 94,415,260 downwards.
ATTCTTTGGATTGTTCAAACGCTTAAGGACTATGGGGTTGATCTAGATAGTGTTCCACTGTTTTGTGATAACACTACTGTCATTTGCGTAGCTAAAAACCCCGTGCAACATTCGAGAACTAAGCACATTGACATTAGGTATCACTTCCTCCATGATAATGTCGAAAAAGGGAACATTGTGCTTCACCATATAGATACCGAACAACAATTGGATGACATTTTTACAAAACCTTTGGATTATACTCGTTTTTGTTACATTCGTAGTGAAATAGGGGTTATGCATCCTCGTGGCTTAAATTGAGGGAGAATTTTGAAACTTGGGAAGTCTATGTGTGAATCTGAAATAAAAATAATATGAGCATAGTATTTCATGCATATATGACTTTGTGATTCCTTTTTCATGCTGAAAGTTCTTACTACATTACTCGTGTTTTACATTTTGTAGTTTTTACCATGTCTAGTAATTGGAATAATTACATACACTAAATCTGGTCATGGTCGAACTTTCTTGCTGTTTTGAACTTGTTGCATGCTCACAAGTGCTTTTAATCATAAAGAATTAATCAAGTAATCAACTCACATGTTGAGTTTTTATGTTCAAATAAAAAAATGAGAAAAGATCAACAGAATATGCATGAATCGCACTTCTTCTTTTGAGATGGCCTATCATTGCACTTAGATATGAACTTGAAAAGAGTTGTGTATGACTAAAACCATGTCCTTAAGTTTCTGACTGTCAAATGACATAGGCTTGGCTTGGTTGGTTAGAATAAGGCTGATGCTGCATATAATCTCTTGCAAATGTCATAAGATCAAAATTTGTGCTTTAAATGATAAATAAAATGCAGCAACAAGTGTCATGCTTTCAGGTCTTGAAATAGATAAGTTTGTGAGATCATGACTTGCTTAAATTGAAAATTACACTTGATCTCTAGCATGGCTTACACTACTTTATGTATCTCATTGATGTGATAGTGTAAGTTACTTGATAGTATGATTTGCATGAGCTTTGTTTTATATGTATATGTTATAATGTGCTCATAAGAAATTAAAATTTCTCTTTTGTACCTTGCTGAATACATTGTCAAAGAGGGAGAAATTGATCAAGCATTGCACACGTTCACAAGTGTTTTGACACGATTCTTCTCAGGGGGAGAATTTTTGGTATTTTTGTTTTTCTTCTCATTTTATTTCTGATTTACAAAGGGGGAGAAAATTTTTTCAAAACTTTTCATGTGAATAATCCAATGTTCGGATTTTAAGTGGTGTTGCCAATGCATTCATCAAGGGGGAGATTGTGAGACCTATGTGTGCTGAATACATTGGCTTTGACGATAAAAGTTTTGAATACTACCAAAACACCTTTTTAACAAGGTCCGACTCTAGGTCCGTGCTCCTGCAAGGTCCTATGATAGGTCCGACTTGTTTTGGGTAGCTCCGGCAAGGTCCGACGTAGGGTCCGACTTGCTTTGTCTAGGTCTGACTTATTTTGGCTAGGTCCGACTTGTTTTTGCTAGCTCCGGTGCTAGGTCTGACTAGCTTTGGTAAGTTCCGTGCTAGGTCCGACTAAGCTTTAGTAAGCTCCAGCGCTAGGTCCGACTAGCTTAAGCTCCGGTTCAAGGTCCGGTCAGCTTTGGTAAGGTTCGGAGCTTGATTTCAATGGTTCTGCTTTTAACTTGCAATGTTTCGAACTTGCTTTAGTCTTATGGAAAGTTTGCTTAGTATTATTTTACTAAGTTTTTGGTGTGTTTTGGTGGTTATGGCTGATATCATTTTGCTATGGTTTACAACATGCTTATGTGTGGTGCTTACGTAAGATGTTGTAGTTTCGGAACTAACGAGAGTCAAGTCGAGGACTTGTGCTCGGAAGTATTGGTTGTTTATTCATGTGCAGGTGTTGCTTGAGTTCAATACATGGCTGGTGACGGGATCCATTGAACTAGTCTTAGGGAGAAGATGAGGTTCAACAACCAAGTTCGGGAGGAATTGTGGTTGAGTTGATCAGGAGGTTCCGCAGTATGTTTGAATCAAGAACAATGCCTATGAAGGTATTTTGGACGTCGTTGGAAGATGTTTGCACGTGTGCAAGGAGTGCATGGACGTGGCTGCATGGTTCCAAGGCGTGATGAAGAGATATGGACGTAAAGAATTGGTCGGACAGGTCCAACCGATTAGGTTATGGACTCAGGCTGCGGCTGAGTCGTGTTTGACTCAAATATTGAATTTTTTGAGTTGGTTTTGATAGGATTTCGTGTGGGTCACGAATTTGAGTTATTTTAGGAATGTGGGATACGTTTCTAAGGTGTTGGAAGTCTTAGGATTGCTTCTATCTGCGTATAGAAGAGTGCTAAGCAGTATTGGAAAGTTACAGTTTGAATCCAAGTAGGAGTAGGAGTCCTAGTTTGAGTTGAGTTGGCCTTCGGGCTGGTTAAATAAGCAAGGGGGAGGCCAGAGCTCTTGTGTTTTGATAAAAAAAAATATTCTAAAGGAACTTTTGTGCCTTGTTCGTCGACTTGTTTCAGACAAGTTTTCTCGTCGAGTTTCTGTTCAGCACTACATTGCTTCGGTGGTTTTATCATAACTCGAGTTTTACAGATCCAATTGATGTGATTCTATTTGGGTTGTCTTCACAACTCGATTATCTATCATCTGTGAAAATTTCACGGTCATTGAATTTTTGGTTTCTGATCTACACGAGTTTCTTTGCAGTATTCCAGAACTGTTTTTCTCGCGTAGGACAGATTGACCTTTGTTCGATCTTTCGATCGTAACTTGAGTTTCTCTCAACTGATTTGCATGATTCTTGTTGTGACGTCTTCGTGACTTGATTCTATACAATATATACTAGTTTTGTCACAGTTTAACATGTTTAGATTAGTCGCACACACGGTTTCTTTAACAGATCAGGTTTCTGCTGAGGGGTGTTTTGTTGCTTCCGCTGAAATGTTTTTATCTACCATTCACCCCCTCTGGTAGCATTACACGTGTACTTCGATCCTACAATTGGTATCAGAGCCAGGTTGCTCTAATCTTTGTGATTTGCACGTGTTTTGACTAATCATCATAGATAAATACTCCACCAAACCTTTTGTGTTTAGTGGTATTGATTTTCAGATTTGGAAGGCATGCATGGAAGCTTTCATCCAGGCGCAAGGATTTGCAATATATGAAAAGGTGTACAAGCCTTACGATGTGCCTTCAAACGATCAAGTCACGGCTACAAACATGAGAGATGTCGACAACAACAACAAGGCTCGGAACTTGATCATACAAGGACTAAGTCAGTGCGACTTCGACCGTGTTGCACACCTCCGATCGGCGTACGATGTGTGGAGAGTACTTTGTGACTACCACGAAGGATCCAACACGATCAAGGAGGTAAGACAGGATATGTTCAAGAAAGAGTACATGCGCCTTGAGATGCAACCCGGTGAGTCCATTGATGACCTCTTTGCTCGCTTTAATAAAATTCTCAGCAACTTACGTAGCGTCAATGTTAACTTTTCAGATGCTGAAAATGCTAGGCAATTACTAAATGCATTAGACATGTCAATTTGGGAGATGAAAGTAACATCCATACGTGAATCCACTGTCATGAGTACTCTTACATTAGATGTGCTTTATTCTAAGCTAAAAACTCATGAAATGGACATTATATCACGTAAGAACCCAAATAAGACTATTGCATTTGTCTCACAATGTGATATGCCTAGCTCCGGGCAATCATCTAGCAATACACTTGCTTTGCTGTCTTCACTAACCCTGGAACAGATTGAGGAGTTTCCAGAGAAGGAGCTAGTACTTCTTTCTACTAGGTTCTCAAAAGAATTGCAAAATGTGAGAACTAGAAGGAGAGGAAGCTCCGGACCTCAATGATGCTTTGAATGTGGTAAGACAGGACACTTTCGTACAGATTGCCCTAACCTTTCAGGTCCTGCTAACCGTGATGAAAAGAAGAATAAAGTCAAGTCCTCTTTTGGTAACACCAACAAGAAAAAGAAGGGTTTTACAGGACGCAAACTGATAAACAGTTTCACCACCACACTTCAAGAACTTGGCTCGAGTGATGTAGACATTGGAAGTGATGAAGATGAAGATGATCTGGCAAACTTGTGCTTCATGGCGGGCAAATCAAAATCAATTATGGAGGATGCCGAACACAACAGTGACAACGAAGATGTATGTCCTACTTCCGAAGAAATGTGTGATGCTATTTCTCGTGCCACTATTATTGTTGAGAAAAAGGACAAAAAGCTTAGGGACAATGCTGTTAAAATTGAGTCACTAGAATCTGAAATTAATCGTTTAAAATCCTTGATTCCTAGTGATGATTCTTGTTCCTCATGTGATTTAATATATGAACAATTGTCCTCTCTAAGAAGTGCACACACCTCCACAGTTGATAAACTTGAACTTGAAATTAAAAAGAACAAAAAGCTTGCTGCACTTAATGATAAAAACTTGAAAGATGCTTGTTGTTCTACAATTGATTTGCATTGTTCTACTTGCGATGATCTTGATAAGAAACTACAAGATGCTATGAAAGAAATTTTTATATTCAACAATGCTTTACGTTCTCATGAAATTAAATATTGTTCCAATTGCAAATTAAAAGTAAAACTTCATGTGAAAATTGCCTTGATCTATCAAATAAACTTGATAACATGCATAGGACATTAGATCGGTTTTGTAATGGGAATAAGAACCTAAACTTGCCGCTGAATTCTTTCAAGTATTGCAATGATAAAACTGGTTTAGCTTTTGATTCACATGCTCATGCTAAGGAACATCCACCTAAAATTGTAAAATCATTAGGAAGTGGTTTGATTCAAACAGTTCCTAAACAAAAAGAAGTGGTTTTTAAATCTGCAGGAGTGTTGTCACATTCGGCTTCAAATAAGCATACTGCATGCTCATCTAGACATGAACACAAAGTTAAATTTCTTTGTACCTATTTGGTAGAGATGGTCATGTCATAGATTTTTGTTATAGACTAGCTAAACAATATAAAAAGGAAAGAATGCAAGCTAGATCTTATAACTCTCATGCAAAATTTGCCGCACATACTAAACCGAATGTCAGGAACATGCAACCTTCTGTTATGAGTCAGAAATATTCAAAGTTTAGCTCCGGAGCTTCAGTTTTTGCATCCGGACCTTCTGTTTTTGCCTCCGGAGCTACTGATTTTCGTGCTACACAAGTAACACCTCATAGGTCAGTAGTTAAGAACAAAAAATCTCAAACTTTGACTCATAAACCTGCTGTTTTATCTCAGGTTTCACATGTTATTCCTGCTGGACGTCGTGTGACTCAGTACTGGATTCCTAAATGCCTTTTAACTAACCCCAGTATTGAGTCATCGACGTATTGTACTTCTATGTAGGTTACACGCTTGAGGAAGGAGAACATTTCGATTGTGGATTCAGGTTGCTCACGCCACATGACCGGTAACAAAGAATGGTTCTCCTCTCTCTCTTTTGTGTCACGTGTAGAGAGTGTTACTTTTGCCGATAATTCTTCAACTCCAATAATTGCTAAGGGTTCGGTTAGAGTAAATGATCACTACACTTTAAAGGATGTGGCACTTGTCAAAAATTTGAAATACATCTTGCTTTCTGTTTCACAATTGCTAGATGAAAATATGGAAATTATTTTCAATAAAAACTGCTGCAAAGTTGTAGGTTCAAATAGTGAGCTTATTTTTAACATGTCTCGGTTTGGAAGAGTTTTTAAAGCTGATTTTGATATGTCTTCCTCTAAGCATAGATGTCTAGTTGCAAATGATTCCAAAGATTTATATTTTTGCATCGTAGACTTGGTCAAGTAGGCTTTGATCATCTCACGCGTGTTAATGCTCTTGATCGCATACGTGGGCTACCTAAGCTTAAAGGGGACAAAGAAATTGTGTGCTCTTCTTGTGGACATGCTAAGATGGTTGCGGGTTCACATGTTCCTCTCACAATGACCATGACAACTGAACCGGGTCAACTTTTACACCTTGACACCGTAGGACCTTCACGTGTTCAATCCTTTGGAGGTAAATGATATGTTCTTGTGATTGTTGATGACTATTCTAGATACTCTTGGGTTTACTTTATGGCATCTAAGAATGAAGCTTTTAGTCCCTTTAGAACTTTATTTCTTAGATTATCAATTGATCACCTAGGATCTTTAAGAGCAATTAGAATGATAATGGAACCGGATTTAAAAATCAATCATTTGATCACTTTTGTGCTGAAAATGCAATAGATCATCAATTTTCTTCACCATATGTACCTCAACAAAACGTTGTTGTGGAGAGAAAGAACAGAACCTTAGTTGAGATGGCTAGGACTATGCTTGATGAATATCAATCTCCTAGGTAATTTTGGCTGATGGAATTGCAACCTCTTGCTACGTCTCAAATCGTGTTTTCTTGCGTGCTAATCTAGGTAAAACACCATATGAGCTCAGGTTTGGACATAGGCCTAGTGTCACACACTTTAGGGTCTTTGGTTGCAAATGCTTTGTTAAGAAACATGGTAATCTTGATAAATTTGAAGCTAGATCTGTTGATGGCATGTTTCTTGGTTATCCATCTCATACTAGAGGCTACCATGTGCTTTTACTTGATACTAACAAAATTGTGAAGACTTGTGAGGTTTCTTTTGATGAAGCTAGCCCAGGTACTAGTTCAAATATTGCAGGTCCGTATCCATATCCGCAGGGGGAGAGTATTTTCGGTAAAGAAGATGAAGAAGTGGTGCTGCTGCCCGAAAATTCAGCAGGTAATGACATTGTTCCAGCTCCTGATCTTGATTCATAGCCAGCACCGGCGACCACCATTGCTGGTCCAGATCCTCCTCATGTCACAAGCTCATCTATTTGTGAAGAACATGAAGAATAAGAAGCTTGTGAAGTGTCCACTCCCCTCCGGATTCTCAAAAGTCATCCTCCACAACAAATTATTGGAAGCTTGCATGAACGAGTTACAAGATCCAGGTTTTTTGACCCCAATTCTCATGCTCATTCTTCTTTTGTTGCTTCTTTTGAACCCAAAGATATATCACACGCACTCACTAATGAATCTTGGATTATTGCCATGCAAGAAGAGTTAGAAAATTTTGAAACTTTGGAAACTTGTACCTCCACCTCAAGGTCACAGTTTAATTGGAACTAAATGGGTGTTTAAAAATAAACAAAGTGAGGATGGGGTGGTGGTTAGGAATAAGGCTAGGTTGGTTGCTCAAGGTTTCACACAAGTTGAAGGTCCAGATTTTGATGAAACATTTGCTCATGTTGCTAGATTAGAAGCCATAAGAATTTTGTTAGCTTTTTCTGCATCTAAAGGTTTTAAGCTATATCAAATGGATGTTAAAAGTGCTTTTCTTAATGGCTACATAGATGAGGAGGTTTATGTCAAACAACCACCTGGTTTTGAAAATCCAAATTTTCCTAATCATGTTTACAAACTGTCCAAAGCCTTGTACGGTCTCAAACAAGCCCCTAGAGCATGGTATGATAGGTTAAAAACATTCTTACTTGAAAAGGGGTTTACCATGGGCAAGGTTGATAGAACTCTTTTTGTGCTTAAGCATGGCAATCACTCATTATTCGTTCAAGTGTATGTGGATGATATTATCTTTGGTTGTGCTTCTCATGATCTTTTGTCCAAGTTTTCATCTATGATGATTTCAGAATTTGAGATGAGTATGATGGGGGAACTCACGTACTTTTTGGGGCTGCAAATCAAGCAAACCAAGGAGGGTACCTTTGTGCATCAAACAAAGTATACAAAAGATCTCTTAAGGCGCTTCAACATGGACAAAAGCAAGCCTCTTAGGACACCAATGGGAACAGAAACAACACTTGAACTTGATGAGCATTGTGATCCCGTTGATCAAAAAGAATATAGAAGCATGATCGGATCACTTTTGTATCTCACAGCATCAAGACCGGACATACAATTCAGCGTATGTCTTTCTGCACGATTTCAGGCCTCCCCACGTGCTTCACATCGTGAAGCTGTCAAAAGGATTCTCAGGTACTTACATGGAACTCAGGAATTTGGCATTTTTCTTCCTTCTTCCTCAACCGTTACTTTAAAATCTTTTTCCAATGCTGATTTTGGGGGTTGTAGGATTGATAGGAAAAGTACTTCTGGTGCTTGTCATTTTCTTGGTAATTCACTTGTTGCCTGGTCCTCTAGAAAACAAAGTTCAGTTGCACAATCCACAGCCGAATCTGAATATGTAGCTGTTGCTATTGGTTGCTCACAAATTCTTTGGATTGTTCAAACGCTTAAGGACTATGGGGTTGATCTAGATAGTGTTCCACTGTTTTGTGATAACACTACTGTCATTTGCATAGCTAAAAACCCCGTGCAACATTCGAGAACTAAGCACATTGACATTAGGTATCACTTCCTCCATGATAATGTCGAAAAAGGGAACATTGTGCTTCACCATATAGATACCGAACAACAATTGGATGACATTTTTACAAAACCTTTGGATTTTACTCGTTTTTGTTACATTCGTAGTGAAATAGGGGTTATGCATCCTCGTGGCTTAAATTGAGGGAGAATTTTGAAACTTGGGAAGTCTATGTGTGAATCTGAAATAAAAATAATATGAGCATAGTATTTCATGCATATATGACTTTGTGATTCCTTTTTCATGCTGAAAGTTCTTACTACATTACTCGTGTTTTACATTTTGTAGTTTTTGCCATGTCTAGTAATTGGAATAATTACATACACTAAATCTGGTCATGGTCGAACTTTCTTGCTGTTTTGAACTTGTTGCATGCTCACAAGTGCTTTTAATCATAAAGAATTAATCAAGTAATCAACTCACATGTTGAGTTTTTATGTTCAAATAAAAAAATGAGAAAAGATCAACAGAATATGCATGAATCGCACTTCTCCTTTTGAGATGGCCTATCATTGCACTTAGATATGAACTTGAAAAGAGTTGTGTATGACTAAAACCATGTCCTTAATTTTCTGACTGTCAAATGACATAGGCTTGGCTTGGTTGGTTAGAATAAGGCTGATGCTGCATATAATCTCTTGCAAATGTCATAAGATCAAAATTTGTGCTTTAAATGATAAATAAAATGCAGCAACAAGTGTCATGCTTTCAGGTCTTGAAATAGATAAGTTTGTGAGATCATGACTTGCTTAAATTGAAAATTACACTTGATCTCTAGCATGGCTTACACTACTTTATGTATCTCATTGATGTGATAGTGTAAGTTACTTGATAGTATGATTTGCATGAGCTTTGTTTTATATGTATATGTTATAATGTGCTCATAACAAATTAAAATTTCTCTTTTGTACCTTGCTGAATACATTGTCAAAGGGGGAGAAATTGATCAAGCATTGCACACATTCACAAGTGTTTTGACACGATTCTTCTCAGGGGGAGAATTTTTGGTATTTTTGTTTTTCTTCTCATTTTATTTCTGATTTACAAAGGGGGAGAAAATTTTTTCAAAACTTTTCATGTGAATAATCCAATGTTCGGATTTTAAGTGGTGTTGCCAATGCATTCATCAAGGGGGAGATTGTGAGACCTATGTGTGCTGAATACATTGGCTTTGACGATAAAAGTTTTGAATACTACCAAAACACCTTTTTAACAAGGTCCGACTCTAGGTACGAGCTCCTGCAAGGTCCGACGATAGGTCCGACTTGTTTTGGGTAGCTCCGGCAAGGTCCAACATAAGGTCCGGCTTGTTTTGTCTAGGTCTGAGTTATTTTGGGTAGGTCCGACTTGTTTTTGCTAGCTCTGGTGCTAGGTCTGACTAGCTTTGGTAAGTTCCGTGCTAGGTCCGACTAAGCTTTAGTAAGATCCAGCGCTAGGTACGACTAGCTTTGGTAAGCTCCGGTTCAAGGTCCGGTTAGCTTTGGTAAGGCTCGGAGCTTGATTTCAATGGTTCAAGGTCCGGTTAGCTTTGGTAAGGTTCTAACTTGCTTTACTCTTATGGAAAGTTTGCTTAGTATTATATTACTAAGTTTTTGGTGTGTTTTGGTGGTTATGGCTGATATCATTTTTCTATAGTTTACAACATGCTTATGTGAGGTGCTTACGTAAGATGTTGTAGTTTCAAAACTAACGAGAGTAAAGTCGAGGACTTGTGCTCGGAAGTATTGGCTGTTTATTCATGTGCAGGTGTTGCTTGAGTTCAATACATGGCTGGTGACGGGATCCATTGAACTAGTCTTAGGGAGAAGATTAGATTCAACAACCAAATTCGGGAGGAATTGTGGTTGAGTTGATCGGGAGGTTGCACGGTATATTTGAATCAAGAACAATGCATATGAAGGTATCTTGGACGTCGTTGGAAGATGTTTTCACGTGTGCAAGGAGTGCATGGACGTGGCTGCATGGTTCTAAGGCGTGATGAAGAGTTACGGACGTAAAGAATTGCTCGGAAAGGTCCAACCGACTAGGTTATGGACTCAGGCTGCAGCTGAGTCGTGTTTGACTCAAATATGGAAAGTTTTGAGTTGGTTATGATAGGATTTTGTGTGGGTCACGAATTTGAGTTATTTTAGGAATGTGGGATACGTTACTAAGGTGTTTGGAAGTCTTAAGATTGCTTCTATCTGCGTATAGAAGAGTCCTAAGCAGTATTGGAAAGTTACAGTTTGAATCCAAGTAGGAGTAGGAGTCCTAGTTTGAGTTGAGTTGGCCTTCAGGCTGGTTAAATAAGCAAGGGGGATGCCAGAGCTCATGGTGCACGACTTTGGGGCTGTTCCTCTTGTGCTTTGATAAATAAAATTTGTATTCTAAAGGAACTTTTGTGCCTTGTTCGTCCGACTTGTTTCAGACAAGTTTTTCTCGTCAAGTTTCTGTTCAGCACTACCTTGCTTCTGTGGTTTTATCATAACTCGAGTTTTACAGATCCAATTGATGTGATTATTTTTGGGTTGTCTTCACAACTTGATTATCTATCATATGTGAAAATTTCACGGTCATTGAATTTGTGGTTTCGGATCTACACGAGTTTCTTTACAGTATTCCAGAACTGTTTTTCTCGCGTAGGACAGATTGACCTTTGTTCGATCTTTCAATCGTAACGTGAGTTTCTCTCAACGGATCTTCATGATTCTTGTTATGACGTCTTCGTGACTTGATTCTCTACAATCTATACTAGTTTTGTCACAGTTTAACACGATTAGATTAGTAGCACAAATGGTTTCTTTAACAGATCGGTTTTCTGCTGAGGGGTGTTTTGTTGCTTCCGCTGAAAAGTTTTTATCTACCATTCACCCCCGCCTCTGGTAGCTTTACACGTGTACTTGGATCCTACACAAACTTATCTAATAGAAACTGATCATAGGATAGCATGCATATGCATCATCGCATCTAGTTAAATTTTGTGCATGATATTGATTATTGTGAATCTTGTATGTGTGTGATCGCGTATAGAAGGACAAGCTCAGTGAGCTGTTTACGACGAGTTGCCACAACAAGGTTTCGAGATCCAAGAGCAACCGGAATCGCAAGAACAAGGCAAGTGCCCCTTGACCATATTGATCCTATGTTTTGGAAAACTGTTTTGTTTGCGAAAAGGTGTGGGTGCTGAGTCAAACATGATGGGAAACTCTTTTATATGAGTTTACTAGTTTTGGTTAAACCACCCTTGTCGCCAGAGAAGTTTATGAGTCGGGTATGGTTTTTACTTTTATGCTTCGCTGAGTCCATGGGATTATGGGAAGCGAGATAGATGTGTCTAGGTAACTGCCCTCGTAATGATAATGAGAAACTGATGTTGTTAATGAACATGGATCGGAGAGAGATCTAGGAAAGCCTGGGTTTGTGAATGAGGTAGAGTGAGATGGTGGTTTACTTGCCATAGATCTAAGTACTGGTTCATGCAAGCATATGCCAGGATAACAGTGCCACCACAAGGCCAAGTATGGGTGCGGCTTAGCTGAGTAATTAGGTAAGTTGCTAGATTGTTATGGACCGTGGAAGGCGCGGGGAATGGGAGTCGAGTGAGGACTGCCCTGGGAACTGCATTGCTCAAGAGGGGGCCCGTGGGTGGAGAATTGAAGATTCTAGCCTGCCGTTGAATCCTTTAGTGAGTCCATACATCTAGTAGCCCCTTTGTAAAGGCTATTTTGTGATCTCTTGGCCATACACCGACGGTTGTGTACTTATATAATGGAGGTTCTGCAGTCGCCGACGGGTGACGAAATCACAAACTTGTGGGTAAAGTGGTACGGCCTCTGCAGAGTCTAAAACTATCATGATAGCCGAGCTTACGGTCACGAGCGCCTGGCCAACTTCCATGATTAGTTGGATGGTTATTTTTGGATGGTTTTGGTTATGGATTGATTTTGGTTTGATTTTCAGGACTGTTGAGTCCGGGTAATAAGATTTGGTTGCATGAATGTTGAGTCATGGCAACGAGATTGGTCTCGGTGTGAGTCGGATTTGTTTATGAGGTGAAATGATAGCGAATATGAGATGGTATTCGTGAGATGGTATCGAATACGAGAAGGTATTCGCGAGCAAGAAAGAAGTTGATTAATGTCTGGTTGAGACATGGAAAGTAATGAACATAATGGAGGTATTATTGGTATTTTAATACATGTTGGGATTACGTTCACTTAAAGTTAAGTTGCTGTTTTATCAAGGTTTTGATAAATTACTTTGCTTTCTGCAATGAGCCTTTTTATACCTACCTTGTTGTGAGCTACATATCATATTTTCCTGCACATGCTGAGTACATCATTGTACTCAAACTTGCATTATTATTTCATCATCAGCAACAGGAGAAGATTACTATGAAGACCAGGTGGAGTATTAGGCGTGTAATCTGTCCTCAACCTTGCCTGTGGGGATGGAGTAGAGATGGAGCCGCCGCTGCTGCTTAGATTGCTTTCGCACTAGTTAGAAGACTTCCGCTGCATAGAAATAAGACTTCCGCTGTTAAATTAAGACTTCCGCTGTTAGCATGAGTCCAAGACTTATGAGACATTGTAATAAAACCATGTTATTCGTGGTAATATATATTCTGAATTCAGTTTGTGGAACATATGTGTATGTGTGATGAACATCCTGGGCACACATATGCATCAGTTCTCGGTTCCATGGTTTTTACACAGAATTGAGGGCGTCATTGATTGGTATCAGAGCCACGGGTTGACGGTAGGTTACACGCTTAGATAGAAGTCACAAGTTGGTATCAGACACAGATTGGTATCAACCTGCCACAGGTTGATCGTAGATCACACAACCTAGATAGATCAAAGATTGGTAAGCTAAGCCACTCTTACCATAGGATGCAAGCCTAGGATGCATAGATAGGCATTGGAACTACCTTGACATAGGATACAAGCCTAGGAGAAGCCATAGTTGGATCACAGATTGGCATCACCCTAAGCCATATAGGACCCCCATTGAATAGGCCTTGAATAGGAGTTGTGTGAGCCTTGTGATGATTGTTTGTGATTGTGTGCTTAGTGTGAATTGTTGGACGTCTCAAGCGTTGTCCATACCCACACATAAGTAGAAAGAGGTGTGAGATGCCTTGGCACTTGTTCACATCCTCATATGGGCTAATATATATAGTCCAATCCACCTTGATGCATATCGTGAGAGGGATCCATCTAACCTTCTAACCTCTATTCTATTTTGTTCTCTCTCACAGATGGTGAGAGGAAAGGCCGGCCGCCAAGGAAGGAGCGTCCGTGGCTACCAAGAGGATGGCCACGATGAAGTTCCTGTTAACACCGGAGCTGGTGAGAACAACCTGGAACGGTTGATGGCCATGCAGAATCAACTTATGCAAACAATGATCCAAACTTTTGGTCAGTTGCAGGCCACCAATAACAACCCCGTTCGGGCACCACCGCCACCACCGCCGGCTCATAACAGACTGGGAGAGTTCATGAGGAATCGACCACCCACCTTTGCTCAAGCTAACGGCCCCATGGAGGCTGATGACTGGTTGAAATCCATGGAGAAGAAGCTTGCCATAGTTCAGTGCAATGACCGAGAGAAGGTTCTCTCTGCGTCGCACCAACTCATGGGAGCTTCTGTTGACTGGTGGGATGCCCTGTGCAACGCTCGTGTCGACCCGGAGACGATCACTTGGACTGAGTTCAAGGAGAGTTTCCGCTCTCATTACATCCCTGGTGGTGTAATGATGCTCAAGAGACAGGAGTTCAAAGGACTCCACCAAGGACAGAAAAGCGTGAATGAGTATCTCAACAAGTTCACGCAATTGTCCGGGTTCATGGGAGGGTTGAACAATGAGATCCAGGTTCAGCTCCTCAACAATGACTACACGAGCTTCCAGAAGCTTGTTGACAAGGCTATAGTAGAGAAAGTAAGATCCGAGAGATCGAGCGAGAGGGCAAGAGGAAGATGCAATACAAGACACAAGGGAGCAACGTACGATCTCGGTACATGCCCCCATCTGCACCACAGTATGGATCGACCGCTCCTGCATACCGCCCTAATCAGCCACCACAGCAACGACCCGTTGCACAAGCACCTCGTGTTCCTTTGCCTCCTGTGCCCCGACCCAACATGGGCGCTCCTGTTTAAAAGCCCCGCCCCAACGTACCTGCTGCCGTAGGCAACAGGGCATGCTTTGCATGAGAGGAAACAGGAAACTTCACGAGCCAGTGCCCGAGTAGAGGTCCTGGACAGCATGGCAGCGTGCCCAAGCAGAACCCACGGCCAAACAGGGGGGACAATCAAGGAAACCGTGGACAGCAGAACTATGCTCACGGCAACGTGAACCATGGCTCTGCTGAGGAAGCACAACAGGCTGAGGACGTCGTAATTGGTATGTTCCTTGCCAATTCCAACCCAGCCACCATTTTATTTAATTCTGGAGCATCACATTCCGTCATATCATCCATGTATGTTGCCAAGCATAATCTACACATATCATACTTAAAATGTGCTATGTTAGTTAATTCCCCCGGTGGAGATTTGAGGACCAATATAGTTGGTCCGAAAGAAAGCCTTAGAATAAGGGGGGTAGACTTCCTTGCCAACCTCATTGTCTTGGATTCCCAAGGGCTTGACGTAATACTCGGGATGGATTGGTTAAGCCAGCACAACGGAGTAATCCAATGTGCTGAGAGAAGCGTGCAGTTGAAAAACGAGCACGGTATTCATATCGAGTTTAAATCAGCCCAACAAACAACCAATAAGGCAAGTTTGAACCATGTCGAAGGAGCAACATTGGACAGCGTTCCAGTGGTTCAAGAATTCTTGGACGAGTTTCCAGAAGAGCTTCCAGGTATGCCACCTGACCGGGAGATTGAGTTTGACATTGATTTGGTACCGGGAACTGCACCCATAGCAAAGAGACCCTATAGGATGCCCACCATTGAACTAGTGGAACCCAAGAAGTAAATTCAGGAGCAGTTGGAGAAGGGTTTTATACGTCCAAGCTCGTCACCATGGGGAGCCCCCATGCTCTTCGTAGACAAGACGAATAGAACCCAAAGGATGTGTGTGGACTATAGGTCTCTCAACGAGGTGACAATCAAGAACAAATACCCTCTGCCCCGTTTAGAGGACCTATTCGACTAAATGAAAGGAGCCCGAGTGTTCTCCAAGATTGATCTTCGGTCGGGATACTTCCAGCTGAAGATTAATCCCTCCGATATACCCAAGACTGCCTTTCGAACACGGTATGGTTCATATGAATATACCGTCATGTCTTTTAGGTTAACGAATGCACCTGCATACTTCATGTACCTTATGAACAAGGTTTTCATGGAGTACTTGGATAAGTTCGTCGTGGTTTTTATCAACGACATTATGGTGTATTCAAAAAGTGAGGAGGGGCATGAAGAACATTTGAGATGGACCTTGCAGAAAATGCGCGAGCATCAATTGTATGTCAAGCTTAACAAGTGTCAATTTTGGCTAAAGGAGATATCGTTCCTAGGCCACATTATCTCCGAGGAAGGAGTATCGGTTGATCCCGGAAAAGTGGGAGATGTTCTGAAGTGGAACCAACCGCAAAACGTGAAGGATGTTCGAAGTTTTCTTGGGATGGCTGGATACTACCGACGCTTCATCAAGGACTTCTCTAAAATAGAAAAGCCTATGACGAAGTTGCTAACGAAGGGAAAAGCGTTCCAGTGGACATCAGCGTGCCAAGAGAGTTTTGAGGAACTTAAGAAAAGGCTAACCACAGTGCTAGTTTTGATATTGCCGGACGTAAGCAAGAGCTTTGACATATATTGTGACGCATCCAGAAAAGGGCTCGGATGTGTGCTCATGCAAGAAGGACAAGTGGTAGCCTATGCCTCATGAAAATTGAAGAAGCACGAGCTTAATTATCCTACACATGACTTGGAGCTAGCAGCAGTAGTGCATGCATTGAATATTTGGAGACATTATATCGTTGGTAATCGATGTGAGATCTTTACGGATCATAAAAGCCTCAAGTACATATTTACACAAACGGACTTGAATTTGAGGCAACGTCGACGGTTGGAACTCATCAAGGATTACGATGTTGGAATCGACTACCACCCTGGAAGGGCCAATGTAGTAGCTGATGCATTGAGCCGGGAGGGAGCATATCACCAACTCACGGTTCGAGAGCTACCACCCGAACTACGCGAGGAGTTCGAACGGTTACGCCTCGGATTCTTAAACAAGATGGAAGTGATGGAACTCCACTCTTCATTGGAGCAAGAGATAAGAGATGGCCAAGCAACGGATGAGGAGGTCAAGGAGATCAAGGAAAGGATTCGACAAGGAATAGAGAAGGATTTCAAAGAAGATGAGAAGGGAACGCTTTGGCTAGGAAAAAGGATTTGTGTGCCTAACATGAAGCACATCCGCGACATGATATTAAAAGAGGCACATGATTCACCCTATTCCATACATCCCGGAAGTACCAAAATGTACAAGGACTTGAAGACTTGTTATTGGTTGGATGGTATGAAAAGGGACAGAGCCGAATACGTTGCCCTATGCGACACATGCCAACAGGTGAAGGCCAAACATCAAAGACCTGCTGGATTGTTGCAACCCTTGAAGGTACCCAAATGGAAGTGGGAAGACATCAGTATGGATTTCATTGTTGGATTGCCACGTACTCAGTCAGGTTATGACTCCATCTGGGTGATCGTGGACCGATTGACGAAAACAGCCCATTTTCTCCCTGTAAGGGCCAAGTACAATGTTGCACAATTAGCCGAGTTGTACATGGAGCAGATCGTGTGCCGTCATGGAGTCCTTAGGAGGATAGTCTCAGATCGAGGTTCCCAGTTTACCTCTAGATTTTGGAGGAAGCTGCAGAAACCTATGGGTACACGTCTGGATTTTAGCTCCGCCTATCACCCACAAACCGATGGACAAACCGAAAGGACAAACCAAATTTTGGAGGACATGTTGAGAGCTTGCGCCTTGAAACATGGGCGTAGTTGGAATAGGAGTTTACCATACGCCGAATTCTCCTATAACAACAGCTATCAAGCTAGCTTGAAGATGTCGCCTTTCGAAGCATTATATGACAGACGGTGTAGAACGCCGCTGTTTTGGAATGAGGCCGGGGAAAACCAAGTGTTTGGACTCAAAGTGCTGCAAGAGGCTAAGAAGCAAGTCCAAACGAGAGAACTTAAAGGCTGTTCAGTCACGACAGAAAGGCTATGCAGACAATAGACGAAGAAAGCTGACTTTCAAAGTCGGAGACTACGTATACCTAAAGGTATCACCTATCCGTGGCCAACGACGTTTCAACGCCAAAGGCAAGCTAGCACCTGCTACATCGGACCATTTAAGATTTTGGACAAGCGAGGAGAAGTAGCCTATCAACTAGATCTCCCAACACACCTCTCCAACGTGCATGACGTGTTTCATGTATCCCAGCTCAAGAAGTGCTTGAGGATACCGGAAGAGCAAGTACCGATGGATAAACTTGAACTTCAAGAGGACCTGACCTATGCAGAGCACCCTGTCCGAATTTTGGATGTAATGGAAAGGGTCACAAGGAACAATGTGATCCGATGGTGCAAGGTACAATGGAGCCATCACATCGAAGCTGAAGCCACATGGGAGCGTGAAGAAGATATCAAGGCAGAATTCCCTCATCTATTCTCTACTAACGAATCTCGAGGGCGAGATTCAGTTTAAGGGGGGTAGATTTGTGACACCCTCATTTTTGGGTTCTGCATATATTCATATTTTATATGTAGAAAAACATTTTTAAAATAAGTTGAAATCAAGAAAGTATCAAAAAGTTAGCCAAAAAGAGCAAATTCCAGTTTACAGAAAGAGCCAAAGACAACTTCCACGGCTCGCTGGCCACGTGGCGCGTTCGGAGCTCATCTCCGCAAATGGGGAGAGGTCCGCCGCTAAACTGGCTACGTGGCAGGCTCGGGGCTCATCCTCGCAAAGGGGGAGAGGTCTGACCCTATGGGACATGTGTTGCCCCGGAGGTAGCCTCTGCAAAGGAGCGATGCCAGTCCCGAAGGACACGTGTCGACTGCGGGGCTAGTCACCACGGAAAACAGAGTACCAGTCGCGCAGGATACGTGTCGATCTCGGAGCTAACCTCCGAGAGGTCCGGTTCTATTGGACACGTGTCACCACCGGAGCTTATCTCCGGGAGGTCCGTCACTGTTGGACACGTGTCAACCTCGGAGCTCGTCTCTGAGAAGAAAGGAAGTCTGGCACTGTTAGGACACGTGGCACACCCGGAGCCACCTCTGAAGAGAGGGGAGGTCCGGCACTGATACGTGGCATGAGCGGAGTCACCTCCGAATAGAGAGGATGTCCCGACCGCCAGGATACGTGGTGCACGCGGAGCTCGCCTCCAAAGAAGAGGGAGGTCTCGCTCGCTTGACACGCGGCACAACCGGAGCTCATCTCTGCGGAAAAAGGGAGCCCGAGTTCCCGATGGACACGTGGAGCTTCCAGAGCTCAACACCGTGGAGGTAACGAGTTCTAGAGCGGGTTTTGCTTCTATACGCGTGGGAATACCGGTACGGGAGGAAACCGACATGATTTCCACAATGTTACCGCACCGAATCAATCTAGGATAAGTTGTTAAGATCTAAAAACAGTTTGAATGGGACTCTTATTCGAAGTCCAATCAGACTAGGACTCTTCTCCTCCCGATTATAAGTAGAACCCAGAACCTTTGGTCGAAACCACAAACTTCTTTTCCACCTCCTGAGCCGACAACTTAGATCCCTAGCCTCAGCTCGCCGAGTAAAACCCTTCGCCGGAGTACAGTCGAGAGAGATCATCGGAAGAGAGCCCCAACGATCTGTTTGATCGGAGAAGGACCCCGAGACTAAGAAGAACATAAGGTAGGTCTCCCATACCACCTTACGACATCATCACGTTTTCTTTGCATGTGTTCTTTGATTCCTTTTGAACAGAAGCTTTTTCGTGGACGGATCACGTGTTGATCGGTTTGATCTAGAGTCAAGATCATCACCATGTCCATATTTGATCCGAACACCTCTGTTCATCGTAAAACCCATGCAAACCATGCAACAACACGTACTAACTGATCTAACAGAAACTGGTCATAGGATAGCATGCATATGCATCATCACATCTAGTTAAAGTTTGTGCATGATATTGATTGTTGTGAATCTTGTATGTGCGTGATCGCGTATAGAAGGACAAGCTCAGGGAGCTGTTTACGACGAGCTGCCAAAACAAGGTTTCGAGATCCAAGAGCAACCGGAACCGCAAGAACAAGGCAAGTGCCCCTTGACCATATTGATCCTATGTTTTGGAAAACTGTTTTGTTTGCGAAAAGGTGTGGGTGCTGAGTCAAACATGATGGGAGACCCTTTTATAGGAATTTACTAGTTTTGGTTAAACCACCCTTGTTGCCAGGGAAGTTTATGAGTCAGGTATGGTTTTTACTTTTATGCTTCGCTGAGTCCATGGGATTACGGGAAGCGAGATAGATGTGTCTATCTAACTGCACTCGTAATGATAATGAGAAACTGATGTTGTTAATGAACATGGATCGGAGGGAGATCTAGGCAAGTATGGGTTTGTGGATGAGGTAGAGTGAGATGGTGGTTTACTTGCCATAGATCTAAGGGCCGGTTCCTGCAAGCACATGCCAGGATAATAGTGCCACCACAAGGCCAAGATCGGTGCGGCTTAGCTGAGTAATTAGGTAAGTTGCTAGATTGTTATGGACCGTGGAAGGCGCGGGGAATGGGAGTGGAGTTAGGACTGCCCTAGGAACTGCATGGCACAAGAGGGGGCCCGTGGGTGGGAGAATTGGAGATTCTAGCCTGCCGGTGAAACCTTAGTGAGTCCATACATCAAGTAGCCCCTTTGTAAAGGCTATTTTGTGATCTCTTGGTCATACACCGACTGTTGTGTACCGGTATAATGGAGGTTCTGCAGTCGCCGACGGCTGACGAAATCACAAACTTGTGGGTAAAGTGGTACAACCTCTGCAAAGTCTAAAACTATCATGATAGCCGAGCTTACGGTCATGAGCGCCTGGCCAACTTCCATGCTTAGTTGGATGGTTATTTTTGGATGGTTTTGGTTATGGATTGATTTTGGTTTGGTTTTCAGGACTGTTGAGTCCGGGTAATAAGATTTGGTTGCATGACTGTTGAGTCATGGCAATGAGATTGGTCTCGGTGTGAGACTGATTTGTTTATGAGGTGAAATGTTAGAGAATACGAGATGGTATTCGTGAGATGGTAGCGAATACGAGAATGTATTCGTGAGCAAGAAAGAAGTTGGTTAATGTCTGGTTGAGACATGGAAAGTAATGAATATAATGGAGGTATGATTGGTATTTTAATATATGTTGGGGTTATGTTCACTTAAAGTTAAGTTGCTATTTTATCATGGTTTTGATAAATAAATTTGCTTTCTGCAATGAGCCTTTTTATACCTACCTTGTTGTGACCTACATATCATATTTTCCCGCACTTGCTGAGTACATCATTGTACTCAAACTTGCATTATTACTTCATCATCAGCAACAGGAGAAGATTAGTATGAAGACCAGGTGGAGCATTAGCCGTGTAATCTGTCCTCAACCTTGCCTGTGGGGATGGAGTAGATATGGAGCCGCCGCTGCTGCTTAGATTGCTTCCGCACTAGTTAGAAGACTTCCGCTGCATAGAAATAAGACTTCCGCTGTTAAATTAAGACTTCAGCTGTTAGCATGAGTCCAAGACTCATGAGACATTGTAATAAAACCCTGTTATTCATGGTAATATATATTCTGAATTCAGTTTGTGGAACATATGTGTA
This sequence comes from Neostapfia colusana, assembly GCA_030760725.1. Taxonomy (NCBI): domain Eukaryota; kingdom Viridiplantae; phylum Streptophyta; class Magnoliopsida; order Poales; family Poaceae; genus Neostapfia; species Neostapfia colusana. The sequence continues at coordinate 94,394,022 of JASWHV010000007.1, read as the reverse complement.
TGTGTGATGAACATCCTGGGCACACATATGCATCAGTTCTCGGTTCCGTGGTTTTTCCACAGAATTGAGGGCGTTACACGTGGTGATCGGGAGAAGGGCGCGAGCTAATCCAGCCGCGCGCTGGTGAGGCCGTGAGGCGGCAACCAGTCCCGGCGGCTGACCGATGACCACCGAGTCGGTTCCCTGCTGATCACAGTCACTGACCAGTGGACCTCCCCCTCTAATTCCTTTTCCAATTTTTCGTTTGCTGTTTTTGCTGAAAATATCCCCAGCTACTCACAATTAACTGTGAGACTTAAGCACCAAGTCATAGTTTGAATTTGGTTTCCAAAATTTGGATTTGGTTTGGTTAAATTTGCTTCACATTTGAACTGAAATTCAAATTCAGTTTTGAATTATTGCAAATTTGGCTCCCGACAAGATGAAGTCAAATGGGGATGAAAATTGGTGGAATAACTCAGAAAAATGTGCGAAGTTTGAATATGAAGTCAGCTTTTGAAGTCAAGTGATGAAAGTTGCTGTAATTTGAATTTACATTCAAATTGGCCTCTTTTTCAAATGCCTCCAAAAGTGCCTCAAAAAGTGTTGGATTAGCATGAAATTTGGCCTGAACCTTCCCAAGACTATTTAAGTTCTAGGAGTGAGCTCAACCTCTCATGTTCATTTGTAGAAATCCTACTTTGTGAAAGTTAGGGCTTTCTCTTCTAATCACCCTTTTGATGGAGGTTACTTGCTCTCCACAATTCTTTACAAGATATCCACAACAAAAGCTATGGTGTTGTGAGGTGATGAAAAATTTTGCACGTCCCTTTTCTTGGGCTTTTACATCCCTCCCCCCTTAAAAGAATCTCGTCCCGAGATTACAAAAGAAGAGGCAGCGGTGTAATAGGAACTCACCCGTGCTGAGACGTCATGAACTCCGGGTAATTTGAGCGAAGGAATTCCTCGCTCTCCCACGTCGCTTCTTCGGCGGTGTGGTTACTTCAGAGTATCTTGTAGAACCACAACGTTCGGCTACGCGTGGTCCGGGCTTTCTCATCAATAATTGCCATCGGATATTCATCATATGTCAAATTGGGTTGCAGCTCGCCAATTTCTTCAATGGGAACGGCAGCCGTATGTTTCAGACATTTTCGCAGTTGTGAAACATGGAAAACGTCGTGAACACCAGCAAGAGATGCCGGTAGCTCCAGTCTATACGCCGCCGGTCCACAATTCTCGGTAATAGCATAGGATCCAATGAATCGTGGAACGAGTTTCCCCTTCACACCGAACCGGTGCACGCCCTTCATCGGAGATACACGGAGGTACACGCGCTCTCAGACATCAAAGTGCAGTGGTCTACGCCTCTTATCAGCGTAGCTTTTCTTCCGGGATTGAGCGGCCTTCAAGTTAGCTTGAATCATCTGAACGCGCTCTTCGGTGTCGTTCACCACAACAACCCCGAATGTGACCCTTTCACCGGACTCGCACTAGTTTACTGGGGTGCGGCATTTGCGACCGTAGAGAGCTTCATAGAGTGCCATCTTGATACTCGCTTGATAGCCATTATTGTACGGGAATTCTGCTAACGGTAGGTGATCATCCCAGTTCCTACCGTGGTGGATGGCACACGCTCTCAACATGTCCTCTAGTACTTGGTTCACCCTCTCTGTTTGGCCATCTGTCTGAGGGTGATAGACGGAGCTTCTAATCAACTTATTACCCAAAGCAGCGTGCAACTTCTCCCAAAAGTGAGATACAAATAATGCACCTCGATCTGAGACGATGGTCTTGGGTACCCCATATAAGCATAGAATTTTTGCTATGTACAGCTCCGCATATTTGCCGGCATTGTAACGTGTATGCACCGGGATGAAGTGAGCCGTCTTGGTTAATCGGTCAACGATTACCCAAATGGAATCATGCTTGTTGGATGTCAGGGGTAATCCCACAATGAAATCCATGCTCACATCTTCCCATTTCCATGCCGGGATTTTCAGGGGTTGCAGCAGCCCTGATTTTCTCATGTGATCAGCTTTCACTCGTCTACACGTATCACACTCGTATACGTACTTAGCCACTTCCCGCTTCATCCATGTCCACCAACATTTCTTTTTCAAATCTTGGTACATTTTGTTGCTGCCCAGATGAATGGAGATTTAGACAAGTGAGCTTCATCAAGGATCTTTTTCCTCAGTTCCATATCCCGGGGTACGACTATGCGGTCATTGAACCATAGCGTCCCCTCATCATCTTTCCAGAAACATTTGATTTCACCATTGTCTATCCGTCTCCGGAGATGTGCCATACCCTTATCAACTTTCTGAGCTGCAATAATGTCCTCCCTAATAGTAGGGATGAGGGCAAGGTTGTACAGTGATCCATAAGGAACCAAGTACAACCTCAGTTCTTCCTCCTCCACCGGTGTAATGGTGAGGTTATGGACATGGGATTTCCGGCTCAGCGCGTTGGCAACCACATTCGCCTTGCCGGGTGTAAGGGCCTAAGTTTTTGGAACAAACTCAAAGTGCTCATCACACACCACACACACACACACATCATGTGAAGAAAGTTGATCAACACATTTGAAGAGCAAATAACCACCATCAACATGATCATTAGAGAACCAACTCACACAATGCAGAAGTGGCATTTCCCACATGCACAATCTAAGGGCTGGGCATATGAAAACTCCTACACCTTGCTAGGAATGTCCATGCCAAGTTTCACCCAAATTCAAAACCTTTTTGAAGTCCTTTTGGGTATAGCTAGAAAGAGGGTGGTTTGAACTCAAATTCAAATTCAAACTGTTTTCATCCCATGAATTCAAAAGTGGGAGGCATATTCTTACTCAGCACATTTTTGTGAGATCACACAACAATTTTCACTCCGTTTGGAGTTGATCTTGACATGAGCTAAGTTTAGCAAATTCAAACTTTATTCGAATTCCAAACTGAATATGTGCTGAAATCTAGTCAAACCAAACCCAATTTGAATTCTAACCAATTCAAATGGCTCAGGGGGAGATAATTCAAATCACCATGGGTATAAGAGGGATTACTGTTTACAACAGTAAGAAGTAGTTAAGTTCAGAGGTTAAAAAGGAGATGGGACCCACATGTCAGCCACTGGAGAGAATTCAACCGACTGAAGACTGATCTCGATTTCTTGCGCCCGACCGAGCTGCCGCCACGGAAAGGAAACGGCGAGGACAGCAGCTGCTTGCCGCCCTCGGCCGCTGAACCGCCTCTCGGGGCCTTTATCTATGCGCTTGAGCGGTCTCCGGTGCTTCTCACCGCTGTCCCGGCGTGTTCCTACCCAGAAAACTGAAACTCCTCGCCGCTCGGTTGAACCTTCGGTCCCTCGTCGCCTGGCCGATCCTGTGGCTTCCACGGCGATCTGAGACCAGCACTGGGTGCGCCAAGTCTTCCTTTACGCCCTCGCGCCGGTTCCAGGCCCTGAGCAGTCCTTCCCGAGCTCCACCGCGATGATCTTTCATTTCCCGGATCAGCTCGAGCCGCCATCGCTGGAACGATCCGTCCGGCCACCACAGCCTGCCGCTCGCAGAGATGTGAACAGCAAAAAGGTTCACCTTCAGACCCTCTTTCATTACTGCAAGCTCCGGTGGAATGACATAGACTGCTCACACCGGAATTTCATGATTTTGCGACGGTGTGCAAAAGGGGAGCCCGAACCGATTCACAAAATTCGTAGTCCACACCGCACCACTCATCCTCTCACATAGGGAAGCACTTCTTGGTGCCTGTTTATGCGAGTCCATAGGAGCAGGAACCACGAAGAACCATTGAGGGAAGCCACTGTTCTTCGAGTTTTAGGAGAATTCCTGAATTCCGGCCTAGGTCTCACGGTGACAGCCTAGTACAGCCATTTCCGAGCTCCGTGGAGCTCATGTTGATCCTTCCTAGGGTCCACTGGTGCTCGACGACCTTTTGTTCGATCGGATGAGGTGGTAGGAAGGCCGGCCGACACGGCCGAAGTTCTTCCGAAGCTACCGCTTGTCGCCGACCATGTGCCGGCCATTTTCATGACAAGCTGAACCCAGAATCAAGTTCCCTGAGTGGATTTAGGCAGGTGCGCCCAGAATCATGATGTTTGGAGCACCACAGAGGCCGCCGGCGAGCTCTCCGGCGAGGTGCCGCGGCGGCAGAGCGCGGGAGGCGAGAGGAAGACGAAGGGGGTGGGTCCCGGCTGTCAGCGGTGGATATTTTAAAATCGGGATCTGCTGTGGCATGGATCGGGTGCGTCTGCGCGTGAAGGAATCTGTAGCCGCGTGTGTCATACGATGAGGAGCTGACACGTAGCCCCGGATCCCACGTGCAGTGATTTGAACTTTTACCGATTTTCAGATTTCATTCAAACTTCAAATCCTCATAACTTTGGCTAGGAAACTCCAAATCGAGTGAACCAAAATTTGATGGATTCCGCTCTCTGAGTTGTTTCCATAAAATCAAGTTTCACTTCATGAAAATCCGTATTTCTCCAGAATTAATTCTTCAAAGTTTAAATTGTTCAGAATTTTAACTGGAGAACCCTTTGGAGGAAAATTCTGAAATTGTTCTGGGATGTTCAGCAAAATATCTCTGAGCTACCATAAAAGTTGCAGATCCATTTGAGCTCATTTGATCCACCTAATGGTGCGATTAATAAAACTGTTCAGGAGAAAATAGAAAATGTCCAGAAATATTTTTAGAATTTCTTTGAAATTTTTTAGCTCATATCTTTAGCTTGGAACCTTCAAATTAAGGGATACCAACTCCATTAGAACCCTCTAAAAATCTAGTTTCCAGAAAGTCATGGCTTGCTCCATGAAAATTCCTAGAAAACCCTAAGAGCTCCAATTAAGGTCAAGAACATAATTATTTGTGGAGGGCTCAAATGAGCTTTGCTGCAACTAAAACTTAGCCAAGTCTCTGTTTAGGCTGTAATAAAGCCACAGTAAAAATTTCAGAGTCATTGAGTCTGTCTAGTGAGACTTATAATCTTCACAAGTTTAACTTCAACTCAAATGCATTTAATTAACACATATACTTGTATATCATGTAGTCGGTAAGGTCGAGGAGGAACCCGAAGTCTTAGACTTCGTCACTCTGGAAGAGCAGCTAGCCTACGACCAAGAGCAGCAAGGCAAGCTCCGGTTAGCATTAACCTTTTTTACAAATTTTTACTGTTTTGAGAACTTACTTTGAGTACCATTACTGCTTGCATTAGAGTCTTGTTTGAAAACCCAAATGCATAGCCCAGAAAACCATGGGATGGGATTAGGATTGAAAACCCCGTGTACTACTGCAATACTAAGGTATTGTAGGATTCGCTACAATTCGAGTGGTTGGAACTTCTCGCGAGAATAGGCTAGAGGCACTCGACTCGGGTAGAGATAGAAAATGAAACACAAGGCAAGAAAAATGAGACCGAGTGGAGAGTAAGAGAAACAGGACTTTGGGGCCTGGGTGCTATAGCTCCGCTTGTGTCGATTGAGGACCGAGCCGTGTGCGGGCCTGTTGAACAAGATAGAACAGTACCGAAGACCTACCGCCTATATGGGAACTGTGAAACCGATGTAACTTGGGTAGCTGGGTGTTGAGGCATAGCTGGTCGTTCAGAGGGTAGGTTGAGAGCTCGAGGTGTATATCGGCTGGCAGCACTGAGATGCGCGTGCAGAGACCTCTTGCTCGGGACGATTGGACCGGTTCAACATTTGGCTAACGCGTGAAAGGTGGTTGCGTACGACGTCCGTGATGGTTGCTGTAGGCAACATCGAGTACGGGCGTACGTAAAGGGTTGTTCGGGTAACCCTGCAGGTGTAAATCGATTATAATCGCCGTCCCTCGCGGTCAGTGAGTACCACTTGTTCACTGTACCATGACGTAGAAAGAATAGGCTACTTACATGTTGAAATGTTGCTGATCGAAAGATGGACTTTGATTGTTAATGATTTTTGGTAGTTTAGAGCTATCTAAAGTTCTTTTCCACTTTGGGCAAAGTACATGAGAGAAATACGTTTCTTGTATGATTGCGGCTCTCTCATGTGCCTTAGCGTAAAGTCTCCACAACCTGTTGCTAAAACTTGAAAGTAAGGTTCCACTAATTAGGCGAGTCCTTTGCAACATGTTCTACCACATGTAACCTATCATCCATCATGTAGAAGTTCCATGTATAGGAGAGATGGGTTAGTCTAGCTGAGCCTTCATGCTCACTGCTTTTTTTTGAAGCTTTTGCAGGGTTCTATGAGGAAAGGACTCCCGAGGAGGAGACGGAACCCCAGGAGGGGAACCCCGTCGAGTGGGAGTCGTGCACGCCGCCGTGTTAGTGTGTGTGCGTGCTAGCAGGGGACACGTTCACGGGCTGAACGTGAACTCGATGCGTAGTCTACGCCCATGAGTGTAGACTGGACATATTTTGTTGTAAAAATGTTCCCTGGTTTATGTAATAAAACTTGCTTCCGCTCTGTACCTTTGATGTGTGTTACCCGGTGCTGTGCAACGCAGCACCCCTCAGCATGATCCTTGCTCGACCAGACCATGGGGTCGTGTCACCGGGGTGGTCATGAATCTCAATCTCATAGTCTTTGATTAGTTCTAACCACCTCCTTTGCCTCAGATTCAGCTCCTTCTGGGTGAAAATATACTTCAAGATCTTGTGGTCGGTGTAGAGATGCACCAAATTCCCCAGGAGATAGTGCCTCCACATTTTCAGCGCCAACACCACAGCAGCAAACTCAAGATCATGAGTTTGGTAATGCTGCTCATGGTTCTGAAGTTGGCGTGAGCCATATGCGACCACACGTCCTTCCTGCTTCAACACGCAGCCAAGCCCAATACCGGACGCATCACAATACAAGTCGATGGGCTTGGTTGTATCCGGTTGAGCTAAGACCGGGGCTGTTGTGAGATGCTTCACTAATGCTTGGAACGCGCCTTCACACGCCGTGTTCCAAAGATATTTTGTCCCTTTTTCAGCAACTCGGTCATCGGCTTAGAAAGCTTGGAGAAGCTTGGAATGAGTCTCTGATAGTATCCCGCTAAACCGAGGAAGCTTCGGACTTCATGGACTGAAGTGGGAGCTTTCCATTTCAGCACTTGCTCGATTTTGCTTGGGTCAACCGCGATGCCTTCCGGTGAGATGATATGTCCCAAAAATGGCACTTGGCTGATTAAAAACTCACATTTGCTGAACTTGGCATATAGCTTATGGTCCCTTAGGAGTTAAAGAACGATCCTCAAGTGTTCGGCGTGTTCTGCTTCTGTCTTGGAATAAACCAAGATATCATCAATGAACACCACGAACTTGTCCAGCTCTGGCATGAACACCCAGTTCATGAGATACATGAAATGGGATGGAGCATTAGTAAGACCAGAAGGCATGACGAGATATTCATATAAGCCATATCTCGTCGAGAAAGCCGTCTTCGCGATATCCTCCGCCTGGATTTTTATTTGAGAATACCCAGAGCGAAGGTCCATCTTGGAGAACACACTTGCACCCACAAGCTGATCAAACAGGATGTTAATGTGGGGCAGTGGGTATTTGTTCTTGATGGTGACGGCGTTGAGCGGCCGGTAGTCCACACACAGCCTCAAGGTTTCATCCTTCTTCTTTACGAACAGCGCCGAGCATCCCCAAGGCGAGGAACTCGGCCTATTGAAATCTTTGCTCAACAGATCATTGAGCTGCTCTTTCAGTTCAGCCAGCTCGTTTGGAGCCATCTTATATGGTCTCCGTGATATGGGCGTAGTCCCGGGTGCAAGCTCAATCTTGAACTCGACATCCCGCTCAGGTGGCATGTCCGGAAGATCATCCAGAAACACGTCGGGGTATTTCCAGACTACGGGGATGTCCTATAACTTGAGAGCTTCAGCATTATTAATTTCTAAAACTTCCCGGACTGGATTGTCTAACACCATGGAATGAGGACGGTGGAATGGAGAATTCAAATGAACCGTCCGTGTCCGAGTGTCCAGGACAGCGCCATGGTAGTGTAACCATGACATCCCCAAGATTTCATCAATCTTTTGCCCCGTGAGGATTATCAAGGTGGTGGGATATAGCTTCCCACCTAAGCACAGAGGTGCTTTTGGAATCATCATATTTGCTGAAATCTTCCCTCCTGGTGAGCAGATCATATATGTGCAGTCAGTTGGGAAGACTTACATTTGATGCTTAGCCACATAGGATGCACTTATAAAACTGTGGGTTGCACCAGAATCGAATAAAATGATGATTTCTTGGTCGTTGAGAGTGAACGTACCCGCCAGCACGTTGTCTCCCTCTGGGGCGTCCTCATTGTCGAGGTGGCATACGCCCCCAGTCCGCTGACCAACCTTCTTGACCGGAGGTCGGCCGCGAGCACCGCCCTGTAACTGGGCTTGCCCGCTGCTCTGCTGCCCCTGGGGACAGTCCTTCGTGAAATGGCCCGCCTGTACACACGTGAAACAAGTGTCGCGGGTGGTCCTCCGCTGATCGGCGGACGGAAACCCTGGGCGCGTTGTGGCATTGGAAACGCCCGGGGTGTTGTCTGCTGCTGCTGTTGCGGTCGCGGTGGTGGCATCGGCGGTCGGAACGGGGGTGACTGGAAAGAACGACCCCCGAACTGCTGCGGTCGCGCCGGCGGATGCCACTGCTGTCCATATGGTGTCCGATACACCATGCGGTACTTCTGGGGACGCCACCCCCACTGCTGGGTGGAGTGCTGCGCTTCCGCTGCTCGGCTGCCAACTCTCGCTGATCGTCTTCTTGCATGATCGCGGCATTGACTAGATCATTGAACGGCGATCGCATTGGACGAGATGTGTCTTCATCTCGGTGTGTAACCCCCAATAGATTTGCTCCCGTTTCTTCTCCTCGGTGGAGATGTAATCCGACGCATATTGCGCCAGATGGTTGAAGTCACGGGAGTAGTCATGGGCACTCCTCCCGCCCTGCTTCAGTTACAAGAACTCTTGGAACTTCCTCTTCATTATCCCGGGAGGGATATGGTAGGCGCAGAACGCCTCCCGGAACTCTTCCCATTCCACGGCATGGCCAGCCGGATGTGAGGCGACATAATTCGCCCACCATGCACCAGCGGCACCGTGAAGCTGCTGCGCCAGAACAGAGTCTTCTGCCACTCCGTACATTGGAGCAGCCCGAACCTGGACTCGATTGTCCGCAGCCAGTTGTCGGCCTCCAGGGGTTCTGCTGCTTCAGTGAACACCGGAGGGTGCATACTCATGAAATCCGAGTACGTCACCTCACGGGGCTCACGAGGCCCCCTCTCTTGACGCCCACCCTGTAAAAGTCCCAAAAACTTGTAAATGCAAAACTTGGGTTGTGAATAAAGCTGAATATAATTTCAAGGTTTGGGACTTGCAAAAAACTTTTCTGAACATGAGAAGATGGTCATGAGCAAGCACATGCCTTCAAGTTTCCTTTTTATTTCAAATGATCATGTGACTCCAAAGGTGGCCATTTCATAAATGAGGGTTCCAAACTGTTGGTTCAAAACCCTCATTTGCAGGGGCCAACTCAAGAATCAGTTGGCATATTTGAATTCATCAGGTCCAAATTATGAGGAAGGCAAATTTTGAGCAAGTTTGGAGGTGCTTTGATTTGTATATCAAAGAGACTTGTAAATTTCATAGAAATTTGAATTCAAATTTGAAACTGAAGTAAAAATTGACCAATTGCCAACTGGCCTTTGAATTTGAGCTCTTCATAGCTGAATTTGCAATGTGCCAAAATTTGGAGATATTTGTGAGAGTTTGGGGGGATAAGAAGAGGGGTGGACCCCACATGTCATTGGGAGGAGACTTACACCTGAAAGAAACTGGTGCTTCTGTTCAGACCGAGCTCAGGGCAATCGTCCGCAGGTTGACACCGAGACACACGGGGAAGCCACCTCCTGGTTTCAGCTTGCGTGGAGACCTGCTCGACGTCTTACCGCGCCCTCATCCGTCCACGCAGCGCGCTGTTCGGTCACAAAACCGCCACCCCGAGCCCCTGTTCTGCTCCCTCCAGAGAAAACGAGCCGCCGGCGCCGCGTCTGTTCTCCTCGATCGTGAGCCAGCGTCGCTCCCCGGCTGCTCGAGCTATCAACACGAAAAGGGAGCACCAGCGTGTGTACAAGAGTTCCCTCAGCTCAGCTCCGACGTCCGGGGCTGCTGTTGGCCGTATTTGAAGATCAACGCCGAAGCCGAGGTGCAAACGGTGGAAACCGACGTCGGGCTCGCGTGGACAGCCTACACCAGGCACATTCACGCCCGAGCAAGGACATCCCCGGACGCACCGGTGAACCGTTCTGCTCACCTTCAAACCTCAAGCAAGGCCGTAAACCACCGAGCGAGAATTCAGGAAAACTTCGCCGCCAGCCACAAACCGATGATCCGGTATGAAAACCCAAAATTCTGAGTTGTTATTCGTTCTTAGCTCATCAAATCATGCACAAATATTCTAGACTGCCTAGCGCTCCGATCCCCTTCACGACCCTAGCTAGAAACCCCGTGTTAGCGGCCAATTTCGAGCTTTCCGAATGGCGGCCATGGCGGGGACGCTCGGGCACACGGTGAACCTCAACTTGCCGCCGTTTCCAAGCCACGTTGAGGCCTTGCCGAGCTAGCCTGTCCTCCACTGATGCTTTAGAGCAAATCCTCCGAGCTTTTGGCGGGCTAGGGTGCTCGGACCACGGCACTGAAGCCTCACCGAGGTGTGCGCACCTTGCCGATCGATTTCCGGTCACCGGCAGCCCGAGAGCACCGCACCAATGAATTCCTCGTAGCTGGAAAGCCCCAGGCGGCGAGTACCGAGCTGAAAAGCGGCCGGGAAGCCGACTTCGGCGAGCTCTGACAAGACTCCGGCGAGGGGGCAGCGCGGGAGGGAAAAACCAGCCCGAGGAGGAAGACGACCGGCGGGCCCCGTGTGTCAGCGATGGAAGATTTAATCTGCTGATCGGCTGCGGCTCCGGGATCCAGTCTGGCTGCATGAGAAGGGGTCTGTGGCCCCGTGTGGCTCAGCTCCAGCAGTTGACACGTGTGTGATGGACCCACGGTCGGAGTTTGAACATTTCCCGATTTAATTTGAATTCCAGATTCAGTTCAAACTTAGTAACCTCATAACTTTCGCTAGGAAGCTCCAAATTTAATGATTCAAATTGGGTTGGATTCAGGATGAAAAGCTCTATCCAAATATGCAACCCAATTTGCATGAAAAGTAGTAGAAAATTCGGGAAATTTCTTTAAAACTTTTCATAAAAAGAATTTTAGAGGGTGTTTGGTTCATCCAAAAATCCCCAAATTTTTCCAGAATATTCTGTAGGCTATTAGTGAATTCCTGTAAAAGTTTCAGCTAGTTTGGAGTTGATTTGGTTAGGGTAATCCTGATTTCAAGTTTCTATATTCAAATGAATACAGAAACATTTTCAGGGAATTTCCAAAACATGGAAATTCAGTTATGGGCATTCCTTAACTCCAAAAATCCTAGGAAAATTCATGCATGCTTCTTGAGCTATGTGTGAAATTGTAGTTCACTTTAATTTGCATGAAAGTGCAAATTTATTCAGAATTAATTTCTTTTTGCCTAAATGCTTTGGGAACTATTCTGAGCGATCTACTCAGTGAAATATTCTGAATTTTGGTCCAGATGACTTTCCTGTGACAAAAAATTCACAAGAAAATTTTCAGCTCCATTGGAGCCCTGGATCAGTACTGTTCTGTTTAACCTCTTAGATAATCAACACACAAGGGAGGAAACACACATCTCACTTGAGCATAGTGCTACACCAAACCCAAACCACTAGCACCCAGTGTCATTTTAAATTATTAAATAGAGTTCCAGTTTTAAACTTGTCTTTAGAACTTGTTAGCAAAAGTTTTACAATTACACATGCATGCATATTCATAAATAAACGTGGAAAAGTGGAGAAGGAGTAAAGCTTGGATCAAGGGACCAGAAGGACAGTGATTAAGCTTCAAGTCACCAGCAACTAACTTCATACTTCTCTGACTCTAGTCACCTGCAAAACCAAGGCAAGCTCCGGTTTGCATTTAAGCTGTTTTATAAAGTTTTTCCTTTGTTTACTACTATGGGTCAAAGTTTGTATGTGCATTAGGTCAATGGTGTTATATACTCCACATGCATAACAAAAAATGAACCCTGAGGTCAAAGGTAGAAATGTGTCATCGCTGTAGAATAAGGCCGTGCTAAATAGGCTAGGACATCGGGTAGAAGACGAGTAGTTGGAATCTACTCGCGAGCTTTAGTTTAGGCTTTCATAAGGGTGATGGGAAAAGAGGCAAACTAAAGTTTACATTTCTAAAGATGAGACCGGGCAGGAGCACTTCAGGAAACGTAAAAGATTACGACGGCCAAGTTATTTACGACGGCTAGCTGTCATAAGTAACCTAACTTATGACGGTCGCTTTGCGCCGTCGTAAGTTAAGGGGCCGTCGTAAGATACAGGTACTTATGACGGCTGTATCCCTAAGCCATTGTAAGTTAAAGAGCTATCGTAAATTAAACCTAAATTATGACGGCTTAGGTTACAGCCGTCGTAAGTTACGGGTTTTGACCGCCGCCCCTTCCGGACTCCGGCTGATTCAGCCCGAGCCTGCCGCCGCAACGCACCTCTGCCGCGCCACCGCCGCCACCGCTGCCGCCGCCCCCAGGGCCACCCCCAGCACCGCCGCTGCTGCCGCCCCCTGCGCCCCAGCGCCGCCGCCCCAGAGCTGCCACCGCCGCCACAGCGCTGCTGCTGCCACCCCAGAGCCGCCGTCACCGCCACAGCGCTGCCACCGCCGCCCCAGCGCAGTCGCCGACTTCACAGCGCCGCCTCGCACCGCTGCTGCTACTGGCCCGCGCCGCCCCGAGCGCCGCCGCCGAAGTCCCCCGGCCCCAAGCGTCACCCCTGCTGCACACCGCCCTGAGGTCCCCCGGCCTCCCCACGCCGACACGCTGTTTTCACCGTCCAGGTGCCGCCGCCCCACGCCTTCCCTGTCGCCACGCTCCGAGCTCCTGCTCGCTGCGCCGCCCGGCCCCTGCTCGCCGTGCCGCCTCCCGACGCCGTGGGCGCTCTGACCCGACACCGTGGGCGCCGCCTTCCGACGCTGTCGCCGCGCCGCCTCCCCGACGCCGTCGCCGAGCCAAGGTCTGTCTGCAACGTCCACGTGTTAAATTGATGTTCCTCCTGTTAAATTGATTGTTATGTTCATGACATGCATGTGTATTGTTAATTAGGTGGTAATTAGTTTTTTTACGTGTGTATGTGGAGAAAGAGACAGAGAGAAAGAATCATTAGTTGAATTAGCTAGTAATTAGTTGTTTTCTTGTTGAATTATGGTAGCTTTCCCTTTATTGAGTAATTAGTTGTTTTATTGCTGATTTGTTGTTAATTTATTTGTTGATTATTTGTTGAATTGTTGGTTCTTTGATTAATAGAATAATTAGTTTTTTAAATGGTTTAATTAGTTGATTACATGTTTAATTTGATCTTAGTTGATTAATTGCTTAATTAGTATTGTAATTGATTATTGTTTAATTAATAATTTTATTGATTGCGTGATTAGTTACTATATGTAAATAAATGGGTTTCGGCCCGTTCCAGCCTGACACGACCCATTTACGGTCTGTCACGACCCATTTAGTGGTAATGTATTAGTCGAGACAGGCACGGAGGACGGCAAGCTCCCGCGCATGGACGGCGGGCCTCGATGGGGTGGTTTCATCTTTGACCCACTTACGACAGGGCATAACGTACGACGGCTAACCCTAAAGGCGTCGTAAGATAATGGCAGGGCCCAGCGGGGCATAACTTAGGACGGCTGACCCACTTCTTTGTCTCTCTCTAGTTCCTTCTCTCTCGTTCTTTCCTCTCTCTCTTTTAAATGACTCAAAAATGAAAGATTGACGTAAACCTATACAACATGCGTCACCCGTTTCGATCCGGCCCATCTCACATGTGATACGCATGTGAGGCGTGTAGGTTCGGAATTGTCCCTTTTTGGACAGCCTGGGAGTGACCGAGGGGGCGCTTGTGATGAGACGCGGGTTTATATCTTGACGAGGTTTCGATGGCATAACCCTGTTGTTCTCTGCTGCACCATTTTCGAGCATGCAGTGGAGAACAATGGTGTTATGCTGCCGAAATTTCGTTCGGATCCAGACCACGCGTCTCGTCATGAGCATGCTCCGCTCGGTCACTCTTGGGAGGGTTTAGGACCTATCCTTTCCAATAGATGTAGGGCCGTGACATAAATAAATTATAAAGTAACTATAATTTCCTTGACATTAAACTGCAGATTCAAACATGGGTGAGGACCGTAGTTGGATGTATACTGGTTGGAAGAACAGTTCTGGTGGTCACTCGGATGAGTGGTTCGCCAAGACAGATGCTTTTGTAACGAGCTTTTTCATTGTCAATGATCGATAAGGTGCGGTGCCCATGTACGAAATGTCGAAATCCCAAGTTTTTGGACAAAATGACGGTCTCGATACACTTGTGTCGAAACGGTTACATGCCACATTATGAGGTGTGGACCTTCCACGGCGAGACAACTTCTGAAACTGTACAAGAAGTGGAAGAGGAAAATGATGATAACATCGGGGTTGATAGGATGGATGAGATGCTTGAAGCTATACAACCAGAGTGTACGGAGGATCCTCCTACAACGGAGGTTGAAGCGTTCTTCAAGCATCTCAAAGCTTCAGAAGAGCCGCTGCATGAACACACTGAAGTGACCCTTCTCAATTTCATGACTAGACTTATGGCAATTAAGTCTAAGTACTTCTTTTCTAATAACTGCTACAACGACCTCATCAAATTGATCAGCGACATCCTTCCACAGCCTCATAAAGTACTTAAAGATATGTATCAGGCGAAGAAATTGCTTTCCGGTCTTGGTATGAATTATGAGAAGGTTGATGTGTGTCAAGATAATTGCATGCTTTTCTGGAAAGAGCATGCAAAAGAGAAGAAATGCTTAAAATGTGGTGAATCAAGGTTTGTCGAAGTTGTTAATAACGATGGTGATAATGTGATGACACAAGTTTCACGTAAGCAACTTCGTTACTTACCCGTGACACCTCGGATGAAGCAGTTGTTTCTATCAAAAAGAACGGCCAGACACATGAGATGGCACAAGGAAGGTGTTCATGAGAACAATGCAGTCATGATACACCCGGCCGACAGTGAGGCATGGAAGACGCTTGACCGGTTCGATCTAGACTTTAGTCGTGATGCGAGAAATGTTCGCATCGGGTTGGCGACAGATGGATTCTCGCTGTTCAGTACAAACGCCACACCATATACCTGTTGGCCCGTCTTTGTCATTCCGTACAACCTACCACCAGCTCTTTGCATGAAGTACGAGTTCATGTTCCTTAGCCTCATTATACCTGGGCCGGATCATCCTGGGCCACGTCTCAACGTGATGTTGAAACCGCTGATCGAAGAATTGAAAATGTTGTGGACAGGAGTCGAAGCGTACGACTGTTACGAAAAGCAGAAATTCACCCTTTGAGCTGCTTATTTGTGGTCCGTCGATGATTTCCCGGCATACGGTATGTTTTCTAGATGGAGCACTCACGGTCGTTTGTCGTGTCCAATATGTGCTTCTGACATGGACTGTTTTCCACTTACTCATGGAGGAAAGATATGCTACTTCGATTGTCACAGATGTTGGCTGCCTCCGAATCACATGTTTAGGCAACAGAGGAATGTCTTCAAAAAAGACACCGTTGTCACTAAAGGACCAACGAAACGTCTAAACGGATCTGAAATATCTGATATGCTGGACAAACTGGTGCCAGATAGAGGACATCCTAGATATTTTATCGGTTACCGAGAGGATCACAATTGGACTCATATATGTGGACTATGGGAGCTACCATATGTGAAGTCGTTGATACTAATGCATAACGTTGATGTAATGCATCAAGAGAGTAATATGGCCGAATGTATTATAAGCACATGCATGGACATGACGGGCAAAAATGAAAGACAATATAAAGGCTCGAAAGGACCTGGCAGAGCCTTGTAACCGTCCAACTCTTGAGCTCTCTGAAAGTGGTGCTAAACCACGTGCTTCTTTCTGTCTTCGACCTAAAAAAAGAAAGAAGTACTCAAATGGTTGAAAATTTTGAAATTCCTAGATGGTTACGCAGCTAGTCTAAAATGAGCCGTGAATATCAAAACGGGAAAGCTAACAGGGTTGAAGAGTCATGATTATAACATAATTATGGAAAGACTTCTATCCTGGTTTTGAGATCATGTAACATTTTTTCGTTAACTTAGCAATATTTACAAAGTATTCTTATAACTTACGAGTATTTACAAAGTTTTCTTATAACAGTGCATGAAAGATACCGACGTCCATGAGGATTTGCGACAACTATGCTATGGATTGATTAAAGTTAGGAGCTACAGTCGATATGACGTCAATGGCTACCGATTCCGTACAACTCAATTTGAATCTCTTTGTCCTCTCGCGGCAACATCTAATACTGCAGTTGTGACGAGTGCAGTCGACTCTCAAGGACGTGAAACCAATTATTATGGAATCATTAATAAAATCCTTGAATTTGCTTTTGCCGGGAATAAGGATCTTCGAGCAGTATTCTTTGACTGTGATTGGTTTGATATCAATCATGGAACTCAACTAAACCAATTTGGCATGGTGGAAGTCAAACACAACGAACGGCTATGAGGATACGATTCATTTGTTCTTGCACACCAAGTGGAGCAAGTGTATTATCTATCTTATCCCTGCAAAAAACTCAAAGCTTGGTGGGTTGTACATAAGGTTAATCCTCGTGAGCGGTTATACAATCCAGGATATGATGGTTACCATGATACTGATGAGGTTGACGAGGTTTACCAAGAAGAAGAGTTGCTAGACTCGTTTATCATCGAGCCTAGTGTAGGACTAGATGACTTAGTTGGAGACGCTCAAGATGTTGAGACTTCTGATATGCGTAAACGGAAACGAAATCCAGTTCAGACGCTCACGAAAGAAGATCGATTGTCTGGTTTAAGGAGTAGGGTACATGATCATGATGTTGATGGATTTTGAAATTGATGATGTAACGTTTTCTTCACTAACTTAATATGAATTTTGTATATATTATCTTAGCATATTTATCAATTATTCCTTGCAACAGGATGTCGTCAACAAAGGGGAGCAGGAAGAAGGGGGCACGAGGGTTCCTCAGTCGGTCATGGGACCTCTTCTCAGGTAGCTTGTCAGGTGCGAGCAGACGCTCTCAGCTGATGAGGCACCTACCAGACTTTGCGGGCTGAGCACTGGCCTTACAGCGCACAGAGGTAAATTTCAATTGTCAATCACATTATTTTAAATTGCACTTATAAATAATTTATTATTATCAATCCTTTAATTTTGCAGTTTGACTCACAGTCGTTAGATTCAGAGTCACAGGTTAGGGCGCCGCCACAGGCTAGCCAACCCTCGGAGCCGGCTACCCTACCTTCGGAGTCGGCGAGCGTGGAGCCTTCGGGCTCTAGTGGTAACCAGCCTTCCGGGTCACCGGACGTGGTGCCCGCGCAGAGGCGATGGATGGGGAGGACCCACTTTGCGGCTCCTCCTCCTGTTCCTCGTGAGCGGATCACTATTCGTCCAGTTGGAGATAGGTAAAAAAATCATATACTTTGTACATATTTCATGATGTCTACAGATACTTACTGAGATAACAAATTTTGCAGATCTTGGTACGATTGTTCGTTCACGGGCCAGGGACACCACAGGCATGTTAACTGTGTCATCGGGGCTTTAGTACATTTGCACTATCCCGGTGTCATCGGTGGTGTCCCTGCTTTGTCGTGGGACGACTACGCTCGTGTCTCGCACGAGTTGCACGGCACTCTTCTGGTGGCCGTGTGGAAGGATTTTATGGTAAGTTTAAATGTTTACATTCTTCAACTCATTTAAGTTGTTAATGCATATTGATTAAATGTTTGTTTTCTTAAAGCTGAGATACCAGTTAGAGGAAACGAGCGAGAGCATGATGGAGCACGCGACACTCGTTTTCCACACAAACGCTCAGAAGCTCGTGACGCTGGCGTTGTCGTACGCCCGCATAGAGGCCGTTCACAACTACCAGAAACGGCATCAGCAGCAGCAGGAATGGGGTCCCTTTAGAAGGGAATCTGACACGTACTTGACAGAGGATCAATATGCAGAGTTAAGTTCTAATTGTTAAAAAAACTCAATAGTTACTTATGTTAACAGTTAATGATATACTAAATATGTGCAGGTTAGTATTTCCTGGTTAGAGGGTCAATCCGACGGATACCGAGCTCTCTGTCGGTATTGGGCAAGCGATGACATCAAGCTAAGTCCATGAGGGCTCGAGGGTGCAGAGGGTCCGACGGGTAGCACATCTATGGCGCCGATAGTCATTTGCGTTTGGCTAAACGCATGGGAAGTGTATTATAAGTTCGTTTATGTGTTCATAACATATTTATCCTACTAACACGCATCTACAGGAGCGAGAGACCGGCCAGGAGCCTAGCATGACCCAGGTTTGGAAGAGAGGTCACAGGGGAAGTGACCCGTCGCAGCCGGGGCAATGCAGTCAGGTCGTGACCAATCGATTGGTAAGTTTTCAGAATTATTCAATTTAATTATAACTAATATTATTATTGACACACTAACACCATTTCTATGTTTTTTAGGAAAAGTACAGGCAGGACGCCGTCAAAATACACGGTGAAGGGTACAATTGGGAAAACACGCCAATCGACCCTCAAGCAGTGTATGCAAGCGGCGTCGGGAAGGCACATGGACGGTGAGTTGGTTTCCTTGATTTAGGTTTTTCACTCTTCCTTCTTTTACTTATTATTTTTCTTTCTTTTGTAGGTTTGCCATTTTCGATAGAGTTGTCGACTCGAGGTCGGCGAGACCTGCGAGAGGCACTGCATCGACACAAACTTCGTCGGTTGGGCCGTCGAGTGGCCGTCTCTCGCAGAGGGACATGGAGTTTCGTGCCATGCAGGAGAGGCTGACTACATGGCCCAGATGTAGGCAGCGATGGAGGTAAGTAATTTCAATTACTGTACTTTACTTTTATAACATTTCAGTAATACATATGTTCTAATATTTTCCAATTATAGGCCTTAGCTCGACAGTACGACCAACAAATCGTGATTCCTGTGTGGCAGCCGCCACAGGTGACCCCGTCACAGGAGCCCGCAGCTCAGGTGCCTCTGGTACAGGTAATAAACTCTTTAATATTGTATTTTTCATCTAACATATGGAGAGAGGGGGATGTAGAGTGGTACAGACGGTAGAGAGGGAGTGCGAGAGAGATAGAGTGAGAGTGAGAGTGAGAGATGGAGTGTTGCAATAGAGGGAGAGCGAGAGTGCGAGAGAGGGTGTGAGTGACACTGACATAAAGAGGGGATGAATAGTACAGAGATGGAGGAACAGAGTGAGAGAGATGATGAAAAGTATATAGAGAGGAAGAGAGTGAGAAAAAAGAGAAAGACATTGATATCTGAATTCAAACCGTCGTAACTACTCATGTGTTTTGTAGGGTTCAGCGACGGAGGCCTCTACTACATCGCCACAGCTACCGGTTCCAAGAGAGACACGTGGAGATGATTTCTTCGGCTCCGGAGGTAGTCGAGGGGGTAGTGTGTAGCCCGTTTATAGTTTCTATTGTGTGTGCTGCATATGAACTGTTGTATGAACTGTTTTATGACTGTTTACTCCTATTTTATAACTGTTTGTTCTGTGAGCTGGCCATCGAGCCAGGTTAGTGCATTTCTGTTTTTTAAAATAAATTACAAACATAACTTACGACGGCTACTGCCCAGCAGCCGTCCTAAGTTAGCTTCTGCTACTTACGACGGTCAGTAAAACCGTCATAAGTTAGCCTATGTTACTTACGACGGTCACCAGAACCATCGTAAGTAACGTGCCTTGGGCCACCACGTGGCCTGGGCTGTTACTTACGACGGATGCGCGACGTTGTCGTAAGTTATTTTATTTACAACCGTAGCCGTCGTAAGTTAGCTTATTTACGACATAATAATTACCTCGGCTTTATACCATCGTAAGTAACAAAATACCGTCGTAAGTAGCTAACTTATGACAGTTTATGACTTAATTACGATGGCCTTAGCCGTCGTAAGTCCGTCGTATCCCAGTAGTGGAGGGTAGGCAGCGACAAGACGAGGTATTGGTCGAGTAGCTCTGTCTGTGTCGGTTAAGGACTGAAGCGTGTGCAGCCCCGCTGAGCAAGTATTGAGTTGTGTACCGGATGCTTAATGATATATGGGAACCAGGAAACTGATGTACCAGGTTCACTGGATTGTAGAGGCATATCACATCGTCTCGTTAGACCTATGAGCCCGAGACGGCGCGACCGGTTCTACAGTCTAGTGTCCTGTGAAAGGTTGCAAAATACGCCGTAATGAAGGACGCCAGATTTGGGTCTTCAGAGGCGGGCGTATGTGTCGAGTTATCCAGGTAGTGTTTGATTTGAATCACCGTCCCTCATGGTTATTGATGTCACACCCGGTTTTTCCGAAGAACAACCAAGTGAATATCACATGTATGCCAGGATCATTTTCTCATACATGTGATGACAAATAGTGAAGCATCATTTATTACAAGCCAGGTGTCGAATGTAAATAAGTCTTACATAGCAAATGTCTCGTTGGACAATAATAAGTTCATCACAAGTAAATAAACTAGCAGCGGAATAATTATTCTCGTGGGCTCCGTCACAGGCGTTGCCCGGGGGACTCCATGAACCTAGAAACCTTCTTTGGGTCCAAAGTCTTGATCATTATACACCACCTCATTATCTTGACCTGAGCAGCAATATAAACCAACAAATATGAAAGGTTGAGTACCGATGGTACTCAGCAAGTGTGGGAAAGTTATGTCATGCATGGCTAGAGCAAGGAGAGGTTGAACTCATGGTTAAAGCACTACGCAATTAATACCTATCACCTTAGCTTATTAAGCACCTACGTTACCTCACAGGTGAAATGGTCCCAATCTCCCATCCCATCATCATAATCTAATAACCATAACATCATTTCCAATGTTAAGCTCCCCGCTTAACATCCACAACTTCCAAAGCCATCATCCTCTAATCATGAATAAGTCCAAGCCGCTCTTGACCGTGAGCACGGCTGTCATGACAGTTTTGACTCTGCAGAGTTTGCACCACTGTACCCACATGTAGTGATTTCATCCCCGTTGCCTGGTGGACTAAAGAATCTCCATTATGCCAGTGGCTATGAACCACATTCACACTTCCCAGGTGTGTAGCTAGGAGATCACTACGAAGCCTTTACAAAGGGATTTCCGGTGAGCGTGGGCCCACTGAGGTTTCACCCCTAACAGCATACAAGAGGCTCCAACCCCACTGCAGTGGCCCCCTCTTGAGCCTTGCGGTTCATATGGTAGTCCAGCTGACACCCACTCCCCGCACCATCCAACACACCCATACTACGCCGGGGATACACCTAATTAATTGGCCAAGCTGCCCCATCTCAGCATGTGGTTGGCACGGTAAAGCCAGGTTACATGCTCCATGAATCGGTCCTTAGGATCCAGGCAAGTACTAAACACAAACCCGAGTCTCGTGCACCCAGCACCAACCAAATCATCCAACTTGCCTTCATCCCTACCTCTACATAACTCACAATATCTCATTCAAAAGTATGGTAAATAAACTGATGATCTCATATCCCAATTATCCCATTCTAAGCATGGCTAAGCATAAGCATGTAAATGAATGATATGATAAAATAAATCCCAATCCCAAGCTACAAGGAAACAAGATAATGCAATTCTAGGGAAACTTCCTAGCATGGGTTTCATATTTCAATCGACAATGCAAATAATTCTATCTACATATCCTAGCATGGGATCAAAGTGGTCAAGGACACTTGCCTCTTTCCTGCTGCTCTTGGAATGGGTAGTCCTGATCTTGGAAAGGAAGAACTTGCTCTGGAGCAGGTTCTACTCATACCATCACACATAGCAAAAGAAAACAACAAGTCATAAGGCATAGTTCACACTTCCACTTCATACAAACCACACATTCACATTTATGAAAGCCCTTCACATTTCTATGTGTTTTGGTTACTCTATGTGTGTTGATTTTGGCTTAAATGCACTTTTAAACATGTACATATGATTTCTATTTTTGTATTCATATTCATGTTGGCATACTATATATGAATTTCTAATTTAAATAAATCCCTTATATTTAATTGATACACATTTTAGCTACCAAGTATGCATGAAATGTATTTTCCTACTTCATATGTGTCTTCAAACCTTCTACCAACCCTAAACTGAATTCTTTGGATTTTGGAAACTTCATTTATCATTTTCTAGTTATTTATACCTAGCTTGCTATATTTTCAGATTTATTTCCTATGCCTAAATGTGCACTTTATTATGAAAATAGTAAGACACCTCATCTAAACAGAATAGGTTTTGGGTCTAAAATATTAAATAATATATTTTTGAACTTCTCCTCTGATGTGAACTGTTTTACATTTATTTTACAAATTTTCAGAATTATTCTCTACTTAAAAATTGTGTCCCTATAACTAATAAATGTGAATAATCAATTAAACAGATTTATTTCAGCCAAAAATCTATTTTTATCTCACTCCAAAGTTTTCCAAGTACTAGGAAAGTTTTTAATTTGAATTTGCAATGTGTTTGTCCCCTCTTTTAAATTTTAAATACTAAACACATAGTCAAATTCCTAAATTTAATATCACATAGGGTTAGAAGGGTAAATTCACCCCACTACAGGGTCTATTATATTATTTTAGGAATTTCCAGGGGTCTAACTACACATAACAGATGGGTTTTTCCTAATTTTTATTAAGTCCAGGGGCTAAAACTGATTTTTAAATAAAATTACATGATTTTCTGAAGTTCCAGGGGCTAGATCAGAAATTTCCGGGGCTAGCTCGTATTTTCCGAGAACCCCAGGGTGTAGCGCGTTAGAATTCCGGCCTTTATAACGCGGGGCTGACGTGGACCGTCCGATTTAAAACAGACGGCTGAGATTATAACGTCGAACCGGTACGCGGGGATTTCAATTCTACCGTGCGATTTAAAATAGACGGCGCACAAGCGGCCACGTCGCTCTGGTCGAGCGTGGGCGGCGCTGCCCGGCGGCGGGAGGCGGCGATCTCGCCGGAAAGTTTCGGATATTCGTCAATTCTCCCTAAAACTGTGATTTTATGGCATAGAACGGTAGGGGGGGTCGGGGATCTCACCTCGGGGGTTTTCTTGAGCTCGGAGGTCCTGGAAAGCGATCGGCGACGAGGTCCAAGGTGAATTCACGGCGAGGCTCGTCGGCACTGTGTTTGAACCGCAAACCACCGAGTTTTCTACACCTGCGAGGTTCCCCGGAGGCGGTGAATCAAGACCAGCGAGTTAGATCAGAATTCCCGAGCGTAGATCGAGCAGAATTCGATGGAGAAGCTCGGGTTCTCACCGGAGAGAAAAACGGCGGATCGTGGGGAAAAACGGGACGATGCCGGGTTTTTTATAGACGCGGGAGGGCGGCGTGTTAGTTTAGATCGAGTCGGAGTCCTCCGGAACTAGAATTTGGCGGAAATCCGGTCGGTTGAGATCGAGCGCGCGCGGGAACAGTCCGGGTTTCGGACGATCGGGGGTTAGGGATGACAGGTGGGTCCCACCTGTCTACGAAAGCAGGCGCGGGCGCGCGGCTGCGGGCTGGCTCAGGAGTTGGGTGGGCCGGCTGGTGGGTTTCGGCCCACTGGCCGGGAAGATTTGTTTTTTTCTTTTTCATTTCTGTTTTGAGTTTAATTTGAATTCCAGTTTGAATTTGAATTTTTGCAACACATGCAAGACGTCCAAAAATTTTTAAATTCCCCTCTTGACAGGATTTTGGGGTGTTACAGCTCTACCCCCCTTGAAAGAAATCTCGTCCTCGAGATTGGTGTTTCTAAGAAAACAATTCCGGAAATTGTGCCTTAAGCTCATCCTCTCGCTCCCAGGTGGCTTCCTCTTCTGAGTGATGCTTCCACTGCACCTTGCACATCCGGATTCTTTTATTTCTTGTGAGGCGTTCCATTGTCTCCAAAATCTTGTATGGTTGCTCGGCATAAGACAGATCCTCAGCTACGTCAACCTCATTCATGGGTAACACCTCTTCAGGCGTTCTCAGATATTTCTTGAGCTGTGACACATGGAATACATCGTGCACATCCGATAAGCGAGCCGGTAATTCTAGTTGATTCCCACATCAAAATCATTGATTAGCTCTAACCATCTCCTTTGTCTGAGGTTGAGATATGGCTGTGTGAAAATGTACTTTAAACTCTTATGATCCGTATATATCTCTGTCCTCTTCCTCATCAAGTAGTGCCGCAAAATTTTCAACGCGTGTACCACTGCGGCTAGCTCTAGGTCATGTGTAGGATAGTTCTTCTCGTGCTTCCGGAGCTTCCGGGATGCCTAAGCCACGACATGCCCTTCTTGCATGAGAACACATCCCAACCCGTTTCCAGAGGCATCGCAGTACACCGTAAAGTTCTTCTGCATATCTGGCATAACTAGCACTGGGGCTGTTATCAATCTTTTCTTTAACTCCTGAAAACTCGTCTCGCACTGCGGCGTCCATGTGAATGTGATTCCCTTCTCCAACAGTTTGGTGAGGGGTCTCGAGATCTTGGAGAATCCCTCAATAAACCGTCGATAGTATCCTGCCAATCCCAAGAAACTTCGAACTTCCCTGACATTTTCAGGGGTCTTCCACTTCTGTATATCCTCGATTTTGGTGGGATCCACGGAGATTCCTCCCTCCGAGATGATATGTCCTAAGAAGGGAACTCTCTTCAGCCAAAACTCACACTTACTCAACTTGGCATATAGTTGGTGTTCTCTCAGCCTCTGCAACACCAACCTTAGATGTTTCTCATGTTCCTCTTCATCCTTGGAGAAGACGAGAATGTCATCTATGAAAACCACCACAAATTTGTCCAGATATTCCATGAACACCTTGTTCATGAGATACATGAAGTATGCTAGGGCATTAGTTAGCCCGAAAGGCATGACAGTGTATTCATACAGTCCGTACCGAGATACGAAAGCTGTCTTGGGAATATCAGATTGCCTTATCTTAAGTTGGTGGTATCCCGACCTGAGATCAATTTTCAAGAACACACAAGCTCCCCTCAACTGATCAAACAAGTCTTCAATGCGGGGTAACGGGTACTTGTTCTTGATGGTTACCTCATTC
This sequence comes from Neostapfia colusana, assembly GCA_030760725.1. Taxonomy (NCBI): domain Eukaryota; kingdom Viridiplantae; phylum Streptophyta; class Magnoliopsida; order Poales; family Poaceae; genus Neostapfia; species Neostapfia colusana. Next base: position 94,368,783 of record JASWHV010000007.1, on the reverse strand, counting down.
AAGGCACGGTAGTCTACGCACAACCTTTGGGTTCCGTCCTTCTTGGGAACAAATATCACTGGAGCTCCCCATGGTGAGGAACTAGGACGAATATACCCCTTCTCCATCAGTTCTCTCAAATGATCCTTGAGTTCTCCCTGCTGTTTGGAGTCCATCCGATAAGGTCTCTTGTATATCGGGGCTGTTCCAGGCACTAGCTCAATTGTGAATTCCACTTCTCGATCAGGAGGCATACCTGGCAACTCCTCCGGAAAAACATCTGGATATTCCCTGATGGTTCTGATCTCCTCCACTCTCACCTCAACTTGATTTAATTTAATGTCCCTCCTAGGCTCTTGTATTGTTATAAACTTTACTCTTGTGCCACTAGGGTGAGTTAGTTCCACCGTTCTAGTCGAACAATGGATGATTCCTTTATGTTTGGTCAACCAATCCATACCCAAGATAATATCTATCCCTTGTGAATCTATCACTATGAGGTTAGCAGTAAATACTACCCCATTCATGTCTAGGTTCACTTTGGGACACACTTGTCTTGTCCTTATTTCTCCGCCTGGAGAGTTTACTGCTAGCATACGGTTCATTTGTGTTGTTGCTAGGTCATGCTTCTTAACAAACCCTTGGGCAATGAATAAGTGGGTAGCACCAGAATCAAACAACAGGGTTGCAATGTGTAAATTGGCAGGAAACTTACCAACTACCACGTCAGGTGCCTCTTGCGCTTCCTCCATGGTGACGTGGTTCACCCGTCCTCTCATTACATTCTGCTGTTGTGGCTGCGTGGGCTTCTTATTTGGGCACTTATGGGCGTAGTGCCCCACTTCACCACAGTTGAAACATTGCACCCCAACCTTAGGTGCCTGGCCTTTGTTGTCTTGGGGTTGGTTTGGGGGTCCTTGTACGGCTGGTCGAGGTTGATATGCAGGGCGAGGCTGCTCTACGAACTGACGTTGTGGCTGTATTGGTGCTGCCGGAGGCCTGTAGTTCGGATTGTATCCTCTTGGTGCTGAGTAGGGTACCGCAGCACGGTTCGTCTGCCCTGCGGGTTGCTGCATCAGATGTGGGCGGGTGTTGCTCCATGAGGCTTGATGTGACCACCCGGCCTTCCTCTTGTTCTCATTTTCCAAGGCCTTCAGCTTCCTTTCTACCACAAACGCTCTGTCCACCATCTTTTGGAAGCTTTCATACTCGTTGGAGGACATTGCACACTGCATTTCTGCGGTAAGTCCTTCCACGAAACAATCCTGTTTCTGCTCATCAGTCTCTATGTCCTGTGGGGCATAACGGGAGAGTTGAGTAAATTTAGTGAGGTATTCCCTCACAGTCATGTTACCTTGCTGCAACCCCAAGAACTCCTTCCTCTTGTTTTTGAGTTCACCCCTTGGTATGTAATGGTTGCGGAAGCTACGCTTGAACTCTTCCCAAGTGATGTTCTCAGGGTCATGATGGGCGGCCACATAGGCGGTCCACCAATCAGCAGCAGGTCCATACAATTGATGGAGGCAAACAGCACCCTCTCATACCCTTGGCACTGTATGATCCTCATCTTGCTCTCAATGGTCTTTAGCCAATCATCTGCCTCCAGGGGTTCAGCAGCACTTGCAAACTTTGGAGGTTGAGTTCCTAGAAACTCACTCAACCTTGGTTGGCATGGTGCAGCTTGTGGAGGTGGAACTTGATGCAAGTTGGCCACCACTTGAGTCAGGTTCTGGATGAGCTGAGTTTGATTTTCAAGCATTTGGTGGATGGGATCAACTCCCTCACGGCGTCCACTCCTGTCTTGGCTCCCAGAAAGATGAGGGTTGCAGGCCTCATCGTTGTTGTTGGCGGGGCTGGCAGCACAACCCTTTCCTCTTCCGGCCATCTAGCATGATAAACCAAATGTTAATTTAAGGCATTACGTATTATCTTACTACTTTCACTTGTTTTTACTTTGAAGTGTTGAGGCTTTGTTATACTTTCTGAGGGTTCATGTCTCACACAAAAATAAATGCACTATTATTTCATGTGGGTTCACACACCAAAGCAAAACAATCTGATGACGAGGCTGTGGACAATTGCTCATAGCTTCCACAACTCACGTCACACACCAAGCATTAACACACCATTAACTAAGATAACGAATCGACTACTCGACATCTTGCTAAACTTGGGGAACGACTCTACACTACTCGTATCACTGAGCTGGCTCCTCGGGATCTTCCTCATTATTGTGGCTTCCCTCTGACTCTGCTTTGGGTGGGGAGGCTGCTGGTGGAGAAGTGCGACGACGCCTGATCGCCCGGCGATCTGGGGAGTCAGGAGTCCATGTATCATCACGGTGACACACAGTTCATTCCCATCTCCTCTTCCTCTCGCCCTCAAACAGGCTCGAAGCAACGCCTCGGTTTCCTTCAGGGTGTCCCGAACATCCTGAAGCTCCTGCTGACACTCCTGCAGTCGAGTGCTGAGCATAGCAGCATCCTCCAAGCACAGGTCCATGTGCTCATGGGAAGTCCCCTGCTGCACTGGCGGGTACTTGTACTCCGTGGTACCACCCTCACGCTGGAGGACATACATGTACTCAGTCCTGTCCAGGTGGCGACGATAGATGTGACTCTGGCAGGTGATGGCCTCCCAGGTGACACCCTTCTCCGCATCAACCTGTGTCGCTCGACAAGCTGGAGAGCGGTGGATCTTAAGCAGCTGATTTTCATGGATAATCCTCATCTCTGAACTCCATTCTTCCCTCTTTTCACAGATCGTCCTGGTGGAGCTATAGTGTATGATTAGCTTACCCGTATTACCGGCGGCTTGAAGCATACGTCGAAGATGGCGCAACAAGCCTCCTACTGTCAATCCGTAGGAAAGGTACGTCACCGGACGGCTCTCCTCTCTTTGGGCAAGGGTAACTACGGGAACTCTCCCTCCTGTGGACTTGCGAGCGGTGCGAATCAAGCGAACCATCTAAAACAAAAAGCATTTAAACTTAGGTTAGATAAACTTTTAAACAAAAATCCTATTTTGAATGAAAGTTGGGGTAAGATGAAGAAAGTGACTCCATTAAATAACACTTTTCAACACACACCTTGTAAAATAGTTTTTAAGAAAATAGGGCCCTTAAATACGTCCTTTTCTACCTAGGTCCACGTTCCTACGGGCAACCTTGGCTCTGATACCACTTCTGTCACACCCGGTTTTTCCGAAGAACAACAGGTGAATATCACATGTATGCCAGGATCGTTTTCTTATACATGTGATGAAAATAGTGAAGCATCATTTATTACAAGCCAGGTGTCGAATATAAATAAGTCTTACATAGCAAATGTCTCGCTGGGCAATAATAAGTTCATCACAAGTAAATAAACTAGCAGCGGAATAATTATTCTCGTGGGCTCCGTCACAGGCGTTGCCCGGGGGACTCCATAAACCTAGAAACCTTCTTCGGGTCCAAAGTCTTGATCATTATACACCACCTCATTATCTTGACCTGAGCAGCAATATAAACCAACAAATATTCAAGGTTGAGTACCGATGATACTCAACAAGTGTGGGAAAGTTATGTCATGCATGGCTAGAGCAAGGAGAGGTTGAACTCATGGTTAAAGCACTACACAATTAATACCTATCACCTTAGCTTATTGAGCACCTACATTACTACACAGGTGAAATGGTCCCAATCTCCCATCCCATCATCATAATCAAATAACCATAACATCATTTCCAATGTTAAGCTCCCCGCTTAACATCCACAACTTCCAAAGCCATCATCCTCTAATCATGAATAAGTCCAAGCCGCTCTTGACCGTGAGCACGACTATCATGACAGTTTTGACTCTGCAGAGTTTGCACCACTGTACCCACATGTAGTGATTTCATCCCCCGTTGCCGGGTGGACTAAAGAACCTCCATTATGCCAGTGGCTACGAACCACATTCACACTTCCCAGGTGTGTAGCCAGGAGATCACTATGAAGCCTTTACAAAGGGATTCCCGGCGAGCGTAGGCCCACTGAGATTTCACCCCTAACAGCATACAAGAGGATCCAACCCCGCTGCAGTGGCCCCCTCTTGAGCCTTGCGGTTCATATGGTAGTCCAGCTGACACCCACTGCCCACACCATCCAACACATCCATACTACGCTGGGGATAGACCTAATTAATTGGCCAAGCTGCCCCATCTCAGCATGTGGTTGTCACGGTAAAGCCAGGTTACATGCTCCATGAACCGGTCCTTAGGATCCAGGCAAATACTAAACACAAACCCGAGTCTCGTGCACCCAGCACCAACCAAATCATCCAACTTGCCTTGATCCCTACCTCTACATAACTCACAATATCTCATTCAAAAGTATGGTAAATAAACTGATGATCTCATATCCCAATTATCCCATTCTAAGCATGGCTAAGCATAAGCATGTAAATGAATGATATGATGAAATAAATCACAAACCCAAGCTACAAGGAAACAAGATAATGCAATTCTAGGGAAACTTCCTAGCATGGGTTATATATTTCAATTGACAATGCAAATAATTCTATCTACATATCCTAGCATAGGATCAAAGTGGTCAAGGACACTTGCCTCCTTCCTGCTGCTCTTGGAATGGGTAGTCCTGATCTTGGAAAGGAAGAACTTGCTCTGGAGCAGGTTCTACTCATACCATCACACATAGCAAAAGAAAACAACAAGTCATAAGGCATAGTTCACACTTCCACTTCATACAAACCACACATTCACATTTATGAAAGCCCTTCACATTTCTATGTGTTGTGGTTACTCTATATGTGTTGATTTTTGTCATGCACTTTTAAACATGTACATATGATTTCTATTTTTGTATTCATATTCATGTTGGCATACTATATATGAATTTCTAATTTAAATAAATCCCTTATATTTAATTGATACACATTTTAGCTACCAAGTATGCATGAAAGGTATTTTCCTACTTCATATGTGTCTTCAAACCTTCTACCAACCCTAAACTGAATTCTTTGGATTTTGGAAACTTAATTTATCATTTTCTAGTTATTTATACCTAGCTTGCTATTTTTCAGATTTATTTCCTATGCCTAAATGTGCACTTTATTATGAAAATAGTAAGACACCTCATCTAAACAGAATAGGTTTTGGGTCCAAAATATTAAATAATATATTTTTGAACTTCTCCTCTGATGTGAACTATTTTACATTTATTTTACAAATTTTCAGAATTATTCTCTACTTAAAAATTGTGTCCCTATAACTAATAAATGTGAATAATCAATTAAACAGATTTATTTCAGCCAAAAATCTATTTTATCTCACTCCAAAGTTTTCCAAGTACTAGGAAAGTTTTTAATTTGAATTTGCAATGTGTTTGTCCCCTCTTTTAAATTTTAAATACTAAACACATAGTCAAATTCCTAAATTTAATATCACATAGGGTCTAAAATATTATTTTAGGAATTTCCAGGGGTCTAACTACACATAACAGAGGGGGTTTTCCTAATTTTTATTAAGCCCAGGGGCTAAAACTGATTTTTAAATGAATTTACATGATTTTCTGAAGTTCCAGGGGCTAGATCAGAAATTTCTGGGGCTAGATCGTATTTTCCGAGAACCCCAGGGGGTAGCGCGTAAGAATTCCGGCCTTTATAACGCGGGGCTGATGTGGACCGTCCGATTTAAAACAGACGGCTGAGATTATAACGTCGAACCGGTACGCGGGGATTTAAATTCTACCGTGCGATTTAAAATAGACGGCGCACAAGCGGCCACGTCACTCTGATCGAGCGCGGGCGGCGCTGCCCGGCGGCGGGAGGCGGCGATCTCGCCGGAAAGTTTCGGATCTTCGTCAATTCTCCCTAAAACTGTGATTTTATGGCATAGATCGGTAGAGGGGAGGTCGGGGATCTCACCTCGGGGGTTTTCTTGAGCTTGGAAGTCCTGGAAAGCGATCGGCGACGAGGTCCGAGGTGAATTCGCGGTGAGACTCGTCGGCGCTGTGTTTGAACCGCAAACCACCGAGTTTTCTGCACCTGCGAGGTTCCCCGGAGGCAGTGGATCAAGACCAGCGAGTTAGATCAGAATTCCCGAGCGTAGATCGAGCAGAATTCGCCGGAGAAGCTCGTGTTCTCATCGGAGAGAAAAACGGCGGATCATGGGGAAAAACGGGACGATGCCGGGCTTTTTATGGACGGGGGAGGGCGGCGTGTTAGTTTAGATCGAGTCGGAGTCCTCCGGAACTAGAATTCGGCGGAAATCCGGTCGGTTGAGATCGCGCGCGCGCGGGGGAACAGTCCCGGTTTCAGACGATCGGGGGTTAGGGATGACAGGTGGGTCCCACCTGTCTGCGAGAGGGGGCGCGGGCGTGCGGCTGCGGGCTGGCTCGGGAGTTGGGTGGGCCGGCTCGTGGGTTTCGGCCCACTGGCCGGGAAGATTTGTTTTTTCTTTTTCTTTTTCTTTTTCATTTCTGTTTTGAGTTTAATTTGAATTCCAGCTTGAATTTGAATTTTTGCAACAATGCAACACGTCCAAAAAATTTTAAATTCCCCTCTTGACAGGATTTTGGGGTGTTACAATTGAGTACCGCTTGCTCACTGTGTTGTGACGTAGTAGGCAAGTTGTGTGGGAACAGTTTGCAAAGTTTTAATGGCTGCTATGATTATCATAAATTGCATGAGAACCTTGTTTGAAGTAGTGATAGCGCAAACTAAAGTTATTTTCCACCTTGGGACAGTTACATTGGAATGAAGTGTTTCTTGTTTGATTGTGGAGTTCCAATGTTGCTGGGCTCAAGGTCACTACTATGATGGCTAAAATCTGAAAGTTAAGGATGAATTCGTAGGCGAGTCCTTTTACAAATTCAATGTTAAGTCTTAAGTTACTTTACTATAGAGTTGCATGTTTAGAAGAGATGGTTAAGTCTTGCTGAGCCTTTGTGCTCACTCTTGCTATATGAGTGGTTTTGCAGGTGAACACGACGCGATAAAGAAGGTTGTCCGGTGAGACTCGGAAACTGCCGAGTCGGTAACACATGGAGAACCTAGCTGCTGCCATGTCTTCGTGTTGCTAGCGAGAGGAGTCCGCGGGCTGGACCTCTTCTCGAGTGCTTCTTAGATATGCGACGTGAGCTGTTTATAGATTTCTTCTGTAGCTAATTTATGTAAATTATTTATAAAGAACATTGTAATCTTCCGCTTTGAATTATGTAATAAAGTTTTCTTTATATGTGTGCTGTTGGGTGCCACATAACACGGCACCACCCAATGCGATTCCTGGGCAAGGTGCCCCGTCCCCGTGATCGGGATCGGCGGTTCCTGTCACCCCCGCCTGGGACGTATTCTGCACGATCGTGCGGAGCAGGTCGGTCTGCTCCTCACGACCACCCACCAATGCCGCAGTCACATCCGCTAGCGTGAGCGGAGGCGGCGGTGGTGGTTGTTGCTGCGGGGTGCTGTCGTAGGCAGGTGGCTGGGAGTCATCACCTCCCTGCTAGCTAGAGCCACCAATATCATGTGTGGTCCGAGTGCGAACCATACGATAAGAAACATCAGTCCCGCAACATATTTCATGCAGTCCAATAAAATGGCATAAACATAATGATAGTAAAAACATGCGATACATCTCGTAGATAGATAATGTAATAACTTGGCACAAGCTACACTATTACCAGACCAAATACAAGCTAGTTAAATCCAACTTGATGGACTCCCTGTTTGAATGTTCATCTCAACTAGGCTTTGTCACTACGAGACGTTAACATCGCTTTGTCATCACATATACTACCCTTTTACTTTCAATACGACACAAACATGGTCTCTAGCAAAAGAAACTTGAGTAATACATGTACTCAAATCTTTCACTAGTTGAATATAACCCCTCATGAGTGTGTTCTACCCCATTGGAAGTACTTAAACCCCCTAGGGTACAACAATCTCTCAAATGACTGCAACTGTCATTCCTCTGTCAGAATGACCAGTCTCCACATATCCCCGATTTTGATCTGGTTCTGGGCATTTTCATGACTCAAGCTGTATACAAAAGTTAAAGTTAACTTCAGTATCCTTCCAACGAGTATTTATTTGCACGCAGATCAGCTCTGGTTTAAAAGTTATGGTAATTCAAAGTCAACAGAATTTCTGGAAGAATTTCAACAGCACCTCCCTTGGAAGTTGCTGTTTTCAACTCTGGTTTCCACTGAGTTCTGTGCTGAAATTTCCGAAACCTTGAATTAAAAAGATGCAACACCTTTCCTAAACATTCCAAAGATGTGTCATATGACAATTTTAGATTTTTCTACAGGAAGTTATGCTTGGAAAACAGAACAGTCCAGAGAGTGTTTTGAATCTGTCCTGGTTCTGGACAGTTTACGTCCCTCTGGAATTTAGGCCATCTTAAGGTGTGATTCAGCTCTGGAAGTCTACAGCAAAGTTGTAGAGTACTCAAACACCTTTCCAGAACGATCTCCCACACCTCCATTGGCCAAATGATCTGTGAGTTTTGCTCTGTTAAGTTTCAGCAAACTTGCTGCCTAAAACAGAGCAGTCTGTTTTTCAATCCTTTAGAGCTACACTGATCCACTATCAAATTTTTCTACCCAACCAGGGTCCTAAATGTTGAAACTTAGTAATTTTAATTCCTTTTTATCCTCATTTTCATGCACATGCCTATAGTATGCTGGTACTACGTTCCTCACAAAAGAAAATCCTAACCGGATTATACCGGCATGTACATCTCAAGTGTGGCTCTAAACGGCTCTCACACACGTATACTACACGAGATACATACGTGGTTAGTACCTGCAGAATACCACACAATAATGATGCACTCCAAGGTTATTTCCATTTCAGGCAGGACCATATTTAAAAGTAAATACAAACGCCTGTATCATTGCCATACGGCCATCCTTGAGTTAAGTCACGTCTCAAGGTATGAGATCGTGTTTCAACACCACACGACGGGGAACCTGAGTATATCATGAACGGGTCGTCACAGTTGGGAATGTTATCAACCCAACAGATACCACCTACTGCCCTGCAGGGCACGCTGATGGCAAGCGCTGCGTATGTCCTCCTGGGCTATTTCCAGCCGAACACACTCTCGCGTTACTGACCACGCGATGGGGTCTCTACTTACTTGCCTAATGCACGCTAGGGATCAGCGTTTCATATGAACTCAGGAACATGAAGAGTCCAAGAGTTTCATATTGACGTCTCACACCAAGCTGTGAGACCAATACCTGAACCCAGTTCCTCGTCAGGGGAGCTAACCGAAATTGAACCGCTTTCGGTGGCGTTCCTTACCATTCTTACCAGAGCGTAGGTGCGTCGTTATATAATTAAAATTCAGAATTATAACACATATGTTAGTCTTGCCACTTTAGGTAACTATGCTAACACGATGCGACACCCGACAAAACATATCATAAGGGTACATTGTATTACATAGAAAACAAACTGAAACTGTACAAAGTAGTACACTGTTCAGTTACAAACTAATGTATACATTACACAGCGGAAGTTAAATTTGTCCAACTCACGCCAGTCTATCTAGCAAAAGTTGGTTGCCCAGCCCTAGAGCAACCCACACTAGCTGCACTCCTAAGCTTAGCGTGGCGTGTACGGCTCCCACTCAGCCGTGGTCCCCGACGGAGTGTAACCCTCGTCAGTGGACTCGTAACCCGAGTCCATGGCTGGCTCCTCACCTGAAAAACACTTAAGCAGCAACCATGAGCACGATGGCTTAACAAGACTTAACCGACTCACCTAGGCATGAAACTCTACATGTGGTGTACAACGAACACGGGACGGTAATATTGCAGCAAACGGACACGCCTATAAGTTCATCCTTAGTTCATCTTTTAGCCACAAGTTAACAGTCCATGAATCTGAAATTTAGTAAGCAATATTTGGTGGCACACGCGTAGCAATACAATTATATCATACATCAGAATTGAATCATAGCATTCTGTAAATTATCTATGTTATGACACGTTGAACAAGCGGTACTTGTCACCGCGAGGGATGGCGAATCGACTCGATATACAACTGCAGGGATACCCAAAGAGCACGTCACGTATGCCCACCCGTGGAGCTGCACAGCACGCTTACTCGATGCCGTACGGGACAACCTTTCACCCAACAGCCCAAACGTCAAACCGGTCACACCGAAACGGACAGGAGGTTCCCTACACGGAGCATCTCTCTATGCCTGTTAGCAGATTTCCACCTTACTGCCCTCAACCTACACCTATAAATCAGTGTGCTATGCCTCGACGCCCGGAGGTTTAGGTTACATCGGTTTATCGGGGCCCATATATCCGATATGCCTTCCGTACGTTCAATACTTGTTCAGCAGGGCCGCACACGGATCGGTCCTCAATCGACATGGACAGGGCTGTGCACACAAGACTTCCTCTTGCTGCTCCTAGCCCCTGCCTAGTATCCTTTTTCATTACTAAAGTGATCTCACATCACTCGGACCAACCCCGTGTGTCCCAAGCCTAACTCGCGAGTAGATTCCAACTACTCGACTTGTACCGAACTCCTATGAGTCATTATGCATAGCATGTCTACTCGAGGTCTTATATACTACCCTCAGTCTTATAGGAAACTTCTGGTTATGCTAGTGGGGTTCCATTCATCCTACACCTAATGCACATTCATACTTCACATTAGACATGTAAACAAAGCAAAACATTATCAAAGGGGTTAATGCAAACTGGGGCTTGCCTTGTTGCTGCTGGTCAGTGGTTAAAGCTTCATCCGGAAGAAGGAACTCAAGCACTTCCGGAGTCTCCTCTCCTTCAGCGACTACACGTAAGCCACATACTATATGTCAATTTAAATGCAATGTTTGAAATTGAATAAGTAATTACCATAACTCTAGCTAGCCCTCCCCTTTGGTTCTGAATTTTTTATGGTGGCTTGGTAGGGTCCTAAACACAGTCTTGACCAAGTTTCATTTGAAACAAAGTTCATTTGAGCCTTGTACAAATAAAAATATAGTTGCTCAATATTAGAGCCTCTAAAGAATTCCAGGGGTTTTCATGGCTCCAACCATTACTTTCTGGAAACTAGAATTTGAGATGGTTCTAATGGAATTGGTTTCATGTCATTTGAAGAATTCTAGAGGATGTTATGCCCTAAACAAGATTTGAGAAAATCTGAAAAATGTTTCTGTACATTTTTCTATTTTCTCAGGGCTGTTCACTTAATTACCCCATTAGGGGGAGTAAATTAACTTGTATGGGTCTGAAAATTTTACTGTTACTCAAGTATTTTCCAATGAACCTTCAAGCCGAATTTCAGAATTTTTCATAAAGTAATTCTCCGGATAAAATTCCTATCAGTTTAAAATTTAGGGATTTAATTCTGGAAAACTATTAAATTTCATGAGCTGAAATTTGTATTGCTGGAAAGTACTCAAAATTCTGAGTTCAGCAAAATTTGGTTCACTGAATTTGGAGCTCCATACAACAAGTTCTATGCATTTGAAGTTTATACTAAAACTGGAAAATCCCCAAAATGTTTAAACTCTGCGGGTGTGTCCCACCACCGCCTTCTTCCTCCTCGCGCGCGCCCGCGAGTTCAGCGGCGGTGTACTCCGGCGAGGTTCACCGGAACTGCCTTCCCGACTGCCCCCAGCGCTAGAACTGGCCGCCTAGCCTTATCTCGCCGTGTGGAACTTGCCTCGGGGGTCGGAGCTCGCCGGCGGTGACCGGAAACGGCCGTGCGACGTCCACCGCAGAGGTTAGGGCTCCGGCGAGGTCATTCTCGCACTATGAGGCATGAAAAGATTTACGGTTTGCTCGGGGAGCTCCAGTGGTTCACGAGGAACCCGACGTGAGCAGCCTCGGAAGCTAAAAATGTCTGCAAACCCACTCCCGACGGTGACCCGAGCCGTGTTTGCACCGGCGGCTATGGAAACTGCTATAACTCTGCCATTCATGGACGGTTTTGCTCAGTTCTTCCTCAAGGACGGGTGCTAGGAGGTGTAGGAACTACTTGCGAGCTAGCTTGATCAATTACTCAGCGTGTACGCCAGATTTTGTGTTTTTGCCGAGCTCAGTCAGTTGCACTAGGGTTCGGGACTTTCTAAAATTCTTGCAACCCGATGGGTTATTTGCTGAATGGTTCATGGCTACACCATCTAGGGATCCTCACGCACCTTTCTTGTGTAGAACGCAGTCGACGAAGATGGCCGGATGGGGCTGTCACCGGTGAGCCGAAGCACGGCTCCGCCGGTTCCTCCTGATTTCTCGACTTCGATGGCTTACCGCTCACAATCGAGTGCAGCTTGCTGGAGCAGCGCGGTGAACAGATAGAGCAAGCCTTGGTGCTTCTTTTTGCTGCAGGGACCGTGGGTGCTTGATGAGCAGCACGGGTGCACGCCGGGGCTCGGATGCGCGGACGCTGCGGCAGGTTTTTTGCGCGCGCGGACGCTGGGCAGAGCAGCGCAGGCGAGGGAGGCAGCGAACTCGGTTTGTGCTGTGTATGTGGTGATCGGGAGGGGGGCGCGAGCTAATCCAGGCATGCGCTGGCGAGGCCGTGAGGCGGCAACCAGTCCCGGCGGCTGACCTATGACCACCGAGTCGGTTCCCTGCTGATCACAGTCACTGACCAGTGGACTTCCCCCTCTAATTTCTTTTCCAATTTTCATTTGCTGTTTTTGCTGAAAATGTCCCCAGCTACTCAAATTAACTGTGAGACTTAAGCACCAAGTCATAGTTTGAATTTGGTTTCCAAAATTTGGATTTGGTTTGGTTAAATATGGTTCACATTTGAACTGAAATTAAAATTCAGTTTTGAATTATTGCACATTTGGCTCCCGACAAGATGAAGTCCAATGGGGATGAAAATTGGTGGACTAACTCAGACAAATGTGCTGAGTTTGAATATGAAGTCAGCTTTTGAAGTCAAGTGATGAAAGTTGCTGTAATTTGAATTTACATTCAAATTGGCCTCTTTTTCAAATGCCTCCAAAAGTGCCTCAAAAAGTGTTGGATTGGCATGAAATTTGGCCTGAACCTTTCCAAGACTATTTAAGTTCTAGGGGTGAGCTCAACCTCTCATGTTCATGTGTATAAATCCTACTTTGTGAAAGTTAGGGCTTTCCCCTCTAATCACCCTTTTGATGGAGGTTACTTGATCTTCACAATTCTTCACAAGATATCCACAACAAAAGCTGTGGTGTTGTGAGGTGATGAAAATTTTTGCAAGTACCTTTTCTTGGGCTTTTTATAGACGCCCCGGTTCTGTGGAAAACCACGGAACCAGGAACTAATGCATATGTGTGGCCAGGATGTTCATCACACATACACATATATCCACAAATTGAATTTCAGAATATATATAACCACGAATAACAATGTTTATTACAATGTCTCATGAGTCTTGGACTCATGCTAACAGCGAAAGTCTTATCTAAGCAACAACAACCAAGCCTTTATCTCAAGCCTGTTGGGGTCGGCTAGACATGAAACCCAATATCAATGAAGTAAAAGAAAGGAAGAGATATAAGAACAAGGAAAAAAGAAAAAAAAAGAAAAAAAGAAAAAAGAAAAAGAGAAAAGAATAAAGAAAAAAGAAAAAAGAAAAAAGAAAAAGAAAAAGAAAAAAGAAAAAAGAAAAAAAACCAGACTACGATTCTGGCACATGAATTGCTACTTTCCATGCGGTCCTATCATGAGCTAAGTCTCTGGATACATTCCAATCTCTCAAATCTCGTTTTACCGCCTCCTCCCAGGTCAACCTTGGTCGTCCTCTACCCCTCCTAATATTTTCTCTATCTCTTAAAATCCCACTGTTAACTGGTGCTTCTGGAGGTCTCCGTTGGATATGTACAAACCACCTAAGTCGATGTTGGACTAACTTCTCTTCAATTGGTGCCACCCCTACCTTATCACGAATCACCTCATTCCTTATTCGGTCTCTTCTCGTGTGCCCGCACATCCACCGTAGCATGCGCATCTCTGCGACACTCATTTGTTGGACATGTTGCCGTTTAGTTGGCCAACATTCCGCCCCATAGGGCATCGCGGGTCTGATCACCGTCCTATAGAACTTCCCTTTTAGCTTTTGTGGGACTTTCCTATCACATAGGATTCCAGAGGCTTGTCGCCATTTCATCCACCCTACCTTGATCCTGTGGCAAACATCCTCATCAATATCGCCATTGCTTTGTAACATTGATCTTAAGTATCGGAAACAGTACCTTCTAGGTACTATTTGTCCTTGTAGACTAACATTTCCCTCTTCACGACCAACACCACTAAAGTCACACTTCATATACTAGGTTTTGGTCCTACTAAGTCTAAACCCCTTGGACTCTAAGGTTTGTCTCCATAACTCTAATTTCTTATCAACACCATCTCTAGTTTCATCTACCAGCACTACATCATCAGCAAAGAGCATGCACCAAGCGATATCCCCTTGTATATCCTTTGACACCTCATCCATCACCAAGGAAAAGATGTATGGGCTCAAAGCTGATCCTTGATATAGTCCTACCGTGATAGGAAATGCATCAGTCTCACTATCACTTACGCGCACACTTGTCCTACCATTATTGTACATATCCTTGATAAGGGTAATGTACTTTGTTGGCACTTTATGATTATCTAGTGCCCACCACATGACTGACCTTGGTATCTTGTCGTACGCCTTCTCCAAGTCGATGAACACCATATGCAAGTTCTTCTTCTGCTCCCTATATCTCTCCATAAGCTGACGAAGCAGGAAAATCGCCTCCATTGTAGACCTCCCAAGCATAAAACCAAACTAGTTTTTAGTGACATTGGTCACTTTCCTCAGGCGGTGTTCAGTCACTCTCTCCCAAAGCTTCATAGTATGACTCATAAGCTTAATACCTCGATAATTAGTACAACTTTGAATATCTCCTTTATTTTTGAAGATAGGTACTAATATACTTTTCCTCCATTCTTCAGGCATCTTGTTTGACAAAAAAATGTGGTTGAATAGCTTTGTGAGCCATACTATTGCCATGTCCACAAGACATCTCCACACCTCAATAGGGACATCGTCAGGGCCGAGGGCCTTTCCTCCTTTCATCCTTTTTAAGGCCTCCTTAACCTCAAACTCTTGTATCCTCCACACGAACCGCCTGTTGGAGTCATCAAAGGAGTCATCCAACTCAACCATAGTGCTCCCATTCCCATCATTGGATAGTCCATTAAAGTAATCACGCCATCTATTCTTAATCTCTTTATCCTTCACTAGAATGCGCTCAGTCTCATCTTTGATGCATTTAACTTGATTGAGATCCCTCATCTTTCTCTCACGGATTTTTGCTACCTTGTATATGTCCTTTTCACCTTCTTTTGTCTCTATTCTCTCATATAACTTATCATAGTCCTGTCCTCTTGCTTTACTCACAACCCGCCTTGCATTCTTCTTAGCCTCTTTGTACTTAAGCATATTGCTTGCGGTTCATCATTATACCAACTCTTGTAACACTCCTTCTTCTCCTTAATGGCCTTTTGTACATCCTCATTCCACTACCAAGTGTCTTTATCTACAAGTTTCTTTCCCTTTGTCACACCGAACACCTCACTAGCTACCTTCCTAATGCAAGTTGCCATCTTCATCCACATACTATCTGCATCTCCATTTTCTGCCCAGGGTCCTTCTGTGATCACCCTATTTTTAAAGGATTCTTGTGATTCTCCCTTCAACTTCCACCACTTTGTTCTTGTGATTTTGACACCTTTGTATCGCAAAGAACATGTATGGAAGCGAAAGTCAGCTACCACAAGATTATGTTGTGTCACAACACACTCCCTCGGGATCACCTTACAATCTAGACACTCCCATCTATCCTTTCTCCTAGTGAGGACAAAGTCAATCTGGCTAGAGTGTTGGGCACTACTAAAGGTCACTAGGTGAGATTGCCTCTTCCTAAAGAGGGTGTTAGCTATCAACAGATCATAGGCTACGACAAAGTCTAGGATGCCCTTACCCTCTTGATTTCTATCGCCGCATCCAAAACCTCCATGTACTCCCTCAAATCCTAGGTTAGTTGCACCCACATGACCATTGAGATCTCCCCCTATGAGGAGTTTCTCGGTTATCGGTACACTACTAGCCATAAACTCCAAGTCCTCCCAAAATTGCCTCTTAGCACTCATGTTGAGCCCAACTTGTGGGGCATAAGCACTAATGACGTTCAAGACAATGTCCCCAATTACTATCTTGATTAAGATGATCATATCCCCTCGTCTTCGAACATCGACTACTCCATCCTTAAGACTCTTATCTATTAGAACAACTACGCCATTCCTAGTCCCAGCCGAACCAGAATACCAAAGCTTGAAACCGGTATTCTCGACTTCTCTCACCTTTTGACCCGCCCATCTAGTCTCTTGTACACAAAGGATATTTACTCGTCTCCTAATGGCAACACCTACTAACTCACGTAGCTTCCCCGTCAAGGATCCTAAATTCCAACTACCCACCCGAAATCTATGTTCCTCGGCTAGCTTCCTTACGCTTTGCACCCGTCGAGTAAGATGAAAAGACCCTTTCTCACTTATCCCTACATCCGGGCGATGATGTAGCGTGCCACTAAGGTGGTGGCGATCCGGCCCTTGCTCATTTAACACCATATCCGGGTTCCGATATGGCGCGCCACTAAGGCGGTGGCGACCCGACCCTTGCCCACTTAACACCATACCCGGGTTCCGATATGTCGCGTCGTTAAGAGGGTTACGCCCCAACGAATTTCTATTGGATTTTATTTCCATGAGAATGGCTAAGTGTAGTTGTTGGCTCGCCAAGCCTATCACAACCCCCTCCTCCTTTACCCGGGCTTGGGACCGGCTATATCATTACAACATAGGCGGAGTTGGAAGTCTTATCTAAGCAGCGGAATTCAAAATCTAGCAGGGAAAGTCTAAGTCTAGCAGCAGCGGCTCCATCTCTACTCCATCCCCACAGGCAAGGTTGAGGACAGATTACACGTGTAATCCTCCACGCGGTCTTCATAGTATTCTTCTCCTGTTGCTGATGATGAAGTAATAATGCAAGTTTGAGTACAATGATGTACTCAGAAAGTGCGGGAAAATATGATATGTAGCTCACAGCAAGGAAGGTATAAAAAGGCTCATTGTAGAAAGCAAAGTTTATTTCTCAAAACACGATAAAAACAGCAACTCAGATTTAAGTGAATGTAATCCCAACATGTATTTAAACATTATCATACCTCCATTATAATTCACCTGTTTCCATGTCTCAACCAGACATTGATCAACTTTGCTCATGAATTCCATCTCGTATTCACTACCATCTCACGAATACCATCTCGTATTCGCTACCATCTCACGAATACCATCTCGTATTCGCTACCATTCAATTCTGTCTCATTCCGAGACCAAATATCGTTGCCATGACTCAACAGTCATGCAACCAATCTCATCACCCAGACTCAACAGTACCAAAAACAAAACCAAACCATCCCAAATACCATCCCATCTAATCATGTGGGTTGTCCAGGCGCTCATGACCGTAAGCTCGGCTATCATGATAGTTTTAGACTCTGCAGAATTTGTACCACTTTACCCACAAGTTTGTGATTTCGTCACCCGTCGGCGACTGCAGAACCTCCATTATACCAGTACACAACCGTCGGTGTATGGCCAAGAGATCATAAAATAGCCTTTACAAAGAGGCTACTAGATGCATGGACTCACTAAGGTTTCACCAGCAGGCTAGAATCTCCAATTCTCCCACCCACGAGCCCCCTCTTGTGCCATGCAGTTCCCAGGGCAGTCCTCACTCGACTCCCATTCCCCGCGCCTTCCACGGTCCATAACAATCTAGCAACTTACCTAATTAATCAGCTAAGCCGCACCCATACTTGGCCTTGTGGTGGCACTGTTATCCTAGTATGGCTCGCATGAACCGGTCCTTAAATCTACGGCAAGTAAACCACCATCTCATTCTACCTCATCCACAAACCAAGGCTTGCCTAGATCTCCCTCCGATTCACGTTCATTAACAACATCCGTTTCTCATTATTCATATGAGTGCAGTTTAGGTAGACACATCTATCTCGCTTCCCATAATCACATGGACTCAGGGAAGCAAAAAGTAAAAACCATACCCGACTCATTGACTGTCCCGGCGACAAGGGTGGTTATCAAAACTAGTAAACTCCTATGAAAGGGTTTCTAATCATATTGGCTCAAGCACACACACCTTTTCGCAACAAAACAGTTTTCCAAAACATAGGATCAATATGGTCAAGGGGCACTTGCCTTGTTCTTGCGGTTCCGGTTGCTCTTGGATCACGAAACCTTGTTGTTGCAGCTCGTCGTAGACAGCTCACTGAGCTTGTCCTTCTATACACGATCACGCACATACAAGATTCATAACAATCAATACCATGCACAAATTTAACCAGATGGGATGATGCATATGTATGCAAATCTTATGACGCAGTTTTTATTAGATCAGTTTGTACGTGTTTTTGCATGTTTGCATGGCTTTTACAATGAACAGAGGTTTAAAGATCAATTGCGGACGTGGCGATGATCTTGACGTAAGATCTAGATCAGACCGATCAACACGTGATCTGTTCATGAAAAAGCTTCTGGTCGAAAGAAATCGAAGAATAGATGCAAAGAAAACGCGATGATGTCGTAAGGTGGTATTGGAGACCTACCTTACGTTCTTCTTGGTCTCGGGTCTTTCCTCAAATCGTCGGCTCTCCTCCGGTGATGGAAATCGTCTCTGGGCTCGTCAGCGGTCTCTCCAGCGGTTGTACTCCGGCGAAGGGGTTTACTCGGTGAGCTGGGGGCTAGGGCTCTAAGTTGTCGGCTCAGGAGGTGGAAAAGAAATACGTGGTTGCAGCCAAAGGTTTTCGGTTCTATTTATCATCGGGAAGAGAAGAGTCCTAATCTTATTGTAATTCAAATAATAGTCCTATTCAAATTGTTTTTGAATCTTAACAACTTATCTTTAGTTGATTTGGTGCGGTAGCGATGTGGAATTCGTGTCGGTTTCCTCCCGTACCGGTATTCCCACGCGTTCAGAAGCAAAAACTGCTTTAAATCTTGTCACCTCCGCGGTGATGAGCTCCGGAGGCTCCACGTGTCCCGCGGGACCTGGGCTTCCCCTTTTCCGCAGAGGCGAGCTCTGGTTGTGCCGCGTGTCCTGGCGGGCGAGACCTCCCTCTTACTCAGAGGTGAGCTCCGCGTGCGCCTCGCGTCCTAGTGGGCGAGACCCCCCTCTCTTCAGATACGAGCTCCGCATGCGCCACTTGTCTGGTGGGTCGGGACCTCCCCTCTCAACAAAGGCGAGCTCCGCGAATGCCACATGTCAATTCCGGACCTCCCCCTCTCTTCGAATGTGGCTCCGGGGGTGCCACGTGTCAGTGTCGGACCTCCCCTCTCTTCGGAGCTGAGCTCCGATAGTGCCACATGTCCTAACAGCGCCAGACTTCATTTCTTCTCGGAGGCGAGCTCCGAGGTTTACACGTGTCCAACAGTAACGGACCTCCCAGAGATGAGCTCAGAGATTGACATGTGTTCATCAGAATCAGACCTCCTGGAGACGAGCTCCGGAGGTGACATATGTCCAATAGTACCAGACCTCCCGGAAATGAGCTCCGGAGGTGACACGTGTCCAATAGGACCGGACCTCTCGGAGATGAGCTCCGGGAGCGACACTGTCCCACGCGGCTGGTCCTCTCTTTCCGCAGGGACTAGCTCCGCAGCCGACACGTGTCCTGCGGGACTGACCTCGCTCCGCAGAGGCTAGCTCCGGGGGCAACACGTGTCCCATGGGGTCGGACCTCACCCTTTGCCGCAGGGACGAGCCCCGAGCCTGCCACATAGCCAGTTTAGCGGCAGACCTCTCCCCCTTTGCGGAGATGAGCTCCGAACACGCCACGTGGCCAGCGAGCCGCGGGAGTTGTCTTCGGCGCTGTCTGTGAACTTATTTTGGCTCTTTTTGGCTATCTTTTTAATATTTTCTCTATTTCTACTTATTTTAAAATGTTTTCTACATATAAAATATGAATATATGCAGAACCCGAAAATGAGGGTGTCACAGCGTCCTACAGTCAACGTGGCTCCTAATGCCAATCTGTGACTAGGCACGCATCCTACAGTCAACGTGGCTCTGATACCAATCTGTGACGCCCGGTCCCATGAGAACGGATCCGAACTAATGCATATGTGTGCCTAGGACGTTCATCACACGTACACA
This sequence comes from Neostapfia colusana, assembly GCA_030760725.1. Lineage (NCBI taxonomy): Eukaryota > Viridiplantae > Streptophyta > Magnoliopsida > Poales > Poaceae > Neostapfia > Neostapfia colusana. Next base: position 94,348,588 of record JASWHV010000007.1, on the reverse strand, counting down.
TGTAATCCACAAACTGAATTCAGATTATAACCACGAATAATAGGGTTTAAGTACTTTATTACATCAATCTCTAACTTATTCTTGCAGCGGAAGTCTCTAACTTACTCTAGCAGCGGAAGTCTCTAACAATAGCAGAAGCATCTAACACGGCAGCAGCGGCTCTATCTTCAATCCATCCCCACAGGAAAATTGAAGGTAGATCACACGCCTAGTACTCCACATGATCTTCGAAGTACTCTTCTCCTGTTGCTGATTATGAAGTAATAATGCGAAGTTGAGTACATAACGTACTCAGCAAGTGTGGGATAATATGATATGTAGCTTACAGCAAGGTAGGAACAAAAAGGCTCATTGCAGAAAGCAAAGTTTATTTCACAAAACATAATAAAAACAACAACTAGCTTTAAGTGAATTTAATCCTGTAACACCCCAATTTCATAATTCATGCATGCATTCATATTTCATGTAGAGAAACATTTTAAAATAAGTAGAAACAGAGAAGGAATAAAAAAGATAGCTAAAAAGAGCCAGTTCCAGTTCGCCGAGGAGTGCTGTAGACACTTTTCACGGCTTGCTAGCCACGTGGCGTGTTTGGAGCTCATCCCTGCGTAGTGGGGAGAGGTCTGGCACCGCCAGACACGTGGCAGGCTCGGAGCTAGCCTCTGTGGAAGGGGCGAGGTTCGACCCGCTGGACGCGTTTTGCCTCCAGGGCTTGCCTCTGAGGAGAAGCGAAGTCCAGCCCCGCGGGGCACGTGTCGCCACCGGAGCTAGTCGCTGCGGGGAAGTAAGGCCCAACCCGCTGGACATGTGTCGCTCTCGGAACTCACTTCCGAGAGGTCCAACACCGTGGGACATGTGTCGCTCTCGGAGCTAACCTCCAAGAGGTCCGGTCCTACTGGACAAGTGTCACTTTCGGAGATCACCTCCGGGAGGTCCGACGCTGATGCACTCGTGTCGACCTCGGAGCTCGTCTCTGAGGAGAAAGGAAAATTCGGCGCTGCTTGACACGTGGCACTCTCGGAGCTCACCTCCGAAGAGAGGGGGGTCCGGCACTGACACGTGGCGTACGTGGAACTCGCCTCTATAGATAGGGGAGGTCCCGACCCACCAGACACGTGGCGCACGCGGACCTCGCCTCTGGAGAGAGGGAGGTCTCACCCGCTAGACACGTTGCGCATGCGGAGCTCGTCTCCGAGGAGAGGGGAGGTCCCGCCCGCCTGAGACACGGCACAACCGGAGCCCGCCTCTGCGGAAAAGGGAGGCCAGGCCTCTGCTGGACATGTGGACCCTCCGGAGCTCATCACTGCGGAGGTGATGAGATCTTAAGCGGTTTTTCTTCTGTACGCACGGGCATAACCGATACGGGAGAAAACCGACACGATTTCCACGATGTTACCGCACCAAATCGATTGGAGATAAAATTGTTAAGATTCAAAAAGGATTTGAATAGGACTCTTATTTGAAATCCAATCAGATTAGGACTCTTCTTTTTCTGGTTATAAATAGAACCCGAAACACCACTTGGCCGTACCATCTATTCCCAAGTCGACGACTTAGAGGCCCTAGCCCGCAACTCGTCGAGTTAATTCCCTTCGCCGGAGTTCAGTCGCCGGAGACTGCCGATGAGCTCGCCGTTGCCGGAAGAGAGCCCCAACGATCTGTCTTGCTAGGAGGAAGACCCCGAGACCAAGGATAAGTGAGGTAGGTCTTCGTTACCACCTTACGACCTCGTCGCGGTTTTCTTCGCATCTGTTATTTCGATCTATTCGAACAGAAGCTTTTTCGTGGACAGATCACGTGTTGATCGGTTTGATTTAGATCTTGAGTCCAGATCATCACCACATCCACAAATGATCCCTACACCTTTGTTCATAGTAAAACCCCATGCAAGCCATTAAAACATGCAAGAACACTTACAAACTGATTTAATGAAACAGCACCATAGGATTAGAATGCATATGCACCATTGCATCTTGAGTAAGGATTGTGCATGATGATTTATTACTGTAAATCTTGTATGTGCGTGATCGTAAGTAGAAGGACAAGCTCAGGAAGCCACCTACGAAAGACTATAACACCAAGACATCGAGACACAAGAGCAACAAGAGCCACAGTAACAAGGCAAGTGCCCCTTGACCATATTGATCCCATGTTTTGGAAACTGTTTTGTTTGTGAAAACTGTGAATGCTTGAGTCAACTTGATGGGAAACCATTTTATAGGAGTTTACTAGTTTTGTTAACCACCCTTGACGCCAGGGAAGTTTATGAGTCGGGTATGGTCGGTTTTTGCTTTTTTCTTCGCTAATCTACGAGTTATGAGAAACGATAGCTTGTGTCTAGCTACTGCACTCATATGAACAATGATAATGAGAACATGATAATGAACATGAATCGGAGGGAGATCTAGGCAAGCTTGGTTCGTGGAAGTGGTAGAATGATATGGTGGTTACTTGCCGTAAATCTAAGGACTGGTTCATGCCAACACATGCCAGAAATACAGTACCACCACAAGGACAAATATGGGTGTGGCTTAGCTGACTAATTAGGTTAGTTGCTAGACCTTTATGGACCGTGGAAGGCGCGGGGAATGGGAGTCGAGAGAGGACTGCTTTGGGAACTGCATAGCACAAGAGGGGGCCCGTAGTTGGGAGAATGGTGATTCGAGCCTGCTGGTGAAACCTTTGTGAGTCCATACATCTAGTAACCTCTTTGTAAAGGCTATTTTGTGATCTCTTGGCCATACACCGACGGTTGTGTACTGGTATAATGGAGGTTCTGCAGTCGCCGACGGGTGACGAAATCACAAACTTGTGGGTAAAGTGGTGCAAACTCTACAGTGTATAAAACTACCATGCATGATAGCCGAGCTTACGGTCACAAGTGTCTGGCCAACTCACATGATTAGATTGGATGGTTATCGGGATGGTATTTGGTTTGGTTATTGGTTTGGTTTTGGTTTGGTCTTGGAATGGTTTCGGGATTGTTGACTCTTGGTGATGAGATGGGTTTCATGACTGTTGAGTCATGATAATGAGCTTTGGTCTCGGTTATGAGATGGAAATTGAATATGAGACGAGATGGTAATGAATACGAGATGGTATTCATGAGCATAAGAAAAAGTTGAGAAAGATGAATGTCTGATGAGACATGAAAAGAGGTGGAACATAATGGAGGTATGTTAATGTTTTAATTGAATAAATGTTGGGATTACATTCACTTAAAGCTGGTTGCTGTTCTATCATGTTTTGTGAAATAAACTTTGCTTTGTGCAATGAGATTTTTTATACCTACCTTGTTGTAAGCTACATGTCATACTTCCCGCACTTGCTGAGCACGTCATGTACTCAAACTTGCATTATTATTTCATCATCAGCAACAGGAGAAGAGTACTTCAAAGACCATGTGGAGTACTAGGCGTGTGATCTACCGTCAACTTGCCTGTGGAGTAGGAGATGGAGCCGCTGCTGCTGCTTAGTTGCTTCCACAATAGTTAGAAGACTTCCGCTACTAGAATAAGACTTCCGCTGCTAGAATAAGACTTCCGCTGCTAGAATGAGTTAGAGACTCATGAGACATTGTAATAAAACCCTGTTATTCGTGGTATTATTCTGAATTCAGTTTGTGGATTATATATGTATGTGTGATGAACATCCTGGGCACACATACGCATTAGTTGGGTTCCGTGTTCTACAGAACCGGGCGTCACAGATTGGTATCAAAGCCACGGTTTACTGTAGGTCACAAGCCTACATAGAAATAACAGATAAGCATCAAAATCGCCACGTTGACCGTAGAACGCAGGCCTAGTCATAGATTAGCATTAGAGCCACTGTGACCGTAGGATGCAAGCCTAGAATGCATAGATTGGCATCAAATCACCTTGACCATAGGATGCAAGCCTAGGAGAAGTCACAGATTGATCACAGATAGGTAAGAGCCACTGTGACACCCTCAATTTTGATTTCTGTATGCATTCATATTTTATAGGTAGAGAAATATTTTTAAAATAATTTGAAACAAAGAAAGAATAAAAATATAGCCAAAAGGAGCCAAATCCAGTTCACAGAGAGCGCCGTAGACAATTCCCGTGGCCCGCTGGCCACGTGGCGTGTTCGGAGCTCATCTCTGCAAATGGGGAGAGGTCCGCCGCTAACTGGCTACGTGGCAGGCTCGGGGCTCGTCTCTGCGGTAGGGGTGAGGTCCGACCCCGTAGGACATGTGTTGCTCTCGGAGCTCGTCTCTGAGAGGTCCGGTCCTACTAGACACGTGTTGCTTTCGGAGCTCATCTCCAGGAGGTCCGACGCTGATGGACACGTGTTCACCTCGGAGCTCACCTCCGGGAGGTCCGACACTATTGGACACGTGTCAACCTCAGAGCTCATCTCTGAGGAGAAAGGAAGTCTGGCGCTACTGGACACGTGGCATTCTCGGAGCCCACCTCCAAAGAGAGGGGAGGTCTGGCACTGACACGTGGCACCCCCGGAGCCACCTCCTAAGAGAGGGGAGGTCCGGAACTGACATGTGGCATACGCGGAGCTCGTCTCTGGAGAGAGGGGAGATTCCCGCCCGCTAGGACGCGTGGCGCACACGGAGACCTCTGAGGAAGAGGGAGGTCTCGCCCACCTGACACACGGCACAACCAGAGCTTGTCTCTGCGGAAAAGGGAGCCCAGGTTCCTGCAGGACACGTGGAGCCTCCGGAGCTTATCCCTGCGTAAGGACACGACTCTAAAGCGGTTTTTCTCCCATGCACGAGTGCCCGACGCGGAGGAAACCAACACAAACTCTTCTACGTTGAATACTGCAACGAAATAAATCGAAGATAAGTTGTTAAGATTGAAAAAAAATTTAAATAGGACTCTTATTCGAATTCCGATCAGAGTAAGACTCTTCTCTTCCCGGTTATAAATAGAACCCGAAACAACCCCTTGGTCGTAACATCCTTTCTACGCCGACAACTTAGAAGCCCTAGCCCCAAACTCATCAAGTTAAACCCCTTCACCGGAGTTTGACCACCGGAGAGACCACCGATGAGCCAGACACGATCGCCATCGCCGGAGGAGAGCCGGCGATCTGTTTTTGCTAGAGGAAGGACCCGAAGGAAGTAAGGTAGGTTTCCAATACCACCATACGACATCATCATGGTATTCTGTAACACCCCAAAACCTGTTAAGAGGGGAATTTAAAAATTTTTGGACGTATTGCATGTGGTGCAGAAATTCAAATTTAAATTGGAATTCAAATTCAACTCAAAACAGAAAAGAAAATGAAAAAGAAAAAGAAAAAAAAACAAAACCCCCGGCCAGTGGGCCGAAACCCACCAGCCGGCCCACCCGCCCCCGCGCCTGCCCGCAGCCGCGCGCTCCCCTCTCTCTCTCACTGACATGCGGCACCTGCGTGTCATCCCTGACTTCCCGCTCGCGCTAACTACCCGGACTCCTCTGCGCGCGGCCGATCGCAACTAACCCGGAAAACCGCGTTTTCCCAGCTGAATTCTGGTCCCAGACGACTACAACTCGATCACAACCAGCACGCCATCCTCCCTCGTCTATAAAAACGCCGGCATCACCCCGTTTTCCCCCCACGATCGGCTGTTTTTTCTCCCGGTGAGAACCGAAACTCCGATCACCGTTTTCTCTCGATCTCTGCTCGGATTTTCCGATCTAACGCGTCGATCGTGTTCCACCGCCTCCGGGGAATCACGCAGGTGCAGAACACTCGGTGGTTTGCGCTCTAGGCACAGCTCCGACGAGCACCGCAGCGATTCCATCTCGGACCTCGACGCCGACCGCCTTCCAGGACATCCGAGCTCAAGAAAAACCCCGAGTTGAGATCCCCGACCTCCCCTCTACCGATCTATGCCATGAAATCCCAGTTTTAGGATGAATAGACGAAGATCCGAAGTTTTCCTCCGAGATCGCCGCCTACCGCCGCCGCGCGCCACCGGGCAGCGCTGCCCGCGCACGGTCAGAGCGACGTGGCCGCTTATGCGCCGTCTATTTTAAATCGCACGGTAAAATTAAAATATGCGCGCACCGGTTTGGCGATCTAATCTGAGCCGTCTGTTTTAAATCAGATGGTCCACATCAGCCCCGCATTATAAAGGCCGGGATTCTTACGCGCTACCCCCTAGGGATCTCGGAAAATACGAGCTAGCCCCGGAAACTTCTGATCTAGCCCCTGGAACTTCAGAAATTCATGTAAATTCATTTAAAAATCAGTTTTAGCCCCTGGACTTAATAAAAATTAGGAAAACCCCTCTGTTATGTGTAGTTAGACCCCTGGAAATTTATGAAATAATATAATAAACCCTGTAGTGGGGTGAGTTTACCTTTTTAACCCTATATGATATTAAATTTAGGAATTTGAATATGTGATTAGGATTTAAAATTTAAAAGGTGAGGCAAACACATTGTAAATTCAAATTTAAACTCTCCTAGCACTTGGAAAACTTTCGAATGAGTTAAAAATAGATTTTAAGCTGAAATGAATCTGTCTAGTTGATTGTTCATATTTATTAGTTATAGAAACATAATTTAGGCTAGGAAATAATTCTAAAAATTGATAAAATAAATTTAAATTAGTTCACATCAGAGGAGAAGTTCCAAAATATATTATTTAATATTTTAAACCAGAACCTATTCTATTTAGATGAAATGCCCTACTATTTAATATTAAAACACACTTTTAGGCATAGAAAATAAATCTGGAAAATATAGGAAAATAGGAATGCATAACTAGAAAATGATAAATGAAGTCTCCAAATCCAAAGACTTCAGTTTAGGATTTGGTAGAAGATCTGAAAACCCATTTGGGAGTAGGAAATTACCTTCCATGCAAACTTGGTAACTAAAGAGTGTATTAAAGAATTTGTTTAAATTGGAAATTCATATATAGTGTGCAAACAGAAATCTGAATACAAAAGTTAGAAATCATATACATATGCTTAAAAGTGCATGTAGGCCAAAAAATTAACACATCTAGGATAACCACAACACTTAGTAATGTGAATCATTTTCATAGGTATGTATGTGTGGTTTGTATGATGTGAAAGTGTGAACCATGTCTTATGGATTGTTGTTTTCTTTTGCCATGTGTATTGGCATGAGTAGAACCTGCCCCAGAGCAAGTTCACCCCTTCCAAGACCAAGACTTTCCATTCCCAGAGCAGTAGGAAGAAGGCAAGTGTCCTTGACCACTTTGATCCTATACTAGGATGTGTAGATAGAATTATTTGCATTGTCAATTGAAATATGGAACCCATGCTAGGAAGTTTCCCTAGAATTGCATTACCTTGTTTTCTTGTAGCTTGGGTTGGGATTTATTTTATCATGGCATTCATTCATATTAATTATGCTTAGCCATGCTTAGAATGGGATAAGTGGGATATGAGATCATAAATTTATTTACCTTACTCTTGAATGAGATATTATGAGTTATGTAGAGGTAGGGATTGAGGCAAGTTGGATGATTTGGTTGGTGCTGGGTGCACGAGACTCGGGTTTGTCTTTAGTACTTGCCTGGATCCTATGGACCGGTTCATGGAGCATGTAACCTGGCTTTACCGTGCCAACCACATGCTGAGATGGGGCAGCTTGGCCAATTAATTAGGTTTATCCCCGGCGTAGTATGGGTGTGTTGGATGGTGTGGGGAATAGGTGTCAGCTGGACTACCATATAACCGCAAGGCTCAAGAGGGGACCACTGCAGCGGGGTTGGAGCCTCTTGTATGCTGTTAGGGGTGAAACCTCAGTGGGCCCACGCTCGTCGGGAATCCCTTTGTAAAGGCTTCGTAGTGATCTCCTAGCTACACACCTGGGAAGTGTGAATGTGGTTCGCGGCCACTGGCATAATGGAGGTTCTTTTAGTCCACCCGGCAACAGGGGATGAAATCACTACATGTGGGTACAGTGGTACAAACTCTGCAGAGTCAAAACTGTCATGACAGCCGTGCTCACGGTCAAGAGCGGCTTGGACTTATTCATGATTAGAGGATGATGACTTTGGAAGTTGTGGATGTTAAGCGGGGAGCTTAACATTGGAAATGATGTTATGGTTATTTGATTATGATGATGGGATGGAAGATTGGGACCATTTCACCTGTGTAGCAATGTAGGTGCTTAATAAGCTAAGGTGGTAGGTAATAATTGCGTAGTGCTTTAACCATGAGTTCAACCTCTCCTTGCTCTAGCCATGCATGACATAACTTTCCCACACTTGCTGAGTACCCCCGGTACTCAAACTTGCATATTTGTTGGTTTAAATTGCTGCTCAGGTCAAGGTGACGATGTGGTGTTTAATGATCAAGACTTCGGACCTGAAGAAGGATTTTAGGTTCATGGAGTTCCCCGGGCAACACCTGTGACGGAGCCCACAAGAATAATATTCCGCTGCTATTTTATGCTATGAACTTATTATCGTCCATCGAGACCTGTGCTATGTAGGACTTATTTATATTCGACACCTGGCTTGTAATAAATGATGCTTCACTATTTGTCATCACATGTATGAGAAAATGATCCTGGCATACATGTGATATTCACTCGGTTGTTCTTCGGAGAAACCGGGTGTGACAGAAGTGGTATCAGAGCTAAGGTTGCCCGTAAGAACGTGGACCTAGTTAGAAATGGACGTATTTAAGGACCCTATTTTCTTAAAAACTATTTTTACAAAGGTGTGGGTTGAAAAGTGTTATTTAATGGGGTCATTTTATTCATCTTACCCAACTTTTTTTCAAAATAGGATTTTTGTTTAAAATCTTATCTAACTCAAGTTTAAATGCTTTATGTTTTAGATGGTTCGCATGATCCGCACCGCTCGCAAGTCCACCGGAGGAAGAGTTCCCGTAGTTGCCCTTGCCCTTAGAGAGGAGAACCGTCCGGTGGCGTACCTCTCCTACGGATTGGCAGTAGGAGGCTTGTTGCGCCGTCTTCGACGCATGCTCCATGCCGCCGGCAATACGGGCAAGCTAATCATACACTACAGCTCCACTCGGACCATCCGTGAGAAGCGGGAAGAATGGAGTTCAGAAATGAGGATTATCAATAAAAATCAGCTGCTTAAGATCCACCGCTCTCCAGCTTGTCGAGCGACATAGGTCGATGCGGAGAAGGATGTCACCTGGGAGGCCATCACCTGCCAGAGTCACATCTACCGTCGCCACCTGGACAGGACTGAGTACATGTATGTCCTCCAGCGTGAGAGTGGTACAACAGAGTACAAGTACCCGCCAGTGAAGCAGGGGATCCCCATGAGCACAGGGACTTGTGCTTGGAGGATGCTGCTATTCTCAGCACTTGACTGCAGGAGTGTCAACTGGAGCTTCAGGATGTACGTGACACCCTGAAGGAGACTGAGGCGTTGCTTCGAGACAGCTTGAGGGCGAGAGAAAGAGGAGATTGGAATGAACTGTGTGTCACCGTAAATGACACATGGACTCCTGACTCCCCAGATCGCCTGGCGAGTAGGCGTCGCCGCACTTCTCCACCAGCAGCCTCCCCACCCAAAGCGGAGTCAGAGGGCAGCCGCAATAATGAGGAAGATCCCGAGGAGCCAGCTCAGTGATACGAATCGTGTAGAGTCCTTCTCCATAGTTCAGCAGGTTATCGAGTAGGCGAGCCAATACCCCAGTTAATGATGTGTTAATGTGTGGTGTGTGACGTGAGTTGTGGAAGCCATGGGCAAATTGTCCACAACCTCGTCTTCAGGTTGCTTTGCTTTGATGTGTGAACCCCTGTGAAATTAAAAGTGCATTTATTTTTGCGTGAGACATGAACCCTCAGAAAATATAAATACAACAAGGTCTCAAAATTTTAAACTTTAAACGAGTAGAATTTGTAAGTTAATACGTAATGCTTTAAATTGACATGTGGTTGATCATGATAGATGGCCGGAAGAGGAAAGGGTCGTGGTGTCAACCCCGCCAACAACAACGATGAGGCCGGCAACCCTCATCTTTCTGGAGGACAAGACAGAGGTGGTCGCCGTGAAGGAGTTGATCCCATCCACCAAATGCTTGAAAATCAGAATCAGCTCATCCAGAGCCTGACTCAAGTGGTGGCCAACTTGCACCAAGCTCCACCCCCACAAGCTGCACCACGCCAACAAAGGTTGAGTGAGTTTCTAGGGACTCAACCTCCAAAGTTTGCAAGTGCTGTTGAACCTCTGGAGGCAGATGATTGGCTAAAGACCACTGAGAGCAAGATGAGGATCATACAATGCCAAGGATATGAGAGGGTGCTGTTTGCCTCTCACCAATTGCATGGACCTGCTGCTGATTGGTGGACCGCTTACGTGGCTGCCCATCATGACCCTGAGAACATCACTTGGGAAGAGTTCAAGCATAGCTTCCGCAACCATTACATACCAAGGGGTGAACTCAAAAACAAGAGAAAGGAGTTCTTGGGGCTGCAGCAAGGAAACATGACTGTGAGGGAATACCTCACTAAATTCACCCAACTATCCCGTTATGCCCCACGGGACATAGAGACTGATGAGCAGAAACAGGACTGTTTTGTGGAAGGACTTACAGCGGAAACGCAGTGTGCAATGTCCTCCAACGAGTATCAAAGCTTCCAGAAGATGGTGGAAAGAGCATTTGTTGTGGAAAGGAAGCTGAAGGCCTTGGAAAACAAAAACAAGAGGAAGGCGGGATGGTCACACCAAGCCTCGGGTAGCAACACCCGCCCACGTCTGATGCAGCAAACCGCAGGGCAGACGAGCCGTGCTGCGGTACCCTACTCCGCGCCGAGAGGGTACAACCCGAATTTCAGGCCTCCGTCAGCACCAACACAGCAACAACGTCAGTTCGTACAGCGGCCTCGCCCTGCATATCCACCTCAACCAGCAGTACAAGGACCCCCAAACCAACCCCAAGACAACAAAGGCCAGGCACCTAAGGTTGGGGTGCAATGCTTCAAATGTGGTGAAGTGGGGCACTACGCCCATAAGTGCCCAAAGAAGAAGCCCGTGCAGCCACAACAGCAGAATGTTATGCGAGGACGGGTGAACCACGTGACCATGGAGGAAGCGCAAGAGGCACCTGACGTGGTAGTTGGTAAGTTTCCTGCCAATTTACACATTGCAACCCTGTTGTTCGATTCCGGTGCTACCCACTCGTTCATTGCCCAAGGGTTTGTTAAGAAGCATGATCTAGCAACAACACAAATGAACCATATGCTAGACATAAACTCTCCAGATGGAGAAATAAGGACAAGACAAGTGTGTCCCAAGGTGAATCTAGACATTAATAGGGTAGTATTTACTGCCAACCTCATAGTGAAAGATTCACAAGGGATAGATATTATTTTGGGTATGGATTGGTTGACCAAACATAAAGGAATCATCCATTGTTCGACAAGAACGGTGGAACTAACTCACCCTAGTGGCACAAGAGTAAAGTTCATAACTATACAAGAGCCTAGGAGGGATATTAAACTCAATCAAGTTAAGGTGAAAGTGGAGGAGATCAGGATTATCAGTGAATATCCAGACGTTTTTCCGGAGGAGTTGCTAGGTATGCCTCCTGATCGTGAAGTGGAATTCGCGATTGAGCTAGTGCCTGGAACAGCTCGATATACAAGAGACCTTATCGGATGGACTCCAAGCAGCTGGGAGAACTCAAGGATCATTTAAGAGAATTGACAGGGAAGGGGTATATTCATCCTAGTTCCTCAACATGGGGAGCTCCAGTGATATTTGTGCCCAAGAAGGATGGGACCCAAATGCTATGCGTGGACTACCGTGCGTTGAATGAGGTAACCATCAAGAACAAGTACCCATTACCCCACATTGAAGACTTGTTTGATCAGTTGAGGGGAGCTTGTGTGTTCTCGAAAATTTATCTCAGGTCGGGATACCACCAACTTAAGATAAGGTAAACTGATATTCCCAAGACAACTTTCGTATCTCGGTACGGACTGTATGAATACACAGTCATGCCTTTTGGGCTAACTAATGCCCCGGCATACTTCGTGTATCTCATGAACAAGGTATTCATGGAATATCTGGACAAATTTGTGGTGGTTTTCATAGATGACATTCTCGTCTTCTCCAAAAATGAAGAAGAACATGAGAAACATCTAAGGTTGGTGTTGCAAAAGCTGAGAGAACACCAACTATATGCCAAGTTGAGCAAGTGTGAGTTTTGGCTGAAGAGAGTTCCCTTCTTAGGACATGTAATCTCGGAGGGAGGAATCCCCGTAGATCTCGCCAAGATCGAGGATGTACAGAAGTGGAAGACCCCTGAGAATGTCGGGGAAGTTCGAAGCTTCTTAGGATTGGCTGGGTATTATCGACGGTTTATTGAGGGTTTCTCCAAGTTCTCGAGACCCCTAACCAAACTGTTGGAGAAAGGAATCACATTCACATGGACGCCGCAGTGCGAGACGAGTTTTCAAGAGCTAAAGAAAAGATTGACAACAGCCCCAGTGCTAGTTATGCCAGATATGCAGAAGAACTTTTCGGTGTACTGCGATGCCTCTGGAAACGGGTTGGGATGTGTTCTCATGCAAGAGGGGCATGTCGTGGCTTATGCGTCCCGGCAGCTCCGGAAACACGAGAAGAACTATCCTACACATGACCTAGAACTAGCCGCAGTGGTACACGCGTTCAAGATTTGGCGGCACTACTTGATAGGGAAGAGGACAGAGATATATACGGATCATAAGAGCTTAAAGTACATTTTCACACAGCCAGATCTCAACCTCAGACAAAGTAGATGGTTAGAGCTGATCAACGACTTTGATGTAGGCATCAACTATCATCCTGGGAAAGCGAACGTCGTGGCAGATGCTTTAAGCCGGAAGGTGCAGGTCAATAGGTTGAGCTTGAAGGACATGCCTACAGAATTGAAGGAAGAGGTTATAAGACTCAACCTATGCCTGGTGAATAGTGGTGAAGCCATCGCCATGGAAGTGGAATCCACATTAGAGCAAGACATACGCGATGGTCAAAAGAATGATGAGAAGATACAAGAAATCCGACAACTCATCAAGGATAATAGATCCCCTGATTTCAGAGAGGATGAACAAGGTACGGTGTGGCACGGGAAAAGAATCTGTGTGCCTGAAGTGAAGGAGATCCGTGAATTGATTTTGAAGGAGGCTCATGATTCCGACTATTCCATTCATCCTGGGAGTACAAAGATGTACCATGACCTCAAGAGCAGGTATTGGTGGTATGGCATGAAGCGAGATGTCGCGGAACATGTTGCCCTATGTGACACATGTCAGTTGGTGAAAGCCGAACATCAACGACCCGCGGGATTATTGCAACCACTCAAAGTGCCTGAATGGAAATGGGAAGAAATTGGTATGGATTTCATAGTGGGACTACCTAGGACCCAATCAGGATATGATTCGATATGGGTCATTATCGACAGGCTAACCAAGGTAGCTCATTTCATCCCCATGAAAGAAAGGTACAGCGGATCCAAATTGGCAGAATTATACATGTCAAGGATCGTGTGTTTCCATGGAGTGCCAAAGAAGATAGTGTCAGATCGAGGGACACAGTTCACCTCAAGGTTCTGGCAGAAGTTGCATGAAACCATGGGAACTCATCTGAATTTTAGTTCTGCCTATCATTCCCAAACTGACGGGCAGACGGAAAGAACCAATCAGATCCCTGAGGATATGCTGAGAGCGTGTGCATTCAAAAACAATAGGAGTTGGGATAAGAACTTACCGTATGAGGAGTTCTCCTATAACAACAGCTATCAGGCTAGTATGAAGATGTCACCGTTTGAAGCTTTGTATGGGAGGAAGTGCAGAACTGCCCTATTTTGGAACCAAACGGGGGAAAGTAAAGTGTTTGGACCCGAAGTACTACAAGAAGCCGAGGCGAAAGTGAAGGAAATCCGCAACAACTTGAGGATAGCACAGACACGACAAAAGAGCTATGCCGATGTACGGAGAAGAGAGCTCGTTTTCAACGTGGGGGACTATGTCTACCTCAAGGTGTCCCCTATTCGAGGACTTCGTCGGTTCAAGGTGAAAGGGAAGTTATCACCTCGATACATCGGACCCTTTCAAGTTCTAGAGAGGAAAGGCGAAGTGGCATATCAACTAGAACAACCGGCTCGCCTATCGGATGTGCACGATGTATTGCATGTGTCACAGCTCAAGAAATGTCTGAGGACTCCTGAAGAGATGTTACCCATGAATGAGGTTGACGTAGCTGAGGATCTGTCTTATGCCGAGCAACCATTCAAGATTTTGGAGACAATGGAACGCCTCACAAGAAATAAAAGAATTCGGATATGCAAGGTGCAGTGGAAGCATCACTCGAAAGAGTAAACCACCTAGGAGCGAGAAGACGAGCTTAAGGCACAGTTTCCGGAATTGTTTTCCTAGAACCACCAATCTCGAGGACGAGATTTCTTTTAAGGGGGGTAGAGCTGTAACACCCCAAAAACTGTTAAGAGGGGAATTTAAAAAATTTTGGATGTATTGCATGTGGTGCAGAAATTCAAATTTAAATTGGAATTCAAATTCAACTCAAAACAGAAAAGAAAACAAAAAAGAAAAAGAAAAAAAACAAAACCCCCGGCCAGTGGGCCGAAACCCACCAGCCGGCCCACCCGCCCCCGCGCCAGCCCGCAGCCGCACGCTCCCCTCTCTCTCTCACTGACACGCGGGACCCACGTGTCATCCCTGACCTCCCGCTCGTGCCAACTACCCGGACTCCTCCGCGCTCGGCCGATGAAACTAACCCGGAAAACCGCGCTTTCCCAGCCGAATTCTGGTCCCGGAAGACTCCAACTCGATCACAACCAACACGCCGCCCTCCCTCATCTATAAAAACGCTGGCATCGCCCCGTTTCCCCCCCACGATCGGCTGTTTTTCCTCCCGGTGAGAACCGAAACTCCGATCACCGTTTTCTCTCGATCTCTGCTCGGATTTTCCGATCTAACGCGCCGATCGTGTTCCACCGCCTCCGGGGAATCACGCAGGTGCAGAAGACTCGGTGGTTTGCGCTCTAGGCACAGCTCCGACGAGCACCGCAGCGATTCCATCTCAGACCTCGTCGCCAACCGCCTTCCAGGACCTCCGAGCTCAAGAAAAACCCCGAGG
This sequence comes from Neostapfia colusana, assembly GCA_030760725.1. NCBI lineage: Eukaryota > Viridiplantae > Streptophyta > Magnoliopsida > Poales > Poaceae > Neostapfia > Neostapfia colusana. The sequence continues at coordinate 94,333,513 of JASWHV010000007.1, read as the reverse complement.
TGAGATCCCCGACCTCCCCTCTACCGATCTATGCCATGAAATCCCAGTTTTAGAAAGAATAGACGAAGATCCGAAGTTTTCCGGCGAGATCGCCGCCTCACGCCGCCGCTCGCCGCTGGGCAGCGCCGCCCGCGCACGGTCAGAGCGACGTGGCCGCTTATGCGCCGTCTATTTTAAATCGCACGGTAGAATTAAAACCCGCACGTACCGGTTCGGCGATCTAATCTGAGCCGTCTGTTTTAAATCGGACGGTACACATCAGCCCCGCATTATAAAGGCCGGGATTCTTACGCGCTACCCCCTAGGGATCTCGGAAAATACGAGCTAGCCCCGGAAACTTCTGATCTAGCCCCTGGAACTTCAGAAATTCATGTAAATTCATTTAAAAATCAGTTTTAGCCCCTGGACTTAATAAAAATTAGGAAAACCCCTCTGTTATGTGTAGTTAGACCCCTGGAAATTTATGAAATAATATAATAGACCCTGTAGTGGGGTGAGTTTACCTTTTTAACCCTATATGATATTAAATTTAGGAATATGAATATTTGATTAGGATTTAAAATTTAAAAGGTGAGGCAAACACATTGTAAATTCAAATTTAAACTCTCCTAGCACTTGGAAAACTTTAGAATGAGTTAAAAATAGATTTTAAGCTGAAATGAATCTGTCTAGTTGATTGTTCATATTTATTAGTTATAGAAACATATTTTAGGCTAGGAAATAATTCTGAAAATTGGTAAAATAAATTTAAATTAGTTCACATCAGAGGAGAAGTTCCAAAATATATTATTTAATATTTTAAATCAGAACCTATTCTGTTTAGATGAAATGCCCTACTATTTAATATTAAAACTCACTTTTAGTCATAGAAAATAAATCTGGAAAATATAGGAAAATAGGAATGCATAACTAGAAAATGATAAATGAAGTCTCCAAATCCAAAGACTTTAGTTTAGGATTTGGTAGAAGATCTGAAAACCCATTTGGGAGTAGGAAATTACTTCCATGCAAACTTGGTAACTAAAGAGTGTATTAAAGAATTTGTTTAAATTGGAAATTCATATATAGTGTGCAAACAGAAATCTGAATACAAAAGTTAGAAATCATATACATATGCTTAAAAGTGCATGTAGGCCAAAAAATCAACACATCTAGGATAACCACAACACTTAGTAATGTGAATGACTTTCATAGGTATGTATGTGTGGTTTGTATGAAGTGAAAGTGTGAACCATGTCTTATGGATTGTTGTTTTCTTTTGCTATGTGTATTGGCATGAGTAGAACCTGCCCCAGAGCAAGTTCTCCCCTTCCAAGACCAAGACTTTCCATTCCCAGAGCAGCAGGAAGAAGGCAAGTGTCCTTGACCACTTTGATCCTATACTAGGATGTGTAGATAGAATTATTTGCATTGTCAATTGAAATATGGAACCCATGCTATGAAGTTTCCCTAGAATTGCATTACCTTGTTTTCTTGTAGCTTGGGTTGGGATTTATTTTATCATGGCATTCATTAATATTAATTATGCTTAGCCATGCTTAGAATGGGATAAGTGGGATATGAGATCATCAATTTATTTACCTTACTCTTGAATGAGATATTATGAGTTATGTAGAGGTAGGGATTAAGGCAAGTTGGATGATTTGGTTGGTGCTGGGTGCACGAGACTCGGGTTTGTGTATAGTACTTGCCTGGATCCTAAGGACCGGTTCATGGAGCATGTAACCTGGCTTTACCGTGCCAACCACATGCTAAGATGGGGCAGCTTGGCCAATTAATTAGGTGTATCCCCGGCGTAGTATGGGTGTGTTGGATGGTGCGGAGAATAGGTGTCAGCTGGACTACCATATAACCGCAAGGCTCAAGAGGGGGCTACTGCAGCGGGGTTGGAGCCTCTTGTATGCTGTTAGGGGTGAAACCTCAGTGGGCCCACGCTCGTCGGGAATCCCTTTGTAAAAGCTTCGTAGTGATCTCCTGGCTACACACCTGGGAAGTGTGAATGTGGTTCGCGGCCACTGGCATAATGGAGGTTCTTTTAGTCCACCCGACAACGGGGGATGAAATCACTACATGTGGGTACAGTGGTACAAACTCTGCAGAGTCAAAACTGTCATGACAGCCGTGCTCACGGTCAAGAGCGGCTTGGATATATTCATGATTAGAGGATGATGACTTTGGAAGTTGTGGATGTTAAGCGGGGAGCTTAAAATTGGAAATGATGTTATGGTTATTTGATTATGATGATGGGATTGGAGATTGGGACCATTTCACCTATGTAGTAAATTAGGTGCTTAATAAGCTAAGGTGGTAGGTAATAATTGCATAGTGCTTTAACCATGAGTTCAACCTCTCCTTGCTCTAGCCATGCATGACATAACTTTCCCACACTTGCTGAGTACCCCCGGTACTCAAACTTGCATATTTGTTGGTTTAAATTGCTGCTCAGGTCAAGGGGACGATGTGGTGTTCAATGATAAGACTTCGGACCCGAAGAAGGATTTTAGGTTCATGGAGTTCCCTGGGCAACGCCTGTGACGGAGCCCACAAGAATAATATTCCGCTGCTATTTTATGTTATTAGCTTATTATCGTCCATCGAGACATGTGCTATGTAAGACTTATTTATATTCAACACCTGGCTTGTAATAAATGATGCTTCACTATTTGTCATCACATGTATGAGAAAATGATCTTGGCATACATGTGATATTCACTCGGTTGTTCTTCGGAGAAACCGGGTGTGACATTTTCTTTGCTTCTGTTCTTCGATCTCTTCGAACAGAAACTTTTTCATGGACAGATCACGTGTTGATCGGTTCGATCTAGATCGAGAGTCAAGATTATTACCACGTCCACATTTGATCCCTACACCTCTATTCATCGTAAAACCCTAAGAAAGCCACGCAAGAACACGTACAAACTAAACTGCATCATAGGATTAACATGCATATGCATCATTGCTTCTTAAAGTAGAGTTTGTGCATGGTATTGATTGCTACGAATCTTGTATGTGCGTGATCGTGTATAGAAGGACAAGCTCAGGGAGATACCTACGACGGACTACAACAGCAAGAATTTGAGCAACAGGAACCGCAAGAACAAGGCAAGTGCCCCTTGACCATATTGATCCCATGTTTTTGAAAGATGTTTTGTTGGCAAAAAGGTTGTGTGCTTGAGTAAACTTGATGGGAAACTCTTTCATAGGAGTTTACTAGTTTTGTTAACCACCCTTGTCACCGGGAAAGTTAATGAGTCGGGTATGGTTTTTGCTTTTATGCTTCGCTGAGTCCATAGGATACGGGAAGCGAGATAGATGTGTCTAGCTAACTGCACTCGTATGAATAATGAGAAACGGATATTGTTAATGAACATGAATCGGAGGGAGATCTAGGTAAGCTTGGTTTGTGGATGAGGTAGAATGAGATGGTGGTTACTTGCCGTAGATCTAAGGACCGGTTCATGGAACCACATGCCAGGATAACAGTGCCACCACAAGGCCAAGTATGGGTGCGGCTTAGCTAACTAATTAGGTAAGTTACTAGATTGTTATGGACCGTGGAAGGCGCAGGGAATGGGAGTCGAGTGAGGACTGCCCTGGGAACTACATGGCATAAGAGGGGCCCCATGGGTGGGAGAATTGGAGATTCTAGCCTACCGGTGAAACCTTAGTGAGTCCATACATCTAGTAGCCCCTTTGTAAAGGCTATTTTGTGATCTCTTGGCCATACACCGACGGTTTTGCAGTCGCCGACGGGTGACGAAATCACAAACTTGTGGGTAAAGTGGTACAAACTCTGCAGAGTCTAAAACTATCATGATAGCCGAGCTTACGGTCACGAGCGCCTGGACAACTCACATGATTAGATGGGATGGTTTTGGATGGTAATTGGTTCGTTTTTGGTTTGGTCTTTGGATTTGGTTCTTAGGACTGTTGAGTCCGGGTAATGAGATTGATTTCATGACCGTTGAGTCATGGCATTGAGATTTGGTCTCGGAATGAGACAGAATTGAATATGAGATGAAATGGTACTGAATATGAGATGGTATTCATGAGATGGTAGTGAATACGAGATGGTATTCATGAGCAAAGTTGAGAAAGATTAATGTCTGGTTGAGACGTGGAATGGGATGAATCATAATGGAGGTATGTTAATGTTTAAATACATGTTGGGATTACATTCACTTAAAGCTAAGTTGTTGTTTTTATCGTGTTTTGAGAAATAAACTTTGCTTTCTGCAATGAGCCTTTTTATGCCTTCCTTGCTATGAGCTACATATCATATTTTCCCGCACTTGTTGAGTACATCATGTACTCAAACTTGCATTGTTACTTCATCATCAGCAATAGGAGAGGAGTACTATGAAGACCAAGTAGAGCATTAGGCGTGTAATCTATCCTCAACCTTGCCTGTGGAGTAGGAGATGGAGCCGCTGCTGCTGCTTAGTTGCTTCCGCAATAGATAGAAGACTTCCGCTGCTAGAGTAAGACTTCCGCTGCTAGATTAAGACTTCCGATGCTAGCATGAGTTTTGTGACTCATGAGACTTTGTAATAAAACCCTGTTCATTCGTGGTATTATATTCTGAATTCAGTTTGTGGATGATATGTGTATGTGTGATGAACATCCTGGGCACACATACGCATCAGTCTCAGTTCAGGGAGGTTTCCTCTCAGAACAGGGGCGTCACGGATTGGTATCAGAGCCATGGGTTGACAGTAGATCACACACCTAGATAGGTCACAGATTGGTATCAACCTGCTATGGGTTGATCATAGGTCACACGCCTAGATAGTTCACATATTAATATTAGATCCGACATGCCTAGACACAGATTGGTATAAACCTACCATGGTTGATCGTAGGTCACACACCTAGATAGAGATCACAGATTGGTATAGATACCACAGTTGACCGTAGGATGCACCCCAAAACCCTATAGGACTTCCATTGAATAAGCTTGAATAGGAGTTGTGTGAAACGTTTGTGATGATTGTTGTGCTTGAGTGCTTAGTGTGAGTTGTGGGACATTTTAGCGTTGTCCATATCCACACATAGTAGAGAGACGTGAGATGCTTTGACACTTGTTCACATCCTCATATAAGGATAATATATATAGCCCATCCACCTTGATGCATATAGTTGGGAAGGATCACTCTAAACTTCTAACCCCTATTCTACTCAAAGATGGTGAGAGGAAACGCTGGCCGTCATAGGAGGAATGTCCGTGGCAACCGAGAGGATGAGCATGTCAAAGTTCCTGAGAATGACAACCCCGGAGCCGGTGCAAACAATCTGGAACGGTTGATGGCTATGCAGAATCAGCTTATGCAAACTATGATCCAAACTTTGGGTCAGTTGCAAGGCAACAACAACAACCCCGTTCCTGCACCACCGCCACCACCACCACCACCACAGCTGGCTCACAACCGATTGGGAGAGTTCATGAGGACTCGACCACCCACTTTTGGTTAAGCTAATGACCCCATCAAGGCTGAAGACTTGTTGAAGTCCATGGAGAAGAAGCTTGCCATAGTTCAATGCAATGACCGAGAGAAAGTTCTCTTTGCATCGCACCAACTTATGGGAGCTGCCGAAGATTGGTGGGACGCCCTTTGTAATGCTCATGTCAACCCGGAGACTATTAATTGGACTGAGTTCAAGGAGAGTTTCCGCTCTCATTACATCCCTGCTGGAGTAATGTTGCTTAAAAGACAGGAGTTTGAAGGTCTCCGCCAGCGCAAGAAGAGCGTGAATGAGTACCTCAACAAGTTCACACAACTGTCATGGTATGCCCCTGAAGATGTCAACTCGGACCAACGGAAGCAGTACTTCTTCATGAGAGGGTTGTACAATGAGATCCAGGTTCAGCTCCTCAACAATGACTATGCGAGCTTCCAGAAGCTAGTTGACAAAGCCATAGTGGTTGAGAGCAAGATCCGAGAGATCGAGCAAGAGGGAAAAAGGAAGATGCCATACCAGCCACAAGGAAGCAACGTACGCCCTCAGTACATGCCCCCAGCTGCACCAAGGTATGGATCGTTTCACCCTAATCAACCACCACAGCAAAGTCCTGCCATGCAAGCACCTCGTGTGCCTTTGCCTCCTGCACCCCGTCCAAACACGGGGGCTTATGTTCGAAACCCCCGCCCCAACGTACCTGCTGTCATGGGCAACAAGGCATGCTTTGCATGCGGAGAAACAGGACACTTCGCGAGCCAGTGCCCGAGGAGAGGTCCTGGAAAGCAAGGCAACATGCCCAAGCAGAACCCACGGCCGAACGGAGAAGCTAATCAAGGAAACCGTGGACAGCAGAACTACGCTCGCGGCAACGTGAACCATGTCTCTGCTGAGGAAGCGCAACAGGCTGAGGACGTCGTGATTGGTACGTTTCTTGCCAACTCCAACCCAGCCGCCATTATATTTGATTCCGGAGCATCACATTCATTCATATCATCCAAGTATGTTGCCAAGTATAATCTGCCCATATCACACTTGAAATATACTATGTTGGTTAATTCTCCCGGTGGAGAGATGAGGACTAATATAGTATGTCCGAAAGTAAACCTCAAAATAAGGGTGGTAGACTTCCTTGCCAACCTCATTGTCTTGGATTCCCAAGGGCTTGACATAATACTCGGAATGGATTGGTTAAGCAAGCACAACGGAGTAATCCAATGTGCCGAAAGGAGCGTGCAGTTGACAAACGAGCACGGAACCCGTATCGTGTTTGAGTCAGCCCAGCCAACAGCCGAGAAGGAGGAATTCCCTCATCTATTCTCCACTAGCGAATCTCGAGGGTGAGATTCAATTTAAGGGGGGTAGATTTGTGACACCCTCAATTTCGATTTCTGCATGCATTCATATTTTATATGTAGAGAAACATTTTTAAAATAAGTTGAAACCGAGAAAGAATAAAAAAGATAGCCAAAAGGAGCCAAATCCAGTTCACAAAGAGCGTCGTAGACAATTCCCGCTGCCTGCTGGCCACGTGGCGTGTTTGGAGCTCATCTCCGCAAAGGGGGAGAGGTCCTTCGCTAATTGGCTACTTGGCAGGCTCGGGGCTCATCTCTGCGGAAGGGGCGAGGTCCGACCCCGTGGGACACGTGTTGCTCTCGGAGCTCGTCTCCGAGAGGTCCAGTCCTACTGGACACGTGTTGCTCTCGGAGCTCATCTTCGAGAGGTCCGACGCTGATGTACACATGTCGACCTCAGAGCTCACCTCCAGGAGGTCCGACACTGTTGGACACTGTGACACCCTCATTTTCAATTTCTGCATATATTCATGTTTCATAAACATTTGTATAAGATTGAAACAGAGAAGAATCAAAAGATAACCAAAAGGAGCCAATTCAAGTTCGCCTAGAGCGCCGTAGACATTTTCCGCCGGCCACTGGCCACGTGGCGTGTCCGGAGCTCATCCCCGCAAATGGGGAGAGGTCCGCCACTAAATTGAGTACGTGGCAGGCTCGGGCTCATCACCACAAAGGGAGGAGAGGTTCAAGCCCCATGGGACACGTGTTACTTCCGGAGCTAGCCTCTGCGGAGAAGCGAGGCCAGTCCCATAGGACACATGTCGGCTGCGGAGCTAGTCGCTGTGGAGAGAAGGGTTTAGTTACACGGGACACGTGGCACTCATGGAGCTCACCTCCGAAGAGAGGGAGGTCCGGAATTGACACATGGCATACCCGGAGCCACCTCCAAAGAGAGGGGAGGTCCGGCACTGACACGTGGCGTGCGAGGAGCACATCTCTGAATAGAGAGGAGGTCCCGAGCCGCCAGTATACGTGGCGCACACGGAGCCCGCCTCTGAGAAATAGGGAGGTCTCGTTCGCTTGACACGCGGCACAACCGGAGCTCGTCTTTGCGGGAAAGGGGAGACCAGGCCCCCGATGGATACGTGGAGCTTCTGGACCTCATCACCGCGTAAGGACGCGATTCTGAAGCGGTTTTTCTTCTGTATGCGTGGGAATCTTCGGTACTGAGGAAACCGACATGACTTCCACAATGTTACCAAATCTGCAAGAGATAAGTTGTTAATATTCAAAAACAGTTTGAATGGGACTCTTATTCGAAGTCCAATCAGATAAGAACCCTTCGTTTTCCTCTTATAAATAGAACCCGAAACAAACCCCTTGGTTGTAACATCTTCTTTGAGCCGACAACTTGGAATCCCTAGCCACAAACTCGCCGAGTAAACCCTTCGCCGGAGTTCAGTCGTGAGAGATCACCAGAAGAGAGCCCCAACGATCTGTCTTGCTAGGAGAAGGACCCCGAAACCAAGAAGAACGTAAGGTAGGTCTCCATTATCACCTCACGACATCATCACGATTTTTATTCGCATCTGTTTTTTCAATACGTTGGAAACAGAAGCTTTTTCGAGGACAGATCACGTGTTGAGTGGTTTGATCTAGATCTTAAGTCCAGATCATTGCCACGTCCACATTTGATCTATACACCTCTGTTCTTCATAAAAACCCCATACAAACATGCAAGAACACGCACAAACCAAAACTGCACCATAGGGTTAACATGCATCTACATCATTGCATCTTGAAGGAGAGTTTGTGCATAATATTGATTGCCGTGAGTCTTGTATATGCGTGATCAAGAATAGAAGGACAAGCTAAGGGGGCTACCTACGACGGACTACAACAACAAGATTTTGAGCAACCGGAACCGCCAGAACAAGGCAAGTGCCCCTTGACCATATTGATCCTATGTTTTGGGAAACTATTTTGTTTTTGCGAAAAGGTGTTTCTGCTGAGTCAAACATGATGGGAAACCCTTTTATAGGAGTTTACCAGTTTTGGTTAAACCACCCTTATCGCCAGGGAAGTTTATGAGTCGGGTATGGTTTTTTAGCGTTTATGTTTCGCTGAGTCCATAGGATTGGGAAGAGAGATAGATGTGTCTAGCTAACTGCACTCGTAATGATAATGAGAAACTGATGAATATGGATCGAAGGGAGATCTAGGCAAGCCTGGTTTGTGAATGAGGTAGCCTTAGATGGTGGTTACTTGCCCTAGATCTAAGGACCGTTTCATGCGAGCACATGCCAGGATAACAGTGCCACCACAAGGCCAAGTATGGGTGCGGCTTAGCTGACTAAATAGATAAGTTACTAGATTGTTATGGACCGTGGAAGGCGCGGGGAATGGGAGTCGAGTGAGGACTTCCCTGGGAACTGCATGGCACAAGAGGGGGCCCGTGGGTGGGAGAATTGGAGATTCTAGCTTGCCGGTGAAACCTTAGTGAGTCCATACATCTAGTAGCTCCTTTGTAAAGGCTATTGTGATCTCTTGACCATACACCAACGGTTGTGTACTGGTATAATGGAGGTTTTGCAGTCACCGACGGGTGACAAAATCACAAACTTGTGGGTAAAGTGGTACAAACTCTGCAAAGTCTAAAACTATCATGATAGCCGAGCTTACGGTCACGAGCGCTTGGCCAACATCCATGATTAGTTGGGATGGTTATTGGTTATGGTTTTGGTTATGGTTTGTATTTCGGGACTGTTGAGTCCGGGTGCTAAGATTTGGTTGCATGACTGTTGAGTCATGGCAACAAGATTGGTCTCGGTGTGAGACGGAATTGTTTATGAGATGAAATGGTAGCAAATACGAGATGGTATTCGTGAGATGGTAGCAAATACGAGAAGGTATTCGCGAGCAAGAATGAAGTTGATTAGTGTCTGGTTGGGACATGGAAAGTGATGAACATAATGGAGGTATGATTGGTATTTTAATACATGTTGGGATTTTGTTCACTTAAAAGTTAAGTTGCTGTTTTATCGTGGTTTTGATAAATAACTTTGTTTTCTGCAATAAGCCTTTTATGCCTACCTTGTTGTGAGCTACATATCATATTTTCCCGCACTTGCTGAGTACATCATTGTACTCAAACTTGCATTATTATTTCATCATCAGTAACAGGAGAAGATTACTATGAAGACCAGGTGGAGCATTAGGTGTGTAATCTGTTCTCAACCTTGCCTGTGGGGATGGAGTAGAGATGGAGCCGCCGCTGCTGCTTAGATTGCTTCCGCACTAGTTAGAAGACGTCCGCTGCATAGAAATAAGACTTCCGCTGTAAGATTAGACTTCCGCTGCCAAGCTGAGTCCAAGACTCATGAAACCTTGTAATAAACTCTGTTATTCGTGGTTATATATATTCTAAAATTCAGTTTGTTGATGATGTGTATATGTGTGATGAACATCCTGGGCACACATATGCATCAGTTCTCGGTTCCGTGGTTGTCGGTACCCTCAATATGGGTGACATGACCCCACGGTCTTGTCGAGCCAGGATCACGCTGAGGGGTGCTGCGTTGCACAGCACCGGATAACACATATCAAAGGTACAAAGTGGAAGCAAAGTTTTATTACAAAAAGGGGTTTATGAACATTTTTACAACGAAATATGTTCAGTCTACACTCACAGGCGTAGACTACGCATCAAGTTCACGTTCAGCCCGTGAACGTGTCCTTGCTAGCACACACGCACACTAACACGGCGGCGTGCATGACTCCCACTCGACAGGGTTCCGCTCCTGGGGTTCCGTCTCCTCCTCGGGAGTCTCTTCCTCATAGAACCCTGCAAAAGCTTCAAACACAAGCAGTGAGCACGAAGGCTCAGCAAGACTGACCCATCTCTCCTAAACATGGAACTTCTACATGATGGGTGATAGGTACAAGAGGTAAAACAAGTTGCAAGGACTCGCCTAATTAGTGGAACCTTACTTTCAAGTTTTAGCAGCAAATTGTGGAGAACCTTACGCTAAGGCACATGAGAGAGCCGCAATTAAACAAGAAACGCATTTCTCTCATGTACTTTGCCCAAAGTTGAAAGGAACTTTAGTTAGCTCTAAACTACATCAAATCATTAACAAATCAAGTCCATATTTCAATCAGCAACATTTTAACATGTAACTAGCCTGTTCTTTCCACGTCACGGTACAGTGAACAAGTGGTACTCACTGACCGTGAGGGACGGCGATTATAATCGATTTACACCTGCAGGGTTAACCGAATAACCCGTCACGTACGCCCGTACTCGATGTTTCCTACAGCAACCATCACGGACACCGTACGCAACCACCTTTCACCCGTTAGCCAAATGTTGAACCGGTCCAATCGTCCCGAGCAAGAGGTCTCTGCACGCGCATCTCAGTGCCGCCAGCCGATTTACACCTCGAGCTCTCAACTTACCCTCTGAACGACCAGCTATACCTCAACACCCAGCTACCCGAGTTACATCGGTTTCCCGGTTCCCATATAGCTGGTAGGTCTTCGGTACTGTTCTAGCTTGTTCAACAGGCCCGCACACGGCTCGGTCCTCAATCGACACAAGCGGAGCTATAGCACACAGGCCCCAAAGTCCTGCTGCCCTTACTCTCCGCTCGGTCTCATTTTTGTTGCCATGTGTATCATGTGCTATCTCTACCCGAGTCGAGTGCCTCTAGCCTATGCTCGCGAGTAGTTCCTACCCTAACATAGCTTTGCAGTAGCTAACGGGGTTTGCAATCCTAAACCCAACCCATGGTTTTCTTGGCTATGCAATTGGGTTTCCAAACAAGACTCTAATGCAAGAAATAATGATACTCAAGTAAGTGCCCAAAACAATAAAACTTTATAAAAGGTGAATGCAAACCGGAGCTTGCCTGCTTTGTAGGGTAGTAGTATATATAATAGAAGTTAGTGATCTTGAATCTCTTGATCTTTCTGAACTTGTTCAACTGATCCACACGTCAAGGGATGGCTCCGTCGATGTCCTTCATCGTGAACCCTATCGACATGTATATGCATAGTATTTTATAATGTAATTCACAGGCTTGGAGATTAAAACTTCTTAAGAACAGAGGCTGTGTATAGATCCTAGGATGAAGTGGTTGCCCCTGTTGTGCAAAGAATTCAAAGAAACTAAATCTACCTTAGATGTTTCATTACATCTCTAGCCAAGTGTCTAGGGACATATAGAATGAGCTCTAATGTATTGGACATAACTAAAGATCCTGATCTCTAATGACTTCGAAATTTTTACAGGAAGTCATATATTACACAGGGACTTAGCTTGCTAAATTGCAGCTACAGTGAAAGGACATTGTGTCTCCCACAATCTCCACACTAACCCCCGTGTTGTTCTTCACATCCAATAGAAAGGAAGACAAGGACAGGGAGACTCATAGCTCAATTTGAGCTGAAAATTTGCATGTGAATTCCTGGTCACATGAAAGTGCTCTGGACCAAAAATGAACACCTTTCATTGAGTGTTTTATTCAGAACAATTCCCTAAGCAATTAAGCACAAAGAAATTAATTCTGAATTAACTCACATGTTCAAGCCCAACTTAGTGAACTACAATTTCAATTATAGTTCATAGAGTCTTCATAAATTTTCCTAGGGTCTTTGGAGCTAAGAATTGCCCAGAATTGAATTTCCAAGTTTTGGAAATTCTCTGAAATGTTTCTGTATTCTTTTGGATATAGCAACTTAAAATCTGAACTTTTCCTGATCAAATTAACTCCAAATGAACTGAAACTTTTACAGGAGTCTAGTAACACCCTAAATAATATTGTGGCAAAAGTTGAGGATTTTTGGACAAACCAAACTCCCTCTAAAATTCTTTTGCTAAAAATATTTAAAGAATTTTCCAGAATTAAATAAGGACTTTCGTACAAATTGGGTTGCATATTTGTATAGAGTTTGTCAACCTGAATCTAACCCAATTTGAATCACTAAATTTTGAGGCTTCTACACAAAGATATGAGCTTTATATGAATTGGGGAAAAATTTGAAAAGGAGCTCTGTTCTATTTTCCAATTTTCAGAGACATAAGGAGTGAACACCACATTTGACCAAGCAAATGAAGTACAATGCCTCTGAAATTTTTACTGGAGTTCCGGTATTTTTGGAAGAACCTTATGCCCAAATTTGGAAATTTTCCAACACATAGAATTCCTGGAATAAATCCCACAATATTTTACTTTTATGAATTAATGAGCGAAATCCAGGGATTTTCATAAAAATTGAGATGCACCCCTGGACAGTACTCTTTGAGAACAATTTTTGGACATTCGTACACAAAGTTATGGCTCTTCAAAGGTTGAACAGAAAACTGAAAACCCCAAAAATGTTTAAACGCTGACTGTGGGTCCAGGGGGACCACGTGTCACTTGCCGGGATGAGCCACACGGGGCTACTGGATATTTCCCGCGCAGCCACACTAGATCCCAGTGCCACAGTTGATCAGAAATTCGAATCCCTGTCGCTGACAAGCGGGACCCACCGGTCATCTTCAACCTCCGGCCACCCGCGCCCGCGCGCCGCTGGGCTCGCCGGAACTGAGCCGAACTTTGCCGTCCAGCCAGCTCCCAAGTCGTCCCTCGCCGCTAGGGCCTGAAATCATGCGCTGAACACGATGGGAGCCTTTTCCCCAACCGACAGTTGTAAAAGCCCAAGAAAAGGGACTTGCAAAAATTTTTCTTCACCTCACAACACCACAGTTTTTATTGTGGACATCTTAGGAAATGTGGTGAAGAGCAAGTAACCTCCATCAAAAGGGTAATTAGAGGGGAAAGCCTTCACTTTCACAAAGTAGGATTTCTACACATGAACATGAGAGGTTGAGCTCACCCCTAGGGCTTAAAAAGTCTTGGGAGGGTTCAAGCAAAGTTTCATGCAAATCCAACACTTTTTGAGGCACTTTTGGAGGTATTTGAAAAAGAGGCCAATTTGAATGTAAATTCAAATTGCAGCAACTTTCATCACTAAAATTCAAAAGCTAGCTTCATATTCAAACTCAGCACATTTTTCTGAGCTAGCCCACCAAATTTCATCCCCATTGGAGTTCATCTTGTCGGGAGCCAAATTTGCAATAATTCAAAACTGAATTTGAAATTCAGTTCAAATATGAAGCAAATTGGCCCAACCAAATTTCAAATTGGAGAACTTAAATTTGAACCAAAACTTGGGGGCTATGTATCACATTAAATTGTGAGTAGATGGTGGGATAATTAGCAAAAACCAGAAAAGAAATTTGGAAAAAGAAGAGAAGGGGAGACCCACATGTCAGCTGCACACACGAGTACTCAGTCGGTTGTTGCAGCCGGGTCTCGGCTTCGCGCGCAAGGCAGAGAGCGGCGGCGAGCCACCGAGGCAGCAGACAGCCACCTCACGGTGCCAAAACCGCGGCTCAAAGGCCAGCGCACAGCCCACGCCGCCCTTCCTTCTGTTTCCCGAACAAGAACCCCCCCGACCGAGCTTCTTTCTCTGTTCCGCGCGAGCACAGAAACGCCGACCTCACTGATCGCCGGCGTCCGGCCAGCACAGGTGCTCTCGTGCCCGGCGAGCAACACAAGAAAGAACCGCCTCGAGGTACTGATCACAACCGTACCGACCTCGCTCTCTCTCTCGCACGATCGGCAAAGTATTTGAAGGATTAGCGCGTCGGGGTGTTTAGAACAAAACCGTGAGAAATCCAGAAATTCAGAGCAAGTAAGCCACCACTCCTTAGGCCGAGCTAAAGATATGATCTAGACTCGCCCAGGCGTCTCTAGGATCAGAAATCATCGAGTTTCATCGAGTAGGGGCGATGTTCTTCGAGCTTTTTGCATCGGCGCCGATTTCCGGTCTAGGTCACCGGTGAGGTCGTAGTTGCAGCTGTTTCCACAGAGATCGGTGCCCATATCCGGGATCAGCGGGTGTCAGCGGAGCTCCCCGAGCAAACAGCATTGAAAAAGGTGTAGGGAACGCTGAGTTCGACGTCGCCGGTGAGCTTCCGGCCGCTGTTGCCGTCGGGAGCCCTGTTCCGGCCGTTGTCAAGCTCCGGTGAGGGCACCAGCGTGTTCTCCGAGTCGAGTTAGGCACAGGCGGCAAGAATCAGCAAGCTCCGAGGGCCGGAACCCCTCTCCGGCGAGAGCTCCGGCGAGCTCGGCGGCGGGGAGCGGCGGGAGCGCGAGGTGGAAGAAGCCTTGCGGGCCCCGCGTGTCAGTCGCTGCTGAGAGCGCTCGGGATTTGCTGTGGCACCGGGATTCCGTGTGGCTGCGCGGGTGATTCTGCGGGCTCCGGTGTGGGTTAGCTGAGAAGCTGACACGTAACCGGGGGACCCACCTGCAGAGTTTAAATTTTATTCGAATTTCCAGTTTTAGTTCAAACTTCAAATGAATAGAACTTTGGCTAGGAAACTCGAAATTCGATGAACCAAATTTTGCTGAACTCAGAATTCTGCGTACTTTCCAGCAATACCAAATTCAGCTCATGAAAGTGAATAGTTTTCCAGAATTAAATCCCTAAAATTTAAACTGTTGGGAATTTTATCTGGGGAACTACTTTACGAAAAATTCTGAAATTTGGCTGAGAGGTTCGTTAGAAAATCACTGAATCCCTGTGAAATTTTCAGACTCATCCAAGTTCATTTAGGTACCCTAATGGGGTGATTAAGAGAACTGCCCTGAGAAAATAGAAAAAAATGTACAGAAACATTTTTCAGATTTTCTCCAATCTTAATTAGGGCATAACTTTCAGTAGAATTTTTCAAATGACATGAAACCAATTCCATTAGAACCATCCAAAATTCTAGTTTCCAGAAAGTAATGGTTGGAGCCATGAAAACCCCTGGAATTAGTTGGAGGCTCAATTATTGACCAAATGGGCTTCTATTTGTACAAGGTTCAAATGAACTTTGCTTCTAATGAAACTTGGTCAAGACTCTGGTTAGGACCCTACCAAGCCACAATAAAAATTTCAGAAACAAAGGGGAGGGCTAGCTAGGGTTATTAGTAGTTAAGTATTCAAGTTTACACATAGCATTTAAATTTACATGTCGTATTTCAATAAACGTGTAGTCACTGAAGAAGAGACTCCGGAAGTGCTGGACTTCCTCCTTCCGGAAGAAGAGCTAACTACTGACCAGCAGCAACAAGGCAAGCCCCGGTTTGCATTAACTCTTTTATAAAGTTTTTATTTTGTTTACATACGTAGGGTGAGGTATGAATGTGCATTAGGTATACGCTGAATGAAACCCCACTTGCATGACAAGAAATTTTCCATAAGAGTGAGGGTAGTGTCTAAGACCTCGAGTAGATAGGCTATGCTTAAAGATTCATAGGGTTTCGGTACAAGTCGAGTAGTTGGAATCTACTCGCGAGATAGGCTTGGGACACACGGGTTCGGTTGAGTGATGTGAGATCACATTAGTAATGAAAATGAGACTAGGCAGGGTCTAGGGCGCAGCAAGAGGGGGTCTTGTGTGCGCAGCCCTGTCCGTGTCGATTGAGGACCGATCCGTGTGTGGCCCACGCTGATCAAGTTTGAACATACCGAAGGCATATCGGATATATGGGCCCCGATAAACCGATGTAGCCTAAACCTCCGGGCGTCGAGGCATAGCACATCGATTTATAGGTGTAGGTTGAGGGCAGCAAGGTGGAAATCTGCCAACAGGCATAGAGAGATGCTCCGTGTGGGGAGCCTCCTGTCCGTTTCGGTGCGACCGGTTCGACGTTTGGGCTGTTGGGTGAAAGGTTGTCCCGTACGACATCGAGTGAGCGTGCTGTGCAGCTCCACGGGTGGGCGTACGTGACGTGCTCTTTGGGTTTCCCTGCAGGTGTATATCGAGTCGATTCGCCGTCCCTCGCGGTGAAGAGTACAATTTGGTCACTGAGTCGTGACGTGGACTAATGTATGAAGTATGGTGATTCAATACTGCTGATATGATATAACTTTGTATTGCTACATGTTTGCCACCAAATATTGCTTACTAAATTTCAGCTTCCTGAACTGTTAACTGTTGCTAAAAGTTGAACTAAGGATGAACTTGTAGGCGAGTCCATTTGTTGCAATATAACCATCCTATGTCATGGTACACCTCATGTAGAATTTCATGCTTAGGTGAGTCGGTTAAGCCTTGCTGAGCCTTTGTGCTCACGGTTGCTGCTTAAGTGTTTGGCAGGTGAGGAGCCACCCACGGACTCGGAGTACGAGTCCACCGGCGAGGGTTACCCTCCGTCGGGGACCACGGCTGAGTGGGAGCCGTACACGCCTCGCTGAGCTGAGATGTGCAGCTAGTATGGGTTGCCCTAGGGCTGGGCAACCGACTTATGCTAGATAGGCGGGCGTGAGTTGTACAAAAGAAACTTCCGCTGTGTAATAAAGACCCTAGTTTGTAACTGAGAAGTGTACTACTTTGTACATTAAGTTTTTTTTCCCATGTAATATAATGTGTTCTTATGAAGTGTGCTGTCGGGTGACGGATCGCGCGGCACCACCCTCTGCGATCCTGGATGAGCGGATCCCGGTCCGCCACAACAGTGGCCCTAACCCGACCGGCGACGGTGTGGCGGCTCGGGATCACTTCTGCGATGTCGCCTGATGCTTCTAGCCCGCCAAAACCTCGGTGGGAGGGCTCTATAGCACCGAGGGATCCCTAGGAAGGTCGACACGGCCATGCCAAGGCTCGGGGAAGGCTCTACCCTAACTGTCACCGTGAGCCCGATCCTCCCCGCCATATTTGCCGTTACAAAACCTAGAAATACTCGGCCTACGTACAGTTTCAAGCTAAGGATGTGAAGGTCTAATGATCGCCGGTTGCTGGTGGTCCTGTGTGCAAGAATTGACGAGCTAAGAACAAGGGTGGCTGGTGAATTTGAAGTTACCGTGATGGGAGGTCGATTCGAGTACACTGGAGAAATTTTTCCAAATTCTCTCCCGGTGGTGCATGGCATGGTCTGAGCTTGGGAGGGGAGCAGCACGGTGCCGTGGCGCGTCCAAGGGCGCCGGTACATGGCCGTGACAAGCGCCAGGTTGGGCTGTCCGCGGGAGCCTCCTCACCGGGTTCGGTTCGGCCTTCGCGCGGTCACGTTGCTCCCGGGGTTGGAGAGCCGATCACCGGTCGGGAGTACGTCAAGGAGGACGAAGGTGACACCCTGGTGCCATCTTGCTACTCACTAGCCTCGGTTAGTGGGAATTTGGAGGTCACCGAGCGAGCGGTGGTGTGGCGGAGGCGAGTTTACTCGGCTCGGTGTGAGGGAGGGAGAGCCTCGGTACTCTGTCCGTGAGCAGAGGGAGAACAAGTTATGGATGGATGAGGTCGCTGAGGGGGCCTGTATCGGCTATGGAGTCGGTTGCGGGGCGGTCTACCAGCTGCTGGTGTGCTGTCGCGAGCAGCTGCTTTTGATCTCCCGAAGGCAGCAAAACAGAGGCCCAATTCCTCTGCAGAGATACTTTGATACATATGACAAGTGGGCCCCATCTCCCCCTTATCTCCCCAAAATATCACTGTGTGGAGTTAAAACTAAACTGCATTTGGATAATTGGGCACAATTCATTCAAATTCAAATAGGTATTTGAATTCATTGTACATTTGGGTCTAATTGGAAAAATGGGTAGCAATTATCTTCAAACGTTCATGAAACTTTGCCTACCCCTAATTTGGGCCTAAATAATTCAAATATGAAACCTGATCCTTGATTTGGCTGCTGCAAATGACATTTTTAATACAACAGTTTTGAAAACCATTGTGTTAATCTCATTTGAATTTTTGAGTGGAACCAACTTGCTCCAAAATCTGAATTTAGCTCTCTCACACATATGGGTACTTCCCTACTTGGTTTCAAATTCATTTTTTGTTCTGTGTTTTCAAATAACCATTGAACTTGTGTAGAGGGAGCTTTCATGTGTATTATCACATGTGAAAACGTTTAAACAAGTCCCATTTTTCCTACATATGAAACCAACTTTGTGCAACCATAAGTTTCTTTGTGTTCACATTTTTGGGACCATTACAATGGGGTACCCCCGCGCACAGGGGAAATCGCCTAAGGACTTTGCCCCTTCTGCAGGGGCAAACTCCGAAAGACCCACGTGTCCCGTGTGTGAGGGCCTCAGTTTTTGACACATATTTGAGGTGTTCATCACCATACACACACACCTCATTTGAAGTAAGTTGATGAACACAAATGAAGAGCAAGTAACCACCATCAACATGCTCATTAGAGAACAAACTCACATATTGCAAAAGTGATATTTCCCACATGTGATATAGAAGGGCTGGGCATATGAAAACTCCTACACATTGCTAAGGATGTCCATGCCATGTTTCACCAAAATTCAAAACCTTTTTGAGGTCATTTTGGGTACAGTTAGAAAGAGGGCAGTTTGAAACCATATTCAAATTCAAACTGTTTTTATCCCATGAATTCAAAAGTGGAAGACATATTCTTATCCAGCACATTTTTGTGAGCTAAAACTCCAATTTTCACTCCATTTGGAGTTGATCTTGACATGAGCTAAGTGGGACAAATTCAAACTTTATTTGAATTCCAAACTGAACTTGTGCTGAAATTCATTCAAACCAAACCCAATTTGAATTCTAATCAATTCAAATGGCTCATGGGTGAATAATTTGAATCACCAGGGGTATTATGGGGCTCACTGTTTACAACAGTGATTAGGAGTAAATTTCAGAGGTTAAAACCTCGGGTGGGACCCACATGTCATAGAGAGAAGGAGGGAAAACTTGCACACAAAGTCACAGCCTCGGTGGGAAAATCCACCAAGCAGCTGTCGGCTGTGCCACCGAGCAGCCACCGGCGCCACCAGCTGCTTCCCCTCTACGCGTGCTGGCGCCCAGGGCGGCTTACTCGCGCCTCCATGCGACCGGAACCGCCTCAGCCCGAGCAGGAGTCGGCTGGCTTTATCTCCTCGCGTGTGAACCCAAGCAGTGGCAGTTCTTCTCCCCGCAGCTCACTGCTCGATCGGGAAAACCAGCAAACGATCTCCTCCTTCGTTCCTGAGCTGCTAGACAGCAACCTGAGATCACCCTCTACCTCCCCAACGCCAGAAACCCCGAGCTCCGACCTCCTTTGCCCGAAAACGATCGCCACCACGGTGACCTAGCCTCAGCCGAGAGTCAGGCGCCCGTGGACAGCGTTCCACAGGCGTTTTCATGGTCCAGTAAGAGAGGCAACCGGAGCGCGTGACCATCGTGCTGCTCTCCTCCAAGTTTGGAAGCAAACCATGAAGAATCCACGGCGAATTCTCAGTTTTTGCTCCGGTGACCTTAAACTGAGCTTCCAGTACGGATCCTTCAAATTCTCGCTCTAAGATCCTTCTCTAGCTATCAAATCTTGCACATAGACGCTGGACTAGCCGGCGATCAAGTTCTTTTCTGCATCCGTGGCGTGAAACTGTCTAGAAGTGACGAATTTCGAGCTCGATCAAGGGCGGTCATGGCGGACACGATCGGTCACACGGTGCCGACTGATTTGCCGCCATCACTGAACCCTTTTGACACCTTGTCGAGCTTCCTAGAGATACACTGATGCTGTAGGACCGATTGTTTGAGGTTTTGGCGGGTTAGAACTCACGGCCGACGGCGCCGAACCTCAACCGACGCCGCGGCACGTCGCCGGGCTATTTCCGGTCACCGCCAGCCCGAACTGACACCACCGACGTGTTCCTCGACGTCGACAACCCCCTGACGGCGAGTTTCAGACCATGGGATGGCCGGCAGCGGCGAGCCGGCGAGCTCCGGGTCTGCTCCGGCGAGGGGCGGCGGCGCAGGCGCGCGGGCACGTCAAGAGGTAGACGAAGCCGGCTGGCCCACGCGTCAGTGGCTCAAAATTTGAAATTGGGATCGGGTGTGGCTGGGATCGGGTGTGCTGGCGTGCAAAGACCCTGTGGGCTGCAGTGTGAGGTTGCCTCGGCGCTCAACACGTGTCCTCGCGGGCCCCGGCAGATTTAAACTTTTCCCCCAATTTTCAGATTTCATTCAAACTTCAAATCCTCATAACTTTGGCTAGAAAGCTCCAAATCGAGTGAACCAAATTTTGTTGGATTCAGCTCTCTGAGCACTTTCCAGAAAATCAATTTTCACTTCATGAAAACCCTTATTTCTCCAGAATAAATTCCTCAAATTTTAAAAAGTTTGGAATTTTAACTGGAGAATCCTTTGGAGGAAAAGCCTGAAATTTTGCTGTAATGTTCACCAAAATATCCTTGAACTACCATAAAAATTTCAGATCCAATTGAGCTCATTTGATGCACCTAATGGTGTGATTAGTGAAACTGTTCCAGAGAAAATAGAAAATCTTCAGAAACATTTCCAGAATTTTCTCTGAAATTGTTTAGCTCATATCTTTAGTTAGGAACCTTCAAATTAAGTGAGGCCAACTCCATTAGAACCCTCTGAAAATCTAGTTTCCAGAAAGTCATAGTTTGTTTTATGAAAATCCTTAGAACACCATAAAAGCCTTCAATTAAGGTCAAGTGCATAATTAATTGTGGAGGGCTCAAATGAGCCTTTCTGCAACTAAGACTTGACCAAGTCTCTGTTTAGGTTGTAACCAAGCCTCAGTAAAAGTTTCACAGTCATTGAGTCTGTCTAGTGGCACTTATAAGCTTCACAAGTGCAAACTTAATACAAATGCAGTTAAATTGATACATGTACTTCAGCTATCATGTAGTCGCTAAGGTCGAGGAGGAACCCGAAATCCTAGACTTCGTTACTCCGGAGGAACAGCTAGCCTATGACCAAGAGCAGCAAGGCAAGCTCCGGTTTGCATTAACCTTTTTACAAAGTTTTATTGTTTTGAGCACTTACTTGAGTATTAGGATTATTTGCATTAGAGTCTTGTTTGGAAACCAAATTGCATAGCCAAGAAAACCATGGGTTGGGTTTAGGATTGCAAACCCCGTTAGCTACTGCAATGCTAAGATAGTGTAGGATTCGGTACAAGTCGAGTAGTTGGAACTACTCGCGAGCATAGGCTAGAGGCACTCGACTCGGGTAGAGATAGCACATGATACACATGGCAAGAACGATGAGACCGAGCGGAGAGTAAGGGCAGCAGGACTTTGGGGCCTGTGTGCTGTAGCTCTGCTTGTGTCGATTCAGGACCGAGCCGTGTGCGGGCCTGTTGAACAAGCTAGAACAGTACCGAAGACCTACCGGCTATATGGGAACCGGGAAACCGATGTAACCCGGGTAGCTGGGTATTGAGGCATTGCCCGTCGTTCAGAGGGTAGGCTGAGAGCTCGAGGTGTAAATCGTCTGGCGGCACGGAGATGCGCGTGCAGAGACCTCTTGCTCGGGACGATGGGACCGGTTCAATATTTAGCTGACGGGCGAAAGGTGGTTGCGTACGGCGTCCGTGATGGTTGTTGTAGGCAACATCAAGTACGGGCGTACGTGACGGGTTGTTCGGGTAACCCTGCAGGTGTAAATCGATTATAATCTCCATCCCTCGCGGTCAGTAAGTACGACTTGTTCACTGAACCGTGGCATAGAAAGAACAGGCTAGTTACATGTTATAATGGTGCTGATTGAAAGATTGACTTGATTGCTAATGATTTGCTGTAGTTTAGAGCTAACTAAAGCTCCTTTCAACTTTGGGCAAAGTACATGAGAGAAATGCGTTTCGTGTTTGATTGCGGCCCTCTCATGTGCCTTAGCGTAAGGTTCTCCACAACCTGCTGCTAAAACTTGAAATTAAGGTTCTACTAATTAGGCGAGAACTTGCATATGCTTTTTTTACCTTAGGTAACCTATAAACCCTCATGTAGAAGTCCCATGTTTTGGTGAGACGGGTCAGACTTGCTGAGCCTTCGTGCTCACTGCTTGTGTTTGAAGCTTTTGCAGGGTTCTATGAGGAAGGGGCTCCCGAAGAGGAGACGGAACCCCAGGAGGGGAACCCCGTCGAGTGGGAGCCGTGCACGCCGCAGAATTAGTGTGCGTGTGTGCTAGCAAGGACACGTTCAAGGGCTGAACGTGAACTTGATGCGTAGTCTACGCCCGTGAGTGTAGACTGGACATATTTTGCTGTAAACATGTTCATAAACTACTTTATGTAATATAAACTTTGCTTCCACTTCGTACCTTTGATGTGTGTTATCCGGTGCTGTGCAACGCAGTACCCCTCAGCGTGATCCTGGCTCGACAAGACCATGGGGTCGTGTCAGCGTTGGTATCAGAGCTCGCTTGAGGTTTAACGCACTACAAAGGTCATCTTTTTCCAAAAATCCAGTGAGGAGCGAGTTAGTAGCCCGTATAAGGATGTTATTAGCATATAGGAAGTGGCATACTAACCTAATTGTCTATGTCGGAAAATCGTGTATCTCGGGACGTTTATGTCTTGGGGGGTACACGTAAGTGCTGTCCACCAGTGCGCACAAGCTGAAGGGTGGAGCCCCACGGGTGGCAGGTAACCCGACCCGCTTTGATATCCTCTACGACTCTTTATGTCGTTTGGGGTATTCGAGCAACGTCTGTCCCTGGCGTGCGTGGTACAATTTGGGAGACCCCGTCACGTGGTCTGAAACGTGAACACGTAACTCAAGGCGTGTTTGGCTTGAGAACATCCGGGCGAGTGATGATGGCCGGGTGTACGAACTGTATGGATTCCGGGCTCGGTGTGCAACCGAGTCTGACGATTGCTTGAGTTTCCTGCAGGTAGTCTGACCATGAAACGGTAGACGTGTAGCATCCGTGTGCGAGAGACGCTTAGTGCCACTGAATTAACGAAGCCGGCTAAGTCCGGCATAGGTTTTTTCATTGTGAGGACGTAGTACCGACATACTCTGGTGACGCATCGACGTCACACCCCATTAAATGATCAACTTCATGTAAAACTTGAAGGTTTTGATCCAAAGTAGTAAAACTTGATGTAACTACTTCCCTTAATCAGGATGTTCAAAGTTAACAAGTTTTCAACTTATAGGTTGTAAGGACAGAGCACTCTGTTTTCAGCTGAATCAAGGCTGAAGTTAATCAGAGGTTAGAGGTTGAGTTCTTTCGAGGATGGGGTCATATGATACATTTCTGTAAAGCTTTGGAAGAGCTTTACATCTTTTCTGTTGAGGTCCAGAGGTGTTTCAACCCTTAACAAATCGAAAAATGCAGGAGAATTGAAACTGTCCAGAAAACAGGACATGGTAAAGACTCTCTGTAAACTCTCTGTAAATTGAGCATAACTTCCTGCATAAAATTCTAAAAATAGAAAATGAGATAGTTAGGGAAATCTTATGAGATGGGTTACAACTTTGTAACAGAAATTTTTGTCAGGTTAGGAACAGAATTAGCTGGGATTCTTGGATCAAATCAGTACCTAAAGCAGGGAGGTGCTGTCCAATTTTCTCCAGAAATTCTGTTAACTTTGACATCTCATAACTTTTGAACCAGGACAGATCATAGGCCAAGAAACTACTTTCTGGAAAGCTATTGAAGTTAGCTTTATCTTTGATGTTGAGCTCCAGAATTGGTTTTGCTTTAACAGAGCCTAAATCAGGTTGAAATGGAAACTGGTCAGAGCTGTCATGCAGCCAGCAGATCAGCAGTCAAATTTGTTTAAATTTGAACTGTATTTCCAAGTTTTGTGGATTTAATAACACGTATTTTGTTATAACTCAATGGTTTACTTTTTAAATAAATATTTGACATTTCTCAAATATGTTTTTACAGATGACAGCAGACAAACAGTTGGAGAACGGGTGGGTGGTATCCCACTGTTCTCACCACAGCGGTTTTCCGGAGGCATTGAGGCAGATGCTTCAATATTTCGGATACAACCAGATGCCACAGTACTTCGCCAAGGAAGAAGGCGAAGAGGGGAACAAGACATGGACAATCCATGCCGAAGTCCCCGCAGGACCTACGCCACCCGGTTGGGTGCCGTTCACCGTCACGGTGAGAGGTAGACAGCCGGAAGGTAGGTGGCAAGTGGCAGCCCGTGACACCATGTCACGTTTCTGCCAACTACACGTGCAGGCTATGGAGGGCACTCCATACGCGCTCGTTCCGGTGGAGGGACAGGCTCACCATTTGTGGGAAGAGAGGTGCCTGGAGGCAACGGACCCGAGTTGCCCAAGGTACAACCCCGTGGAGGCAAATCTCAGCCTCCAGATGAGGGCGGGAAATGCCGTGATGGACAGCCAAGCTGTTCATACGGAGCATCTCGCCACGAAGCTGAAGGATAGCACGATCCGTGGAGACCATTTCGAGAGTGCTCACAGCGCACTCCGTAATGTGCTCCTTTCGACGATCAAGCGACTGAATGAACAGCACAATCAGTTGCATCATCTGAAGAAGGCAAAAAAGAAGAGCCGTGTCGACATCGCGGTGTTGCAGGAACTGGTACAGAATCTGACCCAGCAGAACGAGGACCTTACTCAAGAGCGAGACGACGCTATTGAGGAAAGGCAAGGCTGGGAAGAGGACTACAACCAGGCTATGGACGAGGTGCATGCATTGCAGGACCTCGTACCTCCGGTATTGGGCATACCGGTTGTCTTGGGCCTTCCAGCAATGGGAGAACCCGAGATGGGAGAGGAGGTGGTAGATCCAGAGCCACCAGCAGAGGTACCGGAGGAGGACGACCCGCAGGAGGTCGAGTTCTACTCCGAGTAGGGGGTTACAGTTGCCAAGTAGGGCAGCTAGGGTAGTGTAACCCAACTTTTGTAATCGGTGACATGTCGTGTAGGCAGTAGCGTATGTATAGGTAGTGACGACATGAGCATTACTTCTCGGAGAACCGAGAACAATGTATCTTGTATAAAGTTTATGCTTTATCAATATATATGAATGTTGTGCAAATAATTCATGTGTCACTTCAATACCTACTGTTGCATATGGAATTTTAAGTATGACATGTGCTAATCGCTGCTGTTTTGAATTTCAGAATGACTCGTACTTGTGCCAACCCGGACGTTGGGGGTACTAGCCAAGGGGGAGAGACCTCCCAACAGCCTCCCGAGAACTCCTCGGGACAACAGCAGCAACAACAACAGCAAACACCGCCACCGCCACTGCCAACAGTTACATTGGCCGACATCATCGCGGCAATGGCGGGTTCACACCAGCAGCACACGGAGTTGCTGCAAACTCTTATTGCCAATACGTCTCGCCCAGAGAGACGTCAAGACCGTGAGGAGCGTCAACAGAGCTCCTACTCCGACTTTCTGGCGACGCATCCCCCGGTATTCTCAAGGGCGGATGAACCTCTTGACGCGGACAACTGGCTCGGCACAATAGAGATAAAGTTCGGGCTGCTCCAGATAAGTGAGCAGCACAAGACTCAGTTCACGGTCCAGCAGCTCCAAGGATCCGCGAGCGCGTGGTGGGCCAACTTCTGTGCTTCACAGCCCACCGACCGAGTTATGACCTGGACGGAGTTCAGGACGGCCTTCAGGGCCTATCACATACCGCCAGGTCTAATGAAGAGGAAGACGCAGGAGTTCCTGCACCTGCAGCAAGGGAGCCGGAACGCGCTGGAATACTCCAGGGCGTTCAACGATATCGCGCTCTACGCGTCGTATCACGCATATACCGACGAGAAGCAGCGGGACCACTTTTACCAGGGGCTTAACCCGCTCCTGAAGGACAAGTTAGCAATGTTCAATCGCGGCAGCCTCAACGACATCATTGACGCTGCGATTGTTCAAGAGGACTCCGGCAAGGATTTGGTGGCGGCAGAGCGAAAGCGAAGCGCGCCGCAGAGCAGCAGAGAAGGAGGCGGTCCTTCTCAAAAGTTTCGGATGGTGAATCGCCCACCATCAGGTCCACGCTGGCAGCCACCCCAAAGGTCGATGCCTTTCCACAGTCGGCCGTACTCTTCACCGGCATTCAGGCCGGCAATGCCAGTACCACCACCGCAACAACAACAGCAACAGCGGACGATGCCGCGTGCGTATGCACCTCAGCAACGCATGCCGGGCTTTTGTCCCCCGAGCACTACACCAGCAGCGGCCACCTGTTACAAGTGTGGTCGTCCAGGACACTTCGCGAGCAGTTGCCCGGAGAGGCAAGGCGGCGGAGTTGCACCACCATTTCCGGGGAGGAATCAACCCCGGAACCCTACTAATGTGCGGCGGGCAAACCCTAGGCCTGGCACCGTCCACCAGCTTGCCATAGAGGACGTGCCGGAGGGTGATCCAATCCTTGCGGGTATGTTCCAACTCACCAGCATCCCGCCATCATATTGTTTGATTCTGGCGCCACGCATAATTTTATTAGCCAAGCTTTCATTGCTAAACACAGCATGCAAATACTACCCACCGATAGTCCAAATTTAATTTGTTCACCGGGTGGGAGGATTTCAGCAAGCGTAATGGTTTCCAAAACACCATTATGCTTAGCGGGTAGAGTCTACCCTACGTCTCTCATAATCTTAGAGGGACAAAAGGTCGATGTCATCCTAGGGATGTCGTGATTAACCCGCCACGGCGCTGTTTTAGACACCGTCCTTCGATTCGTGCACTTAAACTCAGAAGTGCACGGGTCTCACTCTTTATTTCTGGACAGTCCAGAAATAAAACTTCCAAGTGTCTATCAAGCCACAACCTTCAGACTGAAAGATATTCCAGTGGTCCGAGAGTTCCCTGACGTATTCCCGGACGATTTGCCAGGGATGCCGCCCGATAGAGAGGTGGAGTTCAAGATTGAACTTGCACCGGGAACCATGCCAATATCCCGAAGGCCGTACAAGATGGCGCCCAAGAAATTGGCTAAATTGAAGACCCAGCTAACGGACCTGCTAGAAAAGGGTTTTATTAGGCCGAGTTCCTCGCCATGGGGCTGTTCGGCATTATTTGTGAAGAAGAAGGATGAGACGTTACAGCTTTGCGTGGACTATCGTCCATTAAATGCCGTAACCATCAAGAACAAGTACCCGTTGCCATGGATCGACATGTTGTTTGATCAGTTGGTCGAAGCAAAGATCTTTTCCAAGATGGACTTAAGATCCGGGTACCATCAGATTAAGATAAGGGCTGAGTACATTCCAAAGACAGCTTTTTCGAAGAGGTACGGGCTTTATGAGTACCTAGTCATGTCCTTCGGCCTCACCAATGCTCCAGCTCATTTCATGTACTTAATGAACTAGGTATTCATGCCAGAGCTGGATAAGTTTGTCGTGGTCTTCATCGACGACATCCTGGTATATTCCAAGTCAGAGGAAGATCACAAGAAACATCTGCGTATAGTCTTGCAACGGCTGCGGGATCACAAGTTATACGCGAAATTCAGCAAATGCGAGTTCTGGATATCGCAAGTGCCTTTCCTAGGGCATATCATCTCAGCGGAGGGTATCGCTGTAGATCCGAGCAAGATCACTCAAGTGCTGAATTGGAAATCCCCGAGGACTGTTCACGAGGTATGGAGTTTCCTCGGACTCGCGGGATATTATCGGAGGTTCATTCTGAACTTCTCGAAGATTGCCAAGCCTATGACGGAGCTGCTGAAGAAGGCTACCAAATATGTTTGGAGTCCAGCGTGTGAAGCAGCATTCAAGGCTTTAGTCAAGAACCTGACATCAGCACTGGTTTTGGCGCAGCCAGACACAACAAAACCGTTCGATGTGTACTGCGATGCATCCGGCATTGGGCTCGGATGTGTGCTGATGCAAGACCGAAGAGTGGTCGCGTATGGGTCACGGCAGCTTAGAAACCATGAGCAGAATTATCCAACTCACGACTTGGAGCTCGCTGCCGTGGTACTTGCACTGAAAATGTGGAGGCACTACCTACTCGGTAACCTCGTACATTTATATACCGACCACAAAAGCCTCAAGTACATATTCACTCAGAAGGAGCTGAACATGAGGCAACGAAGATGGTTAGAACTGATAAAGGATTATGAAATAGAGATCCATTATCATCCGGGCAAGGCCAACGTAGTGGCAGATGCGCTGAGCCGCAAGTCACACGTCAACAATATGACCATCACACCCTTGGAAGAGAGCGAACCACCACTGCATGTGCCTCATCATGGAGCTCTCTACAAGTTTGCTTTGATCCCCACCATCCGTGAAGAGATAGCGGCAGCCCAGAAGAATGACAAGGGCATGTCACATTTGCGGAGACGTGTAGACAGTGGGGAGCTGAAATGTTTCCGGAAGGACGGAGACGGCGTCCTATGGTTCAAGGACCGGATCGTCGTACCCCGTAACCCGGAATTACGGAAGAAGATCTTTGATGAGGCTCACTTTTCAAAGTTTTCTATTCACCCCAGCAGCAACAAAATGTATCAAGAACTCAGAAGCAAGTTTTGGTGGACACAGATGAAGCGGGAGACTGCAAAATACGTGTCCGAGTGTGATACATGTCGAAGGGTGAAGGCAGACCATATGCGGAAACCGGGACTGCTGCAACCACTGGGCATTCCTGCCTGGAAGTGGGAGGACGTGAGCATGGACTTCATCGCCGGTTTACCCACCACTCTTCAAAAGCATGATTCTGTGTGGGTGATCGTCGATCGGCTCACCAAAGTTGCCCATTTCATACCGGTCAACACAAACTACAACGCCAAGAAGTACGCTGAACTGTACATCTCACGGATCCTATGCTTGTACGGCGTACCCCGTACCATCATATCGGATCGGGGCTCCCGTTTTTGGGAGCAGCTGCACGCTGCATTGGGGACGAAGCTGGTCCGTAGTTCAGCGTACCACCCGCAGATGGATGGGCAAACCGAGTGGGTAAATCAGATCCTAGAAGACATGCTACGAGCTTGCGCTATCAACCACGGCAAGAATTGGGATGATCACTTGCCGTTAGCCGAGTTCTCGTACAATAATGGTTACCAAGCAAGCATTAATATGGCGCCCTACGAGGCGCTATACGGGCGGAAATGTCGCACACCATTGAACTGGTGTGAGTCTGGCGAAAGGGTTACCTTCGGGATTGACCTTGTCAACAACGCGGAAGAAAAGGTTCGACTGATTCAAGCGAACCTAAAAGCCGCCCAATCCCGTCAGAAACAGGATGCGGACCGGAGGAGACGCCCATTACAATTCAAAGTGGGGGATCACGTATATCTACGTGTGTCTCCAATGAAGGGCGTAAACAGATTTGGGGTGAGAGGAAAATTGGCACCCCGATTCATCGGTCCATTCCAGATTGCCGAAAGATGTGGATCAGTAGCATACCGGCTGAAATTACCAGAAGCACTTTCCGGTGTGCACGACGTCTTTCACATTTCCCAGCTGAGGAAGTGTCTCAAGCTATCAACTACCGTTCAGCTGGAAGACATTGAAGAACTGCAACCAGATCTCACCTATCAGGAGGAACCGGTTCAGATTATTGACGAAAAGGCCCGAACCACACGCAGCCGTACGTTGTGGCTCTACAAAGTTCTATGGAGTAATCACTCCATGGACGAAGCGACATAGGAGAGTGAAGGATTTCTTCGTGCTAACTACCCCGACTTTTTCACGTCGCATATCCGGTAATTTTCCACCGTACTCTCTCTCATTTTCACCTTATAATCTCGGGACGAGATTCTTTTCAGGGGGAGGAATGTGAGGGCCTCAGTTTTTGACACATATTTGAGGTGTTCATCACCATACACACACACCTCATTTGAAGTAAGTTGATCAACACAAATGAAGAGCAAGTAACCACCATCAACATGCTCATTAGAGAACAAACTCACATATTGCAAAAGTGGTATTTCCCACATGTGATATGTAAAATCCCAAGAAAAGGGACTTGCAAAAACTTTTCTTCACCTCACAACACCACAGTTTTTATTGTGGACACCATAGGAAATGTTGTGAAGAGCAAGTAACCTCCATCAAAAGAATGATTAGAGGGGAAAGCCTTCACTTTCACAATGTAGGGTTTCTACACATGAGCATGAGAGGTTGAGCTCACCCCTAGGATTTGAAAAGTCTTGGGAAGGTTCAGTCCAAAGCTCATGCAAATTCAACAATTTTTGAGGCACTTTTGGGTTATTTCAAAAAGAGGCCAATTTGAATGTAAATTCAAATTGCAGCAACTTTCATCACCCAAATTTAAAAGTTAGCTCCATATCTATACTCAGCACATTTTTCTGAGTAAACCCACCAATTTTCATCTCCATTGGAGCTCATGTTGTCAAGAGCTAAATTTGCAAGAATTCAAAACTGAATTTGAATTTCAGTTTAAATATGAACCACATTTAACCAAACAAAGTTTGAATTTGAGAATTCAAATTCAAACAAAGACTTGGGAGCTAAGTCTCACATTAAATTGTGAGTAGCTGGTGGGATAATTAGCAAAAACAGAAAAGAAATATTAGGGAAAAAGAAGAAAGGGGGAGGCCCACAGGTCAGTGGCACACAGGAGGGGCAGTCGGTTGCTGCAGCCGACCCCGACTTCGCGCGCAAGCCAGGGAACGGCGGCAAGCCACCGAGGCATCGATCGGCCACCTCACGGTGCCAAACCGCGGCTTAAAGGCCAGCGCACAGCCCACACCGCCTTCCTCCTGCTTTCCAAACGAGAACCCCCCCCCCCCCTACCGAGCTCCTTCCTCGTTTCCGCGCGAGCACAGAAACGCCGCCCTCTCTGATCGCCGGCGTCCGGCCAGCACAGGCACGCTCGTGCCCGACGAGCCACACAAGAAAGGACCGCCTTAAGGTGCTGATTCTTCTAGTCCCTACCGTTCGTTATTTCATGGGCTGTCGAGGGAGTATTTCGCCGGGAAAGCTTCGGGTGTTTTGAGACCGAGCTCCCACAAAATCCCAAAATTCGTGGGGGTTAGCTCATCACCGGGAAAACCGAATCATGCACACGCTCTATACACGGCCACGACCACCTAGGATCGAAAACCAGTAAAAACCGTGGGCTAGGTTGACGGTTCTTTGAAGTTTTCTGAAGCACAGCCGATATCCGGCCTAGGTCGCCGGTGAGGTCATAGTTACCGCCGTTTTCACGGGGATCGGTGTCCATGTCCGTGACCAGCAGGTGTCAGCGGAGCTCCCCGAGCAAACCGCATCGAAAAAGGTGCGTGGGATGCCGAGTTCGACGTCGCCGGTGAGCTCCCGGCCGCTGTTGCCGTCGGGAGCCCTGTTCCGGCCATTGTCAAGCTCCGGGAAGGGCACCACAGTGTTCCCCAGGCCGGGATAGGCACAGGCGGCGAGAATCAGCAAGCTCCGAAGGCCGGAACCCCTCTCCGGCGAGAGCTCCGGCGAGCTCGGCGGCGGGGTCGCGCGGGTGGCCGGAGGAGAACGAAGGGGTAGGCCCCACGCGTCAGCGGCTGGAGATAAAGGGGTGGGATTCTCTGTGGTTCGGGATCCAGTGCGGCCGCGCGGGAAGAAGTCTGTGGCCCCGTGTGGCTCGGATCCAGCGGTCTACACGTGTACGTGGACCCACCCGCAGGATTTAAACATTTCTAGAATTTCCAGTTTTAGTGCAAACTTTAGAGCTCCATAACTTTTGCTAGGAAGCTCCAAATTTAGTGATTCAAATTGGGTTGGATTCATCTTTCCTAGCTCTGTCCAGACATACAACCCAATTTGTATGAAACCCATTAATTAATTCTGGAAAATTCTTTAAACTTTTCAGCAGAAGAATTTTAGAGGGAGTTTGGTTCATCCAAAAATCCCCAAATTTTGCCAGAATGTTCTTTAGGACATTAGTAAACCCCTGTAAAAGTTTCAGACCATTTGGAGTTGATTTGGTCAGAGCAATTCAAATTGGAAGGTGCTGTGTTCATTTGAATACAGAAACATTTTCAGAGAATTTCCAAAACTTGGAAATTCAATTCTGGGCAAACCTTGACTCCAAAAATGCTAGGAAAATTAATGCAAACTCTAGGAGCTATAATTGAAATTGTAGTTCACTAAGTTGGGTATGAACAGGGGTATTACCTCAGAATAAATTCTTCCTTGCTGATCTGCCAAGAGAATTATTCTGAGCAAACCACTCCATGAAAAGTGCTAATGTTTGGTCCAGAGAGTTTTCTTGTGACAAGGAACTCACACAAAAATTCTCAGCTCCATTGGAGCTCTAGATCACCCCTGTCCTGTTTAATCACTTAAGGGATTATTATGGAAAAGGGGGAAAACCACTTAGCATTTAACCATGTGATCAAATCCAAGCCAAACCACCAACACCAGTTCATATTTAAATTCTTAAACAAAGTTCCAGGTATTAGAGGCTGGTTATTAGAACTAATAGTAGAAGTCTTACTCTAAACTCACATTTGCATATAAATTAACATGTAGTATTTCATTAACGTGTAGCCGTTGAAGAAGAGACTCCGGAAGTGCTGGACTTCCTTCTTCCGGACGAAGAACTAACTCCTGACCAGCAGCAACAAGGCAAGCCCCGGTTTGCATTAACCCTTTTTAAAAGTTTTACTTTGTTTACATGTGTCATATGAAGTATGATTGTGCATTAGGTATAGGATGAATGAAACCCCACTTGCATAACCAAAGGTTCCTAAAAGAGTGAGGGTAGTGTCAAGGACCTCGAGTAGACAGGCTATGCTTAATGAGTCATAGGACTTCGGTACAAGTCGAGTAGTTGGAATCTACTCGTGAGATAGGCATTGGGACACACGGGTTCGGTTGAGTGATGTGAGATCACTTTAGTAATGAAAATGAGACTAGACAGGGGCTAGGGCGCAGCAAGAGGAGGTCTTGTGTGCGCAGCCCTGTCCGTGTCGATTGAGGACCGATCCGTGTGCGGCCCTGCTGAACAAGTATTGAACGTACCGAAGGCATATCGGATATATGGGCCCCGATAAACCGATGTAGCCTAAACCTCCGGGCGTCGAGGCATAGCACACCGATTTATAGGTGTAGGTTTAGGGCAGCAAGGTGGAAATCTGCCAACGGGCATAGAGAGATGCTCCGTGTGGGGAACCTCCTGCTTGTTTCGGTGCGACCGGTTCGACGTTTGGGCTGTTGGGTGAAAGGTTGTCCCGTACGACATCGAGCGAGCGTGCTGTGCAGCTCCACGGGTGGGCGTACGTGACGTGCTCTTTGGGTTTTCCCTGCAGGTGTATATCGAGTCGATTCGCCGTCCCTCGCGGTGACGAGTACTGCTTGTTCACAGCGTCGTAACGTAGATTAATGGATGAAATATGTTGATTCAATGATGCTGATTGATATAATTGTATTGCTACATGTGTGCCACCAAATACTGCTTACTAAATTTCAGATTTCATGAACTGTTAACTTGTTGCTAAAAGATGAACTAAGGATGAACTTGTAGGCGTGTCCTTTTGCTGAAATGTTACTAACCTATGTCTTGGTATACCTCATGTAGAGTTTCATGCCTAGGTGAGTCGGTTAAGCCTTGCTGAGCCTTCGTGCTCACGGTTGCTGCTTAAGTGTTTTTCAGGTGAGGAGCCACCCACGGACTCGGAGTACGGGTCCACCGGCGAGGGTTACCCTCCGTCGGGGACCACGGCTGAGTGGGAGCCGTACACGCCGCGCTGAGCTGAGACGTGCAGCTAGTGTGGGTTGCCCTAGGGCTGGGCAACCGACTTTTGCTAAATAGGCGGGCGTGAGTTGTATAGTGTAGTCTTCCGCTGTGTAATAGAACAATAGTTGTAACTGAAGTTTGTACCTGTTTGTACAGTTTCAGCTGTTTTTCCCATGTAATATATTGTGTTCTAATGACGTGTGCTGTCGGGTGTCGCATCGCGCGGCACCACCCTCTGCGATCCTGGATGAGCGGATTCCGGTCCGCCACATCCTGGTAGCAGAGCTGCAGTGGGGATAGCACAGTACTAAAGGACTGCATTATGGGAAAAACTTAGGTATGCGGTGAGGATTCGGTAGCTGCCCAAGTAAGGACTATATTAGCATAGTTACTTAAAGTGACAAAGACTAACTTATGTGTTATAATTCTGAATTTCAATTATGTAACGACGCACCTACGCTCTGGTAAGTATGGTAAGGAACGCCACCGAAAGCGGTTCAATTTCGGTTAGCTCTCCCTGACGAGGAACGTGGTTCAGGGATTGATCTCACAGCTTGGTGTGAGATGTCAATATGAATCTCTTGGACTCTTCATGTCCCTGAGTTCATATGAAACGCTGATCCCTAGCATGCATTAGGCAAGTAAGCGGAGACCCCATCGCGTGGTCAGTAACGCGAGAGTGTGTTCGTCTGGAAATAGCCCAGGAGGACATACGCAGCGCTTGCCATCGGCGTGCCCTGCAGGGCAGTAGGTGGTATCTGTTGGGTTGATAACATTCCCAACCGTGACGACCCGTTCATGACATACTCGGGTTCCCCGTCGTGTGGTGTTGAAACACGATCACGTGCCTTGAGACGTGACTTAGCTCAAGGACGGCCGTATGACAATGATACGGGCGTTTGTATTTACTTTTAAATATGGAACTGCCTGAAATGAACAACCTTTGAGTGCACCATCATTGTGTGGTCTTCTGCAGGTACTAACCACGTATGTATCCGTGCAGAAAACGTGTGCGAGAGACCGTTTAGTGCCACACTCGAGACGTATATGCCGGTATGATCCGGTTAGGATTTTCTTTTGTGAGGAACGTAGCACCGAGATATTGTAGGCATATGCATGAGTATAATGATAACAAAGAATTAAAATCTATAGGTTCAACATTTAGGACCCTGGTTGGGTGTAAGAATGGGATAGTGATGATTGTAGTTCCAAAAAGACTGAAAAACAGAGTGCTCTGTTTTGGACAGCAAGTTTGCTGATCTTCAACAGGGCATAACTCACAGGTCTTTTAGCCGAGAGAGGTGTGCTACATAGCTCTGGAAAGGTATTGAAGTACTCTACAACTTTGTTGTAGACTTCCAGAGCTGAAACTCACCTTAAGATGGCTTAAAGCCCAGAGAAATGTAAACTGTCCAGAACCAGGGCAGAGTAAAACATCCTCTGAACTGATCTGTTTTTCAATTATAACTCCCAGTAGAAAAATCTTAAATTGTCATATAATACATCCTTAGAAAGAGTAGAAGATGTGCGACATCTTTGCAATTCAAAGTTTCTGAAGTTTCAGCACAGAATTTAGTGGAAATCAGGGTTGGAAACGGCCACTTCCAAGGGAGGTGCTGTTAAAATCCTTCCAGAAATTCTGCTAACTTTGAATTAACATAACTTTTTAATCAAAGCTGATCTGGGGGCAAATGAGTACTCGTTGGAAAGATACTGAAGTTAACTTGAACTTTGGTATTCAACTTGAGTCATGAAGATGCACAGAACCAGATCAAAACTTGGAATAGGTAGAAACTGGTCATTCTGACAGAAGAATGACAGTTGAACTCATTGAAGGGTGTTGTACCCTAAGGGTGTTATATGTGATGACAACGCAATAATAATGTCTCGTAGAGACCAAACCCAGTTATGGTGAGCTTCCAAAGAGGGGGTTCATCAAGTTGGATTAAACTAACTTGTGTTTGGTCTGGTAATGGTGTAGCTTGTGCAAAGTTATTACATTATCTACTTACGAGATATTTCGCATGTTTGGTTGTCATAATGTTTTTACGCCCAGTTCTATTGGACTGCATGCAAAATGTTGCGGGACTGATGTTTAATGTCGTATGGTTGCAGATGGTTCGTACTAGGACCACGCACGAGGTTGGTGGCTCTAGCCAAGGTGGAGGCGATGACTCCCAGCCACCGGCCTACGACAGCACCCCGCAGCAGCAGCCACCACCGCCACCTCCGCTTACTCTAGCGGATGTGATAGCGGCATTGGTGGGAGGTCGTGAGGAGCAGACCGACCTGCTCCGCACGATCGTGCAGAATATGTCCCAGGCGGGAGGACGTCAAGAGCGAGGGCCTCGCGAGCCCCGCGAAGTGTCGTACTCGGATTTCATGAGTACGCACCCTCCAGTGTTCACCGAAGCCGAAGAACCACTGGAGGCGGACAACTGGCTGCGGACTATCGAGTCCAAGTTCGGGCTGCTCCAGTGTACGGAGCGGCAGAAGACGCTGTTCGCAGCACAGCAGCTCCACGGTGCCGCTGGTGCGTGGTGGGCGAATTATGTCGCCTCACGTCCGGCTGGCCATGCCGTGGAATGGCAAGAGTTCCGGGAGGCGTTCCGCGCCTATCACATTCCTCCCGGGATAATGAAGAGGAAGTTCCAAGAGTTTTTGGAACTGAAGCAGGGCGGGAGGAGTGCCCACGACTACTCCCGTGCCTTCAACCATCTGGCGCAGTATGCGTCAGACTACATCTCCACGGAGGAGAAGAAGAGGGAGCACTTCTATCGGGGGTTACACCCCGAAATGAAGACCCACCTCGTACATTGGAACCGCGGCACATTCAACGACTTAGTCAATGCCGCCATCATGCAAGAGGACGCTCAGCGGGAGTTAGCAGCTGAGCAGAGGAAGCGCAGCGCTCCACCCAGCGGTGGGAGTGGCGCTCCCCAGAAGTACCGTATGGTGTATCGGACACCATCCGGGCAGCAGTGGCGTCCACCGGCGCGACCTCAGCAGTTTGGGGGACGTTCGTTCCAAGCACCCCCGTTCCGTCCGCCGATGCCACCACCAAGACAGCAGCAGCAGACGATACCCCGGGCGTTTCCACCGCCACAACGCGCCCCGGGTTTCCGTCCACCGATTAGCGGGGGACAGCCCCGTTTCACCTGCTTCACGTGTGGCCAGGCGGGCCACTTCGCGAAGGACTGTCCCCAGGGGCAGCAGAGCAGCGGGCAAGCCCAGTTCCAGGGCGGTGCTCGAGGCCGACCTCCGGCGAAGAAGGTTGGTCAGCGGACTGGAGGCGTCCGCAACCTCGACAATGAGGACGCCCCAGAGGGAGACAACGTGCTGGCGGGTACGTTTACTCTCAACCATCAAGCCATAGTCATATTATTTGATTCGGGTGCAACCCACAGTTTTATAAGTGCATCCTATGTGGCTAAACATCAATTGCAAGTCTTCCCAACCGACTGCACTTATATGATCTGCTCACCGGGAGGGAAGATTTCAGCTAATATGATGATTCCAAAGGCACCTCTGTGCTTAGGTGGGAAACTATATCCCACCACCTTGATAATCCTTATGGGACAAAAGATTGATGCAATCTTAGGGATGTCATGGCTGCGATACCATGGTGCTGTCCTAGAGACTCGGACACGGACGGTTCACTTAAATTCTCCATTACACCGTCCGCATTCCATGGTGTTAGACACGCCAGTCCGGGAAGTTTTAGCAATTAATAATGCTGAAGTTCTCAAGTTAGAAGACATCCCCGTAGTCCGGGAGTATCCCGACGTGTTCCCGGACAATCTTCCGGGCATGCCACCTGAGCGGGATGTCGAGTTCAAGATTGAACTTGCACCCGGGACTACGCCCATATCACGGAGACCATACAAGATGGCTCCAAATGAGCTGGCGGAACTGAAAGAACAGCTCAATGATCTGTTGAGCAAGGGTTTCATTAGGCCGAGTTCCTCGCCTTGGGGATGTTCGGCGCTATTTGTAAAGAAGAAGGATGAAACCCTGAGGCTGTGTGTGGATTACCGGCCGCTCAACGCCGTCACCATCAAGAATAAGTACCCACTGCCCCGTATTGACATCTTGTTTGATCAACTGGTGGGGGCAAGTGTATTCTCAAAGATGGACCTTCGCTCTGGATATCACCAGATCAAGATCCGGGCGGAGGATATCCCGAAGACGGCGTTCTCGACGAGATATGGCTTATACGAATATCTCGTCATGTCCTTTGGTCTCACAAATGCTCCAGCCCATTTCATGTATCTCATGAACTCGGTGTTCATGCCGGAGCTGGACAAGTTCGTGGTAGTGTTCATCGACGATATCTTGGTTTACTCCAAGACAGAAGCCGAGCATGCCGAACACTTACGGATCGTTCTTCAACGATTGCGAGACCACAAGCTCTATGCCAAGTTCAGCAAATGCGAATTTTGGATCAGCCAAGTGCCATTCTTGGGACATATCATCTCAGCTGAAGGCATTGCGGTTGACCCAAGTGAAATAGAGCAAGTGTTGAAATGGAAAGCTCCCACTTCAGTCCATGAAGTCAGAAGCTTCCTCGGGTTAGCGGGATACTACCGGAGGTTCATTCCGAGCTTCTCCAAGCTCGCTAAGCCGATGACAGAGTTGCTGAAGAAAGGGACAAAATATGTTTGGAACACGGCGTGTGAAGGAGCGTTCCGAACATTGGTGAAGCATCTCACAACAGCCCCGGTATTAGATCAGCCGGATGCAACAAAGCCCTTCGACGTGTATTGTGACGCGTCCGGTATTGGGCTCGGCTGCGTGTTGATGCAGGAAGGACGTGTGGTCGCTTATGGCTCACGCCAACTTCGGAACCATGAGCAGCACTACCCGACTCACGATCTTGAACTTGCTGCCGTGGTGTTGGCGCTGAAAATGTGGAGGCACTATCTCCTGGGGAACTTGGTGCATCTCTACACCGACCACAAGAGCTTGAAATACATTTTCAGCCAGAAGGAGCTGAACATGAGGCAGAGGAGGTGGTTAGAACTGATCAAAGATTATGAGATTGAGATCCATTACCACCCCGGCAAGGCGAATGTGGTTGCCGACGCGCTGAGTCGGAAATCGCATGTCCATAACCTCACCATTACACCGGTGGAGGAGGAAGAGCCAAGTTTATACTTGGTTCCTTATGGATCGCTGTACAACCTTGCCCTCATCCCTACTATTAGGAAGGACATCATTGCAGCTCAGAAAACGGATAAAGGCATGGCACATCTCCGGAGACGGATAGACAATGGAGAAATTAAATGGTTCCGGAAAGATGATGAGGGGACGCTGTGGTTCAGTGACCGCATAGTCGTACCCCGAGATATGGACTTGAGGAAAAAGATCCTCGATGAAGCTCACTTGTCTAAATACTCCATTCATCCGGGCAGCAACAAAATGTACCAAGATTTGAAAAAGAAATTTTGGTGGACACGGATGAAGCGGGAGGTAGCTAAGTACGTATCCGAGTGCGATACGTGTAGACGAGTGAAAGCTGATCACATGAAGAAATCAGGGCTGCTGCAACCCCTGAAGATCCCGGCATGGAAATGGGAAGATGTGAGCATGGATTTCATTGTGGGATTACCCCTAACAGCCAACAAGCATGATTCCATATGGGTAATCGTTGATCGGTTAACCAAGACGGCTCACTTCATTCTGGTGAATACACGTTACAATGCCGGCAAATATGCGGAGCTATACATAGCGAAGATTCTATGCCTATACGGGGTACCCAAGACCATTGTCTCAGATTGAGGTGCATTATTTGTATCTCGCTTTTGGGAGCAGCTACACGCTGCATTGGGTACTAAGTTGATCAGGAGCTCCGCTTATCACCCTCAGACAGATGGCCAGACAGAAAGGGTGAATCAAGTCCTGGAAGACATGTTGAGAGCATGTGCCATCCACCATGGTAGGAATTGGGATGATCACCTACCATTGGCGGAATTCTCGTACAACAACGGTTATCAGGCGAGTATCAAGATGGCACCCTATGAAGCTCTCTACGGTCATAAATGCCGCACCCCATTAAATTGGTGCGAGTCCGGTGAAAGGGTCACATTCGGGGTTGATGTGGTGAACGACGCCGAGGAGCGCGTTCGGACAATTCAAGCTAATTTGAAGGCCGCTCAATCCCGACAGAAGAGCTACGCTGATAAGAGGCGTAGGCCGTTGCACTTTGACGTTGGGGAACACGTGTACCTTCGCGTGTCTCCGATGAAGGGCGTGCACCGGTTCGGTGTGAAGGGGAAGCTCGCTCCCCGTTTCATTGGACCCTACGCTATCACCGAGAAGTGTGGACCAGCAGCGTATCGATTGGAGCTACCGGCATCTCTGACTGGTGTCCATGATATTTTCCATGTTTCGCAACTGCGAAAATGCTTGAAGCATACAGCTGCTGTTCCTACCGAAGACATCGGCGAGCTGAAACCGGATTTAACATATGATGAATATCCGGTGGGAATTCTTGATGAGAAAGCTAGGACCACACGCAGCAGAACGTTGTGGTTCTACAAAATACTCTGGAGCAACCACACCGCCGAAGAAGCGACGTGGGAGAGCGAGGAGTTCCTTCGCTCAAATTACCCGGAGTTTATGGCTTCTCAACACGGGTAAGTCCCTATTACATCGCTATCTCTTCTTTTATAATCTCGGGACGAGATTCTTTTAAGGGGGGAGGGATGTAAAATCCCAAGAAAAGGGACTTGCAAAAACTTTTCTTCACCTCACAACACCACAGTTTTTATTGTGGACACCATAGGAAATGTTGTGAAGAGCAAGTAACCTCCATCAAAAGAATGATTAGAGGGAAAAGCCTTCACTTTCACAATGTAGGGTTTCTACACATGAGCATGAGAGGTTGAGCTCACCCCTAGGATTTGAAAAGTCTTGGGAAGGTTCAGTCCAAAGCTCATGCAAATTCAACAATTTTTGAGGCACTTTTGGGTTATTTCAAAAAGAGGCCAATTTGAATGTAAATTCAAATTGCAGCAACTTTCATCACCCAAATTTAAAAGTTAGCTCCATATCTATACTCAGCACATTTTTCTCAGTAAACCCACCAATTTTCATCTCCATTGGAGCTCATGTTGTCAAGAGCTAAATTTGCAAGAATTCAAAACTGAATTTGAATTTCAGTTTAAATATGAACCACATTTAACCAAACAAAGTTTGAATTTGAGAATTCAAATTCAAACAAAGACTTGGGAGCTAAGTCTCACATTAAATTGTGAGTAGCTGGTGGGATAATTAGCAAAAACAGAAAAGAAATATTAGGGAAAAAGAAGAAAGGGGGAGGCCCACAGGTCAGTGGCACACAGGAGGGGCAGTCGGTTGCTGCAGCCGACCCCGACTTCGCGCGCAAGCCAGGGAACGGCGGCGAGCCACCGAGGCAGCGATCGGCCACCTCACGGTGCCAAACCGCGGCTTAAAGGCCAGCGCACAGCCCACGCCGCCTTCCTCCTGCTTTCCAAACGAGAACCCCCCCTAACGAGCTCCTTCCTCGTTTCCGCGCGAGCACAGAAACGCCGCCCTCTCTGATCGCCGGCGTCCGGCCAGCACAGGCACGCTCGTGCCCGACGAGCCACACAAGAAAGGACCGCCTTAAGGTGCTGATTCTTCTAGTCCCTACCGTTTGTCATTTCATGGGCTGTCGAGGGAGTATTTCGCCGGGAAAGCTTCGGGTGTTTTGAGACCGAGCTCCCACAAAATCCCAAAATTCGTGGGGGTTAGCTCATCACCGGGAAAACCGAGTCATGCACACGCTCTATACACGGCCACGACCACCTAGGATCGAAAACCAGTAAAAACCGTGGGCTAGGTTGACGGTTCTTTGAAGTTTTCTGAAGCACAGCCGATATCCGGCCTAGGTCGCCGGTGAGGTCATAGTTACCGCCGTTTTCACGGGGATCGGTATCTATGTCCATGACCAGCAGGTGTCAGCGGAGCTCCCCGAGCAAACCGCATCGAAAAAGGTGCGTGGGATGCCGAGTTCGACGTCGCCGGTGAGCTCCCGGCTGCTGTTGCCGTCGGGAGCCCTGTTCCGGCCATTGTCATGCTCCGGGAAGGGCACCACAGTGTTCCCCAGGCCGGGATAGGCACAGGCGGCGAGAATCAGCAAGCTCCGAAGGCCGGAACCCCTCTCCGGCGAGAGCTCCGGCGAGCTCGGCGGCGGGGTCGCGTGGGTGGCCGGAGGAGGACGAAGGGGTAGGCCCCACGCGTCAGCGGCTGGAGATAAAGGGGTGGGATTCTCTGTGGTCCGGGATCCAGTGCGGCCGCGCGGGAAGGAGTCTGTGGCCCCGTGTGGCTCGGATCCAGCGGTCGACACGTGTACGTGGACCCACCCGCAAGATTTAAACATTTCTGGAATTTCCAGTTTTAGTGCAAACTTTAGAGCTCCATAACTTTTGCTAGGAAGCTCCAAATTTAGTGATTCAAATTGGGTTGGATTCATCTTGCCTAGCTCTGTCCATACATACAACCCAATTTGTATGAAACCCAATAATTAATTCTGAAAAATTCTTTAAAGCTTTTCAGCAAAAGAATTTTAGAGGGAGTTTGGTTCATCCAAAAATCCCCAAATTTTGCCAGAATGTTCTTTAGGACATTAGTAAAGCCCTGTAAAAGTTTCAGACCATTTGGAGTTGGTTTGGTCAGAGCAATTCAAATTGGAAGGTGCTGTGTTCATTTGAATACAGAAACATTTTCAGAGAATTTCCAAAACTTGGAAATTCAATTCTGGGCAAACCTTGACTCCAAAAATGCTAGGAAAATTCATGCAAACTCTAGGAGCTATAATTGAAATTGTAGTTCACTAAGTTGGGTATGAACAGGGGTATTACCTCAGAATAAATTCTTCCTTGCTGATCTGCCAAGAGAATTATTCTGAGCAAACCACTCCATGAAAAGTGCTAATGTTTGGTCCAGAGAGTTTTCTTGTGACAAGGAACTCACACAAAAATTCTCAGCTCCATTGGAGCTCTAGATCACCCCTGTCCTGTTTAATCACTTAAGGGATTATTATGGAAAAGGGGGAAAACCACTTAACATTTAACCATGTGATTAAATCCAAGCCAAACCACCAACACCAGTTCATATTTAAATTCTTAAACAAAGTTCCAGGTATTAGAGGCTGGTTATTAGAACTAATAGTAGAAGTCTTACTCTAAACTCACATTTGCATATAAATTAACATGTAGTATTTCATTAACGTGTAGCCGTTGAAGAAGAGACTCCGGAAGTGCTGGACTTCCTTCTTCCGGACGAAGAACTAACTCCTGACCAGCAGCAACAAGGCAAGCCCCGGTTTGCATTAACCCTTTTTAAAAGTTTTACTTTGTTTACATGTGTCATATGAAGTATGATTGTGCATTAGGTATAGGATGAATGAAACCCCACTTGCATAACCAAAGGTTCCTAAAAGAGTGAGGGTAGTGTCAAGGACCTCGAGTAGACAGGCTATGCTTAATGAGTCATAGGACTTCGGTACAAGTCGAGTAGTTGGAATCTACTCGTGAGATAGGCATTGGGACACACGGGTTCGGTTGAGTGATGTGAGATCACTTTAGTAATGAAAATGAGACTAGGCAGGGGCTAGGGCGCAGCAAGAGGAGGTCTTGTGTGCGCAGCCCTGTCCGTGTCGATTGAGGACCGATCCGTGTGCGGCCCTGCTGAAC
Source organism: Neostapfia colusana (assembly GCA_030760725.1). Classification (NCBI taxonomy): domain Eukaryota; kingdom Viridiplantae; phylum Streptophyta; class Magnoliopsida; order Poales; family Poaceae; genus Neostapfia; species Neostapfia colusana. Next base: position 94,289,628 of record JASWHV010000007.1, on the reverse strand, counting down.
AAGTATTGAACGTACCGAAGGCATATCGGATATATGGGCCCCGATAAACCGATGTAGCCTAAACCTCCGGGCGTCGAGGCATAGAACACCGATTTATAGGTGTAGGTTGAGGGCAGCAAGGTGGAAATCTGCCAACGGGCATAGAGAGATGCTCCGTGTGGGGAATCTCCTGCTCGTTTCGGTGTGACCGGTTCGACGTTTGGGCTGTTGGGTGAAAGGTTGTCCCGTACGGCATCGAGCGAGCGTGCTGTGCAGCTCCACGGGTGGGCGTACGTGACGTGCTCTTTGGGTTTTCCCTGCAGGTGTATATCGAGTCGATTCGCCGTCCCTCGCGGTGACGAGTACTGCTTGTTCACTGCGTCGTAACGTAGATTAATGGATGAAATATGTTGATTCAATGATGCTGATTGATATAATTGTATTGCTACATGTGTGCCACCAAATACTGCTTACTAAATTTCAGATTTCATGAACTGTTAACTTGTTGCTAAAAGATGAACTAAGGATGAACTTGTAGGCGTGTCCTTTTGCTGAAATGTTACTAACCTATGTCTTGGTATACGTCATGTAGAGTTTCATGCCTAGGTGAGTCGGTTAAGCCTTGCTGAGCCTTCGTGCTCACGGTTGCTGCTTAAGTGTTTTTCAGGTGAGGAGCCACCCACGGACTCGGAGTACGGGTCCACCGGCGAGGGTTACCCTCCGTCGGGGACCACGGCTGAGTGGGAGCCGTACACGCCGCGCTGAGCTGAGACATGCAGCTAGTGTGGGTTGCCCTAGGGCTGGGCAACCGACTTTTGCTAAATAGGCGGGCGTGAGTTGTATAGTGTAGTCTTCCGCTGTGTAATAGAACAATAGTTGTAACTGAAGTTTGTACCTGTTTGTACAGTTTCAGCTGTTTTTCCCATGTAATATATTGTGTTCTTATGACGTGTGCTGTCGGGTGTCGCATCGCGCGGCACCACCCTCTGCGATCCTGGATGAGCGGATTCCGGTCCGCCACATGATATAGAAGCGCTGGGCATATGAAAACTCCTACACATTGCTAAGGATGTCCATGCCAAGTTTCACCCAAATTCAAAACCTTTTTGAGGTCATTTTGGGTATAGTTAGAAAGAGGGCAGTTTGAAACCATATTCAAATTCATACTGTTTTTATCCCATGAATTAAAAAGTGGGAGACATATTCTTATCCAGCACATTTTTGTGAGCTCAAACTCCAATTTTCACTCCATTTGTAGTTGATCTTCACATGAGCTAAGTGGGACAAATTCAAACTTTATTTGAATTCCAAACTGAACTTGTGCTGAAATTCATTCAAACCAAACTCAATTTGAATTCTAATCAATTCAAATGGCTCATGGGTGAATAATTTGAATCACCAGGGGTATTATGGGGCTCACTGTTTACAACAGTGATTAGGAGTAAATTTTAGAGGTTAAAACCCCGGGTGGGACCCACATGTCATAGAGAGAAGGAGGGAAAACTTGCACACAAAGTCAAAGCCTCGGTGGGAAATTCCACCGAGCAGCTGTTGGCTGTGCCACCGAGCAGCCACCGGCGCCACCAGCTGCTTCCCCTCTACGCGCGCTGGTGCCCAAGGCGGCTTACTCACGCCTCCACGCGACCGGCACCGCCTCAGCCCGAGCAGGAGTCGGCTGGCTTTATCTCCTCGCGTGTGAACCCGAGCAGCGGCAGTTCTCCCCGCAGCTCACTGCTCGATTGGGAAAACCAGCAAACGATCTCCTCCTTCGTTCCTGAGCTGCTAGATAGCAACCTGAGATCGCCCTCTACCTCCCCAATGCCAGAAACCCCGAGCTCCAACCTCCTTTGCCCGAAAACGATCGCCACCGCGGCGACCTAGCCTCAGCCGAGAGTCAGGCGCCCGTGGAAAGTGTTCCACAGGCGTTTTCACGTTCCAGCAAGAGAGGCAACAGGAGCACGCGACCATCGTTCTGCTCTCCTCCAAGTTTGGAAGCAAACCGTGAAGAATCCACGGCGAATTCTCAGTTTTTGCTCCGGCGACCTTAAACTGAGCATCCGGTATGGATTCTTCAAATTCTCGCTCTACGATCCTTCTCTAGCTATCAAATCTTGCACATAGACGCTGGACTAGCCAGCGATCAAGTTCTTTTCTGCATCCGTGGCGTGAAACTGTCTAGGAGTGACGAATTTCGAGCTCGATCAAGGGCGGTCATGGCGGAGACAATCGGTCACACGGTGCCGACCGACTTGCCGCCATCCCTGAACCCTTTTGACACCTCGTCGAGCTTCCTAGAGATACACTGATGCTGTTGGACCGATTGTTCGAGGTTTTGGCGGGTTAGAACTCACGGCCGATGGCGCCGAACCTCAACCGAGGCCGCGGCACGTCGCAGGGCTATTTCCGGTCACCGCCAGCCCGAACTGACACCACCGACGTGTTCCTCGATGTCGACAACCCCCTGGCGGCGAGTTTCAGACCATGGGGTGGCCGGCAGCGGCGAGCTGGCGAGCTCCGGGTTCTGCTCCGGCGAGGGGCGGCGGCGCGGGCGCGCGGGCGCGTCGAGAGGTAGACGAAGCCGGCTGGCCCACGCTTCAGCGGCTCAAAATTTGAAATCGGGATCGGGTGTGGTTAGGATCGGATGTGGTGGCGCGCAAAGATCCTGTGGGCCGCAGTGTGCGGTCGCCTCGGCGCTCAACACGTGTCCCCGCGGGCCTCGGCAGATTTAAACTTTTCCCCCGATTTTCAGATTTCATTCAAAATTCAAATCCTTATAACATTGGCTACAAAGCTCCAAATCGAGTGAACCAAATTTTTTTGGATTCAGCTCTCTGAGAACTTTCCAGAAAATAAAGTTTCACTTCATGAAAACCCTTATTTCGCCATAATTAATTCCTCAAATTTTAAACTGTTTGGAATTTTAACTGGAGAATCATTTGGAGGAAAAGCCTGAATTTTTGCTGGAATGTTCACCAATATATCCTTGAAAGACCATAAAAATTTCAGATCCAATTGAGCTCATTTGATCCACCTAATGGTGTGATTAGTGAAACTGTTCCAGAGAAAATAGAAAATCTTCAGAAACATTTTCAGAATTTTCTCTGAAATTGTTTAGCTCATATCTTTAGTTAGGAACCTTCAAATTAAGTGAGACCAACTCCATTAGAACCCTCTAAAAATCTAGTTTTCAGAAAGTCATAGTTTGTTTCATGAAAATCCTTAGAACACCCTAAAAGCCTTAAATTAATGTCAAGTGCATAATTAATTGTGGAGGGCTCAAATGAGCCTTTCTGCAACTAAAACTTGACCAAGTCTCTGTTTAGGTTGTAACCAAGCCTCAGTAAAAGTTTCACAGTCATTGAGTTTGTCTAGTGGGATTTATAAGCTTCACAAGTGCAAACTTAATACAAATGCAGTTAAATTGATACATGTACTTCTGCTATCATGTGGTCGCTAAGGTCGAGGAGGAACCCGAAGTCCTAGACTTCGTTACCCCGGAGGAACAGCTAGCCTACGACCAAGAGCAGCAAGGCAAGCTCCGGTTTGCATTAACCTTTTTACAAAGTTTTACTGTTTTGAGCACTTACTTGATTATTAGGATTCTTTGCATTAGAGTCTTGTTTGGAAACCCAATTGCATGGCCAAGAAAACCATGGGTTGGGTTTAGGATTGCAAACCCTGTTGGCTACTGCAATGCTAAGATAGTGTAGGATTCGGTACAAGTCGAGTAGTTGGAACTACTCGCGAGCATAGGTTAGAGGCACTCGACTCGGGTAGAGATAGCACATGATACACATGGCAAGAAAGATGAGACCGAGCGGAGAGTAAGGGCAGCAGGACTTTGGGGCCTGTGTGCTGTAGCTCCGCTTGTGTCGATTGAGGACCGAGCTGTGTGCGGGCCTGTTGAACAAGCTAGAACAGTACAGAAGACTTACCGGCTATATGGGAACCGGGAAACCGATGTAACTCGGGTAGCTGGGTATTGGGGCATTGCCCGTTGTTCAGAGGGTAGGTTGAGAGCTCTAGGTGTAAATCCCCTGGCGGCACTGAGATGCGCGTGCAGAGACCTCTTGCTCTGGACGATGGGACCGGTTCAATATTTAGCTGACGGGCGAAAGGTTTTTGCGTACGGCGTCCGTGATGGTTGTTGTAGGCAACATCGAGTACGGGCGTACATGACGGGTTGTTCGGGTAACCCTGCAGGTGTAAATCGATTATAATCACCGTCCCTCATGGTCAGTGAGTACCACTTGTTCACTGTACCGTGACGTAGAAAGAACAGGCTAGTTACATGTTAAAATGGTGCTGATTGAAAGATGGACTTGATTGCTAATGATTTGCTGTAATTTAGAGCTAACTAAAGCACCTTTCAACTTTGGGAAAAGTACATGAGAGAAATGTGTTTCTTGTTTGATTGCGGCTCTCTCATGTGCCTTAGCGTAAGGTTCTCCACAACCTGCTGCTAAAACTTGAAAATAAGGTTCTACTAATTAGGCGAGTCCTTGCAAATGATTTTTTTTTACCTCAGGTAACCTATCAACCCTCATGTAGAAGTTCCATGTTTAGGAGAGACTTGTCAGACTTGCTGAGCCTTCGTGCTTACTGCTTGTGTTTGAAGCTTTTGCAGGGTTCTATGAGGAAGGGGCTCCCGAAGAGGAGACGGAACCCCAGGAGGGGAACCCCGTCAAGTGGGAGCGGTGCACGCCGTAGAGTTAGTGTGCGTGTGTGCTAGCAAGGACACGTTCAAGGGCTGAACGTAAACTTGATGCGTAGTCTACGCCCGTGAGTGTAGACTTGACATATTTTGCTGTAAACATGTTCATAAACTACTTTATGTAATATAAACTTTGCTTCCGCTTCGTACCTTTGATGTGTGTTATCCGGTGCTGTGCAACGCAGTACCCCTCAGCGTGATCCTGGCTCGACAAGACCGTGGGGTCGTGTCACCGTGGGGCCGGACCTCCCTCTTGTCATAGGAGAGCTCCGGGTCCGCCGCGTCGCCGGCAGAGCCGGACCTCCCTTCTCCGCAGGGAGAGCTCCGAAGGATCCACGTGTCCAGCGGGACCGTACCTCCCTCTCCTCAGAGGAGAGCTCCGGGCCCGCCACGTGGCCAGCAGAGCCGGACCTCCCTTCTCCGCAGGGAGAGCTACGAAGGCTCCACGTGTCCAGCGGGGCCGGACCTCCCTCTTCTCAAAGGAGAGCTTCGGGCCCACCACGTGGCCAGCAGAGCCGGACCTCCCCCCTCCGCTGGGGGAGCTCCAAAGGTTCGACGTATCCAGTGGGGCCGGACCTCCCTCTCCTCAGAGGAGAGCTCCAGGCCTGCCACGTGGCCAGCAGAACAGCGCTACCTGCCCCTGCACGGTAGGCAGCAAGAGTAAAGACACGCCATACCTTGTCCGTACAAGGTATTCATGACGCGGAGCATGCCGCTGTCAGGTGTCGTTGCGCCCAGTCGCACCGCAGTGAAGACTGGCGCGCCGCGTCAGAAGCTCTACACCAATAAACACAGAGACAAGACATCCCCTGCCGCCCCTACCGTCATCAACCACTACGCCTAGCTTGCGGCGTGGACAGGGCGGCAAGACGAAGACTCTGAAGCCCTCGCCAGAGACAACTACCGGTGTAACTGCAGGATACGGTAGATGGCAGGCAATCTCCCCAGGACCACCTGTCGGGTCCCGAGCCCACCTTGTAAGCCGCCCGAGCCTTGGACTATAAAAGGCTCGGATAGGCAACGTTGCAAGTGGTTCGGCTTCTTGCACACTCACACGCTCAACAGTCAGGCAATACAACGAGCACCTCTGCTCACCGTGGACATAGGGTTTTACACTCCGGCGGCCTGAACCACGTAAAAAACCTTAGTGCCAACCTTCTCCTTCCTTCGTCCCTAACGCTTAAGCTCTCCATGGGGGACTAGCCCCATCAAAAAAGAACCTCCGCGCGTTGCCTTGTGCAGGCCCGGGGGAAGTGTCGACAGCTACACTTCGACATTTGGCGCACCAGGTAGGGGGGCTTTTCCCTTGCGCGACGAGCTTACGCCGACGAAGATGACGAAGCTTCCTTCAGCGGCAAGCTCTCCTCGCCCACGTTCCCGATGAACGGTGACCAGCGGGGATTACGTCTCGACACACTCGAGACGAAGTGTATCGGGGCAAGCTGGAAGTCAGCAGCCGACACCGGCAGCACAGACTCCAGCAAGCCCAAGATCTGCTGCAACGCTGAGTGTCTCCCATGGGAGTGCACTAGCTGCAGCACGAGCTCTTCTACGCAATCCACCTGCTGGGGACACGCGTCAGGCAGCGACATAGCAGCGGATTCGTGACGTAGACCGTCTTATCGTCGCCGCCGCCAACCCTCAGCTTTCGCGGGGACGACGCCCCAGTCAACCGGCTGTGTCTCTGTCGCGCATGCCAGTGGTTGACGGGCAGACGGCAGACTCCCGCTCCACCTGGCTCCCATCGGCAGACTTGAGGTCGGAGCTGGAACGGCGTCACTTGGGCGAAGATGCCCACGTGGCAATCGAGCGACGGCGAGAAAGACGTCGCAACCAAGAGGCCGGCGACAGCATGTCGACTGCCTCGACCCAGCCTGGGCCGCAGACATTCGCTACGTGATCTCTTCCCCAGGCATATGACACGCATCATATGCCTCAGCCATATGCCCTGCAAATGGCGCTCCCGGTTTATGGTGCACCTTTGCCCATGCCGGGGTACACAGTGCCAACAGCGGACCAAGCGCTTGCGGCACCGACACCCGCAGCAACAGGAGTAGAGTGCGCAGCTTTGGCGCCGCACATTTGCTTCGCAAAGTGGCCGCGCAAGTTCCGGCCACACCTGCCAGAGAAATACGACGGCAGTGTCAAACCGGCGGAGTTCCTCCAGATCTACTCCACCACCATCCTTGCTGCAGGAGGGGATGAGGCCGTCATGGCCAACTACTTCCCCGTCACCTTGACCGGCACAGCACAGTCTTGGCTCATGAATCTCCCCCAGGGTTCCATAACCACCTGGGGAGAGCTCTGCCGGCAGTTTACTGCAAACTTCGGCAGCTCCTACACCCAGCCTGGCTCAGAGCTCGACCTCCATGCCATCCAACAACAGCCTGGAGAGTCGCTGCGCTCCTTCATCCAGCGGTTCTCCCAGGTACGGAACACCATCCGACATATCCAAAATGCTTCTGTGGTGGTGGCGTTCCGGCAGGGTGTAAGGGACAAGAAGATGCTCGAGAAGCTCGCGACCAGAGAAGTGCGTGACGTCTCAGAGCTCTTCAGCCTGGCGGACAAGTGCGCCAGGGCAGTAGAACGGCGCAACTGGCACTCACGGCCAGCCTCCGAAGCCGGAGAACAGCCCAGACCAAGTGCTGCTGCCCATGGGAGCGTCAAGAAGGTCAAGAAGGCCTGCGGCAAGATCATGCTGCCGACCGAAGCTCCAGTTGTTGCGGCTGTAGCACCCACAGGAGCTCGGGGGCCACGCCCTGACAAAAGGCCGCGACAGTCACCAGCCCAGACGGTGACCACGGCGAGCCGTGCCCCGTGCACAACTGTAAAAGTCCCAAAAACGTGAATGCAAAGGAACGGATGATTGAACGTCATTGTGTTTCTGTTCATGAAAAATGGGACTTACAAAAACTTTCTTTCATGGGATGGTACACATGAGGTGCAAACACAAGGGTTCAAGCATGCCTTTGAAAGTGTTGGACCAAGGTGGATTTAAACTCATGTGTAAGCATACATGAACATGAGAAAGAACAAAAATAAGGTCTTTAGTCTCAAAGGCTCAGCTCAAATTACTGCCAAGCTTTTGTATACACATGGAGCCTCATACATTTGAATTGAGGAGAATGTGGTGGCAACTTTCTGATTTGAGGGTGAGCCAACAGGGAATGGACTATGAACATGTTGAGTTCATGCTGAATTCAAACATGTTAGGACAAGGGAATGATTTGAGTTATGTCACATAAAATGATAAACTCAAACATGGACATGTGGGAAGAGCAAAAATCTTCTTTAACTCGTGTTGAACACATGTTAACCTGGGAAAGGATTTCACTCCCAAAAATCTAACTCATATGTACATTCCCTATGAGTAGAGGGGAGGGAAGTTTAAACCCCATTTTTGAACCCTTGCAAAGCATTCATGGTCAGATGGTCCAAAAGCATATATATGAGATGACCATTGCAGTCCTCAGGTATTAAAGAGCTTAAGTCCAAAATTGGAGAGTGTTTGAGCTTATATACCATTTGTTCAAAGCATGGTTTGAGATCTCCTCGAATTAAAATTTGAGGGGCATAGCCAAACTGAACTTGTGAGGTTCAGCTTGGGACCAAGCTTGATCCAGCATAGGCCAAAAGCAAACCAAAGGGTTTCACCAAAATTCAAATGGGTCATTACCAAAGAGGGCTTAAATATTCAGTTTGAATTAAATGGTTCACTTCAAGAAGAAGAAGGCCATTTTCAAATAGGAATTCAAACTGTTGTTTGAAAATTTGTATTTGCATTGGCCAACTCAAAGATCAGAGGACATATTTGAATTCCTCAGGTACAAATTATGAGGGAGCCAAGTTTTGAGAAAATTTGGAGGAGCTTTGATATGAGTATCAAAGGGGCTTATGAATTTCCTTCAAATTTGGATTCAAATTTGAACCTGAAGTAAAAATTGACCAATTGGCAATTGGCCTTTGAATTTGAGCTCTTCATAGCTGATTTTGCAATGTGTCAAAGTTTGGAGATATTCGGGAGAGGAGCTGTGGGCCCCAATTGTCATAGAGTGAGGGGAATAACTTACTGCTTAAGTCACTTATCTGTTTTGACTCGATCACCACGGGTCTGCACCGAACGTCGCCGAGGGCGCTACCGCCACCTCCTGCTCGAGTCCCCCCCCCATGCACATGCGCCAGAGGCGGTTCACCCCACGCCTATCCATCCCACTGAGGCAAACACGAAGTTCTTCACTCGTGCTCGCGGCTTTCTTCTGCTTCCGTGCCCGAAAAGCAGCCGCCGGCAACGCCTCTGTTTCCTTCAGTTGTCCACCAGCTCGCGCGCCCGGTTGCTCGAGCTGTACACACAAAAAGGGAACGCTAGCGAGTGTACAAGGTCCTCCTCAGCTCGGCTCCAACATTCCTGGCTCGTAGGGTGCCCAATTCAACGATCAACGCGAGGTACCGAAGCTCACCGGTGAAAAGGCAACTTGGGTCACCGTGGGCGGCTCATACCGAGGCTTTTCACGGCCGAGAAAGCAACCGCCGAGGCACACCGGGACTTCACGCTGCTCTCCCCCGAGTTTCAGCTCGAGCCGTGCAACATAGCTTGGGAATTTCAAGTTTTCCTCTCGGACGAGGAAAACCTACCCGCGTGTAAGAGTTTCAGAAATCGACGCTTAATTCTCGGTTAAAGTTGTTCATTTTGCGCACGCAGGAGCTAGAGAGGATAGGGAACCTTTTTCCTTCGCAACCCTAGCTTAGCAGTGAGTAGGGGCAGCTAATTTCGAGTTCTTCCATCGGCGGCCATTGCGGGAACGCGCGGGCGCACGGTGACTACCGGTTTTCCACCATTTCCGGGCAAGGTTCAGGCCATGCCGAGCTGGCCTGACCTCCACTGATGCTTTAGAGCAGATCCACCGAACATTTGGCAGGCTAGGATGCTCGGGCCACGGCGCCGAAGCTGTACCGAAAGGTGCGCACATCGCCGACCGGTTTCCGGTCACCAGCAGCCCAAGATCAATGCACCAGTGGATTGCTCGTCCCTGAAAACCCCCAGGCGGCAAGTACCGAGCCGGGAGACGGCCATGAAGCCGACTCCGGCGAGCCCCGACGAGTTTCCGGCGAGGGGGTGGCGCGGGAAAAAGAAAACTGCTCGGGGAAAAAGACGACCGGCGGGTCTCACGTGTCAGTGGCGGAAAAATCAAATCCCTGATCAGCTGTGGCCCCGGGATCCTTTGCGACAGCGCGGGAAGTAGTCTGTGGCCCCGTGTGGCTTAGCTCCGGCAACCGACACGTGTAGGGTGAACCCACCGTCAGAGTTTGAACATTTCCCGAATTGACTTGAATTCCAGATTTAGTTCAAACTTTAGAACCTCATAACTTTTGCTAGGAAGCTCCAAAATTAGTGATTCAAATTGGGTTGGATTCAGGATGAAAAGCTCTATCCAAATATGCAACCCAATTTGCATGAAAACCAATAGAAAATTCTGGAGAATTCTTTAAAGATTTTCAGCAAAAGAATTTTAGAGGGAGTTTGGTTCATCCAGGATATTAGCAGACCCTATAAAAGTTTCAGCTCATTTGGAGTTGATTTAGTTAGGGTAATTCTAATTCCAAATTTCTGCATTCAAATAAATACAGAAACATTTTCAGAGAATTTCCAAAACTTGGAAATTCAGTTCTGGACATTCCTTAGCTCCAAAAATCCTAGGAAAATTCAGGAATACTCTTTGAACTATGCTTGAAATTTTAGTTCACTTGAATTTGCATGGAAGTGTAAATTTATTCAGAATTAATTCCTTTTTGCCTAAATGCTTAGGGAATTATTCTGCGTGATCCACTTAATGAAATATTCTGAATTTTGGTCCAGAGGACTTTTTTGTGACATGGAACTCACAAGAAAATTTCCAGCTCCATTGGAGCCCTGGATCAGTAGTGTTCTGTTCAACCAATTAGGTGGTCACCACCCCAGTGATGAACCTCACTTCTCACTTGATGATAGTGCTTAGACACACACCCAAACCACCACCCCCAGTGTCATTTTAAATTCTGGAACAGAGTTCCAGTTTTAAATTTGGCTTTAGCATTTGTTAGCAAAAAGTTTTACAATTAAACATGTATTCATGTTCATAACGTGTAGTGATTAAACGTGGATAAGTGAAGATTTGATCAAGGAGCAAGAAGGCAGGGATTAAGCTTCAAGTCATCATCAGCAACTAACTTCGCATTATCTGACTTTAGTCACCTGCAAAACCAAGGCAAGCCCCGGTTTGCATCAAATTTACAAGTTTTTATTTGTATTCACTTTATACGTCTAGCATTTTATTTATTTCATTACGTCTAGATGGTATGAAACTCCAAATGCATGACCCAGAGAACCCTGGAGTTTAATGTAGGATATGTTATCAATTAATTATAACTGCTGATCTAAACAAAAGTGGATTTAAAGAGGCATAACTCGAGTGGGCAGATTCCTACTCGTGAAACGGGGTTAAGGGGGATCAATCGGAAGAGTTGGGAATTGATCCTCATAGATGGGAATGGAGACCGGGCAGTGGATGGAAGGATCAAGGACGTGGTCCTTTGAGCCTAGTCTATGTCTGAGTCGATTAATACCCGTTCTCGTGTGCGGCCCATTGGACAAGTTCGAGTTATGTACCGGATGCATACTGGCTATATGGGACCCAGGAAACCGATGTAACATGTTAACCTGGGTGTCAAGGCATACCTCACCGTCTGATGCCGATGCAGAAAGGATAGAGAAGTCTGCTCTACGAGGGTTTGCAATAGAGAGACTTAATCCCGTTCGGTGGGACCGGTTTGACATTTGGGTGTCGTGTGAAAGGTGGCCACGTACGACGTCAGTGACGGTTGCTATGTGCAACGTCGAGTACGGGCATACGTGTCGTGTCAGCCGGGTGTTTTTGATTGCAATCACCGTCGCTCTCGGTAGTGAGCATACTTGTTCTCTGCGTCGTGACGTAGTAATAAACTGGGAAAAGTTATTAATGCTTCGTGAGTAATCCACATATTGGAGATGAGGAAATGATCAACATATCACTAAATTTATTTTTCCACCTTGGGCTAGTAGCGTCGAGGCAAAGTGTTTCTTGTTTGATTGTGGAGTCTCGACATTGATGGCGCAAGGTCAGTATGAGTCTAGGGTAGCTCACTAAAGTTACTTTCACCTCGGGCAAGTGGCATCGAGATGAAGCGTTTCTTGTTTGATTGTGGAGTCTCGATGTATGTTGCGCGAGGGTTATAAAAGTTGCTAAAAACTTGAAGGACTCTCCTTTAGCTCAAGTTCATCGTTTGTGCAAACTTCTATAATCAGCCCTCTATTTTCATCATGTAGAGTTTCATGACTAGGGTGACGGGTCAGTCTTGCTGAGCTTCGTGCTCACAAATACTGCATAAGTTGTTTTGCAGGTAATAACGGTACACTGAAATGTACGGGTGTCCAATGAGACTCAGAGCTCTCCGAGTGGTGAACTCATTGCAACCCCTGCCGCTGCTATTGTGATAGTGTTGCTAGCGAGAAGGGTCCGCGGGCTCGACCCCTTCTCTGTTGCTTAGCATAGGTATGAGGCGTGAGTTGTATTAGTCTTCCGCTGTAGAACATTTTGAGAAGTATTTGTAAAATCAATACTTTGCAAGCTTCCGCTTCTTTTATGTAATATGATGCTTTATTATGTGTGCTGTTGGGTGCCGCATCGCACGGCACCACCCAATGCGATTCCCGGGCGAGGTGCCCTGTTCCCGTGAGTGATCAGGACGGCGGGGCCCTCACAACAACACCAGCAGCCACACTTCTGCTGAGTGCCGGGAAATCTAGAAGCTCGCGGAGTGCTTCCGCATGGGGAAGCAACCGCGTGCGGACGCCCCTCCCTTTCGTCAGAGGGAGGGCAAGCAGAAGGTCGATGCTCGCGACAACGTCGACCAGCAGATGGAGTTCCAGGAGCCCTAGCGCGCCGTAAAATTGGTGCAAGACCACGAGGGCTCAATCTGCAGCGAAGGCGCTTGTCCTCATCTATGGCGGGTGCTCTGACCCCTCGTCTCTGAGTGCAGTCAAGACTCTGCGCCGAGCAGTGGCGTCGGTGGCTCCTGTCCCAAGTGCAGCACCGCACCTCAAGTGGATGGGGACCCCCATCAGCTTTGACGCCACCGACTGCCCCAAGAACATGGCTGGGGCCGGGAAGCTACCACTCTTGGTAGCCCCCACCATCGCCAACCTGAAGATGTACCACGTTTTGGTAGATGGCAGAGCCGGCCTGAACCTCATCAGCCGTGCAGCTTTCCAGAAGTTGCAAATCCCAATGGCCAAGCTCACCCCCTCGAGCCCGTTCTCAGGGGTGGGGCCGGGACAAGTCGTCCCCTACGGCAACATCAGCCTTCCGGTCACCTTCGGGGCACCGGATAGCTACCGGAAAGAATACATCCTGTTTGATGTGGTGGAGATTGACCTCCCCTTCAACTCCATCATCGGCAGGCCAGCCCTGTACCGGTTCATGGTGGTAGCCCACTACGGCTACCTCGTCTTGAAGATGCCTACACCAACAGGCATCCTCAAGGACTGTGGAGACTGCACTGCTGCAATGTCAGCCTTGAAAAAGCTCCAAGCATTTGCAGGAGCCCGAGCAACAGCCCCTGGCGGTGCAGAACCGGGCCAGCTCCACCCGAGCGCACACCCCCATGCCTGGGCTTCACCTCCCAAGGGCCGCCCTGGACCTGTCAACCTCCTGTCGGCCTGAGCCAATGGAGGAAGACATCCTGGGTCCCCCAAGAAGGGTCCGGGCCTGTCTACCTCTTGTCAGCCTGAGCCAATGGAGGAAGATACCCTGGGGCTCCCAGGAGAAGCCATGCTGGACCAGTTCCGGCGTGAAGACATCGACCTCGTTGACGAGGCTCAATTACATGCAACTCTCCGCAACGCACGGTACCGGCAGGCGCTTCGGCGCTACCGCCAAAGGACCGAGCGTGTCCGGGAGCTCCAGGGAGGCGACCTGGTGCCGCGGCGCATACTTTCTCGCGAAGGGACCGACAAACTCTCCCACAGCTGGGAAGGTCCCTTCCGAGTCACAAAAGTTTGCTGCCCCGGGTGCGTGCGCGTCTCCACCAAGGATGGGGATCCGCTCCCGAACCCTTGGAACATGGAACATCTCTGTAAGTTCTATCCCCAGGGCATTGGTAGCACAGGTCTTTTCCTTTCTGTAATAGATCCCATAGAGTCCAGGAACAGTGCTCGGAGCAACTTAGCACCAGGGGACGGTCCAGGACAGCGTCCAGCTTGGTCTGGTTCTGACCCTAAGCGCGTAGGATCTTGCTTCCCCTCATAATGGAGTGGTCGCTGCATCCATGTTTGGCCTTCCTTCCTCCTATGTGCATTTATACAGGAAAAAACCTGTTCTACCACGCTCTTACTCATGTGCTCATTTAAATTACGCATTAATTTTTTTGACCACACTTTCCATGTATGCTCACTGTACAATTAGCTCTCCTTTCCCACTCTCATCCCTAGTCAGCATTTGCTATCCTACCGAAGACGGTTGCTCTTGAGGTACCTGCCGATGGCAAGGGGGCCTCTCGGACCTCCCCCAGTCAGGTGCTGCAATGCCAGTTGGTCACCTCCAGGAAAAACCTGCGTTGTGCATGAGGGGTCCAGGGTGCATAGCCTGCTTTGCCTGGTTCCGACCCAAAGCGTGCGCATCCTGCCCTCCAGAGGTCCAGGGGAGTTCAGCCTGCTTTGCCTGGTTCCGTACCGAAAGCCTGTGCACTCTGCCTCCCCAGCGTTACGGTCCAGTACTAGGGGCCGGATGATCGTACCCTGGCCTCGGAGGGAGCCGGACCCCCAGCGCCGGGCGCACTGAATTGCCCAAGCCCCGTATACCGGATCAGAACCGTAAGCCAAATAAGACTGTTAGATAGGGAAGGGAGAGCCCCAAGGAGAATTTCGGTTCCCTTACTTGTGTGCAGGACCTCATGGCTTTAGCTACCCCGTAGGAGTATGGTAGGTGTGCCCAAACCATTGGCCACACCTGCCAGGGGGCCATTACGGTGACCACGCAAGGAAAGACCGGAGCTCCTGACTACTCCAACGCAAGACCGGAGGATCCGGACCTCGCCCCCTCCACAGGGGCTGGTTCCAAAGGCCCCACGTGTCTGGCGGGGCCGGGGCTCCCTCTCCACAGAGGGTAGCTCCGGGGCCGCCACGTGGCCGGCAGAACCGGGCCTCGCACCCTCCATAGGGGCAAGCTCCGAAGGCTCCACGTGTCCAGCGGGACTAGACCTCCCTCTCCTCAGAGGAGCCCCGGGCCCGCCACGTGGCCAGCAGTTCTGGACCTCCCCGTCCTCACGGGGCGAGCTCCGAAGACCCCTTGGGCCCTTAACACAACAAGGACCCGAGGAAAGTGTCCGTGCGAGACTTCAAGATCGGTAAAGACTTCCGAGGTCCTTGCGGAGCTAAGGACTCGTGCAGGCCAAGCCAAGAAGAAGATAAACACATACACGATAAGCAAGAGTCTGTCCATTTATTCAAAGCTCCATGAGCTGGACTGCAGACTCAACAAAAACAAACAAAGAGAAAGAAAAGGTACAAGGCCTAGGAGTGCCCGGACTCGCGCTGGAACCTAGAGGCTACGAGGGCGGCCACATCCCCGACTTCGACCCTGGTGACTTCCTCCCGCTCCGCGACGAGGCCCTGCCTCACTGGCTCCAGAGAGAGGGAGGGGTCCCGGCTCCGGAAGCACGCCAGCACGTGTGTGGCAACCTCCTTTGCCAGGCCCCGTCCCTCCGCCTCAAGCTCGCCGGCGATCACCGCTTCGAGCCTGTCCAGTTTGGCGTCGATGGACTTGAGCGCCGGGATCGCCTTGGCCACCTCCTGCGATGGAGCCTCCGTCCTCACCGGGCTGAAGCTGAGGGGAACCAGGGCGGACCCCGCCTGGCCGACAAAGCTCCAGACCGCTCGGGCCTCGACGGACCGCAAAGCCTGGAGCTCCTCCATCTCTTGGCGGACTGTTAGCAGGGTGTCGAGTCCCCCCTTGGAGAATTTCTTCTCCTTGGCTGCAAGAGAGCCCTCCCGAAGCTGGAGGCCCTGGGCAAGCCGCTCCAAATCTGATGCCCGGAAGTCGGCCGCCAGCTCCCGGTCCACCACCGTCTGGCGCTCCCGGGAGACCTGCTCCTCCCTCGCGGCCAGAACTGCCTCCCGAAGCTCCAGCTCCTTAGCTCGGGCCCTCAGGTCGCCCTCGCAAGCCACCAGCCGTGGCGTGACCTTCTTCGCCTCAGCCGCCAAGGCGCGCTCCCGATCCGCGGCGACGCGCTCACGGCGCCCAGCTTCAGCCGCAGCTTCTCCAGGGCAGTGGAGTGCACCTCGGCCCTGGCATGAGCCTCACGGGTCTCCTGGTGGAGCCGCCGGGTCTTGGAGTCTAGGCGGTCGATGACCTTCTTCTATAGGTCAAGGAGCGCCTCCATGACATCGACCCTCGACCGCCTTGAGTCGAGCTCCGCCCTAACCTCCAGAGTCCGCTGCTTCAAGAGGTGACCCCAGATGAGGAGGCGGGGCGCCTGCGCCCCCGGATGAGTCCCAGAGCTGCTCCTTCCGGCGTCACCGTCTGCCGAGCCTGCAGCCGGGACGCTCGCTGACCGGGGCGCCTGAGCCCTCGGCTTGCCCCTGGGCATCGCAGCACCAGCGTCCCCCCCTCGGAGCTCCACCATCTGAGGGAGAAGGGCGGGACGCCCCGGGCCCGTCGGACCGCCGCTGTTTGAGAGGAGTCCCGTCGGAATGGAAGGCACGAGGCCTCTTGGGACCGGCGCCCGACGAACTGATACTCCCAGTAGGAGGACGTGAAGGTACCCCGGTCTCCTGGCTTGGCGTGAACGATGCCGTCGGAGGGGACCAGACGCGTTTCTTCTCTGACAAACCGGAGGCCAGCTCCCTGCCCCTCCCCCTGTCGGCGGTCCGAGCTCCGTCAGCCTTCGGAGGCAGGTTGGAAGCCATGGCCGATGGAAGCGCATGAAGGGCTGAGAACGCTTGAGAGCTCGAAGAATCAAGGAGGGCTCAGGGGTAGGGAAGTGCATAAGGAAGCCTGCGATGCAGATGAGATCCCCTTTTAAACTTCCCATACGCGATTCGAAACCCTTATAATACGCTGCTTGGGATAACCGCTTCAGCTCCAAGCCCCGGAGTCTATGACAAGCGGGCCCAGGCCGACCTACAGAAATGGTGGACCGGGTTGTCAGCCCCCAGGCGGAGAACCCGGCGGTTCCTGACAAGACGCTGCGACGTGCGCTGCGACGTGCAGTAGTGGCAGCCTTGGGAACCGTCACAGTAAAAGCAACCATCAAGCAGGGCTCTCGCCCCCACGATCCTGTGACTGTTCGTGCTCTAGCAACGGTCAAAGCGGGTCTTCGAGATGGTGCGCGAAGTAGAAGAGACGGGGGCCCTACCTCAGCCTCGCTATCTCCCCCGAGATGGGCCCGAGGGCCACTGTCGGTACCTTCAATATGGGGTACCCCCGCGCACAAGGGAAATCGCCTAAGGACTTTGCCCCTTCCGCAAGGGCAAACTCCGAAAGCCCCACGTGTCCCGCGGGGCCGGACCTCCCTCTCCTCAGAGGAGAGCTCCGGGCCCGCCGCGTGGCCGGCAGCGCCGGACCACCCTTCTCCGCAAAGAGAGCTCTGAAGGCTCCACGTGTCCAGCGGGACCGGACCTCCCTCTCCTTAGAGGAGAGCTCCGGGCCCACCACGTGGCCAGCAGAGCCGGACCTCCCTTTTCCGCAGGGAGAGCTCCGAAGGCTCCACGTGTCCAGCGGGTCCGGACCTCCCTCTCATTAGAGGAGAGCTCCGTGCCCGCCACGTGGCCAGCAGAGCCGGACCTCCCGCTTCCGCTGTGAAAGCTCTAAAGGCTCCACGTATCCAGCAGGGCCAGACCTCGCTCTCCTCGGAGGGGAGCTCCGGGCCCGCCACGTGGCCAGCAGAACAGCGCTACCTGCCCCCGTGCGTAGGCAGAAAGAGTAAAGACATGCCATACCTTGTCCGTACAAGGTATTCAAGACCCGCCCCTTCCCCTGGCGCGGAGACTCGGAGCATGCCGCTGTCAGGTGTCGTTGCACCCAGACGCATCGCAGTGAAGACTGGTGCGCCGTGTCAGAAGCTCTACACCAATAAACACAGCGACAAGACATCCCCTGCCGCCCCTGCCGTCATCAAACACTACACCTATCTTGCGGCATGGGCAAGGCGGCAAGACGAAGACTCAGAAGCCCTCGCTAGAGACAACTACCGGCGTAACTGCAGGATACGGTAGATGGCAGGCAATCTCCCCGGGACCACCTGTTGGGTCCCGAGCCCACCTTGTAAGCCGCCCGAGCCTTGCACTATAAAGGCTCGGGTGGCAATGTTGCAAGGGGTTCTTCTTCTTGCACACTCACACGCTCAACACTCAAGCAATACAACGAGCACCTTTGCTCACCGTGGACATAGGGTTTTACGCTCCGGCGGGTTGAAGCACGTAAAAAACCTCTGTGTCAACCTTCTCCTTCCTTCATCCCTAACGCTTAAGCCCTCCGTGGTGGACTAGCCCTTTCGAAAAAGAACCTCTGCGGTCTGCCCTGTGCAGGACCGGGGGAAGTGTCGACAGCTACAGTTCGAAAGTGGTTTTTCCACGAAATTGAGGACGTCACAGATTGGTATCAGAGCCACTGGTTGACGGTAGGTTACACGCTTAGATAGAAGTCACAAGTTGGTATTAGACACAGATTTGTATCAACCTGCCACGGGTTGATTGTAGATCACACAACCTAGATAGGTCACAGATTGATATTAAAGCCGCCATGCCTAGTCACAGATTGGTGCAATTCACGGATTGGTACCAAGCTACCACGGTTGATTGTAAGTCACAAGCCTAGAATGATCACAGATTGGTAGCTGAGCCACGTTGACTGTAGGACGCACCCTAGTAACAGCTTGGTATTAGAAGCCACGCTGACCATAGGATGCAAGCCTAGGATGCATAGATTGGCATTGGAACTACATTGACATAGGATACAATCCTAGGAGAAGCCATAGTTGGATCACAGATTGGCATCACCCAAAGCCATATAGGACCACCCCCCCAAATAAGCCTTGAATAGGAGTTGTGTGAGCCCTTGTGATGATTGTTTGTGATTGTGTTCTTAGTGTGAGTTGTGGGACGTCTCAAGCGTTGTCCGTATCCACACATAATTAGAAAAGAGGTGTAAGATGCCTTGGCACTTGTTCACATCCTCATATGGGCTAATATATATAGTCCAATCCACCTTGATGCATATAGTTAGGGGGATCCATCTAACCTTCTAACCTATATTCTATTTCGTTCTCTCTCACAGATGGTGAGAGGAAACGCCGGCCGCCAAGGAAGGAATGTCGCAACCAAGAGGATGGCCACGATGTAAAAGCCCAAGAAAAGGGACTTGCAAAAACTTTTCATCACCTCACAACATCACAGTTTTTGTTGTGGATAGCTTGTGAAAAATTGTGAAGAGCAAGTAACCTCCATCAAAAGAGGGATTAGAGGAGAAAGCCCTAACTTTCACAAAGTAGAATCTCTACACATGAACATGAGAGGTTGAGCTCACCCCTAGGACTTGAAAAGTCTTCGGAACGTTCAAGCCAAGTTTCATGCAAACCCAACACTTTTTGATGCAATTTTGGAGGCATTTGAAAAAGAGGCCAATTTGAATGTAAATTCAAATTGCAGCAACTTTCATCACTTAAATTCAAAAGTTAGCTTCATATTCACACTCAGCATATTTTTCTGAGTAACCCACCGATTTTCATCCCCATTGGAGTTCATTTTGTCAAGAGCTAAATTTGCAAGAATACAACGAGCACCTTTGCTCACCGTGGACATAGGGTTTTACGCTCCGGCGGGTTGAAGCACGTAAAAAACCTCTGTGTCAACCTTCTCCTTCCTTCATCCCTAACGCTTAAGCCCTCCGTGGTGGACTAGCCCTTTCGAAAAAGAACCTCTGCGGTCTGCCCTGTGCAGGACCGGGGGAAGTGTCGACAGCTACAGTTCGAAAGTGGTTTTTCCACGAAATTGAGGACGTCACAGATTGGTATCAGAGCCACTGGTTGACGGTAGGTTACACGCTTAGATAGAAGTCACAAGTTGGTATTAGACACAGATTTGTATCAACCTGCCACGGGTTGATTGTAGATCACACAACCTAGATAGGTCACAGATTGATATTAAAGCCGCCATGCCTAGTCACAGATTGGTGCAATTCACGGATTGGTACCAAGCTACCACGGTTGATTGTAAGTCACAAGCCTAGAATGATCACAGATTGGTAGCTGAGCCACGTTGACTGTAGGACGCACCCTAGTAACAGCTTGGTATTAGAAGCCACGCTGACCATAGGATGCAAGCCTAGGATGCATAGATTGGCATTGGAACTACATTGACATAGGATACAATCCTAGGAGAAGCCATAGTTGGATCACAGATTGGCATCACCCAAAGCCATATAGGACCACCCCCCCAAATAAGCCTTGAATAGGAGTTGTGTGAGCCCTTGTGATGATTGTTTGTGATTGTGTTCTTAGTGTGAGTTGTGGGACGTCTCAAGCGTTGTCCGTATCCACACATAATTAGAAAAGAGGTGTAAGATGCCTTGGCACTTGTTCACATCCTCATATGGGCTAATATATATAGTCCAATCCACCTTGATGCATATAGTTAGGGGGATCCATCTAACCTTCTAACCTATATTCTATTTCGTTCTCTCTCACAGATGGTGAGAGGAAACGCCGGCCGCCAAGGAAGGAATGTCGCAACCAAGAGGATGGCCACGATGTAAAAGCCCAAGAAAAGGGACTTGCAAAAACTTTTCATCACCTCACAACATCACAGTTTTTGTTGTGGATAGCTTGTGAAAAATTGTGAAGAGCAAGTAACCTCCATCAAAAGAGGGATTAGAGGAGAAAGCCCTAACTTTCACAAAGTAGAATCTCTACACATGAACATGAGAGGTTGAGCTCACCCCTAGGACTTGAAAAGTCTTGGGAAGGTTCAAGCCAAGTTTCATGCAAACCCAACACTTTTTGATGCAATTTTGGAGGCATTTGAAAAAGAGGCCAATTTGAATGTAAATTCAAATTGCAGCAACTTTCATCACTTAAATTCAAAAGTTAGCTTCATATTCACACTCAGCATATTTTTCTGAGTAACCCACCGATTTTCATCCCCATTGGAGTTCATTTTGTCAAGAGCTAAATTTGCAAGAATACAACGAGCACCTTTGCTCACCGTGGACATAGGGTTTTACGCTCCGGCGGGTTGAAGCACGTAAAAAACCTCTGTGTCAACCTTCTCCTTCCTTCATCCCTAACGCTTAAGCCCTCCGTGGTGGACTAGCCCTTTCGAAAAAGAACCTCTGCGGTCTGCCCTGTGCAGGACCGGGGGAAGTGTCGACAGCTACAGTTCGAAAGTGGTTTTTCCACGAAATTGAGGACGTCACAGATTGGTATCAGAGCCACTGGTTGACGGTAGGTTACACGCTTAGATAGAAGTCACAAGTTGGTATTAGACACAGATTTGTATCAACCTGCCACGGGTTGATTGTAGATCACACAACCTAGATAGGTCACAGATTGATATTAAAGCCGCCATGCCTAGTCACAGATTGGTGCAATTCACGGATTGGTACCAAGCTACCACGGTTGATTGTAAGTCACAAGCCTAGAATGATCACAGATTGGTAGCTGAGCCACGTTGACTGTAGGACGCACCCTAGTAACAGCTTGGTATTAGAAGCCACGCTGACCATAGGATGCAAGCCTAGGATGCATAGATTGGCATTGGAACTACATTGACATAGGATACAATCCTAGGAGAAGCCATAGTTGGATCACAGATTGGCATCACCCAAAGCCATATAGGACCACCCCCCCAAATAAGCCTTGAATAGGAGTTGTGTGAGCCCTTGTGATGATTGTTTGTGATTGTGTTCTTAGTGTGAGTTGTGGGACGTCTCAAGCGTTGTCCGTATCCACACATAATTAGAAAAGAGGTGTAAGATGCCTTGGCACTTGTTCACATCCTCATATGGGCTAATATATATAGTCCAATCCACCTTGATGCATATAGTTAGGGGGATCCATCTAACCTTCTAACCTATATTCTATTTCGTTCTCTCTCACAGATGGTGAGAGGAAACGCCGGCCGCCAAGGAAGGAATGTCGCAACCAAGAGGATGGCCACGATGTAAAAGCCCAAGAAAAGGGACTTGCAAAAACTTTTCATCACCTCACAACATCACAGTTTTTGTTGTGGATAGCTTGTGAAAAATTGTGAAGAGCAAGTAACCTCCATCAAAAGAGGGATTAGAGGAGAAAGCCCTAACTTTCACAAAGTAGAATCTCTACACATGAACATGAGAGGTTGAGCTCACCCCTAGGACTTGAAAAGTCTTGGGAAGGTTCAAGCCAAGTTTCATGCAAACCCAACACTTTTTGATGCAATTTTGGAGGCATTTGAAAAAGAGGCCAATTTGAATGTAAATTCAAATTGCAGCAACTTTCATCACTTAAATTCAAAAGTTAGCTTCATATTCACACTCAGCATATTTTTCTGAGTAACCCACCGATTTTCATCCCCATTGGAGTTCATTTTGTCAAGAGCTAAATTTGCAAGAATACAACGAGCACCTTTGCTCACCGTGGACATAGGGTTTTACGCTCCGGCGGGTTGAAGCACGTAAAAAACCTCTGTGTCAACCTTCTCCTTCCTTCATCCCTAACGCTTAAGCCCTCCGTGGTGGACTAGCCCTTTCGAAAAAGAACCTCTGCGGTCTGCCCTGTGCAGGACCGGGGGAAGTGTCGACAGCTACAGTTCGAAAGTGGTTTTTCCACGAAATTGAGGACGTCACAGATTGGTATCAGAGCCACTGGTTGACGGTAGGTTACACGCTTAGATAGAAGTCACAAGTTGGTATTAGACACAGATTTGTATCAACCTGCCACGGGTTGATTGTAGATCACACAACCTAGATAGGTCACAGATTGATATTAAAGCCGCCATGCCTAGTCACAGATTGGTGCAATTCACGGATTGGTACCAAGCTACCACGGTTGATTGTAAGTCACAAGCCTAGAATGATCACAGATTGGTAGCTGAGCCACGTTGACTGTAGGACGCACCCTAGTAACAGCTTGGTATTAGAAGCCACGCTGACCATAGGATGCAAGCCTAGGATGCATAGATTGGCATTGGAACTACATTGACATAGGATACAATCCTAGGAGAAGCCATAGTTGGATCACAGATTGGCATCACCCAAAGCCATATAGGACCACCCCCCCCCCCCAAATAAGCCTTGAATAGGAGTTGTGTGAGCCCTTGTGATGATTGTTTGTGATTGTGTTCTTAGTGTGAGTTGTGGGACGTCTCAAGCGTTGTCCGTATCCACACATAATTAGAAAAGAGGTGTAAGATGCCTTGGCACTTGTTCACATCCTCATATGGGCTAATATATATAGTCCAATCCACCTTGATGCATATAGTTAGGGGGATCCATCTAACCTTCTAACCTATATTCTATTTCGTTCTCTCTCACAGATGGTGAGAGGAAACGCCGGCCGCCAAGGAAGGAATGTCTCAACCAAGAGGATGGCCACGACGTAAAAGCCCAAGAAAAGGGACTTGCAAAAACTTTTCATCACCTCACAACACCACAGTTTTTGTTGTGGATAGCTTGTGAAAAATTGTGAAGAGCAAGTAACCTCCATCAAAAGAGGGATTAGAGGAGAAAGCCCTAACTTTCACAAAGTAGAATCTCTACACATGAACATGAGAGGTTGAGCTCACCCCTAGGACTTGAAAAGTCTTGGGAAGGTTCAAGCCAAGTTTCATGCAAACCCAACACTTTTTGATGCAATTTTGGAGGCATTTGAAAAAGAGGCCAATTTGAATGTAAATTCAAATTGCAGCAACTTTCATCACTTAAATTCAAAAGTTAGCTTCATATTCATACTCAGCATATTTTTCTGAGTAACCCACCGATTTTCATCCCCATTGGAGTTCATTTTGTCAAGAGCTAAATTTGCAAGAATTCAAAACTGAATTTGAATTTCAGTTCAAACATGAAGTAAACTTAGCCAAACAAAGTTCAAATTTGAGAACTCAAATTCAAACCAAAACATGGGGGCTAAGTCTCACATTCAATTGTGAGTAGCTGAGGATATTTTGGCACAAACAGAATTGAGAAAAATTGGAAAAGGAATTAAAGGGGAGGCCCACATGTCAGCAGTCTTAACAGAGAAGTCTCCTCGGGTGATTTTTTTTCTCCTCGGCCGAAGCCTCGCGCGCGCGCCAGCGCGATTGTACCGGTGCCCGACCGCCTCAACCGGTGCCACCTCCTGCTCATGGGAGAGGCTAAGGGCGCAGAGGAGACGCCGGGATCGAGTAACCCCGCGACCACATGCAGTCCTCGCACTCTCCCTTCTTCCTCGCACGACCGAAACCTTCCGCCCGGCCGACCTCGCTGATCACCGGCGCCCGGCCAGCACAGGCGCTATCGTGCCCGACAAGCTACACAAGAAAGGTCCGCTCCGTGGTGCTGATCAAAACCGTACTGACCTCGCCCTCTCTCTCGCACGATCAGCAATGGATTTGGGGGATTAGCGCGTCGGGGTGTTTAGAACTGAGCCACGCGAAATCAGGAAATTCGTAGCAAGTAAGCCACCACTCCTTAGACCGAGCTAAATACGTGATCTAGACTCGCCCATATGTCTCTAAGATCAGAAACCATCGAGTTTCATTGAGTCTGGGCGATGTTCTTTGAGATTTTTGCATCGGCGCCGATTTCCGGCCTAGGTCGCCGTTGAGGTCGTAGTTGCAGCCGTTTTCACGTGGATCGGTGCCCATGTCCGTGATCAGCAGGTGTCAGCGGAGCGCCCTGAGCAAACTGCATCGAAAAAGGTGCAGGAGACGCCGAGTTCGACGTCGCCGGTGAGCTCCCGGCCGCTGTTACCGTCGGGAGCACTGTTCCGGCCATTGCCGAGCTCTAGTGAGGGCACCACCGTGTTCCCCAGGACGAGATAGGCACAGGCGGTGAGTTTCGTCAGAGGTTGGGCAGCAGAACGCCCGACGGCGAGTATTCCGGCGAGGTGGGTGGCGGGGAGCCGCGGGAGCGCGAGGTTGAAGAAGCCTTGCGAACCCCGCGTGTCGGTCTCTGCTGAGAGCACCCGGGATTTGCTGCGGCACCGGGATCCCGTGCGACTGCACGGGTGATTCTGCGGGCTCCGGTGTGGGTTAGCTGGGAGGCTGACACGTAGCCCGGGGACCCCACCCGACAGTTTAAACTTTATTTGAATTTCCAGATTTGGTTCAAACTTCAAATGCATAGAACTTTTGCTAGAAAACTCCAAATTCAATGAACCAAATTTTGCTGAACTCAGAATTCTGATTACTTTCCAGCAATACCAATTTCAGCTCATCAAACCTAAAAATATTCCAGAATTAATTCCCTAAACTTTAAACTTTGGGGAATTTTTTCTTGAGAATTACTTTATGAAAAATGCTGAAATTTGACTGAGAAGGTCATTGGAAAATCCTTGAGCCACAGTAAAATTTTCAGACTCATACAAGTTCATTTAGTCCCCCTAATGGGGTGATTGAGAGAACTGCCCTGAGAAAATAGAAAAATGTAAAGAAACATTTTTCAGATTTTCTCAAATCTTATTTAGGGCACAACATTCTCTAGGATTCTCCAAATGACATGAAACCAATTCCATTAGAACCCTCTTAAATTCTAGTTTCCAGAAATAATGGTTGGAGCCATGAAAACCCCTGGAATTTCTTAGAGGATCAAATATTGACCAAATGGGCTTTTATTTGTACAAGGTTCAAATGAACTTTGTTTCAAATGAAACTTGGTCAAGGCTCTGGTTATGACCCTACCAAGCCACCATAAAAATTTCAGAACCCAAGGGGAGGGCTAGCTAGAGTTATTAGTAATCACTTATTCAAGTTTACCCATTGCATATTGAATTGACATGTAGTATTTCATTAACGTGTAGTCGCTGAAGGCGAGGAGACTCCGGAAGTGCTCGACTTACTCCTTCTGGACGAAGACCTAACCCCTGACCAGCAGCAACAAGGCAAGCCCCGGTTTGCATTAACCTTCTTTATAAAGTTTTTGCTTTGTTCACATGTCCAGCATGAAGTATGAATGTGCATTAGGTGTAGGATGAATGGAACCCCACTTGCATAACCAAAATGTTTCTCTAAGAGTGAGGGTAGTGTCTAAGACCTCGAGTAGACAGGCTATGCTTAATGATTCTTAGGACTTCGGTACAAGTCGAGTAGTTGGAATCTACTCGCGAGTTAGGTTTGGGACACACGGGTTTGGTTCGAGTGATGTGAGATCACTTTAGTAATGAAAATGAGACTAGGCAGGGGCTAGGGCGCAGCAAGAGGAAGTCTTGTGTGCGCAGCCCTGTCCGTGTCGATTGAGGACCGATTCGTGTGCGGCCCTGCTGAACAAGTATTGAACGTACCGAAGGCATATCGGATATATGGGCCCCGATAAACCAATGTAACCTAAACCTCCGGGGTCGAGGCATAGCACACCGATTTATATGTGTAGGTTGAGGGAAGCAAGGTGGCAATCTGCTAACGGGCATAGAGAGATGCTCCATGTAGGGAACCTCCTGTACATTTCTGTGCGACCGGTTCGACGTTTGGGCTGTTGGGTGAAAGGTTGTCCCGTACGACATCGAGTGAGCGTGCTGTGCAGCTCCACGGGTGGGCGTACGTGACGTGCTCTTTGGGTTTCCCTGCAGGTGTATATCGAGTCGATTCGCCGTCCCTCACGGTGACGAGTACCGCTTGTTCACTGCATCGTAACGTAGTTAATGTATGATATGTGATGATTCAATATTGCTGTTATGATATAATATTGTATTGCTACATGTGTGCCACCAAATATTGCTTACTAAATTTCAGATTCCCGAACTGTTAACTAGTGGCTAAAAGATGAACTAAGGATGAATATGTAGGCGTGTCCATTGATGCACTGTTACTATCCTATGTTCATTGTACACCTCATGTAGAGTTTCATGCCTAGGTGAGTCGGTTAAGTCTTGTTGAGCCATCGTGCTCACGGTTGCTGCTTAAGTGTTTTTCAGGTGAGGAGCCACCCACAGACTCGGGTTACGAGTCCATCGGCGAGGGTTACCCTCCATCGGGGACTACGGCTGAGTGGGAGCCGTACACGCTGCGCTGAGCTGAGACGTTCAGCTAGTGTGGGTTGCCCTAGGGCTGGGCAACCAACTTTTGCTAGATAGGCGGGCGTGAGTTGTATAATTTAGACTTCCTCTGTGTAATATAAACAATAGTTTGTAACTGAAGTTTGTACCTGTTTGTACAGTTCAGTTCGTTTCCCATGTAATATATTGTGTCCTTATGACGTGTGCGGTCGGGTGTCGCATCGTGCGGCATCATCCTCTGCGATCCTGGATGGGCGGATCCCGGTCCGCCACAGCCTGGTATCAGAGCTGCATTGGGGATAGCACAATACTTAAGGACTGTATTACGGGAAGACTTAGGTTACGGTGAGGATTCGGTAGTTGCCCAAGTAAAGACTATATTCGCCTAGTTACTTAAAGTGGCAAAGACTAACTTATGTGTTATAATTCTGAATTTCAATTATGTAACGACGCACCTACGCTCTGGTAAGAATGGTAAGGAACGCCACCGAAAGCGGTTCAATTTCGGTTAGCTCCCCTGACGAGGAATGTGGTTCAGGGATAGGTCTCACAGCTTGGTGTGAGACGTCAATATGAAACTCTTGGACTCTTCATGTTCCTGAGTTCATATGAAACGCTGATCCCTAGCGTGCATTAGGCAAGTAAGTGGAGACCTCATCGCGTGGTCAGTAACGCGAGAGTGTGTTCATCTGGAAATAGCCCAGGAGGACATACGCAGCGCTTGCCATCGGCGTGCCCTGCAGGGCAGTAGGTGGTATCTGTTGGGTTGATAACATTCCCAACCGTGAAGACCCATTCATGACATACTGGGGTTCCCCGTCGTGTGGTGTTGAATCACGATCACGTACTTTGAGACGTGACCTAACTCAAGGACGGCCGTATGGCAATGATACGGGCGTTTTTATTTAATTTCAAATATGGTCCTGGCTGAAATGAAAAACCATTGCGTGCATCATTATTGTGTGGTCTTCTGCAGGTACTGACCACGTATGTATCAGTGTAGAAAACGCGTGCGATAGACCGTTTAGTTCCACACTTGAGACGTATATGCCGGTATAATCCGGTTAGTATTTTCTTTTTGTGAGAAACGTAGTACCGACATAGTATAGGAATGTGCATGAAAAATAATGACCAGGTATTAAAAATTCACTAAGTTTCAACATTTAGAACTCTGGTTGGGTAGAAAAAGTTGATAATTGAGGAGTGTAGTTCCAAAAGACTGAAAAACAGAGTGCTCAGTTTTGGGCAGCAAGTTTGCTGATCTTCAACAGGGCATAACTCACAGGTCTTTTAGCCCAGGGAGGTGTGGTATATAGTTCTGGAAAGGTACTTAAGTACTCTACAACTTTGTTGTATACTTCCTGTCACACCCGGTTTTTCCGAAGAACAACCAAGTGAATATCACATGTATGCCAGGATCATTTTCTCATACATGTGATGACAAATAGTGAAGCATCATTTATTACAAGCCAGGTGTCGAATATAAATAAGTCTTACATCGCAAATGTCTCAATGGACACTAATGCTTCATCACAAGTAAATAAACTAGCAGCGGAATATTATTCTTTAGGGCTCCATCACAGGCGTTGCCCGGGGGTCTTCATGAACCTAAAAACCTTCCTCGGGTCCAAAATCTTGGTCATTATACACCACCTCATTATCTTGACCTGAGCAGCAATATAAACCAACAAATATGCAAGGTTGAGTACCAATGGTACTCAGCAAGTGTGGGAAAATTATATCATGCATGGCTAGAACAAGGAGAGGTTGAACTCGTGGTTAAAGCACTACGCAAATAATACGTATCACCTTAGCTTATTAAGCACCTACATTACTACACAGGTGAAATGGTCCTAATCTCCCAACCCATTATCATAATCCAATAACCATAACATCATTTCCAATGTTAAGCTCCCCGCTTAACCTCCAAAACCATCAATCCTCTAATCATGAATAAGTCCAGGCCGCTCTTAACCGTGAGCACGGCTGTCAAGACAGTTTTGACTCTGCAGAGTTTGTACCACTGTACCCACATGTAGTGATTTCATCCCCCGTTGCCGGGTGGACTAAAAGAACCTCCATTATGCCAGTGGCTACGATCCACATTCACACTTCCCAGGTGTGCGGCCAGGAGATCACTACGAAGCCTTTACAAAGGGATTCCCGACGAGCATGGGCCCACTGAGGTTTCACCCCTAACAGCATACAAGAGGCTCCAACCCCGCTGCAGTGGCCCCCTCTTGAGCCTTGCGGTTCATATGGTAGTCCAGCTGACACCTACTCCCCGCACCATCCAACACACCCATACTACGCCGGGGATACACCTAATTAATTGGCCAAGCTGCCCCATCTCAGCATGTGGTTGGCACTGTAAAGCCGGGTTACATGCTCCATGAACCGGTCCTTAGGATCCAGGCAAGTACTAAACACAAACCCAAGTCTCGTGCACCCAGCACACAACCAAAACATCCAAATTGCCTTGATCCCTACCTCTACATAACTCACATTAGCTCATTCAAGAGCATGGTAAAATAAACTGATGATCTCATATCCCAAATATCCCATTCTAAGCATGGCTAAGCATATGCATGGAAATAAATGACATGGTAAAATAAATCCCAACCCAAGCTACAAGGAAACAAGGTAATGCAATTCTAGGGAAACTTTCCTAGCATGGGTTTCATATTTCATTTGACAATGCAAATAATTCTATCTACACATCCTAGCATAGGATCAAAGTGGTCAAGGACACTTGCCTCCTTCTTGCTGCTCTTGAAATGGGTAGTCCTGATCTTGGAAAGGGTTAACTTGCTCTTGAACAGGTTCTACTTCATACCGTCACACATAGCAAAAGAAAAACAACAATCATAAGACATAGTTCACACTTCTACTTCATACAAACCACACATTCATATTTATCAAAGTTCTTTACCATTATATGTGTTGTGATTACTTTATGTGTGTTAAGTTGTGGCTTGCATGCACTTTTAACCATGTATATATGATTCCTACTTTTGTGTCCACATTTATACTTACATACTATTTATATGGGTTTCCAATAAATTTCTTATATTCAACTACTACACCTTTTTACTACCAAGTATGTAAGAAAAGTATTTTTCTTCTCCATATGTGCCTTCATAATTTCTACCAACCCTAAACTGAATTCTTTGTATTTTAGAAACTCCATTTATCATTTACTAGTTGCTATATTTTCAGATTTATATTCCTATGCATAATTGTGTATTTTATTATGAAATTAGTAATACACATCATCTAAACAGTATAGGTTTTGGTCCTAAATAATTGAATAACATATTTTGACCTTGGCCTCTGATGTAGACTATTTCATAATTATTTCCCCTATTTTTTTCTATAACTGTTCTTTACTTAAAAATGTGTCCCTATACTAATAAATGTGAATAATAGATGAAACAGATTTATTTCAGCCCAAAAATATATTTTTATCTCACTCCAAAGTTTTCTATGTACTGAGAAAGTTTTTAATTAATTTTGACAATTATGTTTGTCCCCCTTTTTAATTTTTAAACACTAGTTACATATTAAATTTTCCAAATTAAATACTAAACAGGGCTAAAATAATGAATTCACCCCATTACAGGGTCTATAATATTATTTTCATAATTTTCAGGGGTCTAGCTACACTTATCAGAGGTGTTTTTCCTAATTTCTATTAAGTCCAGGGGTTGAAACTGATTTTTAAATGAATTTACAGGATTTTCTGGAGTTCTAGGGTCTAGATCTGAAGTTTCCAGGGCTAGCTCTCAATTCCAGAGAACCCCAGGGGGTAGCACGTAAGAATTCCAGTCTTTATAACGCGGGGCTGACGTGGACCGTCCGATTTTAAACCGACGGCTGAGATTATAACATCGAACCGGTACGCAGGGATTTAAAGTCTACCGTGCGATTTAAAATAAACGGCGCACAAGCGGCCACGTCGCTCTGATCGAGCGCGGGCGGCGCTGCCGGCGGCGCACGGCGGCGGGAAGCGGCGATCTCGCCGGAAAGTTTCGGATCCGCGAGAATTCTGCCTAGAACTGTGATCTTATGGCATAGATCGGTAGAGGGGAGGTCAGGGATCTCACCTCGGGGGTTTTCTCGAGCTCGGGGGTCCTGGAAAGTGATCGGCGGCGAGGTCCGAGGCAAAACCACGGCGAAGCTCGTCGGCGCTGTGTTTACACCGTAATTCTCCGAGTTTTCTGCACCTGCAAAGTTCCCCGGAGGCGGTGGATCAAGACCAGCGAGTTAGATCAGAGTTTCCGAGCTTAGATCGGCCAGAATTCACCGGCGAAGTCTCGGTGCTCACCGGAGTGAAAATCGGCGATCGCGTGAGAAAAACCGATCGGGGCTGGGGTTTTTATAGCCGGGGGAGGGCGGTGGGTCTGTTGCGATCGAGTTTGAGTTGTTTGGGACCAGAATTCGGCTGCGGGACGTGGAAATCCGGTCGGTTGCGATCGCGCGCGCGGGAGA
This sequence comes from Neostapfia colusana, assembly GCA_030760725.1. NCBI lineage: Eukaryota > Viridiplantae > Streptophyta > Magnoliopsida > Poales > Poaceae > Neostapfia > Neostapfia colusana. The sequence continues at coordinate 94,258,211 of JASWHV010000007.1, read as the reverse complement.
GAGTCCGGGGTCGCGGGGTTAGGGATGACAGGTGGGTCCCACCTGTCTGTGAGAGACAGCGCGGCGCGCGCGGGGGCGGGCTGGCGCGGGGAAACTGGGCCGGCTGGCGGGTTTCGGCCCACTGGCCGGTTTTTTTCCCGTTTCTCTTTTTCTTTTTCCATTTCTTTTCTGTTTTGAGTATAATTTGAATTCTAGTTTGAATTTGAATTTTTGCAAAACATGCAACACGTCCAAAAAAATTTTAAATTCCCCTCTGAACATGGTTTAGAGTTTTGAATCAAAATTTGGGGTGTTACAGCTCTACCCCCCTTAAAAGAAATCTCGTCCTCGAGATTGGTGTTTCTAAGAAAACAATTCCGGAAATTGTGCCTTGAGCTCATCTTCCCGTTCCCAGGTGGCTTCCTCTTCTGAGTGATGCTTCCACTGCACCTTGCACATCCTGATTTTCTTATTTCTGGTGAGGCGTTCCATCGTCTCCAGAATCTTGTATGGTTGCTCGGCATAAGACAAATCTTCAGCTACATCCACTTCATTCATGGGTAACACCTCTTCAGGCGTTCTTAGACATTTCTTGAGTTGTGACACATGAAATACATCGTGCACCTCCGATAGATGAACCGGTAACTCTAGTTGGTACGCCACTTCGCCTTTCCTTTCCAAAACCTGAAAGGGTCCGATGTATCGAGGTGACAACTTCCCTTTCACCTTGAACCGACGAAGTCCTCTGATAGGGGACACCTTGAGATAAACATAGTCTCCCACGTTGAAAACGAGTTCTCTTCTTCGTACATCAGCATAACTCTTCTGGCGTGTTTGTGCTATCCTCAAGTTGTTGCGAATCTCCCTTACCTTCGCTTCGGCTTCTTGTAGCACTTCTGGACCAAACACTTTACTTTCTCCTGTTTGGTTCCAGAATAGAGGAGTTCTGCACTTCCTTCCATACTAAGCTTCAAACGGTGACATTTTCATACTAGCTTGATAGCTGTTGTTATAGGAAAACTCCGCATACGGTAAGTTCTTGTCCCAACTCCTATTGTTTTTGAGTGCACATGCCCTTAACATATCTTCAAGGATCTGATTGGTTCTCTCCGTCTGCCCGTCAGTTTGGGGATGATAGGCAGAACTAAAGTTCAGATGGGTTCCCATGGTTTCATGCAACTTCTGCCAAAACCTCGAGGTGAACTGTGTCCCTCGGTCCGACACTATCTTCTTTGGCACTCCATGGTAACACACAATCCTTGACATGTACAATTCTGCCAATTTGGATCCGCTGTAGCTTTCTTTCACAGGAATGAAATGAGCTACCTTGGTTAGCCTATCAATAATGACCCATATTGAATCATACCCGGATTGGGTCCTAGGCAATCCCACGACAAAATCCATGCTGATTTCTTCCCATTTCCATTCAGGCACTTTGAGTGGTTGCAATAATCCCGCGGGTCGTTGATGTTCAGCTTTCACCAACTGACATGTGTCACATAGGGCAACATGTTCCGCGACATCTCGCTTCATGCCATACCACCAATACCTGCCTTTGAGGTCCTGGTACATCTTCGTACTCCCAGGATGAATGGAATAGTTAGAATCGTGAGCCTCCTTTAAAATCAATTCACGGATCTCCTTTACTTCTGGCACACATATCCTTTTCCCGTGCCACACCGTTCCCTGTTCATCCTCTCTAAAACCAGGAGCTTTATTTTCCTTGATGAGCTGTCTGATCTCTTGTATCTTCTCATCATTCGTTTGGCCCTCGCGTATGTCTTGCTCGAGTGTGGAGTCCACTTCCATGGCGATGGCTTCACCACTATTTACTAGACATAGATTGAGTCTTATAACCTCGTCCTTCAATTCTGCAGGCATGTCCTTCAAGCTCAACTTATTGACCTGCACTTTCCGACTCAAAGCATCGGCCACGACGTTTGCTTTCCCGGGATGATAGTTGATGCCCACATCAAAGTCATTGATTAGCTCTAACCATCTCCTTTGTCGGAGGTTGAGATCTGGTTGTGTGAATATGTACTTCAAACTCTTATGATCCGTATATATCTCTGTCCTCTTCCCCATCAAATAGTGCCGCCAAATTTTCAACGCGTGTACCACTGCAGCTAGTTCTAGGTCATGTGTAGGATAGTTCTTCTCGTGCTTCCGAAGCTGCCGGGATGCATATGCCACGACATGTCCTTCTTGCATGAGAACACATCCCAACCCATTTCCAGAGGCATCGCAGTACACTGTGAAATTCTTCTGCATATCTGGCATAATCAACACTGGGGCTGTTGTCAATCTCTTCTTTAACTCCTGAAAGCTCGTCTCGCACTGTGGCGTCCAGGTGAATGTGATTCCCTTCTCCAACAGTTTGGTGAGAGGTCTCGAGATCTTGGAGAATCCCTCAATAAACCGTCGATAGTATCCAGCCCATCCCAAAAAGCTTCGAACTTCCCCGACATTTTCAGGGGTTTTCCACTTCTGGATATCTTCGATTTTGGCGGGATCTACGGAGATTCCTCCCTCCGAGATTATATGTCCTAAAAAGGGAACTCTCTTCAGCCAAAACTCGCACTTGCTCAACTTGGCATATAGTTGGTGTTCTCTCAGCCTCTGTAACACCAACCTTAGATATTTCTCATGTTCATCTTCATCTTTGGAGAAGACGAGAATATCATCTATGAAAACCACCACAAATTTGTCCAAATATTCCATGAATACCTTGTTCATGAGGTACATGAAATATGCCGGGGCATTGGTTAGCCCAAAAGGCATGACAGTGTATTCATACAGTCCGTACCGAGATACGAAAGCTGTCTTGGGAATATCTGATTGCCTTATCTTGAGTTGGTGGTACCCTGACCTGAGATCAATTTTCGAGAACACACAAGCTCCCCTCAACTGATCAAACAAGTCTTCAATACGGGGTAATGGGTACTTGTTTTTGATGGTTACCTCATTCAAGGCACGGTAATCCACGCATAACCTTTGGGTTCCGTCTTTCTTGGGCACAAATATCACCGGAGCTCCCCATGGTGAGGAACTAGGGCGAATATACCCCTTCTCCGTCAATTCTCTCAAATGATCCTTGAGCTCTTCTAGCTGCTTGGAGTCCATTCGATAAGGTCTCTTGTATATCGGGGCTGTTCCCTGTACTAGCTCAATTTCGAATTCCACGTCACGGTCGGGAGGCATACCTTGCAATTCCTCCAGAAAAACATCTGGATATTCCCTGATAGTCCTGATTTCCTCAACTTTCACCTCCACTTGATTTAATTTAATGTCCCTCCTAGGCTCGTGTATCGTTATGAACTTTACTCTTGTTCCATTGGGGTGAGTTAGTTCCACCGTTCTGGTCGAACAATGGATGATTCCTTTATGTTTGGTCAACCAATCCATACCCAAAATAATATCTATCCCTTGTGAATCTATCACTATGAGGTTAGCAGTAAATACTACCCCATTAATGTCTAGGCTCACTTTGGGACACACTTGTATTGTCCTTATTTCTCCACCTGGAGAGTTTACGGCTAGCATATGGTTCATTTGTGTGGTTGCTAGGTCATGCTTCTTAACAAACCCTTGAGCAATGAACCAGTGGGTAGCACCAGAATTAAACAGCAGAGTTGCAAGGTGTAAATTGGCAGGAAACTTACCAACTACCACGTCGGGTGCCTCTTGTGCTTCCTCCATAGTGACGTGGTTCACCCGTCCTCTCACTACATTCTGCTGTTGTGGCGGCGCAGGCTTCTTCTTTGGGCATTTATGGGCGTAGTGCCCCACTTCACCACAGCTGAAACATTGCACCCCAATCTTAGATGCTGGGCCCTTGTTGTCTTGGGGTTGGTTTGGGGGTCCTTGCACTGCTGGTCGAGGTGGATATGCGGGGCGAGGCTGCTGCACAAACTGACGTTGCGGCTGTGCTGGTGCTGCGGGAGGCCTGTAGTTTGGGTTGTACCCTCTTGGTGCTGAATAGGGTACCGCAGCACGGTTTGTCTGCCCCGTAGGTTGCTGCATCATACGTGGGCGGGTGTTGCTCCCTGAGGCCTGATGTGACCACCCCGCCTTCCTCTTATTCTCATTTTCCAGGGCCTTTAGCTTCCTTTCCACCACAAATGCTCTGTCCACCATCTTTTGAAAGCTTTCATACTCATTGGAGGACATTGCACACTGCATCTCTGCGGTAAGTCCTTCCACGAAACAATCTTGTTTCTGCTCATCAGTCTCTATGTCTCGTGGAGCATAACGGGATAGTTGAGTAAATTTAGTGAGGTATTCCCTCACCGTCATGTTTCCCTGCTGTAGTCCCAAAAACTCCTTCCTCTTATTTTTGAGTTCACCTCTTGGGATGTAGTGGTTGCGGAAGCTACGCTTGAACTCGTCCCAAGTGATGTTCTCAGGGTCATGATGGGCGGCCACGTAGGTGGTCCACCAATCAGCAGCAGGTCCATGCAATTGATGAGAGGCAAACAGCACCCTCTCATACCCTTGGCATTGTATTATCCTCATTTTACTTTCAATGGTCTTCAGCCAATCATCTGCCTCCAGAGGTTCAGCAGCACTTGCAAACTTTGGAGGTTGAGTTCCTAGAAACTCACTCAACCTTGGTTGGCGTGGTGCAGCTTGTGGAGGTGGAACTTGATGCAAGTTGGCCACCACTTGAGTCAAGTTCTGGATAAGCTGATTTTGATTCTCCAGCATTTGGTGGAGAGGATCAACTTCTTCACGGCGTCCACCCCTGTCCTGGCCTCCAGAAAGATGAGGGTTGCATGCCTCATCATTGTTGTTGGCGGGGTTGGCAGCACGTCCTTTTCCTCTTCCGGCCATCTGGCAGAATCAACAAATGTTAATTTGATATCATTTAGTATCATCTTACTACTTTCATTTGTTGGTGCTTTGAGGTGTTGAGGCTTTGTTAAAATTTTACGAGGGTTTCTATCTCACACCAAATAAATGCACTATTATTTCCTGTGGGTTCACACACCAAAGCAAAACAATCTGAAGACGAGGCTGTGGACAATTGCTCATGGCTTCCACAACTCACGTCACACACCAAGCATCATCACACCATTAACTACGTAACGACTCGACTACTCGACCTTTTGCTAGCTAGGGAAAAGACTCTACACTACTCGTCCTCTTGAGCTGGCTCCTCGGGATCTTCCTCCTCATTTCGACTACCTTCTGACTCTGATTTGGGTGGGGAGGCTGCTGGTGGAGAAGTGCGACGACGCCTGATCGCTCGGCGATCCGGGGAGTCAGGAGTCCATGTATCACTCACGGTGACACACAGTTCATTCCCATCTCCTCTTTCTCTCGCCTTTAAGCAAGCTCGCAGCAACGCCTCCGTTTCCTTCAAGGTGTCTCGGACATCCTGAAGCTCTTGTTGACACTCCTGCAGTCGAGTGCTGAGCATAGCAGCATCCTCCAAGCACAAGTCCATGTGCTCATGGGAAGTCCCTTGCTGCACCGGTGGGTACTTGTACTCCGTGGTACCACTCTCACGTTGGAGGACATACATGTACTCAGTTTTGTCCAAGTGGCGAAGATAGATGTGACTCTGGCAGGTGATGGCCTCCCAGGTGACATCTTTCTCCGCGTCAACTTGTGTTGCTCGACAAGCTGGAGAGTGGTGAATCTTAAGCAGTTGATTCTCGTGTATAATCCTCATCTCCGAACTCCATTCTTCCCTCTTCTCACGGATGGTCCTGGCGGAGTTATAGTGGATGATTAGCTTGCCCGTATTGCCGGCGGCTTCGAGCATACGTCGAAGACGGCGCAACAAATCTCCTACTGCCAATCCATAGGAAAGGTACGTCACTGGACGACTCTCCTCTCTTTCGGCAAGGGCAACTACGGGAACTCTCCCTCCTGTGGACTTACGAGCGGTGCGAATCATGCGAACCATCTAAAACAAAAGAATTTAAAATTAGGTTAGATAAATTCTCAAACAAAAATCCTATTTTGAATGAAAGTTGGGGTAAGATGAAGAAAATGACTCCTTTAATAACACTTTTCCACCCACACCTTGGAAAATAGTTTTTAAGAAAATAGGGCCCTTAAATACGTCCATTTCTACCTAGGTCCACGTTCCTACGGGCAACCTTGGCTCTGATACCACCTCTGTCACACCCGGTTTTTCCGAAGAACAATCAAGTGAATATCACATGTATGCCAGGATCATTTTCTCATACATGTGATGACAAATAGTGAAGCATCATTTATTACAAGCCAGGTGTCGAATATAAATACGTCTTACATCGCAAATGTCTCAATGGACACTAATGCTTCATCACAAGTAAATAAACTAGCAGCGGAATATTATTCTTTAGGGCTCCATCACAGGCGTTGCCCGGGGGTCTTCATGAACCTAAAAACCTTCCTCGGGTCCAAAATCTTGGTCATTATACACCACCTCATTATCTTGACCTGAGCAGCGATATAAACCAACAAATATGCAAGGTTGAGTACCAATGGTACTCAGCAAGAGTTGGAAAATTATATCATGCATGGCTAGAACAAGGAGAGGTTGAACTCGTGGTTAAAGCACTACGCAAATAATACCTATCACCTTAGCTTATTAAGCACCTACATTACTACACAGGTGAAATGGTCCTAATCTCCCAACCCATTATCATAATCCAATTACCATAACATCATTTCCAATGTTAAGCTCCCCGCTTAACCTCCAAAACCATCAATCCTCTAATCATGAATAAGTCCAGGCCGCTCTTAACCGTGAGCACGGCTGTCAAGACAGTTTTGACTCTGCAGAGTTTGTACCACTGTACCCACATGTAGTGATTTCATCCCCCATTGCCGGGTGGACTAAAAGAACCTCCATTATGCCAGTGGCTACGATCCACATTCACACTTCCCAGGTGTGCGGCCAGGAGATCACTACGAAGCCTTTACAAAGGGATTCCCGACGAGCGTGGGCCCACTGAGGTTTCACCCCTAACAGCATACAAGAGGCTCCAACCCCGCTGCAGTGGCCCCCTCTTGAGCCTTGCGGTTCATATGGTAGTCCAGCTGACACCTACTCCCCGCACCATCCAACACACCCATACTACGCCGGGGATACACCTAATTAATTGGCCACGCTGCCCCATCTCAGCATGTGGTTGGCACTGTAAAGCCGGGTTACATGCTCCATGAACCGGTCCTTAGGATCCAGGCAAGTACTAAACACAAACCCAAATCTCGTGCACCCAGCACACAACCAAAACATCCAACTTGCCTTGATCCCTATCTCTACATAACTCACATTAGCTCATTCAAGAGCATGGTAAAATAAACTGATGATCTCATATCCCAAATATCCCATTCTAAGCATGGCTAAGCATATGCATGGAAATAAATGACATGGTAAAATAAATCCCAACCCAAGCTACAAGGAAACAAGGTAATGCAATTCTAGGGAAACTTTCCTAGCATGGGTTTCATATTTCATTTGACAATGCAAATAATTCTATCTACACATCCTAGCATAGGATCAAAGTGGTCAAGGACACTTGCCTCCTTCTTGCTGCTCTTGAAATGGGTAGTCCTGATCTTGGAAAGGGTTAACTTGCTCTTGAACAGGTTCTACTTCATACCATCACACATAGCAAAAGAAAAACAACAATCATAAGACATAGTTCACACTTCTACTTCATACAAACCACACATTCATATTTATCAAAGTTCTTTACCATTATATGTGTTGTGATTACTTTATGTGTGTTAAGTTGTGGCTTGCATACACTTTTAACCATGTATATATGATTCCTACTTTTGTGTCCACATTTATACTTACATACTATTTATATGGGTTTCCAATAAATTTCTTATATTCAACTACTACACCTTTTTACTACCAAGTATGTAAGAAAAGTATTTTTCTTCTCCATATGTGCCTTCATAATTTCTACCAACCCTAAACTGAATTCTTTGTATTTTAGAAACTCCATTTATCATTTACTAGTTGCTATATTTTCAGATTTATATTCCTATGCATAATTGTGTATTTTATTATGAAATTAGTAATACACATCATCTAAACAGTATAGGTTTTGGTCCTAAATAATTGAATAACATATTTTGACCTTGGCCTCTGATGTAGACTATTTCATAATTATTTCCCCTATTTTTTTCTATAACTATTCTTTACTTAAAAATGTGTCCCTATACTAATAAATGTGAATAACAGATGAAACAGATTTATTTCAGCCCAAAAATATATTTTTATCTCACTCCAAAGTTTTCTAAGTACTGAGAAAGTTTTTAATTAATTTTGACAATTATGTTTGTCCCCCTTTTTAATTTTTAAACACTAGTTACATATTAAATTTTCCAAATTAAATACTAAACAGGGCTAAAATAATGAATTCACCCCATTACAGGGTCTATAATATTATTTTCATAATTTTCAGGTTTCTAGCTACACTTATCAGAGGTGTTTTTCCTAATTTCTATTAAGTCCAGGGGTTAAAACTGATTTTTAAATGAATTTACAGGATTTTCTGGAGTTCCAGGGGCTAGATCTGAAGTTTCCGGGGCTAGCTCTCAATTCCAGAGAACCCCAGGGGGTAGCACGTAAGAATTCCAGTCTTTATAACGCGGGGCTGACGTGGACCGTCTGATTTTAAACCGACGGCTGAGATTATAACATCGAACCGGTACGCGGGGATTTAAAGTCTACCGTGCGATTTAAAATAAACGGCGCACAAGTGGCCACGTCGCTCTGATCGAGCGCGGGCGGCGCTGCCGGCGGCGCACGGCGGCGGGAAGCGGCGATCTCGCCGGAAAGTTTCGGATCCGCGAGAATTCTGCCTAGAACTGTGATCTTATGGCATAGATCGGTAGAGGGGAGGTCAGGGATCTCACCTCGGGGGCTTTCTCGAGCTCGGGGGTCCTGGAAAGTGATCGGCGGCGAGGTCCGAGGCAAAACCACGGCGAAGCTCGTCGGCGCTGTGTTTACACCGTAATTCTCCGAGTTTTCTGCACGTGCAAAGTTCCCCGGAGGCGGTGGATCAAGACCAGCGAGTTAGATCAGAGTTTCCGAGCTTAGATCGGCCAGAATTCACCGGCGAAGTCTCGATGCTCACCGGAGTGAAAATCGGCGATCGCGTGAGAAAAACCGATCGGGGCTGGGGTTTTTATAGCCGGGGAGGGCGGTGGGTCTGTTGCGATCGAGTTTGAGTTGTTTGGGACCAGAATTCGGCTGCGGGACGCGGAAATCCGGTCGGTTGCGATCGCGCGCGCGGGAGAGAGTCCGGGGTCGCGGGGTTAGGGATGACAGGTGGGTCCCACCTGTCTGTGAGAGACAGCGCGGCGCGCGCGGGGGCGGGCTGGCGCGGGGAAACTGGGCCGGCTGGCGGGTTTCGGCCCACTGGCCGGTTTTTTTCCCGTTTCTCTTTTTCTTTTTCCATTTCTTTTCTGTTTCGAGTATAATTTGAATTCCAGTTTGAATTTGAATTTTTGCAAAACATGCAACACGTCAAAAATTTTTTAAATTCCCCTCTGAATATGGTTTAGAGTTTTGAATCAAAATTTGGGGTGTTACACTTCCAGAGCTGAATCACACCTTAAGATGGCTTAAGTTCCAGAGGGATGTAAACTGTCCAGAATCAGGACAGAGTTAAACACTCTATGGACTGTTTTGTTTTTCAAACATAACTCCCAGTAGAAAAAAATCTAAAATTGTCATATGATACATATTTAGAAAGGGTAGAAGATGTGTTACATCTTTGCAATTCAAAGTTTCTGAAATTTCAGCACAAATGTCAGTGGAAACCAGTGTTGAAAACAGCAACTTCCCAAGGAAGGTGCTGTTAAAATTCTTCCAGAAATTCTGCTGACTTTGAATTACCATAACTTTTTAACCAGAGGTGATCTGAGGGAAAATAAGTACTTGTTGGAAATAATCTGAAGTTAACTTTCACTTTGGTATTCAACTTGAGTTAAGAAAATGCACAGAACCAGATCAAAATCTTGGATATGTAGAAACTGGTCATTCTGACAGAGGGATGACAGTTGAACTCATTTGAGAGATTGTTGTACCCTAGAAGGGGTTTGAATACTTCCAATGGGGTAGGACATTCTCATGAGAGGTTATCTTCAACTAGTGAAAGATCTGAGTATAGGTCTCACTCAAGTTTCTTTTACTAGAGACCATGTTTGTGTCGTATTGAAGGTAAAAGGGGGTATACGTGATGACAACGCGATAGTAACGTCTCATAGTGACCAAACCTAGTTGTGGTGAGCTTCCAAAGAGGAGGTTCATCAAGTTTGATTAAACTAGCTTGTATTTGGTCTGGTAATGGTGTAGCTTGTGCAAAGTTATTACATTATCTACATACGAGATGTATCACATGTGTTATTGTCATTATGTTTTTACGCCTATTTTATTTGACTGCATGCAATATGTTGCGGGACTGATGTTTATTGTCGTATGGTTGCAGATGGTTCGCACTAGGACCACGCACGAGATTGGTGGCTCTAACCAACAGGGGGGCGATGACTCCCAGCCACCGGCCTACGACAGCACCCCGCAGCAGCAGCCACCACCGCCGCCTCCGCTTACTCTAGCGGATGTGATAGCGGCACTGGTGGGAGGTCGTGAGGAGCAGACCGACCTGCTCCGAACGATTGTACAGAATACGTACCAGGCGGGAGGACGTCAAGAGAGGGGGCCTCGTGAGCTCCGTGAGGTGTCGTTCTCGGACTTCATGAGTACGCACCCTCCAGTGTTCACTGAAGCAGAAGAACCACTGGAGGCCGACAACTGGCTGCTGACCATTGAGTCTAAGTTCGGGCTGCTCCAATGCACAGAGCGGCAAAAGACTCTGTTCACAGCGCAGCAGCTTCACGGTGCCGCTGGTGCGTGGTAGGCGAACTATGTCGCCTCACGTCCGGCTGGCCATACCGTGGAGTGGGAAGAGTTCCGGTAGGCATTCCGTGCCTATCATATTCCTCCCGGAATAATGAAGAGGAAGTTCCATGAGTTTTTATAGCTGAAGCAAGGCGGGAGGAGTGCCCATGACTACTCCCATGCCTTCAAACACCTGGCGCAATATGCGTCAGACTACATCTCCACCGAGGAGATGAAGCGGGAGCACTTCTATCGGGGTTATACCCCAAAATGAAGACGCATCTCGTGCAGTGGAATCGCGGCACCTTCAACGACCTCGTCAATGCCGCGATCATGCAAGAGGACGCTCAGCGGGAGTTGGCAGCTGAGCAGCGGAAGTGCAGCGCTCCACCAAGCAGTGGGGGTGGCGCTCCTCAAAAGTACTGCATGGTGTATCGGACACCATCCGGGCAGCAGTGGCGTCCACCGGCGCGACCTCAACAGTTCATGGGACGTTCTTTCCAAGCAACCCCGTTCCGACTGCCGATGCCATCACTGAGACAGCAGCAGCAGAAGCAGACGGCACCCCGGGCGTTTCCACCGCCACAACGCGCCCCGGGTTTCCGTCCACCGATCAGCGGGGGATCGCCCCATTTCACTTGCTTCACGTGTGGCCAGGCAGGCCATTTCGCGAAGGACTGTCCCCAGGGGCAGCAGAGCAGCGGGCAAGCCCTGTTCCAGGGCGGTGCTCGAGGCCGACCTCCGGTCAAGAAGGTTGGTCAGCGGACTGGGGGCGTCCTCAACCTCGACAATGAGGACGCCCCGGAGTGAGACAACGTTCTGGCGGGTACGTTCACTCTCAACGATCAAGCCATCATCATATTATTTGATTCTGGTGCAACCCACAGTTTTATAAGTGCATCCTATGTGGCTAAGCATCAAATGCAAGTCTTCCCAACCGACTGCACCTATATGATCTGCTCACCGGGAGGGAAGATTTCAGCAAATATGATGATCCCAAAGGCACCTCTGTGCTTATGTGGGAAACTATATCCTACCAACATGATAATCCTTACAGGGCAAAAGATTGATGCAATCTTAGGAATGTCATGGCTACAATACCATGGCGCTGTCCTGGAGACTCGGACACGGACGGTTCATTTAAACTCTCCATTTCACCGTCCGCATTCCATGGTGTTAGACACTCCAGTCCGGAAAGTTTCAGAAATTAATACTGCTGAAGCTCTAAAGTTAGAGGACATCCCCGTAGTCCGGGAGTACCCCGACGTGTTCCCGGATGATCTTCCGGGCATGCCACCTGAGCGGGATGTCGAGTTCAAGATTGAACTTGAACCCGGGACTACGCCCATATCACGGAGACCATACAAGATGGCTCCGAACGAGCTGGCTGAATTAAAAGAACAGCTCAATGATCTGTTGAGCAAAGGTTTCATTAGGCCGAGTTCCTCGCCTTTGGGATGCTCGGCGCTGTTCGTGAAGAAGAAGGATGAAACCTTGAGGCTGTGTGTGGACTACCGGCCGCTCAACGCCATCACCATCAAGAATAAGTACCCACTGCCCCGCATCGATATATTGTTTGATTAACTTGTGGGTGCAAGTGTGTTCTCCAAGATGGACCTTTGCTCTGGATATCATCAGATAAAGATCCGGGCGGAGGATATCACGAAGACGGCTTTCTCGATGAGATATGGATTATATGAATATCTCGTCATGTCCTTTGGTCTCACAAACGCTCCAGCCCATTTCATGTATCTCATGAACTTGGTGTTCATGCCAGAGCTGGACAAGTTCGTGGTAGTGTTCATCGATGATATCTTGGTTTACTCCAAGACAGAAGCCGAACATGCCGAACACTTGAGGATCGTTCTTCAACGATTGCGAGACCACAAGCTCTACGCCAAGTTCAGCAAATACGAGTTTTGGATCAGCCAAGTGCCATTCTTGGGACATATCATCTCCGCGGAAGGCATTGCAGTTGACCCAAGCAAGATAGAGCAAGTGCTGAAATGGAAAGCTCCCACTTCAGTTCATGAAGTCAGAAGCTTCCTTGGGTTAGCGGGATACTATCGGAGATTCGTTCCAAGCTTCTCCAAGCTCGCTAAGCGGATGACAGAATTGCTGAAGAAGGGGACGAAATATGTTTGGAACACGGTGTGTGAAAGAGCGTTCCAGACATTAGTGAAGCATCTCACAACAGCCCTGGTCTTAGCTCAGTCGGATACAACAAAGCCCTTCGACGTGTATTGTGACGCGTCCGGTATTGGGCTCGGCTGCGTGTTGATGCAGGAAGGACGTGTGGTCGCATATGGCTCATGCCAGCTTCGGAACCATGAGCAGCACTATCCAACTCATGATCTTGAGCTTGCTACAGTGGTCCTCGCATTGAAAATGTGGAGGCACTATCTCCTGGGGAATCTGGTGCACCTATACACCGACCACAAGAGTCTGAAATACATTTTCACCCAGAAGGAGCTGAACATGAGGCAAAGGAGGTGGTTAGAACTGATCAAGGACTATGAGATTGAGATCCATTACCACCCCAATGGTCCTGTCGAGCCAGGATCACGCTGAGGGGTGCTGCGTTGCACAGCACCGTATAACACACGTCAAAGGTGCAAAGCGGAAGCGGAAGTTTTATTACATAAACAGGTTTATGAACATGTTTACATCAAAATAAGTTCAGTCTACACTCACGGGCGTAGACTAAGCATCAAGTGCACGTTCAGCCCTCGAACGTGTCCTTGCTAGCACACACGCACACTAACTCTGCGGCGTGCACGACTCCCACTCGACGGGGTTCCCCTCCTGGGGTTCCGTCTCCTCTTCGGGAGTCCCTTCCTCATAGAACCCTGCAAAAGCTTCAAACACAAGCAGTGAGCACGAAGGCTCAGCAAGTCTGACCCGTCTCACCTAAACATGGAACTTCTACATGAGGGTAATGGGTTGCATGAGGCAAAAATCATTTGCAAGGACTCGCCTAATTAGTAGAACCTTACTTTCAAGTTTTAGCAGCAGGTTGTGGAGAACCTTACGCTAAGGCACATGAGAGAGCCACAATCAAACAAGAAACGCATTTCTCTCATGTACTTTGCCCAAAGTTGAAAAGAACTTTAGTTAGCACTAAGCTACAGCATATCATTAACAATCAATGTCCAGCTTTCAATCAGCAACATTTTAACATGTAACTAGCCTGTTCTTTCTACGTCACGGTACAGTGAACAAGTGGTACTCACTGACCGCGAGGGACGGCGATTATAATCGATTTACACCTGCAGGGTTACCCGAACAACCCGTCACGTACGCCCGTACTCGATGTTGCCTACAACAACCATCACGGACGCCGTACGCGGCTACCTTTCACCCGTTAGCCAAATATTGAACCGGTCCCATCGTCCCGAGCAAGAGGTCTCTGCACGCGCTCTCTGTGCCGCCAGCCGATTTACACCTCGAGCTCTCAACCTACCCTCTGAACGACGGGCAATGCCTCAATACCCAGCTACCCGAGTTACATCAGTTTCCCGGTTCCCATATAGCCGGTAGGTCTTCGGTACTGTTCTAGCTTGTTCAACAGGCCCGCACACGGCTCGGTCCTCAATCGACACAAGCGGAGCTACAGCACACAGGCCCCAAAGTCCTGCTGCCCTTACTCTCCGCTCGGTCTCATTTTCTTGCCATGTGTATCATGTGCTATCTCTACCCGAGCAATGTGCCTCTAGCCTATTCTCGCGAGTAGTTCCAACTACTAGACTTGTACCGAATCCTACTCTATCCTAGCCATGCAGTGGCTAACGAGGTTTTCAATCCTAAACCCAACCCATGGTTTTCTTGGCTGTGCAGTTGGGTTTCCAATCAAGACTCTAATGCAAAGAACAATATTCAAAGATGTGCTCAAAACAATAAACATTTGTAAAAAGGTTAATGCAAACCGGGGCTTGCCTTGCTGCTCTTGGTCGTAGGCTAGCTGTTCCTCCGGAGTAACGAAGTCTAGGACTTCGGGTTCCTCCTCGACCTTAGCGACTACATGATAGAAACAATACATGTATTAATTTAATGCATTTGTATTAAGTTTGAAGTTGTGAAGTCTATAACCTTTGCTAGATAGACCTAATGACTGTGAAACTTTTACTGTGGCTTGGTTACAACCTAAACAAAGACTTGGTCAAGTTTTAGTTGCAGCAAAGCTCATTTGAGCCCTCCACAAATAATTATGTCCTTGACCTTAATTGGAACTCTTAGGGTGTTCTAGGAATTTTCATGAGACAAACTATGACTTTCTGAAAACTAGATTTTCAGAGGGTTCTAATGGAGTTGGTCTCACTTAATTTGGAAGTCTCTAACTAAAGATATGAGCTAAACAATTTCAGAGAAAATTCTGAAAATGTTTCTGAACATTTCCTATTTTCTCTGGAACAGTTTTGCTAATCACACCATTAGGTGGACTAAATGAGCTCAAATGGATCTGAAATATTTATGGTAGTTCAAGGATATTTTGGTGAACATCTAAGCAAAATTTCAGGATTTTCCTCCAAAGGATTCTCCAGTTAAAATTCCTAACAGTTTAAAATTTAAGGAATTAATCCTGGAGAATTAAGGAATTTCATGAAGTGAAACTTGATTTTCTGGAAAGTACTAAGAGAGCTGAATCCAGCAAAATTTGGTTCACTCAATTTGGAGACACGCGTCGCACGCCTAGGCGATGGCACACCGCAGCCCACAAGGATTTTGCGCGCCAGCACACCCGATCCCGGCCGCAGCCGGATCCCGATTCAAAATATCGGCCGCTGACAGCTGGGGTCCACCCCCTTCTTCAACCTCGCGACACACGCGCTCCGCCGCCGAGGGACCTCGCCGGAGAGCTCGCCGCCGGCTGCTGTACAGCTCCAAACTTCTTGATTCTGGCCGCCCCTGCCTACTTTTACTTGGGGAACAGGATCCGAGGGTCAGCTGCTCATGACAACGGCCGGAGCATGGTCGGCGACGAGCCGCCATATCGGAATGACTTCGGCCATGTCGGCTGACTCCCCTGGTACCTCAGCTACTTGGGAAATCGGTCGGGGAGCATCAGTGGACCTCAGAGAAGGTCGACATGAGCTCGAGGCAGCTCAGGGAAGGCCCGAAATAGGTCCTCACCGTGCGCCCGATACCTCCCGTTCGTTCCACCATTAGTAGACCTTAAATTACGCCGGGCACAGAGGTTCTCCGGCCCAGAGTTGTGAAGGCAACTTGTGCGTTACCGTGTCTAGCTCGTGTGGGAGTGGCCTGAGGCCCTCTAATCCTTTCTAGAGCACAAATTAAACAGAATTGTACCCGAAGGTCGTTCTGCACACAGAAAGGGGAAAAGTGGAAATTCGCCGCCGGTGAGCAACCACTCGAGCTGTGGCTCGGGGATGAGCAGCACCGGTCACCCGCGCGTCCAAGGGTGCCTTGGCCCGGGCGTGACAACGCCCAGGTTGGGCTGTCCACGAGAGCCCGAGGTGCGGCGGTTCCAAGTTCCGAGTTTGATCTTTCGGCACAGCCGATATCAATCGGTTTCAACCGAATTCTAGCAATGGGGAGGATGGAGGAAGGTCTCTAGTACCTTGCTGGGACTCTGGAGTGGAAGGAGGGAGCTGCGATCGGCGTCCTCCGATCAAGTCCGAACTGCGGAAACTTTCGGCCAGTGCTGGGTTCTTGCGGGAAAACACGTCGGTACCTCGGCCGAGGAGGGGGGCAGGCGCCTTAAGAAGGCTCTGCACCGCCTCATGCCCGCGCGTGGGCAAGCAGCTGGTGGCGCGGTGGCTGGCCTCGGTGGCGATCACCGCTGCGGCTCGGCGATATGAGTGAAAAGTCTCAGTCGGTTTGTGTTGAAGTAGAGGCTGACATGTGGGTCCCACCCTTCCTTTTAACCTCTGAAATTTACTTCTAATCACTGTTGTAAACAGTGAACCCCATACTACCCTTGGCAATTCAAATTATTCCCCCATGAGCCATTTGAATTGATCAAAGTTCAAATGAGGTTTGGTTTGAATGAATTTCAGCACAAGTTCAGTTTGAAATTCAAATAAAGTTTGAATTTCTCCCCCTTAGCTCATGTCAAGATCAACTCCAAATGGAGTGAAAATTGGTGTGTGAGCTCACAAAAATGTGCTGAGTAAGAATATGCCTTCCACTTTCAAATTCATGGTATAAAAACAGTTTGGATTTGAATATGTTTTCAAACTGCCCCCTTCCTATCTATACCCAAGATGACCTCAAAAAGGTTTTGAATTTGGGTGAAACTTGGCATGGACATCCTTAGCAAAGTGTAGGAGTTTTTCCTATGTCCAGCCCATCTATATCACATGTGGGAAATACCACTTTTTCAATGTGTAAGTTTGTTCCCTAATGAGCATGTTGATAATTGTTACTTGCTCTTCATTTGTGTTCATCATTCTTCCTCAAATGAGGTGTGTGGTGTGGGGATGAACACTACAAATGGGTGTCAAAAACTGAGGCCCTTACATTCCTCCCCCCTTAAAAGAATCTCGTCCCGAGATTATAAGGTGAAAATGAGAGAGAGGACGGTGGAAAATTACCGGATATGCGACGTGAGAAAGTCGGGGTAGTTAGTGCGAAGGAATTTTTCGCTTTCCCATGTCGCTTCGTCCATGGAGTGATTACTCCACAGAACCTTGTAGAACCACAACGTACGGTTGCGTGTGGTTCGGGCCTTCTCATCAATAATCTGCACCGGTTCCTCCCGATAGGTGAGATCCGGTTGCAGTTCTTCAATGTCTTCCAGCTGAACGGTAGTTGATAGCTTGAGACACTTCCTCAGCTGGGAAATGTGAAAGACGCCGTGCACACCGGAAAGTGCTTCTGGTAATCTCAGCCGGTATGCTACCGATCCACATCTTTCGGTAATCTGGAATGGACCGATGAATCGGGGTGCTAACTTTCCTCTCACCCCAAATCTGTTTACGCCCTTCATTGGAGACACCCGTAGATATGCGTGATCTCCAACTTCGAATTGTAATGGGCGCCTTCTCCGGTCTGCATACTGTTTCTGACGGGATTGAGCGGCTCTTAGGTTCGCTTGAATCAGTCGAACTTTTTCTTCCGCGTCGTTGACAAGGTCAATCCCGAAGGTAACCCTCTCGCCAGACTCACACCAGTTCAGTGGTGTGCGGCATTTCCTGCCGTATAGCGCCTCGTAGGGCACCATCTTGATGCTGGCTTGGTACCCGTTGTTGTACGAGAACTCGGCTAACGGCAAGTGATCATCCCAATTCTTGCTGTGGTCGATAGCGCAAGCTCGTAGCATGTCTTCTAGAATTTGATTTACCCGCTCAGTTTGCCCATCCGTCTGCGGGTGGTAGGCTGAACTACGGATCAGCTTTGTCCCCAAGGCAGCGTGTAGCTGCTCCCAAAAACGGGACACAAATAAAGTGCCCCGGTCCGATATGATGGTACGGGGTACGCCGTATAAGCATAGGATCCGTGAGATGTACAGTTCAGCGTACTTCTTGGCGTTGTAGTTGGTGTTGACCGGGATGAAATGGGCAACTTTGGTGAGCCGATCGACGATCACCCACACAGAATCATGTTTCTGTAAGGTGGTGGGTAAACCCACGACGAAATCTATGCTCACGTCCTCCCATTTCCAGGCAGGAATGCCTAGTGGTTGCAGCAGTCCCAGTTTCCGCATATGGTCTGCCTTCACCCTTCGACATGTATCACACTCGGACACGTATTTGGCAGTCTCTCGCTTCATCCGTGTCCACCAAAACCTTCTTCTGAGTTCTTGATACATTTTGTTGCTGCCGGGGTGAATAGAAAACTTTGATAAGTGAGCCTCATCAAAGATTTTCTTCCGTAACTCCGGGTTTCGGGGTACGACGATCCGGTTCTTGAACCATAGGACGCCGTCTCCGTCCTTCCAGAAACATTTCAACTCCCCACTGTCTACACGTCTCCCCAAATGTGACATGCCCTTGTCATTCTTCTGGGCTGCCGCTATCTCTTCACGGATGGTGGGGATCAAAGCTAGGTTGTAGAGAGCTCCGTGTGGAATCACATGTAGTGGTGGTTCGCTCTCTTCCAACGGTGTGATGGTCAGATTATTGACGTGTGACTTGCGGCTCAGCGCATCTGCCACAACGTTTGCCTTGCCCGGATGATAATGGATCTCTATCTCATAATCCTTTATCAGTTCTAACCATCTTCGTTGCCTCATGTTCAGCTCCTTCTGAGTGAATATGTACTTGAGGCTTTTGTGGTCGGTATATAAATGTACGAGGTTACCGAGTAGGTAGTGCCTCCACATCTTCAGTGCAAGTACCACGGCAGCGAGCTCCAAGTCGTGAGTTGGATAATTTTGCTCATGATTCCTAAGCTGCCGTGATCCATACGCGACCACTCTTCGGTCTTGCATCAGCACACATCCGAGCCCAATGCCGGATGCATCGCAGTACACATCAAACGGTTTTGTTGTGTCTGGCTGCGCCAAAACCGGTGCTGATGTCAGGTGCTTGACTAAAGCCTTGAATGCTGCTTCACATGCTGGACTCCAAACATATTTGGTAGCTTTCTTCAGCAGCTCTTTCATTGGCTTGGCAATCTTCGAGAAGTTCGGAATGAACCTCCGATAATATCCCACGAGTCCGAGGAAACTCCGTACCTCATGAACAGTTCTCGGGGATTTCCAATTCAGCACTTGCGTGATCTTGCTCGGGTCCACAGCGATACCTTCCGCTGAGATGATATGCCCGAGGAAAGGCACTTGCGATATCCAAAACTCGCATTTGCTGAACTTTGCGTATAACTTGTGATCCCGCAGCCGTTGCAAGACTATACGCAGATGTTTCTTGTGATCTTCCTCCGACTTGGAGTATACTAGGATGTCGTCGATGAAGACCACCACAAACTTGTCCAGCTCCGGCATGAACACCGAGTTCATTAAGTACATGAAGTGAGCTGGAGCATTGGTGAGGCCAAAGGACATGACCAGGTACTCATAAAGTCCATACCTTGCCGAGAATGCTGTCTTTGGAATGTCCTCCGCCTTTATCTTAATCTGATGGTACCCGGATCTTAAATCCATCTTGGAAAAGATCTTTGCTTCGACCAACTGATCAAACAACATGTCGATCCGTGGCAACGGGTACTTGTTCTTGATGGTTACGGCATTTAATGGACGGTAGTCCACGCAAAGCCGCAATGTTTCATCCTTCTTTTTGACAAATAATGCCGAACAGCCCCATGGCGAGGAGCTCGGCCTAAAAAAACCCTTCTCCAGAAGGTCCGTGAGCTGAGTCTTCAGTTCAGCCAACTCCTTGGGCGCCATCTTGTACGGCCTTCGGGATATTGGCATGGTTCCCGGTGCAAGTTCAATCTTGAACTCCAACTCTCTATCGGGTGGCATCCCCGGCAAATCATCCGGGAATACATCCGGGAACTCTCGGACCACTGGAATGTCTTCCAATCTGATGGTTGTGGCTTGATAGACACTTGGAAGTTGTATTTCTGGACTGTCCAGAAATAATGAGTGAGAACCGTGCACCTCTGAGTTTAAGTGCACGACTCGAAGGACGGTGTCTAAAACAGCGCCGTGGCGGGTTAACCACGACATCCCTAGGATGACATTGACCTTCTGCCCCTCTAAGATAATGAGAGACGTGGGGTACACTCTACCCGCTAAGCATAATGGTGCTTTGGAGACCATTACGCTTGCTGAAATCTTCCCACCCGGTGAACAAATTAAATATGGACTATCGGTGGGTAGTATTGGCAAGCTGTGTTTAGCAATGAAAGCTTGGCTAATAAAATTATGCGTGGCGCCTGAATCAAATAGTACTATAGCGGGATACTGGTGGAGTTGGAACATACCCGCAAGGATTGGCTCGCCCTCCGGCACGTCCTCAATGGCAAGCTGGTGGACAGTACCGGGCCTAGGGTTTGCCCGCCGCGCATTAGTAGGGTTCCGGGGTTGATTCCTCCCCGGAAACTGTGGTGCCACTCCGCCGCCTTGCCTCTCCGGGCAACTGCTCGCGAAGTGTCCTGGACGACCACACTTGTAACATGTGGCCGCTGCTGGTGGAGTACTCGGGGGACGAAAGCCCGGCATGCGTTGCGGCGGTGCAAACGCACGCGGCATCGCCCGCTGCTGCTGTTGTTGTTGCGGTGGTGCTGGCAGTGCCGGCCGGAATGCTGGTGAAGAGTACGGCCGACCGCGGAACGGCATCGACCGCTGTGGTGGTTGCCAGCGTGGGCCTGATGGTGGGCGATTCACCATCCGAAACTTCTGAGAAGGACCACCTCCTTCTCCGCTGCTCTGCGGCGCGCTTCGCTTTCGCTCTGCCGCCGCCAACTCCTTGCCGGAGTCCTCCTGAACAATCGCAGCATCAATTATGTCGTTGAGGCTGCCGCGATTGAACATCGCCAGCTTGTCCTTCAGGAGCGGGTTAAGCCCCTGGTAAAAGTGGTCCCGCCGCTTCTCGTCCGTATCTGCGTAATACGACGCGTAGAGCGCGAGATCGTTGAACGCCCTGGAATATTCCAGCGCGTTTCGGCTCCCTTGTTGCAGGTGTAGGAACTCCTGCGTCTTCCTCTTCATCAAACCGGGCGGTATATGATAGGCCCTGAAGGCCGTCCGGAACTCCGCCCAGGTCATCACTCGGTCGGTGGACTGGGAAGCACAGAAGTTGGCCCACCACGCGCTCGCGGATCCTTGGAGCTGCTGGACCGCGAATTGAGTCTTGCGCTGCTCGCTGATTTGGAGCAGCCCGAATTTCATCTCTATGGCGCGGAGCCAGTTGTCCGCGTCAAGTGGTTCATCCGCACTTGAGAATACAGGGGGATGAGTCGCCAGGAAGTCGGAGTAGGAGCTCTGTTGGCGCTCCTCACGATCTTGACGTCTCTCTGGGCGAGACGTATTCGCAATTAACATTTGCAGCAGCTCTGTGTGCTGCTGATGTGAACCCGCCATTGCCGCGACAATGTCGGCCAATGTAACCGTTGGCAGTGGCGGTGGCGGTGTTTGCTGTTGCTGTTGCTGCTGCTGTCCCGAGGAGTCCTCGGGAGGCGGTTGGGAGGTCTCTCCCCCTTGGCTAGTACCTCCAACATCAGGGTTGGCACGAGTACGCGTCATTCTGAAATTCAGCACAGCAGCAATTAGCACATGTCTTACTCAAAATTCCATAAACAGCAGTAGGTATTGAAGCGACGCATGATTAACTTGCACAACATTCACATATATTGATAAAGCATAAACTTTATACAAGATACATCATTCTCGGATCTCCGAGAAGTCGTGCTCATGTCGTCACTACCTATACATACGCTACTGTCTACACGACATGTCACCGATTACAAAAGTTGGGTTACGCTACCCTAGCTGCCCTACTTGGCAACCGTAACCCCCTACTCGGAGTAGAACTCGACCTCCTGTGGGTCGTCCTCCTCCGGTACCTCTGCTGGTGGCTCGGGGTCTACCACCTCTTCTCCCATTCCGGGCTCTCCCATGGCTGGAAGACCCAAGACTACCGGTACGCCCAATACCGGGGGCACGAAGTCCTGCAATGCATGCACCTCGTCCATAGCCTGGTTGTAGTCCTCTTCCCAGCCTTGTCCTTCCTCAATAGCGTCGTCCCGCTCTTGAGCAAGGTCCTCATTCTGCTGGGTTAGGGTCTGCACCAGCTCTTGCAACGCCGCGATGTCAACACGGCCCTTCTTCTTTGCCTTCTTCAGACGACGCAACTGATTGTGTTGTTCATTCAGTCGCTTGATCGTCGGAAGGAGCACATTGCGGAGTGCACTGTGAGTACTCTCAAAATGATCTCCACGGCTTGTGCTCTCCTTGAGCTTGGTGGCGAGATGCTCCGTATGAACAGCTTGGCTGTTCATCACAGCGTTTCCCGCCCTCATTTGGAGACTGAGATTTGCCTCCGCGGGGTTGTACCTTGGGCAACTCGGGTCTGTTGCCTCCAGGTACCTCTCTTCCCACACATGCTGAGCTTGTCCCTCCACCGGAACGAGTGCGTATGGTGTGCCCTCCATAGCCTGCACGTGTAGTTGGCAGAAACGTACGCCCGTACTCGATGTTGCCTACAACAACCATCACGGACGCCGTACGCGACTACCTTTCACCCGTTAGCCAAATATTGAACCGGTCCCATCGTCCCGAGCAAGAGGTCTCTGCACGCGCATCTCTGTGCCACCAGCCGATTTACACCTCGAGCTCTCAACCTACCCTCTGAACGACGGGCAATGCCTCAATACCCAGCTACCCGAGTTACATCAGTTTCCCGGTTCCCATATAGCCGGTAGGTCTTCGGTACTGTTCTAGCTTGTTCAACAGGCCCGCACATGGCTCGGTCCTCAATCGACACAAGCGGAGCTACAGCACACAGGCCCCAAAGTCCTGCTGCCCTTACTCTCCGCTCGGTCTCATTTTCTTGCCATGTGTATCATGTGCTATCTCTACCCAAGCAATTTGCCTCTATCCTATTCTCGCGAGTAGTTCCAACTACTCGACTTGTACCGAATCCTACTCTATCCTAGCCATGCAGTGGCTAACGAGGTTTTCAATCCTAAACCCAACCCATGGTTTTCTTGGCTGTGCAGTTGGGTTTCCAATCAAGACTCTAATGCAAAGAACAATATTCAAAGATGTGCTCAAAACAATAAACATTTGTAAAAAGGTTAATGCAAACCGGGGCTTGCCTTGCTGCTCTTGGTCGTAGGCTAGCTGTTCCTCCGGAGTAACAAAGTCTAGGACTTCGGGTTCCTCCTCGACCTTAGCGACTACATGATAGAAACAATACATGTATTAATTTAATGCATTTGTATTAAGTTTGAAGTTGTGAAGTCTATAACCTTTGCTAGATAGACCTAATGACTGTGAAACTTTTACTGTGGCTTGGTTACAACCTAAACAAAGACTTGGTCAAGTTTTAGTTGCAGCAAAGCTCATTTGAGCCCTCCACAAATAATTATGTCCTTGACCTTAATTGGAACTCTTAGGGTGTTCTAGGAATTTTCATGAGACAAACTATGACTTTCTGAAAACTAGATTTTCAGAGGGTTCTAATGGAGTTGGTCTCACTTAATTTGGAAGTCTCTAACTAAAGATATGAGCTAAACAATTTCAGAGAAAATTCTGAAAATGTTTCTGAACATTTCCTATTTTCTCTGGAACAGTTTTGCTAATCACACCATTAGGTGGACTAAATGAGCTCAAATGGATCTGAAATTTTTATGGTAGTTCAAGGATATTTTGGTGAACATCTCAGCAAAATTTCAGGATTTTCCTCCAAAGGATTCTCCAGTTAAAATTCCTAACAGTTTAAACTTTACGGAATTAATCCTGGAGAATTAAGGAATTTCATGAAGTGAAACTTGATTTTCTGGAAAGTACTCAGAGAGCTGAATCCAGCAAAATTTGGTTCACTCAATTTGGAGCTTTCTAGCCAAAGTTATAAGGATTTGAAGTTTGAAGGAAATCTGAAAATCGGGGAAAAGTTTAAACTCGCGCGTGGGCCCAGGGGACACGCGTCGCACGCCTAGGCGATGGCACACCGCGGCCCACAAGGATTTTGCGCTCCAGCACACCCAATCCCGGCCGCAGCCGGATCCCGATTCAAAATATCGGCCGCTGACAGCTGGGGTCCACCCCCTTCTTCAAACCTCGCGACACCCGCGCTCCGCCGCCGAGGGACCTCGCCGGAGAGCTCGCCGCCGGCTGCTGTACAGCTCCAAACTTCTTGATTCTGGCCGCCCCTGCCTACTTTTACTTGGGGAACAGGATCCGAGGGTCAGCTTCTCATGACAACGGCCGGAGCATGGTCGGCGACGAGCCGCCATATCGGAATGACTTCGGCCATGTCGGCTGACTCCCCTGGTACCTCAGCTACTTGGGAAATCGGTCGGGGAGCATCAGTGGACCTCAGAGAAGGTCGACATGAGCTCGAGGCAGCTCGGGGAAGGCCCGAAATAGGTCCTCACCGTGCACCCGATAACCCCCATTCGTTCCGCCATTAGTAGACCTTAAATTACGGCGGGCACAGTGGTTCTCCGGCCCAGAGTTGTGAAGGCAACTTGTGTGTTACCGTGTCTAGCTCGTGTGGGAGTGCCCTGAGGCCCTCTAATCCTTTCTAGAGCACGAATTAAACAGAATCGTACCCGAAGGTCGTTCTGCACACAGAAAGGGGAAATGTGGAAATTCGCCGCCGGTGAGCAACCACTCGAGCTGTGGCTCGGGGATGAGCAGCACCGGTCACCCGCGCGTCCAAGGGTGCCTTGGCCCGGGCGTGACAACGCCCAGGTTGGGCTGTCCACGAGAGCCCGAGGTGCGGCGGTTCCAAGTTCCGAGTTTGATCTTTCGGCACAGCCGATATCAATCGGTTTCAACCGAATTCTAGCAATGGGGAGGATGGAGGAAGGTCTCTAGTACCTTGCTGGGACTCTGGAGTGGAAGGAGGGAGCTGCGATCGGCGTCCTCCGATCAAGTCCGAACTGCGGAAACTTTCGGCCAGTGCTGGGTTCTTGCGGGAAAACACGTTGGTACCTCGGCCGAGGAGGGGGGCAGGCGCCTTAAGAAGGCTCTGCACCGCCTCATGCCCGCGCGTGGGCAAGCAGCTGGTGGCGCGGTGGCTGGCCTCGGTGGCGATCACCGCTGCGGCTCGGCGACCCGAGTGAAAAGTCTCAGTCGGTTTGTGTTGAAGTAGAGGCTGACATGTGGGTCCCACCCTTCCTTTTAACCTCTGAAATTTACTTCTAATCATTGTTGTAAACAGTGAACCCCATACTACCCTTGGCAATTCAAATTATTCCCCCATGAGCCATTTGAATTGATCAAAGTTCAAATGAGGTTTGGTTTGAATGAATTTCAGCACAAGTTCAGTTTGAAATTCAAATAAAGTTTGAATTTCTCCCCCTTAGCTCATGTCAAGATCAACTCCAAATGGAGTGAAAATTGGTGTGTGAGCTCACAAAAATGTGATGAGTAAGAATATGCCTTCCACTTTCAAATTCATGGTATAAAAACAGTTTGGATTTGAATATGTTTTCAAACTGCCCCCTTCCTATCTATACCCAAGATGACCTCAAAAAGGTTTTGAATTTGGGTGAAACTTGGCATGGACATCCTTAGCAAAGTGTAGGAGTTTTTCCTATGTCCAGCCCATCTATATCACATGTGGGAAATACCACTTTTGCAATGTGTAAGTTTGTTCCCTAATGAGCATGTTGATAATTGTTACTTGCTCTTCATTTGTGTTCATCATTCTTCCTCAAATGAGGTGTGTGGTGTGGGGACGAACACTACAAATGGGTGTCAAAAACTGAGGCCCTTACAGAAGAGCCGAGTTTATACTTGGTCCCTTATGGGTCGCTTTACAACCTTGCCCTCATCCCTACTATTAGGGAGGACATCATTGCAGCTCAGAAGATTGATAAGGGCATGGCACATCTCCGGAGACGGATAGACAACGGGGAGATCAAATGTTTCCGGAAGGATGATGAGGGGACACTATGGTTCAATGACCGCATAGTCGTACCCCGGGACATGGAACTGAGGAAAAAGATCCTCAATGAAGCTCACTTGTCTACTCCATTCATCCGGGCAGCAACAAATTGTACCAAGATTTGAAAAAGAAATTTTGGTGGACACGGATGAAGCGAGAGGTAGCGAAGTACGTATCCGAGTGCGATACGTGTAGACGAGTGAAAGCTGATCATATGAAGAAAGCATGGTTGTTGCAACCCTTGAAGATCCCGGCATGGAAATGGGAAGATATGAGCATGGATTTCATTGTGGGATTACCCCTAACATCCAACAAGCATGATTCCATTTGGGTAATCGTTGACCGGTTAACCAAGACGGCTCACTTCATCCCGGTGCATACACGTTACAATGCCGGCAAATATGCGGAGCTGTACATAGCAAAGATTCTATGCTTATATGGGGTACCCAAGACCATCGTCTCAGATCAAGGTGCATTATTTGTATCTCGCTTTTGGGAGAAGCTACATGCTGCTTTGGGTACTAAGCTGATTATGAGCTCCGCCTACCACCATCAGACAGATGGCCAAACAGAGAGGGTGAATCAGGTTCTGGAAGACATGTTGAGAGCATGTGCCATCCACCACGGTAGGAACTGGGATGATCACCTACCGTTGGCGGAATTCTCGTACAACAACGGCTATCAGGCGAGTATCAAGATGGCACCCTACGAAGCTCTCTACGGTCGCAAATGCCGCACCCCATTAAACTGGTGCGAGTCCGGTGAGACGGTCACATTCGGGGTTGATGTGGTGAACGGTGCCGAAGAGTGCATTCGGGCGATTCAAGCTAATTTGAAGGCCGCTGAATCCCGTCAAAAGAGCTATGCTGATAAGAGGCGTAGGCCGTTGCACTTTGACGTCGGTGAACACGTGTACCTCCGCGTGTCTCCGATGAAAGGCGTGCACCGGTTCGGTGTCAAGGGGAAGCTCGCTCCCCGTTTCATTGGGCCCTACGCTATCACCGAGAAGTATGGACCAGCGGCGTATAGATTGGAGCTACCGGCATCTCTTGCTGGGATCCATGACGTTTTCCACGTTTCACAACTGAGAAAATGCGTAAAGCATACATCTGCGGTTCCTACCGAAGACATCGGCGAGTTGCTACCGGATTTGACATATGATGAGTATCCGGTGGCAATTCTTGATGAGAAAGCCTGGACCACGGGTAGCCGAACGTTGTGGTTCTACAAAATACTCTGGAGCAACCACACCGCCGAAGAAGCGACGTGGAAGAGCGGGGAATTCCTTCGCTCAAATTACCCGGAGTTCATGGCGTCTCAACACGGGTAAGTTCCTATTACATCGTTGTCTCTTCTTTTGTAATCTCGGGACGAGATTCTTTTAAGGGGGGAGGGATGTAAAAACCCAAGAAAAGGGACTTGCAAAAACTTTTCATCACCTCACAACACCACAGTTTTTGTTGTGGATAGCTTGTGAAAAATTGTGAAGAGCATGTAACCTCCATCAAAAGAGGGATTAGAGGAGAAAGCCCTAACTTTCATAAAGTAGGATCTCTACACATGAACATGAGAGGTTGAGCTCACCCCTAGGACTTGAAAAGTCTTGGGAAGGTTCAAGCCATGTTTCATGCAAACCCAACACTTTTTGAGGCAATTTTGGAGGCATTTGAAAAAGAGGCCAATTTGAATGTAAATTCAAATTGCAGCAACTTTCATCACTTAAATTCAAAAGTTAGCTTCATATTCACACTCAGCATATTATTCTGAGTAAGCTCACCGATTTTCATCCCCACTGGAGTTTATTTTGTCAAGAGCTAAATTTGCAAGAATTCAAAACTGAATTTGAATTTCAGTTCAAACATGAAGCAAACTTAGCCAAACAAAGTTCAAATTTGAGAACTCAAATTCAAACTAAAACTTGGGGGCTAAGTCTCACATTCAATTGTGAGTAGCTGAGGATATTTTGGCACAAACAGAATTGGGAAAAATTGGAAAAGGAATTAAATGGGAGGCCCACATGTCAGCAGTCTTAACAGAGAAGTCTCCTCGGGTGATTTTTTTTCTCATCGGCCGAAGCCTCGCGCGCGCGCCAGCGCGATTGCACCGGCGCCTGACCGCCTCAACCGGTGCCACCTCCTGCTCGGGGGAGAGGCTAAGGGCGCAGAGGAGACGCCGGGATCGAGTAACCCCGCGACCACGTGCAGTCCTCGCACTGTCCCTTCTTCCTTGCACGACCAAAACCTTCCGCCCGGCCGACCTCGCTGATCACCGGCGCCCGGCCAGCACAGGCGCTATCGTGCCCGACGAGCTACACAAGAAAGGTCCGCTCCTAGGTGCTGATCACAACACCGTACTGACCTCGCCCTCTCTCTCGCACGATCAGCAAAGAATATGGGGGATTAGCTCGTCGGGGTGTTTAGAACCGAGCCACGCGAAATCAGGAAATTTGTAGCAAGAAGCCACCACTCCTTAGACCGAGCTAAAGGCGTGATCTAGACTCGCCCACGCATCTCTAAGATCAGAAACCATCGAGTTTCATCGAGTCTGGGCGATGTTCTTCGAGATTTTTGCATCGGCGCCAATTTCCGGCCTAGGTCGCCGGTGAGGTCGTAGTTGCAGCTGTTTTCACGGGGATTGGTGCCCATGTCCGTGATCAGCAGGTATCAGCGGAGCTCCCTGAGCAAACCGCGTCGAAAAAGGTGCAGGGGACGCCGAGTTTGACGTCGCCGGTGAGCTCCCGGCCGCTGTTACCGTCGGGAGCACTGTTCCGGCCGTTGCCGAGCTCTGGTGAGGGCACCACCGTGTTCCCCAGGCCGAGATAGGCACAGGGGATGAGTTTCGTCAGAGGTCGGGCACCAGAACGCCCGGCGGTGAGTATTCTGGCGAGGTGGGCGGCGGGGAGCCGCGGGAGCGCGAGGTTGAAGAAGCCTTGCGGGCCCCGCGTGTCGGTCTCTGCTGAGAGCACCCGGGATTTGCTGCGGCACCGGGATCCCGTGCGACTGCGCGGGTGATTCTGCGGGCTCCGGTGTGGGTTAGCTGGGAGGCTGACACGTAGCCCGGGGACCCCACCTGACAGTTTAAACTTTATTTGAATGTCCAGATTTGGTTCAAACTTCAAATGCATAGAACTTTTGCTTGGAAACTCCAAATTCAATCAACCTAATTTTGCTGAACTCAGAATTCTGAGTACTTTCAAGCAATACCAATTTCAGCTCATGAAACCTAAAAATTTTCCAGAATAATTCCCTAAACTTTAAACTGTGGGGAATTTTTATGGAGAATTACTTTATGAAAAATGCTTAAATTTGACTGAGAGGGTCATTGGAAAATCCTGGAGTCACAGTAAAATTTTCAGACTCATCCAGGTTCATTTAGTCCCCCTAATGGGGTGATTAAGAGAACTGCCCTGAGAAAATAGAAAAATATACAGAAACATTTTTCAGATTTTCTCAAATCTTATTTAGGGCACAACTTTCTCTAGGATCCTCCAAATTACACGAAACCAATTCCATTAGAAACCTCCTAAATTCTAGTTTCCAGAAAGTAATGGTTGGAGCCATGAAAACCCCTGGAATTACATAGAGGCTCAAATATTGACCAAATGGGCTTTTATTTGTACAAGGTTCAAATGAACTTTGTTTCAACTGAAACTTGGTCAAGGCTCTGGTTATGAGCCTACCAAGCCACCATAAAAATTTCAGACCCAAAGGGGAGGTCTGGCTAAGGTTATTAGTAATCACTTATTCAGTGAATTGACATGTAGTATTTCAA
Organism: Neostapfia colusana; assembly: GCA_030760725.1. Classification (NCBI taxonomy): domain Eukaryota; kingdom Viridiplantae; phylum Streptophyta; class Magnoliopsida; order Poales; family Poaceae; genus Neostapfia; species Neostapfia colusana. The sequence continues at coordinate 94,228,118 of JASWHV010000007.1, read as the reverse complement.
TAACGTGTAGTCGCTGAAGGCGAGGAGACTCCGGAAGTGCTCGACTTCCTCCTTCCGGACGAAGACCTAACCCCTGAACAGCAGCAACAAGGCAAGCCCCGGTTTGCATTAACCTTCTTTATAAAGTTTTTGCTTTGTTCACATGTCTAGCGTGAAGTATTAATGTGCATTAGGTGTAGGATGAATGGAACCCCACTTGCATAACCAGAATTTTTCTCTAAGAGTGAGGGTAGTGTCTAAGACCTCGAGTAGACAGGCTATGTTTAATGATTCTTAGGACTTCGGTACAAGTCGAGTAGTTGGAATCTACTCGCGAGTTAGGTTTGGGACACACGGGTTTGGTTCGAGTGATGTGAGATCACTTTAGTAATAAAAATAAGACTAGGCAGGGGCTAGGGCGCAGCAAGAGGAAGTCTTGTGTGCACAGCCCTGTCCGTGTTGATTGAGGACCGATCCGTGTGCGTCCCACGCTGATCAAGTATTGAACGTACCGAAGGCATATCGGATATATGGGCCCCGATAAACCGATGTAACCTAAACCTACGGGCGTCGAGGCATAGCACGCCGATTTATAGGTGTAGGTTGAGGGCAGCAAGATGGAAATCTGCTAACGGGCATAGAAAGATGCTCCGTGTAGGTAACCTCCTGTACATTTCGGTGCTACCGGTTCGACGTTTGGGCTGTTGGGTTAAAGGTTGTCCCATACGACATCGAGTGAGCATGCTGTGCAGCTCCGCGGGTGGGCGTACGTGACGTGCTCTTTGGGTTTCCCTGCAGGTGTATATCGAGTCGATTCGCCGTCTCTCGCGGTGACGAGTACCGCTTGTTCACTGCGTCGTAACGTAGTTAATGTATGATATGTGATGATTCAATATTGCTGTTATGATATAATATTGTATTGCTACATGTGTGCCACTAAATATTGCTTACTAAAATTCAGATTCCCGAACTGTTAACTAGTGGATAAAATATGAACTAAGGATGAACTTGTAGGCGTGTCCATTGATGCACTGTTACTATCCTATGTTCATTGTACACCTCATGTAGAGTTTCATGCCTAGGTGAGTCGGTTAAGTCTTGTTGAGCCATCGTGCTCACGGTTGCTGCTTAAGTGTTTTTCAGGTGAGGAGCCACCCACGGACTCGGGTTACGAGTCCACCGGCGAGGGTTACCCTCTGTCGGGGACTACGGCTGAGTGGGAGCCGTACATGCCGCTCTGAGCTGAGACGTGCAGCTAGTGTGGGTTTCCCTAGGGCTGGGCAACCGACTTTTGCTAGATAGGTGGCGCGAGTTGTATAATTTAGACTTCCGCTGTGTAATATAAACAATAGTTTGTAACTGAAGTTTGTACCTGTTTGTACAGTTCAGTTCGTTTCCCATGTAATATATTGTGTCCTTATGACGTGTGCTGTCGGGTGTCGCATCGTGCGGCATCACCCTCTGCGATCCTGGATGGGCGGATCCCGGTCCGCCACACACGATGAAGTTCCTGTTAACCCCGGAGCTGGTGAAAACAACCTGGAACGGTTGATGGCCATGCAGAATCAACTTATGCAAACCATAATCTAAACTTTGGGTCAGTTGCAGGTCAACAACAACAACCCCGTTCCAGCACCACGGCTACCACCATTGCCACAACCGCCGGATCATAACAGACTGGGAGAGTTCATGAGGACTCGACCACCCACCTTTGCTCAAGCTAGCGACCCCATGGAGGCCGACGACTGGTTGAAATCCATGGAGAAGAAGCTTGTCATAGTGCAGTGCAATGATCGAGAGAAGGTTCTTTTTGCGTCGCACCAACTCATGGGAGTTGCCGCTGACTGGTGGGATGCCCTGTACAACGCTCATGTCGACCCGGAGACGATCACTTGGACTGAGTTCATGGAGAGTTTCCGCTCTCATTACATCCCTGCTGGTGTAATGATGCTCAAGAGACAGGAGTCCGAAGGTCTCCACAAAGAACAGAAAAGCGAGAATGAGTATCTCAACAAGTTCACGCAACTGTCCCGCTACGCCCCTGAAGATGTCAACTCGGACCAACGGAAGCAGTACCTATTCATTAGAGGGTTGAACAATGAGATCCAGGTTCAGCTCCTCAACAATGACTACGTGAGCTTTCAGAAGCTGGTTGACAAGGCTGTAGTGGTTGAAAGCAAGATCCGAGAGATCGAGCGAGAGGGCAAGAGGAAGATGCCATACCAGCCACAAGGGAGCAATGTACGACCTCGGTACATGCCCCCATCTGCACCGCAGTATGGATCGACCGCTCCTGCATACCGCCCTAGTCAGCCACCACAGCAATAACCCGTTGCACAAGCACCTCGTGTGCCTTTGCCTCCTGTGCCCCAACCCAACATGGGTGCTCCTGTTCAAAACCCCCGCCCCAACGTACCTGCTGCCGTGGGCAACAGGGCATGCTTTGCATGCAGGGAAATAGGACACTTCGCGAGCAAATGCCCGAGGAGAGGTCCTGGACAGCAAGGCAACGTGCCCAAGCAGAACCCGCGGCCGAACGGAGGGGAAAATCAAGGAAACCGTGGACAGCAGTACTATGCTCGCGGCAACGTGAACCATATCTCTTCTGAGGAAGCACAACAGGCTGAGGACGTCGTAATTGGTATGTTCCTTGCCAACTCCAACCAAGCCACCATTTTATTTGATTCTAAGGCATCACATTCCTTCATATCATCCAGGTATGTTGCCAAGCATAATCTACCCATATCACACTTAAATTGTTCTATGTTTGTTAATTCTCCCGGTGGAGAGATGAGAACTAATATAGTATGTCCGAAAGTAAGCCTTAAAATAAGGTGGGTAGACTTCCTTGCCAACCTCATTGTCTTGGATTCCCAAGGGCTTGACATAATACTCGGGATGGATTGGTTAAGCAAGCACAACCGAGTAATCCAATGTGCTGAAAGGAGCGTGCAGTTGACAAACGAGCACGGTATTCGTATTGAGTTTGAGTCAGACCAACAAACAACCAATAAGGCAAGTTTGAACCACGTCGAAGGAGCAACATTGGACAGCATTCCAGTGGTTCAAGAATTCTCGGACGTCTTTCCGGAAGAGCTTCCAGGTATGCCACCTGACCGGGACATTGAGTTTGCCATTGATTTGGTACCCGGAACTGCACCCATAGCAAAGAGACCCTATAGGATGCCCACCAATGAACTAGTGGAACTCAAGAAGCAAATCCAGGAGCAGTTGGAGAAGAGTTTTATACGTCCAAGCTCGTCACCATGGGGAGCCCCCGTGCTCTTCGTAGACAAGAAGGATGGGACCCAAACGATGTTCGTGGGCTATAGGTCTCTCAACGAGGTGACAATCAATAACAAATACCCTCTTCCCCGTATAGAAGACCTATTCGACCAAATGAAAGGAGCCCAAGTGTTCTCCAAGATTGATCTTCGGTCGGGATACTTCCAGCTGAAGATTAAGCCCTCCGATATACTCAAGACTACCTTTCAAACACGGTATGGTTCATATGAATATACTGTCATGTCTTTTGGGTTAACAAATGCACCCCCATACTGCATGTACCTTATGAACAAGGTTTTCATGGAGTACTTGGATAAGTTCATCGTGGTTTTCATCGATGACATTACGGTGTATTCAAAAAGTGAGGAGGAGCATGAAGAACATTTGAGATTGACCTTGCAGAAATTGCGCGAGCATCAATTGTATGCCAAGCTTAACAAGTGTCAATTTTTGCTAAAGGAGATATCGTTCCTAGGCCACATTATCTCCGAGGAAGGAGTATCGGTTGATCCCGGAAAAGTGGGAGATGTTCTCAAGTGGAACCAACAGCAAAACGTGAGAGATATTTGGAGTTTTCTTGGGATGGCTGGATACTACCGACGCTTCATCAAGGACTTCCTAAGATAGCAAAACCTATGAAGGAGTTGCTAACAAAGGGAAAAGAGTTCCAGTGGACATCAACATGCCAAGAGAGCTTTGAGGAACTCAAGAAAAGGCTAACCACAGCACCAGTTTTGGTATTGCCGGACGTAAGCAAGAGCTTTGACATATATTGTCACGCATCAAGACAAGGGCTCGGATGTGTGCTCATGCAAGAAGGACAAGTGGTAGCCTATGCCTCACGACAATTAAAGAAGCACGAGCTTAATTATCCTACACATGACTTGGAGCTAGCAGCAGTAGTGCATGCATTGAAGATTTGGAGACATTATATCCTTGGTCACTGTAACACCCCCAAAACCTGTTAAGAGGGGAATTTAAAAATTTTTTGACGTATTGCATGTGGTGCAGAAATTCAAATTGAAATTTAAATTAAACTCAAAACAGAAAAGAAAAAGAAAAAGAAAAAAAACAAACCCCCCGGCCAGTGGGCCGAAACCCACCAGCCGGCCCACCCACCCCCGCTCCAGCCTGCAGCCGCGCGCCCCTCTCCCTCTCTCTGACATGTGGGGCCCGCCTGTCATCCCCGACCTCCCGCTCGGGCCAACCGCCGGACTCTTCAGCGCGCGCGCGATCGTAACCAACCCGGAAACCCGCGACCCCAGCCGAATCCCGGTCCCAGATGACTCAAACTCGATCTAAACAAACCCGCCGCCCTTCCCCGTCTATAAAAACGCCAGCATCGCCCCGTTTTTCCCCACGATCAGCCGTTTTTCCTCCCGGTGAGAACCAGAGATTCTCCGGCCAATTTCTCTCGATCTTCGCTCGGGATTTCTGATCTAACGCGCTGATCTTGATCCACCGCCTCTGGGGAATCACGCAGGAGCAGAAAACTCGGAAGATTTCGCCCTAGACACAGCTCCGACGAGCATCGCCGCTGTTCCAGCTCGGACCTCGTCGCCGACCGCCTTCCGGGACCTCCGAGCTCGAGAAAAACCCTGAGGTGAGATCCCCGACCTCCCCTCTACCGATCTATGCCATGAAATCCCAGTTTTAGGAAGAATTGACGAAGATCCGAAGCTCTCCGGCGAGATCGCTGCCTCCCGCCGCCGCGCGCCGCCGGGCAGCGCCACCCGCGCTCGATCAGAGCGACGTGGCCGCTTGTGCGCTGTCTATTTTAAATCACACGGTAGAATTTAAATCCCCGCGTACCGTTTCGACGTTATAATCTCAGCCGTCTGTTTTAAATCGGACGGTCCACGTCAGCCCCGCGTTATAAAGGCTGGAATTCTTACGCGCTACCCCCTGGAGATCTCGGAAAATACGAGCTAGCCCCGGAAATTTCAGATCTAGCCCCTGGAACTTCAGAAATTCATGTAAATTCAATTAAAAATCAGTTTTAGCCCCTAGACTTAATAAAAATTAGCAAAATCCCTCTGTTATGCATAGTTAGGCCCCTGGAAATTCTTAAAATAATATAATAGACCCTGTAGTGGGGTGAGTTTACCTTTTTAACCCTATGTGATATTAAATTTAGGAATTTGAATATGTAATTAAGATTTAAATTTAAAAGGGTGAGGCACACACATTGTAAATTCAAGTTTAAACTCTACTAACAATTGGAAAGCTTTAGAATGAGCTGAAAATATTTTTTAGGCTGAAATGAAATCTGTTTGGGTGTGTTCATGTTTATTAGATCTAGAAACACATTTTTAGGTTAGAGAATAATTCTGAAAATTGATAAAATGAATTTAAATTAGATCACATCAGAGGAGAAGTTCAAAAATATATTATTTACTATTTTAGATCAGAACCTATTCTGTTTAGATGATGTATCTTACTATTTTCATAATAAAGTTCACATTTAGGCATAGGAAATAAATCTGAAAATATAGCAACTAGGTATGCATAACTAGAAAATGAAAAATGAAGTTTCCAAATCCAAAGATTTCAGTTTAGGATTTGATAGAGGATCTGAAAACCCATTTGGAGTAGGAAAATACCTTCCATGCATACTTGGTAGCTAAGATGTGTATCAATTGAATATAAGGAATTTGTTTAAATTAGAAATTCATATATAGTGTGCAAACATAAATCTGACTACAAAAGTTAGAAATCATATGCACATGTTTAAAAGTGCATGTAAGCCCAAAATCAACACACATAGAGTAACCACAACACATAAAAATGTGAATGACTTTCATAAATGTGAATGTGTGGTTTGTATGAAGTGAAAGTGTGAACTATGTCTTATGGATTGTTGTTTTCTTTTGCTATGTGTGATGGTATGAGTAGAACCTGCTCTAGAGCAAGTTCTTCCTTTCCAAGATCAGGATTATCCATTCCCAGAGCAGCAGGAAGAAGGCAAGTGTCCTTGACCACTTTGATCCTATGCTAGGATGAGTAGATAGAATTATTTGCATTGTCAATTGAAATATGAAACCCATGCTAGGAAGTTTCCCTAGAATTGCATTATCTTGTTTCCTTGTAGCTTGGGTTGGGATTTATTTTATCATGTCAATTATTTATATGTTTATGCTTAGCCATGCTTAGAATGGGATAAGTGGGATATGAGATCATCAATTTATTTACCTTACTCTTGAATGAGATATTGTGAGTTATGTAGAGGTAGGGATCGAGGCAAGTTGGGTGATTTGGTTGGTGCTGGGTGCACGAGACTCGGGTTTGTGTTTAGTACTTGCCTGGATTCTAAGGACCGGTTCATGGAGCATGTAACCTGGCTTTACCGTGCCAACCACATGCTGAGAGGGGCAGCTTGGCCAATTAATTAGGTGTATCCCCGGCGTAGTATGGGTGTGTTGGATGGTGCGGGGAATAGGTGTCAGCTGGACTACCATATGAACCGCAAGGCTCAAGAGGGGGCCACTGCAGCGAGGTTGGAGCCTCTTGTATACTGTTAGGGGTGAAACCTTAGTGGGCCCATGCTCGTCGGGAATCCCTTTGTAAAGGCTTCGTAGTGATTTCCTGGCTACACACCTGGGAAGTGTGAATGTGGTTCATGGCCACTAGCATAATGGAGGTTCTTTTAGTCCACCCGGCAACGGGGGATGAAATCACTACATGTGGGTACAGTGGTGCAAACTCTGCAGAGTCAAAACTGTCATGACAGCCGTGCTCACGGTCAAGAGCGGCTTGTACTTATTCATGATTAGAGGATTTATGGATTTGGAAGTTGAGGATGTTAAGCTGGGAGCTTAACATTGGAATTTGAGGTTATGGTCATTTGATTATGATGATGGGTTGGGGGATTGGGACCATTTCACCTGTGTAGTAATGTGGGTGCTTAATAAGATAAGGTGGTAGGTAGTAATTGCATAGTGCTTTAACTATGAGTTTAACCTCTCCTTGTTCTAGCCATGCATGACATAACTTTCCCACACTTGCTGAGTACCATCGGTACTCAACCTTGCATATTTGTTGGTTTATATTGCTGCTCAGGTCAACAGAATGATGTGGTGTTTAATGATCAAGACTTTGGACTCGAAGGAGGTTTCTAGGTTCATGGAGTCCCCCAGGCAACACCTGTGACAGAGCCCACGAGAATAATATTCTACTGCTAGTTTATTTACTTGTGATGAACTTATTATCGTCCATCGAGACATATGCTATGTAAGACTTATTTATATTCGACACCTAGCTTGTAATAAATGATGCTTCACTATTTGTCATCACATGTATGAGAAAATGATCCTGGCATACATGTGATATTCACTCGGTTGTTCTTCGGAGAAACTGGGTGTGACAGAAGTGGTATCAGAGCCAAGGTTGCCCGTAGGAACGTGGACCTAGGTAGAAATGGGCGTATTTAAGGACCCTATTTTCTTAAAAACTATTTTACAAGGTGTGGGTTGAAAAGTGTTATTTAATGGGCCACTTTATTCATCTTACCCCATCTTTTATTCAAAATAGTATTTTTGTTTAAAATCTTATCTAACTTAATTTTAAATACTTTATGTTTAGATGGTTCGCATGATCCGCACCGCCCACAAGTCCACCGGAGGGAGAGTTCCGGTAGTTGCCCTTGCCCTGAGAGAGGAGAACCGTCCGGTGACGTATCTCTCCTATGGATTGGCAGTAGGAGGCTTGTTGCGCCGTCTTCGACGCATGCTCCAAGCCGCCGGCAACACAGGCAAGCTAATCATACACTATAGCTCCACCAGGACCATCCGTGAGAAGAGGGAAGAATGGAGTTCAGAGATGAGGATTATCCACGAAAATCAGCTGCTCAAGATCCACCGCTCTCCAGCTTGTCGAGCGACACAGGTCGATGCGGAGAAGGATGTCACCTGGGAGGCAATCACCTGTCAGAGTCACATCTATCGTCGTCACATGGACAGGACTGAGTACATGTATGTCCTCCAGCGCGAGAGTGGTACAACGGAGTACATGTACCCGTCAGTGCAGCAGCGGACTTCCCATAAGCACATGGATTTGTGCTTGGAGGATGCTGCTATGCTCAGCACTCGACTGCAGGAGTGTCAGCAGGAGCTTCAGGATGTTCGTGACACCCTGAAGGAAACCGAGGCATTGCTTCAAGCCTGCTTGAGGGCGAGAGAAAGAGGAGATGGGAATGAACTGTGTGTCACCGTGAATGACACATGGACTCCTGACTCCCCAGATCGCCGGGCGATCAGGCGTCGTCGCACTTCTCCACCAGCAGCTTCCCCACCCAAAGCGGAGTCAGAAGGCAGCCGCAATAATGAGGAAGATCCCGAGGAGCCAGCTCAGTGATACGAGTAGTGTAGAGTCCTTCCCTTAAGTTTAGCAGGATGTCGAGTAGTCGAGTCGTTACCTTAGTTAATGGTGTGTGACGTGAGTTGTGGAAGCCATGGGCGTTTGTCCACAACCTCGTCTTCAGGTTGTTTTGCTTTGGAGTGTGAACCCATATGAATTAAGAGTGCATCTATGTTCACGTAAGACATGAAATCCTTAGAAAATTTAAATTAAATAAGTCCTCAAAATCTTAAAGTTTAAACAAGCAAAAACTGGGAAGTTAACACGTAATGCCTTAAATTACATTTTGTTGATCATGATAGATGGCCGGAAGAGGAAAGGGTCGTGCTGCCAACCCCGCCAACAACAACGATGAGGCAGGCAACCCTCATCTTTCTGGAGGCCAAGACAGGGGTGGTCGCCGTGAAGGAGTTGATCCCATCCACCAAATGCTTGAGAATCAAAATCTGCTCATCCAGAACCTGACTCAAGTGGTGGCCAACTTGCACCAAGCTCCACATCCACAAGCTGCACCACGCCAACCAAGGTTGAGTGAGTTTCTAGGAACTCAACCTCCAAAGTTTGCAAGTACTGCTGAACCCCTGGAGGCAGATGATTGGCTAAAGACCATTGAGAGCAAGATGAGGATTATACAATGCCAAGGGTATGAGAGGGTGATGTTTGCCTCTCACCAATTGCATGGATCTGCTGCTGATTGGTGGACTGCTTACGTGGCCGCCCATCATGACCCTGAGAATATCACTTGGGAAGAGTTCAAGCGTAGCTTCCGCAACCATTACATACCCAGGGGTGAACTCAAAAACAAGAGGAAGGAGTTCTTGGGATTGCAGCAAGGAAACATGACTGTGAGGGAATACCTCACTAAATTCACTCAACTCTCCCGTTATGCCCCACGGGACATAGAGACTGATGAGCAGAAACAGGACTGCTTTGTGGAAGGATTTACCACAGAAATGCAGTGTGCAATGTCCTCCAACAAGTATGAAAGCTTCCAAAAGATGGTGGACAGAGCATTTGTTGTAGAAAGGAAGCTGAAGGCCTTGGAAAATGAAAACAAGAGGAAGGCAGGATGGTCACACCAAGCCTCGGGTAGCAACACCCGCCAACGTCTGATGCAGCAACCCGCAGGGCAGACAAGCCGTGCTGCGGTGCCCTACTCAGCACCGAGAGGGTACAACCCGAACTTCAGGCCTCCGGCGGCACCAGCACAACCACAGCGTCAGTTTGTACAGCAGCCTCGCCCTACATATCAACCTCGACCGGCAGTACAAGGACCCCCAAACCAACCCCAAGACAACAAAGGCCAGGCACCTAAGGTTGGGGTGCAATGCTTTAACTGTGGTGAAGTGGGGCACTACGCCCATATGTGCCCAAAGAAGAAGCCCGGGCAGACGCAACAGCAGAATGTAATGCGAGGACGGGTGAACCACGTCATCATGGAGGAGGCGCAAGAGGCACCCAATGTGGTAGTTGGTAAGTTTCCTGCCAATTTACACATTGCAACCCTGCTGTTTGATTCTGGTGCTACCCACTCGTTCATTGTTCAAGGGTTTGTTAAGAAGCATGATCTAGCAACAACACAAATGAACCATATGCTAGCAGTAAACTCTCAAGGTGGAGAAATAAGGACAAGACAAGTGTGTCCCAAGGTGAATCTAGACATTAATGGGGTGGTATTTACTGCCAACCTCATAGTGATAGATTCACAAGGGATAGATATTATTTTGGACATGGATTGGTTGACCAAACATAAGGGAATCATCCATTGTTCGACCAGAACGGTGGAACTAACTCACCCTAGTGGCACAAGAGTAAAGTTCATAACAATACAAGAGCCTAGGAGGGACATTAAATTAAATCAAGTTGAGGTGAAAGTGGAGGAGATCAGGATTATCAGGGAATACCCATACGTTTTTCCAGAAGAGTTGCCAGGTATGCCTCCCGATCGTGAAGTGGAATTCGCGATTGAGCTAGTGCCTGGAACAGCTCCGATATACAAGAGACCTTATCGGATGGACTCCAAGCAGCTGGGAGAACTCATAGATCATTTAAGAGAATTGACGGAGAAGGGGTATATTCGTCCTAGTTCCTCAACATGGGGAGCTCCAGTGATATTTGTACCCAAGAAGGACGGAACGCAAAGGTTATGCGTAGACTACCGTGCCTTGAATGAAGTAACCATCAAGAACAAGTACCCACTACCCCACATTGAAGACTTGTTTGATCAGTTGAGGGGAGCTTGTGTGTTCACAAAAATTGATCTCAGGTCGGGATACCACCAACTTAAGATAAGGAAAACTGATATTCCAAAGACAGCTTTCGTATCTCGGTACGGACTGTATGAATACACCGTCATGCCTTTCGGGCTAAATAATGCCCCGGCATACTTCATGTATCTCATGAACAAGGTATTCATGGAATATCTGGACAAATTTGTGGGGGTGTTCATAGATGACATTCTCATCTTCTCCAAAGATGACGAGGAACATGAGAAACATCTAAGGTTGGTGTTGCAGAAGCCGAGGGAACACCAACTATATGCCAAGTTGAGCAAGTGTGAGTTTTGGCTGAAGAGAGTTCCCTCTTAGGACATATAATCTCGGAGGGAGGAATCTCCGTAGATCCCGCCAAGATCGAGGATATACAGAAGTGGAAGACCCCTGAGAATGTCTGGGATGTTCGAAGCTTCTTGGGATTGGCTGGATACTATCGACGGTTCATTGAGGTATTCTCCAAGATCTCGAGACCCCTCACCAAACTGTTGGAGAAGGGAATCAAATTCACATGGACGCTACAGTGCAAGACGAGTTTTCACGAGCTAAAGAAAAGATTGACAACAGCCCCAGTGCTAGTTATGCCAGATATGCAGAAGGACTTTTCGGTGTACTGCGATGCCTCTGGAAACGGGTCGGGATGTGTTCTCATGCAAGAAGGGCATGTTGTGGCTTATGCATCCCGGAAGCTCCGGAAACACGAGAAGAACTATCCTACACATGACCTAGAACTAGCCGCAGTGGTACACGCGCTTAAAATTTGGCGGCACTACTTGATGGGGAAGAGGACAGAAGTATATACAGATCATAAGAGTTTAAAGTACATTTTCACACAGCCAGATCTCAACCTCAAACAGAGGAGATGGTTAGAGCTAATTAACGACTTTGATGTGGGAATCAACTATCATCCTGGGAAAGCGAATGTCGTGGCGGATGCTTTAAGCCGGAAAGTGCAGGTCAATAGGTTGAGCTTGAAGGACATGCCTGCAGAATTGAAGGACGATGTTATAAGACTCAATCTATGCCTGGTGAATAGTGGTGAAGCCATCGCCGTGGAAGTGGACTCCACACTAGAGCAAGACATACGAGATGGTCAAAAGAATGACGAGAAGATACAAGAAATCGGACAACTCATCAAGGAAAATAAAGCCCCTTGTTTCAGAAAGGATGAACAAGGTAAGGTGTGGCACGGGAAAAGAATCTATGTGCCTGAAGTAAAGGGGATCCGTGAATTGATTTTGAAGGAGGCTCATGATTCCGACTATTCCATTCATCCTGGGAGTACGAAGATGTACCAGGACCTCAAGAGCAGGTATTGGTGGTATGGAATGAAGCGAGATGTCGCGGAACATGTTGCCCTGTGTGACACATGTCAGTTGGTGAAAGCGGAACATCAACGACCCGCGGGATTATTGCAACCACTCAATATGCCTGAATGGAAATGGGAAGAAATCGGTATGGATTTCATAGTGGGATTGCCTAGGACACAATCAGGATATGATTCGATATGGGTCATCGTCGACAGGCTAACCAAGGTAGCTCATTTCATCCCCGTGAAAGAAAGCTACAGCTGATCCACATTGGCGGAGTTGTACATGTCAAGGATCATGTGTTACCATGGAGTGCCAAAGAAGATAGTGTCGGATCGAGGGACACAGTTCACCTCAAGGTTCTGGCAGAAGCTGCATGAAACCATGGGAACCCATCTGAACTTTAGTTCTGCCTATCATCCCCAAACTGACGGGCAGACGGAAAGAACCAATCAGATCCTTGAGGATATGCTGAGAGCGTGTGCACTCAAAAACAATCGGAGTTGGGATAAGAACTTACCGTATGCGGAGTTCTCCTATAACAACAGCTATCAGGCTAGTATGAAGATGTCACCGTTTGAAGCTTTGTACGGGGGAAAGCAAAGTGTTTGGACCCGAAGTACTACAGGAAGCCGAGGCAAAAGTGAGGGAAATCTGCAACAACTTGAGGATAGCGCAGACACGACAAAAGAGCTATGCCGATGTACGGAGAAGAGAGCTCGTTTTCAACGTAGGGGACTATGTCTACCTCAAGGTGTCCCCTATTCGAGGACTTTGTCGGTTCAAGGTGAAAGGGAAGTTATCACCTTGATACATCGTACCCTTTCAAGTTCTGGAGAGGAAAGGTGAAGTGGCATATCAACTAGAATTACCGGCTCGCCTATCGGATGTGCACGATGTATTCCATGTGTCACAGCTCAAGAAATGTCTGAGAACACCTGAAGAGATGTTACCCATGAATGAGGTTGACGTAGCTGAGGATCTATCTTATGCCAAGCAACCATCCTATATTTTGGAGACAATGCAGCGCCTCACAAGAAATAAAAGAATCCGGATGTGCAAGGTGCAGTGGAAGCATCTTTCGGAAGAGGAAGCCACATGGGAGCGAGAAGACGAACTTAAGGCACAGTTTCCGGAATTGTTTTCCTAGAACCACCAATCTCGAGGACGAGATTTCTTTTAAGGGAGGTAGAGCTGTAACACCTCAAAACCTGTTAAGAGGGAAATTTAAAAAATTTTGGACGTATTGCATGTGGTGCAGAAATTCAAATTCAAATTGAAATTCAAATTAAACTCAAAACAGAAAAGAAAAAGAAAAAAGAAAAAAGAAAAAGAAAAAAAAACAAACCCCCCGGCCAGTGGGCCGAAACCCACCAGCCAGCCCACCCACCCCCGCGCCAGCCCGCAGCCGTGCGCCCCTCTCCCTCTCTCTGACGTGCGGGGCCTGCCTGTCATCCCCGACCTCCCGCTCGCGCCAACCGCCAGACTCTTCCGCGCGCGCGCGATCGTAACCAACCCGGAAACCCGTGACCCCAGCCGAATCGCGGTCCCAGACGACCCAAACTCGATCTAAACAAACCCGCCGCCCTTCCACGTCTATAAAAACGCCAGCATCGCCCCGTTTTTCCCCACGATCAGCCGTTTTTCCTCCCGGTGAGAACCAGAGATTCTCCGGCCAATTTCTCTTGATCTTCGCTCGGGATTTCTGATCTAACGCGCTGATCTTGATCCACCGCCTCCGGGGAATCACGCAGGAGCAGAAAACTCGGAAGATTTCGCCCTAGACACAGCTCCGACGAGCATCGCCGCTGTTCCAGCTCGGACCTCGTCGCCGACCGCCTTCCGGGACCCCCGAGCTCGAGGAAAACCCCGAGGTGAGATCCCCGACCTCCCCTCTACCGATCTATGCCATGAAATCCCAGTTTTAGGAAGAATTGACGAAGATCCGAAGCTCTCCGGCGAGATCGCCGCCTCCCGCCGCCGCGCGCCGCCGGGCAGCGCCGCCCGCGCTCGATCAGAGCGACATGGCCGCTTGTGCGCTGTCTATTTTAAATCGCACGGTAGAATTTAAATCCCCGCGTACCGGTTCGACGTTATAATCTCAGCCCTCTGTTTTAAATCGGACGGTCCACGTCAGCCCCGCGTTATAAAGGCCGGAATTCTTATGCGCTACCCCCTGGGGATCTCAGAAAATACGAGCAAGCCCCGGAAATTTCAGATCTAGCCCCTGGAACTTCAGAAATTCATGTAAATTCAATTAAAATTCAGTTTTAGCCCCTGGACTTAATAAAAATTAGCAAAATTCCTCTGTTATGCATAGTTAGGCCCCTGGAAATTCTTAAAATAATATAATAGACCCTGTAGTGGGGTGAGTTTACCTTTTTAACCCTATGTGATATTAAATTTAGGAATTTGAATATGTAATTAAGATTTAAATTTAAAAGGGTGAGGCACACACATTGTAAATTCAAGTTTAAACTCTACTAACAATTGGAAAGCTTTAGAATGAGCTAAAAATAAATTTTAGGCTGAAATGAAATCTGTTTGGGTGTCTTCATGTTTATTAGATCTAGAAACACATTTTTAGGTTAGAGAATAATTCTGAAAATTGATAAAATGAATTTAAATTAGATAACATCAGAGGAGAAGTTCAAAAATATATTATTTACTATTTTAGATCAGAACCTATTCTGTTTAGATGATGTGTCTTACTATTTTCATAATAAAGTTCACATTTAGGCATAGGAAATAAATCCGAAAATATAGCAACTAGGTATGCATAACTAGAAAATGAAAAATGAAGTTTCCAAATCCAAAGATTTCAGTTTTGGATTTGATAGAGGATCTGAAAACCTATTTGGAGTTGGAAAATACCTTCCATGCATACTTGGTAGCTAAGATGTGTATCAATTGAATATAAGGAATTTGTTTAAATTAGAAATTCATATATAGTGTGCAAACATAAATCTGACTACAAAAGTTAGAAATCATATGCACATGTTTAAAAGTGCATGTAAGCCCAAAATCAACACACATAGAGTAACCACAACACATAGAAATATGAATGACTTTCATAAATGTGAATGTGTGGTTTGTATGAAATGAAAGTGTGAACTATGTCTTATGGATTGTTGTTTTCTTTTGCTATGTGTGATGGTATGAGTAGAACCTGCTCCAGAGCAAGTTCTTCCTTTCCAAGATCAGGACTATCCATTCCCAGAGCAGGAGGAAGAAGGCTAGTGTCCTTGACCACTTTGATCCTATGCTAGGATGAGTAGATAGAATTATTTGCATTGTCAATTGAAATATGAAACCCATGCTAGGAAGTTTCCCTAGAATTGCATTATCTTGTTTCCTTGTAGCTTGGGTTGGGATTTATTTTATCATGTCAATTATTTATATGTTTATGCTTAGCCATGCTTAGAATGGGATAAGTGGGATATGAGATCATCAATTTATTTACCTTACTCTTGAATGAGATATTGTGAGTTATGTAGAGGTAGGGATCGAGGCAAGTTGGATGATTTGGTTGGTGCTGGGTGCACGAGACTCGGGTTTGTGTTTAGTACTTGCCTGGATCCTAAGGACCGGTTCATGGAGCATGTAATCTGGCTTTACCGTGCCAACCACAAGCTGAGATGGGGCAGCTTGGCCAATTAATTAGGTGTATCCCCGGCGTAGTATGGGTGTGTTGGATGGTGCGGGGAATAGGTGTCAGCTGGACTACCATATGAACCGCAAGGCTCAAGAGGGGGCCACTGCAGCGGCGTTGGAGCCTCTTATATGCTGTTAGGGGTGAAACCTCAGTGGGCCCACACTCGTCGGGAATTCCTTTGTAAAGGCTTCATAGTGATCTCCTGGCTACGCACCTGGGAAGTGTGAATGTGGTTTGTGGCCACTGGCATAATGGAGGTTCTTTTAGACCACCCGGCAACGGGGGATGAAATAACTACATGTGGGTACAGTGGTGCAAACTCTACAGAGTCAAAACTGTCATGACAGCCGTGCTCACGGTCAAGAGCGGCTTGGACTTATTCATGATTAGAGGATTGATGGCTTTGGAAGTTGAGGATGTTAAGCTGGGAGCTTAACATTGGAATTTGAGGTTATGGTCATTTGATTATGATGATGGGTTGGGAGATTGGGACCATTTCACCTGTGTAGTAATGTAGGTGCTTAATAAGCTAAGGTGGTAGGTAGTAATTGCGTAGTGCTTTAACCATGAGTTCAACCTCTCCTTGTTCTAGCCATGCATGACATAACTTTCCCACACTTGCTGAGTACCATCGGTACTCAACCTTGCATATTTGTTGGTTTATATTGCTGCTCAGGTCAAGAGAATGATGTGGTGTTTAATGATCAAGACTTTGGACCCGAAGGAGGTTTCTAGGTTCATGGAGTCCCCCGGGCAACACCTGTGACAGAGCCCACGAGAATAATATTCCGCTGCTAGATTTTTTACTTGTGATGAACTAATTATCGTCCATCGAGACATATGCTATGTAAGACTTATTTATATTCGACACCTGGCTTGTAATAAACGATGCTTCACTATTTGTCATCACATGTATGAGAAAATGATCCTGGCATACATGTGATATTCACTCGGTTGTTCTTCGGAGAAACCGGGTGTGATAGGAGCCACCTCCAAAAAGAGGGGAGGTCCGGAACTAACACGTGGCGTACGCGGAGCTCGTCTCTGGAGAGAGGGGAGGTTTCCCGCCCACCAGGACGTGTGGCACACGCGGAGCTCACCTCTGAGGAAGAGAGCGGTCTCGCTCGCCTGACACACGGCACAACCGGAGCTTGTCTTTGCGGAAAAGGGGGCCCAGGTTCCCGCAGGACACGTGGAGCCTCCGGAGCTTATCCCTGCGTATGGACGCGATTTTGAAGCGGGTTTTCTCCCATGCACGAGTGCCCGACACGGAGGAAACCGACACAAATTCTTCTACGTTGAATACTACAACAAAAACAATTGAAGATAAGTTGTTAAGATTTAAAAACAACTTGAATAGGACTCTTATTCGACTTCCGATCAGAGTAGGACTCTTCTCTTCCCGGTTATAAACAGAACCCGAAGCAACCCCTTGGTCGTAACATCCTTTCTAAGCCGACAACTTAGAAGCCCTAGCCCCAAACTCGACAAGTTAAACCCCTTCACCGGAGTTTGACCACCGGAGAGACTGCCGACGAGCTGGACATGATCGCCATCACCGGAGGAGAGCCGATGATCTGTTTTTGCTAGAGGAAGAACCCGAAGGAAGTAATGTAGGTTTCCAATCCCACCTTATGACATAAATCGTGGTTTTCTTTGCATCTGTTCTTCGATCTCTTCGAACAGAAGCTTTTTCGTGGACAGATCATGTGTTGATCGGTTCGATCTAGATCGAGAGTCAAGATCATTACCACGTCCAAATTTGATCCCTACACCTCTGTTCATCATAAAACCCTATGCAAGCCATGCAAGAACATGTACAAACTAAACTGCATCATAGGATTAACATGCATATGCATCATTGCATCTTAAAGTAGAGTTTGTAGGTGGTATTGATTGCTATGAATCTTGTATGTGAGTGATCGCATATAGAAGGACAAGCTCAGGAAGCTACCTACGACGGACTACAACAACAAGAATTTGAGCAACAGGAACCGCAAGAACAAGACAAGTGCCCCTTGACCATATTGATCCCATGTTTTTGAAAGATGTTTTGTTTGTGAAAAGGTGTGTGTGCTTGAGTCAACTTGATGGGAAACCCTTTCATAGGAGTTTATGACACGACCCTACGGTCTTGTCGAGCCAGGATCACGCTGAGGGGTGCTGCGTTGCACAACACCGAATAACACACATCAAAGGTACAAAGCGGAAGCAAAGTTTTATTACATAAACGGTTTTACGAACATTTGTACAACAAAATATGTTCAGTCTACACTAACGGGCGTAGACTACACATCAAGTTCACGTTCAGCCCGTGAACGTGTCCTTGCTAGCACACACACACACTAACACGGCGGCATGCACGACTCCCACTCGACGGGGTTCCGTCTCCTCCTCGGGAGTCCCTTCCTCATAGAACCCTGCAAAAGCTTCAAACACAAGCAGTGAGCACGAAGGCTCAGCACGACTGACCCGTCTCTCCTAAACATGAAACTTCTACATGAGGGATGATAGGTACATGAGGTAAAATAAGTTGCAAAGGACTCGCCTAATTATTGGAGCCTTACTTTCAAGTTTTAGCAGCAGGTTGTGGAGAACCTTATGCTAAGGCACATGAGAGAGCCGCAATCAAACAAGAAACGTATTTCTCTCATGTACTTTGCCCAAAGTTGAAAAGAACTTTAGTTAGCTCTAAAATACAACAAATCATTAACAATCAAAGTTTATCTTTCAATCAGCAACATTTTAATATGTATCTAGCCTGTTCTTTCTAGGTCACGGTACAGTGAACAAGTGGTACTCACTGACCGCGAGGGACGGTGCTTATAATCAATTTACACCTGCAGGGTTACCCGAATAACCCGTCACGTACGCCCGTACTCGATGTTGCCTACAGCAACCATCACGGACATCGTACGCAACCACCTTTCACCCGTTAGCCAAATATTGAACCGGTCCTATCGTCCCGAGCAAGAGGTCTATGCACGCGCATCTCAGTGCCGCCAGCCTATTTACACCTCAAGCTCTCAACCTACTCTCTGAACGACAGGCAATGCCTCAATACCCAGCTACCCGAGTTACATCGGTTTCCCGATTCCCATATAGACGGAAGGTCTTCGGTACTGTTTTAGCTTGTTCAACAGGCCCGCACACGGCTCGGTCCTCAATCAACGCAAGCGGAGCTATAGCACACAGGCCCCAAAGTCTTGCTGCCCTTACTCTCCGCTCAGTCTCATTTTTCTTGCCATGTGTTTCATTTGCTATTTTTTACCCGAGCGATGTGCCTCTAGCCTATTCTCGCGAGTAGTTCCAACTACTCGACTTGTACTGAATCCTACTCAATCTTAGCATTGCAGTGGCTAACGAGGTTTTCGATCCTAATCCCAACCCATGGTTTTCTTGGCTATGCATTTGGGTTTCAAACAAGACTCTAATGCAAGAAATAAGTGAGGCTCAAAGAAAGTGCTCAAAACAATAAAAATTTGTAAAGAGGTTAATGCAAACCGGAGCTTGCCTTGCTGCTCTTAGTTGTAGGCTAGCTGCTCTTCCGGAGTAATGAAGTCTAAGACTTCGGGTTCCTCCTCGACCTTAGCGACTACATGAGATAACAAGTACATATATTAATTTAAATGCATTTGATTGAAATTTAAACTTGTGAAGTTTATAAGTCTCACTAGGCAGACCCAATGACTCTGAAATTTTTACTGTGGTTTGGTTACAACCTAAGAAGAGACTTGGCTAAGTTTTAGTTGCAGCCAAGCTCAATTGAGCTCTCCACAAATAATTATGCACTTGACCTTAATTGGAGCTCTTAGGGTGTTCTAGGAATTTTCATGGAGCAAGCCATGACTTTCCGAAAACTAGATTTTTAGAGGGTTCTAATGGAGTTGGTCTCACTTAATTTGAAGCTTCCTATATAAAGATATGAGCTAAACAATTTCAGAGAAATTCTAAAAATGTCTTTGGACATTTTCTATTTTCTCTGGAACAGTTTCATTAGTCACACCGTTAGCTGGATCAAATAAGCTCAATTGGATTTGAAATCTTTATGGTAGTTCAGGGATATATTGGTGAACATCCCAGTAAAATTTCAGAATTTTCCTCCAAAGGATTCTCTAGTTAAAATTCTAAACATTTTAAATTTTAAAGAATTAATGCTGGAGAAATAAGGATTTTCATGAAGTGAAACTTGATTTTCTGGAAAGTACTCAGAGAGCTGAATCCAACAAAACTTGGTTCACTCGATTTGGAGTTTCCTAGCCAAAGTTATGAGGATTTGAAGTTTAAATGAAATCTGAAAATCGGGAAATGTTTAAATCTGCCGGTGGGACCACGGTCACACGTGTTGGGCGCTGATGCGATGGCACACCGGGGTCCATGGAATTTATTCGCGCCAGCACACCGGATCCAAGCCGCAGACTGATCCCAATTTAAAATCCGAGCCGCTGACGCGTGGGCCACCCGGCTTCTTCTACCTCCCGACGCTCCCTCGCGCGCGCCGCCTCCCCTCGCCGGAGCAGAACCGCAGCTCACCGGATTGCCGCTGCCGGCCACCGCACGGTCTGAGACTCGCCGCCAGGGGGTTATCGATGTCGAGGAACACGTCTGTGGGGTCAGTTCGAGCTGGTGGTGACCGGAAATACCCCGGCGACGTGCGGCGGCCTCGGTTGAGGTTCGGCGCCGTCGGCCGTGGTTTCTAACCCACCAAGACCTCGAACAAACGGCTCTACAGCATCAGTACACCTCAATGAAGCTCGACAAGGCCTCAAAGGTGTTCATAAATGGCGGCAAGTTGGTCGGCACCGTGCGACCGATCGTGCCCGCCATGAACGCCTTTGATCGAGCTCAAAATCCGTCAATCCTAGCCCGTTTCATGCAACAGATGCTAAAAGAAAAATGATCGCCGGCTAGTCCAGCGTCTATGTGCAAGATTTGATAACCTAAGAAGGATCAGAGAGCGGAAATTCGAAGAAACCGTACCGGGAGCTCGGGTTGAGGGCGCCGGAGCAAAAATCTGGAAATTCTCGGTGGATGCTTAACGGTTTGCTTCAAGAATCGGAGGAGAGCAGCACCAACCTAGTGTGCTCCCGTGGCCTGGATTGCTTGACCGTGAGAACCCCTGTGGAGAGCTGTCCACGATCGCCCGATCGTCGGCCGAAGCTTGATTGCCGCTGTGGCCGTCGTTTTCAGGCAAAGAAGGCCGGAACTCGCTTGTTTCCGGGTCGGAAAGGTGGGTGCGGAACTCAGGGCAGGGTGTAGCAGCTCATGGAGTAGAGGGTGTGAGTGTTTCACTGTTCTCCCGATCAGTCCGAGCGGCGGAGGGAAGAACTTCGGCTCAGTGTTCTTGCGAGGGGGAAAAACAGCGAGGGGACCTCGGCAGAGGTGTGGAGCGCCTTAAGAAGGGGTCAGCACCAACCTGGCTCGCGCGTGGGCGAGCAGCTGGTGGCACGGCGGCTCCCCCTCGATGGCGCCCTCTGATGAAGCCCGAAGACCCGAGTGAGGGAGTTTCAGTCGGTTGAATCTCTTCAGTGGCTGACATGTGGGTCCCACTTCCTTTTTAACCTCTGAACTTAACTCTCTATTACTGTTGTAAACAGTAATCCCCACAATGCCCATGGTGATTTGAATTATCTACCCCTGAGCCATTTGAATTGGTTAGAATTCAAATTGGGTTTGGTTTGACTAAATTTTCAACACATATTCAGTTTGTAATTCAAATAAAGTTTGAATTTGCTAAACTTAGCCCATGTCAAGATCAACTCCAAATGGAGTGAAAATTGGTGTGTGAGATCACAAAAATGTGCAGAGTAAGAATATGCCTCCCATTTTTGAATTCAGGGGATGAAAACAGTTTGAATTTGAGTTTAAACCACCCTCTATCTAGCTATACCCAAAAGGACCTCAAAAAGGTTTTGAATTTGGGTGAAACTTGGCATGGACATTCCTAGTAAGGTGTAGGAGTTTGTCATATGTCCAGCCCCTATATGATGCATGTGGGAAATGCCACTTTTGCATTGTATGAGTTTGTTCTCTAATGATCATGTTGATGGTGGTTACTTGCTCTTCAAATGTGTTCATCAACTTTCTTCAAATGAAGTTTGTGTGTGGTGTGATGAGCACCTTTAGTATGTGCCCAAAAACTTAGGCCCTTACATCCCCCCTTAAAAGAATCTCGTCCCGAGAGTATAAGGTAAGAATGGGAGGGAGGGCGGTGGAAAAGTTACCGTATATGCGACGTGCAAAAGTCGGGGTAGATAGCGCGAAGGAATCCTTCACTTTTTCATGTCGCTTCGTCCATAGAGTGATTACTCCACAGAACTTTGTAGAACCACAACGTACTGATGCGTGTGGTTCGGGCCTTTTCATCTATAATCTGAACCGGTTCCTCCCGATACGTGAGATCTGGTTTCAGTTCTTCTATGTCTTCCAGCTGAACGGTAGTTGATAGCTTAAGACACTTCCTCAGCTGGGAAATGTGAAATACGTCGTGCACACCGGAAAGTGCTTCTGGTAATTCCAGCCGGTATGCTACTGATCCACATCTTTCTGCAATCTTGAGTGGACCGATGAATCGGGGTGCCAACTTTCCTCTTACCCCAAATCTGTTCACGCCCTTCATTGCAGACACACGTAGGTATACATGATCCCCGATCTCGAATTGTAGTGGGCGTATTCTCCGGTACCCATATTGCTTCTGTCGGGATTAAGCGGCTTTTAGGTCCGCTTGAATCAGCCGAACCTTTTCCTCCGCGTTGTTGACAAGATCAATCCCAAAGGTGACCCTTTCGCTGGACTCACACCAATTCACTGGTGTGCGGCATTTTCTCCCGTATAGCGCCTCGTAAGGCGCCATATTGATGCTGGCTTTGTAACCATTGTTGTACGAGAACTCGGCTAACGGCAAGTGATCATCCCAATTCTGACACGACCCCTTTGGGTCCTGTCGAGCCAGGATCACGCTGAGGGGTGCTGCGTTGCACAGCACCGCATAACACACGTCAAAGGTACAAAGCGGAAGCGGAAGCTTTATTACATAAACAAGTTTATCAACATGTTTACATCAAAATAAGTTTAGTCCACACTCGCGGGCGTAGACTAAGCATCAAGTGCACGTTCAGCCCTCGAACGTGTCCTTGCTAGCACACACGCACACTAACTCTGCGGCGTGCACGACTCCCACTCGACGGGGTTCCCCTCCTGGGGTTCCGTCTCCTCTTCGGGAGTCCCTTCCTCATAGAACCCTGCAAAAGCTTCAAACACAAGCAGTGAGCACGAAGGCTCAGCAAGTCTGACCCGTCTCACCTAAACATGAAACTTCTACATGAGGGTGATGGGTTGCATGAGGTAAAAATCATTTGCAAGGACTCGCCTAATTAGTAGAACCTTACTTTCAAGTTTTAGCAGCAGGTTGTGGAGAACCTTACGCTAAGGCACATGAGAGAGCCGCAATCAAACAAGAAACGCATTTCTCTCATGTACTTTGCCCAAAGTTGAAAAGAACTTTAGTTAGCACTAAGCTACAACATATCATTAACAATCAATATCCAACTTTCAATCAGCAACATTTTAACATGTAACTAGCCTGTTCTTTCTACGTCACGGTACAGTGAACAAGTGGTACTCACTGACCGCGAGGGACGGCGATTATAATCGATTTACACCTGCAGGGTTACCCGAACAACCCGTCACGTACGCCCGTACTCGATGTTGCCTACAACAACCATCACGGACGCCGTACGCGACTACCTTTCACCCGTTAGCCAAATATTGAACCGGTCCCATCGTCCCGAGCAAGAGGTCCCTGCACGCGCATCTCTGTGCCGCCAGCTGATTTACACCTCGAGCTCTCAACCTACCCTCTGAACGACGGGCAATGCCTCAACACCCAGCTACCCGAGTTACATCAGTTTCCCGGTTCCCATATAGCCGGTAGGTCTTCGGTACTGTTCTAGCTTGTTCAACAGGCCCGCACACGGCTCGGTCCTCAATCGACACAAGCGGAGCTACAGCACACAGGCCCCAAAGTCCTGCTGCCCTTACTCTCCGCTCGGTCTCATTTTCTTGCCATGTGTTTCATGTGCTATCTCTACCCGAGCAATGTGCCTCTAGCCTATTCTCGCGAGTAGTTCCAACTACTCGACTTGTACCGAATCCTACTCTATCCTAGCCATGCAGTGGCTAACGAGGTTTTCAATCCTAAACCCAACCCATGGTTTTCTTGGCTATGCAGTTGGATTTCCAAACAAGACTCTAATGCACAGAACAAAGGAAACAAGTATGTGCTCAAAACAATAAAAATTTGTAAAAAGGTTAATGCAAACCGGGGCTTGCCTTGCTGCTCTTGGTCGTAGGCTAGCTGTTCCTCCGGAGTAACGAAGTCTAGGACTTCGGGTTCCTCCTCGACCTTAGCGACTACATGATAAGAACAATGTATGTATTAATTTAGAGGCCTTTGTATTAACTTTGAAGTTGTGAAGCCTATAACCCTTACTAGACAGACCTAATGACTGTGAAACTTTTACTGTGGCTTGGTTACAACCTAAACAAAGACTTGGTCAAGTTTTAGTTGCAGCAAAGCTCATTTGAGCCCTCCACAAATAATTATGTCCTTGACCTTAATTGGAACCCTTAGGGTGTTCTAGGGATTTTCATGAGACAAACTATGACTTTCTGAAAACTAGATTTTCAGAGGGTTCTAATGGAGTTGGTCTCACTTAATTTGGAAGTCTCTAACTGAAGATATGAGCTAAACAATTTCAGAGAAAATTCTGAAAATGTTTCTGAACATTTTCCATTTTCTCTGGAACAGTTTTGCTAATCACACCATTAGGTGGACTAAATGAGCTCAAATGGATCTGAAATTTTTATGGTAGTTCAAGGATATTTTGGTGAACATCTCAGCAAAATTTCAGGGTTTTCCTCCAAAGGATTCTCCAGTTAAAATTCCTAACTGTTTAAACTTTGAGGAATTAATTCTGGAGAATTATGGAATTTCATGAAGTGAAACTTGATTTTCTGGAAAGTACTCAGAGAGCTGAATCCAGCAAAATTTGGTTCACTCAATTTGGAGCTTTCTAGCCAAAGTTATAAGGATTTGAAGTTTGAAGGAAATCTGAAAATCGGGGAAAAGTTTAAACTCGCGCGTGGGCCCAGGGGACACGCGTCGCACGCCGAAGCGACAGCACACCGCGGCCCACAAGGCTTTTGCGCGCCAGCACACCTGATCCCGGCCGCAGCCGGATCTCGATTCAAAATATCGGCCGCTGACAGCTGGGGTCCACCCCCTTCTTCAACCTCGCGACACCCGCGCTCCGCCGCCGAGGGACCTCGCCGGAGAGCTCGCCGCTGGCTGCTGTACCGCTCCAAACTTCTTGATTCTGGCCGCCCCTGCCTACTTTTACTTGGGGAACATGATCCGAGGGTCAGCTGCTCATGACAACGGCCGGAGCATGGTTGGCGACGAGCCGCCATATCGGAACGACTTCGGCCATGTCGGCTGATGCTCCTAGTGCCTCAGCTACTTGGGAAACCGGTCGGGGAGCATCAGTGGACCTCAGAGAAGGTCGACATGAACTCGGGGCAGCTCGGGGAAGGCCCGAAATAGGTCCTCACCGTGCGCCCGATACCCCCCGTGCGTTCCGCCATTAGTAGACCTTGAATTACGCCGGGCACAGAAGTTCTCCGGCCCAGAGTTGTGAAGGCAACTTGTGCGTCACCGTGTCTAGTTCGTGTGGGAGTGGCCTGAGGCCCTCTAATCCTTTCTAGAGCACGAATTAAACAGAATCGTACCCGAGGGTCGTTCTGCACACAGAAAGGGGAAAAGTGGAAATTCGCCGCCGGTGAGCAACCACTCGAGCTGTGGCTCAGGGATGAGCAGCACCGATCACTTGCGCGTCCAAGGGTGCCTTGGCTCGGGCGTGACAACGCCCAGGTTGAGCTGTCCACGAGAGCCCGAGGTGCGGCGGTTTCCAGTTCCGAGTTTGATCTTTCGGCACAGCCGATATCACTCGGTTTCAATCGATTTCTATCAATGGGAAGGATGGAGGATGGTTGCTAGTACCTTGCTGGGACCTTGGAATGGAAAGAGGGAGCTGCGATCGGCTTGATCAAGCAGGAACTCGAGCGCTAGTGATGGCAGTGGGAAAAACAAGTCGTGTGCGTCGGCAGCTCGAGGAAATGGTGACTGAAGCACGCCGGGGAGGGAATAAATAGCCCGGCCGGCTGGTCTCCGGCTTGGGGCACGCAGCAGGAGCTGGCGCCGGCTGCCCCCTTCGGTGGCGCGCGCGCACAGCTGCCGGGAACCGACTGAACTGTGTTTCAGTCGGTTTGCTTTGAGGCTGAGGCTGACATGTGGGTCCCACTTCTCTTTTAACCTCTGAAATTTATTCCTAACAGCTGTGGTAAACAGTGAACCCTATTCTACCCTTGGCAATTCAAATTATTCACCCAAGAGCCATTTGAATTGATCAAAGTTCAAATGAGGTTTGGTTTGAATGAATTTCAGCACAAGTGCAGTTTGAAATTCAAATAAAGTTTGAATTTCTCCCCCTTAGCTCATGTCAAGATCAACTCCAAATGGAGTGAAAATTGATGTGTGAGCTCACAAAAATGTGCTGAGCAAGAATATGCCTTCCACTTTTAAATTCAGTGGGTGAAAACAGTTTGAATTTTAATATGGTTTCAAACTGCCCTCTTCCTAACTATACCCAAAATGACCTCAAAAGGTTTTGAATTTGGGTGGAACTTGGCATGGACATCCTTAGCAAAGTGTAGGAGTTTTCATATGTCCAGCCCATCTATATCACATGTGGGAAGTACCACTTTTGCAATGTGTGAGTTTGTTCCCTAATGAGCATGTTGATAATTGTTACTTGCTCTTTATTTGTGTTCATCATTCTTCCTCAAATGAGGTGTGTGGTGTGGTGATGAACACTGCAAATGAGTGTCAAAAACTGAGGCCCTTACATTCCTCCCCCTTAAAAGAATCTCGTCCCGAGATTATAAGGTGAAATGAGAGAGAGGACGGTGGAAAATTACCGAATATGCGACGTGAAAAAGTCGGGGTAGTTAGTGCGAAGGAATTCTTCGCTCTCCCATGTCGCTTCGTCCATGGAGTGATTACTCCATAGAACCTTGTAGAACCACAACGTACGGTTGCGTGTGGTTCGGGCCTTTTCATCAATAATCTGCACCGGTTCCTCCCGATAGGTGAGATCCGGTTGCAGTTCTTCAATGTCTTCCAGCTGAACGGTAGTTGATAGCTTGAGACACTTCCTCAGCTGGGAAATGTGAAAGACGTCGTGCACACCGGAAAGTGCTTCTGGTAATCTTAGCCGGTATGCCACCGATCCACATCTTTCGGTAATCTGGAATGGACCGATGAATCGGGGTGCTAACTTTCCTCTCACCCCAAATCTGTTTACGCCCTTCATTGGAGACACTCGTAGGTATACGTGATCTCCAACTTCGAATTGTAATGGGCGCCTCCTCCGGTCCGCATACTGTTTCTGTCGGGATTGAGCGGCTTTTAGGTTCGCTTGAATTAATCGAACCTTTTCTTCCGCGTTGTTGACAAGATCAATCCCGAAGGTAACCCTCTCGCCAGATTCACACCAGTTCAGTGGTGTGCGGCATTTCCTGCCGTATAGCGCCTCGTAGGGCGCCATCTTGATGCTGGCTTGGTACCCATTGTTGTACGAGAACTCGGCTAATGGCAAGTGATCATCCCAATTCTTGCCGTGGTCGATAGCGCAAGCTCGTAGCATGTCTTCTAGGATTTGATTTACCCGCTCCGTTTGCCCATCCGTCTGCGGGTGGTAGGCTGAACTATGGATCAGCTTCGTCCCCAGGGCAGCGTGTAGCTGCTCCCAAAAACGGGACACAAATAAAGTGCCCCGGTCCGATACGATGGTACGGGGTACGCCGTATAAGCATAGGATCCGTGAGATGTACAGTTCAGCGTACTTCTTGGCGTTATAGTTGGTGTTGACCGGGATGAAATGGGCAACTTTGGTGAGCCGATCGACGATCACCCACACAGAATCATGTTTCTGTAAGGTGGTGGGTAAACCGACGACGAAATCCATGCTCACGTCCTCCCACTTCCAGGCAGGAATGCCCAGTGGTCGCAGCAGTCCCGGTTTCCGCATGTGGTCTGCCTTCACCCGTCGACATGTATCACACTCGGACACGTATTTTGCCGTCTCTCGCTTCATCCGTGTCCACCAAAACTTGCTTCTGAGTTCTTGATACATCTTGTTGCTGCCGGGGTGAATAGAAAACTTAGATAAGTGAGCTTCATCAAAGATTCTCTTCCTTAACTCCGGGTTTCGGGGTACGACGATCCGGTCCTTGAACCATAAGACGCCGTCTCCGTCCTTCCGGAAACATTTCAACTCCCCACTGTCTACACGTCTCCGCAAATGTGACATGCCCTTGTCATTCTTCTGGGCTGCCGCTATCTCTTCACGGATGGTGGGGATCAAAGCTAGGTTGTAGAGAGCTCCGTGTGGAATCACATGTAGTGGTGGTTCGCTCTCTTCCAACGGTGTGATGGTCAGATTATTGACGTGTGACTTGCGGCTCCGCGCATCTGCCACAACGTTTGCCTTGCCCGGATGATAATGGATCTCTATCTCGTAATCCTTTATCAGTTCTAACCATCTTCGTTGCCTCATGTTCAGCTCCTTCTGAGTGAATATGTACTTGAGGCTTTTGTGGTCGGTATATAAATGTACGAGGTTACCGAGTAGGTAGTGCCTCCACATTTTCAGTGCAAGTACCACGGCAGCGAGCTCCAAATCGTGAGTTGGATAATTTTGCTCATGGTTCCTAAGCTGTCGTGATCCATACGCGACCACTCTTCGGTCTTGCATCAGCACACATCCGAGCCCAATGCCGGATGCATCGCAGTACACATCGAACGGTTTTGTTGTGTCTGGCTGCGCCAAAACCGGTGCTGATGTTAGGTGCTTGACTAAAGCCTTGAATGCTGCTTCACATGCTGGACTCCAAACATATTTGGTAGCCTTCTTCAGCAGCTCTGTCATTGGCCTGGCAATCTTCGAGAAGTTCGGAATGAACCTCCGATAATATCCCGCGAGTCCGAGGAAACTCCGTACCTCATGAACAGTTCTCGGGGATTTCCAATTCAGCACTTGCGTGATTTTGCTCGGGTCCACAGCGATACCCTCCGCTGAGATGATATGCCCGAGGAAAGGCACTTGCGATATCCAAAACTCGCATTTGCTGAACTTTGCGTATAACTTGTGATCCCGCAGCCGTTGCAAGACTATACGCAGATGTTTCTTGTGATCTTCCTCCGACTTGGAGTATACCAGGATGTCGTCGATGAAGACCACGACAAACTTGTCCAGCTCCGGCATGAACACCGAGTTCATTAAGTACATTAAGTGAGCTGGAGCATTGGTGAGGCCAAAGGATATGACCAGGTACTCATAAAGTCCGTACCTTGTTGAGAAAGCTGTTTTCGGAATGTCCTCCACCCTTATCTTAATCTGATGGTACCCGGATCTTAAATCCATCTTGGAAAAGATCTTTGCTTCGACCAACTGATCAAACAACATGTCGATCCGTGGCAACGGGTACTTGTTCTTGATGGTTACGGCATTTAATGGACGGTAGTCCACGCAAAGCCGCAACGTTTCATCCTTCTTTTTGACAAATAATGCCGAACAACCCCATGGCGAGGAGCTCGGCCTAATAAAACCCTTTTCCAGAAGGTCCGTGAGCTGAGTCTTCAGTTCAGCCAACTCTTTGGGCGCCATCTTGTACGGCCTTCGGGATATTGGCATGGTTCCCGGTGCAAGTTCAATCTTGAACTCCACCTCTCTATCGGGTGGCACCCCCGGCAAATCATCCGGGAATACATCAGGGAATTCTCGGACCACTGGAATGTCTTCCAATCTGATGGTTGTGGCTTGATAGACACTTTGAAGTTTTATTTCTGGACTGTCCAGAAATAATGAGTGAGAACCGTGCACTCCTGAGTTTAAGTGCACGACTCGGAGGAGGGTGTCTAAAACAGCGCCGTGGCGGGTTAACCACGACATCCCTAGGATGACATCGACCTTCTGTCCCTCTAAGATAATGAGAGACGTGGGGTACACTCTACCCGCTAAGCATAATGGTGCTTTGGAGACCATTACGCTTGCTGAAATCTTCCCACCCGGTGAACAAATTAAATATGGACTATCGGTGGGTAGTATTGGCAAGCTGTGTTTAGCAATGAAAGCTTGGCTAATAAAATTATGCGTGGCGCCTGAATCAAATAGTACTATAGCGGGATGCTGGTGGAGTTGGAACATACCCGCAAGGATTGGCTCGCCCTCCGGCACGTCCTCAATGGCAAGCTGGTGGACAGTGCCGGGCCTAGGGTTTGCCCGCCGCGCATTAGTAGGGTTCCGGGGTTGATTCCTCCCCGGAAACTGTGGTACCACTCCGCCGCCTTGCCTCTCCGGGCAACTGCTCGCGAAGTGTCCTGGACGACCACACTTGTAACATGTGGCCGCTGCTGGTGGAGTACTCGGGGGACGAAAGCCCGGCATGCGTTGCGGAGGTGCAAACGCACGCGGCATCGCCCGCTGCTGCTGTTGTTGTTGCGGTGGTGCTGGCAGTACCGGCCGGAATGCCGGTGAAGAGTACGGCCGACCGCGGAACGGCATCGACCGCTGTGGTGGTTGCCAGCGCGGACCTGATGGTGGGCGATTCACCATCCGAAACTTCTGAGAAGGACCGCCTCCTTCTCCGCTGCTCTGCGGCGCGCTTCGCTTTCGCTCTGCCGCCGCCAACTCCTTGCCGGAGTCTTCCTGAACAATCGCAGCATCAATTATGTCGTTGAGGCTGCCGCGATTGAACATCGCCAGCTTGTCCTTCAGGAGCGGGTTAAGCCCCTGGTAAAAGTGGTCCCGCCGCTTCTCGTCCGTATCTGCGTGATACGACGCGTAGAGTGCGAGATCGTTGAACGCTCTGGAGTACTCCAGCGCGTTCCGGCTCCCTTGTTGCAGGTGTAGGAATTCCTGTGTCTTCCTCTTCATCAAACCGGGCGGTATATGATAGGCCCGGAAGGCCGTCCGAAACTCCGCCCAGGTCATCACTCGGTCGGTGGGTTGTGAAGCACAAAAGTTGGCCCACCACGCGCTCGCGGATCCTTGGAGCTGCTGGACCGCGAACTGAGTCTTGCGCTGCTCGCTGATTTGGAGCAGCCCGAACTTCATCTCTATGGCGCGGAGCCAGTTGTCCGCGTCAAGTGGTTCATCCGCCCTTGAGAATACAGGGGGATGAGTCGCCAGGAAGTCGGAGTAGGAGCTCTGTTGGCGCTCCTCACGATCTTGACGTCTCTCTGGGCGAGACGTATTCGCAATTAACGTTTGCAGCAGCTCTGTATGCTGCTGATGTGAACCCGCCATTGCCGCGACAATGTCGGCCAATGTAACCGTTGGCAGTGGCGGTGGCGGTGTTTGCTGTTGCTGTTGCTGCTGCTGTCCCGAGGAGTCCTCGGGAGGCGGTTGGGAGGTCTCTCCCCCTTGGCTAGTACCTCCAACATCAGGGTTGGCACGAGTACGCGTCATTCTGAAATTCAACACAGCAGCAATTAGCACATGTCTTACTCAAAATTCCATAAACAGCAGTAAGTATTGAAGCGACGCATGACTAACTTGCACAACATTCACATATATTGATAAAGCATAAACTTTATACAAGATACATTATTCTCGGACCTCCGAGAAGTCGTGCTCATGCCGTCACTACCTAAACATACGCTACTGTCTACACGACATGTCACCGATTACAAAAGTTGGGTTACGCTACCCTAGCTGCCCTACTTGGCAACCGTAACCCCCTACTCGGAGTAGAACTCGACCTCCTGTGGGTCGTCCTCCTCCGGTACCTCTGCTGGTGGCTCGGGGTCTACCACCTCTTCTCCCATTCCAGGTTCTCCCATGGCTGGAAGACCCAAGACTACCGGTACGCCCAATACCGGGGGCACGAGGTCCTGCAATGCATGCACCTCGTCCATAGCCTGGTTGTAGTCCTCTTCCCAGCCTTGTCCTTCCTCAATAGCGTCGTCCCGCTCTTGAGCAAGGTCCTCATTCTGCTGGGTTAGGGTCTGCACCAGCTCTTGCAACGCCGCAATGTCAATACGGCTCTTCTTCTTTGCCTTCTTCAGACGACGCAACTGATTGTGTTGTTCATTCAGTCGCTTGATCGTCGGAAGGAGCACATTGCGGAGTGCACTGTGAGCACTCTCAAAATGATCTCCACGGCTTGTGCTCTCCTTGAGCTTGGTGGCGAGATGCTCCGTATGAACAGCTTGGCTGTCCATCACAGCGTTTCCCGCCCTCATTTGGAGGCTGAGATTTGCCTCCGCGGGGTTGTACCTTGGGCAACTCGGGTTTGTTGCCTCTAGGTACCTCTCTTCCCACACATGCTGAGCTCGTCCCTCCACCGGAACGAGTGCGTATGGAGTTCCCTCCATAGCCTGCACGTGTAGTTGGCAGAAACGTGACATAGTGTCACGGGCTGCCACTTGCCACATCCCTTCCGGTTGTCTTCCTCTCACCGTGACGG
Source organism: Neostapfia colusana (assembly GCA_030760725.1). Classification (NCBI taxonomy): domain Eukaryota; kingdom Viridiplantae; phylum Streptophyta; class Magnoliopsida; order Poales; family Poaceae; genus Neostapfia; species Neostapfia colusana. The sequence goes on along the minus strand of JASWHV010000007.1, from coordinate 94,195,671 downwards.
TGAATGGCACCCAACCGGGTGGCGTAGGCCCTGCAGGAACCTCGACATGGATCGTCCACGTCTTGTTCCCCCCTTCGCCTTCTTCCTTGGCGAAGTATTGCGGCATCTGGTTGTACCCGAAATATTGGAGCATTAGCCACAATGCTCCCGGGTAGCCGCTACGGTCAGAACAGTGGGAAACTACCCACCCGTTCTCCAACCGTTTATCTGCTACCATCTGTAAAAATTTATTTGAGAAATGTCAAATATTTATTTAAACAGTAAACCATTGAGTTATAACATAAGATATGTCATTGAACCCTTAACACTTGGAAACATAGTTCAAATTTTTAAACAAATTTGACTGCTGATCTGCTGTTCCCATGACAGCCCTGACCAGTTTCCATATTAATCTGATTTAGGCCAGGTTAAAAGCAAAACCAGTCCTGGAGCTCAACATCAAAGTTAAAGTTAACTTCAATAGCTTTCCAGAAAGTATTTGGTTGGCCTAAGATCTGCTCTGGTTCAACAGTTTTGAGATGTCAAAGTTAACAGAATTTCTGGAAACAATTGGACAGCACCTCCCTGCCTTAGGTACTGATTTGATCCAAGAATCCCAGTTAATTCTCTTCCTAATCTGACAAAACTTTCTGTTACAAAGTTGTAACCCATCTCATAATCTTTCCAGAACTACCTCATTTTCTATTTTTGGATTTTTATGCAGGAAGTTATGCTTAATTTACAGAGAGTCTTTGCTCCGTCCTGTTTTCTGGACAGTTTCAACTCTGCTGCATTTTTCGAGTGGTTAAGGGACGAAACACCTCTGGAACTCAACAGAAAAGTTGTAAAGCTCCTCCAAAGCTTTCCAGAGATGTATCATACGACATCAATGTAAGGGCCTCAGTTTTTGACACTCATTTGCAGTGTTCATCACCACACCACACACCTCATTTGAGGAAAAATGATGAACACAAATAAAGAGCAAGTAACAATTATCAACATGCTCATTAGGGAACAAACTCACACATTGCAAAAGTGGTACTTCCCACATGTGATATAGATGGGCTGGACATATGAAAACTCCTACACTTTGCTAAGGATGTCCATGCCAAGTTTCACCCAAATTCAAAACATTTTTGAGGTCATCTTGGGTGTAGATAGGAAAGGGGCAGTTTGAAAACATATTCAAATTCAAACTGTTTTCACCCACTGAATTTAAAAGTGGAAGGCATATTCTTGCTCAGCACATTTTTGTGAGCTCACACACCAATTTTCACTCCATTTGGAGTTGATCTTGACATGAGCTAAGGGGGAGAAATTCAAACTTTATTTGAATTTCAAACTGCACTTGTGCTGAAATTCATTCAAACCAAACCTCATTTGAACTTTGATCAATTCAAATGGCTCTTGGGTGAATAATTTGAGTTGCCAAGGGTAGAATAGGGTTCACTGTTTACCACAGCTGTTAGGAATAAATTTCAGAGGTTAAAAGAGGAGTGGGACCCACATGTCAGCCTCAGCCTCAAAGCAAACCGACTGAACCACAGTTCAGTCGGTTCCCGGCTGTTGTGCGCGCGCGCCACCGAAGGGGGCAGCCGGCGCCAGCTCCTGCTGCGTGCCCCAAGCCGGAGACCGGCCGACCGGCCTATTTATTCCCTCCCCGGCGTGCTTCAGTCGCCATTCCCCGAGCTGCCGACGTGCACGATCCATTTCTCCACTGCCATCACCGGCGCTCGAGTTCCTGCTGGATCGAGCTGATCGCAGCTTCCTCTGTCCATTCCAAGGTCCCAGCAAGGTACTAGCAACCATCCTCCATCCTTTCCATTGATAGAAATCGATTGAAACCGAGTGATATCGGCTGTGCCGAAAGATCAAACTCGGAACTGGAAACCGCCGCACCTCGGGCTCTCGTGGACAGCCCAACCTGGGCGTTGTCACGCCCGAGCCAAGGCACCCTTGGACGCGCAAGTGATCGGTGCTGCTCATCCCCGAGCCACAGCTCGAGTGGTTGCTCACCGGCGGCGAATTTCCACTTTTCCCCTTTCTGTGTGCAGAACGACCCTCGGGTACGATTCTGTTTAATTCGTGCTCTAGAAAGGATTAGAGGGCCTCAGGCCACTCCCACACGAACTAGACACGGTGACGCACAAGTTGCCTTCACAACTCTGGGCCGGAGGACTTCTGTGCCCGGCGTAATTCAAGGTCTACTGATGGCGGAACGCACGGGGGGTATCGGGCGCACGGTGAGGACCTATTTCGGGCCTTCCCCGAGCTGCCTCGAGCTCATGTCGACCTTCTCTGAGGTCCACTGATGCTCCCCGACCGATTTCCCAAGTAGCTGAGGTACTAGGAGCGTCAGCCGTCATGGCCGAAGTCGTTCCGATATGGCGGCTCGTCGCCGACCATGCTCCGGCCGTTGTCATGAGCAGCTGACCCTCGGATCATGTTCCCCAAGTAAAAGTAGGCAGGGGCGGCCAGAATCAAGAAGTTTGAAGCTGTACAGCAGCCGGCGGCGAGCTCTCCGGCGAGGTCCCTCGGCGGCGGAGCGCGGGTGTCGCGAGGTTGAAGAAGGGGGTGGACCCCAGCTGTCAGCGGCCGATATTTTGAATCGGGATCCGGCTGTGGCCGGGATCGGGTGTGCTGGCGCGCAAAAGCCTTGTGGGCCGCGGTGTGCTGTCGCTTCGGCGTGCGACGCGTGTCTCCTGGGCCCACGCGCGAGTTTAAACTTTTCCCCGATTTTCAGATTTCCTTCAAACTTCAAATCCTTATAACTCTGGCTAGAAAGCTCCAAATTGAGTGAACCAAATTTTGCTGGATTCAGCTCTTTGAGTACTTTCCAGAAAATCAAGTGTCACTTCATGAGATTCCTTAATTCTCCAGAATTAATTCCTTAAAGTTTAAACTGTTAGGAATTTTAACTGGAGAATCCTTTGGCGGAAAATCCTGAAATTTTGCTGAGATGTTCACCAAAATATCATTGAGCTACCATAAAAATTTCAGATCCATTTGAGCTCATTTAGTCCACCTAATGGTGTGATTAGTAAAACTGTTCCAGAGAAAATAGAAAATGTTCAGAAACATTTTCAGAATTTTCTCTGAAATTGTTTAGCTCATATCTTTAGTTAGAGACTTCCAAATTAAGTGAGACCAATTCCATTAGAACCCTCTGAAAATCTAGTTCTCAGAAAGTCATAGTTTGTTTCATGAAAATACCTAGAACACCCTAAAAGCCTTTAATTAAGGTCAAGGACATAATTATTTGTGGAGGGCTCAAATGAGCTTTGCTGCAACTAAAACTTGACCAAGTCTCTGTTTAGGTTGTAACCAAGCCACAGTAAAAGTTTCACAGTCATTAGGTCTATCTAGTAAAGGTTATAGACTTCACAACTTCAAAGTTAATACAAAAGCATTTAATTAATACATACATTGTTCTTATCATGTAGTCGCTAAGGTCGAGGAGGAACCCGAAGTCCTAGACTTCGTTACTCCGGAGGAACAGCTAGCCTACGACCAAGAGCAGCAAGGCAAGCCCCGGTTTGCATTAACCATTTTATAAATTTTTATTGTTTTGAGCACATACTTGTTTTCTTTATGTTGTGCATCAGAGTCTTGTTTGGAAACCCCACTGCATAGCCAAGAAAACCATGGGTTGGGGTTTAGGATTGCAAACCCCGTTAGCCACTGCATTGCTAGGATAGAGTAGGATTCGGTACAAGTCGAGTAGTTGGAACTACTCGCGAGAATAGGCTAGAGGCACATTGCTCGGGTAGAGATAGCACATGAAACACATGGCAAGAAAATGAGACCGAGCGGAGAGTAAGGGCAGCAGGACTTTGGGGCCTGTGTGCTGTAGCTCCGCTTGTGTCGATTGAGGACCGAGCCGTGTGCGGGCCTGTTGAACAAGCTAGAACAGTACCGAAGACCTACCGGCTATATGGGAACCGGGAAACTGATGTAACTCGGGTAGCTGGGTATTGAGGCATTGCCCGTCGTTCAGAGGGTAGGTTGAGAGCTCGAGGTGTAAATCAGCTGGCGGCACAGAGATGCGCGTGCAGGGACCTCTTGCTCGGGACGATGGGACCGGTTCAATATTTGGCTAACGGGTGAAAGGTAGTCGCGTACGGCGTCCGTGATGGTTGTTGTAGGCAACATCGAGTACGGGCGTACGTGACGGGTTGTTCGGGTAACCCTGCAGGTGTAAATCGATTATAATCGCCGTCCCTCGCGGTCAGTGAGTACCACTTGTTCACTGTACCGTGACGTAGAAAGAACAGGCTAGTTACATGTTAAAATGTTGCTGATTGAAAGATGGACATTGATTGTTAATGATATGCTGTAGCTTAGAGCTAACTAAAGTTCTTTTCAACTTTGGGCAAAGTACATGAGAGAAATGCGTTTCTTGTTTGATTGCGGCTCTCTCATGTACCTTCGCGTAAGGTTCTCCACAACCTGCTGCTAAAACTTGAAAGTAAGGTCCTACTAATTAGGCGAGTCCTTGCAAATGATTTTACCTTATGTAACCCATTACCCTCATGTAGAAGTTCCATGTTTAGGTGAGACGGGTCAGACTTGCTGAGCCTTCGTGCTCACTGCTTGTGTTTGAAGCTTTTGCAGGGTTCTATGAGGAAGGGACTCCCGAAGAGGAGACGGAACCCCAGGAGGGGAACCCCGTCGAGTGGGAGTCGTGCACGCCGCAGAGTTAGTGTGCGTGTGTGCTAGCAAGGACACGTTCGAGGGCTGAACGTGCACTTGATGCTTAGTCTACGCCCGCGAGTGTGGACTAAACTTATTTTGATGTAAACATGTTGATAAACTTGTTTATGTAATAAAGCTTCCGCTTCCGCTTTGTACCTTTGACGTGTGTTATGCGGTGCTGTGCAACGCAGCACCCCTCAGCGTGATCCTGGCTCGACAGGACCAGTGGGGTCGTGTCAGCGTGGTATCAGAGCTCGCTTGAGGTTTAACACAGTACAAAGGTCTTCTTTTTCAAAAATCCAGTGAGGAACGAGTTAGTAGCCCGTATAAGGATGTTATTAGTATATAGAAAGTGGCTTATTAACTTATTTGTTATGTCGGAAAATCGTGCATCTCGGGACGTTCATGTCTTGGGGGGTGCACGTAAGCGCTGTCCACCAGTGCGCACAAGCTGAAGGGTGGAGCCCCACGGGTGGCAGGTAACCCGACCCGCTTTGATATCCTCTACGACTCTTCATGTCGTTTGGGGTATTCGAGCAACGTCTGTCCCTGGCGTGCGTGGTGCAACATGGGAGACCCCGTCACGTGGTCTGAAACGTGAACACGTAACTCAAGGCGTGTTTGGCTTGAGAACATCCGGGCGAGTGATGACGGCCGGGTGTACAAACTGTATGGATTCCGGGCTCGGTGTGCAGCCGAGTCTGATGATTGTTTGAGTTTCTGCAGGTAGCCTTACCACGAAACGGTAGACGTGTAGCATCCGTGTGCGAGTGACGAGTAGTGCCACTGAACTAACGAAGCCGGCTAAATCCGGTATAGGTTTTTCCTTTGTGAGGACGTAGTACCGACATAATCTGGTGACGCCTCGACGTCACACCCAACAAAATGAACAACTTCATTTAAAATTTGATGGTTTTGATCCAAAGTAGTAAAACTTGATGTAACTCCTTCCCTTGAACAGGATATTCAAAGTTAATAAATTTTCAACTTATAGGATGTTAAGGACAGAGCACTCTGTTTTCAGCTAAATCAAGGCTGAAGTTAATCAGAGGTTAGAGGTTGAGTTCTTTCGAGGTTGGGGTCGTATGATACATTTCTGGAAAGCTTTGGAGGAGCTTTACAACTTTTCTGTTGAGTTCCAGAGGTGTTTCATCCCTTAACCACTCGAAAAATGCAGTAGAGTTGAAACTGTCCAGAAAACAGGACGGAGCAAAGACTCTCTGTAGACTCTCTGTAAATTAAGCATAACTTCCTGCATAAAAATCCAAAAATAGAAAATGAGGTGGTTCTGGGAAGCTTATGAGATGGGTTACAACTTTGTAACAGAAAGTTTTGTCAGATTAGGAACAGAATTAACTGGAATTCTTGGATCAAATCAGTACCTAAGGCAGGGAGGTGCTGTCCAATTGTTCCCAGAAATTCTGTTAACTTTGACATCTCATAACTTTTGAACCAGAGCAGATCTTAGGCCAACCAAATACTTTCTGGAAAGCTATTGAAGTTAACTTTAACTTTGATGTTGAGCTCCAGGACTGGTTTTGCTTTTAACCTGGCCTAAATCAGATTGATATGGAAACTGGTCAGGGCTGTCATGGGAACAGCAGATCAGCAGTCAAATTTGTTTAAAAATTTGAACTATGTTTCCAAGTGTTAAGGGTTCAATGACATATCTTATGTTATAACTTAATGGTTTACTGTTTAAATAAATATTTGATATTTCTCAAATATATTTTTACAGATGGCAGCAGATAAACGGTTGGAGAACGGGTGGGTAGTTTCCCACTGCTCTGACCGTAGCGGCTACCCGGGAGCATTGTGGCTAATGCTCCAATATTTCGGGTACAACCAGATGCCGCAATACTTCGCCAAGGAAGAAGGCGAAGAGGGGAACAAGACGTGGACGATCCATGTCGAGGTTCCTGCAGGGCCTACGCCACCCGGTTGGGTGCCATTCACCGTCACGGTGAGAGGAAGACAACCGGAAGGGATGTGGCAAGTGGCAGCCCGTGACACTATGTCACGTTTCTGCCAACTACACGTACAGGCTATGGAGGGAACTCCATACGCACTCGTTCCGGTGGAGGGACGAGCCCAGCATGTGTGGGAAGAGAGGTACCTAGAGGCAACAAACCCGAGTTGCCCAAGGTACAACCCCGCGGAGGCAAATCTCAGCCTCCAAATGAGGGCGGGAAACGCTGTGATGGACAGCCAAGCTGTTCATACGGAGCATCTCGCCACCAAGCTCAAGGAGAGCACAAGCCGTGGAGATCATTTTGAGAGTGCTCACAGTGCACTCCGCAATGTGCTCCTTCCGACGATCAAGCGACTGAATGAACAACACAATCAGTTGCGTCGTCTGAAGAAGGCAAAGAAGAAGAGCCGTGTTGACATTGCGGCGTTGCAAGAGCTGGTGCAGACCCTAACCCAGCAGAATGAGGACCTTGCTCAAGAGCGGGACGACGCTATTGAGGAAGGACAAGGCTGGGAAGAGGACTACAACCAGGCTATGGACGAGGTGCATGCATTGCAGGACCTCGTGCCCCCGGTGTTAGGCATACCGGTGGTCTTGGGTCTTCCAGCAATGGGAGAACCCGGAATGGGAGAAGAGGTGGTAGATCCAGAGCCACCAGCAGAAGTACCGGAGGAGGACGACCCACAGGAGGTCGAATTTTACTCCGAGTAGGGGGTTACGGTTGCCAAGTAGGGCAGCTAAGGTAGCGTAACCCAACTTTTGTAATCGGTGACATGTCGTGTAGACAGTAGCGTATGTATAGGTAGTGACGACATGAGCACGACTTCTCGGAGATCCGAGAATAATGTATCTTGTATAAAGTTTATGCTTTATCAATATATGTGAATGTTGTGCAAGTTAATCATGCGTCGCTCCAATACTTACTCCTGTTTATGGAATTTTGAGTAAGACATGTGCTAATTGCTGCTGTGTTGAATTTCAGAATGACGCGTACTCGTGCCAACCCCGATGTTGGAGGTACTAGCCAAGGGGGAGAGACCTCCCAACCACCTCCCGAGGACTCCTCGGGACAGCAGCAGCAGCAGCAACAGCAAACCCCGCCACCGCCACTACCAACGGTTACATTGGCCGACATTGTCGCGGCAATGGCGGGCTCGCATCAGCAGCACACAGAGTTGCTGCAGACTCTCATCGCCAATACGTCTCGCCCAGAGAGACGTCAAGATCGCGAGGAGCGCCAACAGAGCTCCTACTCCGACTTCCTGGCGACTCATCCCCCTGTATTCTCAAGGGCGGATGAACCACTTGACGCGGACAACTGGCTCCGCGCCATAGAGATGAAGTTCGGGCTGCTCCAAATCAGCGAGCAGCGCAAGACTCAGTTCGCGGTCCAGCAGCTCCAAGGATCCGCGAGCGCGTGGTGGGCCAACTTTTGTGCTTCACAACCCACCGACCGAGTGATGACCTGGGCAGAGTTTCGGACGGCCTTCCGGGCCTATCATATACCGCCCGGTTTGATGAAGAGGAAGACGCAGGAATTCCTACACCTGCAACAAGGGAGCCGGAACGCGCTGGAGTACTCCAGAGCGTTCAACGATCTCGCACTCTACGCGTCGTATCACGCAGATACGGACGAGAAGCGGCGGGACCACTTTTACCAGGGGCTTAACCCGCTCCTGAAGGACAAGCTGGCGATGTTCAATCGCGGCAGCCTCAACGACATAATTGATGCTGCGATTGTTCAGGAAGACTCCGGCAAGGAGTTGGCGGCGGCAGAGCGAAAGCGAAGCGCGCCGCAGAGCAGCGGAGAAGGAGGCGGTCCTTCTCAGAAGTTTCGGATGGTGAATCGCCCACCATCAGGTCCGCGCTGGCAGCCACCACAGCGGTCGATGCCGTTCCGCGGTCGGCCGTATTCTTCACCGGCATTCCGGCCGGCACTGCCAGCACCACTGCAACAACAGCAGCAGCAGCGGGCGATGCCGCGTGCGTTTGCACCTCCGCAACGCATGCCGGGCTTTCGTCCACCAAGTACTCCACCAGCAGCGGCCACATGTTACAAGTGTGGTCGTCCAGGACACTTCGCGAGCAGTTGCCCGGAGAGGCAAGGCGGCGGAGTGGTACCACAGTTTCCGGGGAGGAATCAACCCCGGAACCCTACTAATGCGCGGCGGGCAAACCCTAGGCCCGGTACTGTCCACCAGCTTGCCATTGAGGACGTGCCGGAGGGCGAGCCAATCCTTGCGGGTATGTTCCAACTCCACCAGCATCCGGCTATAGTACTGGTTGATTCAGGCGCCACGCATAATTTTATTAGCCAAGCTTTCATTGCTAAACACAGCTTGCCAATACTACCCACCGATAGTCCATATTTAATTTGTTCACCGGGTGGGAAGATTTCAGCAAGCGTAATGGTCTCCAAAGCACCATTATGCTTAGCGGGTAGAGTGTACCCCACGTCTCTCATTATCTTAGAGGGACAGAAGGTCGATGTCATCCTAGGGATGTCGTGGTTAAACCGCCACGGCGCTGTTTTAGACACCGTCCTCCGAGTCGTGCACTTAAACTCAGGAGTGCACGGTTCTCACTCATTATTTCTGGACAGTCCAGAAATAAAACTTCCAAGTGTCTATCAAGCCACAACCATCAGATTGGAAGACATTCCAGTGGTCCGAGAATTCCCTGATGTATTCCCGGATGATTTGCCGGGGATGCCACCCGATAGAGAGGTGGAGTTCAAGATTGAACTTGCACCGGGAACCATGCCAATATCCCGAAGGCCGTACAAGATGGCGCCCAAGGAGTTGGCTGAACTGAAGACTCAGCTCACGGACCTTCTGGAGAAGGGTTTTATTAGGCCGAGCTCCTCGCCATGGGGCTGTTCGGCATTATTTGTCAAAAAGAAGGATGAAACATTGCGGCTTTGCGTGGACTACCGTCCATTAAATGCCGTAACCATCAAGAACAAGTACCCGTTGCCACGGATCGACATGTTGTTTGATCAGTTGGTCGAAGCAAAGGTCTTTTCCAAGATGGATTTAAGATCCGGGTACCATCAGATTAAGATCAGGGCTGAGGACATTCCAAAGACAGCTTTTTCGACAAGGTACGGACTTTATGAGTACCTGGTCATGTCCTTTGGCCTCACCAATGCTCCAGCTCACTTCATGTACTTAATGAACTCGGTGTTCATGCCGGAGCTGGACAAGTTTGTCGTGGTCTTCATCGACGACATCCTGGTATATTCCAAGTCGGAGGAAGATCACAAGAAACATCTGCGTATAGTCTTGCAACGGCTGCGGGATCACAAGTTATACGCAAAGTTCAGCAAATGCGAGTTTTGGATATCGCAAGTGCCTTTCCTCGGGCATATCATCTCAGCGGAGGGTATCGCTGTGGACCCGAGCAAAATCACGCAAGTGCTGAATTGGAAATCCCCGAGAACTGTTCATGAGGTACGGAGTTTCCTCGGACTCGCGGGATATTATCGGAGGTTCATTCCGAACTTCTCGAAGATTGCCAAGCCAATGACAGAGCTGCTGAAGAAGGCTACCAAATATGTTTGGAGTCCAGCATGTGAAGCAGCATTCAAGGCTTTAGTCAAGCACCTGACATCAGCACCGGTTTTGGCGCAGCCAGACACAACAAAACCGTTCGATGTGTACTGCGATGCATCCGGCATTGGGCTCGGATGTGTGTTGATGCAAGACCGAAGGGTGGTCGCGTATGGGTCACGGCAGCTTAGGAATCATGAGCAAAATTATCCAACTCACGACTTGGAGCTCGCTGCCGTGGTACTCGCACTGAAAATGTGGAGGCACTACCTACTCGGTAACCTCGTACATTTATATACCGACCACAAAAGCCTCAAGTACATATTCACTCAGAAGGAGCTGAACATGAGGCAACGAAGATGGTTAGAACTGATAAAGGATTACGAGATAGAGATCCATTATCATCCGGGCAAGGCAAACGTTGTGGCAGACGCGCTAAGCCGCAAGTCACACGTCAATAATCTGACCATCACACCGTTGGGAGAGAGCGAACCACCACTCCATGTGATTCCACACGGAGCTCTCTACAACCTAGCTTTGATCCCCACCATCCGTGAAGAGATAGCGGCAGCCCAGAAGAATGACAAGGGCATGTCACATTTACGGAGACGTGTAGACAGTGGGGAGTTGAAATGTTTCCGGAAGGACGGAGACGGCGTCCTATGGTTCAAGGACCGGATCGTCGTACCCCGAAACCCGGAGTTACGGAAGAAAATCTTTGATGAGGCTCACTTATCAAAGTTTTCTATTCACCCCGGCAGCAACAAGATGTATCAAGAACTCAGAAGCAAGTTTTGGTGGACACGGATGAAGCGAGAGACTGCAAAATACGTGTCCGAGTGTGATACATGTCGACGGGTGAAGGCAGACCACATGCGGAAACCGGGACTGCTGCAACCACTGGGCATTCCTGCCTGGAAGTGGGAGGACGTGAGCATGGATTTCGTCGTCGGTTTACCCACCACCTTACAGAAACATGATTCTGTGTGGGTGATCGTCGATCGGCTCACCAAAGTTGCCCATTTCATCCCGGTCAACACCAACTACAACGCCAAGAAGTACGCTGAACTGTACATCTCACGGATCCTATGCTTATACGGCGTACCCCGTACTATCGTATCGGACCGGGGCACTTTATTTGTGTCCCGTTTTTGGGAGCAGCTCCACGCTGCCTTGGGGACGAAGCTGATCCGTAGTTCAGCCTACCACCCGCAGACGGATGGGCAAACGGAGCGGGTAAATCAAATCTTAGAAGACATGCTACAAGCTTGCGCTATCGACCACGGCAAGAACTGGGATGATCACTTGCCGTTAGCCGAGTTCTCGTACAACAATGGGTACCAAGCCAGCATCAAGATGGCGCCCTACGAGGCGCTATACGGGAGAAAATGCCGCACACCATTGAATTGGTGTGAGTCTGGCGAGAGGGTTACCTTCGGGATTGATCTTGTCAACAACGCGGAAGAAAAGGTTCGATTAATTCAAGCGAACCTAAAAGCCGCTCAATCCCGACAGAAACAGTATGCGGACCGGAGAAGGCGTCCGTTACAATTCGAAGCTGGAGACCACGTATATCTACGAGTGTCTCCAATGAAGGGCGTAAACAGATTTGGGGTGAGAGGAAAGTTAGCACCCCGATTCATCGGTCCATTCCAGATTACCGAAAGATGTGGATCGGTGGCATACCGGCTAAGATTACCAGAAGCACTTTCCGGTGTGCACGACGTCTTTCACATTTCCCAGCTGAGGAAGTGTCTCAAGCTATCAACTACCGTTCAGCTGGAAGACATTGAAGAACTGCAACCGGATCTCACCTATCGGGAGGAACCGGTGCAGATTGCGGCTCTTCTTCTTTGCCTTCTTCAGACGACGCAACTGATTGTGTTGTTCATTCAGTCGCTTGATCGTCGGAAGGAGCACATTGCGGAGTGCACTGTGAGCACTCTCAAAATGATCTCCACGGCTTGTGCTCTCCTTGAGCTTGGTGGCGAGATGCTCCGTATGAACAGCTTGGCTGTCCATCACAGCGTTTCCCGCCCTCATTTGGAGGCTGAGATTTGCCTCCGCGGGGTTGTACCTTGGGCAACTCGGGTTTGTTGCCTCTAGGTACCTCTCTTCCCACACATGCTGAGCTCGTCCCTCCACCGGAACGAGTGCGTATGGAGTTCCCTCCATAGCCTGCACGTGTAGTTGGCAGAAACGTGACATAGTGTCACGGGCTGCCACTTGCCACATCCCTTCCGGTTGTCTTCCTCTCACCGTGACGGTGAATGGCACCCAACCGGGTGGCGTAGGCCCTGCAGGAACCTCGACATGGATCGTCCACGTCTTGTTCCCCCCTTCGCCTTCTTCCTTGGCGAAGTATTGCGGCATCTGGTTGTACCCGAAATATTGGAGCATTAGCCACAATGCTCCCGGGTAGCCGCTACGGTCAGAACAGTGGGAAACTACCCACCCGTTCTCCAACCGTTTATCTGCTACCATCTGTAAAAATTTATTTGAGAAATGTCAAATATTTATTTAAACAGTAAACCATTGAGTTATAACATAAGATATGTCATTGAACCCTTAACACTTGGAAACATAGTTCAAATTTTTAAACAAATTTGACTGCTGATCTGCTGTTCCCATGACAGCCCTGACCAGTTTCCATATTAATCTGATTTAGGCCAGGTTAAAAGCAAAACCAGTCCTGGAGCTCAACATCAAAGTTAAAGTTAACTTCAATAGCTTTCCAGAAAGTATTTGGTTGGCCTAAGATCTGCTCTGGTTCAACAGTTTTGAGATGTCAAAGTTAACAGAATTTCTGGAAACAATTGGACAGCACCTCCCTGCCTTAGGTACTGATTTGATCCAAGAATCCCAGTTAATTCTCTTCCTAATCTGACAAAACTTTCTGTTACAAAGTTGTAACCCATCTCATAATCTTTCCAGAACTACCTCATTTTCTATTTTTGGATTTTTATGCAGGAAGTTATGCTTAATTTACAGAGAGTCTTTGCTCCGTCCTGTTTTCTGGACAGTTTCAACTCTGCTGCATTTTTCGAGTGGTTAAGGGACGAAACACCTCTGGAACTCAACAGAAAAGTTGTAAAGCTCCTCCAAAGCTTTCCAGAGATGTATCATACGACATCAATGTAAGGGCCTCAGTTTTTGACACTCATTTGCAGTGTTCATCACCACACCACACACCTCATTTGAGGAAAAATGATGAACACAAATAAAGAGCAAGTAACAATTATCAACATGCTCATTAGGGAACAAACTCACACATTGCAAAAGTGGTACTTCCCACATGTGATATAGATGGGCTGGACATATGAAAACTCCTACACTTTGCTAAGGATGTCCATGCCAAGTTTCACCCAAATTCAAAACATTTTTGAGGTCATCTTGGGTGTAGATAGGAAAGGGGCAGTTTGAAAACATATTCAAATTCAAACTGTTTTCACCCACTGAATTTAAAAGTGGAAGGCATATTCTTGCTCAGCACATTTTTGTGAGCTCACACACCAATTTTCACTCCATTTGGAGTTGATCTTGACATGAGCTAAGGGGGAGAAATTCAAACTTTATTTGAATTTCAAACTGCACTTGTGCTGAAATTCATTCAAACCAAACCTCATTTGAACTTTGATCAATTCAAATGGCTCTTGGGTGAATAATTTGAGTTGCCAAGGGTAGAATAGGGTTCACTGTTTACCACAGCTGTTAGGAATAAATTTCAGAGGTTAAAAGAGGAGTGGGACCCACATGTCAGCCTCAGCCTCAAAGCAAACCGACTGAACCACAGTTCAGTCGGTTCCCGGCTGTTGTGCGCGCGCGCCACCGAAGGGGGCAGCCGGCGCCAGCTCCTGCTGCGTGCCCCAAGCCGGAGACCGGCCGACCGGCCTATTTATTCCCTCCCCGGCGTGCTTCAGTCGCCATTCCCCGAGCTGCCGACGTGCACGATCCATTTCTCCACTGCCATCACCGGCGCTCGAGTTCCTGCTGGATCGAGCTGATCGCAGCTTCCTCTGTCCATTCCAAGGTCCCAGCAAGGTACTAGCAACCATCCTCCATCCTTTCCATTGATAGAAATCGATTGAAACCGAGTGATATCGGCTGTGCCGAAAGATCAAACTCGGAACTGGAAACCGCCGCACCTCGGGCTCTCGTGGACAGCCCAACCTGGGCGTTGTCACGCCCGAGCCAAGGCACCCTTGGACGCGCAAGTGATCGGTGCTGCTCATCCCCGAGCCACAGCTCGAGTGGTTGCTCACCGGCGGCGAATTTCCACTTTTCCCCTTTCTGTGTGCAGAACGACCCTCGGGTACGATTCTGTTTAATTCGTGCTCTAGAAAGGATTAGAGGGCCTCAGGCCACTCCCACACGAACTAGACACGGTGACGCACAAGTTGCCTTCACAACTCTGGGCCGGAGGACTTCTGTGCCCGGCGTAATTCAAGGTCTACTGATGGCGGAACGCACGGGGGGTATCGGGCGCACGGTGAGGACCTATTTCGGGCCTTCCCCGAGCTGCCTCGAGCTCATGTCGACCTTCTCTGAGGTCCACTGATGCTCCCCGACCGATTTCCCAAGTAGCTGAGGTACTAGGAGCGTCAGCCGTCATGGCCGAAGTCGTTCCGATATGGCGGCTCGTCGCCGACCATGCTCCGGCCGTTGTCATGAGCAGCTGACCCTCGGATCATGTTCCCCAAGTAAAAGTAGGCAGGGGCGGCCAGAATCAAGAAGTTTGAAGCTGTACAGCAGCCGGCGGCGAGCTCTCCGGCGAGGTCCCTCGGCGGCGGAGCGCGGGTGTCGCGAGGTTGAAGAAGGGGGTGGACCCCAGCTGTCAGCGGCCGATATTTTGAATCGGGATCCGGCTGTGGCCGGGATCGGGTGTGCTGGCGCGCAAAAGCCTTGTGGGCCGCGGTGTGCTGTCGCTTCGGCGTGCGACGCGTGTCTCCTGGGCCCACGCGCGAGTTTAAACTTTTCCCCGATTTTCAGATTTCCTTCAAACTTCAAATCCTTATAACTCTGGCTAGAAAGCTCCAAATTGAGTGAACCAAATTTTGCTGGATTCAGCTCTTTGAGTACTTTCCAGAAAATCAAGTGTCACTTCATGAGATTCCTTAATTCTCCAGAATTAATTCCTTAAAGTTTAAACTGTTAGGAATTTTAACTGGAGAATCCTTTGGCGGAAAATCCTGAAATTTTGCTGAGATGTTCACCAAAATATCATTGAGCTACCATAAAAATTTCAGATCCATTTGAGCTCATTTAGTCCACCTAATGGTGTGATTAGTAAAACTGTTCCAGAGAAAATAGAAAATGTTCAGAAACATTTTCAGAATTTTCTCTGAAATTGTTTAGCTCATATCTTTAGTTAGAGACTTCCAAATTAAGTGAGACCAATTCCATTAGAACCCTCTGAAAATCTAGTTCTCAGAAAGTCATAGTTTGTTTCATGAAAATACCTAGAACACCCTAAAAGCCTTTAATTAAGGTCAAGGACATAATTATTTGTGGAGGGCTCAAATGAGCTTTGCTGCAACTAAAACTTGACCAAGTCTCTGTTTAGGTTGTAACCAAGCCACAGTAAAAGTTTCACAGTCATTAGGTCTATCTAGTAAAGGTTATAGACTTCACAACTTCAAAGTTAATACAAAAGCATTTAATTAATACATACATTGTTCTTATCATGTAGTCGCTAAGGTCGAGGAGGAACCCGAAGTCCTAGACTTCGTTACTCCGGAGGAACAGCTAGCCTACGACCAAGAGCAGCAAGGCAAGCCCCGGTTTGCATTAACCATTTTATAAATTTTTATTGTTTTGAGCACATACTTGTTTTCTTTATGTTGTGCATCAGAGTCTTGTTTGGAAACCCCACTGCATAGCCAAGAAAACCATGGGTTGGGGTTTAGGATTGCAAACCCCGTTAGCCACTGCATTGCTAGGATAGAGTAGGATTCGGTACAAGTCGAGTAGTTGGAACTACTCGCGAGAATAGGCTAGAGGCACATTGCTCGGGTAGAGATAGCACATGAAACACATGGCAAGAAAATGAGACCGAGCGGAGAGTAAGGGCAGCAGGACTTTGGGGCCTGTGTGCTGTAGCTCCGCTTGTGTCGATTGAGGACCGAGCCGTGTGCGGGCCTGTTGAACAAGCTAGAACAGTACCGAAGACCTACCGGCTATATGGGAACCGGGAAACTGATGTAACTCGGGTAGCTGGGTATTGAGGCATTGCCCGTCGTTCAGAGGGTAGGTTGAGAGCTCGAGGTGTAAATCAGCTGGCGGCACAGAGATGCGCGTGCAGGGACCTCTTGCTCGGGACGATGGGACCGGTTCAAT
Source organism: Neostapfia colusana (assembly GCA_030760725.1). Taxonomy (NCBI): domain Eukaryota; kingdom Viridiplantae; phylum Streptophyta; class Magnoliopsida; order Poales; family Poaceae; genus Neostapfia; species Neostapfia colusana. The sequence continues at coordinate 94,179,138 of JASWHV010000007.1, read as the reverse complement.
ATTTGGCTAACGGGTGAAAGGTAGTCGCGTACGGCGTCCGTGATGGTTGTTGTAGGCAACATCGAGTACGGGCGTACGTGACGGGTTGTTCGGGTAACCCTGCAGGTGTAAATCGATTATAATCGCCGTCCCTCGCGGTCAGTGAGTACCACTTGTTCACTGTACCGTGACGTAGAAAGAACAGGCTAGTTACATGTTAAAATGTTGCTGATTGAAAGATGGACATTGATTGTTAATGATATGCTGTAGCTTAGAGCTAACTAAAGTTCTTTTCAACTTTGGGCAAAGTACATGAGAGAAATGCGTTTCTTGTTTGATTGCGGCTCTCTCATGTACCTTCGCGTAAGGTTCTCCACAACCTGCTGCTAAAACTTGAAAGTAAGGTCCTACTAATTAGGCGAGTCCTTGCAAATGATTTTACCTTATGTAACCCATTACCCTCATGTAGAAGTTCCATGTTTAGGTGAGACGGGTCAGACTTGCTGAGCCTTCGTGCTCACTGCTTGTGTTTGAAGCTTTTGCAGGGTTCTATGAGGAAGGGACTCCCGAAGAGGAGACGGAACCCCAGGAGGGGAACCCCGTCGAGTGGGAGTCGTGCACGCCGCAGAGTTAGTGTGCGTGTGTGCTAGCAAGGACACGTTCGAGGGCTGAACGTGCACTTGATGCTTAGTCTACGCCCGCGAGTGTGGACTAAACTTATTTTGATGTAAACATGTTGATAAACTTGTTTATGTAATAAAGCTTCCGCTTCCGCTTTGTACCTTTGACGTGTGTTATGCGGTGCTGTGCAACGCAGCACCCCTCAGCGTGATCCTGGCTCGACAGGACCAGTGGGGTCGTGTCAATCAACCTCGAAAGAACTCAACCTCTAACCTCTGATTAACTTCAGCCTTAATTTAGCTGGAACCGGAGTGCTCTGTCCTTAACATCCTATAAGTTGAAAGCTTGTTAACTTTGAATATCCTGTTCAAGGGAAGGAGTTACATCAAGTTTTACTACTTTGGATCAAAACCATCAAATTTTAAATGAAGTTGTTCATTTTGTTGGGTGTGACGTCGAGGCGTCACCAGATTATGTCGGTACTACGTCCTCACAAAGGAAAAACCTATACCGGACTTAGCCGGCGTCGTTACTTCAGTGGCACTACTCGTCACTCGCACACGGATACTACACGTCTACCGTTTCGTGGTAAGGCTACCTGCAGAAATTCAACCAATCATCAGACTCGGCTGCACACCGAGCCCGGAATCCATACAGTTGGTACATCCGGCCGTCATCACTCGCCCGGATGTTCTCAAGCCAAACACGCCCTGAGTTACGTGTTCACATTTCAGACCACGTGACGGGGTCTCCCATGTTGCACCACGCACGCCAGGGACAGACGTTGCTCGAATACCCCAAACGACATGAAGAGTCGTAGAGGATATCAAAGCGGGTCGGGTTACCTGCCACCCGTGGGGCTCCACCCTTCAGCTTGTGCGCACTGGTGGACAGCGCTTACGTGCACCCCCCAAGACATGATCGTCCCGAGATGCACGATTTTCCGACATAACAAATAAGTTACTAAGCCACTTTCTATATACTAATAACATCCTTATACGGGCTACTAACTCGTTCCTCACTGGATTTTTTGAAAAAGAAGACCTTTGTACTGTGTTAAACCTCAAGCGAGCTCTGATACCACGCTGACACGACCCCTTTGGGTCCTGTCGAGCCAGGATCACGCTGAGGGGTGCTGCGTTGCACAGCACCGCATAACACACGTCAAAGGTACAAAGCGGAAGCGGAAGCTTTATTACATAAACAAGTTTATCAACATGTTTACATCAAAATAAGTTTAGTCCACACTCGCGGGCGTAGACTAAGCATCAAGTGCACGTTCAGCCCTCGAACGTGTCCTTGCTAGCACACACGCACACTAACTCTGCGGCGTGCACGACTCCCACTCGACGGGGTTCCCCTCCTGGGGTTCCGTCTCCTCTTCGGGAGTCCCTTCCTCATAGAACCCTGCAAAAGCTTCAAACACAAGCAGTGAGCACGAAGGCTCAGCAAGTCTGACCCGTCTCACCTAAACATGAAACTTCTACATGAGGGTGATGGGTTGCATGAGGTAAAAATCATTTGCAAGGACTCGCCTAATTAGTAGAACCTTACTTTCAAGTTTTAGCAGCAGATTGTGGAGAACCTTACGCTAAGGCACATGAGAGAGCCGCAATCAAACAAGAAACGCATTTCTCTCATGTACTTTGCCCAAAGTTGAAAAGAACTTTAGTTAGCACTAAGCTACAACATATCATTAACAATCAATATCCAACTTTCAACCAGCAACATTTTAACATGTAACTAGCCTGTTCTTTCTACGTCACGGTACAGTGAACAAGTGGTACTCACTGACCGCGAGGGACGGCGATTATAATCGATTTACACCTGCAGGGTTACCCGAACAACCCGTCACGTACGCCCGTACTCGATGTTGCCTACAACAACCATCACGGACGCCGTACGCGACTACCTTTCACCCGTTAGCCAAATATTGAACCGGTCCCATCGTCCCGAGCAAGAGGTCCCTGCACGCGCATCTCTGTGCCGCCAGCTGATTTACACCTCGAGCTCTCAACCTACCCTCTGAACGACGGGCAATGCCTCAACACCCAGCTACCCGAGTTACATCAGTTTCCCGGTTCCCATATAGCCGGTAGGTCTTCGGTACTGTTCTAGCTTGTTCAACAGGCCCGCACACGGCTCGGTCCTCAATCGACACAAGCGGAGCTACAGCACACAGGCCCCAAAGTCCTGCTGCCCTTACTCTCCGCTCGGTCTCATTTTCTTGCCATGTGTTTCATGTGCTATCTCTACCCGAGCAATGTGCCTCTAGCCTATTCTCGCGAGTAGTTCCAACTACTCGACTTGTACCGAATCCTACTCTATCCTAGCCATGCAGTGGCTAACGAGGTTTTCAATCCTAAACCCAACCCATGGTTTTCTTGGCTATGCAGTTGGATTTCCAAACAAGACTCTAATGCACAGAACAAAGGAAACAAGTATGTGCTCAAAACAATAAAAATTTGTAAAAAGGTTAATGCAAACCGGGGCTTGCCTTGCTGCTCTTGGTCGTAGGCTAGCTGTTCCTCCGGAGTAACGAAGTCTAGGACTTCGGGTTCCTCCTCGACCTTAGCGACTACATGATAAGAACAATGTATGTATTAATTTAGAGGCCTTTGTATTAACTTTGAAGTTGTGAAGCCTATAACCCTTACTAGACAGACCTAATGACTGTGAAACTTTTACTGTGGCTTGGTTACAACCTAAACAAAGACTTGGTCAAGTTTTAGTTGCAGCAAAGCTCATTTGAGCCCTCCACAAATAATTATGTCCTTGACCTTAATTGGAACCCTTAGGGTGTTCTAGGGATTTTCATGAGACAAACTATGACTTTCTGAAAACTAGATTTTCAGAGGGTTCTAATGGAGTTGATCTCACTTAATTTGGAAGTCTCTAACTGAAGATATGAGCTAAACAATTTCAGAGAAAATTCTGAAAATGTTTCTGAACATTTTCCATTTTCTCTGGAACAGTTTTGCTAATCACACCATTAGGTGGACTAAATGAGCTCAAATGGATCTGAAATTTTTATGGTAGTTCAAGGATATTTTGGTGAACATCTCAGCAAAATTTCAGGGTTTTCCTCCAAAGGATTCTCCAGTTAAAATTCCTAACAGTTTAAACTTTGAGGAATTAATTCTGGAGAATTAGGGAATTTCATGAAGTGAAACTTGATTTTCTGGAAAGTACTCAGAGAGCTGAATCCAGCAAAATTTGGTTCACTCAATTTGGAGCTTTCTAGCCAAAGTTATAAGGATTTGAAGTTTGAAGGAAATCTGAAAATCGGGGAAAAGTTTAAACTCGCGCGTGGGCCCAGGGGACACGCGTCGCACGCCGAAGCGACAGCACACCGCGGCCCACAAGGCTTTTGCGCGCCAGCACACCCGATCCCGGCCGCAGCCGGATCTCGATTCAAAATATCGGCCGCTGACAGCTGGGGTCCACCCCCTTCTTCAACCTCGCGACACCCGCGCTCCGCCGCCGAGGGACCTCGCCGGAGAGCTCGCCGCTGGCTGCTGTACCGCTCCAAACTTCTTGATTCTGGCCGCCCCTGCCTACTTTTACTTGGGGAACATGATCCGAGGGTCAGCTGCTCATGACAACGGCCGGAGCATGGTTGGCGACGAGCCGCCATATCGGAACGACTTCGGCCATGTCGGCTGATGCTCCTAGTGCCTCAGCTACTTGGGAAACCGGTCGGGGAGCATCAGTGGACCTCAGAGAAGGTCGACATGAACTCGGGGCAGCTCGGGGAAGGCCCGAAATAGGTCCTCACCGTGCGCCCGATACCCCCCGTGCGTTCCGCCATTAGTAGACCTTGAATTACGCCGGGCACAGAAGTTCTCCGGCCCAGAGTTGTGAAGGCAACTTGTGCGTCACCGTGTCTAGTTCGTGTGGGAGTGGCCTGAGGCCCTCTAATCCTTTCTAGAGCACGAATTAAACAGAATCGTACCCGAGGGTCGTTCTGCACACAGAAAGGGGAAAAGTGGAAATTCGCCGCCGGTGAGCAACCACTCGAGCTGTGGCTCGGGGATGAGCAGCACCGATCACTTGCGCGTCCAAGGGTGCCTTGGCTCGGGCGTGACAACGCCCAGGTTGAGCTGTCCACGAGAGCCCGAGGTGCGGCGGTTTCCAGTTCCGAGTTTGATCTTTCGGCACAGCCGATATCACTCGGTTTCAATCGATTTCTATCAATGGGAAGGATGGAGGATGGTTGCTAGTACCTTGCTGGGACCTTGGAATGGAAAGAGGGAGCTGCGATCGGCTTGATCAAGCAGGAACTCGAGCGCTAGTGATGGCAGTGGGAAAAACAAGTCGTGTGCGTCGGCAGCTCGAGGAAATGGTGACTGAAGCACGCCGGGGAGGGAATAAATAGCCCGGCCGGCTGGTCTCCGGCTTGGGGCACGCAGCAGGAGCTGGCGCCGGCTGCCCCCTTCGGTGGCGCGCGCGCACAGCTGCCGGGAACCGACTGAACTGTGTTTCAGTCGGTTTGCTTTGAGGCTGAGGCTGACATGTGGGTCCCACTTCTCTTTTAACCTCTGAAATTTATTCCTAACAGCTGTGGTAAACAGTGAACCCTATTCTACCCTTGGCAATTCAAATTATTCACCCAAGAGCCATTTGAATTGATCAAAGTTCAAATGAGGTTTGGTTTGAATGAATTTCAGCACAAGTGCAGTTTGAAATTCAAATAAAGTTTGAATTTCTCCCCCTTAGCTCATGTCAAGATCAACTCCAAATGGAGTCAAAATTGATGTGTGAGCTCACAAAAATGTGCTGAGCAAGAATATGCCTTCCACTTTTAAATTCAGTGGGTGAAAACAGTTTGAATTTGAATATGGTTTCAAACTGCCCTCTTCCTAACTATACCCAAAATGACCTCAAAAGGTTTTGAATTTGGGTGGAACTTGGCATGGACATCCTTAGCAAAGTGTAGGAGTTTTCATATGTCCAGCCCATCTATATCACATGTGGGAAGTACCACTTTTGCAATGTGTGAGTTTGTTCCCTAATGAGCATGTTGATAATTGTTACTTGCTCTTTATTTGTGTTCATCATTCTTCCTCAAATGAGGTGTGTGGTGTGGTGATGAACACTGCAAATGAGTGTCAAAAACTGAGGCCCTTACAAATTCTTGCCATGGTTGATAGCGCAAGCCCGTAGCATGTCCTCTAGAACATGGTTTACCCGCTCGGTTTGCCCATCCGTCTGCGGGTCGTACGCTGAACTACGGATCAGCTTCGTCTCCAATGCAGCGTGTAGCTGCTCCCACAAACGGGAAACAAATAAAGTGCCCCGGTCCGATATAATGGTACGGGGTACGCCGTATAAGCATAGCATCCGTGAGATGTACAGTTCAGCGTACTTCTTTGCATTGTAGTTGGTGTTGACCGGGATGAAATGGGCAACTTTGGTGAGCCGGTCGATGATCACCCACACAGAATCATGTTTCTGAAAGGTGGTGGGTAAACCGACGATGAAGTCCTTGCTCACATCCTCCCACTTCCAGGCAGGAATGCCCAGTGGTTGTAGTAGTCCCGGTTTCCGCATGTGATCTGCCTTCACCCTACGACATGTATCACACTCGGACACGTACTTCGCGATCTCCCTTTTCATTCGTGTCCACCAAAATTTGCTTCTGAGTTCTTGATACATTTTGTTGCTGCCGGGGTGAATAGAAAATTTTGGCAAGTGAGCCTCATCAAAAATTTTCTTCCGTAACTCCGGGTTACGGGGTACGATGATCCGGTCCGTAAATTATAGGACGCCGTCACCGTCTTTCCGGAAACATTTAAGCTCCCCACTGTCTACACGTCTCGCTAAATGCGACATGCCCTTATCATGTTTCTGAGCTGCCGCTATCTCTTCACGGATGGTGGGGATCAAAGCTATGTTGTAGAGAGCTCCATGTGGAATCACATGCAATGGTGGTTCGCTCTCTTCCAACGGTGTGATGGTCAAATTGTTGACGTGTGACTTGCGGCTCAGCGCATCCGCCACTACGTTTGCCTTGCCCGGGTGATAATAGATATATATTTCGTAATCCTTTATCAATTCTAACCATCTTCGCTGCCTCATGTTGAGCTCCTTCTGAGTGAATATGTACTTGAGGCTTTTGTGGTCGGTATATAAATGTACGAGGTTACCGAGTTGGTAGTGCCTCCACATTTTAAGTGTGAGTACCATGGCAGCGAGCTACAAGTCATGAGTTGGATAATTCTGCTTATGGTTTCTAAGCTGCCGTGATCCATACGCGACCACCCTTTGGTCTTGCATCAGCACACATCCGAGCCCAATGCCGGATGCATCGCAGTACACATCGAACGGTTTTGTTGTGTCTGGCTGCGCCAAAACCGGTGCTGATGTCAGGTGCTTCACTAAAGCCTTGAATGCTTCTTCACATGCTGGACTCCAAACATATTTGGTAGACTTCTTCAGAAGCTCCGTCATAGAATTGGCAATCTTCAAGAAGTTCGGGATGAACCTCCGATAATATCCCACAAGTCCGAGGAAACTCCGTACCTCATGAACAGTTCTCGGGGATTTCCAATTCAGCACTTGTGTGATCTTATTCGGGTCTACAGCGATGCCCTCCGGTGAGATGATATGCCCGACAAAAGGTACTTGCGATATCCAGAACTCGTACTTGCTGAATTTCGCGTATAGCTTGTGATCCCTCAGCCGTTGCAAGACTATACGCAGATGCTTCTTGTGATCTTCCTCCGACTTGGAATATACCAATATGTCGTCGATGAAGACCACGACAAACTTGTCCAGCTCCGGCATGAATACCGAGTTCATCAAATACATGAAGTGAGCTGGAGCATTGGTGAGGCCGAAGGACATGACCAGGTACTCATAATGTCTGTACCTCGTCGAGAAAGCTGTCTTCGGAATGTCCTCAGCCCGTATCTTAATCTGATGGTACCCGGATCTTAAGTCCATCTTGGAGAAGATCTTTGCTTCGACCAACTGATCGAACAACATGTCGATCCGTGGCAACGGGTACATGTTTTTGATGGTTACGGTGTTTAGTGGATGATAGTCCACGCAAAGCCTCAATGTTTCATCCTTCTTATTCACGAATAATGCTGAACAGCCCCATGGCGAGGAGCTCGGCCGAATAAAACCCTTGTCCAGCAGGTCCGTTAGTTGGGTCTTCAGTTCAGCCAAGTCCTTGGGCGCCATCTTGTACGGCCTCCGGGATATTGGCATGGTTCCTGGTGTGAGCTCATGACGGGACCCCTCCGTCCCGCTCAGTCACGGGGACGGGGCACCTTGCCCAGGAATCGCATTGGGTGGTGCCGTGTTATGCGGCACCCAACAGCACACATATAAGGAACAATGTATTACATAAATCAAAGCGGAAGCTTACAAATGTTCTTTGTAAATAATTTACATAAAATAGCTACAGCGGAAGCCAATAAACAGCTCACGCCGAATAACTACGAAGCACCCGAGAAGAGGTCCAGTCTTCGGACTCCTCTCGCTAGCAACACGAAGACTTGGCAGCGGCTAGGTTCTCCTGGTGACACATGACTCGGAAGTTCTCGAGCCTCACCGGACAACCTTCTTTATCGGATTAACCTGCAAAACCACTTATATAGAAAGAGTGAGCACAAAGGCTCAGCAAGACTTAACCGTCTCTCCTAAAGCATGCAACTCTACATGAGGGTAACTTAAGACCTAATCCTGTAATTCTGCGAAAGACTCGCCTACGAGTTCATCCTTAACTTTCAGATTTTAGCCATAATAGTAGTGACCTTGCGCCCAGCAACATTGGAACTCCACAATCAAACAAGAAATGCTTCATTCCAATGTTACTTGTCCCAAGGTGAAAAATAAATTTAGTTTGCTCTATCTCTACTTCAAACAAGGTTCTCATGCAGTTTAACATAATCATAGCAGCAATTATACTTTTGCAAACTGTTCCCACACAACTTGCTTACTACGTCACAACACAATGAGCAAGCGGTACTCATAACCACGAGGGACGGTGATCCGAATCAAACACTACCCGGATAACTCGACACATATGCCCGCCTCTGAAGACCCACATCGGGCGTCCTTCATTACGTCGTATGTGGCAACCTTTTGCAGGACACTAGACTGTAGAACCCGCCGCGCCGTCTCTGGCTCATAGGTCTAACGAGACGATGTGGAATGCCTCTGCAATCCAGTGAACCTGGTACACCGGTTTCCTGGTTCCCATATATCAGTAAGCATCCGGTACACAACTCAAAACTTGCTCAGCGGGGCTGCACACGCTTCGGTCCTTAACCGACACAGGCAGAGCTACTCGACCAAGCCCTCGTCTTGTCGCTGCCTAAACCGACTGCCCGGTCTCATCTTTAGAAATGTAAACTTTAGTTTGCCTCTCCCTTCCAACCACACTTATGTGATCCTGAACTATAGCTCGCGAGTAGATTCCAACTACTCGTCTTCTACCGGATGTCCTAGCCTATTTAGCACGGCCTTATTCTACATTGATGAAACCATTCTACTCTTGATCCCAAGGTTCTTTTTGGTCATGCAAGTGGAGTATAAAACATACTTGACCTAATGCACATACAAACCTTGACCCATAGTAATGAACAAATGAAAAACTTTATAAAACAACTTAAATGCAAATCGGGGCTTGCCTTGATTTTGCAGGTGACTAAAGTCAGATAAGTTTGAAGTTAGTTGCTGATGACTTGAAGTTCAATTCCTTCCTTCTTGCTCCTTGATCCAAGCTCAACTTCTCCTTCTTCACTTTCCACGTTTAATCACTACACGTTATGAATATGTATACATGTTTAATTACAAAAATTTTGCTAACAAGTTCTAATGACAAGTTTAAAACTGGAACTCTGTTTAAGAATTTAAAATGACACTGGGGCTAGTGGTTTGGTTTGAGTGAAGCAACATGATCAAGTGATAATTACATTTCATCACTTGTATGCTACTCATCTAAATAGGTTGAACAGGATAGTGGTGATCCAGAGCTCCAATGGAGCTGAAAATTTCATGTGAGTTCCTTGTTACAGTAAAGTCATCTGGACCAAAATTCAGAATATTTCACTAAGTAGATTACTCAGAACAATTCCCTATGCATTTAGGCAAAAAGGAATTAATTTTGAATAAATTTGCACTTTCATGCAAATTCAAGTGAACTACATTTTCATTCATAGCTCAGGGAGCATGCATGAATGTTCCTAGGATATTTGGAGCTAAGGAATGCCCAGAACTGAACTTCCAAGTTTTGGAAATTCCCTGAAAATGTTTCTGTATTCATTTGAACACAGAAACTTGAAATCAGAATTACCCTAATTAAATCAACTCCAAATGAGATGAAATTTATACATGGGTCTTCTAACATCATAAAGAATATTCTGGAAAAATTTGGGGATTTTTGGATGGACCAAACTCCTCCTAAAATTCTTTTTCCGAAAAGATCTAAAGAATTTTCCAGAATTTTCTATTGATTTTCATACAAATTGGATTGAATATTTGGATAGAGCTTTTCATCCTGAATCCAACCCAATTTTAATCACTAATTTTGGAGCTTCCTAGCAAAAGTTATGAGGTTCTAAAGTTTGAACAGCCTTCTGTTTGAATTCTACACAGAACAATTCAAAAGTGGGGCCCACAAGTCAGGTGTTTCTTCAACCTCTCGCAAGAGCCCGCGGACAGAAGCGTGGCGCGCCCCGTTCTCCGTCATTTCTCCACCATTTTTGCTCCGGTTTCGACCTACACGCTCCTCACACCATGGCCTAGCAGCCGGGTAAGGTTTCCTCGCATGAAAACGGCCGTAGGTGCGTCGGCATCGGCGGGGCGGCTCGGGAGGTCGGCATGGACGCGTTCCAGCGTGTCCAAGGCTTCTCCTGGCGAGCTACGATGCCCTAAAGCATCCCTAGTGGTTGAGGAACGTGGAACGTAGATCAAATCATGCAGAAAATGTCTGCAACCTAGTCGTCACCGTGGACCGCGGCAGTTTTAGCCGCCGGAGGCGATTTCTCGTCGTCCGGGGCATTGGAGGGTCGGTTTGCTTCATGCTTCGGCATAGAAGGGTGCTAGGAACCCTAGTAGCTTTGGTTTGAATTGTAGAACGAATGATCAAATGATTGGAACAAATTTCAGAAAGTTGCTGAGGTCGGTCCTTCACGTGTGCCGGCGCCAAAAACTAAATTCCGGCTAGCCGGCGTCGGGGAAGGGCAAGAGGACCATGGTAGGAGTAGCTAGATGTCCTGGCGCACCTTAGGGCGAAGTATGTTGCGCCGGAGAGGCACTGGAGTGACCGGAAGACGCAGAACAGTGAGGCAACGTGGTATGGACTGAGGAGAAGGAAAAACCTTCATGCGCCAACCCTAGGACGCCGGAAGCTGCTGTTTGTCGTGCTGAGGAGGTGAGGGAGGAGTTCATGGTGAGGTTTTGCATCTCAGCCGGCCCCTGCACGCGGAGTTTTTCCATCTCCCGAGCAAGAGCGAGGCAGCGGCGACGTCTTCGCTCGGTGCTGTGCGAGAGGAATAGCAGGGCCTCGTGTGGCGTTTGGTGATCGAGCAGAGCACTCCGTGAAAGGATGAGGGCACGATGAGACATCGAGCAGGTCTCCAGCGCGAGCTGAAACCAGGAGGTGGCATCCCAGTGTGTCTCGGTGTCAGCCTGCGGTCAATTGCCCCGAGCTCGGTCTGAACAGAAGCACCAGTTTCCTTCGGGTGTAAGTCTCCTCCCAATGACATGTGGGGTCCACCCCTCTTCTTATCCCCCAAAACTCTCACAAATATCTCCAAATTTTTGCACATTGCAAATTCAGCTATGAAGAGCTCAAATTCAAAGGCCAATTGCCAATTGGTCAATTTTTACTTCAGTTTCAAATTTGAATTCAAATTTCTATGAAATTTACAAGTCTCTTTGATATACATATCAAAGCACCTCCAAATTTGCTCAAATTTTGCCTTCCTCATAATTTGGACCTGATGAATTCGAATATGCCCTCTGATCTTTGAGTTGGCCATTGTAAATGCAAATTTTCAAACAACAGTTTGAATTTCCTTTTTGGAAAGGGCCTTTTTGCTTTGAAATAAATTATTTAATTCAAACTGAATATTTAAGTCCTCTTTGGTGATGACCCCTCTGAATTTGGGTGAAACACTTTGGTTTGCTCCTAGCCCATGCTTAATCAATCTTGGTCCCAAGATGAACCTCACAAGTTCAGTTTGACCATGCCCCTCAAATTTGAATTCGATGGTGATCTCAAACAATGCTTTGAACAAATGGAATTGGAGCTCAAAATTTCTCCAAATTTTGATCTTAAGCTCTTTTATACCTGAGGACTGCAAAGGTCAGCTCACATATAGGCCTTTGGACCATCTGAACATGAATGCTTTGCAAGAGTTCAAAAATGGGGTTTAAACTTCCCTCCCCTCTGCTCATAGAGAATGTGCCTATGAGTTAGATCTTTGGGAGTGAAATTCTTCCCTAGGTTAACATGTGTTCAGTATAAGCTAAAGAAATTTTAGCTCTCCCCACATGTCCATGTTTGAGTTTATCATTTCATGTGACACAACTCAAGTTATTCCCTTGCCTTAACATGTTTTGAATTCAGCATGAACTCAACAGAGCATAATCCATTCCTTTTTAGCTTACCCTCAAATCAGAAAGTTGCCACCATAATTCTCCTCACCTTCATCTGTGTGAGATTCCATGTGTGTTCAAAAATTTGGCAGCACTTTGAGGTGCATTGGGAGTCTAAAAGGTCTTATTTTTGTTCTTTCTCATACACATGTATGACTACTCGTGAGTTTAACTCCACCTTGGTCCAACACATTCAAATGAATGCTTGAACCCATGTTGTTGAACCTCACGTGGACCATCTCATGTAAGAAAGTTTTTGTAAGTCCCATTTTTCATGAACCAGAAACACGATGACGTTCAATCACCCGTTTCTTTGCATTCACATTTTTGGGACTTTTACAGTTCAATCTTGAACTCCACCTCTCTATCGGGCGGCATCCTCGGTAAATCATCCTGGAACACGTCAGGGAACTCTCGGACCACTGGAATATCTTTCAATCTGATAGTTATGGATTGATAGGCACTTGGAAGTTTTATTTCTGGACTGTCCAGAAATAAGGAGTGAGATCCGTGCACTTCTGAGTTCAAGTGCACGATTCGAAGGACGGTGTCTAAAACAGCGCCGTGGCGGGTTAACCACGACATCCCTAAGATGACATCGACCTTCTATCCCTCTAAAATTATGAGAGACGTAGGGTACACTCTACCCGCTAAGCATAATGGTGCTTTGGAAACCATTACGCTTGCTGAAATCTTCCCACCCGGTGAACAAATGAAATATGGACTATCGGTGGGTAGTATTTGCAAGCTGTGTTTAGCAATGAAAGCTTGGCTAATAAAATTGTGCATGGCGCCTGAATCAAACAATACTATGGCGGGATGCTGGTGGAGTCGGAACATACCCGCAAGGATTGGCTCACCCTCCGGCACGTCCTGTAAAAGTCCCAAAACTTGTAAATAGAAAACTTGAGCTATGAATAAAGTTGAGTTTGAATACAAGAAATGGGACTTACAAAAACTTTTGTTTACTCATGAAAGTGTTGGCATGTGCAATAAAACTTTGAATTCGGTTTGAATTGAGAGGGTCACTTCAAAAAGAAGAAGAGCATTTTCAAAAGAGGAAATTCAAACTGTTGTTTGAGAATTGTATTTGCAATGGCCAACTCAAAGATCAGAGGGCATATTTGAATTCCTCAGGTCCAAATTATGAGGGAGGCAAAATTTTAGCAAATTTGGAGGTGCCTTGATATGATTATCAAAGGGACTTGTAAATTTCATCCAAATTTGAATTTAAATTTGAAACTAAGGCACAGCTGTCACATTGCCAAATGACTTTTGAATCTGAGTACCAATGGCTGATATTTGCACTGTGCCAAAAAATGGATATCTTTTGGAGGGAGGAGCTGTGGGACCCCTTGTCATTGAGAGGATGGAATTTACTTACTGCCTAAGTCTTCAGCTCCCTGTATCGGTTCAACCGAGCTGCTGAGCGAAGCTCCAGGCGCCACCGAGGGCAGACTGCTGCCACCTCCTCACCGAAGTAGCGGCACTGGAGAGCTGCTCGTGGCTCCCTTAACTATCGGCATGATCCATCCCCTAGTGACCGAGTTCCCGTTCGCTGCTTCACCCCCATGCAAGAAAGAAAATCGAGCCGCCGCTCATAGCCGCCTCGGGTCCTTGCTCGGGAAACCGCCCGGCTTGTGCCACAGCGCCTCCAAAGCCGAAAATCGACACCAGGGGACTTCCCTCTGCTCTCTCGGCACAAACCCGAGAAGTTTTCGGCTGCCCCGACCAAGAACCGTGCGTTCATGTGCTGACCGAGAGATAAAACCCGAACGGGCTCGCGTGGACAGCATACACCAGGCACTTTCACGCCCGAGCGAGGACATCCCCAGACGCGCCGGTGACCCTTACTGCTCACCTCCAAACCTCAAGCAAATCCGTGAACCACCGAGCGAGAATTCGGGAAAACTTCGCCGGCGGCCCCAGACCGATGATCCGGTATGAAAACCCAAAATTCTCATTTGTTCTTCGTTCTTAGCTCATCAAATCATGCACAAATAAACGAGACTGGCTAGCGATCCGATCCCCTTCACAACCCTAGCTAGAAACCCCGTGTTGGCGGCTAATTTTGGGCTTTCCGATCGGCGGCCATGGCGGGAACCCGGGGGCGCACGGTGACAACCGGGTTGCCGCCATTTCTGAGCCAGTTTGAGGCCGTGCCGAGCTTTCCTTATCTCCACTGATGCTTTAGAGAGAATCCGCCGAACTTTTGGCGGGCTAGGGTGCTCGGGCCACGGCGCCGAAGCTGTACCGAAGGGTGCGCACGTCGCTGACCTGTTTCCGGTCACCAGCAGCCTGAGATCAACGCACCAGTGGATTGCTCGTCCCTGAAAACCCCCAGGCGGCAGGTACCGAGCCGGGAAGCCGACTCCGGCGAGCTCCGATGAATTTCCGGCGAGGGGGCAGCGCGGGAAGAAGGAAACGGCTCGGGGAAGAAGACGACCGGTGGGTCCCACGTGTCAGTGGCGGAAAAATTAAATCCCCGATCAGCTGCGGCCCCGGGATCCATTGTGGTGGCACGGGAAAAGTCCTGTGGCCCCGTGTAGCGTGATTCCAGCGGCTGACACGTGTAGGAGGGACCCACAGTCAGAGTTTGAATGTTTCTCGATTTAATTTGAATTCCAGATTAAGTTCAAACTTTAGAACCTCATAACTTTTGCTAGGAAGCTCCAAATTTAGTGATTCAGATTGGGTTGGATTCAGGATGAAAAACCCTCTCCAAATATGCAACCCAATTTGCATGAAAATCAATAGCAAATTCTAGGAAATTTTTTAAATATTTTCAGCAAAAGAATTTTATAGGGAGTTTTGCTGATCCAAAAATCCCCAAATTTTGCCAGAATATTCTTAAGGACATTAGGAGACTCCTGTAAAAGTTTAGGCTCATTTTGAGAGTATTTATTTAGGGTAGTGTAAGGGCCTCAGTTTTTGACACTCATTTGCAGTGTTCATCACCACACCACACACCTCATTTGAGGAAAAATGATGAACACAAATAAAGAGCAAGTAACAATTATCAACATGCTCATTAGGGAACAAACTCACACATTGCAAAAGTGGTACTTCCCACATGTGATATAGATGGGCTGGACATATGAAAACTCCTACACTTTGCTAAGGATGTCCATGCCAAGTTTCACCCAAATTCAAAACATTTTTGAGGTCATCTTGGGTGTAGATAGGAAAGGGGCAGTTTGAAAACATATTCAAATTCAAACTGTTTTCACCCACTGAATTTAAAAGTGGAAGGCATATTCTTGCTCAGCACATTTTTGTGAGCTCACACACCAATTTTCACTCCATTTGGAGTTGATCTTGACATGAGCTAAGGGGGAGAAATTCAAACTTTATTTGAATTTCAAACTGCACTTGTGCTGAAATTCATTCAAACCAAACCTCATTTGAACTTTGATCAATTCAAATGGCTCTTGGGTGAATAATTTGAGTTGCCAAGGGTAGAATAGGGTTCACTGTTTACCACAGCTGTTAGGAATAAATTTCAGAGGTTAAAAGAGGAGTGGGACCCACATGTCAGCCTCAGCCTCAAAGCAAACCGACTGAACCACAGTTCAGTCGGTTCCCGGCTGTTGTGCGCGCGCGCCACCGAAGGGGGCAGCCGGCGCCAGCTCCTGCTGCGTGCCCCAAGCCGGAGACCGGCCGACCGGCCTATTTATTCCCTCCCCGGCGTGCTTCAGTCGCCATTCCCCGAGCTGCCGACGTGCACGATCCATTTCTCCACTGCCATCACCGGCGCTCGAGTTCCTGCTGGATCGAGCTGATCGCAGCTTCCTCTGTCCATTCCAAGGTCCCAGCAAGGTACTAGCAACCATCCTCCATCCTTTCCATTGATAGAAATCGATTGAAACCGAGTGATATCGGCTGTGCCGAAAGATCAAACTCGGAACTGGAAACCGCCGCACCTCGGGCTCTCGTGGACAGCCCAACCTGGGCGTTGTCACGCCCGAGCCAAGGCACCCTTGGACGCGCAAGTGATCGGTGCTGCTCATCTCCGAGCCACAGCTCGAGTGGTTGCTCACCGGCGGCGAATTTCCACTTTTCCCCTTTCTGTGTGCAGAACGACCTTCGGGTACGATTCTGTTTAATTCGTGCTCTAGAAAGGGATTAGAGGGCCTCAGGCCACTCCCACACGAACTAGACACGGTGACGCACAAGTTGCCTTCACAACTCTGGGCCGGAGAACTTCTGTGCCCGGCGTAATTCAAGGTCTACTAATGGCGGAACGCACGGGGGGTATCGGGCGCACGGTGAGGACCTATTTCGGGCCTTCCCCGAGCTGCCTCGAGCTCATGTCGACCTTCTCTGAGGTCCACTGATGCTCCCCGACCGATTTCCCAAGTAGCTGAGGTACTAGGAGCGTCAGCCGTCATGGCCGAAGTCGTTCCGATATGGCGGCTCGTCGCCGACCATGCTCCGGCCGTTGTCATGAGCAGCTGACCCTCGGATCATGTTCCCCAAGTAAAAGTAGGCAGGGGCGGCCAGAATCAAGAAGTTTGGAGCTGTACAGCAGCCAGCGGCGAGCTCTCCGGCGAGGTCCCTCGGCGGCGGAGCGCGGGTGTCGCGAGGTTGAAGAAGGGGGTGGACCCCAGCTGTCAGCGGCCGATATTTTGAATCGGGATCCGGCTGCGGCCGGGATCGGGTGTGCTGGCGCGCAAAAGCCTTGTGGGCCGCGGTGTGCTGTCGCTTCAGCGTGCGACGCGTGTCCCCTGGGCCCACGCGCGAGTTTAAACTTTTCCCCGATTTTCAGATTTCCTTCAAACTTCAAATCCTTATAACTTTGGCTAGAAAGCTCCAAATTGAGTGAACCAAATTTTGCTGGATTCAGCTCTTTGAGTACTTTCCAGAAAATCAAGTGTCACTTCATGAGATTCCTTAATTCTCCAGAATTAATTCCTTAAAGTTTAAACTGTTAGGAATTTTAACTGGAGAATCATTTGGAGGAAAATCCTGAAATTTTGCTGAGATGTTCACCAAAATATCCTTGAACTACCATAAAAATTTCAGATCCATTTGAGCTCATTTAGTCCACCTAATGGTGTGATTAGTAAAACTGTTCCAGAGAAAATAGAAAATGTTCAGAAACATTTTCAGAATTTTCTCTGAAATTGTTTAGCTCATATCTTTAGTTAGAGACTTCCAAATTAAGTGAGACCAATTCCATTAGAACCCTCTGAAAATCTAGTTTTCAGAAAGTCATAGTTTGTTTCATGAAAATACCTAGAACACCCTAAAAGCCTTTAATTAAGGTCAAGGACATAATTATTTGTGGAGGGCTCAAATGAGCTTTGCTGCAACTAAAACTTGACCAAGTCTCTGTTTAGGTTGTAACCAAGCCACAGTAAAAGTTTCACAGTCATTAGGTCTATCTAGTAAAGGTTATAGACTTCACAACTTCAAAGTTAATACAAAAGCATTTAATTAATACATACATTGTTCTTATCATGTAGTCGCTAAGGTCGAGGAGGAACCCGAAGTCCTAGACTTCGTTACTCCGGAGGAACAGCTAGCCTACGACCAAGAGCAGCAAGGCAAGCCCCGGTTTGCATTAACCATTTTATAAATTTTTATTGTTTTGAGCACATACTTGTTTTCTTTATGTTGTGCATCAGAGTCTTGTTTGGAAACCCCACTGCATAGCCAAGAAAACCATGGGTTGGGGTTTAGGATTGCAAACCCCGTTAGCCACTGCATTGCTAGGATAGAGTAGGATTCGGTACAAGTCGAGTAGTTGGAACTACTCGCGAGAATAGGCTAGAGGCACATTGCTCGGGTAGAGATAGCACATGAAACACATGGCAAGAAAATGAGACCGAGCGGAGAGTAAGGGCAGCAGGACTTTGGGGCCTGTGTGCTGTAGCTCCGCTTGTGTCGATTGAGGACCGAGCCGTGTGCGGGCCTGTTGAACAAGCTAGAACAGTACCGAAGACCTACCGGCTATATGGGAACCGGGAAACTGATGTAACTCGGGTAGCTGGGTATTGAGGCATTGCCCGTCGTTCAGAGGGTAGGTTGAGAGCTCGAGGTGTAAATCAGCTGGCGGCACAGAGATGCGCGTGCAGGGACCTCTTGCTCGGGACGATGGGACCGGTTCAATATTTGGCTAACGGGTGAAAGGTAGTCGCGTACGGCGTCCGTGATGGTTGTTGTAGGCAACATCGAGTACGGGCGTACGTGACGGGTTGTTCGGGTAATCCCTGCAGGTGTAAATCGATTATAATCGCCGTCCCTCGCGGTCAGTGAGTACCACTTGTTCACTGTACCGTGACGTAGAAAGAACAGGCTAGTTACATGTTAAAATGTTGCTGATTGAAAGCTGGACATTGATTGTTAATGATATGTTGTAGCTTAGTGCTAACTAAAGTTCTTTTCAACTTTGGGCAAAGTACATGAGAGAAATGCGTTTCTTGTTTGATTGCGGCTCTCTCATGTGCCTTCGCGTAAGGTTCTCCACAACCTGCTGCTAAAACTTGAAAGTAAGGTTCTACTAATTAGGCGAGTCCTTGCAAATGATTTTACCTCATGTAACCCATTACCCTCATGTAGAAGTTCCATGTTTAGGTGAGACGGGTCAGACTTGCTGAGCCTTCGTGCTCACTGCTTGTGTTTGAAGCTTTTGCAGGGTTCTATGAGGAAGGGACTCCCGAAGAGGAGACGGAACCCCAGGAGGGGAACCCCGTCGAGTGGGAGTCGTGCACGCCGCAGAGTTAGTGTGCGTGTGTGCTAGCAAGGACACGTTCGAGGGCTGAACGTGCACTTGATGCTTAGTCTACGCCCGCGAGTGTGGACTAAACTTATTTTGATGTAAACATGTTAATAAACTTGTTTATGTAATAAAGCTTCCGCTTCCGCTTTGTACCTTTGACGTGTGTTATACGGTGCTGTGCAACGCAGTACCCCTCAGCGTGATCCTGGCTCGACAGGACCAGTGGGGTCGTGTCAGCGTGGTATCAGAGCTCGCTTGAGGTTTAACACAGTACAAAGGTCTTCTTTTTCAAAAATCCAGTGAGGAACGAGTTAGTAGCCCGTATAAGGATGTTATTAGCATATAGAAAGTGGCTTATTAACTTATTTGTTATGTCGGAAAATCGTGCATCTCGGGACGTTCATGTCTTGGGGGGTGCACGTAAGCGCTGTCCACCAGTGCGCACAAGCTGAAGGGTGGAGCCCCACGGGTGGCAGGTAACCCGACCCGCTTTGATATCCTCTACGACTCTTCATGTCGTTTGGGGTATTCGAGCAACGTCTGTCCCTGGCGTGCGTGGTGCAACATGGGAGACCCCGTCACGTGGTCTGAAACGTGAACACGTAACTCAAGGCGTGTTTGGCTTGAGAACATCCGGGCGAGTGATGACGGCCGGGTGTACAAACTGTATGGATTCCGGGCTCGGTGTGCAGCCGAGTCTGATGATTGGTTGAGTTTCTGCAGGTAGCCTTACCACGAAACGGTAGACGTGTAGCATCCGTGTGCGAGTGACGAGTAGTGCCACTGAACTAACGAAGCCGGCTAAATCCGGTATAGGTTTTTCCTTTGTGAGGACGTAGTACCGACATAATCTGGTGACGCCTCGACGTCACACCCAACAAAATGAACAACTTCATTTAAAATTTGATGGTTTTGATCCAAAGTACTAAAACTTGATGTAACTCCTTCCCTTGAACAGGATATTCAAAGTTAATAAATTTTCAACTTATAGGATGTTAAGGACAGAGCACTCTGTTTTCAGCTAAATCAAGGCTGAAGTTAATCAGAGGTTAGAGGTTGAGTTCTTTCGAGGTTGGGGTCGTATGATACATTTCTGGAAAGCTTTGGAGGAGCTTTACAACTTTTCTGTTGAGTTCCAGAGGTGTTTCATCCCTTAACCACTCGAAAAAATGCAGTAGAGTTGAAACTGTCCAGAAAACAGGACGGAGCAAAGACTCTCTGTAGACTCTCTGTAAATTAAGCATAACTTCCTGCATAAAAATCCAAAAATAGAAAATGAGGTGGTTCTGGGAAGCTTATGAGATGGGTTACAACTTTGTAACAGAAAGTTTTGTCAGATTAGGAACAGAATTAACTGGAATTCTTGGATCAAATCAGTACCTAAGGCAGGGAGGTGCTGTCCAATTGTTTCCAGAAATTCTGTTAACTTTGACATCTCATAACTTTTGAACCAGAGCAGATCTTAGGCCAACCAAATACTTTCTGGAAAGCTATTGAAGTTAACTTTAACTTTGATGTTGAGCTCCAGGACTGGTTTTGCTTTTAACCTGGCCTAAATCAGATTGTTATGGAAACTGGTCAGGGCTGTCATGGGAACAGCAGATCAGCAGTCAAATTTGTTTAAAAATTTGAACTATGTTTCCAAGTGTTAAGGGTTCAATGACATATCTTATGTTATAACTCAATGGTTTACTGTTTAAATAAATATTTGACATTTCTCAAATATATTTTTACAGATGGCAGCAGATAAACGGTTGGAGAACGGGTGGGTAGTTTCCCACTGCTCTGACCGTAGCGGCTACCCGGGAGCATTGTGGCTAATGCTCCAATATTTCGGGTACAACCAGATGCCGCAATACTTCGCCAAGGAAGAAGGCGAAGAGGGGAACAAGACGTGGACGATCCATGTCGAGGTTCCTGCAGGGCCTACGCCACCCGGTTGGGTGCCATTCACCGTCACGGTGAGAGGAAGACAACCGGAAGGGATGTGGCAAGTGGCAGCCCGTGACACTATGTCACGTTTCTGCCAACTACACGTGCAGGCTATGGAGGGAACTCCATACGCACTCGTTCCGGTGGAGGGACGAGCTCAGCATGTGTGGGAAGAGAGGTACCTAGAGGCAACAAACCCGAGTTGCCCAAGGTACAACCCCGCGGAGGCAAATCTCAGCCTCCAAATGAGGGCGGGAAACGCTGTGATGGACAACCAAGCTGTTCATACGGAGCATCTCGCCACCAAGCTCAAGGAGAGCACAAGCCGTGGAGATCATTTTGAGAGTGCTCACAGTGCACTCCGCAATGTGCTCCTTCCGACGATCAAGCGACTGAATGAACAACACAATCAGTTGCGTCGTCTGAAGAAGGTAAAGAAGAAGGGCCGTGTTGACATCGCGGCATTGCAAGAGCTGGTGCAGACCCTAACCCAGCAGAACGAGGACCTTGCTCAAGAGCGGGACGACGCCATCGAGGAAGGACAAGGCTGGGAAGAGGACTACAACCAGGCTATGGACGAGGTGCATGCATTGCAGGACCTCGTGCCCCCGGTATTGGGCGTACCGGTAGTCTTGGGTCTTCCAGCCATGGGAGAACCTGGAATGGGAGAAGAGGTGGTAGACCCCGAGTATTCCACCAGCAGCGGCCACATGTTACAAGTGTGGTCGTCCAGGACACTTCGCGAGCAGTTGCCCGGAGAGGCAAGGCGGCGGAGTGGCACCACAGTTTCCGGGGAGGAATCAACCCCGGAACCCTACTAATGCGCGGCGGGCAAACCCTAGGCCCGGTACTGTCCACCAGCTTGCCATTGAGGACGTGCCGGAGGGCGAGCCAATCCTTGCGGGTATGTTCCAACTCCACCAGCATCCGGCTATAGTACTATTTGATTCAGGCGCCACGCATGATTTTATTAGCCAAGCTTTCATTGCTAAACACAGCTTGCCAATACTACCCACCGATAGTCCATATTTAATTTGTTCACCGGGTGGGAAGATTTCAGCAAGCGTAATGGTCTCCAAAGCACCATTATGCTTAGCGGGTAGAGTGTACCCCACGTCTCTCATTATCTTAGAGGGACAGAAGGTCGATGTCATCCTAGGGATGTCGTGGTTAAACCGCCACGGCGCTGTTTTAGACACCGTCCTCCGAGTCGTGCACTTAAACTCAGGAGTGCACGGTTCTCACTCATTATTTCTGGACAGTCCAGAAATAAAACTTCCAAGTGTCTATCAAGCCACAACCATCAGATTGGAAGACATTCCAGTGGTCCGAGAATTCCCTGATGTATTCCCGGATGATTTGCCGGGGATGCCACCCGATAGAGAGGTGGAGTTCAAGATTGAACTTGCACCGGGAACCATGCCAATATCCCGAAGGCCGTACAAGATGGCGCCCAAGGAGTTGGCTGAACTGAAGACTCAGCTCACGGACCTTCTGGAGAAGGGTTTTATTAGGCCGAGCTCCTCGCCATGGGGCTGTTCGGCATTATTTGTCAAAAAGAAGGATGAAACATTGCGGCTTTGCGTGGACTACCGTCCATTAAATGCCGTAACCATCAAGAACAAGTACCCGTTGCCACGGATCGACATGTTGTTTGATCAGTTGGTCGAAGCAAAGGTCTTTTCCAAGATGGATTTAAGATCCGGGTACCATCAGATTAAGATCAGGGCTGAGGACATTCCAAAGACAGCTTTTTCGACAAGGTACGGACTTTATGAGTACCTGGTCATGTCCTTTGGCCTCACCAATGCTCCAGCTCACTTCATGTACTTAATGAACTCGGTGTTCATGCCGGAGCTGGACAAGTTTGTCGTGGTCTTCATCGACGACATCCTGGTATATTCCAAGTCGGAGGAAGATCACAAGAAACATCTGCGTATAGTCTTGCAACGGCTGCGGGATCACAAGTTATACGCAAAGTTCAGCAAATGCGAGTTTTGGATATCGCAAGTGCCTTTCCTCGGGCATATAATCTCAGCGGAGGGTATCGCTGTGGACCCGAGCAAAATCACGCAAGTGCTGAATTGGAAATCCCCGAGAACTGTTCATGAGGTACGGAGTTTCCTCGGACTCGCGGGATATTATCGGAGGTTCATTCCGAACTTCTCGAAGATTGCCAAGCCAATGACAGAGCTGCTGAAGAAGGCTACCAAATATGTTTGGAGTCCAGCATGTGAAGCAGCATTCAAGGCTTTAGTCAAGCACCTGACATCAGCACCGGTTTTGGCGCAGCCAGACACAACAAAACCGTTCGATGTGTACTGCGATGCATCCGGCATTGGGCTCGGATGTGTGTTGATGCAAGACCGAAGGGTGGTCGCGTATGGGTCACGGCAGCTTAGGAATCATGAGCAAAATTATCCAACTCACGACTTGGAGCTCGCTGCCGTGGTACTCGCACTGAAAATGTGGAGGCACTACCTACTCGGTAACCTCGTACATTTATATACCGACCACAAAAGCCTCAAGTACATATTCACTCAGAAGGAGCTGAACATGAGGCAACGAAGATGGTTAGAACTGATAAAGGATTACGAGATAGAGATCCATTATCATCCGGGCAAGGCAAACGTTGTGGCAGACGCGCTAAGCCGCAAGTCACACGTCAATAATCTGACCATCACACCGTTGGGAGAGAGCGAACCACCACTCCATGTGATTCCACACGGAGCTCTCTACAACCTAGCTTTGATCCCCACCATCCGTGAAGAGATAGCGGCAGCCCAGAAGAATGACAAGGGCATGTCACATTTACGGAGACGTGTAGACAGTGGGGAGTTGAAATGTTTCCGGAAGGACGGAGACGGCGTCCTATGGTTCAAGGACCGGATCGTCGTACCCCGAAACCCGGAGTTACGGAAGAAAATCTTTGATGAGGCTCACTTATCAAAGTTTTCTATTCACCCCGGCAGCAACAAGATGTATCAAGAACTCAGAAGCAAGTTTTGGTGGACACGGATGAAGCGAGAGACTGCAAAATACGTGTCCGAGTGTGATACATGTCGACGGGTGAAGGCAGACCACATGCGGAAACCGGGACTGCTGCAACCACTGGGCATTCCTGCCTGGAAGTGGGAGGACGTGAGCATGGATTTCGTCGTCGGTTTACCCACCACCTTACAGAAACATGATTCTGTGTGGGTGATCGTCGATCGGCTCACCAAAGTTGCCCATTTCATCCCGGTCAACACCAACTACAACGCCAAGAAGTACGCTGAACTGTACATCTCACGGATCCTATGCTTATACGGCGTACCCCGTACTATCGTATCGGACCGGGGCACTTTATTTGTGTCCCGTTTTTGGGAGCAGCTCCACGCTGCCTTGGGGACGAAGCTGATCCGTAGTTCAGCCTACCACCCGCAGACGGATGGGCAAACGGAGCGGGTAAATCAAATCTTAGAAGACATGCTACGAGCTTGCGCTATCGACCACGGCAAGAACTGGGATGATCACTTGCCGTTAGCCGAGTTCTCGTACAACAATGGGTACCAAGCCAGCATCAAGATGGCGCCCTACGAGGCGCTATACGGGAGAAAATGCCGCACACCATTGAATTGGTGTGAGTCTGGCGAGAGGGTTACCTTCGGGATTGATCTTGTCAACAACGCGGAAGAAAAGGTTCGATTAATTCAAGCGAACCTAAAAGCCGCTCAATCCCGACAGAAACAGTATGCGGACCGGAGAAGGCGTCCGTTACAATTCGAAGCTGGAGACCACGTATATCTACGAGTGTCTCCAATGAAGGGCGTAAACAGATTTGGGGTGAGAGGAAAGTTAGCACCCCGATTCATCGGTCCATTCCAGATTACCGAAAGATGTGGATCGGTGGCATACCGGCTAAGATTACCAGAAGCACTTTCCGGTGTGCACGACGTCTTTCACATTTCCCAGCTGAGGAAGTGTCTCAAGCTATCAACTACCGTTCAGCTGGAAGACATTGAAGAACTGCAACCGGATCTCACCTATCGGGAGGAACCGGTGCAGATTATTGATGAAAAGGCCCGAACCACACGCAACCGTACGTTGTGGTTCTACAAGGTTCTATGGAGTAATCACTCCATGGACGAAGCGACATGGGAGAGCGAAGAGTTCCTTCGCACTAACTACCCCGACTTTTTCACATCGCATATTCGGTAAAATTTCCACCGTCCTCTCTCTCATTTCACCTTATAATCTCGGGACGAGATTCTTTTAAGGGGGGAGGAATGTAAGGGCCTCAGTTTTTGACACTCATTTGCAGTGTTCATCACCACACCACACACCTCATTTGAGGAAAAATGATGAACACAAATAAAGAGCAAGTAACAATTATCAACATGCTCATTAGGGAACAAACTCACACATTGCAAAAGTGGTACTTCCCACATGTGATATAGATGGGCTGGACATATGAAAACTCCTACACTTTGCTAAGGATGTCCATGCCAAGTTTCACCCAAATTCAAAACATTTTTGAGGTCATCTTGGGTGTAGATAGGAAAGGGGCAGTTTGAAAACATATTCAAATTCAAACTGTTTTCACCCACTGAATTTAAAAGTGGAAGGCATATTCTTGCTCAGCACATTTTTGTGAGCTCACACACCAATTTTCACTCCATTTGGAGTTGATCTTGACATGAGCTAAGGGGGAGAAATTCAAACTTTATTTGAATTTCAAACTGCACTTGTGCTGAAATTCATTCAAACCAAACCTCATTTGAACTTTGATCAATTCAAATGGCTCTTGGGTGAATAATTTGAGTTGCCAAGGGTAGAATAGGGTTCACTGTTTACCACAGCTGTTAGGAATAAATTTCAGAGGTTAAAAGAGGAGTGGGACCCACATGTCAGCCTCAGCCTCAAAGCAAACCGACTGAACCACAGTTCAGTCGGTTCCCGGCTGTTGTGCGCGCGCGCCACCGAAGGGGGCAGCCGGCGCCAGCTCCTGCTGCGTGCCCCAAGCCGGAGACCGGCCGACCGGCCTATTTATTCCCTCCCCGGCGTGCTTCAGTCGCCATTCCCCGAGCTGCCGACGTGCACGATCCATTTCTCCACTGCCATCACCGGCGCTCGAGTTCCTGCTGGATCGAGCTGATCGCAGCTTCCTCTGTCCATTCCAAGGTCCCAGCAAGGTACTAGCAACCATCCTCCATCCTTTCCATTGATAGAAATCGATTGAAACCGAGTGATATCGGCTGTGCCGAAAGATCAAACTCGGAACTGGAAACCGCCGCACCTCGGGCTCTCGTGGACAGCCCAACCTGGGCGTTGTCACGCCCGAGCCAAGGCACCCTTGGACGCGCAAGTGATCGGTGCTGCTCATCTCCGAGCCACAGCTCGAGTGGTTGCTCACCGGCGGCGAATTTCCACTTTTCCCCTTTCTGTGTGCAGAACGACCTTCGGGTACGATTCTGTTTAATTCGTGCTCTAGAAAGGGATTAGAGGGCCTCAGGCCACTCCCACACGAACTAGACACGGTGACGCACAAGTTGCCTTCACAACTCTGGGCCGGAGAACTTCTGTGCCCGGCGTAATTCAAGGTCTACTAATGGCGGAACGCACGGGGGGTATCGGGCGCACGGTGAGGACCTATTTCGGGCCTTCCCCGAGCTGCCTCGAGCTCATGTCGACCTTCTCTGAGGTCCACTGATGCTCCCCGACCGATTTCCCAAGTAGCTGAGGTACTAGGAGCGTCAGCCGTCATGGCCGAAGTCGTTCCGATATGGCGGCTCGTCGCCGACCATGCTCCGGCCGTTGTCATGAGCAGCTGACCCTCGGATCATGTTCCCCAAGTAAAAGTAGGCAGGGGCGGCCAGAATCAAGAAGTTTGGAGCTGTACAGCAGCCAGCGGCGAGCTCTCCGGCGAGGTCCCTCGGCGGCGGAGCGCGGGTGTCGCGAGGTTGAAGAAGGGGGTGGACCCCAGCTGTCAGCGGCCGATATTTTGAATCGGGATCCGGCTGCGGCCGGGATCGGGTGTGCTGGCGCGCAAAAGCCTTGTGGGCCGCGGTGTGCTGTCGCTTCAGCGTGCGACGCGTGTCCCCTGGGCCCACGCGCGAGTTTAAACTTTTCCCCGATTTTCAGATTTCCTTCAAACTTCAAATCCTTATAACTTTGGCTAGAAAGCTCCAAATTGAGTGAACCAAATTTTGCTGGATTCAGCTCTTTGAGTACTTTCCAGAAAATCAAGTGTCACTTCATGAGATTCCTTAATTCTCCAGAATTAATTCCTTAAAGTTTAAACTGTTAGGAATTTTAACTGGAGAATCATTTGGAGGAAAATCCTGAAATTTTGCTGAGATGTTCACCAAAATATCCTTGAACTACCATAAAAATTTCAGATCCATTTGAGCTCATTTAGTCCACCTAATGGTGTGATTAGTAAAACTGTTCCAGAGAAAATAGAAAATGTTCAGAAACATTTTCAGAATTTTCTCTGAAATTGTTTAGCTCATATCTTTAGTTAGAGACTTCCAAATTAAGTGAGACCAATTCCATTAGAACCCTCTGAAAATCTAGTTTTCAGAAAGTCATAGTTTGTTTCATGAAAATACCTAGAACACCCTAAAAGCCTTTAATTAAGGTCAAGGACATAATTATTTGTGGAGGGCTCAAATGAGCTTTGCTGCAACTAAAACTTGACCAAGTCTCTGTTTAGGTTGTAACCAAGCCACAGTAAAAGTTTCACAGTCATTAGGTCTATCTAGTAAAGGTTATAGACTTCACAACTTCAAAGTTAATACAAAAGCATTTAATTAATACATACATTGTTCTTATCATGTAGTCGCTAAGGTCGAGGAGGAACCCGAAGTCCTAGACTTCGTTACTCCGGAGGAACAGCTAGCCTACGACCAAGAGCAGCAAGGCAAGCCCCGGTTTGCATTAACCATTTTATAAATTTTTATTGTTTTGAGCACATACTTGTTTTCTTTATGTTGTGCATCAGAGTCTTGTTTGGAAACCCCACTGCATAGCCAAGAAAACCATGGGTTGGGGTTTAGGATTGCAAACCCCGTTAGCCACTGCATTGCTAGGATAGAGTAGGATTCGGTACAAGTCGAGTAGTTGGAACTACTCGCGAGAATAGGCTAGAGGCACATTGCTCGGGTAGAGATAGCACATGAAACACATGGCAAGAAAATGAGACCGAGCGGAGAGTAAGGGCAGCAGGACTTTGGGGCCTGTGTGCTGTAGCTCCGCTTGTGTCGATTGAGGACCGAGCCGTGTGCGGGCCTGTTGAACAAGCTAGAACAGTACCGAAGACCTACCGGCTATATGGGAACCGGGAAACTGATGTAACTCGGGTAGCTGGGTATTGAGGCATTGCCCGTCGTTCAGAGGGTAGGTTGAGAGCTCGAGGTGTAAATCAGCTGGCGGCACAGAGATGCGCGTGCAGGGACCTCTTGCTCGGGACGATGGGACCGGTTCAATATTTGGCTAACGGGTGAAAGGTAGTCGCGTACGGCGTCCGTGATGGTTGTTGTAGGCAACATCGAGTACGGGCGTACGTGACGGGTTGTTCGGGTAATCCCTGCAGGTGTAAATCGATTATAATCGCCGTCCCTCGCGGTCAGTGAGTACCACTTGTTCACTGTACCGTGACGTAGAAAGAACAGGCTAGTTACATGTTAAAATGTTGCTGATTGAAAGCTGGACATTGATTGTTAATGATATGTTGTAGCTTAGTGCTAACTAAAGTTCTTTTCAACTTTGGGCAAAGTACATGAGAGAAATGCGTTTCTTGTTTGATTGCGGCTCTCTCATGTGCCTTCGCGTAAGGTTCTCCACAACCTGCTGCTAAAACTTGAAAGTAAGGTTCTACTAATTAGGCGAGTCCTTGCAAATGATTTTACCTCATGTAACCCATTACCCTCATGTAGAAGTTCCATGTTTAGGTGAGACGGGTCAGACTTGCTGAGCCTTCGTGCTCACTGCTTGTGTTTGAAGCTTTTGCAGGGTTCTATGAGGAAGGGACTCCCGAAGAGGAGACGGAACCCCAGGAGGGGAACCCCGTCGAGTGGGAGTCGTGCACGCCGCAGAGTTAGTGTGCGTGTGTGCTAGCAAGGACACGTTCGAGGGCTGAACGTGCACTTGATGCTTAGTCTACGCCCGCGAGTGTGGACTAAACTTATTTTGATGTAAACATGTTAATAAACTTGTTTATGTAATAAAGCTTCCGCTTCCGCTTTGTACCTTTGACGTGTGTTATACGGTGCTGTGCAACGCAGTACCCCTCAGCGTGATCCTGGCTCGACAGGACCAGTGGGGTCGTGTCAGGTAGTTCGGTTTTCAAATTTCTGTATTCAAATGAATACAGAAACATTTTCAGAGAATTTCCAAAACTTGGAAATTCAGTTCTAGCCATTCCTTAGCTCCAAAAATCCTAGGAAAATTCAGGAATACTCCCTGAGCCATGTGTGAAATTATGGTTCACTTGAATTTGCATGAAAGTGCAAATTTATTCAGAAATTAATTCCTCTTTGCCTAAATGCTTAGGGAATTGTCCCGGGTGATCCACATAGTGAAATATTCTGAATTTGGGTCCAGAGTACTTTCTGGTGACAAGGAACTCACAAGAAAATTTCCAGCTCCATTGGAGCCCTGGATCAGTAGTGTTCTGTTCCACCAATTAGGTGATCACCACCCAAGTGATGAACCTCACTTCTCACTTGATGATAGTGCTTAGACACACACCCAGACCACCACCCCCAGTGTCATTTTAAATTCTTGAACAGAGTTCCATTTTTAAACGTGTCTTTAACACTTGTTAGCAAAAATTTTATAATTAAACATATATGCATGTTCATAACGTGTAGTGCTTAAATGTGGAAGAGTGGAGGAAAGGTGAAACTTGGATCAAGGAGCAGGAAGGCCAGTCATTAAGATTCAAATCATCATCAGCAACTAACTTTATCTTATCTGACTTTAGTCACCTGCAAAACCAAGGCAAGCCCCAGTTTGCACTTAAGTTGTTTTTAAAGTTTTCCCTTTGTTCACTACATTTGGTCAAGGTTTGTATGTGCATTAGGTCAAGGATGTTGATACTCCACTTGCATAACCAAACATGAACCCTGAGGTCAAGGGTAGAATTGTGTCATTGCTGTAGAATAAGGCCATGCTAAATAGACTAGGGCATCCGGTAGAAGATGAGTAGTTGGAATCTACACTTGAGCTATAGTTCAAAATATCATAAGTGTGATTGGGGAATGAAGCAAACTAAAGTTTACATTTCTAAAGATGAGACCGAGCAGCGGGGTTAGGCAGCGACAAGACGAGGTCTTCGTCGAGTAGCTCTGCCTGTGTGGGTTAAGGACCGAAGCGTGTGCAGCCCCGCTGAGCAAGTTTTGAGTTGTGCACCGGATGCTTACTGATATATGGGAACCAGGAAACCGATGTACCAGGTTCACTGGGTTGTAGAGGCATACCACATCATCTCGTTAGACCTATGAGCCCGAGACGGCGCGACCGGTTCTACTGTCTAGTGTCCTGAGAAAGGTTGCCACCTACGATGTAATGAAGGACGCCAGAGTTGGGTCTTCAGAGGCGGGCGTATGTGTCGAGTTATCCGGGTAGTGTTTGATTCGAATCACCGTCCCTCGCGGTTATGAGTACCGCTTGCTCACTGCGCTGTGATGTAGTAATCAAGTTGTGTGGAAATAGTTTGCAAAAGTATAATTGCTATTATGATTATGTTAAGTTGCATGAAAACCCTGTTTGAAGTAGAGATAGAGCAAACTAAAGTTATTTTTCCACCTTGGGACAAGTAACATTGGAATGAAACGTTTCTTGTTTGATTGTGGAGTTCCAATGTTGCTGGGCGCAAGGTCACTACTATTATGGCTAAAACCTGAAAGTTAAGGATGAACTCGTAGGCGAGTCTTTTCACAAATGACAGGATTAAGTCTTAGGTTACTTTCATGTAGAGTTTCATGTCTTAGGAGAGACGGTTAAGTCTGGCTGAGCCTTTGTGCTCACTCTTGCTATATAAGTGGTTTTGCAGGTAAACTTTGATGCTACAAAGAAGGTTGTCCGGTGAGACTCGCGATCTTCAGAGTCATGTCACTCTTGGAGAACCTAGCCGCTGCCATGTCTTCATGTTGCTAGCGAGAGGAGTCCGCGGGCTGGACCTCTTCTCGAGTGCTTCTTAGATACTCGACGTGAGCTGTTTATAGACTTCCGCTGTAGCTATTTACGTAAAGTATTTACAAAGAACAATTGTAAGCTTCCGCTTTGATTTATGTAATACATTGTTCCTTATATATGTGCTATTGGGTGCCGCATAACATGGCACCACCCAATGCGATCCCCGGGCGAGGCGGCACGGCCCCGTGATCGAGGTCAGGCCCTCTCAGCGTGGTATCAGAGCCACATTGGTAATAGCGCACGGAATAAGGATTGTATTACGACAAAAACTTACGATACGGTGAGGAAACATTATTAGGCCCACATAAGGACTATAGTAGTGTAGTTACTTAAAGTGGCAAGACTAAAATATGTGTTACTTCTGAATTTTCATTATGTAACGATGCACCTACGCCCTGGTAAGAATGGTAAGGAACGCCATCAAAAGCGGTTCAATTTCAGTTAGCTCCCCTGATGAGGAAAGTGGTTCTGGGATAGGTCTACCAGCTTTGTGTGAGACATCAATATGAAACTCTTGGACTCTTCATGTTCCTGAGTTCATATGAAACGCTGATCCCTAGCGTGCATTAGGCAAGTAAGTGGAGACCCCATCGTGTGATCATTTACGCGATAGTGTGTTTGTCTGGAAATAGCCCAGGAGGACATACGCAGCGCTTGCCATCGGCGTGCCCTGCAGGGCAATATGTGGTATCCGTTGGGTTGATAACATTCCCAACCGTGACGACCCGTTCATGACATACTCGGGTTCCCCGTCGTGTGGTGTTGAAACATGATCACGTGCCTTGAGACGTGGCTTAACTCAAGGACGGCCGTATGGCAATGCTACGGGTTTTTGTATTTACTTTCAATTATTGAACTGCCTGAAATGAAACAACCTTTGAGTGCACCACTATTGCGTGTTCTTCTGCAGGTACTAACCATGTACGTATCCCGTGTAGTACACGTGTGCGAGAGACCGTCGTAGTGCCACTGATAAAACGGATATGCCGGTATAATCCGGTTTAAGATTTTCTTTGGTGAGGTAACGTAGTACCGACATGATTCTTACGGTGCATCGTCACCGTACTAAACATATAATCCTCTTCCCTATGATGAAATTATTCATGAATTAACTTTCAATTAAAAATGGAAGTTTGAAACAAATATTAGTTACTGAACTCTTATTTTGAGCTAAGACTCAAATGAGAGTATAACTAGGTGTCAAAGTTTTCAAAAACAGAGTGCTCTGTTTCTGGCAGAAATTCTTGCTGGAATTTAACAGAGCATAACTCTTAGTAGCTTGACCCAATTATCGTGTATGATACAGTTATGGAAAGATCTTTAAGTTCTCTACAACTTATTTATAGACCTCCAGAGCAAAATCACAAGTTAAGTGGGTGAAAAGTCCAGTTGAAGGCAAACTGTTAAGAACCAGGACAGTAGCAAAAACCTCTCTGGACCTTTTTGTTTTTAAGCCATTACTTCCTGTAGAAAAATCTTTAAGGAGCCTATGATTACTTGATGGAAAGCTAATGAAGTTTACTAAAACTTTGGTTTTGAACTCAAGTCAAGAATCTGTTGATAACTTGAGTAAAAATTGGAGTTTGTGTGAACTGGTCAGGGTAGTCCCGATGATTAGTTTAGCGTACTTAAGATCTGTTTAAACATGAATGTATTTATGCTTTCATAAAGTACATGACATGTTCATGTTTTACTTATCTTTACTTACTACTGAGATAGAATTTTGATTGACTCAAAATTTTGTTTCGTGCAGTATGGTACGTGTACACTATCAAATGGAGATTGGAGGTTCAAGTCGAGGTGGGAATGA
This sequence comes from Neostapfia colusana, assembly GCA_030760725.1. Lineage (NCBI taxonomy): Eukaryota > Viridiplantae > Streptophyta > Magnoliopsida > Poales > Poaceae > Neostapfia > Neostapfia colusana. Next base: position 94,146,271 of record JASWHV010000007.1, on the reverse strand, counting down.
CTCGACTTCATCACAAGAGCCATCGCCAACCGGATTGGCTGAAATTATGGTGAAGATGAATGAAACTCTCCAAACTCTAGTTCAGCAAGGCATACATCGAGAAACTCAATATCACATGCCAACCCCGATCACGTATCTGGATTTCTTGGCGACACAACCGCCGGTATTCTCTGAGGCGGCTGACCATTGTGAAGCAAATCACTGGTTACGTGTCATTGAGTCCAAGATCGGGTTGATCCAATGTGATGAATTCTTGAAGACTCTATATGCCGCTCAGCAGCTTCACGGCTTTGCTGGAGCATGGTGGGCAGAGTACCTTGCTGTCCAACCAGCAGGGCATCGTGTCACATGGGCGGAGTTCCAAGCTGCATTTCGTGCTCGTTTTATCCCTGTGGGCATAATGCAAACAAGCCATGATGAATTCTGGAACCTAAAGCAAGGCGACATGAGCGTTATTGAGTATGCAAAGGAATTCAATCGCTTAGCTCAATATGTCCTGACTTTGTGAAGTCACCATCCATGAAGGGTTATCACTTTTACCGAGGGCTGACCGCTAGGCTGCGATGTGAATTGGCTCAAGTTAGCCAAGAGGATTTTGATAAGTTTGTGAGCTGTGCTATTGCTCAGGAATATTATTCCAATCTCTACCTCAAAGAAAAGAGGGAGAGGGACTCATCACAGGAGGAATGCAATCATCTACCTCAGAAGTATCGGTTGGTAATCCGTTCACCTTCCGGTCGAGAGATTCCACAAGAAGTGCAATCATTCTGGGAGTGTGACGCCTCTTCTACTCCACAGAGGTCTTATTCACCTCCACCGCAGCAGCAACTTATTTCTCATGCACCTCAGTATCAACAAGGTGCATCAGAATATTATTTCCCTCAAGAGGTTGAAGATGAACAAGGTGATTTCTCAGCTGAACCGAGTGCTGTCCCACTTCATATTGACAATGAACTCAACGTCAATGAAGCGACTGAACCGAGCAGCAACGTTATGTATGCGGGTCCAGTTCCAAAAAAGTGATCTTGGGCAGCCCAGAAAAGCTATGTCACAAGTGGGAACAGTCAATTATGTGTCAGTCGATGATCTGCCAAAGGGAGGACCTGCTCTTGCCGGCAGGTTCACCTTAAATGAAAAGCCGGTTGTCATTTTATTCGACTCTGGTGTGACACATAACTTCATTAGCAGGGCAATGGTGATCCGGGACCAGATATCCACCACTATCACCAAAGGTTCATACCTTATTCATTCGCCAGGTGGAGACATATCCACTAATGAAGTCGTCTCTCGAGCACCACTTTGCTTGGGTGGAAAAATTTATCCTACCACCCTAATTATTCTCGAAGACCAAGGAATCAATGCCATATTGGGAATATCATGGTTAACCTTCCATAAGGCTGTTCTGGACATCGAGAACAGGAGAGTTCACTTAGACTCTCTAGTTCACGGGCGTCAAACATTGTACCTCTGCGAAGCGGGTTCCAAAGACCCGGAAGTATATAATGCCGAGGCCTGCAAGTTAGAAGACATTCCGGTAGTCCGTGAATATCCGGACGTGTTTCCCGAAGATCTTCCAGGCTTACCACCTGAGCGCGCGATGGAATTCAAAATAGAATTGATACCGGGAACCACACCAATCTCTCGGAGACCATACAAAATGGCTCCGAATGAACTAGCAGAACTGAAGGAGCAACTCAAGTATCTGATGGACAAGGGGTTTATTCGTCCAAGTTCATCACCATGGGGTTGCTCAGCTTTATTTGTGAAGAAGAAGGATGAGACGCTGAGGCTATGCGTCGATTATCGTCCTTTAAATGCTGTGATCAAAAAGAACAAGTATCCACTACCAAGAATTGATATTCTCTTCGATCAACTAGTGGGTGCTAAAGTCTTCTCCAAGATGGACTTAAGGTCGGGATATCATCAAATCAAAATTCGCGCGGAAGATATCCTGAAAACAGCATTCTCGACAAGATATGGGCTCTATGAGTATCTTGTCATGTGATTTGGCTTGACCAATGCTCTGGCCCACTTTATGTATCTTATGAACTCATTGTTCATGCCGGAGCTAGATCAGTTCGTCATGGTATTCATCGACGACATCTTGGTCTATTCAAAATCTGAAGAGGAACACACTAAACATTTGCATATTGTGCTTCAACGCTTGTGAGATCACAAGCTCTATGCAAAGTTTAGTAAATGTGAATTCTGGATCAACCAAGTGCCATTTCTTGGGCACATTATTTCAGCAGAAGGCATTGCTGTTGATCCAAGCAAGATTGAACAAGTGCTGAAATGGAAGTCTCCAACATCAGTCCATGAAGTTCGTAGCTTCTTGGGTTTGGCGGGATACTATTGGAGGTTCATCCCGGGCTTCTCAAAGATCTCCAAACCTATGACTGAGCTACTGAATAAGGGCATCAATTATGATTGGAGCAAGCCATGTGAGGAAGCTTTTCAAGCGTTGGTGAAACACCTCACAACAGCCCCGGTTCTAGCTCAACCGGATACAACCAAGCCTATTGATGTTTATTGTGATGCATCCGGCGTCGGGCTTGGTTGTGTACTCATGCAAGGAGGACGTGCGGTCGCATATGGATCACGGCAATTACGGAATCATGAGCAACATTATCCAACTCATGATCTCGAGCTTGCTGCCGTGGTACTGGCTTTAAAGATGTGGAGACATTGCGTATTGGGAAATCTGGTTCATCTCTACACCGACCACAAAAGTTTGAAGTACATATTCACTCAGAAAGAGTTGAATATGCGACAACAGTGATGGTTGGAACTGATCAAGGACTATGAGATTGAAATTCATTATCATCCGGGCAAGGCAAATGTGGTTGCCGATGCACTGAGCCGGAAGTCTCATATTCATAATCTGACCTTTACGCCAATATAAGAGGAAGAACCAAGTCTCTACTTGGTTCCATATGGAGCTCTACATAACCTAGCCCTCATACTCACAATAAAAGAGGAGGTTATGGAAGCTCAAAAGCAAGACAAGGGCATGGCTCATATCAGAAGGAGGTTGAAGGACGGGGAGATGAAATGTTTCCAGTTAGATGAGGAAGACACCCTATGGTTCAAGGACCGGATAGTCGTACCCCGTGATATGAGGCTGCGGAAGAAAATTTTGGATGAGGCTCACTTATCCAAATTTTCTATTCATCCGGGCAGCAACAAGATGTACCAAGAATTGAGGACTAAATTCTGGTGGACCCGGATGAAGAGAGAGGTTGCTAAATACGTATCAGAATGTGATATGTGTCAGCGAGTTAAAGCCGACCACATGAAGAAAGCGGGAAGCATACAACCGTTAAGTGTTCCGGCATGGAAGTGGGAGTATATTAGTATGTACTTCATTGTTGGACTACCTCTCACGGCTAATAAGCATGATTCGATTTGGGTAATCATGGATCGGTTAACCAAATCAGCACACTTCATTCCGGTGCGTACCAAATACGGCGCCAAAAAGTATGCGGAGTTGTACATAGCATGAATCTTTTGCTTGTATGGAGTTCCCCGTACCATTGTCTCCGACAGAGGATCGCTGTTCGTGTCCCGCTTCTGGGAACAGATACACACATCCTTGGGAACTAAATTGATTCGAAGCTCCGCGTATCACCCTCAAACCGATGGGCAAACTGAGAGGGTGAATCAAATACTTGAAGATATGCTGAGAGCATGTGCCATCCATCACGGTAAGAGCTGGGATGATCACTTACCGTTGGCGGAGTTCTCATATAACAACAGGTATCAATCAAGTATCAAAATGGCGCCTTATGAAGCTCTCTACGGCCGGAAGTGCCGCACACCCTTGAACTGGTGTGAATCCGGCGAGAGAGTTATTTACGGGATTGATCTCGTAAATGAAGCGGAAGAGCGGGTACGGCTTATTCAAGCAAATCTGAAAGCCGCTCAGTCCAGACAAAAGAGCTATGCGGATAGGAAGCGTCGTCCTCTGGACTTCCATGTTGGGGACCACGTATACCTCCGCGAATCTCCTATGAAGGGCATTCACCGATTCGGAGTGAAAGGGAAATTATCTCCGCGCTTTATCGGTCCCTTCGTCATCATTGAAAGCTGTGGACCCGTAGCATACCGTTTGGAGCTGCCGGCAGCCTTAGCCGGAGTACATAACGTCTTCCACATATCTCAGTTGCGGAAGTGTTTGAAAGTTCCAACGGAAATGCTCACGGGAGACATAGCAGATTTTAAGCCGGACCTCACTTATGTTGAACGTCCAACCCGGATACTTGATGAGATGACTCGCGAAACAAGAAATCAGACGTTGCGATTTTTCAAAGTACTATGGGAAAATCACACGTCCGAGGAAGCTACATGGGAAAGCGAGGAGTATTTGCAACGCAATCATCCGGAGTTGTTAGAGGCTTATGTTGAGTAGTTGTCATCTCCACACTGTCCTTAATCATGAATCTCGGGACGAGATTCTTTTTAAGGGGGGAGGAATGTAAAAGTCCCAAAACTTGTAAATAGAAAACTTGAGCTATGAATAAAGTTGAGTTTCAATACAAGAAATGGGACTTACAAAAACTTTTGTTTACTCATGAAAGTGTTGGCATGTGCAATAAAACTTTGAATTCAGATTGAATTGAGAGGGTCACTTCAAAAAGAAGAAGAACATTTTCAAAAGAGGAAATTCAAACTGTTGTTTGAGAAGTTGTATTTGCAATGGCCAACTCAAAGATCAGAGGGCATATTTGAATTCCTCAGGTCCAAATTACGAGGGAGGCAAATTTTGAGCAAATTTGGAGGTGCCTTGATATGATTATCAAAGGGACTTGTAAATTTCATCCAAATTTGAATTTAAATTTGAAACCAAGGCACAACTGTCAAATTGCCAAATGACTTTTGAATCTGAGTACCAATGGCTGAATTTTGCACTAGGCCAAAAATTGGAGATCTTTTGGAGGAAGGAGCTGTGGGACCCCTTGTCATTGAGAGGAGGGAATTTACTTACTGCCTAAGTCTTCAGCTCCCTGTATCGGTTGAACCGAGCTGCTGAGCGAAGCTCCAGGCGCCACCAAGGGCAGACTGCTGCCACCTCCTCAACGAAGTGGCGGCGCTGGAGAGCTGCTCGTGGCTCCCTTAACTCTCGGCGTGATCCATCCCCAAGTGACCGAGTTCCCGTTCGCTGCTTCACCCCCGTGCAAGAAAGAAAATCGAGCCGCCGCTCATAGCCGCATCTGGTCCTTGATCGGGAAACAGCCAGGCTTGTGCCACAGCGCCTCCAAAGCCGAAAATTGACACCAGGGGACTTCCCTCTGCTCACTCCGCACAAACCCGAGAAGTTTTCGGCTGCCCCGACCAAGAACCGTGCATTCATGTGCTGACCGAGAGCTAAAACCCGAACGGGCTCGCGTGGACAGCCTACACCAGGCACTTTCACGCCCGAGCGAGGACATCCCCGGACGCGCCGGTGACCCGTACTACTCACCTCCAAACCTCAAGCAATTCCGTGAACCACCGAGCGAGAATTCGGGAAAACTTCGCCGGCGGCCCAGACCGATGATCCGGTATGAAAACCAAAAATTCTCATTTGTTCTTCGTTCTTAGCTCATCAAATCATGCACAAATAAACTAGACTGGCTAGCGATCCGATCCCCTTCACAACCCTAGCTAGAAACCCCGTGTTGGCGGCTAATTTCGGGCTTTCCGATCGGCGGCCATGGCGGGAACGCGCGGGCGAACGGTGACAACCGGGTTGCTGCCGTTTCCGAGCAATTTTGAGGCCATACCGAGCTTTCCTGATCTCCACTGATGCTTTAGAGCGAATCCGCCGAACTTTTGGCAGGCTAGGGTGCTCGGGCCACGGCACCGAAGCTGTACCCAAGGGTGCGCACGTCGCCGACCGGTTTCCGGTCACCAGCAGCCCGAGATCAATGCAGCATTGGATTGCTCGTCGCTGAAAACCCCCAGGCGGCAGGTACCGAGCCAGGAGATGGCCGGGAAGCCAACTCCGGCGAGCTCCGACGAATTTCCGGCGAGGGGGCGGTGCGGGAAGAAGGAAACAGCTCGGGGAAGAAGACGACCGGCGGGTCCCACATGTCAGTGGCGGAAAAAATTAAATCCCCGATCAGCTGCGGCGCGGGGATCCAGTGTGGTGGCGCGGGAAAAGTCCTGTGGCCCCGTCTGACGTGATTCCAGCGGCTGACACGTGTAGGAGGGACCCACAGTCAGAGTTTGAATGTTTCTCGATTTAATTTGAATTCCAGATTAAGTTCAAACTTTAGAACCTCATAACTTTTGCTAGGAAGCTCCAAATTTAGTGATTCAAAATGGGTTAGATTCAGGATGAAAAACCCTCTCGAAATATGCAACCCAATTTGCATGAAAATCAATATAAAATTCTGGGAAATTTTTTAAATAGTTTAAGAAAAAGAATTTTAGAGGGAGTTTGGCTCATCCAAAAATCCCCAAATTTTGCCAAAATATTCTTTAAGAAATAAGGAGAGTCCTTAAAAGTTTCAGCTCATTTAGAGTTGATTTAGTTAGGGTAATTCTGATTTCAAGTTTCTGCATTCAAATGAATACAGAAACATTTTCAGAGAATTTCCAAAACATGGAAATTCAGTTCTAGCCATTCCTTAGCTTTAAAAATCCTAGGAAAATTCAGGCATACTCCCTGAGCCATGTCTGAAATTATGGTTCACTTGAATTTGCATGAAAGTGCAAATTTATTCAGAAATTAATTCCTCTTTGCCTAAATGCTTAGGGAATTGTTCTGGGTGAACCACTTAGTGAAATATTCTGAATTTGGGTCCAGAGGGCTTTCTGGTGACAAGGAACTCACAAGAAAATTTCCAGCTCCATTGGAGCCCTAGATCAGTAGTGTTCTGTTCCACCAATTAGGTGATCACCACCCACGTGATGAACCTCACTTCTCACTTGAACAGAGTTCCAGTTTTAAACGTGCCTTTAACACTTGTTAGCAAAAGTTTTATAATTAAACATATATGCAGTTCATAACGCGTAGTGCTTAAACGTGGAAGAGTGGAGGAAAGGTGAAACTTGGATCAAGGAGCAGGAAGGCCAGTGATTAAGATTCCAGTCATCATCAGCAACTAACTTTATCTTATCTGACTTTAGTCACCTGCAAAATCAAGGCAAGCCCCGGTTTGCACTTAAGTTGTTTTTAAAGTTTTCCCTTTGTTCACTACATTTGGTCAAGGTTTGTATGTGCATTAGATCAAGGATGTTGATACTCCACTTGCAAAACCGAACATGAACCCTGAGGTCAAGGGTAGAATTGTGTCATCGCTGTAGAATAAGGCAATGCTGAATAGACTAGGGCATCCACTAGAAGACGAGTAGTTGGAATCTACTCGAGAGCTATAGTTTAAAATATCATAAGTGTGGTTGGGGAATGAAGCAAACTAAAGTTTACATTTCTAAAGATGAGACCGGGCAGCGGGGTTAGGCAGCGACAAGACGAGGTCTTGGTCGAGTAGCTATGCCTGTGTCGGTTAAGTACCGAAGAGTGTGCAGCCCCGCCGAGCAAGTTTTGAGTTGTGTACCGGATGCTTACTGATATATGGGAACCAGGAAACTGATGTACCAGGTTCACTGGGTTGTAGAGGCATACCACATTGTCTCGTTAGACCTATGAGCCATGGACAGCGCGACCGGTTCTACAGTCTAGTGTACTGAGAAAGGTTGCCACATACGACGTAATGAAGGACGCCAGAGTTGGGTCTTCAGAGGCGGGCGTATGTGTCGAGTTATCCGGGTAGTGTTTGATTCGAATCACCGTCCCTCACGGTTATGAGTACCGCTTGCTCACTGCGCTGTGACGTAGTAATCAAGTTGTGTGGAAATAGTTTGCAAAAGTACAATTGCTGTTATGATTATGTTAAGTTGCATGAAAACCCTGTTTGAAGTAGAGATAGAGCATACTAAAGTTATTTTTCCACCTTGGGACAAGTAACATTGGAATGAAACATTTCTTGTTTGATTGTGGAGTTCCAATGTTGCTGGGCGCAAGGTCACTACTATTATGGCTAAAACCTGAAAGTTAAGGATGAACTCGTAGGCGAGTCTTTTCGCAAATTACAGGATTAAGTCTTAGGTTACTTTCATGTAGAGTTTCATGTCTTAGGAGAGATGGTTAAGTCTTGCTGAGCCTTTATGCTCACTCTTGCTATATAAGTGGTTTTGCAGGTAAACCTCGATGCTATAAAGAAGGTTGTCCGGTGAGACTCGGGAACTTCCGAGTCATGTCACTCTTGGAGAACCTAGCAGCTGCCATGTCTTCGTGTGGCTAGCGAGAGGAGTCCGCGGTCTGGACCTCTTCTCGAGTGCTTCTTAGATACTCTACGTGAGCTGTTTATAGACTTCCGCTGTAGCTATTTATGTAAAGTATTTACAAAGAACAATTGTAAGCTTCCGCTTTGATTTATGTAATACATTGGTCCTTATATATGTGCTATTGTGTGCCGCATAACACGGCACCACCCAATGCGATACCCGGGCGAGGCGGCATGGCCCCGTGATCGAGGTCGGGCCCTCTCACGTCCTCTATGTCAAGTTGGTGGACGGTGCCGGGCCTAGGGTTTGCCCGCCGCGCATTAGTAGGGTTCCGGGGCTTATTTCCCCGGAAGTTGCGTTGCAACTCCGCCGCCTTGCCTCTCCAGACAACTGCTGGCGAAGTGTCCTGGACGACAACATTTGTAGCATGTGGCCGCTGCATGTCTGGTGCTTGGAGGACGAAAGCCCGGCATGCGCTGCTGAGGTGCATACGCACGCGGCATCGCCCGCTGCTGCTGTTGTTGCTGCGGAGGTGGTACTGGCAGTGCCAGCCTGAACGCTGGTGGAGAGTAAGGCCGACTGCGGAATGGCATCGACCTCTGTGGTGGCTGCCAGCGTGGACCCGATGGTGGGCGATTCACCATCCGAAATTTCTGAGAAGGACCGCCTCCTTCTCCGCTGCTTTGCGGCGCGCTTCGCTTCCTGTCCGCTGCCGCCAACTCCTTGCCGGAGTCCTCCTGAACAATCGCAGCATCAATTATATCGTTGAGGCTGCCGCGATTGAACATCGCCAACTTGTCTTTCAGGAGCGGGTTAAGCCCCTGGTAGAAGTGATCCCGCCGCTTTTCATCAGTATCGGCATGATACAAAGCGTAGAGCGCGAGATCGTTGAACGCCCTGGAATATTCCAGCGCGTTTTGGCTCCCTTGTTGCAGGCGTAGGAATTCCTGCGTCTTCCTCTTCATGATACCCGGTGGTATGTGATAGGCCCTGAAGGCTGTCCGGAACTCCGTCCAGGTCATAACTCGGTCGGTGGGCTGTGAAGCACAGTAGTTCGCCCACCACGCGCTCGCGGATCCCTGGAGCTGTTGGACCGCAAACTGAATCTTGTGCTGCTCACTCACTTGGAGCAGCCCAAACTTCATCTCCATCGTGCGGAGCCAGTTGTCCGCATCGAGGGGTTCATACACCCGTGAGAATACCGGGGGATGAGTTGCTAGAAAGTCGGAGTAGGAGCTCTGTTGGCGCTCCTCACGATCTTGACGCCTCTCTGGTCGAGACATATTTGTGATGAGAGTTTGCAGCAACTCCGTGTGCTGCTGATGAGAACCCGCCATTGCCGCAACGATGTCGGCCAATGTAACCGTTGGCGGTGGCGGTGGCGTTGTTCGCTGTTGCTGCTGTTGTTGTCCCGAGGAGTCCTCGGGAGGCTGTTGGGAGGTTTCTCCCCCTTGACTAGAACCCCCAACGTCCGGGTTGGCACGAGTACGAGTCATTCTGAAATTTAAAACAGCAGCGATCAGCACATGTCATACTTAAAATTCCATATGAAACAGTAGGTATTTGAAGTGACGCATCAATAATTTGCACAACATTCACATATATTGATAAAGCATAAACTTTATACAAGATACATTATTCTTGGGTCTCCGAGAAGTCATGCTCATGTCGTCACCAACTATACATACGCTACTGCCTACATGACATGTCACTGGTTACAAAAGTTTGGGTTACACTTCTCTTTTTGCCCTACTTGGCAACGGTAACCTCCTACTCGGAGTAGAACTCGACCTCCTGTGGGTCGTCCTCCTCCGGTACCTCTGCTGGTGGCTCCGGATCTACAACCTCCTCTCCCATCTCGCGTTCTCCCATTGCCGGAAGACCAAAGACCACGGGTACGGCGCATACCACCGGTATGCCCATTACCGGAGGTACGAGGTTCTGCAAAGCGTGCACCTCATCCATGGCCTGGTTGTAGTCATCTTCCCAGCCTTGCCCTTCCTCAATAGCGTCATCCCGCTCTTGAGTAAGGACCTCGTTCTGCTGGGTCAGAGCCTGCACCTGCTGTTGTAAAGCCGTGATGTTGACACGGCTTTTCTTCTTCGCCTTCTTGAGACGATGCAACTGATTTTGCAGTTCGTTCAGTCGCTTGATCGTCGGAAGGAGCACATTGCGGAGTGCACTGTGAGCACTCTCAAAATGGTCTCCACGGCTTGTGCTCTCCTTGAGCTTTGCAGTGAGACACTCCGTACGAACAGCTTGGCTGTCCATCACGGCCTTTCCCGCCCTCATCTGGAGGCTGAGGTTCGTCTCCGCGGGGTTGTACCTTGGGCAACCCGGATCTGTTGCCTCTATGTACCTCCTTTCCCACACATGATGAGCCCATCCCTCCACCGGAACAAGCGTGTATGGAGTGCCCTCCATATCTCTCACGTGCAGTTGGCAGAAGCGCGACATGGTGTCGTGGGCTGCCACTTGCCACATTCCCTCCGGTTGTCTACTTCTCACCGTAACGGTGAACGGCGCCCAACCGGGTGGCGTAGGCCCTGCAGGAAACTCGACATGCATTGTCCATGTCTTGTTCCCCTACTCGCTTTATTCTTTGGCGACGTACTGCGGCATCTTGTCATACCCGAAATATTGAAGCATTTGCCTCAATGCTTCCGGGTAGCCGCTGTGGTGAGAACAGTGGGACACCACCCAACCGTTCTCTAATTGTTTATCCACTGTCATCTGTAGAAACATATTTGAGAAATGTCAAATATTTATTTGAACAGTAAACCATTGAGTTATAACATAAAACATGTCATTGAACTCATAAGACTTGGAATCAGAGTTCAAAATTAAACAAATTTGACTGCTGATCTGCTGTCCCACATAACAGCCCTGACCAGTTTCCATGTCAACCTGATTTAGGCCATGCTAAAGCAAAACCAATTCTGGAGCTCAACATCAAAGTTAAATATAACTTCAATAGATTTCCAGAAAGTATTTGCTTGGCCTAAGATCTGTCCTGGTTCAAAAGTTATGTGATGTCGAAGTTGGTATAATTTCTGGAGAAAATTGGACAGCACCTCCCTGCTTGAGGTACTGATTTGATCCAAGAATTCCAGTTAATTCTACTCCCAATCTGACATAACTTTCTATTAAAAAGTTGTAACCCATCTCATAAACTTTTCATAACTACCTCATTTTCTAATTTTGGATTTTTGTGCAGGAAGTTGTGCTCAATTTACAGAGGGTTACAGATTGTATTTGCTCTCCCTGTTTTCTGGACAGTTTCAACTCTACTGCATCTTTCGATTGGTTAAGGGATGAAACACCTCTGGCCCTCAACAGAAAAGTTGTAAAGCTCTCCCAAATCTTTCCAGAGATGTATCATATGACCCAAAACTCGAAAGTACTCAACCTCTAACCTCTGATTAACTTCAGCCTTCTATCAGCTGAAAACAGGGGACTCTGTCCTTAATAGCCTATAAGTTGAAAACTAGTTAACTTTGAATATCCTGATTAAGGGAAGGAGTTACATCAAGTTTTAGTACTCTGGATTAAAACTTTCAAGATTTACAATGAAGTTGCTCATTTATTGGGGTGTGACGTTGATGCGCCACCAGATCATGTCGGTACTACGTCCTTACAAAGAAAAACCTATACCGGACTTAGCCTGCTTCATTAGTTCAGTGGCACTAAGCGTCACTCGCACACGAATGCTACACATCTACCGTTTCGTGGTTAGACTACCTGCAGATAACTCACACAATCGTCAGACTCGGCTGCACACCGAGCCCGGTATCCATACAGTTCATACACCCGGCCGTCATCACTCGCCCGGATGTTCTCAAGCCAGACACGCCTTGAGTTATGTGTTCACGTTACTGACCACGTGACGGGGTCTCCCATATTGCACCACGCACGCCAGGGACATACGTTGCTCGAATACCCCAAAACGACATGAAGAGTCGTAAAGGATATTAAAGCGGGTCGGGTTACCTGCCACCTGTGGGGCTCCACCCTTCAGCTTGTGCGCACTGGTGGACAGCGCTTACGTGCACCCCCCAAGACATAAAGCGTCCCGAGATGCACGATTTTCTGACATAAGCAGATAGGTTAGTATGCCACTTTCTACACACTAATAACATCCTTATATGGGCTACTAACTTGTTCCTCACAGGATTTTTGAAAAAGAGGACCTTTGTAGTGCGTTAAACCTCAAGCGAGCTCTGATACGAACGCTGACACGACCCCATGGTCTTGTCGAGCCAGGATCACACTGAAGGGTTCTGCATTGCACAGCACCGAATAACACACATCAAAGGTACAAAGCGGAAGCAAAGTTTTATTACATAAAGAGGTTTATGAACATTTGTACAAAAAAATATGTTCAGTCTACACTCACGGGTGTAGACTACGCATCGAGTTCACGTTCAGCCCGTGAACGTGTCCCCGCTAGCACGCACACACACTAACACGGCGGCGTGCACGACTCCCACTCGATGGGGTTCCCCTCCTGGGGTTCCGTCTCCTCCTCGGGAGTCCCTTCCTCATAGAACCCTGCAAAAGCTTCAAACACAAGCAGTGAGCACGAAGGCTCAGCAAGACTGACCCGCCTCTCCTAAACATGAAACTTCTACACGGAGGGTGATAGGTTACATGAGGCAAAATAAGTTACAAGGACTCGCCTAATTAGTGGGACCTTACTTTCAAGTTTTAGCAGTAGGTTATGGAGAACCTTACGCTAAGGCACATGTGAGAGCCTCAATCAAACAAGAAACGCATTTCTCTCATGTACTTTGCCCAAAGTTGAAAAGAACTTTAGTTAGCTCTAAACTACAGCAATTCATTAGCAATCAAGTGCATCTTTCAATCAGCAACATTTTAACATGTATCTAGCCTGTTCTTTCTACGCCACGGTACAGTGAACAAGTGGTACTCACTGACCGCGAGGGAAGGCGATTATAATCGATTTACACCTGCAGGGTTACCCAAATAACACGTCACATACGCCCGTACTCGATGTTGCCTACAACAACCATCACGTACGTCGTACGCAACCACCTTTCACCCGTTAGCCAAATATTGAACCGGTCCTATCGTCCCGAGCAAGAGGTCTCTGCACACGGATCTCAGTGCCACCAGCCGATTTACACCTCAAGCTCTCAACCTACCCTCTGAACGACAGGCAATGCCTCAATACCCAGCTACCCGTGTTACATCGGTTTCCCAGTTCCCATATAGCCGGTAGGTCTTCGGTACTGTTCTAGCTTGTTCAACAGGCCCGCACACAGCTCGGTCCTCAATCGACGCAAGCGGAGCTATAGCGCACAGGCCCCAAAATCCTGCTGCCCTTACTCTCCGCTTGGTCTCATTTTTCTTGCCACATGTTTCATTTGCTATTTTTTTACCCGAGCGATGTGCCTCTAGCCTATTCTCGCGAGTAGTTCCAACTACTCAACTTGTACCGAATCCTACTCTATCTTAGCATTGCAGTGGCTAACGAGGTTTTCAATCCTAATCCCAACCCATGATTTTCTTGGCTATGCATTTGGTTTTCAAACAAGACTCTAATGCAGGAAATAAGTGAGGCTCAAAGAAAGTGCTCAAAACAATAAAAATTTGTAAACAGGTTAATGCAAACCGGAGCTTGCCTTGCTGCTCTTGATCGTATGATAGCTGCTCTTCTGAAGCAACGAAGTCTAAGATTTCGGGTTCCTCCTCGACCTTAGCGACTACATGAGATAACAAGTACATGTATTAATTTAAATGCATTTGGTTGAAATTTAAACGTGTAAAGTTTATAAGTCTCACTAGGCAGACCCAATGACTCTGAAATTTTTATTTTGGTTTGGTTACAACCTAAGTAGGGACTTGGCCAAGTTTTAGTTGCAGCCAAGCTCAATTGAGCTCTCCACAAATAATTATGCACTTGACCTTAATTGGAGCTCTTAGGGTGTTCTAGGAATTTTCATGGAGCAAGCCATGACTTTATGAAAACTAGATTTTTAGAGGGTTCTAATGGAGTTGGTCTCACTTAATTTGAAGATTCCTAGCTAAAGATATGAGCTAAACAATTTCAGAGAAATTCTGAAAATGTTTCTGGATATTTTCTATTTTCTCTGGAACAGATTCATTAATCACACCATTAGGTGGATCAAATGAGCTCAATTGGATATAAAATTTTTATGGTATTTCAGGGATATTTTGCTGAATATCCCAGTAAAATTTCAGAATTTTCCTCCAAAGGATTCTCTAGTTAAAATTCTAAACAGTTTAAACATTGAAGAATTAATTCTGGAGAAATGAGGATTTTCATGAAGTGAAACTTGATTTGCTGGAATGTACTCAGAGAGCTGAATCCAACAAGACTTTGTTCACTCGATTTGGAGTTTCCTAGCTAAAGTTATGAGGATTTGAAGTTTGAATGAAATCTGAAAATCGGGAAAATGTTTAAATCTGCCGATGGGACCACGGTCGCACGTGTTGGGCGCTGAGGCGATGGCACACCGGGGTCCACGGAATTTTTGTGCGCCAGCACACCGGATCTGATCCGCAGACTGATCCCAATTTAAAATCCGAGCCGCTGACGCATGGGCCACCGGGCTTCTTCTACCTCCTGACGCTCCCTCGCGCGCGCGCCGCCTCCCCTCGCCGGAGCAGAACCGCAGCTCGCTGGATTGCCGCTGCCGGCCACCGCACGGTCTGAGACTCGCTGCCAGGGGGTTATCGACATTGAGGAACACGTCTGTGGGTTTAGTTCGAGCTGGTGGTGACCGGAAATACCCCGGCGACGTGCGGCGGCCTCGGTTGAGGTTCGGCGCCGTCGGCCGTGGTTTCTAACCCTCCAAGAGCACGAACAAACGGCTCTACAGCATCAGTACACATCAAGGAAGCTCGTCATGGCCTCAAAGGTGTTCAGAAATGGCGGAAAGTTGGTCGGCACCATGCGACCGATAGTGCCCGCCATGAATGCCTTTGATCGAGCTTAAAATCCGTCACTCCTAGCCGGTTTCATGCAACGGATGCTAAAAGAAAAATGATGGCCGGCGAGTCCAGCGTCTATTTGCAAGATTTGATAACCTAAGAAGGATCAGAGAGCGGAAATTTGAAGAAACCATACCGGAAGCTCTGGTTGGGGTCGCCGGAGAAAAATCTGGAAATTCTCGGTGGATGCTTCACGGTTTGCTTCAAGAATCGGAGGAGAGCAGCACCAACCTAGCACGCTCCCGTGGTCTTGATTGCTTGACCATGAGAACCCTGTGGAGGGCTGTCCACGATCACCCGATCATCGGCTCAAGCTTGATCGCCGCTATGGCGGTCGTTTTCGGGCAAAGAAGGCCGGCTCGCTTGTTTCCGGGTCGGAAAGGTGGGTGCGGAGCTCAGAGCAGGGTGTAGCATCTCGGGGAGGAGAGGGTGTGAATGTTTCACCATTCTCCCGATCAGTCCGAGCAGCGGAGGGAAGAACTTCGGCTCAGTGTTCTTGCGAGGGGGAAAAACAGCGAGGGGACCTCGGCAGAGGCGTGGAGCGCCTTAAGAAGGGCTCAGCACCGACCTGGCTCGCGCGTGGGCGAGCAGCTGGTGGCGCGGCAGCTCCCCCTCGGTGGCGCCGTCTGATGAAGCCCGAAGACCCGAGTGAGGGAGTTTCAGTCGGTTGAATCTCTTCAGTGGCTGACATGTGGGTCCCACTTCCTTTTTAACCTCTGAACATAACTCTCTATTACTCTTGTAAACAGTAATCCCCACAATGCCCATGGTGATTTGAATTATCTACCCCTGAGCCATTTGAATTGGTTAGAATTCAAATTGGGTTTGGTTTGACTAAATTTTCAACACATATTCAGTTTGTAATTCAAATAAAGATTGAATTTGCTAAACTTAGCCCATGTCAAGATCAACTCCAAATGGAGTGAAAATTCGTGTGTGAGCTCACAAAAATGTGCTGAGTAAGAATATGCCTCCCATTTTTGAATTCAGGGGATGAAAACAGTTTGAATTTGAATTTGAGTTCAAACCACCCTCTTTCTAGTTATAGCCAAAAGGACCTCAAAAAGATTTTGAATTTGGGTGAACCTTGGCATGGACATTCCTAGTAAGGTGTAGGAGTTTTTCATATGTCCAGCCCCTATATGATGCATGTGGGAAATGCTACTTTTGCATTGTGTGAGTTTGTTCTCTAATGATCATGTTGATGGTGGTTACTTGCTCTTTAAATGTGTTCATCAACTTTCTTCAAATGAAGTGTGTGTGTGGTGTGATGAGCACCTTGAGTATGTGCCCAAAAACTGAGGCCCTTACAGAAACCATACCGGAAGCTTGTGTTGAGGCCGCCGGAGCAAAATCTGGAAATTCTCGGTGGATGCTTCACGGTTGCTTCAAGAATTGGAGGAGAGCAGCACGGTGGCCGCGCGCTTCTGTTGCTGCTCTTGCTGGCCCGTGAAAGCCCCTGTGGAACGCTGTCCACGAGCGCCCGACATTCGGCTGAGGTTAGTGTCACACCCGGTTTCTTCGAAGAACAACCGAGTGAATATCACATGTATGCCAGGATCATTTTCTCATACATGTGATGACAAATAGTGAAGCATCATTTATTACAAGCCAGGTGTAGAATATAAATAAGTCTTACATAGCATATATCTCGATGGACGATAATAAGTTCATAACAAGTAAATAAAATAGCAGCGGAATATTATTCTTGTGGGCTCCGTCACAGGCGTTGCCCGGGGGACTCCATGAACCTAGAAACCTTCTTCGGGTCCAAAGTCTTGATCATTAAACACCACTTCATTATCTTGACCTGAGCAGCAATATAAACCAACAAATATGCAAGGTTGAGTACCGATGGTACTCAGCAAGTGTGGGAAAGTTATGTCATGCATGGCTAAAGCAAGGAGAGGTTGAACTCATGGTTAAAGCACTACGCAATTAATACCTATCACCTTAGCTTATTAAGCACCTACATTACTACACAGGTGAAATGGTCCCAATCTCCCATCCCATCATTATAATCAAATGACCAAATCCTCAAATTCCAATGTTAAGCTCCCCGCTTAACATCCTCAACTTCCAAAGCCATCAATCTTCTAATCATGAATAAGTCCAAGCCGCTCTTGACCGTGAGCACGGCTGGCATGACAGTTTTTGACTCTGCAGAGTTTGTACCACTGTACCCACATGTAGTGATTTCATCCCCCGTTGCCTGGTGGACTAAAAGAACCTCCATTATGCCAGTGGCTACGAACCACATTCGCACTTCCCAGGTGTGTAGCCAGGAGATCACTACAAAGCCTTTACAAAGGGATTCCCGACGAGCGTGGGCCCACTGAGGTTTCACCCCTAACAGCATACAAGAGGCTCCAACCCCGCTGCAGTGGCCCCCTCTTGAGGCCTTGCGGTTAATATGGTAGTCCAGCTGACACCTATTCCCCGCACCATCCAACACACCCATACTACGCCGGGGATACACCTAATTAATTGGCCAAGCTGCCCCATCTCAGCATGTGGTTGGCACGGTAAAGCCAGGTTACATGCTCCATGAACCGGTCCTTAGGATCCAGGCAAGTACTAAACACAAACCCGAGTCTCGTGCACCCAGAACCAACCAAAACATCCAACTTGCCTTGATCCCTACCTCTACATAACTCATAATATCTCATTCAAAAATAAGGTCAACAAATTGATGATATCACATCCCACTTATCCCATTCTAAGCATGGCTAAGCATAAGTAATATGAATGAATGACATAATAAAGCAAATCCCAATCCAAGCTACAAGGAAAACAAGGTAATGCAATTCTAGGGAAACTTCCTAGCATGGGTTTCATATTTCAATTGACAATGCAAATAATTCTATCTACACATCCTAGCATAGGATCAAAGTGGTCAAGGACACTTGCCTTGTTCCTGCTGCTCTGGGAATGGGTAGTTCTGATCTTGGAAAGGAAGAACTTGCTCTGGAGCAGGTTCTACTCATACCATGACACATAGCAAAAGAAAACAACAATCCATAAGACATAGTTCACACTCCACTCATTCACATTTATGAAAGCCATTCACATTTCTATGTGTTGTGGTTACTCTATGTGTGTTGATTTTGGCTTACATGCACTTTTAAACATGTGCATATGATTTCTACTTTTGTATTCATATTTATGTTTGCATACTATATATGAGTTTCCAATTTAAGTAAATTCCTTATATTCAATTTATACACCTTTTAGCTATCAAGTGTGCATGGAGGGTATTTTCCTACTCCAAATGTGTCTTCAGACCTTCTACCAACCCTAAACTGAATTCTTTGGATTTTGAAAACTTCATTTATCATTTTCTAGTTATTCATACC
The DNA here is from genome assembly GCA_030760725.1 of Neostapfia colusana. NCBI lineage: Eukaryota > Viridiplantae > Streptophyta > Magnoliopsida > Poales > Poaceae > Neostapfia > Neostapfia colusana. The sequence continues at coordinate 94,127,663 of JASWHV010000007.1, read as the reverse complement.
TAGCTTGCTGTATTTTCAGATTTATTTCCTATGCCTAAATGTGAACTTTATTATGAAAATAGTAAGACACCTCATCTAAACAGAATAGGTTTTGGGTCTAAAATATTAAATAATATATTTTTGAATTTCTCCTCTGATGTGAACTATTTTACATTTATTTTACTAATTTTCAGAATTATTCTCTACTTAAAAATGTGTCCCTATAACTAATAAATGTGAATAATCAATTAGACAGATTCATTTCAGCCAAAAATCTATTTTTATCTCACTCCAAAGTTTTCCAAGTACTAGGAAAGTTTTTAATTTGAATTTACAATGTGTTTGTCCCACCTTTTAAATTTTAAGCACTAATCACATATTCAAATTCCTAAATTTAATATCACATAGGGTTAAAAAGGTAAACTCACCCCACTATAGGGTCTATTATATTATTTAAAGAATTTCCAGGGGTCTAACTACACAAAACAGAGGGGTTTTCCTAATTTTTATTAAGTCCAGGGGCTAAAACTGATTTTTAAATGAATTTACATGATTTTCTGAAATTCCAGGGGCTAGATCAGAAGTTTCCGGGGCTAGCTCGTATTTTCCGAGAACCCCAGGGGGTAGCATGTAAGAATCCTGGCCTTTATAACGCGGGGATAACGTGGACCGTCCGATTTAAAACAGACGGCTGAGATTATAACGTCGAACCGGTACGCGGGGATTTAAATTCTACCGTGCGATTTAAAATAGACGGCGCACAAGTGGCCACGTCGCTCTGATCGAGCGCGGGCGGCGCTGCCCGTCGGCGGGAGGTGGCGATCTCACCGGAGAGTTTCGGATCTTCGTCAATTCTTCCTAGAACTGTGATTTTATGGCATAGATCGGTAGAGGGGAGGTCGGGGATCTCACCTCGGTGGTTTTCTTGAGCTCGGAGGTTCTGGAAAGCGGTCGGCGACGAGGTCCGAGGTGAATTCACGGCGAGGCTCGTCGGCGCTGTATTTGAAGCGCAAACCACCGAGTTTTCTGCACCTGCACGTTAGATCAGAAATCCCGAGCGAAAATCGAGCGAAATTGGCCGGAGTAACTCGGGTTCTCACCGGAAGGAAAAACTGCGGATCGTGGGGAAAATGGGGAGATGCCAGGGTTTAAATAGCCGGGGAAGGGCGGCGGGTTTGTTTAGATCGAGTTGGAGCCTTCTGGGACCGGGAATCGGGCTGACGGACGCGGAAATCCGGTCGGTTACGATCGCGCGCGCGCGGGGAAAAGTCCGGGGTCGGCGCGAGCGGGGGGTTGGGGATGACATGTGGGTCCCGCCTGTCTGTGAGAGGGAAACAGGCGCGCGGCTGCGGGCTGGCGCGGGGGTGAGTTGGGCCAGCTGGTGGGTTTTGACTCACTGGCCGGGGGTTTTATTTTTTCCTTTTCTTTTTCTTTTTCATTTCTGTTTTGAGTTTAATTTGAATTCCAGTTTGAATTGAATTTTTGCAACACATGCAATACGTCCAAAAATTTTTAAATTCCCCTCTTAACAGGATTTTGGGGTGTTACAGTTAGGTCACTAATGTGGCGATCGTTCTCGGGCAAGGGAGGCCGGAACTCGCTTGTTTCCGGGTTGGGAAGGTGGGTGCGGAGCTCAGGGCACGGTGTAGCAGCTTGGGGAGGAGAGAGTGTGTGTGTTTCACCGTTCTCCCGATCAGTCCGAGCGGTGGAGGGAAGAACTTCGGCTCAGTGTTCTTGCGAGGGGGAAAAACAGCGAGGGGACCTCGGCAGAGGCGTGGAGCGCCTTAAGAAGGGCTCAGCACCGACCTGGCTTGCGCATGGGCGAGCAGCTGGTGGCGTGGCGGCTCCGCCTCGGTGGCGCCCTCTGATGAAGCCCGAAGACCCGAGTGAGGGAGTTTCAGTCGGTTGAATCTCTTCAGTGGCTGACATGTGGGTCCCACTTCCTTTTTAACCTCTGAACTTAACTCTCTATTACTGTTGTAAACAGTAATCCCCACAATGCCCATGGTTATTTGAATTATCTACCCCAGAGCCATTTGAATTGGTTCGAATTCAAATTGGATTTGGTTTGACTAAATTTTCCACACATATTCAGTTTGTAATTCAAATAAAGTTTGAATTTGTGAAACTTAGCCCATGTCAAGATCAACTCCAAATGGAGTGAAAATTGGTGTGTGAGCTTACAAAAATGTGCTGGGTAAGAATATGCCTCCCATTTTTTCAAACCACCCTCTTTCTAGCTATACCCAAAAGGACCTCAAAAAGGTTTTGAATTTGGGTGAAACTTGGCATGGACATTCCTAGTAAGGTGTAGGAGTTTTTCAGATGTCCAGCACCTATATGATGCATGTGGGAAATGCCACTTTTGCATTGTGTGAGTTTGTTCTCTAATGATCATGTTGATGGTGGTTACTTGCTCTTCAAATGTGTTCATCAACTTTTTTTCAAATGAAGTGTGTGTGTGGTGTGATGAGCACCTTGAGTATGTGCCAAAAACTTAGGCCCTTACAGTTTACTAGTTTTGCTTGCCACCCTTGTCACTGGGAAAGTTAATGAGTCGGGTATGGTTTTTGCCTTTATGCTTCGCTGAGTCCATGGGATACGGGAAGCGAGATAAATGTGTCTAGCTAACTGCACTCGTATGAATAATGAGAAACGGATATTGTTAATGAACATGAATTGGAGGGAGATCTTGACAAGGTTGGTTTGTGGATGAGCTAGAATGAGATGGTGGTTACTTGCCGTAGATCTAAGGACCGGTTCATGCGAGCACATACCGGGATAACAGTGCTACCACAAGGCCAAGTATCGGTGTGGCTAAGCTGAGTAATTTGGTAAGTTACTAGATTGTTATGAACAGTGGAAGGCGCGGGGAATGGGAGTCGAGTGAGGACTGCCCTTGGAACTGCATGACACAAGAGGGGCCCCGTGGGTGGGAGAATTGGAGATTCTAGCCTGCCGGTGAAACCTTAGTGAGTCCATACATCTAGTAGCCCCTTTGTAAAGGATATTTTGTGATCTCTTGGTCATACACCGACGGATGTGTACTCGTATAATGGAGGTTCTATAGTCGCCGACGGGTGACGAAATCACAAACTTGTGGGTAAAGTGGAACAAACTCTACAGAGTCTAAAACTATCATGATAGCCGAGCTTACGGTCACGAGCGCCTGGACAACTCACATAATTAGATGGGATAGTTTTTGGGATGGTTTTGGATGGTAATTGGTTCGGTTTTGGTTTGGTGTTTGGATTTGGTTTTCGGGACTGTTGAGTTCGAGTAATGAGATTGGTTCACTACAGGAATCGGGACTATAGACGACGGCCGGAAACCGTCGTCAATAAGGACACTACCGTCGTCAATAAGTTATTGACGACGGTAAAAGTTTATAGACGACGGTTTTCAGCTGTCGTCAATTATTAGTCGTCAATAAGTTTATTGACGACGGTAACCGTCGTCAATAAATTTATTGACAACAGCTAAATCTAGCTGTCGTCAATAAACTTATTGACGACAGCTAAATCAGGTTGTCGTCAATAAGCTTATTGACGACGGCCAGGAAACCGTCGTCAGTAACCGTGGCTTATTGACGACGGTTTACACTAGGCCGTCGTCAATACTAATGGCTTATTGACGACGGCCAAGTACCAGAAACCGTCGTCAATAAGCTTTTCAATTTTTTTTTTAAAACAGAAAATCCTGCCCTAGCTTCGAGGCCAGCCCTGGCTCGATGGCCAGATCACAGGCAATCAAAATATACATCACAGAATTGCATAAAAACACTATACGCACGCCACACTACCCTACGCTACCCCGACCGCTGCCACCGGAGTCCAGGAAGTCGTCGTGCGCTCGTCCAAACGCTGGTTGCTGAGGGGATGGAGTTTCCTGAGCCCGCGTCGCCGATCCCTATGATGTACATGTATAGTTAGACAAATTAGAAGTTCACAAATGTGTATATGATTAAATAAACTCATTACAAGTTAAAATTGAGCAAGTTAGCTAGATTTGGCTATGTTTGAGTAAGTTTGCTCATATTTTACTAAGTTTGAGAAGTATGGACTAGTAGTGTTTGTGTTTGAGCTAGTTCAAAAAGTTTTGGCTATGTTTGAGTAAGTTTGGTCATATTTGACTATAGTTGAGTAAGTTGTACCATATTTTACTCAGTTTGAGGATGTTTAACTAGTTTTCTCTAAGTTTAAGTAAGTTTGATCAAATTCAACTAAATTTGAGCAAATTTAACTAGTTGCAGCTATTATGAGAAATTTTGTACCTGTGCTCCTGACGTCGGCCGCTGTGGTAGCTGTATCAGTGGTGGCGCCCACTGAGGAAAGACAACGGGTTGTCCTGTGGCCATAGCCTGCAAATATGAAGTAAATTATTATATATGTCATTTATATATTAGAAACGTTGAGTACATTGATCTGAACTTACCTGCATGGCAGTTTGCAGCTGTAGCATGTACGAGTGTTGATACTCGTCCCTAGCCCGGAGCTCGGCTGCCTGCCTCTCGTTCGCGAGCCTCAGCGCTTCCTGCGTCCTCTGGAGCTCCTCCTGGACACTCTGGAGCTCCAGATCACGGCTGCCACGCCTGCTGGATCCACCCTGCGATGAAGAGGCCCTCGAGTAAGACCGCGCCTCCCTCGAGTCTACTACTCCATCGAAGATGGCCAACCTACACAACGAAGTAAGAGTATTAAAGTTTCGTATCTCGAAGTTAATGAAAGTAAATGAAAACAACAGAACTCACCGGCCGTGAGGTTTACCGCCACCGCTTGCATAGGCGGCTTCAGGTACGATCGGCGAGTTCTGCCAATCGTAATCATCGCCTCGAAGCCTCCGCACCTCCTCCCCATACTTTTCCTGAAAACCCCACCCTTCAATTATTTAAAACCGGAGGGAGTACCAACTAAACATTTGCTTAGCTTTAAAAACAAAAAAAAAGATTGGCCTTACACTAGATTGAATTAAAAACAAGACTATATATATTTGTGAAGTTCAAGAAGCAAATGTCCATATGCTGCATGCATGCATGGCCTCTTTATTCTCCACTAGTTAGCTGCAGTTATACTTGTCTGCGACCGCTAATAATCTGTTAAGGATAGCTTACTCCAGGGTTGACAGACAAAGAATGGCTTGAGTGAAAGTAGGAGTGGCACAAGACGGATTGAAAGAACAACTTATATGTATCATCCAAAAAATGCTTACCAAGCTAAAATAGCTTATTATTAAGAACAAGAACTACCTAAAAATCTTCTTCTGTATCCATAAATATTGACTTCTCTCCATTTCTTTTATAAACGAGTGAGGAATAATAGTTAGGGCTACTTTGCCAATTGTTGACAATGGCAATGATTTCATTGGGTAAAGACAATGGCAGCTTGAACAAAAAAACAAAGCTAAGGTGGAAATGGTGTCCTCTTCAATAGGTGAGTAGAGCTAAGGTGTTTGCATCTTCAAGAGGTTGTGAGCTCACTGGTTGTGTAACCTAATAGAGTGGCTGGCAACAACAGATTTATGTGTGGGTGATCCATGGCAGGCTTAACATCAGATGGTGCATTGTAGTGGTGTGTTATACATGCGTATCTAGCAATACCTAGTTGAGATAAGCTGGTTTTGTCATTCGATAATGTAGAATGAATGAAAATCCAAACATATGGACAACAATGACTGATGCAGTTCAAACGATAAATGAAAAAAGGTAAACAGAAATTTCTAACCTGCAGATGACGAGAAAGATGATCGCCGGTGGCCGGCGGCGCGGCCCCGGCAAAAGCCGGGGAGAGGCCGGAGGGGAGGGGGAGGGGACTTACCTCGGCCGGAGACGGGGGGCGGCGGTGGCGGGGACGGGCGGCGGCGACCGGGACGGCGGCGGCGGCGACCGGGGGACAGCGGCGGCGGCGACCGGTGCGAGTTGGGAGGCGGCGACCGGCGGCGGGGACCGGCGGCGACCGGCGGCGGGGACCGGCGGCGGCGGCGACCGGCGGCGGCAGCGGGGAACAGCGGGGAGGGCGACGAGACTGATCACGCGGCGCGAGTCGGGAGGCGGCACTGTGGCCGCCTCCCGGCTCGCGTACGGGTTATATGTCCAGTAATTGACGACGGTGACAGGTCACCGTCGTCAATAACTTCTCGGGTGGGCCCAAAATTAGTTAAATACGACGGGCGCCGTCGTTAATAATTTATTGATGACGGTTCACGTTCAGCCGTCGTCAATAACTGTGTTATTGACGACTGTGCTAGGTCACCGTCGTCAATAACTCCTCGGGTGGGCCCGAATTTAGTTAAAGACGACGGGCACCGTCGTCAATTATTTATTGATGACGGTACTCGCTCAGCTGTCGTCAATAACTGTGTTATTGACGACGGTGCTAGGTCACCGTCGTCAATAACTCCTCGGGTGGGCCCGAATTAAGTTGAAGACGACGGGCACCGTCGTCAATTATTTATTGACGATGGTACTCGCTCAGCTGTCGTCAATAACTGTGTTATTGACGACGGCTTTTTCTAGCCGTCGTCAATAAAATTAAAGACGACGGCCCCGTCGACAATAAATCTGGCCGTCGTCAATGATCATTTTTCCTGTAGTGGTTGCATGACTGTTGAGTCATGGCAACGAGATTTGGTCTCGGAATGAGACGGAATTGAATATGAGATGAAATGGTAGTGAATACGAGATGGTATTCATGAGATGGTAGTGAATACGAGATGGTATTTATGAGCAAAGTTGAGAAAGATTAATGTCTGGTTGAGACATGGAAAGGGATGAATCATAATGGAGGTATGTTAATGTTTAAATACATGTTGGGATTATATTCACTTAAAGCTAAGTTGCTGTTTTTATCGTGTTTTGAGAAATAAACTTTGCTTTCTGCAATGAGCCTTTTTATACCTTCCTTGCTGTGAGCTACATATAATATTTTCCCGCACTTGTTGTGTACATCATGTACTCAAACTTGCATTATTACTTCATCATCAGCAACAGGAGAGGAGTACTATGAAGACCAAGTGGAGCATTAGGCGTGTAATCTATTCTCAACCTTGCCTGTGGAGTTGGAGATGGAGCCGCTCCTGCTTCTTAGCTGCTTCCGCAATAGATAGAAGACTTCCGCTGCTAGAATAAAGACTTCCGCTGCTAGAACAAGACTTCCGCTGCTAGATTAAGACTTCCGCTGCTAGCATGAGTTTTGAGACTCATGAGACTTTGTAAACAAACCTTGTTCATTCGTGGTATTATATTCTGAATTCTGTTTGTTGATGATATGTGTATGTGTGATGAACATACTGGGCACACATACGCATCAGTCTCGGTTCAGGGAGGTTTCCTCTCGAAACAGGGGCGTCACAGCCACGGTTGACCGTAGGTCACAAGCCTAGATAGAAATCACAGATTAGTATCAAAATTGCCACGTTGACCGTGGGATGCAAGCCTAGGAGAAGTCACAGATTGATCACAGATTGGCATCATAGGTATCACCCCAAACCACATTGACTATAGGACGAAGTCACAGATTGGTATCACCCTAAAAACACATAGGACTCCCATTGAATAAGTTTGAATAGGAGTGGTGTGAACTTTGTGATGATTGCTTGTGCTTGTGTGCTTAGTGTGAGTTGTGGGACGTTTCAGCGTTTCCCATATCCACACATAGTAGAGATGTGAGATGCTGTGGCATGTGTTCACATCCTCGTATTGGATGATATATAGTCCATCCACCTTGATGCATATAGTTGGGGGGATCAATATAAACTTCTGACTTCTATTCTACCCAACTCTCTCTCACAGATGGTGAGGAATAACGCCAGCCGACAAAGAAGGAATGTTCGTGGCGACCAGGAACCACAAGAGGATGGCCACGATGAAGTTCCTGAAAATCCTAACCCCGGGGCTGGTGAAAACAACCTTGAACGGTTGATGGCTATGCAGAACCAGCTTATGTAAACCATGATCCAAACTTTGGGTCAGCTGCAAGCCAACAACAATAACCCCGTTCCTGCACCACCACCGCCACCACCGCCGGTGTGACGCCCTCAATTCTGTGGAAAAACCACGGAACCGAGAACTGATGCATATGTGTGCCCAGGATGTTCATCACACATACATATATGTTCCACAATCTGAATTCAGAATATATATTACCACGAATAACAGGGGTTTTATTACAATGTCTCATGAGTCTTGGACTCATGCTAACAGCGGAAGTCTTAATTTAACAGCGGAAGTCTTATTTCTATGCAGCGGAAGTCTTCTAACTAGTGCGGAAGCAATCTAAGCAGCAGCGGCGGCTCCATCTCTACTCCATCCCCACAGGCAAGGTTGAGGACAGATTACACGCCTAATGCTCCACCTGGTCTTCATAGTAATCTTCTCCTGTTGCTGATGATGAAATAATAATGCAAGTTTGAGTACAATGATGTACTCAGCAAGTGCGGGAAAATATGATATGTAGCTCACAACAAGGTAGGAATAAAAAGGCTCATTGCAGAAAGCAAAGTTATTTATCAAAACCATGATAAAACAGCAACTTAACTTTAAGTGAACATAATCCCAACATGTATTAAAGTACCAATCGTACCTCCATTATGTTCATTACTTTACATGTCTCAACCAGACATTAATAAACTTCTTTCTTGCTCACGAATACCATCTCGTATTCGCTACCATTTCACCTCATAAATAAATCCGTCTCACATCGAGACCAATCTCGTTGATATGACTCAACAGTCATGCAACCAAATCTTATTACCCGGACTCAACAGTCCCGAAAACCAAACCAAAATAATCCATAACCAAAACCATTAAAAAATAACCATGCAGCTAATCATGGAAGTTGGCCAGGCGCTCGTGACCATAAGCTCGGCTATCATGATAGTTTTAGACTCTGCAGAGGTTGCACTGCTTTACCCACAAGTTTGTGATTTCGCCACCCGTCAGTGACTGCAGAACCTCCATTATACCAGTACACAACTGTCGGTGTATTGCCAAGAGATCACAAAATAGCCTTTACAAAGGGGCTACTAGATGTATGGACTCACTAAGGTTTCACCGGCAAACTAGAATCTCCAATTCTCCAACCGCCCCTCTTGTGCCATGCAGTTCCCAAGGCAGTCCTCACTCGACTCCCATTTTCCGCACCTTCCACGGTACATAACAATCTAGCAACTTACCTAATTACTCAGCTAAGCCACACCCGTACTTGGCCTTGTGGTGGCACTGTTATCCTGGCATGTACTCACATGAACCGGTCTTTAGATCTATGGCAAGTAAACCACCATCTCACTCTACCTCATTCACAAACCCAGGCTTGCCTAGATCTCCCTCCGATCCATGTTCATTAACAACATGAGTTTCGCATTATCATTACGAGTGCAGTTTGCTAGACACATCTATCACGCTTCCCGTAATCCCATGGACTCAGCGAAGCATTAAAGTAAAAACCATACCCGACTCATAAACTTCCCTGGCGACAAGGGTGGTTTAACCAAAACTAGTAAACTCCTATAAAAGGGTTTCCCATCATGTTTGACTCAGCACCCACACCTTTTCGCAAAAAAAACAGTTTTCCAAAAAAAAAGGATCAATATGGTCAAGGGGCACTTGCCTTGTTCTTGCGGTTCCGGTTGCTCTTGGATCTCAAAACCTTGTTGTGGCAGCTCGTCGTAAACAGCTCCCTGAGCTTGTCCTTCTATACGCGATCACGCACATACAAGATTCACAACAATCAATATCATGCACAAACTTTAACTAGATGTGATGATGCATATGCATTCTATCCTATGATCAGTTTCTATTAGATCAGTTTGTACGTGTTCTTGCATGGTTTGTATGTGTTTTACGATGAACAGAGGTGTTCGGATCAAATGTGGACGTGGTGATGATCTTGAATCTAGATCAAACCGATCAACACGTGATCTGCCACGAAAAAGCTTCTGTTCGAAAGGAATCAAAGAACAGATGCAAAGAAAACATGATGATGTCGTAAGGTGGTATTGGAGACCTACCTTACGTTCTTCTTAGTCTCGGGGTCCTTCTCCTATCAAACAGATCGTTGGGGCTCTCTTTCGATGATCTCTCTTGACGGGACTCCGGCGAAGGGTTTTACTCGGCGAGCTGAGGCCAGGGCTCTAAGTTGTCGGTTCAGGAGGTGGAAAAGAAGTTTGTGGTTTCGGCCAAAGGTTCTGGGTTCTATTTATAATCGGGAGGAGAAGAGTCCTAGTCCGATTGGACTTCGCATAAGAGTCCCATTCAAACTGTTTTTAGATCTTAACAACTTATCCTAGATTGATTCGGTGCGGTAACATTGTGGAGATCATGTCGGTTTCCTCCCGTACGATATTCCCACGCGTACAGATGCAAAACCCGCTCCAGAACTCGTTATCTCCGCGGTGATGAGCTCCGGAAGCTCCACGTGTCCATCGGGAAATCGGGCTCCCTTTTTCCGCAGAGACGAGCTTCGGTTGTGCCGCGTGTCAAGCGAGCGAGACCTCCATCTTCTTCGGAGGTGAGCTCCGCGTGCGCCACGTATCCTGGCGGTCGGTACCTCCTCTCTATTCGGAGGTGACTCCGCTCATGCCACGTGTCAGTGCCGGACCTCCCCTCTCTTCGGAGGTGGCTCCAGGTGTGCCACGTGTCCTAACAGTGCCAGACTTCCTTTCTTCTCAGAGACGAGCTCCGAGGTTGACATGTGTCCAACAGTGACGGACCTCCCGGAGATAAGCTCCGGTGGTGACACGTGTCCAATAGAACCGGACCTCTCGGAGGTGAGCTCCGAGATCGACACGTATCCCGCGCGACTGGTCCTCTGTTTTCCATGGTGACTAGCCCCGCAGTCGACACGTGTCCTTTGGGACTGGCCTCGCTCCTCTGCAGAGGCTAGCTCCGGGGCGAACACGTGTCCCGTAGGGTCGGACCTCTCCCCCTTTGCGGGGATGAGCCCCGAGTCTTCCACGTAGCCAGTTTAGCGGCGGACCTCTCCCCATTTGCGGAGATGAGCTCCGAACGCGCCACGTGGCCAGCGAGCCGCGGAAGTTGTCTTTGGCGCTTTCTGTAAACTGGAATTTGCTCTTTTTTTGCTAACTTTTTGTTCCTTTCCTGATTTCAACTTATTTTAAAATGTTCTTCTACATATAAAATATGAATATATGCAGAACCTGAAAATGATCGTGTCACAAATCTACCCCCCTTAAATTGAATCTCGCCCTCGAGATTCGTTAGTAGAGAATAGATGAGGGAATTTGTAAAGGCCCAAGAAAAGGGACTTGCAAAAACTTTTCATCACCTCACAACACCACAGTTTTTGTTGTGGATAGCTTGTGAAAGTTTGTGAAGAGCAAGTAACCTCCATCAAAAGAGTGTTTAGAGGGGAAAGACTACACTTTCACAAAGTAGGATTTATACACATGAACATGAGAGGTTGAGCGCACCCTAGGACTTAAAAAGTCTTGGGGAGGTTCAGGCCAAGTTCCATGCAAATCCAACACTTTTTGAGGCACTTTTGGAGGTATTTGAAAAAGGGGCCAATTTGAATGTAGATTCAAATTGCAGCAACTTTCATCCCTCAAATTGAAAAGTTAGCTTCATATTCAAACTCAGCACATTTTTCTGAGTGGCCCACCAATTTTCATCATCATTGGAGTTCATTTTGTCAAGAGCTAAATTTGCAAGAATTCAAAACTGAATTTGAATTTCAGTTCAAATGTGAAGCAAATTCAGCCAAACAAAGTTTGAATTTGAGAACTCAAATTCAAACCAAGAATTGGGGGCTAAGTCTCCCATTCAATGGAGAGTAGCTGGGGTATTTACAGGAGAATTTGGAAAAAGAGGATTAGGGGGAGAGTTGGGCCCACAAGTCAGTGGGAGGGAGGTGCAACACCGGACAGCGCTCTGTTTCTCGCCAAAGCAAACTCCCACCGTGCGCCAGCGAGCTGTTTCCCCGGACGCCACCTCCCAAGTGCCAAACCATAGCGTGCGTCAACGAGGCGGTCGCCCAGCGATATTTCCCCTCCGGAACCGACTCCCGTCGCGACCTTGACCGCTCCCAGGCCCTCGACACAGAAACACCGCCGTGCACACCCGAGATTTCGGTTCTCCGGCGTCCTCCCATCCCAGCAGCTAGCAAGCGAGTCTGAGTTCACCCCGAGCTTCGCCGAGGCGTCCTCGACGTGATAGACACGATACCCAGGCGCCCCATCCACGGTAAACTGCCCCCGAGCTCTTTGTTTTCATTCCACACCGGGTAGAGCCGCCGCGACCGAAAACTCCCAGCCCGGCCGCTAGGCTTTATCCCGCGTCGAGTTGAGTGGGCCAGGGGGTTCGCCTGGAAGTGTGCTCCCTGTCCAACAATGCCGGTCGCATGCCATGAGGTGTGCTAGCCGGAATTCCAGTTCTTGCCGAGAGCATGCGATATAGCGCGGTTCGGGTAAATCAGCAAATTCGCCTCACACACCGAACCACTCCTCACCAGACCTAGAAACCCAGTTGTAGACTTCCGTGCAGGCCCGTGGGATCAAGAACTAGGGAGAACCATTGAGGAAACCCTCAGTTCTTCGAGTTTTTCCAGTTTTCCCCGAAATCGCCCTAGGTCGCACGGTGAGCCCCAAGTTGCCGATGTTTCTCGCGAGATCAGAGCCCTGGACGTTGCTCACTAGGTCGTGGCGATGCTGTAGGAGCTAACCGGAGCAATGTTGGGGCAGTGCAGTGCCCTAGCGACGCCGCCGAAATTACCGCAGCTACTGTCACCGTTGCGCCTAGGTTTCCGGCCATCCTCGATCCGAGGTAAGGCCAGAAACGTGTTCCTCATGCAAAAATGTGCAGTGGCGGCGAAAATCAGCAAGTTCCGGGGGCCGGAACCCCGTCCCGATGAGAGCTCCGGCGAGCTCGGCGGCGGGGTCGCGCGGGTGGCTGGAGGAGGACGAAGGGGGGGAGGCCCACTCGTCAGCGGCTGGGAGTAAACGTGCGGGATTTTCTGTGGTCCAGGATCCAGTGTGGCTGCGCGGGAAGGAGTCTGTGGCCCCGTGTGGCTCGGCTACAGCGGTCGACACGTGTGCGATGGACCCACCCGCAGGATTTAAACATTATGTAATTTCCAGTTTTAGTTCAAACTTCAAATGCATAGAACTTTTGTTAGGAAACGCCAAATTTGATGAACCAAAATTTTGCTGAACTCAGAATTCTGAGTACTTTCCAGCAATACCAATTTCAGCTCATGAAACCTAATAGTTTTCCAGAATTAATTCCCTAAAATTTAGACTGTTGGGAATTTTATCTGGAGAACTACTTCAAGAAAAATTCTGAAATTTGGTTGAGAGGTTCAATAGAAAATCCTTGAGTCACAGTAAAATTTTCAAAAGCATCCATGTTCATTTAGTCCCCCTAATTGGGTGATTAAGTGAACTGCCCTGAGAAAATAGAAAAATGTACAGAAACATTTTTCAGATTTTCTCAAATCTTAAATAGGGCATATCTTTCAGTAGAATGCTTCAAATGACATGCAACCAATTCCATTAGAACCCTATCAAATTCTAGTTTCCAGAAAGTAATGGTGGGAGCCATGAAAACACCTGGAATTACTTAGAGACTCAAATAATGACCATATAGGCTTTTATTTGTACAAGGTTCAAATGAACTTTATTTTAAATGAAACTTGGTCAAGATTCTATTTAGGACCATACCAAACCACCATAAAAATTTCAGAACCAAAGGGGAGGGCTAGCTAGAGTTATTAGTAATTAAGTATTCAAGTTTACACATTGCATGTAAATTGACATGTAGTATTACATTAACGTGTAGTCACTGAAGGCGAAGAGACTCCGGAATTGCTGGACTTCGTTCTTCCGGACGAAGACCTAACCCCTGACCAGCAGCAACAAGGCAAGCCCTGGTTTGCATTAAGCCTTTTATAAAGTTTTTACTTTGTTTACATACGTTGGGTGAAGTATGTATGTGCATTAGGTGTAGGAAGGATGAATACCAACTGCATAACCAGAATTTTCCCAAAGAGTGAGGGTAGTGTCTAGGGCCTCGAATAGACAAGCTATGCTTAATAATTCATAGGACTTCGGTACAAGTCGAGTAGTTGGAATCTACTCGCGAGTTAGGCTTGGGACACACGGGTTTGGTTCGAGTGATGTGAGATCACTTTAGTAATGAAAATGAGACTAGGCAGGGGCTAGGGCGCAGCAAGAGGAAGTCTTGTGTGTGCATCCCTGTCCGTGTCGATTGAGGACCGATCCGTGTGCCGCCCTGCTGAACATGTATTGAACGTACCGAAGGCATATCGGATATATGGGCCCCGATAAACCAATGTAGCCTAAACCTCCGGGCGTCGAGGCATAGCACACCGATTTATAGGTGTAGGTTGAGGGCAGCAAGGTGGAAATCTGCCAAAGGGCATAGAGAGATGCTCCGTGTGGGGAACCTCCTGCTCGTTTCGGTGCGACCGGTTCGACGTTTGGGCTGTTGGGTGAAAGGTTGTCCCGTATGACATCGAGTGAGCGTGCTGTGCAGCTCCACGGGTGGGCGTACGTGACGTGCTCTTTGGGTTTCCCTGCAGGTGTATATCGAGTCGATTCACCGTCCCTCGTGGTGACAAGTACCGCTTGTTCACTGCGTCATAACGTAGATAATTTATGGAATGTTATGCTTCAATATTGCTGTTATGATATAATTGTATTGCTACATGTGTGCCACCAAATATTGCTTACTAAATTTCAGATTTCCGAACTGTTAACTTGTTGCTAAAAAGATGAATTAAGGATGAACTGGTAGGCATGTCCATTTGCTGCAATGTTACTATCCTATGTTCATTGTACACCTCATGTAGAGTTTCATGCCTAGGTGAGTCGGTTAAGTCTTGTTGAGCCATCGTGCTCATGGTTGCTGCTTAAGTGTTTTTCAGGTGAGGAGCCACCAACGGACTCGGAGTACGAGTCCAGCGGCGAGGGTTACCCTCCGTCGGTGACCACGGCTGAGTGGGAGCCGTACATGCCGCACTGAGATGAAGAGTGCAGCTAGTGTAGGTTGCCCTAGGGCCGGGCAACCGACTTTTGATAGATAGGCGGGCGTGAGTTGTAGAAAAGTAGACTTCCGCTGTGTAATAAAGACAATAGTTTGTAACTGAGTATTGTACCGTTTGTACAGTTCAGTGGGTTTTCCCTGTAATATATTGTGTCCTTATGACGTGTGCTGTCAGGTGTCGCATCGTGTGGCATCACCCTCTGCGATCCTGGATGAGCGGATCCCGGTCTGCCAGCCTGGTATCAGAGCTGCATTGGGGATAGCACAGTACTTAAGGACTGTATGATGGGAAAACTTAGGTTTACGGTGAGGAATCGGTAGTTTGCCCAAGTAAGTACTATATTAGCATAGTTACTTAAAGTGGCAAGACTAACATATGTGTTTTAATTCTGAATTTTCATTATGTAACAAGGCACCTACGCTCTGGTAAGAATGGTAAGGAACGCCACCGAAAGCGGTTCAATTTCAGTTAGCTCCCCTGACGAGGAACGTGGTTCAGTGATTAGTCTCACAGCTTGGTGTGAGACGTCAATATGAAACTCTTGGACTCTTCATGTTCCTGAGTTCATATGAAACGCTGATCCCTAGCGTGCATTAGGCAAGTAAGTGGAGACCCCATCGCGTGGTCAGTAACGCGAGAGTGTGTTCGTCTGGAAATAGCCCAGGAGGACATACGCAGCGCTTGCCATCGGCCTTCCCTGCAGGGCAGTAGGTGGTATCTGTTGGGTTGAGAACATTCCCAACCGTGACGACCCGTTCACGACATACTCGGGTTCCCCGTCGTGTGGTGTTGAAACACGATCACGTACCTTGAGAGGTGACCTAACTCAAGGACGTCCGTATGGAAATGATATGGGTGTTTGTATTTAATTTCAAATATGGTCTTGCCTGAAATGAACAACCATTACGTGCATCATTATTGTGTGGTCTTCTGCAGGTATCAACCCTGTATGTATCCGTGTAGTAAACGTGTGCGATAGACCATTTAGTGCCACACTTGAGACGTATATGCCGGTATAATCCGGTTAGGATTTTCTTTTGTGAGGAACGTAGTACCGAGATATTATAGGCATATGCATGAAAAATGATGATAACAAGGAATTAAAATCACTAGGTTCAACATTTCGGATCCTGGTTGGGTAGAAAAATTGGATAGTGATGAGTGTTGTTCCAAAAGATTGGAAAACAGAGTGCTCTGTTTTGGGCAGCAAATTTGCTGATCTTCAACAGGGCATAACTCACAGGTCTTTTAGCCCAGGGAGGTGTGGTATATAGTTCTGGAAAGTTATTTGAGTACTCTACAACTTTGTTGCAGACTTCCAGAGCTGAAACACACCTTAAGAGGGGCTTAAATCCCAGAGGAATGTAAACTGTCCAGAATCAGGACAGAGTTAAACACTCTCGGGACTGTTCTGTTTTTTTTTCAAACATAACTCCCAGTAGAAAAATATTAAATATTCATATAATACATCTGTAAAAAGGGTAGAAGATGTGTTACATCTTTGCAATTCAAAGTTTCTGAAATTTCAACACAGAATTCAGTGGGAATCAGAGTTGAAAACAGCAACTTCCCAGGGAGGTGCTGTTAAAATTCTTCCAGAAATTCTGCTGACATTGGATTACCATAACTTTTTAACCAGAGCTGATCTGAGGGAAAATGAGTACTCGTTGGAAATATACTGAAGTTAACTTTAACTTTGGTATTCAGCTTGAGTCATGAAACTGCCCAGAACCAGATCAAAACCTAGAATATGTAGAAACTGGTCATTCTGACAGAGGGATGACAGTTGAACTCATTGAGAGATTGTTGTACCCTAGAAGGGGTTTGAATACTTTCCATGGGGTAGAACATGCTCATGAGAGGTTATCTTCAACTAGTGAAAGATTCGAGTATAGGTCTCACTCAAGTTTCTTTTACTAGAGACCATGTTTGTGTCGTATTGAAGATAAAAGGGTGGTTTACGTGATGACAACGCGATAGTAACGTCTCGTAGTGACCAAACATAGTTGTGGTGAGCTTCCAAAGAGGAGGTTCATCAAGTTGGATTAAACTAGCTTGTGTTTGGTCTGGTAATGGTGTTGCTTGTGCCAAGTTATTACATTATCTACATACGAGATGTATCGCATGTTTTATTGTCATTATGTTTTTACGCCTATTTCATTGGACTGCATTGAAGTATGTTGCGGGACTGATGTTTATTGTCGTATGGTTGCAGATGGTTCGCACTAGGACCACACACGAGGTTGGTGGCTCTAGCCAACAGGGAGGCGATGACTCCCAGCCACCGGCCTATGACAGCACCCCGCAGCAGCAGCCACCACCGCCGCCTCCGCTTACTCTAGCGGATGTGATAGCGGCACTGGTGGGAGGTCGTGAGGAGCAGACCGACCTGCTCCGCACGATCGTGCAGAATACGTCCCAGGCGGGGGGGGGGGGGGGGGCGTCAAGAAAGGGGGCCTCGTGAGCCCCGTGAGGTGCCGTACTCAGATTTCATGAGTACGCACCCTCCAGTGTTCACAGAAGCTGAAGAACCACTGGAGGCCGACAACTGTCTGCAGACCATCGAGCCCAAGTTCGGGCTGATCCAATGCACGGAGCGGCAAAAGACTTTGTTCGCAGCACAGCAACTTCTCGGTGCCGCTGGTGCGTGGTGGGCGAATTATGTCGCCTCACGTCCGGCTGGCCATGCCGTGGAGTGGGAAGAGTTCCGGGAGGCGTTCCGCACCTATCACATTCCTCCCGGAATAATGAAGAGGAAGTTCCAAGAATTCTTGGAACTGAAGCAGGGCGGGAGGAGTGCCCATGACTACTCCCGTGCCTTCAACCATTTGGCGCAATATGCGTCAGACTACGTCTCCACTGAAGAGAAGAAGCGGGAACACTTCGATCGGGAGCTACACCCCGAGATGAAGACACATCTCGTTCACTGGAATCGCGGCACCTTCAACAACCTAGTCAATGCCGTGATTATGCAAGAGGACGCTCAGCGGGAGTTGGTAACTGAGCAGAGGAAGTGCAGCGCTCCACCTAGAAGTGGGGGTGGCATTCCCCAGAAGTAACGCATGGTGTCTCGGACACCATCCGGGAAGCAGTGGCAGCCACCGGCGCGACCTCAACGGTTCGGGGGACGATCCTTTCAGTCAGCTCCGTTCCGACCGCCGATGCCACCACCAAGACAGCAGCAGCAGCAGCAGCAGACGGCACCCCGGCCGTTTCCACCGCCTCAACGCGCCCGGGTTTCCGTCCACCGATCAGCAGGGGACCACCCCGTTTCACTTGCTTCACGTGTGGCCAGGCGGGCCACTTCGCTAAGGACTGTCCCCAGGGGCAGCAAAGCAGCAGGCAAGCCCAGTTCCAGGGCAGTGCTCGAGGCCGACCTCCGGTCAAGAAGGTTGGTCAGTGGACTGGGGGCGTTCGCCACCTCGACAATGAGGACGCCCCAGAGGGAGACAACGTGCTGGCGGGTACGTTTACTCTCAACAACCAAGCCATCATCATACTCTTTGATTCTGGTGCAACCCACAACTTTATAAGTGCATCCTATGTGGCTAAGCATCAAATGCAAGTCTTCCCAACCGACTGCACCTATATGATCTGCTCACTGGGAGGGAAGATCTCAGCAAATATGATGATCCCAAAGGCACCGCTGTGCTTAGGTGGGAAACTATATCCCACCACCTTGATAATCCTTATGGGGCAAAAGATTGATGCAATCTTAGGGATGTCATGGCTACAATACCATGGTGCTGTCCTGGAGACTCGGACACGGACGGTTCATTTAAACTCTCCATTTCACCGTCCACATTCCATGGTGTTAGACACGCCAGTCCGGGAAATTTCAGCAATTAATAATGCTGAAGCTCTCAAGTTAGAGGACATCCCCGTAGTCTGGGAGTACTCCGACGTGTTCCTGGATGATCTTCCAGGCATGCCACCTGAGCGGGATGTCGAGATCAAGATCGAGCTTGCACCCGGGACTACTCCTATATCATGGAGACCATATAAAATGGCTCCGGATGAGCTGGCTGAACTGAAAGAACAGCTCAATGATCTGTTGAGCAAGGGTTTCATTAGGCCGAGTTCCCCGCCTTGGGGATGCTCGGCGCTGTTCGTGAAGAAGAAGGATGAAACCTTGAGGCTGTGTGTGGAGTACCGGCCGCTCAACATCGTCACCATCAAGAATAAGTACACACTGTCCCGCTTTGACATTTTGTTTGATCAACTTGTGGGGGCAAGTGTGTTCTCCAAGATGGACCTTCGCTCTGGATATCATCAGATAAAGATCCGGGCGTAGGATATCCCGAAGACGGCCTTCTCGACGAGATATGGATTATATGCATATCTCGTCATGTCCTTTGGTCTCACAAACACTCCAGCCCATTTCATGTATCTCATGAACTCGGTGTTCATGCCGGAGCTGGACAAGTTCGTGGTAGTATTCATCGATGATATCTTGGTTTACTCCAAGACAGAAGCCGAACATGCCAAACACTTGAGGATCGTTCTTCAACAATTGCGAGACCACAAGCTCTACGCCAAGTTCAGTAAATGCGAGTTTTGGATCAGCCAAGTGCCATTCTTGGGACATATCATCTCAGCGGAAGGCATTGCAGTTGACCCAAGCAAAATCGAGCAAGTGCTGAAATGGAAAGCTCCCACTTCAGTCCATGAAGTCAGAAGCTTCCTCGGGTTAGCGGGATACTATCGGAGATTCATTACAAGCTTCTCCAAGATCGCTAAACCGATGACAGAATTGCTGAAGAAGGGGACGAAATATGTTTGGAACATGGCGTATGAAGGAGAATTCCAAGCATTGGTGAAGTATCTCACCACAGTCCCGGTCTTAGCTCAGCCGGATACCACAAAGTCCTTCGACGTGTATTGTGACGCGTCCGGTATTGGGCTCGGCTACGTGTTGATGCAGGAAGGACGTGTGGTCGCATATGGCTCACGCCAACTTTGGAACCAGTAGAAGCACTATCCGACTCATGATCTTGAGCATGCTGCAGTGGTTTTGGCGCTGAAAATGTGGAGGCACTATCTCCTGGGGAATCTGGTGCATCTCTACACCGACCACAAGAGCTTGAAATACATTTTCACCCAGAAGGAGCTGAATATGAGGCAAAGGATGTGGTTAGAACTGATCAAAGATTATGAAATTGAGATTCATTACCACCCCGGCAAGGCGAATGTGGTTGCCGACGCGCTGAGTCAGAAATCACATGTCCATAACCTCACCATTACACTGGTGGAGGAGGAAGAGCCGAGTTTATATTTGGTTCCTTATGGGTCACTGTACAACCTTGCCCTCATCCCTACTATCACGGAGGACATCATTGCAGCTCAGAAGACTGATAAAGGCATGGCACATCTCCGGAGACGGATAGACAATGGGGAGGTCAAGTGTTTCCGGAAGGATGATGAGGGGACGCTACGGTTCAATAACCGCATAGTCGTACCCCGGGACATGGGACTGAGGAAAAAGATCCTCGATGAAGCTCACTTGTCTAAATACTCCATTCATCCGGGCAGCAACAAAATGTACCAAGATTTGAAAAAGAAATTTTGGTGGACATGGATGAAGCGGGAGGTAGCGAAGTACGTATCCGAGTGCGATACGTGTAGACGAGTGAAAGCTGATCATATGAAGAAATCAGGGCTGCTGCAACCCCTGAAGATCCCGGCATTGAAATGGGAAGCTGTCAGCATGAATTTCATGGTGGGATTACCCCTGACTTCCAACAAACATGATTCCATTTGGGTAATTGTTTACCGGTTAACCAAGACAGCTCACTTCATCCCGTTGAATACACGTTACAATGCCGGCAAATAAGCGGAGCTGTACATAGCAAGGATCCTATGCTTATATGGGGTACCCAAGACCATCGTCTCAGATCGAGGTGCATTATTTGTATCTCGCTTTTGGGAGCAATTACACGCGGCATTGGGTACCAAGCTGATTAGGAGCTCCGCCTACCACACTCAGACCGATGGGCAAACAGAGAGGGTGAACCAAGTATTAGAAGACATGTTGAGGGCATGTGCCATCCACCACGGTAGGAACTGAGATGATCACCTACCGTTCGCAGAATTCTCGTACAACAACGGCTATCAGGAGAGTATCAAGATGGCACCCTATGAAGCTCTCTACAGTCGAAAATGCCGCAACCTATTAAACTGGTGCGAATCCGGTGAAAGGGTCACATTCGGGGTTGATGTGGTGAACGACGCTGAAGAGCGCGTTCGGGTGATTCAAGCTAATTTGAAGGCCGCTCAATCCCAGCAAAAGAGCTACGCTAATAAGAGGCATATACCGCTGCACTTTCAGGTCGGGGAACACGTGTACCTCCGCGTGTCTCCGATGAAAGGCGTGCACTGGTTCGGTGTGAAGGGGAAACTCGCTCCCCGTTTCATTGGACCCTATGCTATCACCGAGAAGTGTGGACCAGCGGCGTATAGACTGGAGCTACCGGCGTCTCTTGCTGGTGTCCATGACATTTTCCATGTCTCACAGCTGAGAAAATGTCTGAAGCATACCGCAGCAGTTACTACCGATGACATCGGTGAATTGCAACCGGATTTGACATATGATGAATATCCGGTGGCAATTCTTTATGAGAAAGCTCGAACCACGCGTCGCCAAACACTGTGGTTCTACAAGATACTCTGGAGCAACCACACCGCCGAAGAAGCGACGTGGGAGAGCGAGGAATTCCTTCGCTCAAATTACCCGGAGTTCATGGCACCGCAGCACGGGTAAGTCCCTATTACATCAACGTCTCTTCTTTTATAATCTCGGGACGAGATTCTTTTAAGGGGGGAGGGATGTATAGGCCCAAGAGAAGGGACTTGCAAAAACTTTTCATCACCTCACAACACCACAGTTTTTGTTGTGGATAGCTTGTGAAAGTTTGTGAAGAGCAAGTAACCTCCATCAAAAGAGTGTTTAGAGGGGAAAGCCTACACTTTCACAAAGTAGGATTTATACACACGAACATGAGAGGTTGAGATCACCCTAGGACTTAAAAAGTCTTGGGGAGGTTCAGGCCAAGTTTCATGCAAATCCAAAACTTTTTGAGGCACTTTTGGAGGTATTTGAAAAAGGGGTCAATTTAATTGCAGCAACTTTCATCCCTCAAATTCAAAAGTTAGCTTCATATTCAAACTCGGCACGATTTTCTGAGTTAGCCCACTAATTTTCATCATCATTGGAGTTCATTTTGTCAAGAGCTAAATTTGCAAGAATTCAAAACTGAATTTGAATTTCAGTTCAAATGTGAAGTAAATTCAGCCAAACAAAGTTTGAATTTGAGAACTCAATTTCAAACCAAGACTTGGGGGCTAAGTCTCCCATTCAATGGAGAGTAGCTGGGATATTTACAGGAGAATTTGGAAAAAGAGGATTAGGGGGAGAGTTGGGCCCACTAGTCAGTGGGAGGGAGGTGCAACACCTGACAGCGCTCTGTTTCTTGCCGAAGCAAACTCCCACCGTGTGCCAGCGAGCTGTTTCCCCGGACGCCACCTCCCGAGCGCCAACCCATAGCGTGCGTCGACGAGGAGGTCGCCCAGCGATATTTCCCCTCCGGAACCGACTCCCATCGCGACCTTGACTGCTCCCAGACCCTCGACACAGAAACACCGCCGCGCACACCCGAGCTTTCGGTTCTCCGGCATCCTCCCGTCCCAGCAGCTAGCAAGCGAGTCCGAGCTCACCCCGAGCTTCGCCGAGGCGTCCTCGACGTGATAGACACGATACCCCGGCGCCCCATCCACGGTAAACTGCCCCGGAGCTCTTTGTTTTCATTCCACACCAGGTAGAGCCGCCGCGACCGAAAACTCCCAGTCTGGCCGCTAGGCTTGATCCCCCGTCGAGTTGAGCAGGCCAGGGGGTTTGCCTGGAAGTGTGCTCCCTGTCCAACAACGCCGGTCGCATGCCATGAGGTGTGCTAGCCGGAATTCCAGTTCTTGCCGAGAGCATGCGATATAGCGCGGTTCGGGTAAATCAGCAAATTCGCCTCACACACCGAACCACTCCTCACCAGACCTAGAAACCCAGTTGTAGACTTCCGTGCAGGCCCGTGGGATCAAGAACTAGGGAGAACCATTGAGGAAACCCTCAGTTATTCGAGTTTTTCCAGTTTTCCCCGAAATCGCCCTAGGTCGCACGGTGAGCCCCTAGTTGCCGATGTTTCTCGCGAGATCAGAGCCCTGGACGTTGCTCCCTAGGTCGTGGCGATGCTGTAGGAGCTAACCGGAGCAAGGTTGAGGCAGTGCAGTGCCCTAGCGACGCCGCCGAAGTTACCGCAGCTACTGTCACCGTCGCGCCTAGGTTTCCGGCCATCCTCGATCCGAGGTAAGGCCAGAAACGTGTTCCTCACGCAAAAATGTGCAGTGGCAGCGAAAATCAGCAAGTTCCGGGGGCCGCAACCCCGTCCCGGCGAGAGCTCCGGCGAGCTCGGCGGCGGGGTCGCGCGGGTGGCTGGAGGAAGACGAAGGGGGGAGGCCCACTCATCAGCGGCTGGGAGTAAACGTGTGAGATTTTCTGTGGTCCAGAATCCAGTGTGGCTGCGCGGGAAGGAGTCTGTGGCCCCGTGAGGCTCGGCTCCAGCGGTCGACACGTGTGCGATGGACCCACCCGCAGGATGTAAACATTTTGGAATTTCCAGTTTAGTTCAAACTTCAAATGCATAGAACTTTTGCTAGGAAACGCCAAATTTGATGAACCAAATTTTGCTGAACTCAGAATTCTAAGTACTTTCCAGCAATATAAATTTCAGCTCATGAAACCTAATAGTTTTCCAGAATTAATTCCCTAAATTTTAAACTGTTGGGAATTTTAACTGGAGAACTACTTCAGGAAAAATTCTGAAATTTGGTTGAGAGGTTTAATGGAAAACCCTTGAGTTACAGTAAAATTTTCTGAAGCATCCAAGTTAATTTGGTCCCCCTAATTGGGTGATTAAGTGAACTGCCCTGAGAAAATAGAAAAATGTACAGAAACATTTTTCAGATTTTCTCAAATCTTAATTAGGGCATATCTTTAAGTAGAATGCTTCAAATGACATGCAACCAACTCCATTAGAACCCTATCAAATTCTAGTTTCCAGAAAGTAATGGTGGGAGCCATGAAAACACCTGGAATTACTTAGAGACCCAAATAATGACCATATAGGCTTTTATTTGTACAAGGTTCAAATGAACTTTATTTCAAATGAAACTTGGTCAAGATTCTAGTTAGGACCCTACCAAACCACCATAAAAATTTCAGAACCAAAGGGGAGGGCTATCTAGAGTTATTAGTAATTAAGTATTCAAGTTTACATATTGCATGTAAATTGACATGTAGTATTACATTAACGTGTAGTCGCTGAAGGCGAAGAGACTCCGGAAGTGCTGGACTTCCTTCTTCCGGACGAAGACCTAACCCCTGACCAGCAGCAACAAGGAAAGCCCCGGTTTGCATTAAGCCTTTTATAAAGTTTTTACTTTGTTTACATACGTAGGGTGAAGTATGTATGTGCATTAGGTGTAGGATGGATGAATACCAGCTGCATAACCAGAATTTTCCCCAAGAGTGAGGGTAGTGTCTAGGGCCTCGAATAGACAGGCTATGCTTAATGATTCATAGGACTTCGGTACAAGTCGAGTAGTTGGAATCTACTCGCGAGTTAGGCTTGGGACACACGGGTTTAGTTCGAGTGATGTGAGATCACTTTAGTAATAAAAATGAGACTAGGCAGGGGCTAGGGCACAGCAAGAGGAAGTCTTGTGTGCGCATCCCTGTCCGTGTCGATTGAGGACCGATCTGTGTGCGGCCCTTCTGAACTAGTATTGAACGTACCGAAGGCATATCGGATATATGGGCCCCGATAAACCAATGTAGCCTAAACCTCCGGGCGTCGAGGCATAGCACACCGATTTATAGGTGTAGGTTGAGGGCAGCAAGGTGGAAATCTGCCAACGGGCATAGAGAGATGCTCTGTGTGGGGAACCTCCTGCTCGTTTCGGTGCGACCGGTTTGACGTTTGGGCTGTTGGGTGAAAGGTTGTCCCGTACGACATCGAGTGACCGTGCTGTGCAGCTCCACGGGTGGGCGTACGTGAAGTGCTCTTTGGGTTTCCCTGCAGGTGTATATCGAGTCCATTCACCGTCCCTCACGGTGACGAGTACCAATTGTTCACTGCGTCGTAACGTAGATAATTTATGGAATGTTATGCTTCAATATTGCTGTTATGATATAATTGTATTGCTACATGTGTGCCACCAAATATTGCTTACTAAATTTCAGATTTCCAAACTGTTAACTTCTTGCTAAAAAGATGAATTAAGGATGAACTGGTAGGCATGTCTATTTGCTGCAATGTTACTATCCTATGTTCATTGTACACCTCATGTAGAGTTTCATGCCTAGGTGAGTCAGTTAAGTCTTGTTGAGCCATCATGCTCACGGTTGCTGCTTAAGTGTTTTTCAGGTGAGGAGCCACCCACGGACTCGGAGTATGAGTCCACCGGCGAGGGTTACCCTCCATCAGGGACCACGGCTGAGTGGGAGCCGTACACGCCGAGCTGAGCTGAGGAGTGCAGCTAGAGTAGGTTGCCCTAGAGCTGGGCAACCGACTTTTGCTAGATAGGCAGGCGTGAGTTGTAGAAAAGTAGACTTCCGCTGTGTAATAAAGACAATAGTTTGTAACTGAGTATTGTACCATTTGTACAGTTCAGTGGGTTTCCCTGTAATATATTGTGTCCTTATGACATGTGCTGTCGGGTGTCGCATCGTGCGGCATCACCCTCTGCGATCCTGGATGAGCGGATCCCGGTCCGCCACAGAATTCTGCCTTGATATCATCTTCATGCTCCAATGTGGCTTCAGCTTTGGAGTGATGGCTCCATTGTACCTTGCACCATCGGATCACTTTGTTCCTTGTGACCCTTTCCCTTACGTCCAAAAGTCGGACAGGGTGCTCTGCAAGGTCAGGTCCTCTTGAAGTTCAAGTTTATCCATCGGTACTTGCTCTCCTGGTATCCTCAAGCACTTCTTGAGCTGGGATACATGAAACACGTCATGCACGTCGGTACTTGCTCTCCCGGTCTCCTTGCTTGTCCAAAATCTTAAATGGTCCGATGTAGCGAGATGCTAGCTTGCCTTTGACGTTGAAACATCGTTGGCCACGGATAGTGATACCTTGAGGTATACGTAGTCTTCGAATTCGAAAGTCAGCTTTCTTCGTCTATTGTCTGCATAGCCTTTCTGTCGTGACTGATTAGCCTTTAAGTTCTCCCGTATTGTTTGGACTTGCTTCTCGGCCTCTTGCAGCACTTCGGGTCCAAACACTTGGTTTTCCCTGGCCTCATTCCAAAACAGCGGCGTTCTACACCGTCTGCCATATAATGCTTTGAAAGGCGACATCTTCAAGCTAGCTTGATAGCTGTTGTTATAGGAGAATTCAGCGTACGGTAAACTCCTATCCCAACTAAGCCCATGATTCAAGGTGCAAGCTCTCAACATGTCCTCCAAAATTTGGTTTGTCCTTTCGGTTTGTCCATCGGTTTGGCGGTGATAGGCGGAGCTAAAATCCAGTCGTGTACCCATAGCTTTCTGCAGCTTCCTCCAAAATATAGAGGTAAACTGGGAACCTCGATCTGAGACTATCCTCGACGGGACTCCATGACTGCACACGATCTGCTCCATGTACAACTCGGCTAATTGTGCAACGTTGTATTTGGCCCTTACAGGGAGAAAATGGGCTGTTTTCGTCAATCGGTCCACGATACCCAGGTGGAGTCATAACCCGACTGTGTACGTGGCAATCCGACGATGAAATCCATACTGATGTCTTCCCACTTCCACTCGGGTACCTTCAAGGGTTGCAACAATCCAGCGGGTCTTTGATGTTCGACCTTCACCCGTTGGCATGTGTCGCATAGGGCAACGTATTCGGCTATGTCCCTTTTCATACCATCCCACCAATAACATGTCTTCAAGTCCGTGTACATTTTGGTACTTCCGGGATGTACGGAATAGGGTGAATCATGTGCCTCTTTTAATATCATGTCGCGGATGTGCTTCACGTTAGGCACACAAATCCTTTTTCCTAGCCAAAGCGTTCCCTTCTCATCTTCTTTGAAATCCTTCTCTATTCCTTGTCGGATCCTTTCCTTGATCTCCTTGATATCCTCATCCGTTGCTTGGCCATATCTTATCTCTTTCTCCAATGAAGAGTGGAGTTCCATCACTTCCATCTTGTTTAAGAATCCGAGGCGTAACCGTTCGAACTCCTTACGTAGTTCGGGTGGTAGCTCTCGAACCGTGAGTTGGTGACATGCTCCCTTCCAGCTCAATGCATCAGCTACTACACTGGCCCTTCCAGGGTGGTAGTTGATTCCAACATCGTAATCCTTGATGACTTCCAACCATCGACGTTGCCTCAAATTTAAGTCCGTTTGTGTAAATATGTACTTGAAGCTTTTATGATCCATATAGATCTCATATCGATGACCAAGGATATAATGTCTCCAAATCTTCAATGCATGCACTACTGCTGCTAGCTCCAAGTCATGTGTAGGATAATTAAGCTCGTGCTTCTTCAATTTTTGTGAGGCATAGGCTACTACTTGTCCTTCTTGCATGAGCACACATCCGAGCCCTTTTCTGGATGCGTCACAATATATGTCAAAGCTCTTGCTTACGTCCGGCAATATCAAAACCGGCGCTGTGGTTAGCCTTTTATTAAGTTCCTCAAAGCTCTCTTGGCACGCTGATGTCCACATGAACGCTTTTCCCTTCGTTAGCAACTCCGTCATAGGCTTTGCTATTTTAGAGAAGTCCTTGATGAACCATCAGTAGTATCCATCCATCCCAAGAAAACTCCGAACGTCCTTCACGTTTTTCGGTTGGTTCCACTTGAGAACATCTCCCACTTTTCTGGGATCATCCGATACTCCTTCCTCGGAGATAATGTGGCCTAGGAACGATATCTCCTTTATCCAAAATTGACACTGTTAAGCTTGGCATACAATTGATGCTCGCGCATTTTCTGCAAAGTCAATATCAAATGTTCTTCATGCTCCACTTCACTTTTTGAATACACCATAATGTCGTCGATAAAAACCACGACGAACTTATCCATGTACTCCATGAAAACCTTGTTCATAAGGTACATGAAGTATGCGGGTGTATTCGTTAATCCAAATGACATGACGGTATATTCATATGAATCATACCGTGTTCGAAAGGCAGTATTGGGTATATCGGAGGGCTTAATCTTCAGCTGGAAGTATCTCGACCGAAGATCAATCTTGGAGAACACTCGGGCTCCTTTCATTTGGTCGAATAGGTTCTCTATACGGGGCAGAGGGTATTTGTTCTTGATTGTCACCTCGTTGAGGGACCTATAGTCCACGCACATCCTTTGCGTTCCATCCTTCTTGTCTACGAAGAGCACGGGGGCTCCCCATGGTGACGAGCTTGGACGTATAAAACCCTTCTCCAACTGCTCCTGAATTTGCTTCTTGAGTTCCACTAGTTCATTGGTGTGCATCCTATAGGGTCTCTTTGCTATGGGTGCAGTTCCGGGTACCAAATCAATGGGAAACTCAATGTCCCGGTCAGGTGGCATACCTGGAAGCTCTTCTGGAAACACGTCCAAGAATTCTTGAACCACTGGAACGCTGTCCAACGTTGCTCCTCCGACGTGGTTCAAACTTGCCTTATTGGTTGATTGTTGGGCTGGTTTAATCTCGATATGAATACCGTGCTCGTTTGTCAAATGCACGCTTCTCTCAGCACATTGGATTACTCCGTTGTGCTGGCGTAACCAATCCATCCCGAGTATTATGTCAAGCCCTTGGGAATCCAAGACAATAAGGTTGGCAAGAAAGTCTACCCCCCTTATTCTAAGGCTTACTTTCGGACATACTATATTGGTCCTCATCTCTCCACCGGGGGAATTAACTAACATACCACATTTTAAGTATGATATGGGTAGATTATGCTTGGCAAAATACTTGGATGATATGAAGGAATGTGGTGCTCCAGAATCATATAAAATAGTGGCTGGGTTGGAATTGGCAAGGAACATACCAATTACGACGTCCTCAGCCTGTTGTGCTTCCTCAGCAGAGACATGGTTCACGTTGCCACGAGCATAGTTCTGCTGTCCATGGTTTCCTTTATTGTCCCCTCCGTTCGGCCGTGGGTTCTGCTTGGGCACGTTGCCTTGCTGTCCAGGACCTCTCCTCGGGCACTGGCTCGCGAAGTGTCCTATTTCCTCGCATGCAAAGCATGCCCTGTTGCCTACGGCAGCAGGTACGTTGAGGCGGGGGTTTTGAACAGGAGCGCCTATGTTGGGTCGGGGCACAGGAGGAAAAGGCACACGAGGTGCTTGTGCAACGGGTCGTTGCTATGGTGGCTGATTAGGGTGGTATGCAGGAGCGGTCGATCCATACTGTGGTGCTGATGGGGGCATGTACCGAGGTCGTACATTGCTCCCTTGTGTCTGGTATTGCATATTCCTCTTGCCCTCTCGCTCGATCTCTCGGATCTTGCTTTCCACTACTGTAGCCTTGTCAACCAGCTTCTGGAAGCTCGCGTAGTCATTGTTGAGGAGCTGAACCTGGATCTCATTGTTCAACCCTCTCATGAACAGGTACTGCTTCCGCGGGTCTGAGTTGACATCTTTGGGGGTGTACCGGAACAGTTGCGTGAACTTGTTGAGATACTCATTCACGCTTTTCTGTCCTTGGTGGAGACCTTTGAACTCCTGTCTCTTGAGCATCATTACACCAGCAGGGATGTAATGAGAGCGGAAACTCTCCTTGAACTCAGTCCAAGTGATCTTCTCCGGGTCGACACGAGCGTTGCACTGGGCATCCCACAAGTCAGCGTCAGCTCCCATGAGTTGGTGCGACGCAAAGAGAACCTTCTCTCGGTCATTGCACTGAACTATGACAAGCTTCTTCTCCATGGATTTCAACTAGTCGTCGGCCTCCATGGGGTCGTTAGCTTTAGCAAAGGTGGGTGGTCAAGTCCTCATGAACTCTCCGAGTCTATTATGAGCTGGCGGTGGTGGCGGTGGTGGTGGCGGTGGTACCAGAACGGGGTTGTTGTTGTTGGCCTGCAACTGACCCAAAGTTTGGATCATGGTTTGCATAAGTTGATTCTGCATGGCCATAAACCATTCCAGGTTGTTCTTACCAGCTTCGGAGTTAACAGGAACTTCATCATGGCCATCCTCTTGGTAGCCACAGACGTTCCTACCTTGGCAGCCAGCGTTTCCTCTCACCATCTGTGAGAGAGTACGACATAGAATAGAGATTAGAAGGTTAGATGGATCCCCCTCACTATATGCATCAAGGTGGATTGGACTATATATATATTAGCCCATATGAGGATGTGAACAAGTGCCAAGGCATCTCACACCTCTTTCTACTTATGTGTGGGTATGGACAATGCTTGAGACGTCCCACAACTCACAATAAGCACACAATCGCAAGCATTCATCACAAGGCTCACACAACTACTATTCAAGGCTTATTCAATGGGGGTCCTATATGGCTTTGGGTGATGCCAATCTGTGATCCAACTATGGCTTCTCCTAGGCTTGTATCCTATGTCAAGGTAGTTCCAATGCCAATCTATGCATCCTAGGCTTGCATCATATGGTCAGCGTGGCTTAGCTTACCAATCTGTGATCTATCTAGGTTGTGTGATCTACGATCAACCCGTGGCAGGTTGATACCAATCTGTGTCTGATACCAACTTGTGACTTCTCTCTAAGCGTGTAACCTACCATCAACCCGTGGCTCTGATACCAATCTGTGACACCCTCAATTCTGTGGAAAAACCACGGACCCGAGAATTGATGCATATGTGTGCCCAGGATGTTCATCACACATACACATATGTTCCACAAACTGAATTCAGAATATATATTACCACGAGTAACAGGGTTTTATTACAATGTCTCATGAGTCTTGGACTCATGCTAACAACGGAAGTCTTAATTTAACAGCGGAAGTCTTATTTCTATGCAGCGGAAGTCTTCTAAATAGTGCAGAAGCAATCTAAGCAGCAGCAGCGGCTCCATCTATACTCCATCCCCAGAGGCTAGGTTGAGGACAGATTACACGCCTAATGCTCCACCTGGTCTTCATAGTAATCTTCTCCTGTTGCTAATGAAAAAATAATAATGCAAATTTGAGTACAATGATGTACTCAGCAAGTGCAGGAAAATATGATATGTAGCTCATAACAAGGTAGGTATGAAAAGGCTCATTGCAGAAAGCAAAGTTAGTTATCAAAACCATGGTAAAACAGCAACTTAACTTTAAGTGAACGTAATCCCAACATGTATTAAAATACCAATCATACCTCCATTATGTTCATTACTTTTCATGTCTCAACCAGACATTAATCAACTTCTTTCTTGCTCACGGATACCTTCTCGTATTCGCTACCATCTCACGAATACCATCTCGTATTCGTTACCATTTCAACTCATAAACAAATCCGTCCCACACCAAGACTAATCTCGTTGCCATGACTCAACAGTCATGCAACCAAATCTTATTACCCGGACTCAACAGTCCCGAAAACCAAACCAAAATCAATCCATAACCAAAACCATCCAAAAATAACCATCCAACTAATCATGAAAGTTGGCCAAGCGCTCGTGACCGTAAGCTCGGCTACCATGATAGTTTTAGACTCTGCAGAGGTTGTACCATTTTACCCACAAGTTTGAGATTTCGTCACCCATTGGCGACAACAGAACCTCCATTATACCAGTATACAACCGTCGGTGTATGGCCAAGAGATCACAAAATAGCCTTTACAATGGGGCTACTAGATGTATGGACTCACTAAGGTTTCACAGGCAGGCTAGAATCTCCAATTCTCCCACCCATGGGCCCCCTCTTGTGCCATGCAGTTCCCAGGGCAGTCCTCACTCGACTCCCATTCCCCGCGCCTTCCACGGTCCTTAACAATCTAGCAACTTACCTAATTACTCAGCTAAGCCGCACCCATACTTGGCCTTGTGGTGGCACTGTTATCCGGGCATGTGCTCGCATGATCCGTTCCTTAGATCTATGGCAAGTAAACCACCATCTCACTCTACCTCATTCACAAACCCAGACTTGCCTAGATCTCCCTCCGATCCATGTTCAATAACAACATCAGTTTCTCATTATCATTACGAGTGCAGTTAGCTAGACACATCTATCTCGCTTCCTGTAATCCCATGGACTCAGCGAAGCATAAAAGTAAAAACCATATCCGACTCATAAACATCCCTAGCGACAAGGGTGGTTTAACCAAAACTAGTAAACTCCTATAAAAAGGTTTCCCATCATGTTTGACTCAGCACCCACACCTTTTCGCAAACAAAACAGTTTTCCAAAACATAGGATCAATATGGTCAAGGGGCACTTGCCTTGTTCTTGCGGTTCCGGTTGCTCTTGGATCTCGAAACCTTGTTGTGGCAGCTCGTCGTAAACAGCTCCCTGAGCTTGTCCTTCTATACGCGATCACGCACATAAAAGATTCACAATAAGCAATATCATGCACAAACTTTAACTAGATGTGATGATGCATATGCATGCTATCCTATGATCAGTTTCTATCAGATCAGTTTGGACGTGTTCTTGCAAGGTTTGCATGGGTTTTACGATGAATAGAGGTGTTCGAATCAAATGTGGACGTGGTGATGATCTTGACTCTAGATCAAACCGATCAACACGTGATCTGTCCATGAAAAAGCTTCTGTTCGAAAGGAATCAAAGAACAGATGCAAAGAAAATGCGATGATGTCGTAAGGTGGTATTGGAGACCTACCTTACGTTCTTCTTAGACTCGGGGTCCTTCTCCTATCAAACAGATCGTTGGGGCTCTCTTCCGACGATCTCTCACGACTGGACTCCGGCGAAGGGTTTTACTCGTCGAGTTGAGGCTAGGGCTCTAAGTTGTCGGCTCATGAGGTGGAAAAGAAGTTTGTGGTTTCGGCCAAATGTTCTGGGTTCTATTTATAATCGGGAGGAGAAGAATCCTAGTCTGATTGGACTCCGAATAAGAGTCTCATTCAAACTGTTTTTAGATCTTAACAACTTATCCTAGATTGATTCGGTGCGGTAACATTATGGAAATCATGTCGGTTTCCTCCCGTACAGGTATTCCCACGCGTACAGAAGGAAAACCCACTCCAGAACTTGTTACCTCCGTGGTGATGAGCTCTGGAAGCTCCATGTGTCCATCGGGAACTCGGGCTCCCTTTTTCCGCAGAGACGAGCTCTGGTTGTGCCGTGTGTCAAGCGAGCGAGACCTCCCTCTTCTTCGGAGATGAGCTCCGCGTGCGCCACGTATCCTGGCGGTCGGGACCTCCTCTCTATTCGGAGGTGACTCCGCTCACGCCACGTGTTAGTGCCGGACCTCCCCTCTCTTCGGAGGTGGCTCTGGGTGTGCCACGTGTCCTAACAGTGCCAGACTTCCTTTCTTCTCAGAGATGAGCTCCGAGGTTGACACGTGTCCAACAGTGACGGACCTCCCAGAGATAAGCTCCGGTGGTGACACGTGTCCAATAGAACCGGACCTCTCGGAGGTGAGCTCCGAGATCGGCACGTATCCCACGCGACTGGTCCTCTGTTTTCCGTGGTGATTAGCCCTGTAGTCGACATGTGTCCTTCGGGACTGGCCTCGCTCCTCTGCAGAGGCTAGCTCCAGGGCAACACGTGTCCCATAGGGTCGGACCTCTCCCCCTTTGCGTGGATGAGCCGTGAGCCTGCCACGTAGCCAGTTTAGCGGCGGACCTCTCCTCATTTGCGGAGATGAGCTCCGAACGCGCCACGTGGCCAGCGAGCCGCGGAAGTTGTCTTTGGCGCTTTCTGTAAACTGGAATTTGCTCTTTTTGGCTAACTTTTTGATCTTTCTTGATTTCAACTTATTTTAAAAATGTTTTTCTACATATGAAGATATGCAGAACCCAAAAATGAGGGTGTCACAGCCGGCTCACAACCGATTGGGAGAGTTCATAAGGACTCAACCACCCACTTTTGCACATGCTAATGATCCCATGGAGGCCGATGATTGTTTGAAGTCCATGGAGAAGAAGCTTGCCATAGTTCAGTGCAATGATTGAGAGAAAGTTCTCTTCGCATCGCACCAACTTATGGGAGCAGCCGCTGACTGGTGGGACGCTCTATGCAACGCGCATGTCAACCAGGAGACTATCACTTGGGCTGAATTCAATGAGTGTTTCCGCTCCCATTACATCCCTGTTGGAGTCATGATGCTAAAACGGCAAGAGTTCGAAGGTCTCCGCCAAGGCAGGAAGAGCGTGAAAGAGTACCTCAACAAGTTCACGCAACTGTCATGGTATGCCCCCGAAGATGTCAACTTGGACCAAAGGAAGTAGTACTTATTCATGAGAGGGTTGAACAATGAGATCCAAGTTCAACTGCTCAACAATGACTATGCAAACTTCCAGAAGCTAGTTGACAAAGCTATAGTGGTTGAGAGCAAGATACGGGAGATCGAGCAAGAGGGCAAAAGAAAGATGCCACACCAGCCACAAGGGAGCAACGTACGCCCCCGGTACATGCCACCAGCTGCACCACAGTATGGATCGTCTGCTCCTACTTTTCTCCCTAACCAACCACCACAGCAACGTCCTGTTATGCAAGCACCTCATGTGCCTTTGCCTCCTGCACCCCGTCCGAACATGGGTGCTTATACTCAAAACCACCCTCGTCCCAACGTCCCCGCTGTCTTGGGCAACAAGGCACGCTTTGCATGCGGAGAAATAGGACAGTTTGCGGGTCAGTGCCCGAGGAAAGGTCCTGGACAGCCAAGCAACGTGCCCAAGCAGAACCCACGGCCGAACGGAGGAGCCAATCAAGGCAACCGTGGACAGCAGATCTACGCTCGTGGCAACGTGAATCATGTCTCCGCTGAGGAAGCACAACAGGCTGAGGACATCGTGATTGGTATGTTCCTTGCCAACTCCAACCCAGCCACCATTTTATTTGATTCCGGAGCATCGCATTCATTCATATTGTGGCGGACCGGAATCCGCTCATCCAGGATCGCAGAGGGTGGTGCCGCGCGATGCGACACCCGACAGCACACGTCATAAGAACGCAATATATTACATGGGAAAAACAGCTGAAACTGTACAAACAGGTACAAACTTCAGTTACAACTATTGTTCTATTACACAGCGGAAGACTACACTATACAACTCACGCCCGCCTATTTAGCAAAAGTTGGTTGCCCAGCCCTAGGGCAACCCACACTAGCTGCACGTCTCAGCTCAGCGCGGCGTGTACGGCTCCCACTCAGCCGTGGTCCCCGACGGAGGGTAACCCTCGCCGGTGGACTCGTACTCCGAGTCCGTGGGTGGCTCCTCACCTGAAAAACACTTAAGCAGCAACCGTGAGCACAAAGGCTCAGCAAGGCTTAACCGACTCACCTAAGCATGAAACTCTACATGAGGTGTACAATGGACAAAGGATAGTAACATTTCAGCAAAACGACACGCCTACAAGTTCATCCTTAGTTCATCTTTTAGCAACAAGTTAACAGTTCATGAAATCTGAAATTTAGTAAGCAGTATTTGGTGGCACACATGTAGCAATACAATTATATTAATCAGCATCATTGAATCAACATATTTCATCCATTAGTCTACGTTACGACGCAGTGAACAAGCGGTACTCGTCACCGCGAGGGACGGCGAATCGACTCGATATACACCTGCAGGGAAAACCCAAAGAGCACGTCACGTACGCCCACCCGTGGAGCTGCACAGCACGCTCACTCGATGTCGTACGGGACAACCTTTCACCCAACAGCCCAAACGTCGAACCGGTCGCACCGAAACGAGCAGGAGGTTCTCCACACGGAGCATCTCTCTATGCCCGTTGGCAGATTTCCACCTTGCTGCCCTCAACCTACACCTATAAATCGGTGTGCTATGCCTCGACGCCCGGAGGTTTAGGCTACATCGGTTTATCGGGGCCCATATATCCGATATGCCTTCGGTACGTTCAATACTTGTTCAGCAGGGCCGCACACGGATCGGTCCTCAATCGACACGGACAGGGCTGCGCACACAAGACTCTCTCTTGCTGCGCCCTAGCCCCTGCCTAGTCTCATTTTCATTACTAAAGTGATCTCACATCACTCAACCGAACCCGTGTGTCCCCAGCCTATCTCGCGAGTAGATTCCAACTACTCGACTTGTACCGAAGTCCTACGACTCATTAAGCATAGCCTGTCTACTCGAGGTCCTTGACACTACCCTCACTCTTTTAGGAAACTTTGGTTATGCAAGTGGGGTTTCATTCATCCGATACCTAATGCACATACATACTTCATATGACACATGTATACAAAGTAAAACTTTTAAAAAGGGTTAATGCAAACCGGGGCTTGCCTTGTTGCTGCTGGTCAGGAGTTAGTTCTTCGTCCGGAAGGAGGAAGTCCAGCACTTCCGGAGTCTCTTCTTCAACGGCTACACGTTAATGAAATACTACATGTTAATTTATATGTAAAAGTGAGTTTAGAGTAAGACTTATACTATTGGTTCTAATAACCAGCCTCTAATATCTGGAACTATGTTTAAGAATTTAAATATGAACTGGTGTTG
Source organism: Neostapfia colusana (assembly GCA_030760725.1). NCBI lineage: Eukaryota > Viridiplantae > Streptophyta > Magnoliopsida > Poales > Poaceae > Neostapfia > Neostapfia colusana. The sequence goes on along the minus strand of JASWHV010000007.1, from coordinate 94,091,026 downwards.
GTGGTTTGGCTTGGACTTAATCACATGGTTAAATGCTAAGTGGTTTTCCCCCCTTTTCCACATTAATCCCTTAAGTGGTTAAACAGGACAGGGGTGATCTAGAGCTCCAATGGAGCTGAGAATTTTTGTGTGAGTTCCTTGTCACAAGAAAACTCTCTGGACCAAATCTTTGCACTTTTCATGGAGTGGTTTGCTCAGAATAATTCCCTTGGCAAATCAGCAAGGAAGAATTTATTCTGAGGTAATACCCCTGTTCATGCTCAACTTAATGAACTACAATTTCAATTATAGCTCATTGAGTTTGCCTGAATTTTCCTAACATTTTTGGGGTTAAGAATTGCCCAGAACTGAATTTCCAAGTTTTGGAAATTCTCTGAAAATGTTTCTGCATTCAAATGAACACAGCACCTTCCAATTTGAATTGCTCTGACCAAACCGACTCCAAATGGTCTGAAGCTTTTACAGGGGTTTACTAATGTCCTAAAGAACATCCTGGCAAAATTTGGGGATTTTTGGATGAACCAAACTCCCTCTAAAATTCTTTTGCTGAAAAGCTTTAAAGAATTTTCCAGAGTTAATTAAAGGGTTTCATACAAATTGGGTTCTACATTTGGATAGTACTCTATCAGAGGAATCCAACGAAATTTGTTTCACAATTTTTGGATTCTCCTACCCAAAGTTGTAGCTATTCAAAGTTTGAACTAAAAACTGAAATTCCCCAAAATGTTCAAATACTGGCTGTGGGTCCGGGGACAGGTGTCACGCGTCGGGGCAAGCCACACGAGGCTACAGGTTATTTCCCGCGCCTCCACACCAGATCCCTGCGCCACAGCTGATCAAATATTTGAAAAACCGTCGCTGACGGGCGGGACCCACCGGTCGTCTTCTACCTCCGGCCACCCGCGCCTGCGCGCCGCCGGGCTCGCCGGAGTTCGACGGATTCCGGCCTCCCGGCCATCCCCCGAGCTCTCCCTCGCCGCTAGGGCCTAATTTCCCGTGCTGAACACGATGGAACACTCTTCCCCGGTCGGCGATGGCTCTAACCTAGCTGGCCACGGTGCGGCGGCTCTGGACCGGTTCGGCAACGTCGCCCGGTCACCCTAGCCTGCCCAGACCTCGGTGGAACGGCGCTACAGCACCAGTGGACCAAAGGGATGCTCGACCTAGCCTCAAAACTGCTCGGGACCGGCGGCTAATGGTGTATCACCGTGCACCCGAAACCTCCTCCGCGTTTGAGGTCGGAAATTCTGGATTTCATGCGGTCTACGTGCATATTTCCAGCTAGGGTTGTGAAGGACTACTGATCGCCGGTTAGTGGCGGTCCTGTGTGCAAAGTCTCACGGCCTAAGAACGAGAGGGACGATCGAATTTGGTATTACCGTATCAGAAGGTCGGATGGTGCCCGACGGCGATCTTTTCCCAAATTCGAGCCTAGTAGATCATCTCACGGCTTGAGCCTCGGGGACGAGCATCAGGGGCTACCAGCGCATCCGAGGGTGCTCTAGCTCGGGCCTGAGAAGCTCTGGGTGGGTCTGTCCACGTGAGACCAGCTTCCGTTCTCCGCCGGACAGCTCTGTTTTCTCGGCGCCGTTTGCCGAATTGTGCGCGTCACCGGCTAGGGCCTTTGGGGTTGCGGGGCTGGTGTGGTAGAGCAGGCACAGGCGCTGCTTTTCTGTACTGCCGGTGCGCACAACCGAGGTTTGGTTGAGGCCGGCGATCGGGGAGAAAGGAGTGCGGCGGTGAGCGCCGATTGCTGTTTGCGCGTGGGAAGAACAGCTAGCGCGCGATCAAAGCGAAGATGGCAACGTGCTGCAGCCGGTTTCCGGGATAAGGAGCAGGCCAGCGCGAAATGGGAGCAGGAGGTGGAGCCTCGGTCGACGGGGGCGGCCGCTCGGTGTCGCCCCGGGGTTACACCTCGGTGGAGTGAAGTCCAGAGAGAAACTTAAGTGTTAAGTATACTCATTCCTATGACATGTGGGCCCCACAACTCAGTACCTCTTTTCCTCAAAATATCTCCAAAGTTTGACAATTATCCAACCCAATTGTCTGAAAATTGGAAACTGAGCTCATTTGACAAGTTTGGACAAATTCAATGCAAATTCAAATATTCATTTGAATTCTTTGCACCTTTGACTTCCTTTGGAAAAATGGGCAGCAAGACTTTTCAAAAATTAATGAAACTTTGCCTCCCCACTAATTTGGACCTAAGGAATCCAAATATGCCACTTGATCCTTGTGTTAGCTGCTGCAAACAATAGTTTGGACACAACAGTTTTGAATTCCTCATTGTGTGATCATATGTGTATAAACCCTACTTTGTGAAAGTGAAGACTCTCCCCTCTAATCACTCTTTTGATGGAGGTTACATGCTCTTCACCACATTTCCTAAGGTGTCCACAATGAAAATTGTGGTGTTGTGAGATGAAGAAAAGTTTTTTACAAGTCCCTTCTCTTGGGCTTTTACATCCCTCCCCCCTTAAAAGAATCTCGTCCCGAGATTATAAAATAAGAGATAGCGATGTAATAGGGACTTACCCGTGTTGAGAAGCCATAAACTCCGGGTAATTTGAGCGAAGGAACTCCTCGCTCTCCCACGTCGCTTCTTCGGCGGTGTGGTTGCTCCAGAGTATTTTGTAGAACCACAATGTTCTGCTGCGTGTGGTCCTGGCTTTCTCATCAAGAATTCCCACCGGATATTCATCATAGGTTAAATCCGGTTTCAGCTCGCCGATGTCTTCGGTAGGAACAGCAGCTGTATGCTTCAAGCATTTTCGCAGTTGCGAAACATGGAAAATATCATGGACACCAGCCAGAGATGCTGGTAGCTCCAATCGATACGCTGCTGGTCCACACTTCTCGGTGATAGCGTAGGGTCCAATGAAACGGGGAGCGAGCTTCCCCTTCACACCGAATCGGTGCACGCCCTTCATTGGAGACACGCGGAGGTACACGTGTTCCCCAACGTCAAAGTGCAACGGCCTACGCCTCTTGTCAGCGTAGCTCTTTTGTCGGGATTGAGCGGCCTTCAAATTGGCTTGAATTGTCCGAACGCGCTCCTCGGCGTCGTTCACCACATCAACCCCGAATGTGACCCTTTCACCGGACTCGCACCAATTTAATGGGGTGCGGCATTTACGACCGTAGAGAGCTTCATAGGGTGCCATTTTGATACTCGCCTGATAACCGTTGTTGTACGAGAATTCCGCCAATGGTAGGTGATCATCCCAGTTCCTACCATGGTGGATGGCACACGCTCTCAACATGTCTTCCAGGACTTGATTCACCCTTTCAGTCTGACCATCTGTTTGAGGGTGATAAGCGGAGCTCCTGATCAACTTAGTACCCAATGCAGCGTGTAGCTGCTCCCAAAAGCGAGATACAAATAATGCACCTCGATCTGAGACAATGGTCTTGGGTACCCCGTATAGGCATAGAATCTTCGCTATGTATAGCTCCGCATATTTGCCGGCATTGTAACGTGTATTCACCGGAATGAAGTGAGCCGTCTTGGTTAACCGATCAACGATTACCCATATGGAATCATGCTTGTTGGCTGTTAGGGGTAATCCCACAATGAAATCCATGCTCACATCTTCCCATTTCCATGCCGGGATCTTTAGGGGTTGCAGCAGCCCTGATTTCTTCATATGATCAGCTTTCACTCGTCTACACGTATCGCACTCGGATACGTACTTAGCTACCTCCCGCTTCATCCGCGTCCACCAAAATTTTTTTTCAAATCTTGGTACATTTTGTTGCTGCCCGGATGAATGGAGTATTTAGACAAGTGAGCTTCATCGAGGATCTTTTTCCTCAACTCCATATCCCGGGGTACGACTATGCGGTCATTGAACCACAGAGTCCCCTCATCATCTTTCCGGAAACATTTAATTTCTCCATTGTCTATCCGTCTCCGGAGATGTGCCATGCCTTTATCCGTTTTCTGAGCTGCAATGATGTCCTCCCTAATAGTAGGGATGAGGGCAAGGTTGTACAGCGATCCATAAGGAACCAAGTATAAACTTTGCTCTTCCTCCTTCACCGGTGTAATGGTGAGGTGATGGACATGTGATTTCCGACTCAGCGCGTCGGCAACCACATTCGCCTTGCCGGGGTGGTAATGGATCTCAATCTCATAATCTTTGATCAGTTCTAACCACCTCCTCTGCCTCATGTTCAGCTCCTTCTGGGTGAAAATGTATTTCAAGCTCTTGTGGTCGGTGTAGAGATGCACCAAGTTCCCCAGGAGATAGTGCCTCCACATTTTCAGCGCCAACACCACGGCAGCAAGTTCAAGATCGTGAGTCGGGTAGTGCTGCTCATGGTTCCGGAGTTGGCGTGAGCCATAAGCGACCACACGTCCTTCCTGCATCAACACGCAGCCAAGCCCAATACCGGACGCGTCACAATACACGTCGAAGGGCTTTGTTGTATCCGGCTGAGCTAACACCGGGGCTGTGGTGAGATGCTTCACCAATGTTCGGAACGCTCCTTCACACGCGGTGTTCCAAACATATTTTGTCCCTTTTTTCAGCAACTCTGTCATCGGCTTAGCGAGCTTGGAGAAGCTTGGAATGAATCTCCGGTAGTATCCCGCTAACCCGAGGAAGCTTCTGACTTCATGGACTGAAGTGGGAGCTTTCCATTTCAACACTTGCTCGATTTTACTTGGGTCAACCGCAATGCCTTCAGCTGAGATGATATGTCCCAAAAATGGCACTTGGCTGATCCAAAATTCGCATTTGCTGAACTTGGCGTAGAGCTTGTGGTCTCGCAATCGTTGAAGAACGATCCGCAAGTGTTCGGCATGTTCAGCTTCGGTCTTGGAATAAACCAAGATGTCGTCGATGAACACTACCACGAACTTGTCCAGCTCCGGCATGAACACCGAGTTCATGAGATACATGAAATGGGCTGGAGCATTTGTGAGACCAAAGGACATGACGAGATATTCGTATAAGCCGTATCTCGTCGAGAATGCCGTCTTCGGGATATCCTCCGCCCGGATCTTGATCTGGTGATATCCAGAGCGAAGGTCCATCTTTGAGAATACACTTGCCCCCACAAGTTGATCAAACAAGATGTCAATACGGGGCAGTGGGTACTTATTCTTGATGGTGACAGCGTTGAGCGGCCGGTAATCCACACACAGCCTCAGGGTCTCATCCTTCTTCTTCACGAACAGCGCTGAGCATCCCCAAGGCGAGGAACTCGGCCTAATGAAACCCTTGCTCAACAAATCATTGAGCTGTTCTTTTAATTCAGCCAGCTCATTTGGAGCCATCTTGTATGGTCTCCGTGATATGGGCGTAGTCCCGGGTGCAAGTTCAATCTTGAACTCGACATCCCGCTCAGGTGGCATGCCCGGAAGATCATCCGGGAACACGTCGGGATACTCCCGGACTACGGGGATGTCTTCTAACTTGAGAACTTCAGCACTATTAATTGCTAAAACTTCCCGGACTGGCATGTCTAACACCATGGAATGCAGACGGTGGAATGGAGAATTTAAGTGAATCGTCCGTGTCCGAGTCTCTAGGACAGCGCCATGGTATTGCAGCCATGACATCCCTAAGATTGCATCAATCTTCTGTCCCATAAGGATTATCAAGGTGGTGGGATATAGCTTCCCACCTAAGCACAGAGGTGCCTTTGGAATCATCATATTAGCTGAAATCTTCCCTCCCGGTGAGCATATCATATAAGTGCAGTCGGTTGGGAAGACTTGCAGTTGATGTTTAGCCACATAGGATGCACTTATAAAGCTGTGGGTTGCACCCGAATCAAATAATATGACTATGGCTTGATGGTTGAGAGTAAACGTACCCGCCAGCACGTTGTCTCCCTCTGGGGCGTCCTCATTGTCGAGGTTGCGGACGCCTCCAGTCCGCTGACCAACCTTCTTCACCGGGGGTCGGCCTCGAGCACCGCCCTGAAACTGGGCTTGCCCGCTGCTCTGCTGCCCCTGGGGACAGTCCTTCGCAAAGTGGCCCGCCTGGCCACACGTGAAGCAGGTGAAACGGGGCGGTCCCCCGCTGATCGGTGGACGGAAACCTAGGGCGCGTTGTGGCGGTGGAAACGCCCGGGGTACCGTCTGCTGCTGCTGCTGTTTTGGTGGTGGCATCGGCGGACGGAACGGAGGTGCCTGGAAGGGACGTCCCCCGAACCGTTGCGGTCGCGCCGGTGGTTGCCACTGCTGCCCGGATGGTGTCCGATACACCATACGGTACTTCTGTGTAGCGCCACTCCCACCGCTGCTAGGTGGAGCGCTACGCTTCCTCTGCTCAGCTGCTAACTCCCGCTGAGCGTCCTCTTGCATGATGGCGGCATTGACTAGATCGTTGAATGTGCCGCGGTTCCATTGTACGAGGTGGGTCTTCATTTCGGGATGTAACCCCCGATAGAAGTGCTCCCTCTTCTTCTCCTCCGTGGAGATGTAGTCTGACGCATACTGCACCAGATGGTTGAAGGCACGGGAGTAGTCGTGGGCACTCCTCCCGCCCTGCTTCAGTTCCAAAAATTCTTGGAACTTTCTCTTCATTATTCCGGGAGGAATGTGATAGGCGCGGAACGCCTCCCGGAACTCTTGCCATTCCACGGCATGGCCAGCCGGACGTGAGGCGACATAATTCGCCCACCACGCACCAGCGGCACCGTGGAGCTGCTGTGCTGCGAACAGCGTCTTCTGCCGCTCCGTACACTGGAGCAGCCCGAACTTGGACTCGATAGTCCGCAGCCAGTTGTCCGCCTCCAGTGGTTCTTCAGCTTCGGTGAACACTGGAGGGTGCGTACTCATGAAATCCGAGTACGACACTTCGCGGGGCTCACGAGGCCCTCGCTCTTGACGTCCTCCCGCTTGGGACGTATTCTGCACGATCGTGCGGAGCAGGTCGGTCTGCTCCTCACGACCTCCCACCAATGCCGCTATCACATCCGCTAGAGTAAGCGGAGGCGGCGGTGGTGGCTGCTGCTGCGGGGTGCTGTCGTAGGCCGGTGGCTGGGAGTCATCGCCTCCACCTTGGCTAGAGCCACCAACCTCGTGCGTGGTCCTAGTACGAACCATCTGCAACTATACGACATTAAACATCAGTCCCGCAACATTTTGCATGCAGTCCAATAGAACTGGGCGTAAAAACATCATGACAACCAAACATGCAAAATATCTCGTAAGTAGATAATGTAATAACTTTGCACAAGCTACCCCATTACCAGACCAAACACAAGTTAGTTTAATCCAACTTGATGAACCCCCTCTTTGGAAGCTCACCATAACTGGGTTTGGTCTCTACGAGACATTATTATTGCGTTGTCATCACGTATAACACCCTTAGGGTACAACACCCTTCAATAAGTTCAACTGTCATTCTTCTGTCAGAATGACCAGTTTCTACCTATTCCAAGTTTTGATCCGGTTATGGGCATTTTCATGACTCAAGTTGAATACCAAAGTTAAAGTTAACTTCAGTATCTTTCCAACGAGTACTCATTTGCCCCCAGATCAGCTTTGATTAAAAAGTTATGTTAATTCAAAGTTAGCAGAATTTCTGGAAGAATTTTAACAGCACCTCCCTTGGAAGTGGCTGTCTTCAACCCTAATTCTCCCTAATTTCTGTGCTGAAACTTCAGAAACTTTGAATTGCAAAGATGTCACACATCTTCTACTCTTTCTAAGGATGGTTTGTATGACAATTTTAGATTTTTCTACTGGGAGTTATATTTGAAAAACAGATCAGTTCAGAGGATGTTTTACTCTGCCCTGATTCTGAATAGTTTACATTCCTCTGGGATTTTAGCCATCTTAAGGCGAGTTTCAGCTCTGGAAGTCTACAACAAAGTTGTAGAGTACTTGAATACCTTCCCAGAACTATATAGCACACCTCCCTGGGTTAAAAGACCTGTGAGTTATGCCCTGTTGAAGATCAGCAAACTTGCTGTCCCCAAAACCGAGCACTCTGTTTTTCAGTCTTTTTGGAACTACACTCATCCCTATCTCATTCTTATACCCAACCAGGGTCCTAACTGTTGAACCTATAGATTTTTTTAATTTTTCGTTATCATTATACTCATGCATATGCCTACAATATCTCGGTACTACGTTCCTTACAAAAGAAAATCCTAACCGGATCATACCGGTATATACGTCTCAAGTGTGGCACTAAACGGTCTCTCGCACACGTTTTCTACACGGATACTGACACAACCCCTTTGGGTCCTGTCGAGCCAGGATCACGCTGAGGGGTGCTGCGTTGCACAGCACCGCATAACACACGTCAAAGGTACAAAGCGGAAGCGGAAGCTTTATTACATAAACAAGTTTATCAACATGTTTACATCAAAATAAGTTTAGTCCACACTCGCGGGCGTAGACTAAGCATCAAGTGCACGTTCAGCCCTCGAACGTGTCCTTGCTAGCACACACGCACACTAACTCTGCGGCGTGCACGACTCCCACTCGACGGGGTTCCCCTCCTGGGGTTCCGTCTCCTCTTCGGGAGTCCCTTCCTCATAGAACCCTGCAAAAGCTTCAAACACAAGCAGTGAGCACGAAGGCTCAGCAAGTCTGACCCGTCTCACCTAAACATGGAACTTCTACATGAGGGTAATGGGTTGCATGAGGTAAAAAATCATTTGCAAGGACTCGCCTAATTAGTAGAACCTTACTTTCAAGTTTTAGCAGCAGGTTGTGGAGAACCTTACGCTAAGGCACATGAGAGAGCCGCAATCAAACAAGAAACGCATTTCTCTCATGTACTTTGCCCAAAGTTGAAAAGAACTTTAGTTAGCACTAAGCTACAACATATCATTAACAATCAATATCCAACTTTCAATCAGCAACATTTTAACATGTAACTAGCCTGTTCTTTCTACGTCACGGTACAGTGAACAAGTGGTACTCACTGACCGCGAGGGACGGCGATTATAATCGATTTACACCTGCAGGGTTACCCGAACAACCCGTCACGTACGCCCGTACTCGATGTTGCCTACAACAACCATCACGGACGCCGTACGCGACTACCTTTCACCCGTTAGCCAAATATTGAACCGGTCCCATCGTCCCGAGCAAGAGGTCCCTGCACGCGCATCTCTGTGCCGCCAGCTGATTTACACCTCGAGCTCTCAACCTACCCTCTGAACGACGGGCAATGCCTCAACACCCAGCTACCCGAGTTACATCAGTTTCCCGGTTCCCATATAGCCGGTAGGTCTTCGGTACTGTTCTAGCTTGTTCAACAGGCCCGCACACGGCTCGGTCCTCAATCGACACAAGCGGAGCTACAGCACACAGGCCCCAAAGTCCTGCTGCCCTTACTCTCCGCTCGGTCTCATTTTCTTGCCATGTGTTTCATGTGCTATCTCTACCCGAGCAATGTGCCTCTAGCCTATTCTCGCGAGTAGTTCCAACTACTCGACTTGTACCGAATCCTACTCTATCCTAGCAATGCAGTGGCTAACGAGGTTTTCAATCCTAAACCCAACCCATGGTTTTTCTTGGCTATGCAGTTGGATTTCCAAACAAGACTCTAATGCACAGAACAAAGGAAACAAGTATGTGCTCAAAACAATAAAAATTTGTAAAAAGGTTAATGCAAACCGGGGCTTGCCTTGCTGCTCTTGGTCGTAGGCTAGCTGTTCCTCCGGAGTAACGAAGTCTAGGACTTCGGGTTCCTCCTCGACCTTAGCGACTACATGATAAGAACAATGTATGTATTAATTTAGAGGCCTTTGTATTAACTTTGAAGTTGTGAAGCCTATAACCCTTACTAGACAGACCTAATGACTGTGAAACTTTTACTGTGGCTTGGTTACAACCTAAACAAAGACTTGGTCAAGTTTTAGTTGCAGCAAAGCTCATTTGAGCCCTCCACAAATAATTATGTCCTTGACCTTAATTGGAACCCTTAGGGTGTTCTAGGGATTTTCATGAGACAAACTATGACTTTCTGAAAACTAGATTTTCAGAGGGTTCTAATGGAGTTGGTCTCACTTAATTTGGAAGTCTCTAACTAAAGATATGAGCTAAACAATTTCAGAGAAAATCCTGAAAATGTTTCTGAACATTTTCTATTTTCTCTGGAACAGTTTTACTAATCACACCATTAGGTGGACTAAATGAGCTCAAATGGATCTGAAATTTTTATGGTAGTTCAAGGATATTTTGGTGAACATCTCAGCAAAATTTCAGGATTTTCCTCCAAAGGATTCTCCAGTTAAAATTCCTAACAGTTTAAACTTTGAGGAATTAATTCTGGAGAATTAGGGAATTTCATGAAGTGAAACTTGATTTTCTGGAAAGTACTCAGAGAGCTGAATCCAGCAAAATTTGGTTCACTCAATTTGGAGCTTTCTAGCCAAAGTTATAAGGATTTGAAGTTTGAAGGAAATCTGAAAATCGGGGAAAAGTTTAAACTCGCGCGTGGGCCCAGGGGACACGCGTCGCACGCCGAAGCGACAGCACACCGCGGCCCACAAGGCTTTTGCGCGCCAGCACACCCGATCCCGGCCGCAGCCGGATCTCGATTCAAAATATCGGCCGCTGACAGCTGGGGTCCACCCCCTTCTTCAACCTCGCGACACCCGCGCTCCGCCGCCGAGGGACCTCGCCGGAGAGCTCGCCGCTGGCTGCTGTACCGCTCCAAACTTCTTGATTCTGGCCGCCCCTGCCTACTTTTACTTGGGGAACATGATCCGAGGGTCAGCTGCTCATGACAACGGCCGGAGCATGGTCGGCGACGAGCCGCCATATCGGAACGACTTCGGCCATGTCGGCTGATGCTCCTAGTGCCTCAGCTACTTGGGAAACCGGTCGGGGAGCATCAGTGGACCTCAGAGAAGGTCGACATGAACTCGGGGCAGCTCGGGGAAGGCCCGAAATAGGTCCTCACCGTGCGCCCGATACCCCCCGTGCGTTCCGCCATTAGTAGACCTTGAATTACGCCGGGCACAGAAGTTCTCCGGCCCAGAGTTGTGAAGGCAACTTGTGCGTCACCGTGTCTAGTTCGTGTGGGAGTGGCCTGAGGCCCTCTAATCCTTTCTAGAGCACGAATTAAACAGAATCGTACCCGAGGGTCGTTCTGCACACAGAAAGGGGAAAAGTGGAAATTCGCCGCCGGTGAGCAACCACTCGAGCTGTGGCTCGGGGATGAGCAGCACCGATCACTTGCGCGTCCAAGGGTGCCTTGGCTCGGGCGTGACAACGCCCAGGTTGGGCTGTCCACGAGAGCCCGAGGTGCGGCGGTTTCCAGTTCCGAGTTTGATCTTTCGGCACAGCCGATATCACTCGGTTTCAATCGATTTCTATCAATGGGAAGGATGGAGGATGGTTGCTAGTACCTTGCTGGGACCTTGGAATGGAAAGAGGGAGCTGCGATCGGCTTGATCAAGCAGGAACTCGAGCGCTAGTGATGGCAGTGGGAAAAACAAGTCGTGTGCGTCGGCAGCTCGAGGAAATGGTGACTGAAGCACGCCGGGGAGGGAATAAATAGCCCGGCCGGCTGGTCTCCGGCTTGGGGCACGCAGCAGGAGCTGGCGCCTGCTGCCCCCTTCGGTGGCGCGCGCGCACAGCTGCCGGGAACCGACTGAACTGTGGTTCAGTCGGTTTGCTTTGAGGCTGAGGCTGACATGTGGGTCCCACTTCTCTTTTAACCTCTGAAATTTATTCCTAACAGCTGTGGTAAACAGTGAACCCTATTCTACCCTTGGCAATTCAAATTATTCACCCAAGAGCCATTTGAATTGATCAAAGTTCAAATGAGGTTTGGTTTGAATGAATTTCAGCACAAGTGCAGTTTGAAATTCAAATAAAGTTTGAATTTCTCCCCCTTAGCTCATGTCAAGATCAACTCCAAATGGAGTGAAAATTGGTGTGTGAGCTCACAAAAATGTGCTGAGCAAGAATATGCCTTCCACTTTTAAATTCAGTGGGTGAAAACAGTTTGAATTTGAATATGGTTTCAAACTGCCCTCTTCCTAACTATACCCAAAATGACCTCAAAAAGGTTTTGAATTTGGGTGGAACTTGGCATGGACATCCTTAGCAAAGTGTAGGAGTTTTCATATGTCCAGCCCATCTATATCACATGTGGGAAGTACCACTTTTGCAATGTGTGAGTTTGTTCCCTAATGAGCATGTTGATAATTGTTACTTGCTCTTTATTTGTGTTCATCATTCTTCCTCAAATGAGGTGTGTGGTGTGGTGATGAACACTGCAAATGAGTGTCAAAAACTGAGGCCCTTACATTCCTCCCCCCTTAAAAGAATCTCGTCCCGAGATTATAAGGTGAAATGAGAGAGAGGACGGTGGAAAATTACCGAATATGCGACGTGAAAAAGTCGGGGTAGTTAGTGCGAAGGAATTCTTCGCTCTCCCATGTCGCTTCGTCCATGGAGTGATTACTCCATAGAACCTTGTAGAACCACAACGTACGGTTGCGTGTGGTTCGGGCCTTTTCATCAATAATCTGCACCGGTTCCTCCCGATAGGTGAGATCCGGTTGCAGTTCTTCAATGTCTTCCAGCTGAACGGTAGTTGATAGCTTGAGACACTTCCTCAGCTGGGAAACGTGAAAGACGTCGTGCACACCGGAAAGTGCTTCTGGTAATCTTAGCCGGTATGCCACCGATCCACATCTTTCGGTAATCTGGAATGGACCGATGAATCGGGGTGCTAACTTTCCTCTCACCCCAAATCTGTTTACGCCCTTCATTGGAGACACTCGTAGGTATACGTGATCTCCAACTTCGAATTGTAATGGGCGCCTCCTCCGGTCCGCATACTGTTTCTGTCGGGATTGGGCGGCTTTTAGGTTCGCTTGAATTAATCGAGCCTTTTCTTCCGCGTTGTTGACAAGATCAATCCCGAAGGTAACCCTCTCGCCAGATTCACACCAGTTCAGTGGTGTGCGGCATTTCCTGCCGTATAGCGCCTCGTAGGGCGCCATCTTGATGCTGGCTTGGTACCCATTGTTGTACGAGAACTCGGCTAATGGCAAGTGATCATCCCAATTCTTGCCGTGGTCGATAGCGCAAGCTCGTAGCATGTCTTCTAGGATTTGATTTACCCGCTCCGTTTGCCCATCCGTCTGCGGGTGGTAGGCTGAACTACGGATCAGCTTCGTCCCCAGGGCAGCGTGTAGCTGCTCCCAAAAACGGGACACAAATAAAGTGCCCCGGTCCGATATGATGGTACGGGGTACGCCGTATAAGCATAGGATCCGTGAGATGTACAGTTCAGCGTACTTCTTGGCGTTGTAGTTGGTGTTGACCGGGATGAAATGGGCAACTTTGGTGAGTCGATCGACGATCACCCACACAGAATCATGTTTCTGTAAGGTGGTGGGTAAACCGACGACGAAATCCATGCTCACGTCTTCCCACTTCCAGGCAGGAATGCCCAGTGGTTGCAGCAGTCCCGGTTTCCGCATGTGGTCTGCCTTCACCCTTCGACATGTATCACACTCGGACACGTATTTCGCAGTCTCCCGCTTCATCCGTGTCCACCAAAACTTTCTCCTGAGTTCTTGATACATTTTGTTGCTGCCGGGGTGAATAGAAAACTTTGATAAGTGAGCCTCATCAAAGATTTTCTTCCGTAACTCCGGGTTTCGGGGTACGACGATCCGGTCCTTGAACCATAGGACGCCGTCTCCGTCCTTCCGGAAACATTTCAACTCCCCACTGTCTACTCGTCTCCGTAAATGTGACATGCCCTTGTCATTCTTCTGGGCTGCCGCTATCTCTTCACGGAGGGTGGGGATCAAAGCTAGGTTGTAGAGAGCTCCATGTGGAATCACATGTAGTGGTGGTTCGCTCTCTTCCAACGGTGTGATGGTCAGATTATTGACGTGTGACTTGCGGCTTAGCGCGTCTGCCACAACGTTTGCCTTGCCCGGATGATAATGGATCTCTATCTCGTAATCCTTTATCAGTTCCAACCATCTTCGTTGCCTCATGTTCAGCTCCTTCTGAGTGAAGATGTACTTGAGGCTTTTGTGGTCGGTATATAAATGTACGAGGTTACCGAGTAGGTAGTGCCTCCACATTTTCAGTGCAAGTACCACGGCAGCGAGCTCCAAATCGTGAGTTGGATAATTTTGCTCATGGTTCCTAAGCTGTCGTGATCCATACGCGACCACTCTTCGGTCTTGCATCAGCACACATCCGAGCCCAATGCCGGATGCATCGCAGTACACATCGAACGGTTTTGTTGTGTCTGGCTGCGCCAAAACCGGTGCTGATGTTAGGTGCTTGACTAAAGCCTTGAATGCTGCTTCACATGCTGGACTCCAAACATATTTGGTAGCCTTCTTCAGCAGCTCTGTCATTGGCCTGGCAATCTTCGAGAAGTTCGGAATGAACCTCCGATAATATCCCGCGAGTCCGAGGAAACTCCGTACCTCATGAACAGTTCTCGGGGATTTCCAATTCAGCACTTGCGTGATTTTGCTCGGGTCCACAGCGATACCCTCCGCTGAGATGATATGCCTGAGGAAAGGCACTTGCGATATCCAAAACTCGCATTTGCTGAACTTTGCGTATAACTTGTGATCCCGCAGCCGTTGCAAGACTATACGCAGATGTTTCTTGTGATCATCCTCCGACTTGGAATATACCAGGATGTCGTCGATGAAGACCACGACAAACTTGTCCAGCTCCGGCATGAACACCGAGTTCATTAAGTACATGAAGTGAGCTGGAGCATTGGTGAGGCCAAAGGACATGACCAGGTACTCATAAAGTCCGTACCTTGTTGAGAAAGCTGTCTTCGGAATGTCCTCCGCCCTTATCTTAATCTGATGGTACCCGGATCTTAAATCCATCTTGGAAAAGATCTTTGCTTCGACCAACTGATCAAACAACATGTCGATCCGTGGCAACGGGTACTTGTTCTTGATGGTTACGGCATTTAATGGACGGTAGTCCACGCAAAGCCGCAACGTTTCATCCTTCTTTTTGACAAATAATGCCGAACAACCCCATGGCGAGGAGCTCGGCCTAATAAAACCCTTTTCCAGAAGGTCCGTGAGCTGAGTCTTCAGTTCAGCCAACTCTTTGGGCGCCATCTTGTACGGCCTTCGGGATATTGGCATGGTTCCCGGTGCAAGTTCAATCTTGAACTCCACCTCTCTATCGGGTGGCATCCCCGGCAAATCGTCCGGGAATACATCCGGGAACTCTCGGACCACTGGAATGTCTTCCAATCTGATGGTTGTGGCTTGATAGACACTTGGAAGTTTTATTTCTGGACTGTCCAGAAATAATGAGTGAGAACCGTGCACTCCTGAATTTAAGTGCACGACTCGGAGGACGGTGTCTAAAACAGCGCCGTGGCGGGTTAACCACGACATCCCTAGGATGACATCGACCTTCTGTCCCTCTAAGATAATGAGAGACGTGGGGTACACTCTACCCGCTAAGCATAATGGTGCTTTGGAGACCATTACGCTTGCTGAAATCTTCCCACCCGGTGAACAAATTAAATATGGACTATCGGTGGGTAGTATTGGCAAGCTGTGTTTAGCAATGAAAGCTTGGCTAATAAAATTATGCGTGGCGCCTGAATCAAATAGTACTATAGCGGGATGCTGGTGGAGTTGGAACATACCCGCAAGGATTGGCTCGCCCTCCGGCACGTCCTCAATGGCAAGCTGGTGGACAGTGCCGGGCCTAGGGTTTGCCCGCCGCGCATTAGTAGGGTTCCGGGGTTGATTCCTCCCCGGAAACTGTGGTACCACTCCGCCGCCTTGCCTCTCCGGGCAACTGCTCGCGAAGTGTCCTGGACGACCACACTTGTAACATGTGGCCGCTGCTGGTGGAGTACTCGGGGGACGAAAGCCCGGCATGCGTTGCGGAGGTGCAAACGCACGCGGCATCGCCCGCTGCTGCTGCTGTTGTTGCGGTGGTACTGGCAGTGCCGGCCGGAATGCCGGTGAAGAATACGGCCGACCGCGGAACGGCATCGACCGCTGTGGTGGCTGCCAGCGCGGACCTGATGGTGGGCGATTCACCATCCGAAACTTCTGAGAAGGACCGCCTCCTTCTCCGCTGCTCTGCGGCGCGCTTCGCTTTCGCTCTGCCGCCGCCAACTCCTTGCCGGAGTCTTCCTGAACAATCGCAGCATCAATTATGTCGTTGAGGCTGCCGCGATTGAACATCGCCAGCTTGTCCTTCAGGAGCGGGTTAAGCCCCTGGTAAAAGTGGTCCCGCCGCTTCTCGTCCGTATCTGCGTGATACGACGCGTAGAGTGCGAGATCGTTGAACGCTCTGGAGTACTCCAGCGCGTTCCGGCTCCCTTGTTGCAGGTGTAGGAATTCCTGCGTCTTCCTCTTCATCAAACCGGGCGGTATATGATAGGCCCGGAAGGCCGTCCGAAACTCCGCCCAGGTCATCACTCGGTCGGTGGGTTGTGAAGCACAAAAGTTGGCCCACCACGCGCTCGCGGATCCTTGGAGCTGCTGGACCGCGAACTGAGTCTTGCGCTGCTCGCTGATTTGGAGCAGCCCGAACTTCATCTCTATGGCGCGGAGCCAGTTGTCCGCGTCAAGTGGTTCATCCGCCCTTGAGAATACAGGGGGATGAGTCGCCAGGAAGTCGGAGTAGGAGCTCTGTTGGCGCTCCTCACGATCTTGACGTCTCTCTGGGCGAGACGTATTCGCAATTAACGTTTGCAGCAGCTCTGTATGCTGCTGATGTGAACCCGCCATTGCCGCGACAATGTCGGCCAATGTAACCGTTGGCAGTGGCGGTGGCGGTGTTCGCTGTTGCTGTTGCTGCTGCTGTCCCGAGGAGTCCTCGGGAGGTGGTTGGGAGGTCTCCCCCCCTTGGCTAGTACCTCCAACATCAGGGTTGGCACGAGTACGCGTCATTCTGAAATTCAACACAGCAGCAATTAGCACATGTCTTACTCAAAATTCCATAAACAGCAGTAAGTATTGAAGCGACGCATGACTAACTTGCACAACATTCACATATATTGATAAAGCATAAACTTTATACAAGATACATTATTCTCGGACCTCCGAGAAGTCGTGCTCATGCCGTCACTACCTATACATACGCTACTGTCTACACGACATGTCACCGATTACAAAAGTTGGGTTACGCTACCCTAGCTGCCCTACTTGGCAACCGTAACCCCCTACTCGGAGTAGAACTCGACCTCCTGTGGGTCGTCCTCCTCCGGTACCTCTGCTGGTGGCTCGGGGTCTACCACCTCTTCTCCCATTCCAGGTTCTCCCATGGCTGGAAGACCCAAGACTACCGGTACGCCCAATACCGGGGGCACGAGGTCCTGCAATGCATGCACCTCGTCCATAGCCTGGTTGTAGTCCTCTTCCCAGCCTTGTCCTTCCTCAATAGCGTCGTCCCGCTCTTGAGCAAGGTCCTCATTCTGCTGGGTTAGGGTCTGCACCAGCTCTTGCAACGCCGCAATGTCAACACGGCTCTTCTTCTTTGCCTTCTTCAGACGACGCAACTGATTGTGTTGTTCATTCAGTCGCTTGATCGTCGGAAGGAGCACATTGCGGAGTGCACTGTGAGCACTCTCAAAATGATCTCCACGGCTTGTGCTCTCCTTGAGCTTGGTGGCGAGATGCTCCGTATGAACAGCTTGGCTGTCCATCACAGCGTTTCCCGCCCTCATTTGGAGGCTGAGATTTGCCTCCGCGGGGTTGTACCTTGGGCAACTCGGGTTTGTTGCCTCTAGGTACCTCTCTTCCCACACATGCTGAGCTCGTCCCTCCACCGGAACGAGTGCGTATGGAGTTCCCTCCATAGCCTGCACGTGTAGTTGGCAGAAACGTGACATAGTGTCACGGGCTGCCACTTGCCACATCCCTTCCGGTTGTCTTCCTCTCACCGTGACGGTGAATGGCACCCAACCGGGTGGCGTAGGCCCTGCAGGAACCTCGACATGGATCGTCCACGTCTTGTTCCCCTCTTCGCCTTCTTCCTTGGTGAAGTATTGCGGCATCTGGTTGTACCCGAAATATTGGAGCATTAGCCACAATGCTCCCGGGTAGCCGCTACGGTCAGAGCAGTGGGAAACTACCCACCCGTTCTCCAACCGTTTATCTGCTGCCATCTGTAAAAATATATTTGAGAAATGTCAAATATTTATTTAAACAGTAGACCATTGAGTTATAACATAAGATATGTCATTGAACCCTTAACACTTGGAAACATAGTTCAAATTTTTAAACAAATTTGACTGCTGATCTGCTGTTCCCATGACAGCCCTGACCAGTTTCCATATTAATCTGATTTAGGCCAGGTTAAAAGCAAAACCAGTCCTGGAGCTCAACATCAAAGTTAAAGTTAACTTCAATAGCTTTCCAGAAAGTATTTGGTTGGCCTAAGATCTGCTCTGGTTCAACAGTTATGAGATGTCAAAGTTAACAGAATTTCTGGAAACAATTGGACAGCACCTCCCTGCCTTAGGTACTGATTTGATCCAAGAATCCCAGTTAATTCTGTTCCTAATCTGACAAAACTTTCTGTTACAAAGTTGTAACCCATCTCATAATCTTTCCAGAACTACCTCATTTTCTATTTTTGGATTTTTATGCAGGAAGTTATGCTTAATTTACAGAGAGTCTTTGCTCCGTCCTGTTTTCTGGACAGTTTCAACTCTGCTGCATTTTTCGAGTGGTTAAGGGACGAAACACCTCTGGAACTCAACAGAAAAGTTGTAAAGCTCCTCCAAAGTTTTCCAGAGATGTATCATACGACATCAACCTCGAAAGAACTCAACCTCTAACCTCTGATTAACTTCAGCCTTAATTTAGCTGGAAACAGAGTACTCTGTCCTTAACATCCTATAAGTTGAAAGCTTGTTAACTTTGAATATCCTGTTCAAGGGAAGGAGTTACATCAAGTTTTACTACTTTGGATCAAAACCATCAAATTTTAAATGAAGTTGTTCATTTTGTTGGGTGTGACGTCGAGGCGTCACCAGATTATGTCGGTACTACGTCCTCACAAAGGAAAAACCTATACCGGACTTAGCCGGCGTCGTTACTTCAGTGGCACTACTCGTCACTCGCACACGGATACTACACGTCTACCGTTTCGTGGTAAGGCTACCTGCAGAAATTCAACCAATCATCAGACTCGGCTGCACACCGAGCCCGGAATCCATACAGTTGGTACATCCGGCCGTCATCACTCGCCCGGATGTTCTCAAGCCAAACACGCCCTGAGTTACGTGTTCACGTTTCAGACCACGTGACGGGGTCTCCCATGTTGCACCACGCACGCCAGGGATAGACGTTGCTCGAATACCCCAAACGACATGAAGAGTCCTAGAGGATATCAAAGCGGGTCGGGTTACCTGCCACCCGTGGGGCTCCACCCTTCAGCTTGTGCGCACTGGTGGACAGCGCTTACGTGCACCCCCCAAGACATGAACGTCCCGAGATGCACGATTTTCCGACATAACAAATAGGTTAATAAGCCACTTTCTATATACTAATAACATCCTTATACGGGCTACTAATTCGTTCCTCACTGGATTTTTGAAAAAGAAGACCTTTGTACTGTGTTAAACCTCAAGCGAGCTCTGATACCACGCTGACACAACCCCTTTGGGTCCTGTCGAGCCAGGATCACGCTGAGGGGTGCTGCGTTGCACAGCACCGCATAACACACGTCAAAGGTACAAAGCGGAAGCGGAAGCTTTATTACATAAACAAGTTTATCAACATGTTTACATCAAAATAAGTTTAGTCCACACTCGCGGGCGTAGACTAAGCATCAAGTGCACGTTCAGCCCTCGAACGTGTCCTTGCTAGCACACACGCACACTAACTCTGCGGCGTGCACGACTCCCACTCGACGGGGTTCCCCTCCTGGGGTTCCGTCTCCTCTTCGGGAGTCCCTTCCTCATAGAACCCTGCAAAAGCTTCAAACACAAGCAGTGAGCACGAAGGCTCAGCAAGTCTGACCCGTCTCACCTAAACATGGAACTTCTACATGAGGGTAATGGGTTGCATGAGGTAAAAAATCATTTGCAAGGACTCGCCTAATTAGTAGAACCTTACTTTCAAGTTTTAGCAGCAGGTTGTGGAGAACCTTACGCTAAGGCACATGAGAGAGCCGCAATCAAACAAGAAACGCATTTCTCTCATGTACTTTGCCCAAAGTTGAAAAGAACTTTAGTTAGCACTAAGCTACAACATATCATTAACAATCAATATCCAACTTTCAATCAGCAACATTTTAACATGTAACTAGCCTGTTCTTTCTACGTCACGGTACAGTGAACAAGTGGTACTCACTGACCGCGAGGGACGGCGATTATAATCGATTTACACCTGCAGGGTTACCCGAACAACCCGTCACGTACGCCCGTACTCGATGTTGCCTACAACAACCATCACGGACGCCGTACGCGACTACCTTTCACCCGTTAGCCAAATATTGAACCGGTCCCATCGTCCCGAGCAAGAGGTCCCTGCACGCGCATCTCTGTGCCGCCAGCTGATTTACACCTCGAGCTCTCAACCTACCCTCTGAACGACGGGCAATGCCTCAACACCCAGCTACCCGAGTTACATCAGTTTCCCGGTTCCCATATAGCCGGTAGGTCTTCGGTACTGTTCTAGCTTGTTCAATAGGCCCGCACACGGCTCGGTCCTCAATCGACACAAGCGGAGCTACAGCACACAGGCCCCAAAGTCCTGCTGCCCTTACTCTCCGCTCGGTCTCATTTTCTTGCCATGTGTTTCATGTGCTATCTCTACCCGAGCAATGTGCCTCTAGCCTATTCTCGCGAGTAGTTCCAACTACTCGACTTGTACCGAATCCTACTCTATCCTAGCAATGCAGTGGCTAACGAGGTTTTCAATCCTAAACCCAACCCATGGTTTTTCTTGGCTATGCAGTTGGATTTCCAAACAAGACTCTAATGCACAGAACAAAGGAAACAAGTATGTGCTCAAAACAATAAAAATTTGTAAAAAGGTTAATGCAAACCGGGGCTTGCCTTGCTGCTCTTGGTCGTAGGCTAGCTGTTCCTCCGGAGTAACGAAGTCTAGGACTTCGGGTTCCTCCTCGACCTTAGCGACTACATGATAAGAACAATGTATGTATTAATTTAGAGGCCTTTGTATTAACTTTGAAGTTGTGAAGCCTATAACCCTTACTAGACAGACCTAATGACTGTGAAACTTTTACTGTGGCTTGGTTACAACCTAAACAAAGACTTGGTCAAGTTTTAGTTGCAGCAAAGCTCATTTGAGCCCTCCACAAATAATTATGTCCTTGACCTTAATTGGAACCCTTAGGGTGTTCTAGGGATTTTCATGAGACAAACTATGACTTTCTGAAAACTAGATTTTCAGAGGGTTCTAATGGAGTTGGTCTCACTTAATTTGGAAGTCTCTAACTAAAGATATGAGCTAAACAATTTCAGAGAAAATCCTGAAAATGTTTCTGAACATTTTCTATTTTCTCTGGAACAGTTTTACTAATCACACCATTAGGTGGACTAAATGAGCTCAAATGGATCTGAAATTTTTATGGTAGTTCAAGGATATTTTGGTGAACATCTCAGCAAAATTTCAGGATTTTCCTCCAAAGGATTCTCCAGTTAAAATTCCTAACAGTTTAAACTTTGAGGAATTAATTCTGGAGAATTAGGGAATTTCATGAAGTGAAACTTGATTTTCTGGAAAGTACTCAGAGAGCTGAATCCAGCAAAATTTGGTTCACTCAATTTGGAGCTTTCTAGCCAAAGTTATAAGGATTTGAAGTTTGAAGGAAATCTGAAAATCGGGGAAAAGTTTAAACTCGCGCGTGGGCCCAGGGGACACGCGTCGCACGCCGAAGCGACAGCACACCGCGGCCCACAAGGCTTTTGCGCGCCAGCACACCCGATCCCGGCCGCAGCCGGATCTCGATTCAAAATATCGGCCGCTGACAGCTGGGGTCCACCCCCTTCTTCAACCTCGCGACACCCGCGCTCCGCCGCCGAGGGACCTCGCCGGAGAGCTCGCCGCTGGCTGCTGTACCGCTCCAAACTTCTTGATTCTGGCCGCCCCTGCCTACTTTTACTTGGGGAACATGATCCGAGGGTCAGCTGCTCATGACAACGGCCGGAGCATGGTCGGCGACGAGCCGCCATATCGGAACGACTTCGGCCATGTCGGCTGATGCTCCTAGTGCCTCAGCTACTTGGGAAACCGGTCGGGGAGCATCAGTGGACCTCAGAGAAGGTCGACATGAACTCGGGGCAGCTCGGGGAAGGCCCGAAATAGGTCCTCACCGTGCGCCCGATACCCCCCGTGCGTTCCGCCATTAGTAGACCTTGAATTACGCCGGGCACAGAAGTTCTCCGGCCCAGAGTTGTGAAGGCAACTTGTGCGTCACCGTGTCTAGTTCGTGTGGGAGTGGCCTGAGGCCCTCTAATCCTTTCTAGAGCACGAATTAAACAGAATCGTACCCGAGGGTCGTTCTGCACACAGAAAGGGGAAAAGTGGAAATTCGCCGCCGGTGAGCAACCACTCGAGCTGTGGCTCGGGGATGAGCAGCACCGATCACTTGCGCGTCCAAGGGTGCCTTGGCTCGGGCGTGACAACGCCCAGGTTGGGCTGTCCACGAGAGCCCGAGGTGCGGCAGTTTCCAGTTCCGAGTTTGATCTTTCGGCACAGCCGATATCACTCGGTTTCAATCGATTTCTATCAATGGGAAGGATGGAGGATGGTTGCTAGTACCTTGCTGGGACCTTGGAATGGAAAGAGGGAGCTGCGATCGGCTTGATCAAGCAGGAACTCGAGCGCTAGTGATGGCAGTGGGAAAAACAAGTCGTGTGCGTCGGCAGCTCGAGGAAATGGTGACTGAAGCACGCCGGGGAGGGAATAAATAGCCCGGCCGGCTGGTCTCCGGCTTGGGGCACGCAGCAGGAGCTGGCGCCTGCTGCCCCCTTCGGTGGCGCGCGCGCACAGCTGCCGGGAACCGACTGAACTGTGGTTCAGTCGGTTTGCTTTGAGGCTGAGGCTGACATGTGGGTCCCACTTCTCTTTTAACCTCTGAAATTTATTCCTAACAGCTGTGGTAAACAGTGAACCCTATTCTACCCTTGGCAATTCAAATTATTCACCCAAGAGCCATTTGAATTGATCAAAGTTCAAATGAGGTTTGGTTTGAATGAATTTCAGCACAAGTGCAGTTTGAAATTCAAATAAAGTTTGAATTTCTCCCCCTTAGCTCATGTCAAGATCAACTCCAAATGGAGTGAAAATTGGTGTGTGAGCTCACAAAAATGTGCTGAGCAAGAATATGCCTTCCACTTTTAAATTCAGTGGGTGAAAACAGTTTGAATTTGAATATGGTTTCAAACTGCCCTCTTCCTAACTATACCCAAAATGACCTCAAAAAGGTTTTGAATTTGGGTGGAACTTGGCATGGACATCCTTAGCAAAGTGTAGGAGTTTTCATATGTCCAGCCCATCTATATCACATGTGAGAAGTACCACTTTTGCAATGTGTGAGTTTGTTCCCTAATGAGCATGTTGATAATTGTTAGTTGCTCTTTATTTGTGTTCATCATTCTTCCTCAAATGAGGTGTGTGGTGTGGTGATGAACACTGCAAATGAGTGTCAAAAACTGAGGCCCTTACAGATACATACGTGGTTAGTACCTGCAGAAGACCACACAATGATGGTGCACTCAAAGTTTGTTCATTTCAGGCAGTTCCATATCTAAAAGTAAATACAAACGCCCGTATCATTGTCATACGGCCGTCCTTGAGCTAAGTCACGTCTCAAGGCACGTGATCGTGTTTCAACACCACACGACGGGGAACCCGAGTATGTCATGAACGGGTCGTCACGGTTGGGAATGTTATCAACCCAACAGATACCACCTACTGCCCTGCAGGGCACGCCGATGGCAAGCGCTGCGTATGTCCTCCTGGGCTATTTCCAGACGAACACACTCTCGCGTTACTGACCACGCGATGGGGTCTCCACTTACTTGCCTAATGCACGCTAGGGATCAGCGTTTCATATGAACTCAGGGACATGAAGAGTCCAAGAGCTTCATATTGACATCTCACACCGAGCTGTGAGATCAATCCCTGAACCACGTTCCTCGTCAGGGAGAGCTAACCGAAATTGAACCGCTTTCGGTGGCATTCCTTACCATACTTACCAGAGCGTAGGTGCGTCGTTACATAATTGAAATTCAGAATTATAACACATAAGTTAGTCTTTGCCACTTTAAGTAACTAAGCTAATATAGTCCTTACTTGGGCAACTACCGAATCCTCACCGTATACCTAAGTTTTTCCCATAATGCAGTCCTTTAGTACTGTGCTATCCCCACTGCAGCTCTGATACCAGGCTGTGGCGGACCGGAATCCGCTCATCCAGGATCGCAGAGGGTGGTGCCGCGCGATGCGACACCCGACAGCACACGTCATAAGAACGCAATATATTACATGGGAAAAACAGCTGAAACTGTACAAACAGGTACAAACTTCAGTTACAACTATTGTTCTATTACACAGCGGAAGACTACACTATACAACTCACGCCCGCCTATTTAGCAAAAGTCGGTTGCCCAGCCCTAGGGCAACCCACACTAGCTGCACGTCTCAGCTCAGCGCGGCGTGTACGGCTCCCACTCAGCCGTGGTCCCCGACGGAGGGTAACCCTCGCCGGTGGACTCGTACTCCGAGTCCGTGGGTGGCTCCTCACCTGAAAAACACTTAAGCAGCAACCGTGAGCACAAAGGCTCAGCAAGGCTTAACCGACTCACCTAAGCATGAAACTCTACATGAGGTGTACAATGGACATAGGATAGTAACATTTCAGCAAAACGACACGCCTACAAGTTCATCCTTAGTTCATCTTTTAGCAACAAGTTAACAGTTCATGAAATCTGAAATTTAGTAAGCAGTATTTGGTGGCACACATGTAGCAATACAATTATATCAATCAGCATCATTGAATCAACATATTTCATCCATTAGTCTACGTTACGACGCAGTGAACAAGCGGTACTCGTCACCGCGAGGGACGGCGAATCGACTCGATATACACCTGCAGGGAAAACCCAAAGAGCACGTCACGTACGCCCACCCGTGGAGCTGCACAGCACGCTCACTCGATGTCGTACGGGACAACCTTTCACCCAACAGCCCAAACGTCGGACCGGTCGCACCGAAACGAGCAGGAGGTTCTCCACACGGAGCATCTCTCTATGCCCGTTGGCAGATTTCCACCTTGCTGCCCTCAACCTACACCTATAAATCGGTGTGCTATGCCTCGACGCCCGGAGGTTTAGGCTACATCGGTTTATCGGGGCCCATATATCCGATATGCCTTCGGTACGTTCAATACTTGTTCAGCAGGGCCGCACACGGATCGGTCCTCAATCGACACGGACAGGGCTGCGCACACAAGACTCTCTCTTGCTGCGCCCTAGCCCCTGCCTAGTCTCATTTTCATTACTAAAGTGATCTCACATCACTCAACCGAACCCGTGTGTCCCCAGCCTATCTCGCGAGTAGATTCCAACTACTCGACTTGTACCGAAGTCCTACGACTCATTAAGCATAGCCTGTCTACTCGAGGTCCTTGACACTACCCTCACTCTTTTAGGAAACTTTGGTTATGCAAGTGGGGTTTCATTCATCCGATACCTAATGCACATACATACTTCATATGACACATGTATACAAAGTAAAACTTTTAAAAAGGGTTAATGCAAACCGGGGCTTGCCTTGTTGCTGCTGGTCAGGAGTTAGTTCTTCGTCCGGAAGGAGGAAGTCCAGCACTTCCGGAGTCTCTTCTTCAACGGCTACACGTTAATGAAATACTACATGTTAATTTATATGTAAAAGTGAGTTTAGAGTAAGACTTATACTATTGGTTCTAATAACCAGCCTCTAATATCTGGAACTTTGTTTAAGAATTTAAATATGAACTGGTGTTGGTGGTTTGGCTTGGACTTAATCACATGGTTAAATGCTAAGTGGTTTTCCCCCCTTTTCCACATTAATCCCTTAAGTGGTTAAACAGGACAGGGGTGATCTAGAGCTCCAATGGAGCTGAGAATTTTTGTGTGAGTTCCTTGTCACAAGAAAACTCTCTGGACCAAATCTTTGCACTTTTCATGGAGTGGTTTGCTCAGAATAATTCCCTTGGCAAATCAGCAAGGAAGAATTTATTCTGAGGTAATACCCCTGTTCATGCTCAACTTAATGAACTACAATTTCAATTATAGCTCATTGAGTTTGCCTGAATTTTCCTAACATTTTTGGGGTTAAGAATTGCCCAGAACTGAATTTCCATGTTTTGGAAATTCTCTGAAAATGTTTCTGCATTCAAATGAACACAGCACCTTCCAATTTGAATTGCTCTGACCAAACCGACTCCAAATGGTCTGAAGCTTTTACAGGGGTTTACTAATGTCCTAAAGAACATCCTGGCAAAATTTGGGGATTTTTGGATGAACCAAACTCCCTCTAAAATTCTTTTGCTGAAAAGCTTTAAAGAATTTTCCAGAGTTAATTAAAGGGTTTCATACAAATTGGGTTCTACATTTGGATAGTACTCTATCAGAGGAATCCAACGAAATTTGTTTCACAATTTTTGGATTCTCCTACCCAAAGTTGTAGCTATTCAAAGTTTGAACTAAAAACTGAAATTCCCCAAAATGTTCAAATACTGGCTGTGGGTCCGGGGACAGGTGTCACGCGTCGGGGCAAGCCACACGAGGCTACAGGTTATTTCCCGCGCCTCCACACCAGATCCCTGCGCCACAGCTGATCAAATATTTGAAAAACCGTCGCTGACGGGCGGGACCCACCGGTCGTCTTCTACCTCCGGCCACCCGCGCCTGCGCGCCGCCGGGCTCGCCGGAGTTCGACGGATTCCGGCCTCCCGGCCATCCCCCGAGCTCTCCCTCGCCGCTAGGGCCTAATTTCCCGTGCTGAATACGATGGAACACTCTTCCCCGGTCGGCGATGGCTCTAACCTAGCTGGCCACGGTGCGGCGGCTCTGGACCGGTTCGGCAACGTCGCCCGGTCACCCTAGCCTGCCCAGACCTCGGTGGAACGGCGCTACAGCACCAGTGGACCAAAGGGATGCTCGACCTAGCCTCAAAACTGCTCGGGACCGGCGGCTAATGGTGTATCACCGTGCACCCGAAACCTCCTCCGCGTTTGAGGTCGGAAATTCTGGATTTCATGCGGTCTACGTGCATATTTCCAGCTAGGGTTGTGAAGGACTACTGATCGCCGGTTAGTGGCGGTCCTGTGTGCAAAGTCTCACGGCCTAAGAACGAGAGGGACGATCGAATTTGGTATTACCGTATCAGAAGGTCGGATGGTGCCCGACGGCGATCTTTTCCCAAATTCGAGCCTAGTAGATCATCTCACGGCTTGAGCCTCGGGGACGAGCATCAGGGGCTACCAGCGCATCCGAGGGTGCTCTAGCTCGGGCCTGAGAAGCTCTGGGTGGGTCTGTCCACGTGAGACCAGCTTCCGTTCTCCGCCGGACAGCTCTGTTTTCTCGGCGCCGTTTGCCGAATTGTGCGCGTCACCGGCTAGGGCCTTTGGGGTTGCGGGGCTGGTGTGGTAGAGCAGGCACAGGCGCTGCTTTTCTGTACTGCCGGTGCGCACAACCGAGGTTTGGTTGAGGCCGGCGATCGGGGAGAAAGGAGTGCGGCGGTGAGCGCCGATTGCTGTTTGCGCGTGGGAAGAACAGCTAGCGCGCGATCAAAGCGAAGATGGCAACGTGCTGCAGCCGGTTTCCGGGATAAGGAGCAGGCCAGCGCGAAATGGGAGCAGGAGGTGGAGCCTCGGTCGACGGGGGCGGCCGCTCGGTGTCGCCCCGGGGTTACATCTCGGTGGAGTGAAGTCCAGAGAGAAACTTAAGTGTTAAGTATACTCATTCCTATGACATGTGGGCCCCACAACTCAGTACCTCTTTTCCTCAAAATATCTCCAAAGTTTGACAATTATCCAACCCAATTGTCTGAAAATTGGAAACTGAGCTCATTTGACAAGTTTGGACAAATTCAATGCAAATTCAAATATTCATTTGAATTCTTTGCACCTTTGACTTCCTTTGGAAAAATGGGCAGCAAGACTTTTCAAAAATTAATGAAACTTTGCCTCCCCACTAATTTGGACCTAAGGAATCCAAATATGCCACTTGATCCTTGTGTTAGCTGCTGCAAACAATAGTTTGGACACAACAGTTTTGAATTCCTCATTGTGTGATCATATGTGTATAAACCCTACTTTGTGAAAGTGAAGACTCTCCCCTCTAATCACTCTTTTGATGGAGGTTACATGCTCTTCACCACATTTCCTAAGGTGTCCACAATGAAAATTGTGGTGTTGTGAGATGAAGAAAAGTTTTTTACAAGTCCCTTCTCTTGGGCTTTTACACATATCAGCCAAGTATGTTGCCAAGTATAATCTACCCATATCACACATGAAATATACTATGTTAGTTAATTCTCCCGGTGGAGAGATGAGGACTAATATAGTATGTCCAAAAGTAAACCTTAAAATAAGGGGGTTAGATTTCCTTTCCAACCTCATTGTATTGGATTCCCAAGGGCTTGACATAATACTCGGAATGGATTGGTTAAGCAAGCATAATGGAGTGATCCAATGTGCTAAGAGGAGCGTGCAGTTGACAAACGAGCACGGTACTCGTATTGAGTTCGAGTCAGCCCAACCAACAACCGAGAAGGCAACGTTGAACCACGTCGAAGAAACAACATTGGAAAGCATTCCGGTAGTTCAAGAATTTTTGGACGTGTTCCTGGAAGAACTTCCAGGTATGCCACCTGACTGGGACATTGATTTTTCCATTGACTTGGTACCCGGAACTGCACCTATAGCAAAGAGACCATATAGGATGCCCGTTAACAAACTAGTAGATCTTAAGAAGCAAATTCAGGAGCAGTTAGAAAAGGGTTTTATACGCCCAAGCTCATCACCATGGGGTGCCCCCGTGCTCTTCGTAGACAAGAAGGATGAGACCCAAAGGATGTGCGTGGACTATAGGTCTCTCAATGAGGTGACGATCAAGAACAAATACCCTCTGCCCCGTATAGAGGACCTGTTCGACCAGATGAAAGGTGCCCGAGTTTTCTCCAAGATTGATCTTCGGTCAGGATACTTCCAACTGAAGATTAAGCCCTCCGACATACCCAAGACTGCCTTTCAAATACGGTATGGTTCATATGAATATACCGTTATGTCTATTGGGTTAACGAATGCAACCGCATACTTCATATACCTCATGAACAAGGTCTTCATGGAGTACTTGGACAAGTTCGTCGTGGTTTTCATCAACGATATCATGGTGTATTCGAAAAGCGAGGAAGAACACGAAGAACATTTGAGATTGACATTGCAGAAACTGCGAGGGCATCAATTGTATGCCAAGCTCAGCAAGTATCAATTTTGGCTAAAGGAGATATCGTTCCTAGGCCACATCATCTCCGAGAGAGGAGTATCGGTTGATCCTGGAAAAGTGGGAGATGTTCTGAAGTGGAACCAACCACAAAACGTGAGAGACATTTGGAGTTTTCTTGGGATGGCTGGATACTACCGATGTTTCATCAAGGAATTCTCCAAGATAGCGAAGCCTATGACGGAGCTACCAATGAAAGAAAACGCGTTCCAATGGACCCCAGTGTGCCAAGAAATCTTTGAGGAGCTCAAGAAAAGGCTAACCACAACACCATTTTTGGTATTGCCGGACGTAAGCAAGAGCTTCGACATATATTGTGATGCATCAAGACAAGGGCTTGGATGTGTGCTCATGCAAGAAGGACAAGTGGTAGACTATGTGTCAAGGCAACTAAAGAAACACGAGCTGAAATACCCCACGCATGATTTGGACTCGCAGCCATGGTACATGCCTTGAAGATTTAGAGACATTATATCCTTGGTCATCGATGTGATAGCTATACGGACCACAAAAGCCTCAAGTACATATTCACCCAAACGGATTTCAATTTGAGGCAACGTTGATGGTTGGAACTCATCAAGAATTATGATGTTGGAATCAAGTATCACCCCGGAAAGGCCAATGTAGTAGCTGATGCATTGAGCCGAAAGGGAGCATGTCACCATCTCACGGTTCGGGAGCTACCACCCGAGCTACGCAAGGAGTTCGAACGGTTACATCTCGGGTTCTTGAACGAGATGGAAGTAATGGAACTCTACTCTTTGTTGGAACATGAAATAAGAGATGGCCAAGCAATGTATGAGGAAATCAAGGAGATCAAGGAAAGAATCTGGCAAGGCATAGAAAAGGACTTCAAGGAAGACGAGAAGGGTACGCTTTGGTTAGGAAAAAGAATTTGTGTGCCTAATGTGAAGCACATCCGTGACACGATATTAAAGGAGGCACATGACTCACCTTATTCCATACATCCCGGCAGTACAAAGATGTACAAGGACTTGAAGACATGTTATTGGTGGGATGTTATGAAGAGGGACATAGCTGAATATGTTGCCCTATGCGACACATGCCAACGGGTGAAGGCCGAACCTCAAAGACCCTCTGGACTGTTGCAACCATTGAAAGTACCCGAGTGGAAGTGGGAGGACATCAGTATGGATTTCACCATCGGATTGCCACGTACTCAATCGGGTTACGACTCCATCTGGGTTATTGTGGACCGATTGACGAAAACCGCCCATTTCCTTCCTGTTAAGACCAAGTACAACGTTGCACAACTAGCCGAGCTGTACATGGAGCAAATCGTGTGCCGCCATGGAGTCCCGAAGAGGATAGTCTCAGATCAGGGTTCTCAGTTTACCTGTCGGTTCTGGAGAAAACTACAAGAAGCCATGGGTACACGGCTAAATTTCAGCTCCGCTTATCACAGGCAAACCGATGGGCAAACTGAGAGGACCAACCAAATTTTGGAAGACATGTTGAGAGCCTGTGCATTGAAACATGGACGTAGTTGGGATAGGAGCTTGCCATTGACACAACCCCTTTGGGTCCTGTCGAGCCAGGATCACGCTGAGGGGTGCTGCGTTGCACAGCACCGCATAACACACGTCAAAGGTACAAAGCGGAAGCGGAAGCTTTATTACATAAACAAGTTTATCAACATGTTTACATCAAAATAAGTTTAGTCCACACTCGCGGGCGTAGACTAAGCATCAAGTGCACGTTCAGCCCTCGAACGTGTCCTTGCTAGCACACACGCACACTAACTCTGCGGCGTGCACGACTCCCACTCGACGGGGTTCCCCTCCTGGGGTTCCGTCTCCTCTTCGGGAGTCCCTTCCTCATAGAACCCTGCAAAAGCTTCAAACACAAGCAGTGAGCACGAAGGCTCAGCAAGTCTGACCCGTCTCACCTAAACATGGAACTTCTACATGAGGGTAATGGGTTGCATGAGGTAAAAAAATCATTTGCAAGGACTCGCCTAATTAGTAGAACCTTACTTTCAAGTTTTAGCAGCAGGTTGTGGAGAACCTTACGCGAAGGTACATGAGAGAGCCGCAATCAAACAAGAAACGCATTTCTCTCATGTACTTTGCCCAAAGTTGAAAAGAACTTTAGTTAGCTCTAAGCTACAGCATATCATTAACAATCAATGTCCATCTTTCAATCAGCAACATTTTAACATGTAACTAGCCTGTTCTTTCTACGTCACGGTACAGTGAACAAGTGGTACTCACTGACCGCGAGGGACGGCGATTATAATCGATTTACACCTGCAGGGTTACCCGAACAACCCGTCACGTACGCCCGTACTCGATGTTGCCTACAACAACCATCACGGACGCCGTACGCGACTACCTTTCACCCGTTAGCCAAATATTGAACCGGTCCCATCGTCCCGAGCAAGAGGTCCCTGCACGCGCATCTCTGTGCCGCCAGCTGATTTACACCTCGAGCTCTCAACCTACCCTCTGAACGACGGGCAATGCCTCAACACCCAGCTACCCGAGTTACATCAGTTTCCCGGTTCCCATATAGCCGGTAGGTCTTCGGTACTGTTCTAGCTTGTTCAACAGGCCCGCACACGGCTCGGTCCTCAATCGACACAAGCGGAGCTACAGCACACAGGCCCCAAAGTCCTGCTGCCCTTACTCTCCGCTCGGTCTCATTTTCTTGCCATGTGTTTCATGTGCTATCTCTACCCGAGCAATGTGCCTCTAGCCTATTCTCGCGAGTAGTTCCAACTACTCGACTTGTACCGAATCCTACTCTATCCTAGCCATGCAGTGGCTAACGAGGTTTTCAATCCTAAACCCAACCCATGGTTTTCTTGGCTATGCAGTTGGATTTCCAAACAAGACTCTAATGCACAGAACAAAGGAAACAAGTATGTGCTCAAAACAATAAAAATTTGTAAAAAGGTTAATGCAAACCGGGGCTTGCCTTGCTGCTCTTGGTCGTAGGCTAGCTGTTCCTCCGGAGTAACGAAGTCTAGGACTTCGGGTTCCTCCTCGACCTTAGCGACTACATGATAAGAACAATGTATGTATTAATTTAGAGGCCTTTGTATTAACTTTGAAGTTGTGAAGCCTATAACCCTTACTAGACAGACCTAATGACTGTGAAACTTTTACTGTGGCTTGGTTACAACCTAAACAAAGACTTGGTCAAGTTTTAGTTGCAGCAAAGCTCATTTGAGCCCTCCACAAATAATTATGTCCTTGACCTTAATTGGAACCCTTAGGGTGTTCTAGGGATTTTCATGAGACAAACTATGACTTTCTGAAAACTAGATTTTCAGAGGGTTCTAATGGAGTTGGTCTCACTTAATTTGGAAGTCTCTAACTAAAGATATGAGCTAAACAATTTCAGTGAAAATCCTGAAAATGTTTCTGAACATTTTCTATTTTCTCTGGAACAGTTTTACTAATCACACCATTAGGTGGACTAAATGAGCTCAAATGGGTCTGAAATTTTTATGGTAGCTCAATGATATTTTGGTGAACATCTCAGCAAAATTTCAGGATTTTCCGCCAAAGGATTCTCCCGTTAAAATTCCTAACAGTTTAAACATTAAGGAATTAATTCTGGAGAATTAGGGAATTTCATGAAGTGAAACTTGATTTTCTGGAAAGTACTCAGAGAGCTGAATCCAGCAAAATTTGGTTCACTCAATTTGGAGCTTTCTAGCCAAAGTTATAAGGATTTGAAGTTTGAAGGAAATCTGAAAATCGGGGAAAAGTTTAAACTCGCGCGTGGGCCCAGGGGACACGCGTCGCACGCCGAAGCGACAGCACACCGCGGCCCACAAGGCTTTTGCGCGCCAGCACACCCGATCCCGGCCGCAGCCGGATCTCGATTCAAAATATCGGCCGCTGACAGCTGGGGTCCACCCCCTTCTTCAACCTCGCGACACCCGCGCTCCGCCGCCGAGGGACCTCGCCGGAGAGCTCGCCGCTGGCTGCTGTACCGCTCCAAACTTCTTGATTCTGGCCGCCCCTGCCTACTTTTACTTGGGGAACATGATCCGAGGGTCAGCTGCTCATGACAACGGCCGGAGCATGGTCGGCGACGAGCCGCCATATCGGAACGACTTCGGCCATGTCGGCTGATGCTCCTAGTGCCTCAGCTACTTGGGAAACCGGTCGGGGAGCATCAGTGGACCTCAGAGAAGGTCGACATGAACTCGGGGCAGCTCGGGGAAGGCCCGAAATAGGTCCTCACCGTGCGCCCGATACCCCCCGTGCGTTCCGCCATTAGTAGACCTTGAATTACGCCGGGCACAGAAGTTCTCCGGCCCAGAGTTGTGAAGGCAACTTGTGCGTCACCGTGTCTAGTTCGTGTGGGAGTGGCCTGAGGCCCTCTAATCCTTTCTAGAGCACGAATTAAACAGAATCGTACCCGAAGGTCGTTCTGCACACAGAAAGGGGAAAAGTGGAAATTCGCCGCCGGTGAGCAACCACTCGAGCTGTGGCTCGGGGATGAGCAGCACCGATCACTTGCGCGTCCAAGGGTGCCTTGGCTCGGGCGTGACAACGCCCAGGTTGGGCTGTCCACGAGAGCCCGAGGTGCGGCGGTTTCCAGTTCCGAGTTTGATCTTTCGGCACAGCCGATATCACTCGGTTTCAATCGATTTCTATCAATGGGAAGGATGGAGGATGGTTGCTAGTACCTTGCTGGGACCTTGGAATGGAAAGAGGGAGCTGCGATCGGCTTGATCAAGCAGGAACTCGAGCGGCGGCGATGGCAGTGGAAAAACAAGTCGTGTGCGTCGGCAGCTCGAGGAAATGGTGACTGAAGCACGCCGGGGAGGGAATAAATAGCCCGGCCGGCTGGTCTCCGGCTTGGGGCACGCAGCAGGAGCTGGCGCCTGCTGCCCCCTTCGGTGGCGCGCGCGCACAGCTGCCGGGAACCGACTGAACTGTGGTTCAGTCGGTTTGCTTTGAGGCTGAGGCTGACATGTGGGTCCCACTTCTCTTTTAACCTCTGAAATTTATTCCTAACAGCTGTGGTAAACAGTGAACCCTATTCTACCCTTGGCAATTCAAATTATTCACCCAAGAGCCATTTGAATTGATCAAAGTTCAAATGAGGTTTGGTTTGAATGAATTTCAGCACAAGTGCAGTTTGAAATTCAAATAAAGTTTGAATTTCTCCCCCTTAGCTCATGTCAAGATCAACTCCAAATGGAGTGAAAATTGGTGTGTGAGCTCTCAAAAATGTGCTGAGCAAGAATATGCCTTCCACTTTTAAATTCAGTGGGTGAAAACAGTTTGAATTTGAATATGGTTTCAAACTGCCCTCTTCCTAACTATACCCAAAATGACCTCAAAAAGGTTTTGAATTTGGGTGGAACTTGGCATGGACATCCTTAGCAAAGTGTAGGAGTTTTCATATGTCCAGCCCATCTATATCACATGTGGGAAGTACCACTTTTGCAATGTGTGAGTTTGTTCCCTAATGAGCATGTTGATAATTGTTACTTGCTCTTTATTTGTGTTCATCATTCTTCCTCAAATGAGGTGTGTGGTGTGGTGATGAACACTGCAAATGAGTGTCAAAAACTGAGGCCCTTACATTCCTCCCCCCTTAAAAGAATCTCGTCCCGAGATTATAAGGTGAAATGAGAGAGAGGACTGTGGAAAATTACCGAATATGCGACGTGAAAAAGTCGGGGTAGTTAGTGCGAAGGAATTCTTCGCTCTCCCATGTCGCTTCGTCCATGGAGTGATTACTCCATAGAACCTTGTAGAACCACAACGTACGGTTGCGTGTGGTTCGGGCCTTTTCATCAATAATCTGCACCGGTTCCTCCCGATAGGTGAGATCCGGTTGCAGTTCTTCAATGTCTTCCAGCTGAACGGTAGTTGATAGCTTGAGACACTTCCTCAGCTGGGAAACGTGAAAGACGTCGTGCACACCGGAAAGTGCTTCTGGTAATCTTAGCCGGTATGCCACCGATCCACATCTTTCGGTAATCTGGAATGGACCGATGAATCGGGGTGCTAACTTTCCTCTCACCCCAAATCTGTTTACGCCCTTCATTGGAGACACTCGTAGGTATACGTGATCTCCAACTTCGAATTGTAATGGGCGCCTCCTCCGGTCCGCATACTGTTTCTGTCGGGATTGGGCGGCTTTTAGGTTCGCTTGAATTAATCGAACCTTTTCTTCCGCGTTGTTGACAAGATCAATCCCGAAGGTAACCCTCTCGCCAGATTCACACCAGTTCAGTGGTGTGCGGCATTTCCTGCCGTATAGCGCCTCGTAGGGCGCCATCTTGATGCTGGCTTGGTACCCATTGTTGTACGAGAACTCGGCTAATGGCAAGTGATCATCCCAATTCTTGCCGTGGTCGATAGCGCAAGCTCGTAGCATGTCTTCTAGGATTTGATTTACCCGCTCCGTTTGCCCATCCGTCTGCGGGTGGTAGGCTGAACTACGGATCAGCTTCGTCCCCAGGGCAGCGTGTAGCTGCTCCCAAAAACGGGACACAAATAAAGTGCCCCGGTCCGATATGATGGTACGGGGTACGCCGTATAAGCATAGGATCCGTGAGATGTACAGTTCAGCGTACTTCTTGGCGTTGTAGTTGGTGTTGACCGGGATGAAATGGGCAACTTTGGTGAGTCGATCGACGATCACCCACACAGAATCATGTTTCTGTAAGGTGGTGGGTAAACCGACGACGAAATCCATGCTCACGTCTTCCCACTTCCAGGCA
Source organism: Neostapfia colusana (assembly GCA_030760725.1). Lineage (NCBI taxonomy): Eukaryota > Viridiplantae > Streptophyta > Magnoliopsida > Poales > Poaceae > Neostapfia > Neostapfia colusana. Next base: position 94,054,861 of record JASWHV010000007.1, on the reverse strand, counting down.
GGAATGCCCAGTGGTTGCAGCAGTCCCGGTTTCCGCATGTGGTCTGCCTTCACCCTTCGACATGTATCACACTCGGACACGTATTTCGCAGTCTCCCGCTTCATCCGTGTCCACCAAAACTTTCTCCTGAGTTCTTGATACATTTTGTTGCTGCCGGGGTGAATAGAAAACTTTGATAAGTGAGCCTCATCAAAGATTTTCTTCCGTAACTCCGGGTTTCGGGGTACGACGATCCGGTCCTTGAACCATAGGACGCCGTCTCCGTCCTTCCAGAAACATTTCAACTCCCCACTGTCTACTCGTCTCCGTAAATGTGACATGCCCTTGTCATTCTTCTGGGCTGCCGCTATCTCTTCACGGAGGGTGGGGATCAAAGCTAGGTTGTAGAGAGCTCCATGTGGAATCACATGTAGTGGTGGTTCGCTCTCTTCCAACGGTGTGATGGTCAGATTATTGACGTGTGACTTGCGGCTTAGCGCGTCTGCCACAACGTTTGCCTTGCCCGGATGATAATGGATCTCTATCTCGTAATCCTTTATCAGTTCCAACCATCTTCGTTGCCTCATGTTCAGCTCCTTCTGAGTGAAGATGTACTTGAGGCTTTTGTGGTCGGTATATAAATGTACGAGGTTACCGAGTAGGTAGTGCCTCCACATTTTCAGTGCAAGTACCACGGCAGCGAGCTCCAAATCGTGAGTTGGATAATTTTGCTCATGGTTCCTAAGCTGTCGTGATCCATACGCGACCACTCTTCGGTCTTGCATCAGCACACATCCGAGCCCAATGCCGGATGCATCGCAGTACACATCGAACGGTTTTGTTGTGTCTGGCTGCGCCAAAACCGGTGCTGATGTTAGGTGCTTGACTAAAGCCTTGAATGCTGCTTCACATGCTGGACTCCAAACATATTTGGTAGCCTTCTTCAGCAGCTCTGTCATTGGCCTGGCAATCTTCGAGAAGTTCGGAATGAACCTCCGATAATATCCCGCGAGTCCGAGGAAACTCCGTACCTCATGAACAGTTCTCGGGGATTTCCAATTCAGCACTTGCGTGATTTTGCTCGGGTCCACAGCGATACCCTCCGCTGAGATGATATGCCCGAGGAAAGGCACTTGCGATATCCAAAACTCGCATTTGCTGAACTTTGCGTATAACTTGTGATCCCGCAGCCGTTGCAAGACTATACGCAGATGTTTCTTGTGATCTTCCTCCGACTTGGAGTATACCAGGATGTCGTCGATGAAGACCACGACAAACTTGTCCAGCTCCGGCATGAACACCGAGTTCATTAAATACATGAAGTGAGCTGGAGCATTGGTGAGGCCAAAGGACATGACCAGGTACTCATAAAGTCCGTACCTTGTCGAAAAAGCTGTCTTTGGAATGTCCTCAGCCCTGATCTTAATCTGATGGTACCCGGATCTTAAATCCATCTTGGAAAAGACCTTTGCTTCGACCAACTGATCAAACAACATGTCGATCCGTGGCAACGGGTACTTGTTCTTGATGGTTACGGCATTTAATGGACGGTAGTCCACGCAAAGCCGCAACGTTTCATCCTTCTTTTTGACAAATAATGCCGAACAACCCCATGGCGAGGAGCTCGGCCTAATAAAACCCTTTTCCAGAAGGTCCGTGAGCTGAGTCTTCAGTTCAGCCAACTCTTTGGGCGCCATCTTGTACGGCCTTCGGGATATTGGCATGGTTCCCGGTGCAAGTTCAATCTTGAACTCCACCTCTCTATCGGGTGGCATCCCCGGCAAATCGTCCGGGAATACATCCGGGAACTCTCGGACCACTGGAATGTCTTCCAATCTGATGGTTGTGGCTTGATAGACACTTGGAAGTTTTATTTCTGGACTGTCCAGAAATAATGAGTGAGAACCGTGCACTCCTGAATTTAAGTGCACGACTCGGAGGACGGTGTCTAAAACAGCGCCGTGGCGGGTTAACCACGACATCCCTAGGATGACATCGACCTTCTGTCCCTCTAAGATAATGAGAGACGTGGGGTACACTCTACCCGCTAAGCATAATGGTGCTTTGGAGACCATTACGCTTGCTGAAATCTTCCCACCCGGTGAACAAATTAAATATGGACTATCGGTGGGTAGTATTGGCAAGCTGTGTTTAGCAATGAAAGCTTGGCTAATAAAATTATGCGTGGCGCCTGAATCAAATAGTACTATAGCGGGATGCTGGTGGAGTTGGAACATACCCGCAAGGATTGGCTCGCCCTCCGGCACGTCCTCAATGGCAAGCTGGTGGACAGTGCCGGGCCTAGGGTTTGCCCGCCGCGCATTAGTAGGGTTCCGGGGTTGATTCCTCCCCGGAAACTGTGGTACCACTCCGCCGCCTTGCCTCTCCGGGCAACTGCTCGCGAAGTGTCCTGGACGACCACACTTGTAACATGTGGCCGCTGCTGGTGGAGTACTCGGGGGACGAAAGCCCGGCATGCGTTGCGGAGGTGCAAACGCACGCGGCATCGCCCGCTGCTGCTGCTGTCGTTGCGGTGGTACTGGCAGTGCCGGCCGGAATGCCGGTGAAGAATACGGCCGACCGCGGAACGGCATCGACCGCTGTGGTGGCTGCCAGCGCGGACCTGATGGTGGGCGATTCACCATCCGAAACTTCTGAGAAGGACCGCCTCCTTCTCCGCTGCTCTGCGGCGCGCTTCGCTTTCGCTCTGCCGCCGCCAACTCCTTGCCGGAGTCTTCCTGAACAATCGCAGCATCAATTATGTCGTTGAGGCTGCCGCGATTGAACATCGCCAGCTTGTCCTTCAGGAGCGGGTTAAGCCCCTGGTAAAAGTGGTCCCGCCGTTTCTCGTCCGTATCTGCGTGATACGACGCGTAGAGTGCGAGATCGTTGAACGCTCTGGAGTACTCCAGCGCGTTCCGGCTCCCTTGTTGCAGGTGTAGGAATTCCTGCGTCTTCCTCTTCATCAAACCGGGCGGTATATGATAGGCCCGGAAGGCCGTCCGAAACTCCGCCCAGGTCATCACTCGGTCGGTGGGTTGTGAAGCACAAAAGTTGGCCCACCACGCGCTCGCGGATCCTTGGAGCTGCTGGACCGCGAACTGAGTCTTGCGCTGCTCGCTGATTTGGAGCAGCCCGAACTTCATCTCTATGGTGCGGAGCCAGTTGTCCGCGTCAAGTGGTTCATCCGCCCTTGAGAATACAGGGGGATGAGTCGCCAGGAAGTCGGAGTAGGAGCTCTGTTGGCGCTCCTCACGATCTTGACGTCTCTCTGGGCGAGACGTATTCGCAATTAACGTTTGCAGCAGCTCTGTATGCTGCTGATGTGAACCCGCCATTGCCGCGACAATGTCGGCCAATGTAACCGTTGGCAGTGGCGGTGGCGGTGTTTGCTGTTGCTGTTGCTGCTGCTGTCCCGAGGAGTCCTCGGGAGGTGGTTGGGAGGTCTCCCCCCCTTGGCTAGTACCTCCAACATCAGGGTTGGCACGAGTACGCGTCATTCTGAAATTCAACACAGCAGCAATTAGCACATGTCTTACTCAAAATTCCATAAACAGCAGTAAGTATTGAAGCGACGCATGACTAACTTGCACAACATTCACATATATTGATAAAGCATAAACTTTATACAAGATACATTATTCTCGGACCTCCGAGAAGTCGTGCTCATGCCGTCACTACCTATACATACGCTACTGTCTACACGACATGTCACCGATTACAAAAGTTGGGTTACGCTACCCTAGCTGCCCTACTTGGCAACCGTAACCCCCTACTCGGAGTAGAACTCGACCTCCTGTGGGTCGTCCTCCTCCGGTACCTCTGCTGGTGGCTCGGGGTCTACCACCTCTTCTCCCATTCCAGGTTCTCCCATGGCTGGAAGACCCAAGACTACCGGTACGCCCAATACCGGGGGCACGAGGTCCTGCAATGCATGCACCTCGTCCATAGCCTGGTGGTAGTCCTCTTCCCAGCCTTGTCCTTCCTCAATAGCGTCGTCCCGCTCTTGAGCAAGGTCCTCATTCTGCTGGGTTAGGGTCTGCACCAGCTCTTGCAACGCCGCAATGTCAACACGGCTCTTCTTCTTTGCCTTCTTCAGACGACGCAACTGATTGTGTTGTTCATTCAGTCGCTTGATCGTCGGAAGGAGCACATTGCGGAGTGCACTGTGAGCACTCTCAAAATGATCTCCACGGCTTGTGCTCTCCTTGAGCTTGGTGGCGAGATGCTCCGTATGAACAGCTTGGCTGTCCATCACAGCGTTTCCCGCCCTCATTTGGAGGCTGAGATTTGCCTCCGCGGGGTTGTACCTTGGGCAACTCGGGTTTGTTGCCTCTAGGTACCTCTCTTCCCACACATGCTGAGCTCGTCCCTCCACCGGAACGAGTGCGTATGGAGTTCCCTCCATAGCCTGCACGTGTAGTTGGCAGAAACGTGACATAGTGTCACGGGCTGCCACTTGCCACATCCCTTCCGGTTGTCTTCCTCTCACCGTGACGGTGAATGGCACCCAACCGGGTGGCGTAGGCCCTGCAGGAACCTCGACATGGATCGTCCACGTCTTGTTCCCCTCTTCGCCTTCTTCCTTGGCGAAGTATTGCGGCATCTGGTTGTACCCGAAATATTGGAGCATTAGCCACAATGCTCCCGGGTAGCCGCTACGGTCAGAGCAGTGGGAAACTACCCACCCGTTCTCCAACCGTTTATCTGCTGCCATCTGTAAAAATATATTTGAGAAATGTCAAATATTTATTTAAACAGTAGACCATTGAGTTATAACATAAGATATGTCATTGAACCCTTAACACTTGGAAACATAGTTCAAATTTTTAAACAAATTTGACTGCTGATCTGCTGTTCCCATGACAGCCCTGACCAGTTTCCATATTAATCTGATTTAGGCCAGGTTAAAAGCAAAACCAGTCCTGGAGCTCAACATCAAAGTTAAAGTTAACTTCAATAGCTTTCCAGAAAGTATTTGGTTGGCCTAAGATCTGCTCTGGTTCAACAGTTATGAGATGTCAAAGTTAACAGAATTTCTGGAAACAATTGGACAGCACCTCCCTGCCTTAGGTACTGATTTGATCCAAGAATCCCAGTTAATTCTGTTCCTAATCTGACAAAACTTTCTGTTACAAAGTTGTAACCCATCTCATAATCTTTCCAGAACTACCTCATTTTCTATTTTTGGATTTTTATGCAGGAAGTTATGCTTAATTTACAGAGAGTCTTTGCTCCGTCCTGTTTTCTGGACAGTTTCAACTCTGCTGCATTTTTCGAGTGGTTAAGGGACGAAACACCTCTGGAACTCAACAGAAAAGTTGTAAAGATCCTCCAAAGTTTTCCAGAGATGTATCATACGACATCAACCTCGAAAGAACTCAACCTCTAACCTCTGATTAACTTCAGCCTTAATTTAGCTGGAAACAGAGTACTCTGTCCTTAACATCCTATAAGTTGAAAGCTTGTTAACTTTGAATATCCTGTTCAAGGGAAGGAGTTACATCAAGTTTTACTACTTTGGATCAAAACCATCAAATTTTAAATGAAGTTGTTCATTTTGTTGGGTGTGACGTCGAGGCGTCACCAGATTATGTCGGTACTACGTCCTCACAAAGGAAAAACCTATACCGGACTTAGCCGGCGTCGTTACTTCAGTGGCACTACTCGTCACTCGCACACGGATACTACACGTCTACCGTTTCGTGGTAAGGCTACCTGCAGAAATTCAACCAATCATCAGACTCGGCTGCACACCGAGCCCGGAATCCATACAGTTGGTACATCCGGCCGTCATCACTCGCCCGGATGTTCTCAAGCCAAACACGCCCTGAGTTACGTGTTCACGTTTCAGACCACGTGACGGGGTCTCCCATGTTGCACCACGCACGCCAGGGACAGACGTTGCTCGAATACCCCAAACGATATGAAGAGTCGTAGAGGATATCAAAGCGGGTCGGGTTACCTGCCACCCGTGGGGCTCCACCCTTCAGCTTGTGCGCACTGGTGGACAGCGCTTACGTGCACCCCCCAAGACATGAACGTCCCGAGATGCACGATTTACCGACATAACAAATAGGTTACTAAGCCACTTTCTATATACTAATAACATCCTTATACGGGCTACTAACTCGTTCCTCACTGGATTTTTGAAAAAAGAAGACCTTTGTACTGTGTTAAACCTCAAGCGAGCTCTGATACCACGCTGACACAACCCCTTTGGGTCCTGTCGAGCCAGGATCACGCTGAGGGGTGCTGCGTTGCACAGCACCGCATAACACACGTCAAAGGTACAAAGCGGAAGCGGAAGCTTTATTACATAAACAAGTTTATCAACATGTTTACATCAAAATAAGTTTAGTCCACACTCGCGGGCGTAGACTAAGCATCAAGTGCACGTTCAGCCCTCGAACGTGTCCTTGCTAGCACACACGCACACTAACTCTGCGGCGTGCACGACTCCCACTCGACGGGGTTCCCCTCCTGGGGTTCCGTCTCCTCTTCGGGAGTCCCTTCCTCATAGAACCCTGCAAAAGCTTCAAACACAAGCAGTGAGCACGAAGGCTCAGCAAGTCTGACCCGTCTCACCTAAACATGGAACTTCTACATGAGGGTAATGGGTTGCATGAGGTAAAAAAATCATTTGCAAGGACTCGCCTAATTAGTAGAACCTTACTTTCAAGTTTTAGCAGCAGGTTGTGGAGAACCTTACGCGAAGGTACATGAGAGAGCCACAATCAAACAAGAAACGCATTTCTCTCATGTACTTTGCCCAAAGTTGAAAAGAACTTTAGTTAGCTCTAAGCTACAGCATATCATTAACAATCAATGTCCATCTTTCAATCAGCAACATTTTAACATGTAACTAGCCTGTTCTTTCTACGTCACGGTACAGTGAACAAGTGGTACTCACTGACCGCGAGGGACGGCGATTATAATCGATTTACACCTGCAGGGTTACCCGAACAACCCGTCACGTACGCCCGTACTCGATGTTGCCTACAACAACCATCACGGACGCCGTACGCGACTACCTTTCACCCGTTAGCCAAATATTGAACCGGTCCCATCGTCCCGAGCAAGAGGTCCCTGCACGCGCATCTCTGTGCCGCCAGCTGATTTACACCTCGAGCTCTCAACCTACCCTCTGAACGACGGGCAATGCCTCAACACCCAGCTACCCGAGTTACATCAGTTTCCCGGTTCCCATATAGCCGGTAGGTCTTCGGTACTGTTCTAGCTTGTTCAACAGGCCCGCACACGGCTCGGTCCTCAATCGACACAAGCGGAGCTACAGCACACAGGCCCCAAAGTCCTGCTGCCCTTACTCTCCGCTCGGTCTCATTTTCTTGCCATGTGTTTCATGTGCTATCTCTACCCGAGCAATGTGCCTCTAGCCTATTCTCGCGAGTAGTTCCAACTACTCGACTTGTACCGAATCCTACTCTATCCTAGCCATGCAGTGGCTAACGAGGTTTTCAATCCTAAACCCAACCCATGGTTTTCTTGGCTATGCAGTTGGATTTCCAAACAAGACTCTAATGCACAGAACAAAGGAAACAAGTATGTGCTCAAAACAATAAAAATTTGTAAAAAGGTTAATGCAAACCGGGGCTTGCCTTGCTGCTCTTGGTCGTAGGCTAGCTGTTCCTCCGGAGTAACGAAGTCTAGGACTTCGGGTTCCTCCTCGACCTTAGCGACTACATGATAAGAACAATGTATGTATTAATTTAGAGGCCTTTGTATTAACTTTGAAGTTGTGAAGCCTATAACCCTTACTAGACAGACCTAATGACTGTGAAACTTTTACTGTGGCTTGGTTACAACCTAAACAAAGACTTGGTCAAGTTTTAGTTGCAGCAAAGCTCATTTGAGCCCTCCACAAATAATTATGTCCTTGACCTTAATTGGAACCCTTAGGGTGTTCTAGGGATTTTCATTAGAAAAACTATGACTTTCTGAAAACTAGATTTTCAGAGGGTTCTAATGGAGTTGGTCTCACTTAATTTGGAAGTCTCTAACTAAAGATATGAGCTAAACAATTTCAGAGAAAATCCTGAAAATGTTTCTGAACATTTTCTATTTTCTCTGGAACAGTTTTACTAATCACACCATTAGGTGGACTAAATGAGCTCAAATGGGTCTGAAATTTTTATGGTAGCTCAATGATATTTTGGTGAACATCTCAGCAAAATTTCAGGATTTTCCGCCAAAGGATTCTCCCGTTAAAATTCCTAACAGTTTAAACATTAAGGAATTAATTCTGGAGAATTAGGGAATTTCATGAAGTGAAACTTGATTTTCTGGAAAGTACTCAGAGAGCTGAATCCAGCAAAATTTGGTTCACTCAATTTGGAGCTTTCTAGCCAAAGTTATAAGGATTTGAAGTTTGAAGGAAATCTGAAAATCGGGGAAAAGTTTAAACTCGCGCGTGGGCCCAGGGGACACGCGTCGCACGCCGAAGCGACAGCACACCGCGGCCCACAAGGCTTTTGCGCGCCAGCACACCCGATCCCGGCCGCAGCCGGATCTCGATTCAAAATATCGGCCGCTGACAGCTGGGGTCCACCCCCTTCTTCAACCTCGCGACACCCGCGCTCCGCCGTCGAGGGACCTCGCCGGAGAGCTCGCCGCTGGCTGCTGTACCGCTCCAAACTTCTTGATTCTGGCCGCCCCTGCCTACTTTTACTTGGGGAACATGATCCGAGGGTCAGCTGCTCATGACAACGGCCGGAGCATGGTCGGCGACGAGCCGCCATATCGGAACGACTTCGGCCATGTCGGCTGATGCTCCTAGTGCCTCAGCTACTTGGGAAACCGGTCGGGGAGCATCAGTGGACCTCAGAGAAGGTCGACATGAACTCGGGGCAGCTCGGGGAAGGCCCGAAATAGGTCCTCACCGTGCGCCCGATACCCCCCGTGCGTTCCGCCATTAGTAGACCTTGAATTACGCCGGGCACAGAAGTTCTCCGGCCCAGAGTTGTGAAGGCAACTTGTGCGTCACCGTGTCTAGTTCGTGTGGGAGTGGCCTGAGGCCCTCTAATCCTTTCTAGAGCACGAATTAAACAGAATCGTACCCGAAGGTCGTTCTGCACACAGAAAGGGGAAAAGTGGAAATTCGCCGCCGGTGAGCAACCACTCGAGCTGTGGCTCGGGGATGAGCAGCACCGATCACTTGCGCGTCCAAGGGTGCCTTGGCTCGGGCGTGACAACGCCCAGGTTGGGCTGTCCACGAGAGCCCGAGGTGCGGCGGTTTCCAGTTCCGAGTTTGATCTTTCGGCACAGCCGATATCACTCGGTTTCAATCGATTTCTATCAATGGGAAGGATGGAGGATGGTTGCTAGTACCTTGCTGGGACCTTGGAATGGAAAGAGGGAGCTGCGATCGGCTTGATCAAGCAGGAACTCGAGCGGCGGCGATGGCAGTGGAAAAACAAGTCGTGTGCGTCGGCAGCTCGAGGAAATGGTGACTGAAGCACGCCGGGGAGGGAATAAATAGCCTGGCCGGCTGGTCTCCGGCTTGGGGCACGCAGCAGGAGCTGGCGCCTGCTGCCCCCTTCGGTGGCGCGCGCGCACAGCTGCCGGGAACCGACTGAACTGTGGTTCAGTCGGTTTGCTTTGAGGCTGAGGCTGACATGTGGGTCCCACTTCTCTTTTAACCTCTGAAATTTATTCCTAACAGCTGTGGTAAACAGTGAACCCTATTCTACCCTTGGCAATTCAAATTATTCACCCAAGAGCCATTTGAATTGATCAAAGTTCAAATGAGGTTTGGTTTGAATGAATTTCAGCACAAGTGCAGTTTGAAATTCAAATAAAGTTTGAATTTCTCCCCCTTAGCTCATGTCAAGATCAACTCCAAATGGAGTGAAAATTGGTGTGTGAGCTCACAAAAATGTGCTGAGCAAGAATATGCCTTCCACTTTTAAATTCAGTGGGTGAAAACAGTTTGAATTTGAATATGGTTTCAAACTGCCCTCTTCCTAACTATACCCAAAATGACCTCAAAAAGGTTTTGAATTTGGGTGGAACTTGGCATGGACATCCTTAGCAAAGTGTAGGAGTTTTCATATGTCCAGCCCATCTATATCACATGTGGGAAGTACCACTTTTGCAATGTGTGAGTTTGTTCCCTAATGAGCATGTTGATAATTGTTACTTGCTCTTTATTTGTGTTCATCATTCTTCCTCAAATGAGGTGTGTGGTGTGGTGATGAACACTGCAAATGAGTGTCAAAAACTGAGGCCCTTACAGCCATATGCCGAGTTCTCATACAATAACAGCTATCAAGCCAGCTTGAAGATGTCACCCTTCGAAGCATTGTATGGTAGACGGTGTAGAACGCCACTATTTTGGAACGAGACCGGAGAAAACCAAGTATTTGGACCCGAAGTGCTACAAGAGGCTGAAAAGAAAGTCCAAACGATACGGGAGAACTTGAAGGCTGCTCAGTCACGACAGATGGGCTATGCGGACAATAGGCGAAGAAAGTTGACTTTCGAAGTAGGAGACTTAGTATACCTTAAGGTATCACCTATCCGAGGCCAACGACGTTTCAACGTCAAAGGCAAGCTAGCACCTCGCTACATCGGGCCATTTAAGATTTTGAGCAAGCGAGGAGAGGTACCCTATCAACTAGAGCTCCCGATGCACCTCTCCGACGTGCATGACGTTTTTCACGTATCCCAGCTCAAGAAGTGCTTGAGAGTTCCGGAAGAACAAGTACCGATGGATGAACTTGAGCTTCAAGAAGATCTAACCTACGTAAAGGAAAGGGTCACGAGGAACAAAGTGATCCGTTGGTGCAAGGTACAATGGAGACATCACACAAAAGCCGAAGCTACATGGGAACGTGAGGAAGACCTCAAGGCAGAATTCCGTCATCTATTCTCTACTATCGAATCTCGAGGGCGAGATTCAATTTAAGGGGGGTAGGTTTGTAACACCCTCAATTCTATAATTCATGCATGCATTCATATTTCATGTAGAGAAACATTTTAAAATAAGTAGAAACAGAGAAGGAATAAAAAAGATAGCTAAAAAGAGCCAGTTCCAATTCACCGAGGAGCGCTGTAGACACTTCCCGCGGCCTGCTGGCCACGTGGCATGTTTGAAGCTCATCCCTGTGTAGTGGGAAGAGGTCCGGCACCGCCAGACACATGGCAGGCTCGGAGCTAGCCTCTGTGGAAGGGGCAAGGTCCGACCCGCTGGACACGTGTCGCCTCCGGGGCTTGCCTCTGCGGAGAAGCGAAGTCCAGCCCCGCAGGACACGTGTCGCCACCGGAGCTAGTCGCTGCATGGAAGTAAGGCCCAACCCGCTGGACACGTGTCGCTCTCAGAACTCACTTCCAAGAGGTCCAACACCACGGGACATGTGTCGCTCTCGGAGCTAACCTTCGAGAGGTCCGGTCCTACTAGACACGTGTCACCTTCGGAGATCACATCCGGGAGGTCCGACGCTGATGGACACGTGACGACCTCGGAGCTCGTCTGTGAGGAGAAAGGAAAATTCGGAGCTGCTTGACACGTGGCACTCTCGGAGCTCACCTCCGCAGCAAAGGGGAGGTCCAGCACTGACACGTGGCGTACGCGGAACTCGCCTCTGTAGAGAGGGGAGGTTCCGACCAACCAGACACGTGGCGCACGCGGAGCTCGCCTCTAGAGAGAGTGAGGTCCCGCCCGCTAGACCCGTGGCGCACGAGGAGCTCACCTCTGAGAAGAGGGGAGGTCCCGCCCGCCCGACATGTGGCACAACCGAAGCCCACATCTGCGGAAAACGGAGGCCCGGCCTCTGATGGACACGTGGAGCCTCCGGAGCTCATCAACGCAGAGGTGACGAGATCTTAAGCGGTTTTTCTTCTATATGTGTGGGCATACTCGATATGGGAGGAAACCGACACGATTTTCACAATGTTACCCCACCAAATCGATTGGAGATAAGTTGTTAAGATTCAAAAACGGTTTGAATGGGACTCTTATTTGAAATCCAATCAGATTAGGACTCTTCTTTTTCCGGTTATAAATAGAACCCAAAACACCCCTTGGCCGTACCATCTGTTCCCAAGTCGTCGACTTAGAGGCCCTAGCCCCCAACTCGTCGAGTTAATTCCCTTCGCCAAAGTTCAGTCGCCAGAGATCGCCGACGAGCTCGCCGTCACCAGGAGAGAGCCCCGACGATCTGTCCTGATAGGAGCAAGACCCTGAGACCAAGGATAAGTGAGGTAGGTCTTCGTTACCACCTTATGACCTCATCGCGGTTTTCTTCGTATCTGTTTCTTTGATCTCTTCGAACATAAGCTTTTTCGTGGACAGATCACGTGTTGATCAGTTTGATCTAGATCTTGAGTCCAGATCATCACCACGTTTACACCTGATCCCTACACCTTTGTTCATAGTAAAACCCCATGCAAGCCATTAAAACATGCAAGAACACGTACAAACTGATTTAATGAAACAGCGCCGTAGGATTAGAATGCATATGCACCATTGCATCTTGAGTAAGCATTGTGCATGATGATTGATTACTGTAAATCTTGTATGTGCATGATCGTAAGTAGAAGGACAAGCTCAGGAAGCCACCTACGAAACACTACAGCATCAAGACATAGAGACACAAGAGCAACAAGAGCCACAGGAACAAGACAAGTGCCCCATGACCATATTGATCCCATGTTTTGGAAACTGTTTTGTTTGCAAAAACTGTGAATGCTTGAGTCAACTTGAGGGGAAACCCTTTTATAGGAATTTACTAGTTTTGTAAACCACCCTTGAAGGCCAAGGAAGTTTTTGAGTCGGCTATGGTCGGTTTTTGCTTTTTGCTTCGTTAATCTACGGGTTATGGGAAGTGATAGATTGTGTCTAGCTACTGCACTCATATGAACAATGATAATGAGAACTTGATAATGAACATGAATCGGAGGGAGATCTAAGCAGGGTTGGTTCGTGGAAGTTGTAGAATGATATGGTTGTTACTTGCTGTAGATCTAAGGCCCGTTCATGCCAGCACATGCCAGGAATACAGTGCCAGCACAAGGCCAAATATGGGTCCGGCTTAGCTGACTAATTAGGTAAGTTGCTAGATTGTTATGGACCGTGGAAGGCGCGGGGAATGGGAGTCGAGAGAGGACTGCCCTGGAAACTGCATGGCACAAGAGGGGGCCCGTAGGTGGGAGAATGGTGATTTGAGCCTGCTGGTGAAACCTTAGTGAGTCCATACATGTAGTAACCCCTTTGTAAAGACTATTTTGTGATCTCTTGTCCATACACCGACGGTTGTGTACTGGTATAATGGAGGTTCTGCAGCTGCCGACGGGTGACGAAATCACAAACTTGTGGGTAAAGTGGTGCAAACTCTGCAGGGTATAAAACTATCTTGATAGCCGAGCTTACGGTCACAAGCGCCTGGCCAACTCACATGATTAGACGGGATGGTTATCGGGATGGTATTTTGTTTGGTTATTGGTTTGGTCTTGGAATGGTTTCGGAATTGTTGAGTCTTGGTGATGAGATGGGTTTCATGACTGTTGAGTCATGATAATGAGCTTTGGTCTCTGTTATGAGATGGAAACTGAATATGAGACGAGATGGTAAAGAATACGAGATGGTATTCATGAGCATAAGAAAAAGTTGAGAAAGATGAATTTGTGTCGGTTTCTTAACAACTTATCTTTAGTTGATTTGGTGCGGTAGCAATGTTGAATTCGTGTTGGTTTCTTCCCGTACCGGTATTCCCGTACGTACAGAAGCGAAACTGCTTCACATCTCGTCACCCTCGCGGTGATGAGCTCCGGAAGCTCTACGTGTCCTGCGGGAACCTGGGCTCCCTTTTCCGCAGAGACAAGCTATTGCTTGTGCCGCGTGTCAGGCAGGCGAGACCTCCCTCTTACTCAGAGGTGAGCTCCGCGTGCGCCACGCGTCCTGGCAGGCGGGACCTCCCTCTCTCAAAAGGCGAGCTCCGCGTGCGCCACGTGTCTGGTGGGTCAGGACCTCCCCTATCAACAGAGGCAAGCTCGGCGAATGCCATGTGTCTGGTGGGTCGAGACCTCCCCTCTCAACAGAGGTGAGCTCCGCGAATGCCACGTGTCAGTTCCGGACTTCACCTCTCTTCGGATGTAGATCTGGGGGTGCCATATGTCAGTGCCGGACCTCCCCTCTCTTCGGAGGTAACTCCGGATGTGCCTCGTGTCCTAACAGCGCCAGACTTCCTTTTTCCTCAGAGACGAACTCCGACGTCGACACGTGTCCATCAACGTCAGACCTCCTGGAGGCGAGCTCCGGAGGTGACACGTGTCCGGTAGTGTCGGACTCCCCGGAGGTGAGCTCCGGAGGTGGCATGTGTCCAATAGGACCGGACCTCTCGGAGGTGAGCTCCGAGAGCAACATCTGTCTATCGGGGCCGGGACTCTCGGAGGTGAGCTCCGAGAGCAACACGTGTCCCGCGCGGCTGGTCCTCTCTTTCCGGCGGTGACTAGCTCTGCAGCCGACACGTGTCCTGCGGGACTGGCCTCGCTCCTTCCGCAGAGGCTAGCTCCGGGGGGCAACACGTGTCTCACGGGGTCGGACCTCTCCCCCTTTGTGGGGATAAGCCCCGAGCATGCCACATAGCCAATTTAGCGGCGGACCTCTCCCCATTTGCGGAGATGAGCTCCGAACACGCCACGTGGCCAGCGAGCCACGGGAGTTGTCTTTGGCGCTCTCTGTAAACTGGAATTTGCTCTTTTTGGCTAACTTTTTTATTCTTTATCAATTTCAACTTATTTTAAAACTGTTTTTCTACATGAAACATGAATACATGCAGAATCCGAAAATGAGGGTGTCACAAATCTACCCCCTTAAATTGAATCTCGCCCTCAAGATTCGTTAGTAGAGAATAGATGAGGAAACTCTATCTTGATGTCTTCTTCACGCTCCCATGTGGCTTCTGCTTCCGTGTGATGGCTCCATTGTACCTTGCACCAACGGATCACCTTGTTCCTCGTGACCCTTTCTTTTACGTCCAAAATTCGGACAGGGTGCTCTGCATAGGTCAGGTCCTCTTGAAGTTCAAGTTCATCCATCGGTACTTGCTCTTCCGGCACTCTCAAGCACTTCTTGAGCTGGGATACATGAAACACGTCATGTACGTCGGAGAGGTGCATTGGGAGCTCTAGTTGATAGGCTACTTCTCCTCGCTTGTCAAGAATCTTAAACGGCCCGATGTAGCGAGGTGCTAGCTTGCCTTTGACGTTGAAACGTCGTTGGCCACGGATAGGCAATACCTTAAGGTATACGAAGTCTCCTACTTCAAAAGTCAATTTCCTTCGCCTATTGTCCGCATAGCCTTTCTGTCGTGACTGAGCAGCCTTCAAGTTCTCCCGTACCGTTTGGACTTGCTTCTCAGCTTCTTGCAGTACTTCTGGTCCAAACACTTGGTTCTCTCCGGTTTCGTTCCAAAACAGCGGTATTCTACACCGTCTTCCGTACAATGCTTCGAAAGGCGAAATCTTCAAGCTAGCTTGATAGCTGTTGTCATAGGAGAATTCAGCGTACGGTAAACTCCTATCCAAACTATGCCCATGTTTCAAGGCACAAGCTCTCAACATGTCCTCCAAAATTTGGTTTGTCCTTTCGGTTTGCGGGTGGTAGGAGGAGCTAAAATCTTGTCGTGTACCCATAGCTTTCTGCAGCTTCCTCCAAAATCTAGAGGTAAACTGAGAAATCCGATCTGAAACTATCCTCCTCGGGACTCCATGGCGGCACACAATATGCTCCATGTACAGCTCGGCTAGTTGTGAAACGTTGTACTTGACCTTTATGGGAAGAAAATGGGCCGTTTTTGTCAATCGGTCCACAATAACCCAGATTGAGTCGTAATCCGACTGAGTACGTGGCAATCCGACGATGAAATCCATACTGATGTCTTCCCACTTCCACTCGGGTACCTCCAAGGGTTGCAACAGTCCAGCGGGTTGTGGCGGACCGGAATCCGCTCATCCATGATCGCAGAGGGTGGTTCTGCACGATGTGACACCTGACAGCACACATGATAAGGGTACATTGTATTACATAGAAAACAAACTGAAATTGTACAAAGTAGTACACTGTTCAGTTACAAACTCAAGTATACATTACACAGAAGAAGTTAAATTTGTACAACTCACGCCCGCCTATCTAGCAAAAGTCGGTTGCCCAGCCCGAGGGCAACCCACACTAGCTGCACTCCTCAGCTTAGCGCGGCATGTACGGCTCCCACTCAGCCGTGGTCCCCGACGAAGGGTAACACTCGCCGGTGGACTCGTAACCCTAGTCCGTGGGTGGCCCTCACCTGAAAAACACTTAAGCAGCAACCATGAGCACGATGTCTCAACAAGACTTAACCGACTCACCTAGGCATGAAAGTCTACATGTAGGGTACAACGAACATGAGACGGTAAAATTTCAGCAAACGGACATGCCTACAAATTCATCCTTAGTTCATATTTTAGCCACAAGTTAACAGTTCATGAATCTTAAATTTAGTAAGCAATATTTGGTGGGACATAAGTAGCAATACAATTATATCATGACAGCAATATTGAATCATCACGTTTCATATATTAGCCTACGTCACGACTTAGTGACCAAGTGGTACTCTTCACCATGAGGGACGGTGAATCGGCTCGATATACACCTGCAGGGATACCCGAAGAGCACGTCCCAAACTCACATCCGTGGAGCTGCACAGCACTCGATGCCGTACGGGACAACCTTTCACCCAACAGCCCAAACGTAGAACTGGTCGCACCGAAACGAGCAGGAGGTTCCCTACACGGAGCATCTCTCTATGCCCGTTAGCAGATTTCCACTTGCTGCCCTCAGCCTACACCTATAAATCGGTGCGTAATGCCTCGACGCCCGGAGGTTTAAGATACATCGGTTTATCGGGGCCCATATATCTGATATGCCTTCGGTACGTTCAAACTTGATCAGCGTGGGACGCACACGGATCGGTCCTCAATCAACACGGACAGGGCTGCGCACACAAGACTTCCTCTTGCTGCGCCCTAGCCCCTGCCTAGTCTCATTTTCATTACTAAAGTGATCTCACATCACTCGAACCAATCCCGTGTGTCCCAAGCCTAAACTCGCGAGTAGATTCCAACTACTTGACTTGTACCGAAGTTCTAGGAATTATTAAGAATAGCCTGTCTACTCGAGGTCTTAGACACTACCCTCACTCTTATAGGAAACTTCTGGTTATGCAGGTGGGGTTCCATCCATTCTACACTTAATGCACATTCATACTTCACACTAGACATGTAAACAAAGCATAACTTTATCAAAGGGGTTAATGCAAACCGGAGATTTCCTTGTTGCTGCTGGTCAGTGGTTAGGACATCGTCTGGAAGAAGGAAGTCGAGCACTTCCGGAGTTTCCTCGCCTTCAGCGACTACACGTTAGCCATATGCTATATGTTAATTTAAATGCAATGTTTGAACTTGAATAAGTAATTACTATAACTTTAGCTAACCCTCCCCTTTGGTTCTGAAATTTTTATGGTGGCATGGTAGGGTCCTAACCAGAGTCTTGACCAAGTTTCATTTGAAACAAAGTTCATTTGAGCTTTGTACAAATAAAAGCCTATTTGGTAAATATTAGAGCCTCTAAGGAATTTCAGGGTTTTTCATGGCTCCAACCATTACTTTCTGGAAACTAGAATCTGAGATGGTCCTAATGGAATTGGTTTCATGTCATTTGAAAAAAATTCTAGAGGAAGTTGTGCCCGAAACAAAATTTGAGAAAATCTGAAAAAAAATTTCTGTACATTTTTCTATTTTCTCAGGGCAGTTCACTTAATCACACCATTAGGGGGACTAAATGAACTCGGATGAGTCTGAAATTTTTACTGTGACTCAAGATTTTCCAATGAACCTCGCAGCCAAAGTTCAGAATTTTTCATCAAGTAATCCTCCAGATAAAATTCCTAACATTTTAAAATTTAGGGATTTAATTCTGGAAAACTATTGAGTTTC
Source organism: Neostapfia colusana (assembly GCA_030760725.1). Taxonomy (NCBI): domain Eukaryota; kingdom Viridiplantae; phylum Streptophyta; class Magnoliopsida; order Poales; family Poaceae; genus Neostapfia; species Neostapfia colusana. The sequence goes on along the minus strand of JASWHV010000007.1, from coordinate 94,036,891 downwards.
ATGAGCTGAAATTTGTATTTCCGGAAATTACTCAAAAGCTGAGTTCAGCAAAATTTGGTTCACTGAATTTGGAGCTTCCTAGCAAAAGTTCTATGCATTTCAAGTTTGAACTAACTGGAAAATCCCCAAAATGTTTAAACTCTGCGGGTGGGGCCCACTCCTTAAACCGGCCCACTGAGAACGCGGCCACACCGCAGCCCACGGGGTTTTACCCGCGCTGCCGCACTGAATCCGGCCACAAAGTGGATCCCCGCGCGAGAACAGAGGCTCACAAGTGGACCCGGCTCCCCCTTCGTCTACCTCGCGACAACCCACGACTCCCGCGGCGGTGCTTCGCCGGAGCTCTCGGCGCCGGCCGTTTCTCTGCATGACCTTCGACGGGTTTCGCTGCATGGGCCTAACTTGGCTCGGGGAAACGCTGGTGTAACACCCCAAAATCTGCTAAAGAGGGGAATTTAAAAGTTTTTTTGGACGTATTGCATGTGGTGCAGAAATTCAAATTCAAACTGGAATTTAGATTTGAATCAAACCAGAAAAAGGAAATGGAAAAAAAGAAAAAGAAAAAGAAAACCGAAACCGGCCAGTGGGCCAAAACCCGCCAGCCGGCCCAAGACCGCGCGCCAGCCAGCCCAAACCAGCGCTCCCCTCTCTCCCTCTCTCTGATGCGCGGGGCCCGCTGTCATCTTCTTCCCCCGCGCGCCCCAACCGACCCCGGTCTCTCTCTCGCGCCCGATCAAAACCAACCCCGGAACCCATGCTCCCAGCCCCGATTTTCGGTCCCGGACGCCCCAGCATGATCTCAAAAAACCGCCGCCCTCCCTCGTCCATTTAAACGATGAAATCCGCCCCTTTTTCCTCCCTGATCGGCCATTTTTCTCTCCGGTGAGAACCGAAGCTTCTACCACCGATTTCCTTCGATCCTCGCTCAAATTCCCTAATCTAACGTGCTGAGCACGTTCCACCGCCGCCGGGGAGCCCTACAGGTGAAGGAAACGACGTGTCTTGCGCCCCAACTGCCACTTCGACGTGCACCGAAGACCATCGCCGTTGAAGCTTGCCGCCGACCGACTTCTAGGGCCTCCGAGTACAGGAAAACCTTTAGGTGAGCATCCCCTAACCCTCCGCGGCCGATCCGTGCAAAAAGATGCGAGTTCTAGCGTGTAGCGGCAAAAACCGAGGCGCCGCCGGCGAGATCGCCGCCACGCGCGCCGCCGCGCACGTGGGCTGGCTCCGGCCAGGGCAACGTGGCCCCTTGAGGGCCGTCTATTTTAAATCGCACGGTAGAAATAAAACAGATGTGTACCACTTCGGCAATCTAATCTGAGCCGTCCGTTTTAAATCCAACAGCCCACGTCAGCCCCACATTATAAAGGCCTGGATTCTTACGCGCTACCCCCTGGGGATCTCGGAAAACATGAGCTAGCCTCGGAAACTTATGATCTAGCCCCTGGACCTTCAGAAATTCATGAAAATTCATTTAAAAATCAGTTTTAGCCTTTGAACTTAATAAAAATTAGGAAAACCTCTCTGTTTTGTGTAATCAGGCCCCTGAAAATTTAGGAAATAGCAAATTATACCCTGCAGTAGAGTGAGTTTGCAATTCAGACCCTATAGGACATTAAATTTAGAAATTTGGACATGTGACTAGGATTTAAATTTAAATGGTGAGGCAAACATATGTGCAAATATAAATTTAAACTCTTCTAGCACTTGGAAAACTTTAGAATGAGTTAAAAATAGATTTTAGGCTGAAATGAAATCTGCCTAAGTGTTGCTCATTTTATTATCCCTAGAGACACATTTTAGGCTAGGAAATAATTCTAAAAACTAGTAAAATAAATTTATGTAAGGGCCTCAGTTTTTGACACCCATTTGCAGTGTTCATCCCCACACCACACACCTCATTTGAGGAAAAATGATGAACACAAATAAAGAGCAAGTAACAATTATCAACATGCTCATTAGGGAACAAACTCACACATTGCAAAAGTGGTACTTCCCACATGTGATATAGATGGGCTGGACATATGAAAACTCCTACACTTTGCCAAGGATGTCCATGCCAAGTTTCACCCAAATTCAAAACATTTTTGAGGTCATCTTGGGTGTAGATAGGAAAGGGGCAGTTTGAAAACATATTCAAATTCAAACTGTTTTCACCCACTGAATTTAAAAGTGGAAGGCATATTCTTGCTCAGCACATTTTTGTGAGCTCACACACCAATTTTCACTCCATTTGGAGTTGATCTTGACATGAGCTAAGGGGGAGAAATTCAAACTTTATTTGAATTTCAAACTGCACTTGTGCTGAAATTCATTCAAACCAAACCTCATTTGAACTTTGATCAATTCAAATGGCTCTTGGGTGAATAATTTGAGTTGCCAAGGGTAGAATAGGGTTCACTGTTTACCACAGCTGTTAGGAATAAATTTCAGAGGTTAAAAGAGGAGTGGGACCCACATGTCAGCCTCAGCCTCAAAGCAAACCGACTGAACCACAGTTCAGTCGGTTCCCGGCTGTTGTGCGCGCGCGCCACCGAAGGGGCCGGCCGGCGCCAGCTCCTGCTGCGTGCCCCAAGCCGGAGGCCAGCCGGCCGAGCTATTTATTCCCTCCCCGGCGTGCTTCAGTCACCATTTCCCCGAGCTACCGACGTGCGCGACTGCTTTTCCCACTGCCATCGCCGCCGCTCGAGTTCCTGCTTGATCAAGCCGATCGCAGCTCCCTCTTTCCATTCCAAGGTCCCAGCAAGGTACTAGCAACCATCCTCCATCCTTCCCATTGATAGAAATCGATTGAAACCGAGTGATATCGGCTGTGCCGAAAGATCAAACTCGGAACTGGAAACCGCCGCACCTCGGGCTCTCGTGGACAGCCCAACCTGGGCGTTGTCACGCCCGAGCCAAGGCACCCTTGGACGCGCAAGTGATCGGTGCTGCTCATCCCCGAACCACAGCTCGAGTGGTTGCTCACCGGCGGCGAATTTCCACTTTTCCCCTTTCTGTGTGCAGAACGACCCTCGGGTACGATTCTGTTTAATTCGTGCTCTAGAAAGGATTAGAGGGCCTCAGGCCACTCCCACACGAACTAGACACGGTGACGCACAAGTTGCCTTCACAACTCTGGGCCGGAGAACTTCTGTGCCCGGCGTAATTCAAGGTCTACTAATGGCGGAACGCACGGGGGGTATCGGGCGCACGGTGAGGACCTATTTCGGGCTTTCCCCGAGCTGCCCCGAGTTCATGTCGACCTTCTCTGAGGTCCACTGATGCTCCCCGACCGGTTTCCCAAGTAGCTGAGGCACTAGGAGCATCAGCCGACATGGCCGAAGTCGTTCCGATATGGCGGCTCGTCGCCGACCATGCTCCGGCCGTTGTCATGAGCAGCTGACCCTCGGATCATGTTCCCCAAGTAAAAGTAGGCAGGGGCGGCCAGAATCAAGAAGTTTGAAGCTGTACAGCAGCCGGCGGCGAGCTCTCCGGCGAGATCCCTCGGCGGCGGAGCGCGGGTGTCGCGAGGTTGAAGAAAGGGGTGGACCCCAGCTGTCAGCGGCCGATATTTTGAATCGGGATCCGGCTGCGGCCGGGATCGGGTGTGCTGGCGCGCAAAAGCCTTGTGGGCCGCGGTGTGTTGTCGCTTCGGCGTGCGACGCGTGTCCCCTGGGCCCACGCGCGAGTTTAAACTTTTCCCCGATTTTCAGATTTCCTTCAAACTTCAAATCCTTATAACTTTGGCTAGAAAGCTCCAAATTGAGTGAACCAAATTTTGCTGGATTCAGCTCTTTGAGTACTTTCCAGAAAATCAAGTGTCACTTCATGAAATTCCTTAATTCTCCAGAATTAATTCCTTAAAGTTTAAACTGTTAGGAATTTTAACTGGAGAATCATTTGGAGGAAAATCCTGAAATTTTGCTGAGATGTTCACCAAAATATCCTTGAACTACCATAAAAATTTCAGATCCATTTGAGCTCATTTAGTCCACCTAATGGTGTGATTAGTAAAACTGTTCCAGAGAAAATAGAAAATGTTCAGAAACATTTTCAGAATTTTCTCTGAAATTGTTTAGCTCATATCTTTAGTTAGAGACTTCCAAATTAAGTGAGACCAATTCCATTAGAACCCTCTGAAAATCTAGTTTTCAGAAAGTCATAGTTTGTTTCATGAAAATACCTAGAACACCCTAAAAGCCTTTAATTAAGGTCAAGGACATAATTATTTGTGGAGGGCTCAAATGAGCTTTGCTGCAACTAAAACTTGACCAAGTCTCTGTTTAGGTTGTAACCAAGCCACAGTAAAAGTTTCACAGTCATTAGGTCTATCTAGTAAAGGTTATAGACTTCACAACTTCAAAGTTAATACAAAAGCATTTAATTAATACATACATTGTTCTTATCATGTAGTCGCTAAGGTCGAGGAGGAACCCGAAGTCCTAGACTTCGTTACTCCGGAGGAACAGCTAGCCTACGACCAAGAGCAGCAAGGCAAGCCCCGGTTTGCATTAACCATTTTATAAATTTTTATTGTTTTGAGCACATACTTGTTTTCTTTATGTTGTGCATCAGAGTCTTGTTTGGAAACCCCACTGCATAGCCAAGAAAACCATGGGTTGGGGTTTAGGATTGCAAACCCCGTTAGCCACTGCATTGCTAGGATAGAGTAGGATTCGGTACAAGTCGAGTAGTTGGAACTACTCGCGAGAATAGGCTAGAGGCACATTGCTCGGGTAGAAATAGCACATGATACACATGGCAAGAAAATGAGACCGAGCGGAGAGTAAGGGCAGCAGGACTTTGGGGCCTGTGTGCTGTAGCTCCGCTTGTGTCGATTGAGGACCGAGCCGTGTGCGGGCCTGTTGAACAAGCTAGAACAGTACCGAAGACCTACCGGCTATATGGGAACCGGGAAACTGATGTAACTCGGGTAGCTGGGTATTGAGGCATTGCCCGTCGTTCAGAGGGTAGGTTGAGAGCTCGAGGTGTAAATCAGCTGGCGGCACAGAGATGCGCGTGCAGGGACCTCTTGCTCGGGACGATGGGACCGGTTCAATATTTGGCTAACGGGTGAAAGGTAGTCGCGTACGGCGTCCGTGATGGTTGTTGTAGGCAACATCGAGTACGGGCGTACGTGACGGGTTGTTCGGGTAACCCTGCAGGTGTAAATCGATTATAATCGCCGTCCCTCGCGGTCAGTGAGTACCACTTGTTCACTGTACCGTGACGTAGAAAGAACAGGCTAGTTACATGTTAAAATGTTGCTGATTGAAAGTTGGATATTGATTGTTAATGATATGTTGTAGCTTAGTGCTAACTAAAGTTCTTTTCAACTTTGGGCAAAGTACATGAGAAAAATGCGTTTCTTGTTTGATTGCGGCTCTCTCATGTGCCTTAGCGTAAAGTTCTCCACAACCTGCTGCTAAAACTTGAAAGTAAGGTTCTACTAATTAGGCGAGTCCTTGCAAATGATTTTTACCTCATGCAACCCATCACCCTCATGTAGAAGTTTCGTGTTTAGGTGAGACGGGTCAGACTTGCTGAGCCTTCGTGCTCACTGCTTGTGTTTGAAGCTTTTGCAGGGTTCTATGAGGAAGGGACTCCCGAAGAGGAGACGGAACCCCAGGAGGGGAACCCCGTCGAGTGGGAGTCGTGCACGCCGCAGAGTTAGTGTGCGAGTGTGCTAGCAAGGACACGTTCGAGGGCTGAACGTGCACTTGATGCTTAGTCTACGCCCGCGAGTGTGGACTAAACTTATTTTGATGTAAACATGTTAATAAACTTGTTTATGTAATAAAGCTTCCGCTTCCGCTTTGTACCTTTGACGTGTGTTATACGGTGTTGTGCAACGCAGCACCCCTCAGCGTGATCCTGGCTCGACAGGACCAGTGGGGTCGTGTCAGCGTGGTATCAGAGCTCGCTTGAGGTTTAACACAGTACAAAGGTCTTCTTTTTCAAAAATCCAGTGAGGAACGAGTTAGTAGCCCGTATAAGGATGTTATTAGTATATAGAAAGTGGCTTATTAACTTATTTGTTATGTCGGAAAATCGTGCATCTCGGGACGTTCATGTCTTGGGGGGTGCACGTAAGCGCTGTCCACCAGTGCGCACAAGCTGAAGGGTGGAGCCCCACGGGTGGCAGGTAACCCGACCCGCTTTGATATCCTCTACGACTCTTCATGTCGTTTGGGGTATTCGAGCAACGTCTGTCCCTGGCGTGCGTGGTGCAACATGGGAGACCCCGTCACGTGGTCTGAAACGTGAACACGTAACTCAAGGCGTGTTTGGCTTGAGAACATCCGGGCGAGTGATGACGGCCGGGTGTACAAACTGTATGGATTCCGGGCTCGGTGTGCAGCCGAGTCTGATGATTGTTTGAGTTTCTGCAGGTAGCCTTACCACGAAACGGTAGACGTGTAGCATCCGTGTGCGAGTGACGAGTAGTGCCACTGAACTAACGAAGCCGGCTAAATCCGGTATAGGTTTTTCCTTTGTGAGGACGTAGTACCGACATGATCTGGTGACGCCTCGACGTCACACCCAACTAAATGAACAACTTCATTTAAAAACTTGAAGGTTTTGATCCAAAGTAGTAAAACTTGATGTAACTCCTTCCCTTGAACAGGATATTCAAAGTTAATAAGTTTTCAACTTATAGGATGTTAAGGACAGAGCACTCTGTTTTCAGCTAAATCAAGGCTGAAGTTAATCAGAGGTTAGAGGTTGAGTTCTTTCAAGGTTGGGGTCGTATGATACATTTCTGGAAAGCTTTGGAGGAGCTTTACAACTTTTCTGTTGAGTTCCAGAGGTGTTTCATCCCTTAACCACTCGAAAAATGCAGTAGAGTTGAAACTGTCCAGAAAACAGGACGGAGCAAAGACTCTCTGTAGACTCTCTGTAAATTAAGCATAACTTCCTGCATAAAAATCCAAAAATAGAAAATGAGGTGGTTCTGGGAAGCTTATGAGATGGGTTACAACTTTGTAACAGAAAGTTTGGTCAGATTAGGAACAGAATTAACTGGAATTCTTGGATCAAATCAGTACCTAAGGCAGGGAGGTGCTGTCCAATTGTTCCCAGAAATTCTGTTAACTTTGACATCTCATAACTTTTAACCAGAGCAGATCTTAGGCCAACCAAATACTTTCTGGAAAGCTATTGAAGTTAACTTTAACTTTGATGTTGAGCTCCAGGACTGGTTTTGCTTTTAACCTGGCCTAAATCAGATTGATATGGAAACTGGTCAGGGCTGTCATGGGAACAGCAGATCAGCAGTCAAATTTGTTTAAAAATTTGAACTATGTTTCCAAGTGTTAAGGGTTCAATGACATATCTTATGTTATAACTCAATGGTTTACTGTTTAAATAAATATTTGACATTTCTCAAATATATTTTTACAGATGGCAGCAGATAAACGGTTGGAGAACGGGTGGGTAGTTTCCCACTGCTCTGACCGTAGCGGCTACCCGGGAGCATTGTGGCTAATGCTCCAATATTTCGGGTACAACCAGATGCCGCAATACTTCGCCAAGGAAGAAGGCGAAGAGGGGAACAAGACGTGGACGATCCATGTCGAGGTTCCTGCAGGGCCTACGCCACCCGGTTGGGTGCCATTCACCGTCACGGTGAGAGGAAGACAACCGGAAGGGATGTGGCAAGTGGCAGCCCGTGACACTATGTCACGTTTCTGCCAACTACACGTACAGGCTATGGAGGGAACTCCATACGCACTCGTTCCGGTGGAGGGACGAGCTCAGCATGTGTGGGAAGAGAGGTACCTAGAGGCAACAAACCCGAGTTGCCCAAGGTACAACCCCGCGGAGGCAAATCTCAGCCTCCAAATGAGGGCGGGAAACGCTGTGATGGACAGCCAAGCTGTTCATACGGAGCATCTCGCCACCAAGCTCAAGGAGAGCACAAGCCGTGGAGATCATTTTGAGAGTGCTCACAGTGCACTCCGCAATGTGCTCCTTCCGACGATCAAGCGACTGAATGAACAACACAATCAGTTGCGTCGTCTGAAGAAGGCAAAGAAGAAGAGCCGTGTTGACATTGCGGCGTTGCAAGAGCTGGTGCAGACCCTAACCCAGCAGAATGAGGACCTTGCTCAAGAGCGGGACGACGCTATTGAGGAAGGACAAGGCTGGGAAGAGGACTACAACCAGGCTATGGACGAGGTGCATGCATTGCAGGACCTCGTGCCCCCGGTATTGGGCGTACCGGTAGTCTTGGGTCTTCCAGCCATGGGAGAACCTGGAATGGGAGAAGAGGTGGTAGACCCCGAGCCACCAGCAGAGGTACCGGAGGAGGACGACCCACAGGAGGTCGAGTTCTACTCCGAGTAGGGGGTTACGGTTGCCAAGTAGGGCAGCTAGGGTAGCGTAACCCAACTTTTGTAATCGGTGACATGTCGTGTAGACAGTAGCGTATGTATAGGTAGTGACGACATGAGCACGACTTCTCGGAGATCCGAGAATAATGTATCTTGTATAAAGTTTATGCTTTATCAATATATGTGAATGTTGTGCAAGTTAATCATGCGTCGCTTCAATACTTACTCCTGTTTATGGAATTTTGAGTAAGACATGTGCTAATTGCTGCTGTGTTGAATTTCAGAATGACGCGTACTCGTGCCAACCCCGATGTTGGGGGTACTAGCCAAGGGGGAGAGACCTCCCAACCACCTCCCGAGGACTCCTCGGGACAGCAGCAGCAACAGCAACAGCAAACACCGCCACCGCCACTGCCAACGGTTACATTGGCCGACATTGTCGCGGCAATGGCGGGTTCACATCAGCAGCATACAGAGCTGCTGCAAACGTTAATTGCGAATACGTCTCGCCCAGAGAGACGTCAAGATCGTGAGGAGCGCCAACAGAGCTCCTACTCTGATTTCCTGGCAACTCATCCCCCTGTATTCTCAAGGGCGGATGAACCACTTGACGCGGACAACTGGCTCCGCGCCATAGAGATGAAGTTCGGGCTGCTCCAAATCAGCGAGCAGCGCAAGACTCAGTTCGCGGTCCAGCAGCTCCAAGGATCCGCGAGCGCGTGGTGGGCCAACTTTTGTGCTTCACAACCCACCGACCGAGTGATGACCTGGGCGGAGTTCCGGACGGCCTTCCGGGCCTATCATATACCGCCCGGTTTGATGAAGAGGAAGACGCAGGAATTCCTACACCTGCAACAAGGGAGCCGGAACGCGCTGGAGTACTCCAGAGCGTTCAACGATCTCGCACTCTACGCGTCGTATCACGCAGATACGGACGAGAAGCGGCGGGACCACTTTTACCAGGGGCTTAACCCGCTCCTGAAGGACAAGCTGGCGATGTTCAATCGCGGCAGCCTCAACGACATAATTGATGCTGCGATTGTTCAGGAAGACTCCGGCAAGGAGTTAGCGGCGGCAGAGCGAAAGCGAAGCGCGCCGCAGAGCAGCGGAGAAGGAGGCAGTCCTTCTCAGAAGTTTCGGATGGTGAATCGCCCACCATCAGGTCCGCGCTGGCAGCTACCACAGCGGTCGATGCCGTTCCGCGGTCGGCCGTATTCTTTACCGGCATTCCGGCCGGCACTGCCAGCACCACCGCAACAACAACAGCAGCAGCGGGCGATGCCGCGTGCGTTTGCACCTCCGCAACGCATGCCGGGCTTTCGTCCACCAAGTACTCCACCAGCAGCGGCCACATGTTACAAGTGTGGTCGTCCAGGACACTTCGCGAGCAGTTGCCCGGAGAGGCAAGGCGGCGGAGTGGTACCACAGTTTCCGGGGAGGAATCAACCCCGGAACCCTACTAATGCGCGGCGGGCAAACCCTAGGCCCGGCACTGTCCACCAGCTTGCCATTGAGGACGTGCCGGAGGGCGAGCCAATCCTTGCGGGTATGTTCCAACTCCACCAGCATCCCGCTATAGTACTATTTGATTCAGGCGCCACGCATAATTTTATTAGCCAAGCTTTCATTGCTAAACACAGCTTGCCAATACTACCCACCGATAGTCCATATTTAATTTGTTCACCGGGTGGGAAGATTTCAGCAAGCGTAATGGTCTCCAAAGCACCATTATGCTTAGCGGGTAGAGTGTACCCCACGTCTCTCATTATCTTAGAGGGACAGAAGGTCGATGTCATCCTAGGGATGTCGTGGTTAACCCGCCACGGCGCTGTTTTAGACACCGTCCTCCGAGTCGTGCACTTAAACTCAGGAGTGCACGGTTCTCACTCATTATTTCTGGACAGTCCAGAAATAAAACTTCCAAGTGTCTATCAAGCCACAACCATCAGATTGGAAGATATTCCAGTGGTCCGAGAATTCCCTGATGTATTCCCGGATGATTTGCCGGGGATGCCACCCGATAGAGAGGTGGAGTTCAAGATTGAACTTGCACCGGGAACCATGCCAATATCCCGAAGGCCGTACAAGATGGCGCCCAAGGAGTTGGCGGAACTGAAGATTCAGCTCACGGACCTTCTGGAGAAGGGTTTTATTAGGCCGAGCTCCTCGCCATGGGGCTGTTCGGCATTATTTGTCAAAAAGAAGGATGAAACGTTGCGGCTTTGCGTGGACTACCGTCCATTAAATGCCGTAACCATCAAGAACAAGTACCCGTTGCCACGGATCGACATGTTGTTTGATCAGTTGGTCGAAGCAAAGGTCTTTTCCAAGATGGATTTAAGATCCGGGTACCATCAGATTAAGATCAGGGCTGAGGACATTCCAAAGACAGCTTTTTCGACAAGGTACGGACTTTATGAGTACCTGGTCATGTCCTTTGGCCTCACCAATGCTCCAGCTCACTTCATGTACTTAATGAACTCGGTGTTCATGCCGGAGCTGGACAAGTTTGTCGTGGTCTTCATCGACGACATCCTGGTATATTCCAAGTCGGAGGAAGATCACAAGAGACATCTGCGTATAGTCTTGCAACGGCTGCGGGATCACAAGTTATACGCAAAGTTCAGCAAATGCGAGTTTTGGATATCGCAAGTGCCTTTCCTCGGGCATATCATCTCAGCGGAGGGTATCGCTGTGGACCCGAGCAAAATCACGCAAGTGCTGAATTGGAAATCCCCGAGAACTGTTCATGAGGTACGGAGTTTCCTCGGACTCGCGGGATATTATCGGAGGTTCATTCCGAACTTCTCGAAGATTGCCAGGCCAATGACAGAGCTGCTGAAGAAGGCTACCAAATATGTTTGGAGTCCAGCATGTGAAGCAGCATTCAAGGCTTTAGTCAAGCACCTAACATCAGCACCGGTTTTGGCGCAGCCAGACACAACAAAACCGTTCGATGTGTACTGCGATGCATCCGGCATTGGGCTCGGATGTGTGCTGATGCAAGACCGAAGAGTGGTTGCGTATGGATCACGACAGCTTAGGAACCATGAGCAAAATTATCCAACTCACGATTTGGAGCTCGCTGCCGTGGTACTTGCACTGAAAATGTGGAGGCACTACCTACTCGGTAACCTCGTACATTTATATACCGACCACAAAAGCCTCAAGTACATCTTCACTCAGAAGGAGCTGAACATGAGGCAACGAAGATGGTTGGAACTGATAAAGGATTACGAGATAGAGATCCATTATCATCCGGGCAAGGCAAACGTTGTGGCAGACGCGCTAAGCCGCAAGTCACACGTCAATAATCTGACCATCACACCGTTGGAAGAGAGCGAACCACCACTACATGTGATTCCACATGGAGCTCTCTACAACCTAGCTTTGATCCCCACCATCCGTGAAGAGATAGCGGCAGCCCAGAAGAATGACAAGGGCATGTCACATTTGCGGAGACGTGTAGACAGTGGGGAGTTGAAATGTTTCCGGAAGGACGGAGACGGCGTCCTATGGTTCAAGGACCGGATCGTCGTACCCCGAAACCCGGAGTTACGGAAGAAAATCTTTGATGAGGCTCACTTATCAAAGTTTTCTATTCACCCCGGCAGCAACAAGATGTATCAAGAACTCAGAAGCAAGTTTTGGTGGACACGGATGAAGCGAGAGACTGCAAAATACGTGTCCGAGTGTGATACATGTCGACGGGTGAAGGCAGACCACATGCGGAAACCGGGACTGCTGCAACCACTGGGCATTCCTGCCTGGAAGTGGGAGGACGTGAGCATGGATTTCGTCGTCGGTTTACCCACCACCTTACAGAAACATGATTCTGTGTGGGTGATCGTCGATCGGCTCACCAAAGTTGCCCATTTCATCCCGGTCAACACCAACTACAACGCCAAGAAGTACGCTGAACTGTACATCTCACGGATCCTATGCTTATACGGCGTACCCCGTACCATCGTATCGGACCGGGGCACTTTATTTGTGTCCCGTTTTTGGGAGCAGCTCCACGCTGCCTTGGGGACGAAGTTGATCCGTAGTTCAGCCTACCACCCGCAGACGGATGGGCAAACGGAGCGGGTAAATCAAATCCTAGAAGACATGCTACGAGCTTGCGCTATCGACCACGGCAAGAATTGGGATGATCACTTGCCATTAGCCGAGTTCTCGTACAACAATGGGTACCAAGCCAGCATCAAGATGGCGCCCTACGAGGCGCTATACGGCAGGGAATGCCGCACACCACTGAACTGGTGTGAATCTGGCGAGAGGGTTACCTTCGGGATTGATCTTGTCAACAACGCGGAAGAAAAGGTTCGATTAATTCAAGCGAACCTAAAAGCCGCTCAATCCCGACAGAAACAGTATGCGGACCGGAGAAGGCGCCCATTACAATTCGAAGTTGGAGATCACGTATACCTACGAGTGTCTCCAATGAAGGGCGTAAACAGATTTGGGGTGAGAGGAAAGTTGGCACCCCGATTCATCGGTCCATTCCAGATTACCGAAAGATGTGGATCGGTGGCATACCGGCTAAGATTACCAGAAGCACTTTCCGGTGTGCACGACGTCTTTCACATTTCCCAGCTGAGGAAGTGTCTCAAGCTATCAACTACCGTTCAGCTGGAAGACATTGAAGAACTGCAACCGGATCTCACCTATCGGGAGGAACCGGTGCAGATTATTGATGAAAAGGCCCGAACCACACGCAACCGTACGTTGTGGTTCTACAAGGTTCTGTGGAGTAACCACTCCATGGATGAAGCGACATGGGAGAGCGAAGAATTCCTTCGCACTAACTACCCCGACTTTCTCACGTCGCATATCCGGTAATTTTTCCACCGTCCTCTCTCTCATTTTCACCTTATAATCTCGGGACGAGATTCTTTTAAGGGGGGAGGAATGTAAGGGCCTCAGTTTTTGACACCCATTTGCAGTGTTCATCCCCACACCACACACCTCATTTGAGGAAAAATGATGAACACAAATAAAGAGCAAGTAACAATTATCAACATGCTCATTAGGGAACAAACTCACACATTGCAAAAGTGGTACTTCCCACATGTGATATAGATGGGCTGGACATATGAAAACTCCTACACTTTGCCAAGGATGTCCATGCCAAGTTTCACCCAAATTCAAAACATTTTTGAGGTCATCTTGGGTGTAGATAGGAAAGGGGCAGTTTGAAAACATATTCAAATTCAAACTGTTTTCACCCACTGAATTTAAAAGTGGAAGGCATATTCTTGCTCAGCACATTTTTGTGAGCTCACACACCAATTTTCACTCCATTTGGAGTTGATCTTGACATGAGCTAAGGGGGAGAAATTCAAACTTTATTTGAATTTCAAACTGCACTTGTGCTGAAATTCATTCAAACCAAACCTCATTTGAACTTTGATCAATTCAAATGGCTCTTGGGTGAGTAATTTGAGTTGCCAAGGGTAGAATAGGGTTCACTGTTTACCACAGCTGTTAGGAATAAATTTCAGAGGTTAAAAGAGGAGTGGGACCCACATGTCAGCCTCAGCCTCAAAGCAAACCGACTGAACCACAGTTCAGTCGGTTCCCGGCTGTTGTGCGCGCGCGCCACCGAAGGGGCCGGCCGGCGCCAGCTCCTGCTGCGTGCCCCAAGCCGGAGGCCAGCCGGCCGAGCTATTTATTCCCTCCCCGGCGTGCTTCAGTCACCATTTCCCCGAGCTACCGACGTGCGCGACTGCTTTTCCCACTGCCATCGCCGCCGCTCGAGTTCCTGCTTGATCAAGCCGATCGCAGCTCCCTCTTTCCATTCCAAGGTCCCAGCAAGGTACTAGCAACCATCCTCCATCCTTCCCATTGATAGAAATCGATTGAAACCGAGTGATATCGGCTGTGCCGAAAGATCAAACTCGGAACTGGAAACCGCCGCACCTCGGGCTCTCGTGGACAGCCCAACCTGGGCGTTGTCACGCCCGAGCCAAGGCACCCTTGGACGCGCAAGTGATCGGTGCTGCTCATCCCCGAACCACAGCTCGAGTGGTTGCTCACCGGCGGCGAATTTCCACTTTTCCCCTTTCTGTGTGCAGAACGACCCTCGGGTACGATTCTGTTTAATTCGTGCTCTAGAAAGGATTAGAGGGCCTCAGGCCACTCCCACACGAACTAGACACGGTGACGCACAAGTTGCCTTCACAACTCTGGGCCGGAGAACTTCTGTGCCCGGCGTAATTCAAGGTCTACTAATGGCGGAACGCACGGGGGGTATCGGGCGCACGGTGAGGACCTATTTCGGGCTTTCCCCGAGCTGCCCCGAGTTCATGTCGACCTTCTCTGAGGTCCACTGATGCTCCCCGACCGGTTTCCCAAGTAGCTGAGGCACTAGGAGCATCAGCCGACATGGCCGAAGTCGTTCCGATATGGCGGCTCGTCGCCGACCATGCTCCGGCCGTTGTCATGAGCAGCTGACCCTCGGATCATGTTCCCCAAGTAAAAGTAGGCAGGGGCGGCCAGAATCAAGAAGTTTGAAGCTGTACAGCAGCCGGCGGCGAGCTCTCCGGCGAGATCCCTCGGCGGCGGAGCGCGGGTGTCGCGAGGTTGAAGAAAGGGGTGGACCCCAGCTGTCAGCGGCCGATATTTTGAATCGGGATCCGGCTGCGGCCGGGATCGGGTGTGCTGGCGCGCAAAAGCCTTGTGGGCCGCGGTGTGTTGTCGCTTCGGCGTGCGACGCGTGTCCCCTGGGCCCACGCGCGAGTTTAAACTTTTCCCCGATTTTCAGATTTCCTTCAAACTTCAAATCCTTATAACTTTGGCTAGAAAGCTCCAAATTGAGTGAACCAAATTTTGCTGGATTCAGCTCTTTGAGTACTTTCCAGAAAATCAAGTGTCACTTCATGAAATTCCTTAATTCTCCAGAATTAATTCCTTAAAGTTTAAACTGTTAGGAATTTTAACTGGAGAATCATTTGGAGGAAAATCCTGAAATTTTGCTGAGATGTTCACCAAAATATCCTTGAACTACCATAAAAATTTCAGATCCATTTGAGCTCATTTAGTCCACCTAATGGTGTGATTAGTAAAACTGTTCCAGAGAAAATAGAAAATGTTCAGAAACATTTTCAGAATTTTCTCTGAAATTGTTTAGCTCATATCTTTAGTTAGAGACTTCCAAATTAAGTGAGACCAATTCCATTAGAACCCTCTGAAAATCTAGTTTTCAGAAAGTCATAGTTTGTTTCATGAAAATACCTAGAACACCCTAAAAGCCTTTAATTAAGGTCAAGGACATAATTATTTGTGGAGGGCTCAAATGAGCTTTGCTGCAACTAAAACTTGACCAAGTCTCTGTTTAGGTTGTAACCAAGCCACAGTAAAAGTTTCACAGTCATTAGGTCTATCTAGTAAAGGTTATAGACTTCACAACTTCAAAGTTAATACAAAAGCATTTAATTAATACATACATTGTTCTTATCATGTAGTCGCTAAGGTCGAGGAGGAACCCGAAGTCCTAGACTTCGTTACTCCGGAGGAACAGCTAGCCTACGACCAAGAGCAGCAAGGCAAGCCCCGGTTTGCATTAACCATTTTATAAATTTTTATTGTTTTGAGCACATACTTGTTTTCTTTATGTTGTGCATCAGAGTCTTGTTTGGAAACCCCACTGCATAGCCAAGAAAACCATGGGTTGGGGTTTAGGATTGCAAACCCCGTTAGCCACTGCATTGCTAGGATAGAGTAGGATTCGGTACAAGTCGAGTAGTTGGAACTACTCGCGAGAATAGGCTAGAGGCACATTGCTCGGGTAGAAATAGCACATGATACACATGGCAAGAAAATGAGACCGAGCGGAGAGTAAGGGCAGCAGGACTTTGGGGCCTGTGTGCTGTAGCTCCGCTTGTGTCGATTGAGGACCGAGCCGTGTGCGGGCCTGTTGAACAAGCTAGAACAGTACCGAAGACCTACCGGCTATATGGGAACCGGGAAACTGATGTAACTCGGGTAGCTGGGTATTGAGGCATTGCCCGTCGTTCAGAGGGTAGGTTGAGAGCTCGAGGTGTAAATCAGCTGGCGGCACAGAGATGCGCGTGCAGGGACCTCTTGCTCGGGACGATGGGACCGGTTCAATATTTGGCTAACGGGTGAAAGGTAGTCGCGTACGGCGTCCGTGATGGTTGTTGTAGGCAACATCGAGTACGGGCGTACGTGACGGGTTGTTCGGGTAACCCTGCAGGTGTAAATCGATTATAATCGCCGTCCCTCGCGGTCAGTGAGTACCACTTGTTCACTGTACCGTGACGTAGAAAGAACAGGCTAGTTACATGTTAAAATGTTGCTGATTGAAAGTTGGATATTGATTGTTAATGATATGTTGTAGCTTAGTGCTAACTAAAGTTCTTTTCAACTTTGGGCAAAGTACATGAGAAAAATGCGTTTCTTGTTTGATTGCGGCTCTCTCATGTGCCTTAGCGTAAAGTTCTCCACAACCTGCTGCTAAAACTTGAAAGTAAGGTTCTACTAATTAGGCGAGTCCTTGCAAATGATTTTTACCTCATGCAACCCATCACCCTCATGTAGAAGTTTCATGTTTAGGTGAGACGGGTCAGACTTGCTGAGCCTTCGTGCTCACTGCTTGTGTTTGAAGCTTTTGCAGGGTTCTATGAGGAAGGGACTCCCGAAGAGGAGACGGAACCCCAGGAGGGGAACCCCGTCGAGTGGGAGTCGTGCACGCCGCAGAGTTAGTGTGCGAGTGTGCTAGCAAGGACACGTTCGAGGGCTGAACGTGCACTTGATGCTTAGTCTACGCCCGCGAGTGTGGACTAAACTTATTTTGATGTAAACATGTTAATAAACTTGTTTATGTAATAAAGCTTCCGCTTCCGCTTTGTACCTTTGACGTGTGTTATACGGTGTTGTGCAACGCAGCACCCCTCAGCGTGATCCTGGCTCGACAGGACCAGTGGGGTCGTGTCAATTTAAATTGTTTCACATCAGAGAGGAAGTTCAAAAATATTTTATTAAACATTTTAGATCATAACCTTTTCTGTTTAAGTGATATGTCTAACTATTTTAATAGTAAAGATTCACTTTTAGGCATAGAAAATAAATCTGAAAATATAGGAAAATAGGTATGCATAATTAGAAAATGATAAATGAAGTCTCCAAATCCAAAAACTTCAATTTAGGATTTTGTAGAAGATCTGAAAACATATTTGGAGTAGAGAATTACCTTTCATGCAAACTTTATGGCTAAGAAGTGTATTAATTAAATATAAAAAATTGTTCAAATTGGAAATTCATATATAGTGTGCAAATAGAAATCTGAATACAAAAGTTAGAAATAATATATATATGCTTAAAAGTGCATGTAGGCCAAAAATCGACACATCTAGGGTAACCACAACACTTAGAAATGTGAATGACTCCCATAGGTATGTATGTGTGGTTTGCATGAGTGAAAGTGTGAACTATGGCTTATAGATTGTTGTTTTCTTTTGCTATGTGTATTGACATGAGTAGAACCTGCCCTAGAGCAAGTTCTCCCCTTCCAAGACCAAGACTTTCCATTCCTAGAGCAGCAGGAAGAAGGAAAGTGTCCTTGACCACTTTGATCCTATACTAGGATGTGTAGATAGAATTAATTTGCATTGTCAATTTGGAACATGATACCCAAGCTAGGAAGTTCCCTAGATTTTCATTATCTTGTTTCCTTGTAGCCTGGGTTGGGATTTATTTTATCATTCATTCATATTACTTATGCTTAGCCATGCTTAGAATGGGATAAGTGGGATATGAGATCATCAACTTATTTACCTGACACTTGAATGAGATATTATGAGTTATGTAGAGGTATGGATCGAGGCAAGTTGGATGATTTGGTTGGTGCTGTGTGCACGAGACTTGGGTTTGTGTTTAGTACTTGCCTGGATCCTAAGGACTGGTTCATGGAGCATGTAACCTGGCTTTACCGTGCCAACCACATGCTGAGATGGGGCAGCTTGGCCAATTAATTAGGTGTATCCCCGGCGTAGTATGGGTGTTTTGGATGGTGCGGGAATAGGTGTCAGCTGGACTACCATATGAACCGCAAGGCTCAAGAGGGGGCCACTGCAGCGGGGTTGGAGCCTCTTGTATGCTGTTAGGGGTGAAACCTCAGTGGGCCCACGCTCATCGGGAATTCTTTTGTAAAGGCCTCGTAGTGATCTCCTGGCTACACACCTAGGAAGTGTGAATGTGGTTCGCGGCCACTGGCATAATGGAGGTTCTTTTAGTCCACCCGACAACGGGGGATGAAATCATTACATGTGGGTACAGTGGTGCAAACTCTGCAGAGTCAAAACTGTCATGACAACCATGCTCACGGTCAAGAGCGGCTTGGACTTATTCATGATTAGAGGATGATGAATTTGGATGTTGAGGATGTTAAGCGGGGAGCTTGGCATTGGATATGATGTTATGGTTAAGCGGGGAGCCAAAGAAGAAGCCCCTGCAGCCACAACAGCAGAATGTGATGCGAGGACGGGTGAACCACGTGACCATGGAGGAAGCGCAAGAGGCACCTGACGTGGTAATTGCTAAGTTTCCTGCCAATTTACACATTGCAACCCTGTTGTTCGATTCTGGTGCTACCCACTCGTTCATTGCTCAAGGGTTTGTTAAGAAGCACGGACTAGCAACAACACAAATGAACCATATGTTAGCAGTGAACTCTCCAGGGGAAGAAATAAGGATAAGACAAGTGTGTCCTAAGGTGAATCTAGACATTAATGGGGTAGTATTTACTGCAAACCTCATAGTAATAGACTCATAAGGGATAGATATTATTTTAGGTATGGATTGGTTGACCAAACATAAAGGAATCATCCATTGTTCGACAAGAACGGTGGAACTAAGAACACTGAAACATTCCCGGGGAAAATTCTCCCACGGCAGTGCATGAAATGATTAACGGTTCGGACTAGAAGGACCAGCACCTTACGGCAGTTGTTTCTTGTGTTGATCGTCAGGCACAAGTGATGTGTCCAGGGGTCCCGATCTTCCGAAATGTTCTGATAACTCTCGATTTGGTGGAGACTTGACACAAATCGATCCGGCTTCCGAACAACACGTTCTGAACCCTGCAATCGCAGCACCACGTCTCCTCAGGTTATCAACCGATATTGCGCGGTCGACCTCGCCAAGAAGGCTAATCCTTGCCTGCAAATCGAAGAACACAAGCAAGAATAAGAAAGAATGCAACCAAATTGCTGAAAGATATGAAGCACTCAAGTTGGGTTCTCACAAACCGATGAACGGCGAAACTGTTTTTGACAGAATAATCTAAGCAAAACCCAGCAGTTTGTGACGGCGGCTAGGGGGTATAAAGGAGGTGGAGGACGACCAGGGGGGTGCTGGGGTTGTGACCTAACCCTAAGAAACGTACATAATGGACTTGGACTCGATACAAGGCCCAATGGCCCAACTAGGTGATGCAACACCCTAACAGACTCTAAACTTTATATTGTTTTGATGTTTCCCGTCGACTCCGAGTGAATTTTGATGTGGGGCCAGTTCCACTGGAAAGTTTATCCTCTCAGCTTTCCGTGCATATGTAGAACGTCAAAAACAGAGTCCTGGGCCCGAGTTGGACTCGAGTTTGACTTGGGCTCGGTCTCTAACTTCTTGTTGGCGTATTTTCTGGTCCTCCACGCCTCCAAACCCCTCTCCATGTATCTCCATGTCCTCTCCATGGTTCCTAATCAAAATTAATCCAGTAGGTAGCAACATACTCTCAAAATTCACATATAAAGAATTGTTCAGGAACGAGCTCACCTCTAAATTCAATTGTCGTGCTCGAGCTCTAGTAATTGGACCTTGCATGTCTACCATGTGAGTGTTGTGTATATCTGCAGGAGTGATGTCCACATCATCCTCCCCCTCTTGCATTGGAGTCGTCCTCGACTCAAGCTCATCTTCTTCTCCCAAATATGGTCTCAAATCTGAAATGTTAAAGGTGGGACTAACCCCAAACTCGGGAGGCAACTCAAGTTTATATGCATTATCAGTAATCTTCTCAAGTATTTTAAAAGGACCATCAGCTCTAGGCATCAATTTAGACTTTCTCAGTTATGGAAATCTATCCTTTCTCAAGTGTAACCAAATTAAATCACCCGGTTCAGGTCTAACTTCCTGCCAACCTTTACTACCAGCAATTCTATATTTTTCATTCATATTTCCAATATTGTGTTTAGTTGTCTCATGAATTTTCAAAATAAAATCAGCATGTTCCTTTGCATCATTATGAGTTCTCTCACTAGCAGGTAAAGGCAAGATATCAATAGGAGCACGAGGATTGAATCCATACACTACCCGAAAAGGACTTACCTTGGTGGTAGAATGTGTTGCCGGATTATATGCAAACTCCACATGTGGCAAACATTCTTCCCATATCTTTAAATTTTTCTTCAAAACAGCTCTCAACATGGTGCCCAAAGTGCGGTTCACTACTTCTGTTTGCCCATCAGTTTGTGGGTGACATGTTGTAGAGAACAACAGTTTTGTACCCAACTTGTTCCATAGAGTGCGCCAAAAGTGACTCAAAAATTTAGCATTACGATCTGAAACAATAGTAGAAGGCATACCATGCAAGCGAACAATCTCTTTGAAAAAAAGGTCGGCAATATGTACAGCATCATCACTTTTCTGACACGGTATAAAATGTGCCATCTTAGAAAAACGATCCACCACAACAAAAATGTTGTCCCTCCCCCTCTTAGTTCTAGGCAATCCCAAAACAAAGTCCATAGAGATATCCGCCCAAGGAATGGAAGGAGTGGGAAGAGGCATGTATAAACCATGTGGATTCAAATGGGACTTAGCTTTCTGACATGTGGTGCAGCGAGCCACAAACCGCTCTACATCTCTCCTCATTATTGGCCAAAAGAAATGTGTGGCCAAAACATCCTCCGTCTTCTTTGCGCCAAAATGGACCATCAAACCTCCACCATGTGCCTCCTGTAATAACAAAAGACGAATGGAACCAACTGGAATGCATAGGCGGTTAGCTCTAAACAAGAATCCATCATCCAGTACAAATTTACTCCAGGTATGACCTTTTCTACAATGCAGCAACACATCTTTAAAATCAGCATCAAGAGCATATTGTTCTTTAATTGATTCAAGTCCAAAAATTCGACAATCAAGTTGGGACAGCATATTATATCGTCTAGACAATGCATCAGCGATCAAATTATCCTTCCCTTTCTTATGTTTAATGACATAAGGAAAAGACTCAATAAATTCAATCCATTTTGCATGTCTACGATTCAGATTATTTTGAGAACGAATATGCTTTAGCGAATCAAGATCAGAATGAATAACAAATTCTTTAGGCCATAAATAATGACACCATGTCTCTAAGCATCATACGAGAGCATAAAATTCTTTATCATATGTGGAGTAATTCAGGACAGGACCATTAAGTTTTTCACTAAAGTATGCAACCGGTTTACCACCTTGCAGTAAGACACCACCAATGCCAACTCCACTAGCATCACATTCAAGTTCAAAAGTCTTACTAAAATCAGGAAGTTGCAGCAATGGTGCGTGTGTAAGCTTGTCCTTCAAGGTGTCAAAGGACTCCTCTTGTGCTTTACCCCAATGGAACACCACACCTTTCTTAGTCAACTCATGCAATGGGGCAGCAATAGTGCTAAAATCCTTGATGAAACATCAGTACAAACCTGCAAGACAAAGAAAACTCCTTACCTGTGTGATGGCTTGAGGTATTGGCCAGCTCTTGATCGCTTGAATTTTCATCATCCACCTCAATTCCCTCTGGAGTCACAACATAGCCAAGAAAGGAAACTCGATTCGTACAAAAGATGCACTTCTCAAGGTTACCAAATAAACGTGCATCTCTCAAAGCATTAAAAACAGCACGTAAATGATCCATATGTTCATCCAATGACTTGCTATAAATCAAGATATCATCAAAGTAAACCACCACAAATTTTCCAATAAAAGCTCTCAAGACCTCATTCATCAAACACATGAATGTACTTGGTGCATTAGTTAAACCAAAAGGCAATACTAACCACTCATACAACCCAATTTTGGTTTTGAAAGCTGTTTTCCATTCATCTCCCAATTTCATTCTTATTTGGTGGTTACCACTACGCAAGTCAATCTTAGTGAAAATTATAGAACCACACAACTCATCAAGCATGTCGTCTAGACTAGGAATAGGATGATGATACCTTATAGTAATATTGTTAATGGCTCTACAATCAACACACATACGCCAAGTACCATCTTTCTTAGGAACCAAGAGTACAGGAACAGCACAAGGACTAAGGCTTTCACGTACATACCCACGGTCCAAAAGGTTTTGGACTTGCCACTGAATTTCCTTAGTCTCCTCGGGGTTGGTTCTATATGCAGCACGGTTTGGCAAAATTGCACCTGGAATCAAATCAATTTGATGTTCAATCCCTCTCAAAGGTGGAAGTCCCGGGGTACCTCAGCTGGAAAAATATCCTCATACTCTTGCAACAAGTTAGTAACTGCTGGGGGCAAAGACCTAGCAATATCATCAATGGAGAACAAAACTTGTTTGCACACCAATGCACAGCAAATATCATGATCAGAAATTTCAGCAAGGTCTGATTTTGTAGCAAGCATTACACGACCCTTCAATTTAATTCCCTCAGTCTTAGAACTAGGTGTAGATCTCTCATTATTTGGTGGTAACAAAGAATTAATGACTTGTTGATTTTCGGATTTAGAACTACTAGAAATTCCAGCTCTCTCCCTATCAGCTTGTACAATTTCAGCAGGAGTCAAAGGTAGCAAAGTAATTTTCTTTCCTTTATGCATAAAGGAATATTTATTACTTCTACCACTGGAAAGTGCTTCTGGTAATTTCAGCCGGTATGCTACTGATCCACATCTTTCGGTAATCTGAAATGGACCGATAAATCGGGGTGCCAACTTTCCTCTCACCCCGAATCTGTTTACGCCCTTCATTGGAGACACGCGTAGATATACGTGATCCCCTACTTTGAATTGTAATGGGCGTCTTCTCCGGTCCGCATACTGTTTCTGCCGGGATTGGGCGGCTTTTAGGTTCGCTTGAATCAGCCGAACCTTTTCCTCCGCGTTGTTGACAAGATCAATCCTGAAGGTGACCCTTTCGCTAGACTCACACCAATTCAATGGTGTGCTGCATTTTCTGCCGTATAGCGCCTCATAAGGCGCCATCTTGATGCTGGCTTGGTACCCATTGTTGTACGAGAACTCGGCTAACGGCAAGTTGATAGAGCAAGCTCGTAGCATATCTTCTAGAATCTGATTTATCCGCTCGGTTTGCCCATCCGTCTGCGGGTGGTATGCTGAACTGAGGATAAGCTTCGTCCCCAATGCAGCGTGTAGCTGCTCCAAAAAACGGGACACAAATAAAGTGCCCCGATCCGATATGATGGTACGGTGTATGCCGTACAAGCATAGGATCTGTGAGATGTACAGTTCAGCGTACTTCTTGGCGTTGTAGTTGGTGTTGAGCGGAATGAAATGGGCAACTTTGATGAGCCGGTCGACGATCACCCACACAGAATCATGCTTCTGAAAAGTGGTGGGTAAACCGACGATGAAGTCCATGCTGACATCTTCCCATTTCCAGGCAGGAACGCCTAGTGGTTCTAGCAGTCCCGGTTTCCGCATATGATCCGCCTTCACCCTTCAACATGTGTCACACTCGGACACGTACTTTGCGATCTCCCGCTTCATCCGTGTCCACCAAAACTTGCTTCTGAGTTCTTGATACATTTTATTGCTGCCAGGGTGAATAGAAAACTTTGACAAGTGAGCCTCATCAAAGATTTTCTTCCGTAATTCTGGGTTACGGGGTACGACGATCTGGTCCTTGAACCATAGGACGCCGTCTCCGTCCTTCCAGAAACATTTTAGTTCCCCACTGTCTACACGTCTCCGCAAATGCGACATGCCCTTGTCATGTTTCTGAGCTGTCTCTATCTTTTCACGGATGGTAGGGATCAAAGCTAAATTGTAGAGAGCTCCATGTGGAATCACATGCAGTGGTTGTTCGCTCTCTTCCAACGGTGTGATGGTCAGATTGTTGACGTGCGACTAGCGACTCAGCGCATCCGCCACTACATTTGCTTTGTCGGGGTGATAATGGATCTCTATTTCGTAATCCTTTATCAACTCTAACCATCTTTGCTGCCTCATGTTCAGCTCCTTCTGAGTAAATATGTACTTGAGGCTTTTGTGGTCGGTGTATAAATGTACGAGGTTACCAAGTAGGTAGTGCCTCCACATTTTAAGTGCCAGTACCACGGCAGCGAGCTCCAGGTCGTGAGTTGGATAATTCTGCTCATGGTTTCTAAGCTGCCGTGACACATACGCAACCACTCTTCGGTCTTGCATCAGCACACATCCGAGCCCAATGCCGGATGCATCGCAGTACACATCGAACGGTTTTGTTGTGTCTGGCTGCGCCAAAACCGTTGCTGAGGTTAGGTGCTTGACTAAAGACTTGAATGCTGCTTCACACGTTGGACTCCAAACATATTTGGTAGCCTTCTTCAGCAGCTTCGTCATAGGCTTGGCAATCGTCGAGAAGTTCGGAATGAACCTCCGATAATATCCCGCGAGTCCGAGGAAACTCCCCTTGTGAACAGTTCCCGGGGATTTCCAATTCAGCACTTGTGTGATCTTACTCGGGTCTACAGTGATACCCTCATTTGAGATGATATGCCCGAGAAAAGGCACTTGCGATATCCAGAACTCGCATTTGCTGAATTTCGCGTATAGCTTGTGATCCCGCAGCCGTTGCAAGATTATACGCAGATGCTTCTTGTGATCTTCCTCCAACTTGGAATATACCAGGATGTCGTCGATGAAGACCATGACAAACATGTCCAGCTCCGGCATGAATACCGAGTTCATTAGATACATGAAGTGAGCTGGAGCGTTGGTGAGGCCGAAGGACATGACCAGGTACTCATAAAGTCCGTACCTCGTCGAGAAAGCCGTCTTCAGAATATCCTCAGCCCGTATCTTAATCCGATGGTACCCGGATCTTAAGTCCATCTTGGAAAAGATCTTTGCTTCGACCAACTGATCAAACAACATGTCGATCCATGGCAACGGGTACTTGTTCTTGATGGTTATGGCATTTAATGGACGATAGTCCACGCAAAGCCGCAACGTCTCATCCTTCTTCTTCACAAATAATGCCGAACAGCCCTATGGCGAGGAGCTTGTCCTAATAAAACCCTTTTCCAGCAGGTCCGTTAGCTGGGTCTTCAGTTCAGCCAACTCCTTGGGCGCCATCTTGTACGGCCTTCGGGATATTGGCATGGTTCCCGGTGCATGTTCAATCTTGAACTCCACCTCTCTGTCGGGCGGCATCTCCGGTAAATCATCCGGGAACACGTCAGGGAACTCTCGGACCACTGGAATATCTTCCAATCTGATAGCTGTGGATTGATAGACACATGGAAGTTTTAATTCTGGACTGTCCAGAAATAAAGAGTGAGATCCGTGTATTTCTGAGTTCAAGTGCACGATTCGAATGACGGTGTCTAAAACAGCGCCGTGGAGGGTTAACCACGACATACCTAAGATGCAAAGCATCCTTATCATGTTCCCAAGGTCGACCCAATAAAAGTGAACACGCTTGCATGGATACCACATCACAATCAAAGGAATCAACATATGTACCAATGGAAAACGGAATTCTGCAAGTTTGTGTTACCTTAGCTCTTCCAGAATCATTCAACCATTGAATATAGTATGGATGTGGGTGTGGTCATGTATTCAAGCTATGCTTCTAGACCAATTCAGAACACACCAAGTTGTTGCAGCTTCCTCCATCAATGATGACACGTGCTCGCCGGTTCTTGAAGTTGTTGTACTTGTGTCTTCAGCACCCGCTGCACAGTGATGTTCATGTAGGCAGATGTGTCTTCACTCCCAAAAACATGTCCCTCATCATTGTCCGTGGCAGCTTCATCATCATTGTTGTCTTCGACATCGGAGGTGCTGATGTATCCTCCCTCTTCTGTAGCCACGTATGCCCGCTGACTAGGACAATCTTTTTGCACATGACCAAGACCATGGCAGCGGTGGCACTGAATGCCGGAAGTGTGTCCTGTTGAAGCAACGGATGAAGCACTTTTGGCGGGTACCTGCATGAAATTTTTACCGAAATCCGCAGGTCGTGTAGGTGGTGGTTTCGGTGCTGCTGAAACGTTGTTGCTGCCAGAAGGAAGCTTGGCTGCTGGTTTTGGTGAAAGGGCATCAAAATGGAATGACTTGGATGCCCCCGAAGATGTTGTCGTGCGTGGAGTGTAGGAGGCAACGCTGCTGCTCTTGTTCTTTTGTTGACGACCCTGTAACTCCTTTTCTGCAAGCATAGCAAGCTGGAACAACTGGTTGACAGTATTAAATTCCTTATAATCAACAATATCCTGTATCTCACGTCTCAACCCCCCATAGAAACGACAAATTTTATCTTCCGTGTCCTCTACTACCCCACATCGTATCATACTCTTTTGAAGCCCGGCATAATAAACTTGGACAGAATTATTTCCCTGCTCTAAGCGCTGCAATTTCTTTCGTAAATCACGTTGGTAGGATGGAGGAACAAAACGATTATGCATAGCTTCTTTTAAACGTTCCCATGTATCAGGTTGTAAGTGTGTGGTACCTAGTTCATTCCATCATATTATAGCAAAATCCTTAAACTCACTAGTGGCTTGTCGAACTCTATGTTGTTCAGGAACAAGGTGGGAATTAAATTTCTGCTCAACCGTCATTTCCCAATCAAGATATGCCTCAGCATCATAAGCACCAGAAAATGAAGGTATGGAAAATTTAACTTTAGAAAAAGGGTCATCAAGAGGGCGGTTATTGTTACCACGCATGTTGTTTCCTACCATACCATGAGTGTTTTGACAAAGGCGTTGACGTAGATGTACATTCTGCGCAGCACGTGTATCCACCTCTCCATTGACATCACACAACACGTCTTCTTCTTCTTCAAAGTTGTTGTGGTGGGTAGCATCATGGCTGAATGGTTGGTGGGTCTCTATATCATCAATCCTTCCAACTAGCGAGCTTAAGCGTTTGTCCAACCTCTCAAGGGTGTGGGGTATTCTCTGTTCAGCAAGATAATCTTTTACCCCTTGTGCGATTGCTTCCTTGACAAACTTCATCATTTGTTCTATGTAACCCTTCATCTCACTTTTCAAAACACACTCCGTAGGATCAACATGATCTGACATTGTTAGCAAGAATAATATGGAAAACAACAAGATTATCCCTGTCAACTACTACGCAATGATGGTGGAACTCACAAAGCAATGGGTTGAGTCTTACCAAGCTCTTACAAGTTTCTTACCACAACAAGGCAAAGGATACCTGGACGACGTGATTCAGCGATTGAAAGGGTCAAAAACTTGTGCTGTTCGAAAGGATGAATGTGGAGTTTGGATGGCCAAATATATGTGCGTAGCACACAATTCAATAACAGATAGTAATGCCGAATAGATGTCCAAACACTTGTCCTAGTTGCTGGCATACTCGTGTCTTATCCCAGATGTTATGAACAAGACAGCAAGAAGTATGAATGATAAGGACAATACGTAACACCCCAAAACCTGTTAAGAGGGGAATTTAAAAAATTTTGGACGTATTGCAAGTGGTGAAGAAATTCAAATTCAAATTGGAATTCAAATTCAAATCAAAACAGAAAAGAAAAAGAAAAAGAAAAAGAAAAAGAAAAAACAAAACCCCTGGCCAGTGGGCCGAAACCCACCAGCCGGCCCACCCGCCCCCGCGCCAGCCCGCAGCCGCGCGGTCCCCTCTCTTTCTCACTGACACGCGGGGCCCGCGGTCATCGTTTACCTCGCGCGATCGCGACAACCGCCGGGACTCCTCCGCGCGCCGAATCCAAACCACCCCGGAAACCCGCGTTTCCCCAGCCGAATTCTGGTCCCGGACGACTCAAACTCGATCACAACCGACACGCCGCCCTCCCCCGTCTATATAAACGCCGGCGTCGCCCCGTTTTCCCCATCCGATCAGCTGTTTTTCCTCCCGGTGAGAACCGAAGCTCCGATCACCGTTTTCTCTCGATCTTTGCTCGGGTTTTCTGATCTAACACGCCGATCCTGTTCCACCGCCTCCGGGGAATTACGCAGGTGCAGAAAACTCGGTAGATTTCGCCCCAGACACAGCGCCGGCGAGCATCGCCGTGATTCCATCTCGGACCTCGTCGCCGACTGCCTTCCAGGGCCTCCGAGCTGAAGAAAAACCCCGAGGTGAGATCCCCGGCCTCCCATCTACCGATCTATGCCATGAAACCCCAGTTTTATGAGGTATAGACGAAGATCCGAAGTTCTCCGGCAAGGTCGCCGCCTCCTGCCGCCGCGTGCCGCCTGGCAGCGCCGCCCGCGCACGGCCAGGGCGACGTGGCCGCTTGTGCGCCGTCTATTTTAAATCGCACGGTAGAATTAAAACCCGCGCGTACCGGTTCGATGTTATAATCTTAGCCGTCTATTTTAAATCTGACGGTCCACATCAACCCCGCGTTATAATGGCCGGGATTCTTACGCGCTACCCCCTGGGGATCTCGGAAAATATGAGCTAGCCCCGGAAACTTCTGATCTAGCCACTGGAACTTTAGAAATTCATGTAAATTCAATTAAAAATCAGTTTTAGCCCCTGGACTTAATAAGAATTTGCAAAACCCCTCTGTTATGCATAGTTAGACCCCTGGAAATTTGTAAAATAATAAATTAGACCCTATAGTAGGGTGAACTTATCTTTTTGACCCTATATGGTATTAAGTTTAGAAATTTGAATGTGTCACTAGGATTTAAATTAAAAGGAAAGACAAAACACATGTGCTAATTCAAGTTTAAACTCTACTAACACTTGGAAAACTTTAGAATGAACTAAAAATAAATTTTAGGCTGAAATGAAATCTGTTTGGGTGTTGTTCATATTTATTAGTTCTAGGAACACATTTTTAGGTTAATAAATAATTATGAAAATTGGTAAAATAAATTTAAATTAGTTCACATCAGAGGAGAAGTTCAAAAACATATTATTTAATATATTAGATAAGAACCTATTCTGTTTAGATTTTATGCCCTACTATTTAATATTTAAAACTCACTTTTAGGCATAGAAAATAGTTCTGGAAAATAAAGGAAAAATAGGTATGCATAATTAGAAAATGATAAATGAAGTCTCCAAATCCAAAGATTTCAGTTTGGGATTTGGTAGAAGGTTAAAAAATCCACTTGAAATAGGAAATTACCTTCCATGCAAACTTGGTAGCTAAAGAGTGTGTTAATTTAATATAAAGAATTTGTTTAGAATTGAAACGAATATATATAGTGTGCAAATAAAAATCTGAATACAGAAGTTAGAAATCATATACATATGTTTAAAAGTGCATGTAGGCCAAAAATCAACACATGTAGAGTAACCCCAATACATAGAAATGTGAATGACTTTCATAGGTATGTATGTGTGTTTTGCATGAAGTGAAAGTGTGAACTATGTCTTATGGATTGTTGTTTTCTTTTGCTATGTGTGTTGGCATGAGTAGAACCTGCTCCAGAGAAAGTTCTTCCCTTCCAAGACAAAGACTTTCCATTCTTAGAGCAGCAAGAAGAAGGCAAGTGTCCTTGATCACTTTGATCCT
Source organism: Neostapfia colusana (assembly GCA_030760725.1). Lineage (NCBI taxonomy): Eukaryota > Viridiplantae > Streptophyta > Magnoliopsida > Poales > Poaceae > Neostapfia > Neostapfia colusana. The sequence continues at coordinate 94,006,864 of JASWHV010000007.1, read as the reverse complement.
ATGCTAGGATGTGTAGATAGAATTATTTGCATTGTCAATTTAAATATGATACCCATGCTAGGAAGTTTCCCTAGTATTGCATTATCTTGTTTCCTTGTAGCTTGGGTTGGGATTTATTTTATCATGTCATTTATTTATATGCTTATGCTTAGCCATGCTTAGAATGGGATAAGTGGGATATGGGATCATCAACTGTTTACCTTACTCTTGAATGAGATATTATGAGTTATGTAGAGGTAGGGATCGAGGCAAGTTGAATGATTTGGTTGGTGCTGTGTGCACGAGACTCGGGTTTGTGTTTGGTGCTTGCCTGGATCCTAAGGACCGGTTCATGGAGCATGTAACCTGGCTTTACCGTGCCAACCACATGCTGAGATGGGGAAGCTTGGCCAATTAATCAGGTGTATCCCCGGCTATGGGTGTGTTGGATGGTACGGGGAATAGGTGTCAGCTGGACTACCATATGAACCGCAAGGCTGAAGAGGGGGCCACTGCAGTGGGGTTGGAGCCTCTTGTATGCTTTTAAGGGTGAAACCTCAGTGGGCCCACACTCGTCGGGAATCCCTTTGTAAAGGCTTCGTAGTGATCTCCTGGCTACACACCTAGGAAGAGTGAATGTGGTTCGTAGCCACTGGCATAATGGAGGTTCTTTTAGTCCACCCGGCAATGGAGGATGAAATCACTACATGTGGGTACAGTGGTGCAAACTCTGTAGAGTCAAAAACTGTCATGACAGCCGTGCTCACGGTCAAGAGCGGCTTGGACTTATTCATGATTGGAGGATGATGACCTTGGAGGTTGTGGATGTTAAGCGGGGAGCTTAACATTGGAAATGATGTTATGGTTGTTTGATTATGATGATGGGATGGGAGATTGGGACCATTTCACCTATGTAGTAATGTAGGTGCTTAATAAGCTAAGGTGGTAGGCAATAATTGCGTAGTGCTTTAACCATGGGTTCAACCTCTCCTTGTTCTAGCCATGCATGACATAACTTTCCCACACTTGCTGAGTACCAACGGTACTCAACCTTGCATATTTGTTGGTTTAAATTGCTGCTCGGGTCAAGGGGATGATGTGGTTTTCAATGACCAAGACTTCGGACCCGAAGAAGGATTCTAGGTTCATGAAGTCTCTCGGGCAACGCCTGTGATGGAGCCCACAAGAATAATATTCCGCTGCTATTTTATTTACTTGTTATGAACTTATTATCGTCCATCGAGACATATGCTATGTAAGACTTATTTATATTCGACACCTGGCTTGTAATAAATGATGCTTCACCATTTGTCATCACATGTACGAGAAAATGATCCTGGCATACATGTGATATTCACTCGATTGTTCTTCGGAGAAACCGGGTGTGACAGAAGTGGTATCAGAGCCAAGGTTGCCCGTAGAAACGTGGACCTAGGTAGAAATGGACGTATTTAAGGACCCTATTTTCTTAAAAACTATTTTTACAAAGGTGTGGGTTGAAAAGTGTTATTTAATGGGGTCACTTTATTCATCTTACCCAACTTTTATTCAAAATAGGATTTTTGTTTAAAATCTTATCTAACTTAAGTTTAAATACTTTATGTTTTAGATGGTTCGCATGATCCACACCGCTGGCAAGTCCACCGGAAAGAGAGTTCCTGTTGTTGCCCTTTCCCTGAGAGAGGAGAACCGTCCGGTGACGTACCTCTCCTATGGATTGGCAGTAGGAGGCTTGTTGCGTCGTCTTCGACGTATGCTCCAAGCCGCCGCCAATACGGGCAAGCTAATCATACACTATAGCTCCACCCGGACCATCCGTGAGAAGCGGGAAGAATGGAGTTCAGAAATGAGGATTATCCACGAAAATCAGCTGCTCAAGATCCACCGCTCGCCAGCTTGTCGAGGGACACCGGTCGATGCGGAGAAGGATGTCACCTGGGAGGCAATCACCTGCCAGAGTCACATCTATCGTCGCCACCTGGACAGGACTGAGTACATGTATGTCCTCCAGCGTGAGAGTGATACAACGGAGTACAAGTATCCGCCAGTGCAGCAGGGGACTTCCCATGAGCACATGGACTTGTGCTTGGAGGATGCTGCTATCCCCAACACTCGACTGCAGCAGTGCCAGCATGAGCTTCAGGATGTTCTTGACACCCTGAAGGAGACTGAGGCGTTGCTTCGAGCCAGCTTGAGGGCGAGAGAAAGAGGAGATGGGAATGAACTGTGTGTCACTGTGAAAGACACATGGACTCCTGACTCCCCAGATCGCCGGGCGAGCAGGCATCGCCGCACTTGTCCACCAGCAGCTTCCCCACCCAAATCGGAGTCAGAGGGCAGCCGCAATAATGAGGAGGATCCCGAGGAACCAGCTCGGTGATACAAGTAGTGTAGAGTCCTTTCCCTTAGTTTAGCAGATGTCGAGTAGTCGAGTCGTTACCTTAGTTAATGGTGTGATTATGTTTGGTGTGTGACGTGAGTTGTGGAAGCCATGGGCAATTGTCCACAACCTCGTCTTCTGGATTGTTTTGCTTTGATGTGTGAACCCCATGAAATTTACGTTTAAACAAGCAAATTGGGAAGTTAATACGTAATGCCTTAAATTGACATTTGGTTGATCATGATAGATGGCCGGAAGAGGAAAGGGTCGTGGTGCCAACCCCGCCAACAACAACGATGAAGCCGGCAACCCTCACCTTTCCGGAGGGCAGGACAGGGGTGGTCGTCGGGAAGTAGTTGATCCCATCCACCAAATGCTTGAAAATCAGAATCAGCTCATCCAGAGCCTGACTTAAGTGGTGGTCAACTTGCACCAAGCTCCACCTCCACAAGCTGCACCACGCCAACCAAGGTTGAGTGAGTTTCTAGGGACTCAACCTCCCAAGTTTGCAAGTGCTGCTGAACCTCTGGAGGCAGATGATTGGCTAAAGACCATTGAGAGCAAGATTAGGATCATACAATGCCAAGGATATGAGAGGGTGCTGTTTGCCTCTCACCAATTGCATGGACCTGCTGCTGATTGGTGGACCGCTTACGTGGCCGCCCATCATGACCCTGAGAACATCACTTGGGAAGAGTTCAAGCGTAGCTTCCACAACCATTACATACCAAGGGGTGAACTTAAAAACAAGAGAAAGGAGTTCTTGGGGCTGCAGCAAGGAAACATGATGGTGAGGGAATACCTCACTAAATTCACCCATCTATCTCGTTATGCACCACGGGACATAGAGACTGATGAGCAGAAACAGGACTGCTTTATGGAAGGACTTACAGCGGAAATGCAGTGTGCAATGTCCTCCAACGAGTATGAAAGTTTCCAAAAGATGGTGGACAGGGCATTTGTTGTAGAAAGGAAGCTGAAGGCCTTGGAAAATGAAAACAAGAGGAAGGCGGGACGGTCACACCAAGTCTCGGGTAGCAACACCCGCCCACGTCTGATGCAGCAACCCACAGGGCAGACGAGCCGTGCTGCGGTGCCCTACTCCGCACCGAGAGGGTACAACCCGAACTTCAGGCCTCCGTCAGCACCAACACAGCCACAACGTCAGTTTGTACAGCAGCCTCGCCCCAGATATTAACCTCGACCAGCAGTACATGGACCCCCAAACCAACCCCAAGACAACAAAGGCCAGGCACCTAAGGTTGGGGTGCAATGCTTTAACTGTGGTGAAGTGGGGCACTACGCCCATAAGTGCCGAAAGAAGAAGCCCGTGCAGCCGCAACAACAGAATGTGATGCGAGGACGGGTGAACCACGTGACCATGGAGGAAGCGCAAGAGGCACCCGACGTGGTAGTTGGTTAGTTTCCTGCCAATTTACACATTGCAACCATGTTGTTCGATTCTGGTGCTACCCACTCATTCATTGCCCAAGGGTTTGTTAAGAAGCATGATCTAGCAACAACACAAATGGACCATATGCTAGCAGTAAACTCTCCAGGTGGAGAAATAAGGACAAGACAAGTGTGTCCCAAGGTGAATCTAGACATTAATGGGGTAGTATTTACTGCCAACCTCATAGTGATAGATTCACATGGGATAGATATTATTTTGGGCATGGATTGGTTGACCAAACATAAGGGAATCATCCATTGTTCGACCAGAATGGTGGAACTAACTCACCCTAGTGGCACAAGAGTAAAGTTCATAACAATACAAGAGCCTAGGAGGGACATTAAATTAAATCAAGTTGAGGTGAAAGTGGAGGAGATCAGGATTATCAGGGAATATCCAGACGTTTTTCCGGAGGAGTTGCCAGGTATGCCTCCCGATCGTGAAGTGGAATTCACGATTGAGCTAGTGCCTGGAACAGCTCCGATATAAAAGAGACCTTATCGGATGGACTCCAAGCAGCTGGGAGAACTCAAGGATCATTTAAGAGAATTGACAGGGAAGGGGTACATTCATCCTAGTTCCTCACCATGGGGAGCTCCAGTGATATTTGTGCCCAAGAAGGACGTAACCCAAAGTTATGCGTAGACTACCGTGCCTTGAATGAAGTAACCATCAAGAACATGTACCCATTACCCCGCATCGAAGACTTGTTCGATCAGTTGAGGGGAGCTTGTGTGTTATCGAAAATTGATCTCAGGTCGGGATACCACCAACTTAAGATAAGGCAAATTGATATTCCAAAGACAGCTTTCGTATCTCGGTACGGACTGTATGAATACACCGTCACGCCTTTCGGGCTAACTAATGCCCTGGCATACTTCATGTATCTTATGAACAAGGTATTCATGGAATATCTGGACAAATTTGTGGTGGTTTTCATAGATGACATTCTCGTCTTCTCCAAAGATGAAGAAGAACATGAGAAACATCTAAGGTCGGTGTCGCAGAAGCTGAGAGAACACCAACTATATGCCAAGTTGAGCAAGTCTGAGTTTTGGCTGAAGAGAGTTCCCTTCTTAGGACATATAATCTCGGAGGGAGGAATCTCCGTTGATCCCGCCAAGATCGAGGATGTACAGAAGTGGAAGACCCCTGAGAATGTAGGGGAAGTTCGAAGCTTCTTAGGATTGGCTGGGTATTATCGACGGTTTATTGAGGGTTTCTCCGAGATCTCGAGACCCCTCACCAAACTGTTGGAGAAGGGAATCACTTTCACATGGACGCCGCAGTGCGAGACGAGTTTCCAGGAAATGAAGAAAAGGTTGACAACAACCCTAGTGCTAGTTATACCAGATATGCAGAGGAACTTTTTGGTGTACTGCGATGCCACTGGAAACGGGTTGGGATGTGTTCCAATGCAAGAGTGGCATGTTGTGGCTTATGCATCCTGACAACTCTGGAAACACGAGAAGAACTATCCTATACATGACCTAGAACTAGCCGCAGTGGTACACGCGTTGAAAATTTGGTGGCACTACTTGATGGGAAAGAGGACAGAGATATATACGGATCATAAGAGCTTAAAATTCATTTTCACACAGCCACATCTCAACCTCAGACAAAGGAGATGGTTAGAGCTAATCAACGACTTTGATGTGGGCATCAACTATCATCTTGGGAAAGCGAACGTCGTGGAGGATGCTCTAAGCCAGAAAGTGCAGGTCAATAGGTTGAGCTTGAAGGACCTGCCTACAGAATTGATGGAAGAGGCCATAAAACTCAATCTATGTCTGGTGAATAGTGGTGAGGCCATCGCCATGGAAGTGGACTCCACATTAGAGAAAGACATCCGAAATGGTCAGAAGAATGACGAGAAGATACAAGAGATTAGAGAACTCATCAAGGATAATAGAGCCCCCTGTTTCAGAGAGGACGAACAAGGTACGGTTTGGCACGGGAAAAGAATCTGTGTGCCTGAAGTGAAGGAGATCCGTGAATTGATTTTGATGGAGACTCATGATTCCGACTATTCCATTCATCCTGGGAGTACGAAGATGTATCATGACCTCAAGAGCAGATATTGGTGGTATGGCATGAAGCAAGATGTCGTGGAACATGTTGCCCTATGTGACACATGTCAGTTGGTGAAAGCAGAACATCAACGACCCGCGGGATTATTGCAACCACTCAAAGTACCTGAATGGAAATGGGAAGAAATCGGTATGGATTTCATAGTGGGACTACCCAGGATCCAATCAGGATATGATTCGATATGGGTCATCATCGACAGGCTAACCAAGGTACCTCATTTCATTCCCGTAAAAGAAAGCTACAGCGGATCCAAATTGGCGGAGTTGTACATGTCAAGGATCGTGTGTTACCATGGAGTGCCAAAGAAGATAGTGTCAGATCGAGGGACACAGTTCACCTCAAGGTTCTGGCAGAAGTTACATGAAACCATGGGAACTCATCTGAACTTTAGTTCTGCCTATCATCCCCAAACTGACGGGCAGACGGAAAGAACCAATCAGATCCTTGAGGATATGCTGAGAGCGTGTGCACTCAAAAACAATCGGAGTTGGGATAAGAACTTACCGTATGCGGAGTTCTCCTATAACAACAACTATCAGGCTAGTATGAAGATGTCACCATTTGAGGCTTTGTATGGGAGGAAGTGCAGAACTCCTCTATTTTGGAACCAAACAGGGGAAAGTAAAGTGTTTGGGCCCGAGGTACTACAGGAAGCCGAGGCGAAAGTGAGGGAAATCCGCAACAACTTGTGGATAGCACAAACACGACAAAAGAGCTATGCCGATGTACGGAGAAGAGAGCTTGTTTTCAATGTGGGAGACTATGTCTATCTCAAGGTGTCCCCTATCCGAGGACTTTGTCGGTTCAAGGTGAAAGGGAAGTTATCACCCCGATACATCGGACCCTTTCAAGTTCTGGAGAGGAAAGGCAAAGTGGCATATCAACTAGAACTGCCGGCTCGCCTATCAGATGTGCATGACGTATTCCATGTGTCACAGCTCAAGAAATGTTTGAGGACGCCTGAAGAGATGTTACCGATGAATGAGGTTGACGTTGCTGAGGACCTGTCTTATGCCGAGCAACCATTCAAGATTTTGGAGACAATGGAATGCCTCACAAGAAATAAAATAATTCGGATGTGCAAGGTGCAGTGGAAGCATCACTCGGAAGAGGAAGCCACATGGGAGCGAGAAGACGAGCTTAAGGCACAGTTTCCGGAATTGTTTTCCTAGAACCACCAATCTCGAGGACGAGATTTTTTTTAGGGGGGTAGAGCTGTAACACCCCAAAACCTGTTAAGAGGGGAATTTAAAAATTTTTGGACGTATTGCATGTGGTGCAGAAATTCAAATTCAAATCAAAACAGAAAAGAAAAATAAAAAGAAAAAACAAAACCCCCGGCCAGTGGGCCGAAACCCACCAGCCGGCCCACCCGCCCCCGCGCCAGCCCGCAGCCGCGCGCTCCCCTCTCTTTCTCACTGACACGCGGGGCCCGCGGTCATCGTCTTCCTCGCGCGATCGCCCCAACCGCCGGGACTCCTCCGCCCGCCGAATCCAAACCACCCCGGAAACCCGCGTTTCCCCAGCCGAATTCTGGTCCCGGATGACTCAAACTCGATCACAACCGACACGCCGCCCTCCCCCGTCTATATAAACGCCGGCGTCGCCCCGTTTTCCCCATCTGATCAGGTGTTTTTCCTCCCGGTGAGAACCGAACCTCTGATCACCGTTTTCTCTCGATCTTTGCTCGGGTTTTCTGATCTAACACGCCGATCCTGTTCCACCGCCTCTGGGGAATCACGCAGGTGCAGAAAACTCGGTAGATTTCGCCCCAGACACAGCGCCGACGAGCATCGCCACGATTCTAACTCGGACCTCGTCGCCGACCGCCTTCCAGGGCCTCTGAGCTCAAGAAAAACCCCGAGGTGAGATCCCCGACCTCCCCTCTACGGATCTATGCCATGAAACCCCAGTTTTATGAGGTATAGACGAAGATCCGAAGTTCTCCGGCGAGATCGCCGCCTCCCGCGCTGCTCGCCGCCGGGCAGCGCCGCCCGCGCGCGGCCAGGGCGACGTGGCCGCTTGCGCGCCGTCTATTTTAAATCGCACGGTAGAATTAAAACCCGCGCGTACCGGTTCGACGTTATAATCTTAGCCGTCTATTTTAAATCGGACGGTCCACATCAGCCCCGCGTTTTAAAGGCCGGGATTCTTACGCGCTACCCCCTGGGGATCTCGGAAAATACGAGCTAGCCCCAGAAACTTCTGATCTAGCCCCTGGAACTTCAGAAATTCATGTAAATTCAATTAAAAATCAGTTTTAGCCCCTGGACTTAATAAAAATTTGCAAAACCGCTCTGTTATGTATAGTTAGACCCCTGGAAATTTGTAAAATATTAAATTAGACCCTATAGTAGGGTGAACTTATCTTTTTGACCCTATATGGTATTAAGTTTAGAAATTTGAATGTGTGACTAGGATTTAAATTTAAAAGGAAAGACAAAACACATGTGCTAATTCAAGTTTAAACTCTACTAACACTTGGAAAACTTTAGAATGAACTAAAAATAAATTTTAGGCTGAAATGAAATCTGTTTGGGTGTTGTTCATATTTATTAGTTCTAGGAACACATTTTTAGATTAATAAATAATTCTTAAAATTGGTAAAATAAATTTAAATTAGTTCACATCAGAGGAGAAGTTCAAAAACATATTATTTAATATATTAGATCAGAACCTATTCTGTTTAGATGTTATGCCCTACTATTTAATATTTAAAACTCACTTTTAGGCATAGAAAATAAATCTGGAAAATAAAGGAAAAATAGGTATGCATAATTAGGAAATGATAAATGAAGTCTCCAAATCCAAATATTTCAGTTTGGGATTTGGTAGAAGGTTTTAAAAAAACCCACTTGAAATAGGAAATTACCTTCCATGCAAACTTGGTAGCTAAAGAGTGTGTTAATTTAATATAAAGAATTTGTTTAGAATTGAAACTCATATATATAGTGTGCAAATAAAAATCTGATTCCAAAAGTTAGAAATCATATACATATGTTTAAAAGTGCATGTAGGCCAAAAATCAACACATGTAGAGTAACCCCAATACTTAGAAATGTGAATGACTTTCATAGGTATGTATGTGTGTTTTGCATGAAGTGAAAGTGTGAACTATGTCTTATGGATTGTTGTTTTTCTTTTGCTATGTGTGTTGGCATGAGTAGAACCTGCCCCAGAGCAAGTTCTTCCCTTCCAAGACCAAGACTTTCCATTCTCAGAGCAGCAAGAAGAAGGCAAGTGTCCTTGACCACTTTGATCCTATGCTAGGATGTGTAGATAGAATTATTTGCATTGTCAATTTAAATATGATACCCATGCTAGGAAGTTTCGCTAGAAATGCATTATCTTGTTTCCTTGTAGCTTGGGTTGGCATTTATTTTATCATGTCATTTATTTATATGCTTATGCTTAGCCATGCTTAGAATGGGATAAGTGGGATATGGGATCATCAACTGTTTACCTTACTCTTGAATGAGATATTATGAGTTATGTAGAGGTAGGGATCGAGGCAAGTTGGATGATTTGGTTGGTGCTGTGTGCACGAGACTCGGGTTTGTGTTTAGTGCTTGCCTGGATCCTAAGGACCGGTTCATGGAGCATGTAACCTGGCTTTACCGTGCCAACCACATGATGAGATGGGGCAGCTTGGCCAATTAATTAGGTGTATCCCCGGCGTAGTATGGGTGTCTTGGATGGTGCGGGGAATAGGTGTCAGCTGGACTACCATATGAACCGCAAGGCTGAAGAGGGGGCCACTGCAGCGGGGTTGGAGCCTCTTGTATGCTGTTAGGGGTGAAACCTCAGTGGGCCCACGCTCGTCGGGAATCCCTTTGTAAAGGCGTCATAGTGATCTCTTGGCTACACACCTAGTAAGTGTGAATGTGGTTCGTAGCCACTGGCATAATGGAGGTTCTTTTAGTCCACCCGGCAATGGGGGATGAAATCACTACATGTGGGTACAGTGGTGCAAACTCTGCAGAGTCAAAACTGTCATGACAGCCGTGCTCACGGTCAAGAGCGGCTTGGACTTATTCATGATTAGAGGATGATGACCTTGGAGGTTGTGGATGTTAAGCGGGGAGCGTAACATTGGAAATGATGTTATGGTTGTTTGATTATGATAATGGGATGGGAGATTGGGACCATTTCACCTGTGTAGTAATGTAGGTGCTTAATAAGCTAAGGTGGTAGGCAATAATTACATAGTGCTTTAACCATGAGTTCAACCTCTCCTTGTTCTAGCCATGCATGACATAACTTTCCCACACTTGCTGAGTACCAACGGTACTCAACCTTGCATATTTGTTGGTATAAATTGTTGCTCAGGTCAAGGGGATGATGTGGTGTTCAATGACCGAGACTTCGGACCCGAAGAAGGATTCTAGGTTCATGAAGTCCCCCGGGCAACGCCTGTGACGGAGCCCACAAGAATAATATTCCGCTGCTATTTTATTTACTCGTTATGAACTTATTATCGTCCATCGAGACATATGCTATGTAAGACTTATTTATATTCGACACCTGGCTTGTAATAAATGATGCTTCACTATTTGTCATCACATGTATGAGAAAATGATCCTGGCATACATGTGATATTCACTCGGTTGTTCTTCGGAGAAACCGGGTGTGACACAATAATTGTGCAGGAACAACCTGCGAAGTGAGGAGAGGTCCGCCGCTAAAATGGGTACGTGGCAGGTTCGGGGCTCATCTCCGCAAAAGGGGAGAGGTCTGACCTTGTGGGACACGTGTTGCCCTGAGCTAGCCTCTGCGGAAGAAGCAAAGGCATTTTTCGCAGGACACATGTCACCTTCGGAGCTAGTAACCACGGAAATCAGAGGATCAGTCGCACGGGATACGTGTCGATCTCGGAGTTCACCTCCGAGAGGTCCGGTTCTATTGAACACATGTCTCTACCGGAGCTTATCTTCGGGAGGTCCGTCACTGTTGTACACGTGTCTACCTCGGAGCTTGTCTCTGAGGAAAGAAGAGAGGAAAGGTCCGGCACTGACACGTGGCGTGTGCGGAGCCACTCCAAATAAGAGAGGAGGTCCCGACCGCCAGGATACGTGGCGCACGCGGAGCTCACCTCCGAAGGAGAGGGAAGTCTTGCTCACTTGACACGCGGCACAACCGGAGCTCGTCCCTGCGGAGAGGGACAGAACAGGACCCGGTCGACACGTGGAGCCTCCGGAGCTCATCACCGAGGAGCTAACGAGTTCTAGGAGCGGTTTTTGGATTCTGTACGCGTAGAAATACCGGAACAGAAACCGACCTGAATTCCACAATGATACCGCACCAAATCAACTAAAGATAAGCTGTAAGATTCAACAACAAATTTGAACAGGACTCTTATTCGGGATACAATCAGATTAGGACTCTTCTCTTCCCGATTATAAATAGAACCCAGAACCTCTGGCCGAAACCACAAAACTTCTTTTCCAACTTCTGAGCCGACGACATAGAGCCCTATTCCCAACCCACCGAGTAAATCATCGCCGGTGTGCAGCAAGGAAGGTCGCCGGAGGAAAGCCCAACGATCTGAGGAGGACCTTGAGACCGAGAAGAACGTAAGGTAGGTCTCCAATACCACCTTACAACATCGTTGCGTTTTCTTTGCATCTGTTATTTGTTTCCTTTCGAACAGAAGCCTTCTCGTGGACAGATCACTTGATAATCAGGTTGATCTAAAGACAAGATCATCGCCACGTCAACCTTTGATCCAAACACCTCTGTTCATCATAAAATCCATGCAAGCCATGCAAGAGCACGTACAAACCAATCTAATAAAACTAATCATAGGATGGCATGCATATGCATCATCGCATCTAGTTTATGGTTTGTGCATAATATTGATTGATGTGAATCTTGTATGCACGTGATCCTACATAGCAGGACAAGCTCAGAGAGCTGTCTACGACGAACTGCAGCAACAAGGTTTTGAGATCGAAGAACAACCAGAACCGCAAGAACAAGGCAAGTGCTCCTTGACCATATTGATCCTATGTTTTGGGTGAAACTGTTTTGTTTTGCGAAAAGGTGTGTGTGCTGAGTCAAACATGATGGGAAACCTTTTTTTTAGTTTTTGTTAAACCACCCTTGTCGCCAGGGAAGTTTATGAGTCAGGTATGGTTTTTTCTTGATGCTTCGCTGAGTCCATGGGATTGGGAAGCGAGATAGATGTGTGTATGTCACACCCGGTGTTTCCGAAGAAACAACCAAGTGAATATCACATGTATGCCAGGATCATTTTCTCATACATGTGATGACAAATAGTGAAGCATCATTTATTACAAGCCAGGTGTCAAATATAAATAAGTCTTACATTGCAAATGTCTCAATGGACACTAATGCTTCATCACAAGTAAATAAACTAGCAGCGGAATATTATTCTTTTAGGGCTCCATCACAGGCGTTGCCCGGGGGTCTTCATGAACCTAAAATCCTTCCTCAGGTCCAAAATATTGGTCATTATACACCACCTCATTATCTTGACCTGAGCAGCAATATAAACCAACAAATATGCAAGGTTGAGTACCAATGGTACTCAGCAAGTGTGGGAAAATTATATCATGCATGGCTAGAACAAGGAGACGTTGAACTCATGGTTAAAGCACTACGCAATTAATACTACCTTAGCTTATTAAGCACCTACATTTTACACAGGTGAAATGGTCCCAAACTCCCATCCCATCATCATAATCCAATAACCATAACATCATTTCCAATGTTAAGCTCCCCGCTTAACATCCACAACTTCCAAAAGCCTTCACACCTCTAATCATGAATAAGTCCAGGCCGCTCTTAACCGTGAGCACGGCTGTCAAGACAGTTTTAACTCTGCAGAGTTTGTACCACTGTACCCACAAGTAGTGATTTCATCCCCCGTTGCCGGGTTGACTAAAAGAACCTCCATTATGCCAGTGGCTACGATCCACATTCACACTTCCCAGGTGTGTAGCCAGGAGATCACTACGAAGCCTTTACAAAGGGATTCCCGACGAGCGTGGGCCCACTGAGGTTTCACCCCTAACAGCATACAAGAGGCTCCAACCCCGCTGCAGTGGCCCCCTCTTGAGCCTTGCGGTTCATATGGTAGTCCAGCTGACACCTATTCCCCGCACCATCCAACACACCCATACTACGCCGGGGATACACCTAATTAATTGGCCAAGCTGCCCCATCTCAGCATGTAGTTGGCACTGTAAAGCCGGGTTACATGCTCCATGAACCGGTCCTTAGGATCCAGGCAAGTACTAAACACAAACCCGAGTCTCGTGCACCTAGCACACAACCAAAACATCCAACTTGCCTTGATCCCTACCTCTACATAACTCACAATGTCTCATTCAAGAGTATGGTAATATAAACTGATGATTTCATGTCCCAATTATCCCATTCTAAGCATGGCTAAGCATATGCATAATAATAAATGACATGACAAAATAAATCCCAACCCAAGCTACAAGGAAACAAGGTAATGCAATTCTAGGGAAACTTTCCTAGCATGGGTTTCATATTTCATTTGACAATGCAAATAATTCTATCTACACATCCTAGCATAGGATCAAAGTGGTCAAGGACACTTGCCTCCTTCTTGCTGCTCTTGAAATGGGTAGTCCTGATCTTGGAAATGAATAACTTGTTCTTGAACAGGTTCTACTTCATACCATCACACATAGCAAAAGAAAAACAACAATCCATAAGACATAGTTCACACTTACACTTCATACAAACCACACATTCACATTTATGAAATTCATTCACCATTATATGTGTTGTGTTTCAGTTTTAAATAAATTCCTTATATTAAATTACTACACCTTTTCACTACCAGGTGTGTATGAAAAGTATTTTTCTTCCCCATATGTGCCTTCATAATTTCTACCAACCCTAAACTGAAACCCTTTGGATTTTAAAACTCCATTTATCATTTTTTTATACTCCTATGTATAATTGTGTATTTTATTATGAAATTAGTAATACACATCACCTAAACAGTATAGGTTCTGGTCCTAAATAATTTAATAACATATTTTGACCTTGGCTTCTGATGTAGACTATTTCATAATTATTTTCCCTATTTTTCTATAACTATTATTTACTTAAAAATGTGTCCCTACACTAATAAATGTGAATAATAGATGAAACAGATTTATTTCAGCCCAAAAATATATTTCTATCTCACTCCAAAGTTTTCTAAGTACTGAGAAAGTTTTTAATTAATTTTGACAATTATGTTTGTCCCCCTTTTTAATTTTTAAACACTAGTTACATATTCAATTTTCTAAATTAAATACTAAACAGGGCTAAAATAATGAATTCACCCCATTACAGGGTCTATAATATTATTTTCATAATTTCCAGGGGTCTAGCTACACTTATCAGAGGTGTTTTTCCTAATTTTTATTAAGTCCAGGGGCTAAAACTGATTTTTAAATGAATTTACATGATTTTCTGGAGTTCCAGGGGCTAGATCTGAAATTTCCGGGGCTAGCTCTCAATTCCAGAGAAACCAGGGGGTAGCACGTAAGAATTCTAGTCTTTATAATGCGGGGCTGACGTGAACCGTCCGATTTTAAACCGACGGCTGAGATTATAACATCGAACCGGTACGCGGGGATTTAAAGTCTACCGTGCGATTTAAAATAAACGGCGCACAAGCGGCCACGTCGCTCCGATCGAGCGCGGGCGGCGCTGCCGGCGGCGCACGGCGGCGGGAAGCGGCGATCTCGCCGGAATGTTTCGGATCCTCGAGAATTCTGCCTAGAACTGTGATCTTATGGCCTAGATCGGTAGAGGGGGGGGTCGGGGATCTCACCTCGGGGGTTTTCTTGAGCTCGGGGGTCCTGGAAAGTGATCGGCGGCGAGGTCCGAGTCAAAACCACGGCGAAGCTCGTCGGCGCTGTGTTTACACCGTAATTCTCCAAGTTCTCTGCACCTGCAAAGCTCCCCGGAGGCGGTGGATCAAGACCAGCGAGTTAGATCAGAGTTTCCGAGCTTAGATCGGCCAGAATTCACCGGCGAAGTCTCGGTGCTCACCGGAGTGAAAATCGGCGATCGCGTGGGAAAAACCGATCGGGGCTAGGGTTTTTATAGCCGGGGGAGGGCGGTGGGTCAGTTGTGATCGAGTTGGATTCTTCTGGGACCAGAATTCGGGCTGCGGGACGGGTTTTCCGATCGGTTAAGATCGCACGCGCTCGGGGAAAAGTCCGGGGTCGCGGGGTTAGGGATGACAGGCGGGTCCCACCCGTCTGTGAGAGGCAGCGCGGCGCGCGTGGGGGCGGGCTGGCGCGGGGATGCTGGGCCGGCTGGCGGGTTTCGGCCCACTGGCCGGTTTTTTTCCCGTTTCTCTTTTTCTTTTTCCATTTCTTTTCTGTTTTGAGTATAATTTGAATTCCAGTTTGAATTTGAATTTTTGCAAAACATGCAACACGTCCAAAAATTTTTAAATTCCCCTCTGAACATGTTTTAGAGTTTTAAATCAAAATTTGGGGTGTTACAGCTCTACCCCCCTTAAAAGAAATCTCGTCCTCGAGATTGGTGGTTCTAAGAAAACAATTCCGGAAATTGTGCCTTAAGCTCATCTTCCCGTTCCCAGGTGGCTTCCTCTTCTGAGTGATGCTTCCACTGCACCTTGCACATCCGGATTCTTTTATTTCTGGTGAGGCGTTCCATCGTCTCCAAAATCTTGTATGGTTGCTCGGCATAAGACAAATCCTCAGCTACATCCACTTCATTCATGGGTAACACCTCTTCAGGCGTCCTCAGACATTTCTTGAGTTGTGACACATGGAATACATCGTGCACGTCCGATAGATGAACCGGTAACTCTAGTTGGTACGCCACTTCGCCTTTCCTTTCCAAAACTTGAAAGGGTCCGATGTATCGAGGTGACAACTTCCCTTTCACCTTGAACCGACGAAGTCCTCTGATAGGGGACACCTTGAGATAAACATAGTCTCCCACGTTGAAAACGAGCTCTCTTCTTCGTACATCAGCATAACTCTTCTGGCGTGTTTGTGCTATCCTCAAGTTGTTGCGAATCTCCCTCACCTTCGCCTCGGCTTCTTGTAGCACTTCTGGACCAAACACTTTACTTTCTCCTGTTTGGTTCCAGAATAGAGGAGTTCTGCACTTCCTTCCATACAAAGCTTCAAACGGTGACATTTTCATACTAGCTTGATAGCTGTTGTTATAGGAAAACTCCGCATACGGTAAGTTCTTGTCCCAACTCCTATTGTTTTTGAGTGCACATGCCCTTAACATATCTTCAAGGATCTGATTGGTTCTCTCCGTCTGCCCGTCAGTTTCGGGATGATAGGCAGAGCTGAAATTCAGATGGGTTCCCATGGTTTCATGCAACTTTTGCCAAAACCTCGAGGTGAACTGTGTCCCTCGGTCCGACACTATCTTCTTTGGCACTCCATGGTAACACACGATCCTTGACATGTACAATTCTGCCAATTTGGATCCGCTGTAGCTTTCTTTCACAGGAATGAAATGAGCTACCTTGGTTAGCCGATCAATAATGACCCATATTGAATCATACCCGGATTGGGTCCTAGGCAATCCCATGACAAAATCCATGCTGATTTCTTCCCACTTCCATTCAGGCACTTTGAGTGGTTGCAGCAATCCCGCGGGTCGTTGATGTTCTGCTTTCACCAACTGACATGTGTCACATAGGGCAACATGTTCCGCGACATCTCGCTTCATGCCATACCACCAATACCTGCTCTTGAGGTCCTGGTACATCTTCGTACTCCCAGGATGAATGGAATAGTCAGAATCGTGAGCCTCCTTCAAAATTAATTCACGGATCTCCTTTACTTCTGGCACCCAGATCCTTTTCCCGTGCCACACCGTTCCCTGTTCATCCTCTCTAAAACCAGGAGCTTTATTTTCCTTGATGAGCTGTCTGATCTCTTGTATCTTCTCATCATTCTTTTGGCCCTCGCGTATGTCTTGCTCGAGTGTGGAGTCCACTTCCATGGCGATGGCTTCACCACTATTTACTAGACATAGATTGAGCCTTATAACCTCATCCTTCAATTCTGCGGGCATGTCCTTCAAACTCAACTTATTGACCTGCACTTTCCGACTCAAAGCATTGGCCACGACGTTTGCTTTCCCGGGATGATAGTTGATGCCTATATCAAAGTCATTGATTAGCTCTAACCATCTCCTTTGTCTGAGATTGAGATCTGGCTGTGTGAATATGTACTTCAAACTCTTATGATCCGTATATATCTCTGTCCTCTTCCCCATCAAATAGTGCCGCCAAATTTTCAACGCGTGTACCACTGCAGCTAGTTCTAGGTCATGTGTAGGATAGTTCTTCTCGTGCTTCCGAAGCTGCCGGGATGCATAAGCCACGACATGTCCTTCTTGCATGAGAACACATCCCAACCCATTTCCAGAGGCATCGCAGTACACTGTGAAATTCTTCTGCATATCTGGCATAACCAACACTGGGGCTGTTGTCAATCTCTTCTTTAGCTCCTGAAAGCTCGTATCGCACTGTGGCGTCCAGGTGAATGTGATTCCCTTTTCCAACAGTTTAGTGAGAGGTCTCGAGATCTTGGAGAATCCCTCAATAAACCGTCGATAGTATCCAGCCAATCCCAAAAAGCTTCGAACTTCCCCGACATTTTCAGGGGTTTTCCACTTCTGGATATCCTCGATTTTGGCGGGATCTACGGAGATTCCTCCCTCCGAGATTATATGTCCTAAAAAGGGAACTCTCTTCAGCCAAAACTCACACTTGCTCAACTTGGCATATAGTTGGTGTTCTCTCAGCCTCTGTAACACCAACCTTAGATGTTTCTCATGTTCTTCTTCATTTTTGGAGAAGACGAGAATATCATCTATGAAAACCACCACAAATTTGTCCAGATATTCCATGAATACCTTGTTCATGAGGTACATGAAATATGCCGGGGCATTGGTTAGCCCAATAGGCATGACAGTGTATTCATACAGTCCGTACCGAGATACGAAAGCTGTCTTGGGAATATCTGATTGCCTTATCTTGAGTTGGTGGTACCCCGACCTGAGATCAATTTTTGAGAACACACAAGCTCCCCTCAACTGATCAAACAAGTCTTCAATGCGGGGTAATGGGTACTTGTTCTTAATGGTTACCTCATTCATGGCACGGTAATCCACGCATAACCTTTGGGTTCCGTCTTTCTTAGGCACAAATATCACCGGAGCTCCCCATGGTGAGGAACTAGGGCGAATATACCCCTTCTCCGTCAATTCTCTCAAATGATCCTTGAGCTCTTCTAGCTGCTTGGAGTCCATTCGATAAGGTCCCTTGTATATCGGGGCTGTTCCCGGTACTAGCTCAATTGCGAATTCCACGTCATGGTCGGGAGGCATACCTGGCAATTCCTCCGGAAAAACATCTGGATATTCCCTGATAGTCCTGATTTCCTCAACTTTCACCTCCACTTGATTTAATTTAATGTCCCTCCTAGGCTCGTGTATCGTTATGAACTTTACTCTTGTGCCATTGGGGTGAGTTAGTTCCACCGTTCTGGTCGAACAATGGATGATTCCTTTATGTTTGGTCAACCAATCCATACCCAAAATAATATCTATCCCTTGTGAATCTATCACTATGAGGTTAGCCGTAAATACTACCCCATTAATGTCTAGGCTCACTTTGGGACACACTTGTCTTGTCCTTATTTCTCCACCTGGAGAGTTTACCGCTAGCATATGGTTCATTTGTGTGGTTGCTAGGTCATGTTTCTTAACAAACCCTTGAGCAATGAACGAGTGGGTAGCACCAGAATCAAACAGCAGAGTTGCAAGGTGTAAATTGGCAGGAAACTTACCAACTACCACGTCGGGTGCCTCTTGTGCTTCCTCCATAGTGACGTGGTTCACCCGTCCTCTCACTACATTCTGCTGTTGTGGCGGCGCAGGCTTCTTCTTTGGGCATTTATGGGCGTAGTGCCCCACTTCACCACAGCTGAAACATTGCACCCCAATCTTAGATGCTTGGCCCTTGTTGTCTTGGGGTTGGTTTGGGGGTCCTTGTACTGCTGGTCAAGGTGGGTATGCGGGGCGAGGCTGCTGCACAAACTGACGTGGCGGCTGTGCTGGTGCCGCGGGTGGCCTGTAGTTTGGGTTGTACCCTCTTGGTGCTGAATAGGGTACCGCAGCTCGGCTTGTCTGCCCCGTAGGTTGCTGCATCATACGTGGGCGGGTGTTGCTCCCTGAGGCCTGATGTGACCACCCAGCCTTCCTCTTATTCTCATTTTCCAGGGCCTTTAGCTTCCTTTCCACCACAAATGCTCTGTCCACCATCTTTTGAAAGCTTTCATACTCATTGGAGGACATTGCACACTGCATCTCTGCGGTAAGTCCTTCCACGAAACAATCTTGTTTCTGCTCATCAATCTCTATGTCTCGTGGAGCATAACGGGATAGTTGAGTAAATTTAGTGAGGTATTCCCTCACCGTCATGTTTCCCTGCTGCAGTCCCAAAAACTCCTTCCTCATGTTTTTGAGTTCACCTCTTGGGATGTAGTGGTTGCGGAAGCTACGCTTGAACTCGTCCCAAGTGATGTTCTCAGGGTCATGATGGGCGGCCACGTAGGCGGTCCACCAATCAGCAGCAGGTCCATTCAATTGATGAGAGGCAAACAGCACCCTCTCATACCCTTGGCATTGTATTATCCTCATCTTACTTTCAATAGTCTTCAGCCAATCATCTGCCTCCAGAGGTTCAGCAGCACTTGCAAACTTTGGAGGTTGAGTTCCTAGAAACTCACTCAACCTTGGTTGGCGTGGTGCAGCTTGTGGAGGTGGAACTTGATGCAAGTTGGCCACCACTTGAGTCAAGTTCTGGATAAGCTGATTTTGATTCTCCAGCATTTGGTGGAGAGGATCAACTTCTTCACGGCGACCACCCCTGTCTTGGCCTCCAGAAAGATGAGGGTTGCATGCCTCATCATTGTTGTTGGCGGGGTTGGCAGCACGTCCTTTTCCTCTTCCGGCCATCTGGCAGAATCAACAAATGTTAATTTGATATCATTTAGTGTCATCTTACTACTTTCCTTTGTTGGTGCTTTGAGGTGTTGAGGCTTTGTTAAAATTTTACGAGGGTTTATATCTCACACCAAATCAATGCACTATTATTTCCTGTGGGTTCACACACCAAAGCAAAACAATCTGAAGACGAGGCTGTGGACAATTGCTCATGGCCTCCACCACTCACGTCACACACCAAGCATCATCACACCATTAACTACGTAACGACTCGACTACTCGACCTTTTGCTAGTTAGGGGAAAGACTCTACACTACTCGTCCTCTTGAGCTGGCTCCTCGGGATCTTCCTCCTCATTTCAGCTACCTTCTGACTCTGCTTTGGGTGGGGAGGCTGCTGGTGGAGAAGTGCGACAACGCCTGATTGCTCGGCGATCCGGGGAGTCAGGAGTCCATGGATCACTCACAGTGACACACAGTTCATCCCCATCTCCTTTTTCTCTCGCCTATAAGCAAGCTCGCAGCAACGCCTCCGTTTCCTTCAGGGTGTCTCGGACATCCTGAAGCTCTTGTTGACACTCCTGCAGTCGAGTGCTGAGCATAGCAGCATCCTCCAAGCACAAGTCCATGTGCTCATGGGAAGTCCCTTGCTGCACCGGTGGGTACTTGTACTCCGTGGTACCACTCTCATGTTGGAGGACATACATGTACTCAGTTTTGTCCAAGTGGCGACGATAGATATGACTCTGGCAGGTGATGGCCTCCCAGGTGACATCTTTCTCCGCGTCAACTTGTGTTGCTCGACAAGCTGGAGAGTGGTGAATCTTAAGCAGCTGATTCTCGTGTATAATCCTCATCTCCGAACTCCATTCTTCCCTCTTCTCACGGATGGTCCTGGTGGAGTTGTAGTGGATGATTAGCTTGCCCGTATTGCCAGCGGCTTCGAGCATACGTCGAAGACGGCGCAACAAGTCTCCTACTGCCAATCCGTAGGAAAGGTACGTCACTGGACGACTCTCCTCTCTTTCGGCAAAGGCAACTATGGGAACTCTCCCTCCTGTGGATTTACGAGCGGTGCGAATCATGCGAACCATCTAAAACAAAAGAATTTAAAATTAGATTAGATAAATTCTCAAACAAAAATCCTATTTTGAATGAAAGTTGGGGTAAGATGAAGAAAATGACTCCTTTAATAACACTTTTCCACCCACACCTTGGAAAATAGTTTTTAAGAAAATAGGGCCCTTAAATACGTCCATTTCTACCTAGGTCCACGTTCCTACGGGCAACCTTGGCTCTGATACCACCTCTGTCACACCCGGTTTTTCCGAAGAAACAACCAAGTGAATATCACATGTATGCCAGGATCATTTTCTCATACATGTGATGACAAATAGTGAAGCATCATTTATTACAAGCCAGGTGTCGAATATAAATAAGTCTTACATTGCAAATGTCTCAATGGACACTAATGCTTCATCACAAGTAAATAAACTAGCAGCGGAATATTATTCTTTTAGGGCTCCATCACAGGCGTTGCCCGGGGGTCTTCATGAACCTAAAATCCTTCCTCGGGTCCAAAATCTTGGTCATTATACACCACCTCATTATCTTGACCTGAGCAGCAATATAAACCAACAAATATGCAAGGTTGAGTACCAATGGTACTCAGCAAGTGTGGGAAAATTATATCATGCATGGCTAGGACAAGGAGAGGTTGAACTCATGGTTAAAGCACTACGCAATTAATACCTATCACCTTAGCTTATTAAGCACCTACATTACTACACAGGTGAAATGGTCCCAATCTCCCATCCCATTATCATAATCCAATAACCTTAACATCATTTCCAATGTTAAGCTCCCCGCTTAACATCCACAACTTCCAAAAGCCTTCACACCTCTAATCATGAATAAGTCCAGGCCGCTCTTAACCGTGAGCACGGCTGTCAAGACAGTTTTAACTCTGCAGAGTTTGTACCACTGTACCCACAAGTAGTGATTTCATCCCCCGTTGCCGGGTGGACTAAAAGAACCTCCATTATGCCAGTGGCTACGATCCACATTCACACTTCCCAAGTGTGTAGCCAGGAGATCACTACGAAGCCTTTACAAAGGGATTCCCGACGAGCGTGGGCCCACTGAGGTTTCACCCCTAACAGCATACAAGAGGCTCCAACCCCGCTGCAGTGGCCCCCTCTTGAGCCTTGCGGTTCATATGGTAGTCCAGCTGACACCTATTCCCCGCACCATCCAACACACCCATACTACGCCGGGGATACACCTAATTAATTGGCCAAGCTGCCCCATCTCAGCATGTGGTTGGCACTGTAAAGCCGGGTTACATGCTCCATGAACCGGTCCTTAGGATCCAGACAAGTACTAAACACAAACCCGAGTCTCGTGCACCCAACACACAACCAAAACATCCAACTTGCCTTGATCCCTACCTCTACATAACTCACAATGTCTCATTCAAGAGTATGGTAATATAAACTGATGATTTCATGTCCCAATTATCCCATTCTAAGCATGGCTAAGCATATGCATAATAATAAATGACATGACAAAATAAATCCCAACCCAAGCTACAAGGAAACAAGGTAATGCAATTCTAGGGAAACTTTCCTAGCATGGGTTTCATATTTCATTTGACAATGCAAATAATTCTATCTACACATCTTAGCATAGGATCAAAGTGGTCAAGGACACTTGCCTCCTTCTTGCTGCTCTTGAAATGGGTAGTCCTGATCTTGGAAATGAATAACTTGTTCTTGAACAGGTTCTACTTCATACCATCACACATAGCAAAAGAAAAACAACAATCCATAAGACATAGTTCACACTTACACTTCATACAAACCACACATTCACATTTATGAAATTCATTCACCATTATATGTGTTGTGTTTCAGTTTTAAATAAATTCCTTATATTAAATTACTACACCTTTTCACTACCAGGTGTGTATGAAAAGTATTTTTCTTCCCCATATGTGCCTTCATAATTTCTACCAACCCTAAACTGAAACCCTTTGGATTTTAAAACTCCATTTATCATTTTTTTATACTCCTATGTATAATTGTGTATTTTATTATGAAATTAGTAATACACATCACCTAAACAGTATAGGTTCTGGTCCTAAATAATTTAATAACATATTTTGACCTTGGCTTCTGATGTAGACTATTTCATAATTATTTTCCCTATTTTTCTACAACTATTATTTACTTAAAAATGTGTCCCTACACTAATAAATGTGAATAATAGATGAAACAGATTTATTTCAGCCCAAAAATATATTTCTATCTCACTCCAAAGTTTTCTAAGTACTGAGAAAGTTTTTAATTAATTTTGACAATTATGTTTGTCCCCCTTTTTAATTTTTAAACACTAGTTACATATTCAATTTTCTAAATTAAATACTAAACAGGGCTAAAATAATGAATTCACCCCATTACAGGGTCTATAATATTATTTTCATAATTTCCAGGGGTCTAGCTACACTTATCAGAGGTGTTTTTCCTAATTTTTATTAAGTCCAGGGGCTAAAACTGATTTTTAAATGAATTTACATGATTTTCTGGAGTTCCAGGGGCTAGATCTGAAATTTCCGGGGCTAGCTCTCAATTCCAGAGAACCCCAGGGGGTAGCACGTAAGAATTCCAGTCTTTATAATGCGGGGCTGACGTGAACCGTCCGATTTTAAACCGACGGCTGAGATTATAACATCGAACCGGTACGCGGGGATTTAAAGTCTACCGTGCGATTTAAAATAAACGGCGCACAAGCGGCCACGTCGCTCCGATCGAGCGCGGGCGGCGCTGCCGGCGGCGCACGGCGGCGGGAAGCGGCGATCTCGCCGGAATGTTTCGGATCCTCGAGAATTCTGCCTAGAACTGTGATCTTATGGCCTAGATCGGTAGAGGGAAGGTCAGGGATCTCACCTCGGGGGTTTTCTTGAGCTCGGGGGTCCTGGAAAGTGATCGGCGGCGAGGTCCGAGGCAAAACCACGGCGAAGCTCGTCGGCGCTGTGTTTACACCGTAATTCTCCGAGTTTTCTGCACCTGCAAAGCTCCCCGGAGGCGGTGGATCAAGACCAGCGAGTTAGATCAGAGTTTCCGAGCTTAGATCGGCCAGAATTCACCGGCGAAGTCTCGATGCTCACCGGAGTGAAAATCGGCGATCGCGTGGGAAAAACCGATAGGGGCTGGGGTTTTTATAGCCGGGGGAGGGCGGTATGTCAGTTGTGATCGAGTTGGATTCTTCTGGGACTGGAATTCGGGCTGCGGGACGGGTTTTCCGATCGGTTAAGATAGCGCGCGCTCGGGGAAAAGTCCGGGGTCGCGGGGTTAGGGATGACAGGCGGGTCCCACCCGTCTGTGAGAGGCAGCGCGGCGCGCGCGGGGGCGGGCTGGCGCGGGGAAGCTGGGCCGGCTGGCGGGTTTCGGCCCACTGGCCGGTTTTTTTCCCGTTTCTCTTTTTCTTTTTCCATTTCTTTTCTGTTTTGAGTATAATTTGAATTCCAGTTTGAATTTGAATTTTTGCAAAACATGCAACACGTCCAAAAATTTTTAAATTCCCCTCTGAACATGTTTTAGAGTTTTAAATCAAAATTTGGGGTGTTACAGTGTAGCTAACGGCACTCGTAATGATAAATGAGAAACGGATGTTGTTAATGAACATGGATCAGAGGGAGATCTAGGCAAGCTTGGGTTTGTGAATGAGGTAGCATGAGATGGTGGTTTACTGGCCATAGATCTAAGGACCGGTTCATGCATGCACATGCCAGGATAACAGTGCCACCACAAGGCAAAGTATGGGTGCGGCTTAGCTGAGTAATTAGGTAAGTTGCTAGAGTGTTATGGACTGTGGAAGGCGCGGGGAATGGGAGTCGAGTGAGAACTGCCCTAGGAACTGCATGACACAAGAGGGGGCCCGTGGGTGAGAGAATTGCAGATTCTAGCCTGCCGGTGAAACCTTAGTGAGTCCATACATCTAGTAACCCCTTTGTAAACGCTATTTTGTGATCTCTTGACCATACACCGAAGGTTGTGTACTGGTATAATGGAGGTTCTGCAGTCGCCGACGGGTGACGAAATCACAAACTTGTGGGTAAAGAGGTACAAACTCTGTAGGGTTCTTAAAACTATCATGATAGCCGAGCTTACGGTCACGAGTGCCTGGCTAACTGCCATGATTAGTTGGGATGGTTATTGGTTATGGTTATTGATTATGGTTATGGTTTGGTTTTGGGACTGTTGAGTCCGGGTGATAAGATGGTTGCATGACTGTTGAGTCATGGCAACGAGATTGGTCTCGGTGTGAGACGAAGTTGTTATGAGATAAGATGGCAGCGAATACGAGAAGGTATTCGTGAGATGGAAGCGAATACGAGGAAGTATTCGTGAGCAAGAATGAAGTTGGTTAATGTTCGGGTGGAACATGGAATGTGATGGTGGTATGTTAGTAATTTAATACATGCCGGGATTACATTCATCTAAAGTTAAGTTGCTGTTTTATCATGGTTTTATAAATCTGCTTTTCTGCAAATGAGCCTTTTTATACCTACCTTGTTATGAGCTACATATCATGTTTTTCCCGCACTTGCTGAGTACATCATTGTACTCAAACTTGCATTATTATTTCATCATCAGCAGCAGGAGAAGACTATTATGAAGACCAAGTGGAGCATTAAGGCGTGTGATCTGTTCTCAACCTTGCCTGTGGAGGGAGTAGAGATAGAGCCACTTCTGCTTAGAATTGCTTCCGCATTAGTTAGATTGCTTCCACATTAGAATAAAGACTTCCGCTGCATAGAAATAAAGACTTCCGCTGTGAGCATGAGTCCAAGACTCATGAGATTTTGTAATAAACTCTGCTATTCGTGGTAATATATAATCTGAATTCAGTTTGTGGAACATATGTGTATGTGTGATGAACATCCTGGGCACACATATGCATTAGTTCTCGGTTCTGTGGTTTTCCACAGAATTGAGGGCGTCACAGATTGGTATCAGAGCCACGGGTTGACAGTAGGTTACACGCCTAGATATAAATCTCAGATTGATATTAGAGCCACGAGTTGGCAGTAGGTTACACACCTAAATAGGAATCACAGCTTGGTATCAAGCACAGGTTGGTAGCTAAGCCACGCTTACCATAGGAAGCACCCTAGGACGCTTAGATTGGCCTTGAAACTACCTTGACATAGGAAGCCATCCTTGAATAGGAGTTGTGTGAGCCCTTTGTGATGGTTGGTTGTGAATTGTGTGCTTAGTGTGAGTCGTGGGACGTCTCAGAACGTTGTCCATATCCACACGTAAGTAGAAAGAGGTGTGAGATGTTTCGACACTTGTTCACATCCTCATATGGGCTAATATATCTATAGTCCAACTCACCTTGATGCATATAGTTGAGGGAATCTACCTAACCTTCTAACATTCTATTCTATTTCGATCTCTCTCACAGATGGTGAGAGGAAACGCCGGCCGAAGGAACGTCCATGACAACCAAGAGGATGGTCACGAGGAAGTTCCTGTTAACCCCGAAGCTAGTGAAAACCACCTGGAACGGTTGATGGATATGCAGAACCAACTTATGCAAACCATGATCCAAACTTTGGGTCAGTTGCAGGCCAACAACAACCCCGTTCCGGCACCACCGCCACCACCACCGCCGGCTCACAACAGACTAGGAGAGTTCATGAGGACTCAACCACCCACCTTTGCTCAAGCTACTGACCCCATGGAGGCCGATGATTGGTTGAGATCTATGGAGAAGAAGCTTGCCATTGTTCAGTGCAATGACCGAGAGAAGGTTCTCTTTGCATCACACCAACTTATGGGAGCCGCCGCTGACTGGTGGGATTCCCTATGCAACGCCCATGTCGACCCGGAGACAATCACTTGGACTGAGTTCAAGGAGAGTTTCCGCTCTCATTACATCTCTGCTGGTGTAATGATGCTCAAGAGACAGGAATTTGAAGGTCTCCGCCAAGGACAGAGAAGTGTGAATGAGTACCTCAACATGTTCACGCAACTGTCCCGGTATGCCCCCGAGGATGTCAACTCAGATCAGAGGAAGCAGTACCTGTTCATGAGAGGGTTGAACAATGAGATCCAGGTTCAGCTCCTCAACAATGACTACGTAAGCTTCCAGAAGCTGGTTGACAAGGCTATAGTGGTTGAAAGCAAGATTAAAGAGATCGAGAGAGAGGGCAAGAGGAAGATGCCATACTAGCCCCAAGGGAGCAACGTACGACCTCGCTACATGCCCCCAGCTGCACCGCAGTATGGATCGACCACTCCTGCATACCGCCCTGGTCAGCCACCACCACAACAATTCGTTGCACCATCACCTCGCGTGCCCATGCCACCTGTGCCCCAACCTAACAATGGCGCTCCTGTTCAAAACCCCCGCCCCAACGTACCTGCTGCCGTAGGCAACAGGGCATGCTTTGAATGCGGGGAAATAGCACACTTCACGAACC
Source organism: Neostapfia colusana (assembly GCA_030760725.1). NCBI lineage: Eukaryota > Viridiplantae > Streptophyta > Magnoliopsida > Poales > Poaceae > Neostapfia > Neostapfia colusana. The sequence goes on along the minus strand of JASWHV010000007.1, from coordinate 93,979,460 downwards.
AGTGCCCGAGGAGAGGCCCTGGACAGCAAGGCAACGTGCCCAAGCAGAACTCCAACCCAGCCACCATCTTATTTGATTCTGGAGCATCACATTCCTTCATATCATCCAAGTGTGTTGCCAAACATCACCTACCCGTATCCCACTTAGAATGTGCTATGTTAGTAAATTCTCCCGGAGGAGAAATCAGGACTAATATAGTATGTCCGAAAGTAAGCCTTAAAATAAGGGGGGTAGACTCCCTTGCCAACCTTATTGTCTTGAATTCCCAAGGGATTGACATTAGACTCGGGATGGATTGGTTAAGCAAGCACAACGGGGTAATCCAATGTGCTGAAAGAAGCGTGCAGTTGAAAAATGAGCACGGTATCCGTGTCGAGTTTGAGTCAGCCCAACAAACCACTGAAAAGGCAAATTTGAACCACGTTGAAGGAGCAACATTGGACAGCGTTCCGGTGGTTCAGGAATTTTCGGACGTGTTCCCGGAAGAGCTTCCAGGTATGCCCCCTGATCGGGACATTGAGTTTGCCATTGATTTGGTACCCGGAACTGCACCCATAGCCAACAGACCCTATAGGATGCCGGTCAATGAACTAGTAGAACTCAAGAAGCAAATTCAAGAGCAGTTGGAGAAGGGTTTTATACGTCCAAGCTCGTCACCATGGGGAGCTCCTGTGCTCTTCGTAGACAAGAAGGATGGAACCCAAAGGATGTGCGTGGACTATATGTCTCTCAACGAGGTGACAATCAAGAACAAATATCCTCTGCCCCGTATAGAGGACCTGTTCGACCAAATGAAAGGAGCCCGAGTGTTCTCCAAGATTGATCTTCGGTCGGGATATTTCCAGCTGAAGATTAAGCCCTCCGATATACCCAAGACAGCCTTTCGAACACGGTATGGTTCGTATGAATATACCGTCATGTCTTTCAGATTAACAAATGCACCCACATACTTCATGTATCTCATGAACAAGGTTTTCAAGGAGTACTTGGATAAGTCCGTTGTGGTTTTCATGTGGGACGCGCCCGCGGCCCGGGAATCGCAGTGGGTGGTGCCGTGCGATGCGGCACCCAATAGCATGCACGAAAAGACGATAAGAACATAACGACACCATTTTGTTACTCAAGATAATTTCTTTTACAACATAATATACACACGCAGCGGAAATTTAAATTTGCTGGACAAACTACTCACTCTCGACCCTAACTACGCCGAAGAGAAGTCGTTCAGTCCATGAACGCTTCCTACTAGCTTCACCAAAGAAAGGCAGCGGCTAGGTTTCCGATGAGTTGAACGAACCGTGAGGTTCGTCATCTCACCGAACAACCCTCTTCATAGCAGGCATCCTGCGACCTGCAAAAACAACTCAGAAGCAACCGTGAGCACTAAGGCTCAACAAGACTTACCCGTCACTCCTAAACATGCAACTCTACATGCAGAGGTAGTAAGAAAGTAGGCATAGGAATTTGCAAAATGCATCATGACTAAACTTGATCCTTATATTCAGATTCTTATAGCCTTCATTTTAGTGGTCCTCGCGCCTCACAACATCGGAAGTCCACAATCAAACAAGAAACGCTTATCCCGATGTTGCTAGCCTAAGGTGGAAATGAAATTTAGTTGGCTCTATATCTACTTCAGTCAAGGTTCCAATACAGTGATTAATCCACAAACAGCAAGTTAAGAGACTTAGTTCATCTTTTTACTAAGTCACGGCGCAGTGGGCAAGTATGCTCAATCCTCTTCCGCGAGCGACGGTGATTCGAATCAATAACAACCCGGAATACACGACACATACACCCGCCTCGAAAGACTCTCTCAAGAGCTCTTTCTTACGTTGTATGCAGCAACCTTTCACACGACACCCCGACATAGAAAAACGCTTCGCGCCGAGCAGGATGGTCCTCTACGCGGACACGTCGAAGTTGCCCGCTAAAGGATTTACACCTCCCGCCTTCTCAACGCCATTCCCACGCGAAGGATGAGTTTCTATATCACGGTCCATCGTGTTACATCGGTTTCATGGGTCCCATACCCCACTATATATCCGGTACAGCTCAATCTTGTCCAGCAGGGCCGCATACATACGGTCCTTAACCGACACGGACGGGGCTACAACCAACCTCCACATTTGCCTTACCATCCCGGTCCAGGCCAAATGTGGTCTCAAGCATTGTCACACCCATCGCAGGTCGAGACCAACCTTGAGCGCTCCATCCTACAGGAACATCCCCGTCCCCATCTCATATTCATGAGGGTGCTCTTATCATTTATCTCTCGCGAGTAACTCCCTTACTCGAACTTTCTCGCGAGTAGCTTTTTACTACTCGACTTCTACCGAGCTAGCTACAACATTAGCCTAGCATCTACAACGTGGCAAAGCCTACACTAAACCTTCTAATTAGGGATGTAATAGTCATGCAAGTGGGTTTCAATCATCCTAGACATAATGCACTCAAGTCTAACAAACATGATGTGAAGTAAAGCAAAATTTAAAATGGTAACGATATGCAAACCGGGGCTTGCCTTGCTCAACGGTTTTGTTAGAAGCTAGAAGTTAGTCTTCCTCCGGAGAATCCGCCAAACTCGTCACGAGATGGAGATCCTCGCTGTAGAGTCGGACCCTCGTCGAACGTCAACGTCACGTGAGCTATTATATTGCAATGCACATATATTTCAAAAGCAATTTAGAAACTGTTTCAAAACTGTTGTACAGTTAACTCACACATAAAAGAGATAAACAACAGCAAGGTTTCTGTTGTTGGATCTAAACCTTAGAGATGATGAAATCTAGGTGAAAAGAGATACTAGTAATCACCATGTGATTATGTCCATTATATGAACACTTAACCTAAAAGATGGTAGCTCAAGTTCCAGAGGTCCAATGAAGCTGAGAATTTAACCACAGCCTCTATGGAAGGTATTCAGGCAGTGTGCAAAAATTGAGCTCATGAAATGGCTTCATGTGAGCACAACAAATCCTTATGTGGTTTTCACTAATTTGCCTTTACCCCCTAGATATTAAGCTTTCCTATGCTAAAAAGTAGACTTTTTGTGAAGTACAAAATGTCATGAGTCCATAGGAATTGGTTTTACCATTTTTGGAGTTTCCTACATGGAGATATGGATTTTTCAAAGAATGGTGAAAAGCTGAAATTGTCTCTGTTTATTTTCCTATTTTTCAGAGACATAAGGAATGAACACATTATTTGACCAAGAAAATTAGGTCTAATGCCTCTGAAATTTTTACTGGAGTTCAGGGAATTTTGGAAGAATGTCCTGTCAAAATTTGGGAATTTTCCAATAAACAGAACTCCTGTAAAAATTCAGACAAGATTTTTCTTAAATGAATTAATGAGCCAAATTCAGGGATTTTCATAAACATTGGTCTGCACCCCTGGATAGTACTCTTTTAGAGGAATCCAACAAAATTTGTTTTACAATTTTTGGACATTCCTACACAAAGTTATGGCTCTCCAAAGTTTGAACTAGAGTGGGAAAATCTGGAAAATATTTAAATGCTGACAGTGGGTCCCACTCGTCATCCCTAACCTCCAGCCACGCGCCAAAACAGAGCAGTGGCGGCTGCCTCCGGTGAGGTCGCCGGAAATGAGCTTCCCGGCCACCTCCGGACCCCCTGCTGGCCGCCCCCCCCATTTTCCACCCTGCTGAACTCATTGGTGAGGTCCCCGGCGGCTGAAACTCGCCGGAAAGCAGTGCGCACCGGCCACAGCTAACCCTAGAGCTCCGGCGAGGTCTTGCACGGTGAATTCTCCACCAAATGGTCGGTTCTTGGGCTCTACAGCACCAGGGAAACATCTAGAAGACCGGCATGAGGTTTAAACCAGCTGGAGATGGCTCTAAACCCATCGGCACCGTGCACCCGATAGGGTCCAGCGGCAAAGCCTCTAAAAGAGCTCGGACTGCTCACTCTACACTCAATTTCTTGGTCTAAAATCGATGGAGGAGGTGTGCTAGGAAGTTAACAACCTGTGTATGAAGTTTGAGACCCAACAAACATGAATTGAGGACGAATTTTACAATTCTTTACCTCAAGGTCCGTTTCTGCCGCCCGGGAGAAAAACTTGAAATTCTCCCTCTGTGATCAATGGCTGGGGCTGAGCTTTGGAGGTGAGAAACTAGACTTGTTGGTGCACAGATGGGGTGGCTTGCTTGGGCGTGATCCCTTCTGGTTTGGGCTGTCCACGGCGTCCAGTTCCAGCTTCTTCAGTTTCAGTTCGGGACAGTGGAAGCTTTGCCGTTTCTAGGCGCCAGCAAGCATGGAACAGCGGGGGAAGAGTGCTAGCCGGCCAGAGCACTGATGGGCGATGGTCTTTGCTGTGGAAAGCTGGGGCAAAGGGCGCTTGATTCAGTTGGGCGCAGCAGAGGAACAGAGCAGCGGCTGATTCTGTTCTGCTCGGGAGATAACTTCACGGGAGCAGACAGAACGGTGAAGAAGAGAGAAATTGGCTTCGTGCACTGTCTGGTGTGAGGATCAGAACGAGCAAGCAAGCAGGAGCTGGAGCTGAGCCACCGAGCGTGCCCAGCTGCTGCTGTCGAGCGTGTGTGCCTCGGGGAGGAAATAGAGTCTGCTGTTCAATTGTGGTGTATGACATGTGGGGTCCACAGCCACAATTCTCCCTCTTATCCCCCATTTCAATTTAAATTAGCAAACGAGCTCCGAATTTGATCAAACTTGGAGTATAGGTTAAAAGAATTATGAGGAACTCAAATCTGAAATCAGATTTTGAAATTGAGTATGTTTGGTTCGAAATTCAAATTTAAGTTTGAATTTGAACGTGCCCTCATTTAATCCTCGGAATAAATAGTATATGAAACCTAAAATTCTCCAAATTTGAAACTTAGTCTCTTGAATACAGGAGAAATGCATCTATGCTCTCACATATAGGCCTTTGTACAATCTGAATAAGAATCCTTTCAAAAGAATTCAAATTGCATTTAAATTTCCTCCACTCTACTCATAGAGAAGGTGCATATGAGTTAGAGTTTTTAGAAGTGTAATTATTTCCCCTAGGTTAACATGTGTTGAGCATGGGCTAGAGAAATTTTTTTAACTCCCTCACATGTCCATATGTGTGTTCCTCATTTCATGTGACACAATTATAGTCTTTTGTTGCCTTAACTTTGTTTTATGAGCTGACATCAAACTTTACAAAAGTTAGGGCTGTTACATTCCTCCCCCCTTAAAAGAATCTCGTCCCGAGATTACAAAAAGAAAGAAGAAGGGAGAATGACTACTGGACATATGGTACAAACAAGTCGGGAAAATTTAAACGGAGAAAATCCTCGCTTTCCCACGTGGCTTCATCAGCGGTGTGGTTGCTCCACAAGACTTTGTAAAATCGCAATGTCCGATTTCTTGTGGCGCGAGTCTTCTCGTCAATAATCTGTATCGGATACTCCGAATAAGTGAGATCCGGTTGAAGATCCTCAATGTTCTCCATATGAACTGCGGTTGGGTACTTAAGACATTTCCGCAGCTGAGAGACGTGGAAAACATTGTGAATACCCGAAAGTGACGCCGGTAGCTCCAGACGATAGGCCACGGGTCCGCATATCTCAGTGACAGCAAACGGCCCGATGAATCGCGGAGCAAGCTTTCCCTTCACTCCAAACCGATGAACCCCTTTCATCGGAGAGACACGAAGATACACATGGTCCCCGATGTCGAAGTGAAGAGGTCGACGTCGTTTGTCTGCATAACTCTTCTGCCGAGATTGAGCAGCCCTTAAATTGGCTTGAATCACTCGCACTCGTTCCTCGGCTTCATTCACCAGATCAATCCCGTAGACCACTCTCTCGCCGGACTCACACCAATTTAGTGGTGTGCGGCACTTCCGGCCATAAAGAGCTTCGTACGGGGCCATCTTGATGCTGGATTGATAACCGTTATTATATGAGAATTCTGCTAACGGTAGATGGTCATCCCAATTCTTTCCATGACTGATGACACATGCCCGTAGCATATCCTCTAGGATCTGATTGACTCTCTCCGTTTGACCATCAGTTTGCGGATGATATGCTGAACTCCGAATTAATTTGGTTCCCAAGGAAGCATGCAGTTGCTCCCAAAATCTGGATACGAACAACGCACCTCGGTCAGACACGATAGTGCGGGGAACCCCGTGGAAACACACGATTTTCGAGATGAACAGCTCCGCATACTTCTTTGCCACATATTTAGTATGGACTGGAATAAAATGAGCGGTCTTGGTCAAACGATCAACGATTACCCAAATAGAATCATGCTTGTTGCTGGTCATGGGTAAACCGACGATGAAGTCCATGCTTATGTCTTCCCACTTCCATGCTGGAACCTTTAGCGGTTGAAGTGGTCCGGCTTTCCGCATATGGTCGGCTTTAACCCGCCGACACGTATCACACTCGGATACGTACTTCGCAGTCTCTCTTTTCATCCGTGTCCACCAGAACTTTGATTTCAAGTCCTGGTACATTTTATTGCTTCCCGGATGAATGGAGTACTTGGATAAATGTGCTTCATCCAATATCTTCCTCCGCAATTTCATGTTTCGGGGTACAACTATACGGTTGTTAAACCATAGAGTACCCTCTTCATCCTTGCGGAACATCTTCAATTCACCGCTGTCCACTCTCCTCCGGATATGAGACATACCTCTGTCTCTCTTCTGAGCCTCTACAATCTCATCTCGGATTGTAGGAATAAGAGCGAGGTTGAACAGCGATCCGTAGGGAACTAAGCGCAGGCTTGGTTCTCCTTCTTCATGTGCAGCCATGGCTAAGTGGTGAACGTGAGCTTTCCGACTAAGTGCGTCGGCAACCACATTCGCCTTACCAGGATGGTAATGAATTTCAAGTTCATAGTCCTTGATCAATTCTAGCCATCTTCGCTGCCTCATATTCAGTTCCTTCTGTGTGAAGATGTACTTCAAGCTTTTGTGGTCAGTGTAGAGATGTACTAGATTGCCTAGTAGATAATGTCTCCACATTTTTAATGCTAAAACCACTGCAGCTAGTTCAAGGTCGTGCGTCGGGTAATTCTGCTCATGACCCCTGAGTTGTCGGGATCCATACGCGACCACACGTCCTTCTTGCATCAACACACAACCCAAACCGATGCCGGATGCATCACAATAAACATCAAACGGCTTCGTAGTGTCCGGCTGGGCCAAAACTGGAGCTGTAGTGAGATGCTTCACTAATGTTTGAAAAGCTTGTTCACATGAATCGCTCCAATCATATTTGGTGCTTTTCTTCAAAAGCTCCGTCATAGGTTTAGCGACTTTGGAGAAGTTTGGAATGAATCTCCGGTAATAGCCCGCTAAACCTAGGAAACTCCTCACTTCATGAACAGATGTTGGAGATTTCCAATTCAGCACTTGCTCGATTTTACTTGGGTCCACAGCGATGCCTTCCGCTGAAATAATATGCCCAAGAAACGGCACTTTGCTGATCCAAAACTCACATTTACTGAACTTTGCATATAGCTTGTGGTCCCTCAAGCGTTGGAGTACAATACGCAAATGTTCAGCATGTTCTTCTTCTGACTTTGAATAGACCAAAATGTCGTCGATGAAAACCACGACGAACTTGTCTAACTCCGGCATGAACACAGAGTTCATGAGATACATAAAGTGAGCCGGAGCATTGGTCAACCCAAAGGACATGACAAGATATTCATAAAGACCATATCTTGTTGAGAACGCCGTCTTAGGTACATCTTCTGCCCGGATCTTTATCTGGTGATACCCGGACCGAAGATCCATCTTGGAAAATACCTTAGCACCCACTAGTTGATCGAACAAAATGTCAATGCGCGGTAGTGGATACTTATTCTTGATAGTGACAGCATTCAGTGGACGATAATCTACACATAGTCTCAAAGTCTCGTCCTTCTTCTTCACGAAGAGTGCGGAACAGCCCCAAGGTGATGAACTTGGGCGTATAAAACCTTTGTCCATGAGGTCATTAAGCTGCTCCTTCAATTCTGCTAGCTCCTTTGGTGCCATTTTGTATGGTCGCCGAGAAATAGGTGTTGTTCCCGGTGCTAGTTCAATCTTGAACTCTACATCACGTTCGGGCGGCATGCCCGGCAAGTCTTCGGGAAACACATCTGGATATTCACATACCACTGGAATATCCTCAATTTTAGGAGCTTCAATCTGATGCACTGCTGCAACTTGTTGTGATGGATCCACAAGATTCAATGTGTTGCAACCGTGTATTGGGGAATTCAGTTGGACAGTTCGAGAGCTGATGTCAAAGATAGCTCCATAATGTGTCAACCATGACATCCCCAAGATAATATCAATCCTTTGGCCTTTGAGTATGATAAGGCTCGCAGGATAGATGTTTCCACCCAAACATAATGGTGCCCGAGAGACCATCTCATCTGTTGATATCTTGCCTCCGGGTGAGCTGATATGAAACGGATGCTTAACTGTGCTAAATGGAAGATTATTCTTCAGCACATAGTCTCTGCTAATAAAATTGTGGGTGGCTCCGGAATCAAACAACACGAAAGTGGGCTGTTCATGTAAAGTGAACATGCCCGCTAAAACTGGTTCGCCTTTAGCAATGTCCTCACTAGCAGTATAATTAACCCTGCCAGCTTTTGAAAGATTCTTCTTTGAAGGTTTATGATGCTGATCTGAGCATTGACGAGACAACACATAAGTGTGGCTCTGCTCAGCTCCATGAGGGTTTCGTGTTGTAGAAATCTTCAGCTCTCTACTAACACGAGGTGGAGATAATTCGTGCGTAGCTGGTTGTGGTAGGGTTGCACGAATAATTTCTGCCCGCTGTTGTTGAGGTGGATGCTCATAAGTGATCAACTCCAGCCGTGGTTGTGAGAGTTGCACCACAGGCTGAATTTGTTGCCTAACTGGCGAGTGATACCGCACTCGATAGTTCGGACGAACCTCGATGTCACTGTCCGGCGGTATACTTCTTTTCAGTTCCGCTTCACAACGAAGATGCATGTCTTCCTTAATGATAGCGGCATTTACCAACTCATTGTAAATGCCGTTATTGAACAAGGTCACTTGTTCCTTAAGTTCGACATTCAAACCTCGGAAGAAATACTCGCACTTCAACTCTTCCGAGTCAACCATATGAGTTGCGTATTGCATCAAGTCTTCAAACTCTTTGAAGTACTCGTACGCACTCCTTTCGCCTTGCTTTAACTCCAGAAAGTCTTGATACTTTGTTCGTAGAATTCCCGAACAAACGTGACGTGCCCGGAAAATATTCCGGAATTCATCCCACGTCACTCGATGACCTTCTGGAAGAGTAGCGATGTACTCCGCCCACCAAGCTCCAGCAGCTCCGTGGAGTTGTTGAGCGGCAAATAGGGTCTTCTGATATTCATCGCACTCAAGCGTATCGAACTTGGCTTCAATACATTGAAGCCAATGAGCCGACTCCAACGGTTCTTTCGCTTCCGAGAAAACCGGTGGTTGTCTTGCTAGAAAATCCAGATAAGTGCTTGGCGGAGGATTTTGCTGTAGTGTCTCCTGTCGTATGCTTTGTCGCACCAACAGATCCAGAGACTCAGCCATCTTTGCCAAGATTTCCGCCAACCCGGTTGATGATGTCGGCACTTCTTGTCGTGGCAAATTACTTTCGCCGTGACTCGACTCACCAACCTCACTCCTGGAATGAGCACGATCCATGCTGCAAGAATGAGCAATTTACGGTTAAAATTCAAAGTTCAAACTCAACTTGAATTCAAAAACATTAACCGTCAAAGCATCACTTCAATAATGCAGCACACATAATCTAACCAGGGTTCCGACAATTCTGGAATCTATCAAACGTGAGAAAGTTTGTCCAAACCCTTAATTCCAACAGTAGGACAAACTGAAAAATAACTCGAGAACATGTTACGGAGCTTAGAGAAGTCTAAGACATCCCTGCCCACAACAAGTCTCAAGCTAAATGGCAATAAGTACTACTCTGTTCAGAATGACCAATAGGTCTTAATCCCAGAATTTGAATATGAAAATGGCAATTTCATGTCTCAAGTTGAATATCAAAGTTATAGTTAACTTTAATATCTTTCCAACGAGTATTCATTTGCCTTCATATATGTTCTGGATCAAAGATTGTGATATTTCAAAGTTAACAGAAATCTGGAACAATTTTGACAGCACTTCCTTTGAAAGTGGCTGTTTTGTCCGCAAGATTTCACCACTTTAAACTCCAAATCTGGAGACTTTGAACTATGAAGTCATAGCATATATCACAAGCTTTCCAACGGTGTATTACTTGACCCTTAGAAGATTTTCTACAGAAAGTTATGGTCGAAATACAGAAATTTCCAGAGAGCAATTTGTGCCTGCCCTGGTTTTGGACAGTTCACACTCATCTGAGAATTTCATCCATTTGGAGGGTGATTCTGGTCTGGAGTTCTACTGAAGAGTTGTAGAAGACTTCAATAGCTTTCCAGAAATGTATCACTCACCTCCATTGGTTCAACCAAACAAAAATTATGCCCTGTTAAACCTCAGCAAAGATTCTGCCGGAAACAGGGGAGGTTTATTCCTAAGTCTTTGTGAAGAAATCTATACTCCCAATTGACTCTTAGTTCAATATAGGAGTTCATCACCCCCTAATAGAATCCTAGACCCCAGATTTACTCTTTTTCTTTTCAAACCTTCATTTTCATGCAGTTCAAAACACATCACGGTACTACGTTGCCTCACCAAATTAAAATCCTAACCGGCTTTATACCAGCTTATACGTCTCAAGTGGTGGTACTAAAACGATCACTCACAAACGTTTTCTACACGACATGTTCTAACGTGGTTAAGGTACCTGCAGAAAATCACTCAATAATGATGCACACATTGGTTTATCATTTCAGGCAGGTCCCTATCATAGTAAAAACATACGCCCCGTATCATTGCCATACGGGCCGTCCTTGAGTCAAGCCACGTCTCAAGGTACATGATCGGGTTATTCACCACCCGACGGGGGCTCCACACCTTTGCACTAAAGCACACCGGTGGAACAGCGCTTTCGTATGCCTCATAGGACATGAAGAGTCCTAGAGAACACACTTCGTGTTACAAACCACACGATGGGGTCTCCTCCTCTTGCCCCTGGGTTTGCGCACTGGAGGCTAGTGCCATTCATATGTCTCTAAGACATGAAGAGTCTTAGAAAACATATTCACTTCCCGTCCATTGCTGAACGGGACATCCCACACTACTTTCCTCGTATGGGTGAGCTAACCGAAATTGATCCGCTTTCGGTGGCGTTCCTTACCATTCTTACCTCCACGTAGGTGCGTCGTTACTGAATTTAAATACTGAAGAGTAACACACTGTTAGCTTGCCACCTTAAGTACTATGCTAATAATAATCCTTATGTGGGCATACTATACATTCCTCACTCGTAAACCTCTAAGTTTTTGAAAATATGCCCTTTTCATGCGTGCTATTCCCAATGCGGCTCTGATACCACGACTGTGGGACGCGCCCGCGGCCCGGGAATCGCAGTGGGTGGTGCCGTGCGATGCGGCACCCAATAGCATGCACGAAAAGACGATAAGAACATAACGACACCATTTTGTTACTCAAGATAATTTCTTTTACAACATAATATACACACGCAGCGGAAATTTAAATTTGCTGGACAAACTACTCACTCTCGACCCTAACTACGCCGAAGAGAAGTCGTTCAGTCCATGAACGCTTCCTACTAGCTTCACCAAAGAAAGGCAGCGGCTAGGTTTCCGATGAGTTGAACGAACCGTGAGGTTCGTCATCTCACCGAACAACCCTCTTCATAGCAGGCATCCTGCGACCTGCAAAAACAACTCAGAAGCAACCGTGAGCACTAAGGCTCAACAAGACTTACCCGTCACTCCTAAACATGCAACTCTACATGCAGAGGTAGTAAGAAAGTAGGCATAGGAATTTGCAAAATGCATCATGACTAAACTTGATCCTTATATTCAGATTCTTATAGCCTTCATTTTAGTGGTCCTCGCGCCTCACAACATCGGAAGTCCACAATCAAACAAGAAACGCTTATCCCGATGTTGCTAGCCTAAGGTGGAAATGAAATTTAGTTGGCTCTATATCTACTTCAGTCAAGGTTCCAATACAGTGATTAATCCACAAACAGCAAGTTAAGAGACTTAGTTCATCTTTTTACTAAGTCACGGCGCAGTGGGCAAGTATGCTCAATCCTCTTCCGCGAGCGACGGTGATTCGAATCAATAACAACCCGGAATACACGACACATACACCCGCCTCGAAAGACTCTCTCAAGAGCTCTTTCTTACGTTGTATGCAGCAACCTTTCACACGACACCCCGACATAGAAAAACGCTTCGCGCCGAGCAGGATGGTCCTCTACGCGGACACGTCGAAGTTGCCCGCTAAAGGATTTACACCTCCCGCCTTCTCAACGCCATTCCCACGCGAAGGATGAGTTTCTATATCACGGTCCATCGTGTTACATCGGTTTCATGGGTCCCATACCCCACTATATATCCGGTACAGCTCAATCTTGTCCAGCAGGGCCGCATACATACGGTCCTTAACCGACACGGACGGGGCTACAACCAACCTCCACATTTGCCTTACCATCCCGGTCCAGGCCAAATGTGGTCTCAAGCATTGTCACACCCATCGCAGGTCGAGACCAACCTTGAGCGCTCCATCCTACAGGAACATCCCCGTCCCCATCTCATATTCATGAGGGTGCTCTTATCATTTATCTCTCGCGAGTAACTCCCTTACTCGAACTTTCTCGCGAGTAGCTTTTTACTACTCGACTTCTACCGAGCTAGCTACAACATTAGCCTAGCATCTACAACGTGGCAAAGCCTACACTAAACCTTCTAATTAGGGATGTAATAGTCATGCAAGTGGGTTTCAATCATCCTAGACATAATGCACTCAAGTCTAACAAACATGATGTGAAGTAAAGCAAAATTTAAAATGGTAACGATATGCAAACCGGGGCTTGCCTTGCTCAACGGTTTTGTTAGAAGCTAGAAGTTAGTCTTCCTCCGGAGAATCCGCCAAACTCGTCACGAGATGGAGATCCTCGCTGTAGAGTCGGACCCTCGTCGAACATCAACGTCACGTGAGCTATTATATTGCAATGCACATATATTTCAAAAGCAATTTAGAAACTGTTTCAAAACTGTTGTACAGTTAACTCACACATAAAAGAGATAAACAACAGCAAGGTTTCTGTTGTTGGATCTAAACCTTAGAGATGATGAAATCTAGGTGAAAAGAGATACTAGTAATCACCATGTGATTATGTCCATTATATGAACACTTAACCTAAAAGATGGTAGCTCAAGTTCCAGAGGTCCAATGAAGCTGAGAATTTAACCACAGCCTCTATGGAAGGTATTCAGGCAGTGTGCAAAAATTGAGCTCATGAAATGGCTTCATGTGAGCACAACAAATCCTTATGTGGTTTTCACTAATTTGCCTTTACCCCCTAGATATTAAGCTTTCCTATGCTAAAAAGTAGACTTTTTGTGAAGTACAAAATGTCATGAGTCCATAGGAATTGGTTTTACCATTTTTGGAGTTTCCTACATGGAGATATGGATTTTTCAAAGAATGGTGAAAAGCTGAAATTGTCTCTGTTTATTTTCCTATTTTTCAGAGACATAAGGAATGAACACATTATTTGACCAAGAAAATTAGGTCTAATGCCTCTGAAATTTTTACTGGAGTTCAGGGAATTTTGGAAGAATGTCCTGTCAAAATTTGGGAATTTTCCAATAAACAGAACTCCTGTAAAAATTCAGACAAGATTTTTCTTAAATGAATTAATGAGCCAAATTCAGGGATTTTCATAAACATTGGTCTGCACCCCTGGATAGTACTCTTTTAGAGGAATCCAACAAAATTTGTTTTACAATTTTTGGACATTCCTACACAAAGTTATGGCTCTCCAAAGTTTGAACTAGAGTGGGAAAATCTGGAAAATATTTAAATGCTGACAGTGGGTCCCACTCGTCATCCCTAACCTCCAGCCACGCGCCAAAACAGAGCAGTGGCGGCTGCCTCCGGTGAGGTCGCCGGAAATGAGCTTCCCGGCCACCTCCGGACCCCCTGCTGGCCGCCCCCCCCATTTTCCACCCTGCTGAACTCATTGGTGAGGTCCCCGGCGGCTGAAACTCGCCGGAAAGCAGTGCGCACCGGCCACAGCTAACCCTAGAGCTCCGGCGAGGTCTTGCACGGTGAATTCTCCACCAAATGGTCGGTTCTTGGGCTCTACAGCACCAGGGAAACATCTAGAAGACCGGCATGAGGTTTAAACCAGCTGGAGATGGCTCTAAACCCATCGGCACCGTGCACCCGATAGGGTCCAGCGGCAAAGCCTCTAAAAGAGCTCGGACTGCTCACTCTACACTCAATTTCTTGGTCTAAAATCGATGGAGGAGGTGTGCTAGGAAGTTAACAACCTGTGTATGAAGTTTGAGACCCAACAAACATGAATTGAGGACGAATTTTACAATTCTTTACCTCAAGGTCCGTTTCTGCCGCCCGGGAGAAAAACTTGAAATTCTCCCTCTGTGATCAATGGCTGGGGCTGAGCTTTGGAGGTGAGAAACTAGACTTGTTGGTGCACAGATGGGGTGGCTTGCTTGGGCGTGATCCCTTCTGGTTTGGGCTGTCCACGGCGTCCAGTTCCAGCTTCTTCAGTTTCAGTTCGGGACAGTGGAAGCTTTGCCGTTTCTAGGCGCCAGCAAGCATGGAACAGCGGGGGAAGAGTGCTAGCCGGCCAGAGCACTGATGGGCGATGGTCTTTGCTGTGGAAAGCTGGGGCAAAGGGCGCTTGATTCAGTTGGGCGCAGCAGAGGAACAGAGCAGCGGCTGATTCTGTTCTGCTCGGGAGATAACTTCACGGGAGCAGACAGAACGGTGAAGAAGAGAGAAATTGGCTTCGTGCACTGTCTGGTGTGAGGATCAGAACGAGCAAGCAAGCAGGAGCTGGAGCTGAGCCACCGAGCGTGCCCAGCTGCTGCTGTCGAGCGTGTGTGCCTCGGGGAGGAAATAGAGTCTGCTGTTCAATTGTGGTGTATGACATGTGGGGTCCACAGCCACAATTCTCCCTCTTATCCCCCATTTCAATTTAAATTAGCAAACGAGCTCCGAATTTGATCAAACTTGGAGTATAGGTTAAAAGAATTATGAGGAACTCAAATCTGAAATCAGATTTTGAAATTGAGTATGTTTGGTTCGAAATTCAAATTTAAGTTTGAATTTGAACGTGCCCTCATTTAATCCTCGGAATAAATAGTATATGAAACCTAAAATTCTCCAAATTTGAAACTTAGTCTCTTGAATACAGGAGAAATGCATCTATGCTCTCACATATAGGCCTTTGTACAATCTGAATAAGAATCCTTTCAAAAGAATTCAAATTGCATTTAAATTTCCTCCACTCTACTCATAGAGAAGGTGCATATGAGTTAGAGTTTTTAGAAGTGTAATTATTTCCCCTAGGTTAACATGTGTTGAGCATGGGCTAGAGAAATTTTTTTAACTCCCTCACATGTCCATATGTGTGTTCCTCATTTCATGTGACACAATTATAGTCTTTTGTTGCCTTAACTTTGTTTTATGAGCTGACATCAAACTTTACAAAAGTTAGGGCTGTTACATTTCATTGAAGACATTATGGTGTATTCAAAAAGCAAGGAGGAGCATGAAGAACACTTGAGATTGACCTTGCAGAAAATGCGCGAGCATCAATTGTATGCCAAGCTTAACAAGTGTCAATATTGGCTACAGGAAATATCGTTTTTAGGCCACATTATCTCAAAGGAAGGGTTATCGGTTGATCCCGGAAAAGTGATAGATGTTCTGAAATGGGACCAGCCGCAAAGCGTGAGGGATATTCAGAGTTTTCTTGGGATGGCTGGATACTATCGACGCTTCATTAAAGACTTCTCTAAGATAGCAAAGCCTGTGATGGAGTTGCTAATGAAGGGAAAAGTCTTCCAATGGACACCAGCATGGCAAGGAAGTTTTGAGGAACTCAAGAAAAGGCTAACCACAGCACCGGTTCTGGTATTGCCGGACGTAAGTAAGAGCTTTGACATATATTGTGACGCATCCAGACAGGGGCTCGGATTTGTGCTCATGCAAGAAGGACAAGTGGTAGCCTATGCCTCAGGATAATTAAAGAAGCACGAGCTTAATTACCCTACACATGACTTGGAGCTAGCAGCAGTAGTGCATGCATTGAAGATTTGGAGACATTATATCCTTGGTCATCGATTTGAGATCTATACGGATCATAAAAGCCTCAAGTACATATTTACCCAAGAGGACTTGAATTTGAGGCAATGTTGATGGTTGGAACTCATCAAGGATTATGATGTTGGAATCAACTATCACCCTGGAAAGTCCAATGTAGTGGCTGATGCATTGAGCCAAAAGGGAGCATGTCACCAACTCACAGTTCGGGAGCTACCACCCGAACTACGTAAGGAGTTCGAATGGTTACACCTCAGATTCTTGAACAACATGGAAATCATGGAAATCCACTCCTCATTGGAGCAAGAGATAAGAGATGGCCAAGCAACGGATGAGGAGATCAAGGAGATCAAGGAAAGAATCCAACGAGGAATAGAGAAGGATTTCAAAGAAGATGAGAAGGTTACGCTTTGGCTAGGAAAAAGGATTTGTGTGCCTAACATGAAACACCTCCGCGACATGATATTGAAGGAGGCACATGATTCACCCTATTCTATACATCCCGGAAGTACCAAAATGTCCAAGGACTTGAAAACTTGTTATTGGTGGGATGGTTGGAAGAGGGATATAGCCAAATACGTTCCCTATGCGATACATGCCAACGGGTGGAGGCCGAACATCAAAAACCTGCTGGATTGTTGCAACCCTTGAAGGTACCCGAATGGAAGTGGGAGGACATCAGTATGGATTTCATCGTCGGATTGCCACGTACTCAGTCGGGTTATGACTCTATCTGGGTTATCATGGACCGACTGACGAAAACAGCCCATTTTCTCCCCATAAGGGCCAAGTACAACGTTGCACAATTAGTCGAGTTGTACATGGAGCAGATCGTGTGCCGTCACAGAGTTCCAAGGAGGATAGTTTCAGATCGAGGTTCTCAGTTTACCTCTAGATTCTGGAGGAAGCTGCAGAAAGCCATGGGTACACGACTAGATTTTAGCTCCGCCTATCACCCACAAACTGATGGGCAAACCGAAAGGACAAACCAAATTTTGTAGGACATGTTGAGAGCTTGCGCCTTGAGATGTGGGCGTAGTTGGGATAGGAGTTTACCATATGCCGAATTCTCCTATAACAACAGCTATCAAGCTAGCTTGAAGATGTCGCCTTTCGAAGCATTGTATGGTAGACGGTGTAGAACACCGCTGTTCTGGAACAAAACCGGAGAGAACCAGGTGTTTGGACCCGAAGTACTACAAGAAGCTGAAAGGCAAGTCCAAATGATACGGGAGAACTTAAAGGCTGCTCAGTCACGACAGAAAGGCTATGCGGACAACAGGCGAAGGGAGTTGACTTTCGAAGTGGGAGACTTCGTATACCTTAAGGTGTCGCCTATCCGAGGCCAACGACGTTTCAACGTCAAAGGAAAGCTAGCACCTCGCTACATCGGACCATTTAAGATTTTGGACAAGCGAGGAGAAGTAGCCTATCAATTAGAGCTCCCAACGCACCTCTCCGATGTACATGACGTGTTTCATGTATCCCAGCTCAAGAAGTGCTTGAGAGTACTAGAGGAGCAAATACCAATGGAAGAGCTTGAACTTCAAGAGGACCTGACTTATGCGGAACACCCTATCCGAATTTTGGACGTGAAGGAAAGGGTCACCAGGAACAAAGTAAATCAATGGTGCAAGGTGCAATGGAGCCATCACACCGAAGCTGAAGCCACATGGGAGCAAGAAGAAGACATCAAGGCAGAATTTCCTTATCTATTCTCTACCAATGAATCTCGAGGGCGAGATTCAATTTAGGGGGGTAGATTTGTGACACCCTCATTTTTGGGTTTCAGCATATATTCATGTTTTATGAAGAGAAAAACATTTTAAGAGAAGTAGGAACACCCTCAAAAAGATAGCCAAAAAGAGCTGAACCCAGTTTCCAGAAAGCACCAAAGACAATTTCCGCGGCCCGCTAGCCACGTGGCGTATTCGGATCTCATCCCTGCGAAGTGGAGAAAGGTCCGCCGCTAAAATGGCTACGTGGCAGGTTCGGGGCTCATCTCCGCAAAAGGGGAGAGGTCCGACCCTGTGGGACACGTGTTGCCCTGAGCTAGCCTCTGCGGAAGAAGCAAAGGTATTTTCCGCAAGACACATGTCACCTTCGGATCTAGTCACCACGGATATCAGAGGACCAGTCGCACAGGATACGTGTCGATCTCGGAGCTCACCTCCGAGAGGTCCGGTTCTATTGAACGGTGTTGATCTTGTCAACAACGTGGAGGAAAAGATTCGGCTGATCCAAGCGAACCTAAAAGCTGCCCAATCCCGACAGAAACAATATGCGGACCAGAGAAGGCGCCCACTACAATTCGAAGTTGGGGATCACGTATACCTACGTGTGTCTGCAATGAAGGGCGTGAAAAGATTCGGGGTGATAGGAAATTGGCACCCCGATTCATCGGTCCATTTCAGATTATAGAAAGATGTGGATCAGTAGCATACCGGCTGGAATTACCGGAAGCACTTTCCGGTGTGCACGACATCTTTCACATTTCCCAGCTGAGGAAGTGTCTCAAGCTAGCAACTACCATTCAGCTGGAGGATATTGAAGAACTGAAACTGGATCTCACCTATCGGGAGGAACCGGTTCAGGTTATTGATGAAAAGGCCTGAACCACACGCAACCGTACATTGTGGTTCTACAAAGTCCTATGGAGGAATCACTACATGGACGAAGCGACATGGGAAAGCGAAGGATTTCTTCGCGCTAACTACCCCGACTTTTTCACGTCGCATATACGGTAATTTTTCCACCGTCCTCTCTCTCATTTTCACCTTATAATCTCGGGACGAGATTCTTTTAAGGGCGGAGGAATGTAAGGGCCTCAGTTTTTGACACATAATCAATTTGTTCATCACCACACACACACCTCATTTGAAGAAAGTTGATGAACACATTTGAAGATTAAGTAACCATCATCAACATGATCATTAGAGAACAAACTCACACAATGCAAAAGTGGCATTTCCCACATGCATCATCTAGGGGCTGGGCATATGAAAACTCCTACACCTTGCTAGGAATGTACATGCCAAGTTTCACCTAAATTCAAAACCTTTTTGAAGTCCTTTTGGGTATAGCTAGAAAGTGGGTGGTTTGAACTCAAATTGAAATTCAAACTGTTTTCACCCCATGAATTCAAAACTGGGAGTCATATTCTTACTCAGCACATTTTTGTGAGCTCACACACCAATTTTCACTCCATTTGGAGTGAGCTTGACATGAGCTAAGTGTAGCAAATTCAAACCTTATTTGAATTTAAAACTACATGTGTGCTGAAATTTAGTCAAACCCAAACCAATTTGAATTCTACCCCCTTTCAAATGGCCCAGGGGCATATAATTCAAACACTTGAGGTTAATTTGGTCTCTACTGTTTAGAGCAGTAGAGCAAAGTTAATTTCAGAGGTTAAAAAGCCAGGTGGGACCCACATGTCAGCCACTGAATCAAATTGAACCGACTGAAGAACAGAACACTCGGTTCTCGGGTGCAGCCCGAGCGCGCCACCGAGGGGCTGGCCGGCGCCAGCTCCTGCTGCATTTCCCTGCGCTGGAGGTCAGCTGCTCGGACTCCTTATCCTCCCCGGCGTGCTCCCGTTAAATATTCCCCGAGCACGGGTGCGATCAGTCTGTTTCCACACTGAGCTCTTCCGCAACCAGCCGCCCTCTCGATCCTGCTCGTGATCAGGCCGATTACTCGCAGTCCCAGCCTCCACTGCAGAAAAATGGCACCATGAGCTCGGGAGCAGCATCCTAGACCCCGTGTTGGCCAGTGAGCAGGTGCCCTCGAGCTCCACCAGACATCTTTTCCGGTGGACCAAACGTTGCCGCCATTCGGGCTCTCGTGGACAGCTCGGTGCAGCCGTTGTCACGTCCACTTCTCTACACAAGAAAGGTGCATCACGGTATGTAGATGGTGTAGCCGAATGCCGTTCGGCATATGATCAACCATCGGTTGAGAATTTCCAAGTTTACTGCCAGCCAGTTCATATGAGCCGAGCTCACCTCCAAGTGAAATTCGGACTTCACACACTAGGGTTGGTCAGGCCGGTTGTCCAGTGGGTTCTACACGTACTAGCACACACGCTCGAGAAGGAAGTAAGGAAAACCGTTTAGGATCGGCCATATTATGGCCGTTTTCGTCGCCGCCGTTGCAAAGTACCTCGGCTCACCGTCGAGGGTAGGGTTGCCGGCATTGCTAGCTTTCACAAAGCCCTGGTTCATGTTCCTCGTGCTCCACTGATGCTCTCCGAACGATTTCCGATCGATTTGGTGCACGGTAGAGCAAAACCGACTTCACCGGAACCCTAGCGGGTGCTGTCACCGGTGCGCGTGGGTTTCCGGCCATAACCGGCGGCCGGCGAGCCCACAGCCGAGTTCAGAAGGTCGAAGAAGGGAGAGGCGGCGGGTTTCGGGCCGAAAGGTGGTCGGGAACTCGGTTCCGGTGAGTCTCACCGGAGACCGCCACCGCCGAGTATTTGGCGCGAGGAGGAAGAAGAAGCACTGTGTGTGGGGCCCACAGGCAGAAGTTTAAACTTTTCCCGTTTTCAGATTTAGTTCAAACTTCAAACCCACATAACTTTGGGTAGGAAACTCCAAATCGAGTGAACCAAATTTTATTGGATTCAGCTCACTGATTACTTTCCAGAAAACCAAGATTCACTTCATGGAAATCCTTATTTCTCCAGAATTAATTCTTCAAAGTTTAAACTGTTTAGAATTTTAACTGGAGAATCCTTTGGAGGAAAATTCTGAAATTTTGCTGGGATGTTCACAAAATATCCCTGAACTATCATAAAAATTTCGGATCCATTTGAGCTCATTTGATCCACCTAATAGTGTGATTAAGGAAACTGTTCCAGATAAAATAGAAAATGTCCAGAAACATTTTCAGAATTTCTCTCAAATTGTTTAGCTCATAACTTTAGCTAGGAAGCTTCAAATTAAGTGAGGCCAGCTCCATTAGAATCCTCTGAAAATCTAGTGTTCAGAAAGGCATGGGTTGTTCCATGAAAACCCCTAGAACACCCTAAGAGCTCCAATTAAGATCAAATACATAATTATTTGTGGAGAGCTCAAATGAGCTTTGCTGCAACTAAAACTTGGTCAAGTCTCTGTTTAGGTTGTATCCAAACCACAGTAAGAATTTCAGAGTCATTGAGTCTGTATAGTGAGACTTATAGCCTTCACAAGTTTAAATTCAATTCAAATGCATTTAAATTAATATATGTACTTGTTATCTCATGTAGTCGCTAAAGCTGAGGAGCAACCCGAAGTTTTAGACTTCGTTACTCTGGAAGAGCAGCTAGCCTACGACCAAGAGCAGCAAGCCAAGCTCCGGTTTGCATTAACCTCTTTACAAACTTTTATTGTTTTGAGAATTTACTTTGAGTACCATTAATTCTTGCATTAGAGTCTTGTTTCAAAACCCAAATGCATAGCCAAGAAAACCATGGGTTGGGATTAGGAATGAAAATCCCGTTAGCTACTGCAATGCTAAGATAGGGTAGGATTCGATACAAGTCGAGTAGTTGGAACTACTCGCGAGGATAGGCTAGAGGCACTCGACTCGGGTAGAGATAGCACATGATACACATGGCAAGAAAAATGAGACCGAGCGGAGAGTAAGGGCAGCAGGACTTTGGGGCCTGGGTGCTATAGCTCCGCTTGTGTCGATTGAGGACTGAGCTGTGTGTGGGCCTTTTGAACAAGATAGAACAGTACCAAAGACCTACTGGCTATATGGGAACTGGGAAACCGATGTAACTCGGGTAGCTGGGTGTTGAGGCATAGCTGCTCGTTCAGAGGGTAGGTTGAGAGCTCGAGGTGTAAATCGGCTGGCGGCACTGAGATGCGCGTGCGGAGACCTCTTGCTCGGGACGATTGGACCGGTTCAACATTTGGATGACGGGTGAAAGGTTGTTGCGTGCGGCGTCCGTGATGGTTGCTGTAGGAAACATCGAGTAGGGCGTACGTGACGGGTTGTTCGGGTAACCCTGCAGGCGTAAATCGATTATAATAGCCGTCCCTCGTGGTCAGTGAGTACCACTTGTTCACTATACCGTGACGTAGAAAGAACAGGCTAGATACATGTTAAAATGTTGCTGATTGAAAGCTGGACTTTGATTGTTAATGATTTGCTGTAGTCTAGAGATAACTAAAGTTCTTTTCAACTTGGGGCAAAGTACATGAGAGAAATGCGTTTCTTGTTTGATTGCGGCTCTCTCATGTGCCTTAGCGTAAGGTTCTCCACAACCTGCGGCTAAAACTTGAAAGTAAGGTTCCAATAATTAGGCGAGTCCTTTGCAACTTATTTTACCTCATGTACCTACCACCCCTCATGTAGAAGTTTCATGTTTAGGAGAGATGGGTCAGTCTTGCTGAGCCTTCATGCTCACTGCTTGTGTTTGAAGCTTTTGCAGGGTTCTAGGAGGAAGGGACTCCCGAGGAGGAGAAGGAACCCCCGGAAAGGAACCCTGTCGAGTGGGAGTCGTGCATGCCGCCGTGTTAGTGTGCGTGCGTGCTAGCAAGGACACGTTCACGGGCTGAACGTGAACTTGATCCGTAGTCTATGCCCGTGAGTGTAGACAGACCATATTTTGTTGTAAAAATGTTCATAAACCTGTTTATGTAATAAAACTTTGCTTCCGCTTTGTACCTTTGATGTGTGTTATCCGGTGCTGTGCAACGCAGCACCTCTCAGCGTGATCCTGGCTCGACAAGATCATGGGGTCGTGTTACCTAGACTCCAAATTTACTCTTTTTCTTTTAAAACCTTCTTTTTCATGCAGTTCAAAACATATCACGGTACTACATTTTCTCACCAAATTAAAATCCTATCCGGACTTATACCGGCATATACGTCTCAAGTGGTGGCACTAAAACGATCACTCACAAACGTTGTCTACACGACATGTACTAACGTGGTTAAGATACCTGCATAAAACTACTCAATAATTATGCACACATTGGTTTATCATTTCAGGCAGGTCCATATCATAGTAAAAACATGCGCCCCGTATCATTGCCATACGGGCCATCCTTGAGTCAAACCACGTCTCAAGGTACATGATCGGGTTATTCACCACCCAACGGGGGCTCCACACATTGCAAAGCACACCGGTGGAACATCGCTTTTGTATGCCTCATAGGACATGAAGAGTCCTAAAGAACACACTTCGTGTTACAAACCACACGATGGGGTCTCCTCCTCTTGCCCCTGGGTTTGCGCACTGGAGGCTAGTGCCATTCATATGTCTCTAAGACATGAAGAGTCTTAGAAAACATATTCACTTCACGTCCATTGCTGAACGGGACATCCCACACTACTTTCCTCGTACGGGAGAGCTAACCGAAATTGATCCGCTTTCAGTGGCGTTCCTTACCATTCTTACCTCCATGTAGGTGCGTCGTTACAGAATTGAAATACTGAATGATAACACACTGTTAGCTTGCCACCTTAAGTAACTATGTTAATAATACTCCTTATATGGGCATACTATATGTTCCTCACTTGTATACCTCTAAGTTTTCAAAATTATTCTCTTTTCATGCGTGCTATTCCCAATGCGGCTCTGATACCACGCTGTGAGGAGCCACGCCCGGGAATCGCAGTGGGTGGTGCCGTGCGGTGCGGCACCCAACAGCATGCACAAAAAGAGCCGATAAGAACATAACGGAACTATTTTTTACTCAACATAAGATCTTTTACAACATAAGTACACACGCAGCGGAAATTAAAAACTAGCTGGACAATCTAATCACTCTTGACCCTAACTATGCCGAAGAGAAGTTGTTCAGCCCGTGAACGCTTCCTACTAGCTTCACCAAAGAAAGGCAGCGGCTAGGTTTCCAGCAAGTGGAACGAACCGTGAGGTTCGTCGTCTCACCGAACAACCCTCTTCATAGCAGGCATCCTGCTACCTGCAAAAACAACTCAGAAGCAACCGTGAGCACTAAGGCTCAGCAAGACTTAACTGTCCATCCTAAACATGTAACTCTACATGCAAGGATAGTAAGACAATAGGAAGAGGTATTTGTGAAAATGAAGCTTGACTAAACTTGATCCTTATATTCAAATTCTTATAGCCTTCATTTTAGTGGTCCTCACGCCTCACAACACTGGAATTCCCCAATCAAACAAGAAACACTTATCCCGATGTTGCTAGACTAAGGTTTAATAGAAATTTAGTTGGCCCTATATCTACTTCAGTCAAGGTTCCAATGCAATGATTAATCCATAAACAGCAAGTTAAGAGACTTAGTTCCTCTTCTTACTACGTCACGGCGCAGTGGGCAAGTATGCTCAATACTCTTCCGCGAGCGACGGTGATTCGAATCAATAACAACCCGGAATACGCGATACATACACCCGCCTCGAAAGACTCTCTCAAGAGATCTTTCTTACGTTGTATGCAACAACCTTTCACACGACACCTCGACATAGAAAAACTTTTCACGCCAAGCAGGATGGTCCTCTACGCGGACATGTCGAAGTTGCCCGCTAAAGGATTTACACCTCCCGCCTTCTCAACGCCATTCCCACGCGAAGGATGAGTTTCTATATCACGGTCCATCGAGTTACATCAGTTTCATGGGTCCCATACCCCACTATATATCCGGTACAACTTAATCTTGTCCAGCAGGGCCACATACATATGGTCCTTAACCGACACGGACGGGGCTACAACCAACCTCCACATATGTCTTACCATCCTGGTCCAGGCCAAATGTGGTCTCAAGCATTGTCACACCCATCGCAGGTCGAGACCAACCTTGAGCGCTCCATCCTACAGTAACATCCCCGTCCCCATCTCATTCTCATGAGGGTGCTCTTATCATCAACCTCTCGCGAGTAACTCTATTACTCGATCTTTCTCGCGAGTAGCTTTTTACTACTCGACTTCTACCGAGCTAGCTACAACTTTAGCCTAGCATCTACAATGAGGCAAAGCCTACACTAAACCTTCTAATCAGGGATGTAATAGCCATGCCAGTGGGTTTCAATTATCCTAGACATAATGCACAATATCAAGTCTAATAAACATGATGTGAAGTAATGCAAAATTTAAGACTATAACGATATGCAAACCGGGGCTTGCCTTGCTCAACGGTTTTATTAGAAGCTAGGAGTTAGTCTTCCTCCGGAGAATCCGCCAAACTCGTCACGAGATGGAGATCCTCGCAGCAGAGTCGAGTCCTTGTCGAACGTCGACGTCACATGCTATTAAGATGATTTATGCACATGTATTCAAAAGCAATTTAGAAAATGATTCAAAACTGTTGTACCAGTTAAATCACACATAAGATAGATAAACAACAGCAAGGTTTCTGTTGTTGGATCTAAACCTTAGAGATGATGAAAGCTAGGTGAAAAGGAGATACTAATAATCACCATGTGATTAAGTCCATTATACGAACACTTAAACCTAAATGATGGTAGATCAAGTTCCAGAGGTCCAACGAAGCTGAGAATTTAACCACAGCTTCTATGGAAGCTATTTAGGCAGTGTGCGAAAATTGAGCTCATGAAATGGCTCAAGGTGATCACAATAATTCCTTATGCTATTTTCACAAATCTGCCTTTACCCCGTAGGTATTAAGCTTTCCTATGCTGAAAAGTAGACTTTTTGTGATGTAAAAAATGTCCTGAGTCCATAGGAATTGGTTTTACCATTTTTGGAGTTTCCTACATGGAGATATGGATTTTACAAAGAATGGTGAAAAGCTGAATTTGTCTTTGTTCATTTTCCCATTTTTCAGAGACATAAGTAATTAACACATCATTTGACCATGCAAATGAGGTCAAATGCATCTGAAATTTTTACTGGAATTCAAGGAATTTTGGAACAATGTCCTGTACAAATTTGGAAATTTTCCAATAAACAGAACTCCTGTACAAATTCATACAAGATTTTAGTTAAATGAATTAATGAGCCAAATCCAGGGATTTTCATAAACATTGGGCTGCACCCTTGGATAGTACTCTCTGAGTGGAATCCAACGAAATTTGCTTCACAATTTTTGGACACTCCTACACGAAGTTATGGCTCTCAAAAGTTTGTACTGAATTGGGAAAATCTGGAAAATGTTTAAATGTCGACAGTGGGTCCCACTAGTCATCCCTAACCTTCAGCCTCGCGCCAAACAGGGCAGTGGCGGCTCCCTCCGGCGAGGTCACCGGAAAGGAACTTACCAGCCACCTCTGGACCCCCTGCTGGCCGCCCCCCCCCCCATTTTCCCTACGTTGAACACGTTGGTGAGGTCGCCGGCGGCTGAAACTCGCCGGAAAACAGAGCGCACCAGGGGATCATGTAGAAGACCGACATGAGGTCTAAACAAGCTGGGGAGCGCTCTGAACCTATCGGCACCGTGCGCCCGATAGGGTCCAACGGTATACCCTCAAACAGAACTCGGATTCCTCACTCTACACTCAATTTCTTGGTCCAAAATCGATGGAGGTGTTCTAGGCAGTTAACATCCTGTGTGTGAAGTTTGAAACCCAACAAACACGATTTGAGGACGAATTTTACAATTCCTTACCTCAAGGTCAGTTTCTGCCGCCTGGGAGAAAAACTTGAAATTCTCCCTCTGTGATCAATGGCTAGGGCTGAGCTTCGGAGGTGAGCAACTAGACTTGTAGGTGCACCGATGGGGTGGCTTGTTTGGGCGTGATCACTCCTGGTTTGGGCTGTCCACGGCGATCAGTTCCGGCTCCTTCAGTTTCAACTCGGGGGCAGTGGCAAACAAACTGTTTCTAGGCGCAAGAAAGCATGGATCACCCGGGTGAGGTTGCTAGATGGCTAGAGCACTCATCGGCGAACCCTTTTGCTGTTGTAAGCTTGGGCAAAGAGAGTTCGGTGGTGGCTGTGTGATCAGGCAAAAGAACAGAGCACCGCTGTGTTCTTCTCGGGAGAGCAACGCACGGGAGAAGACCACCGAGACTGAGATCGAGCTGGGAGAGGCAAATTATCCTGGTGGCACTCGCTGGTGATCAGGACGAGGAGGAGTCGAGCAAGAAGGAGCTGGCGTCGGCCGACGGGAGGTGGCGCGCGTGCGCTGTCCGCGTGATACAGAGAAGACTTCGGGTTGAAGTCTACTGACATGTGGGCCCCAATTCTCCCCACTTATCTCCTAATTCCGTTTCAAATAGCAAATGAGCTCCAAATTCGATCAAACTTGGAGGATAGGTGAAAAGAATTATGAGGCATTCAAATCTGAAATCATATTTTGAAATTGAGTTTGTTTGGTTCAAAATTCAAATCCAAGTTTGAATTTGAACGTGCCCTCATTTAATCCTCGGAATAAATAGTATATGAAACCTAAAATACTCCAAATTTGAAACTTAGTCTCTTGAATACATGAGAAGTGCATCTATGATCTCATATATAGGCCTTTGGACAATCTGAATAGGAATCCTGTCAAAAGATCCAAAATGGTGTTTAAATTTCCTCCACTCTCCTCATAGAGAAGGTGCACATGAGTTAGAGTTTTTGGGAGTGTAATTCTTTCCCCTAGGTTAACATGTGTTGAGCATGGGCTAGAGAAAATTTTTAACTCCCTCACCTGTCCATATTTGTGTTCACCATTTCAAGTGACACAATTATAGTCTTTCTTTGCCTTAACTTTGTTTCATATGTTGAAATCAAACTTTACAAATGTTAGGGCTGTTACAAGAACTAATCAAAGATTATTAGATTGAGACTCATTACCACCCCGGCAAAGCGAATGTCGTTGCCGACGCGCTGAGTCAGAAATCACATGTCCATAACCTGACCATTACACCGGTGGAGGAGGAAGAGCCGAGTTTATACTTGGTTCCTTATGGATCACTCTACAAACTTGCCCTCATCCCTACCATTAGGGAGGAGATCATTGCAGCTCAGAAAGTTGACAAGGGCATGGCACATCTCCGGAGCCGGATAAACAACGGGGACATTCAATGTTTCCGGAAAGATGATGAGGGGACGCTGTGGTTCAAAGACCGCATAGTCGTACCCCGGGATATGGAGCTGAGAAAGAAGATTCTTGATGAATCTCAGTTGTCTAAATACTCCATTCATCCAGGCAGCAACAAAATGTACCAAGATTTGAAAAAAAAAATTGGTGGACACGGATGAATCGGGAAGTGGCTAAGTACGTATCCGAGTCTGATACGTGTAGACGAGTGAAAGCTGATCATATGAGGAAATCAGTGCTGCTGCAATCCCTGAAAATTCCAGCATGGATGTGGGAAGATGTGAGCATGGATTTCATTGTGGGGTTACCCCTGACTTCCAACAAGCATGATTCCATTTGGGTAATCATTGACCGGTTAACCAAGTCGGCTCACTTCATTCCCGTGCATACACATTTCCATGCCAACAGATAGGCGGAGTTGTATATTGCAAAAATCCTATGCTTGCATGGAGTACCCAAGACCATAGTCTCAGACCGAGGGGCACTATTTGTATCTCGTTTCTGGGAGCAGTTGCACGCTGCTTTGGGTACTAAGCTGATTAGAAACTCCTCCTATCACCCTCAGACAGATGGACAGACTGAGAGGGTGAACCATGTACTAGAATACATGTTGAGAGCGTGTGCCATCCACCATGGTAGAAACTGGGATAATCATCTACCATTGGCGGAATTCTCGTACGACAATGACTATCAAGCGAGTATGAAGATGGCACCCTATGAGGCTCTCTACGGTCGTAAATGCCGCACCCCATTAAACTGGTGTGAGTCCAGTGAAAGGGTCACGTTCGGGGTTGATGTGGTGAACGACGCCGAAGAGCGCGTTCGGATGATTCAAACCAACTTGAAGGCCGCTCAATCCCGGCAGAAAAGCTACGCTGATAATAGGCATAGGACACTGCACTTTTACGTGGGGGACACGTGTATCTCTGATGAAAGACGTGCACCAGTTCGGCGTGAAGGGGAAACTCGCTTCCCGATTCATTGGACCCTATGCTATCGCCGAGAAGTGTGGACCAGTGGCGTATAGACTGAAGATACCGGCATATCTCGCTGGTATTCACGATGTTTTCCATGTTTCACAACTACAAAAATGTATGAAGTATATGGCTGCTGTTCCCGTCGAAGACATTGGCGAGCTGCAACCGGACTTGACGTATGTTGAATATCGGGTGTCAAATATTGATGAGAAGGCTCAGACCACACGTAGCCGAACTCTGTGGTTCAACAAGATACTGTGGAGTAACCACACCGCCGAAGAAGCGATGTGGGAGAGCGAGGAGTTCTCGCTCAAACTACCCAGATTTCATGGCGTCTCATGACGGGTAATCTCCTCTCACATTGTCGTCTCTTTTTTTATAATCTCGGGACGAGATTCTTTTAAGGGGGGAGGAATGTAAAAGCCCAAGAAAGTGACTTGCAAAGAAATGTTCATCACCTCACAACACCACAGCTCATGTTGTGGATATCTCATCAACACTTGTGAAGAGCAAGTAAACACCATCAAAAGGGGTGATTAGAGGGGAAAGCCCTAATTTTAAGAAATAGGGGTCATACACATAAACATGAAAGTTTGAGCTCACCCCTAGACCTTAAATGGTCTTGGGAAGGCTCAGGCCAAATTTCATGCAAATCCAATACGTTTTGAGGCACTTTTTAGACATTTGAAAAAGGGGCCAATTTGAATGCAAATTCAAATTGCAGCCACTTTAACCACTTGAATTCAAAACTTGGATTCATATTCAAACTCAGCACATTTTTCTGAGTTAGTCTACCAATTTCCAACTCCGGGGCTCACACGTGCCCTTTGCATCCTCCCTTTATAGTTTGTGCTTCCTCAAGCATATCAACGGTAAACGGGCAAGCCACATGCCCTTGGCCCTAAGGTCAGCCCTCGGGCTGCCATGTGCGCTTGAGCTCCGGAGCCAACGCGTACCTTGGGCTTCGGCGCGAAGCCTCCCAGCTGAGGTGGAACCCGGAGCTTCCACTCATGACCTGGCTCAGAGCCTCCTCCCCGCTGAGGATAGCTCCGGGGCTCACAAGTGCCCTGTGCATCCTCCCTTTACAGTTTGTGCTTCCTCAAGCATATCAACTGTAAACGGGCAAACCACGTTCTCTTGGCCCTAAGGTCAGCCATAGGGCTGCATGTGCACTTGAGTTCTGGAGCCAACGCATTCCCTTGGCTCCGGTGCGAAGCCTCCCAGCTGAGGTGGAACCCGGAGCTGCCACGCATCGCCTAGCTCCGAGCCTCCTCCCCGCTGAGAATAGCTCCGGAGTTCACACGTGCCCTGAGCATCCTCCCTTAACAGTTTGTGCTTCCTCAAGCACATCAACTGTAAACGGGCAAGCCACGTGCCCTTGGCCCTAACATAATACCTGGGGCTGCCATGTACGCTTTAGTTGCGGAGCCGATGCGTGTCCCGGGCTCTGGTGTGAAGCCTCCCAGCTGAGGTGGAACCCGGAGCTGCCACGCATCTCCTTGATCAGTTTTGGTTTCCGTGTGATGGCTCCATTGTACTTTGCACCAACGGATTACTTTGTTCCTCGTGACCCTTTCCTTTACGTCCAAGATTTTGATGGGATGTTCAGCATAGGTTAGATCCTCTTGAAGCTCTAGCTCATCCATCGGTACTTGTTCTTCTAGTACTCTTAAGCACTTCTTGAGCTGCGATACGTGAAATACATCGTGCACGTCCGATAGGTGTGTTGGTAGCTCTAGTTGATAGGCTACCTCTTCTCGCTTGTCCAAAATCTTGAATGGCCCGATATATCGAGATGCTAACTTGCCTTTGACATTGAACAATTGTTGGCCTCGGATAGGCAACACCTTAAGATATACAAAGTCTCCAACTTCGAACGTCAAACTCCTTTGCCTATTGTACGCATAGCCTTTTTGTCATGACTGAGCGGCCTTCAAGTTTTCACGTATTGTTTGGTCTTGCTTTTCTGCGTCTTGCTGCACTTTGGGTCCAAATACTTGCCTTACCAATTTTCATCTCCATTTGAGTTCAGATCGGCAGGAGCTAATTTGAGCAAATTCAAACCGAATTTGAATTTCAGCCTCACATATGCTCAAATTCCTTCAAACCCAATGTCAATTTGAATCATTCAAATTCAGAGACCCAAACATGTTGTTTGATCAAGTTACCAGGGACAAGGGGGTCACACAAATTAAGAGCAGTAAGAATTTAATTTTGGAGGACAATTTTGGAGCCTGTGGGCACTCCTGTCAGCCACACTGGATTGCAAACCGACTGAACTCAGTGTACTCGGTTCCCACGCGCGCAGTGAGAGGGCGGCGCGGTGACTTCACGCCGAAGGCCACCGAGCGGCGCCGGCCAGCTCCTGCTTCGGTGGGGGAGGTGGCTCAACAGGTGTTGTGCGCTCCACTGGCTTCAACTGGCTATAAAAGGCACGAGATCGGCCGGCGAGCTCCTCTTTCGCGCACCTCCGTAAACGGCCGCCTAGCCGACTGGGTTCTGATCCCGTGCAAACCGAGCTACGATCGTTCTCTGCCCTCGACGTCCATAGCAAATCAGAGCGCTAGCTTGTCCTCAAGCTCACCGCGCTAACCGTTTCAAGGTTCGACCTTCGTGTGCAAAGAATTTCCCAGTTTGGGATTGGGAGCTAATTTCAGGACCCGATTAGGTTTAGGAGAAATTTGGGAGGATCGTCGTGTAGGAGGGCAAACAGAGCTCAGAAATGGCACCTAGAGGTTCTTGCGCCCCTCCTCGATCAAAAACCGGAAAGAAACCACCGCCGGAACCATAGGTTCACCGAGGAACAGCTCGGCGGAAGAGGGGGTCGCCTGTGAGGTCCGGTTTGCTGGCTGTTTCGGTCCCAACCGAGGTCATGCCGAGCTTCCCGAGGCTTCCCTGAACGTGGTGACGCAATTAGCGCGCGAAGGGGGTGGTTAGGAGGATGGGAACACGTTGCCGATGTTGCACAGAGACATAGCGCTCGTCACCGGCGAGCTACGGTGGTTAGCCGGCGGCGGCATGGTGTCCAGCGTGTTCAGCATCCGAAGTTACGTGGGGGCGGCAAGTCTCACCGTCCCCGGCGAGCTAGGTCACCAGGAACGCCGACCTCGCCGGAGCTCCAGTGGCTCGGGACGGCCACAGTTCCCACGTGTCAGCAGCTGAGTTAAGCGCGCGTGAGAGCACGGTTAGTTTAAATTAAACGGGCAGGCCCCGCTGTCAGTCTCCGGTTGAGCACGGGAGACGATTTTCTGTAGGAAAATAATTCAGTGATCAGCCCAAACTTTAGAAATTCATAACTTGGGTTAGAAGTGTCCAAATCCAGTGAACCAAATTTTGTTGGATTCATCTCTTCGAGTACTATCCAGCAAAACAAGTTTCAGCTCATGAAACTTAATAGTTATCCAGAATTAATTCCCTAAAATTTAACTGTTATGAATTTTATCTGGAGAATTACTTGGTGGAAAATTCTGAAATCTGGCTGGGAGGTTCATTAGAAAACCTTTGTGACCCAGTAAATTTTTCAGAACCATCCAAGTTTATTTAGTCCCCCTAATAGTGTGATTAATTGAACTGCCCTGAGAAAAAGAAAATGTACAGAAACATTTTTCAGATTTTCTCAATTCTTGTTTAGGGCATAACTTCATATAGAATTCTTCAAATGACATGAAACAAATTCTATTAGAACCATCTCAAATTCTAGTTTCCAGAAAGTAATGGTTGGAACCATGAAAATCCCTGGAATCCCATAGAGGCTCTACTAATGACCAAGTAGGCTTTTATTTGTACAAGGCTCAAATGAACGCTGTTTCGAATGAAACTTGGTCAGGACTCTGGTTAGCACCCCACCAAGCCACTATAAAAATTTAAGAGCTAAAGGGGAGGGCTAGCTAGAGTTATGGTAATTACATGTTCAGTTCAAAACTTTGCATTTAAATTGACATATAGTATATCGTTTACGTGTAGTAGCTTAAGGCGAGGAGACCCCGCAAGTGCTCGACTTTCTCCTTCAGGACGAATCCATAAGCACTCACCAGCAGCAACAAGGCAAGCCCCAGTTTGCATTAACAAATTTTATAAGTTTTGCTTTATGAATACGTAGTATGAAGTATGGGTGTGCATTATGTGTAGGATGGATGAAACCCCAATTGCATAACCAGAATTTTCCTACGAGAGTGAGGGTAGTGTATAAGACCACGAGTAGACAGGCTATGCTTAATGATTCATAGAACTTCGGTACATGTCAAGTAGTTGGAATCTACTCCCATGTTTAGGCTTTGGGACTCACGGGATTGGTTTGAGTGATGTGAGATCACTTTAGTAAGAAAATGAGACTAGGCAGGGACTAGGGCGCAGCAAGACGAAGTCTTGTGTGCACATCCCTGTCCGTGTCGATTGAGGACCAATCCATGTGCGGCCCACACCAATCAAGTTTTAATGTACAGAATGCATATAGGATATATGGGCCCCGGTAAACTGATGTAACCTATACCTCCGGGCGTCGAGGCATAATGCACCGATTTATAGGTGTAGGCTGAGGGCAGCAAGGTGGAAATCTGCTAACGGGCATAGAGAGATGCTCCGTGTAAGGAACCTCCTGCTCGTTTCGGTGTGACCGGTTCGAAGTTTGGGATGTTTGGTGAAAGGTTGTCCCTTACGACATCGAGTGAGCGTGCTGTGCAGCTCCACGGATGGGTGTACGTGACGTACTCTTCGGGTGTCCCTGCAGGCGTATATCGAGTCAATTCGCCATCCCTCGCGGTGATGAGTACCACTTGGTCACTGAGTCGTGACGTAGGTTAATATATAAAATGTGATGATTCAATATTGCTGTTATGATAAAATTGTATTGCTACATGTGTGCCACCAAATATTGCTCGCAAAATTTCATATTCATGAACTGTTAACTTGTGGCTAAAAGATGAACTAAGAATGAACTTGTAGGTGTGTCCATTTGCTGCAAATTACCATCCCATTGTCGTTGTAAACTGCATGTAGAGTTTCATGCCTAGGTGAGTCGGTTAAGTCTTGTTGAGCCATCGTGCTCACGGTTGCTGCTATAAGTGTTTTTCAGGTGATGACTACCCCACGGACTCAGGTTACGAGTCCACAGGCGAGGGATACCCTCCGTCGGGGACCAAGGCTGAGTGGCAGACGTACACGCCGCGCTGAGCTGAGGAGTGCAGCTAGTGTGGGTTGCCCATAGGGCTGGGAAACCGACTTTTGCTAGGTAGATGGTGTGAGTTGTATAAACATAGCTTCCGCTTTTGTAATCCCATTTCTAGTTTGTAACTGAAGTCTTGTACAAGTTTGTACATATTCAGTTGGTTTTCTATGTAATACAATGTTGTTCTTATGATGTGTGCTATTGGGTGTCGAATCATGCGGCACTACCCTCTGCGATCCTGGATGCACGGATTCCGGTCCGCCACAGTTCCTAGGACACATCATCTCCGAGGGAGGAGTATCGGTTGATCTCGGAAAAGTGTGAGATGTTCTGAAGTGGAACCAACCACAGAATGTGAGGGATATTCGGAGTTTCTTTGGGATGGCTGGATACTACCGCCGGTTCATCAAGGATTTCTTCAAAATAGTGAAGCCTATGACTGAATTGCTAATGAAGGGGAAAGCATTTCAGTGGACACCAGCGTGTCAAGAAAGCTTTGAGGAGCTAAAAAAGAGATTAACCACAGCGCCGGTTTTGGTATTGTCGGACGTAAGCAGGAGCTTCGACATATATTGTGACGCATCAAGACAAGAGCTTGGATGTGTGCTTATGCAAGGAGGACAAGTGGTAGCCTAGGTATCGAGACAACTAAAGAAACATGAGCTGAATTACCCCACACATGACTTGGAACTTGCAGCCGTGGTACATGCTTTGAAGATTTGGAGGCATTATATCCTTGGCAGCCGATGTGAGATCTATACGGATCACAAAAGCCTCAAGTATATATTCACGCAAACGGATCAGAATTTGAGGCAACGTCGATGGTTGGAACTCATCAAGGACGATGATGTTGGAATCAACTATCACCCCGGAAAGGCCAATGTAGTAGCTGATGTGTTGAGCTGAAAAGGAGCATGTCACCAACTCACGGTTCGGGAGCTTCCACCAGAGCTACCCAAGGAGTTCAAACGGTTACATCTCGGGTTCTTGAACGAGATGGAGGTGATAGAACTGAACTCCTTGCTGGAACAATAGATACAAGACGGCCAAGCAACGGATGAGGAAATCAAGGAAATCAAGGAAAGAATCTGACGAGGCATAGAAAAGGATTTCAAGGAAGATGAGAAAGGCACGCTTTGGTTAGGGAAAAGGATTTGTGTGCCTAACGTGAAGCACATTCGCGATGCGACATTAAATGAGGCACATGACTCACCTTATTCCATACATCCCGGCTCTACAAAGATGTAGAAGGACCTGAAAACTTGCTATTGGTCGAAAGGTATGAAAAGGGACATAGCTTAATATGTTGCCTTATGCGACACGTGCCAACGAGTGAAAGCCAAACATCAAAGACCCGCTGGATTGTTGCATCCATTAAAAGTACCCGAGTGGAAGTGGGAAGACATCAGCATGGATTCATTGTCGGATTGCCACGTGCTTAGTCGGGTTACGACTCTATTTGGGTTATTGTGGACCGATTGATGAAAACAGCCCATTTCCTTCCTGTTAGAACCAAGTACACCGTCGCCCAACTAGCCGAGCTGTATATGGAGCAAATCATGTGTCGCCATGGAGTTCCGAAGAGGATAGTTTCAGATCGA
Organism: Neostapfia colusana; assembly: GCA_030760725.1. Taxonomy (NCBI): domain Eukaryota; kingdom Viridiplantae; phylum Streptophyta; class Magnoliopsida; order Poales; family Poaceae; genus Neostapfia; species Neostapfia colusana. Next base: position 93,943,510 of record JASWHV010000007.1, on the reverse strand, counting down.
GGTTCTCAATTTACCTCTACGTTCTGAAAGAAGCGGCATGAAGCCATGGGTACACGGCTGAATTTCAACTCCGCTTATCACCCGCAAACCGACTGGCAAACTGAGAGGACAAATCAGATTTTGGAAGACATGTTGAGATCTTGTGCCTTGAAACATGGGCGTAGTTGGGATAGTGTAAAAGTCCCAAAACTTGTAAATAGAAAACTTGAGCTATGAATAAAGTTGAGTTTATATGCAAGAAATGGGACTTACAAAAACTTTTGTATACTCATGAAAGTGTTGGCATGTGCAATACAACTTGAATTTCAGTTTGAACTAAGAGGTGCACTTCAAAAAGAAGAAGGGCATTTTCAAAAGAGAAAGAAATTCAAAACTGTTGTTTGAAAAAGGGTATTTGCAATAGCCAACTCAAGAATCAGAGAACATATTTGAGTTCCTCAGGTCCAAATTATGAGGGAACCAAATTTTGGGCAAATTTGGAAGTGCTTTGATATCAATATGAAAGGAACTTGAAAATTTCATCCAAATTTGAATTTCAAATTTGAAACTGAGGCACAACTTGTCAAATTAGCAAATGGCTCTTAAATTTGAGCTCCATAGAGTGAACTTTGCACATGCCAAGAATTTTGGAGATATTTAGGAGGGAAGTGAGTGGGACCCACTTGTCAGTTAGAGGAGGAGACTTACTCCCGAAGGAAATTTCTTCTCTGTTCCCACTCGAACCGGTGGCCGCCGAGCAGAGCGCGACACCGCGGCAGCACTGCTGCCACCTCCCGGCGCTGTCGATCAGACTCAGCCGATATTACCCACGAACGGCTGTCGCACGTAGGGAAAACTGATCACGCTTTTCCCCCTCCTGTGTCTGCTGCCATGAGCGCCGTTTCTCCCGCAGCTACCGCGCCCCATCGGAGCAGCGACGCCCGGCCGCCTCGGCAGCTCTCACGCTAACCTGAGCTGCCCCGCGACGTCGCCGGTTCGTCCTCGAGATTTTGGGCCCGAGGGACAGCCATTTTCTTCTACGGGGACGCGGCACAGAGCTCGGTTTCTTCAGCGACGCCACTGTGAGCCGCCGGCCAGAAGAACGTGTCGCCGGCCGCCACAGGGCTTCTCCCACCCAGCTACAAAAGCAAAAAAGTGCGCCTGTAGACCTTCTCGCTTCACAACAACGCCGGCAGCGTGTCATGAACCGTGCTCGCCGGAATTCCAGTTTTGCCGACGACATACGATAATAGCCGAGAGGAGAAACTCGGCGAATTCGTTTCACACGTCGAACCACTCCTCACACGACGTAGCATACACCTTCTATACCCCCGTGCGCGTTCATAGGATCAAGAACCACCGAGAACCATCGAGCAGAGCCGCTGTTCATCGAGTTTTTCTATTTTAGCCGGATTTTGACCTAGGCCGACGGTGAGGTCATATTTCCGGCGAGTTCCAGCGGGATCAGCGGTTGGGTCTGTGTTCTCCTCGGTGCGGTGGTGCTGTACGCGCAAACGGCTACTTGTTTTGTGTAGTATCACGCCCTGGCGACATCGCCGGAGTGGCCACCGCCACTGTCGCCGTTGCACTTAGGTTTCCGGCCACCTTCGATCGGAGGTAAGGCCAGCAACGTGTTCCTCATGCGAAACCATGCAGTAGCGGCAAAAATCAACAAGTTTCAAGGACCGGAACCCCTTCCCGGCGAGGTCTCCGGCGAGCCCGGCGGCGGGGTCGCGCGGGAGCCGGAGGAAGACGAAGACGGGGGCTGGCCCATTGAATTTAGCCTAGAGGAGGGGTGAATAGGCCTTTAAAGAATTCCTGCACACTTAATAAAGTTATCAGAAACTTGACTGACCGGACTAGTCCGGTTGTGTGTGCGGACTAGTCCGGTGTGCTGAATTATTTGAGTTAATTAAGTGTGTCTCACAAATTTAATCTTTTAGCAGCGGAATGAGAACAACAGTTTTTATAAATTAAATTTATTGTATGGATGCACGTGCAAACTTGTAAGGAACTCAAACAATGACTAGCAAACTAGTGATCTAATGTATCAAAATGTAAAACAAATGAGAGACAAGAGACACGAATTTTTACCGAGGTTTGATCTCACCAAGAGATCTACGTCCTCATTGAGGAAGCTCACACAGAGCCGGGTTCCCAACCCTTTCCCTCTTCAAGTCACCACAAAGGCCGACTTGACTCCACTATCACGGGTAATCACTGAGTTTGTGGGGCAACCTCACACGTTGAGGGCTCCCACAAGAATTACAAAGAAGGTGATCAAATACACTCAAAAAGATTACAATGCAGAATATGAGTGTAGAGAAATCAAACCCCAAGAGCTCACAACGAAAGAACGACGATCTCTCAATCCCAAATCCAAGTATTTGATTGATCTTGGCCTTTTTGCACCTTAGATGTATGGGGAGATGTGTTTTTTGGCTCTTGGGTGAGGTGGCGGCGCTAGGGTTCAAGTTTTTGACAATATGTGTCGTGTCCCTTTGGGGAAAAGACAAAGGACCTCTTTTTATAGGCTTTCCCAAAAAGTTACTGTTGTTAAACCTACTACCGGACTAGTCCGGTATATGTTCGGACTTGTCCGGTCTACTTCCAGTGGGTTAACCGAACTAGTCCGGTCCACAAACCGGACTTGTCCGGTGCTATGTGAAATGGGGTTTCAGAAACTTCAGCGGACTAGTCCTGTCGCTTGGATGGACTAGTCCGCAGTCCTCTAAAGAGGACAACAGAGACATGACCGGACTAGTCCGGTCTAAAACCGGACTTGTCCGGTTGCATTCCAGTGAGCTGACCGGACTAGTCCGGTTCACAAGGAGGACTAGTCCGGTGCACTATGTTTGCGTCTTCCAGAAAGTTAAATGGACTAGTCCGGTCCATGAACGGACTAGTCCGGTTTTCAGTGGATTTTAGTTGATTTTTAAACCCCTTACCCTTATTCAAAGTCATGAGCTCTTGGGATGTGTCTCTCACACACACCCTATACATTTTCATCTACTTTGTTCTTCCAAATTCCACTAAAGTCTTTCTTTTCGGGCACCACTCTATTTTTCATCTTTTTGTGCCCACCTAGCTAGTTCACTTAGTTTGTCCTGGAATCATTTCGTTAGGATCTCATATGCTTGTCATCAATTAGCCAAAACCCACAAGGGATTTCCTAGATGCACTTTCAATCTCCCCCTTTTTGGTGATTGATGACAACCATTTGAGATATCACAATTGAGAATAAAAGGTTGATTTTCATAACGTGTGCACATATGAGAATAATAAAGAATTCACAAAAAGCTTCTCACATATGCACACACCTTATGGTGGGGTGCCTAACAAGTGTGTGATAAACAAAATGTGATAGAATAAAGACAAACAATAGTGAACATATAGTGCATCACACATAAGAAAAGAAATAGTGCATTACAAGATTTTAAAATAGGTACATGTCCTTGACCACAAAAGAGCTTAATAACTAATACTAGATAGAAATAGTCCAAATCTAATCTCAATCTTCCCTAATCTCAATCTCTCCCCCTTTGGCATCAAGGCACCAAAAAGGGAAAAAATTGAGGGGAATCACTCATCGCTGCCTCCTCCGTCAGTCTCAGTCTGATCTTCATCTTCAGCATCCACGGGAGCAGGATCTTCCTCTGAGTCCTCGGAGGCGGGCGGTGATCCAACGGGCTCAATCTCAAGCTTTGCACAAATAGACTTGATATTGGCATTGATGTACTGTTGATGTTTCTTCCTTGCAAGCTTTTCTTTGTGCTGCCTGTCTTCGATCTTACGGCAGCAGGCAAAGATGGAGGAGAGCATCTTGAGGATGCCGCTGGATGATTCTTGGGCAGATGGAGATCCAGGAGGAGCAGCTGCAAATCTAGTGTCATCATGAGCTTGCTTTGATCTCCTCTCCACTGGTGGAGAGGACGGGGCAGTTTGAGCCGGAGGGAGAGTGTACTCGGTGGGTTTTTGCGGATTCAACCCCGTATGCTTGACATCCTTGACAAACTCGAGTCCCGTCACTTTCTCAATCATGTACATGATATACGGTGCGTATCCACAGGACCTATTGGGGGTAATTGAGATGTTCACGATGTCGTTGTAAATATACTCAAAGACATTGAATGGTCTCCTTCCACTGATGACCTTCATGAGAGTCCTCAAAGTCCCTTGTATAGTTCCCGCATCTCCATCCTTCGGAGCTATAGTCTTTCTCAAGACTCTGTTTAGGACCACAAAGAAGGGCTTTAGATATTTGATGGTGGGAGGAACATATGGCATCCTTGTGTCATAGAGAAATTCAAGTTCCTCCTTCTCCAGGGGTTTTAGATTATGAATGACCAGTTCATGATCCAAAGTGTGTTGGAGGTGAAGAATCCTAGCAAATTCATCATACGTGACACTATACCTTGAACCATGAGTCATCCAAGTAAGACTGTCTCCATCATCCCGAGCAAAATAGAGAGTGGAGTAAAACTGGGTAATTACTTCATTGTTCTAGTCATACTCAAAGGATAGCAGGTCCGTCAGACTGTGCCTCTCTAACGCCTCCACCATCTCACGAAAGGCAGGATACCTCTTCGACTTCAGATATTCAACATTTAGCCACTGACTCTCTACTAAAGGGTTCTTCATCTTCATGTACACATGCTCGTAGTAGTAAGCATGGAAGTTGCTCCAGAACCCTGGATCAGAGCATTGCTTAGGTCGGTCATACACTTGAATCTTCCTGAAATTATCAGCTAGCTCACTCCCTTTTCCAGTGAAATCCTCACTTGAAGGCTGCCTATTGCGGTGAATAGGGTTTTTCATCTTCAAGGGCCCAAGGGGACCACTAGCAAGTCCCTTCCCTTTATTGAGGATTCTTTTTGGCCCTGACGAGCCCTCAGCAGCATCTTTCCTTAGAGGACTTTTGCCAATGACTTTCCTCTTCTTAGGTTGATTGTCATCGGAGGGTGGAGAGTGGACATTGACATCATGTCTCTTCTTCATAACTCTCTCCTTGGTCCTCCTCACTTTCTCGCGTTGAACGTCTTCATCAATGTGAAAGGAGCTGTCATCTGAGCCTGAAGACATGGTGCCTGATAAGGAGTTCAAGGATTAGATGCAAATGGACTCATTATCGACTTCAAATGGGAACGTAGGGGTTCAACTGTCAGAGGCCGGACTTGTCCGGTTTCAGAGTGCGGACTTGTCCGGTGGACCGGACTTGTCCGCCTCTGTGCGCCGGACTAGTCCGGCCTGGCATAAGAACCCTAATGTTTCATTTGAATCAAATCTCCTATCTAAGGGCACAAGATTAGGAACATGGTAGGAATACATCTATTGAGGCAATGTACATCCTTTTGAAATCAAAGAAAACTAGCTAGATCTAGAAAAGTTGAGATTTTGGTTTAAAGGGGGAAATTTACCAAGATTTAAAGATTCGCGTCGAAGAAGTGGAAATCAGTCTGGATGAGTCCGGAGGAAGGAGACCACTCGTCAAGGGGAGTCTTTCTCGCGGAGAAAAACTCGATTTTGAGGGTTCAACCAGAAAATCACTTTGAGGGCTAGGGTTTGGAAGAGGAGAGGGAAAGCAAGTCTAATGAGGGGTGAGGGAGAGATCTGGGCCGGCCAAGTGCTTCTATATGCGACTGACCGGACTAGTCCGGTCATGGTAGCGGACTAGTCTGGTACCCCTGAATTAACCTAACTGTGGTCTATCCGGACTAGTCCGGTCGACAACCGGACAAGTCCGGTTCCAGCAGACTTGATGCAGATAATAGAGTTTAGAGGTGATCCAAGGACACTAATTTTGCAAATAGTCTTGGTGATTACGACCAGTAGGCAATCAGCAATCAAACAATTGTCATAATCATCAAGATTTCTTCATAAAAATAGTTTTCTGAGTAGAAAAGCAGAGGAGGAGCATTTTTAACAATACAGAGGAAAATTTGAAGTTGCAACCAGGTATGCAATGTTTCAAGCCACATTTCGAGAGTCAAGAATGTTTAGCTCATTTCTTAGTTCACAGAACCTTTTCTCATCTAATGGTTTGGTAAAAATATCCGCAAGTTGTTTTTCTGTCCTAACATGTGAAATAGCAATGTCACCTTTTAATGAATGATCTCTAAGAATGTGATGACGGATATCTATGTGTTTAGTTCTTGAGTGCTCTACAGGGTTGTGTGCAATCTTTATAGCACTTTCATTATCGCATAGAAGCGGGATATGGCTTAGATTGTAGCCATAGTCCCTAAGAGTTTGTCGCATCCAAAGTAGTTGCGCACAGCAACTACCGGCTGCAACATACTCCGCTTCCGCTGTGGAAAGAGCAATGGAGTTTTGCTTTTTAGATGACCAAGAAACTAGGGACCTACCAAGAAATTGACAAGTCCCTGACATGCTCTTTCTATCGACTTTGCATCCTGCATAGTCGGCGTCGGAATACCCTATCAAGTTAAACTTGGATCCTTTGGGATACCAAAGACCCAAGTTGGGTGTGTGTACAAGGTACCTTAGGATTCTTTTTACAGCAATTAAGTGACACTCTTTAGGTGCGGCTTGAAACCTTGCACATATACAAACACTAAGCATAATATCTGGCCTAGATGCACATAAGTATAGTAAGGAGCCAATCATGGACCGATATACCTTTTGGTCCACATTTGGACCGTCTTCATTGAGGTCGAGATGTCCGTTGATGGCCATGGGTGTCTTGATGGGCTTGGCTTTGTCCATATTGAATTTCTTGAGAATGTCTTGTGTATATTTAGTTTGGCTTATAAATGTACCTTCTCTCAGTTGCTTCACTTGAAATCCCAAGAAGAACTTCAATTCACCCATCATTGACATCTCGAACCTGTCTGTCATTATTTTGCTAAATTCTTCACAGAAGGACTTGTTAGTGGATCCAAAGATAATGTCATCAACATAAATTTGACATACGAATAAATGATCATCAAAATGTTTTTTAAATAGTGTATAGTCAGCTTTACCAATTTTAAATCCATTTTGAATCAGAAAATCTCTAAGGCACTCATACCAGGCTCGAGGAGCCTATTTGAGGTCATAGAGAGCCTTACGCAGTTTATAGACATGGTTGGGATACTCCTGATCTTCAAACCCCGGTGGCTGCTCCACATAGACTTCCTCCTTTATCGGACCATTGAGAAAGGCACTCTTGACGTCCATTTGATACAACTTAAAATTATGGTGAGTAGCATATGCCAATAAAATGCAAATGGACTCAAGTCTAGCTACAGGAGCGAAGGTTTCATCGAAATCCAAACCTTCCACTTGAGAATAACCTTTGGCCACCAACCTCGCTTTATTTCTTGTCACTACTCCATGTTCATCTTGCTTCTTCCAAAAGACCCATTTGGTTCCAACGATGTTCGCCCTTGGTCTTTCCACCAGCTCCCACACTTCATTTCTTTTGAAGTTGTTCAGCTCCTCTTGCATTGAAATCACCCAGTCTGGATCCCTTAAGGCTTCTTCTACCCTGTATGGCTCCAGAAAAGACACAAAAGAATAGTGTTCACAAAAATTTGCAATTTGAGATCTAGTAGTTACTCCCTTAGCAATATCTCCAATGATATTGTTGACAGGATGGTCTCTTTGCACACACTAATGTACTCTTGGATGTGGAATTTGTATAGTTGCTTGTTCTTCATTGTCTTCATGTGTCATGTCTCCCCCTAGATCATTGCTTCCATGATCATCTTGATCTTCTTGACCTTCCTCAACCTGATGTTGTGTAGGAGCTCCCCCTTGATCATTTCTTCCTTGTTGAAGTTCGTCTTGTGTTTCCTCTCGTGGTAGGATATCACCAAGTGCCATTTTCTTCAGCGCTTCACATGGAGCTTCCTTCTTATCTAGCATAGACTTATTGACTTGCTCCACTTGTGAGCCGTTAGTTTCATCGAACACTACGTCACGCGCTACTTCAACAAGGCCAGACACCTTGTTGAAGACACGATAGGCGTAGGCATTCGATTCATATCCGAGCAAGAATCCTTCATCGGACTTCGAAGCAAACTTTGAGGCCCTTGGTTTCTTGTTCAGAATAAAACATTTGCAACCAAAAACTTTGAAATAGAAAACGTTAGGCTTTTTACCCGTGAGAAGCTCATATGGAGTTTTCTTCAGTAGTCGATGAAGGTACAACCGATTTGTGGCATGACAAGCGGTGTTCACCGCTTCTGCCCAAAATCGGTCTGACGTCTTGTATTCATCCAACATTGTTCTCACCATTTCGATCAATGTTCTGTTCTTTCTTTCGGCCACCCCGTTCTGTTGAGGAGAGTAGGGTGCCGAGAATTCATGCTTTATACCTTCTTCATTGAGATATTATTCAACTTGGGTGTTCTTGAATTCTGTCCCATTGTCACTTCTGATATTCTTTACGATTGACGAGAATTCATTTTGAGCTCTTTTCAAGAACTTCTTGAGGATTCCCTGAGTTTCTGATTTATCATACAAGAAAAATACCCAGGTAAATCTTGAAAAATCATCAACAATTACTAAACCATATTTTTTACCGCCGATGCTGATGTACGCAATTGGACCAAAGAGATCCATGTGGAGAAGTTCCAGCGGTCTAGCGGTGGTCATCACATTCTTGGCGGGGTGTGGTGCTCCAACTTGTTTTCCTGCTTGACAAGCGCTGCACGGCCTGTCTTTTTCAAAAACCACATCCTTAAGACCACGGATGTGACCACCTTTTAGAAGTTTCTGCAGATTTCTCATTCCATCATGGGCTAGCCGTCTATGCCACAGCCATCCCATGTTGGTCTTTGCAACCAAGCAAGTGTTGAGTTCGGCTTTATCTTTGTTGAAGTCAACAAGATAAGGCTTTCCCATCAACAATCCCTTGAATGCAATCGAGCCATCGCTTCTTCTAAAGACGGTCACACCCTCATTAGTGAATAAACAGTTGTAACCTTTGTCGCATAGTTGAGATATTGATAAAAGATTATAATCTAGAGAGTCTACGTGTAAAACATTAGATAAGGTGTGTTGAGAGGATATTTCAATGTTACCACTACCAAGGACCTTTCCTTGGCTGTTGTCTCCAAAGTATATACCTTCACTTGGATCCTTGTTGCACTCGTATTCCACAAACATACCTCTCTATCCGGTCATATCTAGCACCCACTTAGATCCGCCCGAGGAGTAAGCCTGCAAAATAGAATTATTTCTGGGTTTTAGGTACCCAAGCTTGCATGGGTCCTCTCAGGTTAGTCACAAGAGTCTTGGGCACCCACACACAAGTTTTCAAGTTCTTGTGGCGTGGCCCTGTATATTGAGCAATGACTTTTCCATACTTGTTTTTCATGACAACATAAGAAGCATCAAATGTATGGAACAGTGTTTGTAGCTCAGATTCATGGGATTTTTCTTTAACAAAAATGATCCTATTCTTAGCATGATTAGAAGTAGACATGTGTTTGTTCCTGTCAAAGCCAAGACCATCTTTGACATTGGGAGGTCTAGTGATCAAATATGCACTTCGTGCATATTTGATCTTCTCCTTATCAAAGATGCCGTTTTGAGAAGAATGCATGTCATGTGGGGTTGAAGCATTAGAAATTACATTCTTCTTACTAGTGAAAGTGCAGGTTCTTATTGTTGTCGAGCTCATGTCTTTGGAGGAAGAGCTCTTGGAGGAAGAGGAGTCACTTTGTTTGAGCGACTCAACTTGCACCTCAAGGATTTTGTTAACTTTTGACAAGTTAGAAAGTTCTTCCTTGATTGCAATGTGCGAGTCCTCTAACTTTGAGTAAATTTCCTTACTCAAGGCTAGCTCTAACTCAAGTGACTCATTCTTCTCTCTCTCAAGCTCAAGAAGCTTTTCAACTTCTTGATATATCTTCATCTCACGGATGAGCATATCTTCTTGTCGGTTGACAAGTTCCTCCTTTTCAATGATTTTGTTTGACAACATTTCCATTTTCTTTAAAGCAATTTAACTTAGCCCTCTAAACAATTCTTCATTGTCACTAGAGCTATCAAAGTCATCAATGGAGGAATTTAGCACAGGAGGAGTAAGTCGAACCTTTTTCTTGCCTTCCTTAGCCATAAGACAAATGTGGTTGTTCATGTCCCGTCCTCCCATATTCGGAAAGAGTGTGGCTCTCATAGTTGGTTTCTTGACTGCGAAAGTGGCCATCTCTTCTTCTTCATTGGAGGAGGACTCGTCGTTTGAGTCCCACTCCTTCCCAATGTGAGCTTGATGGGCTTGTCTTCTTTTTCTGAAAATTTTCTTTTCTTGAGATCTTGTTTCCTTCTTCTTTTTGTTTTCTTCATAAGTACAGTCCACCATGAAGTGACCATACTCTCTGCAGTTGTAGCAAGTGCGTCGAGCCTTGGATTTTCCCTTATCCTTGCTTTTGCCTTCATGTGAATTGTTGCCGTGTCTTCTCTTCATCATGTGTTTGAACTTTTTGATGAAGAGTACCATTTCTTCGTCATCAAGATCGGTGCTCTCGTCGCTTGTATCACCATCGTCTTGGTCTTCACGAGTTTCTTTGAGTTTGGATCTGCACGTTGCTTTGAGAGCAACTTCTTTCTTTTTAGAAGAGGTGAGCTCGGTTAAGTCTTTGACGTATTGAGCCTCTTTCTCCATCGTTTCATGATTTATGATCTTTCACAATAACTCATCAGGAGTCATTTTGTGAAACCCGGGGCTTTCTCTAATCATTGAGCAAAGTGTGACATTTCTTGGCATGAAGGCTCTTATCATCCTTTTGACCACCTCGTGATCAGTCCATTTCTTACTTCCATAGGCACGAATTTTGTTGATGAGTGCCTTCATCCGAATGTACATGTCTTGTGGTGATTCGCCTTCTTCAATAGCAAATCTCCCCAACTCTCCTTCTAGCATCTCAATTTTGGCTTCACGTACAGACCTATTTCCTTCATGAGCTGTCTTGAGGGTATCCCAGATTTCTTTTGCACTTTCTAACCCATCGATCATGGTGAATTCCTCTCTGCTTAGTGATGATGTGATCACGGCGACGGCTTGTGCGTTTCTGTGAATCACTTGTTCTTGTTCTGGAGTGAGTTCATCATCCGTGTCCGGAATATTAATGCCTGTGCAAACAATGTGCCACAGACTAGGGTTCAGGGATATCAGATGCATCTTCATGTTGTACTTCCACATGGTGTAGTCACTTCCGTCAAACTGTGGGGGCCTTCCCATAGGAATAGAGAGATAATGATTATTTGAATTGAGACGGTTGTAGTTGTAAGGATATCGGGAGTAGTCGTGATGACCACTCCCCATCGTCTTTTCTTCCTCTTTTTCCTTTTGTGCCATTAACTTCTTTCTCAGTAATGTCTTTAGCTGTCTCACTTCATCATCGTCATGTGGATTTTCTTTCAGCACATCGAAGGCTTTGGCTTCTTGCTCCTCATCGTTGTTGTTCATCTTCGGGATATCGTTGTTCTTCTCAGAGGCCATTGATCTCTCCGAGATGTGAGTCTCGTTGGTGGAGAACTTGGCTCTGATACCAATTGAATGTAGCCTAGAGGGGGGGTGAATAGGCCTTTAAAGAATTCCTGCACACTTAATAAAGTTATCAGAAACTTGACTGACCGTACTAGTCCGGTTGTGTGTGCGGACTAGTCCGGTGTGCTGAATTATTTGAGTTAATTAAGTGTGTCTCACAAATTTAATCTTTTAGCAGCGGAATGAGAACAACAGTTTTTATAAATTAAATTTATTGTATGGATGCACGTGCAAACTTGTAAGGAACTCAAACGATGACTAGCAAACTAGTGATCTAATGTGTCAAAATGTAAAACAAATGAGAGACAAGAGACATGAATTTTTACCGAGGTTCGATCTCACCAAGAGATCTACGTCCTTGTTGAGGAAGCTCACACAGAGCCGGGTTCCCAACCCTTTCCCTCTTCAAGTCACCACAAAGGCCGACTTGACTCCACTATCACGGGTAATCACTGAGTTTGTGGGGCAACCTCACACGTTGAGGGCTCCCACAAGAATTACAAAGAAGGTGATCAAATACACTCAAAAAGATTACAATGCAGAATATGAGTGTAGAGAAATCAAACCCCAAGAGATTACAAGGCGGACTAGTCCGGTGCACTATGTTTGCGTCTTCCAGAAAGTTAAACGGACTAGTCCGGTCCATGAACGGACTAGTCCGGTTTTCAGTGGATTTTAGTTGATTTTTAAACCCCTTACCCTTATTCAAAGTCATGAGCTCTTGGGATGTGTCTCTCACACACACCCTATACATTTTCATCTACTTTGTTCTTCCAAATTCCACTAAAGTCTTTCTTTTCGGGCACCACTCTATTTTTCATCTTTTTGTGCGCACCTAGCTAGTTCACTTAGTTTGTCCTGCAATCATTTCGTTAGGATCTCATATGCTTGTCATCAATTAGCCAAAACCCACAAGGGATTTCCTAGATGCACTTTCACCCACGCGTCAGTCTCTGTTGCGAGGGAGTGGGATTTTCTGTGGCCTCGGATCGGTCTGTGAATAAGCGGTGACGGGTCTGTGGCCCCGTGTGGCTTGAATTCAGCAGCTGACACGTGGGGATGGGGCCACTGTCAGAGTTTAAACATTTCCCCGATTTAATTTGAATTCCAGATTTAGTTCAAACTTTAGAACCTCATAACTTTTGTTAGGAAGCTCCCAATTTAGTGATTCAAATTGGGTTGGACTCAGGATGAAAAACTCTATCCAAATATGCAACCCAATTTGCATGAAAACCAATAGGAAATTCTGGAAAATTCTTTAAATCTTCTTAGAAAAAGAATTCTAGAGGAAGTTTGGTTCATCCAAAATTCCCCAAATTTTGCCAGAGTATTCTTTAGGATATTTGGAGACTCCTGTAAAAGTTTCAGCTCATTTGGAGTTGATTTAGATAGGGTAATGCGGATTTCAAGTTTCTGTATTCAAATGAATACAGAAACATTTTTAGAGAATTTCCAGAACTTGGAAATTCAGTAATGGACATTCCTTAGCTCCAAAAATCTTAGGAAAATTCAGGCATACTCTTTGAACTATGCTTGAAATTGTAGTTCACTTGAATTTGCATGGAAATGCAAATTTATTCAGAATTAATTCCTTTTTTCCTAAATGCTTAGGGACTTATTCTGGGTGATCTACTTTGTGAAAAATTCTGAATTTTGGTCCAGATGACTTTCTTGTGACAAGGAACTCGCATGAAAAATTTCCGCTCCATTGGAGTCCTGGATCAATATTGTCCTGTTTGACCTATAGATGATCAACACACACAAGTGAGGAAACACACATCACACTTGAGCATAGTACTTTAACCCAGACCCAAACCAATAGCACCAGTGTCATTTTAAATTCTTAAACAGAGTTCCAGTTTTGAACTTGTCCTTAGCACTTGTTAGCAAATGTTTTACAATTAAATATATATGCATGTTCATAACGTGTAGTGCTTAAACGTGGAAGAGTGGAAGAGAAGTGAGGCTTGAATCAAGAAGCAAGAAGGCAGTGATTTAACTTCAAGACATCAGCAACTAACCCCATATTATCCGACTCTAGTCACCTGCAAAACCAAGGCAAGCCCCGGTTTGCATTTAAGTTGTTTTCTAAAGTTTTTACTTTGTTCAGTACTATGGGTCAAAGTTTGTATGTGCATTAGGTCAAGGATGTTTTATACTCCACTTGCATAACCCAAACATGAACCCTGAGGTCAAGGGTAGCATTGTGTCATCGCTGTAGAATAAGGCCATGCTAAATAGACTAGGGCATCCGGTAGAAGACGAGTAGTTGGAATCTACTCGCGAGCTATAGATTAGAATATCATAAGTGTGGTTGGGAAAGGAAGCAAACTAAAGTTTATATTTCTAAAGATGAGACCGGGCAGAGGGGTTAGGCAGCGACAAGATGAGGTCTTGATCGAGTAGCTCTGCCTGTGTCAGTTAAGGACCGATGTGTGTGCCGCGTCCAGGAGCAAGTATTGAGTTGTGTACCGGATGCTTACTGATATATGGGAACCAGGAAACCGATGTACCAGGTTCACTGGATTGTAGAGTCCTACCACATCGTCTCGTTAGACCTATGAGCCCGAGACAGCAGGACCGGTTGTACAGTTTAGTGTCCTGATAAAGGTTGCCACATACGACGTAATGAAGGACGCCAGAGTTGGGTCTTCAGAGGCGGGCGTATGTGTCAAGTTATCCGGGTAGTGTTTGATTTGAATCACCGTCCCTCGCGGTTATTGAGTACCGCTTGCTCCCATGTTGTGACGTAGTAATCAACTTGTGTGGAAACAGTTTGCAAAAAGTATAATTGCTGTTATGATTATGTTAAGTTGCATGAAAACCATGTTTGAAGTAGAAATAGAGCAAACTAAAGTTATTTTTCCACCATGGGACAAGTAACATTGGAATGAAGCGTTTCTTGTTTGATTGTGGAGTTCCAATGCTGCTGGGCGCAAGGTCACCACTATTATGGCTAAATTCTGAAAGTTAAGGATGAACTAGTAGGCGAGTCTTTTCGCAAATGACTGGTTTAAGTCTTAGGTTGCTTTCATGTAGAGTTTCATTTCTTAGGAGAGACGGTTAAGTCTTGCTGAGCCTTTGTGCTCAATCTTGCTATATAAGTGGTTTTGCAGGCTAACTTCAACGCTACAAAGTAGGTTGTCCGGTGAGACTCGGGAACTTCCAAGTCATGTCACACTTGGAGAACCTAGCCGCTGCCATGTCTTCGTGTTGCTAGCGAGAGGAGTCCGCGGGCTGGATCTCTTCTCGAATGCTTCTCAGATATTTGACGTGAGATGTCATAGACTTCCGCTGTAGTGATTTTATGTAAAGTATTTACAAAGAACAGTTGTAAGCTTCCGCTTTTGATTTATGTAATACTGTGTTCCTTATATGTGTGCTTTTGGGCGCCGCATAACACGGCACCACCCAATGCGATTCCTCGGGCGAGGCGCACGGCCCCGTGGTGGACGTCGGGCCCCCTCAGATAGGAGCTTGCCGTATGCTGAATTCTCATACAACAACAGCTACCAAGCCAGCCTAAAGATGTCACCTTTTGAAGCATTGTATGGTAGACGGTGTAGGACACCGCTGTTCTGGAATGAGACCAGAGAAAGCCAAGTGTTTGGACCCGAAGTTCTGCAAGACGCTGAAAAGCAACTCCAAACGATACGAGAAAACTTGAAGGCTGCTCAGTCATGACAAAAAGGTTATGCGGACAATAGGCGAAGAAGATTGACCTTCGAAGTAGGAGACTTCGTGTATCTTAAAGTATCGCCTATCCGAGTCCAATGATGGTTCAACGTCAAAGGCAAATTAGCACCTCGCTACATCGGGCAATTCAAGATTTTGGGCAAGCGAGGAGAAGTAGACTATCAACTAGAGCTGCCAACGCACCTCTCCGACGTGCACGACGTGTTTCATGTATCCCAACTCAAGAAGTTATTAAGAGTACCGAAAGAAGAAGTACCAATGGATGAGCTCATACTTCAAGAGGATCTGACTACGCGGAACACCCCGTCAAAATTTTGGACGTGAAGGAAAGGGTCAAGAGGAACAAAGTGACCCGTTGGTGCAAAATACAATGGAGCCATCACATGGAAGCCGAAACTACATGGGAGCGTGAGAAAGATCTCAAGGAAGAATTCCCTCATCTATTTTCCACTTTATCGAATCTCGAGGGCGAGATTCATTTTAAGGAGGTAGGTTTGTAATACCCTTAAATTCATAACCATGCATTGCATACATTTTTCATGTAGAGAAGCATTTGAAAGAACCATAGAAATGGAGAAAGAACCATAGAAATGGAGAAGGGAATATAGAAATGGAGAAAGGGACATAGAAATGGAGAGGGAAATATAGAAATGGAGAAAGGGACATAGAAATGGAGAGAAATGGAAATAAGATAGCTGAAATGAGCCATTCCCAAATTTCCCCCGAAATTTCGAAATCCACCAATTCCCCAAAAGGGGAATTTTCCCCACAATTGGAGAAACTTATCCCCAATATAGCCGCAGCCTAAAAGGGGGAAAATCCCTAGGACTCTTTGGTTGAGCCCCAAATTGACTAGGACTCATTGGTTGAGTTCCAATTTGAGTAAGACTCTTCTTTTCTCCCTCTTATAAATACAACCACCAGCCCCCCCTTGGCCACAGCCCCTCCCCCTCCCAAGTCACCGAGTTGGACCCCCCTCCAAGTCGCCGAGTTGGCCACCGCCCTGCCGGAGTTTGGTCACCGGTGAGCCCGCCGACGAGCCCCGCCGACGAGCCCTGTCGTCAAGCCCCGTCGTCGAGCCCCGCCATCAAGCCCCGTCGTCGAGCCCCGCCGTCGAGCCCAGCCGTCGAGCCCCGTCGTTGAGCCCCACTGTCAAGACTCGCCACGAGCCCTGTCACGCCTCGCCGTCGCCGGAGAAGAAACCCGATGATCTGTCCTACCCTAATTTTCCATAGAAAAATCTCCCGCTACTTCTGTTGCTAGGAGAAAGGCCCTGCCACAAGGAAGAAGTGAGGTAGGTCTTCATTACCCATCTTACAACGTCGCCGCTGTTTCTATGCATCCGTTTTCTTCGCCCCCTTCGAACAGAAACTTTTGCGTGTGGACAGATCATGTTTTGATCGGTTTTTGACGGTGCAATTGATGTAGATCTTGAGTCAAGATCATCACCACATCCATACTTGATCCCAGCACCCTTGTTCATCATAAAACCCCATGAAAGCCCATTAAAACATGCAAGAACACGTACAAACTGGTTTAATAAAACTGCACGATAGGATTTGCATTCATCAACCCCATTGCATCTTGAGAAAAGTTTGTGCATGATGATTGATTGCTGTGAATTTTTTATGTGCATGGTCATGAGTAGAAGGACAATCTCAAGAGGCCGTCTACGAGGAACTACAGCACCAAGATTTTGAGATGTTTGAGCAACACGAACCACGGGAGCAAGGCAAGTGCCCCTTGACCATATTGATCCCATGTTTTGAAACTTTTTTGTTTGCAAAAACTCGTATGCTTGAGTCAACTTGATGGGACACCCTTTTTATAAGAGTTTACTAGTTTTGTTAACCATCCTTGTTGCCGGGAAAGTTAATGAGTCGGGTATGGTCGTTTTTCCTTTTTGCTTCGCTTAATTTACGGGATACGGGAAGCTTAATTAAAATATGGTTAGCTACTACACTCATATGGATAATGATGATGAGAACTTGATAATGTTAATGAGCATGGAATCAGGGAGATCTAGGCAAGCTTGGTTCGTGGATGTTGCTGAATGAGATGGTGGTTTGCTTGCCGTAGATCTAAGGACCGGTTCATACGAGCACATGCCAGGAGAACAGTGCCACCACAAGGCCAAATAATATGGGTGCGGCTTAGTTGACTAACTAGGTGTGTTGCTAGCTTGTTATGGACTGTTAGATGACGCGGGGAATGGGAGTCGAGAGGGACTGCCCTGGGAACTGCGTGGCACAAGAGGGGGCCCGTGGGTTGGAGAATGGAGATCCGAGCCTGCCGGTGAAACCTCAGTGGGTCCTTACATCCTAGGAGCCCCTTTATAAAGGTTATTTTGTGATCTCTTTTCCATACACCAATGGTTGTGTACTGGTATAATGGAGGTTTTTTCTAGTCGCCGACGGGTGACGAAATCACAAACTTGTGGGTAAAGCGGTGCCACCTCTGCAGAGTGTAAAACTATCATGATAGCCATGCTTCCGGTCACAAGCACCTGGCCAATTTCCATGATTAGAGGCAAAACTTGGGATGGATGTTATGGTATGGTCATTGGAATTGGTTTTGGGACTATTCTGAGTCATGACAATGAATTTGGTTTCGGTTATATGAATATGAGATGGTTATGAATATTTATGAGTATGAGATGAACTTGAGAAAGATTAATGGCTGGATGAGACTTGATAAATGGTGAATTATGATGAGAGAATGTTGCTGAATTACTTGATTATGATGGGATAAATTTCACCTAGAAATAGTTGCTGTTTTTACCTTGTTTGTGAAATAAAATTTGCTTGCTGCAATGAGCCTTTTTATTCCCTACCTTATTGTAAGCTACATGTCATAATTTTCCCGCACTTGCTGGGTACGACATGTACTCACTTTTGCATTCCCACATATAAATCAGCTACAGGAGAAGAATATTTTGAGAAACATGTGGAGTACTACGCGTGCGCACTACCGTCAACATGCCTGTGGAGTTGAAGTTGGAGCCTGCTGTTTTAGCCATTTTCCACTGCCGTTTAGAGTCTTCCGCTGCAAGAGTAAGTTAGATATTCATGAGTGAGACATTGAGTCATTGTAATAAAGTACTTAAACACTATTTATTCGTGGTTATATTCTGAATTCAGTTTATGGATTACATGTGTATGTGTGATGAACATCCTGGGCAACATATGCATTCACTTGGTTCTATTTTCGGAACCGGGTGTCACAAGACTGGAGGTTCGTGGTGGCGCGCTCGAGAGGCCACCCTCGGGTATTAACTGCAGCAGTTCTTTGGTCGACCGCCACAGTTCCACCACGCCGCTTTTATTGGGAACCGCCGGAGCCTTGTTTCCGAGACGCAGCCCGCCCGGCCCCCAGTGTCTGCCAGGTGGACCTGGGTCCCAACCATCATTGGGGACGTGGGCAGAGCGTGGCACTGGCAAATCAAGCGTCGCGCCTGTTGCCTTGCCAAAGGCTGCGGGCGTATAAAAGGAAGCCTTCCGGAGAAGGGTAGTTTCTTCGTTTCCTGCCTCTCTGTGCCTTGCGATCTTCGTCTTCTACCATCATGCTCGAAGCCTCCGCTCCCTAGCGCTCCCTACCTTCATGTGTCAGACACTGCGCCTGGGCCGGCTCTGGATGCTGAGACCTGGGCCCCGAGGCTAGCCAGCCGGCGGACGCAGACGTCATTGGTGGCGGTGCTGCTGCTGCAAGGCAGGTTGCAAGCTCTCCTCCTTCTCCTCTGCAGGTTGCCATGGCGGTAGCCTCACCAGAAGATGAAGATCCAGAGGAGGTCGAGGCAATTCCTCGGTTGCAGATGCCCGCAGCAATCCCACTCCCCAGGGCCTTGAGGAATATTTTCTCAAGCCTGGACCAGATGCAGGAAGTGTTCGAACGGGAGTTGACGGAGCTGAGGTCCGAGCAGGTGTGCCTCCGGGAATGGGACAACATGCTAAAGGAGCAAGTCCGGTCCGCCAAGGAGAAGGCCCAGTCACAGAAGGGGCAGCCGGAGTTGATGGAGGAGGTGCTTGAGCTGAAGGAGGCTGCCGACACTGAGCTCGACATGAGGGCAGTGACGCTCCTGGCTGAGGCCAAGGAACTCCATACCTCCGCTGATGCACGTCTCGAAGCTCTGTCAGGGCTCCAGGACATGCTTCTCCGGCTGGAGCAGGAGGTGCAGGCAAAGGAGAGGGAGCTCTCTGACCTCCTGGCTGCCCATGAGGAGGGGCACAGGCAAAGAAGCGGTTGCAGGGCGTCTTCGACCGGGAGCTTACCGCTGCTATTAGGGAGTCTGACCTGGATGCGAAGGCCGCGGAGCTAGCCGCCAAGGAGCAGGAGCTGGCTGCTCCGGATCAAGAGCTGGCAAGAGGGGACTTGGTCGGGAAGCTGTCTGCTACCGGCATGTTAGTCGACGAACTCTGGGCTTCTCGCGCTATTGAGGGAGAGAGGTTCTGGGACTTCCTTGGCCATGCGTATACGGCGCTAGAGCCCTTCGGCTTCAGTCCTCTGCGTTCCGGCGGTCCAGTCCAAGAGTTGAGCCAAGTGCTCCCTGCTCTGGACTCAGCCGGAGCCAAGCTTCTGCCACTGGAGAACGTTGTCAGGGAGCAACTAGAGACCAAAGGCAAGGCTCTGGCCCAGCAGGTGGCAGAGCATGTGATCTTGTTCCTTCAGAGCTGGGACCCCAACATCTCCCTGGAACCTGTGGTGCAGGGTCGTAGCCTGGAGCTGTCGGAGGTGGCTAAGTCTGCTGTGGAGGAGGTCGCCCGACTTGTAGCTGCTAGGTTCCAGCACGAGTAGCTTCTAGGTCTGCTACTCGCTTGTATGCCCCTCTTTATGCCGGAGCTCTCTCCTTTGAATAAAGACTTGCTTGTTGAAGTCTGTATGTCTTGAGTTGTTGGTGTGGACTTCGGGCCCTTGGCAGAGCAAGGGTCCGGAATGACTTGTTCGAGGTGGATAGCTCTTTGCCGATGTCGTGAGCTTGTTCCTCCGGGTCCTTAGCAGTGTAAGGCCCCAGAGTGCTTCGGCCGTGTGGCTAACTCGTCCCCTTGAGTCCTTAGCGGCGCAATGACCCAAAGGAACCTCGGCCTTTGTCGTCACCATGTTGTAGTTCAAGCTCCGAGTTCTCCGCTTGTCTTCGTGGTGGTCCAACGTCCTGCCTGCGTGGTTCACCATGATGGCCCCCTGGTAGGTGTGACCCTTAAGTTGGGGCGCACCTACCAAGCAGACGGGCTACGGCAGGACGTCAGCAACGGACCCCTGAGAGGTCCAGGACGCCAAGTACCTGCTCGGACCTGCAGACACGACAGAGAAAAGGGAGTAGTCGTGCTCTCTGGTCACTCTTTTCTGCTTCTAGTTTTGCTGTGGCTTACGATCCTTAGCCGAGCTATATGGCTTGGGTAATTCGATGTGAGGGCATCCAGGCTATGGTTATAACTTTGATTAGAGGTATGAGCTATCTGGCTCTCCGGTACTTAGATGTAGCGCTGGAGAGGCAGAGTGTGCACGCTTAGGGTATGAAACCGGAATAAGAAGGCTACACACCCTGGACCTCTGCTAGCTTTAGCCTTTCAGGGGAGGGACCATTCAAGGCCCCCAGGCAATGAGACAACCGAAGGACCCTGGGTACACCACAGGTACCTCAAGTGGACCTGCTTGTAGAAGGATGGTACGACTCCTACTGTGGGTAAGCACAAGAAAAAGTGACTGGCCACACAACCAGAGCGCTATGGAAAGAAAGCACGAAAAAGAAGAGGGCGATGCTCGGGGTCCGGTTACTCTCTTGTCCGCAAGTGTGTACCTTCCAGCTCCCAAGTACTCAGTTGTAGCGCTGGGGAGGCAGTGCAGGCTTAGGGTATAGGATCCAGGCCAAGCAGGCTGCGTGCCCTGAACCTCTCGCGGGCGTTAACCTATCAGCTGGAGTTTAGCTGTTCTAAGTGTTTCTCCTAGACTCTATGACATCCTTACAGAGAAAAAGAGCCCTACCGCTGCCCTAAGGATAGAACATACGGAGGTGCTCTATGTTCCATGGATTGGGTCATGGTAACCATCTTCCGTGGCCGGGCGGACGCACCTGGGGCGGCATACTTGTGTCACTCGGAAGAGACCCTCCTAGCTGGGGGAGAGTTTGTGCGCCCCTTCTCAAGAAAGTATTCCCCAAAGCACCAGGTCACCCACCTCGAGCTGTCTACTCCGCACGAACCGCTGCTGATAACGCCGGACAGGTGGACCTGTGTCCCACCCATCATTGGGGACGTGGGCAGAGCGTGGCACTGGCAACCCAAGCGTCGCGCCTGTTGCCTTGCCAAAGGCTGCGGGCGTATAAAAGGAAGCCTTCCGGAGAAGGGTAGTTTCTTCGTTTCCTGCCTCTCTGTGCCTTGCGATCTTCGTCTTCTACCTTCATTCTCGAAGCCTCCGCTCCCTAACGCTCCCTACCTTCATGTGTCGGACACTGCGCCTGGGCCGGCTCTGGATGCTGAGACCTGGGCCCCGAGGCTAGCCAGCCGGTGGACGCAGACGTCATTGGTGGCGGTGCTGCTGCTGCAAGGCAGGTTGCAAGCTCTCCTCCTTCTCCTCTGCAGGTTGCCATGGCGGTAGCCTCACCAGAAGATGAAGATCCAGAGGAGGTCGAGGCAATTCCTCGGTTGCAGATGCCGGCAGCAATCCCACTCCCCAGGGCCTTGAGGAATATTTGCTCAAGCCTGGACCAGATGCAGGAAGTGTTCGAACGGGAGTTGACGGAGCTGAGGTCCGAGCGGGTGTGCCTCCGGGACTGGGACAACATGCTAAAGGAGCAAGTCCGGTCCGCCAAGGAGAAGGCCCAGGCACAGAAGGGGCAGCTGGAGTTGATGGAGGAGGTGCTTGAGCTGAAGGAGGCTGCCAACACTGAACTCGACATGAGGGCAGTGACGCTCCTGGCTGAGGCCAAGGAACTCCATGCCTCCGCTGATGCACGTCTCGAAGCTCTGTCAGGGCTCCAGGACATGCTTCTCCGGCTGGAGCAGGAGGTGCAGGCAAAGGAGAGGGAGCTCTCTGACCGCCTGGCTGCCCATGAGGAGGGGCACAGGCAAAGAAGCGGTTGCAGGGCGTCTTCGACCGGGAGCTCACCGCTGCTATTAGGGAGTCCGACCTGGATGCGAAGGATGTGGAGCTAGCCGCCAAGGAGCAAGAGCTGGCTGCTCGGGAGCAAGAGCTAGCAAGAGGGGACTTGGTCGGGAAGCTGTCTGCTACCGGCATGTTAGTCGAGGAACTCTGGGCTTCTCGCGCCATTGAGGGAGAGAGGTTCTGGGACTTCCTTGGCCATGCGTATACGGCGCTAGAGCCCTTCGGCTTCAGTCCTCTGGGTTCCGGCGGTCCAGTCCAAGAGTTGAGCCAAGTGCTCCCTGCTCTGGACTCAGCCGGAGCCATGATTCTGGCACTGGAGAATGTTGTCAGGGAGCAACTAGAGACCAGAGGCAAGGCTCTGGCCTAGCAGGTGGCAGAACATGTGATCTTGTTCCTTCAGAGCTGGGACCCCAACATCTCCCTGGAACCTGTGGTGCAGGGTCGTAGCGTGGAGCTGTCGGAGGTGGCTAAGGCTGCTGTGGAGGAGGTCGCCCGACTTGTAGCTGCTAGGTTCCAGCGCGAGTAGCTTCTAGGTCTCCTACTCGCTTGTATGCCCCTCTTTATGCCGGAGCTCTCTCCTTTGAATAAAGACTTGCTTGTTGAAGTCTGTATGTCTTGAGTTGTTGGTGTGGACATCGGGCCCTTGGCAGAGCAAGGGTCCGGAATGACTTGTTCGAGGTGGATAGCTCTTTGCCGATGTCGTGAGCTTGTTCCTCTGGGTCCTTAGCAGTGTAAGGACCCAGAGTGCTTCGGCCGTGTGGCTAACTCATCCCCTTGAGTCCTTAGCGGCGCAATGACCCAAAGGAACCTCGGCCTGTGTCGTCACCATGTTGTAGTTCAAGCTTCGAGTTCTCCGCTTGTCTTCGTGGTGGTCCAACGTCCTGCCTACGTGGTTCACCATGATGGCCCCCTGGTAGGTGTGACCCTTAAGTTGGGGCGCACCTACCAAGCAGACTGGCTACGGCAGGACGTCAGCAACGGACCCCTGAGAGGTCCAGGACGCCAAGTACCTGCTCGGACCTGCAGACACGACAGAGAAAAGGGAGTAGTCGTGCTCTCTGGTCACTCTTTTCTGCTTCTAGTTTTGCTGTGGCTTACGATCCTTAGCCGAGCTATATGGCTTGGGTAATTCGATGTGAGGGCATCCAGGCTATGTTATAACTTTGATTAGAGGTATGAGCCGTCTGGCTCTCCGGTACTTAGATGTAGCGCTGGAGAGGCAGAGTGTGCACGCTTAGGGTATGAAACCGGAATAAGAAGGCTACACACCCT
This sequence comes from Neostapfia colusana, assembly GCA_030760725.1. Lineage (NCBI taxonomy): Eukaryota > Viridiplantae > Streptophyta > Magnoliopsida > Poales > Poaceae > Neostapfia > Neostapfia colusana. The sequence goes on along the minus strand of JASWHV010000007.1, from coordinate 93,919,968 downwards.
GGACCTCTGCTAGCTTTAGCCTTTCAGGGGAGGGACCATTCAAGGCCCCCAGGCAATGAGACAACCGAAGGACCCTGGGTACACCACAGGTACCTCAAGTGGACCTGCTTGTAGAAGGATGGTACGACTCCTACTATGGGTAAGCACAAGAAAAAGAGACTGGCCACACGACCAGAGCGCTATGGAAAGAAAGCACGAAAAAGAAGAGGGCGATGCTCGGGGTCTGGTTACTCTCTTGTCCGCAAGTGTGTACCTTCCAGCCCCCAAGTACTCAGTTGTAGCGCTTGGGAGGCAGTGCAGGCTTAGGGTATAGGAACCAGGCCAAGCAGGCTGCGTGCCCTGAACCTCTCGCGGGCGTTAACCTATCAGCTGGAGTTTAGCTGTTCTAAGCGTTTCTTCTAGACTATATGACATCCTTACAGAGAAAAAGAGCCCTACTGCTGCCCTAAGGATAGAACTTACGGAGGTGCTCTATGTTCCATGGATTGGGTCATTGTAACCATCTTCCGTGGCCGGGCGGACGCACCTGGGGCGGCATACTTGTGTCACTCGGAAGAGACCCTCCCAGCTGGGGGAGAGTTTGTGCGCCCCTTCTCAAGAAAGTATTCCCCAAAGCACCAGGTCACCCACCTCGAGCTGTCTACTCCGCACAAACCGCTGCTGATAACGCCGGAGCGCGTAGCGGTACCGTGCATTTTGAGCAGCTGCTTGCCACCTTCGCTCATCGACATGGTCGATATCTTCACGCCAGAGCTGGTCCTGCATGGCTTCTTCGTACTCTTGGACATGTGATGAGCCCATGGTGATCTCCTGGGGGAGGCTGGCCTCAGCCCTATACACCAGGAAGAAGGGCATTTCCCCTGTCGCGCGACTGAGAGACATCCGTCTAGCCCACAGTGCACACAGAAGCTCTTCTACCCAATTGTAACCATTCTTCTTCAAGCAGTCGTAGGTGCGCGTCTTGAGTCCCGTGAGTATCTCGGCGTTTTCTCTTTTGACTTGACCGTTGCTCTCTGGGTGAGCAACAGAAGCGTAGCAAACTTGGATGCCAAGATCTTCGCAGTAGTCTTGGAACAATGCATTGGTGAACTGGGTCCCGTTGTTGGTAATGATTCTGTTTGGGACCCTGAACCGGCAGATGATTGACTTGATGAACTTGACTGCGGACTGCTTGTTTATTGTTACTATAGGGGCAGCTTCCAACCACTTGGTGGAGTTGTCTACGGCGACGTAGAGGTACCGGTATCCTCCCACGGATCTGGGGAATGGCCCCAGGATGTCCGGCCCCCACACAACAAAGGGCCATGAGGGTGGGATCATCTGCAGCGTCTGCGCCGGTGTGTGGATCTGCTTGGCGTGGAACTGGAACGCCTTGCATCTCTTGACCAGCTCGCCGACATCTTGGAGAGCAGTCGGCCAGTATAAGCCATGCCGCAAGGCTTTACCGACCAGCGTGCAGGAAGATTAATGACTCCTACACTCGACTCCATGGATCTCTTCGAGCAAGTCGCAGCCCTTCTCCCGAGTTATGCACCGCGATAGGACACCATTGGCGCCACACCGGTAGAGATCCCCTTCTACCAACGCGTATTTCTTAGCCAACCGAGCGATCTGTTCAGCGGATACACATTCATCGGGAGGGATATTGTATTTCAAGTAGTCCCGGATCTCTGTGATCCATGCGTCGGGACCTACTTGAGCATTTGGATCTTGAGTGTCGGGTTGCACAGTGTCCCCGGTGACGATTACGATCCTTGGCAGGCACCATGGTAGCAGGGTCCCCAGGAACGCTAGCTTCGAGGTTCTTATCTTACCCCCTTTGCCTAGTTCAGCCGGGCAGCAGTAGGTCGCAGCAACTTCCTTTTGAAGACCCCCTCAGGCACCGGGGCCCAGATAAAGCCTTCATTGACAGGTCATCGGCTATTGTGCTGTTGGCGTGGGGAACATGGCACAAGTCCAAGGATAAGAAGTCCTTCTCCAACTTCTGTACTTGGAGGAGATAGGCTGCAAGCTGATGGTCATTGCGGCAACACTCTCCCTTGGCTTGCTTGATGATCAGTTGAGAATCAACTTTGACCAACAAATGCTGGATGCCGAGGGACAATGAGGTCTTTAACCCGAAGATGAGAGCCTCATATTCCACCATGTTGATTGCCTTGAAGTCAAGTGGCACCATGTACTTGAACTGCTCCCTAGTCAGTGTGAGAAACAGCACTCCCGCTTTGGCACCTTGCTTGCGTGAGGAGCCGTCGAAGAAGAGAGTCCAGTGAGGCCCAGTGAAGACAGGAGCTCTGGGCTCTGGTTCACCGATGTCATGGCACCCTTGTTGGCACGATGGTGGTGTCCACTCTGCCACGACGTCAGCTAGTGCTTGACTCATCACCGCATGCCGTGGTATGAAGTCCAGCTCTCCGCCAGCTCTGGAGCTCCCATTTGGCTATGTTTTCAGTTGCATTGGGGCTGTGGAGAATGGTTCTCAGTGGTATGAGGTGACCACTGAGATCTTGTGACCTTTGAAGTAGTGGCATAGCTTCCTTGATGCAACAAGGATTGCGTAGAGCAGCTTGTGCACCTCTAGATATCTTGTCGTAGCATCATGGAGGACATCACTGATGAATTAGACTGCACGATGAATGGTCTAGACCCTCCTGGAGGGGTCCGGTGCGTCCTCCTAGAGTGGTCCGGGAGTCGGGGGCCACCAGCCTTTGGGTCCGGAACTGCACTCTAGGAGCTGGGACCTAGTCGTGCATTGGTCATCAGGTCTAGTTGGCTGAGACCTGACTATCTCTTCTTGGGGAGGTTCGGGACTCGGGGACCCCTTGGTCCGTAGGTCCGGGACTGCAATCAGAAAGCTCGGACCCGGATATGCATTGATCATCAGGTCCGGTTGGACGGGCCCTGACTAACTCCCCGTCCCTTGGGTCTCCTGCGGAATCTGAGTCCTGGGACTTGTGGCCGAAGGCAGCAGGAGCTGACGCGGCCCAACGGCCTCATCGAGCCAGGATCACGCTGAGGGGTGCTGCGTTGCACAACACCGGATAACACACATAAAAGGTACAAAGCGGAAGCAAAGTTTTATAACATAAACGAGTTTATGAACATTTTTACAACAAAATAAGTTCAGTCTACACTCACGGGCGTAGACAACGCACCGAGTTCACGTTCAGCCCGTGAACGTGTCCCCGCTAGCACACACGCACACTAACATGGCGGCGTGCACGACTCCCACTCGACGCGGTTTCCCTCTCGGGGTTCCGTCTCCTCCTCGGGAGTCCCTTCCTCATAACACCCTGCAAAAGCTTCAATCACAAGCAGTGAGCACGATGGCTCAGCAAGTCTGACCCGTCTTTCCAATACATGAAACTTCTACATGCTGGATCATCCGTAATTGGGAATGTAAGTTGCAAAGGACTCGCCTAATTATTTGAACCTTACTTTCAGGTTTTAGCAGCAAATTGTGGAGAACCTCACGCTAAGGCACATGAGAGAGCCGCAATCAAACAAAAAACGCATTTCTCTCATGTACTTTGCCCAAGGTTTAAAAGAACTTTCATTTGCTCTAAACTACAACAAGTCATTAACAATCAAGGTATAGCTTTCAATCAGCAACTTTTACATGACTCTAGCCTGTTCATTATACGTCACGGTATATTGAACAAGTGGTACTCACTGACCATGAGGGACGGCGATTATAATCGATTTACACCTACAGGGTTACCCGAATAACCCGTCGCGTATGCCCGTACTCGATGTTGCCTACAGCCACCATCACGGACGTTGTACGCAACCACCTTTCACCCGTCAGCCAAATATTGAGCCGATCCAATCATCCCGAGCAAGAGGTCTCTGTGCACGCATCCGCAGTGCCGCCAGCCGATTTACACCTCAAGCTCTCAACCTACCCTCTGAACGACCAGCTATGCCTCAACACAAAGCTACCCGAGTTACATCGGTTTCCCGGTTCCCATATATCTGGTAGGTCTTCGGTACTGTTCTAGTTTGTTCAGCAGGCCGGCACACGGCTCGGTCCTCAATCGACACAAGTGGAGCTATGGCACCCAGGCCCATGATTAAATTGCTGCCAGTGGACCCCATGCACACTGCTTCTTCTTCCTCCTCGCGCCAAACACCCGGCGGCGGCGGTCTCCGGTGAGACTCGCCGGAATCGAGTTCCTGGACACCCCTCGGCCCGAAACTCGCTGCCTCCCCATTTTCCAAACTCCTAAACTCGGATGTGAGCTCGTCGGCCGCCGGTGATTGCCAGAAACCTGCGTGCACCGGTGACGGCACCCGCTAGGGTTTTGGCGAGGTCGGGTAAGCACTGTCCCTCACCAAAACGTTGGGTTTTTGGCTCTATAGCACCAGGGAACCATAAGGAAGCTGGAAATGGCAGCTAACCTTGGTGAAACAGCCAGCAACACCGAGCTCCACGGTGAACCAAGACCGTTTTCTTTGGCGGCCCGAAGAACTGGCCTCTCCGAGCCAATTCTCCATGATTTTCCTTGGTTTTTCTTCGATGAGAAGCGCAGGGGATGTACTAGCTACTTGCAAATGAGCTCGCCTTTTGGTGGTACATGTGAACCGAATTTGGCCCACAACTGAGCTCGGGTGTTTTGTGCTAGAGTTTGGAAACTTGGAAAATTCCAGCTATACGGTGGATCATTTGCTAAAAGGAGAGAAGCTACACGACCTAGAGAAGCTAACGCACCTTCCTTGTATAGGAAAGCAGAGGCGAAAGTGGCCATGGCGTCCTGTCCACGGTGAACCGAAATGATCGCCGCAGCAACCCTCGGTAACTCGTCGGTGTTCTTGGAACTGTGATCACCTGGAGCTACCAAACTTTGGTACGGCGAGGGTAATAGCTAGAGCACGCCTGGGCGCTTATGCTTGCGGTGTGGAACTCGAGCACTCGATGTTCAACCAACTGTGGCGAGGGAAAACACCGAGAGCGCAGCCGGTGGCTGTGTTCTTCGCGGGAGCGGAGCAGAGAGCGAGGAAACGCGGGATACCAGTCAAGAAAATCGCCTTTGGCAGCTCGTGGAGTGATAAGGGCAGGTCGCACGTCTAACAGCAGGAGCTGGCACTAATTTCCCATCGGGAACCAGTCTGCCGGCGCGCTGGTGCTCACCAGTGCGAAGGAAACTCGAGCAGAGGCGGTTCTTTGGTTTAGAGTGGCTGACAGGGGGTCCCACTTCACATTTTTAACCTCCAAACATCAATTTTCCTACTGCTCTAAACAGTAGAGACACTAATAACCTTGGTAATTTGATCAAATTTCCAAATGGCTGCTGGACTTTGAATAATTCAAAGTGGAATTTGATTTGATAAAATGTTCAGCAAAGGTTTAATTGAAATTCAAGTTTGATTTGAATTTAGCCAAATAGCACATGTCAAGATTAACTCCAAATGGAGTGAAAGTTTGTGTGTGAGCTCACAAAAATGTGCTGAGTGTGAATATGAATCCCACTTTTGAATTCATGGAATGAAGGAAGTTTGAATTTGAGTTCAAAGCCTCTTTCTTCTTATACCCAAAAATACCTCAAAGAGGTGTTGGATTTAGGTGAATTTTGGCATGAGCATTCCTAGCAAGGTGTAGGAGTTTTTCATATGCTCAGCCCTCATATGATGCATGTGGGAAATACCACTTTTGCATTTTGTGAGATTATCCACTAATGACCATATTGATTATGGTTACTTGCTCTTCAAATGTGTTCATAAGTTTTCCTCAAATGAGGTGTGTGTGGTGTGATGAACACTTTGGATGTGTGCAAAAAATTAGGCCCTTACATTCCTTCCCCCCTTAAAAGAATCTCGTCCCGAGATTATAAGGTGAAAATGAGAGAGAGGATGGTGGAGGATTACCGTATGTGCGACGCGAAAAAGCCGGGGTAGTTAGCGCGAAGAAATCCTTTGCTTTCCCATGTTGCTTCATCTATGGAGTGATTACTCCATTGAACTTTGTAGAACCACAACGTACGGTTGCGTGTGGTTCTGGCCTTTTCATCAATTATCTGAACCGGTTCCTCTCGATAAGTGAGATCCGGTTTCAGTTCTTCAATATCCCCCAGCTGAATGGTAGTTGATATCTTAAGACACTTCCTCAGATGACAAATGTGAAAGACATCGTGCACACCGGAAAGTGTTTCTGGTAATTCCAGCCAGTATGCTACTGATCCACATCTTTCTGTAATCTGGAATGGACCGATGAATCGGGGTGCCAACTTTCCTCTCACCCCGAATCTGTTCACGCCCTTCATTAGGGACACACGTAGATACACGTGATCCACGACTTCGAATTGTAACGGGCGTCTTCTCCGGTACGCATAATTTTTTTGTCGGGATTGAGCAGCCTTTAGGTTCGCTTGAATCAGCCGAACCATTTCTTCTGCATTGTTGGCAAGATCAATCCCGAAGGTGACCCTTTCGCCAGACTCACACCAATTGAGCAGTGTACGACATTTTCTTCCGTATAGAACCTCGTAAGGCGCCATCTTGATGCTGGCTTGGTACCCATTGTTGTACGAGAACTCGGCCAACAGTAAGTGATCATCCCAATTCTTACCGTGATTGATAGCACAAGCTCGTAGCATATCTTCTAGAATCTGATTTACCCGCTCGGTTTGCCCACCTGTCTGCGGGTGGTATTCTGAACTACGGATCAGTTTCGTCCCCAAAGAAGCATGTAGATGCTCCCAAAAATGAGACACAAATAAAATGCCCCGATCCGATATGATGGTACGGGGTACGCCGTACAAGCATAGGATCCGTGAGATGTACAATTCAGCATACTTCTTGGCGTTGTAGTTGTTGTTGACCAGGATAAAATGGGCAACTTTGGTGAGCCGGTCGGCGATCACCCACACTGAATCATGCTTCTGAAATGTGGTGGGTAAACCGACGATGAAGTCCATGCTGACATCTTCCCACTTCCAGGCAGGAACGCCCAGTGGTTGTAGCAGTCCCTGTTTTTCTCATGTGGTCTGCTTTCACCCTTCGACATGTATCACACTCGGACATGTACTTTGTGATCTCCCGCTTCATCCTGTCCACCAAAACATGTTTCTGAGTTCTTGATATATTTTGTTGCTGCCGGGGTGAATAGAAAACTTTGACAAGTGAGACTCATGAAAGATTTTCTTCCGTAATTCCGGGTTACGGGGTACGACGATCCGGTCCTTGAACCATAGGACGCCATCTCCGTCTTTCCGGAAAAATTTCAGCTCCCCACTGTCTAACGTCTCCGCAAATGCAACATGCCCTTTTCATGTTTCTGAGCTGCCCCTATCTCTTCACAGATGGTGGGGATCTAAGCTAAGTTGTAGAGAGCTCCATGTGAAATCACATGCAATGGTGGCTCGCTCTCTTCCAACTGTGTGATGTTCAGATTGTTGACATGTGACTTGCGACTCAGCGCATCTGCCACTATGTTTGCCTTGCCGGGGTGATAATGGATCTCTATTTCATAATCCTTTATCAACTCCAACCATGTTCCCTGCCTCATGTTTAGCTCCTTCTGAGTAAATATGTATTTGAGGATCTTGTGGTCGGTATATAAATGGACGAGGTTACCGAGTAGGTAGTGCCTCCACATTTTGAGTGAGAGTACCACGGCAGCGAGCTCCAAACCATGAGTTGGATAATTTTTCTCATGGTTCCTGAGCTGCCGTGATCCATACGTGACCACCCTTCGGTCTTGCATCAGCACACATCCGAGCCCAATGCTGGATGCATCGCAGTACACATCGAACGGTTTTGTTGTGTACGGCTGCGCAAAAACCGGTGCTGATGTTAGGTGCTTCACTAATACCTTGAACGCTGCTTCACATGCTGGACTCCAAACATATTTGGTAGCCTTCTTCAGCAGCTCAGTCATAGGCTCGGCAATCTTTGAGAAGTTCGTAATGAATCTCCGATAATATCCCGCGAGTCCGAGGAAACTCCGTACCCCGTGAACAGTTCTCGGTGACTTTCAATTCACCACTTGTGTGATCTTACTCGGGTCTACAGCGATGCCCTCCGCTGAGATAATATGCCCGAGAAAAGGCACTTGCGATATCCATAATTCGCACTTGCTGAATTTCGCGTATAGTTTGTGATCACGCAGCCGTTGCAAGACTATACGCAGATGCTTTGTCACACCCGGTTTCTCCGAAGAACGACCGAGTGAATATCACATGTATGCCAGGATCATTTTCTCATACATGTGACGATAAATAGTGAAGCATCATTATATTACGAGCCAAGTATTCGAATATAAATAAGTTGTACATCGCATAACGTCTCAATGGACGATAATATGTTCATAACATGTAAATAAAACTGCAGCGGAAGATAAGTCTTGTGGGCCCCGTCACAGGCGTTGCCGGGGGGACTCCGTGAACCAAGAATCCTTCTTCGGGTCCGAAGTCTTTGTCGTTGTACACCACGTCATTCCCTTGGCATGAGCAGCAATTTCAAACTAACAGAAAAACAAGCTTGAGTACCGTAGGTACTCAGCAAGTGTGGGAAAGATTATGACATGCATGGCTAGAGCAAGGAGAGGTTGAACTCATGGTTAAAGCACTACGCAATTAATACCTATCACCTTAGCTTATTTAGCACCTACAATACTACATAGGTGAAATGGTCCCAATCCCCTAACCCATCATCAATATCCAGTAACCATAACATCATTTCCAATGTTAAGCTCCCCGCTTAACATCCTCAACTTCCCAATTTCTCATCCTCTAATCATGAATAAGTCCAAGCCGCTCTTGACCGTGAGCAAACCTGTCATGACAGTTTTGACTCTGCAGAGTTTGCACCACTGTACCCACATGTAGTGATTTCATCCCCCGTTGCCGGGTGGACTAAAAGAACCTCCATTATGCCAGTGGCCGCGAACCACATTCACACTTCTGAGGTGTGTAGCCAGGAGATCACTACGAGGCCTTTACAAAGGGATTTCCGACGAGCGTGGACCCACTGAGGTTTCACCCCTAACAGCATACAAGAGGCTCCAACCCCGCTGCATCGGCCCCCTCTTGAGCCTTGCGGTTCATATGGTAGTCCAGCTGACACCTACTCCCCGCATCATCCAAACACCCATGCTACGCCGGAGATACGCCTAATTAATTGGCCATGCTGCCCCATCTCAGCATGTGATTGGCACGGTAAAGCCAGGTTACATGCTCCATGAACCGGTCCTTAGGATCCAGGCAAGTACTATACACAAACCCGAGTCTCGTGTACGCAGCACCAACCAAAGCATCCAACTTGCCTAGATCCCTACCTCTACATGATTCATAATATCTCATTCAAGGGTAAAGTAAACAAGTTGATGATCTCATATCCCATTTATCCCATTCTAAGCATGGCTAAGCACGAGTATTATTAATGAATGACATAATAAAGTAACTCCCAACCCAAGGCTACAAGGAAACAAGATAATGCAATTGTAAGTAAACTTCCTAGCTTGGGTATCATATTCCAAATTGACAATGCAATTAAATTCTAACTACACATCCTAGTATAAAATCAAAGTGGTCAACGACACTTGCCTTCTTCCTGCTGCTTTGGGAATGGAAAGTCTTGATCTTGAAAGGTGAGAACCTGCTCTGGGGCTGGTTCTACTCATGCCAATACACATAGCAAAAAGAAAACAACATTCCATAAGCCATAGTCCACATTTCCACTCATGCAAACCACACATACATACATATGAAAGTCATACACATATTTAAGTGTGGTGTTTACCCTAGATATGTTGATTCTAAGCACACATGCACTTTTAAACATATATATTATCTGTAGCTTTAATAGTTAGATTTCTAAGTGTACAATATATATGAATTTCCAATTTGAACAAATTTTCTATATTGGGTAATACACTTCTTAGCCACAAAATTGGCATAAAAGATGATTTCCTACAACAAATAGGTTTTCAGATCCTCTACAAAATCTCAATTTGAAGTTTTGGATTTTGGGGGCCTCATTCAACATTTTCTAATTATGCATACCTATTTTTCCTATATTTTCAGATTTATTTTCCATACCTCAAAGTGAACTTTAATATTAAAATAGCAAGACATATCACCTAAACAGAATATGTTCTGATCTAAAATGTCCAATAAAATATCTTTTGACTTCCTCTCTGATGGAAATCAATTTAAATTTATTTTTACCCATTTCAGAATCATTTTCTAGCCTAAAATGAATTTCCAACAATAAAACATCAACCTAAATTCATACAAAAATTTCTACTGTTCCAATTACCTAAGCAGAACCTTTATACATTTTCCTACCCCTTTTAGTCACTTAAATTCATTTTTCCACATATTTAAATTTGTTTTGTGCCTAAAGGGTATATTTCAGAGATAAATTATAAAACAGCAATCTTATTTAGTTTAAAAGTTTATTTCCCTTCTAATTTCAGACCTCAGATTGTTCTACCAATTTTCAACATGGTTAGAAAACTTCAACTGAACCTATACCTATGTTTAAATTTAAATCCTATTCACATATTCAATTTCCTGAAATTAATAACCTTTAGGGGCTGATATGCAAATTCACACTGAAGAGGGGCCCCATTTCTCATTCCGTAAATTTTCAGGGGTCTAAGTGTGCAAAATAGGGAGGTCTTCCTAATTCTTATTAAGTCCAGGGGCTAAAACTGATTTTTAAATGAATTTACATGAATTTCTGAGGGTCCAGGTGCTAGATCAGAAGTTTCTGGGGCTAGCTCGTGTTTTCCGAGATCCCTAGGGGGTAGCGCGTAAGATTCTCGGCCTTTATAACGCGGGGCGGATGTGGGCCGTTGGATTTAAAATGGAGGGTTGAGATTAGATCGCGAAGCGGTATGGGTTAAATCTATTCGGGAACGCACGATTTAAAATAGACGGGCCACAGGGGGCCACGTCACCCTGGCCGGAGCCAGCCCGCGCGCGCGGCGGTCGGGGCGGCGATCTCGCCGGCGCAGTCTCGGTTCTTTGCCGCTACACGCTAGGACTTGCATCTTTTCGCACGGATAGGCTTCGGAGGGGTAGGGGAAGCTGACCTAGGGGTTTCTCGGGCTTGGAGAGGTCGGAATCCGGCTCTGCGATGATGGTGGGTGGTGAAGCTCCTCGGTGCTCGTCGAAGCCGTAGCTAGGGCGCAAGACACGTCGTTTCCTTCACCTGCAGGGCTCCCCGGCGGCGGTGGAACATGACAAGCCCGTTAGATCAGAGAAATCAGGAAGAATTCGGAAGAAACGGCGGTGTAGACGTGAGTTCTCACCGGATGAGAAAACTGAGCGGGCGGGGGAGGACTGGGGAGTTTCCTTGGCGTTTTAAACGGACAAGGGAGGTCGGCGTTCGTTGAGATCGTGCTGGAGTGCCCGGGACCGAAGATTTTGACTTGTGGCGTGGAATTCGAGCGAGGCAGCGGCAATCGGCGCGGGAGGATCGATGGCGGTTGGGGGCGCGGAGGAAGGGGATGACACGCGGGCCCCGTGTGTCAGAGAGAGGGGGAGGGGAAAAACAGCCACGGGCTGTTGGGCCGGCTGAGGTGGGTTTCGGCCCATTGGCCGTTTTTGTTTTTCCTTTTTCTTTTCTGTTTTGATTCAAATTTGAATTCCAGTTTGAGTTTGAATTTTTCTCCACATGCATTTCGTCCAAAAATTTTAAATTCACCTCTTTAATAGATTTTGCGGTGTTACAACTCTAACCCCCTTAAAAGAAATCTCGTCCTTGAGATTGGTGACTCTAGGAAAACAGATCCGGGAACTGTGCCTTGAGCTCGTCTTCTCGCTCCCATGTGGCTTCTGCTTCCGAGTGGTGCTTCCACTGCACTTTGCACATTCGGATTCTTTTATTCCTTGTGATGCGCTCCATTGTCTCCAGGATCTTGATCGGTTGCTCGGCATATGATAGATCCTCTCGTACGTCCACCTCATTCATGGGTAACATCTCTTCGGATGTTCTTAAACATTTCTTGAGTGGTGACACATGGAATACATCGTGCACATCTGATAGACGAGCCGGTAGTTCTAACTGATATGCCACTTCGCCTTTCCTCTCCAGAATCTGGAAGGGTCCGATGTATCTAGGTGATAACTTCCCTTTCACCTTGAACCGACGAAGCCCTCGGATAGGGGACACCTTGAGATAAACATTGTCCCCCACGTTGAAAATGAGCTCTCTTCTCCGTACATCGGCATAGCTCTTTTGTCGGGTTTGTGCTATCCTCAAGTTGTTGCGGAATTCCCTCATCACTTTCGCCTCGGCTTCTTGTAGTACCTCGGGCCCAAACACTTTTCTTTTCCCAGTTTCGTTCCAAAACAATGGGGTCCTACACTTCCTCCCATACAACGCCTCAAAGGGTGACATCTTCATACTAGCCTGATAACTGTTGTTGTAGGAGAACTCCGCATACGGTAAGTTCTTATCCCAACTCCTATTGTTCTTGAGTGCACAAGCTCGCAGCATATCCTCAAGGATTTGATTGGTTCTTTCCGTCTGCCCGTCAGTCTGGGGGGGGGTGATATGCGGAACTAAAATTCAGATGAGTTCCCATGGTTTCATGTAACTTCTGCCAGAACCTTGAGGTGAACTGTGTCCCTCGATCTGACACTATCTTCTTTGGCACTCCATGAAAACACACGATTCTTTACATGTACAATTCTGCCAATTTGGATCCGCTGTAGCTTTCTTTCACGGGGATGAAATGAGCTACCTTAGTCAGCCTGTCGATGATGACCCATATCGAATCATATCCCGATTGGGTCCTAGGTAGTCCCACTATGAAGTCCATACTTATTTCTTCCCATTTCCATTTTGGAACTTTGAGTGGTTGCAACAGTCCCGCCGGTCTTTGATGTTCTGCTTTTACTAGCTGACATGTGTCACATAGGGCAACATGTTCCGCGACATCTCGCTTCATGCCATACCACCAATATCTGCTCTTGAGGTCATGATACATCTTTGTACTCCCAGGATGAATGGAATAGTCGGAATCATGAGCCTCCTTCAAAATCAGTTCCCGGATCTCCTTCACCTCAGGCACACAGATTCTTTTCCCATTCCACACCGTACCTTGTTCATCCTCTCTAAACCCAGGAGCTTTATTCTCTTTGATGAGTTCTCTGATTTCTTGTATCTTCTCATCATTCCTCTGACCATTGCGTATGTCTTGCTCCAATGTGGAGTCCACCTCCATGGCGATGGCCTCACCACTATTCACCAGGCATAGATTAAGTTTTGCAATCTCTTCCTTCAATTCCGTAGGCATGTCCTTTAAGCTCAAAATGTTGACATGCACCTTCCGGCTTAAAGCATCTGCCATGACGTTCGCTTTCCCAGGATGATAGTTGATACCCACATCAAAGTCGTTGATTAGCTCTAACCATCTCCTTTGTCTGAGGTTGAGATCGGGTTGTGTGAAAATGTACTTTAAGATCTTATGGTCTGTATATATCTCTGTCCTCTTTCCCATCAAGTAATGCCTCCAAAGCTTCAGTGCGTGGACCACTGCGGCTAGCTCGAGGTCATGCGTAGGATAGTTCTTCTCGTGTTTTCGGAGCTGCCAGGATGCATAGGCAACGACATGCCCCTCTTGCATGAGAACACATCCCAACCCGTGTACAGAAGCATCGCAATACACCAAAAAATTCTTCTGCATGTCTGGCATAACTAGCACTGGGGCCGTTGTCAATCTTTTCTTCAGCTCTTGGAAACTTGTCTCACACTCCGGTGTCCACGTGAATTTGATTCCCTTCTCTAACAATTTGGTGAGGGGTCTCGAGATCTTGGAGAAGCCCTCAATGAACCGTCGATAATACCTAGCCAATCCTAGGAAACATCGAATTTACCTGACATTTTCAGGGGTCTTCCACTTCTGCACATCCTTGATCTTGGCGGGATCTACAGAGATTCCTCCCTCCGAGATTATGTGTACTAAGAAGGGGACTCTTCTCAGCCAAAACTCGCATTTGCTCATCTTGGCATATAGTTGGTGTTCTCTCAACTTTTGCAACACCAGTCTGAGATGCCCCTCATGCCCTTCTTCATATTTGGAGAAGATGAGAATGTCATCAATGAAAACCACTACAAATTTGTCAAGATATTCCATGAATACTTTGTTCATGAGATACATGAAATACGCCGGAGCATTAGTTAGCCTGAACGGCATGATGGTGTATTCATACAGCCCGTACCGAGATACGAAAGTTGTCTTTGGAATGTCAGTTGGCCTTATTTTCAATTGGTAATATCCCGACCTGAGATCAAATTTTGAGAATACACAAGCTCCCCTCAACTGATCAAATAAGTCTTCAATGCGGGGTAATGGGTACTTGTTCTTGATGGTTACTTCATTCAACACACGGTAGTCTACGCATAACCTTTGGGTTCCGTCCTTCTTGGGCACAAATATCACTAGAGCTCCCCATGGCGAGGAACTAGGACGAATATACCCATTCTCTGTCAATTCTCTTATATGTTCTTTGAGCTCTTCCAGCTGTTTGGAGTCCATCCGATAAGGCCTCTTGTATATGGGGGCTTTTCCAGGCACTAGTTCAATCACGAATTCCACTTCACGATCTGGGGGCATACCTCGCAACTCCTCAGGAAAAACGTCGGGATATTCCTTGATAACCCTTATCTATTCCACTTCCACTTCCACTTGATTGAGTTTAATGTCCCTCTTAGGTTCTTGTACGGCTATGAACTTCACTTTTGTGCCGCTAGGGTGAGTTAGTTCCACTGTTCTAGTCGAACAATGGAGGATACCTTTATGTTTGGTCAACCAATCCATACCCAAAATAATATCTATCCCTTGTGAGTTTATCACTATGAGGTTTGCAGTGAATACTACCCCATTAAGGTCTAGATTCACCTTGAGACACACTTGTCTTGTTCTTATTTCTCCCCCTTGAGAGTTCACTGCTAACATATGATTCATTTGTGTTGTTGCTAGATCATGCTTCTTAACAAATCCTTGAGCAATGAACGAGTGGGTAGAACCAGAATCAAACAAAATGGTCGCAATGTGTAAATTTGCAGGGAACTTACCAATTACCACGTCCGGTGCCTCTTGCGCTTCCTCCATGGTCATGTGGTTCACCCGTCCTCACATCACATTCTGCTGCTGTGGCTGCATAGGCTTCTTCTTTGGGCACTTATGAGCGTAGTGTCCCACTTCACCACAGTTGAAGCATTGCACCCCGACTTTAGATGCCTGGCCTTTGTTATATTGGGGTTGGTCCTGTGGCCCTTGTCCTGCTGGTCGAGGTTGATAGGTGGGGCGTAGCTGCTGCACAAACTGACGCTGCAGCTGTACTGGTGCTGATGGGGGCCTGAAGTTCGGGTTGTACCCTCTCGGTGTCGAGTAGGGTACTACAGCACGGCTCGTCTGCCCTGCAGGTTGCTGCATCATACGTGGACGTGTGTTGCTGCTTGATGCTTGGTGTGACCATCACATCTTCCTCTTGTTTTCATTCTCCAAGGCCTTGAGCTTCCTCTCCACAACAAACGCCCTGTCCACCATCTTTTGGAAACTTTTATATTCGTTGGAGGACATTGCACATTGCATTTCCATGGTAAGTCCTTCCACAAAATAGTCCTGTTTCTGCTCATCCGTTTCGATGTCCCGTGGTGCATAACGGTACAGTTGGGTGAATTTGGTGAGGTACTCTCTCACAGTCATGTTGCCCTGCTGCAGTCCCAAGAACTCCTTCCTCTTGTTCTTGAGTTCTCCCCTTGGTATGTAGTGGTTACGGAAACTGCGCTTGAACTTTTCCCAAGTTATGTTCTCAGGGTCGTGATGAGCTGCCACGTATGCGGCCCGCCAATCAGCAGCGGGTCCATGCAATTGATGAGAGGCAAACAGCAACCTCTCATATCCTTGGCATTGTATGATCCTCATCTTGTTCTCAATGGTCTTGAGCCAATCATCCGCCTCCAGAGGTTCAGCAGCACTTGCAAACTTTGGGGGTTGAGTTCCCAGAAACTCACTCAACCTTGGTTGACGTGGTGGAGCCTGTGGGGGTGGAGCTTGGTGTAAGTTGGCCACCACTTGAGTCAAATTCTGAATAAGCTGATTTTGATTGTCGATCATTTGGTAGATGGGATCAGCTCTTTCTCGGTGACCACCCCTGTCTTTCCCTCCAGGAAGTTGAGGATCGGCAGCCTCATTGTTGTTGGGGTTGGCACCACGAACTCTTCCTCTTCCAGCCATCTATCATGATCAACCAAATGTCAACTTTAATAATTACGCATTAACTTCCCAAATTGCTTTTTTAAACCTAAACTTTTGAGACCTTAATATTTAGACAATTTCTGAAGATTTCACATAGATCTTTGAGCGTCATGTCTCATGCGAAAATAAATGCACTATTGATTCATAGGGGTTCACACCAAAGCAACTGCAAACTTAAAGACAAGGTTGTGGACAAGTGCCTATGGCTTCCACAACTCACGTCACACACCAAACACTAACAAACAAATAGATAGGTTCTTGACTCGGCTACTCGATAACATTCGGAAATAAGGGAAATGACTCTAACAACTCGTATCACTGAGCTGGCTCATCGGGGTCTTCCTCCTCATTGCGGCTGCCCTCTGATTCCGCTTTAGGTGGCGAAGCTGCTGGTGGAGAAGTGCGGCGACGCTTGCTCGCCCAGCTGTATGGGGAGTCGGGAGTCCAGGTGTCATTCTCGATGACACACAGTTCATTCCCATCTCTTCTCTCCCTCGCCCTCAAGCTGGCGCGAAGCAACGCCTCAGTCTCCTTTAGGGTGTCACGGACATCCTGAAGCTCCTGTTGGCACTCCTGTATTCGAGTGCTGAGCATAGCTGCATCCTCCAAGCACAGGTCCATGTGCTCATGGGAAGTCCCCTGCTGCACCGGCGGGTACTTGTACTCCGCGGTGCCACTCTCACGATGGAGGACATATATGTACTCAGTCCTGTCCAGGTGGCGACGGTTGATGTAACTCTAGTAGGTGATGGCCTCCCAGGTGACATCCTTCTCAGCATCGGCCTGAGTCACCCGACAAGCTGGAGAGCGGTGGATCTTGAGCAACTGGTTGTCATGGATAATCCTCATCTCTGAGCCCCATTCTTCACGCTTCTCACGGATGGTCCTGGTGGAGATGTAGTGTATGTAACACCCCAAATTTTGATTCAAAACCCAAAATCATGTTCAGAGGGGAATTTAAAAAATTTTGGACGTGTTGCATGTTTTGCAAAAATTCAAATTCAAACTGGAATTCAAATTATACTCAAAACAGAAAAGAAATGGAAAAAGAAAAAGGAAAACGGGAAAAAACTGGCCAGTGGGCCGAAACCCGCCAGCCGGCCCAGCTACTCCCGCGCCAGCCCGCCCCCGCGCGCGCCGCGCTGCCTCTCACCGACGGGTGGGACCCACCTGTCATCCCTAACCCCGAGCCCCGCGACCCCGGACTTTTCCCCCGAGCGCGCGAAATCGCAACCGACCGGAAACCCGCGTCCCATCGCCCGAATTCTGATCCCAGAGGACTCCAACTCGATCACAACAGACCCACCGCCCTCCCCCGGCTATAAAAACCCCCGATCCGATCAGTTTTTCCCACGCGATCGCCGATTTTTACTCCGGTGAGCACCGAGACTTCGCCGGTGAATTCTGGCTGATCTAAGCTCGGAAACTCTGATCTAACTCGCTGGTCTTGATCTACCGCCTCCGGGGAACTTTGCAGGTGCAGAAAACCCGAAGACTTACGGTGTAAACTCAGCGCCGACGAGCTTCGCCGTGGTTTTGCCTCGGACCTCGCCGCCGAGCACTTTCCAGGACCCCCGAGCTCGAGAAAACCCCCGAGGTGAGATCCCTGACCTCCCCTCTACCGATCTAGGCCATAAGATCACAGTTCTAGGCAGAATTCTTGAGGATCCGAAACTTTCCGGCGAGATCGCCGCTTCCCGCCGCCGTGCGCCGCCGGCAGCGCCGCCCGCGCTCGATCAGAGCGATGTGGCCGCTTGTGCGCCGTTTATTTTAAATCGCACGGTAGGGTTTAAATCCCCGCGTACCGGTTCGATGTTATAATCTCAGCCGTCGGTTTAAAATCGGACGGTCCACGTCAGCCCCGCATTATAAAGACTGGAATTCTTACGTGCTACCCCCTGGGGTTCTCTGGAATTGAGAGCTAGCCCCGGAAACTTCAGATCTAGCCCCTGGAACTCCAGAAAATCATGTAAATTCATTTAAAAATCAGTTTTAGCCCCTGGACTTAATAGAAATTAGGAAAAACACCTCTGATAAGTGTAGCTAGACCCCTGGAAATTATGAAAATAATATTATAGACCCTGTAATGGGGTGAGTTCATTATTTTAACCCTGTTTAGTATTTAATTTAGAAAATTGAATATGTAACTAGTGTTTAAAAATTAAAAAGGGGGGCAAACATAATTGTCAAAATTAATTAAAAACTTTCTCAGTACTTAGAAAACTCTGGAGTGAGATAAAAGTATATTTTTGGGCTGAAATAAATCTGTTTCATCTATTATTCACATTTATTAGTATAGGGACACATTTTTAAGTAAAGAATAGTTATAGAAAAATAGGGAAAATAATTATGAAATGGTCTACATCAGAAGCCAAGGTCAAAATATGATTTTAAATTATTTAGGACCAGAACCTATTCTGTTTAGGTGATGTGTATTACTAATTTAATAATAAAATACACAATTATGTATAGGAATATAAATCTGAAAATATAGCAACTAGTAAATGATAAATGGAGTTTCTAAAATCCAAAGAGTTCAGTTTAGGGTTGATAGAAGTTGTAAAGGCACATATGGAGAAGAAAAATACTTTCCATACATACTTGGTAGTTTAATATAAGGAATTTATTTAAAACTGAAACACAACACATATAATGGTGAATGAATTTCATAAATGTGAATGTGTGGTTTGTATGAAGTGTAAGTGTGAACTATGTCTTATGGATTGTTGTTTTTCTTTTGCTATGTGTGATGGTATGAAGTAGAACCTGTTCAAGAACAAGTTATTCATTTCCAAGACCAGGAATACCCATTTCAAGAGCAGCAAGAAGGAGGCAAGTGTCCTTGACCACTTTGATCCTATGCTAGGATGAGTAGATAGAATTATTTGCATTGTCAAATGAAATATGAAACCCATGCTAGGAAGTTTCCCTAGAATTGCATTACCTTGTTTCCTTGTAGCTTGGGTTGGGATTTATTTTGTCATGTCATTTATATCCATGCATATGCTTAGCCATGCTTAGAATGGGATGTTTGGGACATGAAATCATCAGTTTATATTACCATACTCTTGAATGAGACATTGTGAGTTATGTAGAGGTAGGGATCAAGGCAAGTTGGATGTTTTGGTTGTGTGCTGGGTGCACGAGACTTGGGTTTGTGTTTAGTACTTGCCTGGATCCTAAGGACCGGTTCATGGAGCATGTAACCCGGCTTTACAGTGCCAACCACATGCTGAGATGGGGCAGCTTGGCCAATTAATTAGGTGTATCCCCGGCGTAGTATGGGTGTGTTGGATGGTGCGGGGAATAGGTGTCAGCTGGACTACCATATGAACCGCAAGGCTCAAGAGGGGGCCACTGCAGCGGGGTTGGAGCCTCTTGTATGTTGTTAGGGGTGAAACCTCAGTGGGCCCCCGCTCGTCGGGAATCCCTTTGTAAAGGCTTCATAGTGATCTCCTGGCTGCACACCTGGGAAGTGTGAATGTGGGTCGTAGCCACTGGCATAATGGAGGTTCTTTTAGTCCACCCGGCAACGGGGGATGAAATCACTACTTGTGGGTACAGTGGTACAAACTCTGCAGAGTCAAAACTGTCTTGACAGTCGTGCTCACGGTTAAGAGCGGCCTGAACTTATTCATGATTAGAGGAGTGAAGGTTTTTGGAAGTTGTGGATGTTAAGCGGGGAGCTTAACATTGGAAATGATGTTATGGTTATTGGATTATGATGATGGGATGGGAGATTGGGACCATTTCACCTGTGTAGTAATGTAGGTGCTTAATAAGCTAAGGTGACAGGTATTAATTGCGTAGTGCTTTAACCATGAGTTCAACCTCTCCTTGTTCTAGCCATGCATGATATAATTTTCCCACACTTGCTGAGTACCATTGGTACTCAACCTTGCATATTTGTTGGTTTATATTGCTGCTTAGGTCAAGATAATGAGGTGGTGTATAATGACCAAGATTTTGGACCCGAGGAAGGATTTTAGGTTCATGAAGACCCCCGGGCAACGCCTGTGATGGAGCCCTAAAGAATAATATTCCGCTGCTAGTTTATTTACTTGTGATGAAGCATTAGTGTCCATTGAGACATTTGCGATGTAAGACTTATTTATATTTGACACCTGGCTTGTAATAAATGATGCTTCACTATTTGTCATCACATGTATGAGAAAATGATCCTGGCATACATGTGATATTGACTCGGTTGTTCTTCGGAAATACCGGGTGTGACAGAGGTGGTATCAGAGCCAAGGTTGCCCGTAGGAACGTGGACCTAGGTAGAAACGGAAGTATTTAAGGGCCCTATTTTCTCAAAAACTATTTTCCAAGGTGTGGGTTGAAAAGTGTTATTAAAGGAGTCATTTTCTTCATCTTACCCCAACTTCCATTCAAAATAGGATTTTTGTTTGAGATTTTATCTAACCTAATTTTAAATTCTTTTGTTTTAGATGGTTCGCATGATTCGCACCGCTCGTAAGTCCACAGGAGGGAGAGTTCCCGTAGTTGCCCTTGCCGAAAGAGAGGAGAGTCGTCCAGTGACGTACCTTTCCTACGGATTGGCAGTAGGAGATTTGTTGCGCCGTCTTCGACGTATGCTCGAAGCCGCCGGCAATACGGGCAAGCTAATCATCCACTACAACTCCACCAGGACCATCCGTGAGAAGAGGGAAGAATGGAGTTCGGAGATGAGGATTATACACGAGAATCAGCTGCTTAAGATTCACCACTCTCCAGCTTGTCGAGCAACACAAGTTGACGCGGAGAAAGATGTCACCTGGGAGGCCATCACCTGCCAGAGTCACATCTATCGTCGCCACTTGGACAAAACTGAGTACATGTATGTCCTCCAACGTGAGAGTGGTACCACGGAGTACAAGTACCCACCGGTGCAGCAAGGGACTTCCCATGAGCACATGGACTTGTGCTTGGAGGATGCTGCTATGCTCAGCACTCGACTGCAGGAGTGTCAACAAGAGCTTCAGGATGTCCGAGACACCCTGAAGGAAACGGAGGCATTGCTGCGAGCTTGTTTAAAGGCGAGAGAAAGAGGAGATGGGAATGAACTGTGTGTCACCGTGAGTGATCCATGGACTCCTGACTCCCCGGATCGCCGAGCAATCAGGCGTCGTCGCACTTCTCCACCAGCAGCCTCCCCACCCAAAGCAGAGTCAGAAGGTAGCCGAAATGAGGAGGAAGATCCCGAGGAGCCAGCTCAAGAGGACGAGTAGTGTAGAGTCTTTCCCCTAGCTAGCAAGAGGTCGAGTAGTCGAGTCGTTACGTAGTTAATGGTGTGATAATGCTTGGTGTGTGACGTGAGTTGTGGAAGCCATGAGCAATTGTCCACAGCCTCGTCTTCAGATTGTTTTGCTTTGGTGTGTGAACCCACAGGAAATAATAGTGCATTTATTTGGTGTGAGATATAAACCCTCGTAAAATTTTAACAAAGCCTCAACACCTTAAAGTACCAACAAATGAAAGTAGTAAGATGATACTAAATGG
Organism: Neostapfia colusana; assembly: GCA_030760725.1. NCBI lineage: Eukaryota > Viridiplantae > Streptophyta > Magnoliopsida > Poales > Poaceae > Neostapfia > Neostapfia colusana. The sequence continues at coordinate 93,898,253 of JASWHV010000007.1, read as the reverse complement.
TATCAAATTAACATTTGTTGATCCTGCCAGATGGCCGGAAGAGGAAAAGGACGTGCTGCCAACCCCGCCAACAACAATGATGAGGCATGCAACCCTCATCTTTCTGGAGGCCAGGAAAGGGGTGGCCGCCGTGAAGAAGTTGATCCTCTCCACCAAATGCTGGAGAATCAAAATCAGCTCATCCAGAATTTGACTCAAGTGGTGGCCAACTTGCATCAAGTTCCACCTACACAAGCTGCACCACGCCAACCAAGGTTGAGTGAGTTTCTAGGAACTCAACCTCCAAAGTTTGCAAGTGCTGCTGAACCTCTGGAGGCAGATGATTGGCTGAAGACCATTGAAAGTAAGATGAGGATAATACAATGCCAAGGGTATGAGAGGGTGCTGTTTGCCTCTCATCAATTGCATGGATCTGCTGCTGATTGGTGGACCGCCTACGTGGCCGCCCATCATGACCCTGAGAACATCACTTGGGAGGAGTTCAAGCGTAGCTTCCGCAACCATTACATCCCAAGATGTGAACTCAAAAACAAGAGGAAGGAATTTTTGGGACTGCAGCAGGGAAACATGACGGTGAGGGAATACCTCACTAAATTTACTCAACTATCCCGTTATGCTCCACGAGACATAGAGACTGATGAGCAGAAACAAGATTGTTTCGTGGAAGGACTTACCGCAGAAATGCAGTGTGCCATGTCCTCCAATGAGTATGAAAGTTTTCAAAAGATGGTGGACAGAGCGTTTGTGGTGGAAAGGAAGCTAAAGGCCCTGGAAAATGAGAATAAGAGGAAGGCGGGATGGTCACATCAGGCCTCAGGGAGCAACACCCGCCCACGCATGATGCAGCAACCTACGGGGCAGACGAGCCGTGCTGCGGTACCCTATTCAGCACCAAGAGGGTACAACCCAAACTACAGGCCTCCCGCAGCACCAGCACAGCCGCCACGTCAGTTTGTGCAGCAGCCTCGCCCCGCATATCCACCTCGACCAGCAGTGCAAGGACCCCCGAACCAAACCCAAGACAACAAAGGCCAAGCACCTAAGATTGGGGTGCAATGTTTCAGCTGTGGTGAAGTGGGGCACTACGCCCATAAATGCCCAAAGAAGAAGCCTGCGCCGCCACAACAGCAGAATGTAGTGAGAGGACGGGTGAACCACGTCACTATGGAGGAAGCACAAGAAGCACCCGACGTGGTAGTTGGTAAGTTTCCTGCCAATTTACACCTTGCAACTCTGCTGTTTGATTCTGGTGCTACCCACTCGTTCATTGCTCAAGGGTTTGTTAAGAAGCATGACCTAGCAACCACACAAATGAACCATATGCTAGCCGTAAACTCTCCAGGTGGAGAAATAAGGACAAGACAAGTGTGTCCCCAAGTGAGCCTAGACATTAATGGGGTAGTATTTACTGCTAACCTCATAGTGATAGATTCACAAGGGATAGATATTATTTTGGGTATGGATTGGTTGACCAAACATAAAGGAATCATCCATTGTTCGACCAGAACGGTGGAACTAACTCACCCCAGTGGTACCAGAGTAAAGTTCATAACAATACACGAGCCTAGGAGGGACATTAAATTAAATCAAGTGGAGGTGAAAGTTGAGGAAATCAGGACTATCAGGGAATATCCAGATGTATTTCCGGAGGAATTGCCAGGTATGCCTCCCGACCGTGACGTGGAATTCGCAATTGAGCTAGTACCGGGAACAGCCCCGATATACAAGAGACCTTATCGAATGGACTCCAAGCAGCTAGAAGAGCTCAAGGATCATTTGAGAGAATTGACGGAGAAGGGGTATATTCGCCCTAGTTCCTCACCATGGGGAGCTCCGGTGATATTTGTGCCCAAGAAGGACGGAACCCAAAGGTTATGCGTGGATTACCGTGCTTTGAACGAGGTAACCATCAAAAACAAGTACCCATTACCCCGCATTGAAGACTTGTTTGATCAGTTGAGGGGAGCTTGTGTGTTCTCGAAAATTGATCTCAGGTCGGGGTACCACCAACTCAAGATAAGGCAATCAGATATTCCCAAGACAGCTTTCGTATCTCGGTACGGACTGTATGAATACACTGTCATGCCTTTTGGGCTAACCAATGCCCCGGCATATTTCATGTACCTCATGAACAAGGTATTCATGGAATATCTGGACAAATTTGTGGTAGTTTTCATAGATGATATTCTCGTCTTCTCCAAAGATGAAGAAGAACATGAGAAACATCTAAAGTTGGTGTTACAGAGGCTGAGAGAACACCAACTATATGCCAAGTTGAGCAAGTGTGAGTTTTGGCTGAAGAGAGTTCCCTTTTTAGGACATATAATCTCAGAGGGAGGAATCTCCGTAGATCCCGCCAAAATCGAGGATATCCAGAAGTGGAAGACCCCTGAAAATGTCGGGGAAGTTCGAAGCTTTTTGGGATTGGCTGGATACTATCGACGGTTTATTGAGGGATTCTCCAAGATCTCGAGACCTCTCACTAAACTGTTGGAGAAGGGAATCACATTCACCTGGACGCCACAGTGCGAGACGAGCTTTCAAGAGCTAAAGAAGAGACTGACAACAGCCCCAGTGTTGGTTATGCCAGATATGCAGAAAAATTTCACAGTGTACTGCGATGCCTCTGGAAATGGGTTGGGATGTGTTCTCATGCAAGAAGGACATGTCGTGGCATATGCATCCCGACAGCTTCGGAAGCACGAGAAGAACTATCCTACACATGACCTAGAACTAGCTGCAGTGGTACACGCGTTGAAAATTTGGCGGCACTATTTGATGGGGAAGAGGACGGAGATATATACGGATCATAAGAGTTTGAAGTACATATTCACACAGCCAGATCTCAACCTCCGACAAAGGAGATGGTTGGAGCTAATCAATGACTTTGATGTGGGCATCAACTATCATCCTGGGAAAGCAAACGTCGTGGCCGATGCTTTGAGTCGGAAAGTGCAGGTCAATAAGTTGAGCTTGAGGGACATGCCCGCAGAATTGAAGGACGAGGTTATAAGGCTCAATCTATGTCTAGTAAATAGTGGTGAAGCCATCGCCATGGAAGTGGACTCCACACTCGAGCAAGACATACGCGAGGGCCAAAAGAATGATGAGAAGATACAAGAGATCAGACAGCTCATTAAGGAAAATAAAGCTCCTGGTTTTAGAGAGGATGAACAGGGAACGGTGTGGCACGGGAAAAGGATCTGTGTGCCAGAAGTAAAAGAGATCCGTGAATTAATTTTGAAGGTGGCTCACGATTCCGACTATTCCATTCATCCTGGGAGTACGAAGATGTACCAGGATCTCAAGAGCAGGTATTGGTGGTATGGCATGAAGCGAGATGTCGCGGAACATGTTGCCCTATGTGACACATGTCAGTTGGTGAAAGCTGAACATCAACGGCCCGCGGGATTATTGCAACCACTCAAAGTGCCTGAATGGAAATGGGAAGAAATCAGCATGGATTTCGTCGTGGGATTGCCTAGGACCCAATCAGGGTATGATTCAATATGGGTCATCATTGATAGGCTAACCAAGGTAGCTCATTTCATTCCTGTGAAAGAAAGCTACAGCGGATCCAAATTGGCAGAATTGTACCTGTCAAGGATTGTGTGTTACCATGGAGTGCCAAAGAAGATAGTGTCGGACCGAGGGACACAGTTCACCTCGAGGTTTTGGCAGAAGTTGCATGAAACCATGGGAACCCATCTGAACTTTAGTTCTGCCTATCATCCCCAAACTGACGGGCGGACGGAGAGAACCAATCAGATCCTTGAAGATATGTTAAGGGCATGTGCACTCAAAAACAATAGGAGTTGGGACAAGAACTTACCGTATGCGGAGTTTTCCTATAACAACAGTTATCAAGCTAGTATGAAGATGTCACCGTTTGAAGCTTTGTATGGAAGGAAGTGCAGAACTCCCCTATTTTGGAACCAAACAGGAGAAAGTAAAGTGTTTGGTCCAGAAGTGCTACAAGAAGCCGAGGCGAAGGTGAGGGAGATTCGCAACAACTTGAGGATAGCACAAACACGCCAGAAGAGTTATGCTGATGTACGAAGGAGAGAGCTCGTTTTCAACGTGGGAGACTATGTTTATCTCAAGGTGTCCCCTATCAGAGGACTTCGTCGGTTCAAGGTGAAAGGGAAGTTGTCACCTCGATACATAGGACCCTTTCAAGTTTTGGAAAGAAAAGGCGAAGTGGCGTACCAACTAGAGTTACCAGTTCATCTATCGGACGTGCACGATGTATTCCATGTGTCACAACTCAAGAAATGCCTGAGGACGCCTGAAGAGGTGTTACCCATGAATGAAGTGGATGTAGCTGAAGATTTGTCTTATGCCGAGCAACCATACAAAATTTTGGAGACAATGGAACGCCTCACCAGAAATAAAAGAATCCGGATGTGCAAGGTGCAGTGGAAGCATCACTCAGAAGAGGAAGCCACCTGGGAACGGGAAGATGAGCTTAAGGCACAATTTCCGGAATTGTTTTCTTAGAAACACCAATCTCGAGGACGAGATTTCTTTTAAGGGGGGTAGAGCTGTAACACCCCAAATTTTGATTCAAAACCCAAAATCATGTTCAGAGGGGAATTTAAAAATTTTTGGACGTGTTGCATGTTTTGCAAAAATTCAAATTCAAACTGGAATTCAAATTATACTCAAAACAGAAAAGAAATGGAAAAAGAAAAAGGAAAACGGGAAAAAACTGGCTAGTGGGCCGAAACCCGCCAGCCGGCCCAGCTACTCCAGCGCCAGCCCGCCCCCGCGCGCGCCGCGCTGCCTCTCACCGACGGGTGGGACCCACCTGTCATCCCTAACCCCGAGCCCCGCGACCCCGGACTTTTCCCCCGAGCGCGCGAAATCGCAACCGACCGGAAACCCGCGTCCCATCGCCCGAATTCTGATCCCAGAGGACTCCAACTCGATCACAACAGACCCACCGCCCTCCCCCGGCTATAAAAACCCCCGATCCGATCAGTTTTTCCCACGCGATCGCCGATTTTTACTCCGGTGAGCACCGAGACTTCGCCGGTGAATTCTGGCCGATCTAAGCTCGGAAACTCTGATCTAACTCGCTGGTCTTGATCCACCGCCTCCGGGGAACTTTGCAGGTGCAGAAAACCCGAAGACTTACGGTGTAAACTCAGCGCCGACGAGCTTCGCCGTGGTTTTGCCTCGGACCTCGCCGCCGAGCACTTTCCAGGACCCCCGAGCTCGAGAAAACCCCCGAGGTGAGATCCCTGACCTCCCCTCTACCGATCTAGGCCATAAGATCACAGTTCTAGGCAGAATTCTTGAGGATCCGAAACTTTCCGGCGAGATCGCCGCTTCCCGCCGCCGTGCGCCGCCGGCAGCGCCGCCCGTGCTCGATCAGAGCGACGTGGCCGCTTGTGCGCCGTTTATTTTAAATCGCACGGTAGGGTTTAAATCCCCGCGTACCGGTTCGATGTTATAATCTCAGCCGTCGGTTTAAAATCGGACGGTCCACGTCAGCCCCGCATTATAAAGACTGGAATTCTTACGTGCTACCCCCTGGGGTTCTCTGGAATTGAGAGCTAGCCCCGGAAACTTCAGATCTAGCCCCTGGAACTCCAGAAAATCATGTAAATTCATTTAAAAATCAGTTTTAGCCCCTGGACTTAATAGAAATTAGGAAAAACACCTCTGATAAGTGTAGCTAGACCCCTGGAAATTATGAAAATAATATTATAGACCATGTAATGGGGTGAGTTCATTATTTTAACCCTGTTTAGTATTTAATTTAGAAAATTGAATATGTAACTAGTGTTTAAAAATTAAAAAGGGGGACAAACATAATTGTCAAAATTAATTAAAAACTTTCTCAGTACTTAGAAAACTCTGGAGTGAGATAAAAGTATATTTTTGGGCTGAAATAAATCTGTTTCATCTATTATTCACATTTATTAGTATAGGGACACATTTTTAAGTAAAGAATAGTTATAGAAAAATAGGGAAAATAATTATGAAATGGTCTACATCAGAAGCCAAGGTCAAAATATGATTTTAAATTATTTAGGACCAGAACCTATTCTGTTTAGGTGATGTGTATTACTAATTTAATAATAAAATACACAATTATGTATAGGAATATAAATCTGAAAATATAGCAACTAGTAAATGATAAATGGAGTTTCTAAAATCCAAAGAGTTCAGTTTAGGGTTGATAGAAGTTGTAAAGGCACATATGGAGAAGAAAAATACTTTCCATACATACTTGGTAGTTTAATATAAGGAATTTATTTAAAACTGAAACACAACACATATAATGGTGAATGAATTTCATAAATGTGAATGTGTGGTTTGTATGAAGTGTAAGTGTGAACTATGTCTTATGGATTGTTGTTTTTCTTTTGCTATGTGTGATGGTATGAAGTAGAATCTGTTCAAGAACAAGTTATTCATTTCCAAGACCAGGAATACCCATTTCAAGAGCAGCAAGAAGGAGGCAAGTGTCCTTGACCACTTTGATCCTATGCTAGGATGAGTAGATAGAATTATTTGCATTGTCAAATGAAATATGAAACCCATGCTAGGAAGTTTCCCTAGAATTGCATTACCTTGTTTCCTTGTGGCTTGGGTTGGGATTTATTTTGTCATGTCATTTATATCCATGCATATGCTTAGCCATGCTTAGAATGGGATGTTTGGGACATGAAATCATCAGTTTATATTACCATACTCTTGAATGAGACATTGTGAGTTATGTAGAGGTAGGGATCAAGGCAAGTTGGATGTTTTGGTTGTGTGCTGGGTGCACGAGACTTGGGTTTGTGTTTAGTACTTGCCTGGATCCTAAGGACCGGTTCATGGAGCATGTAACCCGGCTTTACAGTGCCAACCACATGCTGAGATGGGGCAGCTTGGCCAATTAATTAGGTGTATCCCCGGCGTAGTATGGGTGTGTTGGATGGTGCGGGGAATAGGTGTCAGCTGGACTACCATATGAACCGCAAGGCTCAAGAGGGGGCCACTGCAGCGGGGTTGGAGCCTCTTGTATGCTGTTAGGGGTGAAACCTCAGTGGGCCCACGCTCGTCGCGAATCCCTTTGTAAAGGCTTCGTAGTGATCTCCTGGCTGCACACCTGGGAAGTGTGAATGTGGATCGTAGCCACTGGCATAATGGAGGTTCTTTTAGTCCACCCGGCAACGGGGGATGAAATCACTACTTGTGGGTACAGTGGTACAAACTCTGCAGAGTCAAAACTGTCTTGACAGCCGTGCTCACGGTTAAGAGCGGCCTGGACTTATTCATGGTTAGAGGAGTGAAGGTTTTTGGAAGTTGTGGATGTTAAGCGGGGAGCTTAACATTGGAAATGATGTTATGGTTATTGGATTATGATGATGGGATGGGAGATTGGGACCATTTCACCTGTGTAGTAATGTAGGTGCTTAATAAGCTAAGGTGATAGGTATTAATTGCGTAGTGCTTTAACCATGAGTTCAACCTCTCCTTGTTCTAGCCATGCATGATATAATTTTCCCACACTTGCTGAGTACCGTTGGTACTCAACCTTGCATATTTGTTGGTTTATATTGCTGCTCAGGTCAAGATAATGAGGTGGTGTATAATGACCAAGATTTTGGACCCGAGGAAGGATTTTAGGTTCATGAAGACCCCCGGGCAACGCCTGTGATGGAGCCCTATAGAATAATATTCCGCTGCTAGTTTATTTACTTGTGATGAAGCATTAGTGTCCATTGAGACATTTGCGATGTAAGACTTATTTATATTTGACACCTGGCTTGTAATAAATGATGCTTCACTATTTGTCATCACATGTATGAGAAAATGATCCTGGCATACATGTGATATTGACTCGGTTGTTCTTCGGAAATACCGGGTGTGACAGAGGTGGTATCAGAGCCAAGGTTGCCCGTAGGAACGTGGACCTAGGTAGAAACGGAAGTATTTAAGGGCCCTATTTTCTCAAAAACTATATTCACTCGGTTGTTCTTCGAAAAAACCGGGTGTGACAGTGTATAATCAGCTTGCCAACATTGCCGGCGGCGTGGAGCATACGCTGAAGACGGCGCAACAAGCCTCCTACTGCCAAACCGTAGGAGTGGTACGTCACCGGGCGGTACTCCTCCCTCAAGGAAAGGGCAGCTACAGGCACTCTTCCTCCGGTGGACTTGCGAGCGGTGCGAACCATGCGAACCATCTAAAATATAAAGCATTTAAAATCAAGTTAGATAAGAATTATATGAAGACTGCATTTTGAATAAAAGTTGAGACAAGATGAACAATTAAAATGACCACATTAAATAACACTTTCACCCCACACCTTTTGTAAAATAGTTTTTAAGAACATAGGGTCCTTAAATACGTCCATTTCTACCTAGGTCCACGTTCCTACGGGCAACCTTGGCTCTGATACCACTTCTGTCACACCCGGTTTCTCAGAAGAACGGCTGAGTGAATATCACATGTATGCCAGGATCATTTTCTCATACATGTGACGACAAATAGTGAAGCATCATTATATTACAAGCCAAGTATTCGAATATAAATAAGTCTTACATCACATAATGTCTCGATGGATGATAATATGTTCATAACATGTAAATAAAACAGTAGCGGAAGATAAGTCTTGTGGGCTCTGTCACAGGCGTTGCCCGGGGGACTCCGTGAACCTAGAATCCTTCTTCGGGTCCGAAGTCTTGGTCGTTGTACACCACGTCATTCCCTTGGCCTGAGCAGCAATTTAAAACCAACAGAAAAACAAGCTTGAGTACCGTAGGTACTCAGCAAGTGTGGGAAAGATTATGTCATGCATGGCTAGAGCAAGGAGAGGTTAAACTCATGGTTAAAGCACTACGCAATTAATACCTATCACCTTAGCTTATTTAGAACCTACATTACTACATAGGTGAAATGGTCCCAATCCCCTAACCCATCATCAATATCCAGTAACCATACCATCATTTCCAATGTTAAGCTCCCCGCTTAACATCCTCAACTTCCCAAATTTATCATCCTCTAATCATGAATAAGTCCAAGCCGCTCTTCACCGTGAGCACGGCAGTCATGACAGTTTTGACTCTGCAGAGTTTGCACCACTGTACCCACATGTACTGATTTCATCCCCCGTTGCCAGGTGGACTAAAAGAACCACCATTATGCCAGTGGCCGCGAACCACATTCACACTTCCGAGGTGTGTAACCAGGAGATCACTACGAGGCCTTTACAAAGGGATTTCCGACGAGCGTGGGCCACTGAGGTTTCACCCCTAACAGCATACAAGAGGCTCCAACCCCGCTGCAGTAGCCCCCTCTTGAGCCTTGCAGTTCATATGGTAGTCCAGCTGACACCTACTCCCCGCACCATCCAAACACCCATGCTACGCCGGAGATACGCCTAATTAATTGGCCAAGCTGCCCCATCTCAGCATGTGGTTGGCACGGTAAAGACAGGTTACATGCTCCACGAACCGGTCCTTAGGATCCAGGCAAGTACTATACACAAACCCGAGTCTCGTGCACGCAGCACTAACCAAAGCATCCAACTTGCATAGATCCCTACCTCTACATGATTCATAATATCTTATTCAAGGGTAAAGTAAACAAGTTGATGATCTCATATCCCATTTATCCCATTCTAAGCATGGCTAAGCATGAGTAGTATTAATGAATGACATAATAAAGTAACTCCCAACCCAAGGCTACAAGGAAACAACATAATGCAATTCTAAGGAAACTTCCTAGCTTGGGTATCATATTCCAAATTGACAATGCAATTAAATTCTAACTACACATCCTAGTATAGGATCAAACTGGTCAAGGACACTTGCCTTCTTCCTGCTGCTCTGGGAATGGAAAGTCTTGATCTTGAAATGTGAGAACCTACTCTGGAGCTGGTTCTACTCATGCCAATACACCTAGCAAAAAGAAAACAACATTCCATAAGCCATATTCCACATTTCCACTCATGCAAACCACACATACATACATATGAAAGTCATACACATATTTAAGTGTGGTGTTTACCCTAGATATGTTGATTCTAAGCATACATGCACTTTTAAACATATATATTATCTCTAGCTTTAATAGTTAGATTTCTAAGTGTACAATATATGAATTTCCAATTTGAACAAATTTTCTATATTGGGTAATACACTTCTTAGCCACAAAATTGGCATAAAAGATGATTTCCTACAACAAATAGGTTTTCAGATCCTCTACAAAATCTCAATTTGAAGTTTTGGATTTTGGGGGCCTCATTCAACATTTTCTAATTATGCATACCTATTTTTCCTATATTTTCAGATTTATTTTCCATACCTCAATGTGAACTTTAATATTTAAATAGCAAGTATCACAGAATATGTTCTGATCTCAAATGTCCAATAAAATATCTTTTGACTTCCTCTCTGGTGGGAATCAATTTAAATTTATTTTTACCCATTTTCAGAATCATTTTCTAGCCTAAAAATGAATTTCCAACAATAAAACATCAACCTAAATTCATACAAAAATTTCTATCTTTTAACTTCCTCTGATGGGAATTAATTTAAATTTATTTTTACCCATTTTCAGAATCATTTTCTAGCCTAAAAATGAATTTCCAACAATAAAAATCAACCTAAATTCATACAAAAATTTCTACTGTTCCAATTACCTAAACAGGACATTTATACGTTTTTCCTACCCCTTTTTGGTCACTTAAATTTATTTTTCCACATATTTAAATGTGTTTTGTGCCTAAAGGGTATATTTCAGAGATAAATTATAAAACAGCAATCTTATTTAGTTTAAAAGTTTCTTTCCCTTCTAAATTGAGACCTCAGATTGTTCTACCAATTTTTAACATGGTTAGAATACTTCAACTGAACCTATACCTATGTTTAAATTTAAATCCTATTCACATATTCAATTTCCTTAAATTAATAACCCTTAGGGGCTGATATGAAAATTCACACTGCAGAGGGGCCCCATTTCTCATTCCCTAAATTTTCAGGGGTCTAAGTGTGCAAAATAGGGAGGTCTTCCTAATTCTTATTAAGTCCAGGGGCTAAAACTGATTTTTAAATGAATTTACATGAATTTCTGAGGGTCCAGGGGCTAGATTAGAAGTTTCTGGGGCTAGCTCGTGTTTTCTGAGATCCCCAGGGGGGTAGCGCGTAAGATTCTCGGCCTTTATAACGTGGGGCAGATGTGGGCCGTTGGATTTCAAACGGAGGGCTGAGATTAGATCGCGAAGCGGTACGGGTTAAATCTATTCGGGACCGCACGATTTAAAATACACGGGCCACAGGGGGCCACGTCGCCCTGGCCGGAGCCAGCCCGCGCGCGCGGCGGTGGGGGCGGCGATCTCGCCGGTGCAGCCTCGGTTCTTTGCTGTTACACGCTAGAACTTGCATCTTTTCGCACGGATCGGCTGCGGAGGGGTAGGGGAAGCTCACCTAGGGGTTTCTCGGGCTTGGAGAGGTCGGAATCCGGCTCTGCGACGATGGTGGGTGGTGAAGCTCCTCGGTGCTCGTCGAAGCCGTAGCTAGGGCGCAAGATACATCGTTTCCTTCACCTGCAGGGCTCCCCGGCGGCGGTGGAACATGACAAGCGCGTTAGATCAGAGAAATCGGGAAGAATTCGGAAGAAACGGCGGTGTAGACGTCGGTTCCCACCGGATGAGAAATCTGAGCGGGCGGGGGAGGACTGGGGAGTTTCCTTGGCGTTTTAAATGGACGAGGGAGGGCGGCGTTCGTTGAGATCGTGCTGGAGTGCCCGGGACCGAAGATTTTGCCCTGTGGCGTGGAATTCGGGCGAGGCAGAGGCGATCGGCGCGGGAGGATCGGTGGCGGTTGGGGGCGCACGGAGGTAGGGGATGACACATGGGCCCCACGCGTCAGAGAGAGGGGGAGGGAAAAAACAGCCGTGAGCTGTTGGGCCGGCTGAGGTGGGTTTTGGCCCATTGGCCATTTTTCTTTTTCTTTTTCCTTTTTCTTTTCTGTTTTGATTCAAATTTGAATTCCAGTTTGAGTTTGAATTTTTCTCCACATGCATTTCGTCCAAAAATTTTAAATTCTCTTCTTTAACAGATTTTGGGGTGTTACATGCTTCGTGTGTTCTTCCTCTGACTTGGAATATACCAATATGTCGTCGATGAAGACCACGACAAACTTGTCCAGCTCCGGCATGAATACCGAGTTTATGAAGTACATGAAGTGAGCTGGAGCGTTGGTGAGGCCGAAGGACATGACCAGGTACTCATAAAGTCCATACCTTGTCGAGAAAGATGTTTTCGGAATATCCTCAGCCCGTATCTTAATCTGATGGTACCCATATCTTAAGTCCATTTTGGAAAAGATCCCTGCTTCGACCAACTGATCAAACAACATTTCGATCCATGGCAACGGGTACTTGTTCTTGATGGTTACGGCGTTTAGTGGGCGATAGACCACACAAAGCCACAACGTCTCATCCTTCTTCTTTACAAATAATGCCGAACAACCCCATGGCGAGGAGCTCAGCCTAATAAAACCCTTCTCCAGCAGGTCCATTAACTACGTCTTCAGTTCTGACAATTCCTTGGGCGCCATCTTGTACGGCCTCCGGGATATTGGCATAGTTCCCGGTGCAAGTTCAATCTTGAATAAAGATAAGTTGTTGTTTTATCGTGGTTTTTGATAAATAACTTTGCTTTATGTAATGAGCCTTTTTATACCTACCTTGTTATGAGCTACATATCATATTTTCCCGCACTTGCTGAGTACATCATTGTACTCAAACTTGCATTATTATTTCATCATCAGCAAAAGGAGAAGATTAATATGAAGACTAAGTGGAGCATTAGGCGTGTGATCTGTTCTCAACCTTGCCTGTGGGGGTGGAGGAGATGGAGCCACTGCTGCCAAGAATTACTTCCGCATTAGTTAAATTGCTTCCGCATTAGTTAGAAGACTTCCGCTGCACAGAAATAAGACTTCCGCTGTGAGCATCACTCCAAGACTCATGAAACTTTGTAATAAACTCTGTTATTCGTGGTCATATATATTCTGAATCCAGTTTGTGGAACATATGTGTATGTGTGATGAACATCCTGGGCACACATATGCATCAGTTCTCGGTTCCGTGGTTCTTCCACATAACCGAGGGCGTCACAGATTGGTATCGGAGCCACGGTTGAGGGTAGATTACACACCTAAATAGGAAACACAGATTGGTATCAGAACCACGGTTTAGGGTAGATTACACACATAAATAGGAAACACAGATTGGTATCAAAGTCACGGGTTGACGGTAGGTTACACGCTTAAATAGATCACAGATTGGTATCAGACACAGATTGGTATCAACCTGCCACGGATAGATCACACAACCTAGATAGACACAGATTGGTAGCTAAGCCACGCTGACCATAGGATGCAAGCCTAGGGTGCTTAGATTGGCCTTGAAACTACCTTGACATAGGATACAAGCCTAGGAGAAGCCATAGTTGGATCACAAATTTGACATCACCCTAAGTCATATAGGACACCCATTGAACAAAGCCTTGAATAGGAGTTGTGTGAGCCCTTGTGATGATTGTTTTTGATTATGTGCATAGTGTGAGTTGTGGGACGTCTCAAAGCGTTGTGCATATCCTATCCACACATAAGTAGAAAGAGGAGTGAGATGCTTCGGCACTTGTTCAGGTCCTCATATGGGCTAATATATATATAGTCCAACCCACCTTGATGCGTATAGTTGAGGGGATCTACCTAACCTTCTAACCTTCTATTCTATTTCGTTCTACCTCACAGATGGTGAGAGGAAACGCTGGCCGAAGGAACGTCCGTGACAACCAAGAGGATGGCCACGATGGAGTTCCTATTAACCCCAGAGCTGGTGAGAACAACGTGGAACGGTTGACGGCCATGCAAAATCAACTTATGCAAACCATGATCCAAACTTTGGGTCAGTTGCAGGCCAACAACAACAACAACCCTGTTTCGGCACCACCGCCACCACCACCGCCGGCTCATAACAGGCTGGGAGAGTTTATGAGGACTCGACTACCCACCTTTGCTCCAGGTAACGACCCCATGGAGGCCGACGACTGGTTGAAGTCCATGGAGAAGAAGCTTGCCATAGTGCAGTTCAATGACCGAGAAAAGGTTCTTTTTGCGTCGCACCAACTCATGGGAGCTGCCGCAGACTGGTGGGATGCCCTATGCAACGCTCATGTCAACCCGGAAGCGATCACTTGGACTGAGTTCAAGGAGAGTTCCGCTCTCTTTACATCACTGCTGGTGTAATATTGCTCAAGAGACAGGAGTTTGAAGGCCTCCACCAAGGACAGAGAAGCATGAATGAGTATCTCAACAAGTTCACACAACTGTCTCGGTATGCCCCCGAAGATGTCAACTCAGACCAGAGGAAGCAATACCTGTTCATGAGAGGGTTGAACAATGAGATCCAGGTTCAGCTCCTCAACAATGACTATGCGAGCTTCCAGAAGCTGGTTGACAAGGCTATAGTGGTTGAAAGCAAGATCCGAGAGATCGAGCGAGAGTGCAAGAGGAGGATGCCATACCAGCCACAAGGAACAACATACGACCTTGGTACATGCCCCCAGCTGCACTGCAGCATGGATCGACCGCTCCTGCATATCGCCCTATTCAGCCACCACAGCAACGACATGTTGCACAAGCACCTCGTGTGCCATTGCCTACTGTGACCCGACCCAACATGGGCGCTCCTGCTCAAAACCTTCGCCCCAACGTACCTGCTGCCGTAGGCAACAGGGCATGCTTTGCATGCGGGGAAATAGGACACTTCGCGAGCCAGTGCCCGAGGAGAGGCCCTGGACAACAAGGCAACGTGCCCAAGCAAAACCCGCGACCAAACGGAGGGGACAATCAAGGAAACCGAGGACAGCAAAACTATGCTCGCGGCAACGTGAACCATGTCTCTGCTGAGGAAGCACAACAGGCTGAGGACGTCGTAATTGGTATGTTCTTTGCCAACTCCAACCCAGCCACCATCTTATTTGATTCTGGAGCATCACATTCCTTCATATCATCCAAGTATGTTGCCAAGCATAATCTACCCATATCACACTTAAAATGTCCTATGTTAGTTAATTTTCCCGGTGGAGAGATGAGGACTAATATAGTATGTCCAAGGGTAAACCTTAATTTAAGGGGATTAGACTTCCTTGCCAACCTAATTGTCTTGGATTTCCAAGGGCTTGACATAATACTCGGAATCAATTGGTTAAGCAAGCACAACTGAGTAATCCAATGTGCTGAGAAAAGTGTGCAGTTGACAAACGAGCACGGTACTCGCATCGAGTTTGAGTCAGCCCAGCCAACAACACAGGAAGCAGAATTTCTTCATCTATTCTCCACTATCGAATCTCGAGGGCGAGATTCAATTTAAGGGGGGTAGATTTGTGACACCCTCATCTCTGGTTTCTGCATGTATTCATGTCTCATGTAGAGAAAACATTTTAAAAGAAGTGGGAACAGAGAAAATATCAAAAAGATAGCCAAAAAGAGCTCAATCCAGTTCACAGAGAGCGCCGAAGACAACTTCCGCGGCCCGCTGGCCACGCGGCGTGTTCGGAGCTCATTCCTGCGAAGTGGGGAGAGGTCCGCCGCTAAACTGGCTACGTGGCAGGCTCGGGGCTCATCTCCGCAAAGGGGGAGAGGTCCGACCCTTTGGGACACATGTTGCCCCCGGAGCTAGCCTCTGCGGAAAAGCGAAGGCAGTTCCGCAGGACATGTGTCACCCTAGGAGCTAGTCACCGCGGAAATCAAAGGACCAGTCGCGCGGGATACATATCGATCTCGGAGCTCACCTCCGAGAGGTCCGGTCCTATTGGACACGTGTTGCCACCGGAGCTCATCTCCGGGAGGTCCGTCGCTGTTTGACACGTGTTAACCTCGGAGCTCGTCCCTGAGAAGAAAGGAAGTCTGGCACTGTCAGGATACGTGGCACACACGGAGCCACCTCCGAAGAGAGGGAAGGTCCGGCACTGACACGTGGCGTGCGCGGAGCCACCTCCGAATAAGAGAGGAGGTCCCGACCGCTAAGATACGTGGCGCAAGCGGAGCTCACCTCCGAAGGAGAGGGAGGTCTCGCTCGCTTGACACGCGGCACAACCGGAGCCCGTCTCTGCGGAAAAGGGGAGACCAGTCCCCGGTGGACACATGGAGCTTCCGGAGCTTATCACCGTGGAGGTAACGAGTTCTGGAACGGTTTTTGGATTCTGTACGCGTAGAAATATCAGTACGGAGAAGAAACTGACAAGAATTCCACAATGTTACCGCACCAAATCAACTAAAGATAAGATGTTAAGATTCAGCGACAATCTGAATAGGACTCTTATTCGAAATACAGTCAGATTAGGACTCTTTCTTCCCGATTATAAATCGAACCCAGAACCCTTGGCCGAAACCACGAACTTCTTTTCCATCTCTTGAGTCGACGACTTAGAGCCCTATCCCCAACTCGTCGAGTAAGACCATCGCCAGAGATCAGTCGAGGAAGATCGCCGGAAGAGAGTCCCAACGATCCGTCTTGCTAAGAGAAGGACCCCGAGGCACAGAAGAACGTAAGGTAGGTCTCCAATACCACCTTACGACGTCATCGCGTTTTCTTCGCATCTGTTCTTTGATTCCTTTCGAACAGAAGCTTTTTCGTGGCCAGATCATTTGTTGATCGGGTTAATCTAAAGACAAGATCATCGCCACATACACATTTGATCCGAACACCTCTGTTCATCATGAAACCATGCAAGCCATGCAAGAACACGTACGAACTGATCTGATAAAAACTGATCATACGATAGCATGCATATGCATCATCGCATCTAGTTAAAGTTTATGCATGATATTGATTGCTACGAATCTTGTATGTGTGTGATCCTGTATAGATGGACAAGCTCAGGGAGCTGCCTACGATGAGCTGCAACAACAAGGTTTCGAGATCCAAGAGCAACCGGAACCGCAAGAACAAGGCAAGTGCCCCTTGACCATATTGATCCTATGTTTTGGGAAAAACTGTTTTGTTTTGCGAAAAGGTGTATGTGCTGAGTCAAACATGATGGGAAACCCTTTATAGGAGTTTACTAGTTTTGGTTAAACCACCCTTGTCGCCAGAGAAGTTTATGAGTCGGGTATGGTTTTTGCTTTTATGCTTCGCTGAGTCCATGGGATTGGGAAGCGAGATAGATGTGTCTAGCTAACTGCACTCGTAATGATAATGAGAAAACTGATGTTATTAATGAACATGGATCAGAGGGAGATCTAGGCAAGACTGGGTTTGTGAATGAGGTAGCATGAGGTGGTGGTTTACTTGTCGTAGATCTAAGGACCGGTTCATGCGAGCACATGCCAGGATAACAGTGCCACCACAAGGCCAAGTATGGGTGCGGCTTAGCTGACTAATTAGGTAAGTTGCTAGATTGTTATGGACCGTGAAAGGCGCGGGGAATGGGAGTCGAGTGAGGACTGCCCTGGGAACTGCATGGCACAAGTGGGGGCCCGTGGGTGGGAGAATTGGAGATTCTAGCCTGCCGGTGAAACCTTAGTGTGTCCATATATCTAGTAGCCTCTTTGTAAAGGCTATTTTGTGATCTCTTGGCCATACACCGACGGTTGTGTACTGGTATAATGGAGGTTCTGCAGTCGCTGACGGGTGACGAAATCACAAACTTGTGGGTAAAGAGGTGCAAACTCTGCAGAGTCTAAAACTATCATGATAGCCGTGCTTACAGTCACGAGCGCCTGGCCAACTTCCATGATTAGTTGGGATGGTGATTGGATATGGTTATTGGTTATGGTTTGGTTTTTGTTTGGTTTTCGGGACTGTTGAGTCCGGGTGATAAGATGAGTTGCATGACTGTTGAGTCATGGCAACGAGATTGGTCTCGTTGGGAGACGAAGTTGTTTATGAGATGAAATGGTAGAGAATACGAGATGTGATCTGTTCTCAACCTTGCCTGTGGGGATGGAGTAGAGATGGAGCCACTGCTGCCTAGAATTGCTTCCGCATTAGTTAGAAGACTTCCGCTGCATAGAAATAAGACTTCCACTGTGAGCATGAGTCCAAGACTCATGAAACTTTGTAATAAACTCTGTTATTCGTGGTCATATCAACAACAACAACAACAACAACCAAGCCTTTATCCCAAGCCTGTTGGGGTCGGCTAGACATGAAACCCAATATCAATGAAGTAAAACAGAGGAAGAGATATGAGAACAAGGGGAAAAAAAGGGAAAAAAAGAAAAAAAAGGAAAAAAGAAAAAGGAAAAAGAGAAAAGAGAAAAGAAATAAGAAAAAAGGAAAAGAAAAAGAGAAAAGAAAAAAAGAAAAAAACAAGACTACGATTCTGGCACATGAATTGCTACTTTCCATGCGGTCCTATCATGAGCTAAGTCTCTGGATACATTCCAATCTCTCAAATCTCGTTTTACCGCCTCCTCCCAGGTCAACCTTGGTCGTCCTCTACCCCTCCTAATATTTTCTCTACCTCTTAAAATCCCACTGTTAACCGGTGCTTCTGGAGGTCTCCGTTGGATATGTCCAAACCACCTAAGCCGATGTTGGACTAACTTCTCTTCAATCGGCGCCACCCCTACCTTATCACGAATCGCCTCATTCCTTATTCGGTCTCTTCTCGTGTGCCCACACATCCACCGTAGCATGCGCATCTCTGCGACACTCATTTGTTGGACATGTTGCCGTTTAGTTGGCCAACATTCCGCCCCATAGAGCATCGCGGGTCTGATCACCGTCCTATAGAACTTCCCTTTTAGCTTTTGTGGGACTTTCCTATCACATAGGATTCCAGAGGCTTGTCGCCATTTCATCCACCCTACCTTGATCCTGTGGCAAACATCCTCATCAATATCGCCATTGCTTTGTAACATTGATCCTAAGTATCGGAAAGAGTCCCTTCTAGGTACTATTTGTCCTTGTAGACTAACATTTCCCTCTTCACGACCAACACCACTAAAGTCGCACCTCATATACTCGGTTTTGGTCCTACTAAGTCTAAACCCCTTGGACTCTAAGGTTTGTCTCCATAACTCTAATTTCTTATCAACACCATCTCTAGTTTCATCTACCAGCACTACATCATCAGCAAAGAGCATACACCAAGGGATATCCCCTTGTATATCCTTCGACACCTCATCCATGACCAAGGAAAAGATGTATGGGCTCAAAGCTGATCCTTGATGTAATCCTACCGTGATAGGAAATGCATCAGTCTCACTATCACTTACGCGCACACTTGTCCTAACATTATTGTACATATCCTTAATAAGGGTAATGTACTTTGTTGGCACTTTATGTTTCTCTAGTGCCCACCACATGACTGACCTTGGTATCTTGTCGTACGCCTTCTCCAAGTCGATGAACACCATATGCAAGTCCTTCTTCTGCTCCCTATATCTCTCCATAAGCTGACGAAGCAAGAAAATCGCCTCCATTGTAGACCTCCCAGGCATAAAACCAAACAGGTTTTTAGTGACATTGGTCACTTTCCTCAGGCGGTGTTCAATCACTCTCTCCCAAAGCTTCATAGTATGACTCATAAGCTTAATACCTCGATAATTAGTACAACTTTGAATATCTCCTTTATTTTTGAAGATAAGTACTAATATACTTTTCCTCCATTCTTCAGGCATCTTGTTTGACCGAAAAATGTGGTTGAATAGCTTTGTGAGCCATACTATTGCGACGTCCCCAAGACATCTCCACACCTCAATAGGGACATCGTCAGGGCCGAGGGCCTTTCCTCCTTTCATCCTTTTTAAGGCCTCCTTAACCTCAAACTCTTGTATCCTCCGCACGAACCGCCTGTTGGAGTCATCAAAGGAGTCATCCAACTCAACCATAGTGCTCTCATTCCCATCATTGAATAGCCCATTAAAGTAATCACACCATCTATTCTTAATCTCTTCATCCTTCACTAGAATGTGGTCAGTCTCATCTTTGATGCATTTAACTTGATTGAGATCCCTCATCTTTCTCTCGCGGATTTTTGCTACCTTGTATATGTCTTTTTCACCTTCTTTTGTCCCTAGTCTCTCATATAACTTATCATAGGTTTGTCCTCTTGCCTTACTCACAACCCGCCTTGCATTCTTCTTAGCCTCTTTGTACTTAAGCATGTTGCTTACGTTTCTATCATTATGCCAACTCTTGTAACACTCCTTCTTCTCCTTAATGGCCTTTTGTACATCCTCATTCCACCACCAAGTGTCTTTATCTATAAGTTTCTTTCCCTTTGTCACACCGAACACCTCACTAGCTACCTTCCTAATGCAAGTTGCCATCTTCATCCACATACTATCTGCATCTCCATTTTCTGCCCAGGGTCCTTCCGTGATCACCCTATTTTTAAAGGATTCTTGTGATTCTCCCTTCAACTTCCACCACTTTGTTCTTGTGATTTTGACACCTTTGTCCCGCAAAGAACATGTATGGAAGCGAAAGTCAGCTACCACAAGCTTATGTTGTGTCACAACACACTCCCCCGGGATCACCTTACAATCTAGACACTCCCGTCTATCCTTTCTCCTAGTGAGGACAAAGTCAATCTGGCTAGAGTGTTGGGCACTACTAAAGGTCACTAGGTGAGATTGCCTCTTCCTAAAGAGGGTGTTAGCTATCAACAGATCATAGGCTACGGCAAAGTCTAGGATGTCCTTACCCTCTTGATTTCTATCGCCGCATCCAAAACCTCCATGTACTCCTTCGAATCCTAGGTTAGTTGCACCCACATGACCATTGAGATCTCCCCCTATGAGGAGTTTCTCGGTTATCGGTACACTACTAACCATATCCTCCAAGTCCTCCCAAAATTGCCTCTTAGCACTCATGTTGAGCCCAACTTGTGGGGCATAAGCACTAATGACGTTCAAGACAATGTCCCCAATTACTATCTTGATTAAGATGATCCTATCCCCTCGTCTTCGAACATCCACTACTCCATCCTTAAGACTCTTATCTATTAGAACACCTACGCCATTCCTAGTCCCAGCCGAACCAGAATACCAAAGCTTGAAACCGGTATTCTCGACTTCTCTCGCCTTTTGACCCGCCCATCTAGTCTCTTGTACACAAAGGATATTTACTCGTCTCCTAATGGCAACATCTACTAACTCACGTAGCTTCCCCGTCAAGGATCCTACATTCCAACTACCCACCCGAAATCTATGTTCCTCGGCTAGCTTCCTTACGCTTTGCACCCGTCGAGTAAGATGCAAAGACCCTTTCTCACTTGTCACTACATCCGGGCGATGATGTAGCGCGCCACTAAGGTGATGGCGATCCAGCCCTTGCTCATTTAACACCATATCCGGGTTCCTATATGGCGCACCACTAAGGCGGTGGCGACCCGGCCCTTGCCCACTTAACACCATACCCGGGTTCCGATATGGCGCGTCGCTAAGAGGGTTACGCCCCAACGAATTTCTATTGGGTTTCATTTCCATGAGAGTGGCTAAGTGTAGTTGTTGGCTCGCCAAGCCTATCACAACCCCCTCCTCCTTTACCCGGGCTTGGGACCGGCTATGTCATTACAACATAGGCGGAGTTATTCGTGGTCATATATATTCTGAATTCAGTTTGTGGAACATATGTGTATGTGTGATGAACATCCTGGGCAATCATATGCATCAGTTCTCGGTTCCGTGGTTCTTCCACAGAACTGAGGGCGTCACACTCACTCAAGAGCGTGATGATGCTATTGAGGAGGGGCAAGGCTGCGAAGAGGACTACAACCAGGCCATGGACGAGGTGCATGCGTTGCAAGACCTCGTACCACTGGTAATGGGCCTACCGATGGTAGGTGCCGTACCCATGGTTTTGGGTATCCCGGCAATGGGGGAACCTGAACCCGAAGAGGAGGTCATGGACCCGAAGCCAACAGTAGAGGTAGCGGAGGAGGATGACCCGCAGGAGGTCGAATTCTACTAAGAGTAGTGGGTTACCGTTGCCAAGTAGGGCAGCGAGGGTGGTGTATGAAAACTTTTGTAATCGGTGACATGTCGTGTAGACAGTAGTATATGTATAGGTAGTGACGACAAGCACGACTTCTCGGAGACCCGAGAATAATGTATCTTGTATAAAGTTTATGCTTTATCAATATATGTGAATGTTGTGCAAGTTTATTCATGTGTCACTTCAATACCTACTGTTTTATATGGAATTTTAAGAATGACATGTGCTGATCGCTGCTGTTTTGAATTTCAGAATGACTCGCACTCGTGCCAACCCAGAAGTTGGGGGTTCTAGTCAGGTGGGAGAGGCCTTCCAATGGCCTCCCGAGGATTCCTCGGGACAGCAACAGCAACAACCGCCACCGCCACCACCAATGGTTACATTGGCCGACATCGTTGCGGCTATGGCGGGTTCTCATCAGCATCACACGGAGTTGCTGCAGACTCTTATTGCAAATACGTCTCGACCAGAGAGACGCCAAGTTCACGAGGAGCGCCAACAAATCTCCTACTCCAACTTTCTGGCTACTCATCCCCCGGTATCCTCAAGGGCGGATGAACCCCTCGATGTGGACAACTGGTGCCGCACGATGGAGATGAAGTTCGGGCTGCTCCAAGTGAGTGAGCAGCACAAGACTCAGTTTGCGGCCTAGCAGCTTCAAGGGTCCACGAGCGCTTGGTGAGCGAACTTTTGTGCCTCGCAACCCACTGAGCGAGTTATGACCTGGGCGGAGTTCCGGACGGCCTTCAGGGCCTATCACATACCGCCGGGTCTTATGAAGAGGAAGACGCAGGAGTTCCTTCGCCTGCAGCAAGGAAGCAGGAACGCACTGGAATACTCCAGAGCGTTCAATGAACTCGCGCTCTACGCGTCATATCACGCCGATACTGATGAGAAACGGCGGGACCATTTTTACCAGGTGCTTAATCTGCTCCTAAAGGACAAGCTGGCGATGTTCAATCGCGGCAGCCTCGATGACATTATTGATGCTGCGATTGTTCAGGAGGACTCCGGCAAGAAGTTAGCGGCAGCGGAAAAGAAGCGAAACGCGACGCAGAGCAGCGGAGAGGGAGGTGGTTCGTCTCAAAAATACCGGATGGTGTATCGCTCACCATCGGGTCAGCGTTGGCAGCCACCACAGAGGCCGATGCAATTCCGCAGTCGGCCATATTCTCAACCGGCGTTCAGGCCGGCACTACCAGCACCACCTCCGCAGCAACAATAGCAGCAGCCGGTGATGCCGTGTGTGTTTGCACCTCAGCAGCACATGCCGGGCTTTCGTCTCCCAAGAAAGGGCCAGTCATCAGTCACATGATTCAAATGCGGTCGCCCAGGACACTTCGCCAACAACTGTCCCGAGAGGCAAGGCGGCGGAGTGGCACCACAGTTTCCGGGGAGGAATCAGCCCCGGAACCCCATTAATGCGCAGCGGGCAAATCCTAAGCCCGGCACCTCCACCAACTCTCCATAGAGGATGTGCCGGAGGGAGAGCCAATCCTTGCGGGTATGTTCCAACTCTACCAGCATCCCACTATAGTGTTATTTGATTCAGGCGCCACACATAGTTTCATTAGCCAAGTTTTTATTGCTAAATACAGCTTGCAAATGCTACCCACCGAAAGTCCATACATGATTTGTTCACCGGGTGGGAATATTTCAGCAAGCATGATGGTTCCAAAAGCGCCATTATGCTTAGAGGGTATAGTATACCCTACGTCTCGCATAGTTTTAGAGGGACAGAAGGTCGATGTCATCCTAGGGATATCGTGGTTAACCCGCCACGGTGCTGTTTTAGACACTGTCCTCCAAGTCATGCATTTGCACTCAGAAGTGCATGAGTCTCACTCATTATTTCTGGACAGTCCAGAAATAAAACTTCCAAGTGTATACCAATCCACCACCATCAGATTGGAAGACATTCCAGTAGTCCGTGAGTTCCCAGACGTGTTCCGGGATGATTTACCGGGGATGCCGCCCGAACTAAGTGAATGTAATCCAATCATGTATTAAAATACCAATCATACCTCCATTATGTTCATTACCTTCAAGGTCACAACCAGATGTAAGGGCCTCAGTTTTTGACACATGTTTGAAGTGTTCATCACCACACACACACCTCATTTAAAGAAAGTATGAACACATTTGAAGAGCAAGTAACCACCATCAACATGCTCATTAGAGAATAAACTCACATATTGCAAAAGTGGTATTTCCCACATGTAATATATAGGGGCTGGGCATATGAAAAACTCCTACACATTGTTAGGAATGTCCATGCCAAGTTTCACCCAAATTCACAACCCTTTTTAGGTCATCGTCTGAAGAAGGAGAAGAGGAAAAGCCGTGTCGACATCGCGGTGTTGCAAGAACTGGTACAGAATCTAAACCAGCAAAACGAGGACCTTATTCAAGAGCGGGACGACGCTATTGAGGAAGGGCAAGGCTGGGAAGAGGACTACAACCAGGCCATGGACGAGGTGCATGCTTTGCAGGACCTCGTACCTCCGGTATTGGGCATACCGGTGGTCTTGGGCCTTCCAGCAATGGGAGAACCCGAGATGGGAGAAGAGGTGGTAGATCCGGAGCCACCAGCAGAGGTACCGGCGGAGGACGACCCGCAGGAGGTCGAGTTCTACTCCGAGTAGGGGGTTACAGTTGCCAAGTAGGGCAGCTAGGGTAGTGTAACCCAACTTTTGTAATCGGTGACATGTCGTGTAGGCAGTAGCGTATGTATAGGTAGTGACGACATGAGCACGACTTCTCGGAGAACCGAGAACAATGTATATTGTATAAAGTTTATGCTTTATCAATATATGTGAATGTTGTGCAAATTATTCATGTGTCACTTCAATACCTACTGTTGCATATGGAATTTTAAGTATGACATGTGCTAATCGCTGCTGTGTCGAATTTCAGAATGACGCGCACTCGTGCCAACCCGGACGTTGGGGGTACTAGCCAAGGGGGAGAGAGCTCCCAACAGCCTCCCGAGGACTCCTCAGGACAGCAGCAGCAACAGCAGCAACAGCAACAGCAAACACCGCCACCGCCACTGCCAACGGTTACATTGGCCGACATCGTCGCGGCAATGGCGGGTTCACATCAGCAGCACACGGAGTTGCTGCAGACTCTCATCGCTAATACGTCTTGCCCAGAGAGACGTCAAGACCGTGAGGAGCATCAACAGAGCTCCTACTCCGACTTCCTAGCGACTCATCCCCCGGTATTCTCAAGGGCGGATGAACCTCTTGACGCGGACAACTGGCCCCGCGCAATAGAGATGAAGTTCGGGCTGCTCTAGATAAGCGAGCAGCGCAAGACTCAGTTCGCGGTCCAGCAGCTCCAAGGATCCGCGAGCGCGTGGTGGGCAAACTTCTGTGCTTCACAGCCAACCGATCGAGTTATGACCTGGACGGAGTTCCGGACGGCCTTCAGGGCCTATCACATACCGCCAGGTTTGATGAAGAGGAAGACACAGGAGTTTCTACACCTGCAGCAAGGGAGCCGAAACGCGCTGGAATATTCCAGGGCGTTCAACGATCTCACGCTCTACGCGTCATATCACGCAGATACCGACGAGAAGCGGCGGGACCACTTTTACCAGGGGCTTAATCCGCTCCTGAAGGACAAATTGGCGATGTTCAATCACGGCAGCCTCAACGACATCATCGATGCTGTGATTGTTCAGGAGGACTCCGGCAAGGAGTTGGCGGCGGCGGAGAGAAAGCGAAGCGCACCGCAAAGCAGCGGAGAAGGAGGCGATCCTTCTCAAAAGTTTCGGATGGTGAATCGCCCACCATCAGGTCCACGCTCGCAGCCACCACAGAGGTCGATGCCGTTCCGCAGTCGGCCGTACTCTTCACCGGCATTCAGGCTGGCACTGCCAGCACCACTTCCATAACAACAACAGCAGCAGCGGACGATGCCGCGTGCGTATGCACCTCAGCAGCGCATGCCGGGCTTTCCTCCCCTGAGCACCGCACAAGCAGCGGCCACATGTTACAAGTGTGATCGTCCAGGACACTTCGCCAAAAGTTGTCCAGAGAGGCAAGGCGGCGGAGTTACACCACAGTTTCCGGGGAGGAGTCAACCCCGGAACCCTACTAATGCGCGGCGGGCAAACCCTAGGCCCGGCACCGTACACCAGCTGGCCATAGAGGACGTGCCGGAGGGTGAGCCAATCCTTGCGGGTATGTTCCAACTCCACCAGAATCCCGCCATAGTACTATTTGATTCAGGCACCACGCATAATTTTATTAGCCAAGCTTTCATTGCTAAACACAGCTTGCAAATACTACCCACCGATAGTCCATATTTGATTTGTTCACCGGGTGGGAAGATTTCAGCAAGCGTAATGGTTTCCAAAGCACCATTATGCTTAGCGGGTAGAGTGTACCCTACGTCTCTCATCATCTTAGAGGGACAGAAGGTCGATGTCATCCTAGGGATGTCGTGGTTAACCCGCCACGGCGCTGTTTTAGACACCGTCCTTCGAGTCGTGCACTTAAACTCAGAAGTGCACGGAACTCACTCCTTATTTCTGGACAGTCCAGAAATAAAACTTCCAAGTATCTATCAGTCGACAGCCATCAGATTGGAAGACATTCCAGTGGTCCGAGAGTTCCGGGACGTGTTCCCGGATGATTTACCGGGGATGCCGCCCGATAGAGAGGTGGAGTTCAAGATTGAACTTGCACCGGGAACCATGCCAATATCCCGAAGGCCGTACAAGATGGCGCCCAAGGAGTTGGCTGAACTGAAGACTCAGCTCGGGGACCTCCGGAAGAAGGGTTTTATTAGGCCGAGCTCCTCGCCCTGGGGCTGTTCGGCATTATTCGTGAAGAAGAAGGACGAGACATTACGGCTTTGCATGGACTATCGTCCATTAAATGCCGTAACCATCAAGAACAAGTACCCGTTGCCACGGATCGACATGTTGTTTGATCAGTTGGTCGAAGCAAAGATCTTTCCAAAGATGGACTTAAGATCCGGGTACCATCAGACTAAGATACGGGCTGAGGATATTCCGAAGACGGCTTTCTCGACGAGGTACGGACTTTATGAGTACCTGGTCATGTCCTTCGGCCTCACCAACGCTCCAGCTCACTTCATGTATCTAATGAACTCGGTATTCATGCCGGAGCTAGACAAGTTTGTCGTGGTCTTCATCGACGACATACTGGTATATTCCAAGTCGGAGGAAGATCACAAGAAACATCTGCGTATAGTCTTGCAACGGCTGCGGGATCACAAGCTATACGCGAAATTCAGCAAGTGCAAATTTTGGATATCGCAAGTGCCTTTTCTCGGGCATATCATCTCAGCGGAGGGTATCGCTGTAGACCCGAGTAAGATCACTCAAGTGCTGAATTGGAAGTCCCCGAGGACTGTTCATGAGGTACGGAGTTTCCTCGGACTCGCGGGATTTTATCGAAGGTTCATTCCGAACTTCTCGAAGATTGCCAAGCCGACGACCGAGCTGCTGAAGAAAGCTACCAAATATGTTTGGAGTCCAGCATGTGAAGCAGCATTCAAGGCTTTAGTCAAGCACCTGACATCAGCACTGGTTTTGGCGCAGCCAGACACAACAAAACCGTTCGATGTGTACTGCGATTCATCCGGCATTGGGCTCGGATGTGTGCTGATGCAAGACCGAAGGGTGGTCGCGTATGGATCACGGCAGCTTAGAAACCATGAGCAAAATTATCCAACTCACGACTTGGAGCTCGCTGCCGTGGTACTCGCACTCAAAATGTGGAGGTACTACCTACTCGGTAATCTCGTACACTTATATACTGACCACAAAAGCATCAAGTACATATCCACTCAGAAGGAGCTGAACATGAGGCAGTGAAGATGGTTAGAATTGATAAAGGATTATGAAATAGAGATCCATTATCATCAGGGCAAGGCAAACGTAGTGGCAGATGCGCTGAGTCGCAAGTCACACGTCAACAATCTGACCATCACACCGTTGGAAGAGAGCGAACCATCACTACATGTGATTCCACACGGGGCTCTCTACAACCTAGCTTTGATCCCCACCATCCGTGAAGAAACAGCGGTAGCTCAGAAACATGACAAGGGCATGTCGCATTTGCGGAGACGTGTGGATAGTGGGGAGCTTAAATGTTTCCGGAAGGACGGAGACGGCGTCCTATGGTTCAAGGACCGGATCGTCGTACCCTGTAACCTGGAGCTACGGAAGAAATTTTTTGATGAGGCTCACTTATCAAAATTTTCTATTCATCCTGGCAGCAACAAAATGTATCAAGAACTCAGAAGCAAGTTTTGGTGGACACGGATGAAGCGGGAGATCGCAAAGTACGTGTCCGAGTGTGATACATGTCGAAGGGTGAAGGCAGACCATATGCGGAAACCGGGACTGCTGCAACCACTGGGCGTTCCTGCCTGGAAGTGGGAGGATGTGAGCATGGACTTCATCGTCGGTTTACCCACCACCTTTCAAAAAACATGATTCTGTGTGGGTGATCATCGACCGGCTCACCAAAGTTGCCCATTTTATCCCGGTCAACACCAACTACAACGCCAAGAAGTACGCTGAACTGTACATCTCACGGATCCTATGCTTGTACGGGGCGTACCCCGTACCATCATATCGGATCGGGGCACTTTATTTGTGTCCCGTTTTTGGGAACAGCTACACGCTGCCTTGGGGACGAAGCTGATCCGTAGTTCAGCATACCACCCGCAAACGGATGGGCAAACCGACCGGGTAAATCAGATCGTAGAAGACATGCTACGAGCTTGCGCTATCAACCACGGCAAGAATTGGGATGATCACTTGCCGTTAGCCGAGTTCTCGTACAACAATGGGTACCAAGCCAGCATTAAGATGGTGCCTTATGAGGCGCTGTACGGGAGGAAATGCCGCACACCACTGAATTGGTGTGAGTCTGGCGAAAGGGTCACCTTCGGGATTGACCTT
Source organism: Neostapfia colusana (assembly GCA_030760725.1). NCBI lineage: Eukaryota > Viridiplantae > Streptophyta > Magnoliopsida > Poales > Poaceae > Neostapfia > Neostapfia colusana. The sequence goes on along the minus strand of JASWHV010000007.1, from coordinate 93,869,335 downwards.
GTCAACAACGCGGACGAAAAGGTTCGACTGATTCAAGCGAACCTAAAAGCCGCCCAATCCCGCCAGAAACAGTATGCCGACCGGAGAAGACGCCCATTACAATTCGAAGTCGGGGATCACGTATATCTACGTGTGTCTCCAATGAAGGGCGTAAACAGATTTGGGGTGAGAGGAAAGTGTGGCGGACCGGAATCCGCTCATCCAGGATCGCAGAGGGTGGTGCCGCGCGATGCGACACCCGACAGCACACGTCATAAGAACACAATATATTACATGGGAAAAGCAGCTGAAACTGTACAAACAGGTACAAACTTCAGTTACAACTATTGTTCTATTACACGGCGGAAGACTACACTATACAACTCACGCCCGCCTATTTAGCAAAAGTCGGTTGCCCAGCCCTAGGGCAACCCACACTAGCTGCACGTCTCAGCTCAGCGCGCCGTGTACGGCTCCCACTCAGCCGTGGTCCCCGACGGAGGGTAACCCTCGCCGGTGGACTCGTACTCCGAGTCCGTGGGTGGCTCCTCACCTGAAAAACACTTAAGCAGCAACCGTTAGCACGAAGGCTCAGCAAGGCTTAACCGACTCCCCTAAGCATGAATCTCTACATGAGGTATACCAAGACATAGGTTAGTAACATTTCAGCAAAAAGACACGCCTACAAGTTCATCCTTAGATCATCTTTTTGCAACAGGTTAACAGTTCATGAAATCTGAAATTTAGTAAGCAGTATTTGGTGGCACACATGTATCAATACAATTATATCGATCAGCATCATTGAATCAACATATTTCATCCATTAGTCTACGTTACGACGCAGTGAACAAGCGGTTCTCGTCACCGCAAGGGACGGCGAATCGACTCGATATACACCTGCAGGGAAACCCAAAGAGCACGTCACGTACGCCCACCCGTGGAGCTGCACAGCACGCTCACTCGATGTCGTACGGGACAACCTTTCACCCAACAGCCCAAACGTCGAACCGGTCGCACCTAAACGAGCAGGAGGTTCCCCACACGGAGCATCTCTCTATGCCCGTTGGCAGATTTCCACCTTGCTGCCCTCAACCTACACCTATAAATCGGTGTGCTATGCCTCGATGCCCGGAGGTTTAGGCTACATCGGTTTATCGGGGCCCATATATCCGATATGCCTTCGGTACGTTCAATACTTGTTCAGCAGGGCCGCACAAGGATCGGTCCTCAATCGACACGGGCAGGGCTGCGCACACAAGACTCACTGTTGCTGCGCCCTAGCCCCTGCCTAGTCTCATTTTTATTACTATAGTGATCTCACATCACTCAACCGAACCCGTGCGTCCCAAGCCTATCTCGCGAGTAGATTCCAACTACTCGACTTGTACCGAAGTCCTATGACTCATTAAGCATAGCCTGTCTACTCGAGGTCCTTGACACTACCCTCACTCTTTTAGGAACCTTTGGTTATGCAAGTGGGGTTTCATTCATCCTATACCTAATGCACATACATGCTTCATATGACACATGTAGACAAAGTAAAACTTTTAAAAAGGGTTAATGCAAACCGGGGCTTGCCTTGTTGCTGCTGGTCAGTAGTTAGTTGCTCGTCCGGAAGAAGGAAGTCCAGCACTTCCGGAGTCTCTTCTTCAACGGCTACACGTTAATGAAATACTACATGTTAATTTAGATGCAAATGTGAGTTTTAGAGTAAGACTTCTACTATTGGTTCTAATAACCAGCCTCTAACACCTGGAACTTTGTTTAAGAATTTAAATATGAACTGGTGTTGGTGGTTTGGCTTGGACTTAATCACATGGTTAAATGCTAAGTGGTTTTCCCCCTTTTCCATATTAATCCCTTAATTGGTTAAACAGGACAGGGGTGATCTAGAGCTCCAATGGAGCTGAGAATTTTTGTGTGAGTTCCTTGTCACAAGAAAACTCCCTGGACCAAACATTAGCACTTTTCATGGAGTGGTTTGCTCAGAATAATTTTCTTAGCAGATAAGCAAGGAAGAATCTTATTCTGAGATAATACCCCTGTTCATGCTCAACTTAATGAACTACAATTTCAATTATAGCTCATAGAGTTTGCCTGAATTTTCCTAACATTTTTGGGGTTAAGAATTGCCCAGAACTGAATTTCCAAGTTTTGGAAATTCTCTGAAAATGTTTCTGTATTCAAATGAACACAGCACCTTCCAATTTGAATTGCTCTGACCAAATCAACTCCAAATGGTCTGAAACTTTTACAGGGGTTACTAAGGTCTTAAAGAACATTCTAGCAAAATTTGGGGATTTTTGGATGAACCAAACTCCCTCTAAAATTCTTTTGCAGAAAAGCTTTAAAGAATTTTCCAGAATTAATTAATGGGTTTCATACAAATTGGGTTGTATATATGGACAGATCTAGGCAATATGAATCCAACCTAATTTGAATCACTCAATTTGGAGCTTCCTAGCAAAAGTTATGGGGTTCTAAAGTTTGCACTAAAACTGGAAATTCCAAAAATGTTTAAATCCTGCGGGTGGGACCCACTCCTCGAGCCGGCCCACTCAGAAAGCGGCCACACCGCGGCCCACGGGGTTTTACCCGCGCTTCCGCACCGAATCCCGGCCGCAAACCCAATCCCCGCGCGAGATCAGAGGCTGACCGGTGGACCCGGCCCCCCCTTCGTCTACCTCGCGCTCTCCCGCAGTTCCCGCGGCGGCGCTTCGCCGGAGCGCTCGCCGCCGGGCGTTTCCCCGCCCGACCTTTGACAAAACTTGCCGCCTGTGCCTAACTCGACTCGGAGAACACGCTGGTGCTCTCACCGGAGTTTGGCAATGGCCGGAACTATGCCCGCGACGGCGACAGAGCCTCCCTCTACTCCGGTGACGTCGTCCGGGCTACTCCGGGCCTTATTTCTCAAGCGGTTTGCTCCTACAGCTCCACCGTGGCATGCTGCGCACGAATATGAGCTCGGTTGGCCATGGAAATAGCCGGAGCTGGGACCTCACCGTCGACCTAGGCCCGATATCGACTGTTGCTCGAAAAACTTGGATATCAGCGCAAAGGCTCGATGGTTTTCGATGGTTTTGGATCCTAGGTGGCCGTGGGGGCGTGTAGAACCTATGCTCAGCTAGGTTTACGCTGTGCAGGACCGATCGCCGCGAATTTCGGCATTTCTGCTCACTCGTTTTTGTTGAGCACCGAGGACTAGACGGGGAAATACTCCCCCTACAAAACATGGAAGAGGGTAGGGTCTTCACCGTGAGCTCGAGCAGTCCCCGGCGCGTGTCTTTGCTGTTGAACTCCGGTCGCGAGGTCGCCTGGATCAATGGCGCGACGAGGAGCCGAGGGGTGCGGCGGGTATCGTTTTTCGTTTCGGGTAGGAACGGCAGAGCAGAGGAGATGAGGCTGGCTCACGTGGGCTGGGAACTTAAACCGCGTCGGGCACGCGTGCGCTCGGTCGCCGAGCAGGAGGTGGCGAGGTGAGGCGGTCGGATGCCGGTGCTGTCCGCAGCTGGCGCGAGGTGTTCGACCAACGTCGGGAGAAAACAGCCACGCTCGGTTTGGGAAACAAGTTTCCCCCACTGACTTGTGGGCCCACTCTCCCCCTAATCCTCTCTTCTCCATTTCTTTTGTAAATATCCCAGCAACTACACATTGAATGAGAGACTTAGACCCCAAGTCTTGGTTTGAATTTGAGTTCTCAAATTCAAACTTTGTTTGGTTAATTTTGCTTCATGTTTAAACTGAAATTCAAATTCAGTTTTGAATTATTGCAAATTTGGCTCCCGACAAGATGAACTCCAATGGGGATGAAACTTGGTGGGTTTACTCAGAAAAATGTGCTGAGTATAGATATGGAGCTAACTTTTGAATTTGGGTGATGAAAGTTGCTGCAATTTGAATTTACATTCGAATTGGCCTCCTTTTGAAATAACCCAAAAGTGCCTCAAAAAGTGTTGAATTTGCATGAGCTTTGGACTGAACCTTCCCAAGACTTTTTAAATTCTAGGGGTGAGCTCAACCTCTCATGTTCAAGTGTAGAAACCCTACTTTGTGAAAGTGAAGGCTTTCCCTTCTAATCACTCCTTTGATGGAGGTCACTTGCTCTTCACAATATTTCACAATCTACCCACAACAAAACTGTTGTGTTGTGAGGTGCAGAAAAGTTTTTGCAAGTCCCTTTTCTTGGGCTTTTACATCCCTCCCCCCTTAAAAGAATCTCGTCCCGAGATTATAAAAGAAGAGATAGCGATGTAATAGGGACTTACCCGTGTTGAGAAGCCATGAACTCCGGGTAATTTGAGCGAAGGAACTCCTCGCTCTCCCACGTCGCTTCCTCGGCGGTGTGGTTGCTCCAGAGTATTTTGTAGAACCACAACGTTCTGCTGCGTGTGGTTCTGGCTTTCTCATCAAGAATTCCCACCGGATATTCATCATATGTTAAATCCGGTTTCAGCTCGCCGATGTCTTCGGTAGGAACAGCAGCTGTGTGCTTCAAGCATTTTCGCAGTTGCGAAACATGGAAAATATCATGGACACCAGCCAGAGATGCCGGTAGTTCCAATCGATACGCCGCTGGTCCACACTTCTCGGTGATAGCGTAGGGTCCAATGAAACGGGGAGCGAGCTTCCCCTTCACACCGAACCGGTGCACGCCCTTCATCGGAGACACGCGGAGGTACACGTGTTCCCCAACGTCAAAGTGCAACGGCCTACGCCTCTTATCAGCGTAGCTCTTCTGTCGGGATTGAGCGGCCTTCAAATTGGCTTGAATTGTCCGAACGCGCTCCTCGGCGTCCTTCACCACATCAACCCCGAATGTGACCCTTTCACCGGACTCGCACCAATTTAATGGGGTGCGGCATTTAAGACCGTAGAGAGCTTCATAGGGTGCCATCTTGATACTTGCCTGATAACCGTTGTTGTACGAGAATTCCGCCAATGGTAGGTGATCATCCCAGTTCCTACCATGGTGGATGGCACATGCTCTCAACATGTCTTCCAGGACTTGATTCACCGTCTCTGTCTGGCCATCTGTCTGAGGGTGATAGGCGGAGCTCCTGATTAACTTAGTACCCAATGCAGCGTGTAGCTGCTCCCAAAAGCGAGATACAAATAATGCACCTCGATCTGAGACAATGGTCTTGGGTACCCCGTATAGGCATAGAATCTTCGCTATGTATAGCTCCGCATATTTGCCGGCATTGTAACGTGTATTCACCGGAATGAAGTGAGCTGTCTTGGTTAACCGATCAACGATTACCCATATGGAATCATGCTTGTTGGCTGTTAGGGGTAATCCCACAATGAAATCCATGCTCACATCTTCCCATTTCCATGCCGGGATCTTCAGGGGTTGCAGCAGCCCTGATTTCTTCATGTGATCAGCTTTCACTCGTCTACACGTATCGCACTCGGATACGTACTTGGCTACCTCCCGCTTCATCCGTGTCCACCAAAATTTCTTTTTCAAATCTTGGTACATTTTGTTGCTGCCCGGATGAATGGAGTATTTAGACAAGTGAGCCTCATCGAGGATCTTTTTCCTCAACTCCATATCTCGGGGTACGACTATGCGGTCATTAAACCACAGCGTCCCCTCACCATCTTTCCGGAAACATTTAATTTCTCCATTGTCTATCCGTCTCCGGAGATGTGCCATGCCTTTATCTGTTTTCTGAGCTGCAATGATGTCCTCCCTAATAGTAGGGATGAGGGCAAGGTTGTACAGCGATCCATAAGGAACCAAGTATAAACTTGGCTCTTCCTCCTCCACCGGTGTAGTGGTGAGGTGGTGGACATGTGATTTCCGATTCAGCGCGTCGGCAACCACATTCGCCTTGCCGGGGTGGTAATGGATTTCAATCTCATAATCTTTGATCAGTTCTAACCACCTCCTCTGCCTCATGTTCAGCTCCTTCTGGGTGAAAATGTATTTCAAGCTCTTGTGGTCGGTGTAGAGATGCACCAAGTTCCCCAGGAGATAGTGCCTCCACATTTTTAGCGCCAACACCACGGCAGCAAGTTCAAGATCGTGAGTCGGGTAGTGCTGCTCATGGTTCCGAAGTTGGCGTGAGCCATAAGCGACCACACGTCCTTCCTGCATCAACACGCAGCCGAGCCCAATACCGGACGCGTCACAATACACGTCGAAGGGCTTTGTTGTATCCGGCTGAGCTAACACCGGGGCTGTTGTGAGATGCTTCACCAGTGTTCGGAACGCTCCTTCACACGCCGTGTTCCAAACATATTTCGTCCCTTTCTTCAGCAACTCTGTCATCGGCTTAGCGAGCTTGGAGAAGCTTGGAATGAATCTCCGGTAGTATCCCGCTAACCCGAGGAAGCTTCTGACTTCATGAACTGAAGTGGGAGCTTTCCATTTCAACACTTGCTCTATTTTACTTGGGTCAACCGCAATGCCTTCAGATGAAATGATATGTCCCAAGAATGGCACTTGGCTGATCCAAAATTCGCATTTGCTGAACTTGGCGTAGAGCTTGTGGTCTCGCAATCGTTGAAGAACGATCCGTAAGTGTTCGGCATGCTCGGCTTCTGTCTTGGAGTAAACCAAGATATCGTCGATGAACACTACCACGAACTTGTCCAGCTCCGGCATGAACACCGAGTTCATGAGATACATGAAATGGGCTGGAGCATTTCTGTGACCAAAGGACATGACGAGATATTCGTATAAGCCGTATCTCGTCGAGAACGCCGTTTTCGGGATATCCTCCGCCCGGATCTTGATCTGGTGATATCCAGAGCGAAGGTCCATCTTTGAGAATACACTTGCCCCCACAAGTTGATCAAACAAGATGTCAATACGGGGCAGTGGGTACTTATTCTTGATGGTGACGGTGTTGAGCAGCCGGTAATCCACACACAGCCTCAGGGTTTCATCCTTCTTCTTTACAAATAGCGCCGAGCATCCCCAAGGCGAGGAACTCGGCCTAATGAAACCCTTGTTCAACAGATCATTGAGCTGTTCTTTCAGTTCCGCCAGCTCATTTGGAGCCATCTTGTATGGTCTCCGTGATATGGGCGTAGTCCCGGGTGCGAGCTCGATCTTGAACTCGACATCCCGCTCAGGTGGCATGCCCGGAAGATCATCCGGGAACACATCAGGATAATCCCGGACTACGGGGATGTCTTCTAACTTGAGAACTTCAGCATTATTAATTGCTAAAACTTCCCGGACTGGCGTGTCTAACACCATGGAATGCGGACGGTGGAATGGAGAATTTAAGTGAACCGTCCGCGTCCGAGTCTCTAGGACAGCGCCATGGTATTGCAGCCATGACATCCCTAAGATTGCATCAATCTTTTGTCCCATAAGGATTATCAAGGTGGTGGGATATAGTTTCCCACCTAAGCACAGAGGTGCCTTTGGAATCATCATATTAGCTGAAATCTTCCCTCCCGGTGAGCATATCATATAAGTGCAGTCGGTTGGGAAGACTTGCAATTGATGTTTAGCCACATAGTATGCACTTATAAAGCTGTGGGTTGCACCAGAATCAAATAATATGACGATGGCTTGATGGTTGAGAGTAAACATACCCGCCAGCACGTTGTCTCCTTCTGGGGCGTCCTCATTGTCGAGGTTGCGGACGCCTCCAGTCCGCTGACCAACCTTCTTCACCGGAGGTCGGCCTCGAGCACCGCCCTGGAACTGGGCTTGCCCGCTGCTCTGCTGCCCCTGGGGACAGTCCTTCGCAAAGTGGCCCGCCTGGCCACACGTGAAGCAGGTGAAACGGGGCGGTCCCCCGCTGATCGGTGGACGGAAACCCGGGGCGCGTTGTGGTGGTGGGAACGCCCGGGGTACCGTCTGCTGCTGCTGCTGTCTTGGTGGCGGCATCGGCGGACGGAACGGGGGTGTTTGGAATGAACGTCCCCCGAACTGCTGAGGTCGTGCTGGTGGACGCCACTGCTGCCCGGATGGTGTCCGATTCACCATACGGTACTTCTGGGGAGCGCCACTCCCACCGCTGGGTGGAGCGCTGCGCTTCCGCTGCTCAGCTGCCAACTCCCGCTGAGCATCCTCTTGCATGATCGCGGCATTGACTAAGTCGTTAAATGTGCCGCGGTTCCACTGTACGAGGTGGGTCTTCATTTCGGGGTGTAACCCCCGATAGAAGTGCTCCCTCTTCTTCTCCTCCGTGGAGATGTAGTCTGACGCATACTGCGCCAGATGGTTGAAGGCATGGGAGTAGTCGTGGGCACTCCTCCCGCCCTGCTTCAGTTCCAAAAATTCTTGGAACTTCCTCTTCATTATTCCGGGGGGGATGTGATAGGCGCGGAACGCCTTCCGGAACTCTTGCCATTCCACGGCATGGCCAGCCGGGCGTGAGGCGACATAATTCGCCCACCAAGCACCAGCGGCACCGTGGAGCTGCTGTGCTGCGAACAGCGTCTTCTGCCGCTCCGTACACTGGAGCAGCCCGAACTTGGACTCGATAGTCCGCAGCCAGTTGTCCGCCTCCAGTGGTTCTTCAGCTTCGGTGAACACTGGAGGGTGCGTACTCATGAAATCCGAGTACGACACTTCGCGGGGCTCACGAGGCCCTCGCTCTTGACGTCCTCCCGCCTGGGACGTATTCTGCACGATTGTGCGGAGCAGGTCAGTCTGCTCCTCACGACCTCCTACCAATGCCGCTATCACATCCGCCAGAGTAAGCGGAGGCGGCGGTGGTGGCTGCTGCTGCGGGGTGCTGTCGTAGGCCGGTGGCTGGGAGTCATCGCCTCCACCTTGGCTAGAGCCACCAACCTCGTGCGTGGTCCTAGTACGAACCATCTGCAACCATACGACATTAAACATCAGTCCCGCAACATTTTGCATGCAGTCCAATAGAACTGGGCGTATAAACATTATGACAACAAAACATGCGAAATATCTCGTAAGTAGATAATGTAATAACTTTGCACAAGCTACACCATTACCAGACCAAACACAAGCTAGTTTAATCCAATTTGATGAACCTCCACTTTGGAAGCTCATCATAACTAGGTTTGGTCACTACGAGACATTACTATCACGTTGTCATCACATATACCACCCTTAGGGTACAACACCCTCTCCAATAAGCTCAACTGTCATTCTTCTATCAGAATGACCAGTTTCTACCTATTCCAAGTTTTGATCTGGTTCTGTGCATTTTCATGACTCAAGTTGAATACCAAAGTTAAAGTTAACTTTAGTATCTTTCCAACGAGTATGCATTTGCCCCCAGATCAGCTTTGGTTAAACAATTATGCTAATTCAAAGTCAGCAGAATTTCTGGAAGAATTTTAACAGCACCTCCCTTGGAAGTGGCTGTTTTCAACCCTGATTTCCACTAAATTTTGTGCTGAAATTTCAGGAACTTTGACTTGCAAGGATGTCACACATCTTCTACTCTTTACAAGCATGTATTATATGACAATTTTAGATTTTTCTACTGGGAGTTATGTTTGAAAAACAGATCAGTTCAGAGGATGTTTTACTCTGCCCTGGTTCTGGACAGTTTACATTCCTCTGGAATTTCAGCCATCTTAAGGCGAATTTCAGCTCTGGAAGTCTACAACAAAGTTGTAGAGTACTTGAATACCTTTCCAGAACTATATAGCACACCTCCCTGGGCTAAAAGACCTGTGAGTTATGCCCTGTTGAAGATCAGCAACCTTGCTGTCCCAAAACAGAGCACTCTGTTTTTCATCCCCTTAGCTATCCTGGTCCACTACCCCATCCTTATACCCAACCAGGGTCTTAATTGTCGAACCTAATGATTTTAGTTCCTTGTTATCAATATTTTCATGCCTATGCCTACAATATCTCGGTACTACGTTCCTCACCAAAGAAAATCCTAACCGGATCATACCGGCATATACGTCTCAAGTGTGGCACTAAATGGTCTCTCGCACACGTTTTCTACACGGATACATACGTGGTTAGTACCTGCAGAAGACCACACAATAATGGTGCACTCAAAGGTTGTTCATTTCAGGCAGTACCATATTTGAAAGTAAATACAAACGCCCGTATCATTTCCATACGGCCGTCCTTGAGTTAGGTCACGTCTCAAGGTACGTGATCGTGTTTCAACACCACACGACGGGGAACCCGAGTATGTCATGAACGGGTCGTCACGGTTGGGAATGTTATCAACCCAACAGATACCACCTACTGCCCTGCAGGGCACGCCGATGGCAAGCGCTGCGTATGTCCTCCTGGGCTATTTCCAGACGAACACACTCTCGCGTTACTGACCACGCGATGGGGTCTCCGCTTACTTGCCTAATGCACCCTAGGGATCAGCGTTTCATATGAACTCAGGGACATGAAGAATCCAAGAGATTCATATTGACATCTCACACCAAGCTGTGAGACTCTATCCCTGAGCCACGTTCCTCGTTAGGGGGAGCTAACCGAAATTGAACCGCTTTCGGTGGCGTGCCTTACCATACTTACCAGAGCGTAGGTGCGTCGTTACATAATTGAAATTCAGAATTATAACACATAAGTTAGTCTTTGCCACTTTAAGTAACTATGCTAATATAGTCCTTACTTGGGCAACTACCGAATCCTCACCGTATACCTAAGTTTTTCCCATAATGCAGTCCTTTAGTACTGTGCTATCCCCACTGCAGCTCTGATACCAGGCTGTGGCGGACCGGAATCCGCTCATCCAGGATCGCAGAGGGTGGTGCCGCGCGATGCGACACCCGACAGCACACGTCATAAGAACACAATATATTACATGGGAAAAACAGCTGAAACTGTACAAACAGGTACAAACTTCAGTTACAACTATTGTTCTATTACACAGCGGAAGACTACACTATACAACTCACGCCCGCCTATTTAGCAAAAGTCGGTTGCCCAGCCCTAGGGCAACCCACACTAGCTGCACGTCTCAGCTCAGCGCGGCGTGTACGGCTCCCACTCAGCCGTGGTCCCCGACGGAGGGTAACCCTCGCCGGTGGACTCGTACTCCGAGTCCGTGGGTGGCTCCTCACCTGAAAAACACTTAAGCAGCAACCGTGAGCACGAAGGCTCAGCAAGGCTTAACCGACTCCCCTAAGCATGAAACTCTACATGAGGTATACCAAGACATAGGTTAGTAACATTTCAGCAAAGAGACACGCCTACAAGTTCATCCTTAGTTCATCTTTTTGCAACAGGTTAACAGTTCATGAAATCTGAAATTTAGTAAGCAGTATTTGGTGGCACACATGTATCAATACAATTATATCGATCAGCATCATTGAATCAACATATTTCATCCATTAGTCTATGTTACGACGCAGTGAACAAGCGGTACTCGTCACCGCGAGGGACGGCGAATCGACTCGATATACACCTGCAGGGAAACCCAAAGAGCACGTCACGTACGCCCACCCGTGGAGCTGCACAGCACGCTCACTCGATGTCGTACGGGACAACCTTTCACCCAACAGCCCAAACGTCGAACCGGTCGCACCGAAACGAGCAGGAGGTTCCCCACACGGAGCATCTCTCTATGCCCGTTGGCAGATTTCCACCTTGCTGCCCTCAACCTACACCTATAAATCGGTGTGCTATGCCTCGACGCCCGGAGGTTTAGGCTACATCGGTTTATCGGGGCCCATATATCCGATATGCCTTCGGTACGTTCAATACTTGTTCAGCAGGGCCGCACACGGATCGGTCCTCAATCGACACGGGCAGGGCTGCGCACACAAGACTCACTCTTGCTGCGCCCTAGCCCCTGCCTAGTCTCATTTTTATTACTATAGTGATCTCACATCACTCAACCGAACCCGTGCGTCCCAAGCCTATCTCGCGAGTAGATTCCAACTACTCGACTTGTACCGAAGTCCTATGACTCATTAAGCATAGCCTGTCTACTCGAGGTCCTTGACACTACCCTTACTCTTTTAGGAACCTTTGGTTATGCAAGTGGGGTTTCATTCATCCTATACCTAATGCACATACATACTTCATATGACACATGTAGACAAAGTAAAACTTTTAAAAAGGGTTAATGCAAACCGGGGCTTGCCTTGTTGCTGCTGGTCAGTAGTTAGTTCCTCGTCCGGAAGAAGGAAGTCCAGCACTTCCGGAGTCTCTTCTTCAACGGCTACACGTTAATGAAATACTACATGTTAATTTAGATGCAAATGTGAGTTTTAGAGTAAGACTTCTACTATTGGTTCTAATAACCAGCCTCTAACACCTGGAACTTTGTTTAAGAATTTAAATATGAACTGGTGTTGGTGGTTTGGCTTGGACTTAATCACATGGTTAAATGCTAAGTGGTTTTCCCCCTTTTCCATATTAATCCCTTAATTGGTTAAACAGGACAGGGGTGATCTAGAGCTCCAATGGAGCTGAGAATTTTTGTGTGAGTTCCTTGTCACAAGAAAACTCGCTGGACCAAACATTAGCACTTTTCATGGAGTGGTTTGCTCAGAATAATTTTCTTAGCAGATAAGCAAGGAAGAATCTTATTCTGAGGTAATACCCCTGTTCATGCTCAACTTAATGAACTACAATTTCAATTATAGCTCATAGAGTTTTCCTGAATTTTCCTAACATTTTTGGGGTTAAGAATTGCCCAGAACTGAATTTCCAAGTTTTGGAAATTCTCTGAAAATGTTTCTGTATTCAAATGAACACAGCACCTTTCAATTTGAATTGCTCTGACCAAATCAACTCCAAATGGTCTGAAATTTTACAGGGGTTTACTAAGGTCCTTAAGAACATTCTAGCAAAATTTGGGGATTTTTTGGATGAACCAAACTCCCTCTAAAATTCTTTTGCTGAAAAGCTTTAAAGAATTTTCCAGAATTAATTAATTGGTTTCATACAAATTGTGTTGTATATCTGGACAGAGCTAGGCAAGATGAATCCAACCCAATTTGAATCACTCAATTTCGAGCTTCCTAGCAAAAGTTATGGGGTTCTAAAGTTTGCACTAAAACTGGAAATTCCAAAAATGTTTAAATCCTGCGGGTGGGACCCACTCCTCGAGCCGGCCCACTCAGAAAGCGGCCACACCGCGGCCCACGGGGTTTTACCCGCGCTTCCGCACCGAATCCCGGCCGCAAACCCGATCCCCGCGCGAGATCAGAGGCTGACCGGTGGACCCGGCCCCCCCTTCGTCTACCTCTCGCTCTCCCGCAGTTCCCGCGGCGGCGCTTCGCCGGAGCGCTCGCCGCCGGGCGTTTCCCCGCCCGACCTTTGACAAAACTTGCCGCCTGTGCCTAACTCGACTCGGAGAACACGCTGGTGCTCTCACCGGAGCTCAGCAATGGCCGGAACTATGCCCGCGACGGCGACAGAGCCTCCCTCTACTCCGGTGACGTCGTCCGGGCTACTCCGGGCCTTATTTCTCAAGCGGTTTGCTCCTACAGCTCCACCGTGGCATGCTGCGCACGAATATGAGCTCGGTTGGCCATGGAAATAGCCGGAGCTGGGACCTCACCGTCGACCTAGGCCCGATATCGACTGTTGCTCGAAAAACTTGGATATCAGCGCAAAGGCTCGATGGTTTTCGATGGTTTTGGATCCTAGGTGGCCGTGGGGGCGTGTAGAACCTATGCTCAGCTAGGTTTACGCTGTGCAGGACCGATCGCCGCGAATTTCGGCATTTCTGCTCACTCGTTTTTGTTGAGCACCGAGGACTAGACGGGGAAATACTCCCCCTACAAAACATGGAAGAGGGTAGGGTCTTCACCGTGAGCTCGAGCAGTCCCCGGCGCGTGTCTTTGCTGTTGAACTCCGGTCGCGAGGTCGCCTGGTTCAATGGCGCGACGAGGATCCGAGGGGAGCGGCGGGTGTCGTTTTTCGTTTCGGGTAGGAACGACAGAGCGGAGGAGATGAGGCTGGCTCACGTGGGCTGGGAACTTAAACCGCGTCGGGCACGCGTGCGCTCGGTCGCCGAGCAGGAGGTGGCTAGGTGAGGCGGTCGGACGCCGGTGCTGTCCGCAGCTGGCGCGAGGTGTTCGACCGACGTCGGGAGAAAACAGCCACGCTCGGTTTGGGAAACAAGTTTCCCCCACTGACTTGTGGGCCCACTCTCCCCCTAATCCTCTCTTCTCCATTTCTTTTGTAAATATCCCAGCAACTACACATTGAATGAGAGACTTAGACCCCAAGTCTTGGTTTGAATTTGAGTTCTCAAATTCAAACTTTGTTTGGTTAAATTTGCTTCATGTTTAAACTGAAATTCAAATTCAGTTTTGAATTATTGCAAATTTGGCTCCCGACAAGATGAACTCCAATGGGGATGAAACTTGGTGGGTTTACTCAAAAAAATGTGCTGAGTATAGATATGGAGCTAACTTTTGAATTTGGGTGATGAAAGTTGCTGCAATTTGAATTTACATTCGAATTGGCCTCCTTTTGAAATAACCCAAAAGTGCCTCAAAAAGTGTTGAATTTGCATGAGCTTTGGACTGAACCTTCCCAAGACTTTTTAAATTCTAGGGGTGAGCTCAACCTCTCATGTTCATGTGTAGAAACCCTACTTTGTGAAAGTGAAGGCTTTCCCTTCTAATCACTCCTTTGATGGAGGTCACTTGCTCTTCACAATATTTCACAATCTACCCACAACAAAACTGTTGTGTTGTGAGGTGCAGAAAAGTTTTTGCAAGTCCCTTTTCTTGGGCTTTTACAGAAAGTTGCCACCCCGATTCATCAGTCCATTCCAGATTACCGAAGGATGTGGATCAGTAGCATACCGGCTGAAATTACCAGAAGCACTTTTGGGTGTGCACAACATCTTTCACATTTCCCTGCTGAGGAAGTGTCTCAAGCTATCTACTACCGTTCAGCTGGAGGACATTGAAGAACTGCAACCGGATATCACCTATCGGGAGGAACCGGTTCAGATCATTGACGAAAAGGCCCGAACCACACGCAACCGCACGTTGTGGTTCTATAAAATCCTATGGAGTAATCACTCTATGGACGAAGCGAAATGGGAGAGCGAAGGATTTTTCGCGCTAACTACCCCGACTTTTTCACGTCGCATATCCGGTAATTTTTCCACCGTCCTCTCTATCATTTTCACCCTACAATCTCGGGACGAGATTCTTTTAAGGGGGGAGGAATGTAAGGGCCTCAGTTTTTGACACATGTTTGAAGTGTTCATCACCACACACACCTCATTTAAAGAAAGTTGATGAACACATTTGAAGAGCAAGTAACCACCATCAACATGCTCATTAGAGAATAAACTCACATATTGCAAAAGTAGTATTTCCCACATGTAATATATAGGGGCTGGGCATATGAAAAACTCCTACACATTGTTTGGAATGTCCATGCCAAGTTTCACCCAAATTCAAAACCCTTTTTAGGTCATTTTGGGTATAGCTAGAAAGAGGGCAGTTTGAACTCAAATGCAAATTCAAACTGTTTTTATCCCATGAATTCAAAAGTGGGAGGCATATTATTTGTAACACCCCAAAACCTGTTAAGAGGGGAATTTAAAATTTTTTTTGGACGTGTTGCATGTGGTGCAAAAATTCAAATTCAAACTGGAATTCAAATTAAACTCAAAACAGAAATGAAAAAGAAAAAGAAAAAGAAAAAGAAAAAAATAAACCTCCCCGGCCAGTGGGCCCAAACCCACCAGCCGGCCCACTCACCCCCGCGCCAGCCCGCAGCCGCGCCCCCCCCCTTTCCCGCTGACAAGCGGGGCCCGCCATCCTTCTTCCTCCTCGCGCCCGCGCTCGGCCGGCCGGGACTCTTCTCACCTCCGAATAAAAACCGCCCCGGATACTCGCGTATCCCAGCAGAATTTCGGTTCTGGACGACGCAAACTCGATCACAACCGAACGCCGCCCCTCCTTGGCTATATAAACACCGGCATCTTCCCGATTTTCGCCCACGATCAGCCGCTTTTTCTTCCGGTGAGAACCCGAGTTTCTCCGGCCAATTTCGCTCGATCTTCGCTCGGGAATTCTGATCAACGCGCTGATCTTGATCCACCGCCTCCGGGGAATCACGCAGGTGCAGAAAACTCGGTGGTTTGCACCTCAAACACAGCGCCAACGAGCCTCGCCGTGAATTCACCTCGGACCTCGTCGCCGATCGCTTTCCAGGACCTCCGAGCTCAAGAAAACCCCCGAGGTGAGATCCCCGACCTCCCCTCCAACGATCTATGCCATGAAATCCCAGTTTTAGGAAGAATTGACGAAGATCCGAAGCTCTCCGGCGAGATCGCCGCCTCCTGCCGCGTCCCCTCGTACCGGTTCAGCGTTATAATCTCAGCCGTCTGTTTTAAATCGGACGGTCCACGTCAGCCCCGCGTTATAAAGGCCGGGATTCTTACGCGCTACCCCCTGGGGTTCTCGGAAAATACGAGCTAGCCCCGGAAACTTTTGATCTAGCCCCTGGAACTTCAGAAATTCATGTAAATTCAATTAAAAATCAGTTTTAGCCCCTGGACTTAATAAAAATTTGCAAAACCCCTCTGTTATGCATAGTTAGGCCCCTGGAAATTCTTAAAATAATATAATAGACCCTGTAGTGGGGTGAGTTTACCTTTTTAACCCTATGTGATATTAAATTTAGGAATTTGAATATGTGATTAGTATTTAAAATTTAAAAGATGGGACAAACACATGGTAAATTCAAATTTAAAACTTTCCTAGTACTTGGAAAACTTTGGAGTGAGATAAAAATAGATTTTTGGCTGAAATGAATCTGTCTAATTGATTATTCACATTTATTAGTTATAGGGACACATTTTTAAGTAGAGAATAATTCTGAAAATTGATAAAATAAATTTAAATTAGTTCACATCAGAGGAGAAGTTCAAAATATATTATTTAATATTTTAGACCAAAACCTATTCTGTTTAGATGAGGTGTCTTACTATTTTCATAATAAAGTTCACATTTAGGCATAGGAAATAAATCTGAAAATATAGCAAGCTAGGTATGAATAACTAGAAAATGATAAATGAAGTTTCCAAAATCCAAAGAATTCAGTTTAGGGTTGGTAGAAGGTCTGAAGACACATTTGGAGTAGGAAAATACCTTCCATGCATACTTGGTAGCTAAAATGTGTATCAATTGAATATAAGGAATTTATTTAAATTGGAAATTCATATATAGTATGCAAACATAAATATGAATACAAAAGTAGAAATCATATGCACATGTTTAAAAGTGCATGTAAGCCCAAAATCAACACACATAGAGTAACCACAACACATAGAAATGTGAATGGCTTTCATAAATGTGAATGTGTGGTTTGTATGAAGTAGAAGTGTGAACTATGTCTTATGGATTGTTGCTTTCTTTTGCTATGTGTGATGGTATGAGTAGAACCTGCTCCAGAGCAAGTTCTTCCTTTCCAAGATCAGGACACTACCCACTCCCAGAGCAGCAGGAAGAAGGCAAGTGTCCTTGACCACTTTGATCCGATGCTAGGATGTGTAGATAGAATTATTTGCATTGTCAATTGAAATATGAAACCCATGCTAGGAAGT
Organism: Neostapfia colusana; assembly: GCA_030760725.1. Taxonomy (NCBI): domain Eukaryota; kingdom Viridiplantae; phylum Streptophyta; class Magnoliopsida; order Poales; family Poaceae; genus Neostapfia; species Neostapfia colusana. The sequence goes on along the minus strand of JASWHV010000007.1, from coordinate 93,851,894 downwards.
TTCCCTAGAATTTCTTTACCTTGTTTCCTTGTAGCTTGGGTTGGGATTTATTTTATCATGTCCTTTATTTATATGCTTATGCTTAGCCATGCTTAGAATGGGATAATTGGGATATGAGATCATCAATTTATTTACCTTACTCTTGAATGAGATATTATGAGTTATATAGAGGTAGGGATCGAGGCAAGTTGGATGATTTGGTTGGTGCTGGGTGCACGAGACTCGGGTTTGTGTTTAGTACTTGCCTGGATCCTAAGGACCGGTTCATGGAGCATGTAACCTGGCTTTACCGTGCCAACCACATGCTGAGATGGGGCAGCTTGGCCAATTAATTAGGTGTATCCCCGGCGTAGTATGGGTGTGTTGGATGGTGCGGGGAATAGGTGTCAGCTGGACTACCATATGAACCGCAAGGCTCAAGAGGGGGTCACTGCAGCGGGGTTGGAGCCTCTTGTATGCTGTTAGGGGTGAAACCTCAGTGGGCCCATGCTCGTCGGGAATCCCTTTGTAAAGGCTTCGTAGTGATCTCCTGGCCACACACCTGGGAAGTGTCAATGTGGTTCGTAGCCACTGGCATAATGGAGGTTCTTTTAGTCCACCCGGCAACGGGGGATGAAATCACTACATGTGGGTACAGTGGTGCAAACTCTGCAGAGTCAAAACTGTCATGACAGCCGTGCTCACGGTCAAGAGCGGCTTGGACTTATTCATAATTAGAGAATGATGGATTTGGAAGTTGTGGATGTTAAGCGGGGAGCTTAACATTGGAAATGATGTTATGGTTATTTGATCATGATGATGGGTTGGGAGATTGGGACCATTTCACCTATGTAGTAATGTAGGTGCTTAATAAGCTAAGGTGATAGGTATTAATTGCGTAGTGCTTCAACCATGAGTTCAACCTCTCCTTGTTCTAGCCATGCATGTCATAACCTTCCCCCACTTGCTGAGTACCATCGGTACTCAACCTTGCATATTTGTTGGTTCATATTGCTGCTCAGGTCAAGATAATGAAGTGGTGCTTAATCATCAAGACTTTGGACCCGAAGGGGGTTTCTAGGTTCATGGAGTCCCCCGGGCAACGCCTGTGACGGAGCTCACAAGAATAATATTTCCGCTGCTATTTTATTTACCTGTTATGAACTTATTATCGTCCATCGAGACATATGCTATGTAAGACTTATTTATATTCGACACCTGGCTTGTAATAAATGATGCTTCACTATTTGTCATCACATGTATGAGAAAATGATCCTGGCATACATGTGATATTCACTCGGTTGTTCTTCGGAGAAACCGGGTGTGACATTATTATTCAGCACATTTTTGTAAGCTCACACACCAATTTTCACTCCATTTGGAGTTGCTCTTGACATGAGCTAAGTGGGGCAAATTCAAACTTTATTTGAATTTCAAACTGAACATGTGCTCAAATTCATTCAAACCGAACCCAATTTGAATTCTAATCAATTCAAATGGCTCATGGGTGAATAATTTGAATCACCATGGGTATTTTAGGGATTACTGTTTACAACAGTGATGAGGAGTTAATTTCAGAGGTTAAACTTGAGTGTGGGACCCACATGTCATAGAGATAGGGGGAGACTTGCACACAAAGTCACAGCTCGGTGGGAAATTCCAACGAGCAGCTGCCGGATGTACCACAGAGAAGCAACCGGCGCCACCAGCTGCTTCTCTCTTCGCGCACTGGCGCCCAGGGCGGCTTGCTCACGCCTCCACGCGACCTGCACCGCCTCAGCCCGAGCGAAGACCAGTTGGCTTTATCCCCTCGCGTGCAACCTCGAGCAGCGGCAGTCTTTTCTCCCCGAGCTCTCGGTCGATCGGGAAAACGCAGCAAACCATCGCACCCGCGCCCCCCCCTCCGAGCTGCTAGGCAGCATCCTGAGCTCGAGCACCACTTTCCCGACGCCTAAACCACCGGGTTTTGGCTTCTGTTCCTGTGATCAACGACGACCGCCGTGACTGAGCTGAAGAACGGCGATCGGTCTCACGTGGACAGCACACTACAGCCACTTCTATAGCCGAGCAAGGGCGGCAAAAGGAGCGCACGGACTCCATGCTGCTTCCACCCAAAGCACCAGCCACACCGTGAACTCTCGCCGGCGAATTCCGAGAATTTTCTCCGGCGACCTCAGCCGGAGCTTCTGGTACAGTTCTTTAAAATTCTCCTCTATTCCTCCTTGAGTCATCAAATTTTGCACACATATGCTGGATTAGCCGGCGATCAAATATCCTTTAGCATCCATCGCATGAGAACGCCTCGAAGCGGCGGAAATTAAGCTCTATTCGGAGTGTCCGCCGCGGAGCCATTCGGTCACATGGTGCAACCGTATTTACGGTGACTCCCGAGTTACTCTGTTGTTATGCCGAGCTTCCTAGAGCTGCGCTGGTGATGTAGAGCCCATCAGCGCACGCGATGGCGGGCTAGAGACCTCGGACAACAGTGCCGAACCACAGCAGTAGCCGCCGCACGTCGCGGAGCTGGTTCCGGCCACCGATACCCCCGACAGAGCCCACCAACGTGTTCCTCGATGCCCTAAACCCTCTGGCGGCAAGTCTCTGGCTAGGCGGCGGCCGGGAACGCCGGTCCGGCGAGCTCCGGGTCTGCTCCGGCGAAGGGAGGCGGCGCGGGCGCGTCGGGAGGAAGATGAAGCCGGCTGGCCCACGCGTCAGCGGCTTAAAAATTTAAATCGGGATCACGTGTGGCTGGGATCCGTTGTGCTGGCACGCAGGAACCCTGCAGACCATGGTGTGCCGACGCCTCAGCGTGCGACGTGTGTCCCCGTGGCCCACCCGCAAGTTTAAACTTTTTCCCGATTTTCAGATTTCATTCAAACTTCAAATCCTCATAACTTTCGCTAGAAAGCTCCAAATAGAGTGAACCACATTTTGTTGGATTCAGCTCCTTGAGCACTTTCCAGCAAATCAAGTTTCACTTCATGAAAATCCTTATTTCTCCAGAATTAATTCCTCAAAATTTAAACTGTTTGGAATTTTAACTGGGTAACCCTTTGGAGGAAAATTCTGAAATTTTGCTGGGATGTTCATCAAAATGTCTCTGAACTGTCATAGAAATTTCAGATCCATTGGAGCTCATTTAATCCACCTAATGGTTGGATTAGTGAAACTGTTCCAGAGAAAATAGAAAATGTTCAGAAACATTTTCAGAATTTTCCCTGAAATTGTTGAGCTCATATCTTTACCTAGAAACCTTCAAATTAAGTGAGACCAACTCCATTAGAACCCTCTGAAAATCTAATTTTCAGAAAGTCATAGTTTGTTTCATGAAAATCCTTAGAACACCCTAAAAGCCTTCAATTAAGGTCAAGTGCATAATTAATTGTTGAGGGCCCAAATGAGTTTTGCTGCAACTAAAACTTGACCAAGTCTCTGTTTATGATGTAACCAAGCCACCGTAAAAGTTTCACAGTCATTGGGTCTGTCTAGTAAGAGTTATAGACTTCACAAGTTTAAATTCAATCAAATGCATTTAAATTAATACACATACTTGTATATCATGTAGTCGCTAAGGTCGAGGAGGAACCCGAAGTCCTAGACTTCGTTACTCCGGAGGAGTAGCTAGCCTACGACCAAGAGAAGCAAGGCAAGCCCCGGTTTGCATTAACCTTTTTACAAAGTTTTATTGTTTTGAGCACTTACTTAAGTATCATTATTTCTTGCTCTAGAGTCTTGTTTGAAAATCCAAATGCATAGCCAAGAAAGCCATGGGTTGGGATTAGGATTGAAAACCCCGTTAGCTACTGCAATGCTATGATAGAATAGGATTCGGTACAAGTCGAGTAGTTGGAACTACTCGCGAGCATAGGCTAGAGGCACTCGACTCGGGTAGAGATAGTACATGATACACATGGCAAGAAAAATGAGACCGAGCGGAGAGTAAGGGCAGCAGGACTTTGGGGCCTGTGTGCTATAGCTCCGCTTGTGTCGATTGAGGACCGAGCCATGTGCGGGCATGTTGAACAAGCTAGAACAGTACCGAAGACCTACCGGCTATATGGGAACCGGGAAACTTATGTAACTCGGGTAGCTGGGTATTGAGGCATTGCCCGTCGTTCAGAGGGTAGGTTGAGAGCTTGAGGTGTAAATCGGCTGGCGGCACTGAGATGCGCGTGCAGAGACCTCTTGCTCGGGACGATGGGACCGGTTCAATATTTGGCTGACGGGTGAAAGGTGGTTGCGTACGGCGTCCGTGATGGTTGTTGTAGGCAACATCGAGTACCGGCGTACATGACGGGTTGTTCGGGTAACCCTGCAAGTGTAAATCGATTATAATCGCCATCCCTCGCGGTCAGTGAGTACCACTTGTTCACTGTACCGTGACGTAGAAAGAACAGGCTAGTTACATGTTAAAATATTGCTGATTGAAAGACGGACTTGATTGTTAATGATATGCTGTAGTTTAGAGCTAATTAAAGTTCCTTCCAACTTTGGGCAAAGTACATGAGATAAATGCGTTTCTTGTTTGATTGCGGCTCTCATGTGCCTTAGCGTAAGGTTCTCCACAACCTGCTGCTAAAATTTGAATGTAAGGTCCCAATAATTAGGCGAGTCCTTTGCAAATGGTTTTACCTCATGTATCCATCACCCCTCATGTAGAAGTTCCATGTTTAGGTGAGACGGGTCAGACTTGCTGAGCCTTCGTGCTCACTGCTTGTGTTTGAAGCTTTTGCAGGGTTCTATGAGGAAGGGACTCCCGAAGAGGAGACGGAACCCCAGGAGGGGAACCCCGTCGAGTGGGAGTCGTGCACGCCGCCGTGTTAGTGTGCGTGTGTGCTAGCAAGGACACGTTCACGGGCTGAACGTGAACTTGATGCGTAGTCTACGCCCGTGAGTGTACACTGGACCTATTTTGATGTAAACATGTTCATAAACCACTTTATGTAATATAAACTTTTCTTCTGCTTTGTACCTTTGATGTGTGTTATCCGGTGTTGTGCAACGCAGTACCCTTCAGCGTGATCCTGGCTCGACAAGACCGTGGGGTCGTGTCATCAGACATCAATCAACCTCATTCTTGCTCACTAATACCTCCTCGTATTCTCTACCATCTCACAAATACCATCTCGTATTCGCTACCATTTCATCTCATAAGCAACTTCGTCTCCCGCCGAGACCAATCTCGTTGCCATGACTCAACAGTCATGCAACTCATCTTATCACCCGGACTCAACAGTCCCGAAAACCAAACCAAAACCAAACCATAACCAATAACCATATCCAATCATCATCCCAACTAATCATGGAAGTTAGCCAGGCGCTCATGACCGTAAGCTCGACTATCATGATAGTTTTAGACTCTGCAGAGTTTGCACCTCTTTACCCACAAGTTTGTGATGTCGTCACCCGTTGGCGACTGCAGAACCTCCATTATACCAGTACACAACCATCGGTGTATGGCCAAGAGATCACAAAATAGCCTTTACAAAGGGGCTACTAGATGTATGGACTCACTAAGGTTTCACCGGCAGGCTAGAATCTCCAATTCTCCCACCCACAGGCCCCCTCTTGTGCCATGCAGTTCCCAGGGCAGTCCTCACTCGACTCCCATTCCCCGCGCCTTCCACTGTCCATAACAATCTAGCAACTTACCTAATTAGTCAGCTAAGCCGCACCCATACTTGGCCTTGTGGTGGCACTGTTATCCTGGCATGTGCTCGCATGAACCGGTCCTTAGATCTACGGCAAGTAAACCATCACCTCATGCTACCTCATTCACAAACCCAGTCTTGCCTAGATCTCACTCCGATCCATGGTCATTAATAACATCAGTTTTCTCATTATCATTACGAGTGCAGTTAGCTAGACACATCTATCTCGCTTCCCAATACCATGGACTCAGCGAAGCATAAAAGCAAAAACCATACCCAACTCATAAACTTCCCTGGCGACAAGGGGGGTTTAACCAAAACTAGTAAAGTCCTATAAAAGGGTTTCCAATCATGTTTGACTCAGCACACACACCTTTTCGCAAAACAAAACAGTTTTTCCCAAAACATAGGATCAATATGGTCAAGGGGCACTTGCCTTGTTCTTGCGGTTTCGGTTGCTCTTGGATCTCGAAACCTTGTTGTTGCAGCTCGTCGTAGACAGCTCCCTGAGCTTGTCCTTCTATACAGGATCACGCACATACAAGATTCATAGCAATCAATATCATGTATAAACTTTAACTAGATGTGATGATGCATATGCATGCTATCCTATGATCAGTTTTTATCAGATCAATTAGTACGTGTTCTTGCATGGCTTGCATGGTTTTATGATGAACAGAGGTGTTCAGATCAAATGTGGACGTGGCGATGATCTTGTCTTTAGATCAACCCGATCAACAAATGATCTGTCCACAAAAAAGCTTCTGTTCGAAAGGAATCAAAGAACAAATGCGAAGAAAATGTGATGACATCGTAAGGTGGTATTGGAGACCTATCTTACGTTCTTCTGTGCCTCGGGGTCCTTCTCTTAGCAATATGGATCGTTGGGACTCTCTTCCGGCAATGTTCCTCGACTGATCTCCGGCGATGGGCTTACTCGACGAGTTGGGGCTAGGGCTCTAAGTCGTCGACTCAAGAGTTGGAAAAGAAGTTCGTGGTTTCGGCCAAGAGTTCTGGGTTCTATTTATAATCGGGAAGAAAGAGTCCTAATCTGATTGTATTTCGAATAACAGTCCTATTCAGATTGTCGCTGAATCTTAACAACTTATCTTTAGTTGATTTGGTGCGGTAACATTGTGGAATTCAGGTCGGTTTCTTCTCCGTACCGATATTTCTATGCGTACAGAATCCAAAAACCGTTCCAGAACTCGTTACCTCCGCGGTGATAAGCTCCGGAAGCTCCACGTGTCCACCGGGGCCTGGTCTCCCCTTTTCCGCAGAGACGAGCTCTAGTTGTGCTGCGTGTCAAGCGAGCGAGACCTCCCTCGCCTTCGGAGGTGAGCTCCGCGTGCGCCACGTATCCTGGCGGTCGGGACCTCCTCTCTTATTCAGAGGTGGCTCCGCGCACGCCATTTGTCAGTGCCGGACCTTCCCTCTCTTCAGAGGTGGCTCCGGGTGTGCCACGTATCCTGACAGTGCCAGACTTCCTTTCTTCTCAGGGACAAGTTCCGAGGTTAACACGTGTCCAACAGTGACGGACCTCCCGGAGATGAGCTCCGGTGGCGACAGGTGTACAATAGGACCGGACCTCTCAGAGGTGAGCTCCGAGATTGATACGTATCCGCGCAACTGGTCCTCTGATTTCCGTGGTGACTAGCTCTTAGGGTGACACGTGTCCTGCGGAACTGCCTTCGCTTCTCCGCAGAGGCTAGCTCCGGGGGCAACACGTGTCCCACAGGGTCAGACCTCTCCCCCTTTGCGGAGATGAGCCCCGAGCCTGCCACGTAGCCAGTTTAGCGGCGGACCTCTCCCCACTTCGCGGGAATGAGCTCCGAACATGCCACGTGGCCAGCGGGCCGCGGATGTTGTCTTCGGCGCTCTCTGTGAACTGGATTCGGCTCTTTTTGGCTATCTTTTTGATATTTTTTCTGTTCCCACTTCTTTTAAAATGTTTTCTCTACATGAAACATGAATACATGCAGAAACCAGAGATGAGGGTGTCACAGTGAGGACCTCATTTTGCTCGGTCAAGGCCTGCACTTGCTGTTGTAATGCTGTGATGTCGATGCGGCTTTTCTTTTTCACCTTCTTCAGACGATGCAACTGATTATGTTGTTCGTTCAGTCGCTTTATCATCTGAAGGAGAACATTACGGAGTGCGCTGTGAGCACTCTCGAAATGGCCTCCATGGCTGGTGCTCTCCTTGAGATTCACAGCAAGACAGTCTGTATGAACAGCTTGGCTGTCCATCATGGCTTTTCCTGACCTCAATTGGAGGCTGAGGTTCGCCTCCGCAGGGTTGTACCTTGGGCAACCCGGGTCTGTTGTTTCCAAGTACCTTTCCCTCCACACGTGATTAGCTTGTCCTTCCACCGGAATGACTGCGTATGGAGTACCCTCCATAGCTCTCACGTGCAGTTGGCAGAAACGCGACATGGTGTCACGGGTTACCTCATTTCCCCCGGCTGTCTACCTCTCACCGTGACGGTGAACGGCGCCCAACCGGGTGGCGTAGGTCCTGCAGGAACTTTGACAAGGATTGTGCACGTCTTGTTCCCCTCCTCACCTTCTTCCTTGGCAAGGTACTGCAGCATCACGACGTACCTGAAATATTGAAGCATCTGCCTCAACACTTCCGGATAACCGCTGCAGTGAGAACAGTGAGATACCACCCACCCTTTCTCCAATTGTCTATCCGCTGTCATCTGTAGAAACATATTTGAAAAATTTAAAATATTCATTTCAATAGTAAATCATTGAGTTATAACATAAAACATGTCATTGAACTCATAAAACTTGGAAACACAACTCAAACTTAGAACAAATTTGATTGCTGATCTGCTGCCCAAACTGACGGCCCTGACCAGTTTCCATTTCAAACTGATTTAGACCATGCTAAAAGCAAAACCACTTCTGGAGCCCAACATCAATGTTAAAGATAACTTCAATATCTTTCCATAAAGTATTTGATTGACCTCAGATATATCCAGGTTCAAAAGTTATGATATGTAAAAGTTGACAGAATTTCTGGAGAAAATTGGACAGCACCTCCCTGCGTGAGGTACTGATTTGATCCAAAAATTCCAGTTAATTCTACACCAAATTTGACAAACCTTTATGTTACAAAGTTGTAACCTATCTCAAGAACTTTTCAGAACTACCTCATTTTCTATTTTTAGATTTTGTTTGCAGGAAGTTATGCTCTATTTACAGAGAGTTACAGAGAGTGTTTGCTCTGCCCTGTTTTCTGGACAGTTTCAACTCTACTGCATTTTTCGACTGGTTAAGGGATGAAACACCTCTGGACATCAATATAAAAGTTTTAAAGCTCTTCCAAATATTTCCATAAATGTACCATGTGATCCCAACCTCAAAAGAACTCAACCTCTAATCTCTGTTTAAATTCAGCCTTATGTCAGCTGGAAACAGGGGACTTGTTTTAGTAATGTGGGATACGTTCCTAAGGTGTTTGGAAGTCTTAAGATTGCTTCTATCTGCGTATAGAAGAGTCTTGGGCAGTTATGGAAAGTTTCGATTCAGAAACTGAGTAGGATTAGAGTCCTAGTTTGGATTGGGTTGGCCTCCGGGCTGGTTATATAAGCAAGGGAGGCCAGAGCTCATGGTAAGATGACTTTGGGCTGTTCCTCTTATGTTTTGATAAATAAAATTCGTAATTTAGAGGAGCTAATGTGCCTTGTTCGTCCGACTTGCTTTGTCAAGTCTTTCTCATCGAGTTTCTAGACAGCATGACAGTTGTTCGGTGTTTTGATCATAACCCGAGTTTTACAGATCCAATTGATGTGATTCTTTTTGGGTTGTCTTCACAACTTTATTATATATGTTCTGTGAAAATTTCACTGTCAATGGATTTGTAGATTCTGATATATACGAGTTTATTTGCACTGTTGCAGATCTTGTTTTTTACTCGAGTAGAACAGATGGACCCTCGTTTGATATTTCGATCATAACGTGAGTTTTTTCTTGACGGATTTCCGTGATTCTTGTTGTCGTGTCTTCAAGACTTGATTCTCTATAATATATACCACTTTTGTCATGATTGAACACATTTAGATCAGTCACATACATGGTTTCTTTAACAGATCAATTTTCTGCCGAGGGGGTTTTCGTTGCTTCCGCTAAAAAGTATAAATCTATCATTCACCCCTCCTCTAGTAGCTTTTCACGTGCTCTTCGATCCTATAATTGGTATCAGAGCCACGGTGCTCTAATCTTTGTGATTTGCACGTGTTTTGACTAATCATCGTGGAGAAATACTCTACAAAACCTTGTGTGTTCAAAGGCATTGATTTTCAGGTTTTGAAGGCACGTATGGAGGCTTTCATCCAGGTGCAAGACTTCGCAATATGGGAAAAGGTGTACAAGCCTTATGATGTGCAGCCAAACGATCAAGTCACGGCTACGAACATGAGAGATGTTGACAAGAACAACAAAGCACGGAACTTGATCATACAAGAATTAACTCAAAGTGACTTCGACCGTGTTGCACACCTCCGATGTGCATACAATGTGTGGAAAGCACTTTGTGACTACCACGAAGGATCCAACATGATCAAGGAGGTAAGACAAGATATGTTCAAGAAAGAATACATGCGCTTCGAGATGCAACCCGGTGAGTCAATCGATGACCTCTTTGCTCCCTTCAATAAAATTCTCGGCAACTTGCGTAGTGTCAACGTTAATTTTTCAGATGCTGAAAATGCTAGGCAATTACTAAGTGCATTAGACATGTCAATTTGGGAGATGAAAGTTACATCTATTCATGAATCTACTATCATGAGTACACTTACATTAGATGTGCTATATTCTAAGTTAAAAACTCATTAAATTGACATAATATCACGTAAGAACCCTGACAAGTCTCTTGCATTTGTTTCACAACGTGACATGCCTAGATCTAGTCAATCTATATCTTGTGGTACACTTTATTAGTTGTCCTCTCTAACCCTTGAACAGATAGAAGAGTTTCCAGAGGAAGACTTGCGCTCATCTCTACTCGATCCTCAAAATCATTGCAAAATGTGAGAACTAGAAGGAGAGGAAGTGTCGGACCTCAACGATGCTTCGAATGTGGTAAGACAGGACATTTTTGTATGGATTGACCTAACCTTTCAGGTGCTACTTCCCGTGATGAAAAGCAAACTAGGACGAAGAACTCCTCTAAAAACGATAAGAAAAAGAAGAATGGTTTTATAGGATGCCAATTGGTAAATAGTTTTATCTCCGCACTTCAAGAACTTTGCTCGAGCGATGTGGACATCAGAAGTGACGAAGATGAAGATGATTTGGCAAACTTATGCTTCATGGCGGGCAAGTCAAGTTCAAGTATGGAGGAGGCAGAACACAACAGCGATAATGAAGAGGTATGCCCTACTTGCGAAGAAATATGTGATGCTATTTCTCGTGCCACTGTTATAGTTAAGAAAAAGGACAAAAAGCTTAGGGACAATGCTGTTAAAATTGAGTCACTAGAATCTGAAATTAATCATTTGAAATCTTTGATTCCTAGTGATGATTCTTGTTCCTCATGTGATTTAATATATGAACAATTGTCCTCTCTAAGAAGTGCACATAACTCCATACTTGATAAACTTGAGTTAGAGATTGAAAAGAACAGAGAGCTTGCTGCACTTAATGATAAAAACTTGAAAGATGCTTGTTGTTCTAAAATTGATTTGCATTGTTCTACTTGTGATGATCTTAATAAGAAACTACAAGATGCTATGAATGAAATTTCTATATTGAACAATGCTTTACGTTCTCATGAAGTTAATTATTGTTCCAATTGCAAACTAAAAGGAAAAACTTCATGTCACAACTGCCTAGACTTGTCGAAAAAACATGATGACATGAATAGGACACTAGAGCGGTTTTATCATGGGAATAAGAATCTGAACTTGCTATTGAATTCTTCTAAATCTTACAATGATAAAATTGGTTTAGGTTTTGATTCCCATGCTCATGCTAAGGAACATCCACCTAAAATTGTGAAGTCATTAGGAAGTGGTTTGAATAAAACTGTTCCCAAACAAAAAGAAGTGGTTTTTAAATCTGCAGGGGTGTTGTCTCATTCAGTTTCAAATAAACATGTTGTCTGCTCATCTAGACATGAACATAATGTTAAATTTCATTGTACCTATTGTGGTAGAGATGGTCATGTCATAGATTTTTGTTATAGACTAGCTAAGAAACAGAAAAAAGAAAGAATGATTGCTAGATCACATGACAACTGTGCCAAACATGTCGCGTGTGCTGAACCGAATGTTAGGAATATGCAACCTGCTGTAATGAGTCAAAAACATGCAAAGTTTGCTTCTGGACCTACTGTTTTTAGTGCTACTCATGTAACACCTCGTAGGTCAGTAGTTGGGTACAAAAATCCTCAAACTTTGGCTCATAAACCTGATGTTTTATCTTAGCCTTTGCGTGTTACTTCTGCTGGACGTCGTGTGACTCAGTACTAGATTCCTAAATGCCTTTGGACTAACCCCAGTATTGAGTCATCGACGTATTGTACTTCTATGTAGGTTACACGCTTGAGGAAGGAGAACATTTGGATCGTGGATTCAGGATGCTCACGCCACATGACCTGTAACAAAGAATGGTTCTCCTCCCTCTCTTTTGTGTCACATGTAGAAAATGTTACTTTTGCCGATAATTCTTCAACTCCTATAATTACTAAGGGTTTGGTTAGAGTAAATAATCACTACACTTTAAAAGATGTGGCACTTGTTAAAAATAGGAAATACAACTTGCTTTCTGTTTCACAATTTCTAGATGAAAATCTAGAAATTATTTTCACTAAAAATTGTTGGAAGGTTGTAGATTCAAATAGTGACCTCATTTTTAATATGTCTCGGTTTGGAAGAGTTTTTAAAGCTGGTTTTGATATGTCATCCTCTAAGCATAGATGTATAGTTGCTAATGATTTAAAAGACTTATATTTTTGGCATCGTAACTCCACCTATGTTGTAATGACATAGCCGGTCCCAAGCCCGGGTAAAGAAGGAGGGGGTTGTGATAGGCTTGGCAAGCCAACAACTTACACTTAGCCATTCTCATGCAAATGAAACCCAATAGAAATTCGTTGGGGCGTAACCCTCTTAGCGACTCGCCATATCGGAACCCGGGTATGGTGTTAAGTGGGCAAGGGCCGGGTCGCCACCGCCTTAGTGGCGCGCCATATCGGAACCCGGATATGGTGTTAAATGAGCAAGGGCCGGATCACCACCACCTTATTGGCGCGCTACATCATCGCCCGGATGTAGTGATAAGTGAGCAAGGGTCTTTGCATCTTACTCGACGGGTGCAAAGCGTAAGGAAGCTAGCCGAGGAATATAGATTTCGGGTGGGTAGTTGGAATGTAGGATCCTTGACGGGGAAGCTACGTGAGTTAGTAGATGTTGCCATTAGGAGACGAGTAAATATCCTTTGTACAAGAGACTAGATGGGCGGGTCAAAAGGCGAGAGAAGTTGAGAATACCGGTTTCAAGCTTTGGTATTCTGGTTTGGCTAGGACTAGGAATGGCGTAGGTGTTCTAATAGATAAGAGTCTTAAGGATGGAGTAGTGGATGTTCGAAGACGAGGGGATAGGATCATCTTAATCAAGATAGTAATTGGGGACATTGTCTTGAACGTCATTAGTGCTTATGCCCCACAAGTTGGGCTCAACATGAGTGCTAAGAGGCAATTTTGGGAGGACTTGGAGGATATGGTTAGTAGTGTACCGATAACCGAGAAACTCCTCATAGGGGGAGATCTCAATGGTCATGTGGGTGCAACTATCCTAGGATTTGAGGGAGTACATGGAGGTTTTGGATGCGACCATAGAAATCAAGAGGGTAAGGACATCCTAGACTTTGCCGTAGCCTATGATCTGTTGATAGCTAACACCCTCTTTAGGAAGAGGCAATCTCACCTAGTGACCTTTAGTAGTGCCCAACACTCTAGCCAGATTGACTTTGTCCTCACTAGGAGAAAGGATAGACGGGAGTGTCTAGATTGTAAGGTGATCCCGGGGGAGTGTGTTGTGACACAACATAATCTTGTGGTACCTGACTTTCGCTTCCATACATGCTCTTTGCGGGACAAAGGTGTCAAAATCACAAGAACAAAGTGGTGGAAGTTGAAGGGAGAATCACAAGAATCCTTTAAAAATAGGGTGATCACAGAAGGACCCTGGGCAGAAAATGGAGATGCAGATAGTATGTGGATGAAGATGGCAACTTGCATTAGGAAGGTAGCCAGTGAGGTGTTCGGTGTGACAAAGGGAAAGAAACTTGTAGATAAAGACACTTGGTGGTGGAATGAGGATGTACAAAAGTCCATTAAGGAGAAGAAGGAGTGTTACAAGAGTTGGCATAATGATAGAAGCACAAGCAACATGCTTAAGTACAAAGAGGCTAAGAAGGATGCAAAGCGGGCTGTGAGTAAGGCAAGAGGACAGGCCTATGATAAGTTATATGAGAGACTAGAGACAAAAGAAGGTGAAAAGGACATATACAAGGTAGCAAAAATCCGCGAGAGAAAGATGAGGGATCTCAATCAAGTTAAATGCATCAAAGATGAGACTGACCGCATTCTAGTGAAGGATGAAGAGATTAAGAATAGATGGCGTGATTACTTTAATGGGCTATTCAATGATGGGAATGGGAGCACTATGGTTGAGTTGTATGACTCCTTTGATGACTCCAACAGGCGGTTCGTGTGGAGGATACAAGAGTTTGAGGTTAAGGAGGCCTTAAAAAAGATGAAAGGAGGAAAGGCCCTCGGCCCTGACGATGTCCCTATTGAGGTGTGGAGATGTCTTGGGACGTGTCAATAGTATGGCTCACAAAGCTATTCAACCACATTTTTCGGTCAAACAAGATGCCTGAAGAATGGAGGAAAAGTATATTAGTACCTATCTTCAAAAATAAAGGAGATATTCAAAGTTGTACTAATTATCGAGGCATTAAGCTTATGAGTCATACTATGAAGCTTTGGGAGAGAGTGATTGAACACCGCCTGAGGAAAGTGACCAATGTCACTAAAAACCAGTTTGGTTTTATGCCTAGGAGGTCTACAATGGAGGCGATTTTCTTGCTTCGTCCGCTTATGGAGAGATATAGGGAGCAGAAGAAGGACTTGCATATAGTGTTCATCGACTTGGAGAAGGCGTACGACAAGATACCAAGGTCAGTCATGTGGTGGGCACTAGAGAAACATAAAGTGCCAACAAAGTACATTACCCTTATCAAGGATATGTACAATAATGTTAGGACAAGTGTGCGCGTAAGTGATAGTGAGACTGATGCATTTCCTATCACGGTAGGACTACATCAAGGATCAGCTTTGAGCCCATACATCTTTTCCTTGGTGATGGATGAGGTGGAGAAAGATATACAAGGGGATATCCCTTGGTGCATGCTCTTTGCTGATGATGTAGTGCTGGTAGATGGAACTAGAGATGGTGTTGATAAGAAATTAGAGTTATGGAGACAAACCTTAGAGTCCAAGGAGTTTAGACTTAGTAGGACCAAAACCGAGTATATGAGGTGTGACTTTAGTGGTGTTGGTCGTGAAGAGGGAAATGTTAGTCTACAAGGACAAATAGTACCTAGAAGGGACTCTTTTCGATACTTAGGATCAATGCTACAAAGCAATGGCGATATTGATGAGGATGTTTGCCACAGGATCAAGGTAGGGTGGATGAAATGGCGACAAGCCTCTGGAATCCTATGTGATAGGAAAGTCCCACAAAAGCTAAAAGGGAAGTTCTATAGGACGGTGATCAGACCCGCGATGCTCTATGGGGCGGAATGTTGGCCAACTAAACGGCAACATGTCCAACAAATGAGTGTCGCGGAGATGCGCATGCTACGGTGGATGTGCGGGCACACGAGAAGAGGCGGAATAAGGAATGAGGCGATTCGAGATAAGGTAGGGGTGGCGCCGATTGAAGAGAAGTTAGTTCAACATCGACTTAGGTGGTTTGGACATATCCAACGGAGACCTCCAGAAGCACCGCTTAACAGTGAGATTTTAAGAGGTAGAGAAAATACTAGGAGGGGTAGAGGACGGCCAAGGTTGACTTGGGAGGAGGTGGTAAAACGAGATTTGAGAGATTGGAATGTATCCAGAGACTTAGCTCATGATAGGACCGCATGGAAAGTAGCAATCCATGTGCCAGAATCATAGTCTTGTTTTTTTCTTTTTTCTTTTCTCTTTTCTCTTTTCTCTTTTTTTTTCTTTTTTCTTTTTCTTTTTTCTCTTTTTTTCTTTTTTTTTCTTTTTTTTTCTTTTTTTCTTTTTTTCTTTTTTCCTTGTTCTTATAACTCTTCCTCTCTTTTACTTCATTGATATTGGGTTTCATGTCTAGCCGACCCCAATAGGCTTGGGATAAAGGTTTGGTTGTTGTTGTATATTTTTGGCGTCGTAGACTTGGTCACGTAGGCTTTGATCATCTCACACATGATAGTGCTCTTGATCACATACCTGGGCTGCCTAAGCCTAAAGGGGACAAATAAATTGTGTGCTCTTCTTGTAGACATGCTAAGATAGTTGTAGGTTCACATGCTCCTCTCACAGTGACCATGACATCTTAACCGGGTCAACTTTTGCACCTTGACACCGTAGGACCTTCACGTGTTCAATCCTTCGGAGCTAAATGGTATGTTCTTGTGATTGTTGATGACTATTTTAGATACTTTGAGTTTATTTTATGGCATCTAAGAATGAAACTTTTAGTCACTTTAGAACCTTATTTATTAGATTATTAATTGATCACCCAGGATCTTTAAAAGCAATTAGGAGTGATAACGGAGCCGAATTTAAAATCAATCGTTTAATCACTTTTGTGCTGAAAATGGAATAGATCATCAATTTACTTCACCATATGTACCTCAACAACGGTGTTGTAGAGAGAAAGAACAGAACCGTAGTTGAGATGGCTAGGACTATGCTTAATGAATATCAAACTCCTAGAAAATTTTGGGCTGATATAATTGCAACTGCTTGTTATGTCTCAAATCGTGTTTTCTTGCGTGCTAAGCTAGGTAAAACACCATATGAACTTCGGTTTGGACATAGGCCTAGTGTCACACACTTTCGGGTCTTTGGTTGCAAATGCTTTGTTAAGAAACATGGTAATCTTGTTAAGAACCACAGTGCCGGTTTTGGTATTTGAATGTTGCCTAGAGGGGGGGTGAATAGGCAAATAAAATCTAAAACTATAGCAAACAGCGGATTAAACTTGAAGGAGGCCGGACTAGTCCGGTCTGAGGGCGGACTAGTCCGGTCTAGGTATAAAGTTTCGCTTTTAGGTTTTCTTTTTAAGTTTGTTTAAGCGTAAGATGTATAGTAGTCAAACAATCTCACTAATAAGTTGTGAATGATTAGATTGTAGGATAGCGGAACAATTCACAAGTGTTAACAAGACGAAAGCTTAACAAGTAATTCTAGTGAGCGAGCGAGAAGGTAAAGGAACCAAGAGACACGATTTATCCCAAGGTTCGATTCCACATAGGAATCTACGTCCTCGTTGAGGAGTCCACAAAGGACCGGGTCTTTTCCAACCCTTCCCTCACCGAGCGATCACCAAGATCCAGCCCGGGCTCTTTCACTATTAATCAAATGTGAATACAATGCTCTTAGGGGCTACTCACAACTTGAGGCTCCCTTCAACAACCTAGCAGTTCTAGGAATCAAAATACAACAATCAAGAACTCAAATTATCAGTCAGAGTGCAAGAGAGTCAAACCGAGAGCTCAAACATTGATCACCATGTCTTTCCTCTCACAAAACCACAAACTCCTTAAGATCCAATCTTAGGGGTCTAGAAGGTGAGGAAAGATGCTTAGAAGAGCTCTAGGAATGAGTTTTCAGCACTTGGGTTGTTGTTTTTTCAATTCTCAGCCGGGGGGTCTCCTTTAATAGAAATCCCGGCATCTAGCCATTACCAACTAAAGTCCGGACTAGTCCGGTCCAAACCTCGAACTAGTCCGTTCAAAGGGACCACCCACGTGTAAGGGCCTCAGTTTTTGACACATAGTTAAAGTGTTCATCACCATACACACACACCTCATTTGGGGAAAGATGATGAACACAAATGAAGAGCAAGTAACCACCATCAACATGCTCATTAGAGAACAAACTCACATATTGCAAGAGTGGTATTTCCCACATGTGATATAGGTGGGCTGGACATATGAAAACTCCTACACATTGCTAAGGATGTCCATGCCAAGTTTCACCCAAATTCAAAACCTTTTTGAGATCATTTTTTGTATAGTTAGAAAGAGGGCAGTTTGAAACCATATTCAAATTCAAACTGTTTTTATCCCATGAATTTAAAAGTGGGAGGCAGATTCTTATTCAGCACATTTTTGTGAGCTCACACACCAACTTTGACTCCATTTGGAGTTGATCTTGACATAAGCAAAGTGGGGCAAATTCAAACTTTATTTGAATTCAAAACTGAACTTGTGTTGAAATTCATTCAAATCAAACCCAATTTGAATTCTAATCAATTCAAATGGCTCATGGGTGAACAATTTGAATCACCAGGGGTATTATGGGGCTCACTGTTTACAACAGTGATTAGGAGTAAATTTCAGAGGTTAAAACCCCAGGTGGGACCCACATGTCATAGAGAGAAGGAGGCAAAACTTGCACACAAAGTCACACCCTCGGTGGGAAATTCCACCGAGCAGCTGTCGGCTGTGCCACCGAGCAGCTACCGGCGCCACCAGCTGCTTCCCCTATTCGCGCGCTGGCGCCCAGGGCGGCTTGCTCGCGCCCCCACGCGACCGGCACCGCCTCAGCCGAGCAGGAGTCGGCCGGCTTTATCTTCTCGCGGGCAAACCCGAGCAGCGGCATTGTTTCTCGCCGCAGCTCTCTGCTCAATAGGGAAAACCAGCAAAACAATCTCCTCCTTCGTTCCTGAGCTGCTAGACAGCAACCTGAGGTCGCACTCCACCTCCCGAACGCCAGAAACCCCGAGCTCCGACCTCCTTTGCCCGAAAACGATCGCCACCGCGGCGACCTAGCCTCAGCCGAGAGTCAAGCGCCCGTGGACAGCGTTCCACAGGCGTTTTCACGGTCCAGCAAGAGAGGCAACAGGAGCGAGTGACCACCGTGCTGCTCTCCTCCAAGTTTGGAAGCAAACCGTGAAGAATCCACAGAGAATTTCCAGTTTTTGCTCCGGCGACCGTAAACCGAGCTTCCGGTATGGATTCTTCAAATTCTCGCTCTATGATCTTTCGGTGGTTATCAAATCTTGCACATAGACGCTGGACTAGCCGGCGATCAAGTTCTTTCCTGCATCCGTGGCGTGAAACTGTCTAGGAGTGACGAATTTCGAGCTCGATCAAGGGCGGTCATGGCGGGCACGATCGGTCACACGGTGCCGACCGACTTGCCACCATCCCTGAACCCTTTTGACACCTTGTCGAGCTTCCTAGAGGGACACTGATGCTGTAGGACCGTTTGTTCGAGGTGTTGGCGGGTTAGAACCCACGGTCGATGGCGCTGAACCTCAACCGAGGCCGCGGCACGTTGCCGGGCTATTTCCGGTCACCCCCAGCCCGACCTGACACCACCGACGTGTTCCTCGACGTCGACAACCCCCTGCCGGCGAGTTTCAGACCATGGGAGGTCCGGCAGCAGCGAACCGGCGAGCTCCGGGTCTGCTCCGGCGAGGTCGGCGGCGCGGGCGCGAGAGAGCGGCGGGAGGAAGACGAAGCCGGCTGGCCCACGTGTCAGCGGCTGAAGAATTTAAATTGGGATCAGGTGTGGCCGGGATCGGCTATGCTGGCGCGCAAATACCCTGTGAGCCCCGGTGTGCCGGACACCTCCGTGCTCAACACGTGTCCTCGCGGGCCCCCGAGAGTTTAAACTTTTTCCCCCGATTTTCAGATTTCTTCCAAACTTCAAATCCTCATAACTTTGGCTAGAAAGCTCCAAATCGAGTGAACCAAATTTTGTTGGATTCATCTCTCTGAGCACTTTCCAGCAAATCAAGTTTCACTTCATGAAAACCCTTATTTCTCCATAATTAATTCCTCAAATTTTAAACTGTTAGGAATTTTAACTGGAGAATCCTTTGGAGGAAAATATTGAAATTTTGTTGGGATGTTCACCAAAATACCCTGAACTACCATAAAAATTTCAGATCCATTTGAGCTCATTTGATCCAACTAATGGTGTGATTAGTGAAACTGTTCCAGAGAAAATAGAAAATGTTCAGAAATATTTTCAGAATTTTCTCTGAAATTGTTTAGCTCATATCTTTAGCTAGGAACCTTCAAATTAAGTGAGACCAACTCCATTAGAACCTCTGAAAATCTAGTTTTCAGAAAGTCATAGTTTCTTTCATAAAAATCCTTAGAACACCCTAAAAGCCTTCAATTAAGGTCAAGTACATGATTAATTGTGGAGGGGTCAAATGAGCTTTGCTGCAACTAAAACTTGACCAAGTCTCTGTTTAGGTTGTAACCAAGCTACAGTAAAAATTTCACAGTCATTGGGCTTGTCTAGTAAGAGTTATAGACTTCACAAGTTTAAAAGTTAATACAACTGCATTTAAATTAATACATGTATTGCTTCTATCATGTAGTCGCTAAGGTCGAGGAGGAACCCGAAGTCCTAGACTTCGTTACTCCGGAGGAGCAGCTAGCCTATGACCAAGAGCAGCAAGGCAAGCTCCGGTTTGCATTAACCTTTTTTATAAATATTTATTGTTTTGAGCACATCTTTGAATACTATTATTCTTTGCATTAGAGTCTTGTTTGGAAACCCAAAAGCATAGCCAAGAAAACCATGGGTTTGGATTAGGATTGAAAACCTCGTTAGCCACTGCATTGCTAAGACAGAGTAGGATTCGGTACAAGTCGAGTAGTTGGAACTACTCGCGAGCATAGGCTAGAGGCACTCGACTCGGGTAGTGATAGCACATGAAACACCTGGCAAGAAAATGAGACCAAGCGGAGGGTAAGGGCAACAGGGCTTTGGGGCCTGTGTGCTGTAGCTCCGCTTGTGTCGATTGAGGACCGAACCGTGTGCGGGCCTGTTGAAAAAGCTAGAACAGTACCGAAGACCTACCGGCTATATGGGAACCGGGAAACCGATGTAACTCGGGTAGCTGGGTGTTGAGGCATAGCTGGTCATTCAGAGGGTAGGTTGAGAGCTTGAGGTGTAAATCGGCTGGCGGCACTGAGATGCACGTGCAGAGACCTCTTGCTCGGGACGATTGGACCGGTTCAACATTTGGCTAACGGGTGAAAGGTAGACGCGTACAGCGTCCGTGATGGTTGTTGTAGGCAACATCGAGTACGGGCGTACGTGACGGGTTGTTCGGGTAACCCTGCAGGAGTAAATCGATTATAATCGCCGTCCCTCACGGTCAGTGAGTACCACTTGTTCACTGTACCGTGACATAGAAAGAACAGGCTAGTTACATGTTAAAATGTTGCTGATTGAAAGATGGACTTGATTGCTAATGACTTGCTGTAGTTTAGAGCTAACTAAAGTTCATTTCAACTTTGGGCAAAGTACATTAGAGAAATGTGTTTCTTGTTTTATTGTGGCTCTCTCATGTACCTTAGCATAAGGTTCTCCACAACCTGCTGCTAAACCTTGAAACTAAGGTTCTACTAATTAGGCGAGTCCTTGCAAATGATTTTTACCTCATGTAACCCACCACACCTCATTTAGAAGTTCCATGTTTAGGTGAGACGGGTCAGACTTGCTGAGCCTTCGTGCTCACTGCTTGTGTTTGAAGCTTTTGCAGGGTTCTATGAGGAAGGGACTCCCGAAGAGGAGACGGAACCCCAGGAGGGGAACCCCGTCGAGTGGGAGTCGTGCACGCCGCAGAGTTAGTGTGTGTGTGTGTGCTAGCAAGGACGCGTTCAAGGGCTGAACATGCACTTGATGCTTAGTCTACGCCCGTGAGTGTAGACTGAACTTATTTTGATGTAAACATGTTCATAAACTTGTTTATGTAATAAAATTTCACTTCCGCTTTGTACATTTGACGTGTGTTATCCGGTGCTGTGCAACGCAGCACCCCTCAGCGTGATCCTGGCTCGACAAGACCGTGGGGTCATGTCAGCGCTGGTATCAGAGCTCGCTTGAGGTTTAACGCACTAAAAAGGTAATCTTTTTCAAAAATCCAGTGAGGAATGAGTTAGTAGCCCGTATAAGGATGTTATTAGTGTATAGAAAGTGGCATATTAACTTATTTGATTATGTCGGAACATCGTGCATCTAGGGACGTTTATGTCTTGGGGGGTGCACGTAAGCGCTGTCCACCAGTGCGCACAAGCTGAAGGGTGGAGCCCCACGGGTGGCAGGTAACCCGACCCGCTTTGATATCCTCTACGACTCTTCATGTCGTTTGGGGTATTCGAGCAACGTCTATCCATGGCATGCATGGTGCAATTTGGGAGACCCCGTCACGTGGTCTGAAACGTGAACACGTAACTCAAGGCGTGTTTGGCTTGAGAACATCCGGGCGAGTGATGACGGCCGGGTGTACGAACTGTATGGATTCCGGGCTCAGTGTGCAGCCGAGTCTGATGATTGTTTGAGTTTCTGCAGGTAGCGTGACCACGAAACGGTAGACGTGTAGCATCCATGTGCGAGTGACGTTTAGTGCCACTGAAATAACGAAGCCGGCTAAGTCCGGTATAGGATTTTCTTTGTGAGGACGTAGTACCGACATAATCTGGTGACGCATCGACGTCACACCCCATTAAATGAACAAATTCATTTAAAACTTGAAGGTTTTCATCTAAAGTAGTAAAACTTGATGTAACTCCTTCCCTTGAACAGGATATTCAAAGATAACAAGTTTTCAACTTATAGGTTGTTAAGGACAGAGTACTCTGGTTTCAGCTGAATTAGGACTGAAGTTGATCAGAGGTTAGAGGTTGAGTTCTTTCGAGGTTAGGGTCATATGTTACATTTCTGGAAAGATTTGGAAGAGCTTTACAACTCTTATGTTGAGGTCCAGAGGTGTTTCATCCCTTAACCAATCGAAAAATGCAGTAGAGTTGAAACTCTCCAGAAAACAGGGCAGAACAAACACTCTCTGTAAACTCTCTGTAAATTATACATAACTTCCTGCTTAAAAATCCAAAAATAGAAAATGAGGTAGTTCTGGAAAGCTTATGAGATAGGTTACAACTTTATAATAGAAAGTTTTGTCAGATTAGGAAGCGAATTAACTGGAATTCTTGGATTAAATCAGTACCTAAAGCAGGGAGGTGCTGTCCAGATTTCTCCAGAAATTCTGTTAACTTTGGCATCTCATAACTTCTGAACCAGGACAAGTCTTAGGCCAAGCGAATACTTTCTGGAAAGCTATTGAAGGTAAATTTAACTTGATGTTGAGCTCCACAATTGGTTTTGCCTTTAACATGGCCTAAATCAGGTTGAAAGGGAAACTGGTCAGGGCTGTCATGGGAACAGCAGATCAGCAGTCAAATTTGTTTAAAATTTGAACTATGTTTTTAAGTTTTATGGGTTCAATAACATGTCTTATGTTATAACTCAGTGGTTTGCTGTTTAAATAAATATTTGACATTTCTCAAATATATTTTTACAGATGACAGCAGATAAACAGTTGGAGAACGGGTGGGTGGTTTCCCACTGTTCTCACCATAGCGGCTACCCGGAAGCATTGTGGCAAATGCTCCGATATTTCGGGTACAACCAGATGCCGCAGTACTTCGCCAAGGAAGAACGCGAAGAGGGGAACAAGACGTGGACAATCCATGTCAAGGTCCCTGCAGGACATACGTCACCCGGTTGGGTGCCGTTCACCGTCACGGTGAGAGGAAGACAACCGGAAGGGATGTGGCAAGTGGCAGCCCGTGACACCATGTCACGTTTCTGCCAACTACACGTGCAGGCTATGGAGGGCACTCCATACGCGCTCGTTCTGATGGAGGGACGGGCTCAGCATGTGTGGGAAGAGAGGTACCTGGAGGCAACAGACCCGAGTTGCCCAAGGTACAACCCCGCGGAGGCAAATCTCAGCCTCCAGATGAGGGCGGGAAACGCCGTGATGGACAGCCAAGCTGTTCATACGGAGCATCTCGCCACGAAGCTCAAAGAGAGAACGAACCGTGGAGACCATTTCGAGAGTGCCCACAGCGCACTCCGCAATGTGCTCCTTCCGACGATCAAGCGACTGAATGAACAGCACAATCAGTTCCATCGTCTGAAGAAGGCGAAGAGAAAAAGCCGTGTCGACATCGCGGCGTTGCAAGAACTGGTACAGAATCTGACCCAGCAGAATGAGGAACTTACTCAAGAGCGGGACGACGCTATTGAGGACGGGCAAGGCTGGGAAGAAGATTACAACCAGGCTATGGACGAGGTGCATGCTTTGCAGGACCTCGTACCTCCGGTATTTGGCATACCGGTGGTCTTGGGTCCTCCAGCAATGTGAGAACCCGGAATGGGAGAAGAGGTGGTAGATCCAGAGCCACCAGCAGAGGTACCGGAGGAGGACGACCCGCAGGAGGTCGAGTTCTACTCCGAGTAGGGGGTTACCGTTGCCATGTAGGGCAGCCAGGGTAGTGTAGCCCAAATTTTGTAACCGGAGACATGTCGTGAAGACAGTAGCGTATGCATAGGTAGTGACGACATGAGCACGACTTCTGGAGACCGGAGAATAATGTATCTTGTATAAAGTTCATGCTTTATCAATATATGTGAATGTTGTGCAAATTAATCATGTGTCACTTCAATACCTACTGTTACATATGGAATTTTAAGTATGACATGTGCTAATCGTTGCTCTTTTGAATTTCAGAATGACGTGTACTCGTGCCAACCCGGATGTTGGGGGTACTAGTCAAGGGGGAGAGACCTCCCAACAGCCTCCCGAGGACTCCTCAGGACAGCAGCAGCAACAGCAAACACCGCCACCGCCACTGCCAACGGTTACACTGGCCGACATCGTCGCGGCAATGGCGGGTTCACATCAGCAGCACACGGAGTTGCTGGAAACTCTCATTCCGAATACGTCTCGCCCAGAGAGACGTCAAGACCGTGAGGAGCGTCAACAGAGCTCCTACTCCGACTTCCAAGCGACTCATCCCCCGGTATGCTCAAGGGCGGATGAACCACTTGACGCGGACAACTGGCTCCGCGCTATATAGATGAAGTTCGGGCTGCTCCAGATAAGTGAGCAGCGCAAGACTCAGTTCGCGGTCAAGCAGCTCCAAGGATCCGCGAGCGCGTGGTGGGCCAACTTCTGTGCTTCACAGCCCACCGACTGAGTGATGACCTGGACGGAGTTCCGAATGGCCTTCAGGGCCTATCATATACCACCAGGTTTGATGAAGAGGAAGACGCAGGAGTTCCTACACCTGCAGCAAGGGAGCCGGAACGCGCTGGAATAGTCCAGGGCGTTCAACGATCTCGCGCTCTACGCGTCGTATCACGCAGATACTGACGAGAAGCGGCGGGACCACTTTTACCAGGGGCTTAACCCGCTCCTGAAGGACAAGTTGGCGATGTTCAATCGCGGCAGCCTCAACGACATCATTGATGCTGCGATTGTTCAAGAGGACTCCGGCAAGGAGTTGGCGGCGTCGGAGAGAAAGCGAAGCGCGCCGCAGAGCAGCGGAGAAGGAGGCGGTCCTTCTCAGGAGTTTTGGATGGTGAATCGCCCACCATCATGTCCACGCTGGCAGCCACCCCAGAGGTTGATGCCTTTCCGGAGTCGGCCGTACTCTTCACCGGCATTCAGGCCGGCACTTCCAGTACCACCACCGCAACAACAACAGCAGCAGCGGACAATGCCGCGTGCGTATGCACCTCAGCAACGCATGCCGGGCTTTCGTCCCCCGAGCACTACAGCAGCGGCGGCCACATGTTACAAGTGTGGTCGTCCAGGACACTTCGCGAGCAGTTGCCCGGAGAGGCAAGGCGGCGGAGTGGCACCGCAGTTTCCAGGGAGGAATCAACCCCGGAACTCTACTAATGCGCGGCGGGCAAACCCTAGGCCCGGCACCGTCCACCAGCTTGCTATAGAGGACGTGCCGGAGGGCGAGCCAATCCTTGCGGGTATGTTCCAACTCCACCAGCATCCCGCTATAGTACTGTTTGATTCAGGTGCCACGCATAGCTTCATTAGCCAAGCTTTCATTGATAAATATAGCATGCAAATACTACCCACCGATAGTCCTTATGTGATCTGTTCACCGGGTGGGAAAATTTCGGCAAGCATGATGGTCCCAAAAGCGCCATTGTGCTTAGAGGGTAGAGTCTACACTACGTCTCTCATAATCTTAGAGGGACAAAAGGTCGATGTCATCTTAGGGATGTCGTGGTTAACCCGCCACGGCGCTGTTTTAGACACCGTCCTACAAATCGTGCATTTGAATTCAGAAGTGCACGAGTCTCACTCCTTATTTCTGGACAGTCCAGAAATAAAACTTCCAAGTGTCTATCAAGCCACAACCATCAGATTGGAAGATATTCCAGTGGTCCGAGAGTTCCCTGATGTATTCCCGGATGATTTGCCGGGGATGCCGCCCGATAGAGAGGTGGAGTTCAAGATTGAACTTGCACCAGGAACCATGCCAATATCCCGAAGGCCGTACAAGATGGCGCCCAAGGAATTGGCTGAACTGAAGACTTAGCTCAGAGACCTTCTGGAGAAGGGTTTTATTAGGCCGAGCCCCTCGCCATGGGGCTGTTTGGCATTATTTGTAAAGAAGAAGGATGAGACATTGCAGCTTTGCGTGGACTATCGTCCATTAAATGCCGTAACCATCAAGAACAAGTACCCGTTGCCACGGATCGACATGTTGTTTGATCAGTTGGTCGAAGCAAAGATCTTGTCCAAGATGGACTTAAGATCCGGGTACCATCAGATTAAGATAAGGGCTGAGGACATTCCAAAGACAGCTTTCTCGACGAGGTACGGACTTTATGAGTACCTGGTCATGTTCTTCGGCCTCACCAATGCTCCAGCTCACTTCATGTACTTGATGAACTCGGTATTCATGCCGGAGCTGGACAAGTTTGTCGTGGTCTTCATCGACGACATCCTGGTATATTCCAAGTCGGAAGAAGATCACAAGAAGCATCAGCGTATAGTCTTGCAACGGCTGCGGGATCACAAGCTATACGCGAAATTCAGCAAATGCAAGTTCTGGATATCACAAGTGCCTTTTCTCGGGCATATCATCTCAGCGGAGGGTACCGCTGTAGACCCGAGCAAGATCACTCATGTGCTGAATTGGAAATCCCCGAGAACTGTTCATGAGGTATGGAGTTTCCTCGGACTCGCGGGATATTATCGGAGGTTCATTCCGAACTTCTCAAAGATTGCCAAGCCAATGACAGAGCTGCTGAAGAAGCCTACCAAATATGTTTGGAGTCCAGCGTGTGAAGCAGCATTCAAGGCTTTAGTCAAGCACCTGACATCAGCACCGGTTTTGAAGCAGCCAGACACAACAAAGCCGTTCGATGTGTACTGCGATGCATCCGGCATTGGGCTCGGATGTGTGCTGATGCAAGACCGAAGAGTGGTCGCGTATGGATCACGGCAGCTTAGAAACCATGAGCAGAATTATCCAACCCATGACTTGGACCTCGCTGCCGTGGTACTTGCACTGAAGATGTGGAGGTACTACCTACTCGGTAACCTCGTACATTTATATACCGACCACAAAAGCCTCAAGTACATATTCACTCAGAAGGAGTTGAACATGAGGCAGCAAAGATGGTTAGAATTGATAAAAGATTACAAAATAGAAATCCATTATCATCCGGGCAAGGCAAACGTAGTGGCAGATGCGCTGAGCCGCAAGTCACACGTCAATAATCTGACTATCACACCGTTGGAAGAGAGCGAACCACCACTACATGTGATTCCACACGGAGCTCTCTACAACCTAGCTTTGATCCCCACCATCCGTGAAGAGATAGCGGCAGATCAGAAGAATGACAAGGGCATGTCGCATTTGCGGAGACGTGTAGATAGTGGGGAGTTGAAATGTTTTCGGAAGGACGGAGACGGCGTCCTATGGTTCAAGGACCGGATCGTCGTACCGCGTAACCCGGAAAAACGGAAGAAAATTGTTGATGAGGCTCACTTATCAAAATTTTCTATTCACCCCGGCAGCAACAAAATGTATCAAGAACTCAGAAGCAAGTTTTGGTGGACACGGATGAAGCGTGAGATTGCAAAATACGTGTCCGAGTGTGATACATGTCGAAGGGTGAAGGCAGACCATATGCGGAAACCGGGACTGCTGCAACCACTGGACATTCCTGCCTAGAAGTGGGAGGATGTGAGCATGGACTTCATCGTCGGTTTACCCACCACTCTTCAAAAGCATGATTCTGTGTGGGTGATCATCGATCGGCTCACCAAAGTTGCCCATTTCATCCTGGTCAACACCAACTACAACGCCAAGAAGTACGCTGAACTGTACATCTCACGGATCCTATGCTTGTACGGCGTACCCCGTACTATCATATCGGATCGGGGCACTTTATTTGTATCCCGTTTTTGGGAGCAGCTGCACGCTGCCTTGGGGACGAACCTGATCCGTAGTTCAGCATACCACCCGCAGATGGATGGACAAACCGAGCGGGTAAATCAGATCCTAGAAGACATGCTACGAGCTTGCGCTATCAACCACGGCAAGAATTGGGATGATCACTTGCCGTTAGCCGAGTTCTCGTACAACAATGGGTACCAAGCCAGCATCAAGATGGCGCCTTATGAGGCGCTATACGTGAGAAAATGTCGCACACCATTGAATTGGTGTGAGTCTGGCGAAAGGGTTACTTTCGGGATTGACCTCGTCAACAACGCGGAAGAAAAGGTTCGACTGATTCAAGCGAACCTAAAAGCCGCCCAATCCCGGCAGAAACAGTATGCGGAACGGAGAAGACGCCCACTACAATTTGAAGTTGGTGATCACGACTATCTTCGGGTGTCTCCAATGAAGGGCGTAAACAGATTCAGGGTGAGGGGAAAGTTAGCACCCCGATTCATCGGTCCATTCCAGATTACCGAAAGATGTGGATCAGTGGCATACCGGCTGAAATTACCAGAAGCACTTTCTGGTGTGCACGACGTCTTTCACATTTCCCAGCTGAGGAAGTGTCTCAAGCTATCAACTACCATTCAGATGGAAGACATTGAGGATCTGCAACCGGATCTCACCTATCGAGAGGAACCGGTGCAGATTATTGATGAAAAGGCCCGAACCACATGCCACCGTACGTTGTGGTTCTACAAGATTCTATGGAGTAATCACTCCATGGACGAAGCGACATGGGAGAGCAAAGGATTTCTTTGCGCTAACTACCCCGACTTTTTCACGTCGCATATCCGGTAATTTTCCACCGTCCTCTCTCTCATTTTCACCTTATAATCTCGGGACGAGATTCTTTTAAGGGGGGAGGAATGTAAGGGCCTCAATTTTTGACACATAGTTGAAGTGTTCATCACCATACACACACACCTCATTTGGGGAAAGATGATGAACACAAATGAAGAGCAAGTAACCACCATCAACATGCTCATTAGAGAACAAACTCACATATTGCAAAAGTGGTATTTCCCACATGTGATATAGGTGGGCTGGACATATGAAAACTCCTACACATTGCTAAGGATGTCCATGCCAAGTTTCACCCAAATTCAAAACCTTTTTGAGGTCATTTTGGGTATAGTTAGAAAGAGGGCAGTTTGAAACCATATTCAAATTCAAACTGTTTTTATCCCATGAATTTAAAAGTGGGAGGCAGATTCTTATTCAGCACATTTTTGTGAGCTCACACACCAACTTTCACTCCATTTGGAGTTGATCTTGACATAAGCGAAATGGGGCAAATTCAAACTTTATTTGAATTCAAAATTGAACTTGTGCTGAAATTCATTCAAATCAAACCCAATTTGAATTCTAATCAATTTAAATGGCTCATGGGTGAATAATTTGAATCACCAGGGGTATTATGGGGCTCACTGTTTACAACAGTGATTAGGAGTAAATTTCAGAGGTTAAAACCCCGGGTGGGACCCACATGTCATAGAGAGAAGGAGGAAAAACTTGCACACAAAGCCACAGCCTCGGTGGGAAATTCCACCGAGCAGCTGTCGGCTGTCCCACCGAGCAGCTACCGGCGCCACCAGCTGCTTCCCCTCTCCGCGATCTGGCGCCCAGGGCGTCTTGCTCGCACCCCCACGCGACCGGCACCGCCTCAGCCGAGCAGGAGTCGGCTGGCTTTATCTTCTCGCGGACAAACCCGAGCAGCGACATTGTTTCTCGCCGCAGCTCTCTGCTCAATCGGGAAAACCAGCAGAACAATCTCCTCCTTCGTTCCTGAGCTGCTAGACAGCAACCTGAGGTCGCACTCCACCTCCCCAACGCCAGAAACCCCGAGCTCCGACCTCCTTTGCCCGAAAACGATCGCCACCGCGGCGACCTAGCCTCAGCCGAGAGTCAAGCGCCCGTGGACAGTGTTCCACAGGCGTTTTCACGGTCCAGAAAGAGAGGCAACAGGAGCGCGCAACCACCGTGCTGCTCTCCTCCAAGTTTGGAAGCAAACCGTGAAGAATCCACAGAGAATTTCCAGTTTTTGCTCCGGCGAATGTAAACCGAGCTTCCGGTACGGATTCTTCAAATTCTCGCTCTATGATCTTTCGGTGGTTATCAAATCTTGCACATAGACGCTGGACTAGCCGGCGATCAAGTTCTTTCTTGCATCCGTGGCGTGAAACTGTCTACGAGTGACGAATTTCGAGCTCGATCAAGGGCGGTCATGGCGGGCACGATCGGTCACACGGTGCCGACCGACTTGTCGCCATCCCTGAACCCTTTTGACACCTTGTCGAGCTTCCTAGAGGTACACTAATGCTGTAGGACCGTTTCTTCGAGGTGTTGGCGGGTTAGAACCCACGGTCGACGGCACCAAACCTCAACCGAGGCCGCGGCACGTCGCCGGGCTATTTCCGGTCACCCCCAGCCCGACCTGACACCACCGACATGTTCCTCGATGTCGACAACCCCCTGGCGGCGAGTTTCAGACCATGGGAGGTCCGGCAGCGGCGAACCGGCGAGCTCCTGGTCTGCTCCGGCGAGGTCGGCGGCGCGGGCACGAGGGAGCGGCGGGAGGAAGACGAAGCCGGCTGGCCCATGTGTCAGCGGCTGAAGAATTTAAATCGGGATCAGGTGTGGCCGGGATCGGCTGTGCTGGCGCGCAAATACCCTGTGAGCCCCGGTGTGTCGGACACCTCCGCGCTCAACACGTGTCCCCGCGGGCCCCCGAGAGTTTAAACTTTTTCCCCCGATTTTCAGATTTCTTCCAAACTTCAAATCCTCATAACCTTGGCTAGAAAGCTCCAAATCGAGTGAACCAAATTATGTTGGATTCAGCTCTATGAGCACTTTCCAGCAAATCAAGTTTCACTTCATGAAAACCCTTATTTCTCCAGAATTAATTCCTCAAATTTTAAACTGTTAGGAATTTTAACTGGAGAATCCTTTGGAGGAAATTCCTGAAATTTTGCTGGGATGTTCAACAAAATATCCCTGAACTACCATAAAAACTTCAGATCCATTTGAGCTCATTTGATCCACCTAATGGTGTGATTAGTGAAACTGTTCCAGAGAAAATAGAAAATGTTCAGAAACATTTTCAGAATTTTCTCTGAAATTGTTTAGCTCATATCTTTAGCTAGGAACCTTCAAATTAAGTGAGACCAACTCCATTAGAACCCTATGAAAATCTAGTTTTCAGAAAGTCATTGTTTGTTTCATAAAAATCCTTAGAACACCCTAAAAGCCTTCAATTAAGGTCAAGTACATGAATAATTGTGGAGGGCTCAAATGAGCTTTGCTGCAACTAAAACTTGACCAAGTCTCTGTTTAGGCTGTAACCAAGCCACAGTAAAAATTTCACAGTCATTGGGCTTGTCTAGTAAGAGTTATAGACTTCACAAGTTTAAAAGTTAATACAACTGCATTTAAATTAATACATGTATTGCTTCTATCATGTAGTCGCTAAGGTCGAGGAGGAACCCAAAGACCTAGACTTTGTTACTCCGGAGGAGCAGCTAGCCTACGACCAATAGCAGCAAGGCAAGCTCCGGTCTGCATTAACCTTTTTTATAAATGTTTATTGTTTTGAGCACATCTTTGAATACTGTTATTCTTTGCATTAGAGTCTTGTTTGGAAACCCAAATGCATAGCCAAGAAAACCATGGGTTGGGATTAGGATTGAAAACCTCGTTAGCCACTGCATTGCTAAAACAGAGTAGGATTCGGTACAAGTCGAGTAGTTGGAACTACTCGTGAGCATAGGCTAGAGGCACTCGACTCGGGTAGTGATAGCACATGAAACACATGGCAAGAAAATGAGACCAAGCGGAGGGTAAGGGCAACAAGGCTTGGGGCCTGTGTGCTGTAGCTCCGCTTGTGTCGATTGAGGACCGAGCCGTGTGCGGGCCTGTTGAACAAGCTAGAACAGTACCGAAGACCTACCGGCTATATGGGAACCGGGAAACCGATGTAACTCGGGTAGCTGGGTATTGAGGCATAGCTGGTCGTTCAGAGGGTAGGTTGAGAGCTCGAGGTGTAAATCGGCTGGCGGCACTGAGATGTGTGTGCAGAGACCTCTTGCTCGGGACGATTGGACCGGTTCAACATTTGGCTAACGGGTGAAAGGTAGTTGCGTACGGCGTCCGTGATGGTTGTTGTAGGCAACATCGAGTATGGGCATACGTGACGGGTTGTTCGGGTAACCCTGCAGGAGTAAATCGATTATAATCGCCGTCCCTCGCGGTCAGTGAGTACCACTTGTTCACTGTACCATGACGTAGAAAGAACAGGCTAGTTACATGTTAAAATGTTGCTGATTGAAAGATGGACTTGATTGCTAATGACTTTCTATAGTTTAGAGCTAACTAAATTTCATTTCAACTTTGGGCAAAGTACATGAGAGAAATGCGTTTCTTGTTTGATTGCGGCTCTCTCATGTACCTTAGCGTAAGGTTCTCCACAACCTGCTGCTAAAACTTGAAAGTAAGGTTCTTCTAATTAGGCGAGTCCTTGCAAATGATTTTTACCTCATGTAACCCACCACCCCTCATTTAGAAGTTCCATGTTTAGGTGAGACGGGTCAGGCTTGCTGAGCCTTCGTGCTCACTGCTTGTGTTTTAATCTTTTGCAGGGTTCTATGAGGAAGGGACTCCCGAAGAGGAGACGGAACCCCAGGAGGGGAACCCCATTGAGTGGGAGTCGTGCACGCCGCAGAGTTAGTGTGCGTGTGTGCTAGCAAGAACACGTTCAAGGGCTGAACGTGCACTTGATGCTTAGTCTACGCCCGTGAGTGTAGACTGAACTTATTTTGATGTAAACATGTTCATAAACTTGTTTATGTAATAAAATTTCGCTTCCGCTTTGTACCTTTGACGTGTGTTATCCGGTGCTGTGCAACGCA
Organism: Neostapfia colusana; assembly: GCA_030760725.1. Classification (NCBI taxonomy): domain Eukaryota; kingdom Viridiplantae; phylum Streptophyta; class Magnoliopsida; order Poales; family Poaceae; genus Neostapfia; species Neostapfia colusana. The sequence continues at coordinate 93,818,782 of JASWHV010000007.1, read as the reverse complement.
GCACCCCTCAGCGTGATCCGGGCTCGACAAGACCGTGGGGTCGTGTCACCACGTCACAAAGCTACCAACTAAAGTCTAGTGACCGATGGATTCAAACGGTCATAAAACCCCGGACTAGTCTGGCCAAGAGCGGACTAGTCCGATCTCAGTCAGAAACCTTCGTTCCGTATGAGAACAGAATAGTCAGTTAAGGTCGGACTAGTCCGGACCCAATGGCGGACTAATCCGGTCTTACCAGACTTAGTCTAAAAAACTCTCTAACCTAGGGCTGCGGACTAGTCCAGCCAACTTCGGACTAGTCCGAGGTTACACAGGAACCTTAGTACCATCCTAGACCAGACTAGTCTGAAGGGACTTGACTAGTCCAGCCTATGAAGCGGACTAGTCCGAAGTCACTCAGATACTCCTTCTCCGGACCTAAACGGCTTAGTCCGCTTAGCGGACTAGTCCGGCCTTCTGAGACTTAGTCTCATAAAGGCTCAGACTCACTCGACAACAGACTAGTCTGGCCTAAAATGGATAAGTCCGAACTCACTCAGAGACTTCTTGTCCGGCCTAAAATGGACTAGTCCGGCCCTTAGTCCGGACAAGTCCGGTCTTCCCTTTTTGAGCCATACCTATGACTACTTTCTCTCACGATTTTAACTTTCTAACTTTAGTTTGAGCTCTCTAATGATTCTCAAGCACTCTAAAAGATAAGATCCTTTACACAACTCAAAGATGTAAATCTCAATAGAAAAATTCTATTTTCTACTCTTTCAAGTCATCTTCTTTTCCTTTTTGCTTCTTGAGAGACTCCACATGCATTCCTTTGATAAGCACCTGTGCTCATAGTAAAATCCATTAGTATCTTAATTGTCATCATCAATAATCCAAAACCCCGTTTTGTCGCACATTGCCTTGAGATACTTCTCTTGGCGTTTCTTCATGTTCTGCGTGCGAATTTCCATTTTCCAACATGAGGAGAATATATCCTTCAATATTTTGAGCAGCCTACTAGAGGAGCACTTGATGATGAAGGGACGGATGGTCCAGCTGAGGAGGATGGAGCTGCAGAAGAGCTCCTGCCCAAAGACGCAGGAGGGCGAGGAAGAGGAATCGGCATCTGGGGACGTAGCTTCCTGTGCTTCACATCCTTTGCAAATTCTAGGCCTGTGACTTTTTTGATCATGCACATGATGTACGGTGCATATCCACAGGAGTTGTTCGGGGTGTGGGAGATGTTGAAGATATCATTGTATATGTAGTCGAAGACATTGAATATCTCTTCTTCATTGAGAAGCTTCAACAAGTTCCAGAGGTACCCCTATATCATCTCCGCATCCCCATCTTTTGGAGCTAGAGTCTTCCTCAAAATTCTGATTAGCCCTCCAAAGAAGGGTTTGATGTTGTGGGTTGAGGATGGCTCATAAGTGAGATATGAGGGATACATGCAATCCAAGTCATACTTTCCCAAGGTTTTCTCATTGTGAACTATGATCTCATAGTTCAAATGCTTCTCAAGTCCAAGGATCCTAGCAAATTCATCATACAACACCGAGTAGACCACACCATTTGTCATCCAAGTGATTTTTCTGTCTCCATAGGTGTGGAAGTAGCAGGTGGTGTAGAATTGGACTATCACCTCGATGTTCCAATCATACTAAAAAGCCATTAGATCCTTGATCCCATGGTGTTCTGCTACTTCAATTACTGCATCAAAAGCTTGATGCCTCTTGTTTGCCTTGTATGGCCAATCCACCCACTGAGCATCAACTACCGGTGTCTTCATTGGGAGATAGACGAGCCGGTAGTAGTCACAATGGAAGTCGCACCAAAAACGAGGGTCTGGTGTGGACTTCTCATACTTGTAAACTTCCTCTTCTCTGAACCTTCGGGCTTTGTCAGCTCCTTTCTCTTTGAAAGTTACACTCGCCAAATTGGGTTGGCGGTTTGGATTGTGCATAGGAGGTGCCCTTTCAAGGGGCCCAATAGGTCCTTGTCGGGGATTCTCCCTTCCCCGTCTAGGGTTGTCACGAATGACGAGTCCCTTGTTGGCCAAGGCCTTTTTTCTAGGAGGATTAGCTGCTTTGCCTTTTCCTTTGTCTTGGATTGAACTTTGGGACTCGGCATGTTTTCTTTATTTCAGGGTCACTAGCCTCTTCCTCCTTGGAGGATCAACGGACTGAGAGGCTTGTGCTTCCCTGTCAGCCCGTTTCTTTGTCCGAGCCTCCCTTGCTGCAGCCTCTCCTGCCTCTGCCTCGGCTGCCACACAATAAGCGGCTTGGCGAGCCGCTTCGGCCTCGGGGTTTGGAAGAGGATTGTCTTCGGGTCCTGACATGATGTGGTGAGAAAAGAAGGATTTAGATGCTAGAGCATTGCGTTTGAACTAGTTTACAGCCCCAAAGTTAGGGGCTAAGATTGTATCAGACAGACTTGTCCGAGCCAGGGGCGGACTAGTCCGCTCCGGCCAGACTTATCCGGTTGGAGTCCGGACTAATCCGGACTCTACAGTTTTAAACCCTAACTTAGGTGATTTTGATCACTAATTCAGTAAAGTAGTCGCGATACTATGAGGGATTGCTACAATATGGCGTAGGAACATCAGAGAAGGCCTAAGGCACTAAAGGTATGACCTAGAAATAAGATTTTCATGAAAAGTCAAAGCTAGGTCAAAAAATGCCTTAGAGTGAAGAAATTTGATGAAATCCGCAGATCAAAGCAGCGGAGATGGTCGGAGAAGGATTCCCCTCACTCCACAAGCCTTGAATTAGGGATTCCTTTGAGGGATTTGAGGGAGGACTCCAAAATCGCCAATTGGGGCGAGTTTTGGAGGAGAGGAGTGGAGTGGAGGTGAAGGAGAAAGAGGGAAGGGATCAGCCCGACCCTTGGAGGTTAATCTCCAGGGGCCGGACTAGTTCGGTCCTCAGTCCGGACTAGTCCGGTCTGTCGGACTAGGTCCACACTGGTCTGCTGTCCGGACTTGTCTGGATGCAGTCCGGACTAGTCCGTTGTGGACTTGTCTGCTACATCCCGGACTATTCAAGATACCTGGACTTGTCCGACCTCTAGGGCAGACTAGTCCGACTCTTAGAGGCTGAGAAATTCTTATATATTAGGATTTTGCCCATGATTGCAGTGAATTTACTTGCACCTTCTATTAGGTAGCTATGGTCCATATATACATATATATATACATATATATATACATATATATATATACATATATATATATACATATATATATACATATATATATATATATATATATATATATGAAATTTGTGAAAAATTTTGAAGACTTCTAATTGTTAGCATTCAGATGCACAACTTTTCAACTCACATTCCTAGAGTCTAGGATATTCATCTCATTTTGAAGTTCACAAAATCGTTTCTCATCTAGTGGTTTTGTGAAAATATCGGCTAGTTGTTTTTCGGTTCTTACATGTGAGATAGCTATGTCCCCCTTTATAGAATGATCTCTCAAAAAGTGATGCCGGATGTCTATATGTTTGGTCCTAGAGTGCTCAACGGGATTATGGGCTATCTTAATGGCACTCTCATTGTCAAATAGGAGTGAAATGTGGTTCATATTGTAATCATAATCCCTTAGAGTTTGTCGCATCCAAAGAAGTTGAGCACAACAACTTCTGGCTGCAACATACTCCGCCTCGGCTGTGGAGAGAGCAATGGAGTTTTGTTTCTTGGATGACCATGATACTAGGGACCTACCCAAAAATTGACAAGTCCCTGAGGTGCTTTTTCTATCTATTTTACATCCGGCATAATCCGCATCGGAGTATCTGATGAGATTAAACTTAGATCCCTTTGGATACCATAATCCTAGGTTAGGTGTGTGAACTAGATATCTTAGGATCCTTTTAACGGCTGTTAAATGACATTCTTTAGGTGATGCTTGAAATCTTGCACACAAACATACACTAAGCATGATATTGGGCCTAGATGCACAAAGATAAAGCAATGAACCAATCATAGAGCGATATACCTTTTGATCCACGCTTGGTCCATCTTCATTGAGGTCAAGGTGCCCGTTTGTTGCCATTGGCATCTTGATGGGTTTGGCTTTGTCCATGTCAAACTTCTTGAGTATGTCTTGTATGTACATTGTTTGACTAATGAATGTGCCTTCCTTGAGTTGCTTGACTTGAAATCCTAGGAAGAACATCAACTCTCTCATCATGGACATCTCAAACCTATCCGTCATTATCTTACTAAACTCATTACAAAAAGATTTGTTAGTAGAACCAAATATAATATTATAACACCCCAAATTTTGATTCAAAACCCAAAACCATGTTCAGAGGGGAATTTAAAAATTTTTGGACGTGTTGCATGTTTTGCAAAAATACAAATTCAAACTGGAATTCAAATTATACTCAAAACAGAAAAGAAATGGAAAAAGAAAAAGGAAAACGGGAAAAAACTGGCCAGTGGGCCGAAACCCGCCAGCCGGCCCAGCTACTCTCGCGCCAGCCCGCCCCCGCGCGCGCCGCGCTGCCTCTCACCGACGGGTGGGACCCACCTGTCATCCCCAACCTCGCTCGCGCCGACCCCGGATTTTTCCCCCCGAGCGCGCGCGATCTTAACCGATCGGGAAACCTGTCTCGCCGCCCGAATTCTGGTCCCAGCGGACTCCAACTCGATCACAACAGACCCACCGCCCTTCCCCGGCTATAAAAACCCCCGATCCGATCAGTTTTTCCCACGCGATCGCCGATTTTTACTCCGGTGAGCACCGAGACTTCGCCGGTGAATTCTGGCCGATCTAAGCTCGGAAACTCTGATCTAACTCGCTGGTCTTGATCCACCGCCTCCGGGGAACTTTGCAGGTGCAGAAAACTCGGAGAGTTACGGTGTAAACGCAGCGCCGACGAGCTTCGCCGTGGTTTTGCCTCGGACCTCGCCGCCGATCACTTTCCAGGACCCCTGAGCTCGAGAAAACCCCCGAGGTGAGATCCCTGACCTCCCCTCTACCGATCTATGCCATAAGATCACAGTTTTAGGCAGAATTCTCGAGGATCCGAAACTTTCCGGCGAGATCGCCGCTTCCCGCCGCCGTGCGCCGCCGGCAGCGCCGCCCGCGCTCGATCAGAGCGACGTGGCCGCTTGTGCGCCGTTTATTTTAAATCGCACGGTAGACTTTAAAACCCCGCGTACCGGTTCGATGTTATAATCTCAGCCGTCGGTTTAAAATCGGACGGTCCACGTCAACCCCGCATTATAAAGACTGGAGTTCTTACGTGCTACCCCCTGGGGTTCTCTGGAATTGAGAGCTAGCCCTGGAAACTTCAGATCTAGTCCCTGGAACTCCAGAAAATCATGTAAATTCATTTAAAAATCAGTTTTAGCCCCTAGACTTAATAGAAATTAGAAAAAACACCTCTGATAAGTGTAGCTAGACCCCTGGAAATTATGAAAATAATATTATAGACCCTGTAATGGGGTGAGTTCATTATTTTAGCCTTGTTTAGTATGTAATTTAGAAAATTGAATATGTAACTAGTGTTTAAAAATTAAAAAGGGGGACAAACATAATTGTCAAAATTAATTAAAAACTTTCTCAGCACTTAGAAAACTTTGGAGTGAGATAAAAGTATATTTTTGGGCTGAAATAAATCTGTTTCATCTATTATTCACATTTATTAGTATAGGGACACATTTTTAAGTAAAGAATAGTTATAGAAAAATAGGGAAAATAATTATGAAATGGTCTACATCAGAAGCCAAGGTCAAAATATGATTTTATATTATTTAGGACCAGAACCTATTCTGTTTAGGTGATGTGTATTACTAGTTTAATAATAAAATACACAATTATGTATAGGAATATAAATCTGAAAATATAGCAACTAGTAAATGATAAATGGAGTTTCTAAAATCCAAAGAGTTCAGTTTAGGGTTGATAGAAGTTGTAAAGGCACATATGGAGAAGAAAAATACTTTTCATACATACTTGGTAGTTTAATATAATGAATTTATTTAAAACTGAAACACAACACATATAATGGTGAATGAATTTCATAAATGTGAATGTGTGGTTTGTATGAAGTGTAAGTGTGAACTATGTCTTATGGATTGTTGTTTTTCTTTTGCTATGTGTGATGGTATGAAGTAGAACCTGTTCAAGAACAAGTTATTCATTTCCAAGACCAGGAATACCCATTTCAAGAGCAGCAAGAAGGAGGCAAGTGTCCTTGACCACTTTGATCCTATGCTAGGATGTGTAGATAGAATTATTTGCATTGTCAAATGAAATATGAAACCCATGCTAGGAAAGTTTCCCTAGAATTGCATTACCTTGTTTCCTTGTAGCTTGGGTTGGGATTTATTTTGTCACGTCATTTATTTCCATGCATATGCTTAGCCATGCTTAGAATGGGATATTTGGGACATGAGATCATCAGTTTATTATACCATACTCTTGAATGAGCTATTGTGAGTTATGTAGAGGTAGGGATCAAGGCAAGTTGGATGTTTTGGTTGTGTGCTGGGTGCACGAGACTTGGGTTTGTGTTTAGTACTTGCCTGGATCCTAAGGACCGGTTCATGGAGCATGTAACCCGGCTTTACAGTGCCAACCACATGCTGAGATGGGGCAGCTTAGCCAATTAATTAGGTGTATCCCCGGCGTAGTATGGGTGTGTTGGATGGTGCGGGGAATAGGTGTCAGCTGGACTACCATATGAACCACAAGGCTCAAGAGGGGGCCACTGCAGCGGGGTTGGAGCCTCTTGTATGCTGTTAGGGGTGAAACCTCAGTGGGCCCACGCTCGTCGGGAATCCCTTTGTAAAGGCTTCGTAGTGATCTCCTGGCTGCACACCTGGGAAGTGTGAATGTGGATCGTAGCCACTGGCATAATGGAGGTTCTTTTAGTCCACCCGGCAACGGGGGATGAAATCACTACTTGTGGGTACAGTGGTACAAACTCTGCAGAGTCAAAACTGTCTTGACAGCCGTGCTCACGGTTAAGAGCGGCCTGGACTTATTCATGATTAGAGGATTGATGGTTTTGGAAGTTAAGCGGGGAGCTTAACATTGGAAATGTTGTTATGGTTATTGGATTATGATGATGGGATGGGAGATTGGGACCATTTCACCTGTGTAGTAATGTAGGTGCTTAATAAGCTAAGGTGATAGGTATTAATTGCGTAGTGCTTTAACCATGAGTTCAACCTCTCCTTGTTCTAGTCATGCATGATATAATTTTCCCACACTTGCTGAGTACCGTTGGTACTCAACCTTGCATATTTGTTGGTTTATATTGCTGCTCAGGTCAAGATAATGAGGTGGTGTATAGTGACCAAGATTTTGGACCCGAGGAAGGCTTTTAGGTTCATGAAGACCCCCGGGCAACGCCTGTGATGGAGCCCCAAAGAATAATATTCCGCTGCTAGTTTATTTACTTGTGATGAAGCATTAGTGTCCATTGAGACATTTGCGATGTAAGACTTATTTATATTCGACACCTGGCTTGTAATAAATGATGCTTCACTATTTGTCATCACATGTATGAGAAAATGATCCTGGCATACATGTGATATTCACTTGGTTGTTCTTCGGAAAAACCGGGTGTGATAGAGGTGGTATCAGAGCCAAGGTTGCCCGTAGGAACGTGGACCTAGGTAGAAATGGACGTATTTAAGGGCCCTATTTTCTTAAAATCTATTTTCCAAGGAGTGGGTGGAAAAGTGTTGTTAAAGGAGTCATTTTCTTCATCTTACCCCAACTTTCATTCAAAATAGGATTTTTATTTGAGAATTTATCTAACCTAATTTTAAATTCTTTTGTTTTAGATGGTTCGCATGATTCGCACCGCTCGTAAGTCCACAGGAGGGAGAGTTCCCGTAGTTGCCCTTGCCAAAAGAGGAGAGTCGTCCAGTGACGTACCTTTCCTACGGATTGGCAGTAGGAGATTTGTTGCGCCGTCTTTGACGTATGCTCGAAGCCGCCGGCAACACGGGCAAGCTCATCATCCACTATAACTCCACCAGGACCATCCGTGAGAAGAGGGAAGAATGGAGTTCGGAGATGAGGATTATACACGAGAATCAGCAGCTGAAGATCCACCATTCTCCAGCTTGTCGAGCAACACAAGTTGACGCAGAGAGAGATGTCACCTGGGAGGCCATCACCTGCCAGAGTCACATCTATCGTCGCCACTTGGACAAAACTGAGTACATGTATGTCCTCCAACGTGAGAGTGGTACCACGGAATACAAGTACCCACCGGTGCAGCAAGGGACTTCCCATGAGCACATGGACTTGTGCTTGGAGGATGCTGCTATGCTCAGCACTCGATTGCAGGAGTGTCAACAAGAGCTTCAAGATGTCTGAGACACCCTGAAGGAAACGGAGGCGTTGCTGCGAGCTTGCTTAAAGGCGAGAGAAAGAGGAGATGGTAATGAACTGTGTATCACTGTGAGTGATCCATGGACTCCTGACTCCCCGGATCGTCGAGCAATCAGGCGTCGTCGCACTTCTCCACCAGCAGCCTCCCCACCCAGAGCAGAGTCAGAAGGTAGCCGAAATGAGGAGGAAGATCCCGAGGAGCCAGCTCAAGAGGACGAGTAGTGTAGAGTCTTTCCCCTAGCTAGCAAGAGGTCGAGTAGTCGAGTCGTTACGTAGTTAATGGTGTGATGATGCTTGGTGTGTGACGTGAGTTGTGGAAGCCATGAGCAATTGTCCACAGCCTCGTCTTCAGATTGTTTTGCTTTGGTGTGTGAACCCACAGGAAATAATAGTACATTTATTTGGTGTGAGATATAAACCCTCGTAAAATTTTAACAAAGCCTCAACACCTCAAAGTACCAACAACTGAAAGTAGTAAGATGATACTAAATGGTATCAAATTAACATTTGTTGATTCTGCCAGATGGCCGGAAGAGGAAAAGGACGTGCTGCCAACCCCGCCAACAACAATGATGAGGCATGCAACCCTCATCTTTCTGCAGGCCAGGACCGGTGTGGTCGCCGTGAAGAAGTTGATCCTCTCCACCAAATGTTGGAGAATCAAAATCAGCTTATCCAGAACTTGACTCAAGTGGTGGCCAACTTGCATCAAGTTCCACCTCCACAAGCTGCACCACGCCAACCAAGGTTGAGTGAGTTTCTAGGAACTCAACCTCCCAAGTTTGCAAGTGCTGCTGAACCTCTGGAGGCAGATGATTGGCTGAAGACCATTGAAAGTAAGATGAGGATAATACAATGCCAAGGGTATGAGAGGGTGCTGTTTGCCTCTCATCAATTGAATGGACCTGCTGCTGATTGGTGGACCGCCTACGTGGCCGCCCATCATGACCCTGAGAACATCACTTGGGACGAGTTCAAGCGTAGCTTCCGCAACCATTACATACCAAGAGGTGAACTCAAAAACAAGAGGAAGGAGTTTTTGGGACTGCAGCAGGGAAACATGACGGTGAGGGAATACCTCACTAAATTTACTCAACTATCCCGTTATGCTCCACGAGACATAGAGACTGATGAGCAGAAACAAGATTGTTTCGTGGAAGGACTTACCGCAGAGATGCAGTGTGCAATGTCCTCCAATGAGTATGAAAGCTTTCAAAAGATGGTGGACAGAGCATTTGTGGTGGAAAGAAAGCTAAAGGCCCTGGAAAATGAGAATAAGAGGAAGGCGGGGTGGTCACATCAGGCCTCAGGGAGCAATACCCGCCCACGTATGATGCAGCAACCTACGGGGCAGACGAGCCGTGCTGCGGTACCCTATTCAGCACCAAGAGGGTACAACCCAAACTACAGGCCTCCCGCAGCACCAGCACAGCCGCCACGACAGTTTGTGCAGCAGCCTCGCCCCGCATATCCACCTCGACCAGCAGTGCAAGGACCCCCGAACCAACCCCAAGACAACAAAGGCCAAGCACCTAAGATTGGGGTGCAATGTTTCAGCTGTGGTGAAGTGGGGCACTACGCCCATAAATGGCCAAAGAAGAAGCCTGCGCCGCCACAACAGCAGAATGTAGTGAGAGGACGGGTGAACCATGTCACTATGGAGGAAGCACAAGAGGCACCCGACGTGGTAGTTGGTAAGTTTCCTGCCAATTTACACCTTGCAACTCTGCTGTTTGATTCTGGTGCTACCCACTCGTTCATTGCTCAAGGGTTTCTTAAGAAGCATGACCTAGCAACCACACAAATGAACCATATGCTAGCCGTAAACTCTCCAGGTGGAGAAATAAGGACAAGACAAGTGTGTCCCAAAGTGAGCCTAGACATTAATGGGGTAGTATTTACTGCTAACCTCATAGTGATAGATTCACAAGGGATAGATATTATTTTGGGTATGGATTGGTTGACCAAACATAAAGGAATCATCCATTGTTCGACCAGAACGGTGGAACTAACTCACCCCAGTGGTACCAAAGTAAAGTTCATAACGATACACGAGCCTAGGAGGGACATTAAATTAAATCAAGTGGAGGTGAAAGTTGAGGAAATCAGGACTATCAGGGAATATCCAGATGTTTTTTCCGGAGGAATTGCCAGGAATGCCTCCCGACCGTGACGTGGAATTCGCAATTGAGCTAGTACCGGGAACAGCCCCGATATACAAGAGACCTTATCGAATGGACTCCAAGCAGCTAGAAGAGCTCAAAGATCATTTGAGAGAATTAACGGAGAAGGGGTATATTCGCCCTAGTTCCTCACCATGGGGAGCTCCGGTGATATTCGTGCCTAAGAAAGACGGAACCCAAAGGTTATGCGTGGATTACCGTGCCTTGAATGAGGTAACCATCAAGAACAAGTACCCATTGCCTCGCATTGAAGACTTGTTTGATCAGTTGAGGGGAGCTTGTGTGTTCTCGAAAATTGATCTCAGGTCGGGATATCACCAACTCAAGATAAGGCAATCAGATATTCCCAAGACAGCTTTCGTATCTCGGTACGGACTGTATGAATACACTGTCATGCCTTTCGGGCTAACCAATGCCCCGGCATATTTCATGTACCTCATGAACAAGGTATTCATGGAATATCTGGAGAAATTTGTGGTGGTTTTCATAGATGATATTCTCGTCTTCTCCAAAAATGAAGAAGAACATGAGAAACATCTAAGGTTGGTGTTACAGAGGCTGAGAGAACACCAACTATATGCCAAGTTGAGCAAGTGTGAGTTTTGGCTGAAGAGAGTTCCCTTTTTAGGACATATAATCTCGGAAGGAGGAATCTCCGTAGATCCCGCCAAAATCGAAGATATCCAGAAGTGGAAGACCCCTGAAAATGTCGAGGAAGTTCAAAGCTTTTTGGGATTGGCTGGATACTATCGACGGTTTATTGAGGGATTCTCCAAGATTTCGAGACCTCTCACCGAACTGTTGGAAAAGGGAATCACATTCACCTGGACACCACAGTGCGAGACGAGCTTTCAGGAGCTGAAGAAGAGATTGACAACAGCCCCAGTGTTGGTTATGTCAGATATGCAGAAGAATTTCACAGTGTACTGTGATGCCTCTGGAAATGGGTTGGGATGTGTTCTCATGCAAGAAGGACATGTCATGGCTTATGCATCCCGGCAGCTTCGGAAGCACGAGAAGAATTATCCTACACATGACCTAGAACTAGCTGCAGTGGTACATGCGTTGAAAATTTGGCGGCACTATTTGATGGGGAAGAGGACAGAGATATATATGGATCATAAGAGTTTGAAGTACATATTCACGCAGCCAGATCTCAACCTCCGACAAAGGAGATGGTTGGAGCTAATCAATGACTTTGATGTGGGCATCAACTATCATCCTGGGAAAGCAAACGTCGTGGCCGATGCTTTGAGTCGGAAAGTGCAGATCAATAAGTTGAGCTTGAAGGACATGCCTGCAGAATTGAAGGACGAGGTTATAAGACTCAATCTATGTCTAGTAAATAGTGGTGAAGCCATCGCCATGGAAGTGGACTCCACACTCGAGCAAGACATACGCGAGGGCCAAAAGAATGATGAGAAGATACAAGAGATCAGACAGCTCATTAAGGAAAATAAAGCTCCTGGTTTTAGAGAGGATGAACAAGGAACGGTGTGGCACGGGAAAAGGATCTGTGTGCCAGAAGTAAAGGAGATCCGTGAATTAATTTTGAAGGAGGCTCATGATTCCGACTATTCCATTCATCCTGGGAGTAGGAAGATGTACCAGGACCTCAAAAGCAGGTATTGGTGGTATGGCATGAAGCGAGATGTCGCGGAACATGTTGCCCTATGTGACACATGTCAGTTGGTGAAAGCAGAACATCAACGACCCGCGGGATTATTGCAACCACTTAAAGTACCTGAATGGAAGTGGGAAGAAATCAGCATGGATTTTGTCGTGGGATTGCCTAGGACCCAATCCGGGTATGATTCAATATGGGTCATTATTGATAGGCTAACCAAGGTAGCTCATTTCATCCCTGTGAAAGAAAGCTACAGCGGATCCAAATTGGCAGAATTGTACATGTCAAGGATTGTATGTTACCATGGAGTGCCAAAGAAGATAGTATCGGACCGAGGGACACAGTTCACCTCGAGGTTTTGGCAAAAGTTGCATGAAACCATGGGAACCCATCTGAATTTCAGCTCTGCCTATCATCCCCAAACTGACGGGCAGACGGAAAGAACCAATCAGATACTTGAAGATATGTTAAGGGCATGTGCACTCAAAAACAATAGGAGTTGGGACAAGAACTTACCGTATGCGGAGTTTTCCTATAACAACAGTTATCAAGCTAGTATGAAGATGTCACCGTTTGAAGCTTTGTATGGAAGAAAGTGCAGAACTCCTCTATTTTGGAACCAAACAGGAGAAAGTAAAGTGTTTGGTCCAGAAGTGCTACAAGAAGCCGAGGCGAAGGTGAGGGAGATTCGCAACAACTTGAGGATAGCACAAACACGCCAGAAGAGTTATGCTGATGTACGAAGAAGAGAACTCGTTTTCAACGTGGGAGACTATGTCTATCTCAAGGTGTCCCCTATCAGAGGACTTCGTCGGTTCAAGGTGAAAGGGAAGTTGTCACCTCGATACATCGGACCCTTTCAAGTTTTGGAAAGAAAAGGCGAAGTGGCGTACCAACTAGAGTTACCGGTTCATCTATCGGATGTACACGATGTATTCCATGTGTCACAACTCAAGAAATGCCTGAGGACGCCTGAAGAGGTGTTACCCATGAATGAAGTGGATGTAGCTGAAGATTTGTCTTATGCCGAGCAACCCTACAAGATTTTGGAGACAATGGAACGCCTCACCAGAAATAAAAGAATCCGGATGTGCAAGGTGCAGTGGAAGCATCACTCAGAAGAGGAAGCCACCTGGGAACGGGAAGATGAACTTAAGGCACAATTTCCGGAATTGTTTTCTTAGAAACACCAATCTCGAGGACGAGATTTCTTTTAAGGGGGGTAGAGCTGTAACACCCCAAATTTTGATTCAAAACCCAAAACCATGTTCAGAGGGGATTTTAAAAATTTTTGGACGTGTTGCATGTTTTGCAAAAATTCAAATTCAAACTGGAATTCAAATTATACTCAAAACAGAAAAGAAATGGAAAAAGAAAAAGGAAAAAGGGAAAAAACTGGCCAGTGGGCCGAAACCCGCCAGCCGGCCCAGCTACTCCCGCGCCAGCCCGCCCCCGCGCGCGCCGCGCTGCCTCTCACCGACGGGTGGGACCCACCTGTCATCCCCAACCTCGCTCGCGCCGACCCCGGATTTTCCCCCCCGAGCGCGCGCGATCTTAACCGATCGGGAAACCTGTCTCGCCGCCCGAATTCTGGTCCCAGCGGACTCCAACTCGATCACAACAGACCCACCGCCCTTCCCCGGCTATAAAAACCACCGATCCGATCAGTTTTTCCCACGCGATCGCCGATTTTTACTCCGGTGAGCACCGAGACTTCGCCGGTGAATTCTGGCCGATCTAAGCTCGGAAACTCTGATCTAACTCGCTGGTCTTGATCCACCGCCTCCGGGGAACTTTGCAGGTGCAGAAAACTCGGAGAGTTACGGTGTAAACGCAGCGCCGACGAGCTTCGCCGTGTTTTGCCTCGGACCTCGCCGCCGATCACTTTCCAGGACCCCTGAGCTCGAGAAAACCCCCGAGGTGAGATCCCTGACCTCCCCTCTACCGATCTATGCCATAAGATCACAGTTTTAGGCAGAATTCTCGAGGATCCGAAACTTTCCGGCGAGATCGCCGCTTCCCGCCGCCGTGCGTCGCCGGCAGCGCCGCCCGCGCTCGATCAGAGCGACGTGGCCGCTTGTGCGCCGTTTATTTTAAATCGCACGGTAGACTTTAAAACCCCGCGTACCGGTTCGATGTTATAATCTCAGCCATCGGTTTAAAATCGGACGGTCCACGTCAACCCCGCATTATAAAGACTGGAGTTCTTACGTGCTACCCCCTGGGGTTCTCTGGAATTTAGAGCTAGCCCCGGAAACTTCAGATCTAGTCCCTGGAACTCCAGAAAATCATGTAAATTCATTTAAAAATCAGTTTTAGCCCCTGGACTTAATAGAAATTAGGAAAAACACCTCTGATAAGTGTAGCTAGACCCCTGGAAATTATGAAAATAATATTATAGACCCTGTAATGGGGTGAGTTCATTATTTTAGCCTTGTTTAGTATGTAATTTAGAAAATTGAATATGTAACTAGTGTTTAAAAATTAAAAAGGGGGACAAACATAATTGTCAAAATTAATTAAAAACTTTCTCAGCACTTAGAAAACTTTGGAGTGAGATAAAAGTATATTTTTGGGCTGAAATAAATCTGTTTCATCTATTATTCACATTTATTAGTATAGGGACACATTTTTAAGTAAAGAATAGTTATAGAAAAATAGGGAAAATAATTATGAAATGGTCTACATCAGAAGCCAAGGTCAAAATATGATTTTAAATTATTTAGGACCAGAACCTATTCTGTTTAGGTGATGTGTATTACTAGTTTAATAATAAAATGCACAATTATGTATAGGAATATAAATCTGAAAATATAGCAACTAGTAAATGATAAATGGAGTTTCTAAAATCCAAAGAGTTCAGTTTAGGGTTGATAGAAGTTGTAAAGGCACATATGGAGAAGAAAAATACTTTCCATACATACTTGGTAGTTTAATATAATGAATTTATTTAAAACTGAAACACAACACATATAATGGTGAATGAATTTCATAAATGTGAATGTGTGGTTTGTATGAAGTGTAAGTGTGAACTATGTCTTATGGATTGTTGTTTTTCTTTTGCTATGTGTGATGGTATGAAGTAGAACCTGTTCAAGAACAAGTTATTCATTTCCAAGACCAGGAATACCCATTTCAAGAGCAGCAAGAAGGAGGCAAGTGTCCTTGACCACTTTGATCCTATGCTAGGATGTGTAGATAGAATTATTTGCATTGTCAAATGAAATATGAAACCCATGCTAGGAAAGTTTCCCTAGAATTGCATTACCTTGTTTCCTTGTAGCTTGGGTTGGGATTTATTTTGTCACGTCATTTATTTCCATGCATATGCTTAGCCATGCTTAGAATGGGATATTTGGGACATGAGATCATCAGTTTATTATACCATACTCTTGAATGAGCTATTGCGAGTTATGTAGAGGTAGGGATCAAGGCAAGTTGGATGTTTTGGTTGTGTGCTGGGTGCACGAGACTTGGGTTTGTGTTTAGTACTTGCCTGGATCCTAAGGACCGGTTCATGGAGCATGTAACCCGGCTTTACAGTGCCAACCACATGCTGAGATGGGGCAGCTTAGCCAATTAATTAGGTGTATCCCCGGCGTAGTATGGGTGTGTTGGATGATGCGGGGAATAGGTGTCAGCTGGACTACCATATGAACCGCAAGGCTCAAGAGGGGGCCACTGCAGCGGGGTTGGAGCCTCTTGTATGCTGTTAGGGGTGAAACCTCAGTGGGCCCACGCTCGTCGGCAATCCCTTTGTAAAGGCTTCGTAGTGATCTCCTGGCTGCACACCTGGGAAGTGTGAATGTGGATCGTAGCCACTGGCATAATGGAGGTTCTTTTAGTCCACCCGGCAACGGGGGATGAAATCACTACTTGTGGGTACAGTGGTACAAACTCTGCAGAGTCAAAACTGTCTTGACAGCCGTGCTCACGGTTAAGAGCGGCCTGGACTTATTCGTGATTAGAGGATTGATGGTTTTGGAAGTTAAGCGGGGAGCTTAACATTGGAAATGTTGTTATGGTTATTGGATTATGATGATGGGATGGGAGATTGGGACCATTTCACCTGTGTAGTAATGTAGGTGCTTAATAAGCTAAGGTGATAGGTATTAATTGCGTAGTGCTTTAACCATGAGTTCAACCTCTCCTTGTTCTAGCCATGCATGATATAATTTTCCCACACTTGCTGAGTACCGTTGGTACTCAACCTTGCATATTTGTTGGTTTATATTGCTGCTCAGGTCAAGAAAATGAGGTGGTGTATAATGACCAAGATTTTGGACCCGAGGAAGGCTTTTAGGTTCATGAAGACCCCCGGGCAACGCCTGTGATGGAGCCCCAAAGAATAATATTCCGCTGCTAGTTTATTTACTTGTGATGAAGCATTAGTGTCCATTGAGACATTTGCGATGTAAGACTTATTTATATTCGACACCTGGCTTGTAATAAATGATGCTTCACTATTTGTCATCACATGTATGAGAAAATGATCCTGGCATACATGTGATATTCACTTGGTTGTTCTTTGGAAAAACCGGGTGTGACAAATGTCATCGACATATATTTGGCACACAAAGAGATAATTATCTACATTCTTTGTGAGGAGTGTATAATCTGCCTTGCCTATCTTAAAGCCGTTATCAATGATAAAGTCTCTAAGACACTCATACCAAGCTCTAGGAGCTTGTTTGAGGCCATAGAGAGCTTTATGCAATTTAAACACATAGTTAGGATATTCTTGATCTTCAAAGTCGGGTGGTTGCTCCATGTACACCTCCTCCTTGATTGGACCGTTTAGGAAGGCACTTTTCACATCCATTTGATAGAGTTTAAAATCATGGTGAGTAGCATAGGCTAATAGAATTCGAATGGACTCAAGCCTAGCTAAGGGAGCAAAGGTTTCATCGAAATCCAAACCTTCGACTTGAGCATATCTGACACGATCCCACGGTCTTGTCGAGCCAGGATCACGCTGAGGGGTGCTGCGTTGCACAGCACCGTATAACACACGTCAAAGGTACAAAGCGGAAGCGAAATTTTTTTACATAAACAAGTTTATGAACATGTTTACAACAAATTAACTTCAGTCTACACTCATGGGCGTAGACTAAGAATCAAGTGCACGTTCAGCCCTTGAACGTGTCCTTGCTAGCACACACACACACACACTAACTCTGCGGCGTGCACGAGTCCCACTCGACGGGGTTCCCCTCCTGGGCTACCGTCTCCTCTTCGGGAGTCCCTTCCTCATAGAACCCTGCAAAAGCTTCAAACACAAGCAGTGAGCATGAAGGCTCAGCAAGTCTGACCCGTCTTACCTAAACATGGAACTTCTACATGAGGGTTGATGGGTACTGTAAAAGCCCAAGAAAAGGGACTTGCAAAAAACTTTTCTGCACCTCACAACACAACAGTTTTGTTGTGGGTAGATTGTGAAATATTGTGAAGAGCAAGTGACCTCCATCAAAGGAGTGATTAGAAGGGAAAGTCTTCACTTTCACAGAGTAGGGTTTATACACATATGATCACACATTGGAGGGAAATTTCAAACTGTTGCATTCAACTTCATGATTGCAGCAGCTAAAACAAGGAGTAAAGGGCATACTTGGATTCCTCAGGTTCAAATTAGTAGGGAGGCAGAGTCTCAATAATTTTTGAAAGGGTTTGCTACCCAATGGTCCAAAAAGGAGCCAAATAGGCAAGAATTCAAATATACATTTGAATTTGAGGGAAACTTGTCCAATCATGCAAATGTGGCTCAGTTTGAGACTTCAAACATTTGAATTACTCATTTGCCAAAAATGTGGAGATCTTTTGGGGCAGAGGGGAGCTGTGGGGCCCACTGGTCAGTGAGAAGAGAGGGGAGAAACTTACTGCCTAAGTTAATCGGTTCCACAGTTCACACTCGAGCGAGTTGTGTTTCGCCCACCGGCTGCCACCGCACGGACGACCAACGACCGAAGCACCTCCCGAGCTGTTTAGGGGATCGATGTCTCTCCATTCTTACCCCCTCCACCGAGCGCTCAGCGGCCACACTGCCTCCCAGCCGACGCTGAGCGAACCTCGTGTCTCCTCGGCGATAAACACGACCGCATAGAGGCGCGCCGTCGGTTTACCGCCGCCCGGCTGCTCCACCCCGTGGCACGACGTGCTAAGCTTCCCCACAACACCTCCGGACGTCCTTGAGTGTGGAAGAAGCAAGGACCGGGCGCTAGCTCCGTCGGGACATCGGCGTCGAGCCGATCTTCTTCCACAGCGCCGGAGAAAGCCGCCGCGACAAGGTCACGTCGCCCGGCCACCACAGAGCCCCTCCCATCAAGTGGCAAAAGCAAAAAGGTGCGCCAGTAACCCTTCTCGTTTCACATCCATGCCGGCAGCGTGTCACAGACCGTGCTGGCCGGAATTTCAGTTCTTGCGCAAGCATGTGATATAGCCCGGTTCGGGTAAATCGGCAAATTCGCCTCACCCACCGAACCACTCCTCCCCAGACCTAGAAACTCAGTTGTAGACATCCGTGGGGGCACGTGGGATCAAGAACTAGGAAGAACCATCGAAGAAAACCTCAGTTCTTTGAGTTTTTCCAGTTTTCACCGAAATCGCCCTAGGTCGCACGGTGAGCCCCTAGTTGCCGACGTTTCTCGCGAGACCAGAGCCCGGTACGTTGCTCCTTAGGTCATGGTGATGCTGTAGGAGCTAACGGGAGCCAGGTAGGGGCCAGGAAAGTGCTCTACGATGCCGCCGGAGTAGAGAAAAGCTCTGTCACCGTCGCGGGCATAGCTCCGGTCGTTATCAAGCTCCGGTGAGGGTGCCAGCGTGTTCAGCGCGTGAAAGTATGCCCAGGCGGCGAGTTTCCGGCCGGGAGGCAGTCGGGAAGCCAGTTCCGGCGAGCTGCCGAGGTTTGCCGGCGAGGGGGCGGCGCGGGAAAAAGGGCGGGCGCGAGGAAGAAGACGAGCCGGCCGGGCCCGCTCGTCAGTCCCTCGCGGCACAGTGTGGGGATCTTCTGTTACACCGGATCGGCTGTGAACACGCGGAAGATAATCCTGTGGCCCCGTGTGGTGCAGCCGAGGTGATGACACGTGGGAGCCGGGCCCGCTGTCAGAAATTTGAACTTTCCCGGTTAATTCGAATTCCAGAAATCCCTCAAACTTTAGAGCTCCATAACTTTTGCTAGGAAGATCCAAATTTAGTGATTCAAATTGGGTTGGATTCATCTTGCCTAGCTCTGTCCAGACATACAACCCAATTTGTATGAAACCCATTAATTAATTCTGGAAAATTCTTTAAAGCTTTTCAGCAAAAGAATTTTAGAGGGAGTTTGGTTCATCCAAAAATCCCCAAATTTTGCCAGAATGTTCTTTGGGACATTAGTAAACCCCTGTAAAAGGTTCAGACCATTTGGAGTTGATTTGGTCAGAGCAATTCAAATTGGAAGGTGCTGTGTTCATTTGAATATAGAAACATTTTCAGAGAATTTCCAAAACTTGGAAATTCAATTCTGGGCAAACCTTGACTCCAAAAATGCTAGGAAAATTCATGCAAACTCTAGGAGCTATAATTGAAATTGTAGTTCACTAAGTTGGGTATGAACAGGGGTATTACCTCAGAATAAATTCTTCCTTGCTGATCTGCCAAGAGAATTTTTGTGAGCAAACCACTCCATGAAAAGTGCTAATGTTTGGTCCAGAGAGTTTTCTTGTGACAAGGAACTCACACAAAAATTCTCAGCTCCATTGGAGCTCTAGATCACCCCTGTCCTGTGTAACCACTTAAGGGATTAAGGTGGAAAGGGGGGGGGAAACCACTTAGCATTTAACCATGTGATTAAGTCCAAGCCAAACCACCAACACCAGTTCATCTTTAAATTCTTAAACAAAGTTCCAGGTGATAGAGGCTGGTTATTAGAACTAATAGTAGAAGTCTTACTCTAAAACTCACCTGTGCATCTAAATTAACATGTAGTATTTCATTAACGTGTAGCCGTGGAAGAAGAGACTCCGGAAGTGCTGGACTTCCTTCTTCCGGACGAGGAACTGACTACTGACCAGCAGCAACAAGGCAAGCCCCGGTTTGCATTAACCCTTTTTAAAAGCTTTACTTTGTTTACATGTGTCATATGAAGTATGTATGTGCATTAGGTATAGGATGAATGAAACCCCACTTGCATAACCAAAGGTTCCTAAAAGAGTGAGGGTAGTGTCAAGGACCTCGAGTAGACAGGCTATGCTTAATGAGTCATAGGACTTTGGTACAAGTCGAGTAGTTGGAATCTACTCGCGAGATAGGCATTGGGACACACGGGTTCGGTTGAGTGATGTGAGATCACTTTAGTAATAAAAATGAGACTAGGCAGGGGCTAGGGCGCAGCAAGAGGAAGTCTTGTGTGCGCAGCCCTGTCCGTGTCGATTGAGGACAGATCCGTGTGCGGCCCTGCTGAACAAGTATTGAACGTACCGAAGGCATATCGGATATATGGGCCCCGATAAACCGATGTAGCCTAAACCTCCGGGCGTCGAGGCATAGCACACCGATTTATAGGTGTAGGTTGAGGGCAGCAAGGTGGAAATCTGCCAACGGGCATAGAGAGATGCTCCGTGTGGGGAACCTCCTGCTCGTTTCGGTGCGACCGGTTCGACGTTTGGGCTGTTGGGTGAAAGGTTGTCCCGTACGACATCGAGTGAGCGTGCTGTGCAGCTCCACGGGTGGGCGTATGTGACGTGCTCTTTGGGTTTCCCTGCAGGTGTATATCGAGTCGATTCGCCGTCCCTCGCGGTGACGAGTACTGCTTGTTCACTGCGTCGTAACGTAGACTAATGGATGAAATATGTTGATTCAATGATGCTGATTGATATAATTGTATTGCTACATGTGTGCCACCAAATACTGCTTACTAAATTTAAGATTTCCTGAACTGTTAACTTGTTGCTAAAAGATGAACTAAGGATGAACTTGCAGGCGTGTCGTTTTGGCTGAAATGTTACTAACCTATGCCTTGGTATACCTCATGTAGAGTTTCATGCTTAGGTGAGTCGGTTAAGCCTTGCTGAGCCTTCGTGCTCATGGTTGCTGCTTAAGTGTTTTTCAGGTGAAGAGCCACCCACGGACTCGGAGTACGAGTCCACCGGCGAGGGTTACCCTCCGTCGGGGACCACGGCTGAGTGGGAGTCGTACACGCCGCGCTGAGCTGAGACGTGCAGCTAGTGTGGGTTGCCCTAGGGCTGGGCAACCGACTTTTGCTAGATAGGCGGGCGTGAGTTGTACAAAAGAAACTTCCGCTGTGTAATAAAGACCATAGTTTGTAACTGAGAAATGTGCTACCTTGTACATTCAGTTTGTTTTTCCCATGTATATATTGTGTTCTTATGACGTGTGCTGTCGGGTGTCGCATCGCGCGGCACCACCCTCTGCGATCCTGGAAGAGCGGATCCCGGTCCGCCACAGCCTGGTATCAGAGCTGCAGTGGGGATAGCACAGTACTAAAGGACTGCATTATGGGAAAAACTTAGGTATACGGTGAGGATTCGGTAGTTGCCTAAGTAAGGACTATATTAGCATAGTTACTTAAAGTGGCAAAGACTAACTTATGTGTTATAATTCTGAATTTCAATTATGTAACGACGCACCTACGCTATGGTAAGTATGGTAAGGAACGCCACCGAAAGCGGTTCAATTTCGGTTAGCTCTCCCTGACGAGGAACGTGGTTCAGGGATTGATCTCACAGCTTGGTGTGAGATGTCAATATGAATCTCTTGGACTCTTCATGTCCCTGAGTTCATATGAAACGCTGATCCCTAGCATGCATTAGGCAAGTAAGCGGAGACCCCATCGCGTGGTCAGTAACGCGAGAGTGTGTTCGTCTGGAAATAGCCCAGGAGGACATACGCAGCGCATGCCATCGGCGTGCCCTGCAGGGCAGTAGGTGGTATTTGTTGGGTTGATAACATTCCCAACCGTGACGACCCGTTCATGACATACTCGGGTTCCCCGTCGTGTGGTGTTGAAACACGATCACGTGCCTTGAGACGTGACTTAGCTCAAGGACGGCCGTATGACAATGATACGGGCGTTTGTATTTACTTTTAGATATGGAACTGCCTGAAATGAACAAACTTTGAGTGCACCATCATTGTGTGGTCTTCTGCAGGTACTAACCACGTATGTATCCGTGTAGAAAACGTGTGCGAGAGACCGTTTAGTGCCACACTCGAGACGTATATACCGGTATGATCCGGTTAGGATTTTCTTTTGTGAGGAACGTAGTACCGAGACATTGTAGGCATATGCATGAGTATAATGATAACAAAGAATTATAACCTATAGGTTCAACATTTAGGACCCTGGTTGGGTATAAGAATGGGATAGTGATGATTGTAGTTCCAAAAAGACTGAAAAACAGAGTGCTCTGTTTTGGGCAGCATGTTTGCTGATCTTCAACAGGGCGTAACTCACCGGTCTTTTAGACGAGAGAGGTGTGCTACATAGCTCTGGAAAGGTATTGAAGTACTCTACAACTTTGTTGTAGACTGCCAGAGCTGAAACTCACCTTAAGATGGCTTAAAGCCCAGAGAAATGTAAACTGTCCAGAACCAGGGCAGAGTAAATCATCCTCTGAACTGATCTGTTTTTCAAATATAACTCCCAGTAGAAAAATCAAAAATTGTCATATAATACATCCTTAGAAAGAGTAGAAGATGTGTGACATCTTTGCAATTCAAAGTTTCTGAAGTTTCAGCACAGAATTTAGTGGGGATCAGGGTTGAAAACAGTCACTTCCAAGGGAGGTGCTGTTAAAATTCTTCCAGAAATTCTGCTAACTTTGAATTAGCATAACTTTTTAATCAAAGCTGATCTGGGGGCAAATGAGTACTCGTTGGAAAGATACTGAAGTTAACTTGAACTTTGGTATTCAACTTGAGTCATGAAAATACACAGAACCAGATTAAAACTGGAATAGGTAGAAACTGGTCATTCTGACAGAAGAATGACAGTTGAGCTTATTGGAGAGGGTGTTGTACCCTAAGGGTGGTATGCGTGATGACAACGCAATAATAATGTCTCGTAGAGACCAAACCCAGTTATGGTGAGCTTCCAAAGAGGGGGTTCATCAAGTTGGATTAAACTAACTTGTGTTTGGTCTGGTAATGGTGTAGCTTGTGCAAAGTTATTACATTATCTACTTACGAGATATTTCGCATGTTTGGTTGTCATAATGTTTTTACGCCCAGTTCTATTGGACTGCATGCAAAATGTTGCGGGACTGATGTTTAATGTCGTATGGTTGCAGATGGTTCGTACTAGGACCACGCACGAGGTTGGTGGCTCTAGCCAAGATGGAGGCGATGACTCCCAGCCACCGGCCTACGACAGCACCCCGTAGCAGCAGCCACCACCGCCGCCTCCGCTTACTCTAGCGGAGGTGATAGCGGCATTGGTGGGAGGTCGTGAGGAGCAGACCGACCTGCTCCGCACGATCGTGCAGAATACGTCCCAGGCGGGAGGACGTCAAGAGCGAGGGCCTCGCGAGCCCCGCGAAGTGTCGTACTCGGATTTCATGAGTACGCACCCTCCAGTGTTCACCGAAGCTGAAGAACCACTGGAGGCGGACAACTGGCTGCGGACTATCGAGTCCAAGTTCGAGCTGCTCCAGTGTACGGAGCGGCAGAAGACGCTGTTCGCAGCACAGCAGCTCCACGGTGCCGCTGGTGCGTGGTGGGCGAATTGTGTCGCCTCACGTCCGGCTGGCCATGCCGTGGAATGGCAAGGGTTCCGGGAGGCGTTCCGCGCCTATCACATCCCTCCCGGAATAATGAAGAGGAAGTTCCAAGAATTTTTGGAACTGAAGCAGGGCGGGAGGAGTGCCCACGACTACTCCCGTGCCTTCAACCATCTGGCGCAGTATGCGTCAGACTACGTCTCCACGGAGGAGAAGAAGAGGGAGCACTTCTATCGGGGGTTGCACCCCGAAATGAAGACCCACCTCGTACAATGGAACCGCGGCACATTCAACGACCTAGTCAATGCCGCCATCATGCAAGAGGACGCTCAGCGGGAGTTAGCAGCTGAGCAGAGGAAGCGCAGCGCTCCACCTAGCAGCGGTGGGAGTGGCGCTCCCCAGAAGTACCGTATGGTGTATCGGACACCATCCGGGCAGCAGTGGCAACCACCGGCGCGACCGCAACGGTTTGGGGGACGTCCCTTTCAGGCACCTCCGTTCCGTCCGCCGATGCCACCACCAAGACAGCAACAGCAGACGGTACCCCGGGCGTTTCCACCGCCACAACGCGCCCCGGGTTTCCGTCCACCGATCAGCGGGGGACCGCCCCGTTTCACCTGCTTCACGTGTGGCCAGGCGGGCCACTTTGCGAAGGACTGTCCCCAGGGGCAGCAGAGCAGCGGGCAAGCCCAGCTCCAGGGCGGTGCTCGAGGCCGACCTCCGGTGAAGAAGGTTGGTCAGCGGACTGGAGGCGTCCGCAACCTCGACAATGAGGACGCCCCAGAGGGAGACAACGTGCTGGCGGGTACGTTTACTCTCAACAATCAAGCCATCGTCATATTATTTGATTCTGGTGCAACCCACAGCTTTTTAAGTGCATCCTATGTGGCTAAACATCAATTGCAAGTCTTCCCAACCGACTGCACTTATATGATATGCTCACCGGGAGGGAAGATTTCAGCTAATATGATGATTCCAAAGGCACCTCTGTGCTTAGGTGGGAAACTATATCCCACCACCTTGATAATCCTTATGGGACAAAAGATTGATGCAATCTTAGGGATGTCATGGCTACAATACCATGGCGCTGTCCTAGAGACTCGGACACGGACGGTTCACTTAAATTCTCCATTCCACCGTCCACATTCCATGGTATTAGACACGCCAATCCGGGAAGTTTTAGCAATTAATAATGCTGAAGTTCTCAAGTTAGAAGACATCCCCGTAGTCCGGGAGTATCCCGACGTGTTCCCGGACGATCTTCCGGGCATGCCACCTGAGCGGGATGTCGAGTTCAAGATCGAGCTCGCACCCGGGACTACGCCCATATCCCGGAGACCATACAAGATGGCTCCAAATGAGCTGGCGGAACTGAAAGAACAGCTCAATGATCTGTTGAGCAAGGGTTTCATTAGGCCGAGTTCCTCGCCTTGGGGATGCTCGGCGCTATTTGTAAAGAAGAAGGATGAAACCCTGAGGCTGTGTGTGGATTACCGGCCGCTCAACGCCGTCACCATCAAGAATAAGTACCCACTGCCCCGTATTGACATCTTGTTTGATCAACTGGTGGGGGCAAGTGTATTCTCAAAGATGGACCTTCGCTCTGGATATCACCAGATCAAGATCCGGGCGGAGGATATCCCGAAGACGGCGTTCTCGACGAGATACGGCTTATACGAATATCTCGTCATGTCATTTGGTCTCACAAATGCTCCAGCCCATTTCATGTATCTCATGAACTCGGTGTTCATGCCGGAACTGGACAAGTTCGTGGTAGTGTTCATCGACGATATCTTGGTTTACTCCAAGACAGAAGCCGAGCATGCCGAACACTTACGGATCGTTCTTCAACGATTGCGAGACCACAAGCTCTACGCCAAGTTCAGCAAATGCGAATTTTGGATCAGCCAAGTGCCATTCTTGGGACATACCATCTCAGCTGAAGGCATTGCGGTTAACCCAAGTAAAATAGAGCAAGTGTTGAAATGGAAAGCTCCCACTTCAGTCCATGAAGTCAGAAGCTTCCTCGGGTTAGCGGGATACTACCGGAGGTTCATTCTGAGTTTCTCCAAGCTCGCTAAGCCGATGACAGAGTTGCTGAAGAAAGGGACAAAATATGTTTGGAACACGGCGTGTGAAGGAGCGTTCCGAACACTGGTGAAGCATCTCACAACAGCCCCGGTATTAGCTCAGCCGGATACAACAAAGCCCTTCGACGTGTATTGTGACGCGTCCGGTATTGGGCTCGGCTGCGTGTTGATGCAGGAAGGACGTGTGGTCGCTTATGGCTCACGCCAACTTCGGAACCATGAGCAGCACTACCCGACTCACGATCTTGAACTTGCTGCCGTGGTGTTGGTGCTGAAAATGTGGAGGCACTATCTCCTGGGGAACTTGGTGCATCTCTACACCGACCACAAGAGCTTGAAATACATTTTCACCCAGAAGGAGCTGAACATGAGGCACAGGAGGTGGTTAGAACTGATCAAAGATTATGAGATTGAGATCCATTACCACCCCGGCAAGGCGAATGTGGTTGCCGACGCGCTGAGTCGGAAATCACATGTCCATCACCTCACCATTACACCGGTGGAGGAGGAAGAGCCAAGTTTATACTTGGATCCTTATGGATCGCTGTACAACCTTGCCCTCGTCCCTACTATTAGGGAGGACATCATTGCAGCTCAGAAAAATGATAAAGGCATGGCACATCTCCGGAGACGAATTGACAATGGGGAGATCAAATGTCTCCGGAAAGATGGTGAGGGGACGTTGTGGTTCAATGACCGCATAGTCGTACCCCGAGATATTGAGTTGAGGAAAAAGATCCTCGATGAAGCTCACTTGTCCAAATACTCCATTCATCCGGGCAGCAACAAAATGTACCAAGATTTGAAAAAGAAATTTTGGTGGACACGGATGAAGCGGGAGGTAGCTAAGTACGTATCCGAGTGCGATACGTGTAGACGAGTGAAAGCTGATCACATGAAGAAATCAGGGCTGCTGCAACCCCTGAAGATCCCGGCATGAAAAATGGGAAGATGTGAGCATGGATTTCATTGTGGGATTACCCCTAACAGCCAACAAGCATGATTCCATATGGGTAATCGTTGATCGGTTAACCAAGACGGCTCACTTCATTCCGGTGAATACACGTTACAATGCTGGCAAATATGCGGAGCTATACATAGCGAAGATTCTATGCCTATACGGGGTACCCAAGACCATTGTCTCAGATCGAGGTGCATTATTTGTATCTCGCTTTTGGGAGCAGCTACACGCTGCATTGGGTACTAAGTTGATCAGGAGCTCAGCTTATCACCCTCAGACAGATGGCCAGACAGAAAGGGTGAATCAAGTCCTGGAAGATATGTTGAGAGCATGTGCCATCCACCATGGTAGGAATTGGGATGATCACCTACCATTGGCGGAATTCTCGTACAACAACGGTTATCAGGCGAGTATCAAGATGGCACCCTATGAAGCTCTCTACGGTCGTAAATGCCGCACCCCATTAAATTGGTGCGAGTCCGGTGAAAGGGTCACATTCGGGGTTGATGTGGTGAACGACGCCGAGGAGCGCGTTCGGACAATTCAAGCCAATTTGAAGGCCGCTCAATCCCGACAGAAGAGCTACGCTGATAAGAGGCGTAGGCCATTGCACTTTGACGTTGAGGAACACGTGTACCTCCGCGTGTCTCCGATGAAGGGCGTGCACCGGTTCGGTGTGAAGGGGAAGCTCGCTCCCCGTTTCCTTGGACCCTACGCTATCACCGAGAAGTGTGGACCAGCAGCGTATCGATTGGAGCTACCGGCATCTCTGGCTGGTGTCCATGATATTTTCCATGTTTCGCAACTGCGAAAATGCTTGAAGCATACAGCTGCTGTTCCTACCAAAGACATCGGCGGGCTGAAACCGGATTTAACATATGATGAATATCCAGTGGGAATTCTTGATGAGAAAGCCAGGACCACACGCAGCAGAACGTTGTGGTTCTACAAAATACTCTGGAGCAACCACACCGCCGAAGAAGCGACGTGGGAGAGCGAGGAGTTCCTTCGCTCAAATTACCCGGAGTTCATGGCTTCTCAACACGGGTAAGTCCCTATTACATCGCTATCTCTTCTTTTATAATCTCGGGACGAGATTCTTTTAAGGGGGGAGGGATGTAAAAGCCCAAGAAAAGGGACTTGCAAAAAACTTTTCTGCACCTCACAACACAACAGTTTTGTTGTGGGTAGATTGTGAAATATTGTGAAGAGCATGTGACCTCCATCAAAGGAGTGATTAGAAGGGAAAGTCTTCACTTTCACAAAGTAGGGTTTATACACATATGATCACACATGGGAGGGAAATTTCAAACTGTTGCATTCAACTTCATGATTGCAGCAGCTAAAACAAGGAGTAAAGGGCATACTTGGATTCCTCAGGTTCAAATTAGTAGGGAGGCAGAGTCTCAATAATTTTTGAAAGGGTTTGCTACCCAATGGTCCAAAAAGGAGCCAAATAGGCAAGAATTCAAATATACATTTGAATTTGAGGGAAACTTGTCCAATCATGCAAATGTGGCTCAGTTTGAGACTTCAAACATTTGAATTACTCATTTGCCAAAAATGTGGAGATCTTTTGGGGCAGAGGGGAGCTGTGGGGCCCACTGGTCAGTGAGAAGAGAGGGGAGAAACTTACTGCCTAAGTTAATCGGTTCCACAGTTGAAACTCGAGCGAGTTGTGTTTCGCCCACCGGCTGCCACCGCACGGACAACCGACGACCGAAGCACCTCCCGAGCTGTTTAGGGGATCGATGTCTCTCCATTCTTACCCCCTCCACCGAGCGCTTAGCGGCCACACTGCCTCCCAGCCGACGCTGAGCGAACCTCGTGTCTCCTCGGCGATAAACACGACCGCATAGAGGCGCGCCGTCGGTTTACCGCCGCCCGGATGCTCCACCCCGTGGCACGACGTGCTAAGCTTCCCCACAACACCTCCGGACGTCCTTGAGTGAGGAAGAAGCAAGGACCGGGCGCTAGCTCCGTCGGGATGTCGGCGTCGAGCCGATCTTCTTCCACAGCGCCGGAGAAAGCCGCCGCGACAAGGTCACGTCGCCCGGCCACCACAGAGCCCCTCCCATCAAGTGGCAAAAGAAAAAAGGTGCGCCAGTAACCCTTCTCGTTTCACAGCCATGCCGGCAGCGTGTCACGGACCGTGCTGGCCGGAATTTCAGTTCTTGCGCAAGCATGTGATATAGCCCGGTTCGGGTAAATCGGCAAATTCGCCTCACCCACCGAACCACTCCTCCCCAGACCTAGAAACTCAGTTGTAGACATCCGTGCGGGCACGTGGGATCAAGAACTAGGAAGAACCATCGAAGAAAACCTCAGTTCTTTGAGTTTTTCCAGTTTTCCCCGAAATCGCCCTAGGTCGCACGGTGAGCCCCTAGTTGCCGACGTTTCTCGCGAGACCAGAGCCCGGTACGTTGCTCCTTAGGTCATGGTGATGTTGTAGCAGCTAACGGGAGCCAGGTTGGGGCCAGGAAAGTGCTCTACGACGCCGCCGGAGTAGAGAGAAGCTCTGTCACCGTCGCGGGCATAGCTCCGGTCGTTATCAAGCTCCGGTGAGGGTGCCAGCGTGTTCAGCGCGCGAAAGTATGCCCAGGCGGCGAGTTTCCGGCCGGGAGGCGGTCGGGAAGCCAGTTCCGGCGAGCTGCCAAGGTTTGCCGGCGAGGGGGCGGCGCGGGAAAAAGGGCGGGCGCGAGGAAGAAGACGAGCCGGCCGGGCCCGCTCGTCAGTCCCTCGCGGCACAGTGTGGGGATCTTCTGTTACACCGGATCGGCTGTGAACACGCGGAAGATAATCCTGTGGCCCCGTGTGGTGCAGCCGAGGTGATGACACGTGGGAGCCGGGCCCGCTGTCAGAAATTTGAACTTTCCCGGTTAATTCGAATTCCAGAAATCCCTCAAACTTTAGAGCTCCATAACTTTTGCTAGGAAGCTCCAAATTTAGTGATTCAAATTGGGTTGGATTCATCATGCCTAGCTCTGTCCAGACATACAACCCAATTTGTATGAAACCCATTAATTAATTCTCGAAAATTCTTTAAAGCTTTTCAGCAAAAGAATTTTAGAGGGAGTTTGGTTCATCCAAAAATCCCCAAATTTTGCCAAAATGTTCTTTGGGACATTAGTAAACACCTGTAAAAGTTTCAGACCATTTGGAGTTGATTTGGTCAGAGCAATTCAAATTGGAAGGTGCTGTGTTCATTTGAATACAGAAACATTTTCAGAGAATTTCCAAAACTTGGAAATTCAATTCTGGGCAAACCTTGACTCCAATAATGCTAGGAAAATTCATGCAAACTCTAGGAGCTATAATTGAAATTGTAGTTCACTAAGTTGGGTATGAACAGGGGTATTACCTCAGAATAAATTCTTCCTTGCTGATCTGCCAAGAGAATTATTCTGAGCAAACCACTCCATGAAAAGTGCTAATGTTTGGTCCAGAGAGTTTTCTTGTGACAAGGAACTCACACAAAAATTCTCAGCTCCATTGGAGCTCTAGATCACCCCTGTCCTTCGTAACCACTTAAGGGATTAAGGTGGAAAGGGGGGGGGGAAACCACTTAGCATTTAACCATGTGATTAAGTCCAAGCCAAACCACCAACACCAGTTCATCTTTAAATTCTTAAACAAAGTTCCAGGTGATAGAGGCTGGTTATTAGAACGAATAGTAGTAGTCTTACTCTAAAACTCACCTGTGCATCTAAATTAACATGTAGTATTTCATTAACGTGTAGCCGTGGAAGAAGAGACTCCGGAAGTGCTGGACTTCCTTCTTCCTGACGAGGAACTGACTACTGACCAGCAGCAACAAGGCAAGCCCCGGTTTGCATTAACCCTTTTTAAAAGCTTTACTTTGTTTACATGTGTCATATGAAGTATGTATGTGCATTAGGTATAGGATGAATGAAACCCCACTTGCATAACCAAAGGTTCCTAAAAGAGTGAGGGTAGTGTCAAGGACCTCGAGTAGACAGGCTATTCTTAATGAGTCATAGGACTTCGGTACAAGTCGAGTAGTTGGAATCTACTCGCGAGATAGGCATTGGGACACACGGGTTCGGTTGAGTGATGTGAGATCACTTTAGTAATAAAAATGAGACTAGGCAGGGGCTAGGGCGCAGCAAGAGGAAGTCTTGTGTGCGCAGCCCTGTCCGTGTCGATTGAGGACCGATCCGTGTGCGGCCCTGCTGAACAAGTATTGAACGTACCGAAGGCATATCGGATATATGGGCCCCGATAAACCGATGTAGCCTAAACCTCCGGGCGTCGAGGCATAGCACACCGATTTATAGGTGTAGGTTGAGGGCAGCAAGGTGGAAATCTGCCAACGGGCATAGAGAGATGCTCCGTGTGGGGAACCTCCTGCTCGTTTCGGTGCGACCGGTTCGACGTTTGGGCTGTTGGGTGAAAGGTTGTCCCGTACGACATCGAGTGAGCGTGCTGTGCAGCTCCACGGGTGGGCGTACGTGACGTGCTCTTTGGGTTTCCCTGCAGGTGTATATCGAGTCGATTCGCCGTCCCTCGCGGTGACGAGTACTGCTTGTTCACTGCGTTGTAACGTAGACTAATGGATGAAATATTATGATTCAATGATGCTGATTGATATAATTGTATTGCTACATGTGTGCCACCAAATACTGCTTACTAAATTTAAGATTTCCTGAACTGTTAACTTGTTGCTGAAAGATGAACTAAGGATGAACTTGCAGGCGTGTCGTTTTGGCTGAAATGTTACTAACCTATGCCTTGGTATACCTCATGTAGAGTTTCATGCTTAGGTGAGTCGTTTAAGCCTTGCTGAGCCTTCGTGCTCATGGTTGCTGCTTAAGTGTTTTTCAGGTGAAGAGCCACCCACGGACTCAGAGTACGAGTCCACCGGCGAGGGTTACCCTCCGTCGGGGACCACGGCTGAGTGGGAGCCGTACACGCCGCGCTGAGCTGAGACGTGCAGCTAGTGTGGGTTGCCCTAGGGCTGGGCAACCGACTTTTGCTAGATAGGCGGGCGTGAGTTTTACAAAAGAAACTTCCGCTGTGTAATAAAGACCATAGTTTGTAACTGAGAAATGTGCTACCTTGTACATTCAGTTTGTTTTTCCCATGTATATATTGTGTTCTTATGACGTGTGCTGTCGGGTGTCGCATCGCGCGGCACCACCCTCTGCGACGGACACGAGGTAAAATCATTTGCAAAGGACTCGCCTAATTAGTAGAACCTTACTTTTAAGTTTTAGCAGCAGGTTGTGGAGAACCTTACGCTAAGGCACATGAGAGAGCCGCAATCAAACAAGAAACGCATTTCTCTCATGTACTTTGCCCAAAGTTGAAATGAACTTTAGTTAGCTCTAAACTACAGCAATTCATTAGCAATCAAGTCCACCTTTCAATCAGCAACATTTTTAACATGTAACTAACCTGTTCTTTCTACGTCACGGTACAGTGAACAAGTGGTACTCACTGACCGTGAGGGACGGTGATTATAATCGATTTACACCTGCAGGGTTACCCGAACAACCCGTCACGTACGCCCGTACTCGATGTTGCCTACAACAACCATCACGGACGCCGTACGCAACCACCTTTCGCCCGTCAGCCAAATATTGAACCGGTCCCATCGTCCCGAGCAAGAGGTCTCTGCACGCGCATCTCCGTGCCGCTAGCCGATTTACACCTCGAGCTCTGAACCTATCCTTTGAACGACGGGCAATGCCTCAATACCCAGCTAACCGAGTTACATTAGTTTCTCGGTTTCCATATAGCCGGTAGGTCTTCGGTACTGTTCTAGCTTGTTCAACAGGCCCGCACACGGCTCGGTCCTCAATCGACACAAGCGGAGCTACAGCACACAGGCCCCAAAGTCCTGCTGCTCTTACCCTCCACTCGGTCTCATTTTCTTGCCATGTGTTTCATGTGCTATCACTACCCGAGTCGAGTGCCTCTAGCCTATGCTCGCGAGTAGTTCCAACTACTCGACTTGTACCGAATCCTACTCTATCCTAGCAATGCAGTAGCTAACGGGGTTTGCAATCCTAAACCCAACCCATGGTTCTCTTGGCTATGCAGTGGGGCTTCCAAACAAGACTCTAATGCAAAGAATAAAGTAAACAAGTATGTGCTCAAAACAATAAAAATTTGTAAAAAGGTTAATGCAAACCGGAGCTTGCCCTGCTGCTCTTGGTCGTAGGCTAGCTGTTCCTCCGGAGTAACGAAGTCTAGGACTTCGGGTTCCTCCTCGACCTTAGCGACTTCATGATAGAAGGAATACATGTATCAATTTAAATGCATTTGTATTGATTTTGAAATTGTGAAGTCTATAACCCTTGCTAGACAGACCCAATGATTGTGAAACTTCTACTGGGGCTTGGTTACAACCTAAACAGAGATTTGGTCAAGTTTTAGTTGCAGTAAAGCTCATTTGAGGCCTCCACAATTAATCATGTACTTGACTTAATTGAAGGCTTTTAGGGTGTTCTACGGATTTTTATGAAACAAACTATGACTTTCTGAAAACTAGATTTTCAGAGGGTTCTAATGGAGTTGGTCTCACTTAATTTGAAGGTTCCTAGCTAAAGTTATGAGCTAAACAATTTCAGACAAAATTCTGAAAATGTTTCTGAATATTTTCTATTTTCTTTGGAACAGTTCCACTAATCACACCATTAGGTGGATCAAATGAGCTCAAATGGATCTGACATTTTTATGGTAGTTCAGGGATATTTTGGTGAACATTCCAGCAAAATTTCAGTATTTTCCTCCACAGGATTCTCCAGTTAAAATTCCAAACATTTTAAAATTTGATGAATTAATTCTGGAGAATTAAGGGTTTTCATAAGTTGAAACTTGATTTGCTGGAAAGTACTCAGAGATCTGAATCCAGAAAAATTTGGTTCACTCAATTTGGAGCTTTCTAGCCAAAGTTATGAGGATTTGAAGTTTGAAGGAAATCTAAAAATCGGGGAGAAGTTTAAACTCGCGAGTGGGCCCCGGGGACACGCGTCGCACGTCGAGGCGACAGCACACCGTGGCCCACAAGGATTTTGCGCGCCAGCACACCCTATCCCGGCCGCAGCCCGATCCCGATTCAAAATATCGGCCGCTGACAGCTGGGATCCACCCCTTTCTTCAACCTCGCGACGCCCGCGCTCCACCGCTGAGGGACCTCGCCGGAGAGCTCGCCGCCGGCTTCTGTACAGCTCCAAACTTCACAACTTTGACCGCCTCTGCCTACTTTCACTCTGGGAACAGGATTCTGGGGTCAGCTACTCATGACAATGCCCGGTGCATGGTCGGCGATGAGCTGCCACCTTGGAAAGACTTCAGCCATGTCGGCTGACTTCCCTAGCACCTCAACTACTCGAGGAACCGGTCGGGAAGCATCAGTGGACCTCAGGGAAGGTCGACATGAGCTTGAGGCAGCTCGCGGAAGGCCCGAAGTAGGTCCTCACCGTGCGCCCGATGCCTCCCGTTTATTCCGCCATTGGTAAACCTCGAATTACGCCGGGTACAGAGATTCTCCGGCCAAGGGTTGTGAAGGCAACTTGTGCGTTACCGTGTCTAGTTTGTGTGGGAGCGGATTGAGGCCACTAATCCTTTCTAGAGCACGAATTCGACAGAATCGCACCCGAAGGTCGTTCTGCACACCGAAAGGGGAAAACTGGAAATTCGCCGCCGGTGAGCAATCACTCGGGCTGTGGCTCTGTGGTGAGCAGCACCGGTCACCAGCGCGTCCAAGGGTGCCTTGGCTCGGGCGTGACAACGCCCTGGTTGGGCTGTCCATGGGAGCCCGAGGTGCGGCGGTTCTAAGTCACCGAATTGATCTTTGGGCACAGCCGAGATCAATCGGTTTCAACTGAATTCTAGCAGCGGGGAAGACGGAGGAAGGTCTCTAGTACCTTGCCGGGGCTCTGGAGGGGACGGAGGTAGCTGTGATCGGCGCTCTTCGATCGATTCCGAGCTGCGGAAAGTTTCGGCCGGTGCTGAGTTCTTGCGGGGGAAGAACGGGTGATGCTTCGGCCGAGGAGGGGGGGGGCGCCTTAAGAAGGCTCTGCACCGCCTCATGCCCGCACGTGGGCAAGCAGCTGCTGGCGCGGCGGCTTCCCTCGGTGGCGACCGCATCGGCGGCGCGGTTAACCGAGTGAGAAAAGTCTCAGTCGGTTTGATTTTAAGTAGAGGCTGACATGTGGGTCCCACTCCCCATTTTAACCTCTGAAATTTACTCCTAATCACTGTTGTAAACAGTGAACCCCATACTACCCCTGGAAATTCAAATTATTCACCCATGAGCCATTTGAATTGAGTAGAATTCAAATTGGGTTTGGTTTGAGTGAATTTCAGCACAAGTTCAGTTTTGAATTCAAATAAAGTTTGAATTTGTCCCACTTAGCTCATGTCAAGATCAACTCCAAATGGAGTGAAAATTGGTGTGTGAGCTCACAAAAATGTGCTGAGTAAGAATATGCCTCCCACTTTTAAATTCATGGGATAAAACAGTTTGAATTTGAATATGGTTTCAAACTGCCCTCTTTCTAACTATACCCAAAATGACCTCAAAAAGGTTTTGAATTTGGGTGAAACTTGGCATGGACATCCTTAGCAAAGTGTAGGAGTTTTCATATGTCCAGCCCACCTATATCACATGTGGGAAATACCACTTTTGCAATGTGTGAGTTTGTTCTCTAATGAGCATGTTGATGGTGGTTACTTGCTCTTCATTTGTGTTCATCATCTTTCCTCAAATAAGGTGTGTGGTGTTGTGATGAACATTTCAATTTTGTGTCAAAAACTGAGGCCCTTACATTCCTCCCCCCTTAAAAGAATCTCGTCCCAAGATTATAAGGTGAAAATGAGAGAGAGGACGGTGGAAAATTACAGGTTATGCAACGTGAAAAAGTCGGGGTAGTTAGCGCGAAGAAATTCTCTGCTCTCCCATGTCGCTTCGTCCATGGAGTGATTACCCCATAGAACCTTGTAGAACCACAACGTACGGTTGCGTGTGGTTCGGGCCTTTTCATCGATAATCTGCACCGGTTCCTCCCGATAGGTGAGATCCGGTTGCAGTTCTTCAATATCCTCCAGCTGAACGGTAGTTGATAGCTTAAGACACTTCCTCAGCTGGGAAATGTGAAAGACGTCGTGCACACCGCAAAGTGCTTCTGGTAATTGCAGCCAGTATGCCACTGATCCATATCTTTCGGTAATCTGGAATGGACCGATAAATCAGGGTGCAAACTTTCCTCTCACCCTAAATCTGTTTACGCCCTTCATTGGAGACACCCGTAGATATACGTGATCTCCAACTTCGAACTGTAATGGGCGCCTTCTCCGGTCCGCATACTGTGTCTGACGGGATTGAGCGGCTTTTAGGTTCGCTTGAATCAGTCGAACCTTTTCTTCAGCGTTGTTGACGAGGTCAATCCCGAAGGTAACCCTTTCGCCAGACTCACACCAGTTCAATGGTGTGCGGCATTTCCGCCCGTATAGCGCCTCGTAGGGCGCCATCTTGATGCTGGCTTGGTATCCATTGTTGTACGAGAACTCGGCTAACAGCAAGTGATCATCCCAATTCTTGCCGTGGTTGATAGCGCAAACTCGTAGCATGTCTTCTAAAATTTAATTTACCCGCTCGGTTTGTCCATCCGTCTGCGGGTGGTATGCTGAACTACGGATCAGCTTCGTCCCCAAGGCAGCGTGCAGCTGCTCCCAAAAACGGGACACAAACAAAGTGCCCCGATCCGATATGATAGTACGGGGTACGCCGTACAAGCATAGGATCCGTGAGATGTACAGTTCAGCGTACTTCTTGGCGTTGTAGTTGGTGTTGACCGGGATGAAATGGTCAATTTTGGTGAACCGATCGACGATCACCCACACAGAATCATGTTTCTGCAAGGTGGTGGGTAAACCGACGACGAAGTCCATGCTTACATCCTCCCACTTCCAGGCAGGAATGCCCAGTGGTTGTAGCAGTCCCGGTTTCCGCATGTGGTCTGCCTTCACCCTTCGACATGTATCAAACTCGGACACGTATTTTGCAGTCTCTCGCTTCATCCGTGTCCACCAAAACTTGCTTCTGAGTTCTTGATACATCTTGTTGCTGCCGGGGTGAATAGAAAATTTTGATAAGTGAACCTCATCAAAAAATTTCTTCCGTAACTCAGGGTTTCGGGGTACGACGATCCGGTCCTTGAACCATGTGACGCCGTCTCCGTTCTTCCGGAAACATTTCAGCTCCCCACTGTCTACACGTCTCCGCAAATGTGACATGCCCTTGTCATTCTTCTGGGCTGCCGCTATCTCTTCACGGATGGTGGGGATCAAAGCTAAGTTGTAGAGAGCTCCATGTGGAATCACATGTAGTGGTGGTTCGCTCTCTTCCAACAGTGTGATGGTCAGATTGTTGACGTGTGACTTGCGGCTCAGCGCATCCGCCACTATGTTTGCCTTACCCGGATGATAATGGATCTCTATTTCGTAATCCTTTATCAATTCTAACCATCTTCGTTGCCTCATGTTCAGCTCCTTCTGAGTGAATATGTACTTGAGGCTTTTGTGGTCGGTATATAAATGTACGAAGTTACCGAGTAGGTAGTGCCTCCACATCTTCAGTGCAAGTACCACGGCAGCGAGCTCCAAGTCGTGAGTTGGATAGTTTTGCTCATGGTTTCTAAGCTGCCGTGATCCATACGCGACCACTCTTCGGTCTTGCATCAGCACACATCCGAGCCCAATGCCGGATGCATCGCAGTACACATCGAACGGTTTTGTTGTGTCTGGCTGCGCCAAAACCGGTGCTGATGTCAGGTGCTTGACTAAAGCCTTGAATGCTGCTTCACATGTTGGACTCCAAACATATTTGGTAGCCTTCTTCCGCAGCTCTGTCATTGGCTTGGCAATCTTCGAGAAGTTCGGAATGAACCTCCGATAATATCCCGCGAGTCCGAGGAAACTCCGTACCTTGTGAACAGTTCTCGGGGATTTCCAATTCAGCACTTGAGTGATCTTGCTCGGGTCCACAGCGATACCCTCCGCTGAGATGATATGCCCGAGGAAAGGCACTTGCGATATCCAAAACTCGCATTTGCTGAATTTTTCGTATAACTTGTGATCCCGCAGCCGTTGCAAGACTATACGCAGATGTTTCTTGTCATCTTCCTCCGACTTGGAATATAACAGGATGTCGTCGATGAAGAACACGACAAACTTGTCCAGCTCCGGCATGAATACCGAGTTCATCAAGTACATGAAATGAGCTGGAGCATTGGTGAGGCCGAAGGACATGACCAGGTACTCATAAAGTCCGTACCTCGTCGAGAAAGCCGTCTTCGGAATGTCCTCAGCCCTTATCTTAATCTGATGGTACCCGGATCTTAAGTCCATTTTGGAAAAGATCTTTGCTTCGACCAACTGATCAAACAACATGTCGATCCGTGGCAACAGGTACTTGTTCTTGATGGTTACGGCATTTAATGGACGATAGTCCACGCAAAGCCGCAATGTCTCATCCTTCTTCTTGACAAATAATGCCGAACAGCGCCATGGCGAGGAGCTCGGCCTAATAAAACCCTTCTCCAGAAGGTCCGTGAGCTGAGTCTTCAGTTCAGCCAACTCCTTGGGCGCCATCTTGTACGGCCTTCGGGATATTGGCATGGTTCCCGGTGCAAGTTCAATCTTGAACTCCACCTCTCTATCGGGTGGCATTCCCGGCAAATCATCCGGGAATACGTCAGGGAACTCTCGGACCACTGGAATATCTTCCAATCTGATGGTTGTGGCTTGATAGACACTTGGAAGTTTTATTTCTGGACTGTCCAGAAATAATGAGTGAGAACCGTGCACCTCTGCGTTTAAGTGCACGACTCGAAGGACGGTGTCTAGAACAGCGCCGTGGCGGGTTAACCACGACATCCCTAGGATGACATCGACCTTCTGTCCCTCTAAGATTATGAGAGACGTGGGGTACACTCTACCCGCTAAGCATAATGGTGCTTTGGAAACCATTACGCTTGCTGAAATCTTCCCACCCGGTGAACAAATTAAATATTGGCTATCGGTGGGTAGTATTGGCAATCTGTGTTTAGCAATGAAAGCTTGGCTAGTAAAATTATGCGTGGCGCCTGAATCAAACAGTACTATAGTGGGATGCTGGTGGAGTTGGAACATACCCGCAAGGATTGGCTCGCCCTCCGGCACGTCCTCTATGGCAAGCTGGTGGACGGTGCCGGGCCTAGGGTTTGCCCGCCGCGCATTAGTAGGGTTCCGGGGTTGATTCCTCCCCGGAAACTGTGGTGCCACTCCGCCGCCTTGCCTCTCCGGGCAACTGCTCGCGAAGTGTCCTGGACAACCACACTTGTAACATGTGGCCGCTGCTGGTGTAGTGCTCGGGGGACGAAAGCCCGGCATGTGCCGCTGAGGTGCATACGCACGCGGCATCGTCCGCTGCTGCTGTTGTTGTTGCGGTGGTGGTACTGGCAGTGCCGGCCTGAATGCCGGTGAAGAGTACGGCTGACTGCGGAACGGCATCGACCGCTGTGGTGGCTGCCAGCGTGGACCTGATGGTGGGCGATTCTCCATCCGAAACTTCTGAGAAGGACCGCTTCCTTCTCCGCTGCTTTGCGGCGCGCTTCACTTTCGCTCCGCCGCTGCTAACTCCTTGCCGGAGTCCTCCTGAACAATCGCAGCATCAATGATGTCGTTGAGGCTGCCATGATTGAACATCGCCAACTTGTCCTTCAGGAGCGGGTTAAGCCCATGGTAAAAGTGGTCCCGCTGCTTCTCGTCTGTATCTGCGTGATACGACGCGTAGAGCGTGAGATCGTTGAACGCTCTGGAGTATTCCAGCGTGTTCCGGCTCCCTTGTTGCAGGTGTAAGAACTCCTGCGTCTTCCTCTTCATCAGACATGGCGGTATATGATAGGCCCTGAAGGCCGTCCGAAACTCCGTCCAGGTCATCACTCGGTCGGTGGGCTGTGAAGCACAGAAGTTGGCCCACCACGCGCTCGCGGATCCTTGGAGCTGCTGGACCGTGAACTGAGTCTTGCGCTGCTCGCTTATCTAGAGCAGCCCGAACTTCATCTCTATCGTGCGGAGCCAGTTGTCCGCGTCAAGAGGTTCATCCGCCCTTGAAAATACCGAGGGATGAGTCGCAGGATGTCGGAGTAGGAGCTCTGTTGACGCTCCTCACGGTCTTGACGTCTCTCTGGGCGAGACGTATTCGCAATTAGAGTTTGCAGCAACTCCTTGTGCTGCTGATGTGAACCCGCCATTGCCGCGACGATGGTCGGCCAATGTAACCGTTGGCAGTGGCGGTGTTTTCTGTTGCTGTTGCTGCTGCTGCGGTCCCGAGGAGTCCTCGGGAGGCTGTTGGGAGGTCTCTTCCCCTTGGCTAGTACCCCCAACATCAGGGTTGGCACGAGTACACGTCATTCTGAAATCCCAAAACAGCAGCAATTAGCACATGTCTTACTTAAAATTCCCTAAGCAACAGTAGGTATTGAAGTGACACATGATTAATTTGCACAACATTCACATATATTGATAAAGCATAAACTTTATACAAGATACATTATTCTCGGGTCTCCGAGAAGTCGTGCTTATGTCGTTACTACCTATACATACGCTACTGTCTACACGACATGTCACCGATTACAAAAGTTGGGTTACGCTACCCTAGCTGCCCTACTTGGCAACCGTAACCCCCTACTCGGAGTAGAACTCGACCTCCTGTGGGTCGTCATCCTCCGGTACCTCTGCTGGTGGCTCTGGATCTACCACCTCTTCTCCCATTCCGGGTTCTCCCATTGCTGGAAGACCCAAGACCACCGGTATGCCCAATACCGGAGGTACGAGATCCTGCAAAGCATGCACCTCGTCCATAGCCTGGTTGTAATCTTCTTCCCAGCCTTGCCCTTCCGCAATAGCGTCGTCCCGCTCTTGAGTAAGTTCCTCGTTCTGCTGGGTCAGATTCTGTACCAGTTCTTGCAACGCCGCGATGTCGACACGGCTTTTCCTCTTTGCCTTCTTCAGACGATGCAACTGATTGTGTTGTTCATTCAGTCGCTTGATCGTCGGAAGTAGTACATTGCGGAGTGCGCTGTAAGCACTCTCCAAATGGTCTCCACGGCTCGTACTCTCCTTGAGCTTTGTGGCGAGACGCTTCGTATGAACAGCTTGGCTGTCCATCACAGTGTTTCCCGCCCTCATCCGGAGGCTGAGATTTGCCTCCGCGGGGTTGTACCTTGGACAACTCGGATCTGTTGCCTCCCGGTACCTCTCTTCCCACACATGCTGAGCCCGTCCCTCCACCGGAACGAGTGCGTATGGACTGCCCTCCATAGCCTGCACGCGTAGTTGGCAGAAACGTGACATAGTGTCACGGGCTGCCATTTGCCACATCCCTTCCAGTTGTCTTCCTCTCACCGTGACGGTGA
This sequence comes from Neostapfia colusana, assembly GCA_030760725.1. Taxonomy (NCBI): domain Eukaryota; kingdom Viridiplantae; phylum Streptophyta; class Magnoliopsida; order Poales; family Poaceae; genus Neostapfia; species Neostapfia colusana. Next base: position 93,777,428 of record JASWHV010000007.1, on the reverse strand, counting down.
ATGGCAACCAACCGGGTGGCGTAGGTCCTGCAGGGACTTCGACATGGATCGTCCACGTCTTGTTCCCCTCTTCACCTTCTTCCTTGGCGAAGTACTGCGGCCTTTGGTTGTACCTGAAATATTGGAGCATTTGCCACAATGCTTCCGGGTAGCCGCTACAGTGAGAACAGTGGGACATCACCCACCCGTTCTCCAACTTCTTATCTGCTGTCATCTGTAAAAATATATTTGAGAAATGTCAAATATTTATTTAAACAGTAAACAATTGAGTTATAACATAAGACATGTCATTGAACCCATAAAACTTGGAAACATAGTTCAAATTTTAAACAAATTTGACTGCTGATCTGCTGTTCCCATGACAGCCCTGACCAGTTTCCATTTCAACCTTATTTATGCCATGTTAAAAGCAAAACTAGTTCTGGAGCTCAACATCAAAGTTAAAGCTAACTTCCATAGATTTCCATAAAGTATTTGCTTGGCCTAAGATCTGTCTTGGTTCAAAAGTTATGAGATGTCAAAGTTAACAGAATTTCTGGAGCAAATTGGACAGCACCTCCCTGCTTTAGGTACTGATTTAATGCAAGAATTCCGGTTAATTCTGTTCCTAATCTGACAAAACTTTCTGTTACAAAGTTGTAACCCATCTCATAAGCTTTCTAGAACTACCTCAATTTCTATTTTTGGATTTTTATGCAGGAAGTTATGCTTAATTTACAGAGAGTCTACAGAGAGTCTTTACTTTGTCCTGTTTTCTGGACAGTTTCAACTCTACTGCATTTTTCGAGTGGTTAAGGGATGAAACATCTCTGGACCTCAACAGAAGAGTTGTAAAGATCTTCCAGAGATTTGCAGAAATGTATCATATGACCCCAACCTCCAAAGAACTCAACCTCTAACCTCTGATCAACTTCAGCCTTGATTCAGCTGAAAACAGAGTGCTCTGTCCTTAACAACCTATAAGTTGAAAACATGTTAACTTTGAATATCTTGTTCAAGGGAAGGAGTTACATCAAGTTTTACTACTTTAGATCAAAACCTTCAAGTTTTAAATGAAGTTGTTCATTTAATGGGGTGTGACGTCGATGCGTCACCAGATTATGTCGGTACTACGTCCTCACAAAGAAAAATCTATACCGGACTTAGCCGGCTTCGTTAATTCAGTGGCACTAAACGTCACTCGCACACGGATGCTACATGTCTACCGTTTCGTGGTCAGGCTACCTGCAGAAACTCAAACAATCATCAGACTCGGCTGCACACCGAGCCCGGAAATTGGTACAGTTCATACAACCGACCGTCATCACTCGCCCGGATGTTCTCAGGCCAACCACGCCTTGAGCTACGTGTTCACGTTTCAGACCACGTGACGGGGTTTCCCAAATTGCACCACGCACACCAGGGACAGACGTTGCCCGAATACCCCAAACGACATGAAGAGTCGTAGAGGATATCAAAGCGGGTCGGGTTACCTGCCACCCGTGGGGCTCCACCCTTCAGCTTTTGCGCACTGGTGGACAGCGCTTACGTGCACCCCCCAAGACATAAACGTCCCTAGATGCACGATGTTCCGACATAATCAAATAAGTAAATATGCCACTTTCTATACACTAATAACATCCTTATACGGGCTACTAACTCGTTCCTCACTGGATTTTTGAAAAAGAAGACCTTTGTACTGTGTTAAACCTCAAGCGAGCTCTGATACCACGCTGACACGACCCCACGGTGTTGTCGAGCCAGGATCACGCTGAGGGGTGCTGCGTTGTACAGCACCGTATAACACACGTCAAAGGTACAAAGCGGAAGCAAAAAATTTTTACATAAACAAGTTTATGAACATGTTTACAACAAAATAAGTTCAGTCTACACTCACGGGCGTAGACTAAGCATCAAGTGCACGTTCAGCTCTTGAACGTGTCCTTGCTAGCACACACACACACACTAACTCTGCGGCGTGCACGACTCCCACTCGACGGGGTTCCCCTCCTGGGGTTCCGTCTCCTCTTCGGGAGTCCCTTCCTCATAGAACCCTGCAAAAGCTTCAAACACATGCAGTGAGCACGAAGGCTCAGCAAGTCTGACCCGTCTCACCTAAACATGGAACTTCTACATGAGGGTTGATGGGTACATGAGGTAAAATCATTTGCAAAGGACTCGCCTAATTAGTAGAACCTTACTTTTAAGTTTTAGCAGCAGGTTGTGGAGAACCTTACGCTAAGGCACATGAGAGAGCCGCAATCAAACAAGAAACGCATTTCTCTCATGTACTTTGCCCAAAGTTGAAATGAACTTTAGTTAGCTCTAAACTACAGCAATCCATTAGCAATCAAGTCCATCTTTCAATCAGCAACATTTTAACATGTAACTAGCCTGTTCTTTATACGTCACGGTACAGTGAACAAGTGGTACTCACTGACCGCGAGTGACGGTGATTATAATCGATTTACACCTGCAGGGTTACCCGAACAACCCGTCACGTACGCCCGTACTCGATGTTGCCTACAACAACCATCACGGACGCCGTACGCAACCACCTTTCGCCCATCAGCCAATATTGAACCGGTCCCATCGTCCAGAGCAAGAGGTCTCTGCACGCGCATCTCCGTGCCGCCAGCCGATTTACACCTCGAGCTCTCAACCTACCCTCTGAACGACGGGCAATGCCTCAATACCCAGCTAACCGAGTTACATCAGTTTCCCAGTTCCCATATAGCCGGTAGGTCTTCGGTACTGTTCTAGCTTGTTCAACAGGCCCGCACACGGCTCGGTCCTCAATCGACACAAGCGGAGCTACAGCACACAGGCCCCAAAGTCCTGCTGCCCTTACCCTCCACTCGGTCTCATTTTCTTGCCATGTGTTTCATGTGCTATCACTACCCGAGTCGAGTGCCTCTAGCCTATGCTCGCGAGTAGTTCCAACTACTCGACTTGTACCGAATCCTACTCTATCCTAGCAATGCAGTAGCTAACGGGGTTTGCAATCCTAAACCCAACCCATGGTTCTCTTGGCTATGCAGTGGGGCTTCCAAACAAGACTCTAATGCAAAGAATAAAGTAAACAAGTATGTGCTCAAAACAATAAAAATTTGTAAAAAGGTTAATGCAAACCGGAGCTTGCCTTGCTGCTCTTGGTCGTAGGCTAGCTGTTCCTCCTGAGTAACGAAGTCTAGGACTTCGGGTTCCTCCTCGACCTTAGCGACTACATGATAGAAGGAATACATGTATCAATTTAAATGCATTTGTATTGATTTTGAAATTGTGAAGTCTATAACCCTTGCTAGACAGACCCAATGATTGTGAAACATCTACTGGGGCTTGGTTACAACCTAAACAGAGATTTGGTCATGTTTTAGTTGCAGTAAAGCTCATTTGAGCCCTCCACGATTAATCATGTACTTGACCTTAATTGAAGGCTTTTAGGGTGTTCTAAGGATTTTTTATGAAACAAACTATGACTTTCTGAAAACTAGATTTTCAGAGGGTTCTAATGGAGTTGGTCTCACTTAATTTGAAGGTTCCTAGCTAAAGTTATGAGCTAAACAATTTCAGAGAAAATTCTGAAAATGTTTCTGAACATTTTCTATTTTCTTTGGAACAGTTCCACTAATCACACCATTAGGTGGATCAAATGAGCTCAAATGGATTTGAAATTTTTATGGTTGTTCAGGGATATTTTGGTGAACATTCCAGCAAAATTTCATGATTTTCCAGCAAAATTTCATGATTCTCCAGTTAAAATTCCAAACAGTTTAAATTTTGAGGAATTAATTCTGGAGAATTAAGAGTTTTCATAAGTGGAAACTTGATTTGCTGGAAAGTACTCGGAGAGCTGAATCCAGCAAAATTTGGTTCACTCAATTTGGAGCTTTCTAGCCAAAGTTATGAGGATTTGAAGTTTGAAGGAAATCTGAAAATCGGGGAGAAGTTTAAACTCGCGAGTGGGCCCCAGGGACACGCGTCGCACGTCGAGGCGACAGCACACCGCGGCCCACAAGTTTTTTGCGCGCCAGCACACCCGATCCCGGCCGCAGCCCGATCCGGATTCAAAATATCGGCCGCTGACAGCTGGGATCCACCCCTTTCTTCAACCTCGCGACGCCCGCGCTCCACCGCCGAGGGACCTCACCGGAGAGCTCGCCGCCGGCTTCTGTACAGCTCCAAACTTCACGACTTTGGCCGCCCCTGCCTACTTTCACTTGGGGAACAGGATTCTGGGGTCAGCTACTCATGACAATGGCCGGTGCATGGTCGGCGACGAGCCGCCACCTTGGAAAGACTTCGGCCATGTCGGCTGACTTCCCTAGCACCTCAACTACTCGAGGAACCGGTCGGGAAGCATCAGTGGACCTCAGGGACGGTCGACATGAGCTTGAGGCAGCTCGGGGAAGGCTCGAAGTAGGTCCTCACCATGCGCCCGATGCCTCCCGTTTATTCCGCCATTGGTAAACCTCGAATTACGCCGGGTACAGAGGTTCTCCAGCCAAGGGTTGTGAAGGCAACTTGTGCGTTACCGTGTCTAGTTTGTGTGAGAGCGGATTGAGGCCCTTTAATCCTTTCTAGAGCACGAATTCGACAGAATCGCACCCGAAGGTCGTTCTGCACACCGAAAGGGGAAAACTGGAAATTCGCCGCCGGTGAGCAATCACTCGGGCTGTGGCTCTGGGGTGAGCAGAACTGGTCACAAGCGCATCCAAGGGTGCCTTGGCTCGGGCGTGACAACGCCCTGGTTGGGCTGTCCACGGGAGCCCGAGGTGCGGCGGTTCTAAGTCACCGAATTGATCTTTCGGCACAGCCGAGATCAATCGGTTTCTACTGAATTCTAGCAGCGGGGAAGACGGAGGAAGGTCTCTAGTACCTTGCGGGGCTCTGGAGGGGACGGAGGTAGCTGCGATCGGCGCTCTCCGATCGATTCCGAGCTGCGGAAAGTTTCAGCGGCGCTGAGTTCTTGCGGGGGAAGAACGGGTGATGCTTCGGTCGAGGAGGGGGGGGCGCCTTAAGAAGGCTCGGCACAGCCTCATGCCCGCGCGTGGGCAAGCAGCTGCTGGCGCGGCGGCTTCCCTCGGTGGCGATCGCAGCGGTGGCGCGGTTAACCGAGTGAGAAAAGTCTCAGTCGGTTTGATTTGAAGTAGAGGCTGACATGTGGGTCCCACTCCCCATTTTAACCTCTGAAATTTACTCCTAATCACTGTTGTAAACAGTGAACCCCATACTACCCCTGGAAATTCAAATTATTCACCCATGAGCCATTTGAATTGAGTAGAATTCAAATTGGGTTTGGTTTGAGTGAATTTCAGCACAAGTTCAGTTTTGAATTCAAATAAAGTTTGAATTTGTCCCACTTAGCTCATGTCAAGATCAACTCCAAATGGAGTGAAAATTGGTGTGTGAGCTCACAAAAATGTGCTGAGTAAGAATATGCCTCCCACTTTTAAATTCATTGGATGAAAATAATTTGAATTTGAATATGGTTTCAAACTGCCCTCTTTCTAACTATACCCAAAATGACCTCAAAAAGGTTTTGAATTTGGGTGAAACTTGGCATGGACATCCTTAGCAAAGTGTAGGAGTTTTCATATGTCCAGCCCACCTATATCACATGTGGGAAATACCACTTTTGCAATGTGTGAGTTTGTTCTCTAATGAGCATGTTGATGGTGGTTACTTGCTCTTCATTTGTGTTCATCATCTTTCCTCAAATAAGGTGTGTGGTGTGGTGATGAACACTTCAATTTTGTGTCAAAAACTGAGGCCCTTACAATATCCCTTTGCCACAAGCCGGGCCTTGTTTCTTGTCACCACTCCATGTTCATCTTGCTTGTTGTGGAATACCCACTTGGTGCCTACCACGTTTGTATTTGGTCTTTTCACTACCTCCCATACTTGGTTTCTTGTGAAGTTGTTCAACTCCTCTTGCATGGCCATCACCCAGTCCGGATCTTTGAGTGCATCTTCCACCCTAAATTGTTCCAAGGATGACACAAAAGAGTAATGTGCACAAAAGTTAGCTATTTGAGAACGTGTTGTTACCCCTTTTGTGATATCTCCAAGGATGTTGTCAACGGGGTGATTCCGTTGAATACTTTGATGAACCCTTGGGTGAGGCACTTGATTTCTTGAGTTGTCTTCTTCTTCTTCTTCTCCTTCTTCTTCTTCTTCTTCTTCTTCTTCTTCTTCTTCTTCTTCTTCTTCTTCTTCTTCTTCTTCTTCTTCTTCTTCTTCTTCTTCTTCTTCTTCTTCTTCTTCTTCTTCTTCTTCTTCTTCTTCTTCTTCTTCTTCTTCTTCTTCTTCTTCTTCTTCTTCTTCTTCTTCTTCTTCTTCTCCCCCTTGATCAACATCATGGTTTCGATTTTCTCCTTCTTGAAATTGACCGTCTTGATCTTGGGGTTCTTGAGTTTGATCTTGGATGAGAGGTGTCAATTGTGATGATCTTGTAGCATCTTGTCCTACATTTTCTTTGGGATGGACTTCTCCAAGCCCCATTCTTCTTACTGCTTCACATGGTGCTTCTTCTTCATGTAGCACACATTGATCAACTTGCTCCACTTGGGAGCCATTAGTTTCATCAAACACCACGTCATGTGCAATTTCAACACACCTGGAGGTCTTGTTGAAAACACGATAAGCGTAGGTGTTTGAGTCATAACCAAGTAGGAAAAATCCATCGGATTTCAAAGCAAACTTCGAAGTCCTAGGCTTCTTGTTGAGAATGTAGCATTTACTTCCGAAAACTCAAAAGTAAGAGATGTTGGGTTTGTTACCAGTTAGGAGCTCGTATGGGGTTTTCTTCAAAACTCGATGGAGGTAGAGGCGGTTTGTAGCATGACAAGCGGTGTTGACCGCCTCCGCCCCAAATCGATCTGAGGTCTTGTATTCATCGAGCATGGTTCTTGCCATCTCAAAGAGTGTTCGGTTCTTCCTTTCAGCCACCCATTTTGTTCGGGAGAATAGGGGGCCGAAAACTCATGCTTGATGCCCTCTTCATCCAAATATTCTTCTACTTAAGTGTTCATGAATTCGGAGCCGTTGTCGCTCCTTATCTTCTTGATTTTTGAGGAAAACTCGTTTTGAGCTCTCCTCAAGAACTTCTTGAGGACACTTTGAGTTTCTCCTTTATCATGCAAGAAAAACACCCAAGTGAAACGAGAATAGTCATCAACAATTACTAGACCATATTTGTTATCGCCAATGCTTATGTAGGTGACAGGGCCGAAGAGGTCCATGTGAAGCATCTCCAATGGTCTTGTTGTCGTCATCACATTCTTGGCGGGATGAGCTGCTCCAATTTTTTTTCCTGCTTGGCACGCGCTACATGGCCTATCTTTTTCAAACACAACATCTTTTAGTCCACGGATGTGATCTCCCTTTAGAAGTTTTTGTAAGTTCCTCATTCCAACATGGGCTAGTCTTCTATGCCACAACCATTTAATGTTGGTTTTTGCAATTAAGCATGTGTCAAGTTGAGCTTTATCTGTGGAAAAGTCCACTAAGTAAAGTTTTCCCTTTAACACACCCTTAAAGGCAATTGAGTTGTCACTTCTTCTAGAGATGGTCACACCCTCGTTAGTAAACAAGCAATTATAAACTTTCTCACATAGTTGAGATATGGACAATAGGTTATAATCTAGTGATTCAACATGTAGAACATGTGAAAGAAAGTATTGACAAGAGATTGCAATTTTACCAATACCGAGTACCCTTCCTTGGCTGTTGTCACCGAAGTAGATGCCTTCACTTGGATCATCATTTTTTCATACTCGACAAACATTTTTCTCTCTCCGGTCATATGGTTAGTGCACCCACTATCTAGCACCCATTTAGTGCCACTGGAGGAGTATGGCTGCAAAACAATTTAAACTTTGGTCTTAGGTACCCAAACTTGGTTGGGTCCTTTGAGGTTAGTTACAAGGCATTTGGGCACCCACACAAGTTTTTGGACTCTTGTGGAGTGGCCCAACATATTTTGCATAAACTTTACCATACATGCTTTTCATAAGAACATAAGATGCATCAAAATTATGAAATACTATAGATTTTACATTTTTGGTATTTTCATGTGAGGTAAATGCAAGGTTGTCACTCTTGTCTTGACTTGAGTTATTATTCACAAAGGCTAAACATTTGTTATTGTTTTTAAGGATTCTAGCGTTTTGCTTTCCTCCCCTAGTATAACCAAGTCCATCTTTGATGAAGGGAGATCTTGTTATTGAGTATGCACTACGTGCATATTTGATCTTTTCCTTATCAAAGATCCCACTCTTGTGTGTATTCTTGCTTTGTGCCTCTTTGAGCTCATTTTTTAAGTCTAAGACAATGCTAGCATTTTTACAAGTATTAGTTTTGGATTCTATATTTATTGAGAGAGAGTTTTTCGAGGATGAATTAGTTGAGACACTTGACTTAAGCGAGTTAAGTTGTGTTTCAAGATTCTTGTGAGTTTTGGTTAAACTCAAAAGTTCATCTTGAAGTACTAAATTCTTACTCTTAAGTGCAACACAAGTCTCCTTGCTCATGGCAAGTTCGCTTTCGAGTGCTCTACTCTTCTCTCTCTCAAGTTCAAGGAGCTTCTCAATCTCAAGGTTTCTTTCCTTTTCAAGGATAAGCAATTCTTCTTGTTGATTGAGAAGCTCTTCTTGTTCAAATATTTTGTTCGATAAAATTTTCATTAGCTATAGCCTTTTTGTTTAATCCTTTAAACATGAATTCGTTTTCACTACTACTATCAAAGTCACTATCATCTACAATATGAAACTTGGAAGGTTTAGACAATACCTTGCGCTTTCCTTCCTTTGCCATGAGGCATGTGTGGCTTGGGCTCTTCCAATCACCCTTGTTTGGCAAGAGTGATTTCTTCATGGTTAGCCTCTTGATGGCGACGGTTGCCACCTTTTCTTCATCTTCGGAGGAGAATTCTTCGTTTGAGTCCCATTCTTCTCCAATGTGATCTTGTGCATAAGACTTCTTCTTTGTGAATATTTTATTGTCTTGAGGCTTCCCATCCTTCTTCTTTCTCTTGTCATCTTCCTTGCTATGGGGGCAGTTCACAATGAAATGTCCATGTTCGCCACAGTTGTAGCAAGTCTTCTTTGTTCTTGACTTGCCCTTGTCTTTGCTCTTGTTTTTGTAGTGATGGTTTCTCCTTCTCCTCATCAACCTTTTGAATCTTTTGATGAAGAATGCCATTTTTTTATCATTGTAGGATCGAAGAGCACGTGAAAAGCTACCAGAGGGGGTGAATGGTAGATTAAAACTTTTCGCAGCGGAAACAACAAAAACCCCTCAGGAAAAAATTAATCGGTTAAAGAAACTGTGTGTGCAAGTGTTTTCAAACGTGTTCAACCGTGACAAATAAAGTATAGAGGTAGAGAATCAAGTCACGGATCTAATGCAACAAGAATCACTTGAAAACACGAAGTAAAACTTGAGATACGATCAAAACATTAAACGAAGATCAATCTGTTCTACCCGATATAAAACAGATCTGCAACACTGCAAAGAAACTCTTGTATATCAAAAACTACAGATCAGAAGCTCGTGAAAATTTCACAGATGATAGATAATTGAGTTGTGAAGACAACCCAAAAAGAATCACGTCAATCGGATCTGTAAAACTCGAGTTATGAACGAAACACCAAAGCAACGTCGGTCTGTCCAGAAACTCGGCGAGAAAGACTTGACGAAAAACAAGTCGGACGAACAAGGCACAAAAGCTTCTCGAAACTATGAACTTTATTCAATAGAAACACAAGAGGAACAGCCCAAAGTCGTGCACCACGAGCTCTGGCCTCCCTTGCTTATATAACCAGCTCTATGGCCAATCCAATTCAAACTAGGACTCCTACTCCTACTTGGATTCAAACTATAACTTTCCAATACTGCTCAACACTCTTCTATACGCAGATAGAAGCAATCTTAAGACTTCCAAACACCTTAGGAACGTCCCAAACATTCCTAAAACAACTCAAATTCGTGACCCACACGAAATCCTATCATAACGAACTCAAAACTTCCATATTTGAGCCATATCCGACTCAGCCTCAGCCTGAGTACGCAATCCAGCCGGTTGGACCTTTCCAACCAATTCATTACGTCCACTTCTCTTCATCACGCCTTGGAACAATGTTGCCACATCCATGCACTCCTTGCACACGTGCAAACACCTTCCAACGACGTACACGCAACCTTCATATGCACTGCCCTTGATCCAAACATGCTGCGCGACCTCCCGATCAACTCAACCACAGCTCCTCCCGAACTTGGTTGTTGGAACCTCATCTCCTCCATGAGACTAGTCCAAGGATCCCGTCACTAGCCATGTCTTGAACTTAAGCAACACCTGCACATGAATAAACAACCAATTCTTCCGAGCACAAGTCCTCGACTTGACTCATGTTAGTTCGAAAACCACAACACCTTACACGAGCACGTCACATAAGCATGTTGCAAACCATATCAAATGATAACAGCCATAACCACCAAAACACACCAAAAACTTAGCAAAATAATACTAAGCAAACCTTCTCATAAAGCAAGTTTGAAACATTGTGAGTTAAAAGCAAAAACAAGACGCTGCAGTTCTACGAGTTGAACTTCACGGGAGCTCCCTAAAAACAAGCTCCGGACCTCACAGAAGCTCTCCGGACCTTGCAGGAGCTCTCCGGACCTTGCGTCGGACCTTGCCAACACTTGGCGGACCTAACAAAGAACTTGTCGGACCTTGCCACAGAAGAATGTTTTGGCAATATTCAAAACTTTGAATGTTAATGCTAACTTTTATCCTAATTGCCAATGTATTCAGCACACATAGGTCTCACAATCTCCCCCTTAATGAATGCATTGGCAACACCAATTAAAATCCAAACATTGGCTTATGAAAAGTTTTGAAAAGCTTTGAAAACTCATTTCTCCGCCTTTATTAATTTCTCCCCATTTTTTAAAATCAGAGAAGGAAGAAAGTGTATAACATATGCAAAGTGTAAAAAAAATCTCTCCTTATACATATTTCTCCCCCTTTGACAATGTATTCAGCAAGGTTCAAAAGAGAAATTTTTAAATGTTATGAGCATATTATAACATATACATACAAAATAAAGCTCATCCAAGTCATACTATCAGGTTACTTACACTATCACATCAATGAGATACATAAAGTAGTGTAAGCCATGCTAGAGATCAAATGTATTTTTCAGTTTAAGCAAGTCATGATCTCCCTTACTCAACTATTTCAAAACCTGAAAACATGACACTTGTTGCTGCATTTTTATTATTCATAATCATTTAAGGCACAAAGTTGATCATATGATATTTGCAAGAGATTATATGCCGCATCAGCCTTATTCTAACCAACCAAGCCAAGCCTATTTCATTTGACAATCAGAAGCTTAAGGACATGGTTTTAGTCATACACAATTCCTTCCAAGTTCATATCTTAGTGCAATGATAAGCAATCTCAAAAGAAGAAGTGCGATGCATGCATATTCTCTTGATCTTTTCTCAATTTTTTTATTTGAAAACTCAACATGTGAGCTGATCACTTGATTAACTTTTTATGATTAAAAGCACTTGTGAGCATGCAACAAGTTCAAAACAGCAAGAAAGTTCGATCATGACCAGATTTAGTGTAAGTAATTAGTCCAATTACTAGTCATGGCAAAAAACTTCAAAATGTATAACATGAGTAATGTAGTAAGAACTTTCAGCCTGTAAAAGGAATCACAAAGTCATATATGTATGAAATACTATGCTCATATTATTTTAGTTTCAGTTCACACATAGACTTTCAAAGTTTCAAAAACTCCCCCTCAATTTAAGCCATGAGGATGCATAACCCCTATTTCACTACGAATGAAACAAAAACGAGTGAAATCCAAAGGTTTTGTAAAAATATCAGCCAATTGTTGTTCGGTATCGACATGGTGAAGCACAATGTTTCCTTTTTCAACATTATCACGAAGAAAGTGATACCTAATGTCAATGTGCTTAGTTCTAGAGTGTTTCACGGGGTTTTTAGCAATACAAATTGCACTAGTGTTATCACAAAACAGTGGAACACTATCTAAATCAACCTCATAGTCCTTAAGTGTTTGAACAATCCAAAGAATTTTTGAGCAAGCGCTAGCTGCAGCTACATATTCAGATTCGGCCGTGGATTGTGCAACTGAACTTTGTTTTCTAGAGGACCAAGCAACAAGTGAATTTCCAATAAAATGACAAGCACCCGAAGTACTTTTCCTATCAATCCTACAACCCCTAAAATCAGCATCTGAAAAAGCTTTCAAAGAAACGGTTGAGGAAGAGGGAAGAAAAATGCCAAATTCTTGAGTTCCATGTAGGTACCTGAGAATCCTTTTGATGGCTTGGCGATGTGAAGCACGTGGAGAAGCTTGAAAACATGCACAAAGACATACGCTGAATTGTATGTCCGGTCTTGACGTCGTGAGATACAAAAGTGATCCAATCATACTTCTGTATTCTTTTTATCGACCGGGTCACCATCTTCGTCAAGTTCAAGTGTTGTTGCTGTTCCCATTGGTGTCCGAAGAGGCTTGCATTTGTCCATGTTGAAGCGCTTAAGAAGGTCCTTTGTATACTTAGTTTGATGCACAAAAGTTTCTTCTTTTGTTTGCTTGATTTGCAGCCCCAAAAAGTATGTGAGTTCTCCCATCATACTCATCTCAAATTTTGAACTCATCATAGCTGAAAACTTGGACACGAGATCATGAGAAGCACAACCAAAGATAATATCATCCACATACACTTGAATGAATAATGAGTCATTGCCATGCTTAAGTACAAAAAGAGTTTTATCAACCTTGCCCATGGTAAACCCCTTTTCAAGTAAGAATGTTTTTAACCTATCATACCATGCTCTAGGGGCTTGTTTTAGACCGTACAAGGCTTTGGACAGTTTGTAAACATGATTAGTAAAATTTGGATTTTCAAAACCCGGTGGCTGCTTAACATAAACCTCCTCCTCTATGTAGCCATTAAGAAAAGCACTTTTAACATCCATTTGATATAACTTGAAACCTTTAGATGCAGCAAATGCTAATAAAATTCTTATAGCTTCTAATCTAGCAACATGAGCAAATGTTTCATCAAAATCTAGACCTTCAATTTGAGTGAAACCTTGAGCAACCAACCTAGCTTTATTCCTAACCACAACCCCATCCTCACTTTGCTTATTTTTAAATACCCATTTAGTTCCAATTAATGTGTGACCTTGAGGTGGAGGTACAAGTTTCCAAACATTATTTCTTTCAAAATTTTCTAACTCTTCTTGCATGGCATTAATCCAAGATTCATTAGTGAGTGTGTGTGATATATCCTTGGGTTCAAAAGAAGCAACAAAAGCATAATGAGCATGAGAGTTTGGATCGCAAAATCTGGACCGAGTGACTCGTTCATGAAAGCTTCCAATGATTTGTTGTGGAGGATGACTTTTGAGTACTCGGAGGTGAGTAGACACTTCACAAGCACCTTCTTCTTCATCTTCTTCAATAAAAATACTCTCCCCCTGCGGATATGGATCCAGACCTGCAATATCGGAGCTAGTACTTGGGCTAGCTTCATCAAAAGAAACCTCGCAAGTCTCCACAATTTTGTTAGTGTCAAGTAAAAGCACACGGTAGCCTCTAGTATGAGATGGATAACCAAGACACATGCCATCAACAGATCTAGCTTCAAATTTATCAAGATTACCATGTTTCTTAACAAAGCATTTGCAACCAAAAACCCTAAAGTGTGTAACACTAGGCCTATGTCCAAACCGGAGCTCATATGGGGTTTTTCCAAGCTTAGCACGCAAGAAAACACGATTTGAGACATAACAAGCGGTTGCAATTGCATCAACCCAAAATTTCCTAGGAGTTTGATATTCATCAAGCATAGTCCTAGCCATCTCAACTAAGGTCCTGTTCTTTCTTTCTACGACACCATTTTGTTGTGGTACATAGGGTGAAGAGTATTGATGATCTATTCCATTTTCAGCACAAAAGTGATCAAAGGATTGGTTTTTAAATTCAGTTCTGTTATCACTTCTAATTGCTTTTAATGATCCTGGGTGATCAATAGATAATCTAAGAAATAAAGTTCTAGAATGACTAAAAGCTTCATTCTTAGATGCCATAAAATAAACCCAAGAATATCTGAAATAATCATCAACAATCACAAGCACATACCATTTACCTCCGAAGGACTGAACACGTGCCGGACCTACTGTGTCAAGATGTAAAAGTTGTCCCGGTTCAGCTGTCATGGTCATTGTGAGAAGAGCATGTGAACCTGCAACAAACTTAGCATGTCTACAAGAAGAGCACACAATATCATTGTCCTTTTTAAGCTTCGGCAGCCCACGTATGCGATCGAGAGCACTAACACGAGTGAGATGATCAAAGCCTATGTGACCAAGTCTACGATGCCAAAAATATAGATCCTTTGTATCATTAGCAACTAGACACCGATGCTTAGAAGTTGACAAATCAAAATCAGCTTTAAAAACTCTTCCAAACCTAGAAATGTTAAACAAAAGCTCACCTTTTGAATCTACAACCTTGCAGCAATTTTTAGCAAAGCTAACCTCTAGATTTTCATCTAGCAATTGTGAAACTGAAAGCAAGTTGTATTTCAAATTTTAACAAGTGCCACATCTTTCAAAGTGTAGAGATTGTTTACTCTAACCGAACCTTTAGCAATTATGGGAGTAGAAGAGTTATCGGCGAAAGTAACATTTTCTACACGTGACACAAAAGAGAGAGAGGAGAACCATTCTTTGTTACCGGTCATGTGGCGTGAGCAACCTGAATCCACAATCCAAATATTCTCCTTCCTCAAATGTGAAACCTACACAGCAGCACAATACATCAATGACTCAATACTGGGGTTAGTTAAAAGACTTTTAGGAATCCAGTACTGAGTCACACGACGTCCAGTAGGAATAACACGCGAAAGCTGAGAAGGTACAGCAGGTTTATGAGCCAAACATCGAAAATTTTTGTTCCCAACTACTGACTTAGAAGATGTGTTATATGTAGCACAAAAAACAGTAGGTCCGGGAGCAAGTTTTTGACTCATTATAGCAGGTTGCAAGCTCCGAACATTCGGTCTAGCAGATTTTTCTTGGTTGTTATGTGATCTAGCAAGTATTCTTTGTTTCTTATCGTGTTTAGCTAGTCTATAACAAAAATCCATGACATGACCATCTCTACCACAGTAGGTACAATTAAAAATAACCTTATTATCATGTCTAGATGAGCAAGCAACACGTTTATTAGAACCCGAATGGGACAGTACTCCTGCAGATTTGAAAATCACCTCTTTTTGTCTAGGAGCTGTTTGAATCAAACCGCTTCCTAATGACTTTACAACTTTAGGGTGGTGTGACTTAGCATGAGCATGAGAATTAAAACCTAAACCAGTTTTATCATTACAAGACTTGGAAGAATTCAGCAGCAAGTTTAGGTTCTTATTTGCATTAGAAAACCGATCTAGTGTCCTATGCATGTCATCAAGTTTATTGGACAGATCAAAGCAGTTTTCACATGAAGTTTTTCCTTTTAGTTTGCAGTTTGAACAATATTTAACTTCATGCACACGTAAAGCATTGTTCAAAATAGAAATCTCATTCATAGCATCATTTAGTTTCTTATTCAGATCATCACATGAAGAACAATGCAAATCAATTGTAGAACAACAAGCATCTTTTAAATTTTTATCATTAAGTGCAGCAAGCTATTTGTTCTTTTCAATTTCAAGTTCAAGTTTATCATCACTAGGAATCAAAGTTTTTAAACGATTAATTTCAGATTCTAGTGATTCAATTTTAACAGCATTATTCCTAAGTTTTTTATCCTTTTTCTTTAATATAACAGTGGCACGAGAAATAGCATCACACATTTCTTCGCAAGTGGGACATACCTCTTCATCGTCGCTGTTGTGTTCTGCCTCCTCGGAGCTTGAACTTGACTTGCTCGCCATGCAGCACATATTTGCCATAGCTTCTTCATCTTCATCACTACCGGTATCCACATGACATGAGCTGAAATCTTGAAGTACAGAGATCATACTATGCACTATGTTGCGCATTGATAAATATTTCTTCTTCTTATTCTTTGCAAACGATTTCTTTGGCCTTGTTTGCTTTTCTTCACGTGAAGTCGGACCTGAAAGTTTAGGGCACTCCGTACGAAAATGTCCTGTCTTACCACATTCCTCTCCTTCTAGTTCTCACATTTTGCAATGCTTTTGAGAACCGAGTAGAGATGAGTGCAAGCTCCTCCTCTGGAAACTCTTCAATCTGTTCAAGGGTTAGAGAGGACAGCAAAGAGAGTGCACCACTAGATGATGATTGACTAGAACTAGACATGTCACGTTGCAAAACAAATGCAATAGACTTGTTGGGGTTTTTACGTGAGATGATGTCAATTTCATGAGTTTTCAATTTAGAATAAAGCACGTCTAAAGTAAGAGAACTCATGACAGTAGATTCACGAATAGATGTAACTTTCATCTCCCAAATTGACATATCTAATGCTCCTAACAATTGTCTAGCATTTTCAGCATCTAAAAAGTTAACATTGACACTACGCAAGTTGCTGAGAATTTTATTAAAGCGAGCAAAAAGGTCGTTAATTGACTCACCGGGTTGCATCTCAAAACGCATGTATTCTTTCTTGAACATATCTTGCCTTACCTCCTTGATCGTATTGGATCCTTCATGGTAGTCACAAAGAGCTTTCCAAACATCATATGCAGATCGGAGGTGTGCAACACGGTCGAAGTTGCTTTGAGTCAATCCTTGGATGAGCAAGTTGCGAGCCTTGTTGTTGTTATCAACATCTCTCATGTTCGCAGCCTTAACTTGATCGTTGGGTGGTACATCGAAGTTCCGGTAGACCTTTTCCCATATGGCGAAGCCTTGCGCCTGTATGTAGGCCTCCATCCGCGCCTTCCAAACCTGAAAATCGATGCCATTGAACACACAAGGTTTTGCGGAGTACTTCTCCATGATGGTTAGTCAAAACACGTGCAAATCACAAAGATTAGAGCACCTTGGCTCTGATACCAATTGTAGGATCGAAGAGCACGTGAAAAGCTACCATAGGGGGGTGAATGGTAGATTAAAACTTTTCGCAGCGGAAACAACAAAAACCCCTCAGCAAAAAATCAATTGGTTAAAGAAACCGTGTGTGGAAGTGTTTTAAAACGTGTTCAACCATGACAAATAAAGTAGAGAGGTAGAGAATCAAGTCACAGATCTAATGCAACAAGAATCACTTGAAAACACGAAGTAAAACTTGAGATACAATCAAAACATGAAACGAAGATCAATCTGTTCTACCCGATATAAAACAGATCTGCAACGCTGCAAAGAAACTCGTGCATCTCAAAAAATACAGATCAGAAGCTCGTTACAATTTCATAGATGATATATAATTGAGTTGTGAAGACAACCCAAAAAGAATCACGTCAATCGGATCTGTAAAACTCGAGTTATGAACGAAACACCGAAGCAACGTCGGTCTGTCCAGAAACTCGGCGAGAAAGACTTGACGAAAAACAAGTCGGACGAACAAGGCACAAAAGCTCCTCGAAACTATGAAATTTATTCAATAGAAACACAAGAGGAACCGCCAAAGTCATGCACCACGAGCTCTGGCCTCCCTTGCTTATATAACCAGCTCTATGGCCAATCCAATTCAAACTAGTACTCCTACTCCTACTTGGATTCAAACTGTAACTTTCCAATACTGCTCAAGACTCTTCTATACGCAGATAGAAGCAATCTTAAGACTTCCAAACACATTAGAAACGTCCCAAACATTCCTAAAACAACTCAAATTCGTGACCCACACGAAATCCTATCATAACCAACTCAAAACTTCCATATTTGAGCCATATCCAACTCAGCCTCATCCTGAGTACGCAATCCAGCCGGTTGGACCTTTCCAACCAATTCTTTACGTCCACTTCTCTTCATCACGCCTTGGAACAATGTTGCCACGTCCATGCACTCCTTGCACACGTGCAAACACCTTCCAACGACGTACACGCAACCTTCATATGCACTGCCCTTGATCCAAACATGCTGCGCGACCTCCCGATCAACTCAACCACAGCTCCTCGCGAACTTGGCTGTTGGAACCTCATCTCCTCCCTGAGACTAGTCCAAGGATCCCGTCACCAGCCATGTCTTGAACTCGAGCAACACCTGCACATGAATAAACAACCAATTCTTCCAAGCACAAGTCCTCGACTTGACTCATGTTAGTTCGAAAACCACAACACCTTACATGAGCACGTCACATAAGCATGTTGCAAACCATATCAAATGATAACAGCCATAACCACCAAAACACACCAAAAACTTAGCAAAATAATACTAAGCAAACCTTCTCATAAAGCAAGTTTTAAACATTGTGAGTTAAAAGCAAAAACAAGACGCTGCAGTTCTACGAGTTGAACTTCACGGGAGCTCCCTAAAAACAAGCTCCGGACCTCACAGAAGCTCTCCAAACCTTGCAGGAGCTCTCCGGACCTTGCGTCGGACCTTGCCAACACTTGGCGGACCTAACAAAGAACTTGTCGGACCTTACCACAGAAGAATGTTTTGGCAATATTCAAAACTTTGAATGTTAATGCTAACTTTTATCATAATTGCCAATATATTCAGCACACATAGGTCTCACAATCATCCATGTCCGTGCTCTCATCATCACTTTCTTCATCTTCACTTGTGAGTTGTGTTTCTTTTGCCTTGGACTTGGATGTGGCCTTGAGAGCAATGCCCTTCTTCTTGGATGAAGTGATCTTTGCCAGGTCGGTGACGTGTTGGGCTTCCTTCTCCATAATCTCGTGGTTAATGATCTTCCCTAGCACTTCATCCGGAGTCATCAAGTGAAAGTTTGGACTTTCTCGGATTAAGGTGCATAGGGTCACATTGTGAGGCATAAATGCTCTTATCATTCTCTTGACCACCTCATGGTGATTCCATTTCTTGCATCCATACACTCGACTATTGTTGATAAGAGTTTTGAGTCGGTTGTACATTTCTTGAGGTGTTTCGCCTTCTTCCATGGTGAACCTTCCATGCTCTCCTTCTATCATCTCAATCTTGGCTTCCTCACGGATCGGTTTCCTTCATGTGCGATCTTGAGGGTGTCCCAAATATCTTTGGCGAGCTCCAACCCATCTACCTTGTTGAATTCTTCAATGCTTAGAGATGAGTTGAGCATGGCCGCCGCTTGTGCATTGCGATGGATTTGTTGTTCTTGTTCTTGGGTGAGTTCATCCTCGCCTTCGGGGATATCTATACCTGTACACACCACATGCCAAATACTTGGGTTCAAGGAAATTAGATGCAACTTCATGTTGTGTTTCCACATTGTGTAGTTAGTTCCATCAAAGTGAGATGGTTTGCCTAGAGGAATTGATAAATAACTAGAGTGAGAATTTAGACGTTCATAATTAAAAGGATATCGCGAGTAGTCTTGTTGACTACTCTTGAGCTTCTTCTCCAACTTCTCCTTCTTTTTCTTCTTAGCTTTCTCCTCCTTCTTTTTGTGGAGTGCCATGAGACGAAGAACTTCTTCATCTTCTTCTAAGCTTGAAACGTCTTGTGGAGGAGTAATTGCTGGAGGCGGGTTAGAATCTTGTTCTTCAAAGTTGCTCGTACTTGCTCCTTTTCCCTTGATGAGATCAATTTGGCTACCGGCCTTGTCCCCCATCTCCTCTCCAAGCGGTTAAGCTTTCGTGGAGAGTTAGGCTCTGATACCAATTGAAAGTTGTCTAGAGGGGAGTGAATAGGCAAATAAAACCTGAAACTATAGCAAACAACGGATTAAACTTGAAGGAGGCCGGACTAGTCCGGTCTGAGGGCGGACTAGTCCACTCTAGGTATAAAGTTTCACTTTTAGGTTTTCCTTTTAAGTTTGTTTAAGCGTAAGATGTATAGTAGTCAAACAGTCTCACTAATAAGTTGTGAATGATTAGATTGCAGGACAACGGAACAATTCACAAGTGTTAACAAGATGAAAGATTAACAAGTAATTCTAGTGAGCGAGCGAGAAGGTAAAGGAACCAAGAGACACGATTTATCCTGAGGTTCGATTCCACATAGGAATCTAGGTCCTCGTTGAGGAGTCCACAAAGGACCGGGTCTTTTCCAACTCTTCCCTCACCGAGCGAACACCAAGATCAAGCCCAGGCTCTTACACTATTAATCAAATGTGAATACAGTGCTCTTAGCGGCTACTCACAACTTGAGACTCCCTTCAACAACCTAGCAGTTCTAGGAATCAAAATACAACAATCAAGAACACAAATTATCAATCAGAGTGTAAGAGAGTCAAAACGAGAGCTCAAACGTTGATCACCACGTCTTTCCTCTCACAAAACCATAAACTCCTTAAGATCCAAGCTTAGGGGTCTAGAAGGTGAGGAAAGAGGCTTAGAAGAGCTCTAGGAATGAGCTTTCAGCGCTTGGGTTGTTGTTCTTTCAATTCACAGCCGGGGGGTCTCCTTTTATAGAAATCCCGGCATCTAGCCGTTACCAACTAAATTACAGACTAGTCCGGTCCAAACCCCCGACTAGTCCGTTCTTGAGGGACCACCCACGTCACAAGGCTACCAACTATAATCTAGTGACCGTTGGATTCAATCGGTCATAAAACCCCGGACTAGTCCGGCCAAGAGCGGACTAGTCCGATCTCAGTCAGGAACCTTTGTCCCGTATGAGAACGAACTAGTCAGGTAAGGGCGGACTAGTCCGGCCTTACCAGAATTAGTCTAAAAAACTCTCTAATCTAGGGCTACGGACTAGTCCAGCCAACTTCGGACTAGTCCGAGCTCACAAAGGAACCTTTGTTCCATCCTAAACCAGACTAGTCTAAAGGGACCGGACTAGTCCGGCCTATAGAGCGGACTAGTCTGAAGTCACTCAGATACTCCTTCTCCGGACCCAAATGGCTTAGTCCACTTAGCGGACTAGTCCGGCCAACTAGGCAGACTAGTCCGGCCTTCCGAGACTTAGTCTCATAAAGGCTCAGGCTCACTCGACAACAGACTAGTCCGGCCTAAAATGGACAAGTCCGAACCCACTCAGAGACTTCTTGTGCGGTCTAAAATGGACTAGTCCATGCTGGAACGGACTAGTCCGGCCCTTGGTCCGGACAAGTCGGGTCTTCCCTTTTTCAGCCATACCTATTACTACTTTCTCTCACAATTCTAATTTTCTAACTTTAGTTTGAGCTCTCTAATGATCCTCAAGCACTCTAAAAGAGAAGATCCTTTACACAACTCAAAGATGTAAATCTCAATAGAAAACTCTATTTTCTACTCTTTCAAGTCTTCTTCTTTTCCTTTTTGCTTCTTGAGAGACTCCACATGCATTCCTTTGATAAGAACCTGTGCTCATACTCAGTAAAATTCATTAGTATCTTAATTGTTGTCATTAATCATCCAAAACCCACGGGGATTACCTAGATGCACTTTAAGTATTGCCAGACGTGAGCAAGAGCTTTGACATATATTGTGACGCATCAAGACAAGGGATTGGATGTGTGCTCATGCAAGATGGACAAATGGTAGCCTATGCGTCGAGACAACTAAAGAAACATGAGCTGAATTACCCTCAAACATGATATGGAACTCGCAGCCATGGTACATGCCTTCAATATTTGGAGGCATTATATCCTTGGCCACCGATGTGAGATCTATACGGATCACAAAAGCCTCAAGTACATATTCACGCAAACGGATTTGAATTTAAGGCAACGTCGATGGTTGTAACTCATCAAGGAATGTGATGTTGGAATCAATTATCACACCGGAAAGGCCAATGTAGTAGATTATGCATTGAGCCGAAAGGGAGCATGTCACCAACTCACGGTTCGGGGAATACCGCCCGAGCTGCGCAAGGAGTTTGAACGGTTACATCTCGGGCTCTTGAACGAGATGGAAGTGATGGAACTCCATTCTTCACGGGAACAAGATATAAGACATGGCCAAGCAACGGATGAGGAAATCAAGGAAATCGAGGAAAGAATCCGACAAGGCATAGAAAAGGACTTCAAGGAATACGAGAAGGGTACGCTTTGGTTAGGGAAAAGGATTTGTGTGTCTAACTTGAAGCACATCCACGACACGATATTAAAGGAGGCACATAACTCACCTTATTCCATACATCCCGGCAGTACAAAGATGTACAAGGACCTGAAAACTTGTTATTGGTGGGATGGTATAAAAAGGGACATAGCTGAGTATGTTGCCTTATGCAACACGTGCCAAGGGGTGAAGGCCGAACATCAAAGACCCGCTGGACTGTTGCAACCATTGAAAGTACCCGAGTGGAAGTGGGAAGACATCAGCATGGATTTCATTGTCGGATTACCACGTACTCTGTCAGGTTACGACTCCATCTGAGTTATTGTGACACCCTCGTTTCTGTAGAACACAGAACCGAGAACTGATGCATATGTGTGCCCAGGATGTTCATCACATATACAAATGTTCCACAAACTGAATTCAGAATATATATTAACACAAATAACACGGTTTATTACAATGTCTTATGAGTCTTGGACTCATTCTAGCAGCGGAAATCTTAATCTAGCAGCAGAAGTCTTTATTGTAGCGGAGGAAGACTTCTAACTATTGCGGAAGCAACTAAGCAGCAGCAGCAGCTCCATCTCTACCCCATCCCCACAGGCAAGGTTGAGGACAGATTACATGCCTAATGCTCGACTTGGTCTTCATAGTATTCTTCTCCTGTTGCTGATGATGAAGTAATAATGCAAGTTTGAGTACATAATGTACTCAGCAAGTGCGGGAAAATATGATATGTAGCTCACAGCAAGGAAGGTATAAAAAGGCTCATTGCAAAAAGCAAAGTTTATTTCTCAAACACGATAAAAAAAGCAACTCAGCTTTAAGTGAATGTAATCCCAACATTAACATAAGACCATTATGATTGATCCTCTTCCATGTCTCAACTAGACATCAACTTTGCTCATGAATACCATTTCGTATCCGCTACCATCTCATGAATACCATCTCGTATTCACTACCGTCTCATGAATACCATCTCGTATTCACTACCATTCATCTCATAATCAATTCCGTCTCATTCCGAGACCCAAATCTTGTTGCCATGACTCAACAGTCATGCAACCAATCTTATTACCCGGACTCAACAGTCCCAAAAACCAAACCGTAACCAAAACCAAAAACCATCCCAACTAATCATGGAAGTTGGCCAGGCGCTCGTGACCGTAATCTCGGCTATCATGATAGTTTTAGACTCTGTAGAGTTTGCACCTCTTTACCCACAAGTTTGTGATTTCGACACCCGGTTTTTCCGAAGAACAACCAAGTGAATATCACATGTATGCCAGGATCATTTTCTCATACATGTGATGACAAATAGTGAAGCATCATTTATTACAAGCCAGGTGTCGAATGTAAATAAGTCTTATATCGCAAATGTCTCGATGGACAATAATAAATTCATCACAAGTAAATAAACTAGCAGCGGAATAATTATTCTCGAGGGCTCCATCACAGGCGTTGCCCGGGGGTCTCCATGAACCTAGAAACCTTCTTCGGGTCCAAAGTCTTGTTCATTATACACCACCTCATTATCTTGACCTGAGCAGCAATATAAACCAACAAAATATGCAAGGTTGAGTACCAATGGTACTCAGCAAGTGTGGGAAAGTTATGTCATGCATGGCTAGAACAAGGAGAGGTTGAACTCATGGTTAAAGCACTATGCAATTAATTCCTATCACCTTAGCTTATTAAGCACCTACATTACTACACAGGTGAAATGGTCCCAATCTCCCATCCCATCATCATAACCAAATAACCATAACATCATTTTCAATGTTAAGCTCCCCGCTTAACATCCACAACTTCCAAAATCATAATCCTCTAATCATGAATAAATCCAAGCCGCTATTGACCGTGAGCACGGCTGTCATGATAGTTTTGACTCTGCAGAGTCTGTACCACTGTACCCACATGTAGTGATTTCATCCCCCGTTGCCGGGTGGACTAAAAGAACCTCCATTATGCCAGTGGCTACGAACCACATTTACACTTCCCAGGTGTGTAGCCAGGAGATCACTACGAAGCCTTTACAAAGGGATTCCTGACGAGCGTGGGCCCACTGAGGTTTCACCCCTAAAAGCATACAAGAGGCTCCAACCCCGCTGCAGTGGCCCCCTCTTGAGCCTTGCGGTTCATATGGTAATCCAGCTGACACCTATTCCCCGCACCATCCAACACACCCATACTACGCCGGGGATACACCTAATTAATTGGCCAAGCTGCCCCATCTCAGCATGTGGTTGGCACGGTAAAGCCAGGTTACATGCTCCATGAACCGGTCCTTAGGATCCAGGCAAGTACTAAACACAAACCCGAGTCTCGTGCACCCAGCATACAACCAAAACATCCAACTTGCCTTGATCCCTACCTCTACATAACTCAAAATATCTCATTCAAGAGTATGGTAAAACAAACTGATGATCTCATATCCCAAATATCCCATTCTAAGCATGGCTAAGCATATGCATAATAATAATAATTGACATGATAAAATAAATCCCAACCCAAGACACAAGGAAACAAGGTAATGCAATTCCAGGGAAACTTCCTAGCATGGGTTTCATATTTAATCTTGACAATGCAAATAATTCTATCTACACATCCTAGCATAGGATCAAAGTGGTCAAGGACACTTGCCTCCTTCTTGCTGCTCTTGAAATGGGTAGTCCTGGTCTTGGAAAGGAACAACTTGCTCTTGAGCAGGTTCTACATCATACCATTCACACATAGCAAAAGAAAAACAACAATCATAAGACATAGTTCACACTTTTACTTCATACAAACCACACATTCACATTTATGAAAGTCATTCACCATTATATGTGTCGTGGTTACTCTAGGTGTGTTGATTTGTGGCTTGCATGCACTTTTAATCGTGTGTATACGATTCATACTTTTGTGTTCATATTTATACTTACATCCTATATATATGAGTTTCCAATTTAAATAAGTTCCTTATATTCAATTACTACACCTTGTAGCTACCAAGTATGCATGAAAGTTATTTTCCTTCTCCATATGTGTCTTCAAAATTTCTACCAACCCTAAACTGAATTCTATGGATTTTAGAACTCCATTTATCATTTACTAGTTGCTATATTTTCAGATTATTTCCTATGCCAAATTGTGAACTTTATTATGAAAATAACAAGACACATCATCTAAACAGAATAGGTTCTGATCTAAAATATTTACTAATATATTTTAGACCTTTTCCTCTGATGTAAACTATTTTACAATTATTTTCCCTATTTTCCAGAACTATTCTTTACTTAAAAATGTGTCCCTAAATGTGAATAATAAATTAAACAGATTCAATTCAGCCCAAAATATGTTTTTATCTTACTCCAAAGTTTTCTAAATACTGAGAAAGTTTTTAATTTAATTATGACAATATGTTTGTCCCACTTTTTAATTTTTAAACACTAGCCACATATTCAATTTCCTAATTTAAATACTAAACAGGGCTAAAAAGATAAACTCACCCCATTACAGGGTCTATAATATTATTTTCAGAATTTCCACGGGTCTAGCTACACTTATCTGAGGTGCTTTTCCTAATTTTTATTAAGTCCAGGGGCTAAATCTGATTTTTAAATGAATTTACATGATTTTCTAGAGTTCCAGGGGCTAGATCAGAAGTTTCCGGGGCTAGCTCTTATTTCCCGAGAACCCCAGGGGGTAGCACGTAAGATTTCCAGTATTTATAACGCGGGGCTGACGTGGACCGTCCGATTTTAAACCGACAGCTGAGATTATAACGCCGAACCGGTACGCGGGGGTTTAAACCCTACCGTGCGATTTAAAATAAACGGCGCACAAGCGGCCACGTCGCTCTGATCGAGCGCGGGCGGCGCTGCCGGCGGTGCACGGTGGCGGGAAGCGGCGATCTCGCCGGAAACTTTCGGATCTTCGGGAATTCTTCCTAGAACTGTGATTTTATGGCATAGATCGGTGGAGGAGAGGTCGGGGATCTCACCTCGGGGGTTTTCTTGAGCTCGGAGGTCCTGGAAGGTGATCGGCGACGAGGTCCGAGGCAAAACCACGGAGAAGCTCGTCGGCGCTGCGTTTACACCGCAAATCACCGAGTTTTCTGCACCTGCAAGGTTCCCCTGAGGCGGTGGATCAAGACCAGCGAGTTAGATCGGAATTTCCGAGCTTAGATCGGCCAGAATTCGCCGGAGAAGTCTCGGTTCTCACCGGAGGAAAAATCGGCGATCGCGTGGGAAAAACAGAACGAGGCCGTGGTTTTTATAGACGGGGGAGG
Source organism: Neostapfia colusana (assembly GCA_030760725.1). Taxonomy (NCBI): domain Eukaryota; kingdom Viridiplantae; phylum Streptophyta; class Magnoliopsida; order Poales; family Poaceae; genus Neostapfia; species Neostapfia colusana. The sequence continues at coordinate 93,751,054 of JASWHV010000007.1, read as the reverse complement.
GCGGCGGGTGGTTTAGATCATGTCCGCGTCGCCTACGAACAGAATTCAGCGGGGATACGCCGAAATCCCGATCGGTTTTGATTCGGGAGCGAGGGAGTCCGGCGCGGCGCGAGGTAGACGAAGGTCGGGTGGGTCCCGCCTGTCAGTGTGAGGCAGCAGCGCGCGCGGCTGCGGGCTGGCGCGGGCGCTGGCTGGGCCGGCTGGTGGGTTTCGGCCCACTGGCCGGTTTTTTTCTGTTTTCTCTTTTTCTTTTTCTATTTCTTTTCTGATTTGAGTTTAATTTGAATTCCAGTTTGAATTTGGATTTTTGCAAAACATGCAACACGTCCAAAAAATTTTTAAATTCCCCTCTTAACATGATTTAGGGCTTTGAATCAAAATTTTGGGGTGTTACAGCTCTACCCCCCTTAAAAGAAATCTCGTCCTCGAGATTGGTGTTTCTAAGAAAACAATTCCGGAAATTGTGCCTTGAGCTCATCTTCCCGCTCCTAGGTGGCTTCCACTTCTAAGTGATGCTTCCACTGCACCTTCCACATCCGGATTCTTTTATTTCTGGTGAGGCATTCCATTGTCTCCAAAATCTTGTATGGTTGCTCGGCATAAGACAAATCCTCAGCTACATCCACTTCATTCGTGGGTAACACCTCTTCAGGCGTCCTCAGACATTTCTTGAGTTGTGACACATGGAATACATCGTGCACATCCGATAGATGAGCCGGTAACTCTAGTTGATACGCCACTTCGCCTTTCCTTTCCAAAACTTGAAAGGGTCCGATGTATCGAGGTGACAACTTCCCTTTCACCCTGAACCGACGATGTCCTCTGATAGGGGACACCTTGAGATAGACATAGTCTCCTACGTTGAAAACGAGCTCTCTTCTTCGTACATCGGCATAGCTCTTTTGGCGTGTCTGTGCTATCCTCAAGTTGTTGCGAATTTCCCTCACCTTCGCCTTGGCTTCTTGTAGCACTTCTGGACCAAACACTTTACTTTCTCCTGTTTGGTTCCAAAATAGGGGAGTTCTGCACTTTCTCCCATACAAAGCTTCAAACGGTGACATCTTCATACTAGCTTGATAGCTGTTGTTATAGGAAAACTCCGCATACGGTAAATTCTTATCCCAACTCCTATTGTTTCTGAGTGCACATGCCCTTAACATATCTTCAAGGATCTGATTGGTTCTCTCCATCTGCCCGTCAGTTTGGGGATGATAGGCAGAGCTGAAGTTCAGATGGGTTCCCATGGTTTCATGCAACGTCTGCCAAAACCTCGAGGTGAACTGTGTCCCTCGGTCCGACACAATCTTCTTTGACACTCAATGGTAACGCACGATACTTGACATGTACAACTCTGCCAATTTGGATCCGCTGTAACTTTCCTTCACGAGAGGAAATGTGCTACCTTGGTTAGCCTATCAATGATGACCCATATTGAATCATATCCTGATTGGGTCCTAGGCAATCCCACGATGAAATCCATGCTGATTTCTTCCCATTTCCATTCAGGCACTTTGAGTGGTTGCAATAATCCCGCGGGTCGTTGATGTTCTGCTTTCACCAACTGACATGTGTCACATAGGGCAACATGTTCCGCGACATCTCGCTTCATGCCATACCACCAATACCTGCTCTTGAGATCCTGGTACATCTTCATACTCCCAGGATGAATGGAATAGTCGGAATCGTGAGCCTCCTTCAAAATTAATTCACGGATCTCCATTACTTCTGGCACACAGATCTTTTTCTCGTGCCACACCGTACCTTGTTCATCCTCTCTGAAACTTGGAGCTTTATTTTCCTTGATGAGTTGCCTGATTTCCTGTATCTTCTCATCATTCTTTTGGCCCTCGCGTATGTCTCGCTCGAGTGTGGAGTCCACTTCCATGGCGATGGCTTCACTACTATTTACTAGACATAGATTGAGCCTTTTAACCTCGTCCTTCAATTCTGCAGGCATGTCCTTCAAGCTCAACCTATTGACCTGCACTTTCCGACTCAAAGCATCGGCCACGACGTTTGCTTTCCCGGGATGATAGTTGATGCCCACATCAAAGTCATTGATTAACTCTAGCCATCTCCTTTGTCTGAGGTTGAGGTCTGGCTGTGTGAATATGTACTTCAAACTCTTATGATCCGTATATATCTCTGTCCTCTTCCCCATCAAATAGTGCCGCCAAATTTTCAACACGTGTACCACTGCGGCTAGTTCTAGGTCATGTGTAGGATAGTTCTTCTCGTGCTTCCGAAGCTGCCGGGATGCATATGCCACGACATGCCCTTCTTGCATGAGAACACATCCCAACCCATTTCCAGAGGCATCGCAGTACACTGTGAAATTCTTCTGCATATCTGGCATAACCAACACTGGGGCTGTTGTCAATCTCTTCTTTAGCTCCTGAAAGCTCGTCTCGCACTGTGGCGTCCAGGTGAATGTGATTCCCTTCTCCAACAGTTTGGTGAGAGGTCTCGAGATCTTGGAGAATCTCTCAATAAACCATCGATAGTATCCAGCCAATCCCAATAAGCTTCGAACTTCCCCGATATTTTCAGGGGTCTTCCACTTCTGTATATCCTCGATTTTGGCAGGATCTACGGAGATTCCTCCCTCCGAGATTATATGTCCTAAGAAGGGAACCCTCTTCAGCCAAAACTCACACTTGCTCAACTTGGCATATAGTTGGTGTTCTCTCAGCCTTTGCAACACCAACCTTAGATGTTTCTCATGTTATTCTTCATCTTTGGAGAAGACGAGAATGTCATCTATGAAAACCACCACAAATTTGTCCAGATATTCCATGAATACCTTGTTCATGAGATACATGAAGTATGCCGGGGCATTAGTTAGCCCGAAAGGCATGACAGTGTATTCATACAGTCCGTACCGGGATACGAAATCTGTCTTGGGAATATCAGATTGCCTTATCTTGAGTTGGTGGTATCCCGACCTGAGATCAATTTTCGAGAACACACAAGCTCCCCTCAACTTATCAAACAAGTCTTCAATGCGAGGTAATGGGTACTTGTTCTTGATGGTTACCTCATTCAAAGCACGGTAATCCACGCATAACCTTTGGGTACCGTCCTTCTTGGGCACGAATATCACCGGAGCTCCCCATGGTGAGGAACTAGGACGAATATACCACTTCCCCGTCAATTCTCTCAAATGATCCTTGAGTTCTTCTAGCTGCTTGGAGTCCATCCGATAAGGTCTCTTGTATATCGGGGCTGTTCCAGGCACTAGCTCAATTGCGAATTCCACTTCACGATCGGGAGGCATACCTGGCAATTCTTCCGGAAAAACGTCTGGATATTCCCTGATAGTCCAGATTTCCTCAACTTTCACCTCAACTTGATTTAATTTAATGTCCCTCCTAGGCTCGTGTATAGATATGAACTTTACTCTTGTGCCACTAGGGTGAGTTAGTTCCACCGTTCTGGTCGAACAATGAATGATTCCCTTATGTTTGGTCAACCAATCCATGCCCAAAATAATATCGATCCCTTGGGAATCTATCACTATGAGGTTAGCAGTAAACACTACCCCATTAATGTCTAGATTCACCTCGGGACACACTTGTCTTGTCCTTATTTCTCCACCTGGAGAGTTTACGGCTAGCATATGGTTCATTTGTGTTGTTGCTAGGTCATACTTCTTAACAAACCCTTGAGCAATAAACGAGTGGGTAGCACCAGAATCAAACAGCAGGGTTGCAAGGTGTAAATTGGCAGGAAACTTACCAACTACCACGTCGGGTGCATCTTGTGCTTCCTCCATAGTGACGTGGTTCACCTGTCCTCTCATTACATTCTGCTGTTGTGGCTGCGCGGGCTTCTTCTTTGGGCATTTATGGGCGTAGTGCCCCACTTCTCCGCAGCTAAAACATTGCACCCCAACCTTAGGTGCCTGGCCTTTGCTGTCTTGGGGTTGGTTTGGGGGTCCTTGTACTGCTGGTCGAGGTGGATATGCGGGGCGAGGCTGCTGTACAAACTGACGTTGCGGCTGAGCTGGTGCTGCCGGAGGCCTGAAGTTCGGGTTGTACCCTCTTGGTGCTGAGTATGGTACCGCAGCACGGTTCGTCTGCCCTACAGGTTGCTGCATCAGACGTGGGCGGGTGTTGCTCCCTGAGGCTTGATGTGACCACCCGGCCTTCCTCTTATTCTCATTTTCCAAGGCCTTCAGTTTCCTTTCCACCACAATCGCTCTGTCCACCATCTTTTGGAAGCTTTCATACTCATTTGAGGACATTGCACACTGCATTTCTGCGGTAAGTCCTTCCACGAAACAATCTTGTTTCTGCTCATCAGTCTCTATGTCTCGTGGGGCATAACGGGATAGTTGAGTAAATTTAGTGAGGTATTCCCTCACCGTCATGTTTCCCTGCTGCAGTCCCAAGAACTCCTTCCTATTGTTTTTGAGTTCACCTCTTGGGATGTAATGGTTGCGGAAGCCACGCTTGAACTCTTCCCAAGTGATGTTCTCAGGGTCATGATGGGCGGCCACGTAGGCGGTCCACCAATCAGCAGCAGGTCCATGCAATTGATGAGAGGCAAACAGCACCCTATCATACCCTTGGCACTGTATGATCCTCATCTTGCTTTCAATGGTCTTTAGCCAATCATCTGCCTCTAGAGGTTCAGCAGCACTTGCAAGCTTTGGAGGTTGAGTTCCTAGAAACTCACTCAACCTTGGTTGGCGTGGTGCAGCTTGTGGAGGTGGAACTTGATGCAAGTTGGCCACCACTTGAGTCAAGTTCTGGATGAGCTGATTTTGATTCTCCAGCATTTGGTGGAGAGGATCAACTCCTTCACGGCGACCACCCCGGTCCTGGCTTCCAGAAAGATGAGGGTTGCATGCCTCATCGTTGTTGTTGGCGGGGTTGGCAGCACGTCCTTTTCCTCTTCCGGCCATCTGGCAGAATCAACCAATGTTAATTTGAAAGCATTTAGTATCATCTTACTACATTCATTTGTTTGTACTTTGAAGTGTTGAGGCTTTGTTATACTTTTACGAGGGTTCATATCTCACACCAAATAAATGTACTATTATTTCATGTGGGTTCACACACCAAAGCAAAACAATCTGAAGACGAGGCTGTGGACAATTGCATCATGGCTTCCACAACTCACGTCACACACCAAGCATTAACACACCATTAACTAATCGTAACGACTCGACTATTCGACATCTTGCTAACCAAGGGAAGGACTCTACACTACTCGTTTTCTTGAGCTGGCTCCTCGGGATCTTCCTCATCATTTCGGCTTCCTTCTGACTCTGCTTTGGGTGGGGAGGCTGCTGGTGGAGAAGTGCGACGACGCCTGATCGCTCGGCGATCTGGGGAGTCAGCAGTCCATGTATCATTCACGGTGACACACAGTTCATTCCCATCTCCTCTTTCTCTCGCCCTTAAGCAGGCTCGCAGCAATGCCTCCGTTTCCTTCAGGGTGTCTCGGACATCCTGAAGCTCCTGTTGACACTTCTGCAGTCGAGTGCTGAGCATAGAAGCATCCTCCAAGCACAAGTCCATGTGCTCATGGGAAGTCCCTTGCTGCACCGGCGGGTACTTGTACTCCGCGGTACCACTCTCACGTTGGAGGACATACATGTACTCCGTCTTGTCCAGGTGGTGACGATAGATGTGACTCTGGCAGGTGATGGCCTCCCAAGTGACATCCTTCTCCGCATCGACCTGTGTCGCTCTACAAGCTGGAGAGTGGTGAATCTTAAGCAGCTGATTTTCGTGTATTATCCTCATCTCTGAACTCCATTCTTCCCTCTTCTCACGGATGGTCCTGGTGGAGTTATAGTGGATGATTAGCTTGCCCGTATTGCCGGCGGCTTCGAGCATACGCCGAAGACGGCGCAATAAGCCTCCTACTGCCAATCCGTAGGAAAGGTACGTCACCGGACGGCTCTCCTCCCTCTCGGCAAGGGCAACTACGAGAACTCTCCCTCCTGTGGACTTGCGAGCGGTGCGAATCATGCGAACCATCTAAAACAAAAAGAATTTAAAATTAGGTTAGATAAACTCTCAACAAAAATCTTATTTTCAAAAAGTTGGGGTAAGATGAAGAAAGTGACTCATTTAAATAACACTTTTCAATCCACACCTTTGTAAAATAGTTTTTAAGAAAATAGGGCCCTTAAATTCGTCCATTTCTACCTAGGTCCACGTTCCTACGGGCAACCTTGGCTCTGATACCACTTCTGTCACACCCGGTTTTTCCGAAGAACAACCAAGTGAATATCACATGTATGCCAGGATCATTTTCTCATACATGTGATGACAAATAGTGAAGCATCATTTATTACAAGCCAGGTGTCGAATGTAAATAAGTCTTACATCGCAAATGTCTCGATGGACAATAATAAATTCATCACAAGTAAATAAACTAGCAGCGGAATAATTATTCTCGAGGGCTCCATCACAGGCATTGCCCGGGGGTCTCCATGAACCTAGAAACCTTCTTCGGGTCCAAAGTCTTGGTCATTATACACCACCTCATTATCTTGACCTGAGCAGCAATATAAACCAACAAAATATGCAAGGTTGAATACCAATGGTACTCAGCAAGTGTGGAAAAGTTATGTCATGCATGGCTAGAACAAGGAGAGGTTGAACTCATGGTTAAAGCACTATGCAATTAATTCCTATCACCTTAGCTTATTAAGCACCTACATTACTACACAGGTGAAATGGTCCCAATCTCCCATCCCATAATCATAACCAAATAACCATAACATCATTTTCAATGTTAAGCTCCCCGCTTAACATCCACAACTTCCAAAATCATCATCCTCTAATCATGAATAAGTCCAAGCCGCTCTTGACCGTGAGCACGGCTGTCATGACAGTTTTGACTCTGCAGAGTTTGTACCACTGTACCCACATGTAGTGATTTCATCCCCCGTTGCCGGGTGGACTAAAAGAACCTCCATTATGCCAGTGGCTACGAACCACATTCACACTTCCCAGGTGTGTAGCCAGGAGATCACTACGAAGCCTTTACAAAGGGATTCCCGACGAGCGTGGGCCCACTGAGGTTTCACCCCTAACAGCATACAAGAGGCTCCAACCCCGCTGCAGTGGCCCCCTCTTGAGCCTTGCGGTTCATATGGTAATCCAGCTGACACCTATTCCCCGCACCATCCAACACACCCATACTACGCCGGGGATACACCTAATTAATTGGCCAAGCTGCCCCATCTCAGCATGTGGTTGGCACGGTAAAGCCAGGTTACATGCTCCATGAACCGGTCCTTAGGATCCAGGCAAGTACTAAACACAAACCCGAGTCTCGTGCACCCAGCACACAACCAAAACATCCAACTTGCCTTGATCCCTGCCTCTACATAACTCACAATATCTCATTCAAGAGTATGGTAAAACAAACTGATGATCTCATATCCCAAATATCCCATTCTAAGCATGGCTAAGCATATGCATAATAATAATTGACATGATAAAATAAATCCCAACCCAAGCTACAAGGAAACAAGGTAATGCAATTCTAGGGAAACTTCCTAGCATGGGTTTCATATTTAATCTTGACAATCCAAATAATTCTATCCACACATCCTAGCATAGGATCAAAGTGGTCAAGGACACTTGCCTCCTTCTTGCTGCTCTTGAAATGGGTAGTCCTGGTCTTGGAAAGGAATAACTTGCTCTTGAGCAGGTTCTACATCATACCATTCACACATAGCAAAAGAAAAACAACAATCATAAGACATAGTTCACACTTTTACTTCATACAAACCACACATTCACATTTATGAAAGTCATTCACCATTATATGTGTTGTGGTTACTCTAGGTGTGTTGATTTGTGGCTTGCATGCACTTTTAATCATGTGTATATGATTCCTACTTTTGTGTTCATATTTATACTTACATCCTATATATATGAGTTTCCAATTTAAATAAGTTCCTTATATTCAATTACTACACCTTGTAGCTACCAAGTATGCATGAAAGTTATTTTCCTTCTCCATATGTGTCTTCAAAATTTCTACCAACCCTAAACTGAATTCTTTGGATTTTAGAACTCCATTTATCATTTACTAGTTGCTATATTTTCAGATTTATTTCCTATGCCAAATTGTGAACTTTATTATGAAAATAACAAGACACATCATCTAAACAGAATAGGTTCTGATCTAAAATATTTACTAATATATTTTAGACCTTTTCCTCTGATGTAAACTATTTTACAATTATTTTCCCTATTTTCCAGAACTATTCTTTACTTAAAAATGTGTCCCTAAATGTGAATAATAAATTAAACAGATTCAATTCTGCCCAAAACATGTTTTTATCTTACTCCAAAGTTTTCTAAATACTGAGAAAGTTTTTAATTTAATTATGACAATATGTTTGTCCCACTTTTTAATTTTTAAACACTAGCCACATATTCAATTTCCTAATTTAAATACTAAACAGGGCTAAAAAGATAAAATCACCCCATTACAGGGTCTATAATATTATTTTCAGAATTTCCAGGGGTCTAGCTACACTTATTAGAGGTGCTTTTCCTAATTTTTATTAAGTCCAGGGGCTAAATCTGATTTTTAAATGAATTTACATGATTTTCTGGAGTTCCAGGGGCTAGATCAGAAGTTTCCGGGGCTAGCTCTTATTTCCCGAGAACCCCAGGGGGTAGCACGTAAGATTTCCAGTCTTTATAACGCGGGGCTGACGTGGACCGTCCGATTTTAAACCGACAGCTGAGATTATAACGCCGAACCGGTACGAGGGGGTTTAAACCCTACCGTGCGATTTAAAATAAACGGCGCACAAGCGGCCACGTCGCTCTGATCGAGCGCGGGCGGCACTGCCGGCGGCGCACGGCGGCGGGAAGCGGCGATCTCGCCGGAAACTTTCGGATGTTCGGGAATTCTTCCTAGAACTGTGATTTTATGGCATAGATCGGTGGAGGAGAGGTCGGGGATCTCACCTCGGGGGTTTTCTTGAGCTCGGAGGTCCTGGAAGGTGATCGGCGACAAGGTCCGAGGCAAAACCACGGCGAAGCTCGTCGGCGCTGCATTTACACCGCAAATCACCGAGTTTTCTGCACCTGCAAGGTTTCCCGGAGGCGGTGGATCAAGACCAGCGAGTTAGATCGGAATTTCCGAGCTTAGATCAGCCAGAATTCGCCGGAGAAGTCTCGGTTCTCACCGGAGGAAAAATCAGCGATCGGTGGGAAAAACAGAACGAGGCCGGGGTTTTTATAGACGGGGGACGGAGGCGGGGTGGTTTAGATCATGTCCGCGTTGCCTACGAACAGAATTCAGCGGGGATATGCCGAAATCCCGATCGGTTTTGATTCGGGAGCGAGGGAGTCCGGCGCGGCGCGAGGTAGAGGAAGATCGGGTGGGTCCCGCCTGTCAGTGTGAGGCAGCAGCGCGCGCGGCTGCGGGCTGGCGCGGGCGCTGGCTGGGCCGGCTGGTGGGTTTCGGCCCACCGGCCGGTTTTTTCTGTTTTCTCTTTTTCTTTTTCTATTTCTTTTCTGATTTGAGTTTAATTTCAATTCCAGTTTGAATTTGGATTTTTGCAAAACATGCAACACGTCCAAAATTTTTTAAATTCCCCTCTTAACATGATTTAGGGCTTTGAATCAAAATTTTGGGGTGTTACATCAACTTAGCTAATTACTCAGCTAAGCCGCACCCATACTTGGCCTTGTGGTGGCACTGTTATCCTGCCATGGTCTCGCATGAACCGGTTCTTAGATCTACGGCAAGTAAAACCACCATCTCATTCTACCTCATCCACAAACAAAGGCTTTCCTAGATCTCCCTCCGATTCATGTTCATTAACAACATCAGTTTCTCATTATTCTTAGGAGTGCAGTTAGCTAAACACATCTATCTCGCTTCCCATATCCCATGGACTTAGCGAAGCAAAAAGTAAAAACCATACCCGACTCATTAACTGTCCCGGTGACAAGGGTGGCTATCAAAACTTGTAAACTCCTATGAAAGAGTTTCCCATCATATTGACTCAAGCACACACCCCTTTTCGCAAACAAAACAGTTTTCCAAAAACATGAGATCAATATGGTCAAGGGGCACTTGCCTTGTTCTTACGGTTCCTGTTGCTGTTGGATCTCGAAACCTTGTTGTTGCAGCTCGTCGTAGACAGCTCCCTGAGCTTGTCCTTCTATACGCGATCACGCACATACAAGATTCATAGCAATCTATCATCATGCACAAACTCTACTTTAAGATGCGATGATGCATATGCATGTTAATCCTATGATGCAGTTTAGTTTGTACGTGTTATTGCATGGCTTGCATGGGTTTTACAATGAACAGAGGTGTAAAGATCAAATGTGGACGTGGTGATGATCTTGACTCAAGATCTAGATCAGACCAATCAACACGTGATCTGTCCACGAGAAAGCTTCTGTTCGAAAGGATCGAAGAACAGATGCAAAGAAAATGCGATGATGTCGTAAAGTGGTATTGGAGACCTACCTTTCGTTCTTCTTGCTCTCGGGGTCCTTTTCCTAGCAAGACAGATCGTCGGGGCTCTCTTCCGGCGACCTACGGCGACTGAACTCCGGCGAAGGGGTTAGCTCAGCGAGTTGGGGGCTAGGGCTTCTTAGTTGTCGGCTTAGAAAGGATGTTACGACCAAGGGGTTGTTTCGGGTTCTATTTATAATCGGGAAGAGAAGAGTTCTAATCTGATTGGACTTTGAATAAGAGTCATATTCAAATTGTTTTTGAATCTTAACAACTTATCTTTAATTGATATGGTTGCAGTATTCAACGTAAAAGAGTTCGTGTCGGTTTTCTCAGTAACGGGTGCTCATATACAGAGGAAAACTACTTCAGAACCGCATCCTTACGCAGGGATAAGCTCCGGAGGCTCCACGTGTCCTGTGGGACCTGGGCTTCCCTTTTTCGCATAGGCGAGCTCTGGTTGTGCCGCGTGTCAGGCGGGCGATACCTCCCTCTTACTCAGAGGTGAGCTCCGCGTGCGCCACGCGTCATGGCGGGCGGGACCTCCCTCTCTCTAGAGATGAGCTCCGTGTGCGCCACGTGTCTGGTGGGTCGAGACCTCCCCTCTCAATGAAAGGTGAGCTTCGCGAATGCCACGTGTCAGTTCCGGACCTCCCCTCTCTTCGGGGTGGCTCCGGGGGTGCCACGTGTCAGTGCCGGACCTCTCTTCTCTTCGGAGGTGAGCTGTGATAGTGATACATGTCCTAACAGCGCCATACTTCCTTTCTCTTTCCAGAGACGAGCTCTGAGGTTGACACGTATCCAACAGCGTCGGACCTCCCGGAGGTGAGCTCCGGAGGTGACACGTGTCCGGTAGGACCGGACCTCTCGGAGACGAGCTCCGAGAGCGACACGTGTCTGGCGGGGCCGGACCTCTCGGAGGTGAGCTCCGAGAGTGACACGTGTCCCGCGCGGCTGGTCCTCTCTTTTCCTCGGTGACTAGCTCCGGTAACGACATGTGTCCTGCGGGACTGGCCTCGCTCCTCCGCAGAGGCTAGCTCCGGAGGCAACACGTGTCCCACGGAGGTCGGACCTCTCCCCCTTTGCTGGGATGAGCCCCGAGCCTGCCACGTAGCCAGTTAGAGATGGACCTCTCCCCCTTTGCGGGGATGAGCTCCGAAGGTGCCACGTGGCCAGCGGGCCGCGGGTATTGTCTTCGGCGCTCTCTGTGAACTGGAATTGGCTCTTTTTGGCTATCTTTTTTATTCTTTGTCAATTTCTATTTATTTAAAAAAATTCTACATATAAAATATGAATATATGCAGAAATAAAAAATGAGGGTGTCACAAATCTACCCCCCCCTAAATTGAATCTCGCCCTCGAGATTCATTAGTAGATAATAGATGTGGGAATTCTGCCTTTTCGGCTGTTGGTTGGGCTGACTCAAACTCGATGTGAGTACCGTGCTCGTTTGTCAACTGCACGCTTCTCTCAGCACATTGGATCCATTGTGCTTGCTTAACCAATCCATTCTGAGTATTATGTAAAGCCCTTGGGAATCCAAGAAAATAAGGTTGCCAAGGAAGTCTACCCCCTTAAATTAAGGGTTACTTTCGGACATACTATATTAGTTCTCATCTCTCCGCCGGGAGAATTAACTAACATAGTATATTTCAAGTGTGATACGGGTAGATTATACTTGGCAACATACTTGGATGATATGAAGGAATGTGATGCTCTAGAATCAAATAAAATGGTGGCTGGGTTGGAGTTGGCAAGGAACATACCAATTACGGCGTCCTCAGCCTGTTGCGCTTCCTCAACAGAGACATGGTTCACGTTGCCGCGAGCATAGTTCTGTTGTCCACAGTTTCCTTGCTGTCCAGGACCTCTCCTCGGGCACTGGCTCGCGAAGTGTCCTGTTTCTCCGCATGCAAAGCGTGCCTTGTTGCCCACGACAGCAGGTAAGTTGGGGCGGGGGTTTTGAACAGGAGCACCCATGTTGGGACGGGGCACAGGAGGCAAAAGCACTCGAGGTGCTTGCATGGTAGGATGTTGCTGTGGTGGCTGGTTCTGGTGAAACGATTCATACTGTGGTGCAGCTGGGGGCATGTACCGAGAGCGTATGTTGCTCCCTTGTGGCTGGTATGGCATATTTCTTTTCCCCTCTTGCTCGATCTCTCAGATCTTGCTTTCAACCACTATGGCTTTGTCAACTAGCTTCTGGAAGCTTGCGTAGTCACTATTGAGGAGCTGAAATTGGATCTCATTGTTCAACCACCTCATGAACAGGTACTTCTTTCGTTCGTCCGAGTTGACATCATCGGGCGCATACCTTGACAGCTGCGTGAACTTGTTAGGGTACCCATTCATGCTCTTCTGTCCTTGGTGCAGACCTTCAAACTCTTGCATCTTGAGCATCATTACACCAGCAGGGATGTAATGAGAGCAAAAACTCTCCTTGAACTCAGTCCAGGTAATAGCATCCGAGTTGACATGAGCGTTGCATAGGGCATCCCACCAGTCAGCGACTGCTCCCATGAGTTGGTGTGATGCAAAGAGAACCTTCTCTCTATCATTGCACTGAACTATGGCAAGCTTCTTCTCCATGGACTTTAACCAATCGTCGGCCTCCACGGGGTCATTAGCTTGTGCGAAAGTCGGTGGTCGAGTTCTCATGATCTCTCCTAGTCGGTTGTGAGCCGGTGGTGGTGGTGGTGGCGGCGGTGGTGGTGTAGGAACGAGGTTGTTGTTGTTGGCTTGCAACTGACCCAAAGTTTGGATCATTGTTTGCATAAGTTGGTTCTGCATAGCCATCAACCTTTCCAGATTGTTTGCTCCAGCTCCGGGGTTGTCATTCTCAGGAACATCGACGTGGTCCTCCTCTTGGTTGCCATGGACGTTCCTCCCTCGACGGTCGACGTTTCTTCTCACCATCTTGAGAGAGAGTTGGATAGAATAGAGGTTTAGAAGTTTAGATAGATCCCTCCCAACTATATGCATCAAGGTGGATGGACTATATATGTTAGCCCATATGAGGATGTGAACAAGTGCCGAGTCATCTCACAGCTCTCTACTATGCGTGGATATGGTCAACGCTGAAACGTCCCACAACTCAAACTAAGCACAGAATCACAAGCAATCATTACAAAGTTCAGCACACAACTCCTATTCAAGGCTTATTCAATGGGAGTCCTATAGGGTCTTTGGACCAACCTGTGATTTCACCCTATAGTCAAGGTGGTTTGGGGTAATACCAATTTGTGATCCAACTATGGCTTCTCCTAGGCTTGCATCCTATGTCAAGGTGGTTCTGATTCCAATCTATGCATCCTAGGCTTGCATCCTATGGTCAACGTGGCTTCTAATACCAATCTGTTACTAGGATGCGTCCCACAGTCAACGTGGTTCAGCTACCAATCTATGATCATTATAGGTTTGTGACCTACAGTCAACCGTGGTAGCTTGATATCAATCTGTGGATTGTACCAATCTGTGACTAGGAATGGCAGCTCTAATATCAATCTGTGACCTATCTAGGCTGTGTGATCTACGATCAACCCGTGGCAGGTTGATACCAATTTTTGTTTTCTATATAGGCGTGTAACCTACCGTCAACCCGTGGCTCTGATACCAATCTGTGACGCCCTCGTTTCTGTAGAACACAGAACCGAGAACTGATGCATATGTGTGCCCAGAATGTTTCATCACACATATACATATGTTCCACAAACTGAATTCAGAATATATATTACCACAAATAATAGTGTTTATTACAATGTCTTATGAGTTTTGGACTCATTCTAGCAGTGGAAATCTTAATCTAGCAGCGGAAGTCTTTATTCTAGCAGCGGAATTCTTCTAACTATTGCGGAATCAACTAAGCAGCAGCAGCAGCTCCATCTCTACTCCATCCCCACATGCAAGGTTGAGGACAGATTACACACCTAATGCTCCACTTGGTCTTCATAGTATTCTTCTCCTGTTGCTGATGATGAAGTAATAATCCAAGTTTGAGAACATAATATACTCAGCAAGTGCTGGAAAATATGATATGTAGCTCACAGCAAGGAAGGTATAAAAATGCTCATTGCAGAAAGCAAAGCTTATTTCTCAAAACATGAAAAAAACAACACCTCAGCTTTAAGTTAATGTAATCCCAACATTAACATACCTCCATTATGATTCATCCTTTTCCATGTCTCAACTAGACATCAACTTTGCTCATGAATGCCATCTCGTATTCACTACCATCTCATGAATACCATCTCGTATTCAATACCATCTCATGAATACCATCTCGCATTCGCTACCATCTCATGAATACCATCTTGTATTCACTACCATTCATCTCATAATCAATTCCATCTCATTCCGAGACCCAAATCTTGTTGCCATGACTCAACAATCATGCAACCAATCTCATTACCTGGACTCAACAGTCCCAAAAACCAAACCAAAGACCAAACCAAAACCAAAAACCATCCCAACTAATCATGGAAGTTGGCCAGGCGCACATGACCGTAAGCTCGGCTATCATGATAATTTTAGACTCTGCAGAGTTTGCACCTCTTTACCCACAAGTTTGTGATTTCGTCACCCGTCAGCGACTGCAGAACCTCCATTATACCAGTACACAACCGTCAGTGTATGGCCAGGAGATCACAAAATCGCCTTTACAAAGGGGCTACTAGATGTATGGACTCACTAAGGTTTCACCGGCAGGCTAGAATCTCCAATTCTCCCACCCACGGGCCCCCTCTTGTGCCATACAGTTCCCAGGGCAGTCCTTACTCGACTCGCATTCACCGCGCCTTCCACGGTCCGTAACAATCTAGCAACTTAACTAATTACTCAGCTAAGCCGCACCCATACTTGGCCTTGTGGTGGCATTTTTATCCTGGCATGTTCTTGCAGGAACCGGTCCTTAGATCTACGGCAAGTAAAACCACCATCTCATTCTACCTCATCCACAAACTAAGGCTTGCCTAGATCTCCCTCCGATTCATGTTCATTAACAACATAAGTTTCTCATAATTCTTACGAGTGCAGTTAGCTAGACACATCTATCTCGCTTCCCATATCCCATGGACTCAACGAAGCAAAAAGTAAATATCATACCCGACTCATTAACTGTCCCGGTGACAAGGGTGGCTATCAAAACTAGTAAACTCCTATGAAAGGGTTTCCCATCATATCGACTCAAGAACACACCCCTTTTCGCAAACAAAACAGTTTTTCTAAAACATGGGATCAATATGGTCAAGGGGCACTTGCCTTGTTCTTACGGTTCCTGTTGCTCTTGGATCTCGAAACTTTGTTGTTGCAGCTCGTCGTAGACAGCTCCCTGAGCTTGTCCTTCTATACGCGATCACGCACATACAAGATTCATAGCAATCTATCTGTAGGATCGAAGTACACGTGTAAAGCTACCAGAGGGGGTGAATGGTAGATAAAAACTTTGCAGCGGAAGCAACAAAACACCCCTCAGCAGAAAACTGATCTGTTAAATAAACCGTGTGTGTGACTAATCTAAGCGTGTTCAACTCACGAATATGTCACAACAAGAATCATGAAAATCCGTTGAGAGAAACTCAAGTTACGATCGAAAGATCGAACAAAGGTCAATCTGTCCTACGCAAGAAAAACAGTTCTGGAATACTGCAAAGAAACTCGTGTAGATCAGAAACCAAAAATTCAATGACCGTGAAATTTTCACAGATGATAGATAATCAAGTTGTGAAGACAACCCAAAAATAATCACATAAATTGGATATGTAAAACTCGAGTTATGATAAACCACCGAAGCAAGGTAGTGCTGAACAGAAACTCGACGAGAAAAACTTGTCTGAAATAAGTCGGACGAACAAGGCACAAAAGTACCTTTAGAATACGGATTTTATTTATGAAAACACAAGAGGAACAGCCCCAAAGTTGTGCCCACCGAGCTCTGGCCTCCCTTGCTTATATAACCAGCCCGAAGGCCAACTCAACTCAAACTAGGACTCCTACTCCTACTTGGATTCAAACTGTAACTTTCCAATACTGCTTATGACTCTTCTATACGCAGATAGAAGCAATCTTAAGACTTCCAAACACCTTAGAAATGTATTCCACATTCGTAAAATAACTCAAATTCGTGACCCACACAAAATCCTATCATAACCAACTCAAAACTTTCCATATTTCAGTCAAACACGACTCAGCCGCAGTCTGAGTCCATAACCGAGTCGGTTGGACCTTTCCGACCAATTCTTTATGTCCAAATCTCTTCATCACGCCTTGGAACCATGCAGCCACGTCCATGCACTCCTTGCACACGTGCAAACATCTTCCAACAACGTCCAAGATACCTTCATATGCATTGTTCTTGATTCAAACATACTGCACAACCTCCCGATCAACTCAACCACAATTCCTCCCGAACATGGTTGTTGAACCTCATCTTCTACCTAAGACTAGTTCAATGGATCCTGTCACCAGCCATGTCTTGAACTCAAGCAACACCTGCACATGAATGAACAACCAATACTTCCGAGCACAAGTCCTCGACTTGACTCTCGTTAGTTCCGAAACTACAACATCTTACGTGAGCACCTCACATAAGCATGTTGTAAACCATAGCAAAATGATATCAGCCATAACCACCAAAACAAACCAAAAACTTAGTAAAATAATACTAAGCAAACTTTCCATAAGAGTAAAGCAAGTTCAAAACATTGCAAGTTAAAAGCAGAACCATTGCAATCAAGCTCCGAACCTTATCAAAGCTAACCGGACCTTGAACCGGAGCTTACCAAAGCTAGTCGGACCTAGCGCCGGAGCTTACTAAAGCTTAGTCGGGCCTAGCACTGAACTTACCAAAGCTAGTCGGACCTAGCACCGGAGCTAGCAAAAACAAGTCGGACCTAGCCAAAATAAGTCAGACCTAGACAAAGCAAGCCGGACCTTACGTCGGACCTTGCCAGAGCTATCCAAAACAAGTTGGACCTATCGTCAGACCTTGCAGGAGCTCGGACCTAGAGTGGGACCTTGTTAAAAAGGTGTTTTGGTAGTATTCAAAACTTTTATCGTCAAAGCCAATGTATTCAGCACACATAGGTCTCACAATCTCCCCCTTGATGAATGCATTGGCAACACCACTTAAAATCCGAACATTGGCTTATTCACATGAAAAGTTTTGAAAATAATTTCTCCCCCTTTGTAAATCAGAAATAAAATGAGAAGAAAAACAAAAATACCAAAAATTTCCCCCCTGAGAAGAATCGTGCCAAAACACTTGTGAATGTGTGCAATGTGTGATCAATTTCTCCCCCTTTGACAATGTATTCAGCAAGGTACAAAAGAGAAATTTTAATTTGTTATGAGCACATTATAACATATACATATAAAACAAAGCTCATCCAAATCATACTATCAAGTAACTTACACTAACACATCAATGAGATACATAAAGTAGTGTAAGCCATGCTAGAGATCAAGTGTAATTTTCAATTTAAGCAAGTCATGATCTCACAAACTTAACTATTTCAAGACCTGAAAGCATGACAGTTGTTGCTGCATTTTATTTAACATTTAAAGCACAAATTTTGATCTTATGACATTTGCAAGAGAATATATGCAGCATCTGCCTTATTCTAACCAACCAAGCCAAGCCTATGTCATTTGACGGTCAGAAGCTTAAGGACATGGTTTTAGTCATACACAACTCCTTTCAAGTTCATATCTGAGTGCAATGATAAGTCATCTCAAAAGAAGAAGTGTGATGCATGCAAATTCTCTTGATCTTTTCTTATTTTTTTATTTGAACATAAAAAACTCAACATGTGAGTTGATTACTTGATTAATTCTTTATGATTAAAAGCAATTGTGAGCATGCAACAAGTTCAAAACAGCAAGAAAGTTCGACCATGACTAGATTTAGTGTAAGTAATTATTCCAATTACTAGACATGATAAAAACTACAAAATGTATAACACGAGTTATGTAGTAGGAACTTTCAGCAAGAAAAAGTAATCACAAAGTCATATATGCATGAAATACTATGCTCATATTATTTTAATTTCAGATTCACACATAGACTTCCCAAGTTTCAAATGTGGCGGACCGGGATCCACTCATCCAGGATCGTAGAGGGTGGTGCCGCGCGATGCGACATCCGACAGCACACGTCATAAGGACACAATATATTACATGGGAAAAACCAACCGAGCTGTACAAACTAGTACAATACTCAGTTACAAACTAGTGTCTTTATTACACAGCGGAAGTCTAATTTATACAACTCACGCCCGCCTATCTAGCAAAAGTCGGTTGCCCAGCCGTAGGGCAACCCACACTAGCTGCACTCCTCAGCTTAGCGCGGCGTGTACGGCTCCCACTCAGCCGTGGTCCCCGACGGAGGGTAACCGTCGCCGGTGGACTCGTAACCCGAGTCCGTGGGTGGCTCCTCACATGAAAAACACTTAAGCAGCAACCGTGAGCACGATGGCTCAACAAGACTTAACCGACTCACCTAGGCATGACACTCTACATGAGGTGTACAATGAACATAGGATAGTAACAGTGCATCAAACGGACACGTCTACAAGTTCATCCTTAGTTCATCTTTTAGACACAAGTTAACAGTTCGGGAATCTGAAATTTATTAAGCAATATTTGGTGGCACACATGTAGCAATACAACTATATCATAACAGTAATATTGAATCATAACATTCCATAAATTATCTATGTTACGATGCAGTGAACAAGCGGTACTCGTCACCATGAGGGACGGCAAATCGACTTGATATACACCTGCAGGGAGACCCAAAGAGCACGTCACGTATGCCCACCCGTGGAGCTGCACAGCACGCTCACTCGATGTCGTACGGGGCAACCTTTCACCCAACAGCCCAAACGTCAAACCGGTCGCACCGAAACGTACAGGAGGTTCCCTACACGGAGCATCTCTCTATGCCCGTTAGCAGATTTTTACCTTGCTGCCCTCAACCTACACCTATAAATCGGTGTTCTATGCCTCGACGCCCGGAGGTTTAGGTTACATCGGTTTATCAGGGCCCATATATCCGATATGCCTTCGGTACGTTCAATACTTATTCAGCATGGTCGCACACGTATCGGTCCTCAATCGACACGGACAGGGCTACGCACACAAGACTTCCTCTTGCTGCGCCATAGCCCCTGCCTAGTCTCATTTTCATTACTAAAGTGATCTCACATCACTCGAACCAATCCCGTGTGTCCCATGCCTAAATCGCGAGTAGATTCCAACTACTCAACTTGTACCGAAGTCCTATGAATCATTAAGCATAGCCTGTCTACTTGAGGTCTTAGACACTACCCTCACTCTTATAGGCAAATTCTGGTTATGCAAGTGGGGTTCCATCCATCCTACACCTAATGCACAATCATACTTCACACTAGACATGTAAACAAAGCAAAACTTTATAAAAGGGTTAATGCAAACCGAGGCTTGCCTTGTTGCTGTTGGTCAGTGGTTAGGTCTTCGTCCGGAAGGAAGAAGTCGAGCACTTCCGGAGTCTCCTCGCCTTCAGCGACTACACGTTAATGAGATACTACATGTCAATTCAAATGCAATGTGTAAACTTGAATAGGTAATTACCAAGAACTCTAGCTAGCCCTCCCCTTTGGTTCTGAAATTTTTATGGTGGCTTGGTAGGGTCCTAACCAGAAGCTTGACTAAGTTTCATTTGAAACAAAGTTCATTTGAGCCTTGTACAAATAAAAGTCTATTTGGACAATATTTGAGCCTCTAAGGAATTCCAGGGGTTTTCATGGCTCCAACCATTACTTCCTGGAAACTAGAATTTAATATGGTTCTAATGGAATTGGTTTCATGTAATTTGAAGAATCCTAGAGGAAGTTATGCCCAAAACAAGTTTTTGGAGAAAATCTGAAAAATGTTTCTGTTCATTTTTCTATTTTCTCAGGGCAGTTCAATTAATCACCACATTAGGGGGACTAAATGAACTTGGATGAGTCTGAAAATTTTACTGTGACTCAAGGATTTTCCAAAGAACCTCTCAGCCAAATTAAAGAATTTTTCATAAAGTAATTCTCCAGATAAAATTCCTAAAAGTTTGAACTTTAGGGATTTAATTCTGGAAAACTATTAAGTTTCATAAGCTGAAATTGGTATTGCTGGAAAGTACTCAGAATCCTGATTCAGCAAAATTTGGTTAACTGAATTTGGAGTTTCCTACCAAAAGTTCTATGCATTTAAAGTTTGAACTAAAACTGAAAATTCCCAAAATGTTTAAACTCTGCGGGTGGGACCCACTCCTTAAACCGGCCCACTGAGAACGCGGCCACACCACGGCCCACGGGGTTTTACTAGCGCTGCCGCACTGAATCCTGGCCGCAAACGGATCCCCGCGTGAGAACAGAGGCTGACCGGTGGACCCGGCCCTCCCTTCGTCTACCTTGCGCCATCCCGCGGCTCGCGCGGCGGTGCCTCGCCGGAGTTCTCGCCGCCGGCCGTTTTGCTGCACGACCTTTGACGGTTCTCGCCGCCTGGGCTTAACTTGGCTCGGAGAACACGCTGGTGCCCTCACCGAAGCTCGGCGATGGCCGGAACCATGCCCGCGACGGTGACAGTGGTTCTCACCACTCCGGCGATGTCGCCCGGGCTACTCAGGGCCTCATTCTTCAAACGGTTTGCTCCTACAGCTCCTCTGTGACATGCTGAGCACGAATATGAGCTCGGTGGGCCATGGAAATGGCCGGAGCTACATGCTCACCGTCGACCTAGGCCCGATATCAGCTGTGACCAGAAAAACTCGATAACCAGGGTCTATACTCCACGGTTCTTCGTAATTCTTGATCCCAGATGGTCGTGATAGGGTGTAGATCATGTGTTTAGCTTGGCATACCCGGTGATGAGCTAATACCCGCTAATTTTCGGATTTGGTACGTCTCGGCCTTAAGAACACAGAAACATTCCCTGGGAAAATTCTCCCACGACGGTGCATAAAATGCTGAACGGTATGGACGAGCAGGACCAGCACCTTATGGCGGTTGTTTCTTGTGTTGATCGTCGGACACGAGGGGGCCTGTGCTGTCTGGGCGCCGGCGATCAGAGGGCGGCGATCTCAGGGCGCGCCGCTTCGGATGTGTGCGGGTGGAACAGGGAGAATGGGGAGGAAATTCACGCAGACCAGGGTGCAATCGAGTGTATTGTAGCCGGCGTCCTCATCCCCCGAGCAGGAAGTGGCGCGGCGGCCACGTTGGGACGGGGTCGATCCCGTGCGCTGGCGCCTGCAGAGGTGTTCGACCGAGTGACTGAGTCGGTTTGATCCCTGTGTGGCTGACCAGTGGGCCCTATTCTCCCCTCTAATTCTTTCTCCCCCCTGCTGCTGTAAATATCCCCAGCTACTAAACATTGAATGAGACACTTAGCCCCCAAGTCTTGGTTTGAATTTGAGTTCTCGAATTTAAACTTTGTTTGGCTAAATTTGCTTCATGTTTGAACTGAAATTAAAATTCAGTTTTGAATTCTTGCAAATTTAGCTCCCGACAAGATGAACTCCAATGGGGATGAAAATTGGTGGGCTAACTCAGAAAAATGTGCTGAGTTTGAATATGAAGCTAACTTTTGAATCCAAGTGCTGAAAGTTGCTGCAATTTGAATTTACATTCAAATTGGCCTCTTTTGAATTGTCTCCAAAAGTGCTTCAAAAAGTATTGGATTTGCATGAAATTTGGCCTAAACCTTCCCAAGACTTTTTAAGTTCTAGGGGTGAGCTTAACCTCTCATGTTCATGTGTAGACATCCTACTTTGTGAAAGTTAGGGCTTTCCCCTATAATCATCCTTTTGATGGAGGTTACTTGCTCTTCCTCATTCTTCACAAGATATCCACAACAAAAACTGTGGTGTTGTGAGGTGATGAAAAGTTTTTGCACGTCCCTTTTCTTTGGCTTTTACATCCCTCCCCCCATAAAAGAATCTCGTCCCGAGATTACAAAAGAAGAGACAGCGATGTACTAGGGACTTACCCGTGCTGAGACGCCATGAACTCCGGGTAATTTGAGCGAAGGAATTCCTCGCTCTCCCACGTCACTTCTTCGGCGGTGTGGTTGCTCCAGAGTATTTTGTAGAACCGCAACGTTCGGCTACGCTGGTTCAGGATTTCTCATACTTAATCGCCACCGGATATTCATCAACGTTAAATCTGGTTGCAATTCGCCGATGTCTTTGGTAGGAACAGCGGCTGTATGCTTCAGACATTTTCGCAGTTGCGAAACATGGAAAACGTCATGAACACCAGCAAGAGATGCCGGTAGATCCAGTCTATACACCGCTGGTCCGCACTTCTCGGTGATAGCATAGGGTCCAATGAAACGGGGAGCGAGTTTCCCCTTTCACACCGAACTGGTGCACGCCCTTCATCGGAGACACGCGGAGGTACACGTGTTCCCTGACGTCAAAGTGCAAAGGTCTACGCCTCTTATCAGCGTAGCTCTTTTGCCAGGATTAAGCGGCCTTCAAATTAGTTTGAATCGTCCGAACGCGCTCCTCGGCATTGTTCACCACATCAACCCCGAATGTGATCCTTTCAACGGATTCGCACCAGTTTAATGGGGTGCGGCATTTGCGACCGTAGAGTGCTTCGTAGGGTGCCATCATGATACTCTCCTGATAGCCGTTGTTGTACGAGAATTCCGCCAACGGTAGGTGATCATCCCAGTTCCTACCGTTGTGGATGGCACATGCTCTCAACATGTCTTCTAGTACTTGATTCACCCTCTCTGTTTGGCCATCTGTCTGAGGGTGATAGGCGGAGCTCCTAATCAGCTTAGTACCCAAAGCAGCATGTAGCTGCTCCCAAAAGCGAGATACAAATAATGCACATCAATCTGAGACGATGGTCTTGGGTACCCCATATAAGCATAGAATCTTTGCTATGTAGAGCTCCGCATATTTGCCGGCATTGTAACGTGTATGCACCGGGATGAAGTGAGCCGTCTTGGTTAACCGATCAACAATTACCCAAATGGAATCATGCTTGTCGGAAGTCAGGGGCAATCCCACAATGAAATCCATGCTCACATCTTCCCATTTCCATGCCAGGATCTTCAGGGGTTGCAGCAGCCCTGATTTCTTCATATGATCAGCTTTCACTCGTCTACACGTATCGCACTCGGATACGTACTTCGCTACCTCCCGCTTCATCCGTGTCCACCAAAATTTCTTTTTCAAATCTTGGTACATTTTGTTGCTACCCAGATGAATGGAGTATTTAGACAAGTGAGCTTCATCAAGGATCTTCTTCCTCAGTTCCATATCCCGGGGTACGACTATGCGGCCATTGAACCATAGCGTCCCCTCATCATCCTTCCGAAAACATTTGATCTCCCCGTTGTCTATCTGTCTCCGGAGATGTGCCATACCCTTATCAATCTTCTGAGCTGCAATGATGTCCTCCCTAATAGTAGGGATGAGGGCAAGGTTGTAGAGCGATCCATAAGGAACCACGTATAAACTTGGCTCCTCCTCCCCCACCGGTGTAATGTGAGGTTATGGACATGTGATTTCCGACTCAGCGCGTCGGCAACCACATTTGCCTTGCCGGGGTTGTAATGGATCTCAATCTCATAGTCCTTGATTAATTCTAACCACCTCCTTTGCCTCATATTCAGCTCCTTCTGGGTGAAGATGTACTTCAAGCTCTTGTGGTCGGTGTAGAGGTGCACCAAATTCCCCAGGAGATAGTGCCTCCACATTTTTAGCGCCAAAACCACTGCAGCAAGCTCAAGATCATGAGTCGGATAGTGCTGCTCATGTTTCCGAAGTTGGTGTCAGCCATAGGCGACCCCACGTCTTTCCTACATCAACACGCAGCTGAGCCCAATACCGGACGTGTCACAGTACACATCAAAGGGCTTGGTTGTATCCGGTTAAGCTAAAACCGGGCCTGTTGTGAGATGCTTCACCAATGCTTGGAACGCTCCTTCACATGCCGTGTTCCAAACATATTTCGTTCCCTTCTTCAGCAATTATGTCATCGGCTTAGCGAGCTTGGAGAAGCTTGGGATGAATCTCCGATAGTATCCCGCTAACCCGAGGAAACTCCTGACTTCATGGACAGAAGTGGGAGCTTTCCATTTCAGCACTTGTTCGATCTTGCTTGGGTCAACCGCAATGCCTTCCGCTGAGATGATATGTACCAAAAATGGCACTTGGCTGATCCAAAACTCACATTTGCTGAACTTGGCGTAGAGCTTGTGGTCTCACAATTGTTGGAGAACAATCCTCAAGTGTTCGGCATGTTCTGCTTCTGTCTTGGAGTAAACCAAGATGTCATCAATGAACACCACAACAAACATGTCCAGCTCCGGCATGAACACCGAGTTCATGAGATACATGAAATGTGCCGGAGCATTTGTGAGACCAAAAGACATGACGAGATATTCATATAAGCCATATCTCGTCGAGAAAGCCGTCTTCGGGATATCCTCCGCCCGGATCTTTATCTGATGATATCCAGAGCGAAGGTCCATCTTGGAGAACACACTTGCACCCACAAGTTGATCAAACAAAATGTCAATGCGGGGCAGTGGTTACTTATTCTTGATGGTGACGGCGTTGAGCGGCCGGTAGTCCACACACAGCCTCAAGGTTTCATCCTTCCTCTTCACGAACAGCGCCGAGCATCCCCAAGGCGAGGAACTCGGCCTAATGAAACCCTTGCTCAACAAATCATTGAGCTGCTCTTTTAGTTCAGCCAGCTCATTTGGAACCATTTTGTATGGTCTCCGTGATATGGGCGTAGTCCCAGGTGCAAGTTCAATCTTGAACTCGACATCCCGCTCAGGTGGCATGCCCGGAAGATCATCTAGGAACACGTCGGGGTACTCCCGGACTACGGGGATGTCCTCCACCTTGAGAGCTTCAGCATTATTAATTTCTGAAACTTCCCAGACTGGATTGTCTAACACCATGGAGTGTGGACGGTGGAATGGAGAATTCAGATGAACCGTCCGTGTCCGAGTGTTGAGGACAGCGCCATGGTAGTTTAGCCATGACATCCCTAAGATTGCATCAATCTTTTGCCCCGTAAGGATTGTCAAGGTGGTGTTATATAGCTTCCCACCTAAGCACAGAGGTGCTTTTGGAATCATCATATTTGCTGAAATCTTCCCTCCCGGTGAGCAGATCATATATGTGCAGTCGGTTGGGAAGACATGCATTTGATGCTTAGCCACATAGGATGCACTTATAAAACTGTGGGTTGCACCAGAATCGAACAATATGATGATGGCTTGATTGTTGAGAGTGAACGTATCCGCTAGCACGTTGTCTCCCTCCGGGGCGTCCTCAATGTCGAGGTTGCGAACGCCCCCAGTCCGCTGACCAACCTTCTTGACCGGAGGTTGGCCTCGAGCACCGCCCTGGAACTGGGCTTGCCCGCTGCTCCGCTGCCCCTGGGGACAGTCCTTCATGAAATGACCTGCCTGGCCACACGTGAAGCAAGTGAAGCGGGGCGGTCCTTCGCTGATCGGCGGATGGAAACCCGCGGCGCGTTGTGGTGGTGGAAACGCCCGTGGTGTCGTCTGCTTCTGCTGCTGCTGTCGCGGTGTTGGCATCGGCGGTCGGAATGGGGGTGCTTGGAAAGAATGTCCCCCGAACTGCTGAGATCGCGCCGGTCGACGCCACTGCTGTCCGGATGGTGTCCGATACACCATGCGGTACTTCTGAGGACCGCCACCCCCACTACAGGGTGGAGCGCTGCGCTTCCTCTGCTCAGCTGCCAACTCCCGCTGAGCATCCTCTTGCATAATCGCGGCATTGACGACTTCGTTGAAGGTGCCGCGATTCCACTGAATGAGATGTGTCTTCACCTCGGGGTGTAAGCCCCGATAGAAGTGCTCCCGCTTCTTCTCCTCGGTGGAGATGTAGTCTAACGCATATTGCGCCAGATGGTTGAAGGCATGGGAGTAGTCATGGGCACTCCTGCCGCCCTGCTTCAGCTCCAAGGATTCTTGGAACTTCCTCTTCATTATCCCGGGAGGTATATGATAGGCGCGGAACGCCTCCCGGAACTCTTCCCACTCCACGGCATGGCCAGCCGGACGTGAGGCGACATAGTTCGCCCACCACGCACCAGCGGCACCGTGAAGTTGCTGTGCTGCGAACAGAGTTTTCTGCCGCTCCGTACATTGGAGCAGCCCGATCTTGGACTCTATTATCCGCAGCCAGTTGTCGGCCTCCAGTGGTTCTTCTGCTTCAGTGAACACTGGAGGGTGCGTACTCATGAAGTCCGAGTACGTCACCTCACGGGGCTCATGAGGCCCCCTCTCTTGACGCCCACCCGCCTGGGATGTATTCTGCACAATCGTGCGGAGCAGGTCGGTCTGCTCCTCACGACCCTCCACCAGTGCCGCGATCACATCCGCTAGAGTAAGCGGAGGCAGCGGTGGTGGTTGCTGCTGCGGGGTGCTGTCATAGGCAGGTGGCTGGGAGTCATCTCCTCCCTGCTGGCTAGAGCCACCAACCACGTGCGTGGTCCTAGTGTGAACCATCTGCAACCATATGACAATAAACATCAGTCCCGCAACATATTGCATGCAGTCCAATAAAAATAGGCATAAAACATAATAACATTGAAACATGCGATGCATCTCGTATGTAGATAATGTAATAACTTTGCACAAGATACACCATTACCAGACCAAATACAAGCTAGTTTAATCCAACTTGATGAAACTCCTTTTTGGAAGCTCACCACAACTAGGTTTGGTCACTACGAGACGTTACTATCGCGTTGTCATCACGTATACCACCCTTTTACCTTCAATACGACACAAACATGGTCTCTAGTAAAACAAACTTGAGTGAGACCTATACTCAGATCTTTGACTAGTTGAAGATAACCTCCCATGAGCATGTTCTACCCCGTTGGAAGTATTCAAACCCCTTCTAGGGTGCCACAATCTCTCACATGAGTTCAACTGTCATTCCTCTGTCAGAATGACCAGTTTCTACATATCCAAGATATTGATCTGGTTCTGGGAATTTTCCTGACTCAAGTTGAATACCAAAGTTAAATTTAACTTCAGTATCTTTCCAACGAGTACTTATTTGCCCTCAGATCATCTGTGGTTTATAAGTTATGGTAATTCAAAGTCAACAGAGTTTCTGGAAGAATTTCAACAGCACCTCCTTTGGGAAGTTGCTGTTTTCAACTCTGATTTCCACTAAATTCTTTGCTGAAATTTCAGAAACTTTGAATTGCAAATATGTGACACGTCTTCTAACCTTTCTAAAGATGTATCATATG
This sequence comes from Neostapfia colusana, assembly GCA_030760725.1. Taxonomy (NCBI): domain Eukaryota; kingdom Viridiplantae; phylum Streptophyta; class Magnoliopsida; order Poales; family Poaceae; genus Neostapfia; species Neostapfia colusana. The sequence continues at coordinate 93,723,302 of JASWHV010000007.1, read as the reverse complement.
ACCATTTTCGAATTTTAAACTGGGAGTTATGCTTGAAAAACAGAACAGTCCAGAGAGTGTTTAACTCTGTCCTGATTCTGGACAGTTTAAATTCCTCTGGAATTTAAGCCATCTTAAGTTGTGATTCAGCTCTGGAAGTATACAACACAGTTGTAGAGTACTTAAATACCTTTCCATAACTATATACCACACTTCCATTGACTAAATGATCTGTGAGTTATGCCCTGTCAAAATTCAGCAAACTTGCTGCCAAAACAGAGCACTCTGTTTTTCAATCTTTTGGAACTACACACATCACTATCCAATTTTTCTACCCAACCAGGGTCCTAGATGTTGAACCTAGTGATTTTATTTCCTTGTTATCATTATCTTTCATGCACATGCCTATACTATGTCGGTACTACGTTCCTTACAAAAGAAAATCCTAACCGGAATATACCGGCATATACGTCTCAATTGTGGCACTAAACGGTCACTCGCACACGTTTACTACACGTATACATACGTGGTTAGTACCTGCATAAGATCACACAATAATGATGCACTCAAAGGTTGTTTCATTTCAGGCAGTTCCATATTTGAAAGTAAATACAAACGCCCGTATCATTATCATACGGCTGTCCTTGAGTTAAGCCACGTCTCAAGGTACGTGATCGTGTTTCAGCACCACACGACGGGGAACCGGAATATGTCATGAACGGGTCATCATGGTTGGGAATGTTATCAACCCAACATATACCACCTACTGCCCTGCAGGGCACGCTGATGGCAATTGCTGCGTATGTCCTCCTGGGCTATTTCCAGACGAACACAATCTCGCGTTACTGACCACGCGATGGGGTCTCCACTTACTTGCCTAATGCACGCTAGGGATCAGCGTTTCATATGAACTCAGGAACATGAAGAGTCCAAGAGTTTCATATTGACATCTCACACCAAGCTGTGAGACCTATCCCTGAACCACGTTCCTCGTCAGGGGAGCTAACCAAAATTGAACCGCTTTCGGTGGCATTCCTAACCATTCTTACCACAGCGTAGGTGCATCGTTACATAATAAAAATTCATAATTAAAAACATATGTTAGTTATGCTACTTTAAGTAACTATGCTAATATAGTCCCTACTTGGGCAACTACCGAATCCTCACCGTAAACCTAAGTTTTTCCCATAATACAGTCCTTAAGTACTGTGCTATCCCCAATGCGGCTCTGATACCAGGCTGTGGCGGACCGGGATCCGCTCATCCAGGATCGCAGAGGGTGGTGCCGCGCGATGTGACACCCGACAGCACACGTTATAAGGACACAATATATTACATGGGAAAAACCAACCGAGCTGTACAAACTAGTACAATACTCAGTTACAAACTAGTGTCTTTATTACACAGCGGAAGTGTAATTTATATAACTCACGCCCGCCTATCTAGCAAAAGTCGGTTGCCCAGCCCTAGGGCAACCCACACTAGCTGCACTCCGCAGCTCAGCGCGGCGTGTACGGCTCCCACTCAGCCGTGGTCCCAGACGGAGGGTAACCCTCGCCGGTGGACTCGTAACCTGAGTCCGTGGGTGGCTCCTCACCAGAAAAACACTTAAGCAGCAACCGTGAGCACGATGGCTCAACAAGACTTAACCGACTCACCTAGGCATGAAACTCTACATGAGGTGTACAATGAACATAGGATAGTAACAGTGCATCAAACGAACACGCCTACAAGTTCATCCTTAGTTCATCTTTTAGCCACAAGTTAACAGTTCAGGAATCTGAAATTTAGTAAGCAATATTTGGTGGAACACATGTAGCAATACAATTATATCATAACAGCAATATTGAATCATAACATTTCATAAATTATCTACGTTACGATGCAGTGAACAAGCGGTACTCGTCACCACGAGGGACGGTGAATCGTCTCGATATACCCCTGCAGGGAGACCCAAAGAGGACGTCAGGTACGCCCACCCGTGGAGCTGCACAGCACGCTCACTCGATGTCGTACTGGACAATCTTTCGCCCAACAGCCCAAACGTCGAACTGGTCGCACCGAAACGGACAGGAAGTTCCCTACAAGGAGCATCTCTCTATGCCCGTTAGCAGATTTCCACCTTGCTGCCCTCAACCTACACCTATAAATCGGTGTGCTATGCCTCGACGCCAGGAGGTTTAGGTTACATCGGTTTATCGGGGCCCATATATCCGATATGCCTTCGGTACATTCAATACTTGTTTAGCAGGGCCGCACACGGATCGGTCCTCAATCGACACGTACAGGCCTACGCACACAAGACTTCCTCTTGCTGCACCCTAGCCCCTGCCTAGTCTTATTTTCATTACTAAAGTGATCTCACATCACTCGAACCAATCCCGTGTGTCCCAAGCCTAAACTCGCGAGTAGATTCCAACTACTTGACTTGTAACGAAGTCCTATGAATCATTAAGCATAGCCTGTCTACTCGAGGTCTTAGACACTACCCTCACTCTTATAGGCAAATTCTGGTTATGCAAGTGGGGTTCCATCAATCCTATACCTAATGCACAATCATACTTCACACTAGACATGTAAACAAAGCAAAACTTTATAAAAGGGTTAATGCAAACCGGGGCTTGCCTTGTTGCTGCTGGTCAGTGGTTAGGTCTTCGTCCGGAAGGAGGAAGTCGAGCACTTCCGGAGTCTCCTCGCCTTCAGCGACTACACGTTAATGAGATACTACATGTCAATTCAAATGCAATGTGTAAACTTGAATAGGTAATTACCAAGAACTCTAGCTAGCCCTACCCTTTGGTTCTAAAATTTTTATGGCGGCTTGGTAGGGTCCTAACCAAAGTCTTGACCAAGTTTCATTTGAAACAAAGTTCATTTGAGCCTTGTACAAATAAAAGTCTATTTGGTCAATATTTGAGCCTCTAAGGAATTCCAGGGGTTTTCATGGCTCCAACCATTACTTCCTGGAAACTAGAATTTAAGATCGTTCTAATGGAACTGGTTTCATGTAATTTGAAGAATCCTAGAGGACGTTATGCCCTAAACAAGTTTTGGAGAAAATCTGAAAAATGTTTCTGTTCATTTTTCTATTTTCTCAGGGCAGTTCATTTAATCACCACATTAGGGGGACTAAATGAACTTGGATGAGTCTGAAAATTTTACTGTGGCTCAAGGATTTTCCAATGAACCTCACAGCCAAATTTCAGAATTTTTCATAAATTAATTCTCCAGATAAAATTCCTAAAAGTTTGAAATTTAGGGATTTAATTCTGGAAAACTATTAAGTACTGCTTCTAAGTTTGAAATTTGTGTTGCTGGAAAGTACTCAGAATCCTGAGTTCAACAAAATTTGGTTCACTGAATTTGGAGTTTCCTAGCAAAAGTTCTATGCATTTGAAGATTGAACTAAAACTGGAAATTCCCAGAAGGTTTAAACTCTGCAGGTGGGACCCACTCCTTAAACCAGCCCACTGAGAACGCGGCAGGGTTTTACCCGCGCTGCCGCACTGAATCCTGGCCGCAAATGGATCCCCGCGCGAGAACAGAGGCTGACCGGTGGACCCGGCCTCCCATCGTCTTCCTCGCGCCATCCCGCGGCTCGCGCGGCGGTGCCTCGCTGGAGTTCTCGCCGCCGGCCGTTTCGCTGCACGACCTTCGACGGTTCTCGCCGCCTGGGCTTAACTTGGCTCAGAGAACACGCTGGTGCCCTCACCGATGCTCGGTGATGGCCGGAACCATGCCCGCGACAGTGACAGTGGTTCTCTCCACTCTGGCGTTGTCGCCCGGGCTACTCAGGGCCTCATTCTTCAAACGGTTTGCTCCTACAGCTCTGCTGTGGCATGATGAGCACGAATATGAGCTCGGTTGGCCATGCAAATGACCGGAGCTATGTGCTCACCGTCGACCTAGGCCCGATATCGGCTGTGACCAGAAAAACTCGATACCCAGGGTCTATACTCGACGGTTCTTCGTACTTCTTGATCCTAGATGGTCGTGATAGGGTGTAGATCATGTGTGTAGCTCGGCATACCCGGTGATGAGCTAATACCCATGAATTTCCGGATTTGGTACGGCTCGGCCTTAAGAACACAGAAACATTCCCTGGGAAAATTCTCCCACGACGGTGCATGAAATGCTGAACGGTATGGACGAGCAGCACCAGCACCTTATGGCGGTTGTTTCTTGTGTTGATCTTCGGACATGAGGGGGCCTGTGCTGTCCGGGCGCCGGCGATCAGAGGGCGTTGAGCTCAGGGCGCGCCGCTTCGGATGTGTGCAGGTGGAACAGGGAGAATGAGGAGGGAATTCACGCAGACCAGGGTGCAATCGAGTGTATTGTAGCCGGCGTCCTCATCCCCCGAGCAGGAGGTGGCGCGGCGGCCGTGTTTGGACGGGGTGGATCCCGTGCGCTGGCACCTGCAGAGGTGTTCGACCGAGTGACTGAGTCGGTTTGATCCCTGTGTGGCTGACCAGTGGGCCCTCTTCTCCCCTCTAATTCTTTCTCCCCCCTTCTGCTGTAAATATCCCCAGCTACTAAACGTTGAATAAGAGACTTAGCCCCCAAGTCTTGGTTTGAATTTGAGTTCTCGAATTTAAACTTTGTTTGGCTAAATTTACTTCATGTTTGAATTGAAATTCAAATTCAGTTTTGAATTCTTGCAAATTTAGCTCCCGACAAGATGAACTCCAATGGGGATGAAAATTGGTGGGCTAACTCAGAAAAATGTGCTAAGTTTGAATATGAAGCTAACTTATGAATCCAAATGCTGAAAGTTGCTGCAATTTGAATTTACATTCAAATTGGCCTCTTTTGAATTGTCTCCAAAAGTGCCTCAAAAAGTATTGGATTTGCATGAAATTTGGCCTAAACCTTCCCAAGACTTTTTAAGTTCTAGGGGTGAGCTCAACTTCTCATGTTCATGTGTAGACATCCTACTTTGTGAAAGTTAGGGCTTTCCCCTATAATCATCCTTTTGATGGAGGTTATTTGCTCTTCCTCATTCTTCACAAGGTATCCACAACAAAAACTGTGGTGTTGTGAGGTGATTAAAAGTTTTCGCACGTCCTTTTTCTTGTGCTTTTACATCAAAATTCTCCCTCAATTTAAGCCATGAGGATACATAACCCCTATTTCACTACGAATGTAACAAAAACGAGTGAAATCCAAAGGTTTTGTAAAAATGTCAGCCAATTGTTGTTCGGTATCTACATGGTGAAGCACAATGTTCCCTTTTTTGACATTATCACGGAGAAAGTGATACCTAATGTCAATGTGCTTAGTTCTCGAATGTTGCACGGGGTTTTTAGCAATGCAAATGGCACTAGTGTTATCACAAAACAGTGGAACACTATCTAGATCAACCCCATAGTCCTTAAGTGTTTGAACAACCCAAAGAATTTGTGAGCAAGCACTAGCAGCAGCTACATATTCAGATTCGGCTGTGGATTGTGCAACTGAAGTTTGTTTTCTAGAGGACCAGGCAACAAGTGAATTACCAAGAAAATGACAAGCACCAGAAGTACATTTCCTATAAATCCTACAACCCCCGAAATCAGCATCGGAAAAAGATTTCAATGTAACGGTTGAGGAAGAAGGAAGAAAAATGCCAAATTCTTGAGTTCCATGTAGGTACCTGAGAATCTTTTTGATGGCTTGACGATGTGAAGCACGTGGAGAGGCTTGAAACCGTGCACAAAGACATACGCTGAATTGTATGCCCGGTCTTGATGCCGTGAGATATAAAAGTGACCGATCATGCTTCTATATTTTTTTTGATCAACGGGATCACAATCTTCATCTAGTTCAAGTGTTGTTGCTGTTCACATTGGTGTCCGAAGAGGCTTGCTTTTGTCCATGTTGAAGCGCCTTAGGAGATCTTTTGTATACTTTGTTTGATGCACAAAGGAACCTTCCTTGGTTTGCTTGATTTGCAGCCCCAAAAAGTACGTGAGTTCTCCCATCATACTCATCTCAAATTATGAACTGAAAACATGGACACAAGATCATGAGAAGCACAACCAAAGATAATATCATCTACATACACTTGAACAAATAATGAGTCATTGCCATGCTTAAGCACAAAAAGAGTTTTATCAACCTTGCCCATGGTAAACCCCTTTTCAAGTAAGAATGTTTTTAACCTATCATACCATGCTCTAGGGGCTTGTTTCAGACGTACAAGGCTTTGGACAGTTTGTAAACATGATTAGGAAAATTTGGATTTTCAGAACCAGGTGGTTGTTTGACATAAACCTCCTCATCTATGTAGCCATTAAGAAAAGCACTTTTAACATCCATTTGATATAGCTTAAAACCTTTAGATGCAGCAAAAGCTAACAAAATTCTTATGGCTTCTAATCTAGGAACAGGAGCAAAAGTTTCATCAAAATCTAGACCTTCAACTTGTGTGAAACCTTGAGCAACCAACCTAGCCTTATTCCTAACCACAACCCCATTCTCACTTTGTTTATTTTTAAACACCCATTTAGTTCCAATTAAAGTGTGACCTTGAGGTGGAGGTACAAGTTTCCAAACATTATTTCTTTCAAAATTTTCTAACTCTTCTTGCATGGCAATAATCCAAGATTCATTAGTGAGTGTGTGTGATATATCTTTGGGTTCAAAAGAAGCAACAAAAGCAGAGTGAGCATGAGAATTGGGGTCGAAAAACCTGGATCTTGTAACTCGTTCATGCAAGCTTCCAATAATTTGTTGTGGAGGATGACTTCTGAGATTCCGGAGGGGAGTGGACACTTCACAAGCTTCTTCTTCATGTTCATCACAAATAGATGAGCTTGTGACGTGAGCAGGAACTGGACCAACAATGGTGGTCGTCGGTGCTGGCTGTGAATCAAGATCAGGAGCTGGAACAATGTCATTAGCTGTTGAATTTTCGGGCAGCAGCACCACTTCTTCCTCTTCTTTAACGAAAATACTCCCCCCCTGCAGATATCGATCCGGACCTGCAATATTTGAACTAGTACCTGGGCTAGCTTCATCAAAAGAAACCTCACAAGTCTCCACAATTTTGTTAGTATCAAGTAAAAGCACACGGTAGCCTCTAGTATGAGATGGATAACCAAGAAACATGCCATCAACAGATCTAGCTTCAAATTTATCAAGATTACCATGTTTCTTAACAAAGCATTTGCAACCAAAGACCCTAAAGTGTGTGACACTAGGCCTATGTCCGAACCTGAGCTCATATGGTGTTTTACCTAGCTTAGCACGCAAGAAAACACGATTTGAGACATAACAAGCGGTTGCAATTGCATCAGCCCAAAATTTCCTGGGAGTTTGATATTCATCAAGCATAGTCCTAGCCATCTCAACTAAGGTTCTGTTCTTTCTCTCTACAACACCGTTTTGTTGAGGTACATATGGTGAACAAAATTGATGATCTATTGTATTTTCAGCACAAAAGTGATCAAACGATTGATTTTTAAATTCGGTTCCATTATCACTTCTAATTGCTCTTAAAGATCCTGGGTGATCAATTTATAATCTAAGAAATAAAGTTCTAAAGTGACTAAAAGCTTCATTATTAGATGCCATGAAATAAACCCAAGAGTATCTAGAATAGTCATCAACAATCACAAGAACATACCATTTACCTCCGAAGGATTGAACACGTGAAGGTCCTACAGTGTCAAGGTGTAAAAGTTGACCCGGTTCAGTTGTCATAGTCATTGTGAGAGGAGCATGTGAACCTGCAACCATCTTACCATGTCTACAAGAAGAGCACACAATTTCTTTGTCCCCTTTAAGCTTAGGCAGCCCACGTATGCGATCAAGAGCACTAACACGCGTGAGATGATCAAAGCCTATGTGACCAAGTCTACGATGTCAAAAATATAAATCTTTCGAATCATTTGCAACTAGACATCTATGCTTAGAGGAAGACATATCAAAATCAGCTTTAAAAACTCTTCCAAACCGAGACATGTTAAAAATAAGCTCACTATTTGAACCTAAAACTTTGCAGCAGTTTTTATTGAAAATAATTTCCAGATTTTCATCTAGCAATTGTGAAATGGAAAGCAAGTTGTATTTCATATTTTTGACAAGTTCCACATCCTTCAAAGTGTAGTGATCATTTACTCTAACCGAATCCTTAGCAATTATAGGAGTTGAAGAATTATCGGCAAAAGTAACATTCTCTACACGTGACACAAAAGAGAGAGAGGAGAACCATTCTTTGTTACCGGTCATGTGGCGTGAGCAACCTGAATCCACAATCCAAATGTTCTCCTTCCTCAAGTGTGTAACCTACATAGAAGCACAATACGTCGATGACTCAATACTGGAGTTAGTTAAAATTTATTTAGGAATCTAGTACTGAGTCACACGATGTCCAGCAGGAATAACATGCGAAAGCTGAGATAAAACAGCAGGTTTATGAGTCAAAGTTTGAGATTTTTTGTTCTTTTCGATTTCAAGTTCAAGTTTATCAAGTGTGGAGGTGTGTGCACTTCTTAGAGAGGACAATTGTTCATATAATAAATCACATGAGGAACAAGAATCATCACTAGAAATCAAGGATTTTAAACGATTAATTTCCGATTCTAGTGACTCAATTTTAACAGCATTGTCCCTAAGTTTTTTGTCCTTTTTCTTAACAATAATAGTGGCACGAGAAATAGCATCACACATTTCTTCGCAAGTAGGACATACCTCTTCGTCGTCACTGTTGTGTTCTGCATCCTCCATACTTGTTTTTGATTTGCCCGCCATGAAGCACAAGTTTGCCAGATCATCTTCATCTTCATCACTTCCAATGTCTACATCACTCGAGCCAAGTTCTTGAAGTGCGGTGATGAAACTGTTTATCAGTTTGCGTCCTGTAAAACCCTTCTTTTTCTTGTTGGTGTTGCCAAATGAGGACTTGATTTATTTCTGCTTTTCATCACGGTTAGAAGGACCTGAAAGGTTAGGGCAATCTGTACGAAAGTGTCCTGTCTTACCACATTCAAAGCATCGTTGAGGTCCGGAGCTTCCTCTCCTTCTAGTTCTCACATTTTGCAATGCTTTTGAGAACCTAGTAGAAAGAAGCACTAGCTCCTCCTCTGGAAACTCCTCAATCTATTCCAGGGTTAGTGCAGACAGCAAAGCAAGTGTATTGCTAGATGATTGGCCAGAGCTAGGCATATCACGTTGTGAGATAAATGCAATAGTCTTATTTGGGTTCTTACGTGATATAATGTCAATTTCATGAGTTTTTAGCTTAGAATAAAGCACATCTAATGTTAGAGTACTCATGAAAGTGGATTCACGTATGGATGTTACTTTCATCTCCCAAATTGACATGTCTAATGCACTTAGTAATTGCCTAGCATTTTTAGCATCTAAAAAATTAACATTGACGCTACGCAAGTTGCTGAGAATTTTATTAAAGCGAGCAAAGAGGTCATCAATGGACTTACTGGGTTGCATCTCAAAGCGCATGTATTCTTTCTTGAACATATCCTGTCTTACCTCCTTGATCGTGTTGGATCCTTCGTGGTAGTCACAAAGTGCTCTCCACACATCGTACGCCGATCGGAGGTGTGCAACACGGTCGAAGTCGCTCTGAGTTAGTCCTTGTATGATCAAGTTCCGAGCCTTGTTGTTGTTGTCGACATCTCTCATGTTTGTAGCCGTGACTTGATCGTTTGAAGGCACATCGTAAGGATTGTACACCTTTTCCCATATTAAAAAGCCTTGCGCCTTGATGAAAGCTTCCATGCGTGCCTTCCAAACCTGAAAATCAATACCACTAAACACACAAGGTTTGGCGGAGTATTTCTCCATGATGATTAGTCAAAACACGTGCAAATCATAAAGATTAGAGCAACCTGGCTCTGATACCAATTGTAGGATCGAAGTACACGTGTAAAGCTACCAGAGGGGGTGAATGGTAGATAAAAACTTTTCAGGGGAAGCAACAAAACACCCCTCAGCAGAAAACCAATCTGTTAAAGAAACCGTGTGTGCGACTAATCTAAACATGTTCAACTGTGACAAAACTAGTATAGATTGTAGAGAATCAAGTCACGAAGACGTCACAACAAGAATCATGAAAATATGTTGAGAGAAACTCAAGTTACGATCGAAAGATCGAACAAAGGTCAATCTGTCCTACGCGAGAAAAACAGTTCTGCAATACTGCAAAGAAACTCGTGTAGATCAGAAACCATAAATTCAATGACCGTTAAATTTTCATAGATGATATATGATCAAGTTGTGAAGACAACCCAAAAAGAATCACATCAATTGGATTTGTAAAACTCGAGTTATGATAAAACCGCCGTAGCAAGGTAGTGCTGAACAGAAACTCGACGAGAAAAACTTGTCTGAAACAAGTCGGATGAACAAGGCACAAAAGTTCTTTTAGAATACGAATTTTATTTATCAAAACACAAGAGTAACAGCCCCAAAGTCGTGCCCACCGAGCTCTGGCCTCCCTTGCTTATATAACCAGCCCGAAGGCCAACTCAACTCAAACTAGGACTCCTACTCCTACTTGGATTCAAACTGTAACTTTCCAATACTGCTTAGAACTTTTCTATACGCAGATAGAAGCAATCTTAAGACTTCCAAACAACTTAGGAACGTATCCCACATTCCTAAAAATAACTCAAATTCGTGACCCACATGAAATCCTATCATAACCAACTCAAAACTTTCCATATTTGAGTCAAACACGACTCAGCCGCAGCCTGAGTCCATAACCTAGTCGGTTGGACCTTTCTGACCAATTCTCTACGTCCACATCTCTTCATCACTCCTTGGAACCATGCAGCCACATCCATTCACTCCTTGCACACGTGCAAACATCTTTCAACAACATCCAAGATACCTTCATATGCATTGTTCTTGATTCAAACATACTGCAACCTCCCGGTCAACTCAACCACAATTCCTCCTGAACTTGGTTGTTGAACCTCATCTTCTCCCTAAGACTAGTTCAATGGATCCCGTCACCAGCCATGTCTTGAACTCAAGCAACACCTGCACATGAATAAACAACCAATACTTCCGAGCACAAGTCCTCGACTTGACTCTAGTTAGTTCCGAAACTACAACATCTTACGTGAGCACCTCACATAAGAATGTTGTAAACCATAGCAAAATGATATCAGCCATAACAACCAAAACACACCAAAAACATAGTAAAATAATACTAAGCAAACTTTCCATAAGAGTAAAGAAAGTTCGAAACATTGCAAATTAAAAGCAGAACCACTGCAATCAAGCTCCGAACCTTACCAAAGCTAACAGGACCTTGAACCGGAGCTTACCAAAGCTAGTCGGACCTAGTGCCGAAGCTTACTAAAGCTTAGTCGGACATAGCACGGAACATACCAAAGCTAGTCGGACCTAGCACTGGAGCTAGCAAAAACAAGTCGGACCTAGCAAAAATAAGTCATACCTCGACAAAGCAAGTCGGACCTTACGTATGACCTTGCCGGAGCTACCCAAAACAAGTCGGACCTATCGTCGGACCTTGCAGGAGCTTGGACCTAGAGTCGGACCTTGTTAAAAAGGTGTTTTGGTAGTATTCAAAACTTTTATCATCAAAGCCAATGTATTCAGCACACATATGTCTCACACTATCATCATGCACAAACTCTACTTTAAGATGCGATGATGCATATGCATGTTGATCCTATGATGCAGTTTAGTTTGTACGTGTTCTTGCACGGCTTGCATGGGTTTCACGATGAACAGAGGTGTAAAGATCAAATGTGGACGTGGTGATGATCTTGACTCAAGATCTAGATCAGACCGATCAACACGTGATCTGTCAACGAAAAAGCTTCTGTTCGAAAGGATCGAAGGACAGATGCAAAGAAAACGCGATGATGTCGTAAGGTGGTATTGGAGACCTATCTTTCGTTCTTCTTGGTCTCGGGGTCCTTCTCCTAGCAAGACAGATCGTCGGAGCTCTCTTCCGGTGACCTCCGACAACTGAACTCCGGTGAAGGGGTTAGCTCAGCGAGTTGGGGGCTAGGGCTTCTAAGTTGTCGGCTTAGAAAGGATGTTACGACCAAGGGGTTGTTTCGGTTCTATTTATAATCGGGAAGAGAAGAGTTATAATTTGATTGGACTTTGAATAAGAGTCCATGGTTTCCTTGCTGTCCAGGATGTGAACAAGTGCCGAGGCATCTCACACCTCTCTACTATGTGTGGATATGGTCAACGCTGAAACGTCCCACAACTCACACTAAGCACAAAATCACAAGCAATCATTACAAAGTTCAGCACACAACTCCTATTGAAGGCTTATTCAATGGGAGTCCTATAGGGTCTTTGGACCAACCTGTGATTTCACCCTATAGTCAAGGTGGGTTGGGGTAATACCAATTTGTGATCAAACTATGGCTTCTCCTAGGCTTGCATCCTATGTCAAGGTGGTTCCAATGCCAATCTATGCATCCTATGCTTGCATCCTATGGTCAACGTGGCTTCTAATACCAATCTGTTACTAGGGTGCGTCCCACAGTCAACGTGGTTCAGCTACCAATCTATGATGGCTTGATATCAATCTGTGGATTGTACCAATCTGTGACTAGGCATGGCAGCTCTAATATCAATCTGTAACCTATCTAGGCTGTGTGATCTACGATCAACCCGTGGCAGGTTGATACCAATTTGCGTTTTCTATCAAGGCGTCTAACCTACCGTCAACCCGTGGCTCTGATACCAATCTGTGACGCCCTCGTTTCAGTAGAACACAGAACCGAGAACTGATGCATATGTGTGCCTAGGATGTTCATCACACATATACATATGTTCCACAAACTGAATTCAGAATATATATTACCATGAATAACAGGGTTTATTACAATGTCTCATGAGTCTTGGACTCATTCTAGTAGTGGAAAACTTAATCTAGCAGCGGAAGTCTTTATTCTAGCAGCGGAAGTCTTCTAACTATTGCGGAAGCAACTAAGCAGCAGCAGAAGCTCCATCTCTACTCCATCTCCACAGGCAAGGTTGAGGACAGATTACACGCCTAATGCTCCACTTGGTCTTCATAGTATTCTTCTCTTGTTGCTGCTGATGAAATAATAATGCAAGTTTGAGTACATAATATACTCAGCAAGTGCGGGAAAATATGATATGTAGATCACAGCAAATAAGGTATAAAAATGCTCATTGCAGAAAGCAAAGTTTATTTCTCAAAACACAATAAAAACAACAACTCAGCTTTAAGTGAACGTAATCCAAACATTAACATACCTCCATTATGATTCATCCTTTTCCATGTCTCAACTAGAAATCAACTTTGCTCATGAATACCATCTCGTATTCACTACCATCTCATGAATACCATCTCGTATTCACTACCATCTCATGAATACCATCTTGTATTCACTACCATCTCATGAATACCATCTCGTATTCACTACCATTCATCTCATAATCAATTCCGTCTCATTCCGAGACCCAAATCTTGTTGCCATGACTCAACAGTCATGCAACCAATCTCATTACCCGGACTCAACAGTCCCAAAAACCAAACCAAAGACCAAACCATAACTAAAACCAAAAACCATCCAACTAATCATGGAAGTTGGCCAGGCGCTCGTGACCGTAAGCTCGGCTATCATGATAGTTTTAGACTCTGCAGAGTTTGCACCTCTTTAGCCACAAGTTTTTGATTTCGTCACCCGTCAGCGACTGTAGGACCTCCATGCTACCAGTACACAATAGTCAGTGTATGGCCAAGAGATCACAAAATAGACTTTACAAAGGGGCTACTAGATGTATGGACTCACTAAGGTTTCACCGGCAGGCTAGAATCTCCAATTCTCCCACCCACGGGCTCCCTCTTGTGCCATGCAGTTCCCAGGGCAGTCCTCACTCGACTCCCATTGCCCGCGCCTTCAACGGTCCATAACAATCTAGCAACTTACCTAATTACTCAGCTAAGCCGCACCCATACTTGGCCTTGTGGTGGCACTGTTATCCTGGCATGTTCTCGCATGAACCGGTCCTTAGATCTACGGCAAGTAAAACCACCATCTCATTCTACCTCAACCACAAACCAAGGCTTGCCTAGATCTCCCTCCGATTCATGTTCATTAACAACATCAGCTTCTCATTATTCTTACGAGTGCAGTTAGCTAGACACATCTATCTTGCTTCCCATATCCCATGGACTCAGCGAAGCAAAAAGTAAAAACCATACCCGACTCATTAACTGTCCCGGTGACAAGGGTGGCTATCAAAACTAGTAAACTCCTATGAAAGGGTTTTGCATCATAATGACTCAAGCATACACCCCTTTTCGCAAACAAGACAATTTTCCAAAAACATCAATATGGTCAAGGGGCACTTGCCATGTTCTTACGGTTCCTGTTGCTCTTGGATCTCAAAACCTTGTTGTTGCAGCTCGTCGTAGACAGCTCCCATAGCTTGTCCTTCTATACGCGATCACGCACATACAAGATTCATAGCAATCAATCAGCATGCACAAGGTCTACTTTAAGATGTGATGATACATATGCAAGTTAATCGTATGATGCAGTTTGGTTTGTACGTGTTCTTGCACGGCTTGCATGGGTTTTACGATGAACAGATGTGTAAAGATCAAATGTGGACGTGGTGATTATCTTGACTCAAGATCTTGATCAGACCGATCAACACGTGATCTGTCCACGAAAAAGCTTCTGTTCGAAAGGATCGAAGAACAGATGCAAAGAAAACGTGATGATGTCGTAAGGTGGTATTGGAGACCTACCTTTCGTTCTTCTTGGTCTCGGGGTCCTTCTCCTAGCAAGACAGATCGTTGGGGCTCTCTTACGGTGTCACACCCGGTTTCTCCAAAGAACAACCGAGTGAATATCACATGTATGCCAGGATCATTTTCTCATACATGTGACGACAAATAGTGAAGCATCATCATATTACAAGCCAGGTGTTCGAATATAAATAAGTCTTACATAGCATACGTCTCGATGGACGATAATAAGTTCATAACATGTAAATAAAACAGCAGTGGAATGTAAATCTTGGGGGCTCCGTCATAGGCGTTGCCCGGGGGACTCCGTGAACCTAGAATCCTTCCTCGGGACCAAAGTCTTGGTCATTAAACACCACATCATTCTCTTGACCTGAGCGGCAATATAAACCAACAGAAAAGCAAGTTTGAGTACCGTGGGTACTCAGCAAGTGTGGGAAAGTTATGTCATGCATGGATAGAGCAAGGAGAGGTTGAACTCATGGTTAAAGCGCTACGCAATTATTATCTATCACCTTAGCTTATTAAGCACCTACATTACTACACAGGTGAAATGGTCCCGATCCCTCAACCCATCATCATTATCAAGTGAACATAGTCTCATCTCCAATGCTAAGCTTTCCGCTTAACATCCACAACTTCCCAATTCATCATCCTCTAATCATGAATAAGTCAAAGTCGCTCTTGACTGTGAGCATGGCTGTCATGACAGTTTTGACTCTGCAGAGTTTGCACCACTGTACCCACATATAGTGATTTCATCCCCCGTTGCCGGGTGGACTAAAAGAACCTCCATTATGCCAGTGGCCGATAACCACGTTCACACTTCCCAGGTGTGTAGCCAGGAGATCACTACGAGGCCTTTACAAAGAGATTTCCGACGAGCGTGGGCCCACTAAGGTTTCACCCCTAACAGCATACAAGAGGCTCCAACCCCGCTGCAGTGGCCCCCTCTTGAGCCTTCCGTTTCATATGGTAGTCCAGCTGACACCTATTCCCCGCACCATCCAAAACACCCATACTACGCCGGGGATACACCTAATTAATTGCCCAAGCTGCCCCATCTCAGCATGTGGTTGGCACGGTAAAGCCAGGTTACATGCTCCATGAACCGGTCCTTAGGATCCAGGCAAGTACTAAGCACAAACCCGAGTCTCGTGCACCCAGCACCAACCAAATCATCCAACATGCCTCGATCCCTACCTCTACATAATTCATAATGTCTCATTCAAGAGTAAGGGAAACAAGTTGACGATCTCATATCCCACTTATCCCATTTTAAGCATGGCTAAGCATAAGTAATTTGAATGAATGACATAATAAAACAAATCCCAACCCAAGCTACAAGGAAAAAAGATAATGCAATTTTAGGGAAACTTCCTAGCATGGATTTCATATTTCAATTGACAATGCAAATAATTCTATCTACACATCCTAGCATAGGATCAAACTGGTCAAGGACACTTGCCTTCTTCCTGCTGCTCTGGGAATGGAAAGTCTTGGTCTTGGAAGGGGAGAACTTGCTCTGGGGCAGGTTCTACTCATGCCAATACACATAGCAAAAGAAAACAACAATCCATAAGCCATAGTTCACACTTTCACTCATGCAAACCACACATACATACATATGGGAGTCATTCACATTTCTAAGTGTTGTGGTTACCCTAGATGTGTTGATCTTTGGCCTACATGCACTTTTAAACATATATATAGTATTTCTAACTTTTGTATTCAGATTTCTATTTGCACACTATATATGAATTTCCAATTCGAGCAAATTCTTTATATTTAATTAATACACTTCTTAGCCACAAAGTTTGCATGAAAGAAAGTTTCCTACTCCAAATAGGTTTCGGATATTCCACAAAATTTTAATTTGAAGTTTTTGAAAATAAAGACCTAATTTAACCTCTTCAAATCATGCATACCTATTTTCCTATATTTTCAGATTTAATTTCTATACCTAAAAGTGAATGTTAATATTAAAATAGTAAGACACATCATCTAAACAGAATAGGTTCTGATCTAAAATGTTCAATAATATATTTTTGAACTTCCTCTCTGATGTGAACCAATTGAAATTTATTTTACCAGTTTTCAGAATTATTTCCTAGCCCAAAAATATGTTTCTAGAAACAATAAAAATGAGCAACACTTAGGCAGATCTCATTTCAGCCTAAAATAAATTCTTAACTCATTCTAAAGGTTTTCCAAGTTCTAGGAGAGTTTAAATTTGCATTTGCACATGTGTTTGCCTCACCTTTTAAATTTAAATCCTAGTCACATATTCAAATTTCTGAATTTAATATCCTATAGGGTCTAAAAGGCAAATCCACCCTACTACAGGGTTTAATTTACTATTTCCTAAATTTTCAGGGGCCTAGTTACACATAACAGAGGGGTTTTTCCTAATTTTTATTAAGTCCAGGGACTAAAACTGATTTTTAAATGAATTTACATGAATTTCTGAAGGTCCAGGGGCTAGATCAGAAGTTTCTAGGGCTAGCTCGTGTTTTTCGAGATCCCCATGGGGTAGCGCGTAAGAATCCCGACCTTTATAATGCGGGCCGCCGTGGACCGTCCGATTTAAAACAGACGGCTGAGATTATAACATGAAGCGGTACGGCTTAGATCTAATAGGAACCACACGATTTAAAATGGACGGGCCTTAGGGGGCCACGTCGTCCTGGCCATGCGCGGGCGGCGCTGCCCGGCGGCGCGCGGCGGCGGGAGGCGGCGATCTTGCCGGAGATCTTCGGGTTTTCGTCTATACTTCCTAAAACTTGGATTTCTTGGCATAGAACGGAAGAGGGGATGTAGAGGATCTCACCTCGGGGTTTTTCTTGAGCTCGGTGCCCTGGAACGCGGTCGACGACGAGGTCCGAGGTGAAAACGCGGCGGTGCTCGCCGGAGCTGTGTCCAGAGCGCAAAACACCGGGTTTCCTTCACCTGCGAGACTCCCCGGAGGCGGTGGAACATGATCAGCACGTTAGATCAGGAAATTCGAGTGAGGATCGAAGCAAATCGGCGGTAGAAGCTTCGGTTCTCACCGGAGAGAAAAAGGGAGCGGCGCTGGGGAATTCGGCGAGTTTCCTTGCGTGCAATGCACGAGGAGAGGCGGCGGAGGATCGGTTTGGATAAGTAGCAGCGTCCAGGGCCGAAGATCGGGCTGGGGGCGCGGTTTTCCGGAGGTTGGTTTTGATTCGGGTGCGAGAGAGGGCTGGGGTCGGTTGGGGCGCGCGCGAGGAGAGGGATGACACACGGGACCCGCATGTCAGAGAGAGGGAGAGAAGGGGGGCGCACGCGGGTTTGGTTTGGCTGGTGCGCGGTCTTGGGCCGGCAGAGCAGGTTTCGGCCCACTGGCCATTTTCTTTTTTCCTTTTCCTTTTCTTTTTCTGTTTTGATTTGAATTTGAATTCCAGTTTGAATTTGAATTTCTTCATCACATGCATTACGTCCAAAATTTTTTAAATTCCCCTCTTTAGCAGGTTTTGGGGTGTTACAGCTCTACCCCCCTTAAAAGAAATCTCGTTCTCGAGATTCGTGGTTCTAGCAAAACAATTCCGGAAACTGTGCCTTAAGCTCGTCTTCTCGCTCCCATGTGGCTTCCGTGTCACACCCGGTTTTTCCGAAGAAACAACCAAGTGAATATCACATGTATGCCAGGATCATTTTCTCATACATGTGATGACAAATAGTGAAACATCATTTATTACAAGCCAGGTGTCGAATATAAGTAAGTCTTACATAGTAAATGTCTCGATGGACAATAATAAGTTCATCACAAGTAAATAAACTAGCAGCGGAATATTATTCTTGAGAGCTCCATCACAGGCGTTGCCCGGGGGTCTCCATGAACCTAGAAACCTTCTTCGGGTCCAAAGTCTTGGTCATTATATACCACCTCATTATCTTGACCTGAGCAGCAATATAAACCAACAAAATATGCAAGGTTGAGTACCAATGGTACTCAGCAAGTGTGGAAAAATTATATCATGTATGGCTAGAACAAGGAGAGGTTGAACTCATGGTTAAAGCACTATGCAATTAATTCCTATCACCTTAGCTTTTTAAGCACCTACATTACTACATAGATGAAATGGTCCCAAGCTCCCGTACCCTCATCATAATCAAATAACCATAACATCATTTCCAATGTTAAGCTCCCAGCTCAACATTCACAACTTCCAAAACCATCAATCCTCTAATCATGAATAAGTCCAAGCCGCTCTTGACCGTGAGCACGGCTGTCATGACAGTTTTGACTCTGCAGAGTTTGTACCACTGTACCCACATGTAGTGATTTCATCCCCTGTTGCCGGGTGGACTAAAAGAACCTCCATTATGCCAGTGGCTACGAACCATATTCACACTTCCCAGGTGTGTAGCCAGGAGATCACTACGAAGCCTTTACAAAGGGATTCCCGACGAGCGTGGGCCCACTGAGGTTTCACCCCTAACAGCATACAAGAGGCTCCAACCCCGCTGCAGTGGCCCCCTCTTGAGCCTTGCGGTTCATATGGTAGTCCAGCTGACACCTACTCCCCGCACCATCCAACACACCCATACTACGCCGGGGATACACCTAATTAATTGGCCAAGCTGTCCCATCTCAGCATGTGGTTGGCACTGTAAAGCCAGGTTACATGCTCCATGAACGGGTCCTTAGGATCCAGGCAAGTACTAAACACAAACCCGAGTCTCGTGCACCCAGCACACAACCAAAACATCCAACTTGCCTTGATCCCTACCTCTACATAACTCACAATATCTCATTCAAGAGTATGGTAAAATAAACTGATGATCTCATATCCCAAATATCCCATTCTAAGCATGGCTAAGCATATGCATAATAATGAATAACATGATAAAATAAATCCCAACCCAAGCTACAAGGAAACAAGGTAATGCAATTCTAGGGAAACTTCCTAACATGGGTTTCATATTTCAATTGACAATGCAAATAATTCTAGCTACACATCCTAGCATAGGATCAAAGTGGTCAAGTACACTTGCCTCCTTCTTGCTGCTCTTGAAATGGGTAGCACTGGTCTTGGAAAGGAATAACTTGCTCTTGAGCAGGTTCTACATCATACCATCCCACATAGCAAAAGAAAAACAACAATCATAAGACATAGTTCACCCTTCTACTTCATACAAACCACATATTCACATTTATGAAAGTTCTTCACCATTATATGTGTTGTGGTTACTTTATGTGTGTTGAGTTGTGGCTTGCATGCACTTTTAATCATGTGTATATGATTCCTACTTTTGTGTTCACATTTATACTTACATACTATATATATGAGTTTCCAATAAATTTCTTATATTCAACTACTACACCTTTTCACTACCAAGTATGTATGAAAAGTATTTTTCTTCCCCATATGTGCCTTCATAATTTCTACCAACCCTAAACTGAACTCTTTGGATTTTAAAAACTCCATTTATCATTTACTAGTTGCTATATTTTCAGATTTATATTCCTATGCATAATTGTGTATTTTATTATGAAATTAGTTATACACATCATCTAAACAGAATAGGTTCTGGTCCTAAATAATTTAATAAAATATTTTGACCTTTGCCTCTGATGTAAACTATTTCATAATTATTTTCCCTATTTTCTAAAACTATTTATTACTTAAAAATGTGTCCCTAATGGTGAATAATAAATTAAACAGATTCAATTCAGTCCAAAATATGTTTTTATCTCACTCCAAAATTTCCTACACACTGAGAAAGTCTTTAACTTAATTTTGACAATATGTTTGTCCCACTTTTTAATTTTTAAACAATAGTTACATATTCAATTTCCTAAATTAAATACTAAACAGGGCTAAAAAGATAAACTCACCCCATTACAGGGTCTATAATATTATTTTCAAAATTTCCAGGGGTCTAGCTACACTTATCAGAGGTGTTTTTCCTAATTTTTATTAAGTCCAGGGGCTAAAACTTATTTTTAAATGAATTTACATGATTTTCTAGAGTTCCAGGGGCTAGATCAGAAGTTTCCGGGGCTAGCTCTTATTTCCCGAGAACCCCAGGGGGTAGCACGTAATATTTCCAGTCTTTATAACGCGGGGCTGACGTGGACCGTCCGATTTTAAACCGACGGCTGAGATTATAACGCCGAACCGGTACGCGGATATTTAAACCCTACCGTGCGATTTAAAATAAACGGCGCACAAGCGGCCACGTCGCTCTGATCGAACGCGGGCGGCGCTGCCGGCGGCGCACGGCGGCGGGAAGCGGCGATCTCGCCGGAAACTTTCGCATCCTCGAGAATTCTGTCTAGAACTGTGATCTTATGGCATAGATCGGTAGAGGGGAGGTCGGGGATCTCACCTCGGGGGTTTTCTTGAGCTAGGAGGTCCCGGAAGGTGATCGGAGACGAGGTCCAAGGCAAAACCACGGCGAAGCTCGTCGGCGCTGTGTTTTCACCGCAAGTCACCGAGTTTTCTGCACCTGCAAGGTTCCCCGGAGAGGGTGGATCAAGACCAGCGAGTTAGATCGGAGTTTCCGAGCTTAGATCGGCCAGAATTCACCGGAGAAGTCTCGGTTCTCACCGGAGTAAAAATCGGCGATCGCGTGGGAAAAACTGAACGGAGCCGGGGTTTTTATAGACGGGGGAGGGCGGCGGGGTGGTTTAGATCATGTCCGCATCGGCTACGAACAGAATTCAGCAGGGTTTACGTCGAAATCCCGATCGGTTTCGATTCGGGTGCGGGGGAGTTCGGCGCGGCGCGAGGTAGACGAAGATCGGTGGGTCCCGCCTGTCAGTGTGAGAGAGCGCGGGCGCGCGGCTGCGGGCTGGCGCGGGGTAAGTTGGGCCGGCTGGTGGGTTTCGGCCCACTGGCCGGTTTTTTTCTGTTTTCTCTTTTTCTTTTTCCATTTCTTTTCGGATTTGAGTTTAATTTGAATTCCAGTTTGAATTTGAATTTTTGCAAAACATGCAACACGTCCAAAAAATTTTAAATTTCCCTCTTAACATGATTTAAGGTTTTGAATCAAAATTTTGGGGTGTTACAGCTCTACCCCCCTTAAAAGAAATCTCGTCCTCGAGATTGGTGTTTCTAAGAAAACAATTCCGGAAATTGTGCCTTGAGCTCATCTTCCCGCTCCCAGGTGGCTTCCTCTTCTGAGTGATGCTTCCACTGCACCTTGCACATCCGGATTCTTTTATTTCTGGTGAGGCGTTCCATTGTCTCCAAAATCTTGTATGGTTGCTCGGCATAAGACAAATCCTCAGCTACATCCACTTCATTCATGGGTAACACCTCTTCAGGCGTCCTCAGACATTTCTTGAGTTGTGACACATGGAATACATCGTGCACATCCGATAGATGAACCGGTAACTCTAGTCGATACGCCACTTCGCCTTTCCTTTCCAAAACTTGAAAGGGTCCGATGTATCGAGGTGACAACTTCCCTTTCACCTTGAACCGACGAAGTCCTCTGATAGGGGACACCTTGAGATAAACATAGTCTCCCACGTTGAAAACGAGCTCTCTTCTTCGTACATCGGCATAGCTCTTTTGGCGTGTCTGTGCTATCCTCAAGTTATTGCGAATCTCCCTCACCTTCGCCTCGGCTTCTTGTAGCACTTCTGGACCAAACACTTTACTTTCTCCTGTTTGGTTCCAAAATAAGGGAGTTCTGCACTTCCTTCCATACAAAGCTTCAAACGGTGACATTTTCATACTAGCTTGATAGCTGTTGTTATAGGAAAACTCCGCATACGGTAAGTTCTTGTCCCAACTCCTGTTGTTTTTGAGTGCACATGCCCTTAACATATCTTCAAGGATCTGATTGGTTCTCTCCGTCTGCCCGTCAGTTTGGGGATGATAGGCAGAGCTGAAGTTCAGATGGGTTCCCATGGTTTCATGCAACTTCTGCCAAAACCTCGAGGTGAACTGTGTCCCTCGGTCCGACACTATCTTCTTTGGCACTCCATGATAACACACGATCCTTGACATGTACAATTCTGCCAATTTGTATCCGCTGTAGCTTTCTTTCAGGGGGATGAAATGAGCTACCTTGGTTAGCCTATCAATGATGACCCATATTGAATCATACCCTGATTGGGTCCTAGGCAATCCCACGACGAAATCCATGCTGATTTCTTCCCATTTCCATTCAGGCACTTTGAGTGGTTGCAATAATCCCGCGGGTCGTTGATGTTCTGCTTTCACCAACTGACATGTGTCACATAGGGCAACATGTTCCGCGACATCTCGCTTCATGCCATACCACCAATAGCTGCTCTTGAGGTCCTGGTACATCTTCGTACTCCCAGGATGAATGGAATAGTCAGAATCATGAGCCTCCTTCAAAATCAATTCACAGATCTCCTTTTCTTCTGGCACACAGATTCTTTTCCCGTGCCACACCGTTCCTTGTTCATCCTCTCTAAAACGAGGAGCTTTATTTTCCTTGATGAGCTGTCTGGTCTCTTGTATCTTCTCATCATTCTTTTGGCCCTCGCGTATATCTCGCTCGAGTGTGGAGTCCACTTCCATGGCGATGGCTTCACCACTATTTACTAGACATAGATTGAGCCTTATAACCTCGTCCTTCAATTCTGCAGGCATGTCCTTCAAGCTCAACTTATTGACCTGCACTTTCCAACTCAAAGCATCGGCCACGACTTTTGCTTTCCCAGGATGATAGTTGATGCCCACATCAAAGTCATTGATTAGCTCTAACCATCTCCTTTGTCTGAGGTTGAGATCTGGCTGTGTGAAAATGTACTTCAAACTCTTATGATACGTATATATCTCTGTCCTCTTCCCCATCAAATAGTGTCGCCAAATTTTCAACGCGTGTACCCCTGCGGCTAGTTCTAGGTCATGTGTAGGATAGTTTTTCTCGTGCTTCCGAAGCTGCCGGGATGCATATGCCACGACATGTCCTTCTTGCATGAGAACACATCCCAACCCGTTTCCAGAGGCATCGCAGTACACTGTGAAATTCTTCTGCATATCTGGCATAACCAACACTGGGGTTGTTGTCAATCTCTTCTTTAGCTCCTGAAAGCTCGTCTCGCACTGTGGCATCCAGGTGAATGTGATTCCCTTCTCCAACAGTTTGGTGAGAGGTCTCGAGATCTTGGAGAATCCCTCAATAAACCGTCGATAGTACCCAGCCAATCCCAAAAAGCTTCGAACTTCCCCGACATTTTCAGGGGTCTTCCACTTCTGGATATCCTCGATTTTGGCGGGATCTACGGAGATTCCTCCCTCTGAGATTATATGTCGTAAAAAGGGAACTCTCTTCAGCCAAAACTCACACTTACTCAACTTGGCATATAGTTGGTGTTCTCTCAGCCTCTGCAACACCAACCTTAGATGTTTCTCATGTTCTTCTTCATCTTTGGAGAAGACGAGAATGTCATCTATGAGAACCACCACAAATTTGTCCAGATATTCCATGAATACCTTGTTCATGAGATACATGAAGTATGCCGGGGCATTGGTTAGCCCGAAAGGCATGACAGTGTATTCATACAGTCCGTACCGAGATACGAAAGCTGTCTTGGGAATATCAGATTGCCTTATCTTGAGTTGGTGGTATCCCGACCTGAGATCAATTTTCGAGAACACACAAACTCCCCTCAACTGATCAAACAAGTCTTCAATGCGAGGCAATGGGTACTTGTTCTTGATGGTTACCTCATTCAAAGCACGGTAATCCATGCATAACCTTTGGGTTCCGTCTTTCTTGGGCACAAATATCACCGGAGCTCCCCATGGTGAGGAACTAGGGCGAATATACCCCTTCTCCGTCAATTCTCTCAAATGATCCTTGAGTTCTTCTAGCTGCTTGGAGTCCATCCGATAAGGTCTCTTGTATATCGGGGCTGTTCCCGGTACTTGCTCAATTGCGAATTCCACTTCACGGTCGGGAGGCATACCTGGCAACTCCTCCGGAAAAACATCTGGATATTCCCTGATAGTCCTGATTTCCTCAACTTTCACCTCAACTTGATTTAATTTAAGGTCCCTCCTAGGCTCGTGTATCGTTATGAACTTTACTCTTGTGCCACTAGGGTGAGTTAGTTCCACCGTTCTGGTCAAACAATGGATGATTCCTTTATGTTTGGTCAACCAATCCATACCCAAAATAATATCTATCCCTTGTGAATCTATCACTATGAGGTTAGCAGTAAATACTACCCCATTAATGTCTAGGTTCACTTTGGGACACACTTGTTTTGTCCTTATTTCTCCACCTGGAGAGTTTACAGCTAGCATATGGTTCATTTGTGTGGTTGCTAGGTCATTCTTCTTAACAAACCCTTGAGCAATGAACGAGTGGGTAGCACCAGAATCAAACAGCAGGGTTGCAAGGTGTAAATTGGCAGGAAACTTACCAACTACCACGTCGGGTGCCTCTTGTGCTTCCTCCATAGTGACGTGGTTCACCCGTCCTCTCATTACATTCTGCTGTTGTGGCGGCGCAGGCTTCTTCTTTGGGCATTTATGGGCGTAGTGCCCCACTTCACCACAGCTAAAACATTGCACCCCAACCTTAGGTGCCTGGCATTTGCTGTCTTGGGGTTGGTTTGGGGATCCTTGTACTGCTGGTCGAGGTGGATATGCGGGGCGAGGCTGCTGCACAAACTGACGTTGCGGCTGTTCTGGTGCTGCCGGAGGCCTGTAGTTCGGGTTGTACCCTCTTGGTGCTGAGTAGGGTACCGCAGCACGGTTCGTCTGCCCTGCAGGTGGCTGCATCAGACGTGGGCAGGTGTTGCTCCCTGAGGCTTGATGTGACCACCTGGCCTTCCTCTTATTCTCATTTTCCAAGGCCTTTAGCTTCCTTTCTACCACAAACACTCTGTCCACCATCTTTTGGAAACTTTCATACTCATTTGAGGACATTGCACACTGCATCTCTGCAGTAAGTCCTTCCACAAAACAATCTTGTTTCTGCTCATCAGTCTCTATGTCCCGTGGGGCATAGCGGGATAGTTGAGTAAATTTAGTGAGGTATTCCCTCACCGTCATGTTTCCCAGCTGCAGTCCCAAAAACTCCTTCCTCTTGTTTTTGAGTTCACCTCTTGGGATGTAATGGTTGCGGAAGCCACACTTGAACTCTTCCCAAGTGATGTTCTCAGGGTCATGATGGGCGGCCACGTAGGCGGTCCAGCAATCAGCAGCAGGTCCATGCAATTGATGAGAGGCAAACAGCACCCTCTCATACCCTTGGCATTGTATGATCCTCATCTTACTTTCAATGGTCTTCAGCCAATCATCTGCCTCCATAGGTTCAGCAGCACTTGCAAACTTTGGAGGTTGAGTTCCTAGAAACTCACTGAACCTTGGTTGGCGTGGTGCAGCTTGTGGAGGTGGAACTTGATGCAAGTTGGCCACCACTTGAGTCAAGTTCTGGATGAGCTGATTCTGATTCTCCAGCATTTGGTGGAGGGGATCAACTCCCTTACGGCGACCACCCCGGTCCTGGCCTCCAGAAAGATGAGGGTTGCATGCCTCATCGTTGTTGTTGGCAGGGTTGGCAGCACGTCCTTTTCCTCTTCCGGCCATCTGGCAAAATCAACCAATGTTAATTCGAAAGCATTTAGTATCATCTTACTACTTTCATTTGTTTGTACTTTGAAGTGTTGAGGCTTTGTTATACTTTTACGAGGGTTCAAATCTCACACCAAATAAATGCACTATCATTTCTTGTGGGTTCACACCAAAGCAAAACAATTTGAAAACGAGGCTGTGGACAATTGCTCATGGCCTCCACAACTCACATCACACACCAAGCATTAACACACCATTGACTACGTAATGACTCGACTATTCGACATCTTGCTAACCAAGGGAAGGACTCTACACTACTCGTTTTCTTGAGCTGGCTCCTCGGGATCTTCCTCATCATTTCGGCTGCCTTCTGACTCTGCTTTGGGTGGGGAGGCTGCTGGTGGAGAAGTGCGACGACGCCTGATCGCTCGGCGATCTGGGGAGTCAGCAGTCCATGTATCATTCACGGTGACACACAGTTCATTCCCATCTCCTCTTTCTCTCGCCTTTAAGCAGGCTCGCAGCAACGCCTCCGTTTCCTTCAGGGTGTCCCGGACATCCTGAAGCTCTTGTTGACACTCCTGCAGTCGAGTGCTGAGCATAGCAGCATCCTCCAAGCACAAGTCCATGTGCTCATGGGAAGTCCCTTGCTGCACTGGCGGGTACTTGTACTCCGTGGTACCACTCTCACGTTGGAGGACATACATGTACTCAGTTTTGTCCAAGTGGCGATGATAGATGTGACTCTGGCAGGTGATGGCCTCCTAGGTGACATCTTTCTCCGCATCGACCTGTGTTGCCCGACAAGCTGGAGAGTGGTGAATCTTAAGCAGCTGATTTTCGTGTATAATCCTCATCTCTGAGATCCATTCTTCCCTCTTCTCACGGATGGTCCTGGTGGAGTTATAGTGGATAATTAGCTCGCCCGTGTTGCCGGCGGCTTCGAGCATACGCCGAAGACGGCGCAATAAGCCTCCTACTGCCAATCCGTAGGAAAGGTACGTCACCGGACGACTCTCCTCTCTTTCGGCAAGGGCAACTATGGGAACTCTCCCTCCTGTGGACTTGCGAGCAGTGCGAATCATGCGAACCATCTAAAACAAAAAGAATTTAAAATTAGGTTAGATAAACTCTCAAACAAAAATCCTATTTTGAATGAAAGTTGGGGTAAGATGAAGAAAATGACTCCTTAAATAACACTTTTCAACCCACACCTTGGAAAATAGTTTTTAAGAAAATAGGGCCCTTAAATACATCCATTTCTACCTAGGTCCACGTTCTTACGGGCAAACCTTGGCTCTGATACCACCTCTGTCACACCCGGTTTTTCCGAAGAAACAACCAAGTGAATATCACATGTATGCCAGGATCATTTTCTCATACATGTGATGACAAATAGTGAAGCATCATTTATTACAAGCCAGGTGTCGAATATAAGTAAGTCTTACATAGTAAATGTCTCGATGGACAATAATAAGTTCATCACAAGTAAATAAACTAGCAGCGGAATATTATTGTTGAGAGCTCCATCACAGGCGTTGCCCGGGGGTCTCCATGAACCTAGAAACCTTCTTCGGGTCCAAAGTCTTGGTCATTATATACCACCTCATTATCTTGACCTGAGCAGCAATATAAACCAACAAAATATGCAAGGTTGAGTACCAATGGTACTCAGCAAGTGTGGGAAAATTATATCATGCATGGCTAGAACAAGGAGAGGTTGAACTCATGGTTAAAGCACTATGCAATTAATTCCTATCACCTTAGCTTTTTAAGCACCTACATTACTACATAGATGAAATGGTCCCAAGCTCCCGTACCCTCATCATAATCAAATAACCATAACATCATTTCCAATGTTAAGCTCCCAGCTCAACATTCACAACTTCCAAAACCATCAATCCTCTAATCATGAATAAGTCCAAGCCGCTCTTGACCGTGAGCACGACTGTCATGACAGTTTTGACTCTGCAGAGTTTGTACCACTGTACCCACATGTAGTGATTCCATCCCCCGTTGCCGGGTGGACTAAAAGAACCTCCATTATGCCAGTGGCTATGAACCACATTCACACTTCCCAGGTGTGTAGCCAGGAGAACACTACGAAGCCTTTACAAAGGGATTCCCGACGAGCATGGGCCCACTGAGGTTTCACCCCTAACAGCATACAAGAGGCTCCAACCCCGCTGCAGTGGCCCCCTCTTGAGCCTTGCGGTTCATATGGTAGTCCAGCTGACACCTACTCCCCGCACCATCCAACACACCCATACTACGCCAGGGATACACCTAATTAATTGGCCAAGCTGCCCCATCTCAGCATGTGGTTGGCACTGTAAAGCCAGGTTACATGCTCCATGAACCGGTCCTTAGGATCCAGGCAAGTACTAAACACAAACCCGAGTCTCGTGCACCCAGCACACAACCAAAACATCCAACTTGCCTTGATCCCTACCTCTACATAACTCACAATATCTCATTCAAGAGTATGGTAAAATAAACTGATGATCTCATATCCCAAATATCCCATTCTAAGCATGGCTAAGCATATGCATAATAATGAATAACATGATAAAATAAATCCCAACCCAAGCTAGGAAACAAGGTAATGCAATTCTAGGGAAACTTCCTAACATGGGTTTCATATTTCAATTGACAATGCAAATAATTCTAGCTACACATCCTAGCATAGGATCAAAGTGGTCAAGGACACTTGCCTCCTTCTTGCTGCTCTTGAAATGGGTAGTCCTGGTCTTGGAAAGGAATAACTTGCTCTTGAGCAGGTTCTACATCATACCATCCCACATAGCAAAAGAAAAACAACAATCATAAGACATAGTTCACCCTTCTACTTCATACAAACCACACATTCACATTTATGAAAGTTCTTCACCATTATATGTGTTGTGGTTACTTTATGTGTGTTGAGTTGTGGCTTGCATGCACTTTTAATCATGTGTATATGATTCCTACTTTTGTGTTCACATTTATACTTACATACTATATATATGAGTTTCCAGTAAATTTCTTATATTCAACTACTACACCTTTTCACTACCAAGTATGTATGAAAAGTATTTTTCTTCCCCATATGTGCCTTCATAATTTCTACCAACCCTAAACTGAACTCTTTGGATTTTAAAAACTCCATTTACCATTTACTAGTTGCTATATTTTCAGATTTATATTCCTATGCATAATTGTGTATTTTATTATGAAATTAGTAATACACATCATCTAAACAGAATAGGTTCTGGTCCTAAATAATTTAATAACATATCTTGACCTTTGCCTCTGATGTAAACTATTTCATAATTATTTTCCCTATTTTCTAAAACTATTTATTACTTAAAAATGTGTCCCTAATGGTGAATAATAAATTAAACAGATTCAATTCAGTCCAAAATATGTTTTTATCTCACTCCAAAATTTCCTACACACTGAGAAAGTCTTTAACTTAATTTTGACAATATGTTTGTCCTACTTTTTAATTTTTAAACACTAGTTACATATTCAATTTCCTAAATTAAATACTAAACAGGGCTAAAAAGATAAACTCACCCCATTACAGGGTCTATAATATTATTTTCAAAATTTCCAGGGGTCTAGCTACACTTATCAGAGGTGTTTTTCCTAATTTTTATTAAGTCCAGGGGCTAAAACTGATTTTTAAATGAATTTACATGATTTTCTAGAGTTCCAGGGGCTAGATCAGAAGTTTCTGGGGCTAGCTCTTATTTCCCGAGAACCCCAGGGGGTAGCACGTAAGATTTCCAGTCTTTATAACGCGGGGCTGACATGGACCGTCCGATTTTAAACCGACGGCTGAGATTATAACGCCGAACCGGTACGCGGATATTTAAACCCTACCGTGCGATTTAAAATAAACGGCGCACAAGCGGCCACGTCGCTCTGATCGAACGCGGGCGGCGCTGCCGGCGGCGCACGGCGGCGGGAAGCGGCGATCTCGCCGGAAACTTTCGGATCCTCGAGAATTCTGCCTAGAACTGTGATCTTATGGCATAGATCAGTAGAGGGGAGGTCGGGGATCTCACCTCGGGGGTTTTCTTGAGCTAGGAGGTCCCGGAAGGTGATCGGCGACGAGGTCCGAGGCAAAATCACGGCGAAGCTCGTCGGCGCTGTGTTTTCACCGCAAGTCACCGAGTTTTCTGCACCTGCAAGGTTCCCCGGAGGCGGTGACTTGCGGTGTAAACACAGCGCCGACGAGCCTCGCTGTGGTTTCAACTCGGACCTCGTCGCCGATCACCTTCCAGGACCTCCGAGCTCAAGAAAACCCCTGAGGTGAGATCCCCGACCTCCCCTCCACCGATCTATACCATAAAATCACAGTTCTAGGAAGAATTCTCGAAGATCCGAAAGTCTCCGGCGAGATCGCCGCTTCCCGCCGCCGTGCGCCGCCAGCAGCGCCGCCCGCGCTCGATCAGAGCGACGTGGCCGCTTGTGCGCCGTTTTTTTAAATCGCACGGTAGGGTTTAAACCCCCGCGTACCGGTTCGATGTTATAATCTCGGCCGTCGGTTTAAAATCGGACGGTCCACGTCAGCCCCGCGTTATAAAGACTGGAAATCTTACGTGCTACCCCCTGGGGTTCTCGGGAAATAAGAGCTAGCCCCGGAAACTTCTGATCTAGCCCCTGGAACTCCAGAAAATCATGTAAATTCATTTAAAAATCAGTTTTAGCCCCTGGACTTAATGAAAATTAAGAAAAACACCTCTGATAAGTGTAGCTAGATCCCTGGAAATTCTGAAAATAATATTATAGACCCTGTAATGGGGTGAGTTTACCTTTTTAGCATTGTTTAGTAATTAACTTAGGAAATTGAATATGTGGCTAGTGTTTAAAAATTAAAAAGTGAGACAAACATATTGTCAAAATTTAATTAAAGACTTTCTCAGTGTTTAGGAAACTTTGGAGTGAAATAAAACATATTTTGGGCTGAATTGAATCTGTTTAATTTATTATTCACATTTAGGGACACATTTTTAAGTAAAGAATAGTTATAGGAAATAGGGAAAATAATTGTGAAATAGATTACATCAGAGGCAAAGGTCAAAATATGTTATTAAATTATTTAGGACCAGAACCTATTCTGTTTAGATGATGTGTCTTACAATTTTCATAATAAAGTACACATTTATGCATAGGAAAATAAATCTGAAAATATAGCAACTAGTAAATGATAAATGGAGTTTCTAAAATCCAAAGAATTCATTTTAAGGTTGGTAGAAATTCTAAAGGCACATATGGAGAAGAAAAATACTTTTATACATACTTGGTAGTGAAAAGGTGTAGTAGTTGAATATTAGGAATTTATTTAAATGGGAAACTCATATATATATATAGTAGGTAAGTATAAATGTGAACATAAAAGTAGGAATCATATACACATGATTAAAAGTGCATGCAAGCCACAAATCAACACACATAGAGTAACCACAACACATATAATGGTGAATGACTTTCATAAATGTGAATGTGTGGTTTGTATGAAGTGGAAGTGTGAACTATGTCTTATGGATTGTTGTTTTTCTTTTGCTATGTGTGATGGTATGATGTAGAACCTGCTCAAGAGCAAGTTATTCCTTTCCAAGATCAGGACTACCTATTTCAAGAGCAGCAGGAAGGAGGCAAGTGTCCTTGACCACTTTGATCCCACGCTAGGATGTGTAGCTAGAGTTATTTGCATTGTCAATTTAAATATTAAACCCATGTTAGGAAGTTTCCCTAGAATTTCATTACCTTGTTTTCCTTGTAGCTTGGGTTGGGATTTATTTTATCATGTCATTTATTATTATGCATATGCTTAGCCATGCTTAGAATGGGATACTTGGGATATGAGATCATCAGTTTATTTTACCATACTCTTGAATGAGATATTGTGTGTTATATAGAGGTAGGGATCAAGGCAAGTTGGATGTTTTGGTTGTGTGCTGGGTGCACGAGACTCGGATTTGTGTTTAGTACTTGCCTGGATCCTAAGGACCGGTTTATGGAGCATGTAACCTGGCTTTACCGTGCCAACCACATGCTGAGATGGGGCAACTTGGCCAATTAATTAGGTGTATCCCCGGCGTAGTATGGGTGTGTTGGATGGTGCGGGGAATAGGTGTCAGCTGGATTACCATATGAACTGCAAGGCTCAAGAGGGGGCCACTGCAGCGGGGTTGGAGCCTCTTGTATGCTGTTAGGGGTGAAACCTCAGTGGGCCCACGCTCGTCAGGAATCCCTTTCTAAAGGCTTCGTAGTGATCTCCTGGCTACACACCTGGGAAGCGTGAATGTGGTTCGTAGCCACTGGCATAATGGAGGTTCTTTTAGTCCACCCGGCAACGGGGGATGAAATCACTACATGTGGATACAGTGGTACCAACTCTGCAGAGTCAAAACTGTCATGACAGCCGTGCTCACGGTCAAGAGCGGCTTGGACTTATTCATGATTAGAGGATTGATGGTTTTGGAAGTTGTGGATGTTAAGCGGGGAGCTTAGCATTGGAAATGATGTTATGGTTATTGGATTATGATGATGGGATGGGAGATTGGAACCATTTCACATGTGTAGTAATGTAGGTGCTTAATAAGCTAAAGTGATAGATATTAATTGCGTAGTGCTTTAACCATGAGTTCAACCTCTCCTTGATCTAGCCATGCATGATGTAATTTTCCCACACTTGCTGAGTGCCATTGGTACTCAACCTTGCATATTTGTTGGTTTATATTGCTGCTCAGGTCAAGATAATGAGGTGGTGTATAATGACCAAGACTTTGGACCCGAAGAAGGTTTCTAGGTTCATGGAGACCCCCGGGCAACGCCTGTGACGGAGCCCACGAGAATAATTATTCCGCTGCTAGTTTATTTACTTGTGATGAACGTATTATTGTCCATTGAGACATTTGCGATGTAAGACTTATTTATATTCGACACCTGGCTTGTAATAAATGATGCTTCACTATTTGTCATCACATGTATGAGAAAATGATCCTGGCATACATGTGATATTCACTTGGTTGTTTCTTCAGAAAAACCGGGTGTGATAGAAGTGGTATCAGAGCCAAGGTTGCCTGTAGGAACGTGGACCTAGGTAGAAATGGACGTATTTAAGGGCCATATTTTCTTAAAAACTATTTTTCAAAGGTGTGGATTGAAAAGTGTTATTTAAATGAGTCACTTTCTTCATCTTACCCCAACTTTCATTCAAAATAGGATTCTTGGTTTAAGAGTTTATCTAACCTAAGTTTAAATTCTCTTTGTTTTAGATGGTTCGCATGATTCGTACCGCTCGCAAGTCCACGGGAGGGAGAGTTCCCGTAGTTGCCCTTGCCGAGAGAGAGGAGAGCCGTCCGGTGACGTACCTTTCCTACGGATTGGCAGTAGGAGGCTTATTGCGCCGACTTCGGCGTATGCTCGAAGCCGCCGGCAATACGGGCAAGCTAATCATCCACTATAACTCCACCAGGACCATCCGTAAGAAGAGGGAAGAATGGAGTTCGGAGATGAGGATTATACACGAAAATCAGCTGCTTAAGATTCACCACTCTCCAGCTTGTAGAGCGACACAGGTCGATGGAGAGAAAGATGTCACCTGGGAGGCTATCACCTGCCAGAGTCACATCTATCGTCGCCACTTGGACAAAACTGAGTACATGTATGTCCTCCAGCGTGAGAGTGGTACCACGGAGTACAAGTACCCGCCGGTGCAGCAAGGGACTTCCCATGAGCACATGGACTTGTGCTTGGAGGATGCTTCTATGCTCAGCACTCGACTGCAAGAGTGCCAACAAGAGCTTCAGGATGTCCGTGACACCCTGAAGGAAACGGAGGCGTTGCTGCGAGCCTGCTTAAGGGCGAGAGAAAGAGGAGATGGGAATCAACTGTGTGTCACCGCGAATGATACATGGACTCCTGACTCCCCAGATCGCCGAGAGATCAGGCGTCGTCGCACTTCTCCACCAGCAGCCTCCCCACCCAAAGCAGAGTCAGAAGGAAGCCGAAATGATGAGGAAGATCCCGAGGAGCCAGCTCAAGAAAACGAGTAGTGTAGAGTCCTTCCCTTAGTTAGCAAGATGTCGAATAGTCGAGTCGTTACGCGAAATTAATGGTGTGTTAATGCTTGGTGTGTGACGTGAGTTGTGGAAGCCATGAGCAATTGTCCACAGCCTCGTCTTCAGATTGTTTTTCTTTGGTGTGTGAACCCACATGAAATAATAGTGCATTTATTTGGTGTGAGACATGAACCCTCGTAAAAGTATAACAAAGCCTCAACACTTCAAAGTACAAGCAAATGAAAGTAGTAAGATGATACTAAATGCTTTCAAATTAACGTTGGTTGATTCTGCCAGATGGCTGGAAGAGGAAAAGGACGTGCTGCCAACCCCGCCAACAACAACGATGAGGCATGTAACCCTCATCTTTCTGGAGGCCAGGACCGGGGTGGTCGCCGTGAAGGAGTTGATCCCCTCCACCAAATGCTGGAGAATCATAATCAGCTCATCTAGAACTTGACTCAAGTGGTGGCCAACTTGCATCAAGTTCCACCTCCACAAGCTGCACCACGCCAACCAAGGTTGAGTGAGTTTCTAGGAACTCAACCTCCAAAGTTTGCAAGTGCTGCCGAACCTCTGGAGGCAGATGATTGGCTGAAGACCATTGAAAGTAAGATGAGGACCATCCAGTGCCAAGGGTATGAGAGGGTGCTGTTTGCCTCTCATCAATTGCATGGACCTGCTGCTGATTGGTGGACCGCCTACGTGGCCGCCCATCATGACCCAGAGAACATCACTTGGGAAGAGTTCAAGCGTAGCTTCCGCAACCATTACATCCCAAGAGGTGAACTCAAAAACAAGAGGAAGGAGTTTTTGGGACTGCAGCAGGGAAACATGACGGTGAGGGAATACCTCACTAAATTTACCCAACTATCCCGTTATGCCCCACGGGACATAGAGACTGATGAGTAGAAACAAGATTGTTTCGTGGAAGGACTTACCGCAGAGATGCAGTGTGCAATGTCCTCGAATGAGTATGAAAGCTTCCAAAAGATGGTGGACAGAGCATTTGTGGTAGAAAGGAAGCTAAAGGCCTTGGAAAATGAAAATAAGAGGAAGGCCGGTTGGTCACATCAAGCCTCGGGAAGCAACACTCGCCCCCGTATGATGCAGCAACCTACGGGGCAGACGAGCCGTGCTGCGGTACCCTAGTCAGCACCAAGGGGGTACAACCCGAACTACAGGCCTCCGGCAGCACCAGCACAGCCACCACATCAGTTTGTACAGCAGCCTCGCCCTGCATATCCACCTCGACCAGCAGTGCAAGGACCCCCGAACCAACCCCAAGACAACAAAGGCCAAGCACCTAAGGTTGGGGTGCAATGTTTTAGCTGTGGTGAAGTGGGGCACTATGCCCATAAGTGCCCAAAGAAGAAGCCCGCGCAGCCACAACAGCAGAATGTAATGAGAGGACGGGTGAACCACGTCACTATGGAGGAAGCACAAGATGCACCCGACGTGGTAGTTGGTAGGTTTCCTGCCAATTTACACCTTGCAACCCTGCTGTTTGATTCTGGTGCCACCCACTCGTTTATTGCTCAAGGGTTTGTTAAGAAATATGACCTAGCAACAACACAAATGAACCATATGCTAGCTGTAAACTCTCCAGGTGGAGAAATAAGGACAAGACAAGTGTGTCCCAAGGTGAATCTAGACATTAATGGGGTAGTGTTTACTGCTAACCTCATAGTGATAGATTCCCAAATCGATATTATTTTGGGCATGGATTGGTTGACCAAACATAAGGGAATCATTCATTGTTCGACCAGAACGGTGGAACTAACTCACCCTAGTGGCACAAGAGTAAAGTTCATAACAATACACGAGCCTAGGAGGGACATTAAATTAAATCAAGTTGAGGTGAAAATGGAGGATATCAGGATTATCCGGGAATATCCAGATGTTTTTCCGGAAGAATTGCCAGGTATGCCTCCCGATCGTGAAGTGGAATTTGCAATTGAGCTAGTGCCTGGAACAACCCCAATATACAAGAGACCTTATCGGATGGACTCCAAGCAGCTAGAAGAACTCAAGGATCATTTGAGAGAATTGACGGAGAAGGGGTATATTCGCCCTAGTTCCTCACCATGGGGAGCTCCGGTGATATTTGTGCCCAAGAAAGACGGAACCCAAAGGTTATGCGTTGATTACCGTGCTTTGAATGAGGTAACCATCAAGAACAAGTACCCATTACCCCGCATTGAAGACTTGTTTGATCAGTTGAGGGGAGCTTGTGTGTTCTCAAAAATTGATCTCAGGTCGGGATACCACCAACTCAAGATAAGGCAATCTGATATTCCCAAGACAGCTTTCGTATCTCGGTACGGACTGTATGAATACACTGTCATGCCTTTCGGGCTAACTAATGCCCTGGCATACTTCATGTATCTCATGAACAAGGTATTCATGGAATATCTGGACAAATTTGTGGTGGTTTTCATAGATGACATTCACGTCTTCTCCAAAGATGAAGAAGAACATGAGAAACATCTAAGGTTGGTGTTGCAAAGGCTGAGAGAACACCAACTATATGCCAAGTTGAGCAGTGGGAGTTTTGGCTGAAGAGAGTTCCCTTCTTAGGACATATAATCTCAGAAGGAGGAATCTCTGTAGATCCCGCCAAAATCGAGGATATACAGAAGTGGAAGACCCATGAAAGTGTCGGGGAAGTTCGAAGCTTCTTGGGATTGGCTGGATACTATCGACGGTTTATTGAGGGATTCTCTAAGATCTCAAGACCCCTCACCAAACTGTTGGAGAAGGGAATCACATTCACATGGACGCCACAGTGCGAGACTAGTTTTCAGGAGCTAAAGAAAAGATTGACAACAGCCCCAGTGTTGGTTATGCCAGATATGCAGAAGAATTTCACGGTGTACTACGATGCCTCTGGAAACGGGTTGGGATGTGTTCTCATGCAAGAAGGGCATGTCGTGGCTTATGCATCCCGGCAGCTTCGGAAGTACGAGAAGAACTATCCTACACATGACCTAGAACTAGCCGCAGTGGTACACGCGTTGAAAATTTGGCGGCACTATTTGATGGGGAAGAGGACCGAGATATATACGGATCATAAGAGTTTGAAGTACATATTCACACAGCCAGACCTCAACCTCAGACAAAGGAGATGGCTAGAGTTAATCAATGACTTTGATGTGGGCATCAACTATCATCCCGGGAAAGCAAACGTCGTGGCCGATGCTTTGAGTCGGAAAGTGCAGGTCAATAAGTTGAGCATGAAGGACATGCCTGCAGAATTGAAGGACGAGGTTATAAGGCTCAATCTATGTATAGTAAATAGTGGTGAAGCCATCGCCATGGAAGTGGACATACGCAAGGGCCAAAAGAATGATGAGAAGATACAAGAGATCAGACAACTCATCAAGGAAAATAAAGCTCCAGGTTTCAGAGAGGATGAACAAGGTACGGTGTGGCACGGGAAAAGGATCCGTGTGCCTGAAGTAAAGGAGATCCGTGAATTGATTTTGAAGGAGGCTCACGATTCTGACTATTCCATTCATCCTGGGAGTACGAAGATGTACCAGGACCTCAAGGGAAGGTATTGGTGGTATGGCATGAAGTGAGATGTCGCGGAACATGTTGCCCTATGTGACACATGTCAGTTGGTGAAAGCAGAACATCAACGACCCGCGGGATTATTGCAACCACTCAAAGTGCCTGAATGGAAATGGGAAGAAATCAGCATGGATTTCATTGTGGGATTGCCTAGGACCCAGTCAGGATATGATTCGATATGGGTCATCGTTGATAGGCTAACAAAGGTAGCTCACTTCATCCCCATGAAGGAAAGCTACAGCGGATCCAAATTGGCAGAGTTGTACATGTCAAGGATCGTGTTTTACCATGGAGTGCCAAAGAAGATTGTGTCGGATCGAGGGACACAGTTCACCTCAAGGTTCTGGCAGAAGTTGCACAAAACCATGGGAACCCATCTGAACTTTAGTTCTGCCTATCATCCTCAAACTGATGGGCAGACGGAAAGAACCAATCAGATCCTTGAAGGTATGCTAAGGGCATGTGCACTCAAAAACAATAGGAGTTGGGACAAGAACTTACCGTATACGGAGTTTTCTTATAACAACAGCTATGAAGCTAGTATGAAGATGTCACCGTTTGAAGCTTTGTACGGGAGGAAGTGCAGAACTCCCCTATTTTGGAACCAAACGGGGGAAAGTAAAGTGTTTGGTCCAGAAGTACTACAAGAAGCCGAGGCGAAGGTAAGGGAAATTCGCAACAATTTGAGGATAGCACAGACACGCCAAAAGAGTTATGCTGATGTACGAAGAAGAGAGCTCGTTTTCAACGTGGGAGACTATGTTTATCTCAAGGTGTCCCCTATCCGAGGACTTCATCGGTTCAAGGTGAAAGGGAAGTTGTCACCTCGATACATCGGACCCTTTCATGTTTTGGAGAGGAAAGGCGAAGTGGCGTATCAACAAGAATTACCGGCTCGTCTATCGGATGTGCACGATGTATTCCATGTGTCACAACTCAAGAAATGCCTGAGGACGCCTGAGGAGGTGTTACCCATGAATGAAGTGAATGTAGCTGAGGATTTGTCTTATGCCGAGCAACCATACAAGATTTTGGAGACAATGGAACGCCTCACCAGAAATAAAAGAATCCGGATGTGCAAGGTGCAGTGGAAGCATCACTCAGAAGAGGAAGCCACCTGAGAGCGGGAAGATGAGCTCAAGGCACAATTTCCGGAATTGTTTTCTTAGAACCACCAATCTCCAGGACGAGATTTCTTTTAAGGGGGGTAGAGCTGTAACACCCCAAAATTTTGATTCAAAACCCTAAATCATGTTAAGAGGGGGATTTAAAAATTTTTGGACGTGTTGCATGTTTTGCAAAAATTCAAATTCAAACTGGAATTCAAATTAAACTCAAATCAGAAAAGAAATAGAAAAAGAAAAAGAGAAAACAGAAAAAACCGGCCAGTGGGCCGAAACCCACCAGCCGGCCCAGCCAGCGCCCGCGCCAGCCCGCAGCCGCGCACGCTGCTGCCTCACGCTGACAGGCGGGGCCCACCCGATCGTCGTCTACCTCGCGCCAGCGCCGGACTCCCTCGCGCCCGAATCAAAACCGATCGGGATTTTGGCGTATCCCCGCTGAATTCCGTTCGTAGGCGACGCGGACATGATCTAAACCACCCCGCCGCCCTCCCCAGTCTATAAAAACCCTGGCCTCGTTCTGTTTTTCCCACGCGATCGCCGATTTTTCCGCCGGTGAGAACCGAGACTTCTCCGGCGAATTCTGGCCGGTCTACGCTCGGAAAATCCGATCTAACTCGCTGGTCTTGATCCACCGCCTCCGGGGAACCTTGCTGGTGCAGAAAACTCGGTGACTTGCGGTGTAAACACAGCGCCGACGAGCCTCGCTGTGGTTTCACCTCGGACCTCGTCGCCGATCACCTTCCAGGACCTCCGAGCTCAAGAAAACCACCGAGGTGAGATCCCCGACCTCCCCTCCACCGATCTATACCATAAAATCACAGTTCTAGGAAGAATTCTCGAAGATCCGAAAGTCTCCGGTGAGATCGCCGCTTCCCGCCGCCGTGCGCCGCCGGCAGCGCCGCCCGCGCTCGATCAGAGCGACGTGGCCGCTTGTGCGCCGTTTATTTTAAATCGCACGGTAGGGTTTAAACCCCCGCGTACCGGTTCGATGTTATAATCTCGGCCGTCGGTTTAAAATCGGACGGTCCACGTCAGCCCCGCGTTATAAAGACTGGAAATCTTACGTGCTACCCCCTGGGGTTCTCGGGAAATAAGAGCTAGCCCCGGAAACTTCTGATCTAGCCCCTGGAACTCCAGAAAATCATGTAAATTCATTTAAAAATCAGTTTTAGCCCCTGGACTTAATGAAAATTAGGAAAAACACCTCTGATAAGTGTAGCTAGACCCCTGGAAATTCTGAAAATAATATTATAGACCCTGTAATGGGGTGAGTTTACCTTTTTAGCCCTGTTTAGTAATTAACTAGGAAATTGAATATGTGGCTAGTGTTTAAAAATTAAAAAGTGAGACAAACATATTGTCAAAATTTAATTAAAGACTTTCTCAGTGTTTAGGAAACTTTGGAGTGAAATAAAAACATATTTTGGGCTGAATTGAATCTGTTTAATTTATTATTCATATTTAGGGACACATTTTTAAGTAAAGAATAGTTATAGGAAATAGGGAAAATAATTGTGAAATAGATTACATCAGAGGCAAAGGTCAAAATATGTTATTAAATTATTTAGGACCAGAACCTATTCTGTTTAGATGATGTGTCTTACTATTTTCATAATAAAGTACACATTTATACATAGGAAAATAAATCTGAAAATATAGCAACTAGTAAATGATAAATGGAGTTTCTAAAATCCAAAGAATTCATTTTAAGGTTGGTAGAAATTCTAAAGGCACATATGGAGAAGAAAAGTACTTTTCATACATACTTGGTAGTGAAAAGGTGTAGTAGTTGAATATAAGGAATTTATTTAAATGGGAAACTCATATATATACAGTAGGTAAGTATAAATGTGAACATAAAAGTAGGAATCATATACACATGATTAAAAGTGCATGCAAGCCACAAATCAACACACATAGAGTAACCACAACACATATAATGGTGAATGACTTTCATAAATGTGAATGTGTGGTTTGTATGAAGTAGAAGTGTGAACTATGTCTTATGGATTGTTGTTTTTCTTTTGCTATGTGTGATGGTATGATGTAGAACCTGCTCAAGAGCAAGTTATTCCTTTCCAAGATCAGGACTACCTATTTCAAGAGCAGCAGGAAGGAGGCAAGTGTCCTTGACCACTTTGATCCCACGCTAGGATGTGTAGCTAGAGTTATTTGCATTTTCAATTTAAATATGAAACCCATGTTAGGAAGTTTCCCTAGAATTGCATTACCTTGTTTTCCTTGTAGCTTG
Source organism: Neostapfia colusana (assembly GCA_030760725.1). Lineage (NCBI taxonomy): Eukaryota > Viridiplantae > Streptophyta > Magnoliopsida > Poales > Poaceae > Neostapfia > Neostapfia colusana. The sequence goes on along the minus strand of JASWHV010000007.1, from coordinate 93,682,050 downwards.
GGTTGGGATTTATTTTATCATGTCATTTATTATTATGCATATGCTTAGCCATGCTTAGAATGGGATACTTGGGATATGAGATCATCAGTTTATTTTACCATACTCTTGAATGAGATATTGTGGGTTATGTAGAGGTAGGGATCAAGGCAAGTTGGATGTTTTGGTTGTGTGTTGGGTGCACGAGACTCGGGTTTGTGTTTAGTACTTGCCTGGATCCTAAGGACCGGTTCATGGAGCATGTAACCTGGCTTTACCGTGCCAACCACATGCTGAGATGGGGCAACTTGGCCAATTAATTAGGTGTATCCCCGGCGTAGTATGGGTGTGTTGGATGGTGCGGGGAATAGGTGTCAGCTGGATTACCATATGAACCGCAAGGCTCAAGAGGGGGCCACTGCAGCGGGGTTGGAGCCTCTTGTATGCTGTTAGGGGTGAAACCTCAGTGGGCCCACGCTCGTCGGGAATCCCTTTCTAAAGGCTTCGTAGTGATCTCCTGGCTACACACCTGGGAAGCGTAAATGTGGTTCGTAGCCACTGGCATAATGGAGGTTCTTTTAGTCCACCCGGCAACGGGGGATGAAATCACTACATGTAGGTACAGTGGTACAAACTCTGCAGAGTCAAAACTTTCATGACAGCTGTGCTCACGGTCAAGAGCGGCTTGGACTTATTCATGATTAGAGGATTGATGGTTTTGGAAGTTGTGGATGTTAAGCGGGGAGCTTAGCATTGGAAATGATGTTATGGTTATTGGATTATGATGATGGGATGGGAGATTGGGACCATTTCACCTATGTAGTAATGTAGGTGCTTAATAAGCTAAGGTCATAGGTATTAATTGCGTAGTGCTTTAACCATGAGTTCAACCTCTCCTTGATCTAGCCATGCATGATGTAATTTTCCCACACTTGCTGAGTGCCATTGGTACTCAACCTTGCATATTTGTTGGTTTATATTGCTGCTGAGGTCAAGATAATGAGGTGGTGTATAATGACCAAGACTTTGGACCCGAAGAAGGTTTCTATGTTCATGGAGACCCCCGGGCAACGCCTGTGACGGAGCCCACAAGAATAATTATTCCGCTGCTAGTTTATTTACTTGTGATGAACGTATTATTGTCCATTGAGACATTTGCGATGTAAGACTTATTTATATTCGACACCTGGCTTGTAATAAATGATGCTTCACTATTTGTCATCACATGTATGAGAAAATGATCCTGGCATACATGTGATATTCACTTGGTTGTTTCTTCGGAAAAACCGGATGTGACACCTTGTAAGCCACCCGAGTCTTGGACTATAAAAGGCTCGGGTAGGCGACGATAGCAAGGGTTCGCATCTCCGCAACTCATACGCTAGCCATTCACACCCAAGCTGTAACTCACTTCCAAGCTCAGGACTCCGGCCCTGAGCAGCAAGCAATACAGCGAGCACCAAAACTCACCGTGGACGTAGGGTTTTACGCTCCGGCGGCCTGAACTACGTAAAACTCACAGTGTCAAGCTCTTACTAACTCGTCCATCTGCGCAAGCTCTCCGCAAGGGTCTAGCCCCACCGAAAAAAGAACCTCCGCGGGCTGCCCAGTGCAGGCCCGGGGGAAGTGTCGACCGAACACTTCGACATTTGGCGCGCCAGGTAGGGGGCTTTTCCCCTAGCGCGACGAGTTTCCGCCGACGAAGATGACCAAGCTTCCTTTAGCGGCGAACTCTCCTCCCTCGCCTCTGCGGCAAACCGCGACCAGGGGGGAGTACATGTCAACACACTCGGGACGGAGTGTGTCGGTACAAGCTGGGAGCCAGCAACCGGCTCTGGCAGCGCCGACCCCGGCAATGCAGGCTCCAACCAGCATCAGGTCTTCAGTAGCGCTGGGCGTACCCGGTGGGGGTGCGCTAGCTGCAGCAAGAGCGCTACTGTACAATCCGCCCGCTGAGGACGCGCCTCAGGCAGCGACCCAGCAGTGGATTCGCGAGGTAGACCGTCTCGTCGTCGCCGCCGCAAACCCTCGACTTCAGCGGGGACAACGCTCTGGCCAACCGGCCGTGCCGCTGATGCGCGCACCATTGGTTGACGAGCAGATGGCAGATTCCAGCTCTACCAGGCTCCAATCGACGGATCTGAGGACAGAGCTGGAGCGGTGTCGCTTGGGTCAAGATGCCCGGGTATACCTCGAGCAACGCCGAGAAAGGTGTCGCTACAAAGAGGCTGACGACAGCATGACGTCGGCCTCGACCCAGCCTGAAGAGCAGACCTTCGCCACACGATCTCTGCCCCAGGCCTGCGCCGTGCAGAATATGCCACAGTCATATGTCCTGCAGATGGCGCCCCCGGCCTATGGTGCAGCCTTGCCCGTACCGGGGTACACTGTGCCCAGTGCGAACCGAGCGTTCGTGGCACCAGAACCTGCGGCGACAGAAGCAGGGTGTGCGGCCCTCGCGCCCCACCTTCGCTTCGCGAAGTGGCCGCGCAAGTTTCGGCCGCACCTGCCCGAAAAGTACGACGGCAGCGTCAACCCGGCGGAGTTCCTCCAGATCTACTCCACCGCCGTACTTGCCGCAGGAGGGAATGAAGCCGTCATGGCCAATTACTTCCCTGTCGCCTTGACCGGCCCAGCCCGGTCTTGGCTCATGAACCTCCCCCAGGGTTCCGTAACTTCATGGGGAGAGCTTTGCCGGCAGTTCATCGCCAACTTCGGCAGTTCCTACACCCGGCCTGGCACGGAGCTCGACCTCCACGCCATCCAGCAACAACCTGGGGAGTCGCTGCGCTCTTTCATCCAGAGGTTCTCCTAGGTGCGGAACACCATCCCACACATTCAAAATGCTTCTGTGGTGGTGGCGTTCCGGCAAGGCGTCCGGGACAAGAAGATGCTCGAGAAGCTCGTGACCAGGGAGGTCCGCGATGTCTCAGAGCTCTTCAGCCTGGCAGACAAGTGCACCAGGGCAGCCGAAGGGCGAAACTGGCACTCACTGCCGTACTCCGAGTCAGGACGACTGCCCGGATCTGGTCCTACTCCCTGTGGAGGCAGCAGGAAGGCCAAGAACCGAGGCAGAGGCAAGATAGAATCACCGACCGCAGCTCCAGTCGTCACTGCAGCGACGCTCAGTGGGGCTCGGGGGCCGCGCCCCGACAAGAGGCAGCGAAGATCACCAATCCCAGAAGGTGATCAAGACAATATATGCCCCGTGCAAGGCAGCTGTCGCCACACTACTGCCGAGTGCCGGGAGATCCGAAAGCTCGCAGAGCGCTTCCGCAAGGGGAAGCAGCAGCGGGCTGAGGCCCCACCCTTCCGTCCAAAGGAGGGCAAACAGAGGGTGAATGTCCCAGACAGCATCGACCACCCAGAGGAGATCCAGGAGCCTCAGCGCGCTGTGAAGGAGGCATGCAATCATGAGGACTCCAGCTCCAGCGACGATGAGCGTCGAAAGAAGATCTACGTCATATACGGCGGGTCCGCCGACCCCTCATCCCGAAGCGCAGTAAAGACTCTGCGCCGAGCGGTAGCGTCAGTGGCGCCACTCCCAAGTGCCGCACCGCACCTTAAGTGGATGGGGACCCCCATCAGCTTTGACGCCACCGACTGCCCTAGGAGCATGGCTGGGGCCGGCCAACTACCGCTCTTGGTAGCTCCTACCATCGCCAACGTGAGAATGTACCACGTTTTGGTAGATGGTGGAGCTGGGCTGAACCTCATCAGCCGTGCAGCTTTCCAGAAGCTGCAGATCCCGATGGCCAAGCTCACCCCGTCGAGCCCGTTCTCAGGGGTAGGGCCGGGACAAGTCATTCCCTACGGCAACATTAGCCTCCCGGTGACCTTCGGGGCTCCGGACAGCTATCGGACAGAGTACATTCGGTTCGACGTAGCGGAGATAGATCTCCCCTTCAACGCCATAATCGGCAGGCCAGCCCTGTACCGGTTCATGGCAGTAGCCCACTACGGCTACCTCGTCCTGAAGATGCCAACACCGACGGGCGTCCTCAAGATTCGTGGAGACCGCACTGCTGCAGTGTCGGCCTTAGAGAAACTTCAAGCGCTCGCAACAGCTGGGGCATCAGCCCCCGGCAGTGCAGAGCCGGACCAGCTCCGCCCGAGCGCACGCCACCGTGCCTCCGCCACAGCACCCCGGGTGCAACCTCTCGACGAGGGCGGCGTTCCCTTAAAAGTTGTCCAAGTCGACGCCGAAGCCACCCAGACCACCCGGGTAGCCGGGGGCCTGGATAGCAAATAGGAAGGCGCACTCGTCACCTTCCTTCGGCACAACGTCGATGTGTTTGCATGGCAGCCGTCACAGATGCCGGGGATCCCCAGGGAGGTGATCGAGCACCACTTAAAAGTCTTCCCCGACGCCCAGCCGGTTCAACAGAAGCCTCGTCGCCGACCGCCTTCCAGGACCTCCGAGCTCAAGAAAAACCCCGAGGTGAGATCTCCGACCTCCCCTGTACCGATGTATGCCATGAAATCCCAGTTTTAGGAAGAATAGACGAAGATCCGAAGTTTTCCGGTGAGATCGCCGCCGCGCGCCGCCGGGCAGCGTCGCCCGCGCACGGTCAGAGCGACGTGGCCGCTTATGCGCCGTCTATTTTAAATCGCACGTTAGAATTAAAACCCGCGCGTACCGGTTCGGTGATCTAATCTGAGCCGTCTGTTTAAAATCGGACGGTCCACATCAGCCCCGCATTATAAAGGCCGGGATTCTTATGCGCTACCCCCTGGGGATCTCGGAAAACACGAGCTAGCCCCGGAAACTTCTGATCTAGCCCCTGGAACTTCAGAAATTCATGTAAATTCAATTAAAATCAGTTTTAGCCCCTGGACATAATAAAAATTAGGAAAACACCTCTGTTATGTGTAGTTGGACCCCTGGAAATTTATGAAATAATATAATAGACCCTGTAGTGGGGTGAGTTTACCTTTTTAACCCTATATGATATTAAATTAAGGAATTTGAATATGTGATTAGGATTTAAATTTAAAAGGTGAGACAAACACATTGTAAATTCAAATTTAAACTCTCCTAGCACTTGGAAAACTTTAGAATGAGTTAAAGGTAGATTTTAAGCTGAAATGAATCTGATTAATTGATTGTTCACATTTATTAGTTATAGGGACACATTTTTAGGTTAGGAAATAATTCTGAAAATTGGTAAAATAAATTTAAATTAGTTCACATCAGAGGAAGAAGTTCAAAAATACATTATTTAATATTTTAGACCAGAACCTATTCTGTTTAGATGATGTGTCTTACTATTTTCATAATAAAGTTCACATTTAGGCATAGAAAATAAATCTGAAAATATAGGAAAATGGGTATGCATAACTAGAAAATGATAAATGAAGTTTCCAAATCCAAAGATTTCAGTTTAGGATTTGGCAGAAGATCTGAAAACCCATTTGGACTAGGAAAATACCTTCCATGCAAATTTGGTAGTTAAGAAGTATATTAATTAAATATAAAGAATTTATTCAAATTGAAAATTCATATATAGTGTGCAAACAGAAATCTGAAATACATAAGTTACAAATCATATACATATGTTTAAAAGTGCATGTAGGCCAAAAATCAACACATCTAGGATAACCACAACACTTAGTAATGTGAATGACTTTCATAGGTATGTATGTGTGGTTTGTATGAAGTGAAAGTGTGAACCCTGTCTTATGGATTGTTGTTTTCTTTTGCTATGTGTGTTGGCATGAGTAGAACCTGCCCTAGAGCAAGTTCTTCCCTTCCAAGATCAGGACTATCCATTCCCAGAGCAGCAGGAAGAAGGCAAGTGTCCTTGACCACTTTGTTCCTATGCTAGGATGTGTAGATAGAATTATTTGCATTGTCAATTGAAATATGAAACCCATGCTAGGAAGTTTCCCTAGAATTGCATTACCTTGTTTTCCTTGTAGCTTGGGTTGGGATTTGCTTTATTATTTCATTCATTCATATTACTTATGCTTAGCCATGCTTAGAATGGGATAAGTGGGATGTGATATCATCAACTTGTTGAACTTATTCTTGAATGAGATATTATGAGTTACGTAGAGGTAAGGATCAAGGCAAGTTGGATGTTTTGGTTGGTGCTGGGTGCACGAGACTCGGGTTTGTGTTTAGTACTTGCCTGGATCCTAAGGACCGGTTCATGGAGACTTGACTCACGTTAGTTCGAAAACCACAACACCTTACATGAGCACGCCACATAAGCATGTTGCAAACCATATCAAATGATAACAGCCATAACCACCAAAACACACCAAAAACTTAGCAAATTAATACTAAGCAAACCTTCCCATAAAGCAAGTTTGAAACATTGCGAGTTAAAAGCAAAAACAAGACGCTGCAGTTCTACGAGTTGAACTTCACGGGAGCTCCCTAAAAACAAGCTCCACACCTCACAGAAGCTCTCCGGACCTTGCGTCGGACCCTGCCAACACTTGGCGGACCTAACAAAGAACTTGTCGGACCTTGCCACAGAAGAATGTTATGGCAATATTCAAAACTTTGAATGTTAATGCTAACTTTTATCCTAATTGCCAATGTATTCAGCACACATAGGTCTCACAATCTCCCCCTTGATGAATGCATTGGCAACACCAATTTAAATCCGAACATTGGCTTATGAAAAGTTTTGAAAAGCTTTGAAAACTCATTTCTCCCCCTTTATTAATTTCTCCCCATTTTTTAAAATCAGAGAAGGAAGAAAGTGTATAACATATGCAAAGTGTAAAAAAATCTCTCCTTATATATATTTCTCCCCCTTTGACAATGTATTCAGCAAGGTTCAAAAGAGAAATTTTTAAATGTTATGAGCATATTATAACATATACATACAAAACAAAGCTCATCCAAGTCATACTATCAGGTTACTTACACTATCACATCAATGAGATACATAAAGTAGTGTAAGCCATGCTAGAGATCAAATGTATTTTTCAGTTTAAGCAAGTCATGATCTCCCTTACTCAACTATTTCAAAACCTGAAAACATGACACTTGTTGCTGCATTTTTATTATTCATAATCATTTAAGGCACAAAGTTGATCATATGATATTTGCAAGAGATTATATGCCGCATCAGCCTTATTCTAACCAACAAAGCCAAGCCTATGTCATTTGACAATCAGAAGCTTAAGGACATGGTTTTAGTCATACACAATTCCTTCCAAGTTCATATCTTAGTGCAATGATAAGCAATCTCAAAAGAAGAAGTGCGATGCATGCATATTCTCTTGATCTTTTCTCAATTTTTTATTTGAAAACTCAACATGTGAGCTGATCACTTGATTATTTTTTTATGATTAAAAGCACTTGTGAGCACGCAACAAGTTCAAAACAGAAAGAAAGTTCGATCATGACCAGATTTAGTGTAAGTAATTATTCCAATTATTAGTCATGGCAAAAACTACAAAATGTATAATATGAGTAATGTAGTAAGAACTTTCAGCCTGTAGAAGGAATCACAAAGTCATATATGTATGAAATACTATGCTCATATTATTTTAGTTTCAGATTCACACATAGACTTTCAAAGTTTCAAAAGCTCCCCCTCAATTTAAGCCATGAGGATGCATAACCCCTATTTCACTACGAAAGAAACAAAAACGAGTTAAATCCAAAGGTTTTGTAAAAATATCAGCCAATTGTTGTTCGGTATCGACATGGTGAAGCACAATGTTTCCTTTTTCAACATTATCACGAAGAAAGTGACACCTAATGTCAATGTGCTTAGTTCTAGAGTGTTTCACGGGGTTTTTAGCAATACAAATTGCACTAGTGTTATCACAAAACAGTGGAACACTATCTAAATCAACCCCATAGTCCTTAAGTGTTTGAACAATCCAAAGAATTTGTGAGCAAGCGCTAGCCGCAGCTACATATTCAGATTCGGCCGTGGATTGTGCAACTGAACTTTGTTTTCTAGAGGACCAAGCAACAAGTGAGTTACCAAGAAAATGACAAGCACCCGAAGTACTTTTCCTATCAATCCTACAACTCCCAAAATCAGCATCCGAAAAAGCTTTCAAAGAAACGGTTGACGAAGAAGGAAGAAAAATGCCAAATTCTTGAGTTCCATGTAGGTACCTGAGAATCCTTTTGATGGCTTGGCGATGTGAAGCACGTGGAGAAGCTTGAAAACGTACACAAAGACATACGCTGAATTGTATATCCGGTCTTGACGCCGTGAGTTACAAAAGTGATCCAATCATACTTCTGTATTCTTTTTTATCGACCGGGTCACCATCTTCGTCAAGTTCAAGTGTTGTTGCTGTTCCCATTGGTGTCCGAAGAGTCTTGCATTTGTCCATGTTGAAGCGCTTAAGAAGGTCCTTTGTATACTTAGTTTGATGCACAAAAGTTCCTTCTTTTGTTTGCTTGATTTGCAGCCCCAAAAAGTATGTGAGTTCTCCCATCATACTCATCTCAAATTCTGAACTCATCATAGCTGAAAACTTGGACACGAGATCATGAGAAGCACAACCAAAGATAATATCATCCACATACACTTGAACGAATAATGAGTCATTGCCATGCTTAAGTACAAAAAGAGTTTTATCAACCTTGCCCATGGTAAACCCCTTTTCAAGTAAGAATGATTTTAACCTATCATACCATGCTCTAGGGGCTTGTTTTAGACCGTACAAGGCTTTGAACAGTTTGTAAACATGATTAGGAAAATTTGGATTTTCAAAACCCGGTGGCTGCTTAACATAAACCTCCTCCTCTATGTACCATTAAGAAAAGCACTTTTAACATCCATTTGATATAACTTGAAACCTTTAGATGCAGCAAATGCTAATAAAATTCTTATAGCTTCTAATCTAGCAACAGGAGCAAATGTTTCATCAAAATCTAGACCTTCAATTTGAGTGAAACCTTGAGCAACCAACCTAGCTTTATTCCTAACCACAACCCCATCCTCACTTTGCTTATTTTTAAATACGCATTTAGTTCCAATTAATGTGTGACCTTGAGGTGGAGGTACAAGTTTCCAAACATTATTTCTTTCAAAATTTTCTAACTCTTCTTGCATGGCATTAATCCAAGATTCATTAGTGAGTGCGTGTGATATATCCTTGGGTTCAAAAGAAGCAACAAAAGCAGAATGAGCATGAGAGTTTGGATCGCAAAACCTGGACCGAGTGACTCGTTCATGCAAGCTTCCAATGATTTGTTGTGGAGGATGACTTTTGAGTACTCGGAGGGGAGTAGACACTTCACAAGCACCTTCTTCTTCATATTCGGACCTTTGATTAGGAGAGCTTGTTGATTGAGGAAGGTCTGAACCAGCAGTAGTGACTGTTGGTGCTGGTTGTGGTGCAAAATCAGCAGCTTGATCGTTATTTACTTCCGAGTTTTCGGGCAGCAGCACCAGTTCTTCATCTTCCTCAGTAAAAATACTCTCCCCCTGCGGATATGGATCCGGACCTGCAATATCAGAGCTAGTACTTGGGCTAGCTTCATCAAAAGAAACCTCACAAGTCTCCACAATTTTGTTAGTGTCAAGTAAAAGCACACGGTAGCCTCTAGTATGAGATGGATAACCATGAAACATGCCATCAACAGATCTAGCTTCAAATTTATCAAGATTACCATGTTTCTTAACAAAGCATTTGCAACCAAAAACCCTAAAGTGTGTAACACTAGGCCTATGTCCAAACCGGAGCTCATATGGGGTTTTTCCAAGCTTAGCACGTAAGAAAACACGATTTGAGACATAACAAGTGGTTGCAATTGCATCAGCCCAAAATTTCCTAGGAGTTTGATATTCATCAAGCATAGTCCTAGCCATCTCAACTAAGGTCCTGTTCTTTCTTTCTACGACACCATTTTGTTGTGGTACATAGGGTGAAGAGTATTGATGATCTATTCCATTTTCAGCACAAAAGTGATCAAAGGATTGGTTTTTAAATTCAGTTCCGTTATCACTTCTAATTGCTTTTAATGATCCTGGGTGATCAATAGATAATCTAAGAAATAAAGTTCTAAAATGATTAAAAGCTTCATTCTTAGATGTCATAAAATAAACCCAAGAATATCTGGAATAATCATCAACAATCACAAGCACATACCATTTACCTCCGAAGGATTGAACACATGCCGGACCTACTGTGTCAAGATGTAAAAGTTGTCTCAGTTCAGCTGTCATAGTCATTGTGAGAGGAGCATGTGAACCTGCAACAAACTTAGCATGTCTACAAGAAGAGCACACAATATCATTGTCCTTTTTAAGCTTCGGCAGCCCACGTATGCGATCGAGAGCACTAACACGAGTGAGATGATCAAAGTCTATGTGACCAAGTCTACGATGCCAAAAATATAGATCCTTTGTATCATTAGCAGCTAGACACCGATGCTTAGAAGTTGACAAATCAAAATCAGCTTTAAAAACTCTTCCAAACCTAGACATGTTAAACAAAAGCTCACCTTTTGAATCTACAACCTTGCAGCAATTTTTAGCGAAGCTAACCTCTAGATTTTCATCTAGCAATTGTGAAACCGAAAGCAAGTTGTATTTCAAATTTTTAACAAGTGCCATATCTTTGAAAGTGTAGAGACTGTTTACTCTAACCGAACCTTTAGCAATTATGGGAGTAGAAGAGTTATCGGTGAAAGTAACATTTTCTACACGTGACACAAAAGAGAGAGAGGAGAACCATTCTTTGTTACCGGTCATGTGGCGTGAGCAACCTGAATCCACAATCCAAATGTTCTCCTTCCTCAAATGTGAAACCTACACAGCAGCACAATTCGTCGATGACTCAATACTGGGGTTAGTTAAAAGACTTTTAGGAATCCAGTACTGAGTCACACGACGTCCAGCAGGAATAACACGCGAAAGCTGAGAAGGTACAGCAGGTTTATGAGCCAAACATCAAAAATTTTTGTTCCCAACTACTGACTTAGAAGATATGTTATATGTAGCACAAAAAACAGTAGGTCCGGGAGCAAGTCTTTGACTCATTACAGCAGGTTGCAAGCTCCGAACATTCGGTCTAGCATATTTTGCTTGATTGTTATGTGATCTAGCAAGTATTCTTTGTTTCTTATCGTGTTTAGCTAGTCTATAACAAAAATCCATGACATGACCATCTCTACCACAGTAGGTACAATGAAAAATAACCTTATTATCATGTCTAGATGAGCAAGCAACACGTTTATTAGAACCCGAATGGGACAGTACTCCTGCAGATTTGAAAATCACCTCTTTTTGTCTAGGAGCTGTTTGAATCAAACCGCTTACTAATGACTTTACAACTTTAGGTGGGTGTGCCTTAGCATGAGCATGAGAATTAAAACCTAAACCAGTTTTATCATTACAAGACTTGGAAGAATTCAGCAGCAAGTTTAGGTTCTTATTTGCATTAGAAAACCGATCTAGTGTCCTATGCATGTCATCAAGTTTATTGGACAGATCAAAGCAGTTTTCACATGAAGTTTTTCCTTTTAGTTTGCAATTTGAACAATATTTAACTTCATGCACACATAAAGCATTGTTCAAAATAGAAATCTCATTCATAGCATCATTTAGTTCTTTATTCAGATCATCACATGAAGAACAATGCAAATCAATTGTAGAACAACAAGCATCTTTCAAATTTTTATCATTAAGTGTAGCAAGCTCTTTGTTCTTTTCAATTTCAAGTTCAAGTTTATCAAGTGTAGATGCGTGTGCACTTCTTAAAGAGGATAATTGTTCATAAATCAAATCACATGAGGAACAAGAATCATCACTAGGAATCAAAGTTTTTAAACAATTAATTTCAGATTCTAGTGATTCAATTTTAACAGCATTGTTCCTAAGTTTTTTATCCTTTTTCTTTAATATAACAGTGGCACGAGAAATAGCATCACACATTTCTTCGCAAGTGGGACATACCTCTTCATCGTCGCTGTTGTGTTCTGCCTCCTCGGAGCTTGAACTTGACTTGCTCGCCATGCAGCACATATTTGCCATAGCTTCTTCATCTTCATCACTACCGGTGTCCACATCACTTGAGCCGAAATCTTGAAGTGCAGAGATCATACTATGCACTATGTTGCGCATTGATAAATCTTTCTTCTTCTTATTCTTTGCAAACGATTTCTTCGGCCTTGTTTGCTTTTCTTCACGTGAAGTCGGACCTGAAAGGTTAGGGCACTCCGTACGAAAATGTCCTGTCTTACCACATTCAAAACATCGTTGAGGTCCGGAGCTTCCTCTCCTTCTAGTTCTCACATTTTGCAATGCTTTTGAGAACCAAGTAGAGATGAGTGCAAGCTCCTCCTCTGGAAACTCTTCAATCTGTTCAAGGGTTAGAGAGGACAGCAAAGAGAGTGCACCACTAGATGATGATTTACTAGAACTAGACATGTCACGTTGCGAAACAAATGCAATAGACTTGTTGGGGTTTTTACGTGAGATGATGTCAATTTCATGAGTTTTCAATTTAGAATAAAGCACGTCTAAAGTAAGAGAACTCATGACAGTAGATTCACGAATAGATGTAACTTTCATCTCCCAAATTGACATATCTAATGCTCCTAACAATTGTCTAGCATTTTCAGCATCAGAAAAGTTAACATTGACACTACGCAAGTTGCTGAGAATTTTATTAAAGCGAGCAAAAAGGTCGTCAATTGACTCACGGGGTTGCATATCAAAACGCATGTATTCTTTCTTGAACATATCTTGCCTTACCTCCTTGATCGTATTGGATCCTTCATGGTAGTCACAAAGAGCTTTCCAAACATCATATGCAGATCGGAGGTGTGCAACACGGTCGAAGTCGCTTTGAGTCAATCCTTGGATGATCAAGTTGCGAGCCTTGTTGTTGTTGTCAACATCTCTCATGTTCACGGCCGTAACTTGATCGTTGGGTGGTACATCGAAGTTCCGGTAGACCTTTTCCCATATGGCGAAGCCTTGCACCTGTATGTAGGCCTCCATCCGCGCCTTCCAAACCTGAAAATCGATGCCATTGAACACACAAGGTTTTGCGGAGTACTTCTCCATGATGGTTAAGTCAAAACACGTGCAAATCACAAAGATTAGAGCACCTTGGCTCTGATACCAATTGTAGGATCAAAGAGCACGTGAAAAGCTACCAGAGGGGGGGTGAATGGTAAATTAAAACTTTTCGCAGCGGAAACAACAAAAACCCCTCAGCAAAAAATCAATCGGTTAAAGAAACCATGTGTGCAAGTGTTTTTAAACGTGTTCAACCGTGAAAAATCAAGTAGAGAGGTATAGAATCAAGTCACAGATCTAATGCAACAAGAATCACTTGAAAACACGAAGTAAAACTTGAGATACGATCAAAACATTAAACGAAGATCAATCTGTTCTACCCGATATTAAACAGATCTGCAACGCTGCAAAGAAACTCGTGTATATCAAAAACTAAAGATATGAAGCTCGTGAAAAATTCACAGATGATAGATAATTGAGTTGTGAAGACAACCCAAAAAGAATCACGTCAATCGGATCTGTAAAACTCGAGTTATGAACGAAACACCGAAGCAACGTCGGTCTGTCCAGAAACCCGGCAAGAAAGACTTGACGAAAAACAAGTCGGACGAACAAGGCACAAAAGCTCCTCGAAACTATGAACTTTATTCAATAGAAACATAAGAGGAACAGCCCAAAGTCGTGCACCACGAGCTCTGGCCTCCCTTGCTTATATAACCAGCTCTATGGCCAATCCAATTCAAACTAGGACTCCTACTCCTTGGATTCAAACTGTAACTTTTCAATACTGCTCAAGACTCTTCTATACGTAGATAGAAGCAATCTTAAGACTTCCAAACACCTTAGGAACGTCCCAAACATTTCTAAAACAACTCAAATTCGTGACCCACACGAAATCCTATCATAACCAACTCAAAACTTTCCATATTTGAGTCAAACACGACTCAGCCGCAGCCTGAGTCCATAACCTAGTCGGTTGGACCTTTCCGACCAATTCTTTACGTCCACTTCTCTTCATCACGCCTTGGAACAATGTTACCACGTCCATGCACTCCTTGCACACGTGCAAACACCTTCCAACGACGTATACGCAACCTTCATATGCACTTCCCTTGATCCAAACATGCTGAACGACCTCCCGATCAACTCAACCACAGCTCCTCCCGAACTTGGTTGTTGGAACCTCATCTCCTCCCTGAGACTAGTCCAAGTATCCCGTCACCATCCATGTTTTGAACTCAAGCAACACCTGCACATGAATAAACGACCAATTCTTCCGAGCACAAGTCCTCCACTTGACTCACGTTAATTCGAAAACCACAACACCTTACATGAGCACGCCACATAAGCATGTTGCAAACCATATCAAATGATAACAGCCATAACCACCAAAACACACCAAAAACTTAGCAAATTAATACTAAGCAAACCTTCCCATAAAGCAAGTTTGAAACATTGCGAGTTAAAAGCAAAAACAAGATGCTGCAGTTCTACGAGTTGAACTTCACGGGAGCTCCCTAAAAACAAGCTCCAGATCTCACAGAAGCTCTCCGGACCTTACAGGAGCTCTCCGGACCTTGCGTCGGACCCTGCCAACACTTGGCGGACCTAACAAAGAACTTGTCGGACCTTGCCACAGAAGAATGTTATGGCAATATTCAAAACTTTGAATGTTAATGCTAACTTTTATCCTAATTGCCAATGTATTCAGCACACATAGGTCTCACAGAAGGACAAGCTCAAGAGGCCGTCTACGAGGAACTACAGCACCAAGACTTCGAGACACTTGAGCAACACGAACCACGGGAGCAAGGCAAGTGCCCCTTGACCATATTGATCCCATGTTTTGAAACTGTTTTATTTGTGAAAACATGTATGCTTGAGTCAACTTGATGGGACACCCCTTTTATAGGAGTTTTCTAGTTAACCATCCTTGTCGCCGGGAAAGTTGATGAGTCGGGTATGGTCATTTTTCCTTTTTGCCTCGCTTAATTTACGGGATACGGGAAGCTGAATTAAAACATGGTTAGCTACTGCACTCATATGAATAATTATGATGATAACTTGATGATGTTAATGAGCATGGATGGCTTTTGTAATCTATTGGCCATACACCGACGGTTGTGTACTGGTATAATGGAGGTTCTTTATAATCGCCGACGGGTGACGAAATCACGAACTTGTGGGTAAAGTGGTGCCACCTCTGCAGAGTGTAAAACTATCATGATAACCGTGCTTCCGGTCACAAGCACCTGGCCATCTTCCATGATTACAGGGAGCCTGCTGTTTTAGTCAATTTCCGCTATCGTTTAGAGTCTTCCGCTGCTAAATAAGTTGGTTATTCAAGAGTGAGACATTGATTCATTGTAATAAAGTACTTAAACACTATTTGTACGTGGTTATATTCTGAATTCAGTTTGTGTAATACATATGTATGTGTTATGAACATCCTGGGCACACATATGCATTCACTTGGTTCTATTTTCGGAACCGGGTGTTACAGATTGGCATCAGAGCCACGTTGACCGTAGGATGCAAGCCTAGGTAGAATGGACACCCTAAAACACATAGGAACACCCCTCTAAACTGCTATTTTTGAAAATTACTTGCTGCTGCACTTTTACTTGTCAATTCAGCCACCGCAAAGTGCTATTTTCAGCCCCTCTTTTTCTCTTTTTTTGGACAGCAACACTTTTGTTTCCTTGCTTCATAGCTTCTGAAGTTTTGGAGTTATTTTCTTCTTCTCTAAAGTTTCTCATGCCTTATTTATAGATGCCGGTGACTAGGAGCACAGAACGCATAAGGACTCGTCCACCACCACTTGGGTGTGCACTTAACCCCATTGAGGTGTCCGATGGACCATATTGGGAGGAGGTGAAGATGGAACCTCATGATGAAGATGAAGTCAATAGATCTATGCATGAGGAAGAGGATCCGGAAGAGGTGGAACCATTCGAAGACGACATGGAAGATGATCCACAAGAACGGCATTGGTACGCACCTCAGGAGGAGTTTCACACGGGCTTACACCCCGTGGAGCCTCATGAAGCTATATCGGAAGGAGATGAATCCGAAGAGGAGCCACCCCCTTCTGAGGCTGAGAATGAAGGTGATGAACGTGCCAACTGTTCAGTTCAAGAATTCCGGTCCAACGGGATGGAAGGAGGACACATATCCAAGGAGCTTAAAGAGTTTCTGGATTGCTGCAGCCTATACCCGGAATATCTCCTCAAGAAAGTCCCTTGTGTCATACATGAAGAGTGGAAGGCTGAGGTAACCATCCTATCTAACGGTAGGGTTGTCACTCGGCACTTCGCACCCACATGGAGAGCTACAAGGGCATAAGCTATCGATGATGCTGCATGGGTTGCACTCACCGGACTGTGCTACACCTTCTGTGACTAGCTTGAGAACACTACTTTTGAGCTGCACCCATATCGGAAGAGTTGCACAAGTGAGATCATTGGAGCCCATGAAGGAGCTCTTTCCAACCCACAAGCTGCTGATAAGTCTCAGAGGTTACTCGTGGAGTTGGGAAACCGCTATGCAAGCGCACAAGAAGATATATGTTACCTCCGCAAGATGCCGTATTTGCTGGAGAAACAAGAGGAGACTCGTGCCAACGCGGGAGCAAATAGAGCACCAGCGTCATCTATCCCTACATGGACAGCTGACTCACCACGGCGTGCGCCCATGTATGGACCACCCCCGACACACGGTGAGAACAACAGCGGTTCTCACGATTAAGTTTAGGTTTCCCACTGAATAAAGTTGTAATACAAACGCTTATATGTAGTAGGCTAAAATAATAGTGGTGTGCTGAACTGTTGTGATGATTGCTTGTGATTGTGTGCTTGGTGTGAGTTGTGGTACGCTTCGGCGGATGTCCACATCCACACATAGTTGAGAGATGTGAGATGCTTCGGCACGTGTTCACATCCTCATATAGGCTGAAATTAATAAAAGAAGTTGCTTAGCTCATATACCTTGATGCATATAGTTGGGAAATCTCTTCTTTCAATTCTGAATTCTATTCCGAATGTAAGCCTTAAAATAAGGGGTAGACTTTCTTGCCAACCTTATCGTCTTGGATTCCCAAGGGATTGACATAATACTTGGAATGGACTGGTTAAGCAAGCACAACGGTGTGATTCAATGTGCTCAGAGGATCGTGCAGTTGACGAGTGAGCACGGTACTCGTATTGAGTTTGAGGCAGCTCAACCAACAACCGAGAAGACAGCACTGAACCACATCGAAGAAGCGACATTGGAAAGCATTCCGGTAGTTCAAGAATATTCAGATGTGTTCCCGGAAGAACTTCCAAGTATGCCACCTGACCGGGACATTGAATTTGCCATTGATTTAGTACCCGGAACTGCACCTATAGAAAAGAGGCCATATAGGATGTCTGCTAATGAATTAGTGGAGCTCAAGAAACAAATTCAGGAGCAGCTAGATAAGGGTTTTATACGCCCAAGCTCTTCAATGTGGGGAGCCCCCGTGCTCTTCGTGGACAAGAAAGATGGGACCCAAAGGATGCGTGTGGACTATAGGTCTCTCATCCAAGTGACGATCTAGAATAAATACCCGCTGCCCCGCATAGAGGACTTGTTCGATCAAATGAAAGGTGCCCGAATTTTCTTCAAGATTGATATTCAGTCTGGATACTTCCAGTTGAAAATTAAGCCCTCCGACATACCCAAAACTGCATTTCGAACACGGTATGGTTCGTATGAATATACCGTTATGTCTTTTGGGTTAACGAATGCACCCGCATACTTTATGTACCTTATGAATAAGGTATTCATGGAGTACATGGACAAGTTCATCGTGGTTTTCATTGATGACATCATGGTGTATTCAAAAAGCGAGGAAGAACATAAAGAACACTTGAGGTTGACATTGCAGAAACTGCGAGATCATCAATTGTATGCCAAGTTCAGCAAGTGTCAATTTTGGCTAAAGGAAATATCATTCTTAGGCCACATTATCTCCGAAGGAGTAGTATCGGTTGACCCTGGAAAAGTGGGAGATGTTCTGAAGTGGAACCAACCGTAGAATGTGAGGGATATTCAGAGTTTCCTTGGGATGGATGGATACTACCGCCGGTTCATCAAGGATTTCTCCAAAATAGTGAAGCCTATGACTGAATTACTCATGAAGGGGAAAGCATTTCAGTGGACACGAGCATGTCAAGACAGCTTTGAGGAGCTAAAGAAGAGATCAACAACAGCGCCGGTTTTGGTATTGCCGGACGTGAGCAAGAGTTTTGATATATATTGTGACGCATCAAGACAAGGGCTTGGATGTGTGCTTATGCAAGGAGGACAAGTGGTAGCCTATGCATCGAGACAACTAATGAAACATGAGCTAAATTACCCCACACATGACCTGGAACTTGTAGCCGTGGTACATGCCTTGAAGATTTGGAGGCATTATATCCCTAGCCACCGATGTGAGATCTATACGGATCACAAAAGCCTCATGTATATATTCACGCAAATGGATCTAAATTTGAGGCAACGTCGATGGTTTGAACTCATCAAGGATTATGATGTTGGAATCAACTATCACCCCCGGAAAGGCCAATGTAGTAGCTGATGTGTTGAGCCGAAAAAGAGCATGTCATCAACTCACGGTTCCGGAGCTGCCACCCGAGCTGCGTAAGGAGTTTGAACGGTTGCATCTCGGATTCTTGAGCGATATGGAGGTGATCGAACTGAACTCAACGCTGGAACAAGAGATACGAGATGGCCAAGCAACGGATGAGGAAATAAAGGAAATCAAGGAAAGAATCCGACAAGGCATAGAAAAGGATTTCAAGGAAGATGAGAAAGGCACAGTTTGGTTAGGGAAAAGGATTTGTGTGCCTAACATGAAGCACCTCTACGACACGATATTAAAGGAGGCACATGACTCGCCTTATTCCATACATCCCGGCTGTACAAAGGTGTACAAGGATCTGAAAACTTGCTATTGGTGGGATGGTATGAAAAGGTACATCGCTGAATATGTTGCCCTATGCGACACGTGCCAACGAGTGAAGGCCGAACATCAAAGACCCTCTGGATTGTTGCAGCCATTAAAATTACCCAAGTGGAAGTGGGAAGACATCAGATTGCTGCGTACTCAGTCCGGCTATGACTCCATTTGGGTTATCATGGACCGATTGACGAAAACAGCCCATTTCCTTCCTGTTAGAACCAAGTACACCGTCGCACAACTAGCCGAGCTGTATATGGAGCAAATAATGTGTCGTCATGGAGTTCCAAAGAGAATAGTTTCAGGTTGAGGTTCTCAATTTACCTCTAGGTTCTGGAAGAAGCTGCATGAAGCCATGGGTACACGATTGAATTTCAGCTCCGCATATCACCCACAAACCGACAGGCAAACTGAGAGAACAAATTAGATTTTTGAAGACATGTTAAGAGCTTGCGCCTTGAAACATGGGCGTAGTTGGGATAAGAGCTTGCCGTATGCTGAATTCTCGTACAACAACAGCTACCAAGCCAGCTTGAAGATGTCACCTTTCGAAGCATTGTATGGTAGACGGTGTAGAACACCGCTGTTCTGGAATTAGACCAGAGAAAGCCAAGTATTTGGACCCGAAGTGCTGCAAGATGCCGAAAAACAAGTCTAAACGATACGTGAAAACTTGAAGGCCGCTCAGTCACGACAAAAGGGTTATGCGGATAATAGGCGAAGAAGATTGACCTTAGAAGTGGGAGATTTCGTGTATCTTAAGGTGTCGCTTATCCGAGGCCAATGACGGTTCAACGTCAAAGGCAAGTTAGCATCTCGCTACATCGGCCCATTCAAGATTCTGAGTAAGCGAGGAGAGGTAGCCTGTCAACTAGAGCTGCCAACGCACCTCTTCGACGTGCATGACGTGTTTCACGTATCTCAGCTCAATAAGTGCTTAAGAGTACCGGAAGAACAAGTATAGATGGATGAGCTAGAGCTTCAAGAGGATCTCACCTACGCGGAACACCCCGTCAAAATCTTGGACGTGAAGGAAAGGGTCACGAGGAACAAAGTAATCCGTTGGTGCAAGGTGCAATGGAGCATCACACGGAAGCTGAAACTACATGGGAACGTGAGGAAGATCTCAAGGCAGAATTCCCCGATCTCTTCTCCACTCTATCAAATCTCGAGGGCGAGATTCATTTTAAGGGGGTAGGTTTGTAACACCCTCAATTTCACTACCATGCATTGCATACATTTTTCATGTAGAGAAGCATTTTAAAAGAAGTAGAAATGGAAAAAGAACCATAGAAATAGAGAAAGAACCATAGAAATGGAGAAAGAACCATAGAAATGGAGAAAGAACCATAGAAATGGAAAGAAATGGAAATAATATAGCTTAATTGAGCCATTTCAAATTTTCCAAAAATTCCAAATCTTCCCCAAATTCCCCGAAGGGGCAATTTCCCCCATATTTGGGGAGATTTGCCCCTAAATAAGCCGCAGCCTTGAGGGGGTATTTTCCCCAAAAATTGGTCAAATTGGCCGCAGCCCTAGAGGGGGGGAACCCCTAGGACTCTTTGGGATGAGTCCCATCTTGCTAGGACTCTTCTTTTCCCCCCATATAAATACAACCCCCAGCCCCCCCCCCCCCCCCCATCAAACTCACCGAGTTGCCCCTGCCCCCCCCCCCCCCAACTCGCCGAGTTGAGCCCCCCCCCTCCCTTGCCAGAGTTTGGTCGCCGGCGAGCCTCGCCAGCGAGCCCCACCGATGAGCCCCGCCGACGAGCCCCGCCGTCGAGCCCCATCATCGAGCCCCACTGCCGAGACCCACCGTTGAGCCCCGTCACGCCTCGCCATCGCCGGAGAAGCCTGACAATCTGCCCTACCATAATTCCCAACAGAAAAATCCCCCGCTGCTGCCGTTACTAGGAGGAAGGCCCTGCCACAAGAAGGAAGTGAGATAGGTCTGCCCATCTTACGACGTCGCCGCTGTTTCTACGCATCCGTTTTCTTCGCCCCCATCGAGCAAAAACTTTTGCGTGTGGACAGATCGTGTTTTGATCGATTTTTTGATGGTGGAATTCTTGTGTCAAGATCATCACCACATCCACACTTGATCCCTACACCCTTGTTCATCATAAAACCTCATGAAAGCCCATTAAAACATGCAAGAACACGTACAAGCTGGTTTTATAAACTGCACTATAGGATTTGCATTCATCTACCCCATTGCATCATGAGTAAAGTTTGTGCATGTTGATTGATTGCTGTAAATTTTGTATGTGTGTGGTCGTGAGTAGAAGGACAAGCTCAAGAGGCCATCTACGAGGAACTACAGCACCAAGACTTTGAGACGCTTGAGCAACACGAACCACGGGAGCAAGGCAAGTACCCCTTGACCATATTGATCCCATGTTTTGAAAATGTTTTGTTTGCAAAAACGTGTATGCTTGAGTCAACTTGATGGGACACCCCTTTTATAGGAGTTTACTAGTTAACCATCCTTGTCGCCGGGAAAGTTGATGAGTCGGGTATGGTCGTTTTTCCTTTTTGCCTCGCTTAATTTACAGGATACGAGAAGCTGAATTAAAACATGGTTAGCTACTGCACTCATATGAATAATGATGATGAGAACTTGATGATGTTAATGAGCATGGAATCGGGGAGATCCAGGCAAGCTTGGTTTGTGGATGTTGCTGAATGAGATGGTGGTTTACTTGCCGTAGATCTAAGGACCGGTTCATGCAAGCACATGCCAGGAAAACAGTGCCACCACAAGGCCAAATATGGGTGTGGCTTAGCTGACTAATTAGGTGTTTTGCTAGCTTGTTATGGACCGTTGGATGGCACAGGGAATGGGAGTCGATGAGGACTGCCCTGGGAACTGCATGGCACAAGAGGGGGCCCGTGGGTGGGAGAATGGAGATTCGAGCCTGCCGGTGAAACCTCAGTGGGTCCATACATCCTAGTAGCCCCATTGTAAAGGCTATTTTGTGATCTCTTGGCCATACACTGACGGTTGTGTACTGGTATAATGGAGGTTCTTTCTAGTCGCCGACGGGTGACGAAATCACGAACTTGTGGGTAAAGTGGTGCCACCTCTGCAGAGTGTAAAACTATCATGATAGCTGTGCTTCCAGTTACAAGCACCTGGCCAATTTCCATGATTAGAGGTAAAACATGGGATGCTTATTCGGTATGGTTGTGGTATGGTCATTGGGATTGGTTTTGGGGATGTTTTGAGTCATGACAATGAACTTGGTTTCGGTTATATGAAAATGAGATGGATATGAATATTTATGAGTATGAGATGAACTTGAGAAAGACTATTGGCTGGTTAAAGCATGATAAATGGTGAATTATGGTGAAAGAATATTGCTGAATTACTTGGTTATGTTTGGATTAAACTCACCTAGAAATAGTTGCTGTTTTACCATGTTTGTGAAATAAAATTTGCTTGCTGCAATGAGCCCTTTTATTGCCTACCTTGTTGTAAGCTACATGTCATACTTTTCCAGCACATGCTGAGTATGACCTGTACTCACCCTTGCATCCTCACATATACATCAGCTACAGGAGAAGAGTACTTCGAGGAACATTTGGAGTACTAGGCGTGCACACTACCGTCAACATGCCTGTGGAGTTCAAGTTGGAGCCTGCTGTTTTAGTCAATTTCCGCTGTCGTTTAGAGTCTTCCACTGCTAAATAAGTTGGATATTCAAGAGTGAGACATTGAGTCATTTTAATAAAGTACTTAAACACTATTTGTACGTGGTTATATTCTGAATTCAGTTTGTGGAATACATGTGTATGTGTGATGAACATCCTGGGCACACATATGCGTTCACTTGGTTCAATTTTCGGAACCGGGTGTCACAGAGCGCCACAGTGAAGGCCTCCCAGGACGAAGCCAAGAAGGCCAAGGCTCGGGATGAAGAGTCCATCCGGGCTGCCAAGTATGCCTTCGCCTGAGAGCTCGATTGTAAGTCTTCGTCTCATTGGCCTCTTGTTGTGCTTGTTTTTCTTTTGTCACTAAGCCTTCTATTTTGCTTCTTACTTGCAGTGGCGCAGAGTTCCCTCGTCGTGGCAAGGAATCAGGTCGAAGCTTGGGAAGCGGAGAGTTTCATTGTTCCCCATCGTGGTGCAGAGTTCCATTGTTCCTAATAACAATTAAATCATTACATAGCAATCTACTCTCAAACTCATATGCAAAGAAAGTTAGGAACGAGTTCACCTGCTGATTTAGTAAGCATGCCTGTGCTCTTGTGATTGGTCCTTGTAGTTCAATGTGCGTATCCGCTGTTGTGATGTCCTCATTATCCTGCCCCTCTTGAATCGGAGTCGTCCTCGACTCAAGTTCATCTTCTTCTCCCAAGTATGGCTTCAAATCCGAAATGTTAAACGTGGGACTAACCCTGAAATCAGGAGGCAACTCAAGCTTATATGCATTATCATTAATCTTTTCAACAACCTTAAAAAGACCAGTAGCTCGTGGCATAAGTTTAGGTTTTCTCAAGTCAGGGAATCGCTCTTTTGTCAAATGTAACCACACCAAATCTCCTGGTTCAAGTTTTACTTCTTTTCTACCTTTACTACCTGCAATCCTATACTTCTCATTCATCCTTTCAATATTTTTTTGTAGTTTCATGCATCTTAAGAATGAATTCAGATCGTTGTGTAGCATCCAAATTTATAGTTTCAGAAGGAGGCAAAGGTAGTAAATCAATAGGAGCACGGGGATTGAAACCATACACTACCTGGAATGGGCTTACCTTCGTCATGGAGTGAAAGGATCTGTTGTGAGAAAATTCTATATGTGGTAAACACTCCTCCCACAACTTTAAATTTGTTTTCAAGACAGCCCGAACCATAGTGGATAAAGTATAATTAACTACCTCAGTTTGTCCATATGTTTGTGGGTGACATGTAGTTGAAAACAGCAACTTGGTTCCCCATTTATACCACAAAGTTCTCCAAAAATGACTAAAAAATTTTGCATCACGATCAGAAACAAGGGTATTTGGCACACCATATAAACGAACAATTTCCATCATATACAGATCAGCAATGTGAGGGGCATTATCATTCTTATGACAAATAAGAAATAAAGTGTGTCATTTTAGAGAAACGATCAACAACCACAAAATACTGTCCATCCCCCTCTTAGTCCTAGCCAATCCCAAAACAATGTCCATAGAAATATCCTCCCAAGGTACACTAGGAACAGGAAGAAGCACATAAAGACCATGTGGGTTAAGATGAGACTTAGCTTTATTGCAAGTAGTGCATCGTGACACGTAGCGCTCGACATCATGCCTCATCTTTGGCCAAAAGAAGTGTGTTGACAGCACGTCCTCAGTTTTCTTCACTCCAAAATATCCTACGAAACTTCCTCTATGCGCTTCCTGCAAAAGTAATAGACGAACGGAGCTAGCTGGAATTATAGCTTGTTAGCACGATAGAGGAGACCCTCTCGCAGCACATATTTATTCCAAATTCTCCCTTCTCTACAATTTTCAAAAGCATCTTTGAAGTCCAAATCAGTAGGGTATAATGCTTTTATTGTTTCCAAACCAAAGATTTTATGATCAAGTTGGGATAGCATGGTATAACGTCTAGATAATGCATCGGCAATGACATTTTCCTTCCCTTTCTTATGCTTAATGATCTGTGGAAACGACTCTATGAACTCAATCCATTTAGCATGTCATTTATTCAAATTGGTTTGACACTTAAGATACTTTAAAGATTCATGATCAGAATGTATGACAAACTCCTTAGACCAAAGATAATGTTGTCAAGTTTGTAAAACTCGCACTAAGGCATATAATAACTTATCATAAGTAGAATAATTCAGAAAAGGACCATGCAGTTTTTCACTAAAGAAAGCAATGGGTTTACCTCCTTGTATGAGAATGCCTCCAATACCAATACCGCTTGCATCGCATTCTAGCTCAAAGGTCTTGTTAAAATCAGGAAGTTGCAGCAATGGTGCTTGTGTAACCTTTGATTTGAGAGTATCAAAAGATTGTTTCTGCTGTTCGCCCCATCGAAATGGCACTCCTTCTTCGTTAGCTCATGGAGAGGTGCTGCAATGGTGCTGAAATCCAGCACAAAGCGATGATAAAACCTGCAAGACCAAGAAAACTACGAACCTGCGTGACAGTAGTAGGAGTTGGCCAGCTAGTGATTGCAACAATTTTTGCCTCATCCATCTCAATTCCCTGCGAGGAAACGACATATCCAAGAAATGAGACTCGATTGGTGCAAAAGATGCACTTTTAGAGCTTACCAAACAAACGTGCATCTCTCAAAACAGTAAAAACCACACGTAAATGGGAGAGATGTTCATCATATGACATGCTGTAAATGAGGATATCATCGAAATAAACTACCACAAATTTTCCAATAAAAGCATGTAAAATGTAAAGGCCTCAGTTTTTGACACATATTCAAAGTGTTCATGACCACACACACACCTCATTTGAAGAAATTTGATGAACACATTTGAAGAGCAAGTAACCACCATCAACATGCTCATTAGAGAATAAACTCACAAAATGCAAAAGTGGAATTTCCCACATACATCATATCAGGGCTGGACATTTGAAAAACTCCTACACCTTGCTAGGAATGTCCATGCCATGTTTCACCCAATTTCAAAACCTTTCTGAAGTCCTTTTGGGTATAGTTAGAAAGAGGGTGGTTTGAACTCAAATTCAAATTCAAACTGTTTTCATCCCAAGAATTCAAAAGTGGGAGGCATATTCTTACTCAGCACATTTTTGGGAGCTCACACACCAATTTTCACTCCATTTGGAGTTGATCTTGACATGAGCTAAGTTTAGCAAATTCAAACTTTATTTGAATTTCAAACTGAATATGTGCTGAAATTTAGTCAAACAAAACCCAAATTGAATTCTAACCAATTCAAATGGGTCAGGGGTAGATAATTCAAATCACCATGGGTATTGTGGGGATTACTGTTTACAACAGTAAGAGAGAGTTAAGTTCAGAGGTTAAAAAGGAAGTGGAACCCACATGTCAGCCACTGATGAAATTAAACCGACTGAACTTTCAGCGCTCGGGTCTTCGGGCTTCATCCGAGGGCGCCACCGAGGAGGGGGGCCGCCGCGCCACCAGCTGCTCGCCCACGTGCGAGCCAGGTCGGTGCTGAGCCCTTCTTAAGGCGCTCCTCGCCTCTGCCGAGGTCCCCTCGCCTGTTTTTCCCCTCGCAAGAACACTGAGCCGAAGCTCTTCCCTCCGCTGCTTGGATTGGTCGGGAGAACGGCGAAACACTCACCCCCTCTCCTCCCCAATCTGCTAAACGCTGTGTCACACCCGGTTTCTCCGAAGAACAACTGAGTGAACATCACATGTATGCCAGGATCATTTTCTCATACATGTGATGACAAATAGTGAAGCATCATTTATTACAAGCCAGGTGTCGAATATAAATAAGTCTTACATAGCACATGTCTCGATGGACGATAATAAATTCATAACATAAAATAGCAGCGGAATATTATTCTTGTGGGCTCCGTCACAGGCGTTGCCCGGGGGACTCCATGAACCTAGAAATCTTCTTCGGGTCCCAAGTCTTGATCATTAAACACCACATCATTCTCTTGACCTGAGCAGCAATATAAACCAACAAATATGCAAGTTTGAGTACCGATGGTACTCAGCAAGTGTGGGAAAGTTATGTCATGCATGGCTAAGGCAAGGAGAGGTTGACTCATGGTTAAAGCACTACGCAATTAATACCTATCCCCTTAGGTTATTTAGCACCTACATTACTACACAGGTGAAATGGTCCCAATCTCCCATCCCATCATCATAATCTAATAACCATAACATCACTTCCAATGTTAAGCTCCCCGCTTAACATCCACAACCTCTAAGGTCATCATCTTCTTATCATGAATAAGTCCAAGCCGCTCTTGACCGTGAGCACGGCTGTCATGACAGTTTTGACTCTGCAGAGTTTGCACCACTGTACCCACATGTAGTGATTTCATCCCCCGTTGCCGGGTGGACTAAAAGAACCTCCATTATGCCAGTGGCCACGGACCACATTTACACTTCCCAGGTGTGTAGCCAGGAGATCACTACGAAGCCTTTAAAAGGCATTTCCGACGAGCGTGGGCCCACTGAGGTTTCACCCCTAACAGCATACAAGAGGCTCCAACTCCGCTGCAGTGGCCCCTTCTTGAGCCTTGCGGTTCATATGGTAGTCCAGCTAACACCTATTCCCCGCACCATCCAACACATCACGCAGGTGCAGAAGACTCGGTGGTTTGCGCTCTAGGCACAGCTCCGACGAGCACCGCAGCAATATTGTGTGCTCTTCTTGTATATATGCTAAGTTTGTTGCAGGTTCACATGCTCCTCTCACAATGACCATGACAGCTGAACCGGGACAACTTTTACATCTTGACACAGTAGGTCCGGCACGTGTTCAATCCTTCGGAGGTAAATGGTATGTGCTTGTGATTGTTGATGATTATTCCAGATATTCTTGGATTTATTTTATGGCATCTAAGAATGAAGCTTTTAGTCATTTTAGAACTTTATTTCTTAGATTATCTATTGATCACCCAGGATCATTAAAAGCAATTAGAAGTGATAACGGAACTGAATTTAAAAACCAATCCTTTGATCACTTTTGTGCTGAAAATGGAATAGATCATCAATACTCTTCACCCTATGTACCACAACAAAATGGTGTCGTAGAAAGAAAGAACAGGACCTTAGTTGAAATGGCTAGGATTATGCTTGATGAATATCAAACTCCTAGGAAATTTTGGGCTGATGCAATTGCAACCGCTTGTTATGTCTCAAATCGTGTTTTCTTGGGTGCTAAGCTTGGAAAAACCCCATATGAGCTCCGGTTTGGACATAGGCCTAGTGTTACACACTTTAGGGTTTTTGGTTGCAAATGCTTTGTTAAGAAACATGGTAATCTTGATAAATTTGAAGCTAGATCTGTTGATGGCATGTTTCTTGGTTATCCATCTCATACTAGAGGCTACCGTGTGCTTTTACTTGACACTAACAAAATTGTGGAGACTTGCGAGGTTTCTTTTGATGAAGCTAGCCCAAGCACTAGCTCCGATATTGCAGGTCCGGATCCATATCCGCAGGGGGATAGTATTTTTATTGAAGAAGATGAAGAAGTGGTGCTGATGCCCGAAAACTCGGAAGTAAATAACGATCAAGCTGCTGATTTTGCACCACAACCAGCGCCAACAGTCACTACTGCTGGTTTGGACCTTCCTCAATCAACAGTGATTCCCCGGAGGCGGTGGAACACGATCGGCGCGTTAGATCGGAAAATCAGAGCAGAGATTGAGAGAAAACGGTGATCAGAGCTTCGGTTCTCACCGGGAGGAAAAACAGCCGATCGTGGGGGGAAAACGGGACGATGCCGGTGTTTATATAGACGGGGGAGGGCGGCGGTCTGTTGGGATCGAGCTGGAGTCGTCCGGGACCGGGATTTGGCTGGGAAAGCGCTGTTTTCCGGGTTAGTTGCGATCGGGCGTGCGCGGAGGAGTCCGGGTAGTTGGCGCGAGCGGGAGGTCAGGGATGACACGCAGGTCCCGCGTGTCAGTGAGAGAGAGAGGGGAGCGCGCGGCTGCGGGCTGGCGCGGGGGCGGGTGGGCCGGCTGGTGGGTTTCGGCCCACTAGCCGGGGGTTGTTGTTTTTTCTTTTTCTTTTCTGTTTTGATTTGAATTTGAATTCCAATTTGAATTTGAATTTCTGCACCACATGCAACACGTCCAAAAATTTTTAAATTCCCCTCTTAACAGGATTTCGGGGTGTTACAGCTCTACCCCCCTTAAAAGAAATCTCGTCCTTGAGATTGGTGGTTCTAAGAAAACAATTCCGGAAACTGTGCCTTAAGCTCGTCTTCTCGCTCCCATGTGGCTTCCTCTTCCGAGTGATGCTTCCACTGCACCTTGCACATCCGTATTCTTTTATTTCTTGTGAGACGTTCCATTGTCTCCAAAATCTTGACCGGTTGCTCGGCATAAGACAGATCCTCTCGTACGTCAACCTCATTCATGGGTAACACCTCTTCAGGCGTCCTTAGACATTTCTTGAGCTGTGACACATGGAATACATCATGCACGTCCGATAGGCGAGCCAATAATTCTAGTTGATATGCCACTTCACCTTTCCTCTCCAGAACTTGAAAGGGTCCGATGTATCGAGGTGATAACTTCCCTTTCACCTTGAACCAACGAAGTCCTCGAATAGGGGACACCTTGAGGTAGACATAGTCCCCCATGTTGAAAACGAGCTCTCTTCTCCGTACATCAGCATAGCTCTTTTGTCGTGTCTGTGCTATCCTCAAGTTGTTGCGGATTTCCCTCACTTTCGCCTCGGCTTCTTGTAGTACTTCGGGTCCAAATACTTTACTTTCCCCGGCTTGGTTTCAAAATAGTGGGGTTCTGCACTTTCTCCCATACAAAGCTTCAAACGGTGACATCTTCATACTAGCCTGATATCTGTTGTTATAGGAGAACTCCGCATACGGTAAGTTCTTATACCAACTCCGATTGTTTTTTAGTGCACACGCTCTCAGCATGTCCTCATGGATCTGATTGGTTCTTTCGGTCTGTCCGTCAGTCTGGGGATGATAGGCAGAACTAAAATTCAGATGAGTTCCCATGGTTTCATGCAACTTCTGCCAGAACCTTGAGGTGAACTGTGTCCCTCGATCTGACACTATTTTCTTTGGCACTCCATGGAAACACACGATCCTTGACATGTATAATTCTGCCAATTTTGATCCGTTGTAGCTTTCTTTCACAGGGATGAAATGAGCTACCTTGGTTAGCCTGTCAATGATGACCCATATCGAATCATATCCTGATTGGATCCTAGGTAGTCCCACTATGAAATCCATACCGATTTCTTCCCATTTCCATTCAGGCACTTTGAGTGGTTGCAATAATCCCGCGGGTCGTTGATGTTCTGCTTTCACCAACTGACATGTGTCACATAGGGCAACATGTTCCGCGACATCTCGCTTCATGCCATACCACCAATACCTGCTCTTGAGGTCATGGTACATCTTCGTACTCCCAGGATGAATGGAATAGTCGGAATCATGAGCCTCCTTCAAAATCAATTCACGGATCTCCTTCACTTCAGGCACACAAATTCTTTTCCCGTGCCACACCGTACCTTGTTCATCCTCTCTGAAACCAGGGGCTTTATTTTCCTTGATGAGTTCTCTAATCTCTTGTATCTTCTCGTCATTCTTCTGACCATTTCGGATGTCTTCATCTAATGTGGAGTCCACTTCCATGGCGATGACCTCACCACTGTTCACCAGGCATAGATTGAGTCTTATAACATCGTCCTTCAATTCTGCAGGCATGTCCTTCAAACTCAACCTATTGACCTGCACTTTCCGGCTTAAAGCATCTGCCACGACATTCGCTTTCCCAGGATGATAGTTGATGCCCACATCAAAGTCGTTGATTAGCTCTAACCATCTCCTTTGTCTGAGGTTGAGATCTGGCTGTGTGAAAATGTACTTTAAGCTCTTATGATCCGTATATATCTCTATCCTCTTCCCCATCAAGTAGTGCCGCCAAATCTTCAACGCGTGTACAACTGCGGCTAGTTCTAGGTCATGTGTAGGATAGTTCTTCTCATGTTTCCGGAGCTGCCGGGACGCATAAGCCACGACATGCCCCTATTGCATGAGAACACATCCCAACCCGTTCCCAGAGGCATCGCAGTACACCGAAAAGTTCTTCTGCATATCTGGCATAACTAGCGTTGGGGCTGTTGTCAATCTTTTCTTTAGCTCTTGAAAACTCGTCTCGCACTGCGGCGTCCATGTGAATGTGATTCCTTTCTCCAACAGTTTGGTGAGGGGTCTCGAAATCTTGGAGAAACCCTCGATAAACCGTCGATAGTATCCAGCCAATCCTAAGAAGCTTCGAACTTCCCCAACATTCTCAGCGGTCTTCCACTTCTGTACATCCTCGATCTTGGCAGGATCTACGGAGATTCCTCCCTCCGAGATTATATGTCCTAAGAAGGGAACTCTCTTCAGCCAAAACTCACACTTGCTCAACTTGGCATATAGTTGGTGTTCTCTCAGCTTTTGCAACACCAACCTTAGATGTTTCTCATGTTCTTCTTCATCTTTGGAGAAGATGAGAATGTCATCAATGAAAACCACCACAAATTTGTCCAGATATTCCATGAATACCTTGTTCATGATATACATGAAGTATGCCGGGGCATTAGTTAGCCCGAAAGGCATGACTGTATATTCATACAGTCCATACCAAGATAGGAAAGCTGTCTTTGGAATATTAGTTTGCCTTATCTTAAGTTGGTGGTATCCCCACCTGAGATCAATTTTTGAGAACACACAAGCTCCCCTCAACTGATCAAACAAGTCTTCAATGCGGGGTAGTGGGTACTTGTTCTTGATGGTTACTTCATTCAATGCACGGTAATCTACGCATAACCTTTGGGTTCCATCCTTCTTGGGCACAAATATCACTGGAGCTCCCCATAGTGAGGAACTAGGACGGATATACCCCTTCTCTGTCAATTCTCTTACATGTTCCTTGAGCTCTTCCAGCTGTTTGGAGTCCATACGATAAGGTCTCTTGTATATTGAAGTTGTTCCAGGCACTAGCTCAATCGCGAATTCCACTTCACGATCTGGAGGCATACCTGGCAACTCCTCCTGAAAACGTCTGGATATTCCCTGATAATCCTGATCTCCTCCACTTTCATCTCAACTTGATTTAATTTAATGTCCCTCCTAGGCTCTTGTATTGTTATAAACTTTACTCTTGTGCCATTAGGGTGAGTTAGTTCCACCG
This sequence comes from Neostapfia colusana, assembly GCA_030760725.1. NCBI lineage: Eukaryota > Viridiplantae > Streptophyta > Magnoliopsida > Poales > Poaceae > Neostapfia > Neostapfia colusana. The sequence goes on along the minus strand of JASWHV010000007.1, from coordinate 93,650,278 downwards.
TTCTGGTCGAACAATGGATGATTCCCTTATGTTTGGTGAACCAATCCATGCCCAAAATAATATCTATCCCTTGTGAATCTATCACTATGAGGTTGGCAGTAAATACTACCCCATTAATGTCTAGATTCACCTTGGGACACACTTGTCTTGTCCTTATTTCTCCACCTGGAGAGTTTACTGCTAGCATATGGTTCATTTGTGTTGTTGCTAGATCATGCTTCTTAACAAACCCTTGGGCAATGAACGAGTGGGTAGCACCAGAATTGAACAACAGGGTTGCAATGTGTAAATTGGCAGGAAACTTACCAACTACCACGTCGGGTGCCTCTTGCGCTTCCTCCATGGTCACGTGGTTCACCCGTCCTCGCATCACATTCTGCTGTTGCGGCTGCACGGGCTTCTTCTTTGGGCACTTATGGGCGTAGTGCCCCACTTCACCACAGTTAAAGCATTGTACCCCAACCTTAGGTGCCTGGCCTTTGTTGTCTTGGGGTTGGTTTGGGGGTCCTTGTGTTGCTGGTCGAGGTTGATATGTGGGGCGAGGCTGCTGTACAAACTGACGTTGTGGCTGTGCTGGTGCTGACGGAGGCCTGAAGTTCGGGTTGTACCCTCTCGGTGCTGAGTAGGGTACCGCAGCACTGCTCGTCTGCTCTGCGGGTTGCTGCATCAGACGTGGGCGGGTGTTGCTACCCGAGGCTTGGTGTGACCATCCCGCCTTCCTCTTGTTTTCATTGTCCAATGCCTTCAGCTTCCTTTCTACAACAAATGCCATGTCCACCATCTTTTGGAAACTTTCATACTCGTTGGAGGACATTGCACACTGCATTTCCGCTGTAAGTCCTTCCACAAAGCAGTCCTGTTTCTGCTCATCAGTCTCTATGTCCCGTGGTGCATAACGGGATAATTGGGTGAATTTAGTGAGGTATTCCCTCGCAGTCATGTTTCCTTGCTGCAGTCCCAAGAACTCCTTTCTCTTGTTTTTAAGTTCACCCCTTGGTATGTAATGGTTGCGGAAGCTACGCTTGAACTCTTCTCAAGTGATGTTCTCAGGGTCATGATGGGCGGCCACGTAAGCGGTCCACCAATCAGCAGCATGTCCATGCAATTGGTGAGAGGCAAACAGCACCCTCTCATATCCTTGGCATTGTATGATCCTCATCTTGCTCTCAATGGTCTTCAGCCAATCATCTGCCTCTAGAGGTTCAACAACACTTGCAAAGTTTGGAGGTTGAGTCCCTAGAAACTCACTCAACCTTGGTTGGCGTGGTGCAGCTTGTGGAGGTGGAGCTTGGTGCAAGTTGGCCACCACTTGAGTCAGGTTCTGGATGAGCTGATTCTGATTTTCAAGCATTTGGTGGATGGGATCAACTCCTTCCCGACGACCACCCCTGTCTTGCCCTCCGGAAAGGTGAGGGTTGCCGGTCTCATCGTTGTTGTTGGCGGGGTTGGCACCACAACCCTTTCCTCTTCCGGCCATCTATCATGATCAACCAAATGTCAATTTAAAGCATTACGTATTAGCTTCCCAATTTGCTTGTTTAAACTTAAAATTCATGGGGTCTTATTATATTAACATTTTCTGAGGGTTTCACGTCTCACGCGAAAATAAATGCACTCTTAATTCATAGGGGTTCACACATCAAAGCAAAGCAACCTAAAGACGAGGTTGTGGACAAATGCCCATGGCTTCCACAGCTCACGTCACACACCAAACATTAACACACAATTAACTAAGGTATTGACTCGACTACTCGATAACCTACTGAACTAAGGGAAAGGACTCTACATGACTTGTATCACTGAGCTGGCTCCTCGGGATCTTCCTCATTATTGTGGCTGCCCTCTGACTCCACTTTGGATGGCGAAGCTGCTGGTGGAGAAGTGCGGCGACGCCTGCTTGCCCGGCGATCTGGGGAGTCAGGAGTCCATGTGTCATTCACGGTGACACACAGTTCATTCCCATCTCCTCTTTCTCTTGCCCTCAAGCTGGATCGAAGCAACGCCTCAGTCTCCTTCAGGGTGTCACGAACATCCTGAAGCTCCTGCTGACACTCCTGCAGTTGAGTGCTAAGCATAGCAGCATCCTCCAAGCACAGGTCCATGTGCTCATGGGAAGTCCCCTGCTGCACTGGCGGGCACTTGTACTCCGTGGTACCACTCTCACGCTGGAGGACATACATGTACTCAGTCCTGTCCAGGTGGCGATGGTAGATGTGACTCTGGCAGGTGATGGCCTCCCAGGTGACATCCTTCTCCGCATCGATGGAGAGCGGTGGATTTTGAGCAGCTGATTTTCGTGGATAATCCTCATTTCTGAACTCCACTCTTCCCGCTTCTCACGGATGGTTCGGGTGGAGCTGTAGTGTATGATTAGCTTGCCCGTATTGCAGGAGACGGCGCAACAAGCCTCCTACTGCCAATCCGTAGGAGAGGTACGTCACTGGACGGTTCTCCTCTCTCAGGGCAAGGGCAACTACGGGAACTCTCCCTCCGGTGGACTTGCGAGCGGTGCGGATCATGCGAACCATCTAAAACATAAAGCATTTAAACTTAAGTTATATAAGATTTTAAACAAAAATCCTATTTTGAATAAAAGTTGGGTAAGATGAGTAAAATTACCCCGTCAAATACACTTTTCAACCCACACCTTTGTAAAAATAGTTTTTAAGAAAATAGGGTCCTTAAATACGTCCATTTCTAACTAGGTCAACGTTCCTACGGGAAACCTTGGCTCTGATACCACTTCTGTCACACCCGGTTTCTCCGAAGAACAACCGAGTGAACATCACATGTATGCCAGGATCATTTTCTCATACATGTGATGACAAATAGTGAAACATCATTTATTACAAGCCAGGTGTCGAATATAAATAAGTCTTACATAGCACATGTCTCGATGGACGATAATAAGTTCATAACATAAAATAGCAGCGGAATATTATTCTTGTGGGCTCCGTCACAGGCGTTGCCCGGGGGACTCCATGAACCTAGAAACCCTCTTCGGGTCCGAAGTCTTGATCATTAAACACCACATCATTCTCTTGACCTGAGCAGCAATATAAACCAACAAATATGCAAGTTTGAGTACCGGTGGTACTCGGCAAGTGTAGGAAAGTTACGTCATGCATGGCTAAGGCAAGGAGAGGTTGACTCATGGTTAAAGCACGACGCAATTAATACCTATACCCTTAGCTTATTTAGCACCTACATTACTACACAGGTGAAATGGTCCCAATCTCCCATCCCATCATCATAATCTAATAACCATAACATCATTTCCAATGTTAAGCTCCCCGCTTAACATCCACAACCTCCAAGGTCATCATCTTCTAATCATGAATAAGTCCAAGCCGCTCTTGACCGTGAGCATGGCTGTCATGACAGTTTTGACTCTGCAGAGTTTGCACCACTTTACCCACATGTAGTGATTTCATCCCCCGTTGCCGGGTGGACTAAAAGAACCTCCATTATGCCAGTGGCCACGAACCACATTGACACTTCCCAGGTGTGTAGCCAGGAGATCACTATGAAGCCTTTACAAAGGGATTTCCGACGAGCGTGGGCCCACTGAGGTTTCACCACTGACAGCATACAAGAGGCTCCAACCCCGCTGCAGTGGCCCCCTCTTGAGCCTTGCGGTTCATATGGTAGTCCAGCTAACACCTATTCCCCGCAACATCCAACACACCCATACTACGCCGGGGATACACCTAATTAATTGGCCAAGCTGCCCCATCTCAGCATGCGGTTGGCACGGTAAAGTTAGGTTACATGCTCCATGAACCGGTCCTTAGGATCCAGACAAGTACTAAACACAAACCCGAGTCTCGTGCACCCAGCACCAACCAAAACATCCAACTTGCCTTGAACCCTACCTCTACATAACTCATAATATCTCATTCAAGAATAAGGTCAACAAGTTGATGATATCACATCCCACTTATCCCATTCTAAGCATGGCTAAGCATAAGTAATATGAATGAATGACATAATAAAGCAAATCCCAACCCAAGCTACAAGGAAAACAAGGTAATGCAATTCTAGGGAAACTTCCTAGCATGGGTTTCATATTTCAATTGACAATGCAAATAATTCTATCTACACATCCTAGCATAGGAACAAAGTGGTCAAGGACACTTGCCTTCTTCCTGCTGCTCTGGGAATGGATAGTCCTGATCTTGGAAGGGAAGAACTTGCTCTGGGGCAGGTTCTACTCATGCCAACACACATAGCAAAAGAAAACAACAATCCATAAGACAGGGTTCACACTTTCACTTCATACAAACCACACATACATACCTATGAAAATCATTCACATTACTAAGTGTTGTGGTTATCCTAGATGTGTTGATTTTTGGCCTACATGCACTTTTAAACATATGTATATGATTTCTAACTTTTGTATTTCAGATTTCTGTTTGCACACTATATATGAATTTTCAATTTGAATAAATTCTTTATATTTAATTAATATACTTCTTAACTACCAAATTTGCATGGAAGGTATTTTCCTACACCAAATGGGTTTTCAGATCTTCTACCAAATCCTAAACTGAAATCTTTGGATTTGGAAACTTCATTTATCATTTTCTAGTTATGCATACCCATTTTCCTATATTTTCAGATTTATTTTCTATGCCTAAATGTGAACTTTATTATGAAAATAGTAAGACACATCATCTAAACAGAATAGGTTCTGGTCTAAAATATTAAATAATATATTTTTGAACTTCTCCTCTGAGGTGAACTAATTTAAATTTATTTTGCCAATTTTCAGAATTATTTCCTAACCTAAAATGTGTCCCTATAACTAATAAATGTGAACAATCAATAAAACAGATTCATTTCAGCTTAAAATCTACCTTTAACTCATTCTAAAGTTTTCCAAGTGCTAGGAGAGTTTAAATTTGAATTTACAATGTGTTTGTCTCACCTTTTAAATTTAAATCCTAATCACATATTCAAATTCCTTAATTTAATATCATATAGGGTTAAAAAGGTAAACTCACCCCACTACAGGGTCTATTATATTATTTCATAATTTTGCAGGGGTCCAACTACACATAACAGAGGTGTTTTCCTAATTTTTATTAAGTCCAGGGGCTAAAACTGATTTTTAATTGAATTTACATGAATTTCTGAAGTTCTAGGGGCTAGATCAGAAGTTTCCGGGGCTAGCTCGTGTTTTCCGAGATCCCCAGGGGGTAGCGCATAGAATCCCGGCCTTTATAATGCGGGGTTGATGTGGACCGTCCGATTTTAAACAGACGGCTCAGATTAGATCGCCGAACCGGTACGCGCGGGTTTTAATTCTACCGTGCGATTTAAAATAGACGGCGCACAAGCGGCCACGTCGCTCTGACCGTGCGTGGGCGATGCTGCCCGGCGGCGCGCAGCGGCGATCTCGCCGGAAAACTTCGGATCTTCGTCTATTCTTCCTAAAACTGGGATTTCATGGCATACATCGGTAGAGGGGAGGTCGGGGATCTCACCTCGGGGTTTTTCTTGAGCTCGGAGGTCCTGGAAGGCGGTCGGCGACGAGGTCCGAGATGGAATTGCTGCGGTGCTCGTCGGAGCTGTGCCTAGAGCGCAAACCACCGAGTCTTCTGCACCTGCGTGATTCCCCGGAGGCGGTGAAACATGATCGGCGCGTTAGATCGGAAAATCAGAGCAGAGATCGAGAGAAAACGGTGATCGGAGCTTCGGTTCTCACCGGGAGGAAAAACAGCCGATCATGGGGGGAAAACGGGACGACGCCGGCTTTTATATAGACGGGGGAGGGCGGCGGTCTGGGACCGGGATTCGGCTGGGAAAGCGCGGTTTTCTGGGTTAGTTGCGATCGGGCGCGCGCGGAGGAGTCCGGGTAGTTGGCGCGAGCGGGAGGTCAGGGATGACACGCGGGTCCCACATGTCAGTGAGAGAGAGAGGGGAGTGCGCGGCTGCGGGCTGGCGCGGGGGCGGGTGGGCCGGCTGGTGGGTTTCGGCCCACTAGCCGGGGGTTTTGTTTTTTCTTTTTCTTTTTCTTTTTCTTTTTCTTTTCTGTTTTGATTTGAATTTGAATTCCAATTTGAATTTGAATTTCTGCACCACATGCAACACGTCCAAAAATTTTAAATTCCCCTCTTAACATGACTTTGGGGTGTTACACGCTGCCTTGAGCTCAGCACACACCTTCCCGACCCGGAAACAAGCGAGTTCCGGCCTTCCTTGCCCGAGAACGACCGCCACAGCGGTGATCAAGCTTCGGCCGATGATCGGGTGATCGTGGACAGCCCTCTACAGGGGTTCTCATGGTCAAGCAATCCAGGCCATGGGAGCGCGCTAGGTTGGTGCTGCTCTCCTCCAATTCTTGAAGGAAACCGTGAAGCATCCACCGAGAATTTCCAGATTTTGCTCCGGCGGCCTCAACCCGAGCTTCCGGTACGGTTTCTTCGAATTTCTGCTCTCTAATCCTCCTTAGGTTATCAAATATTGCACATAGACGCTGGACTAGCCGGCGATCATTTTCCTTTTAGCATCCGTTGCATGAAACCGGCTAGGAGTGACGGATTTTGAGCTCGATCAAAGGCGTTCGTGGCGGGCACGATCGGTCACACAGTGCCGACCAACTTGCCGCCATTTTTGAACACCTTTGAGGCCTTGTCGAGCTTCCTAGAGGTGTACTAATGCTGTAGAGCTGTTTGTTCGAGGTCTTGGCAGGTTAGAACCCACGGCCGACGGCGCCGAACCACAACCGAGGACGCCGCACGTCGCCGGGGTATTTCCGGTCACCGTCAGCTCGAACTGACCCCAAAAACATGTTCCTCGACGTTGATAACCCCCTGGCGGCGAGTCCTAGCTCGTGCGGTGGACGGCAGCAACGGTCCGGCGAGCACTAGCTCTGCTCCGGCGAGGGGGGCGGCGCGCGCGCTGAGAGCCGGCGGAAGGAAGACGAAGGGGGTGGGCCCCGGCTGTCAGAAGCTCAAAAATTTAAATCCCCGATCGAGTGTGGCTGGGATCCGGTGTGTTGGCGCGCTGGAAGGCTGTGGCCCGGGTGTGGCCCATTTCTGATTGGCTGTCATTTAAATAAGCAGGCCTAGTAGGGTTTTCAGTAGGAAAACAATTCCAGTTGTTGCTCACACTTTGAAAATCCATAGCTCTCTGTAGGAACATCCAAATCGAGTGAACCAAATTTTGTTGGATTCAGCTCTATGAGTACTTTCCATAAAATCAAGTTTCACTTCATGAAAATCCTTATTTCTCCATAATTAATTCTTCAAAATTTAAACTGTTTGGAATTTTAACTGGAGAATCCTTTGGAGGAAAGTTCTGAAATTTTGCTGGGATGTTCACCAAGATATCCCTGAGCTACAATAAAAATTTCAGATACATTTGAGCTCATTTGATGCACCTAATGGTGTGATTAATATAACTGTTCCAGAGAAAATAGAAAATGTCCAGAAACATTTTTTAGAATTTCTCTGAAGTTGTTTAGATCATATATTTAGCTAGGAACCTTCAAATTAAGTGAGACCAACTCCATTAGAACCCTCTGAAAATCTAGTTTTCAGAAAGTCATGGGTTACTCCATGAAAATCCCTAGAACACCCTAAGAGCTCCAATTGAGATCAAGTACATAATTATTTGTGGAGAGCTCAAATGAGCTTTGCTGCAACTAAAACTTGGTCAAGTCTCTGTTTAGATTGTATCCAAACCCCGGTAAAAATTTCAGAGTCATTGGGCCTGTCTAGTAAGACTTATAGCCTTCACAAGTTTAAATCCAATTTAAATGCATTTAAATTAATACATGTACTTGTTATATCATGTAGTCGTTAAGGTCGAGGAGGAACCCGAAGTCTTAGACTTCGTTACTCCGGAAGAGAAGCTAGCCTACGACCAATAGCAGCAAGGCAAGCTCCGGTTTGCATTTACCTCTTTACAAACTTTTATTGTTTTGAGAACTTACTTTGAGTACCATTAATTCTTGCATTAGAGTCTTGTTTGAAAACCCAAATGCATAGCCAAGAAAACCATGGGTTGGGATTAGGATTGAAAATCCCATTAGCTAATGCAATCCTAAGATAGTGTAGGATTCGGTACAAGTCGAGTAGTTGGAACTACTCGCGAGGATAGGCTAGAGGCACTCGACTCGGGTAGAGACAGCACATGATACACATGGCAAGAAAAATGAGACCGGGCGGAGAGTAAGGGCAGCAGGACTTTGGGGCCTGGGTGCTATAGCTCCGCTTGTGTCGATTGAGGACCAAGCCATGTGCGGGCCTGTTGAACAAGCTAGAACAGTACCGAAGACCTACCGGCTATATGGGAACCGGGAAACTGATGTAACTCGGGTAGCTGGGTGTTGAGGCATAGCTGGTCGTTCAGAGGGTAGGTTGAGAGCTCGAGGTGTAAATCAGCTGGCGGCATTGAGATGCGCGTGCAGAGACCTCTTGCTCGGGACAATTGGACCGGTTCAACATTTGGCTGACGGGTGAAAGGTGGTTGCGTACGACGTCCGTGATAGTTGCTGCAGGCAACATCGAGTACGGGCGTACGTGACGGGTTATTCGGGTAACCCTGTAGGTGTAAATCGATTATAATGGCCGTCCCCCCTGGTCAGTGAGTACCACTTGTTCACTGTACAGTGACGTAGAAAGAACAGGCTATGTACATGTTAAAATGTTGCTGATTGAAAGATGAACTTTGATTGTTAATGATTTGTTGTAGTTTAGAGCTAACTAAAGTTCTTTTCAACTTTGGGCAAAGTACATGAGAGAAATGTGTTTCTTGTTTGATTGCGGCTCTCTCATGTGCCTTAGCGTAAGGTTCTCCACAACCTGCTGCTAAAACTTGAAAGTAAGGTCCCACTAATTTGGCGAGTCCTTGCACCTTATTTTGCCTCATGTAACCTATCACCCTCCATGTAGAAGTTTCATGTTTAGGAGAGACGATCAGCCTTGCTGAGCCTTCGTGCTCACTGCTTGTGTTTGATGCTTTTGCAGGGTTCTATGAGGAAGGGACTCCCGAGGAGGAGACGGAACCCCAGGAGGGGAAGCCCGTCGAGTGGGAGTCGTGCACGCCGCCGTGTTAGTGTGTGTGCGTGCTAGCGGGGACACGTTCACGGGCTGAACGTGAACTCGATGCGTAGTCTACGCCCGTGAGTGTAGACTGAACATATTTTGTTGTACAAATGTTCATAAACCTCTTTATGTAATAAAACTTTGCTTCCGCTTTGTACCTTTGATGTGTGTTATCCGGTGCTGTGCAACGCCGCACCCCTCAGCGTGATCCTGGCTCGACAAGACCGTGGGGTCGTGTCATAAAACCTCGTTCATTAATTGCATAAAAGTGTTGGGTGCATTAGTTAAACCAAAAGGCATGACTAACCACTCATAAAGGCCAAACTTGGTTATAAATGCAGTTTTCCATTCAACTCCTAGTGCCATTCTAATTTGGTGGTAACCACTACACAAGTCAATTTTTTTTGAAAATGATAGCACCACTCAATTCATCAAACATGTCATCTAAGCGAGGAATAGGATAACAATATCGAATAGTGATGTTATTAGTCGCTCGACAATCAATAACATGCACCAACTACAATCTTTCTCAGGAACCAAAAGAACAGGAACGGAATAAGGGCTAAGGCTTTTACGAATGTACCCGCGGTCCAAAAGATCTTGAACTTATCGTTGAATTTCCTTAGTATCTTCTGGATTCGCCCTGTACGCTGCATGATTTGGCAAACTTGCTCCTGAAATCAAGTCGATTTGTGTTCAATGCCCCTCTAAGGTGGTAATCCAGGGGGTGTTTTGGGGGGGGGGGGGACACATCCTCAAACTTCTGCAAAAGGTTAGCAACACCAGGGGGCAATGCAATAGACAATTCATGAAGTAAAAATATGGCTTCTTTGCATACTAAAGCATAGCACATCCCCTTAGCATCAAATAAATCAGCAAGGTCAGATTTAGTTTTGAGCAACAAAGGTGATTTTAACTTAATGACTTGCTGTTTTTCATATTCGAGTTTTGTTGCTTTATCATCACAAATTTTACTCTTCTCAAAATGTGCAATTTCAGCAGGAGTCATAGGAAGCAAAGTGATTTTCTTTGCATGAGAGAATATTTATTAGTTCTACCATGATGAATAGCATCCGTATCAAATTCCCAAGGACTACCCAACAAAAGAGAACAAGCATCCATAGGCACAACATCAAAATCAGAAAAATCATGGTAACAACCAATCAAAAAATGTACTCTCGCTGTTTGTGTTACCTGAACCTTACCGCTGTTGTTGAACCATTGAATGTGGTATGGATGAGGGTGTGCTCTTGTTGTCAAACCAAGTTTCTTGACGACGTCCATGTACACCAGGTTATTGCAGCTGCCTCCATCAATTATAGTGTGTGCACGGCAGTCCTTGATGACGAGAAACATGTGAAAGAGATTGTGTCGTTGTAGCTTGTCGCTGGCCTCCACTTTGGAGCTCAAAGCATGCTGCACAATGATGCTCTTATACTTCTCCCTCGCTGCTGTACCAAGTACCTCTTGTCAGGGCTATAGTGGTCGTCATTTGGGCCTCCAACGTTAGTAGCAAGAGAATATTCATCTTCAATATAAGAAGTACTATCATACCCTCCGTTGTCGCATGCTATGTATGCTCGCTTGCTCATGCAATCTTTGATCATGTGACCAAGTCACTGGCAGCGATGACACTTGATGTTGGAAGTCTGACTCGTAGAAGGTGTGGAATACATAGGCTTGAATGGTGCCGTCTTGCTGCCGTCCTGAACGCGAGAGGGTGGAGCAGCAGGTGTTGTCAGTTGGCCTCCATTGGATGGTGTAGTGGCTGCACGAAAACTCGAAGATGGTGCTTCTTTGGGTGGTGTAGACGTCGAATGCGGCGTGAAGGTGCTCGTCGTGCGTTGTTGCTGCTGTTGGTGGCCCTGCAATTCTTTTTCTGCCAACATAGCAAGCTGAAACAATCTTTTAACAGTGTCATATTCCTTGTAATCAACAATGTCCTCAATTTCACGTCTCGACCCCACATAAAAAAGAGATATTTTATTATCAATGTCCTCTTCTACCCCACAGCGCAACATACCCTTTTGTGACTCTTGATAATACTCCTCTACAGACATGTTACCTTGGTCTAAACGCTGCAATTTTTTGCGAAGGTCCCGCTGAAAAGAAGGAGGAACAAATCGAACACGCATAGCTTCTTTTAATCTCTCCCATGTTGGGGGTCAGTTTCTATTTTAACAAGTTCATTCTACCATATGATAGCAAAGTCCTTAAACTCACTAGTGTTTTGACGAACTCTATGTTGTTCAGAAACAAGATAGGCGTTAAATTTTTTCTCTACTGTCATCTCCCAATCAAGATAAGCCTCAAAATCATAAGAACCCAAAAAAGAGGGTATAGTAAATTTCACTTTAGTAAAAGGATCATCAAGAGGGCGATTATAATTGTTATGATGATCATTGTAATTAACACGATTATTACCTCCCATACCTCGACGATAAAGTGGAAGTCGTGGCTGATCATTATGCGCTTTCATGTTGTAAGCATCATCTTCACGTACCTCAGCGAGAGGTAGCCGAGCCTCAAGAGTATCCATCCGAACAACAAGATCAGTAATTTGGCGAGTCAAGTTCGCCAATGACTCCTCCGTTGATGCGTTGTTTTTGGTGAACATATATGTCATCACCTTCATCATATCACGTAACTGAGCATGTTGAACACATTCAAAATTGTTTTCTCCTGCCATTGTTAGTAGGAAACAAAAGACAACAAAAAGATGTTATCCCGATCAACTACAAAGGACAGTGGCAATGTGAACGGTGGAAGGAAACAATCTCTCTCGCTCAAGCATCTTACCACGCTCTTACAAGTGTTCTTACCGACACAGCAGGTGGTGTGAACGGTGAGATGAACCAATGAAGCTTGGGGTGATTGCAAAGGTAATTGTTATGCTCAAGAGAAAGGTGGAGCTTGGATGGCATAATATGGTGGCTAATGAGCAGAAATTGTTAACAGCTAAACAAAGTTGAATAAGTATTCAGTGTAGGAAACTGTTGCTGGTTAACCAATTGCTCTAGGTGTAGCACAATGCAAGGAAGTAGCAAGGCAAATGAAAGACATAATGATATAAGTAACAATCACAGCACAAGTGGTATAGACCAATTGCTTTAATATGCGTGCTCTTCACTATTTTTTCTTTTTTGTAATTTTTTTATATTTTTCCTTTACTCAGTGTGACTGTAAGGGCCTAAGTTTTTGGCACATATTCAAAGTGTTCATCACCACACACACCCTTCATTTGAAGAAACTTGATGAACACATTTGAAGAGCAAGTAACCACCATCAACATGCTCATTAGAGAATAAACTCACAAAATGCAAAAGTGGCATTTCCCACATGCATCATCTAGGGGCTGAGCATATGGAAAACTCCAACACCTTGCTAGGAAGGCTCATGCCAAAATTCACCCAAATCCAAAACCTTTTGAGGTCTTTTTGGGTGTAACTAGAAAGAGGGTGGTTTGAACTCAAATTCAAATTCAAACTATTTACATCCCATAAATTCAAAGTTGGGAGGCATATTATTACTCAGCACATTTTTGTGAGCTCACACACCAATTTTCACTCCATTTGGAGTTGATCTTGACATGAGCTAAGTATAGAAAATTCAAACTTTATTTGAATTTCAAACTGCATATGTGCTGAAATTTAGTCAAACACTCCCAGGTGACATCTTTCTCCGCGTCAACTTGTGTGGCTCGACAAGCTGGAGAGTGGTGAATCTTAAGCAGTTGATTCTTGTGTATAATCCTCATCTCCGAACTCCATTCTTCCCTCTTCTCACGGATGGTCCTGGTGGAGTTATAGTGGATGATTAGCTTGCCCGTATTGCCGGCGGCTTCGAGCATACGGCGAAGACGGCGCAACAAATCTCCTACTGCCAATCCGTAGGAAAGGTACGTCACTGGACGACTCTCCTCTCTTTCGACAAGGGCAACTACGGGAACTCTCCCTCCTGTGGACTTACGAGCGGTGCGAATCATGCGAACCATCTAAAACAAAAAGAATTTAAAATTAGGTTAGATAAATTCTCAAACAAAAATCCTGTTTTGAATGAAAGTTGGGGTAAGATGAAGAAAATGACTCCTTTAATAACACTTTTCCACCCACACCTTGGAAAATAGTTTTTAAGAAAATAGGGCCCTTAAATACGTCCATTTCTACCTAGGTCCACGTTCCTACGGGCAACCTTGGCTCTGATACCACCTTTGTCACACCCGGTTTTTCCGAAGGAACAACCAAGTGAATATCACATGTATGCCAGGATCATTTTCTCATACATGTGATGACAAATAGTGAAGCATCATTTATTACAAGCCAGGTGTCGAATATAAATAGGTCTTACATCGCAAATGTCTCAATGGACACTAATGCTTCATCACAAGTAAATAAACTAGCAGCGGAATATTATTCTTTAGGGCTCCATCACAGGCGTTGCCCGGGGGTCTTCATGAACCTAAAAGCCTTCCTCGGGTCCAAAATCTTGGTCATTATACACCACCTCATTATCTTGACCTGAGCAGCAATATAAACTAACAAATATGCAAGGTTGAGTACCAATGGTGCTCAGCAAGTGTGGGAAAATCATATCATGCATGGCTAGAACAAGGAGAGGTTGAACTCATGGTTAAAGCACTACGCAATTAATACCTATCACCTTAGCTTATTAGGCACCTATATTACTACACAGGTGAAATGGTTCCAATCTCCCATCCCATCATCATAATCCAATAACCATAATCATAATTTCCAATGTTAAGCTCCCCGCTTAACTTCCAAAACCATCAATCCTCTAATCATGAATAAGTCCAGGCCGCTCTTAACCGTGAGCACGGCTGTCAAGACAGTTTTGACTCTGCAGAGTTTGTACCACTGTACCCACAAGTAGTGATTTCATCCCCCGTTGCCGGGTGGACTAAAAGAACCTCCATTATGCCAGTGGCTACGATCCACATTCACACTTCCCAGGTGTGCGGCCAGGAGATCACTACGAAGCCTTTACAAAGGGATTCCCGACGAGCGTGGGCCCACTGAGGTTTCACCCCTAACAGCATACAAGAGGCTCCAACCCCGCTGCAGTGGCCCCCTCTTGAGCCTTGCGGTTCATATGGTAGTCCAGCTGACACCTACTCCCCGCACCATCCAACACACCCATACTACGCCGGGGATACACCTAATTAATTGGCCAAGCTGCCCCATCTCAGCATGTGGTTGGCACTGTAAAGCCGGGTTACATGCTCCATGAACCGGTCCTTAGGATCCAGACAAGTACTAAACACAAACCCAAGTCTCGTGCACCCAGCACACAACAAACACATCCAACTTGCCTTGATCCCTACCTCTACATAACTCACAATAGCTCATTCAAGAGTATGGTATAATAAACTGATGCTCTCATATCCCAAATATCCCATTCTAAGCATAGCTAAGCATATGCATGTAAATAAATGACATGACAAAATAAATCCCAACCCAAGCTACAAGGAAACAAGGTAATGCAATTCTAGGGAAACTTTCCTAGCATGGGTTTCATATTTCATTTGACAATGCAAATAATGCTATCTACACATCCTAGCATAGGATCAAAGTGGTCAAGGACACTTGCCTCCTTCTTGCTGCTCTTGAAATGGGTAGTCCTGATCTTGGAAATGAACAACTTGTTCTTGAACAGGTTCTACTTCATACCATCACACATAGCAAAAGAAAAACAACAATCATAAGACATAGTTCACACTTACACTTCATACAAACCACACATTCACATTTATGAAATTCATTTACCATTATATGTGTTGTGTTTCAGTTTTAAATAAATTCCTCATATTAAATTACTACACCTTTTTACTACCAGGTGTGTATGAAAAGTATTTTTCTTCTCCATATGTGCCTTCAGAATTTCTACCAACCCTAAACTGAATTCTTTGGATTTTAGAAACTCCATATATCATTTACTAGTTGCTATATTTTCAGATTTATATTCCTATGCATAATTGTGTATTTTATTATGAAATTAGTAATACACATCATCTAAACAGTATAGGTTCTGGTCCTAAATGATTTAATAACATAATTTGACCTTGGCTTCTGATGTAGATTATTTCATAATTATTTTCCCTATTTTTCTATAACTATTCTTTACTTTAAAATGTGTCCTTATACTAAATAATGTGAATAATTAAATGAAACAGATTCATTTCAGTCCAAAAATATATTTTTACCTCACTCCAAAGTTTTCTAAGTACTGAGAAAGTTTTTAATTAATTTTGACAATTATGTTTGTCCCACTTTTTAATTTTTAAACACTAGTTACATATTTAATTTTCTACATTAAATATTAAACAGGGTTAAAATAATGAATTCACCCCATTACAGGGTCTATAATATTATTTCCATAATTTCCAGGGGTCTAGCTACACTTATCAGAGGTGTTTTTCCTAATTTTCATTAAGTCCAGGGGCTAAAACTGATTTTTAAATGAATTTACATGATTTTCTGGAGTTCGAGGGGCTAGATCTGAAGTTTCCGGGGCTAGCTCTCAATTCCAGAGAACCCCAGGGGGTAGCACGTAAGAATTCCAGTCTTTATAATGCGGGGCTGACGTGGACCGTCCGATTTTAAACCTACGGCTGAGATTATAACATCGAACCGGTACGCGGGGTTTTAAAGTCTACCGTGCGATTTAAAATAAACGGCGCACAAGCGGCCACGTCGCTCTGATCGAGCGCGGGCGGCGCTGCCGGCGGCGGGAAGCGGCGATCTCGCCGGAAAGTTTCGGATCCTCGAGAATTCTGTCTAAAACTGTGATCTTATGGCCTAGATCGGTAGAGGGGAGGTCAGTGATCTCACCTCGGGGGTTTTCTCGAGCTCGGGAGTCCTGGAAAGTGCTCGGCGGCGAGGTCCAAGGCAAAACCACCGCGAAGCTCATCGGCGCTGTGTTTACACAGTAAGTCTCCGAGTTTTCTGCACCTGCAAAGCTCCCCGGAGGCGGTGGATCAAAACCAGCGAGTTAGATCAGAGTTTCCGAGCTTAGATCGGCCAAAATTCACCGGCGAAGTCTCGGTGCTCACCGGAGTAAAAATCGGCGATCGCGTGGGAAAAACTGATCGGATCGGGGGTTTTTATAGCCGGGGGAGGGCGGTGGGTCTGTTGTGATCGAGTTGGAGTCCTCTGGGATCAGAATTCGGGCTGAGGGACGGGTTTTCCGATCGGTTAAGATCGCGCGCGCGGGAGAGAGTCCGGGGTCGCGGGGTTGGGGATGACATGTGGGTCCCACCCGTCGGTGAGAGGCAGCGCGGCGCGCGCGGGGGCGGGCTGGCGCGGGGAAGCTGGGCCGGCTGGCGGGTTTCGGCCCACTGGCCGGTTTTTTTTTCCGTTTCTCTTTTTCTTTTTCCATTTCTTTTCTGTTTTGAGTATAATTTGAATTCCAGTTTGAATTTGAATTTTTGCAAAACATGCAACACGTCCAAAAATTTCTAAATTCCCCTCTGAACATGGTTTTGGGTTTTGAATCAAAATTTGGGGTGTTACAGCTCTACCCCCCTTAAAAGAAATCTCGTCCTCGTGATTGGTGTTTCTAAGAAAACATTTCCGGAAACTGTGCCTTGAGCTCATCTTCCCGTTCCCAGGTGGCTTCCTCTTCTGAGTGATGCTTCCACTGCACCTTGCACATCCGAATTCTCTTGTTTCTGGTGAGGCGTTCCATCGTCTCCAAAATCTTGTATGGTTGCTCGGCATAAGACAAATCTTTAGCTACATCCACTTCATTCATGGGTAACACCTCTTCAGGCGTCCTCAGACATTTCTTGAGTTGTGACACATGGAATACATCGTGCACGTCTGATAGATGAACCGGTAACTCTAGTTGGTACGCCACTTCGCCTTTCCTTTCCAAAACCTGAAAGGGTCCGATGTATCGAGGTGACAACTTCCCTTTCACCTTGAACCGACGAAGTCCTCTGATAGGGGACACCTTGAGATAAACATAGTCTCCCACGTTGAAAACGAGTTCTCTTCTTCGTACATCAGCATAACTCTTCTGTCGTGTTTGTGCTATCCTCAAGTTGTTGCGAATCTCCCTCACCTTCGCCTCGGCTTCTTGTAGCACTTCTGGACCAAACACTTTACTTTCTCCTGTTTGGTTCCAAAATAGAGGAGTTCTGCACTTTCTTCCATACAAAGCTTCAAACGGTGACATCTTCATACTAGCTTGATAGCTGTTGTTATAGGAAAACTCCGCATACGGTAAGTTCTTGTCCCAACTCCTATTGTTTTTGAGTGCACATGCCCTTAACATATCTTCAAGGATCTGATTGGTTCTCTCCGTCTGCCCGTCAGTTTGGGGATGATAGG
Source organism: Neostapfia colusana (assembly GCA_030760725.1). Classification (NCBI taxonomy): domain Eukaryota; kingdom Viridiplantae; phylum Streptophyta; class Magnoliopsida; order Poales; family Poaceae; genus Neostapfia; species Neostapfia colusana. The sequence goes on along the minus strand of JASWHV010000007.1, from coordinate 93,632,868 downwards.
CAGAGCTGAAATTCAGATGGGTTCCCATGGTTTCATGCAACTTTTGCCAAAACCTCGAGGTGAACTGTGTCCCTCGGTCCGACACTATCTTCTTTGGCACTCCATGGTAACACACAATCCTTGACATGTACAATTCTGCCAATTTAGATCCACTGTAGCTTTCTTTCACAGGGATGAAATGAGCTACCTTGGTTATCCTATCAATAATGACCCATATTGAATCATACCCGGATTGGGTCCTAGGCAATCCCACGACAAAATCCATGCTGATTTCTTCCCACTTCCATTCAGGTACTTTGAGTGGTTGCAATAATCCCGCGGGTCGTTGATGTTCTGCTTTCACCAACTGACATGTGTCACATAGGGCAACATGTTCCGCGACATCTCGCTTCATGCCATACCACCAATACCTGCTCTTGAGGTCCTGGTACATCTTCGTACTCCCAGGATGAATGGAATAGTCGGAATCGTGAGCCTCCTTCAAAATTAATTCACGGATCTCTTTTACTTCTGGCACACAGATCCTTTTCCCGTGCCACACCGTTCCTTGTTCATCCTCTCTAAAACCAGGAGCTTTATTTTCCTTGATGAGTTGTCTGATCTCTTGTATCTTCTCATCATTCTTTTGGCCATCTCGTATGTCTCGCTCGAGTGTGGAGTCCACTTCCATGGCGATGGCTTCACCACTATTTACTAGACATAGATTGAGCCTTATAACCTCGTCCTTCAATTCTGCAGGCATGTCCTTTAAGCTCAACTTATTGACCTGCACTTTCCGACTCAACGCATCGGCCACGACGTTTGCTTTCCCGGGATGATAGTTGATGCCCACATCAAAGTCATTGATTAGCTCTAACCATCTCCTTTGTCTGAGGTTGAGATCTGGTTGTGTGAATATGTACTTCAAACTCTTATGATCCGTATATATTTCTGTTCTCTTCCCCATCAAATAGTGCCGCCAAATTTTCAACGCGTGTACCACTGCAGCTAGTTCTAGGTCATGTGTAGGATAGTTCTTCTCGTGCTTCCGAAGCTGCCGGGATGCATAAGCCACGACATGTCCTTCTTGCATGAGAACACATCCCAACCCATTCCCAGAGGCATCGCAGTACACTGTGAAATTCTTCTGCATATCCGGCATAACCAACACTGGGGCTGTTGTCAATCTCTTCTTTAACTCCTGAAAGCTCGTATCGCACTGTGGCGTCCAGGTGAATGTGATTCCCTTTTCCAACAGTTTAGTGAGAGGTCTCGAGATCTTGGAGAATCCCTCAATAAACCGTCGATAGTATCCAGCCAATCCCAAAAAGCTTCAAACTTCCCCAACATTTTCAGGGGTCTTCCACTTCTGGATATCCTCGATTTTGGCGGGATCTACGGAGATTCCTCCCTCCGAGATTATATGTCCTAAAAAGGGAACTCTCTTCAGCCAAAACTCACACTTGCTCAACTTGGCATATAGTTGGTGCTCTCTCAGCCTCTGTAACACCAACCTTAGATGTTTCTCATGTTCCTCTTCATTTTTGGAGAAGACGAGAATATCATCTATGAAAACCACCACAAATTTGTCCAAATATTCCATGAATACCTTGTTCATGAGGTACATGAAATATGCCGGGGCATTGGTTAGCCCGAAAGGCATGACAGTGTATTCATACAGTCCGTACCGAGATACGAAAGCTGTCTTGGGAATATCAGATTGCCTTATCTTGAGTTGGTGGTACCCCGACCTGAGATCAATTTTCGAGAACACACAAGCTCCCCTCAACTGATCAAACAAGTCTTCAATTCGGGGTAATGGGTACTTGTTTTTGATGGTTACCTCATTCAAGGCACGGTAATCCACGTATAACCTTTGGGTTCCGTCTTTCTTGGGCACAAATATCACCGGAGCTCCCCATGGTGAGGAACTAGGGCGAATATACCCCTTCTCCGTCAATTCTCTCAAATGATCCTTGAGCTCTTCTAGCTGCTTGGAGTCCATTCGATAAGGTCTCTTGTATATTGGGGCTGTTCCCGGTACTAGCTCAATTGCGAACTCCACGTCACGGTCGGGAGGCATTCCTGGCAATTCCTCCGGAAAAACATCTGGATATTCCCTGATAGTCCTGATTTCCTCAACTTTCACCTCCACTTGATTTAATTTAATGTCCCTCCTAGGCTCGTGTATCGTTATGAACTTTACTCTTGTGCCATTGGGGTGAGTTAGTTCCACCGTTCTGGTCGAACAATGGATGATTCCTTTATGTTTGGTCAACCAATCCATACCCAAAATAATATCTATCCCTTGTGAATCTATCACTATGAGGTTAGCAGTAAATACTACCCCATTAATGTCTAGGCTCACTTTGGGACACACTTGTCTTGTCCTTATTTCTCCACCTGGAGAGTTTACGGCTAGCATATGGTTCATTTGTGTGGTTGCTAGGTCATGCTTCTTAACAAACCCTTGAGCAATGAACGAGTGGGTAGCACCAGAATCAAACAGCAGAGTTGCAAGGTGTAAATTGGCAGGAAACTTACCAACTACCACGTCGGGTGCCTCTTGTGCTTCCTCCATAGTGACATGGTTCACCCGTCCTCTCAATACATTCTGCTGTTGTGGCGGCGCAGGCTTCTTCTTTGGGCATTTATGGGCATAGTGCCCCACTTCACCACAGCTAAAACATTGCACCCCAACCTTAGGTGCTTGGCCTTTGTTGTCTTGGGGTTGGTTCGGGGGTCCTTGTACTGCTGGTCGAGGTGGATATGCAGGGCGAGGCTGCTGTACAAACTGACGTGGCGGCTGTGCTGGTGTTGCGGGTGGCCTGTAGTTTGGGTTGTACCCTCTTGGTGCTGAATAGGGTACCGCAGCACGGCTTGTCTGCCCCGTAGGTTGCTGCATCATACGTGGGCGGGTGTTGCTCCCTGAGGCCTGATATGACCACCCCGCCTTCCTCTTATTCTCATTTTCCAAGGCCTTTAGCTTCCTTTCCACCACAAATGCTCTATCCACCATCTTTTGAAAGCTTTCATACTCATTGGAGGACATTGCACACTGCATCTCTGCGGTAAGTCCTTCCACGAAACAATCTTGTTTCTGCTCATCAGTCTCTATGTCTCGTGGAGCATAACGGGATAGTTGAGTAAATTTAGTGAGGTATTCCCTCACCGTCATGTTTCCCTGTTGCAGTCCCAGAAACTCTTTCCTCTTGTTTTTGAGTTCACCTCTTGGGATGTAATGGTTGCGGAAGCTACGCTTGAACTCTTCCCAAGTGATGTTCTCAGGGTCATGATGGGCAGCCACGTAGGCGGTCCACCAATCAGCAGCAGGTCCTTGCAATTGATGAGAGGCAAACAGAACCCTCTCATACCCTTGGAACTGTATGATCCTCATCTTACTTTCAATAGTCTTCAGCCAATCATCTGCCTCCAGAGGTTCAGCAGCACTTGCAAACTTTGGAGGTTGAGTTCCTAGAAACTCACTCAACCTTGGTTGGCGTGGTGCAGCTTGTGCAGGTGGAACTTGATGCAAGTTGGCCACCACTTGAGTCAAGTTCTGGATAAGCTGATTTTGATTCTCCAGCATTTGGTGGAGAGGATCAGCATCCTCACGGCGACCACCCCTGTCCTGGCCTCCAGAAAGATGAGGGTTGCATGCCTCATCATTGTTGTTGGCGGGGTTGGCAGCACGTCCTTTTCCTCTTCCGGCCATCTGGCAGAATCATCAAATGTTAATTATCATTTAGTATCATCTTACTACTTTCATTTGTTGGTGCTTTGAGGTGTTGAGGCTTTGTTAAAATTTTACGAGGGTTTATATCTCACACCAAATAAATGCACTATTATTTCCTGTGGGTTCACACACCAAAGCAAAACAATCTGAAGACGAGGTTGTGGACAATTGCTCATGGCTTCCACAACTCACGTCACACACCAAGCATTATCACACCATTAACTACGTAACGACTCGACTACTCGACTTCTTGCTAGCTAGGGGAAAGACTCTACACTACTCGTCCTCTTGAGCTGCCTCCTCGGGATCTTCCTCCTCATTTCGGCTACCTTCTGACTCTGCTTTGGGTGGGGAGGCTGCTGGTGGAGAAGTGCGACGACACCTGATCGCTCGGCGATCCGGGGAGTCAGGGGTCCATGGATCACTAACGGTGACACACAGTTCATTCCCATCTCCTCTTTCTCTCGCCTTTAAGCAAGCTCGCAGCAACGCCTCCGTTTCCTTCAGGGTGTCTCGGACATCCTGAAGCTCTTGTTGACACTCCTGCAGTCGAGTGCTGAGCATAGCAGCATCCTCCAAGCACAAGTCCATGTGCTCATGGGAAGTCCCTTGCTGCACCGGTGGGTACTTGTACTCCGTGGTACCACTCTCACGTTAGAGGACATACATGTACTCAGTTTTATCCAAGTGGCGACGATAGATGTGACTCTGGCAGGTGATGGCCTCCCAGGTGACATCTTTCTCCGCGTCAACTTGTGTGGCTCGACAAGCTGGAGAGTGGTGAATCTTAAGCAGTTGATTCTCGTGTATAATCCTCATCTCCGAACTCCATTCTTCCCTCTTCTCACGGATGGTCCTGGTGGAGTTATAGTGGATGATTAGCTTGCCCGTATTGCCGGCGGCTTCGAGCATACGGCGAAGACGGCGCAACAAATCTCCTACTGCCAATCCGTAGGAAAGGTACGTCACTGGACGACTCTCCTCTCTTTCGGCAAGGGCAACTACGGGAACTCACCCTCCTGTGGACTTACGAGCGGTGCGAATCATGCGAACCATCTAAAACAAAAAGAATTTAAAATTAGGTTAGATAAATTCTCAAACAAAAATCCTGTTTTGAATGAAAGTTGGGGTAAGATGAAGAAAATGACTCCTTTAATAACACTTTTCCACCCACACCTTGGAAAATAGTTTTTAAGAAAATAGGGCCCTTAAATACGTCCATTTCTACCTAGGTCCACGTTCCTACGGGCAACCTTGGCTCTGATACCACCTCTGTCACACCCGGTTTTTCCGAAGGAACAACCAAGTGAATATCACATGTATGCCAGGATCATTTTCTCATACATGTGATGACAAATAGTGAAGCATCATTTATTACAAGCCAGGTGTCGAATATAAATAAGTCTTACATCGCAAATGTCTCAATGGACACTAATGCTTCATCACAAGTAAATAAACTAGCAGCGGAATATTATTCTTTAGGGCTCCATCACAGGCGTTGCCCGGGGGTCTTCATGAACCTAAAAGCCTTCCTCGGGTCCAAAATCTTGGTCATTATACACCACCTCATTATCTTGACCTGAGCAGTAATATAAACCAACAAATATGCAAGGTTGAGTACCAATGGTACTCAGCAAGTGTGGGAAAATCATATCATGCATGGCTAGAACAAGGAGAGGTTGAACTCATGGTTAAAGCACTACGCAATTAATACCTATCACCTTAGCTTATTAGGCACATACATTACTACACAGGTGAAATGGTTCCAATCTCCCATCCCATCATCATAATCCAATAACCATAATCATAATTTCCAATGTTAAGCTCCCCGCTTAACTTCCAAAACCATCAATCCTCTAATCATGAATAAGTCCAGGCCGCTCTTAACCGTGAGCACGGCTGTCAAGACAGTTTTGACTCTGCAGAGTTTGTACCACTGTACCCACAAGTAGTGATTTCATCCCCCGTTGCCGGGTGGACTAAAAGAACCTCCATTATGCCAGTGGCTACGATCCACATTCACACTTCCCAGGTGTGCGGCCAGGAGATCACTACGAAGCCTTTACAAAGGGATTCCCGACGAGCGTGGGCCCACTGAGGTTTCACCCCTAACAGCATACAAGAGGCTCCAACCCCGCTGCAGTGGCCCCCTCTTGAGCCTTGCGGTTCATATGGTAGTCCAGCTGACACCTACTCCCCGCACCATCCAACACACCCATACTACGCCGGGGATACACCTAATTAATTGGCCAAGCTGCCCCATCTCAGCATGTGGTTGGCACTGTAAAGCCGGGTTACATGCTCCATGAACCGGTCCTTAGGATCCAGGCAAGTACTAAACACAAACCCAAGTCTCGTGCACCCAGCACACAACCAACACATCCAACTTGCCTTGATCCCTACCTCTACATAACTCACAATAGCTCATTCAAGAGTATGGTATAATAAACTGATGCTCTCATATCCCAAATATCCCATTCTAAGCATGGCTAAGCATATGCATGTAAATAAATGACATGACAAAATAAATCCCAACCCAAGCTACAAGGAAACAAGGTAATGCAATTCTAGGGAAACTTTCCTAGCATGGGTTTCATATTTCATTTGACAATGCAAATAATTCTATCTACACATCCTAGCATAGGATCAAAGTGGTCAAGGACACTTGCCTCCTTCTTGTTGCTCTTGAAATGGGTAGTCCTGATCTTGGAAATGAACAACTTGTTCTTGAACAGGTTCTACTTCATACCATCACACATAGCAAAAGAAAAACAACAATCATAAGACATAGTTCACACTTACACTTCATACAAACCACACATTCACATTTATGAAATTCATTTACCATTATATGTGTTGTGTTTCAGTTTTAAATAAATTCCTCATATTAAATTACTACACCTTTTTACTACCAGGTGTGTATGAAAAGTATTTTTCTTCTCCATATGTGCCTTCAGAATTTCTACCAACCCTAAACTGAATTCCTTGGATTTTAGAAACTCCATATATCATTTACTAGTTGCTATATTTTCAGATTTATATTCCTATGCATAATTGTGTATTTTATTATGAAATTAGTAATACACATCATCTAAACAGTATAGGTTCTGGTCCTAAATGATTTAATAACATATTTTGACCTTGGCTTCTGATGTAGACTATTTCATAATTATTTTCCTTATTTTTCTATAACTATTCTTTACTTAAAAATGTGTCCTTATACTAAATAATGTGAATAATTAAATGAAACAGATTCATTTCAGTCCAAAAATATATTTTTACCTCACTCCAAAGTTTTCTAAGTACTGAGAAAGTTTTTAATTAATTTTGACAATTATGTTTGTCCCACTTTTTAATTTTTAAACACTAGTTACATATTTAATTTTCTACATTAAATACTAAACAGGGTTAAAATAATGAATTCACCCCATTACAGGGTCTATAATATTATTTCCATAATTTCCAGGGGTCTAGCTACACTTATCAGAGGTGTTTTCCTAATTTTCATTAAGTCCAGGGGCTAAAACTGATTTTTAAATGAATTTACATGATTTTCTGGAGTTCCAGGGGCTAGATCTGAAGTTTCCGGGGCTAGCTCTCAATTCCAGAGAACCCCAGGGGGTAGCACGTAAGAATTCCAGTCTTTATAATGCGGGGCTGACGTGGACCGTCCGATTTTAAACCTACGGCTGAGATTATAACATCGAACCGGTACGCGGGGTTTTAAAGTCTACCGTGCGATTTAAAATAAACGGCGCACAAGCGGCCACGTCGCTCTGATCGAGCGCGGGCGGCGCTGCCGGCGGCGCACGGCGGCGGGAAGCGGTGATCTCGCCGGAAAGTTTCGGATCCTCGAGAATTCTGTCTAAAACTGTGATCTTATGGCCTAGATCGGTAGAGGGGAGGTCAGTGATCTCACCTCGGGGGTTTTCTCGAGCTCGGGGGTCCTGGAAAGTGCTCGGCGGCGAGGTCCGAGGCAAAACAACGGAGAAGCTCGTCGGCGCTGTGTTTACACCGTAAGTCTCCGAGTTTTCTGCACCTGCAAAGCTCTCCGGAGGCGGTGGATCAAAACCAGCGAGTTAGATCAGAGTTTCCGAGCTTAGATCGGCCAGAATTCACCGGCGAGGTCTCGGTGCTCACCGGAGTAAAAATCGGCGATCGCGTGGGAAAAACTGATCGGATCGGGGGTTTTTATAGCCGGGGGAGGGCGGTGGGTCTGTTGTGATCGAGTTGGAGTCCTCTGGGATCAGAATTCGGGCTGAGGGACGGGTTTTCCGATCGGTTAAGATCGCGCACGCGGGAGAGAGTCCGGGGTCGCGGGGTTGGGGATGACATGTGGGTCCCACCCGTCGGTGAGAGGCAGCGCGGCGCGCGCGGGGGCGGGCTGGCGCGGGGAAGCTGGGCCGGCTGGCGGGTTTCGGCCCACTGGCCGGTTTTTTTTTCCCGTTTCTCTTTTTCTTTTTCCATTTCTTTTCTGTTTTGAGTATAATTTGAATTCCAGTTTGAATTTGAATTTTTGCAAAACATGCAACACGTCCAAAAATTTCTAAATTCCCCTCTGAACATGGTTTTGGGTTTTGAATCAAAATTTGGGGTGTTACACCCCGGGACTCTCCTCTCCCCCGAATCCAAACAACCTCCGAAAAACCGCGCCAACAGCCCGGTCTTTGGCCCCGGACGCTGCTATTTAACCAAGTCGATCCTCCGCCGCCTCCCCTCGTGAAATTCCCGCACAGAAACTCGCCGACTTCCCCAGCGCACTCCAATTTTCTCTCCGGTGAGAACCGAAGCTCTGATCACCGTTTTCTCTCGATCCTTGCTCGGGTTTTCTGATCTAACGCGCTGATCATGTTCCACCGCCTCTGGGGAATCACGCAGGTGCAGAAAACTCGGTGTTTTGCACCCTAGACGCAGCTCCGGTGAGCACCGCCGCTATTTCATCTCGGACCTCGCCGCCGACCGTCTTCCAGGACCTCCGAGCTCAAGAAAAACCCCGAGGTGAGATCCCCGACCTCCCCTCTACCGTTCTATGACATGAAATCCAAGTTTTAGGAGGTATAGACATAAATCCGAAGATCTCCGGCGAGATCGCTGCCTTCCGCCGCCTCGCGCCGCCGGGCAGCGCCGCCCGCGCACGGCCAGGGCGACGTAGCCCCCTGAGGCCCGTCCAATTTAAATCGTGCGGTTCCTATTAGATCTAACCGTACCGCTTCACGTTATTAATCTCAACCGTCTATTTTAAATCGGACGGTCCACATCAGCCCCACGTTATAAAGTCCGGGATTCTTACGCGCTACCCCCTGGGGATTTCAGAAAATACAAGCTAGCCCCAGAAACTTTTGATCTAGCCCCGGAAACTTCTGATCTAGCCCCTGGAACTTCAGAAATTCGTGTAAATTCATTTAAAAATCAGTTTTAGCCCCTGGACTTAATAAAAAATTGCAAAACCCCTCTGTTATGTGTAGTTAGACCCTGGAAATTTGTAAAATAATAAATTAGACCCTGTAGTAGGGTGGATTTTTTTTGACCCTATATGGTATTAAATTCAGAAATTTGAATATGTGACTAGGATTTAAATTTAAAAGGTAAGGCAAACACATGTACAAATTCAAATTTAAACTCTCCTAGCACTTGGAAAACTTTAGAATGAGTTAAGAATAGATTTTTGGTTGAAATGAATCTGTCTAATTGTTGTTCATATTTATTAGTTCTAGAAATACCTTTTTAGGCTAGGAAATAATTCTGAAAACTGATAAAATAAATTTAAATTAGCTCACATTAGAGGAGAAGTTTAAAAATATATTATTTAATATTTTAGATCAGAACCTATTCTATTTAGAAGATATGTCCTACTATTTAATATTAAAGTTCACTTTTAGGCATAGAAGATAAATCTTAAAAATATAGGAAATGCATAATTAGAAAATGATAAATGAAGTCTCCAAATTCAAAAACTTCAGTTTAGGATTTGGTAGAAGATCTGAAAACCTATTTGGAATAGGAAAATACCTTTTATACAAACTTTGTGGCTAAGAAGTGTAATAATTGAATATAAAGAATTTGTTCAAATGTGAACTTCATATATAGTGTGCAAATAGAAATCTGAACATAGAAGTTTGAAATAATATACATATGTTTAAAGGTGAATGTAGGCCAAAAACCAACACATGTAGAGTAACCACAACACTTAGAAATGTGAATGACTTTCATAGGTATGTATGTGTGGTTTGTATGAAGTGAAAATGTGAACTATGTCTTATGGATTGTTGTTTTCTTTTGCTATGTGTGTTGGCTTGAGTAGAACCTGCCCCAGAGCAAGTTCTCCCCTTCCAAGACCAAGACTTTCCATTCCCAGAGCAGCAGGAAGAAGGCAAGTGTCCTTGACTACTTTGATCCTATGCTAGGATGTGTAGATAGAATTATTTGCATTGTCAATTGAAATATGAAACCCATGCTAGGAAGTTTCCCTAGAATTGCATTACCTTGTTTCCTTGTAGCTTGGGTTGGGATTTATTTTATCATGTCATTTATTATTATGCTTATGCTTAGCCATGCTTAGAATGGGATAATTGGGATATGAGATCATCAATTTATTTACCTTACTCTTGAATGAGATATTATGAGTTATGTAGAGGTAGGGATTGAGGCAAGTTGGATGATTCGGTTGGTGCTGTGTGCACGAGACTCGGGTTTGTGTTTAGTACTTGCCTGGATCCTAAGGACCGGTTCATGGAGCATGTAACCTGGCTTTACCGTGCCAACCACATGTTGAGATGGGGCAGCTTGGCCAATTAATTAGGGGTATCCCCGGCGTAGTATGGGTGTGTTGGATGGTGCGGGTAGTAGGTGTCAGCTGGACTACCATATGAACCGCAAGGCTCAAGAGGGGGCCACTGCAGCGGGGTTGGAGCCTCTTGTATGCTGTTAGGGGTGAAACCTCAGTCGGCCCACGCTCGTTGGGAATCCCTTTGTAAAGGCTTCGTAGTGATCTCCTGGCTACACACCTGGGAAGTGTGAATGTGGTTCGTGGCCACTGGCATAATGGAGGTTCTTTTAGTCCACCCGGCAACGGGGGATGAAATCACTACATGTGGGTACAGTGGTGCAAACTCTGCAGAGTCAAAACTGTCATGACAGCCGTGCTCACGGTCAAGAGCGGCTTGGAGTTATTCATGATTAGAGGATGATGACTTTGGAAGTTGTGGATGTTAAGCGGGGAGCTTAACATTGGAAATTATGTTATGGTTATTGGATTATGATGATGGGTTGGGAGATTGGGACCATTTCACCTATGTAGTAATGTAGGTGCTTAATAAGCTAAGGTGATAGGTACTAATTGCGTAGTGCTTTAACCATGAGTTCAACCTCTCCTTGCTCTAGCCATGCATGACATAACTTTCCCACACTTGCTGAGTATCAACGGTACTCAAACTTGCATATTTGTTGGTTTAAATTGCTGCTCAGGTCAAGGGGATGATGTGGTGTTCAATGACCAAGACTTCAGACCCGAAGAAGGATTCAAGGTTCATGGAGTCCCTCGGGCAATGCCTGTGACGGAGCCCACAAGAATAATATTCCGCTGCTGTTTTGTTTACATATTATGGACTTATTATCGTCCATCGAGACACATGCTATGTAAGACTTATTTATATTCGACACCTGGCTTGTAATAAATGATGCTTCACTATTTGTCATCACATGTATGAGAAACTAATCCTGGCATACATGTGATATTCACTCGGTTGTTCTTCGGAGAAACCGGGTGTGACAGAAGTGGTATCAGAGCAAAGGTTGCCCGTAGGAACGTGGACCTAGGTAGAAATGAACGTATTTAAGGACCCTATTTTCTTAAAAACTATTTTACAAAGGTGTGTGTTGAAAAGTGTTATTTAATGGGTCACTTTATTAACCTTGCCCCAACTCTATTCAAAACATGATTTTTTAAAATCTTATCTAACTTGATATTAATTGCTTTATGTTTTAGATGGTTCGCATGATCCGCACCGCTCGCAAGTCCACCGGAGGGAGAGTTCCTGTAGTTGCCCTTGCCCTAAGAGAGGAGAATCGTCCGGTGATGTACCACTCCTACGGACTGGCAGTAGGAGGCTTGTTGCGCCGTCTACGACGTATGCTCCACGCTGCCGGCAATACGAGCAAGCTAATCATACACTATAGATCCACCGGGACCATCCGTGAGAAGCGGGAAGAATGGAGTTCAGAAATGAGGATTATCCATGAAGATCAGCTGCTCAAGATCCACCGCTCTCTAGCTTGTCGAGCGACACAGGTTGATGCCGAGAGGGATGTCACCTGGGAGGCCATCACCTGCCAAAGTTACATCTACCGTCGTCACCTGGACAGGACTGAGTACATGTATGTCCTCCAGCGTGAGAGTGGTACCGCGGAATACAAGTACCCGCCAGTGCAGCAGGGGACTTCCCATGAGCACATGGACCTGTGTTTGGAGGATGCTGCTATGCTCAGCACTCGACTACAGGAGTATCAGCAGGAGCTTCAGGATGTTCGTGACACCCTGAAGGAGACTGAGGCGTTGCTTCGAGCCAGCTTGAGGGCGAGAGAAAGGTGAGATGGGAATGAACTGTGTGTCACCGTGAATGACACATGGACTCCTGACTCCCCAGATCGCCGGGCGAGCAGGCGTCGCCGCACTTCTCCACCAGCAGCTTCCCCACCCAAAGCGGAGTCAGAGGGCAGCCGCAATAATGAGGAAGACCCCGAGGAGCCAGCTCAGTGATACGAGTCATGTAGAGTCCTTTCCCATAGTTCAGCAGGTTATCGAGTAGGCGAGTTAATACCTTAGTTAATGGTGTGTGACCTGAGTTGTGGAAGCCATGGGCATTTGTCCACAACCTCGTCTTCAGGTTGTTTTGCCTTGATGTGTGAACCCCTATGAATTAAGAGTGCGTTTATTTTTGCGTGAGACGTGAAACCCTCAGAAAATGTTAATATAATAAGACCCCATGAGTTTAAGTTTAAACAAGCAAATTGGGAATTTAATATGAAACGCTTTAAATTAACATTTGGTTGATCATGATAGATGGCCGGAAGAGGAAAGGGTCGTGGTGCCAACCCCGCCAACAACAACGATGAGGCTGGCAACCCTCATCTTTCTAGAGAACAAGACAGGGGTGGTCGCCGTGAAGGAGTTGATCCCATCCACCAAATGCTTGAAAATCAGAATCAGCTCATCCAGAGCCTAACTCAAGTGGTGGCCAACTTGCACCAAGTTCCACCTCCACAAGCTGCACCACGCCAACCAAGGTTGAGTGAGTTTCTAGGGACTCAACCTCCAAAGTTTACAAGTGCTGTTGAACATCTGGAGGCAGATGATTGGCTAAAGACCATTGAGAGCAAGATGAGGATCATACAATGCCAAGGGTATGAGAGGGTGCTGTTTGCCTCTCACCAATTGCATGGACCTGCTGCTGATTGGTGGACCGCTTACGTGGCCGCCCATCATGACCCTGAGAACATCACTTGGGAAGAGTTCAAGCGTAGTTTCCGCAACCATTACATACCAAGGGGTGAACTCAAAAACAAGAGAAAGGAGTTCTTGGGGCTGCAGCAAGGAAACATGACTGTGAGGGAATACCTCACTAAATTCACCCAACTATCCTGTTATGCACCACGGGACATCGAGACTGATTAGCAGAAACAGGACTGATTTGTGGAAGGAATTACAGCGGAAATGCATTGTGAAATGTCCTCCAACGAGTATGAAAGCTTCCTAAAGATGGTGGACAGAGCATTTGTTGTGGAGAGGAAGCTGAAGGCCTTAGAAAATGAAAACAAGAGGAAGGCGGGATGGTCACACCAAGCCTCGGGTAGCAACACACGTCCACGACTGATGCAACCAACCGCAGGGCAGACGAGCCGTGCTGTGGGTACAACCCAAATTTCAGGCCTCCATCAGCACCGGCACAGCCGCAGCGTCAGTTTGTACAGCAGCCTCGTCCCACATATCAACCTCGACCAGCAGTGCAAGGACCACAGAACCAATCCCAAGACAACAAAGGCCAGGCACCTAAGGTTGGGGTGCAATGCTTCAACTGTGACGAGGTGGGGCACTACGCACATAAGTGCCCAAAGAAGAAGCCCGTGCAGCCGCAACAGCAGAATGTGATGCGAGGACGGGTGAACCACGTGACCATGGAGGAGGCGCAAGAGGCACCCGACGTGGTAGTTGGTAAGTTTCCTGCCAATTTACACATTGCAACCCTGTCGTTCGATTCTGGTGCTACCCACTCGTTCATTCACCAAGGGTTTGTTAAGAAGCATGATCTAGCAACAACACAAATGAACCATATGCTAGCAGTAAACTCTCCAGGGGGAGAAATAAGGACAAGACAAGTGTGTCCCAAGGTGAATCTAGACATTAATGGGGTGGTATTTACTGCAAACCTCATAGTGATAGATTCACCAGGGATATATATTATTTTGGGTATGGATTGGTTGACCAAACATAAAGGAATCATACATTGTTCGACAAGAACGGTGGAACTAACTCACCCTAGTGGCACCAGAGTAGAGTTCATAACCATACAAGAGCCTAGGAGGGACATTAAACTCAATCAAGTTGAGGTGGAAGTGGAGGAGGTCAGGAACATCAGGGAATATCCAGACGTTTTTCCATAGGAGTTGCCAGGTATGCCTCCCGATCGTGAGGTGGAATTCGCGATTGAGCTTGTGCCTGGAACAACTCTGATATACAAGAGACCCTATGGGATGGACTCCAAACAGCTGGAAGAACTCAAGGAACATTTAAGTGAATTAACAGAGAAGGGGTACATTCGTCCTAGTTCCTCATCATGGGGAGCTCCAGTGATATTTGTGCCCAAGAAGGACGGAACCCAAAGGTTGTGCGTAGACTACCGTGCGTTGAATGAAGTAACCATCAAGAACAAGTACCCATTACCCCGCATTGAAGACTTGTTTGATCAGTTGAGGGGAGCTTGTGTGTTCTCAAAAATTGATCTCAGGTCGGGATACCACCAACTTAAGATAAGACAAACTGATATTCCAAAGACAGCTTTCGTATCTCGGTACGGACTGTATGAATACACCGTCATGCCTTTCGGGCTAACTAATGCCCCGGCATACTTCATGTATCTCATGAACAAGGTATTCATGCAATATCTGGACAAATTTGTGGTGGTTTTCATTGATGACATTCTCGTCTTTTCCAAAGATGAAGAAGAACATGAGAGGCATTTAAGGTTGGTGTTGCAAAAGCTAAGAGAACACCAACTATATGCCAAGTTGAGCAAGTGTGAGTTTTGGCTGAAGAGAGTTCCCTTCTTAGGACATATAATCTCAGAGGGAGAAATCTCTAGAAGTGGAAGACCCCTGAGAATGTCGGGGAAGTTCAAAGCTTCTTAGGATTGGCTGGGTATTATCGACGGTTTATTGAGGGTTTCTCCAAGATCTCGAGACCCCTCACCAAATTGTTAGAGAAGGGAATCACATTCACATGGACACCGCAGTGCAAGACGAGTTTTCAAGAATTAAAGAAAATATTGACAACAGCCCAGTGCTAGTTATGCCAGACATGCAGAAGAACTTTTCGGTGTACTGCGATGCCTCTGGACACGGGTTCGGATGTGTTCTCATGCAAGAGGGGCATGTCGTGGCTTATGCGTCCCGGCAGCTCCAGAAACACGAGAAGAACTATCCTACACATTACTTAGAGCTAGCTGCAGTGGTACACGCGTTGAAGATTTGGCGGCATTACTTGATGGGGAAGAGGACAGAGATATATACGGATCATAAGAGCTTAAAGTATATTTTCACACAGCCAGATCTCAACCTCAGACAAAGGAGATGGTTAGAGCTGATCAACGACTTTGATGTGGGCATCAACTATCATCCTGGGAAAGCGAACATCGTGGCCGATGCTCTAAGCCGAAAAGTGCAGGTCAATAGGTTGAGCTTGAAGGACATGCCTACAGAATTGAAGGAAGAGGTTATAAAACTCAATCTATGTCTGGTGAATAGTGGTGAAGCCATCGCCATGGAAGTGGACTCCACGTTAGAGCAAGACATACGCGATGGTCAAAAGAATGATGAGAAGATACAAGAAATCAGAGAACTCATCAAGGATAATAAAGCCCCTGGTTTCAGAGAGGATGAACAAGGTACAGTGTCACACGGGAAAAGAATCTGTGTGCCTGAAGCGAAGGAGATCCGTGAATTGATTTTGAAGGAAGCTCATGATTCCGACTATTCCATTCATCCTGGGAGTACGAAGATGTATCATGACCTCAAGAGCAGGTATTGGTGGTATGGCATGAAGCGAGATGTCGCGGAACATGTTGCCCTATGTGACACATGTCAGTTGGTGAAAGCAGAACATCAACGACCCGCGGGATTATTGCAACCACTCAAAGTGCCAGAATGGAAATGGGAAGAAATCGGTATGGATTTCATAGTGGGACTACCTAGGACCCAATCAGGATATGATTCGATATGGGTCATCATCGACAGGCTAACCAAGGTAGCTCATTTCATCCCCGTGAAAGAAAGCTACAGCGGAACCAAATTGCCAGAATTGCACATGTCAAGGATCGTGTGTTTCCATGGAGTGCCAAATAAGATAGTATCAGATCGAGGGACACAGTTCACCTCAAGGTTCTGGCAGAAGTTACATGAAACCATGGGAACTCATCTGAATTTTAGTTCTGCCTATCATCCCCAGACTGACGGGAAGACGGAAAGAACCAATCATATCGTTGAGGATATGCTGAGAGCGTGTGCGCTCAAGAACAATAGGAGTTGGGATAAGAACTTACCGTATGCGGAGTTCTCCTATAACAACAGCTATCAGGCTAGTATGAAGATGTCACCATTTGAGGCTTTGTATGGGAGGAAGTGCAGAACTCCCCTATTTTGGAACCAAACGGGGGAAAGTAAAGTGTTTGGGCCCGAGGTACTACAAGAAGCTGAGGCGAAAGTGAGGGAAATTCGCAACAACCTGAGGATAGCACAGACCCGACAAAAGAGTTATGCTGATGTACGGAGAAGAGAGCTTATTTTCATTGTGGGAGACTATGTTTATCTCAAGGTGTCACCTATCCGAGGACTTCGTCGGTTCAAGGTGAAAGGGAAGTTATCACCTCGATACATCGGACCCTTTCAGGTTCTGGAAAGGAAAGGCGAAGTGGCATATTAACTAGAACTACCGGCTCGCCTATCAGATGTGCATGACGTATTCCATGTGTCACAGCTCAAGAAATGTCTGAGGACGCCTGAAGAGATGTTACCCATGAATGAGGTTCACGTAGGAGAGGATTTGTCTTATGCCGAGCAACCGGTCAAGATTTTGGAGACAATGGAACGCCTCACCAGGAATAAAAGAATCCGGATCTGCAAGGTGCAGTGGAAGCATCACTCGAAGGAGGAGGCCACATGGGAGCAAGAAGACGAGCTTAAGGCACAGTTTCCGGAATTGTTTTCTTAGAACCACCAATCTCGAGGACGAGATTTCTTTTAAGGGGGGTAGAGATGTAACACCCCAAAAATCTGTTAACAGGGGAATTTAAAAATTTTTGGACGTATTGCATGTGGTGCAGAAATTCAAATTCAAATTGGAATTTAAATTCAAACCAAAACAGAAACGAAATGGAAAAAGAAAAACCCCACCGGCCAGCGGGCCGAAACCCACCAGCCGGCCCACTCTCCCCGCGCCAGCCCCGAACCCGTGACCCTCTCTTCCTCTCACTGACACGCGGGGCTCGCATGTCATCCCCCACCTCCCGCGCGCTCGGCCGACACCGGGACTCTCCTCTCCCCCGAATCCAAACAACCTCCGAAAACCGCGCCAACAGCCCGATCTTTGGCCCCGGACGCTGCTATTTAACCAAGTCGATCCTCCGCCACCTCCCCTCGTCAAATTCCCGCACATAAACTCGCCGAATTCCCCAGCGCACTCCAATTTTCTCTCCGGTGAGAACCGAAACTCCGATCACCCTTTTCTCTCGATCCTTGCTCGGGTTTTCTGATCTAACGCGCCAATCATGTTCCACCGCCTCCGGGGAATCACGTAGGTGCAGAAAACTCGGTGTTTTGCACCCTAGACGCAGCTCCGGCGAGCACCGCCGCTATTTCATCTCGGACCTTGCCGCCGACCGTCTTCCAGGACCTCCGGGCTCAAGAAAAACGACGAGGTGAGATCCCTGATCTCCCCTCTACCGTTCTATGCCATGAAATCCAAGTTTTAGGAGGTATAGATGTAAATCCGAAGATCTCCGGCGAGATCGCCGCCTTCCGCCGCCGCGCGCCGCCGGGCAGCGCTGCCCTTGCACGGCCAGGGCGACGTGGCTCCCTGAGGCCCGTCCATTTTAAATCGTGCGGTTCCTATTAGATCAAACCGTACCGCTTCGCGTTATAATCTCAGCTGTCTATTTTAAATTGGACGGTCCACATCAGCCCCGCGTTATAAAGGCCGGGATTCTTACGTGCTACCCCCTGGGGATTTAAGAAAATACGAGCTAGCCCCGGAAACTTCTGATCTAGCCCCGGAAACTTCTGATCTAGCCCCTGGAACTTCAGAAATTCGTGTAAATTCATTTAAAAATCAGTTTTAGCCACTGGACTTAATAAAAAAATTGCAAAACCCCTCTGTTTTGTGTAGTTAGACCCTGGAAATTTGTAAAATAATAAATTAGACCGTGTAGTAGGGTGGATTTATTTTTTTTTGACCCTATATGGTATTAAATTCAGAAATTTGAATATGTGACTAGGATTTAAATTGAAAAGGTAAGGCAAACACATGTACAAATTCAAATTTAAACTCTCCTAGCACTTGGAAAATTTTAGAATGAGTTAAGAATAGATTTTTGGTTGAAATGAATCTGTCAAATTGTTGTTCATATTTATTAGTTCTAGAAACACCTTTTTAGGCTAGGAAATAAGTATGAAAATGATAAAATAAATTTAAATTAGCTACATAGAGGAGAAGTTTAAAAATATATTATTTAATATTTTAGATCAGAACCGATTCTATTTAGAAGATATGCCCTACTATTTAATATAAAAACTCACTTTTAGGCATAGAAGATAAATCTGAAAAATATAGGAAATGCATAATTAGAAAATGATAAATGAAGTCTCCAAATTCAAAAACTTCAGTTTAGGATTTGGTAGAAGATCTGAAAACCTATTTGGAATAGGAAAATACCTTTTATACAAACTTTGTGGCTAAGAAGTGTAATAACTGAATATAAAGAATTTGTTCAAATTGGAACTTCATATATAGTGTGCAAATAGAAATCTGAACATAGAAGTTAGAAATAATATACATATGTTTAAAGGTGAATGTAGGCCAAAAACCAACACATGTAGAGTAACCACAACACTTAGAAATGTGAATGACTTTCATAGGTATGTATGTGTGGTTTGTATGAAGTGAAAATGTGAACTATGTCTTATGGATTGTTGTTTTCTTTTGCTATATGTGTTGGCTTGAGTAGAACCTGCCCCAGAGCAAGTTCTCCCCTTCCAAGACCAAGACTTTCCATTCCCAGAGCAGCAGGAAGAAGGCAAGTGTCCTTGACCACTTTGATCCTATGCTAGGATGTGTAGATAGAATTATTTGCATTGTCAATTGAAATATGAAACCCATGCTAGGAAGTTTCCCTAGAATTGCATTACCTTGTTTCCTTGTAGCTTGGGTTGGGATTTATTTTATCATGTCATTTATTATTATGCTTGTGCTTAGCCATACTTAGAATGGGATAATTGGGATATGAGATCATCAATTTATTTACCTTACTCTTGAATGAGATATTATGAGTTATGTAGAGGTAGGGATCGAGGCAAGTTGGATGATTTGGTTGGTGCTGGGTGCACGAGACTCGGTTTGTGTTTAGTACTTGCCTGGATCCTAAGGACCGGTTCATGGAGCATGTAACCAGGCTTTACCGTGCCAACCACATGTCGAGATGGGGCAGCTTGGCCAATTAATTAGGGGTATCCCCGGCGTAGTATGGGTGTGTTGGATGGTGCGGGGAGTAGGTGTCAGCTGGACTACCATATGAACCGCAAGGCTCAAGAGGGGGCCACTGCAGCGGGGTTGGAGCCTCTTGTATGCTGTTAGGGGTGAAACCTCAGTGCGCCCACGCTCGTCGGGAATCCCTTTGTAAAGGCTTCGTAGTGATCTCCTGGCTACACACCTAGGAAGTGTGAATGTGGTTCGTGGCCACTGCCATAATGGAGGTTCTTTTAGTCCACCCGGCAACCGGGGATGAAATCACTACATGTGGGTACAGTGGTGCAAACTCTGCAGGTCAAAACTGTCATGACAGCCGTGCTCACGGTCAAGAGCGGCTTGGACTTATTCATGATTAGAGGATGATGACTTTGGAAGTTGTGGATGTTAAGCGGGGAGCTTAACATTGGAAATGATGTTATGGTTATTTGATTATGATGATGGGTTGGGAGATTGGGACCATTTCACCTATGTAGTAATGTAGGTGCTTAATAAGCTAAGGTGATAGGTACTAATTGCGTAGTGCTTTAACCATGAGTTCAACCTCTCCTTGCTCTAGCCATGCATGAAATAACTTTCCCACACTTGCTGAGTACCAACGGTACTCAAACTTGCATATTTGTTGGTTTAAATTGCTGCTCAGGTCAAGGGGATGATGTGGTATTCAATGACCAAGACTTCGGACCCGAAGAAGGATTCTAGGTTCATGGAGTCCCCCGGGCAACGCCTGTGACGGAGCCCACAAGAATAATATTCCTCTGCTGTTTTGTTTACATATTATGAACTTATTATCGTCCATCGAGACGCATGCTATGTAAGACTTATTTATATTCGACACCTGGCTTGTAATAAATGATGCTTCACTATTTGTCATCACATGTATGAGAAACTGATCCTGGCATACATGTGATATTCACTCGGTTGTTCTTCGGAGAAACCGGGTGTGACAGCACGGCGATCTGAGACCATCACCGGGTGCGCCGAGTCTTCCTTGACGCCCTCGCACCGGTTCCAGACCCTGATCAACCCTTCCCGAGCTCCACCGCAACGTTCTTTCATTCCCCGGTTCAGCTCAAGCCGCCGTCACGGGGACGAGCCGTCCAGCCACCACAGCCCGCCGTTCTCTGAGCTGTGAATAGCAAAAAGGTTCGCCTTCAGTCCCTCTTTCATTTCCGCAAGCCCCAGCAGCATGACATAAACTAACCATGCCGGAATTTCACGATTTTGCGATGGTATACAAAAGGGATGCCCGGACCGATTCACAAAATTGTAACACATACCGCACCACTCATTCTCTCACAAAGGGAAGCACTTCTAGGTGTCCGTGTGAGTCCATAGGAGTCGAAACCACGAAGAACTATTGCGGAAGCCACTGTTCTTCGAGTTTTAGAAGAATTTCCGATTTGTGGCCTAGGTCACACGGTGACAGCCCAGTACAGCCATTTCCGAGCTCCATGAAGATCATGTCGATCTTTCCTAGGGTCCACTGATTCTCTACGGCCTTTTGTTCAATCGTTTGGTGTGCTAGGAAGGCCGGCCAACACGGCCGAAGTTCTTCCGAAGACACAGCGCGTCGCCGGCCGTATTCCGGTGATTGTCATGATGAGCTGAGCCCAGCATCGTGTTCCCCGGATAGAATTAGGCAGAGGCGGCCAAAATCATGGAGTTTGGCGCACGGCAGAAGCCATCTGGCGAGCACTCTGGCGAGGGGGGCGGCGGCCGAGCGCGGGAGGCTGGAGGTAGATGAAGCCCCCGGTCCCACGTGTCAGCGGCCGATATTTTAGATCCCGGGATCTGCTGTGGCACCGGATCGGGTGTGGCTGCGCGCGAAGGATTCCATAGCCCCGTGTGTCGACCACTGAGAAGTTGACATGTAGCCCGGTCCCACGCGCAGCAGTTTAAACTTTTTCCCGATTTTCAGATTTAGTTCAAACTTCAAACGCACATAACTTTGGCTAGGCAGCTCCAAATCGAATGAACCAAAATTTGTCGGATTCAGCTCTCTGAGTACTATCCAGAAAATGAAGTTTAACTTCATGAAAATCCTTATTTCTCCAGAATTAATTCTTCAAATTTCAAAATGGTTAGAATTTTAACTGGAGAAGCCTTTGGAGGAAAATTCTGAAATTTTTCTGGGATGTTCACCTAAATATCCCGGAGCCACTATAAAAATTTCAGATCCTTTTGAGCTCATTTGATCCACCTAATATTGTGATTAATAAAACTGTTCCAGAGAAAATAGAAAATGTGCAGAAACATTTTCAGAAATTCTATGAAATTGTTTAGATCATATCTTTAGCTAGGAACCTTCAAATTATGTGAGACCAACTCCATCAGAAAGTCATGGCTTGCTCCATGAAAATCCCTAGAACACCCTAGAAGCTCCAATTAAGGTCAAGTACATAATTATTTGTAGAGTGCTCAAATGAGTTTGCTGCAAATGAAAATTGGCCAAGTCTCTGTTTAGGTTGTAACAAAACCACAGTAAAAATTTCAGAGTCATTAGGTCTGTCTAGTAAGACTTATAATTTTCACAAGTTTAAGTTCAATTCAAATGCATTTAATTGATACATTACATGTTATCTCATGTAGTCGCTAAGTTTGAGGAGGAGCCTGAAGTCTTAGACTTCGTCACTCCGTAAGAGCAGCTAGCCTATGACCAAGAGCAGCAAGGCAAGCTCCGGTTTGCATTAACCTTTTTATAAAATTTTTATTTTTTTGAAGAACTTATTTGAGCACCACTTACTTCTTGCATTAGAGTCTTGTTTGAAACCCAATTGCATAGCTAAGAAAACCATGGTTTGGGATTAGGATTGAAAACTCCGTTTAGCTACTGCAATGCTAAGATAGAGTAGGATTCGGTACAAGTCGAGTAGTTGGAACTACTCGCGAGAATAGGCTAGAGGCACATCGCTCGGGTAAAAATAGCAAATGAAACACATGGCAAGAAAAATGAGACCGAGCGGAGAGTAAGGGCAGCAGGACTTTGGGGCCTGGGTGCTATAGCTCCGCTTGTGTTGATTGAGAACCGAGCCGTGTGCGGGCCTGTTGAACAAGCTAGAACAGTACCAAAGACCTACCGGCTATATGGGAACCGGGAAACCGATGTAACTCGGGTAGCTGGGTATTGAGGCATTGCCTGTCGTTCAGAGGGTAGGTTGACAGCTCGAGGTGTAAATCGGCTGGTGGCACTGTGGATGCGCGCGCAGAGACCTCTTGCTCGGGATGATAGGACCGGTTCAATATTTGGCTGACGGGTGAAAGGTGGTTGCGTACGACGTCCGTGATGGTTGCTGTAGGCAACATCGAGTACGGGCGTACGTGACGGGTTATTCGGGTAACCCTGCAGGTGTAAATCGATTATAATCGCCGTCCCTCGCAGTCAGTGAGTACCCCTTGTTCACTATACCATGACGTAGAAAGAACAGGCTAGATTCATGTTAAAAGTTTGCTGATTTGAAAGATATACCTTGCTTGTTAATATATTGTTGTAATTTAGAGCTAATTGAAGTTCTTTTCAACTTTGGGCAAAGTACATGAGAGAAATGTGTTTCTTGTTTGATTGTGGCTCTCTCATGTGCCTTAGCGTAAGGTTCTCCACAACCTGCTGCTAAAACTTGAAAGTAAGGTTCCACTAATTAGGCAAGTCCTTTGCAACTTATTTTACCTCATGCAACCTATCAACCTTCATGTAGATGTTTCATGTATAGGAGAGACGGGTCAGTCTTGCTGAGCCATCGTGCTCACTGCTTGTGTTTGAAGCTTTTGCAGGGGTCTATGAGGAAGGGACTCCCGATGAGGAGACGGAACCCCAGGAGGGGAACCCCGTCGAGTGGGAGTTGTGCACGCCGCCGTATTAGTGTGTGTGCGTGCTAGCGGGGACACGTTCACAGGCTGAACGTGAACTCGATGCGTAGTCTATGCCCGTGAGTGTAGACTGAACATATTTTGTTGTAAAAATGTCCATACACTGGTTTATGTAATAAAACTTTGCTTCCGCTTTGTACCTTTGATGTGTGTTATCCGGTGCTGTGCAATGCAGTACCCCTCAGCGTGATCCTGGCTCGACAAGGCCGATGGGGTCGTGTCAGCGTGGTATCAGAGCTCGCTTGAGGTTTAACACACTACAAAGGTCATCTTTTTCAAAAATCCAGAGATGAACGAGTTTGTAGCCCATATAAGGATGTTATTTGCGTATAGAAAGTGGCATACTAAGCTATTTGCTTATGTCGGAAAATCGTGCATCTCGGGACGCTTTATGTCTTGGGGGGTGCACGTAAGCGCTGTCCACCAGTGCGCACAAGCTGAAGGGTGGAGCCCCACGAGTGGCAGGTAACACGACTCGCTTTAATATCCTCTTCGACTCTTCATGTCATTTGGGGTATTCGAGCAACGTCTGTCCCTGGCATGATTTGGGCAATTTGGGAGACCCCTTCACGTGGTCAGTAACGTGAACACATAGCTCAAGGCAAGTTTGGCTTGAGAACATCCGGGCGAGTGATGACGGCCGGGTGTACGAACTGTATGAATACCGGGCTCGGTGTGCAGCCGAGTCTGACGATTGTGTGAGTTATCTGCAGGTACCACAACCACGAAACGGTAGACGTGTAGCATCCGTGTGCGAGTGACGCTTAGTGCCACTGAATTAACGAAGCCGGCTAAGTCTTGTATAGGTTTTTCTTTGTGAGGACGTAGTACCGACATGATCTGGTGACGCATCGACGTCACACTCCACTAAATGAACAACTTCATTGTAAAACTTGAAAGTTTTAATCCAGAGTACTAAAACTTGATGTAACTCCTTCCCTTAAATAAGGATATTCAAAGTTAACAAGTTTTCAACTTATAGGATACTAAGGACAGAGTCCCCTGTTTTCAGCTGAATTTAGGTGGGAGTTAATCAGAGGTTAGAGGCTGAGTTCTTTCGAGGTTGGGGTCATATGATACATTTCTGGAAAGATTTGGAAGATCTTTACAACTTTTCTGTTGAGGTCCAGAGGTGTTTCATCCCTTAACCAATCGAAACATGCAGTAGAGTTGAAACTGTCCAGAAAACAGGGCAGAGCAAACACTCTCTGTAACTCTCTGTAAATTGAGCATAACTTCCTGCATAAAAATCCACAAATAGAAAATGAGGTAGTTCTGAAAAGTTTAAGAGATGGGTTACAACTTTGTAACAGAAAGTTTTGTCAGATTGGGAGTAGAATTAACTGGAATTCTTGGATCAAATCAGTATCTAAAGCAGGAAGGTGCTGTCCAATTTTCTCCAGAAATTCTATCAACTTTGACATCTCATAACTTTTGAACCAGGACAGATCTTAGGCCAAGAAAATACTTTATGGAAAGCTATTGAAGTTATCCTTAACTTTTATGTTGAGCTCCGGAATTGGTTTTGCCTTTAGCATGGTCTAAATCAGGTTGAAATGGAAACTGGTCAGGGCTGTCATAGTGGACAGCAGATCAGCAGTCAAATTTGTTTAAGTTTGAACTATGTTTCCGAGTTTTATGAGTTCAATGACATGTTTTATGTTATGACTCAATGGTTTACTGTTCAAATATATATTTGACATTTCTCTAATATGTTTTTATAGATAACAGCGGATAGACAGTTGGAGAACGGGTGGGTGGTGTCCCACTGTTCTCACCACAGCGGCTATCCGTGAGTATTGAGGTAAATGCTTCAATATTTCGGGTATACCAAGAGGCCGCAGTACTTCGCCAAGGAAGAACGCGAGGAGGGGAACAAAACGTGGACGATCTATGTCGAAGTTCCTGCAGGGCCTACGCCACCTGGTTGGGCGCCGTTCAACGTTACGGTGAGAGGTAGACAGCCGGAAGAAATGTGGCAAGTGGCAGCCCGCGACACTATGTCGCGTTTCTGCCAACTACACGTGAGAGCTATGGAGAGCACTCCATACGCGCTCGTTCCGGTGGAGGGACGGGATAATCACGTGTGGGAAGGGAGGTACATGGAGGCAACAGATCCGGGTTTGCTAAGGTACAGTCCCGCGGAGGCAAACCTCAGTCTCCAATTGAGGGCGGGAAAGGCCGTGATGGACAGCCAAGCTGTTCATACGGAATGTCTCGCCATGAGGCTCAAGGAGAGCAACAGCCGTAGAGATCATTTCGAGAGTGCTCACAGCGCACTGCGCAATGTTCTCCTTTCTACGATTAAGCGACTGAATGAACAGTATAATTAGTTGCATCGTCTGAAGAAGGCAAAGAAGAAAAGCTGTGTCGACATCACGGCTTTGCAACAACAGGTGCAGGCTCTGACCCAGCAGAACGAGGTCCTTACTTAATAGCGGGACGACGCTATTGAGGAGGGGCAAGGCTGGGAAAAGGACTACAACCAAGCCATGGACGAGGTGCACGCGTTGCAGGACCTCGTACCTCCGGTAATGGGCATACCGGTGGTAGGCGTCGTACCCGTGGTCTTGGGTCTTCCGACAATGGGAGAACCCGAGCCGGAAGGGGAGGTTGTGGACCCAGAGACACCAGCAGAGGTACCGGAGGAAGACGACCCACAGGAGGTCGAGTTGTACTCCGAGTAGGGGGTTACTGTTGCCATGTAGGGCAGCAAGGGTGATGTAACCCAAACTTTTGTAATCGATGGCATGTCGTGTAGACAGTAGTGCATGTATAGGTAGTGACGACATGAGCACGACTTCTCGGGGATCTGAGACTAATGTATCTTGTATAAAGTCTATGCTTTATCAATATATGTGAATGTTGTGCAAATTATTTATGCGTCACTTCAATACCTACTGTTTCATATGGAATTTTATGTATGACGTGCTGATCGCTGCTGTTTTGAATTTCAGAATGACTCGTACTCGTGCCAACCCGGACGTTGGGGGTTCCAGTCAGGGGGGAGAAACCTCCCAACAACCTCCCGAGGACTCCTCGGGACAGCAACAGCAGCAGCAGCAACAGCAACAACCGCCACCACCAACGGTTACTTTGGCTGACATTGTGGCAGCAATGGCGGGCTCTCATCAGGAGCACATGGAGTTGCTGCAAACCCTCATTGAGAATACGTCTCGACCAGAGAGGCCTCAAGATCGTGAGGAGCGCCAACAAAGCTCCTACTCCGATTTTCTGGCTACTCATCCGTCGGTATTCTCAAGGGCGGATGAACCCCTCGATGCGTACAACTAGCTCCGCACGATGGAGATGAAGTTCGGGCTGCTTCAAGTGACTGAGCAGTGCAAGACTCAGTTCACGGTCCAACAACTTCAAGGATCCGCGAGCGCTTGGTGGGCGAACTACTGTGCTTCGCAACCCACCGAGCGAGTTATGACCTGGACGGAATTCAGGACGGCCTTCAGGGCCTATCACATACTGCCGGGTATCATGAAGAGGAAGACGCAAGAGTTCCTACGCCTGCAACAAGGAAGCCGGAACGCGCTGGAATATTCCAGGGCGTTCAATGATCTTGCGCTCTACGCTTCTTATCACGCCGATACCAAGGAGAAGCGGCGGGATCATTTCTACCAGGGGCTTAACCCGCTCCTGAAGGACAAATTGGCGATGTTTAATCGCGGCAACCTCTATGATATAATTAATGCTGCGATTGTTCAGGAGGACTCCGGCAAGGAGTTAGTGGTGGCGGAAAGGAAGCGAAGTGCGCCGCAAAGCAGTGGAGAAGGGGGTGGTCCTTCTCAAAAATACCGGATGGTGAATCTCAGACCATCGGGTCCACGCTGGTAGCCACCACAGAGGTCGATGTCATTCCGCAGTCGGCCATATTCTCCACCGGCATTCCGGCCGGCACTGCCAGTACCACCTCTGCAGCAACAACGACAGTGGGCGATGCCGCGTGCGTATGCACCTCAGCAGCGCATGCCTGGCTTTCGTCCCCCAAGCACCGGACAAGCAGCAGCCACATGCTACATGTGTGGTTGTCCGGGACACTTCGCCAGCAGTTGTCCGGAGAGGCAAGGCGGCGGAGTCGCACCACAACTTCCGGGGAGGAATCAGCCCCGGAACCCCACTAATGCGCGGCGGGCAAACCCTAGGCCCGGCACCGTCCACCAACTTGCCATAGAGGACGTGCCGGATGGAGAGCCAATCCTTGCAGGTATGTTACAACACCACCAGAATCCCGCTATAGTATTATTTGATTCAGGCGCCACGCACAATTTTATTAGCCAAGCTTTCATTGCTAAACACCGCTTGCAAATACTACCCACCGATAGTCCATACTTGATTTGTTCAACGGGTGGGAAGGTTTCAGCAAGCATGATGGTCCCAAAAACGACATTATGCTTAGAGGGTAGAGTATACCCTACGTCTCTCATAATTTTAGAGGGACAGAAGGTCGATGTCATCTTAGGGATGTCGTGGTTAACCTGCCACGGCGCTGTTTTAGACACCGTCCTCCGAGTCGTGCATTTACACCAAGAAATGCACGAATGACATTCCTTATTTCTGGACAGTCCAGAAATAAAACTTCCAAGTGTATATCAATCCACAACCATCAGATTGGAAGACATTCCAGTGGTCTGAGAGTTCCCTGACATGTTCCTGGATGATTTACCGGGGATGCCGCCCGACAGAGAGGTGGAGTTCAAGATTGAACTTGTGCCGGGAACCATGCCAATATCCCAAAGGTCGTATAAGATGGCACCCAAGGAGTTTGCTGAACTGAAGACCCAGCTAACGGAACTACTGGAAATGGGTTTAATTAGGCCAAGTTCCTCGCCATGGGGCTGTTCGGCATTATTTGTGAAGAAGAAAGACGAGGCGTTGCGGCTTTGCGTGGACTATCGTCCATTAAACGCCGTAACCATCAAGAACAAGTACCCGTTGCCACGGATCGACATGTTGTTTGATCAGTTGGCCGAAGCAAAGATCTTTCCAAGATGGATTTAAGATCCGGGTACCACCAGATTAAAATACGGGCTGAGGATATTCCGAAGACGGCTTTCTCGACGAGGTACGGACTTTATGAGTACCTGGTCATGTCCTTCGGCCTCACCATTGCTCCAGCTCATTTCATGTATTTGATGAACTCGGTATTCATGCCGAAGCTGGACAAGTTTGTCGTGGTCTTCATCGACGACATATTGGTATATTCCAAGTCGGAGGAAGAACACAAGAAGCATCTGCGTATAGTCTTGCAACGGCTGCGGGATCACAAACTATACGCGAAATTCAGCAAGTGCGAGTTCTAGATACAGCAAGTGCCTTTTCTCAGGCATATCATCTCAGCGGAGGGCATCGCTGTAGACCCGAGAAAGATCACACAAGTGCTGAATTGGAAATCCCCCAGAACTGTTCACGAGGTACGGAGTTTCCTCGGACTCGCGGGATATTATCAGAGGTTCATTCCGAACTTCTCGAAGATTGCCAAGCCTATGATGGAGCTGCTGAAGAAGGCTACCAAATATGTTTGGAGTCCAACATGTGAAGCAGAGTTCAAGGCATTAGTGAAACACCTAACATCATCACCGGTTTTGGCGCAGCCAGACACAACAAAACCGTTCGATGTGTACTGCGATGCATCCGGCATTGGGCTCGGATGTGTGCTGCTGAAAGACCAAAGGGTGGTCGCGTATGGGTCACGGCAGCTAAGAAACCATGAGCGGAATTATCCAACTCACGACTTGGAGCTTGTTTCCGTGGTACTTGCACTTAAAATGTGGAGGCACTACCTACTCGGTAACCTCGTACATTTGTATACCGACCACAAAAGCCTCAAGTACATATTCACTTAGAAAGAGCTGAACATGAGGCAGCTAAGATGGTTAGAGTTGATAAAGGATTATGAAATAGAGATCCATTATCACCCCGGCAAGGCAAACGTAGTGGCGGATGCGCTGAGTCGCAAGTCACACGTCAACAACCTGACCATCACACCGTTGGAGGAGAGCGAACCACCACTGCATGTGATTCCACATGGAGCTCTCTACAACTTAGCTTTGATCCCCACCGTCCATGAAGAGATAGCGGCAGCTCAGAAACATGACAAGGGCATGTTGCATTTGCGGATACGTATAGACAGTGGGGAACTGAATTGTTTCCGGAAAGATGAACACGGCGTCCTATGGTTCAAAGACCGGATCGTCGTACCCTGTAACCCAGAGTTAGGGAAGAAAATCTTTGATGAGGCTCACTTAACAAATTTTTCTATTCACCCCGGCAGCAACAAAATGTATCAAGAACTCAGAAGCAAGTTTTGGTGGACACGGATGAAGCGGGAGATCGCAAAGTACGTGTCCGAGTGTGATACATGTCGAAGGGTGAAGGCAAATCATATGCGGAAACCGGGACTGCTACAACCACTGGGCGTTCCTGCCTGGAAGTGGGAGGATGTGAACATGGAATTCATTGTCGGGTTACCCACCACTTTTCAGAAACATGATTCTGTGTGGGTGATCGTTGACTGGCCCACCAAAGTTGCCCATTTCATCCCGGTTAACACCAACTACAACGCCAAGAAGTACGCTGAACTGTACATCTCACGGATCCTATGCTTGTACGGCGTACCCCATACCATCATATCGGATCGGGGCACTTTATTTGTGTCCTGTTTTTGGGAGCAGCTACATGCTGCATTGGGGATGAAGCTGATCTGTAGTTCAGCATACCACCCGCAGATGGATGGACAAACTGAGCGGGTAAATCAAATTTTAGAAGATATGCTATGAGCTTGCGCTATTAATCACGGTAAGAATTGGGATGATCACTTACCTTTGGACGAGTTCTCGTACAACAATGGGTACCAAACCAGCATCAAGATGGCGCCTTACGAGGCGCTATACGGGAGAAATGCCGCACACCACTGAATTGGTGTGAGTCTGGCAAAAGGGTTACCTTCGGGATTGATCTTGTCAACAACGCGGAGGAAAAGGTTCGGCTGATTCAAGCGAACCTAAAAGCCGCTCAATCCCGACAGAAACAATATGCGGACCGGAGAAGACGCCCATTACAGTTCGAAATCGGGGATCATGTGTACCTATGTGTGTGTCCAATGAAGGGCGTAAATAGATTCGGGGTGAGAGGAAAGTTGGCACCCCGATTCATCGGTCCATTCCAGATTACCGAAAGATGTGGATCAGTAGCATACCGGCTGAATTTACCAGAATCACTCTCCGGTGTGCACGACGTCTTTCACATCTCCCAGCTGAGGAAGTGTCTCAAGCTATCAACTACCATTCAGCTGGAGGATATAGAGGAACTGAAACCGGATCTCACGTATCGGGAGGAACTGGTTCAGATTATCAATGAAAAGGCCCGAACCACACGCAACCGTACATTGTGGTTCTACAAATTTCTATAGAGTAATCACTCTGTAGACGAAGCGACATGGGAGAGCGAAGGGTTTCTTCGCGTGAACTATCCCGACTTTTTCACGTCGCATATACGGTAAATTTTCCACCGTCCTCTCTCTCATTTTCACCTTATAATCTCAGGACGAGATTCTTTTAAGGGGGGAGGAATGTAAGGGCCTACGTTTTTGGCACATATTCAAAGTGTTCATCACTACACACACCCTTCATTTGAAGAAACTTGATGAACACATTTGAAGAGCAAGTAACTACCATCAACATGCTCATTAGAGAATAAACTCACAAAATGCAAAAGTGGCATTTCCCACATGCAACATCTAGGGGCTGAGCATATGAAAAACTCCAATACCTTGCTAGGAAGGCTCATGCCAAAATTCACCCAAATCCAAAACCTTTTGAGGTCTTTTTGGATATAACTAGAAAGAGGGTGCTTTGAACTCAAATTCAAATTCAAACTATTACCATCCCATGAATTCAAAAGTGGGAGGCATATTATTACTCAGCACATTTTTGTGAGCTCACACACCAATTTTCACTCCATTTGGAGTTGATCTTGACATGAGCTAAGTATAGCAAATTCAAACTTTATTTGAATTTCAAACTGCATATGTGCTGAAATTTAGTCAAACACTCCATAATTTGAATTCTACCAATTCCAAATGGCCATGTGGTAGATAATTCAAATCCTAGAGGGTATTAGGGGGATTACTGTTTGGAGCAGTAGAGGAAAGTTAATTTCAGAGGTTAAAACTCGGGTGGGACCCACATGTCAGCTGCACAGTTCAAAGAACCAACTGAGGACACCGAGTACTGGGGTCTCGGGCTCTCGCCACGGTCGCCACCGCGCCAGGCCGCCGAGGCCAGCAACTGCTTGCCGCCCACGCCGCTGAACCGCCTCCCTGGGCACTTATATAGGCGCCCGAGCCTTCCCCAGTGTTTCTCACCGCAGCCCCAACGCGCTCTCACCCAGTAAACCGAAACACCTCGCCGCTCGGCTGAGCTCTCGGTCCCTCGTCGCCCTGCCGATCCTGTGGTTTGCACGGCGATCTGAGACCATCACCGGGTGCGCCGAGTCTTCCTTGACGCCCTCGCACCGGTTCCAGACCCTGATCAACCCTTCCCGAGCTCCACCGCGACGTTCTTTCATTCCCCGGTTTAGATCGAGCCGCCGTCACGGGGATGACCCGTCCGGCCACCACAGCCCGCCGTTCTCCGAGCTGTGAATAGCAAAAAGGTTCGCCTTCAGTCCCTCTTTTATTTCCGCAAGCCCCGGCGGCATGACATAAACTAACCACGCCGGAATTTCACGATTTTCCAATGGTATACAAAAAGGATGCCCGGACCGATTCGCAAAATTCGTAACACATACCGCACCACTCATCCTCTCACAAAGGGAAGCACTTCTAGGTTTCCGTGCGAGTGTATAGGAGTCGAAACCATGAAGAACTATTGCGGGAAGCCACTGTTCTTCGAGTTTTAGAAGAATTTCCGATTTCCGGCCTAGGTCGCACGGTGACAGCCCAGTACAGCCATTTATGAGCTCCATGGAGCTCATGTAAATCTTTCCTAGGGTCCACTGATGCTCGTCGGCCTTTTGCTCAATCGTTTGGGGTTCTTAGGAAGGCCGGCCGACACGGCCGAAGTTCTTCCGAAGCCACAGCGCGTCGCCGGCCGTATTCCTGTGATTGTCATGACGAGCTGAGCCCAGCATCGTGTTCCCCGGATGGAATTAGGCAGAGGCGGCCAAAACCATGGAGTTTGGTGCACGGCAGAAGCCCTCCGGTGAGCACTCCGGCGAGGGGGGCGGCGGCCGAGCGCGGGAGGCCGGAGGTAGACGAAGCCCCCGGTCCCACGTGTCAGCGGCCGATATTTTAAACCCCGGGATCTGCTGTGGCACCGGATCGGGTGCAGCTGCGCGCGAAGGATTCCGTAGCCCCCTGTGTCGACTGCTGAGAAGTTGACACGTAGCTTGGTCCCACGTGCAGCAGTTTAAACTTTTTCCCGATTTTCAGATTTAGTTCAAACTTGAAACCCACATAACTTTGGCTTGGAAGCTCCAAATTGAATGAACCAAATTTTGTTAGATTCAGCTCTCTGAGTAATATCCAGAAAATCAAGTTTCACTTCATGAAAATCCTTATTTCTCCAGAACTAATTCTTCAAATTTCAAATTGGTTAGAATTTTAACTGGAGAACCCTTTGGGGGAAAATTCTGAAATTTTTCTGGGATGTTCACCGAAATATCCCTGAGCCACCATAAAAATTTCAGATCCATTTGAGCTCATTTGATCTACCTAATGGTGTGATTAATAAAACTGTTCCAGAGAAAATAGAAAATGTGCAGAAACATTTTCAGAAATTCTCTGAAATTGTTTAGCTCATATCTTTAGCTAGGAACCTTCAAATTAAATGAGACCAACTCCATTAGAACTCCCTGAAAATCTAGTTTTCAGGAAGTCATGGCTTGCTCCATGAAAATCTCTAGAACACCCTAGAAGCTCCAATTAAGGTCAAGTACATAATTATTTCTGGAGAGCTCAAATGAGCTTTGCTGCAAATGAAACTTGGACAAGTCTCTGTTTAGGTTGTAACCAAACCACAGTGAAAATTTCAGAGTCATTGGGTCTGTCTAGTAAGACTTATAGTTTTCACAAGTTTAAGTTCAATTCAAATGCATTTAGTTGTTACATTACATGTTATCTCATGTAGTCGCTAAGGTTGAGGAGGAGGCTGAAGTCTTAGACTTCGTCACTCCGGAAGAGAAGCTAGCCCACGACCAAGAGCAGCAAGGCAAGCTCCGATTTGCATTAACCTTTTAATAAAATTTTTATTGTTTTGAAGAACTTACTTTGAGCACCACTTACTTCTTGCATTAGAGTCTTGTTTGAAACCCAATTGCATAGCCAAGAAAACCATGGGTTGGGATTAGGATTGAAAACCCCATTTAGCTACTGCAATGCTAAGATAGAGTAGGATTCGGTACAAGTCGAGTAGTTGGAACTACTCGCGAGAATAGGCTAGAGGCACATCGCTCGCATAAAAATAGCAAATGAAACACATGGCAAGAAAAATGAGACCGAGCGGAGAGTAAGGGCAGCAGGACTTTGGGGCCTGGGTGCTACAGCTCCGCTTGTGTCGATTGAGGACCGAGCCGTGTGCAGGACTGTTGAACAAGTTAGAACAGTACCGAAGACCTACCGGCTATATGGGAACCGGGAAACCGATGTAACTCGGATAGCTGGGTATTGAGGCACTGCCTGTCGTTCAGAGGGTAGGTTGAGAGCTTGAGGTGTAAATCGGCTGGCGGCACTGTGGATGCGCGGGCAGAGACCTCTTGCTCGGGACGATAGGACCGGTTCAATATTTGGCTGACGGGTGAAAGGTGGTTGCGTACGACGTCCGTGATGGTTGCTGTAAGAAACATGGAGTGCGAGCGTACGTGACGGGTTATTCGGGTAACCCTGCAGGTGTAAATCGATTATAATCACCGTCCCTCGCGGTCAGTGAGTACCACTTGTTCATTGTACCATGACGTAGAAAGAACAGCCTAGATTCATGTTAAAAGTTTGCTGATTTGAAAGATATACCTTGCTTGTAAATGTATTGTTGTAATTTAGAGCTAATTAAAGTTCTTTTCAACTTTGGGCAAAGTACATGAGAGAAATGTGTTTCTTGTTTGATTGCGGCTCTCTCATGTGCCTCAGCGTAAGGTTCTCCACAACCTGCTGCTAAAACATGAAAGTAAGGTTCCACTAATTAGGCGAGTCCTTTGCATCTTATTTTACCTCATGTAACCTATAAACCTTCATGTAGAAGTTTCATGCATAGGAGAGACGGGTCAGTCTTGCTGAGCCATCGTGCTCACTGCTTGTGTTTGAAGTTTTTGCAGGGGTCTATGAGGAAGGGACTCCCGAGGAGGAGACGGAACCCCAGGAGGGGAACCCTGT
The DNA here is from genome assembly GCA_030760725.1 of Neostapfia colusana. NCBI lineage: Eukaryota > Viridiplantae > Streptophyta > Magnoliopsida > Poales > Poaceae > Neostapfia > Neostapfia colusana. The sequence goes on along the minus strand of JASWHV010000007.1, from coordinate 93,597,903 downwards.
CGAGTGGGAGTCATGCACGCCGCCGTGTTAGTGTGTATGCGTGCTAGCGGGGACACGTTCACGGGCTGAACGTGAACTCGATGCCTAGTCTACGCTCGTGAGTGTAGACTGAACATATTTTGTTGTAAAAATGTTGATACACTGGTTTATGTAATAAAACTTTGCTTCCGCTTTGTACCTTTTACGTGTGTTATCCGGCGCTGTGCAACGCAGTACCCCTCAGCGTGATCTTGGCTCGACAAGGCCGATGGGGTCGTGTCAGTGATGGACCAAAATCTGTACTCCCAGGATCTCAGAGGGTGGTCCCGCACGATGCGACACCCAACAGCACACATCATAAGGCCAACATTATATTACATAGAAAACACAACTGAATATGTACAAAGTAGTACAACCCTCAGTTTACAACTAAGTACAGAGTCTACAGTTTAGGAAGCTAAATTTTTACAACTCACGCCCACCTAACTAGCAAAAGTCAATTGTCCAGCCCTATGGACAACCCACACTAGCTCCACTCCTCAGCTCAGCGCGGCGTGTACGGCTCCCACTCAGCCGTGGTCCCCGATGGAGGGTAGCCCTCGCCGGTGTACTCGTACCCCGAGTCCGTGGGGTAGTCCTCACCTGAAAACACTCATAGCAGCAACCATGAGCACGATGGATCAGCAAGGCTTAACCGACCCCCCTACACATTAAACTCTACATGCAGTTCATAACCAACATGGGATGGTACATTGCAGCAAAGGACACACCTACAAATTCATCCTTATTTCATCTTTTAGCCACAAGTTAACAGTTCATGAATCTGAAATTTAGTGAGCGATATTTGGTGGCACACATGTAGCAATACAATTTATTCATATCAGCAGAATTGAATCACAATATTTCATATTTTGTCTACGTCATGATGCAGTGAACAAGCGGTACTCATAACCGTGAGGGACGGCGAATCGACTCGATATACACCTGCAGGGATACCCGAAGAGCACGTCACGTACACCCACCTGTGGAGCTGCACAGCACGCTCACTCGATGTCGTACGGGACAGCCTTTCACCAAACAGCCCAAACGTCAAACCGGTCCCACCCAAACGGACAGGAGGTTCCCCACACGGAGCATCTCTCTATGCCCATTAGCGGATTTCCACCTTGCTGCCCTCAACCTACACCTATAAATCGATGCGTTATGCCTCGACGCCTGGAGGTATAGGTTACATCGGTTTATCGGGGCCCGTATATCCGATATGCCTTCGGTACGTTCAAAACTTGTTCAGCGGGGCCACACACAGATCGGTCCTCAATCAACACGGACAGGGCTGCGCCCACAAGACTTCCTCTTGCTGCGCCCTAGCCCCTGCCAAGTCTCATTTTCTTACTAAAGTGATCTCACAGCACTCGAACCAATCCCGTGTGTCCCGACACCTATAGTCACGAGTAGATTCCAACTACTCGACTTGTACCGAAGTCCTATGAACATTAAGCACAGCCAGACTACTCGAGGACTTCGACACTACCCTCACTCTTGTAGGAATAATCTGGTTATGCACTTGGGGTTTCATCCATCCTACACATAATGCACATACATACCTCATGCTAAGGTTAAATAAAGCAAAACTTTGTAAAACTTGTTAATGCAAACCGGGGCTTGCCTTGTTTCTGCTGGTCAGATGTTAGTGCTTTGTCTGGAAGGAGAAAGTCCATCACTTGGGTTTCCTCGCCTTCAGCGACTACACTTAAGCAATTAACGATATGTCAATTTAAATGCAAAGTTTAGAACTGACTATGTAAATACCATAACTCTAGCTAGCCCTCCCCTTTGGCTCTGAAATTTTCATGGTGGCTTGGTAGGATACTAATCAGAGACTTGACCAATTTTCATTTAAAACAAAGTTCACCTGAGTTCTGTACAAATAAAAGTCTAGTTGGTCATTACTAGAGTCTATAAGGATTTCCATGGATTTTCATGGCACAAACCATTACTTTCAGGAAACTATAGTTTGAGATGGTTCCAATGGAGTTGGTTTCATGTAATTTGAAGAATCCTAGAGAGAGTTATGCCCTAAACAAGCTTTGAGAAAATCTGAAAAATGTTTCTGTACATTTTTCCATTTTCTCAGGGCAGTTCACTTAATCACACCATTAGGGGAACTAAATGGACTTGAATGGAGCTGAAATTTTTCCTGTGACTCAAGGATTTTCAAAGGAACATCCCAGCCAAATTTTAGAATTTTCCATAAAAGAATTCTCCAGCTAAAATGTAGGGAATTAATTCTGGAAAAATAATAAGTTTCATGAGCTGAAACTTGTATTGATGGATAGTACTCAAAGATATGAATTCAGCAAAATTTGGTTCACTAAATTTGGAGCTTCCTAGCGAAAGTTATAGCTAGTTGAAGTTTGAACCAAATTCTGAAATTCAAAGAAAAGTTTCTACCGGCTGGTGGGTCCCAGGGCTACGTGTCAGCTCTACAGCCAAACAACATGGGGGTCCGCTGAATCTCCCGCATAGTCACACGAGATCCCGGCACCACAGCAGATCCGGCGCGGTTTTAACAGAGGCCGACACATGGGGCCCACGGAGCCTCGTTGTGAGGAGCCCGGCCGGGAATCACAGTGGGTGGTGCAGTGCGATGCGGCACCCAACAGCATGCATGAAAAGAGGCTCAAGAACATATGGAACCATTTTTTTCTCAAGATAAGTTCTTTTGCAACATATTGTTCACACACAGCGGAAATTAAAACTAACTGGACAATCTAATCACTCTCAACCCTAACTACGCCGAAGAGAAGTCGTTCAGCCCGTGAACGCTTCCTACTAGCTCCACCAAAGAAAGGCAGTGGCTAGGTTTCCTATGAGTGGAACGAACCATGAGGTTCATCGTCTCACCGAACAACCCTCTTCATAGCAGGCATCCTGCTACCTGCAAACACAACTCAGAAGCAACCGTGAGCACTAAGGCTCAGCAAGTCTTAACCGTCAATCCTAAACATGTAACTCTACATGCAGGGGTAGTAAGACAGTAGGAACAGGAATTTGCAAAATGCAGCTTGACTAAACTTGATCCTTATATTCAGATTCTTATAGCCTTCATTTTAGTTGTCCTCACGCCTCACAACACAGGAAGTCCACAATCAAACAAGAAATGCTTATCCCGATATTGCTAGCCTAAGGTGGAAATGAACTTTAGTTGGCACTATCTCTAATTCAGTCAAGGTTCTTTCTTACGTTGTATGCAGCCCGGAATACACGACACATACACCCACCTTGAAAGACTCTCTCAAGAGCTCTTTCTTACGTTGTATGCAGAAGCCTTTCACATGACACCCTGACATAGAAAAACGTTTCACGCCGAGCAGGATGGTCCTCTACGTGGACACGTCGAAGTTGCCCGCTAAATGATTTACACCTCCCGCCTTCTCAACGCCATTCCCACGCGAAGGATGAGTTTCTATATCACGGTCCATCGAGTTACATCGGTTTCATGGGTCCTATAGCCCACTATATATCCGGTACAGCTCAATCTTGTCCAGCAGGGCTGCATACATACGGTCCTTAACCGACACGGACGGGGATACAACCAACCTCCACATTTGCCTTACCATCCCGGTCCAGGTCAAATGTGGTCTCAAGCATTGTCACACTCATCGCAGGTCGAGACAAACCTTGAGTGCTCCTTCCTACAGGAAAATCCCCATCCCCATCTCATTTTCATGACGATGCTCTTATCATCAACCTCTCACGAGTAACTCCATTACCCGAACTTTCTCGCGAGTAGCTTTTTACTACTCGACTTCTACAGAGCTAGCTACAACATTAGCCTAGCATCTACGATGAGGTAAAGCCTACACTAAACCTTCTACTCAGGGATGTAGTATCCATGCAAGTGGGTTTCAAACATCCTAGACATAATGCACAATATCAAGGCAATACACATGAGGTGAAGTAAAGCAAAATTTAAAATGGTAACGATATGCAAACCGGGGCTTGCCTTTCTCAATGGTTTTGTTAGAAGATAGGAGTTAGTCTTCCTCCGAAGAATCCGCCAAACTCATCACGAGATGGAGATCCTCGCTGTGGAGTTGAGTCCTTGTTGAACGTCGACGTCACGTGCTACTAAGATGATTTATGCACATGTATTCAAAAGCAATTTAGAAAATGATTGAAAGTTGTTTTAAAAGTTAACTCACACATAAGAGAGATAAACAACAGCAAGGTTTCGGTTGTTGGATCTAAACCTTAGAGATGATGAAAGCTAGGAGCAAAGGGATACTAGTAATCACCATGTGATTAAGTCCATTAGATGAACACTTAAACCTAAAAGATGGTATCTCAAGTTCCAAAGGTCCAATGAAACTCAGAATTTAACGACAGCTTCTATGGAAGGTATTTAGACAGTGTGCAAAAATTGAGCTCATGAAATGGCTTTATGTGAGCACAACAAATCCTTATGTGGTTTTCACTAATATGCCTTTACCCCCTAGATATTAAGCTTTCCTATGCTTCAAAGAAGACTTTTTGTGAAGTATAAAATGTCCTGAGCCCATAGGAATTGGTTTTACCATTTTTGGAGTTTCCGACATGGAGCTATTAATTTTACAAAGAATGGGGAAAAGCTGAAAATATCTCTGTTCATTTTCCCATTTTTCAGAGACATAAGGAATGAACACATCATTTGACCAATCAAATTGGGTCCAATGCCTCTGAAACTTTTACTAGGGTTCAAGGAATTTTGGAAGAATGTCCTGTCCAAATTTGGGAATTTTCCAATAACCAGAACTCCTTCAAAAATTCCTACAAGATTTTTTTAATTGAATTAATGAGCCAAATATAAAGATTTTCATAAACATTGGGCTGCACACCTGGATAGTACTCTCTGAGGGGAATCCAACAAAATTTGTTTCACAATTTTTGGACACTCCTACACAAAGTTATGGCTCTCCAAAGTTTGAACTCAAATGGGAAAATCTAGAAAAATGTTTAAATACCGACAGTGGGTCACACCTGTCATCCCTAACCTTCAGCCTCGCGCCAAACAGGGCAGTGGCGGCTCCCTCCGGCGAGGGTCGTGTGGCGGACCGGGATCCGCTCATCCAGGATCGCAGAGGGTGGTGCCGCGCGATGCGACACCCGACAGCACACGTCATAAGAACACAATATATTACATGGGAAAAACAGCTGAAACTGTACAAACAAGTACAAACTTCAGTTATAATTATTGTTCTATTACACAGCGGAAGACTACACTATACAACTCACGCCCGCCTATTTAGCAAAAGTCGGTTGCCCAGCCCTAGGGCAACCCACACTAGCTGCACGTCTCAGCTCAGCGCGGCGTGTACGGCTCCCACTCAGCCGTGGTCCCCGACGGAGGGTAACCCTCGCCGGTGGACTCGTACTCCGAGTCCGTGGGTGGCTCCTCACCTGAAAAACACTTAAGCAGCAACCGTGAGCACGAAGGCTCAGCAAGGCTTAACCGACTCACCTAAGCATGAAACTCTACATGAGGAGTACAATGGACATAGGATAGTAACATTTCAGCAAAAGGACACGCCTACAAGTTCATCCTTAGTTCATCTTTTAGCAACAAGTTAACAGTTCATGAAATCTGAAATTTAGTAAGCAGTATTTGGTGGCACACATGTAGCAATACAATTATATCAATCAGCATCATTGAATCAACATATTTCATCCATTAGTCTACGTTACGACGCAGTGAACAAGCAGTACTCGTCACCGCGAGGGACGGCGAATCGACTCGATATACACCTGCAGGGAAAACCCAAAGAGCACGTCACGTACGCCCACCCGTGGAGCTGCACAGCACGCTCACTCGATGTCGTACGGGACAACCTTTCACCCAACAGCCCAAACGTCGAACCGGTCGCACCGAAACGAGCAGGAGGTTCCCCACACGGAGCATCTCTCTATGCCCGTTGGCAGATTTCCACCTTGCTGCCCTCAACCTACACCTATAAATCGGTGTGCTATGCCTCGACGCCCGGAGGTTTAGGCTACATCGGTTTATCGGGGCCCATATATCCGATATGCCTTCGGTACGTTCAATACTTGTTCAGCAGGGCCGCACACGGATCGGTCCTCAATCGACACGGGCAGGGCTGCGCACACAAGACTCTCTCTTGCTGCGCCCTAGCCCCTGCCTAGTCTCATTTTTATTACTAAAGTGATCTCACATCACTCAACCGAACCCGTGTGTTCCCAGCCTATCTCGCGAGTAGATTCCAACTACTCGACTTGTACCGAAGTCCTATGACTCATTAAGCATAGCCTTTCTACTCGAGGTCCTTGACACTACCCTCACTCTTTTAGGAACCTTTGGTTATGCAAGTGGGGTTTCATTCATCCTATACCTAATGCACATACATACTTCATATGACACATGTAAACAAAGTAAAACTTTTAAAAATGGTTAATGCAAACCGGGGCTTGCCTTGTTGCTGCTGGTCAGGAGTTAGTTCTTCGTCCGGAAGGAGGAAGTCCAGCACCTCCGGAGTCTCTTCCTCAACGGCTACACGTTAATGAAATACTACATGTTAATTTAGATGCAAATGTGAGGTTTAGAGTAAGACTTCTACTATTAGTGCTAATAACCAGCCTCTCACACCTGGAACTTTGTTTAAGAATTTAAATATGAACTGGTGTTGGTGGTTTGGCTTGGGCTTAGTCCCATGGTTAAGTGCTAAGTGGTTTTCTCCCTTTTCCATCTTAATTCCTTAAGTGGGTAAACAGGACAGGGGTGATCTAGAGCTCCAATGGAGCTGAGAATTTTTGTGTGAGTTCCTTGTCACAAGAAAACTCTCTGGACCAAACACTAGCACTTTTCATGGAGTGGTTTGCTCAGAATAATTCTCTTGGCAAATCAGCAAGGAAGAATTAATTCTGAGGTAATACCCCTGTTCATGCTCAACTTAATGAACTACAATTTCTATTATAGCTCATAGAGTTTGCATGAATTTTCCTAGCATTTTTGGAGTCAAGGTTTGCCCAGAATTGAATTTCCAAGTTTTGGAAATTCTCTGAAAATGTTTCTGCATTCAAATGAACACAGCACCTTCCAATTTAAATTGCTCTGACAAAATCAACTCCAAATGGTCTGAGACTTTTACAGGGGTTTACTAATGTCCTAAAGAACATTCTGGCAAAATTTGGGGATTTTTGGATGAACCAAACTCCCTCTAAAATTCTTTTGCTGAAAAGCTTTAAAGAATTTTCCAGAATTAATTAATGGGTTTCATACAAATTGGGTTATATATCTGGACAGAGCTAGGCAAGATGAATCCAACCCAATTTGAATCACTAAATTTGGAGCTTCCTAGCAAAAGTTATGGGGTTCTAAAGTTTACACTAAAACTGGAAATTCCAAAATGTTTAAACCCTGCGGGTGGGACCCACTCCTCGAGCCGGTCCACTCAGAAAGCGGCCACACCGCGGCCCACGGGGTTTTACCCGCGCTTCCGCACCGAATCCCGGCCGCAAACCCGATCCCCGCGCGAGGTCAGAGGCTGACCGGCGGACCCGGCCCCCCTTCGTCTACCTCGCGCTCTCCCGCAGTTCCCGCGGCGGCGCTTTGCCGGAGCGCTCGCCGCCGGGCGTTTCCCCGCCCGACCTTTGACAAAACTTGCCGCCTGTGCCTAAATCGACTCGGAGAACACGCTGGTGCCCTCACCGGAGCTCGGCAATGGCCGGAACTATGCCCGCGACGGTGACAGAGCCTCCCTCTGCTCCGGTGACGTCGTCCGGGCTACTCCGGGCCTTATTTCTCAAGCGGTTTGCCCCTACAGCTCCACCGTGGCATGCTGCGCACGAATATGAGCTTGTTTGGCCATGGAAATAGCCGGAACTGGGACCTCACCGTCGACCTAGGCCCGATATCGACTGTTGCTCGAAAAACTTGGATATCAGCGCAAAGGCTCGATGGTTTTCGATGGTTTTGGATCCTAGGTGGTCGTGGCCGTGTATAGAGCGGGTGCATGACTCGGTTTGCCCGGTGATGAGCTAACCCCCACGAATTTTGGGATTTTGTGGGAGCTCGGTCTCAAAACACCCGAAGCTTTCCCGGCGAAATACTCCCTCGACAGCCCATGAAATGAAGAACGGTAGGGACTAGAAGACTCAGCACCTTAAGGCGGTCCTTTCTTGTGTGGCTCGTCGGGCACGAGCGCGCCTGTGCTGGCCGGACGCCGGCGATCAGAGAGGGCGGCGTTTCTGTGCTCGCGCGGAAACGAGGAAAGAGCTCGGTAGGGGGGGGTCTCGTTTGGAAAGCAGGAGGAAGGCGGCGTGGGCTGTGCGCTGGCCTTTAAGCCGCGGTTTGGCACCGTGAGGTGGCCGATCGCTGCCTCGGTGGCTCGCCGCCGTTCACTGCCTTGCGCGCGAAGTCGGGGTCGGCTGCAGCAACCGACTGCCCCTCCAGTGTGCCACTGACCTGTGGGCCTCCCCCTTTCTCCTTTTCCCCTAATATTTCTTTTCTGTTTTTGTTAATTATCCCCCCAGCTACTCACAATTTAATGTGAGACTTAGCTCCCAAGTCTTTGTTTGAATTTAAATTCTCAAATTCAAACTTTGTTTGGTCAAGTTTGCTTCATATTCAAACTGAAATTCAAATTCAGTTTTGAATTCTAGCAAATTTAGCTCTTGACAAGAGGAGCTCCAATGGGGCTGGAAATTGGTGGGTTTACTCAGAAAAATGTGCTGAGTGTAGATATGGAGCTAACTTTTGAATTTGGATGATGAAAGTTGCTGCAATTTGAATTTACACTCAAATTGGCCTCTTTTTGAAATAACCCAAAAGTGCCTCAAAAAGTGTTGAATTTGCATGAGCTTTGGACTGAACCTTCCCAAGACTTTTTAAATTCTAGGTGTGAGCTCAACCTCTCATGTTTAAGTGTAGAAACCATACTTTGTGAAAGTGAAGACTTTCCCCTCTAATCATTCTTTTGATGGAGGCCACTTGCTCTTCACAATATTTCACACTCTACCCACAACAAAACTGTTGTGTTGTGAGGTGCATAAAAATTTTTGCAAGTCCCTTTTCTTGGGCTTTTACATCCCTCCCCCCTTAAAAGAATCTCGTCCCGAGATTATAAAAGAAGAGATAGCGATGTAATAGGGACTTACCCGTGTTGAGAAGCCATGAACTCCGGGTAATTTGAGCGAAGGAACTCCTCGCTCTCCCACGTCGCTTCCTCGGCGGTGTGGTTACTCCAGAGTATTTTGTAGAACCACAACGTTCTGCTACGCGTGGTCCTGGCTTTCTCATCAAGAATTCCCACCGGATATTCATCATATGTTAAATCCGGCTTCAGCTCGCCGATGGCTTCGGTAGGAACAGCAGTTGTATGCTTCAAGCATTTTCGCAGTTGCGAAACATGGAAAATATCATGGACACCAGCCAGAGATGCCGGTAGCTCCAATCGATACGCTGCTGGTCCACACTTCTCGGTGATAGCGTAGGGTCCAATGAAACGGGGAGCGAGCTTCCCCTTCACACCGAATCGGTGCACGCCCTTCATTGGAGACACGCGGAGGTACACGTGTTCCCCAACATCAAAGTGCAACGGTCTACGCCTCTTATCAGCGTAGCTCTTCTGTCGGGATTGAGCGGCTTTCAAATTGGCTTGTATTGTCCGAACGCGCTCTTCGGCGTCGTTCACCACATCAACTCCGAATGTGACCCTTTCACCGGACTCGCACCAATTTAACGGGGTGCGGCACTTGCGACCATAGAGAGCCTCATAGGGCGCCATTTTGATACTCGCCTGATAACCGTTGTTGTACGAGAATTCTGCCAATGGTAGGTGATCATCCCAATTCCTACCATGGTGGATGGCACACGCTCTCAACATGTCTTCCAGGACTTGATTCACCCTTTCTGTCTGGCCATCTGTCTGAGGGTGATAAGCGGAGCTCCTGATCAACTTAGTACCCAATGCAGCGTGTAGCTGCTCCCAAAAGCGAGATACAAATAATGCACCTCGATCTGAGACAATGGTCTTGGGTACCCCGTATAGGCATAGAATCTTCGCTATGTATAGCTCCGCATACTTGCCGGCATTGTAACGTGTATTCACCGGAATGAAGTGAGCCGTCTTGGTTAACCGATCAACGATTACCCATATGGAATCATGCTTGTTGGCTGTTAGGGGTAATCCCACAATGAAATCCATGCTCACATCTTCCCATTTCCATGCCGGGATCTTCAGGGGTTGCAACAGCCCTGATTTCTTCATGTGATCCGCCTTCACTCGTCTACACGTATCGCACTCAGATACGTACTTAGCTACCTCCCGCTTCATCCGGGTCCACCAAAATTTCTTTTTCAAATCTTGGTACATTTTGTTGCTGCCCGGATGAATGGAGTATTTAGACAAGTGAGCTTCATCGAGGATCTTTTTCCTCAACTCCATATCTCGGGGTACGACTATGCGGTCATTGAACCACAACGTCCCCTCATCATCCTTCCGGAAACATTTAATTTCTCCATTGTCTATCCGTCTCCGGAGATGTGCCATGCCTTTATCCGTTTTCTGAGCTGCAATGATGTCCTCCCTAATAGTAGGGATGAGGGCAAGGTTGTACAGCGATCCATAAGGAACCAAGTATAAACTTGGCTCTTCCTCCTCCACCGGTGTAATGGTGAGGTGATGGACATGTGATTTCCGACTCAGCGCGTCGGCAACCACATTCGCCTTGCCGGGGTGGTAATGGATCTCAATCTCATAATCTTTGATCAGTTCTAACCACCTCCTCTGCCTCATGTTCAGCTCCTTCTGGGTGAAAATGTATTTCAAGCTCTTGTGGTCGGTGTAGAGATGCACCAAGTTCCCCAGGAGATAGTGCCTCCACATTTTCAGCGCCAACACCACGGCAGCAAGTTCAAGATCGTGAGTCGGGTAGTGCTGCTCATGGTTCCGAAGTTGGCGTGAGCCATAAGCGACCACACGTCCTTCTTGCATCAACACGCAGCCGAGCCCAATACCGGACGCGTCACAATACACGTCGAAGGGCTTCGTTGTATCCGGTTGAGCCAAGACCGGGGCTGTCGTGAGATGCTTCACTAATGTTCGGAACGCTCCCTCACACGCCGTGTTCCAAACATATTTTGTCCCTTTCTTCAGCAACTCTGTCATCGGCTTAGCGAGCTTGGAGAAACTTGGAATGAATCTCCGGTAGTATCCCGCTAACCCGAGGAAGCTTCTGACTTCATGAACGGAAGTGGGAGCTTTCCATTTCAACACTTGCTCGATTTTGCTAGGGTCAACCGCAATGCCTTCAGCTGAGATGATATGTCCCAAGAATGGCACTTGGCTGATCCAAAATTCGCATTTGCTGAACTTGGCGTAGAGCTTGTGGTCTCGCAATCGTTGAAGAACGATCCGCAAGTGTTCGGCATGTTCAGCTTCGGTCTTGGAGTAAACCAAGATGTCGTCGATGAACACTACCACGAACTTGTCCAGCTCCGGCATGAACACCGAGTTCATGAGATACATGAAATGGGCTGGAGCATTTGTGAGACCAAAGGACATGACGAGATATTCGTATAAGCCGTATCTCGTCGAGAACGCCGTCTTCGGAATATCCTCCGCCCGGATCTTGATCTGGTGATATCCAGAGCGAAGGTCCATCTTTGAGAATACACTTGCCCCCACAAGTTGATCAAACAAGATGTCAATACGGGGCAGGGGGTACTTATTCTTGATGGTGACGGCGTTGAGCGGCCGGTAATCCACACACAGCCTCAGGGTTTCATCCTTCTTCTTTACAAATAGCGCCGAGCATCCCCAAGGAGAGGAACTCGGCCTAATGAAACCCTTGCTCAACAGATCATTGAGCTGTTCTTTCAGTTCCGCCAGCTCATTTGGAGCCATCTTGTATGGTCTCCGTGATATGGGCGTAGTCCCGGGTGCGAGCTCGATCTTGAACTCAACATCCCGCTCAGGTGGTATGCCCGGAAGATCGTCCGGGAACACGTCGGGATATTCCCGGACTACGGGGATGTCTTCTAACTTGAGAACTTCAGCATTATTAATTGCTAAAACTTCCCGGACTGGCGTGTCTAACACCATGGAATGCGGACGGTGGAATGGAGAATTTAGGTGAACCGTCCGTGTCCGAGTCTCTAGGACAGCGCCATGGTATTGCAGCCATGACATCCCTAAGATTGCATCAATCTTTTGTCCCATAAGGATGATCAAGGTGGTGGGATATAGTTTCCCACCTAAGCACAGAGGTGCCTTTGGAACCATCATATTAGTTGAAATCTTCCCTCCCGGTGAGCAGATCATATAAGTGCAGTCGGTTGGGAAGACTTGCAATTGATGTTTAGCCACATAGGATGCACTTATAAAGCTGTGGGTTGCACCCGAATCAAATAATATGACTATGGCTTGATGGTTGAGAGTAAACGTACCCGCCAGCACGTTGTCTCCCTCTGGGGCGTCCTCACTGTCGAGGTTGCGGACGCCTCCAGTCCGCTGACCAACCTTCTTCGCCGGAGGTCGGCCTCGAGCACCGCCCTGAAACTGGGCTTGCCCGCTGCTCTGCTGCCCCTGGGGACAGTCCTTCGCAAAGTGGCCCGCCTGGCCACACATGAAGCAGGTGAAACGGGGTGGTCCCCCGCTAATCGGCGGGCGGAAACCCGGGGCGCGTTGTGGCGGTGGAAACGCCCGGGGTACCGTCTGCTGCTGCTGCTGTCTTGGTGGTGGCATCGGCGGACGGAACGGAGGTGCCTGAAAGGGACGTCCCCCGAACCGTTGCGGTCGCGCCGGTGGTTGCCACTGCTGCCCGGATGGTGTCCGATACACCATACGGTACTTCTGGGGAGCGCCACTCCCACCGCTGCTAGGTGGAGCGCTACGCTTCCTCTGCTCAGCTGCTAACTCCCGCTGAGCGTCCTCTTGCATGATGGCGGCATTGACTAGATCGTTGAATGTGCCGCGGTTCCATTGTACGAGGTGGGTCTTCATTTCGGGATGTAACCCCCGATAGAAGTGCTCCCTCTTCTTCTCCTCCGTGGAGATGTAGTCTGACGCATACTGCGCCAGATGGTTGAAGGCACGGGAGTAGTCGTGGGCACTCCTCCCGCCCTGCTTCAGTTCCAAAAATTCTTGGAACTTTCTCTTCATTATTCCGGGAGGAATGTGATAGGCGCGGAACGCCTCCCGGAACTCTTGCCATTCCACGGCATGGCCAGCCGGACGTGAGGCGACATAATTCGCCCACCACGCACCAGCGGCACCGTGGAGCTGCTGTGCTGCGAACAGCGTCTTCTGCCGCTCCGTACACTGGAGCAGCCCGAACTTGGACTCGATAGTCCGCAGCCAGTTGTCCGCCTCCAGTGGTTCTTCGGCTTCGGTGAACACTGGAGGGTGCGTACTCATGAAATCCGAGTACGACACTTCGCGGGGCTCACGAGGCCCTCGCTCTTGACGTCCTCCCGCCTGGGACGTATTCTGCACGATCGTGCGGAGCAGGTCGGTCTGCTCCTCACGACCTCCCACCAATGCCGCTATAACATCCGCTAGAGTAAGCGGAGGCGGCGGTGGTGGCTGCTGCTGCGGGGTGCTGTCGTAGGCCGGTGGCTGGGAGTCATCGCCTCCACCTTGGCTAGAGCCACCAACCTCGTGCGTGGTCCTAGTACGAACCATCTGCAACCATACAACATTACACATCAGTCCCGCAAAATTTGGCATGCAGTTCCATTATAATGGGCGTAAAATTATTATGACAACAAAAACATTGCGATATATCTCGTAAGCCGATAATGTAATAACTTGGCACAAGCTACACCATTACCAGACCAAACACCTGCTAGTTTAATCCAACTTGATGAACCTCCACTTTGGAAGCTCAACATAACTAGGTTTGGTCACTACGAGACATTACTATCGCGTTGTCATCCCATATCACACCCTTAGGGTACAACACCCTCTCCAATGAGCTCAACTGTCATTCTTCTGTCAGAATGACCAGTTTCTACCTATCCCAAGCTTTGATCTGGTTCTGTGCATTTTCATGACTCAAGTTGAATACCAAAGTTAAAGTTAACTTTAGTATCTTTCCAACGAGTACTCATTTGCCCCCAGGTCAGATTTGACTAAAAAGTTATGCTAATTCAAAGTCAGCAGAATTTCTGGAAGAATTTTTAACAGCACCTCCCTTGGAAGTGGCTGTTTCCAACCCTGATTTCCACTAAATTCTGTGCTGACATTTCAGGAACTTTGAATTGCAAAGATGGCAAACATCTTCTACTCTTTCTAAGGATGGATTATATGACAATTTTAGGTTTTTCGACTGGGAGTTATACTTGAAAAACAGATCAGTTCAGAGGATGTTTTACTCTGCCCTGGTTCTGGACAGTTTACATTTCTCTGGGCTTTAAGCCATCTTCAGGTGAGTTTCAGCTCTGGGCATCTACAACAAAGTTGTAGAGTACTTCAATACCTTTCCAGAGCTATGTAGCACACCTCTCTCGGCTAAAAGACCTGTGAGTTATGCCCTGTTGAAGATCAGCAAACTTGCTGTCCAAAACAGAGCACTCTGCTTTTCATACTTTTGGCTATACTGCTCCGCTATCCCATTCTTATACCCAACCAGGGTCCTAAATGTTGAACCTATAGGTTTTAATTCTTTGTTATCATTATTCTCATGCATATGCCTACCATATCTCGGTACTACGTTCCTCACAAAAGAAAATCCTATCCGGATCATACCGGTATATACGTCTCAAGTGTGGCACTAAACGGTCCCTCGCACACGTTTTCTACACGGATACATACGTGGTTAGTACCTGCAGAAGACCACACAATAATGGTGCACTCAATGGTTATTCATTTCAGGCAGTTCCATATTTGAAGTAAATACAAACGCCCGTATCATTTCCATACGGCCGTCCTTGAGCTAAGTCACGTCTCAAGGCACGTGATCGTGTTTCAACACCACACGACGGGGAACCCGAGTATGTCATGAACGGGTCGTCACGGTTGGGAATGTTATCAACCCAACAGATACCACCTACTGCCCTGCAGGGCACGCCGATGGCAAGCGCTGCGTATGTCCTCCTGGGCTATTTCCAGACGAACACACTCTCGCGTTACTGACCACACGATGGGGTCTCCACTTACTTGCCTAATGCACGCTAGGGATCAGCGTTTCATATGAACTCAGGAACATGAAGAGTCCAAGAGGTTCATATTGACGTCTCACACCAAGCTGTGAGATCAATCCCCGAACCACGTTCCTCGTCAGGGAGAGCTAACCGAAATTGAACCGCTTTCGGTGGCGTTCCTTACCATACTTACCAGAGCGTAGGTGCGTCGTTACATAATTGAAATTCAGAATTATAACATATAAGTTAGTCTTGCCACTTTAAGTAACT
The DNA here is from genome assembly GCA_030760725.1 of Neostapfia colusana. Lineage (NCBI taxonomy): Eukaryota > Viridiplantae > Streptophyta > Magnoliopsida > Poales > Poaceae > Neostapfia > Neostapfia colusana. The sequence goes on along the minus strand of JASWHV010000007.1, from coordinate 93,582,515 downwards.
ATGCTAATATAGTCCTTACTTGGGCAACTACCGAATCCTCACCGTATACCTAAGTTTTTCCCATAATGCCGTCCTTTAGTACGGTGCTATCCCCACTGCAGCTCTGATACCAGGCTGTGGCGGACCGGGATCCGCTCATCCAGGATCGCAGAGGGTGGTGCCGCGCGATGCGACACCCGACAGCACACGTCATAAGAACACAATATATTACATGGGAAAAACAGCTGAAACTGTACAAACAAGTACAAACTTCAGTTATAATTATTGTTCTATTACACAGCGGAAGACTACACTATACAACTCACGTCCGCCTATTTAGCAAAAGTCGGTTGCCCAGCCCTAGGGCAACCCACACTAGCTGCACGTCTCAGCTCAGCGCGGCGTGTACGGCTCCCACTCAGCCGTGGTCCCCGACGGAGGGTAACCCTCGCCGGTGGACTCGTACTCCGAGTCTGTGGGTGGCTCCTCACCTGAAAAACACTTAAGCAGCAACCGTGAGCACGAAGGCTCAGCAAGGCTTAACCGACTCACCTAAGCATGAAACTCTACATGAGGAGTACAATGGACATAGGATAGTAACATTTCAGCAAAAGGACACGCCTACAAGTTCATCCTTAGTTCATCTTTTAGCAACAAGTTAACAGTTCATGAAATCTGAAATTTAGTAAGCAGTATTTGGTGGCACACATGTAGCAATACAATTATATCAATCAGCATCATTGAATCAACATATTTCATCCATTAGTCTACGTTACGACGCAGTGAACAAGCAGTACTCGTCACCGCGAGGGACGGCGAATCGACTCGATATACACCTGCAGGGAAAACCCAAAGAGCACGTCACGTACGCCCACCCGTGGAGCTGCACAGCACGCTCACTCGATGTCGTACGGGACAACCTTTCACCCAACAGCCCAAACGTCGAACCGGTCGCACCGAAACGAGCAGGAGGTTCCCCACACGGAGCATCTCTCTATGCCCGTTGGCAGATTTCCACCTTGCTGCCCTCAACCTACACCTATAAATCGGTGTGCTATGCCTCGACGCCCGGAGGTTTAGGCTACATCGGTTTATCGGGGCCCATATATCCGATATGCCTTCGGTACGTTCAATACTTGTTCAGCAGGGCCGCACACGGATCGGTCCTCAATCGACACGGGCAGGGCTGCGCACACAAGACTCTCTCTTGCTGCGCCCTAGCCCCTGCCTAGTCTCATTTTTATTACTAAAGTGATCTCACATCACTCAACCGAACCCGTGTGTTCCCAGCCTATCTCGCGAGTAGATTCCAACTACTCGACTTGTACCGAAGTCCTATGACTCATTAAGCATAGCCTTTCTACTCGAGGTCCTTGACACTACCCTCACTCTTTTAGGAACCTTTGGTTATGCAAGTGGGGTTTCATTCATCCTATACCTAATGCACATACATACTTCATATGACACATGTAAACAAAGTAAAACTTTTAAAAATGGTTAATGCAAACCGGGGCTTGCCTTGTTGCTGCTGGTCAGGAGTTAGTTCTTCGTCCGGAAGGAGGAAGTCCAGCACCTCCGGAGTCTCTTCCTCAACGGCTACACGTTAATGAAATACTACATGTTAATTTAGATGCAAATGTGAGGTTTAGAGTAAGACTTCTACTATTAGTGCTAATAACCAGCCTCTCACACCTGGAACTTTGTTTAAGAATTTAAATATGAACTGGTGTTGGTGGTTTGGCTTGGGCTTAGTCCCATGGTTAAGTGCTAAGTGGTTTTCTCCCTTTTCCATCTTAATTCCTTAAGTGGGTAAACAGGACAGGGGTGATCTAGAGCTCCAATGGAGCTGAGAATTTTTGTGTGAGTTCCTTGTCACAAGAAAACTCTCTGGACCAAACACTAGCACTTTTCATGGAGTGGTTTGCTCAGAATAATTCTCTTGGCAAATCAGCAAGGAAGAATTAATTCTGAGGTAATACCCCTGTTCATGCTCAACTTAATGAACTACAATTTCTATTATAGCTCATAGAGTTTGCATGAATTTTCCTAGCATTTTTGGAGTCAAGGTTTGCCCAGAATTGAATTTCCAAGTTTTGGAAATTCTCTGAAAATGTTTCTGCATTCAAATGAACACAGCACCTTCCAATTTAAATTGCTCTGACAAAATCAACTCCAAATGGTCTGAGACTTTTACAGGGGTTTACTAATGTCCTAAAGAACATTCTGGCAAAATTTGGGGATTTTTGGATGAACCAAACTCCCTCTAAAATTCTTTTGCTGAAAAGCTTTAAAGAATTTTCCAGAATTAATTAATGGGTTTCATACAAATTGGGTTATATATCTGGACAGAGCTAGGCAAGATGAATCCAACCCAATTTGAATCACTAAATTTGGAGCTTCCTAGCAAAAGTTATGGGGTTCTAAAGTTTACACTAAAACTGGAAATTCCAAAATGTTTAAACCCTGCGGGTGGGACCCACTCCTCGAGCCGGTCCACTCAGAAAGCGGCCACACCGCGGCCCACGGGGTTTTACCCGCGCTTCCGCACCGAATCCCGGCCGCAAACCCGATCCCCGCGCGAGGTCAGAGGCTGACCGGCGGACCCGGCCCCCCTTCGTCTACCTCGCGCTCTCCCGCAGTTCCCGCGGCGGCGCTTTGCCGGAGCGCTCGCCGCCGGGCGTTTCCCCGCCCGACCTTTGACAAAACTTGCCGCCTGTGCCTAAATCGACTCGGAGAACACGCTGGTGCCCTCACCGGAGCTCGGCAATGGCCGGAACTATGCCCGCGACGGTGACAGAGCCTCCCTCTGCTCCGGTGACGTCGTCCGGGCTACTCCGGGCCTTATTTCTCAAGCGGTTTGCCCCTACAGCTCCACCGTGGCATGCTGCGCACGAATATGAGCTTGTTTGGCCATGGAAATAGCCGGAACTGGGACCTCACCGTCGACCTAGGCCCGATATCGACTGTTGCTCGAAAAACTTGGATATCAGCGCAAAGGCTCGATGGTTTTCGATGGTTTTGGATCCTAGGTGGTCGTGGCCGTGTATAGAGCGGGTGCATGACTCGGTTTGCCCGGTGATGAGCTAACCCCCACGAATTTTGGGATTTTGTGGGAGCTCGGTCTCAAAACACCCGAAGCTTTCCCGGCGAAATACTCCCTCGACAGCCCATGAAATGAAGAACGGTAGGGACTAGAAGACTCAGCACCTTAAGGCGGTCCTTTCTTGTGTGGCTCGTCGGGCACGAGCGCGCCTGTGCTGGCCGGACGCCGGCGATCAGAGAGGGCGGCGTTTCTGTGCTCGCGCGGAAACGAGGAAAGAGCTCGGTAGGGGGGGGGTCTCGTTTGGAAAGCAGGAGGAAGGCGGCGTGGGCTGTGCGCTGGCCTTTAAGCCGCGGTTTGGCACCGTGAGGTGGCCGATCGCTGCCTCGGTGGCTCGCCGCCGTTCACTGCCTTGCGCGCGAAGTCGGGGTCGGCTGCAGCAACCGACTGCCCCTCCAGTGTGCCACTGACCTGTGGGCCTCCCCCTTTCTCCTTTTCCCCTAATATTTCTTTTCTGTTTTTGTTAATTATCCCCCCAGCTACTCACAATTTAATGTGAGACTTAGCTCCCAAGTCTTTGTTTGAATTTAAATTCTCAAATTCAAACTTTGTTTGGTCAAGTTTGCTTCATATTCAAACTGAAATTCAAATTCAGTTTTGAATTCTAGCAAATTTAGCTCTTGACAAGAGGAGCTCCAATGGGGCTGGAAATTGGTGGGTTTACTCAGAAAAATGTGCTGAGTGTAGATATGGAGCTAACTTTTGAATTTGGATGATGAAAGTTGCTGCAATTTGAATTTACACTCAAATTGGCCTCTTTTTGAAATAACCCAAAAGTGCCTCAAAAAGTGTTGAATTTGCATGAGCTTTGGACTGAACCTTCCCAAGACTTTTTAAATTCTAGGTGTGAGCTCAACCTCTCATGTTTAAGTGTAGAAACCATACTTTGTGAAAGTGAAGACTTTCCCCTCTAATCATTCTTTTGATGGAGGCCACTTGCTCTTCACAATATTTCACACTCTACCCACAACAAAACTGTTGTGTTGTGAGGTGCATAAAAATTTTTGCAAGTCCCTTTTCTTGGGCTTTTACAGGTCGCCGGAAAAGCACTTCCCAGCCACCTCCGGACCCCCTGCTGCCCCCCCCCCCAATTTTCCCCACGCTCAACATGTTGGTGAGGTCGCCGGCGACTGAAACTCGCCGGAAAACAGGGCGCACCGATGACAGCAAGAACTAGGGTTCCGGCGAGGTTGCGGTGGCTCATTCCTTCACCAAATGATCGGGTTTTTGGCTCTAGATCACCAGGGGATCGTGTAGAAGACCGACATGAGGTCTAAACAAGCCGGGGAGCGCTCCAAACCTATCGGCACCATGGGCCCAACGTGGTCCAGCGGTATACCCTCAAAAATAACTCAGATTCCTTGCTCTACACTCAATTTCTTGGTTTAAAATCGATGGAGGAGGTGCGCTAGGTAGTTAAGATCTCGTGTGTGAAGTTTGAAACACAATCAACATGAATTGAGGACGAATTTTGCAATTCCTTACCTAAAGGTCAGTTTCTGCCGCCCAGGAGAAAATCTTGAAATTCTCCCTCTGTGATCAATGGCTAGGGCTGAGCTTCGGAGGTGAGCAACTAGACTTGTAGGTACACCGATAGCGTGGCTTGCTTGGGCGTGATCACTCCTGGTTTGGGCTGCCCACGGTGACCAGTTCGGTTTACTTCAGTTTCAACTCTGGAGCAGCTGCAATCGAACTGTTTCTAGACGCAAGCAAGCATGGATCAACGGGGTGAGGTTGCTAGCCGGCTAGAGCACTCATGGGCGAAGGTTTTTGCTGTGGGAAGCTCTGGCAAAGGGAGTTCGGTTCAGCCTGGGCGATCCAAGGAACAGAGAGCGGACGCTGTGCTTCTCTGCGTGACAGCAGCAGAGGAATACACACGAGCGAGTGAGAAGATGGAACTTCGCTTGTGCAGCCTTCGGGGGAGATAAGGGCAGAGGTAATCTGACCGAAGAGGAGGAGGTGCCACCGAAGGTCGTCGTGCGAGGTCAGCTGCCAGGAGCCGTCGCGCGCTCAGCCGAGGAAAACAGAACCGAGTCGGTTTGGGTATGACATGTGGGCCACAGCCCCCCCAAGTATCCCCCTCCTCTGTGCTTTGATATTCCCGCACCGCCGTATTCCAAATTCAACCAAAATTGGACGGTAGACCAAACAATATACGAGGAATTTGAATCTGAAATAAGATTTCAAAATTGGGCACATTTGATTCAGTTATCAAATTCAAATTCGAATTTGAACTTTCCCTCTAATATTCCTCGGATTAATTGGTATACGGGCTCCAAAATTATCCAAGTTTGGATCATGAGCTCATTCATACACGGGGAATGCATCGGTGAATTCATTTGTATGCATTTGAGCAATCCGAACATGAATTCTTTCAAAAGAATTCAAATTGTGTTTAAATTCCCTCCACTCTACTCATAGAGAAGGTGCACATGAGTTAGAGTTTTTGGAAGTGAAATTCTTTCCCCTAGGTTAACATGTGTTGAGCATGGGCAAGAGAAATTTTTTAACTCTCTCACATGTCCATTTGTGTGTTCATCATTTCATGTGACACAACTATAGCCTTTCCTTGCCTTAACTTTGTTTCATAAGTTGAAATCAAACTTTACAAAAGTTAGGGCTGTTACATTCCTCCCCCCTTAAAAGAATCTCGTCCCAAGATTACAAAGAGAAAGAAGAAGGGAGAATGACTACTGGACATATGGTACAAACAAGTCGGGAAAATTTAAACGGAGAAAATCTTCGCTTTCCCACGTGGCTTCATCAGCGGTGTGGTTGCTCCACAAGACTTTGTAAAATCGCAATGTCCGATTTCTTGTGGTGCGAGTCTTCTCGTCAATAATCTGTATCAGGTACTCAGAATAAGTGAGATCCGGTTGAAGATCCTCCATGTTCTCCATATGAACTGCGGTTGCGTACTTAAGACATTTCCGCAGCTGAGAGACGTGGAAAACATTGTGAATACCCGAAAGTGACGCCAGTATCTCCAGACGATAGGCCACGGATCCGCATATTTCAACAATGGCAAACGGACCGATGAATCGCGGAGCAAGCTTTCCCTTCACTCCGAAACGATGAACCCCTTTCATCAGAGCGACACGAAGATAAACGTGGTCCCCGATGTCGAAGTGAAGAGGTCGACGTATTTTGTCTGCATAACTCTTCTGTCGAGATTGAGCAGCCTTTAAATTGGCTTGAATCACTCGCACTCGTTCCTCGGCTTCATTCACAAGATCAATCACGTAAACCACTCTCTCGCCGGACTCACACCAATTCAGCGGTGTGCGACACTTCCGGCCATAAAGAACTTCATACAGAGCCATCTTGATGCTGGATTGATAACCGTTATTATATGAGAATTCTGCTAACGGTATATGGGCATCCCAATTCTTCCCATGATTCATGACACGTGCCCGTAGTATATCCTCCGGAATCTGCTTTATCCTCTCCTTTTGACCATCAGTTTGCAGATGATACGCTGAACTCCGAATTAACTTGGTTCCCAGGGAAGCATGCAGTTGCTCCCAAAATCTGGATATGAATAACGCACCTCGGTCAGACACGATGGTGTGGGGAACCCCGTGTAAACACATGATTCTCGAGGTGAACAGCTCCACATACTTCTTTGCCACATATTTTGTATGGACTAGAATAAAATGAGTTGTCTTGGTCAAATGATCGACGATTACCCAAATAGAATCATGCTTGTTGCTGGTCATCAGTAATCCGATGATGAGGTCCATACTTATGTCTTCCCACTTCCATGCTGGAACCTTCAGCGGTTGAAGTGGTCCGGCTTTCCTCATATGTTCGGCTTTAACCCACCGACACGTATCACACTCGGATATGTACTTTGCAATCTCTCTTTTCATCCGTGCCCACCAGAACATAGATTTTAAGTCCTGGTACATCTTATTGCTTCCCGGATGAATGGAGTACTTGGATAAATGCACTTCATCCAATATCTTCCTCCGCAATTTCATATTCCGGGGTACCACTATTCGGTTGTTAAACCAAAGCGTACCCTCTTCATCCTTGCGGAACATCTTCAACTCACCACTGTCCACCCGTCTACAGATATGAGACATAACCCTGTCTCTCTTCTGAGCCTCTACAATCTCATCTCGGATTGTAGGAATAAGAGCAAGGTTGAACAGAGATCCATAGGGAACTAAGCGCAGGCTTGGTTCTCCTTCTTCATGTGCAACCGTGGATAAATGGTGAACGTGGGCTTTCTGGCTAAGTGCGTCGGCAACAACATTCGCTTTACCCGGATGGTATGAATTTCAAGTTCATAGTCCTTGATCAGTTCGAGCCATCTTCGCTGCCTCATATTCAAATCTTTCTGTGAGAAGATGTACTTTAAGCTTTTTTGGTCAGTGTAGAGATTTACGTGATTGCCTAGTAGATAATGTCTCCACATTTTTAAAGCTAAGACCACTGCAGATAGTTCAAGGTCGTGCGTCGGGTAATTCTGCTCATGACCCCTGAGTTATCGGGATCCATATGCCATCACACTTCCTTCTTGCATCAACACACAACCCAAACCAATGCCGGATGCATCACAATAGACATCAAACGGCCTTGTGGTGTCCGGCTGGGCCAAAATTGGAGCTGTAGTGAGATACTTCACTAAAGTTTGAAAAGCTTGTTCACATGAATTGCTCCAATCATACTTGGTGCTTTTCTTCAACAGCTACGTCATAGGTTTAGCGACTTTGGAGAAGTTTGGAATGAATCTCCGGTAATAACCCGCTAAACCTAGGAAACTCCTCACTTCATGAACAGATCTTGGAGATTCCCAAGATAATATCAATCCTTTGGCCTTTGAGTATGATAAGGCTCGCAGGATAGATGTTTCCACCCAAACATAAAGGTGCCCGTGATACCATCTCATCTGTGGATATCTTGCCTCCGGGTGAGCTGATATGAAACGGATGCTTAACTGTGCTAAATGGAAGATTATTCTTCAGCACATAGTCTCTGCTAATAAAATTGTGGGTGCCTCCGGAATCAAACAACACGAAAGTAGGCTGTTCATGTAAAGTGAACATGCCCGCCAAAACTGGTTCGCCTTTAGCAATGTCCTCAATAGCAGTGTAATTAACCCTGCCAGCTTTTGAAAGATTCTTCTTTGAATGTTCATGATGCTGATCTGTGCATTGACGAGACAACAAACAAGTGTGGCTCTGCTAAGCTCCACGACGGTTTCGTGCTGCAGAAATCCTCAGCTCTCTACTAACACGAGGTGGAGATAATTCGTGCGTAGCTGGTTGCGGTAGGATTGCACGAATAATTTCTGACTGCTGCTGTTGAGGTGGAGGCTCATAAGTGATCAACTCCAGCCGTGGTTGTGAGAGTTGCACCACTGGATGAATTTGTTGCCTAACTAGCGAGTAATATCGCACTCGATAGTTCGGACGAACCTCGATATCACTGTCTGGCGGTATACTTCTTTTCAACTCCGCTTCACAACGGAGATGCATGTCTTCTCTAATGATAGCGGCATTTACCAACTCATTGTAAACACCATTATTGAACAAGGTCACTTGTTCCTTAAGTTCGACAATTCTGAAATCTACCAAACTTGAGCAAGTTTTTCCAAACCATTAATTCCAACAGTTGGAAGAAAACTGAAAAATAACTCAAGAACATGTTATGGAGCTTAGAGAAGTCTAAAACATTCCTGTCCACAACAAGTCCTAAGTTACATAGGCAATAAGCACTGCTATGTTCAGAATAACCAATAGGACTTAATTCCAGAATTTGAATATGAAAATTGCAATTTCATGTCTCAATTTGAATATAAAAGTTATAGTTAACTTCAATATCTTTCCAACGAGTATTCATTTGCCTTCATATCAGTCCTGGATCAAAAGTTGTGATATTTCAAATTTGACAGAAATCTGGAACAATTTTGACAGCACCTCCTTTGAAAGTAGCTGTTTTGTCCGCAAGATTTCATACAATGAAACTCCAAATCTGGAGAAACTTTGAACTAAAATGTCATAGAATATATCAGTCTTACTTGACCCTTAGAATTTTTTCTACAGGAAGTTATGGTCGAAATACAGAAATTTCCAGAGAGCATTTTGTGTTTGCCCTGTTTTTGGACAGTTCACACTCATCTGAGAATTTCATCCATTTGGAGGGTGATTCTGATCTGGAGTTCTACAGAAGAGTTGTAGAAGACTTCAAAAACTTTCCATAAATATATCACACACCTTCATTGGTTCAACCACTCCAAATTTATGCCCTGTTCAAATTCAGCAAGAATTCTGCCAAAACAGGGGAGGTTATTCCTAAGTATTGGTGAATAAATCTATACTCCCAATTGAGTCTTAGTTCAATATAGGAGTTCATTAACCCCTAATAGAATCCTAGACTCCAAATTTACTCTTTCTCTTTTCAAACCTTTTTTTCCATGCAGTTCAAAACATATCACGGTACTACGTTTCCTCACAAAATTAAAATCCTAACCAGCTTTTATACCAGCTTATACGTCTCAAGTGGTGGCACTACAACGATCACTCACACACGTTTTCTACACGACATGTACTAACGTGGTTAAGGTACCTGCAGAAAACCACTCAATAATGATGCACACATTGGTTTGTCATTTCAGGCAGGTCCATATCATAGTAAAAACATACGCCCCGTATCATTGTCATACAGGCCGTCCTTGAGTCAAGCCAGGTCTAAAGGTACATGATCGGGTTATTCACCACCCGACGGGGGCTCCACACCTTTGCAATAAAGCACACTGGTGGAACAGCGTTTTCGTATGCCTCATAGGACATGAAGAGTCCTAGAGAACACACTTCGTGTTACAAACCACACGATGGGGTCTCCTCCTCTTGCCCCTGGGTTTACGAACTGGAGGCTAGTGCCATTCATATGTCTCTAAGACATGAAGAGTCTTAGAAAACATATTCACTTCCCGTCCTTTGCTGAACGGGACATCCCACACTACTTTCCTCGTATGGGGGCGCTAACCGGAATTGATCCGCTTTCGGTGGCGTTCCTTACCATTCTTACCTCCACGTAGGTGCGTCGTTACAGAATCAAAATACTGAATGATAACGCACTGTTAGCTTGCCACCTTAAGTAACTATGCTAATAATATTCCTTATGTGGGCATACTATACGTTCCTCTCTCGTATACTCCTAAGTTTTCGAAAAATAGACTCTTTTCATGCGTGCTATTCCCAATGCGGCTCTGATACCACGCTGTGAGGAGCCCGCCCGGGAATCGCAGTGGGTGGTGCCGTGCGATGCGGCACCCAACAGCATGCACGGAAAGAGGCTCAAGAACATATGGAACCATTTTTTTCTCAAGATAAGTTCTTTTACGACATATTGTACACACGCAGCGGAAATTAAAACTAACTGGACAATCTAATCAGTCTCGACCTAACTACGCCGAAGACAAGTCGTTCAGCCCGTGAACGCTTCCTACTAGCTCCACCAAAGAAAGGCAGCAGCTAGGTTTCCGATGAGTGGAACAAACCATGAGGTTCATCATCTCACCGAACAACCCTCTTCATAGCAGGCATCCTGCTACCTGCAAAAACAACTCAGAAGCAACCGTGAGCACTAAGGTTCAGCAAGTCTTAACCGTCAATCCTAAACATGTAACTCTACATGCAGCGGTATTAAGACGGTAGGAACAGGAATTTGCAAAATGCGGCTTGACTAAACTTGATCCATATATTCTGATTCTTATAGCCTTCATTTTAGTGGTCCTCACGCCTCACAACACCAGAAGTCCACAATCAAACAAGAAATGCTTATCCCGATGTTGCTAGCCTAAGGTGGAAATGTACTTTAGTTGGAACTATCTCTAATTCAGTCAAGGTCCCAATACAAAGATTAATCCATAAACAGCAAGTTAAGAGACATAATTCCTCTTCCGCGAGCGACGGTGATTCGAATCAATAACAACCCAGAATATACGACACATACACCCGCCTCGAAAGACTGTCTCAAGAGCTCTTTCTTACGTTGTATGCAGCAACCTTTCAAACGACACCCTGACATAGAAAAACATTTCGCACCGAGCAGGAAGGTCCTCTACGCGGACACGTCAAAGTTGCCCGCTAAAGGATTTACACCTCCCGCCTTCTCAACGCCATTCCCACGCGAAGGATGAGTTTCTATATCACGGTACATCGAGTTACATCGGTTTCATGGGTCCTATACCCCACTATATATCTGGTACAGCTCAATCTTGTCCAGCAGAGCCGCATACATACGGTCCTTAACCGACATGGACGGGGCTACAACCAACCTCCGCATTTGCCTTACCATCCCGGTCCAGGCCAAATGTGGTCTCAAGCATTGTCACACCCATCGCAGGTCGATACCAACCTTGAGCGCTCCATCCTGCAGGAACATACCCGTCCCCATCTCATTTTAATGAGGGTGCTCTTATCATCAACCTCTCGCGAGTAACTCCATTACCCGAACTTTCTCGCGAGTAGCTTTTTACTACTCAACTTCTACCGAGCTAGCTACAACATTAGCCTAGCATCTACAACGAGGCAAAGCCTACACTAAACCTTCTACCCAGGGATGTAATATCCATGCAAGATGGTTTCAAACATCCTAGACATAATGCACAATATCAAGTCTAATACACATGAGGTGAAGTAAAGCAAAATTTAAAATGGTAACGATATGCAAACCTGGGCTTTCCTTGCAAAACGGTTTTGTTAGAAGCTAGGAGTTGGCCTTCCTCCGGAGAATCCGCCAAGCTCGTCACGAGATGGAGATCCTCGCTGTGGAGTTGAGTCCTCGTTGAATGTCGACGTCACGTGCTATTAAGATGATTTATGCACATGTATTCAAAAGCAATTTAGAAAATGATTCAAAGTTGTTGTACAATTTAACTCACAAATAAGAGATATAAACAACAGCAAGGTTTCTGTTGTTGGATCTAAACCTTACAGATGATGAAAGCTAGGTGCAAAGGGATACTAGTAATCACCATGTGATTAAGTCCATTATATAAACACTTAAACCTAAAAAATGGTAGCTCAAGTTCCAGAGGTCCAATGAAACTGATAACTGAACCACATATTCTATGGAAGGAATTTAGGCAGTGTGCAAAATTGAGCTCATGAAATGGCTTCATGTGAGCACAACGAATCCTTATGTGGTTTTCACTAATCTGCCTTTACCCCCTAGACATTAAGATTTCCTATGCTGCAAAGTAGACTTTTTGTGAAGTACAAAACATACTGAGTCCATAGGAATTGGTTTTACCATTTTTGGAGTTTCCTACATGGAGCTATGAATTTAAAGAATGGGGAAAAGCTGAAAATATCTCTGTTCATTCTTCCCATTTTTCAGAAACATAAGGAATGAACACATCATTTGACCAAGAAAATGCGGTCCAATGCCTCTGAAATTTTTACTGGGGTTCAAAGAATTTTGGAAGAATGTCCTGTCCAAATTTGGGAATTTTCCAATAACCAGAACTCCTGCAAAAACTCCTACAATATTTTCTTTAAATGAATTAATGAGCCAAATCCAGGGATTTTCATAAACATTGGGCTGCACCCCTTGATAGTACTCTATGAGAGGAATCCAAAAAAATTGTTTCACAATTTTTGGATACTCCTACACAAAGTTATGGTTCTCCAAAGTTTGAACTCAAATGGGAAAATCTGGAAAAATGTTTAAATACCGACAGTGGGTCCCACCTGTCATCCCTAACCTTCTGCCTCACGCCAAACAGGGCAGTGGCGGTTCCTTCCGGCGAGGGTCACCGGAAAAGCACTTCCCAGCCACCTCCGGACCCCTGCTGGCCGCCCCCCCATTTTATCCCACGCTGAACATGTTGGTGAGGTCGCCGGCGGCTGAAACTCGCCGGAAAACAGGGCGCACCGATGACAGCAAGAACTAGGGTTCTGGCGAGGTTGTGGCGGCTCATTCCTTCACCAAATGATCGGGTTTTTGGCTCTAGAGCACCAGGGGATCGTGTAGAAGACCGACATGAGGTCTAAACAAGCCGCGGAGCGCTCCAAACCTATCGGCACCGTGCGCCCGACGTGGTCCAGCGGTATACCCTAGAAAAGAACTCGGATTCCTCGCTCTACACTCAATTTCTCGGTCTAAAAATCGATGGAGGAGGTGTGCTAGGTAGTTAAGATCCGTGTGTGAAGTTTGAAACACAACCAACATGAATTGAGGACGAATTTTGCAATTCCTTACCTCAAGGTCAGTTTCTGCCGCCCAGGAGAAAGTCTTGAAATTCTCCCTCTGTGATCAATGGCTAGGGCTGAGCTTCAAAGGTGAGCAACTAGACTTGTAGGTGAACCGATGGGGTGGCTTGCTTGGGCGTGATCACTCTTGGCTTGGGCTGCCCACGGTGACAGTTCGGTTTACTTCAGTTTCAACTCGGGAGCAGCTGCAATCGAACTGTTTCTAGGCGCAACCAAGCATGGATCAACGGGGTGAGGTTGCTAGCCAGCTAGAGCACTCATGGGTAAAGGTTTTTGATGTGGGAAGCTCGGGCAAAGGGAGTTCGGTTCAGCCTGGGCGATCCAAGGAACAGAGAGCGGCCGCTGTGCTTCTATGCGTGACAGCAGCAGAGGAATACGCACGAGGGAGCGAGAAGATGGAACTTCGCTTGTGCAGCCTCCGGGGGAGATAAGGGTAGAGGCAATCTGACCGAAGAGGAGGTGGCACCGGACATCATCGTGCGAGGTCGGCTGCCGGGAGCTGTCGCGCGCTCAGCCGAGGAAAACAGTACCGAGTCAGTTTGGGTATGACATGTGGGCCACAGCCCCCCCCCCCCAAGTATCCCCCTCCTCCGTGCTTTGATATTCCTGCACCGCCGTAGTCCAAATTCAACCAAAATTGGACGGTAGACCAAACAATATACGAGGAATTTGAATCTGAAATAAGATTTCAAAATTGAGCATGTTTCATTCAGTTTTCAAATTCCAATTTGAATTTGAACTCTCCCTCGAATATTCCTTGGATTAATAGGTATACGGGCTCCAAAAATATCAAGTTTGGATCCTGAGCTCATTCATACACGGGGAATGCATCGGTGAGTTCATTTGTATGCATTTGAGCAATCTGAACATGAATTCTTTCAAAAGAATTCAAATTGTGTTGAAATTCCCTCCACTCTACTCATAGAGAAGGTGCACATGAGTTAGAGTTTTTGGAAGTGAAATTCTTTCCCCTAGGTTAACATGTGTTGAGCATGGGCTAGAGAAAATTTTTAACTCCCTCACATGTCCATTTGTGTGTTCATCATATCATGTGACAAAACTATAGCCTTTCTTTGCCTTAACTTTGTTTCATAAGTTGAAATCAAACTTTACAAAAGTTAGGGCTGTTACATTCCTCCCCCCTTAAAAGAATTTCGTCCCGAGATTACATAGAGAAATAAGAAGGGAGAATGACTACTGGACATATGGTACAAACAAGTCGGGAAAATTTAAACGGAGAAAATCCTCGCTTTCCCATGTGGATTCATCAGTGGTGTGGTTGCTCCACAAGACTTTGTAAAATCGCAATGTCCGATTTCTTGTGGCGCGAGTCTTCTCGTCGATAATCTGTATCGGGTACTCAGAATAAGTGAGATCCAGTTGAAGATCCTCCATGTTCTCCATATGAACTGCGGTTGGGTACTTAAGATATTTCCGCAGCTGAGAGACGTGGAAAACATTGTGAATACCCAAAATTGACGCCGGTAGCTCCAGACGATAGGCCAGGGGTCCGCATATTTCAACAATGGCAAATGGACCGATGAATCGCAGAGCAATCTTTCCCTTCACTCCAAAATGATGAACTCCTTTCATCGGAGAGACACGAAGATAAATGTGGTCCCCGATGTCGAAGTGAAGAGGTCGACGTCTTTTGTCTGCATAACTCTTATGCCGAGATTGAGCAGCCTTTAAATTGGCTTGAATCACTCGCACTCGTTCATCGGCTTCATTCACAAGATCAATACCTTAGACCACTCTCTCGCCGGACTCACACCAATTCAGCGGTGTGCGGTACTTCCGGCCATAAAGAGCTTCATACGGGGCCATCTTGATGCTGGATTGATAACCGTTATTATTTGAGAATTCTGCTATCGGTAGATGGTCATCCCAATTCTTCCCATGATTGATGACACATGCCCTTAGCATATCCTCTAGAATTTGATTTATCCTCTCCGTTTGACCATCAGATTGTGGATGATACGCTGAGCTCCGAATTAACTTGGTTCCCAAGGAAGCATGCAGTTGCTCCCAAAATCTAGATATGAATAACGCACCTCGGTCAGACATGATGGTGTGGGGAACCCCGTGTAAACACACGAGTCTCGAGATGAACTGCTCCGCATACTTCTTTGCCACATATTTTGTATGGACTGGAATAAAATGAGCTGTCTTGGTCAAACGATCAACGATTACCCAAATAGAATCATGCTTGTTGCTGGTCATGGGTAATCCAACGATGAAGTCCATACTTATGTCTTCCCACTTCCATGCTGGAACCTTCAGTGGTTGAACTGGTCCGGCTTTCCTCATATGGTCGACTTTAACCCGCCGACATGTATCACACTCGGATACGTACTTTGCAATCTCTCTTTTCATCCGTGTCCACCAGAACTTAGATTTCAAGTCCCGGTACATCTTATTGCTTCCCGGATGAATGGAGTACTTTTGCGCTTCATCCAATATCTTCCTCCGCAATTTCATGTTCCGGGGTACCACTATTCGGTTGTTAAACCAAAGCGTACCCTCTTCATCCTTATGGAACATCTTCAACTCACCGCTGTCCACCCGTCTACTGATATGACACATACCCCTGTCTCTCTTCTGAGCCTCTACAATCTCATCTCGGATTGTAGGAATAAGAGCGAGGTTGGACAGCGATCCATAGGGAACTAAGCGCAGACATGGTTCTCCTTCTTCATGTGCAGCTGTGGAACATGGGCTTTCCGGCTAAGTGCGTCGGCAACCACATTCGCTTTACCCGGATGGTAATGAATTTCAAGTTCATAGTCCTTGATCAGTTCGAGCCATATTCACTGCCTCATATTCAATTCTTTCTGTGTGAATATGTACTTTAAGCTTTTGTGTCAGGGTAGAGATTTACTAGATCACCTAGTAGATAATGTCTCCACATTTTTAAAGCTAAGACCACTGCAGATAGTTTAAGGTCGTGCGTCGGGTAATTCTGATCATGATCCCTGAGTTGTCGGGATCCATACAACCACACGTCCTTCTTGCATCAACACACAACACAAACCAATGCCGGATGCATCACAATAGAAATCAAACGGCCTTGTGGTGTCCGGCTGGGCCAAAACTGGAGCTGTAGTGAGATACTTCATTAATGTTTGAAAAGCTTATTCACATGAATTGCTCCAATCATACTTGGTGCTTTTCTTCAACAGCTCCGTCATAAGTTTAGCGACTTTGGAGAAGTTTGGAATGAATCTGCGGTAATAACCCGCTACACCTAGGAAACTCCTCACTTCATGAACAGATCTTGGAGATTTCCAATTCAGCACTTGCTCGATTTTACTTGGGTCCACAGCGATGCCTTCCTCTGAAATAATATGCCCAAGAAATGGTACTTTGCTGATCCAAAACTCACATTTGCTGAACTTTGCATAAAGCTTGTGATCTCTCAAGCGTTGGAGCACAATACACGAATGTTCAAAATGTTCTTCTTCTGACTTTGAATAGACCAAATACCATCGATGAAAACCACGATGAACTTGTCTAACTCCGGCATGAACACAGAGTTCATGAGATACATAAAATGAGCTGGAGCATTGGTCAACCCAAAAGACATGACAAGATATTCATAAAGACCATATCTTGTCAAGAACGCCGTCTTAGGTACGTCTTCTGCCCGGATTTTTATCTGGTGATACCCGGACCGAAGATCCATCTTGTATAATACCTTAGCACCCACTAGTTGATCAAATAAAATATCAATGCGCGGCAGTGGATACTTATTTTTGATAGTGACAGCATTCAATGGACGATAATCTACGCATAGTCTCAAAGTCTCATCCTTCTTCTTCACGAAGAGTGCAGAACAGCCCCAAGGTGATGAACTTAGGCGTATAAAACCTTTGTCCATGAGGTCATTAAGCTGCTCCTTCAATTCTGCGAGCTCCTTAGGTGCCATTTTGTATGGTCGCCGAGAAATAGGTGTTGTTCCCGGTGCTAGTTCAATCTTGAACTCAACATCACATTCGGGCGGCATGCCCGGTAAATCTTCAGGAAACAAATCTGGATATTCACATACCACTGAAATATCCTCAAGCTTAGGAGCTTCAATCTGATGCACTGCTGCAACACGTTGTGATGGATCCACAAGATTTAATGTGTTGCAACCATGTATTGGGGAATTCAGTTGGACAGTACGAGATCTTATATCAAAGATAGCTCTATAATGTGTCAACCATGACATCCCCAAGATAATATCAATCCTTTGGCCTTTGAGTATGATAAGGCTCGCAGGATAGACGTTTCCACCCAAACATAAAGGTGCCCATGAGACCATCTCATCTGTGGATATCTTGCCTCGGGGTGAGCTGATATGAAACGGATGTTTAACTGTGCTAAATAGAAGATTATTTTTCAGCACATAGTCTCTGCTAATAAAATTGTGGGTGGCTCCGGAATCAAACAACACGAAAGTGGACTGTTCATGTAAAGTGAACATGCCCGCCAAAACTGGTTCGCCTTTAGCAATGTCCTCAATAGCAGTATAATTAACCCTGCCAGCTTTTGAAAGATTCTTCTTTGAATGTTCATGATGCTGATCTAAGCATTGGCGAGACCACACAAGTGTGGCTCTGCTCAGCTCCACGATGGTTTCGTGCTGCAGAAATCCTCAGCTCTCTACTAACACGAGGTGGAGATAATTCGTGCATAGCTTGTTGCGGTAGGGTTGCACGAATAATTTCTAACTGCTGCTGTTGAGGTGGAGGCTCATAAGTGATCAACTCCAGCCGTGGTTGTGAGAGTTGCACCACTGGCTGAATTTGTTGCCTAACTGGCGAGTAATATCACACTCGATAGTTCGGATGAACCTCAATATCACTGTCTGGCGGTATACTTCTTTTCAACTCCGCTTCACAACGGAGATGCATGTCTTCTCTAATGATAGCGGCACTTACCAACTCATTGTAAATACCGTTATTGAACAAGGTCAATTGTTCCTTAAGTTCGACAATTCTGAAATCTACCAAACTTGAGCAAGTTTGTCCAAACCCTTAATTCCAACAGTTGGAAGAAAACTTAAAAATAACTCAAGAACATGTTATGGAGCGTAGAGAAGTCTAAAACATCCCTGTCCACAACAAGTCCTAAGTTACATAGGCAATAAGCACTGCTCTGTTCAGAATGACCAATAGGTCTTAATCCCATAATTTGAGTATGAAAATGGCAATTTCATGTCTCAAGTTGAATATATAAGTTATATTTAACTTCAATATCTTTCCAATGAGTATTCATTTGCCTTCATATCGGATTAAAAGTTTTCATATTTCAAAGTTGACAGAAATCTGGAACAATTTTGACAGCACCTCCTTTGAAAGTAGCTGTTTTGTCCGCAAGATTTCATACAATTAAACTCCAAATCTGGAGAAACTTTGAACTAAAAAGTCATAGCATATATCACAAGCTTTCCAATAGTGTCTTACTTGACTCTTAGAAATTTTTCTACAGAAAGTTATGGTCTAAATACAGAAATTTCCAGAGAGCATTTTGTGTCTGCCCTGTTTTTGGACAGTTCACACTCATCGGCGAATTTCATCGATTTGGAAGGTGATTCTGATCTGGAGTTATACAGAATAGTTGTAGAAGACTTCATAGACGTTCCAGAAATATATCACACACCTCAATTGGTTCAACCACTCCAAAGTTTTGCCCTGTTCAAATTCAGCAATAATTCTGCCAAAACAGGGTAGGTTATTCCTAAGTCTTGGTGAATAAATCTATACTCCCAATTCACTCTTAGTTCAATATAGGAGTTCATTAACCCCTAATAGAATCCTAGGCTCCAACTTTACTCTTTCTCTTTTCAAACCTTTTTTTCCATGCAGTTCAAAACATATCACGGTACTACGTTTCCTTACCAAATTAAAATCCTAACCAGCTTTTATACCGGCTTATACGTCTCAAGTGGTGGCACTACAACAATCACTCACACACGTTTTCTACACGACATATACTAACGTGGTTAAGGTACCTGCAGAAAATCACTCAATAATGATGCACACATTGGTCTGTCATTCCAGGCAGGTCCATATCATAGTAAAAACATACGCCCCGTATCATTGCCATGCGGGCCGTCCTTGAGTCAAGCCACATCTCAAGGTACATGATCGGGTTATTCACCACCTGACGGGGGCTCCACACCTTTGCGATAAAGCACACTGGTGGAACAGCGCTTTCGTATGCCTCATAGGACATGAAGAGTCCTAGAGAACACACTTCGTGTTACAAACCACATGATGGGGTCTCCTTCTCTTGCCGCTGGGTTTACGCACTGGAGGCTAGTGTCATTGAAATGTCTCTAAGACATGAAGAGTCTTAGAAAACATATTGACTTCCCATCCATTGCTGAACGGGACATCCCACACTACTTTCCTCATATGGGGGAGCTAACCAAAATTGATCTGCTTTTGGTGCCGTACCTTACCATTCTTACCTCCACGTAGGTGCGTCGTTACAGAATCAAAATACTGAATGATAACACACTATTATCTTGCCACCTTAAGTAACTATGCTAATAATATTCCTTATGTGGGCATATTATACGTTCCTCACTTGTATACTCCTAAGTTTTCAAAAATAGACTCTTTTCATGTGTGCTATTCCCAATGCGGCTCTGATACCACGCTGTAAGGAGCCTGGCCCGGCAATCGCAGTGGGTGGTGCCGTGCGATGCGGCACCCAACAGCATGCACGAAAAGAGGCTCAAGAACATATGGAACTATTTTTTCTCAAGATAAGTTCTTTTACAACATATTGTACACACACAGCGGAAATTAAAACTAACTGGACAATCTAATCACTCTCGACCCTAACTACGCCGAAGAGAAGTCGTTCAGCCCGTGAACGCTTCCTATAGCTCCACCAAAGAAAGGCAGTGGCTAGGTTTCCGATGAGTGGAACGAACCGTGAGTTTCATCATATCACCGAACAACCCTCTTCATAGCAGGCATCCTGCTACCTGCAAAAACAACTCAGAAGCAACCGTGAGCACTAAGGCTCATCAAGTCTCAACCGTCAATCCTAAACATGTAACTCTACATGCAGGGGTAGTAAGACAGTAGGAACAGGATTTGCAAAATGCAGCTTGCTAAACTTGATCCTTATATTCAGATTCTTATAGCCTTCATTTTAGTGGTCCTCACGCCTCACAACACCGGAAGTACACAATAAAACAAGAAACACTTATTCCGATGTTGCTAGCCTAAAATGGAAGTGAACTTTTGTTGGCACTATCTCTAATTCAGTCAAGGTTCCAATACAAAGATTAATCCGTAAACAGCAAGTTAAGAGACATAGTTCCTCTTCTTACTACGTCACCGCGCAGTGGGCAAGTATGCTCAATCCTCTTCCACGAGTGACAGTGATTCGAATCAATAACAACTCGGAATACACGACACATACACCCGCCTCGAAAGACTCTCTCAAGAGCTCTTCCTTATGTTGTATGCAGCAACCTTTCACACGACACCCTGACATAGAAAAATGTTTCGCACCGAGCAGGATGGTCCTCTACGCGTACACGTCGAAGTTGCCCGCTAAAGGATTTACACCTCCCGCCTTCTCAACGCCATTCCCATGCGAAGGATGAGTTCCTATATCACGGTCCATCGAGTTACATCGGTTTCATGGGTCCCATATCCCACTATATATCCGGTACAGCTCAATCTTGTCCAGCAGGGCCGCATATATATGGTCCTTAACCGACACGGACGGGGCTACAACCAACCTCCACATTTGCCTTACCATCCCGGTCAAGGCCAAATGTGGTCTCAAGCATTGTCACACCCATCGCAGGTCGAGACCAAACTTGAGCGCTCCATCCTACAGAAACATCCCCGTCCCCATCTCATTTTCATGAGGGTGCTCTTATGATCAACCTCTCGCGAGTAACTCCATTACCCGAACTTTCTCGTGAGTAGCTTTTTACTACTCGACTTCTACCGAGCTAGCTACAACATTAGCCTAGCATCTACGACGAGGCAAAGCCTACACTAAACCTTCTATAAAGGGATGTAATAGCCATGCAAGTGGGTTTCAAACATCCTAGACATAATGCACAATATCAAGTCTAATACACATGAGGTGAAATAAAACAAAATTTAAACCGTTAACGATATGCAAACCGGGGCTTGCCTTGCTCAACGGTTTTGTTAGAAGCTAGGAGTTAGTCTTCCTCCGGAGAATCCGCCAAACTCGTCACGAGATGGATATCCTCTCTGTGGAGTTGAGTCCTCGTTGAACGTCGACGTCACGTGCTGTTAAGATGATTTATGCACATGTATTCAAAAGCAATTTAGAAAATGATTCAAAGTTGTTGTACAGATTAACTCACACATAAGAGAGATAAACAACAGCAAGGTTTATGTTGTTGGATCTAAACCTTAGAGATGATGAAGGCTAGGTGCAAAGGGATACTAGTAATCACCATTTGATTAAGTCCATTATATGAACACTTAAACCTAAAAGATGGTAGCTCAAGTTCCAGAGGTCCAATGAAACTGAGAATTTAACCACAGCTTCTATGGAAGGTATTTAGGCAGTGTGCAAAAATTTAGCTCATGAAATGGCTTCATGTGAGCACAACAAATCCTTATGTGGTTTTCAATAATCTGCCTTTACCCCCTATATATTAAGCTTTCCTATGCTGCAAAGTAGACTTTTTGTGAACTAACAAATGTCCTTAGTCCATAGGAATTGGTTTTACCATTTTTGGAGTTTCCTACATGGAGCTATGAATTTTACAAAGAATGGGGAAAAGCTGAAAATGTCTCTGTTCATTTTTCCCATTTTTTTAGAGACATATAGAATGAACACATCATTTGACCAAGCAAATAGTGTCCAATGACTCTGAAATTTCTCCTGGAGTTTAAGGAATTTTGGAAGAATGTCCTTTGCAAATTTGGGAATTTTCCAATAAACAGAACTCCTGCAAAAATTCCTACAAAATTTTCTTTAAATGAATTAATGAGCCAAATCCAGTGATTTTCATAAACATTGGGCTGCACCCTTGGATAGTACTCTCGGTGAGGAATCCAACAAAATTTGTTTCACAATTTTTGGACACTCCTACACAAAGTTATGGCTCTCGAAAGTTTGAACTCAAATGGGAAAATCTGGAAAAATGTTTAAATACCGACAGTGGGTCCCACCTGTCATCCCTAACCTTCAGCCTCGCGCCAAACAGGGCAGTGGTGGCTGCCTCCGGTGAGGGTCGCCAGAAAAGCACTTACCAGCCACCTCCGGACCCCCTTCTGGCTGCCCTCCCATTTTCTCCAACGCTGAACATGTTGGTGAGGTCGCTGGCGGCTGAAACTCGCCGGAAAACAGGGCGCACCAATGACATCAAGTACTAGGGTTCCGGCGAGGTTGCGGTGGCTCATTCCTTCACCAAATGATCAGGTTTTTAGCTCTAGTGCACCAGGGGATCGTGTAGAAGACCGACATGAGGTCTAAACAAGACGGGGAGCGCTCCAAACCTATCGGCACCGTGTGCCCGACATGGTCCAGCGGTATACCCTCGAAAAGAACTCAGATTCCTCGCTCTACACTCAATTTCTCGGTCTAAAATCAATGGAAAAGGTGTGCTAGGTAGTTAAGATCCCGTGTGTGAAGTTTGAAACACCACCAACATGAATTGAGGATGAATTTTGCAATTCCTTACCTCAAGGTCAGTTTCTACCGCCCGGGAGAAAATCTTGAAATTCTCCCTCTGTGATCAATGGCTTGGGCTGAGCTTCGGAGTTGAGCAACAGACTTGTAGGTGCACCGATGGGGTGGTTGCTTGGGCGTGATCACTCCTGGTTTGGGCTGCCCACGGTGACCAGTTCGGTTTACTTCAGTTTCAACTCGGGAGCAGCTGCAATCGAACTGTTTCTAGGCGCAAGAAAGCATGGATCGACGGGGTGAGGTTGCTAGGCGGCTAGAGCACTCATGGGCGAAGATTTTTGCTGTGGGAAGCTCGGGCAAAGGGAGTTCGGTTCAGCCTGGGCGATCCAAGGATTAGAGAGCAGCCGCTGTGCTTCTCTGCGTGACAGCAGCAGAGGAATACGCGTGAGCGAGCAAGAAGATGGAACTTCGCTTGTGCAGCCTTCGGGGGAGATAACGGCAGAGGCAATCCAACAAAAGAGGAGGAGGTGGCACTGGAGATCGTCGTGCAAGGTCGGCTGCCGGGAGCTGTCGCGCGCTCAGCCGAGGAAAATAGAACCGAGTCGGTTTGGATATGACATGTGGGCCACAGCCCCCCCCCCCATATACCCCCCTCATCCGTGCTTTGATATTCCTGCACCGCCGTAGTCCAAATTCAACCAAAATTGGATGGTAGACCAAACAATATACGAGGAATTTGAATCTGAAATAAGATTTCAAAATTGAGCACATTTGGTTCAGTTTTCAAATTCAAATTTGAATTTGAACTCTCCCTCGAATATTCCTTGGATTAATAGGTATATGGGCTCCAAAAATATCTAAGTTTGGATCATGAGCTCATTCATACACAGAGAATGCATCGGTGAATTCATTTGTATGCATTTGAGCACTCTGAACATGAATTCTTTCAAAAGAATTCAAATTGTGTTTAAATTCCCTCCACTCTACTCATAGAGAAGGTGCACATGAGTTAGAGTTTTTGGAAGTGAAATTCTTTCCCCTAGGTTAACATGTGTTGAGCATGGGCTAGAGAAATTTTTTAACTCCCTCACATGTCCATTTGTGTGTTCATCATTTCATGTGACACAACTATAGCCTTTCTTTGCCTTAACTTTGTTTCATAAGTTGAAATCAAACTTTACAAAAGTTAGGGCTGTTACATTCGCCTTCCTCGCGCTCCCGCGGCTCCCCGCCGCTCCCCTCGCCGGGAGAGGGTTCTTGTGACCGGAACTCGACCGAACTTGCCGCCCCGCCTAAATTGCCCAGGGAACCGGTTGCTGACCTCGTCGCCGGCCGGTGATCACCGGAAATGGTCATGCGACGGTGACAGTCAACGTGGTGAGTTCGGTGATGTCGGTATGGAACTGTAATGCCTCAAAGCCTCCTCCGTTGGCTCCTACAGCACCGCCATGACCTACGGAGTAACGACCAAGACTCTGACCTTGCTCAAGGTTGCGGCAAACCGGACTTCACCGTGCAACCTAGGTCTAAACCCGATGATGAACGAAGAACCCAAGGAACTCGGTGGTTTCTCGCTGGTTTCCCATGATTCTTGATTGTATGGATTCGCATGGATGTTTCTAGATGGTTGTATAAGTTGGGGAACAATTGCTTGACCGGTTAGCCTGAATTTTTGATTTCGACGGACACGGGCTATATCACCTGCTATCGGCAAGAACTGGAATTCCGGCGAGCACACTGTATGGCATGCGGCCGGGGTTGCGGGGCAGAAAGTGCACTCCTCGCGAACCTTTTGGTGTGCCAAACTCGGCGTAAGATCGATCCTAGCGGCCGTACGATGAGTTTTGGTGGCGGCGGCTTTACACGGCGCCGAAAAGAAACATGGAGCTCGTGGTCGGGTTTACCGTGGGTGTGGCGCCGGGTTGTTGCGTCGACCACGCCGAGGAGGCTTCGGTGAAGCTCCTGTGAGCTCAGCTCAGCGTGCCAACCTCAGAGACGTCCGGACGCCGGAGACCCAAAGGTTGTCAAGCGTGCAGCCGCGTTTTTGTCGAGGAGCTCGGGAACGGGCAGAGCAGCAATGGAGAGTCAGTTTGTGAGGTGAAAATATCGCCATTTGCCGCTATCATCGAAGCACACCGCGCCTGGGCTGCTCGGGAGGTGGAATCCGTGTTTGCCCCGGTGGCGCGCTGCGCTCGGCCGACTAAGTGCGAAACAGAGACTTGCTCCGGTGTGAATTAGCTCACCCACTGACCTGTGGGGCCCTCACTCCCCCCTCTACTTCTTTTCCATTTCTAGCTGCAAATATCCCATCTACTCACACTTAAATGGTAAACTTAGCCACCAAGTCACCGAGTAAATTTGAATTCACCAAATTGAAATTGGTGTGGCTAAATTTGCTTCACATTCGAATTTGAAATACAACTTTAGCTCCCGACAAGATGAACTCCAATGAGGATGAAAATTAGTGGATTAACTCAGAAAAATGTGCAGAGTTTGAATATGAAGTCATCTTTTGAATCCAAGTAATGAAAGTGGCTGCAATTTGAATTTGCATTCAATTTAGCCTTTTTTTACAAATGTCTCCAAAAGTGCCTCAGACTGATTTGAATTTGCATGAGACTTGGCATGAGCATCCCTAGGAGTGCTTAGGGCCTAATGGGAAACCCATCCTATCATGTTTATATGTGTGAGCTCCTGCTTTTTGGAGTTATGTCTTTTCCTCTAATCACCCTCTTGATTGTGTTTACTTGCTCTTCAAAAATGTTCATGAGCTAACCACTAAATTAGCTGTGGTGTGGTGAGGTGATGAACCTTTTAGCAAGTGACTTCTTGGGCTTTTACATCCCTCCCCCCTTAAAAGAATCTCGTCCCGAGATTATAAAAGAAGAGACGATGATGTAAGAGGAAATTACCCATGATGAGACGCCATGAAGTCCGGGTAGTTGGAGTGATGGAACTCCTCGCTCTCCCACGTCGCTTCTTCAGCGGTGTGGTTGCTCCACAATATTTTGTAGAGCCACAGCATTCAATTACTCATGGTCCGAGCCTTCTCATCAATAATCGCCACCGGATATTCAGCATACGTCAAATCCGGTTGCAGCTCGCCAATGTCTTCGGTGCGAACAGCAGCCGTATACTTCAGACATTTTCGTAGTTGTGAAACGTGAAAAACGTCGTGAACACCAGCGAGAGATGCCAGTAGTTCCAGTCGATACACCACTGGTCCACACTTCTTTGTGATAGCATAGGGTCCAATAAATCGGGGAGCGAGTTTCCCCTTCACGCCGAATCGGTGCACGCCTTTCATCAAAGATACACGGAGGTACACGTGTTCCCCGACGTCGAAGTGCAGTGGCCTATGCCTCTTATCAGCGTAACTTTTCTGTCGGGATTGGGCGGCCTTCAAGTTGGCTTGAATCATCGGAATGCGCTCTTTGGCGTCGTTCACCAAATCAATCCCAAAGTGACCCTTTCACCGGACTCGCACCAGTTCAATGAGGTGTGGCACTTGCGACCATAGAGAGTCTCATATGGTGCCATCTTGATACTCGCTTGATAGCCATTATTGTACGAGAATTCCGCCAACGGTAGATGATCATCCCAGTTTCTACCGTGGTGGATGGCACATGCTCTCAACATGTCTTCTAATACTTGGTTCACCCTCTCAGTTTGCCCATTTGTCTGAGGGTGATAGGCGGAGCTTCTAATCAGCTTAGTACCCAAAGCTGCATGCAACTGCTCCCAGAAATGAGATACAAATAGTGCCCCTCGATCTGAGATTATGGTCTTGGGTACCCCATGCAAGCATAGGATTCTTGCAATGTACAACTCTGCATACTTGCTGGCATTGTAATGTGTATGCACGGGAATGAAGTGAGCTGACTTGGTTAATTGGTCAACGATTACCTAAATAGAATCATGCTTGTTGGAAGTCAGGGGTAATCCCACAATGAAATCTATGCTCACATCTTCCCACTTCCATGCTGGAATTTTCAGGGGTTGTAACAGCCCTGATTTTCTCATGTCATCTGCTTTCACTCGTCTACACGTATCACACTCGGATACGTATTTAGCCACTTCTCGCTTCATCCGTGTCCACCAAAATTTTCTTTTTAAATCTTGGTACATTTTGTTGCTGTCCGGATGAATGGAGAATTTAGACAAGTGAGCTTCATCAAGGACCTTCTTCCTTAGCTCCATATTCCGGGGTACGACTATGCGGTCATTGAACCACAATGTCCCCTTCTTTAATAGTTCAGTCATCGGCTTAGCAAGCTTGGAGAAGCTCGGGATGAATCTCCGGTAATATCCCGCTAAACCAAGGAAGCTTCTGACTTCATGGACAGAAGTGGGGGCTTTCCATTTCAGCACTTGTTCAATTTTGCTTGGGTCAACCGCAATGCCTTCCGCTGAGATGATATGTCCCAAAAATGGCACTTGGTTGATCCAAAACTCACATTTTCTGCACTTGGCATAGAGCTTATGGTCCCGCAATCGTTGAAGAATGATTCTCAAGTGTTAGGCGTGTTCTGCTCCTGACCTGGAGTAAACCAATATATCATCAATGAACACCACAACGAACTTGTCCAGCTCCGGCATGAACACCGAGTTCATGAGATACATAAAATGTGCCGGAGCATTAGTGAGACCAAAAGACATGACAAGATATTCGTATAGGCCATATCTCATCGCGAAGGCCGTCTTCGGGATATCCTCCGCCCGGATTTTTATTTGATGATACCCGGAGCGAAGGTCCATCTTGGAGAACACACTTGCACCCACAATCTGATCAAACAGGATATCAATGCGGGGCAGTGGATATTTGTTCTTGATGGTGACGGCGTTGAGCGGCCGGTAATCCACACACAGCCTCAATGTTTCATCTTTTTTCTTGACGAACAGCGCCGAGCATCCCCAAGGCGAGAAACTCGGCCTAATAAAACCCTTGCTCAACAAATCATTGAGCTGTTCTTTCAACTCAGCCAGCTCGTTCGGAGCCATTTTGTATAGTCTCCGTGATATGGGAGTAGTCTCGGGTGCAAGTTCTATCTTGAACTCCACATCCCGTTCAGGTGGCATGCCCGGAAGATCATCCAGGAACACGTCGGGATACTCTCGGACTACAGGGATGTCCTCTAATTTGGAAGCTTCAGTAGTATAGGCGGCTGAAACTTCCGGGACTGGATTGTCTAGTATGAGGGACTGCGGACAGTGTAGTGGGGAGTTGAGGTGAACCGTCCGTGATAATGTGTCTAGGACAGTGCCATGGTAACATAGCCATGACATCCCTAAGATTGCATCAATCTTCTGCCCCTCAGGAATAATCATAGTAGTGGGATATATCTTCCCACCTAAGCACAGTGGTGCTTTTGGAATCATCTTATTTGCTGAAATCTTCCCTCCCAGTGAGTAGATCATATAAGAGCACTCGGTTGGAAAGACTTCCAGTTGATGCTTAACCACATATGATGCACTTATGATGTTGTGGGTTGCACCAGAATCAAATAAAATGATGATGGCTTGATCGTTGAGAGTGAACGTACCCGCCTGCACGTGTTGTCTCTCTGGGGCTTCCTCATTGTCGAGGTTGCGAATGCCCCTAGTTCGCTGACCTCCCTTCTTGACCGGAGGTCGGCCTCGAGCACCGCCCTGATATTGGGCTTTCCAGCTGCTCTGCTGACCCTGGGGACAGTCCTTCAAAAAATGACCCGCCTGGCCACACTTGTAGCAGGTGTAGCGAGGCGGTCCTCCGCTGATCGGCGGATGGAAACCCGGGGCGCGTTGTGGCGGTGAAAACGGCCGGGGTACCATCTGCTGCTCTGCTGCTGTTGTGGACGCGGTGGTGGCATTGGCGGTCGGAACGGGGGTGTCTGGAAAGAACGACCCCCGAACTGCTGAGGTCACGCCGGTGGATACCACTGCTGACCGGATGGTGTTCGATACACCATGCGGTATTTTTGAGGAGCTCCACCCCTGCTGCTGGGTGGAGCGCTGCACTTTTGCTCCTCAGCTGCCAATTCCCACTGAGCATCTTCTTGCATGATCGCGGCGTTGACAAGGTCGTTGAAAGTGCCGTGATTGCATTGTATGAGATGCGTCTTCATTTTGGGATTTAACCCCCGATAGAACTGCTCTCGCTTCCTCTCCTCGGTGGAGACAAAATCTGACGCATACTGTGCCAGATGGTTGAACGCACGGGAGTAGTCGTGGGCACTCCTCCCGCCTTGCTTCAGCTCCATGAATTCTGGGAACTTCCTCTTCATTATTCCGGGAGGGATATGATAGGCGTGGAATGCCTCCCGGAATTCTTCCCATTCCACGGCATGGCCAGCAGGAAGTGAGGCGACATAGTTCGCCCACCATGCACCGGTGGCACCATGAAGCTGCTGAGCCGCAAAGAGAGTCTTCTGCCGCTCCATGCATTGGAGCAGCCCGAACTTGGACTCAATCGTCCGCAGCCAGCTTTCGGCCACCAGTGGTTCTGCCGCTTCGGTGAACACCAGAGGATGCATACTCATGAAATCCGAGTACGTTCTAGTGTGGGGCTCACGAGGCCCCTTCTCTTGACGCCCCCTCCCCCCCCCCCCCCCCCCCGCCTGGGACGTATTCTGCACGATCGTGCGGAGCAGATCGGTCTCCTCCTCACGATTGCCCACCAGCGCTGCGATCACATCCACTAGTGTAAGCGGAGGTGGCGGGGGTGGTTGTTGCTGCGTGGTGCTGTCGTAGGCAGGTGGTTGGGAGTCATCGCCCCCTTGCTGACTAGAGCCACCGACCTCATGCGTGGCCCGAGTACGAACCATCTGCAACCATACGACAATAAAATCAGTCCCGCAACAAACTTCATGCAGTTCAATAAAATAGGCGTAAAGACATAATGACAATAACATACGATACATCTCGTAAATTGATAATGTAATAACTTTGCACAAGCTACACCATTACCAGACCAAATACAAACTAGTTAAATCCAACTTGATGGACTTCCTCTTTGGAAGTTCATCTCAACTAGATTTGGTCACTACGAGACTTTAATATAGCTTTGTCATCACGTATACTACCCTTTATCTTCAATACGACACAAACATGGTCTCTAGCAAAAGAAACTTGAGTAGGAAATATACTCAAACCTTTCACTAGTTGAAGATAACAACTCATGAGTATGTGCTACCCCATTGGAAGTAATTAAACCCCCTAGGGTACAACAATCTCTCAAATGAGTTCAACTGTCCATCCCTCTACCCAGAATGACCAGTTTTTACATATCCCAGATTTCGACCTGGTACATGGCATTTTCATAACTCAAGTTGAATACCAAAGTTAAATTTAACTTCAGTAGCTTTACAATGAGAATCTATTTTCCCTCAGATAAGCTCTGGTTAAAAAGTTATGATAATTCAATGTAAACATAATTTCTGGAAGAATTTCAACAGCATCTCCTTTGGAAGTTGCTGTTTTCAACTCTAAATTCCACTGAATTCCATGCTGCAATTGCAGAAACTCTGAATTACAAAGATGTAACAGATCTCCTACCCTTTCCAAAAATGTATCATATGATAATTTTAGATTTTTATACAGGAAGTTATGTGTGAAATCCAAAAACTCTAGCAAGTGGAGCTACAAGTCACACCGAGAAAATGAGAGGGAATTTAAACTTTTGAATTTAACGGTGTGAGCTCCAAGTCTAAACTTGAACATGCAAAAATTCCCAAACACGGAGATCTAAAGCTATCATTTGGTTCTCCACACATCCAATAATAGCCCGGCAAATTTTCAGAGCATTTGAATAGGACTTCC
Organism: Neostapfia colusana; assembly: GCA_030760725.1. Lineage (NCBI taxonomy): Eukaryota > Viridiplantae > Streptophyta > Magnoliopsida > Poales > Poaceae > Neostapfia > Neostapfia colusana. Next base: position 93,551,777 of record JASWHV010000007.1, on the reverse strand, counting down.
TATTTGTTGGAATTTAAACGGGAGAAAATGCGAGTTTGAATTTAAATCTCAGTTTTAAATTCCAACTTCACCGAAATTGAAATTTGAGTGCACCATTGTGTTCCTAATATTTCTTTTGGCCTATCTTCCAAATTTTATCAAATTTGGAGCTCATTTGCCATTTTAAACCGAATTGGGGGAGGATAAGAGTGAGATGGGGCGTGGACCCCACTGGTCAGAGACACACACGTAGTAGCTGCCGTGCGCTGTTTCTCAGCAACCGGAAGAGCGCCAACTCCGGTCACCCAAGCGCCAGCTCCTGCTCATGGATGAGAACACCGAGTAAAGAGGGAGCAACACGCTGCCTTCCCTGTGAACCGGTTCTCCTCACTCCACACCGTCTCCTCACACAGCTCCAAGCAAAAACACAGCCGAAGCGCCTCACGTCGGCCAACTTTCTGCTCACCGGCGCCCAGCTGCTAGAGGCTTCCTCGTGCCCGACGTTCTACACAAAAAAAGAGGCGCCCCAGACTACTCTACACTCCGGTGAAAACCCCTCCTCTTTTCATGCACTACAGAGGAAGAATTTCTCTGTTTACTGCAAGTGTATTCATAGAACCAAGCTGCACAAATCTTCAAAATTCGTCGTGTTCAGTCCACCATCACGTGTGCCGAGCTGGAAACATGTTCTAGACTCTCCAACACCCCTCTAGGATCAAACATCATCGAAAATCATCAAGAATCGGTGCTGTTCTTCGAGAATTTCGGGCCGGCACCGATTTTCGCCCTATGTCGCCGATGAGTTCCTATTTGCAGCCATTTTTGAGCCTATTTGAGCCCATGCCGGTGATGAGGGATTCCCCACGGTGATATAGAGCTCAAGAACCAACCATTTGGTGAAGAAATTCACCGTGCACGACCTCGCCGGAGCCCTAGGGTTTGCTGTTGCTGGTGCGCCCTGTTTTCCGGCGAGTTTCAGCCGCCGGCGACCTCACCAACGAGTTCAGCGTGGGGGGAAATGGGGCGGCGGCCAGCAGGGGGTCCGGAGGTGGCTTGGAAGTGCTTTTCCGGCGACCTCGGCGGAGGGAGCTGCCACTGCTCTGTTTGGCGCGAGGCTGGAGGTTAGGGATGACGAGTGGGACCCACAGTCGGCATTTAAACAAATTTTGTTGGATTCCTCTCTAAGAGTACTACTCCAGGGATGCAGCCCAATGTTTATGAAAATCCCTGGATTGGGCTCATTAATTCATTTAAAGAAAATCTTGTATGAATTTTTACAGGAGTTCTGTTAATTGGAAAATTCCCAAATTTGGGCAGGACATTCTTCCAATAATCCTTGAACTCCAGTAATATTTTCAGAGGCATTGCACTCCATTTGCTTGGCCAAATGTTGTTTGAATCCTCTATGTCTCTGAAAAATGGGAAAATGAACAGAGACATTTTCAGACTGTTAACCAAGTTTTGAAAATTCATATCTCTGTGTAGGAAGCTCCAAAAATGGTGAAACCAAGTCCTATGGACCCATGAGACTCTCAAGTTTCTGAAAAACCAAACCTGGAGCATGACAAGACACTATAATTGCCATAGGAATCCAGAGAAGCCAAATAGTAAGAAAATTCCCTAGGCCACATCTTCCATCAACTTTTTCTGAAATTTTGCAAGCCATACCTCTATATGATCTATGGACCACTGTAAAAATCTCAGAACAAGTTGAGATCATCTTCTCAAGTTTCTTCTAATCCTTTCTAGTTTCATCATTATATCCTTTATCTAGTTCTTTGAACTTGAGTTCCAAAATTCTCCAAAGCTCACAATGTTCATATCTCTGTTCCAGCACATAGCCAAACCAAATTCTCGAGTCTTAGTTAGTTAGAACCCTTTCTTAAGTCATAAAACATCTTTGTTTTATAATGTCTTTACTTGCAACATAAAACTTTGCATATTCATGTCGGTAGGAAATACGACGAAGGAGGTCAACGAGGAACTTGACTCGGAGAAGCAAGTTGAGGCTTAATCATCCCTAAGATACTGACTATAAAGTAGAACTAAACCCGCAGCAACATAAGGCAAGCCTCCGTTTGCATTTAACAACTTTTTAGTTATATTTTGCTTTGTATCACTTTTACGGGTCTAGTATGTATTGTGCATTAGGTCAAGGTGATTGATACTCCAAATGCATAGCCAACAAACCCTTGGAGTACAGGGTAGAATAGATTGCCTTCGTGTAGTTTCTGCTAGGCTAAAGTTGTATAGGATCCGGTACAAGTCGGGTAGTTGGAAGCTACCCGCGAGTTTAGGATGTGGGTACAGCGGGGTATGATTCTAGAAAATGAAAGTTCTGGAGTGGAAAATGAGACCGAGCAGAGAGTAGGAGCAGCAGGACGTTGAGCCTGTGTGGCTGTAGCTCTGTTTGTGTCGGTTAAGGACCGATGCGTATGCCGCCCTGCTGAGCAAGTTTTAACAGTAAAGATGTAACTCGGGTACTCTCGTGTCGAAACTTATATGGCCGTCCTTTGGGGGTTGGTGTCAGAGGTGTAAACCCGCTAGCAGAGCAACTTCGACGTGTTCCGTGTAGTGGCGCTTCTGATGGGTCAGCGGAACTGGTTCGGCATTGGAGTGATGGGTGAAAGGTTGCCGCATACCTTGTAAGAAACAGCTCGCGTGAGTCTTTCGAGGCGGGTGTATGTGTCGTGTATTCCGGGTGTGTCCTGATTGCAATCACCGTCCCTCGCGGTTATATGAGTACCACTTGTTCACGGAGTTGTGACGTAGTAATAAATTCCAGATAAAGTGTGATGTATCATTGCTGATGTGAAGTTCTTAAATTCATTGTATTGCCAACCATGCATGCTATAGTTGTAGAGCTCACTAAGTTTATTTTCCTCTTTGGGCATCACCACATCGGAGGAAAGCGTTTCTTGTTTGATTGTGGACTTCCGATGTGAGGGCTGCCTAAGGCATAATAATCTGCTGCTATAAACCTGAAAGTAAGGATCAACATTTAGGCGTGTCGTTGTTGCATCATATTTTTCCTATGTTAGAAATCACTGCATGTAGAGTTTCATGGTTAGGAGTATTGGTTAAGTCTTGCTGAGCCATCATGCTCACGGTTGCATTATTAGAGTTTTGCAGGTTATAAAATTTGCTATGAAGATGATTGTTCGGTGAGCCATCAGAGACTCACCGGAAACCCTGCCGCTGCACTCATCTCTGTGGAAGCTAGTAAGAAGCGTCTGTGGTCTGGACATCTTCTCTTTTGCATAGTTAGGACCGAGAGTAAGTGTGTATGTATATTCTGCTGCGTGTACCTTCATGGTACATTATTTTGTAAATGACACTTTCTTGAGAAATAAAAGACTTTGTACTTTATGGTTCTTTTTGTGTATGCTGTTGGGTGTCGCATAGCACGGCACCACCCAATGTGTATCCTGGAGTGTGGATCCCGGAAGGGGTTCCCCACAGGCGTGGTATCAGAGCCGCATTGGGAATAGCACTCATTAAAAGAGGTTATTTTCGAAAACCTAGAAGTATACGAGTGAGGAACGTATAGTATGCCCACACAAGGACTATTAGTAGCATCGTTACTTAAGGTGGCAAGCTAACAGTGTGTTAATATTCAGAATTTCAATTCTGTAACGACGCACCTATGTCAGGTAAGAGGTAAGGTACGCCACCGCAGGCGGATCAATTGCGGTAACTCGCCATACGACGAATAGTATGGAATGGTATACCGTGGCTTGGCACGGTAGTTAATATGAGTCTCTGAACCTCTCTATGGTTCTGAGAGCATATGAAAATGATGATCTCCAGCGTGCTTTAGGCAAAAGTGAGAATACCCCATCGTGTGGTAAGCAACACGATAGTATGTAACTCTTGAACGTTCAATGTTCAAAAGGCCATACGCAGCGCTCGCCATCGGCGTGCCTCAACGGTCATGAGGCAGTAGGTGGTATCCGTTGGGTTGATATCATTCCCAACCGTGATGACCCGTTCGCGCTCTACTCGGGTTCCCCGTCGTGTGGTGTGAAAACGTGACCATGTACCTTGAGACGTGACTTGACTCAAGGATGGCCCGTATGGCAATGATACGGGGCGTATGTTTTTACTAGGATATGGACCTGCCTGTAATGGAAAACCGCTGTGCGCATCACTATTGATTGTTTTTCTGCAGGTACCTTAACTACGAGTAGAACATTGCGTTTACAAAACGTCCGTGAGTGATCGTTTTAGTGCCACCCCTTGAGACGTATATGCCGGTTTAACGCCGGTTAGGATTTTTCATTTGGTGAGGAAACGTAGTACCGTGAAATGTTCTTAACTTCATGAAAAAGAAAGTTTTCATAGAAAAGAATAATTTTGGAGTCTAGGATTCCATTAGGGGTTAATGAACTCCTATATTGAACTAAGAGTCAATTGGGAGTATAGTTTCCATCTCAAATGTTTAGAAACCATCTCCCCTGTTTTCGGCAGAATTTTTGCTGAACTTGAACAGGACATAACTTTTGATTGGTTGAACCAATGGAGGTTAGTGATACATTTCTGGAAAGGTTTCGAAGTCTTTTACAACTTTGCTGCAGAACTCCAGGACATAATCTCCCTCCAAATGGATGAAAATCTCAGATGAGTGTTAACAGTCCAAAAACAGGGCAGACCAAAAATGCTCTCTGGAATTTTCTGTAATTCAACCATAACTTCTTGTAGAAAAATCTCTAAGGGTCATGTAAGACATCGTTGGAAATTTTGTGATATTTGCTACGACTGTGTAGTTCAAAGTTTCTCCTGATTCGGAGTCTAATTGTATGAAATCTTGCGGACAAAACAGACACTTTCAGAGGAGGTGCTGTCAAAATTGTTCCAGATTTCTGTCAACCTTGAAATATCATAACTTCTGATCCAAAACAGATATGAAGGCAAATAAATACTCCTTGGAAAGATATTGAAGTTATGTATAACTTTGATATTCACCTTGAGACATGAAACTGCCATTTTCATAATCAAATTATGTGATTAAGGTCCAAGGGTCATAATGAACAGAGCATTGCTCATTGCCCATGTAACTTAGAACTTGTTGTGGACATGAAGGTTTTTATACTTCTCTAAGTTCCATGACATATTCATTAGTTATCTATCATCATTCTTTGTTGTTGGTTTAAGAGTTTGACAAACTTCGACAATCATTGGTTATATTTCAGAATTGTCAAAAACCTTGTTTCCTTCACGTATGCTGCACTGTTGATGTGATGTTTTTGCGGTTAATAATTTTCAAGTTAATGGTGAGTACACTCTTGGATATTAACCGTAAACTGCTCACTCTTGCAGTATGAATCATACTCATTCCGGGTATGAAGTTGGTGGTTCCAGTCGGGATGGAAATGATTCGTCGCAGCGACGATCACCGCCATCATCAACCGGACTGGCGGAGGTGTTGGGAAGAATGGTTGAGTCTCTTGAGTTGTTGGTGCAGCAAGGCATCCGACAGGAGACCTCACAGAAAAACCCCACACTGAACACTTATTTGGATTTTCTAGCAAGACAACCACCGGTATTCTCTGAAGCTAAAGAAGCCTTGGAGGCAGATCATTGGCTCCGAGTGATTGAATCTAAATTGAGAATGCTCCAGTGTTATTAATATGAGAAGGCTTTATTTGCCGCTCAGCAACTTCATGGATCCGCTGGAGCTTGGTGGTCTCAATATCTTGCTAAGATCGCTGAAGGTCATCGTGTGACGTGGACGGAGTTTCATGAAGCTTTTCGTGCACGTCATATCTGTGAGGCATCGTCAAAACCAGAATTGAAGAGTTCTATGAACTCAGAAAAGAAGGCATGAGTGTCATGAAGTACTTTACGGAATTTAACCATTTAGTACTATATGCATCCTCTTATGTGCATAACGAGACGATGAAGTGTCATTACTTCTTCCGAGGCCTCGATGTGAAGCTTCAGACAAAAGTGGCACAATGCAATAAAGGGAATTATAGCGAGTTAGTCAATGCCGCTATGGTTCAAGAAGTAGCTGAACTCAAGCACAAGGAAAGTAAGAGGAAGAGAAAATTATCACTGGCAAGTACGGATGATTATCATCAAGAACAACTGGTGATATATTGTTTACCATCCGGGGTGGAAGTTCAGTCCTTTGATGAACCACCTCAGATCCAATACTGTCCATATTCACCCATGGAGGTTCAGCCACTGCTGCAACAGCAGCAAATGAGTAGTTGTGCACCCCCACTTCAACAAGGTGCACAAGAATATCAACCACTTCCATATTATGAAGATCCTGAGCTAGCATCGTACGGTACTCGTAGCGATATAGAGCATATTCCTCAGGAGTTTCCGGTGACCAAGCCGAGCAGCAGTAACGTGTCATCTCAAGCTGTGTCATCTCAAGCTGCAAAGAAATTTCATGGTCAGCCAAGGAGGACAACACTGAAGGTGGGGAACATAAACTATATGGCAGTTGAAGACGTTCCCGTGGGAGAACCCGTTTGGCGGGCATGTTCAGCCTACGTGATCAGCCCACGCTCGTGTTTTTCGACTCGGGTGCTACACATGATTTTATCAGCAAAGATTATGTGGTTAAGCACCAAGTACCATCAACCACCTTGGCCGCATCTTATCAGATTAATTCACTGGGAGGTAGTAGGACAGCGGGCAGAATAGTTGCTCGAGCGCCCATATGTTTGGATGGGCGGATATACCCTACTACTCTTATCATCCTGGAAGGCTTGCGGATTGACATTATCTTGGGAATCGCTTGGTTGACACATCACCAAGCTATCTTTGATATTAGTTCACGAACGGTGCAGCTGACTTCAAAGAAGCACGGGCAACACACGTTGATTCTGAGAAATGTTGCACCAGAAGTCACTGCTGTACACACCGTTGAAGCTAAGAAACTGGAGGACATTCCAGTGGTCTGTGACACCCCAAAATCTGCAAAAGGAGGGAATTTAAAAATTTTTGGACGTATTGCATGTGGTGCAGAAATTCCAATTCAAACTGGAATTCAAATTCAAATCAGAACAGAAAAGAAAAGGAAAAACAAAAAAAGGAAAAAGAAAAGAAAAAAAACCCAACCGGCCAGTGGGCCGAAACCCGCCAGCCGGCCCACTAACCCCCCCCCCCCCCGCGCGCGCCAGCCCACGACCGCGCGCCCTCTCTTCCCCTCACTGACACGCGGGGCCCGCGTGTCATCTCCAACCTCCTGCGCCCTAACCGACCCGGACTTTTCTCCCCGTGCCCGATCGCAACTGTGGCGGACCGGAATCCGCTCATCCAGGATCGCAGAGGGTGGTGCCGCGCGATGCGACACCCGACAGCACACGTCATAAGAACACAATATATTACATGGGAAAAACAGCTGAAACTGTACAAATAAGTACAAACTTCAGTTACAATTATTGTTCTATTACACAGCGGAAGACTACACTATACACCTCACGCCCGCCTATTTAGCAAAAGTCGGTTGCCCAGCCCTAGGGCAACCCACACTAGCTGCACGTCTCAGCTCAGCGCGGCGTGTACGGCTCCCACTCAGCCGTGGTCCCCGACGGAGGGTAACCCTCGCCGGTGGACTCGTACTCCGAGTCCGTGGGTGGCTCCTAACCTGAAAAACACTTAAGCAGCAACCGTGAGCACGAAGGCTCAGCAAGGCTTAACCGACTCACCTAAGCATGAAACTCTACATGAGGGGTACAATGGACATAGGATAGTAACATTTCAGCAAAACGACACGCCTATAAGTTCATCCTTAGTTCATCCTTTAGCAACAAGTTAACAGTTCATGAAATCTGAAATTTAGTAAGCAGTATTTGGTGGCACACATGTAGCAATACAATTATATCAATCAGCATCATTGAATCAACATATTTCATCCATTAGTCTACGTTACGACGCAGTGAACAAGCAGTACTCGTCACCGCGAGGGACGGCGAATCGACTCGATATACACCTGCAGGGAAAACCCAAAGAGCACGTCACGTACGCCCACCCGTGGAGCTGCACAGCACTCTCACTCGATGTCGTACGGGACAACCTTTCACCCAACAGCCCAAACGTCGAACCGGTCGCACCGAAACGAGCAGGAGGTTCCCCACCCGGAGCATCTCTCTATGCCCGTTGGCAGATTTCCACCTTGCTGCCCTCAACCTACACCTATAAATCGGTGTGCTATGCCTCGACGCCCGGAGGTTTAGGCTACATCGGTTTATCGGGGCCCATATATCCGATATGCCTTCGGTACGTTCAATACTTGTTCAGCAGGGCCGCACACGGATCGGTCCTCAATCGACACGGGCAGGGCTGCGCACACAAGACTCTCTCTTGCTGCGCCCTAGCCCCTGCCTAGTCTCATTTTCATTACTAAAGTGATCTCACATCACTCAACCGAACCCGTGTGTCCCCAGCCTATCTCGCGAGTAGATTCCAACTACTCGACTTGTACCGAAGTCCTATGACTCATTAAGCATAGCCTGTCTACTCGAGGTCCTTGACACTACCCTCACTCTTTTTAGGAACCTTTGGTTATGCAAGTGGGGTTTCATTCATCCTATACCTAATGCACATACATACTTCATATGACACATGTAAACAAAGTAAAACTTTTAAAAAGGGTTAATGCAAACCGGGGCTTGCCTTGTTGCTGCTGGTCAGGAGTTAGTTCTTCGTCCGGAAGAAGGAAGTCCAGCACTTCCGGAGTCTCTTCTTCAACGGCTACACGTTAATGAAATACTACATGTTAATTTATATGCAAATGTGAGTTTAGAGTAAGACTTCTACTATTGGTTCTAATAACCAGCCTCTAACCCTGGAACTTTGTTTAAGAATTTAAATATGAACTGGTGTTGGTGGTTTGGCTTGGACTTAGTCACATGGTTAAATGCTAAGTGGTTTTCCCCCTTTTCCATCTTAATCCCATAAGTGGGTAAACAGGACAGGGGTGATCTAGAGCTCCAATGGAGCTGAGAATTTTTGTGTGAGTTCCTTGTCACAAGAAAACTCTCTGGACCAAACATTAGCACTTTTCATGGAGTGGTTTGCTCAGAATAATTCTCTTGGCAAATCAGCAAGGAAGAATTAATTCTGAGGTAATACCCCTGTTCATGCTCAACTTAATGAACTACAATTTCTATTATAGCTCATAGAGTTTGCATGAATTTTCCTAGCATTTTTGGAGTCAAGGTTTGCCCAGAATTGAATTTCCAAGTTTTGGAAATTCTCTGAAAATGTTTCTGCATTCAAATGAACACAGCACCTTCCAATTTGAATTGCTCTGACCAAATCAACTCCAAATGGTCTGAAACTTTTACAGGGGTTTACTAATGTCCTACAGAACATCCTGGCAAAATTTGGGGATTTTTGGATGAACCAAACTCCCTCAAAAATTCTTTTGCTAAAAAAGCTTTAAAGAATTTTCCAGAATTAATTAATGGGTTTCATACAAATTGGGTTGTATATTTGAACAGAGCTAGGCAAGATGAGTCCAACCCAATTTGAATCACTAAATTTGGAGCTTCCTAGCAAAAGTTATGCAGTTCCAAAGTTTGAACCAATTCTGGAATTCAAATTAATTCGGGAATAGTTCAAACTCTGCCTGTGGGTCCACCCTACACGTGTCAACCGCCGGAATCACGCCACACGGGACCACAGCCCTTTTCCCGCGCCACCACACGGGATCGCACGCCACAGCTGATCCGGAGTTTTAAACCTTCAGCTGCTGACACGTGGGCCCCCGGCGGGTCTTCTTCTTCCTCTCGCTCCCGCGCCTCCCCCTCGCCGGCGCTGTACTGGAGCTCGCCGGACCCAGCTTCCCGGCCACCTCTCGGCCGGAGACTCGCCGCCTGGGGGTTTTCAGGGTCGGGGAACAAGTCTATGGGGTTGGCTCGGGCTGCCGGTGGCCGGAAGTAGGCTGGCGACGAGCCGCGGCCTTCGGTGATGATCGGCACCGCCGCCCGAGCGCATTAGCCCGCCAAAAGCTCGGCGGATCCGCTCTAAAGCATCAGTGGAGGTCAGGAAATCTCGGCGTGGCCTCAACCTGGCTCGGAAACGACGGCAAACCGGTTGTCACCGTGCGCCCGCGTGTTCCCGCCATGGCCGCCGACCGAAAAGCTCGAAATTAGCTGTAACCACGGCGTTTCTAGCTAGGGTTGTGGAGGGAAAAGGTTCCCTATCCTCTCTAGTTCTGGTGTGCGCAAAATGAACAACTTTAACCGAGAATTAAGCGTAAATTTCCACAGCTCTTACCCGCGGTCCGGTTTTCCTCGTCCGAGGGGAAAACTTGAAATTCCGAAGCTACGTCGCACGGATTTCTCTGGAATTTGGAGAGGAGCAGCGCAGGGAGTTGGCGCACCTTGGGGTGCTCTTGCTCAGTCGTGAAACTGGTTGGTGTGAGCTGCCCACGGGAGCCCGACGTCGGCTTCCACCGGTTGCACCTCGGCTTCGGTGCTGATACTCGAAATACGGCCGACAGGAACCCCGAACGCCGGAGCTGAGCTGAGGGAACTCTTGTGCACGCGCTGGCGCTCCTTTTTCGTGTTGATCGCTTGAGCAGTCGGGATGCGATGCCGGTTTAGGATCGGGACGAACAGGCGCGGCGCCGGCGGCTTGCTTGCTCGGGAGGAAAAAGAACAGGGCTCGTGGGAGGGCTGTGGCCGACTGAGCACGGCGTAGGGGAGATAAGGGCGCGGGGGAACCGATGCTTGAAGCAGCTCGGGAGGTGCTTCGGTCGTCGGTCGACCGTGCGGTGGCAGCCGGTGGGAGAGCGCAACTCGCTCGAGTGTGAACTGTGGAACCGAGTGACTTAGGCAGTAAGCTTCTCCCCTCTTTTCTCACTGACCAGTGGGGCCCACAGCTCCCCTCTGCCCCAAAATATCTCCAAATTTTTGGCAAATGAATAATTCAAAAGTTTGAAGTCTCAAACTGAGCCACATTTGCATGTTTGGCCAAATTCCATGCAAATTCAAATATTCATTTGAATTCTTTGCACATTTGATTTCCTTTGGAAAAATGGGCAGCAAGACTTTTCAAAAATTAATGAAACTTTGCCTCCCCACTAATTCGGACCTAAGGAATCCAAATATGCCACTTGATCCTTGTGTTAGCTGCTGCAAACAATAGTTTGGACACAACAGTTTTGAATTCCTCATTGTGTGATCATATGTGTATAAACCCTACTTTGTGAAAGTGAAGACTCTCCCCTCTAATCACTCTTTTGATGGAGGTTACATGCTTTTCACAACATTTCCTAAGGTGTCCACAATGAAAATTGTGGTGTTGTGAGATGAAGAAAAGTTTTTACAAGTCCCTTTTCTTGGGCTTTTACATCCCTCCCCCCTTAAAAGAATCTCGTCCCGAGATTATAAAAGAAGAGATAGCGATGTAATACGGACTTACCCATGTTGAGAAGCCAAGAACTCCGGGTAATTTGAGCGAAGGAACTCCTCGCTCTCCCACGTCGCTTCCTCGGCGGTGTGGTTACTCCAGAGTATTTTGTAGAACCACAACGTTCTGCTACGCGTGGTCCTGGCTTTCTCATCAAGAATTCCCACCGGATATTCATCATATGTTAAATCCGGCTTCAGCTCGCCGATGTCTTCGGTAGGAACAGCAGTTGTATGCTTCAAGCATTTTCGCAGTTGCGAAACATGGAAAATATCATGGACACCAGCCAGAGATGCCGGTAGCTCCAATCGATACGCTGCTGGTCCACACTTCTCGGTGATAGCGTAGGGTCCAATGAAACGGGGAGCGAGCTTCCCCTTCACACCGAATCGGTGCACGCCCTTCATTGGAGACACGCGGAGGTACACGTGTTCCCCAACGTCAAAGTGCAACGGCCTACGCCTCTTATCAGCGTAGCTCTTCTGTCGGGATTGAGCGGCCTTCAAATTGGCTTGAATTGTCCGAACGCGCTCTTCGGCGTCGTTCACCACATAAACTCCGAATGTGACCCTTTCACCGGACTCGCACCAATTTAATGGGGTGCGGCATTTACGACCGTAGAGAGCTTCGTAAGGTGCCATCTTGATACTCGCCTGATAACCGTTGTTGTACGAGAATTCCGCCAATGGTAGGTGATCATCCCAGTTCCTACCATGGTGGATGGCACATGCTCTCAACATGTCTTCCAGGACTTGATTCACCCTTTCTGTCTGGCCATCTGTCTGAGGGTGATAAGCGGAGCTCCTGATCAGCTTAGTACCCAATGCAGCGTGTAGCTGCTCCCAAAAGCGAGATACAAATAATGCACCTCGATCTGAGACAATGGTCTTGGGTACCCCGTATAGGCATAGAATCTTCGCTATGTATAGCTCCGCATATTTGCCGGCATTGTAACGTGTATTCACCGGAATGAAGTGAGCCGTCTTGGTTAACCGATCAACGATTACCCATATGGAATCATGCTTGTTGGCTGTTAGGGGTAATCCCACAATGAAATCCATGCTCACATCTTCCCATTTCCATGCCGGGATCTTCAGGGGTTGCAACAGCCCTGATTTCTTCATGTGATCAGCTTTCACTCGTCTACACGTATCGCACTCGGATACGTACTTAGCTACCTCCCGCTTCATACGTGTCCACCAAAATTTCTTTTTCAAATCTTGGTACATTTTGTTGCTGCCCGGATGAATGGAGTATTTGGACAAGTGAGCTTCATCGAGGATCTTTTTCCTCAACTCCATATCTCGGGGTACGACTATGCGGTCATTGAACCACAGCGTCCCCTCATCATCTTTCCGGAAACATTTAATTTCTCCATTATCAATTCGTCTCCGGAGATGTGCCATGCCTTTATCCGTTTCCTGAGCTGCAATGATGTCCTCCCTAATAGTAGGGATGAGGGCAAGGTTGTACAGCGATCCATAAGGAACCAAGTATAAACTTGGCTCTTCCTCCTCCACCGGTGTAATGGTGAGGTGATGGACATGCGACTTCCGACTCAGCGCGTCGGCAACCACATTCGCCTTGCCGGGGTGGTAATGGATCTCTATCTCATAATCTTTGATCAGTTCTAACCACCTCCTCTGCCTCATGTTCAGCTCCTTCTGGGTGAAAATGTATTTCAAGCTCTTGTGGTCGGTGTAGAGATGCACCAAGTTCCCCAGGAGATAGTGCCTCCACATTTTCAGCGCCAACACCACGGCAGCAAGTTCAAGATCGTGAGTCGGGTAGTGCTGCTCATGGTTCCGAAGTTGGCGTGAGCCATAAGCGACCACACGTCCTTCCTGCATCAACACGCAGCCGAGCCCAATACCGGACGCGTCACAATACACGTCGAAGGGCTTTGTTGTATCCGGCTGAGCTAATACCGGGGCTGTTGTGAGATGCTTCACCAATGTTCGGAACGCTCCTTCACACGCCGTGTTCCAAACATATTTTGTCCCCTTCTTCAGCAACTCTGTCATCGGCTTAGCGAGCTTGGAGAAGCTCGGAATGAACCTCCGGTAGTATCCCGCTAACCCGAGGAAGCTTCTGACTTCATGGACTGAAGTGGGAGCTTTCCATTTCAACACTTGCTCTATTTTACTTGGGTCAACCGCAATGCCTTCAGCTGAGACAATATGTCCCAAGAATGGCACTTGGCTGATCCAAAATTCGCATTTGCTGAACTTGGCGTAGAGTTTGTTGTCTCGCAATCGTTGAAGAACGATCCGCAAGTGTTCGGCATGCTCGGCTTCCGTCTTCGAGTAAACCAAGATATCGTCGATGAACACTACCACGAACTTGTCCAGCTCCGGCATGAACACCGAGTTCATGAGATACATGAAATGGGCTGGAGCATTTGTGAGACCAAAGGACATGACGAGATATTCGTATAAGCCGTATCTCGTCGAGAACGCCGTCTTCGGGATATCCTCCGCCCGGATCTTGATCTGGTGATATCCAGAGCGAAGGTCCATCTTTGAGAATACACTTGCCCCCACCAGTTGATCAAACAAGATGTCAATACGGGGCAGGGGGTACTTATTTTTGATGGTGACGGCGTTGAGCGGCCGGTAATCCACACACAGCCTCAGGGTCTCATCCTTTTTCTTCACGAATAGCGCCGAGCATCCCCAAGGCGAGGAACTCGGCCTAATGAAACCCTTGCTCAACAGATCATTGAGCTGTTCTTTCAGTTCCGCCAGCTCATTTGGAGCCATCTTGTATGGTCTCCGTGATATGGGCGTAGTCCCGGGTGCAAGTTCAATCTTGAACTCGACATCCCGCTCAGGTGGCATGCCCGGAAGATCGTCCGGGAACACGTCGGGATACTCCCGGACTACGGGGATGTCTTCTAACTTAAGAACTTCAGCATTATTAATTGCTAAAACTTCCCGGACTGGTGTGTCTAACACCATGGAATGCGGACGGTGAAATGGAGAATTTAAGTGAACCGTCCGTGTCCGAGTCTCTAGGACAGCGCCATGGTATTGCAGCCATGACATCCCTAAGATTGCATCAATCTTTTGTCCCATAAGGATTATCAAGGTGGTGGGATATAGCTTCCCACCTAAGCACTGAGGTGCCTTTGGAATCATCATATTAGCTGAAATCTTCCCTCCCGGTGAGCATATCATATAAGTGCAGTCGGTTGGGAAGACTTGCAATTGATGCTTAGCCACATAGGATGCACTTATAAAGCTGTGGGTTGCACCCGAATCAAATAATATGACTATGGCTTGATGGTTGAGAGTAAACGTACCCGCCAGCACGTTGTCTCCCTCTGGGGCGTCCTCATTGTCGAGGTTGCGGACGCCTCCAGTCCGCTGACCAACCTTCTTCACCGGAGGTCGGCCTCGAGCACCGCCCTGGAGCTGGGCTTGCTCGCTGCTCTGCTGCCCCTGGGGACAGTCCTTCGCAAAGTGGCCCGCCTGGCCACACGTGAAGCAGGCGAAACGGGGTGGTCCCCCGCTGATCGGTGGACGGAAACCTGGGGCGCGTTGTGGCGGTGGAAACGCCCGGGGTACCGTCTGCTGCTGCTGCTTTCTTGGTGGTGGCATCGGCGGACGGAACGGAGGTGCCTGAAAGGGACGTCCCCCGAACCGTTGCGGTCGCGCCGGTTGTTGCCACTGCTGCCCGGATGGTGTCCGATACACCATACGGTACTTCTGGGGAGCGCCACTCCCACCGCTGCTAGGTGGAGCGCTACGCTTCCTCTGCTCAGCTGCTAACTCCCGCTGAGCGTCCTCTTGCATGATGGCGGCATTGACTAGATCGTTGAATGTGCCGCGGTTCCATTGTACGAGGTGGGTCTTCATTTCGGGATGTAACCCCCGATAGAAGTGCTCCCTCTTCTTCTCCTCCGTGGAGATGTAGTCTGACGCATACTGCGCCAGATGGTTGAAGGCACGGGAGTAGTCGTGGGCACTCCTCACGCCCTGCTTCAGTTCCAAAAATTCTTGGAACTTTCTCTTCATTATTCCGGGAGGAATGTGATAGGCGCGGAACGCCTCCCGGAACTCTTGCCATTCCACGGCATGGCCAGCCGGACGTGAGGCGACATAATTCGCCCACCACGCATCAGCGGCACGGTGGAGCTTCTGTGCTGCGAACAGTGTCTTCTGCCGCTCCGTACACTGGAGCAGCCCGAACTTGGACTCGATAGTCCGCAGCCAGTTGTCCGCCTCCAGTGGTTCTTCAGCTTCGGTGAACACTGGAGGGTGCGTACTCATGAAATCCGAGTACGACACTTCGCAGGGCTCACGAGGCCCTCGCTCTTGACGTCCTCCCGCCTGGGACGTATTCTGCACGATCGTGCGGAGCAGGTCGGTCTGCTCCTCACGACCTCCCACCAATGCCGCTATCACATCCGCTAGAGTAAGCGGAGGCGGCGGTGGTGGCTGCTGCTGCGGGGTGCTGTCGTAGGCCGGTGGCTGGGAGTCATCGCCTCCACCTTGGCTAGAGCCACCAACCTCGTGCGTGGTCCTAGTACGAACCATCTGCAACCATACGACATTAACCATCAGTTCTGCAACATTTTGCATGCAGTCCAATAGAACTGGGCGGAAAAACATTATGACAACAAAACATGCGAAATATCTCGTAAGTAGATAATGTAATAACTTTGCACAAGCTACACCATTACCAGACCAAACACAAGTTAGTTTAATCCATCTTGATGAACCCCTTCTCTGGAAGCTCACCATAACTGGGTTTGGTCTCTACGAGACATTATTATTGCGTTGTCATCATGTATAACACCCTTAGGGTACAACACCCTTTTCAATGCGTTCAACTGTCATTCTTCTGTCAGAATGACCAGTTGCTACCTATTCCAAGTTTTGATCTGGTTCTGGGCATTTTCATGACTCAAGTTGAATACCAAAGTTCAAGTTAACTTCAGTATCTTTCCAACGAGTACTCATTTGCCAACAGATCAGCTTTGATTAAAAAGTTATGCTAATTCAAAGTTAGCAGAATTTCTGGAAGAATTTTAACAGCACCTCCCTTGGAAGTGGCGGTTTCAAATCCTGATTTCCACTAAATTCTGTGCTGAAACTTCAGAAACTTTGAATTGCAAAGATGTCAAACATCTTCTACTCTTTCTAAGGATGGATTATATGACAATTTTTGATTTTTCTACTGGGAGTTATATTTGAAAAACAGATCAGTTCAGAGGATGTTTTACTCTGCCCTGGTTCTAGACAGTTTACATTCCTCTGGGATTTCAGCCATCTTAAGGCGAGTTTCAGCTCTGGAAGTCTACATCAAAGTTGTAGAGTACTTGAATACCTTTCCAGAAGTATATAGCACACCTCCCTGGGCTAAAAGACCTGTAAGTTATGCTCTGTTGAAGATCAGCAAACTTGCTGTCCCAAAACCGAGCACTCTGTTTTTCAGTCTTTTTGGAACTACACTCATCCCTATCTCATTCTTATACCCAACCAGGGTCCTAACTGTTGAACCTATAGATTTTTAATTCTTCGTTATCATTATACTCATGCATATGCCTACAATATCTCGGTACTACGTTCCTCACAAAAGAAAATCCTAACCGGATCATACCGGTATATATGTCTCGAGTGTGGCACTAAACGGTCTCTCGCACATGTTTTCTACACGGATACAATACGTGGTTAGTACCTGCAGAAGGCCACACAATGATGGTGCACTCAAAGTTTGTTCATTTCAGGCAGTTCCATATCTAAAAGTAAATACAAACGCCCGTATCATTTCCATACGGCCGTCCTTGAGCTAAGTCACGTCTCAAGGCACGTGATCGTGTTTCAACACCACACGACGGGGAACCCGAGTATGTCATGAACGGGTTGTCACGGTTGGGAATGTTATCAACCCAACAGATACCACCTACTGCCCTGCAGGGCACGCCGATGGAAAGCGCTGCGTATGTCCTCCTGGCCTATTTCCAGACGAACACACTCTCGCGTTACTGACCACGCGATGGGGTCTCCACTTACTTGCCTAATGCACGCTAGGGATCAGCGTTTCATATGAACTCAGGGACATGAAGAGTCCAAGAGCTTCATATTGACATCTCACACCAAGCTGTGAGATCAATCCCTGAACCTCGTTCCTCGTCAGGGAGAGCTAACCGAAATTGAACCGCTTTCGGTGGCGTTCCTTACCATACTTACCAGAGCGTAGGTGCGTCGTTACATAATTGAAATTCAGAATTATAACACATAAGTTAGTCTTTGCCACTTTAAGTAACTATGCTAATATAGTCCTTACTTGGGCAACTACCGAATCCTCACCGTATACCTAAGTTTCTCCCATAATGCAGTCCTTAAGTACTGTGCTATCCCCACTGCAGCTCTGATACCAGGCTGTGGCGGACCGGAATCCGCTCATCCAGGATCGCAGAGGGTGGTGCCGCGCGATGCGACACCCGACAGCACACGTCATAAGAACACAATATATTACATGGGAAAAACAGCTGAAACTGTACAAATAAGTACAAACTTCAGTTACAATTATTGTTCTATTACACAGCGGAAGACTACACTATACAACTCACGCCCGCCTATTTAGCAAAAGTCGGTTGCACAGCCCTAGGGCAACCCACACTAGCTGCACGTCTCAGCTCAGCGCGGCGTGTACGGCTCCCACTCAGCCGTGGTCCCCGACGGAGGGTAACCCTCGCCGGTGGACTCGTACTCCGAGTCCGTGGGTGGCTCCTCACCTGAAAAACACTTAAGCAGCAACCGTGAGCACGAAGGCTCAGCAAGGCTTAACCGACTCACCTAAGCATGAAACTCTACATGAGAGGTACAATGGACATAGGATAGTAACATTTCAGCAAAACGACACGCCTATAAGTTCATCCTTAGTTCATCCTTTAGCAACAAGTTAACAGTTCATGAAATCTGAAATTTAGTAAGCAGTATTTGGTGGCACACATGTAGCAATACAATTATATCAATCAGCATCATTGAATCAACATATTTCATCCATTAGTCTACGTTACGACGCAGTGAACAAGCAGTACTCGTCACCGCGAGGGACGGCGAATCGACTCGATATAAACCTGCAGGGAAAACCCAAAGAGCACGTCACGTACGCCCACCCGTGGAGCTGCACAGAACGCTCACTCGATGTCGTACGGGACAACCTTTCACCCAACAGCCCAAACGTCGAACCGGTCGCACCGAAACGAGCAGGAGGTTCCCCACCCGGAGCATCTCTCTATGCCCGTTGGCAGATTTCCACCTTGCTGCCCTCAACCTACACCTATAAATCGGTGTGCTATGCCTCGACGCCCGGAGGTTTAGGCTACATCGGTTTATCGGGGCCCATATATCCGATATGCCTTCGGTACGTTCAATACTTGTTCAGCAGGGCCGCACACGGATCGGTCCTCAATCGACACGGGCAGGGCTGCGCACACAAGACTCTCTCTTGCTGCGCCCTAGCCCCTGCCTAGTCTCATTTTCATTACTAAAGTGATCTCACATCACTCAACCGAACCCGTGTGTCCCCAGCCTATCTCGCGAGTAGATTCCAACTACTCGACTTGTACCGAAGTCCTATGACTCATTAAGCATAGACTGTCTACTCGAGGTCCTTGACACTACCCTCACTCTTTTTAGGAACCTTTGGTTATGCAAGTGGGGTTTCATTCATCCTATACCTAATGCACATACATACTTCATATGACACATGTAAACAAAGTAAAACTTTTAAAAAGGGTTAATGCAAACCGGGGCTTGCCTTGTTGCTGCTGGTCAGGAGTTAGTTCTTCGTCCGGAAGAAGGAAGTCCAGCACTTCCGGAGTCTCTTCTTCAACGGCTACACGTTAATGAAATACTACATGTTAATTTATATGCAAATGTGAGTTTAGAGTAAGACTTCTACTATTGGTTCTAATAACCAGCCTCTAACCCTGGAACTTTGTTTAAGAATTTAAATATGAACTGGTGTTGGTGGTTTGGCTTGGACTTAGTCACATGGTTAAATGCTAAGTGGTTTTCCCCCTTTTCCATCTTAATCCCATAAGTGGGTAAACAGGACAGGGGTGATCTAGAGCTCCAATGGAGCTGAGAATTTTTGTGTGAGTTCCTTGTCACAAGAAAACTCTCTGGACCAAACATTAGCACTTTTCATGGAGTGATTTGCTCAGAATAATTCTCTTGGCAAATCAGCAAGGAAGAATTAATTCTGAGGTAATACCCCTGTTCATGCTCAACTTAATGAACTACAATTTCTATTATAGCTCATAGAGTTTGCATGAATTTTCCTAGCATTTTTGGAGTCAAGGTTTGCCCAGAATTGAATTTCCAAGTTTTGGAAATTCTCTGAAAATGTTTCTGCATTCAAATGAACACAGCACCTTCCAATTTGAATTGCTCTGACCAAATCAACTCCAAATGGTCTGAAACTTTTACAGGGGTTTACTAATGTCCTACAGAACATCCTGGCAAAATTTGGGGATTTTTGGATGAACCAAACTCCCTCAAAAATTCTTTTGCTAAAAAAGCTTTAAAGAATTTTCCAGAATTAATTAATGGGTTTCATACAAATTGGGTTGTATATTTGAACAGATCTAGGCAAGATGAGTCCAACCCAATTTGAATCACTAAATTTGGAGCTTCCTAGCAAAAGTTATGCAGTTCCAAAGTTTGAACCAATTCTGGAATTCAAAATAATTCGGGAATAGTTCAAACTCTGCCTGTGGGTCCACCCTACAGTTGTCAACCGCCGGAATCACGCCACACGGGACCACAGCCCTTTTCCCGCGCCACCACACGGGATCGCACGCCACAGCTGATCCGGAGTTTTAAACCTTCAGCTGCTGACACGTGGGCCCCCGGCGGGTCTTCTTCTTCCTCTCGCTCCCGCGCCTCCCCCTCGCCGGCGCTGTACTGGAGCTCGCCGGACCCAGCTTCCCGGCCACCTCTCGGCCGGAGACTCGCCGCCTGGGGGTTTTCAGGGTCGGGGAACAAGTCTATGGGGTTGGCTCGGGCTGCCGGTGGCCGGAAGTAGGCTGGCGACGAGCCGCGGCCTTCGGTGATGATCGGCACCGCCGCCCGAGCACATTAGCCCGCCAAAAGCTCGGCGGATCCGCTCTAAAGCATCAGTGGAGGTCAAGAAATCTCGGCGTGGCCTCAACCTGGCTCGGAAACGACGGCAAACCGGTTGTCACCGTGCGCCCGCGTGTTCCCGCCATGGCCGCCGACCGAAAAGCTCGAAATTAGCTGTAACCACGGCGTTTCTAGCTAGGGTTGTGGAGGGAAAAGGTTCCCTATCCTCTCTAGTTCTGGTGTGCGCAAAATGAACAACTTTAACCGAGAATTAAGCGTAAATTTCCACAGCTCTTACCCGCGGTCCGGTTTTCCTCGTCCGAGGGGAAAACTTGAAATTCCGAAGCTACGTCGCACGGATTTCTCTGGAATTTGGAGAGGAGCAGCGCAGGGAGTTGGCGCACCTTGGGGTGCTCTTGCTCAGTCGTGAAACTGGTTGGTGTGAGCTGCCCACGGGAGCCCGACGTCGGCTTCCACCGGTTGCACCTCGGCTTCGGTGCTGATACTCGAAATACGGCCGACAGGAACCCCGAACGCCGGAGCTGAGCTGAGGGAACTCTTGTGCACGCGCTGGCGCTCCTTTTTCGTGTTGATCGCTTGAGCAGTCGGGATGCGATGCCGGTTTAGGATCGGGACGAACAGGCGCGGCGCCGGCGGCTTGCTTGCTCGGGAGGAAAAAGAACAGGGCTCGTGGGAGGGCTGTGGCCGACTGAGCACGGCGTAGGGGAGATAAGGGCGCGGGGGAACCGATGCTTGAAGCAGCTCGGGAGGTGCTTCGGTCGTCGGTCGACCGTGCGGTGGCAGCCGGTGGGAGAGCGCAACTCGCTCGAGTGTGAACTGTGGAACCGAGTGACTTAGGCAGTAAGCTTCTCCCCTCTTTTCTCACTGACCAGTGGGGCCCACAGCTCCCCTCTGCCCCAAAATATCTCCAAATTTTTGGCAAATGAATAATTCAAAAGTTTGAAGTCTCAAACTGAGCCACATTTGCATGTTTGGCCAAATTCCATGCAAATTCAAATATTCATTTGAATTCTTTGCACATTTGATTTCCTTTGGAAAAATGGGCAGCAAGACTTTTCAAAAATTAATGAAACTTTGCCTCCCCACTAATTCGGACCTAAGGAATCCAAATATGCCACTTGATCCTTGTGTTAGCTGCTGCAAACAATAGTTTGGACACAACAGTTTTGAATTCCTCATTGTGTGATCATATGTGTATAAACCCTACTTTGTGAAAGTGAAGACTCTCCCCTCTAATCACTCTTTTGATAGAGGTTACATGCTTTTCACAACATTTCCTAAGGTGTCCACAATGAAAATTGTGGTGTTGTGAGATGAAGAAAAGTTTTTACAATTCCCTTTTCTTGGGCTTTTACAGCAACGAACTCCGAAAACCCGCGCCCCCAGCCCGAATTCTGGTCCCGGACGTCTCCAACTCGATCCCAACAGACCGCCGCCCTCCCTCGCCTCTATAAACGCCGACAATCACCCTGCTTTTCCCCCCCGATCGGATGTTCTTCTCTCCGGTGAGAACCGAAGATTCGATCCCCGTTTTCTTTCGATCATTGCTCGGATTATCTGATCTAACGCGCTGATCGTGCTCCACCGCCCCCAGGGATCCCTGCACGTGAAGGAAGCGACAAGTTTCGCGCCCTAGCATCTGTTCCGACGTGCACCGAAGATCGTCGCCATTGAAGCTCGCCGCCGACCGACTTCCAGGACCTCCGAGTGCTGGAAAACCCCTCGGTGAGCGTCCCCTACCCCTCCGCAGCCGATCCATGCAAAAAGATGCGAGTTCTAACGTGTAGCGGCAAAATCCGAGGCTGGGCCGGCGAGATCGCCACCCCCGCCGCCGCGCGCGCGGGCTGGCTCCTGCCAGGGCGACGTGGCCCCTTGAGGGCCGTCTATTTTATATCGCACGGTAGAATTAAAACTCGCGTGTACCGGTTCGGCGATCTAATCTGAGCCGTCTATTTTAAATCGGACGGTCCACATCAGCCCAGCATTATAAAGGGTGGGATTCTTACGCGCTACCCCCTGGGGATCTCGGAAAACACGAGCTAGCCCCGGAAACTTCTGATCTAGCCCCTGGAACTTCAGAAATTCATGTAAATTCATTTAAAAATCAGTTTTAGCCCCTGGACTTAATAAAAATTAGGAAAAACTCCTCTGTTATGTGTAGTTAGACCCCTGGAAATTTAGGAAATAGTAAATTAGACCCTGCAGTAGAGTGGATTTACCTTTTTGACCCTATATGATATTAAATTCAGAAAATTGAATATGTGACTAGGATTTAAATTTAAAAGGTAAGGCAAACACATGTGCAAATTCAAATTTAAACTCTCCTAGCACCTGGAAAACTTTAGAACGAGTTAAAAATAGATTTTAGGCTGAAATGAAATCTGCCTAAGTGTTGTTCATATTTATTAGTTCTAGAAACACATTTTTAGGCTAGGAAATAATTCTGAAAACTGATAAAATAAATTTAAATTAGTTCACAGCAGAGGAGAAGTTAAAAAATATATTATTTAATATTTTAGATCAGAACCTATTCTGTTTAGATGACGTGTCTTACTATTTTAATACTAAAATTTACTTTTAGGCATAGAAAATAAATCTGAAAATATAGGAAAATAAGTATGCATAATTAGAAAATGATAAATGAGGTCTCCTAATCCAAAAACTTCAGTTTAGGATTTGTTAGAAGATCTGAAAACCTAATTGAAGTAGGAAATTATCTTTCATACACACTTGTGGCTAAAAAGTGTATTAATTAAATATAGAGAATTTGCTCAAATTGGAAATTCCTATATAGTGTACAAATGGAAATCTGAATACAAAAGTTAGAAATAATATATAAATGTTTAAAAGTGTATGTAGGCCTAAATCAACACATCTAGGGTAACCACAACACTTAAACATGTGAATAACTTTAATATGTATGTATGTGTGGTTTGCATGAGTGAAAGTGTGGACTATGGCTTATGGATTGTTGTTTTCTTTTGCTATGTGTATTGGCATGAGTAGAACCTGCCCCAGAGCAAGTTCTCCCCTTCCAAGACCAAGACTTTCCATTCCCAGAGCAGCAGGAAGAAGGCAAGTGTCCTTGACCACTTTGATCCTATACTAGGATGTGTAGTTAGAATTAATTTGCATTGTCAATTTGGAATATGATACCCAAGCTAGGAAGTTTCCCTAGATTTTCATTATCTTATTTTCTTGTAGCCTGGGTTGGGATTTATCTTATTATGTCATTCATTCATGTTACTTATGCTTAGCCATGCTTAGAATGGGACAAGTGGGATATGATATCATCAATTTGTTTACCTTACTCTGGAATGAGATATTATGAGTAATGTAGAGGTAGGGATCAAGGCAAGTTGGATGATTTGGTTGGTGCTGTGTGCACGAGACTCGGGTTTGTGTTTAGTGCTTGCCTGGATCCTAAGGACCGGTTCATGGAGCATGTAACCTGGCTTTACTGTGCCAACCACATGCTGAGATGGGGCAGCTTGGCCAATTAATTAGGTGTATCTCCGGCGTAGTATGGGTGTTTTTGATGGTGCGGGGAATAGATGTCAGCTGGACTACCATATGAACCGCAAGGCTCAAGAGGGGGCCAATGCAGCGGGGTTGGAGCCTCTTGTATGCTGTTAGGGGTGAAACCTCAGTGGACCCACGCTCGTCGGGAATCCCTTTGTAAAGGCCTCGTAGTGATCTCCTGGCTACACAACTAGGAAGTGTGAATGTGGTTCGCGGCCACTGGCATAATGGAGGTTATTTTAGTCCACCCGGCAACGGGGGATGAAATCACTACATGTGGGTAAAGTGGTGTAAACTCTACAGAGTCAAAACTGTCATGACAGCCGTGCTCACGGTCAAGAGCGGCTTGGACTTATTCATGATTAGAGGATGATGGATTGGGAAGTTGTGGATGTTAAGCGGGAAGCTTAACATTCGAGATGAGACTATGTTTACTTGATATTGATGATGGTTTGGGAGATTGGGACCATTTCACCTATGTAGTAATGTAGGTGCTTAATAAGCTAAGGTGATAGGTATTAGTTGCATAGTGCTTTAACCATGAGTTCAACCTCTCCTTGCTCTGGCCATGCATGACATAACTTTCCCACACTTGCTGAGTACCAACGGTACTCAAACTTGCATATTTGTTGGTTTAAATTGCTGCTCAGGTCAAGGGGATGATGTGGTGTTCAATGATCAAGACTTCGGACCCGAAGAAGGATTCTAGTTTCATGGAGTCCCCCGGGCAACGCCTGTGATGGAGCCCACAAGATTTATATTCCGCTGCTGTTTTACTTACATGTTATGAACTTATTATCGTCCATCGAGACGTACGCTATGTAAGACCTATTTATATTCGACACCTGGCTTGTAATAAATGATGCTTCACTATTTGTCATCACATGTATGAGAGAATGATCCTGGCGTACATGTGATATTCACTCGGTTGTTCTTTCGGAAAAACCGGGTGTGACATGGTCCGGGAATATCCGGACGTGTTTCCCGATGATCTACCGCACATTGAACTAGCACCGGGAACCACACCCATATCTCGGAGGCCGTATAAAATGGCACCGAAGGAACATGCGGAGCTGAAGGAGCAGCTGAATGATTTGTTAAGCAAAGGCTTCATTCGACCCAGTTCATCACCATGGGGATGCTCCGCGCTGTTCGTCAAGAAAAAGGACGAGACTCTAAGGTTATGTGCGGACTATCGTCCGCTAAATGCCGTAACGATCAAGAATAAGTATCCACTACCACGTCTCTATATGCTTTTTGATCAACTAGTGGGTGCTAAGGTTTTCTCGAAGATGGATCTTCGGTCCGGATATCACCAGATAAAAATCCGGGCAGAAGACATATCCAAGATGGCATTCTCCATGAGATACAGGTTATATGAGTATCTCGTCATGTCATTCGGGCTCACTAATGCTCCGGCTCATTTTATGTACTTAATGAATTCAGTCTTCATGCCGGAGTTGGACAAGTTCGTCGTGGTCTCCATCGATGATATCCTGGTATATTCTAAGTCGGAGGAAGAACACGCCGAACATTTGCATATTGTGCTCCAACGCCTACGGGATCACAAACTATATGCAAAATTCAGCAAGTGCGAGTTCTGGATCAACCAAGTGCCAGTTCTTGGACACATCATTTCTTCGGAAGGCATTGCGGTTGATCTGAGCAAAATTGTCCAAGTGCTGAATTGGAGTTCACCAAAGTCAGTTCACGAAGTCCGTAGTTTTCTCGGTTTAGCGGGGTACTACCGGAGATTCATTCCAAATTTCTCCAAAGTTTCTAAACTGATGACGGATCTTCTAAAGAAGGGCAACAAATATGTGTGGAGTGAAGCATGTGAGGAGGCATTCAAAACATTGGTAAAGCACCTCACAACAGCCCCAGTCTTGGCGCAGCCCGATACAACTAAGGCTTTTGATGTTTATTGTGATGCATCAGGCATCGGCCTTGGCTGCGTGCTTATGCAAGAAGGGCATGTGGTCGCATATGGATCCAGACAGCTTCTGAATCATGAGCAGAATTATCCGACACATGATCTCGAGCTAGCTGCTGTGGTTCTTGCTCTAAAGATGTGGAGGCACTATTTGCTTGGAAACTTAGTCCACCTCTACACCGACCACAAGAGTTTAAAGTACATCTTCACACAAAAGGAATTAAATATGAGGAAGCGAAGATGGTTAGAGTTAATCAAGGATTATGAACTAGAGATTCATTACCATCCCGGAAAAGCGAATGTGGTTGCCGACGCACTTAGTCGGAAATCACATGTGCATAACCTAACCATGGCTGCAATGGAAGAAGAAGAAGAACCGAGCCTGCGCTTGGTTCCTTATGGGTCATTGTTTAACCTTGCCCTCATTCCTACAATTCGTGATGAAATTGTAGAGGCTCAAAAGAAATATAAGGTCATGGCCCATATCCGGAAGAGAATAGACAAAGGAGAAGCTAAGTGCATCCGGAAAGATGAGAATGGTACGCTATGATTCAAAAACCGTATAGTCGTACCCCGTGACATGAAGCTTCGTAAGAAGATATTAGACGAAGCTCATTTATCAAAACTTTCCATTCATCCGAGTAGCAACAAGATGTACCAAGATTTGAGAAACAAGTTTTGGTGGACACGGATGAAGAGGGAAATAGCTAAATATGTATCTGAGTGTGATACGTGTCGAAGGGTGAAAGCAGATCACATGAAGAAACCTGGTTTGCTGCAGCCCCTTCATATTCCAGCATGGAAGTGGGAAGATGTGAGTATGGATTTTATTGTCGGGTTACCACTCACATCTCGGAAGCATGATTCAGTTTGGGTAATCGTTGACCGATTAACCAAGTCAGCACATTTCATACCGGTGAATGTGGGATTCAACGCCAAGAAATATGCGGAGTTATACATTGAACGGATATTATGCCAGCATGGAGTTCCAAGAACAATAGTTTCAGATCGTGGTGCACTGTTCATTTCTCATTTCTGGGAACAGCTGCACACATCTTTGGGAACCAAATTGCTTAGACGCTCCGCATATCACCCTCAAACCGATGGACAAACTGAGAGGGTGAATCAAACCTTGGAAGATATGTTGAGAGCGTGTGCCATCCACCACGGTAAGAACCAGGATGCATATCTACCGTTGGCGGAATTCTCGTACAACAACAGCAATCAAATGAGTATCAAGATGGCACCGTATGAGGTTCTCTACGGCCGGAGATGTCGCACGTCGTTGAATTGATGCGAATCCGGTGAAAGAGTGACATTCGGGATTGACCTTGTCAATGACGCCGAAGAACGAGTTCGGGTCATACAGACAAATTTAAAAGCGGCTCAATCTCGACAGAAGAGCTATGCAGACCAGCGACGTCGACCGCTGAACTTCAACGTCGGAGAGTACGTATATCTCCGCGTATCTCCAATGAAGGGAGTTCACCGATTTGGTGTAAAAGGGAAGCTTGCTCCCCGGTTTATTGGTCCATTTGCTATCACAGAGAAATGTGGACCTGTAGCTTACCGGCTTGAGCTACCGAAGAATCTCGCTGGGGTGCATGATATATTTCATGCCTCTCAGCTTCGGAAATGTCTCAAGAATACCATTGCTGTCCGCAATGAAGATCTCGAGACATTGCAACCGGATCTCTCTTATGCCGAGCATCCAATCCGGATTATTGATGAAAAATCTCGGTCGACAAGGAATCGGACGCTCCAATTCTATAAGGTATTATGGAGCAATCATACCAAGGAGGAAGCAACATGGGAGAGTGAAGGATACCTCCTTTCAAACTATCCGGACTTGCTGTCCGCTTATATCCGGTAATTCCTTCTCCACCGCTTCGTCTCTTCTTTATGAATCTCGGAACGAGATTCATTTTAAGGGGGGAGGGATGTGAAACCCCAAAACTCTAGCAAGTGGAGCTACAAGTCACACCGAGAAAATGAGAGGGAATTTAAACTTTTGAATTTAACGGTGTGAGCTCCAAGTCTAAACTTGAACATGCAAAAATTCCCGAACACGGAGATCTAAAGCTATCATTTGGTTCTCCACACATCCAATAATAGCCCGGCAAATTTTCAGAGCATTTGGATAGGATTTCCTATTTGTTGGAATTTAAACGGGAGAAAATGCGAGTTTGAATTTAAATCCCAGTTTCAAATTCTAACTTCACCGAAATTCAAATTTGAGTGCACCATTGTGTTCCTCATATTTCTTTTGGCCTATCCTCCAAATTTTTTATCAAATTTGGAGCTCATTTGCCATTTTAAACCGAATTAGGGGAGGATAAGAGTGAGATGGGGCGTGGACCCCAATGGTCAGAGACACACACGTAGTAGCTGCCGTGCTCTGTTTCTCAGCAACCGGAAGAGCGCCACCTCCCGTCGCCCGAGCGCCAGCTCCTGCTCACGGATGAGAACACCGAGTAAAGAGGGAGCAACACGCTGCCTTCCCTGTGAACCGGTTCTCCTCGCTCCCCACCGTCTCCTCGCACAGCTCCAAACAAAAACACAGCCGAAGCGCCTCAAGTCGGCCAACTTTCTGCTCACCGGCGCCCAGCTGCTAGAGGCTTCCTCGTGCCCGATGTTCTACACAAAAAAGAGGCGCCCCAGACTACTCTACACTCCGGTGAAAACCCCTCCTCTTTTCATGCACTACAGAGGAAGAATTTCTCTGTTTACTGCAAGTGTATTCATAGAACCGAGCTGCACAAATCTTCAAAATTCGTCGTGTTCAGTCCACCATCACGTGTGCCGAGCTGGAAACATGTTCTAGACTCTCCAACGCCCCTCTAGGATCAAACATCATCGAAATCATCAAGAATCGGTGCTGTTCTTCGAGAATTTTGGGCCGGCACCGATTTTCGCCCTAGGTCGCCGATGAGTTCCTATTTGCAGCCATTTTTGAGCCGATTTGAGCCCATGCCGGTGATGAGGGATCCCCCACGGTGCTATAGAGCCCAAGAACCGACCATTTGGTGGAGAAATTCACCGTGCATGACCTCGCCGGAGCCCTAGGGTTTGCTGTTGCTGGTGCGCCCTGTTTTCCGGCGAGTTTCAGCCGCCGGCGACCTCACCAACGAGTTCAGCGTGGCGGGAAATGGGGGGGGGGCAGCCAGCAGGGGGTCCGAAGGTGGCTTGGAAGTGCTTTTCCGGCAACCTCGCCGGAGGGAGCCGCCACTGCTCTGTTTGGCGCGAGGCTGGAGGTTAGGGATGACGAGTGGAACCCACAGTCAGCATTTAAACATTTTCCAGATTTTCCCATTTCAGTTCAAACTTTGGAGAGCTATAACTTTGTGTAGGAGTGTCCAAAAATTGTGAAACAAATTTTGTTGGTTTGCTCTCAAAGAGTACTATCCAGGAATGCAGCCCAATGTTTATGAAAATCCCTGGATTGGGCTCATTAATTCATTTGAAGGAAATATTGTATGAATTTTTACAGGAGTTCTGTTAATTGGAAAATTCCCAAATTTTTGCAGGACATTCTTCAAATAATCCTTGAACTCCAGTATAATTTTCAGAGTCATTGCACTCAATTTGCTTGGCCAAATGTTGTTTGAATGCTCTATGTCTCTGAAAAATGGGAAAATGAACAGAGACATTTTCAGACTTTTAACCAAGTTTGGAAATTTCATATCTCTGTGTAGGAAGCTCCAAAAATGGTGAAACCAAGTCCTATGAACTCATGAGACTCTCAAGGTTCTGAAAAACCAAACTTGGAGCATGACAAGACACTATAATTGCCATAGGAATCCAGAGAAGCCAAATAGTAAGAAAATTCCCTAGGCCACATCTTCCATCAACTTTGTCTGAAATTTTGCAAGCCATACCTCTATATGATATATGGACCACTGTAAAAATTTCAGAGCAAGTTGAGATCATCTTCTCAAGTTTCTGCTAATCCTTTCTAGTTTCATCATGATATCCTTTATCTAGTTCTTTGAACTTGAGTTCCAAAATTCTCCAAAGCTCACAATGTTCATGTCTCTGTTCCAGCACATAGCCAAACCAAATTCTCGAGTCTTAGTTAGTTAGAACCATTTCTTAAGTCATAAAACATCTTTGTTTTATAATGTCTTTACTTACAACATAAAACTGTGCATATTCATGTCGGTAGGAAATACGACGAAGGAGGTCAACGAGGAACTTGACTCGGAGCAGCAAGTTGAGGCTTAATCATCGCCAAGATACTGACTATAAAGTAGAACTAAACCTGCAGCAACATAAGGCAAGCCCCGGTTTGCATTTAACAACTTTTTAGTTATATTTTGCTTTGTATCACTTTTACGGGTCTAGTATGTATTGTGCATTAGGTCAAGGTGATTGATACTCCAAATGCATAGCCCACAAACCCTTGGAGTACAGGGTAGAATAGGTTACCTTTGTGTAGTTTCTGCTAGGCTAAAGTTGTATAGGATCCGGTACAAGTCGGGTAGTTGGAAGCTACCCGCGAGTTTAGGATGTGGGTACAGCGGGGTATGATTCTAGAAAATGAAAGTTCTGAAGTGGAAAATGAGACCGAGCAGAGAGTAGGAGCAGCAGGACGCTAGGCCTGTGTAGCTGTAGCTCTATTTGTGTCGGTTAAGGACCGATGCGTATGCCACCCTGCTGAGCAAGTTTGAACAGTACCAGATGCATATCGGATATATGGGACCTGATAAACCGATGTAACTCGGGTACTCTCGTGTCGAAATTTATACGGCCGTCCTTTGGGGGTTGGTGTCAGAGGTGTAAACCGCCAGCGGAGCAACTTCGACGTGTTCCGTGTAGTGGCGCTTCTGATGGGTCGGCGGAACTGGTTCGGCATTGGAGTGACAGGTGAAAGGTTGCCGCATACAACGTAAGAAAGAGCTCACGTGAGTCTTTCGAGGCGGGTGTATGTGTTGTGTATTCCGGGTGTGTCCTGATTGCAATCACCGTCCCTCGCGGTTATATGAGTACCACTTGTTCACTGAGTTGTGACGTAGTAATAAATTCCAGATAAAGTGTGATGAATCATTGCTGATGTGACGTTCTTAAATTCATTGTATTGCCAACCATGCATGCTATAGTTGTAGAGCTCACTAAGCTTATTTTCCTCTTTGGGCATCACCACATCGGAGGAAAGTGTTTCTTGTTTGATTGTGGACTTCCGATGTGAGGGTTGCCTAAGGCATAATAATCTGCTGCTATAAACTTGAAAGTAAGGATCAACATTTAGGCGTGTCATTGTTGCATCATATTTTTCCTATGTTAGAAATCACTGCATGTAGGAGTGTCGGTTAAGTCTTGCTGAGCTATCATGCTCACGGTTGCATAATTAGAGTTTTGCAGGTTATAAAATTTGCTATGAAGATGGTTGTTCGGTGAGCCATCAGAGACTCACCGGAAACCCTGCCGCTGCACTCATCTTTGTGGAAGCTAGTAAGAAGCGTCCGTGGGCTGGACGTCTTCTCTTTTGCATAGTTAGGACCGAGAGTAAGTGTGTATGTATATTCCGCTGCGTGTACCTTCGTGGTACATTATTTTGTAAATGACACTATCTTGAGAAATAAAAGACTTTGTACTTTATGGTTCTTTTCGTGTATGCTGTTGGGTGCCGCATCGCACGGCACCACCCAATGTGTATCCTGGAGTGTGGATCCCGGAAGGGGTTCCCCACATTATGCTTGAAAACAGAACAGTCCAGAGAATATTTTAAATCTGTCCTGGTTCTGGACAGTTTCCAACCATCTGGAATTTCAACCAGTTTAAGGTGTGATCCTGCTCTGGAAGTCTACAACAATGTTGTAGAGCACTTAAACTCCTACCCAGAACTATATCCCACACCTCCACTGGCTAAATAATCTGTGAGTTATGAAAGTTCAGCAAACTTGCTGCTAAACAGCGCACTATGCTTTTCAATCCCTTTGAGCTAAACTAATCACTTGTTGAATTTTTCCTACCCAACCAGGGTCCTAACTATTGAAACTTGATTATTTTTGTTCCTTGTTACCATTATCTTTAATGCAAATGCCTATTACATGTCAGTACTACGTTCCTCACAAAAGAAAAATCCTAACCAGATTATACCGGCATATACGTCTCAATTGTGGCACTAAACGGTCTCTCGCACACGTATACTACACGGTTTACATACGTGGTTAGTACCTGCAGAAGAACACTCAATAGTGCTGCACTCAAAGGTTGTTTTCATTTCAGGCAGGTCCATATTTGAAAGTAAATACATACGCCCGTATCATTGCCATACGGCCGTCCTTGAGTTAAGCCACGTCTCAAGGTACGTGATTGTGTTTTCACACCACAAGACGGGGAACCCGAGTAGAGCGCGAACGGTTCGCCACGGTTGGGAATTTTATCAACCCAACAGATACCACCTACTGCCCTGCAGGGCACGCTGATGGCAAGCACTGCGTATGTCCTCCTAGGCTATTTCGAGAAGAACACACTATCGTGTTACCGACCACACGATGGGGTCTCCACTTTCTTGCCTAATGCACGCTAGGAACCAGCGTTTCATAGGAACTCAGGAACATGAAGAGTCCAAGAGTTTCATATTGACGTCTCACACCAAGCTGTGAGACCTATCTCTGAACCACATTCCTCGTCAAGGGAGCTAACCGAAATCGAACCGCTTTCAGTGGCGTTCCTTACCATTTTTACCTGAGCGTAGGTGTGTCGTTACATAATCAAAATTCAGAATTATAACACATATGTTAGTCATGCCACTTTAAGTAACTATGCTAATATAATCCTTACTTGGGCATACTAGTGAATCCTCACCGTAATCCTAAGTTTTCCTGTAATACAGTCCTTAATTAGTGTGCTATCCCCTAAGAAGCTCTGATGCCAGCCTGTGACGGACCGATCCGTACTCCCAGGATCTCAGAGGGTGGTGCCGCACGATGCGACACCCCACAGCAAACATCATAAGGCCAACATTGTATTACATAGAAAACACAACTGAATATGTACAAAATAGTACAACCTTCAGTTTACAACTAAGTACAGAGTCTACACTTGCGGAAGCTAAATTTTTACAACTCACACCCACCTAACTAGCAAAAGTCGGTTGTCCAGCCCGTGGACAACCCACACTAGCTCCACTCCTCAGCTCAGCATGGCATGTACGGCTCCCACTCAGCCGTGGTCCCCGACGGAGGGTAGCCCTCACCGGTGGACTCGTACCCCGAGTACATGGGGTAGTCCTCACCTGAAAACACTCATAGCAGCAACCGTGAGCACGATGGCTCAGCAAGTCTTAACCGACTCACCTATACATGAAACTCTACATGCAGTTCATAACCAACATGGGATGGTACATTGCAGCAAAAGACATGCCTACAAGTTCATCCTTATTTCATCTTTTAGCCACAAGTTAAAAGTTCATGAATATGAAATTTAGTGAGCGATATTTGGTGGCACACATGTAGCAATACAATTTATCCATATCAGAAGAATTGAATCACAATATTCCATATTTTATCTATGAAACGATGCAGTGAACAAGAGCTACTCATAATCGCGAGGGACGGCGAATCGACTCGATATACACCTTCAGGGATACCCGAAGAGCACGTCACGTACGCCCACCCGTGGAGCTGCACAGCACGTTCACTCGATGTCGTACGGGACAACCTTTCACCAAACAGCCCAAACGTCAAACCGGTCACACCCAAACAGACAGGAAGTTCCCTACACGGAGCATCTCTCTAGGCCCGTTAGCGGATTTCCACCTTGCTGCCCTCAACCTACACCTATAAATCGGTGCGTTATGCCTCGACGCCCGGAGGTATAGGTTACATTGGTTTATCGGGGCTCATATATCCGATATGCCTTCGGTACGTTCAAAACTTGTTCAGCGGGGCCGCACACGGATCGGTTCTCAATCGACACGGACAGGGCTGCACCCACAAGACTTCCTCTTGCTGCACCCTAGCCCCTGCCTAGTCTCATTTTCTTACTAAAGTGATCTCACATCACTCGAACCAATCCCGTGTCTCCCGACACCTATACTCGCGAGTAGATTCCAACTACTCGACTTGTACCGAAGTCCTATGAACATTAAGCACAGCCAGACTACTTGAGGACTTCGACACTACCCTCACTCTTGTAGGAATAATCTGGTTATGCACTTGGGGTTTCATCCATCCTACACCTAATGCACATACATACCTCATGCTAAGTATACATAAAGCAAAACTTTGTAAAACTTGCTAATGCAAACCGGGGCTTGCCTTGTTGCTGCTGGTCAGATGTTAGTGCTTCGTCCGGAAGGAGAAAGTCCTGCACTTCCGGGGTTTCCTCGCCTTCAGCGACTACACGTAAGCAATTAACGATATGTCTATTTAAATGCAAAGTTTGGAACTGACTATGTAAATACCATAACTCTAGCTAGCCTTCCCGTTTGGCTCTGAAATTTTTATGGTGGCTTGGTAGGATCCTAACCAGAGACTTGACCAAGTTTCATTTTAAACAAAATTCATCTGAGCTCTGTACAAATAAAAGTCTATTTGGTCATTACTAGAGTCTCTAAGGATTTCCAAGGATTTTCATGGCTATTACTTTCTGGAAATTAGAGTATGAGATGGTTCTAATGGAGTTGGTTTCATGTAATTTGAAGAATCCTAGAGACAGTTATGCCCTAAACAAGCTTTGAGAAAATCTGAAAAATGTTTCTGTACATTTTTCCATTTTCTCAGGGCAGTTCATTTAATCACACCATTATGGGAACTAAATGAACTTGAATGGAGATGAAATTTTTCCTGTGACTCAAGGATTTTCAAAGGAACATCCCAGCCAAATTTCAGAATTTTCCATAAAAGAATTCTCGAGCTAAAATTCCCAACAATTTAAATTTTAGGGAATTAATTCTGGAAAAAGAATAAGTTTCATGAGCTGAAACTTGTTTTGCTGGACAGTACTCGAAGAGATGAACCCAACAAAATTTGGTTCACTAAATTTGGAGCTTCCTAGCAAAAGTTATAGCTAGTTGAAGTTTGAACCAAATTCTGAAATTCAAAGAAAAGTTTAAACCGGCTGGTGGGTCCCAGGGCTACGTGTCAGATCTACAACCAAACCACACGGGGGTCCGCTGAATCTCCCGCACAGTCGCACAAGATCCCGGTGCCACAGCAGATCCGGCACGGTTTTAACAGAGGCCGACACGTGGGGCCCGTGGAGCTTCGTCTTCCTCGCGGTCCCGCGGCTCACCGCCGCCCCCCTCGCCGGGAGAGGGTTCCCGTGACCGGAACTCGACCACACTTACCGCCCCAGCCTAAAATTGCTCGGGGAACCCGTTGCTGACCTCGTCGCCAGCCGGTGATCACCGGAAATGGTCGTGCAACGGTGACAGTCAACATGGTGAGTTCGGCGATGTCGGTATGGCGCTGTAATGCCTCAAGGCCTCCTCTGTTGGCTCCTACAGCACCGTCATGACCTATGGAGCAATGACCAAGACTCTGATCTTGCTCAAGGTTGCGGCAAACCGGACTTCATCGTGTGACCTAGGTCTAAACCCGATGATGAACAAAAAACCCAATGAACTCGGCGGTTTCTCGCTGGTTTCCCGTGATTTTTGATCGTATGGATTCGAATGGACGTTTCTAGATGGTTATCTAAGTTGGGGAACGATTGCTTGACCGGTTAGCCCGAATTTTTTATTTCGACGTACACGGGCTATATCACCTGCTATCTGCAAGAACTGGAATTCCGGCGAGCACACTCTATGGCATGCAGCCGGGGTTGCAGGGAAGAAAGTGCACTCCTAGGCGAACCTTTTGGCGTGCCAAACTCGGCGTAAGATCGACCCTAGCGGCCGGACGATGAGTTTTGGTAGCGGCGGCTTTACACGGCGCCGAAAAGAAACATGGAGCTCGTGGTCGGGTTTACCGTGGGTGTGGCACCGGGTTGTTGCGTCGACCACGTCGAGGAGGCTTCAGCGAAGCTCTGGGTGATCTCAGCTCAGCGTGCCAACCTCAGAGACGTCCGGACGCCGGAGACCCGAAGGTTGTCAAGCGTGCGGCCGCGTATTCGTCGAGGAGCTCGGGAACGGGCCAGAGCAGCAACGGAGAGTCGGTTTGTGAGGTGAAAATATCGCCGTTTGCCGCTATCGTTGAAGCACACCATGCCTGTGCTGCTCGGGAGGTGGCATCCATGTTTGCCCCTGTGGCGCGCTGCACTCGGCCGACTCAGTGCGAAACAGAGACTTGCTCCGGTGTGAATTAGCTCTCCCACTGACCTGTAGGCCCCTCACTCCCCCCTCTACTTCTTTTCCATTTCTAGCTGCAAATATCCCATCTACTCACACTTAAATGGTAAACTTAGCCACCAAGTCAGTGAGTAAATTTGAATTCACCAAATTGAAATTGGTTTGGCTAAATTTGCTTCACATTTGAATTTGAAATTCAAATTGAGTTTTGAAATAATGCAAATTTAGCTCCCGACAAGATGAACTCCAATGAGGATGAAAATTGGTGGACTAACTCAGAAAAATGTGCTGAGTTTGAATATGATGTCAGCTTTTGAATCCAAGT
Organism: Neostapfia colusana; assembly: GCA_030760725.1. Taxonomy (NCBI): domain Eukaryota; kingdom Viridiplantae; phylum Streptophyta; class Magnoliopsida; order Poales; family Poaceae; genus Neostapfia; species Neostapfia colusana. Next base: position 93,515,298 of record JASWHV010000007.1, on the reverse strand, counting down.
GATGAATGTGGCTACAATTTGAATTTGCATTCAATTTAGCCTTTTTTTACAAATGTCTCCAAAAGTGCCTCAAACTGATTTGAATTTGCATGAGACTTGGCATGAGCATACCCAGGAGTGTTTAGGGCCTAATGGGAAACACATCCTCTCATATTTATGTGTGTGAGCTCCTGCTTTTTGAAGTTATGGTTTTTTCCTCTAATCACCCTCTTGATTGTGTTTACTTGCTTTTCACAAATGTTCATGAGCTAACCACTAAATTAGCTGTGGTGCGGTGAAGTGTTGATCCTTTTAGCAAGTGACTTCTTGGGCTTTTACACTCAGTAGCACAAAAATAGGAAGAACACAAATTAGCAGCTCAACTGGATGTTATATGTGGCCTATAGAAAATCAGGAAGATTCTTTAAAATTCATGCTGAAACTTTTGAGGCTGGATAGCCTGTCTTCCGAGGGGAATTTAGCTAATCTAATTTCGCCGAATGCGGCAAAGCTGCAAAAATCGGATGTGAAATTTCACGTAGATCAATTTGAAAATAATCACTCGATTTCTAGTTTGTATGCGAAAGTTATGGCTGTGTTAAGGTAGACTGTCCGAGTTACGTTTTTTGATGTTGATTCCAAATCGGTTCGAGAACAGATCTTGCAATCGGATATGAAAATGATCAGGAATTTGCACGGAGACTGATGGGATGGTGTGTGATGATTCAAGGATTACTGGCACAAAGGTTTGTCACCTAATCTAGGGCTGGCGATGCGGGAGTTCGGAGTTCACGCAAGGTGGCTAGCTAGGGCAAACCGATGAACGTGGTGGATCGGTTTGTTTTTGGGGGTTGTGGAATAGGTGTCGAACAGCAAGAAAACAGGCAAGAACACAATAACTAGGACCCAAAACACAAATCTAAACCAGCAATAATACTCGACGACACGAATGCAAACTCAACAATGCAAACCGAAAAATGTTACTGCAGGCACTATGGGCTAGGAAGCGGTAAAAACGATATTTTTTGTGGCTTTTCCGTGGACTCTAGGTATGGAAAGCAAAACTAATCTAATGGAGAACGAAGATACTGCACGGGCAACCTGGAAATCTAATACAATTGATGAGAGGTTTAGGCCCAATCTTCCGAAGGTAAGTAGATTTGGAGAACTTGACGTTGATGATCTGCAGCACTCGAGCAGCTCGAATACCCCTGCAATCACTACACCACTGCTCCGTTGATTATCAACCGTGCTTCACACGCTTGGCCTTGCCAAGAAGGCTAATCCTTACAAGTGCAACCGAGAACACAAGCAAGAACGTAGAAGATGTGATCTGATCGAAATCACAAGGTTGGGTCTCGCAAAACCGTAGAACAGAAAAACAATTAATCTAAGCAAAACCCATCGAATGTGTCCGGCGGCTGCAGTACTTAAAGGCTAGGGTTCAGCCAAAAGACTCTTAGACTCGTCCCTAATGGACTCATACGGGATACAAGGCCCAAATTGTAAAAGTCCCAAAAGTGTATATGAATAACACCGAGGTTTGAATTCATAGGTGTGGCAAAAATCATGAAAAATGTGACTTGCTAAAACTTTCATCATGCAAAGTGCTACATAGATGATCATCCAAAATGAGGCTCACATTTTTATTTGAAGGTGTTAAACCAATAAGGATTTAAATACCCCTTTACATGAAGGATAAAAAATCAGATTTCAAATTCAATGTTCACACAAATTGCGGCCAAAAACTTTGAATACTCATGCAGCCTATACTTTGGAATTTGAGGCAATTTAGTGTTGCAAACTTTTCATTTTTAGGGTGGGCTCCAAAAAGGATATAAATGGAAGCATTTTCAACTTTCAAACCAAATTCAAATTTCTATGCAAATTCAAACTGAATTTGGCAAATTCAAATTCTAGCCACCTTTCAAACTCAGAATTTTGGAATTTGAGAGGATTAACTTGAGGAGATCTTTTGGAGAGGATAAAAGTGGGGGACCCTCATGTCATTGAGCACCATGACATGCAAAGGAAGCAACAGGGCTCTCGGTTCTCTGTTTCTCCACATTCCATGGGGGGACTGCACCCGGGCGCCCCCAAGAAGCGGCTACCGCCACCTCCTGCTCTCCTCCCACGCGCTGGCACCCAGGGGGCTGATTCACTCGTTTTCCTCGGCGTGATCCTCTCCCCTGACCGAAGCAAAATGCCTTTGTTTTCTCCTCCTCGCGAGAAACACGACCACAGAGCCCCTCACACTGCCATGCCTTGGGAGCAACCGGGAGACCGGGAGAAACCCGTGCTCACTGCCTCCGAACTGCAAAACACCACAGCGCAATAGTTGCTCACCTCCCCGACCCAAAAAACTAGCGAGCTCCGGCCTCCCTTGCCCTTCAAACAACTCACCCGCCGCGACCTAACTCAAAACGACGATCAGGTGCACGTGGCCAGCTCGCCACAGCGGTTGTCACGGCCAAGCGAGGGCCGCAACAGGAGCACACGGCCACCGTGCTTTTCTCACCCGAAGCTCAAGCCAAACCGTGAAGTATCGACGGCGAATTCCGGAACTTTGTCCCGGCGGCTTCAAACCGAGCGTCCGGTATGAGATCTTCAAATTCACACTCTCTAATCCTCCTTAGGTCGTCAAACTTGGCACATAGAAGCTGGACTAGCCGGCGAGCATCTTTGCCTCAGCAACCATCGCATGAAAACACCTCGGAGCGACAGATTTTGAGGTCTACCGAGCGTGTTCATGGCGGAACTAATCGGGTGCACGGTGAAACCTCCTTTGCCTCCATTCCTAAGCTAGTTGGAGGCCATGTCAGTCTTCCCTAAGCATCCAGGGTGCTTTAGCATGGGTTGGTTGAGCGTTTGGCGGGCTAGAAACCTCGGCCGACGGCACCGAACTCCAACTGAGGCCGCGGCACGTCGCCGGGGTATTTCCGGTCACCGGCAGCTCGAACTAGTGTCACAGTCGTGTTCCCCAGCCTCCATAACGCCCTAGCGGCGAGCCCCAGCCCGGGCGGCGGCCGGAAACTCCGGTCCGGCGAGCCACCGATCGCTCCGGCGAAGGGGGGGGCAGCGCGCACGCGAAATAGCGGCGGGAGGAGGAAGAAGGGGCGGGCCCCGGCTGTCAGCGGCTGGGAAATTCAAATCTTTGATCTGCTGTAGCCCAGATCCTCTGTGCTGGCGCGCTGAGAACTGTGTGACCCGGTGTGGCTTCGATTCCAGTGGCTAGAGATGAATAGTGGGCCCGGTCGAATTTCAATAGGAAAAACAATTCCAGAGATGGCCACAACTTTGAAAAATCATATCTTTGTGTAGGAACCTCCAATTTGAGTGATTCAAATTGGGTTGGGTTCATTTTGCAAAGATCTATTCACATATGAACTCCAATTTGTATGAAAGTCAATATTAAATTCTGGAAAATTCTTTGAATATTTTCTGAAAAAGAATTATTGAGGGAGTTTGGTTCAACCAAAACTCCTCAAATTTTGCCAGAATATTCGTTAGAATATTGTTGACCTTCTAGCAAATTTTCGGCTCATTTTAAGATCATTTGAGTAGGAATTTGCTAAATACAAGCTGCTGTGTTCGTAAGAGCCCGGAAACGTTTTCAGAAAATGTTGCCCACTTGTAAAATCTATTCTAGGCAATTCATAGCTCCAAAAATCATAGGAAAATTCAGATATACTCTGTGAGACATACTTGAGATTGTAGTTCACTTGATTGGGCATGAAAATGCATATTACTCCAGAATTAATTCTTCTTAGTAGATATGCCTTATGGAATTGTTCTGGAGGAACTACTCAAGTAAAAGGTCTGAATTTTGGATCAAATTGCTTTCATGTGACCAGGAACTCACATGTAAATTTTCAGCTCATGTTTAGCCTTAGAACTCCCTGTTCTTGTTCTCCATACTTATGTATATAGGGAAATACATAAGACATTGTAGGAATTATGGAGAACATAATTTTCTTCCACATTAGCTGCAATTTTGCAAGCTAAATCTCTGGTTAGTATAGAACTTGCTGTAAAAGTTTTAAAGCCATTGGAGTTCTTTTTCTTCGGTTGCATTCAAATCTTTTCGGCTCATCTCTTATGTTCATTAGGGAAAGTTAGTTAGCGTATAGCTAAAACACTAAGATCAAATTAGTTCTTTCATAATTCTTTGCACAACAGAGGCAAACCAAGACATTATTGGCATTTCCACACAGCTTCTGTTCCTAAGAAATCCAACCTTTAATTCTTTCCATTGCATTCTATAGAAATCGTGCATATACATTTCATTAGGATTCACGATGAAGGGGATTTGAAGGAGCGATTCATTGAAGTGGATCATACTCCAGAGAATCAAAGGTTGATCAGCAAGGATCACTAACTGATTATATACGAATACAAGGTTTTCATGCAATTTACAATAATCATAGCAGCAATTAAACTTTGCAAACTGTTTCCACACAAGTTGATTACTACGTCACAACATGGGAGCAAGCGGTACTTAATAACCGTGAGGGACGGTGATTCGAATCAAACACTACTCGGATAACTCGACACATACGCCCGCCTCTGAAGACCCAAATCTGGTGTCCTTCATTACGTCATATGTGGCAACCTTTCTCAGGACACTAGACTGTAGAACCGGTCGCGCCGTCTCGAGCTCATAGGTCTAACGAGACGATGTGGTATGCCTCTACAATTCAGGGAACCTAGTACATCGGTTTCCTGGTTCTCATATATCAGTAAGCATCCGTTACACAACTCAATACTTGCTCCTGGATGCGGCACATGCATCGGTCCTTAACCGACACAGGCAGAGCTACTCGACCAAGACCTCGTCTTGTCGCAGCCTAACCCCACTGCCCAGTCTCATCTTTAGAAATGTAAATTTTAGTTTGCCTCTCCCTTCCAATCACACTTATGTGATCCTGAACTATAGCTCGTGAGTAGATTCCAACTACTCGTCTTCTACCGGATGTCCTAGCCTGTTTAGCACGACCTTATTCTACAGCGATGACACCATTCTACCCTTGCCCCCAAGATTCTTTTTGGTCATGCAAGTGGAGTACAAAACATCCTTGACCTAATGCACATACATACTAGAACCATAGTAGTGAACAAAGTAAAAACTTTATAAAACAACTTAAATGCAAACCGTAGCTTGCCTTGGTTTTGCAGGTGACTAAAGTCAGATAAATGTGAGGTTAGTTGCTGATGACTTGAAGCTTCACCACTGCCCTTCTTGCTTCTTGATCCAAACTTCACTTCTTCACTTTTCCACGTTTAACCACTACACGTTATGAATATGCATATATGTTTAATTGTAAAACTTTTGCTAACAAATTCTAAAGACAAGTTCAAAACTGGAACCCTGTTTAAGAATTTAAAATGAAACTGGTGCTAGTGGTTTGGGGTTTGTGTTGAAGTACTAGGATCAAGTGATGAGTGGGGTTCCATCACTTGGGTTGTGATCACCTAATGAGGTTGAACAGAACACTACTTATCCAGAGCTCCAATGGAGCTGGAAATTTTCTTGTGAGTTCCTTGTCACTAGAAAGTCATCTGGACCAAAATTCAGAATATTTCACTAAGTAGATCACTCAGAACAATTCCCTAAGCATTTAGGCAAAAAGAAATTAACTCTGAATAAATTTGCACTTTCATGCAAATTCAAGTGAACTACAATTTCACACATAGCTCAGGGAGAATGCATGAATTTTCCTAGGATTTTTGGAGCCAAGAACTTCCCAGAACTGAATTTCCAAGTTTTGGAAATTCTCTGAAATTGTTTCTGTATTCATTTGAACACAGAAACTTGATTTCAAAATTATCCTAACTAAATCAATTCTAAATGAGCTGAAACTTTTACAGGTGTTCACTAATAGCCTATAGAATATTCTGGCAAAATTTGAGGATTTTTGGATGAACCAAACTCCCTCAAAAATTCTTTTGCTGAAAGGATTTAAAGAATTTTACAGAATGTTCTATTGGTTTTCTTGCAAATTGGGTTGCATATTTGGATAGAACTTTTCACCCTGAATCCAACCTAATTTGAATCACTAAATTTGGGGCTTCCTAGCGAAAGTTATGAGGTTCTAAAGTTTGAACTGAATTTGGAATTCAAATTAAATTGGGAAATGTTTAAACTCTGACCGTGGGTCCCGGTTACACGTGTCAAACCCTTGATGCAGCCACACCGTGGTCCACAGCTATTCAGGCTGTAGCCGCAACAGATCAAGTGACCACAGCAAATCCCAATCTACCACAACAGCCACTGACCGGTGGGGACAGCAGCTTCTTCTTCCTCCCACCCCCCTTTTTCCCGCGCGCTTCGCCCCCCTCGCTGGCACGGCGGCGCTGCTTCGGACCTCCCCCTTCCGGCGGACTAAAGGGCTGAAACTCGCCTCTAGCCTCGCTCTCGACGTGAGGAACTCGTCCCCCTGCTCACCAGAGGCCAGCGATGGCTCTAAACTACCGGGCGACGTGTGGCGGCTCGGTCCTCCCTCCGGCGATGTCGCGCGCCCACTCCAGAGCCCCAAACCAGCGGGTCTTTGGTCCTACAGCATCAGTGGTTCATGGGGGTGCTCGGCTTTGGTTCAAACTTGATCAGAAACGGCTCGAGATGGGGTCTCATCGTGTGCCCGGCGGTTCCCGCAATGATCGCCGATCGGAAAGCTTGAAATTAGCCGCTAACACGGGGTTTCTAGCTAGGGTTGTGAAGGGGATCGGATCGCCATCAAATCTAGATCATTTGTGCCTGATTTGGTGACCTCTAAGTGCGAATTAAGCGCGAATTTGAGAGATCTTTACCAGAGGGTCTGTGGTCGTGCTCCGGAAGAAAAACTTCGAATTCGGACGCTAGGGATCACTGTTTGAGCTGAGCTCCGGGGAGAAGCACCACGTCGGTATGGCGCACCCCTGAGCGTCATTGCTTGAGCGTGAAATGCACGGTGTGAGCTGCCCATGAGAGCCCGACGTCGGTTTTGTTTCAAGTCGCCGCGGAGGAGCTGTTCTTTGGCTAGGGGACCCATAACTCGGGCTGTTCTTGTGCTGAGGGAGAGAAGGACCAGCGTGCCCAGCTGTCTTGCAGTCCGGAGTGAAGGTGAACGCGAAGTTTCACCAGTTCCTGGCCGTTTTTCAGAGGCGGCGGCGAGCTGCCGATTGCCGTTCTTGCGCGAGGGGAAAACACTGTACCATGGCTCGGTCGCTGGAAGGGATCACGTCGAGGGGTAAGGGACCCACGAGCAGCTCTCCAGCACTGCCAATTCGGTGAGGAGGTGTCAGCAGCTTTGCTCTCGGTGGCGCCTGGAGCTCGCTCGGCAGCTCGGGTGTGAACAGATAAACAGAGCTGACTTAGGCAGTAAGTCATTCCCCCCTCTCAATGACAATTGGGGCCCACAGCTCCTTTCTTCCAAAAGATCTCCAATTTTTGGCATAGTGAAAATTCAGCTATGAGAAACTCAAATTCAAAATCCATTTGGCAGTTTGACAAGTTTTTCCTCAGTTTCAAATTTGAATTCAAATCTCGATGAAATTTACAAGTCTCTTTGATATACCTATCAAAGCACCTCCAAATTTGCTCAAAATTTGCCTTCCTCATAATTTGGACCTGATGAATTCAAATATGCCATCTGATTTTTGAGTTGGCCATTGCAACAACCACTTCTTAAACAACAGTTTGAATTTCCTTTTTGGATATGGCCTTCTTTTCTTTGAAGTGAACCCTTTAGTTCAAACTGAATTTAAAGTCCTCTTTGGTGATGACCCATTTGAATTTGGGTGAAACACTTTGGTTTGCTCCTAGCCCCAAGCTGAACCTCACAAGCTCAGTTTGAATATGCCCCTCAAATTTAAATTTGAAGGTGATCTCGAACAATGCTTTTAACACATGGTATATGAGCTCAAAATTTCTCCAATTTAGAACTTAAGATCTTTTATACCTGAGGACTGCAATGGTCATCTCACATATATGATTTTGGACAATCTGATCTTGAATCCTTACAAAGGTTCAAAATTGGGTTTAAATTTCCCTCCCCTCTACTCATAGAGGATGTGCACATGAGTTAGATTTTTGGGAGTGAAATTCTTTCCTGGGTTAACATATGTTCAGTATGAGCTAAAGAACATTTTAGCTTTCCCCACATGCCCATGTTTGAGTTTATCATTTCATGTGACATACTCAAGTCATTCCCTTGCCTTAACATGTTTTGAATTCAGCATGTACTCAACATGATCATAACTCACTCCTCTCTCTAGCTCACCCTCAAATCAAAAGTTTGCCACCATCTCTCCTCACCTTCAAATGTGTGAGGTTCCATGTGTGATAAAAAATTTAGTGGCACCTTGAGGTGAGCATTTGGGTCTAAAAATATTCTTTTAATTCTTTCTCATGCACATGTATGATTTACACATGAGTTTAACTCCACATTGGTCCAACACATTCAAATGAATGCTTGAACCCGTGTTGTTGAACCTCACGTATACCATCCCATGTAAGAAATTTTTTGTAAGTCTCATTTTTCATGAACCAGAAACACAATGACATTCAATCACCCGTTTCTTTGCATCCACGTTTTTGGGACTTTTACACCTGCAAAACAGGCAAGCTCCGGTTTGCATTTAACAACTTTTAAGTTTTATTTTGTATTCACTTTTGGTTAAGATATGAAATGTGCATTAGGTCTAGTTGTTTGATACTCCTCTTGCATGAACAAATAAACCCATGGAGTATTGGGTAGGTGTCCTTACATCGTGTAGAACTGTGATGCTTAAGTAAGGTTCGGTAGAAGTCGGTGAGATGCTACTCGCATGATCAGGAACAACAGGGGCATACAGGATTGGTTCAGAAAATGTGTAGCAAGTTAAAGTTGAGACCGGAAGGTTGTAGGGGCAGCAGGACATAGGGGCCTGGGTGCTATAGACCTGTCTGTGTCGGTCAAGGACCGATCCGTATGCGGCCCTGTTGAACAAGTTTGAGTTGTGTACCAGACTCATGCTGGCTATATGGGACCCAGTAAACCGATGTACCTCGGGAAGCTTGCGTTGAGCCTTTTCGGGTCGCCTTAGGCGAGACGGCCGGTGTGCAGTATGTGAGAAACATTCTCATGACATCTCATGTCGGTAGGTGCACATGAGAGTGGCTACTGTATGGGGCGATTTGATCGATTCAACATAGGTGAAATGGGAGAAAGGTTGCCACCTATGACGTTAGTGATGGTTGTTGTAGGCAACGTCGAGTACGGGCGTACGTGTCGTGTAGTCGGGGTGTTATTGATTCGAATCACCGTCGCTCGCTGAAAGGACCGAGCATACTTGTTCTCACAGTCGTGACGTAGTAAGAACTTGCATGAGAAAGGAACTAATCATTATGATTTGAAGTTTTCATACTAGCTTTGTGATGAATCTTTTATGTATAGTTAGAGCAAACTTGATTCATTTCCACCGTGAGCAAACTACATCGGGGGAAAGCGTTTCTTGTTTGATTGTGGACTCCCGATGTGGCATGCCCAAGGTTACTCTTAATTTGCTGCAAATCATACTTGAAAGTAAGGATTCACTTTTAGGTGAGTTATTATGCATTATGCCATCCTACTTTATGTTCATAACCTCATGTAGAGTTTCATGACTAGGGTGACTGTTAAGTCTTGCTGAGTGTTATGCTCACAGATGCTATCCGAGTTGTTTTGTAGGATTGACTTCATGCTTATGAAGGGATGCCGATGAGACTCGGGAACCTCCGAGTGGTTACTCAAGAGCATCCTCGCCGCTGCGGTTTGTTCTTCGTGTTGCTAGTAAGAAATGTCCGCGGGCTTGACTGTTTCTTTGTTGCTAAGTTAGAAATGAGTCGTGAGAGTTATAGTCTTCCGCTGTAGCTTATTTTGAGATAAGTATTTGTAAAACACTTTTGTACGCTTCCGCAAATGATTTGTATAATGTGATGTGTTTCCTCGACCCATGTGCTGTTGAGTGCCGCATATCACGGCACCACCCGACGAGGTCCTGGCGGGGCCGCATTGGCGGTTCCCCCACACAAAGGCCCAATACGGTGGCGCAGCACCGGACAGAAACCTGAACTTGACTTGTTTTGACGATTCCTGATGACTCCAGAAGAGTTTTGATGTGAGACCAGAGCCATTGGAAATTTTATCTTCTCCTCTTTATGTGCATATATAGAACATCAAAAATGGAGTCCGTATGCTTCATGGGCGTCAGTTTCAGGGTGGACTTCTCCTGGACTCCGAGTTGAACTCAAGTCCAAGTTGTAAACTCTTTCCATCAACTTGTGGACATCCCAGCTGGTTCTCCACGTTCCCAAGTCCCCCCTTCACTTGTTGTTCTTCTACATTGTTCCTAACAACAATTAAATCATTACATAGCAATCTACTCTCAAACTCATGTGCAAGGGAAGTTAGGAGCGAGTTCACCTGCTGATTTAGTAACTGTGCTCGTGCTCTTGTGATTGATCCTTGTAGTTCAATGTGCGTATCCGCTGTTGTGATGTCCTCATCAGCGGCGGCGTCCCGGCTTGGTGACGCGGCGCAGGCCCTGGGGACTCTCCGGAAGGAGCTCGAAGACCTTCGCGCCACCGTCCAGGCTGCCAACGACACGGTGCTCGGGAGCTTGGCTGCCCCTCTGGACGTGCAGTTGACACATCTTCCAGCGCGGTTGAAGGTGCACCTGGACTCGTTGGCAGCTGCCGGGGCTCAGCTATGATGGGTTCAACCTTCAGGCCATCGAGGAAGGCTTTGCTTCCAGCCGCTCAGTGGAAGACCTTCAAGCCATTGACGCCCGGGTCGAGCCGGCCGCCCTCTCCTTGGCCGAGGTGGTCACGCCAGACTCTGTCTTGGAGTATGCCGACCAAAAATAGGCTCAATGTATCTTTTTCTTTTTTATCTCATAATGTAAATATGCTAGCCCTTCGTGTCTTTTCTAATTAAAGGAAAGTAAGTTTTTTCTATGCGCGCATCATTTTTCCCTTGCGTTGTATTTTTGGCCTGTAGCTTCGAGGACCTTCACAGCTCTTAGCCGTGGGTTGCAAAAACTAGATCGGGAAAGACGATACGTCGATTTTGTTGTCGTTCTTCGCTCGATCCATAGCTCTGAGGAATTTTCGTAGTTCTTAGCCATAGGTTGCGAAGCGCGAAGGAAGTACTTAGAGTTACAAATACTAGGTCGGAAAAATGATGCTTCAAATTCATTCCTGCGCTTCGCTCGATCCTTAACCCTAAGATCCTTTAGTTGTTCCTAGTCGTAGGTTGCAAAGCGTGAAGGAAGTACTTAGGAAGTTTTCGTGGATGCCTGAAAGGTTTTGGTCGTCCCGCTCTCGGCGGGTGGGTAGATCCCGAGTGGCACGTGATGGCCGGTCTGGTCGGCATGTTGTGTGGCACTTGATCCATACGGATTCACTCGGGCTCTGACCTTTTGGGGTCGGGGGTTCCGATCCCTGTGACGGGATGATATGCCCGGGCCCGCGCCCGAGAGGGAAGACCTCTACTTTACTTGCAAGTAAAAAATCGAAAGGGGGTGGGAGCACTTAACTTTTGTTTTTTGTTGGGGTTGCGCTTCCCGTCCTGCTTCCTTTGGCTCGGAGGTCGGGGCTTTTATGGGTAGGGTCTCCTAAGGTGCTCGATGTTCCAAGCATTGGAGAAGATATTCCTGTTGGCATCCTTCAGTTGGTAGGCGCCGTGCCTTAGAAGATCGTGAGTCAGTCAATCGGTTTGGGGAAGGCGAGCTCTTCCACTTGCTCCATGCCCGCTTGCATTGGCCTCTTGCCTTTGCCGTCTGGGGAGCCTGAGTCTTGCCCGAAAAAGCGTTTGAGTAAGACGCAGTCCTTGAGGATGTGCTTGACTTGGAAGGCGTGGTCGGTGCATGGTTTCTCCAGCAGCTTCTCAAAGAGGTTGGTCTATGCTCGGGCCGGCCTCTTGCCTTCATGGCATTTGGCCATTGCGACCAGGTCTGAGTCCGCCTCGTCTTGGTGTCGCCGCTTGTCGACGCCTACCCTCCTCTTCCTCTCGTCCTTTTGATGAGGAGTCATTTCTCTCCTCACGTCGGGGGTCTTCGACGCCGCCTTGTCGAAGATCGCCCCGACCGTTTCTTCTCCATAAGCGTGGTTGGTGGCAACGTCGAGCAGCTCCTTGGTAGTCCTTGGCTTGACGCAGCCGAGCTTGTGGACCAGGGACTTGCAAGTCATCACGGAGAGGAACACCCTAACGATGTCTGCGTCAACGACGTCGGGGAGCTCGTTGCACTTCTTGGAAGAGCGCCTGATATATTCTCTGAAGGTCTCGCCAGGCTTCTACCGGCACGCCTTAAGATCCCTCGAATTTCAAAGGTGCATGTAAGTGCCCTGAAAGTTGCCGATGAAGTTGTCTTTCAGCTCAGCCCAGCTTCGGATGTTGTCCGATGGGAGATATTCAAGCCAAGCCCGGGCGGAGTCGACCAAGTAGATCAGGAGGTATTGGATGATGAAGTGATCATCCGTCACACCGTTGGCTCTGCATGCCAGGTGGTAGTCCTCCAGCCAAACACTAGGGTTTGACTCCATGTCATACTTGGTGACGTTGGTTGGGGCGCAGAAATGTGCGGGAAGGAGGCATTGCGTATCCTCCTCCCGAAGGCCCGGGGCCCGAGAGAATCGAGGATCAAGCTCCAGTCCTCATCGTCGTTGTAGCTTCCACCCCAGCGCAGTTTGCGTCAGCGCTCGGGACGCGGTTCCGCGATTTCCTCTCTGGCCCCTCTACGGGCCTCAAGAGCCTTTTCCAAGTCAGGTGGCCCTGCGCACTTGCGTATCGAGCTGCACAATGGGTAGACGAGCCGGCTTTCTCGGCCTAGATTGGTGCGTGTGCTCGCGGTGTCCTTACGGTGCTCTTAGTGTGCCCGCGGGAGCCGCCGCGGGTGCATGCCTCTCGCTGATGAGTGAGCGAACTCTTGGCGTGTTGGGTCGTGGCCCTCTCCAGTAATGAATGAATGTTCTGGAAGGTTCATCGCGCCTCTGGCTCGTCAATCTGTAGCAGGTTGCGCAGCATGGTCTCCACTGCCGCCAAGTTCTAGCTTGGCCGCTTAAAGCGAGGCGGGTCATACGCATTGGCGATGATGTTCATCTAGACCTGGCGACCGCGCGCGCGCACCACCAGAGCTGAGGCGGCGGTTGAGCGATGCTTCGAATGCGGCCCTATCTGCATCTAGCTACGGCTTCTCTGCCTTGAGGGTGACATGGCGCGCCTCGAGCTGTTTGGCAAGCTCTTGCGTGGCCACCTGCTTCTTGTAGCAGCCTCGGCATAGTGCTTCCTGCTGCACGAGTGCTGGCAAAGGTGGGGTATTAACGGGAGGAATGGCTAAGGAGTCGTTACCCGTTTCCGCGACGCAACACTCATGGGAGGGGTGATGGCTTTCATCGGATTCGTCACCAGAGCTGTAGTCGCTCCCAGTCACGTCCTCCCAAAGGGAGGGAAGAGATGGTAACGCCTGGTAGATCATGCCCATGAAGTTCTCTTTGGGGGCTTCGTTGACAACGTCGATGGCCAGGTCGTTGACCAGGCGGAGGATGATGCAGTCATCGGCAATGAAGTCCAGGATTCCGAAGCGTCGAGTCTTGCGTGGAATGGGGGCGATGTCGGCCTCGAGCCCACTTTGGGGGCAACGGGGAACTCGAAGCTTCCAAAACGGAGCTTCTCGCCGACGTGTAAGCTCGAGCACGTGAAAGCCATAACATAAAAAAATGAAAACGCAAAGCGGCCCCCTACCTGGCGCGTCAATTATTGGTGTTTTTTCACTGGCTAGTAATCGGACGTTGCGCGTTTTATATCTGGATGGCTAGCTAATAAATACAAGGATTTATAATTCTTCGGACAAAATGTCCCATGTCTAGTTTGAGTGTTCCGGTCTTCTATTAGCTCAGGCCGTTCGTCGAACCGAGGGTTACAAGTGAGGCTTCCTTGAGCGTGGAGAGCCTTAGTGTTGTGCGTACGTGTGAGTGTGTCATCCATGAGTAGATTCCATGCCTCCCCTTTTATATCTCGGACGCTTCCACCTACCCGCCGACTCCTCATAAATGGGGCGGGGGTTTACATGGTGTGTCAGCGCCTAAGGCGGCCTGATGAGCTACAAGAGCAATGAGTACACCTGCTCCCATCTCGTCTACATCTACTTTTGGTGCCTATACACCCGCGTCAAACGGGACAGGGAAGATGGTAATGATTGTCGACGTCGTGCATATCTTGTCGCGTGTGGCCTGCCACTCCATCTTGAAGTCTCTCTACTGTTCCTTCACATCAGTATTGAAGTCTTCCACCTGCCTCCAGCCTGGGCTCTAGCCAGGATTGCTCCTTCTTCCGGCCTCGATGTTCGGGAATGGAGGCCAGAGGTCGCTCTCTGTCTTTAGGGGTCAGACGTCGCTTCCCGACCTCAGGGGTCGGCCTCTATGCACTGACCCTGTCAGTCTAGGGTCGGTCGCTTGTGTCCTGACCTCGGGGTCAGGACTCGTGGTGGCGCCTTCCGCGGAGCCACGTGGCCCCGTACGATAGTTTGACAGTTGCCTCTCGGGTACACGGGGTACGTCACCCCGTCACTTTGCATGCACAATTCTTTCCATCTACAAGTGGAACTACTTTATTTCTAAGAATAATGCGTGCAAGAAATGTTTACGCCTTCACAAAATTGAGTTATATTGACGGTCGAAATTTGTATTTAATGACTGTCAATAGAGAGCATCAACAATATGAGCAATCTATCGAGAGACAATGCGATTTGCTCAAACTTTAATGGGATGACGCATAGGTACTTCCTGATCACCTGTGTCTTGTCGATCACCACCCCGAGGCCTGCCGGTCTAGACACAATTGAGCTAAACTTCAGTGTGAAATCCTCCACTTCTCCTCCATTTTGGAACTGGATGTTCTCATAATCCTTCCACATTTGTTGCGCCTTGACCTGGCCGGCACAGTCAGAACCAATCCGGAGGGATTGATTGTACCATGCCTCTTTGTCAGTGAACTTGGTGGCAGGAGTGGTGATGAGGTCTGGTGTGATGGTATCAAGGATGACCTCTAGTGCCAGGCAGTCTTCTATCTCGTCATCAGTCCCTAACTCGATGGTGACTCACAGCTTGTGCGCCTGGAGCATTACCTTCAGCATTAGTCCCCACTCTGAGTAATTGGTCCGCGTGAGCGTCGTGAAGGTGGACACACCATCGATCTTGTGCACCATCTTGTTCACGACAATCTTCCCAGAGGCATGGTGCTCCAGGCTCCTGTTGTGTTCGTCACGGCTCTAACTCCTGATCAAGGACACGAAGAACATTTGACCGCGTCCGCGTTGGACATGACACTCATGCTTAGGTGATGCCATATCTTCGCCCACAGTGAGTGATCTGGCTCTGATATCAGATGTTGGCCCAGAACTCCTCTACACGTGAATATGAGTGAGGTTTATGTCTCACTGAATTTTCTCTCTTGCGTACAAGGTGTTTTCCTCTCTTCCCCCTTTCTGTCTGTATCTTCTCTTCTCTAATTAAGGCTGAACTCAGTGGGTATGAGAGAATGTAGCTGGGCTGCTTTGATGAAAAACATTTCTCCTCCTTTTAGAGGTCTGATCTGACCAATTGCTACAGTGAGGCCGTGCTACAGTATTTAGTTTCTACATGCTCGGTTGCTACAGTGCTGATTCCAGTAGATCGTCCCCCTAAACCTCACTTGGAATATGATGATTAAAGAGGAACACATTTTACTCTCACTGAGAAGAGAGACAGATTATAATCAAAATCAGTCTTATGCTAACCAACCAAGCCAAGACTATATCAATGGATAATCAAAGACTTAAGAACCTGCTTTCAGTCATCCACAACTATTTTTCAAGTTCATATCTAAGACCAATGATAAGCAATCTCAAAAGAAAAAGTGCAATGCATGCCAATCTTCTTGATCTTACTAGTTTTTTACTTTGATCATAAAATCTCAACATGTGGGTTGTTGTATGTTAAATATCTCAACCTTGAAATCACTTGTGAGCATGCAACAAGATTAAACAACAAAGAAAGTTTTATCATGATTAGATTTAGTTCCAGTATCTATTCCAATTGCTAATCATGGCAAAAACTACAAAATGTATAAACATGAGCGAATATAGTAAGCAAATTTCAGCATGTATAACACTATGCTCTTATTATTTTTAAGTTCGATTTGACACATAGACTTTCCATGTGTCAACCTCCTAGCTCCCTCAATTCAAGCCATGAGGGTGCATAACACCTAGTTCTCCCCGAATGTAAGAAAAATGAGTGAAATTTAAAGGTTTTGTGAAATATCAGCCAATTGTTGTTTGGTGAGTACATGGTGAAGCACAATGTTTCTTTTTTCAACATTATCACAAAGAAAGTACAGCTAATAGCAATGTGCTTTGTTCTAGAGTAAAGCACGAGGTTTTTAGCAATGCAAATAGCGCTAGTATTATCACAAAACAGTGGGACACTATCTAAATCAACACCATAGTCTTTAAGTGTTTGAACAATCCAAATAATTTGAGAGCAAGTGCCCGCGGCAGCGAAATATTCAGATTTGGTAGTTAATTGTGCAAAACCTTGAGCATCCAACCTAGCTTTGTTCCTAACAACAACTCCATCCTCACTTTGTTTGTTCAACACCCATTTCGTTCCTATCAAAGTTTGACCGTGACGTAGAGTAACAAGTTTCTAAACTTTATTTCTTTCAAAATTTTCTAACTTTTCTTGCATGGCACTGATCTATAATTCATTAGTGAGTGTGTGTGATACATCTTTGGGCTCAAAAGAAGCAACAGAAATGGAATGAGCATGAAAGTTTGAATCAAAAAATTGTACCATGTCAGTCTTTGGTGCAAGCTTCTAATAACCTGTCATGGAGGGTGCATTTTGCGTATGTAGAAAGGAGTCGAGACATCAGAAGCTTCTTGTCCTTCATGTTCATCAACAACTGAAGAGCTCGTGGCTTATGAATGATCAGGACCATCTGTATTGGACATTTGAGCTGCTTGTGAATAAAAAATAGGAGCTGAAAAAGCATATAATAATCTTCTGAATTTTTGGGCAGCAGCTCCACTTTTTCTTTATCTTCAATAAAAATGCTCCCCCCCTGAGGATATGCACTTTGACCTGCAACGTTAGAGCTAGTATCTTGGCTAGCTTCATAAAAATAATCTTCACACGTCTCCACAATTTTGTTAGTCAAGCAAAAGCACAAGGTAGCCTCTAATGTGAGATGGATAACTCAGAAACATGCCATCAACAGATTTAGCTTCAAACATATCAATATTACATGTTTATTTACAAAATACTTGCAGCCAAAGACCCTAAATTTTGTGAGACTAGGCCTATGTCTAAACCGAAGCTCATACGGTGTTTTTTCTAGCTTATGTCTCGAGAAAACTTGATTTGATACATAACAAGTTGTTGCAACTGCATCTTCCCAAAATTTTCTAGGAATTTGATATCCATCGAACATAGTCATAGTCATCTCAACTAATCTTCTGCTCTTTATTTCTATTACACCATTTTGTTGAGTCACATGTGATGAAGAAAATTGATGATATATTCTTTTTTCAGAACACAAGTGATTAAACAATGGATTTTAAATTCGGTTTCATTATCACTTCTAATTGCTTTTAAAGATCCTGGGTGATCAAGTGATAATCTATGAAATAAAATTCTGAAGTGACTAAAAGCTTCACTCTTAGATGCCATAAAAAACCAAAGAGTATCTAGAATAATCATCAGCAAGTACATACTATTTACCTCCAAATGATTGAAAACGTGAAGTACCAACTGTATAGATTTGTAGGAGTTGTCCCGGATATAATGTCATGGTCATTGTGAGCAGAGCGTATGTACCCTCAACCATCTTAGCATGTCTAAAGAGCATACAATAGCTTTGTCTCCTTTAGGCTTAGCCAATCCACGTATGCGATCTACACAACTAACACATGTTTGGTGATCAAAACCTACTTGATCAAGTCTATGATGCCAAAATTTAAATCCTTTGAATCATTAGCAACTAGACACCTATGCTTAGAAGATGGCATATCAAAATCAGGTTTAAAAACCTTTCCTTACCAAGACATGTTAAAGATAAGCTCACCTTTCAAGTCTACATTACAATTGTTTTTAGTGAAATTAACCTCTAGATTTTCATCTAGCAATAGTGAAGCAGGAGACAATTGGTATTTCAAGTTTTTAACAAGGGCAGGCCTGGCGCAGTGGTAGAGTCTCTACACTTGTGTCCTGGAGGTCCTGGGTTCGAATCAGCCTCCTTGCAACATAAGCAAGGGGAAGGCTGCCTAGAAATTCCCTTCCCCAGACCCCACAACATGTGGGAGCTTTCAGCACTGGGTATGCCCTAACAAGTGACACATCTTTCAAAATGTAGTGATTGTTAACCCTAACGAGCCCTTAGCAATAATAGGAGTTGAAAAATAATCGGCAAAAGTAAAATCTTCTATATGTGACACATAAATGAAGGAGAAGAACCATTCTTGTTCCCCGTCATGTGGCATGAGCATCCCAAATCCACGAGCCAAATGTTTTTCTTCTTCAAGTGCACGATATACACAACAGCAAAATAAATTGATGACTCAATACTGGGGTTAGTAAGAAGGCATTTAGGAGTACAGTACTGAGTCAAATGACGTCCAGCAGGAAAAGCACACGAAAACTTTAAAAATACAGAAGGTTTATGAGCCAAAACATGAGGATTCTTATGCCCAGCTACTTAACTACAAGTTGTGACATATGTAGCACGGAAACCTGTAGGTTTAGGATCAATATATGCATGTTTTTGACTTAACACGATAGGGTGTGTGCGCCTAACATTATGAATAGAATGTGTAGCTCGATTGTTATAAGATCTAGCTATCTTTTTATCCTTTTTATGTTGTTCAGCTAGTCTATAACTAAAATCTATGGCATGTCCATCTGTACCATAGAATGTACAATGAAAATTTCTTTTTATGTTCATGTATAGATGAGCTAGCAACATATTTCTTGTCAACCGAATGAGGCATTATCCCTGCCTACCTAAAAAACAACTTGTTTTACTTAGTAATTGTTTCAAACAAACCACATTTTAGTGATTTTACAACCATGGATGAATTAGCCTTAGCATAAGCACTACATGAAATCGGGATATTTTGTGCGCCGGAAACACACAAAAATAGATTAAAAACCCCAGAAAAATATATTTTTTCGTGGGTGAGGTCTTATTTTCATGGGCCCTAGATCCACTATAAATTGTCGTAAATAACATTATTTCATGGGCGGCCCATGAAACTGCAATACTAGCCTATCGATATGGTCAACTTACCTAGTTGCTACCACCGAGAGCGAAAAATTGATCGATGAAGTCGTTTCCTCCACCCCGTCCTCCTGAAGATGATGTGTGCAAATTTGTAACAAGAGGACTCTGCAGATTTTGTGGCCTTGAGGATGATCCCTAATAATAAAAAATGATACATGTTATAAGTATACTAACAGTTTACCAAAATCAAAGAGAACATAACGAGTATATATACCTGTGTTCCAGTGGGAAGAGGCGGTGGAGGCACCGGTAGCGGTGGAGACGTCGGCAGTTGTGGAGGCGGCGGTAGCAGTGGCATGGTGGCAGACTGTCCAAGCTGAGAAAAGTATCCCTAAATTGTTTCGGAAATATTTAGCATAATTCTTCTCTAAATTGTTCACATAAATACTTGAACTCTTATAGTAATGTACGTGAATTGCTTGTTGCCAGGTTTGAGAAGTATACATTTCATGCTTTTATGCACTCTTCATATCGTTTCATGCAATCTTCCTGGAGTCTCATGTGGTCTCTCAATGCAGCTTGCTCCTCCTCCATTTCTTTGAACCTAGATTCATCTCCTGTATGCGTACGTAGAGAAGAACTCTGTCTGCTCTGTGTTGACCGTGATTTCAAGAGAACCACATCGGTGTTTTTGATACTATTGAACATTGAATACCTATAATAGTGATATTTCATAATTATAAGGTGACACCTAAAAAAAGTTTATGTATGCGAATAAAGGAATATGAGAGGTAAAAGTTCACCTCCTGTGATGCTTTCCACCACTGGATTGGTACAAAGCCATGACGCTGACGTCTTCCTTTCTCCAATCATAGTCATCTCTGTGACATCGGGCCACCTCTTCAGGATATTTCTCCTACACCAAAAATTAATTGTAAAGCAACTATACAACAGTTATATTGTTTAATTATTAATATGACTAATATGACATACAAGTTCTGAGTGGTTGTCGGAGTGCACAATTGACTGTGATAAGTGCCCTTATGCCCTCTTATATAAGCATCGATTAAAAAGGGCTCCTCGCCACTTTCAGCAGGCTATAGAGACATATTACAAACATAGTTCTGCAAAAGCTAATATAACTGTAATAGCCCTAACTTTAGTAAAGTTTGATTTCAACTTATAAAACAAAATTAAGGCAAAGAGAGACTATATTTGTGTCACATAAAATGATGAACACACACATGGACATGTGATGGAGTTAAAGATTTTCTCTAGCCCATGCTCAACACATGTTAACCTAGGGGAAAGAATTTCACTCCCAAAACTCTAACTCATGTGCACCTTCTCTATGAGTAGAGTGGAGGGAATTTTAACACAATTTGAATATTTTTGAAAGAATTCATGTTCAGATTGCCCAAATGCATACAAAGGAATCCACCGATGCATTCCCCATGTATCAATGAGCTCACAATCCAAATTTGGATATTTTTAGGGTTCATATACTATTTCTTCCGATGAATAAATGAGGGAGAGTTCAAATTCAAATTTGAATTTGAAAACTAAACCAAACATGCTCAATTTTGAAATCTGATTTCAGATTCGAGTTCCTCATAATTTGTTTGATCTACCTTCCAATTTTGGTGGAATTTGGACAAAGGTGGTGCGGGAAAATTAAAGCACAGAGGGGGGGTATTTTTGGGGGCTGTGGACCCCAGTAGTCAGTGGCAAAAACAGCTCTACCGCCTCTGTTTTTTCTCCCTCGCTCGAGCACTCGACAGCACGCCGGCAGAAGACTTCGGGGCGAATTTTTTGGCGCCACCTCCTGCTCTCAGCCGGTTTGCTTCGCCCCTATCCATCCCACGTACGAGCACAACCCCTGTTTGTTCTCTCTCGCTCACTCGGCTCTCTGTTTCCCTCCCGAGAAGAACACAGCCGCCACCTCTGTTTGGCTCGATCGCACACCAGCGCTGCTCCTCATTTGCTCGATCTCCCCACAGCAAAAAGCATCACCAATACATGCTCTATCCGGACAGCCTCTTCTTCCACGGTTCCGTGCTCGTTTGTGTGCGGGAATTCGGAGCTACGGTAGTGCGCCCAAGTGAACACCGAAGGACCCAAACTCGGTCACCGTGGACAGCCCACACCGTGCAAGTTCAAGCCCAAGCGATCTTACTCATCAGTGCAACCACAACCGGAGCTACTCCTCTTTGAATCTCAGCCCTAGCCATTGATCACAGAGGGAGAATTTTGAGTTTTCCTCCCGGGCGGCACAACTCGACCCCGAGGTTAGACTTTGTGAAATTCCTCGTCAATTTGAGTTGTTAAGGCTTCAAACTTCGCACAGAGCTTCCACACTAGCTAGCGCCTTCCTCCCTCGATCCTAGGCCGAGAAATTAGGTATAGAGCAAGAAATCCGAGTTCTTTTCAAGGGAGCACCGCCGGACCACGTCGGGCGCATGGTGCCGATGGGTTTGGAGAGCTCCCTGGCGGATTTGGTTGCCATGTACATCTTCTACACCTTTCCCTGGTGCTCTAGAGCCCAATAACCGAGCATTTGGTGAAGAAATGAAGGATACTGACCTCGCCGGAACCCTAAACCTTGCTGTCACCATCACGCGCGTGTTTCCGGCGAGTTTCGGCCACCGGCGACACCACCATCGTGTTCAGCGGGTTGGAAAAGGGGGAAGGTGGCTGGAAAGTGGCTTCTGAAGACCCTCGCCGGAGGGCGCCGCCACTGGCCCTGTTTGGCGCGAGGTTGAAGAAGGTGATGACAGGTGGGGCCCACGGGCAGGTTTTAAACATTTCCAGATTTTCCCCAATTCAGTTCAAACTTTGAAAAGCCATAACTTTGTGTAGGAGTGTCCAAAAATTCTCAAATAAATTTTGTTGGATTACCCTCAGAGAGTACTATCCAAGGGTGCAGCCCAATGGTTATGAAAATCCCTGGATTTGGCTCATTAATTCATTTAAAAAAATCTTGTAGGAATTTTTTCAGGAGTTCTGTTTATTGGAAAATTCCCAAATTTGGGCACGACTTTATTCCAAAAATCTTTGAACTCCAATAAAAATTTCAGAGGCATTGGACCTCATTTGCTTAGCCAAATGTGGTGTCAATCCTTTATGTCTCTGAAAAATGGAAAAAATGAATAGAGACATTTTCAGACTTTTACCCAAGATTGTAAAATCCATATCTCCATGTAGGAAACTCCAAAAATGGTAAAACCAATTCCTATTGACTCAGTACATTTTGTACTTCACAAAAAGTCTACTTTGCAGCATAGGAAAGCTTAATACCTAGGGGTAAAGGAAGATTAGTAAAAATCACATAAGGAATTATTGTGACCACCTTGAGCCATTTCATGAGCTCAATTTTTGCGCACTGCCTAAATACCTTCCCTAGAAGCTGTGGTTAAATTTTCAGCTTCATTGAATCTCTGGAGCTTGAGCTACCATTACGTAGGTCTAAGGTTCATATGAGGATGTAATCACATGGTGATTTATTTTCCTCCCTTTTCACCTAGCTTTCATCATCTCTAAGGTGTAGATCCAAAAACAGAAACCTTGCTGTTTTTTGTCTCTTTTAAGTGTGAGTTAACTTGTACAACAGTTTTGAAACAGTTTCTAAATTGCTTTTGAAATATATGTGCATTGCAATAAAATAGCTCACGTGATGCCGAAGTTCGACGAGGACTCAACTCCGCAGCGAGGATCTCCATCTCGTGACGAGTTTGGCGGATTCTCCGGAGGAAGACTAACTCCTAGCTTCTAACGAAACCGTTGAGCAAGGCAAGTCCCGGTTTGCATATAGTTACCGTTTTAAATTTTGCTTTACTACAACTCATGTTTATTGGATTTGATATTGTGCATTATGTCTAGGATGCTTGAAACCCACATGCATGGCTAGTAAATCCCTGAGTAGAAGGTATAGTGTAGGCTTTGCCTCGTAGTAGATGCTAGGCTAATGTTGTAGCTAGCTCGCTAGAATTCGAGTAGTAAAAAGCTACTCGCGAGAAAGGTCGAGTAATGGAGTTACTCGCGAGATGTTGATGACAAGAGAACCCTCATGAAAATGAGATGGGAACGGGGATGTTCCTGTAGGATGGAGCGCTCAAGGTTGGTCTCGACCTGCGATGGTTGTGACAATGCTTGAGACCACATTGGGCCTAGGCCGGGATGGTAAGGCCAATGTGGAGGTTGGGTTTAGCCCCGTCCGTATCGGTTAAGGACTGCGCGTTTGCGGCCCTGCTGGACAAGATTGAGCTGTACCGGATATATGGTATGGGACCCATGAAACCGATGTAACTCGATGAACTGTGATATAGAAACTCATACTTCGCGTGGGAATGCGTTGAGAAGGCGGGAGGTGTAAATCCTTTAGCGGGCAACTTCGACGTGTCCGCGTAGAGGACCATCCTGCTCGGCGTGAAATGTTTTTCTATGTCGAGGTGTCGTTTGAAAGGTTGCTGCTACAATGTAAGAAAGAGCTCTTGAGAGAGTCTTTTGAGGTGGGTGTATGTGTCGTGTATTCCGGGTTGTTATTGATTCGAATCACCGTCGCTCGCGGAAGAGGATTGAGCATACTTGCCCACTGCGCCGTAATGTAGTAAGAAGAGGAACTAAGACTCTTAACATGATGTTTATGGCTTAATCATTGTATTGGAACCTTGACTGAATTAGCTATAGTGCCAACTAAAGTTCATTTCCACCTTAGGCTAGCAACATCGGGATAAGTGTTTCTTGTTTGATTGTGGATTTCTGGTATTGTGAGGCGTGAGGACCACTAAAATGAAGGCTATAAGAATATGAATATAAGGATCAAGTTTAGTCTATCTTCATTTTGCGAATTCATGTTCCTACTGTCTTACTACCCCTGCATGTAGAGTTACATGTTTAGGATTGACGGTTAAGACCTGCTGAGGCTTAGTGCTCACGGTTGCTTCTGAGTTGTTTTGCAGGTAGCAGGATGCCTGCTATGAAGATGGTTGTTCGGTGAGACGTCGAAGCTCATGGTTCGTGCAACTCATTGGAAACCTATCTGCTGCCTTACTAGGTGAAGCTAATATGAAGCGTTCATGGGCTGAACGACTTCTCTTCGGCGTAGTTACGGTCGAGAGCGAGTAGTTGTCCAGTTTTTAATTTCCTCTGATTATGTAAATTATATTGTAAAAGATCTTATCTTGAGTAATAAAAGGGTTATGTTCTTAAGTTTCTTTCCGTGCATGCTGTTGGGTGCCGCATCGCACGGCACCACCCATTGCGATTCCCGAGCGATGTTTTTGAAAACTTAGAAGTATACGAGTGAGGAAAGTATAGTATGCCCACATAAGGACTATTATTAGCATAGTTACTTAAGGTGGCAAGCTAACAGTGTGTTACCCTTCAGTATTTCAATTCTGTAACGACGCACCTACGTGGAGGTAAGAATGGTAAGGAACGCCATCTAAAGCGGATCAATTTCAGTTAGCCCCCCCCCCCCATACAAGGAAAGTAGTGTGGGATGTCCCGTTCAGCAATGGACGGGAAGTGAATATGTTTTCTAAGACTCTTCATGTCTTAGAGACATATGAAGGGCACTAGCCTCTAGTGCGCAGACCCAGGGGCAAGAGGAGGAGACCCCATCGTGTGGTTTGTAACACGAAGTGTGTTCTCTAGGACTCTTCATGTCCTATGAGGCATACGAAAGCGCTGTTCCACCAGTGTGCTTTATTGCAAAGGTATGGAGCCCCCGTCGGGTGGTGAATAACCCGATCATGTACCTTGAGACGTGGCTTGACTCAAGGATGGCCCGTATGGCAATGATACTGGGTGTATGTTTTTACTATGATATGGACCTGCCTGAAATGATAAACCCATTGGGTGCATCATTGTTTAGTGGTTTTCTGCAGGTACCTTAACCACGTTAAAACATGTCGTTTACAAAACGTGTGTGAGTGATCGTGTTAGTGCCACTACTTGAGACTTATATGCCGGTATAGAGCCAGTTAGGATTTTAATTTGGTGAGGAAACATAGTACCGTGATATGTTTTGAACTGCATAAAAAAGAAGGTTTGAAAAGAAAAAGAGTAAATTCGGAGTCTAAGGTTCTATTCGGGGGTAATGAACTCTTATATTGAACTAAGAGTCAATTGGGAGTATAGATTTATTAACAAAGACTTAGGAATAACCTCCCCTGTTTTTGGCAAAAAATTTGCTGAAGTTGAACAGGACAGAACTTTTGAGTGGTTGAACCACTAGAGCTTTGTGATACATTTCTGGAAAGTTTTTGAAGTCTTCTACAACTTATCTTCAGAACTCCAGATCGGAATCACCCTCCAAATGGTTAAATTCTCAGGTGAGTGTGAACTGTCCAAAACAGGGCAGGCACAAATTGCTTTCTGGAAATTTTCTGTATTTCGACCAGAACTGTCTGTAGAAAAATTTCTAAGGGTCATGTAGAACACCATTGGAAATCTTAGGATATGTGCTACGACTTTGTAGTTCAAAGTTTCTCCAGATATGGAGTTCAAATTGATGAAATCTTGCGGGCAAAACAGCTACTTCCAAAGAAGGTGCTGTCAAAATTGTTCCAGATTTCTGTTAACCTTTGAAATATCATAGCGTTTGATCCAGATCTGATATGAAGGCATATAATACTCGTTGGAAATATATTGAAGTTAACTATAACTTTGATATTCAACTTAAGACATGAAATTGCCATTTTCATATTCAAATTCTGGATTAAGACCTATTTGGTCATTCTGAACAGAGTAGTGCTTATTGCCATTTAGCTTGGGACTTGTTGTGGACAGGGATGTTTTAGACTTCTCTAAGTTCCATAACATGTTCTTGAGTTATTTTTCAGTTTGTCTTACTGTTGGAATTAAGGGTTTGGATAAACTTGCTCAAGTTGGTAGATTCCAGAATTGTCGAAAGCCTGGTTAGATTGTGTAGTGCTGCAATATCTATGTGATGCTTTTACGGTTATGTTTTCAATTCAAGTTGAGTTTAAACTTTGAATTTCAACCGTAAATTGCTCACTCTTGCAGCATGGATCGTTCTCATTCCAGGAGTGAGGTTGGTGAGTCGAGTCACGGTGGAAGTAATTAGCCACGATAAGAAGTGGCGACATCATCAACCGGATTGGCGGAAATCTTGGCAAAAATGGCTGAGTCTCTGCATCTGTTGGTGCGAAAAAGCATACGACAGGAGATACTACAGCGTAATCCCCCGCCAAGTACTTATCTGGATTTCTTCGCAAGACAACCACCGGTTTTCTCGGAAGCGAAAGAACCGTTGGAGTCGGCTCATTGGCTCCAATGTATTGAAGCCAAGTTCGAGATGCTAGAGTGCGATGAATATCAGAAGACCCTATTTGCCGCTCAACAACTCCACGGAGCTGCTGGAGCTTGGTGGGCAGAGTATCTTGCAACTCTTCCTGAACGTCATCGCGTGACGTGGGATGAATTCTGGGGTATTTTTCGGGCACGTCACATTTGTTCGGGAATTCTACGAACAAAGTATGAAAACTTTCTAGAGTTAAAGCAAGGGGAAAGGAGTGTGTATGAGTACTTCAAGGAGTTTGAAGACTTGATGCAATACGCCACTCATATGGTAGACTCGGAAGCGTTGAAGTGTGAGTATTTCTTCCGAGGTTTGAATGTCGGACTTAAAGAACATGTGGTATTGTTCAATAACGTATTTACAATGAGTTAGTAAATGCCGTTATTATTAAGGAAGACATGCATCTCCATTGTGAAGCGGGACTGAAAAGGAGTATACCGCCGGACAGTGATACTGAGGTTCCTCCGAACTATCGAGTGCGGTATTACTGACCAGTCAGGCAAGAAACTCAGTCGGTGGGGCAACTCTCACAACGGCAGCTGGATTTGATCACTTATGAGCCTCCACCTCAATAGCAGCTATCAGAAGTTGTTTGTGCAACCCAATCACAACCAGCTGTGCACAGTTTATCTCCACCTTGTGTTAGCAGAGAGCTGAGGATTTCTGCAACACGAAACCGTCGTGGAGCTGAGCAGAGCCACACTCGTGTGTCGTCTAAGCAATGCTCAGATCAGCACCAGGAACCTTCAAAGAAGAATCTTTCAAAAGCTGGCAGGGTTAACTATACTGCTATTGAGGACATTGCAAAAGGCGAACCAATTTTAGCTGGCATGTTCATGTTACATGAGCAGCCCACTTTCGTGTTGTTTGATTCCGAAGCCACCCACAATTTCATTAGCAGAGACTATGTGCTGAAGAATCATCTTCCGTTTAGCACGGTTAAACATCCGTTTCATATCAGCTCACCCAGAGGCAAGATATCAACGGATGAAATGGTCTCTCGGGCACCTTTGTGTTTGGGTGGAAACATCTATCCTGCGAGCCTTATCATACTCAAAGGCCAAAGGATTGATATTATCTTGGGGATGTCATAATTGACACATTATGGAGCTATCTTTGACATCAGCTCTCAG
The DNA here is from genome assembly GCA_030760725.1 of Neostapfia colusana. NCBI lineage: Eukaryota > Viridiplantae > Streptophyta > Magnoliopsida > Poales > Poaceae > Neostapfia > Neostapfia colusana. The sequence goes on along the minus strand of JASWHV010000007.1, from coordinate 93,487,606 downwards.
ACTGTCCAACTGAATTCCCCAATACACGGTTGCAACATATTGAATCTTGTGGATCCATCACAACGAGTTGCAGCAGTGCATCATATTGAAGCTCCTAAGCTTGAGGATATTCCAGTGGTATGTGAATATCCAGATGTGTTTCCCGAAGATTTACCGGGCATGCCGCTCGAACGTGATGTAGAGTTCAAGATTGAACTAGCACCGGGAACAACACCTATTTCTCGGCGACCATATAAAATGGCACCGAAGGAGCTCACAGAATTGAAGGAGCAGCTGAATTACCTCATGGAAAAAGGTTTTATACGCTCAAGTTCATCACCTTGGGGCTGTTCCGCACTCTTCGTGGAGAAGGACGAGACTTTCAGACTATGTGTAGATTATCGTCCACTGAATGCTGTCACTATCAAGAATAAGTATCCACTACCGCGCATCGATATTTTGTTCGATCAACTAGTGGGTTCTAAGGTATTTTCCAAGATGGATCTTCAGTCCGGATATCACCAGATAAAAATCCTGGCAGAAGATATACCCAAGACAGCATTCTCGACAAGATATAGTCTTTATGAATATCTTGTCATGTCTTTTGGGTTGACCAATGCTTTGGCTCATTTTATGTATCTCATAAACTCTGTGTTCATGCCAGAGTTATACAAGTTCGTTGTGGTTTTCATCGATGACATCTTGGTATATTCAAGGTCAGAAGAAGAACACGCTTAACATTTGCATATTGTACTCCAACGTTTGAGAGATCACAAGCTTTATGCAAAGTTTAGTAAATGTGAGTTTTGGATTAGCAAACTGCCGTTTCTTGGGCATATTATTTCAGCGGAAGGCATCGCTGTGGACCCAAGTAAAAATCGAGCAAGTGCTGAATTGGAAATCTCCAACATCTGTTCATGAAGTGAGGAGTTTCCTAGGTTTAGCGGTTTATTACCGGAGATTCATTCCAAACTTCTCCAAAGTCGCTAAACCTATGACGGAGCTGTTGAAGAAAAGCACCAAGTATGATTGGAGTCACTCTTGTGAACAAGCTTTTCAAACTTTAGCGAAGCATCTCACTACAACTCCAGTTTTGGCCCAGCCGGACACAACAAAACCATTTGACGTTTATTGTGATGCATCCGACATTTGTTTGGGTTATGTGTTGATGCAAGAAGGACGCGTGGTAGCGTATGGATCCCGACAACTTAGGGGTCATGAGCAGAATTACCCGACGCACGGCTTTGAACTAGCTGCAGTGGTCCTTGCATTGACAATGTGGAGACATTATTTACTAGGCAATCTAGTACATCTCTACACTGACCACAAAAGCTTGAAGTACATGTTCACACAAAAAGAACTGAATATGAGGCAGCGAAGATGGCTAGAATTGATCAAGGATTATGAACTTGAAATTCATTACCATCCGTGCAAAGTGAATGTGGTTGCCGACGCACTTAGTCAGAAAGCCCACGTTCACCATATTGCCATGGCTGCACATGAAGAAGGAGAACCAAGCCTGCGCTTAGTTCCCTATGTATCACTGTTCAACCTCACTCTTATTCCTACAATCCGATATGAGATTGTAGAGGCTTAGAAGAGGGACAGGGGTATGTCTCACATCCATAGGAGAGTGGACAGTAGTGAGTTGAAGATGTTCCGCAAAGATGAAGAGGGTACTCTATGGTTTAACAACCGCATAGTGGTACCTCGGAATATGGAATTGCGGAGGAAGATATTGTGAGGGCCCGGACCCGATCACGGGGCCGTGCCGCTCGCCCGGGAATCGCATTGGGTGGTGCCGTGTGATGCGGCACCCAACAACACACATAATAAAGTATCATATTACATAAATCAAGTGGAAGCTTACAAAGTGTGAATTTTACAAATACTTCTCAAAATAATCTACAGCGGAATACCAATACAACTCACGTCTCATATCTATGCTAAGCAACAGAGAAGATGTCCAGCCCGTGCCCTTCTCGCTAGCAACACGATCACAATAGCAGCGGCAGGGGTTGCCATGAGTTCACCACTCGGAGAGTTCCGAGTCTCATCCGACACCCGTACATATTAGCGTAGTGTTATTACCTGCCAAACAACTCATGCAGTATCCGTGAGCATGAAGCTCAGCAAGACTTAACCGTCACCCTAGTCATGAAACTCTACATGCTGAAATTAGAGGGCTGAATATAGAAATTTGCACAAAAGATGATCTTGAGCTAAAGGAAAGTCCTTACTTCAAGTTTTAAGCAACTTTTATAGCCCTCGCACAATTTACATCGAGACTCCATAATCAAACAAGAAACGCTTCATCTTGATGTCACTTGCCCGAGGCGAAAGTAACTTTAGTGAGCTACCCTAGACCCATACAGACCTTGTGCCATCAACGTCGAGACTCCACAATCAAACAAGAAATGCTTTGCCTCAACGCTACTAGTCCAAGGTGGAAAATAAATTTAGTGAAGGTGTTGATCATTCCTCATCTCCATTATGAGGATTACTCACGACGCATATTAATTTTTTTCCAGTTTATTACTACGTCACGACTCAGTGTACAAGTATGCTCACTACCGCAAGCGACGGTGATTGCAATCAAAAACACCTGGCTGACACGACACAAACGCCCGTCTGAGACCGGCGATCAACCGATCCCCTCAACGTCGTATGTGGCAACCTTTCACACGACACCCAAATGTCGAACCGGTCCCACCGACTTGGATTAAGTCTCACTACGGCAAACCCTCGTAGAGCCGACTTCTGTATCCTTTCAGCATATGCATAAGATGGTGGGGATTGCCTCGACACCCAGGTTAACATGTTACATCGGTTTCCTGGGTCCCATATAGCCAGTATACATCCGGTACACATCTCAAACTTGTCCAGCGAGGCCACACATGAGAACGGGCCTTAATCAACTCAGACATAGACTAGGTTCACAAGACCACGTCCTTGATCCTTCCATCCACTGCCCGGTCTCCATTCCCAACTATGAGGATAAATTCCCAACTCTTCTGATTGATCCCCTTAATCCCGGTTCACGAGTAGGAAACTGCCTACTCGAGTTATGCCTCTTTTAATCCACTTTTGTTAACTTGAGATCAGCAGTTATAATCAAGTGATAACCTACTCTACATTAAACTCCATGGTTTTCTGGGTCATGCATTTGGAGTTTCATACCATCTAGACTTAATGCAGTAAACAAAATGCTAGACAATATAAAGTGAATACAAATAAAAACTTGTAAGTTTTGATGCGAACCGGGGCTTGCCTTTGTTTTGCACGGGACTTATATATAAGGGTCAGTTAGTGGAGACCACGTGAGGCTTGATCACTCGCTTCCTTCCTTCTTTGATCTCCACTCTGATTACTTCAAATTCTTCACGTAGATGCTACACGTTATGAATATGCATATAGATTTAATTGTAAATATTTTTCTAACAAGTTCTAATGACAAGTCTAAAACTGGAACTCTTTATAAGAATTTAAAATGACACTGGTGCTAGTGGTTTGGGTTTGGGTTTAAGCAACATGATTAAGTGCTAAGTGTTTTCCCCCTCTTCTATGCTGATCACCTTAAAAGGTTAAACAGAACAGGGGTGATCCAGAGCTCCAATGGAGCTGAAATTTTTTATGTGAGTTCCTTGTCACAAGAAAGTCATCTGGGCCAAAAATTAGCACTTTTCATTGAGTGTTTTGTTCAGAACAAATCTCTAAGCAATTAAGAAAAAAGGAATTAATTCTGAAGTAACTCTCTTATTCATGCCAAACTTGGTGAACTACAATTTCAATTCTAGTTCGTAGGGACTGCATGAATTTCCCTAGGATTTTTGGAGCTAAGAATTACCCAGAACTGAATTTCTAAGTTTCAGAAATTCTCTGAAAATGTTTCTGTATTCAATTGAACACAGCAACTTAAAATCTGAATTCCCCTAATCAAATCAACTCCAAATGAGATGAAATGTTTAAAGGAGCTCACTAACATCCTAAAGAATATTATGGCAAAATTTGAGGATTTTTGGATGAACCAAACTCCCTCTAAAATTCTTTTGCTGAAAAGCTTTAAAGAATTGTCTAGAATTAAATAATGACTTTCATAGAAATTGGGTTGCATATTTGGATAGAGTTCTTCAACCTGAATCCAACCCAATTTGAATCACTAAATTAGGAGCTTCCTAGCAAAAGTTATGAGGTTCCAAAGTTTGGGGAAATTCTGGAATTCAAATTAACCGGGAAAAGTTCAAATCTCTGACAGCGGGTCCGGCTACCACGCGTCACCCCCTCGGCTAAACCACACGGGGCCACAGGGTCTCTCCCGTGCTGTCACAGTCTGATCCTGTGCAACAGAAAATTCCACTCCTATTCACTGAGCGGCTGACATGCGGGCCCGGTCCCATCGTAGTCTACCTCCCGCTCCCGTGCCCGCGCGCCACCGGGCTCGCCGGAGATGCACTGAACCCCGATGTTCGGCCAGCTCCCGAGCTCTTCCTCGACGCTAGGGCCTAAATCCACACGCTGAACATGATGGAGGCAATTCCCCCGACCGGCGGTGGCTCCAACACAGCCGGCGACGGTGCGGCGGCTCGGTACACCATCGGCGATGTCGGCCGGCTAACCTAGCCCGCCAAAAGCTCGGTGAAACGGCGCTATAGAACCAGTGGACCAGGAGGAAGCTCGACCTAACCTCAAAACTGCTCGGGTACGGCGGCTAAGGAGGTTTCATCGGGCGGGTGATCAGGTCCGCCATGAACGCCCTCGGAAAAGCTCGGAATACGCCGCCTCGAGGTAGTTTCATGCGTCGGTTGCTAAAAGGCAAATGACTGCCGGCTAGTCCAGCTTGTGTGTGCAAGATTTGGCGACCTAAGACTGAGAATTGAGATCGAATTCGAGAGTACCATGCCGGAAGGTCAGTTTGAGCATGCCGGAGAAGAATTCCCGAATTCGCTCTCGGTCGTCCACGGCATGGCTTGAGCATGGGAGGAGAGTAGCACAGTACCTTGGCGCGTCCAAGGGCGCCGGTACATGGCGTCCCCAGGGTATGGAGGCCAACTGTCAGTCATTTTTGTGTCGGGGAAGTGAAGAGCGAGCACGCGGTGCTGTTCAGCAGCTTGGAGAGGAGCTGTGTACGGGTTTTTGCCGGGTTTCGATTGAGCACCGAGGAGCGGCGGTGTGGGGAGGTTTCTGTCCGGTTGTTGCTCGTGAGGAGATAGCGAAGAGAAACAGCTCTGTGTAGCGAGGAAAAGATCACGCTGAGGGAACAGAGAACCACACGCATGGTGCCAGCGCGAGGGAAGTTCAACGAGGAGGTGGCGGTAGCGCCCTCGGTGGCGTCCGGGTGCATCTCCTCGGTGGAGTAAGAAACAGGGCCCAAGACTTAGGGTGCAAGTCAAATTAGCCCTATGACATGTGGGCCCCACTATCCCCCTTATCCCCTCAAATTTTCTCACAAATATCTCCTCATTTTGGCAAATGCTGGAAATCAAATTGTGGGAATTCAAATCTGAATTGTGTGTGGATAATTGGACAAGTTTCATCCAAATTTACATTTCTATTTGAATTCATTGTACATTTAAGTCTATTTGGGAAAATGGATAGCAAATATCTTCAAAAATTCATGAGACTTTGCCTACCCTCTAATTTGGACCTAAGGAATTCAAATATGCAACTTGATTTTTGGTTTGGCTGCTGCAAATGAGGTTTTGATCACAACAGTTTGTATTCCTATTGTTGCCCTCATTTGAAATTTGAGTTTGAACAATTTGAGTTTAAAAATCTGAATTTCATTCCCCCTTGCACATGAGAGATTACACATGGGTTTTAAAATAACTTTGTCCCCCAACAATCAATTTATCCTTGGCTAGAGTGGTGGGACACTCATGTGTCTCATCACATGTGGAAAAATTTAAACAAGTCCAAATTTTCATAACTCGGAATTAAATGGTGTTCAAACTTCAGGCCCTTTGTATTCCAAATTTTTGGACCCTTACAGATATTGGATGAAGCGCATCTATCCAAGTACTCCATTCATCCGGGAAGCAATAAGATGTACCAGGACTTGAAATCTAAGTTCTGGTTGACACAGATGAAAAGAGAGGTTGCAAAATACGTATCTGAGTGTGATACGTGTCGGCGGGTTAAAGCCGACCATATGAGGAAAGCCGGACCACTTCAACCGCTGAAGGTTCCAGCATGAAAGTGGGAAGACATAAGTATGGACTTCATCATCGGTTTATCCATGACCAGCAACAAGCATGATTCTATTTGGGTAATCATCGATCGTTTGACCAAGACAGCTCATTTTATTCCAGTCCATACCAAATATGTGGCAAAGAAGTATGGGGAGTTGTTCATATCGAGGATTGTGTGTTTACACGGGGTTCCCCGCACCATCGTTTCTGACCAAGGTGTGTTATTCGTATCCGGATTGTGGGAGCAACTGCATGCTTCACTGGGAACCAAGTTAATTCGGAGTTCAGCGTATCATCCGCAAACTGATGGTCAAACGGAAAGGGTAAATCAGATTCTGGAGGATATGCTACGGGCATCTGTCATCAATCATGGGAAGAATTGGGATGACCATCTACAGTTATGTAAGGGCCTAAGTTTTTGCACACATCCAAAGTGTTCATCACCCCACACACACCTCCTTTGAGGAAACTTTATGAACACCTTTGAAGAGCATGTAAACCCCATCAACATGGTCATTAGAGAATAAACTCACAAAATGCAAAAGTGGCATTTTCCACATGCATCTTATAGGGTCTGAGCATATGAAAAACTCATACACCTTGCTGGGAATGCTCATGCCAAATTTCACCCAAATCCAAAACCTTTTTGAGGTATTTTGGGTGTAACTAGAAAGAGGCTAGTTTGAACTCAAATTTAAATTCAAACTACTTTTATCCCATGACTTCAAAAGTGGGAGGCATATTCATACTAAGCACATTTTTGTGAGCTCACACACCAATTTTCACTCCATTTGGAGTTGATCTTGACATGAGCTAATTTTAGCAAATTCAAATTCGATTTGAATTTCAAACTGCATATGTGCTGAAAATATATTCAAACACTTCACAATTTGAATTCTATCCAATTCAAATGGCCAGTTGGTAGATAATTCAAATGTCAAAGGGTATTAGGGGGACAACTGTTTAGAGCAGTGGGAGAAAGTTAATTTCAGAGGTTAAAACTGGAGTGGGGCCCACATGTCAGCCTCACTAGCAATTCAACCGACTGAAAGACAGGGCACTCGGTTTCTCGGGCTTCAGCCAAGCACGCCACCGAGCTGATTGTGGGGGACCCCGGCCCGTATCACAGGGCCGAGCCACTCGCCCGGGAATCGCATTGGGTGGTGCCGTGTTATGCTGCACCCAACAGCACACATATAAGGAAAAACTGTATTACATAAATCAAAAGCGGAAGCTTACAAATGTTCTTTGTAAATAATTTACATAAATTAACTACAGCGGAAGTCTATAAACAGCTCGCGTCGAATAACTAAGGAGCACTCGAGAAGAGGTCCAGCCCGCGGAATCCTCTCGCTAGCAACACGTAGACATTGCAGCGGCTGGGTTCTCCATGTGTTATATGACTCGTAAGCCCCCGAGTCTTACCGGACAACCCTCTTTATAAGTGTGCAAGTTGACCTGCAAAACCACTCATATAGCAAGAGTGAGCACAGAGGCTCAGCAAGACTTAACCGTCTCTCCTAAGGCATGCAACTTTACATGAAAGTAACTTAAGACCTAAACATGTAAGTTGCAAAAAGACTCGCCTACAAATTCATCCTTAACTTTCAAATTTTAGCCATCACAGTAGTGACCTTGCGCCCAGCAACATTGGAACTCCACAATCAAACAAGAAACACTTCATTCCAATGTTACTTGTCCCAAGGTGGGAAATAACTTTAATTCGCTCTATCACTACTTCATACATGGTTTTCATGCAATTCCAATTATCATAGCAGCAATTTAAACTTGCAAACTGTTTTCACACAACTTGATTACTATGTCACAACATGTGAGCAAGCGGTACTCAATAACCGTGAGGGACGGTGATTCGTATCAAACGCTGCCCGGATAGCTCGACACATACGCCCGCCTATGAAGACCCAAATATGGTGTCCTTCATTACGTCGTATGTGGCAACCTTTTGCAAGACACTCGACTGTAGAACCGGTCACGCCGTCTCAGGCTCATAGGTCTAACGAGACGATGTGGTATGCCTCAATACTTGCTCATATAGCAGTAAGCATCCGGTACACAACTCAATACTTGCTCATTGATGCGGCACACGCATCGGTCCTTAACTGACATAGGCAGAGCTACTCGACCAAGACCTCGTCTTGCCGCTGCCTAAACGTCCTGACCGGTCTCATCTTTAGAAATATGAACTTTAGTTTGCCTCTTTCAACTACACCCATGTAATCCCGACTATAGCTCGCGAGTAGATTCCAACTACTCGACTTCTACCGGGTGTCATAACCTATTTAGCACGGCAACCTTCTACAGCGAGAAACTATATTCTACCTTGACTCCAGGGTTCACTTGGTCATGCATTCGGAGTATAAAAAATCCTTGACCTAATGCACATATAAACTCTAAACCATAATTGCGAACAAAGTAAAAACTTTATAAATAACTTAAATGCAAACCGGAGCTTGCCTTGGTTTTGCAGGTGACTAAGGTCAGATAATTATGATGTTAGTTGCTGATGACTTGACGCTTAATCACTGCCCTTCTTGCTCCTTGATCCAAGCTTCACTCCTCCTCCACTTTTCCACGTTTAATCACTACACGTTATGAATACGCATATATGTTTAATTGTAAAGCTTTTGCTAACAAGTTCTGAAGACGTGTTTAAAACTGGAACTCTTTTTAAGAATCACTACAGGAAACATCGCACCTTACGACGGCCACTGTTATTTACGACAGCTAGCCGTCGTAAGTAAACTAACTTACGACGGTCGCTTTGGGCCGTCGTAAGTAAACTAACTTACGACAGCTACGGGTCCATGGCCGTCGTAAGTTAATGGACCATCGTAAGATAACTGTAACTTACGACGGCCGCAACCCTAAGCCATCGTAAGTTACACCACCATCGTAAACTAAGCGTAACTTACGACGGCTGTTACCTAAGCCATCGTAAGTTACGTGACCATCATAAGTAGATGGTTTTAACCACCGTCCCGGCCCGGGCTCAGGCTAATTAGCCCGAGCCCGCACCACAGCAGCTCGTATTCACTGAGCGGCTGACATGCGGGCCCGGTCCCATCGTAGTCTACCTCCCGCTCCCGTGCCCGCGCGCCACCGGGCTCGCCGGAGATGCACTGAACCCCGATGTTCGGCCAGCTGTCACACCCGGTTTTTCCGAAGAAACAACCAAGTGAATATCACATGTATGCCAGGATCATTTGCTCATACATGTGATGACAAATAGTGAAGCATCATTTATTACAAGCCAGGTGTCGAATATAAGTAAGTCTTACATAGTAAATGTCTCGATGGACAATAATAAGTTCATCACAAGGAAAATAAACTAGCAGCGGAATATTATTCTTTGGGGCTCCATCACAGGTGTTGCCCGGGGGGGGTCTTCATGAACCTAGAATCCTTCCTCGGGTCCAAAGTCTTGGTCATTATACACCACCTCATTATCTTGACCTGAGCAGCAATATAAACCAACAAATATGCAAGGTTGAGTACCAATGGTACTCAGCAAGTGTGGGAAAATTATATCATGCATGGCTAGAACAAGGAGAGGTTGAACTCATGGTTAAAGCACTACGCAATTAATACCTATCACCTTAGCGTATTAAGCACCTACATTACTACACAGGTGAAATGGTCCCAATCTCCCATCCCAATCATCATAACCAAATAATCATAACATCATTTCCAATGTTAAGCTTCCCGCTTAACCTCCAAAACCGTCAATCCTCTAATCATGAATAAGTCCAGGCCGCTCTTAACCGTGAGCACGGCTGTCAAGACAGTTTTGACTCTGCAGAGTTTGTACCACTGTACCCACAAGTAGTGATTTCATCCCCCGTTGCCGGGTGGACTAAAAGAACCTCCATTATGCCAGTGGCTACGTTCCACATTCACACTTCCCAGGTGTGCGGCCAAGAGATCACTACAAAGCCTTTACAAAGGGATTCCCGACGAGCGTGGGCCCACTGAGGTTTCACCCCTAACAGCATACAAGAGGCTCCAACCCCGCTGCAGTGGCCCCCTCTTGAGCCTTGCGGTTCATATGGTAGTCCAGCTGACACCTACTCCCCGCACCATCCAACACACCCATACTACGCCGGGGATACACCTAATTAATTGGCTAAGCTGCCCCATCTCAGCATGTGGTTGGCACTGTAAAGCCGGGTTACATGCTCCATGAACCGGTCCTTAGGATCCAGGCAAGTACTAAACACAAACCCAAGTCTCGTGCACCCAGCACACAACCAAAACATCCAACTTGCCTTGATCCCTACCTCTACATAATTCACAATGTCTCATTCAAGAGTATGGTAATATAAACTGATGATCTCATGTCCCAAATATCCCATTCTAAGCATGGCTAAGCAAATGCATGTAAATATATGACATGGTAAAATAAATCCCAACCCAAGCTACAAGAAAACAGGGTAATGAAATTCTAGGGAAACTTTCCTAGCATGGGTTTCATATTTCATTTGACAATGCAAATAATTCTATCTACACATCCTAGCATAGGATCAAAGTGGTCAAGGACACTTGCCTCCTTCTTGCTGCTCTTGAAATGAGTAGTCCTGATCTTGAAAACTGATAGCTTGCTCTTGAACAGGTTCTACTTCATACCATCACACATAGCAAAAGGAAAACAACAATCATAAGACATAGTTCACACTTCTACTTCATACAAACAACACATTCACATTTATGAAATTTTCTTTACCATTTTATGTGTTGTGGATACTCTATGTGTGTTGGTTTGGGGCTTGCACACACTTCTATTTACATGTGTATGATTCCTACTTTGGTGTTCATATTTATACTCACATAATATATATATATATATACATATATATGTATATATGTGTGTTTCAGTTTTAAATAAATTCCTTATATATTAAACTACCAAATATGTATGAAGAGTATTTTTCTTCTCCATAGGTGCCTTCATAATTTCTATCAACCCTAAACTGAATTCTTTGTACTTTAGAAACTCCATTTATTATTTACTAGTTTCTATATTTTCAGATTTATATTCTTATGCATAATTGTGCATTTTATTATTAAATTAGTAATACACACTACCTAAACAGATTAGGTTCTGGTCCTAAATAATTTAAGATCATATTTTGACCTTGGCTTCTGATGTATACTATTTCATAATTATTTTTCCTATTTTTCTTTAACTATTCTTTACTTAAGAATGTGCCCCTATACTATTAAATGTGAATAATTTATGAAACAGATTTATTTCAGCCCCAAAAATATATTTTTATCTCACTCCAAAGTTTTCTAAGTACTGAGAAAGTTTTTACTAATTTTGACAATTAGGTTTGTCCCCCTTTTTAATATTTAAACACTAGTTACATTTTCAATTTTCTAAATTAAATACTAAACAGGGCTAAAATAATGAATTCACCCCATTACAGGGTATATAATATTATTTTCATAATCTCCAGGGGTCTAGCTACACTCTTCAGAGGTGTTTTTCTTAATTTCTATTAAGTCTAGGGGCTAAAACTGATTTTTAAATGAATTTACATGATTTTCTGGAGTTCCAGGGGCTAGATCTGAAGTTTCCGGGGCTAGCTCTCAATTCCAGAGAACCCCAGGGGGTAGCACGTAAGAATTCCAGTCTTTATAACGCGGGACTGACGTGGACCGTCTGATTTTAAACCGACGGCTGAGATTATAACATCGAACCGGTACGCGGGGTTTTAAAGTCTACCGTGCGATTTAAAATAAACGGCGCACAAGCGGCCACGTCGCTCTGATCGAGCGCGGGCGGCGCTGCCGGCGGCGCACGGCGGCGGGAAGCGGCGATCTCGCCGGAATCTTTCGGATCCTCGAGAATTCTGCCTAGAACTGTGATCTTATGGCCTAGATCGGTAGAGGGGAGGTCAGGGATCTCACCTCGGGGGTTTTCTCGAGCTCGGGGGTCCTGGAAAGTGCTCGGCGGCGAGGTCCGAGGCAAAACCACGGCGAAGCTCGTCGGAGCTGGATTTGCACCGTAAGTCTTCGGGTTTTCTGCACCTGCAAAGTTCCCCGGAGGCGGTGGATCAAAACTAGCGAGTTAGATCAGAGTTTCCGAGCTTAGATCGGCCAAAATTCACCGGCGAAGTCTCGGTGCTCACCGGAGTGAAAATCGGCGATCGCGTGCGAAAAACTGATCGGATCGGTGGGTTTTATAGCCGGGGGAGGGCGGTGGTTCTGTTGTGATCGAGTTGGAGTCCGCTAGTTCCAGAATTCGGCCGCAAAACACGATTTCCCGATCGGTTGCGATCGAGCACGCGGGAGAGAGTCCGGGGTCGCGGGGTTAGGGATGACAGGCGGGTCCCACATGTCAGCGAGGGGCAGAGCGGCGCGCGCGGGGGCGGGCTGCGCGGGGGTTAGCTGGGCCGGCTGGGGTTTCGGCCCACTGGCCAGTTTTTTTCTGGCTTTCCTTTTTCTTTTTCATTTCATTTCTGTTTTGAGTATAATTTGAATTCCAGTTTGAATTTGAATTTTTGCAAAACATGCAATACGTCCAAAAATTTCTAAATTCCCCTCTGAACATGGTTTATGGTTCTAAATCAAAATTTGAGTCTTGACTTAAAAATTTGGGGTGTTACAGCTCTACCCCCCTTAAAAGAAATCTCGTCCTCGAGATTGGTGTTTCTAAGAAAACAATTCCGGAAATTGTGCCTTAAGCTCATCTTCCCGCTCCCAGGTGGCTTCCTCTTCTGAGTGATGTTTCCACTGCACCTTGCACATCCTGATTCTCTTATTTCTGGTGAGGCGTTCCATTGTCTCCAAAATCTTGTATGGTTGCTCGGCATAAGACAAATCCTCAGCTACATCCACTTCGTTCATGGGTAACACCTCCTCAGGCGTCCTCAGACATTTCTTGAGTTGCGACACATGGAACACATCGTGCACGTCCGACAGATGAACCGGCAACTCTAGTTGGTACGCCACTTCGCCTTTTCTTTCCAAAACTTGAAAGGGTCCGATGTATCGAGGTGACAACTTCCCTTTCACCTTGAACCGACGAAGTCCTCTGATAGGGGACACCTTGAGATAAACATAGTCTCCCACGTTGAAAACGAGCTCTCTTCTTCGTACATCAGCATAACTCTTCTGGCGTGTCTGTGCTATCCTCAAGTTGTTGCGAATCTCCCTCACCTTTGCCTCGGCTTCTTGTAGCACTTCGGGACCAAACACTTTACTTTCTCCTGTTTGGTTCCAAAATAGGGGAGTTCTGCACTTCCTTCCATACAAAGCTTCAAACGGTGACATCTTCATACTAGCTTGATAATCTGTTGTTATAGGAAAACTCCGCATACGGTAAGTTTTTGTCCCAACTCCTATTGTTTTTGAGTGCACATGCCCTTAACATATCTTCAAGGATCTGATTGGTTCTCTCCGTCTGCCCGTCAGTTTGGGGATGATAGGCAGAACTGAAATTCAGATGGGTTCCCATGGTTTCATGCAACTTTTGCCAAAACCTCGAGGTGAACTGCGTCCCTCGATCCGACACTATCTTCTTCGGCACTCCATGGTAACACACAATCCTTGACATGTACAATTCTGCCAATTTGGATCCGCTGTAGCTTTCTTTCACAGGGATGAAATGAGCTACCTTGGTTAGCCTATCAATAATAACCCATATTGAATCATACCCGGACTGGGTCCTAGGCAATCCCACGACAAAGTCCATGCTGATCTCTTCCCACTTCCATTCAGGCACTTTGAGTGGTTGCAGCAATCCCGCGGGTCGTTGATGTTCTGCTTTCACCAACTGACATGTGTCACATAGGGCAACATGTTCCGCGACATCTCGCTTCATGCCATACCACCAATACCTGCTTTTGAGGTCCTGATACATCTTCGTACTCCCAGGATGAATGGAATAGTCGGAATCGTGCGCCTCCTTCAAAATTAATTTACGAATCTCCTTTACTTCTGGCACACAGATCCTTTTCCCGTGCCACACCGTTCCTTGTTCATCCTCTCTAAAACCAGGAGCTTTATTTTCCTTGATGAGCTGTCTGATCTCTTGTACCTTCTCATCATTCTTTTGTCCCTCGCGTATGTCTCGCTCAGGTGTGGAGTCCACTTCCATGGCGATGGCTTCACCACTATTTACTAGACATAGATTGAGCCTTATAACCTCGTCCTTCAATTCTGCAGGCATATCCTTCAAGCTCAACTTATTGACCTGCACTTTCCGACTCAAGGCATCGGCCACGACGTTTGCTTTCCCGGGATGATAGTTGATGCCTACATCAAAGTCATTGATTAGCTCTAACCATCTCCTTTGTCTAAGGTTGAGATCTGGCTGTGTGAATATGTACTTCAAACTCTTATGATCCGTATATATCTCTGTCCTCTTCCCCATCAAATAGTGCCGCCAAATTTTCAACGCGTGTACCACTGCAGCTAGTTCTAAGTCATGTGTAGGATAGTTCTTCTCGTGCTTCCGAAGCTGCCGGGATGCATATGCCACGACATGTCCCTCTTGCATGAGAACACATCCCAACCCGTTTCCAGAGGCATCGCAGTACACCGTGAAATTCTTCTGCATATCTGGCATAACCAACACGGGGGCTGTTGTCAATCTCTTCTTTAGCTCCTGAAAGCTCGTATCGCACTGTGGCGTCCAGGTGAATGTGATTCCCTTTTCCAATAGTTTGGTGAGAGGTCTCGAGATCTTGGAGAATCCCTCAATAAACCGTCGATAGTATCCAGCCAATCCCAAAAAGCTTCGAACTTCCCCGACATTTTCAGGGGTTTTCCATTTCTGGATATCTTCGATTTTGGCGGGATCTACGGAGATTCCTCCCTCCGAGATTATATGCCCTAAAAAGGGAACTCTCTTTAGCCAAAACTCACACTTGCTCAACTTGGCATATAGTTGGTGTTCTCTCAGCCTTTGTAACACCAACCTTAGATGTTTCTCATGTTCTTCTTCATCTTTGGAGAAGACGAGAATATCATCTATGAAAACCACCACAAATTTGTCCAGATATTCCATGAATACCTTGTTCATGAGGTACATGAAATATGCCGGGGCATTGGTTAGCCCGAAAGGCATGACAGTGTATTCATACAGTCCGTACCGAGATACGAAAGCTGTCTTGGGAATATCAGATTGCCTTATCTTGAGTTGGTGGTATCCCGACCTGAGATCAATTTTCGAGAACACGCAAGCTCCCCTCAACTGATCAAACAAGTCTTCAATGCGGGGTAATGGATACTTGTTCTTGATGGTCACCTCATTCAAGGCACGGTAATCCACGCATAACCTTTGAGTTCCATCTTTCTTAGGCACAAATATTACCGGAGCTCCCCATGGTGAGGAACTAGGGCGAACATACCCCTTTTCCGTCAATTCCCTCAAATGATCCTTGAGCTCTTCTAGCTGCTTGGAGTCCATTCGATAAGGTCTCTTGTATATCGGGGCTGTTCCCGGTACTAGCTCGATTGCGAATTCCACATCACGGTCGGGAGGCATTCCTGGCAACTCCTCCGGAAAAACATCTGGATATTCCCTGATAGTCCTGATTTCCTCAACTTTCACCTCCACTTGATTTAATTTAATGTCCCTCCTAGGCTCATGTATCGTTATGAACTTTACTCTTGTGCCACTAGGGTGAGTTAGTTCCACCGTTCTGGTCGAACAATGGATGATTCCTTTATGTTTGGTCAACCAATCCATACCCAAAATAATATCTATCCCTTGTGAATCGATCACTATGAGGTTAGCGGTAAATACTACCCCATTAATGTCTAGGTTCACTTTGGGACACACTTGTCTTGTCCTTATTTCTCCACCTGGAGAATTTACCGCTAGCATATGGTTCATTTGTGTGGTTGCTAGGTCATGCTTCTTAACAAACCCTTGAGCAATGAACGAATGGGTAGCACCAGAATCAAACAGCAGAGTTGCAAGGTGTAAATTGGCAGGAAACTTACCAACTACCACGTCGGGTGCCTCTTGTGCTTCCTCCATAGTGACGTGGTTCACCCGTCCTCTCATTACGTTCTGCTGCTGTGGCTGCGTGGGCTTCTTCTTTGGACACTTATGGGCGTAGTGCCCCACTTCACCACAGCTGAAACATTGCACCCCAATCTTAGATGCTTGGCCCTTGTTGTCTTGGGGTTGGTTTGGGGGTCCTTGCACTGCTGGTCGAGGTGGATATGCGGGGCGAGGCTGTTGTACAAACTGACGTTGCGGCTGTGCTGGTGCTGCGGGAGGCCTGTAGTTTGGGTTGTACCCTCTTGGTGCTGAATAGGGTACCGCAGCACGGCTCGTCTGCCCCGTAGGTTGCTGCATCATACGTGGGCGGGTGTTGCTCCCTGAGGCTTGATGTGACCACCCAGCCTTCCTCTTATTCTCATTTTCCAGGGCCTTCAGCTTCCTTTCCACCACAAATGCTCTGTCCACCATCTTTTGAAAGCTTTCATACTCATTGGAGGACATTGCACACTGCATCTCTGCGGTAAGTCCTTCCACGAAACAATCTTGTTTCTGCTCATCTGTCTCTATGTCTCGTGGAGCATAACGGGATAGTTGAGTGAATTTAGTGAGGTATTCCCTCACCGTCATGTTTCCCTGCTGCAGTCCCAAAAACTCTTTCCTCTTGTTTTTGAGTTCACCCCTTGGGATGTAATGGTTGCGGAAGCTACGCTTGAACTCTTCCCAAGTGATGCTCTCAGGGTCATGATGGGCGGCCACGTAGGCGGTCCACCAATCAGCAGCAGGTCCCTGCAATTGATGAGAGGCAAACAGCACCCTCTCATACCCTTGGCATTGTATGATTCTCATCTTACTTTCAATGGTCTTCAGCCAATCATCTGCCTCCAGAGGTTCAGCAGCACTTGCAAACTTTGGAGGTTGAGTTCCTAGAAACTCACTCAACCTTGGTTGGCGTGGTGCAGCTTGTGGAGGTGGAACTTGATGCAAGTTGGCCACTACTTGAGTCAAGTTCTGGATGAGCTGATTTTGATTCTCCAGCATTTGGTGGAGAGGATCAACTTCTTCACGGCGACCACCCCGGTTCTGGCCTCCAGAAAGATGAGAGTTGCATGCCTCATCATTGTTGTTGGCGGGGTTGGCAGCACGTCCTTTTCCTCTTCCGGCCATCTGGCAGAATCAACAAATGTTAATTTGAAAGCATCTAGTATCATCTTACTACTTTCACTTGTTTGTACTTTGAAGTGTTGAAGTTTTGTTAAAATCTTACGAGGGTTTTATATCTCACACCCAATAAATGCACTATTATTTCCTGTGGGTTCACACACCAAAGCAAAACAATCTGAAGACGAGGCTGTGGACACTTGCTCATGGCTTCCACAACTCACGTCACACACCAAGCATTATCACACCATTAAATACGTAACGACTCGACTACTCGACCTCTTGCTAGCTAGGGGAAAGACTCTACACTACTCATCCTCTTGAGCTGGCTCCTCGGGATCTTCCTCCTCATTTCGGCTACCTTCTGACTCTGCTGTGGGTGGGGAGGCTGCTGGTGGAGAAGTGCGACGACGCCTGATTGCTCGGCGATCCGGGGAGTCAGGGGTCCATGGATCACTTACGGTGACACACAGTTCATTCCCATCTCCTCTTTCTCTCGTCTTTAAGCAAGCTCGCAGCAATGCCTCCGTCTCCTTCAGAGTGTCTCGGACATCCTGAAGTTCTTGTTGACACTCCTGCAGTCGAGTGCTGAGCATAGCAGCATCCTCCAAGCACAAGTCCATGTGCTCATGGGAAGTCCCTTGCTGCACCGGTGGGTACTTGTACTCCGTAGTACCACTCTCACGTTGGAGGACATACATGTACTCAGTTTTGTCCAAGTGGCGACGATAGATGTGACTCTGGCAGGTGATGGCCTCCCAAGTGACATCTCTCTCCGCGTCAACTTGTGTTGCTCGACAAGCTGGAGAGTGGTGGATCTTAAGCAGCTGATTCTCGTGTATAATCCTCATCTCCGAACTCCATTCTTCCCTCTTCTCACGGATGGTCCTGGTGGAGTTATAGTGGATGATGAGCTTGCCCGTATTGCCGGCGGCTTCGAGCATACGTCGAAGACGGCGCAACAAATCTCCTACTGCCAATCCGTAGGAAAGGTACGTCACTGGACGACTCTCCTCTCTTTCAGCAAGGGCAACTACGGGAACTCTCCCTCCCGTGGACTTACGAGCGGTGCGAATCATGCGAACCATCTAAAACAAAAGAATTTAAAATTAGGTTAGATAAAATCTCAAACAAAAATCCTATTTTGAATGAAAGTTGGGGTAAGATGAAGAAAATGACTCCTTTAATAACACTTTTTCCACCCACACCTTTGGAAAATAGTTTTTAAGAAAATAGGGCCCTTAAATACGTCCATTTCTACCTAGGTCCACGTTCCTACGGGCAACCTTGGCTCTGATACCACCTCTGTCACACCCGGTTTTTCCGAAGAAACAACCAAGTGAATATCACATGTATGCCAGGATCATTTGCTCATACATGTGATGACAAATAGTGAAGCATCATTTATTACAAGCCAGGTGTCGAATATAAGTAAGTCTTACATAGTAAATGTCTCGATGGACAATAATAAGTTCATCACAAGGAAAATAAACTAGCAGCGGAATATTATTCTTTGGGGCTCCATCACAGGTGTTGCCCGGGGGGGGTCTTCATGAACCTAGAATCCTTCCTCGGGTCCAAAGTCTTGGTCATTATACACCACCTCATTATCTTGACCTGAGCAGCAATATAAACCAACAAATATGCAAGGTTGAGTACCAATGGTACTCAGCAAGTGTGGGAAAATTATATCATGCATGGCTAGAACAAGGAGAGGTTGAACTCATGGTTAAAGCACTACGCAATTAATACCTATCACCTTAGCGTATTAAGCACCTACATTACTACACAGGTGAAATGGTCCCAATCTCCCATCCCAATCATCATAACCAAATAATCATAACATCATTTCCAATGTTAAGCTTCCCGCTTAACCTCCAAAACCGTCAATCCTCTAATCATGAATAAGTCCAGGCCGCTCTTAACCGTGAGCACGGCTGTCAAGACAGTTTTGACTCTGCAGAGTTTGTACCACTGTACCCACAAGTAGTGATTTCATCCCCCGTTGCCGGGTGGACTAAAAGAACCTCCATTATGCCAGTGGCTACGTTCCACATTCACACTTCCCAGGTGTGCGGCCAAGAGATCACTACAAAGCCTTTACAAAGGGATTCCCGACGAGCGTGGGCCCACTGAGGTTTCACCCCTAACAGCATACAAGAGGCTCCAACCCCGCTGCAGTGGCCCCCTCTTGAGCCTTGCGGTTCATATGGTAGTCCAGCTGACACCTACTCCCCGCACCATCCAACACACCCATACTACGCCGGGGATACACCTAATTAATTGGCTAAGCTGCCCCATCTCAGCATGTGGTTGGCACTGTAAAGCCGGGTTACATGCTCCATGAACCGGTCCTTAGGATCCAGGCAAGTACTAAACACAAACCCAAGTCTCGTGCACCCAGCACACAACCAAAACATCCAACTTGCCTTGATCCCTACCTCTACATAATTCACAATGTCTCATTCAAGAGTATGGTAATATAAACTGATGATCTCATGTCCCAAATATCCCATTCTAAGCATGGCTAAGCAAATGCATGTAAATATATGACATGGTAAAATAAATCCCAACCCAAGCTACAAGAAAACAGGGTAATGAAATTCTAGGGAAACTTTCCTAGCATGGGTTTCATATTTCATTTGACAATGCAAATAATTCTATCTACACATCCTAGCATAGGATCAAAGTGGTCAAGGACACTTGCCTCCTTCTTGCTGCTCTTGAAATGAGTAGTCCTGATCTTGAAAACTGATAGCTTGCTCTTGAACAGGTTCTACTTCATACCATCACACATAGCAAAAGGAAAACAACAATCATAAGACATAGTTCACACTTCTACTTCATACAAACAACACATTCACATTTATGAAATTTTCTTTACCATTTTATGTGTTGTGGATACTCTATGTGTGTTGGTTTGGGGCTTGCACACACTTCTATTTACATGTGTATGATTCCTACTTTGGTGTTCATATTTATACTCACATAATATATATATATATACATATATATGTATATATGTGTGTTTCAGTTTTAAATAAATTCCTTATATATTAAACTACCAAATATGTATGAAGAGTATTTTTCTTCTCCATAGGTGCCTTCATAATTTCTATCAACCCTAAACTGAATTCTTTGTACTTTAGAAACTCCATTTATTATTTACTAGTTTCTATATTTTCAGATTTATATTCTTATGCATAATTGTGCATTTTATTATTAAATTAGTAATACACACTACCTAAACAGATTAGGTTCTGGTCCTAAATAATTTAAGATCATATTTTGACCTTGGCTTCTGATGTATACTATTTCATAATTATTTTTCCTATTTTTCTTTAACTATTCTTTACTTAAGAATGTGCCCCTATACTATTAAATGTGAATAATTTATGAAACAGATTTATTTCAGCCCCAAAAATATATTTTTATCTCACTCCAAAGTTTTCTAAGTACTGAGAAAGTTTTTACTAATTTTGACAATTAGGTTTGTCCCCCTTTTTAATATTTAAACACTAGTTACATTTTCAATTTTCTAAATTAAATACTAAACAGGGCTAAAATAATGAATTCACCCCATTACAGGGTATATAATATTATTTTCATAATCTCCAGGGGTCTAGCTACACTCTTCAGAGGTGTTTTTCTTAATTTCTATTAAGTCTAGGGGCTAAAACTGATTTTTAAATGAATTTACATGATTTTCTGGAGTTCCAGGGGCTAGATCTGAAGTTTCCGGGGCTAGCTCTCAATTCCAGAGAACCCCAGGGGGTAGCACGTAAGAATTCCAGTCTTTATAACGCGGGACTGACGTGGACCGTCTGATTTTAAACCGACGGCTGAGATTATAACATCGAACCGGTACGCGGGGTTTTAAAGTCTACCGTGCGATTTAAAATAAACGGCGCACAAGCGGCCACGTCGCTCTGATCGAGCGCGGGCGGCGCTGCCGGCGGCGCACGGCGGCGGGAAGCGGCGATCTCGCCGGAATCTTTCGGATCCTCGAGAATTCTGCCTAGAACTGTGATCTTATGGCCTAGATCGGTAGAGGGGAGGTCAGGGATCTCACCTCGGGGGTTTTCTCGAGCTCGGGGGTCCTGGAAAGTGCTCGGCGGCGAGGTCCGAGGCAAAACCACGGCGAAGCTCGTCGGAGCTGGATTTGCACCGTAAGTCTTCGGGTTTTCTGCACCTGCAAAGTTCCCCGGAGGCGGTGGATCAAAACTAGCGAGTTAGATCAGAGTTTCCGAGCTTAGATCGGCCAAAATTCACCGGCGAAGTCTCGGTGCTCACCGGAGTGAAAATCGGCGATCGCGTGCGAAAAACTGATCGGATCGGTGGGTTTTATAGCCGGGGGAGGGCGGTGGTTCTGTTGTGATCGAGTTGGAGTCCGCTAGTTCCAGAATTCGGCCGCAAAACACGATTTCCCGATCGGTTGCGATCGAGCGCGCGGGAGAGAGTCCGGGGTCGCGGGGTTAGGGATGACAGGCGGGTCCCACATGTCAGCGAGGGGCAGAGCGGCGCGCGCGGGGGCGGGCTGCGCGGGGGTTAGCTGGGCCGGCTGGGGTTTCGGCCCACTGGCCAGTTTTTTTCTGGCTTTCCTTTTTCTTTTTCATTTCATTTCTGTTTTGAGTATAATTTGAATTCCAGTTTGAATTTGAATTTTTGCAAAACATGCAATACGTCCAAAAATTTCTAAATTCCCCTCTGGACATGGTTTATGGTTCTAAATCAAAATTTGAGTCTTGACTTAAAAATTTGGGGTGTTACACCAGCTCCCGAGCTCTTCCTCAACGCTAGGGCCTAAATCCACACGCTGAACATGATGGAGGCAATTCCCCCGACCGGCGGTGGCTCCAACACAGCCGGCGACGGTGCGGCGGCTCGGTACACCATCGGCGATGTCGGCCGGCTAACCTAGCCCGCCAAAAGCTCGGTGAAACGGCGCTATAGAACCAGTGGACCAGGAGGAAGCTCGACCTAACCTCAAAACTGCTCGGGTACGGCGGCTAAGGAGGTTTCATCGGGCGGGTGATCAGGTCCGCCATGAACGCCCTCGGAAAAGCTCGGAATACGCCGCCTCGAGGTAGTTTCATGCGTCGGTTGCTAAAAGGCAAATGACTGCCGGCTAGTCCAGCTTGTGTGTGCAAGATTTGGCGACCTAAGACTGAGAATTGAGATCGAATTCGAGAGTACCATGCCGGAAGGTCAGTTTGAGCATGCCGGAGAAGAATTCCCGAATTCGCTCTCGGTCGTCCACGGCATGGCTTGAGCATGGGAGGAGAGTAGCACAGTACCTTGGCGCGTCCAAGGGCGCCGGTACATGGCGTCCCCAGGGTATGGAGGCCAACTGTCAGTCATTTTTGTGTCGGGGAAGTGAAGAGCGAGCACGCGGTGCTGTTCAGCAGCTTGGAGAGGAGCTGTGTACGGGTTTTTGCCGGGTTTCGATTGAGCACCGAGGAGCGGCGGTGTGGGGAGGTTTCTGTCCGGTTGTTGCTCGTGAGGAGATAGCGAAGAGAAACAGCTCTGTGTAGCGAGGAAAAGATCACGCTGAGGGAACAGAGAACCACACGCATGGTGCCAGCGCGAGGGAAGTTCAACGAGGAGGTGGCGGTAGCGCCCTCGGTGGCGTCCGGGTGCATCTCCTCGGTGGAGTAAGAAACAGGGCCCAAGACTTAGGGTGCAAGTCAAATTAGCCCTATGACATGTGGGCCCCACTATCCCCCTTATCCCCTCAAATTTTCTCACAAATATCTCCTCATTTTGGCAAATGCTGGAAATCAAATTGTGGGAATTCAAATCTGAATTGTGTGTGGATAATTGGACAAGTTTCATCCAAATTTACATTTCTATTTGAATTCATTGTACATTTAAGTCTATTTGGGAAAATGGATAGCAAATATCTTCAAAAATTCATGAGACTTTGCCTACCCTCTAATTTGGACCTAAGGAATTCAAATATGCAACTTGATTTTTGGTTTGGCTGCTGCAAATGAGGTTTTGATCACAACAGTTTGTATTCCTATTGTTGCCCTCATTTGAAATTTGAGTTTGAACAATTTGAGTTTAAAAATCTGAATTTCATTCCCCCTTGCACATGAGAGATTACACATGGGTTTTAAAATAACTTTGTCCCCCAACAATCAATTTATCCTTGGCTAGAGTGGTGGGACACTCATGTGTCTCATCACATGTGGAAAAATTTAAACAAGTCCAAATTTTCATAACTCGGAATTAAATGGTGTTCAAACTTCAGGCCCTTTGTATTCCAAATTTTTGGACCCTTACAGATATTGGATGAAGCGCATCTATCCAAGTACTCCATTCATCCGGGAAGCAATAAGATGTACCAGGACTTGAAATCTAAGTTCTGGTTGACACAGATGAAAAGAGAGGTTGCAAAATACGTATCTGAGTGTGATACGTGTCGGCGGGTTAAAGCCGACCATATGAGGAAAGCCGGACCACTTCAACCGCTGAAGGTTCCAGCATGAAAGTGGGAAGACATAAGTATGGACTTCATCATCGGTTTATCCATGACCAGCAACAAGCATGATTCTATTTGGGTAATCATCGATCGTTTGACCAAGACAGCTCATTTTATTCCAGTCCATACCAAATATGTGGCAAAGAAGTATGGGGAGTTGTTCATATCGAGGATTGTGTGTTTACACGGGGTTCCCCGCACCATCGTTTCTGACCAAGGTGTGTTATTCGTATCCGGATTGTGGGAGCAACTGCATGCTTCACTGGGAACCAAGTTAATTCGGAGTTCAGCGTATCATCCGCAAACTGATGGTCAAACGGAAAGGGTAAATCAGATTCTGGAGGATATGCTACGGGCATCTGTCATCAATCATGGGAAGAATTGGGATGACCATCTACAGTTATGTAAGGGACTAAGTTTTTGCACACATCCAAAGTGTTCATCACCCCACACACACCTCCTTTGAGGAAACTTTATGAACACCTTTGAAGAGCATGTAAACCCCATCAACATGGTCATTAGAGAATAAACTCACAAAATGCAAAAGTGGCATTTTCCACATGCATCTTATAGGGGCTGAGCATATGAAAAACTCATACACCTTGCTGGGAATGCTCATGCCAAATTTCACCCAAATCCAAAACCTTTTTGAGGTATTTTGGGTGTAACTAGAAAGAGGCTAGTTTGAACTCAAATTTAAATTCAAACTACTTTTATCCCATGACTTCAAAAGTGGGAGGCATATTCATACTAAGCACATTTTTGTGAGCTCACACACCAATTTTCACTCCATTTGGAGTTGATCTTGACATGAGCTAATTTTAGCAAATTCAAATTCGATTTGAATTTCAAACTGCATATGTGCTGAAAATATATTCAAACACTTCACAATTTGAATTCTATCCAATTCAAATGGCCAGTTGGTAGATAATTCAAATGTCAAAGGGTATTAGGGGGACAACTGTTTAGAGCAGTGGGAGAAAGTTAATTTCAGAGGTTAAAACTGGAGTGGGGCCCACATGTCAGCCTCACTAGCAATTCAACCGACTGAAAGACAGGGCACTCGGTTTCTCGGGCTTCAGCCAAGCACGCCACCGAGCTGATTGTGGGGGACCCCGGCCCGTATCACAGGGCCGAGCCACTCGCCCGGGAATCGCATTGGGTGGTGCCGTGTTATGCTGCACCCAACAGCACACATATAAGGAAAAACTGTATTACATAAATCAAAAGCGGAAGCTTACAAATGTTCTTTGTAAATAATTTACATAAATTAACTACAGCGGAAGTCTATAAACAGCTCGCGTCGAATAACTAAGGAGCACTCGAGAAGAGGTCCAGCCCGCGGAATCCTCTCGCTAGCAACACGTAGACATTGCAGCGGCTGGGTTCTCCATGTGTTATATGACTCGTAAGCCCCCGAGTCTTACCGGACAACCCTCTTTATAAGTGTGCAAGTTGACCTGCAAAACCACTCATATAGCAAGAGTGAGCACAGAGGCTCAGCAAGACTTAACCGTCTCTCCTAAGGCATGCAACTTTACATGAAAGTAACTTAAGACCTAAACATGTAAGTTGCAAAAAGACTCGCCTACAAATTCATCCTTAACTTTCAAATTTTAGCCATCACAGTAGTGACCTTGCGCCCAGCAACATTGGAACTCCACAATCAAACAAGAAACACTTCATTCCAATGTTACTTGTCCCAAGGTGGGAAATAACTTTAATTCGCTCTATCACTACTTCATACATGGTTTTCATGCAATTCCAATTATCATAGCAGCAATTTAAACTTGCAAACTGTTTTCACACAACTTGATTACTATGTCACAACATGTGAGCAAGCGGTACTCAATAACCGTGAGGGACGGTGATTCGTATCAAACGCTGCCCGGATAGCTCGACACATACGCCCGCCTATGAAGACCCAAATATGGTGTCCTTCATTACGTCGTATGTGGCAACCTTTTGCAAGACACTCGACTGTAGAACCGGTCACGCCGTCTCAGGCTCATAGGTCTAACGAGACGATGTGGTATGCCTCAATACTTGCTCATATAGCAGTAAGCATCCGGTACACAACTCAATACTTGCTCATTGATGCGGCACACGCATCGGTCCTTAACTGACATAGGCAGAGCTACTCGACCAAGACCTCGTCTTGCCGCTGCCTAAACCTCCTGACCGGTCTCATCTTTAGAAATATGAACTTTAGTTTGCCTCTTTCAACTACACCCATGTAATCCCGACTATAGCTCGCGAGTAGATTCCAACTACTCGACTTCTACCGGGTGTCATAACCTATTTAGCACGGCAACCTTCTACAGCGAGAAACTATATTCTACCTTGACTCCAGGGTTCACTTGGTCATGCATTCGGAGTATAAAAAATCCTTGACCTAATGCACATATAAACTCTAAACCATAATTGTGAACAAAGTAAAAACTTTATAAATAACTTAAATGCAAACCGGAGCTTGCCTTGGTTTTGCAGGTGACTAAAGTCAGATAATTATGATGTTAGTTGCTGATGACTTGACGCTTAATCACTGCCCTTCTTGCTCCTTGATCCAAGCTTCACTCCTCCTCCACTTTTCCACGTTTAATCACTACACGTTATGAATACGCATATATGTTTAATTGTAAAGCTTTTGCTAACAAGTTCTGAAGACGTGTTTAAAACTGGAACTCTTTTTAAGAATCACTACAGGAAACATCGCACCTTACGACGGCCACTGTTATTTACGACAGCTAGCCGTCGTAAGTAAACTAACTTACGACGGTCGCTTTGGGCCGTCGTAAGTAAACTAACTTACGACAGCTACGGGTCCATGGCCGTCGTAAGTTAATGGACCATCGTAAGATAACTGTAACTTACGACGGCCGCAACCCTAAGCCATCGTAAGTTACACCACCATCGTAAACTAAGCGTAACTTACGACGGCTGTTACCTAAGCCATCGTAAGTTACGTGACCATCGTAAGTAGATGGTTTTAACCACCGTCCCGGCCCGGGCTCGGGCTAATTAGCCCGAGCCCGCACCACAGCAGCGCCGCCCCGCCGCCGAGCCGCCGCCGGGCGCCGCCGCTCCACCGCCCGGCGCCGCCCCGAGCCGCCCCGTGCCGCCCGGCGCCGCCTCGCTGCCTCCGGCCCCAACCTTGCCACTGCCGGCCTCCGTCGCCGCAGCCATCGCTGTCGTCGCCAAACCGAATCAAGTAATTTTTTTAGGTTTTGTAATTAGTTGTTAGTTAGATTAGATAAATATTTTATTACTTAATCAATTTGTATGTATTTAGTAGATAATTAGTTTAGTTGTTAATTATTTGGTTTAAATTAGTAATTGTTTCTGATTTTAGTTATTTAATTTAGTTAATTGTTTGATTAGTTGTTTAAGCACATTGTTTTTGCTTTACCCCTGGCCCCGCTGCCACCAGCCCCCGCCGTCGCCGACAGCGTACCGACGCCTAGGCATCCAGTCGGTGAGTTGGTTTCTTTGATTTAGTTTTTCCAATCTTCCTTCTTTTACTTATTATTTTTCTTTCTTTTGTAGGTTTGCCATTTTCGATGGAGTTGTCGACTCGAGGTCAGTGCGACCTGCGAGAGGCACTTCATCGACGCAGGCTTTGTCGGTTGGTCCGTCGAGTGGCCGTCTCTCGCAGAGGGACATGGAGTTCCGTGCCATGCAGGAGAGGCTGACGCGGACTCAGGAGGAGCTCGACAGGACGAGGGTCATCCAGGAGTACCAAGCTAACTACAAGGCCCAGATGCAGGCAACGGTGGAGGTAAGTAATTTCAATTACCGTAGTTTACTTTCATAACATTTCAGTAATACATATGTTCTAATATTTTCCAATTATAGGCCTTAGCTCGACAGAACGGCCAACAAATCACGATTCCTGCGTGGCAGCCGCCACAGGTGACCCCGTCACAGGAGCCCGCAGCCCAGGTCCCTCCGGTACAGGTAATAAACTCTTTAATATTGTATTTTTCATCTAACATAAGGAGAGAGGGAGATGTAGAGTGGTACGGAAGGGAGAGAGGGAGTGCGAGAGAGAGTGAGAGTGAGATGGAGAGATCGAGTATTGCAATAGAGGGAGAGAGAGAGTGCGAGAGAGGGTGTGAGTGAGAATAACATAAAGAGGGGATGAATAGTACAGAGAGAGGAAGAGAGTGAGAAAAAAGAGAAAGGCATTGATATCTGAATCCAAACTGTCGTAACTACTCATGTGTTTTGTAGGGTTCGGCGACGGAGGCCTCTACTCCATCGCCACAGCTACCGGTTCCAAGAGAGACGCGTGGAGATGATATCTTCGGCTCCGGAGGTAGTCGAGAGGGTAGTGTGTAGCCCGTTTGTAATTTGTGTTGTTTGTGATGCATATCAACTGTTTTATGACTGTTTACTCATAACTGTTTGTTCTGTGAGCTGGCCATCGAGCCAGGTTAGTGCGTTTTTGTTTTTAAAAAAAATTACAAACATAACTTACGACGGCTACTGCCCAGAAGCCGTCGTAAGTTAGCCTCTGTTACTTACGACGGTCAGTAAAACCGTCGTAAGTTAGCCTCTGTTAATTACGACGGTCGCCAGAACCGTCGTAAGTAACGTGCCTTGGGCCACCACGTCGCCTGGGCCGTTACTTACGACGGATGCGCGACGCCGTCGTAAGTCAAGTTATTTACGATGGTAGCCATCGTAAGTTAAGTTATTTACGATCAGGTGATTACCTCGACTGTACACCGTCGTAAGTAAAGAAATACCGTCGTAAGTACCTAACCTACGATGGTTTATTACTTAATTACGACAGCCTCAGCCGTCGTAAGTTCGTCGAATCCCTGTAGTGAATTTAAAATGAAACTGGTGCTAGTGGTTTGGGTTTAGGTTAAGCAACATGATCAAGTGATAAGTGCATTTCATCACTTGTGTGTTACTCATCTAAATAGGTTAAACAGAACAGTGGTGATCCAAAACTCCAATGGAGCTGAAAATTTTCTTGGGAGTTCCTTGTCAAAAGGTAATCTGGACCAAAATTTAGAAATTTTCAATGAGTAGATCACTCTGAACAATTCCCTAAGCATTTAGGTAAAAAGGAATTAATTATGAATAAATTTGCACTTTCATGCAAATTTAAGTGAACCACAATTTTAAACATAGCTCAGGGAGCATGCATGAATTTTCCTAGGATTTTCGGAGCTAAGAACTGCCAGAACTGAATTTCCATGTTTTGGAAATTCTCTGAAAATGTTTCATTATTCATTTGAACACAGAAACTTGAAATCAGAATTATCCTAACTAAATCAACTCCAAATGAGATGAAACTTTTTGAGAAGTTCACGAACATCCTAAAGAATATTCTGGCAAAATTTGAGGATTTTTGGATTAACCAAACTCCTTCAAAAATTCTTTTGCTGAAAAGATTTAAAGAATTTTCCAGAATTTAATAATGATTTTCATACAATTGGGTTGCACATTTGGATAGATCTTGCCAAGCTGAGTCTAACCCAATTTGGAGTTTTCTAGCAAAAGTTATGAATTTGTGAAGTTTGGCTATACTCTGAAATTTTCTTTCTATTCAAAATCTTCTGTACAGTAGCTGGACCCGCGGAATTTAAATTCAGCCACTCCGGTGCGAGCCACACCGAGGCCACAGCCTTTTCCCCGTGTGGACACAAAGGATCTCGGTTTCACCGAGGATCCCACAGTGCAATTCATCACACTGACAGGCGGGCCTGGCAACTCCTTCTTCCTCCTCCGGCCGTTTTTCCCGCGCGCGCCTCCCCCTCGCCGGCAGCGGTGCTGGCCTCACCTAACTCAGCTTCCCGGCCGCCTCTCGCCCCGGTACTCGCCGCCCGGGGGTTTTCGGGGATGGGAAAGCCATTGGTGGGGTCGGCCCAAGCTATCTATGGCCGGAACTAGGTCGGTTGTGTGCAAAGGCTTCGGTAAAGCTTCGGCGCCGCGGTCCGACCTCTCTACCCTTCCAACCGCGGTGATACTTGGCCCTAGAGAAGAGCGGCATGAATGCCACAATGCTCGGGAAGGCCTGTACATAGGTTGTCACCGTGCGCCACCGAGGTGCGGTGACATTTGCTCTCGGGAAACCTTAAAATTCATCGTCTTCATGTGTTCTCAAGCTAGGGTTGCGTAGGGGAAACGATGCCTAGCTAGTCTAGTACATAGGTTGTCACCGTGCGCCACTGAGGTGCGGCAACATTTGCTCTCGGGAAACCTTGAAATTCGTCGTCTTCATATGTTCTCAAGCTAGGGTTGTGTAGGGGAAACGATGCCTAGCTAGTCTAGTTCTCGTGTGCCAGCTTTAGGGACTTAAAAAAGAGAATGGAGGTTGAATTCAACGATTTTGTACCGGAAGTCGGGTTAGCACGCGCCGGAAGAAAAACTCCGAATTGGAGCTTGACAATCCTCGGCTTGAGCTGAAACTCGGCGAGGAGCAGCCCGGGTAGTCGGCGCGTCCTTGAGTCCCTTCGGTCGAGCGTGAATCCCCTCGTGTGAGGCTGTCCACGTGGGCTCGGTTCTCGGTTGTTTTAGGTCGCCACCCGGGGAAGCTGTTCTAGTGTGGAGAACGCCGGGAGTTGCAGGTTCGTCGCGCTGAGGAGATGAAGGATGATCAACCTTGCCATTTTTGCGGTTCGGAGGAGTGCTGTGTGCTTGGGTGCACGCTTTCCCGGTTGGAACCGAGGCGGCGGTGAGCTCAGCGGTGATCGTTTGCGAGAACGAAATGAAACACGAGCAGCTCGGTCCAGAGAAGAAAAGATCACGCCGAGGTGCAGAAGACCCACGAGCAGCTCTCCAGCACTGCTCAAGCTTCTGGGAGGTGGCGGCAGTGACCTGCTCGGTGGCGTTCCTCTGTTGCTTGGCGACTTCGAGTGGAAACCCAGAGACAGAGAAGATTTCCTTCAGTTGTAAGTCTTCCCCTCTCAATGACAGGTGGGTCCCACTACTTTTCTCTCCCCCAAAATATCTCCAATTTGGCACATTGCAAATTTCAGTCAAGAAGAGCTGCAATTTGAAAGCCATTTGGCAAATTGACAAGTTTTACCTAAGTTTTAAATTTGAATTCAAATTTCAAGGAAATTCATAAGCCCCTTTGATGTTCATATCAAATCAACTCCAAACTTTCTTAAAATTTGCATTCTCACTAATTCAAACCTGAAGAATTTGAATATGCTCTATGATCTTTGAGTTGGCTAATGCAAATACGAATTTTTAAATAACAGTTTGAATTTCCTTTTTGGAAATGGCCTCCTTTTCTTTGAAGTGAACCATTTAGTTCAAACTTAATTTTAAGTCCTCTTGCACATGACAACAATTACATGTTTAAATAAAAGTTTTTGCAAGTCCCATTTCTTGAATTTAAACTCAACTTTATTCACCACTAAAGTTTTCCATTTACAAGTTTTGGGACTTTTACACTGATCGCCGGTGCCAGCTCCTGCTCGACCTGAGCTGTGTTCAACCGATGTTGCTCCCTCTTATCCCCGCAGCCGAGCCGGCCAGAGGCAGAGCTGATCAGTTCCTTTCTCCCTCGCGCAAGAAACCAACCGTAGCCGCCGCTACTCCTCCGATCCTCGGCCACCCGCCAAGCTTGCGTGTGAGCCTCGGCAAAGCAGCAAAACGGTACCACAGGACTCTCCACAACCTCCTCAAACCATCACCGAGTGAGCTTGTGCTCCCTACACCGAGAAATACTCTTTCCCGCGGCGGCCGATACAAAACTGAGAGGAGTTTCTCTCGTGGGCAGCCTCACCCCGTGCTTGTCACGGCCAAGCAAAGCTACTTCTGGACGTGCAAGGACCTCCTACAGCTCACCTCGGAAGCTTGAGCTGAGAGGTTGAGCGTCGACGGTGAATTTTGCAGTTTGCTTCCAGCCGGTGCAAAGTCAATTTCGGGTAAGGAACTTTAAAATTTCCATTTGGTTCTCGTTTAGATTCCACGAAACTTCACATACAGGAACTAGACTCGATGGCGCATAAGTTAGCTTCACGAAACCTAGCGTGAAAACCCCTGTGCACGGCGTATTTCCAAGTTTTCCGATGGCGGCTTTATCGGGAAGCATCGGGCGCACGGTGAGACCCACCTTGAAGCTATCCCGGGCCTGTTTGCCATCGTGCCAAGCTTCCCGAGCCACCACTGGTGCTGTAGAACCACTCTGCCAAGCTTTTGGCAGGCTAGCACGTCGGAGCGACGTCGCCGAACTCTTCCTGAGACGCTGCACCGTCGCGGGCTCGGTTAGAGCCAACGTCGAGATGGGGAAACCCTCCCAACGTGTTCAGCGCACAAAATTAGGGGCTGGCGGCGAGTTAGAGCATGGGAGTTGACCGGACGATCGAGTTCGGCGGTGCTCCGGCGACCTCGGCGGCGCTACCGCACGGGGGGCGCGAGGTAGACGATGACTGGGGCCGGGCCCGCTGTCAGTGGGAGGAAACCGGCAATCAGATCTCCTGTGGGCGCGGATCAGCTGTGAAAGCACGGGAATTAAATATGTGGCCCCGTGTGGCGCTGTCCCGACACTAGACACGTGTCCCCTGGACCCACTGTCAGTGTTTTGAATTTTTCCACAATTAATTCAAATTCCAGATTTTCCCCAAAATTTAGAAGCGAATAACTTTTGCTAGAAAACTCCAAATTGAGTGAACAAAATTTTGTTGGATTCAGCTCTCTGAGTACTCTCCAACAAATCAAGTTTCACTTTATTAAAATCCTTATTTCTCCAGCATTAATTCTTCAAATTTTAAATTATTTAGAATTTTAACTGGCGAACCCATTGAAGGAAAATTCTGAAATTTTGCTATGATGTTCACCAAAACATCCCTGAGCTACCATAAAAATTTCAGATCCATTTGATCTCATTTGATACACATAATGGTGTGATTAAGAAAACTGTTCCAGAGAAAATGGAAAATGTCCAGAAACATTTTCAGATTTTTCCCTGATATTGTTTAGCTCATATCTGTAGCTAGGCACCTTCAAATTAAGTAAAACCAACTCCATTAGAACCCTCTGAAAATCTAGTTTTCAGAAAGTCATGGCTTGCTCCATGAAAATCCCTAGAACACCCAAGGAGCTCCAATTAAGGCCAAGTACATAATTATTTGTGGAGAGCTCAAATGAGCTTTGCTGCAAATGAAACCTGGCCAAGTATCTGTTTAGGTTATATCCAAACCACAGTAAAAATTTCAGAGTCATTGGGCCTGTCTAGCAAGACTTATAGCTCTCACAAGTTTAAACTTCAATTTAAATGCATTGAAATTGGTACATGTACCGAAGATAGAACAGTACCGAAGACCTGCCGGATATATGGGAACCGGGAAACCGATGTAACTCGGGTAGCTGGGTATTGAGCCGTTGCTTGTCGTCTAGACGGTAGGTTAAGAGCTTGAGGTGTAAATCGGCTGGCGGCACTACGGATGCGCGTGCAGAGACCTCTTGCTCGGGACGATAGGACAGGTTCAATATTTGGTTGATGGGTCAAAGGTGGTTGCGTACGACGTCCGTGATGGTTGCTGTAAGCAACATTGAGTACGGGCGTACGTGATGAGTTATTGGGTAACCTTGCAGGTGTTAATCGATTATAATCACAGTCCCTCATGGTCAGTGATGTAAAAGCCCAAAAAAGTGAAGTGCAAAGAAATGTTCATCACTTCACAACACCACAGCTCTTGTGATGGATAGCTCATGAAAACTTGTGAAGAGCAAGTAAACACCATCAAAAGGGTGATTAGAGGGGAAACAAGCAAGAAGGGTTTAGCTCACCCCTAGACCTTAAATAGTCTTGGGAAGGCTCAGGACTAATTTCATGCAAATTCAATACTTTTTGAGGCACTCTTGGAGACAATTCAAAAAGGGGCCAATTTGAATGCAAATTCAAATTGCATCCACTTTCATCACTTGAGTTCAAAAGTTGACTTCATATTCAAAATCAGCACATTTTTGTGAGTTAGTCCACCAATTTTCATCCCCCTTGGACTTCATCTTGTCGGGAGCCAAATTTGCAATAATTCAAACTAAATTTGGAATTTCAAATTCAAATGTGAAGGGAATTTGGCCGAACCAGTTTCAAACTGATGAATTCAAATTCCTCCTCTGGATTGGTGGCTAAGTTTCCTTTTCAAGTCTGAGTAGTTGTGAGTAGTTGAGATATTTGCACAACAACAGAGAGTATTAGGGGGAGGCAGGGCCCACCTGGCAGCCAAATGCCCTGATCAGGTTGCCCACGGGCTCTGTTCCACGGGAAACCGCAGCGGGCGCCACCCAGCAGCTGCCGAGCGGCCACCGCGACGAGCTAGTATCGTGCTGGAGGCTTGCGCCGCGCTTTTTCCTGCCCACGAAGCCATCTCTTGCAGCTTACACGACAACCGGCTAGCTTTCACACGTGCTCGACTGAAAACGTTCACCTTTCGGTCGCTCCCCTCGGGTCCTCGGTGCGCCGCTGATCCAGGCATCCTCGCGACCGACGATCAACAGCAAAGAGACGCGTCGGAGGCTGCTCTAACTCACGGTGAAAACTCTACCCCCTTTCATGCCCCGTAGGGAAAGAATTTCTACGTTTAGTCCTCAGTGTTCAAAGAACCGAGGTAGCAAAGAATCCAAAATTCGTGGTGATTGGTCCACCACCGCGTAAACCCAGCTAAGCACATGTTCTACACGTCCCCATGGCCACCTAGGATCAAATACCATCGGAAACCATCGAGTCTTGGCGCTGCTATTCAAGTTTTTTGAGCATCCGCTGTTTTAGCCCTAGGTCGACGGTGAGGTCCTAGCTCCGGCCGTTTCCATGGCAAACCAAGTTCATTTTCGTGCTCAGCGTGCCACAGCAGAGCTGTAGGAGCAAACTGTTCCCAAAATAAGGCCCTGAGCAGCTTGGGCGACATCGCCGGAGTGGGGATCGCCGTTGTCACCGACGCAAGCGTGGTTCCAGCCATCGCCGAGCTTCGGTGAGTGCACCAACGTGTTCTCCGAGCAAAGTTGGACACAGGCAGAAAAATCCGTCGAAGGTCATGCGGTGAAATGGACGGCAGCGAGTTCTCCGGCGAAGCACCGCCGCGGGAGTCGCGGGAGATCGCGAGGTAGATGAAGGGAGGCCGGGTCCATCGGTCAGTCCCTGTCCTCTCGCGGGGATCCACTTTGCGGCCGGGATCCGGTGCGGCAGCGTGGGTAAAACCCCGTGGGCTGCGGTGTGGCCGTGATCTCAGTGGGCCGGTTTAAAGCGTGGGGCTCACCCGCAGAGCTTAAACATTTCTGGGATTTTCCAGTTTTAGTTCAAAATTCAAGTGCACACAACTTTTGCTAGGAAGCTCCAAATTTAGTGAATTAAATTTTTGCTGAACTCAGATTTCTGATTACTTTCCTGAAACACAAATTTCAGCTCATGAAACTTAATGGTTTTCCAGAATTAATTCCCTAAAATTTAAACTGTTAGGAATTTTATCTGGAGAATTACTTTATGAAAACTTCTGAAATTTGGCTGAGTGGTTCATTTGAAAATCCTTGAATCACAGTAAAATTTGCAGACCCATCCAAGTTCATTTAGTCCCCCTAATGGTGTGATTAAGTGAACTTCCCTGAGAAAATAGAAAAATGTCCAGAAACATTTTTCAGATTTTCTCAAATCTTGTTTAGGGCCTAACTCCATCTAGAATTCTTCAAATGACATGAAACCAATTCCATTAGAACCATGTCAAATTCTAGTTTCCAGTAAGTAATGGTTGAAGCCATGAAAATCCCTGGAATTCCTTAGAGGCTCTAATATTCACCAAATAGGCTTTTATTTGTACAAAGCTCAAATGAACTTTGTTTCAAATGAAACTTGGTCAAGACTCTGGTTAGGACCCTACCAAGCCGCCATAAAAATTTCAGAACCAAAGGGGAGGGCTAGCTAGGGTTATAGTAATTACTTATTCAGTTCTAAACATTGTATTTGAATTGACATATAGTATCTCGTTGACGTGTAGTCACTGAAGGCGAGGAAACTCCGGAAGTGCTCGACTTCCTTCTTCTGGATGAAGCCCTAACCACTGACAAGCAGCAACAAGGCAAGCCCCGGTTTGCATTAACCCATTTTATAAAGTTTTGCTTTGTTACATACTTAGTGTGCGGTATATAGATGTGCATTAGGTGTAGGATGGATGAGACTCCAAATGCATAACCAGATTTTCCTATAAGAGTGAGGGTAGTGTCTAAGACCTCGAGTAGACAGGCTATGCTTAATGATTCCTAGAACTTTGGTACAAGTCGAGTAGTTGGAATCTACTCGCGAGTTTAGGCTTGGGACACACGGGATTGGTTCAAGTGATGTGAGATCACTTTAGTAATGAAAATGAGACTAGGCAGGGGCTAGGGGTGCAAGAGGAAGTCTTGTGTGCACGGCCCTGTCCGTGTCAATTGAGGGCCGATCCGTGTGCGGCCCACGCTGATCAAGTTTGAACGTACCGAAGGCATATTGGATATATGGGCCCCGGTAAACCGATGTATCCTAAACCTCCGGGCGTCGAGGCACAACGCACCGATTTATAGGTGTAGGCTGAGGGCAGCAAGGTGGAAATCTGCTAACGGGCATAGAGAGATGCTCCGTGTAGGGAACCTCGAGTGAGCGTGCTGTGCAGCTCCACGGGTGGGTGTACGTGACGTGCTCTTCGGGTATCCGTGCAGGTGTATATCGAGTCGATTCGATGTCCCTCGCGGTGAAGAGTACCACTTGGTCACTGAGTCATGATGTAGGTTAAGATATGAAATGTGATGATTCAATATTTCTGTTATGATATAATTGTATTGCTACATGTGTGCCACCAAATATTGCTCACTAAATTTCATATTCATGAACTGTTAACTTGTGGCTAAAAGATGAACTAAGGATGAACTTGTAGGCGTGTCCGTTTGCTGCAATTTTACCATCCCATGTTCGTTGTAAACTGCATGTAGAGTTTCATACCTAGGTGAGTCGGTTAAGTCTTGTTGAGCCATCGTGCTCACGGTTTCTGCTATAAGTGTTTTTCAGGTGAGGAACATCCCACGGACTCGGGGTACGAGTCCACCGGCGAGGTTTACCCTCCGTTGGGGACCATGGCTGAGTGGGAGCCATACACGCCGCGCTGAGCTGAGGAGTGCAGCTAGTGTGGGTTACCCTAGGGATGGGCAACCAACTTTTGCTAGATAGGTGGCGTGAGTTGTATAAACTTAGCTTCCGCTTTTGTAATCCAAATACTAGTTTGTAACTGAAGTCTTGTACTAGTTTGTACATATTCAGTTGGTTTTCTATGTAATACAATATCGTTCTTATGATGTGTGCTGTCGGGTGTCGCATCGTGCGGCACCACCCTCTGTGATCCTGGATGAGCGGATTCCAGTCTGCCACAGGCTGGTATCAGAGCCGCATTGGGGATAGCACGCTAATTAAGGGCTGTATTACGAGAAAACTTAGGTTTACAGTGAGGATTCGCTAGTTTGCCCAAGTAAGGACTATATTAGCATAGTTACTTAAAGTGGAAAGACTAACTTATGTGTTATAATTCTGAATTTTAATTATGTAAAGACGCACCTACGCTCAGGTAAGAATGGTAAGGAACGCTACCGAAAGCGGTTCAACTTCAGTTAGCTCCCCTGACGAGGAACATGGTTCAGGGATAGGTCTCACAGCTTGGTGTGAGACGTCAATATGAAACTCTTGGACTCTTCATGTTCCTGAGTTCATATGAAACGCTGATCCCTAGCGTGCATTAGGCAAGTAAGTGGAGACCCCATCGCGTGGTCAGTAACGCGAGAGTGTGTTCATCTGGAAATAGCCCAGGAGGACATACGCAGCTCTTGCCATCGGCATGCCCTGCAGGGCAGTAGGTGGTATCTGTTGGGGTGATAAAATTCCAAACCGTGACGATCCGTTCGAGCTCTACTCGGGTTCCCCGTCGTGTGGTGTTGATACACGATCACG
Organism: Neostapfia colusana; assembly: GCA_030760725.1. Taxonomy (NCBI): domain Eukaryota; kingdom Viridiplantae; phylum Streptophyta; class Magnoliopsida; order Poales; family Poaceae; genus Neostapfia; species Neostapfia colusana. Next base: position 93,449,882 of record JASWHV010000007.1, on the reverse strand, counting down.
TACCTTGGGACGTGGCTTAACTCAAGGACGGCCGTATGGCAATGATACGGGCGTTTGTATTTACTTTCAAATATGGCCCTGCCTGAAATGGAAAATAACCTTTGAGTGCATCATTATTGGGTGTTCTTCTGCAGGTACTAACCACGTATGTATCCCGTGTAGTATGCGTGTGCGAGAGACCGTTTAGTGCCACAATTGTAACGTATATGCCGGTATAATCCGGTTAGGATTTTCTTTTTGTGAGGAACGTAGTACCGACATATCATAGGCATGTGCATGAAAGATAATAATAACAAGGAATTGAAATCACCAAGTTTCAACATCTAGGACCCTAGTTGGGGAGAAAAAGGTCATAGTTGATCAGTGTAGTTCAAAGAGATTGAAAAACAGAGTGCTCTGTTTGGGCAGCAAGTTTGCTAAACTTTGACAGAGCATAACTCACAGATTATTTACCCAATGGAGGTGTGGGATATATTTCTGGAAAGGTGTTTAAGTTCTCTACAATCTTCTTGCAGACTCCCCTAGCTGAATCACAACTTAAACTGGCTGAAATTACAGATGATTGTAAACTGTCCAGAACCAGGACAGATTTAAAATACTCTCTGGACTGTTCTGTTTTTCAAGTATAACTTCCTGTAGGAAAAATCTAAAATTATCATATGATATACTCTTGGAAAGGGTAGGAGAGGTGTTACATCTTTGTAATTCAAAGTTTCTGAAATTTCAGCACAGAACTCAGTGGAAATTAGAGTTGAAAACAGCAACTTCCAATGGAGGGGCTGTTGAAATTCTCCCAGAAATTATGTTGATTTTGAATTACCATAACTTTTTAACCAAAGCTGATCTGAGGGCAAATAAATACTCGTTGGAAAGATACTGAAGTTAAATTTAACTTTGGTATTCAGCTTGAGTCATGAAAATGCCCAGCACCAGATCAAAATCTGGAATATGTAGAAACTGGTCATTCTGGCAGAGGGATGACAGTTGAACTCATTTGAGAGATTATTGTACCCTAGGGGGTTTAAGTACTTCCAATGGGGTAGAACATACTCATGAATAATTATCTTCAACTAGTGAAAGATTTGAGTGTATGTATTGCTCAAGCTTCTTTTGCTAGAGACCATGTTTGTGTCGTATTGAAGATAAAAGGGTAGTATACGTGATGGCAAAGCGATATTAACGTCTCGTAGTGACCAAACCTAGTTGAGATGAACTTCCAAAGAGGGAGTCCATCAAATTGGATTTAACTAGCTTGTATTTGGTCTGGTAATGGTGTAGCTTGTGCAAAGTTATTACATTATCTGTATACGAGATGTATCGCATGTTTTACTGTCATTATGTTTTACGCCTATTTTATTGGACTGCATGAAGTATGTTGCGGGGCTGATGTTTATTTTCGTATGGTTGCAGATGGTTCGCACTCGGACCACACATGAGATTGGTGGATCTAGCCAGCAGGGGGGTGATGACTCCCAGCCACCTGCCTACGACAGCACCCCGCAGCAACAACCACCACCGCCGCCTCCGCTTACGCTAGCGGATGTGATTCCGGCACTGGTGGGTGGTCGTGAGGAGCAGACCGACCTGCTCCGCACGATCGTGCAGAATACGTCCCAGGCGGGGGGGGGGGGGGGGGGGCGTCAAGAGAGGGGCCTCGTGAGCCCCATGTTGTGACGTACTCGGACTTCATGAGTACGCACCCTCCGGTGTTCACTGAAGCAGCAGAACCCCTGGAGGCTGACAACTGGCTGCGGACAATTCAGTCCAAGTTTGGGCTGCTCCAATGTACGGAGTAGCAGAAGACTCTGTTCGCGGCGCAGCAGCTTCATGGTGCCGCTGCTGCGTGGTGGGCGAATTATGTCGCCTCCAGTCCGGCTGTCCATGCCGTGGAGTGGGAAGAATTCCGGGAGGCGTTCCGCGCCTACCATATCCCTACTGGGATAATGAAGTGGAATTTCCAGGAGTTCTTGGAGCTGAAGCAGGGCGGGAGGAAGGCCCATGACTAATCCCGTGCCTTCAACCATCTGGCACAATATGCGTCGGATTACGTCTCCACCGAGGAGAAGAAACGAGAGCAGTTCTATCGGGGGCTACACCCCGAGATGAAGACGCATCTCGTCCAATGCAATCACGGCACCTTCAACGATCTCGTTAATGCCGCGATCATGTAAGAAGACGGTCAGCGGGATTGGCGGCTGAGCAGCGAAAGTGTAGCACTCCACCCAGCAGTGGGGGTGGAGCTCCCCAGAAGTACCGCATGGTGTATCGGACGCCATCCGGTCAGCAGTGGCATCCACCGGCGCGACCTCAGCAGTTTGGGGGTCGTTCTTTTCAGCCATCCCCATTCTGACCGCCGATGCCACCACCGCGACCGCAACAGCAGCAGCAGACGGTACCCCGTGCATTTCCACCGCCACAATGTGCCCCGGGTTTCCGTCCACCAATCAGCAGAGGACCGCCTCGCTACACATGCTTTACGTGTGGCCAGGCGGGCCATTTCTCGAAGGACTGTCCCCAGGGGCAGCAGAGCATCGGGCAAGCCCAGTTCCAGGGCGGTGCTTGAGGCCGACCTCTGGTCAAGAAGATTGGTCAGCGAACTGGGGGCGTTCGCAACCTCGACATTGAGGACGCCCCAGAGGGAGACAACGTGCTGGCGGGTACGTTCACTCTCAACGATCAGGCAATCATCATATTATTTGATTCGGGTGCAACCCACAACTTTATAAGTGCATCCTATGTGGTTAAGCACCAACTGGAAGCCTTTCCAACCGAGTGTTCTTATATGATCTGCTCACCGGGAGGAAGGATTTCAGCAACTATGATGATCCCGAAAGCACCACTGTGCTTAGGTGGGAAGATATATCCCACCACTATGATTATTCTTGAGGGGCAGAAGATTGATGCAATCTTAGGGATTTCATGGCTAAGCTACCAAGGCACTGTCCTGGAAACATTATCACAGACGGTTCACCTCAACTCCCGACTACACCGTCCGCAGTCCCTCATATTAGACAATCCAGTCCGGGAAGTTTCAGTAATTAATAATACTGAAGCTCTCAAGTTAGAGGACATTCCCGTAGTCCGGGAGTACCCCGACGTGTTCCTGGATGATCTTCCGGGCATGCCACCTGAGCGGTATGTGGAGTTCAAGATTGAGCTTGCACCCGGGACTACGCCCATATCACGGAGGCCATACAAAATGGCTCCAAACGAGCTGGCTGAACTGAAACAACAGCTCAATGATCTGTTGAGCAAAGGTTTCATTAGACCGAGTTCCTCGCCTTGGGGATGCTCGGTGCTGTTCGTAAAGAAGAAGGATGAAACCTTGAGGCTGTGCGTGGATTACCGGCCGCTCAACGCCGTCACCATCAAGAACAAATACCCACTGCCCTGCATTGACATCCTGTTTGATCAACTTGTGGGTGCAAGTGTGTTCTCCAAGATGGACCTTCGCTCTGTATAACATCAAATAAAAATCCGAGCGGAGGATATCCCGAAGACGGCCTTCTCGACGAGATATGGCTTATATGAGTATCTCGTCATGTCTTTTGGTCTCACGAATGCTCCGGCACATTTCATGTATCTCATGAACTCGGTGTTCATGCCGGAGCTGGACAAGTTTGTTTTGGTGTTCATTGATGATATCTTGGTTTACTCCAAGACGAAAGCAGAACATGCCGAACACTTGAGGATCGTTCTTCAACGATTGCGAGACCACAAGCTCTACGCCAAGTTCAGCAAATGTGAGTTTTGGATCAGCCAAGTGCCATTTTTGGGACATATCATCTCAGTGGAAGCCATTGTGGTTGACCCAAGAAAAATTGAACAAGTGCTGAAATGGAAAGCCACTACTTCTGTCCATGAAGTCAGAAGCTTCCTCGGCTTAGCGGGATATTACTGGAGGCTTATTCCAAGCTTCTCCAAGCTTGCTAAGATAATGACAGAATTGCTGAAGAAGGGAATAAAACATGTTTGGAACACGGCATGTGAAGGAGCGTTCCAAGCATTAGTGAAGCATCTCACAACAACCCTGGTCTTAGCTCAACCGGATACAACCCTTCGACGTGTATTGTGATGCGTCTGGCATCGGGCTCGGCTGCGTGTTGATGCAAGAAGGACGTTTGGTCACGTATGGCTCACGCCAACTTCGAAACCATGAGCAGCATTATCCAACTCATGATCTTGAGCTCGCTGCTGTGGTTTTGGCGTTGAAGATGTGGAGGCACTATCTCCTGGGGAATTTGGTGCATCTCTACACTGACCACAAGAGCCTGAAGTATATTTTCACCCAGAAGGAGCTGAATATGAGGCAAAGGAGGTGGTTAGAGCTAATCAAAGACTATGAAATAGAGATTCATTACCACCCCGGCAAGGCGAATATGGTTGCCGACGCGCTGAGTCAGAAATCACATGTCCATAACCTCACCATAGCACCGGTGGAGGAGGAAGATCCGAGTTTATACTTGGTTCCTTATGGATCGCTCTACAACCTTTCCCTCATCCCTACCATTAGGGAGGACATCATTGTAGATCAGAAGGTTGATAAGGGTATGGCACATCTCCGGAGACGGATAGACAACGGGGAAATAAAATGTTTCTGGAAAGATGATGAGGAGACGCTGTGGTTCAATGACTGCATAGTCGTACCCCGGAATATGGAGCTGAGAAAGAAGATTCTTAATGAAGCTCACTTGTCTAAATACTCCATTCATCCGGGCAGCAACAAAATGTACCAAGATTTGAAAAAGAAATTTTGGTGGACACGGATGAAGCGGGAAGTGGCTAAGTACATATCTGAGTGTGATACGTGTAGGCGAGTAAAAGCTGATCATATGAGGAAATCAGGGCTGCTGCAGCCCCTGAAAATTCCAGCATGGAAGTGGGAAGATGTGAGCATGGATTTCATTGTGGGGTTACCCCTAACTTCCAGCAAGCATGATTCCATTTGGGTAATCGTTGATCGATTGACCAAGTCAGCCCACTTCATTCCCGTGCATACACATTTCCATGCCAACAGATATGCGGAGTTGTATATTGCAAGAATCATATGCTTGCATGGAGTACCCAAGACCATAGTCTCAGACCGAGGGGCACTATTTGTATCTCGTTTCTGGGAGCAGTTGCACGCTGCTTTGGGTACTAAGCTGATTAGAAGCTCCACCTATCACCCTCAGACAGATGGGCAAACAGAGAGGGTGAATCAAGTACTAGAAGACATGTTGAGAGCGTGTGCCATCCACCACGGTAGAAACTGGGATGATCATCTACTGTTGGCGGAATTCTCGTACAATAACGGCTATCAAGGGAGTATCAAGATGGCACCCTATGAGGCTCTCTACGGTCGCAAATGCCGCACCCCATTAAACTGGTGCGAGTCCGATGAAAGGGTCACATTCGGGGTTGATGTGGTGAACGACGCCGAAGAGCGCGTTCGGATGATTCAAGCCAACTTGAAGGCCGCTCAATCCCGGCAGAAAAGCTACGCTGATAAGAGGCGTAGACCGCTGCACTTTGACATCGGGGAGCACGTGTACCTCCGTGTATCTACGATGAAAGGCGTGCACCGGTTCGGCGTGAGGGGGAAACTCGCTCCCCGATTCATTGGACCTTATGTCATCACCGAGAAGTGTGGACCAGTGGCGTATAGACTGGAACTGCCGCCATCTGTTGCTGGTGTTCACGATGTTTTCCATGTTTCACAACTGCGAAAATGTCTGAAGCATACGGCTGCTGTTCCCACCGAAGACATCGGCGAGCTGCAACCGGATTTGACGTATGATGAATATCCGGTGGAAATTATTGATGAGAAGGCCCGGACCACACGTAGCCGAACGTTGTGGTTCTACAAAATACTCTGGAGCAACCACACCGCTGAAGAAGTGACGTGGGAGAGCGAGGAGTTTCTTAGCTCAAACTACCCGAAGTTCATGGCGTCTCATCACGGGTGAGTTCTTGTTACATCGCTGTCTCTTCCTTTATAATCTCGGGACGAGATTCTTTTAAGGGGGGAGGGATTTAAAAGCCCAAGAAAGTGAAGTGCAAAGAAATGTTCATCACTTCACAACACCACAGCTCTTGTGATGGATAGGTCATGAAAACTTGTGAAGAGCAAGTAAACACCATCAAAAGGGTGATTAGAGGGGAAAGCCTTAACTTCCAAAAAGTAGGATTTCTACACATAAGCATGAAGGGTTTAGCTCACCCCTAGACCTTAAATAGTCTTGGGAAGGCTCAGGCCAAATTTCATGCAAATCCAATACTTTTGAGGCACTCTTGGAAACAATTCAAAAAGGGCCCAATTTGAATGCAAATTCAAATTGCAGCCACTTTCATCACTTAAGTTCAAAAGTTGACTTCATATTCAAACTCACCACATTTTTCTGAGCTAGTCCACCAATTTTCATCCCCATTGGACTTCATCTTGTCGGGAGCCAAATTTGCAATAATTCAAACTAAATTTGGAATTTCAAATTCAAATGTGAAGGGAATTTGGCCGAACCAGTTTCAAACTGATGAATTCAAATTCCTTCTCTAGATTGGTGGCTAAGTTTCCTTTTCAAGTCTGAGTAGTTGAGATATTTGCACAACAACAGAGAGGATTAGGTGGAGGCAGGGCCCACCTGGCAGCCAAATGCCCTGATCAGGTTGCCCACGGGCTCTGTTCCACGGGAAACCGCAGCGGGCGCCACCCAGCAGCTGCCGAGCGGCCACCGCGACGAGCTGGTGTCGTGCTGGAGGCTTGCGCCGCGCTTTTGCCTGCTCACGAAGCCATATCTCGCAGCTCACACGACAACCGGCTGGCTTTCACATGCGCTCGACCGAAAACGTTCACCTTTCGGCCGCTCCCCTCGGGTCCTCGGTGCGCCGCTGATACAGGCATCCTCGTGACCGACGATCAACAGCAAAGAGATGCGCCGGAGGCTGCTCGAACTCACGGTGAAAATTCTACCCCCTTTCATGCCCTGTAGGGAAAGAATTTACACGTTTAGTCCTCGGTGTTCAAAGAACCGAGCTAGCAAAGAATCCGAAATTCGTGGTGATCGGTCCACCACCGGGTAGACCCAGCTAATCACATGTTCTACACGTCCCCACGGCCACCTAGGATCAAAGACCATCGAAAACCATCGAGTCTAGGCGCTGCTATTCAAGTTTTTCGAGCATCCGCCGTTTTAGCCCTAGGTCGATGGTGAGGTCCTAGCTCCGGCCATTTCCAAGGCAAACCAAGTTCATTTTCGTGCTCAGCATGCCACAGCGGAGCTGTAGGAGCAAACCGTTCCCAAAATAAGGCCCTGAGCAGCCCAGGCGACATCGCTGGAGTGGGGATCGCCGCTGTCACCGACGCAAGCGTGGTTCCGGCCATCGCCGAGCATCGGTGAGTGCACCAACGTGTTCTCCGAGCAAAGTTGGGCACAGGCGGCGAAATCCGTCGAATGTCATGCGGTGAAATGGCCGGCGGCGAGTTCTCCGGCGAAGCACCGCCGCGGGAGTCGCGGGAGATCGCCAGGTAGATGAAGGGAGGCCGGGTCCACCGGTCAGTCCCTGTTCTCTCGCGGGGATCCACTTTGCGGCCGGGATCCGGTGTGGCAGCGCGGGTAAAACCCCGTCGGCTGCGGTGTGGCCGTGATCTCAGTGGGCCAGTTTAAAGAGTGGGGACCACCCGCGGAGTTTAAACATTTCTGGGATTTTCCAGTTTTAGTTCAAACTTCAAATGCACACAACTTTTGCTAGGAAGCTCCAAATTTAGTGAACTAAATTCTGAGTACGTTCAAGCAACACAAATTTCAGCTCATGAAACTTAATGGTTTTCCAGAATTAATTCCCTAAAATTTAAACTGTTAGGAATTTTATCTGGAGAATTACTTTATGAAAAATTCTAAAATTTGGCTGAGAGGTTAATTGGAAAGTCCTTGAATCACAGTAAAATTTGCAGACCCATCCAAGTTCATTTAGTCCCCTAATGGTGTGATTAAGTGAACTGCCCTGAGAAAATAGAAAAATGTCCAGAAACATTTTTCAGATTTTCTCAATTCTTGTTTAGGGCCTAACTCCATCTAGAATTCTTCAAATGACACGAAACCAATTCCATTAGAACCATCTCAAATTCTAGTTTCCAGTAAGTAATGGTTGAAGCCATGAAAATCCCTGGAATTCCTTAGAGGCTCTAATATTGACCAAATAGGCTTTTATTTGTACAAAGCTCGAATGAACTTTGTTTCAAATGAAACTTGGTCAAGACTCTGGTTAGGACCCTACCAAGCCGCCATAAAAATTTCAGAACCAAAGGGGAGGGCTAGCTAGGGTTATAGTAATTACTTATTCAGTTCTAAACATTGCATTTGAATTGACATATAGTATCTCGTTGACGTGTAGTCGCTGAAGGCGAGGAAACTCCGGAAGTGCTCGACTTCCTTCTTCCGGACGAAGCCCTAACCACTGACCAGCAGCAACAAGGCAAGCCCCGGTTTACATTAACTATTTTATAAAGTTTTGCTTTGTTACATACTTAGTGTGAGGTATATAGATGTGCATTAGGTGTAGGATGGATGAGACCCCAAATGCATAACCAGATTTTCCTATAAGAGTGAGGGTAGTGTCTAAGACCTCGAGTAGACAGGCTATGCTTAATGATGCCTAGAACTTTGGTACAAGTCGAGTAGTTAGAATCTACTCGCGAGTTTAGGCTTGGGACACACGGGATTGGTTCGAGTGATGTGAGATCACTTTAGTAATGAAAATGAGACTAGGCAGGGGCTCGGGGCGCAGCAAGAGGAAGTCTTGTGTGCGCGGCCCTGTCCGTGTCGATTGAGGACCGATCTGTGTGCGGCCCACGCTGATCAAGTTTGAATGTACCGAAGGCATATCGGATATATGGGCCCCGGTAAACCGATGTATCCTAAACCTCCGGGCGTCGAGGCATAACGCACTGATTTATAGGTGTAGGCTGAGGGCAGCAAGGTGGAAATCTGCTAACGGGCATAGAGAGATGCTCCGTGTAGGGAACCTCCTGCTCGTTTCGGTGCGACTGGTTCGACGTTTGGGCTGTTGGGTGAAAGGTTGTCCCGTACGACATCGAGTGAGTGTGCTGTGCAGCTCCACGGGTGGGCGTACGTGACGTGCTCTTCGGGTATCCCTGCAGGTGTATATCGAGTCGATTCGCCATCCCTCTCGGTGAAGAGTGCCACTTGGTCACTGAGTCGTGACGTAGGTTAAGATATGAAATGTGATGATTCAATATTGCTGTTATGATATAATTGTATTGCTACATGTGTGCCACCAAATATTGCTCACTAAATTTCATATTCATGAACTGTTAACTTGTGTGTGGCGGACCGGAATCCGCTCATCCAGGATCGCAGAGGGTGGTGCCACGCGATGCGACACCCAACAGCACACGTCATAAGAACACATTATATTACATGGGAAAACATACTGAATGTACAAAGTAGTACACTTCTCAGTTACAAACTAGGGTCTTTATTACACAGCGGAAGTTTCTTTTGTACAACTCACGGCCGCCTATCTAGCAAAAGTCGGTTGCCCAGCCCTAGGGCACCCCACACTAGCTGCACGTCTCAGCTCAGCGCGGCGTGTACGGCTCCCACCCAGCCGTGGTCCCCGACGGAGGGTAACCCTCGCCGGTGGACTCGTACTCCGAGTCCGTGGGTGGCTCCTCACCTGAAAAACACTTAAGCAGCAACCGTGAGCACAAAGGCTCAGCAAGGCTTAACCGACTCACCTAAGCATGAAACTCTACATGAGGTGTACCATGACATAGGATAGCAATGTTGCCGCAAATGGACACGCCTACAAGTTCATCCTTAGTTCATCTTTTAGCAACAAGTTAACGGTTCATGAAGCTGAAATTTAGTGACCATTATTTGTTGGCACACATGTAGCAATACAATTATATCATAACAGCAATATGGAATCATAAAATTTCATTCATTAGTCTACGTTATGACACAGTGAACAAGCGGTACTCGTCACTGCAAGGGACGGTGAATCGACTCGATATACACCTGCAGGGAAACCCAAAGAGCACGTCACGTACGCCCACCCGTGGAGCTGCACAGCACGCTCACTCGATGTCGTACGGGACAACCTTTCACCCAACAGCCCAAACGTCGAACCGGTTGCACCGAAACGAGTAGGAGGTTCCCCACACGGAGCATCTCTCTATGCCCGTTGGCAGATTTCCACCTTGCTTCCCTCAGCCTACACCTATAAATCGGTGCGTTATGCCTCGACGCCCGGAGGTTTAGGCTACATCGGTTTATCGGGGCCCATATATCCGATATGCCTTCGGTACGTTCAATACTTGTTCAGCAGGGCCGCACACGGATCGGTCCTCAATCGACACGGGCATGGCCGCGCACACAAGACTCCCTCTTGCTGCGCCCTAGCCCCTGCCTAGTCTCATTTTCATTACTAAAGTGATCTCACATCACTCAACCGAACCCGTGTGTCCCAAGCCTATCTCACGAGTAGATTCCAACTACCCGACTTGTACCAAAGCCCTATGAATCTTTAAGCATAGCCATTCTACTCGAGGTCTTAGACACTACCCTCACTCTTTTAGGAACCTTTGGTTATGCAAGTGGGGTTCCATTCATCCTACACCTAATGCACAATCATACTTCACATGATTCATGTAAACAAAGTAAAACATATAAAAGGGTTAATGCAAACCCGGGCTTGCCTTGTTGCTGCTGGTCAGGGGTTAGTTCTTTGTCCCGAAGAAGGAAGTCCAGCACTTCCGGAGTCTCTTCTTCAGTGACTACACGTGTAATGAAATACGACATGTAAATTTAAATGCAATGTGTAAACGTGAATACTTAACTATCCATAACTATAGCTAGCCCTCCCCTTTGGTTCTGAAATTTTTATGGTGGCTTGGTAGGGTCTTAACCAGAGTATTGACCCAGTTTCATTTGAAACAAAGTTCATTTGAACCTTGTACAAATAGAAGCCCATTTGGTCAATATTTGAGCCTCTATATAATTTCAGGGGTTTTCATGGCTCCAACCATTACTTTATGGAAACTAGAATTTAGGATGGTTCTAATGGAGTTGGTTTCATGTCATTTGAAGAATTCTACAGAAAGTTATGCCCTAATTAAGATTTGAGAAAATCTGAAAAATGTTTCTGTACATTTTTCTATTTTCTCAGGGCAGTCCTCTTAATCACCCCATTAGGGTAATTAAATGGACTTGGATGAGTCTGAAAATTTTAATGGGATTCAGGGATTTTCCAGTGAACCTCTCAGCCAAATTTCAGAATTTTTCATAAAGTAGTTCTCCAGATAAAATTCCCAACAGTTTAAACTTTAGGGATTTAATGGGATTTAATTCTGGAAAACTATTCACTTTCATGAGCTGAATTTGGTATTGTTGGAAAGTACTCAGAATTCTGAGTTCAGCAAAATTTGGTTCATCGAATTTGGAGTTTCCTAGCAAAAGTTCTATGCATTTGAAGTTTGAACTAAAACTGGAAATTCGAATAAAGTTTAAACTCTGCGGATGGGGTCCCCCGGCTACCTGTCAGCTTCTTAGCTAACCCACACCGGAGCCTGCAGAATCACCCGCGCAGCCACACGGGATCCCTGTGCCGCAGCACATCCCGCGCGCTCTCAGCAGAGACTGACACGCGGGGCCCGCAAGGTTTCTTCAACCTCGCGACGCCCGCGCGCTCCCGCCGCCGGGCTCGCCGGAGCTCTTGCCGGAGAGGGGTTCCGGCCCTCGGAACTTGCCGATTCTCGCCGCCTGTGCCTATCTCGGCCTGGGAACACGGTGGTGCCCTCACCAAAGCGTGACAACGGCCGGAACAGGGCTCCCGACGGCAACAGCGGCCGGGAGCTCACCGGCGACGTCGAACTCGACATCCCCTACACCTTTTTCGACGCGGTTTGCTCGGGGAGCTCCGCTGACACCCGCTGATCACAGATATGGGCACCGATCTCTGTGAAAACAGCTGCAACTACGACCTCACCGGTGACCTAGACCGGAAATCGGCGCCGATGCAAAAAGCTCGAAGAAATCGCCCCTACTCGATGAAATTCGATGATTTCTGATCCCAGAGACGCGTGGGCAAGTCTAGATCATGTCTTTAGCTTGGCCCAAGGGGTGGTGGATTACTTGCTCTGAATTTCTGGATTTCTCACGGTTCGGTTCTAAACACCCCGACGCGCTAATCCCTCAAATACTTTGCCGATCATGCGAGAGAGAGAGCGAGGTCGGTACGGTTGTGATCAGTACCTCGAGGCGGTTCTTTCTTGTGTTGCTCGCCGGGCACGAGAGCGCCTGTGCTGGCTGGACGCCGGTGATCAGTGAGGTCGGCGTTCTGTGCTCGCGCGGAACCGAGAAAGAAGCTCGGTTGGGGGTGGTTCTTGTTTGGGAAACAGGAGGAAGGGCGGCGTGGGCTGTGTGCTGGCCTTTGAGCCGCGGTTTTTGCACCGTGAGGTGGCCGTTTGCTGCCTCGGTGGCTCGCCGCCGCTCCCTTGCCTTGCGCGCGAAGCCGAGACCCGGCTGCAACAACCGACTGAGTACTCGTGTGTGCAGCTGACATGTGGGCCTCCCCTTTTCTTCTTTTTCCAAGTTTCTTTTCTGGTTTTTGCTAATTATCCCACCAGCTACTCACAATTTAATGTGAGACTTAGCCCCCAAGTTTTGGTTCAAAATTTAAGTTCTCCAATTTGAAATTTGGTTGGTCCAAATTGCTTCCTATTTAAACTGAATTTCAAATTCAGTTTTTGAATTATTGCAAATTTGGCTCCCGACAAGATGAACTCCAATAAAGATGAAAATTGGTGGGCTTACTCAGAAAAATGTGCTGAGTTTGAATATGAAGCTAACTTTTGAATTTGGGTGATGAAAGTTGCTGCAATTTGAATTTACATTCAAATTGGCCTCTTTTTCAAATACCTCCAAAAGTGCCTCAAAAAGTGTTGGATTTACATGAAACTTGGACTGAACTTTCCCAAGACTTTTTAAGTTCTAGGGGTGAGCTCAACCTCTTATTTTCATGTGTAGAAATCCTACTTTGTGAAAGTGTAGGCTTTCCCCTCTGATCCCTCTTTTGATGGAGGTTACTTGCTCTTCACACTTTTTCACAATCTATCCACAACAAAACTGTGGTGTTATGAGGTGATAAAAAGTTTTTGCAAGTCCCTTTTCTTGGGCTTTTACATCCCTCCCCCCTTAAAAGAATCTTGTCCCGAGATTACAAAAGAAGAGATAGCGATGTAATAGGGACTTACCCGTGTTGAGAAGCCATGAACTCCGGGTAATTTGAGCGAAGGAATTTCTCGCTCTCCCACGTCGCTTCTTCGGCGGTGTGGTTGCTCCAGAGTATCTTGTAGAACCACAACGTTCTGCTATGCGTGGTTCGGGCTTTCTCATCAAGAATTTCCACCGGATATTCATCATAGGTCAAATCCGGTTTCAGCTCGCCGATGTCTTCGGTAGGAACAGCAGCCGTATGCTTCAAACATTTTCGCAGTTGCGAAACATGGAAAACATCATGGACACCAGCCAGAGTTGCCGGTAGCTCCAATCGATACGCTGCTGGTCCACACTTCTCGGTGATAGCGTAGGGTCCAATTAAACGGGGAGCGAGCTTCCCCTTCACACCGAACCGGTGCACGCATTTCATTGGAGACACGCGAAGGTACACGTGTTCCCCAACATCAAAGTGCAACGGTCTACGCCTCTTATCAGCGTAGCTCTTCTGCCGGGATTGAGCGGCCTTCAAGTTAGCTTGAATCGTCCGAACGCGCTCTTCGGCGTCGTTCACCACATCAACCCCGAATGTGACCCTCTCACCGGACTCGCACCAGTTTAATGGGGTGCGGCATTTACGACCGTAGAGAGCTTCGTAGGGTGCCATCTTGATACTCACCTGATAGCCGTTGTTGTACGAGAATTCCGCCAATGGTAGGTAATCATCCCAGTTCCTACCATGGTGGATGGTACATGCTCTCAACATGTCTTCTAGAACCTGATTCACCCTCTCTGTTTGGCCATCTGTCTGAGGGTGGTAAGCGGAGCTCCTGATCAACTTAGTACCCAATGCAGCGTGTAGCTGCTCCCAAAAGCGAGATACAAATAATGCACCTCGATCTGAGACGATGGTCTTGGGTACCCCGTATAGGCACAGAATCTTCGCTATGTACAGCTCCGCATATTTGCCGGCATTGTAACGTGTATTCACTGGGATGAAGTGAGCCGTCTTGGTTAACCGATCAACGATTACCCAAATGGAATCATGTTTGTTGGCAGTTAGGGGCAATCCTACAATGAAATCCATGCTCACGTCTTCCCATTTCCATGCCGGAATCTTCAGGGGTTGCAACAGCCCTGATTTCTTCATGTGATCAGCTTTCACTCGTCGGCACGTATCACACTCGGATACGTACTTCGCTACCTCCCGCTTCATCCGTGTCCACCAAAATTTCTTCTTCAAATCTTGGTACATTTTGTTGCTGCCCGGATGAATGGAGTATTTGGACAAGTGAGCTTCATCGAGGATCTTTTTCCTCAACTCCATATCTCGGGGTACGACTATGCGGTCATTGAACCATAGAGTCCCCTCATCATCCTTCCGGAAACACTTGATCTCTCCATTGGCTATCCGTCTCCGGAGATGTGCCATGCCTTTGTCATTTTTCTGAGCTGCAATGATGTCCTCCCTAATAGTAGGGATGAGGGCAAGGTTGTACAGCGATCCATAAGGAACCAAGTATAAACTTGGCTCTTCCTCCTCCACCGGTGTAATGGTGAGGTGATGGACATGTGATTTCCGACTCAGCGCATCGGCAACCACATTCGCCTTGCCGGGGTGGTAGTGGATCTCAATTTCATAGTCCTTGATTAATTCTAACCACCTCCTTTGCCTCATATTCAGCTCCTTCTGGGTGAAAATATATTTCAAGCTCTTGTGGTCGGTGTAGAGGTGCACCAAATTCCCCAGGAGATAGTGTCTCCACATTTTTAGCGCCAAAACCACTGCAGCAAGCTCAAGATCATGAGTCGGATAATGCTGCTCATGGTTCCGAAGTTGGCGTGAGCCATAAGCGACCACACGTCCTTCCTGCATCAATACGCAGCCAAGCCCAATACCGGACGCGTCACAATACACGTCGAAGGGCTTTGTTGTATCCGGCTGAGCTAAGACCGGGGCTGTGGTGAGATGCTTCACCAATGTTTGGAATGCTCCTTCACACGCCGTGTTCCAAACATATTTCGTCCCTTTCTTCAGCAATTCTGTCATCAGCTTAGCGAGCTTGGAGAAGCTTGGAATGAATCTCCGATAGTATCCCGCTAACCCGAGGAAGCTTCTGACTTCATGGACTGAAGTGGGAGCTTTCCATTTCAGCACTTGATCTATTTTGCTTGGGTCGACCACAATGCCTTCTGCTGAGATGATATGTCCCAAGAATGGCACTTGGCTGATCCAAAACTCGCATTTACTGAACTTGACGTAGAGCTTGTGGTCTCACAATCGTTGAAGAACGATCCGCAAGTGTTCGGCATGTTCGGCTTCTGTCTTGGAATAAACCAAGATATCGTCGATGAACACTACCACAAACTTGTCCAGCTCCGGCATGAACACCGAGTTCATGAGATACATGAAATGGGCTGGAGCGTTTGTGAGACCAAATGACATGACGAGATATTCATATAATCCGTATCTCGTCGAGAAGGCCGTCTTGGGGATATCCTCTGCCCGGATCTTTATCTGATGATATCCAGAGCGAAGGTCCATCTTGGAGAACACACTTGCCCCCACAAGTTGATCAAACAATATGTCAATGCGGGGCAGTGGGTACTTTTTCTTGATGGTGACGGCGTTGAGCGGCCGGTAATCCACACACAGCCTCAGGGTTTCATACTTCTTCTTCACGAACAGCGCCGAGCATCCCCAAGGCGAGGAACTCGGCCTAATGAAACCCTTGCTCAACAGATCATTGAGCTGTTCCTTCAGTTCCGCCAGCTCATTTGGAGCCATCTTGTATGGTCTCCGTGATATGGGCGTAGTCCCGGGTGCAAGTTCAATCTTGAACTCGACATCCCGCTCAGGTTGCATGCCCGGAAGATCATCCGGGAACACGTCGGGGTACTCCTGGACTACGGGGATGTCCTCCAACTTTAGAGCTTCAGTATTGTTGATCACTGAAACTTCCCGGACTGGATTATCTAATAGGAGGGACTGCGGACGGTGTAATGGAGAGTTGAGGCGAACCGTCCATACTAGAGTTTCCAGGACAGCGCCATGGTAGCTTATCCATGACATTCCCAAGATTGCATCAATCTTCTGCCCCTCAAGGATAATCATAGTGGTGGGATATATCTTCCCACCTAAGCACAGTGGTGCTTTTGGAACCATCATCGTTGCTGAAATCTTTCCTCCCGGTGAGCAGATCATATACGAACACTCGGTTGGAAAAGACTTCCAGCTGATGCTTCCACATACGATGCACTTATGAAGTTGTGGGTTGCACCAGAATCGAACAATATGACAATGGCTTGATGGTTGAGAGTAAAAGTACCCGCCAGCACATTCTCTCCCTCTGGGGCGTCCTCATTGTCGAGGTTGCGGACGCCCCCAGTCCGCTGACCAACCTTCTTCACCGGAGGTCGGCCTCGAGCACCGCCCAGGAACTGGGCTTGCCCGCTGCTCTGCTGCCCCTGGGGACAGTCCTTCGCGAAGTGGCCCGCCTGGCCACACGTGAAGCAGGTGAAACGGGGCGGTCCCCCGCTGATCGGTGGACGGAAACCCGGAGCGCGTTGTGGCGGTGGAAACGCCCGGGATACCGTCTGCTGCTGCTGCTGCTGCTGTCTTGGTGGCGGCATCGGCGGACGGAACGGAGGTGCCTGAAAGGGACGTCCCCCGAACTGTTGAGGCCGCGCCGGTGGTCGCCACTGCTGCCCGGATGGTGTCCGATACACCATACGGTACTTCTGGTGAGCGCCACTACCACCGCTGGGTGGAGCGCTGCGCTTCCGCTGCTCAGCTGCCAACTCCCGCTGAGCATCCTCTTGCATAATCGCGGCATTGACTAGGTCGTTGAATGTGCCGCGATTCCACTGAACGAGATGGGTCTTCATTTTGGGGTGTAACCTCTGATAGAAATGTTCCCACTTCTTCTCTTCAGTGGATGTATAGTCTGACGCGTACTGCGCCAGATGGTTGAAGGCACGGGAGTAGTCGTGGGCACTCCTCCCGCCCTGCTTTAGTTCCAAAAATTCTTGGAATTTCCTCTTCATGATCCCGGGAGGAATGTGATAGGCGCGGAACGCCTCCTGGAATTCTTGCCATTCCACGGCATGGCCAGCCGGACGTGAGGCGACATAGTTCGCCCACCACGCACCAGCGGCACCGTGGAGTTGCTGCGCTGCGAACAGAGCCTTCTGCCGCTCCGTACATTGGAGCAGCCCGAACTTGGACTCGATGGTCCGCAGCCAGTTGTCCGCCTCCAGTGGTTCTTTGGCTTCGGTGAACACTGGAGGGTGCGTACTCATGAAATCTGAGTACGACACTTCCCGGGGCTCACGAGGCCCTCTATCTTGACGTCCCCCCGCCTGGGACGTATTCTGCACGATCGTGCGGAGCAGGTCGGTCTGCTCCTCACGACCTCCCACCAGTGCCGCTATCACATCCGCTAGAGTAAGCGGAGGCGGCGGTGGTGGCTGCTGCTGCGGGGTGCTGTCGTAGGCCGGTGGCTGGGAGTCATCGCCTCCCCCTTGGCTAGAGCCACCCACCTCGTGCGTGGTCCTAGTGCAAACCATCTGCAACCATACGACAATAACATCAGTCCCGCAATAGATTGCATGCAGTCCAATAACACTAGGCGTAACAACATAATGACAATAAAACATGCGATACATCTCGTAAGTAGATAATGTAATAACTTTGCACAAGCTACACCATTACCAGACCAAACACAAGTTAGTTTAATCCAACTTGATGAACCTCCACTTTGGAAGCTCACCATAACTAGGTTTGGTCACTACGAGATATTACTATCACTTTGTCATCACGTATACCACCCTTAGGGTACAACACCCTCTCCAATGAGTTCAACTGTCATTCTTCTGTCAGAATGACTAGTTTCTACCTATTCCAAGTTTTGATCTGGTTCTGGGCATTTTCATGACTCAAGCGGAATACCAAAGTTAAAGTTAACTTCAGTATCTTTCCAACGAGTATTCATTTGCCCCCAGATCAGCTTTGGTTAAAAAGTTATGCTAATTCAAAGTCAGCAGAATTTCTGGAAGAATTTTAACAGCACCTCCCTTCGAAAGTTGCTGTTTTCAACTCCGGTTTCCACTGAAATCTGTGCTGAAATTTCAGAATCTTTGAATTGCAAAGATGTCACACATCTTCTACCCTTTCTAAAGATGTATCATATGACAGTTTTAGATTTTTCTACTGGGAGTTATGTTTGAAAAACAGAACAGTTCAGAGAATGTTTTACTCTGTCCTGGTTCTGGACAGCTTACATTTCTCTGGGATTTAAGCCATCTTAAGGTGTGTTTCAGCTCTGGAAGTCTACAACAAAGTTGTAGGGTACTCCAATACCTTTCCAGAACTATGTACCAAACCTCCATGGGCTAAAAGACCTGTGAGTTATGTCTTGTTGAAGTTCAGTAACTTGCTGCCCCAAAACAGAGCACTCTGCTTTTCAGTCTTTTGGAACTACACTCCAACACTAACCAATTTGTCCACCCAACCAGGGTTCTAAATGTTGAACCTAATGATTTTAATTCCTTGTTATAATTATTCTCATGCATATGCCTACCATATCTCGGTACTACGTTCCTCACCAAAGAAAATCCTAACCGGATTATACCGGCATATACGTCTCAAATGTGGCACTAAACGGTCTCTCGCACACGTTTTCTACACGGATACATACGTGGTTAGTACCTGCAGAAAACCATACAATAATGATGCACTCAAAGGTTGTTCATTTCAGGCAGTTCCATATTTAAAAGTAAATACAAACGCCTGTATCATTGTCATACGGCCGTCCTTGAGTTAAGTCACGTCTCAAGGTACGTGATCGTGTTTCAACACCACACGACGGGGAACCCGAGTAGGTCATGAACGGGTCGTCACAGTTGGGAATGTTATCAACCCAACAGATACCACCTACTGCCCTGCAGGGCACGCCGATGGCAAGCGCTGCGTATGTCCTCCTGGGCTATTTCCAGATGAACACACTCTCGCGTTACTGACCACGCGATGGGGTCTCCACTTACTTGCCTAATGCACGCTAGGGATCAGCGTTTCATATGAACTCAGGAACATGAAGAGTTCAAGAGGTCCATATTGACGTCTCACACCAAGCTGCGAGACTTATCCCTGAACCACGTTCCTCGTCAGGGAGAGCTAACCGAAATTGAACCGCTTTTGGTGGCGTTCCTTACCATACTTACCAGAGCGTAGGTGCGTCGTTACATAATTAAAAATTCAGAATTATAACACATAGGTTAGTCTTTGCCACTTTAAGTAACTATGCTAGTATAGTCCTTACTTGGACAAACTACCGATTCCTCACCGTAAACCTAAGTTTTCCCATAATACAGTCCTTAAGTACTGTGATATCCCCTATGCATCTCTGATACCAGGCTGTGGCGGACCGGAATCCGCTCATCCAGGATCGCAGAGGGTGGTGCCGCGCGATGCGACACCCGACAGCACACGTCATAAGAACACATTATATTACATGGGGAAACATACTGAATGTACAAAGTAGTACACTTCTCAGTTACAAACTAGGGTTTTTATTACACAGCGGAAGTTTCTTTTGTACAACTCACGGCCGCCTATCTAGCAAAAGTCGGTTGCCCAGCCCTAGGGCACCCCACACTAGCTGCACGTCTCAGCTCAGCGCGGCGTGTACGGCTCCCACTCAGCCGTGGTCCCTGATGGAGGGTAACCCTCGCTGGTGGACTCCTACTCCGAGTCCGTGGGTGGCTCCTCACCTGAAAAACACTTAAGCAGCAACCGTGAGCACGAAGGCTCAGCAAGGCTTAACCGACTCACCTAAGCATGAAACTCTACATGAGGTGTACCATGACATAGGATAGCAATGTTGCCGCAAATGGACACGTCTACAAGTTCATCCTTAGTTCATCTTTTAGCAACAAGTTAACGGTTCATAAAAGCTGAAATTTAGTGAGCAATATTTGGTGGCACACATGTAGCAATACAGTTATTTCATAACAACAATATGGAATCATAACATTTCATTCATTAGTCTATGTTACGATGCAGTGAACAAGCGGTACTCGTCACCGTGAGGGACGGCGAATCGACTAGATGTACACCTGCAGGGAAACCCAAAGAGCACGTCACGTACGCCCATCCGTGGAGCTGCACAGCACGCTCACTCGATGTCGTACGGGACAACCTTTCACATAACAGCCCAAACATCGAACCGGTCGCACCGAAACGAGCAGGAGGTTCCCCACACGGAGCATCTCTCTATGCCCGTTGGCAGATTTCCACCTTGCTGCCCTCAACCTACACCTATAAATCGGTGTGCTATGCCTCGACGCCCGGAGGTTCAGGCTACATCGGTTTATCGGGGCCCATATATCCGATATGCCTTCGGTACGTTCAATACTTGTTCAGCAGGGCCGCACACGGATCGGTCCTCAATCGACACGGGCAGGGCCGCGCACACAAGACTCTCTCTTGCTGCGCCCTAGCCCCTGCCTAGTCTCATTTTCATTACTAAAGTGATCTCACATCACTCAACCGAACCCGTGTGTCCCAAGCCTATCTCGCGAGTAGATTCCAACTACTCGACTTGTACCGAAGCCCTATGAATCTTTAAGCAAAGCCTTTCTACTCGAGGTCTTAGACACTACCCTCACTCTTTTAGGAACCTTTGGTTATGCAAGTGGGGTTCCATTCATCATACACCTAATGCACAATCATACTTCACATGACTCATGTAAACAAAGTAAAACTTATAAAAGGGTTAATGCAAACTGGGGCTTGCCTTGTTGCTGCTGGTCAGGGGTTAGTTCTTCGTCCGGAAGAAGGAAGTCCAGCACTTCCGGAGTCTTTTCTTCAGTGACTACACGTGTAATGAAATACGACATGTAAATTTAAATGCAATGTGTAAACGTGAATACTTAACTATCCATAACTCTTGCTAGCCCTCCCCTTTGGTTCTGAAATTTTTATGGTGGCTTGGTAGGGTCTTAACAAGAGTCTTGAGCCAGTTTCATTTGAAACAAAGTTCATTTGAACCTTGTACAAATAGAAGCCCATTTGGTCAATATTTGAGCCTCTAAATAATTTCAGGGGTTTTCATGGCTCCAACCATTACTTTCTGGAAACTAGAATTTAGGATGGTTCTAATGGAGTTGGTTTCATGTCATTTGAAGAATTCTACAGAAAGTTATGCCCTAATTAAGATTTGAGAAAATCTGAAAAATGTTTCTGTACATTTTTCTATTTTCTCAGGGCAGTCCTCTTAATCACCCCATTAGGGTAATTAAATTGACTTCGATGAGTCTGAAAATTTTAATGGGATTCAGGGATTTTCAAATGAACCTCTCAGCCAAATTTCAGAATTTTTCATAAAGTAGTTCTCCAGATAAAATTCCCAACATTTTAAACTTTAGGGATTTAATTATGAAAAACTATTCACTTTCATGAGCTGAATTTGGTATTGCTGGAAAGTACTCAGAATTCTGGGTTCAGAAAAATTTGGTTCATCGAATTTGGAGTTTCCTAGCAAAAGTTCTATGCATTTGAAGTTTGAACTAAAACTGGAAATTCGAATAAAGTTTAAACTCTGCGGGTGGGGTCCCCCGGCTACGTGTCAGCTTCGCAGCTAACCCACACCGGAGCCCGCAGAATCACCCGCGCAGCCACACAGGATCCCGGTGCCGCAGCACATCCCGCGCGCTCTCAGCAGAGACTGACACGCGGGGCCCGCAAGGTTTCTTCAACCTCGCGACGCCCGCGCGCTCCCGCCGCCGGGCTCGCCGGAGCTCTCGCGGAGAGGGGTTCCGGCCCTCGGAACTTGTCGATTCTCACCGCCTGTGCCTATCTCGGCCTGGGGAACACGGTGGTGCCCTCACCAAAGCGTGACAACGGCCGGAACAGGGCTCCCGACGGCAACAGCGGCCGGGAGCTCACCGGCGACGTCGAACTCGGCATCCCCTACACCTTTTTCGACGCGGTTTGCTCGGGGAGCTCCGCTGACACCCGCTGATCACGGATATGGGCACCGATCTCTGTGAAAACAGCTGCAACTACGACCTCACCGGTGACCTAGACCGGAAATCGGCGCCGATGCAAAAAGCTCGAAGAACATCGCCCCTACTCGATGAAATTCGATGATTTCTGATCCCAGAGACGCGTGGGCAAGTCTAGATCATGTCTTTAGCTCGGGCCAAGGGGTGGTGGCTTACTTGCTCCGAATTTCTGGATTTCTCACGGTTCGGTTCTAAACACCCCGACGCGCTAATCCCTCAAATACTTTGCCGATCGTGCGAGAGAGAGAGCGAGGTCAGTACGGTTGTGATCAGTACCTCGAGGCGGTTCTTTCTTGTGTTGCTCGCCGGGCACGAGAGCGCCTGTGCTGGCCGGACGCCGGCGATCAGTGAGGTCGGCGTTCTGTGCTCGCGCGGAACCGAGTAAGAAGCTCGGTCGGGGGTGGTTCTTGTTTGGGAAACAGGAGGAAGGGCGGCGTGGGCTGTGTGCTGGCCTTTGAGCCGCGGTTTTTGCACCGTGAGGTGGCCGTTTGCTGCCTCGGTGGCTCGCCGCCGCTCCCTTGCCTTGCGCGTGAAGCCGAGACCCGGCTGCAACAACCGACTGAGTACTCATGTGTGCAGCTGACATCTGGGCCTCCCCTTTTCTTCTTTTTCCAAATTTCTTTTCTGGTTTTTGCTAATTATCCCACCAGCTACTCACAATTTAATGTGAGACTTAGCCCCCAAGTTTTGGTTCAAAGTTTAAGTTCTCCAATTTGAAATTTGGTTGGTCCAAATTGCTTCCTATTTAAACTGAATTTCAAATTCAGTTTTTGAATTATTGCAAATTTGGCTCCCGACAAGATGAACTCCAATAAAGATGAAAATTGGTGGGCTTACTCAGAAAAATGTGCTAAGTTTGAATATGAAGCTAACTTTTGAATTTGGGTGATGAAAGTTGCTGCAATTTGAATTTACATTCAAATTGGCCTATTGTTCAAATACCTCCAAAAGTGCCTCAAAAAGTGTTAGATTTACATGAAACTTGGACTGAACCTTCCCAAGACTTTTTAAGTTCTAGGGTTGAGCTCAACCTCTTATGTTCATGTGTAGAAATCCTACTTTGTGAAAGTGTAGGCTTTCCCCTCTGATCCCTCTTTTGATGGAGGTTACTTGCTCTTCACAGTTTTTCACAATCTATCCACAACAAAACTGTGGTGTTATGAAGTGATAAAAAGTTTTTGCAAGTCCCTTTTCTTGGGCTTTTACATTGTGGCTAAAAGATGAAATAAGGATGAACTTGTAGGCATGTCCGTTTGCTGCAATTTTACCATCCCATGTTCGTTGTAAACTGCATGTAGAGTTTCATACCTAGGTGAGTCGGTTAAGTCTTGTTGAGCCATCGTGCTCACGGTTGCTGCTATAAGTGTTTTTCAGGTGAGGAGCATCCCACGGACTCGGGGTACGAGTCCACCGGCGAGGTTTACCCTCCGTCGGGGACTACGGCTAAGTGGAAGCCGTACACACCGCGCTGAGCTGAGGAGTGCAGCTAGTGTGGGTTGCCCTAGGGCTGGGCAACCAACTTTTGCTAGATAGGTAGCGTGAGTTGTATAAACTTAGCTTCCGCTTTTGTAATCCAAATACTAGTTTGTAACTGAATTCTTGTACTAGTCTGTACATATTCAGTTGGTTTTCTATGTAATACAATATCGTTCTTATGATATGTGCTGTTGGGTGTCGCATCGTGCGGCACCACCCTCTGTGATCCTGGATGAGCGGATTCTGGTCCGCCACAAGTGAGTACCACTTGTTCACTGTACCGTGACATAGAAAGAACAGGCTAGATACATGTTAAAAGTTTGCTGATTTGAAAGCTATACATTGATTGTTAATGACTTGTTATAGTTTAGAGCTAATTAAATTTCTTTTCAACTTTGGGCAAAGTACATGAGAGAAATGCGTTTATTGTTTGATTGCGGCTCTCTCATGTGCCTTAGCGTGAGGTTCTCCATAACCTGCTGCTAAAACTTGAAAGTAAGGTTTAAGTAATTAGGCGAGTCCTTTGCAATTTATTTACCTCATGTACATTGAAACCCTTCATGTAGAAGTCTCATGTATAGGAGAGACGGGTCAGACTTGCTGAACCATCGTGCTCACTGCTTGTGTTTGAAGCTTTTGTAGGGGTTTATGAGAAAGGGACTCCCGAGGAGGAGACGGAACCCCAAGAGGGAAACCCCGTCGAGTGGGAGTGTGACACCCTCATTTTTGGTTTCTGCATGTATTCATGTTTCATGTAGAGAAAACATTTTAAAAGAAGTGGGAACAGAGAAAGAATAAAAAAGATAGCCAAAAAGAGCAAAATCCAGTTCACCAAGAGCGCCGAAGACAACTCCCGCGGCCCGCTGGCCACGTGGCGCCTTCGGAGCTCATCTCCGCAAATGAGGAGAGGTCCACCCCTAAACTGGCTACGTGGCAAGCTTGGGGCTCATCCCCGCAAAGGGGGAGAGGTCCGACCCCGAGGGACACGTGTTGCCCCTGGAGCTAGCCTCTGCGGAGAAGCAAGGCCAGCCCGCAGGACACGTGTCACCTTCGGAGCTAGTCACCGCGGAATTCAGAGAACCAGTCGCGCGGGGTACGTATCGATCTCGGAGCTAACCTCCGAGAGGTCCAGTTCTACTGGACGCGTGTCGCCACCGGAGCTTATCTCCGGGAGGTCCGTCACTGTTGGACACGTGTCAATCTTGGAGCTCGTCTCTGAGAAGAAAGGAAGTCTGGCGCTGTTAGGACACGTGGCACACCCGGAGCCACCTCCGAAGAGAGGGGAGGTCCGGCACTGACATGTGGCGTGCGCGGAGCCACCTCCGAATAGAGAGGAGGTTACGACCACCAGGATACGTAGCGCACGCAGAGCTCACCTCTGAAGAAGAGGGAG
The DNA here is from genome assembly GCA_030760725.1 of Neostapfia colusana. Taxonomy (NCBI): domain Eukaryota; kingdom Viridiplantae; phylum Streptophyta; class Magnoliopsida; order Poales; family Poaceae; genus Neostapfia; species Neostapfia colusana. The sequence continues at coordinate 93,424,730 of JASWHV010000007.1, read as the reverse complement.
GTCTCGATCGCTTGACACGCGGCACAACCGGAGCTCGTCTCTGCGGAAAGGGGGAGACCAGGCCCCGGTGGACACATGGAGCTCCTGGAGCTCATCACCGCGGAGGTAACGAATTCTGCAGCGGTTTTTGCTTCTGTACGCGTGGGAATACCGGTATGGGAGGAAACCGACATGAATTCCACAATGTTACCGCACTAAATCAACTAAAAATAAGTTGTTAAGATTCAACGACAAGTTGAATAGGACTCTTATTCGAAGTCCAATCAGATTAGAACTCTTTCTTCCCAATTATAAATAGAACCCAGAACCCTTGGCCGAAACCACAAACTTCTTTTCCAACTCCTGAGCCGACGACTTAGAACCCTAGCCCCAACTCGCTGAATAAACCCTTCGCCGGAGTTCAGTCGAGGAAGATCGGCGGAAGAGGGCCCCAACGATCTGTCTTGCCAAGAGAAGGACCCCGAGACCAAGAAGAACGTAAGGTAGGTCTCCAATACTACCTTACAACCATCGTCGCGTTTTCTTTGCATCTGTTCTTCGATTTCTTTCGAACAGAAGCTTTTTCGTGAACAGATCACTTGTTGATCTATTTAAAGACAAGATCATCGCTACATCCACAATTGATCTCTACAACTCTGTTCATCATAAAACCCATGCAAGCCATGCAAGAACACGTACAAACTAAACTGCATCATAGGATTAACATGCATAAGCATCATCACATATAGTTAAAGTTTGTGCATGATATTGATTGTTGTGAATCTTGTATGTGCGTGATCATGTATAGAAGGACAAACTCTAGGAGCTACCTACGACGGACTACAACAACAAGATTTTGAGCAATCAGAACAGCCAGAACAAGGCAAGTGCCCCTTGACCATATTGATCCTTTGTTTTTGGAAACTGTTTTGTTTTGCGAAAAGGTATGTGTGTGCTGAGTCAAATATGATGGGAAACCCTTTTATAGGAGTTTACTAGTTTTGGTTAAACCGCCCTTGTCGCCAGGGATGTTTATGAGTCGGGTATGGTTTTAATTTTATGCTTCGCTGAGTCCATGGGATTGAGGAGCGAGATGAATGTGTCTAGCTAACTTCACTCGTAAGATTTATGAGGAAACTGAGGTTGTTAATGAGCATGGATCGGAGGGAGATCTAGGCAAGCCTTGGTTTGTGAATGAGGTAGAAAGAGATGGTGGTTTACTTGTCATAGATCTAAGGACCGGTTCATGCGAGCACATGCCAGGATAACAGTGCCACCACAAGGCCAAGTATGGGTGCGGCTTAGCTGAGTAATTAGGTAAGTTGCTAGATTGTTATGGACCGTGGAAGGCGCGGGGAATGGGATTCGAGTGAGGACTTACCTGGGAACTGCATGGCACAAGAGGGGACCCGTGGGTGGGAGAATTGGAGATTCTAGCCTGTCGGTGAAACCTTAGTGAGTCCATACATCTAGTAACCCCTTTGTAAAGGCTATTTTGTGATCTCTTGGCCATACACCGACGGTTGTGTATTGGTATAATGGAGGTTCTGCAGTCGCCGACGGGTGATGAAATCACAAACTTGTGGGTAAAGAGGTGCAAACTCTGCAGAGTCTAAAACTATCATGATAGCCGAGCTTACGGTCACGAGCGTCTGGCCAACTTCCATGATTAGTTGGGATGGTTATTGGCTATGGTTATTGGTTGTGGTTTTGGATGGTTTGGTTTTGGTTTTGTTTTCGGGAATGTTGAGTCCAGGTGATAAGATGGGTTGCATGACTGTTGAGTCATGACAACGAGGTTGGTCTCTGTGTGAGACAAAATTGTTTATGAGAAGATATGGTAGCGAATACGAGAAGGTATTCATGAGCAAGAATGAGGTTGATTAATGTCTGATTGGGACATGGAAGGTAATGAACATAATGGAGGTATGATTGGTATTTTAATACATATTGAGATTACATTCGCTTAAAGATAAGTTGCTGTTTTATCATGGTTTTGATAAATAACTTTGCTTTCTGCAATGAGCCTTTTTATACCTACCTTGTTGTGAGCTACATAGCATATTTTCCCGCACTTGCTGAGTACATCATTGTACTCAAAATTGCATTATTATTTCATCATCGGCAACAGGAGAAGATTACTATGAAGACCAGGTGGAGCATTAGGCGTGTAATCTGTCCTCAACCTTGCCTGTGGGAGAATGGAGTAGAAGATGGAGCCGCTGCTGTTGCTTAGATTGCTTCCGCATTAGAATAAAGACTTCCGCTGTTAGATTAAGACTTCCGCTGTGAGCGTGTGTCCAAGACTCATGAGACATTGTAATAAACTCTGATATTCATGGTCGTATATATTCTGAAAATTCAGTTTGTGGATGATGTGTATATGTGTGACGAACATCCTAGGCACACATATGCATCAGTTCTCGGTTCCGTGGTTTTCCACAAAATTGAGGGTGTCACAGACTGGTATCAGAGCCACGGGTTGACGGTAGGTTACACGCTTAGATAGATCACAGATTGGTATCAGACACAGATTGGTAGCTAAGCCACGCTGACCATAGGATGCAAGCCTAGGATGCATATATTGGCCTTGAAACTACCTTGACATAGGATACAAGCCTAGGAAAGGCCATAGTTGGATCACAGGTTGGCAACACCCTAAGCCATATAGGACCCCCATTGAACAAGCCTTGACTAGGAGTTGTATGAGCCCTTGCGATAATTGTTTATGATTGTATGTTTAGTATGAGTTGTGGGACGTCTCAAAACGTTGTCCATATCCACACATAAGTAGAAAGAGGTGTGAGATGCCTAAGCACTTGTTCACATCCTCATATGGGCTGATATATATAGTCCAATCTATATTGATGATATAGTTAAGGGGATCTATCTAACCTTCTAACTTTCTATTCTATTTCGTTCTCTCTCACAGATGGTGAGAGGAAACGCCGGCCGAAGGAACGTCCGTGACAACCAAGAGGATGGATACAATGAAGTTCCTATTAACCCCGGAGCTCGTGAGAACAACCTGGAATGGTTGATGGCCATTCAGAATCAACTTATGCAAACCATGATCCAAACTTTGGGTCAGTTGCAGGCCAACAACAACAACCCCGTTCCGGCACCACCGCCACCACCACCGCCGGCTCATAACAGACTGGGAGAGTTCATGAGGACTCGACCACCCACCTTTGCTCAAGCTAACAACCCCATGGAGGCCGACGACTGGTTGAAATCCATGGAGAAGAAGCTTGACATAGTGCAGTGCAATGACCGAGAGAAGGTTCTTTTTGCGTCGCACCAACTCATGGGAGTTGCCGCTGACTGGTGGGATGCACTATGCAACGCTCATGTCGACCCGGAGACGATCACTTGGACTGAGTTCAAGGAGAGTTTCCGCTCTCATTACATCCCTGCTAGTGTAATGATGCTCAAGAGACGGGAGTTCGAAGGTCTCCGCCAAGGACAGAGAAGCGTGAATGAGTATCTCAATAAGTTCACGCAACTGTCCTGGTACGCCTCTGAAGATGTCAACTCGGACCAAAGGAAGCAGTACCTGTTCATTAAAGGGTTGAACAATGAGATCCAGGTTCAGCTCCTCAACAATGACTATGCGAGCTTCCAGAAGCTGGTTGACAAGGATATAGTAGTTGAAAGCAAGATCCGAGAGATCGAGCGAGAGTGCAAGAGGAAGATGCCATACCAGCCTCAAGGGAGCAACATACAACCTCAGTACATGCCCCCAGCTGCACCACAGTATGGATCGACCGCTCCTGCATACCGCCCTAATCAGCCACCACAGAAACGACCCGTTGCACAAGCACCTCGTGTGCCATTGCCTCTTGTGCCCCGACCCAACATGGGCGCTCCTGTTCAAAACCCCCGCCCCAACGTACCTGCTGCCGTAGGCAACAGGGCATGCTTTGCATGCGGGGAAACAGGACACTTCATGAGCCAGTGCCCGAGGAGAGGCCCTGGACAGCAAGGCAACGTGCCCAAGCAGAACCCACAGCCGAACGGAGGGGACAATCAAGGGGACCGCTGACAGCAGAACTATGCCCGCGGCAACGTAAACCATGTCTCTGCTGAGGAAGTACAACAGTCTGAGGATGTCGTAATTGGTATGTTCCTTGCCAATTCCAATCTAGCCACCATTTTATTTGATTCTGGAGCATCACATTCCTTCATATCATGCAAGTATGTTGCCAAGCATAATCTGCCCATATCACACTTGAGTTGTACTATGTTGGTTAATTCTCCCGGTGGAGAGATGAGGACTAATATAGTATGTCCGAAAGTAAGCCTTAAAATAAGGGGGGTAGACTTCCTTGCTGACCTCATTGTCTTGTATTCCCAAGGGCTTGACATAATACTCGGGATGGATTGGTTAAGCAAGCACAACGGAGTAATCCAATGTGCTGAAAGAAACATGCAGTTGACAAACGAGCACGGTATTCGTGTCGAGTTTAAGTCAGCCCAACAAACAACCGAAAGGGAAATTTTGAACCACGTCGAAGGAGCAACATTGGGCAGCATTCCAGTGGTTCAGGAATTCACGGATGTGTTTCCAGAGGAGCTTCCAGGTATGCCACCTGACCGGGACATTGAGTTCGCCATTGATTTAGTACCCAGAACTGCACCCATAGCAAAGAGACCCTATAGGATGCCCGTCAATGAACAAGTGGAACTCAAGAAGCAAATTCAGGAGCAGTTGGAAAAGGGTTTATACGTCCCAGCTCGTCACCATGGGGAGCCCCCGTGCTCTTCATAGACAAGAAGGATGGGACCCAAAGGATGTGTGTGCACTATAGGTCTCTCAACGAGGTGACAATCAAGAACAAATACCCTCTGCCCCGTATTGAAGACTTATTCGACCAAATGAAAGGGGCCCGAGTGTTCTCCAAGATTGATCTTCGGTCGGGATACTTCCAGCTGAAGATTAAGCCCTCCGATATACCTAAGACTGCCTTTCGAACACGGTATGGTTTGTATGAATATACCGTCATGTCTTCATGTATCTTATGAACAAGGTTTTCATGGAGTACTTGGATAAGTTCGTCGTGGTTTTCATCGATGACATTATGGTGTATTCAAAAAGTGAGGAGGAGCATGAAGAACATTTGAGATTGACCTTGTAGAAAATGCGCGAGCATCAATTGTATGCCAAGCTTAACAGGTGTCAATTTTGGCTAAAGGAGATATCGTTCCTAGGCCACATTATCTCCAAGGAAGGAGTATCAGTTGATCCCGGAAAAGTGGGAGATGTTCTGAAGTGGAACCAACCGCAAAACGTGAGGGATATTCGGAGTTTTCTTGGGATGGCTGGATACTACCGACGCTTCATCAAAGACTTCTCTAAGATAGCAAAGCCTATGATGGAGTTGCTAACGAAGGAAAAAGCCTTCCAATGGACACCAGCATTCCAAGGAAGTTTTGAGGAACTCAAGAAAAGGCTAAGCACCGGTTTTGGTATTGCCGGACGTGAGCAAGAGCTTTGACATATATTGTAACGCATCCAGACAAGGGCTCAGATGTGTGCTCATGCAAGAAGGACAAGTGGTAGCCTATGCCTCACGACAATTAAAGAAGCACGAGCTTAATTATCCTACACATGTCTTGGAGATAGCAGCAGTAGTGCATGCATTAAAGATTTGGAGACATTATATCCTTGGTCATCGATGCGAGATCTATACGGATCATTAAAGCCTCAAGTACATATTTACACAACCGGACTTGAATTTGAGGCAACGTTGATGGTTGGAACTCATCAAGGATTACGATGTTGGAATCAACTACCACCCTAGAAGGGCCAATGTAGTAGCTGATGCATTGAGCCGGAAGGGAGCATGTCACCTACTCACAGTTCGGGAGCTACCACCCGAACTGCGCAAGGAGTTCGAATGATTACACCTCGGATTCTTGAACAAGATGGAAGTGATGGAGATCCACTCTTCATTGGAGCAAGAGATAAGAGATGGCCAAGCAACGGATGAGGAGATCAAGGAAAGAATCCGACAAGGAATAGAGAAGGATTTCAAAGAAGATGAGAAGGGTACGCTTTGGCTAGGAAAAAGGATTTGTGTGCCTAACGTGAAGCACATCCACGACATGATATTAAAAGAGGCACATGAGTCACCCTATTCCATACATCCCAGAAGTTCCAAAATGTACAAGGACTTGAAGACTTGTTATTGGTGGGATGGTATGAAAAGGGACATAGCCAAATACGTTGCCCTATGCGACACATGCCAAAGGGTGAAGGCCGAACATCAAAGACCCGCTGGATTGTTGCAACCCTTCAAGGTACCCAAGTGGACGTGGGAGGACATCAGTACGGATTTCATCGTCAGATTGCCACGTACTCAGTCGGGTTATGACTCCATCTGGGTTATCGTGGACCGATTGATGAAAACAGCCCATTTTCTCCCTGTAAGGGCCAAGTACAACGTTGCACAATTAGCCGAGTTGTACATGGAGCAGATCGTGTGCCATCATGGAGTCCTGAGGAGGATAGTCTCAGATCGAGGTTCTCAGTTTACCTCTAGATTCTGGAGGAAGCTGCAGAAAGCTATGGGTACACGACTGGATTTTAGTTCCGCCTATCACCCACAAACCGATGGACAAACCGAAAGGACAAACCAAATTTTGGAGGACATGTTGAGAGCTTGCGCCTTGAAATGTGGGCGTAGTTGGGATAGGAGTTTACCGTACGCCGAATTCTCCTATAACAACAGCTATCAAGCTAGCTTGAAGATGTCGCCTTTCGAAGCATTGTATGGTAGGCGGTGTAGAACACCGCTGTTCTGGAACAAGACCGGAGAGAACCAGGTGTTTGGACCCGAAGTGCTACAAGAAGCTGAAAAGCAAGTCAAAACGATACGGGAGAACTTAAAGGCTGCTCAGTCATGACAGAAAGGTTATGCGGACAATAGGCAAAGGAAGTTGACTTTCGAAGTAGGAGACTTCGTATACCTTAAGGTATCACCTAACCGTGGCCAACAACGTTTCAATGTCAAAGGCAAGCTAGCACCTCGCTACTCGGACCATTTAAGATTTTGGACAAGCGAGGAGAAGTAGCCTATCAACTAGAGCTCCCAACATATCTCTCCGACGTACATGACGTGTTTCATGTATCCCATCTCAAGAAGTGCTTGAGAGTACCAGAGGAGCAAGTACCAATGGAAGAACTTGAACTTCAAGAGGACCTGACTTATGGGGAGCACCCTGTCCAAATTTTGGACGTAAGGGAAAGGGTCACAAGGAACGAAGTGATCTGATGGTGCAAGGTACAATGGAGCCATCACACCGAAGCTGAAGACATCAAGGCAGAATTCTCTCATCTATTCTCTACTAACGAATCTCGAGGGCGAGATTCAATTTAAGGGGGGGTAGATTTGTGACACCCTCATTTTTGGTTTCTGCATGTATTCATGTTTCATGTAGATAAAACATTTTAAAAGAAGTGGGAACAGAGAAAGAATAAAAAAGATAGCCAAAAAGAGCAAGATCCAGTTCACCAAGAGCGCCGAAGACAACTCCCGCGGCCCGCTGGCCACGTGGCGCCTTCGGAGCTCATCTCCGCAAATGAGGAGAGGTCCACCGCTAAACTGGCTACGTGGCAGGCTCGGGGCTCATCCTCGCAAAGGGGGAGAGGTCCGACCCCGAGGGACACGTGTTGCCCCCGGAGCTAGCCTCTACGGAGAAGCAAGGCCAGCCCGCAGGACACGTGTCACCTTCGGAGCTAGTCACCGCGGAAATCAGAGGACCAGCCGCGCGGGGTACGTATCGATCTCGGAGCTCACCTCCGAGAGGTCCAGTTCTAGTGGACATGTGTCACCACCGGAGCTTATCTCCGAGAGGTCCGTCACTGTTGGACACATGTCAACCTCAGAGCTCATCTCTGAGAAGAAAGGAAGTCTGGCGCTGTTAGGACACGTGGTACACTCGGAGCCACCTCCGAAGAGAGGGGAGGTCCGACACTGACACGTGGCGTGCGTGGAGCCACCTCCGAATAGAGAGGAGGTCCCGACCACCAGGATACGTAGCGCACGCAGAGCTCATCTCCGAAGAAGATGGAGGTCTCGCTCGCTTGACACGCGGCACAACCGGAGCTTGTCTTTGCGGAAAGGGGGAGACCAGGCCCCGGTGGACACATGGAGCTACCGGAGCTCATCACCGCAGAGGTAACGAATTCTAGAGCGGTTTTTGCTTCTGTACGCGTGGGAATACTGGTATGGTAGGAAACCGACATGAATTCCACAATGTTACCGCACCAAATCAACTAAAAATAAGTTGTTAAGATTCAACGACAAGTTGAATAGGACTCTTCTTCAAAGTCCAATCAGATTAGAACTCTTTCTTCCCGATTATAAATAGAACCCAGAACCCTTGGCCGAAACCACAAACTTCTTTTCCAACTCCTGAGCCGACGACTTAGAACCCTAGCCCCAACTCGCCGAATAAACCCTTCGCCGGAGTTCAGTTGAGGAAGATCGCCGGAAGAGGGCCCCAACGATCTGTCTTGCTAAGAGAAGGACCCCGAGACCAAGAAAAACGTAAGGTAGGTCTCCAATACTACCTTACGACCATCATCGCGTTTTCTTTGCATCTGTTCTTCGATTCCTTTCGAACAGAAGCTTTTTCGTGAACAGATCACTTGTTGATCGATTAAAGACAAGATCATCGCTACATCCACAATTGATCTCTACAACTCTGTTCATCATAAAACCCATGCAAGCCATGCAAGAACACGTACAAACAAAACTGCATCATAGGATTAACATGCATAAGCATCATCAGATCTAGTTAAAGTTTGTGCATGATATTGATTGTTGTGAATCTTGTATATGCGTGATCATGTATAGAAGGACAAACACAGGGAGCTACCTACGACGGACTACAACAACAAGATTTTGAGCAATCGGAACAGCCAGAACAAGGCAAGTGCCCCTTGACCATATTGATCCTATGTTTTTGGAAACTGTTTTATTTTGTGAAAAGGTGTGTGTGTGCTGAGTCAAATATGATGGGAAACCCTATTATAGGAGTTTACTAGTTTTGGTTAAACCACCCTTGTCGCCAGGGATGTTTATGAGTCGGGTATGGTTTTTATTTTATGCTTCGCTGAGTCCATGGGATTGGGGAGCGAGATGAATGTGTCTAGCTAACTGCACTCGTAAGATTTATGAGGAAACTGAGCTTGTTAATGAACATGGATCGGAGGGAGATCTAGGCAAGCCTGCGTTTGTGAATGAGGTAGAAAGAGATGGTGGTTTACTTGCCGTAGATCTAAGGACCGGTTCATGCGAGCACATGCCAGGATAACAGTGCCACCACAAGGCCAAGTATGGGTGCGGCTTAGCTGAGTAATTAGGTAAGTTGCTAGATTGTTATGGACAGTGAAAGACGAGGGGAATGGGAGTCGAGTGAGGACTGCCCTGGGAACTGCATGGCACAAGAGGGGGCCCGTGGGTGGGAGAATTGGAGATTCTAGCCTACCGGTGAAACCTTAGTGAGTCCATACATCTAGTAACCCCTATGTAAAGGCTATTTTGTGATCTCTTGGCCATACACCGACGGTTGTGTATTGGTATAATGGAGGTTCTGCAGTCGCCGACGGGTGACGAAATCACAAACTTGTGGGTAAAGAGGTGCAAACTCTGCAGAGTCTAAAACTATCATGATAGCCGAGCTTACGGTCACGAGCGCCTGGCCAACTTCCATGATTAGTTGGGATGGTTATTGGCTATGGTTATTGGTTATGGTTTTGGATGGTTTGGTTTTGGTTTTGTTTTCGGGACTGTTGACTCCAGGTGATAAGATGGGTTGCATGACTGTTGAGTCATGACAACGAGGTTGGTCTCGGTGTGAGATGAAATTGTTTATGAGAAGATATGGTAGCGAATACGAGAAGGTATTCGTGAGCAAGAATGAGGTTGATTAATGTCTGTTTGGGACATGGAAGCTAATGAACATAATGGAGGTATGATTGGTATTTTAATACATATTGGGATTACGTTCGCTTAAAGATAAGTTGTTGTTTTATCATAGTTTTGATAAATAACTTTGCTTTCTGCAATGATCCTTTTTATACCTACCTTGTTGTGAGATACATAGCATATTTTCCCGCACTTGCTGAGTACATCATTGTACTCAAACTTGCATTATTATTTCATCATCAGCAACAGGAGAAGATTACTATGAAGACCAGGTGGAGCATTAGGCGTGTGATCTGTCCTCAACCTTGCCTGTGGGAGAATGGAGTAGAAGATGGAGCCGCTGCTGTTGCTTAGATTGCTTTCGCATTAGAACAAAGACTTCCGCTGTTAGATTAAGACTTCCGCTGTGAGCATGAGTCCAAGACTCATCAGACATTGTAATAAACTCTGATGTTCATGGTCGTATATATTCTGAAAATTCAGTTTGTGGATGATGTGTATATGTGTGATGAACATACTGGGCACACATATGCATCAGTTCTCGGTTCCGTGGTTTTCCACAGAATTGAGGGCGTCACAGGGAGTCATGCACGCCGCCGTATTAGTTTATGTCGTGCTAGCGGGAACACGTTCACGGGCTGAACGTGTAAAAGCCCCAAGAAAAGGGACTTGTAAAAAAAAATTTCTCTTCACCTCACAACACCACAGTTTTTATTGTGGATGTCTTAGGAAAAAGTGTGAGGAGCAAGTAACCTCCATCAAAAGGGTAATTAGAGGGGAAAGTCTACACTTTCACAAAGTAGAATTTCTACACATGAACATGAGAGCTTGAGCTCACCCCTAGGACTTGAAAAGTCTTGGGAAGGTTCAAGCCAAATTTCATGTAAATCCAACACTTTTTGAGGCACTTTTGGGTTATTTCAAAAAGAGGTCAATTTGAATGTAAATTCAAATTGCAGCAACTTTCATCACCCAAATTCAAAAGTTAGCTCCATATCTATACTCAGCACATTTTTCTGAGTAAACCCACCAAGTTTCATCTCCATTGGAGCTCATCTTGTCAAGAGCTAAATTTGCAAGAATTCAAAACTGAATTTGAATTTCAGTTTAAATATGAAGCAAATTTGACCAAACAAAGTTTGAATTTGAGAACTCAAATTCAAACCAATACTTGGTGACTAAGTCTCACATTAAATTGTGAGTAGCTGAGGATATTTTGGCACAACAGAATTCAGAAAATTGAAAAAAAAAACAACAAAAGAGTTAGAGGGGAGGCCCACTGGTCAGTAGACTTAGCACAGAGGTCTCCTCAGCCGACTTCCTCGACCGAGCGCGCTCGCCAGCTGCAGCCAGCGGCGGCGACCGACCACCTCAGCCGGCCAGCTCCTGCTTTGGCAGAGGAGGTGGCACAGCAGGTGTCGCGCTCTCCACTGGCCTCAGGGGCCTATAAAAGGCCCGAGACCGCCGGCGAGTTACTGATTTTCGCGAAGTTCTGTAACCAGCAGCCTAGTCGCCAGAGCTCCGATCGTGTGCCACCCCAGCTGTGATCATCTTCCGGCTTCGACCTCCATAGGAAAGTGAAGCGCTAGCTCGTCCTCAAGACCACCGCGCAAACCGTTCCAAGGTTCGACCTTTGTGCGCGGAGAATTTCTCAGTTTAGGACGAGTAGCTCCTTTCGGGACCCGATTAGGTTTAGCAGAAATTCGGGAAGCGTAGTGGGTGGGAGGCCGAACGGAGCTGTGAGAGAGCATCTAGAGGTTCTGGCGACCCTTCTCGATCGAAAACCGGAAGGAAATCACCGCCGGAACCCTAAGTTCACCCTAAGGCAGTATGGCGGAGGAGGGGGTCGCCGGTGAGGTCTGGGTTGCCGGCCGTTTAGGGCCCAACAGAGCTCATGCCGAGTTTCCCGAGGTTTTCCTGAGTCTGGCGACGCGATTAGCGCACGAAGAAAACGGTCAGAAGGGCGGGAACACATTGCCGAGGTAGCACAGAGGCATAGGGCTCGTCGCCGGCGAGCTATGGCGGTTAGCCGGCGGCGACATGGTGTCCAGCGGGTTCAGCACCCGAGATTACGTGGGGGCGGCGAGTCTCGTCGGCTCCGGTGAGCTAGATCGCCGGGAACGCTGACCTCGCCGGAGCTCCGGCGGCTCGGGGCGGCGACGTCGGGAGGTAGACGAAGGGCGCGGCCCCACCTGTCAGCCCCTGTGTTAATCGCGCGCGAGCGCGCGGTTAGTTCAATTTAAACGGGCGGGCCCCGCTGTCAGCCTCTGGTTTAGCGCGGGAGGGGAATTTTTGTAGGAAAATAATTCAGGGATTAGCTCAAACTTCAGAAATCCATAACCTTGGCTAGGAAGCTCCAAATTTAGTGATTCAAATTGGGTTGGATTCATCTTGTCTAGCTCTGTCCAGATATACAACCCAATTTGTATGAAACCCATTAATTAATTCTGGAAAAATTCTTTAAAACTTTTCAGAAAAAGAATTTTAGAGGGAGTTTGGTCCATCCAAAAATCCCCAAATTTTGCCAGGATGTTCTTTAGGACATTAGTAAACCCCTGTAAAAGTTTCAGACCATTTGGAGTTGATTTGGTCAGAGCAATTCAAATTGAAAGGTGCTGTGTTCATTTGAATACAGAAACATTTTTAGAGAATTTCCAAAACTTGGAAATTCAGTTCTGGGCAATTCTTAACCCCAAAAATGTTAGGAAAATTCAGGCAAACTCTATGAGCTATAATTGAAATTGTAGTTCATTAAGTTGAGCATGAACAGGGGTATTACCTCAGAATAAATTCTTCCTTGCTGATTTGCCAAGAGAATTATTCTGAGCAAACCACTCCATGAAGAATGCTAATGTTTGGTCCAGAGAGTTTTCTTGTGACAAGGAATTCACACAAAAATTCTCAGCTCCATTGGAGCTCTAGATCACCCCTGTCCTGTGTAACCACTTAAGGGAATTAATATGGAAAAGGGGGAAAACCACTTAGCATTTAACCATGTGGTTAAGTCCAAGCCAAACCACCAACACCAGTTCATCTTTAAATTCTTAAACAAAGTTCCAGGTGTTAGAGGCTGGTTATTAGAACTAATAGTAGAAGTCTTACTCGAAAACTCACATTTGCATCTAAATTAACATGTAGTATTTCATTAACGTGTAGCCGTTGAAGAGGAGACTCCGGAAGTGCTGGACTTCCTTCTTCCGGACGAAGAACTAACTCCTGACCAGCAGCAACAAGGCAAGCCCCGGTTTGCATTAACCCTTTTTAAAAGCTTTATTTTGTTTACATGAGTCATGTGAAGTATGATTGTGCATTAGGTGTAGGATGAATGGAACCCCACTTACATAACCAAAGGTTCCTAAAAGAGTGAGGGTAGTGTCTAAGACCTCGAGTAGACAGGCTATGCTTAATGAGTCATAGAACTTCGGTACAAGTCGAGTAGTTGGAATCTACTCGCGAGATAGGCTTGGGACACACGGGTTCGGTTGAGTGATGTGAGATCACTTTAGTAATAAAAATGAGACTAGGCAGGGGCTAGGGCGCAGCAAGAGAGAGTCTTGTGTGCGCAGCCCTGCCCGTGTCGATTGAGGACCGATCCGTGTGCGGCCCTGCTGAACAAGTATTGAACGTACCGAAGGCATATCGGATATATGGGCCCCGATAAACCGATGTAGCCTAAACCTCCGGGCGTCGAGGCATAGCACACCGATTTATAGGTGTAGGTTGAGGGCAGCAAGGTGGAAATCTGCCAACGGGCATAGAGAGATGCTCCGTGTGGGGAACCTCCTGCTCGTTTCGGTGCGACCGGTTCGACGTTTGGGCTGTTGGGTGAAAGGTTGTCCCGTACGACATCGAGTGAGCGTGCTGTGCAGCTCCACGGGTGGGCGTACGTGACGTGCGCTTTGGGTTTTCCCTGCAGGTGTATATCGAGTCGATTCGCCGTCCCTCGCGGTGACGAGTACTGCTTGTTCACTGCGTCGTAACGTAGACTAATGGATGAAATATGTTGATTCAATGATGCTGATTGATATAATTGTATTGCTACATGTGTGCCACCAAATACTGCTTACTAAATTTCAGATTTCATGAACTGTTAACTTGTTGCTAAAAGATGAACTAAGGATGAACTTGTAGGCGTGTCGTTTTGCTGAAATGTTACTATCCTATGTCCATTGTATACCTCATGTAGAGTTTCATGCTTAGGTGAGTCGGTTAAGCCTTGTTGAGCCTTTGTGCTCACGGTTGCTGCTTAAGTGTTTTTCAGGTGAGGAGCCACCCACGGACTCGGAGTACGAGTCCACCGGCGAGGGTTACCCTCCGTCGGGGACCACGGCTGAGTGGGAGCCGTACACGCCGCGCTGAGCTGAGACGTGCAGCTAGTGTGGGTTGCCCTAGGGCGGGGCAACCGACTTTTGCTAGATAGGCGGGCGTGAGTTGTTTAGTGTAGTCTTCCGCTGTGTAATAGAACAATAATTGTAACTGAAGTTTGTACTTATTTGTACAGTTTCAGCTGTTTTTCCCATGTAATATATTGTGTTCTTATGACGTGTGCTGTCGGGTGTCGCATCGCGCGGCACCACCCTCTGCGATCCTGGATGAGCGGATTCCGGTCCGCCACAGCCTGGTATCAGAGCTGCAGTGGGGATAGCACAGTACTAAAGGACTGCATTATGGGAAAAACTTAGGTATACGGTGAGGATTCGGTAGTTGCCCAAGTAAGGACTATATTAGCATAGTTACTTAAAGTGGCAAAGACTAACTTATGTGTTATAATTCTGAATTTCAATTATGTAGCGACGCACCTACGCTCTGGTAAGTGTGGTAAGGAACGCCACCGAAAGCGGTTCAATTTCGGTTAGCTCTCCCTGACGAGGAACGAGGTTCAGGGATTGATCTCACAGCTTGGTGTGAGATGTCAATATGAAGCTCTTGGACTCTTCATGTCCCTGAGTTCATATGCAACGCTGATCCCTAGCGTGCATTAGGCAAGTGAGTGGAGACCCCATCGCGTGGTCAGTAACGCGAGAGTGTGTTCGTCTGGAAATAGCCCAGGAGGTCATACGCAGCGCTTGCCATCGGCGTGCCCTGCAGGGCAGTAGGTGGTATCTGTTGGGTTGATAACATTCCCAACCGTGACGACCCGTTCATGACATACTCGGGTTCCCCGTCGTGTGGTGTTGAAACACGATCACGTGCCTTGAGACGTGACTTAGCTCAAGGACGGCCGTATGACAATGATACGGGCGTTTGTATTTACTTTTAAATATGGAACTGCCTGAAATGAACAAACTTTGAGTGCACCATCATTATGTGGTCTTCTGCAGGTACTAACCACGTATTGTATCCGTGTAGAAAACGTGTGCGAGAGACCGTTTAGTGCCACACTTGAGACGTATATGCCGGTATGACCCGGTTAGGATTTTCTTTGGTGAGGAACGTAGTACCGAGGTATTGTAGGCATATGCATAAAAATATTGAGAACAAGGAATTAAAAGCTATAGGTTCCACATTTAGGACCCTGGGTGGGTATAAGAATGGGATAGTGGACCAGGATAGCTAAAGAGATGAAAAACAGAGTGCTCTGTTTTGGGCAGCATGTTTGCTGATCTTCAACAGGGCGTAACTCACCGGTCTTTTAGCCCAGGGAGGTGTGCTACATAGCTCTGGAAAGGTATTCAAGTACTCTACAACTTTGTTGTAGACTTCCAGAGCTGAAACTCACCTTAAGATGGCTTAAAGCCCAGAGAAATGTAAACTGTCCAGAACCAGGGCAGAGTAAAACATCCTCTGAACTGATTTGTTTTTCAAACATAACTCCCAGTAGAAAAATCTAAAATTGTCATATACTACATACTTAGAAAGAGTAGAAGATGTGTGACATCTTTGCAATTCAAAGTTCCTGAAATTTCAGCACAGAATTCAGTGGGAATCAGGGTTGGAAACGGCCACTTCCAAGGGAGGTGCTGTTAAAATCCTTCCAGAAATTCTGCTAACTTTGAATTAGCATAACTTTTTAATCAAAGCTAATATGGGGGCAAATGAGTACTCGTTGGAAAGATACTGAAGTTAACTTTAACTTTGGTATTCAACTTGAGTCATGAAAATGCACAGCACCAGATCAAAACTTGGAATAGGTAGCAACTGGTCATTCTGACAGAAGAATGACAGTTGAACTCATTGAAAAGGGTGTTGTGCCCTAAGGGTGTTATACGTGATGACAACGCAATAATAATGTCTCGTAGAGACCAAACCCAGTTATGGTGAGCTTCCAAAGAGGGGGTTCATCAAGTTGGATTAAACTAACTTGTGTTTGGTCTGGTAATGGTGTAGCTTGTGCAAAGTTATTACATTATCTACTTACGAGATATTTCGCATGTTTGGTTGTCGTAATGTTTTTACGCCCAGTTCTATTGGACTGCATGCAAAATGTTGCGGGACTGATGTTTAATGTCGTATGGTTGCAGATGGTTCGTACAGGACCACGCACGAGGTTGGTGGCTCTAGCCAAGGTGGAGGCGATGACTCCCAGCCACCGGCCTACGACAGCACCCCGCAGCAGCAGCCACCACCGCCGCCTCCGCTTACTCTAGCGGATGTGATAGCGGCATTGGTGGGAGGTCGTGAGGAGCAGACCGACCTGCTCCGCACGATCGTGCAGAATACGTCCCAGGCGGGAGGACGTCAAGAGCGAGGGCCTCGTGAGCCCCGCGAAGTGTCGTACTCGGATTTCATGAGTACGCACCCTCCAGTGTTCACCGAAGCTGAAGAACCACTGGAGGTGGACAACTGGCTGCGGACTATCGAGTCCAAGTTCGGGCTGCTCCAGTGTACGGAGCGGCAGAAGACACTGTTCGCAGCACAGCAGCTCCACGGTGCCGCTGGTGCGTGGTGGGCGAATTATGTCGCCTCACGCCCGGCTGGCCATGCCGTGGAATGGCAAGAGTTCCGGGAGGCGTTCCGCGCCTATCACATTCCTCCCGGAATAATGAAGAGAAAGTTCCAAGAATTTTTGGAACTGAAGCAGGGCGGGAGGAGTGCCCACGACTACTCCCGTGCCTTCAACCATCTGGCGCAGTATGCGTCAGACTACATCTCCACGGAGGAGAGGAAGAGGGAGCACTTCTATCGGGGGTTGCACCCCGAAATGAAGACCCACCTCGTACAATGGAACCGCGGCACATTCAACGACCTAGTCAATGCCGCCATCATGCAAGAGGACGCTCAGCGGGAGTTAGCAGCTGAGCAGAGGAAGCGCAGCGCTCCACCTAGCAGCGGTGGGAGTGGCGCTCCCCAGAAGTACCGTATGGTGTATCGGACACCATCCGGGCAGCAGTGGCAACCACCGGCGCGACCGCAACGGTTCGGGGGACGTCCCTTTCAGGCACCTCCGTTCCGTCCGCCGATGCCACCACCAAGACAGCAACAGCAGCAGCAGACGGTACCCCGGGCGTTTCCACCGCTACAACGCGCCCCGGGTTTCCGTCCACCGATCAGCGGGGGACCGCCCCGTTTCACCTGCTTCACGTGTGGCCAGGCGGGCCACTTCGCGAAGGACTGTCCCCAGGGGCAGCAGAGCAGCGGGCAAGCCCAGCTCCAGGGCGGTGCTCGAGGCCGACCTCCGGTGAAGAAGGTTGGCCAGCGGACTGGAGGCGTCCGCAACCTCGACAATGAGGACGCCCCCGAGGGAGACAACGTGCTGGCGGGTACGTTTACTCTCAACAATCAAGCCATCGTCATATTATTTGATTCTGGTGCAACCCACAGCTTTATAAGTGCATCCTATGTGGCTAAACATCAATTGCAAGTCTTCCCAACCGACTGCACTTATATGATATGCTCACCGGGAGGGAAGATTTCAGCTAATATGATGATTCCAAAGGCACCTCTGTGCTTAGGTGGGAAGCTATATCCCACCACCTTGATAATCCTTATGGGACAAAAGATTGATGCAATCTTAGGGATGTCATGGCTGCAATACCATGGCGCTGTCCTAGAGACTCGGACACGGACGGTTCACTTAAATTCTCCATTTCACCGTCCGCATTCCATGGTGTTAGACACACCAGTCCGGGAAGTTTTAGCAATTAATAATGCTGAAGTTCTCAAGTTAGAAGACATCCCCGTAGTCCGGGAGTATCCCGACGTGTTCCCGGACGATCTCCGGGCATGCCACCTGAGCGGGATGTCGAGTTCAAGATCGAGCTCGCGCCCGGGACTACGCCCATATCACGGAGACCATACAAGATGGCTCCAAATGAGCTGGCGGAACTGAAAGAACAGCTCAATGATCTGTTGAGCAAGGGTTTCATTAGGCCGAGTTCCTCGCCTTGGGGATGCTCGGCGCTATTTGTAAAGAAGAAGGATGAAACCCTGAGGCTGTGTGTGGATTACCGGCCGCTCAACGCCGTCACCATCAAGAATAAGTACCCACTGCCCCGTATTGACATCTTGTTTGATCAACTTGTGGGGGCAAGTGTATTCTCAAAGATGGACCTTCGCTCTGGATATCACCAGATCAAGATCCGGGCGGAGGATATCCCGAAGACGGCGTTCTCGACGAGATACGGCTTATACGAATATCTCGTCATGTCCTTTGGTCTCACAAATGCTCCAGCCCATTTCATGTATCTCATGAACTCGGTGTTCATGCCGGAGCTGGACAAGTTCGTGGTAGTGTTCATCGACGATATCTTGGTTTACTCCAAGACCGAAGCTGAACATGCCGAACACTTGCGGATCGTTCTTCAACGATTGCGAGACCACAAACTCTATGCCAAGTTCAGCAAATGCGAATTTTGGATCAGCCAAGTGCCGTTCTTGGGACATATCATCTCAGCTGAAGGCATCGCGGTTGACCCAAGCAAAATAGAGCAAGTGTTGAAATGGAAAGCTCCCACTTCAGTCCATGAAGTCAGAAGCTTCCTCGGGTTAGCGGGGTACTATCGGAGATTCATTCCAAGTTTCTCCAAGCTCGCTAAGCCGATGACAGAGTTGCTGAAGAAAGGGACAAAATATGTTTGGAACACGGCGTGTGAAGGAGCGTTCCGAACACTGGTGAAGCATCTCACAACAGCCCCGGTGTTAGCTCAGCCGGATACAACAAAGCCCTTCGACGTGTATTGTGACGCGTCCGGTATTGGGCTCGGCTGCGTGTTGATGCAGGAAGGACGTGTGGTCGCTTATGGCTCACGCCAACTTCGGAACCATGAGCAGCACTACCCGACTCACGATCTTGAACTTGCTGCCGTGGTGTTGGCGCTGAAAATGTGGAGGCACTATCTCCTGGGGAACTTGGTGCATCTCTACACCGACCACAAGAGCTTGAAATACATTTTCACCCAGAAGGAGCTGAACATGAGGCAGAGGAGGTGGTTAGAACTGATCAAAGATTATGAGATTGAGATCCATTACCACCCAGGCAAGGCGAATGTGGTTGCCGACGCGCTGAGTCGGAAATCGCATGTCCATCACCTCACCATTACACCGGTGGAGGAGGAAGAGCCAAGTTTATACTTGGTTCCTTATGGATCGCTGTACAACCTTGCCCTCATCCCTACTATTAGGGAGGACATCATTGCAGCTCAGAAAACGGATAAAGGCATGGCACATCTCCGGAGACGGATAGACAATGGAGAAATTAAATGTTTCCGGAAAGATGATGAGGGGACGCTGTGGTTCAATGACCGCATAGTCGTACCCCGAGATATGGAGTTGAGGAAAAAGATCCTCGATGAAGCTCACTTGTCCAAATACTCCATTCATCCGGGCAGCAACAAAATGTACCAAGATTTGAAAAAGAAATTTTGGTGGACACGGATGAAGCGGGAGGTAGCTAAGTATGTATCCGAGTGCGATACGTGTAGACGAGTGAAAGCTGATCACATGAAGAAATCAGGGCTGCTGCAACCCCTGAAGATCCCGGCATGGAAATGGGAAGATGTGAGCATGGATTTCATTGTGGGATTACCCTTAACAGCCAACAAGCATGATTCCATATGGGTAATCGTTGATCGGTTAACCAAGACGGCTCACTTCATTCCGGTGAATACACGTTACAATGCCGGCAAATATGCGGAGCTATACATAGCAAAGATTCTATGCCTATACGGGGTACCCAAGACCATTGTCTCAGATCGAGGTGCATTATTTGTATCTCGCTTTTGGGAGCAGCTACACGCTGCATTGGGTACTAAGTTGATCAGGAGCTCCGCCTATCACCCTCAGACAGATGGTCAGACAGAAAGGGTGAATCAAGTCCTGGAAGACATGTTGAGAGCATGTGCCATCCACCATGGTAGGAACTGGGATGATCACCTGCCATTGGCGGAATTCTCGTACAACAACGGTTATCAGGCGAGTATCAAAATGGCACCCTATGAAGCTCTCTACGGTCGTAAATGCCGCACCCCATTAAATTGGTGCGAGTCCGGTGAAAGGGTCACATTCGGGGTTGATGTGGTGAACGACGCCGAGGAGCGCGTTCGGACAATTCAAGCCAATTTGAAGGCCGCTCAATCCCGACAGAAGAGCTACGCTGATAAGAGGCGTAGGCCGTTGCACTTTGACGTTGGGGAACACGTGTACCTCCGCGTGTCTCCAATGAAGGGCGTGCACCGATTCGGTGTGAAGGGGAAGCTCGCTCCCCGTTTCATTGGACCCTACGCTATCACCGAGAAGTGTGGACCAGCAGCGTATCGATTGGAGCTACCGGCATCTCTGGCTGGTGTCCATGATATTTTCCATATTTCGCAACTGCGAAAATGCTTGAAGCATACAACTACTGTTCCTACCGAAGACATCGGCGAGCTGAAAACGGATTTAACATATGATGAATATCTGGTGGGAATTCTTGATGAGAAAGCCAGAACCACATGCAGCAGAACGTTGTGGTTCTACAAAATACTCTGGAGCAACCACACCGCCGAGGAAGCGACGTGGGAGAGCGAGGAGTTCCTTCGCTCAAATTACCCGGAGTTCATGGCTTCTCAACACGGGTAAGTCCCTATTACATCGCTATCTCTTCTTTTGTAATCTCGGGACGAGATTCTTTTAAACACCACAGTTCTTATTGTGGATGTCTTAGGAAAAAGTGTGAGGAGCAAGTAACCTCCATCAAAAGGGTAATTAGAGGGGAAAGTCTACACTTTCACAAAGTAGAATTTCTACACATGAACATGAGAGCTTGAGCTCACCCCTAGGACTTGAAAAGTCTTGGGAAGGTTCAAGCCAAATTTCATGTAAATCCAACACTTTTTGAGGCACTTTTGGGTTATTTCAAAAAGAGGTCAATTTGAATGTAAATTCAAATTGCAGCAACTTTCATCACCCAAATTCAAAAGTTAGCTCCATATCTATACTCAGCACATTTTTCTGAGTAAACCCACCAAGTTTCATCTCCATTGGAGCTCATCTTGTCAAGAGCTAAATTTGCAAGAATTCAAAACTGAATTTGAATTTCAGTTTAAATATGAAGCAAATTTGACCAAACAAAGTTTGAATTTGAGAACTCAAATTCAAACCAATACTTGGTGACTAAGTCTCACATTAAATTGTGAGTAGCTGAGGATATTTTGTCACAACAGAATTCAGAAAATTGAAAAAAAAAACAACAAAAGAGTTAGAGGGGAGGCCCACTGGTCAGTAGACTTAGCACAGAGGTCTCCTCAGCCGACTTCCTCGACCGAGCGCGCTCGCCAGCTGCAGCCAGCGGCGGCGACCGACCACCTCAGCCGGCCAGCTCCTGCTTCGGCAGAGGAGGTGGCACAGCAGGTGTCGCGCTCTCCACTGGCCTCAGGGGCCTATAAAAGGCCCGAGACCGCCGGCGAGTTACTGATTTTCGCGAAGTTCTGTAACCAGCAGCCTAGTCGCCAGAGCTCCGATCGTGTGCCACCCCAGCTGTGATCATCTTCCGGCTTCGACCTCCATAGGAAAGTGAAGCGCTAGCTCGTCCTCAAGACCACCGCGCAAACCGTTCCAAGGTTCGACCTTTGTGCGCGGAGAATTTCTCAGTTTAGGACGAGTAGCTCCTTTCGAGACCCGATTAGGTTTAGCAGAAATTCGGGAAGCGTAGTGGGTGGGAGGCCGAACGGAGCTGTGAGAGAGCATCTAGAGGTTCTGGCGACCCTTCTCGATCGAAAACCGGAAGGAAATCACCGCCGGAACCCTAAGTTCACCCTAGGGCAGTATGGCGGAGGAGGGGGTCGCCGGTGAGGTCTGGGTTGCCGGCCGTTTAGGGCCCAACAGAGCTCATGCCGAGTTTCCCGAGGTTTCCCTGAGTGTGGCGACGCGATTAGCGCACGAAGAAAACGGTCAGAAGGGCGGGAACACATTGCCGAGGTAGCACAGAGGCATAGGGCTCGTCGCCGGCGAGCTATGGCGGTTAGCCGGCGGCGACATGGTGTCCAGCGGGTTCAGCACCCGAGATTACATGGGGGCGGCGAGTCTCGTCGGCTCCGGTGAGCTAGATCGCCGGGAACGCTGACCTCGCCGGAGCTCCGGCGGCTCGGGGCGGCGACGTCGGGAGGTAGACGAAGGGCGCGGCCCCACCTGTCAGCCCCTGTGTTAATCGCGCGCGAGCGCGCGGTTAGTTCAATTTAAACGGGCGGGCCCCGCTGTCAGCCTCTGGTTTAGCGCGGGAGGGGAATTTTTGTAGGAAAATAATTCAGGGATTAGCTCAAACTTTAGAAATCCATAACCTTGGCTAGGAAGCTCCAAATTTAGTGATTCAAATTGGGTTGGATTCATCTTGTCTAGCTCTGTCCAGATATACAACCCAATTTGTATGAAACCCATTAATTAATTCTGGAAAAATTCTTTAAAGCTTTTCAGCAAAAGAATTTTAGAGGGAGTTTGGTCCATCCAAAAATCCCCAAATTTTGCCAGGATGTTCTTTAGGACATTAGTAAACCCCTGTAAACGTTTCAGACCATTTGGAGTTGATTTGGTCAGAGCAATTCAAATTGAAAGGTGCTGTGTTCATTTGAATACATAAACATTTTCAGAGAATTTCCAAAACTTGGAAATTCAGTTCTGGGCAATTCTTAACCCCAAAAATTTTAGGAAAATTCAGGCAAACTCTATGAGCTATAATTGAAATTGTAGTTCATTAAGTTGAGCATGAACAGGGGTATTACCTCAGAATAAATTCTTCCTTGCTGATTTGCCAAGAGAATTATTCTGAGCAAACCACTCCATGAAGAATGCTAATGTTTGGTCCAGAGAGTTTTCTTGTGACAAGGAATTCACACAAAAATTCTCAGCTCCATTGGAGCTCTAGATCACCCCTGTCCTGTGTAACCACTTAAGGGAATTAATATGGAAAAGGGGGAAAACCACTTAGCATTTAACCATGTGGTTAAGTCCAAGCCAAACCACCAACACCAGTTCATCTTTAAATTCTTAAACAAAGTTCCAGGTGTTAGAGGCTGGTTATTAGAACTAATAGTAGAAGTCTTACTCGAAAACTCACATTTGCATCTAAATTAACATGTAGTATTTCATTAACGTGTAGCCGTTGAAGAGGAGACTCCGGAAGTGCTGGACTTCCTTCTTCCGGACGAAGAACTAACTCCTGACCAGAAGCAACAAGGCAAGCCCCGGTTTGCATTAACCCTTTTTAAAAGCTTTATTTTGTTTACATGAGTCATGTGAAGTATGATTGTGCATTAGGTGTAGGATGAATGGAACCCCACTTACATAACCAAAGGTTCCTAAAAGAGTGAGGGTAGTGTCTAAGACCTCGAGTAGACAGGCTATGCTTAATGAGTCATAGAACTTCGGTACAAGTCGAGTAGTTGGAATCTACTCGCGAGATAGGCTTGGGACACACGGGTTCGGTTGAGTGATGTGAGATCACTTTAGTAATAAAAATGAGACTAGGCAGGGGCTAGGGCGCAGCAAGAGAGAGTCTTGTGTGCGCAGCCCTGCCCGTGTCGATTGAGGACCGATCCGTGTGCGGCCCTGCTGAACAAGTATTGAACGTACCGAAGGCATATCGGATATATGGGCCCCGATAAACCGATGTAGCCTAAACCTCCGGGCGTCGAGGCATAGGAGACCGGTTCGACGTTTGGGCTGTTGGGTGAAAGGTTGTCCCGTACGACATCGAGTGAGCGTGCTGTGCAGCTCCACGGGTGGGCGTACGTGACGTGCGCTTTGGGTTTTCCCTGCAGGTGTATATCGAGTCGATTCGCCGTCCCTCGCGGTGACGAGTACTGCTTGTTCACTGCGTCGTAACGTAGACTAATGGATGAAATATGTTGATTCAATGATGCTGATTGATATAATTGTATTGCTACATGTGTGCCACCAAATACTGCTTACTAAATTTCAGATTTCATGAACTGTTAACTTGTTGCTAAAAGATGAACTAAGGATGAACTTGTAGGCGTGTCGTTTTGCTGAAATGTTACTATCCTATGTCCATTGTATACCTCATGTAGAGTTTCATGCTTAGGTGAGTCGGTTAAGCCTTGTTGAGCCTTTGTGCTCACGGTTGCTGCTTAAGTGTTTTTCAGGTGAGGAGCCACCCACGGACTCGGAGTACGAGTCCACCGGCGAGGGTTACCCTCCGTCGGGGACCACGGCTGAGTGGGAGCCGTACACGCCGCGCTGAGCTGAGACGTGCAGCTAGTGTGGGTTGCCCTAGGGCGGGGCAACCGACTTTTGCTAGATAGGCGGGCGTGAGTTGTTTAGTGTAGTCTTCCGCTGTGTAATAGAACAATAATTGTAACTGAAGTTTGTACTTATTTGTACAGTTTCAGCTGTTTTTCCCATGTAATATATTGTGTTCTTATGACGTGCGCTGTCGGGTGTCGCATCGCGCGGCACCACCCTCTGCGATCCTGGATGAGCGGATTCCGGTCCGCCACAGAACGTGAACGCGATGCGTAATTGTAGAAGTCCCAAAAATGTGTATGAATAAAAACCAAGGTTTGATTTCCTATGTGTGGCAAAGACATGAAAAATGGGACTTGCTAAAACTTCTCTTTTTGCAAAGTAATACATGGATGACCATCCAAAATGAGGCTCACATTTTTATTTAAAAGTGTTGAAACAATAAGGAGTTAAATACCTCTTTGCATGTAAGTTTAAAAATCAGATTTGAAATTCAAAGTTCACACATGTGGTGACCAAAAACTTTGAATAAACATGCGGCCATATATTTGGAAATATAGGGAAAAGTTTGACCACAAACTTTTCATTTGTAGGGTGGGATCAAAAAGGAGTTAAAAAGAAGCATATGCAAATTCTAGCCAAATTCAAATATGTCATACAAAGTCAAACTGAATTTGGAGAATTCAAATCCTAGCCCACCTTTTAAAACTAAGAATTGTGGGAATTAAGAGGATCAGCTTGAGAAGATATTTGGGGAAAATAATGGGGGAGTGGGACCCACATGTCATAGGGCTAAAGAGGCTGCCTTGCACACTAAGTTTAAGCCTCAGTGGGAGATTTCCCCGAACAGCTCGCGTGAGCCACGAGCAGCTCCCATCGTGGAGGCACTGGGGGGCTCGGCAGCGCCACCAGCTGCTTCATTCCCCCACGCGCGGCGCTCAGGGGCGGTTCAGCGGCTTGATCACCCCCCCCTGCCCGAAGCAAAGGCCATCCGTCTTCTCTCCTCACGGGCAACACTGAGCAGAGCCGTTCTTGCTCTCGCTGCTCGGCCGATCGTGAGAATGGCAAAACAACCGCGCTCATCTCTCCCCTGAGCTGCTAAACATTGCCGCGAGTTCGGCCTCCACCTCCCTGACCCTAAAGCAAGCAAGCTACGGCCTCCCTAGGCCGAAAACAACAGTCACAGCGGCGACCTAACGTCGGCCGCCGAGTAGGCGCTCGTGGACAGCTCACCACAGTGACTTCCACGACCGAGCAAGGGCGTAAAAAGGAGCGCACTGACTCCCCGCTGCTTCCACCTGAAGCTCAAGCCACGTCGTGAGCTCTCACCGGCGAATTCCGAGATTTTTCTCCGGCGGCCTCAACCCGAGCTCCCGTTACAGTTCCTTAAAATTCTCCTTCTCTACTCCTCCTTAAGTCATCAAACTTTGCACGTATATTCTGGATTAGCCGGTGATCACTTTCCCTTTTGCATCCATCACACAAAAACGCCTCGGAGTGACGGAATTCGAGCTCTTCTTGGGTTGTTCATGGCGGACCCATTCGGTCGCACGACGACAACCTATTTGCAGCCACTCCTGAGTTACTTTGAGGTTGTGCCGATCTTCCTAGAGCTACGCTGGTGCTGTAGAGCTCGTCGGCACAGGCTTTGGCGGGCTGAAGACCTCGGGCGACGGTGCCGAACCACCACAGAGGCCGTTGCATGTCGCCGGCAATTTTCCGGCCGCAGGCAACCTAAACCGATCCCACAGCCGTGCTCCTCGGTGTCACAAACTCCATGGCGGCGAGTCCTAGCCCGTGCGGTGGTTGACAGCAGTGATCCGGCGAGGAGGGATTTGCTCCGGCGAGGGGGGAGCGCGCGGGCGCGAGAGAGCCGGCGGGAGGTTGAAGAAAGCGTGGGCCCCGGCTGTCAGCAGCTCAGATTCAAACCCGTGATCGGGTGTGGCCGGGATCCCGTGTGCTGGCGCGCAAAACCCCGTGGTCCCGGTGTGGCTTCAATTCTAGTGGCTGGAATTTAAATAAGCGGGCCCAGTAGGATTTTCTGTAGGAAAACAATTCCAGTGAGGGCTCAAACTTTCGAAATTCATAGCTCCCTGTAGAAACATCCAAATTAATTGATTCCAATTGGGTTGGATTCATTTTGCAGAGGTCTATCCAAAGATGAACTCAGAGTTGTATGAAAGTCCATATTATATTCTGGATAATTCTTTGAAGTGTTTCTGAAAAAGAATTATTGAGGGAGTTTAGTTTATTCAAAAATCCCCAAATTTTGCCAGAATATTCTTTAGCATAGTATGGACCTTCTAGCAAAATTTCAGCTCATTTGAAGCACATTTGAGTAGTAATTTGCTAAATAGAAACTACTGTGTTCATAAGATTTCAGCAACATTTTCAGAAAATGTTTCCCACTTCTAAAATCTATTCTGTGCAATCCATAGCTCCAAAAATCATAGAAAAATTTAGGAAAGCTCTATGAGACATACTTGAAATTTTAGTTCACTTAATTGAGCATGAAAATGTACATTACTTCATAATTTATTCTTTTGAGTGGAAATGCTTAAAGAATTGTTCTGGAAGAACTACTCAAGTAAAAGGGCTGAATTTTGGACCAGATTACTTTCATGTGACCAAGAACTCACATGTAAATTATAAGCTCAAGTGGAGCCCTAGAACTTCCTGTTCTTGTTCTCCATACTTATTTATATGTGGAAATACATGAGGGACATTATGAGAATTATGGAGAACACAATTTAATTCCACATTAGCTGCAATTTGGCAAGCTAAATCCTTAGGTAGTATAGAAGCTGCTATAAAACTTTTGAGGCCATTGGAGTTCTCGTTCTTCAGTGGCACTCAAATCTTTTCAGTTTATCTATTAGGTTCATTAGGGAAAATAGTTAGTGTATAGCTAAGGCCTCAAGGTCAATTTAGTTTAAGTCTGTTCTTTGCACAACAGAGACAAACCAAGCCATTCTTGGCTTTTCCACGCAACCTATGTTCCTAAGAACTTCATTCTATAACTTCTTTCCATTACATTCTATAAAACATATGCATATGCATTTCAATAGGAACCACAATGAAGGGGATTCAAAGAAGTGATTCATTGAAGTGGATCAAGCTCCGGAGAGTCAAGGGTGGATCAACAAGGACAATAACTGATTATATAGGACTACCCTGCAAAACAGGCAAGCCCCGGTTTGCATTTAACAGCTATTAAGTTTTTATTTTGTATTCACTTTCGGTTAAGATTTGAACTGTGCATTAGGTCTAGTGTTTGATACTCCTCTTGCATAGCCAAATGACCCATGGAGTATTGGGTAGGTGTCTTTCACCGTGTAGAACTTCCATGCTTAAGTACGGTTCATAGAAGTCGAGTGGTGAGATGCTACTCGCAGGTTCAGGAACAACAGGGGCATACGGGATTGGTTCATAAATGAATTAGCAAGTTAAAGTTGAGACCGGAAGGTTGTAGGAGCAGCAGGACATAGGGGCCTGGGTGCTATAGACCTGTCCGTGTCGGTCAAGGACCGATCCGTATGCGGCCCTGTTGAACAAGTTTGAGTTGTGTACCAGACTCATGCTGGATATATGGGACCCAGTAAACCGATGTACCTCGGGAAGCTATCGTTGGGACTTTTCGGGTCACCTCAGGCGGACGGCCGGTGTGCAGTATGTGGGGAACATTCTCATGACATCTCACGTCGGCAGGTGCACCATGAGAGTGGCTACTGTACGGGGCGACTTGATCGATTCAGCGGGGGTGAAACGGGGGAAAGGCTGCCACGTACGACGTCAGTGATGGTTGTTGTAGGCAACGTCGAGTACGGGCGTACGTGTCATGTAGTCCGGGTGTTATTGATTCGAATCACCGTCGCTCGCGGAATGGACCGAGCATACTTGTTCTCACAGCCGTGACGTAGTAAGAACTTGCATGAGAAAGGAACTAATCTTATTGAAGTGAAGTATCATACTAGCTTTGTATTGGATCTTGATGAATAGGCTAGTGCAAACTCGATTCTTTTATGCCATGAGCAATTTACATCGGGGGAAAGTGTTTCTTGTTTGATTGTGGACTCCCGATGTGGCGTGCCCAAGGTTACTTAAAATGCTGCACTTAATACCTGAAAAGTACCTCAAGCAGGAGGGTGCTGTCCAAATGTCTCCAAAAATTCTGTCAACTTTGACATCTCATAACT
Organism: Neostapfia colusana; assembly: GCA_030760725.1. Lineage (NCBI taxonomy): Eukaryota > Viridiplantae > Streptophyta > Magnoliopsida > Poales > Poaceae > Neostapfia > Neostapfia colusana. Next base: position 93,396,004 of record JASWHV010000007.1, on the reverse strand, counting down.
TTTGAACTAGGACAGATCTTAGGCCAAGTAGATACTTTATGGAAATCTATTGAAGTTAACTTTAAATTTTATGTTGAGCTCCAGAATTGTTTTTGCCTTTAGCATGGTCTAAATCAGGTTGAAATGGAAACTGGTCAGGGCTGTCAGTTTGGGCAGCAAGACCAGCAATCAAATTGTTCTAAGTTTGAGTTGTGTTTCCAAGTTTTATGAGTTCAATGGCATGTTTTATGTTATAACTCAATGGTTTACTGTTGAAATAAATATTTGACATTTCTCAAATATGTTTCTACAGATGACAGCAGATAGACAATTGGAGAACGGGTGGGTGGTATCCCACTGTTCTCACCGCAGCAGTTATCCAGAAGCGGTGAGGCAAATGATTCAATATTTTGGGTACATCGAGATGCCACAGTACTTTGCCAAGGAAGAAGGGGAGATGGGGAACAAGACATGGACGATCCATGTCGATGTTCCTGCAGGACCCACGCCACCCGGTTGGGCGCCGTTCACCGTTACGGTGAGAGGTAGACAGCTGGAGGAAATGTGGGAAGTGGCAGCCCGCGACACCATGTCGCGTTTCTGCCAACTACATGTGAGAGCTATGGAGGGCACTCCATACGCACTCATTCCGGTGGAGGGACGAGCTAATCATGTGTGGGGAGAAAGGTACATGGAGGCAACAGATCCGGGTTGCCCAAGGTACAACCCCGCGGAGGCGAACCTCAGCCTCCAGTTGAGGGCAGGAAAAGCCGTGATGGACAGCCAAGCTGTTCATACGGATTGTCTTGATGCAAAGCTCAAGGAGAGCACCAGCCGTGGAGACCATGTCGAGAGTGCTCACAGCGCAGTCCGCAGTGTGCTCCTTCCAACGATAAAGCGACTGAAAGAGCAACACAATCAGTTGCATCGTCTGAAGAAGGCGAAAAAAAAGCCGCGTCGACATCACGGCTTTACAAAACAACAAGTGCAAACTCTAACCTAGCAGAATGAGGTCCTCACTCAAGAGCGGGATGACGCTATTGAGGAGTGGCAAGGCTGGGAAGAGGACTACAACCAGGCCATGGACGAGGTGCATGCATTGCAGGACCTCGTACCTCCAGTAATGGGCATACCAATGGTAGGTGCCGTACCCGTAGTTTTGGGTCTTCCGGCAATGGGGGAACCTGAACCGTAAGAGGAGGTCATGGACCCGGAGCCACCAGCAGAGGTAGAGGAGGAGGACGAACCGCAGGAGGTCGAGTTCTACTCCAAGTAGTAGGTTACCGTTGCCAAGTAGGGCCGCGAGGGTGGTGTAAGGAAAACTTTTGTATTCGGTGACATGTCGTGTAGACAGTAGTATATGTATAGGTAGTGACGACATGAGCACGACTTCTCCGAGAACCGAGAATAATTTATCTTGTATAAAGTTTATGCTTTATCAATATATGTGAATGTTGTGCAAGTTATTCATGTGTCACTTCAATACCTACTGTTTCATATGAAATTTTCAGTATGACATGTGCTGATCGCTGCTGTTTTGAATTTCAGAATGACTCGCACTCGTGCCAACCCAGACGTTGGGGGTTCCAGTCAGGGGGGAGAGACCTCCCAACAGCCTCCCGAGGATTCCTCGGGACAGCAACAGCAGCAACAGCAACAACAATAACCGCCACCGCCAACGGTTACTTTGGCCGACATCATTGCGGTGATGGTGGGTTCTCATCAGCAGAACACGGAGTTGCCGCAGACCCTTATTGTGAATACGTCTCGACCAGAGAGGCGTCAAGATCACAAGGAGCGCCAACAAAGCTCCTACTCTGACTTTCTGGCTACTCATCCCCCGGTATTCTCAAGGGCGGATGAACCCATCGAGGCGGACAACTGGCTCCGCACGATGGAGATGAAGTTCGGGCTGCTCCAAGTGAGTGAGCAGCGCAAGACTCGGTTCACGGTCCAACAGCTTCAAGGATCCGCGAGCTCTTGGTGGGCGAACTACTGTGCCTCGCAACCCACCGAGCGAATTATGACCAGGGCGGAGTTCCGGACAGCCTTCAGGGCCTATCACATACCGCCAGGTATTATGAAGAGGAAGACGCAGGAGTTCCTTCACCTGCAGCAAGGAAGTAGGAACGCGCTGGAATACTCCAGGGCGTTCAATGATCTTGCACTCTACGCTTCTTATCACGCCGATACCGACGAGAAGCGGAGGGATCATTTTTACCAGGGGCTTAACCCACTCCTGAAGGACAAGCTGGCGATGTTCAATCACGGCAGCCTCAATGATATTATTGATGCTGCGATTGTTCAGGAGGACTCCAGCAAAGAGTTAGTGGCGGCGGAGAGGAAGCAAAGCGCACCACAAAGCAGCGGAGAAGGAGGTGGTCCTTCTCAAAAATACCGGATGGTAAATCGCTCACCATCGGGTCAACGCTGGCAGCCACCGCAGAAGCTAATGCCATTCCGCAGTCGGCCATATTCTCCACCGGCATTCAGGCCGGCACTGCCAGCACCAACTCCGCAGCAACAACAGCACCTCAGCAGCGCATGCCAGTCTTTCGTCCCCCAAGCACCGGCCAGTCAGCGGCCACATGCTACAAATGTGGTCGCCCAGGACATTTCGCCAACAACTGTCCTGAGAGGCAAGGCGGCGGAGTGGCACCGCAGTTTCCGGGGAGGAATCAGCCCCGGAACCCCACTAATGCGCGGCGGGCAAATCCTAGGCCCGGCACCGTCCACCAACTTGCCATAGAGGACGTGCTGGAGGGAGAGCCAACCCTTGCGGGTATGTTCCAACTCCACCAGCATCCCGCTATAGTGTTGTTTGATTCTGGCACTGCGCATAATTTTATTAGCGAAGCTTTTACTTCTAAACACAGCTTGCAAATACTACCCACCGAAAGTCCATATTTGATTTGTTCACCGGGTGGGAAGATTTCAGCGAGCATGATGGTTTCTAAAGTACCATTATGCTTAGCGGCTAGAGTATACCCTACGTCTCTCATAGTTTTAGAGGGACAGAAGGTCGATGTCATCTTAGGGATGTCGTGGTTAACCCGCCACGGCGTTGTTTTAGACACCGTCCTCCGAGTCATGCATCTACACCAAGAAATGCACGAGTCACACTCTTTATGTCTGGACAGTCCAGAAATAAAACTTCCAAGTGTATATAAATCCACAACCATCAGATTAGAAGACATTCCAGTAGTCTGAAAATGTTTCTGGACATTTTCTATTTTCTCTGGAACAGTTTTATTAGTCACACCATTAGGTGGATCAAATGAGCTCAAATGGATTTTAAATTTTTAGGGTAGCTCAGGTATATTTTGGTGAACATCCTAGCAAAATTTCAGAATTTTTCCCCAAAGGGTTCTCCAGTTAAAATTCTAAACAGTTTAAACTTTGAAGAATTAATTCTGGAAAACTAAGGATTTTCATGAAGTGAAACTTGATTTGTTGGAAAGTACTCAGAGAGCTGAATCCAACAAAATTTGGTTCACTCGATTTGGAGTTTCCTAGCCAAAGTTATGTGGGTTTGAAGTTTGAACTAAATCTGAAAATCGGGGAAATGTTTAAATCGCTGCGCGTGGGACCGGGGCTACGTGTACACTTCTCAGCGGTCGACACACGGGGCTACGGAGTCCTTCGCATGCAGCCGCACCCGATCCGGTGCCACAGCTAATCCCAGCTTTAAAATATCTGCCGCTGACACGTGGGACCGGGAGCTTCATCTACCTCCGGCCTCCCGCGCTCGGCCGCCGCCCCCCTCGCCGGAGTGCTCGCCGGAGGGCTTCTGCCATGTGGCAAACTCCCCGATCTTGGCCGCCTCTGCCTAATCCCACACGGAAAACACGATGCTGGGCTCAGCTCGACATGACAATCACCGGAACACGGCCGGCGGCGAGCGGCGGCTTCGGAAGAACTTCGGCCGCATCGACCGGGCTTCTGAGCCTTTCAAACGATCGAGAAAAAGGCCGTAGAGCATCAGTGGACCCTAGGGAAGCTTGGCATAGGATCGAGACTGCTCGGGAGAGGTCCTAGGTAAGCTCTCACCGTGCGCCTGATGGCTTCCGCCATTAGCGCCGGTAGAAAAGCTAGAACTGGCCGGTCTACCAAGGTTTTCTTGCCAGGGCTGCGAAGGAAAGTTGATCGCTACCAAGCCTAGCTCGTGTAGGAGCAGTTTGAGGATGTCTAAACAACTATGGAGCGAGAATTTGGCGGATCCGCACCCAGAGGTCGGTCTGCGCCGAATGAAAGGGAAAACTGAAATTCATTGCCGGTGATCAAACACTCGGGCTGTGGCAGACTCTAACACGTCCGAGGATGCCTAAGCTTGGGCGTGACACCCTCCCGTTTGGGATGTCCACGGGAGCCCGAGGTGCGGCGAACTTAGTTCACCGGGAAAAACTTTGGGTATGGGCAAGATCGTCCGAATTCGGCTAATTCCTACGACGGGGAAGGAAGAGGAGAGTCTCTAGTACCGTTTTGCAGCTTGGAGGGAGTGGAGAGGCTGTGATCACTGATTCTCTGATCAACTCCGAGCGAGCGGCGGTGAGGTGATGTTTTTCTTGCGCGAGAGTGAAGAAACGATCGGTAATGCCTCGGTTTGGCTCAGCTGCAGGGATAAGAGGGAGGGTGAGGCAGTTCAGTGGTCGGGAACGGCAACCAGCTTCTGTCCCGACCGATCATTGTCGTGGCGGCAGCCCGATCCGGTGCAAGAAACCGGGCTGAGTTCCTCAGTCGGTTGATTTGGCTTTTGTGGCTGACATGTGGGTCCCACCCTCCTTTTAACCTCTGAAATTAACTTCCTCCCACTGCTACAAACAGTAATCCCTCTAATACCCTCTAGAATTTGAATTATCTACCAAATGCCCATTTGCAGTTGATAGAATTCAAATTGTGAGGTGTTTGAATAAATTTTCAGCACATATGCAGTTTAAAATTCAATTTGAGTTTGAATTTGCTAAACTTAGCTCATATCAAGATCAACTACAAATGGAGTGAAAATTGGTGTGTGAGCTCACAAAAATGTGCTGAGTGTGAATATGGATCCCACTTTTGAAATCATGGGATAAAAGTAGTTTGAATTTGAGTTCAAACTAGCCTCTTTCTAGTTTTACCCAAAATACCTCAAAAAGGGTTTTGGATTTGGGTGAAATTTGGCATGAGCATTCCTAGCAAGGTGTTGGATTTTTCCATATGCTCAGCCCCTATATGATGCATGTGGGAAATGCCACTTTTGCATTTTGTGAGTTTATTCTGTAATGACCATGTTGATGGTGTTTACTTGCTCTTCAAATATGTTCACAAAGTTTCCTCAAATGAGGTGTGTGTGGGGTGATGAACACTTTGAATATGTGCCAAAAACTTAGGCCCTTACATTCCTCCCCCCTTAAAAGAATCTTGTCCCGAGATTATAAGGTGAAAATGAGAGAGAGGACGGTGGAAGATTACCGTATATGTGATGTGAAAAACTCGGGGTAGTTAGTGCGAAGAAATCATTTGCTCTCCCATGTCGCTTCATCTACGGAGTGATTAATCCATAGAACTTTGTAGAACCACAACATACGGTTGCGTGTGGTTCGGGCCTTTTCAATCTAGGATCTGAACCGGTTCCTCCGATACGTGAGATCTGGTTTCAGTTCTTCTATATCCTCCAGCTGAATTGTAGTTGATAGCTTAAGACACTTCCTCAGCTGGGAAATGTGAAAGACGTCGTGCACACCGGAAAGTGCTTCTAGTAATTTCAGCCGGTATGCTACTGATCCACATCTTTCTGTAATCTGAAACGGACTGATGAATCGGGGTGCCAACTTTCCTCTCACCCCGAATCTGTTCATGCCCTTCATTGGAGACACACGTAGATATACGTGATCCCCGACTTTGAACTGTAATGGGTGTCTTCTCCGGTCCGCATACTGTTTTTTTTTGGGGTTGGGCGGCTTTTAAGTTCGCTTGAATCAGCCGAACTTTTTCCTCCATGTTGTTGACAAGATCAATCCCGAAGGTGACCCTTTCGCCAGACTCACACCAATTCAGTGGTGTGCGGCATTTTCTCTCGTATAGCGCCTCATAAGGCGCCATCTTGATTCTGTCTTGGTACTCATTGTTGTACGAGAACTCTGCCAATGGTAAGTGATCGTCCCAATTCTTACCGTGGTTGATAGCGCAAGCTCATAGCATATCTTCTAAAATTTGATTTACCCGCTCGGTTTGCGCATCCGTCTGCGGGTGGTACACTGAACTACGGACCAGCTTCGTCCCCAACGCAGCGTGTGTTCCCAAAAACGGGACACAAGTAAAGTGCCCCAATCCGATATGATGGTGCGGGGTACGCCGTACAAGCATAGGATCCGTGAGATGTACGATTCAGCATACTTCTTGGCGTTGTAGTTGGTGTTGACCGGGATAAAATGGGCAACTTTGGTGAGCCGGTCGACGATCACCCACACAGAATCATGTTTCTGAAAAGTGGTGGGTAAACCGACAATGAAGTCCATGCTCACATCTTCCCATTTCCAGGCAGGAACGCCCAGTGGCTGTAGCAGTCCCGGTTTTCTCATGTGGTCTGCCTTCACCCTTCGACATATATCACACTCGGACACGTACTTTGCGATCTCCCGCTTCATCTGTGTCCACCAAAACTTGCTTCGGAGTTCTTGATACATTTTGTTGCTGCCGGGGTGAATAGAAAACTTTGACAAGTGGGCCTCGTCAAAGATTTTCTTCCGTAATTCCGGGTTACGGGGTACGACGATCCGGTCCTTGAACCATAGTACGCTGTCTCCGTCTTTCCAGAAACATTTCATCTCCCCACAGTCTATGCGTCTCCGCAAATGCGACATGCCCTTGTCATGTTTCTGAGCTGTCGCTATCTCTTCACGGATGGTGGGGATCAAAGTTAAGTTGTAGAGAGCTCCATGTGGAATCACATGCAATGGTGGCTCGCTCTCTTCCAACGGTGTGATGGTCAGATTATTGACGTGTGACTTGCGGCTCAGCGCATCTGCCACTAAGTTTACCTTGCCGGGGTGATAATGGATCTCTATTTCGTAATCCTTTATCAACTCCAACCATCTTCGCTGCCTCATGTTCAGCTCTTTCTTTGTGAATATGTACTTGAGGCTTTTGTGGTCGGTATATAAATGTACGAGGTTACTGAGTAGGTAATGCCTCCACATTTTAAGTGCGAGCACCATGGCGGCGAGCTCCAAGTCATGAGTTGAATAATTTTGCTCATGGTTTCTAAGCTGCCGTGATCCATACGCGACCACCCTTCGGTCTTGCATCAGCACACATCCGAGCCCAATGCCGGATGCATCACAGTACACATCAAACGGTTTTGTCGTGTCCGGCTGCGCCAAAACCGGTGCTGATGTTAGGTGCTTCACTAAGGCCTTGAACGCTGCTTCACATGCTGGACTCCAAACATATTTGGTAGGCTTCTTCAGCAGCTCTGTCATAGGCTTGGCAATCTTTGAGAAGTTCGGAATGAACCTCCGATAATATCCTGCGAGTCCGAGGAAACTCCGTACCTCGTGAACAGTTCTCGGGGACTTCCAATTCAGCACTTGTGTGATCTTACTCGGGTCTACAGCAATGCCCTCCACTGAGATAATATGCCCGAGAAAAGGCACTTGCGATATCCATAATTCGCACTTGCTGAATTTCATGTATAGTTTGTGATCCCACAGCCGTTGCAAGACTATACGCAGATGCTTCATGTGTTCTTCCTCCGACTTGGAATATACCAATATGTCATCGATGAATACTACGACAAACTTGTCCACCTCCGGCATGAATACCGAGTTCATCAAGTACATGAAGTGAGCTGGATCATTGTCGAGGCTGAAGGACATGACCAGGTACTCATAAAGCCCGTACCTTGTCGAGAAAGCCGTCTTCGGAATATCCTCAGCCCGTATCTTAATCTGGTGGTACCTGGATCTTAAGTCCATCTTGGAAAAGATTTTTGCTTCGACCAACTGATCAAACAACATGTCGATCCGTGGCAACGGGTACTTGTTCTTGATGGTTACGGCGTTTAGTGGACGATAGTCCACACAAAGCAGCAATGTCTCGTCTTTCTTCTTCACGAATAATGCCGAACAGCCCCATGGCGAGGAGCTCGGCCTAATAAAACCCTTCTCCAGCAAGTCCGTTTATTGCGTCTTCAGTTCAGCCAATTCCTTGGGCGCCATCTTGTACGGCCTTCGGGATATTGGCATGGTTCCCGGTGCAAGTTCAATCTTGAACTCCACCTCTCGGTCGGGCGGCATCCCTGGTAAATCATCCGGGAACACGTCAGGGAACTCACGGACTACCGGAATATCTTCCAATCTGATGGTTGTGGACTGATATACACTTGGAAGTTTTATTTCTGGACTGTCCATAAATAACGAGTGAGACTCGTGCACTTCTGAGTTCAAATGCACGACTCGGAGGACGGTGTCTAAAACAGCGCCGTGGCGGGTTAACCACGACATCCCTAGGATGACATCAACCTTCTGTCCCTCTAAAACTATGAGAGACGTAGGGTATACTCTACCCTCTAAGCATAATGGCACTTTTGGAACCATCATGCTTGCTGAAATTTCCCATCCGGTGAACAAATGAAGTATGGACTATCGGTGGGTAGTATTTGCAAGCTGTATTTAGCAATAAAAGCTTGGCTAATGAAGCTATGTGTGGCGTCTGAATCAAATAACACTATAGCGGGATGCTGGTGGAGTTGGAACATAGCCGCAAGGATTGGCTCTCCTTCTGGCACGTCCTCTATGGCATGTTGGTGGACGGTTCTGGGCCTAGGATTTGCCCGCCGTGCATTAGTGGGGTTCCGGGGCTGATTTCTCCTCGGAAATTGCGGTGCAACTCCGCCGCCTTGCCTCTCAGGACAATTGTTGGCGAAGTGTCCTGGACGACCACATTTGTAGCATGTGGCAGCTGCCTGGCCGGTGCTTGGGGGACGAAAGCCCGGCATGCGCTGCTGAGGCGCATACACACGTGGCATCGCCCGCTGCTGCTGTTGTTGCTGCGGAGGTGGTGCTGGCAGTGCCGGCCTGAACGCCGGTGGGGAATATGGACGACTGCGGAATGGCAACGGCCTCTGTGGTGGCTGTCAGCATGGACCCGATGGTGGGCGATTCATCATCCGGTATTTTTGAGAAGGACCACCTCGTTCTCCGCTGCTTTGCGGCGTGCTTTGCTTCCTCTCCGCCACCGCTAACTCCTTGCCGGAGTCCTCCTCCGCTACCTATGCTGGTGGCTCCGGGTCCATAACCTCCTCTTCCGGTTCAGGTTCCCCCATTGTTGGAAGACCCAAAACCACGGGTACGGCACCTACCATTGGTATGCCCACTACCGGAGGTACGAGGTCCTGCAACGCGTGCACCTCGTCCATGGCCTGGTTGTTGTCCTCTTCCCAGCCTTGCCCCTGCTCAATAGCGTCATCCCGCTCTTGAGTGAGGACCTCATTCTGCTGGTTCAGGGCCTGCACCTGTTGTTGCAATGCCGTGATGTCGACACGGCTTTTCTTTTTCGCCTTCTTCAGAAGATGCAATTGATTATGTTGCTCATTCAGTCGCTTTATCATCGGAAGGAGCACATTGTGGAGTCGCTGTGAGCACTCTCGAAATGGTCTCCACGGCTGGTGCTCTCCTTGAGCTTTGTAGCAAGACAATCCGTATGAACAGCTTGGTTGTCCATCACGGCCTTTCCTGCCCTCAACTGGAGGCCGAGGTTCGCCTCCGCGGGGTTGTACCTTGGGCAACCCGGATCTGTTGCCTCCATGTACCTTTCCCCCCACAAAAAATTAGCCCGTCCCTCCAACGGAACAAGCGCGTATGGAATGCCCTTCATTGCTCTCACGTGTAGTTGGCAGAAACGCGACATGGTGTCGCGGGCTGCCACTTGCCACATTCCCTCCGGCTGTCTACCTCTCACCGTGACGGTGAACGGCACCCAACCGGGTGGCATGGGTCCTGCAGGAACTTTGACATATATTGTCCACGTCTTGTTCCCTTCCTCGCCTTCTTCTTTGGCGAAGTACTGCAGTGTCTCCACATATCTGAAATATTGAAGCATTTGCTTCAACGTTTCCGGATAACCGCTGCGGTGAGAACAGTGGGATACCACCCACCCGTTCTCCAATTGCCTATCCGCTGTCATATGTAGAAACATATTTGAAAAAGGTCAAATATTAATTTCAACAGTAAATCATTGAGTTATAACACAAAACATGTCATTGAACTCATACAACTTGGAAACACAACTCAAACTTAGAACAAATTTGATTGCTGGGCTGCTGCCCCAAACTGACAGCCCTGACCAGTTTCCATTTCAACCTGATTTAGACCATGCTAAAGGCAAAACCACTCCTGGAGCTCAACATCAAAGTTAAATCTAACTTCAATAGCTTTCCATAAAGTATTTACTTGGCCTAAATATGTCCTGGTTCCAAAGTTATGAGATGTCAAAGTTGACAGAATTTCTGGAGAAAATTGGACAGCACCTCCCTGCTTGAGGTACTGATTTGATCCAAGAATTCCAGTTATTTCTACAAACAAATTAACAAAACTTTCTATTATAAAGTTGTAACCCATCTCATGAACTTTTCAGAACTACCTAATTTTCTATTTTTTTATTTTTATGCAGGAAGTTGTGCTCAATTTACAGGGAGTTACAGAGAGTGTTTGCTCTGCCCTGTTTTCTGGACAGTTTCAACTCTACTGCATTTTTCGACTGGTTAAGGGATGAGACACCTCTGGACATCAATAGAAAAGTTGTAAAGATCTTCAAAATATTTCCAGAAATGTATCATATGACCCTAACCTCGAAAGAACTCAACCTATAATCTCTGATTAACGTCAGCCTTATTTCATCTGAGAACAGAGGACTCTATCCTTAGTATCCTATAAGTTGAGAACTTGTTAACTTTGAATATCCTGATTAACGGAAGGAGTTACATCAAAGTTTTAGTGTTCTGGATTATAACTTTCAAGTTTTACAATGCAGTTGTTCATTTAGTGGGGTGTGACATCGAAGCGTCACCAATTCATGTCGGTACTACATTCCTCACAAAGAAAAACCTATACCGGACTTAGCCGGCTTCGTTAGTTCAGTGGAACTAAACGTCTCTCACACACGGATGCTACATATCTACCGTTTCATGGTTAGACTACCTGCAAATAACTCATTCAATCGTCAGACTCGGCTGCACACCGAGCCCGGTATCCATACAGTTCATACACCCGTCCGTCATCACTCGCACAGGTGTTCTCAAGCCAAACACGCCTTGAGCTACGTGTTCATGTTACTGACCACGTGACGATGTCTCCCAAACTTTCCCAAAGCACGCCAGGGAATGTCGTTGCTCGAATACCCCAAACGACATGAAGAGTCATAGAGGATATTAAAGCGGGTCGGGTTACCTGCCACCCGTGGGGCTCCACCCTTCAGCTTGTGCGCACTGATGGACAGCGCTTACGTGCACCCCCCAAGACATAAAGCATACTGAGATGCACGATTTTCTGACATATGCAAATAGGTTAGTATATCACTTTCTATACACTAATAACATCCTTATATGGGGCTACTAACTCGTTCCTCACCGAATTTTTGAAAAAGATAACCTTTGTAGTGCGTTAAACCTCAAGCGAGCTCTGATACCATGCTGACGTGGCCCCACGGCCTCGTCGAGCCAGGATCACACTGAGGGGTGTTGCGTTGCACAGCACCGGATAACGCACCTCAAAGATACAAAGCGGAAGCAAAGTTTTATTACATAAACCAGTTTATGAACATTTTTACAACAAAATAGTTCAGTCTACACTCACGGGCGTAGACTATGCATCGAGTTCACGTTCAGCCCGTGAACGTGTCCTCGCTAGCACGCACACACACACAAACACGGCGGTGTGCACAACTCCCACTCGACGGGGTTCCCCTCCTGGGGTTCCGTCTCCTCTTCGGGAGTCCCTTCCTCATAAACCCCTGCAAAAGCTTCAAACACAAGCAGTGAGCACGATGGCTCAGCAAGACTGACCCGTCTCTCCTATACATGAAATTTCTACATGAGGGGTATAGAGTACATGAGGTAAATAAGTTACAAAGGACTCACCTAATTATTGGAACCTTATTTTCAAGTTTTAGCAGCAGTTTGTGTAAAACCTTACGCTAAAGCACATGAGAGAGCCGCAATCAAACAAGAAACGCATTTCTCTCATGTACTTTGCCCAAAGTTGAAAGGAACTATAATTAGCTCTAAACTACAACAAGTCATTTAACAAGCAATGTATATCTTTCAAAGCAGCAAACTTTTAACATATATCTAGCCTGTTCTTTCTACGTCACGGTACAGTGAACAAGTGATACTCACTGACTGCGAGGGACAGTGACTATAATTGATTTACACCTGTAGGGTTACCCGAATAACCCATCACGTACGCCCGTACTCGATGTTGCCTACAGCAACCATCACGGACGTCGTACGCAACCACCTTTCACCCGTCAGCCAAGTGTTGAATCGGTCCAATTGTCCCGAGCAAGGGGTCTCTATGCGCGCATCGGCAGTGCCGCCAGCCGATTTACATCTCGAGCTCTCAACCTACCCTCCGAACGACCAGCTATGTCTCAACACCCAGCTACCCGAGTTACATCGGTTTCCAGGTTCCCATATATCCGGTAAGTCTTCGGTACTGTTCTAGCTTGTTCAACAGGCCCGCACACGGCTCGGTCCTCAATCGACACAAGCAGAGCTATGGCACCCAGGCCCCAAAGTCCTGCTGCCCTTACTCTCTGCTCGGTCTCATTTTTCTTGCCATGTGTTACATTTGCTATCTTTACCCGAGCAATGTGCCTCTAGCCTATTCTGCGAGTAGTTCCAACTAATCGACTTGTACCGAATCCAACACTATCTTAGCATGGCAGTAGTTAAACGAGGTCTACAAACCTAATCCCAACCCAGGGTTTTCTTGGCTATGCATTTGGGTTTCAAACAAGACTCTAATGCAAGAATTAAGTAGGTGCTCAAAGTAAGTTCTCAAAACAATAAAAATTTGTAAAAAGGGTTAATGCAAACCGGAGCTTGCCTTGCTGCTCTTGGTCGTAGGCTTGCTGCTCCTCTGGAGTGACGAAGACTAAAACTTCGGGTTCCTCCTCAACCTTAGCGACTACATATGATAAATACAATATGTGTTAATTTAGATGCATTTGAATTGAATTTAAACTTGTGAAAGTTATAAACCTTGCTGAACAGACCCAATGACTCTGAAATTTTTACTGTGGTTTGGATACAAGCTAAACAGAGATTTGGCCAAGTTTTATTTGTAGTAAAGCTCATTTGAGCCCTCCACAAATAATTATGTACTTGGCTTTCATTGGAGCTCCTAGGGTGTTCTACGGATTTACATGGAGAAAGCCATGACTTTCTGAAAACTAGATTTTCAGAGGGTTCTAATGGAGTTGGTTTCACTTAATTTGAAGGTTCCTGCCTAAAGATATGAGCTAAACAATTTCAGAGAAATTCTGAAAATGTTTCTAGACATTTTCTATTTTCTCTGGAACAGTTTTATTAATCACACCATTAGGTGGATCAAATGAGCTCAAATGGATCTGAAATTTTTATGGTAGCTCAGGAATATTTTGTTGAACATCCTAGCAAAATTTCAGAATTTTCCCCCAAAGGGTTCTCCAGTTAAAATTCTAAACAATTTAAATTTTGAAGAATTAATTCTGGATAACTATGGATTTTCATGAAGTGAAACTTACTTTTTTCGAAATTACTCAGAGAGCTGAATCCAACAAAATTTGGTTCACTCGATTTGGAGTTTCCTAGCCAAAGTTATGTGGGTTTGAAGTTTGAACTAAATCTGAAAATCGGAGAAATGTTTAAATCGTTGCGCGTGGGACCGGGGCTACGTGTCCACTTCTCAGCAGTCGACACACGGGGCTACGGAGTCCTTCGCGGGCAGCCGCACCCGATCCGGTGCCACATCTAATCCCAGGTTTAAAATATCGGCCGCTGACACGTGGGACCGGGAGCTTCGTCGACCTCCGGTCTCCCGCGCTCGGCCGCCGTCCCCCTCGCCGGACGGCTTCTGCCGTGTGCCAAACTCCACGATCTTGGCCGCCTCTGCCTAATCCCACACGGAGAACATGATGCTGGTCTCAGCTCGACGTGACAATCACCGGAACACGGCCAGCGACAAGCGGCGGCTTCGGAAGAACTTCGGTCGCATCGACTGGGCTTCTGAGCCTTTCAAACTATCGAGCAAAAGGCCGTAGAGCATCAGTGAACCCTAGGGAATCTCGGCATGGGCTCAAGGCTGCTCGGGAGAGGTCCTAGGTAAGCTCTCACCGTGCGCCCGACGGCTTCCGCCATTAGCACCGGTAGAAAAGCTAGAACTGGCCGGTCTACCAAGGTTTTCTTGCCAGGGCTGTGAAGGAAAGTTGATCGCTACCAAGCCTAGCTCGTGTAGGAGCAGTTTGAGGATCTATAAACAACTATGGAGCGAGAATTTGGCGGATCCGCACCCGAAGGTCGGTCTGCGCCGAATGAAAGGGAAAACTGAAATTCGTCGCCGGTGATCAAACACTCGGGCTGTGGTTCGGGGGTGAGCAGCACCAGACTCTAACACGTCCGAGGACGCCTAAGCTTGGGCGTGACCCCCTCCCATTTGGGTTGTCCACGGGAGCCCGAGGTGCGGCGAACTTAGGTCACCGGGGAAAACTTTGGGTATGGGCAAGATCATCTGAATTCAGCTAATTCCTATGACGGGGAAGGAAGAGGAGTCTCTAGTACCATTTTGCAGATTGAAGGGAGTGGAGAGGCTGTGATCACTGATTCTCTGATCAACTCCGAGCGAGCGGTGGCGAGGTGATGTTTTTCTTGCGCGAGAGCGAAGAAACGATCTGTAATGCCTCTGTTTGGCTCAGCTGCGGGGATAAGAGGGAGGGTGAGGCGGTTCAGTGGTTGGGGGCGGCAACCAGCTGCTGTATCGACCGATCATCGCCGTGGCGGCAGCCCGAGCCGGCGCAAGAAACCGGGCTGAGTTCCTCAGTCGGTTGATTTGGCTATTGAGGCTGACATGTGGGTCCCACCCTCCTTTTAACCTCTGAAATTAACTTCCTCCCACTGCTACAAACAGTAATCCCTCTAATACCCTCTAGAATTTGAATTATCTACCAAATGCCCATTTGAAGTTGATAGAATTCAAATTGTGAGGTGTTTGAATAAATTTTCAGCACATATGCAGTTTGAAATTCAATTTGAGTTTGAATTTGCTAAACTTAGCTCATATCAAGATTAACTCCAAATGGAGTGAAAATTGGTGTGTGAGCTCACAAAAATGTGCTGAGTGTGAATATGGATCGCACTTTTGAAATCATGGGATAAAAGTAGTTTGAATTTGAATTTGTGTTCAAACTAGCCTCTTTCTAGTTATACCCAAAATACCTCAAAAAGGGTTTTGGATTTGGGTGAAATTTGGCATGAGCATTCCTAGCAAGGTGTTGTAGTTTTTCATATGCTCAGCCCCTATATGATGCATGTGGGAAACACCACTTTTGCATTTTGTGAGTCTATTCTCTAATGACCATGTTGATGTTGTTTACTTGCTCTTCAAATGTGTTCACAAAGTTTCCTCAAATGAGGTGTGTGTGGGGTGATGAACACTTTGAATATGTGCCAAAAACTTAGTCCCTTACACACGTGTATCTACGTGTATCTCCAATGAAGGCGTGAACAGATTCGGGGTGAGAGGAAAGTTGGCACCCCAATTCATTGGTCCATTTTAGATTACAGAAAGTTGTGGATCAGTAGCATACCGGCTGAAATTACCAGAAGCACTTTCCGGTGTGCACGACGTCTTTCACATTTCTCAGATGAGAAGGTGTCTTAAGCTATAAACTACCATTCAGCTGGGGGATACTGAAGAACTGAAACCGGATCTCACGTATCGGGAGGAACCGGTTCAGATCATTGATGAAAAGGCCCAAACCACACGCAACTGTATGTTGTGGTTCTACAAAGTTCTATGGAGTAATCACTCCGTAGATGAAGAGACATGGGAGAGCGAAGGATTTCTTCGCGCTAACTACCCCGACTTTTTCACGTCACATATACGGTAATTTTCCACCGTCCTCTCTCTCATTTTCACCTTATAATCTCAGGACGAGACTCTTTTAAGAGGGGAGGAATGTAAGAGCCTAAGTTTTTGCACACATCAAAAGTGTTCATCACCCCACACACACCTCCTTTGAGGAAACTTTATGAACACCTTTGAAGAGCAAGTAAACACCATCAACATGGTCATTAGAGAATAAACTCAAAAAATGCAAAAGTGACATTTCCCTCATGCATCTTATAGGGGCTGAGCATATGGAGAACTCATACACCTTGCTAGAAATGCTCATGCAAAATTTCACCCAAATTCAAAATCTTTTTGAGGTATTTTGGGTGTAACTAGAAAGAGGCTAGTTTGAACTCAAATTTAAATTCAAACTACTTTTATCCCATGACTTCAAAAGTGCGAGGCATATTCATACTCAGCACATTTTTGTGATCTCACACACCAATTTTCACTCCATTTGGAGTTGATCTTGACATGGGCTAATTTTAGCAAATTCAAATTCAATTTGAATTTCAAACTGCATATGTGCTGAAAATATATTCAAACATTTCACAATTTGAATTCTATCCAATTCAAATGGCCAGTTGGTAGATAATTCAAATGTCAAAGGGTATTAGGGGGACTACTGTTTAGAGTAGTGGGAGAAAGTTAATTTTAGAGGTTAAAACTGGAGCGGGGCCCACATGTCAGCCTCACTAGCAATTCAACCGACTGAAAGACAGGGCACTCGGTTTCTCGGGCTTCAGCCGAGCTCGCCACTGAGCTGATCGCCGGTGCCAGCTCCTGATCGACCTGAGCCGTGTTCAACCGACGTTGCTCCCTCTTATCCCCGCAGCCGAGCCGTCCAGAGGCAGAGCTGATCAGTTCCTTGCTCCCTCGCGCAAGAAACCAACCATAGCCGCCGCTACTCCTCCGATCCTCGGCCACCCGACAAGCTTGCATGTGAGCCTCGGCTGAGCAGCAAAACGGCACCACAGGACTCTCCACAACCTCCTCAAACCATCAACGAGTGAGCTCGTGCTCCCTACACCGAGAAACACTCTTTCCCGCGGCGGCCGATACAGAACCGAGATGAGGTGCTCTCGTGGGCAGCCTCACTCCGGGCTTGTCACGGCCAAGCAAAGCTACTTCTGGACGCGCAAGGACCTCCTACAGCTCACCTCCAAAGCTTGAGCTGAGAGGTTGAGCGTCGACGGTGAATTTTGCAGTTTGCTTCCAGCCGGTGCAAAGTCACTTGTAACACCCCAAATTTTTAGTCAAAACCCAAATTTGGATTCAAAACCCTCAACCATGTTCAGAGGGGAATTTAGAAATTTTTGGACGTGTTGCATGTTTTGCAAAAATTCAAATTCAAACTAGAATTCAAATTATACCCAAAACAGAAAAGAAATGGAAAAAGAAAAAGGAAATCGGGAAAAAACTGGCCAGTGGGGCGAAACAGCCAGCCGGCCCAGCAAACCCCACGCCAGCCCGCCCCCGCGCGCGCCGCGCTGCCCCTCGCTGACGGGTGGGACCCACATGTCATCCCTAACCCCGCGACCCCGGACTCTCTCCCGCGCGCGCGATCGCAACCGATCGGGAAATCGCGTCCCGCAGCCGAATTCCGGTCCCAGCGGACTCCAACTCGATCACAACAGACCCACCGCCCTCCCCCGGCTATAAAAACCACCGGTCCGATCAGTTTTCCTCACGCGATCGCCGATTTTCACTCCGGTGAGCACCGAGACTTCGCCGGTGAATTCTGGCCGATCTAAGCTCGGAAACTCTGATCTAACTCGCTGGTTTTGATCCACCGCCTCCGGGGAACTTTGCAGGTGCAGAAAACCCGAAGACTTACGGTGTAAACTCAGCGCCGACGAGCTTCGCCGTGGTTTTGCCTCGGACCTCGCCGCCGAGCACTTTCCAGGACCCCCGAGCTCGAGAAAACCCCCGAGGTGAGATCCCTGACCTCCCCTCTACCGATCTAGGCCATAAGATCACAGTTCTAGGCAGAATTCTCGAGGATCCGAAAGTTTCCGGCGAGATCGCCGCTTCCCGCCGCCGTGTGCCGCCGGCAGCGCCGCCCGCTCTCGATCAGAGCGACGTGGCCGCTTGTGCGCCGTTTATTTTAAATCGCACGGTAGACTTTAAATCCCCGCGTACCGGTTCGATGTTATGATCTCAGCCGTCGGTTTAAAATCGGACGGTCCACGTCGACCCCGCGTTATAAAGGCTGGGGTTCTTACGTGCTACCCCCTGGGGTTCTCTGGAATTGAGAGCTAGCCCCGGAAACTTCAGATCTAGCCCCTGGAACTCCAGAAAATCATGTAAATTCATTTAAAAATCAGTTTTAGCCCCTGGACTTAATAAAAATTTGGAAAAAACACCTCTGATAACTGTAGCTAGACCCCTGGAAATTATGAAAATAATATTATAGACCCTGTAATGGGGTGAATTCATTATTTTAGCCCTGTTTAGTATTTAATTTAGAAAATTGAATATGTAACTAGTGTTTAAAAATTAAAAAGGGGGACAAACATAATTGTCAAAATTAATTAAAAACTTTCTCAGTACTTAGAAAACTTTGGAGTGAGACAAAAATATATTTTTGGGCTGAAATGAATCTGTTTCATCTATTATTCACATTTATTAGTATAGGGACACATTTTTAAGTAAAGAATAGTTATAGAAAAATAGGGAAAATAATTATGAAATAGTCTACATCAGAAGCCAAGGTCAAAATAGGTTATTAAATCATTTAGGACCAGAACCTATACTGTTTAGATGATGTGTATTACTATTTTCATAATAAAATACACAATTATGCATAGGAATATAAATCTGAAAATATAGCAACTAGTAAATGATAAATGGAGTTTCTAAAATACAAAGAATTCAGTTTAGGGTTGGTAGAAATTCTGAAGGCACATATGGAGAAGAAAAATACTTTTCATACATACTTGGTAGTGAAAAGGTGTAGTAGTTTAATATAAGGAATTTATTTAAAACTGAAACACACACATATATATATATAGTATGTAAGTGTAAATATGAACACCAAAGTAGGAATCATATACATATAAATAAAAGTGTGTGCAAGCCACAGATCAATACACAAAGTGACCACAACACATATAAAGGTGAATGAATTTCATAAATATGAATGTGTGGTTTGTATGAAGTAAGAAGTGTGAACTGTCTTATGGATTGTTGTTTTTCTTTTGCTATGTGTGATGGTATGAAGTAGAACATGTTCAAGAGCAAGTTATTCCTTTCCAAGATCAGGACTACCCATTTCAAGAGCAGCAAGAAGGAGGCAAGTGTCCTTGACCACTTTGATCCTATGCTAGGATATGTAGATAGAATTATTTGCATTGTCAAATGAAATATGAAACCCATGCTAGGAAAGTTTCCCTAGATTTGCATTACCTTGTTTCCTTGTAGCTTGGGTTGGGATTTATTTTGTCATGTCATTTATTTACATGCATATGCTTAGCCATGCTTAGAATGGGATATTTGGGACATGAGATCATCAGTTTATTATACCATACTCTTGAATGAGCTATTGTGTGTCACCGTGAGTGATCCATGGACTCTTGACTCCCCGGATCGCCGAGCAATCAGGCGTCGTCGCACTTCTCCACCAGCAGCCTCCCCACCCAAAGCAGAGTCAGAAGGTAGCCGAAATGAGGAGGAAGATCCCGAGGAGCCAGCTCAAGAGGACGAGTAGTGTAGAGTCTTTCCCCTAGCTAGCAAGAGGTCGAGTAGTCGAGTCGTGACGTAGTTAATGGTGTGATAATGCTTGGTGTGTGACGTGAGTTGTGGAAGCCATGAGCGATTGTCCACAGCCTCGTCTTCAGATTGTTTTGCTTTAGTGTGTGAACCCATAGGAAATAATAGTGCATTTATTTGATGTGAGATATAAACCCTCGTAAAATTTTAACAAAGCCTCAACACCTTAAAGTACCAACAAATGAAGGTAGTAAGATGATACTAAATGGTATCAAATTAACATTTGTTGATTCTGCCAGATGGCCGGAAGAGGGAAAGGACGTGCTGCCAACCCCGCCAACAACAACGATGAGGCATGCAACCCTCATCTTTCTGAAGGCCAGGACAGGGGTGGTCGCCGTGAAGAAGTTGATCCTCTCCACCAAATGCTGGAGAATCAAAATCAGCTTATCCAGAACTTGACTCAAGTGGTGGCCAACTTGCATCAAGTTCCACCTCCACAAGCTGCACCACGCCAACCAAGGTTGAGTGAGTTTCTAGGAACTCAACCTCCAAAGTTTGCAAGTGCTGCTGAACCTCTGGAGGCAGATGATTGGCTGAAGACTATTGAAAGCAAGATGAGGATCATACAATGCCAAGGGTATGAGAGGGTGCTGTTTGCCTCTCATCAATTGCAGGGACCTGCTGCTGATTGGTGGACCGCCTACGTGGCCGCCCATCATGACCCTGAGAACATCACTTGGGAAGAGTTCAAGCGTAGCTTCCGCAACCACTACATCCCAAGAGGTGAACTCAAAAACAAGAGGAAAGAGTTTCTGGGACTGCAGCAAAGAAACATGACGGTGAGGGAATACCTCACTAAATTTACTCAACTATCCCGTTATGCTCCACGAGACATAGAGACTGATGAGCAGAAACAAGATTGTTTCGTGGAAGGGCTTACCGCAGAGATGCAGTGTGCCATGTCCTCCAATGAGTATGAAAGTTTTCAAAAGATGGTGGACAGAGCATTTGTGGTAGAAAGGAAGCTAAAGGCCCTAGAAAATGAGAATAAGAGGAAGGCCGGGTGGTCACATCAAGCCTCAGGGAGCAACACTCGCCCACGTATGATGCAGCAACCTACGGGGCAGATGAGCCGTGCTGCGGTACCCTATTCAGCACCAAGAGGGTACAACCCAAACTACAGGCCTCCCGCAGCATCTGCACAGCCGCCACGTCAGTTTGTGCAGCAGCCTCGCCCTGCATATCCACCTCGACCAGCAGTGCAAGGACCCCAAAACCCACCCCAAGACAACAAGGGTCAAGCATCTAAGGTTGGGGTGCAATGTTTCAGCTGTGGTGAAGTGGGGCACTACGCCCATAAATGCCCAAAGAAGAAGCCTGCGCCGCCACAACAGCAGAATGTAGTGAGAGGACGGGTGAACCACGTCACCCTGGAGGAAGCACAAGAGGCACCCGACGTGGTAGTTGGTAAGTTTCCTGCCAATTTACACCTTGCAACTCTGCTGTTTGATTCTGGTGCTACCCACTCGTTCATTGCTCAAGGGTTTGTTAAGAAGCATGACCTAGCAACCACACAAATGAACCATATGTTAGCCGTAAACTCTCCAGGTGGAGAAATAAGGACAAGACAAGTGTGTCCCAAAGTGAGCCTAGACATTAATGGGGTAGTATTTACTGCTAACCTCATAGTGATAGATTCACAAGGGATAGATATTATTTTGGGTATGGATTGGTTGACCAAACATAAAGGAATCATCCATTGTTCGAACAGAACGGTGGAACTAACTCACCCCAGTGGTACCAAGGTAAAGTTCATAACGATACACGAGCCTAGGAGGGACATTAAACTAAATCAAGTGGAGGTGAAAGTTGAGGAAATCAGGACTATCAGGGAATATCCAGATGTTTTTCCGGAGGAATTGCCAGGAATGCCTCCCGACCGTGACGTGGAATTCGCAATTGAGCTAGTACCGGGAACATCCCCGATATACAAGAGACCTTATCGAATGGACTCCAAGCAGCTAGAGGAGCTCAAGGATCATTTGAGAGAATTGACGGAGAAGGGGTATATTCGCCCTAGTTCCTCACCATGGGGAGCTCCGGTGATATTTGTGCCCAAGAAAGACGGAACCCAAAGGTTATGCGTGGATTACCGTGCCTTGAATGAGGTAACCATCAAGAACAAGTACCCATTGCCTCGCATTGAAGACTTGTTTGATCAGTTGAGGGGAGCTTGTGTGTTCTCGAAAATTGATCTCAGGTCGGGATACCACCAACTCAAGATAAGGCAATCTGATATTCCCAAGACAGCTTTCGTATCTCGGTACGGACTGTATGAATACACTGTCATGCCTTTCGGGCTAACCAATGCCCCGGCATATTTCATGTACCTCATGAACAAGGTATTCATGGAATATCTGGACAAATTTGTGGTGGTTTTCATAGATGATATTCTCGTCTTCTCCAAAGATGAAGAAGAACATGAGAAACATTTAAGGTTGGTGTTACAAAGGCTGAGAGAACACCAACTATATGCCAAGTTGAGCAAGTGTGAGTTTTGGCTGAAGAGAGTTCCCTTTTTAGGACATATCATCTCGGAGGGAGGAATCTCCGTAGATCCCGCCAAAATTGAAGATATCCAGAAGTGGAAAACCCCTGAAAATGTCGGGGAAGTTCGAAGCTTTTTGGGATTGGCTGGATACTATCGACGGTTTATTGAGGGATTCTCCAAGATCTCGAGACCTCTCACCAAACTGTTGGAAAAGGGAATCACATTCACCTGGACGCCACAGTGCGAGACGAGCTTTCAGGAGCTAAAGAAGAGATTGACAACAGCCCCAGTGCTGGTTATGCCAGATATGCAGAAGAATTTCACAGTGTACTGCGATGCCTCTGGAAATGGGTTGGGATGTGTTCTCATGCAAGAAGGACATGTCGTGGCATATGCATCCCGGCAGCTTCGGAAGCATGAGAAGAACTATCCTACACATGACCTAGAACTAGCTGCAGTGGTACACGCGTTGAAAATTTGGCGGCACTATTTGATGGGGAAGAGGACAGAAATATATATGGATCATAAGAGTTTGAAGTACATATTCACACAGCCAGATCTCAACCTCAGACAAAGGAGATGGTTAGAGCTAATTAATGACTTTGATGTGGGCATCAACTATCATCCCGGAAAAGCAAACATCGTGGCCGATGCTTTGAGTCGGAAAGTGCAGGTCAATAAGTTGAGCTTGAAGGACATGCCCGCAGAATTGAAGGACGAGGTTATAAGGCTCAATCTATGTCTAGTAAATAGTGGTGAAGCCATCGCCATGGAAGTGAGCTCCACACTCGAGTGAGACATACGCGAGGGCCAAAAGAATGATGAGAAGATACAAGAGATCCGACAGCTCATCAAGGAAAATAAAGCTCCTGGTTTTAGAGAGGATGAACAAGGAACGGTGTGGCACGGTAAAAGGATCTGTGTGCCAGAAGTAAAGGAGATCCGTGAATTGATTTTAAAGGAGGCTCATGATTCCGACTATTCCATTCATCCTGGGAGTACGAAGATGTACCAGGACCTCAAAGGCAGGTATTGGTGGTATGGCATGAAGCGAGATGTCGCGGAACATGTTAACCTATGTGACACATGTCAGTTGGTGAAAGCTGAACATCAACGGCCCGCGGGATTATTGCAACCACTCAAAGTGCCTGAATGGAAGTGGGAAGAAATCAGCATGGATTTTGTCGTGGGATTGCCTAGGACCCAATCCGGGTATGATTCAATATGGGTCATTATTGATAGGCTAACCAAGGTAGCTCATTTCATCCCTGTGAAAGAAAGCTACAGCAGATCCAAATTGGCAGAATTGTACATGTCAAGGATCGTGTGTTACCATGGAGTGCCAAAGAAGATAGTGTCGGACCGAGGGACACAGTTCACCTCGAGGTTTTGGCAGAAGTTGCATGAAACCATGGGAACCCATCTGAACTTTAGTTCTGCCTATCATCCCCAAACTGACGGGCAGACGGAGAGAACCAATCAGATCCTTGAAGATATGTTAAGGGCATGTGCACTCAAAAACAATAGGAGTTGGGACAAGAACTTACCGTATGCAGAGTTTTCCTATAACAACAGCTATCAAGCTAGTATGAAGATGTCACCGTTTGAAGCTTTGTATGGAAGGAAGTGCAGAACTCCCCTATTTTGGAACCAAACAGGAGAAAGTAAAGTGTTTGGTCCAGAAGTGCTACAAGAAGCCGAGGCAAAGGTGAGGGAGATTCGCAACAATTTGAGGATAGCACAAACACGCCAAAAGAGCTATGCCGATGTACGAAGAAGAGAGCTCGTTTTTAACGTGGGAGACTATGTTTATCTCAAGGTGTCCCCTATCAAAGGACTTCGTCGGTTCAAGGTGAAAGGGAAGTTGTCACCTCGATACATCGGACCCTTTCAGGTGTTGGAAAGGAAAGGCGAAGTGGCGTACCAACTAGAGTTACCGGTTCATCTATCGGACGTGCATGATGTATTCCATGTGTCACAACTCAAGAAATGCCTGAGGACGCCTGAAGAGGTGTTACCCATGAATGAAGTGGATGTAGCTGAAGATTTGTCTTATGCCGAGCAACCATACAAGATTTTGGAGACAATGGAACGCCTCACCAGAAACAAGAGAATCCGGATGTGCAAGGTGCAGTGGAAGCATCACTCGGAAGAGGAAGCTACCTGGGAACGGGAAGATGAGCTCAAGGCGCAATTTCTGGAATTGTTTTCTTAGAAACACCAATCTCGAGGACGAGATTTCTTTTAAGGGGGGTAGAGCTGTAACACCCCAAATTTTTAGTCAAAACCCAAATTTGGATTCAAAACCCTAAACCATGTTCAGAGGGGAATTTAGAAATTTTTGGACGTGTTGCATGTTTTGCAAAAATTCAAATTCAAACTGGAATTCAAATTATACCCAAAACAGAAAAGAAATGGAAAAAGAAAAAGGAAATCGGGAAAAAACTGGCCAGTGGGCCGAAACAGCCAGCCGGCCCAGCAAACCCCACGCCAGCCCGCCCCCGCGCGCGCCGCGCTGCCCCTCGCTGACGGGTGGGACCCACATGTCATCCCTAACCCCGCGACCCCGGAGTCTCTCCCGCGCGCGCGATCGCAACCGATCGGGAAATCGCGTCCCGCAGCCGAATTCCGGTCCCAGCGGACTCCAACTCGATCACAACAGACCCACCGCCCTCCCCCGGCTATAAAAACCACCGGTCCGATCAGTTTTCCTCACACGATCGCCGATTTTCACTCCGGTGAGCACCGAGACTTCGCCGGTGAATTCTGGCCGATCTAAGCTCGGAAACTCTGATCTAACTCGCTGGTTTTGATCCACCGCCTCCGGGGAACTTTGCAGGTGCAGAAAACCCGAAGACTTACGGTGTAAACTCAGTGCCGACGAGCTTCGCCGTGGTTTTGCCTCGGACCTCGCCGCCGAGCACTTTCCAGGACCCCCGAGCTCGAGAAAACCCCCGAGGTGAGATCCCTGACCTCCCCTCTACCGATCTAGGCCATAAGATCACAGTTCTAGGCAGAATTCTCGAGGATCCGAAAGTTTCCGGCGAGATCGCCGCTTCCCGCCGCCGTGCGCCGCCGGCAGCGCCGCCCGCTCTCGATCAGAGCGACGTGGCCGCTTGTGCGCCGTTTATTTTAAATCGCACGGTAGACTTTAAATCCCCGCGTACCGGTTCGATGTTATAATCTCAGCCGTCGGTTTAAAATCGGACGGTCCACGTCGACCCCGCGTTATAAAGGCTGGGGTTCTTACGTGCTACCCCCTGGGGTTCTCTGGAATTGAGAGCTAGCCCCGGAAACTTCAGATCTAGCCCCTGGAACTCCAGAAAATCATGTAAATTCATTTAAAAATCAGTTTTAGCCCCTGGACTTAATAAAAATTTGGAAAAAACACCTCTGATAACTGTAGCTAGACCCCTGGAAATTATGAAAATAATATTATAGACCCTGTAATGGGGTGAATTCATTATTTTAGCCCTGTTTAGTATTTAATTTAGAAAATTGAATATGTAACTAGTGTTTAAAAATTAAAAAGGGGGACAAACATAATTGTCAAAATTAATTAAAAACTTTCTCAGTACTTAGAAAACTTTGGAGTGAGACAAAAATATATTTTTGGGCTGAAATGAATCTGTTTCATCTATTATTCACATTTATTAGTATAGGGACACATTTTTAAGTAAAGAATAGTTATAGAAAAATAGGGAAAATAATTATGAAATAGTCTACATCAGAAGCCAAGGTCAAAATAGGTTATTAAATCATTTAGGACCAGAACCTATACTGTTTAGATGATGTGTATTACTATTTTCATAATAAAATACACAATTATGCATAGGAATATAAATCTGAAAATATAGCAACTAGTAAATGATAAATGGAGTTTCTAAAATACAAAGAATTCAGTTTAGGGTTGGTAGAAATTCTGAAGGCACATATGGAGAAGAAAAATACTTTTCATACATACTTGGTAGTGAAAAGGTGTAGTAGTTTAATATAAGGAATTTATTTAAAACTGAAACACACACATATATATATATAGTATGTAAGTGTAAATATGAACACCAAAGTAGGAATCATATACATATAAATAAAAGTGTGTGCAAGCCACAGATCAATACACAAAGTGACCACAACACATATAAAGGTGAATGAATTTCATAAATATGAATGTGTGGTTTGTATGAAGTAAGAAGTGTGAACTGTCTTATGGATTGTTGTTTTTCTTTTGCTATGTGTGATGGTATGAAGTAGAACCTGTTCAAGAGCAAGTTATTCCTTTCCAAGATCAGGACTACCCATTTCAAGAGCAGCAAGAAGGAGGCAAGTGTCCTTGACCACTTTGATCCTATGCTAGGATATGTAGATAGAATTATTTGCATTGTCAAATGAAATATGAAACCCATGCTAGGAAAGTTTCCCTAGATTTGCATTACCTTGTTTCCTTGTAGCTTGGGTTGGGATTTATTTTGTCATGTCATTTATTTACATGCATATGCTTAGCCATGCTTAGAATGGGATATTTGGGACATGAGATCATCAGTTTATTATACCATACTCTCGAATGAGCTATTGGGAGTTATGTAGAGGTAGGGATCAAGGCAAGTTGGATGTTTTGGTTGTGTGCTGGGTGCACGAGACTTGGGTTTGTGTTTAGTACTTGCCTGGATCCTAAGGACCGGTTCATGGAGCATGTAACCGGGCTTTACAGTGCCAACCACATGCTGAGATGGGGCAGCTTAGCCAATTAATTAGGTGTATCCCCGGCGTAGTATGGGTGTGTTGGATGGTGCGGGGAGTAGGTGTCAGCTGGACTACCATATGAACCGCAAGGCTCCAGAGGGGGCCACTGCAGCGGGGTTGGAGCCTCTTGTATGCTGTTAGGGGTGAAACCTCAGTGGGCCCACGCTCGTCGGGAATCCCTTTGTAAAGGCTTCGTAGTGATCTCCTGGCTGCACACCTGGGAAGTGTGAATGTGGATCGTAGCCACTGGCATAATGGAGGTTCTTTTAGTCCACCCGGCAACGGGGGATGAAATCACTACATGTGGGTACAGTGGTACAAACTCTACAGAGTCAAAACTGTCTTGACAGCCGTGCTCACGGTTAAGAGTGGCCTGGACTTATTCATGATTAGAGGATTGATGGTTTTGGAAGTTAAGGGGGGAGCTTAACATTGGAAATGATGTTATGGTTATTTGGTTATGATGATGGGATGGGTGATTGGGACCATTTCACCTGTGTAGTAATGTAGGTGCTTAATAAGCTAAGGTGATAGGTATTAATTGCGTAGTGCTTTAACCATGAGTTCAACCTCTCCTTGTTCTAGCCATGCATGATATAATTTTCCCACACTTGCTGAGTACCATTGGTACTCAACCTTGCATATTTGTTGGTTTATATTGCTGCTCAGGTCAAGATAATGTGGTGGTGTATAATGACCAAGACTTTGGACCCGAGGAAGGATTTTAGGTTCATGAAGACCCCCGGGCAACGCCTGTGATGGAGCCCTAAAAGAATAATATTCCGCTGCTAGTTTATTTACTTGTGATGAAACATTAGTGTCCATTGAGACATTTGCGATGTAAGACTTATTTATATTCGACACCTGACTTGTAATAAATGATGCTTCACTATTTGTCATCACATGTATGAGAAAATGATCCTGGCATACATGTGATATTCACTTGGTTGTTTCTTCGGAAAAACCGGGTGTGACATCACTTTCGGGTAAGGAACTTTAAAATTTCCGTTTGGTTCTCGTTTAGATTCCACGAAACTTCACACACAGGAAGTAGACTCAATGGTGCATAAGTTAGCTTCACGAAACCTATCGTGAAAACCCCTGTGCACGGCGTATTTCCAAGTTTTCCGACGGCGGCTTTATCGGGAAGCATCGGGCGCACGGTGAGACCCACCTTGAAGATATTTCAGGGCATGTTTACCACCATGCCAAGCTTCCCGAGCCACCACTGGTGCTGTAGAGCCACTCCGCCAAGCTTTTGGCAGGCTAGCACGTCGGAGCAACGTCGTCGAACTCTTCCCGAGCCACCACACCGTCGCGGGCTCGGTTAGAGCCAACGTCGAGATGGGGAAACCCTCCCAACGTGTTCAGCGCACAAAATTAGGGGCTGGCGGCAAGTTAGAGCACGGGAGCTGACCGGAAGATCGAGTTCGGCGGTGCTCCGGCGACCTCGGCGACGCTACCGCGCGGGGGGCGTGAGGTAGACGACGACTGGGGCCGGGCCCGCTGTCAGTGGGAGGAAACCGGCGATCAATCTCCTGTGGGCGCGGATCAGCTGTGACAGCGCGGCAATTAAATATGTGGCCCCGTGTGGCGCTGTCCCGACACTAGACACGTGTCCCCTGGACCCACTGACAGTGTTTTGAATTTTTCCACGATTAATTCAAATTCTAGATTTTCCCAAAACTTTAGAAGAGCATAACTTTTGCTAGAAAACTCAAAATTGAGTGAACCAAATTTTTTTGGATTCAGCTCTATGAGTACTTTCCAATAAATCAAGTTTCACTTTATGAAAATCCTTATTTTCCAGCATTAATTCTTCAAAATTTAAACTGTTTAGAATTTTAACTGGAGAACCCTTTGAAGGAAAATTCTGAAATTTTTCTATGATGTTCACCAAAATATCCCTGAGCTTCCATAAAAATTTCAGATCCATTTGAGCTCATTTGATCCACCTAATGGTGTGATTAAGAAAACTGTTCCAGAGGAAATGGAAAATGTCCAGAAACATTTTCAGATTTTTCCCTGATATTGTTTAGCACATATCTATAGCTAGGCACCTTCAAATTAAGTGAAACCAACTCCACTAGAACCCTCTGAAAATCTAGTTTTCAGAAAGTCATGGCTTGCTCCATGAAAATCCCTAGAACACCCTAGGAGCTCCAGTTAAGGCCAAGTACATAATTATTTGTGGAGAGCTCAAATGAGCTTTGCTGCAAATGAAACCTGGCCAAGTATCTGTTTAGGTTATATCCAAACCACAGTAAAAATTTCAGAGTCATTGGGCCTGTCTAGCAAGACTTATAGCTCTCACAAGTTTAAACTTCAATTTAAATGCATTCAAATTGATACATGTATGTATGCTCTCATGTAGTCGCTAAGGTTGAGGAGGAGCCCGAAGTCTTAGACTTCATCACTCCAGAGGAACAGCTAGCCTACAACCAAGAGCAGCAAGGGAAGCTCCAGTTTGCATTAACCATTTTTACCAATTTTACTGTTTTGAAAACTTACTTTGAGCAATCACTTCAATTCTGCATTAGAGTTTTGTTTGAAAACCCAAATGCATAGCCAAGAAAACCCTGGTTTGGGCTTAGGTGTTGAAACCTCGTTTAGCTACTGCAATTCTAAGATAGTGTAGGATTCGGTACAAGTCGAGTAGTTGGAACTACTCACGAGAATAGGCTAGAGGCACACTACTCGGGTAAAGGTAGCAAATGGAACACATGGCAAGAAAAATGAGACCGAGCGGAGAGTAAGGGCAGCAGGACGTTGGGGCCTGGGTGCCATAGCTCTGCTTGTGTCGATTGAGGACCGAGCCGTGTGCGGGCCTGTTGAACAAGCTAGAACAGTACCAAAGACCTACCGGATATATAGGAACCGGGAAACCGATGTAACTCGTGTAGCTGGGTATTGAGGCGTTGTTTGTCGTCCAGAGGGTAGATTGAGAGCTTGAGGTATAAATCGGCTGGCGGCACTGCAAATGCGCGCGCAGAGACCTCTTGCTCGGGACGATAGGACCGGTTCAATATTTGGCTGACGGGTGAAAGGTTGTTGCGTACGACGTCTGTGATGGTTGTTGTAGGCAACATCGAGTACGGGCGTACTTGATGGGTTATTCGGGTAACCCTGCTGGTGTAAATCGATTATAATCGCCGTCCCTCGTGGTCAGTGAGTACCAATTGTTCTCTGTACCGTGACATAGAAAGAACAGGCTAGATACATGTTAAACGTTTGCTGATTTGAAAGCTATGCATTGATTGTTAATGACTTGTTGTAGTTTAGAGCTAATTAAAGTTCTTTACGACTTTGGGCAAAGTATATGAGAGAAATGCGTTTCTTGTTTGATTGCGGCTCTCTCATGTGCCTTAGCGTGAGGTTCTCCACAACCTGCTGCTAAAACTTGAAAGTAAGGTTCAAGTAATTAGGCGAGTCCTTTGCAATTTATTTACCTCATGTACCCTGAAGCCCTTCATGTAGAAGTCTCATGTATAGGAGAGACGGGTCAGACTTGCTGAGCCATCGTGCTCACTGCTTGTGTTTGAAACTTTTGCAGGGGTTTATGAGGAAGGGACTCCCGAGGAGGAAACGGAACCCCAAGAGGGAAACCCCGTCGAGTGGGAGTCGTGCACGCCACCGTGTTAGTGTATGTGTGTGCTAGCGGGAACACGTTCACGGGCTGAACGTGAACTCGATTCGTAGTCTATGCCCGTGAGTGTAGACTGAACTTATTTTGTTGTAAAAATGTTCATAAACTGGTTTATGTAATAAAACTTTGCTTCCGCTTTGTATCTTTGATGTGCATTATCCGGTGCTGTGCAACGCAGCATCCCTTAGCGTGATCCTGGCTCGACGAGGCCGTGGGGCTGCGTCACGTTAGCAGAATTCTCATATAATAACGGTTATCAATCCAGCATCAAGATGACCCCATATGAAGCTCTTTACGGCAGGAAGTGCCGCACACCGCTGAATTGGTGTGAGTCCGGCGAGAGAGTGGTCTACGGGATTGATCTTGTGAATGAAGCCGAGGAACGAGTGCGATTGATTCAAGCCAACTTAAAGGCTGCTCAATCTCGGCAGAAAAGCTATGCAGACAAACGACGTCGACCTCTCCACTTCGACATTGGAGACCACGTGTATATTCATGTCTCTCAGATGAAAGGGGTTCATCATTTTGGAGTGAAGGGAAAACTAGTTCCGCGATTCATCGGGCCGTTTGCCGTTGTTGAAATGTGCGGACCCGTGGCCTATCGGCTGGAGCTACCGGCGTCACTTTTGGGTATTCACAATGTTTTCCACATTTCTCAGCTGAGGAGATGTCTTAAGTACCCAACCGCAGTTCATATGAAGAACATTGAGGATCTTCAACCGGATCTCACTTATTTTGAGTACCCGATACAGATTATCGACGAGAAGACTTGCGCCACAAGAAATCGGATATTGCGATTTTACAAAGTCTTGTGGAGCAACCACACCGATGATGAAGCCACGTGGGAAAGAAAGGATTTTCTCCATTTAAATTTTCCCGACTTGTTTGTACCATATGTCCAGTAGTTTTTCTTCCTTCCTCTTTCTTGTAATCTCGGGACAAGATTCTTTTAAGGGGGGAGGAATGTAACAGCCCTAACTTTTGTAAAGTTTGATTTCAACTTATGAAACAATGTTAAGGCAAAGAGAGACTATATTTGTGTCACATAAAATGATGAACACACACATGGACATGTGAGGGAGTTAAAAAATTTCTCTAGCCCATGCTCAACACATGTTAACCTAGGGGAAAGAATTTCACTCTCACAATCCAAATTTGGATATTTTTAGGGTTCATATACTATTTCTTCCAATGAATAAATGAGGGAGAGTTCAAATTCAAATTTGAATTTGAAAACTGAACTAAACGTGCTCAATTTTGAAATCTGATTTCAGATTCGAGTTCCTCATAATTTGTTTGATCTACCATCCAATGTGGTGGAATTTGGACAAAGGCGGTGCGGGGAAATTAAAGCACAGAGGGGGGTATTTGTGGGGGTTGTGGACCCCAGTAGTCAGTGGCACAAACAACTCTACCGCCTCTGTTTTTCCTCCCTCGCTCGAGCACTTGATAGCACACCGGCAGAAGACTTCGGGTGAAGTTTTTGGCGCCACCTCCTGCTCTCAGCCGATTTTCTTCGCCCCTATCCATCCCACATACGAGCACAACCCCTGTTTGTTCTCTCTCGCTCACTCGGCTCTCTGTTTCCCTCCCGAGAAGAACACAGCTGCCGCCTCTGTTTGGCTCGATTGCACACCAGCACTGCTCCTCCTTTGCTCGAGCTCCCCACAGCAAAAAGCATCGCCAATACATGCTCTGTCCGGCCAGCCTCTTCTTCCACGGTTCCGTGCTCGTTTGTGCGCGGGAATTCGGAGCTACGGTAGTGCGCCCGAGTGAACACCGAAGGACCCGAACTCGGTCACCGTGGAAAGCCCACACCGTGCAGGTTCAAGCCCAAGCGAGCTTACTCATCGGTGCACCTACAACTGGAGCTACTCCTCTCTGAAGCACAGCCCTAGCCATTGATCACAGAGGGAGAATTTTGAGTTTTCCTCCCGGGCGGCACAACTCGACCCCGAGGTAAAAATTTGGGAAATTTGTCGTCAATTCGAGTTGTTAAGGCTTCAAACTTCGCACAGAGCTTCCACACTAGCTAGCGCACTTCCTCCCTCGATCCTAGGCTGAGAAATTAGGTATAGAGCAAGAAATCCGAGTTCTTTTTGAGGGAGCACCGCCGGACCACGTTGGGCGCACGGTGCCGATTGGTTTGGAGAGCTCCCCGGCAGATATTGTTGGCATGTCCATCTTCTACACCTTCCCCTGGTGCTCTAGAGCCCAAGAACCGAGCATTTGGTGAAGAAATGAAGGATCCCGACCTCGCCGGAAACCTAAACCTTGCTGTCACCGTCACGCGCGTGTTTCCGGCGAGTTTCGGCCGCCGGCGACACCACCATCGTGTTCAGCGGGTTGGAAAAGGGGGGGCGACTATGGAGCCGGGAGGTGGCCGGAAAGTGGCTTCCGGTGACCCTCGCCAGAGGGTGCCGCCACTGTCCCTGTTTGGCGCGAGGTTGAAGAAGGTGATGACAGGTGGGGCCCACAGGCAGGTTTTAAACATTTCATGATTTTCCTCAATTCAGTTCAAACTTTGAAGAGCCATAACTTTGTGTAGGAGTGTCCAAAATTTCTGAAATAAATTTTTTTGGATTCCTCTCAGAGAGTACTATGCAGGGGCGCAGCCCAATGGTTATGAAAATCCCTGGATTTGGCTCATTGATTCATTTAAAAAATATTGTAGGAATTTTTACAGGAGTTATGTTTATTTGAAAGTTCCCCAATTTGGGCACGACATTCTTCCAAAAATCCTTGAACCCCAGTAAAAATTTCAGAGGCCTTCGACCTCATTTGCTTGGCCAAATGTGATGTCAATCCTTTATGTCTCTGAAAAATGGAAAAAATAAACAGAGACATTTTCAGACTTTTATCCAAGATTGTAAAATCTATATCTCCATGTAGGGAACTCCAAAAATGTTAAAACCATTCCCATGGGCTCAGGACATTTTGTACTTCACAAAAAGTCTACTTTGCAGCATAGGAAAGCTTAATACCTAGGGGGTAAAGGTAGATTAGTGAAAATCACATAAGGAATTATTCTGATCACCTTGAGCCATTTCGTGAGCTCAATTTTTGCACACTGCCTAAATACCTTCCCTAGAAGCTGTGGTTAAATTTTCAGCTTCATTGGACCTCTGGAGCTTGAGCTACCATTATGTAGGTCTAAGGTTCATATGAGGATGTAATCACATGGTGATTTATTTTCCTCCCTTTTCACCTAGCTTTCATCATCTCTAAGGTGTAGATCCAACAACAGAAATCTTGCTGTTGTCTGTCTCTTTTAAGTGTGAGTTAACTTGTACAACAGTTTTGAAACTGTTTCTAAATTGCTTTTAAAATATATGTGCATTGCAATAAAATAGCTCACGTGATGCCGGCGTTCGATGAGGACTCAACTCCGCAGCGAGGATCTCCATCTCGTGACGAGTTTGGCAGATTCTTTGGAGGAAGACTAACTCCTAGCTTCTAACAAAACCGTTGAGCAAGGCAAGCCCCGGTTTGCATATAATTACCGTTTTAAATTTTGCTTTACTTCACCTCATGTTTATTAGATTTGATATTGTGCATTATGTCTAGGATGCTTGAAACCCACTTGCATGGCTATTAAATCCCTGAGAAGGTTTAGTGTAGGATTTGCCTCATAGTAGATGCTAAGCTAATGTTGTAGCTAGCTCGGTAGAAGTCGAGTAGTAAAAAGCTACTCGCGAGAAAGGTCGAGTAATGGAGTTACTCGCGAGATGTTGATGATAAGAGAACCCTCATGAATATGAGATGGGGACGGGGATGTTCCTCTAGGATGTAGTGCTCAAGGTTGGTCTCGACCTGCGATGGGTGTGACAATGCTTGGGACCACATTGGGCCTGGGCTGGGATGGTAAGGCCAATGTGGAGGTTGGGTTTAGCCCCGTCCGTATCGGTTAAGGACCGCGCGTATGCGGCCCTGCTGGACAAGATTGAGTTGTACCGGATATATAGTGGGGTATGGAACCCATGAAACCGATGTAACTCGATGGATCGTGATATAGAAACTCATCCTTCGCGTGGGAATGGCGTTGAGAAGGCTGGAGGTGTAAATCCTTTAGCGGGCAACTTTGACGTGTCCGTGTAGAGGACCATCCTGCTCGGCGCGAAACATTTTTCTATGCCGGGGTGTCATGTGAAAGGTTGCTGCATACAACGTAAGAAAGATCTCTTGAGAGGGTCTTTTGAGGCGGGTGTATGTGTCGTGTAATCCGGGTTGTTATTGATTCGAATCACCGTCGCTCGCAGAAGAGGATTGAGCATACTTGCCCATTGTGCCGTGACGTAGTAAGAAGAGGAACTAAGACTCTTAACATGATGTTTATGGCTTAATAATTGTATTGGAACCTTGACTGAATTAGCTATAGTGCCAACTAAAGTTCATTTCCACCTTAGGCTAGCAACATCGGGATAACCGTTTCTTGTTTGATTGTGGACTTCCGGTGTTGTGAGGCGTGAGGACCACTAAAATGAAGGCTATAAGAATCTGAATATAAGGATCAAGTTTAGTCAAGCTTTATTTTGCGAATTCATGTTCCTACTGTCTTACTACCCCTGCATGTAGAGTTACATGTTTAGAATTGACGGTTAAGACTTGCTGAGCCTTAGTGCTCACGGTTGCTTCTGAGTTGTTTTGCAGGTAGCAGGATGCCTGCTATGAAGATGGTTGTTCGGTGAGACGTCGAACCTCACGGTTCGTGCAACTTATCGAAAACCTAGCCGCTGCCTTACTTGATGAAGCTAATAGGAAGCGTTCACGGGCTGAACGACTTCTTTTCGGCGTAGTTAGGGTCGAGAGCAAGTAGTTGTCCAGTTTTTAATTTCCGCTGCATATGTAAATTATATTGTAAAAGATATTATCTTGAGTAATAAAAGGGTTTCATTATGTTCTTAAGTTTCTTTTCGTGCATGCTGTTGGGTGCCGCATCGCACGGCACCACCCAGTGATTCCCGGGCGCTCACAATAATAAGAACAAATTGTAAATGTATTAAACTCACCATTCGTTTCGAAAGATGAATATGACCATCTCCACTATAATGATGGATAACTTGACCATCAGACTCACGGTTATTCTCTTGGAGGTAGATTTCTCTTGATACGCCCACGATGTCTAATAAGTACATAAATCATAATAAGCATAAGAGCATTTAACCATCCAAGCAATCATTACCTGATGGTATTGATCGCCCTCTAGGTAAATTTTTGAAGCTCACAGTCTCTTGTTCATCATCTATCCAAGCTTCTCCTTGTAGTACAAGCACATGGCCGTGATTTGAGCATTGGATATCATGTCATTCACAACTTTGCGTGCAACTTTATGAAAGAATTTGTGTGCTCTAGACTCGAGAGCAAAATCATGATCATCGGACAAACAATACCATTCCTACAAATACAACATTACATCTAATAGAAAAAATATAATCGAGGTAAACATGATGCAATGTAGGAAAAGCATACCGAAAAATCATCTCAGACAACTCCTGCCACAATTTCTATGTCACTTGCTCCATTTCTACATTCCCCTCTGCATTTCTACATTCCCCTCTCCATTTCTATGTCCCATTCTCCATTTCTACATTCCCCTCTCCATTTCTCTGTCCCATTCTCCATTTCTACATTCCCCTCTCCATTTCTATGACCCATTCTCCATTTCTACATTGCTCTTCTCCATTTCTATGCCCCATTCTCCATTTCTATATTCCCTTCTCTATTTCGGTGGTTTTCCTCCATTTCTATGGTTTCTTCCTCCATTTCTATGGTTCTTTCTCCATTTCTATGGTTCCTTCCTCCATTTCTATGGTTCTTTTTCCATTTCTATGGTTCTTTTCTCCATTTCTATGGTTCTTTCTCCATTTCTATAGTTCTTTCTCCATTTCTATAGTTTGTTCTCCATTTCTACTTCTTTTATAATGTTTCTCTACATGAAAAATGTATGCAATGCATGTTAATGAATTTGAGGGTGTTACAAATATACCCCCCTCAAACTGAATCTCGCACCAACGGATGTTAATGAATAGATGAGGGAATTCTGCCTTGAGATCTTCATCACGCTCCCATGTAGTTTCGGCTTCCGTGTGATGGCTCCACTGTTCCTTGCACCAACGGGTCACTTTGTTCCTCGTGACCCTTTCCTTCACGTCCAAAATTTTGACGGGGTGCTCCACGTAGGTCAGATCCTCTTGATGCTCGAGCTCATCCATCGGAACTTGTTCTTCCGGTACTCTTAAGCACTTCTTGAGTTGGGATACATGAAACACGTCGTGCACGTCGGAGAGGTGCGTTGGCAGCTCTAGTTGATAGGCTACTTCTCCTCGCTTGCCCAAAATCTTGAATGGCCCGATGTGGCGAGGTGCTAACTTGCCTTTGACGTTGAACCGTCGTTGGCCTCGGATAGGCGATACCTTAAGATACATGAAGTCTCCCACTTTGAATGTCAATCTCCTTCACCTATTGTCCACATAACCTTTTTGTCGTGACTGAGCAGCCTTCAAGTTTTCTCGTATCGTTTGGACTTGCTTCTCGGCGTCTTGCAGCACTTCGTTTCCAAACACTTGGCTCTCTCCGGTCTCATTTCAGAACAGCAGTGTTCTACACCGTCTACCATACAATGCTTCAAAAGGTGACATCTTTAAGCTGGCTTGATAGCTGTTGTTGTATGATAATTCAGCATACGGCAAGCTCCTATCCCAACTACGCCCATGTTTCAAGACGCAAGCTCTCAACATGTCTTCCAAATTTTGGTTTGTCCTCTCAGTTTGCCCGTCGGTTTGCAGGTGATAAGCGGAGCTGAAATTCAGTCGTGTACCCATGGCTTCATGCAGCATATTCCAGAACCTAGAGGTAAATTGAGAACCCCAATCTGAATCTATCCTCTTCAGAACTCCATGGCGACACACGGTTTGCTCCATATACAGCTCGGCTAGTTGTGCAACGCTGTACATGATTCTAACAGGAAGGAAATGGGCTGTTTTCGTTAATCGGTCCACGATAACCCAAATAGAGTCGTAACCCGGTTGAGTACGTGGCAATCCGACGATGAAATCCATGCTGATGTCCTCCCACTTCCACTCGGGCACTTTCAATGGCTGCAACAGTCCAGCGGCTCTTGATGTTCGGTCTTCACCCGTTGACACGTATCGCATAAGGCAACATATTAAGCTATGTCCCTTTTCATACCATCCCACCAATAGCAAGTTTTTAGGTCCTTGTACATCTTTGTACAGCCGGGGTGTATGGAATAAGGTGAGTCATGTGCCTCCTTTAATATCGTGTCGCGGATGTGCTTCACGTTAGGCACACAAATCCTTTTCCCTAACCAAAGTGTGCCTTTCTCGTCGTCTTTGAAATCCTTTTCTATGCCTTGTAGGATTCTTTCCTTGATTTCCTTGATTTCCTCATCCGTTGCTTGGCCATCTCGTATCTCTTGTTCCAGCGAGGAGTTCAGTTCTATCACCTCCATCTCGTTCAAGAACCCGAGATGTAACCGTTCGAACTCCTTGCGCAGCTCGGGTGGCAGCTCCCGAACCGTGAGTTGGTGACATGCTCCCTTTCGGCTCAATGCATCAGCTACTACATTGGCCTTTCCGGGGTGATAGTTGATTCCAACATCATAATCCTTGATGAGTTCCAACCATCGACGTTGCCTCAAATTCAGATCCGTTTGCGTGAATATATAATTGAGGCTTTTGTGATCTGTATAGATCTCACATCGGTGGCCAAGGATATAATGCCTCCAAATCTTCAAGGCATGTACCATGGCTGCAAGTTCCAAGTCATGTGTGGGGTAATTCAGCTCATGTTTCCTTAGTTGTCTCAACGCATAGGCTACCACTTGTCCTTCTTGCATGAGCACACATCCAAGCCCTTGTCTTGATACGTCACAACATATGTCGAAACTCTTGCTCACGTCCAGCAATACCAAAACCGGCACTGTTGTTAATCTCTTCTTTAGATCCTCAAAGCTTTTTTTGACATGCTGGTGTCCACTGAAATGCTTTCCCCTTCATTAGCAATTTAGTCATAGGCTTCACTATTTTGGATAAATCCTTGATAAATCCTTCTACATTCCCCTCTCCATTTCTATGTCCATTCTCCATTTCTACATTCCCCTCTCCATTTCTATGTCCCATTCTCCATTTCTACATTCCCCTCTCCATTTCTATGTCCCGTTCTCCATTTCTACATTGCCCTTCTCCATTTCTATGCCCCATTCTCCATTCTATATTCCCTTCTCCATTTCTGTGGTTTTTTCTCCATTTCTATGGTTTCTTCCGCCATTTCTATTGTTCTTTCTCCATTTCTATGGTTCCTTCCTCCATTTCTATGGTTCTTTCTCCATTTCTATGGTTCTTTTCTCCATTTCTATGGTTCTTTCTCCATGTCTATAGTTCTTTCTCCATTTCTATAGTTCGTTCTCCATTTGTACTTCTTTTATAATGTTTCTATACATGAAAAATGTATGCAATACATGGTAATGAATTTGAGGGTGTTACATATCCGGTCATTCTCCACGAAAATGAGAACCTATCTCGTTTTGTCTCAGAAATCTTATGTTTCATCCAAGTTTTGGTGATCATTGCCAAGACTCACCAACAGAATTGGCGAATCCACTCGGGACTGACTCTAGGTGCATCAATCTTTTCGCTTCTACTCGATGATCGGCGTGCTTTATGTACCGATCAACCAGGAGAAAGTATGGCCGAAGCACAGAGGAGGAAAGCCGATGGCATGGCCGTCGACGCTAGCAGTCATCGGCGTAAAACTAGAAGATCTCACACAGGAGGACCGTGAACATCCACGAAGAGCTTGAGCAAGAGATCGAACAAGAAAAGATGGCACGGCTGCAACCTAAGCTGGCATGCTTCCAAAATACCGGGGGAGGCATCATCAAGAAGGCCAACATGCGGGAGGCAACTTCACGCAAGGTAAACACGACATTCTCACTAGAGGATCTTGTGCATCTAGTGGACATGTCGGTAGCTTGTAAGTACGGTGCTGGCTTCGAATAGATGTGTAAGTGCATCTAGGCACCCCCGTGGGTTTTGGATGATTGATGACGACAAATTAAGAGACTAATGAGCTAAGATGATCATAAGCACAGGACATTTCCAAGGCGGACACCTAAACTCTCAAAAAGCAAAAAGATGAAGAACGGCATCGAAGACTCGAAGAGTAGCAATTAGGGTTTCATTTGAGTCTTTAGTAGGCTAGCCGTGTAAAAGAAAGAGTGTGTGTGTCAAGTGCATTGAGATCATAGAAGAGAGCTCAAAGCATTAGAAGTG
Organism: Neostapfia colusana; assembly: GCA_030760725.1. Classification (NCBI taxonomy): domain Eukaryota; kingdom Viridiplantae; phylum Streptophyta; class Magnoliopsida; order Poales; family Poaceae; genus Neostapfia; species Neostapfia colusana. Next base: position 93,355,954 of record JASWHV010000007.1, on the reverse strand, counting down.
TCAAATCCTTAGTGGATAGAGGTAGAGAGGTAAAGTTGGGCAGCCTGGACTTGTCCGGGGAAGAGGCTGGACTAGTCCGGAAGTCCTACGGCTTAGTTCGTTTTGGGCGGACTGAGAGTTCCTGACTGAGATCGGACCTGTCCGTTTTGGGACAGACTAGTCTGTTTCTCTCTTATTGAGAGTGTTTTGGGGGCTAAGTCCTGGTAGACCGGACTTATCCGCCTCAGTGGCCGGACTAGTCCGAGCTAGCCAGACTTGTCCGTTTTCACACGGACTAAGAGTTCCTGTGAGAGTTCAGGCTAGTCCGTTCTAAGGCAGACTAGTCCGTATGGGTGTGAGATGAGAGCTCGCACGGCTAAGTCTTGGTAGACCGGACTTGTACGCCTTAGTGGTCGAACTAGTCCGGGTCCTCCAGACTTGTCCGTTCTCACCCGGACAAATAGTTCCTGTGTGAGATCGGACTAGTCCGGTGTGAGGCGGACTAGTCCGGACTTTCGGTAGGTGGAAACGGTTGGCTTTGGGACTTCTATAAAAGGAGATGCCCCAACTTCATTTAGACAAAAACCTGGAACCCTAGCGCCGCCACAGCGATCCTAGAACCCCCCCCCCCCTAAGCCTTCTCCCTTGCCTACTCACCCTCTAGAACCAATTCTTGAGTGGATTTGGGTGTGTGAGGAGAGGAGAAGGAAGACCTTCACGTTTAAGGCTCTCGGAGTGATCTCGTGCACTTGGTGTGACCTGTGGCTTGTAAGATCGGTGGAGTTTTGTGGACGTGATCAAGTGGGAGCCTCAGATTGTGAGCAGCCCCAACACTTTGTAAGTTCACCCTTGAGATAGTGAAGAACCGGGTTGGCCTTAGTGGCGACTTGGTGAGGGAAGGGTTATTAAACCCGGTCCTTTGTGGACTCCTCAACGGGGACATAGATTCCTGAGTGGAATCGAACCTCGGGCAAAAATCTTCGTGTCATTTTGCACTTACATTTCATTGATCATTAGAATTGCTTAGGGTTTGTTCGATCATTTCGCTCTTATAATATTTCAGGTTACAATCTCGCAATCCACCTCAATACTTTGTCATATTTGTTATATTAGATTGCTAGATAGTTTTATCTGCATTTCGTTAAACTAAAATCTGAAGAAAAACCCATAAAAATCAAGTTTAGGCTCTTCGGCAGTCTGACCAGACTAGTCCGCCCCTAAGCCAGACTAGTCCGGCCTTTTAGGCTTTTCCAGCAGGTTGATCGGACGCCCCTGTGTTCTAATCTCGTTTAATTAAGTCATTTCAGAAATTTTAGCCTATTCACCCTCCCCTCTATGCAATTTCAATTGGTATAAGAGCAGTTCTCTCCATCAAGAGTCTAACCACTCAGAGAGAAGATGGCTGGAGTGGAGGGATACGAGATTCCGTCGACGTCACAAGGTGACAACACATATAACAAGAAAAAGAACACGGATGTGCTGCAAGACCACTCGAGTGACGATGAAGAAGTTCACCAGCTCAAGGCATGACTTCGTGAGAAGCTAGGTCACTCAAGTAAAGAGAAGAAGAAGTCGAAGGATCAAGAAAGGAGTGGTCAACCGGACTACTCCCAATATCCTTTCAACTATGAACGATTAACTTCCAACAATCACTACTTATCTATTCCTCTTGGCAAACCTCTTCAATTCGATGGAAATGATTACTCAATATGGAAGCATAATATGAAGATGCATCTAATATCCTTAAACCCTAGCTTGTGGCAAATTGTCTTAACAGGTGTCCATCTTCCAAGAAATGAAGAAGACGTTACCCCGGAGCAAGCCATTCTACTTCATCGCAATGCTCAAGCAGTTGGGGTGATCACCTCATCCTTGACTCGAGAAGAGTTCAACCGAGTCGATGGATTGGAGGTGGCCAAAGACATATGGAACACACTCAAGACAGCGCATGAAGGAAACCGAGTCATTAGGGAAGCCAAGATCAAGATGATTGAAGGAGAGCTTGGGAGGTTCACCATCATGGATGGTGAGTCCCCTCAAGACATGTAGAACCATTATGAGAACAAGAACAAGGAAAGGTCCAAGCCCAAGACGAAAAGAGCATGCTACAACTATGGTGAATATGGACACTTCATTGAGGATTGTCCATATGAAGAGAGTAAGAATAAGAAAGATGGCAAGTCTCAAGAGAAGAAATTCTTCAAGAAGAAGAAGCCATCAAGACATGCTCACCTTGGGAAGGAATGGGACTCAAACGAAGAATCATCCTCCTAGGATGAAGAGAAAGTGGCAACATTTGCCATTGGAAGGAGCAAGCTCTTCCCAAACATTGAAGACTTCAAGTCTACATGTTTCATGGCTAGGGAGGGAAGAAGAAAGGTTAAATCTAAACCATCCTCCTCTACCTCTTCACTTGATAGCTTTGATAGTAGTAGTGATAATGAATCCATGCTTAAGGATCTAAGTAGGAGCACCTTGAAAAAGATGAGATTGTTGTCGGAAGAAATCTTTGAGAAGGATGAACTCATCAACCGTCAAGAAGACATGCTCATCCTTGAAAAGGAGAGATGTCATGAGCTTGAAGAGCTTCTTGAGGTTGAAAGGGAAAGAAGCAAGGCACTTGAGCGTGAACTCGCTTTGAGCAAGGAAACTTGCTCAAATCTTGAAGACACAACTGTTGTGCTCAAGGATGAAATTGTTAACTTGACAAAAGTCACCAAGATCCTTGCAACACAAGTTGAGTTTCTCAAGATCAATGCACCTTCTTCCTCTATGATTTCACCCTCCTCAAAGAAATCTCCTGAAGCAACTCAAACTTGCAAGTGTTCAAACTTAATCCTAAAACTCAAAGATGAACTTAAGTTGGCACAAAACAAGCAGTCACCAAAAGGTGGTATCTTTGACAAGGAAAAAGTGGCATATGCACGAAGTGCATATACCAATGTAAGACCTCCACATGTCAAAGATGGTCTTGGCTATTCTTGGGAGTGGAGGCAACATGCTAAAACCCCCAAGAAGGGAAAAGACTTGATTGTATTTGTCAAGGAAGGTTCATCCAACAAAGAAAATGTAAAGAACATTGCAAACTCATCTAACATGCCTAAAAATAAATCTCATCCTTTGTTCCATGATTTTGATGCCTCATATGTTTTATTGAGAAAGAAATTTGGGAAGATCTATGCTAGGTATGTTGGGCCACTCCGCAAGAGTCCAAAACCTTGTGTGTGGGTACCCATGTGCCTCTTGACTAACATGAAAGGACCCAACTCCGCTTGGGTACCAAAAGGTAAGGCATAACTCTATTTTGTAGGCATACTCCTCCGGTGGATCAAAATGGGTGCTCGACAGTGGATGCACAAACCATATGACCGGAGAGAGAAAGATGTTTGTGGAATATGAGGAAAACGAAGATCCAAGTGAAGAAATATACTTTGGGGACAATAGCCAAGGGAAAATCCTTGGCACCGGTAAAATTGCTATCTCTCCCCATCGTACTCTTTCAAATGTTTTGCATGTTGATCCCTTGATTATAACATTCTATCCATATCCCAATTATGTGATAGAGGTTATAATTGTATGTTCACTAACGAGGGTGTGACTGTCTTGAGAAGAAGCAATGACTCAATCGCCTTTAAGGGCGTACTCAAGGGAAAGCTTTACCTTGTGGATTTCACCACGGATAAAGCTCAACTTGACACGTGCTTAATGGTGAAGACCAACATGGGATGGCTGTGGCATAGAAGGCTAGCCCATGTTGGGATTAGGAACTTGCAAAAACTTCTCAAGGGTGAACACATTCGAGGCTTGAAGAATGTTGTTTTTGATAAGGATAGGCCATGTAATGCTTGTCAAGCCGGAAAGCAAGTTGGAGCTCAACATCCATCCAAAAATGTCATGAAGACCACAAGACCCTTGGAGCTACTTCACAAGGACCTCTTCGGCCCAATCGCCTACATAAGCATCGGCGGTAACAAATACGGTCTTGTTGTTGTAGATGATTATTCTCGTTTCACTTGGGTGTTCTTTTTGCATGACAAAGGAGAAACTCAAGGTGTGCTCAAGAAATTCTTGAGAAGAGCTCAAAACGATTTCTCCTTAAGAATTAAGAACATAAGGAGCGATAACGGCACCAAGTTTAAGAACACTAAAGTGGTAGAACACTTGGATGAAGAAGGCATCAAGCATGAGTTTTCAGCCCCTTACTCCCCTCAACAAAATGGGGTTGCTGAGAGGAAGAATAGGACTCTCATTGAGATGGCAAGAACCATGCTTGATGAGTACAAGACGTCGAACCGGTTTTGGGCGGAAGCGGTTAACACCGCTTGCCATGCCATAAACCAGTTGTATCTTCATCAACTTTTGAAGAAGACGTCTTACGAACTTATAACCGGTAACAAAACAAGCATCTCTTATTTTCGTGTCTTTGGGAGCAAGTGTTATATTCTCAACAAGAAGCCTAGGACTTCAAAGTTTGCCTCAAAGTCCGATGAAGGTTTCTTGCTTGGTTATGACTCAAACACCTACGCCTATCGTGTTTTCAACAAAAATTCCGGAATTGTTGAAATAGCGAGAGACGTAGTGTTTGATGAGACTAATGGCTCACAAGTGGAGAAAGTTTATCAAAGTGTGCTAGATAAAGAAGAGGCTCCACAAGAAGCAATTAAAAGGATGGCACTTAGAGAAATTTTTCCTCAAGAACATCCTCAAGACTCAAATGATCATCCAACAAATGAAAATATGTCTCCCTCCCATGATCAAGTTCAAGATGAGCAAGGCCAACCTCAACAAGATCAAAACGATCAAAGTCAAGATAGAGGATTGGATCAAGGGGGAGACGAAGAAAAGAGTGACAATGAAGATGAAGATCAAAGAGTTAAACCACCTCATCGAAGAGTGCACCAAAGTGTTCAATGGGATCATCCCGTCGACAACATACTAGGAGATATCTCCAAAGGGGTGACCACTCGCTCTCGAATGGCTAATTTTTGTGAACATTACTCTTTTGTTTCCTCTTTGGAGCCCCGCAAGGTAGAAGAAGCACTACAAGATCCGGATTGGGTGGTGGCCATGCAAGAGGAAATCAATAATTTTGAAAGAAATCAAGTGTGGGATCTTGTGAAGCGACCCAACGCAAATGTTGTGGGAACCAAGTGGGTATTCCGCAACAAGCAAGATGAGTATGGGGTTGTAACAAGAAACAAGGCAAGACTTGTTGCAAAGGGATATGCACAAGTAGAAAGTTTGGATTATGATGAACTTTTGCTCCCATAGCTAGGCTTGAATCAATTCGTATCTTGCTTGCTTTTGCAACTCATCATGATTTCAAGCTATACCAAATGTTTGTGAAAAGCACTTTCCTCAACGGTCCAATCAAGGAGGAAGTGTACGTGGAGCAACCACCCGGATTTGAGGACGATAAGTATCCTAACCATGTCTTTAAACTTCAGAAAGCCCTATATGGCCTCAAACAAGCTCCTAGAGCTTGGTATGAGTGTCTTAGAGATTTTCCTTTTAAAATGGTTTTAGGATAGGAAAAGCCGACTATACACTCTTCACTAAGCATTTTAACGATGATTTATACGTGTGCCAAATATATGTCGATGACATTATATTTGGTTCTACTAACAAAGCTTTTTGTGATCAGTTTTCAAAAATAATGACTGAAAGGTTCGAGATGTCAATGATGGGGGAATTGAAGTTCTTCCTAGGATTCCAAGTCAAACAACTCAAGGAAGGAACGTTCATAAGTCAAACCAACTCAAGACATACTTAAAGGGTTCGACATGGACAAAGCCAAACCCATCAAGACTCCCATGGGAACCAACGGACATATTGACCTTAATGAAGATGGTCCAAGTGTGGACCAAAAGGTATTTGGTTCCATAATAGGTTATTTGCTTTACCTTTGTGCATCTAGGCCCGACATAATGCTTAGTGTGTGTATGTGTGCACGGTTCCGAGCCGCTCCTAAGGAGTGCCACTTGATGGCCGTTAAGCGGATTCTTAGATATTTGGTTCACACTCCTAACCTAGGGCTTTGGTATCCCAAGGGATCCAAGTTCAATCTCATTGGATACTCTGATGCAGATTATGCCGGTTGTAAGGTAAATAGGAAGAGCACGTCAGGGACTTGTCAATTTCTTGGTAGGTCCTTGGTTTTGTGGTCTCCAAAGAAACAAAACTCCATTGCCTTATCCATAGCCGAAGCGGAGTACGTCGTAGCCGAGAGTTGTTGTGCACAACTCCTATGGATGCGACAAACTCTTAGGGACTGTGGTTACACTTTGAGCCACATTCCACTCCTGTGTGACAATGAAAGTGTCATCAAGATTGCTCACAATCCTGTGGAGCATTCTAGAACCAAACATATTGATATCCGTCACCATTTCCTGAGAGATCACTCTATCAAGGGAGATATCGTTATCTCTCATGTTAGGAGTGAGAAGCAATTGGCGGACATCTTCACAAAACCCCTTGATGAGAAACACTTTTGTGACCTAAGGAGTGAACTGAATATCCTAGATTCTCGAAATGTTGCTTGAAGTGTGCACATCTGTTTGTTGCTTGTTTATAAACTTCAAAAACCGCATGTTTTCAACATACTACCCTAATCTCTCTTACTCTATGAAAACTATGTTCAAAAGGACTCTTTGTCAAATATGGTCATTGTTTGTTTGATGTATGCTTACTGACCATGTTTGCCAAAGATATTTGCAAAAACTTGTCCAAAAGGATCATATTCTTTAGCTAAAAATCAAATTATATGAACTTCAGCTTGTAGCCGGACTCGTCCGCCTGGGAGGCCGGACAAGTTCGGCCCCAAAGAAGTCCGGCTCTGGTCCGCCAACAGGACTTATCCGGACAACAAGTCAGACTAGTCTGGCCCCGCCAGACACGTGTCGCCACCGGAGCTCACCCCTGTGGAAGGGATGAGGTCCGGCCCCGCGGGACACGTGTCACCACCGGACCTCACCCCTGTGGAAGGGATGAGGTCCGGTCCCACGGGACACGTGTCACCACCGGAGCTCGCCTCTGAGGAGAGGAGAGGCCCCGGCCCGCTAGACACGTGTCGCCACCGAAGCTCACCCCTGTGGAAGGGATGAGGTCCGATCCCGCGGGACACATGTCGCCACCGGAGCTCACCCCTGTGGAAGGGATGAGGTTTGGTCCCGCAGGACACGTGTCACCTCCGGAGCTCGCCTCTGAGGAGAGGAGAGGCCCCGGCCCGCTAGACACGTGTCGCTACCGGAGCTCGCCTTTGAGGAGAGGCCCCGGCCCGCTGGACACGTGTCGCCACCAGAGCTCGCCTTTGAGGAGAGGGGGGGTCCGGCCCTACCGAACACGTGGCGCCCTCGGAGCTCGCCTCTGAGGAGAGGGGAGGTCTGGCCCCGCCGGACACGTGGCGCCCTCGGAGCTCGCCTCTGAGGAGAGGGGAGGCCTGGCCCCGCTGGACACGTGGTGCCTTTGGAGCTCACCCTGGCAGTGGCCACGTGACAGGGTCGGACTTCGCAGCGGACAAGTCCAAACCGGACTAGTCCGCCTAGGGAGGCCAGACAATTCCGGCCCCAGAGAAGTCTGGCTCTGGTCCGCCAACCGGACTTGTCCGGACACCAAGCCGGACTAGTCCGACCCCTGGGGACTGAACCTCCCAGGGGCGGCCAAACTTCTCTCTTCACAGACTAGTCCACTCACATCCTCTCTCAAGCCGGAAGCACCCACAAATTGGCGATTTTCGCTTTCCTCCACCAAAAATCTCGTCCAATCCACGGACTGGAGACCTAAGGAGTGCGGAAACCCTTTCCCGAGCTTCGTTGCTCAAGTTTCGACTCCAAATTCAACACATTTGAAGATTTTAAGAGGTATTCTTGACCTAACCAAAAATCCATCCTTTTTTCATTCTTAGGTCTTTTTCTAGAAACCTCTTCCCAAATGTTGTTCCTAGTGTCGATGCGATCATAGCCTAGGAGTATTGCAACTTAATTCGAAGTTTTTGCGAAAAATTGTTAGGGTTAGGGTTCTTCCTGTATAACCCGGACTAGTCCGGTTTTGGGCGGACAAATCCGTTCTGAGCGGACTAGTCCGGTTTACACATAACAAACTCCAACTTCAGCCATTTTTAGTGAATTCTCTTGCAATATTCCACTTCCTTGACCTCTAATCTCCTGTCTCTTAGGAAATATGTCAAACTCCGACCAAAGCTCTCCCCTTCCAAGTCCCATGGCCGAGGAGGCTCGACAAGCCCTTCATCGGTGCATTGCCGAAGAAAGGACAGCAAAGGAGGCCCAAGCGGCTAAAGAAGCCATCCGTCAAGAAGCAAGAACAAAGAAGAAGCATGATCTCGACGAAGAGGCACAAATTGCCCAAGCCGTTGAAGAATCCTTGAAGGATCAACGGAGAAAGAAAAGGGCCGAACGTGAAGCCCAAAGCTCCCAGGCTGCTAGTGCCTCAGAGCCCAAGAGAAAGAGGTTGGTCACCTTGGGAGATAAAGAGCGGGAAAAGGAGAAGGAAAAGGAATCCGAGGGTAGGGTTCCTCGTGATCCAAAGAAGGGTAAGGCTCCACTTCCTGAGGAGCCCAAGAACAAAAAGGCAACTGCCAAAGCACCGACAAACAGAGCAGGAGGGATAAAAATCAGATAGAAAGGGCAACCAAAGCCCATAGGCCCCTTAAAGATGATTGCCCCTGCTAGAGACCCAAACCGGAAGAATAATGCGGCACTTGTATTCAAAGGAAAGGGGGTTGAAAAGGCGAGAAGGCTGAGGATGGATAAAGTCTATGACTATGAGAAGCACACAGTCGACCCTAGGTTTTGGTGTGACTTTCATTACGATTACTACCGCTTGGTGAACCTAAAAATGAAGACCCTAGTCACTCAAGCTCAATGGGTAGATTGGGACTACATGGCCAAAAGGGAGCACAAAGCTTTTGATGCAGTGATTGAAGCCGCAGAGCGCCATGGAATCAAGGAAATCATGAGCTTCAAGTATGACTGGAACTTGAAGTAATTGTGCAGTTCTACACCACTGTGTACTTCTCCACCTACGGTGACCGGAAAATCACCTGGATGACTCATGGAGAGCAATACTCAGTCACCTATGAGAGGTTTGCACAGATACTTGGCCTTGAGGAGCACTTGGATCATGAGATTATCATTTCCAATCTCAAGGCAGTGGACAGGGATCAGCTTGACTATATGTATCCTAGTCATGTTCCCTATGAGGTCGGGCTTGCTAGGAACATCAAGCCATTCTATAGCATCCTCAGCCGGATTCTGAGGAGGACCATTGCCCCTAAGGATGGAGATGCAGGGATAATTCAAGGAAACTTAAGGCATCTCCTCCTTTTGATAGATGGTGAAGAGAAGTTCAACCTTGTTGAGCACATTTATGATGACATCTTCAACATCTCTCACACTCCCAACCGCTCATGTGGTTATGCACCGTACATCATGTGCCTAATTGAGAAGGTGTCGGGGATAGTCTTTGTCAAGGATGTCACTCATCGACCTCTCCGTCCTCAGCTACCCCCCATTGTACCAGAACCGTCAAGGAGGAAAAATGATCAACCTCCGTCCAGCTCAGCGGCCCCTTCTAGCTCGCGGCTCCCCCATCATCTCCTCCTCCGCAGTCCATGAGCGGATTCTTCAAGTGCTTCAAAGCACTTTTCGCCTCCTGTCGGCGTATGGAGGTCCATACTCGATGCATGGAGAGGCGTCAGGAGAAGTACCTCAAGGTTGTGTGTGACAAGCTTGAGGTACCCATGTCTCCCCCTGAGGAGAGTGATGGGAAACTCACTCCATATCCAGAGTTCACCGCTGATGAGCTCACCCAATTCAGGGAAGATGGAAGCTCTTCCAAGGCCGTGCCTTCATCCACCACCACCGACAAAAAAGAAGAGGATACGGAGGCTACGGAGAGCGATGAAAATGGCGATGAAGAAGACAAAGAAGATGACGAGTAGACTTAGGCGTATCTTCTTCCCTCTTTTCCTTTTTGGTGCCTTGATGCCAAAGGGGGAGAAATGTGAAAAGGATGTCCTATTTTTTATCATCTTCTAGTCTTGTAATAGATCTTTTGGACATGACTATCTTGTAATAGATCTTTGGACATGGCTATCTATGTTTTATCTTTTATGCATGACTATCTTTTGTGTAACACTACATGTTGGATTTTATGGCTGTTTTATGCTTATTGTCTTATCACATTTTTTAGCACAACACGTAGGCACCCCACCATAACATGTGAATGTATGCCAACTCCCCTCTTTTACTCTTGCATACATTCAGGGGGAGTTTTGCATACGTACACTTGTTATAAAAATAAAAATTTTACCTCTTATGTTGAAACTTAATGTGTTGTCATCAATCACCAAAAAGGGGGAGATTGTAAGTGCATCTAGGCACCCCCGTGGGTTTTGGATGATTGATGACAACAAATTAAGAGACTAATGAGCTGAGATGATCATAAGCACATGACATTTCCAAGGCGGACACCTAAACTCTCAAAAAGGAAAAAGATGAAGAACAGCGTTGAAGACTCGAAGAGTAGAAATTAGGATTTCACTTGAGTCTTTAGTAGGCTAGCCGTGTAAAAGAAAGAGTGTGTGTGTCAAGTGCATTGAGATCATAGAAGAGAGCTCAAAGCGTTAGAAGTGTCAAATCCTTAGTGGAGAGAGGTAGAGAGGTAAAGTTGGGCAGGCCGGACTTGTCCAGGGAAGAGGTCGGACTAGTCCGGAAGTCCTACGGCTTAGTCCGTTTCAGAGCGGACTGAGAGTTCCTGACTGAGATCGGACCTGTGCGTTTTGGGACGGACTAGTCCGTTTCTCTCTTGGTGAGAGTGTTTTGGGGGCTAAGTCCTCGTAGACTGGACTTATCCGCCTCAGTGGTCGGACTAGTCCGGGCTAGTCAGACTTGTCCGTTTTCACACAGACTAAGAGTTCTTGTGTGAGTTCGGGCTAGTCCGTTCTAAGGCGGACTAGTCCGTATGGGTGTGAGATGAGAGCTCCCACGGCTAAGTCTTGGTAGACCGGACTTGTCCGCCTTAGTGGTCGGACTAGTCCGGGTCCTCCAGACTTGTCCGTTCTCACCCGGACAAATAGTTCCTGTGTGAGATCGGACTAGTCCGGTGTGAGGCGGACTAGTCCGGACTTTCGGTAGGTGGCAACGGTTGGCTTCGGGACTTCTAAAAAGGAGATGCCCCGACTTCATTTAGACAAAAACCTGGAATCCTAGCGCCGCCACAGCGATCCTAGAGCCCCCCTAAGCCTTCTCTCTTGCCTACTCACCCTCTAGAACCAATTCTTGAGTGGATTTGGGTGTGTGAGGAGAGGATAAGGAAGAACTTCGCGTTTAAGGCTCTCGGAGTGATCTCGTGCACTTGGTGTGACCTGTGGCTTGTAAGATCGGTGGAGTTTTGTGGACGTGATCAAGTGGGAGCCTCAGATTGTGAGCAGCCCCAACACTTTGCAAGTTCACCCTTGAGATAGTGAAGAACCGGGTTCCTTAGTGGCGACTTGGTGAGGGAAGGGTTGTTAAACCCGGTCCTTTATGGACTCCTCAACGGGGACGTAGATTCCTGAGTGGAATTGAACCTCGGGCAAAAATCTTCGTGTCATTTTGCACTTACATTTCATTGATCATTAGAATTGCTTAGGGTTTATTCGATCAGTTCGCTCTTATAATATTTCAGGTTACAATCTTGCAATCCACCTCGGTACTTTGTGATATTTGTTATATTAGATTGCTAGATAGTTTATCTGCATTTCGTTAAACTAAAATCTGAAGAAAAACCCATAAAAATCAAGTTTAGGCTCTTCAGCAGTCTGACCAGACTAGTCCACCCCAGAGCTAGACTAGTCCGGCCTTTTAGGCTTTTCCAGCAGGTTGATCGGACTAGTCCGCCCCTGAGCCGGACTAGTCCGGCCCCTGTGTTCTAATCTCGTTTAATTAAGTCATTTCAGGAATTTTAGCCTATTCAACCCCCCCCCCTCTAGGCAATTTCAAGATGGTACTCACGGTAGCTGATAGATTGAAGAACTCCTTTGATTCTTTTAAAGCCAATTTTGAGTAGAGCATAGACAAAAACTTGCATCGGCAGATCCGATCTACAATTCAACAGGTCCAGGAGGAAGCCTGGGGTAAACGTGTAGATCCTAACACGAGTAGCGCGATGTCAACTTAACAAACACTACATCACCTTGCATGCCACCAACTTTCACCCCAGCTAGGCATCTGACAGTGAACGTTCAACAACCTTACTATCAAACTGTCACTTATGGACCCGCCATACCACCAATGGGGAGTGGTGTACACCTCGAAATGGTACCCGGCACATCTTTTACTCCAGTGCAACCCCAAGCTGCACTATGCAACCTTCCTAGTCCCCCCACTGCTCTACATGATGATCTTAGGGATCAAGTCACTGTGAGGACCCGACGGTCCCGACATTCAAGGATCTCGCTGAGGGGTGCTGCGATGGACAACACCGGATAACACACGAAAAAGGAGATAAGCGGAAGCTACATTTATATAACATAAAATGTTTATAAACATAGTTACAACAAAATAACGTTATATTCTACACTCACGGGCGTACACTAAGCAAAAGGTTAACGTTCAGCCCGTGAACGTGTTCCTACTAGCACACACGAACACACTAACACGGCGGCGTTCACAGCTCCCATTCGACGGTGGTTCCCTCTTGGGGGTATGTCTCCTCCTCGGGAGCCTCCTCCTCATAGAACCCTGCAAACGCTTCAACAACAAGCAGTGAGCATGATGGCTCAGCAAGACTAACCCATCTCATCTAAACATTCAACTCTACATGTTAGAATTTTAAGTGTACAATGGGAAAATATTTTCATAAGGACTCGCCTAATTAGTGGACTCTTACTTTCAAGTTTTAGCCTCAAGTTAGTGGAAAACCTTGTGCTAAGACACATAGGAAGTCCACGACCAAACAAGAAATGTTCAACAACCTAAACAGGGACTTGGCCAAATTTTATTTGAAGCACAATTCATTTGAGCCCTGCACAAATAAATATATATTTGGCCCTACTTAGAGTTCTTATGGTTTTATAGAGATTTTCATGGAGCAAGCCATTACATTTTGTAAACTATAGTTTAAGATGGTTCTAATGGAATTAGTTTCATCTAATTCGGAGAATCCTAGAAAAAGATATGACCTAAAGAAGTTCAGAGAAATTCTGAAAAATATTTCTGGACATTTTTCTTTTTCTCTGGATCAGTTTACTTAATCACACCATTATTGGACTAAATGAGCTCATATGGATATGAAATTTGTCATGTGACTCAGTGATATTACAATGAACATCCTGGCCAAATTTAAGAATTTTCCATAAGAGGAATTTCCAATTAAAATTCCCAACAGTTTAACTTTGGAGAATTAATTCTGGAGAAATAATGGGTTTTGTGGAGTGAATCTTAATTTGCTGGAAAGTAATCAGAGAACTGAATCCAATAAAATTTGGTTCACTCAATTTGGACAATTCTAGCCAAAGTTATGGATGTTTGAAGTTTGGGGAAAATCTGGAAAATTGGAAAAGCACGAAAAGTTTAAATGTCTGACTGTGGGGTCCACAGCCGATGTGTCACCTCCAGGAGCAACGACACACAGGGCCACAGGGTTAACCCTGTGTTGTCACAAAATGATCCCGAGCCATAGAAGATATGGCGCCCGGAACACAGTGGCTGACACGCGAGGCCCGCGGGTTGTGTTCAACCTCGCGCTCTCGCGCCGGCCCGTCGCTCCCCTCGCCAGAGAGCTCGCCGGCAGGCCGTTACCGGCCACCAAACTCTATGATTCTTGCCGCCTCTGCCTAATCCCGCACGGGGAACACTCTGCTGCCCTTAGCTCGACATGAGAATGACTGGAACATGGCCGGAGACGTGCAGTGGCTTCGGGAGAACTTCGGCTGCGTCGACCGGCCTCCCTAGCACCCCAAACGCTCGAGCAAAGGTTCCTACAGCATCATTGCACCCTATGGAAGATCGTCATGGATGCAAATGAGCTCGGGAAAGGCTCTAGGTAGTATGTCACCGTGCGACCTAGGTTAAAAATCGGGAAAAATTGGAAAACTCGGAGAACAGAGGGTTTACTCGATGTTTCTTCGAGGTTTTTGATCCTATGAACTTGCACGGCCCTCCAAAAGTGGTTTTCTAAGTTTGGTGATGAGTGGTGCAACGTGTAGCATGAATTTTGGGTAATTCGCCGGCGGCTCCTATTTCCTGCCAGCGCAAAGAATGGAAATTCCAGCGAGCGCAGCCCATGGCATGCGGCCTGGGTTTGCGGTGCAGGAGTAGAAGACCTAGGCGAACCTTTTTGACGTTTACAGCTCAAGGAAAGAGGGACTGTGGCGGCCGGACGACACAGTCCCGTGGCAGCGGCTCGGGTTGAACCGAGGAAGAAGAAGAAGCCTGGTGCTGAACGAAGGAAGCTGATCACGAGCTGCTGAGGGCTGGAGCACATCGAGTGAAGGTCGGCGCTGCTACTGAGCTGCTCAGCTGGCGTCAAAGGCACCGGAGCTGTGTGATCGCCGATGGAGCAGAGGAGCAGAAGATCAGTCTGTTTTCTTTGGGCGAGCGCGTGTACAAGGCTGAAGACTCAGTGAAATGGTTCCGAGAGCATCCGGGGGTGAGGATGAGGAGGTCTGCGAGCTGCTCGGTGGCCACGGACGAGAATCATCTGGTGGCAATGGCGTTCTCGCCGTGGCCGTTGCGTGTGAGCTCGCAGAAAACCGGGCAACGCTGGGGAGTCGGTTGCTCTCGGCTGTTTCACTGACAGTGGGCTCCACAGTTTCTAAATTGTCCTCACAAATTGAAATCTTACTGCTCTTAAATATTGTGACCACCCTGTCCTTGGTAATTTGATCAAACCACATTTTTGGTCCTCTGAATTTGAATGATTCAAAGTGTGATTTAGTTTGAATGAATTTGCAGAAATTGTGAAGCTGAAATTCAAATTTGATTTGAATTTGCCCAAACGGCTCATGTCAAGATCAACTCCAAATGGAATGAAAATTGGTGTGTGAGCTCATAAAAATGTGCTGAGTGTGAATATGAATCCCTCTTTTGAATTCATGTGATGAAAGGAGTTTGAATTTGAAGTTAAGTTCAAACTAGCCTTTTATTGATTGTATCTAAAAGTACCTCAAAGAGGTTTGGATTTGCATGAAATTTGGCATGAGCTTTCCTAACAAAGTTTAGGAGTTGATAGTGTGCTATGCCCCTATATGATGCATGTGGGAAATACCACTTTTGGATTATGGGAGTTCATCTCCTAATTATCTATTGATGGTGGTTACTTGCTCTTCAAATGTGTTCATGTGTTTACCCCAAATGAGCTGAGGTGCGTGGGGTGATGGACACTTTTAGCAAGTGAAAAACTTGGGCCCTTACATTCCTCCCCCTTAAAAGAATCTCATCCCGAGATTATAAGGTAAAAATGAGAGAGGGGATGGTGGAAAATTACCGGATGTGCGATGTTAAAAATTCTGGATAGTTGGCGCGAAGAAATCCTTCGCTCTCCCATGTCACTTCATCCACGGAGTGATTGCTCCATAAAACTTCATAGAACCACAACATACGGTTGCGTGTGGTTCAGGCCTTTTCGTCAATGATCTGAACCGGCTCCTCCCGATACGTGAGATCCGGTTTTAGTTCCTCGATATCTCCAAGCTGAATGGTGGTTGAAAACTTAAGGCGCTTCCTCTGCTGAGAAATGTGGAAGATGTCGTTGGTAATTCCAGCCGGTATGCAACGGATCCACACCTTTCCAGAACCTGGAATAGACCAATGAATCGGGGTGCCAACTTTCCTCTGACCCCAAATCTGTTTACGCCCTTCATCGGAGACACACGTAGATACATGTGATCCCCGACCTCAAATTGTACAGGGCGTCTTCTGCGGTCCGCATATTGCTTTTGTCGGGATTGTGCGGCTTTTATGTTCACTTGAATAAGCTAAACTTTCTCCTCTGCGTTGTTGACAAGATCAATCCCGAAGGTGACCCTCTCGCCGGACTCACACAAATTTAGTGGTGTGCGGCATTTTATTCCGTATAGCGCCTCGTAGGGCGCCATCTTAATGCTGTCCTGGTATCCATTGTTGTATGAGAACTCGTCTAACGGTAAGTGATCATCCCTTTTCGTGATTTATAGCACAAGCTCGTAGCATATCATCCAGGATTTGGTTTACCCGCTCGGTTTGCCCATCCGTCTGCGGGTGGTACGCTGAACTATGGATCAGTTCCGTACCCAATGCAGCATGTAACTGCTCCCAAAAATGAGACACAAATAAAATTCCCCGATCCGAGATAATAGTGCGGGGTACGACGTGTAAGCAGAGAATCCGTGAGATGTACAATTCAGCGTACTTCTTGGCGTTGTAGTTGGTGTTGACAGGGATAAAATGGGCAGACTTCATGAGCCGGTCGACGATCACCCACACTTAATCATGTTTCTGAAATGTGGTGGGCAAACCGACGATGAAATCCATGCTCACGTCCTCCCACTTCCAGGCAGGAATGCCTAACGGTTGCAACAGTCCCGGTGTCTTCATATGATCCGCATTCACTCTCCGGCATGTACCACATTTGGGCATGTATTTAGCGATCTCCCGCTTCATCCATGTCCACCAAAATTTGCTCTTGAGCTCTTGATACGTCTTATTGCTGCTGGGGTGAATAGAAAACTTTGACAAGTGAGCCTCATAAAAAAGTTTCCTCCTCAATTCTGGTTTACAGGGTACGACTATCCTTTTCTTGAACCACAGAATACCGTCTCCATCCATCCGGAAACATTTCAGTTCCCCACTGTCTACACATCTCCGCAAATGTGACATTCCCTTGTCATTTTTTGGGCTGCCACTATCTCTTCACGGATGGTGGGGATAAGAGCTAAGTTGTAGAGAGCTCCATGGGGAACTACATACAAAGGTGGTTCACTCTCTTCCAACGGGGTGATGGTCAGATTATAAACGTGTGACTTGCGACTCAGCGCATCCGCCACCACGTTTGCTTTGCCGGGATGATAATGGATCTCTATTTCGTAATCCTTTATCAACTCCAACCATCTTCTTTGCCTCATGTTTAATTCCTTCTGAGTGAAAATATATTTGAGGCTCTTGTGGTCGGTATATAGATGTACGAGGTTACCGAGTAGGTAGTGCCTCCACATCTTAAGTGCAAGTACCACGGCAGCGAGTTCTAAGTCACGAGTTGGGTAATTTTGCTCATGATTCCGGAGAAACTGTGATTCATACGCAACCACTCTTCGGTCGCATCAGCACACATCCGAGCCCAATGCCGGATGCATCGCAATATACGTCAAACAGTTTTGTGGTATCCGGCTGCGCCAAAACTGGTGCTGATGTTAAGTGCTTCACTAAAGCCTTGAATGCTGCCTCACATGCTGGATTCCAAACAAACTTGGTAGCCTTCTTCAACGGTTCGGTCATATGCTTGAAAATCTTCGAGAAGTTCGGAATGAACCTCAGATAATATCCCGCGAGTCCGAGGAAACTCCGTACCTCATGGACAGACCTCGGGGACTTCCAATTCAGCACTTGTGTAATCTTGCTCGGGTCTACAGCAATGCCCTCCGCTGAGATAATATGCCCGAGGAAAGGTACTTGCAATATATAGAATTCGCACTTGCTGAATTTCGCGTATAGCTTGTGATCTCGTAGCCGTTGCAAGACTATACGCAGGTGCTTCGCGTGTTCTTCCTCCGACTTGGAATAAACCAGGATGTCATTGATGAAGACCATGACAAACTTGTTGTGACGGACCGGAATCCGTACGTCCAGGATCTCAGAGGGTGGTACCACACGATGCGACACCCGACAGCACACACCATAAGGCAACCATAGTATTACATTGAAAACAACTGAATATGTACACAAAGTAGCACAAACCTTTAGTTTACAGCTAATTACAGAGTTCTACAGCAGAAGATAATTTGTACAACTCACGCCCACCTAACTAGCAAAAGTCGGTTGCCAGCTCTACGGACAACCCACACTAGCTCCACTCATCAGCTCAGTGCGGCGTGTACGGCTCCCACTCAGCCGTGGTCCCCGACGGAGGGTAGCCCTCGCCGGTGGACTCGTACCCCGAGTCCGTGGGGTATTCTTCACCTGCAAACACTCATAGCAGCAACCGTGACCACGATGGCTCAGCAAGTCTTAACCGACTCACCTATACAGGAAACTCTATATGCAAGTCATAACATAGATAGGATCGCAAATTGCAGCAAAGGACACGCCTACAAGTTCATCCTTAATTCATCTTTTAGCCACAAGTTAATGGTTCATGAATCTGAAATTTAGTGAGCAATATTTGGTGGCACACATGTAACAATACAATTTATTCATATCAGCAATATTGAATCATAACATTACATATATTAACCTACGTCACGACTCAGTGAACAAGCGGTACTCATAACTGTGAGGGACGGCGAATCAACTCGATATACACCTGCAGGGACACCCGAATAGCACGTCACGTACGCCCACCCATGAAGCTGCACAGCACGTTCACTCGATGTCGTACGGGACAACCTTTCGCCCAACAGCCCAAACATCGAACCGGTTGCACCGAAACGAGCAGGAGGTTCCCTACACGGAGCATCTCTCTATGTCCGTTAGCAAATTTCCACCTGGCTGCCCTCAACCTACACCTATAAATCGGTGTGCTATGTCTCGATGTCCGGACGTTTAGGTTACATCAGTTTACCGGAGCCCATATATCCGATATGCCTTCGGTACATTCAAAACTTGTTCAGCGGGGCCACACATGGATCGGTCCTCAATCGACACGGACAGGGCTACGCACACAAGACTTCCTCTTGCTGCGTCCAAGCCCCTGCCTAGTCTCATTTTTCTTGCTAAAGCTGTCTCACAACTCGAACCAATCCCGTGTGTCCCAAACCCTATACTCGCGAGTAGATTCCAACTACTCGACTTGTACCGAAGCCTACAAACATTAAGCACAGCGTAACTACTCGAGGACTTAGACACTACCCTCACTCTTGTTGGAATAATCTGGTTATGCATTTGGGGTTTCATCCATCCTACACCTAGTGTACATACATACCTCAAGCTAAGTGTATATAAAGCAAAACTTTATAAAACCTATTAAGTGCAAACCGGGGCTTGCCTTGTTGCTGCTGGTGAGGTGTTAGTGTTTCCTCTGGAAGTAGGAAGTCCAGCACCTCCGGGGTCTCCTCGCCTTCAGCGACTATATGTAAGCAATTTAATCGACATGTCAATTTAAATGCAATGTGTTGAAGTTTGTATGTAAAGACTGTAACTCTAGCTAGACATCCCATTTGGCTCTGAAATGTTTTACTGTGGTTTGGTGAGAACCTACTCAGAGACTTGACCAAATTTCATTTGAAACAAAGCTCATTTGAGCTCTGCACACATAAAAGTATAAATGGTTAATTCTAGAGCTTCTAAGGATTTCCAAGGATTTTCATGGATCAAACCGTTACTTTCTGGAAACTAGAGTTTGAGATGGTTCTGATGGAGTTGGTTTCATGTAATTTGAAGAATCCTAGAGAAAGTTATGCCCTAATCAAGATTTGAGAAAATTTCAAAAAAATTTCTGTATATTTTCTATTTTCTCAGGACAGTTCACTTAATCACACCAGTAGAGACGAAGATGTAAGAGGAATTACCCGTGATGAGATGCCATGAAATCGGGATAGTTTGAGCGAAGGAACTCCTCGCTCTCCCACGTCGCTTCCTCAGCTGTGTGGTTGTTCCACAATATCTTGTAGAACCTTAGGGTTCGGTTACACGTGGTTTGAGCCTTCTCATCAATATTCTCCACCGGATATTCAGCATAAGTCAAATCCGGCTGTACCTCGCCAATGTCTTCGGTGGGAACAGTAGCCGTATACTTCAGACATTTTCGGAGTTGTGAAACATGGAAAACGTCGTGAACACTAGCGAGAGACGCCGGTAGTCCTAGTCAATACGCCACTGGTCCGCACTTCTCGGTGATAGCGTAGGGTCCAAAAAATCGGGGAGCGAGTTTCCCCTTCACGCCGAGTTGGTGCACGCCTTTCATCGGAGACACACGAAGGTACACGTGTTCCCCGACATCGAAGTGCAGCAGCCTACGCCTCTTATCAGCGTAACTTTTCTGTCGGGATTGGGTGGCCTTCAAGTTTGCTTGAATCATCCAAACGCACTCTTTGGCGTCGTTCACCAAATCAATCCCGAACGTGACCCTTTCACCGGACTCGCACCAGTTCAATAGGGTGCGGCATTTGCGTCCGTAGAGAGCCTCATATTCAGATCCTTTTGGGTGAAGATATATTTTAAGCTCTTGTGGTCGCTGTAGAGATGCACGAAATTCCCCAGGAGATAGTGCCTCCACATTTTCAGCGCCAAAACCACAGCAGCGAGCTCAAGATCATGAGTCGGATAGTGCTGCTCATGGTTTTGAAGTTGGCGTGAGCCATACGCGACCACACGTCCTTCTTTCATCAACACGCAGCCAAGCCCGATACCGGACGCATCACAATATACGTCGAAAGGCTTGGTTGTATCCGGTTGAGCTAAGACCGGGGCTGTTGTGAGATGCTTCACCAATGCTTGGAACGTTTCTTCACATGCTGAGTTCCAAACATATTTCGTCCCCTTCTTCAATAATTCAGACATCAGCTTAGAAAGCTTGGAGAAGCTCGGGATGAACCTCTGATAATATCCTGCTAAACCAAGGAAGCTTCTGACTTCATGGACAGAAGTGGGGACTTTCCATTTCAGCACTTGTTCAATATTGCTTGGGTCAACCGCAATGCCTTCCACTGAGATGATATGTCCCAAAAATGGTAGTTGGTTGATCCAAAACTCACATTTGCTGAACTTGGCATAGAGCTTATGGTCCTTCAATCGTTGAAGGACGATTCACAAGTGTTCGGCATGTTCAGCTTCTGACTTGGAGTAAACCAAGATATCATCAATGAACACCACCACAAACTTGTCCAGCTCCGGCATGAACACCGAGTTCATGAGGTACATGAAATGTGCCGGAGCGTTGGTGAGACCAAAAGACATGACGAGATATTCATATAGTTCGTATCTCGTCAAGAATGCCTTCTTTGAGATATCCTCCGCCCGGATCTTTATTTGATTATAACCGGAGCGAAGGTCCATCATTGAAAACACACTTTCACCCACAAGTTGATCAAATAGGATGTAAATGCGGGGCAGTAGATATTTGTTCTTGATGGTGACGGTGTTGAGCGGCCGGTAATCCACACACAGCCTCAAGGTTTCATCCTTCTTCTTGACGAACAGCTCCGAGCATCCCCAAGGTGAGGAACTCGGCCTAATGAAACCTTTGCTCAACAAGTCATTGAGCTGTTCTTTCAACTCAGCCAGCTCGTTTGGAGCCATCTTGTACGGTCTCCACGATATGGGAGTAGTCCCAGGTGCAAGTTTTATCTTGAACTCCACATCCCTTTCAGGTTCCATGCCCGGAAGATCCTCCGGGAACACGTCGGAGTATTCTCGTACTACGGGGATGTCCTCTAACTTGGGAGCTTCAGTATTATAGGCTGCTGAAACTTCCGGGACAGAATTGTCTAATACGATTGTATGCGGATGGTGGAATGGAGAATTCAGATGAACTGTCCGTGATAGAGTTTCCAGGAGAGCGCCATGGTAGTGTAACCATGACATCCCTAAGATTGCATCAATCTTTTGTCCTGTAAGGATAATCAACGTAGTGGGATATATATTCCCACCTAAGCACAGTGATGCCTTTGGAATCATCATATTTGCTAAAATCTTCCCTCCCGTTGAGCAAATTACATATGAATAATTGGTTGGGAAGACTTGCAATTGATGCTTAGCCACATAGGATGCACTTATGAAACTGTGGGTTGCCCCCGAATCAAATAAGAGATGATTGACCGGTCGTTGAAAGTGAACATACCCGCCAGCACGTTCTCTCCTTCCGGGGCGTCCTCATTGTCGATGTAACGAACGCCCCCGGTTCGCTGACCTCCCTTCTTCACTGGTGGTCGGCCTCGAGCACCAGCCCAGATATTGGGCTTGCCCGCTGCTTTGCTGCCGCTGTGGACAGTCCTTTGAGAAATGACCCGCCTGGCCACACGTGTAGCAGGTGTAGCGAGGCGGTCCTCCGCTGGCCGGCGAACGGAATCCCGGGGCGTGTTGTGGCGGTGGAAACGCTCGGGGTACCATCTGCTGCTGCTGCTGTTGCGGTCGCGGTGGTGGCATTGGCGGTCGGAATGGGGGTGGCTGAAAAGAACGACCCTCAAACTGTTGAGGTTACGCCGGTGGATGCCACTGCTGACCGGATGGTGTCCGATACACCATGCGGTATTTTTTAGGAGCTCCACCCCCGCTGCTTGGTGGAGCATTTCGCTTCTGCTGCTCAGCCACCAATTCCTGCTGAGCATCCTCTTGCATAATCGCGGCATTGACGAGGTCATTGAAGGTGCCGCGATTGCATTGCACGAGGTGAGTCTTCATATCGGGGTTTAAACCCCGATAAAACTGCTCGCGCTTCTTCTCCTCAGTGGAGATATAATACGACGCATACTGCGTCAGATGGTTGGATGCACGGGAGTAGTCGTGGGCACTCCTCCCACCTTGCTTCAGTTCCAAGAACTCTTGGAATTTCCTCTTCATCATCCCGAAAGGTATATGATAGGCACGCAACGCCTCCCGGAATTCTGCCCATTCCACGGCGTGGCCAGCAGGTAGTGAGGCGAGATAGTTCACCCACCATGCATCGGCGGCACCGTGAAGCTGCTGTGCTGCGAAGAGAGTCTTCTGCCACACCGTGCATTGGAGCAGCCCAAACTTGGACTCGATCGTCCGCAGCCAGTTGTCGGCCTCCAGTGGTTCTGCAGCTTCGCTGAACACCGGAGGATGCGTACTCATGAAATCCGAGTACGTCGTGATGTGGGGCTCACGAGGCCCCCTCTCTTGACGCCACCTTTGGACGTATTCTGCACGATCGTGCGGAGCAGGTCGGTCTGCTCCTCACGAGAGCCCACCAGCACCGAGATCACATCCGCTAGTGTAAGCGGAGGCGGCGGTGGTGGTTGTTGCTGCGGGGTGTTGTCTTAGGCAGGTGGCTGGGAGTCATCACCCCCTTGCTGACTAGAGCCCCCGACCTTGTGCGTGGCCCGAGTACGAACCATCTGCAACCATACGACAATAAAATCAGTCCCACAGCATACTCCATGCAGTTCAATAAAATAGGAGTAAAACATAATGATGGCAAACATGTGATACATCTCATACATGGATGATGTAATAACTTTGCACAAGATAGACCATTACCAGACCAAATACAAATTAGTGAAATCCAAATTGACGGACCTCCCTTTTGGAAATTCATCTCACTAGATTTGGTCGCTACGAGACGTTAATATCGCTTTGTCATCGTGTATACTACCCTTTATCTTCAATACGACACAAACATGGTCTCTAGCAAAAGAACTTGAGTAGGTAATATACTCAAATCTTTCACTAGTTGAAAATAACCACTCATGAGTATGTTCTACCCCATTGGAAGTAATCAAGCCTGCCCCCCCCCCCCGAGGTACAACAATCTCTCAAATGAGTTCAACTGTCCATCCCTCTGTCCAGAATGACCAATTTCTACATATCCCAGATTTTGACCTGGTACCTGGCATTTTCATGACTCAAGTTGCATACCAAAGTTAAATTTAACTTCAGCAGCTTTCCAACGAGTATTTATTTGCCCCCATATCACTTCTGGTTAAAAGGTTATGGTAATTGAAAGTCAACAACATTTCTAGAAGAATTTCAACAGCGCCTCCTTTGGAAGTTGCTGTTTTCATCTCCAAATTCTACTGAATTCCGTGCTGCAACTGCCACAACATTGAATTACAAAGATGTAACAAATCTCCTAACCTTTCCAACAACGTATCATATGATAATTTTAGATTTTTCTTCAGGAAATTATGCTTGAAAAACAGCACAGTCCAGAAAGTGTTTTACCTCTGTCCTGTTTCTGGACAGTTTACAAACATCTGGACTTTCAACCAGTTTGATGTGTGATTCTGTTCTGCAAGTCTACAACAAAGTTGTAGAGAACTTGAATATCTTTCCAGAACTCTATCCCACACCTTCATTGGCTAAGTAACCTGTGAGTTATGCTCTGTTAAAGTTCAGCAAACTTGCTGCCAAAACCAGAGCACTCTGTTTTTCAAGTCTTTTGATCTAAACTACTCAACATTTTAATTCTTCTACAAACCCGGAGTCCTAAAGATTAATACTTGGTTATCTTAATTCCTTTTCAACATGTTTTTAATGCAATCATGATCATTACATGACGGTACTACGTTCCTCACAAAATGGAAAATCCTAACCGGCATACAACGGCATATATGTATCCAACGGTGGCACTACAACAATCACTTGCAAACGTGTGCTACTCGTACTACGGTTTCGTGGTTAGTACCTGCATAAATTCACACAATCATCAGGTCCGGCTGCACACCGAACCCGGTCCCAATACAGTTTCATACACCCGTCCGTCATCACTCACACGGTTATTCTCAAGCCAAACACACCTTGAGCTACGTGTTCACGTTACTAACCACGTGACGAGGTATCCCATACTTGCCCATAGCACGCCAGGGAAGGGTGTTGCTCGAATACCCCAAACACCATGGAGAGTCGTAGAGGATACTAAAGCTAGCCGGGTTACCTACCACCCATGAGGCTCCACCTTTCAGCTTGTGCGCACTGGTGGACGGCGCTTACATGCACCCCCCAAGACATATGAAGTCCCGAGATGCACGACTTTCCGACATAACACATAAGTTAGGTTGCCACCTTCATATTAGGCTAATAGGAGTCCTTATTTGGGCATACTAGCGAATCCTCACCGTAATCCTAAGTTTTCCAGTAATATTGTCCTTATTTAGTGTGTTATCCCCTAAGCAGCTCTGATGCCAGCCTGTGATGGACCAGAATCCGTACGTCCAGGATCTCATAGGGTGGTGCCGCACGATGTGACACCCGACAGCACACACCATAAGGCAACCATAGTATTACATTGAAAACAACTGAATCTGTACACAAAGTGGCACAAACCTTCAGTTTACAGCTAATTATAGAGTTCTACAGGGAAGATAATTTGTATAACTCACGCCCACCTAACTAGCAAAAGTCGTTTGCCGTCCCTACGGACAACCCACACTAGCTCCACTCATCAGCTCAGCGCGGCGTGTACGGCTCCCACTCAGCCGTAGTCCCCGACGGAGGGTAGCCCTCGCTGGTGGACTCGTACCCCGAGTCCGTGGGGTATTCTTCACCTGCAAACACTCATAGCAGCAACCGTGAGCACGATGGCTCAGCAAGTCTTAACCGACTCACCTATACAGGAAACTCTATATGCAAGTCATAACATAGATAGGATGGCAAATTGCAGCAAAGGACATGCCTACAAGTTCATCCTTAATTCATCTTTTAGCCACAAGTTAATGGTTCATGAATCTGAAATTTAGTGAGCAATATTTGGTGGCACACATGTAATAATACAATTTATTCATATCAGCAATATTGAATCATAACATTACATATATTAACCTACGTCACGACTCAGTAAACAAGCGGTACTCATAACCGCGAGGGATGGCGAATCGACTCGATATACACCTGCAAGGACACCCGAATAGCACGTCATGTACGCCCACCCGTGGAGCTGCACAGCACGCTCACTCGATGTCGTACGGGACAACCTTTAGCCCAACAGCAAAAACGTTGAACCGGTTGCACCGAAACGAGCAGGAGGTTCCCTACACGGAGCATCTCTCTATGCCCGTTAGCAAATTTCCACCTGGCTGCCCTCAACCTACACCTATAAATCGGTGTGCTATGCCTCGATGTCCGGAGGTTTAGGTTACATCAGTTTACCGGAGCCCATATATCCGATATGCCTTCGGTACATTCAAAACTTGTTCAGCGGGGCCACACATGGATCGGTCCTCAATCGACACGGACAGGGCTACGCACACAAGACTTCCTCTTGCTGCGTCCTAGCCCCTGCCTAGTCTCATTTTTCTTGCTAAAGTTGTCTCACAACTCGAACTAATCTCGTGTGTCCCGAACCCTATACTCGCGAGTAGATTCCAACTACTCGACTTGTACCGAAGCCTACAAACATTAAGCACAACGTAACTACTCGAGGACTTAGACACTACCCTCACTCTTGTTGGAATAATCTGGTTATGCATTTGGGGTTTCATCCATCTTACACCTAGTGCACATACATACCTCAAGCTAAGTGTATATAAAGCAAAACTTTATAAAACTTGTTAAGTGCAAACCAGGGCTTGCCTTGTTGCTGCTGGTGAGGTGTTAGTGTTTCCTCCGGAAGTAGGAAGTCCAGCACCTCCGTGGTCTCCTTGCCTTCAGCGACTATACGTAAGCAATTTAATCAACATGTCAATTTAAATGCAATGTGTTGAAGTTTGTATGTAAAGACTGTAACTCTAGCTAGACATCCCATTTGGCTCTGAAATGTTTTACTGTAGTTTGGTGAGAACCTACTCAGAGACTTGACCAAATTTCATTTGAAACAAAGCTCATTTGAGCTCTGCATCATTTGAGCCCTGCACAAATAAAAGTATAACAGGTCAATTCTAGAGCTTCTAGGAATTTCCAAGGATTTTCATGGATCAAACCATTACTTTCTGGAAACTAGAGTTTGAGATGGTTCTAAGGGAGTTGGTTTCATGTCATTTGAAAAATCCTAGAGAAAGGTATGCTCTAATCAAGATTTGAGAAAATCTTAAAAATGTTTCTGTTTATTTTCTATTTTCTCAGGGTAGTTCACTTAATCACACCATTAGGGGGGACTAAACGAACTTGGATGGATCTGAAATTTTTCAGGTGACTCAAGGATTTTCATATGAACATCCTAGCTAAATTTCAGAGTTTTCCATAAAGTAAATCTCTAGATAAAATTCCCAACAGTTTAAACTTTAGGGAATTAATTCTGGAAAAATAATAAGTTTCATGAGCTGAAACTTGTTTTTCTGGATAGTACTCGAAGAGCTAAATCCAACAATCTTGGTTCACTAAATTTGGACAATTCTACACAAAGTTATGAATTTCTAAAGTTTGGGCTGATTCCTAAATTATTTTCCTAAAGAAAATCTCCTCCCGTGCCTTAACAGCGACTGATAGCGGGACCCACACGTTTAAATTAAACTAACCGCGCGCGCTTAGTGCCGTGGCTGACACGGGGGGACATGTCCTTCGTCTACCTTGCGACGCCGCCACCCCGAGCCGCCAAAGCTCCGGCGAGGTCGGCGTTCCCGGCGACCTAGCTCGCTGGTGACGGTGAAACTCGCCGCCCCCATGTAACTTTGGATGCTAGACACACTGGACACCATGCTACCACCGGCTAACCGCCATAGCTAGCCGGCGACGAGCGCTATGTCCCTGTGCAACTTCGGCAACGTGTTCCCGTCCTTCCGACCACCCCCTTCGCGCACTAATCGCGCCACCACATACAGGGAAACCTCGGGAAGCTCGGCATGACCTCGGTTAGGACCCAAACAGCCGGCAACCCAGACCTCACCAGTGACCCTCTCTTCCACCGGACTATTTATCGGTGAAACTAGGGTTCGGGTGGTCTTTCTTGCGGGTTCTTTCTCGAGGAGATGCGCAAAGATGTCTAGAGCGTGTGTAAGCTGCTGCTCAACTGGCGGTTGCCTCTGTGCAACGAACTTCACCGTCGACCGATCGCTAATCCTAAGGCACACCGTGGAGGGAAACTAGGAATTCTTGCTCTACACAGCATGAAATGGCAAACGTTTTCCTCCTACAGCTTCCTCACGAGCAGGCACACCTTTTCTTCTCTGGTGGTGGTGCGTGAAGCACCCGGGATCAGCCGGTCGCCAGTGATCAGAGAGTGGCGGCAAGAACTTGCGAGCGGGAGCAACCGTATGGCGCGGTGTGAGCTGGTTTCACTCAGGGATGAAGAGAATGGGCTGAGAACCTCATGTGCTGGACTTTGAGCCGAGTTTTTCACCGTGAGGTAGCGCTAACCGAGTGAGCTGGCTGCCCCCGAGCGCTCGAGGGTCGCCTGCGTGTGTTTCCCTCGGTTTGAGTCGATTCAGTGGAAACTTAGTCACTGACCAGTGGGTCCCAGCTCTCCCCTCTAATTCTTTTCCAATTTTTGCTGCAAATATCCCAGCTACTTATACTTAAATGGGAGACTTAGCCACCAAGTTAGGGAATGAATTTGAATTCACCAAATTGGAGTTTGTTTGGCCACATTAGATTCACATTTGAATTTGAAATTCAAATTCAGTTTTGAATTAATCCAAATGTAGCTCCCAACAAGATGAATTCCAATGAGGGTGAAAATTGGTGGACTAACTCAGAAAAATGTGTTGAGTTTGAATATGAAGTCAACTATTGAATCCAAGTGATGAAAGTAGCTGAAATTTGAATTTGCACTCAACTTGGCCCTTTTTACAAATGCTTCCAAAAGTGGCTCAATAGGGCTTGGATTTGCATGAAACTTGGCCTGAGCATTCCCAAGAGTATTTAGGGTCTAATGGTGAGCTCAGCCTCTCATGTTTATATGTCTGAGCTTCTACTTTTTGGAGTTATGGGTTCTTCCTCTAATCCACCTTTTGATGGTGTTTACTTGCTCTTCACAAAGGTTCATAAGATTTCCACAAAATGAGCTGTGATGTGGTGATGTGATGAACGCTCTAGCAAGTAAATTCTTAGGGTTTTACACTTGTCCAGCTCCGGCGTGAATACCGAGTTCATCAGGTACATGAAATGAGCTAGAACGTTGGTGATGTCGAAGGACATGACAAGGTACTCATAGAGTCTGTACCTCGTCGAGAAAGTCGTCTTTGGGATATCCTCAGCCCGTGTCTTAATCTAATGGTACCCTAATCTTAAATCCATCTTGGAAAAGATCTTTGCTTTGACCAACTGATCAAACAACATGTCGATCCGTGGCAATGGGTACTTATTCTTGATCGTAAAGGCATTTAGTGGACGATAGTCCACACAAAGCCGCAACATTTCGTCCTTCTTTTTGACGAATAATGCCCAACGGCCCCATGGCGAGGTCCGTCAACTGCATTTTCAATTCCGCCAATTTCTTTGGTGTCATCTTGTACGGCCTTCAGGATATTGGCATTGTTCTTGGCGCAAGTTCAATCTTGAACTCCACCTCTCGGTTGGGCACCATTCCCGATAAATCATCCGGCAACACGTCGGAGAACTCAAGGACTACTGGAATGTCTTCCAATTTGATAGTGGTGGATTGGTATACGGTTGGAAGTTGTATTTCTGCACTGTCCAGAAATAAAGAATGAGACTCATGCATCTTTGGATGCAAATGCACGAGTCGAATGACGATGTCTAAAACAGCACCATGGTTGTTTAGCCACGGCATCCCTAGGATGACATCGACCTTTTGTCCCTCTAAAACTATGAGAGACGTGGGGTATACCCTTCCCCTAATCATAACGGTTCTTTGGGAACCATTACGCTCGCTGAAATTTTCCTACCCGGTGAACAAATCAAGTAGGGACTCTCGGTGGGTAGTATTTGCAAACTGTGCTTAGCAACATAAGTTTGGCTAATGAAATTATGCGTGGCAATCGAATCAAATAAAACTATGGCGGGGTGTTTGTGGAGCTGGAACATACCCGCAAGAATGGGTTCTCCCTCTGGCACGTCCTCTAGGGCGAGTTGGTGGACGGTGTCGGGCTTGGGGTTTGTCCGCCGTGCATTAATGGGATTCCAGGGCTGATTCCTCCCTGGAAACTGTGGTGCCACACCGCTGCCTTGATTCTCGAGGCAATTGTTGGTGAAGTGCCCTTGGCGACCGCACTTGAAACATGCGTACGTTGGCTGGCCGGTGCTTGGGGGACGAAAGCCTGGTATGCGCTGCTGAGGTGCAAACGCACGCGGCTTCCCGCTGCTGCTGTTGTTGCTACGGAGGTGCTGGTAATGCCGGTCGGAACGCAGGTTGTGGATACGGCCGATTGCGGAACTGCATCGGTCGCTGTGGTGGCTGTCAGCGTTGACCCGATGGTGTGTGATACACCATCCAATATTTGGGGAGGACCACCTCCCTTTCCGCTGCTCTGCGGAGCGCTGCGCTTCTTCTCCACCTCCCTCTAGTTTGAAGTTAAGTTCAAACTAGCCTTTTAATGATTGTATCCAAAAGTACCTCAAAGAGGTTTGTATTTGCATTAAATTTGGCATGAGCATTCCTAACAAAGTTTAGGAGTTGATAGTGTGCTCAGCCCCTATATGATGCATGTGGGAAATACCACTTTTGGATTATGGGAGTTCATCTCCTAATTATCTATTGATGGTGGTTACAATCTCGAGCGGTTCATTTAGATCCATCTCGAGCGGAGGCTTTTTATTTAGATCCAGCTGCTCTAGCGGACGGGGGGTTTATCTCTATCTCCCAGCTCTCTCGCAGGCTCTGGCTCCTCATTCAGGTCCAACGGGGGATGTGTTCATGTGTTTACCACAAATGAGCTTAGGTGTGTGGGGTGATGAACACTTTTAGCAAGTGAAAAACATGGGCCCTTACAGTCACCAGAACACTCACAGAGCTCCAGATTGTGACTAGAGGACACGTTAGAACCTACCAAAAACCGTATCCCGAGTATTTTGACATGGTACCATATCCTAGGGGGTTTCGGGTGCCCAACTTCTCTAAGTTGAGTAGGGAGGATTCAAAAACCACACAGGAGCACATCGGCCAATTCTTGATCAAGGCTAGCAACTTAGGAATCACATATATTCATAGGATTAGATTGTTTCCTTTATCCTAACCGGCTCGACCTTTAACTGGTTTACATCTTTACCAACTAACTCTATCACGACTTGGCCGAGTCTTGAGCAGAAGTTCCACGAGTACTTTTACAACAGGGAATCTGAGCTTAGATTGTTTCACTTCACAATTGTTAAACAAAAGTACAATAAACTCGTGGTTGATTACATTAAGCGGTTTAGGGAAACTCGGAACAAGTGCTTTAGTCTAACCATCTGGGAGAAAGATTTGGCTGACCTAGCTTTTGCAAGGCTCTTACCATACTTCAAGAAGAAGATGTAAGGTGTGGAATTTGGTGATGTAAATCAAGTTCTACAACAGGCTGTAGCTGATGAGAATCGTGCCAAAGAGAGCAAGGTACATGGCCAGTTCAAAGAGGTGAACCACAGGTACCAGGAAAGACAGAACATCAACAATCTTGGGGAAGACTCGGACAATGAAGATGACATGGAAGTTTGTGCGGTCGAGTGGGCAGAAAACCACAAGGAAGAGAGATTAGATCAAGTTCACGATCGAAGTGACTAAGTGCAACGAACTATTTGATGTTCTGTTACAGAACGGGGTGATCAAGCTCAAAGATGGACACGTTATAGCCAAGAAACGATACTGTAAGTGGCATGACTCCTACTCTCATTCCACCAATGAATGTAATTTCTTTCATCGGCAGGTACAATCGGCTCTCAACGATGGCCATTTGATGCTCGGTGATGGCAACCGAATGAAGCTTGACATCGATCCCTTCCTAGTGAATATGGTGCACTTTGAAGGAAAGAAAATCCTGGTGAAGACCGATCAAACAGCAACAACACAAGGCAAGAATGTGATCGTGGCTGATGATCTTAGGAAAAGAATGATCAAGTCAAAAACCCAGAAGTTGGCGTGTGGAAGATCAATGAGCCGAGAAAGACCACTATTTTCATGCCAACTTCAGAGTTTTTGATCGACAAATACTTGAAGAAGAAGCACGAGAGAAGTGTTTTCTAGAGGCTACATGGATACAAGCGTAATAGGTCATCGACCTACCTTAACAGAAGCCTCGGGATCACTCTAGGCGAAGTTTGGGAGCTATCAGCATCATGAGAAACCGATAGTTTTCCATGATAAACGGCCATCCCAAGGGGCTCGGGGGCACAGGTGCAAGAGCGAAGACGGGTTGAGTGCAGGAGCACCATAACAACTTGGAGACCCAAGTAAATATGCTCAAACTGATGATGTACCTCGTGATTTGCCTCGGGAACACGTCAGGAGGATGGAAGCCATGGAGAATGCAGGGTCAGGACAATAGCTACTCATGATCGGGTCAGTACCTTGCATAATCCAAGACATGTTGTCTCGTGGGAGCTTGGGAGGTGAAGGCCAACTTGTTAAACCAAAGGCCGAGGAACGTCACGAGGCAAGGGGCATTACGGTGAAGAATGGTACTAGAATGACATAGACCGAGAAGGCGAGAGCTGATCCAGGGCCACCTATCAAGCGTTCTCGATTGATATCTCCGGAAAAAAGGTTGATCGTTGGTCCAGGGATCACACTGACACCCAAAGACAGGCACCCGAGGCTGGTTGAGCATACACGACATATACAACTCAAGACACTAGCTTACCAAGCCAAGACAGGATCACGACGACCTAGCAAGTAGGATGTGACACAAAAGGAGGTGAAGCAGAACGTGATCGAGGTTGTGGCTCCGAGAACAAAGGCAGAACCTCAATGGTGTCCGACAGAGCTTAACAAGACCCAGAAGAGACGTGTTCAAAGACTTAGGGCCCTGGAGCTTGCTAAAAAGAAGAAGAAAAAAGAAAGGGATCATTGGTTTAACAAGGCAAGACCAATGATCACGAAGAAAACCTGGAAGGAGAAGAGAGTAGCTCGGGAAGAAGCTAGGAATGAAGAAAAGGAGGGAAACATTTCGAGCGAGGATGGTAACCAGGTTGAGATCGATATGGTGCTCCAACTAGCCGCAGAGTTTTGCATCCCGGAGGCTGAGGTAGCTGAACTCTATCTAGGAGCTAAGAATATGATATTTGAGAAACCAGAGAAGTTCAGACAACACATGAAACCTCTCTACATTTGGGGTTACATGAACGAGACACCGATTGGGCGCATGTTGGTCGACGGAGGAGCAGGAGTGAACATCATGCCCTTAACCATGTTTGAAAAACTTCGGTATAGGGAAGATGATTTGATAAAGACCCACACGATGCTGAGTGGATTCTCAGGAGACCCGATAGAGGCTAAGGGAGTTATGTCTGTGGAGCTTACCGTCAGCAGCAAGATCATACCCACTGTTTTCTTCGTGAACGTCTGGAGCAGGTACAACCTTCCACTTGGATGTGATTGGATACATGCTAACAGGTGGGTGCCATCCACATTGCATTAGTGCCTCATCCAGTGGGTTGGAGACGAAGTCGAGATGATAGAGGCTGATAACTCGGCTTGTGTGGTGATGGTCGTGCCATCCGAGCTCCAACACGACGATATTAGGTGTCTCCCAGGTCGGGACCTCATAGATTATGATTTTGTAAGTGTTGGGAGAGATGGATTTGTACTCGTGTGTGTAAAGCCGACATACATCACTCGGCTAAGCAATGCAACTTAAGAATGTTAGATAAACAATGCAGTTTAACTTGGCTGTAGAAGAAAACCGAGGAGTATCGTTTAGGCAAAAATGCTATGGTTGAATTGGTTGAGGATCTCGACGACTTAGGCAAGTTAGGACAAGGGTTTTCTTCTATGGACGAGTTAGAGGAGATAAACCTCAGAGAAGGATTGGCACATTGACCAACATTCATCAACACCAATCTTGGAAGAGATCAAATGGAAGAGATGTGTAAATTCCCGAGGGAATATACGGGTTGCTTTGCATTGGAGTACACCAAGATGCCAGTACTGAGCCGAGACCTCGTGGAGCATAGGTTGCCGATCAAGCCAGGTTTATACCTCACAAACAACCCTTTAGGCGATTTAACCCGGGAATCCATGATACGATCAAAGAAGAGGTAGATCGTCTGTTGAAAGCCAATTTCATTCAACCATGTAGATATGTCGAATGGGTCTCAAATATAGTTCCTGTGGAGAAGAAAAATACAGGAAAGATAAGGATCTATATAGACTTTAGGGACGTAAACAATGCTACACCCAAGGATGAGTATCCTATGCCAATTGCAGATGTGTTGATCAACAAGCCTCAGGGTACAAGATGATCAGCTTTCGAGATGGCAATGCAGGGTACAACCAGGTTTTCATGGCTGAGGAAGACACATCGAAAACACCATTCTATTGTCCATGATTTGTGGGACTCTTTGAGTGGATTGTGTGACTCTTGGGCTGAAGAATGTTGAAGCAACTTACCAAAGAGTCATGAACTTGATCTTTCATGACCTGCTAGGTAACATCCTTGAGGTTTATATTGATGATCTTGTAGTTAAATCCGCTGGTTTTTAGGGACATATGGCTGATTTAAAGGTAGCCTTCGAGAGGGTGAGGAAATATGGGTTAAAGATGAACCCACTCAAGTGTGCAATCGGTATATCGGTTGGAAGATTCATGGGGTTCATCGTGCATGAACATGGTATACAGATCGATCCCAAGAAGGTAGAAGGTATCAAGAGAATAGAAGAGCCGACATGCAAAAGATATGTACAAAGACTACTAGGGAAGATCAACTACTTAAGGAGGTTCATTGCTAACTTGGATGGCAAGATTGGGTCCTTCATGCCTCTGTTGGAACTAAAAAATGCACAACAATTCGCTTGGGGGATAGAGCAGAAGGAATCTTTCAAGAGGATCAAGAGTTACTTGATCAATCCTCCTATCTTGCGAGCACCAAAGGTTGGACAAGCCTTTAGGCTCTACATAGCCACTCAAGACCACATTATTGGGGTTGTGTTAACTCAAGAAGATCAAGGTAAAGAGTTTTTTGTGGCCTACTTAAGTAGAAGGTTGTTACATACCAAAAAAGATATGTTTTCATTGAGAAGTTGTGTTTATCTCTCTACTACACTTTTTCCAAGTTTCGACATTATATTCTCCCTAGTACGTGCTTTTGTAACCTGTCAACATGACGTTATCAAGTACATGTTGCAAAAATTGATCTTAAGTGGCAGATTAGGCAAATGGGCATACTCTCTGGTAGAATATGACCTGATGTACGAGCCTCTTCAGAGCATGAAAGGGCGGGTTGTGGCTGACTTCATCGTGGAACACAATGTTCAACTTGAAGATGAATGTTTAGTCGAGGTATGTCCATGGAAACTTTACTTTTATGGATCGGTTTGTGACAATGGTCAAGGAGTTGGTTGTGTGCTAGTTTCACCTACAAACACCATACAAGAGCTATCTATTCGACTAGACTTTGCTTGTACCAATAATCAAGCCGAATATGAGGCATTGTTGAATGGTTTGTAATACTTGATCGACATGGGGGTTAAATATGTTGAAGTCTTTGGTGATTCCAAGCTTGTCATCCAACAAATCAGTGGTGAAAGTTAGTGCTTTAATGGAATCTTGAACTACTACTGAGAATGATGCTTGTACATCATAAAAACTCTAGATACATTCAGCATCAAGCACATCTTTAGAGAAATAAATTAGAGAGCAAATGCCTTGGCACAACAAGCATCGGGCTATGAGGTAAAGAGAGAAAGGTTTGACATGAGAACAAGGTCGACATTGTACACGGACTTGGAAGCTAAGGTAGAACAAGACAATTGGGCCAAGCTTGACGTGTCGGCGGTAGAAGATTGGAGGCTAGTGCTGATAGAGTGTACAAAGATCCTAGTACATGTAGGGACAGAAAAGTTCGACGCCAAGCCTTAAGGTACATGTTGATCAATGATGAGTTGTATCGCCAAACCATTGATGGACTTCTGTTAAGATATTTAGATAAAGAGCAAGCAAAAGAAGTCATGGGAGAAGTGCACAAGGGACTTTGCGGTACACATCAGTGAGCCCACAAGATGAAGTGGATGCTTAAGAGAGGAGGGTTTTATTGGCCAACCATGTAAGAAGGTTGTTTCAATTTCTACAAAGGGTGTAAAGCTTGCCAAAGATTCAGAGAGATCCAACTGGTTCCGACTAGCATGTTGCATCCTATTGTAAAGCCGTGGACATTCAGAGGATGGGGTTTGGACTTCATCGGAGAGATACACCATTCACTGTCAAAGAATCATCGCTTCGTGTTGGTTGCTTTGGACTAATTCACCAAGTAGACAGATGCCATCCCACTAAGGAACAATACATACAAAGAGGTAACCGGTTTTGTCTTAGAGCATATCATTCATAGATTCAGCGTTCCACAGACTCTAACCACAGACCAAGGAGGAGCCTTCTTATCTTATCAATTTAGAGAGTTTCTCGAATCTTTTAAGATAAACTGTTGAATTCTTCATCATATTATGCTCAAACTAATGCAAAGCCGAAGCTAGCAACAATATTTTGATCAAGCTTATCAAGAAGAAGATAAGGGATAACCAAAGAAGTTGGCACAAAACTTTAAACTAGGCGCTGTGGGCTCATAGGATATCCAAGCATGGTGCTACAAAGGTAATCCCTTTTGAACTCGTGTATGGACAAGAAGCCGTTCTACCGGTCAAAGTCAAGTTGCAAGCTCGTAGATTGGCCCAACAAAATAACCTTCAGCTAAGAAGTATCAAGAGTTGATGATGGACAAGATACATGAAATATCCCAAAGCTGAATGGAAGCTTTGAGAGAAATAGGGAAGGAAAAGCTCAGAGTGGCCAAGGCTTACAACAAGGAGAAATGGTTTTAATTCGGAGACTTAGTAAGGAAAACAATTATACCCTTAGGAACCAGAGACAAGAAGTTTGGGAAGTGGTCACCGAGCTGGGAAGGACCATTCAAGATCGTGGGTATTGTTCCTGAAAACGCATACTTCGTGGAGACCTTGCAAGGAGAGAACTTAGGTAAAGCTATCAATGAGAGATACTTAAAGAAATTTTACCCGAGTGTGTGGCAAGAAAGTTGAGTTATTTAGAGATTGCAAGGTAAAATAGCCGATTTACTTGATGAATCATAGCTAAAAAGTATTTTTCGGCACACTTTGTTTGCCTAGAAACAGGGGGGCATGTGTTGGATATGCAAATTGGCTATATGTTTTGCAGTGAAAAACGCCGAAAAACGAGGTTCGGAAAGCCATTTTATCTTGGGAATCCAAGGTGCGGGTGACTGAGCAGAAGAGTTAACCAGAACCCGAAGTTCACCTTGCGGGAAGCGGTTTTATTTTGGAAATTCAAGATACGGGCGTTTGGGTGGAAGGACCAGTTGGAAACAAGATTTACCTCGCGGTTGCAAGATAAAAGTGCCAAACCGCAAGATACTGAGGCCGAGAAAAAAACT
This sequence comes from Neostapfia colusana, assembly GCA_030760725.1. NCBI lineage: Eukaryota > Viridiplantae > Streptophyta > Magnoliopsida > Poales > Poaceae > Neostapfia > Neostapfia colusana. The sequence continues at coordinate 93,318,747 of JASWHV010000007.1, read as the reverse complement.
TAGGAAGTTTCCGGCTCACATCAAATAATGTATTACTTAGTGTTCATTCGTGTAATTGTAAATATATATTCTAGAAGGTGTCAGCATGACAAAATTCATTTGTACGTGAGTTAGAGATAATATTAGCTAGAGTTTAAATTAGAGATAGAGAATGGTCGAGATTAGCTAAGATCTTCAAATTGTATCGGGTTATATAAAGGCTGCCATCTGTTGAGATGTAACATCAGACATTATCAAAAAAGTTTCTGATTATTTTTTCATCTCTTTACTTAGTTTTTCGTAGTTCTTAGATAATTATAGCCTTTGATACTTTGTTGAGTAAAGTATCAGGTCATCTTGCACGAAAATGAGAACCTATCTCGTTTCGTCTCAGAAACCTTGTGTTTTATCCAAGTTTTAGTGATCATTGCTAAGACTCACCAACACATATGAGGTGTTTTTTCTCAATAAATAAAAATAATTTGTTTTAGAGAGTGCTTTAGTCATCTTTTAAAGATGCTCCAAATGATTTTCACAAACGTGTTTTGTAAATATTTGTGAAGAATTGCAAAAACAAATGCTGGACTTGAGCGATAGTGGGCCCAACTGCCTCAAAAGGCCCATTCCGACGGGGCCCACAACATCCCAAAACCATTACAAGAGAGATCCAACCCTTCTTCCCCATGGCTGCTAACCACCCCTCCCCCCCGCGCACTAGGGTTTATCGCATCAGCCTCGCGTGGATCCAATCTTCGCGGCAGCCATGGCGACGGCGTCGAAGGGCGGCGAGAAGCCGGCGCTGAGGAAGCCGGTATTCACCAAGGTGGACAAGCTCAGCCCCGGTAACGACCGTCACACCCTTACCGTCAAGGTCGTCAGCTCCGCCCCCGTCGTCGCCCGTGGCCGTGTTGGTGGCGGCCCCGCTGTCGTTGTCGGCTCCCGGCCTACCCGCATCGTGGAGTGCCTCGTCGGCGATGAGACCGGCGCCATCCTCTTCACCGCCCGCAACGAGCAAGGTAATGGTTGCTTTGGCTTCCCTTTTCTGAACATTCTTTTTTCGCCTGTTGTTTTCTTGTACGTGCGCGTGGTTAATTCATCAGTTCAAGACATCATTCATCTTGACTTTTTATATCAGCAAATATTTGTACGTGTGCCAAATTTAGTAGGGATATTGTATGAAGGCATTTGCTACGGAAGCGAAGATTTGTTCACAATGCCATCTTCAGTGCACTTTTCTTTCAGTAGTTTCCAGATCTAAGGCGGCGTTCTATTTATGACAGGACATTTAACACAATGATATTGCATTGATTTTTTTTGTAAAATAGGTGACAATACGAGTTATCATTCTAAATCTACATATAGAAACAATTCAGTGATGACAGTTTAGCAACCACATTGCACATGGAAGTCCATATATTCACATTGGCATATATGATTCATTACTAAGTATAGCTTCTCATTGTCAAGCTGTCGGGCATGGTTATCAGATCTGGACTAACCTGGCCATGAGATGAAAATTCAAACCCTGAGCATTAGTTGGTTTTGCCCGTACCATCATACTTTCCCTGCATCTTGGTCCTTATTACAATAAGACAAGGGTCGACTGGCAGGATTTAACCTGTTCTGGCAGTTGACCTGGCTAGATGTTATTCAAATCCAATATGGATATATATCATTTCCAGAACGGAATAACATATAACTGTAGTGTTAGAACAAATCAAGGGACCTTTTTTATTTGGAAAAAATGCTCCCTTGTTATATGACCAATGTTTAGTTAACCCCTTGTTTTATTTTTTACAACAACAACAACAACAACAACCAAGCCTTTATCCCAAGCCTGTTGGGGTTGGCTAGACATGAAACCCAATATCAATGAAGTAAAAGAGAGGAAGAGTTATAAGAACAAGGGAAAAAGAAAAAAAGGAAAAAAAGAAAAAAAGAAAAAAAGAAAAAAAAGAAGAAAAAGAAGAAAAAAAGAAAAAGAGAAAAGAGAAAAGAAAAACGGGAAAAAAGAAAAAGAAAAGAGAAAGGAGAAAAGAAAAAAGAAAAAAGAAAAAAGAAAAAAACAAGACTAAGATTCTGGCACATGGATTGCTACTTTCCATGCGGTCCTATCATGAGCTAAGTCTCTGGATACATTCCAATCTCTCAAATCTCGTTTTACCGCCTCCTCCCAGGTCAACCTTGGTCGTCCTCTACCCCTCCTAATATTTTCTCTACCTCTTAAAATCCCACTATTAACCGGTGCTTCTGGGGGTCTCCGTTGGATATGTCCAAACCACCTAAGTCGATGTTGGACTAACTTCTCTTCAATCGGCGCCACCCCTACCTTATCTCGAATCGCCTCATTCCTTATTCGGTCTCTTCTCGTGTGCCCGCACATCCACCGTAGCATGCGCATCTCTGCGACACTCATTTGTTGGACATGTTGCCGTTTAGTTGGCCAACATTCCGCCCCATAGAGCATCGCGGGTCTGATCACCGTCCTATAGAACTTCCCTTTTAGCTTTTGTGGGACTTTCCTATCACATAGGATTCCAGAGGCTTGTCGCTATTTCATCCACCCTACCTTGATCCTGTGGCAAACATCCTCATCAATATCGCCATTGCTTTGTAACATTGATCCTAAGTATCGGAAAGAGTCCCTTCTAGGTACTATTTGTCCTTGTAGACTAACATTTCCCTCTTCACGACCAACACCACTAAAGTCACACCTCATATACTCGGTTTTGGTCCTACTAAGTTTAAACCCCTTGGACTCTAAGGTTTGTCTCCATAACTCTAATTTCTTATCAACACCATCTCTAATTCCATCTACCAGCACTACATCATCAGCAAAGAGCATGCACCAAGGGATATCCCCTTGTATATCCTTCGACACCCCATCCATCACCAAGGAAAAGATGTATGGGCTCAAAGCTGATCCTTGATGTAGTCCTACCGTGATAGGAAATGCATCAGTCTCACTATCACTTACGCGCACACTTGTCTTAACATTATTGTACATATCCTTGATAAGGGTAATGTACTTTGTTGGCACTTTATGTTTCTCTAGTGCCCACCACATGACTGACCTTGGTATCTTGTCGTACGCCTTCTCCAAGTCGATGAACACTATATGCAAGTCCTTCTTCTGCTCCCTATATCTCTCCATAAGCTGACGAAGCAAGAAAATCGCCTCCATTGTAGACCTCCCAGGCATAAAACCAAACTGGTTTTTAGTGACATTGGTCACTTTCCTCAGGCGGTGTTCAATCACTCTCTCCCAAAGCTTCATAGTATGACTCATAAGCTTAATGCCTCGATAATTAGTACAACTTTGAATATCTCCTTTATTTTTGAAGATAGGTACTAATATACTTTTCCTCCATTCTTCAGGCATCTTGTTTGACCGAAAAATGTGGTTGAATAGCTTTGTGAGCCATACTATTGCCACATCCCCAAGACATCTCCACACCTCAATAGGGACATCGTCAGGGCCGAGGGACTTTCCTCCTTTCATCCTTTTTAAGGCCTCCTTAACCTCAAACTCTTGTATCCTCCGCACGAACCGCCTGTTGGAGTCATCAAAGGAGTCATCCAACTCAACCATAGTGCTCCCATTTCCATCATTGAATAGCCCATTAAAGTAATCACGCCATCTATTCTTAATCTCTTCATCCTTCACTAGAATGCGGTCAGTCTCATCTTTGATACATTTAACTTGATTGAGATCCCTCATCTTTCTCTCGCGGATTTTTGCTACCTTGTATATGTCCTTTTCACCTTCTTTTGTCTCTAGTCTCTCATATAACTTATCATAGGCCTGTCCTCTTGCCTTACTCACAGCTCGCTTTGCATTCTTCTTAGCCTCTTTGTACTTAAGCATGTTGCTTGCGCTTCTATCATTATGCCAACTCTTGTAACACTCCTTCTCCTTAATGGACTTTTGTACATCCTCATTCCACCACCAAGTGTCTTTATCTACAAGTTTCTTCCCCTTTGTCACACTGAACACCTCACTAGCTACCTTCCTAATGCAAGTTGCCATCTTCATCCACATACTATCTGCATCTCCATTTTCTGCCCAGGGTCCTTCTGTGATCACCCTATTTTTAAAGGATTCTTGTGATTCTCCCTTCAACTTCCACCACTTTGTTCTTGTGATTTTGACACCTTTGTCCCACAAAGAGCATGTATGGAAGCGAAAGTCAGCTACCACAAGCTTATGTTGTGTCACAACACACTCCCCCGGGATCACCTTACAATCTAGACACTCCCGTCTATCCTTTCTCCTAGTGAGGACAAAGTCAATCTGGCTAGAGTGTTGGGCACTACTAAAGGTCATTAGGTGAGATTGCCTCTTCCTAAAGAGGGTGTTAGCTATCAACAGATCATTGGCTACGGCAAAGTCTAGGATGTCCTTTCCCTCTTGATTTCTATCGCCGCATCCAAAACCTCCATGTACTCCCTCAAATCCTAGGTTAGTTGCACCCACATGACCATTGAGATCTCCCCCTATGAGGAGTTTCTCGGTTATCGGTACACTACTAACCATATCCTCCAAGTCCTCCCAAAATTGCCTCTTAGCACTCATGTTGAGCCCAACTTGTGGGGCATAAGCACTAATGACGTTCAAGACAATGTCCCCAATTACTATCTTGATTAAGATGATCCTATCCCCTCGTCTTCGAACATCCACTACTCCATCCTTAAGACTCTTATCTATTAGAACACTTACGCCATTCCTAGTCCCAGCCGAACCAGAATACCAAAGCTTGAAACCGGTATTCTCGACTTCTCTCGCCTTTTGACCCGCCCATCTAGTATCTTGTACATAAAGGATATTTACTCGTCTCCTAATGGCAACTTCTACTAACTCACGTAGCTTCCCCGTCAAGGATCCTACATTCCAACTACCCACCCGAAATCTATGTTCCTCGGCTAGCTTCCTTACGCTTTGCACCCGTCGAGTAAGATGCAAAGACCCTTGCTCACTTATCACTACATCCGGGCGATGATGTAGCGCGCCACTAAGGTGGTGGCGATCCGGCCCTTGCTCATTTAACACCATATCCGGGTTCCGATATGGCGCGCCACTAAGGCGGTGGCGACCCGGCCCTTGCCCACTTAACACCATACCCGGGTTCCGATATGGCGCGTCGCTAAGAGGGTTACGCCCCAACGAATTTCTATTGGGTTTCATTTCCATGAGAATGGCTAAGTGTAAGTTGTTGGCTCGCCAAGCCTATCACAACCCCCTCCTCCTTTACCCGGGCTTGGGACCGGCTATGTCATTACAACATAGGCGGAGTTCCTTGTTTTATTTTTTAGTCCGCTAAAACCCCATGTTTTGAAAAATCAGAGCATTATTATTTAACGGACTTCCTAACCTGTTTTTGCTAACTGGGACTCTCGCTTAGTCGGTTAGGGATATAATAGCCACATGTGGACCGATGATGTGGAAAGGTTGGACCTGGCCCACATAATACCCTCCCCAACCCAGCTCGTACCTGCACCCCGTCCTTTGTTTTCTCCCCTGCCTTGAGTTGGTAGCACGCCACCCACTGTGCCGCCCACCTTGCCGTAGTACAGCTGGCCACCCACCCGCTGTGGCCTTGCCCCTCCACCTGTGCAGCCTCGTAGTGTGCCTTGTCTGCACAGCCGTGCTCCTGTGCCGCCGAGCTCACCTGTAGCCATGCATCTCATCGTGTTGCTGCCGAGCCGCTTGCTGCACACCTAGATCTATGGTCCCCAGCCAGCTTGGTCATCCATAATGGCAAATCTGTAGTGGGAAGGATGTGTCGGGATCTTGGAGCAAGAGGCTAGAGTAGTCGACGGGGAAGGATGAGGGTGTGTTCCCGTTGGAGTTGCGGGTGGAGTTGGAGTTGTACACGGAGGTGGTGGGATGTCGACGCTAAGGATAGCAACAATAGCAACAACATGCTCACCGTGGAGATGTGTGACAATAGCCGTAGTAGCAGAAGCTATCCCTTGTAGAAGAGCTCGTCCATGGGGCACAACCGTGCCACTTGCCACGCCTTGGTTTCATTTGGCTGAAGGAGGGGAAGTAGTGGATGGTGAAGGAGGCCCTCGCCAGCCGCCCCACTGTGTCACATCGCAGGTGTTAGCTGGGTCGGGGGAGGGTATTATTATGTGGGCCGGCTCCAATCTTCCCACGTCAATAGTCCACGTGTCGCTATTATATCACAAAACTGACTAGACCAGAGTCCTAGTCAGCTAAACTGGTTTAGGGAGGCTGTTAAAGGTAGTGTTTATCAGGCGACGCCAGTTTGATGGAATAAGTCTTGTACTCTTGGTCTTTGTGACCCCCTAGTTAGGACAACATATTAGTCCTTGTTAGGACAACATCTTAGTCCTTTGTTAGGACAACATCTTAGTCCTTTGTTCAGCATCTTAGTCCTTGTTAGGACATCATCTTAGTCCTTTGTTAGGACAGCATGGGACAACATCTTGTCAGCTGTCTTGGGCTATAAATATGTAACCCCAACCCCTAGGTTGGGCATGACATTGTGTGAGAAATAAATAGAAAAAGCTTCCCCAACTCCTAGTGTCATCCTCTCCATGAGAGTAAAGACTTCAGATACTAACAAGTGGTATCAAAGCCATTCTATCCTATAGCCTAAACATCTCCTGCTCATCTCCTTTCCACGCCTCTCTTTGTCCTCAGCCGGCAGCGAGGACACCGGCTGTTCCAGCTCATCCCTCCTCTCCTGCACATATGAGCAACAACTTGTCTGAGGCAACCTCTTTCCTAGATTGCACTCCCCCACTATCGCGTCATGTACGAAGGACAGTCTCAGCGCTCGGTCGCTTCGAGCACACGACATTGGCAGGAGGCCGAGGTTGCTGTGGCAAAAGAACGCGGGCGAGCGGCGGCAGAGACTGCAGCAACGGCGGCGAGGGCGTCAAGGCTGTCGGCTGCGGAATTGGTAGCTGTGAGGGCGGAAGCAGCAGCGCGTGCGGCTGCAGCGCGTGCGGCTACATCAAAGCTTGAGGCTCTACGTGGAAGCAGCGCCAGAGGCTCTGTTTCGGCGGATCTCAAGCTGGCGAGGGAGGTAGCACGACCACAGGCGACGCAGTGGGCAGGTGCGCACCCACATGGGCGCCGTAGCAGCAACCCAGATGGGCGCGGACGTGCCGGCGGCGCTCCTGACGGGGGTGGCTAGGTCGACGGAGATAGCGGCCTTTACCAGTGCGCGACTCTCCCTCCCTGGACAGGTACCATGGTCACCACAGGATCCAAGCCATTGTCAGGGACTTCGGTCCTAGCGGTGGGTGACCTACCCTCACCAAGACCAACTACGTCGAGTGGGCTGCGGTGATGAGGATACGGCTTCAAGTGCGACACATGTGGGAAGCAGTCCGACACGGCGACGTCGACTACTACGAGGATCGACAGGCGCTGGATGCCCTCATTGCTGCAGTACCGCCCGAGATGCAGTTCTCGCTTTTCAAGAAGCGGATTGCCAAGGAGGCCTGGGACGCCATCGCTGCGGGAGGCATCGGCAGCGACCACGCTCGCAAGACCACGTCGCAGGCACTCCGCAAGGAGTTGGAGAACCTAGCCTTCAAGTTAGGTGAGGACGTTGATGACTTTGCTCTCCATCTCAACACACTGCTGCAGAAGATGGTGCAGTTCAACGACAACTTCTACGATGAGGAGAGAGCCGTTGAGAAGCTCTTTCGTTGCATCCTCGAGAAGTACAAGCAGATCGCTCGCTTGATCAAGTCTTTGTTGGACCTCTCCACGATGTCGATCGAAGAGGCGATAGTCCGCCTCAAGGTCGTCGACAACGACGAACCTCAGCCTCTCTCGGGGCCTATCACCATCGGTGGGAAGCTATATCTCACTTGGGAGCAGCGGGAGGCCTGCCAAGGTGACGGGAAGAAGGGGGGAGCCCTCTTCCTCGACAGGCGGCCGCAAGCGCGGCAAGCCGTACAAGGTGCGCGGAGATGCCCAGGCTGGGGCGCGAAGACGTGCCGAGGGTAGCGCCCGCGGAGGCGCCCAGGGTGGTGCCGCCGGCAACCGAAAGCCAACACGAGACGACGCTTGCCACAACTGTGGCAAGCTTGGTCATTGGGCCAAGGAGTGCCGGCAGCCATGACATGGCCAGGCCCACGTCGCACAGGTGGAGGAGTCGGCTCTGCTCCTGGCACACGCAAACATCGAGCCACCTCCAGTGGCATCGGCCGCAACGGCTCTCCTCCACCTTGATGAGCCGAGAGCACACGCCTTCCTAGGCTACGGCTCCAACAACGGCAAGACTGACGGGTGGTGTGTCGACACCGGCGCCACTCACTACATGACCGGTCGACGAAAGTTCTTCACCGAGTTTGATCCCAATGTCCAAGGCTCCGTCAAGTTTTGGGACGCCGCCGGTGTGGAGATCAAGGGCGTTGGCTCCGTCATCCTCCCCACCGAGTCTGGTGAGCACAGGTTGCTCATCGGAGTACTACATCTCCGCATTGAGGAACTCTGTCATCAGCCTAGGACAGCTGGATGAGAACGGTACGAGCGTGGAGATCAAGGATAGAGTCATGAGGATTTGGGATCGCCATCGTCGCCTTCTTGCCAAGGTAACCAGAGGCACCAATCGACTCTACGCCCTCAACGTGCAGGTAGCACAACTCCTTTGCCTTGCTACTCTCCGAGATGATGAGGCGTGGTAGTGGCACGAGCGCTGAAGCGACTCAATGCCAATGTAACACCCTCAAATTCATTTTCATGCATGCATACATTTTTCATATAGAGAAACATTATAGAAGAAGTAGAAATGGAGAAAGAATCATAAAAATGGTGGGGAATGGGAAAAAGATAGCTGAAATGGGCCAATACCAATCTGCCGAAGTGCGCCGTCGACGCTTTCCCCGGCACCACGGGACACGTGGCGCCCATGGAGCTCACCCCTGCGGAAGGGATGAGGCCCGGCCCCCGCTAGACACGTGGCACCTCCGGAGCTGACCACTGCAGAGATGTGAGGTCCTTAGGCGGATTTTTCTCCTGTGCGCGGGAGTACCCGGTACTAAGGGTACCGACACAATATCCCCAAGACTGCCGCACCTAACTGAAAAGATAAGTTTGTTGAAATCCAAAATTGAGTTGGACTCTTATTTGAGCTCCAATTGGAGTAGGACTCCTCTTTTTTCCCTTATAAATAGAACCCAAAACCCCTCCTTGGTCGCAACCCCTTTCTTATTCCCCCCTCCCAAGTCGACAACTTGGAGGCCCTAGCCCCCAACTCGCCGAGTTATACCCCCCTCGCCGGAGTTCAGTCGCCGGTGAGCCTCTGTTGCTGCCATTGCTAGGAGGAAGGCCCTACCACCAAAGAGAAGTAAGGTAGGTCTTCGTTACCCGTCTTACAACATCGTCGCTGTTTCTACGCATCCGTTTTCGTCGTCCCTGTTCGAGCAGAAACTTTTATGTGTGGACAGATCACGTTTTGATCGGTTTTTGATGGTGGAATTGATCTAGATCTTGAGTCAAGATCATCACCACGTCCACACTTGATCTCTGCACCCTTGTTCATCATAAAACCCCATGAAAGCCCATTAAAACATGCAAGAACACGTACAAACTGGTTTAATAAAACAACACCATAGGATTTGCAATCATCTACACCATTGCATCTTGAGTAGAGTTGTGCATGATGTTTGATTGCTGTAAATTTTGTTTGTGCGTGGTCGTGAGTAGAAGGACAAGCTCAGGAAGCCATCTACGAAGAACTACAACGCCAAGACTTCGAGACGCTTGAGCACCACAGGAGCAAGGCAAGTGCCCCTTGACCATATTGATCCCATGTTTTGAAACTGTTTTATTTGCGAAAACGTGTATGTTTGAGTCAACTTGATGGGACACCCTTTTATAGGAGTTTACTAGTTTTGTTAACCATCCTTGTCGTCGGGAAAGTTGATGAGTCGGGTATGGTCGTTTTTCCTTTTTGCTTCGCTTAATCCACGGGATACGAGAAGCTGAATTAAAACATGGTTAGCTACTGCACTCATGAATAATGATGATGAGAACTTGATGTTAATGAGCATGGAGTCGGGGGTGATCTAGGCAAGCTTGGTTCGTGGATGTTGCTGAATGAGATGGTGGTTTACTCGCCGTAGATCTAAGGACCGGTTCATGCCAGCACATGCCAGGAAAACAGTGTCACTACAAGGCCAAATATGGGTGCGGCTTAGCTGACTAATTAGGTGTGTTACTAGCTTGTTATGGACCATGGATGACGCGGGGAATGAGAGTCGAGAGAGGACTGCTCTGGGAACTGCATGGCACAAGAGGGGGCCCGTAGGTGGGAGAATGGTGATTCGAGCCTGCCGGTGAAACCTTAGTGAGTCCATACATCTAGTAGCCCTTTTGTAAAGGCTATTTTGTGATCTCTTGGTCATACACCGACGGTTGTGTACTGATATAATGGAGGTTTTGCAGTCGCCGACGTGTGACGAAATCATAAACTTGTGGATAAAGTGGTGCCACCTCTGCAGAGTGTAAAACTATCATGATAGCCGTGCTTACGGTCACAAGCACCTGGCCAACTCACATGATTAGAGGGAAAACTTGGGATAGATGTTCGGTATAGTTATGGTATGGTCATTGGGATTGGTTTTGGGACTATTTTGAGTCATGACATTGAGTTTGGTTTTGGTTATATGAATATGAGATAGTTATGACTATTTATGAGCATGAGATGAACTTGAGAAAGATTAATGGTTGGTTGAGACTTGATAAATGGTGAATTATGATGGAGGAATGTTGTTGTTCTACTTGGATATATATGTTGCGATTAAGTTCACCTAGAAATAGTTGCTGTTTTTACCATGTTTATGAAATAAAATTTGCTTGCTGCAATGAGCCTTTTTATTTCCCGTCTTGTTGTAAGCTACATGTCATACTTTTTCCGCACTTGCTGAGTACGACATGTACTCACCCTTGCATTATCACATAAACATCAACAACAGGAGAAAAGTACTTCGAGAACCATGTGGAGTACTAGGCGTGCGAACTACCGTCAACATGCCTGTGGAGTTGAAGATGGAGCCGTTGTTATTTAGTTATTTTCGCTGTCGTTTAGAAACTTCCGCTGCAAGAATAAGTTAGAGGTTCATAAATGAGACAATTAGTCGATGTAATAAAATACTTAAACAATATTTATTCGTGATTATATTCTGAGTTCAATTTGTGAATTACATGTGTATGTGTGATAAACATACTGGGCACACATATGCATTAGCTCGGTTCTGTTTTCCGGAACCGGGTGTCACAGATTGGTATCAGAGTCACGTTGACCGTAGGACGCAAGCCTAGGTAGAATGGACACTCTAAAACACATAGTCACACTCCTCTAAAACTGCTATTTTCGAAAATTGCTTGCTACTGCACTTTTCTTGTCAATTCAGCCACCACAAAGTGCTATTTTCAGCCCCTCTTTTCTCTTCCTTGGACAACAACACTTTCGCTTCCTTGCTTCATAGGTTCTGAAGTTTTGAAGTATTTTTTTCCTTCTCTAAAGTTTCTCATGTCCTATTTATAGATGCCGGTGATCCGGAACACGAGTACTCGTTCACTACCACGTGGGAGTGCACTTAACCCCATTGAGGTGTCCGATGGACCACCCCCGTCACACGGCGGGAACAACACCAGTTCACATGATTAAGTTTAGGATTCCCATTGAGTAAGTTGTAATAGAAACGTTTAAATCGTAGTAGCTTGAATAAGAGTGGTGTGTTGAACTTTTGTGATGATTGCTTGTGTTTGTGTGCTAGTGTGAGTTGTGGGACGTTTTTGCGAAACTCCACATCCACACATAGTAGAGAGATGTGAGACGCGACGACACGTGTTCACATCCTCATATAGGCTGAAATTAATATTTAGTTCATACACCTTGATGCATATAGTTGGGGGATCAATCTAAACTTCTCTTTTCTATTCTACCCAATTCTCTCTCACAGATGGTGAGGGAAAACGCCAGCCGCCAAAGGAGGAACGTTCGTGGCCACACTGAACCACAAGAGGACGGCAGCGTTGAAGTTCCTGAAAATGCTAACCTCGGGACTGATGCAAACAACCTTGAACGGTTGATGGCTATGCAGAACCAGCTCATGCAAACCATGATACAAACGTTGGGACAGCTGCAAGCCAACAACCTCAACAATCTTAACCCCGTTCCTGTAACCCCCCCCCCCCCCCCCCACCACCACCACCGCTAGCTCACAACAGATTGGGAGAGTTCATGAGGACTCGACCGCCTACTTTTGCACAAGCTAATGATCCCATAGAGGCTGATGGTTGGTTGAAATCCATGAAAAAGAAGCTTGCTATTGTTCAGTGTGATGATCAGGAGAAAGTTCTCTTCGCATCGCACCAACTTATGGGAGCAACCGCTGACTGGTGGGATGCTCCTTGCAATGCTCATGACAACCAAGAGACTATCACTTGGGCTTAGTTCAAGGAGAGTTTCCGCTCTCATTACGTCCTTGCTGGAGTCATGATGCTTAAAAGACAAGAGTTTGAAGGTCTCCACCAAGGAAGGAAGAGCGTGAATGAGTATCTCAACTAGTTCACGCAACTGTCAAGGTATGCTCCCAGAAGACGTCAACTCGGATCAAAGGAAACAATACTTGTTCATGAGAGGATTGAACAATGAGATCTAAGTTCAGCTGCTCAACAATGATTATGCAAACTTTCAGAAGCTCGTTGACAACACTATAGTGGCTGAGAGCAAGATCCGTGAGATCGAGCAAGAGGGCAAGAGGAAGATGCCATACCAGCCATAAGGGAGCAATGTACGTCTCCGTTTCATGCCCCCAGCTGCACCACAGTATGTCTCGTCCGCTTCTACTTTCCGCCCTGCAAATCCACCTCGCCCATGCCCAAAACCACCCTCGCCCCAACGTTCCTGCTGATTTGGGCAACAAAGCATGCTTTGCATGCGGAGAGGCGGGACACTTTGCAAGTCAATGCCCAAAGAAAGGCCTTAGACAACCGACCAACGCGCCAAGACAGAACCCACGACCAAATGGAGGAGCTACGCAAGGTAACCGTGGGCAACAGAACTACGCTCGTGGCAACGTGAACCATGTCTCCGCTGAGGAAGCGCAACAAGCTGAGGACGTCGTGATTGGTATGTTCCTTGCCAACTCCAACCCCGCCATTGTCTTATTTGATTCTGGAGCATCGCATTTGTTGGTACCCTCAATACCGGGTACCCCCGCGCACAGGGTAAAACTTCCTAAGGACCTCACTCCCTCTGCAGGGGCGAGGTTTGAAGGCCCCACGTGTCCAGCGGGGCCGGGGCTCCCCTCCCCACGGAGGATAGCTCCGGGCCTGCCGCGTGGCCCAGGAGGCCGGACCTCGCCCCCTCTGCAAGGGCGAGCTCCGAGGGCGCCACGTGTCCGGCAGGGCCGGGGCTCTCCTCTCCTCAAAGGATAGCTCCGAGCCTGCCACGTGGCCCGGAAGACCGGACCTCGCCCCCTCCGCGGGGGTGAGCTTCGAAGGCTCCACGTGTCCAGCGGAGCTGGAGCCCCCCCTCTCCTCAGAGGAGAGCTCCGCTTCCGACACGTGGCCAGCAGAGCAGTGCTGCTGCCCGGCGCGGTAGGCAGCAGGAGTAAAGGCGCACCATGCCTTTACCGTACAAAGCATTCAAGACCCGCGCCTTCCCAAGACGCGAAGACGCGGAGCACGCCTCTGTTAGGTGCCGTTGCGCCCAGTCATATCACAGACTGGCGCGCCGTGTCAGAGCCTGCCAGCCAATAAACACAGCGACAAGACATCCCCTGCCGCCCCCGCCGTCATCAACCACTACGGCTAGCTTGTGTCATGGGCAGGGCGGCAGGACGAAGGCTCGACAGCCTTCGCCAGAGACAACTGCCAACATAACTGCGGATACGATAGTCGGCAGGAAATCTCTCCGGGACCACCTGTCGGGTCCCGGGCCCCCCTTGTAAGCCACATGAGCCTTGGACTATAAAAGGCTCGGGTAGGCAACGTTAGAAAGGGGTCGCACTCTAGCCATCTGCACCCTGGGTTTGCACCTCTGCAACTCATACGCTAGCCATTCACACCCAAGCTGTAACTCACCCCCAAGCTCAGGACTCCGGTTCTGAGTAGCAAGCAATACAGCGAGCTCCATAGCTCGCCGTGGACGTAGGGTTTTACGCTCCGGCGGCCTGAACCACGTAATACTCACCGTGTCAAGCTCTTACTAACTCGTCCATCCGCGCAAGCTCTCCGCAAGGGACTAGCCCCACCGAAAAAAGAACCTCCGCGGGCTGCCCAGTGCAGGCCCGGGGGAAGTGTTGACCGAACACTTCGACATTTGGCGCGCCAGGTAGCGGGCTTTTCCCTTGCGCGACGAGTTTCCGCCGACGAAGATGACCAATCTTCCTTCAGCGACAAATTCTCCTCCCCCGCGTTCGCGGCGAATCGTGACCAGCGGGGAGTACATGTCGACGCACTCAGGACGGAGTGTGTCGGTGCAAGCTGGGAGCCAGCAGCCGGCTCTGGCAGCGCCGACCCCGGCAATGCAGGCTCCAACCAGCGTCAGGTCTTCAGCAGCGCTGAGCGAACCCCACAGGGGTGCGCTAGCTGCAGCAAGAGCGCTACTGCGCAACCCACCTGCTGGGGACGCACCTCATTCAACAACCCAACAAAGGATACGCGAGGTAGACCGCCTCGTCGTCGCCGCCGCAAACCCTCGTCTTCGGCGGGGACGACATCCCGGTCAACCGGCTGTGTCGCTGACACGCACGTCAACGGTTGACGGGCAGACGGCGGACTCTAGCTCCACCAGGTTTCCGTCGACGGACCTGAGGGCAGAGCTGGAGCGATGCCACTTGGGCCAAGATGCCCGAGTGTTCCTCGAGCGACGTCGAGAAAGGCGTCGCATCCAAGAAGCTGGCGACAACATGACGTCGGCCTCGACCCAGCCTGAAGGCCAGATCTTCGCCACGCGAGCTCTGCCCCAGGCATGCGCCGCGCAGCATATGCCACAGCCATATGCTTTGCAAACGGCATCCCCGGTCTTTGGCGCAGCCTTGCCCATACGGGGTACACTGTGCCAGCGACGAACCAAGCGTTCGCGGCACCAACGCCTGCAGCAACAGGAGCAGGATGTGCGGCCCTGGCGCCCCACCTTCGCTTCGCGAGGTGGCCGCGCAAGTTTCGGCCGCACCTGCCCGAGAAGTACGACGGCAGCGTCAACCCGGCGGAGTTTCTCCAGATCTACTCCACCGCCGTACTTGCCGCAGGAGGGGATGAGGCCGTCATGGCCAACTACTTCCCCGTCGCCTTGACCGGCCCAGCCCGGTCTTGGCTCATGAACCTCCCCCAGGGTTCCATAACTTCCTGGGGAGAGCACTGCCAGCAGTTCATCGCCAACTTCGGCAGCTCCTACACCCGTCCCGGCACGGAGCTTGACCTCCACGCCATCAAGCAACAACCTGGGGAATCACTGCGCTCCTTCATCCAGCGGTTCTCCCAGGTACGCAACACTATCCCGCATATTCAAAGTGCTTCTGTGGTGGTGGCACTTCGACAGTGTCCGGGACGAGAAGATGCTTGAGAGGCTTGCGACCAGAGAGGTCTGCGATGCCTCTGAGCTCTTTAGCCTGGCGGACAAGTGCGCCAGAGCAGCCGAAGGGCGGAATTGGCACTCACTGCCAGCTTCCGAAGCCGGAAGACGGCGGAGTTCAAGCTGAGCTCCCGACCACGTCAGACAGCCAAGAGCTAAGCACTGGTTGACTTCGTGGCTGAGTGGACGCCAACGAAGGCTGACCCAGGGGGCCGCGAAGACGGTGAACCAAAGTACCGAGCTCCGGTCTTCACCGGGCCTCACTGGACGCTCTTCTTCGACGGTTCCTCGCGAAAGCAGGGGGCCGGTGCCGGCGTACTACTTCTCATGCCATCGGGGGAGCAGTCTGGGTACATGGTGCGTCTCAATTCCAAGGCAACCAACAACTTGGCAGAGTATGAAGCACTCATCTTTGGCCTAAAAGACAGTCCTGTCTCTGGGCGCTCGCCAGTTGTTGGCGCAGGGCGACTCCCAGCTAGTTATCAAGCAAGTTAAGGGTGAATGCCCCTGCAATGACCCACAGCGAGCTGCTTATCTGCTCCACGTGCGGATGTTGGAGAAAGACTTCCTCGCCTTGGACCTGCGCCATGTACCGCGCGTTGGCACGGCCGCAGCTGACGACCTCTCAACGAAGGCCTCCATCGGAGCCCCTGCGCCCGAAGGAGTCTTCGAGAGGACGTTGCTGCGGTCCACAGCCCGGCCCGCTGAGCCGGGCGAAGGGGGCTGGCTGAACCAGTGCCTTGAAGCTAGGTAGTCCCGGCGGCCCTACAACCATGGATGCCGCCAAAGGATCGTAAGCGTCACTGGGGACTCCGTGCAACCCAGCGCTCAAGATCCAGAAGCTCAAGTAGTCCCGATGCATGGACCACGGAGGTCCGAGACTCCTTGAAGGACATCCTTCCTGATGAACGTGCATTCGCTGAACGGGTGGTGCGGATGGCTAAGTGCTACGCGCTGGTATCTTTACTGGCGTGGCGCCACGACATCCTATTGCAGTGCATAACCCAAGAGGAAGGCTGCGACTAGCTCGCAGTAGTCCAAGGAGGCGAGTGCTAGGAACGCTCATCGTCCCGCACGCTGGTCGGTTAAGCCACCCGGCATGGCTCCTACTGACCGAGAGCCACCTGGACGCCGTCAAACCGGTTAGGGATGCAATGCGTGCCAGGTCCACGCCAAGCAGACCCACACAACCGGTGCAGACGCGCACCCAGAGCCGTCGGGGGATACCGGCTCCTCCATGTCGAGGGCTAGCCGGACTTCCCAGGGCCGGGTCACGGGAACTACCCTTCCACATGGTATGCGGGGCCGAAGCCATGCTTCCCCCTGAGATCGCCATGGGGGTCCCCCCGTGTCCGGCGTACGACGAAGCCACGCATGACCCGCTCTGCGTGAAGACAGGCGCTCCGACGCTATCCCAGTAAGTTCACCATGCTTACTTAGGTGTTTATTTAAATTACACATTAATTTGTATGAACACCTCCCCACGCTCTAGACATTGTGCGTCCATTGTACACTCGGTTCCTCTTTCTTGCTCTCATGCATAGTCGATATTTGTCGTCCTGCCGAAGGCGGTAGTGCTTGGGGTACCTGCCAGAGGCCCGGTGGCCTTTTGGATCTCCCCCTGTAAGGGTACTGTACCGCCAGTTGGTCTCCTCCGAGAAAAGACCTACGCTAGATCGGGGGGTCAGGAGCCTTGCTTTGCCCGGTCTTGCACCCAAAGCATGTGCACTCTGCCCCCCGGCGCTACGGTCCGAGTACCAGGGGGCCGGACGGTTACACCCTGACTGGGGCTGGGGCCAGACCTCCGGGACCAAGTGCACTGGATTACCCAAGCCCCGTATTCCGGCCTGGGACAGTAAGACAAATGAGACTAAGGGACAGGAAAGGGGGGACCACTAGCAGTGCCGGACTCCGCCTCCACAGCCAGGCCAAGCTCCGAGGCCAGCTCTCGCCCTCCTTTCAGAGGCGAGCGCTGATGCCGGACCTCACGTCCTTCGTTGGCCTGAGCTCCGATGACTGCCGGACTCCGCCTCCACAGCCAGGCCGAGCTCCGAGGCCAGCCCTCGCCCTCCTTTCAGAGGCGAGCGCTGATGCCGGACCTCACGCCCTTCGTTGGCCTGAGCTCCGATGACTGCCGGACTCCGCCCCCACAGCTGGGCCGAGCTCCGAGGCCAGCCCTGGCCCTCCTTTCAGAGGCGAGCGCTGATGTCGGACCTCACGCCCTTCGCTGGCCTGAGCTCCGATGACTTTCGGACTCCACCCCCACAGTTGGGCCGAGCTCCGAGGCCAGCCCTCGCCCTCCTTTCACAGGTGAGCGCTGATGCCGGACCTCACGCCCTTCGTTGGCCTGAGCTCCGATGACTGCCGGACTCCGCCCCCACAGCTGGGCCGAGCTCTGAGGCCAGCCCTGGCCCTCCTTTCAGAGGCGAGCGCTGATGCCGGACCTCACGCCCTTCGTTGGCCTGAGCTCCGACGACCTCTGGACCTCACGCCCTTCGCTGGCCTGAGCTCTGATGACTTCCGGACTCCGCCCCCACAGCTGGGCCGAGCTCCGAGGCCAGCCCTCGCCCTCCTTTCACAGGCGAGCGCTGATGCCGGACCTCACGCCCTTCGCTGACCTGAGCTCCGATGACCTCCGGACCTCACGCCCTTCGCTGGCCTGAGCTCCGATGACTTCCGGACCTTCGCCCCCACAGCTGGGCCGAGCTCTGAGGCCAGCCCTCGCCCTCCTTTCAGAGGCGAGCGCTGATGCCGAACCTCACGCCCTTCGCTGGCCTAAGCTCCGATGACTTCCCGGACCACCCCTCTTCTCAGAGGCGAGCTCCGAAGCCGGACCTCCCCCTTTCACAAGGGCTGAGCTCCGAGGCCAGGCTTCACCCTCTCCTCAGAGGCTGAACTTCGAAGCCGTCAAGGCCCTGCCAGCACAGGGAGTACTCAAGACAAGAAAATGCGCGGGTAGGAGAAGGCCTCACCTCGGGCTCGTTACCTCCCCCGAGGTGAGCCCAGGGGCCACTGTCGGTACCCTCAATACCGGGTACCCCCGCGCACAGGGTAAAACTTCCTAAGGACCTCGCTCCCTCTGTAGGGGCGAGGTTTGAAGGCCCCACGTGTCCAGCGGGGCCGGGGCTCCCCTCCCCACGGAGGATAGCTCCGGGCCTGCCGTGTGGCCTAGGAGGCCGGACCTCGCCCCCTCCGCAAGGGCGAGCTCTGAGGGCGCCACGTGTCCGGCAGGGCCGGGGCTCTCCTCTCCTCAAAGAATAGCTCCGAGCCTGCCACGTGGCCCGGAAGACCGAACCTCGCCCCCTCCGCGGGGGTGAGCTCCGAAGGCTCCACGTGTCCAGCGGAGCCGGAGCCCCCCTCTCCTCAGAGGAGAGCTCCGGGTCCGACCCGTGGCCAGCAGAGCAGTGCTGGCGCCCGGTGCGGTAGGCAGCAGGAGTAAAGGCGCACCATGCCTTTACCGTACAAAGCATTCAAGACCCGCGACTTCCCAAGACGCGAAGACGCGGAGCACGCCTCTGTCAGGTGCTGTTGCGCCCAGTCATATCACAGGCTGGCGCGCCGTGTCAGAGCCTGCCAGCCAATAAACACAGCGACAAGACATCCCCTGCCGCCCCCGCCGTCATCAACCACTACGGCTAGCTTGTGTCATGGGCAGGGCGGCAGGACGAAGGCTCGGCAGCCTTCGCCAGAGACAACTGCCAACATAACTGCGGATACGATAGTCGGCAGGAAATCTCCCCGGGACCACCTGTCGGGTCCCGGGCCCCCCTTGTAAGCCACACGAGCCTTGGACTATAAAAGGCTCGGGTAGGCAACGTTAGAAAGGGGTCGCACTCTAGCCATCTGCACCCTGGGTTCGCACCTCTGCAACTCATACGCTAGCCATTCACACCCAAGCTGTAACTCACCCCCAAGCTCAGGACTCCGGTTCTGAGCAGCAAGCAATACAGCGAGCTCCATAGCTCGCCGTGGACGTAGGGTTTTACGCTCCGGCGGCCTGAACCACGTAAAACTCACCGTGTCAAGCTCTTACTAACTCGTCCATCCGCGCAAGCTCTCCGCGAGGGACTAGCCCCACTGAAGAAAGAACTCCGCGGGCTGCCCAGTGCAAGCCCGGGGGAAGTGTCGACCGAACACTTCGACAGCATTCATTCATATCATTCAAATATGTTGCCAAGTATAATCTGCTCATATCACACATGAAACACACTATGTTGGTTAATTCTCCCGGCGGAGAGATGAGGACTAATATAGTATGTCCGAAAGTAAACCTTAAAATGAGGGGTAGACTTTCTTGCCAACCTTATTGTCTTAGATTCCCATGGGATTGATATAATACTTGGAATGGATTGGTTAAGCAAGCACAACGGAGTAATTCAATGTGCTGAGAGGAGCGTGCAGTTGACAAATGAGCATGGTACTCGTATTGAGTTCGAGTCAGCCGTAACCTTGCTGTGTTACTGGAAGAACAAGTACCGATAGATGAGCTCGAGTTTCAAGAGGATCTGACCTATGTGGAGCACCTCGTCCAAATTTTGGACGTGAAGGAAAGGGTCACGAGGAACAAAGTGATCCGTTGGTGCAAGGGACAGTGGAGCCATCACACGGAAGCCGAAACTACATGAGAGCGTGAGAAAGACCTCAAGGCAGAATTCCGTCACCTATTCTCTACTCTATCGAATCTCGAGGGCGAGATTCAGTATAAGGGGGGTAGGTTTGTAACACCCTCAAATTCATTTCCATGCATGCATACATTTTTCATATAGAGAAACTTTATAAAAGAAGTAGAAATGGAGAAAGAATCGTAAAAATGGTGGGGAATGGTTAAAAGATAGCTGAAATGGGCCAATTCCAATCTGCCAAAGTGCGCTGTCGACGCTTTCCTCGGCACCACGGGACACGTGGCGCCCGCGGAGCTCACCCCTGCGGAAGGGATGAGGTCCGGCCCTCCGGGACACGTGGTGCCTTCGGAGCTCTCCCTGCGGAAGGGATGAGGTCCGGCGCCGCTGGACACGTGTCGCTCGCGGAGCTCACCTCCTCGGAGGGGGTGAGGTC
This sequence comes from Neostapfia colusana, assembly GCA_030760725.1. Classification (NCBI taxonomy): domain Eukaryota; kingdom Viridiplantae; phylum Streptophyta; class Magnoliopsida; order Poales; family Poaceae; genus Neostapfia; species Neostapfia colusana. Next base: position 93,298,138 of record JASWHV010000007.1, on the reverse strand, counting down.
CGACACCGCTGGACACGTGTCGCCCGCGGAGCTCACCTCTGCGGAGGGGGTGAGGTCCGGCCCCGCTGGACACGTGTCGCCCGCGGAGCTCACCTCCGCGGAGGGGGTGAGGTCCGGCGCCGCTGGACACGTGTCGCCCTCGGAGCTCGCCTCTGGGGAGAAGGGAGGCCCGGCTCCGCTAGACACTTGGCGCCCTCGGAGCTCGTCTCTGAGGAGAAGGGACGCCCGGTCCACCGGACACGTGGCAGGCCCGGGGCTCGCCTCTAAGCAAAAGGGAGGTCCGACCCCGCTGGACGCGTGGCGTCCTCGAAGCTCGCCCCTGCGTAGGGGGCGAGGCCCGGCTCGACTGGACGCATGGCAGGCCCGGGGCTCGCCTCTAAGGAGAGGGGAGGCCCGGCCCCCGCCGGACACGTGGCACCTTCGGAGCTCACCACTGCGGAGATGTGAGGTCCTTGTTGCAATTCCGGCGCTGAAACTGTCTCTGTTCTTGCTGAATAAACCGATCTGCCCTAGCAGATCGATCTGTCTTCCCTAAAGACAGACCAGAATTTTCTTCAGCCAAGAACAGAGGAATAACAGCTCTGTTCTGGGTGTACAGAATAGCAGGGGAGAGTCAATCCTGGTGTAAGAAGTAGGGCAGATTGATTCTGTTCTTGGTAGAACAGATCAGGGGAGAGATTGGTAAGCCGCCAATCTGTTTTGGTTTTGATGGAGGCGCAGAACAGAGGGGAAACAGGGACGGCGGCTGATTCTAGCCTGGTGGCGGCTAGGGTTCCAGAGGGAGGCGGCGGCTCTAAGGGGGGAGAGAGGTGGCGGCTAGGGCAGGAGGGAGGTGGAGGATTTTTTCTTTTTATTGATCTCTCACAATTTGGGGTGTTTTTGGCTTGTATATATAGCCCCCCTTACAAGAGTCCTAATCTGTTACAAAAGGATCTTTTAGTCTATCTCTAAGAAGATTAAACTCAAATTCCTTCTAGAAAGGGGCCGGCCTGCCTGGGCCAGCACTGACCAGCCCACTTGGCCCAGTTCTGGCCGCCCTGGGCCAGGGAGGGATCAGCCCACATTCTCCTCCTGATCCTGACACTGGCCCATGTCTAGGATCCCGATCCTTCTCCTCATCTCCACGAACTTCTGTCTTCCAAGAGCCTTGGTCAAGATGTCCGCCATCTGGTCTTGAGTGGAGATTTGCTCAAGCACAATAGTACCGCTGTCCACACACTCCCGTATGTAGTGGTACTTTACGTCGATGTGCTTGCTCCTGTCATGGTGTACCGGGTTCTTGCTCAAGTCTATAGCTGACTTGTTATCAACCCACAGCACCGGCGCCTTCGATTTTTCAGCTAAGTCCTCCATCAGCCGTGCCATCCATACACCTTGACATGCCCCTTGAGCTGCTGCGATATACTCTGCTTCACATGAGGACAAGGCCACCACCTTCTGCTTGCAGGACTGCCATGAAACAGGGCTGTTTCCAAGACAAAACAACACCCCGCTTGTGCTCTTGCGGTCCTCCACGTCTCCCGCATAGTCACTATCCGAGTACCCAATAAGCTCCATGTCTCCTCCTCTTGCATAAAAGACTCCATAGTTGATTGTACCCGCTATGTAGCGTACAATGCGTTTGACTGCAACAAAGTGATCCTCCTTGGGCTCCTCCAGAAACCGACTCACGTACCCGACCGAGTAGGCAAGATCGGGACGTGTGTTCACCAAGTATCGCAGCCCTCCAACCAAGCTCCTATAGTCCGTTGCATGCACCAACTGGCTATCACTTGTCTTGCAAAGCTTGAGGCCTTGCTCCATGGGAAATGCACAGGGATTGCATCCTTCCAGGCCAGCTTTAGAGACAAGTTTGGAAGCGTAGGCTGCCTGCCCAACGCTTATCCCTGCATCAGTTTGTCGCACCTCCAGGCCAAGATAATATGACAAGAGACCCAAGTCGCTCATCTTGAACCTCTTCATCATCTCCCCTTTGAACTTCTTGAGATCGTCTCCTCCTGTGATCACAAGATCATCGACGTACACGCCGACGATGAGCTTCTTATCTTCAGCTCCACGGAAATAAATCCCGTGCTCGCTTGTACTCTTCTGGAAACCAAGCGATAGCATGCTATCGTTGAGCTTCGCATTCCAGGCCCTGGGCGCCTGACGAAGTCCATATAAAGCTTTCTTGAGCCGATACACCTTGTGTTCGGCTCCGTCGATGATGAAGCCAACGGGTTGGGAGACGTACACCTCCTCCATCAAGTCGCCGTTCAGGAAGACGTTCTTCACGTCCATGTGGTGTACCTCCCACCCCTTGTGTGCAGCAACTGCAAGGAGCAAACGAATAGATTCGAGACGAGCTACATGAGCAAATACCTCGTCAAAATCTATTCCTTGCCATTGGACATAGCCTTTTGCCACCAGTCGAGCCTTGTGCTTCACCACCTCACCATGCTCGTCCTTCTTCACCTTAAACACCCATTTGAGGCCAATGGGCTTGTGTCCTGCAGGAAGATCAACAAGTTGCCAAGTCTTGTTTTTTTCTATGGACTCCATCTCCTCGAGCATGGCCCGTCTCCAGTACGGGTGTTCCTCAACATCGGCGAAGGACGTGGGCTCCTCCGCGGTGGTGAATATAAGCTCCCCCTCCTCCAAGCTTGGTGGGCGCTCAGCCCGACCAGGAGGGGTGAGGGTTCCGAGTATGTTGCGCATCGTGCGGAACCGTAGTTTCGCGCCGTCGTCGTAGTAGGCGTCGACAACATTGCTGCCGGGGCCCGAGAGCGGTGAGGCGAAGCAGATGGGCCGTGGAGGATTCCGGGGCGTGACGAAGGTGCTGGAATCTTCAAGTCCGGAATCCCCCGCTGCTGCTGACCCCCGTGCAGGACTGTCCCAGCCCTGATTTGCGCTGGACAGTCCCTGCAGGGGCCCTTGGGCCGACGCTGCAGGTGCTGGACCCTCTCCAGCAGGTCTGGAGGCTGGCGTAGGAACTCCTAGGGTCTGTACAGACCCTTCTGTGCCCCTCCTGGGCACTGCAGGGGTGCTGTTCGGCCCCTCCGGACCCTGCAGCACCTCTCCAGGTGCTGAAACAGCATGTCCAGCACCTGCTGGACCTAAGAAGTCGACGTGGAAGGTGGTGTAGTCCTCTTCTCCTGCTCCTTCTCCCCAGTCCCACTTGGCCGCCTCGTCGAATATCACGTCACGTGATATGTGTGTGCGCCCATCAGCCGGATTATACATCTGATAGCCCTTCATCCCTGCAGCATAGCCAAGAAAAATCATCGGAGTACTCCGGTCTTTCAACTTTTTTAGGTGGAGGCGCGTGTTCTAGACATGCCCCACGCACCCAAAAGTTCAGAAATAATTGACGGCTGGTCGCTCTCCATGCCAAGCTTCATATGGCGTCTTCCCGTCGAGGCAGCGGGTAGGGGATCGATTCAGAATATAGACAGCCGTGATAACTGCCTCACCCCAAAATATCCCTGCCTTCAACATGCTCCTCGCCATGCCGACCACCGTCTGGTTGCGCCGCTCCACAACCCTGTTTTGCTGCGGCGTATACGAGGCTGTGAGCTGACGTTGTACTCCGTGCTGAGTGCAGTACTCGCCGAACTCCTGTGAGGTGAACTCCCCTCCGCGATCAGTACTGAGTAGCTTCAGCCTCCTCCCGGACTCTAATTCAGCTGTCGCCTTGAATTGCTGAATTAAGTCGGGCGCCTTGTCCTTGGTTGCTAGAAGATAGAGCCACATATAGCGGCTCATGTCATCCACAAGCAACAAGAACATCTCCTTGCCACCTGGAGTCGTCGGCGTGATAGGCCCGTAGATGTCGCCGTGGACAAGGTCGAGCGCGCCCTCCACGCGCCGCCGAGCTTGCTTGGGGAAGCTGGAGCGCCTCTGCTTCTCGACCAAGCAAGCTTCGCACAATTGATCAACATGATCAATTTGCGGAAGCCCGAACACCATCTCCTCTCGTGCCAACTTCCGAAGCGCCTGGAAGCCGACGTGTCCGTAGCGTTCGTGCCAACGCCACGCAACATCATCACGCCTCGCGGTTAGGCAAACCGGACGTGTGATGTTGAGCCTGATGGAGTACAACAAGGGAGTACAACTTGCTGTCGTCGCGCTGAACTCGTTTGAGGAGACGCTGCTGCTCATCCCGTATGTGCATCACTCCTCCTTGCACCGTGATGCTGTAGCCATCCTCATCCAGCTGGCCGACGCTGATGAGGTTGGTGGTGAGGCGTGGGATGAGGTAGACGCCGGTGAGCCTCCTGTGCTCACCCGTCTTGGCGACGAATAGGACCGTACCCTTCCCCTGGATACGCACGATGGAATTATCGCCGAACTTGATGGTTCCGACGACGTTTTCGTCGAGCTCGGAGAAGACGACGCGCGAACCCGTCATGTGGTTGGTCGCGCCCGTGTCGAGGTACCAACGAGTGTTATCAAAGTCGTCGTCGTTGCTGCGGTGAGCGAAGACACGTCCCTCCACTATCTCCAGTGGGCGCGTAGGACGTTCCTGTACAGGCTTCTCCTGTACTGAGGCCACCCTTGTCATAAACAAGGCACCCTCCTCCTCCGCCTTTGCGACGAAAGCCTGCTGCTGCGGCTCCTCCTTCGGCTTCGACCGACACTCCCTGGCCCAATGGCCCTTCTTCCCGCACTTCCTGCACTGGTCCCGCAGAATGTCCTTCCCGGAACCTCCCTTCTTGCCTCCATTCTTCTTGGGCAGGCCCTTTCGGCCGCCCCTCTTAGAAGAACCCGCGGACTGGGTAGATCGCTCCTCCTTTCGCTGTGCCTCCCACTCCTCCCGAGTGAGGTACAGTTGGCCGTTGTGTACTCCTCCCTTTCGCTGCGTCGAGTCGAAAGCGTTCTCAGCCGCCCTGAGACGCCCCGTCACCTCCGACAAGGTGAGGGTCAACACGTCCAGCAGTGTCGTGATCGCCACCACGATCTGTTGGAAGCGTTCTGGAACGCTTCGTAGGAACTTCTCCACGGCCCTCTCTTCTCCTATCTCCTCCCCTAGCGACGCAAGCCGTGATAGCATGCCGCTCAGGCGAAGGGAGAAGTCCTCCACACTTTCGCCATCCTTGAAGACAGCGTCTTCAAACTCCTTCCGGAGTTGCTGCGCCGTCGTCTTCTTCACGCGGTCGGCCCCGACCCGCATGATGGCGATCATGTCCCATGCCTCCTTCGCCGTCTTCTTTTCTCCGATCGTCGTGATCATCTCCGGCGGGACAACGCTGACCAAGATGTCAAGCGCCATCATGTCTTCCTGCTCGCTCACGTTCCCCTCCTCCACGGCCTTCCAAAGCAGTCGTGCCTTCAGCTTGATCTTCATCATGACAGCCCACTCCGCGTAGTTGGCCTTGGTGAGCACGGGGAACCCCGTCCCGTTGTTCACCTCACGAGCTGCCGGTGAGGGTGTCCCATGGCTGATGGCGCTGCCGCTGCTTGTAGGTGTAGACAACATCTTGTAGAATTCAGCCTAGGGTTGAAACCGGCTCTGATACCACGAATGTTGCAATTCCGGCGTTGAAACTGTCTCTGTTCTTGCTGAATAAACCGATCTGCCCTAGCAGATCGATCTGTCTTCCCTAAAGACAGACCAGAATTTTCTTCAGCCAAGAACAGAGGAATAACAACTCTGTTCTGGGTGTACAGAATAGCAGGGGAGAGTCAATCCTGGTGTAAGAAGTAGAGCAGATTGATTCTGTTCTTGGGAGAACAGATCAGGGGAGAGATCGGTAAGCCGCCAATCTGTTCTGGTTTTGATGGAGGCGCAGAACAGAGGGGAAACAGGGGCGACGGCTGATTCCTGGTGGCGGCTAGGGTTCCAGAGGGAGGCGGCGGCTCCAAGGGGAGAGAGAGGTGGCGGCTAGGGCAGGAGGGAGGTGGAGGATTTTTTCTTTTTATTGATCTCTCACAATTTGGGGTGTTTTTGGCTTGTATATATAGCCCCTCTTACAAGAGTCCTAATCTGTTACAAAAGGATCTTTTAGTCTATCTCTAAGAAGATTAAACTCAAATTCCTTCTAGAAAGGGGGCCGGCCTGGGCCAGGGCTGACCAGCCCACTTGGCCCAGTTCTGGCCGCCCTGGGCTAGGGAGGGATCAACCCACAGTCTTTAGGCGGATTTTCTCCTGTGCGTGGGAGTACCCGGTACTAAGGGTACCGACACAATAACCCCAAGGCTGCCGCACCTAACTGAAAAGATAATTTGTTGAAATCCAAAATTGAGTTGGCCTCTTGTTTGAGCTCCAATTGGATGACTCCTCTTTTTCCCCTTATAAATAGAACCCAAAACCCCCTCCTTGTCGTAACCCCTTTCTTATTTTCCCCCTCCCAAGTCGACGACTTGGAGGCCCTAACCCCCAACTCGCCGAGTTATACCCTCCCTCGCCGGATTTCAGTCGCCGGTGAGCCCCCGCTGCTGCCATTGCTAGGAAGAAGGCCCTACCACCAAAGGGAAGTAAGGTAGGTCTTCGTTACCCATCTTACGACATCGTTCTCCTGCCGCTGCATCCGTTTTCTTCGTTCTCCTTTGAGCAGAAACTTTTACGTGTGGACAGATCACATTTTGATCGGTTTTTGACGGTGGAATTGATCTAGATCTTGAGTCAAGATCATCACCACGTCCACACTTGATCTGTACACCCTTGTTCATCATAAAACCCCATGAAAGCCCATTAAAACATGCAAGAACACGTACAAACTGGTTTAATAAAACAACACCATAGGATTTGCAATCATCTACACCATTGCATCTTGAGTAGAGTTGTGCATGATGTTTGATTGCTGTAAATTTTGTATGTGCGTGGTCGTGAGTAGAAGGACAAGCTCAGGAAGCCATCTACGAAGAACTACAACGCCAAGACTTCGAGACGCTTGAGCAACCAGAGCCACAAGAGTAAGGCAAGTGCCCCTTGACCATATTGATCCCATGTTTTGAAACTGTTTTGTTTGCAAAAACGTGTATGCTTGAGTCAACTTGATGGAACACCCTTTTATAGGAGTTTACTACTTTTGTTAACCATCCTTGTCGACGGGAAAGTTGATGAGTCGGGTATGGTTGTTTCTTCTTTTTGCTTCGCTTAATCCACGTGATACGGGAAGCTGAATTAAAACATGGTTAGCTACTGCACTCATATGAATAATGATGATGAGAACTTGATGATGTTAATGAGCATGGAATCGGGGGTGATCTAGGCAAACTTGGTTCATGGATGTTGCTGAATGAGATGGTGGTTTACTTGCCGTAGATCTAAGGACCGCTTCATGCCAGCACATGCCAGGAAAACAGTGTCACCACATGGCCAAATATGGGTGCGGCATAGCTGACTAATTAGGTGTGTTACTAGCTTGTTATGGACCGTGGATGGCGCGGGGAATGGTAGTCGAGAGAGGACTGTCCTAGGAACTGCATGGCACAAGAGGGGGCCCGTAGGTGGGAGAATGGTGATTCGAGCCTGCCGGTGAAACCTTAGTGAGTTCATACATCTAGTAGCCCCTTTGTAAAGACTATTTTGTGATCTTTTGGCCATACACCGACGGTTGTGTACTGGTATAACGGAGGTTTTGCAGTCGCCAACAGGTGACGAAATCATAAACTTGTGGATAAAGTGGTGCCATCTCTACAACAACAACAACCAAGCCTTTGTCCCAAGCATGTTGGGGTCGGCTAGACATGAAACCCAATATCAATGAAGTAAAAGAGAGGAAGAGATATAAGAACAAGGAAAAAAGAAAAAAGAAAAAAACAGAAAAAAAGAAAAAAAAGAAAAAAAAAGAAAAAGGAAAAAAAGAAAAAAGAAAAAGAGAAAAGGAAAAAGGAAAAAGAAAAAGGAGAAAAGAAAAAAGAAAAAAAGAAAAAAGAAAAAAACAAGACTACGATTCTGGCACATGAATTGCTACTTTCCATGCGGTCCTATCATGAGCTAAGTCTCTAGATACATTTCAATCTCTCAAATCTCATTTTACCGTCTCCTCCCAGATCAACCTTGGTCGTCCTCTACCCCTCCTAATATTTTCTCTACCTGTTAAAATCCCACTGTTAACCGGTGCTTCTGGAGGTCTCCGTTGGATATGTCCAAACCACATAAGTCGATGTTGGACTAACTTCTCTTCAATCTTAGTCCTTTGTTAGGACAACATCTTAGTCCTTGTTAGGACAACATCTTAGTCCTTTGTTAGGACAACATCTTAGTCATTTGTTAGGACAACATTGTGGGGACCACCCCGTGGTTCACCCACTCCAGGATCGCATAGGGTGGTGCTGTGCGATGCGGCACCCAACAGCACACACGAAAAGATTAAAGAACAACATACAAACTTTTGTTTGATATAAAACAGCGGAAGTCTTTTGACAAAACTTATTTATACAGCGGAAGTAATTTACATAAGTAGCCTCTCATCCTAACTATGCAAAAGTGCAGCCGTCCAGCCCGGGGACGCTACACACTAGCAGCAAGGAACCAAAGAATCACGGCGGCGTGCAGGGCTCCAGCTCGGCCGTGTACCCCGACGGGGGCATCGCCTTGTCATCGGACCCCTCCTCATAGCTCTCACCTGCATACAGCTCAAATATTGCAACCGTGAGCACGATGGCTCAGCAAGGCTTAACCGACTAGACTAGGCATGGAACTCTACATGCAGAGATGTGTAAAATAGGAGAATGGACTTTGCAACAAAGACACATCTATAAGTTGATCCTTACTTTCAGTTTTATAGCAGCAAATTCATGTGCCTTAGGCAGCCCTCACATCGGAAGTCCACAATCAAACAAGAAACGCTTTCCTTCGATGTGGTGATGCCCAAAGCGGAAAGTAAACTTAGTTAGCTCTACATCTACAGCAGACATGGTTTCCTAAACATTACTCTATCATCACAACATATTATCATTCAACTGGTTTACTTCACTTGTTACTACGTCATGAAACAGTGAACAAGCGGTACTCAAATAACCGCGAGGGACGGTGATTGCAATCAGGAGACACCCGGACAACACGTTGCATACACCCACTTTCAGAAGCGTGATTCCACACCCCTTCCTACTCTGTTGTATGCAACAACCTTTTAAAGGCAACCCAAATACCGAACCGGTCCATCCGTAACGGGCAGGAGGTCCCCGCGTGGAGCGTGACTGTGCCCACCGGTAGATTTACACCTTGCTACCCTCAACTCCCTCCTATTTACGGTTGGTTAAGCCTCGACACCCAGGTTAACCATTTACATCGGTTTTCTGCTTATGTCAGTATGCCATCCGGTACTGTTCGATACTTGTTCAGCAGGCCCCAGCACACGACTCGGTCCTCAATCGACACCAAAAGGGCTACGCACGTGAGACCTCCGCTCACTGCTTCCTATCCCCCCTGTTGGGACTCATTTTCACCACTCTTAAGCCATTTTCTATTCTAACCAAACTGTGTGATAAACCTTACCTCGCGAGTAGATTCCAACTACTCGACTTCTACCGAGGTCCTAAGCATATTAGCGGGGCCTTGTCTACTTGTCGGCTCTGTAAGCTACCCAACCTTTCATAGGATTTGAAAGATTATGCGAGTGGGGTTTCAGTCACCTTAACTCTAATGTAAACATTCACCCTAGACATAAGTGATACAAATAAAGAATTTCATAAACAAGATTTGAGAAAATCTAAAAAATATTTCTGTACATTTTTCCATTTTCTTATGGCAGTTCACTCAATCACACCATTAAGAGGACTAAATAAACTTGAATGGATCTGAAATTTTTTCTGTGACTCAAGGATTTTCAAATAAACATCCCAACCAAATTTCAGAATTTTCCATAAAAGAATTCTTTAGATAAATTTTTTAACAGTTTAAACTTTAGAGAATTAATTCTGGAAAAAGTATAAGTTTCATAAGCCGAAACTTGTTTTGCTTGATAGTACTCGAAGAGATGAATCCAACAAAATTTGGTTCACTAAATTTGGAGCTTCTTAGCAAAAGTTATGGCTAGTTAAAGTTTGAACCAAATCTGAAAATCCTAGAAATATTTAAACTCTGGTTGTGGGCCTCACTCTTTAAGCCGGCCCACTAGATCGCAACCACACCGCAGCCCACAGGGTTTTACCCGCGCTGCCGCAGCGGATCCTAGCCGCAAAACGGATCCCCGCTGGAAAACAAAGACTGACCAGTGGACCCGACCCCTCTTCGTCTTCCTCGCGACAACCCGCGATCCCCGCGGCGGCGCTTCGCCGGAGAGCTCGCCGTCGGTTGTTCTACTGCACGACCTTCGACGAAACTCGCCGCCTGTGCCCAACTTTGATCGGAGAACACGCTGGTGCACTCACCGAAGCTCGGTGATGGTTGAAACCATGCTCGCGACGGTGACAGCGGCGACCCTTACTCCGGTGATGTCGCCCTAGCTACCATGTTTATGAAATTTTTGGACTGGTTTCCTCCTACAACTCCGTGGTGACATGCTGAGCATGAAAATGAACTCGGTTTGCCACGGAAACAACCGGAGCTAGGACCTCACCGTCGACCTAGGGCTAAAACGGCGGCGATCGGGAAAATTCGAAGAACAACAACCCTAGTCGATGGTTTTCGTCGGTTGTTGATCCTAGGTGGCCGTGGACAGGTGCAGAACATGTGTGTAGCTCAGAATCCACTGTGGTGGCATTACGAATTTTGGAGTTTTGAGCGACTCGGTTCTTTGAACACCGAGAAATAAACGCGGAAATTCTCGTCCAGCAGGGCATGAAAAGGGGTAGGGTTTTCACCGTGAGTTCGAGCAGCCTCTGGCGCGTCTAGTTGGTGTTGATCGTCGGCCACGAGAGCGCTTAGAACGGTCGAGCGTCGGTTGAACCGAGGAAGTCGCACGGCGGCTCGTGTTCTTCGGCTGTGCGAGGCTGTGGAGGGTGAGAACGAGGGAGTTGTTCACGTGGGCAGTAAAACGGCGGAGCACGACGTTTCACTCGGTGAACCCAGCCCCAGAGCAGGAGGTGGCATGGGAACGAGTCGGTCGGGCGCCCGCGTTCGGTAGCTGGCGTGCACTCGTGCGTCGTTCGTGTGAAAGGAACATAAAAGACTTCAGTTGGAAGTCTACTGACCAGTGGGTCCCCCTCCCCTCTAATTCCTTTTCTCTTTTATTTTTGTTTTCACTGAAAAAATCTCAGCTACTCACAATTGAATGACCGACTTAGCCACAAAGTCATGGTTTGAATTTGATTTCCTCAATTTAAAATTGGTTTGCCTAAATTTGCTGCACATTTGAATTAATGCAAATTTAGCCCCCGACATGCTGAACTCCAATGAGGATGAAAATTGGTGGACTAACTCAGAAAAATATGCTGGGTTTGAATATGAAGTCAACTTTTGGATTCAAGTGATGAAAACTAGCTGAAATTTGAATTTGCATTCAAATAGCCCCTTTTTCAAATGTCTCCTAAAGTGGCTCAAAAGAGTTTGGATTTGCATGGAACTTGGCCTGAGCCTTTTCAAGAATATTTAAGTTCTAGGGGTGAACTCAACCTGTCATGTTTATGTGTATGAACTCCTTTTTGGAGTTATAGGTTTCCCCTCTAATCACCCTCTTGATTGTGTTTATTTGCTCTTCTCAAATATTCATGAGCTAACCACTAAGTTAGCTGTGGTGTAGTGAGGTGATGAACTTTTAGCAAGTGACCTCTTGGGGGCATGTGGGCGGCATCAAGGCGGCGGCGCGCAGGGGCGGCGTCAACGCGGCAGGGAGCGGGAGCGGCATCTAGGCACGGGTGGCGACCACGCTGTGACGGCGTCGAGCGTGCGGGAGTGGTGTCGGGGCGGAGGCGGTGGCTGAGCCGGGACAGCGGGGCGGCATCGAGGACTCGAGGCACTAGAGCTGCGTCGCGACACGGAGGCGCAGAGTCAGGGCGGCAGTGCAGCGTCAGAGCGCAAGGACGGCTGAGTCGAGGCGCATGGGTGGTGGCGGCGTGAGGGCGCGCGGTTAGAGGTGGCGTGAGGGCGCGGAGGAGGCGGCGGCGTGAATGCGTGGGGGCGGCGGCTGTTGTGTTGAGGATGGGCACATTAGGGTTGTTGTTGGGCTGGGCTGCTTGTTATTATTGGGATGAGCTGGGCTGGTTGTTTATTTAATGGTTTATTGGGCTAGATTTTGGTTAACCCAGTTAACTGGAAATAAAAATCAAAACTGATTTTTTTTCGATTTTTGCAAAATGCTAACCGAACTATATTATGGTTTGGCCAGTTTTGGTTCAGGTTTTTTCGGTTTTGGTATTCGGTTTCGGTTATTTTTGTCCACCCTGAGTCATGCTGTGTATGTGGTCCAAAATAAAAGAAATAGTAGCATTGCCACATTGGAAAATGCTTGCACTTACAAATGGCATAGTTAAACCACGTAAACATCTTGTCATGTGCTATCTTTGTTATATATATATATATATAATGTGTATGTATTTTAAATTGTTATGGTATGGTAACAACTACGCTTTTGATTTCCTCACTGTACAACCAATGTGAGTTGACACCTCCAGAAAGAAAATGGACCAACACTGCAGATCATAGGTATTTCTTCGGCATTTTCCTTTACAATGATTGCAACCGATGTTAGATAAAATAAGCTATCTGAACAGAACTATGTTGTTGTTGATCATTATGGTTGACAGTCGAATGAGAAGTCTGGTTCCTATTTCATTCTTATTTGATAGATGGATTTTTTTTTGCTGTCGTTCTTTGCTAAATGTACCCAATATATTGGCATGTAAGCACATAGGTTTTTGTGGAGAGGAGTGTTTGAGTGATAGTTTCCGGCTAGGCGCTTAGGTGTATGTTTAAGTCCCTAATTCCATTTATAGTTAATTAGTACGTGTAACTGATTAATTATTCCGCATTCTGCAGTGGATCTACTGAAGCCAGGAACTACAGCAGTTTTGCGGAATGCCAAAATTGATATGTTCAAGGGGTCGATGAGACTGGCAGTGGACAAGTGGGGGCGCATTGAAGTCACTGAGCCTGCTACTTTCACAGTTAAAGAAGATAACAATATGTCCCTTGTTGAGTACGAGCTGGTTAATGTGCCTGAGTGATCGATCTCATCAAGGCTTGCACTGCTGCCGTAAGCATTCAGAACATTAAGTTCTTATGTCATACATTTGCTGTGGTGGTTGTGGATCCAGGCAAAAAATGCAGAGGTTTTCTGTTAGAACATTTGGTCTTATCAAATTTATATAAACTTATCTGCCCATTGGTGATAAAACAGCCATTTTTGTTATTGCTCTCTTTCGTCTTTGTTATTTGCAGCAATTGCGATAGCTTCTATTGTAGGGACTGGATCAAGCATAGATCTGCTGCAGCCTGAGATGAACTACTGTCATGGATACTGATGTGATGTAGTGTAGATTTTTGAATATTTTAGATCTAGCAAGATTTTATATTTTTTAATTACCATTTTATCGTGGGTTACTTGATTAGACACTTCATTCACTTTTATCCTAGCGCTACTTCAAAATTTTGCTATGTTTAAATAAAGTTAAAATACTACATGCAAATAATGTTACTTTTTTTTAATACATCCACATTGTAAACTTAATATGAATAAAGGCTTGAAGAACGGGGAATAGATATACTCGTGGGTAGAATATATTTGCGGGTACAGATAAGGGTAACATCTACATAATGAATACGGGTTTAGCTATGGGTATTGTTTTGCGGGTATGGGTAGACGACAATATCTGTAGATATTTTATCTGTTGACATCTCTAAAGTGAGGAACGTTTTCACTTTCCATCCTATTAACGGTTAAGGTGACGCACTGATGTTTCTTCGACTCAAAGCTGTTCCTTGACTGTTACAAAAAACAGCTGTTGTCTTCTTGTTGACAGATCGAGAAGAACATGATGTTTCTGATTACTTGCTGCTACACTATCCTCAGTACATACATTTGCTCACCTTGACTCACTACATTACTAAATTGTTATCATTATAACAACTTTAATTTATTTTAAATTAAAATTATTGTTCCAGCAATAAGAATAACAATTTAAAATCGGATGAGTACATTTTAATACTCCCCCTATTCTGAAATAAATGATGTCTAGGACAATAAATTTAGTTCAATTTAAACTAATTTTTTGTCTTAAGTGTCATTTATTAAATAACAGAGGGAGTAGTACGCAATAGAAATGATGATTGCTCTTCTCAAGTAGACTTCAAATAATGTTGCGGCTAAAATGCTTGAAATAAATAACTGCAACCATCTTAGACGAAAGGCTGAATTAGCTGCTGAGCCTACTAGCTCTACCCCACAAAATGAGGAAAATGAGGAGCCTACGGTAACCTGTAAATCGATTGATGGTAGAATTTACGCCAAAACTATTTTGGACAACATACGTATCTCATAGACTGAAACATCTATTTGGTTTTCCAATTCATCTCAAAATTGGATTTTTTTTCTTGTTGTCCTTAGATAAACGAAATCCGCATATGTTGGTAATGACATAGCCGGTCCCAAAGCCCGGGTAAAGGAGGAGGGGTTGTAATAGGCTTGGCGAGCCAACAACTACACCTAGCCATTCTCATAGGAATGAAACCTAATATTTTTAAAGAATAATATAAAAAAGTATATTAGTACATATCTTCAAAAATAAAGGAAGTATTCAAAGTTGTACTAATTATCGAGGGATTATGAGTCATACTATGAACCTTTGGGAGAGCGTGATTGAACACCGCCCGAGGAAAGTGACAAATGTCACTAAAAACTGGTTTTGTTTTATGCCTCAGAGGTCTACTATGGAGGTGATTTTTGCTTCGTCAGCTTATGGAGAGATATAGGGAGCAGAAGAAGGACCTACATATGATGTTCATTGACTTGGAGAAGGCGTACGACAAGATACCAAGGTCAGTCATGTGGTGGGCACTAGAAAAACATAAAGTGCCAAAAAAGTACATTACTCTTATCAAGGATATGTACAATAATGTTAAGACAAGTGTGCGCGTAAGTGATAGTGAGACTAATGCATTTCTGGTAGAACTACATCAAGGATCAGCTTTGAGCTCATACATCTTTTCCTTGGTGATGGATGAGGTGTAGAAGGATATACAAGGGGATATCCCTTGGTGTGTGCTCTTTGCCGATGATGTAGTGCTGGTAGATAAAACTAGGGATGGTGTTGATAAGAAATTAGAGTTATGGAGATAAACCTTAGAGTCTAAGGGGTTTATACTTAGTAGGACCAAGCCCGAGTATATGAGGTGTGACTTTAATGGTGTTGGTTGTGAAGAGGGAAATGTTAGTCTAACAAATAGTACATAGAAGGGACTCTTTCCGATACTTAGGATTAATGTTACAAAGCAATGGCGATATTGATGAGGTTGTTTGCCATAGGATCAAGGTAGGGTGGATGAAGTGGCGACAAGCCTCTAGAATCCTATGTGATAGGAAGGTCCCACAAAAGCTAAAAGAAAAGTTCTATAGGATGGTGATCATACCCGCGATGCTATATGGGGTGGATTGTTGGCCAACTAAACGGCAACATGTCCAACAAATGAGCGTCGCAGAGATGCGCATGCTACGGTGGATGTGTGGGCACACGAGAAGAGACCGAATAAGAAATGAGGCGATTCGTGATAGGGTAGGGGTGGCGCCGATTGAAGAGAAGTTAGTCCAACATCGACTAAGGTTGTTTGGACATATCCAACGGAGACCTCCAGAAGCACCGGTTAACAGTGGGATTTTAAGAGGTAGAGATATTATTAGGAGGGGTAGAGGACGACCAAGTTTGACGTGGGAGGAGGCTGTAAAACGAGATTTGAGAGATTAGAATGTATCTAGAGACTTAGCTCATGATAGGACCACATGGAAAGTAGCAATTTATGTGCCAGAATCTTAGTCTTTTTTCTTGGTACTCTTATATCTCTTCCTCTCTTTCACTTCATATATATATATATATATATATATATATATATATATATATATATATATATATATATATATGGGTTTCTATGTCTAGCCGACCCTAACATGCTTGAGATAAAGGCCTAGATAAAGGATAATGTTCTCTCCGGCAGATCATCGAAAGGAAGTACCTTTTGTCCATTTCGTCGTGGTTACAGCTATAGGGTGGCGTCCATTTCTTCATGCTACGGTCTAGGCTGAAGCTCAAGGAACTAGATGACGTCGTACCCATTGTCCCTTCAACCCCAAGTGCAGAGCCAAGAGATAGGGAGGTGCCTGGCTAATTATTCATAAACACAGAAAATTAGCGATTTGTATGATCGCTCCAGTTTTGATCTCTAATAACACATTTATCCTTGTTTTATTAAATTGACACATTTACTCCAGAGTTTTGAAAAATGTGACATGCTTGCCCCTATAGATGCAGATCTGCCCCTATTTTTGAGACGAAAACAAGGGCAAACGTGCCATTAGTTTCTAAAATGCAGGGGCAAATATGCCAAGCTAAAAAAGAACAGGCAAACGTGCAATTAGATCCCAAAACAGGAGGGCAACAGCAATTATCTTCAGGAAGTTACACTTTTATTTTCTGATGGCATCCTCAATTTGCTAAGTTGAGGCAACACTTGTTGTCCACATGGCCGGGTCTAAAACAGCATGAAAAATTATACTTATAATTTTTTAACAAAGTTAAACACATAACAAAAGTTACGCTAAGGCTTTACAAAGTTTAAAATAAGTTATCGCCACTTAATAGTTAATTTTTTTTGATGGACTAGCTCTCATCTCACTTTTAGGCTGAGTTGTAGGAATAAGACAATTGACGTGGGGATGGCTATCCTGTAGGCCAAGCCCATTAGATCAGAGAAAACTCAAGCCCCTCATTAGATCATAGAAAAGTCAAGCCCAAAGAAACCCGTATATCTTGGGGTTTATGGAATGACTACACCAACAACACCGGGACTCTACTTCCGTATAGATGGTGGAGTCTGAGTGGAGGTACTGTTAGGACTCTTCAAAAATAAGAAAAGAAGCCACATGTACCAACACTAGATATGACATAGATTCAATATTAGAACCAACATTTTGTAATTGACTCCGCTCACGTCTCAAAACTCTTGGTCACTATAAACACTAAGGGGAAGGTGGTGGGTCGAGACATCCAATCCCACATCCTCATACGCATCCATATCTTCGAAACATCGACCATCAGACATCGCGCCGAACAGTCGCTAGACAACCATACATCATTGTAATCCTGGTATTAGGGATGTCAATCCCACCCGCGGGTGTGGGTACCCGACGGGTTTTGCACCCGATAGGTGCGGGTGCGGGTGGAATTTTCCACCTGCGGGTCTAGCCTGCACCTGACCGACTTGTCACGGGTGCGGGTTTTATTTTGTACCCACGGGTACCCAACGGGTACCTGAAATAATTTATGTTTTATAATTTTAAAGTTAAATTTTTTTATAAACTAATTGTTTCATCTTACTTATCGTATCCTATATTTACAATCTTTGTAAGCAACTTAATATTTTTTGTTGCATTGCCATCTAAAATGGATGATTCTTAACACTTATTTGTTAAACATTCTTATATGTTTATAAAAAAGTCAAACCCGACGGGCACCCGGAACCCACCCGAAACCCGACGGGTGCGTGCGCGGGTGCGGGTGCGAATTCTCACCCGCGGGTGCAGATTTCAAATTTTACCCGCAACCTCTTTTGTTTCGGACGGGTTTTTGCTACACCCAACCCGAACCCAACCCATTGTCATCCCTACCTGGTATCAAGAAGAGTCAATCAGGCAGGAGTAGTGTATCACCTCGCCGCAGAGGACCCGAACATGGGTATATGTTGTCTCCGTGACAATTGTCGTGTAGGTAGGAGCTTGCACGTTACAATGGTTTGGGCATATATGATCGGCAACTTCTAACTCTCGAACGACGATTGGGCCATATCCGTTTTGGCTCACTCAACTTCATTTTTCGGCAGCCGAACCCACACTCGTCATTTGCCTTCTCCAAAGTCATGATATTCGGAATCGAAGAACCTATTCTCTAAGTAAACCTGACTGGCATACTCTCCATGCTCAAGCCGACTCCCAATACTACAGAGCAAACCTCTTCAAGCCCAGTCAAGATGCCTCCCGCTGCAATAGTTATGTCCCAAATTGAGGAATGATGTTAATTCAACTCGGGTCTAACTGGATACACAGATAGCAGCCAAAAAGCATCAAGAAGCCATGGTGATTATACAAAGGGCCCCCCTTAGACAGAGGTCAAACGCTATGCTCTAGAGAGGTGAATATGATGAATCACACCACCCTGGAATGGCTCAGATGGTCTGAGGTCGATATTACCTGGACTTGGGACAATCACCCATTGCACATTTCTTACTCGGGTCACTACGCTTGGTGGTCAATCCCCAAATTGGTGGATATCGTGTCAGCAGAGTACTTATGGATGAGAGTAGCAATATCAACATAATCTACGTTGAAACTTTGAGAAGGATGAAACACCCCTTAGATACTCTGGAACCTGCAGACACAACCTTCCACGACACCATGCCTGAAAAACCTGCACAACCACTCCAAAAGTTATCTATGGAAGTAACTTTTGAGGATCAATACAATTGACGTGAAATACTCGAATTTGAAGTCGTAGATTTCAAAACAGCTTACACGGCTCTACCAGAGGAGTTATCATTGTTTTTGAAAGCTTCACAAGTTGTCACACATATGAACATGAACTCAAAGAAATCTATGACTTCTTTGGCATGTAAAAAGAATTTGAAGGTTTGAAAAATCTATAGACACCGAATTACCGCCTCCTACCAAAAATCAATCGTTAGGAGAATCCTTGAGAGCCAAAGAAAACACTAAGCAATTTACGATTCATCTACAGATCCAACAAAAACGGCTGTGATTGTCAGGGATCTTCACAACAAAGTTCCTCTAGAAGTATTAGGATATAGGGGTGGGCGTCGTTAACCGCAAACCGCAGAACTAAACCGTACTGGACCAAAATATGTAGTTTACCAAATTTTTTGGTTAAATTCAGTATTCATTTTTATGTATTTTGGTTAACTGAATTTTATTCGATTTTCACACACACTTCTACTTTGAGTAAAGATCATATGAATTATGGTCCTAAGTTTGCTGATTTTTGTGCAGCTTCACATGCCACACAACATAGCTCAGCACTAGGACATAAAACATGCATGTTTCCTCTCAAAAACTTGTTGTTGTACCTCAAATTTCTTAAACTATGCTTGCAGTTAATCGTGTGACAAAGTGCTGGATACCTAAACTTTATCTAACTAACCCTAGCACAGTGACAATAATAAATTTTGTCTTATTGTAGTATGTTTCACAGAAAAAAGGAGAACTGTTTAGCTAAAACGACTCTCGTCTTCAACAAGTGTTCGGACACCAAAATATTGGTTCTCCCTTGTACGTGCATCTAAGGCAGAATGTAAAACATTTTGCAGATGCTTTTCAACTCTAGCTATTTTACAAAGTTGGTCAAGAATAGCAGCTACACCTCAACACGTTTGGACTTGTTCGGGTTCAACCTTGGAGATTCTAGTGCATACATTCAGTGGAGTATTTTTTTTTTCAATTAAGTGAAGAAGGCTGCAACTCCCTAACACGATCAAAGAATCCAGCTGCACAGCTAGTCTAAGTCTTCATCAATGTGTGACACGATCCTACAACGGGAATCTACAATTGGTGCCACATGGTCTAGGTTAGTTGATTTTTGACTATCACGTGTCATTCAACTCATTCTACAATTGGTTTTTGTTAGACTGCATGTATAGGGGGTAGGGGTATTTTAGTCTTTTGATATTAGGGTTGCTTAACCCTTAAGCTGTATCCCCTATATATGTAACCCATTGACAGGTGTTAATTGAGATTACTTTTTCCCTAATCTAATTTGGTATCAGATTTTTCTCTTCTCTCTCCTCAGCCGGCCGCCGCGCGAGCGCTCCTCCTCCTCGCGCCGCCGCGCGCCCCACCTCGAGGCTGCCGCGCGCCCCGCGCGCCCCACCTCGAGGCTGCCGCGCGCCCCACCTCGCGTCGCCGCGCGCCCCACCTCGAGGCTCTCGAGGCTGCCGCGCGCCCCTCCTCGCGCCGCCGCGCGCCCCACCTCGAGGCTGCCGCGCGCCCCGCGCGCCCCACCTCGCGGCGCCGTGCGCCCCACCTCGAGGCTGCCGCGCGCCCCTCCTCGCGCCGCCGCGCGCCCCACCTCGCGGCCGCCACGCGTCAGGCTGCACCGCCGCTGCACCTCCCGGACGCGCGCCCTTCGCCCTCGACGGCGCCGCCCGCTGCCCTCGACGGCGCTGCCCTCGACGCGCGCCCTCCACTGTCGACGTGCTGCCCTCTGCCCTCGACGGTGCCTCGCCCTCCCGGCCGCTCCCCTCGCGGCCGCCACGCGCTCCCCTCGCGGCCGCTGCGCGCGTCCTCCCGGCTGTCGCGCCCTAACAGGGGCCGCGTCCTCCCAGCCACCAAGCCCTCCCGGCCGCTGCACGCGCTCTCTCGGCTGCTGCGCGCGCTCTCCCGGCTGCGTCAGCGACGGGATCGAGTCCCTCGGCGCCGCGGCTGAGATCGTCGACCACCTGCGGGCCACGGTGGACCTCCAGCAGGTCCTCGACCGCGCTCTCGAGGTGCTCGTCCCGCTGCAGGACTACCACGGCGGGTGGTCGCTCCCTGTCGCGCGCGACCTCCGCTTCGCCAGCGCCTCGGGCAACCCCACCTGCGCCGGCTGCCTCGACCTCGACCTCGACCTCGACTTCGACTTCTCCTCCCGCTTCTCGTCCTCCTCAGCTGCCGCGATGTCTGCTAGCCCGTGTGTCGGCGGCCAGTACAGCGAGGACGCTCACTTCTGGAGGACTGATGTTGGAGTTCGTCCCGCCGCCGGCTCGGCAGTGCCACCCTGGGCCGTTACCACCTCACCAGCGCTGCCCTGGGCCACCGCTGCCCCACCAGTTGTGTCGTCGCCTTTCGCCTGGGCCGCGTGGACTGCGCCACCACCGCCGGGGCATGTCGCGACCCATTCTACACCGTCGGTATACCTACGGGGTCTTACGCCGTCTGGCCCTGACTGGGTGGTGGACTCCGGTGCTTCGTACCACACCACCCCTAACGTCGGTATCCTCTCTTCTACCCGCCCTTCCCGTCCCTCTGATCCTTCATCTATCGTTGTTGGGAATGGGACGACTCTTCCAGTCACCTCAGTTGGTGATTTGGGTTCGCCGGATTCGTTTCAGCTACGTGATGTTCTTGTTGCTCCTAACATCATTCAACATCTTCTTTCCGTTCGTCGTTTTACAACTGACAACCATGTTTCTCTTGAGTTTGATCCTTATGGTGTAACTGTGAAGGATCTTATTACTCGACTCAGTCTCTTTCGTTGTGATAGTACGGGTCCCCTATATACGATGCGTCTTCCCGCTTCCGCTCCGCCTCTTGCCCTGACTACGACAGCTTCTTCGACCATTTGGCATCGGCGGCTTGGCCACCCTGGTATTGATGCTATGTCGAAGTTGTCTGGTAGTTCAGCGATTCCGTGTACTCGGGACACTCATGAGTCTCTTTGCCATGCTTGTCAGTTGGGTCGCCACGTTCGACTTCCCTTTCCGCATTCTGTCACTCGTGTGGAGCACATCTTTGATTTGATTCATTGTGATCTTTGGACTTCACCTGTTCCCAGTGTTTCTGGATATAAGTATTACTTGGTGGTTCTTGATGATTTTTCGCACTATTCGTGGACTTTTCCCTTGCGACAGAAGTCTGATACGTTCGGCACTCTTTCTCACTTCTTTGCTTGGGTGTCCACCCAGTTTGAGCGCACGATCCGTGCGGTTCAGTGCGATAACGGGCGCGAGTTTGACAACTCTGCGTTCCGTGATTTTCTGCTTTCTCGCGGCGTTCAGTTGCGCATGTCTTGCCCATACACTTCCCCCCAGAACGGCAAGGCTGAGCGCATGATTCGAACCACCAACGATGTCATGCGCTCTCTGATGTTTCAGGCTTCTATCCCCGCTCGTTACTGGGCGGAGGCGCTTCACACCGCCACCTACCTCATTAATCGCCTTCCTACTAAGGCGATTAGTGCTCCCACCCCTCACTTTGCTTTGTTCGGCACCCCTCCTCTCTACGACCACCTTCGAGTGTTTGGGTGCACTTGCTACCCTAACCTTTCCGCCACAGCTTCCCATAAGCTTGCGCCTCGCTCGACTCGGTGTGTTTTCCTTGGGTACTCCCCAGACCACAAGGGGTACCGGTGCCTTGACCTTACCACCCGTCGTATCTTGATCTCCCGACACGTCGTCTTCGACGAGTCTTCCTTTCCTTTTTCCACCCCGTCTTCTGACTCCGTTGCTGAGTTGGATTCCTTCTTCTCCACTGACCCCGAGGCCGCTCCTGTACCGCGACCTTGTCTTTTACCTCTTGCAGGTTACCCTCCTGCTGCGCAACGTGCGGCACCAGCGTCCCTGACGCCGCCAGCTGCGCCACGCGCGGCCCCAGTGTCCCCGGTGTCGCCCGCTGTGCCACGCGCGGCCCCGACGACACCTGCTGCGCCACGCGCGGTACCGGTGTCCCCGACGTCCTCTGCTGCGCCACGCGCGGCCCCGACGACACCTGCTGTGCCACGCGCGGCCCCGACGACACCTGCTGCGCCACGCGCGGCCCGGACGACACCTGCTGCGCAGAGCGTAGCTTCGACGTCCCTGCCGACGCCTGCTGCGCCGAGCGCAGCCTCGGCGTCCTCGACACCAGCAGTTGCGCCGTGCGCGGCCCCAGCGTCTCCGACGACGTCCGCTGCGCCACGCGCGGCTCCTGCGTCTCCGACGTCCGCTGCGCCACGCGCGGCTCCTGCGTCTCCGACGTCCGCTGCGCCACGCGCGGCTCCTGCGTCTTCGACGACGTCTGCTGCGCCACGCGCGGCCCCAGCGTCTCCGACGTCCTCCGTCACGCCTCACGTGTCTACGACGCCCTCGACAGTGTCTTCGACGTCGTCAGCCGTACCACCTGCGGCCCCCGGACCGCGGTACGCCGATCCCGTTCTCGTCTATCATCGACGAGCGCGGGTTGGTGGACCGTCCTCTTCGCGCCCTGCGGACCAGGTGTACCACCCTCCGCTGCTTCACCGGGACCCTCGTCACGTTCACCCGATGGTGACTCGACGGGCTGCCGGCGTCCTTCGACCTGTGGAGCGCTTCTCCGGGGTTGTTCTCTCGTCCTCGACCCCTCCGGAGCCTGCCTTGTCCTCGTTACCCATCTCGCCTATCCCCTCTTCTGTCCGTAGCGCCCTCGCCGATCCTCATTGGCGTCGGGCTATGGAAGAAGAGTATGCAGCCCTACTTGCCAACCGTACCTGGGACCTGGTTCCCCGTCCCGCTCGTGGTAATGTTGTCACGGGCAAGTGGGTGTTCACGCATAAGCGGAGGGCGGATGGGTCTCTAGAGAGGTACAAGGCACGATGGGTGCTTCGCGGTTTCACGCAGCGTCCCGGCGTCGACTATGACGAGACCTTCAGCCCGGTGGTGAAGCCGGCGACAGTTCGTACCGTTCTGTCGCTGGCTCTGTCGCGTTCTTGGCCTGTCCACCAGCTGGACGTCAAGAATGCCTTTCTCCACGGGACGCTGACGGAGACGGTGTACTGTAGTCAGCCGACAGGATTTGTTGATTCAGCTTGTCCAGACATGGTCTGCCGGCTGAACAAGTCCCTGTACGGGCTGAAGCAGGCACCTCGGGCCTGGTACAGCCGGTTTGCCTCCTTCCTGGTCTCGCTCGGCTTCGTCGAGGCCAAGTCGGACACTTCGCTCTTCATCTACAGGCGTGAGGGTGACACCGTCTACCTCCTCCTGTACGTGGACGATATTGTCCTCACGGCGTCTAGCTCGGCTCTTCTTCAGCGCACGATCTCCGCTCTGCAGCGTGAGTTTGCGATGAAGGATCTCGGCCAGCTTCACCACTTCCTGGGCGTTGCGGTCGAGCACCGCCCGGGTGCTCTTTTCCTCCACCAGCGGCAGTACTGCCTGGATATCCTCGAGCGAGCGGGTATGGCTGATTGCAAGCCATGCTCCACTCCCGTGGACACCCAGGCAAAGGTGTCTTCGACCGATGGCGCTCCGGTAGCCGACCCCACCACTTACAGGAGTCTTGCTGGTGCACTGCAGTATCTCACCTTCACCAGGCCGGACATCTCCTACGCGGTTCAGCAGGTGTGTCTCCACATGCATGATCCGCGGGAGCCCCATCTCACGGCGGTGAAGCGGATCCTTCGGTACCTGCGTGGCACTCACGACTACGGTCTTCTTCTGCGGCGCGACTCTGCCTCCGAGCTGGTCGTCTACACCGACGCTGACTGGGCGGGCTGCCCGGATACCCGTCGGTCCACCTCTGGCTACGCCGTCTTCCTGGGCGGCAACCTCGTCTCCTGGTCCTCGAAGCGGCAGCACGTGATGTCCCGCTCGAGTGCCGAGGCGGAATACCGCGCCGTGGCAAACGGCGTGGCCGAGTCTTCCTGGCTTCAGCAGCTGCTTCAGGAGCTTCACTCTCCCCTTGCCCGGAGTACGTTGGTCTACTGCGACAACGTCAGCGCCGTCTACCTCTCCACCAACCCGGTGCAGCATCAGCGCACAAAGCACGTAGAGATCGATCTTCACTTTGTTCGTGAGCGGGTGGCTCTCGGGGAGGTGCGAGTCCTGCACGTACCGACGTCGTCGCAGTTCGCCGACATCTTCACCAAGGGACTTCCTTCGACGGTGTTCACCGAGTTTCGGTCCAGTCTCAACATCTGCCGTGGCTAGATGTTGGGACTGCGGGGGGGTGTTAGACTGCATGTATAGGGGGTAGGGGTATTTTAGTCTTTTGATATTAGGGTTGCTTAACCCTTAAGCTGTATCCCCTATATATGTAACCCATTGACAGGTGTTAATTGAGATTACTTTTTCCCTAATCTAATTGTTTTCCTTTTTTTCATTGTAAAACTAAACAGAACGTAGTGTTTCATCATACGCATAGTGAACATCAATTGGGAAACTTGTTAGAAAAATTGCTTTCTCATTTTGCTTTCTTTCAGGGAGAATTTGCGGTTTGTATCCACTTGGCTTGTGTTGAGGGACAGTTTTTTTTTGAATTTTTGACACTTGGTGAGTCGATGTGTTGATCTGAATTTAAAAGCGGAGGAGCTAGCACTTCTCACAAATCGTTTATCAAAAACATTGCAAAATGTGAGAACTAGGATGAGGGGAAGTGGTGGCTCCCAAAGATGCTTTGAATGTGGTGAATCAGGACATTTTCGTGCAAATTGACCTAACTTTTCAATTTCTACTTCCCGGGATGAAAAGACAGCAAGGTCCAAGGCCTCCTCCAATAACAATAGCAAGAAAATGATAGGGTTTGTGAACCGCAAAGTGGTGCACCCTGTCCTGTCTGCACTTGAATAGATCAACATAAGCGATGTGGACACCAAAGTGATAATGATGAAGACACTTCGCCCAAGAACAACAACAAAAACAGACATTGGCAAGTTTGTGTCTCAAGGAAAGCAACTCAAGCTCAAGCACAATAGAAGAGGGACTGAACAGCGACAATGGCGAGATAAATCCCTCCTACGAAGATCTTTCTAATGCTGTTTGTCACCTTGGCACTCTTCTTGAGAAAAGGGACAAGAAACTTAGAAAGTGATATGCTAAAATTGACTCACTAGAATATGAAATTGAGCGTTTGAAAACTTTGGTTGCTAGTGATGATTCTTGTTCTTCTTGTGAGCTAATTTATGATCAACTGTCTTAAAGATGTGCATGCCTCTACACTTAATCAACTTGATTTTGAAACTAAAAAGAACAAAGATCTTGCTGTATCTATTGAGAAAAATATGATAGATGCTAACTGTTCTACCGATGACCTGCACTGTTCTATCTACCATGATTTGAATACCAAGTTGCATAATGCTAAAATAGAAATATTTGCCTTAAACAATGCTTTGCACACACATTAGGTTCATACTTGTTCTAATTGTAAATAATAAAAACATCATGTGGAAATTGCCTAGAGTTGCCTAAAAACTTGATGACATGCATAGCACACTAGAGCGATTTTGTAGTGGGAATAGTAAACTAAACTTGCTTCATAATTCATGTAAGTCTAGGAATTATAAAACTTGTTTACGTTTTGGCTTATAAACCTGTTGGATTTTCCCATCTTTCGTGTGCTTTTCCTGCTGGACATCGTGTGACTCAGTACTGGATTGCTAAATGTCTTCTTACTAACCCTAGTATTCAGTCATTGACGTGTTTTGCTGTTGTGTTGGTCACACACTTGAGGAAGGAGAACATTGGGCTTGTGGATTCAGTATGCTCACGTCAAATGACTGGTAACAAAGAATGATTCTCCTCCTCACTTATGTGTCACATGTGGAATATGTTACTTTACCGATAATTCTTCAACTTCTGTCATTGCTAAGAGCTCGGTTAGGGTTAATAATCACTACACTTTAAAAGATGTGGCACTTGTTGAAAACTTCAAATACAACTTGCTTTCTGCTTCACAATTCCTAGATGAAAATTTAGAGTTTAGTTTCACTGAAAATAGTGGTAAAGTTGTAGACTTGAAAGGTGAGCTTATCTTCAAAGCTGATTTTGATATGTCATCTCTAAGTATAGGTGTCTAGTTGCCAATGATTCAAAGGATTTATATTTTTGACATCGTAGACATGATCACGTAGGTTTTGATCACCTAACACGTGTTAGTTGTCTGGATCGCATACATGGGGTGCCTAAGCTTAAGGAAGGCAAATATATTGTGTGCTATTTTTGTAGACATGCTATGATGGCGGCATGTACATACGCTCCACTCACAATGACCATGACAATAGAACCGGGGCAACTCCTACATATTGATACTATTGGTCCTTCACGTGTTCAATCATTTGGAGGTAAATGGTATGTACTTGTTATTGTTGATGATTATTCTAGATACTCTTGAGTTTTCTTCATGGCATCTAAGAATGAAGCTTTTAGTCACTTTAAAAGTTTATTTTTTAGAATATCACTGGATCACCTAGGATCTTTAAAAGCCATTAGAAGTGAGAATGGAACCAAGTTTAAAAATTAATCGTGTGATCACTTTTATACTGAAAAAGGAATAGATCATCAATTATCTTCACCATATGTGTCTCAACAAAATGGTGTAGAAAGAAAAAACAAATTAGTTGAGATGACTAGTACTATGCTTGACGAATATCAATCTCATAGAAAATTTTGGGCAGATGCGGTTGCAACAGCTTGTTATGTCTCAAATTGAGTTCTCTTGAGAGTCAAGCTAGGAAAACATCGTATGAGCTTCGGTTTGAACATAGGACTAGTGTCACACTTTAGAGTCTTTGGTTTCAAGTGTTTTATAAATAAACATGGTAATCTTGATAAGTTGGAAGCTAAATCTGTTCATGCCATGTTTCTTGGTTATCTATCTCACACCAGGGGCTACCGTGTGTTTTTGCTTGATACTAACAAAATTATAGAGACTTGTGAGGTTTCTTTTGACTAAGATAGCCCAAATACTAGTTCTAACATTGCAGGTCTAGGTGCATATCCTCGGTTGAAGAACATTTTTATCGAAGAAGAAAATGAGGTGGATCTGCTGACTGAAAATTCAGAAGCTAAAGATGCCTTTTCAGCTCCTATTTTTGATTCACAACCAGCTCCAAACGTCTAATACAGTTGGTCCTGATCATTCACAAGTCACAAGCTATTCGATTGATGATGAACATGAAGAAGAAGAAGCTTGTGACATCTATACTCCTTTCGACATCTGCAAAATACACACTCCACAACAGATTATTGGAAGCTTGCACGTAAGAGTGGCACGGTAAAGGTTCTTTGATTCAAACTCACGCTTATTCTGCTTTGTTGCTTCTATTAATTGAGCCCAAAAGTGTATCACACACACTCACTAATGAATTTTGGATCATTGCCATGGAAGAATATTTAGAAAATTTTGAAAGAAATAAAGTTTGGAAACTTGTACCTCCATCTCACAATTTGATACGAACTAAATGGGTGTTTAATAATAAACAGAGGATGGGGTTGTGGTTAGGAATAAAGATAGATTGGTTGTTCAAGGTTTCACACAAATAGAGAGTTTAGACTTTGATGAAACTTTTTCTCCTGTTGCTAGATTAGAGGCTATAAGAACTTTGCTAGAATATGCTGCATGTAAAGGTTTTAAGTTGTATCAAATGGATGTTAAAAGTGCTTTTCTTAATGGCTACATAGATGAGGAGGTTTATGTCACGCAACCACCGGGTTTTGAAAATTCAGGTTTCCAAATCATATTTACAAACTGTACAAAGCCTTGTATGGTCTCAAACGAACCCCTAGAGCATGGTATGATTAGCTTAAAGCATTCTTACTTGACAGAAGGTTTACCATGGGAAAGGTGGATAGAACTCTTTTTGTACATAAGCGTGATAATGACTCACTATTTATCCAAGTGTATGTGGATGATATTATCTTTGGATGTACATCTCATGATCTTGTATCCAAGTTTTCAACTATGATGATTTCAAAATTTGAGATGCCTATGATAGGAGATCTCATGTACTTTTTGGGGCTACAAATCAAGCAAACCAAGGAGGGAGCCTTTGTTCATAAAACAATGTATACAAAATACCTCCTTTGGCACTTCAACATAGAAAAGAACGAGCCTATTCCGACATCAATAGAAGCAAAAACAATACTTGAACTTGATGAAGATGGAGAACCCATGGACCAAAATGAATATAGAAGCATTAAGACCGGATATACAATCCAACATATGTCTATGTGCACAATTCCAATCTTCCCCATGTGCATCACATATTTAAGCCTTCAAAAGGATACTAGGGTACTTACATGGAACCAAAGGATTTGGTGTTTTTATTCCTTCTTCTTCAACCGTTACTTTGAGAGTTTTTTGGATGCTGGTTTTGGGGTTGTAGGATTGATAGGAAATGTACATCGGGTGCTTGTCATTTCTTGAGTAACTCACTTGTTACTTGGTCCTCTAGAAACACAAAGTTTAGTTGCACAGTCCACTGCCGAATCTGAATATGTAGCTGCTGCTAGCGCTTGTTCTAAATTTTTTTGGATTGTTCAAACACTTAAGGACTGGGATTGATTTATATTGTGTCTCGCTGTTTTCTGATAAAACTAGTGCTCTTTGCATTGCTAAAAACCCCGTGCAACCCTCTAGAACTAATCAAATCGATATTATGTATCACTTTCTTCATGATAATATTGAAAAAGGAAATATTGTGCTTCACTATATAGATACCGAACAACAGTTGGCTGATATTTTCACAAAACCTCTAGACTTCACATGTTTTTCTTATATTCGAGGTGAACTAGGGGTTTGCACCATCATGGCTTGAATTGAGGGGGAGTTTTGATATCTGGGAAGTCTATGTGTGAACCTAGATTTAAAATTAATATGCATATGGTGTTTCATGCATGTATGACTTTGTAATTCCTTGGGCACACTGAAAGTTCTTACTACATTCACTCATGCATACACATTTTGTAGTTTTGTCGTAATTAGCAATTGAAATAAATACATGCACTAAATCTGGCCGTTATTAAACTTTCTTGCTGTTTTAGACTTGTTGCATGATCATGATATGGATGCATTGCACTTCTTATTTCGAGATTTCTTATTATTGCACTTAGATATGAACTTGAAAGGAGTTGTGTATGACTAAAACCATGTTCTTAAGCTTCTGATTGTCCATTGACGTAGGCTTGGCTTGGTTGGTTAGTATAGGACTGATGGTTCATATAATCTCTTGCTGCATACAATTTTTATTTTTATACTGAAAGATAATGAAAAATATGTGAAATCCCACAACATTCAACAAGTTTAGGGCAGTTCAAACTGGGAGGAATTAAAATTTTCAAATCAAATGGGTGTGAGATCAGGTTAAATCTGAAATTCAAATATAGCATATTGAAAATCACAATCTGATCTCACATTTGAACTCCGCATCTCTTAATTAGGCAGGCTACCAAATTTCACAAATGGAGCTAATTTGTTATTATAATTTAAAAATACATAAAGTGAAATCCAAATCCGGACTTAACTTCCAAATTCAACTTGGTCAATTTCCAAATCTGAGTGCACCTTTGGGATCAAAATATTCCATTTAGTCTACCTACGAATTTGCAGCACTTATGGACCAGCTTTACTATTTTATTTGGAAGGTTGAAGTTAATTAAGGTAGGGGCAGTGGATCCCACCTGTCTGCTTGGACTTGAGCAAAGCAAAACCGATTCTCTTCTTTTCTTCCAGTGCACCAGCAGCAAGTATGCAAGGTCACCAGCTCCTGCTTCCATGGATAAGGAGGTGGACTGTGGGCCCCATCTGTTAGCCACAAGCTCACTAAACCAATTCCGTTCTTCTCTCTAGGGTGCCAGCATATTGGTGATGAGGACATCACAACAGTGGATACTCACATTTATATACAAGGACCAATCACAAGAGCACGAGTACGGTTACTAAATCAGCAGGTGAACTCGTTCCTAACTTCCTACCCATGTGAGTTTGAGAATGGATTGCTATTTAATGATTTAATTGTTATTAGGAACCACAGACATGATCAACAAGTAAAGGGAGGAGGGTTTGAGGACGTGGAGAACCAGATGGGACGTCCACAAGTTGATGGAGACAGTCGCCAACTCGGACTCGAGTTCAACTCGGAGTCCAGGAGCAGTCCATCTTAAAACGGACGGCCAGGATGCATACGGACTCTGTTTTCGACGTTCTACATATGCATGGAAAGGTGAGAAGATAAACTTTCCAATGGTTCTAGTCCCACATTAAAATTCGCCAGGAGTCATTGGAAATTGTCGAAACAAGTCGAATTCAAAGTTATGTCCGGTGCTGCACCACCATATTGGGCTTTTGGGCCTTGTATCCCGTATGAGTCCATTAGGGACGCGTCTAAGAGTCTTATGGCCGAACCCTAGCCTTTAAATACTGTAGCTGCCAGCCAAATTCGGTGGATTTTGCTTAGATTAAACAATTTCACCGTTCTACGGTTTGTGAGACCCCAATTTCACAATTTCAAATTGCATCTTCATCGATCTTGCTTGTGTTCTCGGTTGCACCTGCAGGGATAGCCTTCTTGCCGAGGTCAAGCATGTGAATTACGGTTGATAACCAACGGAGCAGGGGTGTAGTGATTGTAGGGGTATTCGGATCTGCTCGAGTGCCTCAGATCATCAACGTCGAGATCTCCACTTCAATCGACTTACCTTTCGGAAGATCAGGCCTAAACTACTCATCAATTGGTATCAGATTTCGGGTTGCCCGTGAGGTACTTTGATTTCCCACTAGATTAGTTTTTGTTTTTCATACCTTGAGTCCACAGAAAAAGCCATAAAAAATATATCATGTTTACCAATTACTAGACCATAGTGCCTGCAAGTTTCGTTTTTCAGTTTGCATTGTTGAGTTTGTATTCGTGTGGTCGAGTCTTGTTGCTGATTTAGCTTTGTGTTTTTGGGTCGTAGTTTTCGTTTTTCTTCCTTGTTTTTCTTGCTGTTCACCTATTCCACAATCCCTAAATAACAAACCGATCCACCAAGATCATCGGTTTGCCCTAGCTAGCCGCCTTGCGTGAACTCCTGCATCGCCAGCTCTAGAACAGGTGACAAACCATTGTGTCAGTACTCCTTGATTCATCACACAATATCCCATCAGTCGTGTTGCTAAATTCTAATTGTTTTTCACATCCTATTGCGAGATCTTTTTCGAAACCGAGTTTGAATCAACATAAAAAACAGTAACTCGGGTAGCCTACCTTAAAACGGCCATAACTTTTGCATACGAACTCAAAATCGGGTGATTTTTTTTTTCAAATTGATCTACTCGAAATTTTACAACCAATTTTCCACTGCGTAGCCATGTTCTTCGAAATTTGTTTGGCCGAATTCCCCTCAGAATATAGACTATCTGGCCTCTGAAGTTTCAGCCCAAATTTTAAAGAATCTTACTGATTTCCTATAGGCCACATCTTACATCCAATTGAGCTGAAAAGTTGTGTGCCTCCTATTTTCGTGCTCTCGAGTAAACAAAAAATATCAGAAAAAATATTAAAAAAAGAAAAAAATGGTGAGGAGAGCACAGATATTAAATCATTGACAGCACACACTTGAAACAGTTGGCCTATACACTTGTGCTGTACTTGTTGGTTATATCTTCCTGATCTTCTATTTGCTTTTCTTCTGCCTTGTGTTGTGCTAGGAATAGAATACTTGTTAACCATCAACAGTTCCTACATTGAATACTTATTCAACTTTGTTTTGCTGTTAACGATTTGTGCTTATTAGCCACCATATTGTGCCATCCAAGCTCCACTTTTCTTCTTGAGCAGAACATGTACCTTTGCAATCACTCCACGCTTCATTGGTTCTCACCGTCCATCGTTTACCACCTGCTGTGTCGGTAAAGAACACTTGTAAGAACGTGGTAAGACGCTTGAGAGAGAGATTTTTTCCTTTCTTCCACTTTTAACATTGCCACTACCCTTTGTAGTTGATAGGGACAACATCTTTTTGTTGTCTTTTATTTACTACTAATAATGGCAGAAGATAAAAGGGATGATGAATGTGTTCAACATGCTGAGTTGCGTGACATGATGAGGGAAATGACAGAATGTTCACCAAAACCCACGCATCAACAGCGGCGTCATTGACGACCATGAATCGCCAACTTGCTGATCTTGTTGTTCGGATGGATACTCTTGAGGCGCGGCTGCCTCTCGCTGAAGAACGTGAAGACGATGCTTATAATGTGGAAGATCATAACAATCAATCACGACTTCCACTTTATCTACGAGGTATGGGAGGTAATAATTGTTATAATTACAATGATCGTCATAACAATTTTAATCGCCCTCTTGATGATCCTTTTGCTAAAGTCAAATTTACTATACC
This sequence comes from Neostapfia colusana, assembly GCA_030760725.1. NCBI lineage: Eukaryota > Viridiplantae > Streptophyta > Magnoliopsida > Poales > Poaceae > Neostapfia > Neostapfia colusana. The sequence goes on along the minus strand of JASWHV010000007.1, from coordinate 93,265,254 downwards.
CTCTTTTTCTGGTGCTTATGATGCTGAGGCATATCTTGATTGGGAGATGACAGTAGAGCAGAAATTTAATGCCCACATTGTTCCCAAACAACATAGAGTTCGTAAAGCCACTAGTGAGTTTAAGGATTTTGCTATCATATGATGGAATGAACTTGTTAAAACTAGAATTGATCCTCCAATATGGGTTAGATTAAAGGAAGCTATGCGTGTTCATTTTGTTTCGTCTTCTTTTCAGAGGGAACTTTGCAAAAAATTGCAGCGCTTATACCAAGGTAACATGTCCGTAGAGGAGTATTATCAAGAGTTACAAAAGGGTATGTTGCGCTGTGGGGTGGTAGAGGACTGTGACATCCGGTTCCGAAAACAGAACCAAGTGAATGCATATGTGTTCCCAGGATGTTCATCACACATACACATATAATCCACAAACTGAATTCAGAATATAACCACGAATAAATAGTGTTTAAGTACTTTATTACATCGACTCATTGTCTCACTCATGAATCTCTAACTTATTCTTGCAGCGGAAGTCTCTAAACGACAGCAGAAATAACTAAACAGCAGCAGGCTCCATCTTCAACTCCACAGGCATGTTGACGGTAGTTCGCACGCCTAGTACTCCACATGGTCCTCGAAGTACTCTTCTCCTGTTGCTGATGTTTATGTGATAATGCAAGGGTGAGTACATGTCGCACTCAGCGAGTGCGGGAAAAGTATGACATGTAGCTTACAACAAGGTAGGAATAAAAAGGGCTCATTGCAGCAAGCAAATTTTATTTCACAACATGATAAAAACAATAACTATTTCTAAGTGATATTTATCCCAACATGACCAAGTAATTTAGCATCATTTTCTCCATCATAATTCACCATTTATCAAGTCTCAGCCAGCCATTAACCTTTCTCAAGTTCTTATCATACTCATAAACATTCATAACCGTCTCATATTCATATAACCAAACCAAACTCATTTGCATGACTCAAAGCAGTCCCAAAACCAATCCCAATGACCATACCATAACCATACCGAACATCCATCCCATGTTTTCCCTCTAATCATGTGAGTTGGCCAGGTGCTTGTGACTGGAAGCACGGCTATCATGATAGTTTTACACTCTACAGAGGTGGCACCACTTTACCCACAAGTTTGTGATTTCATCATCCGTCAGCGACTGTAGAACCTCCATTATACCAGTACACAACTGTCAGTGTATGTCCAAGAGATCACAAAATAGCCTTTACAAAGGGGCTACTAGACGTATGGACTCACTGAGGTTTCACCGGCAGGCTCGAATCACCATTCTCCCACCCACGGGCCCCCTCTTGTGCCATGCAGTTCCCAGGGCAGTCCCTCTCGACTCCCCTTCCCCGAGCCATCCACAGTCTATAACAAGCTAGCAACACACCTAATTAGTCAGCTAAGCCGCATCCATATTTGGCCTTGTGGTGGCACTGTTTTCCTGGCATGTGCTGGCATGAACCGATCCTTAGATCTACAGCAAGTAAACCACCATCTCATTCAGCAACATCCACGAACCAAGCTTGCCTAGATCTCCCCCGATTCCATGCTCATTAACATCATAAAGTTCTCATCATCATTATTCATATGAGTGCAGTAGCTAACCATGTTTTCATTCAGCTTCCCGTATCCCGTGGATTAAGCGAAGCAAAAAGGAAAAACGACCATACCCAACTCATCAACTTTCCCGGCGACAAGGATGGTTAACAAAACTAGTAAATTCCTATAAAAGGGTTTCCCATAAGGTTGACTCAAGCATAAGAGTTTTCGCAAATAAAACAGTTTCAAAACATGGGATCAATATAGTCAAGGGGCACTTGCCTTGCTCCCGTGGCTCTTGTTGCTCAAGCATCTCGAAGTCTTGGTGCTGTAGTTCTTCATAGATGGCTTCCTGAGCTTGTCCTTCTACTCACGACCATGCACATGCAAAATTTACAGCAATCAAACATCATACACAAACTTTATTCAAGATGCAATGGTGTAGATGAATGCAAATCCTATGGTGCTGTTTTATTAAACCAGTTTGTACGTGTTCTTGCATGTTTTAATGGGCTTTCATGGGGTTTTATGATGAACAAGGGTGTAGGGATGAAGTGTGGACGTGGTGATGATCTTGACTCAAGAACTAGATCAATTCCACCATAAAAAACCGATCAAAACGTAATCTGTCCACACGAAAAAGTTCTGTTCGAAGGGAGCGAAGAAACGGATGTGTAGAAACAGCGACGACATCGTAAGATGGGTAACGAAGACCTACCTCACTTCCCTTATGATCATCGGCTCTTTTCCAGCAACAGCGAGGCGTGACGGGGCTCGTCGGCGGGCTCACCGGCGACTGAACTCCGGCGAGGGTGGGGGGGGGGTGTCCAACTCGGCGAGTTGGGGCCTAGGGCCTCCAAGTCGTCGACTTGGGAGGGGGAAAAAGGAAAGGGGTTATGGCCAAGTGGGTTTAGGGTTCTATTTATAAGGGGAGGGAAGAATCCTACTCCAATTGGAGCTCAAATAAGAGTCATATTCAATTTGTTTTGGATCTTAACAAATGTATCTTTTTAGTTATGTGCGGCAGACTTGGGGATTTTATCCCCCCCCCCCAAATGTGGGGAAAATTTGGCGAAATTGTGTCGGTACCCTCAGTACCGGGTACCCCCCTGCACAGGAGGAAAAACCCGCCTAAGGACCTCGCCCCCTCCGCAGGGTGAGCTCCGAAGGCGCCACGTGTCCAGCGGGGCCAGGCCTCCCTTATCCTCAGGGGCGAGCTCCGAGGGCGCCACATGTCCAGCGGGGCTGGGCCTCCCTTCTCCTCAGAGGCGAGCTCCGAGGGTGCCACGTGTCCAGTGGGGTCGGGCCTTCCTTCTCCTCAGAGGCAAGCTCCGAGGGTGCCACGTGTCCAGCGGGGCCGGACCTCCCTTCTCCTCAGGGGCGAGCTCCGATGGCGCCACGTGTCTAGTGGGGCTGGGCCTCCCTTCTCCTCAGGGGCGAGAGGCGCCACATGTCCAGCGGGGCCGGGCCTCCCTTCTCCTCAGAGGCGAGCTCCGAGGGCGCCACGTGTGCAGCGGGGCCGGACCTCCCCTCTCCTCAGAGGCGAGCTCCGAGGGTGCCACGTGTCCACCGGGGCCGGACCTCCCCTCTCCTCAGAGGCGAGCTCCGAGGGCACCACGTGTCTAGCGCGGCCGGACCTCCCCTCTCCTCAAAGGTGAGCTCCGAGGGCGCCACGTGTCCAGCGAGGCTGGGGGAAGTGTCGACAGCGCACTTCGACAGATTAGAATTGGCTCATTTCAGCTATCTTTTTCCCATTCCCTATCATTTTTATGATTCTTTCTCCATTTCTATGGTTCTTTCCTCCATTTATACGGTTCTTTTCTCCATTTCTACTTCTTTTATAATGTTTCTCTATATAAAAAATGTATGCAATGCATGGAAATGAATTTGAGGGTGTTACAAGGACATGGATGATAAAATGGCTCGTTTTTATGGGGGGTTGAGGTGTGAAATTCAGGACATTGTTGATTATAAGTAATATGATACTGTTAACAGATTATTTTAGCTAGCTATGTTGGCAGAAAAAGAATTGCAGGGCCGCCAACAGCAGCAGCAACAACGCACGAGAAACACCTTCACACCGCGTTCGACATCTACACCATCCAAAACAGCACCATCTTCGAGTTTTCGTACAGCCACTACACCATCCAATGGTGGCCAACAAACTTCACCTACTGCTCCATTTCCTCGCGTGCCGGAGGGCAGCAAGATGACACCATTCAAGCCTACGTCTTTCACTCCTTCCATGAATCGAACTTCTGATATTAAGTGTCACCGCTGCCAGGGAGTTGGTCATGTGATGAAAGATTGCCCTAGCAAACGAGCATACATAGCACGAGATGATGGCGGGTATGATAGTACTTAAGATGTTGAAGATGAATATTCTCTTGCTACTAACGTTGCAGGACCAAAAGATGACCACTATAGCACAGATGAAGAGGTACTTGGTACTGCAGCAACGGAAAATTATAGAAGCATAATTGTGCAGCGTGCTTTGAGCTCCAAAGTTGAGGCGGATGACAAGCTACAACGACACAATCTTTTTCACACATTTCTCATCGTCAAGGACTGCCGTGTGCACACTATAATTGATGGAGGCAGCTGCAATAACTTGGTGAACACGGATGTGGTCAAGAAACTTGGGTTGACAACAAGAGCACACCCTCATCCATGCCACATTTAGTGGTTCAACAACAGCGGTAAGGTTAGGGTAACACAAATAGCGAGAGTACATTTTTCGATTGGTTCTTACCATGATTTTGCCAATTTTGATGTCGTACCTATGGATGCTTGCTCTCTTTTGTTGGGACGTCCTTGGTTTTTGATACAAATGCTATTCATCATGGTAGAACTAATAAATATACTCTGATGCATAAAGGAAAGAAAATCACTTTACTTCCTATGACTCCTGCTGATATTGTGCATTTGGAGAAAAATAAAACACATGATGATAAGGCAACAAAATCACTAGACTCTGAAAAACAACAAGTAATTAAGTTAAAATCACCTTCGTTGCTCACAACTAAATCTGACCTTGCTGATTTATTTAATACCAAGGGGATGTACTATGCTTTAGTATGCAAAGAAGCCATGTTTTCGCTTTATGAAGTGTCCATTGCATTGCCCCCTGCTGTTGCTAACCTTTTGCAGGATTTTGCGGATGTGTTTTCCCTCGAGATACCCCCTTGATTACCACCTATGAGGGGCATTGAACATAAGATCAACTTGATTCCAGCGGCAAGTTTGCCAAATCGTGCGGCGTACAGGGCGAATCTGGAAGAGACAAGAGAAATTCAGCGACAAATTCAAGAACTTTGAACCGCGGGTATATTCGTGAAAGCCTTAGTCCTTGTTCTGTTCCTGTTCTTTTGGTTCCTAAGAAAGATGGTAGCTGGCGCATGTGTGTTGATTGTAGAGCGATTAATAACATCACCATTCGATATCGTTACCCTATTCCTCGCTTAGATGACATGCTTGGTGAATTGAGTGGTGCTATTATTTTCACAAAAATTGACTTGCGTAGTGGTTACCACCAAATTAGAATGGCACTAGGAGATGAATGGAAAACTGCATTTAAAACCAAGTTTGGACACCATTCGATATCATTACCCTATTCCTCGCTTAGATGACATGCTTGGTGAATTGAGTGGTGCTATTATTTTCAGAAAAATTGACTTGCGTAGTGGTTACCGCCAAATTAGAATGGCACTAGGAGATGAATGGAAAACTGCATTTAAAACCAAGTTTGGACCTTATGAGTGCTTAGTCATGCCTTTTGGTTTAACTAATGCACATAGCACTTTTATGCGATTAATGAACGAGGTTTTACGTGCTTTTATTGGAAAATTTGTGGTGGTTTACTTCGATGATATTCTCATTTACAGCAAGTCGTATGACAAACATCTTAATCATTTACGTGCTGTTTTCAGTGTCTTGAGAGATGCACGTTTGTTTGGTAACCTCGAAAAGTGCGTCTTTTGCACCAATCGAGTTTCGTTTCTTGGATATGTCGTTTCATCGCAGGGAATTGAGATGGATGAGGCAAAAATTGTGGCGATCACTAGCTGGCCAACTCCATCAACCGTCACACAGGTGCGTAGTTTTCTTGGTATTGCAGGTTTTTATCGACGCTTTGTGCGAGATTTCAGCACCATTGCAGCACCCCTCCATGAACTGACGAAGAAGGGAGTGCAGTTTCGATGGGGCGAACAGCAGCAACAAGCTTTTGATGTTCTCAAATCAAAGCTTACACAAGCACCATTGCTACAACTTCCTGATTTTGACAAGACATTTGAGCTAGAATGTGATGTAAACGGCATTGGTATTGGAGGTGTTCTCATACAAGGAGGTAAACCCATTGCATTCTTTAGTGAAAAATTGCATGGTCCTTCTCTGAATTATTCTACTTATGATAAGCAATTGTATGCCTTAGTGCGAGTTCTATAAACATGGCAACATTACCTTTGGTCTAAGGAGTTCGTCATACATTCGATCATGAATCTTTGAAGTATCTTAAGTGTCAAACCATTCTGAATAAACGACATGCTAAATGGATTGAGTTCATAGAATTGTTTCCATATATCATTAAGCATAAGAAAGGGAAGGAGAATGTTATTGCAGATGCATTATCTAGACGTTACACCATGCTGTTCCAACTTGATCATAAAATATTTGGTTTGGAAACAATAAAAGGATTATATCCTACTGATTTGGACATCAAAGATGCCTTTAAAAATTATAGAGAAGGGAGAACTTGGAATAAATTTATACTACGGGAGGGCCTCCTCTATCGTGCTAACAAGGTATGTGTTCCTGCTAGTTCGGTTTGCCTATTACTTTTGCAGGAAGCACATGGAGGAGGTTTGATGTGACATTTTGGAGTGAAGAAAACTGAGGACGTGCTGGCCACACACTTCTTTTGGCCAAAGATGAGACGTGATGTCGAGCTCTACGTGTCACGATGCACTAGTTGCAATAAAGCTAAGTCTCGACTTAACCCACATGGTCTTTATATGCCTCTTCCTGTTCCTAGTGTACCTTGGCAGGATATTTCCATAGATTTTGTTTTGGGATTGCCTAGGACTAAGAGGGGGAGGGATAGTATTTTTGTGGTTGTTGATCGTTTCTCCAAAATGGCACATTTTATACCTTGTCATAAGAATGATAATGCCTCACACATTGCTGATTTGTTTATGACAGAAATTATTCGTTTACATGGTGTGCCAAATACCATTGTTTCTGATCGTGATGCAAAAATTTTAAGTCATTTTTGGAGAACTTTGTGGTATAAATTGGGAACCAAGCTGCTGTTTTCAACCACATGTCACCCATAAACCGATGGACAAAATGAGGTAGTAAATCGTACTCTATCCACTATGTTGCGGGCTGTTTTAAAAACAAATTTAAAGGGTTGGGAGGATTGTTTACCGCTTATAGAATTTGCTTACAACAGGTCAGTTCACTCTACTACAAAGGTAAGCCCATTCCAGGTAGTGTATGGTTTCAATCTCCGTGCTCCTATTGATTTATTACCTTTGTCTCCTTTTGAAACTATAAATTTGGATGCTACACAACGGTCTGAATTCATTCTTAAGATGCATGAAACTACAAAGAAAAATGTTGAAAGGATGAATGAGAAGTATAGAATTTCTGGTAGTAAAGGTAGAAAAAAGTAAAACTTGAACCAGGGGACTTGGTATGGCTACATTTGAGAAAATAACGATTCCCTCACTTGAGAAAATCTAAACTTATGCCACGAGCTGCTGGTCCTTTTAAGATTGTTGAAAAGATCAATGACAATGCATATAAGCTTGAGTTGCCTCCCAATTTTGGGGTTAGTCCCACATTTAACATTTCAAATTTATGACCATACTTGGGAGAAGAAGATGATCTTGATCGAGGACGACTCTGATTCAAAAGGGGGAGGATGATGAGGACATCATAACAGTGGATACTCACATTGATATACAAGGACCAATCACAAGAGCACGAGCACGGTTACTAAATCAGCAGGTGAACTCGTTCCTAACTTCCTACCCATGTGAATTTGAGAATGGATTGCTATTTAATGATTTAATTGTTATTAGGAACCATGGACATGATCAAGTAAAGGGAGGAGGGTTTGGGGACGTCGAGAACCAGATGGGACATCCACAAGTTGATGGAAACAGTCGCCAACTCGGACTCGAGTTTAACTCGGAGTCCAGGAGCAGTCCATCTTAAAACAGACGCCCAGGGTGCATACAAACTCTGTTTTCGATGTTCTACATATGCATGGAAAGATGAGAAGATAAACTTTCCAATGGTTCTTGTCCCACATTAAAATTCGCCCAGAGTCGTTGGGAATTGTCGAAACAATTCGAATTCAGAGTTATGTCCGGTGCTGCACCACCGTATTGGGCTTTTGGGCCTTGTATCCCGTATGAGTCCATTAGGGACGCGTCTAATGGTCTTATGGCCGAACCCTAGCCTTTAAATACTGTAGCCGCCAGCCAAATTCAGTGGGTTTTGCTTAGATTAAACAATTTTGCCGTTCTACGGTTTGTGAGACCCCAATTTCGCAATTTCAGATTGCATCTTCATCGTTCTTGCTTGTGTTCTCGGTTGCACCTGCAGAGATAGCCTTTTTAGCGAGGTCAAGCATGTGAATCACGGTTGATAACCAATGGAGCAGGGGTGTAGTGATTGCAGGGGTATTCGGGTCTGCTCGAGTGCCTCGGATCATCAACGTCGAGATCTCCACTTCAATCGACCTACCTTTCAGAAGATCGGGCCTAAACTACTCATCAATTGGGCAGACAGGCAAGCAGCTTGACACCTTCTTCTCTCCCAGGGTGTCAACACATTGGGAAGGTAGACAAGCAGATTGCCACCTTCTTCTCTCCCAGGGCGCCAACATATTGGGCTGGTAGGCAGGCAACTTGATACATAGCTGTTTCCTTCTCCATATATATAGTCCACCATTGCTCAACCATATGCACCTCATCAAAGTGGAGAAAGTTTTGCTTCTCTCGATCTCCCTCTGTGCTGTTTCTTCTCCTGCAGAAAAAGAGCAGCACTGCCATTCTCAAATTTTCCCACCGCGCCGGCAGACCTATCACCTCCTCACGGCGCTTCCAACTGAGAAAAGATGTGCCTGCACCTCCTCTACGTACTCCTCCTTTTTGTTCATCGAGTTGTTCACCATAGTGGACGTATTTCCTTTTTCTCCACAGGGATACGTAGCTTCTTCTCTGGTTACAGAGCAAACCTTGCTGGATTTTTCTCGCTACCATCAAACACCACGGACTTCTTCGTCACCCGACTTCTTGCTGCATATCAGCCCCGGCAGAGGCCATCGAGCCAAGCATGAGCTTCTACCTCACCCCCTCGACGCAAGTCAAGGAGTTTTTCCTGCACCGAGGGAATTCTTCTTCATCGTCTCCATTTGGAACGCCCCAGCGCCTCAACGTCGCCAGATGCTATCTAGACTTTTCCCGCCCTACCGTGCTGCCAAAAAGGTTGGCTATGTTCCTCTCCTTCTTTTCCTCAAGCTGAAAGCCTTACCATAGTATCTACTAGTCGAGTTTCAGTTTTCCACCGGCGGTCCCCATGAAACACAAACTTTTACATGGAAATTCATCACATAGACTTGATGAAATCTTAATCCTAGTTTTTTCTGGCTGTCGCCCTTTTCCGACGTTTTCCACCCAAACTTGGTCCAGTTTTGGGTTCATGTTTTAGCGGTGCTCTGTGGCAACATGTCGAGGCTAATAACCCTAGGGTGAGCAAGTTCACCATCTCCAACGAGCTCACAGCCGTTGCCATCATCGCCAGTCCTGTTCTGGTCACCGCCAAGCGTAGTGGGATTGCCCAACGTGTGTTACAAGGTCCAGGGATCATTTTTCACTTTACACCGCAGCCTATTGTCGGCCGACGAAGCGGGAATGGTCGAACGCTGCTGCTGACCAGCCGCCTGATTCATGTGTCGAGGGGTTGAAGATGAACCTGACCTGTGGACCCCACTTGTAAACCACAGCGAAAGAGTACCAAGATCCTCTGTGGCGCCGGATCTTTTGTGACTGCGCGTGGTTAATTCAGTGGACCCATGTTGCCTTCGCCTGATTGGTCAGATGTAAAACAGTGGGCTCGGGTAGGTTAATTTCCAGATTGAGACTAAAACTTTGGAAATTCATATCTTTCAGTAGGATTGTACAAACCTCTTCGCCAGCACTTTACGTTAGTGCAATTTATTTGGTATGAATGTCCATAGACTTTACTCAACAATTCCTTTTTGCTAAACCTTTAAGGAACTATTCCAATTGACCTATCTTATGGAAAAATTCCAAACTTGGCCAAAGTCTTTATTTAGTGCTGTAGAACCTTCAGTAGAACTTCAGCATCATTTGACCTGTTTAACTTGGCCTATTAGTGTTACCTTGCCCTATGTCCATGAAAATCCCAAAAACAACATAGACCTTTCTGTAGTTCCTGTTTAGCATGATGAACTTCTTTTTAGTTTCATAAAGTTTCCATCATTGATAAACTATATTTCCCTATATGCATTAGCTCATGATAGAATATGTGACATTAATCAAGGCAAAGGACTCCAGGATGTATTCACGTGCTGATTGTTCGAGTTCATCTTTGATCGAGTTCAAGTGATCAGCAAGCTTTCAAGAATCTTCCCGAAGCATCATTTCGGACTTCAATAACATTGCCTAAACCCTTAGAAAGGCAAGCCCCGGTTTCCATAATCCTATTTTTGCTGTTGCTCATATGCTCACTACTGTATTGGCTTAATGTATTGTTCATTAAGTTACGAAGATTTATATGACACCAGTCTTGGATGACCAAAGAACCAAGAAACAGCACGGATAGAATAGAAACCTAGCGTTATTCGTAATGCTATGCTTAGGTGATGTAGATGGTAGAAGTCAAGTAATTTGAATTACTCGCGTGTTAGTACCATTTGAGAAACACGGTGGTATGATTAGCTCACATAATGTTTAATGAGATGTGGATGGGAATAAGTTTATGATAGGAAGGAAAGCACAAGGCTGGGTCATGGGCCTTTGAAAGTGCATCTAGGCATTCCCTTGTAGGTTTTGGATGATTGATGACAAATGAATTGAGATCCTAATGAACTTGTTGAGATGAATGCAGATTAACTCGTGTAAGGTAGAAGTGGTGCACTCAAAAAGGTGAAAAATCAAGTGATGAAGAAAAAAGGGAAAGAATAGATTCATGAGCCAAGAAAAATGTATACATACTTGTATAGGATGTGTGTGAGAGACACATCTCAAGAGCTCAATATCCTTGCGTAGGGGTAAGAGATTAAAACATATCCCAATCACTCACAACACGTGCACCGGACTAGTCGGCCCAGAAACCGGACTAGCCCGTTAAACTTTCTGTTTCCTCACGACACGTGCTCCGGACTAGTCCGCTCAGAAACCAAACTAGTACGTTCAACTCTCTGGAACCAACATTCACCTTGCACCGGACTAGTCTGCTCAGAAACCATACTAGTCCCTTCAACTCTTTGGAACCAACATTCACCTTGCACCGGACTAGTCCGCTCAAAAACCGGACTAGTCCGTTCAACTCTCTGGAACCGACATTCCCTTCACACCGGACTAGTCCGCTCATGGACCAGACTAGTCCGTTCAAATTTCTATAAACACATCAAATTAGGGTTTCAACTGTGCCGCATGTAACACGAAAACTGTACATGGCACACTGGGCTAGTCTGGTGAACACAGCGGACTAGTCTGGCCGCTAGGGTTTTTGGAAACCTTATATAAATAGAGGTGCACGGCCACACAAACAGGAGACACGATTCCCAGCACCACCGCACACCCAAAGAGCACAAAAACTGCCTATATCCACTCATTATAAGCCGAGAAAGATTAAGTCTTTGAGGATTAGAGATTAGATCAAGGAGAGAGTCGTTCTTCTAGACATTGAGCTCTTGGTTTGTCTTCTCTCACACATTAGCTGATCGTTGTTCTTTGTTTGTGTGTGTGGAAGGAAGAATCATTCGCTGTAATCTTCTAGGAGCTCTCAGATTGTGAGAACGCCCCACGTACAATTGTTTACCCCTGTGTGTGGATAGTGGAATTGAATCGGCCTTTGTGGCGATTCAACGAGGGAAGGGTTGGTGAAGATCCGGTCCTTTGTGGACTCCTCAACAGGGACGTAGATTCCTGGGTGGAATCGAACCTCGGGATAAAGACTTGTCTTGTGTCTTCTTGATCGTCCTTCAATTGCTAATTAAGGGTATTAGTCATCATTTGGTTTACATCGACACCTAGTGTTACAATTGAGAGTTATTATATCTTACTTCACTATACTTAAATAAGCATTTATTTTCCGTTGCACAAATACCTGAAGTAGGAACAAGTCTCACTTTGATCTATTAATTACGATCATACCGGACTAGTCCGCACCATACCGGACTAGTCCGGCCCACCTGGAATTAATCAGTCTGCTAAGTGTTTCAGGAAACCACCTAAAAATTCAAAGATCCTATTCACCCCCCCTCTAGGCTACATTCAATTGGTATCAGAGCCAAACTCTTCAGAAGAGAATCACCTCTTGAGGAGACGATGTCAGAAATCAAGGGTGAATCCAAGGGCTTCCATTATGAAAATGGTGGTGATGAAGGGAACCAAAAGTTGGAGAAGCTCCTCAATGCCATCCAGGACTGTGAGTATGACGATGAGGAGATGCTCCAACTAAATGCGCCTATGCGGAAGAAGGCACTCTCCCCCAACGGGAAGAAAATCGAAGAAAAGAAGCAATATGACCAAGCTCATCTAGGGAAGGAATGGGACTCCAATGATGAGTCCTCATCTGAAGAAGAAGAGGAGATGGCCACCATAGCTATCAAGAAGCCTACCATGAAGTCTACCCTATTCCCAACCATGGGAGCATGGAAGGACACCAACCACACACGCCTAATGGCCAAGGAAGGAAAAATAAAGGGTAAAACCAAAACTCCCTCCTTGCATTTTTTTACTAGTGATACTGATAATTCTAGTGATGATGAAGATATGCTTAGAGGTTTAGATAAAACACTATAGCTAGAATGAAAATTCTAATGGATGAGATAGTTGATAAGGAGGATCTTGTCAATCGTCAAGAAGATATGATCATTCTCCAAAAGGAGAAATATCTTAAGATTGAAGGGCTTCTTGAGATTGAAAAGGAGCGAAGCAAATGACTTGAGCTTGAGTTAGCTTCAAGCAACGTGACTTGTTTGAAGCTAAGAGACTCAAACACTGCACTCAAGGATGACCTTGCTAACTTAACCAAGGTTAACAAGATTCTTGAGGCGCAAGCTGAGTCACTCAAGCAAAGTGGTTCTTCATCCTATTTAAGCTCACCTTCTCAACATATTGAATCCAAAACTCTTGTAACTTGTACATGTACTAAAAATGACACCCACATAAAAGAAAAGTCAAACTTGACAAAAAACAAGCATCCCTATCAAAGTGGCATGTTTGACAAGGAGAAGATCAAGTATGCTCGTAGTGCATACTTGGTCAGAAGACCTGCTAGTGTCAAACATGGTATTGGGTATTCTTATGGTGAAAGGCAAAATGCTAGAAGCCTCAAGGATAACAAGAAGAGCATTGTTTTTGTCAAGGGAAATTCCTCCCAAGTTGGAAAACATAACAATGTTGATAAAATTAACATTGAAAACTCATATAAACAACAAATCCTATTTAGAACCCTTGATGCTTCATATGTGCTTATGAAAAACAGTCTTGGAAAAGTTCATGCCAAATATGTTGGGCCACGCCATGAGAACACCAAGTCTCACGTGTGGGTGTCCAAATCACTTGTCACTAACCTCAAAGGACCCAAGCAAGCTTGGGTACCTAAAGCCAAATCATAGTTTCTTTCTTGCAGGAATATGCATCCGGTGGAGCGAAATGGGTGCTAGATAGTGGATGCACCAATCATATGACTGGAGAAAGAAAAATATTTGTGGAGTACGAACAAAATAAAGACTCAAGTGAAGGCATCTGTTTGGTGACAATAGTCAAGGAAAGGTACTAGGTACCGGTAAAATAGCCATTTCATCACAACACACACTTTCTCATGTTTTACATGTTGATTCCTTAGATTATAACCTCCTATTCATATCTCAACTATGTGACAAAGGTTATAATTGCTTGTTCACTAATGAGGCTGTGACCGTCTCTAGAATGAGTGATGACTCTATTGCTTTCAAGGGTTTGTTAAAGGGAAAACTTTATGTAGTTGATTTCAACAAAGATAAAGCCGAACTTGACACATGCTTGATTGCAAAGACCAACATGGGCTGGCTGTGGCATAGACGGCTAGCACATGTTGGTATGAGGAATCTACAAAAACTTCTAAAAGGTGATCACGTCCGAGGTTTGAAGAATGTTGTTTTTGAGAAAAACATGCCTTGTATGCTTGTCATGCAACAAACCGACTGTACCTTCATCGCCTACTCAAGAAATCCTCATATGAACTACTCACTGGTAACAAACCAAATATTTCGTACTTTTGAGTTTTTGGTTCAAAATGTTATATTCTAAACAAGAATCCTAGGACCTCGAAGTTTGCTTCGAAATCTGATGAGGGTTTCTTGCTTGGCTATGATTCAAACTCCTACGCTTATCGTGTCTTCAACAAGGTCTCCGGACTTGTTGAAGTTGTACGTGACGTAGTGTTCGATAAAACTAACGGCTCCCAAACAGAGCAAGTTAATAAGTGTGTGCTAGATCAAGAAGAAGTCCTATGTCAAGCATTTAGGAGAATGACACTTTGTGATATTCGACCTCAAGAACAATCACAAGAATTAGGTGCTCAAGATGAACCTCAACATGAGAGCTATGATCAAGGGGGAGCCCATGCACAAAATCAAGATCATGAAGACCAACAAGATGATCAAAGCATTAATGACGACAACGATCCAAGAGGAGCCGAAGAAGATGATGATTATAAGAACACAACACCACAAGTGCCACATCCAAGAGTACACCAAAGCATACAAAGAGATCGCCCCGTAGACAACATAATTGGCGATATACAAAAGGGAGTGACAACTCAATCTCGTATAGCTAATTTTTGTCAATACTATTCCTTTGTATCCTCTTTAGAACCATACAAGGTCGAAGATGCGCTAAAAGATCCGGACTGGGTGATGACAATGCAAGAAGAATTGAACAACTTCGAGAGGAATGAAGTATGGGAACTTGTTGAAAGACCAAAGTCCAATATTGTCGGCACTAAATGGGTCTTCCGCAACAAGCAAGATGAACACGGAGTTGTAACAAGTAACAAGGCACGACTTGTGGCTAAAGGTTACTCACAAGTTGAATGTTTGGATTTTGACGAAACTTTTGCTCCTGAAGCTAGGCGTGAATCAATTCGTATATTACTTGCATATGCTACTCACCATGATTTCAAGCTGTATGAAATGGATGTCAAAAGCACCTTCCTCAACGGACCTATCAAGGAGGAGGTGTACGTGGAGCAACCCCCTGGTTTTGAAGATCGAGAGTATCCTGACCATGTGTTCAAACTGTGTAAGGCTCTCTATGGCCTCAAACAAGCTCCTAGAGCTTGGTATGAGTGCCTTAGAGATTTTCTAATTGAACATGGCTTTAAAATTGGTAAAGCTGATTACACCCTGTTTACCAAGCACTTCAATTATGATCTGTTTATTTGTCAAATCTATGTTGATGATATCATATTTGGTTCAACTAATAAATCTTTTTGTCAAGAATTTAGTAAAATCATGAAAGATAGATTCGAGATGTCCATGATGGGAGAATTGAGATACTTTTTGGGATTCCAAGTGAAACAACTAAAGGAAGGAACGTTCATAAGCCAAATAAAATACACTCAAGACATTCTAAAGAAATTTGGTATGGATAAAGCGAAGCCCATAAAGACTCCCATGACAACAAATGGACATTTAGACCTTACTGAAGATGGACCTAACGTGGATCAAAAGGTATACCGTTCCATGATTGGATCTCTACTTTATCTTTGTGCATCTAGGCCTGATATCATGTTGAGTGTCTATATGTGTGCAAGATTTCAAGCCAATCCTAAGGAATGTTATTTGACAGCCGTAAAGAGAATCTTGCGATATTTAGTCCATACACCCAACCTAGGACTTTGGTACCCTAAAAATTCAAAATTCAATCTCATTGGATACTACGATGCAGATTATGCAGGATGCAAAGTAGATAGAAAAAGTACCTCCAGGACTTGCCAATTCTTGGGTAGGTCCCTAGTTTCCTGGTCCTCCAAAAAGCAAAACTCCATTGCCTTGTCCACAGTCGAAGCGGAGTATGTTGCAGCCAGGAGTTGTTGTGCACAACTCCTTTAGATGTGACAAACTCTAAGGGACTACGGTTACAATATGAACCGTATTCCGCTCCTTTGTGACAATGAGAGTGCGATTAAGATTGCACATAACCCTATTGAGCACTCTAGGACCAAACACATTGATATTTGGCATCACTTTTTGAGAGACCATCAATCAAAGGAGACATAGCCATTTCCCATGTCAAAACCGAGAAGCAACTAGCCGATATCTTCACCAAGCCACTTGATGAAAAACACTTTTGTGAGCTTAGGAATGAACTAAATATACTTGACTCTCGGAACGTGGCATGAAATACTGCATACCTGCTTGAATTCTCAAATTCTTACTTTGTGAAAAACTATCCTTTATCTCGATTTCCTCTTGAAAACTATTTAATTTAATGAATCTTGATAAATTATGGCCATTGTCTGATTGTTGATTGCTTACTGGGCATGTTCATCAAGATTATTTGTGAAAACTATGTCCATAGATCACTATTAGATCAAATTCCCAATATTTCCCTAATTTCTACTCTAATCTATCCAGTTGACCCAGACAAGTCCGGTGTCAACACCAAACTAGTCTGCTCTCTCAGACTAGTCTGGACAGATATGTCATACCGGACTTGTCTGGTCCTCCCACCAGACTAGTCCGTATGTCCGAGTTTAAAAGTATATAGATGCGCCAACCTCAACCCTCTTCACTTCAAAACACTCCTTTGCCTCTCAGCCCTCAAACCCTAGCCCCCAAAAGTGATTTTCGATTTTAGCCAACGAAATCGAAGTTCTCTCCACTGGAAAGCTTCTCCTCGACGCGTGGTCTCCTCCCCTACGGACTAATCCGGATCAGACCTCACACTTCGACTCAAATTCTCATTTTTTTGGTAAAATTCCTTTCTACTCAAGCTCTCATCTTTTCAATACTTTAGCTCAATCTTTTCTGATCTCTAGGGCATACACTACCTTTCTAGATGAATCCCTAGTGTATCCCTGCATACTTTGCACAAATTTGCGGTAGATCTGTTGAAAATACAAAGTTAGGGTTCTTCAGCAGGTCCGGACTAGTCCGGTCTCCAGTGCAGACAAGTCCGGTATTTCAGACAAGTCCGCACACTGAAAACGGACAAGTTCAGTTACCTGTCAATTGAACATCTAACTCCTTATCTTCACATAATCTACAATACATCGTGTCAAACAATCCTTGATTTTCCTGTCACGCACGATGTCGTCCCTCTCTGAACCCATGAAGAAGAAGCATGACAACGTTGCCCAACCGTCTTCTCCCGACGACTCTCTTCCTAAAAGGAGGATAGTGGATGGTAAGACGGCACAGAGCAAAGACATTGTTGGAAGCGCTGCGGTGTGGGGACCACCCTGTGGTTCACCCACTCCAGGATCGCATAGGGTGGTGCCGTACGATGCGGCACCCAACAGCACACAAGAAAAGAATAAAGAACAACATACAAACTTTTATTAATATAAAACAGCGGAAGTCTTTTTACAAAACCTATTCATACAGCGGAAGTAATATACATATACGGCCTCTCATCCTAGCTATGCAAAAGTGTAGCCGTCCAGCCCGGGGACGCTACACACTAGCAGCATGAAACCGGAGATCACGGCGGCGTGCAGGGCTCCATCTAGGCCGTGTACCCTGACGGGGGCATCGCCTCGTCCTCGGAACCTTCCTCATAACTCTCACCTGCACACAGCTCAAATATTGCAACCATGAGCACGAAGGCTCAGCAAGTCTTAACCGTCAAACCTAGGCATGGAACTCTACAGGCAAGGATGTGTAAGGTAGGAAAGGACTTTGCAATAAAGACACGCCTATAAGTTGATCCTTACTTTCCGTTTTATAGCAGCAGATTTATGTGCCTTAGGCAGCCCTCACATCGAAAGTCCACAATCAAACAAGAAACGCTTTCCTCCGATGTGGTGATGCCCAAAACAGAAAGTAAACTTAATTAGCTCTACATCTACAGCAGATATGGTTTCCAAAACATTACTATATCATCACAGCATATTATCATTCAACTGGCTTACTTCACTTCTTACTACGTCATGAAACAGTGAACAAGCGGTACTCTAATAACCGCGAGGGACGGTGATTGCAATCAGGAGACACCCGGACAACACGTTGCATACACCCACTTTCAGAAGCGTGATTCCACACCCCTTCCTACTCTGTTGTATGCAACCACCTTTCAAAGGCAACCCAAACACCGAACCGGTCCATCCGTAACGGGTAGGAGGTCTCCGCGTGGAGCGTGACTGTGCCCACTGGCAGATTTACACCTTGCTACCCTCAACCCACTCCTGTTTACGGTTGGGTAAGCCTCGGCACCCAGGTTAACCATTTACATCAGTTTCCTGCTTATGTCAGTATGCCATCCGGTACTGTTCAATACTTGTTCATCAGGCCCGCACACGACTCGGTCCTCAATCGACACCAACAGGGCTACGCACGTGAGACCTCTGCTCACTGCTTCCTATCCCCCCTGCTGGGTCTCATTTTCACCACTCTTAAGCCATTTTCTATTCTGACCAAACCGTGTGATAAACCTTACCTCGCGAGTAGATTCCAACTACTCGACTTCTACCGAGGTCCTAAGCATATTAGCGGGGCCTTGTCTACTTGTCGGCTCTGTAAGCTACCCAACCCTTCATAGGATTTAAAAGCTTATGCAAGTGGGGTTTCAAACACCTTAACTCTAATGCAAACATTCACCCTAGACATAGGTGATACAAATAAAGAATTTTATAAAAGGTACTTAAGTGCAAACCGGGGCTTGCCTGGTTGCGAGTCAGAGAAGAAGTTAGCTTCTGATGGGAGGACGTCCAAGGGCTCCGGTGCGTCCTCAACTTCGGTCACTATTATGAAATGTAATAAAATACATGTGTAAGTATTAAGGATTTATAAAAATTGAACTTCTATTCATAGCTACTGCTATTTAGAATCCTTAATTGGCTTTGGGAATTTTACAGTGAATACTAGACCCTCTAAGGATGATTTGAGCCAAATTTGGAGACATGTCATTGTACAATGTAGTCTTTAAAATTCCTACAAGTACAATGCTTCTCTGAATTTTTGAGCCCAATTCAGGAGCTTTGACATAGCTAATAGTGGAAGATCTGATTAGGGTAAGTCTCCATGGTTCTAACAAAATTTGTTTCACCAATGTTGGAGCTACCATCAGAGAGATATGAATTTTTGAAGTTGGGCCAGAGTTCTGAAAAAGCTTCTGTTTAAATTTGAATTTCCAAATAAAGGCTGAATTTGGGAAGGCAGTTTAGCCTAGAAAATGATCTCCAATGAAGCCCAAATTTTACTGGAGATCTGTAACCATGGAAAGGATTTGCTGCCCAAGTTTGGGGATATTTCATAAAGAATTGCTCCTGTAATAAATCCCCAAAGGATTTACTAAAAACAATTCTAAAGAAATTCCTGGGCATTTTCATAGCCTAAAATTGGTTTCTCTGTGAAGTACTCCTCATGAGGAATCCAACAAAATTGGTCTCACTCTTTTTGGAGTTTTCTACACAAAGTTATGGGCTTGTAAAGATCAGCTAATTCCTGGAATTATTTCACTAATAGAAACTTCAAATAATTGGGCTGGGCCCACAGTTTTAAATCGGACCAGTGAGATTTTGGCAACACCGGGCGCTACGGGGTTATTCCCGCACAGCCGCACCGGATCCGGCGTCACACGCCAATCCCCGCGTGAACACGGAGGCTGACCGGTGGGACCCGGCCCTCCTTCGTCTTCCTCGCGCTGCCCGCGCCTCCCGCGGCGGCGCACGCCGGCGAGGCTCTCCTGTACGGGGTTCCCGTGGTCTGAACTTCGTCAAACTCGCCGCTCCCCCATATTTAACCGCGCTGAGCACTTTGGGTGGGTCGCCGGTGGCCGTAGTTCACCGGAAATTACCGCGCACCGGCGACAGCAATGTTTTGCACTCCGGTGCAATCGGGAGCCCTCATACCTCCACTGAATGATCGGTTCTCAGGCCCTAGAGCACCAGTGGAGGGAGTAGAAGCTCGACATGGAGTCTAAACTGATCGAGGATCGCCGGAACCCTATCGGCACCATGTGCCCGAGGCGGTCCGGCGGTGCGCCATGATCAAGACGTGGAAATTCTCCCTCTACACCCCATGTATAGGTCTAATATCGAGGGAGGAAGTGCGCCAAGTAGTTAGGAAGCTTCGTGTACAGTTTTAATCAATGAGAACACGAATTAACGATGAATTTGGCAATTTCCTACCTCGGGGTCAGTTTGTACCGTCCGGGAGAAAAACCCGGAATTCTTCTGCTGTGATCAACGTCCAGGGATGAGCTTTGGGCTCGAGCAGCTGGGGTCGAGTACGCACCGAGGGGCTGACTTGTTTTGCCGTGATCTTGCTCGGTGTGAGCTGTCCACGGTGACCTCCCTCGGTTCTTCCCCGTTCACCCGAGGATCAAGGCTATCTTGCCAATTTCTGGAGCAATCACGCTCGGGACAGGACAGGCGAGGTGCTGGATGGCTAAAGCACTGGTGGGTGCAGCTTTCTGCTATGGTGCGCTCGAGCAACCGATCTCAGTAGCTGCGGCGTGATCGGGAGGAATGGCGGCGGTGTTCTGGGCGAAAGAAACGGCGGAGGCGCGGTTTATAGCAGGGGAAGAAGTGAAACAGCTCCGGCGCACCCCGTGCCGTGATCCAACCGAGCCACCGAGGCAGCAGGAGGTGGCGCGGGCTCTCCCTCGGGCGCGGGTTCAACCGGGAGCTGGCGCGCTCCCGCTGTTCGACCCAATGAAGCAAAGGCGGTTGCTCTGCTGTGAAACTGACCACTGGGCCCCACTTCCCCCCTTTGTTTATTCAAACTTTCTCTGATCTTTTCCATCCAGCAACTCAAAATTTAAGGCTAGACTTTCACCCCAAGTTAAGTTTGAATTTGCTGAATTCAAAGGGTTTGAATTCAGGTGTGAAATTTGGATGTTGTTTGATCATTTGAATTTGAAAAAGAGTTTGAATTCTCCACTTTGTGTTGCCTCAAAAATATAGCAAACCAGCTCCAAAGTTTCCAATTTTTGGCATGACTGCTCATTCAAAGGTGGAGGACTCGGTTGTGAAACCAAAATTTGAAATTGATGGGATTGGGATTTGAAACTGAATTTGAAATTCAGATTAGAGGGCTTTTCTTTTTAATCCCAAACAAATACGAAAACTCCTCGAAATGAGCTGAATTTTGGAAGGTTGAATATTTGGAATATGAAGATCCAAGCTGTGCATTTAGATCTCCATGTTTGGAAGTTTTGGGAAGTCTAAACCCTCACTTTGAACTTACACCATTATAATTCAAAGTTTTAATTCCCCTCATTTTTCATAAGTGTATATGAGCTGAATTTTCTTGCTACCACTTTTTGGGGATTTTACATCCCCCCCTTAAAAAGAATCTCGTCCCGAGATTCCAAAGAAAAAGCAAAGTGGGGAAAACTTTACCGGGTATATGATGATAGCAAGTCCGGATAGTATGTTCGTAGATAGTCCTCGCTTTCCCATGTCACTTCATCAGCGGTATGGTTACTCCACAAGACCTTGTAGAACCATAAGGTCCGGTTTCTTGTGGCACGAGTCTTTTCATCGATAATCCGGATTGGATACTCCGTGTACGTGAGGTCCGGTTGAAGAACTTCTATGTCTTCAGTGCGGGTTTCAGCTGAGGGTTTGAGGCATTTCCTCAGCTGAGAGATATGGAAGACATTGTGAATCCCTGCGAGCGACGCCGGTAACTCCAAGCGATAGGCCACGGGTCCGCATTTTTCAATGACGGCGAACAGACCAATGAACCGCGGCGCAAGTTTACCCTTCACTCCGAAACAGTGAATTCCCTTCATCGGAGACACACGGACATAAACATGGTCCCCGATGTCGAAGTGGAGAGGGCAGCGTCTTTTATCTGCATAGCTCTTCTGATGAGATTGAGCAGCCTTGATATTGGCTTGTATTACTCGCACTCGTTCTTCAGCTTCATTCACCAGTTCAATGCTGTAGATGACTCGCTCGCCGGACTCGCACCAATTGAGCGGTGTGCGACATTTCCGGCCGTAGAGAGCTTCATACGGTGCCATCTTGATGCTAGCTTGATAGCCATTGTTGTAAGAAAACTCCGCCAATGGCAAATGATCGTCTCAATTCTTGCCGTGGTGGATGGCACAAGCGCGTAGCATGTCTTCCAACACTTGGTTCATCCGTTCGGTTTGACCATCCGTCTGCGGGTGATACGCGGAACTTCGGATCAGTTTGGTCCCCAAGGATGCGTGCAACTGCTCCCAAAACCGAGAAACGAACAGTGCACCGCGATCTGAAATAATGGAGCGGGGAACACCGTGCAAGCACAAGATCCTTGCAATGTACAACTCCACATATTTCTTGGCCACGTAGCCCATATGTACGGGAATAAAATGAGCCGACTTGGTTAGTCGATCGACTATCACCCAAATCGAGTCATGTTTGTGAGACGTGAGAGCTAATCCAACTATGAAGTCCATGCTGATATCCTCCCACTTCCACACCGGAATGTTTAATGGTTGCAACTATCCGGCTTTTCGCATATGGTCGGCTTTCACTCACCGACACGTATCACATTCGGATACGTACTTCGCGATCTCTCTCTTCATCCGTGTCCACCAAAACCTGGTTTTCAGATCCTGGTACATCTTGTTGCTGCCCGGATGAATAGAATACTTGGACAAATGAGCTTCGTCCAAGATCTTCTTCCGAAGCTTCATGTCACGGGGTACCACTATACGGTCTTTAAACCATAGTGTACCGTTATCATCCCTTCGGAAGCATTTCATTTCGCCATTCTTCATCCTTCTCCGAATGTGCGACATCCCCACGTCTTTCTTCTGCGCTTCCATAATTTCCTCTCGTATTGTAGGGACGAGAGCAAGATTATACAATGCCCCATATGGAACCAAGTACAGACTTGGCTCCTCCTCTTCAAGTGGGGTGATGGACAGATTGTTGACATGAGATTTGCGGCTTAAGGCATCGGCAACCACGTTTGCCTTCCCGGGATGGTAATGAATCTTGATCTCATAATCTTTGATCAGTTCTAGCCATCTCCGTTGCCGCATATTCAACTCCTTTTGAGTGAATATATACTTCAAACTCTTGTGGTCGGTGTAGAGGTGCACTAAGTTCCCAAGCAAATAGTGCCTCCGCATCTTCAAGGCCAATACCACAGCAGCAAGCTCGAGATCATGAGTCGGATAGTGCTGCTCGTGGTTACGGAGTTGACGTGAGCCATAGGCGACCACTCTTCCTCCTTGCATCAATACACAGCCAAGCCCGATACCGGACGCATCACAATATACGTCAAAGGGCTTGGTTGTATCCAGTTGAGCTAACACCGGGGCTGTTGTAAGATGCTTCACTAATGCTTAGAAAGCTTCTTCGCAAGCTGAGCTCCAAACATACTTGATCCCCTTCTTCAACAGTTCAGTCATCGGCTTAGCAAGCTTGGAGAAATTCGGTATGAATCTCCGGTAATATCCTGCTAACCCAAGGAAACTCCTGACTTCATGGACTGATGTGGGGGATTTCCATTTCAGCACTTGTTCGATTTTGCATGGATAAACTGCAATACCGTCTGCAGAAATAATGTGACCAAGGAATGGCACTTGGCTGATCCAAAACTCGCACTTGCTGAACTTAGCATAAAGCTTATGGTCTCTTAATTGTTGAAGTACGATATGCAAGTATTTGGCATGTTCTTCTTCAGACTTGGAGTAAACCAAGATGTCGTCTATGAACACTACCACAAACTTGTCCAACTCCGACATGAACACTGAATTCATGAGATACATGAAGTGTGCCGGGGCGTTGGTGAGACCAAAGGACATGACGAGGTATTCATACAACCCATATCTCGTCGAGAAGGCCGTCTTCGGAATATCTTCTGCTCAGATCTTGATTTGGTGATATCCGGAGCGAAGATCCATCTTTGAAAACACACTTGCACCCACAAGTTGATCGAAGAGAATATCGATGCGGGGCAGTGGATATTTATTCTTGATGGTGACGGCGTTGAGAGGTCGGTAGTCCACACACAACCTCAAGGTTTCATCCTTCTTCTTCATAAACAGCGCCGAGCATCCCCTTGGTCAGGAACTCGGTCGAATGAAACCCTTCTTCATTAAGCCATTGAGCTGCTCCTTCAATTCAGCCAGCTCATTCGGAGCCATCTTGTACGGTCTCCGTGAGATCGGTGTCGTCCCAGGTACGAGTTCAGTCTTGAACTCGACATCTCTTTCGGGTGGCATGCCCGGAAGATCATCCGGAAAGACATCCGGGTATTCACGGACCACACGAATATCCTCAAGTTTTGTGGCTTCCGTGTTATAGGTGGCTGGAGCTTCTTGAACCGAGCGGTCAAGAATAAGAACATGTGGTTCATGAAGTGGGGAGTTTAAACGAACCACACGTGGAATGATGTCAAGAACAGCACCATGGCGATGTAGCCATGACATTCCTAAAATGACATCAAGTTTTTGACTCTCTAACATGATTAGAGAAGTTGGATATAGATTTCCACCCAACTGTAATGGTGCTCTATAGACCATTCTATCAGCTGTTATTTTCCCACCCGGAGAACATATCAAATATGAATTATTTGTGGGAATGATAGGCAGTTGATATTTAATAACATAAGACTGACTTATGAAATTATGGGTGGCACCGGAGTCAAAAAGTATGACTACGGGATGATCTAAATAGGAGAACGTACCCGCGAGGACGGGTTCGCCTTCCGGCACGTCTTCGATGGCTAAGTGGTGGATGTTGCCGGGTTTTGGTGCTGGTTTCTTGGGCTGGTTGCGGGGCTGATTAGCACCCTGATACGGTGCTGCACCCCTGCCCTGTCGCGGCTCGGGGCAGTCCCTCAAAATGTGCCCAACACGGCCACACGTATAGCACGTGTAAGGTGTCGGGCTCCCGCCGACTTGAGGACGGAAACCCGGTGCACGCTGTTGAAACTGAGGCGCACGCGGGACCATCCTTTACTGCTGCTGTTGCTGCAGTGGATACGTCGGTCGAAAGCCCGGCGCATTATATTGCCGCCCGCGAAACTGAGGCAGTCGCGCCGGTGGCCGCCATCTCTGACCGGATGGTGAGCGATACACCACGCGGTATTTCTGTGGCGTCCCACCACTGCTGCTCGTCAGCGCGCTGCGTTTCCTTTTGTCAGAACCGCGCTCGCGCTGAGCATTCTCTTGTAGAATCGCGGCATTAACGAGGTCGTTGAATGTGCCACGATTGCTTTGGGTGAGATGGACCTTAATCTTGGAATTCAGGCCCCGGAAGAAAGCATTACGCTTGTTGTCTTCTGTCCCCACAAATCCTGGCGCATACTGCGCCAGCCGGTTGAATAACCTGGAGTACTCATGAGCACTCCTCTCGCCTTGTCGTAGCGCCAGGAACTCCTGCAGCTTCATTTCCATCACACCGGGAGGTATGTGATAGGCGCGGAACGCCTCCCGGAACTCCGTCCATGTGACGGCATGGCCAGCCGGTAAGGAGGCGGTGTAGTTCGCCCACCATGTACCAGCTTCTCCTTGAAGCTGTTGCGCTGCATACAGCGCCTTCTGGTGTTCGGTGCATCGTAGCAGCCCGAACTTTGCCTCCAGAGTGCGGATAAAACTGTCCGCCTCCAAAGGTTCTTCGGCCTCCGTGAAGACCGGTGGATGGGTCGCCATGAATTCTGAATACGAACTTTGTTGGGGCTGACGTTGCCCATTGTCTTGGCGTCCTCCCTGATGGGACGCATTCTGCTGCACCAACATCCGCAGCAACTCGGTTTGCTCGTCGCGCGAGCCGAGCACTGCGGCGAGAACCTCCGCAAGATTCCTTAGAAGTTCTGGCGGTGGAGGAGGTGGTTGCTGCTGCGTTGTGGTTTGCTCCGGAGGTGGAGACTCATCACCACGAACTTGACTCGGACCTCCCTCCTCTTGTGTTGAACATGTCTGCACCATTCTGCATTCAGACCATTCAAACGATCAGCACATGTTGGCTTATTTCATCCAGCCTATACAATAGTGATGCGAGAATAGAATAAATAGTACGCATAAAAGTCACACATATGGATAAAGTATAAACTTTATGCAACATATACATCCCTGGACCGTGTCACACGATCGAGTTCCAAAGTATTGAACCTTATGGGTTAAAAGTTCATTTCGACCATCGGGGTCACCACGGGATGTTAAGTGTGTTAGCATGCGTGATTCCTCGCTATTGTATTGGACCCAAACATGTACTAACTCGAAGTGATGTGTCAAATGCATAAACCCTTTGACTCCAACTCGCTGTTTTACAACAGCCACTGGACGTCGAACGGTGAAACTAAGTGTTTTGGTCGAAATACGGAAAATCCCAGAGAGCATTTGGTCTGCCCTGTTTCTGGACAGTACCTACTCATCTGAGATTTTCATCCCTTTGGAGGGAGATTTTGTTCTGTAACTCTACAGAAAAGTTGTAGAGGGCTTCAAAAACTTTCCAGAATGGTATCCCACGCCTCCATTGGTTCAACCAATCCTACGTTATGCCCTGTTCAATTTCAGAAAAATTTCTGCCAAAAACAGGGGAGATTGTTCCTAAGTTTTTGAGACTGAACCTATACTCCCAATTGACTCTCAGTTCAATATAGGAGTTCACTAACCCCTAAATGAAATCCTAAACTTCATTTTGACTCTTTTCTTTGAAAATAAACTTTTGTGCAGTCTCGGTACTACGTTTCCTTACCAAAGAAAAATCCTAAACCGGTATTCCGGCATATACATGTCAAATGGTGGAACTAAAGTCGTCACTCACAAACGGTTACTATACGTCATGCACTAACATGGTTAATGTACCTTCAGAAGAACACACAATAATGGTGCACACAATGGTTTATGACATTTCAGGCAGTTCCATATCATAATAAAAACATACGGTCCGTATCATTGCCATACGGACCGTCCTTGAGTCAAGCCACGTCTCAAGGTACATGGTCGTGTTTTCACACCACACGACGGGGAACCTGAGTAGAGCGCGAACGGGTCGTCACGGTTGGGAATTTTATCAACCCAACAGATACCACCTACTGCCTCATGACCGTTGAGGCACGCCGATGGCGAGTGCTGCGTATGGCCCTTTGAACATTGAACATTCAAGAGTTGCATACTATCGTGTTGCTTACCACATGATGGGGTATTCTCACTTTTGCCTAAGGCACGCTGGAGAACAGCGTTTTCATATGCTCTCAGAACCATTAAGAGGTTCAGAGACTCATATTCACTACCGTGCCAAGCCACAGTATATCCTTCCATACTATTACTCGTATGGGAAGTCACCGCAATTGATCCGCCTACGGTGGCGTACCTTACCTCTTACCTGACGTTGAAGCGTCGTTACAGAATGTATAACACATAAGTTAGCTTTTCCACCTTCATAACTAGTACTATCATAGACCTTATGTGGGCTTAATGACTAATCCTCACTCGACTACTCCTATGTTTTCAAAAATAGGCTCTTTTCGAGCATGCTATTCCCAATGCGGCTCTGATACCACATCTGTGGGGACCACCCCATGGTTCACCCACTCCAGGATCGCATAGGGTGGTGCCGTACGATGCGGCACCCAACAGCACACAAGAAAAGAATAAAGAACAACATACAAACTTTTATTTAATATAAAACAGCGGAAGTCTTTTTACAAAACCTATTCATACAGCGGAAGTAATATACATATACGCGCCAACCTCAACCCTCTTCACTTCAAAACACTCCTTTGCCTCTCACCCCTCAAACCCTAGCCCCCGAAAGTGATTTTCGATTTTAGCCAACGAAATCGAAGTTCACTCCACTGGAAAGCTTCTCCTCGACGCGTGGTCTCCTCCCCTACGGACTAATCCGGATCAGACCTCACACTTCGACTCAAATTCTCATTTTTTCAGTAAAATTCCTTTCTACTCAAGCTCTCATCTTTTCAATACTTTAGCTCAATCTTTTCTAATCTCTAGGGCATACACTACCTTTCTAGATGAATTCCTAGTGTATCCCTGCATGCTTTGCACAAATTTGTGGTAGATATGTTGAAAATACAAAGTTAGGGTTCTTCAGCAGGTCCGGACTAGTCCGGTCTCCGGTGCGGACAAGTCCGGTATTTCGGACAAGTCCGCACACTGAAAACGGACAAGTTCAGTTACCTGTCAATTGAACATCTAACTCCTTATCTTTACATAATCTACAATACTTCGTGTCAATCAATCCTTGATTTTCCTGTCACGCACGATGTCGTCCCACTCTGAACCCATGAAGAAGAAGCATGACAACGTTGCCCAATCGTCTTCTCCCGACGACTCTCTTCCTAAAAGGAGGATAGTGGATGGTAAGACGGCACAGAGCAAAGACATTGTTGGAAGCTCTGCGGTGTGGGGACCACCCTGTGGTTCACCCACTCCAGGATCGCATAGGGTGGTGCCGTACGATGCGGCACCCAACAGCACACAAGAAAAGAATAAAGAACAACATACAAACTTTTATTTAATATAAAACAGCAAAAGTCTTTTTACAAAACCTATTCATACAGCGGAAGTAATATACATATACGACCTCTCATCCTAGCTATGCAAAAGTGCAGCCGTCCAGCCCGGGGACGCTACACACTAGCAGCATGAAACCGGAGATCACGGCGGCGTGCAGGGCTCCATCTCGGCCGTGTACCCTAACGGGGGCATCGCCTCGTCCTCGGAACCTTCCTCATAACTCTCACCTGCACACAGCTCAAATATTGCAACCGTGAGCACGAAGGCTCAGCAAGTATTAACCGTCAAACCTAGGCATGGAACTCTACGTGCAAGGATGTGTAAGGTAGGAAAGGACTTTGCAATAATAACAAGCCTATAAGTTGATCCTTACTTTCCGTTTTATAGCAGCAGATTTATGTGCCTTAGGCAGCCCTCACATCAGAAGTCCACAATCAAACAAGAATCGCTTTCCTCCGATGTGGTGATGCCCAAAACGGAAAGTAAACTTAATTAGCTCTACATCTACAGCAGACATGGTTTCCAAAACATTACTATATCATCACAGCATATTATCATTCAACTGGCTTACTTCACTTCTTACTACGTCACGAAACAGTGAACAAGCGATACTCAAATAACCGCGAGGGACGGTGATTGCAATCAGGAGACACCCGGACAACACGTTGCATACACCCACTTTCAGAAGCGTGATTCCACACCTTTTCCTACTCTGTTGTATGCAACCACCTTTCAAAGGCAACCCAAACACCGAACCGGTCCATCCGTAACGGGTAGGAGGTCCACGCGTGGAGCGTGACTGTGCCAACCGGCAGATTAACACCTTGCTACCCTCAACCCACTCCTCTTTACGGTTGGGTAAGCCTTGGCACCCAGGTTAACCATTTACATCAGTTTCCTGCTTATGTCAGTATGCCATCCGGTACTGTTTGATACTTGTTCATCAGGCCCACACACGACTCGGTCCTCAATCGACACCAACAGGGCTACGCACGTGAGACCTCCGCTCACTGCTTCCTATCCCCCCTGCTGGGTCTCATTTTCACCACTCTTAAGCCATTTTCTATTCTGACCAAACCGTGTGATAAACCTTACCTCGCGAGTAGATTCCAACTACTCGACTTCTACCGAGGTCCTAAGCATATTAGCGGGGCCTTGTCTACTCGTCGGCTCTGTAAGCTACCCAACCCTTCATAGGATTTAAAAGGTTATGCAAGTGGGGTTTCAAACACCTTAACTCTAATGCAAACATTAACCCTAGACATAGGTGATACAAATAAAGAATTTTATAAAAGGTACTTAAGTGCAAACCGGGGCTTGCCTGGTTGTGAGTCAGAGAAGAAGTTAGCTTCTGGTGGGAGGACGTCCAAGGGCTCCGGTGCGTCCTCAACTTCGGTCACTATTATGAAATGTAATAAAATACATGTGTAAGTACTAAGGATTTATAAAAATTGAACTTCTATTCATAGCTACTGCTATTTAGGATCCTTAATTGGCTTTGGGAATTTTACAGTGAATACTAGACACTCTAAGGATGATTTGAGCCAAATTTGGAGACATGTCATTGTACAATGTAGTCTTTAAAATTCCTACAAGTACAATGCTTCTCTGAATTTTTTAGCCCAATTCAGGAGCTTTGACATAGCTAATAGTGGAAGATCTGATTAGTGTAAGTCTCCATGGTTGTAACAAAATTTGTTTCACCAATTTTGGAGCTACCATCCGAGAGATATGAATTTTTGAAGTTGGCCAGAGTTCTGAAAAAGCTTCTGTTTAAATTTGAATTTCCAAATAAAGGCTGAACTTGGGAAGGAAGTTTAGCCTAGCAAATGATCTCCAATGAAGCCCAAATTTTTACTGGAGATCAGTAACCATGGAAAGGATTTGCTGCCCAAATTTGGGGATATTTCATAAAGAATTGCTCCTGTAATAAATCCCCAAAAGATTTATTAAAACAATTCTACAGAAATTCCTGGGCATTTTCATAGCCTAAAATTGATTTCTCTGTGAAGTACTCCTCATGAGGAATCCAACAAAATTGGTCTCACTCTTTTTGGAGTTTTCTACACAAAGTTATGGGCTTGTAAAGATCAGCTAATTCCTGGAATTATTTCTCTAATAGAAACTTCAAATAATTGGGCTGGGCCCACTGTTTTAAATCGGACAAGTGAGATTTCGGCAACACCGGGCGCTACGGGGTTATTCCCGCGCAGCCGCACCGGATCCGGAGTCACACGCCGATCCCCGCGTGAACACGGAGGCTGACCGGTGGGACCCGGCCCTCCTTCGTCTTCCTCGCGCTGCCCGCGCCTCCCGCGGCGGCGCACGCCGGCGAGGCTCGCCGGGACGGGGTTCCCGTGGTCTAAACTTCTTCAAACTCGCCGCTCCCTCATATTTAACCGCGCTGAGCACTTTGGGTGGGTCGCCGGCGGCCGTAGTTCACCGGAAACCACCGCGCACCGGCGACATCAATGTTTTGCACTCCGGTGCAATCGGGAGCCCTCATACCTCCACTAAATGATCGGTTCTCGGTCTCTAGAGCACCAGTGGAGGGAGTAGAAGCTCGACATGGGGTCTAAACTGATCGAGGATCGCCGGAACCCTATCGGCACCGTGCGCCCTAGGCGGTCCGGCGGTGCGCCATGATCAAGACGTGGAAATTCTCCCTCTACACCCCATGTCTAGGTCTAAAATCGAGGGAGGAAGTGCGCCAAGTAGCTAGGAAGCTTCGTGTACAGTTTTAATCAATGAGGACATGAATTTACGACAAATTTGGCAATTTCCTACCTCAGGGTCAGTTTGTACCGTCCGGGAGAAAAACCCGGAATTCTTCTGCTGTGATCAACGTCCAGGGCTGAGCAGCTGGGGTCGAGGACGCACCGAGGGGCTGACTTGTTTTGCCGTGATCTTGCTCGGTGTGAGCTGTCCACGGTGACCTCCCTCGGTTCTTCCCCGTTCACCCGAGGATCAAGGCTATCTTGCCAATTTCTGGAGCAATCACGCTCAGTACAGGACAGGCGAGGTGCTGGATGGCTAAAGCACTGGTGGGTGCAGCTTTCCGCTGTGGGGCACTCGAGCAACCGAGCTCAGTAGCTGTGGCGTGATCTGGAGGAATGGCGGCGGTGTTCTGGGCGAAAGAAACGGCGGAGGCGCAGGTTATAGCAGGGGAAGACGTGAAACAGCTCCGGCGCACCCCGTGCCGTGATCCAACCGAGCCACCGAGGCAGCAGGAGGTGGCGCGGGCTCTCCCTCGGGCGCGGGTTCAACCGGGAGCTGGCGCGCTCCCGCTGTTCGACCGAATGAAGCAAAGGCGGTTGCTCTGCTGTGAAACTGACCACTGGTCCCCACTTCCCCCCTTTGTTTATTCAAACTTTCTCTGATCTTTTCCATCCAGCAACTCAAAATTTAAGGCTAGACTTTCACCCCAAGTTAAGTTTGAATTTGCTGAATTTAAACGGTTTGAATTCAGGTGTGAAATTTGGATGTGGTTTGATCATTTGAATTTGAAAAAGAGTTTGAATTCTCCACTTTGTATTGCCTCAAAAATATAGCAAACCAGCTCCAAAGTTTCCAATTTTTGGCATGGCTGCTCATTCAAAGGTGGAGGACTCAGTTGTGAAACCAAATTTTGAAATTGAGGGGATTGGGATTTGAAACTGAATTTGAAATTCAGATTAGAGGGCTTTTCTTTTTAATCCCAAACAAATACGAAACCTCCTCCAAATGAGCTGAATTTTGGAAGGTTGAATATTTGGAATATGAAGATCCAAGCTGTGCATTTAGATCTCCATGTTTGGAAGTTTTGGGAAGTCTAAACCCTCACTTTGAACTTACACCATTATAATTCAAAGTTTTAATTCCCCTCATTTTTCATAAGTGTACATGAGCTGAATTTTCTTGCTACCACTTTTTGGGGATTTTACATGCGGCTACCAGGAGAAATGTCAGGAAGGACAAGGACTTGCTATTGGTCCTATTGGCCCCTTGAAGAAGAAAGCCCCCATTCACCGCTACAGGCAGCCATCAAGTGATGACTTTGCTGGAAAGGGGAGTGAGCTGGCCGACAACCTCAGGAAAGTTCAAGTCTATGGGCAGCCAAAGCAATGTGCAGACCCTAGATTCTGGAGCAACTTCCATGCTGACTACTATGAGCATGTCTACATGAAGATGAAGAATCCTGTAGTCGAGAGTCAGTGGCTCAGCATTGACTACCTGAAGTCCAAAAAATGCCAAGCCTATCATGAGGTACTAGAGTCATTAGAGAGGCATGGGTTGAAGGACCTCCTTTCTTTTCAGTATGATTGGAACAACGAGGTAATCACCTAGTTCTACTCTACTCTCTACTTTTCCCGTGATGATGGGGATGAGATGATCTAGATGACACATGGATCTAGATACAGTGTCACCTATGAAGAATTTGCAAAGATTCTTCATCTTGAACACACCCTGGACAATGATCTTGTCATTCACAACCTGAAGCCTTTAGAAAATAATGAGCTGGAATTCTTGTATGATACAAGAATGCCATATGTACCCCCCACCACCAAATACTTGAAGCCATTCTTTGCCGTACTCAATAGGATCTTGAGAAAGACCATAGCTCCAAAGGATGGTGATGCAGGGACAATCCAAGGGACTCTAAGGACATTGATGAAAGTGATAAGCAAGAAGAGGACTTTCAATGTCTTTGAGTATATCTACAATGACATTGTGAATATCTCCATCACTCCAAACATGTCATGTGGCTATGCACCCTATGTCATGTATATGATTGATAAGGTAACATGACTAGAGTTTGTCAAAGATGTTTCTCACACTGGCCTCAAGCCCCAGAAGCCTACAGTCTACACTGTGCCCTATGCTCATGAAGGCTCAAGGGCATTAGAGCCTATACCTACTCCAATCCCTCCACCTGCTAGAGAGTCCTCCAGTGGTATGCTCAAAATGCTCTCTTCTATTTTTGGCCGTTGTCGCAAAATTGAAGTTAGGCAACACAAGAGAGTTTGGCCAGAAAAAGACATCAAAGACACATGAAGGCCAACATCAAAGCCATATGTGAGAAGCTGGAGACTGAGCCAGTTGGATCACCACAGATCTCTGAGGACTCTGAAGAAGACTTCACAGAAATGGCTCCACTCACCGAACAAGAATTTAGGTCTTTTGGACTTGCAGGTGTCTCCGCTCCTCCTCCTAAGCATGGTCATGAATATGATGATGAAGATGACGATGAAGATATGACCGAGAGTGAGGGAGAGAGCGACGATGAGTGATTCCACTCAATTCTTCCTTTTTGGTGCCTTGATGCTAAAGGGGGAGAGATTGAGATTTATGTTAACTTATCTTACTGTAAACCTTAAGGATGTGTGATGGACATGGACATGTATTTCGAAGTCTCATGAAATTTTTATTTTGAAGTCTCATGAATGTGTGATGCCTATTCAATATCAATGTGATGATTTTTATTTTTGAAATCTCATGGATGTCACATTCTGTTTCACACACTTTTAGGCATCCCACCATAAAGGGTGCATATATGTGAGAGGTTCTTGTACTCATTTGTCATTCTCATATCTGCACGCTTTATGAAAATCAAATTTTATCTTTAATTATGCAATCTCAGTTGGTTGTCATCAATGACCAAAAAGGGGGAGATTGAAAGTGCATCTAGGCATTCCCTTGTGGGTTTTGGATGATTGATGACAAAAGAATTGAGATCGTAATGAACTTGTTGAGATGAATGCAGATTAACTCGTGTAAGGTAGAAGTGGTGCACTCAAAAAGGTGAAAAATCAAGTGATGAAGAAAAAAGGGAAAGAATAGATTCATGAGCCAAGAAAAATGTATACATACTTGTATAGGATGTGTGTGAGAGACACATCTCAAGAGCTCAATATCCTTCGTAGGGGTAAGAGATTAAAACATATCCCAATCATTCACAACACATGCACCGGACTAGTCGGCCTAGAAACCGGACTAGCCCATTAAACTTTCTGTTGCCTCACAACACGTGCTCTGGACTAGTCCGCTCAGAAACCGGACTAGTCCGTTCAACTCTCTGGAACCAACATTCACCTTGCACCGGACTAGTCCGCTCAGAAACCGGACTAGTCCGTTTAACTCTCTAGAACCAACATTCACCTTGCACCGGACTAGTCCGCTCATAAACCAGACTAGTCTGTTCAACTCTCTGGAACCGACATCCCCTTTACACCGGACTAGTCCACTCTTGGACTGGACTAGTCCTTTCAACTTTCTGTAAACACATCAAATTAGGGTTTCAACTGTGCCGCATGTAACACGAAAATTGTACACGGCACACCGGACTAGTCCGGTGAACATAGCGGACTAGTCCGGCCGCCAGGGTTCTTGGAAACCTTATATAAATAGAGGTGCACGGCCACACAAACAGGATACACGATTCCCAGCGCCACCACACGCCCCAAGAGCACAAAAACTGCCTCTCTCCACTCATTCTAAGCCGAGAAAGATTAAGTCTTTGAGGATTAGAGATTATATCAAGGAGAGAGTCGTTCTTCTCAACATTGAGCTCTTGGTTTGTCTTCTCTCACACATTAGCTGATCGTTGTTCTTTGTTTGTGTGTGTGGGAGGAAGAATCATTCACTGTAATCTTGTGGGAGCTCTCAGATTGTGAGAACGCCCCACGTACAATTGTTTACCCCTGTGTGTGGATAGTGGAATTGAATCGGCCTTTGTGGCGATTCAACGAGGGAAGGGTTGGTGAAGACCCGATCCTTGGTGGACTCCTCAACGGGGATGTAGATTCCTGGATGGAATCGAACCTCGGGATAAAGCCTTATCTTGTGTCTTCTTGATCGTCCTTCAATTGCTAATTAAGGGTATTAGTCATCATTTGGTTTACATCGACACCTAGCGTTAAAATTGAGAGTTCTTGTATCTTACTTCACTATACTTAAATAAGCATTTATTTTCCACTGCACAAATACCTGAAGTAGGAATAAGTCTTACTTTGATATATTAATTACGATCATACCGGACTAGTCTGCACCATACCGGACTAGTCCGACCCACCTGGAATTAATCAGTCTGCTAAGTGTTTCAGGAAACCGTCTAAAAATTCAAAGAGTCTATTCACCCCCCCTCTAGGCTACATTCAGCCTTTTTGGACATGACATCGCTTGTGACCACATCAGGGCTATACCGATGTGGAATGGTGGAAAGTAGTACCGTCTATGTCGGTTAAGGACCGTTCTCGTAGTCGGCCCTGTTGAGCAAGTATTGATATGTGTACCGGATACATAATGGTATATGGGACCCAATAAACTGATGTAACTCGGCGGACCATGGTGTGGAAACTCATCCTTCGTCTGGGAAAGGCATTGAGAAGGAGGGAGGTGTAAATCCTTTAGCGGGCAACTCCAACGTGTCCGTGTAGAGGACCTTCCTGCTTGGGACGAAGCGTGTTTCTACATCGGGGTGTTGTGTGAAAGGTGGCCGCATACAACGCAAGAAAGAGCTCATGTAAGAGTCTTTCAAGGTGGGTGTATGTGTCATGTATTCCGGGCTGTGTATTTGATTCTAATCACCGCCCCTCGCGGTTATAGGAGTACCCGCTTGTGCTCTGCGTCAGCACGTAGTAATAATTTCAATTAAATGAATTCTGCTCTTGTATTCTTGCTGATATTAAGTTGTACTTCAACATGGATGCAATAGTTATTGGAACAACTAAAGTTATGTTTCAGGAACCATGAATCTGTTGTTTAAAAGTTGCAAGCTGAGGACATATTTAGCTAAGCTGCTGCTGCTATGAAACATGTTCATCCAAATATTACCTCCCATGTTGTTGTGTCTAGCTGTCCCGGAGACGGTTAATACTTGCTGAGCTTATGAACTCAGGGTTTGCTTGTACCTTGTTTTTCAGGTACTTGTTGCTACTAATCTTGAGGCGGTCTTCCCTATGAATATTGCCTCGTGTGGGTGAATGCTCAATGAAGACCCCGTAGGCCGCTGCTGTAATGTTGTGTGTTGCTAGTGTAGAATATCCCCGGGCTGGATATCTCTACTTGAGATTGAATAGGATCGCGAGTATGATTTTAGCAAATCATTCTGCTGCTGTAATCTTTTCCACTGCTAAAAATATTCCATTGTAAAAGACTCTGATGTAATAAAATGTACATGCTTGTGTTGTGTTTTTTGATCTATGATATGGTGTTATCCAGTATCGCCTAATATGACAACACCCAATGCGATGCCTGGAGTGCGGGATGCCCCGTCCCTACAGACGTGGTATCAAAGCTGCAGTGGGAATAGCACGCATGAAAAGAGCATATTTTCAAAAACTTAGACGTACACAAGTGAGGAATCGATAGTATTCCCGCATAAGGAGTATTATTACCATAGTTATTTAAGGTGGCAATGCTAACTTATATGTTTTAATCTAAATTTTAATTATGTAACGACGCACCTCTGCTCAGGTAAGAAAGGTAAGGAACGCCACCGAAAGTGGATTAATTTCGATTATCTCACCCATCCGAGGAATGTGGTATGGGATGCCCCGTTCGGAAACAAAACGGGAAGTGAATATGTTTTCTAAGACTCTTCATGTCTTAGAGACATATGAAATGCACTAGCCTCCAGTGCGCAAACCCAGTGGCAAGAGGAGGAGACGCCGTCGTGTGGTTTAGTATCTTCTCTAGGACTCTTCATGTTCTATAAAGCATATGAAAACGCTGGTCCACCGTCTAAATTTCAAGGATGTGGAGGCCTCCTTCGGGTGGTGAATAACCCGATCATGTACCTTGAGGCGTGGCTTAAATCAAGGACGGTCTGTATGGCA
Organism: Neostapfia colusana; assembly: GCA_030760725.1. NCBI lineage: Eukaryota > Viridiplantae > Streptophyta > Magnoliopsida > Poales > Poaceae > Neostapfia > Neostapfia colusana. The sequence goes on along the minus strand of JASWHV010000007.1, from coordinate 93,227,974 downwards.
ATGATACGGGGCGTATGTATTTATTTTCATATGGACCTGTCTGAAATGACAAACCTTTATGTGCGTCACTGTTGAGTGGTTTTCTACAGGTACACTGACCACATTATCATACTGCATCTAGAAAACATTTGCGAGTGACCGTCTTAGTGCCACCATTTGACACGTATATGCCGGTATAATCCGGTTAGGATTTCTGATTTTGTGAGGCAACGTAGTACCGGCATGTGTTCTTGATGCATAAATCCTAACAATCAAATAAGGTAGAAAAATGGGTGCCGGTCTCAAATCTTAGCTATTCAACTCCCATTTTAATCTAAGTTTCAATGAGGAGCATTAGGGCATTCTAAAAACCATAGAAACAACATCCCCTGTTCCGGCATAAATTTTGCTGAACTTTGACAGGACACAACTTTTGGTAGGTTGAACCAATGGAGGAGTGTGATAAATTTATGGAAATTTTTTGAAGGGCTCTACAACTTTTCTGTAGATCTCCAGAGCATAATCACAAGCCAAATTGGTGAAAATCTCAGAGGAATGCAAACTGTCCAGAAATAGACAGATCCAAACCTCTCTGGAATTTTCAGGTTTCGAATCATAACTCTTAGGATAAAATTTGCTAAGGGTCATATTATACACTGTTGTAAAGCTTATGATATATGTTACAACTTTGTAACTCAAAGTTTCTCTAGAGTTGGAATAGAAGGTTGTTGAAATTGAGGATCAAAACAGCCTCTTGAAAAAGAAGTGCTGTTGAAAATTTTCAAACCTCTGTAACTTTGAATTATCATAACTTTTGATTTAAAAATAATCTGGGGGCAAATAAATACTCGTTGGAAAGATATTGATGTTAACTGTAACTTTGATCTGCGTCTTTAGGCAAGAATTTGCTGTTAACTTGGTCAAAATCTGGAGAGATGACTAACTGGTCAGTTTCCAGTATAACTGTCAGGAAAACAATCGGTTAAGTATAATTGACACCCGGTTGTGACCAAGGGTGACCATAGTGAATTCTAGTTACTTGACCATCGCCGGGCCCCATACTTTTGTAGATGTTAAAATTCTTGCCTTCAAAAGTTACGATCTTCGTCGCTTTTAAAGACAAGTCAATCAAATCTATTGGAATGTGGGTATTACCTATGAGTAAACAGTGTGGTCATGTAAACTTAGCAAGAGCTAGTTTATCATAAATAAATTTACACTTTAGCTATGCTGAGTACTTCATTGAGAATTCAACATAATCTTTTGATGTCATATTTGTTGAATAATGACATATTGACATGGAGGTTAACGGTACGTTGTAAAATTTTCAGAATGGATCACACTCGTTCCGGGTATGACCTAAATGGTTCGAGTCATGAAGATGACTTACCACAGCAACAACAACTACCACGAACCTCACTTTCGGCTAATCTGTCAGAAGCCTTAACCTCAGTTTTTGATACACCTGGAGAGCATACCGAGTACTCAGTTTTCGGTACACCTGGAGAGCATACCGAGTTACTGTGGGATTAGTGTCAAATACGTCCCGTCACGATGGACGTCAAGACATGGATCCATGTCATCCACATGAAAGTTCATTCTAGGATTTCTTGGAGACTCAATTGAGACGGACCGAAATTCGTACATTCTAGGACCACAGAGGGTGGTGCCGCACGATGCGACACCCGATAGCACACACGATAAGGTAACATAGTATTACATTGAAAACATGCTGAATTTGTACAAAAGTAGTACAATCTTCAGTCACAACTCCTGTACAGAGTCTACTACAGCGGAAGGTATTTATACAACTCACGCCAACACCTAACTAGCAAAAGTTGGTTGTCCGGCCCTACGGACACTCAGCCTCAGCGCGGTGTGTACGGCTCCCACACAGCCGTAGTCCCCGACGGAGGGTAGCCCTCGCCGGTGGACTCGTACTCCAAGTCCGTGGGGTACTCCTCACCTGCAAACACTCATAGCAGCAACCGTGAGCACGATGGCTCGGCAAGTCTTAATCGACTCTTCTACACATGAAACTCTACATGCAGGTAATAACAAAAATAGGATGGCAATTTAGAGCAAAGGACACGGCTACAAGATTATCCTTAATTCATCTTTTATCCACAAGTTAACGGTTCATGAATCTGAAATTTAGTGAGCAATATTTGGTGGCACACCTGTAGCAATACAATTTATTCATATCAGCAGTACTGTCTTCAACATTCCATATTTTATCTACGTCACGACACAGTGAACAAGAGGTACTCATAACCGCAAGGGACGGCGAATCGACTCGTTATACACCTGCAGGGATACCCGAATAGCACGTCACGTACGCCCATCTGTGGAGCTGCACAGCACGGTCACTCAATGTCGTACGGAACAACCTTTCACCAAACAGCCCAAATGTTGAACCGGTCGCACCCAAACGTACAGGAGGTTCCCTAACGGAGCATCTCTCTATACCCGTTAGCAGATTTCCACCTTGCTGCCCTCAACCTGCACCTATAAATCGGTGCGTTATGCCTCAATGCCCGGAGGTGTAGGTTACATCAGTTTATCGGACCCCATATATCCGATATGCCTTCGGTACATTCAAACTTGTTCAGCGGGGCCGCACACGGATCGGTCCTCAATCGACACGGATAGAGCTACGCACACAAGACTTACTCTTGCTGCATCCTAGCCCCTGCCTAGTATCATTTTATTACCAAATTGATCTTACATATCGAACCAATCCCGTATGTGGCGAACCCTATACTCGCGAGTAGATTCCAACTACTCGACTTGTACCAAAGCCTATTAACATTAAGCAAAGCATGATCTACTTGATGACTTAGACACTACCCTCACTCCCTTTGAAATAATCTGTTTATGCATTTGGGGTTTCAATCATCCTACACCAAATGCACATACATACTTCAAGCTAAATGAATATAAAGCAAAACTTCATAAAACTTGTTAAATGCAAACCGGGGCTTGCCTTGTTGTTGCTGGTCTAATAATATATAATCCAGTTAAAGTCTTCTTCTCCCTTGAAGCTTGATCAACTGATTCACTTCAATGAATTCACTCCATCGTCGACCGCCTTCGTTGTAAGCACTATTGACATGTATATGCACAAGTTTCATCATGCAATTCATATAATTGAAGACTTGAATTTGTGAAGAACAGAGGAATGTGGGGGAGTGCTACAAAGGAATGTGTTGCCTCTGTTTTGCAGAGATATTAAAGAGAGAAATCCAATCTGCACATAGTGTTTCAGTTATACCATGTGCTATGGTTTCTAAGGAAATTATGAGATGGCTGAATTGATTTGGGTGTAATTAAAGGACCTGAACTCTAATGACTTTGAAATTTTTACATAACTTCCTATCTTACACAGGGACTTAGCTTGCCAAATTGCAGCTAAAGTGGATGGAAAATGTGTCTCCATTAATTCCCACAATAATCCATATGCTTTTCTCCCATACCTAAGCATGGAGAACAAGGACAGGAAGATCTAAAGCTCAAACTAAGCTGAAACTTTGCATGTGAGTTCCTGGTCACAATAAAGTAGTTTGGTCCAAAATTAAGGACTTTTCATTGAATAGTTTCCCCAGAATAATTCTCTAAGCAGTTATGCAAAAAGGAATTAATTCTGAAGTAATTTGAATTTTCATGCTACATAAAGTGAACTAAAATTTCAAACATAGCTCATAGAGCATTCCAGAATTTTTCCTAGGATTTTTGGAGCTAAGGATTGCCTAGAATGAATTTTACAAAGATGAAATTTTTTTCTGAAAAAGTTTCTGAACTACTTTGAACACAGCAGTTTGTATTTAGCAAATTCCTACACAAATCATCCTAAAATGAGCTGAAAATTTTCTATATGATCAATAAAATCCTAAAGAATATTCTGGCAAAATTTGAGGAATTTTGGATGAACCAAACTCCCTCAACAATTCTTTATCTTAAAATTTTCAAAGAATTTTCCAGAATTTATTATTTACTTTCATGCAAATTGGGGATCATATTTGGATATATCTTTGTAAAATGAATCCAACCCAATTTGATTCACTCAATTTGGAGGTTCCTTCACAAATATAGGATTTTCCAAAGTTGTGGCTAATTCTGGAATTGTTTTACTATTGGAAATCGACTTGGGCCCATGTTTTAACTGCAGCCAATAGGATTCGAGAACACACGGGCTATGGAGTTTTCAGCTGTGCAGCCACAAAATATCCCTGGCCACAACCGATCCCGGTTTTAAAATAAACCCGCTGACAGGTGTGCCAGCCCCACCCTCTTCTTCAACCTCCGGCGCGTTCTTCCCGCGTGCGCCCTCCTCGCCGGACCGAGGCGGCGTGTAAGGGCCTAAGTTTTTGGCACACATTCAAACTGTTCATCACCACACACACACTTCATTTGAAGAAACTTGATAAATACATTTTAAGAGCAAGTAAACACCATCAACATGCTCATTAGAGAATAAACTCACAAAATGCAAAAGTGGCGTTTCCCACATGCATCATCTAGGGGCTGAGCTTATGAAAAACTCAAACACCTTGCTAGGAATGCTCATGCCAAAATTTACCCAAATCGAAAACCTTTTTGGGGTATTTTTAGGTATAGGTAGAAAGAGGTTAGTTTAAACCCAAATTCAAATTTAAACTACTTCCATCCCATGAATTCAAAAGTGGGAGGCATATTCTTACTCAGCACATTTTTGTGAGCCCACACACCAATTTTCACTCCATTTGGAGTTGATCTTGACATGAGGTAAGTTTAGCAAATTCAAACTCCATTTGAATTTCAAACTGCACATGTGCTGAAAATACATTCAAACAATTCCCAATTTGAATTCTATCCAATTCAAATGGCCAGAGGGTAGATAATTCAAATGACCAGGGTTATTTGGGTCTCTACTGTTTAGAGCAGTGGGGAAAATTCAATTTCAGAGGTTAAAACCAGAGTGGGACCCACATGTCAGCCTCACCAGTGTTTTAACCGACTGAAGTCACCGCAGCTCGGTTCTTGTGCGTGACCGCGCGAGCGCCACGGCGATTGCCGACCGCTGCCACCTCCTGGTCGCTGATCAGAGCCCCAAACCGACGTCCCCAGTTATATATCTTCGAGCTGCCGCTGGCAGCAACCCGTTTTCACGCCGCCTCAACATTTCCAGCGCTGAGAAATCCGAGCTGATCGCTGCACAGCTCCACCGCACCCCCTCGCCGTCGACCGGCCAACACAGTCCCTTCCACTGCAAGCTGAGGCCACAAACGGCACCACCGGTCCTTGCTCGACGTATTACAGCCCTCAACTGCTCGTCATCAGCTTCGGTTGAGCCTGTCCGAGCCGATCTTCCATCACTCATTCAACCCGAGAGCTCCTCCGACTCGACGCCGTCGCCCGAGCAGCTCTAAGCTTCTCCAGCGCGACAAACATGTCTCTGAGGTTAGCATCCAAGTCTAGTAGCTCTCCCCGAACTCCCTAGGTCCCTCTTAGCGCCGGTTAACCGGAATTTCCATTTTTCCCGATGATCACCATATAGAGCACCGAGGACCAAAACTCAAAATTCATCTCAATCACTTGATCACTGGTAATCTTGGTCGATCTGAAGCTAGGATAGCACCTCACGGTCACCTCAGCCAGATCCTAGCGGCGATGATCGACCCAGTGAGCAGAGCACCAGAGTTTGGCCACCACCGGTGAAAACGGCTCGGGTTGCTGGTGAGGTCTACTTTCCCGGCGATCTCCGGACAAGAGGAGGGCAGGGTTAGCTTCCTCGTGCCCCAGTGGTGCCCCCGAGCTCCTCTTCCGCCTCCACCGTCGCCGACTAGGTTTCCGGTGATGTCGAGGTCTGAGAAGATGCCCGGCGTGTGGGCCATGCTCCAAGGGTCACGTAGGAAGAAATCGTGTCGAAAATTAGGCAGTAGCGGCCGAGACCAAACCATGCCACCGTCGCTGGACGTCGCGCGCCCGGGCACTGGCGGCAGGTAGACGAAGGCACTGTGCGTAGGACCCACGTGCAGTGTTTTAAACATTTCCCGATTTTCAGTTTTAGTTCAAACATCAAACCCACATAACTTTGGCTAGAAAACTCCAAATTGAGTGAACCAAATTTTGTTGGATTCAGCTCCCTGAGTACTTTCCAGCAAATCAAGTTTCACTTCATGGAAATCCTTAGTTCTCCAGAATTAATTCTTTAAATTTTAAATTGTTTATAATTTTAACTGGAGAACCCTTTGGAGGAAATTTCTGAAATTTTGCTGGGATGTTCACCAAAATATCCCTGAGGTGCCATAAAAATTTCAGATCCATTTGAGCTCATTGGATCCACCTAATGGTGTGATTAATAAAACTGTTCCAGAGAAAATAGAAAATGTCCAGAAACATTTTACAAATTTCTCTGAAATTGTTTAGCTCATATCTTTAGATAGGAACCTTAAAATTAAGTGAGACCAACTCTATTAGAACCCTCTGAAAAAATAGTTTTCATAAATTCATGGCTTGCTCCATGAAAATCCCTATAAAACCCTAGGAGCTCCAATTAAGGTCAAGTACATAATTATTTGTTGAGAGCTCAAATGAGATTTGCTGCAAATGAAACTTGGCCAAATCTTTGTTTTGGTTGTAACCAAACCACAGTAAAAATTTCAGAGTCAGTGGGTCTGTCTAGTAAGACTTATAGTGTTCACAAGTTTAAATTCAATTCAAATGCATTTAAATTGACACATATTTGTATTATTCATATGTAGTCGGTAAGGTTGAGGAGGAACCCGAAGTCATAGACTTCGTCACTCCAAAGGAGCAGCTAGCCTACGACCAAGAGCAGCAAGGCAAGCTCCGGTTTGCATTAACCCGTTTTACAAATTTTTACTGTTTTGAGAACTTACTTTGAGCACCCACTTAATTCTTGCATTAGAGTCTTGTTTGAAATCCAAATGCATAGCCAAGAAAACCCTGGGTTGGAATTAGGTTTGAGAACCTCAATAGCTACTGCAATGCTAAGATAGTGTAGGATTCGGTACAAGTCAAGTAGTTGGAACTACTCGCGAGAATAGGCTAGAGGCACATTGCTCGGGTAAAGATAGCAAATGAAACACATGGCAAGAAAAATGAGACCGAGCGGAGAGTAAGGGCAGCAGGACTTTGGGGCCTGGGTGCAATGGCTCCGCTTGTGTCGATTGAGGACCGAGCCGTGTGCGGGCCTGTTGAACAAGCTAGAACAGTACCGAAGACCTACCGGCTATATGGGAACCGAGAAACCGATGTAACTCGGGTAGCTGGGTATTGAGGCATTGCCTGTCGTTTAGAGGGTAGGTTGAGAGCTCGAGGTGTAAATCGACTGGCGGCACTGCAGATGGGCGCGCAGAGACCTCTTGCTCGGGACGATAGGACCTGTTCAATATTTGGCTGACGGGTGAATGGTGATTGCGTACGACGTCCGTGATGGTTGCTGTAGGCAACATCAAGTACGGGCGTACGTGACGGGTTTTTCGGGTAACCCTGCAGGTGTAAATCGATTATAGTCGCCGTCCCTCATGGTCAGTGAGTACCACTTGTTCTTTGTACCGTCACGTAAAAATAACAGGCTAGATACATTTTAAAAGTTTTCTGATTTGAAAGTTATACCTTGCTTGTTAATGTCTTGTTGTAGTTTAGAGCTAATTAAAATTGTTTCCAACTTTGAGAAAAGTACATGAGAGAAATGCGTTTCTTGGTTGATTGCGGCTCTCTCATGTGCCTTCACGTAAGGTTCTTCACAACCTGCTGCTAAAACTTGAAAGTAAGGTTCAAATAATTAGGCGAGTCATTTTCAAATTATTTACCTCATGTACCCTAAATCGTTCATATAGAAGTTTCATGTAGAGGAGAAACGGGTCAGTCTTGCTGAGCCATCATGCTCACTGCTTGTGTTTGAAGCTTTTGCAGGGGTTTATGAGGAAGGGACTCCCGAGGAGGAGACAGAACCCCAGGAGGGGAACCCCGTCGAGTGGGAGTCGTGCACGCCGCCGTGTTAGTGTGTGTGCGTGCTAGCGGCGACACGTTCACGGGCTGAACGTGAACTTGATGCATAGTCTACGCCCGTGTGTGTAGACTGGACTTATTTTGTTGTAAAAATGTCCATAAAACTGTTTTATGTAATAAAACTTTGCTTCCACTTTGTATCTTTGATGTGCATTATCCGGTGCTGTGCAACGCAGCACCCCTCAGCGTGATCCTGGCTCGACAAGGCCAGTGGGGCCGTGTCAGCAGGGTATCAGAGCTTGCTTGAGGTTTCACACACTACAAAGGTTATCTTTTTCAAAAATTCGGTGAGGAACGAGTTAGTAGCCCATATAAGGATGTTATTAGTGTATAGAAAGTGGCATACTAACCTATTTGCTTATGTCGGAAAATCGTGCATCTTGGGAAGCTTTATATCTTGGGGGGTGCACGTAAGCGCTGTCCACCAGTGCGCACAAGCTGAAGGGTGGAGCCCCATGGGTGGCAGGTAACCCGACCCGCTTTAATATCATCTACGGCTCTTCATGTCGTTTGGGGTATTCGAGCAATGTCTGTCCCTAGCGTGCTTTGGGCAATTTGGAGGACTCCGTCACGTGGTCTGTAACATGAACATCTGGGCGAGTGATGACGGCCGGGTGTATGAATTGTATGGATACCGGGCTCGGTGTGCAGCCGTGTCTGACGATTGTATGAGTTATTTGCAGGTAGTCTAACCACTAAACAGCAGACGTGTAGTATCCGTGTGCGAGAGACACTCAGTGCCACTGAACTAACGAAGCCGGCTAAGTCCGGTATAGGTTTTTCTTTGTGAGGAACATAGTACCGACATGATCTGGTGATGCATCAACGTCACACCCCACTAAATGAGCAACTGCATTGTAAAACTTGAAAGTTTTAATCCAGAGTACTAAAACTTGATGTAACTCCTTCCCTTAAACAGGATATTCAAAGTTAACAAGTTTTTAACTTACAGGATACTAAGGACAGAGTCCCCTGTTTTCAGCTGAATTAGGGCTGAAGTTAATCAGAGGTTAGAGGTTGAGTTCTTTCGAGTTTGGGGTCATATAATACATTTCTGTAAATCTTTGGAAGAGCTTTACAACTTTTCTGTTGATGTCCATAGATGTTTCATCCCCTAACCAATCGAAAAATGCAGTAGAGTTGAAATTGTCCAGAAAACAGGGCAGAGCAAACACTCTCTATAACTCTCTGTAAATTGAGCATAACTTCCTGCATAAAAATCCAAAAATAGAAAATGAGGTAGTTATGAAAATTTCATGAGATGGGTTACAATTTTTAATAGAAAGTTTTGTCAAATTTGGTGTAGAATTAACTGGAATTCTTGGATCAAATCAGTACCTCAAGCAGGAAGGTGCTGTCCAATTTTCTCCAGAAATGCTGTCAACTTTGACATCTCATAACTTTTGAACCAGGAAATATCTTAGGCCAAGCAAATACTTTCTGGAAATCTTTTGAAGTTAAATTTAACTTTCTTGTTGAGATCCAGAATTGGTTTTGCCTTTAGGATGGTCTAAATCAGATTCAAATGGAAACTGGTCAGGGCTGTCACATTGGACAGCAGACCAGCAGTCAAATTTGTTTTAAGTTTGAACTATGTTTCCAAGTTTATGAGTTCAATGACATATTTTATGTTATAACTCAATGGTTTACTGTTCAAACAAATATTTGGCATTTCTCAAATATGTTTCTACAGATGACAGCGGATAGACAATTGGAGAACGGGTGGGTGGTATCCCACTGTTCTCACCGCAGCGGTTATCCGGAAACATTGAGGCAAATGCTTCAATATTTCGGGTACAGCGAGATTCTGCAGTTCTTCACCAAGGAAGAAGGCGAGGGTGGAACAAGACGTGGACAATACATGTCGAAGTTCCAGCAGGACCCATGCCACCCGGTTGGGTGCCGTTCACCGTCACGGTGAGAGGTAGACAGCCGGAGGGGATGTGGCAAGTGGCAGCCCGCGACACCATGTCGCGTTTCTGCCAACTACACGTGAGAGCTATGGAGGGCACTCCATATGCGCTCATTCCGGTGGAGGGACGGGCTAACCATGTGTGGGAAGGGAGGTACATGGAGGCAACAGATCCGGGTTGCCCCAGGTACAATCCCGCGGAGGTGAACCTTAGTCTCCAATTGAAGGCAGGAAAAGCCATGATGGACAGCCAAGCTGTTCATACGGATGGTCTTGCTGCAAAGCTTAAAGAAAGCACCGGCCGTGGAGACCATTTCGAGAGTGCTCACAGCGCACTCTGCAATGTTCTCCTTCCGACGATTAAGCGACTAAACGAACAACATAATCAGTTGCATCGTCTGAAGAAGGCGAAGAAGAAAAGACGTATCGACATCACGGCTTTGCAACAACAGGTGCAGGCTCTGACCCAGCAGAACGAGGTCCTTACTCAAGAGCGGGATGACGCTATTGAGGAGGGGCAAGGCTGGGAAGAGGACCATAACGAAGACATGGACGAGGTGCACGCGTTGCAGGACCTCGTACCTCCGGTAATGGGCATACCGGTGGTAGGTGCTGTACCCGTGGTCTTGGGTCTTCTGGCAATGGGGGAACCCGAACCGGAAGAGGAAGTCATGGACCCAGAGCCACCAGCAGAGGTAGCGGAGGAGGACGATCCACAGGAGGTTGTGTTCTACTTCGAGTAGGAGGTTACCGTTGCCAAGTAGGGCAGCAAGGGTGATGTAACCAAAAATTTTGTAATCGGTGACATGTCGTGTAAACAGTAGTATATGTATAGGTAGTGATGACATGAGCACGACTTCTCGGAGACCTGAGACTAATGTATCTTTTATAAAGTTTATGCTTTATCAATATATGTGAATGTTGTGCAAATTATTCATGCGTCCCTTCGAGACCTGCTGTTTCATATGGAATTTTAAGTATGACATGTGCTGATCACTGCTGTTTTGAATTTCAGAATGACTCGTACTCGTCCCAACCCGGACGTTGGGGGTTCCAGTCAGGGGGGAGGGTCCTCCCAACAACCTCCCGTGAATTCCTTGGGGCAGCAACAGCAACAACCGCCACCGCCAACGGTTACTTTGGCCAATATTGTGGCAGCGATGGCGGGCTCTCATCAGCAGCACACGGAGCTGCTGCAAACCCTCATTGCGAATACGTCTTGATTAGAGAGGCGCCAAGATCGCAAGGGAGCACCAACAAAGCTTCTACTCCGATTTTCTGGCTACTCATCCCCCGGTATTATCAAGGGCGGATGAACCCCTCGATGCGGACAACTGGCTCTGCACGATGGAGATGAAGTTTGGGCTGCTCCAAGTGAGTGAGCAGCGCAAGACTCAGTTCGCGGTCCAACAGCTCCAGGGATCCGCGAGCGCGTGGTGGGCGAACTACTGTGCTTCGCAGCCCACCGAGCGAGTTATGACCTGGGCGGAATTCCGGACGGCCTTCAGGCCCTGTCACATACCGCCGGGTCTCATGAAGAGGAAGACGCAGGAGTTCTTACGCCTGCAGCAAGGGAGCCAGAACGCGCTGGAATACTCCAGGGCGTTCAATGATCTTGCGCTCTACGCTTCGTATCACGCCGATACTAAAGAGAAGCAGCGGGATCATTTCTACCAGGGGCTTAACCCGCTCCTACAGGACAAGCTGGCGATGTTCAATCACGGCAGCCTCAACGATATAATTGATGCTGTGATTTTTCAGGAGGACTCCGGCAAGGAGTTAGCGGCGGCGGAAAGGAAGCGAAGTGCGCCGCAAAGCAGCGGAGAAGGAGGTGGTCCTTCTAAAAAATACCAGATGGTGAATCGCCCACCATCGGGTCTGCGCTGGCAGCCACCACAGAGGCCGATGCCATTCCGCAGTCGGCCATATTCTCCACCGGCATTCTGGCCGGTACTGCCAGTACTACCTCTGCAGCAACAACAGCAGCAGCGGGTGATGCCACATCCGTATGCACCTCAGCAGCGCATGCCGGGCTTTCGTCTCCCAAGCACCGGCCAAGAAGCAGCCACATGCTACAAGTGTGGTCGTCCAGGACACTTCGCCAATAATTGTCCTGAGAGGCAAGGCAGCGCTGTTGCACCGCAACTTCTGGGGAGAAATCAGCCCCGGAACCCCACTAATGCGCGGCGGGCAAACCCTAGGCCTGGCACCGTCCACCAACTTGCCATAGAGGATGTGCCGGAGGGAGAGCTAATCCTTGCGGGTATGTTCCAACTCCACCAGCATCCCACCATAGTATTATTTGATTTAGGCGCCACACACGATTTTATTAGCCAAGCTTTCATTGCTAAATACAGCTTGCAAATACTACCCACCGATAGTCCATACTTGATTTGTTCACCGGGTGGGAAAACTTCAGCAAGCATGATGGTTCCAAAAGTGCCATTATGCTTAGAGAGTAGAGTATACCCTACGTCTCTTATAGTGTTAGAGGGACAAAAGGTCGATGTCATCTTAGGGATGTCGTGGTTAACCCGCCAAGGCGCTGTTTTAGACACCGTCCTCTGAGTTGTGCACTTGAACTTAGAAGTGCACAAATCTCATTCCTTATTTCTGGACAGTCCAGAAATAAAACTTCCAAGTGTGTATCAATCCACAACCATCAGATTGGAAGCCATTCCAGTAGTCCGTGAGTTCCCTGACATGTTCCCGGATGATTTACCAGGGATGCTGCTCGACCGAGAGGTGGAGTTCAAGATTGAATTTGAACCGGGAACCATGCCAATATCCCGAAGGCCGTACAAGATGGCGCCCAAGGAATTGGCTGAACTAAAGACGCAATTAACGGACTTGCTGGAGAAGGGTTTTATTAGGCTGAGCTCCTAGCCATGGGGCTGTTCGGCATTATTTGTGAAGAAAAAAGACGATACGTTGCGGCTTTGCGTGGACTATCGTCCACTAAACGCCGTAACCATCAAGAACAAGTACTCGTTGCCACGGATCGACATGTTGTTTGATCAGTTGGTCGAGGCAAATATCTATTCCAAGATGGATTTAAGATCTGGGTACCATCAGATTAAGATACGAGCTGAGGATATTCCGAAGACGGCTTTCTCGATGAGGTACGAACTCTACGAGTACATGGTCATGTCCTAAGGCCTCACCAACGCTCCAGCTCACTTCATGTACTTGATGAACTCGGTATTCATGCCAGAGCTGGACAAGTTTGTCGTGGTCTTCATCGACGACATATTGGTATATTCCAAGTTAGAGGAAGAACACAAGAAGCATCTGCGTATAGTCTTGCAATGGCTGCGGGATCACAATCTATACGCGAAATTCAGCAAATGCGAATTCTGGATATCGCAAGTGTCTTTTCTCAGGCATATCATCTCAGCGGAGGGCATCGCTGTAGACCCGAGTAAGATCACACAAGTGCTGAATTGGAAGTCCCCGAGAACTGTTCACGAGGTACGGAGTTTCCTCGGACTCGCGGTGTATTATCGGAGGTTCATTCCGAACTTCTTAAAGATTGCCAAGCCTATGATGGAGCTGCTGAAGAAGGCTACCAAATATGTTTGGAGTCCAGCATGTGAAGCAGCGTTCAAGGCATTAGTGAGACACCTAACATCAGCACCGGTTTTGGCACAGCCAGACACAACAAAACTGTTCGATGTGTACTGCGATGCATCTGGCATTGAGCTCAGATGTGTGCTGATGCAAGACCGAAGAGTGGCCGCGTATGGATCACGGCAACTCAGAAACCATGAGCAGAATTATCCAACTCACAACTTGGAGCTCACTGCCATGGTACTCGCACTTAAAATGTGGAGGCACTACCTACTCGGTAACCTCGTGCATTTATATACTAACCACAAAAGACTCAAGTACATATTCACTCAGGAGTTGAACATGAGGCAGCGAAGATGGTTAGAATTGATAAAGGATTACGAAATAGAGATCCATTATCACCCCGGCAAGGCAAACGTAGTGGCGGATAAGTTGAGTCGCAAGTCACACATCAACAATCTTACCATCATACCGTTGGAAGAGAGTGAGCCACCATTACATGTGATTCCACATGGAGCTCTCTACAACTTAGCTTTGATCCCCACCATCCGTGAAGAGATAACTGCAGCTCAGAAACATGACAAGGGCATGTCGCATTTGCGGAGACGTATAGATAGTGGGGAGCTGAAATGTTTCCAGAAAGATGGAGACGGCGTCCTATGGTTCAAGGACCGGATCATCGTACCCCGTAACCCGGAGTTACGGAAGAAAATCTTTGATGAGGCTCACCTGTCAAAGTTTCTATTCACCCCGGCAGCAACAAAATGTATCAAGAACTCAGAAACAAGTTTTGGTGGACACGGATGAAGCGGGAGATCGCAAAGTACGTGTCCGAGTGTGATACATGTTGAAGGGTGAAGGAAGACCACATGAGGAAGCCGGGACTGTTACAACCACTGGGCGTTCATGCCTGGAAGTGGGAAGATGTGAGCATGGACTTCATCGTCGGTTTACCCACCACTTTTCAGAAGCATAATTCTCTATGGTGATCGTCGACCGGCTCACCAAAGTTGCCCATTTTATCCCGGTCAACACCAACTACAACGCCAAGAAGTATGCTGAACTGTACATCTCACGGATCCTATGCTTGTATGGCGTACCCCGTACCATCATATCGGATCGGGGCACTTTATTTGTGTCCCGTTTCTGGGAGCAGCTACACGCTGCGTTGGGGACGAAGCTGATCTGTGGTTCAGCATACCACCCGTAGACGGATGGGCAAACCGAGCGGGTAAACCAAATTTTAGAAGATATGCTATGAGTTTGCTCTATCAACCACGGCAAGAATTGGGATGATCTCTTGCCGTTGGCCGAGTTCTCGTACAACAATGGGTACCAAGCCAGCATCAAGATGGCGCCTTACGAGGCGCTATACGGAAGAAAATGCCGCACACCAATGAATTGGTGTGAGTCTGGCGAAAGGGTTACCTTTGGGATTGATCTTGTCAATAACGCGGAAGAAAAGGTTCGTCTGATTGAAGCGAACCTAAAAGCCGCCAAATCCCGACAAAAACAGTATGCGGACCGGAGGAGGCACCCATTACAATTCGAAGTCGGGGATCACGTATATCTACGTGTGTCTTCAATGAAGGGCGTGAACAGGTTCGGGGTGAGAGGAAAGTTGGCACCCCGATTCATCGGTCCATTTCAGATTACAGAAAGATGTGGATCAGTAGCATACCGGTTGAAATTACCAGAAGCACTATCCGGTGTGCACGAAATCTTTCACATCTCCCAGCTGAGGAAGTGTCTCAAGCTATCAACTACCATTCAGCTGGAGGGTATAGAAGAACTGAAACCGGATCTCAAGTATCGGGAGGAACCGGTTCAGATTATTGATGAAAAGGCCCGAACCACACGCAACCGTACGTTGTGGTTCTACAAAGTTCTATGGAGTAATCACTCCGTAGACGAAACGACATGGGAGAGCAAAGGTGATGAGGACATCACAACAGTGGATACTCACATTGATATAGAAGGACCAATCACAAGAGCACGAGCACGGTTACTAAATCAGCAGGTGAACTCGTTCCTAACTTCCTACCCATGTGATTTTGAGAATGGATTGCTATTGAATGATTTAATTGTTATTTAGGAACCATGGACATGATCAACAAGTAAAGGAAGGAGGATTTGGGGACGTGGAGAACCATATGGGACGTCCACAAGTTGATGGAAACAGTCACCAACTCGGACTCGAGTTCAACTCGGAGTCCAGGAGCGGTCCATCTTAAAACAGACACCCAGGACGCATACGGACTCCATTTTCGACGTTCTACATATGGATGGAAAGATGAGAAGATAAACTTTCCAATGGTTCCAGTCCCATATTAAAATACGCCCGGAGTCGTTGGGAGTTGTCGAAACAATTCGAATTCAGAGTTCTGTCCGGTGTTGCATCACCTTATTGGGCTTTTGGGCCTTGTATCTCGTATGAGTCCATTAGGGACGCATCTAAGGGTCTTATGGACGAACCCTAGCCTTTAAATACTGCAGCCGCCGGCCATATTCGGTGGGTTTTGCTTAGATAAACAGCCGCCGTTCTACGGTTTTTGTGAAACCCCAACTTCGTGACTTTCAGATCACGTCTTCTACGTTCTTGCTCGTGTTCTCGGTTGCACCTGCAGGGATTAGCCTTCTTGGCGAGGTCAAGCGTGTGCTGCACGGTTGATAACCAACAGAGCAGTGGTGTAGTGATTGCAGGGGTGTTTGAACTGCTCGAGTGTCGCAGATCATCAACGTCGAGTTCTCCACCTCAATCGACCTACCTTTCGGAAGATCGGGCCTAAACCACTCATCAGAAGGATTTCTTCACGCTAACTACCCCGAATTTTTCACGTCGCATATATGGTAATCTTCCACCGTCCCCTCTCTCTTTTTCACCTTATAATCTCGGGACGAGATTCTTTTAAGGGGGGAGAAATGTAAGGGCCTATGTTTTTGGCACATATTCAAAGTGTTCATCACCACACACACACTTCATTTGAAGAAACTTGATAAATACATTTGAAGAGCAAGTAAATACCATCAACATGCTTATTAGACAATAAACTCACAAAATGCAAAAGTGGCATTTCCCACATGCATCTTCTAGGGGCTGAGCTTATGAAAAACTCCAACACCTTGCTAGGAATGCTCATGCCAAAATTTACCCAAATCCAAAACCTTTTTGGGGTATTTTTGGGTATAGCTAGAAAGAGGTTAGTTTAAACCCAAATTCAAATTTAAACTACTTCCATCCCATGAATTCAAAGTGGGAGGCATATTCTTACTCAGCACATTTTTGTGAGCCCACACACCAATTTTCACTCCATTTGGAGTTGATCTTGACATGAGCTAAGTTTAGAAAATTCAAACTCCATTTGAATTTCAAACTGCATATGTGCTGAAAATACATTCAAACAATTCCCAATTTGAATTCTACCCAATTAAAATGACCAGAGGGTAGATAATTCAAATGACCAGGGTTATTTGGGTCTCTACTATTTAGAGCAGTGGGGACAATTCAATTTCAGAGGTTAAAACTGGAGTGGGACCCACATGTCAGCCTCACAAGTGTTTTAACTGACTGAAGTCACCACAGGTCGGTTCTTGCGCGTGACTGCGCGAGCGCCACGGCGATTGCCGACCGCTGCCACCTCCTGGTCACCGATCAGAGCCCCAAACCGACATCCCCAGCTATATATCTTTGAGCTGCTGCTGGCAGCAACCCGTTTTCACGCCGCCTCAATGTTTCCAGCGCTGGAAAACCCGAGCTGATTGCCGCACAGCTCCACCGCACCCCCTCGCCGTCGACCGGCCAACACAGTCCCTTCCACCACGAGCTGAGGCCACAAACGGCACCGCCGGTCCTTGCTCGACGTATTACAGCCCTCAAATGCTCGTGATCAGCTTTGGTTGACCCTGTCTGAGCCGATCTTCCATCGCTCAGTCAACCCGAGAGCTCGTCCGACTCGACGCCATCGCCCGAGCAGCTCTAAGATTCTCCAGCGTGACATACGTGTCTCTGAGGTTAGCATCAAAGTCTAGTAGCTCTCCCCGAACTCCCTAGGTCCCTCTTAGTGCCGGTTAACCGGGATTTCCATTTTTTCCGATGATCACCGTATAGAGCACCGAGGACCAAAACTCAAAATTCATCTCAATCACTTGATCACTGGTAATTTTGGCCGAGCTGAAGCTAGGATAGCACCTCACGGTCACCTCAGCCAGATCCTATCGGCGATGATCGACCCAGTGAGCAGAGCACCGGAGTTTGGCCACCACCGGTGAAAACGGCTCGGGTCACCCGTGAGGTCTACTTTCCTGGCGATCCCCGGCCAAGAGGAGGGACTTCGTACCCGAGCTCCTCTTCCGCCTCCACCGTTGCTGACTAGGTTTCCAGTGCTATCGAGGTCTGAGAAGATGCCCGGCGTGTGCGCCATGCTCCAAGGGTCACGTAGGAAGAAACCGTGTCGAAAATTAGGCAGTAGCAGCCGAGACCAAACCGCGCCACCGTTGCTGGACGACGCGCGCTCGGGCGCTGGCGGGAGGTAGACGAAGGCACTGTGCGTTGGACCCATGTGAAGTGTTTTAAACATTTCCCGATTTTCGGTTTCAGTTCAAAGTTCAAACCCACATAACTTTGGCTAGAAAACTCCAAATCAAGTGAACCAAATTTTGTTGGATTCAGCTCTCTGAGTACTTTCCAGAAAATCAAGTTTCACTTCATGAAAATCCTTAGTTCTACAGAATTATTTCTTTAAAATTTAAATTGTTTGGAATTTTAACTGGAGAACCCTTTGGAGGAAATTTCTGAAATTTTGCTGGGATGTTCACCAAAATATCCCTGCGCTACCATAAAAATTGCAGATCCATTTGAGCTCATTGGATCCACCTAATGGTGTGATTAATAAAACTGTTCCAGAGAAAATAGAAAATGTCCAGAAACATTTTCAGAATTTCTCTGAAATTGTTTAGCTCATATCTTTAGCTAGGAACCTTCAAATTAAGTGAGACCAGCTCTATTAGAACCCTCTGAAAACCTAGTTTTCATAAAGTCATGGCTTGGTCTATGAAAATCCATAGAACACCCTAGGAGCTCCAATTAAGGTCAAGTACATAATTATTTGTGGAGAGCTCAAATGAGCTTTGCTGCAAATGAAACTTGGCCAAGTCTTTGTTTAGGTTATAACCAAAGCACAGTAAAAATTTCAGAGTCAGTGGGTCTGTCTAGTAAGACTTATAGTCTTCACAAGTTTAAATTCAATTCAAATGCATTTAAATTGACACATATTTGTATTATTCATATGTAGTCGCTAAGGTTGAGGAGGAAAGTTGAAGAGTTCACAACTTTAACCCCAGGGAGAAGGACTGCTTATGAGTATTTCCGGATATTGAACCATCTGGTACATTATGCATCCGAATATGTAACAACGGAGGCTATTGTAAGGGCCTAAGTTTTTGGCACATATTCAAAGTGTTCATCACCACACACACACTTCATTTGAAGAAACTTGATGAATACATTTGAAGAGCAAGTAAACACCATCAACATGTTCATTAGAGACTAAACTCACAAGGTGCAAAAGTGGCATTTCCCACACATGCATCATATGGGAGCTGGGCCTATGAAAAACTCCTACACCTTGCTAGAAATGTCTATGCCAAATTTCACCCAAATTCAAAACCTTTTTGAAGTCCTTTTGGGTATAGCTAGAAAGAGGGTGGTTTGAACCCAAATTCAAATTCAAACTATTTACATCCCATGAATTCAAAAGTGGGAGGCATATTCTTACTCATCACATTTTTGTGAGCTCACACACCAATTTTCACTCCATTTGGAGTTGATCTTGACATGAGCTAAGTTTAGCAAATTCAAACTTTATTTGAATTTCAAACTGCATATGTGCTGAAAATATATTGAAATAAACCCCAATTTGAATTTTATCCAATTCAAATGGCCAGAGGGTAGATAATTCAAAAGACCAGGGTTATTTGGGTCTCTACTGTTTATAGTAGTGGGGAAAATACAATTTCAGAGGTTAAAACCAGAGTGGGACCCACTTGTCAGCCTCACTAGTGTTTCAACCGACTGAAGTAACCGCAGCTCGGTTCCTGCGCATGACCACGCGGGCGTCACGGCGATTGCCGACCGCTGCCACTTCCTGGTCGCCGATCAGCGCCCCAAACCGACGTCCCCATCTATTTAGCTGCGAGCTGCCGCCGGCGGCAGCCCATCTTCCCACTACCTCGACGTTTCCAGCGCCGAGAACACCAAGCTAATTGCTGCACAGCCCGACCGCCTCACCTCGCCGTCGACCGGCCAAAGCAGTGCCTTCCACTGTGAGTTGAGGACACAAACAGCACCGCTGATCCTTGCTCAACGTGTTACAGCCTTCAGTTGCTCGTGATCAGCCTCGATGAGGCTTGTCCGAGCCGATCTTCCATCGCTCTGTCAACCCGAGAGCTCCTCCAACTCGACGCCGTCGCCCGAGCAGCGCAAAGCTTCTCCAGCGTGACCAACGTGTCTCTGAGGTTAGTATCCAAGTCTAGTAGCTCCTCCCAAACTCCCTAGGTTCCTCTTAGCGCCGGCTAGCCGAAATTTCTATTTTTCCCGATGATCACCGTATAGAGCACCGAGGACCAAAACTCAAAATTCATCGTGATCACTTGATCACTGATAATCCGAGTGGAGCTGAAGATAGAGTAGCACGTCACGGTCACTTCAGCCAAATCCTAGCGGTGATGATTGACCCAGTGAGCAGAGCACCGGAATTTTTCCATCGCCGGTGAAAACGGCTCGGGTCGCCAGTGAGGTCTACTTTCCCGGCGATCCCCGGCCAAGAGGAGGGCAGGGTTAGCTTCCTCGTACCCCAGTGGTGCTTTGTGACCCATTGGCTGATCATGTTCACTTCCGAGACGAGCTAGCACCATCGGACCCGAGCTCCTCTTCCGCCTCCACCGTCGCCGACTAGGTTTCCTGCGATGTCGAGGTCCGAGAAGGTGCCCGACGTGTGCGCCGTGCTCCAAGGATCACGTAGGAAGAAACCGCATCGAAAATTAGGCAGTAGAGGCTGAGAACAAACCGCGCCACCGTCGCTGGACGTCGCACGCTGGCGGGGAGGTAGACGAAGGCACTGTGCATGGGACCCACGTGCAGTGTTTTAAACATTTCCCAATTTTCAGTTTTAGTTCAAACTTCAAACCCACACAACTTTGGCTATGAAGCTCCAAATCGAGTGAACAAAATTTTTTTGGATTCAGCTCTCTGATTACTTTCCAGCAAATCAAGTTTCACCTTATGAAAATCCTTATTTCTCCAAAATTAATTCTTCAAAATTTAAACTGTTTAGAATTTTAACTGGAGAACCCTTTGGAGAAAACTTCTGAAATTTTGCTAGGATGTTCACTAAAATATACCTGAGCTACCATAAAAATTTCAGATCCATTTGAGCTCATTTGGTCCACCTAATGGTGTGATTAATAAAACTGTTCCAGAGAAAATAGAAAATGTCCAGAAACATTTTCAGAATTTCTCTGAAATTGTTTAGCTCATATCGTTAGCTAGGAACTTTCAAATTAAGTGAGACCAACAATATTAGAACCCTCTGAAAACCTAGTTTTCATAAAATCATGGCTTCCTCAATGAAAATCCCTAGAACACCCTAGGAGCTCCAATTAAGATCAAGTACATAATTATTTGTGGGGAGCTCAAATGAGCTTTGCTGCAAATAAAACATGGCCAAGTCTATGTTTAGGTTGTAACCAAACCACCGTAAAAATTTCAGGGTCATTGGGTCTGCCTAGTAAGACTTACAGTCTTCACAAGTTTAAATTCAACTCAAATGCATTTAAATTGGTACATATCCATGTTATCTCATGTAGTCGCTAAGGTTGAGGAGGAACCCGAAGTCTTAGACTTCGTCACTCCAGAAGAGAAGCTATCCTACGACCAAGAGCAGCAAGACAAGCTCCGGTTTGCATTAACCTTTTTACAAAGTTTTACTGTTTTGAGAACTTACTTTGAGCACTCAATAAATTCTTGCATTAGAGTCTTGTTTGAAACCCAATTGCATAGCCAAGAAAACCATGGGTTGGGATTAGGATTGAGAACCCCGTTTAGCTACTGCAATGATAAGATAGTGTAGGACTCGTCAAGTCGAGTAGTTGGAACTACTCGCGAGGATAGACTAGAGGCACTCGACTCAGGTAAAGATAGCAAATGAAATACATGGCAAGAAAAATGAGACCGAGCGGAGAGTAAGGGCAGCAAGACTTCGGGGCCTGGGTGCTATAGCTCCGCTCATGTTGATTGAGGACCGAGCCGTGTGCGGGCCTGTTGAACAAGCTAGAACAGTACCGAAGACCTACCGCTATACGGGAACCGAGAAACCGATGTAACTCGGGTAGCTGGGTATTGAGGCATTGCCTGTCGTTCAGAGGGTAGGTTGAGAGCTCGAGGTGTAAATCGGTTGGCGGCACCGCGGATGCGCGTGCAGAGACCTCTTGCTCGGGACTATAGGACCAGTTCAATATTTGGCTGACGGGTGAAAGGTGGTTGCGTACGACGTCCGGGATGGTTGCTGTAGGAAACATCGAGTACGGGCGTACGTAACGGGTTATTCGGGTAACCCTGCAGGTGTAAATCGATTATAATCACCATCCCTCGTGGTCAGTGAGTATCACTTGTTCACTGTACCGTGACGTAGAAAGAACATGCTAGATACATGTTAAAAGTTTGCTGATTTGAAAGACATACTTTACTTGTTAATGTCTTGTTGTAGTTTAGAGCTAATTAAAGTTCTTTTCAAACTTTGGGCAAAGTACATGAGAGAAATGCGTTTCT
Source organism: Neostapfia colusana (assembly GCA_030760725.1). Lineage (NCBI taxonomy): Eukaryota > Viridiplantae > Streptophyta > Magnoliopsida > Poales > Poaceae > Neostapfia > Neostapfia colusana. The sequence goes on along the minus strand of JASWHV010000007.1, from coordinate 93,205,673 downwards.
TGTTTGATTGTGGCTCTCTCATGTGCCTTAGCGTAAGGTTCTCCACAACCTGCTGCTAAAACTGGAAAGTAAGGTTCCATTAATTAGGCGAGTCCTTTGCAACTTATTTTACCTCATGTACCCAAAAACCATTTATGTAGAAGTTTCATGTATAGGGGAGACGGGTCAGACTTGCTGAGCCATCGTGCTCACTGCTTGTGTTTGAAGCTTTTGCAGGGGTTTATGAGGAAGGGACTCCCGAGGAGGAGACGGAACCCCAAGAGGGGAACCCCGTCGAGTGGGAGTCGTGCACGCTACCGTGTTAGTGTGTGTGTGTGCTAGCGGGGACACGTTCACGGGCTGAACGTGAACCTGATGCATAGTCTACGCCCGTGAGTGTGGACTGGACTATTTTGTTGTAAAAATGTTCATAAACTGGTTTACGTAATATAATTTTGCTTCCGCTTTGTATCTTTGACGTGCGTTATCCGGTGCTGTGCAACGCAGCACCCCTCAGCGTGATCCTGGCTCGACAAGGCCGATGGGGCCGCGTCAGCGTGGTATCAGAGCCCGCTTGAGGTTTAACGCACTACAAAGGTCATCTTTTTCAAAAATTCGGTGAGGAACGAGTAAGTAGCCCATATAAGGATGTTATTAGTGTATAGAAAGTGGCATACTAACCTATTTGATTATGTCAGAAAATCGTGCATCTCGGGACGCTTTATGTCTTGGGGGGTGCACGTAAGCGCTGTCCACCAGTGCGCACAAGCTGAAGGGTGGATCCCCACGGGTGGTAGGTAACCCGACCCACTTTAATATCCTCTACGACTCTTCATGTCGTTTGGGATATTCGAGCAACGTATATCCCTGGTGTGCTTTGGGCAATTTGGGAGACCCCGTCACGTGGTCAGTAACGTGAACACATAGCTCAAGGCGTGCTTGGCTTGAGAACATCCGGGCGGGTGATGACGGCCGGGTGTACGAACTGTATGGATACCGGGCTCGGTGTGCAGCCGAGTCTGACGATTGTTTGAGTTATCTGCAGGTAGTCTAACCATGAAATGGTAGACGTGTAGCATCCATGTGCGAGTGACGCTTAGTGCCACTAAACTAACGAAGCCGGCTAAATCCGGTATAGGTTTTTCTTTGTGAGGACGTAGTACCGACATGATCTGGTGGCGCATCGACGCCACAACCCACTAAATGATCAACTTCATGGAAAAAATTGAAAGTTTTAATCCAGAGTACTAAAACTTGATGTAACTACTTCCCTTAATCAGGACATTCAAAGTTAACAAGTTTTTAACTTATAGGATACTAAGGACAGAGTCCCCTATTTTCAGCTGAAATAAGGCTGAAGTAAATCAGAGGTTAGAGGTTGAGTACTTTCGAGGTTAGGGTCATATGATACATTTATGGAAAGCTTTGGAAGAGCTTTACAACTTTTATGTTGCGGTCCAGAGGTGTTTCATCCCTTTACCAATCGAAAAATGCAGTAGAGTTGAAACTGTCCAGAAAACAGGGCAGAGCAAACACTCTCTGTAACTCTCTGTAGATTGAGCATAACTTACTGCATAAAAATCCAAAAATAGAAACTGAGGTATTTTGGAAAATTTTATGAGATGGGCTACAACTTTGTAACAGAAAGTTTTGTCAAATTTGGTGTAGAATTAATTGGAATTCTTGGATCAAATCAGTATCTAAAGCGGGGAGGTGCTGTCCAATTTTCTCCAGAAATTCTATCAACTTCGACATCTCATAACTTTTGAACCAGGACATATCTTAGGCCAAGAAAATACTTTCTGGAATGCTATTGAAGTTAGATTTAACTTGATGTTGAGCTCCAAAATTGGTTTTGCGTTTAGCATGGTCTAAATCAGGTTGAAATGGAAACTGGTCAGGGCTGTCATATTGGACAGCAGATCAGCAGTCAAACTTGTTTAAGTTTGAACTATGCTTCCATGTTTTATGGGTTCAATGACATGTTTTATGTTATAAATCAATGGTTTACTGTTTAAATAAATATTTAACATTTCTCAAATATGTTTCTACAGATGACAGCAGATAAACAATTGGAGAACTGATGGGTGATGTCCCACTGTTCTCACCGCAACGGTTATCCAGAAGTGTTGAGGCAAATGCTTCAATATTTCGGGTACAGTAAGATGCTGCAGTACCTCGCCAAGGAAGAAGGCGAGGAGGGGAACAAGACGTGGATGACCCATGTCGAAGTTCCTGCAGGACCTATGCCACCCGGTTGGGCGCCGTTCACCGTCACGGTGAGGGGCAGACAGCCGGAGGGTATGTGGCAGCCCGCGACATCATGTCGTGTATCCGCCAGCTACACGTGAAAGCTATGGAGGGCACTCCATACGCGCTTGTTCCGGTGGAGGGACGGGCTAATCATGTGTGGGAAGGGAGGTACATAGAGGCAACAGATCCGGGTTGCCCAAGGTACAACCCCATGGAGGCGAACCTCAGTCTCCAGATAAGGGCGGGAAAGGCCGTGGTGGACAGCCAAGCTGTTCATACGGAATATCTCGCCATGAAGCTCAGGGAGAGCAACAGCCGTGGAGATCATTTTGAGAGTGCTCACAGCACACTCCGCAATGTTCTCCTTCCGATGATCAAGCGACTGAACGAACAACATAATCAGTTGCATCGTCTGAAGAAGGCGAAGAGAAAAAACCGTGTCAACATCATGGCTTTGCAACAACAGGTGCAGGCTCTGACCCAGCAGAACAAGGTCCTCACTCAAGAGCGGGATGACGCTATTGAGGAAGTGTAAGGCTGGGAAGAAGACTACAACCAAGCCATGGACGAGGTGCACGCGTTGCAGGACCTCGTACCTCTGGTAATGGGCATACCGGTGGTAGGTGCTGTACCTGTGGTTTTAGGTCTTCCGGTAATGGGAGAACCCGAGCTGGAAGAGGAGGTTGTGGACCCAGAGCCACCAGCAGAGGTACCGGAGGAGGACGACCCGCAGGAGGTCAAGTTCTACTCCGAGTAGTAGGTTACCATTGCCAAGTAGGGCGACGAGGGTGGTAGAAGAAAAACTTTTGTAATCGGTGACATGTCGTGTAGACAGTAGGGTATGTATAGGTAGTGACAACATGAGCACGACTTCTCAGAGACCCGAGAATAATGTATCTTGTATAAAGTTTATGCTTTATCAATATATGTGAATGTTGTGCAAATTATTCATGCGTCACTTCAATACCTACTGTTTCATATGGAAGTTTAAGCATGACATGTGCTGATCGCTGCTGTTTTTAATTTTAGAATGACTCGTACTCGTGCCAACCCGGATGTTGGGGGTTCCAGTAAGGGGGGAGAGACCTCCCAACAGCCTCCCGAGGACTCCTCGGGACAGCAACAGCAGCAACAGCAACAGAAACAACCGCCACCGCCAACAGTTACATTGGCGGACATTGTGGCAGCGATGGCGGGCTCTCATCAGCAGCACACGGAGTTGCTGCAAACCCTCATTGCAAATACGTCTCGACCAGAGCAGCGTCAAGATCGTGAGAAGCGCCAACAGAGCTCCTACTCCAACTTTCTGGCTACTCATCCCCCGGTATTCTCAAGGGCGGATGAACCCCTCGATGCAGACAACTGGCTCCGCACGATGGAGATGAAGTTCGGGATGCTCCAAGTGAGTGAGCAGCGCAAGACTCAGTTCGCGGTCCAAGAACTCCAGGGATCCGCGAGCGCATGGTTATGACCTGGGCAGAATTCCGGACGGCCTTCAGGGCCTATCACATACCACCGGGTCTCATGAAGAGGAAGATGCAGGAGTTCTTACGCCTTCAGCAAGGGAGCCGGAACGCGCTGGAATACTCCAGGGCGTTCAATGATCTTGCGCTCTATGCTTCTTATCACGCCGATACCGACGAGAAGCGGCGGGATCATTTCTACCAGGGGCTTAACCCGCTCCTGAAGGACAAACTGGCGATGTTCAATCGCGGCAGCCTCAACGATATAATTGATGCTGCGATTGTTCAAGAGGACTCCGGCAAGGAGTTAGCGGTGGCGGAAAGGAAGCGAAGCACGTCAGAAAGCAGCGGAGAGGGAGGTGGTCCTTCTCAGAAATATCGGATGGTGAATCGCCCACCATCGGGTCCACGCTGGCAGCCACCACAGAGGTCGATGCCATTCCGCAGTCGGCCATATTCTCCACCGGCATTCAGGCCGGCACTGCCAGTACCACCTCTGCAGCAACAACAACAACAGCGGGCGATGCCGCGTGCGTATGCACCTCAGCAGCGCATGCCGGGCTTTCGTCCCCCAAGCACCGGCCAAGCAGCAGCCACATGCTACAAATGTGGTCGTCCAGGACACTTCGCCAACAATTGTCCTGAGAGGCAAGGCGGCGGAGTTGCAGCACAACTTACGGGGAGGAATCAGTTCCAGAACCCCACTAATGCACGGCGGGCAAACCCTAGGCCTGGCACCGTCCACCAAATTGCATAGAAGACGTGCCGGAGGGTGAACCAATCCTTGCGGGTATGTTCCAACTCCACCAGCATCCCGCCATAGTATTATTTGATTCATGCGCCACGCACAATTTTATTAGCCAAGCTTTCATTGCTAAATACAGCATGCAAATACTACCCACCGGTAGTCCATACTTGATTTGTTCACTGGGTGGGAAGATTTCAGCAAGCATGATGGTTCCAAAGGCACCATTGTGCTTAGCGGGTAGAGTGTACCCTACATCTCTCATAATTTTAGACGGACAGAAGGTCGATGTCATCCTAGGGATGTCGTGGTTAACCCGCCACGGCGCTGTTTTAGACAACGTCCTCCGAGTCGTGCATCTACACTCAGATATGCACGAGTCACACTCTTTATTTCTGGACAGTCCAGAAATAAAACTTCCAAGTTTATATCAGTCCACAACTATCAGATTGGAATATATTCCAGTAGTCCGCGAGTTCCCTGTCGTGTTCCCGTATGATTTACCGGGGATGCCACCTGACCGAGAGGTGGAGTTCAAGATTGAACTTGCGCCGGGAACCATGCCAATATCCCGAAGGCCGTACAAGATGGCACCCAAGGAGTTGGCTGAACTGAAGACCCAGCTAACGGACCTGCTGGAGAAGGGTTTTATTAGGCCGAGCTCCTCGCCATGGGGATGTTCGGGATTATTTGTGAAAAAGAAAGACGAGAAGTTGCGGCTTTGCGTGGACTATCGTCCATTAAACGCTGTAACCATCAAGAACAAGTACCCGTTGCCACGGATCGACATGTTGTTTGATCAGTTGGTCGAAGCAAAGATCTTTTCCAAGATGGACTTAAGATCCGGGTACCACCAGATTAAGATACGGGCTGAGGATATTTTGAAGACGGCTTTCTCGACGAGGTATGGACTATATGAGTACCTGGTCATGTCCTTCGGCCTCACCAACGCTCAAGTTCACTTCATGTATTTGATGAACTCGGTATTCATGCCGGAGCTGGACAAGTTTTTCGTGGTCTTCATCGACGACATATTGGTATATGCCAAATCGGAGGAAGAACACAAGAAGCATCTGCATATAGTCTTGCAACGGCTGCGGGATCACAAGCTATACGCGAAATTCAGCAAGTGCGAATTCTGGATATCGCAAGTGCCTTTTCTTGGGCATATTATGTCAGTGGAGGGAATCGCGGTAGACCCGAGAAAAATCACACAAGTGCGGAATTGGAAGTTGTGAGGGCCCGGACCCGATCACGGGGCCGTGCCGCTTGCCCAGGAATCGCATTGGGTGGTGCCGTGCGATGCGGCACCAAACAGCACACATAATAAAGCATCATATTACATAAATCAAGCGGAAGCTTATGAAGTGTGAATTTTACAAATATATCTCAAAATAATCTACAGCGGAAGACTAATACAACTCACGTCTCATATCTATGCTAAGCAATAGAGAAGATGTCTAGCCCACGGATCCTCCTCGCTAGCAACACGATCACAATAGCAGCGGCAGGGGTTGCCATGAGTTCACCACTCAGAGAGTTCTGAGTCTCATCGGACACCCATACATATCAGCGTAGTGTTATTACCTGCAAAACAACTCATGCAGTATCTGTGAGCATAAAGCTCAGCAAGACTTAACCGTCGCCCTAGTCATGAAACTCTACATGCTGAAAATAGAGGGCTGAATACAGAAGTTTGCACAAAGGATGAACTTGAGCTAAAGGAGAATCCTTACTTCAAGTTTTAAGAAACTTTTATAGTCCTTGCACAATTCACATCGAGACTCCACAATCAAACAAGAAATGCTTCATCTCGATGTCACTTGCCCGAGGTGAAAGTATAGTGAGCTACCCTAGACCCATACAGACCTTGTGCTATCAACGTCGAGACTCCACAATCAAACAAGAAATGCTTTGCCTCGACACTACTAGCCCAAGGTAGAAAATAAATTTAGTGAAGGTGTTGATCATTCCTCATCTCCATTATGAGGATTACTCACGAAGCATTATTAACTTTTCTCAGTTTATTACTACGTCATGACTCAGTGTACAAGTATGCTCATTACCGCGAGCGACGGTGATTGCAATCAAAAACACCCGGCTGACACGACTCGTACGCCCGTACTTGAAGTTGCACACAGCAACCATCACTGATGTCGTACGTGGCAACCTTTCACACGACACCCAAATGTCGAACCGGTCCCACCGACTGGGATTAAGTCTCACTACAGCAAACCCTCGTAGAGCTGACTTCTCTGTCCTTTCAGCATCTGCATCAGACGGTGAGGTATGTTTTGACACCCAGGTTAACATGTTACATCGGTTTCCTAGGTCCCATATTGCCAGTATGCATCCGGTACACAACTCAAGCTTGTCTCACAGGGCCGCACACGAGAACGGGCCTTGATCGACTCAGACATAGACTAGGTTCACAGAGCCACGTCCTTGAGCCTTCCATCCACTGCCCGGTCTCCATTCCCAACTACGAGGATCAATCCCCAACTCTTCCGATTGATCCCCCTTAATCCCGGTTCACGAGTAGGAAGCTGCCTACTCAAGTTATGCCTCTTTTAATCCACTTTTGTTAACTTGAGATCAGCAATTATAATCAATTGATAACCTACTCTACCTTTTACTACAGGGTTTTCTGGGTCATGCATTTGGAGTTTCATACCATCTAGACTTAATGCAATAAACTAAATGCTAGACAATATAAAGTGAATACAAATAAAAACTTGTAAGTTTTGATGGAAACCGGGGCTTGCCTTTGTTTTGCAGGGGACTTATATATGAAGTTCAGTTAGTGAAGACCACTTGAGGCTTGATCACTCACTTCACTCCTTCTTTGATCTCCACTCTAATTGTTTCAACTTCTTCACGTAGATGCTACACGTAATGAATATGCATATGGATTTAATTAAAAAGATTTTGCTAACAAATTCTAATGACAAGTTTAATAATTGGAACTCTGTTTAAGAATTTAAAATGACACTGGTGCTAGTGGTTTGCGTTTGGATTAAAGTATTATGATCAAGTGATAAGTGGGGTTCATCACTTGGGTGGTGATCACCTAATGAGGTTAAACAGAACATTACTGATCCAGGGCTCCAATGGAGCTGGAAATTTTCTTGTGAGTTCCTTGTCACAAGAAAGTCATATGGACCAAAATTTGGAATTTTTCAATGAATAGATCACTCAGAACAATTCCCTAAGCATTTAGGCAAAAAGGAATTAATTCTGAATAAACTTGCACTTTAATGCAAATTCAAGTAATCCATACTTTCAAACATAGCTCAGGGAGTATGCATGAATTTTCCTAGGATTTTTGGAGCTAAGAATTTCCTAGGACTGAATTTCCAAATTTGGGAAATTTTCTGAAATTGTTTCTGTACTCATTCGAACACAGTAACTTCAAACCTGATTTCTCCTGATCAAATCAACTCCAAATGAGCTGAAACTTTTACAGGAGTTCACTAACATCCTAAAGAATATTCTGGCAAAATTTGAGCATTTTTGGATAAACCAAACTCCCTCAAAAATTCTTTTTCTGAAAAGCTTTAAAGGATTTTCCAGAATAAAATAATGGGTTTTATACAAATTGGGTTGCATATCTGATAGAGCTATTCAATATGAATCTAACCCAATTCGAATCACTAAATTTGGAGCTTCCTAGCACAAGTTATGAGGTTCTAAAGTTTGGGGAAATTCTGGAATTCGAATTAAACGGGAAAAGTTCAAATCTCTGACAGCGGGTCTGGCCAACACGTGTCAGCTCCTCGGCTAAACCACACGGGGCCACAGGGTTTTTTCCTGCACTGTCACAGACGATCCCGTGCAACAGAAGATCCCACCCCTATTCTCTGAATGACTGACGCATGGGCCCTGGCCGCTAGGGCCTAATTCCACACGCTGAACATGATGGGACCACTTCCCCCGACCGGCGGTGCCTCTAACATAGCCAGCGATGCTGCCGCGGCTCGGCACACCATCGACAACGTTGGCCGGCTAACCTGGCCCACCAAAAGCTCGGTGAAACGGTGCTACAGCACCGGTGGATGCTAGGGAAGATCGTCCTGGTGGTGAAATGGCCCGGAGATCGCCCTAACATAGCTTTCAGCGTGAGCCCGATCCTCCCCACCATAGCCGCCGTCGGAAAATTGTGAAATACGCCGGTTAACAACTGTTATCAAGCTAGGGTTGAGAAGCAAACTTGGGCGCCGTCAAGTGTAGCTCCTGTGAGTGCAGTTTGGTGGGCTCTAAGCAAATAGAAATCAAGAATTTGAAGATTCCGTATCCGAGGGTGGTTTTGCACCGGCCGAGAGAAAACCGTGAAATCCTCCAGCGACGATCAATCACTTGGCTCAAGATTTGGAGGTGAGCAGCGTCGAGTCTTCGCGCGTCCAAAACCACTCTTGCTTGGCCGTGAAAGGCTCTCTGCCGAGCTGTCCACGAGAGCACCTCCACTGGGCTCCTTTCTGCCGCCGCGAAAAACACGAAGCCCTCGGGTGGCTGTGGCTTAGATCAGGTGAGGATGGTACGAGGAGGTCGTGGGAAGTCCCGTGGTGCCGTTTTGCTGGGTTTCTGAGGCTTGCATGCGACAGAAAACAGCTCCCGAGCGATCAACCACGGTGGTGGCTTCTCTGTTCTTTGGCGTGTGAGAGCGAGGGAACAGGAGGGTTTCTCGGTGCTGTGGCGCAGCTGATCGCAGCTGGGGGGGGTGAGGACGGAGAGAACATCTCGCCAGCGAAGGGAACGCAGCAGAAGGTATCGCTTGGTGCCTCTCAGTGTCGCACGGTGGAACCTCGGCTCTGCTCGAGTGGGAAAACTTAACCCCGAAGGCTGCAGATCTTTTTGCAATTTTAACCTCTCCAATGACATGTGGGTCCCACCAGGCAGTCTCTCCTCATCCCTCAAAAGATCTCCAAAATTTGGCAAGTGACCAATTCAAATGTTTGGAGTTGAATACTGAGCTGCATTTGGATAGTTGGACAAATTCCATCCAAATTCAAATGTATATTTGAATTCTTTGCACATTTAAATCCTTTTTGGAAAATGGATAGAAAACCTTTTCAAAAATTAATGAAACTTTACCTGCCCACTAATTTGGACCTAAGGAATCCAAATATGCAATTTGATTCTTGTGTTAGCTGCTGCAAACAAGAGTTTGAACACAACAGTTTGGAATTACCATTGTGTCCTCCCTCATTTGAAATTTGAGTTGAACATTTAGTTCAAACTCTTATTTTTAAACCTTTCCATTGCACCCGAGTACTTCAATTCTGTGGGTTTAATCCACCTAGGGTCCAAACATGCAAGTAACCGTAAGTTGGTTTTAGAAGAATCTCTCATGTGTTATCATATATGGAAAAAGTTTAAACCGGCCCCCTTTTTCATACACATGACACCAACATTTGTGGAAACTCTAGTTTCTTTGTATTCATGCTTTTGGGACCTTTACATTCCTCCCTCCTTAAAAGGGAATCTCGCCCGAGATTACAAAAGAAAGATGAGGCGAAAAGTAATTACAACGTCTATGGCAAAAGTTCTGGATAGTTCTTGTGGATGTAATCTTCACTCTCCCAAGTCGCCTCTTCTGAGGTATGATTACTCCACAGGACTTTGTAAAATTTCAAAGTCTGATTTTGAGTGATCCGGGTCTTTTCGTCAATAATCTTGATGGGCTGCTCGGCGTAGGTACGATCCGGTTGTAATATCTCCATGTCTCCCGAAAGAATCTCTGTCGGCTTCTTCAAACACTTTCTCAAGTGTGAGAAATGGAAGATGTCGTGGACGCCCGATAAAGATGGTGGCAGCTTCAGACGGTAGGCTACCGGTCCACACCGTTCTGTAATAATGAACGGACCCACAAAGCGAGGAGCTAGCTTTCCCTTTACTCCGAATCTATGAATTCCCTTCATCGGGGATACTCGGAGATAGACGTGATCTCTGACTTCAAAATACAAGGGTCGGCGTCGCTGGTCCGCATAACTCTTCTGGCGAGATTGAGTGGCTTTGAAGTTTGCTTGAATAAGCTGGACCCGCTCTTCGGCATCTTTTGCAAGATCAATGCCGAAAATCACCCTCTCGCCGGATTCACACCAATTGAGTGGCGTGCGACACTTCTTGCCATAAAGTGCTTCGTACGGTGCCATTTTAATACTGGATTGGTAACCATTGTTGTAGGAGAACTCCGCTCATGGCAAATGGTTATCCCAATTCTTTCCATGATCTATGGCACATGCTCTCAGCATATCTTCTAAAATTTGATTCACCCTCTCCGTTTGACCGTAGGTCTTAGGATGGTATGCCGAGCTTCTGATTAACTTTGTTCCCAGAGATTCATGTAGTTACTCCCAGAAACGAGCAACAAATATTGAACCTCGGTCCGATATGATGGTTTTGGGAACTCCATGTAAGCACACAATTTTGGAGAGATACAACTCTGCATATTGCTTAGTCTGGAATCTAGTATTAACTGGGATGAAGTGGGCTGATTTTGTTAAGCGATCAACAATCACCCAAATGGAGTCATGCTTTCTAGATGTGAGAGGCAGTCCGACAATAAAATCCATGCTTATGTCCTCCCACTTCCATGCCGGAATACTTAATGGTTGCAGCATTCCCGCTTTCTTAATATGATCAGCTTTGACTCGCCGACATGTATCATACTCGGATATATACTTGGCAATTTCTCGCTTCATCCGAGTCCACCAAAATTTTGTTTTAAGGTCTTGATACATCTTATTGCTTCCTGGATGTATCGAGTACTTGGACATATGAGCTTCATCCAAGATCTTCTTTCTTAGCTTCAGGTTCCGGGGTACCACGATACGGTTGTTTAACCATAACACACCTTGATCATCTTCCCGGAAACATTTCATTTTATCCTTTTTAATCCTTGCTCGGATATTCCGCATTCCCTTATCTCTCTTTTGGGCTCGTATAATCTCCTCTCCGATGGTAGGCACTAGAGCAAGATTATACAACACCCCATGCGGAATCACTCTCAAGCTTGGTTCTTCATCCTCATCCGGAACAACTGACAAATTATTTACGTGGGACTTACGACTGAGTGCATCAGCCACCACGTTAGCTTTGCCTGGATGGTAATGGATCTCGAGCTCATAATCTTTGATCAATTCCAGCCAACTCCGCTGCCTCATATTGATATCCTTCTGAGTGAATATATATTTGAGGCTCTTATGGTCGGTGTAGAGGTGCACTAAATTCCCGAGTAAGTAGTGCCTCCACATCTTCAACGCAAGCACCACTGCAGCGAGTTCTAGGTCATGAGTGGGGTAGTGCTGCTCGTGGTTACGGAGTTGATGAGACCCATAGGCGATCACGCGTCTATCTTGCATTAAGACGCAGCCAAGTCCAATGCCTCAGGCATCACAATAAACATTGGATGGCTTTGTTGTGTCCGGTTGGGCTAAAACCAGTGCCGTTGTGAGATGTTTCTTCAAAGTTTGAAATGCCTCTTCACAGGCCTCTGTCCACACATACTTGCTGCTCTTATTCAATAGTTCTGTCATGGGTTTAGTCACCTTCGAGAAGCTGGGAATAAATCTCCGATTGTAACCCGCTAGCCCCAGAAAACTGCGGATTTGATGAACAGATGTCGGATACTCCCACTTCAAGACTTGCTCATTTTTTGTTGAATCTACGGCCACACCCTCCGCTGAAATAATGTGGCCTAAGAACGGTACCTTGCTGATCCAAAATTCACACTTACTGAATTTGGCATACAGCTTATGTTCCAGTAAGCGTTGGAGCACAATGTCGAGATGTTTGGTGTGCTCCTCCTCCGATTTGGAGTATACGAGAATGTCGTCGATGAAAACCACGACGAACTGATCCAACTCTGGCATGAATACATAGTTCATAAGGTACATGAAATATGCGGGTGCATTTGTTAGCCCGAAAGACATGACTAGATACTCATAGAGCCCGTATCTAGTCGAGAAAGCCGTCTTCGGTATATCCTCCGCTCTGATTTTTATATGATGATAACCGGACCGTAAGTCCATATTGGAGAATACTTTGGCACCCACCAACTGATCAAATAATATATCGATCCGCAGCAGTGGATATTTATTTTTGATCGTCACTGCATTCAGCGGCCGATAATCCACACATAACCGAAGTGGCTCATCCTTTTTCTTCACAAAGAGGGCTGAACAGCCCCACGGCGATGAGCTAGGTCGGATGAACCCTTTGTCCATTAAGTTCTTTAGTTGTTCTTTTAGTTCAGCTAATTCCTACGGAGACATTTTGTACGGTCTCTGAGATATCGGTGTGGTTCCCGGTGCTGACAAGATCTTGAATACCACGTCCCTTTCCGGCGGCATCCCTGGAAGATCGTCAGGAAACACATCTGGGTACTCACGGACCACTGGGATATCTTCCAGTTTCATGGTCAGACTGGTACACCACTGGACTTTTAGAATCCATGGCTTCAAGTATGAGCGTTTGAAGACCGTAGATCGGAGAGTCCAAACTAACAATCCGTGGACCAATGTCAAGAACAGCCCCGTGGTAGTTCATCCACGCCATTCCTAAGATCACATCGATCTTCTGCCCCTCTAACACAATGAGGGTTGTGGGGTATAATTTTCCACCTAAGCACAAGGGTGATTTGATCACTACTTCATTAGCAGCTATGATTCCACCGGGTGAGCTGATAAGGTAGTGATCCTTCGGTGTAGAGGTGGAGAGCTCAGCTTTGCACACAAATAACCTGCTGATGAAATTGTGTGTGGCTCCAGAGTCAAATAATATCAATACAGGCAGTTCATTGAGGGTGAACATTCCCGCTAGCACAGATGCCCCGTCCGGCACATCCTCTAGAGCTGTATGAAAAATGCACCCGGACTTTGGTGCTGTTCCTTGGAGATGAGCACGGGGTTGATTTATACCCTTCCCTGGTGCAGTTCCTCTGTGGCGTATTCTTTCTGGACACTTCCTGCTGATGTGACCCAGATACCCGCACGTGAAGCACGGTTTCTCAGCCGGTTCCTGGTTGCTCTGAGTATGGACACTAGTTGTATTCTGCTGCGGCAAGAACACTTGAGGAACAGAATAATGTGGCTGCATATACCGTTGTTGCAGCTGTCCGACCGAATTCAGAGTATTGGGATGAACGACCCGAATATTGCTGGAGTCGTCGAGCCGGCTGGATTGTTTGACAGTTCAAGGTACTGTCTACCACCCTGTATTTATGAGGAGCACCACAGCTACTCTCCGGTGGTATACGGTTCTTTCTTTTCTCAGCCTGAACGTCTCGCTGAGCATCTTGAACCATGATGGCAGCACTCATCAATTCGTTGAAGTTCTTTCGATCAGCTAAGATGAATCTTTCCTTCAACTTGGGGTTGAAGCTGCAGAAGAACCATTCGCACTTTTGTGCCTCAGTGTCCACATGTTCAGGCGCATACTGTGCCAGTTTGTTGAACACTCGCGAATGCTCGTATGCATCCCTCCCTCCTTGTTTTAAAACCAGAAACTCCTCGAGTTTTCGCTGAATTATTCCGGAAGGAACGTGATAAGCAAGAAATTCCTTCCGGAATCCCATCCATGTGAAATGATGTCCAGCTGGTAAGGAGGCAAGTTGATTTGCCCACCATGCACTGGTGGACCCATGAAGTTGTTGCGCCGCGTATAAAACCTTCTGATATTCGGTGCATTGGAGCAACCCGAACTTAGACTCAATGGTACGTATCTAGCTATCCTCCACCAGAGGATCCTCATCTTCAATGAAAACCGGTGGTTGAGTCGCTAAGAACTCCACATAGGAATTCATTTGAGGTTGGCGCAAGTCTTCATCTTGACATCCCCCTTGACATGATGTATTCATCACCAGGGTGCGGAGCAAGTCGGTTCGCTCATCGCTTGCGCCCGTCATGGCAGCCAGAATGTCCGCCATTGTGACCGTAGGTGAAGGTCCTGGTGGCGGTTCGGTTGCGAAGCTCGCTGCTCCCGCTGTGGAGAGTTATCACCACCACCACCACCACTGGAACCACCCACCTCACCCATGGAACGAGTTCGCACCATTCAGATTTCGATCCAGTTAAAATCATTTTCATAACTCAAGTTGCATACCAAAGTTAAAGTTAACTTCAATATCTTTCCCACGAGTATTCAAATGCCTCCATATCACTTCTGGATCAAAAGTTATGATTTCGCAAAGTTGACAGACTTTCTGGATAAAATTTGCCAGCATCTCCTTTGTATGTGGCTGACTTTATCACAGTTGTATACGCAGATACAATATGAATCTGAACTAACTTTGAACTACAACAATGTTGCATATCTCATAACCTTTTCAACGGTGTATCACAGGCTCCATAGGATTTTTCTAAAGAATGCTATGGCTTAAAAACAGAAAGGTCCAGAGAGGTTTTGCTGCTGTCCTGATTCTGAACAGTTTGCCTTCAACTGGACTTTTCACCATCTTAACGTGTGATTTTGTTCTGGAGGTCTACAAATAAGTTGTATAGCACTTGAAAATCGTTCTATAACTGTATCATACACCTTAATTGGTTAAATATACTCAGAGTTATGCTCTGTCAAAGTCCAGCAAGAATTCCTGCCAGAAACAGAGTACTCTGTTTTTGAAATTTGAATCTTAGCTCAAAATAAGAGTTCAGTAACTAATATTTGTTTCAAACTTCCATTTTTAGTTGAAAGTTAGCTCATGAATCATTTCTTCATAGGGAAGATGTTATTAAGTTCAGTACGGCGTCAAGGCACCGTAAGAACAATGTCGGTATTACGTAGCCTCACCAAAAGAAAACTTAACCGGATTATACCGGTATGTACGTCTCAATTGTGTCACTAAGACAGTCACTCGCACATTTGTACTACACGGGATACGTACGTGGTTAGTACCTGCAGAAGAACACTCAATGATGATGCACACATAGGTTTTTCTCATTTCAGGCAGTTCCATATCATACTAAAACATACGCCCCGTATCATTGCCATACGAGCCATCCTTGAGTCAAGTCACGTCTCAAGGTACATGGTCGCGTTTTCACACCACACGACGGGGAACCCGAGTAGAGCGCGAATGGGTCGTCACGGTTGGGAATGTTATCAACCCAACAGATACCACCTACTGCCCTGCAGGGCACGGCAATGGCAAGCGCTGCGTATGTCCTCCTAGGCTAATTCTAGAAGAACACACTATCGCGTTACTGAACACACGATGGGGTCTCCACTTTCTTGCCTAATGCACGCCAGGGATCAGCGTTTCATATGAACTCAGGAACATGAAGAGTCCAAGAGTTTCATACTGACGTCTCACACCAAGCTGTGAGACCTATCCCTGAACCACATTCCTCGTCAGGGGAGCTAACCAAAATTGAACCGCTTCCGATGGCGTTCCTTACCATTCTTACCTGAACGTAGGTGCATCGTTACATAATCAAAATTCAGAATTATAACAAGTATGTTAGTGCTGCCACTTTAAGTAACTATACTACAATAGTCCTTATGTGGGCCTAATACCGTATCCTCACCGTAACCTAGATTTTTATCGTAATATGATCCTTATTCTGTGCGCTATTACCAATACAGCTCTGATACCATGCTGTGAGGGCCTGGACCCGATCAAGGGGCCGTGCCCCTCACCCGGGAATCGCAATGGGTGGTGTCGTGCGATGCGGCACCCAACAGCACACATAATAAAGCATCATATTACATAAATCAAGCGGAAGCTTACGAAGCGTGAATTTTACAAATACATATCAAAATAATCTACAGCGGAAGACTAATACAACTCACGTCTCATATCTATGCTAAGCAATAGAGAAGATGTCCAGCCCGCGGACCCTCCTCGCTACCAACAAAATCACAATAGCAGCGGCAGGGGTTGCCATGAGTTCACCACTCAGATAGTTCCGAGTCTCATCGGACACCCATACATATCAGCATAGTGTTATTACCTGCAAAACAACTCATGCAGTATCCGTGAGCATGAAGCTCAGCAAGACTTAACCGTCACCCTAGTCATGAAACTCTACATGCTGAAAATAGAGGGCTGAATATAGAAGTTTGCACAAAGGATGAACTTGAGCTAAAGGAGAATCCTTACTTCAAGTTTTAAGCAACTTTTATAGTCCTCGCGCAATTCACATCGAGACTCCACAATCAAACAAGAAATGCTTCATCTTGATGTCACTTGCCCAAGGTGGAAGTAACTTTAGTGAGCTACCCTAGACCCATACAGACCTTGCGCTATCAACGTCGAGACTCCACAATCAAACAAGAAACGATTTGCCTCGACGCTACTAGCCCAAGATAGAAAATAAATTTAGTGAAGGTGTTGATCATTCTTCATCTCCATTATGAGGATTACTCACGAAGCAATTAACTTTTCTTAGTTTATTACTACGGCGCGACTCAATGTACAAGTATGCTCACTACCGCAAGCGACGGTGATTGCAATCAAAAACACCCAGCTGACACGACACATACGCCCGTACTTGATGTTGCACACAGCAACCATCACTAACGTCGTACGTGGTAACCTTTCACACGACACCCAAATGTTGAACCGGTCCCACCGACTAGGATTAAGTCTCACTACGGCAAACCCTCGTAGAGCCGACTTCTCTATCCTTTCAGCATCTGCATCAGACGGTGAGGTATGCCTCGACACCCAGGTTAACATGTTACATCGGTTTCCTGGGTCCCATATTGCCAGTCTGCATCCGGTACACAACTCAAACTTGTCTCACAGGGCTGCACACGAGAACGGGCCCTGATCGACTCAGACATAGACTAGGTTCACATGACCAAGTCCTTGAGCCTTCCATCCACTGCCCGGTCTCCATTCCCAACTATGAGGATCAATTCCCAACTCTTCCGATTGATCCCCCTTAATCATGGTTCACGAGTAGGAAGCTGCCTACTCGAGTTATGCATCTTTTAATCCACTTTTGTTAACTTGAGATCAGCAATTATAATAAATTGATAACCTACTCTACCTTTTACTCCAGGGTTTTCTGGGTCATGCATTTGGAGTTTCATACCATCTAGACTTAATGCAATAAACTAAATGCTAGACAATATAAAGTGAATACAAATAAAAACTTGTAAGTGTTGATGCAAACCAGGGCTTGCCTTTGTTTTGCAGGGGACTTATATATATGAAGTTCAGTTAGTGAAGACCACTTGAGGCTTGATCTCTCGCTCCCCTCCTTCTTTGATCTCCACTCTAATTGTTTCAACTTCTTCACGTAGATGCTACACGTAATGAATATACATATGGATTTAATTGAAAAGATTTTGCTAACAAATTCTAATGACAAGTTTAAAAACTGGAACTCTGTTTAAGAATTTAAAATGACACTGGTACTAGTGGTTTGGGTTTGGATTAAAGTATTATGATCAAATGATAAGTGGGGTTCATCATTTGGGTGGTGATCACCTAATGAGGTTGAACAGAATATTACTGATCCAGGGCTCCAATGGAGCTGAAAATTTTCTTGTGCGTTCCTTGTCACAAGAAAGTCATCTGGACCAAAATTTGGAATTTTTCAATGAATAGATCACTCAAAACAATTCCCTAAGCATTTAGGAAAAAGGGAATTAATTCTGAATAAACTTGCACTTTAATGCAAATTCAAGTGAACTACACTTTCAAACATAGCTCGTATGCATGAATTTTCCTAGGATTTTTGGAGCTAAGAATTTCCTAGGACTGAATTTCCAAGTTTTGGAAATTTTCTGAAATTGTTTCTGTACTCACTTGAACACGGTAACTTCAAACCTGAATTCCCGTAATCAAATCAAATCCAAATGAGCTGAAACTTTTACAGGATTTCGCTAACATCCTAAAGAATATTATGGAAAAATTTGAGGATTTTTGGATAAACCAAACTCCCTCAAAAATGCTTTTGCTGAAAAGCTTTAAAGGATTTTCCAGAATAAAATAATGGGTTTCATACAAATTGGGTTGCATATCTGGATAGAGCTATTCAATATGAATCCAACCCAATTTGAATCACTAAATTTGGAGCTTCCTAGCACAAGTTATGAGGTTCTAAAGTTTGGGGAAATTCTGGAATTTGAATTAACCGGGAAAAGTTCAAATCTCTGACAGCGGGTCCGGCCAACACGTGTCAGCTCCTCGGCTAAACCACACGGGGCCACAGGGTTATTTCCTGCACTGTCACAGACGATCCCGTGCAACAGAAGATCCCACCCGTATTCTCTGAGTGACTGACGCACGGGCCCGGCCTCCTCGTCTTCTACCTCTCGCTCCCTCGCCCGCGCGCCGCCGGTCTCGCCGGAGCTGCGCTGATATTCACCGTCCGGCCAGCTCCCACGCTCTCCCTCGCCGTTAGGGCCTAATTCCACACGCTGAACATGATGGGACCACTTCCCCCGACCGGCGGTGGCTCTAACATAGCTGGCGACGGTGCGGCGGCTCGGCACACCATCGGCAACGTCGGCGGCTAACCTGGCCTGCCAAAATCTCGGTGAAACGGTGCTACAGCACTGGTGGATGCTAGGGAAGATCGTCCTGGTGGTGAAACGGCCCGGAGATGGCCCTAACATAGCTTTCACCGTGAGCCCGATCCTCCCCACCATAGACGCCGTCGGAAAATTGTGAAATACGCCGGTTACAACTGTTATCAAGCTAGGGTTGAGAAGCAAACTTGGGCGCCGTCAAGTCTAGCTCCTGTGAGTGCAGTTTGGTGGGCTCTAAGCAAATAGAAATCGAGAATTTGAAGATTCCGTACCCGAGGGTGGTTTTGCACCGGCCAAGAGAAAACCGTGAAATCCTCCGGCGACGATGAATCACTTGGCTCAAGATTTGGAGGTGAGCAGCGTGGAGTCTTCGCGCGTCCAAAACCATTCTTGCTCGGCCGTGAAAGGCTCTCTGCCGAGCTGTCCACGAGAGCACCTCCACTGGCTCCTTTCGGCCGCCGCGAAAAGCACGAAGCCCTCGGGTTGCTGTGGCATAGATCGGTGGGGATGGAACGAGGAGATCATGGGAAGTCCCGTGGTGCTGTTTTGCTGGGTTGCCGAGGCTTGCACGCGAAAGAAAACAGCTCCCGAGCGATCAACCCTGGCGGCGGCTTCTCTGTTCTTTGGCGTGTGAGAGCGAGGGAACAGGAGGGTTTCTCGGTGCTGTGGCGCAGCTGATCGCAGCTGGGGGGTGAGGACAGAGAGAACAGCTCGCCGGCGCGAGGGAACGCAGCAGGAGGTGTCGCTCGGTGCCTCTCGGTGTCGCACGGTGGTACCTCGTCTCTGCTCAAGTGGGAAAACTTAACCCCGAAGGCTGCAGATCTTTTTGCAATTTTAACCTCCCCAATGACATGTGGGTCCCACCAGGCAATCTCTCCTCATCCCTCAAAAGATCTCCAAAATTTGGCAAGTGACCAATTCAAATGTTTGGAGTTGAATACTGAGCTGCATTTGGATAGTTGGACAAATCCCATCCAAATTCAAATGTATATTTGAATTCTTTGCACATTTAAATCCTTTTTGGAAAATGGATAGCAAACCTTTTCAAAAATTAATGAAACTTTGCCTGCCCACTAATTTGGACCTAAGGAATCCAAATATGCAATTTGATTCTTGTGTTAGCTGCTGCAAACAAGAGTTTGAACACAACAGTTTGGAATTACCATTGTGTCCTCCCTCATTTGAAATTTGAGTTGAACATTTAGTTCAAACTCTGATTTTTAAACCTTTCCATTGCACCTGAGTACTTCAATTCTGTGGGTTTAATCCACCTAGGGTCCAAACATGCAAGTAACCCTAAGTTGGTTTTAGAAGAATCTCTCATGTGTTATCATATGTGGAAAAGTTTAAACCGACCCCCTTTTTCATACACATGACACCAAAATTTGTGCAAACTCAAGTTTCTTTGTATTCATGCTTTTGGGACCTTTACAGAAGTCCCCGAGAACTGTTCACGAGGTACGGAGTTTCCTCGGACTCGCGGGATATTATCGGAGGTTCATTCTGAACTTCTCGAAGATTGCCAAGCCTATGACGGAGCTGCTGAAGCAGGCTACCAAATATGTTTGGAGTCCAGCATGTGAAGCAGCGTTCAAGGCATTAGTGAAGCATCTAACATCAGCACCGGTTTTGGCGCAGCCAGACACAACAAAACCGTTCGATGTGTACTGCGATGCATCCGGCATTGGGCTCGGATGTGTGCTGATGCAAGACCGAAGGGTGGATGCGTATGGATCACGGCAGCTCAGAAACCATGAGCAGAATTATCCAACTCATGACTTGGAACTCACGGCCGTGGTACCCGCACTTAAAATGTGGAGGCACTACCTACTCGGTAACCTCGTACATTTATATACCGACCACAAAAGCCTCAAGCACATATTAACTCAGAAGGAGCTGAACATGAGGCAGCGAAGATGGTTAGAGTTGATAAAGGATTACGAAATAGAGATCCATTATCACCTTGCCAAGGCAAACGTAGTGGCGGATGCGCTGAGCCGCAAGTCACACGTCAACAACCTGACCATCACTTCGTTGGAAGAGAGTGAGCCACCATTGCATGTGATTCCACATGGAGCTCTCTACAACTTAGCTTTGATCCCCACCATCCATGAAGAGATAGCGGCAGCTCAGAAAAATAACAAGGGCATGTCGCATTTGCGGAGACGTGTAGACAGTGGGGAGCTGAAACGTTTCCGGAAAGACGGAGACGGCGTCCTATGGTTCAAGGACCGGATCGTCGTACCCCGTAACTCGGAGTTACGGAAGAAAATATTTGATGAGGCTCACTTGTAAAAGTTTTCTATTCACCCCAGCAGAAACAAAATGTATCAAGAACTTAGAAGCAAGTTTTGTTGGACACGGATGAAGCGGGAGATCGCAAAGTACGTGTCCGAGTGCATGTCGAAGGGTGAAGGCAGATCACATGAGGAAACCGGGAGTGCTACAACCACTGGGCATTCCTGCCTGGAAGTGGGAGGATGTGAGCATGGACTTCGTCGTTGGTTTACCCACCACTTTTCAGAAGCATGATTCTGTGTGGGTGATCATCGACTGGATCACCAAAGCTGCCCATTTCATCCCGGTCAATACCAACTACAACGCCAAGAAGTACGCTGAATTGTACATCTCACGGATCCTATGCTTGTATGGCGTACCCCATACCATCATATCGGATCGGGGCACTTTATTTGTGTCCCGTTTTTGGGAGCAGCTACATGCTGCGTTGGGGACGAAGCTGATCTGTAGTTCAGCGTACCACCTGCAGACGGATGGGCAAACTGAGCGGGTAAACCAAATTTTAGAAGATATGCTATGAGCTTGCGCTATCAACCATGGCAAGAATTGGGATGATCACTTGCCGTTAGCCTAGTTCTCGTACAACAATGGTTACCAAGCCAGCATCAAGATGGCACCTTACGAGGCGCTATACGGGAGAAAATGCCGCACACCACTGAATTGGTGTGAGTCTGGCGAAAGGGTGACCTTCGGGATTTATATTGTCAACAACGCGGAGGAAAAGGTTCGGCTGATTCAAGCGAACCTAAAAGCCGCCCAATCCCGACAGAAACAATAGCGGACCGGAGAAGACGCCCTTTATAGTTTGAAGTCGGGGATCACGTATATCTACGTGTGTCTCCAATGAAGGGCGTGAACAGATTAGGGGTGAGAGGAAAGTTAGCACCCCGATTCATCGGTCCATTCCAGATAACAGAATGATGTGGGTCAGTAGCATACCGGCTGAAATTACCAGAAGCACTTTCCGGTGTGCACGACGTCTTTCACATCTCCCAGCTGAGGAAGTGTCTCAGGCTATCCACTACCATCCAGATGGAGGATATAGAAGAACTGAAACCGGATCTCACGTATCGGGAGGAACCGGTTCAGATTATAGATGAAAAGGCCCGAACCACATGCAACCGTACATTGTGGTTATACAAAGTTCTATGGAGTAATCACTCCGTAAACGAAGCGACATGGGAGAGCGAAGGATTTGTTCACGCTAACTACCCCGACTTTTTCACGTCGCATATACGGTAATTTTCCACCATCCTCTCTCTCATTTTCACCTTATAGTCTCGGGACGAGATTCTTTTAAGGGGGGAGGAATGTAAGGGCCTAAGTTTTTGGCACATATTCAAAGTGTTCATCACCACACACACACTTCATTTTAAGAAACTTGATGAATACATTTGAAGAGCAAGTAAACACCATCAACATGTTCATTAGAGACTAATCTCACAAGATGCAAAAGTGGCATTTCCCACATGCATCATATGGGGGCTGGGCATATGAAAAACTCCTACACCTTGCTAGGAATGTACATGCCAAATTTCACCCAAATTCAAAACCTTTTTCAAGTCCTTTTGGGTATAGCTAGAAAGAGGGTGGTTTGAACTCAAATTCAAATTCAAACTATTTCCATCCCATGAATTCAAAAGTGGGAGGCATATTATTACTCAGCACATTTTTGTGATCTCACACACCAATTTTTACTCTATTTGGAGTTGATCTTTGACATGAGCTAAGTTTAGCAAATTCAAACCTTATTTGAATTTCAAACTGCATATGTGCTGAAAATATATTCAAACAAACCCCAATTTGAATTCTATCCAATTCAAATGGCCAGAGGGTAGATAAATCAAATGACCAGGGTTATTTGGGTCTCTACTGGTTATAGCAGTGGGGAAAATTCAATTTCAGAGGTTAAAAACAGAGTGGGACCCACTTGTCAGCCTCACTAGTGTTTCAACCGACTGAAGTCACCGCAGCTCGGTTCCTGCACGCGACCATGCGGGCGCCACGGCGATTGCCGACCGCTGCCACCTCCTGGTCGCCGATCAGTGCCCCAAACCGACGTCCCCAGCTATTTAGCTGCGAGCTTCCGCCGGCAGCAGACCATCTTCCCACTGCCTCGACGTTTCCAGCGCCGAGAACACCGAGTTAATCGCCGCACAGCCCCACCGCCTCACCTCGCCGTTGACCGGCCAAAGCAGTGCCTTCCACCGCTAGTTGAGGCCACAAACGGCACCGCCGATCCTTGCTCAACGTGTTACAGCCCTCAATTGCTCGTGATCAGCTTCGATGAGGCTTGTCCGAGCTGATCTTCCATCGCTCTATCAACCCGAGAGCTCCTCCGACTCGACGCCGTCGCCCGAGCAGCGCAAAGCTTCTCCAGTGCGACCAACGCATCTCTGAGGTTAGCATCCAAGTCTATTATCTCCTCCCGAACTCCCTAGGTCCCTCTTAGCGCCGGCTAGCCGAAATTTCTATTTCTCCCGATGATCACCGTATAGAGCACAGAGGACCAAAACTCAAAATTCATCGTGATCACTTGATCACTGATAATCCGGGTCGAGCGGAAGCTAGAGTAGCACCTCACGGTCACTTCATCCGAATCCTAGCAGTGATGATCGACCCAGTGAGCAGAGCACCGGAATTTGGCCATCGCCGGTGAAAACGGCTCGGGTCGCCGGTGAGGTCTACTTTCCCGGTGATCCCCGGCCAAGGGGAGGGCAGGGTTAGCTTCCTCGGACCCCAGTGGTGCTTTGCGACCCGTTGGCTGATCATGTTCACTGCTGAGACGAGCTAGCACCGTCGGACCCGAGCTCCTCTTCCACCTCCACCGTCGCCGACTAGGTTTCCGGCGATGTCGAGGTCCGAGAAGGTGCTCGGCGTGTGCGCCGTGCTCCAAGGATCACGTAGGAAGAAACCGCATCGAAAATTAGGCAGTAGAGGCCAAGAATGAACCGCGCCACGGTCGCTGGACGTCGCATGCTCGGGCGCTAGCGGGAGGTAGATGAAGGTACTGTGCATGGGACCCACGTGCAGTGTTTTAAACATTCCCCGATTTTCAGTTTTAGTTCAAACTTCAAACTCACACAACTTTGGCTAGGAAGCTCCAAATCGAGTGAACCAACTTTTGTTGAATTCAGCTCTCTGAGTAATTTCCAGAAAATCAAGTTTCACACTATGAAAATCTTTATTTCTCCAGAATTAATTCTTCAAAATTTAAACTCTTTAGAATTTTAACTGGAGAACCTTTTGCAGGAAAATTGTGAAATTTTGCTACGATGTTCACCAAAATAGACCTGAGCTACCATAAAAATTTCAGATCCATTTGAGCTCATTTGATCCACCTAATGGTGTTATTAATAGAACTGTTCCAGAGAAAATAGAAAATGTCCAGAAACATTTTCATAATTTCTCTGAAATTGTTTAGCTCATATCTTTAGCTAGGAACCTTCAAATTAAGTGAGACCAACTCTATTAGAACCCTATGAAAACCTAGTTTTCATAAAATCATGGCTTGCTCCATGAAAATCCCTAGAACACCCTAGGAGCTCCAATTAAGGTCAAGTACATAATTATTTGTGGGGGAGCTCAAATGAGCTTTTCTGGAAATAAAACTTGGCCAAGTCTCTGTTTAGGTTGTAACCAAACCACAGTAAAAATTTCAGAGTCATTGGGTCTGCCTAGTAAGACTTACAGTCTTCACAAGTTTTAATTCAATTCAAATGCATTTAAATTGATACATATCCATGTTATCTCATGTAGTCGCTAAGGTTGAGGAGGAACCCGAAGTCTTAGACTTCATCACTCCGGAAGAGCAGCTAGCCTACGACCAAGAGCAGCAAGGCAAGCTCCGGTTTGCATTAACCTTTTTACAAACTTTTACTGTTTTGAGAACTTACTTTGAGCACTCAATAAATTCTTGCATTAGAGTCTTGTTTGAAACCCAATTGCATAGCCAAGAAAACCATGGGTTGGGATTAGGATTGAAAACCATATTTAGCTACTGCAATGCTAAGATAGTGTAGGATTCGGTACAAGTCGAGTAGTTGGAACTACTCGCGAGGATAGACTAGAGGCACTCGACTCGGGTAAAGATAGCAAATGAAATACATGGCAAGAAAAATGAGACCGAGCGGAGAGTAAGGGCAGCAGGACTTTGGGGCCTGGGTGCTATAGCTCCGCTCGTGTCGACTGAGGACCCAGCTGTGTGCGGGCCTGTTGAACAAGCTAGAACAGTACTAAAGACCTACCGGCTATATGAGAACCGGGAAACCGATGTAACTCGGGTAGCTGGGTATTGAGGTATTGCCTGTCGTTCAGAGGGTAGGTTGAGAGCTCGAGGTGTAAATCGGCTGGCGGCACTGCGGATGCGCGTGCAGAGACCTCTTGCTCGGGACGATAGGACCGGTTCAATATTTGGCTGACGGGTGAAAGGTGGTTGCGTACGACGTCCGGGATGGTTGCTGTAGGCAACATCGAGTACGGGCGTACGTAACGGGTTATTCGGGTAACCCTGCAGGTGTAAATCGATTATAATCGCCGTCCCTCACGGTCAGTGAGTACCACTTGTTCGCTGTACCGTGACGTAGAAAGAACAGGCTAGATACATGTTAAAAGTTTGCTGATTTGAAAGACATACTTTACTTGTTAATGTCTTGTTGTAGTTTAGAGCTAATTAAAGTTCTTTTGAAACTTTGGGCAAAGTACATGAGAGAAATGTGTTTCTTTTTTGATTGAGGCTCTCTCATGTGCCTTAGCGTAAGGTTCTCCACAACCTGCTGCTAAAACTTAAAAGTAAGGTTCCATTAATTAGGCGAGTCCTTTGCAACTTATTTTACCTCATGTACCCAAAAACCATTCATGTAGAAGTTTCATGTATAGGGGAGATGGGTCAGACTTGCTGAGCCATCGTGCTCACTGCTTGTGTTTGAAGCTTTTGCAGGGGTTTATGAGGAAGGGATTCCGAGGAGGAGACGGAACCCCAAGAGGGGAACCCCGTCGAGTGGGAGTCGTGCACGCCGCCGTGATAGTGTGTGTGCGTGCTAGCGGGGACACGTTCACGGGCTGAACGTGAACCCGATGCATAGTATATGCCCATGAGTGTGGACTGGACTATTTTGTTGTAAAAAATGTTCATAAACTGGTTTATGTAATAAAACTTTGCTTCCGCTTTGTATCTTTGACGTGCGTTATCCGGTGCTGTGCAACGTAGCACCCCTCAGCGTGATCCTGGCTCGACAAGGCCGATGGGGCCGCGTCAGCTATGAAGACGATTCATTTCTTCAGAGGCCTAAATTCCATGCGCCAAGGCCGGCTGGTCTTATTTCACCATGGTAATTTTAATGAGCTGGTTAATTCCGCAATCATAGAAGAAGATGCGAGTTGAGAAGAGGAAGAGGGACACAATACAGCAAACTATTAGTGTCACTCCTCAGAGGTATCATTTGGCATATCGCTCACCATCCGATCCAAAATTCCAGCAGACGGTACGACCAACTTTGAATATGAGTCGTTCATATCCGGCTCAAGAAAATCTTCCACCTCAACTGCAGCAACAAGAGTTAAATGTAGCATAAATACAGTCATCTCCATTGCAGCAAGAAAAAGATACTCATGCAGCCCGACCTCTTCCCGAGGTGCAACGTTTGTGTCCACCCCAATTTAGTGGAAAACAACGGGAAAATTTTGCACGAGATTGTCTTCAAGTTGAGCAGAACTGCAGCCAAGTGTTCACTCATAAAGCCTTGCTGCAAATCATGAGTCACATGTGAAAACATTGTCAAAATTCGGCAGTGTTAGTTATGTGCCAGTTGAAAAAATATACCGGAAGGAGAACCAGTTTTAGCGGGCATGTTCACTCTGCATCAACAGCCGGCTTTCATTCTTTTTGATTCCGGTGTCACCCATAATTTCATCAGCAAGTCATTCGTGCTTGAACACCAAGTTCCATACACCACCATCAAATATTCATATCACATTACTTCACCCGGAGGCAAGATTTCAGCAAATGAAATGGTCTCCCAAGCACCGATACGTATGGGTGGAAAATATACTTAGCAAGCCTTATTGCTTTGGAATCAGAAGATTGATATTGTATTGGGCATGTCTTGGTTGAAGCATCACAGGGCTGTCATCAATACCAGCTCACGGACTGTACAACTGAATTCTAACCTGCATGGCTACAACACGTTGGAACTTATTAATCCTTCAGAAAAAGGTGCAGCAGTGTATAATGCAGAAGTTTGCAAGCTAGAAGATATTCCAGTGGTACGGGAATTTTCCAATGTATTTTGCCAATGATCTACCAGGCATGCCGCCCGAAAGGGACGTCGAGTTCAAGATTGAACTTGCACCGGGAACCACACCGATCTCACGAAGACCGTACAAGATGGCTCCTAATGAAATTGATGAATTAAAGGAACAGCTGAACGACCTCATGGATAAAGGTTTCATCCGTCCGAGCTCATCACCTTGGGGATGCTCGGCACTCTTTGTTAAGAAGAAGGATGAATCATTGAGGTTATGTGTGGACTATCGTCCACTCAATGCTGTTACTATCAAGAATTAGTATCCACTACCATGTATCGATATCCTGTTTGATCAATTGGTGGGTGCTAAGGTTTTCTCAAAGATGGATTTTCGGTATGGTTATCATCAAATTAAAATACGGGCTGAAGATATTTTGAAGACGGTGTTCTCGATGAGATATGGGTTATATGAATATCTCGTCATGCCATTTGGTGTCACCAATGCTCCGGCCCATTTCATGTACCTCATGAATTCAGTGTTCATGCCGGAGTTGGACCAGTTCATCGTGGTATTTATCAACTACATTTTGGTATACTCCAAGTCGGAAGAGCACGCCGAACATTTGCGTATTGTACTTCAACACTTGTGGGATCACAAGCTATAAGTAAAGTTCAGCAAATGTGAATTTTGAATCAGTCAAGTACCGTTTCTCGGGCACATTATTTAAGCGGAGGTCTGGAGTTTCTTGGGCTTAGCGGGATATTACCGGAGGTTCATTATGAACTTCTCAAAAATTGCTAAACCTATGACGGAGCTGCTGAAGAAAGAACACAATTATAAATGGAATGAGGCTTGTGAAGAAGTGTTCAAGACATTAGTCAAACATCACACAACAACTCCAGTCTTGGCTCAACCGGATACAACCAAATCCTTCAATGTTTATTGTGATGCATCTGGTATAGGTCTTGGTTGCGTTCTTATGCAAGGGGGACGAGTGGTCGCATATGGATCAAGGCAATTACGGAATCATGAGCAGAATTATCCGACCCATGATCTTGAGCTTACTGCTGTGATACTTGCATTGAAGATGTGGAGACATTATTTACTAGGCAATCTAGTACATCTCTACACTGACCACAAAAGTCTCAAATATATTTTGACGCGGAGGAATATAAATAATAGGCAACGAAGATTGTTGATATTAATCAAAGACTATGAGACTGAGATTCATTATCACCCCGAAAAGGCGAATGTGGTTGCCGACGCGCTGAGTCGCAAATCTCATGTTCATCATTTAACCATTACTCCAGGTGAAGAGGAAGAACCGAGTTTATACTTGGTTCGTCATGGAGCTCTATATAATCTCACTCTAAATCCTACTATCCGGGAGGAGATTATGGCAGCTCAAAGAAAAGACAAGGCATGAAGCATATATGAGAAAGAATGAACAAGGGGGAGATGAAATGTTTCTGGAAGGACGATCAAGGAACCTTTTGGTTCAAGAACCGGATAGTAGTTCCCCGTAACATGGAATTGAGGAAGAAAATATTGGATGAAGCCAACTTGTCAAAGTATTCTATTGATCCGGGCAGAAACAAAATGTATCAAGATTTGAAGTCTAAATTTTGGTGGACCCAGATGAAACAGGAAATTGCAAAGTACGTATCCAAGTGTGATACGTGCCGGCAAGTTAAGCTGACCACATGAAGCCTGCAGGAACACATCAACCACTGAAAATTAGAGCATGGAAATGGGAGGATACTAGTATGGACTTTATCTTCGGATTGCCGATGGCATTCCAGAAGCATGACTTGATTTGGGTGATCGTATATTGGTTGACCAAATCCGCTCATTCCTGTCCATACCAGATTTAATGCCAAGAAATATGCGGAGCTGTACCTTGCTCGCATTATGTGCTTACACAGAGTTCCCAGCACCATCGCATCTGACAGAGGCTCATTGTTTGTCTCTTGTTTCTGGGAGCAACTACATGCCTCAATGGGGACTAAATTAATTCGAAGCTCTGCGTATCATCCTCAGACTGATGGCCAAATGGAAAGAGTAAATCAGATTCTCGAGGATATGTTGAGGGCTTGTGCCAGCCACCATGTGAAAAATTGGGATGAACATCTCCTGTTGGGAGAATTATCATATGACAACGGTTATCAATTCAGCATAAAAATGGCACCATATGAGGCTCTCTACGGTCGGAAATGTCGCACACCACTCAATTGGTGTGAGTCCGGTGAGAGGGTGATATACAGGATTGATCTCGCTAATGAAGCCCAAGAACGAGTGAAGGTTATTCAAGCCAACATAAAAGCCGCTCAATCTTAGCAAAAGAGTTATGCGGACAAAAGACGATGAACATTAAACATCAATATCCAAGACCAGGTATATCTTTGTGTCTCTCCAATGAAAGAAATTCATCGCTTTGGAGTCACAGGAAAGTTAGATTTCTGATTTATTGGCCCGTTAGTTATCACGGAGGGATGTGGAACCGTAGCCTATCGATTGGAGTTACCGGCATCTATTGCAGGGGTTCATGACGTTTTCCACGTATCCCAATTGTGGAAATATCTCAAGTATACAGCCGCAGTCCGCACCAAAGACATCAGAGAATTACAACTGGATCTTACATACACGGAACATCCGATCTGTATTCTCGATGAAATGACTTGAACCACACGCAACCGGACATTGTGGTTTTATAATGTCTTATGGAGTAATCATACCAAGGATGTTGCAACATGGGAAAGTGAATATTACCTTCAGGCAAATTATCTGGACTTGCTAAGCTCACATGTCCAGTGATCTTCCGTACATTCGTCTCTTCTTTTGTAATCTCGGGATGAGATTCTTTTAAGTGGGGAGGAATGTAAAATCCCGCAACATTCAACAAGTTTAGGGCAGTTTAAAATGGGGGGAATTAAAAACTTTAAATCAAATGGGTGTGATATCAAGTTGAATCTGAAATTCAAATATAGCATATTAAAAATCACAATCTGATCCCACATTTTGAACTCCTAATGTTTTAATTAGGCAGTCTACCAAATTTCACAAAGTTTGGAGCTAATTTCCTATTATAATTAAAAAATACATAATGTGGAATTCAAATCTAGACTTAAGTTTCAAATTCAACTTGGTTAATTTCCAAATTTGAGTGCACCTTTGGGATCAAAATATTCTATTTCGTCTACCTACAAATTTCCAGCACTTATGGACCAGCTATGCTATTTTATTTGGAAGGTTGAAGTTAAGGGAAGGGGAGTGGATCCCACCTTTCAGCTTGGACTTAAGCAAAACAAAACCAATTCTCTTCTTTTCTTCCAGAGCGCCAGCACCAAGTTTGCAGGTCACCAGCTCCTGCTTCCATGGATAAGGAGGTGTACTGTGGGCCCCATCTGTCAGCCACAAGCTCACAAAACCAATTGTGTTCTCTCCTAGGGTGCCAACACATTGGGAAGGCAGGCAAGTAGCTTGAAACTTTCTTCTCTCCCAGGTCGCCAACAAATTGGGCAGGCAGGCAAGCAGCTTGAGACCTTCTTCTCTCCCAGGGTGCCTACACATTTGGCAGGCAGGCAGCTTGACACATAGCTGTTTCCTTCTCCATATATATAGTCCACCATTGCTCAGCCATATGGATCCTCAGCAAAGTGGAGAAAGGTTTGCTTCTCTCTATCTCCCTCTCTGTTGTTTGCTCTCCTGCAGAAAAATAGCAGCATTGCCTGTCAGCGTTCGGATTTGCGACTAGTAACTAATGTACCGTGTGTTCTTCCTCAAGCTGGCCTAACTTAGAACACAAGGGAATTATCCTGGTTCGGGCAAGATGCCCTACATCCAGCCTAGGGTGTCTCACTGTTCTTTCTCAATAATGGGGGTGGTTCTTACATGTGCGAGAGCCTCCCCTTAAGGGATCGACCGGCTCCTCTCTTTATACTTGCTCTTACTCTCTCTCATATTACAAGTGGGGTGACGGTCGTGGGAACAGGGACAGCTTGTCCCGTCGTACGTTTGATAGGGTACTTGATGGGGTCGCTGTACCCATAGCCTGCCACTGCACCTGCTTCCGTATTTTCATCGGGGTAGACCATACCGTGGAGCACGCGCGCCCCATGTAATATTCCTCTTCGGTTTCGTCGGAGGTGACGGATATTCAATGTTGTGGCCTGGGGTGGTACTCGAACGCCTTGCCTGGGGCGCCTGCTTCACATTGAAGGCCACCTGCTTCTCGCTTCCAAGGGTCGGGCTCAGGCCTTCCCCGGGGGATCTTCCCTTCATCTACGCTCTGAGGGCGAGGCTCGTGGCTCACCCCAGGGGTCGGGCCCAAGCTCTTTGTCCTGCCTGCTCCGTCTTCTTTCAAGCCCGGGCTCGCTCCATCGTCGCCCCTCGAGGGGAGGCCTCTCGTTTCCTCCCAGGGTGTCGGAATCGAGAACACCATCACTGCCGTTATCAATTTTTTCCATCGCACCGGCAGACCAATCACCTTCTCACAGCGCTTCCAACAGAGAAAAGGTGTGCATGCACCTCCTCTATGTACTCCTCCTCTACACATAGATACATAGCTTTTTCTCTGGTTACAGAGCAAACATTGATGGATTTTTCTTGCTGCCATCAAACACCACGGACTTCTTCGTTACGCGACTTCTTGCTGCATATCAGCCCCGGCAGAGGCCACCGAGCCGAGCGTGAGCTTGTACCTCACCTTCTAGACGCAAGTCAATGAATTTTTTCTGCACCGTCCACTGGACCATGGGAATTCTTCTTCGTCGCCTCCGTTTGGAACACCCCAGCGCCTCAACGTCGCCCGATGCCATCAAGACTTTTCCTGACCTACTGTGCTGCCAAAAAGGTTGGCTATGTTTGTCTCCTTCTTTTCCTCAAGCTGGAAGCCTTACCATAGTGTCTACTCATTGAGCTTCAGTTTTCCACTGGCAGTCCCCATGAAACCCGAACTTTCGCATGGAAATTCATCACATAGACTTGACAAAATCTTAATCCTAGTTTTTTCGGCTGCTGCCATTTTCCGACGTTTTCCACCCAAACTTGGTCCAGTTTTGGGTTCTCCATGTTCTAGCGGTGCTCTGCGGCAACATGTCCAGGCTAGTAGCCCTAGGGTTTGCAAGTTCACCATCTCCAACAAACTCACAGCCGCCACCGTCGTTGCCAGTCCCGTTCCAATCACCGCCAAGCGTAGTGGGGTTACCTGACATGTGTTACAAGGTCCAGGGACCTTTTTTCACTTTACGCCGCAGCCTATTGTCACCGGACAGTGTGGGGACGGACGGGCGCTGCCGCTGATCAGCCGCCCGATTCATGTGTTGGGAGTTTGAAGATGAATCTGACCTATGGACCCCACCTGTCAACCGCAGTGAAAGAGTACCGGGATCCTCTGTGGCGCTGGACCTTTTGTGACGGCACACTGTTAATTCAGTGGACCCGTAGTGAATTTGCATGATTGGTTGGATTTAAAACAGTGGGCTTGGGTAGGTTAATTTCCAGATTGGAGCTAAAAGTTTAGAAATTCATATCTTTCAGTAGGATTGTCCAAACATCCTCAAACCAATTTTACTACAAACCTCTTGGCCAGCACTTTGCATAGTGCAATTTATTTGGTATGAAATTCAATGGACTTTATTCAACGATTCATCTCTAAACCTTTAAGGAATTATTCCAGTTGATCTACATCATGGATAAAATAAAAAAATTGGCCAAAGTCTTCATTGAGTACCGTAGGACCTTCAGTAAAAATTTCAGCATCATTGGACCTGTTTAACTTGGTCTAATTGTGTTACCTTACCCTATGTCCATGAAAATCCCAAAAATAACAGAGACCTTTCTGTAGTTCCTGTTTAGCATGATGAACTTGTTTTGAGTTTCATAAAGTTTCCATCAATGCTAAACTATATTTCCCTATATGCATTACCACATGAAAGAATATGTGACGTTAATCAAGGCAAAGGACTCCCGGATGTATATTCAAGTGCTGATTGTTGGAGTTCATCTCTGATCGAGTTCAAGTGATCAGCAAGCATTTCAGTAATCTTCCCAAAGCTTCGTCTCGGACTTCACTAACATTGCTTAAACTCTGAGAAAGGAAAGCCCCACTTTGCATAATCCTATTTTTGCTTTAGCTCAGATGCTCACTACTGTATTGGCTTAATGTATTGTTCATTAAGTTACGAGGTTTTATATGACACCACTCTTGCATGACCAAAGAACCCAAAATGGGCATGGGTAGAATAGAAACCTCCTGTTATTTGTAATGCTATGCTTAGGTGATGTAGACGGTAGATGTCGAGTAATTGGAATTACTCGCGAGTTAGTACCATTTGGGAAACACGGTGGTACGATTAGCTCACATAATGTTAAATGAGATTTGAGCGGGTATAAGTTTATGATAGGAAGGAAAGCACAAGGCTTGGTCATGGGCCTTATTGGACATGACAGTACCTGTGAAAACATCATGGTTATGCCGATGTGGAATGGTGGAAAGTAGTCCCGTCTATGTCGGTTAAGGACTATTCTTGTAGTTGGCCCTGTCGAGCAAGTGAGATGTCTACCCGATATATAATGGTATATGGGACCCAATTAACTGATGTAACTCGACGAACCATGGTGTGGAAACTCATCCTTCGTACAGGAATGGCGTTGAGAAGGCGGGAGATGTAAATTCTTTAGCGGGCAACCCCAACGTGTCCGTGTAGGACCTTCCTGCTGGAAACGAAGCGTGTTTCTACATCGGAGTGTCATGTGAAAGGTGGCCGCATACATTGTTTTCGATTCGAATCACCATCCCTCGTGGTTATATGAGTACTGAATGTATCCTAGATGGGTGGTGAATAGGCTTTTTGAATTTATGAAACACTTAATTTAAAGTGACAAATTCCAGAGACCGGACTAGTCCGGTATGAGCGCGAACTAGTCTGGGGTTAGTCACAAAATTGTCAAAGATAAATATTTTTATCTTTTCCATTATTTTTGTTTTAGCAGAAGATAGTAAACTATGCTAGTAACTTAAGCACGTATGAAGGAACACAACTTAACAAATAGATCATAAGAGTATGGTAGATTGCAACTATGAACGAGATGATGCCCTAAAATGGAAGTGTGATGAATAACTTAAAATGAAGAAGACAAGGACACAAGTTTATCCTGAGGTTGAATCCCGTGAAAGGGATCTACGTCCTTGTTGAGGAGGCCATAAAGGGTCGGGTCTTCTCCAACCCTTCCCTTGCAAAGTTACCACGAAGGCCATCTTGGTTCTTCACTATCACAAAGGGTAACTACAATTGCCGGTACCCTGCAGACCGGGTACTTCCCGCATACAGGCATGAAGTGGCTCCGGAACCCGCTTCCCTGCTGAGGCGGGCTCTAGCGCTACCATGTGTCCTCCGGCTCTGGACCCTGTCAACCCGCTAAGGAGAGCTCCGAAGCTGCCACGTGTCCTCCGGCTCCGAACATGGCCTCCCCGCTGAGGTGGGCTTCGGAGCTGCCACGTGTCCTACGGCTCCGGACCCCGCCTCCCCATTGAGGTGGGCTCTGGAGCTGCCACGTGTCCTTCTGATCTGAACACCGCCTCCCCGCTGAGGTGGCCTCCGGATCTGCCACATGTCCTCAGGCTCCGGATCCCGCCTCCACGCTGAGGTGGGCTCCGGAGCTGCCATGTGTCCTCCGGCTCCGGACCCCGCCTCCCCGCTGAGGCGAGGTCCGGTGCCACCACGTTTCCTTTGGCTCCTGACCGGGCCTCCCCGTTAAGGAGGGCTACGGAGCTGCCACGTGTCCTCCGGCTCTAGACCCAGCCTCCCCGCTGAGGCGAGGTCCGGTGCCGCCACATGTCCATCGGCTCCGGGCCCGGCCTCCCTACTGAGGAGGGCTCCAGGGCTGCCATGTTTCCTCCGGCTCCAGACCCCGCCTCCCTGCTGAGTAGAGCTCCGGAGCTGCCACGTGTCATCTGGCTCCGGACCCGGCCTCCCCGCTGAGGCGAGGTCCAGTGCCACCACGTGTCCTTCGGCTTCGGACCCGTCCTTCCTGCTGAGGTGAGCTTCAGAGCTGTCATGTGTCCTCTAGCTCTGAACCCAGTCTCCCCGCTGAGGCGGGCTTTGGAGCTTCCATGTGTCCCACGACCAGCCATGGGCCGTGGGCCTCAGGAGTCAAGAAAGACGTGACCAGTCCAGTTACACATTCTAGACTCACGCGTTCCCAAGGAGCACGGCGCGCATGCTTCCGCCCACACCTGCTAGGCATTACAGTGACAGGATAGGACGGTGTGGCGTGACCACGGCAGCAACAGTACAGCACTGTGCATCTGACCGAGTAGGCTGCAGCGACAAGACAGAGCATTTTCCCGCCATCGTCAACCGCTACTTAGCTTGGGATGCTCGGCATGCCCAGGCGGCGCACCTTAACTCCATCGACAGTGGATACTACAAGTAGCCATTAATACCTAGATTGTGTATAGGGTGTGGACCACTGTGGGGCCACCTATTGGGCCCTAGGTCTTAGTGTAACTGCCCGGTCTTGGACTATAAAAGGACTGGGCAGTCTCCTAGAGAGTAAGTTCGACCAAGGAACAGGCAATCTAAGCCTCTAGAATCCATCTAGACAAGCTCAGGCTTGAAAATACACAACAATACAATACACTCTCCCGTGGACGTAGGGTATTACGTTCTGGCGGTCCGAACCACATAAATCCTCATGTTCACCTCCTGTTCTTCAGGCTCAAATGGTCCGGAGACTTAGCCCCTCCAAACAACAAACCTCCGAGGGCTGCTACAGTAGTGGTGCCGGGCGAAGTGTCGTAAAACCACTTCGACAACAATGTTTTTGGGGATTTCTCACAAGTCGGGATCTCCCACAAGATTATAAATGAAACTGAGATTACTCACACAAAGAATTGCATAAATAAGAGCGAGAGTGTGTGAGAGATCAAACCAAGAGCTCAATCATGATGAGAACGTTACTCTCCCTTTCCAAATGCCCAAATCTCAAAGAATTTGCTCTTAGGGATTTAGATTGTGTTGAGAGGAGTGTTTCTGAGCTCTTTGAGGTAGTGGCGGCGCTAGGGTTGAAAATGGGTACAAATAGAGTCGGAGATATCCTTTTTATAGAAGTCTCGATATGTTACCATTGGGATCACAGATGTCCGGACTAGTCTGTGGTCAATATCGGACTAGTCCGGTGTGGTGAAGTGTTTTGTTCCATGTTATGTCCTGCCGCCTTTGAAGTTTAGAATGAACTAAACCCTAAAATCATAGACTAGTCCGCATAGGGACCGGACTAGTCTGATGTGGAACAGTGAAGTAAAACGACTAGTCCGTATGACATCGGACAAGATGTCATACAGAGAAGGCTTATTTGTAGAAAAATGGACTAGTATGTGAACAACGGACTAGTTCGGTATGACATCAGACTAGTCTGATGTCATACAAAAGGTGCTTGTCTGGAGAAAAACGGACTAGTCTGTGAACAGCAGACTAGTCCGGTATGACATCTGTCACACCCGGTTTCTCCGAAGAACAACCGAGTGAATATCACATGTATGCCAGGATCATTTTCTCATACATGTGATGACAAATAGTGAAACATCATTTATTACAAGCCAGGTGTCGAATATAAATAAGTCTTACATAGCATATGTCTCGATGGACGATAATAAGTTCATGACAAGTAAATAAACTAGCAGCGGAATATTATTCTTGTGGGCTCCGTCACAGGCGTTGCCTGGGGGACTCCATGAACCTAGAAACCTTCTTCGGGTCCAAAGTCTTGATCATTAAACCCCACATCATTCTCTTGACCTGAGCAGCAATATAAACCAACAAATATGCAAGGTTGAGTACCGATGGTACTCAGCAAGTGTGGGAAAGTTATGTCATGCATGGCTAGAACAAGAAGAGGTTGAACTCATGGTTAAAGCACTACGCAATTATTCCTACCACCTTAGCTTATTAAGCACCTACATTACTACACAGGTGAAATGGTCCCAATCTCCCATCCCATCATCATAATCAAATAACCATAACATCATTTCCAATGTTAATCTCCCCGCTTAACATCCACAACTTCCAAAGTCATCATCCTCTAATCATGAATAAGTCCAAGCCTCTCTTGACCGTGAGCACGACTGTCATGACAGTTTTGACTCTGCAGAGTTTGCACCACTGTACCCACATGTAGTGATTTCATCCCCCGTTGCCGGGTGGACTAAAAGTACCTCCATTATGCCAGTGGCTACGAACCACATTCACACTTCCCAGGTGTGTAGCCAGGAGATCACTACGAAGCCTTTACAAAGGGATTCCTGACGAGCGTGGGCCCACTGAGGTTTCACCCCTAACAGCATACAAGAGGCTCCAACCCCGCTGCAGTGGCCCCCTCTTGAGCCTTGCGGTTCATACGGTAGTCCAGCTAACACCTATTTCCCGCACCATCCAACACACCCATACTACGCCGGGGATACACCTAATTAATTGGCCAAGCTGCCCCATCTCACATGTGGTTGGTACGGTAAAGCCAGGTTACATGCTCCATGAACCGGTCCTTAGAATCCAGGCAAGTACTAAACACAAACCCGAGTCTCGTGCACCCAGCACCAACCAAAACATCCAACTTGCCTTGATCCCTACCTCTACATAACTCATAACATCTCATTCAAGAGTAAGGTAAATAAATTGATGATCTCATATCCCAATTATCCCATTCTAAGCATGGCTAAGCATAACAATAAATGACATGATAAAATAAATCCCAACCCAAGCTACAAGGAAACAAGGTAATGCAATTCTAGGGAAACTTCCTAGCATGGGTTTCATATTTCAATTGACAATGCAACATATTTCTATCTACACATCCTAGCATAGGAACAAAGTGGTCAAGGATACTTGCCTTCTTCTTGCTGCTCTGAGAATTGAAAGTCTTGGTCTTGGAAGGGGAGAACTTGCTCTGGGGCAGGTTCTACTCATGCCAATACACATAGCAAAAGAAAACACAACCCATAAGACATAGTTCACACTTCCACTTCATACAAACCACACATTCACATTTGTGAAAGTCATTCACATTTCTATGTGTTGTGGTTATTCTATGTGTGTTGATTTTTGGCTTGCATGCACTTTTAAACATGTTCATATGTTTTCTAACTTTTGTATTCAGATTTATGTTTGCACACTATATATGAGTTTCCCATTTGAACAAATTCTTTATATTCAATTTATACACATCTTAGCTACCAAGTATGCATGGAAGGTATTTTCCTACTGCAAATGGGTTTTCAGACCTTCTACCAAACCCTAAATTGAAATCTTTGGATTTGGAGACTTCATTTATCCTTTTATAGTTATGCATACCTACTTTCCTATATTTTAAGATTTATTTTCTATACCTAATTGTGAAGTTTATTATGAAAATAATAAGACACATCATCTAGACAGAATAGGTTCTGACCTAAAATATTAAATAACATATTTTTGAACTTCTCCTCTGATGTGAACTAATTTACATTTATTTTACCAATTTGCAGAATTATTTTCTAACCTAAAAATGTGTCCCTATAACTAATAAATGTGAATAATCAATTAGACAGATTCATTTCAACTTAAAATTTATTTTTAACTCCAAAGTTTTCCAAGTGCTAGGAGAGTTCAAATTTGAATTTACAATGTGTTTGTCCGATCTTTTGAATTTTAAATACTAATCACATATTCAAATTCCTAAATTTAATATCATATAGGGTTAAAAAGGTAAACTCACCCCACTACAGGGTGTATTATATTATTTTAAGAATCTACAGGGGCCTAACTATGCATAACAGAGGGGTTTTGCTAATTTTATTAAGTCCAGGGGCTAAAACTGATTTTTAATTGAATTTACATGAATTTCTGAAGTTCCAGGGGCTAGATCAGAAGTTTCCGGGGCTAGCTCGTATTTTCCGAGATCCCCAGGGGGTAGCGCGTAAGAATCCCGGCCTTTATAACGCGGGGCTGACGTGGACCGTCCGATTTAAAACAGACGGCTGAGATTATAACGCCGAACCGGTACGCGGGGATTTAAATTCTACCGTGCGATTTAAAATAAACGGCGCACAAGCGGCCACGTCGCTCTGATCAAACGCGGGCGGCGCTGCCCGGCGGCGCGCGGCGGCGGGAGGCGGCGATCTCGCCGGAGAGCTTCGGATCTTCATAAATTCTTCCTAAAACTGGGATTTTATGGCATAGATCGGTAGAGGGGAGGTCGGGGATCTCACCTCGGGGGTTTTCTTGAGCTCGGAGGTCCTGGAAGGCGGTCGGCGACGAGGTCCGAGGTAAATTCACGGTGAGGCTCGTCGGCGCTGTGTTTGAAGCGCAAACCAACGAGTTTTCTGCACCTGCATGGTTCCCCGGAGGCGGTGGATCAGGATCAGCGCGTTAGATCAGAAATCCCGAGCGAAGATCTAGCGAAATTGGCCGGAGAAACTAGGGTTCTCACCGGAAGGAAAAGTGGCTGATCGTGGGTGAAAATCGGGTAGATGCCGGTGTTTATATAGCCGGGGAGGGGCGGCGTTCGGTTGTGATCGAGTTTGCGTCGTCCAGAACCGAAATTCGGCTGGGATACGCGAGTATCCGGGGCGGTTTTGATTCGGAGGTAAGAAGAGTCCCGGCCGGCCGAGCGCGGGCGCGAGGAGGAAGAAGGATGGCGGGCCCCGCGTGTCAGTGGGAAAGAGGGGGGGCGTGCGGCTGTGGGCTGGCGCGGGGGTGAGTGGGCCGACTGGTGGGTTTTGGCCCACTGGCCGGGGAGGTTTATTTTTTTTTCTTTTTCTTTTTTCTTTTTCATTTCTGTTTTGAGTTTAATTTGAATTCCAGTTTGAATTTGAATTTTTGCACCACATGCAATACGTCCAAATTTTTTTAAATTCCCCTCTTAACAGGTTTTGGGGTGTTACAGCTGTACCCCCCTTAAAAGAAATCTCGTCCTCGAGATTGGTCGTTCTAAGAAAACAATTCCGGAAATTGTGCCTTAAGCTCGTCTTCTCGCTCCCAGGTGGCTTCCTCTTCCGAGTGATGCTTCCACTGCACCTTGCACATCCGGATTCTTTTATTTCTTGTGAGGCGTTCCATTGTCTCCAAAATCTTGGATGGTTGCTCGGCATAAGACAAATCCTCAGCTACGTCAACCTCGTTCATGGGTAACACCTCTTCAGGTGTTCTCAGACATTTCTTGAGCTGGGACACATGGAATACGTCATGCACATCCGATAGGCGAGCTGGTAATTCTAGTTGATACGCCACTTCGCCTTTCCTCTCCAGAACTTGAAAGGGTCCGATGTATCGAGGTGATAATTTCCCTTTCACCTTGAACCGACGAAGTCCTCGGATAGGGGACACCTTGAGATAGACATAGTCTCCCACGTTGAAAACGAGCTCTCTTCTCCGAACATCGGCATAGCTCTTTTGTCGTGTCTGTGCTATCCTCAAGTTGTTGCGAATTTCCCTCACTTTCGCCTCGGCTTCTTGTAGTACTTCGGGACCAAACACTTTACTTTCCCCCGTTTGGTTCCAAAATAGGGGAGTTCTGCACTTCCTTCCATACAAAGCTTCAAACGGTGACATCTTCATACTAGCCTGATAGCTGTTGTTATAGGAGAACTCCGCATACGGTAAGTTCTTGTCCCAACTCCGATTGTTTTTGAGTGCACATGCTCTCAGCATATCCTCAAGAATCTGATTGGTTCTTTCCGTCTGCCCGTCAGTTTGGGGATGATAGGAAGAGCTAAAATTCAGATGGGTTCCCATGGTTTCATGCAACTTTTGCCAGAACCTTGAGGTGAACTGTGTCCCTCGATCCGACACTATCTTCTTGGGCACTCCATGGTAACACACGATCCTTGACATGTACAACTCCGCCAATTTGGATCCGCTGTAGCTTTCTTTCACAGGGATGAAATGAGCTACCTTGGTTAGCCTGTCGACGATGACCCATATCGAATCATATCCTGATTGGGTCCGAGGCAGTCCCACTACGAAATCCATACCGATTTCTTCCCATTTCCATTCAGGCACTTTGAGTGGTTGCAATAATCCCGCGGGTCGCTGATGTTCCGCTTTCACCAACTGACATGTGTCACATAGGGCAACATGTTTCGTGACATCTCGCTTCATTCCATACCACCAATACCTGCTCTTGAGGTCCTGGTACATCTTCGTACTCCCAGGATGAATGGAATAGTCGGAATCGTGAGCCTCCTTCAAAAGCAATTCATGGATCTCCTTCACTTCAGGCACACAGATTCTTCTCCCGTGCCACACCGTACCTTGTTCATCCTCTCTAAAACCAGGAGCTTTATTTTCCTTGATGAGTTGTCTGATTTCTTGTATCTTCTCGTCATTCTTTTGACCATCGCGTATGTCTTGTTCTAGTGTGGAGTCCACTTCCATGGCGATGGCTTCACCACTATTCACCAGGCCTAGATTGAGTCTTATAACATCGTCCTTCAATTCTGCAGGCATGTCCTTCAAGCTCAACCTGTTGACCTGCACTTTCTGACTTAAAGCATCGGCCACGACGTTGGCTTTCCCAGGATGATAGTTGATGCCCACATCAAAGTCATTGATTAGCTCTAACCATCTCCTTTGTCTGAGGTTGAGATCTGGCTGTGTGAAAATGTACTTTAAACTCTTATGATCCGTATATATCTCTGTCCTCTTCCCCATCAAGTAGTGCCGCCAAATTTTCAAAACGTGTACCACTGCGGCTAGTTCTAGGTCATGTGTAGGATAGTTCTTCTCGTGTTTCCGGAGCTGCCGGGATGCATAAGCCACGACATGCCCTTCTTGCATGAGAACACATCCCAACCCGTTTCCAGAGGCATCGCAGTACACCGAAAAGTTCTTCTGCATATCTGGCATAACGAGCACTGGGGTTGTTGTCAATCTTTTCTTTAGCTCCTGAAAACTCATCTCGCACTGTGGCGTCCATGTAAATGTGATTCCCTTCTCCAACAGTTTGGTGAGGGGTCTCAAGATCTTGGAGAATCCCTCAATAAGCCGTCGATAGTATCCAGCCAATCCCAAGAAGCTTCGAACGTCCCCGACATTCTCAGGGGTCTTCCACTTCTGTATATCCTCGATCTTGGCGGGATCTACGGAGATTCCTCCCTCCGAGATTATATGTCCTAAGAAGGGAACTCTCTTCAGCAAAAACTCACACTTGCTCAACTTGGCATATAGTTGGTGTTCTCTCAGCTTCTGCAACACCAACCTTAGATGTTTCTCATGTTCCTCTTCATCTTTGGAGAAGACGAGAATGTCATCTATGAAAACCACCACAAATTTGTCCATATATTCCATGAATACCTTGTTCATGAGATACATGAAGTATGCCGGGGCATTAGTTAGCCCGAAAGGCATGACGGTGTATTCATACAGTCTGTACCGAGATACGAAAGTTGTCTTGGGAATATCAGATTGCCTTATCTTAAGTTGGTGATATCCCGACCTTAGATCAATCTTCGAGAACACACAAACTCCCCTCAACTGATCAAACAAGTCTTCAATGCGGGGTAATGGGTACATGTTCTTGATGGTTACTTCATTCAAGGCACGGTAGTCTACGCATAACCTTTGGGTTCCGTCCTTTTGGGCACAAATATCACTGGAGCTCCCCATGGTGAGGAACTAGGATGAATGTACCCCTTCTCCCTCAATTCTCTTAAATGATCCTTGAGTTCTCCCAGCTGCTTGGAGTCCATCCGATAAGGTCTCTTGTATATCGGAGCTGTTCCAGGCACTACCTCAATCGCGAATTCCACTTCACGATCGGGAGGCATACCTGGCAACTCCTCCGGAAAAACGTCCGGATATTCCCTGATAATCCTGATCTCCTCCACTTTTACCTCAACTTGATTTAATTTAATGTCCCTCCTAGGCTCTTGTATTGTTATGAACTTTACTCTTGTGCCACTAGGGTGAGTTAGTTCCACCGTTCTTGTCGAACAATGGATGATTCCCTTATGTTTGGTCAACCAATCCATACCCAAGATAACATCTATCCCTTGTGAATCTATCATTATGAGGTTAGCAGTAAATACTACCCCATTAATATCTAGGTTCACCTTGGGACACACTTGTCTTGTCCTTATTTCTCCACCTGGAGAGTTTACTGCTAGCATATAGTTCATTTGTGTTGTTGCTAGATCATGCTTCTTAACAAACCCTTGGGCAATGAACGAGTGGGTAGCACCAGAATCGAACAACAGGGTTGCAATGTGTAAATTGGCAAGAAACTTACCAACTACCACGTCAGGTGCCTCTTGCGCTTCTTCCATGGTCACGTGGTTCACCCGTCCTCGCATCACATTCTGCTGTTGCGGCTGCACGGGCTTCTTCTTTGGGCACTTATGGGCGTAGTGCCCCACTTCACCACAGTTAAAGCATTGCACCCCAACCTTAGGGGCCTGGCCTTTGTTGTCTTGGGGTTGGTTTGGGGGTCCTTGTACTGCTGGTCGAGGTTGATATGTAGGGCGAGGCTGCTGTACAAACTGATGTTGTGGTGGTCTTGGTGCTGACGGAGGCCTGAAGTTCGGGTTGTACCCTCTCGGTGCTGAGTAGGGTACCACACCACGACTTGCCTGCCCTGCAGGTTGCTGCATCAGAAGTGGGCGGGTGTTGCTGCCCGAGGCTTGGTGTGACCATCCCGCCTTCCTCTTGTTTCCATTTTCCAAGGCCTTCAGCTTCCTTTCTACAACAAATGCTCTGTCCACCATCTTTAGGAAGCTTTCATACTCGTTGGAGGACATTGCACACTGCATTTCTGCGGTAAGTCTTTCCACGAAGCAATCCTGTTTCTGCTCATCAATCTCTATGTCCCGTGGGGCATAACGGGATAGTTGAGTGAATTTAGTAAGGTATTCCCTCACAGTCATGTTTCCTTGCTGCAACCCCAAGAACTCCTTCCTCTTGTTTTTGAGTTCACCCCTTGGTATGTAATGGTTGCGGAAGCTACGCTTGAACTCTTCCCAACTGATGTTCTCAGGGTCATGATGGGCGGCCACGTAAGCGGTCCACCATTCAGCAGCAGGTCCATGCAATTGGTGAGAGGCAAACAGCACCCTCTCATACCCATGGCACTGTATGATCCTCATCTTGCTCTCAATGGTCTTTAGCCAATCATCTGCCTCCAGAGGTTCAGCAGCAGTTGCAAACTTTGGAGGTTGAGTTCCTAGAAACTCACTCAACCTTGGTTGGCGTGGTGCATCTTGTGGAGGTGGAACTTGATGCAAGTTGGCCACCACTTGAGTCAGGTTCTGGATGAGCTGATTCTGATTCTGATTCTCAAGCATTTGGTGGATTGGATCCACTCCCTCACGGCGTCCACCCCTGTCTTGGCTCCCAGAAAGATGAGGGTTGCAGGCCTCATCGTTGTTGTTGGCGGGGTTGGCAGCACGACCCTTTCCTCTTCCGGCCATCTAGTATGATCAACCAAATGTCAATTTAAAGCATTATGTATTATCTTACTACTTTCACTTGTTTTACTTTGAAGGGTTGAGGCTTTGTTGTA
This sequence comes from Neostapfia colusana, assembly GCA_030760725.1. Lineage (NCBI taxonomy): Eukaryota > Viridiplantae > Streptophyta > Magnoliopsida > Poales > Poaceae > Neostapfia > Neostapfia colusana. Next base: position 93,160,676 of record JASWHV010000007.1, on the reverse strand, counting down.
TTTATACTTTCTGAGGGTTCATGTCTCACACAAAAATAAATGCACTATTATTTCATGTGGGTTCACACACCAAAGCAAAACAACCTGAAGACGCGGTTGTGGACAATTGCTCATGGCCTCCACAACTCACGTCACACACCACACATTAACACACCATTATCTAAGGTATTGACTCGCCTACTCGATAACCTACTGAACTATGGGAAAGTACTCTACACGACTCGTATCACTGAGCTGGCTCCTCGGGATCTTCCTCATTATTGCGGCTGCCTTCCGACTCCGCTTTGGGTGGGGAGGCTGCTGGTGGAGAAGTGCGACGACGCCTGATCGCCCGGCGATCTGGGGAGTCAGGAGTCCATGTATCATTCACGGTGACACACAGTTCATTCCCATCTCCTCTTTCTCTCGCCCTCAAGCAGGCTCGAAGCAACACCTCTGTCTCCTTCAGGGTGTCACGAACATCCTGAAGCTCCTGCTGGCACTCCTGCAGTCGAGTGCTGAGCATAGCAGCATCCTCCAAGCACAGGTCCATGTGCTCATGGGAAGTCCCCTGCTGCACTGGCGGGTACTTGTACTCCGTAGTACCACTCTCACGCTGGAGGACATACATGTACTCAGTCCTGTCCAGGTGGCGACGGTAGATGTGACTCTGGCAGGTGATGGCCTCCCAGGTGACATCCTTCTCCGCATCGACCTGTGTTGCTCGACAAGCTGGAGAGCGGTGGATCTTGAGCAGCTGATTTTCGTGGATAATCCTCATCTCTGAACTCCATTCTTCCCGCTTCTCCCGAATGGTCCTGGTGGAGCTATAGTGTATGATTAGCTTGCCCGTATTGCCGGCGGCTTGGAGCATACGTCGAAGACGACGCAACAAGCCTCCTACTGCCAATCCGTAGGAAAGGTACGTCACCGGACGGCTCTCCTCTCTTTGGGCAAGGGCAACTACGGGAAATCTCCCTCCTGTGGACTTGCGAGCGGTGCGAATCATGCGAACCATCTAAAACATAAAGCATTTAAACTTAAGTTAGATAATAATTTTAAACAAAAATCCTAATTTGAATAAAAGTTGGGGTAAGATGAAGAAAGTGACCCCATTAAATAACACTTTTCAACCCACACCTTGTAAAATAGTTTTTAAGAAAATAGGGTCCTTAAATACGTCCATTTCTACCTAGGTCCACGTTCCTACGGGCAACCTTGGCTCTGATACCACTTCTGTCACACCCGGTTTCTCCGAAGAACAACCGAGTGAATATCACATGTATGCCAGGATCATTTTCTCATACATGTGATGACAAATAGTGAAGCATCATTTATTACAAGCCAGGTGTCGAATATAAATAAGTCTTACATAGCATATGTCTCGATGGACGATAATAAGTTCATGACAAATAAATAAACTAGCAGCGGAATATTATTCTTGTGGGCTCCGTCACAGGCGTTGCCCGGGGGACTCCATGAAACTAGAAACCTTCTTCGAGTCCAAAGTCTTGATCATTAAACCCCACATCATTCTCTTGACCTGAGCAGCAATATAAACCAACAAATATGCAAGGTTGAGTACCGATGGTACTCAGCAAGTGTGGGAAAGTTATGTCATGCATGGCTAGAACAAGAAGAGGTTGAACTCATGGTTAAAGCACTACGCAATTATTCCTACCACCTTAGCTTATTAAGCACCTACATTACTACACACGTGAAATGGTCCCAATCTCCCATCCCATCATCATAATCAAATAACCATAACATCATTTCCAATGTTAAGCTCCCCGCTTAACATCCACAACTTCCAAAGTCATCATCCTCTAATCATGAATAAGTCCAAGCCGCTCTTGACCGTGAGCACGGCTGTCATGATAGTTTTGACTCTGCAGAGTTTGCACCACTGTACCCACATGTAGTGATTTCATCTCCCGTTGCCGGGTGGACTAAAAGAACCTCCATTATGCCAGTGGCTACGAACCACATTCACACTTCCCAGGTGTGTAGCCAGGAGATCACTAAGAAGCCTTTACAAAGGGATTCCCGACGAGCATGGGCCTACTGAGGTTTCACCCCTAACAGCATACAAGAGGCTCCAACCCCGCTGCAGTGGCCCCCTCTTGAGCCTTGCGGTTCATACGGTAGTCCAGCTAACACCTATTCCCCGCACCATCCAACACACCCATACTACGCCGGGGATACACCTAATTAATTGGCCAAGCTGCCCCATCTCAGCATGTGGTTGGCACGGTAAAGCCAGGTTACATGCTCCATGAACCGGTCCTTAGGATCCAGGCAAGTACTAAACACAAACCCGAGTCTCGTGCACCCAGCACCAACCAAAACATCCAACTTGCCTTGATCCCTACCTCTACATAACTCATAACATCTCATTCAAGAGTAAGGTAAATAAATTGATGATCTCATATCCCAATTATCCCATTCTAAGCATAACAATAAATGACATGATAAAATAAATCCCAACCCAAGCTACAAGGAAACAAGGTAATGCAATTCTAGGGAAACATCCTAGCATGGGTTTCATATTTCAATTGACAATGCAATAAATTTCTATCTACACATCCTAGCATAGGAACAAAGTGGTCAAGGACACTTGCCTTCTTCTTGCTGCTCTGAGAATTGAAAGTCTTGGTCTTGGAAGGGGAGAACTTGCTCTGGGGCAGGTTCTACTCATGCCAATACACATAGCAAAAGAAAACACAATCCATAAGACATAGTTCACACTTCCACTTCATACAAACCACACATTCACATTTATGAAAGTCATTCACATTTCTATGCGTTGTGGTTATTCTATGTGTGTTGATTTTTGGCTTACATGCACTTTTAAACATATTCATATGTTTCTAACTTTTGTATTCAGATTTATGTTTGCACACTATATATGAGTTTCCCATTTGAACAAATTCTTTATATTCAATTGATACACATCTTAGCTACCAAGTATGCATGGAAGGTATTTTCCTACTGCAAATGGGTTTTCAGACCTTCTACCAAACCCTAAACTGAAATCTTTGGATTTGGAGACTTCATTTATCCTTTTATAGTTATGCATACCTACTTTCCTATATTTTAAGATTTATTTTCTATACCAAATTGTGAAGTTTATTATGAAAATAATAAGACACATCATCTAAACAGAATAGGTTCTGACCTAACATATTAAATAACATATTTTTGAACTTCTCCTCTGATGTGAACTAATTTACATTTATTTTACCAATTTTCAGAATTATTTTCTAACCTAAAAATGTGTCCCTATAACTAATAAATGTGAATAATCAATTAGACAGATTCATTTCAACTTTAAATTTATTTTTAACTCACTCCAAAGTTTTCCAAGTGCTAGGAGAGTTCAAATTTGAATTTACAATGTGTCTGTCCTATCTTTTGAATTTTAAATACTAATCACATATTCAAATTCCTAAATTTAATATCATATAGGGTTAAAAAGGTAAACTCACCCCACTACAGGGTCTATTATATTATTTTATGAATTTCCAGGGGCCTAACTATGCATAACAGAGGGGTTTTGCTAATTTTATTAAGTCCAGGGGCTAAAACTGATTTTTAATTGAATTTACATGAATTTCTGAAGTTCCAGGGGCTAGATCAGAAGTTTCCGGGGCTAGCTCGTATTTTCCGAGATCCACAGGGGGTAGCGCGTAAGAATCCCGACCTTTATAACGCGGGGCTGACGTGGATCGTCCAATTTAAAACAGACGGCTGAGATTATAACGCCGAACCGGTACGCGGGGATTTAAATTCTACCGTGCGATTTAAAATAAACGGCGCACAAGCGGCCACGTCGCTCTGATCAAACGCGGGCGGCTGGAGGCGGCGATCTCGCCGGAGAGCTTCGGATCTTCGTAAATTCTTCCTAAAACTGGGATTTTATGGCATAGATCGGTAGAGGGGAGGTCGGGGATCTCACCTCGGGGGTTTTCTTGAGCTCGGAGGTCCTGGAAGGCGGTCGGCGAAGAGGTCCAAGGTAAATTCACAGTGAGGCTCGTCGGCGCTGTGTTTGAAGCGCAAACCAACGAGTTTTCTGCACCTGCGTGGTTCCCCGGAGGCGGTGGATCAAGATCAGCGTGTTAGATCAGAAATCCCGAGCGAAGATCGAGCGAAATTGGCCGGAGAAACTCGGGTTCTCACCGGAAGGAAAAGCGGCTGATCGTGGGTGAAAATCGGGAAGATGCCGGTGTTTATATAGCCGGGGAGGGGCGGCGTTCGGTTTTGATCGAGTTTGCGTCGTCCAGAACCGAAATTCGGCTGGGATACGCGAGTATCCGGGGCGGTTTTGATTCGGAGGTGAGAAGAGTCCCGGCCGGCCGAGCGCGGGCGCGAGGAGGAAGAAGGATGGCGGGCCCCCCGTGTTAGTGGGAAAGAGGGGGGGCGTGCGGCTGCAGGCTGGCGCGGGGGTGAGTGGGCCGGCTGGTGGGTTTCGGCCCACTGGCCAGGGAGGTTTATTTTTTTCTTTTTCTTTTTCATTTCTGTTTTGAATTTAATTTGAATTCCAGTTTGAATTTGAATTTTTGCACCACATGCAATACATCCAAAAAATTTTAAATTCCCCTCTTAACAGGTTTTGGGGTGTTACAACATCGAACTAGTCCGATGTCATATATATAGTGCTTCTCCGTGGAATATTGGATAAGTTTGTGGTGGCCGGATTAGTCAGTTGTAGTCTGTGGTCAGGACTTGGTTCTGTGGTTTGATTTTCACTCATCCTCCCTGCACAACAATTGAGGTCTTGAGGGATGTATCTCACATACACTCTATACATAAATAATTAGACTAAGTATCCTCCTTCAACTAAGTCTTTTCCATCAAAATTCTCATTTTTTCTTTTTTGTGTTTTTCAATTTTTTGCATTGATAACTGCCCTCAACTCAAACAATTTTATTAGAACTTTACTTGTTTGTCATCAATCATCCAAAACCCACATGGGGGTGCCTAGATGCACTTGCAATCTCCCCCTTTTTGGTGATTGATGACAACCAACTAAAGATTACACATGAATGAGTACATAATTTTGAATCTTCATAAAGTATGCACATATGAGAGTAAACTACATCAACTTGACTAGCTTGTCATTTATGCATTCTTTGTGGTGGGGTTCCTAGAAAAATGTGTTTGTCAACAATGTGGGGGAACCGCCGCCGAGCGACGCCCCGCACAGGACCTCGTTGGGTGGTGCCGTGATATGCGGCACCCAACAGCACACGGGTCGAGGAAACACATCACATTACATAAAATCATTTTGTGGAAGCGTACAAGAGTATTTTACAAATACTTATCTCAAATTAAGCTACAGCGGAAGATTATAGCTCTCACGACTCATTCCTAAACTAGCAACAAAGAAACAGTCCAGCCCGAGGACGTTTCTTACTAGCAACACGAAGACAAACCTCAGCGGCAATGATGCTCTTGAGTAACCTCTCGGAGGTTTCCGAGTCTCATCGGCATCCCTTCTCATAAGCATGAAGTCAATACCTGCAGAATAACTCAGATAGCATCCGTGAGCATAACGCTCAGCAAGACTTAATCGTCACCCTAGCCATGAAACTCTACATGAGGTTATGAACATAAAGTAGGATGGCATAATGCATAATAAACTCGCCTAAATGTGAATCCTTACTTTCAGGTATTATTTGCAGCAATTTAAGTAACCTTGGGCACACCACATCGGGAGTCCACAATTAAACAAGAAACACTTTCCCCGATGTAATTTGCTCACGGCATAAAAGAATCAAGTTTGCACTAGCTATTCATCAAATATACATCACAAGGATAGTATAAACTTCAAACCAATATGATTAGTTCCTTTCTCATGCAAAATTTTAATACGCCACGACCGTGAGAACATGTATGCTCGGTCCATTCCGCGAGTGACGGTGATTCGAATCAATTACACCCGTACTACATGACACGTACGCCCGTCTCGACGTTGCCTACAGCAACCATCACTGACATCGTACATGGCAGCCTTTCCCCCATTTCACCCCCATTGAATCGATCAAGTCGCCCCGTACAGTAGCCACTCTCATGGTGCACCTACCGACATGACATGTCATGAGAATGTTACCCACATACTGCACACCGGCAGTCTCGCCTGAGGCGACCCAAAAAGGCTCAACGCAAGCTTCCCGAGATACATCGGTTTACTGGGTCCCATATATCCAGCATGAGTCCGGTACACAACTCAAACTTGTTCCACAGGGCCGCATACGGATCGGTCCTTGACCGACACGGACAGGTCTATAGCACCCAGGCCCTTATGTCCTGCTGCCCCTACAACCTTCCGGTCTCAACTTTAACTTGCAACACATTTTCTGAACCAATCCCGTATGCTCCTGTTGTTCCTGATCATGCGAGTAGCATCTCACCACTCGACTTCTACCGAACCTTACTTAAGCATGGCAGTTCTACACGATGTAAAGACACCTACCCAATACTCCATGAGTTTATTTGGTCATGCAAGAGGAGTAGCAAACAACTAGACCTAATGCACATTTCATATCTTAACCGAAAGTGAATACAAAGTAAAAACTTAAAAGTTGTTAAATGCAAACCGGAGCTTACCTGTTTTGCAGGGTAGTAGTATATAAGCAGTTAGTGACCCTTGCTGATCAACCCTTGATCCTCCGGAGTTTGATCCACTTCAATGAATCGCTCCTTTGAATCCCCTTCGTCGTGAATCCTAATGAAATGTATATGCACAATTTTTATAGAATGCAATGGAAAGAAGTTAAGACTTGATTTGTTAGGAACAGAGGTTGTGTGGAAAAGCCAACAATGGCTCGGGTTGCCTATATTGTGCAAATAATTATGGAAGAACTAAATTGATCTTAGTGTTTTAGCTATACACTAACTTTCCTAATGAACATAAGAGGTGAGCTGAAAAGAATTGAATGCAAATGAAGAACAAGAACTCCAATGGCCTCAAAACTTTTACAGCAGGTTCTATACTACCTAGATATTTAGATAGCCAAATTGCAGCTAATGTGGAGTCAAATTGTGTTCTCCATAATTCCTACAATGTCTTATGTATTTTCCCCTATTCATAAGTATGAAGAACAAGAACAGAGAGTTCTAAAGATTAACTTGAGCTTATAATTTACATGTGAGTTTCTGGTCACATGAAAGTCATTTGGCCCAAAATTCAGAAATTTTACTTGAGTAGTTCCTCCACAACAATTCCTTAAGCATTTCTACTCAAAAGAATTAATTATGGAGTAATGTGCATTTTTCATGCCCAATTAAGTGAATTACAGTTTCAAGTATGTTTAAGAGAGCTTGCCTAAATTTTTTCTATGATTTTTGGAGCTATGAATTGCCTAGAATAGATTTTACAAGTGGGAAACATTTTCTGAAAATGTTTCTGGACTCTTTTGAACACAGCAGTCTGTATTTAGCAAATTCCTACGAAAATGATCTTCCAATTAGCTGAAACTTTGCTAGAAGGTCAACAATATGCTAAAGAATATTCTGGCAAAATTTGAGGATTTTTGGATAAACCAAACCCCCTCAATAATTCTTTTTCCGAAAACCTTCAAAGAATTTTCCAGAATTTAATATTGATTTTCATACAAATTGGAGTTCATAATTGGATAGACCTCTGCAAAATGAATCCAACTCAATTGGAATCACTTAAATTGGAGGTTTCTACACAGAGATATGAATTTCCAAAATTGTGGCCATCTCTGGAATTATTCGGCTATTGAAAAGTCTGCTGGACCCACTGTCTGAAACTCAGCCACTCAGAATTCAGCTACACCGGGCCACGGTGTTTTGGCGCGCAGCCACAGCCGATCCCCGATCCACAGCTGATCCCAAATTTAAACCCTGAGTCGCTGACAGCCGGGACCCACACTCCTTCTTCCTCCGGCTTCTTTCCCGTGCCCGCGCGTTTCCCCTCGCCGGAACAAACTGGTGCTCCCAGGCCGCCCGTTTCCGGCCACCATCCGAGCTGGGGCTCGCCGCTAGGGAGTTACTAACATCGAGGAACACGATGGTGAGGTGTTCTAGGGCTTCCGGTGACCAGAAATACCCCGGCGGCATGCGGCGGCCTCGGTTGCCCTTCGGCGCCGTCGGCCGTGGGTTCTAGCCCACCAATCCCTCAACCAATGAGCTCTACAGCACCAGTGGATGATCGCAAGGCTTGGCATGACCTCGAACTAGCTCGGAAACGGCGGCAAATGGATCAGCACCGTGCGCCCGATCGGTCCCGCAGAGGAATTGTTCGGTAGACCTCAAAATCTGTCGCCCCGAGGTGTTTTCATGTGACGGTTGCTAAAGCAAAGATGCTCGCCGGCTAGTCCAGCTTCTATCTGCAAGATTTGATGACCTATGGAGGATTATAGAGTGGGAATTTGAAGAACTCGTACCGGAGGTTTACACTTGCTGGAGCAAAATCCCAAAATTCATCGTTGATACTTCACGGTTTGGCTTGAGCTTCAGGTCAGAGCAGCACGGTGGTCGTGCGCTCCCGTTGCCGTGCTCGATTGGGTGTGAAACACGCTGTGGCGAGCTGTCCATGAGCGCCCGATCACCGGTTTGAGTTAGGTCGCCGCGGAGTGGGTGTTTGAGGGCTCGGGAACGCCGGAGCTCGCTCGCTTTTGGGTCGGCGAGGTGAGCAACGGCCGTGGGGTGCTGTTTAGCAGCTCTGAGGAGAGTGGGCACGAGTTTTCCCGGCTTCCCTGTGGCTCCCGAGGCACGGCGGTGAGGGAAGGCACTGTGGTCGTGTTTCTTGCGAGGAGGAGAAGGCAAATAGCAAATAGCTCGGTCTGGAGAGGAGGATCACGTCGAGCGCATGAGGGGGGGCAATCAATCGGTCACCAGCACATGGGAGGAGGGAGCAGGAGGTGGCGCAGCAGCCTCCTCGGTGGCGCAAGCGGTGAGCCCTCGGTGGGTTCGAGTGAAACAGAGGCAGAGCACTCGGTTGCTTTGTGTGCAAGTTTAGATCTTCAGCTCAATGACATGTGGGTCCCCTACTGCTCTCCTCTCCAAAAGATCTCCTCAAGTTAATCCTCCAAAATTCCAAAATTCTGAGTTTGAAAGGGTGGTTAGAATTTGAATTCGCCAAATTTCAGTTTGAATTTGTATAGCAAATTTGAATTTGGTTGGAAGTTGAAAATGCTTCCAAATAATTCCTTTTTGAGCCCATTCTTCAATGACAAGTTTGTCATCCCACTTTTTCCATAATTTCCAAACTATATGGCTGCATGAGTATTCCAAGTTTTTGGCCACACTTTGGGTGAACATTGAATTTGAAATCTGATTTTTAAACTTTCATGCAAAGAGGTATTTAAATCCATATTGGTTCAACCAACGGTAAGTGACTATCCCAATTCTTACCGTGGTGGATTGCACACGCTTTCGACATATCTTCCAGCACTTGGTTCACCCTCTCAGTTTGTCCATCGGTTTGAGGGTGATATGCAGAGCTTCTAATCAGCTTGGTGCCCAACGAGGCGTGCAGCTGCTCCCAAAAACGAGCAACAAACAGCGCACCTCGATCTGAAACAATGGTCTTTGGGACACCATGTGAGCATATAATTCTGAATATATATAACTCAGCATATTGCTTGGCTCGAAAATGAGTGTTCACCGGTATGAAATGAGCTGATTTCGTCAACCGGTCAACGATCACCCATATCGAGTCATGCTTCCGGGATGTGAGTGGTAATCCGATGATGGAATCCAATCTCACATCCTCCCATTTCCATGCCGGTATCTTAAGTGGTTGTAGCGGTCCGTCTTTCCGCATATGATCAGCCTTAACCCGTGTACACGTATCACACTCGGATACGTATTTAGCAATTTCCCTCTTCATCCTCGTCCACCAAAATTTCTGTTTCAAATCTTGGTACATCTTGTTACTGCCGGGATGAATTGAAAACCTAGACAGGTGGGCTTCATCCAAGATCTTCTTCCGGAGTTTCATATTACGCGGTACCACTATACGGTCGTTGAACCATATTGTACCATTCTCATCCTTCCGGAAACATTTAACCTCTCCTTTGTCTAGTCTTCTCCGTATGTAATACATACCCCTGTCTCTTCTTTGAGCCTCAACAATCTCTTCACGGATCGTTGGAATGAGCGCGAGATTATAAAGCGCGCCATACGGAATGACACGGATACTTGGTTCTTCATCTTCCAACTCAGCAATCGCCAAGTTGTGAACGTGGGCTTTCCGACTAAGCGCGTCGGCAACCACGTTTGCTTTTCCCGGATGGTATTGGATCTCAATTTCATAATCTTATATGAGCTCCAACGATCTCCGTTGTCTCATATTCAGCTCCTTCTGCGTGAAGTTATACTTCAGGCTTTTATGGTCGGTGTAGAGGTGGACAAGATTACCAAACAGATAATGCCTCCACATCTTTAACGGCAACACCACAGCAGCAAGCTCGAGATCGTGAGTTGGATAATGCTGCTTGTGGTTTCGCAGTTGACGAGACCCATAGGCGACTACACACCCTTCTTGCATAAGAACACAGCCGAGACCGATGCCGGATGTATCACAGTATACATCAAATGGCTTCGTCGTGTTCGGCTGAGCAAGAACTGGAGCTGTTGTGAGATGTTTCACCAAAGTTTTGAATGCGGCTTCATATGCTGCATTCCACATGTATTTCATGCCCTTCTTCAGCAGCTCTGTCATTGGTTTAGCAATTTTTTAGAAGCTCGGAATAAACCTCCGATAACACCCCGCTAAACCTAGGAAACTTCGGACCTTGTGGACTGATTTGGGAGATTCTCACTTCAGCACTTGTTTAATTTTGCTGGGGTCCACGGCAATGCCCTCTGCTGAAATAATATGGCCTAGGAAAGGCACTTGATCAATCCAAAACTCGCACTTGCTGAACTTGGCATATAATTTGTGCTCCCTCAACCATTGTAGCACGATACGCAGATGTTCAGGATGCTCTTCTTCAGATTTGGAGTAAACTAGAATGTCATCGATGAATACTACGACGAACTTGTCTAACTCCGGCATGAATACCGAATTTATCAAGTACATGAAGCGTGCCTGTTGGTTAACCCAAATGACATGACGAGGTACTCATAGAGTCCGTATCTCATCAAGAAAGCTGTATTCCGTATGTCCTCCGGTCGGATTTTGATTTGATGATATCCAGACCGAAGATCCATCTTCAAAAATACCTTTGCACCCACAAGTTGATCGAACAAGATGTCGATGCGGGGCAAAGGATACTTGTTCTTTATCGTGACAGCATTTAGAGGACGGTAATCAACACATAGCCGCAGTGTTTCGTCCTTGTTCTTAACGAACAGAGCAGAGCAACCCCAAGGTGAAGAACTTGGTCGTATGAAACCTTTGCTCATGAGTTCATTCAGCTGCTCTTTCAACTCCGCTAGCTTGTTAGGTGCCATCTTGTAAGGCCTTCGTGAGATAGGTGTTGTTCCCGGCGCCAGTTCAATCTTGAACTCGACGTCCCGTTCGGGCGGCATGCCCGGTAGATCATCGGGAAACACGTCGGGATAATCACGTACCACCGGAATATCTTCAAGTTTAAGTGCTTCCGTGTGGTAGGCCTCCACCATATCTGGGTCTTCGCTGTCTAAAAACGGCGTGTGCTGTCCTTGAATCGGCGAGTCAATCTGGACAGTCTGGTTACCGATATTGAGAACGGCACCGTGATGATTTAACCAAGACATCCCCAATATTATGTCTATCTTCTGCCTATCCAACATAATCAGGTAGATTTTCCTGCCCAAACAGCTGCTCAGAACACAATCTGATTAGCAGAGATATTTCCTCCCGATGAACGGATAGGATAACTCGTTGTGGGAGTATTGGTGGATAATTGGTGCTGATCCATGCAGGTTTTGCTGATAAAATTGTGAGTTGCACCAGAATCAAAAAGTATGAGTACGGGCACGTCTTTGAGAGTAAACATGCCCGCTAACACTGGTGCTCCCTCCGGGACATCCTCAATAGCAAGATATTGCACACTCCTGGATTGCAATGCTGTTATATTGACTTGAGCAGATGGCGGCATACCACCTGATAATGATGGTTATCTAGTGTTCAACAACTTCTCCCGGCATTCTTGCCTAAAATGCCCAAAACGGTGGCAATAAGAACACTGGTGTTTCCCCGGTTCTTCGTTGACTGGTGGTTGAGAAGTTGATGTACTTGGCTGCAACAATTGTGTACCAGAATTCAATCGTTGATGTGGCAATGGTGTTGCTTCAAGACATGATTCTTGAGTAGGAAATCTGTACTGAGTTGATCTTACTGGCGCTTGCCATATTTCATCGGATGGTGTGCCATACACCACACGATATTTACGAACTCGGTGTAATTGCCTTTATTGAATGAAGCAAGCCTATCTTTTAATATGGCATTCTGGCCATGGAAGAAGTAGTCACACCTTGCAGCTTCGCTCGTTGCATAATCAGGAGCATATTGTGCCAAATGGTTAAACCGTTTGACATAATCGAGGACATTCATGTCCCCTTGCTTCAAGTTTCTAAATTCCTGCTGCTGGGCCTTGATAAAACCCATAGGGATGTGACGAGCACGGAATGCTTCACGAAATTCCGTCCATTCCACTTGATGGCCCTCCGGAATGGTGTCGAGATAAGCGAACTACCAATTCCCGGAAGCTCCATGGAGCTGTTGAGCTGCAAATGATGTCTTCTGGTACTCATCGCACTCGAACACTCCAAACTTGGACTCCATAATCCGAAGCCAATGATCAGCTTCCACTGGTTCATTAGCTTTCGTGAAAATTGGCGGTTGAGTCGCCAAGAAGTCCAAATAGGCGTTCCGAGGTGGAACGACCTGTTGTGTACGTTGGAGTAAGCCCTGTTGTACCAAGGTTGGAGTAGTCTTGTGTTCTCTTGACTTGACTAGACCATCTGAGCCATGACATCCGCCCATACCGTTGATGGCGGTGCCCATGCTGGAGTCGAGTCATCACCGTCTCGGCGAGAACCTTCAGTCCTACTCGGAGAATGAGTACGACCATACTGCAAAAGAATAATTTTTAGGAGAGTCAAAACTTGATCTCAGCAGTATGTGAAAGTATGTAAAACATGAACATGCTAAAACTTTATGAAAGCATAACAAAATTTCATGTTTACACATCTTCCTAAAGCCAATATAATCAGTCCCTTATTCTGTACAGAACAAACCTTTCCGTACTTAATCCAGATTTGATCCGGTTACCAGCATTTTCATAACTCAAGTTGAATACCAAAGTTAACGTTAACTTCAGTATATTTTCAACGAATACTCATATGCCCCTGGATCATTTGGGTCAAAATTTATGATTGTTCAAAGTTGACAGAATTTCTGGATAAAATTTGCCAGCATCTCCTTTGTATGTGGCTGTTTTATCACAGTTGTACATAACCAAGGATTGCAATTCTGAACAAACTATGAACTACAAAATCATTGCAAATTTCATAACCTTTCCAACGGTGTATCATATGACCCTTAGGAATTTTTCTACAGAGAGTTATGGATAAAATACAGAAACATCCAGAGAAGGTTGCAGCTGTTCTGTCTTCTAAACAGTTTGCATTCATCTGGACATTCAACCAAGTTGTCGCCTGATTTTGCTCTGGAGGTCTACAGAAAAGTTGTAGATCACTTAAAAAACTTTCCAGAACTGTATCATACACCTTCATTGGGTTAATATACCCAGAGTTATGCTCTGTCAAAGTCCAGCAAAAATTTCTGCCAGAACAGAACACTCTGTTTTTGGATCAAAAGAAGCCTAGCAAGTCTCTTCTTTGAAGCTTAGTTCAAATGAAGAGCTCAGTAACTAATATGTGCTTTCCAACATCAATTTTTATTTTGAAAGTTACTCATGAATGATTTCTTCATAGGTAAGAAGACTATCAAGTGTAGTACGGTGGTGATGCACCGTAAGACATATGACGGTACTACGTTGCCTCACCAAAGAAAAACCTAACCGGATTACACCGGCATATACGTATCCTTAGGTGGCACTAAAACGGTCACTCGCAAACGTGTTCTACATGTACTAAGGTTTTCGTGGTTAGCACCTACATAAAACACACTCAATCATCAGGTTCGGCTACACACCAAACCCGGTCCCAATACAGTTCCTACACCCGTCCGTCATCACTCGCACGGGTGTTCTCAAGCCAAACACGCCTTGAGCTACGTGTTCACGTTACTGACCATGTGACGGGGTCTCCCATACTTGCCCAAAGCACGCTAGGGAAGGACGTTGCTCGAATACCCCAAACGACATGAAGAGTCGTAGATGATACTAAAGCGAGTCAGGTTACCTGCCACCCGTGAGGCTCCACCCTTCAGCTTGTGCGCATTCGTGGACAGCGCTTACGTGCACCCCAAGACATAGAACGTCCTGAGATGCAAGATTTTCCGACATAACAAATAAGTTAGGTTGCCACCTTCATAATTTGCTAATATAGTAGTCCTTATGTGGGCCTAGTACCATTATCTCACCGTATCCTAAGTTTTTAACATAATATGATGCTCAATCTGTGTGCTATCCCCAACGCAGCTCTGATACCACGCTGTGGGGGAACCGCCACCGAGCGACGCCCTGACAGGACCTCGTTGGGTGGTGCCGTGATATGCGGCACCCAACATCACACGGGTCGAGGAAACACATCACATTACATAAATCATTTTGCGGAAGTGTACAAGAGTATTTTACAAATACTTATCTCGAATTAAGCTACAGCGGAAGATTATAGCTCTCACGACTCATTCCTAAACTAGTAACAAAGAACCAGTCTAGCCCGCGGACGTTTCTTACTAACAACACGAAGACAAACCGCAGCGGCGAGGATGCTCTTGAGTAACCACTCGGAGGTTTCCGAGTCTCATCGGCATCCCTTCTCATAAGCATGAAGTCAATACCTGCAAAACAACTCAGATAGCATCCATGAGCATAACGCTCACCAAGACTTAACCGTCACCCTAGCCATGAAACTCTACATTAGGTTATGAACATAAAGTAGGATGGCATAATGCATAATAAACTCGCCTAAATGTGAATACTTACTTTCAGGTATTATTTACAGCAATTTAAGTAACCTTGGGCACGCCACATCGGGAGTCCACAATAAAAAAAGAAACGCTTTTCCCCGATGTAATTTGCTCACGGCATAAAAGAGTCGAGTTTGCACTAGCTATTCATCAAAGATACATAACAAGGATAGTATAAACTTCAAACCAATGTGATTAGTTCCTTTCTCATGCAAGTTTTTACTACGTCACGACTGTGAGAACAAGTATGCTCGGTCCATTCCGCGAGCGACGGTGATTCAAATCAATAACACCCGGACTACACGACACGTACGCCCGTACTCGACGTTGCCTACAGCAACCATCACTGACATCGTACGTGGAAGACTTCCCCCGTTTCACCCCCGTTGAATCGATCAAGTTGCCCCGTACAGTAGCCACTCTCATGGTGCACCTACCGACATGAGATGTCATGAGAATGTTACCCACATACTGCACACCGGCCGTCTCGCCTGAGGCGACCCGAAAAGGCTCAACGCAAGCTTCCTGAGGTACATTGGTTTACTGGGTCCCATATATCCAGCATGAGTCTGGTACACAACTCAAACTTGTTCAACAGGGCCGCTGTGACACTCGGTTCCAAAAACAGAACCATGTTAATGCATATGTGTGCCCAGGACGTTCATCACACATACACATGTAATCCACAAACTGAATTCAGAATATAACCACGAATAAATAGTGTTTAAGTACTTTATTACATCGACTAATTGTCTCACTCATGATTATCTATCTTATTCTTGCAGCGGAAGTCTCTAAACGACAGCGGAAACAACTAAACAGCAGCAGGCTCCATCTTCAACTCCACAGGCATGTTGACAGTAGTTCGCACACCTAGTATTCCACATGGTTCTCGAAGTACTCATTTCCTGTAGCTGATGTTTATGTGGTAATGCGAGGGTGAGTACATGTCGTACTCAGCAAGTGCGGAAAAAGTATGACATGTTGCTTACAACAAGGTATGGAATAAAAAGGCTCATTGCAGCAAGCAAATTTTATTTCACAAACATGATAAAAACAGCAACTATTTCTAAGTGATATTTATCCCAATATAACCAAGTAAAACAGCAACATTCCTCCATCATGATTCACCATTTATCAAGTCTCAACCAACCATTAATCTTTCTCAAGTTCATCTCATGCTCATAAATATTCATAACCGTCTCATATTCATGTAACCAAACCAAACTCATTTTCATGACTCAAAACAGTCCCAAAACAAATCCTAATGACCATACCATAACCATACCGAATAGACATCCCAAGTTTTCCCTTCTAATCATGTGAGTTGGCCAGGCGCTTGTGACTGTAAGCACGGCTATCATGATAGTTTTACACTCTCAGAGGTGGCACCACTTTAACCACAAGTTCGTGATTTCGTCACCGGCCGGCGACTGCAGAACCTCCATTATACCAGTACACAACCGTCGGTGTATGGCCAAGAGATCACAAAATAGCCTTTACAAAGGGGCCACTAGAA
The DNA here is from genome assembly GCA_030760725.1 of Neostapfia colusana. Lineage (NCBI taxonomy): Eukaryota > Viridiplantae > Streptophyta > Magnoliopsida > Poales > Poaceae > Neostapfia > Neostapfia colusana. The sequence continues at coordinate 93,144,120 of JASWHV010000007.1, read as the reverse complement.
GTATGGACTCACTGAGGTTTCACCGGCAGGCTCGAATCACCATTCTCCCACCCACGGGCCTCCTCTTGTGCCATGCAGTTCCCAGGGAAGTCCCTCTTGACTCCCATTCCCCACGCCATCCACGGTCCATAACAAGCTATCAACACTCCTAATTAGTCAGCTAAGCCGCACCCATATTTGGCCTTGTGGTGGCAATGTTTTCCTGGCATGTGCTGGCATGAACTGGTCCTTAGATCTACGGCAAGTAAACCACCATCTCATTCAGCAACATCCACGAACCAAGCTTGCCTAGATCACCCCTATTCCATGCTCATTAACATCATCAAGTTCTCATCATCATTATTCATATGAGTGCAGTAGCTATCCATGTTTTAATTCAGCTTCCCGTGTCCCATGGATTAAGCGGAGCAAAAAAAGAAAAATGACCATACCCGACTCATCAACTTTCCCGGCAACAAGGATGGTTAACAAAACTAGTAAACTCCTATAAAAGGGTGTCCCATCAATTTGACTCAAGCATATGAGTTTTCACAACAAAACAGTTTCAAAACATGGGATCAATATGGTCAAGGGGCACTTGACTTGCTCCCGTGGCTCTTGTTGCTCAAGCGTCTTGAAGTCTTGGTGCTGTAGTTCTTCGTAGATGGCTTCCTGAGCTTGTCCTTCTACTCACAACCATGCACATACAAAATTTACAGCAATCAAACATCATGCACAAACTTTACTCAAGATGCAATGGTGTAGATGAATGCAAATCCTATGGTGCTTTTTTATTAAACCAGTTTGTACGTGTTCTTGCATGTTTTAATGGACTTTCAAGGGGTTTTATGATGAGCAAGGGTGTAGGGATCAAGTGTGGACATGGTGATGATCTTGACTCAAGATCTAGATCAATTCCACCGTCAAAAACCGATCAAAACATGATCTGTCCACATGAAAAAATTTCTGTTCGAAGGGAGCGAAGAAAACGGGTGCGTAGAAACAGCAACAACGTAAGATGGGTAACAAAGACCTACCTCACTTCCCTTTGGTGGCAGGGCCTTCCTCCTAGCAATGGCAGCAGCGGGGAATTTAGGGTAGGACAGATCATCGGCGGGCTCATCGGTGGGGCTCACCGGTGACTGAACTCTGGCGAGGGGGTGTAAAAGCCCAAGAAAAGGGACTTGCAAAATTTTTTCTTCACCTCACAACACCACAGTTTTTATTGTGGATATCTTAGGAAATGTTGTGAAGAGCAAGTAACCTCCATCAAAAGGGTAATTAGAGGGGAAAGCCTTCACTTTCACAAAGTAGGATTTCTACACATGAACATGAGAGGTTGATCTCACCCCTAGAACTTAAAAAGTCTTGGGAAGGTTCAGTCCAAGTTTCATGTAAATCCAACACTTTTTGAGGCACTTTTGGAGGTATTTGAAAAAGAGGCCAAATTGAATGTAAATTCAAATTGCAGCAACTTTCATCACCCAAATTCAAAAGTTAGCTTCATATTCAAACTCAGCACATTTTTCTGAGCTAGCCCACCAAATTTCATCCCCATTGGAGTTCATCTTGTCGTGAGCCGAATTCGCAATAATTCAAAACTGAATTTGAAATTCAGTTCAAATATGAAGCAAATTGGCCAACCAAATTTCAAATTGGAGAACTTAAATTTGAACCAAAACTTGGGGGCTAAGTATCACATTAAATTGTGAGTAGCAGGTGGGATAATTAGCAAAAACCAGAAAAGAAATTTGGAAAAAGAGGAAAAGGGGAGGCCCACATGTCAGCTGCACACACGAGTATTCAGTCGGTTGTTGCAGCCGGGTCTCGGCTTCGCGCGCAAGGCAGGGGAGCGGCGGCGAGCCACCGAGGCAGCAGACGGCCACCTCGCGGTGCCAAAACCGCGGCTCAAAGGCCAGCGCACAGCCACGCCGCCCTTCCTCCTGTTTCCCACACAAGAACCCCCCGACCAAGCTTCTTTCTCGGTTCCGCGCGAGCACTGAAACGCCGACCTCACTGATCGCCGGCGTCCGGCCAGCACAGGCGCTCTCGTGCCCGGCGAGTAACACAAGAAAGAACCGCCTCGAGGTACTGATCACAACCGTACCGACCTCGCTCTCTCTCTCGCACGATCGGCAAAGTAGTTGAGGGATTAGCGCGTCGGGGTGTTTAGAACCAAACCGTGAGAAATCCAGAAATTCGGAGCAAGTAGGCCACCACTCCTTAGGCCGAGCTAAAGATATGATCTAGACTCGCCCACGCGTCTCTGGGATCAGAAATCATCGAGTTTGATCGAGTAGGGGCGATGTTCTTCAAGCTTTTTGCATCGGCGCCGATTTCCGGTCTAGGTCATCGGTGAGGTCGTAGTTGCAGCTGTTTCCACAGAGATCGGTGCCCATATCCGTGATCAGCGGGTGTAAGCGGAGCACCCCGGGCAAACAGCATCGGAAAAGGTGTAGGGAACGCCGAGTTCGACGTCTCTGGTGAGCTTCCAGCCGCTGTTGCCGTCGGGAGTCCTGTTCCGGCCGTTGTCAAGCTCCGGTGAGGGCACCAGCGTGTTCTCCGAGTCGAGTTAGGCACAGGCGGCGAGAATCAGCAAGCTCCGAGGGCCGGAACCCCTCTCCGGCGAGAGCTCCGGCGAGCTCGGCGGCGGGGAGCCGCGGGAGCGCGAGGTGGAAGAAGCCTTGCGGGCCCCGCATGTCAGTCGCTCCTGAGAGCGCTCGGGATTTGCTGCGGCACCGGGATTCCGTGTGGCTGCGCGGGTGATTCTGCGGGCTCCGGTGTGGGTTAGCTGATAAGCTGACACGTAGCCGGGGGACCCCACCCGCAGAGTTTAACTTTTATTCAAATTTCCAGTTTTAGTTCAAACTTCAAAAGAATAGAACTTTGGCTAGGAAACTCCAAATTCGATGAACCAAATTTTGCTGAACTCAGAATTCTGAGTACTTTCCAGCAATACCAAATTCAGCTCATGAAAGTGAATAGTTTTCCAGAGTTAAATCCCTAAAGTTTAAACTGTTGGGAATTTTATCTGGAGAACTACTTTATGAAAAATTCTGAAATTCGGCTGAGAGGTTCATTGGAAAATCCCTGAATCGCAGTTCAGCCTCATCCAAGTTCATTTAGTTACCCTAATGGGGTGATTAAGAGAACTGCCCTGAGAAAATAGAAAAATGTACAGAAACATTTTTCAGATTTTCTCCAATCTTAATTAGGGCATAACTTTCTGTAGAATTTTCAAATGACATGAAACCAACTCTATTAGAACCATACTAAATTCTAGTTTCCAGAAAGTAATGGTGGGAGCCATGAAAACCCCTGGAATTATTCAGAGGCTCAAACATTGACCAAAAAGGCTTTTATTTGTACAAGGTTCAATTGAACTTTGTTTCAAATAAAACTTGGTCAACTCTGGTTAGGACCCTACCAAACCACAATAAAAATTTCAGAACCAAAGGGGAGGGCTAGCTAGATTATTATTAGTTAAGTATTCAAGTTTACACATTGCATTTAAATTTACATGTCGTATTTCATTAAACGTGTAGTCACTGAAGAAGAGACTCCGGAAGTGCTGGACTTCCTCCTTCCGGAAGAAGAGCTAACTACTGACCAGCAGCAACAAGGGAAGCCCCGGTTGGCATTAACCCTTTTATATGTTTTACTTTGTTTACATGAGTCATGTGAAGTATGATTGTGCATTAGGTGTAGGATGAGTGGAACCCCACTTGCATAACCAAAGGTTCCTAAAAGAGTGAGGGTAGTGTCTAAGACCTCGAGTAGACAGGCTATGCTTAATGATTCATAGGACTTCGGTACAAGTCGAGTAGTTGGAATCTACTCGCGAGTTTAGGCTTGGGAACACACGAGTTCGCTGGAGTGATGTGAGATCACTTTAGTAATGAAAATGAGACTAGGCAGGGGCTAGGGCGCAGCAAGAGGGAGTCTTGTGTGCGCGGCCCTGTCCGTGTCGATTGAGGACCGATCCGTGTGCGGCCCTGCTGAACAAGTATTGAATGTACCGAAGGCATATCGGATATATGGGCCCCGATAAACCGATGTAGCCTAAACCTCCGGGCGTCGAGGCATAACGCACCGATTTATAGGTGTAGGCTGAGGGCAGCAAGGTGGAAATCTGCCAACGGGCATAGAGAGATGCTCCGTGTGGGGAACCTCCTGCTCGTTTCGGTGCGACCAGTTCGACGTTTGGGCTGTTGGGTGAAAGGTTGTCCCGTACGACATCGAGTGAGCGTGCTGTGCAGCTCCACAGGTGGGCGTACGTGATGTGCTCTTTGGGTTTCCCTGCAGGTGTATATCGAGTCGATTCGCCGTCCCTTGCGGTGACGAGTACCGCTTGTTCACTGTGTCGTAACATAGACTATGTATAAAATGTTATGATTCAATCTTGCTGTTATGATATAATTGTATTGCTACATGTGTGCCACCAAATATTGCTTACTAAATTTTAGATTTCCGAACTGTTAACTTGTTGCTAAAAGATGAACCAAGGATGAATCTGTAGGCGTGTCCATTTGCTGCAATATTACTACCCTATATCATTGTACCCCTCATGTAGAGTTTCATGCTTAGGTGAGTCGGTTAAGCCTTGTTGAGCCATCGTGCTCACGGTTGCTGCTTAAGTGTTTTTCAGGTGAGGAGCCACCCACGGACTCGGAGTACGAGTCCACTGGCGAGGGTTACCCTCCGTTGGGGACCACGGCTGAGTGGGAGCCGTACACGCCGCGCTGAGCTGAGGAGTGCAGCTAGTGTGGGTTGCCCTAGGGCTGGGCAACCGACTTTTGCTAGATAGGCGGGCGTGAGTTGTATAGAAGAAACTTCCGCTGTGTAATAAAGACCCTAGTTTGTAACTGAGAAGTGTACTACTTTGTACATTCAGTTTGTTTTTCCCATGTAATATAATGTGTTCTTATGACGTGTGCTGTCGGGTGTCGCATCGCGCGGCACCACCCTCTGCGATCCTGGATGAGCGGATTCCGGTCCACCACAGCCTGGTATCAGAGCTGCAGTGGGGATAGCACAGTACTTAAGGACTGTATTATGGGAAAACTTAGGTTTACGGTGAGGTTCGGTAGTTGCCCAAGTAAGGACTATATTAGCATAGTTAATTAAAGTGGCAAAGACTAACCTATGTGTTTTAATTCTGAAATTCAATTATGTAACGACACACTACGCTTGGTAAGCATGGTAAGGAACGCCACCGAAAGCGGTTCAATTTCGGTTAGCTCCCCTGACGAGGAACGTGGTTCAGGGATAGAGTCTCACAGCTTGGTGTGAGACGTCAATATGAAACTCTTGGACTCTTCATGTTCCTGAGTTCATATGAAACGCTGATCCCTAGCGTGCATTAGGCAAGTAAGTGGAGACCCCATCGCGTGGTCAGTAACGTGAGAGTGTGTTCGTCTGGAAGTAGCCCAGGAGGACATACGCAGCGCTTGCCATCAGCGTGCCCTGCAGGGCAGTAGGTGGTATCTGTTGGATTGATAACATTCCCAACCGTGACGACCCGTTCATGACATACTCGGGTTCCCTGTCGTGTGGTGTTGAAACACGATCACGTGCCTTGAGACGTGACTTAGCTCAAGGACGGCCGTATGGCGATGATACGGGCGTTTGTATTTACTTTTAAATATGGAACTGCCTGAAATGAACAACCCTTGAGTGCACCATTATTGTGTGGTCTTCTGCAGGTACTAACCACGTATGTATCCGTGTAGTAAACGTGTGCGAGAGACCGTTTAGTGCCACATTTGAGACGTATATGCCCGTATAATCCGGTTAGGATTTTCTTTTGTGAGGAACGTAGTACCGAGATATCATAGGCATATGCATGCAAATTAATGATAACAAGGATTTAAAAATCTATAGGTTCAACATTTAGGACCCTGGTTGGGTATAAGAATGGGATAGTGGAGCAGGATAGCCAAAGGGATGAAAAACAGAGTGCTCTGTTTTGGGCAGCAAGGTTGCTGAACTTCAACAGAGCACAACTCACAGGTCTTTTAGCCCAGGGAGGTGTGGTATATAGTTCTGGAAAGGTATTTGAGTGCCCTACAACTTTGTTGTAGACTTCCAGAGCTGAAACACACCTTAAGATGACTTAAATCCCAGAGAAATGTAAACTGTCCAGAACCAGGACAGAGTGAAACATTCTCTGGACTGTTCTGTTTTTCAATGATAACTCCCAGTAGAAAAATCAAAAATTTTCATAGGATACATCCTTATAAATAGTAGAATGTGTGTTACATTTTTGCAATTCAAAGTTTCTGAAATTTCAGCACAGATTTCAGTGGAAACCGGAGTTGAAAACAGCAACTTTCCAAGGGAGGTGCTGTTAAAATTCTTCCAGAAATTCTGCTGACTTTGAATTAACATAACTTTTAAACCAGAGATGATCTGTGGGCAAATGAGTACTCGTTGGAGAGATACTGAAGTTAACTTTAACTTTGGTATTCAGCTTGAGTCATGAAAATGCCCAGAACCAGATCAAAACTTGGAATAGGTAGAAACTGGTCATTCTGACAGAAGAATGACAGTTGAACTCATTGGAGAAGGTGTTGTACCCTAAGGGTGGTATATGTGATGACAAAGCGATAGTAATATCTCGTAGTGACCAAACCTAGTTATGGTGAGCTTCCAAAGTGGAGGTTCATCAAGTTGGATGTAACTAGCTTGTGTTTGGTCTGGTAATGGTGTAGCTTGTGCAAAGTTATTACATTATCTACTTACGAGATGTATCGCATGTTTTTATTGTCATTATGTTGTTACGCCTATTGTTATTGCACTGCAGGAAATATGTTGTGGGACTGATGTTATTGTCGTATGGTTGCAGATGGTTCGCACTAGGACCACGCACGAGGTTGGTGGCTCTAGCCAAGGGGGAGGCGATGACTCCCAGCCACCGGCCTACGACAGCACCCCGCAGCAGCAGCCACCACCGCCGCCTCCGCTTACCCTAGCGGATGTGATAGCGGCACTGGTGGGAGGTCGTGAGGAGCAGACTGACCTGCTCCGCACGATCGTGCAAAATACGTCCCAGGCGGGGGAACGTCAAGATAGAGGGCCTCGTGAGCTCCGGGAAGTGTCGTACTCGGACTTCATGAGTACGCACCCTCCAGTGTTCACCGAAGCCGAAGAACCACTGGAGGCGGACAACTAGCTGCGTACCATCGAGTCCAAGTTTGGGCTGCTCCAATGCACGGAGCGGCAAAAGACCTTGTTCGCAGCGCAGCAACTCCACAGTGCCGCTGGTGCGTGGTGGGCGAATTTTGTCGCCTCACGTCCGGCTGGCCATGCCGTGGAATGGCAAGAGTTCCGGGAGGCGTTCCGCGCCTACCACATTCCTCCCGGAATCATGAAGAAGAAGTTCCAAGAATTCTTGGAGCTGAAGCAGGGCGGGAGGAGTGCCCATGACTACTCCCGTGCCTTCAACCATCTGGCGCAATATGCGTCAGACTATATCTCCACGGAGGAGAAGAAGAGGGAGCATTTCTATCAGGGGTTACACCCCGAAATGAAGACACACCTCGTCCAGTGGAATCGCGGCACCTTCAACGATCTAGTCAATGCCGCCATCATGCAAGAGGACGCTCAGCGGGAGTTGGCAGCTGAGAAGCGGAAGCGCAGCGCTCCACCCAGCAGTGGGGGTGGCGCTCCTCAGAAGTACCGTATGGTGTATCGGACACCATCCGGGCAGCAGTGGCATCCACCGGCGTGACCTCAACGGTTCGGGGGACGTCCTTTTCAGGCACCTTCGTTCCGTCCGCCGATGCCACCACCAAGACAGCAGCAGCAGCAGCAGACGGCACCCCGGGCGTTTCCACCGCCACAACGCGCCCTGGGATTCCGTCCACCGATCAGCGGGGGACCGCCCCGTTTCACCTGCTTCACGTGTGGCCAGGCGGGCCACTTCGCGAAGGACTGTCCCCAGGGACAGCAGAGCAGCGGGCAAGCCCAGTTCCAGGGCGGTGCTCGAGGCCGACCTCCGGTGAAGAAGGTTGGTCAGCGGACTGGGGGCGTCCGCAACCTCGACAATGAGGACGCCCCAGAAGGAGACAACGTGCTGGCGGGTACGTTCACTCTCAACCATGAAGCCATCATAATATTGTTCAATTCTGGTGCAACCCACAACTTCATAAGTGCATCATATGTGGTTAAGCATCAGCTGGAAGTCTTTCCAACCGAGTGTTCGTATATGATCTGCTCACTGGGAGGAAAGATTTCAGCAACGATGATGGTTCCAAAAGCACCACTGTGCTTAGGTGGGAAGATATATCCCACCACTATGATTATCCTTGAGGGGCAGAAGATTGATGCAATCTTGGGAATGTCATGGCTAAGTTACCATGGTGCTGTCCTGAAAACCCTATCACGGACGGTTCACCTCAACTCCCCATTACACCATCCGCAGTCCCTCTTATTAGATAATCCAGTCCGGGAAGTTTCAGTGATCCAAAATACTGAAGCTCTCAAGTTGGAGGACATCCCCGTAGTCCGGGAGTATCCCGACGTGTTTCCGGATGATCTTCCGGGCATGCCACCTGAGCGGGATGTCGAGTTCAAGATCGAGCTCGCACCCGGGACTACGCCCATATCATGGAGACCATACAAGATGGCTCCAAATGAGCTGGCGGAACTGAAAGAACAGCTCAATGATCTGTTGAGCAAGGGTTTCATTAGGCCGAGTTCCTCGCCTTGGGGATGCTCGGCACTGTTTGTAAAGAAAAAGGATGAAACCCTGAGGCTGTGTGTGGACTATCGGCCGCTCAACGCCGTCACCATCAAGAATAAGTACCCACTGCCCCGCATCGACATATTGTTTGATCAACTTGTGGGTGCAAGTGTGTTCTCAAAGATGGACCTTCGCTCTGGATATCACCAGATAAAGATCCGGGCGGAGGATATCCCGGAGACGGCTTTCTCGACAAGATACGGATTATATGAATATCTCGTCATGTCATTTGGTCTCACAAACGCTCAAGCCTATTTCATGTATCTCATGAACTCGGTGTTCATGCCGGAGCTGGACATGTTTGTGGTAGTGTTCATCGACGACATCTTGGTTTACTCCAAGACAGAAGCCGAACATGCCGAACACTTGCGGATCGTTCTTCAACGATTGCGAGACCACAAGCTCTACGCCAAGTTCAGCAAATGCGAGTTTTGGATCAGCCACGTGCCATTCTTGGGACATATCATCTCAGCGGAAGGCATTGCAGTTGACCCAAGCAAGATAGAGCAAGTGCTGAAATGGAAAGCTCTCACTTCAGTCCATGAAGTCAGAAGCTTCCTTGGGTTAGCGGGATACTATCGGAGATTTATTCCAAGTTTCTCCAAGCTCGCTAAGCCAATGACGGAATTGCTGATGAAGGGAACAAAATATGTGTGAACACGGCGTGTGAAGGAGCATTCCAAACATTGGTGAAGCATCTCACCATAGCCCCGGTCTTAGCTCAGCCGGATACAACAAAGCCCTTCGACGTGTATTGCGACGCGTCCGGTATTGGGCTTGGCTGCGTGTTGATGCAGGAAGGACGTGTGGTCGCTTATGGCTCACGCAAACATCGGAACCATGAGCAGCATTATCCCACTCATGATCTTGAGCTTGCTGCAGTGGTTTTGGCGCTGAAAATGTGGAGGCACTATCTCCTGGGAAATCTGGTGCATCTCTACACCGACCACAAGAGCTTAAAATACATTTTCACCCAGAAGGAGCTGAACATGAGGCAAAGGAGGTGGTTAGAATTAATCAAGGATTATGAGATTGAGATCCATTACCACCCCGGCAAGGCGAATGTGGTTGCCGACGCGTTGAGTCGGAAATCACATGTCCATCACCTCACCATTACACCGGTGGAGGAGGAAGAGCAAGTTTATACTTGGTTCCTTATGGATCGCTGTACAACCTTGCCTTCATCCCTACTATTACGGAGGACATCATTGCAGCTCAGAAAGATGATAAAGGCATGGCACATCTCCGGAGACGGATAGACAATGGAGAGATCAAATGTTTCCAGAAGGATGATGAGGGGACGCTGTGGTTCAATGACCGCATAGTCGTACCCTGGGATATGGAGCTGAGGAAGAAAATCCTCGATGAAGCTCACTTGTCCAATTACTCCATTCATCCGGGCAGCAACAAAATGTACCAAGATTTGAAAAAGAAATTTTGGTGGACACGGATGAAGCGGGAGGTAGCTAAGTACGTATCCGAGTGCGATACGTGTAGACGAGTGAAAGCTGATCACATGAAGAAATCAGGGCTGTTGCAACCCTGAAGATCCCGGCATGGAAATGGGAAGATGTGAGCATGGATTTCATTGTAGGATTACCCCTAACATCCAACAAGACGTTGATCGGTTAACCAAGACGGCTCACTTCATTCCGGCGAATACACGTTACAATGCCGGCAAATATGCGGAGCTGTACATAGCGAAGATTCTATGCCTATACGGGGTACCCAAGACCATCGTCTCAGATCAAGGTGCATTATTTGTATCTCGCTTTTAGGAGCAGCTACACGCTGCATTGGGTACTAAGTTGATCAGGAGCTCCGCCTATCACCCTCAGACAGATGGCCAAACAGAGAGGGTGAATCAAGTTCTGGAAGACATGTTGAGAGCATGTGCCATCCACCATGGTAGGAACTGGAATGATCACCAACCATTGGCGGAATTCTCGTACAACAATGGCTATCAGGCGAGTATCAAGATGGCACCCTATGAAGCTCTCTACGGTCGTAAATGCCGCACCCCATTAAACTGGTGCGAGTCCGGTGAAAGGGTCAAATTCGGGGTTGATGTGGTGAACGACGCTGAAGAGCGCGTTCGGGCGATTCAAGCTAACTTGAAGGCCGCTCAATCCCGGCAGAAGAGCTACGCTTATAAGAGGCGTAGACCGTTGCACTTTGACGTTGGGGAACACGTGTACCTCCGCGTGTCCCCGATGAAGGGTGTGCACCGGTTCGGTGTGAAGGGAAAACTCGCTCCCCGTTTCATTGGACCCTATGCTATCACCGAGAAGTGCGGACCAGCGGCGTATCGATTGGAGCTACCAGCAGCCCTTGCTGGTGTCCATGATGTTTTCCATGTTTCGCAACTGCGAAAATGTTTAAAGCATACAGCTGCTGTTCCTACCGAAGACATCGGCGAACTGAAACCGGATTTAACATATGATGAGTATCCGGTGGCCATTCTTGATGAAAAAGCCAGGACCACGCGTAGCAGAACGTTGTGGTTCTACAAAATACTCTGGAGAAACCACACCGCCGAAGAAGCGACGTGGGAGAGCGAGGAGTTCCTTCGCTCAAATTACCCGGAGTTCATGGCTTCTCAAGACGGGTAAGTCCCTATTACATCGCTATCTCTTCTTTTGTAATCTCGGGACGAGATTCTTTTAAGGGGGGAGGGATGTAAAAGCCCAAGAAAAGGGACTTGCAAAATTTTTTCTTCAGCTCACAACACCACAGTTTTTATTGTGGATATCTTAGGAAATGTTGTGAAGAGCAAGTAACCTCCATCAAAAGGGTAATTAGAGGGGAAAGCCGTCACTTTCACAAAGTAGGATTTCTACACATGAACATGAGAGGTTGAGCTCACCCCTAGAACTTAAAAAGTCTTGGGAAGGTTCAGTCCAAGTTTCATGTAAATCCAACACTTTTTGAGGCACTTTTGGAGGTATTTGAAAAAGAGGCCAAATTGAATGTAAATTCAAATTGCAGCAACTTTCATCACCCAAATTTAAAAGTTAGCTTCATATTCAAACTCAGCACATTTTTCTGAGCTAGCCCACCAAATTTCATCCCCATTGGAGTTCATCTTGTCGGGAGCCGAATTTGCAATAATTCAAAACTGAATTTGAAATTCAGTTCAAATATGAAGCAAATTGGCCCAACCAAATTTCAAATTGGAGAACTTAAATTTGAACCAAAACTTGGGGGCTAAGTATCACATTAAATTGTGAGTAGCTGGTGGGATAATTAGCAAAAACCAGAAAAGAAATTTGGAAAAAGAGGAAAAGGGGAGGCCCACACGTCAGCTGCACACACGAGTATTCAGTCGGTAGTTGCAGCCGGGTCTCGGCTTCGCGCGCAAGGCAGGGGAGCGGTGGCGAGCCACCGAGGCAGCAGACGGCCACCTCACGGTGCCAAAACCGCGGCTCAAAGGCCAGCGCACAGCCACGCCGCCCTTCCTCCTGTTTCCCAAACAAGACCCCCCCACCAAGCTTCTTTCTCGGTTCTGCGCGAGCACAGAAACGCCGACCTCACTGATCGCCGGCGTCCGGCCAGCACAGGCGCTCTCGTGCCCGGCGAGTAACACAAGAAAGAACCGCCTCGAGGTACTGATCACAACCGTACCGACCTCGCTCCCTCTCTCGCACGATCGGCAAAGTATTTGAGGGATTAGCGCGTCGGGGTGTTTAGAACCAAACCGTTAGAAATCCAGAAATTCGGAGCAAGTAAGCCACCACTCCTGAGGCCGAGATAAAGATATGATCTAGACTCGCCCACGTGTCTCTGGGATCAGAAATCATCGAGTTTCATCGAGTAGGGGCGATGTTCTTCGAGCTTTTTGCATCGGCGCCGATTTCCGGTCTAGGTCACCGGTGAGGTCGTAGTTGCAGCTGTTTCCACAGAGATCGGTGCCCAGATCCGTGATCAGCGGGTGTCAGCGGAGCTCCCCGAGCAAACAGCATCGGAAAAGGTGTAGGGAACACCGAGTTCGACGTCGCCGGTGAGCTTCCGGCCGCTGTTGCCGTCGGGAGTCCTGTTCTGGCTGTTGTCAAGCTCCGGTGAGGGCACCAGCGTGTTCTCCGAGTCGAGTTAGGCACAGGCGGCGAGAATCAGCAAGCTCCGAGGGCCGGAACCCCTCTCCGGCGAGAGCTCCGGCGAGCTCGGCGGCGGGGAGCCGCGGGAGCGCGAGGTGGAAGAAGCCTTGTGGGCCCCGTGTGTCAGTCGCTGCTGAGAGCGCTCGGGATTTGCTGCGGCACCGGGATTCCGTGTGGCTGCGCGGGTGATTCTGCGGGCTCCGGTGTGGGTTAACTGAGAAGCTGACACGTAGCCGGGGGACCCCACCCGCAGAGTTTAACTTTTATTCGAATTTCCAGTTTTAGTTTAAACTTCAAATGAATAGAACTTTGGCTAGGAAACTCCAAATTCGATGAACCAAATTTTGCTGAACTCAGAATTCTGAGTACTTTCCAGCAATACCAAATTCTGCTCATGAAAGTGAATAGTTTTCCAGAGTTAAATCCCTAAAGTTTAAACTGTTGGGAATTTTATCTGGAGAACTACTTTATGAAAAATTCTGAAATTTGGCTGAGAGGTTCATTGGAAAATCCCTGAATCCCAGTAAAACTTTCAGCCTCATCCAAGTTCATTTAGTTACCCTAATGGGGTGATTAATAGAACTGCCCTGAGAAAATAGAAAAATGTACAGAAACATTTTTCAGATTTTCTCCTATCTTAATTAGGGCATAACTTTCTGTAGAATTCTTCAAATGACATGAAACCAACTCCATTAGAACCATACTAAATTCTAGTTTCCAGAAAGTAATGGTGGGAGCAATGAAAACCCTTGGAATTATTCAGAGGCTCAAACATTGACCAAAAAGGCTTTTATTTGTACAAGGTTCAATTGAACTTTGTTTCAAATAAAACTTGGTCACAACTCTGGTCAGGACCCTACCAAACCACAATAAAAATTTCAGAACCAAAGGGGAGGGCTAGCTAGAGTTATTAGTAGTTAAGTATTCAAGTTTACACATTGCATTTAAATTTACATGTCGTATTTCATTAAACGTGTAGTCACTGAAGAAGAGACTCCGGAAGTGCTGGACTTCCTCCTTCCGGAAGAAGAGATAACTACTGACCAGCAGCAACAAGGCAAGCCCCGGTTGGCATTAACCCTTTTATAAGTTTTACTTTGTTTACATGAGTCATGTTAAGTATGATTGTGCATTAATTAGGTGTAGGATGAGTGGACATGCTATGCTTAATGATTCATAGGACTTCGGTACAAGTCGAGTAGTTGGAATCTACTCGCGAGTTTAGGCTTGGGAACACACGGGTTCGGTGGAGTGATGTGAGATCACTTTAGTAATGAAAATGAGACTAGGCAGGGGCTAGGGCGCAGCAAGAGAGAGTCTTGTGTGCGTGGCCCTGTCCATGTCGATTGAGGACCGATCTGTGTGCGGCCCTGCTGAACAAGTATTGAACGTACAGAAGGCATATCGGATATATGGGCCCCGATAAACCGATGTAGCCTAAACCTCCGGGCGTCGAGGCATAACGCACCGATTTATAGGTGTAGGCTGAGGGCAGCAAGGTGGAAATCTGCCAACGGGCATAGAGAGATGCTCCGTGTGGGGGAACCTCCTGCTCGTTTCGGTGCGACAGGTTCGACGTTTGGGCTGTTGGGTGAAAGGTTGTCCCGTACGACATCGAGTGAGCGTGCTGTGCAGCTCCACGGGTGGGCGTACGTGACGTGCTCTTTGGGTTTCCCTGCAGGTGTATATCGAGTCGATTCGCCATCCCTCGCGGTGACGAGTACCGCTTGTTCACTGCGTCGTAACGTAGACTAATGTATGAAATGTTATGATTCAATCTTGCTGTTATGATATAATTGTATTGCTACATGTGTGCCACCAAATATTGCTTACTAAATTTTAGATTTCCGAACTGTTAACTTGTTGCTAAAAGATGAACCAAGGATGAACCTGTAGGCGTGTCCATTTGCTGCAATATTACTACCCTATATCATTGTACCACTCATGTAGAGTTTCATGCTTAGGTGAGTCGGTTAAGCCTTGTTGAGCCATCGTGCTCACGGTTGCTGCTTAAGTGTTTTTCAGGTGAGGAGCCACCCACGGACTCGGAGTACGAGTCCACCGGCGAGGGTTACCCTCCGTCGGGGACCACGGCTGAGTGGGAGCCGTACACGCCGCGCTGAGCTGAGGAGTGCAGCTAGTGTGGGTTGCCCTAGGGCTGGGCAATCGACTTTTGCTAGATAGGCGGGCGTGAGTTGTATAGAAAAAACTTCCGCTGTGTAATAAAGACCCTAGTTTGTAACTGAGAAGTGTACTACTTTGTACATTCAGTTTGTTTTTCCCATGTAATATAATGTGTTCTTATGACGTGTGCTGTCGGGTGTCGCATCGCGCGGCACCACCCTCTGCGATCCTGGATGAGCGGATTCCGGTCCGCCACAGGGGGGGGGGGTCAAACTCGGCGAGTTGGGGGCTAGGGCCCCCAAGGCGCCGACTTGGGAGGGGGAAAAAGGGAAAGGGGTTGCGGCCAAGGGGGGGGGGGGGTTGGGTTCTATTTATAAGGGGGGTGGGAAAGAATCCTACTCTAATTGGAGCAAAATCCTAACAAACTTATCCCCAATTGATTTGGTGCGGCAGCAATGTGGGGGAAATTCCCCAAATGTGGGAAGAATTTGGGGAAATTGTGTCGGTACCCTCAGAACCGGGTACCCCTGCGCACAGGAGAAAAACCGCCTAAGGACCTCGCCCCGTCCACAGGGTGAGCTCCGAAGGCGCCACGTGTCCAGCGGGGCCAGGACTCCCCTCTCCTCAGAGGAAAGCCCAGGCCTGCCATGCGGCCAGCAGAGCCGGACCTCACCCCCTCCGCAGGGGTGAGCTCCGAGGGTGCCACGTGCCCAGCGGGGCCGGGCCTCCCTCTCCTCAGAGGTGAGCCCCGGGCCTGCCACGTGGCCAGCAGTGCCAGACCTCACCCCCTCCGCAGGGGTGAGCTCCGAGGGCACCACGAGTCCTGCGGGGCCGGGCCTCCCTTCTCCTCAGAGGCGAGTCCCGGGCCTGCCACGTGACCAGCAGTGCCGGACCTCACCCCCTCCGCAGGGGTGAGCTCCGAGGGCGCCACGTGTCCAGCAGTGCCGGACCTCACCCCCTCCACAGGGGTGAGCTCCGAAGGCACCACGTGGCCAGCAGTGCCGGACCTCACCCCCTCCGCGGGGTGAGCTCCGAGGGCACCACGTGTCCAGCAGTGCCGGATCTCACCCGCTCCGCAGGGGTGAGCTCCGAGGGCGCCACGTGTCCAGCAGTGCCGGACCTCACCCCCTCCACTGGGATGAGCTCCGAGGGCGCCATGTGTCCAGCAGTGCTGGACCTCACCCCCTCCGTAGGGGTGAGCTCCGAGGGCGCCACATGTCCAGCGGGGCCGGGGAAGTGTCGACAGCGCACTTCGATGAATTGGAATTGGCTCATTTCAGCTATCTTTTTCCCATTCCCACCATTTTTATGATTCTTTTTCCATTTCTATGGTTCCTTCCTTCATTTCTACTTCTTTTATAATGTTTCTGTATATGAAAAATGTATGCAATGCATGGGAATGAATTTGAGGGTGTTACAAACCTACCCCCTTAAACTGAATCTCGCCCTCGAAATTCGATAGAGTAGAGAATAGATGAGGGAATTCTGCCTTGAGGTCTTCCTCGCGCTCCCATGTAGTTTCGGCTTCCGTGTGATGGCTCCACTGTACCTTGCACCAACGGTCACTTTGTTCCTCGTGACCCTTTCCTTCACGTCCAAAATTTGGACGGGGTTCTCCACATAGGTCAGATCCTCTTGAAACTCGAGCTCATCCATCGGTACTTGTTCTTCAGGTACTCTTAAGCACTTCTTGAGTTGGGATACGTGAAACACGTCGTGTACGTTGGAGAGGTGCATTGGCAGCTCTAGTTGATAGGCTACTTCTCCTCGCTTGCCCAAAATCTTAAATGGCCCGATGTAGCGAGGTGCTAATTTACCCTTGACGTTGAACCGCCATTGGCCTTGGATAGGCGATACCTTAAGGTACACGAAGTCTCCTACTTCGAAGGTCAATCTTCTTCGCCTATTGTCCGCATAACCTTTTTGTCGTGACTGAGCAGCCTTCAAATTTTTACGTATCGTTTGGACTTGCTTTTCTGCGTCTTGCAGCACTTCGGGTCCAAACACTTGGCTCTCACCAGTCTCATTCCAGAACAGCGGTGTTCTACACTGTCTACCATACAATGCTTCAAAAGGTGACATCTTCAAGCTGGCTTGATAGCTGTTGTTGTATGAGAATTCAGCATACGGCAAGCTCCTATCCCAACTGCGCCCATGTTTCAAGGCGCAAGCTCTCAACATGTCTTCCATAATTTGATTTGTCCTCTCAGTTTGCCCGTCAGTTTGCGGGTGATAAGCGGAGCTGAAATTCAGCCGTGTACCCATGGCTTCATGCAGCTTCTTCCAGAACCTAGAGGTAAATTGAGAACCCCGATCTGAACTATCCTCTTCGGAACTCCATGGCGACACACGATTTGCTCCATATACAGCTCGGCTAGTTCTGCAACGTGGTACGTGGTTCTAACAGGAAGGAAATGGGCTGTTTTCGTCAATTGGTCCACAATAACACAAAAGGAGTCGTAACCCGACCGAGTACGTGGCAATCCAACAATGAAATCCATGCTGATATCTTCCCACTTCCACTCGGGTACATTCAATGGCTGCAATAGTCCAGCCGGTCTTTGATGTTCGGCCTTCACCCGCTGGCACGTGTCGCATAAGGCAACATATTCAGCTATGTCCCTTTTCATACCATCCCACCAATAGCAAGTTTTCAGGTCCTTGTACATCTTTGTACAGCCGGTATGTATGGAATAAGGTGAGTCATGTGCCTCCATTAATATCGTGTCGTGGATGTGCTTCACGTTAGCCACACAAATCCTTTTCCCTAACCAAAGCGTGCCCTTCTCATCTTCCTTGAAATCCTTTTCTATGCCTTGTCGGATTCTTTCCTTGATTTCCTCATCCGTTGCTTGGCCATCTCGTATCTCTTGTTCCAGCGAAGAGTTGAGTTCTATCACTTCCATCTCGTTCAAGAACCCGAGATGTAATCGTTCGAACTCCTTGCGCAGCTCGGGCGGTAGCTCCTGAACCGTGAGTTGGTGACATGCCCCCTTTCGGCTCAACGCATCAACTACTACATTGGCCATTCTGGGGTGATAATTGATTCCAACATCATAATCCTTGATTAGTTCCAACCATCGACGTTGCCTCAAATTCAGATCCGTTTGCGTGAATATATACTTGAGGCTTTTCTGATCCGTATAGATCTCACATCGGTGGCCAAGGATATAATGCCTCCAAATCTTCAAGGCATGTACCACGGCTGCATGTTCCAAGTCATGTGTGGGGTAATTCAGCTCGTGTTTCTTTAGTTGTCTCGACGCATAGGCTACCACTTGTCCATCTTGCATGAGCACACATCCAAGCCCTTGTCTTTATGCGTCACAATATATATCGAAACTCTTGCTCACGTCTGACAATACCAAAAACAGCGCTGTGGTTAGTCTTTTCTTGAGCTCCTCAAAGCTTTCTTGGCACACTGGTGTCTACTGAAATGCTTTTCCCTTCATTAGCAATTCAGTCATAGGCTTTGCTATTTTGGAGAAATCCTTGGTGAACCATCGGTAGTATTGAGCCATACCAAGGAAACTCCGAATATCTCTCACATTCTGCGGTTGGTTCCACTTCAGAACATCTCCCACTTTTCCGGGATCAACCGATACTCCTCTCTCGGAGATGATGTGGCCTAGGAATGATATCTCCTTTAACCAAAATTGGCACTTGCTGAACTTGGCATACAATTGATGCTCTCGCAATTTCTGCAATGTCAATCTCAAATGTTCTTCATGTTCTTCCTCGCTTTTTGAATACACCATGATATCATCGATGAAAACCACGACGAACTTGTCGAAGTACTCCATGAAGACCTTATTCATGAGGTACATAAAGTATGCGGGTGCATTCGTTAACCCAAAAGACATAACGGTACATTCATACGAACCATACCGTGTTTGAAATGCAGTCTTGGGTATGTCGGAGGGCTTAATCTTCAGCTGGAAGTATCCCGACCGAAGATCAATCTTGGAGAAAATTCGGGCACCTGTCATTTGGTCGAATAGGTCCTCTATACAGGGCAGCGGGTATTTATTCTTGATCCTCACCTCATTGAGAGACCTATAATCCACACACATCCTTTGGGTCCCATCCTTCTTGTCTAGGAAGAGCACGGGGGCTCCCCACAGTGACGAGCTTGGGCATATAAAATCCTTTTCTAGCTGCTCCTGAATATGCTTTTGGAGTTCCACTAGTTCATTAGCGGGCATCCTATATTTGGCTTTTCGCTATATGTGCAGTTCCAGGTACTAAATCAATGGCAAATTCAATGTACCGGTCAGGTGGCATACCAGGAAGTTCTTCCGGGAACACATCTGAAAATTCTTGAACCACCGGAATGCTTTCCAATGTTGCTTCTTCGACGTGGTTCAACGCTGCCTTCTCGGTTGCCAGTTGGGCTGACTCGAACTCAATACGAGTACCGTGCTCATTTGTCAACTGCACGCTCCTCTCAGCATATTGAATTACTCCGTTGTGCTTGCTTAACTAATCCATTCCAAGTATTATATAAATCACATGGGAATCCAAGAGAATAAGGTTGGCAAGAAAGTCTACCCCCCTTATCTTAAGGTTTACTTTCCGACATACTATATTAGTCCTCATCTCTCCACCGGGAGAATTAACCACCATAGTGTGTTTCATGTATGATATTGGCAGATTATACTTGGCAACATACTTGGATGAAATGAATGAATGTGATGCTCCGGAATCAAATAAAACAGTGGCTGGGTTGGAGTTAGCAAGGAACATACCAATCACGACGTCCTCAGCTTGTTGTGCTTCCTCAGCGGAGACATGATTCACGTTGCCACGAGCGTAGTTTCGCTGCCCACGGTTACCTTGTGTAGCTCCTCCATTCAGCAGTGGGTTCTGTTTTGGTGCGTTGGTCGGCTGCCCAAGGCCTTTCTTCAGGCATTGACTTGCAAAGTGTCCCACCTCTCCGCATGAAAAGCATGCTTTGTTGCCCAAAACAGAAGGAACGTTGGGGCGAGGCTGGTTTTGAGAATAGACGCCCATGTTGGGACGGGGCGCAGGAGGCAAAGGCATACAAGGTGTTTGCATAACAGGACGTTGTTGCGGTGGTTGATTAGGGCGAGGTGGGTTTGCAGGGTGGAAAGTAGAAGCGGACGAGCCGTACTGTGGTGCAGCTGGTGGCATGAAACGGGGACGTACATTGCTCCCTTGTGGCTGGTATGCCATCTTCCTCTTGCCCTCTTGCTCAATCTCACGGATCTTGCTCTCAACCACTATAGCTTTGTCAACGAGCTTCTGGAAGTTCTCATAATCATTGTTGAGCAGTTGTACTTGGATCTCATTGTTCAATCCTCTCATGAGCAAGTATTGCTTCCTTTGATCCGAGATGACGTCTTCGGGAGCATACCTTGACAGCTGCGTGAACTTGTTGAGGTACTCATTCACGCTCTTCTTTCCTTGGCGGAGACCTTCGAACTCTTGCCTTTTAAGCATCATGACTCCAGCAGGGACGTAATGAGAGCGGAAACTCTCCTTGAACTCAGCCCAAGTGATAGTCTCCTGGTTGACATGAGCATTGCAAAGAGCGTCCCACCAGTCAGCGGCTGCTCCCATAAGTTGGTGCGATGCGAAGAGAACTTTCTCCTGATCATTGCACTGAACGATAGCAAGCTTATTTTCCATGATTTTCAACCAATAATCAGCCTCCATGGGATCATTAGCTTGTGCAAAAGTAGGCGGTCGAGTCCTCATGAACTCTCCCAATCTGTTGTGAGCCGGCGGTGGTGGTGGTGGTGGTGGCAGTGGGGGTGCAGGAACAGGGTTAGGATTGTGTTTGTTGTTGGCTTGCAGCTGTCCCAAAGTTTGTATCATAGTTTGCATGAGCTGGTTCTGCATAGCCATCAACCGTTCAAGGTTGTTTGCATCAGCCCCGGGGTTACCATTTTCAGGAACTTCAACGTTGCCATCCTCTTGTGGTTCAGGGTTGCCACGAACGTTCCTCCTTTGACGGCTGCCGTTTTCCCTCACCATCTGAGAGAGAGTTGAGTAGAATAGAGAATAGAAGTTTAGATTGATCTCCCCAACTATATGCATCAAGGTGTATGAACTAAATATCTTCCTTTATTAATTTGAGCCTATATGAGGATGTGAACACGTGTCGAAGCATCTCACATATCTCCACTATGTGTGGATGTGGACATTCGCTGAAGCGTCCCACAACTCACACCAGCACACAAACACAAGCAATCATCACAAAATTTCAACACACCACTCTTATTCAAGATACTAGGATTTAAACGTTCCTATTACAGCTTATTCAATGGGAATCCTAAACTTAATCATGTGAACTGGTGCTGTTCCCGCCGTGTGACGGGGTGGTCCATACATGGGCGCACGCCATGGTGAGTCAGCAGTCCATGTAGAGTTAGAAGGTGCTGGTGCTCCATTCGCTCCCGCGTTGGCGCGAGTCTCCTCTTATTTCTCCAGCAAATACAGCTTCTTGCGGAGGTAACGGATCTCTTCTTGTGCGCTTGCGTAGCGGTTTGCTAACTCCACGAGCAGCCTTTTTGACTTGTAAGCAGCTTGTGGGTTGGAAAGGGCGGTTACATGGGGTCCAATGATCTCCCTTGTGCCACTCTTCCGACATAGGTGCAGCTCAAAAGTGGTACCCTCAAGCTGCTCATGGAAGGCGTAGCACAGTCCGGTGAGTGCTTCCCATGCAGCGTCATCAATAGCTTCTGCCCTTGTAGCTCTCCATGTGGGTGTGAAGTGCCGAGTGACAACCCTACCATTATATAGGATGGTTACGTCAGCCTTCCACTCTTCATGTCCTAGACGAGGGGCTTTCTTGAGGAGATACTCCGGGTATGAGCTGCAACAATCCAGAAATTCTTTGAGCTCCCTGGATGTGTGCCCTCCTTCCATTCCATCAGACCAAAATTCTTGAACCGAATTATTGGCCCATTCATCACATTCATTATTGGTCACAGCATGGGGTGGCTCCTCCTCGGGTTCATCCCCTCCCGACATAGCTTCATGAGGCTCCACGGGGTGTACGCCCGCGTGAAACTCCTCCTGAGGTGCGTACCAATGCCGTTCTTGTGGATCATCTTCCATGTCGTCTTTGAATGGTTCCACCTCTTCCGGGTCCTCTTCCTCATGCATATAGCTATTGACTTCATCTTCATCATGAGGTTCTGTCTTCACCTCCTCCCAATATGGTCCATCGGACACCTCAATGGGGTTAAGTGCACTCCCATGTGGTGGTGAACGAGTACTTATGCGTGTCGTGCTCCTGATCACCGGCATCTATAAATAGGACATGAGAAACTTTAGAGAAGGAACAAAATACTTCAAAACTTCAGAAGCTATGAAGCAAGAAAGCAAAAGTGTTGTTGTCCAAAAGAAGAGAAAAGAGGGGCTGAAAATAGCACTTTGCGGTGGCTGTCTTGACAAGAAAAGTGCAGCAGTAAGCAATTTTCGAAAATAGCAGTTTAGAGGGGTGTTCCTATGTGTTTTAGAGTGTCCATTCTACCTAGGCTTGCGTCCTACGATCAACATGGCTCTGATACCAATCTGTGACACCCGGTTCCGAAAACAGAACCAAGTTAATGCATATGTGTGCCCAGGACGTTCATCACACATACACATGTAATCCACAAACTGAATTCAGGATATAACCACGAATAAATAGTGTTTAAGTACATTATTACATCGACTAATTGTCTCACTCATGATTGTCTATCTTATTCTTGCAGCGGAAGTCTATAAACGACAGCGGAAACAACTAAACAGCAGCAGGCTCCATCTTCAACTCCACGGGCATGTTGACGGTAGTTCGCACACCTAGTATTCCACATGGTCCTCGAAGTACTCATCTCCTGTAGCTGATGTTTATGTGGTAATGCAAGGGTGAGTATATGTCGTACTCAGGAAGTGCGGGAAAAGTATGACATGTAGCTTACAACAAGGTATGGAATAAAAAGGCTCATTGCAGCAAGCAAATTTTATTTCACAAACATGATAAAAACAGCAACTATTTCTAAGTGATATTTATCCTAATATAACCAAGTAAAACAGCAACATTCCTCCATCATGATTCACCATATATCAAGTCTCAACCAACCATTAATCTTTCTCAAGTTCATCTCATGCTCATAAATATTCATAACCGTCTCATATTCATATAACAAAACCAAACTCATTTTCATGACTCAAAACAGTCCCAAAACAAATCCCAATGACCATACCATAACCATACCGAATATCCATCCCAAGTTTTCCCTTCTAATCAGGTGAGTTGGCCAGGTGCTTTTGACCGTAAGCACGGCTATCATGATAGTTTTACACTCTGCAGAGGTGGCACCACTTTACCCACAAGTTTGTGATTTCGTCACCCGTCGGCGACTGCAGAACCTCCATTATACCAGTACACAACCGTCGGTGTATGGCCAAGAGATCACAAAATAGCCTTTACAAAGGGGCTACTAGATGTATGGACTCACTGAGGTTTCACCGGCAGGCTCGAATCACCATTCTCCCACCCACGGGCCCCCTCTTGTGCCATGCAGTTCCCAGGGCAGTCCCTCTCGACTCCCATTCCCCACGCCATCGACGGTCCATAACAAGCTATCAACACTCCTAATTAGTCAGCTAAGCCGCACCCATATTTGGCCTTGTGGTGGCACTGTTTTCCTGGCATGTGCTGGCATGAACCGGTCCTTAGATCTACGGCAAGTAAACCACCATCTCATTCAGCAATATCCACGAACCAAGCTTGCCTAGATCACCCCGATTCCATGCTCATTAACATCATCAAGTTCTCATCATGACTATTCATATGAGTGCAGTAGCTAACCATGTTTTAATTCAGCTTCCCGTATCCCGTGAATTAAGCGAAGCAAAAAAGAAAAACGACCATACCCGACTCATCAACTTTTCCGGTGACAAGGATGGTTAACGAAACTAGTAAACTCCTATAAAAGGGTGTCCCATCAAGTTGACTCAAGCATACGAGTTTTCGCAACCAAAACAGTTTCAAAACATGGGATCAATATGGTCAAGGGGCACTTGCCTTGCTCCCGTGGCTCTTGTTGCTCAAGCGTCTCGAAGTCTTGGTGTTGTAGTTCTTCGTAGATGGCTTCCTGAGCTTGTCCTTCTACTCAAGAGCACGCAAATACAAAATTTACAGCAATCAAACATCATGCACAAACTTTACTCAAGATGCAATGGTGTAGATGAATGCAAATCCTATGGTGCTGTTTTATTAAACCAGTTTGTACATGTTCTTGCATGTTTTAATGGGCTTTCATGGGGTTTTATGATGAGCAAGGGTGTAGGGATCAAGTGTGGACGTGGTCATGATCTTGACTCAAGATCCGGATCAATTCCACCGTAAAAAACCGATCAAAATGTGATCTGTCCACACGAAAAAATTTCTGTTCGAAGGGAGCGAAGAAAAAGGATGCGTAGAAACAGCAACGACGTCGTAAGATGGGTAACGAAGACCTACCTCACTTCCCTTTGGTGGCAGGGCCTTCGTCCTAGCAATGGCAGCAGCGGGAAATTTAGGGCAGGACAGATCATCCGCGGGCTCACCGGTGGGGCTCACCGGCGACTGAAATCCGGCGAGGGGGGTTCCAACTCGGCGAGTTGGGGGCTAGGGACCCCAAGTCACCGACTTGGGAGGGGGGGGGGGGGGAAAGGGAAAGGGGTTGCAGCCAAGGGGGGGTTTGCGTTCTATTTATAAGGGGGGAGAGAATCCTACTCTAATTGGAGCAAAATCTTAACAAACTTTTCCCCAATTGATTTGGTGCGGCAGCAATGTGGGGGAAATTCCCCAAATGTGGGGAGAATTTGGGGAAATTGTGTCGGTACCCACAGTACCGGGTACCCCCGCGCACAGGAGAAAAACCGCCTAAGGACCTCACCCCCTCCGCAGGGTGAGCTCCAAAGGCGCCACGTGTCCAGCGGGGCCGGGCCTCCCCTCTCCTCAGAGGCGAGCCCCGGGCATGCCACGCGGCCAGCAGAGCCAGACCTCACCCCCCTACGCAGGGGTGAGCTCCGAGGGTGCCACGTGCCCAGCGGGGCCGGGCCTCCCTCTCCTCAGAGGTGAGCCCCGGGCCTGCCACGTGGCCAGCAGCGCCGGACCTCACACATTCCGCAGGGGTGAGCTCCAAGAGCGCCACGTGTCCAGCAGGGCCGGGCCTCCCTTCTCCTCAGAGGCGTGCCCCGGGCCTGCCATGTGACCAGCAGTGCCGGACCTCACCCCCATCGCAGGGGTGAACTCCGAGGGCACCATGTGTCCAGCAGTGCCGGACCTCACCCCCTCCGCAGGGGTGAGCTCCAAGGGCGCCACGTGGCCAGCAGTGCCGGACCTCACCCCCTCCGCGGGGTGAGCTCCGAGGGCACCACGTGTCCATTAGTTCTGGACCTCACCCCCTCCGCAGGGGTGAGATATGAGGGTGCCACGTGTCCAGCAGTGCCGGACCTCATCCCCTCCGCTGGGGTGAGCTCCGAGGGCGCCACGTGTCCAGCAGTGCCGGACCTCACCCCCTCCGCAGGGGTAATCTCCGAGGGCGCCATGTGTCCAGCGGGGCCGGGGGAAGTGTTGACAGCGCACTTCGACGAATTGGAATTGGCTCATTTCAGCTATCTTTTTTCCCATTCCCCACCATTTTTATGATTCTTTCTCCATTTCTATGGTTCCTTCCTCCATTTCTACTTCTTTTATAATGTTTCTCTATATGAAAAATGTATGCAATGCATGGAAATGAATTTGAGGGTGTTACAGCCGCATACGGATCGGTCCTTGACCGACACGCACAGGTCTATAGCACCCAGGCCCCTATGTCCTGCTGCCCCTACAACCTTCCGGTCTCAACTTTAACTTGCTAAACGTTTTCTGAACCAATACCGTATGCCCCTGTTGTTCCTGATCATGCGAGTAGCATCTCACCACTCGACTTCTACCGAACCTTACATAAGCATGGCAGTTCTACATGATTTAAAGACACCTACCCAATACTCCATGGGTTTATTTGGTCATGCAAGAGGAGTAGCAAACAACTAGACCTAATGCACATTTCATATCTTAACCGATAGTGAATACAAATTAAAAATTAGAAGCTGTTAAATGCAAACCGGAGCTTGCCTGTTTTGCAGGGTAGTAGTATATAAGCAGTTAGTGACCCTTGCTGATCAACCCTTGATTCCCTTGAGTTTGATCCACTTCAATGAATCGCTCCTTTGAATCCCCTTCGTCGTGAATCCTAATGAAATGTATATGCACATTTTTTATAGAATGCAATAAAGAAGTTAAGACTTGATTTATTAGGAACAGAGATTGTGTGGAAAAGCCAAGAATGGCTTGGGTTGCCTCTGTTGTGCAAATAATTATGAAAGAACTAAATTGATCTTAGTGTTTTAGCTATACACTAACTAACTTTCCTAATGAACATAAGAGGTGAGCTCAAAAGAACTGAATGCAACTGAAAAACAAGAACTCCAATGGCCTCAAAACTTTTACAGCAGGTTCTATACTAACTAGAGATTTAGCTTGCCAAATTGCAGCTAATGTGGAGTCAAATTGTGTTTTCCATAATTCCTACAATGTCTTATGTATTTTTCCCCTGTTCAAAAGTATGAAGAACAAGAACAGGGAGTTCTAAATCTTAACTTGAGCTGATAATTTACACGTGAGTTCCTGGTCACATGAAAGTCATTTGGCCAAAAATTCAGACCTTTTACTTGAGTAGTTCCTCCAGAACAATTCCTTAAGCATTTCTACTCAAAAGAATTAATTCTGGAGTAATGTGGATTTTCATGCCCAATTAAGTGAACTAAAATTTCAAGTATGTCTCACAGAGCTTGCCTAAATGTTCCTATGATTTTTGGAGCTATGAATTGCCTAGAATAGATTTTACAAGTGGGAAACATTTTCTGAAAATGTTTCTGGACTCTTTTGAACACAGCAGTTTGTATTTGGCAAATTCCTACTCAAATGATCTTCAAATGAGCTGAAAATTTTCTAGAAGGTCAACACTGTGCTAAAGGATATTCTGGCAAAATTTGAGGATTTTCGATAAACTAAACTCCCTCAATAATTTTTTTTCAGAAAACCTTCAAAGGATTTTCCAGAATTTAATATTGACTTTCATACAAATTGGAGTTCATAATTGGATAGGTCGCTGCAAAATGAATCCAACCCAATTGGAATCACTTAAATTGGAGGTTTCTACACAGAGATATGAATTTCCAAAATTGTGGCCATCTCTGGAATTATTCTGCTATTGAAAAGTCTGCTGGACCCACTGTTTTAAACTTAGCCACACAGAATTCAGCCACACCGGGCCACGGTGTTTTGGTGTGCAGCCACAGCCGATTGCCGAGCCACAGCTGATCCCGAATTTAAATACTGAGTCGCTGACAGCCGGGACCCACGCTCCTTCTTCTTCCTCCGGCTTCTTTCCCGCGCCCGCGCGTTTCCCCTTGCCGGAGCAAACTGGTGCTCGCCGGCCGCCCGTTTCCGGCCACCATCCGAGCTGGGGCTCGCCACTAGGGCGTTATTGACGTCGAGGAACACGATGGTGAGGTGTTCTAGGGCTTCCGGTGACCGGAAATACCCCGACGGCATGCGGCGGCCTTGGGTGCCCTTCGGCGCCGTCGGCCGTGGGTTCTAGCCCGCCAAACCCTCAACCAATGAGCTCTACAGTACCAGTGGATAATCGCAAGGCTCGGCATGACCTCTAACTAGCTCGGAAACGGCAGAAAATGGATCGGCACCGTGCGCCCGATCGGTCCCGCCAAAGAAGTGTTCGGTAGACCTCAAAATCTGTCGCTCCGAGGTGTTTTTAGGCGATGGTTGCTAAAGCAAAAATGCTCGCCGGCTAGTCCAGCTTCTATGTGCAAGATTTGATGACCTATGGAGGATTAGAGAGTGGGAATTTGAAGAACTCGTACCGGACATTCGGTTTGCACTCGCCGGAGCAAAATCCCGAAATTCATCGTCGATACTTCACGGTTTGGCTTGAGCTTCGGGTGAGAGCAGCACGGTGGTCGTGCGCTCCTGTTTCCGTGCTCGCTTGGGTGTGAAACAAGCTGTGGCGATCTTTCCACGAGCGCCCGATCACCGGTTTGAGTTAGGTCACCGCGGAGTGGGTGTTTGAGGACTCGGGAACACTGGAGCTTGCTCGCTTTTGGGTCGGGAAGGTGAGCAACGGCCGTGGGGTGCTGTTTAGCAGCTCTGAGGAGAGTAGGCACGAGTTTTCCCAGCTTCCCGGTGGCTCCCGAGGCACGGCGGTGAGGGAAGGTGCTGTGGTCGTGTTTCTTGCGAGGAGGAGAAGGCAAAGAGCAAATAGCTCGTTCTAGAGAGGAGGATCATGTCGAGCGCACGAGGGGGGCAATCAATCGGTCACCAGCGCATGGGAGGAGGGAGCAGGAAGTGGTGTGGCAGCCTCCTTGGTGGCGCCCGGGTGAGCCCTCGGTGGGTTCAAGTGAAACAGAGGCAGAGCACTCGGTTGCTTTGTGTGCAAGTTTAGATCTTCAGCTCAATGACATGTGGGTGCCCTACTGCTCTCCTCTCCAAAAGATCTCCTCAAGTTAATCCTCCCAAATTCCAAAATTCTGAGTTTGAAAGGGTGGTTAGAATTTGAATTCACCAATTTCAGTTTGAATTTGCATAGCAAATTCGAATTTGGTTGGAAGTTGAAAATGCTTCCAAATAATTCCTTTTTAAGCCCATCCTTCAATGACAAGTTTGTCATCCCACTTTTTCCATAATTTCCAAACTATATGGCTGCATGAGTATTCCAAGTTTTTTGCCACTCTTTGGGTGAACTTTGAATTTGAAATCTGATTTTTAAACTTTCATGCAAAGAGTATTTAAATCCTTATTGGTTCAACACCTTCAAATAAAAATGTGAGCCTCATTTTGGATGATCATCCATGTATCACTTTGCATGAATAAAAAATTTAGCAAGTCCCATTTTTCATGCTTTTGCCACACATATGAATTCAAACCTTGGTTTTATTAATATACATTTTGGGACTTTTACAAACAAGTAGTATGATGAACAAGATTAATAAAATGTGATGAACATCAAGAGCACACACACCATGGTTAACAACGAAAATAGACAGAAAGATAGCTTAAGTAATTACATATAACATTAAACATACGACGTTCAGAATATTAATACATATCCATGACCAACATTAGCAAAGTCTAATAGAAACGACTAAGACATGACCTACTCCTACTTAATCTCTCCCCCTTTGGCATCAAGACAGCAAAAAAGGGAAAATAGAGGACTACTCATCGTCTCCATCGTTTTGATCTTTGTCCCTTTGCTCGCTAGCTTCACTCTGAGTCTTCTCACTGTCCTGCTCCTCGTCATCATCATCATTTTCATTACTAACTTGGCGAGGAGCTCGAGTGCGAGTAGAGGAGACAATCCCGAAGTAAGTAAGCTCATCATTGGTCAATTGAGGAGGCTCTGTGTAGTCTTCATTGGAGTCCTCAGAGATCTCAGGAGAGCCAATGGGAGAGATCTCTAGATTCTAACATATGGCAGTGACATTCTCAGTGTGCTGCCTCACTTCCACTTTGCAGCAAGAAGCAAAGATGGATTCAAGCATCTTTAGGATCCCACTGGTGGAGCCCCTGGAAGAAGATGGAGCGGAGGAGCTAGAATGGCCCTCCGTTTCTTCACGAGCCTGAGTAGATCGCTGCCTCATGGTGGAAGAAGGTGGAGGTGGAGCTGAGGGCGAAGCATTATATGCTTGACTTCTTTGACGAACTCCAAACCCGTGACTTGCTCAATCATACACATGATATACGGGGCATAGCCGCAAGAGCGGTTTGGATTGTGAGAGATGTTGAATATATCATTGTAGATATAGTCAAAGATGTTGAATTTCTCTACCCCGCTGATAATCTACATCAAGTTGCGGAGAAAAGCTTGAATGCTGCCCGCATCACCATTCTTGAGAGCAATGGTCATCCTCAACACACGGATTAACACAACTAAGAAAGGCTTCATGATGTTGGTTGATGGGGGCTTGTAGGGATAACAAATACCATAGAGAAAATCAAGCTCATTCTTGTCCAGTGCTTAGAGTTATGAACAATGAGCTCATTCTCGAAAGAATCTTCCAAATCCAGACACTTGGCAAAGTCTACATAGGAAACTGTATACTCCTTGCCATGTGTCATCCAAGTGATGTTCATGGCACTATCCTGAGAGAAGTAGCTTGTGAAGTAGAATTGGGCGGTAACCTCATTGTTCCAATCATATTTGAAGGCCATGAGGTCCTTCAAACCTTGGAGCTCCACAGCAGCTAGAACCTGATCAAAGGCTTCACTGTGCTTCTCTTCCATGTAGTCCCAATCAATCCATTGATTCTTTGCCACGAGAGTCTTTCATGCGGAGATGTACAGTACTATAATAATCACAGTGGAAGTCAATCCAGAACCGTGGATCTGCCACCATCTTCTCATATTGGTACACATTCCCCCCCCCCCGGTACCTCTTTGCCTTGTCAGTCCTTTTCCTTTCAACACATTGATGGAGGGGTGTCGATTGCAGTCCGGGAATGGAGGAGCCTTATCCAATGGACCAGTTGGCCTACAGGGTCCGACAAGCTCTTTCCCTTTACCTTTGCTTTTCATTCCCTTGGTGCTAGATCCGGCCTTTTCTTTGCCCTTGCCGCTTGATGGCTGTTTGGCAAGGACTTTGCGCCTTGCATTGAGGCAGCAGTCGCTTCACTGGCATCACGATCATGCCGTTTATTTGATCTTATTTGTTGGACTCTCTCCGCCTCTCGACACGCAGCTTGATGCGCCGCATCAAGTTCTGGCTCACTAAAAACACTCCCCTTGCAGTCCAACATGGTTCTAACACAAATGATGTCTAAGAGAGCAGGAATGTCAGGAAAGATTCAAGAGATTCAATAAAGTCGACAATTGAGGGTTGAGCACTGTTAAATACAAGACTTGTCCTAGGTTTATGCAGACTAGTCCGGTGTACCAGACTTGTACGCATAGGACTCCGAACTAGTCCGCTGTTCAACCGATTTAACCCTAATTCTCAAAATTCATAGAATATTTGACAAAGTGGTGCAAGTTACAAGGAATGATAATGCATATGCTACTTGATGATATGGAATCCCTATGGTACACAAGATTTGACCAAAGACTTAGAAAAGAGAGGAGGCTAGGGTTAGGTAAAAAGTTACCAAGAGTTTGCTCAAAGCGACAGGGAACGGAGTTTCCATGTGCGCAGAAGTCCGGGGCGGACCTCCCTTCGATTATAGAAGCTTGAAACTCCGAGGAAATTGTGGTTTTGGTGGAGAATTTGAGAAATTACCTTGGTATCTCGAGTTTGAGGAGAGAGAACTTTAGTGAACAAGTGGGGAGGAAGAAGAGAGACTTAGAGTTGGCTAGACGTTTAAATTGCCAGACACCGGATTTGTCCGGTGCAGCGGACATGGGCCGGACTAGTCCATACCATGGACTTGTCCGGACTGACCACAGACTTGTTCGTTGTATGACAGAAAACATTTCTTAGAATCCTTGTATATGGGGGATTTAGACTATTGTTGATCATTTGGACATATTTTTCAAAAATATTTCTGATGAGAATGATCAGTAAGCAATCAACAACCAAACTATGACCATGATTCACCAAGAACTAACAATTTCAATTAATTTTGTAAAAAAAGAAACAAGAGGTAATTTTTTGCAAAATAATGGAATTTTGAACAATGTACTCCACTAGAAACTAGATATGCAATGTAAAAGCCCAAGAAAAGGGACTTGCAAAATTTTCCATCACCTCACAACACCACAGCTTTTGTTGTGGATATCTTGTGAATACTTGTGAAGAGCAAGTAACCACCATCAAAATGGTGATTAGAAGGGAAAGCCCTAACTTTCACAAAGTAGGATTTCTACACATGAACATGAGAGATTGAGCTCACCCCTAGAACTTAAATAGTCTTGGGAAGGTTCAGGCCAAATTTCATGCAAATCCCACACTTTTGAGGCACTTTTGAAGGCATTTGAAAAAGAGGCCAATTTGAATGCAAATTCAAATTTCAGCAACTTTCATCACTTGGATTCAAAAGTTAGCTTCATATTCAAACTCAGCACATTTTTCTGAGTTGGTCCACCAATTTTCACCCCCATTGGAATTCATCTTGTCGGGAGCTAAATTTGAAATAATTCAAAACTGAATTTGAATTTCAGTTCAAATGTGAAGCAAATTTAGTCAAACTAAATTCCAATTGAGGGAACCAAATTCAAAATGTAGCTTGGTTCTTAAGTCTCTCTTTCAATGGAGAGTGGCTGGGATATTTACAGAAGGATTTGGAAGGAGATTAGAGGGGAGAGGGTCCCACAGGTCAGTGGGGGAGCTGTTTCACAGCCGAACGGGCTCTGTTTCTCGCCGAAAAAATCGCTCATCACGCGCCACAGAGATGATCCTCCGGGCGCCACCGCGTGAGGACACACAGCCACCTCCTGCTTCCTCCCTCGAGCTGGCCAGCTGCTTCCGACTCGATCACCACGCACAAACACCGCCAAACCGAGGCGCCATTTCCTATTGCCCGAAAAGAGAACCGAGTACATGCTGCCGCTTGCACTCGATCAAGAACCCGGCAAAACCACCGTGCACAGCGCCTTCCGAGCGGCAAAACCACACCAGTCGCTCGTCCTCTACCTCCTCGGCGCAAAAACATTCGAGTTCAGCCCTCCCAACCCTAGCTCAGCAGGTCCTGGCAACAACCGAGGAAACTGCCGTAGCTCGGCTCACAGTGACAACCCAACCGAGGGGCTTTCACGCCCGAGCTAGGACACCCAGAGGAGCATCGGAGCCCCATGCTACTCCTCGCCGAACCTCGACTCAAGCCGTGATCGTTCGAGCAAGAATTTGGCGATTTACTCTCGGCTCGTGCAAAGTGACCCCGGGTGAGAAATCCTCAAAATTCAATCGAAGTTCTTGTTTGTAGGCCACCAAACCGCACGCACGTGATCTAGACTGGCTGGCGGTCGATTTTTCCTTCACAACCCTAGCTAGAAACAGAGAGGGTGTGGTGTATTTCATGTCTTCCCGAGCTCAATCGTCGCCACCACTCTCCGGCGCACGGTGAACTCATAGTAGACATCATTTCTGCGCTTGTTTGTGTCTTTGCCGAGTTTCCCTAGCATCCGAGGATGCTCTAGAGCCGATCCCTCGAGGTTTTGGCAGGCTAGGGCTACCATCCGATGACGCCGAACCTCTTCCGCAGCCGTCACACATCGCCGGCACGGTTTCGGTCCCCTAGCACCCACACCGATCCCACAACCGAGTTCCCCCACCCCAAAACCCCCAGGCGGCGAGTCTCAGGCCGGGAGACGGCCAGGAGCACAAAGCCAGTGAGGCGCCGCCTCGGTCCGGCGAGGTGGGCGCGCGCGCGGGTAGAAACGCCGGAGGTTGAAGAAGGGTGGGGCTGGCCCACCTGTCAGCGGGTGTATTTAAAAACTGGGATTGGCTATGGCTTAGGATCCGGTGCGGATACACAGATAAAAACCCCGTAGCCTCATGTGTCCGCAAATCCTATTGGCTGCAGTTTAAACAGTGGGCCCAACAAGAATTTGCAATAGAAAACAATTCCAGATTCAGTCCAAACTTTAGAAATTCATAACTTTGTGTAGGAAGCTCCAAATTAAGTGAACCAAATTTTGCTGAACTCAGAATTTGGAGTACTATCCAGCAACACAAATTTCAGCTCATGAAACTTAATAATTTTCCAGAATTAGATCTCTAAAATTTAAACTGTTCAGAAATTTATCCGGAGAAATACTTTATGAAAAATTCTGAAATTTGGCTTGGAGGTTCTTTGGAAAATCCTTGAGTCACAGTAAAATTTTCAGACTCATACAAGCTCATTTAGTCCCCCTAATGGTGTGATTAAATGAACTGCCCTGAGAAAATAGAAAAATGTGCAGAAACATTTTTCCAGATTTGCTCAAATCTTGTTTAGGGCATAACTTCCTCTAGAATTCTTCAAATGACATGAAACCAGTTCCATTAGAACCATGTTAAATTCTAGTTTCCAAAAAGTAATGGTTGGAGCCATGAAAACCCCTGGAATTCCATAGAGGCTCTAATAATTGACCAAATAGGCTTTTATTTGTACAAGGCTCAAATGAACCTTGTTTCAAATGAAACTTGGTCAAGACTCTGGTTAGGACCATACCAAGCCACCATAAAAATTTCAGAGCCAAAGGGGAGAGCTAGCTAGAGTTATAGTAATTACTTATTCAAGTTTACACATTGCATTTGAATTGGCATGTAGTATCTCGTTAACGTGTAGTCGCTGAAGGCGAGGAGACTCCGGAAGTGCTTGACTTCCTTCTTCCGGATGAAGCTTTAACCACTGAACAGCAGCAACAAGGCAAGCCCCGGTTTGCATTAACCAAATTTATAAAGTTTTGCTTTATTTACATACTTAGTGTGAGGTGTATATATGTGCATTAGGTGTAGGATGGTTGAGACCCCAAATGCATAATCAGATTTTCCTATAAGAGTGAGGGTAGTGTCTAAGACCTCGAGTAGACAGGCTAGGCTTAATGATTTCTAGAACTTCGGTACAAGTTTTGTAGTTGGAATCTACTCGCGAGTTTAGGCTTGGGACACACGGGATTGGTTCGAGTGATGTGAGATCACTTTAGTAATGAAAATGAGACTAGGAAGGGGCTATGGCGCAGCAAGAGGAAGTCTTGTGTGCGCGGCCCTGTCCATGTCGATTGAGGACCGATCCGTGTGTGGCCCTGCTGGACAAGTATTGAACGTACAAAAGGCATATCGGATATATGGGCCCCGATAAACCGATGTAACCTATACCTCCGGGCGTCGAGGCATAACGCACCGATTTATAGGTGTAGGCTGAGGGCAGCAAGGTGGAAATGTGCTAACGGGAATAGAGAGATGCTCCGTGTAGGGAACCTCCTGCTCGTTTCGGTGCATCCAGTTTGACATTTGGGCTGTTGGGTGAAAGGTTGTCCTGTATGACATCGAGTGAGCGTGCTGTGCAGCTCCACGGGTGGGTGTACGTGGCGTGCTCTTTGGGTATCCCTGCATGTGTATATCGAGTCGATTCGCCGTCCCTCACGGTGACGAGTACCGCTTGTTCACTGCGTCGTAACATAGATAAATTATGGAATGTGATGATTCAATTCTGATGAGATGTATAATTGTATTGCTACATGTGTGCCACCAAATATTGCATACTAAATTTCAGATTTATGAACTGTTAACTTGTAGCTAAAAGATGAACTAAGGATGAACTTGTAGGCGTGTCCCTTTGCTGAAATTACTATCCCATGTTTCGTGCAAACTGTATGTAAAGTTTCATGCCTAGGTGAGTCGGTTAAGTCTTGTTGAGCCATCGTGCTCACGGTTGCTGCTTAAGTGTTTTTCAGGAGAGGAGCCACCCACGGACTCGGGTTATGAGTCCATTGGCGAGGGTTACCCTCTGTCGGGGACCACGGCTGAGTGGGAGCCGTACACGCCGCGCTAAGCTGAGGAGTGCAGCTAGTGTGGGTTGCCTAGGTCTGGGCAACCGACTTTTGCTAGATAGGCGGGCGTGAGTTGTACAAATTTAACTTCCGCTGTGTAATATAAACACTAGTTTGTAACTGAGCAGTGTACTACTTTGTACAGTTTAAGTTTGTGTTCTATGTAATACAACGTACCCTTATGATGTGTACTGTCAGGTGTCGCATCGTGCATTACCACCCTCTGCGATCCTGGATGAGCGGATTCCGGTCCGCCACATGCAATGTTTCAAGCCACATTTTGAGAATCAAGGATATTTAACTCATTCCTAAGTTTGCAAACCGTCTTTCATCTAGTGGCTTTGTAAGGGCCTCAGTTTTTGACACCCAATTGTAGTGTTCATCACCACACCACACACCTCATTTGAGCAAGAATAATGAACACAAATGAAGAGCAAGTAACAATTATCAACATGCTCATTAGAGAACAAACTTACACATTGCAAAAGTGGTATTTCCCACATGTGATAGGGATGGGCTGGACATATGAAAACTCCTACACTTTGCTAAGGATGTCCATGCCAAGTTTCACCCAAATTCAAAACCTTTTTGAGGTCATCTTGGGTATAGATAGGAAAAGGGCAGTTTGAAAACATATTCAAATTCAAACTGTTTTTATACCATGTATTTGAAAGTGGAAGGCATATTCTTGCTCAGCACATTTTTGTGAGCTCACACACCAATTTTCACTCCATTTGGGGTTGATCTTGACATGAGCTAAGGGGGAGAAATTCAAGCTTTATTTGAATTTCAAACTGAACTTGTGCTGAAATTCATTCAAACCAAACCTCATTTGAACTTTGATCAATTCAAATGGCTCTTGGGTGAATAATTTGAATTGCCAAGGGTAGAATAGGGTTCACTGTTTACCACAGCTGTTAGGAGTAAATTTCAGAGGTTAAAAGAGGGGTGGGACCCACATGTCAGCCTCTGCCTCAAAACAAACCGACTGAAACACAGTTCAGTCGGTTCCCGGCTGCTGTGCGCGCGCGCCACCGAAGGGGGCAGCCGGCGCCAGCTCCTGCTGCGCGCCCCAAGCCGGAGGCCAGCCGCTGGGCTATTTATTCCCTCCCCGGCGTGCTTCAGTCGCCATTCCCCGAGCTGCCGACGTGCACGACCTGTTTTTCCACTGCCATCGCCGCCGCTCGAGCTCCCGCTTGATCAAGCCGATCGCCCGCGAAGCACAGCCTCCTCCACAGAAAAACGGCACCAAGGGATCGTGAGCAACCTGCCACACTCCGTGTTGGCCAGTGAGCAAGCTTCTTCGAGCTGTACGAGCCATTTCTCCGGCGAGCCGAACATCGCCGCCGATCGGGCTCCCGTGGACAGCACGGCACAGCCGTTGTCACGTCCTCTTCTCTACACAAGAAAGGTGCGTGATTGTATGTAGATGGAGTAGCCAAAAGCCGTTTGGCGATTGATCAACCCTCGGCCGAGAATTTCCAAATTTACTCTCGATCAGTTCATAAGAACCGAGCTCACCTTCGGGTGAAATTCGTGCTCTATGCACGAAGGTTGGACGAGCTCGTTACCTAGTAGCTTCTATGCACGCTAGCGTCACGCTGGAACTGGAATTAGAGAAAACCATCGAGAATCGGCCATGATATGGCCGTTTTCCCCGCCGCCATGGCTGAACACCTCGGCTCACCGTCGAGAGCCTAGTTGCCGGTATTTCTAGCTTCCACCCAGCCCTAGTTCGTGTTTCCCATGCCCTACTGATGCTCTCCGACCGATTTCCGGTCGATTTGATGCACGAGAGAGCGGGAGCGACCTCACCGGAACCCTAGCAGGTGCTGTCACCGTTGCGCACGGGTTTCCGGTCATCGCCGGCGGCCGGCGACCCTACCATCGAGTCCAGGGGGTCGGAAAAGGGGCAGGCGGCAAGTTTCGGGCCAGGGGGTGGCCGGGAACTCAGTTCCGGCGAGGGTCGCCGGAGAACGCCGCCGCTGCGCAGTTGGCGCGAGGAGGAAGACGACGCACTGTGTGCGGGGCCCACAAGCCAGAGTTTAAACTTTTCCCCAAATTTCAGTTTTAGTTCAAACTTCAAATCCTTATAACTTTGGCTAGAAAGCTCCAAATTGAGTGAACAAAATTTTGCTGGATTCAGCTGTCTGAGTACTTTCCAAAAAATCAAGTTTCACTTCATGAAATTCCTTAATTCTCCAGAATTAATTCCTTAAAATTTAAACTGTTAGGAATTTTAACTGGAGAATCCTTTGGAGGAAAATCCTGAAATTTTGCTGAGATGTTCACCAAAATATCCTTGAACTACCATAAAAATTTCAGATCCATTTGAGCTCATTTAGTCCACCTAATGGTGTGATTAGTAAAACTGTTCCAGAGAAAATAAAAATGTTCAGAAACATTTTCAGAATTTTCTCTGAGATTGTTTAGCTCATATCTTTAGTTAGAGACTTCCAAATTAAGTGAGACCAACTCCATTAGAACCCTCTGAAAATCTAGTTTTCAGAAAGTCATAGTTTGTCTCATGAAAATTCCTAGAACACCCTAAGAGTTCCAATTAAGGTCAAGGACATAATTATTTGTGGAGGGCTCAAATGAGCTTTGCTGCAACTAAAACTTGATCAAGTCTTTGTTTAGGTTGTGACCAAGCCACAGTAAAAGTTTCATAGTCATTAGGTCTGTCTAGCAAGGGTTATAGACTTCACAACTTCAAAGTTAATACAAATACATTTAAATTAATACATACATTGCTCTTATCATGTAGTCGCTAAGGTCGAGGAGGAACCCGAAGTCCTAGACTTCGTTACTCCGGAGGAACAGCTAGCCTACGACCAAGAGCAGCAAGGCAAGCCCCGGTTTGCATCAACCTTTTTACAAATTTTTATTGTTTTGAGCACATACTTGTTTCCTTTGTTCTGTGCATTAGAGTCTTGTTTGGAAATCCAACTGCATAGCCAAGAAAACCACGGGTTTGGTTTAGGATTGCAAACCTCGTTAGCCACTGCATTGCTAGGATAGAGTAGGATTCGGTACAAGTCGAGTAGTTGGAACTACTCGCGAGAATAGGCTAGAGGCACATTGCTCGGGTAGAGATAGCACATGATACACATGGCAAGAAAATGAGACCGAGCGGAGAGTAAGGGCAGCAGGACTTTGGGGCCTGTGTGCTGTAGCTCCGCTTGTGTCGATTGAGGACCGAGCCGTGTGCGGGCCTGTTGAACAAGCTAGAACAGTACCGAAGACCTACCGGCTATATAGGAACCGGGAAACTGATGTAACTCGGGTAGCTGGGCATTGAGGCATTGCCCGTCGTTCAGAGGGTAGGTTGAGAGCTCGAGGTGTAAATCGGCTGGCGGCACGGAGATGCGCGTGCAGAGACCTCTTGCTCGGGACGATGGGACCGGTTCAATATTTGGCTAACGGGTGAAAGGTAGTCGCGTACGGCGTCCGTGGTGGTTGTTGTAGGCAACATCGAGTACGGGCGTACGTGACGGGTTGTTCGGGTAACCCTGCAGGTGTAAATCGATTATAATCGCCGTCCCTCGCGGTCAGTGAGTACCACTTGTTCACTGTACCGTGACGTAGAAAGAACAGGCTAGTTACATGTTAAAATGTTGCTGATTGAAAGCTGGACATTGATTGTTAATGATATGCTGTAGCTTAGTGCTAACTAAAGTTCTTTTCAACTTTGGGCAAAGTACATGAGAGAAATGCGTTTCTTGTTTGATTGCGGCTCTCTCATGTGCCTTAGCGTAAGGTTCTCTACAACCTGCTGCCAAAACTTGAAAGTAAGATTCTACTAATTAGGCGAGTCCTTGCAAATGATTTTTCCCTCATGCAACCCATTACCCTCATGTAGAAGTTCCATGTTTAGGTGAGACGGGTCAGACTTGCTGAGCCTTCGTGCTCACTGCTTGTGTTTGAAGCTTTTGCAGGGTTCTATGAGGAAGGGACTCCCGAAGAGGAGACGGAACCCCAGGAGGGGAACCCCGTCGAGTGGGAGTCGTGCACGCCGCAGAGTTAGTGTGCGTGTGTGCTAGCAAGGACACGTTCGAGGGCTGAACGTGCACTTGATGCTTAGTCTACGCCCGTGAGTGTGGACTAAACTTATTTTGATGTAAACATGTTAATAAACTTGTTTATGTAATAAAGCTTCCGCTTCCGCTTTGTACCTTTGACGTGTGTTATACGGTGCTGTGCAACGCAGCACCCCTCAGCGTGATCCTGGCTCGACAGGACCAGTGGGGTCGTGTCAGCGTGGTATCAGAGCTCGCTTGAGGTTTAACACAGTACAAAGGTCTTCTTTTTCAAAAATCCAGTGAGGAACGAGTTAGTAGCCCGTATAAGGATGTTATTAGTATATAGAAAGTGGCTTAGTAACCTAATTGTTATGTCGGAAAATCGTGCATCTCGGGACGTTCATGTCTTGGGGGGTGCACGTAAGCGCTGTCCACCAGTGCGCACAAGCTGAAGGGTGGAGCCCCACGGGTGGCAGGTAACCCGACCCGCTTTGATATCCTCTACGACTCTTCATGTCATTTGGGGTATACGAGCAACGTCTGTCCCTGGCGTGCGTGGTGCAACATGGGAGACCCCGTCACGTGGTCTGAAACGTGAACACGTAACTCAAGGCGTGTTTGGCTTGAGAACATCCGGGCGAGTGATGACGGCCGGGTGTACAAACTGTATGGATTCCGGTCTCGGTGTGCAGCCGAGTCTGATGATTGTTTGAGTTTCTGCAGGTAGCCTGACCACGAAACGGTAGACGTGTAGCATTCGTGTGCGAGTGACGTTTAGTGCCACTGAACTAACGAAGCCGGCTAAGTCCGGTATAGGTTTTTCCTTTGTGAGGACGTAGTACCGACATAATCTGGTGACGCATCGACGTCACACCCAACTAAATGAACAACTTCATTTAAAAACTTGAAGGTTTTGATCCAAAGTAGTAAAACTTGATGTAACTCCTTCCCTTGGACAGGATATTCAAAGCTAATAAGTTTTCAACTTATAGGATGTTAAGGACAGAGCACTCTGTTTTCAGCTAAATCAAGGCTGAAGTTAATCAGAGGTTAGAGGTTGAGTTCTTTCGAGGTTGGGGTCGTATGATACATTTCTGGAAAGCTTTGGAGGAGCTTTGCAACTTTTCTGTTGAGTTCCAGAGGTGTTTCATCCCTTAACCACTCGAAAAATGCAGCAGAGTTGAAACTGTCCAGAAAACAGGACAGAGCAAAGACTCTCTGTAGACTCTCTGTAAATTAAGCATAACTTCCTGCATAAAAATCCAAAAATAGAAAATGAAGTAGTTCTGGAAACCTTATGAGATGGGTTACAACTTTTTAACAGAAAGTTTTGTCAGATTAGGAACAGCATTAACTGGGATTCTTGGATCAAATCAGTACCTAAAGCAGGGAGGTGCTGTCCAATTGTTCCCAGAAATTCTGTTAACTTTGACATCTCATAACTTTTGAACCAGGACAGATCTTAGGCCAACCAAATACTTTCTGGAAAGCTATTGAAGTTAACTTTAACTTTGATGTTGAGCTCCAGGACTGGTTTTGCTTTTTACCTGGCCTAAATCAGATTGATATGGAAACTGGTCAGGGCTTTCATTGTAACAGCAGATCAGCAGTCAAATTTGTTTAAAAATTTGAACTATGTTTCCAAGTGTTAGGGGTTCAATGACATATCTTATGTTATAACTCAATGGTTTACTGTTTAAATAAATATTTGACATTTCTCAAATATATTTTTACAGATGGCAGCAGATAAACGGTTGGAGAACGGGTGGGTAGTTTCCCACTGTTCTGACCGTAGCGGCTACCCGGAAGCATTGTGGCAAATGCTGCAATATTTCGGGTACAACCAGATGCCGCAATACTTCGCCAAGGAAGAAGGCGAAGAGGGGAACAAGACGTGGACGATCCATGTCGAGGTTCCTGCAGGACCTACGTCACCCGGTTGGGTGCCATTCACCGTCACGGTGAGAGGAAGACAACCGGAAGGGATGTGGCAAGTGGCAGCCCGTGACACTATGTCACGTTTCTGCCAACTACACGTGCAGGCTATGGAGGGAACTCCATACGCACTCGTTCCGGTGGAGGGACGAGCTCAGCATGTGTGGGAAGAGAGGTACCTGGAGGCAACGGACCCAAATTGCCCAAGGTACAACCCCGCGGAGGCAAACCTCAGCCTCCAAATGAGGGCGGGAAACGCTGTGATGGACAGCCAAGCTGTTCATACGGAGCATCTCGCCACCAAGCTCAAGGAGAGCACAAGCCGTGGAGATCATTTCGAGGGTGCTCACAGCGCACTCCGTAATGTGCTCCTTCCGACGATCAAGCGACTGAATGAACAACACAATCAGTTGCGACGTCTGAAGAAGGCAAAGAAGAAGAGCCGTGTTGGCATCGCGGCGTTGCAAGAGCTGGTGCAGACCCTAACCCAGCAGAATGAGGACCTTGCTCAAGAGCGGGACGACGCTATTGAGGAAGGACAAGGCTGGGAAGAGGACTACAACCAGGCTATGGACGAGGTGCATGCATTGCAGGACCTCGTGCCCCCGGTATTGGGCGTACCGGTAGTCTTGGGTCTTCCAGCCATGGGAGAACCTGGAATGGGAGAAGAGGTGGTAGACCCCGAGCCACCAGCAGAAGTACCGGAGGAGGACGACCCACAGGAGGTCGAGTTCTACTCCGAGTAGGGGGTTACGGTTGCCAAGTAGGGCAGCTAGGGTAACGTAACCCAACTTTTGTAATCGGTGACATGTCGTGTAGACAGTAGCGTATGTATAGGTAGTGACGACATGAGCACGACTTCTCGGAGATCCGAGGATAATGTATCTTGTATAAAGTTTATGCTTTATCAATATATGTGAAGGTTGTGCAAGTTAATCATGCGTCGCTTCAATACTTACTGCTGTTTATGGAATTTTGAGTAAGACATGTGCTAATTGCTGCTGTGCTGAATTTCAGAATGACGCGTACTCGTGCCAACCCTGATGTTGGAGGTACTAGCCAAGGGGGAGAGACCTCCCAACCGCCTCCCGAGGACTCCTCGGGACAGCAGCAGCAACAGCAACAGCAAACACCGCCACCGCCACTGCCAACGGTTACATTGGCCGACATTGTCGCGGCAATGGCGGGCTCGCATCAGCAGCACACCGAGTTGCTGCAGACCCTCATCGCCAATACGTCTCGCCCAGAGAGACGTCAAGATCGTGAGGAGCGCCAACAGAGCTCCTACTCCGACTTCCTGGCGACTCATCCCCCTGTATTCTCAAGGGCGGATGAACCACTTGACGCGGACAACTGGCTCCGCGCCATAGAGATGAAGTTCGGGCTGCTCCAAATCAGCGAGCAGCGCAAGACTCAGTTCGCGGTCCAGCAGCTCCAAGGATCCGCGAGCGCGTGGTGGGCCAACTTTTGTGCTTCACAACCCACCGACCGAGTGATGACCTGGGCGGAGTTCCGGACGGCCTTCAGGGCCTATCATATACCGCCCGGTTTGATGAAGAGGAAGACGCAGGAGTTCCTACACCTGCAACAAGGGAGCCGAAACGCGCTGGAATATTCCAGGGCGTTCAACGATCTCGCGCTCTACGAGTCGTATCACGCAGATACGGACGAGAAGCGGCGGGACCACTTTTACCAGGGGCTTAACCCGCTCCTGAAGGACAAGCTGGCGATGTTCAATCGCGGCAGCCTCAACGACATCATTGATGCTGCGATTGTTCAGGAGGACTCCGGCAAGGAGTTGGCGGCGGCAGAGCGAAAGCGAAGCGCGCCGCAGAGCAGCGGAGAAGGAGGCAGTCCTTCTCAGAAGTTTCGGATGGTGAATCGCCCACCATCAGGTCCACGCTGGCAACCACCACAGCGGTCGATGCAGTTCCGCGGTTGGCCGTATTCTTCACCGGCATTCCGGCCGGCACTGCCAGCACTACCGCAACAACAACAGCAGCTGCGGGCGATGCCGCGTGCGTTTGCACCTTCGCAACGCATGCCGGGCTTTCGTCCCCCAAGTACTCCACTAGCAGCGGCCACATGTTACAAATGTGGTCGTCCAGGACACTTCGCGAGCAGTTGCCCGGAGAGGCAAGGCGGCGGAGTGGCACCACAGTTTCCGGGGAGGAATCAACCCCGGAACCCTACTAATGCGCGGCGGGCAAACCCTAGGCCCGGTACTGTCCACCAGCTTGCCATTGAGGACGTGCCGGAGGGCGAGCCAATCCTTGCGGGTATGTTCCAACTCCACCAGCATCCCGCTATAGTACTATTTGATTCAGGCGCCACGCATAATTTTATTAGCCAAGCTTTCATTGCTAAACACAGCTTGCCAATACTACCCACCGATAGTCCATATTTAATTTGTTCAACGGGTGGGAAGATTTCAGCAAGCGTAATGGTCTCTAAAGCACCATTATGCTTAGCGGGTAGAGTGTACCCCACGTCTCTCATTATCTTAGAGGGACAGAAGGTCGATGTCATCCTAGGGATGTCGTGGTTAACCCGCCACGGCGCTGTTTTAGACACCGTCCTTCGAGTCGTGCACTTAAACTCAGAGGTGCACGGTTCTCACTCATTATTTCTGGACAGTCCAGAAATAAAACTTCCAAGTGTCTATCAAGCCACAACCATCAGATTGGAAGACATTCCAGTGGTCCGAGAGTTCCCGGATGTGTTCCCGGACGATTTGCCGGGGATGCCACCCGATAGAGAGGTGGAGTTCAAGATTGAACTCGCACCAG
Organism: Neostapfia colusana; assembly: GCA_030760725.1. NCBI lineage: Eukaryota > Viridiplantae > Streptophyta > Magnoliopsida > Poales > Poaceae > Neostapfia > Neostapfia colusana. The sequence goes on along the minus strand of JASWHV010000007.1, from coordinate 93,099,901 downwards.
GAACCATGCCAATATCCCGAAGGCCGTACAAGATGGCGCCCAAGGAGTTGGCTGAACTGAAGACTCAGCTCACGGACCTTCTGGAGAAGGGTTTTATTAGGCCAAGCTCCTCGCCATGGGGCTGTTTTGCATTATTTGTCAAAAAGAAGGATGAAACGTTGCGGCTTTGCGTGGACTACCGTCCATTAAATGCCGTAACCATCAAGAACAAGTACCCGTTGCCACGGATCGACATGTTGTTTGATCAGTTGGTCGAAGCAAAGATCTTTTCCAAGATGGATTTAAGATCCGGGTACCATCAGATTAAGATAAGGGCGGAGGACATTCCAAAGACAGCTTTCTCGACATGGTATGGACTTTATGAGTACCTGGTCATGTCCTTTGGCCTCACCAATGCTCCAGCTCACTTCATGTACTTAATGAACTCGGTGTTCATGCCGGAGCTGGACAAGTTTGTCGTGGTCTTCATCGACGACATCCTGGTATACTCCAAGTCGGAGGAAGATCACAAGAAACATCTGTGTATAGTCTTGCAACGGCTGCGGGATCACAAGTTATACGCAAAATTCAGCAAATGCGAATTCTGGATATCGCAAGTGCCTTTCCTAGGGCATATCATCTCAGCGGAGGGTATCGCTGTGGACCCGAGCAAGATCACGCAAGTGCTGAATTGGAAATCCCCGAGAACGGTTCATGAGGTACGGAGTCTCCTCGGACTCGCGGGATATTATCGGAGGTTCATTCCGAACTTCTCGAAGATTGCCAAGCCAATGACAGAGCTGCTGAAGAAGGCTACCAAATATGTTTGGAGTCCAACATGTGAAGCAGCATTCAAGGCTTTAGTCAAGCACCTGACATCAGCACCGGTTTTGGCGCAGCCAGACACAACAAAACCGTTCGATGTGTACTGCGATGCATCCGGCATTGGGCTCGGATGTGTGCTGATGCAAGACCGAAGAGTGGTCGCGTATGGATCACGGCAGCTTAGGAACCACGGGCAAAATTATCCAACTCACGACTTGGAGCTCGCTGCCGTGGTACTTGCACTGAAGATGTGGAGGCACTACCTACTCGGTAACCTCGTACATTTATATACCGACCACAAAAGCCTCAAGTACATATTCACTCAGAAGGAGCTGAACATGAGGCAACGAAGATGGTTAGAACTGATAAAGGATTATGAGATAGAGATCCATTATCATCCGGGCAAGGCAAACATTGTGGCAGATGCGCTGAGCCGCAAGTCACACGTCAATAATCTGACCATCACACCGTTGGAAGAGAGCGAACCACCACTACATGTGATTCCACATGGAGCTCTCTACAACCTAGCTTTGATCCCCACCATCCGTGAAGAGATAGCGGCAGCCCAGAAGAATGACAAGGGCATGTCACATTTGCGGAGACGTGTAGACAGTGGGGAGTTGAAATGTTTCCGGAAGGACGGAGACGGCGTCCTATGGTTCAAGGACCGGATCGTCGTACCCCGAAACCCAGAGTTAAGGAAGAAAATCTTTGATGAGGCTCACTTATCAAAATTTTCTATTCACCCCGGCAGCAACAAAATGTATCAAGAACTCAGAAGAAAGTTTTGGTGGACACGGATGAAGCGAGAGACTGCAAAATACGTGTCCGAGTGTGATACATGTCGAAGGGTGAAGGCAGACCACATGCGGAAACCGGGACTGCTGCAACCACTAGGCGTTCCTGCCTGGAAGTGGGAAGACGTGAGCATGGATTTCGTCGTCGGTTTACCCACCACCTTACAGAAACATGATTCTGTGTGGGTGATCGTCGATCGGCTCACCAAAGTTGCCCATTTCATCCCGGTCAACACCAACTACAACGCCAAGAAGTACGCTGAACTGTACATCTCACGGATCCTATGCTTATACGGCATACCCCGTACCATCATATCAGACCGGGGCACTTTATTTGTGTCCCGTTTTTGGGAGCAGCTACACGCTGCCTTGGGGACGAAGCTGATCCGTAGTTCAGCCTACCACCCGCAGACGGATGGCCAAACTGAGCGGGTAAATCAAATCCTAGAAGACATGCTACGAGCTTGCGCTATCGACCACGGCAAGAATTGGGATGATCACTTGCCATTAGCCGAGTTCTCGTACAACAATGGGTACCAAGCCAGCATCAAGATGGTGCCCTACGAGGCGCTATACGGCAGGAAATGCCGCACACCACTGAACTGGTGTGAATCTGGCGAGAGGGTTACCTTCGGGATTGACCTTGTCAACAACGCGGAAGAAAAGGTTCGACTGATTCAAGCGAACCTAAAAGCCGCTCAATCCCGACAGAAACAGTATGCGGACCGGAGAAGGCGCCCATTACAATTCGAAGTTGGAGATCACGTATATCTACGAGTGTCTCCGATGAAGGGCGTAAACAGATTTGGGGTGAGGGGAAAGTTAGCACCCCGCTTCATCGGTCCATTCCAGATTACCGAAAGATGTGGATCGGTAGCATACCGGCTGAAATTACCAGAAGCACTTTCCGGTGTGCACGACGTCTTTCACATTTCCCAGCTGAGGAAGTGTCTCAAGCTATCAACTACCGTTCAGCTGGAAGACATTGAAGAACTGCAACCGGATCTCACCTATCGGGAGGAACCGGTGCAGATTATTGATGAGAAGGCCCGAACCACACGCAACCGTACGTTGTGGTTCTACAAGGTCTTATGGAGTAATCACTCCATGGACGAAGCGACATGGGAGAGCGAAGAATTCCTTCGCACTAACTACCCCGACTTTTTCACGTCGCATATCCGGTAATTTCCCACCGTCCTCTCTCTCATTTTCACCTTATAATCTCGGGACGAGATTCTTTTAAGGGGGGAGGAATGTAAGGGCCTCAGTTTTTGACACCCAATTGTAGTGTTCATCACCACACCACACACCTCATTTGAGCAAGAATGATGAACACAAATGAAGAGCAAGTAACAATTATCAACATGCTCATTAGAGAACAAACTTACACATTGCAAAAGTGGTATTTCCCACATGTGATAGGGATGGGCTGGACATATGAAAACTCCTACACTTTGCTAAGGATGTCCATGCCAAGTTTCACCCAAATTCAAAACCTTTTTGAGGTCATCTTGGGTATAGATAGGAAAAGGGCAGTTTGAAAACATATTCAAATTCAAACTGTTTTTATACCATGAATTTGAAAGTGGAAGGCATATTCTTGCTCAGCACATTTTTGTGAGCTCACACACCAATTTTCACTCCATTTGGGGTTGATCTTGACATGAGCTAAGGGGGAGAAATTCAAGCTTTATTTGAATTTCAAACTGAACTTGTGCTGAAATTCATTCAAACCAAACCTCATTTGAACTTTGATCAATTCAAATGGCTCTTGGGTGAATAATTTGAATTGCCAAGGGTAGAATAGGGTTCACTGTTTACCACAGCTGTTAGGAGTAAATTTCAGAGGTTAAAAGAGGGGTGGGACCCACATGTCAGCCTCTGCCTCAAAACAAACCGACTGAAACACAGTTCAGTCGGTTCCCGGCTGCTGTGCGCGCGCGCCACCGAAGGGGGCAGCCGGCGCCAGCTCCTGCTGCGCGCCCCAAGCCGGAGGCCAGCCGCCGGGCTATTTATTCCCTCCCCGGCGTGCTTCAGTCGCCATTCCCCGAGCTGCCGACGTGCACGACCTGTTTTTCCACTGCCATCGCCGCCGCTCGAGCTCCCGCTTGATCAAGCCGATCGCCCGCGAAGCACAGCCTCCTCCACAGCAAAACGGCACCAAGGGATCGTGAGCAACCTCCCACACTCCGTGTTGGCCAGTGAGCAAGCTTCTTCGAGCTGTACGAGCCATTTCTCCGGCGAGCCGAACATCGCCGCCGATCGGGCTCCCGTGGACAGCACGGCACAGCCGTTGTCACGTCCTCTTCTCTACACAAGAAAGGTGCATGATTGTATGTAGATGGAGTAGCCGAAAGCCGTTTGGCGATTGATCAACCCTCGGCCGAGAATTTCCAAATTTACTCTCGATCAGTTCATAAGAACCGAGCTCACCTTCGGGTGAAATTCGTGCTCTATGCACGAAGGTTGGACAAGCTCGTTACCTAGTAGCTTCTATGCATGCTAGCGCTCACGCTCGAACTGGAATTAGAGAAAACCATCAAGAATCGGCCATGATATGGCCGTTTTCCCCGCCGCCATGGCTGAACACCTCGGCTCACCGTCGAGAGCCTAGTTGCCGGTATTTCTAGCTTCCACCCAGCCCTAGTTCGTGTTTCCCATGCCCTACTGATGCTCTCCGACCGATTTCCGGTCGATTTGATGCACGAGAGAGCGGGACCGACCTCACCGGAACCCTAGCAGGTGCTGTCACCGGTGCGCACGGGTTTCCGGTCATCGCCGGCGGCCGGCGACCCTACCATCGAGTCCAGGGGGTCGGAAAAGGGGCAGGCGGCAAGTTTCGGGCCAGGGGGTGGCCGGGAACTCAGTTCCGGTGAGGGTCGCCGGAGAACGCCGCCGCTGCGCAGTTGGCGCGAGGAGGAAGACGACGCACTGTGTGCGGGGCCCACAAGCCAGAGTTTAAACTTTTCCCCGAATTTCAGTTTTAGTTCAAACTTCAAATCCTTATAACTTTGGCTAGAAAGCTCCAAATTGAGTGAACCAAATTTTGCTGGATTCAGCTGTCTGAGTACTTTCCAAAAAATCAAGTTTCACTTCATGAAATTCCTTAATTCTCCAGAATTAATTCCTTAAAATTTAAACTGTTAGGAATTTTAACTGGAGAATCCTTTGGAGGAAAATCCTGAAATTTTGCTGAGATGTTCACCAAAATATCCTTGAACTACCATAAAAATTTCAGAACCATTTGAGCTCATTTAGTCCACCTAATGGTGTGATTAGTAAAACTGTTCCAGAGAAAATAGAAAATGTTCAGAAACATTTTCAGAATTTTCTCTGAAATTGTTTAGCTCATATCTTTAGTTAGAGACTTCCAAATTAAGTGAGACCAACTCCATTAGAACCCTCTGAAAATCTAGTTTTCAGAAAGTCATAGTTTGTCTCATGAAAATTCCTAGAACACCCTAAGAGTTCCAATTAAGGTCAAGGACATAATTATTTGTGGAGGGCTCAAATGAGCTTTGCTGCAACTAAAACTTGACCAAGTCTTTGTTTAGGTTGTGACCAGGCCACAGTAAAAGTTTCATAGTCATTAGGTCTGTCTAACAAGGGTTATAGACTTCACAACTTCAAAGTTAATACAAATACATTTAAATTAATACATACATTGCTCTTATCATGTAGTCGCTAAGGTCGAGGAGGAACCCGAAGTCCTAGACTTCGTTACTCCGGAGGAACAGCTAGCCTACGACCAAGAGCAGCAAGGCAAGCCCCGGTTTGCATCAACCTTTTTACAAATTTTTATTGTTTTGAGCACATACTTGTTTCCTTTGTTCTGTGCATTAGAGTCTTGTTTGGAAATCCAACTGCATAGCCAAGAAAACCACGGGTTGGGTTTAGGATTGCAAACCTCGTTAGCCACTGCATTGCTAGGATAGAGTAGGATTCGGTACAAGTCGAGTAGTTATAACTACTCGCGAGAATAGGCTAGAGGCACATTGCTCGGGTAGAGATAGCACATGATACACATGGCAAGAAAATGAGACCGAGCGGAGAGTAAGGGCAGCAGGACTTTGGGGCCTGTGTGCTGTAGCTCCGCTTGTGTCGATTGAGGACCGAGCCGTGTGCGGGCCTGTTGAACAAGCTAGAACAGTACCGAAGACCTACCGGCTATATGGGAACCGGGAAACTGATGTAACTCGGGTAGCTGGGCATTGAGGCATTGCCCGTCGTTCAGAGGGTAGGTTGAGAGCTCGAGGTGTAAATCGGCTGGCGGCACGGAGATGCGCGTGCAGAGACCTCTTGCTCGGGACGATGGGACCGGTTCAATATTTGGCTAACGGGTGAAAGGTAGTCGCGTACGGCGTCCGTGGTGGTTGTTGTAGGCAACATCGAGTACGGGCGTACGTGACGGGTTGTTCGGGTAACCCTGCAGGTGTAAATCGATTATAATCGCCGTCCCTCGCGGTCAGTGAGTACCACTTGTTCACTGTACCGTGACGTAGAAAGAACAGGCTAGTTACATGTTAAAATGTTGCTGATTGAAAGCTGGACATTGATTGTTAATGATATGCTGTAGCTTAGTGCTAACTAAAGTTCTTTTCAGCTTTGGGCAAAGTACATGAGAGAAATGCGTTTCTTGTTTGATTGCGGCTCTCTCATGTGCCTTAGCGTAAGGTTCTCTACAACCTGCTGCTAAAACTTGAAAGTAAGATTCTACTAAATAGGCGAGTCCTTGCAAATGATTTTTCCCTCATGCAACCCATTACCCTCATGTAGAAGTTCCATGTTTAGGTGAGACGGGTCAGACTTGCTGAGCCTTCGTGCTCACTGCTTGTGTTTGAAGCTTTTGCAGGGTTCTATGAGGAAGGGACTCCCGAAGAGGAGACGGAACCCCAGGAGGGGAACCCCGTCGAGTGGGAGTCGTGCACGCCGCAGAGTTAGTGTGCGTGTGTGCTAGCAAGGACACGTTCGAGGGCTGAACGTGCACTTGATGCTTAGTCTACGCCCGTGAGTGTGGACTAAACTTATTTTGATGTAAACATGTTAATAAACTTGTTTATGTAATAAAGCTTCCGCTTCCGCTTTGTACCTTTGACGTGTGTTATACGGTGCTGTGCAACGCAGCACCCCTCAGCGTGATCCTGGCTCGACAGGACCAGTGGGGTCGTGTCAGGCTTGATGAGAATATTGGCCAATTGTGTAAAATCCCCAAAAGTGGTAGCAAGAAAAATTAAGCTCATATACACTTATGAAAAATGGGGGAATTAAAACTTTGAATTATAATGGTGTAAGTTCAAAGTGAGGGTTTAGACTTCCCAAAACTTCCAAACATGGAGATCTAAATGCACAGCTTGGATCTTCATATTCCTAATATTCACCCTTCCAAATTTCAGCTCATTTGGACGAGTTTTCATATTTGTTTGGGATTAAAAGGAAAAGCCCTCTAATCTGAATTTCAAATTCAGTTTCAAATTCCAATTCCCTCAATTTGAAAATTGGGTTTCACAAATGTGTTCTCCACCTTCGAATGAGCAGCCATGCTAAAAATTGGAAATTTTGGGGCAGGTTTGCTATGTGTTTGGGACAAACCCAAGTAGAGAATTCAAACTCCATTTCAAATTCAAAGGGTCAAACACAATTCAAATGTTACACCAGAATTCAAACCATTTGAATTCAGCAAATTCAAACCTTAACTTGGTGTGAAAGTCTAGCCTTAAATGTTGAGTTTCTGGGGTAAAATATCAGAGAAAAATTGGAGTAAAAGAGAAGGAGGTGGGGCCCAGCAGTCAGCCTCACAACAGAGCCTACCGCCTCTGTTTTCATCGGCTGATCGCCGAGAGGCCGCCAGCGCCCGGTGAAACCCGCTCCCGAGAAACTCCACCGCGCCACCTCCTGGTTCTTCGATCGCCAGCCGCTTCATCACCCCACGGTCGCAGCAACAAAGTCGGTCTTCGTTTCCCCTGGTTACTCGCCGCTCCCTTTGTTCTCTCCCGCGAGAAACCGCCTCCGTGCCATTTCTGTTTCCCCCTCGCCCACGCTCACCCGAGCTCGGATGATCGAGCCCCAAACAGCAAAAAGAAGCACAAGAGAGAGCTCCAGCCTCCACCATTTCTCCACCTAAGTTTCCTAACCCGTGCTACGCGCAAACCAAGGACTTGCGCTGGTGTTCGGAGGTGCTCGGCGGAACCCCGTTCGGTTCACCGTGGACAGCGCTCTACGGCCAGTTTCACCGCCCCTTCCCTGCATAAGAAAGGTGTGTTGTTGTCTGTAGATCATATTACCGAAAGCCTCAGGACAATTGATCAATCGGGTAGTGAGAATTTTTGGTTTTACCAAACCCTAGTTCATAGCAACACCTTTTGGTCTACGATCAAATTCTTCGTGCTGCGATAGCTAGAGCTCATTATGGTCTAGGAGAAGCTTTGCTAGATCCCTGCGATCCTTCTCGCTCAAACAGCGCCGGAAACCATCAAGGACTGAAGGAGTTCTTCGAGTTTTTGTCGCCGCCGGCGTTTTGCGGGCTCGGGTCGCCGGTGAGGTCCCCTCTCCGGTGGTTTTCATGGAGAACGGGCTATGGGTCGATGGTGTCCATGTGACACTGGTTCTTTTAGAGGAAACCCTAGCCCGAGAGACCCGCTGTCGAGGGAGAACGAGGTCGCCGGAGTAAGGTCCCACATGGTCGCCGGTGCAAGCACCGTTCCGGCCGTTGTCATCGGCTCCCGACCCCACCATCGTGTTCAGCACAGTGTTGAACTCACAGGCGGCGAGTTTGAGGAAGCTCGGACCATGGGAACCCCATCCTGGCGAGCCTCGCCGCCGTGCGCCGCCGCGGGAGGCGCGGGCAGCGCGAGGAAGACGAAGGAGGGCTGGGTCCCACCGGTCAGCCTCTGTATACGCGCGGAGATCAGCCTGTGGCGCCGGATCCGGTGCGGCTGCGTGGGAATAACCCCGTGGCCTCGGTGTTGCCGTCAGCTGACTGGATAACGTCGCGGGTGGGGTCCACCGCCAGAGTTTAAACATTTATTCAATTTTCAGATTTAGTACAAAATTCAAAGGGCCATAACTTTCAGTAGGAATGTCCAAAATTTGTGAAACAAATTTTTCTGGATTCCTCTCAATCAGTACTTTGCAGAAATGCAAAGAAATTGATCTGGTGAGTTCTGGAAATTTCTCCAAAATTCATCAAAGTTAAGTCTTTGGGAATTAATTTCAGAAGATCCCTGTTATAGAAATTCTTCAAATTTTGCTAGGAGGTTTCTTATGATATTACTGATCTCCAGTAAATATTTGAGCTTCATTGGAGTTCATTTGGTAGGCTAAATTGCCTTCCAAAGTTCAGCCTTTATTTGGAAATTCAAATTTAAACAGAAGCTTTTCAGAACTCCTGTCCAACTTCAAAAATTCATATCTCTCTGATGGTAGCTCCAAAAATGGTGAAACAATTTTTTTTAGAACCATGAAGACTTACCCTAATCAGATCTTCCATTGCTAGCTATGTCAAAGCTCCTGATTTGGGCTCAAAATTCAGAGAAGCATTGTACTTGTAGGAATTTTAAAGACTACATTATGCAATGACATGTCTCCAAATTTTCTTAAATCATCCTTAGAGAGTCTAGTATCCTCTGTAAAAATCCCAAAGCCAATTAAGGATCCTAAATAGCAGTGGCTATGAATAGTAGTTCAATTCTTATAAATCCTTAATACTTACACATATATTTTGTTACCTTTCATAATAGTGACCGAAGTTGAGGATGCACTGGAGCCCTTGGACGTCCTTCCACCAGAAGCTGACTTCCCCTTTAACTCGCAACAAGGCAAGCCCCGGTTTGCACTTAAGTAACTTTTATAAAGTTTTTCATTTGTATCACTTATGTCTAGGTTGAAATGTATGCATTAGAGTTAGGGTGATTGAAACCCCACTTGCATAGCCTTTTTAACTCCTATAAAGAGTTGGGTAGTTTACAAACTCGACGAGTAGAGAATGCCATGCTAATGTTTAGGATTCCGGTAGAAGTGAGTGGTTGTAAGCTACTCGCGAGATAGTACTTATCACACGGGATGAGAAGGGATAGAAAATGGCTTAAGTTGTGAAAATGAGACCCAGCAGGGGGGATAGGATGCATTGAGCAGAGGTCTCACGTGCGTAGCCCTGTTGATGTCGGTTGAGGACCGTCCGTGTGCGGCCCTGCTGGACAAGTATCGAACAGTACCGGATGCATACTGGCATATGGGAACAAGGAAACCGATGTAATTGGTTAACCTGGGTGTCGAGGCTTACCCAACCGTAAATAGGAGTGGGTTGAGGGCAGCAAGGTGTAAATCTGCCGGTGGGCACAGTCACGCTCCATGCGTGGACCTCCTACCCGTTACGGATGGACCGGTTTGGCATTTGGGTTGCCTTTGAAAGGTTGTCGCATACAACAGAGTAGGAAGGGGTGTGGAATCACGCTTCTGAAAGTGGGTGTATGTGACGTGTTATACGGGTGTGTCTTGATTGCAATCACCGTCCCTCGCGGTTATTTGAGTACCCACTTGTTCACTGCGCTGTGACGTAGTAAGAAGTGAAATAAGCCAACTGAAAATGCTGTATTGAACTATTAATGTCTTGAAACCTTGTATGCTGTAGCCATAGAGCTAATTAAGTTTATATTCCACTTTGGGCATCACCACATCGGAGGAAAGCGTTTCTTGTTTGATTGTGGACTTCCGATGTGAGGGCTGCCTAAGGCACATGAATCTGCTGCTGTAAAACTGAAAGTAAGGATCAACTTATAGGCACGTCTTTATCGCAATGTCCTTTCCTACCTTACACATCCTTGCATGTAGAGTTCCATGCCTAGAGTTGACGGTTAAGACATGCTGAGCCTTCATGCTCACGGTTGCAATATTTGAGCTGTGTGCAGGTGAGAGTTATGAGGAAGGTTCTGAGGACGAGGCGATGTCCCCATCGGGGTACACGGCCGAGCTGGAGCCCTGCACGCCGCCGTGATTCTCCGGTTCCTTGCTGCTAGCGTGTAGCGTCCCCGGGCTGGATGGCTGCACTTTTGCATAGCTAGGATGAGAGGCCATATATGTATATTATTTCCGCCGTATGAATAGGTTTTGTAAAAGACTTCCGGTGTTTTATATCAAATAAAAGTTTGTATGTTGTTCTTTATTCTTTTCGTGTGTGCTGTTGGGTGCCGCATCGCACAGCACCACCCTATGCGATCCTGGAGTGGGTGAACCACGGGGTGGTCCCCACAGGAGTGGTATCAGAGCCGCATTGGGAATAGCACACTCGAAAAGATCCTATTTTGAAAACTTAGAAGTAGTCGAGTGAGGATTAGTCACTATGCCCACATAAGGTCTATGATAGTAGTAGTTACTAAGGTGGAAAAGCTAACTTATGTGTTATACATTATGTAATGACGCTCCGACGTCAGGTAAGAGGTAAGGTACGCCACCGCAGGCGGATCAATTGCGGTAACTCGCCATACGAGCAATAGTATGGAATGGTATACTGTGGCTTGGCACGGTAGTGAATTTGAGTCTCTGAACCTCTCAATGGTTCTGAGAGCATATGAAAACGCTGATCTCTAGCGTGCTTTAGGCAAAAGTGAGAATGCCCCATCGTGTGGTAAGCAACACGATAGTATGTGACTCTTGAACGTTCAATGTTCAAAGGGCCATACGCAGCGCTCGCCATCGGCGTGCCTCAACGGTCATGAGGCAGTAGGTGGTATCCGTTGGGTTGATAAAATTCCCAACCGTGATGACCCGTTCGCGCTCTACTCAGGTTCCCCGTCGTGTGGTGTGAAAACCCGACCATGTACCTTGAGACGTGGCTTGACTCAAGGACGATCCGTATGGCAATGATACGGACCGTATGTTTTTACTATGATATGGAACTGCCTGAAATATCAAAAACCCTTGTGTGCACAATTATTTTATGTTCTTCTGCAGGTACACTAACCACGTTAGTGCATGACGTGTAGAAACCGTTTGTGAGTGACGTCTTTAGTTCAACCATTTGACACGTATAAGCCGGAATACCGGTTTAGGATTTTTCTTTGGTGAGGAAATGTAGTACCGACTGCATAAAAGTTTATTTTCAAAGAAAAAGAGTCGAAATGAAGTTTAGGAATCCATTTAGGGGTTAGTAAACTCCTATATTGAACTAAGAGTCAATTGGGAGTATAGATTCAGTCTCAAAAACTTAGGAATAATCTCCCCTGTTTTCTCAGAAATTTTTCTGAACTTGAACAGGGTATAACTTAAGATTGGTTGAATCAATGGAGGTGTGGGATACCCTTCTGGAAAGGGTTTGAAGTCCTCTACAACGGTTCTGTAGAGATCCAGAACAAAATCTCCCTCCAAAGGGATGAAAATCTAAGATGAGTAGGTACTGTCAAGAAACAGGACAGACCACAGTGCTCTCTGGAATTTTCTGTATTTCGACCACAACTTTCTGTAGAAAAATTTCTAAGGGTCAAGTAAGACACCGTTGGAAAGTGCAGGAAATGTGCTACAACTTTGTTGTTGAACACTAGTCCAGATATTGCCTCTATAGAGGTCAAAACTGTTGAATTATCTAGACTGGTCAGCTGGACCAGAAGATGAACAGTGAACCCCATGTTAAAGTGTTTCAACCAAAACACTTAGTTTCACAATTCGACGTTCAGTGGCTGTTGTAAAACTGCGAGTTGGAGTCGAAAAGTGTATGCATACGACATATCATTTCGAGCGGGTACATGTTTGGGTCCAGTGCAATAGCGAGAAATTACGCATACTAACACACTTAACATCCCGTGGCGACCCCGATGGTCAAAATGAACTTTTAAACCCCTAAAGTTCAATACTTTGGAACTCGATCATGGGACATGGTCCAGGGATGTATACGTTGCATAAAGTTTATACTTTATCCACATGTGTGACTGTTATGTGTACTGTTTATTCCATTCTCGCACTACTATTGTATAGACTGGGTGAAGTAAACAAACATGTGCTGATCATTTGAATAATCTGAATGCAGAATGGTGCGGACACGTTCAACGCAAGAGGAGGGAGGTCCGATTCAAGTTCGTGGTGATGAATCTCCACCTCCGGAGCAGACCACGACCCAGCAGCAACCACCTCCTCCACCGCCAGAACTTCCAAGGAATCTTGCGGAGGTTCTCGCTGCAGTGCTCGGCTCGCACGACGAGCAAAACGAGCTGCTGCGGATGTTGGTGCAGCAGAATGTGTCCCATCAGGGAGGACACCAAGATAATGGGCAATGCCAGCCCCAACAAAGTTCATATTCAGAATTCATGGCGACCCATCTACCGGTCTTCACGGAGGCCGAAGAACCTTTGGAGGCGGACAGCTTTATCCGCACTCTGGAGGCGAAGTTCGGGCTGCTACGATGCACCGAACACCAGAAGGCGCTGTATGCAGCGCAACAGCTTCAAGGAGAAGCCGGTACATGGTGGGCGAACTACACCGCCTCCTTACCGGCTGGCCATGCCGTCACATGGAAGGAGTTCCGGGAGGTGTTCCGCGCCTATCACATACCTCCCGGTGTGATGGAAATGAAGCTCCAGGAGTTCCTGGCGTTACGGCAAGGCGAGAGGAGTGCTCATGAGTACTCCAGGTTATTCAACCGGCTGGCGCAGTATGCACCAGAATTTGTGGGGACGGAAGACAACAAGCGCAATGCGTTCTTCCGGGGCCTAAATTCCAAGATGAAGGTCCATCTCGCCCAAAGAAATCGCGGCACATTCAACAATCTCGTTAATGCCGCGATTCTACAAGAGAATGCTCAGCGCGAGCGCGGTTCTGATAAGAGGAAACGCAGCACGCTGACAAGCAGCAGTGGTGGGATGCCACAGAAATACCGCGTGGTGTATCGGTCACCATGCGGTCAGAGATGGCAGCCACCGGCGCGATCGCCTCAGTTTCACGGTCGGCAATATAATGCGCCGGGCTTTCGACCGACGTATCCACCGCAGCAACAGCAGCAGCAAAGGATGGTCCCGCGTGCGCCTCAGTTTCAACAGCGTGCACCGGGATTCCGTCCTGAAGTCGGCGGGACCCCGACACCTTACACGTGCTGCACGTGTGGCCGTGTCAGGCACATTTCGAGGGACTGCCCCGAGCCACGACAGGGCAGGGGTGCAGCACCATATCAGGGTGCTAATCAGCCCCGTAATCAGCCCAAGAAACCAGCACCAAAACCCGGCAACGTCCACCACTTAGCCATCGAAGACGTGCCGGAAGGCGAACCCGTCCTCGCGGGTACGTTTTCTTACCTAGATCATCCCATAGTCATACTGTTTGACTCCGGTGCCACCCATAATTTCATAAGTCAGTCTTATGTTATTAAATATCAACTGCCTATCATTCCCACAAATAGTTCATACTTGATATGCTCTCCGGGTGGGAAAATAACAGCTGATAGAATGGTCTATAGGGCACCATTACAGTTGGGTGGAAATCTATATCTGACTTCTCTAATCATGTTAGAGAGTCAAAAACTTGATGTCAATTTAGGAATGTCATGGCTACATCGCCATGGTGATGTTCTTGACATCATTCCACGTGTGGTTCGTTTAAACTCTCCACTTCATGAACCACATGTTCTTATTCTTGACCGTTCGGTTCAAGAAGCTCCAGCCACATATAACACGGAAGCCACGAAACTTGAGGATATTCGTGTGGTCCGTGAATACCCGGATGTCTTTCCGGATGATCTTCCGGGTATGCCACCCGAAAGAAATGTCGAGTTCAAGATTGAACTTGTACCTGGGACAACACCGATCTCACGGAGACCATACAAGATGGCTCCGAATGAGCTAGCTGAATTAAAGGAGTAGCTCAATGATTTGATGAAGAAGGGTTTCATTCGACCGAGTTCCTTGCCATGGGGGTGCTCGGCGCTGTTTGTGAAGAAGAAGGATGAAACCTTGAGGTTGTGCGTGGACTACCAGCCTCTTAACGCCGTCACCATCAAGAATAAATATCCACTGCCCCGCATCGATGTATTATTCGATCAACTTGTGGGTGCAAGTGTATTTTCAAATATGGATCTTCGCTTCGGATATCATCAAATTAAGATCCGAGCGGAAGATATTCCAAAGACGGCCTTCTCGACGAGATATGGGTTGTATGAATACCTCGTCATGTCCTTTGGTCTCACCAACGCCCCGGCACACTTCATGTATCTCATGAACTCAGTGTTCATGCCGGAGTTGTACAAGTTTGTGGTGGTGTTCATAGACGACATCTTTGTTTACTCCAAGTCTCAAGAGGAACACGCCAAGCACTTGCATATCGTGCTTCAACGATTGCGAGACCATAAGCTTTATGCCAAGTTAAGAAAGTGCGAGTTTTGGATCAGCCAAGTGCCATTCCTTGGTAACATTATTTCTGCAGAAGGCATTGCAGTTGATCCAAGCAAGATCGAACAAGTGCTGAAATGGATGTCCCCCACATCAGTCCATGAAGTCAGGAGTTTCCTCGGGTTAGCAGGATATTATCAGAGATTCGTACCGAATTTCTCCAAGCTTGCTAAGCCGATGACTGAACTGTTGAAGAAGGGGATCATATATGTTTGAAGCTCAGCTTGCAAAGAAGCTTTCCAAGCATTAGTGAAGCATCTTACAACAGCCCCGGTGTTAGCTCAACCGGATACAACCAAGCCCTTCGACGTATATTGTGATGCGTCCGGTATCGGGCTTGGCTGTGTATTGATGCAAGGAGGAAGAGTGGTCGCCTATGGCTCACCTCAACTCCGTAACCACGAGCAGCGCTATCCGACTCATGATCTTGAGCTTGCTGCTGTGATATTGGCCTTGAAGATGTGGAGGCACTATTTGCTTGGGAATTTAGTGCACCTCTACACCGACCACAAGAGTTTGAAGTATATATTCACTCAAAAGGAGTTGAATATGCGGCAACGGAGATGGTTAGGACTGATCAAAGACTATGAGATCGAGATTCACTACCATCCGGGTAAGGCAAACTGAATGTAAGGATCAACTTATAGTCACGTCTTTATCGCAAAGTCCTTTCCTACCTTACACATCCTTGCATGTAGAGTTCCATGCCTAGAGTTGACGGTTAAGACTTGCTGAGCCTTCGTGCTCATCGTTGCAATATTTGAGCTGTGTGCAGGTGATAGTTATGAGGAAGGTTCCAAGGACGAGGCGATGCCCCCGTCGGGGTACACGGCCGAGCTGGAGCCCTGCACACCGCCGTGATTCTCTGGTTCCTTGCTGCTAGCGTGTAGCGTCCCCGGGCTGGACGGCTGCACTTTTGCATAGCTAGGATGAGAGGCCATATATGTATATTACTTCCGCCGTATGAATAGGTTTTGTAAAAGACTTCCGCTGTTTTATATCAAATAAAAGTTTGTATGTTGTTATTTATTCTTTTCATGTGTGCTGTTGGGTGCCGCATCGCACGACACCACCCTATGCGATCCTGGAGAAGGGGGAAATAGTCTTCTTTACCGCCTATGCCATGGCGGGGTTTGCCCCGCCAATTTCGTACTTCTTTGTGACGCTGCTGGAGACGTACAGTCTCAAGCTTCATCACCTCTCCCCCAACTCCTTCGCGATGGCCGCCGTCTTCGTGCACTTCTGCGAAATGTTTGTGGGGATGCACGCTTCAGTGACACTGTTCCGCTACTTCTTCGTGTTGCGGACGACCGGGCGCAGCTCGATGAACCAGCTGGGGGCGTACTACTTCCAGCATCGCTGCAAGGATCCGAAGGCCTCTGGGTACCTTCTACCTTTCGGTGCGTCGAGGTGGGAAAACTGGAGGGAGAACTGGGTGATCGTGCAGACCGAAGAGCACGATCGCCGGTAGCTCCCAACTGCCGGCCCGACCACCGAGCGTCGCTTCTGGTAGGAGATCCCAGAGCTCGAGCCGGAGTACGTGCCGGTCTTGGAGCGGATCCGGTTCCTGGCCAACGAGGGCCTGACATCCCTGATGGTGCTGATAGATTTCCTATCGCGCCGTATTGCGCCCTTGCAGCAACGCAACCGCCCGGCATGGTACTACACCCGCGAGCTCGACTGCACCAGGCTGGAGAGGGGTCTCGGCTCCGACCCATCTGAGGAGGAGCTGTACGAGATGGTGGCCAAAGTGAGCAGCGACTTCGTCAACGGCGGTGACCTCACCTTCCCGGCCTCTGGCACTCCCCTCTTCTTGGAGCCGCAGAGAAGGGTGGAGTTGCTGCGGAAGATGCCGAATCTTGATGACATCGGGATCGCCGTTCATCAGGTTGGGGACGCCCTCTGGAGGATCTCGATTTCCGGGGTCGAGCGCTCCGGGGCGGAGCGCGAGGCGTCTACCGCTGCCCATCCCGCACCGAGGGTCAACGGAGCTCAGACCGTCGACAAGGGGAAGGGAAAGGAGCCGGCCCCCGGGCAGCCAGAGATGAAACGTGCCCGGTCTCCTCCAAGAGCATCGTTTGCACCGAGCCAGGGGGCCGGGGTACCCTTGCGCACATCTCCCGGGGGTGCTGGTTCGTCGGGTGGCGACCCAAAGAGACCTCGGGTCTCCAGCTCCGGCCGGTCTCTTCTCGGACAGCGACGGTCCGAGGAGCTCCAGGCGTCCCGCCTCCCTTCCTCAGGTGGAAAAGATTCAAGGAGTGACGCCGGTGGGGCGATGCCCGGGGGTGAGCCGAGGGCTTAGGCGCCGCAGCCAGCGAGCGTCTTGGCTGCAGGCCCGGCCAGCAGCGGCGTCGGAAGGAGCAGTGCTGGGACTCACCTGGGGACGCAGGTGCCTCGGGCCTCAGGGGCCGGATCGGCGAGCAGCACTAGGGGCACCACTGACGGGGGGCCTACTGCTCTGCCTCCTACTCCGCCGGTCCGGGTGCCTGCAGCGCAGGCGCAGGCGCCGGCGGCAGGTTCTGGTGGTTCTGTCCCTGCTCAGAGGCTGGGGTTCCAAGCCCGTTGGAGCGCTCATGTCCCCCGGTAAGCGTTGCTCATGCCGGCTTTTAAGAGTAGTGTTCCTTTCTCCTTTCTTAGCCTGAGAGCTCCTTATGTCGACAGGGACTCACCGGCTGCTGGGGGCGAGTCTGTTTCCCGGCCATCTCCGGCCAGCGGAGGCTCTGTGCCACAGCGTCCGGGAACTGCGGCAGCTCCGACGGCCCCCAAGTTGGCGGAGGCTTCTTCTGTGCCAGCGGAACCATCCCCCTTGGTGGCGGCGGCAGCAATCACTCGTCCTCCTTTGCCAGCTCGGAAGCCCGGTGCTGAGGCTGGAAGGGCAGCTGTGGGTGCAGCTGCTGTCCCCCTGGCTTCCCCAGATCGGCGCCTCGCCTCAGTTGCCGAAGCACCGGCGCCTCCCCTGGTCGTGGACGTGATGGGGGAGGTCAGGGGCGTGGCTCCTGCTTCCGCCGCCTAGCTGCCCCTAGCGGATGCCTTGGGGCTTGCCAAGGCTGGTGTCTAGCAGGTCCAGGCCGCCTTTGAGCGAGAGCGGGAGATGATGGCTGGAGAGAGAGACCGCCTCCTTAACTGGGGGCATCTCCGGAAGCAGCAGACCCAGGAGGCTGAGGCAGAGCTCGACTCGAGGCAGTCGGGGCTTGATGCCGTGGGGGCGCTGCTCAATGCTCAGAAGAGGGCCATCGACCGCCTGGGTTCGGAGACCCGGTAACTCTGTCAGGAGGCCCGCGAAGCTCACGCCAGGGCCGAAGCATGTTCCACTACTGCGGATGAGCTGCGGCTGCAGGTAGCTCGCCGCGAGTGCACTGTCGCGGATCGGGAACGCGCCGTGGCGGCCAAGGAGAAGAAGGTCGCCGCACGGCTCGAAGCCAGCTAGGGCAAGCTGAGGGCTCGGGCCGAGGAGCTGGGGCTCCGTAAGTCGGTTGTTGCCGCGAGTGAGGAACAGGCCTCCCTGGAGCGCCAGGCGGTGCTGGACCGCGAGCTGGCGGCCCGCCAAGAGGTGGAGAAGCTCCAGGCTTCGCGGTCTGTCGAGGCTCAAGCGGTCTGGAGATTTGTCACTGAGGCGGGGTCCGTCCTTGTTCCCCTCGGTGTCAGCCCGGTGCGGACGGAGGCTCCAACACAGGAGGTGCTCGAGGCAATCCCGGCGCTTGAGTCCATCGGTGCCAAGCTGGGAAGGCTCGAGGCGGTGATCACCGACGAGCTTGAGGCGGAGGGACGAGGCCTGGCAAAGGAGGTCGCTACGCACGTGCTGGCGTGCTTCCGGAGTAAAGACCCTTCCTTCTCTCTGGAGCCGGTGAGACTAGGCCCCGCCGCTGAGCGGGAGGAAGCTGCCAGGGCTGAGGTCGAGGACATGGCCGCCCTTGTGGCCTCTAGGATCCAGGGGGAGTCCGGGGACTCTTAGGCAGTCACCCCTGTGGCCAGGAGGCCCTGTATCTCACCTTTTTTGCTTTTGTTGAGTCTGTAATCCAGCTCATGGAGCTTTGAATGAATGAACAGACTCTTTGTTTTTTGCGTTCGTGCTCATCTTCCTCTTGGCTTGACCTGGCCGAGTCCTTAGCTTCGCAAGGACCTCGGAGGTCTCCACCAATCTTGAAGTCTTGCACAGACACCTTCCTCGGGTCCTTGTGTTAAGGGCCCAAGGGGTCTCTGGAGCTTGCTCCGTGAGAATGGGGAGGTCCAGATCTGCCGGCCACGTGGCGGGCCCGGAGATCTCCTCTGAGAAGATGAAGGCCCGACCCCGCAGGACACGTGGAGCCTTCGGAGCTTACCCCTGTGGAGGGGGCGAGGCCTGGCTCTGCCGGCCACGTGGCGGGCCCGGAGCTACCCTCTGAGGAGAGGGGAGCTCCGGCTCCGCCGGACACATGGGCCCGTTGGAACCCGCCCCTGCGGGGGGGGGGGGGGGGGGGGTGGGCGAGGTCCGGATCCTGTGGTCATGCGTTGGAGCTCCTGTACTTCCTTGCGCGGTCCCCGTAGTGGCCCCCTGGTCGGTGTGGCCAATGGATTGGGCACACCTACCATACTTCTGCGGGGAAGCTAAGGCTGGGAGGTCCTGCACACAAGTAAGGGAAGTGTAATTCTCCTTGGGGCTCTCCCTTCCCTATCTCCTAGTCTTATTTGGCTCACAATCCTGGTCCGGTACACGGGGCTTGGGCAATTCAGTGCGCCCGGCGCTGGTGGCCCGGCTCCCTCCGAGGTCAGGGTACGATCATCCGGCCCTCAGTACTGGACCAACTGGCATCACAACACCTGACTGGGGGAGACCCGAGAGGCCCCCTGGCCATTGGCAAGTACCTCAAGCGCGACCGTCTTTGGTAGGATAGCAAATGCCGACTAGGGATGAGAATGGGAAAAGAGAGCTGAGTGTATGGTGAGCATATACAAAAAGTGCGGTCATAAAAATTAATGCGTAATTTAAATGAGCACAAGAGCAAGAGCAAAGCAGGACAAGTTTCTTTTCATATAAATATCCATAGGAGGAAGGTAGGCTAAACATGGAGGCAATGACCCGCCCCATTAAGAAGGGAAGCAAGACTTTACGCGCTTAGGGTCGGAACCAGGCCAAGCTGTACGTAGTCCTGGACCGTCCCCTGAGGCTTAGCTGCTCCGAGCGCTGTTCCTGGACTCTATGGAATCTATTACAGAAAGAAAAGGCACTGTCCTACTATTGCTCTAGGGATAGAACTTACGGAGGTGTTCTATGTTCCAAGGGTTCGGGAGCGGGTCCCCATCCTCGGTGGAAAGGCGTACGCACCCGGGGCGGCAAACTTTCGTGACTCGGAAGAGACCTTCCCAGCTGGGGGAGAGTTTCTCGGTCCCTTCGCGAGAAAGTATGCACTGTAGTACCAGGTCGCCTTCTTGCAGCTCCCGGACACGCACGGACCTTTGGTGGTAGTGCCGGAGCGTTTGTCGGTACCGTGCGTTGTGGAGCGCTGCGTGTAATCGAGCCTCATCGAGGAGGTCGATGTCTTCACGCCGGAGGTTGTCCTGCACGGCTTCGTCGTAAGCTCGGACACGGAAAGACCCCATGGTGATCTCTGGGGGGAGCACAGCTTCGGCCCCGTATACCATGAAGAAAGGTGTCTCTCTGGTGGCCGGGCTTTGGGATGTCCGGTAAGCCCACAGTGTGCTCGGAAGCTCGTCCACCCACTTGGCGCCATGCTTCTTCAAGCCGGAATAGGTGCGAGTCTTGAGGCCCCGAAGAATCTCGGCGTTGGCCCTCTTGACTTGCCCATTGCTCTTTGGGTGAGCAACGGATGCATAGCACACCTGGATGCCGAGGTCTTCGCAGTAGTCTTGGAACGGTGCGTTGGTGAACTGGGTCCCGTTGTCGGTGATGATTCTGTTCGGGACCCCAAACCGGCAGATGATCGACTTGATGAACTTCACTGCGGATTGCTTGTTGATGGTGACGACGGGTGTAGCTTCCGGCCACTTGGTGAACTTGTCAACGGCGACGTAGAGGTACCGGAATCCCCCGACGGCTTTGTGGAATGGTCCCAGGATGTCCAACCCCCATACGGCGAACGGCCACGAGGGTGGGATCATCTGAACCGCCTGAGCCGGTGTGTGGATCTGCTTGGCATGGAACTGGCACGCCTTGCAGCTCTCGACCAGATTGACGGTACCCTGGAGTGCTGTCGGCCAGTAGAAGCCATGCCGGAAGGCTTTACCGATGAGCGTGCGTGAGGAAGAGTGACTCCCACATTCGCCTCCATGGATCTCAGCGAGCAAGTCGCAGCCTTCCCCCAGGGTTATGCACCGCAATAGGACGTGGTTGGCACCATGCCGGTAGAGATCCCCTTCAACCAGTGCGTACCTTTTAGCCATGCGCACGATCCGTTCAGCGGATACACGTTCATCAGGGAGGATGTTGTCTTTCAAGTAGTCCCGGATCTCCGTGATCCATGCATCGGGTCTGACTTGAGCTTCTGGATCTTGAGCGCTGGGTTGCACGGAGTCCCCAGTGACGCTTACGATCCTTGGCGGCGTCCATGGCTGCAGGGCTGCCGGGACCGCCAGCTTCGAGGTGCTGGTCCAGCCCCCTTCGCCCGGCTCGGCAGGCCGGGCTGTGGGCCACAGCAACGTCCTCTCGAAGACTCCTTCGGGCACAGGGGCTCCGGTAGAGGCCTTCGTTGAGAGGTCGTCGGCCGCGGCATTGCCAGCGCGTGGTACATGGCGCAGGTCCAAGGCGAGGAAGTCTTTCTCCAACATCTGCACGTGGAGTAGATAAGCAGCTAGCTGTGGGTCGTTGCAGGAGCATTCACCCTTAACTTGTTTGATGACTAGCTGGGAGTCACCCTGTGCCAACAACTGGCGAGTGCCCAGAGACAGGGCTCTCTTTAGGCCAAAGATGAGCGCTTCATACTCTGCCATGTTGTTGGTTTCCTTGAAATTGAGACGCACCATGTACCCAAACTGCTCCCCCAATGGCATGAGGAGCAGTACGCCAGCGCCGACCCCCTGCTTTCGCGAGGAGCCGTCGAAGAAGAGCGTCCAGTGAGGCCCGGTGAAGACCGGAGCTCGGGGCTTTGGTTCACCGTCTTCGTGGCCCCCTGGGTTAGTCTTCGTTGGCGTCCACTCGGCCACGAAGTCAGCCAGTGCTTGGCTCTTGACTGCATGGCGAGGGAGGAAGTCCAGCTCAAACTCCGCCAATTCCGCTGCCCACTTAGCGACATTGCCGGTCGCGTTGGGGCTGTGAAGGATTGCCTTCAGCAGGTAGGAGGTGACCACCGAGATCCGGTGGGCTTGAAAGTAGTGGCGGAGCTTCCTGGACGCCATGGGTACTGCATATAGTAGCTTGTGGACCTCCAGGTATCTTGTCTTGGCGTCGTGGAGGACTTTGCTGATGTAGTAGATAGGCCTCTGAATGGTTTGGACCCTCCCCCCCCGGGCTTGAGATGTCCTCATCCATTGGCTCAGGCCGACAGGAGGTAGATGGGTCCGGGGGAGCCACCGGGAGCTGGGACTTGAAGGCTCCTAGTCCGTCTCGGACCTCCAGGGGGTCCCGTTGGACCTCCGGGAGGTTGTCTTGGAGCTCCGGGAGGTCTCGTTGGACCTCTGGGAGGTTGTCCTGGAGGTCCAAGAGGTCGTCTCGGACCTCCGGGGTCTCCTGGTGCTTGCCTTCTGCTACCGGAGCAGGCTGCGGTGACGAGGGGTCCGGCCGTTCTGCGACGAGGACCATGATCACCACCTCAGTTGTTGCCGCGATGTAGAGCAACAAATGCTCTTCGGTCTTGGGGGCTACCATGATGGGTAGGGTCGTCAGGAGCTGCTTCGACTCCTAGAAAGCTTCTTCTGCTTCGTCGGTCCAAGCAAATGGACCGGATTTGTGCAGGAGCTTAAAGAAGGGGAGCGCTCGCTCTGCTAGCCTCGGTATGAACCGACTCAGTGCGGCTAGGCATCCCGTGAATTTCTGGACATCTTTGATGCGGGCGGGGGGCCGCATAAGGTCGATGGCCTTGATCTTCTCTAGGTTGGCCTCAATTCCTCGGTGTGAGACCAAGAATCCTAGGAGCTTCCCAGAGGATACACCGAACACACACTTGTCGGGTTCAGCTTAGTGCGGGTGGAGCGCGGTTTGTCAAAGACTAGGGCTAGGTTATCTAACAAGGATGAACTCTGCCTGACCTTGACAACGATGTCATCGACATACACCTCGACTAAGTCTCTTATTAGCTCTCCAATGGTTTTGTGCATTGCACGTACAAAGGTGGGGAGAGCATTCTTTAAGCCATAAGGCATAGAGACATAACAATACAGGCCGTCTACTGTGATGAAGGAAGTTTGCTCTTCATCTTCCCTAGACATAGGGATCTGATGAAAACCCGAGTAGGTGTCTAGGAAGCATAGCATATCACAGCCTGATGTCGAGTCTACTATTTGATCTATTCTAGGGAGGGGGAATGGATCTTTGGGACATGCCTTAATGAGACTGGTGTAGTCGATGCACATCCGGAGCTTCCCGCCGGCCTTCAAGACGACGACGGGGTTCGCCAACCACCGGGGGTGGTGGACTTCCCGTATGAAGCCAGCGTCCAGCAGCTTCTTGATTTCTTCTCGGATGAAGTTCTGCCGCTCGATGGACTTCTTGTGAGGCTTCTGTTGGACTGGCCGGGCGTCGGGGAATATCTTCAGATGGTGCTCGATCACCTCCCTAGAGATCCCTGGCATCTGCGACGGCTGTCATGCAAACACGTCGACGTTGTGCCGGAGGAAGGTGATGAGCGCGCCTTCCTATTTGCTGTCCAGGCCCCCGGCTACCCGGGTGGTCTGGACAGCATCGGTGCCGACTTGGACGACCTTCAGGGGGACGTCGTACTCGTCGAGGGGTTGCACGCGGAGTGCTGAGGTAGAGGCACGGTGGTGTGCACTCGGGTGGAGTCGGCCCGGTTCCGCACTACCAGGGGCTTGTGCAAGGGCTGTTGCAAGCGCTTGGAGCTTCTCCAAGGCTGACACTGCAGCAGTGCGGTCTCCACGAATCTTGAGGACACCTGTTGGTGTAGGCATCTTTAGGACAAGGTAGCCGTAGTGGGCTACTGCCATGAATCGGTACAGGGCTGGCCTGCCGATTATGGCGTTGAAGGGGAGGTCGATCTCCGCTACGTCGAACAGAATGTACTCTGTCCGATAGCTGTCCGGTGCCTCAAAGGTCACCGGAAGGCTGATGTTGCCTTAGGGAACGACTTGTCCCAGCCCTACCCCTGAGAACGGGCTCGATGGGATGAGCTTGGCCATCGGGATCTGCAGCTTCTGGAAAGCTGCGCAGTTGATGAGGTTCAGCCCAGCCCCGCCATCTACCAGAACGTGGTACATCTTCACGTTGGCGATGGTGGGTGCCACCAAGAGCAGTAGTTGGCGGCCCCAGCCATGTTCCTGGGGCAGTCGGTGGCATCGAAGCTGATGGGGGTTCCCATCCACTTGAGGTGCGGCGCAGCACTTGGGAGAGGCGCCACCGACGCTACCGCTCGGCGCAGAGTCTTAACCGTGCTTCGGGACGTGGGGTCAGCGGACCCGCCGTAGATGACGTAGAGCATCTTCTGGCGCTCGTCATTGCTGGAGCTGAAGTCCTCATGGTTGTGCACCGCCTTCACGGCGCGCTGAGGCTCCTGGAATTCCACCTGGTGGTCGACGTTGTCTTGGGTGTCGACCTTCTGTTGGCCCTCCCTTTGACGGAAGGGAGCGGCGTCAGCACGCGATTGCTTCCCCTTGCGGAAGCGCTCCGCGAGCTTCTGAATCTCCCGGCACTCAGCAGCAGTATGGCTGCTGGTGTCGTGCACGGGGCATGGCTCGCCTTGGTCACCATCTGGAGCTGGTGACCGTCGCTGCCTCTAGTCGGGGCGTGGCCACCGAGCTCCGCTGGGTGCTGCTGCTGCAGCAACGGGAGCTGAGGTCGGTGGCTTCATATTGCCACCGCCCCGGTTCTTGATCTTCTTGCTGCTTCCATGGGAAGCAGCGCCAGATCTGGGCTGTCCTCCTGACTCAGAGGCTGGCAGTGAGTGCCAGTTCCGCCCTTCTGCTGCCCTGGCGCACTTGTCCTCCAGGCTGAAGAGCTCTGAGACGTCGCGAACCTCTCTGGTCGCGAGCTTCTCAAGCATCTTCTTGTCCTGTACACCCTGCCGGAACGCCACCACCACAGAAGCATTTTGGATATGCGGGATGGTGTTCCGTAACTGGGAGAACCGCTGGATGAAGGAGCGCAGAGTCTCTCCAGGTTGTTGCTGGATGGCGTGGAGGTCGAGCTCCCTGCCAGGCTGGGTGTAGGAGCTGCCGAAGTTAGCAGTGAACTGCCGGCAGAGCTCTCCCCATGAGGTTATGGAACCCTGGGGGAGATTCATGAGCCAAGACCGGGCTGGGCCGGTCAAGGCGACGGGGAAGTAGTTGGCCATGACAGCCTCGTCCCCTCCTGCAGTAAGGATGGCGGTGGAGTAGATCTGGAGGAACTCCGCCGGGTTGACGCTGCCGTCGTACTTCTCGGGCAGGTGCGGCCAGAACTTGCGTGGCCACTTCGTGAAGCGAAGGTGTGGCGCCAGGGCCGCACATCCTGCTCCTGTTGCTGCAAGTGTTGGTGCTGCGAACGCTTGGTTCGCTGCTTGCACTGTATACCCTGGTATGGGCAAGGCTGCGCCATAGACCGGGGGCACCATTTGCAGGGCATATGGCTGGGGCATATGCTGCGTGGCGTATGCCTGAGGCAGAGACCGCATGGCGAACGTCTGCGGCTCAGGCTGGGTCGAGGCGGTCGACATGCTGTCGCCGGCCTCTTGGTTGCGACGCCTTTCTCGCCGTCGCTCGATGAGTACTCGGGCATCTTTGCCCAAGTGGCACCGTTCCAGCTCCGACCTCAGGTCCGCCGATGGGAGCCTGGTGGAGCGGGAATCTGCCGTCTGCCCGTCAACCGTTGGCGTGCGCATCAGCGACACAGCCGGTTGACTGGGACATCGTCCCCGCCGAAGTCGAGGGTTGGCAGCGGCAACAACGAGATGGTCCACGTCGCGAATCCACTGCTGGGTCGCTGACTGAGGCGCGTCCCCAGCAGGTGGATTGCGTAGTAGCCCTCGTGCTGCAGCTAGTGTGCCCCCGTGGGAGACACTCAGCGCTGCAGTGGATCTCACGCTCGCTGGAGCCTGTGCTGCAGGAGTCGGCGCTGCCGGAATCGGCTGCTGGCTCCCAGCTTGCGCCGACACACTCCGTCCTCAGTGTGTCGAGACGTAGTCCCCGCTGGTCACCGTTTGTTGCGAACATGGGCGGGGAGAGCTTGCCGCTTAAGGAAGCTTCATCATCTTCGTCGGCAGAAGCTCGTCGCGCAAGGGAAAAGCCCCCTTCTGGCACGCCAAATGTCGAAGTGTGTAGCCGACACTTCCGCCAGGACTGCTCTGGGCAGCCTGCGGAGGTTATTTTTCAGAGGGGCTAGTCACTCACGGAGAGCTCACGCGTTAGGGACGATGGAGGGAGAAGCTTGACACAGGGATTTTTACGTGGTTCAGGCCGCCGGAGCATAATACCCTACGTCCACGGTGAGCTGAGTTGCTCGTTGTATTGCTTGCTGCTCAGAACCGGAGTCCTAAGCTTGAGGATGAGTCAAACCTAAGGATGCGAGTGGCTGGATTGCGAACCCTTGCTAACGTTGCCTACTCGAGCCTTTTATAGTCCAAGGATCGGGCGGCTTACAAGGTGGGCCCGGGACCCGACAGGTGGTCCCGGGGAGATTGCCTGTCATCTACCGTATCTGCAGTTATGCCGGTAGTTATCTCTGGCGAGTGCTTCCGAGTCTTCGTTCTGCCGCCCTGCCCATGCCGCAAGCTAGTCGTAGTGGTTGGCAGGGGCGGCAGGGAATATCTTGTCGCTGTGTTTATTGGCGGGCAGGCTCTGACGCGGCGCGCCAGTCTGCGATGTGACTGGGCGCAACGGCACCTGACAGAGGCGTGCTCCGCGTCTCCGCGCCTTGGGAAGGCGCGGGTCTTGAATACCTTGTACGGGCAAGGTATGGCGCGTTCTTACTCCTGCTGCCTACCGCACGGGGGCAGGAAGCGCTGCTCTGCTGGCTACGTGGCGGGTCCGGAGCTCTCCTCTGAGGAGAGGGAGGTCCGGCCCTGCAGGACACGTGGAGCCTTCGGAGCTCTCCCCACGGAGAGGGGAGGTCCGGCTCTGCTGTCCACGTGGCAGGCCCGGGGCTCTCGTCTGAGGAGAGGGAGGTCCAGCCCTGCTGGACACGTGGGGCCTTCGGAGCTCTCCCCACGGAGGGGGGAGGTCCGGCTCTGCTGTCCATGTGGCGGGCCCGGAGCTCTCCTCTGAGGAGAGGGAGATCCGGCCCCGCTGGACACGTGGAGCCTTCGTAGCTCTCCCCGCGGAGGGGGAGGTCCGGCTCAGTTGGCCACGTGGCGGGCCCGGAGCTCTCCTCTGAGGAGAGGGAGGTCCGGCCCCGCTGGACCCATGGCGCCTTCGGAGCTCCCCTGCGGAGAAGGGCGAGGTCCTTATGCAGTTTCCCCTGTGCGCGGGGGTACTCCATATTGAGGGTACCGACAGTATGCATTAGTGTTAGGGTGATTGAAACCCCACTTGCATAGCCTTTTTAACTCCTATAAAGATTTGGGTAGTTTACAAACTCGACGAGTAGAGAATTCCATGCTAATGTTTAGGATTCCGGTAGAAGTCGAGTGGTTGGAAGCTACTCGCGAGATAGTACTTATCACACGGGATGAGAAGGGATAGAAAATGGCTTAAGTTGTGAAAATGAGACCCAGCAGGGGGGATAGGATGCTGTGAGCAGAGGTCTCACGTGCGTATCCCTGTTGGTGTCGGTTGAGGACCGTCCGTGTGCGGCCCTGCTGGACAAGTATCGAACAGTACCGGATGCATACTGGCATATGGGAACCAGGAAACCGATGTAATTGGTTAACCTGGGTGTCGAGGCTTACCCAACCATGAATAGGAGTGGGTTGAGGGTAGCAAGGTGTAAATCTGCCGGTGGGCACAGTCACACTCCACGCGGGGACCTCCTACCCTTTACGGATGGACCGGTTCGGCATTTGGGTTGCCTTTGAAAGGTTGTCGCATACAACAGAGTAGGAAGGGGTGTGGAATCACGCTTCTGAAATTTGGTGTATGTGACGTGTTATACGTGTGTGTCTTGATTGCAATCACCGTCCCTCGCGGTTATTTGAGTACCCGCTTGTGCACTGCGCTATGACGTAGTAAGAAGTGAAATAAGCCAAATGAAAATGCTGTATTGAACTATTAATGTCTTGAAACCTTGTATGCTGTAGTCATAGAGCTAATTAAGTTTATATTCCACTTTGGGCATCACCACATCGGAGGAAAGCGTTTCTTGTTTGATTGTGGACTTCCGATGTGAGGGCTGCCTAAGGTACATGAATCTGCTGCTATAAAACTGAAAGTAATGATCAACTTATAGGCACGTCTTTATCGCAAAGTCCTTTCCTACCTTACACATCCTTGCATGTAGAGTTCCATGCCTAGAGTTGACGGTTAAGACTTGCTGAGCCTTCGTGCTCACGGTTGCAATATTTGAGCTGTGTGCAGGTGAGAGTTATGAGGAAGGTTCCGAGGACGAGGCGATGCCCCCGTCGGGGTACACGGCCGAGCTGGAGCCCTGCACGCCGCCGTGATTCTCCGGTTCCTTGCTGCTAGCGTGTAGCGTCCCCGGGCTGGACGGCTGAACTTTTGCATAGCTAGGATCAGAGGCCATATATGTATATTACTTCCGCCGTATGAATAGGTTTTGTAAAAGACATCCGCTGTTTTATATCAAATAAAAGTTTGTATGTTGTTCTTTATTCTTTTCATGTGTGCTGTTGGGAGCCGCATCGCACGGCACCACCCTATGCGATCCTGGAGTGGGTGAACCACGGGGTGGTCCCCACAAATTGCTTCTCGGTTCTAACATGTGAAATAACTACATCTCTGATATTCACCGAAATTGGTTCGGCCAAGGGTGGCCCGATCTTCACGACAGGAGGCTCAAGAACAAGATAACTTGCTGTAGAAACAGCGGAGATAACTAGCTTTATACCTGACCAAGGTTGGATGCGACCAAGCGACGGGGAGAGAGACACCGAAACCGCGAAGACTTCGACTCGATCTCCGAACGACCGCAGAACCACAACCGGAGCTAATCCACACACGACGGGGCAGCCGTACTGGAACCCGCAGAGCACGAATTAGTGGATCTCAGAGAGATCTCTCCACAAGTTCAAGAAGAACAAGGAAGAACAAGGGTTGAGTAAGACACTCAAGCAGCTCGGCTGCAAATATCTCTGGATTAATCTTAATTCATCAAAAAGTGTTCCTTGGCTTACAAAAAGAGCGGTATTTATGCCAACAACTAGTCTAAAAATAGACGTGAACTGAAAAAGCCATGTGGGAAGGTGGAAGGCCAACTGACTTGATCATTCATGCAGTGGTCATCAATTTCCCGCATGTCTTCTGGCCTTTTGAGTGGTCTTCAATGTTTTAATCATAACTC
The DNA here is from genome assembly GCA_030760725.1 of Neostapfia colusana. Lineage (NCBI taxonomy): Eukaryota > Viridiplantae > Streptophyta > Magnoliopsida > Poales > Poaceae > Neostapfia > Neostapfia colusana. The sequence goes on along the minus strand of JASWHV010000007.1, from coordinate 93,070,406 downwards.
CATCTAGGGACATCCAAAACACACGGGACCAGATGCGTTGGAAAGCTAATTCAATAACATTTCACACCATGTGTAGCATGTTTCACGAAATATTGTAGAGTGATACAGTTTCTCACGGAAACTTGGATATCAGGATGACAATTGATCTTCTGAACAGTCTGCACCAAAAGCACTTGGCTGCCAAGCTGGGAGCTCTAAAGCACTCGGCACTTAGTGGCATTAGAAAGTTGACTTCAACACCTTTCCAACAAGTACTCATGTACCTTCACAGCTTCTATGAATCAAGAGATATGACTGTTTCTTCATGACAGTTCTGCCAGGCCGAACTGGTTCGACGTAGTTCTCCTCTGGTTCAGTCTCGGCGTGTCCTTGTCATCCTCCTTGGTGAACCTGAGTAATAGAAACATGTACGATTTAGGAAGTATATAATTCTCATTAATAAATGGAATTTCACAAAGTAGCGCGTGCACCTCTTGTTGTAGCTGTTTAGCTCGGCTACGAGTAATTGGTCCATCGAAGACATGAGCTGGTGCAGCTTGACTTGATGATTGTTCCATCTTGCTTGATGTAGTCGGTATACTTGATGGTGTGGTCGGCGTGGGCATATCATCCTCCCCCCTTGAAAAAGAGTCGTCCTCGACTCTTCCAATCCAAAGAATGGAGAGAGGTCGGACACATTGAAACTGGTACTCACACCATAAGTACTTGGCAGATCAATTTCATAAGCGTTGTCGTTGATCTTGCATAGAACTTTGAACGGTCCGTCAACCCGGGGTTGCAACTTGCTCTTGCGCAGCTCTGGAAAACGATCCTTTTGAAGGTGCACCCAAACCAAGTCCCCTGGTTCGAACAACACCTTCCTACGACCCTTGTTAGCGTGCTTCTCATACTTCTTGGTCATCTTTTCAATATTGGCCCGAGCCCTATCATGAATGTTCTTGACAAATTCAGCTCGCTTGCTTGCATCGAAGTTCACACGTTCCTGCATGGGTAAAGACAAAGATCTATGGGAGCAGTGGGTGTGAATCCATATACAATTTCAAATGGACAAAATCTAGTGGTCGAGTGTACTGCCCTATTGTATGCAAACTCAACATGTGGCAAGCTTTCTTCCCATAGTTTCAGGTTCTTTTTAAGGACAGCTCGGAGCAACATTGATAGTGTTCGATTCGCAACTTCAGTTTGGCCGTCCGTTTGCGGATGACATGTTGTGGAGAACAACAGTCTTGTCCCAAGTTTGCCCCACAATGTCTTCCAAAAGTAGCTCAAGAACTTGGTGTCACGATCCGACACAATGGTATGTGGCATTCCATGTAGTCGCACGATTTCCCTGAAAAATAATTCAGCAATACGGAAGCATCGTCGCTCTTGTGGCAAGGAATAAAATGTGCCATTTTGCTAAAACGATCAACCACGACAAAAATTGAATCCCTTCCCCTTTTGGTCCGTGGTAACCCAAGAACAAAATCCATTGAAATGTCCTCCCAAGGTGCATTAGGAATAGGAAGAGGAGTATATAAACCATGACGGTTCAGACGAGACTTAGCTTTGTGGCAGTTTTCGCAGCGAAGAACATGTCTCTGTACATCTCATCGCATTTTTGGCCAAAAGAAATGGTCGGCCAGCACTTGCTCCGTCTTCTTGGCTCCAAAATGGCCCATAAGTCCACCTGCATGAGCTTCCTGCACGAGTAAAAGTCGAACAGAGCAATCTGGAATACAAAGTTTGTTAGTGCGAAATAAAATCCATCATGCACATGATACTTTTACCATCCTTTGCCATTACGGCACTTGGCATATGGTTCAGCAAAGTATGAATCAGTGGCATATAATTCCTTTATACTTTCCAATCCGAGAATTTTAGCATCAAGTTGTGTGAGCAAACATGACGTCGAGATAAAGCATCAGCTACAATATTGTCTTGACCTTTCTTATATTTGACAATATAAGGAAAGGACTCAATAAATTCACTCCACTTAGCATGTCGTTTATTCAGTTTCAGTTGTCCCTTAATATGTTTCAATGATTCATGGTCTGAATGTATTACAAATTCTTTAGGATAAAGGTAGTGTTGCCAAGTTTCCAAACTCCGAACGAGAGCATATAATTTTTTATCATAAACTGAATAATTCAAAGTCGAACCACTTAGCTTTTCACTGAAGAATGCAATTGGTCTCTTTTCTTGCATCAGCATGCCTCCAATCCCAACTCCACTTGCATCACATTCAATTTCAAATGTCTTGTTGAAATCAGGAAGTGCAAGGACTGGGGATGTTGTGAGCTTCTTCTTTAATTCTTCAAAAGCCTTTTGTTGTGCTTCTCCCCATTTGAAAGGTATGTCTTTCTTGGTCAGCTCATTGATTGGAGCAGCGATCATGCTGAAATCTTTCACGAAGCGCCGGTAGAAACCAACAAGTCTAAGGAAGCTTCTCACTTGGCTCACGTTCTGTGGAGGCGTCCATTCGTGTACAGCCTTGACTTTCTCAGCATCCATCTCCACGCCTTGTCCTGAAACAACAAAACCAAGGAAAACTACCTTGTCGGTGCAGAAGGTGCACTTCTCAAGGTTAGCGTACAATTTTTGTTTACGCAGGACAGCAAGCATGCTCTGGATATGTGCAACATGTTCTTCAAGAGTCTTGCTGTAGATTAGGATGTCATCAAAATAAACCACAACAAATTTACCAATGAAAGTTCTAAGCACATGATTCATTAATCGCATAAATATACTAGGTGCATTGGTTAAACCAAAAGGCATCACTAATCATTCATACAATCCAAATTTTGTTTTAAAGGCTGTTTTCCACTTATCTCCTTCTTTCATACGAATCTGATGATAGCCACTTCTTAAATCAATTTTAGTGAAAAAATTAGCACCACTAAGTTCATCAAGCATATCATCTAAGCGAGGAATGGGATGCCTATATCTTACTGTGATGTTGTTAATTGCGCGGCAATCCACACACAGTCTCCAAGACCCATCTTTCTTAGGCACTAAAAGAACAGGGACAGCACAAGGGGAAAGACTTTCCTGTACATAGCCTTTTTTCATCAATTACTCCACTTGTCGCTGAATTTCTTTTGTCTCCTCTGGGTTGGTGCGGTATGCAGCCCTGTTCGGAAGTGACGCACCAGGAACCAAGTCAATTTGATGCTCGATCCCTCTCTTAGGTGGCAGTCCTGGTGGTACTTCGTCCGGAAAGACATCTTCATATTCCTGCAAGACATTTAAAAAAGTACTCGGCAGGGTAGAGGGTAAGGCATTAGTAGAAAGAAAAGTGTCCTTGTACATAAGTACAAAGAACATGGCATCGGGTTCACTCAATGCTTTGACATCCCCCTTCCTAGCCATCATTACTAAACCCTCTTTTCCCTGTTTCTGGGTTCCTTGCAGCTGTGGGGTTTGATTTGCCTTTGGACACTCTTCCTTACTATTTTTGTGGCTCACTCGCAAGTGGTGCTCGCTCTCGCGCTGTTTCTTCCTGATATCATCCTTCAAAATTTCTTCCAGTGTCAAAGGAAGCAAGGAAATTCGCTCTCCTTTGAACACAAAAGACAGCTTGTTGGTCCTTCCAAAAATCTAGACATCACGATCATATAGCCATGGTCGACCGAGCAGAAGCTGGCAGGCTTGCATAGGCACCACGTCGCACTCCACATGATCATTGTATTTACCAACAGAGAATGGTACAATCACACTATGACTGACACGTAGTGCACCACAATCATTAAGCCACTGCATCTTGTATGGACTCGGATGACGCCGTGGTTTCAGTCCCAATCTGTCAACCAATTCTTGGCTAGCAATATTGTTGCAGCTGCCATTATCAACGATGATGCGACACACCTTATCTTTGATTAGTCCATGGGTATGGAACAAATTATGTCGCTGCCTGTTGTCTTCCTTTTCTGCTGTTACACTAAGCACTCGTAGAGAAATAAAGCAATTATGTTCTCCTTCTTCAGGCTGGATCTCATTCCCTTCCTCCTCAATTTCTTCATCACATATCAGTCCAGCATCTTCCGGATCACTCTCGGATTCCCATTCACCTTTCTCATTCGACAACATGGCCCTCTTACTTGGGCATTGGGCAGCAATGTGCCCACTGCCGTGGCATTTATGGCATACAATTTCTCTGCTTCAAGAAGAAGATGTAGCTCCCGAGACATTGCCGTGGGCTGCTGAACTTGCAGCGGGTCGCTGCTGAGTTGTTGGTGATGACGCGGTGGAGGCTGCCATCTTCGATGGAACGAATGATTGAGAAGACTTGGATGCAGCCCCTGAGATCGTCCACCACCATAGGAAGTACTTGACTGCTGTTTGTGCCATGGGGCAGCAATAGAATAACTGCCATAAGATTTTCCACGTGACTCTTGCTGAATCTTCTTCTCTGTTCGCATAGCTTGATCAACAAGATCCTGCAATGTACGATATGGAAACATCTCCACAAAACCAGAAATTTCTTCATTAAGACCTCCTAGAAATCTTGCCATTGTTGACTCTGCATCTTCTCTTATTCCAGCCCGCACCAACAGTAGCTCCATCTCCTTCAAATACTCATCAACTGATCTCTTCCCTTGCTTTAACATTTGCAACCGGTTCCTGAGATCACGCTGATAGCTAGATGGCACAAATCGCCTTCTCATCACTTGCTTCATGTCCTCCCATGTATTGATATATCCGCGTCCCAAATCACGTTGGTTCTCCTGCACTTTGGTTCCACCAAGTGAGAGCGTATCCAGAGAGTTCCACCGAAGCAAGATTCACACGGCGCTGAGCCGAAAGATTATGTACTCGGAATATTTGATCACACTGCTCAGCCCATTCAAGAAATTCATCAGGATTCTCCTTTCCAGTAAACTTTGGAATACTCAACTTGACATGAGCGATGTTATCTGGGTTGTCATGAGGACGTCGACCACGATGGTATTCCCTTTCTTCAAAATCAGCAGGCCGGCGATGATGACACCGATCAAACCTGCCACCTTGACCGAAAGGATTTTCATCATCATGAGATCCTTCTTCATGATCTTGATCTTCAAACTCTTTGTCTTCAAAATGCACGCGGCGACCATCAGCATTGGGCCTATGTGCACGACGCCCACCATGGTAATTATTAAAATCAGCATGGTGACCACCACCAGATCCGTCAGCGCCATCTCCGAAGCGATTGAATCCATGGCCGAAACCAGAGTTCTCATCGCCGGACTCCTCTCGATGACGGTCCTCTTGATCACGACATGCTCGACATCCTCCAGCCGCGGGAAGACGCTCATCGAGGAGCCTGCCCATGGCCTCCATGAGTGAATCAGCCATGCGACGCATCTCATCCCGTGAGACAGGGGGTTCCCTATCACCATGGTGTCCACCATGAACACTTGAATCTGAGTCTGCCATGTTAGGAGCAGCAAAAAAAGAAATATATATATATATATATATATATATATATATATATATATATATATATATATATATATGTGGACACACTCGATCTCACCTCTTACTTACCCAAGTTCTTGCCTGATCTCAAGAACTGTGATGGTGCTTGTGGCGGACCGGAATCCGCTCATCCAGGATCGCAGAGGGTGGTGCCGCGCGATGCGACACCCGACAGCACACGTCATAAGAACGCAATATATTACATGGGAAAAACAGCTGAAACTGTACAAACAGGTACAAACTTCAGTTACAACTATTGTTCTATTACACAGCGGAAGACTACACTATACAACTCACGCCCGCCTATTTAGCAAAAGTCGGTTGCCCAGCCCTAGGGCAACCCACACTAGCTGCACGTCTCAGCTCAGCGCGGCGTGTACGGCTCCCACTCAGCCGTGGTCCCCGACGGAGGGTAACCCTCGCCGGTGGACTCGTACTCCGAGTCCGTGGGTGGCTCCTCACCTGAAAAACACTTAAGCAGCAACCGTGAGCACAAAGGCTCAGCAAGGCTTAACCGACTCACCTAAGCATGAAACTCTACATGAGGTGTACAATGGACATAGGATAGTAACATTTCAGCAAAACGACACGCCTACAAGTTCATCCTTAGTTCATCTTTTAGCAACAAGTTAACAGTTCATGAAATCTGAAATTTAGTAAGCAGTATTTGGTGGCACACATGTAGCAATACAATTATATCAATCAGCATCATTGAATCAACATATTTCATCCATTAGTCTACGTTACGACGCAGTGAACAAGCGGTACTCGTCACCGCGAGGGACGGCGAATCGACTCGATATACACCTGCAGGGAAAACCCAAAGAGCACGTCACGTACGCCCACCCGTGGAGCTGCACAGCACGCTCACTCGATGTCGTACGGGACAACCTTTCACCCAACAGCCCAAACGTCGAACCGGTCGCACCGAAACGAGCAGGAGGTTCTCCACACGGAGCATCTCTCTATGCCCGTTGGCAGATTTCCACCTTGCTGCCCTCAACCTACACCTATAAATCGGTGTGCTATGCCTCGACGCCCGGAGGTTTAGGCTACATCGGTTTATCGGGGCCCATATATCCGATATGCCTTCGGTACGTTCAATACTTGTTCAGCAGGGCCGCACACGGATCGGTCCTCAATCGACACGGACAGGGCTGCGCACACAAGACTCTCTCTTGCTGCGCCCTAGCCCCTGCCTAGTCTCATTTTCATTACTAAAGTGATCTCACATCACTCAACCGAACCCGTGTGTCCCCAGCCTATCTCGCGAGTAGATTCCAACTACTCGACTTGTACCGAAGTCCTATGACTCATTAAGCATAGCCTGTCTACTCGAGGTCCTTGACACTACCCTCACTCTTTTAGGAAACTTTGGTTATGCAAGTGGGGTTTCATTCATCCGATACCTAATGCACATACATACTTCATATGACACATGTATACAAAGTAAAACTTTTAAAAAGGGTTAATGCAAACCGGGGCTTGCCTTGTTGCTGCTGGTCAGGAGTTAGTTCTTCGTCCGGAAGGAGGAAGTCCAGCACTTCCGGAGTCTCTTCTTCAACGGCTACACGTTAATGAAATACTACATGTTAATTTATATGTAAAAGTGAGTTTAGAGTAAGACTTATACTATTGGTTCTAATAACCAGCCTCTAATATCTGGAACTTTGTTTAAGAATTTAAATATGAACTGGTGTTGGTGGTTTGGCTTGGACTTAATCACATGGTTAAATGCTAAGTGGTTTTCCCCCCTTTTCCACATTAATCCCTTAAGTGGTTAAACAGGACAGGGGTGATCTAGAGCTCCAATGGAGCTGAGAATTTTTGTGTGAGTTCCTTGTCACAAGAAAACTCTCTGGACCAAATCTTTGCACTTTTCATGGAGTGGTTTGCTCAGAATAATTCCCTTGGCAAATCAGCAAGGAAGAATTTATTCTGAGGTAATACCCCTGTTCATGCTCAACTTAATGAACTACAATTTCAATTATAGCTCATTGAGTTTGCCTGAATTTTCCTAACATTTTTGGGGTTAAGAATTGCCCAGAACTGAATTTCCAAGTTTTGGAAATTCTCTGAAAATGTTTCTGCATTCAAATGAACACAGCACCTTCCAATTTGAATTGCTCTGACCAAACCGACTCCAAATGGTCTGAAGCTTTTACAGGGGTTTACTAATGTCCTAAAGAACATCCTGGCAAAATTTGGGGATTTTTGGATGAACCAAACTCCCTCTAAAATTCTTTTGCTGAAAAGCTTTAAAGAATTTTCCAGAGTTAATTAAAGGGTTTCATACAAATTGGGTTCTACATTTGGATAGTACTCTATCAGAGGAATCCAACGAAATTTGTTTCACAATTTTTGGATTCTCCTACCCAAAGTTGTAGCTATTCAAAGTTTGAACTAAAAACTGAAATTCCCCAAAATGTTCAAATACTGGCTGTGGGTCCGGGGACAGGTGTCACGCGTCGGGGCAAGCCACACGAGGCTACAGGTTATTTCCCGCGCCTCCACACCAGATCCCTGCGCCACAGCTGATCAAATATTTGAAAAACCGTCACTGACGGGCGGGACCCACCGGTCGTCTTCTACCTCCGGCCACCCGCGCCTGCGCGCCGCCGGGCTCGCCGGAGTTCGACGGATTCCGGCCTCCCGGCCATCCCCCGAGCTCTCCCTCGCCGCTAGGGCCTAATTTCCCGTGCTGAACACGATGGAACACTCTTCCCCGGTCGGCGATGGCTCTAACCTAGCTGGCCACGGTGCGGCGGCTCTGGACCGGTTCGGCAACGTCGCCCGGTCACCCTAGCCTGCCCAGACCTCGGTGGAACGGCGCTACAGCACCAGTGGACCAAAGGGATGCTCGACCTAGCCTCAAAACTGCTCGGGACCGGCGGCTAATGGTGTATCACCGTGCACCCGAAACCTCCTCCGCGTTTGAGGTCGGAAATTCTGGATTTCATGCGGTCTACGTGCATATTTCCAGCTAGGGTTGTGAAGGACTACTGATCGCCGGTTAGTGGCGGTCCTGTGTGCAAAGTCTCACGGCCTAAGAACGAGAGGGACGATTGAATTTGGTATTACCGTATCAGAAGGTCGGATGGTGCCCGACGGCGATCTTTTCCCAAATTCGAGCCTAGTAGATCATCTCACGGCTTGAGCCTCGGGGACGAGCATCAGGGGCTACCAGCGCATCCGAGGGTGCTCTAGCTCGGGCCTGAGAAGCTCTGGGTGGGTCTGTCCACGTGAGACCAGCTTCCGTTCTCCGCCGGACAGCTCTGTTTTCTCGGCGTCGTTTGCCGAATTGTGCGCGTCACCGGCTAGGGCCTTTGGGGTTGCGGGGCTGGTGTGGTAGAGCAGGCACAGGCGCTGCTTTTCTGTACTGCCGGTGCGCACAACCGAGGTTTGGTTGAGGCCGGCGATCGGGGAGAAAGGAGTGCGGCGGTGAGCGCCGATTGCTGTTTGCGCGTGGGAAGAACAGCTAGCGCGCGATCAAAGCGAAGATGGCAACGTGCTGCAGCCGGTTTCCGGGATAAGGAGCAGGCCAGCGCGAAATGGGAGCAGGAGGTGGAGCCTCGGTCGACGGGGGCGGCCGCTCGGTGTCGCCCCGGGGTTACACCTCGGTGGAGTGAAGTCCAGAGAGAAACTTAAGTGTTAAGTATACTCATTCCTATGACATGTGGGCCCCACAACTCAGTACCTCTTTTCCTCAAAATATCTCCAAAGTTTGACAATTATCCAACCCAATTGTCTGAAAATTGGAAACTGAGCTCATTTGACAAGTTTGGACAAATTCAATGCAAATTCAAATATTCATTTGAATTCTTTGCACCTTTGACTTCCTTTGGAAAAATGGGCAGCAAGACTTTTCAAAAATTAATGAAACTTTGCCTCCCCACTAATTTGGACCTAAGGAATCCAAATATGCCACTTGATCCTTGTGTTAGCTGCTGCAAACAATAGTTTGGACACAACAGTTTTGAATTCCTCATTGTGTGATCATATGTGTATAAACCCTACTTTGTGAAAGTGAAGACTCTCCCCTCTAATCACTCTTTTGATGGAGGTTACATGCTCTTCACCACATTTCCTAAGGTGTCCACAATGAAAATTGTGGTGTTGTGAGATGAAGAAAAGTTTTTTACAAGTCCCTTCTCTTGGGCTTTTACATCCCTCCCCCCTTAAAAGAATCTCGTCCCGAGATTATAAAATAAGAGATAGCGATGTAATAGGGACTTACCCGTGTTGAGAAGCCATAAACTCCGGGTAATTTGAGCGAAGGAACTCCTCGCTCTCCCACGTCGCTTCTTCGGCGGTGTGGTTGCTCCAGAGTATTTTGTAGAACCACAATGTTCTGCTGCGTGTGGTCCTGGCTTTCTCATCAAGAATTCCCACCGGATATTCATCATAGGTTAAATCCGGTTTCAGCTCGCCGATGTCTTCGGTAGGAACAGCAGCTGTATGCTTCAAGCATTTTCGCAGTTGCGAAACATGGAAAATATCATGGACACCAGCCAGAGATGCTGGTAGCTCCAATCGATACGCTGCTGGTCCACACTTCTTGGTGATAGCGTAGGGTCCAATGAAACGGGGGGCGAGCTTCCCCTTCACACCGAATCGGTGCACGCCCTTCATTGGAGACACGCGGAGGTACACGTGTTCCCCAACGTCAAAGTGCAACGGCCTACGCCTCTTGTCAGCGTAGCTCTTTTGTCGGGATTGAGCGGCCTTCAAATTGGCTTGAATTGTCCGAACGCGCTCCTCGGCGTCGTTCACCACATCAACCCCGAATGTGACCCTTTCACCGGACTCGCACCAATTTAATGGGGTGCGGCATTTACGACCGTAGAGAGCTTCATAGGGTGCCATTTTGATACTCGCCTGATAACCGTTGTTGTACGAGAATTCCGCCAATGGTAGGTGATCATCCCAGTTCCTACCATGGTGGATGGCACACGCTCTCAACATGTCTTCCAGGACTTGATTCACCCTTTCAGTCTGACCATCTGTTTGAGGGTGATAAGCGGAGCTCCTGATCAACTTAGTACCCAATGCAGCGTGTAGCTGCTCCCAAAAGCGAGATACAAATAATGCACCTCGATCTGAGACAATGGTCTTGGGTACCCCGTATAGGCATAGAATCTTCGCTATGTATAGCTCCGCATATTTGCCGGCATTGTAACGTGTATTCACCGGAATGAAGTGAGCCGTCTTGGTTAACCGATCAACGATTACCCATATGGAATCATGCTTGTTGGCTGTTAGGGGTAATCCCACAATGAAATCCATGCTCACATCTTCCCATTTCCATGCCGGGATCTTTAGGGGTTGCAGCAGCCCTGATTTCTTCATATGATCAGCTTTCACTCGTCTACACGTATCGCACTCGGATACGTACTTAGCTACCTCCCGCTTCATCCGCGTCCACCAAAATTTCTTTTTCAAATCTTGGTACATTTTGTTGCTGCCCGGATGAATGGAGTATTTAGACAAGTGAGCTTCATCGAGGATCTTTTTCCTCAACTCCATATCCCGGGGTACGACTATGCGGTCATTGAACCACAGAGTCCCCTCATCATCTTTCCGGAAACATTTAATTTCTCCATTGTCTATCCGTCTCCGGAGATGTGCCATGCCTTTATCCGTTTTCTGAGCTGCAATGATGTCCTCCCTAATAGTAGGGATGAGGGCAAGGTTGTACAGCGATCCATAAGGAACCAAGTATAAACTTGGCTCTTCCTCCTCCACCGGTGTAATGGTGAGGTGATGGACATGTGATTTCCGACTCAGCGCGTCGGCAACCACATTCGCCTTGCCGGGGTGGTAATGGATCTCAATCTCATAATCTTTGATCAGTTCTAACCACCTCCTCTGCCTCATGTTCAGCTCCTTCTGGGTGAAAATGTATTTCAAGCTCTTGTGGTCGGTGTAGAGATGCACCAAGTTCCCCAGGAGATAGTGCCTCCACATTTTCAGCGCCAACACCACGGCAGCAAGTTCAAGATCGTGAGTCGGGTAGTGCTGCTCATGGTTCCGGAGTTGGCGTGAGCCATAAGCGACCACACGTCCTTCCTGCATCAACACGCAGCCAAGCCCAATACCGGACGCGTCACAATACACGTCGAAGGGCTTTGTTGTATCCGGCTGAGCTAACACCGGGGCTGTGGTGAGATGCTTCACCAATGTTCGGAACGCTCCTTCACACGCGGTGTTCCAAACATATTTTGTCCCTTTTTTCAGCAACTCTGTCATCGGCTTAGCGAGCTTGGAGAAGCTTGGAATGAATCTCCGGTAGTATCCCGCTAACCCGAGGAAGCTTCTGACTTCATGGACTGAAGTGGGAGCTTTCCATTTCAACACTTGCTCGATTTTACTTGGGTCAATCGCAATGCCTTCAGCTGAGATGATATGTCCCAAAAATGGCACTTGGCTGATCCAAAATTCGCATTTGCTGAACTTGGCGTAGAGCTTGTGGTCTCGCAATCGTTGAAGAACGATCCGCAAGTGTTCGGCATGTTCAGCTTCGGTCTTGGAATAAACCAAGATGTCGTCGATGAACACTACCACGAACTTGTCCAGCTCCGGCATGAACACCGAGTTCATGAGATACATGAAATGGGCTGGAGCATTTGTGAGACCAAAGGACATGACGAGATATTCGTATAAGCCGTATCTCGTCGAGAATGCCGTCTTCGGGATATCCTCCGCCCGGATCTTGATCTGGTGATATCCAGAGCGAAGGTCCATCTTTGAGAATACACTTGCCCCCACAAGTTGATCAAACAAGATGTCAATACGGGGCAGTGGGTACTTATTCTTGATGGTGACAGCGTTGAGCGGCCGGTAATCCACACACAGCCTCAGGGTCTCATCCTTCTTCTTCACGAACAGCGCTGAGCATCCCCAAGGCGAGGAACTCGGCCTAATGAAACCCTTGCTCAACAAATCATTGAGCTGTTCTTTTAATTCAGCCAGCTCATTTGGAGCCATCTTGTATGGTCTCCGTGATATGGGCGTAGTCCCGGGTGCAAGTTCAATCTTGAACTCGACATCCCGCTCAGGTGGCATGCCCGGAAGATCATCCGGGAACACGTCGGGATACTCCCGGACTACGGGGATGTCTTCTAACTTGAGAACTTCAGCACTATTAATTGCTAAAACTTCCCGGACTGGCATGTCTAACACCATGGAATGCGGACGGTGGAATGGAGAATTTAAGTGAATCGTCCGTGTCCGAGTCTCTAGGACAGCGCCATGGTATTGCAGCCATGACATCCCTAAGATTGCATCAATCTTCTGTCCCATAAGGATTATCAAGGTGGTGGGATATAGCTTCCCACCTAAGCACAGAGGTGCCTTTGGAATCATCATATTAGCTGAAATCTTCCCTCCCGGTGAGCATATCATATAAGTGCAGTCGGTTGGGAAGACTTGCAGTTGATGTTTAGCCACATAGGATGCACTTATAAAGCTGTGGGTTGCACCCGAATCAAATAATATGACTATGGCTTGATGGTTGAGAGTAAACGTACCCGCCAGCACGTTGTCTCCCTCTGGGGCGTCCTCATTGTCGAGGTTGCGGACGCCTCCAGTCCGCTGACCAACCTTCTTCACCGGAGGTCGGCCTCGAGCACCGCCCTGAAACTGGGCTTGCCCGCTGCTCTGCTGCCCCTGGGGACAGTCCTTCGCAAAGTGGCCCGCCTGGCCACACGTGAAGCAGGTGAAACGGGGCGGTCCCCCGCTGATCGGTGGACGGAAACCTAGGGCGCGTTGTGGCGGTGGAAACGCCCGGGGTACCGTCTGCTGCTGCTGCTGTTTTGGTGGTGGCATCGGCGGACGGAACGGAGGTGCCTGGAAGGGACGTCCCCCGAACCGTTGCGGTCGCGCCGGTGGTTGCCACTGCTGCCCGGATGGTGTCCGATACACCATACGGTACTTCTGTGTAGCGCCACTCCCACCGCTGCTAGGTGGAGCGCTACGCTTCCTCTGCTCAGCTGCTAACTCCCGCTGAGCGTCCTCTTGCATGATGGCGGCATTGACTAGATCGTTGAATGTGCCGCGGTTCCATTGTACGAGGTGGGTCTTCATTTCGGGATGTAACCCCCGATAGAAGTGCTCCCTCTTCTTCTCCTCCGTGGAGATGTAGTCTGACGCATACTGCGCCAGATGGTTGAAGGCACGGGAGTAGTCGTGGGCACTCCTCCCGCCCTGCTTCAGTTCCAAAAATTCTTGGAACTTTCTCTTCATTATTCCGGGAGGAATGTGATAGGCGCGGAACGCCTCCCGGAACTCTTGCCATTCCACGGCATGGCCAGCCGGACGTGAGGCGACATAATTCGCCCACCACGCACCAGCGGCACCGTGGAGCTGCTGTGCTGCGAACAGCGTCTTCTGCCGCTCCGTACACTGGAGCAGCCCGAACTTGGACTCGATAGTCCGCAGCCAGTTGTCCGCCTCCAGTGGTTCTTCAGCTTCGGTGAACACTGGAGGGTGCGTACTCATGAAATCCGAGTACGACACTTCGCGGGGCTCACGAGGCCCTCGCTCTTGACGTCCTCCCGCTTGGGACGTATTCTGCACGATCGTGCGGAGCAGGTCGGTCTGCTCCTCACGACCTCCCACCAATGCCGCTATCACATCCGCTAGAGTAAGCGGAGGCGGCGGTGGTGGCTGCTGCTGCGGGGTGCTGTCGTAGGCCGGTGGCTGGGAGTCATCGCCTCCACCTTGGCTAGAGCCACCAACCTCGTGCGTGGTCCTAGTACGAACCATCTGCAACTATACGACATTAAACATCAGTCCCGCAACATTTTGCATGCAGTCCAATAGAACTGGGCGTAAAAACATCATGACAACCAAACATGCAAAATATCTCGTAAGTAGATAATGTAATAACTTTGCACAAGCTACCCCATTACCAGACCAAACACAAGTTAGTTTAATCCAAATTGATGAACCCCCTCTTTGGAAGCTCACCATAACTGGGTTTGGTCTCTACGAGACATTATTATTGCGTTGTCATCACGTATAACACCCTTAGAGTACAACACCCTTCAATAAGTTCAACTGTCATTCTTCTGTCAGAATGACCAGTTTCTACCTATTCCAAGTTTTGATCCGGTTATGGGCATTTTCATGACTCAAGTTGAATACCAAAGTTAAAGTTAACTTCAGTATCTTTCCAACGAGTACTCATTTGCCCCTAGATCAGCTTTGATTAAAAAGTTATGTTAATTCAAAGTTAGCAGAATTTCTGGAAGAATTTTAACAGCACCTCCCTTGGAAGTGGCTGTCTTCAACCCTAATTCTCCCTAATTTCTGTGCTGAAACTTCAGAAACTTTGAATTGCAAAGATGTCACACATCTTCTACTCTTTCTAAGGATGGATTGTATGACAATTTTAGATTTTTCTACTGGGAGTTATATTTGAAAAACAGATCAGTTCAGAGGATGTTTTACTCTGCCCTGATTCTGAATAGTTTACATTCCTCTGGGATTTTAGCCATCTTAAGGCGAGTTTCAGCTCTGGACGTCTACAACAAAGTTGTAGAGTACTTGAATACCTTCCCAGAACTATATAGCACACCTCCCTGGGTTAAAAGACCTGTGAGTTATGCCCTGTTGAAGATCAGCAAACTTGCTGTCCCCAAAACCGAGCACTCTGTTTTTCAGTCTTTTTGGAACTACACTCATCCCTATCTCATTCTTATACCCAACCAGGGTCCTAACTGTTGAACCTATAGATTTTTTTTAATTTTTCGTTATCATTATACTCATGCATATGCCTACAATATCTCGGTACTACGTTCCTTACAAAAGAAAATCCTAACCGGATCATACCGGTATATACGTCTCAAGTGTGGCACTAAACGGTCTCTCGCACACGTTTTCTACACGGATACATACGTGGTTAGTACCTGCAGAAGACCACACAATGATGGTGCACTCAAAGTTTGTTCATTTCAGGCAGTTCCATATCTAAAAGTAAATACAAACGCCCGTATCATTGTCATACGGCCGTCCTTGAGCTAAGTCACGTCTCAAGGCACGTGATCGTGTTTCAACACCACACGACGGGGAACCCGAGTATGTCATGAACGGGTCGTCACGGTTGGGAATGTTATCAACCCAACAGATACCACCTACTGCCCTGCAGGGCACGCCGATGGCAAGCGCTGCGTATGTCCTCCTGGGCTATTTCCAGACGAACACACTCTCGCGTTACTGACCACGCGATGGGGTCTCCACTTACTTGCCTAATGCACGCTAGGGATCAGCGTTTCATATGAACTCAGGGACATGAAGAGTCCAAGAGCTTCATATTGACATCTCACACCGAGCTGTGAGATCAATCCCTGAACCACGTTCCTCGTCAGGGAGAGCTAACCGAAATTGAACCGCTTTCGGTGGCGTTCCTTACCATACTTACCAGAGCGTAGGTGCGTCGTTACATAATTGAAATTCAGAATTATAACACATAAGTTAGTCTTTGCCACTTTAAGTAACTAAGCTAATATAGTCCTTACTTGGGCAACTACCGAATCCTCACCGTATACCTAAGTTTTTCCCATAATGCAGTCCTTTAGTACTGTGCTATCCCCACTGCAGCTCTGATACCAGGCTGTGGCGGACCGGAATCCGCTCATCCAGGATCGCAGAGGGTGGTGCCGCGCGATGCGACACCCGACAGCACACGTCATAAGAACGCAATATATTACATGGGAAAAACAGCTGAAACTGTACAAACAGGTACAAACTTCAGTTACAACTATTGTTCTATTACACAGCGGAAGACTACACTATACAACTCACGCCCGCCTATTTAGCAAAAGTCGGTTGCCCAGCCCTAGGGCAACCCACACTAGCTGCACGTCTCAGCTCAGCGCGGCGTGTACGGCTCCCACTCAGCCGTGGTCCCCGACGGAGGGTAACCCTCGCCGGTGGACTCGTACTCCGAGTCCGTGGGTGGCTCCTCACCTGAAAAACACTTAAGCAGCAACCGTGAGCACAAAGGCTCAGCAAGGCTTAACCGACTCACCTAAGCATGAAACTCTACATGAGGTGTACAATGGACATAGGATAGTAACATTTCAGCAAAACGACACGCCTACAAGTTCATCCTTAGTTCATCTTTTAGCAACAAGTTAACAGTTCATGAAATCTGAAATTTAGTAAGCAGTATTTGGTGGCACACATGTAGCAATACAATTATATCAATCAGCATCATTGAATCAACATATTTCATCCATTAGTCTACGTTACGACGCAGTGAACAAGCGGTACTCGTCACCGCGAGGGACGGCGAATCGACTCGATATACACCTGCAGGGAAAACCCAAAGAGCACGTCACGTACGCCCACCCGTGGAGCTGCACAGCACGCTCACTCGATGTCGTACGGGACAACCTTTCACCCAACAGCCCAAACGTCGAACCGGTCGCACCGAAACGAGCAGGAGGTTCTCCACACGGAGCATCTCTCTATGCCCGTTGGCAGATTTCCACCTTGCTGCCCTCAACCTACACCTATAAATCGGTGTGCTATGCCTCGACGCCCGGAGGTTTAGGCTACATCGGTTTATCGGGGCCCATATATCCGATATGCCTTCGGTACGTTCAATACTTGTTCAGCAGGGCCGCACACGGATCGGTCCTCAATCGACACGGACAGGGCTGCGCACACAAGACTCTCTCTTGCTGCGCCCTAGCCCCTGCCTAGTCTCATTTTCATTACTAAAGTGATCTCACATCACTCAACCGAACCCGTGTGTCCCCAGCCTATCTCGCGAGTAGATTCCAACTACTCGACTTGTACCGAAGTCCTATGACTCATTAAGCATAGCCTGTCTACTCGAGGTCCTTGACACTACCCTCACTCTTTTAGGAAACTTTGGTTATGCAAGTGGGGTTTCATTCATCCGATACCTAATGCACATACATACTTCATATGACACATGTATACAAAGTAAAACTTTTAAAAAGGGTTAATGCAAACCGGGGCTTGCCTTGTTGCTGCTGGTCAGGAGTTAGTTCTTCGTCCGGAAGGAGGAAGTCCAGCACTTCAGGAGTCTCTTCTTCAACGGCTACACGTTAATGAAATACTACATGTTAATTTATATGTAAAAGTGAGTTTAGAGTAAGACTTATACTATTGGTTCTAATAACCAGCCTCTAATATCTGGAACTTTGTTTAAGAATTTAAATATGAACTGGTGTTGGTGGTTTGGCTTGGACTTAATCACATGGTTAAATGCTAAGTGGTTTTCCCCCCTTTTCCACATTAATCCCTTAAGTGGTTAAACAGGACAGGGGTGATCTAGAGCTCCAATGGAGCTGAGAATTTTTGTGTGAGTTCCTTGTCACAAGAAAACTCTCTGGACCAAATCTTTGCACTTTTCATGGAGTGGTTTGCTCAGAATAATTCCCTTGGCAAATCAGCAAGGAAGAATTTATTCTGAGGTAATACCCCTGTTCATGCTCAACTTAATGAACTACAATTTCAATTATAGCTCATTGAGTTTGCCTGAATTTTCCTAACATTTTTGGGGTTAAGAATTGCCCAGAACTGAATTTCCAAGTTTTGGAAATTCTCTGAAAATGTTTCTGCATTCAAATGAACACAGCACCTTCCAATTTGAATTGCTCTGACCAAACCGACTCCAAATGGTCTGAAGCTTTTACAGGGGTTTACTAATGTCCTAAAGAACATCCTGGCAAAATTTGGGGATTTTTGGATGAACCAAACTCCCTCTAAAATTCTTTTGCTGAAAAGCTTTAAAGAATTTTCCAGAGTTAATTAAAGGGTTTCATACAAATTGGGTTCTACATTTGGATAGTACTCTATCAGAGGAATCCAACGAAATTTGTTTCACAATTTTTGGATTCTCCTACCCAAAGTTGTAGCTATTCAAAGTTTGAACTAAAAACTGAAATTCCCCAAAATGTTCAAATACTGGCTGTGGGTCCGGGGACAGGTGTCACGCGTCGGGGCAAGCCACACGAGGCTACAGGTTATTTCCCGCGCCTCCACACCAGATCCCTGCGCCACAGCTGATCAAATATTTGAAAAACCGTCGCTGACGGGCGGGACCCACCGGTCGTCTTCTACCTCCGGCCACCCGCGCCTGCGCGCCGCCGGGCTCGCCGGAGTTCGACGGATTCCGGCCTCCCGGCCATCCCCCGAGCTCTCCCTCGCCGCTAGGGCCTAATTTCCCGTGCTGAACACGATGGAACACTCTTCCCCGGTCGGCGATGGCTCTAACCTAGCTGGCCACGGTGCGGCGGCTCTGGACCGGTTCGGCAACGTCGCCCGGTCACCCTAGCCTGCCCAGACCTCGGTGGAACGGCGCTACAGCACCAGTGGACCAAAGGGATGCTCGACCTAGCCTCAAAACTGCTCGGGACCGGCGGCTAATGGTGTATCACCGTGCACCCGAAACCTCCTCCGCGTTTGAGGTCGGAAATTCTGGATTTCATGCGGTCTACGTGCATATTTCCAGCTAGGGTTGTGAAGGACTACTGATCGCCGGTTAGTGGCGGTCCTGTGTGCAAAGTCTCACGGCCTAAGAACGAGAGGGACGATCGAATTTGGTATTACCGTATCAGAAGGTCGGATGGTGCCCGACGGCGATCTTTTCCCAAATTCGAGCCTAGTAGATCATCTCACGGCTTGAGCCTCGGGGACGAGCATCAGGGGCTACCAGCGCATCCGAGGGTGCTCTAGCTCGGGCCTGAGAAGCTCTGGGTGGGTCTGTCCACGTGAGACCAGCTTCCGTTCTCCGCCGGACAGCTCTGTTTTCTCGGCGTCGTTTGCCGAATTGTGCGCGTCACCGGCTAGGGCCTTTGGGGTTGCGGGGCTGGTGTGGTAGAGCAGGCACAGGCGCTGCTTTTCTGTACTGCCGGTGCGCACAACCGAGGTTTGGTTGAGGCCGGCGATCGGGGAGAAAGGAGTGCGGCGGTGAGCGCCGATTGCTGTTTGCGCGTGGGAAGAACAGCTAGCGCGCGATCAAAGCGAAGATGGCAACGTGCTGCAGCCGGTTTCCGGGATAAGGAGCAGGCCAGCGCGAAATGGGAGCAGGAGGTGGAGCCTCGGTCGACGGGGGCGGCCGCTCGGTGTCGCCCCGGGGTTACACCTCGGTGGAGTGAAGTCCAGAGAGAAACTTAAGTGTTAAGTATACTCATTCCTATGACATGTGGGCCCCACAACTCAGTACCTCTTTTCCTCAAAATATCTCCAAAGTTTGACAATTATCCAACCCAATTGTCTGAAAATTGGAAACTGAGCTCATTTGACAAGTTTGGACAAATTCAATGCAAATTCAAATATTCATTTGAATTCTTTGCACCTTTGACTTCCTTTGGAAAAATGGGCAGCAAGACTTTTCAAAAATTAATGAAACTTTGCCTCCCCACTAATTTGGACCTAAGGAATCCAAATATGCCACTTGATCCTTGTGTTAGCTGCTGCAAACAATAGTTTGGACACAACAGTTTTGAATTCCTCATTGTGTGATCATATGTGTATAAACCCTACTTTGTGAAAGTGAAGACTCTCCCCTCTAATCACTCTTTTGATGGAGGTTACATGCTCTTCACCACATTTCCTAAGGTGTCCACAATGAAAATTGTGGTGTTGTGAGATGAAGAAAAGTTTTTTACAAGTCCCTTCTCTTGGGCTTTTACAGTGCTGGTGTGACAGCTTCAACGGAGGTGGTAAAGAGGCCGTAAGGAGTACAAATCGAAAGTCCCGGTTCAGGTTTTTGGTGGAGCTATAGGTGGCTGAACAAGGAGGGCTACGGTACTGCCAATCAAGTGAAAAAGATGTGCTCAAAAGATAAAAAAAATTGCTGCTATCAAGATTACCACCAACTTGGATATGAAAACTGAAAAATTCAACACCCAACCGTAACACAAAATTCTTCAGAATATTTTCACTTGTGCTCTCTTTTTTTGACTCTTCTTTTTTTTATAACACTAACAGGGGTGCTGATTACAAAAGATATAGGTAAACGGTGGTGACGAGCAACTGGAAGAACACAAACACAAGATAACAGTACCGTCAAAAGGGCTATAGATATTTTTTTAGGCTTTGGACTATAGGACAAACAAATATATGTAAAAGATAAACACAGGGATGAATATGTGGATGGTGAAAACTGTAACAGATTGAAAAAGGGTGGGAGGGTGGGTGATAAAAAAAATTAACCTACCGTGACAACGATAGCTCTGATTACCATATGATATTCACCGAAATTGGTTCGGCGAAGGGTGGCCCGATCTTCACGACAGGAGGCTCAAGAACAAGATAACTTGCTGTTGAAAGAGCGCGGATAACTGGCTTTATACCTGACCAAGGTTGGATGCGACCAAGCGACGGGGAGAGACACCGAAACCGCGAAGACTTCGACTCGATCTCCGTACGACCGCAGAACCACAACCGGAGCTAATCCACACAAGATGGGCAACCATACTGGAACCCGCAGAGCACGAATTAGTGGATCTCAGAGAGATCTCTCCACATGTTCAAGAAGAACAAGGAAGAACAAGGGTTGAGTAAGACACTCAAGCAGCTCGGCTGCAAATATCACTGGATTAATCTTAATTCATCAAAAAGTGTTCCTTGGCTTACAAAAAGAGCGGTATTTATGCCAACAACTAGTCAAAAATAGATGTGAACTGAAAAAGCCACGTGGGAAGGTGGAAGGCCAACTGGCTTGATCATTCATGCAGTGGTCATCAATATCCCGCATGTCTTCTGGCCTTTTGAGTGGTCTTCAATGTTTTAATCATAACTCGACCTAGGGACATCAAAAAGACACGGGACCAGATGCGTTGGAAAGCTAATTCGATAACCTTTCACACCATGTGTAGCATGCTTCACGAAATATTGTAGAGTGATACAGTTTCTCACGGAAACTTGGATATCAGGCTGACTATTGATCTTCTGAACAGTCTGCACCAAAAGCATTCGGCTGCCAAGCTGGGAGCTCTAAAGCACTCGGAACTTAGTGGCATTAGAAAGTTGACTTCAACACCTTTCCAACAAGTACTCATGGACCTTCACAGCTTCTATGAATCAAGAGATATAACTGTTTCTTCATGACAGTTCTGCCAGGCCAAACTGGTTCGACGTAGTTCTCCTCTCTGGTTCAGTCTCGGCGTGTCCTTGTCATCCTCCTTGGTGAACCTGAGTAATAGAAACATGTACGATTTAGGAAGTATATAATTCTCATTAATAAATGGAATTTCACAAAGTAGCGCGTGCACCTCTTGTTGTAGCTGTTTAGCTCGGCTACGAGTAATTGGTCCATCGAAGACATGAGCTGGTGCAGCTTGACTTGATGATTGTTCTATCTTTCTTGATGTAGTCGGTATACTTGATGGTGTGGTCAGCGTGGGCATATCAATCTCCCTATATCTCCGTTGATTGAGTGGTCTCTCAAAAAATGGTGCCGGATGTCGATGTGTTTGGTCCTAGAGTGCTCAACGGGGTTATGGGCCATTTTTATGGCAGTCTCATTGCCACATAGGAGTGGAATATGGTTCATATTGTAACCATAATCACTTAGGGTTTGTCACATCCAAATAAGTTGTGCACAACAACTCCCGGCTGCAACATACTCCGCTTCGGCTGTGGATAGGGCAACGGAATTTTTCTTTTTAGATGACCACGACCCTAGGGACCTACCCAAGAATTGGCAAGTCTTGGAGGTACCTTTTCTATCCACCTTGCATCTGGCATAATCCGCATCGGAGTATAGATGAGGTTAAATTTAGACCCTTTATGATACCAATGCCCTGGGTTAGGCGTATGAACTAAATATCGTAGGATTCTCTTTACGGCGTTCAAGTGACACTCCTTCGGAGCAGCTTGAAACCTTGCACACATGCATACCCTCAACATAATTTCGGGCCTAGATCCACAAAGATATAATAAAGACCCAATCATAGAACAATATACCTTTGGTCTACACTTTGACCATCTTCAATGAGGTCGAGATGTCCATTGGTTCCCATTGGAGTTTTGATGGGCTTGGCTTTGTCCATGTTGAGCTTTTTGAGGATGTCTTGTGTATACTTCGTTTGGCAAGTGAATGTATCCTCTTTAAGTTGCTTCACTTGAAAACCTAAAAAGAACTTTAATTCTTCCATCATGGACATTTCAAATCTGTCCATCATGATTTTACTAAGACCATCACAAAACAACTTATTAGTAGAACCAAATATAATACCATCGACATATATTTGGCAAACAAATAAATCATCATCGAAGTGTTTTGTGAATAATGTGTAATCAACTTTTCCTATCCTAAAACTATTTTCAATGAGAAAATCTCTAAGGCACTCATACCAAACTCTAGGAGCTTGTTTGAGATCACAGAGAGCCTTACGGAGCGTGTACACATGGTTAGGAAACTCTTGGTCTTCGAACCCAGGTGGTTGCTCCACATGTATCTCATTCTTGATTGGACCATTGAGGAATGCACTTTTTATGTCCATTTGGCACAACTTGAAATTATGGTGAGTAGCATAGGATAATAATATTCAAATTGATTCAAGCCTAGCTACAGGATCAAAAGTTCCATTGAAATCCAAACCTTCGACTTGTGAGTACCCCTTGGCTAGAAGTCACGCTTTATTTCTTGTCACCACCTCATGTTCATCTTGTTTGTTGCGGAAAACCCATTTGGTGCTCACAACATTTGCATTTGGTCGCTCCATAAGTTCTCATACTTGATTCCCCTTGAAGTTGTTGAGTTCCTCTTGCATTGCCATTACCTGATCTGAATCTCGTAGTACATCTTCAACCCTAAATGTTTCCAAGGAAGGGGCAAACGAGTAATGTTCATAGAAATTAGCAATGCGAGATTGAGTAGTTACCCTCACTAGAGATGTCTCCAAGGATGTTGTCGACGGGATGATCCCGTTGTACACTTTGGTTTACTCTTTGGTGGGGGACTTGGGTTCTTGTGTCAACTTCTTCCTCTTCTTCATTCTCCCCTTGGTCATTGCCTCCATTTTGATTTTTGATCATCTCGATCTTGTTGAGATTGATCTAGCAAGTCTTGCGCTTGATCTTGTGTGGGTGGCTCCGGTTGCGATGATGTTGGTTCACTTAGATCTTGAGGCTTCTCTTTAGGTTGAACATCTCCAAGTGCCATTCTTCCCAAAACATTCCATGGGGCTTCTTCTTCATCTACCACATGACGATCAACTTGTCCCACTTGGAAGCCATTAGTCTCATCAAACACTACGTCACACGCAACTTCAACAATCCTGGAGGTTTTCTTGAAGACACGGTAAGCGTAAGTGTTTGAGTCATAACCAAGCAAGAAACCTTCATCGAATTTTGCAGCAAACTTTGATGTCCTAGGCTTCTTGTTGAGAATATAACATTTTCTTCCGAAAATCTAAAGTAATAAATATTTGGCTTGTTACCGCTGAGAAGCTCATATGGAGTCTTCTTTAGGAGTTGATTAAGATATAGCTAGTTTGTGGTGTGTCACGCGGTGTTGACCGCTTTCGCCCAAAATCTATCCGAAGTCTTGTACTCATCGAGTATGGTCCTCGCTATCTCAATGAGTGTTCGATTCTTCCTTTCATCTACCCCATTTAGTTCGAGGGGGTAGGGGGCAGAAAAGTCATGCTTGATTCCTTCTTCTTCCAGGAACTCTTCAACTTAGGTATTATTAAATTCAGTGCCGTCGTCACTCCTTATCTTATTAATTCTCAAGGAGAACTTGTTTTGAGCTCTCCTCAATAATTTATTGAGAACCCCTTGTGTTTCTCCTTTATCATGCAAGAAAATAACCAAGTGAATTTAGAAAAACCAGCTACATCTACTAAACCGTATTTGTTACTGTTGGTATCTCTTACGTCTAATTCATCCTAGCAATGGATGCCAGCAATGCTTATGACTATTAGGCTAACCTAGGGCCAAAGCAATATGAGTTCGGCAAGTACATGAAAGATACCGCTGTAGCATTTCACCCAAGAGTATTCTCTAGGGTATTGTATTTCTCAAAGGAAGGTGAAGTGCGGCAAGATGATGGATAGGATAAGGTGTTCTAGTAGGAAACCAAGGAGTATGGATACAAAGGATAGTAATGGGGTCGTTTGACACACACTGGGCAATCTACTCTAAATATAAGATAGTCCTAGTAGGGGTTAAACTAAGGTAAGGAGTTATTCCTAATGTGCTTGTAATATACATATGCATAGCCTAGTAGTGTACATATGGGTATGCTAGTAGTGAATACTAGTTCTTAGTGGTCCAACACATCGAGCACAGGCTTACCCTTGGTAATACCAGAGCAACTCCTGCCAAGAGCCTTTGACATAGCCGAACGTGGGGGATTACGATGGACGGACAGGGTTGTCACCATCTGCTGCCTACCCCTACAATCCATGGGTCTACGAGACATCTAACGCTACTTAACTATCCAAGCACCACGCTTGCATTCTAAGTAAATACCTTAGGAGCTGCAGTACAATTACCATCCTAAGGCAATGACTAACCTAAACATCGTTGAACCAATGCTAGGACCAAGCACTATATTACTCATACTAATATATTCATATAATACCTAATTAGACAATAGTGGAGGCCTATGGTGTTTATGATAACATAATAACAAGGTTATTATACTATCATAATAACAACAACTAAACCTACCACATGCATGGATTCCACAATCAAACAAGAAATGTTTCATCCAAACATATGAATGAAAGAAGACTAATATTATAAATAAGAATAAAGTCGCAAATACAAGAAAAGATACAAGAGCCATACCTTTCCCAGCTTCGACTTGGGAACTAAATGCTCGTTCCTATGGTCTAAACTCCACTAAGGACTTGGATAGAGTGTATATACAAGGGAGTATTACTCAAGTGGTGTGTGTGAGAAGTGAGGGATATGGGGGTCCTATTTATACATGAGTTGAGGTCGGTTCCCGCTAGAATATGCGCGCGAATCAACTAGAACCGACTTTAGGGAGCCACAGGGAGTCGACATGTGGAGGATGACCGAGTTTGGGGGCAGGAAAAGGTCGGCCGAACCCCTGGTTTGGCCGCCCTAGGGGGCCCCAACATCGGTGTGTTTCCTCTAGGTGGCTTCCAGGTGGGCCTTCAGGTGTTTACTAGGTGATACGCCGTTGGAATCCCTCGGATACTCCTGTAAGTGGGCCATTTGATCCATGGACTGCCACATGTCATCCTCTGGTTGGATAGAAGTGTATATTTTATGATTGCTCCCCTAAATCCTCCTCAATTCTGCATATATTCCCTGCATGAACAATTCTTTTCAGGTACAAGTGGTACTACATAATTTTCAAGGGTAATGCGTGCAAGAAATGTTTATTCCTTCACATAATTGAGTAATATTGACGGTCAAAATTAGTACTTAATGACCATCAACAGTTACAGCGAATGCTTATGTAGGCGATTGGGCCAAAGAGGTCCATATGTAGTAGCTCCAACAATCTTGTAGTTGTGATCACAATCTTGGCGTGATGTGGTGCTCCAACTTTCTTTCCGGCTTGACATGCGCTACATGGCTCGTCCTTCTCAAATACAACATTCTTCAAGCCTCGGACGTGATCCCCTTTAAGAAGTTTTGCAGATTCCTCATAGCAACATGAGCTAGCCGTCTATGCCACAGCCACCCCATGTTGGTCTTTGCAATCAAGCATGTGTCAAGTTTGGCTTCATCTGTGGTGAAATCTACAAGGTAAAGCTTGCCCTTTAACATACCCTTGAAAGCAATCAAGTCATCACTTCTTCTAGAAACGATCACACCCTCGTTAGTAAAAAAACAATTATAACCTTTATCACATAATTGAGATATGGACAAAAGGTTATAATCTAAGGAATCAACATGTAAAACTTGAGAAAGACTATGTTTAGAGGATATCGCTATTTTACCTGCCCCGAGCACTCTTCCTTGACTATTATATCCAAAGTATATTCCTTCACTTGGATGCTCATTATCTTCATCAACATTTTTCTCTCTCTGGTCATGTGGTTGGTGCATCCACTATCAAGCACCCATTTGGATAAGCCGGAGGAGTACACCGACAAAATAGAGTTATGCCTTGGTTTTAGGTACCCAAGCTTGCTTTTGTCCTATGATGTTAGTTATAAGACACTTGGGCACCCACACACAAGATTTTGGACTCTTTTGGAGTGGCCCAACATACTTCGCATAGATACAACCACTTGTTTTTCATGAGCACATACGAAGCATTAAAATCATGAAACATAATTTTAGATCCATTTTTAGCTTTTTCATGTGGGGAAGGAACATTTCTATTTTTCTCACTTGATGTGAGCCCTCCTTGATAAAAACAATCCATTCCTTGTTACTCTTGAGGTTTCTTGCGTTTCGCTTTTCACCTCTAGAATATCCAAGGCCACCATTGACATTAGGAGATATAGGAACCGAATATGCACTTGGTGCATACTTGATTTTCTCATTGTCTAAAATGCCACATTTAGGTGAATTTTTGCTTTGTGCCACCTTAAGCTCACTTTTTAGGTCGAGAACTAAATTAGCACAATTGCATGTTTTAATTGGGATGGACTCAACATTTGAGGAAGGTGAGCTCTTAAAGGAGGAAGGAGCACTTAGCTTGAGTGATTCAACTTGCACTTTAAGGGTCTTGTTAACATTGGTCAAGTTTAAAAGTTCATCCTTGAGTACAGTGTTTTAATCTTCAAGATTTGAGCAGGTTTCCTAGCTCAAAGCAAGCTCAAGCTCAAGCGCCTCTATCTTCTCCATTTCGAGCTCAAGAATCTTTTCAACCTAAAGATTTCTCTCCTTTTGAAGGATGAGCATATATTCTTGTTGGTTAATAAGTTCTTCCTTGTCAAATATCTTGTCCGACAAATTTTTCATTTTAGCTAGTGCACTTTTACTTAAGTCCTTAAGCATGTGTTCATTTTCACTACCGCTATCAAATTCATCATCAATTAAGGAATGTAAAGAGGAGGATCTAGATTGAACCTTTTTCTTGCCTTCATTGGCCATAAGGCAAGTGTGGTTTGAGTCCTTCTATCCTCTCAAGTTTGGAGAGAGAGTGATCTTCATTGAAGGTTTTTTGATGGCAATACTTGCCACCCCATCTTCATCTTTGGAAGAGGACTCATCGTTTGAGTCCCACTCCTTGCCGAGGTGTGCTTGGCCAACTTCCTTCTTCTTCTTGAACATCTTATTTTCATGTGGCTTTGCTTCCTTCTTCCTTTTCTTGTTTTCTTCATATGGGCAATCAGCCATGAAGTGTACAAAATCAAAATTGTAGTAATATCGTCAATCCCTGGATTTCCCTTTGTCCTTGTTGTTACCCTCAGTGTAATTGTCGCCTCTTCTCCTCCACATCATTCTTTTGAACTTTTTGATGAAGAGGACCATTTTTTGTCATCCATGTCGGTGCTCACATCGTCACTATCTTATTCTTCTTGCACCTCATGTGTTTCTTTTCCTCTTGGCTTGCATGTTACCTTGAGAGCGACCTCCTTCTTCTTGGATGAAGTAAGCTTGGCAAGATTCTTCACATATTGTGCTTCCTTCTCCATCATCTCATGTTTGATGATCTTGCCTAGAAGCCCATTCGGAGTAATTTTGTGGAACCCTGGGCTTTCTCGGATCATGGAGCACAAGGTGACATTGATTCCATATGCTCTACTCTTGTTGATAAAGACCTTCAACCGATTGTACATCTATCACACCCGGTTTTTCCGAAGAACAACCAAGTGAATATCACATGTATGCCAGGATCATTTTCTCATACATGTGATGACAAATAGTGAAGCATCATTTATTACAAGCCAGGTGTCAAATATAAGTAAGTCTTACATAGTAAATGTCTCGATGGACAATAATAAGTTCATCACAAGTAAATAAACTAGCAGCGGAATATTATTCTTTAGGGCTCCATCACAGGCGTTGCCCGGGGGTCTCCATGAACCTAGAAATCTTCTTCGGGTCCAAAGTCTTGGTCATTATACACCACCTCATTGTCTTGACCTGAGCAGCAATATAAACCAACAAATATGCAAGGTTGAGTACCAAAGGTACTTAGCAAGTGTGGGAAAATTATATCATGCATGGCTAGAACAAGGAGAGGTTGAACTCATGGTTAAAGCACTATGCAATTAATTCCTATCACCTTAGCTTTTTAAGCACCTACATTACTACATAGATGAAATGGTCCCAAGCTCCCATACCCTCTTCATAATCAAATAACCATAACATCATTTCCGATGTTAAGCTCCCCGCTTAACATTCTCAACTTCCAAAACCATCAATCCTCTAATCGTGAATAAGTCCAAGCCGCTCTTGATCGTGAGCACGGCTGTCATGACAGTTTTGACTCTGCAGAGTTTGTACCACTATACCCACATGTAGTGATTTCATCCCCCGTTGCCGGGTGGACTAAAAGAACCTCTATTATGCCAGTGGCTACGAACCACATTCACACTTCCCAGGTGTGTAGCCAGGAGATCACTACGAATCCTTTACAAAGGGATTCCCGACGAGCGTGGGCCCACTGAGGTTTCACCCCTAACAGCATACAAGAGGCTCCAATCCCGCTGCAGTGGCCCCCTCTTGAGCCTTGCGGTTCATATGGTAGTCCAGCTGACACCTATTCCCCGCACCATCCAACACACCCATACTACGCCGGGGATACACCTAATTAATTGGCCAAGCTGCCCCATCTTAGCATGTGGTTGGCACTGTAAAGCCAGGTTACATGCTCCATGAACCGGTCCTTAGGATCCAGGCAAGTACTAAACACAAACCCGAGTCTCGTGCACCCAGCACACAACCAAAACATCCAACTTGCCTTGATCCCTACCTCTACATAACTCATAATATCTCATTCAAGAGTATGGTAAAAATAAATTGATGATCTCATATCCCAAATATCCCATTCTAAGCATGGCTAAGCATATGCATAATAATAAATGACATGATAAAATAAATCCCAACCCAAGCTACAAGGAAACAAGGTGACGCAATTCTAGGGAAACTTCCTAGCATGGGTTTCATATTTAACTTGACAATGCAAATAATTCTATCTACACATCCTAGCATAGGATCAAAGTGGTCAAGGACACTTGCCTCCCTCTTGCTGCTCTTGAAATGGGTAGTCCTGGTCTTGGAAAGGAATAACTTGCTCTTGAGCAGGTTCTACATCATACCATCACACATAGCAAAAGAAAAACAACAATCATAAGACATAGTTCACACTTCTACTTCATACAAACCACACATTCACATTTATGAAAGTTCTTTACCATTATATGTGTTGTGGTTACTTTATGTGTGTTGAGTTGTGGCTGGCATGCACTTTTAACCATGTGTATATGATTCCTACTTTTGTGTCCACATTTATACTTACATACTATATATATGAGTTTCCAATAAATTTCTTATATTCAACTACTACACCTTTTCACTACCAAGTGTGTATGAAAATTATTTTTCTTCCCCATATGTGCCTTCATAATTTCTACCAACCCTAAACTGAACTCTTTGGATTTTAAAAACTCCATTTATGATTTACTAGTTGCTATATTTTCAGATTTATATTCCTATGCATAATTGTGTATTTTATTATGAAAATAGTAATACACATAATCTAAACAGAATAGGTTCTGGTCCTAAATAGTTTAATAACATATTTTGACCTTTGCCTCTGATGTAAACTATTTCATAATTATTTTCCCTATTTTCTAAAACTATTTATTTCTTAAAAATGTGTCCCTAATTGTGAATAATAAATTAAACAGATTCAATTCAGTCCAAAATATGTTTTTATCTCACTCCAAAAATTCCTAAACACTGAGAAAGTCTTTAACTTAATTTTGACAATATGTTTGTCCCACTTTTTAATATTTAAACACTAGTTACATATTCAATTTCCTAAATTAAATACTAAACAGGGCTAAAAAAAATAAACTCACCCCACTACAGGGTCTATAATATTATTTTCAAAATTTCCAGGGGTCTAGCTACACTTATCAGAGGTGTTTTTCCTAATTTTTATTAAGTCCAGGGGCTAAAACTGATTTTTAAATGAATTTACATGATTTTCTGGAGTTCCAGGGGCTAGATCAGAAATTTCCGGGGCTAGCTCTTATTTCCCGAGAACCCCAGGGGGTAGCACATAAGATTTCCAATCTTTATAACGCGGGGCTGACGTGGACCGTCCGATTTTAAACCGACGGCCGAGATTATAACATCGAACCGGTACGCGGGGGTTTAAACCCTACCGTGCGATTTAAAATAAACGG
Source organism: Neostapfia colusana (assembly GCA_030760725.1). Taxonomy (NCBI): domain Eukaryota; kingdom Viridiplantae; phylum Streptophyta; class Magnoliopsida; order Poales; family Poaceae; genus Neostapfia; species Neostapfia colusana. Next base: position 93,039,675 of record JASWHV010000007.1, on the reverse strand, counting down.
CGCACAAGCGGCCATGTCGCTCTGATCGAGCGCGGGCGGCGCTGCCGGCGGCGCACGGCGGCGGGAAGCGGCGATCTCGCCGGAAACTTTCGGATCCTCGAGAATTCTGCCTAGAACTGTGATCTTATGGCATAGATCGGTAGAGGGGAGGTCGGGGATCTCACCTCGGGGGTTTTCTTGAGCTCGGAGGTCTTGGAAGGTGATCGGCGGCGAGGTCCGAGGCAAAACCACGGCGAAGCTCGTCGGCGCTGTGTTTACACCGCAAGTCACCGAGTTTTCTGCACCTGCAAGGTTCCCCGGAGGCGGTGGATCAAGACCAGCGAGTTAGATCGGAGTTTCCGAGCTTAGATCGGCCGGAATTCACCGGAGAAGTCTCGGTTCTCACTGGAGTAAAAATCGGCGATCGCGTGGGAAAAACAGAACGGGGCCGGGGTTTTTAAAGACGGGAGAGGGCGGCGGGGTGGTTTAGATCATGTCCGTTTCCTCCTCGAGCGAAATTCGGCTGTGATCCGCAGCAGTTCCGATCGGTTTGGATTCGGTGAGAGAGAGTCCGGCGCGGCGCGAGGTGGAAGACGAAGCCCGGGTGGGTCCCGCCTGTCAACGTGAGAAAACGCGGGCGCGTGGATGCGGGCTGGCGCGGGGTAAGTTGGGCCGGCTGGTGGGTTTCGGCCCACTGGCCGGTTTTTTTCTGTTTTCTCTTTTTCTTTTTCCATTTCTTTTCTGATTTGAGTTTAATTTGAATTCCAGTTTGAATTTGAATTTTTGCAAAACATGCCACACGTCCAAAAATTTTTAAATTCCCCTCTTAACATGATTTAAGGTTTTGAATCAAAATTTTTGGGGTGTTACAACATCTCTTGATGAGTTTCACCATCCTTGATGAAAAACCTCCCTAGCTCCCCTTCAATCATCTCAATTTTAGCTTCTCGGACTGATCGATTTCCTTTATGCGCTGTCTTGAGGGTGTCTCATATGTCCTTAGCTACTTCTAGTCCATCGACTTTGTTGAACTCCTCCTAGCTCAAGGATGAGGTGATGATCATGGTAGCTTGTGCGTTGTGGTGGATTGCTTGTGCTTGCTCTGGAGTGAGTTCCTCGTCAATGTCAGGAATATTTAAACCTATGCACACAATATGCCAAAGACTTGGGTTTAAAGAAAGGAGATGCATCTTCATATTATACTTCCACATAGTATAATCATTTCCATAAAAATGTGGAGGATTCTCCATGGGAATGGAAAGATAATGATCATTGAAATTAAGATGTTCATAATTGAAAGGATATCGGGAGTAGTCTTGATGACCACTCCCCATTGGATCGTCTTCACCCTTCTTCTTGTCCTTTTGATCCACAAGCTTGTTCCTAAGGAGTGCCTTGAGTTGGCGAACATCTTCATCATTGTTTTCATTGTCTCTCAACATGTCGAGCATTTTGGTTGTGTCATGAGATCTATCATCGGTGGGCTTCCCCGGAATTGAGTTTCCTTCTGGTCGGCCATCGTATCTCTGAGCGGTTAGTCTCTTGGTGGAGAGTTTGGCTCTGATACCAATTGAATGTAGCCTAGAAGGGGATGTATAGGCTTTTTGAATTTCTAAAATACTTAATTTAAACATGTCAAATTCCAGAGACCAGACTAGTCCGGTATGAGCGCAAACTAGTCTGGGGTTAGTCAAAGAATGTTAAAAGGTAAATATTTTTATCTTTTCCTTCGTTTTTGTTTTAGCAGAAGATAGTAAACTATGCTAGTAACTTAAGCACGTATGTAGGAACATAACTTAACAAATAGATCATAAGAGTAAGGTAGATTTCAACTATGAACGAGATGTGCCCTAACATGCAAGTGTGATGAATAACTTAAAATGAAGAAGACAAGGACACAAGTTTATCCTGAGGCTTAATCCCGTGAAAGGGATCTACGTCCTCATTAAGGAGGCCACAAAGGGTTGGGTCTTCTCCAACCCTTCCCTCGCAAAGTTACCACAAAGGCTAACTTGGTTCTTCACTATAACAAAAGGTAACTACAATGTTTTGGGGGCATTCTCACAAGTTGAGAGCTCCCACAAGATTACAAACAAAACCGAGATCAACTCACACGAAGAGTTACACAAATAAGAGCAATAGTGTGCGAGAGATCAAACCAAGAGCTCAATTGCGATTAGAACATTACTTTCCCTTTCCCAATACCCAAATCCCCAAGAATTCACTCTTGGGGCTTTAGATTGTATGGAGAGGAGTGTTTTTGAGCTCTTGGAGGCAGTGGCGCCGCTACGGTTCAAGATGGGTACGAATAGAGTCGGAGATCTCCTTTTTATAGAAGTCCCAATATGTTACCGTTGGGATCATAGATGTCCGCACTAGTCTGGTCCGGTGAAGTGTTTTGTTCCATGTTATGTCCCATCGCCTTTGAAGTTTAGAATGAACTAAACCTTAAAATCATGGACTAGTCCGCATAGGGACCGGACTAGTCCAATGTGGAATAGTGAAGTAAAACGGACTAGTCCGTATGAATTCGAACAAGTCCAATGTCATACAGAGAAGGCTTGTCTGTAGAAAAATGGACTAGTCTATGAACAACGAACTAGTCCGATATGACATCGGACTAGTTCGGTATGACATCGGACTATAGAGAGTGTTTGTCTGGAGAAAAACGGACTAGTCTGTGAAAAGAGGACTAGTCTGGTATGAAATCGGACTAGTCCGATGTCATACAGGGAGTGCTTCTCCTGGAATATCAGATACGTCTATGGTGGTCGGACTAGTCCGTTGTAGTCTAGACTATTCCGTAGTTAGGACTTGGTGCTGTGGTATGCTTTTCACTCATCCTCCCTGCACGACAGTTGAGCTCTTGAGGGATGTATCTCACACACATTCTATACATAAATAATTAGACTAAGTATCCTCCTTCAACTAAGTCTTTTCCATCAAAATTCTTATTTTTCCTTTTTTTATGTTTTTCATCTTTTTGCATTGATACCTGCCCTCAATTCAAACAATTTTATTATAACTTTACTTGTTTGTCATCAATCATCCAAAACCCACATGGGGGTGCCTAAATGCACTTACAAGTACTGGCTTGTGCGCTGCGTCGGCACGTAGTAACAATTTCAATTAAATGAATTCTGCTCTTGTATTCCTGCTCATATTAAGTTGTACTTCAACATGGATGCAATAGTTATTGGAACGACTAAAGTTATGTTTTAGGAACCATGAATATATTGTTTAAAAGTTGCAAGCTAAGGATATATTTAGCTAAGCTGCTGCTGCTATGAAACTTGTTTATCCAAATATTACCTCCCATGTCGTTGTTCCTAGCTGTCTCAGAGACGGTTAAGACTTGCTGAGCTTTTGAGCTCAGGGTTTGCTTGTACCCTGTTCTTCAGGTACTTGTTGCTACTAATCTTGAGGCAGGTTTTCTCTGTGAGTATTTCCCCATGTGGGTGAATGCTCAATGAAGACCCGCAGGCCGCTGCTGTAATGTTGTGTGTTGCTAGTGTAGAATAACCACGGGTTGGATATTTCTACATGAGCTTGAATAGGATCGAGAGTATGATTTTAGCAAATCATTCCGCTGCCGTAATATTTTCCACTGCTAAACATATTCCATTGTAAACGACTCTGATGTAAGAAAATGGACACACTTATGTTGTATTTTTGCTCTATGATGTGGTGTTATCTGGTGTCGTCTAATACGGCACCACCCAATACGATGCCTAGAGTGTGGGATGCCCCCGTCCCCACAAAATACAACAATATGTATCATGCTTTCAAGTTTATTAATAGTTGAGTCAGTGGATCATGGCTTGCTTTAACTGAAATTATATTTGATCTCTAGCATGGCTTATACCACTTTATGTATTTTATTGGTGTGATAGTAGTAGTTACTTGATACTACGACTTGGATGAGCCTTGCTCTATATGTATATGTCATATTATGCTCATAATAGATCCAAGTTTTCTCTTTTGTATCTTGATGGATACATTGTAAAATTTGGAGAAATTTGTTCATACATTGCACATTCAGAAGTGCTTTACACATTCTACCCAGAGGGAGAATTTGTTAATAAAGAGAGTTTCTTCACAAGAAGGAGAATTTTTTGTCAAAACTTTTTCATGAAATGTGAACAAGCCAATAATTGGTTTAGCTGGTGTCGCCAATGCATTTATCAAGAGGGAGACCGTGAGACCTATGTGCTAAATACATTGGCAAAGGAGTGCTAAAATGAGGCTTATTGTAAAGTTTTGGGTATACATCGCATGGTTTGACGTATAGGCTTGTGTGAGTGAACATAGGACGTGTGGAATGACTGTATTGCTTATGAAATGAGTTGTTAATGTGTTTTGTCGAGGGCGGCGCGGAGCACCCGTTCACTCACGGGGCCGTGCCGCTCGCTCGAGGACCACGTCGGGTGTTGCCGTGCGATGCGGCACCCATCAGCTCACGGGTCGAGGACAACATCATATTACACAAAGCGTTTTGCGGAAGCGTAAAAGAGTCCTTTACAAATACTTAACTCAAATATTACTACAGCGGAAGACTACAACTCTCATGACTCATTTCTAGCTTAGCATCAAAGAAACAGTCCAGCCCGCGGACGTTTCTTACTAGCAACACGAAGAACAAACGCAGTGGCGAGAATGCTCTTGAGTAACCACTCGGAGGTTTCCGAGTCTCATCGGCATCCCTTCTCATAAGCATAAAGTCAATACCTGCAAAATAACTCGGATAGCATCCATGAGGATAACGCTCAGCAAGACTTAACCGTCAACCCTAGTCATGAAACTCTACATGAGAGTATAACATACAGTGGGATAGCATAATGCATAAAGAACTCGCCTAAAAGTGAATCCTTACTTTCAGTTATTATTTGCAGCAAATTAAAATAAACTTGGGCACGCCACATCGGGAGTCCACAATCAAACAAGAAACGTTTCCCCCGATGTAATTTGCTCACGGTGGAAATGAATTGAGTTTGCTCTAACTATACATAAAAGATCCATCATAAAGCTAGTATGAAACTTCAAACCATAATGATTAGTTCCTTTCTCATGCAAGTTCTTACTACGTCACGACTGTGAGAACAAGTATGCTCGGTCCTTTTCCGCGAGCGACAGTGATTCGAATCAATAACACCCAGACTACACGACACGTACGCCCATACTCGACGTTGCCTACAGCAACCATCACTGACGTCATACGTGGAAGCCTTTCCCCCATGTCACCCACGTTGAATCGATCAAATCGCCCCGTACAGTAGCCACTCTCATGGTGCACCTACCGACATGATATGTCATGAGAATGTTAACTACATACTGCACACTGGCCCTCTCACCTGCGGCGACCCAAAAAGGCTCAACGCAAGCTGCCCGAGGTACATCGGTTTATTGGGTCCCATATAGCCAGCATGAGTCCGGTACACAACTCAAACTTGCTCAACAGGGCTGCATACGGATTGGTCCTTGACCGACACGGACAGGTCTATAGCACCCAGGCACCAATGTCCTGCTGCCCCTACAACCTACTGGTCTCAACTTTAACATTTCAACAATTTTCTGAACCAATCCCGTATGCCCCTGTTGTTCCTGATCATGCGAGTAGCATCTCACCACTCGACTTCTACCAAACCTTACTTAAGCATGGTAGTTCTACACGATAAAAGACAACTATCCAATACTCCATGGGTTCATTTGGTCATGCAAGAGGAGTATCAAAGCAACTAGACCTAATGCTCATTTCATATCTTAACCGAAAGAGTGAATACAAAGTAAAAACTTAAAAGCTGTTAAATGCAAACCGTAGATTGCCTGTTTTACAGGGTAGTAGTGTATATAAGCAGTTAGTGATCCTTTCTGATCAATCCCTTGATCCTCCGGAGTCTGATCCAACTTTAATAAATCACTCCATCGAATCCCCTTTGTTGTGAATCCTATCGACATGTATATGCACAAGTTTTACAATGCAGTTCAAAGTGTTAAAGACTTGATTTCTTAAGAACAAGGCTGTGTGGAAATGCCAATAATGGCTTGGTTTGCCTTTGTTGTGCAAAGAAACATGAATGAATAGATTTGTCTTAGTGTTTTAGTTTTACACTAACTAACTTTCCTAATGAACATAAGAGATGAGCTGGAATGATTTGAATGCAACTGAAGAACAAGAACTCTAATGGCTTCAAAACTTTTACAGCATGTTCTTACCTAGGGATTTAGCTTGCCAAATTGCAGCTAAAGTGAGAAGAATATGTGTCTACCATAATTCCCACAAGAGTCACTACAACAATACGATATATTTTTGTGGGCCAAGAACCCACGAAAATAAGGTCCAAACCCACGAAAATAATTATTTTCGTGGGTTTGGATCTTATTTTCGTGGGTTTTTAGCCCACGAAACTAAGCCGATGAAAATAAACATATTTTATGGGTGGCTCACGAAAATAAATATATTTTCGTCGGCCTTTCTAAGCTCACGAAAATAAATGTATTTTCGTGGGCCAGAAAACCCATGAAATTAAACAAAACTATTTTCGTGGGCCAGGGTTAAACCCATGAAAATAATTCCCATTATTTTCGTGGGTTACTGCAAACCCACGAAAATAATAAGGCACTATTTTCGTGGGCCATGGGTAAACCCATGAAAATAATGCCCATTATTTTCATGGGTCACTGCAAACCCACAAAAATAATGGGGACTTATTTTCGTGGGCCACCTAAGAACCCACAAAAATAAGGCCCATTATTTTCGTGGGCCACCGGAAACCCACAAAAATACTGAGGATATATTTTCGTGGGCCATCTGGAAACCCACGAAAATAAGTCCTAATTATTTTCAAGTGCCTTTAAAACCCATGAAAATAATGCTGTATACTCTAATTATTTAATTACAGCACATAAATAATATCTGAGATCAAAATATCAACACAATCACATAAGTCACAACCATTTTCAATGAACATGAACATAACATAAACAAAACAAGTTTATTGCACACATTAGATAATCATATTACAAGTCACAACGAGTTCAATTCAAATTGAAATTTTACTACATGACTCACAATAATTGTAACTGACAACTCATTAGCTCATCCCGCTCGTCGTTTTTCCTGCATCACCGATTTATACATTAGAACCAATTTGATAAGATTTAAATGAAAAGTAACATATCGTTTTGAAAAACGGAAGCGGAAACAGGTATATGACTAAATGACTCTAAATGCATATTAGATTGTTTTAACAACTCACCTAATTGCTACCACCCGGAGCGAACAACTGATCGACGAAGTCTTCTCCTCCACACCGTTCTCCTGTAGATGATGTGGGCAAATTTGCAACAGGACTTTGAAAATTTTGTGGTCTTGAGGATGATCCCTAATGAAAAATAAAGATACATGTTATAAATATATTAATCGTTTATAAAAATAAAAATAATATTACGAGTATATATTATTACCTGTGTTCCAATAGCAGGAAGTTGTGGAAGCACCGGTATCGATGGAGATGTCGGTAGCTGTGGGGGTGTTGGTAGGGGTGGCATAGCGGCAGGCAATCCAAGTTGAGAAAAGTATCACTAAATTTATTTTGAAATATTTAGCATACTTATTCTTTAAATATTAACATAAATTCTTAAACTCTTATAACAATTTACCTGCATCGATTGTTGTCATGCTGTCAAGTTCGCAAAGTAATCATTTTGTGCTTTTATACACTCTTCCTGTCGTCTCATGCGATCTTCCTGTTGTCTCATATGTTCCCTCAATGCAGCTTGCTCCTCTTCCATTTGTTTGAGCCTTGACTCATCTGTAGTATGCGTACGTCGAGAAGAACTTGCCCCGCTATGTGTTGATCGTGACATCGAAAGAACCACATCAGTGTTCATCACACCATTAAACATTGAATACCTACATAAACAAATATGACATGATTATAAGATAACACTCAAAGCAAGTTTAGTATGTGAATAAAAGAATATGAGGTTAGTAAAAGTTCACCTCCCATGAGGCTTTCCTCCACCAGATTGGTACAAAGCCACGACATCGACGTCTTCTTTTCTCCAATCATAGTCATCTCCATGACGTCTAGCCATCTCTTCAGCATATTTATCCTACACACAAGAAAAATTAAGTAAGCCAACTATTTGTATTGTTTTATAAAAAAATTGATTAATATAACATACCAAGTTCTGAGTTGCTGTCGGTGTGCACAACTGGCTGTCATCTGAGCCTCTATATCCTCTTATATAAGTATTGATGAAAGAAGGCTCCTCGCCACTTTGAGCAGCCTACAGAGATATATTATAAACATATTGCTATAAAATCTAACATTATAATAACAATTTGTAAATGAACTAAAACTCACCATTCTTTTCGAAAGACGAATATGACCATCTCCACCATACCGATGGAGAACTTGACCACCAGACTCATGATTGATTCTTTTGGAGTTCGATCTCTCTCGATACTCACTCGATGACCAATAAGAACATAAAGCATAATAAGCATCAGAACACTTTACCATCCAAGGAATCATTACCTGACCGGTATTGATCGTCGTCTAGGTAAATTTTCGAAGCTCCCTTTCTCTTGTTCATCATTTGTCCAAGCTTCTCCTTGTAGTATAAACACACAGTAGATATTCGAGCATTTGACATCATGTCATTGACAACTTTTCGTGCAGCTTTATGAAAGACTTTGTGTGCTCTAGACTCGAGAGCAGCGTCATGGTCGTCCGGCAAGCGATATCGTTCCTACAAATTAAATTGTTATATGTAGTAATAAAAATTTAATTAAGATAAATATGATGCAATATATGTAAAACATACCCAAAAATCATGCCATACAGCTCCTGCAACATTTTCATGCACAACATGAGGAGCAATTTTGTAGTGCTCCCAACTTGTTGCGGGTTTCTCAACACCTTTCACAATGACAATACCTGGATAATGGTGACGACATATAGCACCCAAAACCGCATTAGGTTGTCTGCAGTGTTGTTGTCCATCCCAATCCAAGTCATCCCATTGCCTTCAATTAAATGAAACGGAATTCAAAACTAAGTTATATATTTTATTTATTCAATTCAATACTAAGTATATTTACTAACCAGTCGCCTACAGGAGCGATCCGTAATCTTTGTTGTAAAGGCACAGCCAGCGGTAGGGTGTTTGAAGACCGGTATCTAAATGATTGTGGCAAGTCTCCCACATCTGTGTCATCCCCGTCATCATCCTCGGCTTCCTCCGCTGCATCATCATCAATATATGCTCTTACCCCTGACTGCTGTTCCTGCCCCGTAGAAATTCCTCCACCTTGATTTTCTCGACACTCCTCCTGACTCTCCTCTTGAACCTCTTCTTGGACCTCTTCGTCCACCTGAAATTAGGGGAATTAACTTTCACATAATTATATAATGCTAAATATAATAAAATTATAAATAAATTTACCTGTTCGTGAGCTTCTTCCATGCATCTTCTGAATGCTTCTCGTCTACTATTATTTGAGGCGGTACCGTGAAAAAGAGACTCATGGCTACGAGAAGAGCTAGCAGACCTGCTACTATTCTTGCTTGAGGAGCCAAAGAGCCCCTTAGCGATATTCTTCAAACCACGTGGCATCCTGTTGGAAAGAAACATTGATTATAAATAAATAAATAGTGATATAACAAAAAGTAGTACAAATAGATACAAATAAAATATATATTATTTACATGATTAAAATTCATCATGATCCGATGTTGCTTCGGTAACATGTCGACCAACTTTCTTCTTCTGTCCCACCTTAACTTTTTTAGTGCGAGGTCTCTTTCTTTTAATCACTACTTGCTCTTCTACATCATTGTCTTCATTATCAGCAACTAATGTATCAAGACCTAAACCATCATCTATATTAAAAGATGATGGATTATCATCCTCTTGGTATACTTCATCCTGTACTTCTTGATAACCAGCATCACCGGGGGCATATAACCGTTCTCGTGGATTAACTTTATACACGACCCACCACGCACTCAATTTTGGACAAGGATAAACTAGGTAGTAAACCAACTCAACTTGATGAGCAAGAACATAATTATCGCATCCACGAAGTTTAATTTCATGTTTCACCTCTACAATACCGAATTCATCCTGTCGTGTTCCCTTGTTATTATCAAACCAGTCACAATGGAAGAAAGTAACTCTAAGATCTTTGGAACCACTAAATTTAAACTCCACAATGTTCTGGATAATCCCATAATAGTTAGTTTCATGCCCCTCTGCATCACATGCTCTAGTTACAACTCCACTATTTGTCGTGGCCGCAAGAGGATGTTTTGCTTCAAATTTGGCCGAACGAAATCGGAACCCATTTACATCGTAACGACCAAAACATCTTGCTGTTATGGTTCCTTGAGAAAGTTGTCGTAGGCCCTCATGAACGTAAGCATCGACCATGCACTACGAAGTAAATGAAATATCAGTTATGTTAATTAGATTAATTTGTCAATGATAAAAGTAACATGTAATAAGAAAACATTACATGCTTCCAAAACCAATTGACGAAGTAGTCTTACTGGAAGTAGTCTTTCCATCATTATATGATAATCGTGGCTTTTAAGATTATTTACTACCCAATTTTCAAGATTCGTCGTGCGCCTCAATCCAGCACAGTATCTGTCAGGAAACTTCAGTCGTTGCAACCACTTCAGAACTTCTTTCCTTTCACTAACTTTAAGGCAAAATGGAGCACGTGGCATTCTCTGTTTTCCACTGCCATCTTGTCTAACTTCTAAAGACGGACGATTACAAATATCTGCTAAATCTTTTCGGGCTTTCAAATTATCTTTTGTCTTTTTGAAATTTAGACATGTACTAATGATGCTTTCTGCTACATTGCGTTCCTGATGCATCACATCAATATTGTGTAGCATTAACAATGACTTAGCATAAGAAAGATACCATAAGCCACATATATGAGTCCAATTGTGTTCGTGACCAAAACCAACAAACCCATCATCTGTAGGGACAAGTTGACTGAGCCATGCAGCAATCTCAGCACTAGCCAAACGTTTCGACAGACCTTTTGTTACAATAGTATCTTTTCGAAATGTATTAACTTGCTTTCGAAATGGATGATTTGCTGGTAGAAATCGTCAGTGGCAATCAAAAAAACACACCTTGCCCCCATGAGTAAGTCTAAAACAATCAGAGTCCGACCCACAAATTGGACAACAAAGTTTGCCATGTGTGCTCCATCCTGAAAAAACACCGTATGCAGGAAAATCATGAATTGACCACAAGTATGCTGCACGGAAGTTGAATTTTTGTTTTTTGTAACTATCATACGCTTCTACTCCGATCCGCAATTCTTTTAACTCCTCAATCAATGGTTGAAGAAAAACTCCTAAACTCCTCAATTCTTTCCGGGAATGATGAGAGACAAGAACATATATTCATATTTCATACACAGAGCTGGTGGAAGGTTGTATGGTATAGCAAAAACCGCCCAACATGAATACGATGCAGAAGATGTGTTGAATGGGGTGAAACCATCGGTGGCCAATCCAATACGAACATTTCTAGCATCTTTTGCGAAATATTGATCAAAAGAGTCCAATGCCTTCCAAGCCTGAGCATCAGATGGGTGTGTCATTACCCCCTTTGTTTCACGCACACCTTCCTTATGCCACCGCATGTGTCTCGCGGTTGATTTTGATAGAAACAACCGTTTTAGCCTAGGTGCAAGAGGCATATAACAAAGTTGTTTGACTACCACTTTTGTCTTCACCAATTCACCGTCCTCATTTGTGGACTCAATGTATCGAGATTCTTTACAAACCGAGCATTATGTCATATTTGCATTTTCTTTCCAGAAAAGCATACAGTTGTTAGGACAAACAATCAATCTTTTCGTACTTCATACCAAGGCCTACCATCAATTTCTTTGACTGGTACATGTCTCTCGGTAACTTATGATTCGTCGGAAGAATGTCTGATATTAAATCTAAGAGATCATCGTAGCACTTGTTCAACAAATTGTACTTTGATTTTATAGACATGAGACGAGTAACGGTTGAAATGACGGACACTTTAGTGTGCTCATGCAATTGTTCATGTGATGCAGAAAGAATTCTGTAGAACTCTTGAATTTCGGGTCCAGGAATTTCTGTAGATGTACCTTCACCACAATCACGATTTAGTGCTTCAACCATGTCTTCCATTCTATCCTCGTTATCATCATCTACTTCATTAACATTAACATTACTATGGTATAACTCACCATGCTCATACCATGTTTCATAACTTGGCATAAAACCAAATCGACAAAGATCTCGTTGCATGTCAAACTTCTCCTTGCAGAAAAAGTTACGACACTTGTTGCACGGACACTTCACAAAACGGTTGGTCGATAAAGCAAAAGCCCGACTGATAAATGCCTTAGTATTGATAGCCCATTCATCCGAAGGCGCAGCATTCTTCCCCCAACCATCATACATCCATCGTCTATCATCGTCCATTTTCTAGACTATACAATACAAGAAAATAAGAATTTCGCAAGAAGAAATTATTATTTATTTACGTTCACTTTATATTTATTGGAAGGGATATGTCTTAAACCCACCCAAGAGTGACCAGAGGAGCGTGCTTATAATGAGACGCGGAGTCCGGATTCAGACGAAATTTCGGCAGCATAACCCCGTTGTTCTCCAACTGCACGCCCGATAATGGTGCAGCGGAGAACATTAGGGTTACGCCGTCAAAATTTTGTCCGAATCCATACCCCGCGTCTCATCATAAGCACGCCCCCTCGGTCACTCCCAGGCTGTCCAAAAAGGGACAATTCCGAACCTACACGCCTCACATGTGTAACGCATGTGAGACGGGGCGGTCCGAAACGGGTGACGCATATTGTATAGGTTACGTGAATCTTACTTTTTTGAGTGATTTTTGAGAGAGGTAAGAACGAGAGACAAGAAGAAAGAAATAGAGATATACAGTGAAGTGGGTCACCCAAAAAAATATATGTATTTTTGTCAGCCATTTTTGGCTCACGAAAAATACTTATTTTCATAGGATTTCATGTAGTCGGGGAGGAAACCTAGACCAAGCAACATAATTATTTCAAAGCTTATATATCAAAATAATTGCATTACTCAAAAATAACATCAACTACTAAAATCTCACACACAACAAAATTTAGAGACAAGTGTGTGTTTACATGACTAGGTTGGCATTAAAATGTCGTAGCCGTAGCTCAACACATGGGCTCAACACATGAACAAATAATACACACTCTTTTTATGTCAAACGGCGGTCAACGATAACACTATAAACATATCATAACTATATATGTTAGATATTGTTAATTTTGCCAAAGTCCAATGCCTATTTGCATGTTCACTTCCACCATCTAATAAGAGTCAATAGTGTTTTTGCAACATAAATGATACATATGTTACTATTGGATGTCTTGTATTATCATAGTTAACTTCTTCGTGCGAACTTGTATACTAAAATAAATCCATACTACGATTGCATAATTCACATAAATAAATTTGATTAACTCGGGTAGCATTATATTTCACAAAATATATCATTTCGATGAACTATTACATATCATATGTACCTATACGGGCTCGGAGTAGAGGTGGCCGAGGCAGGCTCGCAGTAGGGGCGACGAAAACCTTGCGGCGCAGCAGCTTCGGCAACAACGAGTGGACACCGACGTGGCGCGGCACAGCGGTCAGCGCGGACTCGGTCCTGCAGCCAATCGGCAGCAGCAGGGCAGCCTTGCTGCTGTTTTCACGTGGCAGCGGCTGTCAAGGCTCCACGGACGGCGTGTCGGCGACCGGGTTGCCGGGCGTGAGAGACAGTGCAGCCTCCGGCGGCGTGGAGGCGAGCGACGTGGCGGCGCGGTGCACGGGCAGCACGGTGGTCGGACTGCAGTCGTGGTGGACGTGGTGGCGCGGTCGGTGGACGTGGTGGCGCGGTCGGGCGCCGGGCAGGCGGCCTCTGGCAGCAGCGGCCCTGCAGGTGGCGGCCGGGCCACTGGCGCCGGATGGCCGGGCGGCGCGGTCGACCGGCCGGCTAGCGGCCGGGCGGCGCGGTCGACCGGGTGGCGCCGGCGGCTGGCCGACGCGGCTGCCGCGTTTTCCCGGGTGGCGCTGCGCAGCGTCGATCGAGCGGTCGCTTTCGGTGATGACGGCACGGCGGTTTGCACGTAATTACCTCGGCCTCGGGGCACGACCTAGTTATCCGCCAATATTTTCGTGTGCCCCTCGCAGCAACCCTTGAAATTAACTTAATTTCGTGTGCCAGTTGCTGAAACCCACGAAAATAGATTCGTTTACGCACGGAAACCGGAGCCCGGACAGAAACCTAATTTCGTGTGCCACTGATGCTAACCCACGAAAATAACATTGTTTAGTGTGCCAGGCACGGAAACCACGAAAAAGTATTTAATTTCGTGTGCCTCTGCCGGAAACCCACGAAAATGTCGGACATGTCAGAGCCCGGACAGAACCCTAATTTCGTGTGCCCGTTCAGACAACCCACGAAAATATTCTAATTTCGTGTGCCACGGACGCTAACCCACGAAAATAACGTTGTTTAGTGTGCCAGGCACTGAAACAACGAAAAAGTATTTACTTTCGTGTGCCTCTGCCAGAAACCCACGAAAATATGTCGGACATGTTAGAGCCCGGACAGAACCCTAATTTCGTGTGCCTGGTCAGCAAACTCACGAAAATAATCTAATTTCGTGTGCCTTGTCTGGAAACCCACGCCAATAACTTAATTTCGTGTGCCTCCTAATGAAACCCACGAAATTAACTAATTACTTGAGCTGGATCTTACACCCACGAATATAAACTGGCCTGGCAACCCATTATTTTATGTACCTATTTTCGTGAGCTTGGGCCACGCACGAAAATACAGGACCTTATTTTCGTGGGTTCTCTTGGACACCCACGAAAATAACTTGTTTTCGTGTGTTACAGTTGTGGCACACGAAATTAGTGTTTAATTTCGTGGGCTTCCAAATAAACCCACGAAAATAACTTGGGATTTCGTGTGCTGGTACTTGGCTCACGACAATACATTTTATTTCGTGGGGGCCGACGAAATTACGTTTGGCCCACGAAAATTTATCGTTTTCTTATAGTGAGTCTTATGTATTTTCCAACATACATAAGCATGGTAGAACAAGGACAGCGAGTTCTAAGACTCAACTTGAGCTGATAATTTACATGTGAGTTTATGGTCACATGAAAGTAATTTGATCCAAAATTTAGACCTTTTACTTGAGTAGTTCCTCCAGAACAATTCCTTACGCATTTCTATTCAAAAGAATGAATTCTGAAGTACTGTGCATTTTCATGCTACATCAAGTGAACTACAATTTCAAGTATGACTCAGAGAGCTTGTTAGAAGTTTTTCATGATTTTTTGCAGCTATGATTTTCCTAGAATGGATTTTACAAGTTGGCAACATTTTCTGAAAATGATTCTGGACCCTTATGAACACAGCAGTTTGTATTTAGCAAATTCCTATTCAAGTCATCTTAAAGTGAGCTGAAAATTTGCTAGAAGGTCAATAATATCCTAAAGAATATTCTGGCAAAATTTGAGGATTTTTGGATGAACCAAACTCCCTAAATAATTCTTTTTCAGAAAACCTTCAAAGAATTTTGCAGAATTTTATGTTAGCTTTCGTACAAATTGGGGTTCATATTTGTATAGATATTTGCAAAATGAATCCAACCCAATTTGAATCACTCAATTTGGAGATTTCTACACAAAGATATGATTTTCCAAAGTTGGAACACAATCTGGAATTGTTTTTCTAATGAAAATCGATTGGGCCCACGTGTTTAAACTCCAGCCACTGGAAATCAAGCCACACCGGGGCTACACCATTTTGGCACACATCCACAGGGGATCCAAGAGCCGCAGCCGATCAGCGTTTTAAATTTTTGGTCACTGACACGTGGGTCCGCCCGATCTTCTTCTACCTCTCGCTTCTTTTCCGCCCCCGCGCGCTCTCCATCGCCGGCCCGACGCCGGAGTTCGCCGGCTCGATGTTTCCGGCCGCCGCCCGGGCTGAGGCTTGCTGCCAGTGGGTTTAGGTGGTCGGGGAACACGATGGTGATGCTAGCTCGAGCTGCCGGTGGCCGGAATACCATCGGCGACGTGCGGCGGCCTCAGGTGCACTTCGGCGTCATCGGACAACCTTTCCAGCTCGCCAACGGCTCGTCCAACTAGCTCTACAGTACCAGAGATCTACTAGGAAGATCGACAAGGCCTCAAACTAGCTCGGAAATGGCTCCAAGTAGGTCGGCACCGTGTGCCCGATCGGTTCCGCCAAAGAAGCGCTCAGAAAACCTTAAAAATCTGCCGCTCCGATTAGGTTTCAAGCCATGGTTGCCAAAAGGAAAATGATCACCGGCTAGTCCGGTCCTTGTGTGCAGAGTTTGATGATCTAAGAACCATTAGAGAGGGAGAATTTGAAGTTGCCGTACCGGACGCTCGGTTTGGACCCGCCGGAGCAAAGTTCCAAAATTCGCCTGCAATACTCCACGGCTTGGCTTGAGCTTCGGGTGGAAGCAGTGTTGTGCCCATGCGCTGCCCTTGCTCGGCCGTGAAATACGTTGTGGCGAGCTGTCCACATGAAGCCGATCGCCGGTTTGTGTTTGGTTGCCGCGGATGAAGCCGTTCCAGGCTCGGGAAACGACGGAACTCGCTAGCTCTCGCGCTGAGGAGGTGAGGGGTGAGTGCACCGTGCTGTTTTGCAGCTCGGAGTGGAAAGGGGGCACGAGTTGTGCGGGTTCCCAGAAGATCACCGAGGAGCGGGTCTGTGGGGGGCTCTGTTCTCGTGGTTTGCTCGCGAGGAGGAGGAAGCAAAAGAACGATTGGCTCGGCTATGGAGGAGTAGATCACACCGAAACACAAGGAACCAACCACCCTGGTCGCTAGCGCGAGGGGAAACCCATGGGAGGTGGTGCGATCAGCAGCTCGGTGTCGCTCAGGTGCAGCTCAGGCTGTTCGAGTGGAAAACAGAGAAACAGAAAGTTGCTTTGGGTGCAAGTCACACATTTGGCTCAATGACATGTGGGCTCCACCCAAACTTCCTCCCCCAAAATATCTTCTCATGTTAATCTCTAAAATTCCAAAGTTTTGAAGTTTAAAAGTGGGCTAGAATTTGAATTCTCTGAATTCAGTTTAAATTTAACTTGCAAATTGAATTCAGTTTGAATTTGGATTTGCTTCTCTTAAATTCCTTTTTAGCCCATCTAAATGAAATGTTCGTCATCCAACTTATTCTTCAAATTCCAAAGTATAGGGCCGCATGAATATTCAAAGTTTTGGCCATAGTTTGCGTGAACTTTGAATTTGAAAATCTGATTTTTAATCCTTCATGCAAATGAGTGTTTAAGTCCATATTGGTTCAACACATTGAAATGAGAACATGTGAGCCTCTTATCGGATGAACATCCATGAACAACATGGCGTGAAGAAAATTTTTGCAAGTCCCGTTTTGAGGAATTTGCAAGCCCTAGAGTTCAAACTTCGGTTTATTCATATACATTTTGGGGACTTTTACATTCCTCCCCCCTTAAAAGAATCTCGTCCCGAGATTACAAAAGAAGAATGAGACGGGAGAGGTAAATACAAACTGTACAAAGATAAAAGTTCCGGATAATAGGTGCGGAGGTAATCTTCACTTTCCCACATCGTCTCTTCCGCGGTGTGATTACTCCACAGCACCTTGTAAAATTTTATCGTCCGGTTCTGGGTTACCCTGGTCTTTTCATCTACAATCTGAACCGGTCGCTCGGTGTAGGTAAGATCCGGTTTCAACTCGTCGATTTCTTCGGTGCGGATAGCAGCGGTAAATTTGAGGCACTTCCGCAGATGTGACACATGAAATACATCATGAACACCCGCAAGGCTTGCCGGTAATTCCAGCTGGTAGGCTACGGGTCCACACTTCTTCGTGATAGCAAATGGACCTATAAAATAGGGATCGAGTTTCCCCTTCACACCGAACCGGTGAATTCCCTTCATCAAGGATATACGCAGATAAACGTGCTCTCCGACATCAAAATGCAATGGCCTAAGCCTTTGATCAGCGTAGCTCTTCTGTCGGGATTGTGCAGCCTTCAAATTCTCTTGTATCAACCGAACTCGGTCTTCGGCTTCATTCACAAGATCAACTCTGAAGAGTACTCTTTCACCGGACTCACATCAATTGAGCGGTGTGCGACATTGTCGGCCGTAGAGAGCTTCATACGGTGCCATTTTTATACTCGCTTGATACCCGTTCTTGTATGAAAACTCCGCCAACGGTAAGTGATCATCCCAATTCTTACCGTGGTGGATGGCACATGATCTCAACATATCTTCTAGCACTTGGTTCACCCTCTCCGTTTGTCCGTCAGTTTGAGGGTGATATGCGGATCTTCTAATCAGCTTGGTGCCCAACGAGGCGTGCAGCTGCTCCCAAAAACGAGCAACAAACCGCACAACTCGATCTGAAATGATGGTTTTTGGGACACATGTGAGCATATAACTCTTGAGATGTACAAGTCCGCATATTGCTTGGCTCGATAATGAGTGTTCACCGGTATGAAATGAGCTGATTTCGTCAACCGGTCGATGATTACCCATATATAGTCATGCTTCCGGGATGTGAGCGGTAATCCGACGATAAAATCCATACTCACATCCTCCCATTTCCATGCCGGTATCTTCAGTGGTTGTAGCGGTCCAGCTTTCCGCATACGATCAGCCTTGACCCATCTACACGTATCACATTCGGATACGTATTTGGCAATTTCCCGCTTCATCCGCGTCCACCAAAATTTTTGTTTTAAATCTTGGTACATCTTGTTACTGCCGGGATGAATGGAAAACTTAGACAGGTGGGCTTTGTCCAGTATCTTCTTCCGGAGTTTCATATTACGCGGTACAGCTATACGGACGTTGAACCATAGCGTACCGGTCTCATCCTTCTTGAAACATTTCACCTGTAGGATCGAAGAGCACGTGAAAAGCTACCAGAGGGGGGTGAATGGTAGATTAAAACTTTTCGCAGAGGAAACAACAAAAACCCCTCAGCAAAAAATCAATCGGTTAAAGAAACTGTGTGTGCAAGTGTTTTCAAACGTGTTCAACCGTGACAAATCAAGTAGAGAGGTAGAGAATCAAGTCACAGATCTAATGCAACAAGAATCACTTGAAAACACGAAGTAAAACTTGAGATACGATCAAAACATTAAACGAAGATCAATCTATTCTACCCGATATAAAACACATCTGCAACGCTGCAAAGAAACTCGTGTATCTCAAAAACTACAGATCCGAAGCTTGTGAAAATTTCACAGATGATAGATAATTGAGTTGTGAAGACAACCCAAAAAGAATCACGTCAATCTAATCTGTAAAACTCGAGTTATGAATGAAACACCGAAGCAACGTCGGTCTGTCCAGAAACTCAGCGAGAAAGACTTGACGATAAACAAGTCGGACGAACAAGGCACAAAAACTCCTCGAAACTATGAACTTTATTCAATAGAAATACAAGAGGAACAGCCCAAAGTTCTCTGACCCATGAGAGCTCTGGCCTCCCTTGCTTTTATAGCCAGCCCTCAGGCTAAACAATCCAATCTAGGACTCCTACTCCTAATTGGACTCGTATCCTAACTTACCATAACTGCTCAGGACTCTCCTATTCGCAGATAGAAGCAATCGTAAGACTTCCAAACACCTTAGGAACGTCCTAAACATTCCTAAAACAACTCAACTTCGTGCCTAGCACGAAATCCTATCATAACCAACTCAAATCTTCCATATTTGAGCCATATCCGACTCAGCCTCAGCCTGAGTACGCAATCCAGCCGGTTGGACCTTTCCGACCAATTCTTTACGTCCACTTCTCTTCATCATGCCTTGGAACAACGTTGCCACGTCCATGCACTCCTTGCACACGTGCAAACACCTTCCAACGACGTACACGCAACCTTCATATGCACTGCCCTTGATCCAAACATGCTGCGCGACCTCCCGATCAACTCAACCACAGCTCCTCCCGAACTTGGTTGTTGGAACCTCATCTCATCCCTGAGACTAGTCCAAGTATCCCGTCACCAGCCATGTCTTGAACTCAAGCAACACCTGCACATGAATAAAAAACCAATTCTTCCGAGCACAAGTCCTCGACTTGACTCACGTTAGTTCGAAAACCACAACACCTTACATGAGCACGTCACATAAGCATGTTGCAAACCATATCAAATGATAACAGCCATAACCACCAAAACACACCAAAAACTTAGCAAATTAATACTAAGCAAACCTTCCCATAAAGCAAGTTTGAAACATTGCGAGTTAAAAGCAAAAACAAGACGCTGCAGTTCTACGAGTTGAACTTCACGGGAGCTCCCTAAAAACAAGCTCCGGACCTCACAGAAGCTCTTCGGACCTTGCAGGAGCTCTCCGGAGCTTGCGTCGGACCTTGCCAACACTTGGCGGACCTAACAAAGAACTTGTCGGACCTTGCCACGGAAGAATGTTTTGGCAATATTCAAAACTTTGAATGTTAATGCTAACTTTTATCCTAATTGCCAATGTATTCAGCACACATAGGTCTCACAATCTCCCCCTTGATGAATGCATTGGCAACACCAATTAAAATCCGAACATTGGCTTATGAAAAATTTTGAAAAGCTTTGAAAACTCATTTCTCCCCCTTTATTAATTTCTCCCCATTTTTTAAATCAGAGAAGGAAGAAAGTGTATAACATATGCTAAGTGTAAAAAAATCTCTCCTTATACATATTTCCCCCCTTTGACAATGTATTCAGCAAGGTTCAAAAGAGAAATTTTTAAATGTTATGAGCATATTATAACATATACATACAAAACAAAGCTCATCCAAGTCATACTATCAGGTTACTTACACTATCACATCAATGAGATACATAAAGTAGTGTAAGCCATGCTAGAGATCAAATGTATTTTTCAGTTTAAGCAAGTCATGATCTCCCTAACTCAACTATTTCAAAACCTGAAAACATGACACTTGTTGCTGCATTTTTATTATTCATAATCATTTAAGGTACAAAGTTGATAATATGATATTTGCAAGAGATTATATGCCGCATCAGCCTTATTCTAACCAACCAAGCCAAGCCTATGTCATATGACAATCAGAAGCTTAAGGACATGGTTTTAGTCATACACAATTCCTTCCAAGTTCATATCTTAGTGCAATGATAAGCAATCTCAAAAGAAGAAGTGCGATGCATGCATATTCTCTTGATCTTTTCTCAATTTTTTATTTGAAAACTCAACATGTGAGCTGATCACTTGATTAATTTTTTATGATAAAAAGCACTTGTGAGCACGCAACAAGTTCAAAACAGCAAGAAAGTTCGATCATGACCAGATTTAGTGTAAGTAATTATTCCAATTACTAGTCATGGCAAAAACTACAAAATGTATAACATGAGTAATGTAGTAAGAACTTTCAGCCTGTAAAAGGAATCGCAAAGTCATATATGTATGAAATACTATGCTCATATTATTTTAGTTCCAGATTCACACATAGACTTTCAAAGTTTCAAAAACTCCCCCTCAATTTAAGCCATGAGGATGCATAACCCCTATTTCACTACGAATGAAACAAGAACGAGTGAAATCCAAAGGTTTTGTAAAAATATCAGTCAATTGTTGTTCGGTATCGACATGGTGAAGCACAATGTTTCCTTTTTCAACATTATCACGAAGAAAGTGATACCTAATGTCAATGTGCTTAGTTCTAGAGTGTTTCACGGGGTTTCTAGCAATACAAATTGCACTAGTATTATCACAAAACAGTGGAACACTATTTAAATCAACCCCATAGTCCTTAAGTGCTTGAACAATCCAAAGAATTTGTGAGCAAGCGCTAGCCGCAGCTACATATTCAGATTCGGCCGTGGATTGTGCAACTGAACTTTGTTTTCTAGAGGACCAAGCAACAAGTGAATTACCAAGAAAATGACAAGCACCCGAAGTACTTTTCCTATCAATCCTACAACCCCCAAAATCAGCATCCGAAAAAGCTTTCAAAGAAACGGTTGAGGAAGAAGGAAGAAAAATGCCAAATTCTTGAGTTCCATGTAGGTACCTGAGAATCCTTTTGATGGCTTGGCGATGTGAAGCACGTGGAGAAGATTGAAAACGTGCACAAAGACATACACTGAATTGTATGTCCGGTCTTGACGCCGTGAGATACAAAAGTGATCCAATCATACTTCTGTATTCTTTTTTATCGACCGGGTCACCATCTTCCTCAAGTTCAAGTGCTGTTGCGGTTCCCATTGGTGTCCGAAGAGGCTTGCATTTGTGTAAAAGCCCAAGAGAAGGGACTTGTAAAAAACTTTTCTTCATCTCACAACACCACAATTTTCATTGTGGACACCTTAGGAAATGTGGTGAAGAGCATGTAACCTCCATCAAAAGAGTGATTAGAGGGGAGAGTCTTCACTTTCACAAAGTAGGGTTTATACACATATGATCACACAATGAGGAATTCAAAACTGTTGTGTCCAAACTATTGTTTGCAGCAGCTAACACAAGGATCAAGTGGCATATTTGGATTCCTTAGGTCCAAATTAGTGGGGAGGCAAAGTTTCATTAATTTTTGAAAAGTCTTGCTGCCCATTTTTCCAAAGGAAGTCAAAGGTGCAAAGAATTCAAATGAATATTTGAATTTGCATTGAATTTGTCCAAACTTGTCAAATGAGCTCAGTTTCCAATTTTCAGACAATTGGGTTGGATAATTGTCAAACTTTGGAGATATTTTGAGGAAAAGAGGTACTGAGTTGTGGGGCCCACATGTCATAGGAATGAGTATACTTAACACTTAAGTTTCTCTCTGGACTTCACTCCACCGAGGTGTAACCCCGGGGCGACACCGAGCGGCCGCCCCCGTCGACTGAGGCTCCACCTCCTGCTCCCATTTCGCGCTGGCCTGCTCCTTATCCCGGAAACCGGCTGCAGCACGTTGCCATCTTCGCTTTGATCGCGCGCTAGCTGTTCTTCCCACGCGCAAACAGCAATCGGCGCTCACCGCCGCACTCCTTTCTCCCCGATCGCCGGCCTCAACCAAACCTCGGTTGTGCGCACCGGCAGTACAGAAAAGCAGCGCCTGTGCCTGCTCTACCACACCAGCCCCGCAACCCCAAAGGCCCTAGCCGGTGACGCGCACAATTCGGCAAACGGCGCCGAGAAAACAGAGCTGTCCGGCGGAGAACGGAAGCTGGTCTCACGTGGACAGACCCACCCAGAGCTTCTCAGGCCCGAGCTAGAGCACCCTCGGATGCGCTGGTAGCCCCTGATGCTCGTCCCCGAGGCTCAAGCCGTGAGATGATCTACTAGGCTCGAATTTGGGAAAAGATCGCCGTCGGGCACCATCCGACCTTCTGATACGGTAATACCAAATTCGACCGTCCCTCTCGTTCTTAGGCCGTGAGACTTTGCACACAGGACCGCCACTAACCGGCGATCAGTAGTCCTTCACAACCCTAGCTGGAAATATGCACGTAGACCGCATGAAATCCAGAATTTCCGACCTCAAACGCGGAGGAGGTTTCGGGTGCACGGTGATACACCATTAGCCGCCGGTCCCGAGCAGTTTTGAGGCTAGGTCGAGCATCCCTTTGGTCCACTGGTGCTGTAGCGCCGTTCCACCGAGGTCTGGGCAGGCTAGGGTGACCGGGCGACGTTGCCGAACCGGTCCAGAGCCGCCGCACCGTGGCCAGCTAGGTTAGAGCCATCGCCGACCGGGGAAGAGTGTTCCATCGTGTTCAGCACGGGAAATTAGGCCCTAGCGGCGAGGGAGAGCTCGGGGGATGGCCGGGAGGCCGGAATCCGTCGAACTCCGGCGAGCCCGGCGGCGCGCAGGCGCGGGTGGCCGGAGGTAGAAGACGACCGGTGGGTCCCGCCCGTCAGCGACGGTTTTTCAAATATTTGATCAGCTGTGGCGCAGGGATCTGGTGTGGAGGCGCGGGAAATAACCTGTAGCCTCGTGTGGCTTGCCCCGACGCGTGACACCTGTCCCCGGACCCACAGCCAGTATTTGAACATTTTGGGGAATTTCAGTTTTTAGTTCAAACTTTGAATAGCTACAACTTTGGGTAGGAGAATCCAAAAATTGTGAAACAAATTTCGTTGGATTCCTCTGATAGAGTACTATCCAAATGTAGAACCCAATTTGTATGAAACCCTTTAATTAACTCTGGAAAATTCTTTAAAGCTTTTCAG
The DNA here is from genome assembly GCA_030760725.1 of Neostapfia colusana. Classification (NCBI taxonomy): domain Eukaryota; kingdom Viridiplantae; phylum Streptophyta; class Magnoliopsida; order Poales; family Poaceae; genus Neostapfia; species Neostapfia colusana. The sequence goes on along the minus strand of JASWHV010000007.1, from coordinate 93,015,403 downwards.
CAAAAGAATTTTAGAGGGAGTTTGGTTCATCCAAAAATCCCCAAATTTTGCCAGGATGTTCTTTAGGACATTAGTAAAACCCTGTAAAAGTTTCAGACCATTTGGAGTTGATTTGGTCAGAGCAATTCAAATTGAAAGGTGCTGTGTTCATTTGAATACAGAAACATTTTCAGAGAATTTCCAAAACTTGGAAATTCAGTTCTGGGCAAACCTTGACTCCAAAAATGCTAGGAAAATTCGTGCAAACCCTAGGAGCTATAATTGAAATTATAGTTCACTAAGTTGGGCATGAACAGGGGTATTACCTCAGAATTAATTCTTCCTTGCTGATTTACCAAGAGAATTATTCTGAGCAAACCACTCCATGAAAAGTGCTAATGTTTGGTCCAGAGAGTTTTCTTGTGACAAGGAACTCACACAAAAATTCTCAGCTCCATTGGAGCTCTAGATCACCCCTGTCCTATTTAACCACTTAAGGGATTAATGTGGAAAAGGGGGGAAAACCACTTAGCATTTAACCATGTGATTAAGTCCAAGCCAAACCACCAACACCAGTTCATATTTAAATTCTTAAACAAAGTTCCAGATATTAGAGGCTGGTTATTAGAACCAATAGTATAAGTCTTACTCTAAACTCACTTTTACATATAAATTAACATGTAGTATTTCATTAACGTGTAGCCGTTGAAGAAGAGACTCCGGAAGTGCTGGACTTCCTCCTTCCGGACGAAGAACTAACTCCTGACCAGCAGCAACAAGGCAAGCCCCGGTTTGCATTAACCCTTTTTAAAAGTTTTACTTTGTATACATGTGTCATATGAAGTATGTATGTGCATTAGGTATCGGATGAATGAAACCCCACTTGCATAACCAAAGTTTCCTAAAAGAGTGAGGGTAGTGTCAAGGACCTCGAGTAGACAGGCTATGCTTAATGAGTCATAGGACTTCGGTACAAGTCGAGTAGTTGGAATCTACTCGCGAGATAGGCTGGGGACACACGGGTTCGGTTGAGTGATGTGAGATCACTTTAGTAATGAAAATGAGACTAGGCAGGGGCTAGGGCGCAGCAAGAGAGAGTCTTGTGTGCGCAGCCCTGTCCGTGTCGATTGAGGACCGATCCGTGTGCGGCCCTGCTGAACAAGTATTGAACGTACCGAAGGCATATCGGATATATGGGCCCCGATAAACCGATGTAGCCTAAACCTCCGGGCGTCGAGGCATAGCACACCGATTTATAGGTGTAGGTTGAGGGCAGCAAGGTGGAAATCTGCCAACGGGCATAGAGAGATGCTCCGTGTGGAGAACCTCCTGCTCGTTTCGGTGCGACCGGTTCGACGTTTGGGCTGTTGGGTGAAAGGTTGTCCCGTACGACATCGAGTGAGCGTGCTGTGCAGCTCCACGGGTGGGCGTACGTGACGTGCTCTTTGGGTTTTCCCTGCAGGTGTATATCGAGTCGATTCGCCGTCCCTCGCGGTGACGAGTACCGCTTGTTCACTGCGTCGTAACGTAGACTAATGGATGAAATATGTTGATTCAATGATGCTGATTGATATAATTGTATTGCTACATGTGTGCCACCAAATACTGCTTACTAAATTTCAGATTTCATGAACTGTTAACTTGTTGCTAAAAGATGAACTAAGGATGAACTTGTAGGCGTGTCGTTTTGCTGAAATGTTACTATCCTATGTCCATTGTACACCTCATGTAGAGTTTCATGCTTAGGTGAGTCGGTTAAGCCTTGCTGAGCCTTTGTGCTCACGGTTGCTGCTTAAGTGTTTTTCAGGTGAGGAGCCACCCACGGACTCGGAGTACGAGTCCACCGGCGAGGGTTACCCTCCGTCGGGGACCACGGCTGAGTGGGAGCCGTACACGCCGCGCTGAGCTGAGACGTGCAGCTAGTGTGGGTTGCCCTAGGGCTGGGCAACCGACTTTTGCTAAATAGGCGGGCGTGAGTTGTATAGTGTAGTCTTCCGCTGTGTAATAGAACAATAGTTGTAACTGAAGTTTGTACCTGTTTGTACAGTTTCAGCTGTTTTTCCCATGTAATATATTGCGTTCTTATGACGTGTGCTGTCGGGTGTCGCATCGCGCGGCACCACCCTCTGCGATCCTGGATGAGCGGATTCCGGTCCGCCACAGCCTGGTATCAGAGCTGCAGTGGGGATAGCACAGTACTAAAGGACTGCATTATGGGAAAAACTTAGGTATACGGTGAGGATTCGGTAGTTGCCCAAGTAAGGACTATATTAGCTTAGTTACTTAAAGTGGCAAAGACTAACTTATGTGTTATAATTCTGAATTTCAATTATGTAACGACGCACCTACGCTCTGGTAAGTATGGTAAGGAACGCCACCGAAAGCGGTTCAATTTCGGTTAGCTCTCCCTGACGAGGAACGTGGTTCAGGGATTGATCTCACAGCTCGGTGTGAGATGTCAATATGAAGCTCTTGGACTCTTCATGTCCCTGAGTTCATATGAAACGCTGATCCCTAGCGTGCATTAGGCAAGTAAGTGGAGACCCCATCGCGTGGTCAGTAACGCGAGAGTGTGTTCGTCTGGAAATAGCCCAGGAGGACATACGCAGCGCTTGCCATCGGCGTGCCCTGCAGGGCAGTAGGTGGTATCTGTTGGGTTGATAACATTCCCAACCGTGACGACCCGTTCATGACATACTCGGGTTCCCCGTCGTGTGGTGTTGAAACACGATCACGTGCCTTGAGACGTGACTTAGCTCAAGGACGGCCGTATGACAATGATACGGGCGTTTGTATTTACTTTTAGATATGGAACTGCCTGAAATGAACAAACTTTGAGTGCACCATCATTGTGTGGTCTTCTGCAGGTACTAACCACGTATGTATCCGTGTAGAAAACGTGTGCGAGAGACCGTTTAGTGCCACACTTGAGACGTATATACCGGTATGATCCGGTTAGGATTTTCTTTTGTAAGGAACGTAGTACCGAGATATTGTAGGCATATGCATGAGTATAATGATAACAAAAAATTAAAAAAAATCTATAGGTTCAACAGTTAGGACCCTGGTTGGGTATAAGAATGAGATAGGGATGAGTGTAGTTCCAAAAAGACTGAAAAACAGAGTGCTCGGTTTTGGGGACAGCAAGTTTGCTGATCTTCAACAGGGCATAACTCACAGGTCTTTTAACCCAGGGAGGTGTGCTATATAGTTCTGGGAAGGTATTCAAGTACTCTACAACTTTGTTGTAGACGTCCAGAGCTGAAACTCGCCTTAAGATGGCTAAAATCCCAGAGGAATGTAAACTATTCAGAATCAGGGCAGAGTAAAACATCCTCTGAACTGATCTGTTTTTCAAATATAACTCCCAGTAGAAAAATCTAAAATTGTCATATAATCCATCCTTAGAAAGAGTAGAAGATGTGTGACATCTTTGCAATTCAAAGTTTCTGAAGTTTCAGCACAGAAATTAGGGAGAATTAGGGTTGAAGACAGCCACTTCCAAGGGAGGTGCTGTTAAAATTCTTCCAGAAATTCTGCTAACTTTGAATTAACATAACTTTTTAATCAAAGCTGATCTGGGGGCAAATGAGTACTCGTTGGAAAGATACTGAAATTAACTTTAACTTTGGTATTCAACTTGAGTCATGAAAATGCCCATAACCGGATCAAAACTTGGAATAGGTAGAAACTGGTCATTCTGACAGAAGAATGACAGTTGAACTTATTGAAGGGTGTTGTACCCTAAGGGTGTTATACGTGATGACAACGCAATAATAATGTCTCGTAGAGACCAAACCCAGTTATGGTGAGCTTCCAAAGAGGGGGTTCATCAAGTTGGATTAAACTAACTTGTGTTTGGTCTGGTAATGGGGTAGCTTGTGCAAAGTTATTACATTATCTACTTACGAGATATTTTGCATGTTTGGTTGTCATGATGTTTTTACGCCCAGTTCTATTGGACTGCATGCAAAATGTTGCGGGACTGATGTTTAATGTCGTATGGTTGCAGATGGTTCGTACTAGGACCACGCACGAGGTTGGTGGCTCTAGCCAAGGTGGAGGCGATGACTCCCAGCCACCGGCCTACGACAGCACCCCGCAGCAGCAGCCACCACCGCCGCCTCCGCTTACTCTAGCGGATGTGATAGCGGCATTGGTGGGAGGTCGTGAGGAGCAGACCGACCTGCTCCGCACGATCGTGCAGAATACGTCCCAAGCGGGAGGACGTCAAGAGCGAGGGCCTCGTGAGCCCCGCGAAGTGTCGTACTCGGATTTCATGAGTACGCACCCTCCAGTGTTCACCGAAGCTGAAGAACCACTGGAGGCGGACAACTGGCTGCGGACTATCGAGTCCAAGTTCGGGATGCTCCAGTGTACGGAGCGGCAGAAGACGCTGTTCGCAGCACAGCAGCTCCACGGTGCCGCCGGTGCGTGGTGGGCGAATTATGTCGCCTCACGTCCGGCTGGCCATGCCGTGGAATGGCAAGAGTTCCGGGAGGCGTTCCGCGCCTATCACATTCCTCCCGGAATAATGAAGAGAAAGTTCCAAGAATTTTTGGAACTGAAGCAGGGCGGGAGGAGTGCCCACGACTACTCCCGTGCCTTCAACCATCTGGCGCAGTATGCGTCAGACTACATCTCCACGGAGGAGAAGAAGAGGGAGCACTTCTATCGGGGGTTACATCCCGAAATGAAGACCCACCTCGTACAATGGAACCGCGGCACATTCAACGATCTAGTCAATGCCGCCATCATGCAAGAGGACGCTCAGCGGGAGTTAGCAGCTGAGCAGAGGAAGCGTAGCGCTCCACCTAGCAGCGGTGGGAGTGGCGCTACACAGAAGTACCGTATGGTGTATCGGACACCATCCGGGCAGCAGTGGCAACCACCGGCGCGACCGCAACGGTTCGGGGGACGTCCCATCCAGGCACCTCCGTTCCGTCCGCCGATGCCACCACCAAAACAGCAGCAGCAGCAGACGGTACCCCGGGCGTTTCCACCGCCACAACGCGCCCCAGGTTTCCGTCCACCGATCAGCGGGGGACCGCCCCGTTTCACCTGCTTCACGTGTGGCCAGGCGGGCCACTTTGCGAAGGACTGTCCCCAGGGGCAGCAGAGCAGCGGGCAAGCCCAGTTTCAGGGCGGTGCTCGAGGCCGACCTCCGGTGAAGAAGGTTGGTCAGCGGACTGGAGGCGTCTGCAACCTCGACAATGAGGACGCCCCAGAGGGAGACAACGTGCTGGCGGGTACGTTTACTCTCAACCATCAAGCCATAGTCATATTATTTGATTCGGGTGCAACCCACAGCTTTATAAGTGCATCCTATGTGGCTAAACATCAACTGCAAGTCTTCCCAACCGACTGCACTTATATGATATGCTCACCGGGAGGGAAGATTTCAGCTAATATGATGATTCCAAAGGCACCTCTGTGCTTAGGTGGGAAGCTATATCCCACCAACTTGATAATCCTTATGGGACAGAAGATTGATGCAATCTTAGGGATGTCATGGCTGCAATACCATGGCGCCGTCCTAGAGACTCGGACACGGACGATTCACTTAAATTCTCCATTCCACCGTCCGCATTCCATGGTGTTAGACATGCCAGTCCGGGAAGTTTTAGCAATTAATAGTGCTGAAGTTCTCAAGTTAGAAGACATCCCCGTAGTCCGGGAGTATCCCGACGTGTTCCCGGATGATCTTCCGGGCATGCCACCTGAGCGGGATGTCGAGTTCAAGATTGAACTTGCACCCGGGACTACGCCCATATCACGGAGACCATACAAGATGGCTCCAAATGAGCTGGCTGAATTAAAAGAACAGCTCAATGATTTGTTGAGCAAGGGTTTCATTAGGCCGAGTTCCTCGCCTTGGGGATGCTCAGCGCTGTTCGTGAAGAAGAAGGATGAGACCCTGAGGCTGTGTGTGGATTACCGGCCGCTCAACGCTGTCACCATCAAGAATAAGTACCCACTGCCCCGTATTGACATCTTGTTTGATCAACTTGTGGGGGCAAGTGTATTCTCAAAGATGGACCTTCGCTCTGGATATCACCAGATCAAGATCCGGGCGGAGGATATCCCGAAGACGGCATTCTCGACGAGATACGGCTTATACGAATATCTCGTCATGTCCTTTGGTCTCACAAATGCTCCAGCCCATTTCATGTATCTCATGAACTCGGTGTTCATGCCGGAGCTGGACAAGTTCGTGGTAGTGTTCATCGACGACATCTTGGTTTATTCCAAGACCGAAGCTGAACATGCCGAACACTTGCGGATCGTTCTTCAACGATTGCGAGACCACAAGCTCTACGCCAAGTTCAGCAAATGCGAATTTTGGATCAGCCAAGTGCCATTTTTGGGACATATCATCTCAGCTGAAGGCATTGCGGTTGACCCAAGTAAAATCGAGCAAGTGTTGAAATGGAAAGCTCCCACTTCAGTCCATGAAGTCAGAAGCTTCCTCGGGTTAGCGGGATACTACCGGAGATTCATTCCAAGCTTCTCCAAGCTCGCTAAGCCGATGACAGAGTTGCTGAAAAAAGGGACAAAATATGTTTGGAACACCGCGTGTGAAGGAGCGTTCCGAACATTGGTGAAGCATCTCACCACAGCCCCGGTGTTAGCTCAGCCGGATACAACAAAGCCCTTCGACGTGTATTGTGACGCGTCCGGTATTGGGCTTGGCTGCGTGTTGATGCAGGAAGGACGTGTGGTCGCTTATGGCTCACGCCAACTCCGGAACCATGAGCAGTACTACCCGACTCACGATCTTGAACTTGCTGCCGTGGTGTTGGCGCTGAAAATGTGGAGGCACTATCTCCTGGGGAACTTGGTGCATCTCTACACCGACCACAAGAGCTTGAAATACATTTTCACCCAGAAGGAGCTGAACATGAGGCAGAGGAGGTGGTTAGAACTGATCAAAGATTATGAGATTGAGATCCATTACCACCCCGGCAAGGCGAATGTGGTTGCCGACGCGCTGAGTCGGAAATCACATGTCCATCACCTCACCATTACACCGGTGGAGGAGGAAGAGCCAAGTTTATACTTGGTTCCTTATGGATCGCTGTACAACCTTGCCCTCATCCCTACTATTAGGGAGGACATCATTGCAGCTCAGAAAACGGATAAAGGCATGGCACATCTCCGGAGACGGATAGACAATGGAGAAATTAAATGTTTCCGGAAAGATGATGAGGGGACTCTGTGGTTCAATGACCGCATAGTCGTACCCCGGGATATGGAGTTGAGGAAAAAGATCCTCGATGAAGCTCTCTACGGTCGTAAATGCCGCACCCCATTAAATTGGTGCGAGTCCGGTGAAAGGGTCACATTCGGGGTTGATGTGGTGAACGACGCCGAGGAGCGCGTTCGGACAATTCAAGCCAATTTGAAGGCCGCTCAATCCCGACAAAAGAGCTACGCTGACAAGAGGCGTAGGCCGTTGCACTTTGACGTTGGGGAACACGTGTACCTCCGCGTGTCTCCAATGAAGGGCGTGCACCGATTCGGTGTGAAGGGGAAGCTCGCTCCCCGTTTCATTGGACCCTACGCTATCACCGAGAAGTGTGGACCAGCAGCGTATCGATTGGAGCTACCAGCATCTCTGGCTGGTGTCCATGATATTTTCCATGTTTCGCGACTGCGAAAATGCTTGAAGCATACAGCTGCTGTTCCTACCGAAGACATCGGCGAGCTGAAACCGGATTTAACCTATGATGAATATCCGGTGGGAATTCTTGATGAGAAAGCCAGGACCACACGCAGCAGAACATTGTGGTTCTACAAAATACTCTGGAGCAACCACACCGCCGAAGAAGCGACGTGGGAGAGCGAGGAGTTCCTTCGCTCAAATTACCCGGAGTTTATGGCTTCTCAACACGGGTAAGTCCCTATTACATCGCTATCTCTTATTTTATAATCTCGGGACGAGATTCTTTTAAGGGGGGAGGGATGTAAAAGCCCAAGAGAAGGGACTTGTAAAAAACTTTTCTTCATCTCACAACACCACAATTTTCATTGTGGACACCTTAGGAAATGTGGTGAAGAGCATGTAACCTCCATCAAAAGAGTGATTAGAGGGGAGAGTCTTCACTTTCACAAAGTAGGGTTTATACACATATGATCACACAATGAGGAATTCAAAACTGTTGTGTCCAAACTATTGTTTGCAGCAGCTAACACAAGGATCAAGTGGCATATTTGGATTCCTTAGGTCCAAATTAGTGGGGAGGCAAAGTTTCATTAATTTTTGAAAAGTCTTGCTGCCCATTTTTCCAAAGGAAGTCAAAGGTGCAAAGAATTCAAATGAATATTTGAATTTGCATTGAATTTGTCCAAACTTGTCAAATGAGCTCAGTTTCCAATTTTCAGACAATTGGGTTGGATAATTGTCAAACTTTGGAGATATTTTGAGGAAAAGAGGTACTGAGTTGTGGGGCCCACATGTCATAGGAATGAGTATACTTAACACTTAAGTTTCTCTCTGGACTTCACTCCACCGAGGTGTAACCCCGGGGCGACACCGAGCGGCCGCCCCCGTCGACCGAGGCTCCACCTCCTGCTCCCATTTCGCGCTGGCCTGCTCCTTATCCCGGAAACCGGCTGCAGCACGTTGCCATCTTCGCTTTGATCGCGCGCTAGCTGTTCTTCCCACGCGCAAACAGCAATCGGCGCTCACCGCCGCACTCCTTTCTCCCCGATCGCCGGCCTCAACCAAACCTCGGTTGTGCGCACCGGCAGTACAGAAAAGCAGCGCCTGTGCCTGCTCTACCACACCAGCCCCGCAACCCCAAAGGCCCTAGCCGGTGACGCGCACAATTCGGCAAACGGCGCCGAGAAAACAGAGCTGTCCGGCGGAGAACGGAAGCTGGTCTCACGTGGACAGACCCACCCAGAGCTTCTCAGGCCCGAGCTAGAGCACCCTCGGATGCGCTGGTAGCCCCTGATGCTCGTCCCCGAGGCTCAAGCCGTGAGATGATCTACTAGGCTCGAATTTGGGAAAAGATCGCCGTCGGGCACCATCCGACCTTCTGATACGGTAATACCAAATTCGACCGTCCCTCTCGTTCTTAGGCCGTGAGACTTTGCACACAGGACCGCCACTAACCGGCGATCAGTAGTCCTTCACAACCCTAGCTGGAAATATGCACGTAGACCGCATGAAATCCAGAATTTCCGACCTCAAACGCGGAGGAGGTTTCGGGTGCACGGTGATACACCATTAGCCGCCGGTCCCGAGCAGTTTTGAGGCTAGGTCGAGCATCCCTTTGGTCCACTGGTGCTGTAGCGCCGTTCCACCGAGGTCTGGGCAGGCTAGGGTGACCGGGCGACGTTGCCGAACCGGTCCAGAGCCGCCGCACCGTGGCCAGCTAGGTTAGAGCCATCGCCGACCGGGGAAGAGTGTTCCATCGTGTTCAGCACGGGAAATTAGGCCCTAGCGGCGAGGGAGAGCTCGGGGGATGGCCGGGAGGCCGGAATCCGTCGAACTCCGGCGAGCCCGGCGGCGCGCAGGCGCGGGTGGCCGGAGGTAGAAGACGACCGGTGGGTCCCGCCCGTCAGCGACGGTTTTTCAAATATTTGATCAGCTGTGGCGCAGGGATCTGGTGTGGAGGCGCGGGAAATAACCTGTAGCCTCGTGTGGCTTGCCCCGACGCGTGACACCTGTCCCCGGACCCACAGCCAGTATTTGAACATTTTGGGGAATTTCAGTTTTTAGTTCAAACTTTGAATAGCTACAACTTTGGGTAGGAGAATCCAAAAATTGTGAAACAAATTTCGTTGGATTCCTCTGATAGAGTACTATCCAAATGTAGAACCCAATTTGTATGAAACCCTTTAATTAACTCTGGAAAATTCTTTAAAGCTTTTCAGCAAAAGAATTTTAGAGGGAGTTTGGTTCATCCAAAAATCCCCAAATTTTGCCAGGATGTTCTTTAGGACATTAGTAAAACCCTGTAAAAGTTTCAGACCATTTGGAGTTGATTTGGTCAGAGCAATTCAAATTGAAAGGTGCTGTGTTCATTTGAATACAGAAACATTTTCAGAGAATTTCCAAAACTTGGAAATTCAGTTCTGGGCAAACCTTGACTCCAAAAATGCTAGGAAAATTCGTGCAAACCCTAGGAGCTATAATTGAAATTATAGTTCACTAAGTTGGGCATGAACAGGGGTATTACCTCAGAATTAATTCTTCCTTGCTGATTTACCAAGAGAATTATTCTGAGCAAACCACTCCATGAAAAGTGCTAATGTTTGGTCCAGAGAGTTTTCTTGTGACAAGGAACTCACACAAAAATTCTCAGCTCCATTGGAGCTCTAGATCACCCCTGTCCTATTTAACCACTTAAGGGATTAATGTGGAAAAGGGGGGAAAACCACTTAGCATTTAACCATGTGATTAAGTCCAAGCCAAACCACCAACACCAGTTCATATTTAAATTCTTAAACAAAGTTCCAGATATTAGAGGCTGGTTATTAGAACCAATAGTATAAGTCTTACTCTAAACTCACTTTTACATATAAATTAACATGTAGTATTTCATTAACGTGTAGCCGTTGAAGAAGAGACTCCGGAAGTGCTGGACTTCCTCCTTCCGGACGAAGAACTAACTCCTGACCAGCAGCAACAAGGCAAGCCCCGGTTTGCATTAACCCTTTTTAAAAGTTTTACTTTGTATACATGTGTCATATGAAGTATGTATGTGCATTAGGTATCGGATGAATGAAACCCCACTTGCATAACCAAAGTTTCCTAAAAGAGTGAGGGTAGTGTCAAGGACCTCGAGTAGACAGGCTATGCTTAATGAGTCATAGGACTTCGGTACAAGTCGAGTAGTTGGAATCTACTCGCGAGATAGGCTGGGGACACACGGGTTCGGTTGAGTGATGTGAGATCACTTTAGTAATGAAAATGAGACTAGGCAGGGGCTAGGGCGCAGCAAGAGAGAGTCTTGTGTGCGCAGCCCTGTCCGTGTCGATTGAGGACCGATCCGTGTGCGGCCCTGCTGAACAAGTATTGAACGTACCGAAGGCATATCGGATATATGGGCCCCGATAAACCGATGTAGCCTAAACCTCCGGGCGTCGAGGCATAGCACACCGATTTATAGGTGTAGGTTGAGGGCAGCAAGGTGGAAATCTGCCAACGGGCATAGAGAGATGCTCCGTGTGGAGAACCTCCTGCTCGTTTCGGTGCGACCGGTTCGACGTTTGGGCTGTTGGGTGAAAGGTTGTCCCGTACGACATCGAGTGAGCGTGCTGTGCAGCTCCACGGGTGGGCGTACGTGACGTGCTCTTTGGGTTTTCCCTGCAGGTGTATATCGAGTCGATTCGCCGTCCCTCGCGGTGACGAGTACCGCTTGTTCACTGCGTCGTAACGTAGACTAATGGATGAAATATGTTGATTCAATGATGCTGATTGATATAATTGTATTGCTACATGTGTGCCACCAAATACTGCTTACTAAATTTCAGATTTCATGAACTGTTAACTTGTTGCTAAAAGATGAACTAAGGATGAACTTGTAGGCGTGTCGTTTTGCTGAAATGTTACTATCCTATGTCCATTGTACACCTCATGTAGAGTTTCATGCTTAGGTGAGTCGGTTAAGCCTTGCTGAGCCTTTGTGCTCACGGTTGCTGCTTAAGTGTTTTTCAGGTGAGGAGCCACCCACGGACTCGGAGTACGAGTCCACCGGCGAGGGTTACCCTCCGTCGGGGACCACGGCTGAGTGGGAGCCGTACACGCCGCGCTGAGCTGAGACGTGCAGCTAGTGTGGGTTGCCCTAGGGCTGGGCAACCGACTTTTGCTAAATAGGCGGGCGTGAGTTGTATAGTGTAGTCTTCCGCTGTGTAATAGAACAATAGTTGTAACTGAAGTTTGTACCTGTTTGTACAGTTTCAGCTGTTTTTCCCATGTAATATATTGCGTTCTTATGACGTGTGCTGTCGGGTGTCGCATCGCGCGGCACCACCCTCTGCGATCCTGGATGAGCGGATTCCGGTCCGCCACAATTTGTCCATGTTGAAGCGCTTAAGAAGGTCCTTTGTATACTTAGTTTGATGCACAAAAGTTCCTTCTTTTGTTTGCTTGATTTGCAGCCCCAAAAAGTATGTGAGTTCTCCCATCATACTCATCTCAAATTCTGAACTCATCATAGCTGAAAACTTGGACACGAGATCATGAGAAGCACAACCAAAGATAATATCATCCACATACACTTGAACGAATAATGAGTCATTGCCATGCTTAAGTACAAAAAGAGTTTTATCAACCTTGCCCATGGTAAACCCCTTTTCCAGTAAGAATGTTTTTAACCTATCATACCATGCTCTAGGGGCTTGTTTTAGACCGTACAAGGCTTTGGACAGTTTGTAAACATGATTAGGAAAATTTGGGTTTTCAAAACCCGGTGGCTGCTTAACATAAACCTCCTCCTCTATGTAGCCATTAAGAAAAGCACTTTTAACATCCATTTGATATAACTTGAAACCTTTAGATGCAGCAAATGCTAATAAAATTCTTATAGCTTCTAATCTAGCAACAGGAGCAAATGTTTCATCAAAATCTAGACTTCAATTTGAGTGAAACCTTGAGCAACCAACCTAGCTTTATTCCTAACCACAACCCCATCCTCACTTTTCTTATTTTTAAATACCCATTTAGTTCCAATTAATGTGTGACCTTGAGGTGGAGGTACAAGTTTCCAAACGTTATTTCTTTTAAAATTTTCTAACTCTTCTTGCATGGCATTAATCCAAGATTCATTAGTGAGTGCGTGTGATATATCCTTAGGTTCAAAAAAAGCAACAAAAGCAGAATGAGCATAAGAGTTTGGATCGCAAAACCTGGACCGAGTGACTCGTTCATGCAAGCTTCCAATGATTTGTTGTGGAGGATGACTTTTGAGTACTCGGAGGGGAGTAGATACTTCACAAGCACCTTCTTCTTCATGTTCGGACCTTTGATTAGGAGAGCTTGTTGATTGAGGAAGGTCCGAACCAGCAGTAGTGACTGTTGGTGCTGGTTGTGGTGCAAAATCAGCAGCTTGATCGTTATTTACTTCCGAGTTTTCAGGCAGCAGCACCACTTCTTCATCTTCTTCAATAAAAATATTCTCCCCCTGCGGATATGGATCCGGACCTGCAATATCGGAGCTAGTACTTGGGCTAGCTTCATCAAAAGAAACCTCGCAAGTCTCCACAATTTTGTTAGTGTCAAGTAAAAGCACACGGTAGCCTCTAGTATGAGATGGATAACCAAGAAACATGCCATCAACAGATCTAGCTTCAAATTTATCAAGATTACCATGTTTCTTAAAAAAAGCATTTGCAACCAAAAACCCTAAAGTGTGTAACACTAGGCCTATGTCCAAACCGGAGCTCATATGGGGCTTTTCCAAGCTTAGCACGCAAGAAAACACGATTTGAGACATAACAAGCGGTTGCAATTGCGTCAGCCCAAAATTTCCTAGGAGTTTGATATTCATCAAGCATAGTCCTAGCCATCTCAAATAAGGTTCTGTTCTTTCTTTCTACGACACCATTTTGTTGTGGTACATAGGGTGAAGAGTATTGATGATCTATTCCATTTTCAGCACAAAAGTGATCAAAGGATTGGTTTTTAAATTCAGTTCCATTATCACTTCTAATTGCTTTTAATGATCCTGGGTGATCAATAGATAATCTAAGAAATAAAGTTATAAAATGACTAAAAGCTTCATTCTTAGATGCCATAAAATAAACCCAAGAATATCTGGAATAATCATCAACAATCACAAGCACATACCATTTACCTCCGAAGGATTGAACACGAGCCGGACCTACTGTGTCAAGATGTAAAAGTTGTCCCGGTTCAGCTGTCATGAACATTGTGAGAGGAGCATGTGAACCTGCAACAAACTTAGCATGTCTACAAGAAGAGCACACAATATCATTGTCCTTTTTAAGGTTTGGCAGCCCACGTATGCGATCGAGAGCACTAACACGAGCGAGATGATCAAAGCCTATGTGACCAAGTCTACGATGCCAAAAATATAGATCCTTTGTATCATTAGCAACTAGACACCGATGCTTAGAAGTTGACAAATCAAAATCAGCTTTAAAAACTCTTCCAAACCTAGACATGTTAAACAAAAGCTCACCTTTTGAATCTACAACCTTGCAGCAATTTTTAGCAAAGCTAACCTCTAGATTTTCATCTAGCAATTGTGAAACCGAAAGCAAGTTGTATTTCAAATTTTTAACAAGTGCCACATCTTTCAAAGTGTAGAGATTGTTTACTCTAACCGAACCTTTAGCAATTATGGGAGTAGAAGAGTTATTGGCGAAAGTAACATTTTCTACACGTGACACAAAAGAGAGAGAGGAGAACCATTCTTTGTTACCGGTCATGTGGCGTGAGCAACCTGAATCCACAATCCAAATGTTCTCCTTCTCAAACGTGAAACCTACACAGCAGCACAATACGTCGATGACTCAATACTGGGGTTAGTTAAAAGACTTTTAGGAATCCAGTACTGAGTCACACGACGTCCAGCAGGAATAACACGCGAAAGCTGAGAAGGTAGAGCAGGTTTATGAGCCAAACATCGAAAATTTTTGTTCCCAACTACTGACTTAGAAGATGTGTTATATGTAGCACAAAAAACAGTAGGTCCGGGAGCAAGTTTTTGACTCATTACAGCAGGTTGCAATCTCCGAACATTCGGTCTAGCAGATTTTGCTTGGTTGTTATGTGATCTAGCAAGTATTCATTGTTTCTTATCGTGTTTAGCTAGTATATAACAAAAATCCATGACATGACCATCTCTACCACAGTAGATACAATGAAAAATAACCTTATTATCATGTCTAGATGAGCAAGCAACACGTTTATTAGAACCCGAATGGGACAGTACTCCTGCAGATTTGAAAATCACCTCTTTTTGTCTAGGAGCTGTTTGAATCAAACCGCTTCCTAATGACTTTACAACTTTAGGTGGGTGTGCCTTAGCATGAGCATGAGAATTAAAACCTAAACCAGTTTTATCATTACAAGACTTGGAAGAATTCAGCAGCAAGTTTAGGTTCTTATTTGCATTAGAAAACCGATCTAGTGTCCTATGCATGTCATCAAGTTTATTGGACAGATCAAATCAGTTTTCACATGAAGTTTTTCCTTTTAGTTTGCAATTTGAACAATATTTGACTTCATGCACACGTAAAGCATTGTTCAAAATAGAAATCTCATTCATAGCATCATTTAGTTTCTTATTCAGATCATCACATGAAGAACAATGCAAATCAATTGTAGAACAACAAGCATCTTTCAAATTTTTATCATTAAGTGCAGCAAGCTCTTTGTTCTTTTCAATTTCAAGTTCAAGTTTATCAAGTGTAGATGCGTGTGCACTTCTTAAAGAGGATAATTGTTCATAAATCAAATCACATGAGGAACAAGAATCATCGCTAGGAATCAAAGTTTTTAAACGATTAATTTCAGATTCTAGTGATTCAATTTTAACAGCATTGTTCCTAAGCTTTTTATCCTTTTTCTTTAATATAACAGTGGCACGAGAAATAGCATCACACATTTCTTCGCAAGTGGGACATACCTCTTCATCGTCGCTGTTATGTTCTGCCTCCTCGAAGCTTGAACTTGACTTGCTCGCCATGCAGCACATATTTGCCATAGCTTCTTCATCTTCATCACTACCGGTGTCCATATCACTTGAGCCGAAATCTTGAAGTGCAGAGATCATACTATGCACTATGTTGTGCATTGATAAATCTTTCTTCTTCTTATTCTTTGCAAACAATTTCTTTGGCCTTGTTTGCTTTTCTTCACGTGAACTCGGACCTGAAAGGTTAGGGCACTCCATACGAAAATGTCCTGTCCTACCTCATTCAAAACATCGTTGAGGTCCGGAGCTTCCTCTCCTTCTAGTTCTCACATTTTGCAATGCTTTTGAGAACCGAGTAGAGATGAGTGCAAGCTCCTCCTCTGGAAACTCTTCAATCTGTTCAAGGGTTAGAGAGGACAGCAAAGAGAGTGCACCACTAGATGATGATTGACTAGAACTAGACATGTCACGTTGCAAAACAAATGCAATAGACTTGTTGGGGTTTTTACGTGAGATGATGTCAATTTCATGAGTTTTCAATTTAGAATAAAGCACGTCTAAAGTAAGAGAACTCATGACAGTAGATTCACGAATAGATGTAACTTTCATCTCTTAAATTGACATATCTAATGCTCCTAACAATTGTCTAGCATTTTCAGCATCTGAAAAGTTAACATTGACACTACGCAAGTTGCTGAGAATTTTATTAAACCGAGCAAAAAGGTCGTCAATTGACTCACCGGGTTGCATCTCAAAACGCATGTATTCTTTCTTGAACATATCTTGCCTTACCTTCTTGATCATATTGGATCCTTCATGGTAGTCACAAAGAGCTTTCCAAACATCATATGCAGATCGGAGGTGTGCAACACGGTCGAAGTCGCTTTGAGTCAATCCTTGGATGATCAAGTTGCGAGCCTTGTTGTTGTTGTCAACATCTCTCATGTTCGCAGCCGTAACTTGATTGTTGGGTGGTACATCAATGTTCCGGTAGACCTTTTCCCATATGGCGAAGCCTTGCACCTGTATGTAGGCCTCCATCCGCGCCTTCCAAACCTGAAAATCGATGCCATTGAACACACAAGGTTTTGCGGAGTACTTCTCCATGATGGTTAGTCAAAACACGTGCAAATCACAAATATTAGAGCACCTTGGCTCTGATACCAGTTGTAGGATCGAAGAGCACGTGAAAAGCTACCAGAGGGGGGTGAATGGTAGATTAAAACTTTTCGCAGCGGAAACAACAAAAACCCCTCAGCAAAAAATCAATCGGTTAAAGAAACCATGTTTGCAAGTGTTTTCAAACGTGTTCAACCGTGAAAAATCAAGTAGAGAGGTAGAGAATCAAGTCATGGATCTAATGCAACAAGAATCACTTGAAAACACGAAGTTAAACTTGAGATACGATCAAAACATTAAACGAAGATCAATCTGTTCTACCCGATATAAAACAGATCTGCAACGCTGCAAAGAAACTCGTGTATCTCAAAAAATACAGATTCGAAGCTTGTGAAAATTTCACGGATGATAGATAATTGAGTTGTGAAGACAACCCAAAATGAATCACGTCAATCGGACCTGTAAAACTCGAGTTATGAACGAAACACCGAAGCAACATCGGTCTGTCCAGAAACTCGGCGAGAAAGACTTGACGATAAACAAGTCGGACGAACAAGGCACAAAATCTCCTCGAAACTATGAACTTTATTGAATAGAAACACAAGAGGAACAACACAAAGTTCTCTGCCCATGAGAGCTCTGGCCTCCCTTGCTTTTATAGCCAGCCCTCAGGCTAAACAATCCAATCTAGGACTCCTACTCCTAATTGGACTCATATCCTAACTTACCATAACTGCTCAGTACTCTCCTATTTGCAGATAGAAGCAATCGTAAGACTTCCAAACACCTTAGGAACGTCCTAAACATTCCTAAAACAACTCAACTTCGTGCCTAGCACGAAATCCTATCATAACCAACTCAAATCTTCCATATTTGAGCCATATCCGACTCAGCATCAGCTTGAGTACGCAATCCAGCCGGTTGGACCTTTCCGACCAATTCTTTACGTCCAATTCTCTTCATCACGCCTTGGAACAACGTTGCCAAGTCCATGCACTCCTTGCACACGTGCAAACACCTTCCAACGACGTACACACAACCTTCATATGCACTGCCCTTGATCCAAACATGCTGCGCAACCTCCCGATCAACTCAACCACAGCTCCTCCCGAACTTGGTTGTTGGAACCTCATCTCCTCCCTGAGACTAGTCCAAAGATCCCGTCACCAGCCATGTCTTGAACTCAAGCAACACCTACACATGAATAAACAACCAATTCTTCCGAGCACAAGTCCTCGACTTGACTCACGTTAGTTCGAAAACCACAACACCTTACATGAGCACGTCACATAAGCATGTTGCAAACCATATCAAATGATAACAGCCATAACCACCAAAACACACTAAAAACTTAGCAAATTAATACTAAGCAAACCTTCCCATAAAGCAAGTTTGAAACATTGCGAGTTAAAAGCAAAAACAAGACACTGCAGTTCTACGAGTTGAACTTCACGGGAGCTCCCTAAAAACAAGCTCCGTACCTCACAGAAGCTCTTCGGACCTTGCAGGAGCTCTCCGGAGCTTGCGTCGGACCTTGCCAACACTTGGCGGACCTAACAAAGAACTTGTCGGACCTTGCCACAGAAGAATGTTTTGGCAATATTCAAAACTTTGAATGTTAATGCTAACTTTTATCCTAATTGCCAATGTATTCAGCACACATAGGTCTCACATCACCTCTCCGTTGTCTAGTCTTCTCCGAATGTGAGACATACCCCTGTCTCTCCTTTGATCCTCAACAATCTCTTCACATATTGTTGGAATAAGAGCAATATTATAAAGCGCTCCATACGGAATGACACGGAGACTTGGTTCTACCTCTTTCAACTCAGCAACCTCCAAGTTGTGAACGTGGGCTTTCCGACTAAGCGCGTCGGTAACCACGTTTGCTTTTCCCGGTTGGTAGTGGATCTAGATTTCATAATCTTTTATGAGCTCCAACCATCTCTGTTGTCTCATATTCAGCTCCTTCTGTGTGAAGATGTACTTCAAGCTTTTATGGTCGGTGTAGAGGTGGACAAGATTACCAAGTAAATAATGCCTCCACATCTTTAATGCCAACCACCACAACAGCAAGCTCGAGATCGTGAGTTGGATAATGCTGCTCGTGGTTTCACAGTTGACGAGACCCATAGGTGACTACACGCCCTTCTTTCATCAGAACACAGCCAAGACCGATGCCGGATGCATCACAATATACATCAAATGACTTCGTCCTGTCCGGCTGAGCAAGAACTGGAGCTGTTGTGAAATGTTTCACCAACGTATTGAATGCGGCTTCACATGCTGCATTCCACAGGTATTTAGTGCCCTTATTCAGCAGCTCCGTCATTGGTTTAGAAATTTTTGAGAAGCTCGGAATGAACCTCCGATAATACCCCACTAAACCTAGGAAACTTTGGACCTCGTGGACTGATTTGGGAGATTCCCACTTCAGCACTTGTTCAATTTTGCTTGGGTCCACGGCAATGCCCTCTGCTGAAATAATATGGCCTAGAAAAGGCACTTGATCAATCCAGAACTCGCATTTGCTGAATTTGGCATATAATTTATGCTCCCTCAACCGTTGTAGCACGATACACAGATGTTCAGCATGCTCTTCTTCTGATTTAGAGTAAACCAAGATGTCGTCGATGAATACCACGACGAACATGTCTAACTCTGGCATGAATACAGAATTCATCAAGTACATGAAGTGTGCCAGAGCGTTGGTTAACCCAAATGACATGACGAGGTACTCATATAGTCCGTATGTCGTCCGGTCGGATCTTGATTTTATGATATCCCGACCGCAGATCCATCTTCAAAAAAACCTTCGCACCCACAAGTTGATCGAATAATATGTCGATGTGGGGCAAAGGATACTTGTTTTTTATAGTGACACCATTCAGAGGACGATAATCAACACATAGCTGCAGTGTTTCGTCCTTCTTCTTAACGAACAGCGCAGAGCAACCCCAAGGTGAAGAACTTGGTCGTAGAAACCCTTGCTCAAGAGTTCATTCAGCTGCTCTTTCAACTCCGCTAGTTTGTTAGGTGCCATCTTGTAAGGCCTTCGTGAGATAGGTGTTGTTCCCGGCGCCAGTTCAATCTTGAACTCGACGTCCCGTTCAGGCGGGATGCCCGGTAATTCATCAGAAAACACATTAGAGTAATCACGTACCACCGAAATATCTTCAAGTTTAATAGCTTCCATGTGGTATGTGAAATCCCAAAAATTCTAGCAAGTTGAGCTGCAAGTCACACCGAGAAAATGAGAGGGAATTTAAACTTTTGAATTTAATGGTGTGAGCTCCAAGTCTAAGCTTGAACTTGCAAAAATTTCTGAACACGGAGATCAAAAGCTACAAATTGGTTCTACACACATCAAAAAATAGCCCAGCAAATTTTCAGAGCATTTGGAAAGGATTTCCTATTTGTTGGAATTAAAACGGGAGAAAAATTGAATTTGGATTTAAATTTCAGTTTCAAATTCCAACTTCACCGAAATCCAAATTCGAGTGCACCATTGTGTTCCTCATATTCCTTTTGGCCTATCCTCCAAGTTTGATCAAATTTGTAGCTCATTTGCTAATTTAAACGGAATTGGGAGATAAGAGGGAGAGGTGGACCCCACATGTCATACGGAGGAGGCTTCAACCGACTCTGTTGTTACCGGGCGCGCGCCACCTCCTGGCCTCCGACGCCACCTCCTGCTCCCGCGCCCGAGCAAAGAAGCCACCACATCCCCTCGTGCTAAGCTGTGGAAACATCGGCTGAAATGATCAACGCGTGCTTGTCCACATGAACCCTTTCCTCTCTCGCCCTCCACAGTCCTCGCACAGCCGAAGAAAAGCTACCGGCCGATGCTCTCGGTTACCCGGCAACTGCCCTCTAGAGGCTTCTTCGTGGCCGACGGTCCACACAAAAAAGATCCGCCACAAGGTGCTGAACACGACCGTGCCACTCTCTCCTCTTCTCATGCACCGACGGTGGAGAATTTCTCTGATTACTGCTTTAGTAGTCATTGAACCGAGCCACACCAAAACCCAAAAGTCATCGTAATCAATCCACCATCACGTGTGCCAAGCTACAAATATGATCTAGACACTCCCACACTCCTCTAGGATCAAGAACCATCGAATTCCATCGAGTTTTGGCGCTGTTCTTCGAGAAGTTTGAGCCGGCGCCGGTTTTTCCCCTAGGTCGCCGATGAACCCCTATTTACAGCCACTTTTGAGCTGATTTGAGCTCATGCCGGTGATGAGGGATCAACTACGGTGCTCTAGGAAAAAAATTGAAGAATTTGAGCCCTCCTAGCACGAGTGTGATGCCGCCGAAGTCGAGCCGCCGCCGCCACTCGTCGCCGACAAATTTCCGGTGGTCGGGGGCCTCGGCCGACCACGGGGATGAGTTGCCTGTGGTCCAAAAGGGGGAGGCGGCGAGTTTGGGGGCAAGGGAAGGCCAGGAAGGCAGTTTTTGCAGACCTCACCGGAGCCACCGCTGCGCGCCGCCACCCCAGCTGCTGCTGGCGCGAAGTTGAATAAAAGGGGTGGGCCCCACCGGCAGCAGTTTGAATTTTTCCAATTTTGGTTCAGATTTTACTCCAACTTCATTTGCTCATAACTTTTGATAGGAACCTCCAACAATTGTGAAACAAATTCCATTGGATTCCTCTCAGTTAGTACTATCTAGTGGTGCATCCCAATTTTTATGAAAATCCCTATATTTGGCTCATTAATTAAATTAAAGGAAATATTATAGGAATTTTTACAGGCGTTCTGTTCATTGGAAAATTCCCAAGTTCGGGCAGGACATTCTTTCAGAAATACTTGAACACCAGTAAAAATTTTAGAGGCATTGGACTCAATTTGCTTGGCCAAATGTGGTTTCAATCCTCTATGCCTCTGAAAAATAGGAAAAATAACAGAGACCTTTTTCAGAGATTTTCTCCCAACTTGTAAAATTCATATCTCTGTGTAGGAAGCTCCAAAAATGGTGAAACCAAGTCCTATGCACTCATGAGACTACCAAGTTTCTGAAAAACCAAATTTGGAGCATGACATGAGCCTATAATTGCCATAGGAATTCAGAGAAGCCAAATAGTTAAGAAAATTCTTAGGGTCACCTCTTACATCAACTTTGTCTGAAATTTTGCAAGCCATACCTCTGTATGATCTATGGACCACTGTAAAGCGGAGCAAGTTGAGATCATCTTCTCCAGTTTCTGCCAAATCTCTCCTTATGTCCACTAAATAGTTCTTTGCATTTTAGTTCCAAAAACCTCCAATGCCCAAAATGATTCTTTCTCTGTTCCAGCACATAGACAATCCCAAATCTTGATTCTTAGTTGATCTAAACTATTTTTAAGTCATAACACACATTTGTTTTATAATTCATTTACTCCCAATATAAAACTATGCATATTCATGTCAGTAGGAAACACGACGAAGGAGTTCGACGAAGAACTCGACTCGGAGCAGCAAGTTAAAGCTTTAACCATCGACAAGATACTGACTTAAAAGTAGAAATAAACCTGCAGCAACATAAGGCAAGCCCTTGTTTGCATTTAACAGCTTTTTAGTTACATTTTACTTTGTATCAAGGTGATTGATACTCCAAATGCATGACCCACAAACCCTTGGAGTTACAGGGTAGAACAGGTTACCTTCGTGTAGTTTTCTGCTAGGCTTAAGTTGCATAGGAACCGGTAAAAGTCCGGTAGTTGGAAGCTACTCGCGAGGTTAGGATTTTGGTTTAGTGGGGTATAATTCTAGAGAATAGAATAACTAGAATGGAAAATGAGACCGGGCAGAGAGTAGGAACAGCAGGACGTTGGGCCTGTGTTGCCATAGCTCTGTTTATGTCGGTTAAGGACCAATGCATATGCCGCCCTGCTGAGCATGTTTGAACAGTACCGGATGCACACTGGAATTATGGGGTCCAGGAAACCGATGTAACTCGGGTACTCTCGTGTCGAAACTTATACGGCCGTCCTTTGGGGGTTGGTGTGAGAGGTGTAAACCCACTAGCGGAGCAACTTCGACGTGTTCTGGGTAGTGGCCCTTCTGCTGGGTCGGCAGAACTGGTTCGGCATTGGAGTGACGAGTGAAAGGTTGCTGCATACAACGTAAGAAAGAGCTTGAATGTAGCCTAGAGGGGGGTGAATAGGCTTTTCGATGCTTTGTTGAAACCAGAAACACTTAGTAGTCTATCAAATACAGGGAAATCGGACTAGTCCGGTAGAGTGCGGACTAGTCTGTTTTCTAAACATAGAAAAATTGGAATAGTCCAGTACTGGGCAGACTAGTCCGGTATACATGGACCAGGGAGATCAAGATTGATCAATGTTCACTTCTAATACTTTATGCAGCAGAAATTGAACGATAACTTAGATGTATTGTAACAATAATACAATGAATGACAGGAATCAACTTGATTTTAATGTTTGAACGTGAGTTTCAAAGGATTGATTAAACACTCTAAAATGATGAACAATTAATAAACAAGAGTGGGAGACAAGTGTTTATCCCGAGGTTCGATTCCACGAAGGAAATCTACGTCCCCGTTGAGGAGTCCACTAAGGACCGGGTCTTCTCCAACCCTACCCTCGTCGAATCGCCACAAAGGCCGATTCTCCTCCACTAATCACAAGGGGCAATAGAATTGTTCAAGGGGCCTTCTCACAAGTTGAGGGATCCCCAAGAATTACAACAAATGAATGAACACGACTTAATACACTCAACAGATGAACAATTAACAATGAAAAGTGTGCGAGAGATCAAACCCAAGAGCTCAAGATGGTGTAGAACTAGTCTCTCCTTTGATCAATTGCCAATCCACAAGAATTGATCCTTCTTGGGTTAGAATGTATGGAGAAGGTGAATTTTGGGCTCTTGGGAGGTGTGACGGCGCAGGGGAGTCGAAAGTTGTGTTGGTATGGCCGTACACCTCTTTTTATAGTTGGGTTTCCAAAGGGTACGTTAGGGTTTGCGATGTCCGGACTAGTCCGTGGTTGACTCCGGACTAGTCCGGTGTGCGGTGTTTAGAAAACCCTAAGTGTCGTGAGATATCGGACTAGTCCGTGATATTGTGGACTAGTCCATTTTCTGCCCAGATACAAAATCGGACTTTTCCGGATGATATCGGACTAGTCCGTTTTCTGGTTAGAAAGAAAATCGGACTAGTCTGGCTGATGTCGGACTAGTCCTGCCGTGTTGAAATTGTGCAGTAAGTTTGATTTCTTTCTCTTGAGCTCATGGGGTGTGTTTCTCCAATACACTCTATACTAAGTGATCTATTCTTTTCAGTTCTTGAGCTCTTATCATTTTGGATCCTCCTTCTCCTTTCTTTTTGCTCTTTTCTTCTCAATTTCTTTGAGAACCTGCGCTCATTCTCAATAATTTTGTTAGGGTCTCATTTGTTTTTCATAAATCAACCAAAACCCACAAGGGGTGCCTAGATGCACTTTTAATCTCCCCCTTTTTGGTGATTGATGACAACCAATTGAGATCTCACAAATATGACAATAAGAATTTAGATTTTCATAAAGTGTGCACATATGAGTTTTGAACAAAATATGCAATGAAGACATGAGACATATGTGCACTCTTTATGGTGGGGTGCAAAACTACATGTGTGAGTAGTAATTTTGTCACACCCGGTTTTTCCGAAGAAACAACCAAGTGAATATCACATGTATGCCAGGATCATTTTCTCATACATGTGATGACAAATAGTGAAGCATCATTTATTACAAGCCAGGTGTCGAATATAAGTAAGTCTTACATAGTAAATGTCTCGATGGACAATAATAAGTTCATCACAAGTAAATAAACTAGCAGTGGAATATTATTCTTGAGAGCTCCATCACAGGCGTTGCCCGGGGGTCTCCATGAACCTAGAAACCTTCTTCGGGTCCAAAGTCTTGGTCATTATATACCACCTCATTATCTTGATCTGAGCAGCAATATAAACCAACAAAATATGCAAGGTTGAGTACCAATGGTACTCAGCAAGTGTAGGAAATTATATCATGCATGGCTAGAACAAGGAGAGGTTGAACTCATGGTTAAAGCACTATGCAATTAATTCCTATCACCTTAGCTTTTTAAGCACCTACATTACTACATAGATGAAATGGTCCCAAGCTCCCGTACCCTCATCATAATCAAATAACCATAACATCATTTCTAATGTTAAGCTCCCAGCTCAACATTCACAACTTCCAAAACCATCAATCCTCTAATCATGAATAAGTCCAAGCCACTCTTGACCGTGAGCACGGCTGTCATGACAGTTTTAACTCTGCAGAGTTTGTACCACTGTACCCACATGTAGTGATTTCATCCCCCGTTGCCGGGTGGACTAAAAGAACCTCCATTATGCCAGTGGCTACGAACCACATGCACACTTCCCAGGTGTGTAGCCAGGAGATCACTACGAAGCCTTTACAAAGGGATTCCCGACGAGCGTGGGCCCACTGAGGTTTCACACCTAACAGCATACAAGAGGCTCCAACCCCGCTGCAGTGGCCCCCTCTTGAGCCTTGCGGTTCATATGGTAGTCCAGCTGACACCTACTCCCCGCACCATCCAACACACCCATACTACGCCGGGGATACACCTAATTAATTGACCAAGCTGCCCCATCTCAGCATGTGGTTGGCACTGTAAAGCCAGGTTACATGCTCCATGAACCGGTCCTTAGGATCCAGGCAAGTACTAAACACAAACCCGAGTCTCGTGCACCCAGCACACAACCAAAACATCCAACTTGCCTTGATCCCTACCTCTACATAACTCACAATATCTCATTCAAGAGTATGGTAAAATAAACTGATGATCTCATATCCCAAATATCCAATTCTAAGCATATATATAGTTTGTAAGTATAAATGTGGACACAAAAGTAGGAATCATATACACATGGTTAAAAGTGCATACAAGCCACAACTCAACACACATAAAGTAACCACAACACATATAATGGTAAAGAACTTTCATAAATGTGAATGTGTGGTTTGTATGAAGTAGAAGTGTGAACTATGTCTTATGATTGTTGTTTTTCTTTTGTTATGTGTGATGGTATGATGTAGAACCTGCTCAAGAGCAAGTTATTCCTTTCCAAGACCAGGACTACCCATTTCAAGAGCAGCAAGAAGGAGGCAAGTGTCCTTGACCACTTTGATCCTATGCTAGGATGTGTAGATAGAATTATTTGCATTGTCAAATGAAATATGAAACCCATGCTAGGAAAGTTTACCTAGAATTGCATTACCTTGTTTCCTTGTAGCTTGTGTTGGGATTTATTTTACCATGTCATTTATTTCCATGCATATGCTTAGCCATGCTTAGAATGGGAAATTTGGGACATGAGATCATCAGTTTATATTACCATACTCTTGAATGAGACATTGTGAGTTATGTAGAGGTAGGGATCAAGGCAAGTTGGATGTTTTGGTTGAGTGTTGAGTGCACGAGACTTGGGTTTGTGTTTAGTACTTGCCTGGATCCTAAGGACCGGTTCATGGAGCATGTAACCCAGCTTTACAGTGCCAACCACATGCTGAGATGGGGCAGCTTGGCCAATTAATTAGGTGTATCCCCGGCGTAGTATGGGTGTGTTGGATGGTGCGGGGAGTAGGTGTCAGCTGGACTACCATATGAACCGCAAGGCTCAAGAGGGGGCCACTGCAGCGGGGTTGGAGCCTCTTGTATGCTGTTAGGGGTGAAACCTCAGTGGGCCCATGCTCGTCGGGAATCCCTTTGTAAAGGCTTCGTAGTGATCTCCTGGCTACACACCTGGGAAGTGTGAATGTGGTTCGTAGCCACTGGCATAATGGAGGTTCTTTTAGTCCACCCGGCAACGGGGGATGAAATCACTACATGTGGGTACAGTGGTACAAACTCTGCAGAGTCAAAACTGTCTTGACAGCCGTGCTCACGGTTAAGAGCGGCCTGGACTTATTCATGATTAGAGGAGTGATGGTTTTTGGAAGTTGTGGATGTTAAGCGGGGAGCTTAACATTGGAAATGATGTTATGGTTTTTGGATTATGATGATGGAATGGGAGATTGGGACCATTTCACCTGTGTAGTAATGAAGGTGCTTAATAAGCTAAGGTGATAGGTATTAATTGCGTAGTGCTTTAACCATGAGTTCAACCTCTCCTTGTTCTAGCCATGCATGATATAATTTTCCCACACTTGCTGAGTACCATTGGTACTCAACCTTGCATATTTGTTGGTTTATATTGCTGCTCGGGTCAAGATAATGAGGTGGTGTATAATGACCAAGATTTTGGACCCGAGAAAGGTTTTTAGGTTCATGAAGACCCCCGGGCAACGCCTATGATGGAGCACTAAAGAATAATATTCCGCTGCTAGTTTATTTACTTGTGATGAACTTATTATTGTCCATCGAGACATTTACTATGTAAGACTTACTTATATTCGACACCTGGCTTGTAATAAATGATGCTTCACTATTGTCATCACATGTATGAGAAAATGATCCTGGCATACATGTGATATTCACTTGGTTGTTCTTCGGAAAAACCGGGTGTGACAGAGGTGGTATCAGAGCCAAGGTTGCCCGTAGGAACGTGGACCTAGGTAGAAATGGACGTATTTAAGGGCCCTATTTTCTTAAAAACTATTTTCCAAGGTGTGGGTGGAAAAGTGTTATTAAAGGAGTCATTTTCTTCATCTTATCCCAACTTTCATTCAAAATAGGATTTTTGTTTGAGAATTTATCTAACCTGATTTTAAATTCTTTTGTTTTAGATGGTTCGCATGATTCGCACCGCTCGTAAGTCCACCGGAGGGAGAGTTCCCGTAGTTGCCCTTGCCGAAAGAGAGGAGAGTCGTCCAGTGACGTACCTTTCCTACGGATTGGCAGTAGGAGATTTGTTACGCCGTCTTCGACGTATGCTCGAAGCCGCCGGCAATACGGGCAAGCTAATCATCCACTATAACTCCACCAGGACCATCCGTGAGAAGAGGGAAGAATGGAGTTCGGAGATGAGGATTATACACGAGAATCAGCTGCTTAAGATTCACCACTCTCCAGCTTGTCGAGCAACACAAGTTGACGCGGAGAAAGATGTCACCTGGGAGGCCATCACCTGCCAGAGTCACATCTATCGTCGCCACTTGGACAAAACTGAGTACATGTATGTCCTCCAACGTGAGAGTGGTACCACGGAGTACAAATACCCACCAGTGCAGCAAGGGACTTCCCATGAGCACATGGACTTGTGCTTGGAGGATGCGGCTATGCTCAGCACTCGACTGCAGGAGTGTCAACAAGAGCTTCAGGATGTCCAAGACACCCTGAAGGAAACGGAGGCGTTGCTGCGAGCTTGCTTAAAGGCGAGAGAAAGAGGAGATTGGAATGAACTGTGTGTCACCGTGAATGATACATGGACTCCTGACTCCCCGGATCGCCGAGCGATCAGGCGTCGTCGCACCTCTCCACCAGCAGCCTCCCCACCCAAAGCAGAGTCAGAAGGTAGCCGAAATGAGGAGGAAGATCCCGAGGAGCCAGCTCAAGAGGACGAGTAGTGTAGAGTCTTTCCCCTAGCTAGCAAGAGGTCGAGTAGTCGAGTCGTTACGTAGTTAATGGTGTGATAATGCTTGGTGTGTAACGTGAGTTGTGGAAGCCATGAGCAATTGTCCACAGCCTCGTCTTCAGATTGTTTTGCTTTGGTGTGAGATATAAACCCTCGTAAAATTTTAACAAAGCCTCAACACCTTAAAGTACCAACAAATGAAAGTAGTAAGATGATACTAAATGGTATCAAATTAACATTTGTTGATTCTGCCAGATGGCTGGAAGAGGAAAAGGACGTGCTGCCAACCCCGCCAACAACAATGATGAGGCATGCAACCCTCATCTTTCTGGAGGCCAGGACCGGGGTGGTCGCCGTGAAGAAGTTGATCCTCTCCACCAAATGCTGGAGAATCAAAATCAGCTCATCCAGAACTTGACTCAAGTGGTGGCTAACTTGCATCAAGTTCCACCTATACAAGCTGCACCACGCCAACCAAGGTTGAGTGAGTTTCTAGGAACTCAACCTCCAAAGTTTGCAAGTGCTGCTGAACCTCTGGAGGCAGATGATTGGCTGAAGACCATTGAAAGTAAGATGAGGATTATACAATGCCAAGGGTATGAGAGGGTGCTGTTTGCCTCTCATCAATTGCATGGACCTGCTGCTGATTGGTGGACCGCCTACGTGGCCGCCCATCATGACCCTGAGAACATCACTTGGGAAGAGTTCAAGCGTAGCTTCCGCAACCATTACATCCCAAGAGGAGAACTCAAAAACAAGAGGAAGGAGTTTTTGGGACTGCAGCAGGGAAACATGACGGTGAGGGAATACCTCACTAAATTTACTCAACTATCCCGTTATGCTCCACGAGACATAGAGACTGATGAGCAGAAACAAGATTGTTTCGTGGAAGGACTTACCGCAGAGATGCAGTGTGCAATGTCCTCTAATGAGTATGAAAGCTTTCAAAAGATGGTGGACAGAGCATTTGTGGTGGAAAGGAAGCTAAATGCCCTGGAAAATGAGAATAAGAGGAAGGCTGGGTGGTCACATCAAGCCTCAGGGAGCAACACCCGCCCACGTTTGATGCAGCAACCTACGGGGCAGACGAGCCGTGCTGCGGTACCCTATTCAGCACCGAGAGGGTACAACCCAAATTTCAGGCCTCCGGCAGTACCAGCACAGCCGCAACGTCAGTTTGTGCAGCAGCCTCGCCCCGCATATCCACCTCGACCAGCAGTGCAAGGACCCCCAAACCAACCCCAAGACAGCAAGGGCCAAGCATCTAAGATTGGGGTGCAATGTTTCATCTGTGGTGAAGTGGGGCACTACGCCCATAAGTGTCCAAAGAAGAAGCCCACGCAGCCACAGCAGCAGAATGTAATGAGAGGACGGGTGAACCACGTCACTATGGAGGAAGCACAAGAGGCACCCGACGTGGTAGTTGGTAAGTTTCCTGCCAATTTACACCTTGCAACTCTGCTGTTTGATTCTGGTGCTACCCACTCGTTCATTGCTCAAGGGTTTGTTAAGAAGCATGACCTAGCAACCACACAAATGAACCATATGCTAGCCGTAAACTCTCCAGGAGGAGAAATAAGGACAAGACAAGTGTGTCCCAAAGTGAACCTAGACATTAATGGGGTAGTATTTACGGCTAACCTCATAGTGATAGATTCACAAGGGATAGATATTATTTTGGGTATGGATTGGTTGACCAAACATAAAGGAATCATCCATTGTTCGACCAGAACGGTGGAATTAACTCACCCCAGTGGCACCAGAGTAAAGATCATAACAATACACGAGCCTAGGAGGGATATCAAATTAAATCAAGTGGAGGTGAAAGTTGAGGAAATCAGGACTATCAGGGAATATCCGGATGTTTTTCCGGAGGAATTGCCAGGTATGCCTCCCGACCGTGAAGTGGAATTTGCAATTGAGCTAGTGCCTGGAACAGCCCCGATATACAAGAGACCTTATCGAATGGACTCCAAGCAGCTAGAAGAGCTCAAGGATCATTTGAGAGAATTGACGGAGAAGGGGTATGTTCGCCCTAGTTCCTCACCATGGGGAGCTCCGGTGATATTTGTGCCTAAGAAAGATGGAACTCAAAGGTTATGCATGGATTACCGTGCCTTGAATGAGGTAACCATCAAGAACAAGTACCCATTACCCCGCATCGAAGACTTGTTTGATCAGTTGAGGGGAGCTTGTGTGTTCTCGAAAATTGATCTCAGGTCGGGATACCACCAACTCAAGATAAGGCAATCTGATATTCCCAAGACAGCTTTCGTATCTCGGTACGGATTGTATGAATACACTGTCATGCCTTTCGGGCTAACCAATGCCCCGGCATATTTCATGTACCTCATGAACAAAGTATTCATGGAATATCTGGACAAATTTATGGTGGTTTTCATAGATGATATTCTCGTCTTCTCCAAAGATGAAGAAGAACATGAGAAACATCTAAGGTTGGTGTTGCAGAGGCTGAGAGAACACCAACTATATGCCAAGTTGAGCAAGTGTGAGTTTTAGCTGAAGAGAGTTCCCTTTTTAGGACATATAATCTCGGAGGGAGGAATCTCCGTAGATCCCGCCAAAATCGAGGATATCCAGAAGTGTAAGACCCCTGAAAATGTCGGGGAAGTTCGAAGCTTTTTGGGATTGGCGGGATACTATCGACGGTTTATTGAGGGATTCTCCAAGATCTCGAGACCTCTCACCAAACTGTTGGAAAAGGGAATCACATTCACCTGGACGCCACAGTGCAATACGAGCTTTCAGGAGCTAAAGAAGAGATTGACAACAGCCCCAGTGTTGGTTATGCCAGATATGCAGAAGAATTTCACAGTGTACTGCGATGCCTCTGGAAATGGGTTGGGATGTGTTCTCATGCAAGAAGGACATGTCGTGGCATATGCATCCCGGCAGCTTCGGAAGCATGAGAAGAACTATCCTTCACATGACCTAGAACTAGCTGCAGTGGTACACGCGTTGAAAATTTGGCGACACTATTTGATGGGGAAGAGGACAGAGATATATACGGATCATAAGAGTTTGAAGTACATATTCACACAGCCAGATCTCAACCTCAGACAAAGGAGATGGTTAGAGCTAATCAATGACTTTGATGTGGGCATCAACTATCATCCCGAGAAAGCAAACGTCGTGGCCGATGCTTTGAGTCGGAAAGTGCAGGTCAATAAGTTGAGCTTGAAGGACATGCCTGCAGAATTAAAGGACGAGGTTATAAGGCTCAATCTATGTCTAGTAAATAGTGGTGAAGCCATCGCCATGGAAGTGTACTCCACACTCGAGCAAGACATACGCGAGGGCCAAAAGAATGATGAGAAGATACAAGAGATCAGACAGCTCATTAAGGAAAATAAAGCTCCTGGTTTTAGAGAGGATGAACAGGGAACGGTGTGGCACGGGAAAAGGATCTGTGTGCCAGAAGTAAAGGAGATCCGTGAATTAATTTTGAAGGAGGCTCACGATTCTGACTATTCCATTCATCCTGGGAGTACGAAGATGTACCAGGACCTCAAGAGCAGGTATTGGTGGTATGGCATGAAGCGAGATGTCGCGGAACATGTTGCCCTATGTGACACATGTCAGTTGGTGAAAGCAGAACATCAACGACCCGCGGGATTGCTGCAACCACTCAAAGTGCCTGAATGGAAGTGGGAAGAAATCAGCATGGATTTTGTCGTGGGATTGCCTAGGACCCAATCCGGGTATGATTCAATATGGGTCATTATTGATCGGTTAACCAAGGTAGCTCATTTCATTCCTGTGAAAGAAAGCTACAGCGGATCCAAATTGGCAGAATTGTACATGTCAAGGATTGTGTGTTACCATGGAGTGCCAAAGAAGATAGTGTCGGACCGAGGGACACAGTTCACCTCGAGGTTTTGGCAGAAGTTGCATGAAACCATGGGAACCCATCTGAACTTCAGCTCTGCCTATCATCCCCAAACTGACAGGCAGACGGAGAGAACCAATCAGATCCTTGAAGATATGTTAAGGGCATGTGCACTCAAAAACAATAGGAGTTGGGACAAGAACTTACCGTATGCGGAGTTTTCCTATAACAACAGTTATCAAGCTAGTATGAAGATGTCACCGTTTGAAGCTTTGTATGGAAGGAAGTGCAGAACTCCCCTATTTTGGAACCAAACAGGAGAAAGTAAAGTGTTTGGTCCAGAAGTGCTACAAGAAGCCGAGGCGAAGGTGAGGGAGATTCGCAACAACTTGAGGATAGCACAAACACGCCAGAAGAGCTATGCCGATGTACGAAGAAGAGAGCTCGTCTTCAACGTGGGAGACTATGTTTATCTCAAGGTGTCCCCTATCAGAGGACTTCGTCGGTTCAAGGTAAAAGGGAAGTTGTCACCTCGATACATCGGACCCTTTCAGGTTTTGGAAAGGAAAGGCGAAGTGGCGTATCAACTAGAGTTACCGGTTCATCTATCGGATGTGCACGATGTATTCCATGTGTCACAACTCAAGAAATGTCTGAGGACGCCTGAAGAGGTGTTACCCATGAATGAAGTGGATGTAGCTGAAGATTTGTCTTATGCCGAGCAACCATACAAGATTTTGGAGACAATGGAACGCCTCACCAGAAATAAAAGAATCCGGATGTGCAAGGTGCAGTGGAAGCATCACTCAGAAGAGGAAGCCACCTGGGAACGGGAAGATGAGCTCAAGGCACAATTTCCGGAATTGTTTTCTTAGAAACACCAATCTCGAGGACGAGATTTTTTTTAAGGGGGGTAGAGCTGTAACACCCCAAAATTTTTATTCAAAACACTAAACTATGTTCAGAGGGGAATTTAAAAATTTTTGGACGTGTTGCATGTTTTGCAAAAATTCAAATTCAAACTGGAATTCAAATTAAACTCAAATCAGAAAAGAAATGGAAAAAGAAAAAGAGAAAACAGGAAAAAACCGGCCAGTGGGCCGAAACCCGCCAGCCGGCCCAATTTCCCCCGCGCCAGCCCGCAGCCGCGCGCCCGCGCTATCCCTCACAGACAGGTGGGACCCACCTGTCATCCCTAACCCCGCGACCCCGGACTCTCCCCCGCGCGCGCGATCTTAACCGATCGGAAAACCGCGTCCCTCAGCCCGAATTCCGGTCCCAGAAGAATCAAACTCGATCACAACTGACCCACCGCCCTTCCCCGGCTATAAAAACCCCAGCCCTGATCGGTTTTTCCCACGCGATCGCCGATTTTTACTCCGGTGAGCACCGAGACTTTGCCGGTGAATTCTGGCCGATCTAAGCTCGGAAACTCTGATCTAACTCGCTGGTCTTGATCCACCGCCTCCGGGGAGCTTTGCAGGTGCAGAAAACTCGGAGAATTACGGTGTAAACACAGCGCCGACGAGCTTCGCCGTGGTTTTGCCTCGTACCTCGCCGCCGATCACTTTCCAGGACCCCCGAGCTCGAGAAAACCCCCGAGGTGAGATCCCCGACCTCCCCTCTACCGATCTATGCCATAAGATCACAGTTCTAGGCAGAATTCTCGAGGATCCGAAACTTTCCGGCGAGATCGCCGCTTCCCGCCGCCATGCGCCGCCGGCAGCGCCGCCCGCGCTCGATCGGAGCGACGTGGCCGCTTGTGCGCCGTTTATTTTAAATCGCACGGTAGACTTTAAAACCCCGCGTACCGGTTCGATGTTATAATCTCAGCCGTCGGTTTAAAATCGGACGGTCCACGTCAGCCCCGCGTTATAAAGACTGGAATTCTTACGTGCTACCCCCTGGGGTTCTCTGGAAATAAGAGCTAGCCCCGGAAACTTCTGATCTAGCCCCTGGAACTCCAGAAAATCATGTAAATTCATTTAAAAATCAGTTTTAGCCCCTGGACTCAATAAAAATTAGTTAAAACACCTCTGATAAGTGTAGCTAGACCCCTGGAAATTATGAAAATAATATTATAGACCCTGTAATGGGGAGAGTTCATTATTTTAGCCCTGTTTAGTATTTAATTTAGGAAATTGAATATGTAACTAGTGTTTAAAAATAAAAAAGTGGGACAAACATAATTGTCAAAATTAATTAAAAACTTTCTCAGTACTTAGAAAACCTTGGAGTGAGATAAAACTATATTTTGGGCTGAAATGAATCTGTTTCATTTGTTATTCACATTTAATAGTATAGGGACACATTTTTAAGTAAAGAATAGCTATAGAGAAATAGGGAAAATAATTATGAAATAGTTTACATCAGAGGCAAAGGTCAAAATATGTTATTAAATTATTTAGGACCAGAACCTATTATGTTTAGATGATGTGTATTACTAATTTCATAATAAAATACACAATTATGCATAGGAATATAAATCTGAAAATATAGCAACTAGTAAATGATAAATGGAGTTTTTAAAATCCAAAGAGTTCAGTTTAGGGTTGGTAGAAATTATGAAGGCATATATGGGGAAGAAAAATACTTTTCATACACACTTGGTAGTGAAAAGGTGTAGTAGTTGAATATAAGAAATTTATTGGAAACTCATATATATAGTTTGTAAGTATAAATGTGGACACAAAAGTAGGAATCATATACACATGGTTAAAAGTGCATACAAGCCACAACTCAACACACATAAAGTAACCACAACACATATAATGGCAAAGAACTTTCATAAATGTGAATGTGTGGTTTGTATGAAGTAGAAGTGTGAACTATGTCTTATGATTGTTGTTTTTCTTTTGTTATGTGTGATGGTATGATGTAGAACCTGCTCAAGAGCAAGTTATTCCTTTCCAAGACCAGGACTACCCATTTCAAGAGCAGCAAGAAGGAGGCAAGTGTCCTTGACCACTTTGATCCTATGCTAGGATGTGTAGATAGAATTATTTGCATTGTCAAATGAAATATGAAACCCATGCTAGGAAAGTTTCCCTTGAATTGCATTACCTTGTTTCCTTGTAGCTTGGGTTGGGATTTATTTTACCATGTCATTTATTTCCATGCATATGCTTAGCCATGCTTAGAATGGGAAATTTGGGGCATGAGATCATCAGTTTATATTACCATACTCTTGAATGAGACATTGTGAGTTATGTAGAGGTAGGGATCAAGGCAAGTTGGATGTTTTGGTTGAGTGCTGAGTGCACGAGACTTGGGTTTGTGTTTAGTACTTGCCTGGATCCTAAGGACCGGTTCATGGAGCATGTAACCCGGCTTTACAGTGCCAACCACATGCTGAGATGGGGCAGCTTGGCCAATTAATTAGGTGTATCCCCGGCGTAGTATGGGTGTGTTGGATGGTGCGGGGAGTAGGTGTCAGCTGGACTACCATATGAACCGCAAGGCTCAAGAGGGGGCCACTGCAGCGGGGTTGGAGCCTCTTGTATGCTGTTAGGGGTGAAACCTCAGTGGGCCCACGCTCGTCGGGAATCCCTTTGTAAAGGCTTCGTAGTGATCTCCTGGCTACACACCTGGGAAGTGTGAATGTGGTTCGTAGCCACTGGCATAATGGAGGTTCTTTTAGTCCACCCGGCAACGGGGGATGAAATCACTACATGTGGGTACAGTGGTACAAACTCTGCAGAGTCAAAACTGTCTTGACAGCCGTGCTCACGGTTAAGAGCGGCCTGGACTTATTCATGATTAGAGGAGTGATGGTTTTTGGAAGTTGTGGATGTTAAGCGGGGAGCTTAACATTGGAAATGATGTTATGGTTTTTGGATTATGATGATGGAATGGGAGATTGGGACCATTTCACCTGTGTAGTAATGTAGGTGCTTAATAAGCTAAGGCGATAGGTATTAATTGCGTAGTGCTTTAACCATGAGTTCAACCTCTCCTTGTTCTAGCCATGCATGATATAATTTTCCCACACTTGCTGAGTACCATTGGTACTCAACCTTGCATATTTGTTGGTTTATATTGCTTCTCAGGTCAAGATAATGAGGTGGTGTATAATGACCAAGATTTTGGACCCGAGGAAGGTTTTTAGGTTCATGAAGACCCCCGGGCAACGCCTGTGATGGAGCCCTAAAGAATAATATTCCGCTGCTAGTTTATTTACTTGTGATGAACTTATTATTGTCCATCGAGACATTTACTATGTAAGACTTACTTATATTCGACACCTGGCTTGTAATAAATGATGCTTCACTATTGTCATCACATGTATGAGAAAATGATCCTGGCATACATGTGATATTCACTTGGTTGTTCTTCGGAAAAACCGAATGTGACATGACCCATATTGAATCATACCCTGATTGGGTCCTAGGCAATCCCACGACGAAATCCATGCTGATTTCTTCCCATTTCCATTCAGGCACTTTGAGTGGTTGCAATAATCCCACGGGTCGTTGATGTTCTGCTTTCACCAACTGACATGTGTCACATAGGGCAACATGTTCCGCGACATCTCGCTTCATGCCATACCACCAATATCTGCTCTTGAGGTCCTGGTACATCTTCGTACTCCCAGGATGAATTGAATAGTCGGAATCATGAGCCTCCTTCAAAATCAATTCACGGATCTCCTTTTCTTCTGGCACACAGATTCTTTTCCCGTGCCACACCGTTCCTTGTTCATCCTCTCTAAAACCAGGAGCTTTATTTTCCTTGATGAGCTGTCTGATCTCTTGTATCTTCTCATCATTCTTTTGGCCCTCGCGTATATCTCGCTCGAGTGTGGAGTCCACTTCCATGGCGATGGCTTCACCACTATTTACTAGACATAGATTGAGCCTTATAACCTCGTCCTTAAATTTTGCAGGCATGTCCTTCAAGCTCAACTTATTGACCTGCACTTTCCGACTTAAAGCATCGGCCGCGACGTTTGCTTTCCCAGGATGATAGTTGATGCCCACATCAAAGTCATTGATTAGCTCTAACCATCTCCTTTGTCTGAGGTTGAGATCTGGCTGTGTGAAAATGTACTTCAAACTCTTATGATCCGTATATATCTCTGTCCTCTTCCCCATCAAATAGTGTCGCCAAATTTTCAACGCGTGTACCACTGCGGCTAGTTCTAGGTCATGTGTAGGATAGTTTTTCTCGTGCTTCCGAAGCTGCCGGGATGCATAAGCCACGACATGTCCTTCTTGCATGAGAACACATCCCAACCCGTTTCCAGAGGCATCGCAGTACACTGTGAAATTCTTCTGCATATCTGGCATAACCAACACTGGGGCTGTTGTCAATCTCTTCTTTAGCTCCTGAAAGCTCGTCTCGCACTGTGGCATCCAGGTGAATGTGATTCCCTTCTCCAACAGTTTGGTGAGAGGTCTCGAGATCTTGGAGAATCCCTTAATAAACCGTCGACAGTACCCAGCCAATCCCAAAAAGCTTCGAACTTCCCCGGGTCTTCCACTTCTGGATATCCTCGATTTTGGCGGGATCTATGGAGATTCCTCCCTCCTAGATTATATGTCCTAAAAAGGGAACTCTCTTCAGCCAAAACTCACACTTACTCAACTTGGCATATAGTTGGTGTTCTCTCAGCCTCTGCAACACCAACCTTAGATGTTTCTCATGTTCTTCTTCATCTTTGGAGAAGACGATAATGTCATCTATGAAAACCACCACAAATTTGTCCAGATATTCCATGAATACCTTGTTCATGAGATACATGAAGTATGCCGGGGCATTGGTTAGCCCGAAAGGCATGACAGTGTATTCATACAGTCCGTACTGAGATACGAAAGCTGTCTTGGGAATATCAGATTGCCTTATCTTGAGTTGGTGGTATCCCGACCTGAGATCAATTTTCAAGAACACACAAGCTCCCCTCAACTGATCAAACAAGTCTTCAATGTGAGGCAATGGGTACTTGTTCTTGATGGTTACCTCATTCAAAGCACGGTAATCCACGCATAACCTTTGGGTTCCGTCTTTCTTGGGCACAAATATCACCGGAGCTCCCCATGGTGAGGAACTAGGGCGAATATACCCCTTCTCCGTCAATTCTCTCAAATGATCCTTGAGTTCTTCTAGCTGCTTGGAGTCCATCCGATAAGGTCTCTTGTATATCGGGGCTGTTCCCGGTACTAGCTCAATTGCGAATTCCACTTCACGGTGGGGAGGCATACCTGGCAACTCCTTCGGAAAAACATCTGGATATTCCCTGATAGTCCTGATTTCCTCAACTTTCACCTCCACTTGATTTAATTTAAGGTCCCTCCTAGGCTCGTGTATCGTTATGAACTTTACTCTTGTGCCACTAGGGTGAGTTAGTTCCACCATTCTGGTCGAACAATGGATGATTCCTTTATGTTTGGTCAACCAATCCATACCCAAAATAATATCTATCCCTTGTGAATCTATCACTATGAGGTTAGCAGTAAATACTACCCCATTAATGTCTAGGTTCACTTTGGGACACACTTGTTTTGTCCTTATTTCTCCACCTGGAGAGTTTACAGCTAGCATATGGTTCATTTGTGTGGTTGCTAGGTCATGCTTCTTAACAAACCCTTGAGCAATGAACGAGTGGGTAGCACCAGAATCAAACAGCAGGGTTGCAAGGTGTAAATTGGCAGGAAACTTACCAACTACCACGTCGGGTGCCTCTTGTGCTTCCTCCATAGTGACGTGGTTCACCCGTCCTCTCATTACATTCTGCTGTTGAGGCGGCGCAGGCTTCTTCTTTGGGCATTTATGGGCGTAGTGCCCCACTTCTCCGCAGCTAAAACATTGCACCCCAACCTTAGGTGCCTGGCCTTTGCTGTCTTGGGGTTGGTTTGGGGGTCCTTGTACTGCTGGTCGAGGTGGACATGCGGGGCGAGGCTGCTGCACAAACTGATGTTGCGGCTGTGCTGGTGCTGCCGGAGGCCTGTAGTTCGGGTTGTACCCTCTTGGTGCTGAGTAGGGTACCGCAGCACGGTTCGTCTGCCCTGCAGGTGGCTGCATCAGACGTGGGCGGGTGTTGCTCCCTGAGGCTTGATGTGACCACCCGGCCTTCCTCTTATTCTCATTTTCCAAGGCCTTTAGCTTCCTTTCTACCACAAACGCTCTGTCCACCATCTTTTGGAAACTTTCATACTCATTTGAGGACATTGCACACTGCATCTCTGCAGTCAGTCCTTCCACAAAACAATCTTGTTTCTGCTCATCAGTCTCTATGTCCCGTGGGGCATAGCGGGATAGTTGAGTAAATTTAGTGAGGTATTCCCTCACCGTCATGTTTCCCTGCTGCAGTCCCAAAAACTCCTTCCTCTTGTTTTTGAGTTCACCTCTTGGGATGTAATGGTTGCGGAAGCTACGCTTGAACTCTTCCCAAGTGATGTTCTCAGGGTCATGAGGGGCGGCCACGTAGGCGGTCCACCAATCAGCAGCAGGTCCATGCAATTGATGAGAGGCAAACAGCACCCTCTCATACCCTTGGCATTGTATGATCCTCATCTTACTTTCAATGGTCTTCACCCAATCATCTGCCTCCAGAGGTTCAGCAGCACTTGCAAACTTTGGAGGTTGAGTTCCTAGAAACTCACTCAACCTTGGTTGGCGTGGTGCAGCTTGTGGAGGTGGAACTTGATGCAAGTTGGCCACCACTTGAGTCAAGTTCTGGATGAGCTGATTCTGATTCTCCAGCATTTGGTGGAGGGGATCAACTCCCTCACGGCGACCACCCCGGTCCTGGCCTCCAGAAAGATGAGGGTTGCATGCCTCATCGTTGTTGTTGGCAGGGTTGGCAGCACGTCCTTTTCCTCTTCCGGCCATCTGGCAGAATCAACCAATGTTAATTCGAAAGCATTTAGTATCATCTTACTACTTTCATTTGTTTGTACTTTGAAGTGTTGAGGCTTTGTTATACTTTTATGAGGGTTCAAATCTCACACCAAATAAATGCACTATCATTTCTTGTGGGTTCATACACCAAAGCAAAACAATTTGAAAACGAGGCTGTGGACAATTTCTCATGGACTCCACAACTCATGTCACACACCAAGCATTAACACACCATTAACTACGTAACGACTCGACTACTCGACATCCTTCTAATTTAAGGGAAGGGCTCTACGCTACTTGTTTTCTTGAGCTGGCTCCTCGGGATCTTCCTCATCATTTCGGCTGCCTTCTGACTCTGCTTTGGGTGGGGAGGCTGCTGGTGGAGAAGTGCGACGACGCCTGATCGCTCGGCGATCTGGGGAGTCAGGAGTCCATGTATCATTCACGGTGACACACAGTTTATTCCCATCTCCTCTTTCTCTCGCCTTTAAGCAGGCTCGCAGCAACGCCTCCGTTTCCTTCAGGGTGTCCTGGACATCCTGAATCTCTTGTTGACACTCCTGTAGTCGAGTGCTGAGCATAGAAGCATCCTCCAAGCACAAGTCCATGTGCTCATGGGAAGTCCCTTGCTGCACTGGTGGGTACTTGTACTCCGTGGTACCACTCTCATGTTGGAGGACATACATGTACTCAGTTTTGTCCAAGTGGCGACGATAGATGTGACTCTGGCAGGTGATGGCCTCCCAGGTGACATCTTTCTTCGCATCGACCTGTGTTGTCCCACAAGTGTAACACCCCAAAATTTTGATTCAAAACCTTAAATCATGTTAAGAGGGAATTTAAAATTTTTTGGACGTGTTGCATGTTTTGCAAAAATTCGAATTCAAACTGGAATTCAAATTAAACTCAAATCAGAAAAGAAATGGAAAAAGAAAAAGAGAAAACAGAAAAAAACCGGCCAGTGTGCCAAAACCCACCAGCCGGCCCAACTTACCCCGCGCCAGCCCGCAGCCGCGCGCCCGCGCTCTCTCACACTGACAGGCGGGACCCACCGATCTTCGTCTACCTCGCGCGGCGCCGAACTCCCCCGCGCCCGAATCGAAACCGATCGGGATTTCGACGTAAACCCCGCTGAATTCTGTTCGTAGCCGACGCGGACATGATCTAAACCACCCCGCCGCCCTCCCCCGTCTATAAAAACCCCGGCCCCGTTCTGTTTTTCCCACGCGATCGCCGATTTTTACTCCGGTGAGAACCGAGACTTCCCCGGTGAATTCTGGCCGATCTAAGCTCGGAAACTCCGATCTAACTCGCTGGTCTTGATCCACCGCCTCCGGGGAACCTTGCAGGTGCAGAAAACTCGGTGACTTGTGGTGTAAACACAGCGCTGACAAGCTTTGCCCGTGGTTTTGCCTCGGACCTCGCCGCCGATCACCTTCCAGGACCTCCGAGCTCAAGAAAACCCCCGAGGTGAGATCCCCGACCTCCCCTCTACCGATCTATGCCATAAGATCACAGTTCTAGGCAGAATTCTCGAGGATCCGAAAGTTTCCGGCGAGATCGCCGCTTCCCGCCGCCGTGCGCCGCTGGCAGCGCCGCCCGCGTTCGATCAGAGCGACGTGGCCGCTTGTGCGTCGTTTATTTTAAATCGCACGGTAGGGTTTAAATATCCGCGTACCGGTTCGGCGTTATAATCTCAGCCGTCGGTTTAAAATCGGACAGTCCACGTCAGCCCCGCGTTATAAAGACTGGAAATCTTACGTGCTACCCCCTGGGGTTCTTGGGAAATAAGAGCTAGCCCCGGAAACTTCTGATCTAGCCCCTGGAACTCCAGAAAATCATGTAAATTCATTTAAAAATCAGTTTTAGCCCCTGGACTTAATAAAAATTAGGAAAAACACCTCTGATAAGTGTAGCTAGACCCCTGGAAATTCTGAAAATAATATTATAGACCCTGTAATGGGGTGAGTTTATCTTTTTAGCCCTGTTTAGTATTTAATTTGGGAAATTAAATATGTAACTAGTGTTTAAAAATTAAAAAGTGGGACAGACATATTGTCAAAATTAAGTTAAAGACTTTCTCAGTGTTTAGGAAATTTTGGAGTGAGATAAAAACATATTTTGGACTGAATTGAATATGTTTAATTTATTATTCACAATTAGGGACACATTTTTAAGTAATAAATAGTTTTAGAAAATAGGGAAAATAATTATGAAATAGTTTACATCAGAGGCAGAGGTCAAAATATGTTCTTAAATTATTTAGGACCAGAACCTATTCTGTTTAGATGATGTGTATTAC
The DNA here is from genome assembly GCA_030760725.1 of Neostapfia colusana. NCBI lineage: Eukaryota > Viridiplantae > Streptophyta > Magnoliopsida > Poales > Poaceae > Neostapfia > Neostapfia colusana. The sequence goes on along the minus strand of JASWHV010000007.1, from coordinate 92,973,144 downwards.
TAATTTCATAATAAAATACACAATTATGCATAGGAATATAAATCTGAAAATATAGCAACTAGTAAATGATAAATGGAGTTTTTAAAATCCAAAGAGTTCAGTTTAGGGTTGGTAGAAATTATGAAGGCACATATGGGGAAGAAAAATACTTTTCATACATATTTGGTAGTGAAAAGGTGTAGTAGTTGAATATAAGAAATTTATTGGAAACTCATATATATAGTATGTAAGTATAAATGTGAACACAAAAGTAGGAATCATATACACATGATTAAAAGTGCATGCAAGCCACAACTCCACACACACATAAAGTAACCACAACACATATAATGGTGAAGAACTTTCATAAATGTGAATGTGTGGTTTGTATGAAGTAGAAGGGTGAACTATGTCTTATGATTGTTGTTTTTCTTTTGCTATGTGGGATGGTATGATGTAGAACCTGCTCAAGAGCAAGTTATTCGTTTCCAAGACCAGGACTACCCATTTCAAGAGCAGCAAGAAGGAGGCAAGTGTCCTTGACCACTTTGATCCTATGCTAGGATGTGTAGCTAGAATTATTTGCATTGTCAATTGAAACATGAAACCCATGTTAGGAAGTTTCCCTAGAATTGCATTACCTTGTTTCCTTGTAGCTTGGGTTGGGATTTATTTTATCATGTCATTTATTATTATGCATATGCTTAGCCATGCTTAGAATGGGATATTTGGGATATGAGATCATCAGTTTATATTACCATACTCTTGAATGAGACATTGTGAGTTATGTAGAGGTAGGGATCAAGGCAAGTTGGATGTTTTGGTTGAGTGCTGAGTGCACGAGACTTGGGTTTGTGTTTAGTACTTGCCTGGATCCTAAGGACCGGTTCATGGAGCATGTAACCCAGCTTTACAGTGCCAACCACATGCTGAGATGGGGCAGCTTGGACAATTAATTAGGTGTATCCCCGGCGTAGTATGGGTGTGTTGGATGGTGCGGGGAATAGGTGTCAGCTGGACTACCATATGAACCGCAAGGCTCAAGAGGGGGCCACTGCAGCGGGGTTGGAGCCTCTTGTATGCAGTTAGGGGTGAAACCTCAGTGGGCCCACGCTCGTCGGGAATCCCTTTGTAAAGGCTTCGTAGTGATCTCCTGGCTACACACCTGGGAAGTGTGAATGTGGTTCGTAGCCACTGGCATAACGGAGGTTCTTTTAGTCCACCCGGCAACGGGGGATGAAATCACTACATGTGGGTACAGTGGTACAAACTCTGCAGAGTCAAAACTGTCATGACAGCCGTGCTCACGGTCAAGGGCGGCTTGGACTTATTCATGATTAGAGGCGTGATGGTTTTAGAAGTTGTGAATGTTAAGCGGGGAGCTTAACATTGGAAATGATGTTATGGTTATTTGAATATGATGAGGGTACGGGAGCTTGGGACCATTTCATCTATGTAGTAATGTAGGTGCTTAAAAAGCTAAGGTGATAGGAATTAATTGCATAGTGCTTTAACCATGAGTTCAACCTCTCCTTGTTCTAGCCATGCATGATATAATTTTCCCACACTTTCTAAGTACCATTGGTACTCAACCTTGCATATTTTTTTGGTCTATATTGCTGCTCGGGTCAAGATAATGAGGTGGTATATAATGACCAAGACTTTGGACCCGAAGAAGGTTTCTAGGTTCATGGAGACCCCCGGGCAACGCCTGTGATGGAGCTCTCAAGAATAATATTCCGCTGCTAGTTTATTTACTTGTGATGAACTTATTATTGTCCATCGAGACATATGCTATGTAAGACTTATTTATATTCGACACCTGGCTTGTAATAAATGATGCTTCACTATTTGTCATCACATGTATGAGAAAATGACCCTGGCATACATGTGATATTCACTTGGTTGTTCTTCGGAGAAACCGGGTGTGACAGAAGTGGTATCAGAGCCAAGGTTGCCCGTAGGAACGTGGACCTAGGTAGAAATGGACGTATCTAAGGGCCCTATTTTCTTAAAAACTATTTTACAAGGTGTGTGTTGAAAAGTGTTATTTAATGGAGTCACTTTCTTCATCTTACCCCAACTTTCATTCAAAATAGGATTCTTGTTTGAGAATTTATCTAACTTAATTTTTAAATTCTTTTATTTTAGATGGTTCGCATGATTCGCACCGCTCGTAAGTCCACAGGAGGGAGAGTTCCCGTAGTTGCCCTTGCTGAAAGAGAGGAGAATCCTCCAGTGACGTACCTTTCCTACGGATTGGCAGTAGGAGACTTGTTGCGCCGTCTTCGACGTATGCTCGAAGCCGCCGGCAATACGGGCAAGCTAATCATCCACTATAACTCCACCAGGACCATCCGTGAGAAGAGGGAAGAATGGAGTTCGGAGATGAGGATTATACACGAGAATCAACTGCTTAAGATTCACCACTCTCCAGCTTGTCGAGCAACCCAAGTTGACGCGGAGAAAGATGTCACCTGGGAGACCATCACCTGCCAGAGTCACATCTATCGTCGCCACTTGGACAAAACTGAGTACATATATGTCCTCCAACGTGAGAGTGGTACCACGGAGTACAAGTACCCACCGGTGCAGCAAGGGACTTCCCATGAGCACATGGACTTGTGCTTGGAGGATGCTGCTATGCTCAGCACTCGACTGCAGGAGTGTCAACAAGAGCTTCAGGATGTCCGAGACACCCTGAAGGAAACGGAGGCGTTGCTGCGAGCTTGCTTAAAGGCGAGAGAAAGAGGAGATGGGAATGAACTGTGTGTCACCGTGAGTGATACATGGACTCCTGACTCCCCGGATCACCGAGCGATCAGGCGTCGTCGCACTTCTCCACCAGCAGCCTCCCCACCCAAAGCAGAGTCAGAAGGTAGCCGAAATGAGGAGGAAGATCCCGAGGAGCCAGCTCAAGAGGACGAGTAGTGTAGAGTCTTTCTCCTATCTAGCAAGAGGTCAAGTAGTCGAGTCGTTACGTAGTTAATGGTGTGATGATGCTTGGTGTGTGACGTGAGTTGTGGAAGCCATGAGCAATTTTCCACAGCCTCGTCTTCAGATTGTTTTGCTTTGGTGTGTGAACCCACAGGAAATAATAGTGCATTTATTTGGTGTGAGATATGAACCCTCGTAAAATTTTAACAAAGCCTCAACATCTCAAAGTACCAACAAATGAAAGTAGTATGATGATACTAAATGGTATCAAATTAACATTTGTTGATTCTGCCAGATGGCCGGAAGAGGAAAAGGACGTGCTGCCAACCCCGCCAACAACAATGATGAGGCATGCAACCCTCATCTTTCTGGAGGCCAGGACAGGGGTGGTCGCCGTGAAGAAGTTGATCCTCTCCACCAAATGCTGGAGAATCAAAATCAGCTTATCCAGAACTTGACTCAAGTGGTGGCCAACTTGCATCAAGTTCCACCTCCACAAGCTGCACCACGCCAACCAAGGTTGAGTGAGTTTCTAGGAACTCAACCTCCAAAGTTTGCAAGTGCTGCTGAACCTCTGGAGGCAGATGATTGGCTGAAGACCATTGAAAGTAAGATGAGGATAATACAATGCCAAGGGTATGAGAGGGTGCTGTTTGCCTCTCATCAATTGCATGGACCTGCTGCTGATTGGTGGACCGCCTACGTGGCCGCCCATCATGACCCTGAGAACATCACTTGGGAAGAGTTCAAGCGTAGCTTCCGCAACCATTACATCCCAAGAGGTGAACTCAAAAACAAGAGGAAGGAATTTTTGGGACTCCAGCAGGGAAACATGACTGTGAGGGAATACCTCACTAAATTTACTCAGCTATCCCGTTATGCCCCACGAGACATAGAGACTGATGAGCAGAAACAAGATTGTTTCATGGAAGGACTTACCACAGAGATGCAGTGTGCAATGTCCTCCAATGAGTATGAAAGCTTTCAAAAGATGGTGGACAGAGCATTTGTGGTGGAAAGGAAGCTAATGGCCCTGGAAAATGAGAATAAGAGGAAGGCGGGATGGTCACATCAGGCCTCAGGGAGCAACACCCACCCACGTATGATGCAGCAACCTACGGGGCAGACAAGCCGTGCTGCGGTACCCTATTCAGCACCAAGAGGGTACAACCCAAACTACAGGCCTCCCGCAGCACCAGCACAGCCGCAACGTCAGTTTGTGCAGCAGCCTCGCCCCGCATATCCACCTCGACCAGCAGTGCAAGGACCCCCAAACCAACCCCAAGACAACAAGGGCCCAACATCTAAGATTGGGGTGCAATGTTTCATCTGTGGTGAAGTGGGGCACTACGCCCATAAATGCCCAAAGAAGAAGCCTGCGCCGCCACAACAGCAGAATGTAGTGAGAGGACGGGTGAACCACGTCACTATGGAGGAAGCACAAGAGGCACCCGACGTGGTAGTTGGTAAGTTTCCTGCCAATTTACACCTTGCAACTCTGCTGTTTGATTCTGGTGCTACCCACTCGTTCATTGCTCAAGGGTTTGTTAAGAAGCATGACCTAGCAACCACACAAATGAACCATATGCTAGCCGTAAACTCTCCAGGTGGAGAAATAAGGACAAGACAAGTGTGTCCCAAAGTGAGCCTAGACATTAATGGGGTAGTATTTACTGCTAACCTCATAGTGATAGATTCACAAGGGATAGATATTATTTTGGGTATGGATTGGTTGACCAAACATAAAGGAATCATCCATTGTTCGACCAGAACGGTGGAACCAACTCACCCCAATGGCACAAGAGTAAAGTTCATAACGATACACGAGCCTAGGAGGGACATTAAATTAAATCAAGTGGAGGTGAAAGTTGAGGAAATCAGGACTATCAGGGAATATCCAGATGTTTTTCCGGAGGAATTGCCAGGTATGCCTCCCGACCGTGACGTGGAATTCGAAATTGAGCTAGTACCGGGAACAGCCCCGATATACAAGAGACCTTATCGAATGGACTCCAAGCAGCTAGAAGATGAGCTCAAGGCACAATTTCCGGAATTGTTTTCTTAGAAACACCAATCTCGAGGACGAGATTTCTTTTAAGGGGGGTAGAGCTGTAACACCCCAAATTTTGATTTAAAACTCTAAACCATGTTCAGAGGGGAATTTAAAAATTTTTGGACGTGTTGCATGTTTTGCAAAAATTCAAATTCAAACTGGAATTCAAATTAAACTCAAAACAGAAAAGAAATGGAAAAAAAAGAGAAAACGGGAAAAAACCGGCCAGTGGGCCGAAACCCGCCAGCCGGCCCAGTTTCCCCACGCCAGCCCGCCCCCGCGCGCGCCGCGCTGTCTCTCACAGACGGGTGGGACCCACCTGTCATCACTAACCCCGCGACCCCGGACTCTCTCCCGCGTGCGCGATCGCAACCGACCGGATTTCCGCGTCCCACAGCCGAATTCTGGTCCCAAACAACTCAAACTCGATCGCAACAGACCCACCGCCCTCCCCCGGCTATAAAAACCCCAGCCCCGATCGGTTTTTCCCACGCGATCGCCGATTTTTACTCCGGTGAGCACCGAGACTTCGCCGGTGAATTCTGGCCGATCTAAGCTCGGAAACTCTGATCTAACTCGCTGGTCTTGATCCACCGCCTCCGGGGAGCTTTGCAGGTGCAGAAAACTCGGAGACTTACGGTGTAAATCCAGCGCCGACGAGCTTCGCCGTGGTTTTGTCTCGGACCTCGCCGACGATCACTTTCCAGGACCCCCGAGCTCGAGAAAACCCCTGAGGTGAGATCCCTGACCTCCCCTCTACCGATCTATGCCATAAGATCACAGTTTTAGGCAGAATTCTCGAGGATCCGAAACTTTCCGGTGAGATCGCCGCTTCCCGCCGCCGTACGCCGCCGGCAGCGCCGCCCGCACTCGATCGGAGCGACGTGGCCGCTTGTGCGCCGTTTATTTTAAATCGCACGATAGACTTTAAATCCTCACGTACCGGTTCGATGTTATAATCTCAGCCGTCGGTTTAAAATCGGACGGTCCACGTCAGCCCCGCGTTATAAAGACTGGAATTCTTACGTGCTACCCCCTGGGGTTCTCTGGAATTGAGAGCTAGCCCCGGAAACTTCAGATCTAGCCCCTGGAACTCCAGAAAATCATGTAAATTCATTTAAAAATCAGTTTTAGCCCCTGGACTTAATAGAAATTAGGAAAAACACCTCTGATAAGTGTAGCTAGACCCCTGGAAATTATGAAAATAATATTATAGACCCTGTAATGAGGTGAGTTCATTATTTTAACCCTGTTTAGTAATTAATTTAGAAAATTGAATATGTAACTAGTGTTTAAAAATTAAAAAGTGGGACAAACATAATTGTCAAAATTAATTAAAAACTTTCTCAGTACTTAGAAAACTTTGGAGTGAGATAAAAATATATTTTGGGCTGAAATGAATCTGTTTCATTTATTAATCACATTATTTAGTATAGGGACACATTTTTAAGTAAAGAATAGCTATAGAAAAAATAGGGAAAATAATTATGAAATAGTTTACATCAGAGGCCAAGGTCAAAATATGTTATTCAATTATTTAGGACCAAAACCTATACTGTTTAGATGATGTGTATTACTAATTTCATAATAAAATACACAATTATGCATAGGAATTTAAATCTGAAAATATAGCAACTAGTAAATGATAAATGGAGTTTCTAAAATACAAAGAATTCAGTTTAGGGTTGGTAGAAATTATGAAGGCACATAAGGGGAAGAATAATACTTTATTCTTGGTAGTAAAAAGGTGAAGTAGTTGAATATAAGAAATTTATTGGAAACCCATATAAATAGTATGTAAGTATAAAGGTGGACACAAAAGTAGGAATCATATACACATGGTTAAAAGTGCATGCAAGCCACAACTCAACACACATAAAGTAACCACAACACATATAATGGTGAATGAATTTCATAAATATGAATGTGTGGTTTGTATGAAGTAGAAGTGTGAACTATGTCTTATGATTGTTGTTTTTCTTTTGCTATGTGTGATGGTATGAAGTAGAACCTGTTCAAGAGCATGTTAACCCTTTCCAAGATCAGGACTACCCATTTCAAGAGCAGCAAGAAGGAGGCAAGTGTCCTTGACCACTTTGATCCCATGCTAGGATGTGTAGATAGAATTATTTGCATTGTCAAATGAAATATGAAACCCATGCTAGGAAAGTTTCCCTAGAATTGCATTACCTTGTTTCCTTGTAGCTTGGGTTGGGATTTATTTTACCATGTCATTTATTTCCATGCATATGCTTAGCCATGCTTAGAATGGGATATTTGGGATATGAGATCATCAGTTTATTTTACCATGCTCTTGAATGAGCTAATGTGAGTTATGTAGAGGTAGGGATCAAGGCAAGTTGGATGTTTTGGTTGTGTGCTGGGTGCACGAGACTTGGGTTTGTGTTTAGTACTTGCCTAGATCCTAAGGACCGGTTCATGGAGCATGTAACCCGGCTTTACAGTGCCAACCACATGCTGAGATGGGGCAGCTTGGCCAATTAATTAGGTGTATCCCCGGCGTAGTATGGGTGTGTTGGATGGTGCGGGGAGTAGGTGTCAGCTGGACTACCATATGAACCGCAAGGCTCAAGAGGGGGCCACTGCAGCGGGGTTGGAGCCTCTTGTATGCTGTTAGGGGTGAAACCTCAGTGGGCCCACTCTCGTCGGGAATCCCTTTGTAAAGGCTTCGTAGTGATCTCCTGGCCGCACACCTGGGACGTGTGAATGTGGATCGTAGCCACTGGCATAATGGAGGTTCTTTTAGTCCACCCGGCAACAGGGGATGAAATCACTACTTGTGGGTACAGTGGTACAAACTCTGCAGAGTCAAAACTGTCTTGACAGTCGTGCTCACGGTTAAGAGCGGCCTGGACTTATTCATGATTAGAGGATTGATGGTTTTGTAGGTTAAGCGGGGAGCTTAACATTGGAAATGATGTTATGGTTATTGGATTATGATAATGGGTTGGGAGATTAGGACCATTTCACCTGTGTAGTAATGTAGGTGCTTAATAAGCTAAGGTGATAGGTATTAATTGCGTAGTGCTTTAACCATGAGTTCAACCTCTCCTTGATTCTAGCCATGCATGATATAATTTTCCCACACTTGCTGAGTACCATTGGTACTCAACCTTGCATATTTGTTGGTTTATATTGCTGCTCAGGTCAAGATAATGAGGTGGTGTATAATGACCAAGATTTTGGACCCGAGGAAGGTTTTTAGGTTCATGAAGACCCCCGGGCAACGCCTGTGATGGAGCACTAAAGAATAATATTCCGCTGCTAGTTTATTTACTTGTGATGAAGCATTAGTGTCCATTGAGACATTTGCGATGTAAGACTTATTTATATTCGACACCTGGCTTGTAATAAATGATGCTTCACTATTTGTCATCACATGTATGAGAAAATGATCCTGGCATACATGTGATATTCACTTGGTTGTTCTTCGGAAAAACCGGGTGTGACAATAAGCCTCCTACTGCCAATCCGTAGGAAAGGTACGTCACCGGACGGCTCTCCTCTCTTTCGGCAAGGGCAACTACGGGAACTCTCCCTCCTGTGGACTTGGGAGCGGTGCGAATCATGCGAACCATCTAAACCAAAAAGAATTTAAAATTAGGTTAGATAAACTCTCAAACAAAAATCCTATTTTGAATGAAAGTTGGGGTAAGATGAAGAAAATGACTCCTTAAATAACACTTTTCAACCCACACCTTGGAAAATAGTTTTTAAGAAAATAGGACCCTTAAATACGTCCATTTCTACCTAGGTCCACGTTCCTACGGGCAAACCTTGGCTCTGATACCACCTCTGTCACACCCGGTTTTTCCGAAGAAACAACCAAGTGAATATCACATGTATGCCAGGATCATTTTCTCATACATGTGATGACAAATAGTGAAGCATCATTTATTACAAGCCAGGTGTCGAATATAAGTAAGTCTTACAAAGTAAATGTCTCAATGGACAATAATAAGTTCATCACAAGTAAATAAACTAGCAGCGGAATATTATTCTTGAGAGCTCCATCACAGGCGTTGCCCGGGGGTCTCCATGAACCTAGAAACCTTCTTCGTGTCCAAAGTCTTGGTCATTATATACCACCTCATTATCTTGACCTGAGCAGCAATATAAACCAACAAAATATGCAAGGTTGAGTACCAATGGTACTCAGCAAGTGTGGGAAAATTATATCATGCATGGCTAGAACAAGGAGAGGTTGAACTCATGGTTAAAGCACTATGCAATTAATTCCTATCACCTTAGCTTTTTAAGCACCTACATTACTACATAGATGAAATGGTCCCAAGCTCCCGTACCCTCATCATAATCAAATAACCATAACATCATTTCCAATGTTAAGCTCCCAGCTCAACATTCACAACTTCCAAAACCATCAATCCTCTAATCATGAATAAGTCCAAGCCGCTCTTGACCGTGAGCACGGCTGTCATGACAGTTTTAACTCTACAGAGTTTGTACCACTGTACCCACATGTAGTGATTTCATCCCCCGTTGCCGGGTGGACTAAAAGAACCTCCATTATGCCAGTGGCTACGAACCACATTCACACTTCCCAGGTGTGTAGCCAGGAGATCACTACGAAGCCTTTACAAAGGGATTCCCGACGAGCGTGGGCCCACTGAGGTTTCACCCCTAACAGCATACAAGAGGCTCCAACCCCGCTGCAGTGGCCCCCTCTTGAGCCTTGCGGTTCATATGGTAGTCCAGCTGACACCTACTCCCCGCACCATCCAACACACCCATACTACGCCGGGGATACACCTAATTAATTGGCCAAGCTGCCCCATCTCAGCATGTGGTTGGCACTGTAAAGCCAGGTTACATGCTCTATGAACCGGTCCTTACGATCCAGGCAAGTACTAAACACAAACCCGAGTCTCGTGCACCCAGCACACAACCAAAACATCCAACTTTCCTTGATCCCTACCTCTACATAACTCACAATATCTCATTCAAGAGTATGGTAAAATAAACTGATGATCTCATATCTCAAATATCCCATTCTAAGCATGGCTAAGCATATGCATAATAATGAATAACATGATAAAATAAATCCCAACCCAAGCTACAAGGAAACAAGGTAATGCAATTCTAGGGAAACTTCCTAACATGGGTTTCATATTTCAATTGACAATGCAAATAATTCTAGCTACACATCCTAGCATAGGATCAAAGTGGTCAAGGACACTTGCCTCCTTCTTGCTGCTCTTGAAATGGGTAGTCCTGGTCTTGGAAAGGAATAACTTGCTCTTGAGCAGGTTCTACATCATACCATCCCACATAGAAAAAGAAAAACAACAATCATAAGACATAGTTCACCCTTCTACTTCATACAAACCACACATTCACATTTATGAAAGTTCTTCACCATTATATGTGTTGTGGTTACTTTATGTGTGTTGAGTTGTGGCTTGCATGCACTTTTAATCATGTGTATATGATTCCTACTTTTGTGTTCACATTTATACTTACATACTATATATATGAGTTTCCAATAAATTTCTTATATTCAACTATTACACCTTTTCACTACCAAGTATGTATGAAAAGTATTTTTCTTCCCCATATGTGCCTTCATAATTTCTACCAACCCTAAACCGAACTCTTTGGATTTTAAAAACTCCATTTATCATTTACTAGTTGCTATATTTTCAGATTTATATTCCTATGCATAATTGTGTATTTTATTATGAAATTAGTAATACACATCATCTAAACAGAATAGGTTCTGGTCCTAAATAATTTAATAACATATTTTGACCTTTGCCTCTAATGTAAACTATTTCATAATTATTTTCCCTATTTTCTAAAACTATTTATTACTTAAAAATGTGTCCCTAATTGTGAATAATAAATTAAACAGATTCAATTCAGTCCAAAATATGTTTTTATCTCACTCCAAAATTTCCTAAACACTGAGAAAGTCTTTAACTTAATTTTGACAATATGTCTGTCCCACTTTTTAATTTTTAAACACTAGTTACATATTCAATTTCCTAAATTAAATACTAAACAGGGCTAAAAAGATAAACTCACCCCATTACAGGGTCTATAATATTATTTTCAGAATTTCCAGGGGTCTAGCTACACTTATCAGAGGTGTTTTTCCTAATTTTTATTAAGTCCAGGGGCTAAAACTGATTTTTAAATGAATTTACATGATTTTCTGGAGTTCCAGGGGCTAGATCAGAAGTTTCCGGGGCTAGCTCTTATTTCCCGAGAACCCCAGGGGGTAGCACGTAAGATTTCCAGTCTTTATAACGCGGGGCTGACGTGGAGCTTCCGATTTTAAACCGACGGCTGAGATTATAACGCTGAACCGGTACGCGGATATTTAAACCCTACCATGCGATTTAAAATAAACGGCGCACAAGCGGCCACGTCGCTCTGATCGAACGCTGGCGGCGCTGCCGGCGGCGCACGGCGGCGGGAAGCGGCGATCTCGCCGGAAACTTTCGGATCCTCGAGAATTCTGCCTAGAACTGTGATCTTATGGCATAGATCGCTAGAGGGGAGGTCGGGGATCTCACCTCGGGGGTTTTCTTGAGCTCGGAGGTCCTGGAAGGTGATCGGCGGCGAGGTCCGAGGCAAAACCACGGCGAAGCTCGTCGGCGCTGTGTTTACACCACAAGTCACCGAGTTTTCTGCACCTGCAAGGTTCCCCGGAGGCGGTGGATCAAGACCAGCGAGTTAGATCGGAGTTTCCGAGCTTAGATCGGCCAGAATTCACCGGGGAAATCTCGGTTCTCACCGGAGTAAAAATCGGCGATCGCGTGGGAAAAACAGAACGAGGCCGGGGTTTTTATAGACGGGGGAGGGCGGCGGGGTGGTTTAGATCATGTCCGCGTCGGCTACGAACAGAACTCAGCGGGGTTTACGTCAAAATCCCGATCGGTTTCGATTCGGGCGCGGGGGAGTTCGGCGCGGCGCGAGGTAGACGAAGATCGGTGGGTCCCGCCTGTCAGTGTGAGAGAGCGCGGGCGCGCAGCTGCGGGCTGGCGCGGGGTAAGTTGGGCCGGCTGGTGGGTTTCGGCCCACTGGCCGGTTTTTTTTCTGTTTTCTCTTTTTCTTTTTCCATTTCTTTTCTGATTTGAGTTTAATTTGAATTCCAGTTTGAATTTGAATTTTTGCAAAACATGCAACACGTCCAAAAATTTTTAAATTCCCCTCTTAACATGATTTAAGGTTTTGAATCAAAATTTTGGGGTGTTACAAATTTTGATGTAAATATCATTATGAGCATAATCATCAAGAGTTATAACATACATCATTCATCAAAAGCATAACATAGTCATCATTTCACATCATGAAAGCATAACGATGGCATAATAGCATAAGTCTTACAACAGCATAACAGTCTTACACAAGCTCATCTCTTAAGCTAAGATACAAAATGAAGAAAGACCTACGACCTATGACTCCCCCTCAATCTCTCCCCCTTTGGCATCAAGACACCAAAAAGAAAGAGAAAAGGGATCTACTTGTCGTGGCCGGCTCACTCCTCACTGTCCGTCCTTTCTTCATCTTTGTCATCAGCCTGAGGAAGAGGAGGAGAGGAACCACTCGTCGTGCCAAAGTAGGCACGCTCTGAAGGAGAGAGAGGAGGAAGCTCTGTAAACTCAGATGTAGAGTCCTCTGACATAACCGGGGATTCAATGGGCTCAATCTCCAATTTTTGGGATATTTCTTTGACATTTGCCTTCATGTATCTCATCTCTGCTTTTCTTGCCTAGTTCATCTTATGTAGCTTCACTTCAGTTTTGCGGCAAGAGCTGAAGATAGCAGCCAAAAACTTCATGATCCCACTGGAGGAACCCTTCTATCGAGAGGCCCTAGTCTTGGATGTAGGCCTTGCCTCTTCATGCGCTCTCTCTGGATATTCTTTAGGTGATCAAGGTGAGGGAGAAGCTGGGAGGGAGGCCTGAGGAGGCTTCTGAGGCCTTAGAGCAGTGTGCTCTACATCCTTCACAAACTCAATTCCTGTGACTTTCTCAATCATGAACATCAAGAAAGGAGCATGGCCACAGGAACGGTTTGGTGTGCAGGATATGTTCACCATGTCATTCCAAATATAGTCGAAGATATTAAATTTTCTCCTCCTTCTGATCACTTTCATCAAGGTTCTTAGATAATCTTGGACACTCCCGACATCTCCATCCTTTGGAGCGATTGTCTTCCGGAGCACTCTGTTGAGAACAATGAAGAAAGGCTTCATGTTCTTGGTTGAGGGAGGGTTGAAAGGAAGTCTGAGTATCATAGAGGATCTCCGTGTTGTCCTTTTCCACCACTCCCAGATTGTGAATCACAATATCATCATCATTGGTGTCCTCAAGATGCAGCAGTCTGGCAAATTCAGTGTAGGAGATTGTGTACTTGGATCCATGTGTCATCCAAGTCACTCTGTCCTCTCCATCATGAGCAAAGTGGCAGGTCGAGTAAAACTGGGCGATGATCTCATCATTCCATTTGTACCTGAAGGCGAGCAGGTCCTTGAGTCCATGTCTCTCTGCAGCCTCTATGACCTCCTCAAAAGCTTCACAGCTTTTCCTTTCAAACTACGTCCAGTCTATCCATTGACTTTGGACCACTAGAGTCTTCATTTGGATGTATACTGAACTGTAGTAGTCCAGGTGAAAGTTACTCCAAAATCTCTTGTCGGCTGCCTTTTTGCCGGAGCTGTAGGCATCAACCTTCCTCAGGTTCCATGCTACTTCGCTCCCTTTGCCATTGAATTTCTGCTGCGATGGATCTCTATTTCGCTGCCTTGGAGCTGTCATCTTCAGGGGACCAATCGGACCGGAAGCAAGCCCCTTTCCCTTGCCCTTGACTTGGCGTTGAGCCCCCGAGCTAGAACCAGACACATTTGCTCTTGAAGCTGGTCTCTTGATTGTGACCTTTCGGCAAACTCTAGGTGGGGTGAGCAAGGGCTCGTCAGCATGATCTTGTCTCCTTTTGGAGCGAGACTCTGGATGATGAGATATGACATCTTGATCCATTTCTGCCTCAAAGTCGGAGAGACTTTCATTTGATCTCGACATATTTTCTGACAAGGAAGATAAAGTGGGTATGAATAATCTAGAATGACAAAAGATTGCATTGAGTTGACATAAGCTAGGATTCCCTAACAAGATTTCTGAATCAGGGCATACCAGACTAGTCTGGTGTTCAGGGTTGAACTAGTCCGGAGTACCAGACTTGTCCGCCCTAATAACGGACTAGTCCGTTATGTGGCTGCTCAAGTCCTAATTTGTTGAAATTTGAGATTATTCATTGCAAATGTGATCTAGGGTACATGTAATATATCAATGAAGTGAGGGGGCCCGACCTCGATCACGGGGTCGTGCCGCCTTGCCCGGGGATCGCATTGGGTGGTGCCGTGTTATGCGGCACCAAACAGCACACATATAAGGAACAATGTATTACATAAATCAAAGCGGAAGCTTACAATTGTTCTTTGTAAATAATTTACATAAAATAGCTACAGCGGAAGTCTATAAACAGCTCACGTTGATTATCTAAGAAGCACTCGAGAAGAGATCCAGCCCGCGGACTCCTCTCGCTAGCAACACGAAGACATGGCAGCGGCTAGGTTCTCCAAGTGTGACATGACCCGGAAGTTTCCGAGTCTCACCGGACAACCCTCTTTATAGCGTCGATGCTTACCTGCAAAACCACTTATATAGCAAGAGTGAGCACAAAGGCTCAGCAAGACTTAACCGTCTCTCCTAAGACATGAAACTCTACATGAAAGTAACCTAAGACTTAAGCCTGTCATTTGCGAAAAGACTCGCCTACAAGTTCATCCTTAACTTTCAGATTTTAGCCATATTGGTAGTGACCTTGCGCCCAGCAACATTGGAACTCCACAATCAAACAAGAAACGCTTCATTCCAATGTTACCTGTCCCAAGGTGAAAAATAACTTTAGTTTGCTCTATCTCTACATCAAACATGGTTTTCATGCAATTTATAATTAGCATAACAGCATTTAAAACTTTTGCAAACTATTACCACATAACTTGATTACTACGTCACAGCGCAGTGAGCAAGCGGTACTCATAACCACGAGGGACGGTGATTCGAATCAAACACTACCCGGATAATTCGACACATACGCCCGCCTCTGAAGACCCAACTCTGGCGTCCTTCATTACGTCGTATGTGGCAACCTTTCTCAGGCCACTAAACTGTAGAACCGGTCACGCCATCTCGGGCTCATAGGTCTAACGAGACGATGTGGTATGCCACTACAATCTAGTGAACCCGGTACTTCGGTTTACTGGTTCCCATATATCAGTAAGCATCCGGTACACAACTCAATACTTGCTCCCAGGGCCGCATACGCTTCGGTCCTTGACCGACACGGGCAGAGCTACTCGACCAAGACCTCGTCTTGTCGCTACCTAACTCTCATGCCCGGTCTCATCTTTAGAAACATAAACTTTAGTTTGCCTCTCTTTCCACACCCCACTTATGTGATCCTAAAACAAAGCTCGCGAGTAGTTTCCAACTACTCGTCTTCTACCAGATGTCCTAGCCTATTTAGCATGGCCTTATTCTACGATGATGACCCAATTCTACCCTTGACCTTAGGGTTCATGTTTGGTTATGCAAGTGGAGTATCAAACTTCCTTGACCTAATGCACATACAAACTTTGACCAATAGTAGTGAACAAAGGAAAACTTGAAAAACAACTTAAGTGCAAACCGGGGCTTGCCTTGGTTTTGCAGGTAACTAAAGTTAGATAAGATGAAGTTAGTTGCTGATGATGACTTGAAGCTTAATCCCTGTCTCCTTGCTCCTTGATCAAATCTTCACTTATCCACATTTAACCACTACACGTTATGAATATGTATACATGTTTAATTATAAAAATTTTTGCTAACAAATGCTAAAGCCAAGTTTAAAACTGGAACTCTGTTCAAGAATTTAAAATGACACTGGAGCTAGTGGTTTGGGTGTGTGTTTAAGCACTATCATCAAGTGATGAGTGGGGTTTCATCACTTGGGTGGGGACCAACTAAGGTTTGAAGAGAACACTAATGATCCAGGGCTCCAATGGAGCTGGAAATTTTCTTGGGAGTTCCTTGTCACAAGAAAGTATCCTGGACCAAAATTCAGAACATTTGACTAAGTGGATCACCGAGAACAATCTCCTAAGAATTTAGGCAAAGAGGAATTAATTATGAATAAATTTGCACTTTCATGCAAATTCAAGTGAACTACAATTTCAAGCATAGTTCAAAGAGTATTCCTGAATTTTCCTAGGATTTTTGGATCTAAGGAATGTCCAGAACTGAATTTCCAAGTTTTGGAAATTCTCTGAAAATGTTTCTGTATTCATTTGAATACAGAAATTTGAAATCAGAATTACCCTATTTAAATCAAATCCAAATGAGCTGAAACTTTTACAAGAGTCTCCTAGCATACTAAAGAATATCCTGGCAAAATTTGGGAATTTTTGGATGAACCAAACTCCCTCAAAAATTCTTTTGCTGAAAAGCTTTAAAGAATTTTCCAGAATTTTCTATTGATTTCCATGAAAATTGGGCTGCATATTTGGATAGGTATTTCCGTCCTGAATCCAACCCAATTTGAATCACTAAATTTGGAGCCTCCTAGCAAAAGTTATACAGTTCTAAAGTTTGAACTAAATTTGGAATTCAAATTAATTCGGGGGATGTTCAAACTCTGCCTGTGGGTCCACCCTACACGTGTCGGTTGCCGGAGCTAAGCCACACGGGGCCACAGACTACTTCCCTCGCTGTCGCAAAGGATCCCGGGTCCACAGCTGATCGGGGATTTGATTTTTCTGCCACTGACACGTGGGACCCGCCGGTCGCCTTCTTCCCCGGGCCGTTTCCTTTTTCCCGCACCGCCCCCTCACCAGAAATTCGTCGGGGCTCGCCGGAGTCGGCTTCCCGGCTGTCTCCCGGCTCGGTACTCGCCGCCTGGGGGTTTCAGGGGCGAGCAACTCATCTACGGGGTCAGCACAAGCTATAGGCGCTCGGAACTAGGTTGGCGACGTGCGCACCCTTCGGTGAAGCTTCGGCGCCGTGGTACGAGCATCCTAGCCCGCCAAAGGGTCGGAGAATTTGCTCTAAAGAATCAGAGAGTCATGGGGGTGCTCGGCTTTGGCTCAAACTGGATTGGTAACGGCTCGAGATGGGGTCTCACCGTGCGCCCGGCGGTTCCCGCCATGATCGCCGCTCGAAAAGCTCAAAATTAGCTGTAACCACGGGGTTTCCAGGTAGGGTTGTGAAGGGGATCGGACCGCCGTTAAGCCTAGACCCTTTGTGCACGAGTTGGTGATCTCTAAGTGCAAATTAAGCGCGAATTTGAGAAATCCTTACCAGAGGGTCCGTGGTCGTGCTCCGGAGAAAAAATTTCAAATTCTGTCACTGAGGATCACCGTTTGAGCTGAGCTCTGGGGAGAAGTACCGTGGTGGTACGGCGCACCTCTTAGCGTTGCTGCTTGAGTGTGAAACCCACGGTGGTGAGCTCCCACGAGAGCCCGACGTCGGTTTCCAACGTTTACCCCTCGGCTTCGGCGCTGATCCTCAGATTACGGCCAACAGCAGCCCCAAACGCCGGAGCTGAGCTGGGGAAACTCTTGTGCACACGCTGGCGCTCCTCTTTCGTGTTGCTAGCTCGAGCAGCCGGGGAACGACGCTGGCTCACGATCGGGGCGAACAGGCGCGGCGCGGGCGGCTGGTTTTCTCGGGAGGAAACAGAACAGGGACTCGTGGGGCGGTTTTGTGGCCGACAGAACACTGCATAAGGGAGATAAGGGCGCGGCGGGGTGGGGGGGGGGGGAACTGACGTTGAAGCAGCTCGGGAGCTGGCTGCGTCGTCGCCTCGGTGGTGCGCGCGTGGACGTCGGCTGTTCGGCGCCTTCGAGCGAAAAGCAGGAAACCGGTTGAGTCTGAACAGAGGAAAATATTGCTTAAGTGCTAAGTCTTCCCCTCTCCTCAATGACAATTGGGTCCCACTCATCTCCTCTCCTAAATATCCAAATTTTGGCACCTTGTAAACTTCAGCTATTAGGGATCCAAATTCAAAGGTCATTTTGCCATTTGACAATTTGTGCCACAGTTTCAAATTTAAATTCAAATTTTGGTGACTCTTACAAGTTCCTTTGATATTCATATCAAAGCCTCTCCAAATTTGCTCAAAACTTGGCTCCCTCATAATTTGGACCTGAGGAATCTAAATATACCATCTGATCCTTAAGTTGGCCATTGCAAATATAATTTTTCTAACAACAGTTTGAATTTCCTTTTTGGAAAGGGCCTTCTTTGCCTTGAAGTAAACCATTTAATTCAAACTGAAATTTAAGTCCTCTTTGGTGCTGACCCATCTGAATTTGGGTGTAACACTTTGGTTTGCTCCTAGCCCATGTTTGATCAATCTTCGTCCCAAGCTGAACTTCACCAGTTCAGTTTGACCATGCCTCTCAAATTTAAATTTGAAGGTGATCTCAAACAATGCTTTGAACAAATGGTACATGAGCTTAACATCCCTCCCATTTTGGAACTTAACCTCTTCAATACCTGAGGACTGCAATGATCATCTCATATATATGCTTTTGGACCATCTGAACATGAATGCTTTGCAAGGGTTCAAAAATGGGGTTTAGACTTCCCTCCCCTCTGCTCATAGAGAATGTGTATATGAGTTAGATATTGGAAGTGAAATTCTTCCCTAGGTTAACATGTGTTCAGTATGATCTAAAGAACATCTTAGCTCTCCCCACATGTCCATGTTTGAGTTTATCATATCATGTGACATAACTCAAGTCATTCCCTTGCCTTAACATGTTTGAATTCAGCATGAACTCCACATGAGAATAATTCATTCCCTTTTAGCTTACCCTCAAATCAGAAGTTGCCACCATTATTCTCCTCACCTTCAACTGTGTGAGGTTCCATGTGTGTTCAAAAATTTGGCAGCACTTTGAGTTGAGCATTTGAGACTAAAGACCTTATTTTGTTCTTTCTCATGTACATGTATGATTACACATGAGTTTAGCCCCACCTTGGTCCAACACCTTCAAAGGCATGCTTGAACCCATGTGGTTGCACCTCACGTATACCATCCCATGTAAAAAAGTTTTTGTAAGTCCCATTTTTCATGAACCAGAAACGCAATGACGTTCAATCATCCGTTTCTTTGCATTCACGTTTTTGGGACTTTTACATGAAGCATGTATTGACTAGAGGAGGTAAGCTATTTGAGCAAAAACAAGGAAGATCAAAGGTTCTAGGGTTTGGAGAGAAGTTTACCAAATCCTTCGATTCGAGGTGTTGAGGAAGTTTTTGATCCGGACTAGTCCGGGGTCTTTGATCCCTTGGCGGTGGAGAACGATTTCCGCAGAAATTTGAGAGGTTTTGGTGGAGAACTTGCAAATTCACCTTGGAATCTCTTGAGTGAGGAGAGAGAGAGTTGGGAGAGTTATGAGGATGAAGAAAATTAGGTTTCAGCCGTCCTTAGAGTTATGGAGTCAAAATATTGGACTAGTCCGGACCATATCGGACTAGTCCGTTTTCTGTCCAGAGAGAAAATCAGACTAGTCCGTGGTTGTCCGGACTAGTCCGAACTAACGGACTAAGTGCGGACTAGTCCGGGGTGACCACGAACTAGTCCGTGGTCCCTTGTATGGAGGTGGGTTTCTATTGGGAAATAAGGTACAAAGGCACATAGGTATTCTTGATGAATATGATCAGTGAACATACAACAATCAAGCTATGACCATAATTCATCAAGATCAAATAATTAACATAGTTTTTAAGAGAAAAATAGAGAGATGATTTTTCAATATCATTAACATGATTTTGAGGATGGCATACAGATATGCAAGTTTTCAAGCCACGTTTCGAGCATCAAGGATATTTAGTTCATATTGGAGCTCACAAAAGCGTTTTTCATCAAGTGGCTTGGTAAATATATCGGCTACTTGTTTTTCAGTGTTGACATGGGAAATGGCTATGTCTCCTTTCATTGAGTGATCTCTCAAGAAATGATGCCGGATATCTATATGTTTGGTTCTAGAGTGCTCAACAGGGTTATGGGCAATTTTGATAGCACTCTCATTGTCACAAAGGAGTGGAATAAGGCTCATATTGTAACCGTAATCCCTTAGAGTTTGTCGCATCCAAAGGAGTTGTGCACAACAACTCCCGGCTGCAACATACTCTGCATCGGCTGTGGATAGAGCAATTGAATTTTGTTTCTTGGAGGACCAAGAAACTAGGGATCTACCTAGGAATTGGCAAGTACTAGAAGTACTTTTTCTATCTACCTGACATCCGGCATAATCTGCATCAGAGTATCCAATGAGATTGAATTTTGAACCTTTGGGATACCAAATGCCTAGGTTGGGTGTATGAACTAAATATCTCAAGATCCTTTTAATGGTTGTCAAATGAAACTCCTTAGGATTGGCTTGAAACCTTGCACGTAGACATACACTCAACATGATATCAGGCCTAGATGCACATAGATAGAGTAGGGAGCCAATCATGGAATGATAACCTTTTGATCGACATTAGGTCCGTCTTCATTTAGGTCCAAGTGTCCATTTGTCACCATGGTAGTCTTTATGGGCTTTGCTTTATCCATTCCAAACTTCCTGAGAATGTCTTGAGTGTACTTTGTTTGGCTTATGAACGTCCCGTCCTTTTGTTGCTTCACTTGGAATCCTAAGAAGTACCTCAGCTCTCCCATCATGGACATCTCAAATCTATCTGTCATAATCTTGCTAAATTCTTGACAAAAGGATTTGTTAGTTGAACCAAATATTATATCATCAACATAGATTTGGCAAATGAATAGGTCATCATCAAAGTGTTTAGTAAACAAGGTGTAATCAGCTTTTCCGATCTTGAAGTCATTTTCAATTAAAAAATCTTTAAGGCACTCATACCAAGCTCTAGGAGCTTGTTTGAGGCCATAGAGAGCCTTACGCAGTTTGAACACGTAGTCGGGGTGCTCTTGATCTTCAAAACCGGATGGTTGCTCTATGCACACCTCCTTCTTGATCGGTCCGTTGAGAAAGGCGCTTTTCGTGTCCATTTGATAAAGCTTGAAATCATGGTGAGTAGCATATGCATGTAATATACGAATCGACTCAAGCCTAGCTACGGGAGCAAAAGTCTCATTGAAATCCAAACCTTTGACTTGTGAGTACCCTTTTGCCACAATTCGTGCCTTGTTCCTTGTTACTACTCCATGTTTGTCTTGCTTGTTGCGAAAGACCCATTTAGTGCCGACGACATTGGACTTGGGTCTCTCAACAAGCTCCCACACTTTGTTCCTTTTGAAGTTGTTCAGTTCTTCTTGCATCGCCATCACCCAGTCCGGATCTTTTAATACATCCTCGACCCTGTATGGTTCCAAAGAAGATACAAAGGAATAGTGTTCACAAAAATTAGCTATGCGAGATCGAGTTACTACTCCCTTTCGGATGTCAACGATTATGTTGTCAACGGGGTTATCTCTTTGGATGCTTTGGTGCACTCTTGGATGTGGCACTTGTGGTCTTGAATCTTCATTATCATCTTCTTCTCCCCCTGGATAGTTGCCCTCATTGATGTTTTGGCCTTCTTGATTTTCTTGAGGTTGATCTTGTATGGAAGCTCCCCCTTGATCATTTTCCTCCATATGTGGTTCATTTTCTTCATTCGCATTTGAAGGTGGCACTTGTGGTCGAACATCGCCCAAAGCCATTCTTCTCAATGCTTGACATGGAGCTTCTTCTTGATCTAGCACACACTGATCAACTTGCTCTTCTTGAGAGCCGTTAGTTTCATCGAACACTACGTCACATGCTACTTCAACATGTCCGGAGGTTTTGTTGAAGACACGATAAGCGTAGGAGTTCGAATCATTGTCAAGTAAGAAACCTTCATCAGACTTCGAAGCAAACTTCGAGGCCCTTGGCTTCTTATTTAAAATATAGCATTTTGAACCAAAGACTCGAAAGTATGAAATATTTGGTTTGTTACCCGTGAGTAGTTCATAAGAGGTTTTCTTGAGCAGTCGATGAAGATATAGTTGGTTTATGGCATGACAAGCGGTGTTAACCGCTTCAGCCCAAAACCTATCCGAAGTCTTGTATTCATCGAGCATTGTCCTCGACATCTCAATGAGAGTTCTGTTCTTCCTTTCGGCTACTCCGTTTTGTTGAGGAGTGTATGGTGCTGAAAATTAATGCTTTATCCCTTCTTCGTCTAGATACTCCTCAACTTGGGTGTTCTTGAATTCTGTTCCATTGTCACTTCGTATGTTCTTGGTCTTCAATGATAATTCATTTTGGGTACGCTTGATGAACTTCTTGAGAGTTCCTTGAGTTTCTCTCTTATCATGCAAAAAGAAAACCCACGTGAAGCGTGAAAAATCATCAACAATGACTTGACCGTATTTAGTACCGCCGATTTTTATGTAGGCAATTGGACCAAATAGATCCATGTGAAGGAGCTCAAGCGGTCTTGTTCTAGTCATGACATTCTTCGCGGGATGGGGTGTTCCTACTTGTTTTCCTGCTTGACATGCTCTACACAGCTTGTCTTTCTCAAAAACAACATCCTTTAAACCTCGGATGTGATCGCCTTTGAGGAGAGCATGTGTCAAGTTCAGCTTTATCTTTGTGGAAGTCAACTAGATAAAGTTTTCCCTTCAACACACCCTTGAATGCAATTGAGTTATCACTCCTTCTAAAGATAGTCACACCCTCATTAGTGAATAAGCAATTATAACCATTGTCGCATAATTGAGATATGGACAACAGATTATAATCCAGGGAGTCAACATGTAAAACATGAGAGAGAGTATGTTGTGATGAAATTGCAATTTTACTGGTACCAAGCACTTTTCCTTGACTATTATCACCAAAGTAAATGACTTCGCTTGGATTTTCATTTTCTTCATATTCCACGAACATTCTTCTTTCTCCGGTCATATGATTGGTGCATCCACTATCTAGCACCCATTTTGCTCCGCCGGATGGATAAGTATGCAGCTTGCTTGGGTCCTTTGAGGTTAGTCACAAGTGATTTGGGCACCCACACATGAGACTTGGTATTCACATGGCGTGGCCCAACATATTTAGCATAAAGTCTTCCAAGATTACTTTTCATAAGTACATATGAATCATGAAAGGTTCTAAATAGAAGTTGTTGTTCATATGTGTTCACATTGTTAAATTTATCAACATTACTAAGCTTTGTAGTTTGAGAAGAGTTTCCCTTGACAAAGGCAATGCAACCCTTGTTATTCTTGTGGTTTCTAGCATTGTGCTTTTCACCATTAGAATATCCAATGCCATATTTGACATTAGGAGGTCTTGTGACCGAGTATGCACTGCGTGCATACTTGATCTTCTCCTTGTCAAATATGCCACTTTTAGAAGATTGCTTGTCCTTTGTCAAGTTTGGCTTTTTCTTCATGTTAGTGTCATTTTTGGCACAAGTATAAGTAATGCTAGTTTCAGACTTTGTGTGTTGAGAACGTGAGCTAGACGTTGATGAAGAACCACTTTGCTTGAGTAACTCAACTTGTCCCTCAAGGATCTTGTTAACTTTGGTTAAGTTAGCAAGTTCATCCTTGATGGTGGTGTTTGAGTATTTTAACTTCAAGCAAGCTTCCTTGCTTGAAGCTAATTCAAGCTCTAGTGATTTATTTTGTTCCTTTTCAAATTCAAGAAGCTTTTCAATCTCAAGATATTCCTCCTTTTGGGAGATAATCATATCTTCTTGATGATTGACTAGCTTCTCCATATCAACAATCTTATCAAGTAGAAATTTCATTTTAGCAGCTGTCTTTTTGTCTAAACCCCTAAACATATATTCATCTTCATCACTGCTATCATCCTCACTAGAGTTATCACTATCACTAGTAAAAGAATGCGAGAAGGAAGATTTAGTCGGTACCTTTCGTTTACCTTCCTTTGCCATTAGATAGGTGTTGTCAGTGTCCTTTCATGCGCCCATGGTTGGGAAGAGAGTGGATCTCTTGGTAGTCTTCTTTATGGGTATGGTGGCCATCTCTTCTTCTTCTTCAGATGAAGATTCATCATTGGAGTCCCACTCCTTCCCTAGAAGCGCTTAGCCATATTGCTTCTTCTTCTTGAACATTTTCTTTGGTTGAGACTTGTTATCCTTTGTCTTCTTCTTTTCAGCATGTGGACAATCTACTATGAAGTGATTGTATCCTCCGCAGTTATAGCACGCCCGTCTCATCTTGGGTCTTTGTTTGTCCCTTTGTCTTCCTTCATTTGAGCTGTTGCCCTTTCTTCTTCTCATCATTTTCTTGAACTTCTTCATGAACAAGATCATGTCTTTTTCATCGATATCACTGCTTTCATCGTCGCTGTCGTCTTCTCCATAAGCTTCTCGAGCTTCCTTTGATATGGGTTTACAAGTTAACTTCAAGGCGACTCCTTTCTTCTTTGCCGAGGTGAGATCGGCAATTTCCTTAACATGCTTGGCTTGCTTCTTCATCTCAAAGTTGATGATCTTGCCAAGAAGTTCGTTTGGGGTCATTTTCCGATACCTGGGGCTTTCTCTAATCATTGAGCAAAGAGTTACATTGTGAGGCATGAATGCTCTGAGAATCAGCTTCACAACCTCATGATCATTCCACTTCTTGCTGCCATAGGCTCGTACTTTGTTGATAAGATTCTTCAATCGATTGTACATATCTTGTGGTGATTCATCTTCTTCTATCGCGAATCTTCCTAATTCACCTTCAATCATTTCTATCTTGGCTTCGCGTACGTGACGATCACCTTCATGTGCAGTTTGTTGTGTGTCCCATATCTCCTTGGCAATTTTGAGCCCATCCACCTTGGTGAACTCTTCTCGGCTTAGTGATTATGTGATCACTGCTGCAGCTTGAGCATTTCGATGAATGGCTTGTTCTTGGTTTGGGGTCAGCTCTTCATCATCATCTGGGATATCTATCCCTGTACACACTATATGCCACAAACTCGGATTAAGAGATATGAGATGCATTTTCATATTTTGTCTCCACATTGAATAATCATTTCCATCAAAGTAAGGTGCTTTCCCTAGGGGAATTGATAAGTAATGATTATTGTGAGAATTCAAACGCTCATAATCAAAAGGATATCGGGAGTAGTCTGTGTGACTATACCCTTTCTTCTTCTTTTCATCATCGGTGTTCTTCTTCCCTTTTGGAGAGTTTGCCTTCTTCCATAGAAGGGCCTTGAGTTGGAGCACCTCCTCATCATCGTCCTCACTGTCTTGAATGGCGTCGAGTAGCTTCTTTAGCTTTTGAGTCCTTTCATCATTACTCTTTTTGTCGTCGATCTTCTTGTGTACATCCTTGACGTCCATATCGTCTCTTCGAGTGATGAGTCTCTTTTGAAGAGTTTGGCTCTGATACCAATTGAATGTAGCCTAGAGGGGGGTGAATAGGCTTTTCGATGCTTGTTTGAAACCTAAAACACTTAGTAGTCTATCAAATACATGGAAATCGGACTAGTCCGGTAGAGTACGGACTAGTTTGTTTTCTAAACAGAGAAAAATCGGACTAGTCCGGTACTGGGCGGACTAGTCCTGTATACGTGGACCAGGGGAATCAAGATTGATCAATGTTCACTTCTAATACTTTATGCAGCGGAAATTGAACAATAACTTAGATGTATTGTAACAATAATACAATGAATGACAGGAATCAACTTGATTTTAATGTTTGAACGTGAGTTTCAAAGGATTGATTAAACAATCTAAAATGATGAACAATTAATAAACAAGAGTAGGAGACAAGTGTTTATCCCAAGGTTCGATTCCACGAAGGCAATCTACGTCCCCGTTGAGGCGTCCACTAAGAACCGGGTCTTCTCCAACCCTACCCTCGTCGAATCGCCACAATGGCTGATTGTCTTCCACTAATCACAAGGGGCAATAGAATTGTTCAAGGGACCTTCTCACAAGTTGAGGGATCCCAAAGAATTACAACGAATGAATGAACACGACTCAACACACTCAACAGATGAACAATTAACAGTGAAAAGTGTGCCAGAGATCAAACCCAAGAGCTCAAGATGGTGTAGAACTAGTCTCTCCTTTGATCAATTGCCAATCCACAAGAATTGATCCTTCTTCGGTTAGAATGTATGGAGAGAGGTGAATTTTGGGCTCTTGGGAGGTGTGACGGTGCAGGGGAGTCGAAAGTTGTGTTGGTATGGCCGTACACCTCTTTTTATAGTTGGGTTTCCAAAGGGTACGTTAGGGTTTGCGATGTCCGGACTAGTCCGTGGTTGACTCCGAACTAGTCCGGTGTGCGGTGTTTAGAAAACCCTAAGTGTCGTGAGATATCGGACTAGTCCGTGATATTGCGAACTAGTCCGTTTTCTGTCCAGAGACAAAATCGGACTTGTCCGGATGATATCGGACTAGTCCGTTTTCTGGTCAGAAAGAAAATCGGACTAGTCCGGCTGATATCGGACTAGTCCGGCCGTGTTGAAATTGTGCAGTAAGTTTGATTTCTTTCTCCTGAGCTCTTGGGGTGTGTTTCTCCAACACATTCTATACTAAGTGATCTATTCTTTTCAGTTCTTGAGCTCTTATCACTTTGGATCCTCCTCCTCCTTTCTTTTTGCTATTTTCTTTTTAATTTCTTTGAGAACCTGCGCTCATTCTCAACAATTTTGTTAGGGTCTCATTTGTTTGTCATAAATCAACCAAAACCCACAAGGGGTGCCTAGATGCACTTTCAGAGCTCTTGTGTGAGTCTTTCGAGGCAGGTGTATGTGTCGTGTGTTCCGGGTGTGTCCTGATTCGAATCACCGTCCCTCGCAGTTATATGAGTACCACTTGTTCACTGAGTTGTGACGTAGTAATTATTTCCAGATGAAGTGAGATGAATCATTATTGATGTGAAGTTCTTAAATTCATTGTATTGCCAACCATGTATGCTCTAGTTGTAGAGCTCACTATGTTTATATTCCACTTTGGGCATCACCACATTAGAGGAATGTGTTTCTTGTTTGATTGTGGACTTCCGATGTGAGTGCTGCCTACGGCATAATAATCTGCTGCTATTAAACTGAAAGTAAGGATTAACATGTAGGCGTCTCTTTATTACATCGTACTTTTCATATGTTATTAATTCCTGCATGTAGAGTTTCATAGTTTAGGACTTAGTGTTTTGCAGGTTATAAAATTTTCTATGAAGATTGTTGTTCGGTGAGCCATCGGAGACTCACTGGAAACCCTGCCACTGCACTCATCTTTGTGGAAGCTAGTAAGAAGCGTCCACGGGCTGGACGTCTTCTCTTTTGCATAATTAGGACCGAGAGTAAGTGTTTATGTATGTTCCGCTGCGTGTACCCTCGTGGTACATTATTTTGTAAATGACCCTATGTTGATAAATAAAAGACTTTGTACGTTTATGGTTCTTTTCGTGTATGCTGTTGGGTGCCGCATCACACGGCACCACCCAATGTGTATCTTGGAGTGTGGATCTCGGAAGGGGTTCCTCACAGGCATGGTATCAGAGCCGCATTGGGAATAGCACACATGAAAAGAGCGTATTTTCAAAAATTTAGAAGTATACGAGTGAGGAACGTATAGTATGCCCATATAAGAACTATTATTAGCATAGTTACTTAAGGTGGCAAGCTAACAGTGTGTATTATTCAGTATTTCAATTATATAACGACGCATCTACGTGGAGGTAAGAATGGTAAGGAACGCCACTTAAAGCGGATCAATTTTGGTTAGCTCCCCCCATATGAGGAAAGTAGTGTGGGATGTCCTGTTCAGCAATGGACGGGAAGTGAATATGTTTTCTAAGACTCTTCATGTCTTAGAGACATATGAAATGCACTAGCCTCTAGTGCGCAAACCCAGGGGCAAGAGGAGGAGACCCCATCGTGTGGTTTGTAACACGAAGTATGTTCTCTAGGACTCTTCATGTCCTATGAGGCTTACGAAAGTGCTGTTCCACCGGTGTGCTTTATTGCAAAGGTGTGGAGCCCCCGTCGGGTGGTGAATAACCCGATCATGTACCTTGAGACGTGGCTTGACTCAAGGACGGCCCGTATGGCAATGATACGGGGCGTATGTTTTTACTATTATATGGACCTGCTTGAAATGGAAAACCTCTTGTGTGCATCATTATTGGTTGTTTGTCTGCAGGTACTTAACCACGAGTAGAACATTGCGTTTAGAACACGTGTGTGAGTGATCGTTTTAGTGCCACCCCTTGAGACGTATATGCCGGTGTAACGCCGGTTATGATTTTTTATTTGGTGAGGAAACGTAGTAGCGTAATGTGTCCTTAACTGCATGAAAAATGAAGTTTTCAAAGAAAAGAGTAATTTTTTAAGTCTAGGATTCCATTATGGGTTAATAAACTCCTATATTGAACTAAGAGTCAATTGGGAGTATAGTTTCCATCTCAAACATTTAGAAACAACCTCCCCTGTTCTCGGTATAATTTTTGCTGAATTTGAACAGGGCATAACTTTTTATTGGTTGAACCAATGAAGGTGAGGGATACATTTCTGGAAATATTTTGAAGTCTTCTACAACTTTTCTGTAGAACTCCAGAACAGAATCTCCCTCCAAATGGATGAAAATATCAGATGAGTGTTAACTGTCCAAAAACAGGCCAGACCAAAAATGCTCTCTGGAATTTTCTGTATTTCGACCATAACTTTTTGTAGAAAAATTTCTAAGGGTCAGGTAAGACACCGTTGGAAATTTTGTGATATGTGCTACGACTTTGTAGTTCAAAGTTTCTACAGTTTGGGGTAGAACTTTATGAAATCTTACGGACAAAACAGACACTTTCAGAGGAGGTTCTGTCAAAATTGTTGCAGATTCTGTCAACTTGGAAATTGAAGGGGACCGCCGCCGAGCGACGCCCCGTGTAGGATCTTGTCATGTGGTGCTGTGATATGCAGCACCCAACAGCACACGGGTCGAGGAAACACCTCACATTATATAAATCATTTGCGGAAGGATACAAGAGTATTTTACAAATACTTATATCAAAATAAGCTACAGCGGAATACTATAACTCTCACGACTCATTTCTAGCTTATCAACAAAGAAACAGTCCAGCCCGCGGACTTTTCTTACTAGCAACACGACGACAAACCGCAGCGGCGAGGATGCTCTTGAGTAATCACTCGAATGTTCCCGAGTCTCATCGGCATCCCTTCATAAGCATGAAGTCAATATCTGCAAAACAACTCGGATAGAATTGTGACACCTTCATCTCCGGTGTCAGCATATGTTCATGTTTTATGAAGAGGAAACATTTTAAGAAAATAAGGAACAGAGACAAATATCAAAAGGATAGCTAATAAAGCTCTCAGAGAGCGCCGAAGGCAACTTCCGCGGCCAGCAGGCCACGTGGCGTGTTCGGAGCTCAGCCCCGAGAAGTTGGGAGAGGTCCGCCGCTAAACTGGCTACGTGGCAGGCTCGGGGGTCACCTCCGCAATTGGAAAGAGGTCCGATCCTGTGGGACATGTGTTGCCCATGGAGCTAGCCTCTGCGGAAGAAGCAAAGGCATTTCCGCAGGACACGTGTCATCCTCGGAGCTAGTCCTCGCAGAAGTCAGAGGACCAGTCTTACGGGATACCTGTCGATCTCGGAACCCATCTCCGAGAGATCCTGTTCTATTGGACACGCGTCGCCATCGGAGCTTATCTCCGGGAGGTCCGTCGCTGTTGGACACGTGTTGACCTCGGAGCCGTCCCTGAGGAAAGAGGAGAGGAAAGACCGGCGCCGACACGTGGCGTGTGCGGAGCTCACCTCCGAAGAAGGGGGAGGTCTCGCTCACTTAAAAAACACGCGGCACAACCGGAGCCCGTCTCTGCGGAAAAGGAGATACCAGGCCCCGGAGGACACGTGGAGCTTCCGGAGCTCATCGCCGCGAAGGTAACGAGTTCTGGAACGGCTGTTACGCGTAAGAATTCTGGTACGTAAGGGAAACCGACCTGAATTCCACAACATTACCGCACCAAATCACCTAAAGATAAGATGATAGGATCCAACGACGACCTGAATAAGACTCTTATTCGGGATACAATCAGATTAGGACTCTTCTCTTCCCGATTATAAATAGAACCCAAAACCTCTGTCCGAAACCAGAAACTTCTTTTCCAGCTCCTGAGCCGACGACTTAGAGCCCTAGCTCCAACCCGCGAGAAAGCCATTGCCGGGGCGCGGCAAGGAAGATCGCCGTAGGACAGCCCAGCGGTCTGAGGAGGACCTCGAAAGCCAAGAGGGAACGTAAGGTAGGCCCCAATACCACCTTACGATATCGTTGTGTTTTCCTTACATCTGTTCTTTGATTCCTATCAAACAGAAGCCTTCTCGATAGATCACTTAATGATCAGGTTGATCTAAAGACAAGATCATCGCCACGTCCACCTTTGATTCGAACACCCCTGTACATGCAAGCCATGCAAGAACATACGGACCAATCTAATAAAATTAATCATAGGGTAGCATGCATGTGCATCATCGCATCTAGTTTAAGGTTTGTGCATGATATTGATTGCTGTGAATCTTGTATGCACGTGATCCTACCTAGCAGGACAAGCTCAGGGAGCTGTCTACAATGAACTGCAGCAACCAGGTTTTGAGATCCAAGAACCCCCGAAACCGCAAGAACAAGGCAAGTGCTCCTTGACCATATTGATCCTATGTTTTGGGTAGAACTATTTTGTTTGCGAAAAGGTGTGTGTGCCGAGTCAAACATGATGGGAAACCCTTTTTATAGGAGTTTACTAGTTTTGGTTAAACCACCCTTGTCGCCTGGGAAGTTTATGAATCGGGTAAGATTTTTGATTTATGCTTCGCTGAGTCCATGGGATTTGGAAGCGAGATAGATGTGTCTAGCTAACTGCACTCGTATTGATAATAAGAAACTAATGTTAATAATGGACATGGATCAGAGGGAGATCTAGGCAAGACTGGGTTTGTGAATGAGGTAGCATGAGACGGTGGTTTACTTGCCATAGATCTAAGGACCGGTTCATGCATGCACATGCCAGGATAACAGTGCCACCACAAGGCCAAGTATGGGTGCGGCTTAGCTGATTAATTAGGTAAGTTGCTAGAGTGTTATGGACTGTGGAAGGCGCGGGGAATGGGAGTCGAGTGAGGACTGCCCTGGGAACTGCATGGCACAAGAGGGGGCCCGTGGGTGGGAGAATTGGAGATTCTAGCCTTCCGGTGAAACCTTAGTGAGTACATACATCTAGTAACCCCTTTGTAAAGGCTATTTTGTGATCTCTTGACCATACACCTACGGATGTGTACTGGTATAATGGAGGTTCTGCAGTCGCCGACGGGTGATGAAATCACAAACTTGTGGATAAAGAGGTGCAAACTCTGCAGAGTCTAAAACTATCATGATAGCTGAGCTTACGGTCACGAGCACCTGGCTAAACTGCCATGATTAGTTGGGATGGTTATTGGGATGGTTATCGGTTATGGTTATTGGTTTGGTTATGGTTTGGGACTGTTGAGTCCGGGTGATAAGATGGTTGCATGACTGTTGAGTCGTGGCAACAAGTTTGGTCTCAATGTGAGACGAAGTTGTTTTAAGATGGTAGCGAATACGGGGAGGTATTCGTGAGATGGTAGCGAATACGAGGAGGTATTCGTGAGTAAGAATGATGTTGGTTAATGTTCGGGTGGAACATGGAAAGCGATGAAGGTATGTTGGGATTTAATACATGCTGGGATTACATTCATCTAAAGTTAAGTTGTTTTTTATCATGGTTTTATAAATCTGTTTTTTGCAAATAAGCCTTTTTATACCTACCTTGTTTATGAGCTGCATATCATGTGTTTTTTTCCCGCACTTGCTGAGTACATCATTGTACTCAAACTTGCATTATTACTTCATCATCAGCAGCAGGAGAAGCTTACTATGAAGACCAAGTGGAGCATTATGGCGTGTGATCTGTTCTCAACCTCGCCTGTGGAGGGAGTAGAGATGGAGCCACTTCTGCTTAGATTTGCTTCCGCATTAGCTGAATTGCTTCCGCATTAGAATAAGGACTTCCGCTGCATAGAAATAAGACTTCCGCTGTGAGCATGAGTCCAAGACTCATGAGGTATTGTAATAAACTCTGTTATTCGTGGTAATATATAATCTGAATTCAGTTTGTGGAACGTATGTGTATGTGTGATGGACATCCTGGGCACACATATGCATTAGTTCTCGGTTCCGTGGTTTTCCACAGAATTGAGGGCGTCACAGATTGGTATCAGAGCCACGGGTTGACAGTAGGTTACACGCCTAGATAGAAACCTTAGATTGATATTAGAGCCACGGGTTAACAGCAAGTTACACCCCTAAATAGGAGTCACAGGTAACTAAGCCATGCTGACCAAAGGAAGCGTCCTAGGATGAATAGCTAAATTGGCTTTAAAACCACCTTGGCATAGGAAACCATCCTTGAATAGGAGTTGTGTGGGCCCTTGTGATGATTGTTTGTGAATATGTGCTTAGTGTGAGTTGTGGGACGTTTCAAAAACATTGTCCATATCCACACGTAAGAAGAAAGAGGTGTGAGATGTTTCGGCACTTACTCACATCCTCATATGGGCTAATATATACATAGCCCAACTCACCTTGATGCATATAGTTAGAGGGAATTTACCTAACCTTCTAACATCCTATTCTATTTCGATCTCTCTCACAGATGGTGAGAGGAAACGCTGGACGAAGGAACGTCCAGGAGGATGACCATGATGAAGTTCCTGCTAACCAAGGAGCTGGCGAAAACCATCTGGAAATGTTGATGGCCATGCAAAACCAGCTTATGCAAACCATGATCCAAACTTTGGGTCAATTGCAGGCCAACCAAAACCCCGTTCCGGCACCACCGCCACCACCACCGCCGGCTCATAACAGGTTGGGAGAGTTCATGAGAACTCGACCACCCACCTTTGCTCAAGCTAGTGATCCCATGGAGGCTGATGATTGGTTAAAATCCATGGAGAAAAAGCTTGCCATTATTCAGTGCAATGACCGAGAGAAGGTTCTCTTCGCGTCACACCAACTTACGGGAGCCGCAGCTGACTGGTGGGATGCCTTGAGCAACGCCCATGCCAACCCGGAGACAATCACTTGGACTGAGTTCAAGGAAAGTTTCTGCTCTCACTACATCCCTGCTGGTGTAATGATGCTCAAAAGGCAGGAGTTTGAAGGTCTCCCCCAAGGGCAGAAAAGTGTGAATGAATATCTCAACAAGTTCATACAACTGTCCCGGTATGCCCCTGAAGATGTCAACTCAGATCAGAGGAAGCAGTACCTGTTCATGAGAGGGTTGAACAATGAGATCCAGGTTCAGCTCCTCAACGATGACTACGTAAGCTTCCAGAAGCTGGTTGACAAGGCCATAGTAGTTGAAAACAAGATCCGAGAGATCTAGCGAGAGTGCAAGAGGAAGATGCCATACCAGCCCCAAGGGAGCAACGTACGACCTAGGTACATACCCCCTGCACCGCAGTATGGATCGACCACTACTGCATACCGCCCTGGTCAGCCACCACAGCAACAACTCGTTGCTCCAGCACCTCGCGTGCCCATGCCTCCTGCGCCCCGACCTAACAACGGCGCCCCTGTTCAAAACCCCTGCCCCAACGCACCTTCTGCCATAGGCAACAGGGCATGCTTTGCATGCGGGGAGGTAGGCCACTTCGCGAACCAGTGCCCGAGGAGAGGCCCTGGACAGAAAGGTAACGTGCCCAAGCAGAACCCGCGACCGAACGGAGGAGACAATCAAGGGAACCGTGGACAGAAGAACTATGCTCGCGGCCACGTGAACCATGTGACTACCGAGGAAGCACAACAGGCTGAGGACGTCGTATTGGTATGTTCCTTGCCAACTCCAACCCAGCCACCATCTTATTTGATTCTGGAGCATCACATTCCTTCATATCATCCAAATATGTTGACAAACATCATCTACCCGTATCCCACTTAGAATGTGCTATGTTAGTTAATTCTCCTGGAGGAGAAATGAGGACTAATATAGTATGTCCGAAAGTAAGCCTTAAAATAAGGGGGGGGGGGTAGACTTCCTTGCCAACCTTATTATCTTGGACTCCCAAGGGATTGACATCATACTCGGAATGGATTGGCTAAGCAAGCACAATGGAGTAATCCAATGTGCTGAAAGGAGCGTGCAGTTGACAAACGAGCACGGTATTCGTGTCGAGTTTGAGTCAGCCCAGCAAACCACTGAAGGGGCAAATCTGAACCACATTGAAGGAGTAGCATTGGACAGTATTCCGGTGGTTCGAGAGTTTTCGGACGTGTTCCCGGAAGAGCTTCCAGGTATGCCACCTGACCGGGACATTGAGTTTGCCATAGAGTTGATACCCGGAACTGCACCCATAGCCAAAAGACCTTATAGGATGCCCGTAAATGAGCTAGTTGAACTCAAGAAGCAAATTCAAGAACAGTTGGAGAAGGGTTTTATCCGTCCAAGCTCGTCACCATGGGGAGCTCCGGTGCTCTTCGTAGACAAGAAGGATGGAACCCAAAGGATGTGCGTGGACTATAGGTCTCTCAACGAGGTAACAATCAAGAACAAATACCCTCTACCCCGTATAGAGGACCTGTTCGACCAAATGAAAGGAGCCCGAGTGTTCTCCAAGATTGATCTTCGGTCGGGATACTTCCAGCTGAAGATTAAGCCCTCCGATATACCTAAGACAGCCTTTCGGACACGGTATGGTTCGTATGAATATACCGTTATGTCTTTTGGATTGACGAATGCACCTGCATACTTCATGTACCTTATGAACAAGGTTTTCATGGAGTACTTGGACAAGTTCGTCGTGGTTTTCATCGACGACATTATGGTGTATTCAAAATGTGAGGAGGAGCATGAAGAACATTTGAAATTGACCCTGCAGAAGTTGCGTGTGCATCAATTGTATGCCAAGCTCAACAAGTGTCAATTTTGGCTAAAGGAAATATCTTTCCTAGGCCACATTATCTCCAAGGAAGGGGTATCAGTTGATCCTGGAAAGGTGAGAAATATTCTGAAGTGGGACCAACCGAAGAGCGTGAGGGATATTCGGAGTTTCCTTGGGATGGCAGGATACTATCGACGCTTCATTAAAGACTTCTCTAAGATAGCAAAACCTATGACGGAGTTGCTAATGAAGGGAAAGGTTTTTCAATGGACGCCAGCCCGCTAAGAAAGTTTCGAGGAACTCAAGAAAAGGCTAACCACAGCACCAGTTTTGGTATTGCCAGGCATAAGCAAGAGCTTTGACATATATTGTGACGCATCCAGACAGGGGCTCGGATGTGTGCTCATGCAGGGAGGACAAGTGGTAGCCTATGCCTCACGGCAATTAAAGAAGCACGAGCGTAACT
This sequence comes from Neostapfia colusana, assembly GCA_030760725.1. NCBI lineage: Eukaryota > Viridiplantae > Streptophyta > Magnoliopsida > Poales > Poaceae > Neostapfia > Neostapfia colusana. The sequence continues at coordinate 92,937,752 of JASWHV010000007.1, read as the reverse complement.
ATCCTACACATGACTTGGAGTTAGCAGCAGTAGTGCATGCATTGAAGATTTGGAGACATTATATCCTTGGTCATCGATGTGAGATCTATACGGATCATAAAAGCCTCAAGTACATATTCACACAAACGGATTTAAATTTGAGGCAACGTCGATGGTTAGAACTCATCAAGGATTATGATGTTGGAATCAACTATCACCCCGGGAAGGCCAATGTAGTAGCCGATGCATTGAGCAGAAAGGGAGCATGTCACCAACTCACGGTTCGGGAGCTACCAACCGAACTACGTAAGGAGTTCGAACGGTTACACCTCGGATTCTTGAATAACATGGAAATAATAGAGATCCACTCCTCATTGGAACAAGAAATAAGAGAGGGCCAAGCAACGAACGAGGAGATCAAGGAGATCAAGGAAAGAATCCGACAAGGAATAGAGAAGGATTTCAAGGAGGATGAAAAGGGTACACTTTGGCTAGGAAAAAGGATTTGTGTGCCAAACATAAGACACCTCCGCAACACAATATTGAAGGAGGCACATGATTCCCCCTATTCCATACATCCCGGAAGCACCAAAATGTACAAGGACTTGAAAACTTGTTATTGGTGGGATGGTATGAAGAGGGATATAGCCGAATACGTTTCCCTATGCGACACATGCCAACGGGTGAAGGCCGAACATCAAAGACCCGCTGGATTGTTGCAACCTTTGAAAATACCCGAATGGAAGTGGGAGGACATCAGTATGGATTTCATAGTCGGATTGCCACGTACTCAGTCGGGATACGACTCCATCTGGGTCATCGTGGACCGATTGATCAAAACCGCCCATTTTCTCCCTGTAAAGGCCAGTTACAACGTTGCACAATTGGCAGAGTTGTACATGGAGCAGATCGTGTGCCGTCATGGAGTTCCGAGGAGGATAGTCTCAGATCGAGGTTCTTAGTTTACCTCTAGATTCTGGAGGAAGCTGCAGAAAGCCATGGGTACACGACTGGATTTTAGCTCCGCCTATCACCCACAAACGGATGGGCAAACTGAAAGGACAAACCAAATTTTGGAGGACATGTTGAGAGCTTGTGCCTTGAAACGTGGGCGTAGTTGGGATAGGAGTTTACCGTATGCCGAATTCTCCTATAACAACAGCTATCAACCTAGCTTGAAAATGTCGCCTTTCGAAGCCTTATACGGTAGACGGTGTAGAACGCCACTGTTCTGGAATGAGACCGGAGAGAACCAGGTGTTTGCACCCGAAGTACTACAAGAAGCTGAAAAGCAAGTCCAAACGGTATGGGAAAACTTAAAGGCTGCTCAGTCACGACAGAAAGGCTATGGGGACAATAGGCGCAGGAAGTTGACCTTCGAAGTAGGAGACTTCGTATATCTTAAGGTGTCACCTATCCGAGGCCAACGACGTTTCAACGTCAAAGGCAAGCTAGCACCTCGCTACATCGAACCATTTAAGATTCTGGATAAGCGAGGAGAAGGAGCCTATCAACTAGAGCTCCCAAACCACCTCTCCGACGTACATGACGTGTTTCATGTATCCCAGCTCAAGAAGTGCTTGAGAGTACCAGAGGAACAAGTATCAAAGGGAGAGCTTGAACTTCAAGAGGACCTGACTTATGCGGAACACCCTGTCCGAATCTTGGACGTAAAGGAAAGGGTCACCCGGAACAAAGTAATTCGATGGTGCAAGGTACAATGGAGCCATCACAACAAAGCTGAAGCCATATGGGAACGTGAAGAGGATATCAAGGCAGAATTTCCCTATCTATTTTCCACTAACGAATCTCGAGGACGAGATTCAATTTAAGGGGGGTAGATTTGTGACACCCTCATCTCGGGTGTCAGCATATGTTCATATTTTATGAAGAGGAAACATTTTACGAAAAAGAAGGAACAGATACAAATATCAAAAGGATAGCTAATAAAGCTCTCAGAGAGCGCCGAAGGCAACTTCCGCGGCCAGCAGGCCACGTGGCGTGTTCGGAGCCCATCCCTGAGAAGTTGGGAGAGGTCCGCCGCTAAACTGGCTACGTGGCAGGCTCGGTGGTCACCTCCGCAATTGGAAAGAGGTCCGATCCTGTGGGACACATGTTGCCCACGGAGCTAGCCTCTGCGGAAGAAGCAAAGGCATTTCCGCAGGACACGTGTCATCCTCGGAGCTAGTCCTCGCAGAAGTCAGAGGACCAGTCGCACAGGATACGTGTCGATCTCGGAACCCATCTCCGAGAGATCCTGTTCTATTGGACACGCGTCGCCACCGGAGCTTATCTCCGGGAGGTCCGTCGCTGCTGGACACGTGTCGACCTCGGAGCCGTCCCTGAGAAAAGAGGAGAGGAAAGACCGGCGCCGACACGTGGCGTGTGCGGAGCTCACCTCCGAAGAAGGGGGAGGTCTCGCTCGCTTGACATGCGGCACAACCGGAGCCCGTCTCTGCGGAAAAGGAGATACCAGGCCCCGGAGGACACGTGGAGCTTCCGGAGCTCATCGCCGCGAAGGTAACGAGTTCTGGAACGGCTGCTACGCGTAAGAATACCGGTACGTAAGGGAAACCGACCTGAATTCCACAACGTTACCGCACCAAATCACCTAAAGATAAGATGATAGGATCCAACGACGACCTGAATAAGACTCTTGTTTGGGATACAATCAGATTAGGACTCCTCTCTTCCCGATTATAAATAGAACCCAAAATCTCTGGCCGAAACCACAAACTTCTTTTCCAGCTCCTGAGCCGACGACTTAGAGCCCTAGCCCCAACCCGCCGAGAAATCCATCGCCGGAGCACGGCAAGGAAGATCACCGGAGGACAGCCCAGCGGTCTGAGGAGGACCTCGAAAGCCAAGAGGAAATGTATGGTAGGCCCCAATACCACCTTACGATATCGTTGTGTTTTCCTTACATCTGTTCTTTGATTCCTATCGAACAGAAGCCTTCTCGATAGATCACATAATGATCAGGTTGATCTAAAGATAAGATCATCGCCACGTCCACCTTTGATTCGAACACCTCTGTCCATGCAAGCCATGCAAGAACATACGGACCAATCTAATAAAATTAATCATAGGGTAGCATGCATGTGCATCATCGCATCTAGTTTATGGTTTGTGCATGATATTGATTGCTGTGAATCTTGTATGCACATGATCCTACCTAGCGGGACAAGCTCAGGGAGCTGTCTACAACGAACTGCAGCAACCAGGTTTTGAGAACCAAGAACCCCCGTTACCGCAAGAACAAGGCAAGTGCTCCTTGACCATATTGATCCTATGTTTTGGGTAAAACTATTTTGTTTGCGAAAAGGTGTGTGTGCCGAGTCAAACATGATGGGAAACCCTTTTTATAGGAGTTTACTAGTTTTGGTTAAACCACCCTTGTCGCTTGGGAAGTTTATGAATCGGGTATGATTTTTGCTTTTTGCTTCGCTGAGTCCATGGGATTGGGAAGCGAGATAGATGTGTCTAGCTAACTGCACTCGTATTGATAATAAGAAACTGATGTTAATAATGGTCATGGATCAGAGGGAGATCTAGGCAAGACTGGGTTTGTGAATGAGATAGCATGAGGCGGTGGTTTGCTTGCCATAGATCTAAGGACCGGTTCATGCATGCACATGCCAGGATAACAGTGCCACCACAAGGCCAAGTATGGGTGCGGCTTAGCTGATTAATTAGGTAAGTTGCTAGAGTGTTATGGACTGTGGAAGGCGCGGGGAATGGGAGTCGAGTGAGGACTGCCCGTGGAACTGCATGGCACAAGAGGGGGCCCGTGGGTGGGAGAATTGGAGATTCTAGCCTGCCAGTGAAACCTTAGTGAGTCCATACATCTAGTAACCCCTTTGTAAAGGCTATTTTGTGATCTCCTGACCATACACCGACGGATGTGTACTGGTATAATGGAGGTTCTGCAGTCGCCGACGGGTGACGAAATCACAAACTTGTGGGTAAAGAGGTGCAAACTCTGCAGAGTCTAAAACTATCATGATAGCCGAGCTTACGGTCACGAGCACCTGGCTAAACTGCCATGATTAGTTGGGATGGTTATTGGGATAGTTATTGGGATGGTTATCGGTTATGGTTATTGGTTTGGTTATGGTTTGGTTTGGGACTGTTGAGTCCGGGTGATAAGATGGTTGCATGACTGTTGAGTCGTGGCAACAACTTTGGTCTCAGTGTGAGACGAAGTTGTTTTAAGATGGTAGCGAATACGGGGAGGTATTCGTGAGATGGTAGCGAATACGAGGAGGTATTCCTGAGTAAGAATGATGTTGGTTAATGTTCAGGTGGAACATGGAAAGCGATGAAGGTATGTTGGTAATTTAATACATGCTGGGATTACATTCATCTAAAGTTAAGTTGTTGTTTTATCATGGTTTTATAAATCTGCTTTTTTGCAAATAAGCCTTTTTATACCTACCTTGTTTATGAGCTGCATATCATGTGTTTTTTTCCCGCACTTGCTGAGTACATCATTGTACTCAAACTTGCATTATTACTTCATCATCAGCAGCAGGAGAAGCTTACTATGAAGACCAAGTGGAGCATTATGGCGTGTGATCTGTTCTCAACCTCGCCTGTGGAGGGAGTAGAGATGGAGCCACTTCTGCTTAGATTTGCTTCCGCATTAGCTGAATTGCTTCCGCATTAGAATAAGGACTTCCGCTGCATAGAAATAAGAATTCCGCTGTGAGCATGAGTCCAAGACTCATGAGGTATTGTAATAAACTCTGTTATTCGTGGTAATATATAATCTGAATTCAGTTTGTGGGACGTATGTGTATGTGTGATGAACATCCTGGGCACACATATGCATTAGTTCTCGGTTCCGTGGTTTTCCACAGAATTGAGGGCGTCACACGAATCCATGAGCATAACGCTCAGCAAGACTTAACCGTCACCCTAGTCATGAAACTCTATATACGGTTATGAACCTAAAGTAGGATGGCATAATGCATAATTAAACTCGCCTAAAAGTGAATCCTTACTTTCAGGTATTATTTGCAGCAATTTAAGTAACCTTGGGCACGCCACATCGGGAGTCCACAATCAAACAAGAAACGCATTCCCCCGATGTAGTTTGCTCACGGCATAAAAGAATCGAGTTTGCACTAGCTATTCATCAAAGATACATCACAAAGATAGTATAATTCAAACCGATGTGATTAGTTCCTTTCTCATGCAAGTTCTTACTACGTCATGACTGTGAGAACAAGTATGCTCGGTCCATTCCGCGAGCGATGGTGATTCGAATCAATATCACCCGGACTACACGACATGTACGCCTGTACTGGACGTTGCCTACAGCAACCATCACTGACGTCGTACGTGGCAGCCTTTCTCCCGTTTCACCCCCGTTGAATCGATCAAGTCGCCCCGTACAGTAGCCACTCTCATGGTGCACCTACCGACATGAGATGTCATGAGAATGCACATACTGCACACCAACCGTCTCGCCTGAGGCGACCCGAAAAGGCTCAACGCAAGCTTCCCGAGGTACATCGGTTTACTGGGTCCCATATATCCAGCATGAGTGCGGTACACAACTCAAACTTGTTCAACAGGGCCGCATGCAGTGCGGTCCTTGACCGACACGGACAGGTCTATAGCACCCAGGCCCCTATGTCCTGATGCCCCTACAACCTTTCGGTCTCAACTTTAACTTGCTACACATTTTCTGAACCAATCCCGTATGCCCCTGTTGTTCCTGATCATGCGAGTAGCATCTCACCACTCGACTTCTACCGAACCTTACATAAAAATGACAGTTCTACACGGTGAAAGATACCTACCCAATACTCCATGGGTTCATTTGGTCATGCAAGAGGAGTATCAAACAACTAGACCTAATGCACATTTCATATCTTAACCGAAAGTGAATACAAAGTAAAAACTTAAAAGTTGTTAAATGCAAACCGGAGCTTGCCTGTTTTGCAGGGTAGTCGTATATAATCAGTTAGTGATATTGGTGGATCAACCATTGATTCTCCGGAGTTTGATCCACTTCAATGGATCGCTCCTTCGAATCCCCTTTGTTGTGATTCCTATTGAATTGCATATGCACAAGTTTTATAGAATGCAATGGAAAGAAGTTAAGACTTGATTTCTTAGGAACAGAGGTTGTGTGGAAAAGCCAAGAATGGCTTGGTTTGCCTCTGTTTTGCAAAGAATTATGAAAGAACTAAATTGATCTTAGTGTTTTAGCTATACACTAACTACCTTCCTAATGACCATAAGAGATGAGCTGAGAAGATTTGAATGCAACTGAAGAACAAGAACTCCAATGGCTTCAAAAATTTTACAGCAGGTTCTATACTACCTAGGGATTTAGCTTGACAAATTGCAGCTAATGTGGAATACAAATGTGTTCTCCATAATTCCCTTAATGCTCTTATTTATTTTTCCCACATACATAAGCATGGAGAACAAGAACAGGGAGTTCTACTGATCAACTTAAGATGATAATTTACATGTGAGTTCCTGGTCACATGAAAGTCATTTGGTCCAAAATTCAGATCCTTAGCTCGAGTAGTTCTTCCAGAACAATTCTTTAAGCATTTCTATTCAAAGGACTAAATTCTGGAGTACTGTGCATTTTCATGCACAATTTAGGGAGCTACAATTTCAAGTATGCTTCAGATAGATTGTCTAAATTTTCCTATGATTTTTAGAGCTATGAATTGCCCAGAAGTGATTTTACAAGTGGAAACATTTTCTGAAAATGTTTCTTGACTCTTATGAACATAGCAGTTTATATTTAGCAAATTCCTACTCAAATGATCTTCAAATGAGCTGAACATTTTCTATAAGGTCAACAATATGCTAAAGAATATTCTGGCAAAAGTTGAGGATTTTTGGATAAACCAAACTCCCTCAATAATTCTTTTTCATAAACAATTTAAAGAATTTTGCAGAATACAATATTGACTTTCAAACAAATTTTAGTTCATATTTGGATAGATCTTTGCAAAAGGAATCCAACCCAATTGGAATCACTAAATTTGGAGATTCCTACACAAAGATATGATTTTCTAAAGTTGGAACATTCTCTGGAAATATTTTACTACGGAAAAATTAGCTGGGTCCACGTGTTTAAACCTCAGCCAATAGAATTGAAGCAACACCAGGTCACAGGGTTCCAGCGTGCCAGCACACCGGATCCGGGCCACAGCCGATCGAAGATTTAAACTTCACAGCCGCTGACAGCCGGGGCCCACCCGGTCTTCTTCTTCCTCCTGCTGCTTTCCAGCGCCCACGCGTTCCCCCTCGCCGGAGCAATCTGCAGCTCAGCGGATCGCCGCTGCCGGCCACCGCTCGAGCTGAGGCTCGCCGCCAGAGGGTTTTGGACGCCGAGGAACACGATGGTGGGGTGTTCTAGGGCTGCCGGTGACTGTAAGAGAGTCGGCGACGTGCGGCGGCCTCGGATGGAGTTCGGCGCTGTCGGCCGAGGCTTCTAGCCCGCCAAACACTCAACCCATGAGCGCTACAGCACCAGTGGATGATCGCAAGGCTCGGCATGACCTCGAACTAGCTCAGAAATGGCTGCAAATAAGGTTTCACCATGCGACCGATCAGGTCCGCCATAAACACCCACGGAAGAGCTCAAAATCCGTCGTTTCTAGATGGTTTCATGCAATGGATGCTAAAGGGAATATGATCGCCGGCTAGTCCAGCTTCTATATGGAAAGTTTGACAACCTAAGAAGGATTGGGGAGGGGGAATTTGAAGATTTCGTACCGGACGTTCGGTGTGCACCCGCCGGAGCAAAATCCCAAAATTCACCGTCGATGCTTCACGGTTGGGCTTGAGCTTCGGGTGAGAGCAGCATGGTGGCCGTGTGCTTCCGTTGCCACCCTTGCTCGGCCTTGAAAACCACTGTGGTGGTATGTCCATGTGAAGCCGGTCGCCGGCTTGAGTTAGGTCACGGCGGGTGATGTTGATCAAGGGAAGAGGAGGCCGTAGCTCGCTAGTTTCTGGGTCGGGGAGGTGAGCAATGGCTGTGGGGTGCTGTTTAGCAGCTCTGAGGGGAGTGGGTGCGGTTGTTTCTGCCGGTTTCCCGATCAAGCCGAGGAGTGGAGGGGAGAGGAGCCTCTGTTCATGCACTCGCGAGGAGGAGAAAGCAAATGAGCTTTGCTTTGGTCAGAGAGGGGTAGATCACGTTGAGCATGAAGGAAACCATTCACAGGGCACCAGCAACCGGAAGAGGGGAGCAGGAGGTGACGCGGCAGCCTCCTCGGTGTCGTCCGGGTGAGCCCTCGGTGGGTTCGAGTGAAACAGAGGCTGGACACTCGGTTGCTTTGTGTGCAAGTTTAGATCTCCAGCTCAATGACATGTGGGTCCCCTACTGCTCTCCCCTCCAAAAGATCTCCTCAAGTTAATCCTCCCAAATTCTGAAATTCTGAGTTTCAAAGGTTGGTTAGAATTTGAATTTGCCAATTTCAGTTTGAATTTGAATAGCAAATTTGAATTTGGTTGGAAGTTGAAAATGCTTCCAAATAATTCCGTTTTGAGCCCATCTTTCAATGACAAGTTTGTCATCCCACTTTTTCCACAATCTCCAAACTATATGGCTGCATAAGTATTCAATGTTTTGGACACCATTTGTGTGAACTTTGAATTTGAAATCTGATTTTTAAACTTTCATGCAAAGAGGTATTTAAATCCTTATTGGTTCAACACCTTCAAAGAAAAATGTGAGCCTCATTTTGGATGGTCATCCATGTATCACTTTCCATGAAGAAAAGTTTTAGCAAGTCCCATTTTTCATGCCTTTACCACACGTATGAATTCAAAACTCGGTTTTTATTCATATACATTTTTGGGACTTTTACATTCCTCCACCCTTAAAAGAATCTCGTCCCAAGATTACAAAAGAAGAACGAGACGGGATAGGTAATTACAAACTGTATGAAGCTAAAAGTTCCGGATAGTTGGTGTGGAGATAATCTTCCTTTCCCACGCCGCCTCTTCCGTGGTATGATTACTCCACAGCACCTTGTAAAACTTGATCATCCAGTTCCAGGTTACCTGGGTCTTTTCATCCGAAATCTGAACCGGTCGTTCCAACTCCTGGTTCACCCTCTCAGTTTGTCCATTGGTTTGAGGGTGATATGCGGAGCTTCTAATCAGCTTGGTGCCCTATGAGGGGTGCAGCTGCTCCCAAAACCGAGCAACAAACAGTGGACCCCGATCTGAAACGATAGTCTTCGGGACACCATGCGAGCATATAATTCTTGATATGTATAACTCCGCATATTGCTTGGCCCGATAATGAGTGTTCACCGGTATGAAATGAGCTGATTTCGTTAATCGGTCGACGATCACCCATATCGAGTCATGCTTCCGGGATGTGAGCGGTAATCCGACGATGAAATCCATATTCACATCCTCCCATTTCCATGCCGGTATCTTCAGAGGTTGTAGCGGTCCGGATTTCCGCATGTGATCAGCCTTGACCCGTCTACACGTATCACACTCGGATACGTATTTAGCAATTTCCCTCTTCATGCTCGTCCACCAAAATTTCTGTTTCAAATCTTGGTACATCTTGTTACTGCCGGGATGAATGGAAAACCTAGACAGGTGGGCTTCATCCAAGATCTTCTTCCGGAGTTTCATATTACGCGGTACCACTATACGGTCGTTGAACCATATTGTACCGTTCTCATCCTTCCAGAAACATTTAACCTCTCCGTTGTCTAGTCTCCTCCATATGTGAGACACACCTGTCTCTTCTTTGAGCCTCAACAATCTCTTCACAGATTGTTGGAATAAGCGCGAGATTATAAAGCGCGCCATACAGAATGACACGGAGACTTGGTTCTTCATCTTCCAACTCAGCAACCGCCAAGTTGTGAACGTGGGTTTTCCGACTAAGCGCATCGGCAACCACGTTTGCTTTTCCCGGGTGGTAGTGGATCTCAATTTCATAATCTTTGATGAGCTCCAACCATCTCCGTTGTCTCATATTCAGCTCCTTCTGTGTGAAGATATACTTCAAGCTTTTATGGTCGGTTTAGAGGTGAACAAGATTACCAAGTAGATAATGCCTCCACATCTTTAACGCCAACACCACAGCAGCAAGCTCGAGATCTTGAGTTGGATAATGCTGCTCGTGGTTTTGCAGTTGACGAGACCCATAGGCGACTACACGCCCTTCTTGCATTAGAACACAGCCGAGACTGATGCCGGATGTATCACAATATACATCAAATGGCTTTGTCGTGTCCGGCTGAGCAAGAACTGGAGCTGTTGTGAGATGTTTCACCAATGTATTGAATGCGTCTTCACATGCGGCCTTCCACATGTATTTAGTGCCCTTCTTCAGCAGCTCTGTCATTGGTTTAGCAATTTTTGAGAAGCTCAGAATGAACCTCCGATAATACCCCACTAAACCTAGGAAACTTCGGACCTCGTGGACAGATTTGGGAGATTCCCACTTCAGCACTTCTTCAATTTCGCTGGGGTCCACGGACAAGCCCTCTGCTGAAATTATATGGTCTAGGAATGGCACTTGATCAATCCAGAACTCGCACTTGCTGAACTTGGCATATAACTTTTGCTCCCTCAGCTGTTGTAGCACGATGCGCAAATGTTCAGCGTGCTCTTTTTCAGATTTGGAGTAAACCAATATGTCGTCGATGAATACCATGACGAACTTATCTAACTCCGGCATGAACACATAATTCATCAAGTACATGAAGTGTGCCGGAGCGTTGATTAACCCAAATGACATGACGAGGTACTCACAGAGTCCGTATCTCGTCGAGAAAGCTGTCTTCGGTATGTCCTCCGGTCGGATTTTTATTTGATGATGTCCAGACCGAAAATCCATCTTCGAGAATACCTTTGCACCCACAAGTTGATCGAACAAGATGTCGATGCGGGGCAAAGGATACTTGTTCTTTATCGTGACAGCATTTAGAGGATGATAATCAACACATAGCCGCAGTGTTTCGTCCTTCTTCTTAACGAACAGCGCAGAGCAACACAAGGTGACGAACTTGGTCGTATGAAACCCTTGCTCATGAGTTCATTTAGTTGATCCTTCAACTCCGCTAGCTCGTTAGGTGCCATCTTGTAACGCCTTCATGAGACAGGCGTCGTTCCCGGCGCCAGTTCAATCTTGAACTCGACATCCCGTTGGGGCGGCATGCCCGGTAAATCATCGGGAAACACGTCGGGATAATCACGTACCACCAGAATATCTTCAAGTTTAAGTGCTTCTGTGTGGTAGGCCTCCACCATATCTTGATTATCACTGTCTAAAAACAGCGCGTGCTGTCCGTGAATCGGCGAGTCAATCTGGACAGTCTGGTTACCGATATCGAGAACGGCACCGTGACTATTTAACCAAGACATCCCCAATGTTATGTCTATCTTATGCCTATCCAACATAATCAGCGACGTTGGGTATATTTTTCCTCCCAAATACAAAGCTTCTCGGGACACAATCTAATTAGCAAAGATATTTCCTCCTGGTGAACGGATAAGATAACTCGTTGTGGGAGTATTGGTGGATAATTGGTGTTGATCCACGCACGTTTTGCTGATAAAACTGTGGGTTGCGCCGGAATCAAAAAGTATGAGCACGGGCACGTCTTTTAGAGTAAACATGCCCGCTAACACCGGTGCTCCCTCTGGGGCATCCTCAATAGCAAGATGTTGCACACTCCCGGATTGCAATGCTATTATATTGACTTGAGCAGATGGAGGCACACCACCTGATAATGATGGTTGTCTGGTGTTCAACAACTTCTCCCGGCATTCTTGTCTAAAATGCCCAACACGGTGGCAATAAGAACACAGATGTTTCCCTGGTTCTTCGTTGACTGGTGGTTGAGAAGTTGATGTACTTGGCTGCAGCACTTGTGTACCGGAATTCCATCGTGGCTGCGGCAATGGTGTTGCTTCAAGACATGATTCTTGAGCAGGAAATCTGTACTGAGTTGATCGTACTGGCGCTTCCCATAGTTCATCGGATGGTGTGTGATACATCACACGGTATTTATGAGGAACAACTGGTGTGTCTTATTGCACATCCTCTTGGTCCCTCTTCTCTGCTTGACACTCAAGTGTCGCTTGTTCTTGCAGCAGAGCAACACTGATCAACTCGGTGTAATTTCCTTGATTGAACAAAGCTAACTTATCTTTTAATATGGCACTCGGGCCATAGAAAAAGTAGTCACACCTTGCAGCTTCGCTTGTCGCATAAGCAGGAGCATATTGTGCCAAATGGTTGAACCGTTTGACATAATCGAGGACACTCATGTACCCTACTGCAAGTTCCTAAATTCTTGCTGCTGGGCCTTGATAAACCCATAGGAATGTGACGAGCACGGAATGCTTCACGAAATTCCGTCCATTCCACTTGATGGCCCTCCGGAATGGTGTCGAGATAAGCGAACCACCAATTTCTGGAGGCTCCATGGAGCTCTTGGGCTGCAAATAATGTCTTCTGATACTCATCGCATTCAAACACTCCAAACTTGGACTCCATAACCCGAAGCCACTGATCAGCTTCCACTGGTTCATTAGCTTCCGTAAAAATTGGCGGTTGAGTCGCCAAGAAGTCCAAATAGGCGTTCTGAGGTGGAACGACCTGTTGTGTATGTTGGAGTAAGCCATGTTGTACCAAGGCTTGGAGTAGTCTTGTGTTCTCTTGACTTTACTTGTCCATCTGATCCATGACATCTGCCCATACCGTTGATGGTGGTGTCCGTGGTGGAGTTGAGTCATCGCCGTCTCGGCGAGAACCTTCAACCCTACTCGGAGAATGAGTACGCACCATACTGCAAAAGAATAATTTTGAGGGGAGTAAAAACTTGATCTCAGCAGTATGTTAAAATATGTAAAACATAAACATGCTAAAACTTTCTGAAAGTATAACAAAATTTCATGTTTACACATCTTCCTAAAGCCAACATAATCAGTCCCCTAGTCTGTTCAGAACAGACCTTCCTGTACTTAAACCAGAATTTGATCCGGTTACCAGCATTTTAATAACTCAAGTTGAATACCAAAGTTAAAGTTAACTTCTATATCTTTTAAACTAGTACTCATATGCCCCTAGATACTTTCTGGATCAAAAGTTATGATTGTTCAAAGTTGACAGAATTTCTGGATAAAATTTGCTAGCATCTCCTTTGTATGTGGCTGTTTTCATCACAGTTGTACATAAAAATACAGTAGAATTATGAACAATCTCTGAACTACAAAATTGTTACAATTTTCATAAACTTTCCAACGGTGTGACATATGACCCTAAGAAATTTATTTATAAAATTTTATGGCTAATTTACAGAAACATCCCGAGAAGGTTGCAGCTGTTCTGTCTTCTGAACAGTTTGCATTTATCTGGACATTCAACCAAGTTGGCTTCTGATTTTGCTCTGGAGGTCTACAGAAAAGTTGTAGAACACTTAAAAAACTTTCCAGAACTGTATCATACACCTTCATTGGGTCAAGATACACATAGTTATGCTCTCTCAAAGTCCAGCACAAATTTCTGCCAGAACAGAGAACTCTTTTTTTGGATCAAAAGAAGCCTAGCAAGTCTCTTCTTTGAAGCTTAGTTCAAATGAAGAGCTCAGTAACTAATATGTGCTTTCCAACATCCATTTTTAGTTTGAATGTTAGTCATGAATGATTTCTTCATAGGAACAAGACTATCAAGTGTAGTACGGTGGCGATGCACCGTAAGACATATGACGGTACTACGTTGCCTCACAAAAGAAAAACCTAACCGGATTACACCGGCATATATGTATCCTTAGGTGGCACTAAAACGGTCACTCGCAAACGTGTTCTACATCTACTATGGTTTTCGTGGTTAGTACCTACATAAAACACACTCAATCATCAGGTTTGGCTGCACAACGAACCCGGTCCCAATACAATTCATACACCCGTCCGTCATCACTTGCACCGGTGTTCTCAAGCCAAACATGTGAAATCCCAAAAATTCTAGCAAATGGAGCTGCAAATCACACCGAGAAAATGAGAGGGAATTCAAACTTTTGAATTTAAAGGTGTGAGCTCCAAGTCTAAACTTGAACATGCAAAAATTCCCGAACACGGAGATCTAAAGCTATCATTTGGTTCTCCACACATCCAATAATAGCCCGGCAAATTTTCAGAGCATTTAAAAAGGATTTCTATTTGTTGGAATTTAAACCGGAGAAAATTTGAATTTAAATTTAAATCTCAGTTTCAAATTACGACTTCACCGAAATTCAAATGAGTACACCATTGTGTTCCTCATATTTCTTTTGGCCTATCCTCCAAGTTCGATCAAATTTGGAGCTCGTTTTCTATTTTAAACGAAATTGGGGGATAGGGGGGAGGATTGTGGGTGGGTGGACCCCACTGGACAGAGACTGAGTGGAGTGTCTCACGCTGTGATCTGTTTCTCCTCACCGAGAGCCGACACGTCCTGCTCGCCGGTGCCCAACGCCTTGCAAGCTCCTGCTCTGTGGATGAGGATGCCGAGTGAAGCCACCCCGTGCCTCTGCCATGAACCGTTCCTCTCCCTCCACAGCCCCTGCACAGACCGAAGAAAGTTCACCTCAGCCAACCCTCTGTTCTCCAGCAACCGAGCTCTACGGTGGTCCTCGTGCCCGACGTTCCACACGAAAAAGAGGCGCCCCAGACTGCTCTACACTCCGGTGAAAACCCCTCCTCTTTTCATGCACTACAGAGGAAGAATTTCTCTGTTTACTGCAAGTGTATTCATAGAACCGAGCTGCACAAATCTTTAAAATTCGTCGTGTTCAGTCCACCATCACGTGTGTCGAGCTGGAAACATGTTCTAGACTCTCCATCGCCCCTCTAGGATCAAACATCATCGAAAATCATCAATAATTGGTGCTGTTCTTCGAGAATTTCGGGCCGGCACCGATTTTCGCCCTAGGTCGCCGATGAGTTCCTATTTGCAGCCATTTTTGAGCCGATTTGAGCCCATGCCGGTGATGAGGGATCCCCCACGGTGCTATAGAGCCAAAGAACCGACCATTTGGTGGAGAAATCACTGTGCACAACCTCGCCGGAGCCCTAGGGTTAGCTGTTGCCGGTGAGCCCTGTTTTCCGGCGAGTTTTAGCCGCCGGAGACCTCACCAACGAGTTCAGCATGGGGGAAATTGGGGGGGGGGGCGGCCAGCAGGGGGTCCGGAGGTGGACGGGAAGGTCATTTCCGGCGACCTCGCCGGAGGGAGCCGTCCCTGCTCTGTTTGGCGCGTGGCTGGAGGTTAGGGATGACGAGTGGGACCCACTGTCAGCATTTAAACATTTTCCAGATTTTCCCATTTCAGTTCAAACTTTGGAGAGCCATAACTTTGTGTAGGAGTGTCCAAAAATTGTGAAACAAATTTTTTTGGATTCCTCTCATAGAGTACTATCCAGAGGTGCAGCCGAATATTTATGAAAAAATTCTGGATTTGGCTCATTAATTCATTTAAATAAAAACTTGTAGGAATTTTTACAGGAGTTCTGTTTATTGGAAAATTCCAAAATTTGGGCAGGACATTCTTCCAAAAATACTTGAACTCCAGTAAAATTTTCAGAGGCATTGGATTTTATTTGCTTGGCCAAATATTGTTTGAATTCTCTATGTCTCTGAAAAATGGGAAAATGAACAGAGATATTTTCAGACTTTTAACCAAGTTTGGAAAATTCATATCTCTGTGTAGGAAGCTCCAAAAATGGTGAGACCAAGTCCTATGGACTCAAGCGACTCTCAAGTTTCTGAAAAACCAAATTTGGAGCATCACAAGACGTTATAAATGCCATAGGATTTCAGAGAAGCCAAATAGTAAGAAAATTCCCTAGGCCACATCTTCCATCAACTTTGTCTGAAATTTTGCAAGCCATACCTATGTATGATATTTTGACCACTGTAAAAATTACAGGGCAAGTTGAGATCATATTATCCAGTTTTCTGCCAATTATGTCCAGCTTTATATTTATGTCCAATAGCTATTTCCTTGAACTTTATTCCAAAGACCTCCACTGATCCAAATGATTCTTTCTCTGTCCAACACATAACCAGAACCCAAATCTCGAGTCTTAGTTGGTTTAAATCATTCTTAAGTCATAACACACACATTTGTTTTATAATTCATATACTTGCAACATAAAACTGTGCATCTTCATGTCGGTAGGAAATACGACGAAGGAGTACGACGAAGAACTCAACTCGGAGCAACAAGTTGAAGCCTTACTCATCGCAAAGCTACTGACTTTAAATAGAACTAAGCCTGCAGCAACATAAGACAAGCCCCGGTTTGCATTTAACAGCTTTTAGTTATATTTTACTTTGTATCACTTCTATTGGTCTAGCATGTATTGTGCATTAGGTCAAGGTGATTGATACTCCAAATGCATGACCATCAAACCCTTGGAGTACAGGGTAGAATAGGTTACCTTCGTGTAGATTCTGCTAGGCTTAAGTTGTATAGGATCCGGTACAAGCCGGGTAGTTGGAAGCTACTCGCAAGTTTAGGATGTTGGTTCAGCGGGGTATGATTCTACAGAATGAAAGTTCTGGAATGAAAAATGAGACCCAGCAGAGAGTAGGAGCAGCAGGACGTTGGGCCTGTGTGGCTGTAGCTCTGTTTGTTCGGTTAAGGACCGATGCGTATGCCGCCCTGCTGAGCAAGTTTGAACAGTACCGGATGCATGTCGGATATATGGGACCCGATAAACCAATGTAACTCGGGTACTCTAGTGTCGAAACTTATACGGCCGTCTTTTGGGGGTTGGTGTCAGAGGTGTAAACCCACTAGCGGAGCAACTTCGACATGTTCCGTGTAGTGGCCCTTCTGATGGGTCGGCGGAACTGGTTCGGCATTGGAGTGACGGGTGAAAGGTTGCTGCATACAACGTATGAAAGAGCTCGCGTGAGTCTTTCGAGGTGGGTGTATGTGTCGTGTATTCCGGGTGTGTCCTGATTCGAATCACCGTCCCTCGCGATTATATGAGTACCACTTGTTCACTGAGTTGTGACGTAGTAATTATTTCCAGATGAAGTGAAATGAATCATTGCTGATGTGAAGTTCTTTAATTCATTGTATTGCCAACCATGTATGCTATAGTTGTAGAGCTCACTAAGTTTGTATTCCACTTTGGGCATCACCACATCGGAGGAAAGCGTTTCTTGTTTGATTGTGGACTTCCGATGTGAGGGCTGCCTAAGGCATAATAATCTGCTGCTATTAAACTGAAAGTAAGGATTAACGTGTAGGCGTGTTGTTATTGCATCATACTTTTCCTATGTTAGTAATCCCTGCATGTAGAGTTCCATGTTTAGGAGTGTCGGTTAAGTCTTGCTGAGCCATCGTGCTCACGGTTACATTATTAGTGTTTTGCAGGTTATATTGGGTTTCATTTCCATGAGAATGGCTAAGTGTAAGTTGTTGGCTCGCCAAGCCTATCACAACCCCCTCCTCCTTTCTCTTTTCTCTTTTTCTTTTTCTTTTTCTTTTTTCTTTTTTCTTTTTTCTTTTTTTTTCTTTTTTTTTCTTTTTTCTTTTTTTCCTTGTTCTTATAACTCTTCCTCTCTTTTACTTCATTGATATTGGGTTTCATGTCTAGCCGACCCCAACAGGCTTGGGATAAAGGCTTGGTTGTTGTTGTTGTTGTTGTTGTTGTTGCAGGTTATAAAATTTTGCTATGAAGATGGTTGTTCGGTGAGCCATCAGAGACTCACCGGAAACCCTGCCGCTGCACTCATCTTTGTGGAAGCTAGTAAGAAGCGTCCGCGGGCTGGACGTCTTCTCTTTTGCATAGTTAGGACCAAGAGTAAGTGTGTATGTATATTCTGCTGCGTGTACCCTCGTGGTACATTATTTTGTAAATGACACTATCTTGAGAAATAAAAGACTTTGTACTTTACGGTTCTTTTCGTGTATGCTGTTGGGTGTCGCATCGCACGGCACCACCCAATGTGCATCCTAGAGTGTGGATCCCGGAAGGGGTTCACCACAGGCGTGGTATCAGAGCGGCATTGGGAATAGCACGCATGAAAAGAGCTTATTTTTTAAAACCTAGAAGTATACGAGTGAGGAACGTGTAGTATGCCCACCTAAGGACTATTATTAGCATAGTTACTTGAGGTGACAAGCTAACAGAGTGTTACATCAGTAATTCAATTCTGTAACGACGCACTTACGTGGAGGTAAGAAGTAAGGTACGCCACCGCAGGCGGATCAATTGTGGTAACTCACCATACGAGTAATAGTATGGAATGGTATACCGTGGCTTGGCACGGTAGTTAATATGAGTCTCTGAACCTCTCTATGGTACTGAGAGCATATGAAAACGCTGATCTCCAGTGTGCTTTAGGCAAAAGTGAGAATACCCCATCGTGTGGTAAGCAACACAATAGTATGCAACTCTTGAACATTCAATGTTCAAAGGGCCATACGCAGCGCTCGCCATCGGCGTGCCTCAGAGGTCATGAGGCAGTAGGTGGTATCCGTTGGGTTGATATCATTCCTGACCGTGACGACCCGTTTGCGCTCTACTCAGGTTCCCCGTCGTGTGGTGTGAAAACGCGACCATGTGCCTTGAGACGTGACTTGACTCAAGGACGGCCCGTATGGCAATGATACGGGGCGTATGTTTTTACTATGATATGGACCTGCCTGAAATGGAAAACCATTGTGTGCATCACTATTGATTGTTTTTTTTGCAGGTACCTTAACCACGTTAGAACATTGCGTTTAAAAAACGTTTGTGAGTGATCGTTTTAGTGCCACCACTTGAGACGTATATGCCGGTGTAACGCCGGTTAGGATTTTTGATTTGGTGAGGAAACATAGTACCGTGAAATGTTCTTAACTGCATGGAAAAGAAAGTTTTCAAAGAAAAGAGTAAATTTGGAGTCTAGGATTTCATTAGCGGTTAATGAACTCCTATATTGAACTAAGAGTCGATTGGGAGTATAGTTTCCATTTCAAACCATTAGAAACAACCTCCCCTGTTTTCAGCAGAATTTTTGCTGAATTTGAACAGGGCATAACTTTTGATTGGTTGAACCAATGGAGGTGAAGGATACATTTCTGGAAAGGTTTTGAAGTATTCTACAACTTTTGTGTAGAACTCCAGAACAGAGTCCCCCTGCAACTGGATGAAAATCTCAGATGAGTGTTAACTGTCCAAAAACAGGGCAGACCAAAAATACTCTCTGGAATTTACTGTATTTCGACCATAACTTCTTGTAGAAAGATTTCTAAGGGTCATGTAAGGCACCGTTGGAAAGTTTGTGATATGTGCTACGATTTTTTAGTTCAAAGTGTCTACAGATTTGGGGTAGAACTTTTGGAAATCTTGCGGACAAAATAGACACTTCCAGAGGAGGTACTGTCAAAATTGTTCCAGATTTTTGTCAACTTTGAAATATCATAACTTCTGATACAGAACAGATATGAAGGCAAATAAATACTCGTTGGAAAGGTATTGAAGTTATTAATAACTTTGATATTCAACTTGAGACATGAAACTGCAATTTTCATAATCAAATTCTGGTATTAAGGTCCAAGAGTCATACTGAACAGAGCATTGCTCATTGCCCATGTAATTTAGGACTTATTGTGGACATGAAGGTTTTTATACTTCTCTAAGTTCCATGACATATTCATTAGTCATATTTAATCATTCCTTGCTGTTGATTTAAGTGTTTGACAAACTTGAACAATCATTGGTCACATTTCAGAATTGTCAAAAACCTTGTTTCCTTTATATATGCTGCACAGTTGATGTGATGCTTTTGCGGTTAATAATTTAGAGTTAAAGCTGAGTACACTCTTGGATATTAACCGTAAATTGCTCACTCTTGCAGTATGGATCATACTCATTCCGGGTATGAGGTTGGTGATTCCAGTCGGGATGGAAATGATTCGTCGCAGCGACTATCACCGCCATCATCAACCAGACTGGCGGAGGTGTTGGGAAGAATGGCTGAGTCTCTTGAGTTGTTGGTGGAGCAAGGCATCCGACAAGAGACCTCACAGAAAAATCCCACACTGAACACTTATTTGGATTTTTTAGCAAGACAACCACCGGTATTCTGTGAAGCTAAAGAAGCCTTGGAGGCAGATCATTGGCTCCGAGTGATTGAATCTAAATTGGGAATGCTCCAGTGTGATGAATATGAGAAGGCTTTATTTGCCGCTCAGCAACTTCATGGATCCGCTGGGGCTTGGTGGTCTGAATATCTTGCTAAGATCACTGAAGGCCATCGTGTGACGTGGACGGAGTTTCGTGATGCTTTCCGTGCACGCCATATTTGTGAGGGCATCATCAAAACCGGAATTGAAGAGTTCTATGAACTCAAGCAAGGAGGCATGAGTGTTATGGAGTACTTTACGGAATTCAACCATTTAGTACAATATGCATCCTCTTATGTGCATACAGAGACGATGAAGTGTCATTACTTCTTCCGAGGCCTCGATGTGAAGCTTCGTACAAAAGTGGCACAATGCAATAAAGGGAATTATAGCGAGTTAGTCAATGCCGCTATGATTCAAGAAATAGCTGAACTCGAGCACAAGGAAAGTAAGAGGAAGAGAAAATTATCACTGGCAAGTACGGATGATTATCATCAAGAACAACCGGTGATATATTGCTTACCATCTGGGGTGGAAATTCAGTCTTTTGACAGGCCACCTCAGATCCAATACTATCCATATTCACCCATGGAGGTTCAGCCACTGCTGCAACAGCAGCAAATGAGAAATTGTGCACCCTCACCTCAGCAAAGTGCACAACACTATAAACCACTTCCATATGGTGAAGATCCTGAGCTCGCATCATATAACACTTGTAGCAATGTAGTGCATATTCCTCAGGAGGGTCAAGTGACCAAGCAGAGCAGCAGTCATATGTCATCTCAAGCTGCAAAGAAATTCCATGGTCGGTCAAGGAGAACAGCACTGAAAGTGGGAAATATAAACTATATGGCAGTTGAAGACGTTCCCGTAGGAGAAACCGTGTTGGCGGGCATGTTCAGCCTACGTGGTCACCCCACGCTCGTGTTGTTCGACTCGGGTGCTACACATGATTTTATCAGCAAAGATTATGTGGTTAAGCACCAAGTACTATCAACCACCTTGGCCGCATCTTATCAGATTAATTCACCGGGAGGTAGTAGGACAGCGGGCAGAATTGTTGCTCGAGCGCCTACATGTTTGGATGGGCGGATATATCCTACTACTCTTATCATCCTGGAAGGCTTGCGGATTGACATAATCTTGGGAATGGCTTGGTTGACACATCACCAAGCTATCTTTGACATTAGTTCGTGAACGGTGCAGCTGAATTCAAAGAAGCATGGGCAACACACGTTTATTCCAAAAAGTGTTGCACCGGAAGTCACTGCTGTCCACACCGTTGAAGCTAAGAAACTGGAGGACATTCCAGTGGTCCGGGAATATCCGGACGTGTTTCCCGAGGATTTACCGGGCATGCCGCCCGAACGTGAAGTGGATTTCAAAATTGAACTAGCACCGGGAACCACACCCATATCTCGGAGGCCGTATAAAATGGCACCGAAGGAACTCGCGGAGCTGAAGGAGCAGCTGAATGATTTGTTAAGCAAAGGCTTCATTCGACCCAGTTCATCACCATGGGGATGCTCCACGCTGTTCGTCAAGAAAAAGGATGAGACTCTGAGGTTATGTGTGGACTATCGTCCGCTAAATGCCGTAACTATCAAGAACAAGTATCCACTACCACGTATTGATATGCTTTTCGATCAACTAGTGGGTGCTAAGGTTTTCTCGAAGATGGATCTTCGGTCCGGGTATCACCAGATAAAAATCCGGGCGGAAGACATTCTCAAGACGGCATTCTCAACGAGATACGGGTTATATGAGTATCTCGTCATGTCATTTGGGCTCACTAATGCTTCGGCTCATTTTATGTACTTGATGAATTCAGTCTTCATGCCGGAGTTGGACAAGTTCGTCGTGGTCTTCATCGATGATATCTTGGTATATTCTAAGTCGGAAGAGGAACACACCGAACATCTTCATATTGTGCTCCAATGCCTACGGGATCACAAACTGTATGCAAAATTCAGCAAGTGTGAGTTCTGGATCAACCAAGTGCCATTTCATGGGCACATTATTTCGGCGGAGGGCATCACAGTTGATCCAAGGAAGATCATTCATGTGCTGAATTGGAGTTCACCAAAGTCAGTCCACGAAGATAGTAGTTTTCTCAGTTTAGCGGCTTACTACCGGAGATTCATTCCGAATTTCTCCAAGGTCTCTAAACCGATGACGGAACTTCTGAAGAAAGGCAACAAATATGTGTGGAGTGAAGCATATGAGGAGGCGTTCAAAGTATTGGTAAATCACCTCACAACAGCCCCAGTGTTGGCGCAGCCTGATACAATGTAAGGGCCTCAGTTTTTGACACATATTTGAAGTGTTCATCACCATACACACACACCTCATTTGAGGAAAGTTGATGAACACAAATGAAGAGCAAGTAACCACCATCAACATGCTCATTAGAGAACAAACTCACATATTGCAAAAGTGCCATTTTCCACATGTGATATAGATGGGCTGGGCATATGAAAACTCCTACACATTGCTAGGGATGTCCATACGGTTTCACCCAAATTCAAAACCTTTTTTGAGGTCATTTTGGGTATAGCTAGAAAGAGGGCAGTTTGAAACCATATTCAAATTCAAACTGTTTTATCTCATGAATTCAAAAGTGGGAGGGATATTCTTATTCAGCACATTTTTGTGAGCTCGCACACCAATTTTCACTCCATTTGGAGTTCATCTTGACATGAGCTAAGTGGGACAAATTCAAACTTTATTTGAATTCCAAACTGAACTTGTGCTGAAATTCATTCAAACCAAACCCAATTTGAATTCTAATCAATTCAAATGGCTCATGGGTGAATAATTTGAATCACCATGGGTATTTTGGGGCTCACTGTTTACAACAGTGATTAGGAGTAAATTTCAGAGGTTAAAACCTCGGGTGGGACCCACATGTCATAGAGAGAAGGGGGGAAGACTTGCACACAAAGTCACAGCCTCAGTGGGAAATTCCACCGAGCAGCTGTCGGCTGTGCCACCGAGCAGCCACCGGCGCCACCAGCTGCTTCCTCCTTCACGCGCTAGCGCCCAGGGCGGCTTGCTCGCGCCTCAACGCGACCGGCACCGCCTCAGCCCAGGCGAAGACCTGCTGGCTTTATCCCCTCGCGTGCGACCCCGAGCAGCGGCATTGTTTCTCCCCGAAGCTCTCTGCTCGATCGGGAAAACCAGCAAAACGATTGCTCCTTCCTTCCCTGAGCTGCTAGAGAGCAACCTGAGATCGCACTCCACCTCCCCAACGCCAAAAACCCCGAGCTCCGACCTCCCTTGCCCGAGAACGATCGCCATAGCGGCGACCTAGCCTCAGCCGAAGGTCAGGCGCTCGTGGACAGCATTCCACAGGCGTTTTCACGGGCCAGCAATGGTAGCAGCAGGAGCGCACAATAGCCATGTTGCTCTCCTCCAAGTTTGGAAGCAAACCGTGAAGAATCCCCGGTGAATTTCCAGTTTTTACTCCGGCGACCTTAAACTGAGCTTCCAGTATGGATTCTTCAAATTCTCGCTCTAAGATCCTTCTCTAGTTATCAAATCTTGCACATAGACGCTGGACTAGCCGGCGATCAAATTCCTTTCTGCATCCGTGGTGTGAAACCGACTAGGAGTGACAAATTTTGAGCTCGATTGAGGGCGTTCATGGTGGGCACGCTCGGTCACATGGTGCCGACCGGCTTGCCACCATCTTTGAACCCATTTGACACCTTATCGAGCTTCCTAGAGGTATACTGATGCTGTAGAACCTATTGTTTGAGGCTATGGCTTGTTAGAACCCACGGCCGACGGCGCCGAACCTCAACCGAGGCCGCCGCACGTCGCCGGGCTATTTTCGGTCACCGCCAGCTCGAGCTGACCCCACAGACGTGTTCCTCGATGTCGACAACCCCCGGGCGGCGAGTTTCAGACCGTGCGATGGCTGGCAGCGACAGTCCGGCGAGCTCCGAGTCTGCTCCGGCGAGGGGAGGCGGCGCGGGCGCGAGAGCGCGTCGGGAGGAAGACGAAGCCAGCTGGCCCACGCGTCAGCGTCTCAAAATTTTAAATCGGGATCGGGTGTGGCCGGGATCGGGTGTGCTGGCGCGCAAAGACCCTGTAGGCCTCAGTGTGCGGTGACCTCCGCGCCTAACACGTGTCCCCGCGGGCCCCGGCAGATTTAAACTTTTTCCCCGATTTTCAGATTTCCTTCAAACTTCAAATCCTCATAACTTTGGCTAGAAAGCTCCAAATAAAGTGAACCAAATTTTGTTGGATTCAGCTCTCTGAGTACTTTCCTGCAAATCAAGTTTCACTTCATGAAAATACTTATTTCTCCAGAATTAATTCCTCAAAATTTAAACTGTTTGGAATTTTAACTGGAGAATCTTTTGGAGGAAAATCCTGAAATTTTGCTGGAATGTTCTCCAAAATATACCTGAACTACCATAAAAATTTTAGATCCATTTGAGCTAATTTGATCCACCTAATGGTGTGATTAGTGGAACTGTTCCAAAGAAAATAGAAAATGTTCAGAAACATTTTCAAAATTTTCTCTGAAATTGTTTAGCTCATATCTTTAGCTAGGAACCTTCAAATTAAGTGAGACCAACTCCATTAGAACCCTCTGAAAATCTAGTTTTCAGAAAGTTATAGTTTTTTTCATGAAAATCCTTAGAACACCCTAAAAGCCTTCAATTAAAGTCAAGTACATAATTAATTGTGGAGGGCTCAAATGAGCTTTGCTGCAACTAAAACTTGACCAAGTCTCTGTTTAGGTTGTAACCAAGCCACAGTAAAAGTTTCATAGTCATTGAGTCTGTCTAGTGGGACTTATAATCTTCACAAGTTCAAACTTAATACAAATGCATTTAAATTGATACATGTACTTCTTCTATCATGTAGTCGCTAAGGTCGAGGAGGAACCCGAAGTCCTAGACTTCGTTACTCCGGAGGACCAGCTAGCCAACGACCAAGAGCAGCAAGGCAAGCTCCGGTTTGCATTAACCTATTTACAAGTTTTTATTGTTTTGAGCACATACTTGAATACCTTATTCTTTGCATTAGAGTCTTGTTTGAAAACCCAATTGCATAGCCAAGAAAACCTTGGGTTGGGTTTAGGATTGCAAACCCCGTAGCTACTGCAATGCTAAGATAGTGTAGGATTCGGTACAAGACGAGTAGTTGGAACTACTCGCGAGCATAGGCTAGAGGCACTCGACTCGGGTAGAGATAGCACATGATACACATGGCAAGAAAGATGAGACCGAGCGGAGAGTAAGTGCAGCGGGACTTTGGGGCCTTTGTGCTGTAGCTCCACTTGTGTCGATTGAGGACCGAGCCGTGTGTGGGCCTGTTGAACAAGCTAGAACAGTACCGAAGACCTACCGGATATATGGGAACCGGGAAACCGATGTAACTCGGTTAGATGGGTATTGAGGCATTGCCCGTCGTTCAGAGGGTAGTTGAGAGCTCGAGGTGTAAATCGGCTGGGGGCACTGAGATGCGCGTGCAGAGACCTCTTGCTCGGTACGATGGGACCGGTTCAATATTTGGCTGACGGGCGAAAGGTGGTTGCGTACAGCGTCTGTGATGATTGTTGTAGGCAACATCGAGTACGGGCGTACGTGACGGGTTATTCGGGTAACCCTGCAGGTGTAAATCGATTATAATCGCAAGTCCCTCGCGGTCAGTGAGTACCACTTGTTCACTGTACCATGACGTAGAAAGAACAGGCTAGTTGCATGTTAAAATGTTGCTGATTGAAAGATGGACTTGATTGCTAATGATTTGCTGTAGTTTAGAGCTAACTAAAGTTCTTTTCAACTTTGGGCAAAGTACATGAGAGAAATGCATTTCTTGTTTGATTGCGGCTCTCTCATGTGCCTTAGCGTAGAGTTCTCCACAACCTGCTGCTAAAACTTGAAAGTAAGGTTCTACTAATTAGGCGAGTCCGTGCAAATGATTTTTACCTCATGCAACCCATCACCCTTCATGTAGAAGTTCCATGTTTAGGGGAGACGGATCAGACTTGCTGAGCCTTCGTGCTCACTGCTTGTGTTTGAAGCTTTTGCAGGGTTCTATGAGGAAGGGACTCCCGAAGAGGAGACGGAACCCCAGGAGGGGAACCCCGTCGAGTGGGAGTCGTGCACGCCGCAGAGTTAGTGTGCGTGTGTGCTAGCAAGGACACGTTCAAGGGCTGGACGTGGACTTGATGCGTAGTCTATGCCCGTGAGTGTGGACTGGACTTATTTTGATGTAAAAATGTTCATAAACCACTAATGTAATAAAAGTTTTGCTTCCGCTTTGTACCTTTGATGTGTGTTATTCGGTGCTGTGCAACGCAGCACCCCTCAGCGTGATCCTGGCTCGACAAGACAGTGGGGTCGTGTCATACAACTAAGGCTTTTGATGTTTATTGTGATGCATCCGGCATCGGCCTTGGCTGCGTGCTTATGCAAGAAGGGCGAGTGGTCGCATATAGATCCAGGCAGCTTCGGAATCATGAGCAGAATTATCCCACACATGATCTCGAGCTAGCTGCTGTGGTTCTTGCCCTAAAGATGTGGAGGCACTATTTGCTTGGGAACTTAGTCTACCTCTACACCGACCACAAGAGTTTAAAGTACATCTTCACACAAATGGAGCTAAATATGAGGCAGCGAAGATGGTTAGAGTTAATCAAGGATTATGAACTGGAGATTCATTACCATCCTGCAAAAGCGAATGTGGTTGCCGACACACTTAGTCGAAAATCACATGTGCATAATCTAACCATGGCTGCAATAGAAGAAGGAGAACCGAGCCTGTGCTGGGTTCCCTATGAGTCATTGTTTAACCTTGCCCTCATTCCTACGATTCATGATGAAATTGTAGAGGCTCAACAGAAAGATAAGGGCATGGCCCATATCGAGAAGAGAATAGAAAAAGGAGAAGCTAAGTGCTTCCGGAAAGATGAGAATGCTACGCTATGGTTCAAAAACCATATAGTCGTACCCCGTGACATGAAGCTTCGTAACAAGATATTAGACGAAGCTCATTTATCAAAATTTCCCATTCATCCGGGTAGCAACAAGATGTACCAAGATTTGAGAAACAAGTTTTGGTGGACACGGATGAAGCGGGAAATAGCTAAATACGTATCCGAGTGTGATACGTGTCGAAGGGTGAAAACAGATCACATGAAGAAACCTGGTTTGCTGCAGCCCCTTCATATTCCGGCATGGAAGTGGGAAGATGTGAGTATGGATTTCATTGTCGGACTGCCGCTCACATCTCGAAAGCATGATTCGGTTTGGGTAATCGTTGACCGATTAACCAAGTCAACACACTTCATACCGGTGAATGTGGGATTCAGTGAAAAGAAATATGCGGAGTTATACATTGAACGGATATTATGCCAGCTTGGAGTTCCAAGAACAATAGTTTCAGATCGTGGTGCACTGTTCATTTCTCGTTTCTGGGAACAGCTGCACGCATCTTTGGGAACCAAATTGCTTAGAAGCTCCGCATATCACCCTCAAACTGATGGACAAACTGAGAGGGTGAATCAAGTCTTGGAAGATATGTTGAGAGCGTGTGCCATTCACCATGGTAAGAATTGGGATGCTTATCTACCGTTAGCGGAATTCTCGTACAACAACAGCTATCAAACGTGTATCAATATGGCACCGTATGAGGCTCTCTACGGCCGGAGATGTCGCACACCGCTGAATTGGTGCGAATCCGGTGAAAGAGTGACATTCGGGATTGACCTTGTCAATGACGCCGAAGAACGAGTTCGGGTCATACAAGCAAATTTAAAGGCTGCTCAATCTCGACAGAAGAGTTATGCAGACCAGCGACGTCGACCGCTTAACTTCAACGTCGGAGAGTACGTATATCTCCGCGTATCTCCAATGAAGGGAGTTCACCGATTCGGTGTAAAATGAAAGTTCGCTCCCAGGTTTATCGGTCTATTTGCTATCACGGAGAAATGTGGACCCGTAGCTTACCGGCTTGAGCTACCGACAAATCTCGCTGGGGTGCATGATATATTTCATGTCTCTCAACTTCAAAAATGTCTCAAGAATACCACTGCTGTCCGCAATGAAGATCTCGAGACATTGCAACCGGATCTCTCCTATACCGAGCATCCAATCCGTATTATCGATGAAAAGTCTCGGTCGACAAGGAATCGGACGCTCCAATTCTATAAGGTATTATGGAGAAATCATACCGCGGAGGAGGCGACATGGGAGAGTGAATAATACCTCCGTTCAAACTATCCGGACTTGCTGTCCGCTTATATATGGTAATTCCTTCTCTACTGCTTCGTCTCTTCTTTATGAATCTCGAGACGAGATTCTTTTTAAGGGGGAGGGATGTGAAATCCCGAAAATTCAAGCAAGTGGATCTGCAAATCACACCGAGAAAATGAGAGGGAATTCAAACTTTTGAATTTAAAGGTGTGAGCTCCAATTCTAAACTTGAACATGAAAAAATTCCCGAACACGGAGATCTAAAGCTATCATTTGGTTCTCCACACATCCAATAATAGCCCGGCAATTTTCTAGAGCATTTAAAAAAGATTTCCTATTTGTTGGAATTTAAACCGGAGAAAATTTGAATTTAAATTTAAATCTCAGTTTCAAATTCTGACTTCACCAAAATACAAATTTGAGTGCACCATTGTGTTCCTCATATTTCTTTTGGCCTATCCTCCATGTTTGATCAAATTTGGAGCTCGCTTGCTATTTTAAACGAAATTGGGGGATAAGGGGGAGGATTGTGGGTGGGTGGACCCCACTGGACAGAGACTGAATGGAGTGTCTCACGCTGTGCTCTGTTTCTCCTCACCGAGGGACGACACGTCCTGCTCTCCGGTGCCCACCGCCTTGAGCTCCTGCTCTGTGGATGAGGATGCCAAATGAAGCCACCCGGTGCCTCTGCCATGAACCATTCCTCTCCCTCTCCCTCCACAGCCCCTGCACAGAACGAAGAAAGTTCACCTCAGCTAACCCTCTGTTCTCCAGCAACCGAGCTCTACGGTCATCCTCGTGCCCGACGTTCCACACGAAAAAAGAGCCGCCCCAGACTGCTCTACACTCCGGTG
The DNA here is from genome assembly GCA_030760725.1 of Neostapfia colusana. NCBI lineage: Eukaryota > Viridiplantae > Streptophyta > Magnoliopsida > Poales > Poaceae > Neostapfia > Neostapfia colusana. The sequence goes on along the minus strand of JASWHV010000007.1, from coordinate 92,908,580 downwards.
AAAACCCCTCCTCTTTTCATGCACTACAGAGGAAGAATTTCTCTGTTTACTGCAAGTGTATTCATAGAACCGAGCTGCACAAATCTTCAAAATTCGTCTTGTTCAGTCCACCATCACGTGTGCCGAGCTGGAAACATGTTCTAGACTCTCCAACGCCCCTCTAGGATCAAACATCATCGAAAATCATCAAGAATTGGTGCTGTTCTTCGAGAATTTCAGGCCGGCACAGATTTTCGCCCTAGGTCGCCGATGAGTTCCTATTTACAGCCATTTTTGAGCCGATTTGAGCCCATGCCGGTGATGAGGGATCCCCCACAGTGCTATAGAGCCCATGAACCGACCATTTGGTGGAGAAATCACTGCGCACAACCTCGTCGGAGCCCTAGGGTTAGCTGTTGCCGGTGCGCCCTGTTTTCCGGCGAGTTTTAGCCGCCGGAGACCTCACCAACGAGTTCAGCATGGGGGAAAATGGTGGGGGCGGCCAGCAGGGGGTCCGGAGGTGGCCGGGAAGATCATTTCTGGCGACCTCGCCGGAGGGAGCCACCCCTGCTCTGTTTGGCGCGTGGCTGGAGGTTAGGGATGACGAGTGGGACCCACTGTCAGCATTGAAACATTTTCTAGATTTTCCCATTTCAGTTCAAACTCTGGAGAGCCATAACTTTGTGTAGGAGTGTCCAAAAATTGTGAAACAAATTTTGTTGGATTCCTCTCAAAGAGTACTATCCAGAGGTGCAGCCCAATATTTATGAAAATATCTGGATTTGGCTCATTAATTAATTTAATTTAAAAATTGTAGGAATTTTTACAGGAGTTCTGTTTATTTGAAAATTCCCAAATTTGTGCAGGACATTCTTCCAAAAATACTTGAACTCCAGTAAAATTTTCAGAGGCATTGGATTTCATTTGCTTGGCCAAATATTGTTTAAATTCTCTATGTCTCTGAAAAATGGGAAAATGAACAGAGATATTTTCAGACTTTTAACCAAGTTTGAAAAATTCAAATCTCTGTGTAGTAAGCTCCAAAAATGGTGAAACCAAGTCCTATGGACTCATGCGACTCTCAAGTTTCTGAAAAAACAAATTTGGAGCATGACAAGACAATATAAATGCCATAGTATTTCAGAGAAGTCAAATAGTAAGAAAATTCCCTAGGCCACATCTTTCATCAACTTTGTCTGAAATTTTGCAAGCCATATCTCTGTATGATCTATGCACCACTGTAAAAATTTCAGAGCAAGTTGAGATCATCGTCTCCAGTTTTCTGGCAATTATGTCCAGCTTCATATTTATGTCCAATAGCTATTTCCTTGAACATTATTCCAAAGACCTCCGTTGATCCAAAATGATTCTTTCTCTGTCCTACACATAACCAGAACCCAAATCTCGAGTCTTAGTTGGTTTAAATCATTCTTAAGTCATAACACACATTTGTTTTATAAATCATATACTTGCAACATACTGTGCATATTCATGTCGGTAGGAAATACGACGAAGGAGTTCGACGAAGAACTCAACTCGGAGCAACAAGTTGAAGCCTTACTCGTCGCAAAGCTACTGACTTTAAATAGAACTAAACCTGCAGCAACATAAGGCAAGCCCCGGTTTGCATTTAACAGCTTTTAGTTATATTTTAATTTGTATCACATCTATTGGTCTAGCATGTATTGTGCATTAGGTCAAGGTGATTGATATCCAAATGCATGACCCACAAACCCTTGGAGTACAAGTAGAATATGTTACCTTCGTGTAGATTCTGCTAGGCTTAAGTTGTATAGGATCCGGTACAAGTCGGGTAGTTGGAAGCTACTCGCGAGTTTAGGATGTTGGTTCAGCGGAGTATGATTCTAGAGAATGAAAGTTCTGGAATGAAAAATGAGACCCAGCAGAGAGTAGGAGCAGCAGGACGTTGGGCCTGTGAGTCTGTAGCTCTGTTTGTGTCGGTTAATGACCGATGCGTATGCCGCCCTGCTGAGCAAGTTTGAACAGTACCAGATGCATGTCGGATATATGGGACCCGATAAACCGATGTAACTCGAGTACTCTCATTTCGAAACGTATACGGCCGTTCTTTGGGGGTGTCAGAGGTGTAAACCCACTAGTGGAGCAACTTCGACGTGTTCCGTGTAGTGGCCCTTCTGATGGGTCAGCGGAACTGGTTCGGCATTTGAGTGACGGGTGAAAGGTTGCTGCATACAACGTAAGAAAGAGCTCGCGTGAGTCTTTTGAAGCTGGTGTATGTGTCGTGTATTCCGGGTGTGTCCTGATTCGAGTCACCACCCCTCGCGGTTATATGAGTACCACTTGTTCACTGAGTTGTGACGTAGTAATTATTTCCAGATGAAGTGAAATGAATCATTGCTGATGTGATGTTCTTAAATTCATTTTATTGCCAATCATGTATGCTATAGTTGTAGAGCTCACTAAGTTTATATTCCACTTTCGGCATCACCACATCGGAGGAAAGCGTTTCTTGTTTGATTGTGGACTTCCGATGTGAGGGCTGCCTAAGGCATAATAATCTGCTGCTATTAAACTGAAAGTAAGGATTAACGTGTAGGCGTGTCATTATTGCATCATACTTTTCCTATGTTAGTAATCACTGCATGTAGAGTTCCATGTTTAGGAGTGTCGGTTAAGTCTTGCTGAGCCATCATGCTCACGGTTGCATTATTAGTGTTTTGCAGGTTATAAAATTTTTCTATGAAGATGGTTGTTCGGTGAGCCATCAGAGACTCACCGGGAACCCTGCCGCTGCACTCATCTTTATGGAAGCTAGTAAGAAGCGTCCGCGGGCTGGACGTCTTATCTTTTGCATAGTTAGGACCGAGAGTAAGTGTGTATGTATATTCTGCTGTGTGTACCCTCGTGGTACATTATTTTGTAAATGACACTATCTTGAGCAATAAAAGACTTTGTACTTTACGGTTCTTTTCGTGTATGCTGTTGGGTGCCGCATCGCACGGCACCACCCAATGTGTATCCTGGAGTGTCGATCCCGGAAGGGGTTCCCCACAAAACATGCCTTGAGCTACGTGTTCACGTTACTGACCACATGATAGGGTCTCCCATACTTGCCCGAAGCACGCCAGGGACGGGCGTTGCTCGAATACCCCAAATGACATGAAGAGTCGTATAGGATACTAAAGCGAATCGGGTTACCTGCCACCCGTGAGGCTCCACCCTTCAGCTTGTGCACACTGGTGGACAGTGCTTACGTGCACCCCCCAAGACATAAAACGTCTTGAGATGCACGATTTTCTTACATAACAAATAGGTTAGTTGCCACCTTCATAATATGCTAGTAGTAGTCCTTATGTGGTCCTAGTACCGTTATCTCACCGTATCCTAAGTTTTTAACATAATATGATGCTCAATCCGTGCGCTATTCCCAACGCAGCTCTGATACCACGCTGTCGGGGGACCGCCGCTGAGCGACGCCCTGGACAGGATCTCGTCGGTGGTGCCGTGATATGCGGCACCCAACAGCACACGGGTCGAGGAAACACCTCACACTACATAAATCATTTGCGGAAGCGTACAAGAGTATTTTACAAACACTTATATCAAAATAAGCTACAACGGAAGACTATAACTCTCACGACTCATTTCTAACTTAGCAACAAAGAAACAGTCCAGCCCGCGGACGTTTCTTACTAGCAACATGACGACAAACCGCAGCGGCGAGGATGCTCTTGAGTAACCACTCGGAGGTTCCCGAGTCTCATCGGCATCCCTTCATAAGCATGAAGTCAATACCAGCAAAACAACTCGGATAGCATCCGTGAGCATAACACTCAGCAAGACTTAACCGTCACCCTAGTCATGAAACTCTATATGAGGTTATGAACATAAAGTAGGATGGCATAATGCATAATTAAACTCGCCTAAAAGTGAATCCTTACTTTCAGCTATTATTTACAGCAATTTAAGCAACCTTGGGCACACCACATCGGGAGTCCACAATCAAACAAGAAACGCTTTCCCCCGATGTAATTTGCTCATGGCATAAAAGAATCGAGTTTTCACTAGCTATTCATCAAAGATACATCACAAAGATAGTATACTTCAAACCGATGTGATTCGTTCCTTTCTTATGCAAGTTCTTACTACGTCACGACTGTGAGAACCAGTATGCTCGATCCATTCCGCGAGCGATGGTGATTCGAATCAATAACACCCGGACTACATGACACGTACGCCCATACTCGACGTTGCCTACAGCAATGAATGTATCCTAGAGGGGGGTGAATAGACTTTTCGATTCTTTGTTAATCCCTGAAACACTTAATAGATTTATCAAATACAGGGAAATCGGACTAGTCCGGTACTGTGCGGACTAGTCCGGTATGCGTGGACTAGAAAGATCAAGGTTGATCAATATTTTCACTTCTAGTACCCTATGTAGCGAAAATTAATTGGGAACATAGATGTATTACAACAGTGAAACAATGAATGACAGAGATCAACTTTAATTTCAATGTTTCAATGTGAATTACACAAGATTAAGTAAACCCTAAAATATGATGAACAATAAAACAAAAGAGCAAGAGACTAGATTTTATCCCGAGGTTCGATTCCACGAAGGAAATCTACGTCCCCGTTGAGGAGTCCACGAAGAACCGGGTCTTCACCAACCCTACCCTCGTCGAATCGCCACGGAGGCCGATTCTCTTCCACTAATCACAAAGGGCAAATAAATCGTTCAAGGGGCCTTCTCACAAGTTGAGGGTTCCCCAAGAATTACAATGAATGAATACTACCAAGCACACTGTAAAAGTCCCAAAACTTGTAAAGGGAAAACTTGAGCAATGAATAAAGTTGAGTTTAAATACATGAAATGGGACTTGCAAAAACTTTTGTTTACTCATGAAAGTGTGGGCATGTGCAATAAAACTTTGAATTCAGTTTGAACTAAAAGGGTCAATTCAAAAGGAAGAAGGGTATTTTCAAAAGGGGAAATTCAAACTGTTGTTTAAGAAGTTGTATTTGCAATGGCCAACTCAAGAATCAGATGGCATATTTGAATTCATCAGGTCCCAATTATGAGGGAGACAAATTTTGAGAAAATTTGGAGGTGCCTTGATATATATATATATATATATATATATATATATATATATATATATATATATATATATGTCAAAGAGACTTGTGAATTTTCATCAAAATTTGAATTCAAATTTGAAACTGAGGCACAACTTGTCAAATTGCCAAAGGACTTGAATTTGAGTGCCTCATGGTTGAATTTGCACTAGGCCAAAAATTGGAGATCTTTTGGGGCAGAGAGGAGCTGTGGGCCCCAATGTAATTGAGAGGGGGATATAACTTACTGCCTAAGTTTTCAGCTCTCTGTTATCGGTTCAACCGAGCTGTTCCACTGTGGCGCCACCGAGAAGCAGCTACTGCCACCTCTTGCTCGAGATCCCCCCCCACACGCGGGCGCCAGAGGCGGTTCAACCGGTGCTTATCTTTCCTACCGAAGCAAACACGAAGTCTCTCAGCTCGTGCTCGTGGCCTTCGTCTGCTCCCGCGACCAAAAAGCAGCCGCCAGCGACACCCTGTTTTCTTTTGGTTGCCCACCAGCTTGTTTCCCCCTTTTGCTCCAGCTGTCCACACAAAAACGGAGATCTAACGAGTGTACAAGATCCTCCACAGTCAGCTCCGACGTTTCTGGCTTGTGGTGCGCACAAATCAACATTTGACGCGAGAAACCGAAGCTCACTGGCGTAAGGGCAACTCGGGTCGCTGTGGGCAGCTCGTACCGAGGCTTTTCACGACTGAGCAAGCACCCTCCGAGACGCACCAGGACTTCACGCCGCTCTCCCCCAAGTTTCAGCTCGAGCCATGCAACGTAGCTCAAAAATTTCAAGTTTTCTTCTCGGACGGGGAAAACTCAACCGCGGTAAGATTTTCGAAAATTGACGCTTAATTCTCGGGTAGAGTTGTTCATGTTGCGCACACAGAAGCTAGAAGGGTTCGGGCACAATTTTCCTTCACATCCTTAGCCTAAAACCGAGTAGGGGCAACAAATTCGAGTTTTCCGAGGGGCGATCATGGCGGGGACCGCCGGGCACACGGTGAGACCCCATCTCGAGCCGCTTCCGATCAAGTTTGAACCAAAGCCGAGCACACCCGCAAACCACTGATGCTGTAGGACGAAAGAACCGTTGGTTTGGGGCTCTGGAGTGTGTAGGATCGAAGAGCACGTGAAAAGCTACCAGAGGAGGGTGAATGGTAGATTAAAACTTTTTGCAGCGGAAACAACAAAAACCCCTCAGGAAAAATCAATCGGTCAAAGAAACCATGTGTGCAAGTGTTTTCAAACGTGTTCAACCATGACAAATCAAGTATAGAGGTAGAAAATCAAGTCACGGATCTAATGCAACAAGAATCACTTGAAAACACGAAGTAAAACTTGAGATACGATCAAAACATTAAACGAAGATCAATCTGTTCTACCCGATATAAAACAGATCTGCAACGCTGCAAAGAAACTCGTGTATCTCAAAAACTATAGATCTGAAGCTCGTGAAAATTTCACAGATGATATATAATTGAGTTGTGAAGACAACCCAAAAAGAATCACGTTAATCGGATCTGTAAAAATCGAGTTATGAACGAAACACCCAAGTAATGTCGGTCTGTCCAGAAACTCGGCGAGAAAGACTTGACGAAAAACAAGTCGGACGAACAAGGCACAAAAGCTCCTCGAAACTATGAACTTTATTCAATAGAAACACAAGAGGAACAGCCCAAAGTTCTCTACCCACGAGAGCTCTGGCCTCCCTTGCTTTTATAGCCAGCCCTTAGGCTAAACAATCCAATCTAGGACTTCTACTCCTAATTGGACTCGTATCCTAACTTACCATAACTGCTCAGAACTCTCCTATTTGCAGATAGAAGCAATCTGAGACTTCCAAACACCTTAGGAACGTACTAAACATTACTAAAACAACTCAACTTCATGCCTAGCACGAAATCCTATCATAACCAACTCAAATCTTCCATATTTGATCCATATCCGACTCAGCCTCAGCCTGAGTACGCAATCCAGCCGGTTGGACCTTTCCGACCAATTCTTTACGTCCACTTCTCTTCATCACGCCTTGGAACAATGTTGCCACGTCCATGCACTCCTTGCACACGTGCAAACACCTTCCAACGACGTACACGCAACCTTCATATGCACTGCCCTTGATCCAAACATGCTGCGCGACCTCCCGATCAACTCAACCACAGCTCCTCCCGAACTTGGTTGTTGGAACCTCATCTCCTCCCTGAGACTAGTCCAAGGATCTTGTAACCAGCCATTTCTTGAACTCAAGCAACACCTGCACATGAATAAACAACCAATTCTTCCGAGCACAAGTCCTCGACTTGACTCACGTTAGTTCGAAAACCACAACACCTTACATGAGCACGTCACATAAGCATGTTGCAAACCATATCAAATGATAACAGCCATAACCACCAAAACACACCAAAAACTTAGAAAATTAATACTAAGCAAACCTTCCCATAAAGCAAGTTTGAAACATTGCGAGTTAAAAGCAAAAACAAGACGCTGCAGTTCTACGAGTTGAACTTCACGGGAGCTCCCTAAAAACAAGCTCCGGACCTCACAGAAGCTCTTCGGACCTTGCAGGAGCTCTCCGGAGCTTGCGTCGGACCTTGCCAACACTTGGCGGACCTAACAAAGAACTTGTAGGACCTTGCCACAGAAGAATGTTTTGGCAATATTCAAAACTTTGAATGTTAATGCTAACTTTTATCCTAATTGCCAATGTATTCGGCACACATAGGTCTCACAATCTCCCCCTTGATGAATGCATTGGCAACACCAATTAAAATCCGAACATTGGGTTATGAAAAGTTTTGAAAAGCTTTGAAAACTCATTTCTCCCCCTTTATTAATTTCTCCCCATTTTTTGAAATCAGAGAAGGAAGAAAGTGTATAACATATGCAAAGTGTAAAAAAATCTCTCCTTATACATATTTCTCCCCCTTTGACAATGTATTCAGCAAGGTTCAAAAGAGAAATTTTTAAATGTTATGAGCATATTATAACATATACATACAAAACAAAGCTCATCCAAGTCATACTATCAGGTTGCTTACACTATCACATCAATGAGATACATAAAGTAGTGTAAGCCATGCTAGAGATCAAATGTATTTTTCAGTTTAAGCAAGTCATGATCTCCCTTACTCAACTATTTCAAAACCTGAAAACATGACACTTGTTGCTGCATTTTTATTATTCATAATCATTTAAGGCACAAAGTTGATCATATGATATTTGCAAGAGATTATATGCCGCATCAGCCTTATTCTAACCAACCAAGCCAAGCCTATGTCATTTGACAATCAGAAGCTTAAGGACATGGTTTTAGTCATACACAATTCCTTCCAAGTTCATATCTTAGTGCAATGATAAGCAATCTCAAAAGAAGAAGTGCGATGCATGCATATTCGCTTGATCTTTTCACAATCTTTTATTTGAAAACTCAACATGTGAGCTGATCACTTGATTAATTTTTTATGATTAAAAGCACTTGTGAGCACGCAACAAGTTCAAAACAGCAAGAAAGTTCGATCATGACCAGATTTAGTGTAAGTAATTATTCCAATTACTAGTCATGGCAAAAACTACAAAATGTATAACATGAGTAATGTAGTAAGAACTTTCAGCCTGTAAAAGGAATCACAAAGTCATATATGTATGAAATACTATGCTAATATTATTTTAGTTTCAGATTCACACATAGACTTTCAAAGTTTCAAAAACTCCCCCTCAATTTAAGCCATGAGGATGCATAACCCCTTTTTCACTACGAATGAAACAAAAACGAGTGAAATCCAAAGGTTTTGTAAAAATATCAGCAAATTGTTGTTCGGTATCGACATGGTGAAGCACAATGTTTCCTTTTTCAACATTATCACGAAGAAAGTGATACCTAATGTCAATGTTCTTAGTTCTAGAGTGTTTCATGGGGTTTTTAGCAATACAAATTGCACTAGTGTTATCACAAAACAGTGGAACACTATCTAAATCAACCCCATAGTCCTTAAGTGTTTGAACAATCCAAAGAATTTGTGAGCAAGCGCTAGCCGCAGCTACATATTCAGATTCATCCGTGGATTGTGCAACTGAACTTTGTTTTCTAGAGGACCAAGCAACAAGTGAATTACCAAGAAAATGACAAGCACCCGAAGTACTTTTACTATCAATCCTACAACCCCCAAAATCAGCATCCGAAAAAGCTTTCAAAGAAATGGTTGAGGAAGAAGGAAGAAAAATGCCAAATTCTTGAGTTCCATGTAGGTACCTGAGAATCCTTTTGATGGCTTGGCGATGTGAAGCACGTGGAGAAGCTTGAAAACGTGCACAAAGACATACGCTGAATTGTATGTCCGGTCTTGATGCCGTGAGATACAAAAGTGATCCAATCATACTTCTGTATTCTTTTTTATTGACCGGGTCACCATCTTCGTCAAGTTCAAGTGTTGTTGCTGTTCCCATTGGTGTCCGAAGAGGCTTGCATTTGTCCATGTTGAAGCGCTTAAGAAGGTCCTTTGTATAATTAGTTTGATGCACACAAGTTCCTTCTTTTGTTTGCTTGATTTGCAGCCCCAAAAAGTATGTGAGTTCTCCCATCATACTCATCTCAAATTCTGAACTCATCATAGCTGAAAACTTGGACACGAGATCATGAGAAGCACAACCAAAGATAATATCATCCACATACACTTGAACGAATAATGAGTCATTGCCAATGCTTAAGTACAAAAAAAGTTTTATCAACCTTGCCCATGGTAAACCCCTTTTCAAGTAAGAATGTTTTTAACCTATCATACCATGCTCTAGGGGCTTGTTTTAGACCGTACAAGGCTTTGGACAGTTTGTAAACATGATTAGGAAAATTTGGATTTTCAAAACCCGATGGCTGCTTAACATAAACCTTCTCCTCTATGTAGCCATTAAGAAAAGCACTTTTAACATCCATTTGATATAACTTGAAACCTTTAGATGCAGCAAATGCTAATAAAATTCTTATAGCTTCTAATCTAGCAATAGGAGCAAATGTTTCATCAAAATCCAGACCTTCAATTTGAGTGAAACCTTGAGCAACCAACCTAGCTTTATTCCTAACCACAACCCCATCCTCACTTTGCTTATTTTTAAATACCCATTTAGTTCCAATTAATGTGTGACCTTGAGGTGGAGGTACAAGTTTCCAAACATTATTTCTTTCAAAATTTTCTAATTTTCTTGCATGGCACTAATCCAAGATTCATTAGTGAGTGTGTGTGATATATCCTTGGGTTCAAAAGAAGCAACAAAAGCAAAATGAGCATGAGAGTTTGGATCGCAAAACATCGATGACTCGTTCATGCAAGCTTCCAATGATTTGTTGTGGAGGATGACTTTTGAGTACTCGGAGGGGAGTAAACACTTCACAAGCACCTTCTTCTTCATGTTCGGACCTTTGATTAGGAGAGCTTGTTGATTGAGGAAGGTCCGAACCAGCAGTAGTGACTGTTGGTGCTGGTTGTGGTGCAAAATCAGCAGCTTGATCGTTATTTACTTCCGAGTTTTCGGGCAGCAGCACCACTTCTTCATCTTCTTCAATAAAAATACTCTCCCCCTGCGGATATGGATCCGGACCTGCAATATCGGAGCTAGTACTTGGGCTAGCTTCATCAAAAGAAACCTCGCAAGTCTCCACAATTTTGTTAGTGTCAAGTAAAAGCACACGGTAGCCTCTAGTATGAGATGGATAACCAAGAAACATGCCATCAACAGATCTAGCTTCAAATTTATCAAGATTACCATGTTTCTTAACAAAGCATTTGCAACCAAAAACCTTAAAGTGTGTAACACTAGGCCTATGTCCAAACCGGAGCTCATATGGGGTTTTTCCAAGCTTAGCACGCAAGAAAACACGATTTGAGACATAACAAGCGGTTGCAATTGCATCAGCCCAAAATTTCCTCGGAGTTTGATATTCATCAAGCATAGTCCTAGCCATCTCAACTAAGGTCCTGTTCTTTCTTTCTACGACACCATTTTGTTGTGGTACATAGGGTGAAGAGTATTGATGATCTATTCCGTTTTCAGCACAAAAGTGATCAAAGGATTGGTTTTTAAATTCAGTTCCGTTATCACTTCTAATTGCTTTTAATGATCCTGGGTGATCAATAAATAATCTAAGAAATAAAGTTCTAAAATGACTAAAAGATTCATTCTTAGATGCCATAAAATAAACCCAAGAATATCTGGAATAATCATCAACAATCACAAGCACATACCATTTACCTCTGAAGGATTGAACACGTGCCGGACCTACTGTGTCAAGATGTAAAAGTTGTCCCGGTTCAGCTGTCATGGTCATTGTGAGAGGAGCATGTGAACCTGCAACAAACTTAGCATGTCTACAAGAAGAGCACACGATATCATTGTCCTTTTTAAGCTTGAGCAGCCCACGTATGCGATCGAGAGCACTAACACGAGTGAGATGATCAAAGCCTATGTGACCAAGTCTACGATGCCAAAAATATAGATCCTTTGTATCATTAGCAACTAGACACCGATGCTTAGAAGTTGACAAATCAAAATCAGCTTTAAAAACTCTTCCAAACCTAGACATGTTAAACAAAAGCTTACCTTTTGAATCTACAACCTTGCAGCAATTTTTAGCAAAGCTAACCTCTAGATTTTCATCTAGCAATTGTGAAACCGAAAGCAAGTTGTATTTCAAATTTTTAACAAGTGCCACATCTTTCAAAGTGTAGAGATTGTTTACTCTAACCGAACCTTTAGCAATTATGGAGTAGAAGAGTTATCGGCGAAAGTAACATTTTCTACACGTGACACAAAAGAGAGAGAGGAGAACCGTTCTTTGTTACCGGTCATGTGGCGTGAGCATCCTGAATCCACAATCCAAATGTTCTCCTTCCTCAAACGTGAAACCTACACAGCAGCACAATACGTCGATGACTCAATACTGGGGTTAGTTAAAAGACTTTTAGGAATCCAGTACTGAGTCACACGACGTCCAGCAGGAATAACACGCGAAAGCTGAGAAGGTACAGCAGGTTTATGGGCCAAACATCGAAAATTTTTGTTCCCAACTACTGACTTAGAAGATGTGTTATATGTAGCACAAAAAACAGTAGGTCGGGGAGCAAGTTTTTGACTCATTACAGCAGGTTGCAATCTCCGAACATTCGGTCTAGCAGATTTTGCTTGGTTGTTATGTGATCTAGCAAGTATTCTTTGTTTCTTATCGTGTTTAGCTAGTCTATAACAAAAATCCATGACATGACCATCTCTACCACAGTAGGTACAATGAAAAATAACCTTATTATCATGTCTAGATGAGCAAGCAACACGTTTATTAGAACCCGAATGGGACAGTACTCCTGCAGATTTGAAAATCACCTCTTTTTGTCTAGGAGCTGTTTGAATCAAACCGCTTCCTAATGACTTTACAACTTTAGGTGGGTGTGCCTTAGCATGAGCATGAGAATTAAAACCTAAACCAGTTTTATCATTACAAGACTTGGAAGAATTCAGCAGCAAGTTTAGGTTCTTATTTGCATTAGAAAACCGATCTAGTGTCCTATGCATGTCATCAAGTTTATTGGACAGATCAAAGCAGTTTTCACATGAAGTTTTTCCTTTTAGTTTGCAATTTGAACAATATTTAACTTCATGCACACGTAAAGCATTGTTCAAAATAGAAATCTCATTCATAGCATCATTTAGTTTCTTATTCAGATCATCACATGAAGAAAAATACAAATCAATTGTAGAACAACAAGCATCTTTCAAATTTTTATCATTAAATGCAGCAAGCTCTTTGTTCTTTTCAATTTCAAGTTCAAGTTTATCAAGTGTAGATGCGTGTCCACTTCTTAAAGAGGATAATTGTACATAAATGAAATCACATGAGGAACAAGAATCATCACTAGGAATCAAAGTTTTTAAACGATTAATTTCAGATTCTAGTGATTCAATTTTAACAGCATTGTTCCTAAGTTTTTTAATCCTTTTTCTTTAATATAACAGTGGCACGAGAAATAGCATCACACATTTCTTCGCAAGTGGGACATACCTCTTCATCGTTGCTGTTGTGTTCTGCCTCCTAGGAGCTTGAACTTGACTTGCTCGCCATGCAGCACATATTTGCCATAGCTTCTTTATCTTCATCACTACCGGTGTCCACATCACTTGATCCGAAATCTTGAAGTGCAGAGATCATACTATGCACTATGTTGCACATTGATAAATCTTTCGTATTCTTTGCAAATGATTTCTTCGGCCTTGTTTGCTTTTCTTCACGTGAAGTCGGACCTGAAAGGTTAGGGCACTCCGTACGAAAATGTCCTGTCTTACCACATTCAAAACATCGTTGAGGTCCGGAGCTTCCCCTCCTTCTAGTTCTCACATTTTGCAATGCTTTTGAGAACCGAGTAGAGATGAGTGCAAGCTCCTCCTCTGGAAACTCTTCAATCCATTCAAGGGTTAGAGAGGACAGCAAAGAGAGTGCACCACTAGATGATGATTGACTAGAACTAGACATGTCACGTTTGCGAAACAAATGCAATAGACTTGTTGGGGTTTTTACGTGAGATGATGTCAATTTCATGAGTTTTCAATTTAGAATAAAGCACGTCTAAAGTAAGAGAACTCATGACAGTAGATTCACGAATAGATGTAACTATCATCTCCCAAATTGACATATCTAATGCTCCTAACAATTGTCTAGCATTTTCAGCATCTGAAAAGTTAACATTGACACTACGCAAGTTGCTGAGAATTTTATTAAAGCGAGAAAAAAGGTCGTCAATTGACTCACCGGGTTGCATCTCAAAACGCATGTATTCTTTCTTGAACATATCTTGCCTTACCTCCTTGATCGTATTGGATTCTTCATGGTAGTCACAAAGAGCTTTCCAAACATCATATGCAGATCGGAGGTGTGCAACACGGTCGAAGTCGCTTTGAGTCAATCCTTGGATGATCAAGTTGCGAGCCTTGTTGTTGTTGTCAACATCTTTCATGTTCGCAGCCGTAACTTGATCGTTGGGTGGTACATCGAAGTTCCGGTAGACCTTTTCCCATATGGCGAAGCCTTGCGCCTGTATGTAGGCCTCCATCCGCGCCTTCCAAACCTGAAAATCGATGCCATTGAACACACAAGGTTTTGCGGAGTACTTCTCCATGATGGTTAGTCAAAACACGTGCAAATCACAAAGATTAGAGCAACTTGGCTCTGATACCAATTGTAGGATCGAAGAGCACGTGAAAAGCTACCAGAGGGGGGTGAATGGTAGATTAAAACTTTTCGCAGCGGAAACAACAAAAACCCCTCAGCAAAAATCAATCGGTTAAAGAAACCGTGTGTGCAAGTGTTTTCAAACGTGTTCAACCGTGACAAATCAAGTAGAGAGGTAGAAAATCAAGTCACGGATCTAATGCAACAAGAATCACTTGAAAACACGAAGTAAAAATTGAGATACGATCAAAACATTAAACGAAGATCAATCTGTTCTACCCGATATAAAACAGATCTGCAACGCTGCAAAGAAACTCGTGTATCTCAAAAACTACAGATCTGAAGCTCGTGAAAATTTCAAAGATGATAGATAATTGAGTTGTTAAGACAACCCAAAAATAGTCACGTCAATCGGATCTGTAAAACTCGAGTTATGAACGAAACACCGAAGCAACGTCGGTCTGTCCAGAAACTCGGCGAGAAAGACTTGACGAAAAACAAGTCGGACGAACAAGGCACAAAAGCTCTTTGAAACTATGAACATTATTCAATAGAAACACAAGAGGAACAGCCCAAAGTTCTCTACCCACGAGAGCTCTGGCCTCCCTTGCTTTTATAGCCAGCCCTCAGGCTAAACAATCCAATCTAGGACTCCTACTCCTAATTGGACTCATATCCTAACTTACCATAACTGCTCAGGACTCTCCTATTCGTAGATAGAAGCAATCGTGAGACTTCCAAACACCTTAGGAACTTCCTAAACATTCCTAAAACAACTCAACTTCATGCCTAGCACGAAATCCTATCATAACCAACTCAAATCTTCCATATTTGAGCCAGATCCGACTCAGCCTCAACCTGAGTACGTAATCCAGCCGGTTGGACCTTTCCGACCAATTCTTTACGTCCACTTCTCTTCATCACGCCTTGGAACAATGTTGCCACGTCCATGCATTCCTTGCACACGTGCAAACACCTTCCAACGACGTACACGCAACCTTCATATGCACTGCCTTTGATCCAAACATGATGCGCGACCTCCCGATCAACTCAACCACAGCTCCTCCCGAACTTGGTTGTTGGAACCTCATGTCCTCCCTGAGACTAGTCCAAGGATCCCGTCACCAGCCATGTCTTGAACTCAAGCAACACCTGCACATGAATAAACAACCAATTCTTCCAAGCACAAGTCCTCGACTTGACTCACGTTAGTTCGAAAACCACAACACCTTACATGAGCACGTCACATAAGCATGTTGCAAACCATATCAAATGATAACAGCCATAACCACCAAAACACGCCAAAAACTTAGCAAATTAATACTAAACAAACCTTACCATAAAGCAAGTTTGAAACATTGCGAGTTAAAAGCAAAAACAAGATGCTGCAGTTCTACGAGTTGAACTTCACGGGAGCTCCCTAAAAACAAGCTCCGGACCTCACAGAAGCTCTCCGGACCTTGCGTCGGACCTTGCCAACACTTGGCGGACCTAACAAAGAACTTGTCAGACCTTGCCACAGAAGAATGTTTTGGCAATATTCAAAACTTTGAATGTTAATGCTAACTTTTATACTAATTGCCAATGTATTCAGCACACATAGGTCTCACAGAGTGGGCGCGCGAAATCGCCGGAGGGGGAACCGGACCGCCACACGTCGCCCGGTGGTTTAGAGCCATCACCGGCCTCTGGTGACCAGGGGGGATGAGTTCCTCACGTCGAGAGCGAGGCTAGCGGCGAGTTTCAGCCCCTCAGTTCACCGGAAAGGGGAGGTCCGAAGCAGCGCCGGCGCGCCGGCGAGGGGGGGCGAAGCACGCGGTTTAAAGGGGGGCGGGAGGAAGAAGAAGCTTCCGGCCCCACCCGTCAGTGACCGCTAGCAGTGAGCTGGGATTTGCTGTGGAAACTTGATCGTTTGTGACTACAGCCTCAGCAGCTGTGGACCACGGTGTGGCCGCAGCAAGGGATTGACACGTGTGCTGGTCAGAGTTTAAATATTTCCCGATTCAATTTGAATTCCAAATTCAGTTCAAACTTTAGAACCTCATAACTTTTGCTAGGAAGCTCCAAATCTAGTGATTCAAATTGGGTTGGATTGAGGATGAAATGCTCTATCCAAATCTGCAACCTAATTTGTATGAAAACCAATAGAAAGTTCTGGAAAATTCTTTAAAGCTTTTCAGCAAAAGAATTTTAGAGGGAGTTTGGTTCATCCAAAAATCCTCAAATTTTGCCAGAAATTTTATAGGATATTAGTGAACTCCTGTAAAAGTTTCAGCTCATTTAGAGTTGATTTAGTTAGTATAATTCTGAAACCAAGTTCTGTATTCAAATGAATACATAAACATTTTCAGGGAATTTCCAAAACTTGGAAATTCAGTTTTGGGCATTCCATAGCTCCAAAAATCTTAGGAAAATTCATGCATGCTCCCTGAGCTATGTTTGAAATTTTAGTTCACTTGAGTTAGCACGAAAGTGCAAATTTATTCAGAATTAATTCCTTTTTGCCTAAATGCTTTGGGAATTGTTCTGGGTGATCTACTCATGGAAATATTCTGAATTTTGGTCCAGATGACTTTCTTGTGACAAGGAACTCACAAGAAAATTTCCAGCTCCATTGGAGCCCTGGATCAGTAGTGTTCTGTTCAACCAAATTAGGTGATCACCACCCAAGTGATGAACCCCACATATCACTTGATCCTAGTACTTCAACCCAAACCAAAACCACTCGCCCCAGTGTCATTTTAAATGCTTAAACAGAGTTCCAGTTTTAAACTTGTCTTTAGCACTTGTTAGCAAAAGTTTTACAATTAAACATATATGCATATTCATAACGTGTAGTGATTAAACGTTGAGAAGTGAAGGAGGAGTTAAGCTTGAATCAAGGAGCAAGAAGGGCAGGGATTAAGCTTCAAGTCATCAGGAATTAACTTCATACATCTCTGACTTTAGTCACCTGCAAAACCAAGGCAAGCCCCAGTTTGCATTTAAGTTGTTTTCTAAAGTTTTTACTTTGTTCACTACTATGGGTCTGAGTTTGTATGTGCATTAGGTCAAGGATGTTTTATACTCCACTCGCATAACCAAAAATGAACCCTGGAGTTAAGGGTAGGGTATAGTTTCCCGCTTTAGAATAATGCCGTGCTAAATAGCTTAGGACATCCAGTAGAAGTCGAGTAGTTGGAATCTACTCGCGAGCTATAGTCGGGATCTCATGGGTGAAGTTGGAAATGAGGCAAACTAAAGTTTAGAGACCGGGCAAGATGGTTAGGCAGCGATAAGACGAGGTCTTGGTCGAGTAGCTCTGCCTGTGTCGGTTAAGGACTGATGCGTGTGCGGCACCCAGGAGCAGGTATTGAGTTGTGTACCGGATGCTTACTGACATATGGGAACCAGGGAACGGATGTACCAGGTTCACTGGATTGTGGAGGCATACCACATCTTCTCGTTAGACATATGAGCCCGAGACGGCGCGACCGGTTCTACAGTCTAGTGTCCTGCAAAAGGTTGCCACATTCGACGTAATGAAGGACGCCAGATGTGGGTCTTCAGAGGCGGGCGTATGTGTCGAGTTATCCGGGTAGTGTTTGATTCGAATCACAGTCCATCGCGGTTATTGATTACCGCTTGCTCCCTGTGTTTTGACGTAGTAATCAAGTTGTGTGGAAATAGTTTGCAAAGTTTTAAATGATGTTATGATAAATGGAAATTGCATGAAAACCATGTTTGAAGTAGAGATAGAGCAAACTAAAGTTATTTTCCTGCTTGGGACAAGTAACATTGGGGTGAAGCGTTTCTTGTTTGATTGTGGAGTTCCAATGTTGCTGGGCGCAAGGTCACTACTATTATGGCTAAAATCTGAAAGTAAAGGATGAACTCATAGGCGGGTCTTTTCGCAAATGACATGTTTAAGTCTTAGGTTACTTCCATGTAGAGTTGAATGTCCTAGGAGAGACGGTTAAGTCTTTCTGAGCCTTTGTGCTCACTCTTGCTATATGAGTGGTTTTGCAGGTTAATACGACGCTATAAAGAAGGTTGTCCGGTGAGACTCGGAAACGTCCGAGTCATGTTACACATGGAGGACCTAGCCGCTGCCCTGTCTTCGTGTTGCTAGCGAGAGGAGTCCGCGGGCTGTACCTCTTCTCGAGTGCTTCTTAGTTATTCGACGTGAGCTGTTTATAGACTTCTGCTGTAGTATGTAAATTATTTACAACGAACAATTGTAAGCTTCCGCTTTTGATTTATGTAATACGTTGTTCCTTATATGTCTGCTGTTGGGTGCCGCATAACACGGCACCACCCAATGCGATTCCCGGGCAAGGTGCCCCGTCCCCGTGACCGTGGTACGGGATCGGCGGGCGGGCCATGTCACACACTCAAAAGATGTACAATAAATGAACAAGAGTGTGCGATAGATCAAACCCAAGAGCTCAAGATGTGTAGAACAAGTATCTCCTTTGATCAATTGCTAATCCTCAAAGATTTGATCCTTTTAGGGTTAGAATGTGTGGAGAGATGTGAATTTTGTGCTCTTGGAAGGTGTGACGGCGCAGGGGGTCGAGAGAGGTTGTAGTATGGGCGTACACCTTCTATTTATACTAGGGTTTCCAAAGGTTACCGTTAGGGTTTGCGATGTCCGGACTAGTCCGTGGTGGACTCTGGACTAGTCCGGTGTGTGGCGTGTGGAAAACCCTAAGTGTTGTGAGACACCTGAATAGTCCGTAAGAGTGCGGACTCGTCCGTTGTCTACTCAGAGAGAAATCGGACTAGTCCGGTTGATATCGGACTAGTCCGCACATGCTGATTTGTGTGCAGTTAGTATGATTTCTTTCACTTGAGCTCTTGGGGTGTGTTTCTCCAACACAGTCCATACTAAGTAATCTAATCTTTTCAGGTCCTGAGCTCTTATCATTTTAGATCCTCATTCTCCTTTCTTTTTGCGCTTTCTTCCTAATTTCTTTAAAAACCTGCGCTCATCTCAACGATTTTGTTAGGGTCTCATTTGTTTGTCATAAATCAACCAAAACCCACAACTGATGCCAAGATGCACTTTCAATCTCCCCCTTTTTGATGATTGATGACAACCAATTGAGATCACACAAATATGATAAAAAAATTCAGATTTTCATAAAGTGTGCACATATGAGCTTTGAGCAAAATAGGCAATGTAGACATAAGACATATGTGCACTTTTTATGGTGGGGTGCAAAACTATGGGTGTGAGCAATAATTTTGATATGAATATCATAATAAGCATAATCATAATATCATCAAGAGTCTCAAGCTTACATAGCAGTTTTAAACATATACCATTAATCATAAGCATAACATAGTCATCATTTCACAGCACATGTCCAAAAGCATAATGACAACATAAGTCTTACAAAAGCCCACTTCTTAAACTAGGACACAAAAAGAAGAACCTGTGACCTAAGACTCCCCCTCAATCTCCCCCCTTTGGCATCAAGGAACCAAAAAGAAGGAGAGGAGGGATCTACTTGTCGTCGCCGGCTCACTCCTCGTTGTCGGTCCTTTCTTCATCTTCATCATCAGGCTGAGGAGGAGGAGGAGAAGAACCACTCGTCATGCCCCGGGAGCCAAAGTAGGCACGCTCTGATGGAGAGAGAGGAGGAAGCTCTGTGAAGTCAGATGTAGAGTCCTCTGAGATGACTGGAGATCAAATGGGCTCAATCTCCAGTTTTGGCATATTGCATTGACATTGGCCTTCAAGTATCTCATTTCTTCTTTTCTTGCCTTGTTCATCTTTTGAAGATCCACCTCAGTTTTGCAGCGAGAACCATAGATAGCAGCCAAATACTTCATGATCCCACTATGGGATCCTTTGTGAGGAGGGGCCCTAGTCTTGGATGAAGGCCTTGCATCTTCTTGAGCTCTCTCTGGATGTTCTTGAGGTGAGTCAGGTGAGGGAGTAACTGGGAGAGAGGCTTGAGGAGGCTTCTGAGGCCTTAGAGCAGTGTGCTCCACATCCTTCACAAACTCAATTCTTGTGACTTTTTCAATCATGAACATCAAGTATGGTGCATAGCCACAGGAACGGTTCGGTGTGCAGGATATGTTCACCATGTCATTCCAAATGTAATCGAAGATATCAAATTTTCCCTTCTTGCTGATTACTTTCATCAAGGTTCTCAAGTAACCTTGGACACTTCCGGCATCTCCATCCTTTGGAGCAGTGGTCTTCCGGAGCACTCTGTTGAGAACAATGAAGAAGGGCTTCATGTTCTTGGTTGAGGAAGGATTGTATGGGAGTCGAGTATCATAGAGGAATTCCATCTTGTCCTTCTCCACAACACCAAGATTGTGAATCACAATCTCATTACTGCCGCTGTCCTCAAGGTGCAGCAGTCCGGCAAACTCAATAGGAAACTGTGTACTTGGATCCATGTGTCATCCAAGTCACTCTCTCTTCTTCATCGTGGGCAAAGTGGCAAGTTGCAAAGAACTAGGCGATGATCTCATCATTCCATTTGTATCTGAAGGAGAGCAAGTCCTTGAGTCCGTGTCTCTCTGCAGCCTCTATTACCTCCTCAAAGGCTTCACAACTCTTCCTTTCAAAATATGTCTGGTCGATCCATTGGCTGCGGACCACTGGAGTCTTCATTTGGAGGTACATCGAACTGTAGTAGTCCGATTGAAAGTTGCTCCAAAATATCTTGTCAACTGCCTTTTTGCTAGTGCTATAGGCGTCAATCTTCCTCAGCTTCCATGCCACATCACTCCCCTTGCCATTGAACTTCTCCTCCGAGGTATCCCTATTTCCCTGTCTTGGAGCTGTCATCTTAAGGGGACCAATCGGGCCGGAAGCAAGTCCCTTTCCCTTGCCCTTGGTTTGACGTTGAGCTGCCGAGCTTGAATCATCCATATTTTCTTTTGAAGCTGGTATCTTGACTGTAACCTTTTGACGCACCCTAGGTGGGGTGGGCGAAGGCTCGGCAGCACGCTCTTGTCTCTTGTTGGAGCGAGACTCCGGAATACAAGACATCACATCTTGATCCATCTCGGCTTCAAAGTCGGAGATATTCTCATTCGATCCCGACATGATTCTAACAAGGAAGATATAAATGATATGAATAAGCAAGGATGACAAGGGATTGCATTGAATTGATATAAGCTAAGGTTTTGATCAGGGCATACCAGAATTGTCCGGTGTTCAGGGTCGGACTAGTCCGGAGTACCGGACTTGTCCGACCTAAGAACGGACTAGTCCGTTATGAGGCCGCTCAAACCCTAACTTGTTGAAATTTGAGGTTATTCAATGCAAATATGATCTAGGGTACATGGAATACATCAATATAGCATGTATTAACTGGAGGAGCTAAGCTAATTGAGCAAAGACAAGGAAAATCGAAGGTTCTAGGGTTTGGAGAGAAATTTACCAAATCCTTCGATTCGAGGCGTTGAAGGAGACTTGTCCGGGGTCTTCGATCCCCTTGCAGTGGAGATCGATTCCCATGGAGATTTGGGTGGATTTGATGGAGAACTCGCAAATCCGGCCTGGGTGCACTTGAGGGAGGAGAGAGAATGTGGGAGGAGTTGTGAGATTGAAGGAGATTAGGTCTGAGCCGGCCCTAGGGTTACGGAGTCAAAATATCGGACTAGTCCGTGGTCGAACCGGACTAGTCCGTACTAGCGGACCAAGTGCGGACTAGTCTGTAATGTGCGGACTAGTACGGGTGACCACGGACTAGTCCGTGGTCCCTTGTACAGAAAAGTACAAAACACTTATATATATGTATTCAATGGTTCCTAATAAGGAATAGGGGACAAAGACACATATATTCTTGATGAATATCATCAGTAAACATACAACAATCAAGCTATGACCATAATTCATCAAGATCAAGTAACTAACATAGTTTTTAGGAGAAAAATAGAGAGACATGATTTTTCAACACAATTAACATGATTTTGAGAATGGCATACAGGTATGCAAGTTTTCAAGCCACGTACAAGCATCGAGGATATTTAGTTCATTTCGGAGCTCAAAAAAGGGTTTTTCATCAAGTGGCTTGGTAAACATATCGGCTAGTTGTTTTTCAGTGTTGACATGGGAATGGCTATGTCTCCTTTCATTGAGTGATCTCTCAAAAAATGATGCCGGATATCTATGTGTTTGGTTCTAGAGTGCTCAACAGGGTTATGGGCAATTTTAATTGCACTCTCATTGTCACAATGGAGTGGTATGGCTCATATTGTAACCGTAATCCCTTAGAGTTTGTCGCATCCAAAGGAGTTGTGCACAACAACTCCCAGCTGCAACATACTTCGCTTCGGCCGTGGATAAGGCAATTGAATTTTGTTTCTTGGAGGACCAAGAAACTAAGGATCTACCTAGGAATTGGAAAGTACCGGAAGTACTTTTTCTATCTACCTTGCATCCGGCATAATCTGCATCGGAGTATCCAATGAGATTGAATTTTGAACCTTTAGGATACAAAAGGCCTAGGTTGGGTGTATGAACTAAATATCTCAAGATCCTTTTAACGGCTGTCAAATGACATTCCTTAGGATTGGCTTGAAACCTTGCACACAAACATACACTCAACATGATATCAGGCCTAGATGCACATAAATAAAGTAAGGAGCCAATCATGGAACGATATACTTTTTGATCCACATTTGGTCCGTTTTCATTGAGATCCAAGTGTCCATTTGTCGCCATGGGAGTCTTTATGGGCTTTGCTTTGTCCATTCCAAACTTCTTGAGAATGTTTTGAGTGTACTTTGTTTGGCTTATGAACGTCCCTTCCTTTTGTTGCTTCATTTGGAATCCCAAAAAGTACCTCAACTCTCCCATCATGGACATCTCGAATCTATCTGTCATAATCTTACTAAATTCATGACAAAAGGATTTGTTAGTTGAACCAAATATAATATCGTCAACATAGATTTGGCAAATGAAGAGATCATCATCAAAGTGTTTAGTAAACAAAGTGTAATCAACTTTTCCAATCCTGAAGTCATTTTCAATAAAAAAAATCTCTAAGGCACTCATACCAAGCTCTAGGAGCTTGTTTGAGGCCATAGAGAGCCTTACGCAGTTTGAACACATAGTCGGGGTACTCTTGATCTTCAAAACTGGGTGTTTGCTCCACGTACACCTCCTCCTTGATCGGTCCATTGAGAAAGGTGCTTTTCACGTCCATTTGATAAATCTTGAAATCATGGTGAGTAGCATATGCAAGTAATATACGAATCGATTCAAGCCTGGCTACGGGAGCAAAAGTCTCATCGAAATCCAAACCTTCGACTTGTGAGTACCCTTTTGCCACTAGTCGTTCCTTGTTCCTTGTTACCACTCCATGTTCGTCTTGCTTATTGTGGAAGACCCATTTAGTGCAGACGACGTTGGACTTGGGTCTTTCAACAAGCTCCCACACTTCGTTCCTTTTGAAGTTGTTCAATTCTTTTTGCATTGCCATCACCCAATCCGGATCTTTTAATGCATCCTCAACCTTGTATGGTTCCAAAGAAGATACAAAAGAATAGTGTTCACAAAAATTAGTTATGCGAGATCGAGTTATTACTCCCTTTTGGATGTCACCGATTATGTTGTCGACAATGTGATCTCTTTGGACGCTTTGGTGCACTCTTGGATGTGGCACTTGTGCTCTTGAATATTCATTATCATCTTCTTCTCCCCCTGGATAGTTGCCCTCATTGATGTTTTGATCTTCTTGATTTTCTTGATGTTGATCTTGTATGGAAGCTCCCCCTTGATCATTTTCCTCCACCTGTGGTTCATTTTATTCATTCGCATTTGAAGGTGGCACTTGTGATCAAACATCGCCCAATGCCATTCTTCTCAATGCTTGACATGGAGCTTCTTCTTGATCTAGCACACATTGATCAACATGCTATTCTTGAGAGCCGTTAGTTTCATCGAACACTACGTCACGTGCTACTTCAACAAGTCTGGAGGTTTTGTTGAAGACATGATAAGCGTAGGAGTTCGAATCATAGCCAAGCAAGAAACCTTCATCGGACTTCGAAGCAAACATCGAAGCCCTTGGCTTCTTGTTTAAAATATAACATTTTGAACCAAAAACTCGAAAATATGAAATATTCGGCTTGTTACCCGTGAGTAGTTCATATGAAATTTTCTTGAGCAACCGATGAAGATATAATCGGTTTATGGCGTGACAAGCAGTGTTAACCGCTTCAGCCCAAAACCTGTCCGAAGTCTTGTATTCATCGAGCATTCTCCTCGTCATCTCAATGAGAGTTCTGTTCTTCCTCTCGGCTACTCCGTTTTGTTGAGGAGTATATGGTGCTAAAAATTCGTGCTTTATCCCTTCTTCGTCTAGATACTCCTCAACTTGGGTGTTTTTGAATTCTGCCCATTGTCACTTCGTATGTTCTTGATCTTCAATGAGAATTCATTTTGGGCACGCTTGATGAACTTCTTGAGGGTTCCTTGAGTTTCTGTCTTATCATGCAAAAAGAAAACTCACGTGAAGCGTGAAAAATCATCAACAATGACTAGACCGTATTTATTACCGCCGATGCTTATGTAAGCAATTGGACCAAATAGATCCATGTGGAGGAGCTCCAGCGGTCTTGTTGTAGTTATGACATTATTCGTGGGATGGGGTGCTCCTACTTGCTTCCCTGCTTGGATGCTCTACAAGGCTTGTCTTTCTCAAAAACAACACCCGTTAAACCTCGGATGTGATCGTCTTTAAGGAGTTTTTGAAGATTCCTCATACCAACATGTGCTTTCCGTCTATGCCACAGCCAACCCATGTTGGTCTTTGCAATCAAGCATGTGTCAAGTTCGGCTTTATCTTTGTTGAAGTCAACTAGATAAAATTTTCCCTTTAACACACCTTTGAATGCAATTGAGTTATCACTCCTTCTAGAGACAGTCACACCCTCATTAGTGAATAAACAATTATAACCCTTGTCACATAATTGAGATATGGACAAAAGGTTATAATCCAAGGAGTCAACGAGTAAAACATGAGAAAGAGTATGTTGTGATGAAATTGCAATTTTACCGGTACCAAGCACTATTCCTTGACTATTATCACCAAAGTAAATGCCTTCGCTTGGATCTTCATTTTCTTCATATTCCACGAACATTCTTCTTTTGCCGGTCATGTGATTGGTGCATCCACTACCTAGCACCCATTTTGATCCACTTGATGAAAAAGTCTGCAAAAGACAAATTATGCCTTGGTCTTAGGTACCCAAGCTTGCTTAGGTCCTTTGAGGTTAGTCACAAGTGATTTGGGCACCCACACATGAGACTTGGTGTTCTCATGGCGTGGCCCAACATATTTAGCATAAACTCTTCCAAGATTACTTTTCATAAGTACATATGAAGCATCAAAAGTTCTAAATAGAAGTTGTTGTTCATATGTGTTCACAGTGTTAAATTTATCAACATTATTAAGTTTTCTAACTTTGGAAGAGTTTCCCTTGACAAAGGCAATGCAACCCTTGTTATTCTTGTGGCTTCTAGCGTTTTGCTTTTCACCATAAGAATATCCAACGCCATATTTGACATTAGGAGGTCTTGTGACCGAGTATGCACTGCGTGCATACTTGATCTCCTCCTTGTCAAATATGCCACTTTGAGAAGATTGCTTGTCCTTTGTCGAGTTTGGCTTTTTCTTCAAGTTAGTGTCACTTTTGGCAGAAGCACAAGTAATACTAGTTTCAGATTTTATATGTTGAGAAGGTGAGCTTGAAGTGGATGAAGAACCACTTTGCTTGAGTGACTCAACTTGTACCTCAAGGATCTTGTTAACTTTGGTTAAGTTAGCAAGTTCATCCTTGATGGTGGCGTTTGAGTCTTTTAACTTCAAGCAAGCTTCCTTGCTTGAAGCTAACTCAAGTTCTAGTGATTTACTTCGCTCCTTTTCAAGTTCAAGAAGTTTTTCAATCTCAAGATATCCCTCCTTTTGGCAGATGATCATATCTTCCTGACGATTGACTAACTTCTCCATATCAACAAGCTTATCAAATAGAAATTTCATCTTAGCAGCTGTCATTTTGTCTAAACCCCTAAGCATATATTCATTTTCATCACTGCTATCATCCTCACTAGAATTATCACTATCACTAGTAAAAGAATGCGAGAAGGAATATTTAGTTGTTACCTTTCTTTTACCTTCCTTTGCCATTAGACAAGTGTTGTCGGTGTCCTTCCATGCGCCAATGGTTGGGAAGAGAGTGGATTTCTTGGTAGTCTTCTTTTTGGCTATGGTGGCCATCTCCTCTTCTTCTTCTTCGGATAAGGATTCACCATTGGAGTCCCACTCCTTTCCTAGATGCGCTTGACCATATTGCTTCTTCTTCTTGAACATTTTCTTTGGTTGAGGCTTGTTGTCTTTAGTCTTCCTCTTATTTTCTTCATATGGCCAATCTACTATGATGTGATCATATTCTCCGCAGTTGTAGCACGCCCGTCTCATCTTGGGTCTTTGTTTGTCCCTTTGTCTTCCTTCGTTTGAGCTGCTACCCTTTCTTCTTCTCATCATTTTCTTGAACTTCTTCATGAACAAGATTATGTATTCTTCATCGATATCACAACTTTCATCATCACTGTCGTCTTCTCCATGAGCTTCTCGAGCTTCTTTTGATAGGGGTTTACAAGTTGACTTCAAAGCAACTCCTTTCTTCCTTGCCGAGGTGAGATCGGCAATTTCCTTGACATGCTTGGCTTTCTTCTCCATCATTCCAATGTTGATGATCTTGCCAAGAAGTCCGTCTGGGGTCATTTTCCAATACCCGGGGCTTTCTCTAATCATAGATCAAAGAGTCACGTTGCGAGGCATGAATGCTCTGAGAATCAACTTCACGACCTCATGATCATTCCACTTTTTGCTGCCATAAGCTCGGACTTTGTTGATAAGATTCTTCAGTTGATTGTACATATATTGTGGTGATTCATCTTATTCTATCGCAAATCTTCCCAATTCACCTTCAATCATTTCTATCTTGGCTTGACGTACATGACGGTCACCTTCATGTGCAGTTTGTAGTGTGTCCCATATCTCCTTGGCAATTTCAAGTCCATCCACCTTGGTGAACTCGTCTCGGCTCAGTGATGACGTGATCACAGCTACAACTTGAGCATTCCGATGAACGGCTTGTTCTGGGCTTGGAGTCAGCTCTTCATCATCATCCGGGATATCTATCCCTATACACCCTATATGCCACAAACTTGGGTTAAGAGATATAAGGTGCATTTTTATGTTTTGTCTCCACATTGAATAGTCATTGCCATCAAAGTAAGGTGCTTTCCCTAGAGGAATTGATAAGTAATGACTACTGTTAGAATTCAAACGTTCATAGTCAAAAGGATATCGGGAGTAGTATGTGTGCCACCCCCTTTCTTCTTCTTTTCATCATCAATCTTCTTCTTCCCTTTTGGGGAGAGTGCCTGTAAAGGTCCCAAAAATGTGAATACAAAGAAACATGAGTTTGCACAAATGTTGGAGTCATGTGTATGAAAAGGGGGCTTAGTTGAAACTTTTTCCCACATATGATAACATAGGTGAGATTCTTCTAAACAAACTTAGGGCTATTGCATGGATGGACCTAATGTGGATTAAAACCACAGAAATGAAGAGCTCAAGTGCAATGGAAGGGTTTAAAAATCAGTGATGAACTAAATGTAGATTCAAATTTCAAGTGAGGGGAAGACACAATGGAAATTCAAAACTGTTGTGGCCAAACTATTGTTTGCAGCAGCTAACACAAGAATCAAGTGGCATATTTGGATTCCTTAGGTCCAAATTAGTGGGGAGGCAATGTTTCATTAATTTTTGAAAAGGTTTGCTACCCATTTTTACAAATGGAGTCAAATGTGCAAAGAATTCAAATAAACATTTGAATTTGCATGGAATTTATCCAAACTATTCAGTTGAGCCCAGTTTCCAACTTTCAAACATTTGGTTTGGATAATTGTCAAACTTTGGAGATATTTGGAGAGAAAGAGGTACTGAATCGTGGGGCCCACATGTCATAGGAATGAGTAGACTTAACCCTTAAGTCTTTTTCCTCTGTTTCCTCACTCCACCGGGGTTTCACCCGCGGGCGACACTGAGCGACCGCTCCCGTCGACCGAGGCTCCACCTCCTGCTCTTCGCTCGGGCCGCTGGCAGCACGGGAGTCGGCGGCGCCCCTCCACGTGATTCTTCCCGCGTAGACAAGGTGACCACAGGTGTTTCTTCTCCTCACACGCGCGTTCTCCCGAAAACAAAACCGAGCTCGCCGCTCCTCTGGGAAGCCATCGGGAACCGGCTAAACCGCACCACAGCGCCTCCCCGAGCTGCACAACGACGCTGTGCCATCGTTCCGCACCTTCTGAGTGCGAGAGCTAGCCACCCGGGGTGTGTTTCGAGCGTTAAACGCCTCACCCGTGGAAAACCACAGCCAGCCGACGATCGGGCGCACGCGGGCAGCCTTCCACAAGGGTTGTCACGTCCGAGCAAGCCTGGCCACAGGAGCGCACCACCGTGCTGCTGCTCTCCCCCAAAGCGTGGAGCAAACCGTGGAGGATCGGCGGCCAATTTGGAGATTTTGTCCCGGCGACCTCAAACAGAGCATCCGGTAATCGCCGCCAAAATTCTCGCTCTCCAGTCCTCTGTAGCTTGTCAAATCTTGCACACACAAGCTGGGCTAGCCGGCGATCATTTGCCCTTTTGCAACCAATGCATGAAAACCATTGTGCACGACGTATTTCACACTTTTTCCACGGTGGTTATGGTGGGGCGGTTCGGGCTCCCGATGAGAGCTAGGTTAGGGCCATTTCCAGGCTGCTTCACCAACCGGACGATCCTCCATGGCGTCCACTGGTGCTGTAGCGCCGTTCCACCAAGGTCTGGGCAGGCTAGGATGACCGGGCGACGTTACCGAACCCGTCCAGAGCCGCCGCGCCGTGGCCAGCCAGGTTAGAGCCATCGCCGGCCGGGGAAGAGGGTTCCATCGTGTTCAGCACGGGAAATTAGGCCCTACTGGCGAGGGAGAGCTCGGGGGATGGCCGGGAGGACGGAATCCGTCAAACTCCGGCGAGCCGGGCGGCGCGCGGGCGCGGGTGGCCAGAGGTAGAAGACGACCTGGTGGGTCCCGCCCGTCAGCGATGGTTTTTTCAAATATTTGATCGGCTGTGGCGCGGGGATCGTGTGTGAAGGCGCGGGAAATACTCAGTAGCCCGTGTGGTTTGCCCCGACGCGTGACACCTGTCCCCGGACCCACAGCCAGTATTTGAACATTTTGGGGAATTTCAGTTTTCAGTTCAAACTTTGAATAGCTACAACTTTAGGTAGGAGAATCCAAAAATTTTGAAACAAATTTTGTTGGATTCCTATGATAGAGTACTATCCAAATGTAGAACCCAATTTGTATGAAAACCTTTATTTAATTCTGTAAAAATTCTTTAAAGCTTTTTAGAAAAGGAATTTCAGAGGGAGTTTGGCTAATCTAAAAATCCTCAAATTTTGCCAGAATTTTCTTTAGGGTATTAGTGAACACCTGTAAAAATTTCAACTCATTTGGAGTTGATTTAGTTAGTTTAGTTCTGATTTTAATTTTCTGTATTCAAATGAATACAGAAACATTTTCAGAGAATTTCCAAAGACTTGGAAATTCAGTTCTAGCCATTCCTTAGCTCCAAAAATCCTAGGAAAATTCATGCAAACTCTATGAGCTATAATTGAAATTGTAGTTCACTAATTTTTGCATGGACATGGGTGTGACCTCAGAATTAATTCTTCTTTGCTTAATTGCTTAGAAAATTATTCTGAACAAACCACTAAATGAAAAGTGCCAATTTTTGGTCCAGAGGATTTTCTTGTGACAAGGAACTCACATAAAAATTCTTAGCTCCATTGGAGCCTTGGATCACCCCTGTTCTTTTTAACCTCTTTAGGTGATCAATATAAAAGAGGGGGAAAACCACTTAGCACTTAATCAAGTGTTTAGATACAAACCCAAACCACAAGCACCAGTTTCATTTTAAATTCTTAAACAGAGTTCCAGGTTTGAAACTTGTTGTTAGAACTTGTAGCAAAGTCTTTACAATTAAACAATATGCATATTCTTCACGTGTAGTATCTACGTGGAGGAGTTGAAATCATCGGAGTAGAAATCAAGGAAGGAGGAAAGAGGTTGATCAAGCACCAAGTGATCTTCGCTAACTGCATATATATATAAGTCACCTGCAAAACTAAGGCAAGCCCCGGTTTGCATCAAATTTACAAGTTTTTATTTGTATTCACTTCATACGTCTAGCATTTTATTTATTGCATTACGTCTATATGGTATGAAACTCCAAATGCATGCCCTAGAAAACCCTGGAGTTTAATGTAGGATATGTTATCAATTAACTATAACTGCTGTTCTCAATAAAAGTGGATTAAAAGAGGCATAACTCGAGTAGGCAGATTCCTACTCGTGAAATGGGATTAAGGGGGATCAATTGGAAGAGTTGGGAATTGATCCTCATAGTAGGGAATGGAGACCGGGCAGTGGATGGAAGGTCAAGGACGTGGTCCTGTGAGCCTAGTCTATGTCTGAGTCGATTAAGGCCCGTTCTCGTGTGCGGCCCCGCTGGACAAGTTTGAGATGTGTACCGGATGCATACTGGCAATATGGGACCCAGGAAACCGATGTAACATGTTAACCTGGGTGTCGAGGCATACCTCACCGTCTGATGCCGATGCTGAAAGGATAGAGAAGTCGGCTCTACGAGGGTTTGCCGTAGAGAGACTTAATCCCAGTCGGTGGGACCGGTTCGACATTTGGGTGTCGTGTGAAAGGTTGCCACGTACGACGTCAGTGACGGTTGCTGTGTGCAACGTCGAGTACGGGCGTACGTGTCGTGTCAGCCGGGTGTTTTTGATTGCAATCACCGTCGCTCGCGGTAGTGAGCATACTTGTACACTGAGTCGTGACGTAGTAATAAATCAGGAAATATTTAATATGCTTCGTGGGTAATCCTCATAATGGAGATGAGGAACGATCAACACTTCACTAAATTTAATTTCCACCTTGGGCTAGAAGCGTCGAGGCAAAGCGTTTCTTGTTTGATTGTGGAGTCTCGACGTTGATGGCGCAAGGTCAGTATGAGTCTAGGGTAGTTCACTAAAGTTATTTTCACCTCGGGCAAGTGACATCGAGATGAAGCGTTTCTTGTTTGATTGTGGAGTCTCGATGTAGGTTGCGCGAGGGCTATAAAACTTGCCTAAACATGAAGTAAGGACTCTCCTTTAGTTCAAGTTGGTCGTTTGTGCAAATTTCTCTAATCAGCCCTCTATTTCCATCATATAGAGTTTCATGACTAGGGTGACGGGTCAGTCTTGCTGAGCTTCGTGCTCACAGATACTGCACAAGTTGTTTTGCAGGTAATAACTGTACGCTGTGATGTACGGGTACCTGGTGAGACTCGGAGCTCTCCGAGTGATGAACTCAGGGTAACCCCTGCCGCTGCTATTATGACAGTGTTGCTAGCGAGAAGGGTCCGCGGGCTGGACACCTTCTCGGCTGCTTAGCATAGGTATGAGACGTGAGATGTAATAGACTTCCGCTGTAGTTTATTTTGAGAAGTATTTGTAAAATCAACACTTTGTAAGCTTCCGCTTGTTTTATGTAATACGATGCTTTATTATGTGTGCTGTTGGGTGCCGCATCGCACGGCACCACCCAATGCGATTCCGGGGCGAGGTGTCCCGTCCCCGTGAGTGATCGGGACGGCGGGGTCCTCACAGCGTGGTATCAGAGCCGCATTGGTAATAGCACACGGAATAAGGATTGTATTACGACAAAAACTTAGGATACGGTGAGGAAACGATAGTAAGCCCACATAAGGACTATAGTAGTATAGTTACTTAAAGTGGCATATCTAACTTATGTGTTATAATTCTGAATTTTGATTCTGTAACGACGCACCTACGTTCCGGTAAGAATGGTAAGGAACGCCACCGAAAGCGGTTCAATTTCGGTTAGCTCCCCTGACGAGGAAAGTAGTTCAGGGATAGGTCTCACAGCTTGGTGTGAGACGTCAATATGAAACTCTTGGACTCTTCATGTTCCTGAGTTCATATGAAACGCTGATCCCTAGCGTGCATTAGGCAAGTAAGTGGAGACCCCATCGCGTGGTCAGTAACGCGAAAGTGTGTTCGTCTGGAAATAGCCCAGGAGGACATACGCAGCGCTTGCCATCGGCGTGCCCTGCAGGGCAGTAGGTGGTATCCGTTGGGTTGATAACATTCCCAACCGTGACGACCCGTTCATGATCTACTCAGGTTCCCCATTGTGTGGTGTTGAAACACGATCACGTACCTTGAGACGTGACTTAACTCAAGGACGGCCGTATGGCAATGATACGGGCGTTTGTATTTACTTTCAACAATAGAACTGCCTGGAATGAAACAACCCTTGGGTGCACCACTATTGTGTGTTCTTCTGCAGGTACTAACCACGTACGTATCCCGTGTAGTACACATGTGTGAGAGACCGTTTAGTGCCACTGATTATACGTATATACCGGTATAATCCGGTTTAGGATTTCCTTTTGGAGAGACAACGTAGTACCGACATTGTTCTTACGGTGCATCAACACCGTACCACACATAATAACCTCTTCCCTATGAAGAAATGATTCATGAGCTAACTTTCAACTAAAAATGGAAGTTTGAAACGAATATTAGTTATTGAACTCTTCTTTTGAGCTAAGATTCAAATGAGAGAGTGTCTAGGTGTTAAAGATGTCA
This sequence comes from Neostapfia colusana, assembly GCA_030760725.1. Lineage (NCBI taxonomy): Eukaryota > Viridiplantae > Streptophyta > Magnoliopsida > Poales > Poaceae > Neostapfia > Neostapfia colusana. The sequence continues at coordinate 92,875,552 of JASWHV010000007.1, read as the reverse complement.
AAAACAGAGTGCTCTGTTTCTGGCAGAAATTTTTGCTGGACGTTTACAGAGCATAACTCTGAGTAGCTTTAACCAATTAAGGTGTATGATACAGTTCTGGAAAGATTTTCAAGTGCGCTACAACTTTAATGTAGACCTCCAGAGCAAAATCATAGATTAAGTTGGTGAAAAGTTCAGTTGAAGGCAAACTGTTCAGAACCAGGACAGTAACAAAACCTCTCTGAACCTTTCTGTTTTTAAGCCGTAACCTCCTGTAGAAAAATCCCTAGGAGGCCTTTGGATACTCGTTGAAAAGATATTAAAGTTAACTTTAACTTTGATATTCAACTTGAGCTACGAAAGTGCTTCCAACTGGATCAGAATCTGATCTGTTTGAGGACCAATTAGTCGGCTTGTAAATCCTTGCTGTAGATACCTCAGTTTGCGCCTAAATCATTTTGCTTACATGTTGAGGTTTCATTATCAGTGTTACACTACTTTGTTTGCAGAATAAATCAAGTGATAGTGTTGAACTGATAATGAACTCTTGCAATTGCAGAATGGTGCGAACTTGTTCCATGAGTGAGGTGGGTGGTTCCAGTGGTGGTCGTGGTGATAACTCTCCACAGCGGGAGCAGCGAGCTCCGCTACAGCAGCCTCCACCAGGGCCTTCACCCACGGTCACAATGGCGGACATTCTGGCTGCCATGACGGGTGCAAGCGATGAGCGAACCGACTTGCTCCGCACCCTGGTGATAAATACATCCCGTCAAGGGGGATGTCAAGACGAAGACTTGCGCCAACCTCAACTGAATTCCTATGTTGAGTTCTTGGCATCTCAACCACCGGTTTTCATTGAATCTGAGGATCCTCTGGTGGCGGATAGCTGGATCCGTACCATTGAATCTAAGTTCGGGTTGCTTCAATGCACCGAACAGCAGAAGGTTTTATACGCAGCGCAACAACTTCACGGGTCCGCCAGTGCATGGTGGGCAAATCAACTCGCCTCCTTACCAGATGGACATGACGTTTCGTGGGCAGAATTCCGGAAGGCGTTTCTCGCGTATCATGTTCCTTCCGGAATAATTCAGCGGAAACTCGAGGAGCTTCTGGCCTTAAAATAAGGAGGGAGGGGTGCATACGAGCATTCGCGAGTGTTCAACCAGCTGGCGCAGTATGCGCCTCAACATGTGAACACCGAAGCACAAAAGTGTGAGTGGTTCTTCCGCAGCCTCAACCCCAAGCTAAAGGAGAGACTCGTTTTAGCTGATCGAAAGAACTTCAACGAATTGATGAGTGCTGCCATCATGATGGAAGATGCTCAACGGGAAGTTCAGGCTGAGAAAAGAAAGAACCATGTACCACCGGAGAGTAGCAGTGGTGCTCCGCAGAAATACAGGGTGGTAGACAGTACCTTGAACTGTCAGCTGATACAGCCGGCTCGACGACTCCAGAAATATTCCAGTCGATCGTCCCAATACTCTGATTTCGGACAGCTGCAACAACGGTATATGCAGCCACGTTATTCTGCTCCTCAAGTGTTCTTGCCACAGCAGAATCCCACTAATGTCCATGCACAGAGCAACCAGGAACCGGCTGAGAAACCGTGCTTCACGTGCGGGTACTTGGATCACATCAGCAGAAAGTGTCCAGAAAGGATACGCCACAGAGAAACTACACCGGGGCGGGGTATAAATCAACCCCGTGCTCAGCTTCAAGGAACAGCACCAAAATCTGGGTGCATTTATCATACAGCTCTAGAGGATGTGCCAGATGGGGCACCTGTACTAGCGGTAATGTTCACCCTCAATGAACTGCCTGTGTTAATTTTGTTTGACTCTGGAGCTACACACAATTTCATCAGCAGGTCATTTGTGTGCAAAGCTGAGCTCTCCACCTCTACACCGAAGGATCACTATCTTATCCGCTCACCCGGTGGAAATATAGCTGCTAATGAAGTAGTGATCAAAGCACCCTTGTGCTTAGGTGAAAACTTATACCCCACAACCCTCATTGTATTAGAGGGACAGAAGATCGACGTGATTCTAGGAATGGCGTGGATGAACTACCATGGGGCTGTTCTTGATATTGGTCCACGGATTGTTAGTTTGGACTCTCCAATCTACGGTCTCCAAACGCTCATACTTGAAGCCGTGGATTCTAAAAATCCAGTGGTATACCACAGTGTGACCACGAAACTGGAGGATATTCCAGTGGTCCGTGAGTACCCAGATGTGTTTCCCGACGATCTTCCAGGGATGCCGCCTGAGAGGGATGTGGTATTCAAGATCGAGTTAGCACCAGGAACCACACCAATATCTCGGAGGCCGTACAAAATGTCTCCGAAGGAATTAGCTGAACTAAAAGAACAGCTAAAGGACTGAATGGACAAAGGGTTCATCCGACCAAGCTCATCGCCGTGGGGCTGTTCAGCCCTTTTTGTGAAGAAAAAGGATGAGTCACTTCGATTATGTGTGGATTATCGGCCGCTGAATGCAGTGACGATCAAAAATAAATATCCATTGCCGCGGATCGATATATTATTTGATCAGTTAGTGGGTGCCAAGGTATTCTCCAAGATGGACTTACGGTCTGGTTATCATCAGATAAAGATCAGAGCGGAGGATATACTGAAGACGGCCTTCTCGACTAGATACGGGCTCTATGAGTATTTAGTCATGTCTTTCGGGCTAACAAATGCACCCGCACACTTCATGTATCTCATGAATTCTGTATTCATGCCAGAGTTGGATCAGTTTGTCGTGGTTTTCATCGACGACATTCTCGTATACTCCAAATCGGAGGAGGAGCACACCAAACATCTCCATATTGTGCTTCAACGCCTATGAGAACATAAGCTGTATGCCAAATTCAGTAAGTGTGAATTTTGGATCAGCAAAGTACCATTCTTAGGCCACACTATTTCAGCAGAGGGTGTGGCCGTGGATCCAACAAAAATTGAGCAAGTCTTGAAGTGGGAGTCTCCAACATCTGTTCATCAAATCCGCAGTTTTCTGGGGCTATTGGGTTACTATCGGAGATTTATTCCCAGCTTCTCGAAGGTGGCTAAACCAATGACAGAGTTATTAAAGAAGAGCAGCAAGTATGTGTGGACAGAGGCCTGCGAAGAGGCATTTCAATCTTTGAAGAAACATCTCACAACGGCACCGGTGTTAGCCCAACCGGATACAACAAAGCCATTTGATGTGTATTGTGATGCCTCAGGCATTGGACTTGGCTGCGTCTTAATGCAAGATAGACGCGTGATCGCGTATGGGTCTCGTCAACTCCGCAACCACGAGCAGCACTACCCCACTCATGACCTAGAGCTTGCTGCGGTGGTGCTCGCGTTGAAGATGTGGAGGCACTATTTACATGGAAATTTAGTGCACCTCTACACCGACCACAAGAGTCTCAAATATATATTCACTCAGAAGGATATTAATATGAGGCAGCGGAGATGGCTGGAATTAATTAAAGACTATGAGCTCGAGATCCATTACCATCCGGGCAAAGCTAACGTGGTGGCTGATGCACTCAGTCGTAAATCCCACGTAAATAACTTGTCAGTTGTTCCGGATGAGGATGAAGAACCAAGCTTGCGGATGATTCCGTATGGAGCGTTGTATAATCTTGCTCTGGTGCCTACCATTAGAGAAGAGATTGTACAAGCCCAGAAGAGGGATAAAGGAATGCGGAAAATCTGGGCAAGAATCAATGAGGATAAAATGAAATGTTTCCAGGAAGATGAACAAGGGGTGATATGGTTTAACAACCGTATCGTGGTACCCCGGAACCTGAAGTTAAGGAAGAAGATCTTGGACGAAGCTCATATGTCCAAGTACTCGATACATCCAGGAAGTAATAAGATGTATCAAGATCTTAAAACAAAATTTTGGTGGACTCAGATGAAGCGAGAAATTGCCAAATATGTATCTGAATGTGATACATGTCGGCGAGTCAAGGCTGACCACATAAAGAAAGCGGGGATGTTGCAACCATTAAGCGTTCCAGCATGGAAGTGGGAGGACATAAGCATGGACTTTATTGTCGGACTGCCTCTCACGTCCAGAAAGCATGACTCCATTTAGGTGATTGTTGATCGCTTAACCAAATCAGCCCACTTCATCCCAGTGAATACGGGATTCCATACTAAACAATATGCAGAGTTGTATCTCTCCAGAATTGTGTGCTTGCATGGAGTCCCCAAGACCATCATATCAGACCGAGGTTCAATATTTGTTGCTCGATTCTGGGAGCAACTTCATGAATCTCTGGGAACAAAATTAATCAGAAGCTCAGCATACCATCCTCAGACAGACGGTCAAACGGAGAGGGTGAACCAGATTTTAGAAGATATGCTGAGGGTATGTGCCATAGATCATGGAAAGAACTGGGATAACCATTTGCCATTAGCGGAGTTCTCTTACAACAATGGTTACCAATCCAGTATCAAAATGGCACCATACGAAGCACTTTATGGCAGGAAGTGCCGCACACCACTCAATTGGTGTGAATCGGGCGAGAGGGTGATATTCGGCATTGATCTTGTAAAAGATGCCGAAGAGCGGGTCCAGCTGATTCAAGAGAACCTCAGGGCCGCTCAATCTCGCCAGAAGAGCTATGCGGACCAGCGATGCCGACCCTTGTGTTTTGAAGTCGGAGATCACGTCTATCTCCGAGTATCCCCGATGAAGGGAATTCATCGATTCGGGGTCAAGGAAAAGCTAGCTCCTTGCTTTGTGGGTCCGTTCCTTATTACCGAACGGTGTGGACCGGTAGCCTACCGTTTGGAGCTGCCACCATCCTTATCGGGTATCCACGACATCTTCCATGTCTCGCACTTGAGAAAGTGTTTGAAGAAACCGACGGACATCCTTTCGGAAGACATGGAAATGTTGCAACCGGACCTCACCTACGCCGAGAAGCCCATCAGGATTATCGACGAGAAGAGCCGGATCACTCGAAATTGGGCTTTGAAATTTTACAAAGTCCTGTGGAGTGATCACACCCCGGAAGAAGTGACTTGGGAGAGTGAAGATTTCCTCCACAAGAACTATCCGGAACTTCTGTCGTAGTTGTTGTAATTACCTTCCGTCTCATCTTTCTTTTGTAATCTCGGGACGAGATTCTTTTAAGGGGGGAGGATTGTAAAGGTCCCAAAAATGTGAATACAAAGAAACATGAGTTTGCACAAATGTTGGAGTCATGTGTATGAAAAAGGGGCTTAGTTGAAACTTTTTCCCACATATGATAACATAGGTGAGATTCTTCTAAACAAACTTAGGGCTATTGCATGGATGGACCTAATGTGGATTAAAACCACAGAAATGAAGAGCTCAAGTACAATGGAAGGGTTTAAAAATCAGTGATGAACTAAATGTAGATTCAAATTTCAAGTGAGGGGAAGACACAATGGAAATTCAAAACTGTTGTGTCCAAACTATTGTTTGCAGCAGCTAACACAAGAATCAAGTGGCATATTTGGATTCCTTAGGTCCAAATTAGTGGGGAGGCAAAGTTTCATTAATTTTTGAAAAGGTTTGCTACCAATTTTTACAAATGGAGTCAAATGTGCAAAGAATTCAAATAAACATTTGAATTTGCATGGAATTTATCCAAACTATTCAGTTGAGCCCAGTTTCCAACTTTCAAACATTTGGGTTGGATAATTGTCAAACTTTGGAGATATTTGGAGGGAAAGAGGTACTGAATTGTGGGGCCCACATGTCATAGGAATGAGTAGACTTAACCCTTAAGTCTTTTTCCTCTGTTTCCTCACTCCACCGGGGTTTCACCCGCGGGCGACACCGAGCGACCGCCCCCGTCGACCGAGGCTCCACCTCCTGCTCTTCGCTCGGGCAGCTGGCAGCACGGGAGTCGGCGGCGCCCCTCCACGTGATTCTTCCCGCGTAGACAAGGTGACCACAGGTGTTTCTTCTACTCACACGCACGTTCTCCCGAAAACCAAACCGAGCTCGCCGCTCCTCTGGGAAGCCATCGGGAACCGGCTAAACCGCGCCACAGCGCCTCCCCGAGCTGCACAACGACGCTGTGCCATCGTTCCGCACCTTCTGAGCGCGAGAGCTAGCCACCCGGGGTGTGTTTCGAGCGTTAAACGCCTCACCCGTGACAAACCACAGCCAGCCGACGATCGGGCGCACGCGGGCAGCCTTCCACAAGGGTTGTCACGTCCGAGCAAGCCTGGCCACGGGAGCGCACCACCGTGCTGCTGCTCTCCCCCAAAGCGTGGAGCAAACTGTGGAGGATCAGCGGCCAATTTGGAGATTTTGTCCCGGCGACCTCAAACAGAGCATCCGGTAATCGCCGCCAAAATTCTCGCTCTCCAATCCTCTGTAGCTTGTCAAATCTTGCACACACGAGCTGGGCAAGCCGGCGATCATTTGCCCTTTTGCAACCAATGCATGAAAACCATTGTGCACGACGTATTTCACACTTTTTCCACGGCGGTTATGGTGGGGCGGTTCGGGCTCCCGATGAGAGCTAGGTTAGGGCCATTTCCAGGCTGCTTCACCAACCGGACGATACTCCATGGCGTCCACTGGTGCTGTAGCGCCATTCCACCGAGGTCTGGGCAGGCTAGGATGACCGGGCGACGTTACCGAACCCGTCCAGAGCCGCCGCGCCGTGGCCAGCCAGGTTAGAGCCATCGCCGGTCTGGGAAGAGGGTTCCATCGTGTTCAGCACGGGAAATTAGGCCCTAGCGGCGAGGGAGAGCTCGGGGGATGGCCGGGAGGCCGGAATCCGTCGAACTCCGGCGAGCCCGGCGGCGCGCGGGCGCGGGTGGCCGGAGGTAGAAGACGACCCGGTGGGTCCCGCCCGTCAGCGACGGTTTTTCAAATATTTGATCGGCTGTGGCGCGGGGATCGCGTGTGAAGGCGCAGGAAATACTCAGTAGCCCGTGTGGTTTGCCCCGACGCGTGACACCTGTCCCCGGACCCACAGCCAGTATTTGAACATTTTGGGGAATTTCAGTTTTCAGTTCAAACTTTGAATAGCTACAACTTTGGGTAGGAGAATCCAAAAATTTTGAAACAAATTTTGTTGGATTCCTCTTATAGATTACTATCCAAATGTAGAACCCAATTTGTATGAAAACCTTTATTTAATTCTGTAAAATTCTTTAAATCTTTTTAGCAAAAGAATTTCAGAGGGAGTTTGGCTAATCCCAAAATCCTCAGATTTTGCCAGAATTATCTTTAGGGTATTAGTGAACACCTGTAAAAATTTCAACTCATTTGGAGTTGATTTAGTTAGTTTAGTTCTCATTTTAAGTTTCTGTATTCAAATGAATACAGAAACATTTTCAGAGAATTTCCAAAAACTTGGAAATTCAGTTCTAGCCATTCCTTAGCTCCACAAATCCTAGGAAAATTCATGCAAACTCTATGAGCTATAATTTAAATTGTAGTTCACTAATTTTTGCATGGACATGGGTGTGACCTCAGAATTAATTCTTCTTTGCTTAATTGCTTAGAAAGTTATTCTGAACAAACCACTCAATGAAAAGTGCCAATTTTTGGTCCAGAGTATTTTCTTGCGACAAGGAACTCACATGAAAATTCTCAGCTCCATTGGAGCCTTGGATCACCTCTGTTCTTTTTAACCTCTTTAGGTGATCAATATAAAAGAGGCGGAAAACCACTTAGCACTTAATCAAGTGTTTAGATACAAACCCAAACCACTAGCACCAGTTTCCTTTTAAATTCTTAAACAGAGTTCCAGGTTTGAAACTTGTTGTTAGAACTTGTAGCAAAGTCTTTATAATTAAACAATATGCATATTCTTCATGTGTAGTATCTACGTGGAGGAGTTGAAATCATTGGAGTAGAAATCAAGGAAGGAGGAAAGAGGTTGATCAAGCACCAAGTGATCTTCACTAACTGCATATATATATAAGTCACCTGCAAAACTAAGGCATGCCCCGGTTTGCATCAAATTTACAAGTTTTTATTTGTATTCACTTCATACGTCTAGCATTTTATTTATTCCATTACGTCTAGATGGTATGAAACTCCACATGCATGCCCCAGAAAACCCTGGAGTTTAATGTAGGATATGTTATCAATTAACTATAACTGCTGTTCTCAACAAAAGTGGATTAAAAGAGGCATAACTCGAGTAGGCAGATTCCTACTCGTGAAATGGGATTAAGGGGGATCAATCGGAAGAGTTGGGAATTGATCCTCATAGTTGGGAATGGAGACCGGGCAGTGGATGGAAGGTCAAGGACGTGGTCCTGTGAGCCTAATCTATGTCTGAGTCGATTAAGGCCCGTTCTCGTGTGCGGCCCCGCTGGACAAGTTTGAGATGGGTACCGGATGCATACTGGCAATATGGGACCCAGGAAACCGATGTAACATGTTAACCTGGGTGTTGAGGCATACCTCAGCGTCTGATGCCGATGCTGAAAGGATAGAGAAGTCGGCTCTACGAGGGTTTGCCGTAGAGAGACTTAATCCCAGTCAGTGGGACCGGTTCGACATTTGGGTGTCGTGTGAAAGGTTGCCACGTACGACGTCAGTGACGGTTGCTGTGTGCAACGTCGAGTACGGGCGTACGTGTCGTGTCAGCCGGGTGTTTTTGATTGCAATCACCGTCGCTCGCGGTAGTGAGCATACTTGTACATTGAGTCGTGACGTAGTAATAAACCGGGAAATATTTAATATGCTTCGTGGGTAATCCTCATAATGGAGATGAGGAACGATCAACACTTCACTAAATTTAATTTCCACCTTGGGTTAGAAGCGTCGAGGCAAAGCGTTTCTTGTTTGATTGTGGAGTCTCGACGTTGATGGCGCAAGGTCAGTATGAGTCTAGGGTAGTTCACTAAAGTTATTTTCACCTCGGGCAAGTGACATCGAGACGAAGCGTTTCTTGTTTGATTGTGGAGTCTGGATGTAGGTTGCACGAAGGCTATAAAACTTGCCTAAACATGAAGTAAGGACTCTCCTTTATCTCAAGTTGGTCGTTTGTGCAAATTTCTCTAATCAGCCCTCTATTTCCATCATATAGAGTTTCATGACTAGGGTGACGGGTCAGTCTTGCTGAGCTTCGTGCTCACAGATACTGCACAAGTTGTTTTGCAGGTAATAACTGTACGCTGTGATGTACGGGTACCTGGTGAGACTCCGAGCTCTCCGAGTAATGAACTCAGGGTAACCCCTGCTGCTGCTATTATGACAGTGTTGCTAGCGAGAAGGGTCCGCGGGCTGGACACCTTCTCGGCTGCTTAGCATAGGTATGAGACATGAGTTGTAATAGACTTCCACTGTAGTTTATTTTGAGAAGTATTTGTAAAATCAACACTTTGTAAGCTTCCGCTTGTTTTATGTAATACGATGCTTTATTATGTGTGCTGTTGGGTGCCGCATCGCACGGCACCACCCAATGCGATTCCCGGGCGAGGTGTCCCGTCCCCGTGAGTGATCGGGACGGCGGGGTCCTCACAGTGCCTTCTTCCGTAGAAGAGCCTTGAGTTGGAGCACCTCATCATCATCGTCCTCACTGTCTTGAATGGCGTCGAGTAGCTTCTTTAGCTTTTGAGTCCTTTCATCATCACCCTTTTCATCGTCGATCTTCTTGTGTACATCATTGATGTCCGACATCGTCTCTTCAAGCGGTGAGTCTCTTTTGAAGAGTTTGGCTCTGATACCAATTGAATGTAGCCTAGAGGGGGGGTGAATAGGCTTTTCGATTCTTTCTTAATCCCTGAAAAACATAATAGATTTATCAAATACAGGGAAATTGGACTAGTCCGGTACTGTGCGGACTAGTCCGGTATGCGTGGACTAGAAAGATCAAGGTTGATCAATATTTTCACTTCTAGTACCCTATGCGGCGGAAATTAATTGGGAACTTCGATGTATTACAACAGTGAAACAATGAATGATAGAGATCAACATTAGTTTCAATGTTTCAACGTGAATTACACAAGATTAAGTAAACCCTAGAATATGATGAACAATAAAACATAAGAGCAAGAGACAAGATTTTATCCCGAGGTTCGATTCCACGAAGGAAATCTACGTCCCCGTTGAGGAGTCCACGAAGGACCGGGTCTTCACGAACCCTATCCTCGTCGAATTGCCACGGAGGCCGATTCTCTTCCACTAATCACAAAGGGCAAATAAAATCGTTCAAGGGGCCTTCTCACAAGTTGAGGGCTCACCAAAAATTATAATGAATGAATACCACCAAGAACATTCAAAAGATGTACAATAAATGAACAAGAGTGTGCGAGAGATCAAACCCAAGAGCTCAAGATGTGTAGAACAAGTATCTCCTTTGATCAATTGCTAATCCTCAAAGATTTGATCCTTTTAGGGTTAGAATGTGTGGAGAGATGTGAATTTTGGGCTCTTGGAAGGTGTGACGGTGCAGGGGGTCGAGAGAGGTTGTAGTATGGACGTACACCTCTATTTATACTAGGGTTTCCAACGGTTACCGTTAGGGTTTGCGATGTCTGGACTAGTCCGTGGTGGACTCCGGACTAGTCCGGTGTGTGGCGTGTGGAAAACCCTAAGTGTTGTGTGATACCGGACTAGTCCGTAAGAGTGCGGATTAGTCCGTTGTCTACTCAGAGACAAATCGGACTAGTCCGGTTGATATCGGACTAGTCCGCACATGCTGATTTTTGTGCAGTTAGTGTGATTTCTTTTACTTGAGCTCTTGGGGTGTGTTTCTCTAACACACTCCATACTAAGTAATCTAATCTTTTCAGCTCCCAAGCTCTTATCATTTTAGATCCTCATTCTCCTTTATTTTTGCGCTTTCTTCCTAATTTCTTTAAAAACCTGCGCTAATCTCAACGATTTTGTTAGGGTCCCATTTGTTTGTCATAAATCAACCAAAACCCACAAGGGATGCCTAGATGCATTTTCAAGCAACCATCACTGATGTCGTACATGGCAGCCTTTCTCCCGTTTCACCCTCGTTGAATCGATCAAGTCGCCCTGTACCGTAGCTACTCTCATGGTGCATCTACCGACACGAGATGTCATGATAATGTTACCCACATACTGCACACCGGCCGTCTCGCCGAGGCGACCTGAAAAGTCTCAACGCAAGCTTCCCGAGGCACATCGGTTTACTGGGTCCCATATATCCGGCATGTGTCCGGTACACAACTCAAACTTGTTCAACAGGGTCGCATACGGATCGGTCCTTGACCGACACAGACATGTCTCTAGCACCCAGGCCCCTATGTCCTGCTGCCCCTACAACCTTCCGGTCTCAACTTTAACTTGCTACACATTTTCTGAACCAATCCCGTATGTCCCTGTTGTTCCTGATCATGCGAGTAGCATCTCACCACTCGACTTCTACCGAACATTACTTCAGCATGGCAGTTCTACACGATGAAAGACACCTACCAAATACTCCATGGGTTCATTTTGTCATGCAAGAGTAGTATTAAACAACTAGACCTAATGCACATTTCATATCTTAACCGAAAGTGAATACAAAGTAAAAACTTAAAAGCTGTTAAATGCAAACTGGAGCTTGCCTGTTTTGCAGGGTAGTCGTATATAATCAGTTATTGATCTTGGTGGATCAACCCTTGATTCTCCGAAGTTTTATCCACTTCAATGAATCGCTCCTTCGAATCCCCTTCGTTGTGATTCATATTGAATTGCATATGCACAAGTTTTATAGAATGCAATGGAAAGAAGTTAAGACTTGATTTCTTAGGAACAGAGGTTGTGTGGAAAAGCCAAGAATGGCTTGGTTTGCCTCTGTTGTGCAAAGAATTATGAAAGAACTAAATTGATCTTAGTGTTTTAGCTATACACTAACTACCTTCCTAATGACCATAAGAGACGAGCTGAGAAGATTTGAATGCAACTGAAGAACAAGAACTCCAATGGCTTCAAAACTTGTACAGCAGGTTCTATACTACATAGGGATTTAGCTTGCCAAATTGCAGCTAATGTGGAATACAAATGTGTTCTCCATAAATCCCTTAATGCTCTTATGTATTTTCCCACATACATAAGCATGGAGAACAAGAAAAGGGAGTTCTACTGATCAACTTGAGCTGATAATTTACATGTGAGTTCCTGGTCACATGAAAGTCATTTTGTCCAAAATTCAGATCTTTAACTCGAGTAGTTCTTCCAGGACAATTCTTTAAGCATTTCTACTCAAAGGAATTAATTCTGGAGTACTGTGCATTTTCATGCCCAATTTAGGGAACTACAATTTCAAGTATGCTTCATAGAGCTTGTCTAAATGTTCCTATGATTTTTGGAGCTATGAATTGCCCAGAATAGATTTTACAAGTGGGAAACGTTTTCTGAAAATGTTTCTGGACTCTTATGAACACAGCAGTTTGTATTTAGCAAATTTCTACTAAAATGATCTTCAAATGAGCTAAAAATTTGCTAGAAGGTCAACAATATGCTAAACAATATTCCGGAAAAAGTTGAGGATTTTTGGATAAACCAAACTCCCTCAATAATTATTTTTCAGAAAATATTTAAAGAATTTTCCAGAATACAATATTGACTTTCATACAAATTTGAGTTTATATTTGGATAGATATTTGCAAAAGGAATCCAACACAATTGGAATCAATCAATTTGGAGATCCCTACACAAAGATATGATTTTCTAAAGTTGGAACATTCTCTGGAAATATTTTGCTACGAAAAAATCAGCTGGGTCCACATGTTTAAACCTCAGCCAATAGAATTGAACCAACACTGGGTCACAGGGTTCCAGCGCGCCAGCATACCGGATCCGGGCCACAGCCGATCAAAGATTTAAACTTCACAGCCGCTGACAGCCAGGGCCCACCTGGTCTTCTTCTTCCTCCGGCTGCTTTTCCGCGCCCGCGCGTTCCCCCTCGCCGGAACAATCTGCAGCTCGCCGGATTGCCGCTGCCGGCCACCGCTTGAGCTAAGGCTCACCGCCAGAGGGTTTTGGACGCCGAGGAACACGATGGTGGGGTGTTCTAGGGCTGCCAGTGACTGGAAGAGTGTCGGTGACGTGCGGCGGCCTTGGATGGAGTTCGGCGCCGTTGGCCGAGGCTTCTAGCCCGCCAAACACTGAACCCATGAGCGCAACAGCACCAGTGGATGATCGCAAGGCTCGGCATGACCTAAAACTAGCTCAGAAATGGCCACAAATAAGGTTTCACCATGCGACCGATCGGGTCCGCCATGAACACCCTCGGTAGAGCTCAAAATCCGTTGTTTCAAGATAGTTTCTGTGGGAACCCAAAGAAAGTTCTCAAAACAGTAAAAATTTGTAAAAAGGTTAATGCAAACTGCAGCTTGCCTTGCTGCTCTTGGTCGTAGGCTAGCTGCTCTTCCGGAGTGACGAAGTCTAAGACTTCGGGTTCCTCCTCGACCTTAGCGACTACATGATATAACAAGTATATGTGTTAATTAAATGCATTTGAGTTGAAGTTAAACTTGTGAAGATTATAAGTCTCATTAGACAGACCCAATGACTCTGAAATTTTTACTGTTGTTTGGTACAACCTAAGCAGAGACTTGGCCAAGTTTTATTTGCAGCAAAGCTCATTTGAGTTCTCCACAAATAATTATGTACTTGACCTTAATTAGAGCTCTTAGGGTGTTCTAGGGATTTTCATGGAGCAATCCATGACTTACTGAAAACTAGATTTTCAGAGGGTTCTAATTGAGTTGGTCTCAATTTGAAGGTTCCTAGCTAAAGATATGAGCTAAACAATTTCAGAGAAATTCTGAAAATGTTTCTGAACATTTTCCATTGTCTCTGGAACAGTTTCATTAATCACCCCATTAGGTGGATCAAATGAGCTCAAATGGATCTGAAATTTTTATTGTAGCTCAGGGATATTTTGGTGATGATCCCAGCAAAATTTCATAATTTTCCTCCAATAGGTTCTCCAGTAAAAATTCTAAACATTTTAAAATTTGAAGAATTAATTCTGGAGAAATAGGGATTTTCATGAAGTGAAACTTGATTTTCTGGAAAGTACTAAGAGAGCTGAATCCAACAAAATTTTATTCACTTGATTTGGAGTTCCTAGCCAATGTTATAAGGATTTGAAGTTTGAACTAAATCTGAAAATCGGGAAAACTTCAAATCACTGCGCGTGGGACCCGGGGCTACGTGTCAGCTCCTCATCGGTTGACACATGTGGCTACTGAGTCCTTCGCACACAGACGCACCCGATCCGTGCCACAGCAGATCCTGGTTTTACAATATCTGCCGCTGACAGCTGGGACCCATCCCTTCGTCTTCCTCCCGCCGGTTCCCATCGCGCGCCCGCGCTCTCCGCTCGCCGGAGCAAGCTGTAGCTCACCGGACGGCCGTTCCCGGCCACTGTCCGAGCTAAAACTCGCCGCCAGTGCGTTTAGGACCCCGGGGAACACGATGGTGAGGTTCTTTGGGACTGCCGATGACCGGAAGGTGGCCAGCGACGTGCAGCGGCCTCTGTTGAGGTTCGGCAGCGTTGGCCGGGAGTTCTACCCCGCCAAAACCTGTACCGACGAGCTCTGCAGCACCAGTGATCCTCTAGGAACCTTGACAAGGCCTCAAAGGTGTTCAAAAATGGTGGCAAGTTGGTCGGCACCGTGTGACCGATTGTGCCCGCCATGAACGCCATTGATCGAGCTCCAAACCCGTCGCTCCTAGTCGGTTTAATGCAACGGATGCTAAAAGGAAAATGATCACCGGCTATTACAGTGTCTATGTGCATGATTCGATAACCTAAGGAGGATCAGAGAGCGGAAATTCGAAGAAACCGTACCGGAAACTCGGGTTGAGGCCGACGGAACAAAATCTGGAAATTCCCGGTCGATGCTTCACGGTTTGCTCCAAGAATTGGAGGAGAGCAGCACCAACCTAGCGCGCTCCCGTGGCCTGGATCGCTTGACCGTGAGAACCCCTGTGGAGGGCTGTCCACGATCACCCGATCGTCGGCTGACGTTTGGTCGCCGCTGTGGTGGTCGTTTTCGGGCAAGGAAGGCCAGAACTTGCTTGTTTCCGGGTCGAGGAGATGTGTGCGGAGCTCAGGGCAGTGTTTAGCAGCTCGGGGAGGAGAGGGCGTGGGTGTTTCACCATTCTCTTGATCAGTCCAAGCAGCGGAGGGAAGAGCTTCGGCTCAGTGTTCGCGCGAGGGAAAAGCAGATGAGAGTGGCTTCGGCAGATTCGAGGAGCGCCTTAAGAAGCGATCAGAACCGCCGACCTGCGCCCGCGCGTGGGCAAGCAGCTGGTGGCACGGCGGCTCCCCCTCGGTGGCGCCCTTGGAGGAAGCCCGAAGACCCGAGTGCTGAAGTTTCAGCCGGTTGAGTTTGATTCAGTGGCTGACATGTGGGTCCCATCTCCCTTTTAACCTCTGAACTTAACTCCCTCTTACTGTTATAAACAGTAATCCCCCTTATACCCATGGTGATTTGAATTATCTACCCCTGGGCCAATTTATTGGGATAGAATTCAAATTGGTTTGTGTTTGACTAAATTTCAGCACATATGCAGTTTGAAATTAAAATAAAGTTTGAATTTGCTAAACTTAGCTCATGTCAAGATCAACTCCAAATGGAGTGAAAATTGGTGTGTGATCTCACAAAATGTGCTGAGTAATAATATGCCTCCCACTTTTGAATTCATGGGATCAAAACAGTTTGAATTTGAATTTGAGTTCAAACCACCCTCTTTCTAGCTATATCCAAAAGGACTTCAAAAAGGTTTTGAATTTTGGGTGAAACTTGGCATGGACATTCCTAGCAAGGTGTTGGAGTTTTTTATATGCTCAGCCCCTATATGATGCATGTGGGAAATGCCACTTTTGCATTTTGTGAGTTTATTCTCTAATGAGCCTGTTGATGGTGGTTACTTGCTCTTCAAATGTGTTTGTCAAGTTTCTTCAAATGAAGGTTGTGTGTGGTGATGAACACTTTGAATATGTGCCAAAAACTTAGTCCCTTACATTCCCCCCTTAAAAGAATCTCGTCCGAGATTATAAGGTGAAAATGAGAGAGGACGGAGGAAAAATTACCGTAGATGCGATGTGAAAAAGTCGGGGTAGTTAGCACGAAGGAATCCTAGGCTCTCCCATGTCGCTTCGTCCATGGAGTGATTATTCCATAGAACCTTGTAGAACCACAACGTACGTGTGGCTCGGGCCTTTTTATCAATAATCTGAACCGGTTCCTCCCGATACATGAGATCCGGTTTCAGTTCTTCTATGTCCTGCAGATGAATGGTAGTTGATAGCTTAAGACACTTCCTCAGCTGGGAAATGTGAAAGATGTCGTGCACACCGGAAAGTGCTTCTGGTAATTTCCGCCGGTATGCTACTGATCCACATCTTTTGGTAATCTGAAATGGACCGATGAATCGGGGTGCCAACTTTCCTCTCACCCCGAATCTATTCACGCCCTACATTGGAGACACACTTAGGTATACGTGATCCCCGACTTCGAACTGTAATGGGCGTCCTCTCCGGTCCGCATATTGTTTCTGTCGGGATTGGGCTTCTTTTAGGTTCGCTTGAATCAGTCAAACCTTTTCCTCCGCGTTGTTGACAAGATCAATCACGAAGTTGACCCTTTCGCCAGACTCACACCAATTCAGTGGTGTGCGACATTTTCTCCCGTATAGCACCTCGTAAGGCGCCATCTTGATACTGGCTTGGTACCCATTATTGTACGAGAACTCGGCCAACGGCACGTGATCATCCCAATTCTTGCCGTGGTTGATAGCGCAAGCTCGTAACATATCTTCTAGGATTTGGTTTACCCGCTCAGTTTGTCCATCCGTTTGCGGGTGGTATGCTGAACTACGGATCAGCTTCTTTCCCAACGCAGCGTGTAGCTGCTCCCAAAAACGGGACACAAATAAAGTGCCCCTATCTGATATGATGGTATGGGGTATGCCGTACAAGCATAGGATCCGTGAGATGTACAGTTCAGCATACTTCTTGGCGTTGTAGTTGGTGTTGACCGGGATGAAATGGGCAACTTTAGTGAGCTGGTCGATGATCACCCACACAGAATCATGTTTCTGAAAGGTGGTGGGTAAACCGACGATGAAGTCCATGCTCACATCTTCCCACTTCCAGGCAGGAACACCCAGTGGTTGCAGCAGTCCCGGTTTCCGCATATGATCTACCTTCACCCTCCGACATGTATCACACTCGGACATGTACTTTGCGATCTCCCGCTTCATTCGTGTCCACCAAAACTTGCTTCTGAGTTCTCGATACATTTTGTTGCTGCCGGGGTGAATAGAAATCTTTGATAAGTGAGCCTCATCAAAGATTTTCTTCCGTAATTCCGGGTTACGTGATACGACGATCCGGTCCTTGAACCATAGGACGCCGTCTCCGTCCTTCTGGAAGCATTTCAGCTCCCCACTGTCTATACATCTCCGCAAATGCGACATGCCATTGTCATGTTTCTGAGCTGCCGCTATCTCTTCACGGATGGTGGAGATCAAAGATAAGTTGTAGAGAGCTCCATGTGGGATCACATGCAATGGTGGTTCGCTCTCTTCCAACGGTGTGATGGTAAGAGTGTTGACGTGTGACTTGCGGCTCAGCGCATCCGCCACTACGTTTGACTTGCCGGGGTGATAATGGATCTCTATTTGGTAATCCTTTATCAACTCTAACCATCTTCGCTGCCTCATGTTCAGCTCCTTCTGAGTGAATATGCACTTGAGGCTTTTGTGGTCGGTATATAAATGTACGAGGTTACCGAGTAGGTAGTGCCTCCACATTTTGAGTGCAAGTACCACGGCAGCGAGCTCCAAGTCGTGAGTTGGATAATTCTGTTCATGGTTTCTAAGCTGCCGTGATCCATATGCGACCACCCTTCGGTCTTGCATCAGCACACATCCGAGCCCAATGCCGGATGCATCGCAGTACACATCGAACGGTTTTGTTGTGTCTGGCTGCGCCAAAACCGGTGCTGATGTTAAGTGCTTGACTAAAGCCTTGAATGCTGCTTCACATGCTGGACTCCAAACATATTTGGTAGCCTTCTTCAGCAGCTCCGTCATAGGCTTGGCAATCTTCGAGAAGTTCGGAATGAACCTCCGATTATATCCCGCGAGTCCGAGGAAACTCCGTACCTCATGAACAGTTCTCGGGGACTTCCAATTCAGCACTTGTGTGATTTTACTCGGGTCTACAGTGATACCCTCCGCTGAGATGATATGCCCGAGAAAAGGCACTTGCGATATCCAAAATTCGCACTTGCTGAATTTTTCGTATAGCTTGTGATCCCGCAGCCTTTGCAAGACTATACGCAGATGCTTCTTGTGTTCTGCCTCCCACTTGGAATATACCAATATGTCGTCGATGAAGACCACAACAAACTTATCCAGCTCCGGCATGAATACCGAGTTCATCAAATACATGAAGTGAGCTGGAGCATTGGTAAGGCCGAAAGACATGACCAGGTACTCATAAAACCCGTACCTCGTCGTGAAAGCCGTCTTCGGAATATCCTCAGCCCGTATTTTAATCTGATGGTACCCGGATCTTAAGTCCATCTTGGAAAAAAGATCTTGGCTTCGACCAACTGATCAAACAACATGTCGATCCGTGGCAACGGGTACTTGTTCTTGATCGTCGTGGCGTTTAATGGACGACAGTCCACACAAAGCCACAATGTCTCATCCTTCTTCTTCACAAATAATGCCGAACAGCCCCATGGCGAGGAGCACGGCCTAATAAAACTCTTCTCTAGCAGGTCTGTTAGCTGGGTCTTCAGTTCAGCCAACTCCTTGGATGCCATCTTGTACGGCCTTCGGGATATTGGCATGGTTCCCGGTGCAAATTCAATCTTCAACTCCACCTCTCTATAGGGCGGCATCCCCGGTAAATCATCCGGGAACACGTCAGGGAACTCTCGGACAACTGGAATATCTTCCAATCTGATAGTTGTGGATTGATAGACACTTGGAAATTTTATTTCTGGACTGTCCAGAAATAAGGAGTGAGATCCGTGCACTTCTGAATTCAAGTGCACGATTCGAAGGACAGTGTCTAAAACAGCGCCGTGGCGGGTTAACCACGACATCCCTAAGATGACATCGGCCTTCTGTCCCTCTAGAACTATGAGAGACGTAGGGTACACTATAACCACTAAGCATAATGGTGCTTTGGAAGCCATTACGCTTGCTGAAATCTTCCCACCCGGTGAACAAATCAAATATGGACTATCGGTGGGTAGTATTTGCAAGCTGTGTTTAGCAATAAAAGCTTGGCTAATAAAATTGTGCGTGGCACCTGAATCAAACAATACTATGGCGGGATGCTGGTGGAGTTGGAACATACCCGCAAGGATTGGCTCACCCTCCGGCACGTCCTCTATGGCAAGTTGGTGGACAGTGCCGGGCCTAGGTTTTGCCCGCCACACATTAGTAGGGTTCCGGGGCTGATTCCTCCCTGGAAGTTGCGGTGCAACTCCGCCGCCTTGCCTTTCCGGACAACTGCTGGCGAAGTATCCTGGACGACCAAATTTGTAGCATGTGGCCGCTGCTTGTCCGGTGCTTGGGAGATGAAAGCCCGGCATGCGCTGCTGAGGTGCATACGCACGCGGCATCGCCTGCTGCTGTTGTTGTTGTTGCGGAGGTGGAACTGGCAGTGCTGGCCAGAATGCCGGTGGAGAATAGGGCCTACTGCAGAATGGCACCGACCTCTGTGGTGGCTGCAAGCGTGGACCCGATGGTGGGCGATTCACCATCCGGTATTTTTGAGAAGGACCACCTCCTTCTCCGCTGCTCTGCGGCGCGCTTCACTTCCTCTCTGCTGCCGCTAACTCCTTGCCGGAGTCTTCCTGAACAATCGCAGCATCAATTATGTCGTTGAGGCTGCCGCGATTGAACATTGCCAACTTGTGTTTCAGGAGCGGGTTAAGCCCCTGGTAGAAGTGATCCCGCCGCTTCTCGTCGGTATCGGCGTAATACGACGCGTAGAGCGCAAGATCATTGAACGCCCTGGAGTATTTCAGCACGTTCCGGCTCCCTTGTTGCAGGCGTAGGAACTCCTGCGTCTTCCTCTTCATGAGACCCAGCGGTATGTGATAGACCCTGAAGGCCGTCCGGAACTCCGCCCAGGTCATAACCCGGTCGGTGGGCTGTGAAGCACAGTAGTTCGCCCACCACGCGCTCGCGGATCCTTGGATCTGTTGGACCGTGAACTGAGTCTTGCGCTGCTCACTCACTTGGAGCAGCCCGAATTTCATCTCCATCATGCGGAGCCAGTTGTCCGCATCGAGGGGTTCATCCGCCCTTGAGAATACCGGGTGATGAGTCGCTAGAAAGTCGGAGTAGGAGCTCTGTTGGCGCTCCTCACAATCTTGACGCCTCTCTGGTCGATACGTATTTGCAATAAGGGTCTGCAGCAACTCCGTGTGCTGCTGATGAGAACCCGCCATTGCCGGAACGATCTCGGCCAATGTAACCGTTGGCGGTGGCGGTGTTTGTTGTTGCTGTTGCTGCTGTTGCTGTTGCTGTTCCGAGAAGTCCTCGGGAGGCTGTTGGGAGGTTTCTCCCCCTTGACTATAACCCCCAACGTCCGGGTTGGCACGATTACGAGTCATTCTGAAATTCAAAACAGCAGTGACCAGCACATGTCATACTTAAAAAATCCATATGAAACAGTAGGTATTTGAAGTGACACATGAATAATTTGCAAAACATTCACATATATTGATAAAGCATAAACTTTATACAAGATACATTAATCTCGGGTCTCTGAGAAGTCGTGCCCATGTCGTCACTACCTATACATATGCTACTGTCTACACGACATGTGACCGGTTACAAAATTTTTGGTTACTTCACCCTTGCTGCCCTACTTGGCAACGATAACCTCCTACTCGGAGTAGAACTCGACCTCCTAAGGGTCGTCCTCCTCCGGTACCTCCGCTGGTGGCTCTGGGTCTACAACCTCCTCTCCCATCTCGGGTTCTCCCATTGCCGGAAGACCCAAGACTACGGGTACGGCACCTGCCACCGGTATGCCCATTACTGGAGGTACGAGGTCCTGCAACGCGTGCACCTCGTCCATGGCTTGGTTGTAGTCTTCTTCCCAGCCTTGCCCCTCCTCAATAGCGTCGTCCCGCTCTTGAGTAAGGACCTCGTTCTGCTGGGTCAGAGCCTGCACCTGCTGTTGCAAAGCCGCGATGTCGACACGGCCTTTCTTCTTCGCCTTCTTCAGACGATGCAACTGATTATGCTGTTCGTTCAGTCGCTTAATCGTCGGAAGGAGCACATTGCGGAGTGTGCTGTGAGTGCTCTCGAAGTGGTCTCCACGGCTGGTGCTTTCTTTATGTCTTGCAGCAAGACCCTCCGTATGGACAGCTTGGTTGTCCATCACGGCCTTTCCTGCTTTCAATTGGAGGCTGAGGCTCGCCTCCGCGGGGTTGTACCATGGATCGATTGCCTCCCTGTACCTCCCTTCCCACACATGATTAGCCCGTCCCTCCACCGGAACGAGCACGTATGGAGTGCCCTCCATAGCTCTCACGTGTAGTTGGCAGAAACACGACATGGTGTCGCGGGCTGCCACTTGCCACATTCCCTCCGGTTGTCTACCTCTCACCGTAATGGTGAACGGCGCCCAACCGGATGGCGTAGGTCCTGCAGGAACTTCGACATGGATCATCCACGTCTTGTTCCCCTCCTCACATTCTTCCTTGGCGAAGTACTGCAGCATCTTGTCGTACCCGAAATATTGAAGCATCTGCCTCAATGCTTCCGGATAGCCGCTGTGGTGAGAACAGTGAGATTCCACCCACCCGTTCTTGAACTGTTTATCCGCTGTCATCTGTAAAAATATATTTGAGAAATGTCAAATATTTATTTGAACAGTAAATAATTGAGTTATAACACAAAACATGTCATTGAACTCATAAAACGTGGAAATGTAGTTCAAACATAAACAAATTTGACTGTTGATCTGCCGTCGAATATGACAGCCCGGACCAGTTTCCATTTCAACCTGATTTAGACCATGCTAAAAGCAAAACAAATTCTGGAGCTCAATATAAAAGTTAAAGCTAACTTCAATAGATTTCCAGAAAGTATTTGCTTGGCCTAACATCTGTCCTGGTTCAAAAGTTAAGAGATGTTGAAGTTGATAGAATTTCTGGAGAAAATTGGACAGCACCTCCCTGCTTTAGGTACTGAATTGATTCAAGAATTCCGGTCAATTCTACTCCAATCTGGCAAAACTTTCTGTTACAAAGTTGTAACCCATCTCATGAAATTTTCAGAACTACCTCATTTTCTATTTTTGGATTTTTATGCAGGAAGTTATGCTCAATTTACAGAGAGTTACAGAGAGCGTTTACTCTGCCCTTTTTTCTGGACAGTTTCAACTCTACTGCATTTTTCGATTGGTTAGAGGATGAAACACCTCTGGACCTCAACAGAAAAGTTGTAAAGCTCTTCCAATTCTTTCCATAAATGTATCATATGACCCCAACCTCGAAAGAACTCAACCTCTAACCTCTGATAAACTTCAGCCTTAATTCAGCTGAAAACAGGGGACTCTGTCCTTAGTATCCTATAAGTTGAAAACTTATTAACTTTTAATATCCTGATTAAGGGAAGAAGTTACAGCAAATTTTTAATGCTCTAGATCAAAACCTTCAAGTTTTACCATGAAGTTGATCATTTAGTGGGGTGTGACGTCGATGCGTCACCAGATCATGTCGGTACTACGTCCTCACAAAGAAAAACCTATACCGGACTTAGCCGGCTTCGTTAGTTCAGTGGCACTAAGCGTCTCTCGCACATGGATACTACACGTCTACCGTTTCGTGGTTAGACTACCTGCAGATAACTCAAATAATCGTCTCGGCTGCACACCGAGCCCGGTATCCATACAGTTCGTACACCCGGCCGTCATCACTCGCCCGGATGTTCTCAAGCTAAACACGCCTTGAGCTATGTGTTCACGTTACTGACCACGTGACGGGGTCTCCCAAATTGCCCGAAGCACGCCAGGGACAGACGTTGCTCGAATACCCCAAACGACATGGAGAGTCATAGAAGATATTAAAGCGGGTCGGGTTACCTGCCACCCGTGGGGCTCCACCCTTTAGCTTGTGCACACTGGTGGACAGCGCTTACGTGCACCCCCTAAGACATAAAGCGTCCCGAGATGCACGGTTTTCCGACATAAGCAATTAGGTTAGTATGCCACTTTCTATATACTAATAACATCCTTATATGGGCTACTAACTCGTTCCTCACTGGATTTTTGAAAAAGATGACCTTTGTAGTGCGTTAAACCTCAAGCGTGCTCTGATACAACGCTGACACGACCCCACGGTCTTGCCGAGCCAGGATCACGCTGAGGGGTGCTGCGTTGCACAGCACCGAATAACACACATCAACGGTACAAAGAGGAAGCAAAGTTTCATTACATAAACCAGTGTATGAACATTTTTACAACAAAATATGTCCAGTCTGCACTCACGGGCGTAGACTACGCATCGAGTTCACGTTCAGCCCGTGAACGTGTCCCCGCTAGCACGCACACACACTAACACGGCTGCGTGCATGACTCCCACTCGACGGGGTTCCCCTCCTGGGGTTCCGCCTCCTCCTCAGGAGTTCCTTCCTCATAAAACCCTGCAAAAGCTTCAAACACAAGCAGTGAGCATGAAGGCTCAGCAAGACTGACCCGTCTCTCATAAACATGAAACTTCTACATGAGGGGTGATAGGAACGTGAGGTAAAATAAGTTGCAAATGACTCGCCTAATTAGTGGACCTTACTTTCAAGTTTTAGCAGCTGGTTGTGGAGAACCTTACGCTAAGGCACATGAGAGAGCTGCAATCAAACAAGAAACACATTTCTCTCATGTACTTCTCCCAAAGTTGAAAAGAACTTTAGTTAGCTCTAGACTACAGCAAATCATTAACAATCAAAGTCCATCTTTCAATCAGCAACATTTTAACATGTATCTAGCCTATTCTTTCTACGTCATGGTACAGTGAACAAGTGGTACTCACTGACCGCAAGGGACGGCGATTATAATCGATTTACACCTGCAGGGTTACCCGAATAACCCGTCACGTACACCCGTACTCGATGTTGCCTACAGCAACCATCACGGACGTCGTACGCAACCACCTTTCACCCGTTAGCCAAGTATTGAACCAGTCATATCATCCCGAGCAAGAGGTCTCTGCACGCGCATCTCAGTGCCGCCAGCCAATTTACACCTCAAGCTCTCAACCTACCCTCTGAGCGACAAGCAATTCCTCAATACCCAGCTACCCGAGTTACATCGGTTTCCCGGTTCCCATATAGCCGGTAGGTCTTCGGTACTGTTCTAGCTTGTTCAACAGGCCCACATACGGCTCGGTCCTCAATCGACACAAGCGGAGCTGTAGCACACAGGCCCCAAAGTCCTGTTGCCCTTACTCTCCGCTCGGTCTCATTTGTCTTGCCATTTGTTTCATTTGCTATCTCTACCCGAGCGATGTGCCTCTAGCCTATTCTCGCGAGTAGTTCCAACTACTCGACTTGTACTGAATCCTACACTATCTTAGCATTGCAGTAGCTAACCGGGGTTTTCAATCCTATTCCCAACCCATGGCTTTCTTGGCTATGCATTTGGGTTTCAATCAAGACTCCAATGCAAGAAGTAATCGGTACCCAAAGAAAGTTCTCAAAACAGTAAAAATTTGTAAAAAGGTTAATGCAAACCGGAGCTTGCCTTGCAGGTCTTGGTCGTAGGCTAGCTGCTTTTCCGGAGTGATGAAGTCTAAGACTTCGGGTTCCTCCTCGACCTTAGCGACTATATGATATAACAAGTATATGTGTTAACTAAATGCATTTGAGTTGAAGTTAAACTTGTGAAGATTATAAGTCTCACTAGAAAGACCCAATGACTCTGAAATTTTTACTGTGGTTTGGTTACAACTTAAGCAGAGACTTGGCAAAGTTTTATATGCAGCAAAGCTCATTTGAGCTCTCCACAAATAATTATGTACTTGACCTTAATTAGAGCTCTTAGGGTGTTCTAGGGATTTTCATGGAGAAATCCATTACTTCCTGAAAACTAGATTTTCATAGGGTTCTAATTGAGTTGGTCTCACTTAATTTGAAGGTTCCTAGCTAAAGATATGAGCTAAACAATTTCAGAGAAATTCTGAAAATGTTTCTGAACATTTTCCATTGTCTCTGGAACAGTTTCATTAATCACCAAATTAAGTGGATCAAATGATCTCAAATGGATCTGACATTTTTATGGTAGCTCAGGGATATTTTGGTGAACATCCCAGCAAAATTTCAGAATTTTCCTCCAAAGGGTTCTCCAGTTAAAATTCTAAACAGTTTAAATTTGAAGAATTAATTCTGGAGAAATAGGGATTTTCATGAAGTGAAACTTGATTTTCTGGAAAGTATTCAGAGAGCTGAATCCAACAAAATTTGGTTCTCTTGATTTGGAGTTTCCTAGCCAAAGTTATGAGGATTTGAAGTTTGAACTAAATCTGGAAATCGGGAAAAGTTCAAATCACTGCATGTGGGACCCGGGGCTACGTGTCAGCTCCTCATCGGTTGACACACGCGGCTACTGAGTCCTTCGCGCGCAGCCGCACCCGATCCGTGCCACAGCATATCCCGGTTTTAAAATATCTGCCGCTGACAGCCGGGACCCACCCCTTCGTCTTCCTCTCGCCGGTTCCCAGCGCGCGCCCGCGCTCTCCGCTCGCCGGAGCAAGCTGTAGCTCGCCGGCCGGCCGTTCCCGGCCACTGTCCGAGCTAAAACTCGGGGAACACGATGGTGAGGTGCTTTGGGACTGCCGATGACCGGAAGGTGGCCGGTGACGTGCAGCGGCCTCTGTTGAGGTTCGGCAGCGTCGGCCGGGTGTTCTACCTGCCAAAACCTGTACCGATGAGCTCTGCAGCACTAGTGCACCTCTATGAATCTCGACAAGGCCTCAAAGGTGTTCAAAAATGGCGGCAAGTTGGTCGGCACCGTGTGACCGATTGTGCCCGCCATGAACGCCTTTGATTGAGCTCCAAACCCGTCACTCCTAGTCGGTTTCATGCAACGGATGCTAAAAGGAAAATGATCGCCGGCTAGTCCAGTGTCTATGTGCATCATTTAATAACCTAAGGAGGATCAGAGAGCGGAAATTCGAAGAAACCGTACCGGAAGCTCGGGTTGAGGCCGCCGGAGCAAAATCTGGAAATTCCCGGTCGATGCTTCACGGTTTGCTCTAAGAATTGGAGGAGAGCTGCACCAACCTAGCACGCTCCCGTGGCCTGGATCGCTTGACCGTGAGAACCCCTGTGGAGGGCTGTCCACGATCACCCGATCATCGGCTGACGTTTGGTCGCCGCTGTGGCGGTCATTTTCAGGCAAGGAAGGCCGGAACTTGCTTGTTTCCGGGTCGAGGAGGTTTGTGTCGAGCTCATGGCAGTGTTTAGCAGCTCGGGGAGGAGAGGGCGTGGGTGTTTCGCCGTTCTGTTGATCAGTACGAGCAGCGGAGGGAAGAGCTTCGGCTCAGTGTTCGTGCAAGGGAAAAGCAGATGAGAGTGGCTTCGGCAGAGGCGAGGAGCGCCTTAAAAAGCGATCAGAACCGCCGACCTGCGCCCGCGCATGGGCAAGCAGCTGGTGGCGCGGCGGCTCCCCCTCGGTGGCGCCCTCGGAGGAAGCCCGAAGACCCAAGTGCTGAATTGTCAGCCGGTTGAGTATGATTCAGTGGCTGACATGTGGGTCCCATCTCCCTTTTAACCTCTGAACTTAACTCCCTCTTACTGTTATAAACAGTAATCCCCCTTATACCCATGGTGATTTGAATTATCTACCCCTGGGCCATTTGAATGGGATAGAATTCAAATTGGTTTGTGTTTGACTAAATTTCAGCACATATGCAGTTTGAAATTCAAATCAAGTTTGAATTTGCTAAACTTAGCTCATGCCAAGATCAACTCCAAATGGAGTGAAAATTGGTGTGTGAGCTCAAAAAATGTGCTGAGTAAGAATATGCCTCCCACTTTTGAATTCATGGGATGAAAACATTTTGAATTTGAATTTGAGTTCAAACCACGCTCTTTCTAGCTATACCCAAAAGGACTTCAAAAAGGTTTTGAATTTTGGGTGAAACTTGGCATGGACATTCCTAGCAAGGTGTTGGAGTTTTTCATATGCTCAGCCCCTATATGATGCATGTGGGAAATGCCACTTTTGCATTTTGTGAGTTTATTCTCTAATGAGCATGCTGATGATGGTTACTTGCTCTTCAAATGTGTTCGTCAAGTTTCTTCAAATGAAGGTTGTGTGTGGTGATGAACACTTTGAATATGTGCCAAAAACTTAGGCCCTTACATTTCTCCCCCTTAAAAGAATCTCGTCCCGAGATTATAAGGTGAAAATGAGAGAGAGGACGGTGGAAAAATTACCGTAGATGCGACGTGAAAAAGTCGTGGTAGTTAGTGCGAAGGAATCCTTTGCTCTCCCATGTCGCTTCGTCCATGGAGTGATTATTCCATAGAACCTTGTAGAACCACAACGTACGGTTGCGTGTGGTTCAGGCCTTTTCATCAATAATCTGAACCGGTTCCTCCCGATACATGAGATCCGGTTTCAGTTCTTCTATGTCCTCCAGCTGAATGGTAGTTGATAGCTTAAGACACTTCCTCAGCTGGGAAATGTGAAAGACGTCGTGCACACCGGAAAGTTCTTCTGGTAATTTCAGCCGGTATGCTACTGATCCACATCTTTCGGTAATCTAAAATGGACCGATGAATCGGGGTGCCAACTTTCCTCTCACCCCGAATCTATTCACGCCTTTCATTGGAGACACACATAGGTATACGTGATCCCCGACTTCAAACTGTAATGGGCGTCTTCTCCGGTCCGCATATTGTTTCTGTCAGGATTGGGCGGCTTTTAGGTTCGCTTCAATCAGTCGAACCTTTTCGTCCGCGTTGTTGACAAGATCTATCCTGAAGGTGACCCTTTCGCCAGACTCACACCAATTCAGTGGTGTGCGACATTTTCTCCCGTATAGCGCCTCGTAAGGTGCCATCTTGATGCTGGCTTGGTACCCATTGTTGTACGAGAACTTGGCCAATGGCAAGTGATCATCCCAATTCTAGCCGTGGTTGATAGCGCAAGCTCATAACATATCTTCTAGGATTTGGTTTACCCGCTCAGTTTGTCCATCCGTTTGCGGGTGGTATGCTGAACTACGGATCAGCTTCGTCCCCAATGCAGCGTGTAGCTGCTCCAAAAAATGGGACACAAATAAAGTGTCCCGATCTGATATGATGGTACGGGGTATGCCGTACAAGCGTAGGATCCGTGAGATATACAGGTCAGCATACTTCTTGGCGTTGTAGTTGGTGTTGACCGGGATGAAATGGGAAACTTTAGTGAGACGGTCGATGATCACCCACACAGAATCATGTTTCTGAAAGGTGGTGGGTAAACCGACGATGAAGTCCATGCTCACATCTCCCACTTCTAGGCAGGAAGACCCAGTGGTTGCAGCAGTCCCGGTTTCCGCATATGATCTGCCTTCACCCTTCGACATGTATCACTCTTGGACACGTACTTTGTGATATCCCACTTCATTCGTGTCCACCAAAACTTGCTTCTGAGTTCTTGATACATTTTGTTGCTGCCGGGGTGAATATAAAACTTTGATAAGTGAGGCTCATCAAAGATTTTCTTCCGTAATTCCGGGTTACGGGGTACGACGATCCGGTCCTTGAACCATAGTACGCCGTCTCCGTCCTTCCAGAAACATTTCAGCTCCCCACTGTCTATACATCTCCGCAAATGCGACATGCCCTTGTCATGTTTCTGAGCTGCCGCTATCTGTTCATGGATGGTGCGGATTAAAGCTAAGTTTTAGAGAGCTCCATGTGGAATCACATGCAATGGTGGTTCGCTCTCTTCCAACGATGTGATGGTCAGAGTGTTGACGTGTGACTTGCGGCTCAGTGCATCCGCCACTATGTTTGCCTTGCCGGGGTGATAATGGATCTCTATTTCGTAATCCTTTATCAACTCTAACCATCTTCGCTGCCTCATGTTCAGCTCCTTCTGAGTGAATATGTACTTGATGCTTTTGTGGTCGGTATAAAAATGTATGAGGTTACCGAGTAGGTAGTGCCTCCATATTTTGAGCGCAAGTACCACGGCAGCGAGCTCCAAGTCGTGAGTTGGATAATTCTGTTCATGGTTTCTAAGCCGCCGTGATCCATATGCGACCACCCTTCTGTCTTGCATCAGCACACAGCGCAAATATATCCAAATATCTCCAATTTTTTGCAACAGCGCAAACTTCAACCATGAGGAATTAAGATTCAAAAGCCATTTGGCAAATTGATAATTTTTACCTCAGTTTCAAGCTTGAATTCAAATTTCAATGAAATTCACAAGTCTCTTTGATATACATATCAAAGCACCTCAAAATTTTCTCAAAATTTTCCTTCATCATAATTTGGACCTGTAGAATTCAATTATGGATTCAAACTTTTAATTTCGTGGCTGCAAAGAGGAGGTTTATAACCACAGTTTGCATCCTTCATTTAAACATGACCACCTTTGCATTTAAATGATCCTTTGAATTCAAAGGGGACTTGAATGCATGTGCTTGCTCATGACCATCTTCACATGTTTAGAAAAGTTTTTGCAAGTCCCATTTCTTGGATTTAAACTCAACTCTATTCATCACTAAAGTTTTCCATTTACAAGTTTTGGGACTTTTACATTCTCCCCCCTTAAAAAGAATCTCGTCCCGAGATTCATGATTAAGAACAATGTGGGAAGGATGACTATTGTACATAAGCCTCTAACAGCTCCGGATGATTGAGTTGTAAATATTCCTCGCTTTCCCATGTAGCTTCGTCGGACGTGTGATTTTCCCATAGCACCTTGAAAAATCGCAGCGTCCGGTTTCTTGTCTCGCGAGTCTTTTCATCAATTATCCGGGTTGGATGCTCAACATAAGTGAGGTCCGGCTTCAAATCTGCTATGCCTTCCGTGAGAGTCTCCGTTGGAACTTTCAAACACTTTCGCAACTGAGATATGTGGAAGACGTTATGAACTACGGCTAAGGCTACTGGTAACTCCAAACGGTATGCCACGGGTCCACATCTTTCAATGATGACGAAAGGACCGATAAAACGCGGAGCTAATTTTCCTATCACTCTGAACTGGTAAACGCCCTTCATAGGAGATACACGGAGGTATACGTGGTCCCCAACATGGAAGTCCACAGGACGACGTCTCCTATCCGCAACAGCTCTTTTGTCTGGACTGAGCGGCTTTAAGATTTGCTTGAATAAGCCTTACCCGCTCTTCAGCTTCATTTACGAGATCAATCCCGTAAATCACTCTCTCGCCAGATTCACACCAGTTCAAGGGTGTGCGGCACTTCCGGCCATACAGAGCTTCATACGGTGCCATTCTGATGCTCGCTTGATATCCATTGTTATAAGCAAATTCCAAAAACGGTAGATGATTGTCCCATCCTTTACCATGGTGAATGGCACATGCTCGAAGCATATCTTCGAGAACTTGATTCACGTTCTCCGTTTGTCCATCGGTTTGAGGATGATATGCAGAGCTTCTGATCAATTTGGTCCATAGTGAGGCATGTAGCTGCTCCCAGAAACAAGCAACAAACAACGCGCCTCGATCGGAGATGATCGTCCAGGGAACTCCATGTAGGCATAGTATTCTTGCATTATATAGCTCCGCACACTTCTTGGCATGGAATCCCGTATGAACCGGGATGAAATGCGCTGACTTGGTTAACCGATCCACGATTACCCAAACCGAGTCATGCTTATTAGCCATGAGAGGTAGTCCAACAATGAAGTCCATACTAATATCCTCCCACTTCCATGCTGGAACACTTCGCGGTTGCAAGGTTTCCGCTTTCTTCATGTGGTCGGCTTTAACTCGCCGACACGTATCACATTTTGATACGTATTTAGCAACTTCTCGCTTCATCCGGGTCCACCAAAATTTAGTCTTCAATTCCTATTACATTTTGTTGCTTCCCGGATGAATAGAAAATTTGGATAACTGAGCCTCATCCAAAATTTTCTTCCGCAGCCTCATATCACGGGGTACGACTATCCAGTCCTTGAATCATAAGGTACCTTCATCATCTAACCGGAAACATTTTACTTCCCCATTCTTCAACCTTCTCCTGATATGAGACATGCCCTTGTCTCGCTTTTGAGCTTCCATAACCTCCTCTTTTAATGTGGGTATGAGAGCTAGATTATGTAGAGCTCCATATGGAACCAAGTAGAGACTTGGTTCTTCCTCTTCTATCGTCGAAATGGTCAGATTATGAATATGAGACTTCCGGCTGAGTGCATCGGCAACCACATTGGCCTTGCCCGGATGATAATGGATTTCAATCTCATAGTCCTTGATCAGCTCCAACCATCGCCGTTGTCGCATATTCAACTCTTTTTGAGTGAATATGTACTTCAAACTTTTGTGGTCAGTGTAGAGATGAACCAGATTTCCCAATAGGTAATGTCTCCACATCTTCAAAGCTAACACCATAGCAGCAAGCTCGAGATCATGAGTTGGATAATGTTGTTCATGATTCCGTAATTTCCATGATATATATGCGACCACGTGTCCTCCTTGCATGAGTACACAACCAAGTCCGATGCCGGATGCATCACAATAAACATCAAAGGGCTTGGTTGTATCCGGGTGAGCTAAAACCGGGGCTGTTGTGAGGTTTCACCAACGCTTGAACAGCTTCCTCACATGGCTTGCTCCAATCATATTTGATGCCCTTTTTCAGTAGCTCCATCATAGGTTTGGATATTTTTGAGAAGCCCGGGATAAACCTCCGATAATATCCTGCCAAACCCAAGAAGCAACGAACTTCATGGACTGATGTTGGAGACTTCCATTGTAGCACTTGTTCAATCTTGTTTGGATCAACAGCAATGCCTTCCGCTGAAATAATATGTCCAAGAAATGGCACTTGGTTGATCCAGAATTCACATTTACTAAACTTTGCATAGAGCTTGTGATCTCTCAAGCGTTGGAGCACAATATGCAAATGTTCAGCGTGTTCCTCTTCTGATTTGGAATAGACCAAGATGTCGTCGATGAATACCACGACGAACTGATCCATCTCTGGCATCAACACCGAGTTCATAGGATACATAAAGTGAGCCGGAGCATTGGTCAACCCAAATGACATGACAAGATATTCATAGAGTCCATATCTTGTCGAGAATGCTGTTTTCGGGATATCCTCCGCTCGAATCTTGATTTGATGATATCCCGACCTTAAGTCCATCTTGGACAATACTTTAGCACCCACTAGCTGATCGAAGAGAATATCAATTCTTGGTAGTGGATACTTGTTCTGTGGGGACCACCCCGTGGTTCACCCACTCCAGGATCGCATAGGGTGGTGCTATGCGATGCAGCACCCAACAGCACACACGAAAAGAATTAAGAACAACATACAAACTTTTATTTGATATAAAACAGCGGAAGTCTTTTTACAAAACTTAATATTACAGCGGAAGTTATATACATAGCTACTCTCGAATCCTAACTAAGCAAAAGTGCAGCCGTCCAGCCCGAGGACGCTACACACTAGCAGCAAGTAACCGGAGATCACGGCGGCATGCAGGGCTGCAGCTCGGCCGTGTACCCCGACGGGGGCATCGCCTCATTCTCGGAACCTTCCTCATAACTATCACCTGCACACAGCTTAAAATATTGCAACCGTGAGCACGATGGCTCAGCAAGGCTTAACCGACAACCCTAGGCATGGAACTCTACATGCAAGGATGTGTAAGATAGGAAAAAAAGACTTGTAATAATGACACGCCTACATGTTGATCCCTACTTTCAGTTTTATAGCAACAGTTTATTGAGCCTTAGGCAGCCCTCACATCGGAAGTCCACAATCAAACAAGAAACGCTTTCCTCCGACGTGGTGATGCCCAAAGTGGAATATAAACTTAATTAGCTCTATAACTACAGCATACAAGGTTTCAAGTCATTTATAATTCAATGCAGCATATTCAGTTGTCTTATTACACTTCTTACTATGTCACAGCGAAGTGAACAAGCGGTACTCAAATAACAGCGAGGGACAGTGATTGCAATCAGGAGACACCCGGACAACACGTTGCATACACCCACTTTCAGAAGCGTGATTCCACACCCCTTCCTACTCTGTTGTATGCAACAACCTTTCAAAGGCAACCCAAATGCCGAACCGGTCCATCCGTAACGGGCAGGAGGTCCCTGCATGGAGCGTGACTGTGCCCACCTGCAGATTTACACCTTGCTACCCTCAACCCACTCCTATTTACGGTTGGGTAAGCCTCGGCACCCAGGTTAACCAATTACATCGGTTTCCTGGTTCCCATATGCCAGTATGCATCTGGTACTGTTCGATACTTGTCCAGCAGGGCCGCACACGGTCGGTCCTCAACCGACACCAACAGGGCTACGCACGTGAGACGTCTGCTCACTACATCCTACCCCCCTGCTGGGTCTCATTTTCACAACTCAAGCCATTTTCTACCTCTTCTCATTCCGTGTGATAAATACTATCTCGCAAGTAGCTTCCAACCACCCGACTTCTACCGAGATCCTAAACATTAGCATGGCATTATCTACTCATCGAGTTTGTAAACTACCCAACCCTTTATAGGAATTAAAAATGCTATGCAAGTGGGGTTTCAATCACCCTAACTCTAATGCATACATTTCAACCTAGACATAAGTGAAACAAATGAAAAGCTTTATAAAAGGTACTTAAGGGCAAACTGGGGCTTGCCTGGTTGCAAGTCAAACGGGAAGTTAGCTTCAGGTGGGAGGACGTCCAAGGGCTCCGGTGCGTCCTCAACTTCGGTCACTGTTATGAAATGTAACAAAATATATGTATGAGTATTAAGGACTTATAAGAAGTAAACTTATATTCATAGCTACTGCTATTTAGGATCCTTAATTGGCTTTGGGATCTTTACAGTGAAGACTAGACCCTCTAAGGATGATCTAAGCAAAATTTGGAGAAATGTCATTGCACCATGAAGTCTCCAAAATTCCTACAAGTACAAGACTTCTCTGAATTTTGAGCCCAAATCAGGAGTTTTGACATAGCTGAAAGTTAAAGATCTGATTAGGGTAAGTCTCCATGGGTCTAACAAAATTTGTTTCTCCATTTTTGGAGCTACCAACAGAGAGATATGATTTTTTGAAGTTGCATAGGAGTTCTGAAAAGTTTCTGTTTAAATTTGAATTTCCAAATCAGGCTGAACTTTTGAAGGCAATTTAGCCTAGTAAATGAACTCCAATGAAGCCCAAATTTTTACTGGGGATCAGTAACCATGAAAAGGATTTTCTGCCGAAATTTGCGAATGTTTCATAAAGAATTGCTCCTGTAATAAATCTCTAAAATATTTAATAAAAACAATTCTACAGAAATTCCTGGGCATTTTCATAGCAAGCAATTTATTTCTCTGTGAAGTAATCTTCATGAGGATTCCAACAAAATTGGTCTCACCCTTTTTGGAGTTTTCTACACAAAGTTATGGGACTCCAAAGTTTGAACTGAATTAGGAAAATCTCGAAATGTTTAAATCCTGGCTGTGGGGCCCACCTGTCAGCTCCCTCTTCTACCTCGCGCCAAACAGAGGAACCCGCGGCGTTGCTCTGGTGAGGGTGGCGGGAAAGGCCTTCCCGGCCGCCTGCCGGGCCAAATCTCGCCGTTCCTCCGTTATTTACCCCGCTGAACACGCTGGTGGTGTCGCCGGTGGCCAAAACTCACCAGAAGGTGGCGCGCGCTGGTGACAGCATGGTCTTGAACTCCGGCAAGGTCGGAAACCCTGATTCCTCCACCAAATGATCAGCTCTCGGGCTCTAGAGCACCAGTGGAAGATGCAGAAGCTAGTGTTGGCCTCTAACGCCGGTGAAACAACCGGCAACCGGTGGCTCCACGGTGACCCGAGGTGCTTTTGCACCGGCGACTAAGAAAACAGCTAGAACTTCCTCATTTCTTGACGTTTTTGCTCGGTTCTTCATCGAGGAGAGGCGCTAGGCAGTATGGAAATTGTGTGCAAGTTTTCTCGAGCTCTAGTGGATCGTGCAACACGAATTTTTGGTTAGACCGAGCACTACCCGCCTGCAAACAGTTTCGGGAAATGGCAAAATTCTCGCCACTGGTTCTAGCAACCGCTAAACAGCCTCCGGCTACACGATCAGGACATGCAAACACACCTTTCGTGTAGAGAAAGATGGGGAAGAAGGTGGCCGGATGAGGCTGTCGACGGTGAGCCGAGACGGTGAGGTTCGGTGCACTCCGACACTTTGGCGCAAACCCGTGTTTTGTGAGCAGCTCTGATCGGAAACCTTGGAGGAAATTCTAGGAGGAGCTAGAGCATGTCAAGGCCCTACTTTTTGCTGTGGATAGCTCGAGCGACCGAGCGCGGGAGGCTGCGGTTGATCGGGAGGAAACCGGCGGCAGTGCTCTGCGTGAAGGAAGCAACTGAGGCGCGAGTAAGAGCTGAGGGAAAACGAATAGCTTCGGTGCACTCCTTGCCGTGATCCAGCCGAGGAAATCCAGGCAGCAGGAGGTGGCGCGGTGCTATCCCTCGGGCACGGGTTCAACCGGGAGCTGGCGGCTGCTTGGTGTTCGACCAAAGTCGGCAGAGGCGGCAGCCCCTTTGTGAGGCTGACCCCTGGGTTCCATTTCCTCCTTTTTAATCAAATTTTGCACTGATATTTCTCTCCCAGCTACTCAACATTTAAGGCTATACTTTCACACCAAGTCATGGTTTAAACTTGCTGAATTCAAATGATTTGAATTCTGGTGTGAAGTTTGAATTGCATTTCATCATTTGAATTTGAAATAGAATTTGAATTCTCCCCTTTGCATTGCTCCAAAAACATAGCAAACCAAGCCCAAAGTTTCTGATTTTTGGCATGGCTGCTAATTCAAATGTGGAGAACCCATTTGTGGAACCAAATTGGCAAATTGAGGGAATTAAAATTTGAAACTGAATTTGAAATTCAGATTAGAGGCTTCTCCTTTTAATCCCAAACAAATACTAAAACTCCTCCAAATCAGCTGAAATTTGGAAGGTTGAATATTTGGAATATGAAGATCCCCGTTATGCATTTAGATATCCATGTTTGCAAGTTTGGGGAAGTTTGAATCCTCACTTTGAACTTACACTGTTATAATTCAAAGTTTTAATTCCCCTCATTTTTCCTAAGTGTACATGAGCTGAAAACTCTTGCTACCACTTTTTGGGGATTTTACATCCCCCCCTTAAAAAGAATCTCGTCCCGAGATTCCAAAAGAAATGCAAAGTGGGGAAACTTTACCGGGTATACGATGATATCAAGTCCGGATAATATGTTCGTAGATAGTCCTCGCTTTCCCATGTCGCCTCATCAGCGGTATGGTTACTCCACAAGACCTTGTAGAACCATAAGGTCCGGTTTCTTGTGGCGCGAGTCTTTTCATTGATAATCCGGATTGGATACTCCGTGTACGTGAGGTCCGGTTGAAGAACTTCTATGTCTTCGGTGTGGATTTCAGTGGAGGGTTTGAGGCACTTCCTAAGCAGAGAGATGTGGAAGACATTATGAACTCCTGCTAGCGATGCCGGTAACTCCAAGAGATAGGCCACGGGTCCGCATCTTTCAATGACGGTGAACGGTCCAATGAACCGCGGCGCAAGTTTACCCTTCATTCCGAAACGATGAAATCCTTTCATCGGAGACACACGGACATAAACATGGTCTCCGATGTCGAAGTGGAGAGGTTGACGTCTTTTATACGTATAGCTTTTCTGACGAGATTGAGCAGCCTTGAGGTTGGCTTGTATTACTCGCACTCATTCTTCAGCTTCATTCACAAGTTCAATGCCGTAGATAACTCGCTCGCCAGACACGCACCAGTTGAGAGGTGTGCGGCATTTCTGGCCGTAAAGAGCTTCATACGGCGCCATCTTGATGCTAGCTTGATAGCCATTATTGTAAGAAAACTCCACCAACGGCAAATCATCATCCCAATTCTTGCCGTGGTGGATGGCACAAGCGCGTAGCATGTCTTCAAGCACTTGATTCACCCGTTCAGTTTGACCATCCGTCTGCGGGTGATACGCGGAACTGAGGATCAGTTGGTCCCCAACAACGCGTGCACTGTTCCCAAAACCGAGCAACGAACAGCGCACCGCGATCTGAAACAATGGAGCGGGGAACACCATGCAAGCACAAGATCCTTGCAATATATAGCTCCACATATTGCTTGGCCACGTACTTTTTATGTACGGGGATAAAATGCGCGTCATGCTTGTGAGACGTGAGAGGTAAACCAACAATGAAGTCCATGCTGATATCCTCCCACTTCCACGCCAGAATGTTCAATGGTTGCAGCTGTCCGGCTTTACGCATATGGTCGGCTTTCACACGCCGACACGTATCAAATTCGGATACATACTTTGCGATTTCTCTTTTCATCCGTGTCCATCAAAACCTGGTTTTCAGATCCTGGTACATCTTGTTGCTGCCCGGATGAATAGAATACTTGGATAAATGAGCTTCATCCAAGATTTTCTTCCGAAGCTTCATATCACGGGGTACCACTATACGGTCTTTAAACCATATAGTGTCGTGTTCATCCCTTCGGAAGCATTTCATCTCGCCATTCTCCATCCTTCTCTGAATGTGTGACATTCCCATGTCTTTCTTCTGAGCTTCCATAATCTCCTCTCTTATGGTCGGGACGAGAGCAAGGTTATATAACGCCCCATATGGAACCAAGTACAGACTCGGCTCCTCTTCTACAAGTGGGGTGATGGACAGATTGTTGACATGAGATTTGCGGCTTAAGGCTTCGGCAACCACGTTTTCCTTTCCGGGATGGTAGTGAATCTCGATCTCATAGTCTTTGATCAACTCTAACCATCTCCGTTGCCGCATATTCAACTCCTTTTTTGTGAATATGTATTTCAGACTTTTGTGGTCGGTGTAGAGGTGCACTAAGTTCCCAAGCAAATAGTGCCTCCACATTTTCAAGGCTAACACCACAGCAGCGAGCTCAAGATCATGAATCGGAGAGTGCTTCCCGTGGTTACGGAGTTGACGTGAGCCATAGGCGACCACTCTTCCTCCTTGCATCAATACACAGCCAAGCCCGATACCGGACGCATCACAGTATACGTCGAAGGGCTTGGTTGTATCCGGTTGAGCTAACACCGGGGCTGTTGTAAGATGCTTCACTAATGCTTGGAAAGCTTCTTGACAAGCTGAGCTCCAAACATATTTGATCCCCTTCTTCAACAGTTCAGTCATCGGCTTAGCAAGCTTGGAGAAGTTCGGTATGAATCTCCGATAATATCCTGCTAAACCCGAGGAAACTCCTGACTTCGTGGACTGATGTGGGGAACTTCCATTTCAGCACTTGCTCAATCTTGCTTGGATCAACTGCAATGCCTTCTGCAGAAATAATATGACCAAGAAATGGCACTTGGCTGATCCAAAAGTCGCACTTGCTGAACTTGGCATAAAGCTTATGGTCTCGCAATCGTTGAAGCACGATATGCAAGTGTTTGGCGTGTTCTTCTTCAGACTTGGAGTAAACCAAGATTTCATCTATGAACACCACCACGAACTTGTCCAACAACGGTATGAACACTGAGTTCATGAGATACATGAAATGTGCCGGGGCGTTGGTGAGACCAAAGGACATGACGAGGTATTCATACAACCCATATCTCGTCGAGAAGGCCGTCTTCGGAATATCCTCCGCTCGGATCTTTATTTGGTGATATCCGGAGTGAAGATCCATCTTTGAAAATACACTCGCACCCACAAGTTGATCGAATAAGATATCGATGCGGGGCAGTGGATATTTATTATTGATGGTGACGGCGTAGAGAGGTCGGTAGTCCACACACAACCTCAAGGTTTCATCCTTATTCTTCACAAACAGCGCCGAGCATCCCCATGGCGAGGAACTCGGTTGAATGAAACCCTTCTTTATTAAATCATTGAGCTGCTCCTTCAACTCAGCTAGCTCATTCGGAGCCATCTTGTACGGTCTCCGTGAGATCGGTGTCGTCCCAGGTACAAGTTCAATCTTGAACTCGACATCTCTTTCGGGTGGCATGCCCGGAAGATCCTCCGGAAAGACATCCGGGTATTCACAGACCACACGAATATCCTCAAGTTTTGTGGCTTCCGTGTTATATGTGGCTGGAGTTTCTTGAACCGAACGGTCAAGAATAAGAACATGTGGTTCATGAAGTGGAGAGTTTAAACGAACCACACGTTGAATGATGTCAAGAACAGCACCATGGCGATATAGCCATGACATTCCTAAAATGACATCAAGTTTTTGACTCTCTAACATGATTAGAGAAGTCGGGTATAGCTTCCCACCCAATTGTAATGGTGCTCTATAAACCGTTCTATCAGCTGTTATTTTCCCATCCGGAGAGCATATCAAGTATAAACTATTTGTGGGAATAATAGGCAGTTGATATTTCATAACATAAGACTGACTGATGAAATTATGGGTGGCACCGGAGTCAAAAAGTATGACTACGGGATGGTCTAAGTAAGAAAACGTACCCGCGAGGACGGGTTCGCCTTCCGGTACGTCTTCGATAGCTAAGTGGTGGACGCTGACGGGTTTTGGTGATGGTTTCTTGGTCTGATTACGGGGCTGATTAGCACCCTGATACGGCGCTGCACCCCTGCCCTGTCGCGGCTTGGGGCAGTCCCTCGAAATATGCCTGACACGGCCACACGTGAAGCACGTGTAAGGTGTCGGGGTCCCTCCGACTTGAGGACGGAATCCCGGTGCACGCTGTTGAAACTGAGGCGCACGTGGGACCATCCTTTGCTGCTGCTGTTGCTGTGGTGGATACGTTGGTCGGAAGCCCGCGCATTATATTGTCGACCGCGGAACTGAGGCGGTCGCGCCGGTGGCTGCCACCTCTGACCGGATGGTGAGCGATACACCACGCGGTATTTTTGTGGCACCCCACCACTGCTGCTCATCAGCATGCTGCGTTTCCTCTTATCAGAACAGCGCTCGCGCTGAGCATTTTCTTGTAGAATCGCGGTATTAACTAGGTCGTTGATGGTGCAACGATTGCTTTGGGCAAGATGGACCTTCATCTTGGAATTCAGGCCCCGGAAGAATGCATTGTGCTTGTCGTCTTCCGTTCTCACAAATCCTGGTGCATACTGCGCCAGCCGGTTGAATGACCTGGAGTACTCATGAGCACTCCACTCGCCTTGTCGTAGCGTCAGGAACTCCTGGAGCTTCCTTTCCATAACACCGGGAGGTATATGGTAGGCGGGGAACGCCTCCCGGAACTCCGCCCATATGACGGCATGGCCAGCCGGTAATGAGGCGATGTAGTTCGCCCACCATGTACCCGCTTCGCCTTGAAGCTGTTGCACTGCGTACAGCGCCTTCTGGTGTTTGGTGCACTGTAGAAGCCCGAACTTCGTCTCCAGAGTGTGGATAAAGCTGTCCGCCTCTAAAGGCTCTTCGGCCTCCGTGAAGACCGGTGGATGGGTCGGCAGGAATTCTGAATAAGAACTTTGTTGGGGCTGGCGTTGCCCATTGTCTTGGCGTCCTCCCTGATGGGACGCATTCTGTTGCACCAACATCCGCAGCAACTCAGTTTGCTCGTCGCGCGAGCCGAGCACTATGGCGAGAACCTCCACAAGATTTCTTGGATGTTCTGGCGGTGGAGAAGGTAGTTGCTGCTGTGTCATGGTTTGCTCCGGAGGTGGAGACTCATCACCACGAACCTGACTCGGACCTCCCTCCTCTTGCGTAGATCGTGTACGCCCCATTGTGCATTCATACCATTCAAACGATCAGCACATGTTTGTTTATTTCATCCAGTCTATACAATAATAGTAAGAGAATGGAATAAATAATACGCATAACAGTCACACATATGGATAAAGTATAAACTTTATACAACATATACATCCCTTGACCGTGTCACATGATCGAGTTCCAAAGTATTGAACTTTATGGGTTAAAAGTTCATTTCGATCATCGTGGGTCACCACGGGATGCTAAGTGTGTTAGCATGCGTAATCCCTCGCTATTGTACTGGACCCAAACATGCACTAGCTCAAAATGATACGTCGAATGCGTAAACTTTTTGACTCCACTCACTGTATTACAACAGCCGCTGGATATCAAAAAGTGAAACTAAATGTTTTGGTGGAAGAACTTCAACATGGTGTTCTGTCCAGTTTCTGGTCCAACAGAACAGTTGGAAGAATTCAACTGTTTTGGCCACCTTGGAGGCAAATTCTGGACTAGAGTTCAACAACAAAGTTGTAGTAGACTAAACAAGGACTCCACATTGTATTTATTTGCCTCTATAGCCTTCCTAGTTTGTGAGTTATGACCTCTAAAAGTTGACAGAATTTTCTTAGGAATTTTGACAGCACCTCCTTTGCAAGTGGCTGTTTTGTTCACAAAATTCCATCTATTTCTGCCCTCCGACTAGGAAAACACTGAACTACAAAGTTGTAGCACATTTTCTGCAGAAAGTTGTGGTCGAAATACAGAAAATTCCAGAGAGCATTTTGGTCTGCCCTGTTCCTTGACAGTACCTACTCATCTGAGATTTTTACCCCTTTGGAGGGAAATTATGTTCTGGAACTCTACAGAAAAATTGTAGAGGACTTCAAAACCCTTCCAGAATGGTATCCCACACCTCCATTGGTTCAACCAATCCTATGTTATGCCCTGTTTATGTTTAGCAAAATTTCTGCCGAAAACAGGGGAGGTTGTTCCTAAGTCTTTGAAATTGAATCTATACTCCCAATTGACTCTTAGTTCAATATAGGAGTTTACTAACCCCTAAATGGAATCCTAAACCTCATTTTAACTCTTTTATTTAAAAATATCCTTTTATGCAGTCTCGGTACTACGTTTCCTCACCAAAGAAAAATCCTAATCCGGTATTATGGCATATACGTGTCAAATGGTGGAACTAAGAAGGTCTCCCACAAACGGTTTCTAAACGTCATGCACTAATGTGGTTAATGTACCTGCCGAAG
The DNA here is from genome assembly GCA_030760725.1 of Neostapfia colusana. NCBI lineage: Eukaryota > Viridiplantae > Streptophyta > Magnoliopsida > Poales > Poaceae > Neostapfia > Neostapfia colusana. Next base: position 92,833,498 of record JASWHV010000007.1, on the reverse strand, counting down.
ACCACACAATAATGGTGCACACAAAGGTTTTTGACATTTCAGGCAGTTCCATATCATAATAAAAACATACGGTATGTATCATTGCCATACGGATCGTCCTTGAGTCAAGCCACGCCTCAAGGTACATGGTGGTGTTTTCACACCACACGACGGGGAACCCGAGTAGAGCGCGAACGGGTCGCACGGTTGGGAATTTTATCAACCCAACAGATATCACCTACTGGCTCATGACCGTTGAGGCACGCAGATGGCGAGCGCTGCGTATGGCCCTTTGAACATTAAACGTTCAAGAGTTGCATACTATCGTGTTGCTTACCACACGATGGGGTATTCTCACTTTTGCCTAAAGCACGCAGGAGATCAGCGTTTTCATATGCTCTCAGAACCATGAGAAGGTTCAGAGACTCATATTAACTACCGTGCCAAGCCACGGTATATCCCTCCATACCATTACTCGTATAGGGAGTTACCGCAATTGATCCGCCTGTGGTGGTGTACCTTACCTCTTACCTGACGTCGGAGCGTCGTTACAGAATGTATAACATATAAGTTCGCTTTTCCACCTTAGTAAGTACTACTATCATAGACCTTATGTGGGCTTAATGACTAATCCTCACTCGACTACTTCTAAATTTTCAAAATAGGCTCTTTTCGAGCGTGCTATTCCCAAGGCGGCTCTGATACCATGTCTGTGGGGACCACCCCGTGGTTCACCCACTCCAGGATCGCATAGGGTGGTGCCATGCGATGCGGCACCCAACAGCACACACGAAAAGAATTAAGAACAACATACAAACTTTTATTTGATATAAAACAGCGGAAGTCTTTTTACAAAACTTAATATTACAGCGGAAATTATATACATAGCTACTTTCGAATCCTAACTAAGCAAAAGTGCAGTCGTCCAGCCCGAGGACGCTACACACAAGCAGCAAGTAACCGGAGATCACGGCGGCGTGCAGGGCTCCAGCTCGGCCGTGTACCCCGACGGGGGCATCGCCTCATCCTTGGAACCTTCCTCATAACTCCCACCTGCACACAGCTTAAAATATTGCAACCGTGAGCACGATGGCTCAGCAAGGCTTAACCGACAACCCTAGGCATGGAACTCTACATGCAAGAATGTGTAAGATAGGAAAAAGGACTTTGCAATAAAGACACACCTAATGTTGATCCTTACTTTCAGTTTTATATAAACAGTTTATTGAGCCTTAGGCAGCCCTCACATCGGAAGCCCACAATCAAACAAGAAACGCTTTCCTCCGATGTGGTGATGCCCAAAGTGGAATATAAACTTAATTAGCTCTATAACTACAGCATACAAGGTTTCAAGTCATTTATAATTCAATGCAGCATATTCAGTTGACTTATTTCACTTCTTACTATGTCACAGTGCAGCGAACAAGCGGTACTCAAATAACCGCGAGGGACGGTGATTGCAATCAAGAGACACCCGGACAACACGTTGCATACACCCACTTTCAGAAGCGTGATTCCACACCCCTTCCTACTCTGTTGTATGCAACAACCTTTCAAAGGCAACCCAAATGCCGAACTGGTCCATCCGTAACGGGCATGAGGTCCCCGCGTGGAGCGTGACTGTGCCCACCGGAAGATTTACACCTTACTACCCTCAACCCACTCATATTTACGGTTGGGTAAGCCTCGGCACCCAGGTTAACCAATTACATCGGTTTCCTGGTTCCCATATGACAGTATGCATCTGGTACTGTTCGATACTTGTCCAGCAGGGCCGCACACGGTCGGTCCTCAATCGACACCAACAGGGCTACGCACGTGAGACGTCTGCTCACTACATCCTACCCCCCCTGCTGGGTCTCATTTTCACAACCCAAGCCATTTTCTACCTCTTCTCATTCCGTGTGATAAATACTATCTCGCGAGTAGCTTCCAACCACCCGACTTCTACCGAGATCCTAAACATTAGCATGGCATTCTCTACTCTCGTTGAGTTTGTAAGCTACCCAACCCTTTATAGGAATTAAAAAGGCTATGCACGTGGGGTTTCAATCACCCTAACTTTAATGCTTACATTTCAACCTAGACATAAGTGATACAAATGAAAAGCTTTATAAAAGGTACTTAAGTGTAAACCGGGGCTTGCCTGGTTACGAGTCAAACAGGAAGTTAGCTTCAGGTGGTAGGACGTCCAAGGGCTCTGGTGCGTCCTCAACTTCAGTCACTATTATGAAATGTAACAAAATATATGTATAAGTATTAAGGACTTATAAGAAGTAAACTTCTATTCATATTTAGGATCCTTAATTGGCTTTGGGATCTTTACAGTGAAGACTAGATCCTCTAAGGATGATCTGAGCAAAATTTGGAGAAATGTCATTGCACAATGTAGTCTCCAAAATTCCTACAAGTACAAGGCTTCTCTGAGTTTTCAGCCCAAATCAGGAGTTTTGACATAGATAAAAGTGAAATATCAGATTAGGGTAAGTCTCCATGGTTCTAACAAAATTTGTTTCACCATTTTTGGAGCTACCAACAGAGAGATATGAATTTTTGAAGTTGCATAGGAGTTCTGAAAAAGTTTCTGTTTAAATTTGAATTTCCAAATAAGGCTGAACTTTGGAAGGAAATTTAGCCTAGCAAATGAACTCCAATGAAGCCCAAAATTTTACTGGAGATCGGTAACCATTAAAAGGATTTTCTGCCCAAATTTGAGAATGTTTCATAAAGAATTTCTCCTGTAATAAATCTCTAAATGATTTACTAAAAACAATTCTACAGAAATTACTGGGCATTTTCATAGCAAGCAATTTATTTATCTGTAAAGTACTCCTCTTGAGGATTCCAAAAAAATTGGTCTCACCCTTTTTGGAGATTTCTACACAAAGTTATGGGACTCAAAAGTTTTAACTGAATTTGGAAAATCTGGAAATGTTTAAATCCTGGCTGTGGGGCACACCCGTCAGCTCCCTCTCCTACCTCGCACCAAACAGAGGAACCCGCGGCGTTGCTCCGGTGAGGGTGGCGGGAAAGGCCTTCCTGGCCGCCTCCGGGGCCAAATCTCGCCGCTCATCCATTATTTACCCCGCTGAACACGCTGGTGGTGTCGCCGGCGGCCAAAACTCACCGGAAGGTGGCGCGCACCGGTGACAGCAGAGTTTTGAACTCCGGTGAGGTCGGAAACCCTCATTCCTCCACGAAATGATCGGCTCTCGGGCTCTAGAGCACCAGTGGATGATGCAAAAGCTGGTAATGGCCTCTAACGCCGGTGAAACAACCGGCAACCGGTGGGTCCACGGTGACCTGAGGTGCTTTTGCACGGGCGACTAAGAAAATAGCTAGAACTTCCTCATTTCTTGACATTTTCGCTCGGTTCTTCGTCGAGGAGAGGCGCTAGGAAGTATGGAAATTGTGTGCAAGCTTGCTTGAACTCTAGTGGATCGTGCAACACGAATTTTTGGTTAGACCGAGCACTACCCGCCTGCACACAGTTTCGGGAAACGGCAAAATTCTCGCCACCGGTTCTAGCAACCGCTAAACGGCCTCCGGCTACACGATCAGGACATGCAAACGCACCTTTCATGTACAGCAAGTTGGGGAAGAAGGTGGCCGGATGAGGCTGTTGACGGTGAGCCGAGACGGTGAGGTTCGGTGCACCCCGACACTTTGGCGCAAACCCGTGTTTTGTGAGCAGCTCTGATCGGAAAACTTGGAGGAAATTCTAGGAGGATCTAGAGCACGTCAAGGTGCTACTCTTTGCTGTGGATAGCTCGAGCGACTGAGCTCGGGAGGCTGTGGTTCATCTGGAGGAAACCGGTGGCAGTGCTCTGCGTGAAGGAAGCAACTGAGGCGCGAGTAAGAGCTGAGGGAAAACGAAATAGCTTCGGTGCACTCATTGCCGTGATCCAGCCGAGCAAATCCAGACAGCATGAGGTGGCGCGGTGCTCTCCCTCAGGCGCGGGTTGAACCGGGAGCTGGCGGCCGTTCGGTGTTCGACCGAAGTCGGCAGAGGCGGCAGCCCCTTTGTGAGGCTGACCCCTGGGTCCCACTTCCTCCTTTTTAATCAAAATTTTAACTGATATTTCTCTCCCAGCTACTCAACATTTAAGGCTATATTTCCACACCAGTCATGGTTTAAACTTGCTGAATTCAAATGATTTGAATTCTGGTGTGAAGTTTGAATTGCGTTTGGTCATTTGAATTTGAAATAGAATTTGAATTCTCCCCTTTGCCTTGCTCCAAAAACATAGCAAACCAAGCCCAAAGTTTCTGATTTTTGTCATGGCTGCTAATTCAAATATGGAGAACATATTTGTGGAACCAAATTTGCGAATTGAGGGAATTAAAATTTGAAACTGAATATGAAGTTCAGATTAGAGGCTTCTCCTTTTAATCCCAAACAAATACTAAAACTCCTCCAAATGAGCTGAAATTTGGAAGGTTGAATATTTGGAATATGAAGATCCATGTTATGCATTTAGAGCTCCATGTTTGGAAGTTTTGGGAAGTTTGAATCCTCACTTTGAACTTACACCGTTATAATTCAAAGTTTTAATTCCCCTCATTTTTCCTAAGTGTACATGAGCTGAAAACTCTTGCTACCACTTTTTGGGGATTTTACTTGTTCTTTGTCGTCACAGCATTTAACGGACGACAATCGACGCATAGCCTCAGCGTCTCATCCTTCTTCTTCACAAATAAAACCGAGCAACCCCATGGTGATGAACTTGGACGAATAAACCCCTTGTCCATCAGATCTTTGAGTTGCTCCTTCAGTTCAGCTAATTCATTCGGAGCCATTTTGTATGGTCTCCGAGAGATCGGCGTGGTTCCCGGGATCAACTCTATTTTGAATTCTACCTCGCGCTCAGGTGGTAAGCCTGGAAGATCTTCGGGAAACACGTCCGGATATTCACAGACTACCGGAATGTCTTCCAACGTGCAAGCTTCAGCATTACATACTTCCGGATCTTTGGAAACAGCTTTGCCGAGATACAACGTTTGACGCCCGTAAAGTGGAGAGTCCAAATGAACACTCCTGTTCTCAATGTCCAGAATAGACTTATGGAAGGTCAACCATGATATTCCCAATATGGTATCGATTCCTTGATCTTCGAGAATGATAAGGGTGGTAGGATAAATTTTTCCACCCAAACACAGTGGTGCTCTAGAAACGACTTCATTAGTCGATATGTCTCCACCTGGCGAATGAAAAGGTAAGAACCTTTGGTGCTAATTGTGGAGATCTAATCCCGGATCACTGTCGCCTTGCTAATGAAGTTATGTGTTGCACCCGAGTCGAAGAGAATGACAACCGGTTGTCATTTAATGTGAACCTGCCAAGAACTGGACCTCCTTTGGGCAGATCATCGACTAACACATAATTAACAGTTCCCACTTTGGACATAGCTTTTCTTTGCTGTCCAAGATCACTCTTTGGAACTGGACCCGCAGGCATATTGTTGCTGCTCGGTTCAGTTGCTCCATTGACGTAGAGTTCATTGTCAATTTGAAGTGGGATACCACTCGGTTCCGTTGAGAAATCACCGTGATCATCTTCAACATCTTGAGGGAAATAACCTTCTGGTGCACCTTGTTGATACTGAGGTGCATGAGAAATAAGTTGCTGCTGCGGGGGAGGTAAATAAAACCTCTGTGGAGTATAAGAGTTGTCATACTCCTAGAATGACTGCACCTTTTGTGGAACCTCTCGACCGGAAGGTGAACGGATTACCAACCGATACTTCTGAGGCAGATAATTGCATTCATCCTGTGATGAGTCCCTCTCCCTCTTTTCTTTAAGGTAGAGATTGGAATAATATTACTGAGTGATAGCACAGCTAACAAACTCATCAAAATTCTCTTGGCTAACTTGAGCCAACTCACATCGCGGCCTAGCAGTTAGGCCTCGATAAAAATGATAACCCTTCATGGCTGGTGATTTCACATAATCTGGTACATATTGAGCTAAGCGATTGAATTACTTCGCATACTCAATAACACTCTTTTCTCCTTGTTTTAGATTTCAGAATTCATCAAGACTCGTTTGCATTATGCCCGCAGGAACGAACCGAGCACAAAATGCATCCTGGAACTCCGTCCATGTGACATGATGCCCTGCTGGTTGGATAGCAAAGTATTCTGCCCACCATGCTCCAGCAAAGCCGTGAAGCTGCTGAGCGGCAAATAGAGTCTTCTGGAATTCATCACATTGAATCAACCCAAACTTGGACTCAATGACACGTAACCAGTGATTTGCTTCACAATGGTCAGCCGCTTCGGAGAATACCGGCGGTTGTGTCGCCAAGAAATCCAGATAAGTGCTTGCGGTTGGCATGTGATGTTGAGCTTATCTATTTATTCCTTGCTAAACTAGAGTTTGAATAGTTTCATTCATCTTTGCCATAATTTCCGCCAATACGGTTGGCGATTGCTCTTGTGATGAAGTCGAGTCATGCCCACCTCGACTCGAACCTCCAAGCTTCATTTGAGAATGTGTGCTTACCATACTGCACGGAACAAAATTTTGAGTCAATCAAAATTCTATCTCAGCAGTAAGTAAAGATAAGCAAAAAATGAACATGTCATGAACTTTATGAAAGCATAACAACATTCATGTTTAAACAAATCTTAAGTACGCTAAACTAATCAGTTGGGCTACCCTGGCCAGTTCACACAAACTCCAAAATTTACTCAAGTTAACTACATATTCTTGATTTGAGTTCAATACCAAAGTTTTAGTAAACTTCAGTATATTTCCAACGAGTACTCATAGGATCCTTAAGGATTTTTCTACAGGAAGTTATGGCTTAAAAACAGAAAGGTCGAGAGAGGTTTTTGCTGCTCTCCTGGTTCTGAACAGTTTGCCTTCAACTGGACTTTTCACCAACTTAACGCGTGATTTTGCTCTGCAGGTCTACAAAGAAGTTGTAAAGCACTGTAAAATCTTTCCAGAACTGTATCATACACCTTATTGGTTAAATCTACTCAGAGTTATGCTCTGTTAAAATCCAGCAAGAATTCTTGCCAGAAACAGAGCACTCTGTTTTTGAAACTTTTGAAGCCTAGTCATTCTATCATTTGAATCTTAGCTCAAAATAAGAGTTCAGTAACTAATATTTGTTTGAAACTTCCATTTTTATATGAAAGTTAGTTCATGAATCATTTCTTCATAGGGAAGAGGTTATTAGTACGGTGTCCATGCACCGTAAGAAATATGTCGGTCCTGCATAGCCTCACCAAAGAAAATCATAAACCGGATTATACCGGTATATCTGTTTTATCAGTGGCACTAAGATGGTCTCTCGCACACGTGTACTACACGGGATAGGTACGTGGTTAGTACCTAAAGAAAATACACTCAATAGTGATGCACTCAAGGTTTTGTTTTCATTTCAGGCAGTTCCATATCAAACTAAAACATACGCCCCGTATCAAGCCACGTCTCAAGGTACATGGTCGCGTTTTCACACCACACGACGGGGAACCCGAGTAGAGCGCGAACGGGTCGTCACAGTTGGGAATTTTATCAACCCGACAGATACCACCTACGGCCCTGCAGGGTACACCGATGGCAAGCGCTGCATATGTCCTCCTAGGCTAATTCCAGAAGAACACACTATCGCGTTACTGACCACATGATGGGGTCTCCCCTTGCTTGCCTAATGCACGCTAGGGATCAGCGTTTCATATGAACTCAGGAACATGAAGAGTTCAAGGGTTTCATATTAACGTCTCACACCAATCTATGAGACCTATCCCTGAACCACTTTCCTCGTCAGGGGAGCTAACCGAAATTGAACCGCTTTCGGTGGCGTTCCATACCATGCTTACCTGAGCGTAGGTGCGTTGTTACATAACCAAAGTTCATAAATATAACACATATGTTAGTCATGCCACTTCAAGTAACTATACTACTATAGTCCTTATGTGGTCCTTTCCTCACCGTATCCTAAAGTTTTGGCGTAATACAATCCTTATTCCGTGCACTATTACCAATGCGGCTCTGATACCACGCTGTGGGGACCCAACGCCGCCCGTTCAGTCACGGGGACGGGGCACCCGCCCGGGAATCGCATTGGGTGGTGCCGTGTTATGCGGCACCCAACAGCACACATATAAGGAAACCTGCATTACATAAATTAAAAGCGGAAGCTTACAAATGTTCTTTGTAAATAGTTTTACAACAAATAGCTACAGCAGAAGACTACAAACAGCTCATGTCGAATTACTAATGAGCACTCAAGAGGAGGTCCAGCCCACAGACTCCTCTCCCTAGTAACACGAAGACATGGCAGCGGCTAGGTTCTCCATGTGTAACATGACTCGGAAGTCTCCGAGTCTCACCGGACAACCTTCTTTATATGCATCGATATTAACCTGCAAAACCACTCATATAGAAAGAGTGAGCACAAAGGCTCAGCAAGACTTAACCGTCTCTCCTAAAGCATGTGTAAGGGCCTCAGTTTTTGACACAAAATTGAAGTGTTCATCACGACATCACACACCTTATTTGAGGAAAGATGATGAACACAAATGAAGAGCAAGTAACCACCATCAACATGCTCATTAGAGAACAAACTCACACATTGCAAAAGTGGTATTTCCCACATGTGATATAGGTGGGCTGGACATATGAAAACTCCTACACTTTGCTAAGGATGTCCATGCCAAGTTTCACCCAAATTCAAAACCTTTTTGAGGTTATTTTGGGTATAGTTAGAAAGAGGGCAGTTTGAAACCATATTCAAATTCAAACTGTTTTTATCCCATGAATTTAAAAGTGGGAGGCATATTCTTACTCAGCACATTTTTGTGAGCTCACACACCAATTTTCACTCCATTTGGAGTTGATCTCGACATGAGCTAAGTGGGACAAATTCAAACTTTATTTGAATTCAAAACTGAACTTGTGCTGAAATTCACTCAAACCAAACCCAATTTGAATTCTACTCAATTCAAATGGCTCATGGGTGAATAATTTGAATTTCCAGGGGTAGTATGGGGTTCACTGTTTACAACAGTGATTAGGAGTAAATTTCAGAGGTTAAAATGGGGAGTGGGACCCACATGTCAGCCTCTACTTCAAATCAAACCGACTGAGACTTTTCTCACTCGGTTAACCGCAACGCCGCTGCGATCGCCACCGAGGGAAGCCGCCGCGCCAGCAGCTGCTTGCCCACACGCGGGCATGAGGCGGTGCAGAGCCTTCTTAAGGCGCCCCCCCTCCTCGGCCGAAGCATCACCCGTTCTTCCCCCGCAAGAACTCAGCACCGGCCGAAACTTTCCGCAGATCGGAATCGATCGGAGAGCGCCGAGCACAGCTACCTCCGTCCCCTCCAGAGCCCCGGCAAGGTACTAGAGACCTTCCTCCGTCTTCCCCGCTGCTAGAATTCAGTTGAAACCGATTGATCTCGGCTGTGCCGAAAGATCAATTCGGTGACTTAGAACCGCCGCACCTTGGGCTCCCGTGGACATCCCAACCAGGGCGTTGTCACGCCCGAGCCAAGGCACCCTTGGACGCGCTGGTGACCGGTGCTGCTCACCCCAGAGCCACAGCCCGAGTGATTGCTCACCGGCGGCGAATTTCCAGTTTTCCCCTTTCGGTCTGCAGAACGACCTTCGGGTGCGATTCTGTTGAATTCGTGCTCTAGAAAGGATTAGAGGGCCTCAATCCGCTCTCACACAAACTAGACACGGTAACGCACAAGTTGCCTTCACAACCCTTGGCCGGAGAACCTCTGTACCTGGCGTAATTCGAGGTTTACCAATGGCGGAATAAACGGGAGGCATCAGGCGCACGTTTAGGACCTACTTCGGGCCTTCCCCGAGCTGCCTCAAGCTCATGTCGACCTTCCCTGAGGTCCACTGATGCTTCCCGACCGGTTCCTCGAGTAGTTTAGGTGCTAGGGAAGTCAGCCGACATGGCCGAAGTCTTTCCAAGGTGGCGGCTCGTCGCCGACCATGCACCGGCCATTGTCATGAGTAGCTGACCCCAGAATCCTGTTCCCCGAGTGAAAGTAGGCAGGGGCGGCCAAAATCGTGAAGTTTGGAGCTGTACAGAAGCCGGCGGCGAGCTCTCCGGCGAGGTCCCTCGGCGGTGGAGCGCAGGCGTCGCGAGGTTGAAGAAAGGGGTGGACCCCAGCTGTCAGCGGCCGGGATTGGGCGTTCTGGCGCGCAAAATCCTTGTGGGCCGCGGTGTGCTGTCGCCTCGACGTGCGACGCGTGTCCCCGGGGCCCACTCGCGAGTTTAAACTTTTCCCCGATTTTTAGATTTCCTTCAAACTTCAAATCCTCTTAACTTTGGCTAGAAAGCTCCAAATTGAGTGAACCAAATTTTGCTGGATTCAGCTCTCTGAGTACTTTCCAGCAAATCAACTTTCAACTTATGAAAACTCTTAATTCTCCAGAATTAATTCCTCAAAGTTTAAACTCTTTGGAATTTTAACTGGAGAATCCTGTGGAGGAAAATACTGAAATTTTGCTGGAATGTTCACCAAAATATCCCTGAACTACCATAAAATTTCAGATCCATTTTAGCTCCTTTGATCCACCTAATGGTGTGATTAGTGAAACTGTTCCAGAGAAAATAGAAAATGTTCAGAAACATTTTCAGATTTTTCTCTGAAATTTAGCTCATATCTTTAATTAGGAACCTTCAAATTAAGTGAGACCAACTCCATTAGAACCCTCTGAAAATCTAGTTTTCAGAAAGTCATAGTTTGTTTCATAAAAATCCTTAGAACACCCTAAAAGCCTTCAATTAAGGTCAAGTACATGATTAATTGTGGAGGGCTCAAATGAGCTTCACTGCAACTAAAACTTGACCAAATCTCCGTTTAGGTTGTAACCAAGCCCCAGTAGAAGTTTCACAATCATTGGGTCTGTCTAGCATGGGTTATAGACTTCACAATTTCAAAATCAATACAAATGCATTTAAATTGATACATGTATTCCTTCTATCATGTAGTCGCTAAGGTCGAGGAGGAACCCGAAGTCCTAGACTTCGTTACTCCGGAGGAACAGCTAGCCTACGACCAAGAGCAGCAAGGCAAGCTCCGGTTTGCATTAACCTTTTTACAAAAATTTTATTGTTCTGAGGACATACTTGTTTACTTTATTCTTTGCATTAGAGTCTTGTTTGGAAGCCCCACTGCATAGCCAAGAGAACCATGGGTTGGGTTTAGGATTGCAAACCCCGTTAGCTACTGCATTGCTAGGATAGAGTAGGATTCGGTACAAGTCGAGTAGTTGGAACTACTCGCGAGCATAGGCTAGAGGCACTCGACTTGGGTAGTGATAGCACATGAAACACATGGCAAGAAAATGAGACCGAGTGGAGGGTAAGGGTAGCAGGACTTTGGGGCCTGTGTGCTGTAGCTCCGCTTGTGTCGATTGAGGACCGAGCCATGTGCGGGCCTGTTGAACAATCTAGAACAGTACCGAAGACCTACCGGCTATATGGGAACCGGGAAACTGATGTAACTCGGTTAGCTGGGTATTGAGGCATTGCCCGTCGTTCAGAGGGTAGGTTGAGAGCTCGAGGTGTAAATCGGCTGGTGGCACGGAGATGCGCGTGCAGAGACATCTTGCTCGTGACGATGGGACCGGTTCAATATTTGGCTGACGGGCGAAAGGTGGTTGCGTACGGCGTCCGTGATGGTTGTTGTAGGCAACATCGAGTACGGGCGTACGTGACGGGTTGTTCGGGTAACCCTGCAGGTGTAAATCGATTACAATCACCGTCCCTCGCGGTCAGTGAGTACCACTTGTTCACTGTACCGTGACGTAGAAAGAACAGACTAGTTACATGTTAAAATGTTGCTGATTGAAAGATGGACTTGATTGTTAATGAATTGCTGTAGTTTAGAGCTAACTAAAGTTCATTTCAACTTTGGGCAAAGTACATAAGAGAAATGCGTTTCTTGTTTGATTGCGGCTCTCTCATGTGCCTTAGCGTAAGGTTCTCCACAACCTGCTGCTAAAACTTAAAAGTAAGGTTCTACTAATTAGGCGAGTCCTTTGCAAATGATTTTACCTCATGTACCCATCAACCCTCATGTAGAAGTTCCATGTTCAGGTGAGACGGGTCAGATTTGCTGAGCCTTCGTGCTCACTGCTTGTGTTTGAAGCTTTTGCAGGGTTCTATGAGGAAGGGACTCCCGAAGAGGAGACGGAACCCCAGGAGGGGAACCCCGTCGAGTGGGAGTCGTGCACGCCGCAGAGTTAGTGTGTGTGTGTGCTAGCAAGGACACGTTCAAGGGCTGAACGTGCACTTGATGCTTAGTCTACACCCGTGAGTGTAGACTGAACTTATTTTGTTGTAAACATGTTCATAAACTTGTTTATATAAAAAAATTTCGCTTCCGCTTTGTACCTTTGACGTGTGTTATACGGTGCTGTGCAACGCAGCACCCCTCAGCGTGATCCTGGCTCGACAAGACCGTGGGGTCGTGTCAGCGTGGTATCAGAGCTCGCTTGAGGTTTAACACAGTATAAAGGTCTTTTTTTTTCAAAAATCCAGTGAGGAACGAGTTAGTAGCCCGTATAAGGATGTTATTACTATATAGAAAGTGGCATATTGACCTATTTGTTATGTTGGAAAATCGTGTATCTCGGGACGTTTATGTCTTGGGGGGTACACGTAAGCGCTGTCCACCAGTGCGCACAAGCTGAAGGGTGGAGCCCCACGGGTGGCAGGTAACCCGACCCGCTTTGATATCCTCTACGACTCTTCATGTCATTTGGGGTATTCGGGCAACGTCTGTCCCTGGCATGCGTGGTGCAATTTGGGAGACCCCGTCACGTGGTCTGAAACGTGAACACGTAGCTCAAGGCGTGGTTGGCTTGAGAACATCCGGGCGAGTGATGACGGCCGGTTGTACGAACTGTATGGATTCCGGGCTCGGTGTGCAGCCGAGTCTGATGATTGTTTGAGTTTCTGCAGGTAGCCTGACCACGAAACGGTAGACGTGTGGCATCCATGTGCGAGTGACGTTTAGTGCCACTAAATTAACGAAGCCGGCTAAGTCTAGTATAGGTTTTTCTTTGTGAGGACGTAGTACCGACATAATCTGGTGACGCATCGACGTCACACCCCATTAAATGAACAACTTCATTTAAAACTTGAAGGTTTTGATCTAAAGTAGTAAAACTTGATGTAACTCCTTCCCTTGAACAAGATATTCAAAGTTAACAGGTTTTCAACTTATAGGTTGTTAAGGACAGAGCACTCTGTTTTCAGCTGAATCAAGGCTGAAGTTGATCAGAGGTTAGAGGTTGAGTTCTTTCGAGGTTAGGGTCATATGATACATTTATGGAAAGCTTTGGAAGAGCTTTACATCTCTTCTGTTGAGTTACAGAGATGTTTCATCCCTTAACCACTCGAAAAATGCAGTAGAGTTGAAACTGTCCAGAAAACAGGACAGAGTAAAGACTCTCTGTAGACTCTCTGTAAATTAAGCATAACTTTCTGTATAAAAATCCAAAAATAGAAAATGAGGTAGTTCTGGAAAGCTTATGAGATGGGTTACAACTTTGTAACAGAAAGTTTTGTCAGATTAGGAACAGAATTAACTGGAATTCTTGGATTGAATCAGTAACTAAAGCAGGAAGGTGCTGTCCAATTTTCTCCAGAAATTCTGTTAAATTTGACATCTCATAACTTTTGAACTAGGACAGATCTTAGGCCAAGTAAATACTTTCTGGAAATCTATTGACGTTAGCTGTAAGTTTGATGTTGAGCTCCAGAACTAGTTTCGCTTTTAACATGGCCTAAATCAGGTTGAAATGGAAACTGGTCAGGGCTGTCATGGGAACAGCAGATCGACAGTCAAATTTGTTTAAAATTTGAACTATGTTTCCAAGTTTTATGGGTTCAATGACATGTCTTATGTTATAACTCAATAGTTTAATGTTTAAATAAATATTGGACATTTCTCAAATATATTTTTACAGATGACAGCAGATAAGAAGTTGGAGAACGGATGGGTGATGTCCCACTGTTCTCACCGTAGCGGCTACCCGGAAGCATTGTGGCAAATGCTCCAATATTTCGGGTACAACCAAAGGCCGCAGTACTTCGCCAAGGAAGAAGGCGAAGAGGGGAACAAGACATGGACAATCCATGTCGAAGTCCCTGCAGGACCTACGCCACCCGGTTGGTTGTCATTCACTGTCACGGTGAGAGGAAGACAACCGGAAGGGATGTGGCAAATGGCAGCCCGTGACACTATGTCACGTTTCTGCCAACTACACGTGCAGGCTATGGAGGGCACTCCATACGCGCTTGTTCCGGTGGAGGGACGGGCTCAGCATGTGTGGGAAGAGAGGTACCGGGAGGCAACAGATCCGAGTTGTCCAAGGTACAACCCCGCGGAGGCAAATCTCAGCCTCCAGATGAGGGTGGGAAACGCTGTGATGGACAGCCAAGCTGTTCATACGGAGCGTCTCGCCACAAAGCTCAAGGAGAGTACGAGCCGTGGAGACCATTTCGAGAGTGCTCACAGCGCACTCTGCAATGTACTCCTTCTGACGATCAAGCGACTGAATGAACAACACAATCAGTTGCATCGTCTGAAGAAGGCAAAGAGGAAAAGCCGTGTCGACATCGCGGCGTTGCAAGAACTGGTACAGAATCTGACCCAGCAGAACGAGGAACTTACTCAAGAGCGGGACGACGCTATTGAGGAAGGGCAAGGCTGGGAAGAAGATTACAACCAGGCTATGGATGAGGTGCATGCTTTGCAGGACCTCGTACCTCCGGTATTGGGCATACCGGTGGTCTTGGGTCTTCCAGCAATGGGAGAACCCGGAATGGGAGAAGAGGTGGTAGATCCAGAGCCACCAGCAGAGGTACCGGAGGAGGACGACCCACAGGAGGTCGAGTTCTACTCCGAGTAGGGGGTTACGGTTGCCAAGTAGGGCAGCTAGGGTAGCGTAACCCAACTTTTGTAATTGGTGACATGTCGTGTAGACAGTAGCGTATGTATAGGTAGTGACGACATGAGCACGACTTCTCGGAGACCCAAGAATAATGTATCTTGTATAAAGTTTATGCTTTATCAATATATGTGAATGTTGTGCAAATTAATCATGTGTCACTTCAATACCTACTGTTGCTTATGGAATTTTAAGTAAGACATGTGCTAATTGCTGCTGTTTTGGGATTTCAGAATGACGCGTACTCGTGCCAACCCTGATGTTGGGGGTACTAACCAAGGGGAAGAGACCTCCCAACAGCCTCCCGAGGACTCCTCGGGACCACAGCAGCAGCAACAGCAACAGCAAACAACGCTACCGCCACTGCCAACGGTTACATTGGCCGACATCGTCGTGGCAATGGCGGGTTCACATCAGCAGCACACGGAGTTGCTGCAAACTCTAATTGCGAATATGTCTCGCCCAGAGAGACGTCAAGACCGTGAGGAGCGTCAACAGAGCTCCTACTCCGACTTCCTGGTGACTCATCCCCCGGTATTTTCAAGGGCGGATGAACCTCTTGACGCGGACAACTGGCTCCGCGCGATAGAGATGAAGTTCGGGCTGCTCCAGATAAGCGAGCAGCGCAAGACTCAGTTCGCGGTCCAGAAGCTCCAAGGATCCGCGAGCGCGTTGTGGACCAACTTCTGTGCTTCACAGCCCACCGACCGAGTGATGACCTGGACGAAGCTTCGGACGGCCTTCAGGGCCTATCATATACCACCAGGTCTGATGAAGAGGAAGACGCAGGAGTTCTTACACCTGCAACAAGGGAGCCGGAACGCGCTGGAATACTCCAGAGCGTTCAACGATCTCGCGCTCTACGCGTCGTATCACGCAGATACGGACGAGAAGTGGCGGGACCACTTTTACCAGGGGCTTAACCCGCTCCTGAAGGACAAGTTGGCGATGTTCAATCGCGGCAGCCTCAACGACATCATTGATGCTGCGATTGTTCAGGAGGACTCCGGCATGGAGTCAGCAGCGGCGGAGTGAAAGCGAAGCGCGCCGCAAAGCAGCGGAGAAGGAAGCGGTCCTTCTCAGAAGTTTCGGATGGTGAATCACCCACCATCAGGTCCACGCTGGCAGCCACCACAGCGGTCAATGCCGTTCCACAGTCGGCCGTACTCATCACCGGCATTCAGGCCGGCACTGCCAGTACCACCACCGCAACAACAACAGCAGCAGCGGACGATGCCGCGTGCGTATGCACCTCAGCAGCGCATGCCGGGCTTTAGTCCCTCGAGCACTACACAAGCAGCGGCCACATGTTACAAGTGTGGTCGTCCAGGACACTTCACGAGCAGTTGCCCGGAGAGGCAAGGCGGCGGAGTGGCACCACAGTTTCCGGGGAGGAATCAACCCCAGAACCCTACTAATGCGCGGCTGGCAAACCCTAGGCCCGGCACCGTCCACCAGCTTGCCATAGAGGACGTGCCAGAGGGCGAGCCAATCCTTGCGGGTATGTTCCAACTCCACCAGCATCCCGCTATAGTACTGTTTGATTCAGGCGCCACGCATAATTTTATTAGCCAAGCTTTCATTGCTAAACACAGCTTGCCAATACTACCCACCGATAGTCAATATTTAATTTGTTCACCGGGTGGGAAGATTTCAACAAGCGTAATGGTTTCTAAAGCACCATTATGCTTAGCGGGTAGAGTGTACCCCACGTCTCTCATTATCTTAGAGGGACAGATAGGCGATGTCATCCTAGGGATGTCGTGGTTAACCCGCCACGGCGCGGTTCTAGACACCGTCCTTCGAGTCATGCACTTAAACGCAGAGGTGCACGG
This sequence comes from Neostapfia colusana, assembly GCA_030760725.1. NCBI lineage: Eukaryota > Viridiplantae > Streptophyta > Magnoliopsida > Poales > Poaceae > Neostapfia > Neostapfia colusana. The sequence continues at coordinate 92,816,744 of JASWHV010000007.1, read as the reverse complement.
TTCTCACTCATTATTTCTGGACAGTCCAGAAATAAAACTTCCAAGTGTCTATCAAGCCACAACCATCAGATTGGAAGATATTCCAGTGGTCCGAGAGTTCTCTGACGTATTCCCGGATGATTTGCCGGGAATGCCACCCGATAGAGAGGTGGAGTTCAAGATTGAACTTGCACCGGGAACCATGCCAATATCCCGAAGGTCGTACAAGATGGCGCCAAAGGAGTTGGCTGAACTGAAGACTCAGCTCACGGACCTTCTGGAGAAGGGTTTTATTAGGCCGAGCTCCTCGCCATGGGGCTGTTCGGCATTATTTGTCAAGAAGAAGGATGAGACGTTGCGGCTTTGCGTGGACTATCGTCCATTAAATGCCGTAACCATCAAGAACAAGTACCCGTTGCCACGGATCGACATGTTGTTTGATTAGTTGGTCGAAGCAAAGATCTTTTCCAAAATGGACTTAAGATCCGGGTACCATCAGATTAAGATAAGGGCTGAGGATATTCCGAAGACGGCTTTCTCGACAAGGTACGGACTTTATGAGTACCTGGTCATGTCCTTCAGCCTCACCAATGCTCCAGCTCATTTCATGTACTTGATGAACTCGGTATTCATGCCGGATCTGGACAAGTTTGTCGTGGTCTTCATCGATGACATCCTGGTATATTCCAAGTCGGAGGAAGATCACAAGAAACATATGCGTATAGTCTTGCAACGGCTGCGGGATCACAAGTTATACGCAAAATTCAGCAAATGCGAGTTTTGGATATCGCAAGTGCCTTTCCTCGGGCATATCATCTCAGCGGAGGGTATCGCTGTGGACCCGAGCAAGATCACTCAAGTGCTGAATTGGAAATCCCCTAGAACTGTTCACGAGGTACGGAGTTTCCTCGGACTCGCGGGATATTATCGGAGGTTCATTCCGAACTTCTCAAAGATTGCCAAGCCAATGACAGAGCTGCTGAAGAAGGCTACCAAATATGTTTGGAGTCCAACATGTGAAGCAGCATTTAAGGCTTTAGTCAAGCACCTGACATCAGCACCGGTTTTGGCGCAGCCAGACACAACAAAACCGTTCGATGTGTACTGCGATGCATCCGGCATTGGGCTCGGATGTGTGCTGATGCAAGACCGAAGAGTGGTCGCGTATGGATCACGGCAGCTTAGAAACCATGAGCAAAACTATCCAACTCACAACTTGGAGCTCGCTGCCGTGGTACTTGCACTGAAGATGTGGAGGCACTACCTACTCGGTAACCTCGTACATTTATATACCGACCACAAAAGCCTCAAGTACATATTCACTCAGAAGGAGTTGAACATGAGGCAACGAAGATGGTTAGAATTGATAAAGGATTACGAAATAGAGATCCATTATCATCCGGGTAAGGCAAACGTAGTGGCAGATGAGCTGAGCCGCAAGTCACACGTCAACAATCTGACCATCACACTGTTGGAAGAGAGCGAACCGCCACTACATGTGATTCCACATGGAGCTCTCTACAACTTAGCTTTGATCCCCACCATCCGTGAAGAGATAGCGGCAGCCCAGAAGAATGACAAGGGCATGTCACATTTGCGGAGACGTGTAGACAGTGGGGAGCTGAAATGTTTCCGGAAGGACGGAGACGGCGTCCTATGGTTCAAGGACCGGATCGTCGTACCCCGAAACCTGGAGTTACGGAAGAAAATTTTTGATGAGGCTCACTTATCAAAATTTTCTATTCACCCCGGCAGCAACAAGATGTATCAAGAACTCAGAAGCAAGTTTTGGTGGACACGGATGAAGCGAGAGACTGCAAAATACGTGTCTGAGTGTGATACATATCGAAGGGTGAAGGCAGACCACATGCGGAAACCGGGACTGCTGCAACCACTGGGCATTCCTGCCTGGAAGTGGGAGGATGTGAGCATGGACTTCGTCGTCGGTTTACCCACCACCTTGCAGAAACATGATTCTGTGTGGGTGATCGTCGACCGGTTCACCAAAGTTGCCCATTTCATCCCGGTCAACACCAACTACAATGCCAAGAAGTACGCTGAACTGTACATCTCACGGATCCTATGCTTGTACGGCGTACCCCGTACTATCATATCGGATCGGGGCACTTTATTTGTGTCCCGTTTTTGGGAGCAGCTGCATGCTGCCTTGGGGACAAAGCTGATCCGTAGTTCAGCATACCACCCGCAGACGGATGGACAAACCGAGCGGGTAAATCAAATTTTAGAAGACATGCTACGAGCTTGCGCTATCAACCACGGCAAGAATTGGGATGATCACTTGCCGTTAGCCGAGTTCTCGTACAACAATGGGTACCAAGCCAGCATCAAGATGGCGCCCTACGAGGCGCTATACGGGCGGAAATGCCGCACACCATTGAACTAGTGTGAGTCTGGCGAAAGGGTTACCTTCGGGATTGACCTCGTCAACAACGCGGAAGAAAAGGTTCGACTGATTCAATCGAACCTAAAAGTCACTCAATCCCGTCAGAAACAGTATGCGGACTGGAGAAGGCGCCCATTACAGTTCGAAGTTGGAGATCACGTATATCTACGGGTGTCTCCAATGAAGGGCGTAAACAGATTTGGGGTGAGAGGAAAGTTGGCACCCCGATTCATCGGTCCATTCCAGATTACCGAAAGATGTGGATCAGTGGCATACCGGCTGAAATTACCAGAAGCACTTTCCGGTGTGCACGACGTCTTTCACATTTCCCAGCTGAGGAAGTGTCTTAAGCTATCAACTACCGTTCAGCTGGAGGATATTGAAGAACTGCAACCGGATCTCACCTATCGGGAGGAACCGGTGCAGATTATCGATGAAAAGGCCCGAACCACACGCAACCGTACGTTGTGGTTCTACAAGGTTCTATGGGGTAATCACTCCATGGACGAAGCGACATGGGAGAGCGAATAATTTCTTCGCGCTAACTACCCCGACTTTTTCACATCGCATATCCGGTAATTTTCCACCGTCCTCTCTCTCATTTTCACCTTATTATCTCGGGACGAGATTCTTTTAAGGGGGGAGGAATGTAAGGGCCTCAGTTTTTGACACAAAATTGAAGTGTTCATCACCAAACCACACACCTTATTTGAGGAAAGATGATGAACACAAATGAACAGCAAGTAACCACCATCAACATGCTCATTAGAGAACAAACTCACACATTGCAAAAGTGGTATTTCCCACATGTGATATAGGTGGGCTGGACATATGAAAACTCCTACACTTTGCTAAGGATGTCCATGCCAAGTTTCACCCAAATTCAAAACCTTTTTGAGGTCATTTTGGGTATAGTTAGAAAGAGGGCAGTTTGAAACCATATTCAAATTCAAACTGTTTTTATCCCATGAATTTAAAAGTGGGAGGCATATTCTTACTCAGCACATTTTTGTGAGCTCACACACCAATTTTCGCTCCATTTGGAGTTGATCTCGACATGAGCTAAGTGTGACAAATTCAAACTTTATTTGAATTCAAAACTGAACTTGTGCTGAAATTCACTCAAACCAAACCCAATTTGAATTCTACTCAATTCAAATGGCTCATGGGTGAATAATTTGAATTTCCAGGGGTAGTATGGGGTTCACTGTTTACAACAGTGATTAGGAGTAAATTTCAGAGGTTAAAATGGGGAGTGGGACCCACATGTCAGCCTCTACTTCAAATCAAACCGACTAAGACTTTTCTCACTCGGTTAAACGCGCCGCCGCTGTGATCGCCACCGAGGGAAGCCGCTGCACCAGCAGCTGCTTGCCCACGCGCAGGCATGAGGCGGTGCAGAGCCTTCTTAAGGCGCCCCCCCCCTCCTCGGCCGAAGAATCACCCGTTCTTCCCCCGCAAGAACTCAGCGCCGGCCGAAACTTTTCGCAGCTCGGAATCGATCGGAGAGCACCGATCACAGCTACCTCCGTTCCCTCCAGAGCCCCGGCAAGGTACTAGAGACCTTCCTCCGTCTTCCCCGCTGCTAGAATTCAGTTGAAACCGATTGATCTCGGCTGTGCCGAAAGTTCAATTCGGTGACTTAGAACCGCCGCACCTCGGGCTCCCGTGGACATCCCAACCAGGGCGTTGTCAAGCCCGAGCCAAGGCACCCTTGGACGCGCTGGTGACCGGTGCTGCTCACCCCAGAGCCACAGCCCGAGTGATTGCTCACCGGCGGCGAATTTCCAGTTTTCCCCTTTCGGTGTGCAGAACGACCTTCGGGTGCGATTCTGTCGAATTCGTTCTCTAGAAAGGATTAGAGGGCCTCAATCCGCTCTCACACAATCTAGACACGGTAATGCACAAGTTGCCTTCACAACCCTTGGCCGGAGAACCTCTGTACCCGGCGTAATTCGAGGTTTACCAATGGCGGAATAAACGGGAGGCATCAGGCGCACGGTGAGGACCTACTTCGGGCCTTCCCCGAGCTGCCTCAAGCTCATGTCGACCTTACCTGCGGTCCACTGATGCTTCCCGACCGGTTCCTCGAGTAGTTGAGGTGCTAGGGAAGTCAGCCGACATGGCCGAAGTCTTTCCAAGGTGGCGGCTCGTCGCCGACCATGCACCGGCCTATGTCATGAGTAGCTGACCCCAGAATCCTGTTCCCCGAGTGAAAGTAGGCAGGGGCGGCCAAAATCGTGAAGTTTGGAGCTGTACAGAAGCCGGCGGCGAGCTCTCCGGCGAGGTCCCTCGGCGGTGGAGCGCGGGCGTCGTGAGGTTGAAGAAACGGGTGGACCCCAGCTGTCAGCGGCCAGTATTTTGAATCGGGATCGGGCTGCGGCCGGGATCGGGTGTGCTGGCGCGCAAAATCCTTGTGGGCCGCGGTGTGCTGTCGCCTCGATGTGCGACGCGTGTCACCGGGGCCCACTCGCGAGTTTAAACTTTTCCCCGATTTTCAGATTTCCTTCAAACTTCAAATCCTCTTAACTTTTGCTAGAAAGCTCCAAATTGAGTGAACCAAATTTTGCTGGATTCAGCTCTCTGAGTACTTTCCAACAAATCAAGTTTCAACTTATGAAAACCCTTAATTCTCCAAAATTAATTCCTCAAAATTTAAACTGTTTAGAATTTTAACTGGAGAATCCTGTGGAGGAAAATCCTGAAATTTTGCTGGAATGTTCACCAAAATATCCCTGAACTACCATAAAAATTTCAGATCCATTTGAGCTCCTTTGATCCACCTAATGGTGTGATTAGTGAAACTGTTCCAGAGAAAATAGAAAATGTTCAGAAACATTTTCAGAATTTTCTCTGAAATTGTTTAGCTCATATCTTTAATTAGGAACCTTCAAATTAAGTGAGACCAATTCCATTAGAACCCTCTGAAAATCTAGTTTTCAGAAAGTCATAGTTTGTTTCATAAAAATCCTTAGAACACCCTAAAAGCCTTCAATTAAGGTCAAGTACATGATTAATTGTGAAGGGCTCAAATGAGCTTCACTGCAACTAAAACTTGACCAAATCTCTGTTTAGGTTGTAACCAAGCCCCAGTAGAAGTTTCACAATCATTGGGTCTTTCTAGCAAGGGTTATAGACTTCACAATTTCAAAATCAATACAAATGCATTTAAATTGATACACGTATTCCTTCTATCATGTAGTCGCTAAGGTCGAGGAGGAACCCGAAGTTCTAGACTTTGTTACTCCGGAGGAACAGCTAGCCTACGACCAAGAGCAGCAAGGCAAGCTCCGGTTTGCATTAACCTTTGTACAAAAATTTTATTGTTTTGAGCACATACCTGTTTACTTTATTCTTTACATTAGAGTCTTGTTTGGAAGCCCCACTGCATAGCCAAGAGAACCATGGGTTGGGTTTAGGATTGCAAACCCCGTTAGCTACTGCATTGCTAGGATAGAGTAGGATTCAGTACAAGTCGAGTAGTTGGAACTACTCGCGAGCATAGGCTAGAGGCACTCGACTTTGGTAGTGATAGCACATGAAACACATGGCAAGAAAATGAGACCGAGTGGAGGGTAAGGGCAGCAGGACTTTGGGGCCTGTGTGCTGTAGCTCCGCTTGTGTCGATTGAGGACCGAGCCGTGTGTGGGCCTGTTGAACAAGCTAGAACAGTATCGAAGACCTACCGGCTATATGGGAACCGGGAAACTGATGTAACTCGGTTAGCTGGGTATTGAGGCATTGCCCGTCGTTCAGAGGGTAGGTTGAGAGCTCGAGGTGTAAATCGGCTGGCGGCACCGAGATGTGCGTGCAAAGACCTCTTGGTCGGGACGATGGGACCGGTTCAATATTTGGCTGACGGGCGAAAGGTGGTTGCGTACGGCGTCCGTGATGGTTGTTGTAGGCAACATCGAGTACGGGCGTACGTGACGGGTTGTTTGGGTAACCCTGCAGGTGTAAATTGATTATAATCGCCGTCCCTCACGGTCAGTGAGTACCACTTGTTCACTGTACCGTGACGTAGAAAGAACAGGCTAGTTACATGTTAAAATGTTGCTGATTGAAAGATGGACTTGATTGTTAATGAATTGCTGTAGTTTAGAGCTAAGTAAATTTCATTTCAACTTTGGGCAAAGTACATAAGAGAAATGTGTTTCTTGTTTGATTGTGGCTCTCTCATGTGCCTTAGCGTAAGGTTCTCCACAACCTGCTGCTAAAACTTAAAAGTAAGGTTCTACTAATTAGGCGAGTCCTTTGCAAATGATTTTACCTCATGTACCCATCAACCCTCATGTAGAAGTTTCATGTTTAGGTGAGACGGGTCAGACTTGCTGAGCCTTCGTGCTCACTGCTTGTGTTTGAAGCTTTTGCAGGGTTCTATGAGGAAGGGATTCCCGAAGAGGAGACGGAACCCCAGGAGGGGAACCCCGTCAAGTGGGAGTCGTGCACGCCGCAGAGTTAGTGTGTGTGTGTGTGCTAGCAAGGACACGTTCAAGGGCTGAACGTGCACTTGATGCTTAGTCTACACTCGTGAGTGTAGACTGAACTTATTTTGTTGTAAACATGTTCATAAACTTGTTTATGTAAAAAAAAATCGCTTCCGCTTTGTACCTTTGACGTGTGTTATACGGTGCTGTGCAACGCAGCACTCCTCAGCGTGATCCTGGCTCGACAAGACCGTGGAGTCGTGTCAGCATTCAACTCTACATGAAAGTAACTTAAGACCTAAACATGTAATTTGCCAAAAGACTCGCCTACAAGTTCATACTTAACTTTCAGATTTTTAGCCATCACAGTAGTGACCTTGCGCCCAGCAACATTGGAACCCCACAATCAAACAAGAAAAGCTTCATTCCAATGTTACTTGTCCCAAGATGGAAATTAACTGTAGTTTGCTCTATCTCTACTTCAAACAGGGTTTCATGCACTTTACAATAATTATAGCAGCAATTAAAACTTTTCAAACTGTTCCCACACAACTTGCTTACTACGTCACAACACAGTGAGCAAGCGGTACTCAATAACCGCGAGAGACGGTGATTCGAATCAAACACTACCCAGATAACTCGACACATACGCTCGCCTCTGAAGACCCAAATCTGGCCTCCTTCATTGCGTCGTATGTGGCTACCTTTCGCAGGACACTCGACTGTAGAACCGGTCGCGGTGTCTCGGGCTCATAGGTCTAACGAGACGATGTGGTATGCCTCTACAATCTAGTGAACCCAGTACATCGGTTTCCTGGTTCCCATATAGCAGTAAGCATCCGGTACACAACTCAATACTTGCTCAGCGGGGCTGCACATGCTTCGGTCCTTAACCGACACAGGCAGAGCTACTCGACCAAGACCTCATCTTTTCGCTGCCTAACCATCCTGCCCGGTCTCATCTTTAGAAAAATAAACTTTAGTTTGCCTCTTTTAAATCATGCCCGTGTGATCCCGACTATAGCTCGCGAGTAGATTCCAACTACTCGACTTCTACCGGATGTCATGACCTAGTTAGCATGGCAACCTTCTACAGCAGGGACAAGTTTCTACCCTTGACTCCAGGGTTCATTTGGTCATGCATTTGAGTATAAAGCATCCTTGACCTAATGCACATACAAACTCTAAACAATAATTGTGAACAAAGTAAAAACTTTATAAATAACTTAAATGCAAACCAGAGCTTGCCTTGGTTTTGCAGGTGACTAAAGTCAGATGATTTATGAAGTTAGTTGCTAATGACTTGAAGCTTAATCCCTGCCCTTCTTGCTCCTTGATCCAAGCTTCACATCTCCTCCACTTTTTCACGTTTAATCACTACACGTTATAAATATGTATATATGTTTAATTGTAAAGCTTTTGCTAAAAACTTCTAAAGACAAGTTTAAAATTGGAACTCTGTTTAATAATTTAAAATGACACTGGTGCTAGTGGTTTGGGATTTGGGTTTAAACACTATGATCAAGTGATAAGTATTTTTCATCCCTTGTGTGTGTTGATCATCTAAGAGGTTAAACATAACAGTACTGATCCAGGGCTCCAATGGAGCTGAAATTTTTCATGTGAGTTCCTTGTCACAATAAAGTCATCTGGACCAAAATTTAGAATATTTCGATGAGTAGATCACTCAGAACAATTCCCTAAGCATTTAAGCAAAAAGGAATTAATTCTGAACAAAGTTACACTTTCATGCAAATTCAAGTGAACCACTATTTCAAACATATCTCAGGGAGCATGCATGAATTGTCCTAGGAATTTTGGAGCTAGGAACTGCCCAGAACTGAATTTCCAAGTTCTGGAAATTCTCTGAAAGTGTTTCTGTATTCATTTGAACATAGAAACTTGAAATCAGAATTTTTCTAACTAAATTAACTTCAAATGAGCTGAAACTTTTACAGGAGTTCACTAGTATCCTAAAGAATATTTTTGCAAATTTTGAGGACTTTTGGATGAACTAAACTCCCTCTAAAATTCTTTTTCTGAAAAGATTTAAAGAATTTTCCAGAATTAAATAATGAATTTCATGCAAATTGGCTTGCATATTTGGATAGATTGTTTCAATATGAATCCAAATCAATTTGAATCACTAAATTTGGAGCTTTCTAACAAAAGTTATGAGGTTCTAAAGTTTGGGGAATTTCTGAAATTCAAATTAACCGGGAAAAGTTTAAATCCTGCGCATGGGTCTAGGGGACCACGTGTCACTCACCGGGATAAGCCACACGGGGCCATTGAACTCTTCCCGCGCAGCCACAATGGATCCCAGAGCCGCAGCAGATCAGCAATTTAAATTTCTGTCGCTGACACGGGGGACCCGCCCGGTCTTCTTCCTCCTCGTGCTGTCTCCGCTCCAGCGCTGCCCCCTTGCCGGAACTCCACCAGAGCTCGCCGGACCCAGCTTCCCAGCCGATTCTCAGCCCGATACTCGCCGCCTGGGGGTTTCCAGCTACGAGGAAGCTATTGGTGCGGTGCTCTCGGGCTGCCGGTGGCCGGAAGTAGGCAGGCGACGTGCGGCGGCATTCGGTGAAGTTCGGCTCCATCGCCCGGCCCTTATAGCCTGGCAAAGGCTCGACCGAACCGCTCAAAAGAACCAGTGGAGGATGAGATAGCTCGGCATGGCCTTAACATGGCTCGGAAACGGCGGCAATTCGGTTGTCACCGTGCGCCCGTGGAGTACCGCCATAGACGTGCTCGACAAAGCTAGAAATTGTGTTGTCTACGTGTGTTTCCGAGCTAGGGTTGTGAAGAGAAAACGATCGCCATCGAGTCTAGATCATTTGTGCACAGCTTAGTGAACTAGGGACTAGAATCAAGAGGGAATTTTGATGTTTCATACCGAGATGTCTGTGGAGGTGCACCGGAAGAAAAACGCCAAATTCGCGCACGACGATTCACGGCTGGAACTGAGGTTTGGGGAGAAGCAACATGAAGTCCCGGCGCGTCCCGGGGAGTGCTCGCTCCGCTGTGAAAAGCCTCAGTACGAGCTGTCCACTGTGACCCAAGTTGAACTTTCGCCGGAAAGCTTTGGGTCTTCGCACCAATTGCTGATTTGAGCGGACCACGAGCTCGGAGCGTCGAGGTTGTGGGGATAGCGTGGTAGAGCACACAAGGGCGCTGCTTTTCTGTGTGACAAGTGCGAGCAACCGAGGCTCGGTGGAGGGCCGGTGATCGGAAGAAGCAGAGGCGGCTGTGAGCGACCCTTTTCTGTTCTTGCGCGAGGGAACCACCGAGAGGCACGAGCGAGGTAAGCAAAGTCGTGTGTGGCTTTGGCGTGGAAGATAAGAGCCGGGAAAAACCACGTCAGGAGCAGGAGGTGGCGTCCACGGGGTCTCGGCTGCAGCTCGGTGGCGCCCGCAGCCAATTCGGTGGGTTTGAGTGCAACCGATCAACAAAGACATTGGGTGCAAGTTTTCTCCCTTACAATGACAATTGGGCCCCAATGCTCTTCCCTCAAATATCTCCAATTTTTGGCACAGTGCAAACTTCAGCCATGAGGATTTCAGATTCAAATGCCATTTGGCAAACTGATAAGTTTTACCTCAGTTTCAAACTTGAATTTAAATTTCAATGAAATTCACAAGTCTCTTTGATATACAGATCAAAGCACCTCCAAATTTTCTCAAAATTTGCCTTCCTCACAATTTGGACCTGAGGAATTCAATTATGGATTCAAACTTTTAATTTGGTGGATGCCAAGGGGAGGTTTACAACCACAGTTTGCATCCTTCATTTAAACATGACCACCTTTGCATTTAAATGATCATTTGAGTTCAAAGGGAACTTGAATGCGTGTTCCTGCTCATGACCATCTTCACATGTTTAGAAAAGTTTTTGCAAGTCCCATTTCTTGGATTTAAACTCAACTTTATTCATCACTAAAGTTTTCCATTTACAAGTTTTGGGACTTTTACAGTTTCATGCAATGGATGCTAAAGGGAATATGATCGCCGGCTAGTCCAGATTCTATGTGCAAATTTTGACAACCTAAGAAGGACTGGAGAGGGGGAATTTGAAGATTCCATACCGGATGTTCGGTTTGCACCCGCCGGAGCAAAATCCCGAAATTCACCGTCGATGCTTCACAGTTGGGCTTGAGCTTTGGGTGAGAGCAGCACGGCGGCCGTGCGCTTCCGTTGCCGCCCTTGCTCATCCGTGAAAACCACTGTGGTGGTCTGTCCACGTGAAGCCGATCGCCGGCTTGAGTTAGGTCGCGGCGGGTGATGTTGATCAACGGAAGAGGAGGCCGTAGCTTGCTAGTTTCTGGGTCGGGTAGGTGAGCAATGGCCGTGGGGTGCTGCTTAGCAGCTCTGAGGGGAGTGGGCGCGGTTGCTTCTGCCGGTTTCCCGATCAAGCCGAGAAGCGGAGGGGAGAGGAGCCTCTGTTTGTGCCCTCGCGAGGAGAAGAAAGCAAATGAGCTTTGCTTCGGTCAGAGAGGAGTAGATCACGTTGAGCACAAAGGAAACCATTCACACGGTGCAAGCAACCGGAAGAGGGGAGCAGGAGTGGCGCGGCAGCATCCTCGGTGGCGCCCGGGTGAGCCCTCGGTGGGTTCGAGTGAAACAGAGGCAGAATACTCGGTTGCTTTGTGTGCAAGTTTCAATCACCACCTCAATGACATGTGGGTCCCCTACTGCTCTCCTCTCCAAAAGATCTCCTCAAGATAATCCTCCCAAATTCCCAAAATTCCGAGTTTGAAAAGTTGGTTAGAATTTGAATTTGCCAATTTCAGTTTGGATTTGAATAGCAAATTTCAATTTGGTTGGAAGTTGAAAATGCTTCCAAATAATTCCTTTTTGAGCCCATCCTTCAATGGCAAGTTTGTCATCCCACTTTTTCCATAATTTCCAAACTATATGGCTGCATGAGTATTCAAAGTTTTGGCCACCATTTGTGTGAACTTTGAATTTTAAACCTGATTTTTAAACTTTCATGCAAAGAGGTATCTAAATCCTTATTTGGTTTAACACCTTCAAAGAAAAATGTGAGCCTCATTTTGAATGGTCATCCATGTATCACTTTGCATGAAGAAAAGTTTTAGCAAGTCCCATTTTTCATGCCTTTGCCACATGTATGAATCCAAAACTCGGTTTTTATTCATATACATTTTTGGGACTTTTACAGAAATATCATAACTCCTGATGCAGGATTGATATGAAGGCAAATAAATACTTGTTGGAAATATATTGAAGTTACCTATAACTTTAATATTCACCTTGAGACATGAAACTGCCATTTTCATAATCAAATTCTGGGGTTAAGGACAAATGGTCATTCTGAACAGAGAATTGTTCATTGCCCATGTAACTTGAGACTTGTTGTGGACATGAAGGTTTTTATACTTCTCTCAGTTCCAGGACATAGTAATTAGTTACCTTTCATCATTCCTTGCTGTTGATTTAAGTGTTTGACAAACTTGAACAATCATTGGTTATATTTTGGAATTGTCAAAAACCTTGTTTCCTTCATGTATGCTGCAATGTTGGTGTGATGCTTTTGCGGTTAATAATGTTGAGTTCAAGTTGAGTACAATCTTGGATATTGACCGTAAATTGCTCGCTCTTGCAGTATGGATCATACTCATCCCGGGTGTGAGGTTGGTGGTTCCAGCCGGGATGAAAATGATTCGTCGCAGCGACGATCACCGCCATCATCAACCGGACTGACGGAGGTGTTGGGAAAAATGGCTGTCTCTTGAGATGTTGGTGCAGCAAGGCATCCGACAGGATATCTCACAGCAAAACCCCACACTGAATACTATTCTTGTACAACAACGGCTATCAGACGAGTATCAAGATGGCACTGTATGAGGCTCTCTACGGCTGGAGATGTCGCACACCGCTGAACTGGTGCGATTCCGGTGAAAGGGTGACATTCGGGATTGACCTTGTCAGTGACGGCGAAGAATGGGTTCGGGTCATACAAGCAAATTTAAAGGCTGGTCAATCTCGACAGAAGAGCTATGCAGACCAGCGACGTCGACCGCTGAATGTCAACGTTGGAGAGTACGTATATCTTCGAGTATCTCCAATGAAGGTAGTTCATCGATTCAGCGTAAAAGGGAAGCTCGCTCCCCGGTTTATCGGTCCATTCGCCATCACAGAGAAATGTGGACCCGTAGCCTACCTGCTTGAGCTACTGACAAATCTCGCTGGGGTGCATGACATATTTCATGTGTCCCAACTTCGAAAATGTCTCAAGAATACCACTGCTGTCTGCACTGAGGATCTCGAGACATTGCAACCGGATCTTTCTTATACCGAGCATCCAATCCGGATTATTGATGAAAAGTCTCGGTTGACAAGGAATCGAACGCTCCTATTTTATAAGGTGCTATGGAGTAATCATACCGCGGAGGAAGCAACATAGGACAGTGAAGAATACCTCCATTCGAACTATCCGGACTTGCTGTCCGCTCATATACGGTAATTCATTCTCTACCACTTTATCTCTTCTTTGGAATCTCGGGACGAGATTCTTTTTAAGGGGGGAGGGATGTGAAATCCCAAAAATTCTAGCAAGTTGATCTGCAAGTCACACCGAGAAAATGAGAGGGAATTTAAACTTTTGAATTTAATGGTGTGAGCTCCAAGTCTAAGCTTGAACTTGCAAAAATTTCCGAACACGGAGATCTAAAGCTACAAATTGGTTCTCCACTCATCCAATAATAGCCCGGCAAATTTTCAGAGCATTTGGAAAGGATTTCCTATTTGTTGGAATTAAAACGGGAGAAAAATCAAATTTGAATTTAAATTTCAGTTTTGAATTCCAACTTCACCAAAATCCAAATTCGAGTACACCATTGTGTTCCTCATATTCCTTTTGGCCTATCCTCCAAGTTTGATCAAATTTGGAGCTCGTTGTCTATTTTAAATGGAATTGGGGGATAAGGGGGAGAGGTGGACCCCACATGTCATACGGAGGAGGCTTCAACCGACTTTGTTGTTACCGGGCGCGCGCCACCTCCCGGCCTCCGGCGCCACCTCCTGCTCCCGTGCCCGAGAAAAGAAGCCACCACAACCCCTCGTGCTAAGCCGTGGAAACGTCGGCTGAAGTGATCAACGCGTGCTTGTCCATGTGAACCCTTTCCTCTCGCGCCCTCCACAGTCCTCGCACAGCCGAAGAACAGCTACCGGCCGACGCTCTCGGTTCCCCGGCGACTGCCCGCTAGAGGCTTCATCGTGGCTGACGGTCTACATGAAAAAGGTCCGCCACAAGGTGCTAAACATGACCGTGCCACTCTATCCTCTTCTCATGCACCACCGGTGGAGAATTCCTCTAATTACTGCATCGGTAGTCATTGAACCGAGCCGCACCAAAACCCGAAATTTGTCGTAATCAATCCACTATCACGTGTGCCGAGCTACAAACATGATCTAGACACTCCCACGCTCCTCTAGGACCAAGAATCATCGAATTTCATCGAGTTTTGGCACTGTTCTTCGAGAATTTTGAGCTGGCACCGATTTTGCCCCTAGGTTGCCGATGAGCCCCTATTTACAGCCACTTTTGAGCTGATTTGAGCTCATGCCGGTGATGAGGGATCATCCACGGTGCTCTAGGAAGAAAAATCAAAGAATTTGAGCCCTCCTAGCATGAGTGCGACGCCGCCGAAGTCGATCCGCCGCCACTCGTCGCCGACCCATTTCCGGTGGTCGGGGGGCTCGGCCGACCCTGGGGATGAGTTGCCCGTGGTCCAAAAGGGGGAGGCGGCGAGTTTGGGTGCAAGGGAAGGCCGGAAGGCAGTTTTCGCAGCCTCACCGGAGTCACCGCCGCGTGCCGCCACCCCAGCTGCTGCTGGTGTGAGGTTGAAGAAAAGGGGTGGCCCCCACCGGCAGCAGTTGAATTTTTCCAATTTCGGTTCAGATTTTCCTCCAACTTCATTTGCTCATAACTTTTGATAGGAACCTCTAAAAATTATGAAATAAATTCAATTGGATTCATCTCAGTGAGTACTATCTACAGGTGCATCACAAATTTTATGAAAATCCCTAGATTTGGCTCATTAATTTAATTAAGTAAAATTTTGTAGGAATTTTTACAGGAGTTCTGTTCATTGGAAAATTCCCAAATTTGAGAAGGACATTCTTCCAAAAATCTTAGAACTCCAGTAAAGATTTCAGAGGCATTGGACTCCATTTGCGTGGCCAAATGTGGTTTCAATTCTTTTTGTCTCTGAAAAATAGGAAAAATAACAGAGACCTTTTTCAGAGATTTTCTCCCAACTTGTAAAATTTATATCTCCGTGTAGAAAGCTCCAAAAATGGTGAAACCAAGTCCTATGGACTCATGAGACTCCCAAGTTTCTGAAAAACCAAATTTGGAGCATGACAAGACCCTATAATTGCCATAGGAATTCAGAGAATCCAAATAGTTAAGAAAATTCTTTGGGCCACCTCTTACATCAACTTTGTCTGAACTTTTGCAAGCCGTACCTATGTATGATCTATGGACCACTATAAAAATTTCAGAGCAAGTTGAGATCATATTCTCCAGTTTCTGCTAAATTCTTTCCAAATGTCTCCTTATGTCCATTAAATAGTTCTTTGCACTTTAGTTCGAAAAACCTCCAATGCCGAAAATGATTATTTCTCTGTTCCAGCACATAGACAAAACCAAATCTCGATTCTTAGTTGATCTAAACTATTCTTAAGTTATAACACACATTTGTTTTATAATTCATTTACTCGCAATATAAAACTATGCATATTCATGTCGGTAGGAAACATGACGAAGGAGTTCGACGAAGAACTCGACTCGGAGCAGCAAGTTGAAGCTTTAACCATCGACAAGACACTGACTTAAAAGTAGAAATAAACCTGCAGCAACATAAGGCAAGCCCCATTTTGCATTTTACAGCTTTTTAGTTACATTTTACTTTGTATCACTTTTATTGGTCTAGTATGTGTATTGTGCATTAGGTCAAGGTGATTGATACTCCGAATGCATGACCCACAAACCCTTGTAGTTACAGGGTACAACAGGTTACCTTTTTGTAGTTTTCTGCTAGGCTTAAGTTGCATAGGAACCGGTACAAGTTGGGTAGTTGGAAGCTACTCACGAGGTTAGGATTTTGGTTCAGCGGGATATGATTCTAGAGAATGGATAACTGGAATGGAAAATGAGACCGGGCAGAGAGTAGGAGCAGCAGGACGTTAGGTCTGTGTTGCCGTTGCTCTGTTTGTGTCGGTTAAGGACCGATGCGTATGCCACCATGCTGAGCAAGTTTGAACAGTACTGGATGCATACTGGAATTATGGGGTCCAGGAAACCGATGTAACTCGGGTACTCTCTTGTCGAAACTTATACGTATGTCCTTTAGGGTTTGGTGTCAGAGGTGTAAACCCACTAGCGGAGCAACTTCGACGTGTTCCGGGTAGTGGCCCTTCTGATGGGTCAGCAGAATTGGTTCGGCATTGGAGTGACGAGTGAAAAGTTGCTGCATACAACGTAAGAAAGAGCTCTTGTGTGAGTCTTTCGAGGCGGGTGTATGTGTCGTGAGTACAACATGTTCACCAAGTTGTGACATAGTAATTATTTCCAGATGAAGTGAGATGAATCGTTGCTGATGTGAAGTTCTTAAATTCATTGTATTGCTTACCATGTATGCTATAGTTGTAGAGCTCACTAAGTTTATATTCCACTCTGGGCATCACCACATCGGAGGAAAGTGTTTCTTGTTTGATTGTGGACTTCCGATGTGATTTCTGCCTAAGGCATAATAATCTGCTGCTATTAAACTGAAAGTAAGGATTAACATGTAGGCGCGTCTTTATTGCATCATACTTTTCCTATGTTATTAATCCCTGCATGTAGAGTTTCATGGTTTAGGAGTGTCGGTTAAGTCTTGCTGAGCCATGGTGCTCACGGTTGCATTATTAGTGTTTTGCAGGTTATAAAATTTGCTATGAAGATGGTTGTTCGGTGAGCCATCAGAGACTCACCGGAAACCCTGCTGCTGCACTCATTTTTGTGGAAGCTAGTAAGAAGCGTCCGCGGGCTGGACGTCTTTTCTTTTGCATAGTTAGGACCGAGAGTAAGTGTGTATGTATATTCCGCTGCATGTACCCTCATGGTACAGTATTTTATAAATGACCCTATGTTGATAAATAAAAGACTTTGTACGTTTATGGTTCTTTTCGTGTATGCTGTTGGGTGCCACATCGCACGGCACCACCCAATGTGTATCCTGGAGTGTGGATCCCGGAAGTGGTTCCCCACATGGTAGGCCTCCGCCATTTCTTGATCTTCGCTGTCTAAAAACAGCGCGTGCTGTCCGTGAATCGGCGAGTCAATCTGAACAGTCCGGTTATCGATATTGAGAACGGCACCATCACGATTTAACCAAGACATCCCCAATATTACGTCTATATTATGCCCATCCAACATAATCAGTGATGTTGGGTATATGTTTCCTCCCAAACACAAAGCTGCTCGGTACACAATCTGATTAGCAGAGATATTTTCTCCCGGTGAACGTTTAAGATAACTCGTTGTGGGAGTATTTGGTGGATAATTGGTGCTGATCCACACATGATTTGCTCATAAAATTGTGGGTAGCACCGGAATCAAAAAGTATCAGCATGGGTACATCTTTAAGAGTGAACATGCCCACTAACACCGGTGCTCCCTCCGGGACATCCTTAATCATAAGATGTTGCACATTCCCGGATTGCAATGCTGTTATATTGACTTGAACATGTGGCGGCATACCACCTTATGATGATGGTTGTCCGCTGTTCAACATCTTCTCCCGGCATTCTTGCATAAAATGCCCAAAACGGTGGCAATAAAAACACGGATATTTCCCCAGTTCTTCGCCGACTTGGGGTTGAGAAGTTGATGTACTTGGCTGCAGCAATGATGCACCAGAAGTCATTCGTTGCTGTGGCAATGGTGTTGCTTCAAGACATGATTCTTGAGCAGGAAATATGGGATATGTTGATCTTACTGGTGACTGCCATATTTCATCGGATAGTGTGTGATACACGAAACGGTATTTACGAGGAACAACTGGTGTGTCTTCTTGCACATCATCCCGCTCCCTCTTCTCTGCTTGACACTCAAGTGTCGCCTGTTCTTGCAGCAGGGTAGCACTGATCAACTCGGTGTAATTGCCTTGATTGAACAAAGCCAATCTATCTTTTAATATGGCACTCAGGCCATTGAAAAAATAGTCACACCTTGCAGCTTCGCTCGTCACATAGTCGGGAGCATATTGTTCCAAAAGGTTAAACCATTTGACATAATCGACGACATTCATGTCCCCCTGTTTCAATTTCCTGAATTCTTGCTGCTGGACCTTGATAAAACCCGTAGGAATATGACGAGCACGGAATGCTTCACGAAATTCTGTCCATTCCACTTGATGGCCTTCCGGAATGGTGGCGAGATAAGCGACCCACCAATTTCCGGCGGCTCCATGGAGCTGTTGAGCTGCAAATGAAGTCTTCTGATAATTATCGCACTCGAACACTCCAAACTTGGACTCCATAATCTGAAGCCACTGATCAGCTTCCACTGGTTCGTTAGCTTCCGTGAAAATTGGTGGTTGAGTCACCAAGAAGTCCAAATAGGCGTTCCGAGGTGGAACGACCTGTTGTGTTCGTTGGAGCATGCCTTGTTGCACCAAGGCTTGGATTAGTCTTGTGTTCTCTTGATTCGACTCGACCATCTGAGCCATGAAATCCGCCCATACTGTTGATGGCGGTGCCCGTGGTGGAGTCGAGTCATCGCCATCTCAGCGAGAACCTTCAGCCCTACTCAGAGAATGAGTACGCACCATACTGCAAAAAGATAATTTTTAGGGGAGTCAAAACTTGATCTCAGCAGTATGTGAAAGTATATAGAGCATGAACATGCTAAAACTTATGAAACCATAACAAAATTTCATGTTTACACATCTTCCAAAAGCCAACATAATCAGACCCCTATTTTGTATAGAACAGACCTTTCTGCACTTAAACCCGATTTGATCTGGTTACCAGCATTTTCATAACTCAAGTTGAATACCAAAGTTAACGTTAACTTCAGTATCTTTTCAACGAGTACTCATATGTCCTAGATCATTTCTGGATCAAAAGTTACGATTGCTCAAAGTTGACAGAATTTCTGGATAAAATTTGCCAGCATCTCCTCTGTATGTGGCTGTTTTTATCACAGTTGTACATAAAAATGGAGTACAAATCTGAACAAACTCCGAACTACAAAATTGTTGAAAATTTCATAACAATTCCAATGGTTTATCATATTAGCCCTTGGGATTTTTCTACAGAAAGTTATGGCTAATTTACAGAAACATCCAGAGAAGTTTGCAGCTGCCCTGGTTTCTGAACAGTTTGCATTCAACTGGACATTAAACCAATTTGGCGTCTGATTTTGCTCTGGAGGTCTACAGGAACTTTATATAGCACCTAAAAATCTTTCCAGAACTGTATCATACACCTCCATTGGGTCAATCTACTCAGACTTATTCTCTGTTAAATCCAGGAAAAAGTTCTGCCAGAACAGAGTACTGTGTTTTTGGATCAAATGAAGCCTAGCAAGTCTCTTCCTTGAAGCTTAGTTCAAATGAAGAGCTCAGTAACTAACATGTGCTTTCCAACTTCCATTTTTTTAAAAGTTAGTCATGAATGATTTCTTCATAGGAAAGAAGACTATCAAGTATAGTACGGTGGCGATGCACTGTAAGACATATGACGGTACTATGTTACCTTACAAAAGAAAATCCTAACCAGCTTATACCAGCATATACGTACTCTTAGGTGGCACTAAGACGGTCGCTCACAAACGTGTTCTACTTGTACTATAATTTTCGTGGTTAGTACCTGCATAATTCACACTCAATCATCAGATTCGGCTGCACACTGAACCCGGTCCAAATACAGTTCATACACCCGTCCGTCATCACTCGCACGGGTGTTCTCAAGCCAAACACGCCTTGAGCTACGCGTTCACATTGCTAACCACGTGACGGGGTCTCCCATACTTTCCCGTAGCACGCCAGGGAAGGGCGTTGCTCAAATACCCCAAATGACATGAAGAGTCGTAGAGGATACCCAAGCTGGCCGGGTTACCTGCCACCCGTGAGGCTCCACCCTTCAGCTTGTGCGCACTGGTGGACAGCACTTACATGCACCCCCAAGACATGAAAAGTCCCAAGATTCATGATTTTACGACATAGACAAATAGGTTAGGTTGCCACCTTCGTAATATGCTAATATAGTAGTCCTTATGTGGGCCTAGTACCGTTACCTCACCGTATCCTAAGTTTTTAACGTAATATGATCCTCAATCCGTGCGCTATTCCCAACGCAGCTCTGATACCACGCTGTTGAGAGCGGCCCGGAGCACCCGTTCACTCATGGGGCCGTGCCGCTCGCATGAGGACCGCGTCGGGTGGTGCCGTGCGATGCGGCACCCAACAGCTCACGGGTCGAGGACAACATCATATTACACAAAGCGTTATGCGGAAGCGTAAAAAGAGTGCTTTACAAATACTTAACTCAAATATTACTACAGCGGAAGACTACAACTCTCACAACTCATTTGTAGCTTAGCATCAAAGAAACAGTCCAGCCCGCGGACGTTTATTACTAGCAACACGAAGAACAAACCACAGCAGCGAGAATGCTCCTGAGTAACCACTCGGATGTTTCCGAGTCTCATCAGCATCCCTTCTCATAACATAAAGTCAATACCTGCAAAACAACTTGGATAGCATCCGTGAGCAAAACGCTCAGCAAGACTTAACAGTCAACCCTAGTCATGAAACTCTACATGAGGGTATAACATACAGTGGGATAGCATAATGCATAAAGAACTCGCCTAAAAGTGAATCCTTACTTTCAGGTATTATATGCAGCAAATTAAAAGTAACCTTGGGCACGCCACATCGGGAGTCCACAATCAAACAAGAAACGCTTTCCCCCTATGTTAATTGCTTACGGTGGAAATGAATCGAGTGTGCTCTAACTATACATAAAAGATCCATCACAAAGCTAGTATGAAACTTCAAACCATAATGATTAGTTCCTTTCTCGTGCAAGTTCTTACTATGTCACGACTGTGAGAACAAGTATGCTCGGTCCTTTTCCGCGAGCGACGGTGATTCAAATCAATAACACCCAGACTACATGACACGTACGCCCGTACTCGATGTTGCCTACAGCAACCATCATTGATGTCGTACGTGGCAGCCTTCCCCCCATTTCACCCACGTTGAATCGATCAAATCGCCCTGTACAGTAGCCACTCTCATGGTGCACCTACCGACATGAGATGTCATGAGAATATTACCCACATACTGCACACCGGCCCTCTTGCCTGATGTGACCCGAAAAGGCTCAACGCAAGCTTCCCGAGGTACATCGGTTTAATGGGTCCCATATTGCCAGCATGAGTCCGGTACACAACTCAAACTGGCTCAACAGGGCCGCATACGGATTGGTCCTTGACCGACACGGACAGGTCTATAGCACCCAGGCCCCTATGTCCTGCTGCCCGTACAACCTACTGGTCTCAACTTTAACTTCGTAATAATTTTCTGAACCAATCCCGTATGCCCCTGTTGTTCCTGATCATGCGAGTAGCATCTCACCACTCGACTTCTACCAAACCTTACTTAAGCATGGCAGTTCTGCACGATGAAAAGACACCTACCCAATACTCCATGGGTTCATTTGGTCATGCAATAGGAGTATCAAAGGAACTAGACCTAATACACATTTCATATCTTAACCGAAAGAGTGAATACAAAGTAAAAACTTCAAAGCTGTTAAATACAAACTGGAGCTTGCCTGTTTTGCAAGGTAGTAGTGTATATAAGCAGTTAGTGATCCCTGCTGATCAATCCCTTGATCCTCCGCAGTCTGATCTAACTTCAATGAATCACTCCATCGAATCCCCTTCGTTGTGAATCCTATCGACATGTATATGCACAAATTTTACAATGCAATTCAAAGAGTTAAAGACTTGATTTCTTAAGAACAGAGGCTGTGTGGAAATTCCATGAATGGCTTGGTTTGCTTCTGTTGTGCAGATAAACATGAATGAATAAATTTGTCTTAGTGTTTTAGTTTTACACTAACTAACTTTCCTAATGAACATAAGAGATGAGCTGAAAAGATTTGAATGCAACTGAAGAACAAGAACTCCAATGGCTTTGAAACTTTTACAGCATGTTCTATACTACCTAGGGATTTAGATCGCCAAATTGCAGCAAAAGTGAGAAGAATATGTGTCTACCATAATTCCCACAAGAGTCTTATGTATTTTCCCACATACATAAGCATGGTAGAACAAGGACAGGGAGTTCTAAGTCTCAACTTGAGCTGATAATTTACATGTGAGTTCATGGTCATATGAAAGTAATTTGATCCAAAATTTAGACCTTTTACTTGAGTAGTTCTCCAGAACAATTCCTAAAGCATTTCTACTCAAAAGAATTAATTCTGAAGTACTGTGCATTTTCATGCTCAATCAAGTGAACTACGATTTCAAGTATGACTCAGAGAGCTTGTCTGAATTTTCTCATGATTTTTTGGAGCTATGATTTGCCTAGAATGGATTCCACAAGTGGGCGACATTTTCTGAAAATGTTTCTGGACCCTTATGAACACAGCAGTTTATATTTAGCAAATTCCTACTCAAATCATTTTAAAATGAGCTGAAAATATGCTAGAAGGTCAACAATATCCTAAAGAATATTATGGCAAAATTTGAGGATTTTTGTATGAACCAAAACTCCCTCAATAATTCTTTTTCAGAAAACCTTCAAATGCTTTTTCCAGAATTTATTATTGACTTCCATACAAATTGGGGTTCATATTTGGATAGATATTGACAAAATGAATCCAACCCAATTTTAATCACTCAATTTGGATATTCCTACACAAAGATATGATTTCCCAAAGTTGGAACACAATTTGGAATTGTTTTTTGTGAGAGCTCTGATGCCATGTGAAACGGCTCAGATACCACGCTGAGACGGCCCCACGGGACCTCGTCGGGTGGTGCCGTGTTATGCGGCACCCAACAGCACACGGGTCGATGAACATACATCATATTACATAAATAGTTTGCGGAAGCGTACAAGAATGTTTTACAAATAAGTATATCAGAGTAAACTACAGCGGAAGACTATCACTCTCACGACTCATATCTAAACTAGCAACAAAGAAACGGTCCAGCCCGCGGACGTTTCTTACTAGCAACACGAAGACAATCTGCAGCGGCGAGGATGCTCTTAGAGTAAGCACTCGGAGGTTCCCGAGTCTCATCGGCACCCCTTCTCATAATCAGCGAGTCAATTACCTGCAAAACATCTCGGGTAGCATCCGTGAGCATAACGCTCAGCAAGACTTAACCGTCACCCTAAACATGAAACTCTAAGTGAGGTTATGAACCTAACATAGGATGGCATAAGCATAATTAACTCGCCTAAAAGTGAATCCTTACTTTCAAGTATTAATTGCAGCATTTTAAGTAACCCTGGGCACGCTACATCGGGAGTCCACAATCAAACAAGAAACGTTTTCCCCCGATGTAAATTGCTCATGGCATAAAAGAATCGAGTTTGCACTAGCCTATTCATCGAGATCCAATACAACACTAGTATACTACTTCACATCAATATGATTAGTTCCTTTCTCATGCAAGTTCTTACTACGTCACGACTGTGAACAAGTATGCTCGGTCCATTCCGCGAGCGACGGTGATTCGAATCAATAACACCCGGACTACACGACACGTACGCCCGTACTCGACGTTGCCTACAACAACCATCACTGACGTCGTACGTGGCAGCCTTTCCCCCGTTTCACCCCCGCTGAATCGATCAAGTCGTCCCGTACAGTAGCTACTCTCATGGTGCACCTTCCGACGTGAGATGTAATGAGAATATTCCCCACATACTGCACACCGGCCGTCCGCCTGAGGCGACCCGAAAAGTCCCAACGACGGCTTCCCGAGGTACATCGGTTTACTGGGTCCCATATAGCCAGCATGAGTCCGGTACACAACTCAAACTTGTTCAACAGGGCCGCATACGGATCGGTCCTTGACCGACACGGACAGGTCTACAGCACCCAGGCCCCTATGTCCTGCTGCTCCTACAACCTTCCGGTCTCAACTTTTAACTTGCTAATTCAATTACGAACCAATCCCGTATGCCCCTGTTGTCCCTAAATCTGCGAGTAGCATCTCACCACTCGACTTCTATCGAACCGTACTTAAGCATGGCAGTTCTACACGGTGAAAGACACCTACCCAATACTCCATGGGTCATTTGGCTATGCAAGAGGAGTATCAAACACTAGACCTAATGCACAGTTCAAATCTTAACCAAAGGTGAATACAAAATAAAAACTTAACAGCTGTTAAATGCAAACCGGAGCTTGCCTGTTTTCCAGGGTAGTCGTATATAAGCAGTTAGTATCCTTGCAGATCCACCCTTGACTCTTCGGAGCTTGATCCACTTCGATGAATCACTCCTTTGAGTCCCCTTCGTTGTGGTTCCTATTGAGATGCATATGCACATATTTTATAGACTGTAATGGAAAGAAGTTATGGAATTAATTTCTTAGGAACAGAGGTAGTGTGGAAAAGCCAAGCATGGCTTGGTTTTCCTCTGTTGTGCAAGGAACAGAATTAAACTAATTTGACCTTAAGGCCCTTAGCTATACACTAACCCTTTTCTCTAATGAACATAATAGATAAGCTGAAAAGATTTGAGTGCAACTGAAGAACAAGAACTCCAATGGCCTCCAAAACTTTTACAGCAGGTTCTATACTACCTAAGGATTTAGCTTGCCAAATTGCAGCTAATGTGGAGTCATATTGTGTCCTCCATAATTCTCACAATATCTCTTATGTATTTTCCCTTATACATATGTATGGAGAATAAGGACAGGGAGTTCCAGGACTCATCCTGGGCTGATAATTTACATGTGAGTTCTTGATCACATGAGAGTCATCTGGTCCAAAATTTAGCCCTTTTACTTGGGTAGTTCTCCAAGAACAATTCTTTAAGCATTTGTACTCAATAGAATTAATTCTGTAGTAATGTGCATTTTCATGCCCAACTAAGTGAACTACAATTCCAAGTATGTCCCAGAGAGCTTGCCTAAATTTTCCTATGATTTCTGGAGCTATGGATTGCTCAGAACAGATTTTTGAAGTGGGAAACATTTTCTGAAAATGTTTCTGGACTCTTTTGAACACAGTAGTTTGCATTTAGCAAATTCCTAAACAAATGATCTTCAAATGAGTTGAAAATTTGCTAGTAGGTCAATAATATGCTAAAGAATATTCTGGCAAAATTTGGGTATTTTTGGATAAACCAAACTCCCTCAAAAATTCTTTTTCAGAAAAACTTCAAAGAATTTTCCAGAACATAATATTGACTTTCATAGAAATCTGAGTTCATATTTGGATAGAACTCAGAGAGATGAATCCAACCCAATTGGAATCACTCAATTTGGAGTTTTCTACAGGGAGATATGAATTTCCAAAGATTGAGCTAAGTCTGGAATTATTTCCCTAGAGCAAATTCCATTGGGCCCGCTTTTTAAACCCCAGCCAATCAGATTGGGGCCACAGCGGTTCACAGGATTGTACCGCGTAGCGACAAAAGATCCTAGCCACAACAGATCCTCTTTTTAAACTCTACAGGCGCTGACGGCTGGGACCCACCCGGTCTTCTTCTTCCTCCCGTTGTTTTCCCGCGCCCGCGCTGCCCCTCGCCGGCCCGACGCCGGAGCTCACCGGCTCGCCTTCTCCGGCCACCGCCCGAGCTGAGGTTTGCCGCCAGGGCGTTTATGATGTCGAGGAACATATCTGCGGGGTCATCTAGGGTTGCCGGTGACCGGAAACACCCCGGCGACGTGCGGCGGTCCTTGCTGCCTTTCGGCACCGTCGACCAGGGTTTCTAGTCCTCTAACCAAGCGACAAACACGTGCTACAGTATCAGTGGTCGATCGCCAAGCTTGGCATGGCCCTCAAATGGCCCTGGACTGGTCGCAAACCGGACGTCACCGTGCGGCCGACCGGTTCTGCCGTGATCACGCTCGGTAGAGCTCAAAATTCGCGGTGCCCAGTTAATGTCATGCCTCGGATGCTAAAGAGGTTATGACCGCCGGCTAGTCCAGCTCCTCCTTGCAAAGTTTGACGAGCTAAGAACGAACAGAAGTGGAGAATTTTGGATTTCCATACCGGATGCTCGGGTTGAAGCCGCCGGAGCAAAACCTCGGAATTTGCCGGCTACGCTCCACGACTTGCTCCAAGTTTTGGGTGAGAGCAATAACACAGCAGAACGCTCCTGTGGCCGTGATTGATTGGGCTTGGAAGCTTCTGTGGAGAGCTGTCCACGTGAAGCCGACCGTCGATTCTTTTGAGGTCGCCGCGGAATGGTTGATTGGGGGCTCGGGAACGCCGGGACTTGGTGGTTTCTGGGTCGGGGGAAGTGAGCAACGGTTGCGCCTCTGTGTTTAGCCCCTCGGAGGCAGTGGGCGCGATGGTCTCCGCTGGTTTCCCGATCGACCGAGAGCGAACGAGGGAAGAACGGCTGTGCGGCGTTCACGCGAGAGGAGGAGAGCAATCGGGTCTTTGCTCAGCCGAGGGCACGATAACGTCGAAGGAAACCACCTTTGGTGGTCTCGCGTGGGGGGGGGGAAGCAGAAGGAGGTGTCGGGTCCAGTTCCCCGGGGGGCGCGGTGGAACTCCTCGGTGGCGCCCGAGCAGAACAGAAGCCAAATTCAATTGCTTCCTGGTTAAGTTTAAGCCTCCAGCTCACTGCCATGTGGGTCCCATCCCACATTCTAACCCCCAAATATTTTCTCAAAGTGATCCTCTTAATTCCCACAATTCTGAGTTTAAAGTGTGGGTTAGAATTTGAATCCTTCCAATTCAGTTTGAATTTGCTTGCCAAATTTGAATTTGGTTGAAGTTTGCAAATTCTCCTCTTTAACTCCTTTTTGAGCCCACCCTACAATTGAAAAGTTGGTGATAACCTTTTCCCTAAAAACTCAACTATATGGCTGCATGTTAATTCAAAGTTTTTGGGTCACCATATGTGTGAACTTTGAATTTTCAAATCTGAATTTTAAACTCACATGCAAAGAGGTATTTAACTCCTTATTGGTCCAACACTTTTAAGTAAAAAGGTGAACCTCATGTTGGATGTTCATCCATGTATTACCTTGCATGAAGAAAAGTTTTAGCAAGTCCCATTTTTTTCATGTCTTTGCCACACCTATGAACTCAAACTTTAGTTTTTATTCATACACGTTTTTGGGACTTTTACATTCCTCCCCCCTTAAAAGAATCTCGTCCCGAGATTACAAAACAGGAACGAGACGGGAGAGGTAATTACAAACTGTACAAAGCTAAAAATTCCGGATAGTTGGTGCGGAGGTAATCTTCACTTTCCCACGTCGCCTCTTCCGTGGTGTGATTACTCCACAGCACCTTGAAGAACCTGATTGTCCGGTTCCGGGTTACCCGGGCCTTTTCATCCAAAATCTGAACCGGTCGCTCGGTGTAGGTCAGGTCCGGTTTCAATTCGTCGATGTCCTCAGTGCGAACAGCAGCGGTGAATTTGGGGCACTTCCGCAGCTGTGAAACATGAAATACATCATGAACACCCGCTAGACTTGCTGGTAATTCCAGCCGGTAGGCTACGGGTCCGCACTTCTCCGTGATAGCAAAAGGACAAATAAAACGGGGAGCGAGCTTCCCCTTTACACCGAACCGGTAAATTCCCTTCATCGGGGATACACGAAGATAAACGTGTTCTCCAACGTCAAACTGTAATGGCCTACGCCTCTGATCCGCGTAGCTCTTCTGTCTGGATTGTGCAGCCTTTAAGTTCTCTTGTATCAACCGAACTCGGTCTTCGGCTTCGTTGACAAGATCAATCCCAAACAGAACTCTTTCGCCAGACTCACACCAATTCAGTGGTGTGCGACACTTCCGGCCATAGAGAGCTTCATACGGTGCCATTTTAATACTCGCTTGATAACCGTTGTTGTATGAAAACTCCGCCAGCGGTAGGTGATCGTCCCAATTCCTACCGTGGTGGATGGCACACGCTCTCAACATATCCTCAAGTACTTGATTCACCCTCTCAGTTTGTCCATCGGTTTGAGGGTGATATGCGGAGCTCC
This sequence comes from Neostapfia colusana, assembly GCA_030760725.1. Lineage (NCBI taxonomy): Eukaryota > Viridiplantae > Streptophyta > Magnoliopsida > Poales > Poaceae > Neostapfia > Neostapfia colusana. Next base: position 92,788,713 of record JASWHV010000007.1, on the reverse strand, counting down.
TAATCAGCTTAGTGCCCTACGAGGCATGCAGCTGCTCCCAAAAACGAGCAACAAACAGCGTACCTCGATCTGAAATGATGGTCTTCGGGACACCATGTGAACATATAATTCTGGAGATGAATAACTCCGCATATTGTCTTGCTCGATAATGAGTGTTCACCGGTATGAAATGAGCTGATTTCGTCAACTGGTCGACAATCACCCATATCGAGTCATGCTTCCTGGATGTGAGCGGTAATCCGACGATGAAGTCCATACTCATATCCTCCCATTTCCACGCCGGAATCTTCAAAGGTTGTAGCGGTCCGGCTTTCCGCATATGATCAGCCTTGACCCGTCTACACGTATCGCATTCGGATACGTATTTAGCAATCTCCCTCTTCATCCTCGTCCACCAAAATTTCTGTTTCAAATCTTGGTACATCTTGTTACTTCCGGGATGAATGGAAAACTTTGACAGGTGGGCTTCATCCAAGATCTTCTTCCGGAGTTTCATATTGCGCGGTACCACTATACGGTTGTTAAACCATATTGTACCGTTCTCACCCTTCCGGAAACATTTCACCTCTCCGTTGTCCAGTCTTCTCCGTATGTGAGACATACCTCTGTCTCTTCTTTGAGCCTCAACAATCTCTTCACGGATTGTTGGAATGAGCGCGAGATTATAAAGCGCGCCATACGGAATAACACGGAGGCTTGGTTCTTCATCTTCCAACTCAGAAACCGCTAAGTTGTGAATGTGGGCTTTCCGACTAAGCGCGTCGGCAACCACGTTGGCTTTTCCCGGGTGATAGTGGATCTCAATTTCATAATCTTTTATGAGCTCCAACCATCTCCGTTGTCTCATATTCAGCTCCTTCTGTGTGAAGATATACTTCAGGCTCTTATGGTCGGTGTAGAGGTGAACAAGATTACCCAGTAGGTAATGCCTCCACATCTTCAATGCCAACACCACTGCAGCAAGCTCAAGATCGTGAGTTGGATAATGCTGCTCGTGGTTTCGCAGTTGACGAGACCCATAGGCGACTACATGCCCTTCTTGCATCAGAACGCAGCCGAGACCGATGCCGGATGCATCGCAGTATACATCAAATGGCTTCGTCGTGTCCGGCTGAGCAAGAACTGGAGCCGTTGTGAGATGTTTCACCAAAGTTTTGAATGCGGCTTCACATGCTGCATTCCACATGTATTTAGTGCCCTTCTTCAGCAGCTCCGTCATTGGTTTAGCAATTTTTGAGAAGCTCGGAATAAACCTCCGATAATACCCTGCTAAACCTAGGAAACTTCGGACCTCGTGGACTGACTTGGGAGATTCCCACTTCAGCACTTGTTCAATTTTGCTGGGGTCCACGGCGATGCCCTCTGCTGAAATAATATGGCCAAGGAAAGGCACTTGATCAATCCAAAATTCGCACTTGCTGAACTTGGCATACAATTGGTGCTCCCGTAACCGTTGTAGCACAGTACGCAGATGTTCAGCGTGCTCTTCTTCCGATTTGGAGTAAACCAATATGTCGTCGATGAATACCACGACGAACTTGTCTAACTCCGGCATGAACACAGAATTCATCAAATACATGAAGTGTGCCGGAGCGTTGGTTAATCCAAATGACATGACGAGGTACTCGTAGAGTCCGTATCTCGTCGAGAAAGCTGTCTTCGGTATGTCCTCCGGTCGGATCTTGATTTGATGATAGCCCGACCGAAGATCCATCTTCGAAAATACCTTTGCACCCATAAGTTGATCAAACAGGATGTCGATGCGAGGCAAAGGATACTTGTTCTTGATCGTGACAGCATTGAGAGGACGATAATCAACACATAGCCGTAGTGTTTCGTCCTTCTTCTTAACAAACAGCGCTGAGCAACCCCAAGGTGAAGAACTTGGTCGTATGAAACCCTTGCTCATGAGTTCATTCAGTTGCTCTTTCAACTCCGCTAGCTCGTTAGGTGCCATCTTGTAAGGCCTTCGTGAAATAGGCGTCGTTCCCGGTGCCAGTTCAATTTTGAACTCGACGTCCCGTTCGGGCGGCATGCCCGGTAAGTCATCGGGAAATACGTCGGGATAATCACGTACCACCGGAATATCTTCAAGCTTCAGCGCTTCCGTGTGGTAGGCCTCTACCATATCTGGATCTTCGCTGTCTAAAAACAGCGTGTGCTCTCCGTGAATCGGCGAGTCGATCTGGACAGTCCGGTTACCAATATTGAGAACGGCACCGTGACGATTTAACCAAGACATCCCCAATATAATGTCTATCTTCTGCCTATCCAACATAATCAGCGATGTTGGGTATATTTTTCTGCCCAAACACAAAGCTGCTCGGGACACAATCTGATTGGCAGAGATATTTCCTCCCGGTGAACGTATGAGAAAACTCGTTGTGGGAGTATTGGTGGATAATTGGTGCTGATCCACGCATGTTTTGCTGATAAAATTGTGGGTTGCACCTGAATCAAAAAGTACCAATACGGGCACGTCCTTGAGAGTAAACATGCCCGCTAACACCGGTGCTCCCTCCGGGACATCCTCAATCGCAAGATGTTGCACACTCCCGGATTGCAATGCTGTTATGTTGACTGGAGCAGGTGGCGGCATACCACCTGAGGATGATGGCTGTCTGGTGTTTACCAACTTCTCCCGACATTCCTGCCTAAAATGCCCAAAACGGTGGCAATAAGAACACGGAGGTTTCCCCGGTTCTTCGTTGACTTGTGGTTGAGAAGTTGAGGCACTTGGCTGCAGCAATGATGCGACAGATGTCATTCGTTGCTGAGGCAAAGGTGTTGCTTCAAGACATGACTCTTGAGCAGGAAATATGTACGGAGTTGATCTCCCTGGTGCTTGCCATATCTCATCGGATGGTGTGTGATACACCACACGGTATTTACGAGGAACGATTGGTGTGTCTTCTTGCACATCCTCCCGGTCCCTCTTCTCTGCTTGACACTCAAGTGTCGCTTGTTCTTGCAGCAGAGCAGCACTGATCAACTCGGTGTAACTGCCTTGATTGAACAAAGCTAACTTCTCTTTTAGTATGGCACTCAAGCCATAGAAAAAGTAGTCACACATTGCAGCTTCGCTCGTCGCATAAGCAGGAGCATATTGTGCCAGAAGGTTGAATCTTCGGACATATTCGAGGACACTCATGTCCCCCTGCTTCAAGTTTCTGAATTCTTGCTGTTGGGCCTTGATAAAACCCATAGGAATGTGACGAGCACGGAATGCTTCACGAAATTCCGTCCATTCCACTTGATGGCCTTCCGGAACGGTGGCGAGATACGCAAACCACCAATTTCCGGCGGCTCCATGGAGCTGTTGAGCTGCAAATGATGTCTTCTAATACTCGTCGCACTCAAACACTCCAAACTTCGACTCCATAACTCGAAGACACTGATCAGCTTCCACTGGTTCATGGGCTTCCGTGAAGATTGGCGGTTGTGTCGCCATGAAACCCAAGTAGGCGTTCCGAAGTGGAACGTCCTGTTGTGCACGCTGGAGTAAGCCCTGTTGTACCAAGGCTTGGAGTAGTCTTGTGTTCTCTTGACTTGACTCGACCATCTGAGCCATGACATCCGCCCATACCGTTGATGGCGGTGCCCGTGGTGGAGTCGAGTCATCATCTTCTTGACGAGAACTATCAACCCTACTCGGAGAATGAGTACACACCATACTGCACAAAGATAATTTTTTGAGGGGAGTCAAAACATGATCTCAGCAGTATGTGAAAGTATGTAAAACATGAACATGCTAAAACTTTATGAAAGCATAACAAAATTTCATGTTTACACATCTTTCTAAAGCCAACATATCCAGTCCCTCATTCGGTACAAAACAGACCTTTCAGTACTTAACCCAGAATTTGATCCAGTTACTAGCATTTTCATAACTCAAGTTGAATACCAAATTTAAAGTTAACTTCAGTATATTTTCAACGAGTACTCACATGCCCCTACATCATTTCTGGAACAAAAGTTAGGATTGTTCAAAGTTGACAGAATTTCTGGCTAAAATTTGCCAGCACCTCCTTTGTATGTGGCTGTTTTCATCACAGTTTTACATACAACTGGGGTACAATTCTGAACAAACTATGAACTACAAAATCGTTGCAAATTTCCTAACCTTTCCAACGGTGTATCATATGACCCTTAGAAATTTTTCTACAGACTGTGACGGCTAATTTACAGCAACATCCAGAGAAGTCTGCAGCTGCTCTGTTTTCTGAACAGTTTGCATTCATCTGGACGTTCAATCAAGTTGGTGTCGGATTTGGCTCTGGAGTTCTACAGAAAAGTTGTAGAGCACTTAATAAACTTTCTAGAACCGTATCAAACACCTCCATTGGGTCAAACTAATCAGAGTTACGCTCTGTGAAAGTTCGGCAAAACTTCTGCCAGAACAGAGCACTCTGTTTTTGAGATCAAAAGAAGTCTAGTAATTCTCTTCTTTGAAACTTAGTTCAAATGAAGAGTTCAGTAACTAATATGTGCTTTATCACATCCATTTTTAGTTTGAAAGTTAGTCATGAATGATTTCTTCATAGGTAAGAATACTATCCAGTGTAGTACGGTGACGATGCACCGTAAGACATATGACGGTACTACGTTGCCTCACCAAAGAAAAACCTAACCGGATTACACCGGCATACACGTATCATTAGGTGGCACTAAAACGATCACTCGCAAACGTGTTCTACACGCACTAAGGTTTTCGTGGTTAGTACCTACATAAGCCACACTCAATCATCAGGTCCGGCTGCACACCGAACCCGGTATCCATACAGTTCGTACACCCGGCCGTCATCACTCGCCCAGGTGTTCTCAAGCCAAACACGCCTTGAGCTACGTGTTCACGTTACTGACCACGTGACAGGGTCTCCCAAATTGCACCACGCACGCCTGGGAAGACGTTCCTCGAATACCCCAAACGACATGAAGAGTCGTAGAGGATACTAAAGCGGGTCGGGTTACCTGCCACCCATGGGGCTCCACCCTTCATCTTGTGCGCACTGGTGGACAGCGCATACGTGCACCCCCAAGAAATAAACCGTTCCGAGATGCACGATTTTCCGACATAACAAATAAGTTAGCTTGCCACCTTCATTATATGCTAATAGTAGTCCTTATGTGGGTCTAGTACCGTTATCTCACCGTATCCTAAGTTTTTGACATAATATGATGCTCAATCCGTGCTCTGTTCCCAACGCGGCTCTGATACCATGTGTGAGAGCTCTGATGCCATGTGAAACGGCTCAGATACCACGCTGAGACGGCCCCACGGGACCTCGTCGGGTGGTGCCGTGTTATGCGGCACCCAACAGCACACGGGTCGATGAACATAGATCATATTACATAAATAGTTTGCGGAAGCGTACAAGAATGTTTTACAAATAAGTATATCAGAGTAAACTACAGCGGAAGACTATCACTCTCACGACTCATATCTAAACTAGCAACAAAGAAACGGTCCAGCCCGCGGACGTTTCTTACTAGCAACACGAAGACAATCTGCAGCGGCGAGGATGCTCTTAGAGTAAGCACTCGGAGGTTCCCGAGTCTCATCGGCACCCCTTCTCATAATCAGCGAGTCAATTACCTGCAAAACATCTCGGGTAGCATCCGTGAGCATAACGCTCAGCAAGACTTAACCGTCACCCTAAACATGAAACTCTAAGTGAGGTTATGAACCTAACATAGAATGGCATAAGCATAATTAACTCGCCTAAAAGTGAATCCTTACTTTCAAGTATTAATTGCAGCATTTTAAGTAACCCTGGGCACGCTACATCGGGAGTCCACAATCAAACAAGAAATGTTTTCCCCCGATGTAAATTGCTCATGGCATAAAAGAATCGAGTTTGCACTAGCCTATTCATCGAGATCCAATACAACACTAGTATACTACTTCACATCAATATGATTAGTTCCTTTCTCATGCAAGTTCTTACTACGTCACGACTGTGAGAACAAGTATGCTCGGTCCATTCTGCGAGCGACGGTGATTCGAATCAATAACACCCGGACTACACGACACGTACGCCCGTACTCGACGTTGCCTACAACAACCATCACTGACGTCGTACGTGGCAGCCTTTCCCCCGTTTCACCCCCGCTGAATCGATCAAGTCGCCCCGTACAGTAGCTACTCTCATGGTGCACCTTCCGACGTGAGATGTCATGAGAATATTCCCCACATACTGCACACCGGCCGTCCGCCTGAGGCGACCCGAAAAGTCCCAACGACGGCTTCCCGAGGTACATCGGTTTACTGGGTCCCATATAGCCAGCATGAGTCCGGTACACAACTCAAACTTGTTCAACAGGGCCGCATACGGATCGGTCCTTGACCGACACGGACAGGTCTACAGCACCCAGGCCCCTATGTCCTGCTGCTCCTACAACCTTCCGGTCTCAACTTTTAACATGCTAATTCAATTACGAACCAATCCCGTATGCCCCTGTTGTCCCTAAATCTGCGAGTAGCATCTCACCACTCGACTTCTACCGAACCGTACTTAAGCATGGCAGTTCTACACGGTGAAAGACACCTACCCAATACTCCATGGGTCATTTGGCTATGCAAGAGGAGTATCAAACACTAGACCTAATGCACAGTTCAAATCTTAACCAAAGGTGAATACAAAATAAAAACTTAACAGCTGTTAAATGCAAACCGGAGCTTGCCTGTTTTGCAGGGTAGTCGTATATAAGCAGTTAGTATCCTTGCAGATCCACCCTTGACTCTTCGGAGCTTGATCCACTTCGATGAATCACTCCTTTGAGTCCCCTTCGTTGTGGTTCCTATTGAGATGCATATGCACATATTTTATAGACTGTAATGGAAAGAAGTTATGGAATTAATTTCTTAGGAACAGAGGTAGTGTGGAAAAGCCAAGCATGGCTTGATTTTCCTCTGTTGTGCAAGGAACAGAATTAAACTAATTTGACCTTAAGGCCCTTAGCTATACACTAACCCTTTTCTCTAATGAACATAATAGATAAGCTGAAAAGATTTGAGTGCAACTGAAGAACAAGAACTCCAATGGCCTCCAAAACTTTTACAGCAGGTTCTATACTACCTAAGGATTTAGCTTGCCAAATTGCAGCTAATGTGGAGTCATATTGTGTCCTCCATAATTCTCACAATATCTCTTATGTATTTTTCCCTTATACATAAGTATGGAGAATAAGGACAGGGAGTTCCAGGACTCATCCTGGGCTGATAATTTACATGTGAGTTCTTGATCACATGAGAGTCATCTGGTCCAAAATTTAGCCCTTTTACTTGGGTAGTTCTCCAAGAACAATTCTTTAAGCATTTGTACTCAATAGAATTAATTCTGTAGTAATGTGCATTTTCATGCCCAACTAAGTGAACTACAATTCCAAGTATGTCCCAGTGAGCTTGCCTAAATTTTCCTATGATTTCTGGAGCTATGGATTGCTCAGAACAGATTTTTGAAGTGGGAAACATTTTCTGAAAATGTTTCTGGACTCTTTTGAACACAGTAGTTTGCATTTAGCAAATTCCTACACAAATGATCTTCAAATGAGTTGAAAATTTGCTAGTAGGTCAATAATATGCTAAAGAATATTCTGGCAAAATTTGGGTATTTTTGGATAACCCAAACTCCCTCAAAAATTCTTTTTCAGAAAAACTTCAAAGAATTTTCCAGAACATAATATTGACTTTCATGGAAATCTGAGTTCATATTTGGATAGAACTCAGAGAGATGAATCCAACCCAATTGGAATCACTCAATTTGGAGTTTTCTACAGGGAGATATGAATTTCCAAAGATTGAGCTAAGTCTGGAATTATTTCCCTACAGCAAATTCCATTGGGCCCGCTTTTTAAACCCCAGCCAATCAGATTGGGGCCACAGCGGTTCACAGGATTGTACCGCGTAGCCACAAAAGATCCTAGCCACAACAGATCCTCTTTTTAAACTCTACAGGCGCTGACGGCTGGGACCCACCCGGTCTTCTTCTTCCTCCCGTTGTTTTCCCGCGCCCGCGCTGCCCCTCGCCGGCCCGACGCCGGAGCTCACCGGCTCGCCTTCTCCGGCCACCGCCCGAGCTGAGGTTTGCCGCCAGGGCGTTTATGATGTCGAGGAACATATCTGCGGCGGTCCTTGCTGCCTTTCGGCACCGTCGACCAGGGTTCCTAGTCCTCTAACCAAGCGACAAACACGTGCTACAGTATCAGTGGTCGATCGCCAAGCTTGGCATGGCCCTCAAATGGCCCTGGACTGGCCGCAAACCGGACGTCACCGTGCGGCCGACCGGTTCCGCTGTGATCACGCTCGGTAGAGCTCAAAATTCGCGGTGCCCAGTTAATGTCATGCCTCGGATGCTAAAGAGGTTATGACCGCCGGCTAGTCCAGCTCCTCCTTGCAAAGTTTGACGAGCTAAGAACGAACAGAAGTGGAGAATTTTGGATTTCCATACCGGATGCTCGGGTTGAAGCCGCCGGAGCAAAACCTCGGAATTTGCCGGCTACGCTCCACGACTTGCTCCAAGTTTTGGGTGAGAGCAATAACACAGCAGAACGCTCCTGTGGCCGTGATTGATTGGGCTTGGAAGCTTCTGTGGAGAGCTGTCCACGTGAAGCCGACCGTCGATTCTTTTGAGGTCGCCGCGGAATGGTTGATTGGGGGCTCGGGAACGCCGGGACTTGGTGGTTTCTGGGTCGGGGGAAGTGAGCAACGGTTGCGCCTCTGTGTTTAGCCCCTCGGAGGCAGTGGGCGCGATGGTCTCCGCTGGTTTCCCGATCGACCGAGAGCGAACGAGGGAAGAACGGCTGTGCGGCGTTCACGCGAGAGGAGGAGAGCAATCGGGTCTTTGCTCAGCCGAGGGCACGATAACGTCGAAGGAAACCGCCTTCGGTGGTCTCGCGTGGGGGGGGGGAAGCAGAAGGAGGTGTCGGGTCCAGTTCCCCGGGGGGCGCGGTGGAACTCCTCGGTGGCGCCCGAGCAGAACAGAAGCCAAATTCATTTGCTTCCTGGTTAAGTTTAAGCCTCCAGCTCACTGCCATGTGGGTCCCATCCCACATTCTAACCCCAAATATTTTCTCAAAGTGATCCTCTTAATTCCCACAATTCTGAGTTTAAAGTGTGGGTTAGAATGTTGGGCCGATCATCATTTTAAATTTTTGGTCGCTGACACGTGGGTCCGCCCCGTCTTCTTCTACCTCTCGCTCCTTTCCCGCGCTCCCTCTTGCCGGCCCGACGCCGGAGTTCACTGACTCGATGTTTCTGGCCACCGCCTGGGCTGAGGCTTGGCGCCAGTGGATTTAGGAGGTTGGGGAACACAATGGTGGCGCTAGCTAAAGCTGCCGTGTCCGGAATACCATCGGCGACATGCGGCGACCTCGGGTGCACTTCGGCACCGTTGGCCGGCCTCTCTAGCTCGCCAACCACTCGTCCAACTAGATCTACAGCACCAGGGTACTACTAGAAAGATCGACAAGGCCTCAAACTAGCTCCGAAATGGCTCCAAGTAGGTCGGCACCATGCGCCCGATCGGTTCCGCCGAAGAAGCGCTCGGAAAACCTCAAAATCCGCCGCTCCGATTAGGTTTCAAGCCATGGATGCTAAAAGGAAAATGATCACGGCCAGTCCAGCCCGTGTGTGCAGAGTTTGCTAATCTAAGAACCATTAGAGAGAGAGAATTTGAGGTTGCCGTACCAGACGCTCGGTTTGCACCCGCCGGAGCAAAGTTCCAAAGTTCACCGGCAATACTCCATGGCTTGGCTTGAGCTTCAGGTGGAAGCAGCGTGGTGCCCGTGCGCTTCCGTTGCCGCCCTTGCTCGGCCGTGAAACACGCTGTGGCGAGCTGTCCACGTGAAGCTGATTGCCGGTTTGTGTTTGGTCGCCACAGATGAAGCCGTTCCAGGCTCGGGAAACGCCGGAACTCGCTAGCTCTCGCGATGAGGAGGTGAGGGACGAGTGCACCGTGCTGTTTTGCAGCTCGAAGTGGAAAGGGGGTGCGAGTTGTGCGGATTCCTGGAAGATCACCGAGGAGCAGGTGTGTGGAGGGGCTCTGTTCTTGTGGTTTGCTCGCGAGGAGGAGGAAGCAAAAGAACGATTTGCTCGGCTGTGGAGGAGTAGATCACACTGAGACACAAGGAAGCAACCACCCTGGTCGCCGGCGCGAGGGAAACCCATGGGAGGTGGCGCGGTCGGCAGCTTGGTGTCGCTCAGGTGCAGCTCGGGCTGTTCGAGTGGAAAACAGAGACACAGAAAGTGGCTTTGGATGCAAGTCACACATTTGGCTCAATGACATGTGGGCTCCACCCAAATTTCATCCCCCAAAATATCTTCTCATGTTAATCTTTCAAAATCCAAAGTTTTGAAGTTTAAAAGTGGGATAGAATTTGAATTCTCTGAATTCAGTTTAAATTTGACTTGCAAATTGAGTTCAGTTTAAATTTGGATTTGCTTCTCTTAAAATCCTTTTTAGACCACCTAAAATGAAAAGTTTGTCATCCAACTTATTTCTCAAATTCCAAAGTATAGGGCTGCATGAATATTCAAAGTTTTGGCCATCGTTTGCGTGAACTTTGAATTTGAATATCTGATTTTTAATCCTTCATGCAAATGAGTGTTTAAGTCCATATTGGTTCAACACATTGAAATGAACATGTGAGCCCCTTATTAGATGAACATCCATGAACAACATGGCGTGAAGAAAATTTTTGCAAGTGCCATTTTCATTAATTTGCAAGCCCTATAGTTCAAACTTTCAATTTATTCATATACATTTTTGGGACTTTTAAATGTTTTGGTGGTTCATGACAGGTTGATGTGTGCAACAATCTTGTGTCAGGTTCTCACATAAGGTATTGTGAGTTTGGTATAACAAGAGTCAAGTCATGGACTTGAGCTCACAAAGGGTTGGTTGCTTGCTCATGTGCAGATGTTGCTTGAGGTAAAGACATGGCTGGTGATGGTGGCCTTTGAACTAAACTTAAGGAGGAGTTGAGGTTCAATAAACAAAATTTAGGAGGAATTGTGGTTGAGGCGATCAAAGGTGTCATGCAGCATGTTTGGATCAAGAACAGTGCATATGGAGGTGTTTGGGGCGTGTTAAGTGGTGTTCCAAATGTGTGTGGAAGTCATGGCCCCAAGTGCAGGGATGGAACAAGGTTGTGACGTGATTGCAACAAGTTTCAACGATGACAAGTGAAGGTTGAATGTGTTTGAAAGGTGTGCACGTGTGCAATGAGTGCATGGACATGGCAACATGGTTCCAAGGCATGGTAAAGGTGTCACAAGTTTGTGGCATGATTCTAGCATGTTCGGAGATGAAAGTTGGTCTTAGGTAGGTTCGGACTTGAATACGAGTTGTAGTCTGAATCAGGTCAGTTCAGACGCGTGTTTTGTTTTGAAATCAGGCTGTTTTGGCCAGAAAAAAGCTGATTCTGAGTTGATTGCGAGTTCGCATTGGAGAGTCAATGTTAGGATCCGATTTTGGGTTGTTTATGTCCATACATCTTGTGTATTTGCCCAACGAGTATTAGAAAGTTAGGATTTTGATCTATTTGCCAATAGATAGAGTCCAAATATGTTAGGAGGTGTCCTAGTTGAACAGGACTCCTATTAGGGTGTGCTAGTTGGTTTTGTTGGCCTGAGGGCTGTGGATATAAATAGAGAGCATTTGGCAGCAAGGGAGGCACCCTTGCAGCTGGGTTTCATATGTTTTTCTGATAAAAAATTGTGGTCTCTGCCGAGTGTAAAAGCCCAAGAAAAGGGACTTGCAAAATTTTTCACCACCTCACAACACCACAGCTTTTGTTGTGGATATCTTGTGAAGAATTTTGAAGACCAAGTAACCACCATCAAAAGGGTGATTAGAGGGGAAAGCCCTAACTTTCACAAAGTAGGATTTCTACACATGAACAACAGAGGTTGATCTCACCCCTAGAACTTAAATAGTCTTGGGAAGGTTCAGGCCAAATTTCATGCCAATCCAACACTTTTTGAGGCACTTTTGGAGGCATTTGAAAAAGAGGCCAATTTGAATGTAAATTTAAATTGCAGCAACTTTCATCACTTAACTTGAAAAGCTGACCTCATATTCAAACTCAGCACATTTTTCTGAGTTAGTCCACCAATTTTCATCCCCATTGGACTTCATCTTGTCGGGAGCCAAATTTGCAATAATTCAAAACTGAATTTGAATTTCAGTTCAAATGTGAAGCAAATTTAACCAAACCAAATCCAAATTTTGGAAACCAAATTCAAACTATGACTTGGTGCTTAAGTCTCACAGTTAATTGTGAGTAGCTGGGGATATTTTCAGCAAAAACAGCAAATGAAAAATTGGAAAAGGAATTAGAGGGGGAGGTCCACTGGTCAGTGACTGTGATCAGCAGGGAACCGACTCGGTGGTCGTCGGTCAGCCACCAGAACTGGTTGCCGCCTCATGGCCTCGCCAGCGTGCGCCTGTATTAACTCGCGCCCCCCCCCCCCCCCGATCATCATGTACACAGCACAAACCGAGTTCGCTGCCTCCCTCGCCTGCGCTGATCTGCCCAGCGTCCGCGCGCGCGAAAAACCTGCCGCACCATTCGTGCCTCCGAGCCCCTGCGTGCACCCGTGCTGATCATCGAGCACCTGCAGTCCCTGCAGCAAAAAGAAGCGCCAAGGCGTGCTCTAGCTGTTCCCCATGCTGCTCCAGCAAGCTGCACTCGATTGTGAGCGGTGTAAGCCGTCGAAGTCGAGAAACCGGGGAGAACCGGCGGAGCCGTGCTTCGGCTCACCGGTGACAGCCCCATCCGGCCATCTTCGTCGACCGCGTTCTACACAAGAAAGGTGTGGGGGGATCCCTAGATGGTGTAGCCGCGAACCATTCAGCAAATAACCCATCGGGTAGCAAGAATTTTAGAAAGTCCCGAACCCTAGTGCAACTGACCGAGCTCGGCAAAAACCAAAAATTCGGCGTACACGCTGAGTCAATGATCAAGCTAGCTCGCAAGTAGCTCCTACACCTCCTAGCGCCCCTCCTCGAGGAAGAACTGAGAAAAACCGTCCATGAATGGCCGAGTTATAGCAGTTTCCATTGCCGCCGGTGCAAACACGGCTCGGGTCACCGTCGAGAGTGGGTTTGCAGACATTTTTAGCTTCTGAGGCTGCTTACGTCGGGTTCCTCGTGAACCACTGGTGCTCTCCGAGCAAACCTTAAACCTTTTCATGCCTTAGAGTGTGAGAACGACCTCGCCGGAGCCCTAACCTCTGCGGTGGACGTCGCACGTCCGTTTCCGTTCACCGCTGGCGAGCTCCGACCCCCGAGGCAAGTTCCACATGGCGAGATAAGGCTAGGCGGCCAGTTCTAGCGCTGGGGGCGGTCGGGAAGGCAGTTCCGGTGAACCTCGCCGGAGTACACCGCCGCTGAACTCGCGGGCGCGCGCGAGGAGGAAGAAGGCGGGTGGTGGGACCCACCCGCAGAGTTTAAACATTCTGGGGATTTTCCAGTTTTAGTGCAAACTTCAAATGCATAGAACTTGTTCTAGGGAGCTCCAAATTCAGTGAACCAAATTTTGCTGAACTCCGAATTTTGAAAACTTTTCAGCAATACAAATTTCAGCTCATGAAATTTAATATTTTCCAGAATTAAATCCCTGAAGTTTAAAGTGTTAGGAATTTTATCTGGACAATTACTTTATGAAAAATTCTGAAATTTGGCTGGAAAGTTCATTGGAAAATCCTTGAGTCACAGTAAAATTTTCAGACTCATCCAAGTTCATTTATTCCCCCTAATGGGGGTGATTAAGTGAACTGCATTGAGAAAATAGAAAAATGTACAGAAACATTTTTCAGATTTTCTCAAATCTTGTTTAGGGCATAACTTCCTCTAGAATTCTTCAAATGACATTAAACCAATTCCATTAGAACCATCTCAAATTCAAGTTTCCAGAAAGTAATGGTTGGAGCCATGAAAACCCCTGGAATTCTTTAGAGGCTCTAATATTGACCAAATAGGCTTTTATTTGTACAAGGCTCAAATGAACTTTGTTTCAAATGAAACTTGGTCAAGGCTCTGGTTAAGACCTTACCAAGCCACCATAAAAAATTCAGAGCTAAAGGGGAGGGCTAGCGAGAATTATAGTAGTTACGTATTCAAATTTAAACATTGCATTTGAATTGACATGTAGTATCTCGTTAACGTGTAGTCGCTGAAGGCGAGGAGACTCCGGAAGTGCTCGACTTCCTTCTTCTGGACGAAGCCTTAACATCTGAACAGCAGCAACAAGGCAAGTCCTTGTTTGCATTAACCCCTTTGATAAAGTTTTGCTTTGTTTACATGTCTAGTGTGAAGTATGAATGTGCATTAGGTGTAGGATGGATGGAACCCCACTTGCATAACCAGAAATTTCCTATAAGAGTGAGGGTAGTGTCTAAGACCTCGAGTAGACAGGCTATGCTTAATGATTCATAGGACTGCGGTACAAGTCGAGTAGTTGGAATCTACTCACGAGTTAGGCTTCGGACACACGGGATTGGTTCGAGTGATGTGAGATCACTTTAGTAATGAAAAGGAGACTAGGCAGGGTCTAGGGCGCAGCAAGAGGAAGTCTTGTGTGCGCAGCCCTGTCCGTGTCAATTGAGGACCGATCCATGTGCGGCCCTGCTGAACAAGTATTGGACGTACCGAAGGCATATCGGATATATGGGCCCCGATAAACCGATGTAACCTAAACGTCCGGGCGTCGAGGCATAGCACACCGATTTATATGTGTAGGTTGAGGGCAGCAAGGTGGAAATCTGCTAACGGACATAGAGAGATGCTCCGTGTAGGGAACCTCCTGTCTGTTTCGGTGCGACCGGTTCGACGTTTGGGTTGTTGGGTGAAAGGTTGTCCTGTACGACATCGAGTGAGCGTGCTGTGCAGCTCCACGGGTGGGCGTACGTGACGTGCTCTTTGGGTATCCCTGCAGGTGTATAGCGATTTGATTCGCCGTCCCTCGTGGTGACGAGTACCGCTTGTTCACTGTGTCATAATGTAGATAATTTACGGGATCCTATGATTCAATTCTGTTGTATGATATAATTGTATTGCTACATGTGTGCCACCAAATATTGCTTACTAAATTTCAGATTCATGGACTGTTAACTTGTGGTTAAAAGATGAACTAAGGATGAACTTATAGGCGTGTCCGTTTGCTACAATATTACCGTCCCATGTTCGTTGTACACCACATGTAGAGTTTCATGCCTAGGCGAGTCGGTTAAGTCTTGTTGAGCCATCGTGCTCATGGTTTCTGCTTAAGTATTTTTCAGGTGAGGAGCATCCCATGGACTCGGGTTACGAGTCCACCGGCAAGGGTTACCCTCTGTCGTGGATCACGGCTGAGTGGGAGCCGTACACGCCGCGCTAAGCTGAGGAGTGCAGCTAGTGTGGGTTGCCCTAGGGCTGGGCAACCGACTTTTGCTAGATAGGCGGGCGTGAGTTGTACAAATTTAACTTCCGCTGCGTAATACATACACCAGTTTGTAACTGAATAGTGTACTACTTTGTACATTTCAGTTGGTTTTCAATTTAATACAATGTATCCTTATGATGTGTGCTGTCGGGTGTCGCATCGTGCGGCACCACCCTCTGCGATCCTAGATGAGCGGATTACGGTCCGCCACAGACTGGTATCAGAGCGGCATTAGGGATAGCACATTAATTAAGGACTGTATTACTGGAAACTTAGGTTTACGGTGAGGATTCGGTAGTTTGCCCAAGTAAGGATTATATTAGCATAGTTAACTAAAGTGGCAAGACTAACATATGTGTTATAATTCTGAATTTTAATTATGTTACGACGCACCTACGCTCTGGTAAGAATGGTAAGGAACGCCATCGAAAGCGGTTCAATTTCAGTTAGCTCCTCTGACGAGAAACGTGGTTCAGGGATAGGTCTCACAGCTTGGTGTGAGACGTCAATATGAAGCTCTTGGACTCTTCATGTTCCTGAGCTCATATGAAACACTGATCCCTAGCGTGCATTAGGCAAGTAAGTGGAGACCACATCGCTTGGTCAGTAACGCGATAGTGTGTTCGTCTGGAAATAGCCCAGAAGGACATACGCAGCGCTTGCCATCGGCGTGCCCTGCAGGGCAGTAGGTGGTATCTGTTGGGGTGATAAAATTCCAAACCGTGATGACCCGTTCGCGCTCTACTCGGGTTCCCCATCATGTGGTGTTGGAACACGATCACGTACCTTGAGACGTGGCTTAACTCAAGGACGGCCGAATGGCAATGATACGGGCGTTTGTATTTAGTTTCAAATATGGACCTGCCTTAAATGAAAATAACCTTTGAGTGCATCATTATTGTGTGGTATTCTGCAGGTACTAACCACGTATGTATCCCGTCTAGTATACGTGTGCGAGAGCCCGTTTAGTGCCACAATTGAGACGTATATGCTGATATAATCCGGTTAGGATTTTTTTTTGTGAGGAACATAGTACCAACATATCATAGGCATGTGCATGAAATATAATGATAACAAGGAACAAAAATCACTAAGTTTCAACATTTAGGACCCTGGTTGGGTAGAAAAATTTAATAGTTGATCCGTGTAGTCAAAGGGATGGAAAAACAGAGTGCTCTGTTTTGAGCAGCAAGTTGCTGAATTTTGACAGAGCATAACTCACAAATCAACTAGCCAATGGAGGTGTGGCATATAGTTATGGAAATCTGTTTAAGCACTCTACAACTTTGTTGTAGACTTCCAGGGTTGAATCACACCGTAAAATGGCTTAAATCCCAGAGGATTGTAAACTGTCCAGAACCAGGACAGATTTAAAACACTCTCTGGACTGTTCTGTTTTTCAAGCATAACTTTCTGTAGAAAAATCTAAAATTATCATATGATACACATTTGGAAAGGGTAGGAGATTTGTAAAATCTTTGTAATTCAAAGTTGCTGTATTTTCAGCACGGAATTCAGTGGAAACGAGAATTGAAAACAGCAACTTCCAAAGGAGATGCTGTTAAAAATTCTTCCAGAAAGACTGTTGACTTTGAATTACCATAACTTTTAAACCAGAGCTTATCTGAGGGCAAATAAATACTCGTTGGAAAGATACTGAAGTTAACTGTAACTTTGGTATTCATCTTGAGTCATGAAAATGCCCAGAACCAGATCAAAATCTTGGATATGTAGAAACTGGTCATTCTGACAGAGGAATGACAGTTGAATTCATTTGAGAGATTGTTATACCCTAAGGGGTTTAAGTACTCGATTTCAACGTCTCGTAGTGACCAAACATAGTTGAGATGAACTTGTAAAGGGGGAGTCCATCAAGGTGGATTTAACTAGCTTGTATTTGGTCTGGTAATGGTGTAGCTTGTGCAAAGTTATTACATTATCTACATACGAGATGTATCGCATGTTTTACTGTCATTATGTTTATGCCCATTTTATTGGACTGCATGAAATTTGTTGCGGGACTGATGTTTATTGTCTTCTGGTTGCAGATGGTTCACACTCGGACCACGCATGAGGTTGGTGGCTCTAGCCAGCAAGGGGGTGATGACTCCCAGCCACCTGCCTACGACAGCACTCCGCAGCAACAACCACCACCACCGCCTCCACTTACCCTAGCGGATGTGATAGCGGCACTGGTGGGGAATCATGAGGAGCAGACCGACCTGCTCCACACGATCGTGCAGAATACGTCCCAGACAGGGGTATCAAGAGAGGGGGCCTCGTGAGCCCCGTGATGTGACGTACTCGGACATCATGAGTACGCACCCTCCGGTGTTCACAGAAGCAGCAGAACCACTAGAGTCCAACAACTGGCTGCGGACAATCGAGTCCAAGTTCGTGCTGCTCCAGTGTACAGAGAGGCAAAAGACTCTGTTCGTGGCGCAGCAGCTTCATGGTGCCGCTGGTGACTGGTGGGCGAACTATGCCGCCTCATGTCCGGCTGGCCATGCCGTGGAGCTGGAAGAGTTCCGGGAGGCGTTCCGCGCCTACCATATCCCTCCCGGGATAATGAAGAGGAAGTTCCAAGAGTTCTTGGAACTGAAGCAGGGCAGGAGGAGTGCCCATGACTACTCCTGTGCCTTCAACCAGCTGGCGCAATATGCGTCGGATTACGTCTCCACCGAGGAGAAGAAGCGGGAGCACTTCTATCGGGGTTTACACCGCGAGATGAAGACACATCTCATCAAATGCAATCGCAGCACGTTCAATGATCTAGTCAACACAACGATCATGCAAGAAGATGCTCAGCGGGAGTTGGCGGCTGAGCAGCAGAAGCGCAGCACTCCACCCAGCAGTGGGGGTGGCGCTCCCCAGAAGTACCGCATGGTGTATCGGACACCATCCGGACAGCAGTGGCATACAACGGCGCGACCGCAGCAGTTCGGGGGTCGTTCTTTCGAGTCACCCCCGTTCCGACCGCCGATGCCACCACCGCGACCGCAACAACAGCAGCAGACGACACCCCGGGCATTTCCACCGCCATAACACGCCCCGGGTTTCCGTCCGCCGATCAGCGGAGGACCGCCCCGCTACACTTGTTTTACGTGTGGCCAGGCGGACCATTTCACGAAGGATTGTCCCCAGGGCAGCAGAGCAGCGGGCAAGCTCAGTTCCAGGGCGGTGCGCGAGGCCGGCCTCCGGTCAAGAAGGTTGGTCAGTGGACTGGGGGCGTTCGAAACCTCGACAATGAGGACGCCCCAGAGGGAGACAACGTGCTGGCGGGTACGTTCACTCTCAACGACTAGGCAATCATCATATTATTTGATTCGGGTGCAACCCATAACTTCATAAGTGCATCATATGTGGTTAAGCATCAACTGGAAGCCTTTCCCACCGAGTGTTCTTATATGATCTGCTCACCGGGAGGAAAAATTTCAGCAACTATGATGATTCCAAAAGCACCACTGTGCTTAGGTGGGAAGATATATCCCACCACTATGATTATTCTTGAGGGACAGAAGATTGATGCAATCTTAGGGATGTCATGGCTAAGCTACCATGGGGCTGTCCTGGAAACATTATCACGGACGGTTCACCTCAACTCCCCACTACACCGTCCGCAGTCTCTCCTATTAGACAATCCAGTCCGAGAAGTTTCAGCAATCAATAATACTGAAGCTCTCAAGTTAGAGGACATCCCCGTAGTCTGGGAATACCCCGACGTGTTTCTGGATGATCTTCCAGGCATGCCACCTGAGCGGGATGTCGAGTTCAAGATTAAGCTTGCACCCAGAACTACGCCCATATCACGGAGACCATACAAAATGGCTCTGAATGAGCGGGCTGAATTGAAAGAGCAGCTCAATGATCTGTTGAGTAAAGGTTTCATTAGGCCAAGTTCCTCGCCTTGGGGATGCTCGGCGCTGTTTGTAAAGAAGAAGGATGAAACCTTGAGGCTGTGTGTGTGAACTACCGGCCGCTCAACACCATCACCATCAAGAATAAATACCCACTGCCCCGCATTGACATTTTATTTGATCAACTTGTGGGTGCAAGTTTGTTCTCCAAGATGGATCTTCGCTCTGGATATCATCAGATAAAAATCCGGGCGGAGGATATCCCGAAGACGGCCTTCTCGACGAGATATGGTTTATATGAATATCGCGTCATGTCTTTTGGTCTCACTAATGCTCCAGCCCATTTCATGTATCTCATGAACTCGGTGTTCATGCCGGAGCTGGACAAGTTAGTGGTGGTGTTCATTGATGATATTTTGGTTTACTCCAAGACAGAAGCAGAACACGCCGAACACTTGAGGATCGTTCTTCAATGATTGCGAGACCACAAGCTCTATTCCTAGTTCAGCAAATGTGAGTCTTGGATCAGCCAGGTGCCATTTTTGGGACATATCATCTCAGCGGAAGGCATTGCGGTTGACCCAAGCAAAATTGAGCAAGTGCTGAAATGGAAAGCTCCCACTTCAGTCCATGAAGTCAGAAGTTTCCTCGGTTTAGCGGGATACTATCGGAGATTCATTCTAAGCTTCTCCAAGCTTGCGAAGCCGATGATAGAATTGCTAAAGAAGGGAACAAAATATGTTTGGGACACGGCGTGTGAAGGAACGTTCCAAGCATTAGTGAAGCATCTCACAACAGCCCCGGTCTTAACTCAACCGGATACAACCAAGCCCTTCGACGTGTATTGTGATGCGTCCGGTATTGGGCTCGGCTGCGTGTTGATGCAGGAAGGATGTGTGGTCGCATATGGCTCACGCCAACTTCGGAACCATGAGCAGCATTACCCAACTCATGATCTTGAGCTTGCTGCTGTGGTGTTGGCGCTGAAAATGTGGAGGCACTATCTCCTGGGTAACTTGGTGCATCTCTACACCGACCACAAGAGCTTAAAGTATATTTTTACCCATAAGGAGCTGAATATGATGCAAAGGAGGTTGTTAGAACTAATCAAAGACTATGAGATTGAGATTCATTACCACCCCGGCAAGGCGAATGTGGTTGCCGACACACTGAATCGGAAGTCACATGTCCATAACCACACCATTACACCAGTGGAGGAGGAAGAGCCGAGTTTATACTTGGTTCCTTATGGATCACTCTACAATCTTGCCCTCATCCCTACGATTAGGGAGGACATCATTACAGCTCAGAAGACTGATAAGGGTATGGCACATCTCCGGAGATGGATAGACAACGGGGAGATCAATTATTTCCGGAAAGATGATGAGGGGACACTATGGTTCAATGACCGCATAGTTGTACCCTGGGATATGGAGCTTAGGAAGAAGATTCTTGTATGAAGCTCACTTGTCCAAATACTCCATTCATTCGGGCAGCAACAAAATATACCAAGATTTGAAAAAGAAATTTTGGTGGACACGGATGAAGCGGGAAGTGGCTAAGTACGTATCCGAGTGTGATACGTGTAGACGAGTGAAAGCTGATCATATGAGTAAATCAGGGCTGCTGCAACCCGTGAAAATCCCAGCATGGAAATGGGAGGCTGTGAGCATGGATTTCATTGTGGGATTACCCCTAACTTCCAACAAGCATGATTCCATTTGGGTGATCGTTGACCGGTTAACCAAGTCGGTTCACTTCATTCCCGTGCATACACATTTCCATGCCAACAGATATGCGGAGTTATATATTGCAAGAATCCTATGCTTGCATGGAGTACCCAAGAGACCATAGTCTCAGACCGAGGTGCATTATTTGTATCTAGCTTTTGGGAGCAGTTGCACGCTGCTTTGAGTACTAAGCTGATTAGAAGCTCCGCCTATCATCCTCAGACAGATGGCCAAACCGAGAGGGTGAACCAAGAAATGGAAGATATGTTGAGAGCATGTGCCATCCACCACGGTAGGAACTGGGATGATCACCTACCGTTGGCGGAATTCTCATACAATAACGGCTATCAGGCGAGTATCAAGATGGCACCATATGAAACTCTCTACGGTCTCAAATACCGCACCCCATTGAACTGGTGTGAGTCCGGTGATAGGGTCACATTCGGGGTTGATGTGGTGAACAACAACGAAGAGCGCGTTCAGATGATTCAAGCTAACTTGAAGGCTGCTCAATCCCGTCAGAAAAGCTACGCTGATAAGAGGCGTAGGCCGCTGCACTTTGATGTCGGGGAGCACGTGTACCTTCGTATATCTCCGATGAAGGGCGTGCATCGGTTCGGTGTGAAGGGGAAACTCGCTCCCCGATTCATTGGACCCTATGCTATCACCAAGAAGTGTGGACTAGCGGCGTATAGACTGGAGCTACCGGCATCCCTTCCTGGTGTTCATGACGTTTTCCATTTTTCACAACTGCGAAAATGTCTGAAGCATACGGCTGCTGCTCCCACTGAAGACATCGGCGAGCTGCAACCGGATTTGATGTATGAAGAATATCCAGTGGCAGTTATTGATGAGAAGACCTGGACCACGCGTAGCCGAACGTTGTGGTTCTACAAGATACTCTGGAGCAACCACACCGCCGAAGAAGCGACGTGGGAGAGCGAGGAATTCCTTCGCTCAAATTACCCGGAGTTCATGGCGTCTCAGCACGGGTGAGTTCCTATTACATCGCTTCCTCTTCTATTGTAATCTCGGGACGAGATTCTTTTAAGGGGGGAGGGATGTAAAAGCCCCAGAAAGAGGACTTGCAAAATTTTTCATCACCTCACAACACCACAGCTTTTGTTGTGGATATCTTGTGAAGAATTGTGAAGAGCAAGTAACCTCCATCAAAAGGGTGATTAGAGGGGAAAGCCCTAACTTTCACAAAGTAGGATTTCTACACATGAACATGAGAGGTTGAGCTCACCCGTAGAACTTAAATAGTCTTGGGAAGGTTCAGGCCAAATTTCATTCCAATCCAACACTTTTTGAGGCACTTTTGGAGGCATTTGAAAAAGAGGCCAATTTGAATGTAAATTCAAATTGCAGCAACTTTCATCACTTGACTTCAAAAGCTGACCTCATATTCAAACTCATCACATTTTTCTGAGTTAGTCCACCAATTTTCATCCCCATTGGACTTCATCTTGTCGGGAGCCAAATTTGCAATAATTCAAAACTGAATTTGAATTTCAGTTCAAATGTGAAGCAAATTTAAGCAAACCAAATCCAAATTTTGGAAACCAAATTCAAACTATGACTTGGTGCTTAAGTCTCACAGTTAATTGTGAGTAGCTGGGGATATTTTCAGCAAAAACAGCACATGAAAAATTGGAAAAGGAATTAGAGGGGGAGGTCCACTGGTCAGTGACTGTGATCAGCAGGGAACCGACTCGGTGGTCGTCGGTCAGCCGCCGGGACTGGTTGCTGCCTCACGGCCTTTCCTGCGCGCGCCTGGATTAGCTTGCGCCCCCTTCCCGATCACCACATACACAGCACAAACCGAGTTCGCTGCCTCCCTCGCCTGCGCTGCTCTGCCCAGCGTCCGCGCGCGCGAAAAACCTGCCGCAGCGTCCGCGCCTCCGAGCCCCGGCGTGCACCCGTGCTGATCATCGAGCACCCGCGGTCCATGCAGCAAAAAGAAGCGCCAAGGCATGCTCTAGCTGTTCCCTGTGCTGCTCCAGAAAGCTGCACTTGATTGTGAGCGGTGTAAGCCGTCGAAGTCGAGAAACCGGGAGGAACCGACGGAACCGTGCTTCGGCTCACCGGTGACAGCCCCATCCGGCCATCTTCGTTGACCGTGTTCTACACAAGAAAGGAGTGTGGCGATCCCTAGATGGTGTAGCCGTGAACCATTCAGCAAATAACCCATCGGGTAGCAAGAATTTTAGAAAGTCCTGAACCCTAGTGCAACTGACCGACCTCGGCAAAAACCAAAAATTCAGCGTACACGCTGAGTCAATGATCAAGCTAGCTCGCAAGTAGCTCCTACACCTCCTAACGCCCCTCCTAGAGGAAGAACTGAGCAAAACCGTCCATGAATGGCCGAGTTATAGCAGTTTCCATAGCCGCCGGTGCAAACACGGCTCGGGTCACCGTCGAGAGTGGGTTTGCAGACATTTTTAGCTTCCAAGGCTGCTCACGGGTTCCTCGTGAACCACTGGTGCTCTCCGAGCAAACCGTAAACCTTTTCATGCCTCAGAGTGCAAGAACGACCTAGCCGGAGCCCTAACCTCTCCGGTGGACATCGCACAGTCGTTTCCGGTCACCGCCGGCGAGCTCCGACCCCCGAGGCAAGTTCCACATGGAGAGATAAGGCTAGGCAGCCAGTTCTAGCGCTGGGGGCGGTTGGGAAGGCAGTTCCGGCGAACCTCGCCGGAGTACACCCCCGCTGAACTCGCGGGCACGCGCGAGGAGGAAGAAGGCGGGCGGTGGGACCCACCCGCAGAGTTTAAACATTCTGGGGATTTTCCAGTTTTAGTGCAAACTTGAAATGCATAGAACTTGTGCTAGGGAGCTCCAAATTCAGTGAACCAAATTTTGCTAAACTCAGAATTTTGAGTACTTTCCAGCAATACAAATTTCAGCTCATGAAATTTAATAGTTTTCCAGAATTAAATCCCTAAAGTTTAAACTGTTAGGAATTTTATCTGGATAATTACTCTATGAAAAATTCTGAAATTCGGCTGGAAGGTTCATTGGAAAATCCTTCAGTCACAGTAACATTTTCAGATCCATCCAAGTTCATTTAGTCCCCCTAATGGGGTGATTAAGTGAACTGCCCTGAGAAAATAGAAAAATGTACAGAAACATTTTTCAGATTTTCTCAAATCTTGTTTAGGGCATAACTTCCTGTAAAATTCTTCAAATGACATGAAACCAATTCCATTAGAACCATCTCAAATTCTAGTTTCCAGAAAGTAATGGTTGGAGCCATGAAAACCCCTGGAATTCTTTAGAGTCTCTAATATTGACCAAATAGGCTTTTATTTGTACAAGGCTCAAATGAACTTTGTTTCAAATGAAACTTGGTCAAGACTCTGATTGAGACCTTACCAAGCCACCATAAAAATTTCAGAGCCAAAGGGGAGGGCTAGAGAGAATTATAGTAGTTACGTATTCAAATTTAAACATTGCATTTGAATTGACATGTAGTATCTCGTTAACGTGTAGTCGCTGAAGGCGAGGAGACTCCGGAAGTGCTCGACTTCCTTCTTCCGGATGAAGCCTTAACATCTGACCAGCAGCAATAAGGCAACACCCGGTTTGCATTAACCCCTTTGATAAAGTTTTGCTTTGTTTACATGTCTAGTGTGAAGTATGAATGTGCATTAGGTGTAGGATGGATGGAACCCCACTTGCATAACCAGAAGTTTCCTATAAGAGTTAGGGTAGTGTCTAAGACCTCGAGTAGACAGGCTATGCTTAACGATTCATAGGACTGCGGTACAAGTCGAGTAGTTGGAATCTACTCGCGAGTTAGGCTTGGGACACACAGGATTGGTTCGAGTGATGCGAGATCACTTTAGTAATGAAATGGAGACTAGGCAAGGGCTAGGGCGCAGCAAGAGGAAGTCTTGCATGTGCAGCCCTGTCCGTGTCGATTGAGGACCGATCCGTGTGCGGCCCTGCTGAACAAGTATTGAACGTACCGAGGGCATATCAGATATATGGGCCTGGATAAACCAATGTAACCTAAACCTCCGGGCGTCGAGGCATAGCACACCGATTTATAGGTGTAGGTTCCGGGCAGCAAGGTGGAAATCTGCTAACGGGCATAGAGAGATGCTCCGTGTAGGGAACCTCCTGTCTGTTTCGGTGCGACCGGTTCGACGTTTGGGCTGTTGGGTGAAAGGTTGTCCCGTACGAATCGAGTGAGCATGCTGTGCAGCTCTATGGGTGGGCGTACGTGACGTGCTCTTTGGGTATCCCTGCTGTTGTATATCGAGTCGATTCGCCGTCCCTCGCGGTGACGAGTACCGCTTGTTCACTGCGTCGTAACGTAGATAATTTACAGAATGCTATGATTCAAGTCTGTTGTATGATATAATTGTATTGCTACATGTGTGCCACCAAGTATTGCTTACTAAATTTCAGATTCATGGACTGTTAACTTGTGGCTAAAATATGAACTAAGGATGAACTTATAGGCGTGTCCGTTTGCTGCAATATTACCGTCCCATGTTTGTTGTACACCACATGTAGAGTTTCATGCCTAGTTGAGTCGGTTAAGTGTTGTTGAGCCATCGTGCTCATGGTTGCTGCTTAAGTATTTTTCAGGTGAGGAGCATCCCACGGACTCGGGTTACGAGTCCACCGGCGAGGGTTACCCTCCGTCGGGGACCACGGCTGATTGGGAGCCATACACGCCGCGCTAAGCTGAGGAGTGCAGCTAGTGTGGGTTTCCCTAGGGATGGGCAACCGACTTTTGCTAGATAGGCGGGCGCGAGTTGTATAAATTTAACTTCCGCCGTGTAATATAAACACTAGTTTATAACTGAATAGTGTACTACTTTGTACATTTCAGTTGGTTTTCAATGTAATACAATGTATCCTTATGATGTGTGCTGTCGGGTGTCGCATCATGCGGCACCACCCTCTGCGATCCTGGATGAGCGGATTCCGGTCCGCCACAACGAGCTTTTTTATTGTGATCATCTGGGTCGTTTTCTTCAAGTCTTGCCCTTTGGTTTCGTCCAGATTAACATTGCTTCACTCTTTTAGCCATAACTTTCATTCTACCCACCCAATTACGTTATTCTTTTTGTATTATCTTCAGAACTAAATTTTCTATCATATATGAAAATTTTAAGGTCAATGGGGTCACGGTTCATATGTCACTTTGAGAGTTTTTACAACATTACATATTTGATATTTGCTCGGGTAGATTAGACTGATCTTTGATCACATTTTAGATCATAACTCGTGTTTTACTCCACCTATTGACGTGATTCTTGTTGATTTGGCTTCCTTACTTGTTCCTATACCTTTTCTAGACTTCTTATCACGTTTGACGTCATAGAACATACTCGAACACACGTATTTATCAGATAGATCAGTTTTTCGTTGAGGGGTTGAGTCTTCCGCCGAAATTTTTTTATCATGTATCACTCACCCCCTCCGATAGCTGATCTCGTGTATTTTAATCCTACATGGTGCCGGCAATCACCAAGCCCGGGAGGAAGTAAATGTATGCTTGTCAGTTGTGCCAGGAATACAGCTACAAAAAGAGCATACCTGAGTTTGTGCTTGTACTTGATCGGAGTTTCTTTTGTCGCGATGTGATCCTCTGACTCGTCTGCTTCCCCCTTCATGCCATGACCCACTCAAAAGAAAGAAGCGTGAAACCTTCAGATTCTTCATGCCATGAATATGTCATGGTCACGATGTTGCTGCAATTACAATCTCCATTGACCTAGCCAGCTACACAAAACCTAGAATATCAGCCGCCTCGACATCTTCATGTTGTTCGGGCCGAGCCGCTGGAGCCAAGGTTAACAGTCAGACCTGCAGTTGATCCTTCATCCCATCTTCATCAGCTTCAACAGCGGCTGCTCCTCTGCTTCGGTTATCAGCTGCTTTGTGCTGGCACCAGCAGCTACAGTGCCATGCTTGTAAACACCAATGCCGTCTTCTTCCATCCGCTCCTCTGTCCACTCGGACACTCCTCAATCCCCTCACTGACCTATTGCCTTAAGGAGAGAGCCGGCAACATCGGCACCCGAAAGAGTACCAGTGGCATCATGTTCTTCCTCGGTAGGAATCATGTCACCTGACAATCGACAAAAATTTAAAGTGGTGGCCTAGCTTTGTGTGGGGCAGAATACATCACTGCGGCTATGGCAGCATGTCAAGGCATCTAGAAAGCTCAGCTCCTAACTGACATAATTGGGGACAGAGTCTGGAGCGCTGGAGCTGATGGTGGACAATCAGTATGCCATTGCATTGAGTAATAATCCAATCTTCCATGACCGGAGCAAGCACATTGTCATGCGCTATCATTTCATTGGGGAGTGCGTCGACAAGAACATGATCATCCTTAGCTACTCGACAGCTAAGCATCCGTACACGCTGGTTTTGTTTCCATATAGGAGTCTAGTTTCCTAATCTACTTGGACCCACCTTTCTTAAATTAAATGGCAACAACCTCTGCATCTTTAGTACTCGCCTTATAAATGGATTTCCTACCTTGTTTACGGACTCCTATCCTAGTATGACTCCCGCTATTCTAAAAACAAGATTAATTCTAACAGTATAATCAAGGGGCTCGATTTAGTATCTTAACACTAGATTAGCTAGTGGAGTGGACTAATGCACACTTGAGAAATCTAGAACATGAGAGATCAGTTCAAGCCCCTGAATGAAGATGAAGTTGAAGAAACATGAAGAAATAAAAACTTGTTTCAAAATAAAAGTTCCCAATGAATTTGTATTCACCATGACCGATGATGAGATCACTGGATGATTTTTGAAAGCCAACACTGGAATAAATGAGAATGGTTTTCTAGTAAAAAAAGTGTGTTCATTGGCTTTTATGCTGAGTAACAACTGTGAGGCGATATTACAATGAAATTCTGCATCGATGTTCATATATCTTTGGACTCAAGAAAAGTGGAGGGGGGCCTAAAATATTTTGTAAGGGGCACATGCAATTGCTAGGTGAATCTTTAGTGTAAGTGCGTAATCCAAGCACACAAATAAGATTTTTCATATTTCCATCTTTTGTTACACCCACCCAGAGTACACAGAAAGATTGCAGCATGCAAAAATGTGTTGATGTTTACTTCATATAGAGACTAGCTATACCACCTTTTACATATTGGATCTCTTCCACATTCTTGCTAGAAACCGAACCATGCCTTCAAAAAGCTTTTGGTAGCAAGGTGTGACGGCATTTTTACTCACCATTAGAGGAAAATTAGGCGCTAAGCGGGCGGTGACCCCTCCGCCTAGAGCATATGCGTGCTTAAGCATTCCTACTTGGTGCCTATGCATTGTTCATTGAAGCAATGATGCATTCTAAAGTTGTAAAAAAATAGAAGGGTTTTCAAGCACAGAAGGCATCATGGGAAAAAAGAATGTCAAAAATGTCCCACATAAAGCACCGACAGCTCAGCAGGCACTCACTGGCTACAGGTATTACCTTTCCACTCTTGCATCTCTTTTCCTTGCATCTTGTGCCGCATGCAGCAAAACTTAAATCCCCCTCTCTCCCCACCCTCCATCCATAGGATCGAGCAGCAGCGGCTCAAAATCGAGTAGCGGTGGTACGTGATCGAGCGGCAGCGGTTTGGAATCAAGCGGCGAGGGCTCGAGATCGAGGGGCAACAGCACGGAATCGAGCGGCGGCAGTGCGGATCGAGCAGCGGCGGCGGATCAGAATCAAGCGGCAACGACACAGCAACGAGTGGTGATGGCATGGTAATGACGTATATGGCCCCCCACCGAGCGGACCCGTGCGATTCACCTGCCTCCATGTTGGCTTAATTTCTCTGCTTAATCTCTCCTGCATTACACCTTTCTCGGGCTAAGGTCACCGCCCGCCTCGTGACTGCTTCTCCCCTGAGTCTAGGTGACACCCTGACGTCCAATGCCCAGCTGTGCATAGGCAAGAACAGAATAGCACCTTTCCCTTTGCTGCTCACCATCCCATCTACCTTGCTGGCTGTGTCCAACAATCATGTCCAAGCCCATCATTGTCTGCGCTCTCCGAGACAATGCTTCAGCAGCCCACACCAAGCCAAAGAAACATCATCCTGTTCAGCCTGTTGTTAAAGACATTGTTGATGGTCTCGATGATGTACCTTTGTTGGATAAATCGGTGGAAGTAGCACCGAGGTGGAACCTGCGTCGCTGCCGTGGGAGGATTGGAGAGTATTCTCGTGCAAGAGTTTTCTTAAAGCTCACAAAAAATGAGATTTGTGAGGACATATATTCTTTGACTGGTAAGATCCCACACAACCACCCTCGGCGCAGACCAGTCCTAATGCAGAAGATGCTCGATGTGAGTTATTCTCTCTCTCTCTCCTATTTTATTTTATCATTCTACTGAATTATCACTCTATTATACCTTTAATAAAAGATATTTTTATCATTCAATTTGGTACATCATTTTTGTATGTACTGATTATATAGTGTACCCCCCTGCTGCTGATCCGCACTCTTGATGGTGTTATATAAAAGGGAAAATCCTTCTATGCTAGTGGCTAAAAACCTAAACCACTGGTATGCCACCAGTCAACTACTGTAGTGAGCATTACATGTTATATACTCATAGACAGCGTATCAGGTATTAGAAAATTTTGTGTTGGCATAGAGCTAGCACTTACAAAGAACAAATACCAATGTGAATAATGGGAAAATTAATACAAACTAACCAAGGATGTGACAGCTTCAGCTTTGCTCTTAGCCCATGCCTTGAAATCGGCCAGCTGTGGTATGGTACCAGGTCGTGGCAATGTGGGATTTTATAAATTCACCAGTTTTTGGAGGCAATACTATCAAAACAATATATCCTTTTTCAGGGATGCTTAGTGACGTGGCTTAAAATGTTTCCTCATCAAAAATTGTTGCATGCTCTCATGTCACATTCCACATTAGTAGATGGCCTGGTCTGATACCCACTAATTACATGCTCCATTCATAGAAATTCAAATAGAGTGTGTTGCTGTGTTGGATGTAGATTAGTTTATGATGGCTTCAAATATGGTCCAATGACATGATGATTTCACGACCTTTTGTAGGAACCATTACATTGTGTGTTTTATGTTCTTCTAGCTGGTCATAGGAGTTGGTGATTCTAATCATCTGATGGAGGCTAGTGCAAAGTGACGTTGTGTGCCCCTCAGATAGCAGGTGCAATTTGGTTTAGAAGAGCAATGGTGGCGATGGTTAGCAGGGAAGGAGGATTGACAAAGATGTTTTGTGATATCACTTATTGAATTGCATCTCAATTAAAGACCGAGGCATTGAAAAAAAAAGCACTAGAAAAATGATGGGTTTCATCCTTAAAACTGATTGGTGGGCGATGCTAAAGTAGTGGGGCCACAGTTGGTCCATCACGAGATGAGGAAAGCACCTGAGACCTGGATTTGAGCCTGCGAAACAGAGAAAAAGGTTAGGCTGGAAGAAGATTGATCCGTCATGGGTTGACAAACATGCCACGGTGGTACAATTTAGTGATGATAGCATTAGGTATGATTTTTTTGGTCTCTATTGGTCGTGTTTGCTGTTACGTGGGCCTCAGCAAAATATGGTAACAACGTTTTGGTTGCAACTGACCTGTCTTCTGATGTTCTCTAGGCTGTTGCAAAAATAAAATACCAGATATTTTCAAAAATATTTAGTGATGGATATTTTAAAAAATGCCACTGATCCATGGCAAACAACGCCGTTGTCACTAATTTTCATCCCTGACCAGTAATTTTTTTTGTTGTTAATGATGCATATTCAATTGTACAATACAAGAACACAGGTAGTGGGGTAGAGAATTAGATACTTCAATCATAATGATGTAAAATACAAACATGATGCTAATCATGTATCTATCTTGGACTATTTGTTGAAATTGAATATTAATCCATGTTGACTGCAGAGGCTTGTTCCTGGAGCTCCACTGGAAGGTATGACACCAGAAACTTATCTGGGGAATCCCAGCAAGCTTTAGCTGCATGATGGTGTGCAAATGATCTATGGTCACTTCTGCTTGGTGGTTCTACTACAGGCAAACCATGATTACATTATCGCTGCAAGGATAGAAGTGCTATTTTACAGTGAGAGATGCAATTCTGCATTTATTGTAAGTTGTTTCAACGGAAAGGCAGAGGACAGAAAATGGAAACAACATGTATCATCATCCCGGATACTCGTTATGCTTGCCGTCAACCTTCTTTCGATCAAATAATGGTTTATTGATTAATTAGCATCATTTCTATTTATTTTGTGCTTCCATCTTTATTTAGTTGCTAAAGTTTCTATACCTTTCATCTTTTGTTTTTAAGTTCTGCGTAGCTGCTGTAGCCAGTAGCTTGTGATCCAAAAGTGGTGCTAAGTTTGTCAAAATGACTACCAGTATAGCATGGTCCAATAAATATTTTAAATTAGCACCTATTTTCATGAATTTCCATTGCAAATAGTAAAGAGAAAGGCCATTTTGGGTAGTGATATTTCTTTTGTAAAACCCATGTGGTGATTTTGAAAATTCCAATCGGTTACAATTTCTCTACACATTCATTTCCTCCATCTATTTTTTCCTTACACTCTATCAAGAAGTTATCGTACTTTATGTTTTAGGACTTCTATGACGGGCAACTAGTGTAAATTAACTTCACATTTTCTATGCCTTCCAATATTTAGATGCTTGTCAGCATGTTCAGTATTCCATGCATTAGAGATGTTGCCAACCTCGACCAGCCTTGTTCGTTAGTTTTTTTGCTGATGACAACGAGGGATAATATTTTTAAGGAATTCGTATTTTGAATTTCTAAAACCTTAAAAAATATTATGCCAATGTGAGATTTGACAGAAAAATCTACTCATACCATCTTCAAGAGCATATAAATACTCTCTCTATTTTAAAATCTATGTCACTGCAGCAACCATTGTAGCTTAAATTTTAACTAAGATTATTGTCATAACAATAACAATTTAAAAATAGGAAATACATTTTTCCTTAGAGAGAGAGGATGATCGTCAACAGATGCTCATGGGCTGAGGCAGGGTCAGCTGCCTCGTTGGAAGCGGAGGTAGTCCGGACACAAGGCACCTGAGTGGGATGGGAGGAAGGAGGTAAGAGAGGTGTGAATAGGTCCTTGCTGGTCCACAACACATGGTGATAGTTTGCTTCGAATATTATTTTATAATTCTTCCTTTGAAAATTCTTTGGGGTTCTTAAAGTCATACAGATCATAGAGGTTGTGAAGCAACATATGAAAAAGATCATTCTAAATTAAATCACTAAAAAAATTACAGATTTGGGGTAACATAAAGCCTCATAAAAGTGTTTGACACCATGTTGTACGGAAAAATTATAAATTTGATCATTTTTGGCAATTATTAAATTTACTTCACACCGCACTTACCATGCATGAAAATACTGAAATGGATGTAAGGGCCCCAATTTTTCACTTGCTAAAAGTGTTCATCACACACACACACACACCTCAGCTCATTTGTGGTATTCACATGAACACATTTGAAGAGCAAGTAACAACCGTCAATAGAGTAATTAGAAGATGAACTCTCATAATCCAAAAGTGGTATTTTCCACATACATCATATATGGGATGAGCACACTATGAACTCCTAAACTTTGTTAGGAATGCTCATGCCAATTTTCATGCAAATCCAAACCTCTTTGAGGTACTTTTGGATACAATTATCAAAAGGCTAGTTTGAACTTAAATTCAAATTTAAACTTCTATCATCACATGAATTCAAAAGAGGGATTCATATTCACACTCAGCATATTTTTATGAGCTCACCCACCAATTTCCATCCCATTTGGGATTGATCTTGACATGAGCTATTTGGCTCAAATTCAAACTAAATTTAAATTTCAGCTTCACATGTGCTGCAAATTCATTAAACCAATTCACACTTTGAATTATTAAAATTCAAATATTCATTGGGTGGTTTGATCAAAGTGCCAAGGGTATTAGGTGTAAAAGCCCAAGAATGGACTTGCTAAAGTGTTCATCACATCACCACGCTACAGCTTAATTAGTGGATAGCTCATGAACACTTGTGAAGAGCAAGTAAACACCATCAAGAGGGTGATTAGAGGGGAAAGCAATAATTACAAAAAGTAGGAGTCATACACATAAACATGAGAGGTTGAGCTCACCCCTAGACCTTAAATATTCTTGGGAAGGCTCAGGCCAAGTTGCATGCAAATCCAAGACTTTTTGAGGCACTTTTGGAGTCATTTGAAAAAGGGGCCACTTTGAATGCAAATTCAAATTTTAGCCACTTTCATCACTTGAATTCAAAAGTTGACTCCATATTCAAACTCAGCACATTTTTCTGAGTTAGTCCACCAATTTTCATCCTTATTGGAGTTCATCTTGTCGGGAGCTAAATTTGTAATAATTCAAAAACTGAATTTGAATTTTAAATTCAAAATTGAAGCAAGTTTAGCTAAACCAGTTTCAAATTGAGGAACCCAAATTCAACTCATGACTTTGTGACTAAGTTTGCCATTTAAGTGTGAGTAGCTGGGATATTTGCAGGGAAAAATTGGAAAAGATTTAGAGTAGCTCGTGTGCTGGACTTTGAGCCAGGTTTTTTCACCGTGAGGTGGCACTAACCGAGCGAGCTGGCCGCCCCCCGAGCGCTCGACGGTCGCCGCGGTTGTTTCCTTCAGTTTGAGTCGGTTCACTGGAGACTGAGTCTCTGACTAGTGGGCCCAGCTCTCCCCGTTCTCTTCACTCCCGAGGGAAACCAGCTCCCACCGCACCGTAAGGTTGTTTCCGCTCGCAAGTTTCTCACCGCCGCTCTCTGCTCCCCAGCGACCAGCCGATCCCGGCTGCTTCACGCACCGCCACCAGAGAAGAAAAGCTGTGCCTGCTTGTGAGGAAGCTGTAGGAGGAAACCATTCACCGTTTCATGCGGGGTAGAGCGAGAATTCCGAGTTTTCCTCCACGTTGTACCTTAGGGTTAGCAATCGGTCGTCGGCGAAATTCATTGCACAGAGGCAACCGCCGGTCGAGCTGCAGCTCACACGCGCTCTAGACACCCGTGCGCTTCTCCTCGAGCAAAGAACCCGCAAGAACAACCACCCAAACCCTAGTTTCACTGATAAAAAGTCCGGCGGAAGAGAGGGTCGCCGGTGACGTCCAGGTTGCCGGCCGTTTAGGTCCCAAACGAGGTCATGCCGAACTTCCCGAGGCTTCCTTGGACGTGGTGACGCGATTAGCGCGCGAAGGGGGTGGTCAGAATGACGGGAACGCGTTGCCGATGTTGCACAGGGACATAGCGCTCGTCGCCGGTGAGCTACGGAAGTTAGCCGGCGGCAGCATGGTGTCCAACGTGTTAAGCGTCCAAAGTTACGTGGGGGTGGCAAGTTTTACCGTCGCCGGCTTTCCCAGCGACCTCGCCGGAGCTCCGGCGGCTCGGGGCGGCGGCGTCGCGAGGTTGACGAAGGGCACGGGTCCCACGTGTCAGCCGCTGAGCTAAGTGCGCATGTTTATTTTAATTTAAATGGCGGCCCCGCTGTCAGTTACTGGTTAAGCGTGGGAGGCAATTTTCTTTAGGAAAATAATTCAGAGACCAGCCCAGACTTTAGAAATTCATAACTTAGGTTAGAAGTGTCCAAATCCAGTGAACCAAATTTTTTTGGATTCATCTCTTCCCGTACTATCCAGTAAAACAAGTTTCAGCTTATGGAACTTATTGTTTTTCAGAATTAATTCCATAAAATTTAAACTGTTGGGAATTTTATCTGGAAAATTCTTTCATGGAAAATTCTGAAATTTGTCTGGGATGTTCATTTGAAAATCCTTGATCACAGTAAAAATTTCAGATCCATCCAAGTTCATTTGGCCCCCCTTATGGTGTGATTAAGTGAACTGTGCTGAGAAAATGGAAAAATGTATAGAAACAATTTTCAGATTTTCTCAAATCTTGTTTAGGGCATAACATCATCTAGAATGCTTCAAATGACATGAAACCAAGTCCATTAGAACCATGTCAAACTCTAGTTTCCAGAAAGTAATGGGTTGAGCCATAAAAATCCCTGGAAAGCCTTAGAGGTTCTAATAGTGACCGAATATACTTTTATTTGTACAGGGCTCAAACGAACTTTGTTTCAAATGAAACCTGGTCAAGTTTCTGACTAGGACCCTACCAAGCCACAATAAAAATTACAGAGCCAAAGGGGAGGGCTAGCTAGAGTTATGGGAGTTACATAGTCATTTCCAAACATTGCATTCAAATTGACATATAGCATATTGCTTACATGTAGTCGCTGAAGGCGAATAAACTCTGCAAGTGCTGGACTTCCTTCTTCCGGATGAAGCACAAACCTCTGACCAGCAGCAACAAGGTAAGCCCCGATTTGCATTAACCAATTTTACAAAGTTTTTCTTTATGTATAATTAGTATGTGGTATGTATGTGCATTAGGTGTAGGATGGATGAAACCCAAGTGCATAGCCAGATTATTCCCACAAGAGTGAGGGTAGTGTATAAGTCCTCGATTAGTATACGCTGTGCTTAATGTTCATAGAACTTCGGTACAAGTCGAGTAGCTGGAATCTACTCGCGAGTTTAGGATTCGGGACACACGGGATTGGTTCAGAGTGTTGTGAGAACACTCTAGTAAGAAAATGAGACTAGACAGGGGCTAGGGAGCAGCAAGAGGAAGTCTTGTGGGCGCAGGCCTGTCCGTGTCGATTGAGGACCGATCCGTGTGTGGCCCTGCTGAACAAGTATTGAACGTACCGAAGGCATATTGGATATATGGGCCCCAATAAACCGATGTAACCTGAACCTCTGGGCGTCGAGGCATAGCACACCGATTTATAGGTGTAGGTTGAGGGCAGCAAAGTGGGAATCTGCTAACGGGCATAGAGAGATGCTCCGTGTAGGGAACCTATAACAGCCCTAACTTTTGTAAAGTTTAATTTCAACTTATGAGACAAAGTTAAGGTGAAGAAAGGCTATATTTGTGTCACATAAAATGATGAACACAAATATGGACATGTGAGGGAGTTAAAAATTTTCTCTAGCCCATGATCAGCACATGTTAACCTAGGGGAAATATTTCACTCTCAAAACTCTAACTCATGGGCACCTCCTCTATCAGTAGAGTGCAGGGAGTTTAAACACAATTTGAATTCTTTTGAAAGAATTCATGTTCAGATTAGCCTAATGCATGCAAATGAATTCACCTATGCATTCCCCATGTATCAATGAGCTCGTGATCCAAATTTGGATATTTTTGGAGCCCGCATACCAATTATTCCGGGGAATATTCGAGGGAGAGTTCAAATTCAAATTTGAATTCAAAAACTGAACCAAACGTGCTCAATTTTGAAATTCGATTTCAGATTCAAATTCTTCATAATCTGTTTGATCTCGTCCAATTTTGGTTGAATTTGGACGAAGGCGGTGCGGGGAAATTAAAGCACGGAGAGGGGAGATATTTGGGGGGCTGTGGCCCACATGTCATACACACATGTAACCAAACCGACTCTATTTTTCCTTCTCGATTGCACATGAGCTGACAGCGCGCCGGCGTTACCCCTGCCCAAGGCCTCAAGCGCCAGCTCCTGCTTCCACTCACAAGCTCGGCCTGATCTTCACGCAGCTGGTGCACTAAAGCAAATTGCTCTCTCGCTCTCTCGGTCTCTCTGCTCGTCCTCCCGCACGCAGTGAAAAACAGAAGCTGCTCTCGGTTTCTCTGATCGCCCAAGCCAACAGAACACCATTTGCTCGAGCTCTCCACACAAAAAAAGCTGCGCCCACCAGTGTCCTAGCCGGCCAGCTCTTTTCCTCCCCTGTCCCGAGCTTGTTTGCACCGGAAAACAGCAAGTTGCTGCAGCTTCTGTGTGGAACACCGAGAAACCGAACTGGTCGCCATGGCCAGCCCAAACCAGGAATGATCACGTCCAAGAAAGCCACCTGATCGGTGCACCTACAAGCCTAGTTTCTCACCTCGGAAGATCAGCCCTAGCCATTGATCACAGAGGGAGAATTTCAAGATTTTCTCCCGAGCGGCAGAAACTGACCTTGAGGTAAGGAATTGCAAAATTCGTCCTCATATCGTGTTTGTTGTGTTTCAAACTTCACACACAGGATGTTAACCGCCTAGCACACCTCCTCCATCGATTTTAGACCAATAAATTGAGTTTAGAGTGAGGAATCCGAGTTCTTTTCGAGGGTATACCACTGGATCATATCGGGCGCACGGTGCCGATAGGTTTAGAGCGCTCCCCGGCTTGTTTAGACCTCATGTCGGTCTTCTACATGATCCCTTGGTGCTTTAGAGCCCAAGAACCGACCATTTGGTGGAGAATTTACCGTGCACGACCTTGCCGGAGCCCTAGGGTTTGCTGTTGCAGGTGCGCCCTGTTTTCCGGCGAGTTTCAGCCGCCGGCGACGTCACCAACGTGTTCAGCGTGGGGGAAAATGGGGGTGGCCAGCAGGGGGTCCGGAGGTGGCTGGGAAGTGCCTTTCCGGCGACCTCACCGGAGGGAGCCGCCACTGCCCTGTTTGGCGCGAGGCTGAAGGTTAGGGATGACTAGTGGGACCCACTGTCGGCATTTAAACATTTTCCAAATTTTCCCAATTCAGTTCAAATTTTGGAGAGCCATAACTTTGTGTAGGAGTGTCCAAAAATTGTGAAACAAATTTTTTTGGATTCTTCTCAAAGACTACTATCCAGGGTACAGCCAAATGTTTATGAAAATCCTTGGATTTGGCTCATTAATTCATTTAAGGAAAATCTTGTAGGAATTTTTATAGGAGTTCTGGTTATTTTAAAATTCCCAAATTTGGGCAGGACATTCTTACATAAATCATTGAACTCCAGTAAAAATTTCAGAGGCATTGGACATAATTTTCTTAGTCAAATGATGTCTTCATTCCTTATGTCTCTGAAAAATGGGAAAAATGAACAGAGACATTTTCAGTTTTTTCCCAATCCTTCTAAAATCCATATATCCATGTAGGAAGCTCCAAAAATGGTAAAACCAATTCCTATGGACTCAGGACATTTTGTGCTTCACAAAAAGTCTACTTTGCCGCATAGGAAAGCTTAATATCTAGGGGGTAATGGCAGATTAGTTAAAACTACATAAGGATTTGTTGTGCTGACATGAAGCCATTTCATGAGCTCAATTTTTGCACACAGCCTAAATACCGTCCACAGAAGCTGTGGTTAAATTTTCAGCTTCATTGGACCTCTGGAACTTGAGCTACTATCTTTTAGGTTTAAGTGTCATATAATGGACTTAATCACATGGTGATTATTAGTATCTCCTTTTCACCTAGCTTTCATCATCTGTAAGGTTTAGATCAAGCAAGAGAAACCTTGCTGTTGTTTATCTATCTTATGTGTGAGTTAACTGGTACAACAGTTTTGAATCATTTTCTAAATTGCTTTTGAATACATGTGCATAAATCATCTTAATAGCACGTGTAGTCGACGTTCGACGAGGATTCAACTCCGCAGCGAGGATTTCCATCTCGTGATGAGCTTGGCAGATTCTCCGGAGGAAACTCCTAGCTTCTGACAAAACCGTTGAGCAAGGCAAGCCCCGGTTTGCATATCGTTCCGTTTTAAATTTTGCTTTACTTCACATCATGTGTATTAGACTTGATATTGTGCATTATGTCTAGGATGATTGAAACCCACTTTCATGGATATTACATCCCTTATTAGAAGGTTTTGTGTAGGCTTTGCCTCGTTGTAGATGCTAGGCTAATGTTGTTGCTAGCTCGGTAGAAGTCGAGTAGTAAAAAGCTACTCGCGAGAAATGTCGAGTAATGGAGTTACTCGTGAGAGGTTGATGATAAGAGCACCCTCATGAAAATGAGATGGGGACGGGGATGTTCCTGTAGGATGGAGCACTCAAGATTGGTCTCGACCTGCGATGGGTGTGACAATGCTTGATACCACATTTGGCCTGGACCGGGATGGTAAGGCAAATGTGGAGGTTGGTTGTAGCACCGTTCGTGTCAGTTAAGGACCATATGTATGCGGCCCTGCTGGACAAGATTGAGCTGTACCAGATATATAGTGGGGTATGGGACCCATGAAACCGATGTAACTCGATGGACCGTGATATAGAAACTCATCCTTCGCGTGGGAATGGCATTGAGAAGGCTGGAGTTGTAAATCCTTTAGCGGGCAATTTCGACGTGTCCGCATAGAGGACCATCCTGCTCGGCGCGAAGCGTTTTTCTATGTCGGGGTGTCGTGTAAAAGTTGGTGCATACAACATAAGAAAGAGCTCTTGAGAGAGTCTTTCGAGGCGGGTGTATGTGTCGTGTATTCCGGGTTGTTATTGATTCGAATCACCGTCGCTCATGGAAGAGGATTGAGCATACTTGCCCACTGCGCCGTGACGTAGTAAGAAGAGGAACTAAGTCTCTTAACTTGCTGTTGTAGATGAATCATTGTATTGGAACCTTGACTGCATTAGATATAGAGCCAACTAAATTTCTGTTCCGCCTTAGGCTAGCAACATCGGGATAAGCGTTTCTTGTTTGATTGTGGACTTCCGGTGTTGTGAGGCGTGAGGACCACTAAAATGAAGGCTATAAGAATCTGAATATAAGGATCAAGTTTAGTTAAGCTTCATTTTCGCAAATACATGTTCCTATTGTCTTACTACCCTGGCATGTAGAGTTTCATGTTTAGGATTGACGGTTAAGTCTTGCTGAGCCTTAGTGCTCACGGTTGCTTCTGAGTTGTTTTGCAGGTAGCAGGATGCCTCCTGTCCGTTTCGGTGCGACCGGTTCGACGTTTGGGCTGTTGGGTGAAAGGTTGTCCCGTACGACATCAGTGGAGCGTGCTGTGCAGCTCCGAGTATGAGCGTACGTGACGTGCTCTTCGGGTATCCCTGCAGGTGTATATCGAGTCGATTCGCCGTCCCTCGCGGTGATGAGTACCGCTTGTTCACTGCATCGTGACGTAGATAAATTATGGAAAGTTGTGATTCAATTCTGCTGATATGTATAAATTGTATTGCTACATGTGTGCCATCAAATATCGCTTACTAAATTTCAGATTCATGAACTGTTAACTTGTGGCTAAAAGATGAACTACGGATGAACTTGTAGGCGTATCCGTTTGCTGCAATTTACCATCCCATGATCGTTGTGAACTGCATGTAGAGTTTCATGCATAGGTGAGTCAGTTAAGTCTTGTTGAGCCATCGTGCTCACGGTTGCTGCTATAAGTGTTTTTCAGGTCACGACTACGCCCACGGACTTTGGTTATGAGTCCACCGGCGAGGGCTACCCTCCATCGGGGACCATGGCTGAGTGGAAGCCGTACACACCGTGCTGAGCTGAGGAGTGCAACTAGTGTGGGTTGCCCATATGGCTGGGAAACCAACATTTGCTAGATAGATGGGCGTGAGGTGTATAAACTTAGCTTCCGCTGTTGTAACTTCCATAATTAGTTTGTAACTGAAGTATTGTACCACTTTGTATATATTCAGTTGGTTTTCTAAGTAATACAATGTTATCCTTATGATGTGTGCTGTCGGGTGTCGCATCGTGCGGCACCACCCTCTGAGATCCTGGGCGTGCGGA
Organism: Neostapfia colusana; assembly: GCA_030760725.1. NCBI lineage: Eukaryota > Viridiplantae > Streptophyta > Magnoliopsida > Poales > Poaceae > Neostapfia > Neostapfia colusana. Next base: position 92,748,114 of record JASWHV010000007.1, on the reverse strand, counting down.
TTCTGGTCCGCCACAGGCTGGTATCAGAGCCACATTGGGGATAGTACACTAATTAAGGACTGTATTACGGGAAAACTTATGTTTATGGTGATGATTCACTAGTTTGCCCAAGTAAGGACTATACTAGAATAGTTAATTAAAGTGGCAAGACTAACATATGTATTATAATTCTGAATTTTTGATTATGTAACGACGCACCTACGCTCAGATAAAAATTGTAAGGAACGCCACCGAAAGCGGTTCAATATCTGTTAGCTCCCCTGACAAGGAATGTGGTTCAGGGATAGGTCTCACAGCTTGGTGTGAGACGTCAATATGAAACTCTTGGACTCTTCATGTTCCTGAGTTCATATAAAACGCTGATCCCTAGCGTGCATTAGGCAAGAGAGTGGTGACCCCATCGTGTGGTCAGTAACGGGAGAGTGTGTTCTTCTGGAAATAGCCTAGAAGGACATACGCAGCGCTTGCCATCGGCGTGCCCTGCAGGGCAGTAGGTAGTATCTGTTGGGTTGATAAAATTCCCAACCGTGACGACCCGTTCGTGCTCTACTCAGGTTCCCCGTTGTGTGGTGTGAAAACACAATCACGTACCTTGAGACGTGGCTTAACTCAAGGAAGGTCGTATGGCAATGATACGGGTGTATGTATTTACTTTCAAATATGGACCTTCCTGAAGTGAAAATAACCCTTGAGTGCATCATTGTTGTGTGTTCTTCTGCAGGTAGTAACCACGTATGTATCCTGTGTAGTATACGTGTGCGAGAGACCGTTTAGTGCCACAATTGAGACGTATATGCCGGTATAATCCGGTTAGGATTTTCTTTTTGTGAGGAACGTAGTACGGACATATAATAGGCATTTGCATAAAATATAATGGTAACAAGGAACTAAAATAACCAAGTTTCAATATTTAGGACCCTGGTTGGGTAGAAAAGTTCAATAGTTGATCAGTTTAGCTCAATGGGGATTAAAAAACAGAGTGCTCTGTTTTGGCAGCAAGCCTGCTGAACTTTAACAGATCATAACTCACGAATTAGTTAGCCAATGGAGGTGTGGGATATAGTTCCGGAAAGGTGTTTAAGTACTCTACAACTTTGTTGTAGACTTCCAGAGCTGAATGACACTGTGAACTGGCTGAAATTCCGGATGATTGTAAACTTTCCAGAACCAGGACAGATTCAAAACACTCTCTGGACTGTTCTGTTTTTCAAGCATAACTTCCTGTAGAAAAATCTAAAATTATCATATGATACATATTTGTAAAGGGTAGGAGATGTGTTACATCTTTGTTATTCAAAGTATATGCAATTGCAGCACGGAATTCAGTGGACATTAGAGTTGAAAACAGCAAGTTCCAAAGGAGGTGCTGTTGAAATTCTTCCAGAAATTCTGTTGATTTTGAATTATCATAAATTTTTAACCAGAGCTGATCTGAGGGCAAATAAATACTCGTTGGAAATATATTGAAGTTAACTTTAACATTGGTATTCAGCTTGAGTCATGAAAATGCACAGCACCAGATCGAAATCTGGAATATGTAGAAACTGGTCATTCGGGCAGAGGGATGATTGTTGAACTCATTTGAGAGATTGTTGTACCCTAGGGGGTTTAAGTACTTCCAATGGGGTAGAACATACTCATGAGTGGTTATCTTCAACTAGTGAAAGATTTGAGTATATGTCCTACTCATGTTTATTTTGCTAGATACCATGTTTGTGTCGTATTGAAGATAAAAGGGTAGTATACGTGATGACAAAGCGATATTAACATCTCGTAGTGACCAAACCTAGTTGAGATGAACTTCCAAAGAGGAAGTCCGTCAATTTGGATTTGACTAGCTTGTATTTGGTCTGGTAATGGTGTATCTTGTGCAAAGTTATTAAATTATCTATATGCGAGATGTATCGCTTGTTTTACAGTCATTATGTTTTACGCCTATTTTATTGGACTGCATGAAGTATGTTGCGGGGCTGATTTTTATTGTCGTATGGTTGCAGATGGTTCACACTCGGGCCACGCATGAGGTCGGTGGCTCTAGCCAGCAGGGGGGGGGGGGGTGATGACTCCCAGCCACCTGCCTACGACAGTACCCCGCAGCAATAACCACCACCGCCGCCTCCGCTTACACTAGCTGATGTGATCGCGGCCCTGGTGGGTAATCATGAGGAGCAGACCAATCTGCTCCACACGATCGTGCGAAATACGTCCCAGGCGGGGGGGGGGTGTCAAGAGAGGGGGCCTCGTGAGCCCCACGTTGTGACGTACTCAGACTTCATGAGTACGCACCCTCCGGAATTCACTGATGCAGCAGAACCCCTGGAGGCCGACAACTGGCTGCGGATGATCGAGTCTAAGTTCAGGCCGCTCCAATGCATGGAGCGGCAGAAGACTCTTTTCGCGGCGCAGCAGCTTCACGGTGCCGCTGGTACGTGGTGGGCGAACTATGTCACCTCACTGCCGGCTGGCCACGCCGTGGAGTGGGAGGAATTCCGGGAGGTGTTCTGCGCCTACCATATCCCTCCCGGGATAATGAAGTGGAAGTTCCAAGAGTTCTTTGAGCTGAAGCAGAGCGGGAGAGGTGCCCACGACTACTCCTGTGCCTTCAACCATCGGGTGCAGTATGCGTCGGATTATGTCTCCACTGAGGAGAAGAAGCGAGAGCATTTCTATCGGGAGTTAAATCCCGAGATAAAGACGCATCTCGTACAATGCAAACGCGGCACGTTCAACGGTCTTGGCCGCGATCATGCAAGAAGACGCTAATCGTGAATTGGCGGCTGAGCAGCGAAAGCGCAGCGCTCAACCCAGCAGTGGGTGTGGAGCTCTGCAAAAATACTGCATGGTGTATCGGACACCATCCGGTCAGCAGTGGCATCCACCGGCGCGACCTCAGCAGTTCGGGGGTCGATCATTCCAGCCACCTCCGTTCCGACCGCCGATGCCACCACCGCGACCGCAACAGCAGCAGCAGATGGTACCCCGGGCATTTCCACCGCCACAACGCGCCCCGGGTTTCCGTCCGCCAATCAGTGGAGGACCGCCTCGCTAAAACTGCTACACGTGTTGACAGGCGGGCCATTTCTCGAAGGACCGTTCCAAGGGGCAGCAGAGCAGCGGGCAGGCCCAATATCAGGGCGGTGCAAGAGGCTGACCTTCGGTCAAGAAGGTTGGTCAGCGAACTGGGGGCGTTCGCAACCTCGACAAATGAGGACGCCCCAGAGGGAGAAAACATGATGGCGGGTACGTTCACTCTCAACGACCAAGCAATCATCATTTTATTCGATTCGGGTGCAACCCACAGTTTCAGAAGTGCATCCTATGTGGCTAAGCATCAAATGCAAGTCTTCCCAACCGACTGCTCATATATGATCTGCTCACCGGGAGGGAAGATTTCAGCAAATATGATGATTCCAAAAGCACCTCTGTGCTTAGGTGGTAAGATATATCCCACCACCTTGATAATCCTTACGGGATAGAAGATTGATGCAATTTTAGGGATGTCATGGTTACGCTACCATAGCGCTGTCCTGGACACTCTGTCATGGACGGTTCATTTGAATTCTCCATTTCACCGTACACATTTCATGGTGTTAGACAACCCTGTCCCGGAAGTTTCAGCAACTTATAACACCGAAGCTCTCAAGCTAGAGGACATCCCCGTAGTTTGGGAATACCCCGATGTGTTTCCGGATGATCTTCCGGGCATGCCACCTGAGTGGGTGTAAAAGCCCCAAAACCGTGAATGCCAAGAGATGGACGTTTGAGCATCATTGTGTTTTGGGTTCATGGAAAATGGGACTTACAAAAACTTTCTTACACAGGATGGTATACGTGGGGTTTAACAACACGGGTTCAAGCATTAATTTGGATGTGTTGGACCAAGGTGGAGTTAAACTCATGTGTGATCATACAGGTGTATGAGGAAGAATTAAAAGCAGCCCTTTAGACTCAAATGCTGACCTCAAAGTGCCGCCAAATTCTTGAACACACATGGGACCTCCCACATTTGAAGGGAGGAGAGTTAGGGTGGCAACTTTCTGTTTTGAGAGTAAGCTAGAGAGGAGTGAATTATGATCATGTTTGAATTCAGGTTAAATTCAAACATGTTAAGGCAAAGGAATGACTTGAGTTTGCGTCACATTAAATGATGAACACAAACATGGACATGTGGGGAAAACTAACATTTTCTTTAGCTTGTCCTGAAACATGTTGACCCAGAGAGAGAATTTCACTCCTAAAGATCTAACTCATGTGTACATCCTATATTAGTAGAGGGGAAGGAAATTTAAACCCTAATTGAAATATTGGCAAATAATTCATGTCTAGATTACCTAAGGGCCCATATTTGAGGTGACCATTAAATTTCTCAGGTATTAAAGAGCTTAAGTTCCAAATTTGGAGAAGTTTTGAGCTCATAGACCAATTGTTCAAGCATTATTGGAGGTCACCTTCAAATTCAAAATTGAATTGGGAAACTGAACCAAACGTGCTCAATTTTGAAATCTGAGTTCATAGTTGGATTCTTTAGGTTCAAATAAGTGGGTAGGCAAAGTTTCATGAATTTTTGAAATGATTTGCTACCCATTTGGCAAATGGACTTTTATTTGCATGGGAATTCAAATTCAAATGGGAAAGGGGATGAAACTTGTCCAAACCTTCAAATTCAGACCGGGTTCAAATGTTCCCACTATTGAAGGGAGCCATTCTACAATTTTGAGAAAAATTGAGAAGGATAAGAAGGAGACAGTGGGGCCCACATGTCATAGTGCTGTCTAGACTTGCACCCTAAGTCTGCTCCCCTGTTCCTTACTCCACCGAGACGTTGCTCCCGGGCGACACCGAGCAGCTCGGTCCCCGGTCACCGACGCCAGCTCCTGCTCTCCCGAGGACACCTCCTGCTGCTGTGGCGTGTGGTCGATCAGCTCCCGCCCTCATCCGCTCACGGGGTGCTGTTTCTGCTCACAAAACCGCCACACCGATGTTTCACGGCTTCCTCGCGCTGAACCGAACACAGCTCGGCGCCCTCTCTGAAACTCGATCGGGAGACGGCCAAACTCGGGCCACCGAGCTCCCCGAGCTGTGCCAGCAGCCCTGAGGGGTCATCCTCTACCTTCTCCACTCGCCACCGAGCTAGCCAAGCCTCTCTGCACCGAGAACGCAGCTTTTCGCGCGGCAGCCTAACACAAGCCGGCAATCGGTCTCCCGTGGACAGCTCCACGCTTCTCGTGCCCGAGCAAGAACACTTTCAGATGCGCTGGTCCTCGGTGATGCTCACCTCCGAAGCACAGGCCATGACATGGACGACAGAGCACGAATTCGAGAAAAGATCTCCGGCGGCCATAAACCGACCTTCCGGTAATGAACTCTCAAATTCGATCCCAATCTTCACGCTTAGTTCCCCAGATCTTGCATAAAGGGCCGAAACTAGTCGGTGAACAATTGTTCTTCACAACCCTAGCTTAGAAACGCATGTAGACCGCGCAATTTCCGAGTTTTCCGAGCTCAAAACGTGAAAGGTGTCTCTGGTGCACGGTGAAGAACCATTTGCCGCTGTTGCCGAGCAATTCCAAGTCTATGCCGAGCTTCCCTAGCATCCAAGGATGCTGTAGAGCCAATTCCTCGCAAGTTTGGTGGGCTAGGATCACCTGTCGACGGCGCCGGACTTCTCCCGAGATGGCCGCACGTCGCCGGCACATTTCCGGTGATCTAGCACCCACGCCAACCCCGCCAACGTGCTCCCCGACCCTGAGAACCCCCGGGCGGCGAGTCTCCGGCCGGTAGATGGCCGGAAACACCGGCCCGGTGAGCTCCGGCGAAGGTCCGGCATCGGGACAGCGCGGGGGGAGGGAAATGGCCCGAGGAAGAAGATGACCTGGGCGGGCCCCACGTGTCAGCGACCGAGAGTTTAAAAACTGATCATCTGTGGCGCGGTGATCCAGTGTGGCTGCGCGCCAAAATGGTGTGGCCCGGTGTGGCTGGAATCTCACTGGCTACAATTTAAAACGTGGGCCCAAGTCATTTTCAATAGCAAAACAATTCCAGTTTCAGCTCCAACTTTGAAAATTCATAACTTTGTGTAGGAAACTCCAAATTGGGTTGGATTCCTTTTTCAAAGACCTATCCAAATATGAAACCAAATCTGTATGAAAGTCAATATTGAATTCTGGATAATTCTTTTAAGTTTTTCTGTAAAAGAATTATTGAGAGAGTTTGGTTTATCCAAAAATCCTCAATTTTTGCCAGAATATTCTTTAGGATACTATTGGACTTTCAGCAAAGTTTAAACTCAATTGAAGTTGATTTGAGTATGAATTTCCAGAGTACAATCTGCTGTGCTCAAACTGTCCAGAAACTTTTCCAGAAAATGGTTTTCCTTTGTAAAAATCAGTTCTGGGAAATCCTTAGTTCCAAAAATCATAGGAAAATTCAGACATGCTCTATGAGCCATACTTGGAATGATAGTTCAGTTGTTTGGGCATCAAAATGCACATGTCTTCAGAATTAATTCCTGGTAGCATAACTGCTTCAAGAATTTTTCTGGGAGATCTAACCAAGTATAAAGTCTGAATTTTGTACCAAAATACTATTATGTGACCAGGAACTCACCTGTAAAGTTTCAGCTCAAATTGAACTTTAGATCTACCTGTTCTTGTTCTCCTTGCTTATGTATATGAGCAACACATAGAGAATTATAGTGGGAATTATGGAAGAAACAATTTCCACTTACATTAGCTGCAATTTGGCAAGCTAAGTCTCTGTGTAATGTATCGCTTCAGGTAAAAATTTTGAAGTCATTGGAGATCAAGACCTTTAGTTCCTTTCAACCCGTTTCAACTCATGTCACATGTCCATTAGGAACCATAAGACATGTTAATGGAAATTCTTATGGACATGTGGTTTTTCCTATAATTCCTCTGCACCACAGGGACACAAACTTCATTCTTAGTACTCCCACACAGTTCCCTGTTATTAACAAGTTGAGTCTTTACCTCTTTAAATTACATTATAAGATCATATGTGTAAGGGCCTCAGTTTTTGACACTCATTTGCAGTGTTCATCACCACACCACACACCTCATTTGAGGAAGAATGATGAACACAAATAAAGAGCAAGTAACAATTATCAACATGCTCATTAGGGAACAAACTCACACATTGCAAAAGTGGTACTTCCCACATGTGATATAGATGGGCTGGACATATGAAAACTCCTACACTTTGCTAAGGATGTCCATGCCAAGTTCCACCCAAATTCAAAACCTTTTTGAGGTCATTTTGGGTATAGTTAGGAAGAGGGCAGTTTGAAACCATATTCAAATTCAAACTGTTTTCACCCACTGAATTTAAAAGTGGAAGGCATATTCTTGCTCAGCACATTTTTGTGAGCTCACACACCAATTTTCACTCCATTTGGAGTTGATCTTGACATGAGCTAAGGGGGAGAAATTCAAACTTTATTTGAATTTCAAACTGCACTTGTGCTGAAATTCATTCAAACCAAACCTCATTTGAACTTTGATCAATTCAAATGGCTCTTGGGTGAATAATTTGAATTGCCAAGGGTAGAATAGGGTTCACTGTTTACCACAGCTGTTAGGAATAAATTTCAGAGGTTAAAAGAGAAGTGGGACCCACATGTCAGCCTCAGCCTCAAAGCAAACCGACTGAACCACAGTTCAGTCGGTTCCCGGCAGCTGTGCGCGCGCGCCACCGAAGGGGGCAGCCGGCGCCAGCTCCTGCTGCGTGCCCCAAGCCGGAGACCAGCCGGCCGGGCTATTTATTCCCTCCCCGGCGTGCTTCAGTCACCATTTCCTCGAGCTGCCGACGCACACGACTTGTTTTTCCACTGCCATCGCCGCCGCTCGAGTTCCTGCTTGATCAAGCCGATCGCAGCTCCCTCTTTCCATTCCAAGGTCCCAGCAAGGTACTAGCAACCATCCTCCATCCTTCCCATTGATAGAAATCGATTGAAACCGAGTGATATCGGCTGTGCCGAAAGATCAAACTCGGAACTGGAAACCGCCGCACCTCGGGCTCTCGTGGACAGCCCAACCTGGGCGTTGTCACGCCCGAGCCAAGGCACCCTTGGACGCGCAAGTGATCGGTGCTGCTCATCCCCGAGCCACAGCTCGAGTGGTTGCTCACCGGCGGCGAATTTCCACTTTTCCCCTTTCTGTGTGCAGAACGACCCTCGGGTACGATTCTGTTTAATTCGTGCTCTAGAAAGGATTAGAGGGCCTCAGGCCACTCCCACACGAACTAGACACGGTGACGCACAAGTTGCCTTCACAACTCTGGGCCGGAGAACTTCTGTGCCCGGCGTAATTCAAGGTCTACTAATGGCGGAACGCACGGGGGGTATCGGGCGCACGGTGAGGACCTATTTCGGGCCTTCCCCGAGCTGCCCCGAGTTCATGTCGACCTTCTCTGAGGTCCACTGATGCTCCCCGACCGGTTTCCCAAGTAGCTGAGGCACTAGGAGCATCAGCCGACATGGCCGAAGTCGTTCCGATATGGCGGCTCGTCGCCGACCATGCTCCGGCCGTTGTCATGAGCAGCTGACCCTCGGATCATGTTCCCCAAGTAAAAGTAGGCAGGGGCGGCCAGAATCAAGAAGTTTGGAGCGGTACAGCAGCCAGCGGCGAGCTCTCCGGCGAGGTCCCTCGGCGGCGGAGCGCGGGTGTCGCGAGGTTGAAGAAGGGGGTGGACCCCAGCTGTCAGCGGCCGATATTTTGAATCGAGATCCGGCTGCGGCCGGGATCGGGTGTGCTGGCGCGCAAAAGCCTTGTGGGCCGCGGTGTGCTGTCGCTTCGGCGTGCGACGCGTGTCCCCTGGGCCCACGCGCGAGTTTAAACTTTTCCCCGATTTTCAGATTTCCTTCAAACTTCAAATCCTTATAACTTTGGCTAGAAAGCTCCAAATTGAGTGGACCAAATTTTGCTGGATTCAGCTCTCTGAGTACTTTCCAGAAAATCAAGTTTCACTTCATGAAATTCCCTAATTCTCCAGAATTAATTCCTCAAAGTTTAAACTGTTAGGAATTTTAACTGGAGAATCCTTTGAAGGAAAATCCTGAAATTTTGCTGAGATGTTCACCAAAATATCCTTGAACTACCATAAAAATTTCAGAACCATTTGAGCTCATTTAGTCCACCTAATAGTGTGATTAGTAAAACTGTTCCAGAGAAAATAGAAAATGTTCAGAAACATTTTCAGAATTTTCTCTGAAATTGTTTAGCTCATATCTTTAGTTAGAAACTTCCAAATTAAGTGAGACCAACTCCATTAGAACCCTCTGAAAATCTAGTTTTCAGAAAGTCATAGTTTGTCTCATGAAAATTCCTAGAACACCCTAAGAGTTCCAATTAAGGTCAAGGACATAATTATTTGTGGAGGGCTCAAATGAGCTTTGCTGCAACTAAAACTTGACCAAGTCTTTGTTTAGGTTGTAACCAAGCCACAGTAAAAGTTTCACAGTCATTAGGTCTGTCTAGTAAGGGTTATAGGCTTCACAACTTCAAGGTTAATACAAAGGCCTCTAAATTAATACATACATTGTTCTTATCATGTAGTCGCTAAGGTCGAGGGGGAACCCGAAGTCCTAGACTTCGTTACTCCGGAGGAACAGCTAGCCTACGACCAAGAGCAGCAAGGCAAGCCCCGGTTTGCATTAACCTTTTTACAAATTTTTATTGTTTTGAGCACATACTTGTTTCCTTTGTTCTGTGCATTAGAGTCTTGTTTGGAAATCCAACTGCATAGCCAAGAAAAACCATGGGTTGGGTTTAGGATTGAAAACCTCGTTAGCCACTGCATTGCTAGGATAGAGTAGGATTCGGTACAAGTCGAGTAGTTGGAACTACTCGCGAGAATAGGCTAGAGGCACATTGCTCGGGTAGAGATAGCACATGAAACACATGGCAAGAAAATGAGACCGAGCGGAGAGTAAGGGCAGCAGGACTTTGGGGCCTGTGTGCTGTAGCTCCGCTTGTGTCGATTGAGGACCGAGTCGTGTGCGGGCCTGTTGAACAAGCTAGAACAGTACCGAAGACCTACCGGCTATATGGGAACCGGGAAACTGATGTAACTCGGGTAGCTGGGTGTTGAGGCATTGCCCGTCGTTCAGAGGGTAGGTTGAGAGCTCGAGGTGTAAATCAGCTGGCGGCACAGAGATGCGCGTGCAGGGACCTCTTGCTCGGGACGATGGGACCGGTTCAATATTTGGCTAACGGGTGAAAGGTAGTCGCGTACGGCGTCCGTGATGGTTGTTGTAGGCAACATCGAGTACGGGCGTACGTGACGGGTTGTTCGGGTAACCCTGCAGGTGTAAATCGATTATAATCGCCGTCCCTCGCGGTCAGTGAGTACCACTTGTTCACTGTACCGTGACGTAGAAAGAACAGGCTAGTTACATGTTAAAATGTTGCTGATTGAAAGTTGGATATTGATTGTTAATGATATGTTGTAGCTTAGTACTAACTAAAGTTCTTTTCAACTTTGGGCAAAGTACATGAGAGAAATGCGTTTCTTGTTTGATTGCGGCTCTCTCATGTGCCTTAGCGTAAGGTTCTCCACAACCTGCTGCTAAAACTTGAAAGTAAGGTTCTACTAATTAGGCGAGTCCTTGCAAATGATTTTTTACCTCATGCAACCCATTACCCTCATGTAGAAGTTCCATGTTTAGGTGAGACGGGTCAGACTTGCTGAGCCTTCGTGCTCACTGCTTGTGTTTGAAGCTTTTGCAGGGTTCTATGAGGAAGGGACTCCCGAAGAGGAGACGGAACCCCAGGAGGGGAACCCCGTCGAGTGGGAGTCGTGCACGCCGCAGAGTTAGTGTGCGTGTGTGCTAGCAAGGACACGTTCGAGGGCTGAACGTGCACTTGATGCTTAGTCTACGCCCGCGAGTGTGGACTAAACTTATTTTGATGTAAACATGTTGATAAACTTGTTTATGTAATAAAGCTTCCGCTTCCGCTTTGTACCTTTGACGTGTGTTATGCGGTGCTGTGCAACGCAGCACCCCTCAGCGTGATCCTGGCTCGACAGGACCCAAAGGGGTTGTGTCAGCGTGGTATCAGAGCTCGCTTGAGGTTTAACACAGTACAAAGGTCTTCTTTTTCAAAAATCCAGTGAGGAACGAATTAGTAGCCCGTATAAGGATGTTATTAGTATATAGAAAGTGGCTTATTAACCTATTTGTTATGTCGGAAAATCGTGCATCTCGGGACGTTCATGTCTTGGGGGGTGCACGTAAGCGCTGCCCACCAGTGCGCACAAGCTGAAGGGTGGAGCCCCACGGGTGGCAGGTAACCCGACCCGCTTTGATATCCTCTACGACTCTTCATGTCGTTTGGGGTATTCGAGCAACGTCTGTCCCTGGCGTGCGTGGTGCAACATGGGAGACCCCGTCACGTGGTCTGAAACGTGAACACGTAACTCAGGGCGTGTTTGGCTTGAGAACATCCGGGCGAGTGATGACGGCCGGATGTACCAACTGTATGGATTCCGGGCTCGGTGTGCAGCCGAGTCTGATGATTGGTTGAATTTCTGCAGGTAGCCTTACCACGAAACGGTAGACGTGTAGTATCCGTGTGCGAGTGACGAGTAGTGCCACTGAAGTAACGACGCCGGCTAAGTCCGGTATAGGTTTTTCCTTTGTGAGGACGTAGTACCGACATAATCTGGTGACGCCTCGACGTCACACCCAACAAAATGAACAACTTCATTTAAAATTTGATGGTTTTGATCCAAAGTAGTAAAACTTGATGTAACTCCTTCCCTTGAACAGGATATTCAAAGTTAACAAGCTTTCAACTTATAGGATGTTAAGGACAGAGTACTCTGTTTCCAGCTAAATTAAGGCTGAAGTTAATCAGAGGTTAGAGGTTGAGTTCTTTCGAGGTTGATGTCGTATGATACATCTCTGGAAAACTTTGGAGGAGCTTTACAACTTTTCTGTTGAGTTCCAGAGGTGTTTCGTCCCTTAACCACTCGAAAAATGCAGCAGAGTTGAAACTGTCCAGAAAACAGGACGGAGCAAAGACTCTCTGTAAATTAAGCATAACTTCCTGCATAAAAATCCAAAAATAGAAAATGAGGTAGTTCTGGAAAGATTATGAGATGGGTTACAACTTTGTAACAGAAAGTTTTGTCAGATTAGGAACAGAATTAACTGGGATTCTTGGATCAAATCAGTACCTAAGGCAGGGAGGTGCTGTCCAATTGTTTCCAGAAATTCTGTTAACTTTGACATCTCATAACTGTTGAACCAGAGCAGATCTTAGGCCAACCAAATACTTTCTGGAAAGCTATTGAAGTTAACTTTAACTTTGATGTTGAGCTCCAGGACTGGTTTTGCTTTTAACCTGGCCTAAATCAGATTAATATGGAAACTGGTCAGGGCTGTCATGGGAACAGCAGATCAGCAGTCAAATTTGTTTAAAAATTTGAACTATGTTTCCAAGTGTTAAGGGTTCAATGACATATCTTATGTTATAACTCAATGGTCTACTGTTTAAATAAATATTTGACATTTCTCAAATATATTTTTACAGATGGCAGCAGATAAACGGTTGGAGAACGGGTGGGTAGTTTCCCACTGCTCTGACCGTAGCGGCTACCCGGGAGCATTGTGGCTAATGCTCCAATATTTCGGGTACAACCAGATGCCGCAATACTTCGCCAAGGAAGAAGGCGAAGAGGGGAACAAGACGTGGACGATCCATGTCGAGGTTCCTGCAGGGCCTACGCCACCCGGTTGGGTGCCATTCACCGTCACGGTGAGAGGAAGACAACCGGAAGGGATGTGGCAAGTGGCAGCCCGTGACACTATGTCACGTTTCTGCCAACTACACGTGCAGGCTATGGAGGGAACTCCATACGCACTCGTTCCGGTGGAGGGACGAGCTCAGCATGTGTGGGAAGAGAGGTACCTAGAGGCAACAAACCCGAGTTGCCCAAGGTACAACCCCGCGGAGGCAAATCTCAGCCTCCAAATGAGGGCGGGAAACGCTGTGATGGACAGCCAAGCTGTTCATACGGAGCATCTCGCCACCAAGCTCAAGGAGAGCACAAGCCGTGGAGATCATTTTGAGAGTGCTCACAGTGCACTCCGCAATGTGCTCCTTCCGACGATCAAGCGACTGAATGAACAACACAATCAGTTGCGTCGTCTGAAGAAGGCAAAGAAGAAGAGCCGTGTTGACATTGCGGCGTTGCAAGAGCTGGTGCAGACCCTAACCCAGCAGAATGAGGACCTTGCTCAAGAGCGGGACGACGCTATTGAGGAAGGACAAGGCTGGGAAGAGGACTACAACCAGGCTATGGACGAGGTGCATGCATTGCAGGACCTCGTGCCCCCGGTATTGGGCGTACCGGTAGTCTTGGGTCTTCCAGCCATGGGAGAACCTGGAATGGGAGAAGAGGTGGTAGACCCCGAGCCACCAGCAGAGGTACCGGAGGAGGACGACCCACAGGAGGTCGAGTTCTACTCCGAGTAGGGGGTTACGGTTGCCAAGTAGGGCAGCTAGGGTAGCGTAACCCAACTTTTGTAATCGGTGACATGTCGTGTAGACAGTAGCGTATGTATAGGTAGTGACGGCATGAGCACGACTTCTCGGAGGTCCGAGAATAATGTATCTTGTATAAAGTTTATGCTTTATCAATATATGTGAATGTTGTGCAAGTTAGTCATGCGTCGCTTCAATACTTACTGCTGTTTATGGAATTTTGAGTAAGACATGTGCTAATTGCTGCTGTGTTGAATTTCAGAATGACGCGTACTCGTGCCAACCCTGATGTTGGAGGTACTAGCCAAGGGGGGGAGACCTCCCAACCACCTCCCGAGGACTCCTCGGGACAGCAGCAGCAACAGCAACAGCGAACACCGCCACCGCCACTGCCAACGGTTACATTGGCCGACATTGTCGCGGCAATGGCGGGTTCACATCAGCAGCATACAGAGCTGCTGCAAACGTTAATTGCGAATACGTCTCGCCCAGAGAGACGTCAAGATCGTGAGGAGCGCCAACAGAGCTCCTACTCCGACTTCCTGGCGACTCATCCCCCTGTATTCTCAAGGGCGGATGAACCACTTGACGCGGACAACTGGCTCCGCGCCATAGAGATGAAGTTCGGGCTGCTCCAAATCAGCGAGCAGCGCAAGACTCAGTTCGCGGTCCAGCAGCTCCAAGGATCCGCGAGCGCGTGGTGGGCCAACTTTTGTGCTTCACAACCCACCGACCGAGTGATGACCTGGGCGGAGTTTCGGACGGCCTTCCGGGCCTATCATATACCGCCCGGTTTGATGAAGAGGAAGACGCAGGAATTCCTACACCTGCAACAAGGGAGCCGGAACGCGCTGGAGTACTCCAGAGCGTTCAACGATCTCGCACTCTACGCGTCGTATCACGCAGATACGGACGAGAAGCGGCGGGACCACTTTTACCAGGGGCTTAACCCGCTCCTGAAGGACAAGCTGGCGATGTTCAATCGCGGCAGCCTCAACGACATAATTGATGCTGCGATTGTTCAGGAAGACTCCGGCAAGGAGTTGGCGGCGGCAGAGCGAAAGCGAAGCGCGCCGCAGAGCAGCGGAGAAGGAGGCGGTCCTTCTCAGAAGTTTCGGATGGTGAATCGCCCACCATCAGGTCCGCGCTGGCAGCCACCACAGCGGTCGATGCCGTTCCGCGGTCGGCCGTATTCTTCACCGGCATTCCGGCCGGCACTGCCAGTACCACCGCAACAACAGCAGCAGCAGCGGGCGATGCCGCGTGCGTTTGCACCTCCGCAATGCATGCCGGGCTTTCGTCCCCCGAGTACTCCACCAGCAGCGGCCACATGTTACAAGTGTGGTCGTCCAGGACACTTCGCGAGCAGTTGCCCGGAGAGGCAAGGCGGCGGAGTGGTACCACAGTTTCCGGGGAGGAATCAACCCCGGAACCCTACTAATGCGCGGCGGGCAAACCCTAGGCCCGGCACTGTCCACCAGCTTGCCATTGAGGACGTGCCGGAGGGCGAGCCAATCCTTGCGGGTATGTTCCAACTCCACCAGCATCCCGCTATAGTACTATTTGATTCAGGCGCCACGCATAATTTTATTAGCCAAGCTTTCATTGCTAAACACAGCTTGCCAATACTACCCACCGATAGTCCATATTTAATTTGTTCACCGGGTGGGAAGATTTCAGCAAGCGTAATGGTCTCCAAAGCACCATTATGCTTAGCGGGTAGAGTGTACCCCACGTCTCTCATTATCTTAGAGGGACAGAAGGTCGATGTCATCCTAGGGATGTCGTGGTTAACCCGCCACGGCGCTGTTTTAGACACCGTCCTCCGAGTCGTGCACTTAAATTCAGGAGTGCACGGTTCTCACTCATTATTTCTGGACAGTCCAGAAATAAAACTTCCAAGTGTCTATCAAGCCACAACCATCAGATTGGAAGACATTCCAGTGGTCCGAGAGTTCCCGGATGTATTCCCGGACGATTTGCCGGGGATGCCACCCGATAGAGAGGTGGAGTTCAAGATTGAACTTGCACCGGGAACCATGCCAATATCCCGAAGGCCGTACAAGATGGCGCCCAAAGAGTTGGCTGAACTGAAGACTCAGCTCACGGACCTTCTGGAAAAGGGTTTTATTAGGCCGAGCTCCTCGCCATGGGGTTGTTCGGCATTATTTGTCAAAAAGAAGGATGAAACGTTGCGGCTTTGCGTGGACTACCGTCCATTAAATGCCGTAACCATCAAGAACAAGTACCCGTTGCCACGGATCGACATGTTGTTTGATCAGTTGGTCGAAGCAAAGATCTTTTCCAAGATGGATTTAAGATCCGGGTACCATCAGATTAAGATAAGGGCGGAGGACATTCCGAAGACAGCTTTCTCAACAAGGTACGGACTTTATGAGTACCTGGTCATGTCCTTTGGCCTCACCAATGCTCCAGCTCACTTCATGTACTTAATGAACTCGGTGTTCATGCCGGAGCTGGACAAGTTTGTCGTGGTCTTCATCGACGACATCCTGGTATATTCCAAGTCGGAGGATGATCACAAGAAACATCTGCGTATAGTCTTGCAACGGCTGCGGGATCACAAGTTATACGCAAAGTTCAGCAAATGCGAGTTTTGGATATCGCAAGTGCCTTTCCTCGGGCATATCATCTCAGCGGAGGGTATCGCTGTGGACCCGAGCAAGATCACGCAAGTGCTGAATTGGAAATCCCCGAGAACTGTTCATGAGGTACGGAGTTTCCTCGGACTCGCGGGATATTATCGGAGGTTCATTCCGAACTTCTCGAAGATTGCCAAGCCAATGACGGAGCTGCTGAAGAAGGCTACCAAATATGTTTGGAGTCCAGCATGTGAAGCAGCATTCAAGGCTTTAGTCAAGCACCTAACATCAGCACCGGTTTTGGCGCAGCCAGACACAACAAAACCGTTCGATGTGTACTGCGATGCATCCGGCATTGGGCTCGGATGTGTGCTGATGCAAGACCGAAGAGTGGTAGCGTATGGATCACGACAGCTTAGGAACCATGAGCAAAATTATCCAACTCACGATTTGGAGCTCGCTGCCGTGGTACTTGCACTGAAAATGTGGAGGCACTACCTACTCGGTAACCTCGTACATTTATATACCGACCACAAAAGCCTCAAGTACATCTTCACTCAGAAGGAGCTGAACATGAGGCAACGAAGATGGTTGGAACTGATAAAGGATTACGAGATAGAGATCCATTATCATCCGGGCAAGGCAAACGTTGTGGCAGACGCGCTAAGCCGCAAGTCACACGTCAATAATCTGACCATCACACCGTTGGAAGAGAGCGAACCATCACTACATGTGATTCCACATGGAGCTCTCTACAACCTAGCTTTGATCCCCACCCTCCGTGAAGAGATAGCGGCAGCCCAGAAGAATGACAAGGGCATGTCACATTTACGGAGACGAGTAGACAGTGGGGAGTTGAAATGTTTCCGGAAGGACGGAGACGGCGTCCTATGGTTCAAGGACCGGATCGTCGTACCCCGAAACCCGGAGTTACGGAAGAAAATCTTTGATGAGGCTCACTTATCAAAGTTTTCTATTCACCCCGGCAGCAACAAAATGTATCAAGAACTCAGGAGAAAGTTTTGGTGGACACGGATGAAGCGGGAGACTGCGAAATACGTGTCCGAGTGTGATACATGTCGAAGGGTGAAGGCAGACCACATGCGGAAACCGGGACTGCTGCAACCACTGGGCATTCCTGCCTGGAAGTGGGAAGACGTGAGCATGGATTTCGTCGTCGGTTTACCCACCACCTTACAGAAACATGATTCTGTGTGGGTGATCGTCGATCGACTCACCAAAGTTGCCCATTTCATCCCGGTCAACACCAACTACAACGCCAAGAAGTACGCTGAACTGTACATCTCACGGATCCTATGCTTATACGGCGTACCCCGTACCATCATATCGGACCGGGGCACTTCATTTGTGTCCCGTTTTTGGGAGCAGCTACACGCTGCCCTGGGGACGAAGCTGATCCGTAGTTCAGCCTACCACCCGCAGACGGATGGGCAAACGGAGCGGGTAAATCAAATCCTAGAAGACATGCTACGAGCTTGCGCTATCGACCACGGCAAGAATTGGGATGATCACTTGCCATTAGCCGAGTTCTCGTACAACAATGGGTACCAAGCCAGCATCAAGATGGCGCCCTACGAGGCGCTATACGGCAGGAAATGCCGCACACCACTGAACTGGTGTGAATCTGGCGAGAGGGTTACCTTCGGGATTGATCTTGTCAACAACGCGGAAGAAAAGGTTCGATTAATTCAAGCGAACCTAAAAGCCGCCCAATCCCGACAGAAACAGTATGCGGACCGGAGGAGGCGCCCATTACAATTCGAAGTTGGAGATCACGTATACCTACGAGTGTCTCCAATGAAGGGCGTAAACAGATTTGGGGTGAGAGGAAAGTTAGCACCCCGATTCATCGGTCCATTCCAGATTACCGAAAGATGTGGATCGGTGGCATACCGGCTAAGATTACCAGAAGCACTTTCCGGTGTGCACGACGTCTTTCACGTTTCCCAGCTGAGGAAGTGTCTCAAGCTATCAACTACCGTTCAGCTGGAAGACATTGAAGAACTGCAACCGGATCTCACCTATCGGGAGGAACCGGTGCAGATTATTGATGAAAAGGCCCGAACCACACGCAACCGTACGTTGTGGTTCTACAAGGTTCTATGGAGTAATCACTCCATGGACGAAGCGACATGGGAGAGCGAAGAATTCCTTCGCACTAACTACCCCGACTTTTTCACGTCGCATATTCGGTAATTTTCCACCGTCCTCTCTCTCATTTCACCTTATAATCTCGGGACGAGATTCTTTTAAGGGGGGAGGAATGTAAGGGCCTCAGTTTTTGACACTCATTTGCAGTGTTCATCACCACACCACACACCTCATTTGAGGAAGAATGATGAACACAAATAAAGAGCAAGTAACAATTATCAACATGCTCATTAGGGAACAAACTCACACATTGCAAAAGTGGTACTTCCCACATGTGATATAGATGGGCTGGACATATGAAAACTCCTACACTTTGCTAAGGATGTCCATGCCAAGTTCCACCCAAATTCAAAACCTTTTTGAGGTCATTTTGGGTATAGTTAGGAAGAGGGCAGTTTGAAACCATATTCAAATTCAAACTGTTTTCACCCACTGAATTTAAAAGTGGAAGGCATATTCTTGCTCAGCACATTTTTGTGAGCTCACACACCAATTTTCACTCCATTTGGAGTTGATCTTGACATGAGCTAAGGGGGAGAAATTCAAACTTTATTTGAATTTCAAACTGCACTTGTGCTGAAATTCATTCAAACCAAACCTCATTTGAACTTTGATCAATTCAAATGGCTCTTGGGTGAATAATTTGAATTGCCAAGGGTAGAATAGGGTTCACTGTTTACCACAGCTGTTAGGAATAAATTTCAGAGGTTAAAAGAGAAGTGGGACCCACATGTCAGCCTCAGCCTCAAAGCAAACCGACTGAACCACAGTTCAGTCGGTTCCCGGCAGCTGTGCGCGCGCGCCACCGAAGGGGGCAGCCGGCGCCAGCTCCTGCTGCGTGCCCCAAGCCGGAGACCAGCCGGCCGGGCTATTTATTCCCTCCCCGGCGTGCTTCAGTCACCATTTCCTCGAGCTGCCGACGCACACGACTTGTTTTTCCACTGCCATCGCCGCCGCTCGAGTTCCTGCTTGATCAAGCCGATCGCAGCTCCCTCTTTCCATTCCAAGGTCCCAGCAAGGTACTAGCAACCATCCTCCATCCTTCCCATTGATAGAAATCGATTGAAACCGAGTGATATCGGCTGTGCCGAAAGATCAAACTCGGAACTGGAAACCGCCGCACCTCGGGCTCTCGTGGACAGCCCAACCTGGGCGTTGTCACGCCCGAGCCAAGGCACCCTTGGACGCGCAAGTGATCGGTGCTGCTCATCCCCGAGCCACAGCTCGAGTGGTTGCTCACCGGCGGCGAATTTCCACTTTTCCCCTTTCTGTGTGCAGAACGACCCTCGGGTACGATTCTGTTTAATTCGTGCTCTAGAAAGGATTAGAGGGCCTCAGGCCACTCCCACACGAACTAGACACGGTGACGCACAAGTTGCCTTCACAACTCTGGGCCGGAGAACTTCTGTGCCCGGCATAATTCAAGGTCTACTAATGGCGGAACGCACGGGGGGTATCGGGCGCACGGTGAGGACCTATTTCGGGCCTTCCCCGAGCTGCCCCGAGTTCATGTCGACCTTCTCTGAGGTCCACTGATGCTCCCCGACCGGTTTCCCAAGTAGCTGAGGCACTAGGAGCATCAGCCGACATGGCCGAAGTCGTTCCGATATGGCGGCTCGTCGCCGACCATGCTCCGGCCGTTGTCATGAGCAGCTGACCCTCGGATCATGTTCCCCAAGTAAAAGTAGGCAGGGGCGGCCAGAATCAAGAAGTTTGGAGCGGTACAGCAGCCAGCGGCGAGCTCTCCGGCGAGGTCCCTCGGCGGCGGAGCGCGGGTGTCGCGAGGTTGAAGAAGGGGGTGGACCCCAGCTGTCAGCGGCCGATATTTTGAATCGAGATCCGGCTGCGGCCGGGATCGGGTGTGCTGGCGCGCAAAAGCCTTGTGGGCCGCGGTGTGCTGTCGCTTCGGCGTGCGACGCGTGTCCCCTGGGCCCACGCGCGAGTTTAAACTTTTCCCCGATTTTCAGATTTCCTTCAAACTTCAAATCCTTATAACTTTGGCTAGAAAGCTCCAAATTGAGTGGACCAAATTTTGCTGGATTCAGCTCTCTGAGTACTTTCCAGAAAATCAAGTTTCACTTCATGAAATTCCCTAATTCTCCAGAATTAATTCCTCAAAGTTTAAACTGTTAGGAATTTTAACTGGAGAATCCTTTGAAGGAAAATCCTGAAATTTTGCTGAGATGTTCACCAAAATATCCTTGAACTACCATAAAAATTTCAGAACCATTTGAGCTCATTTAGTCCACCTAATAGTGTGATTAGTAAAACTGTTCCAGAGAAAATAGAAAATGTTCAGAAACATTTTCAGAATTTTCTCTGAAATTGTTTAGCTCATATCTTTAGTTAGAAACTTCCAAATTAAGTGAGACCAACTCCATTAGAACCCTCTGAAAATCTAGTTTTCAGAAAGTCATAGTTTGTCTCATGAAAATTCCTAGAACACCCTAAGAGTTCCAATTAAGGTCAAGGACATAATTATTTGTGGAGGGCTCAAATGAGCTTTGCTGCAACTAAAACTTGACCAAGTCTTTATTTAGGTTGTAACCAAGCCACAGTAAAAGTTTCACAGTCATTAGGTCTGTCTAGTAAGGGTTATAGGCTTCACAACTTCAAGGTTAATACAAAGGCCTCTAAATTAATACATACATTGTTCTTATCATGTAGTCGCTAAGGTCGAGGAGGAACCCGAAGTCCTAGACTTCGTTACTCCGGAGGAACAGCTAGCCTACGACCAAGAGCAGCAAGGCAAGCCCCGGTTTGCATTAACCTTTTTACAAATTTTTATTGTTTTGAGCACATACTTGTTTCCTTTGTTCTGTGCATTAGAGTCTTGTTTGGAAATCCAACTGCATAGCCAAGAAAAACCATGGGTTGGGTTTAGGATTGAAAACCTCGTTAGCCACTGCATTGCTAGGATAGAGTAGGATTCGGTACAAGTCGAGTAGTTGGAACTACTCGCGAGAATAGGCTAGAGGCACATTGCTCGGGTAGAGATAGCACATGAAACACATGGCAAGAAAATGAGACCGAGCGGAGAGTAAGGGCAGCAGGACTTTGGGGCCTGTGTGCTGTAGCTCCGCTTGTGTCGATTGAGGACCGAGTCGTGTGCGGGCCTGTTGAACAAGCTAGAACAGTACCGAAGACCTACCGGCTATATGGGAACCGGGAAACTGATGTAACTCGGGTAGCTGGGTGTTGAGGCATTGCCCGTCGTTCAGAGGGTAGGTTGAGAGCTCGAGGTGTAAATCAGCTGGCGGCACAGAGATGCGCGTGCAGGGACCTCTTGCTCGGGACGATGGGACCGGTTCAATATTTGGCTAACGGGTGAAAGGTAGTCGCGCACGGCGTCCGTGATGGTTGTTGTAGGCAACATCGAGTACGGGCGTACGTGACGGGTTGTTCGGGTAACCCTGCAGGTGTAAATCGATTATAATCGCCGTCCCTCGCGGTCAGTGAGTACCACTTGTTCACTGTACCGTGACGTAGAAAGAACAGGCTAGTTACATGTTAAAATGTTGCTGATTGAAAGTTGGATATTGATTGTTAATGATATGTTGTAGCTTAGTGCTAACTAAAGTTCTTTTCAACTTTGGGCAAAGTACATGAGAGAAATGCGTTTCTTGTTTGATTGCGGCTCTCTCATGTGCCTTAGCGTAAGGTTCTCCACAACCTGCTGCTAAAACTTGAAAGTAAGGTTCTACTAATTAGGCGAGTCCTTGCAAATGATTTTTTACCTCATGCAACCCATTACCCTCATGTAGAAGTTCCATGTTTAGGTGAGACGGGTCAGACTTGCTGAGCCTTCGTGCTCACTGCTTGTGTTTGAAGCTTTTGCAGGGTTCTATGAGGAAGGGACTCCCGAAGAGGAGACGGAACCCCAGGAGGGGAACCCCGTCGAGTGGGAGTCGTGCACGCCGCAGAGTTAGTGTGCGTGTGTGCTAGCAAGGACACGTTCGAGGGCTGAACGTGCACTTGATGCTTAGTCTACGCCCGCGAGTGTGGACTAAACTTATTTTGATGTAAACATGTTGATAAACTTGTTTATGTAATAAAGCTTCCGCTTCCGCTTTGTACCTTTGACGTGTGTTATGCGGTGCTGTGCAACGCAGCACCCCTCAGCGTGATCCTGGCTCGACAGGACCCAAAGGGGTTGTGTCAATATGCATATACATAACAATAGGACTTACGACGGAGGCAACCAATGGAGAAGTTCGACGGAGTGATTCCATTGAAATGGACCAGTTGATCAAGCCTCAAGGGAGACCAGAATCTAACTGAACTATATACTATCAGACCCTGCAAAACAGGCAAGCCCCGGTTTGCATTTAACTACCCCTAAGTTTTTACTTTTTATACAATACGTCGGTTAGGATGAATTGTGCATTAAGTCTAGATGTTTGATACTACTCTTGCATGAACAGAAAACCTATGGAGTATTTGGGTAGGTGTCCTTCCACCGTGTAGAATATGCCATGCTTAAGTAGGCCTCGGTAGAAGTTGAGTGGCTGGACGCTACTCGCGAGTATTGGAATTTTGGAGCCCAGGGGATTGAGTCAAAAAGTTGCTGTAAGTTGAAATGAGACCGGGCAGGGTGTAAGGGAAACAGGACATGGGGGTCTGGGTGCTTAGACCTGTCCGTGTTGGTTGAGGATCGATCCGTATGCGGCCCTGCTGAACAAGTATTGAACATACCGAAGGCATATCGGATATATGGGACCCGATAAACCGATGTAACCTATACCTCCGGGCGTCGAGGCATAACGCACCGATTTATAGGTGTAGGCTGAGGGCAGCAAGGTGGAAATCTGCTAACGGGCATAGAGAGATGCTCCGTGTAGGGAACCTCCTGCTCGTTTCGGTGCGACCAGTTCGACGTTTGGGCTGTTTGGTGAAAGGTTGTCCCGTACGACATCAGTGGAGCGTGCTGTGTGCGGCTTTGAGTATGGGCGCACGTGACGTGCTATTCGGGTAGCCCTGCAGGTGTATAACGAGTCGATTCGCCGTCCCTCACGATTATGAGTACCGCTTGTTCACTACATCGTGACGTAGAGGTAACTTGCACTGAGATAAGAATTAATCATCATTGTTTTGAAGTTAATACTAGTGACGTAATGTTATGATTTGTGAATAGGTTAGTGCAAATTCGATTCATTTCCACCATGAGCAAGTTACATCGGGAGAAAGCGTTTCTTGTTTGATTGTGGACTCCCGATGTGAGGTGCCCAAGGTTATGCTTAATTTGCTGCTAATTACATTTGAATGTAAGGACCCATTTTTAGGCGAGTTCATATGCAATGTACTATCCCATGTTAAGTTTTTACCATCATGTAAAGTTTCATGCTTAGGGCCGACGGTTAAGTCTTGCTGAGCGTTATGCTCACGGATACTTTACAAGTTGTTTTGCAGGTAATAACACTATGCTACTGAGTACGGTTGTCCGATGAGACTCGGAACTCTCCGAGTGGTAAACTCATGGAAACCCCTGCCGCTGCTGTTGTCATCGTGATGGTAGTGAGAAGGGTCCGCGGGCTGGATGTCTTCTCTGTTGCTTAGCACAGATATGAGACGTGAGTTGTGTTAGTTTTCCGCTGTAGAGTATTTTGAGAAATATTTGTAAAACTTACACTTTGTAAGCTTCCGCTTGGTTTATGTAATATGATGTTTTATTGTGTGTGCTGTTGGGTGCCGCATCGCACGACACCACCGAATGCGATTCCCGGGCGAGGTGCCCCGTCCCCGTGATCGGGACTGGAGCCCCTGACAGCGGGATCTAGATTTCAAGATTGAGCTTGCACCCGGGACTACTCCAATCTCACGGAGACCATACAAAATGGCTCCGAACAAGCTGGCTGAATTTAAAGAACAACTCAATGATCTGTTGAGCAAGAGTTTCATTAGACCGACTTCCTCGCCTTGGGGATGCTCGGCGCTGTTTGTAAAGAAAAAGGATGAAACCTTGAGGCTGAGTGTATATTACCGGCCGCTCAACGCCGTCACCATCAGGAACAAATACCCACTGCCCCGTATTGACATCCTGTTTGATCAGCTTGTGGGTGCAAGTGTGTTCTCCAAGATGGACCTTCGCTCCGGGTATCACCAAATAAAAATCCGGGCGGAGGATATCCTGAAGACGGCCTTATCGACGAGATATGGCCTATACGAATATCTCGTCATGTCTTTTGGTCTCACTAACGCTCCGACACATTTTATGTATCTCATGAACTCGGTGTTTATGCCGGAGCTGGACAAGTTCGTGGTGTTCATTGATGATATCTTGGTTTACTCCAAGACAGAAGCAAAACACGCCGAACACTTGAGAATCGTCCTTCAATGATTACGGGACCATAAGCTCTATGCCAAGTTCAGAAAATGTGAGTTTTAGGATCAGCTAAGTGCCATTTTTGGGACATATCATCTCTGAGGAAGGCATTGCGGTTGACCCAAGCAAAATTGAGCAAGTGCTGAAATGGAAAGCTCCCATTTCTGTCCATGAAGTCAGGAGCTTCCTCGGCTTAGCGGGATTACCGGAGATTCATTCCAAGCTTCTCTAAGCTTGCTAAGCCGATGACGGAGTTACTGAAAAAGGGAACAAAGTATGTTTGGAACTCAGCATGTGAAGGAGCATTCCAAGCATTGGTGAAGCATCTCACAACAAGCCCCGGTCTTAGCTCAACCGGATACGACCAAGCCCTTCGACGTGTATTCTGATGCGTCAGGTATCGGGCTCGGCTGCATGTTGATGCAAGAGGGACGTGTGGTCGCATATGGCTCACGCCATCTTCGAAACCATGAGCAGCACTATCCAACTCATGATCTTGAGCTCGCTGCGGTGGTTTTGGCGCTGAAAATGTGGAGGCACTATCTCCTGGGGAATTTGGTGCATCTCTACACCGACTAGAAGAGGTTGAAGTATATCTTCACCCAGAAGGAGCTGAATATGAGGCAAAGGAGGTGGTTAGAACAAATCAAAGATTTTTAGATTGAGATTAATTACCACCCCGGCAAGGCGAATGTGGTTGCCGACGCGCTGAGTCAAAAACCGTATGTCCATAACCTCACCATTACACCGGTGGAGGAGGAAGAGCCGAGTTTATACTTGGTTCCTTATGGATCACTCTACAACCTTGCTCTCATCCCTACCATTAGGGAGGATATCATTGCAGCTCAAAAAGTTGACAAGGGCACGGCACATCTCCGCAGATGGATAGACAACGAGGAAATCAAATGTTTCCGGAAAGATGATGAGGGGACGCTGTGGTTCAATGACCGCATAGTCGTACTCCGGAATATGGAGCTGAGGAAGAAGATACTTGATGAAGCTCACTTGTCTAAATTCTCCATTCATCCGGGCAGCAACAAAATGTACCAAGATTTGAAGAGAAAATTTTGGTGGACACGGATGAAGCAGGAAGTGGCTAAATACGTATCCGAGTGCGATACGTGTAGACGAGTGAAAGCGGATCACATGAGGAAATCAGGGCTGTTGCAACCCCTGAAAATTCCAGCATGGAAATGGGAAGATGTGAGCATGGATTTCTTTGTGGGATTACCCCTGACTTCCAACAAGCATGATTCCATTTGGGTAATCGTTGACCGATTAGCCAAGTCGGCTCACTTCATTCCCGTGCATACGCGTTACAATGCCAGCAAATATGCGGAGTTGTACATTGTAAGGATTCTATGCTTACATGGGGTACCCAAGACCATAGTCTCAGATCGAGGTGCACTATTTGTATCTCGTTTCTGGGAGAAGTTGCACGCTGCATTGGGTACTAAGCTGATTAGGAGCTCCGCCTATCACCCTCGGACAGATGGGCAAACTGAGAGGGTGAACCAGGTACTAAAAGACATGTTGAGATCGTGTGTCATCCACAACGGTAGAAACTGGGATGATCATCTACCGTTGGCAGAATTCACTTACAACAATGGCTATCAAGCGAATATCAAGATGGCACCATATGAGGCTCTCTACGGTCGCAAATGCCGCACCCAATTGAACTGGTGAGAGTCCGGTGAAAGGGTCATGTTCGGGGTTGATGTGGTGAACGATGCCGAAGAGCGCGTTCAAATGATTCAAGACAACTTGAAGGCCACTCAATCCCGACAGAAAAGTTACGCTGATAAGAGGCGTAGGCCATTACACTTCGATGTCGGGGAGCACGTGTATCTCCGATGAAAGGCGTGCACCGATTCGGCGTGAAGGGGAAGCTCGACCCCAGATTTATTGCACCCTATGCTATCACCGAGAAGTGTGGACCAGTGGCGTATAGACTAGAGCTACCGACATCTCTCGCTGGTGTTCACGACGTTTTCCATGTTCCACGACTACGAAAATGTCTGAAATATACGGCTGCTGCACCCACCAAAGACATTGGCAAGCTGCAACCGGATTTGACGTATGCTGAATATCCGGTTGCAATTATTGATGAGAAGGCTCAGACCACACGTAGCTGAACGTTGTGGTTCTACAAGATACTGTGGAGCAACCACACCACTGAAGAAGCGACGTGGGAGAGCGAGGAATTTCTTCGCTCAAACTATCCAGATTTCATGGCGTCTCATCATGGGTGTGTTCCTATTACATCGCTGTCTCTTCCTTTAAAATCTCAGGACAAGATTCTTTTAAGGGGGAGGGATGTAAAAGCCCAAGAATAGACTTGCTAAAGTGTTCATCACATCACCACGCTACAGCTTAATTAGTGGATAGCTCATGAACACTTGTGAAGAGCAAGTAAACACCATCAAGAGGGTGATTAGAGGGGAAAGCCATAATTTCAAAAAGTAGGAGTCATACACATAAACATGAGAGGTTGAGCTCACCCCTAGACCTTAAATATTCTTGGGAAGGCTCAGGCCAAGTTGCATGCAAATCCAAGACTTTTTGAGACACTTTTAGAGACATTTGAAAAAGGGGCAATTTGAATGCAAATGCAAATTGCAGCCACTTTCATCACTTGAATTCAAAAGTTGACTCCATATTCAAACTCAGCACATTTTTTTGAGTTAGTCCACCAATTTTCATCCTTATTGGATTTCATCTTGTCGGGAGCTAAATTTGCAATAATTCAAAAACTGAATTTGAATTTCAAATCAAAATTGAAGAAATTTAGCCAAACCAGTTTCAAATTGAGGAACACAAATTCAATTCATGACTTTGTGGTTAAGTTTGCCATTTAAGTGTGAGTAGCTGGGATATTTGCAGGGAAAAATTGGAAAAGATTTAGAGGGGAGAGCTGGGCCCACTAGTCAGTGACTCAGTATCCAGTGAACCAACTCAAACGGAAGGAAACAACCGCGGCGACCGTCGAGCGCTTGGGGGGCGGCCAGCTTGCTCGGTTAGCGCCACCTCACGGTGAAAAAACCCGGCTCAAAGTCCAGCACAAGAGCTACTCTAGCCGTCCCTTTCACTCCCGAGGGAAACCAGCTCCCACCGCGCCGTAAGGTTGTTTCCGCTCGCGAGTTTCTCACCGCCGCACTCTGCTCCCGGGCGACCGGCCAATCCCGGCTGCTTCACGCGCCGCCACCAGAGAAGAAAAGGTGCGCCTGTTTGTGAGAAAGCTGTAGGAGGAAACCTTTCACCGTTTCATGTGGGGTAGAGCGAGAATTCCGAGTTTTCCTCCACGGTGTACCTTAGGGTTAGCAATCGGTCGTCGGTGAAATTTGTTGCATAGAGGAAACTGCCGGTCGAGCTGCAGCTCACACACGCTCTAGACACCCGTGCGCTTCTCCTCGAGCAAGAACCCGCAAGAACAACCACCAAAACCCTAGTTTCACTGATAAACAGTCCGGCGGAAGAGAGGGTCACCGGTGAGCTCCGGGTTGCCGGCCGTTTAGGTCCCAACCGAGGTCATGCCCAACTTCCCGGGGATTCCCTGGACGTGGTGACGCGATTAACGCGTGAAGGGGGTGGTCAGAAGGACGGGAACGCGTTGCCGATGTTGCACAGGGACATAGCACTCGTCGCCGGTGAGCTACGGCAGTTAGCCGGTGGCAGCATGATGTCCAGCGTGTTCAGCGTCCAAAGTTACGTGGGGTGGGCAAGTTTCACCGTCGCCGGCGAGCTAGGTCGCCGGGAACGCCGACCTCGCCGGAGCTCCAGCAGCTCGGGGCGGCTGGGTCGAGAGGGTGACGAAGGGCGCAGGTCCCACGTGTCAGCCGCTGAGATAAGCGTGCGTGCTTATTTTAATTTTAATGGCGGGCCCCGCTGTCAGTCACTGGTAAAGCGCGGGCGGCGATTTTCTTTAGGAAAATAATTCAGGGACCAGTCCAAACTTTATAAATTCATAACTTCGGTTAGAAGTGTCCAAATCCAGTGAACCAAATTTTGTTGGATTCATCTCTTCGAGTACTATCCAGAAAAATAAGTTTCAGCTTATGAAACTTATTTTTTTTCCAGAATTAATTCCCTAAAGTTTAAACTGTTGGGAATTTTATCTGGAAAATTCTTTATGGAAAATTCTGAAATTTGGCTGGGATGTTCATTTGAAAATCCTTGAGTCACAATAAAAATTTCAGATCCATCCAAGTTCATTTGGTGCCCCTTATGGAGTGATTAAGTGAACTTCCCTGAGAAAATGGAAAAATGTACAGAAACAATTTGCAGATTTTCTCAAATCTTGTTTAGGGCATAACTTCATCTAGAATGCTTCAAATGACATGAAACCAAGTCCATTAGAACCATCTCAAACTATATTTTCCAGAAAGTAATGGGTTGAGTCATGAAAATCCCTGGAAAGCCTTAGAGGTTCTAATAGTGACCAAATAGACTTTTATTTGTACAGGGCTCAAATGGACTTTGTTTCAAATGAAACATGGTCAAGTTTGTTACTAGGACCCTACCAAGCCACCATAAAAATTTCAGAGCCAAAAGGGGAGGGCTAGCTAGAGTTATGGGAGTTACATAGTCATTTCCAAACATTGCATTCAAATTGACAGATAGCATATTGCTTACATGTAGTCGCTGAAGGCAAAGAAACTCCGGAAATGCTGGACTTCCTTCTTCCAGACGAAGCATTAACCTCTGACCAGCAGCAACAAGGCAAGGCCTGGTTTGCATTAACCAATTTTACAAAGTTTTGCTTTATGTGTAATTAGTATGTGGTATGTATGTGCATTAGGTGTAGGATGGATTAAACCCAAGGCATAGCCAGATTATTCCCACAAGAGTGAGGGTAGTGTATAAGTCCTCGAGTAGTATACGCTGTGCTTAATGTTCATAGAACTTCGGTACAAGTTGAGTAGTTGCAATCTACTCGCGAGTTTAGGAGTCGGGGCACACGGGATTGGTTAGAGTGTTGTGAGATTACTCTAGTAAGAAAATGAGAATAGGCAGGGGCTAGGGCGCAGCAAGAGGAAGTCTTGTAGGCGCAGCCCTGTCCGTGCCGATTGAGGACCGATCCGTGTGCGGCCCTGCTGAACAAGTATTGAACGTACCGAAGGCATATGGGATATATGGGCCTCGATAAACCGATGTAACCTAAACCTCCAAGCGTCGAGGCATAGCACACCGATCTATAGGTGTAGGTTGAGGGCAGCAAGGTGGAAATCTGCTAACGGGCATAGAGATATGCTCCGTGTAGGGAACCAACTGTCCATTTCGGTGCGACCGGTTCGATGTTTGGGCTGTTGGGTGAAAGGTTGTCCCGTACGGCATCAGTGGAGTGTTCTGTGCAGCTCCGAGTATGGGCGTACGTGGCGTGCTCTTCGGGTATCCCTGCAGGTGTATATCGAGTCGATTCGCCATCCCTCGTGGTGATGAGTATCGCTTGTTCACTGCGTCATGACGTAGATAAATTATGGAATGTTGTGATTCAATTCTGCTGATATGTATAAATTGTATTGCTACATGTGTGCCACCAAATATCGCTTACTAAATTTCAGATTCATGAACTGTTAACTTGTGTCTAAAAGATGAACTAAGGATGAACTTGTAGGCGTGTCTGTTTGCTGCAATTTACCATCCCATGATCGTTGTGAACTGCATGTAGAGTTTCATGCATAGGTGAGTCGGTTAAGTCTTGTTGAGCCATCGTGCTCATGTTTGCTGCTATTAGTGTTTTTCAGGTGATGACTACCCCACGGACTCGGGTTACGAATCCACCGGTGAGGGCTACCCTCTGTCGGGGACCACGGCTGAGTAGGAGCCGTACACGCCGCGCTGAGCTGAGGAGTGCAGCTAGTGTGGGTTGCCCATAGGGCTGAGCAACCAACTTTTGCTTGATAGATGGGCGTGAGTTGTATAAACTTAGCTTCCGCTGTTGTAACTTCCATAATTAGTTTGTAACTGAAGTCTTGTACCACTTTGTACATATTCAGTTGGTTTTCTATGTAATACAATGTTATCCTTATGATGTGTGCTGTTGGGTGTCGCATCGTGCGGCACCACCCTCTGAGATCCTGGGGGTGAGGATTCCGATCCGCCAAATTAGGGTCCCCAATATTCAGATCAGTAGGAATTTAGCTTTTGAGGACAAAAAATAGCAAGTGGGGCCCTCCATTCAGCCATCCATCTGTTCTAAGCCATCTGTTCTCCGGGCTGCACCCGAGCGCGCCACGGCGATGAAGACGGTGCCAGCATCTGCTCGCAGTTCCTCGCGATCAGACCGATGCCCAGCCTTCTTATCCCCGCACGCGAGCCGGCCAAAGACAGTTTTGCTCGTCGCTCCTCGCTCTCGTGCAAGAACCGAACTGCAAGCACTGCCGCCTCGGTTGCTCGATCAGGAAACTGCGCTAGCACGAGTGTGGATCCTCCCTGAGCTGCAAAACGGCACCCTAGCTTATCCTCCGACATCCTAGGCACAAAACAAGCTGAGATCGGCCTTCTTCGCCCACAACTGAACGTTTTTGTGGCAACCGGAAACTGCCGCCGTTTGGTGCTCACGTGGGCAGCGCAGCTCATAAGCTTTTACACTTGATCAAGGACATCCAGAGCAGCGCCGAGCTTCCACGCTGCTCCTCCCCAACTCACTGATCAAGCCGTGCACCATCGCCCGTGAATTCACCGATTTTCTTCTGGCGTGTGCAAAAGAACCTCCGGGTAAGAATCTGTCGAATTCCACTTTGATTTGTGCTTAGAGGCCACCAAATTGTGCACGAAGGAGCTAGACTGGCTAAAGGTCAGTTACTCTTCACAACCCTAGCGGGAAACCAACTATAGAAGGACTATTTCTAAGTTTTCTGATCGCCACCATATCGGGTAACTTAGGCCGCACGGTGACATGCCACTTAGAGCCATCCCCAAGCTCATATGCCTCCAAATTGATGATCCCTAGGTTCCACTGATGCTTTAGGACTGGTTGCTCGAGCCTTTGGGTTGCTAGGGGGTCGGCCGACATAGCCGAAGGTCTCCCGAAGCCGCTGCACGTCGCTGGCCATGTTACAGTCATCCCCGTGTCGAGTCAAGGACAGCAGCGTGTTCCCCGTGCGGGTTAGATAGAGGTGGCGAGAATCAGTAAGTTTGGTGGCTGGCAACGCCCTTCCGGCGAGCTCTCCAGCGAGGGTAGTGGCGGGCCGGCGCGGGAGCGCGAGGTTGAAGACAACCTGCGGGCCCTGCATGTCAGCCTCTAAATTTCAGGCGCCGGATTTTCTGTGGGTCGGGATCAGTCTGCTGCTACGTGCGGTTAATCCTGTGGCCCCATGTGTCGTTGCTCCTGGAGGTGACACGTCGCCTGTGGACCCCGCAACCAGACTTTTAAACATTTCACAGCTTTTCCAAATTTCCAGATTTTCTCCAAACTTCAAACAACCATAACTTTGGCTAGGATAGTTTAAATCGAGTGAACCAAATTTTGTTGGATTCATCTCTCTGATTATTTTCCATAAACAAAGTTTCACTCCATGAAACCCATTAATGCTCCTGAATTAATTCTCCAAAATTTAAACTGTTGGAAATTTTAACTAGAGATTCCCTTCATGGAAAATTCTGAAACTTTGCCAGGATGTTCAATTAAATATTCTTTACTCACAAGAAAAATTTCAGATCCATCCGTGCCAATTAAGTCCACTTAATTATGATATTAAGTGAACTACCCCTGAGAAAATGAAAAATGTACAGAAACATTTTCAGAATATTCTCAAACTTAATTAGCTCATAACTTTTTTCTAGGATTCTCCATATTATATGAAACCAATTCCATTAGAACAATCTTAAACTCTAGTTTCCAAAAAGTAATGTCTTGTTCCATGAAAATCCCTAGAAAACCATAGAAGCTCTAATTATGGCCAAACACACATTTATTTGTGCAGGGCTCAAATGAGCTTTGCCTCAAATGACATTTGGCCAAGTTTCTGTTTTTGTTTTCACCAAGCCACAGTAAAAATTTCAGAGTCAAAGAGCTACCTACCTAGAGTTATTGCATTTACATTATCACTTTAACCCCAAATGCATTTAAATTTGACACGCATCGTATTTTTATTTTGTGTAGTCGATAAGGTCAAGGAAGACCGGGAGGTTCTAGACTTTATCCCTCTGGAAGAACCTTTAGTCGATGACCAGCAACAAGGCAAGCTCCGGTTTGCATTAACCTGTTTTTAAAGTTTATTGTTTTGGTCACTTTCATTATGCAATTCTTATGATGTGCATTAGAGTCTTGAATTGAAAACCACTTGCATAGCCAAGATAACAAGGGATTTTTGGGGTCTAATATTTGAACCTAGAGTAGCCACTGCAATGCTCAAACGGTATAGGATTCGGTACAAGTCGAGTAGTTGGAACTACTCACGAGAATAGGCTTAGAGGCACACTACTCGGTTAGAGAAATAGACAATGAATCACATGGCAAGAAAATTAGAACGAGCGGAGAGTAAGGGCAGCAGGACTTTGGGGCCTGGGTGCCATAGCTCTGCTTGTGTCGATTGAGGACCAATCCGTGTGCGGGCCTGTTGAACAAGCTAGAACTGTACCGAAGACCTACTAGCTATATGGGAATCCGGGAAACCAATTTATTCAGGTAGCGATATGTTGAGGCATTGCTTGTCGTCCAGAGGGTAGGTTGAGAGCAGTGAGTTGTAAATCGGCTAGCAGGCACCAAGGATGCTCTGCGTGGAGACCTCCTGCTCAGTACGATAGGACCGGTTCAACACTTGGCTAATATGGTGGTTGCATACGACGTCTGTGATGGTTGCTGTAGGCAACATCGAGTAGGGCGTACATGACAGGTTATTTGTGTAACCCTGGAGGTGTAAATCGATTATAATCGCTGTCCCTTGCGGTTAGTGAGTAGCACTTGTTCTCAGTACCGTGACATAAAAAGTACAGGCTAGATGTCATAATTAAAAGTTGCTGTTTGAAAGTTTTAGGCTGATGGTTAATGAAATGCTTTAGTTTAGAGCAAATGAAAGTTCCTTTCAACCTTAGGCAGGTCACATAAGAGGAATGCATTTCTTGTTTGATTGTAGACTTCCTATGTGGCTTAGCACGAGGTTATCCTCTAACTTGAGGCTAAAACTTGAAAGTAAGAGTCAACTAATTAGGTGAGTCTTTATGGAAAATACTTTCCTATTATACACTGTAAACCCAGCATGTAGCGTTACATGTTTAGGTGAGACGGGTTAGTCTTGCTGAGCCATCGTGCTCACTGCTTGTTTGTTGAAGTGTTTGCAGGGTCTTATTAGGAGAAGGCTCCCGAGGAGGAGATGGATCTCCCAGAGGGAACCACCGTCGAATGGGAGCCGTGCACGCCGCCGTGTTAGTGTGGTGTGTGTAGCTAGTGGGATCACGTTTACGGGCTGAACATGAAACCTTTTGCTTAGTCTACGCCCGAGAGTGTAGGCTACAACGTTATTTCGTTGTAAATATGTTGATAAACAGTTTATGTAATAAAAAGTTAGCTTCCGCTTGTCGCCTTTTTTGTGTGATTATGCGGTGCTGTCCATCGCAGCACCCCTCAGCGAGATCCTTGATTGTTGGGACCATCGGGTCCTCGCAATGTGGCATCAGAGCATCGTTGAGGTTTAATGCACTGAAAAAGGCTAGATTTTCAAAATCTCGGTGAGGAACGAGTATTAGCCCACATAAGGATTTTATTAGTGTATATAAAATTGCAACACTAACCTATTTGCTATGTTGGAAAATCATGCATCTCGGGACTTTTTATGTCTTGGGGGGTGCATGTAAGCGCTGTCCACCAGTGCGCACAAGCTTAAGGGTGGAGCCTCAAAGGTGGCAGGTAACTTGGCCAACTTGGGTATCCTCTACGACTCTTCATATCGTTTGGGGTATTTGAGCAACGCCAGTCCCCAGCGTGCTATGGACAAGTAGGTGGATACCCCGTCACGTGGTTGGTAACGTGAACACGTAGCTCAAGGCGCGTTTGGCTTGAGAACACCTGTGCGATTGACGACGGACGGGTGTATGAAACTGTTATGGAGCCGGGTTCAGTGTGCAGCTGAACCTGATGATTGTGTGCTTTTATGCAGGTAGTCTAACCACGAATCGGTAGCCGAGTAGAATACGTGTGCGAGAGTCGTTTAGTGCCACTGAATTAACGAGGCCGGCTAAGTCCGGTATATGTTTTCTTGGTGAGAAACATAGTACCGGCATATTATGGTGACGCTTCGATGCCACACCCCACTAAATGATGAACATCAGTGTAAAAGTTGAAATATTTGATCCAGAGCACTAAAATCTTGATGTAAACTCATTCCCTTGATCAGGATTTCCAAATTAAGCAAGTTTCAACCTATGTAAGACTAGGAACTGAGTCCTCTGTTTTCAGCTGAAATAAAGCTGGAGTTATACAGAGTTTATAGGTTGAGTGCTTTCGACATTGGGGTGGTATGATACATTTCTGAAAATATTTGGAAGAGTTCTGCATCTTTTATAGTGATGTCCAGAGGTGTTTCATCCCTTCACTTGTCGAAATTTGCAGTAGAGTTGAAACTGTCCAGAAAACAGGGCAGAGTAAATATTCTCTGTAAGTCTCTGTAAAATGACCATAACTTCCTGCATAAAGCTCCAAAAATAGTAAATGATATAGTTATGAAAATTTCATGAGATAGGTTACAACTTTGTAACAGAAAGTTTTGTCAAATTCGGTATAGAATAAACTGGAATTGTTGGATCAAGTCAGTACCCTGAACAGGGAGGTGCTGCCCAATTTTCTCCAGAAATTCTGTTAATTTTGATATCTCATAACTTTTGAACCAGGACAGATCTGAGGGCATACAAATACATTCTGGAAATCTATTGAAGTTAACTTTATCTTTGATGTTGAACTCCGGAACTGATTTTGCCCTTAACATGTTCTAAATCTGGGTAGAAGGGAAACTGGTCAGCACTGTTATTTTGGACAGCAGACCAGAAATCAAATTCATTCTAGGTTTGATTTATGTTTTCAAGTTTTATGAGTTCAATGACAGATCTGAGGGAAACTGGTAAGCACTGTTATTTACTGTTGGAATAAATATTTGACCTTTTCAAACATGTATCTACATATGGAAGCAGATAAACAGTTGGAGAACGGATGGGTGGTGTCCCATTGTTCTCAACGCCGCCGTTATCCAGACTTGTTGAAGCTTATGCTTCAATATTTCGGATATGTGGAGTTGCCGTGCTTCTTGGCCAAGGAAGAAGGCAAGAAGCGAAACAAGACATGGACTATTCATGTCGATGTTCCAGCAGGACCCACCCACCGGGTTGGGCACCGTTCACTGTCACGGTGACAGGGAGACACCCGGAAGATATATGGCAAGTGGCAGCCCACGACGCCATGTCGCGCTTCTGCCAACATCATGTGAGAGATATTGAGGCACTCCATATGCGCTTGTTCCGGTGGAGGGACGAGCTAACCACGGAAGGAAAGGACGTGATGGACAGCCAATCTGTCCATACAAATCGACTTTCCGTGGAGCTCCAGGAGAGCACCAGCCGCCGTGACCATTATAAGAGTGATCACAACACACTACGTAATGTACTTCCAACGATCAAGCGACTGAATCAGCAGCATAATCAGTTACATCGTTTAAAGAAGGCGGGGAAGAAAAGCCGTGTCAACATCATGGCTTTGCAGCAATAGGTCCAAGCTTTGACCCAGTAGAACGAGGTCCTTACTCAAGAACGTGATCACGCGAATGAGGAGGGGCAGAACTGGGAGATAGACTACAACCAGGCCATGGACGAGGTGCATGCATTGCAGGACCTCGTACCTCCGGTAGTGGGCCTACCGATGGTAGGTGCCGTAACCGTGGTTCTCGGTATTCCGGTGATTGTGGGGGCCACCTCGTGGTTCCCCACTCCGCGCTCGCAGGGGGTAGTGCCGTGCGATGCGGCACCCAACAGCATAAGGAAAATATTAAGAACAACATACAAACTTCTATTTTACATAAAAACTGCGGAAGTATTTTACAAACTTAATTACAGAGGAAGTCTTATTCATAGTTAAACTCTCAGCCCAGCTATGCAAAAGTGCAGCCGTCCAGCCTGGGGACGCTACACACTATCAACATACAACCGGAGATCACGGTGGCATGCAGGGCTCCAGCTCGGCCGTGTACCCCGACGGGGGCATCTCCTCGTCCTCGGACCCTTCCTCATAACCTCACCTGCAACAGCCCAAATATTGCAACCGTGAGCACGATGGCTCAGCAAGGCTTAACCGACACTCCTAAACATGAGACTCTACATGCAGGGAGTAGTAAGATAGGAAAATGATATTGCGATAAAGACACACCTACATGTTAATCCTTACATTCAGTTTCATAGCAGCAGATTAGTATGCCTTAGGCAGCCCTCACATCGGAAGTCCACAATCAAACAGGAAACGCTTTCCTCCGACGTGGTTATGCCCAAAGTGGAAGATAATCTTAATGAGCTCTACATCTACAGCATACATGGTATCAAGACAATATTAACTCAATGCATCATATTCTTCTGGCTTCTTTCAATTCTTACTACGTCACAGCGCAGTGAACAAGCGGTACTCAAATAACCGCAAGGTACGGTGATTGCAATCAATAGACACCCGGATAACATGTCACATACACCCACTTTCAGAAGTGTGGTGCTTCACACCTTCCTACTCTGTTGTATGCAGCAACTTTTGAAAGGAAACCTGTAAAATCCCCAAAAGTGCTAACAAGGAATTTAGCACATTCACACTTCGGAAAAATGAGGGGAATTAAAACTTTGAATTATAACGGTATGGGTTCAAAGTGATGATTCAAATTTTCCAAAAACTTCCAAACATGGAGATCTAAATTCATAACTTGGGTCTCCATAATTCAAATATTCAATCTCCAAGATTTTAGCTCATTTGGAGGGGTTCTACTATATGTTTGGGATTAAAAGAGGAAGCCCTTGAATCAGAATTTAAATTTCAGTTTCAAATTTCAACTTCCTCAACTTGCAAAGTTGGTTCCACAAATGTGTTCTCCACATTGGAATTAGCATCCATACAAAAATTCAGATTATTCGTGTGTGGTTTGCTATGCTTTTGGAACAATGCAAAAGGGAGGATTCAAATTCCAATTCAAATTCAAATAACCAAAAATCAGTTCAAATTCCACACTAGAATTCAAATCATTTATGTCCAATATTCAAACTATGACTTTGGGAGGAAGGAAATGATTTAATTGAGAGGAAATATCAGAGCTATTAGGTGCAGTGGGACCCACATGGCAGTGAGACATGAACAACAGATGAAAGAAATTGTTCCTGTGGGAATTGAACACCGTTGCCACCGAGCTGTGCCCTGCCCTCCACCGAGCGCTGCTTGAGGATTTTACCGACGTCAGCAAATTCGTGCATGGGTGATCAATCGCTGAAGCAGCAGCATAACTCAACTTCTTCTCTATGCCTTCACGTTACACTGAAGCTTCCCCCATCCTCCTTGCTCGAGCGCTCACCGAGAGAAACACCGTGCGCCGCCTCTGTGAGCTTCATTGATCAGCTGCAGGTCCTACCTCGCACCGGTTGATCCCTCTAGGAGCTGCATCGGCGACTCCTAGACGATTTTCACTGCTCCTAAGCTCATCCTCAACCTTCCTCCGCCGTGCCCGAGCCGTTCTTCGCTGAAAGAAAACAGAGCACGACGCCCTTCTCGGTTACACGTCGCACAGCCACTCCCGTACCCCTCCGTCTCAAGCAAAGCGACCCTAAGGTGCGCCACAATGTGTAGTTACTCTTTCTGGACCTCCCCTGCTCTTCCCCATCATTGGCTCGCCGTAATTTTTGTTTTGGCACCAGTGCACGTGAAGAACCGATCAAAGCCGAATCGGGAAATTCTCTCCACACGCTTGATCATCCGTTCTACAATTCAAACCTCAGCTACTAGGGTTCCTGGCGTCCTCCCATGCCGAATCCCGAAGCCAACAGGCCTTCCTCTTCCCCGGGCAACGGGAATTCGCCGCCGCCGGCCAAAAATGCGTCGGTCCACGGTGACGGCTTGGTTGCCGCCGTATTCCGCTCGAGTAGGGTGTGAATTCACGTTCTACACGTCCTAGTGGTGCTGTATGACAACTCATCTCATCGGAATAGGCAAGGGACACGCCGGAACGCATCGAGGCCACGCCGCCGTCGGTGCCGACCTGTTTCCGGTTGTTGTCATGAGGTGAGACCTTGCCTGGCAGCTGCGCCACGTTTCCACGATCGTGTAGGGCGAAATCGGAGCAAAAATGATGGAGAAATGAGGGAGAACAGGGCGCGCCATCCCCCTATTCCGGCGTGCGCGCGGGCTCTTTCCCGAGGTTGAAGAAGCAACTGACGGGCGGGCCCCACTGTCAGCCGGGAGGGAATTTCCTTTAGCTAAATAATTCCAGAAATTGGCCAACCTTTGCAAGCCCATAACTTTGTGTAGAAAACTCCAAAAAGGGTGAGACAAATTTTGTTGGAATCCTCGTAAGGAGTACTCCACAGAGGAACAAAGTGCTTGCCATGAAAATGTGCAGTATTTTCTGTGGAATTCATTTTATTAAATCCTTTAGGGATTAATTCCAGGAAGTATTCTCTATGAAAAATTCCCAAATTTGGGCAGAAAATCTTTTTCCTAGTTCCTGAGCTCCTAAAAATCTTGTTGTTTTTGGAGCTGATTAAGAGGGCTTAATCAGTAGGTTATCTCAGGGTTAAATAAATTAGCTAAAAATCATATAATTAAATTCCAGAAAAATGGTTCAAACTTCAAACCTCCATAACTTTCTGTAGGGATGTCCAACATTTATGAAACAAATTTTGTTGAATTCCTATCAGTAATTACTTTGCAGAATTGCAGAGAATTTGATCTGAAGATCTCTGGAATTTTCTCCAAAATTCATCAAATTTAAATTTTTGGGAACTAATTCCAGAAGATCCCTGTTATGGAATTTCCTCAAATTTGGCCAGAAGATTCTTCATAACATTAGTGATCTCCTGTAAAAATGTGAACTTCATTGGAGTACATTTGCTAGGCTAAACTCTAATCCAAAGTTCATCCTTCATTTGAAATTTCCAATTCTAAACAGAAACTTTTCAGCAATTTTGCCCAACTTCAAAATTCCATTTATCCCTGTAGGTAGCTCCAAAAATGGTGAAACAAATTTTGTTAGAACCATAGAGACCTACTCTAATTACATGTTCCACTATTAGCCATGTCAAAACTTCAGATTTAGGCTCAAAATTCAGAGAAGCCTTGTACTTGTGGAAATTTTTGAGACCACAAGCTTCAATGAAATTTCTCCAAATTTTGCTCAGATCATCCTTATAGAGCCTAATACCACTGGAAAAATTCCAAAGCCAATTAAGG
Organism: Neostapfia colusana; assembly: GCA_030760725.1. NCBI lineage: Eukaryota > Viridiplantae > Streptophyta > Magnoliopsida > Poales > Poaceae > Neostapfia > Neostapfia colusana. Next base: position 92,708,115 of record JASWHV010000007.1, on the reverse strand, counting down.
AACCTAAATAGCAGTAGCTACGAATAGAAGTTGATTCTTATACTTCACTAGCACTTATACATATATTTCGCTACATTTCATATAGTGACCGAAGTTGAGGACACGCTGGAGCCGTTGGATGTCCTTCCACCAAATGCTAACTTCCTGTTTAACTCGCAACAAGTCAAGACCCAGTTTGCATTTAAGTACTTTTGCGAAGTCGAGTGGTTAAAATTTACTTGTGAGATAGGAATTTATTCACACAGAATGGAAAGAGGTAGAGAATGGTTTAAGAATGTGAAACTGAGACCCAGCGGGGCGGATAGGATGCAGTGAGCGGAGGTCTCACGTGCGTAGCACTGTTGATGTCGATTGAGGACCGAGCCGTGTGCGGCCCTGCTGGACAAGTTTGAACAGTACCGGATGCATACTAGCATATGGGAACCATGAAACCGATGTAATTGGTTTACCTGGGTGCCGAGGCTTACCCAATCATTTTATAGGAGTGGGTTGAGGGTAGCAAGGTGTAAATCTGCTGGTGGGCACAGACACGCTCCACGCAGGGACCTCCTACCAGTTATGGATGGACTGGTTCAGCATTTGGGTTTCGTTTGAAAGGTTGCTGCATACAACAGAGTAGGAAGGTGTGAAGCACCACACTTCTGAAAGTCGGTGTATGTGACGTGTTATCCGGGTGTCTCCTGATTGCAATCACCGTCCCTCGCGTTATTTGAGTACCGCTTATTCACTGCGTTGTGACGTAGTAAGAAGTGAAAGAAGCCAGATGAATATGCTGCATTGAACTATTAATGTCTTGAAACCATGTATGCTGTAGATGTAGAGCTCATTAACTTTATCTTCCACTTTAGGCATAACGACATCGGAGTAAAGCGTTTCTTGTTTGATTATGGACTTCCGATGTGAGGGCTGCCTAAGGCACATTAAACTGCTGCTATAAAACTGAAAGTAAGGATTAACATGTAGGCGTGTGTTTATTGCAATGTCCTTTTCCTATATTACTAATCCCTGCATGTAGAGTTTCATGATTAGGAGTGTCGGTTAAGACTTCCTGAGCCATCATGCTCATGGTTGCAATATTTGAGCTGTGTGCAAGTGAGAGTTATGAGGAAGGGTCCGAGGATGAGGCGATGCCCCCGTCGGGGTACATGGCCGAGCTGGAGCCCTGCACGCCGCCGTGATCTCCGGTTGTATGTTGCTAGTGTGTAGCGTCCCCGGGCTGGATGGCTGCACTTTTGCATAGCTAGGCTGAGAGTTTAGCTATTAATAAGAATTCTGCTGTACATTACTTTTGTAAAAGACTTCCGCTTTGTTATATGTAAAATAAGAGCTTGTATGTTGTTCTTAATCTTTTCTTGTGTGCTGTTGCGTGCCACATCGCACGACACCACCCTCTACGATCCCGGAGTGGGTGAACCACGGGGTGGTACCCCACAAAACCCAAATGCCGAACCGGTCCATCCGTAACGGGCAGGAGGTCCCCGCGTAGAGCGTGTCTGTTCCCACCGACAGATTTACACCTTGCTACCCTCAACCCACTCCTATAAAACGGTTGAGTAAGCCTCGGCATTCAGGTTAACCAATTACATTGGTTTCCTGGTTCCCATATGCCAGTATGCATCCGGTACTGTTCAAACTTCTCCAGCAGGGCCGCACACGGCTCATTCCTCATCCGACACCAACAGGGATACGCACGTTAGACCTCCGCTCACTGCATCCTATCCCCCCTGCCCGGTCTCAATTTTACATACTTAAGCCATTCTTGTTTTCTTTATATCCCGTGTGATAAAATTCTATCCGGCGAGTAGATTCCAACCACTCGACTTCTACCGAGATCCTAAGAACATTAGCATAGCATTCTCTGCTAATCGAGTTGTAAACTACCCAACCCTCCATAGGATTTATAAGTCATGTAAATGGGGTTTCAATCACTTTAACTCTAATGCAAGCATTTCACCCTAGTAATTGATACAAATGAAAACTTTGCAAAATGTAATTAAATGCAAACCGGGGCTTGCCTGGTTGCGAGTTATACAGAAAGATAGCTTCTGTTGGGAGGACTTCCAATGGCTCCGGATGACAGGGACCACGCCGCCCGTTCAATCACGGGGCCGTGCCACTCGCCCGGGAGTCGCATTGGGTGGTGCCGTGTTGTGCGGCGCCCAACAGCACACATATAATGAACAACATATTACATAAAACAATAGCGGATGCTTATAAGTTTTTCTTTGCAAATAGTTCACATCAAGTAGCTACAGCGGAAGTCTATAAACGGCTCACGTCGAATAATTAAAGAGCACTTCAGAAGAGGTCTAGCCCATGGACTCGTCTCGCTAGCAACACGAAGACAGCAGCAGCGGACGGGTTCTCCATGTGTTAAACAACTCGGAAATCTCCGAGTCTCACCGGACAATCTTCTTCTTAGCATCGATGTTAACATGCAAAACCACTCATATAGCAAGTGTGAGCACATAGGCTCTGTGACGCCCTCAATTCTGTGGAAAACCACGGAACCAAGAACTAATGCATATGTGTGCCCAGGATGTTCATCACACATACACACATATTCCACAAACTGAATTCATAATATATATAACCACGAATAACAGAGTTTATTACAATGTCTCATGAGTTTTGGACTCATGTTCACAGCGGAAGTTATTTCTATGCAGCGGAAGTCTTTATTCTAATGCGGAAGCGATTTAACTAATGCGAAAGCAAATCTAAGCAGAAGTGGCTCCATCTCTACACCCTCCACAGGCAAGGTTGAGAATAGATCACACGCCTTAATGTTCCATTTGGTCTTCATAGTAGTCTTCTCCTGCTGCTGCTGATGAAATAATAATGCAAGTTTGAGTACAATGATGTACTCAGCAAGTGCGGGAAAAACATGATATGCAGCTCATAACAAGGTAGGTATAAAATGCTTATTTGCAGAAAAGCAGATTTATAAAACCATGATAAAACAGCAACCTAACTTTAGATGAATGTGATCCCAGCATGTATTAAATTACCAACATACCTCCATCGCTTTACATGTTCCACCCGAACATTAACCAACTTCATTCTTACTCACAAATACCTCCTCGTATTCGCTACCATCTCACGAATATCTTTACGTATTCGCTACCATCTCATCTCATAAACAACTTTGTCTCACACCGAGACCAATCTCGTTGCCATGACTCAACAGTCATGCAACCATCTTATAATTCGGACTCAACAGTCCCAAAACCAAACCATAACCATAATCAACAACCATAATCAATAACCTTCCCAATAACCATCCCATCTAATCATGGCAGTTTAGCCAGGCGCTCGTGACCGTAAGCTCGGCTATCATGATAGTTTTAGACTCTGCAGAGTTTGCACCTCTTTACCCACAAGTTTGTGATTTCGTCACCCGTCGGCGACTGCAGAACCTCCATTATACCAGTACACAACTGTCGGTGTATGGCCAAGAGATCACAAAATAGCCTTTACAAAGGGGCTACTAGATGTATAGACTCACTAAGGTTTCGCCGGCAGGCTAGAATCTGTAAAGTCCCCAAAAAGTGGTAGCAAGAAAATTCAGCTCATGTACACTTATGAAAAATGAGGGGAATTAAAACTTTGAATTATAATGGTGTAAGTTCAAAGTGAGGGTTTAGACTTCCCAAAACTTCTAAACATGGAGATCTAAATGCACAGCTTGGATCTTCATATTCCAAATATTCAACCTTCCAAAATTCAGCTCATTTGGAGGAGTTTTCGTATTTGTTTGGGATTAAAAAGAAAAGCCCTCTAATCTGAATTTCGAATTCAGTTTCAAATCCCAATCCCCTCAATTTCAAAATTTTGTTTCACAACTGAGTCCTCCACCTTTGAATGAGCAGCCATGCCAAAAATTGGAAACTTTGGAGCTGGTTTGCTATATTTTTGAGGCAATACAAAGTGGAGAATTCAAACTCTTTTTCAAATTCAAATGATCAAACCACATCAAAATTTCACACCTAAATTCAAACCCTTTGAATTCAGAAAATTCAAACTTAACTTGGGGTGAAAGTCTAGCCTTAAATTTTGAGCAGATGGAAAAGATCAGAGAAAGTTTGAATAAACAAAGGGGTAAGTGGGGCCCAGTGGTCAGTTTCACAGCAGAGCAACCGCCTTTGCTTCATTCGGTCGAACAGCGGGAGCGCGCCAGCTCGCGGTTGAACCCGCGCCCGAGGGAGAGCCTGCGCCACCTCCTGCTGCCTCGGTGGCTCGGTTGGATCACGGCACGGGGTGTGCCGGAGCTGTTTCACTTCTTCCCCTGCTATAACCCGCGCCTCCGCCGTTTCTTTCGCCCAGAACACCGCCGCCATTCCTCCCGATCACGCCACAGCTACTGAGCTCGGTTGCTCGAGCGCCCCACAGCGGAAAGCTGCACCCACCAGTGCTTTAGCCATCCAGCACCTCGCCTGTCCTGTCCCGAGCATGATTGCTCCAGAAATTGGCAAAATAGCCTTGATCCTCGGCTGAACGGGGAAGAACCGAGGGAGGTCACCATGGACAGCTCACACCGAGCAAGATCACGGCAAAACAAGTCAGCCCCTCGGTGCGTCCTCGACCCCAGCTGCTCGAGCCCAAAGCTCAGCCCTGGACGTTGATTGCAGCAGAAGAATTCCGGGTTTTTCTCCCGGACGGTACAAACTGACCCCGAGGTAGGAAATTGCCAAATTCATCGTTAATTCGTGTTATCATTGATTAAAACTGTACACGAAGCTTCCTAACTACTTGGTGCACTTCCTCCCTCGATTTTAGACCTAGACATGGGGTGTAGAGGGAGAATTTCCACGTCTTGATCATGGCGCACCGCCGGACCGCCTCGGGCGCACGGTGCCGATATGGTTACGTCGATCCTCGATCAGTTTAGAGCCCATGTCGAGCTTCTGCTCCCTCCTCTGGTGCTCTAGAGCCCGAGAACCGATCATTTAGTGGAGGTATTAGGGCTCCTGATTGCACCGGAGCGCAAAACATTGCTGTCGCCGGTGCGCGGTGGTTTCCGATGAACTACGGCCGCCGGCGACCCACCCAAAGTGCTCAGCGTGGTTAAATATGAGGGAGCGGCAAGTTTGATGAAGTTTAGACCACGGGAACCCCGTCCCAGCGAGCCTCGCTGGCGTGCGCCGCCGCGGAAGGCGCGGGCAGCGTGAGGAAGACGAAGGAGGGCCGGGTCCCACCAGTCAGCCTCCATGTTCACGCGGGGATCGGCGTGTGATGCCGGATCCGGTGCGGCTGCGTGGGAATAACCCCATAGCGCCCGGTGTTGCCGAAATCTCACTGGTCCGATTTAAAACAGTGGGCCCAGCCCAATTATTTGAAGTTTCTATTAGAGAAATAATTCCAGGAATTAGCTGATCTTTACAAGCCCATAACGTTGTGTAGAAAAATCCAAAAAAAGTGAGACCAATTTTGTTGGATTCCTCATGAGGAGTACTTCACAGAGAAACCTATTTTAGACTATGAAAATGCACAGGAATTTCTGTAGAATTGTTTTAATAAATACTTTGGGGATTTATTACAGGAGCAATTATTTATGAAATATCCCCATATTTGGGCAGCAAATCCTTTCCATGGTTACTGATCTCCAGTAAAAATTTGGGCTTCATTGGAGATCATTTGCTAGGCTAAACTGCCTTCCCAAGTTCAGCCTTTATTTGGAAATTCAATTAAGGATCCTAAATAGCAGTAGCTATGAATAGAAGTTTAATTTTTGTAAATCCTTAATACTTACACATGTTTTTATTACATTTCATAATAGTGACCGAAGTTGAGGATGCACCGGAGCCCTTGGACGTCCTCCCACCAGAAGCTAACTTCTTCTCTGACTCGCAACCAGGCAAGCCCCGGTTTGCACTTAAGTACCTTTTATAAAATTCTTTATTTGTATCACCTATGTCTAGGGTGAATGTTTGCATTAGAGTTAAGGTGCTTGAAACCCCACTTGCATAACCTTTTAAATCATATGAAGGGTTGGGTAGCTTACAGAGCCGACGAGTAGACAAGGCCCCGCTAATATGCTTAGGACCTCGGTAGAAGTCGAGTAGTTGGAATCTACTCGCGAGGTATGGTTTATCACACGGTTTGGTCAGAGTAGTGGTGAAAATGAGACCCAGCAGGGGGGATAGGAAGTAGTGAGTGGAGGTCTCACGTGCGTAGCCCTGTTGGTGTCAATTGAGGACCGAGTCGTGTCCGGGCCTGATGAACAAGTATCGAACAGTACCGGATGACATACTGACATAAGCAGGAAACTGATGTAAATGGTTAACCTGGGTGCCGAGGCTTATCCAACCGTAAACAGGAGTGGGTTTAGGGTAGCAAGGTGTAAATCTGCCAGTGGGCACAGCCACGCTCCACGCGGGGACCTCCTACCCGTTACGGATGGACCGGTTCGGTGTTTCGGTTGCCTTTGAAAGGTGGTTGCATACAACAGAGTAGGAAGGGGTGTGGAATCACGCTTCTGAAAGTGGGTGTATGCAACGTGTTGTCTGGGTGTCTCCTGATTGCAATCACCGTCCCTCGCGGTGATTTGAGTACTGCTTGTTCACTGTTTCGTGACGTAGTAAGAAGTAAAGTAAGCCAGTTGAATGATAATATGCTGTGATGATATAGTAATGTTTTGGTAACCATGTCTGCTGTAGATGTAGAGCTAATTAAGTTTACTTTCCGTTTTTGGCATCACCACATCGGAGGAAAGTGTTTCTTGTTTGATTGTGGACTTCCGATGTGAGGGCTGCCTAAGGCACATAAATCTGCTGCTATAAAACGGAAAGTAAGGATCAACTTATAGGCGTGTCTTTATTGCAAAGTCCTTTCCTACCTTACACATCCTTGCACGTAGAGTTTCATGCCTAGGTTTGACGGTTGAGACTTGCTGATCCTTCGTGCTCACGGTTGCAATATTTGATCTGTGTGCAGGTGAGAGTTATGAGGAAGGTTCCGAGGACGAGGCGATGCCCCCGTCAGGGTACACGGCCGAGATGGAGCCCTGCATGCCGCCGTGATCTCCGGTTTCATGCTGCTAGTGTGTGGCGTCCCCGGGCTGGACGGCTGCACTTTTGCATAGCTAGGATGATAGGCCGTATATGTATATTACTTCCGCTGTATGAATAGGTTTTGTAAAAAGACTTCCGCTGTTTTATATTAAATAAAAGTTTGTATGTTGTTCTTTATTCTTTTCTTGTGTGCTGTTGGGTGCCGCATCGTACGGCACCACCCTATGTGATCCTGGAGTGGGTGAACCACGGGGTGGTCCCCACAGAATCTCCAATTCTCCCACCCACTTGACCCCTCTTGTGCCATGCAGTTCCCAGGGCAGCCCTCACTCGACTCCTATTCCCTGCGCCTTCCACAGTCCATAACACTCTAGCAACTTACCTAATTACTCAGCTAAGCCGCACCCATACATGGCCTTGTGGTGGCACTGTTATCCCGGCATGTGCATGAATGAACCGGTCCTTAGATCTACGGCAAGTAAACCACCATCTCGAGCTACCTCATTCACAAACCCAGGCTTGCCTAGATCTCCCTCCGATCCATGTTCATTAATATCATCAATTTCTCATATCATTACGAGTGCAGTTAGCTAGACACATCTATCTCGCTTCCCAATCCCATGGACTCAGCGAAGCATAAAGCAAAAACCATACCCGACTCATTAACTTCCCTGGTGACAAGGGTGGTTTAAACAAAGCTAGTAAACTCCTATAAAAAGGGTTTCCCATCATGTTTGACTTAGTACGCACACCTTTTCGCAAAACAAAACAGTTTCACCCAAAACATAGGATCAATATGGTCAAGGAGCACTTGCCTTGTTCTTGCGGTTCCGGTTGTTCTTGGATCTCGAAACCTTGTTGCTGCAGTTCGTCGTAGACAGCTCCCTGAGCTTGACATGCTAGGTAGGATCACGTGCATACAATATTCACAGCAATCAATATCATGCACAAACCTTAAACTAGATGCGAGGATGCGTATGCATGCTATCCTATGATTAGTTTCATTAGATTGGTCTGTACGTGTTCTTGTATGGCTTGCATGGACAGAAGTGTTCGGATCAAAGGTGGATGTGGCGATGATCTTGCCTTAAGATCAACCTGATCATCAAGTGATCTGTCCACGAGAAGGCTTCTGTTCTAAAGGAATCAAAGAACAGATGCAAAGAAAACACAACGATGTCGTAAGGCGGTATCGGAGACCTACCTTACGTTCTTCTCTGTCTCGAGGTCCTCCTCAGATCATTGGGCTTTCCTCCGGCGTTCTTCCTTGCTGCACTCCGGCGATGGTCTACTCGGCGGGTTGGGACATAGGGCTCTAAGTCGTCGGCTCAGGAGTTAGAAAAAAAGTTTGTGGTTTCGGCCAGAGGTTCTGGGTTCTATTTATAATCGGGAAGAGAAGAGTCCTAATATGATTGTATCCCGAATATGAGTCCTGTTTGAATCTTACAACTTATCTTTAGTTGATTCGGTGTGGTATCATCGTGGAATTCAGGTCGGTTTCTGTTCCGGTATTTCTACGCGTACAGAATCCAAAAACCGTTCCTAGAACTCGTTACCTCTTCGGTGATGAGCTCCATAGTCTCCACGTGTCCATTGGGCCTGGTCTCTCCTTTTCCGCAGAGACGGGCTCCGGTTGTGCCGCGTGTCAAGTGAGCAAGACTTCCCTCTCCTTCGGAGGTGAGCTCCGCGTGCGCCACGTATCCTGGTGGTCGGGACCTCCTCTCTTACTTGGAGGTGGCTCCACGCACGCCACATGTCAGTGCCTGACCTTTCCTCTCTTCTTTCCTCAGAGACGAGCTCCGAGGTTGACACGTGTCCAGCAGCGACGGACCTCCCGGACATAAGCTCCGGTGGCGACACGTGTCCGATAGAACCAGACCTCTCGGAGGCGAGCTCCGAGATCGACACGTATTCCGCGCGACCAGTCCTCTGATTTCCATGATGACTAGCTCCGGGGGCAACACGTGTCCCATTGGGTCGGACCTTCCTCTTTTTGCGGAGATGAGCCCAGAGCCTGCCACGTAGCCTACTTTAGTGGCGGACCTCTCCCCATTTCGCATGGATGAGCTCCGAACACGCCACGTGGCCAGCGGCCGCGGTAGTTGTCTTCGGCGCTCTCGGTGAACTAGATTCGGCTCTTACTGGCTATCTATTTGATAATTTCCTCTGTTCTCACTTCCTTTAAAGTGTTTTCTCTACGTGAAATATGAATATATGCAGAAACCAGAGATGAGGGTGTCACAAATCTACCCCCCCTTAAATTGAATCTCACCCTCGAGATTCGTTAGTAGAGAATAGATGGGGAAATTCTGCCTTGATATCCTCTTCACGGTCCCATGTGGCTTCAGCTTCGGTGTGATGGCTCCATTGTACCTTGCACCATCGAATCACCTTGTTCCGGGTGACCCTTTCCTTTATGTCCAAGATTCGGACAGGGTGTTCCGCATAAGTCAGGTCCTCTTGAAGTTCAAGCTCTCCCGTACTTGTTCCTCTTGTACTCTCAAGCATTTCTTGAGCTGGGATACATGAGACACGTCATGCACGTTGGAGAGGTGGGTTGGGAGCTCTAGTTGATAGGCTACTTCTCCTTGCTTGTCCAAAATCTTAAATGGTCCGATGTAGCGAGGTGCTAGCTTGCCTTTGACGTTGAAACGTCGTTGGCCTCGGATAGGCGATACCTTAAGGTATACGAAGTCTCCTACTTCGAAGATCAACTTCCTACGCCTATTGTCCGCATAGCCTTTCTGTCGTGACTAAGCAGACTTTAAGTTCTACCGTACCGTTTGGACTTGCTTTTCAGCTTCTTGTAGCACTTCGGGTCCAAACACCTGGTTCTCTCCGGTTTCGTTCCATAACATTGGCGTTCTACACCGTCTACCATATAATGCTTCGAAAGGCGTCATCTTCAAGCTAGCTTGATAGCTGTTGTTATAGGAGAATTTGGCATACGGTAAACTCCTATCCCAACTACGCCCACGTTTCAAGGCGCAAGCTCTCAACATGTCCTCCAAAATTTGGTTTGTCCTTTCGGTTTGTCAATCAGTTTGTGGGTGATAGGCGGAGCTAAAATCCAGTCGTGTACCCATGGCTTTGTGCAGCTTCCTCCAGAATCTAGAGGTAAACTGAGAACCTCGATCTGAGACTATCCTCCTCGGAATTCCGTGAGGGCGCACGATCTGCTCCATGTACAACTCTGCTAATTGTGCAATGTTGTAATTGGCCCTTACAGGGAGAGAACTGGCGGTTTTCGTCAATCGGTCCATGATGACCCAGATGGAGTCGTAACCCGACTGAGTACGTGGCAATCCGACGATAAAATCCATACTGATGTCCTCCCACTTCCATTCAGGTACCTTCAAAGGTTGCAACAATCCAACGGGTTTTTGATGTTCGGCCTTCACCCGTTGGCATGTGTCGCATAGGGCAACGTATTCAGTTATATCCCTCTTCATACCATCCCACCAATAACAAGTTTTCAAGTCCTTGTACATTTTGGTACTTCCGGGATGTATAGAATAGGGGGAATCATGTGCCTCCTTCAATATCATGTCGCGGAGGTGTTTTATGTTAGGCACACAAATCATTTTTCCTAGCCAAAGCGTACCCGTCTCATCTTCTTTGAAATCCTTCTCTATTCCTTGTCGGATTCTTTCCTTGATCTCCTCATCCGTTGCTTGGCCATCTCTTATCTTGTACTCCAATGAGGAGTGTATCTCCGTTATTTCCATGTTGTTCAAAAATCCGAGGTGTAACCGTTCGAACTCCTTACGTAGTTCGGGTGGTAGCTCCCGAACCGTGAGTTGGTGACATGCTCCCTTTCGGCTCAATGCATCAGCTACTACATTGGCCTTCCCGGGGTGGTAGTTGATTCCAACATGGTAATCCTTGATGAGTTCCAACCATCGACGTTGCCTTAAATTCAAGTCCGTTTGTGTAAATATGTACTTGAGACTTTTATGATCCGTATAGATCTCACATCGATGACCAAGGATATAATGTCTCCAAATTTTCAATGCATGCACCACTGCTGCTAGCTCCAAGTCGTGTGTGGGATAATTAAGCTCGTGCTTCTTTAATTGTCGTGAGGCATAGGCTACCACTTGTACTCTTTGCATGAGCACACATCCAAGCCCCTGTCTGGATGCGTCACAATATATGTCAAAGCTCTTTCTTACGTCTGGCAATACCAGAACCGGTGCTGTGGTTAGCCTTTTCTTGAGTTCCTTAAAACTTCCTTGGCAGGCTGGTGTCCATTGGAAGACCTTCCCCTTCATTAGCAACTCCATCATAGGCTTTTCTATTTTAGAGAAGTCTTTAATGAAGCGTCGATAGTATCCAGCCATCCCAAGAAAACTTCGAATATCCCTCACGCTCTGCGGTTGGTCCCACTTCAGAACATCTCTTACTTTTCCGGGATCAACCGATGACCCTTCCTTGGAGATAATGTGGCCTAGGAAAGATATTTCCTTTAGCCAAAATTGACACTTGTTAAGCTTGGCATACAATTGATGCTCACGCAATTTCTGCAAGGTCAATTTCAAATGTTCTTCATGCTCCTCCTCACTTTTTGAATACACCATAATGTCGTCGATGAAAACCATGACAAACTTGTCCAAGTACTCCATGAAAACCTTGTTCATAAGGTACATGAAGTATGCGGGTGCATTGGTCAACCCAAAAGACATGACGGTATATTCATACGAACCATACCGTGTTCGAAAGGCTGTCTTGGGTATATCGGAGGGCTTAATCTTCAGCTGGAAGTATCCTGACCGAAGATCAATCTTGGAGAACACTCGGGCTCCTTTCATTTGGTCGAATAGGTCCTCTATACGAGGCAGAGGGTATTTGTTCTTGATTGTTGCCTCGTTGAGAGACCTATAGTCCACGCACATCCTTTGGGTTCCATCCTTCTTGTCCACGAAGAGCACAGGAGCTCCCCATGGTGACGAGCTTGGACGTATGAAACCCTTCTCCAACTGCTCTTGAATTTGCTTCTTGAGTTCTACTAGTTCATTGACGGGCATCCTATATGGTCTTTTGGCTATGGGTGCAGTTCCTGGTATCAAATCAATGGCAAACTCAATGTCCCGGTCAGGTGGCATACCTGGAAGCTCTTCCAGGAACACGTCCAAAAACTCCTAAACCACCGGAATGCTGTCCAATGTTACTCCTTCAACGTGGTTCAAATTTGCCTTTTCAGTGGTTTGTTGGGCTGACTCAAACTCGACACGGATGCCGTGCTCATTTGTCAACTGCACACTTCTTTCAGCATATTGGATTACCCCGTTGTGCTTACTTAACCAATCCATCCCGAGTATTATGTCAATCCCTTGGGAGCCCAAGACAATAAGGTTGGCGAGGAAGTCTACCCCTTATTTTAAGGCTTACTTTCGGACATACTATATTAGCCCTCATCTCTCCACCGGGAGAATTAACTAACATAGCACATTTTAAGTGGGATATGGGTAGGTGATGTTTGGCAACATATTTGGATGATATGAAGGAATGTGATGCTCCAGAATCAAATAAGACACTGGCTGGGTTGGAGTTGGCAAGGAACATACCAATCACGACGTCCTCAGCCTGTTGTGCTTCCTCAGCAGAGAGATGGTTCACGTTGCCGTGAGCATAGTTCTGCTGTCCCCGATTTCCTTGATTGTCCCCTCCGTTCGGTCGCGGGTTCTGCTTGGGCACGTTGCCTTGCTGTCCACGGCCTCTCCTCGGGCACTGGTTCGTGAAGTGTCCTATCTCCCCGCATGCAAAGCATGCCCTTCTGCGTGAGGCGGCAGGTACGTTGGGGCGGGGGTTTTGAACAGGAGCGCCATTGTTATGTCGGGGCGCAGGAGGCATGGGCACGTGAGGTGCTGCTGCAACGAATTGTTACTGTGGTGGCTGACCAGGGCGGTATGCAGGAGTGGTTGACCCATACTGCGATGCAGCTGGGGGCATGTACCGAGGTCGTACGTTGCTCCCTTGAGGCTGGTATGGCATATTCCTCTTGCACTCTCGTTCGATCTCTCGGATCTTATTTTCAACCACTATGGCCTTGTAAACCAGCTTCTTTAAGCTTACGTAGTCATTGTTGAGGAGCTGAACCTGGATCTCATTGTTCAACTCTCTCATGAATAGGTACTGCTTCCTCTGGTCTGAGTTGACATCTTCGGGGGCGTACCAGGACAGTTGCGTGAACTTGTTGAGGTACTCATTCACACTTTTCTGTCCTTCGCGGATACCTTCAAACTCCTGCCTTTTGAGCATCATTACACCAGAAGGGATGTAATGAGAGCGGAAACTCTCCTTGAACTCAGTCCAATTGATTGTCTCTGGGTTGGCATGGGCATTGCATAGGGCATCCCACCAATCAGCGGCAGCTCCCATAAGTTGGTGCGACGCAAAGAGAACCTTCTCTCTGTCATTGCACTGAACAATGGCAAGCTTCTTCTCCATGGATTTCAACCAGTTGTCGGCCTCCATGGGATCACTGGCTTGAGCAAAGGTGGGTGGGCGAGTCCTCATGAACTCTCCCAGTCTGTTGTGAGCCGGTGGTGGTGGTGGTGGTGGTGCCGGAACGGGGTTGTTGTTGGCCTGCAACTAACCCAAAGTTTGGATCATGGTTTGCATAATCTGGTTTTGCATGGCCATCAACCATTCTAGGTTGTTCTCGCCAGCTCCGGGGTTAACTGGAACCTCCTCGTGATCATCATCTTGGGTGTCACGGACGTTCCTTCGGCCGGCATTTCCTCTCACCATCTGTGAGAGAGATCAAAATAGAATAGAATGTTAGGAGGTTAGGTAGGTCCCTTCAACTATATGCATCAAGGTGAGTTGGACTATATATATATTAGCCCATATGAGGATGTGAACAAGTGCCGAAGCATCTCACACCTCTTTTCTTCTTACGTGTGGATATGGACAACGTTTTGAGACGTCCCACAACTCACACTAAGCGTATAATCTCAATCAATCATCACAAGGGCTCACACAACTCCTGTTCAAGGATGGTTCCCTATGTCAAGGTGGTTTTAAAGCCAATCTAAGCGTCCTAGGGTGCTTCCTTTGGTCAGCGTGGCTTAGCTACCAATCTGTGTCCAATACCAATCTGTGACTCCTATTTAAGGGTGTAACCTACTGTTAACCCGTGGCTCTAATGTCAATCTAAGGTTTCTATCTAGACGTGTAACCTAACGTCAACCCGTGGCTCTGATACCAATCTGTGATGCCCTCAATTCTGTGGAAAACCACGGAACCGAGAACTAATGCATATGTGTGCCCAGGATGTTCATCACACATACACATATATTCCACAAACTGAATTCAGAATATATATAACCACGAATAACAGAGTTTATTACAATGTCTCATGAGTCTTGGACTCATGTTCACAGCGGAAGTCTTATTCCTATGCAGCGGAAGTCTTTATTCTAATGCGGAAGCGATTTAACTAATGCGGAAGCAAATCTAAGCAGAAGTGGCTCCATCTCTACACCCTCCACAGGCAAGGTTGAGAATAGATCACATGCCTTAATGTTCCATTTGGTCTTCATAGTAGTCTTCTCCTGCTGCTGATGATGAAATAATAATGCAAGTTTCAGTACAATGATGTACTCAGCAAGTGTGGGAAAAAATGATATGCAGCTCATAACAAGGTAGGTATAAAAGGCTTATTTGCAGAAAAGCAGATTTATAAAACCATGATAAAACAGCAACTTAACTTTAGATGAATGTGATCCCAGCATGTATTAAATTACCAACATACCTCCATCGCTTTCCATGTTCCACCGGAACATTAACCAACTTCATTCTTACTCACGAATACCTCCTCGTATTCGCTACCATCTCATGAATACCTTCACGTATTCGCTACCATCTCATCTCATAAACAACTTTGTCTCACACCGAGACCAATCTCGTTGCCATGACTCGACAGTCATGCAACCATCTTATAACCCGGACTCAACAGTCCCAAAACCAAACCATAACCATAATCAACAACCATAACCAATAATCTTCCCAGTAACCATCCCATCTAATCATGGCAGTTTAGCCAGGCGCTCGTGACCGTAAGCTCGGCTATCATGATAGTTTTAGACACTGCAGAGTTTGCACCTCTTTACCCACAAGTTTGTGATTTCGTCACCCGTCGGCGACTGCAGAACCTTTATTATACCAGTACACAACCGTCAGTGTATGGCCAAGAGATCACAAAATAACCTTTACAAAGTGGCTACTAGATGTATGGACTCACTAAGGTTTCACCGGCAGGCTAGAATCTCCAATTCTCCCACCCACGGGCCCCCTCTTGTGCCATGCAGTTCCTAGGGCAGTCCTCACTCGACTCCCATTCCCCGCGCCTTCCACAGTCCATAACACTCTAGCAACTTACCTAATTACTCAGCTTAGCCGCACCCATACTTGGCCTTGTGGTGGCACTGTTATCCTGGCATGTGCATGCATGAACCGGTCCTTAGATCTACGGCAAGTAAACCACCATCTCAAGCTACCTCATTCACAAACCCAGGCTTGCCTAGATCTCCCTCTGATCCATGTTCATTAATATCATCAATTTCTCATATCATTATGAGTGCAGTTAGCTAGACACATCTATCTCGCTTCCCAATCCCATGGACTCAGAGAAGCATAAAGCAAAAACCATACCCGACTCATTAACTTCCCTGGCGACAAGGGTGGTTTAACCAAAGCTAGTAAACTCCTATAAAAAGGGTTTCCCATCATGTTTGACTCAGTACGCACACCTTTTCGCAAAACAAAACAGTTTCACCCAAAACATAGGATCAATATGGTCAAGGAGCACTTGCCTTGTTCTTGCGGTTCCGGTTGTTCTTGGATCTCAAAACCTTGTTGCTGCAATTCGTCATAGACAGCTCCCTGAGCTTGTCCTGCTAGGTAGGATCACGTGCATACAATATTCACAGCAATCAATATCATGCACAAATCTTAAACTAGATGCGAGGATGCGTATGCATGCTATCCTATGATTAGTTTCATTAGATTGGTCTGTACGTGTTCTTGTATGGATTGCATGGACAGAGGTGTTCGGATCAAAGGTGGACGTGGCGATGATCTTGCCTTAAGATCAACCTGATCATCAAGTGATATGTCCATGAGAAGGCTTCTGTTCTAAAGGAATCAAAGAACAGATGCAAAGAAAACACAACGATGTCATAAGGCAGTATTGGAGACCTACCTTACGTTCTTCTCTGTCTCGAGGTCCTCCTCAGATCGTTGGGCTTTCCTCCGGCGTTCTTCCTTGCTGCACTCCGGTGATGGTCTACTCGGCGAGTCGGGACTTAGGGCTCTAAGTCGTCGGCTCAGGAGTTAGAAAAAAAGTTTTTGGTTTCGGCCAGAGGTTCTGGGTTCTATTTATAACCGAGAAGAGAAGAGTCCTAAGCTGATTGTATCCTGAATATGAGTCCTGTTTGAATCTTACAACTTATCTTTAGTTGATTCGGTGCGGTATCATCGTGGAATTCAGGTCGATTTCTATTCCGGTATTTCTACGCGTACAGAATCCAAAAACCCGTTCCTAGAACTCGTTACCTCCTCGGTGATGAGCTCTGGAGTCTCCACGTGTCCATTGGGCCTGGTCTCTCCTTTTCCGCAGAGACGGGCTCTGGTTGTGCCGCGTGTCAAGTGAGCAAGACTTCCCTCTCCTTCGGAGGTGAGCTCCGCGTGCGCCACATATCCTGGTGGTCGGGACCTCCTCTCATACTCGGAGGTGGCTCCGCGCACGCCACGTGTAAGTGCCAGACCTTTCCTCTCTTCTTTCCATAGAGACGAGCTCCGAGGATGACACGTGTCCATCAGCGACGGACCTCCCGGAGATAAGCTCCGGTGGCGACACGTGTCCGATAGAACCGGACCTCTCGGAGGTGAGCTCTGAGATCGACACGTATCCCGCGCGACCGGTCCTATGATTTCCATGATGACTAGCTCCGGGGGCAACACGTGTCCCATAGGGTCGGACCTCCTCCTTTTTGCGGAGATGAGCCCCGAGCCAGCCACATAGCCTACTTTAGTGGCGGACCTCTCCCCATTTCGCAGGGATGAGCTCCGAACACGCCACGTGGCCAGCGGCCGTGGTAGTTGTCTTCGGCGCTCTCGGTCAACTGGATTCGGCTCTTACTGGCTATCTATTTGATAATTTCCTCTGTTCTCACTTCCTTTAAAGTGTTTTCTCTACATGAAATATGAATATATGCAGAAACCAGAGATGAGGGTGTCACAGGCTCAACAAGACTGATCCGTCTCTCCTAAACAAGAAACTCTACATGCACGACAGGATGAAATAGGGTAGCTGAATTTGCATAAAGGACTCGCCTAATGTTGATCCTTAACTTTCTGATTTTTAAGCCTCACTGTAAAGACCTTGAGCTGAACAGCATCAAAACTCCACAATTAAATAAGAAACGCTTGGTTGCGATGCTTCTTGCACAAAGTGAAGTAATGTTTAATTGGCCTATCTCTACTTCAATCATGATTGCACTACAAGTTACTTCACAGCCTTATCAAGTTCAACAGAAACCATTCAGTTGTTACAACAGAAACCATTCAGTTGTTACAACAGAAACCATTCAGTTGTTACTACGTCAAGACGCAGTGGGCAAGTATGCTCATATGACCTCGAGCGACGGTGATTCGAATCAGTACACGCCCGGACTACACGACACGTACACCCATACTCCGAGTTGCCGGCAGCAATCTCGACTGACGTTGTACACGGCCACCTTTCCCAAGATCTTCCACACAGGACGTGGTCTAACTGCCCTGAGTACACAAGCTCCTTCAAGGTACATATCTGCCGTGATATGTTCTTGAGCGAGTTACCTCCTGCTACCCTGATGCCAAAAGCCTAAGACAGTTAGAAAAGTTCCAATTTGGATCTCCCGAGGTACATCGGTTTCCTGGGTCCCATATAGCCAGTGTGCGCCCGGTACACAACTCAAACTTGTCCAACAGGGCCAAGTATGGATGGGCCTTAACCGACACAGGAAGGGCTATGCACGCACGGTCCGCAGCCTGCTGCATCTAAACCTCCCTGCCCGGTCTCCATTTCTTATGTGTGAACTTTCCTCAGTGTTTCTATTCTTGACCCGCTCCGAATAAACCAAGCCCTAAACTCATGAGTAGATTCCAACTACTTGACTTCTACCGGTCCTTTCCTACTAACATTTAGCGTAGCCAAATCCACTCGAGGAGGTTCTATTCTACCCTTTCTCTCTTAGGACATTTCTGGTCATGCAGTTGGTTTTCATTATCAACACTTAATGCAATCAAACAATTCAAAGCTATGATCTCTAGAAATGGAAATACTTTATAAAACTGTTCAAATGCAAACCGGGGCTTGCCTGTTTTGCAGGTAACTAATATAAACAGTAAGTGATGATCACTTGAGGCTTGATCACTCGCTTTCCTCCCTCCTTGATCTTCACTTCAATTCCTTCACACGTTCTCACGTAGATGCTACACGATATGAATATGCATATGTATTTAATTGTAAATATTTTACTGATAAGCTCTATTGACAAGTTTAAAACTGGAACTCTGTTAAATAATTTAAAATGACACTGGTGCTAGTGGGTTGGGTTTGGTTTGAGCACTATGATCAAGTGTTAACTGCTTTTTATCCCTTGTGTGTTGATCACCTAAAGAGGTTACACAGGAAAGTGATGATACAAAGCTCCAATGGAGCTGACAATTTTCATGTGAGTTCCTTGTCACAAGAAAGTCATCTGGACCAAAAATTAGCGCTTTTCACTAAGTGGTTTATTCAGAACAATTCTCTAAGTAATTACACGAAAAGAATTAATTCTGAGGTAACACACATGTTCAAGTCAAAATTAGTGAACTACGATTTCAATTATAGTTTATAGAGTCTGCATGAATTTTCCTAGGATTTTTGGAGCTAAGAATTACCCAGAACTGAATTTCCACGTTTTGGAAATTCTCTAAAAATGTTTCTGTATTCATTTGAACACAGCAATATAAATCTGAATTATCCTAATCAAATCAATTCCAAATGAGCTGAAATTTTTACAGGAGTTCAATAACATCCAAAAGGATATTCTAAAAAAATTTGAGGATTTTTTGATGAACCAAACTTCCTCCAAAATTCTTTTGCCAAAACGATTTAAAGAATGTTCCAGAAATAAATAATCACTTTCATACAAATTGGGTTGCACATTTCGATAGAGTTTTTCAATATGAATCCAACCCAATTTGAATCACTAAAATTGGAGTTTCCTAGCAAAAGTTATTGCCTTCTAAATTTTGAAGGAAATCTGGAATTTGAATTAAAACCAGGAAATGTTTAAATCCTGACTGTGGGTCCGAGGAACACGTGTCCCGTGCCGGGATAAAGCCACATGGGCCACATAACTATTCCCGTGCAGCCACAGCCTGATACGAGCCCACAGAAGATCCAACCCCTTTTTAACGTGCGACTGACGTGTGGGGCTGGCAGCTCCTTCGTCTACCTCCTGCCCCCGCGCGATAGCGCCGCCGAGCTTGTCGGAGCTCACCGTCTTTCGAATCTCCGGCCACCTCCGGAGCTACCACTTGCCGCTAGGCCCTAATTTCGTGCGAGGAATACGGTGGGAGGGTCTCCCCGGACCTGCGAAGCCCCCAACCCATCTCTCCATGGTGCAGCGGCTCGGGAAATGTTCGGTGACCTCACCTGGTTCTTCTAGCCCGCCAAATACCCGGAGGATCAGTGCTACAGAATCAGTGATGACTATAGTAGTTCGGCATAGTGGTGGAAAGGCCCGGGAATACCTCCAAGGTGGTTCTCACCATGCGCCCGATACTTCCCACCATTTGCGCCGTTAGAAAAGCTCGGAATACACCGGCTACACATGGTTTCATGCTAGGTTTACGAAGCAAACTTATGTGCCATCGAGTCTAGATACTGTGTGTGAAGTTTTGTGGCCTCTAAGAAAGTATCGATCACAAATTTGAAGTTTTCTTACCCGCACCTTGCTTTGAGCCGGCCGGCGAAGAAACTGGAAATTCTCCGAGGGGCTTCCACGGCTTAGGCTAAGACATGGAGGTGAGCAGTAGGAAGGTCTTGCGCGTCCAAAGGAGGTCTTTCCCGGCCGTGACACACCATGGGTGAGGCTGTCGACGAGAGCCTCGAGTTGCGGTTTCTTTCGGCCGCCGCGGAACCACGGTGTTCTTGGGTTGTGGAGGCTGAGCTCACGTGGGGATGGTGCGAGGAGGTCGTGGGAAGTCCTGTGGTGCCTATTTGCTGCTCAGCCGAGGCTTGCCCGCAAGTTTGTCCAGTGGCGGAGGGATCGAGAGAGCAGCGGCAACTCTGTTCAGTTTCTTGCGCGAGGGAGAAAGGAACAGCGAGGGTCTCGGTGATATGGACAAAAGGAACACGGCAGTGAGGGAAGAGCACTCAGACACCTCTCCAGCACGATGAAAATCGAGGAGGAGGTGGCTCTCGGTGCTGCTCGGTGTCACACGGTGGAGCTGCGGCTCTGCCTCGGTGAACCGACTGAAGAAATGAAACAGAGACTGTGCACTGCCAAAAATGAAGATCTTTTGCACACTAAACTTCCCCAATGACATGTGGGTCCCAGCCCCTCCTTATCCCTCCCCAAAATATCTCCAAAATTTGCAAATAATGGAATTAAATTGTGGGAATTCAAGTCTGATGTGCATTTGGATAATTGGGCAGGTTTCATCCAAATTCAAATGGATATTTGAATTCTTTGCAATTTAAAGTCCATTTTGGAAAATGAGTTGCAAAACATTTCAACAATTTATGAAACTTTGCATACCCACTAATTTGGAACAAAGGATTCAAATATGAAATCTGATCTTAAATTTGGCTGCTGCAAATGAGAATTTTAACACAACAGTTTGAAATTCATTTTGTTGCCCTCATTTGAATTTTGAGTTGAACAAACTTGTTCCAAAATCTGAATTTAGATTTCTCACACATATGGGAACTTCCCACCTTAGTTTCAACTCCCTTTTGGGTTCCAAGTTTTCAAATAAATACTTGAACTTGTGTGAAGAAATCTCTCATGTGTATTATCACATGTGAAAAAGGTTTTAACATGTCCGATTTTTCATACATATGAAACCAACTTTGTGCAAACATGAGTTTCTTTGTATTCATATTTTAGGACCTTTACATTCCTCCCCCTTAAGAGGAATCTCGTCCCGAGATTACAAAAGAAGAGTGTGACGGGAGGGTAATTACAAACTTTATGACAAAAGTTTCGGATAGTTCTTGTGGATGTAATCATCGCTTTCCCACGTCGCTTCTTCCGGGGTATGATTACTCCACATGACTTTGTAAAATCTCAAAGTCCGGTTTTGGGTGATCCAGGTCTTTTTGTCGATAATCTGCACGGGTCGCTCAGTGTAGGTGAGATCCGGCTTCAACTTGTCGATGTCTTCGGCGCGGACAGAAGCGGTAAACTTGAGACACTTTCGAAGCTGGGACACGTGAAATATGTCGTGAATACCGGCAAGGCTTGCCGGTACTTCCAGTCGGTATGCTACGATTCCACACTTCTCTGTGATGGCAAACGGACTGATGAATCGGGGAGCAAGTTTTCCCTTGACACCGAACTGATGAATCCCTTTCATCGGAGACACACGAAGATACACGTGTTCTCCGATGTTGAAATGCAGCGGTCGACGCCTCTGATCCGCATAGCTTTTCTGACGAGATTGGGCAGCATTGATGTTCTCTTGTATTTTCCGAACCCTCTCTTCGGATTCATTAACAAGATCAACCCCGAACGTGACTCGTTCGCCGGACTCACACAAATTCAATGGTGTACGGCACTTCCGGCCGTATAGAGCTTCATATGGTGCCATTTTGATGCTCGTCTGATAACGGTTGTTGTACGAGAACTCCGCCAACGGTAAGTGATCATCCCAGCTCTTACCGTGGTGGATGGCACACGCTCCTAGCATATCTTCCAGTATTTGATTCACCCTCTCAGTTTGCCCATCGGTTTGAGGGTGATACGCAGAGCTTCGAATCAGTTTGGTTCCCAAGGATGTGTGTAGCTGCTCCCAGAAACGGGCTACGAACAGTGATCCTCTGTCATACACAATGGTACGGGGAACTCCATGTAAGCACAAGATCCGTGCTATGTACAACTCCGCATACTGCTTTGCATTATATCTGGTATGCACAGGGATAAAATGTGCTCATTTGATTAACCGGTGAACGATTACCCAAATCGAATCATGGTTGTGGGAGGCCATCGGCAACCCGACGATGAAGTCCATACTCAAGTCTTCCCACTTCCATGCTGGTACTTGCAGTTGTTGCAACAGGCCCGACTTCTTCACATCGCCGGCCTTGACTCTTCGACACGTATCACATTTTGAAACGTACTTTGCAACTTCACGTTTCATACGTGTCCAATAAATTTTCTTCCGGAGATATTGGTACATCTTATTGCTGCCTGGATGAATGGAAAATTTGGACAAGTGAGCTTCATCCAAAAATTTTTTCCGTAGTCCCATATCCCGGGGTACTACTATCCGGTCGTTGAACCACAACGCACCTTCATCATCCTTCCGGAAGCATTTCATTTCTCCGTTGTCAATTCTCCGCTGTATGTGGGACATTCCCTTGTCTTTTTGTTGAGCTTCAATGATCTCCTATCGGATGGTAGGAATGAGAGCAAGATATAGAGAGCTCTATACGGAATGACAAAGAGGCTTGGTTCTTCATCATCCATTTCAGCAATAGTCAGGTGATGGATATGCGCCTTACGACTGAGCGCATCGGCGACCACATTCGCCTTTCCTGGATGATAATGAATCTCAAGTTCATAATCTTTAATGACCTCTAGCCATCTTCATTGCCTCATGTTCAATTCTTCCTGAGTGAAGATGTATTTCAAGCTCTTGTGGTCGGTGTAGAGGTGTACAAGATTTCCGAGCAAGTAATGCCTCCACATCTTCAAAGCAAGGACTACGGCAGCTAACTCAAGATCGTGAGTTGGATAATGCTGCTGTGATTTCTTAGTTGACGAGATCCATAAGCCACCACTCGTCCTTCTTGCATCATCACGCAGCCAAGACCGATGCCATGTGCATTGCAATAAACGTCGAATGGCTTCGTCGTATCCGGCTGAGCAAGAACTGGGGCTATTGTGAGATGCTTCACTAGAGTCTTGAAGGCTTTTTCACACGCAGCACCCCACACAAATCTAGTATTCTTTTTTAATAATTCTGTCATCCGTTTAGCAATCGTGGAGAAGCCCGGAATGAACCTCCGGTAATAACCCGCTAAACCGAGGAAGTTATGGATTTCATGCATAGACTTTGGTGACTCCCATTTCTGTACTTGGATAATCTTACTCGGATCTACAGAGATGCCCTCCGCTTAAATAATATGTTCGAGAAAAGGTGATTAATCAGAATTCACACTTGCTGAATTTTGCATAGAGCTGATGATCTCGCAATCTTTGTAGCACAATATGCAGATGCTCAGCATGTTCTTCCTCTGACTTCGAGTACACCAAGATATCGTTGATGAAGACCACGATGAATTTATCCAACTCCGGCATGAACACTGAATTCATCAGGTACATAAAGTGTGACGGGGCGTTTGTCAAACCAAAAGATATAACAAGATACTCATATAGTCCGTATCTCGTTGGAAACGCCGTCTTTGGAATATCTTCTGCCCGGATTTTAATCTGGTGATATCCGAACCGAAGATCCATCTTTGAGAATACCTTAGCACCCACTAATTGATCGAAGAGCATATCAATGCGAGGTAGTGGATACTTGTTCTTGATGGTAACGGCGTTAAAAGGACGATAATCAACACAAAGCCGTAGTGTTTCGTCCTTCTTCTTGACAAACAACGCTGAACAACCCCAAGGTGACAAACTCGGTCGTATAAAGCCCTTGCTCATTAGGTCATTCAGCTTTGTATTCAATTCTGCCAGTTCATTGGGTGCCATCTTGTACGGCCTTCGTGATATTGGTGTTGTTCCCGGTATAAGTTCAATCTTGCGCTCTATGTCTCGCTCGGGTGGCATGCCCGGTAAATCATCAGGAAACACATTCGGATACTCACATACCACCGGAATGTCCTCTATCTTCACAGCTTCCGTGTGGTTCACTGTTGCAATATGTTGCCGACTGGCGCCCAGAATTAAAATATGAAGACCGTGCTGTGGGGAGTTGAGCTCAACGCTCCTAGAGCTGATGTTAAGAACCTCTTTGTGGTAATTCAACCACGACATCCCCAAAATGATGTTGATCTTCAGACCCTCAAAAATAATGAGAGTCATGGGGTATATTCTACCCTCCAAACAAAGAGGTGCTCGGGAGACAACCTCGCTTGTGATACTGCTGCCCCCGGGCGAAGATATGAGGTATTGCCTCTTTGTATAAGCTGTTTGGAGCTGATGTTGAACCACAAAAGATTGGCTAATGAAGTTGTGTGTGGCACCGGAATCAAAGAGAATCAAAACTGGTAGCTGATTCAAAGAAAACATCCCTGCTAACGCGGCTTCTCCTTCCAGAACATCATCTATCACTGTATAGTGAATGCTGCCCCTTGTCTGTCCTCCTTTCTGCAGATTTAGGTACGGGTCGGAATATTGTAAATATGATGACCCGCAGCCTTGAATTCCCTCCGGACAATGCCTAGCATAATGGCCCATCCGCCAACAAGTGAAACACGGATGTCTCTCCGGTTCTTTGTTGACTTGCGGTTGGATGCTAGGTACACATGGCTGCAGCGATGGAGCACAAACCACCATCTGATGCTGCTGCTGTGGAGGTGGTGCAAGTTGTGGTACTTGACCAGCAATCAACCTCTGAGGAGTTGATCGTACAGGTGGTCTCCATCTTTCACCGCAATGGTGTTTGATACACCAAACGGTACTTCTGAGGTACATAACTTGTGCTGGCCTACTCGATCTCACTCATTTTTCTCTTCTCTACTTGCCACTCAAGTGTTGGCTTCTCTTGGATGAGAGCCGCATCGACCATGTCGGTGAAACTGCCGTTATTGTGCACGGCCAACTTCTCCTGTAATATGGCACTCAGGCCATGGAAGAATAAATCACACCGTGCGTCTTCTTTCGCCACATATTCGGGAGCATGTTGGGCCAAAAGGTTAAACCTTCTGACATACTCAAGGACACTCATGTCCCCTTGCTTGAAGCCCAAAAATTCCTCCCGCTTTGCCTTGACAATACCTAGTGGTATGTGACGAGTACGAAAGGCTTCAAAAAACTCACTCCATTTCACTTGATGGCCCTCCGGAATGGTGGCAAGATGTTCAACCCACCAATTTTCGGCGGCTCCATGGAGTTGTTGAGCGGCAAACCTTGTCTTCTGATAGTCGTCGCACTTGAATACTCCAAATTTGGGCTCCATGACACGAAGCCATTGATCTGCTTCTACAGGTTCGGTGGCTTCGGTAAATATGGGTGGTTGAGTCGCCAAGAAATCCAGATAAGCGTTCTGAGGTGGAACGACTTGTTGCATGTTCTAGAGTACGCCCTGCTGTACCAAGGCTTGGAGTAAGCGTGTTTTCTTTTGAGTTGCTTCTTGGAGTAGCCTTGTGGTCTCTTATTAAAGACTCGACAACTCGAGTCATAAGATCCATCCATCCTGTGGATGGTGGTTCTGACGGTGGAATAGAAGTATCACTGCCTCGGCGAGAACTCCCGACCATACTCCTAGAACGAGTACGAACCATACTGCAAAATTTGAGATGAGTTAAACATGAACTCAGCAGTATGTGAGACTAATGAAAACATGAATATGTCAAAACTTTATGAAAGCAGTAACAAAATCCATGTTTACACAACTCCTTGGAGTAGGCATAGCTTATTAGCCTATCTGTACAGAACACACCTTTATGCACTAACTCGAGATTTTGATCCAGTTAACAGCATTTTCTGTAAGGGTCTAAGTTTTTGCACACGTCCAAAGTGTTCATCACACCACAAACACCTCATTTGAGGAAACTTTGTGAACAAATTTGAAGAGCAAGTAAACACCATCAACATGGTCATTAGAGAATAAACTCACAAAATGCAAAAGTGGCATTTTCCACATGCATCATATAGGGGCTGGGAATATGAAAAACTCCTACAATGTGCTAGAAATGCCCATGCCAAATTTCACCCAAATCCAAAACCTTTTTGAGGTATCTTTGGGTATAACTAGAAAGAGGTTAGTTTAAACTCTAACTCAAATTCAAACTACTTTCATCCCATGAATTCAAAAGTGGGAGGTGTATTCTTACTCAGCACATTTTTGTTAGCTCACACACCAATTTTCACTTCATTTGAAGTTGATCTTGACATGAGCTAATTTTAGCAAATTCAAACTCAGTTTGAATTTCAAACTGCATATGTGCTGAAAATATATTCAAACACTCCACAATTTTAATTCTATCCAATTCAAATGGACAGTTGGTAGATAATTCAAATGACAAAGGGTATTTGGGTCACTACTGTTTAGAGCAGTGGGGAAAATTCAATTTCAGAGGTTAAAACGGGAGTGGGACCCACATGTCAGCCTCACTAGCAAAATCAACCGACTGAAAGACAGAGCACACGGTTCTATGGTTGCAGCCGAGCGCGCCACCGAGCGGCTGATCGGCGCCAGCTTCTGCTGCATTTCCCCGCGCTAGAGACCAGCTGCCCGGCTTCTTATCCCTCCCTGACTTGCTCCGTTTTCTCACAAACCAAGTCCACAGCGAGATCGCTCTCTCTCTCTCTCACACCGAACTCCACCGAAAACACGCTGCCCTCTCGGTTCCGCTCGTGAGCCGGCCCATCGCTTGCTAACAAAACCTTCCCAGTAGCAAAACAGCGTCATGAGTTTGTGAGGAACATCCTCGACGTCTTGTTGTCCAGTGATCAGACGCCCTCAAGCTAAGCCAAGCGTTTTCCCGGTGAACTGAGCGTTGCCGCCATTCGGGGCTCTCGCGGAAAGCTCGGCACAACCATCATCGCATCCACTTCTCTACACAAGAAAGGTGTGTCAGTGCATGTATAAGGTGTAGCCGAAATCTGTTTGGCATATGATCAACCATCGGTTGAGAATTTCCAAATTTACCGTAAGATAGTTCATATAAGCCGAGCTAACCTTCGATTGAAATTCGGACTCCACGCACTCTTGTTAGTCAAGCCGGATGGCCAGTAGGTTCTACACATGCTAGCGCTCACGCTCGAGGAAGAAGCAAAGAATCGTTGGGGATTGGCCATGATATGGCCGTTTTCCTCGCCGCCGTTGCAAAGTACCTCGGCTCACCGTCGAGGGTATGGTTGCCGACGTTTCTAGCTTCCACAAGGCCTTGTTTCATGTTCCTCGTGCTCCCCTGGTGCTCTCCGAGCAATTCCCGATCGATTTGGTGCACTGTGGTGCGAGACCGACCTCACCGAAACCCTAGCGGGTGCTGTCGCCAGTGCGCGCATGTTTCCGGCCATCGCCGGTGGCCGGCGAGCTCACAGCTGAGTTCAGGAGGTCGGAAAATGGGGAGGCGGCGAGTTTTGGACCGAGAGGTGTCCGGGAACATGATTCCGGTGAGTCTCGCCGGAGACCGCCGCCGCCGGGTGTTAGGCGCGAGGAGGAAGACGAAGCACTGTGTGTGGGACCCACCGGCAGAAGTTTAAACTTTTCTTCGGTTTTTAGTTTTAGTTCAAACTTCAAACCCACATAACTTTGGCTAAAAAACTCCAAATCAAGTGAACCAAATTTTGTTGGATTCTTATGTCTGAGTACTTTCCAACAAATCAAGTTTCACTTCATGAAAATCCTTAGTTCTCCAGAATTAATTCTTCAAAATCTAAACTGTTTCGAATTTTAACTGGAGAACCATTTGGAGGAAAATTCTGAAATTTTGCTAGGACGTTCACGAAAATATCCCTGAGCTACCATAAAAATTTCAGATCCATTTGAGCTCATTTGATCCACCTAATGGTGTGATTAATATAACTGTTCCAGAGAAAATAGAAAATGTCCAGAAACATTTTCAGAATTCCTCTGAAATTGTTTAGCTCATATCTTTAGCTAGGAACCTTCAAATTAAGTGCAACCAACTCCATTAGAAACCCCTGAAAATCTAGTTTTCAGAAAGTCATGGCTTGTTCCATGAAAATCCGTAGAACACCCTAGGAGATCCAATTAAGGCCAAGTACATAATTATTTGTGGAGGGCTCAAATCAGCTTTGCTGCAAATGAAACTTGGCCAAGTCTCTGTTTAGGTTGTATCCAAACCACAGTAAAAATTTCAGAGTAATGGGGTCTGTATAGAAGGACTTACAGCTCTCACAAGTTTAACTTCAAGTCAAATGCATTTAAATTGACACATATATGTATTTATGATATGTAGTCGCTAAGGTTGAGGAGGAACCCGAAGTCTTAGACTTCGTCACTCCGGAGGAACAGCTAGCCTACGACCAAGAGCAGAAATGCAAGCTCCGGTTTGCAATAACCCTTTTTACAAATTTTTACTGTTTCGAGAACTTACTTTGAGCACCCACTTAATTCTTGCATTAGAGTCTTGTTTGAAACCCAAATGCATAGCCAAGAAAACTCTGGGTTGGGATTAGGTTGGAAAACCTCGTTAGCTACTTCAATGCTAAGATAGTGTAGGATTCAGTACAAGTCGAGTAGTTGGAACTACTTGCGAGAATAGGCTAGAGGCACATTGCTCGGGTAAAGAGAGCAAATGAAACACATGGCAACAAAAATGAGACCAAGCGGAGAGTCAAGGCAGCAGGACTTTGGGGACTGGGTGCCATAGCTCCGCTTGTGTCGATTGAGGACCGAGCCGTGTGTGGGCCTGTTGAACAAGTTAGAACAGTACCGAAGACCTACCGGCTATATGGGAACCGGGAAGCCGATGTAACTCGGGTATTTGGGTATTGAGGCATTGCTTGTCGTCCAGGGGGTAGGTTGAGAGTTTTAGGTGTAAATCGGCTGGCGGCACTGTGGATGCATGCGCAGAGACCTCTTTCTCGGGACGATAGGACCGGTTCAATATTAGGCTGACGGGTGAAAGGTGGTTGCGTACAACGTCCGTGATGGTTGCTGTAGGCAACATTGCGTACGGGCGTACATGACGGGTTATTCGGGTAACCCTGCAGGTGTAAATTGATTATAATCGCCGTCCCTTGCGGTCAGTGAGTACCACTTGTTCACTGTACCGTGTTGTACAAAGAACAGGCTAGATACATCTTAACAGTTGCTAATTTGAAAGATGTACATTGCTTGTTAATGTCTTGTTGTAGGTTTAGAGCTAATTAAAGTTCTTTTCAACTTTGGGCAAAGTACATGAGAGAAATGTGTTTCTTGTTTGATTGCGGCTCTCTCATGTTCCTTAGCTAAGGTTCTCCACAACCTGCTGCTAAAACTTGAAAGTAAGGTTCAAATAATTAGGCGCCCTTGCAACTTCTCTTACCTCATGTACCCTAAAACCATGCATGTAGATGTTTCATGTATAGGAGAGACGGGTGAGACTTGCTGAGCCATCATGCTCACTGCTTGTGTTTAAAGTTTTTGCAGGGGTTTGAGGAAGGGACTCCCGAGGAGGAGACAGAACCCCCAGAGGGAAACCCCATCGAATGGGAGTCATGCACACCGCCGTGTTAGTGTGTGTGCGTGCTAGCAGGGACACGTTCATGGGCTAAACGTGAACTCGATGCGTACTCTATGCCCGTGAGTGTAGACTGAACATATTTTGGTTGTACAAATGTTCATAAACTTATTATGTAATAAAACTTTGCTTCCACTTTGTATCTTTGATGCGTTATCCGGTGCTGTGCAACGCAGAACCCCTCAGCGTGATCCTGGCTCGACAAGGCCGTGGTGCCGTGTCAGCGTGGTATCAGAGCTCGCTTGAGGTTTAACGCATTACAAAGGTTTTTTTTTCAAAAATTCGGTGAGGAACGAGTTAGTAGCCTATATAAGGATGTTATTAGTGTATAGAAAGTGGCATACTAACTTATTTGCTTATGTCGGAAAATCGTGCATCTCGGGACGCTTTATGTCTTGGGGGGTGAACGTAAGCGATGTCCACCAGTGCGCACAAGCTGAAGGGTGGAGCCCCACGGGTGGCAGGTAATGCGACCCGCTTTAATATCCTCTACGACTCCTCATGTCGTTTGGAGTATTCGAGAAACGCCCTTCCCTGGCGTGCTTTGGGCAAGTTTGGGAGACCCCGTCACGTGGTCAGTAACGTGAACACGTAGCTCAAGGCGTGTTTGGCTTGAGAACACCTGTGCGAGTGATAACGGACGGGTGTATAAACTGTATGGATACCGGGCTTGGTGTACAGCCGAATCTGACGATTGAGTGGTTTACCTGCAGGTAGTCTGACAATGAATCGGTAGACGTGTAGCATCCGTGTGCGAGAGACGTTTAGTGCCACTGAACTAACGAAGCCGGCTAAGTCCGGTATAGGTTTTTCTTTGTGAGGAACGTAGTACCGACATGATCTGGTGACGCTTCGACGTCACACCCCACTAAATGAGCAACTTCATGGTAAAACTTGAAAGTTTAAATCTAGATCACTAAATCTTTGTGATAACTCCTTCCCTTAATCAGGATGTTCAAAGTTAACAAGTTTTCAACTTATGGGATACTAAGGACAGAGTCCCCTGTTTTCAGCTGAAATAAGGCTGAAGTTAATTAAAGGTTAGAGGTTGAGTTCTTTCGAGGTTGGGGTCATATGATAAATTTTTGGAAATCTTTTGAAGATCTTTTCAACTTTTCTGTTGATGTCCATAGGTGTTTCCTCCCTTAACCAGTCGAAAATTGCAGTAGAGTTGAAACTGTCCAGGAAACAGGACAGAGCAAGCACTCTCTGTAACTCTCTGGAAATTGAGCATAACTTGCTGCATAAAAATCAAAAAATAGAAAATGAGGTAGTTCTGAGAATTTCATGAGATGGGTTACAACTTTGTAACAGAAAGTTTCGTCAAATTTGGTGTAGAATTAACTGGAATTCTTGGATCAAATCAGTACCTCAAGCAGGGAGGCGCTGTCCAATTTTCTCCAGAAATTCTGTCAACTTTGACATCTCATAACTTTTGAACCAGGACAGACATTAGGCCAAGCAAATACTTTCTGGAAATCTATTGAAGTTATATTTAACTTTGATGTTGAGCTCAAGAATTGTTTTTGTATTTAACATGGTCTAAATCTGGTTGAAATGGAAACTGGTCAGGGCTGTCATCTTGGACAGCAGATCAGCAGTCAAATTTGTTTAAGTTTGAACTATGTTTCCAAGTTTTATGAGTTCGATGATATGTCTTATGTTATAACTCAAGGGTTTACTGTTCAAATAAATATTTGACATTTCTCAAATATGTTTCTACAGATGACAGCGGATAGACAATTGGAGAACGGGTGGGTGGTATCCCACTGTTCTCACCGTAGCGGTTATCCGGAAGTGTTGAAGCAAATGCTTCAATATTTCGGATATGTGAAGACGCCTCAGTATCTCGCCAAAGAAGAAGGTGAGGAGGGGAACAAGACGTGGACAATACATGTCGAAGTTCCTGCAGGACCCACGCCACCCGGTTGGGCGCCGTTCACCGTCACGGTGAGAGGTAGACAGCCGGAGGGAATGTGGCAACTGGCAGCTCGCGACACTATGTCGCGTTTCTTCCAACTACATGTGAGAGCTATGGAGGGCATTCCATATGCGCTCATTCCGGTGGAGGGACGAGCTAATCATGTGTGGGGGGAAAGGTACATGGAGGCAACAGATCCGGGTTGCCCGAGGTACAACCCCGCGGAGGCGAACCTCAGCGTCCAGTTGAGAGCAGGAAAAGCCGTGATGGACAGCCAAGCTGTTCATACGGATTGTCTTGCTGCAAAGCTCAACGAAAGCACCAGCCGTGGAGACCATTTCGAGAGTGCTCACAGCGCACTCCGCAATGTTCTACTTCCGATGATAAAGCGACTGAACGAACAACATAATCAGTTGCATCGTCTGAAGATGGCGAAGAAGAAAAGCCGTGACGACATCACGGCTTTGCAACAACAGGTGCATGCCTTGACCCAGCAGAATGAGGTCCTCACTCAAGAGCGGGATGACGCTATTGAGAAGAGGCAAGGCTGGGAAGAGGACTACAACCAGGTCATGGACGAGGTGCACGCGTTGCAGGACCTCGTACCTCTGGTAATGGTCATACCAATGGTAGGTGCCGTACCCGTAGTTTTGGGTCTTCCGGTAATGGGGGATTGAAGGGGAGGTCATGGATCCGGAGCCACCAGCAGAGGTAGCGGAGGAGGACGACCCGCAGGAGGTCGAATTCTACTCCGAGTAGTAGGTTACCGTCGCCAAGTAGGGCAGCGAGGGTGGTGTAAGAGAAAACTTTTGTAATCAGTGACATGTCATGTAGACAGTAGTATATGTATAGGTAGTGACGACATGAGCACGACTTCTCAGAGACCCGATAATAATGTATTTTGTATAAAGTTTATGCTTTATAAATATATGTGAATGTTGTGCAAATTATTCATGTGTCACTTCAATACCTACTGTTTCATATGGAATTTTAAGTATGACATGTGCTGATCGCTGCTGTTTGGAATTTCAGAATGACTCGCACTCGTGCCAACCCAGACGTTGGGGGCTCCAGTCAGGGGGGAGAGACCTCCCAACAGCCTCCCGAGGATTCCTCAGGACAGCAACAGCAGCAACAGCAACAGCAACAACCACCACCGCTACCACCAACGGTTACATTGGCCGACATCGTTGCGGCGATGGCAGGCTCTCATCAGCAGCACACGGAGTTGCTGCAAACCCTTATTGCGAATACGTCTCGACCAGAGAGGCGTCAAGATTGCGAGGAGCGCCAACAAAGCTCCTACTTTGACTTTCTGGCTACTCATCCCCCGGTATTATCAAGGGCGGATGAACACATTGATGCAGACAACTGACTCTGCACGATGAAGATCAAGTTCGGGCTGCTCCAAGTGAGTGAGCAGCGCAAGACTCAATTCGCGGTCCAACAGCTTCAAGGATCCGCGAGCACTTGGTGGGTTAATTTCTGCGCCTCGCAACCCACCGAGCGAGTTATGACCTGGGCGGAGTTCAGGACGGCCTTCAGGGCCTATCATATACCGCCGGGTATTATGAAGAGGAAGACGCAGGAGTTCCTACGCCTGCAGCAAGGAAGCTGGAACGCGCTGGAATACTCCAGGGCATTCAATGATCTTGCACTCTACGCTTCTTATCACGGCGATACCGACAAGAAGCGGCGGAATCATTTCTACCAGAGGGCTTAACCCGATCCTGAAGGACAAGCTAGCGATGTTCAATCGCGGCAGCCTCAATGTTATTATTGATGCTGTGATTGTTCAAGAGGACTCCGGCAAGGAGTTAGCGGCGACGGAGAGGAAGCGAAATGCGCCACAAAGCATCGTAGAAGGAGGTGGTCCATCTAAAAAATACCGGATGGTGAATCGCCCACCATCGGGTCCACGCTGGCAGCCACCACAGAGGCTGATGCCATTCCGCAGTCGGCCATATTCTCCACCGGCATCCAGGCCGGCACTGCCAGTACCACCTCCGCAGCAACAACAGCAGCAGCGGGCGATGCCACGTGCGTATGCACCTCAGCAGTGCATGCCGGGCTTTCGTCCCCCAAGCATTGGTCAGGCAGCAGCCACATGCTACAAATGTGGTCGCCCAGGACACTTCGCCAACAACTTTCCTGACAGACAAGGCGGTGGAGTTGCACCGCAGTTTCCGTGGAGGAATCAGCCCCTGAACCCCACTAATGCGCGGCGGGCAAATCCTAGGCCCGGCACCGTCCACCAACTTGCCCTAGAGGACATGCCGGAGGGAGAGCCAACCCTTGCGGGTATGTTCCTACTCCACTAGCATCCCGCCATAGTATTATTTGATTCAGGCGCCACATATAATTTTATTAGCCAAGCTTTTATTGCTAAACACAGCTTGCAAATACTACTCACCGAAAGTCCATATTTGATTTGTTCACCGGGTGGGAAGATTTCAGCAAGCATGATGGTTTCTAAAGTACCATTATGCTTAGCGGGTAGAGTGTACCCTACGTCTCTCATTGTTTTAGAGGGACAGAAGGTCGATGTCATCTTAGTGATGTCTTTGTTAACCCGCCACGGCACTGTTTTAGACACCGTCCTCCGAGTCGTGCATTTACACCCAGAAATGCACGAGTTACATTCATTATTTCTGGACAGTCCAGAAATAAAACTTCCAAGTGTATATCAGACCACAACCATCAGATTGGAAGACATTCCAGTAGTCCGTGAGTTCCCTGACGTGTTCCCAGATGATTTACCGGGGATGCCGCCCGACAGAGAGGTGGAGTTCAAGATTGAACTTGCACCGGGAATCATGCCAATATCCCGAAGGCCGTACAAGATGGCGCCCAAGGAATTGGCAGAACAGAAGACGTAGTTAATGGACCTGCTGGAGAAGGGTTTTATTAGGCCGGGCTCCTCGCCATGGGGCTGTTCAGCATTATTCGTAAAGAAGAAAGATGAGACGTTGCGGCTTTGCGTGGACTATCGTCCACTAAACGCTGTAACCATCAAGAACAAGTACCCGTTGCCACGGATTGACATGTTGTTTGATCAGTTGGTCGAAGCAAAGATCTTTTCCAAGAAGGACGAAGATCCGGGTACCATCAGATTAAGATACGGGCTGAGGATATTCCCAAGACGGCTTTCTCGACGAGGTACGGGCTTTATGAGTACCTGGTCATGTCCTTTGGCCTCACCAATGCTCCAGCTCACTTCATGTACTTGATGAATTCAGTATTCATGTCGGAGCTGGACAAGTTTGTCGTGGTCTTCATCGACGACATATTGGTATATTCCAAGTTGGAGGAAGAACACAAGAAGCATCTGTGTATAGTCTTGCAACGGCTGTGGGATCACAAGCTATACGCGAAATTCAGCGAGTGCGAATTCTGGATATCGCAAGTGCCTTTTCTCGGGCATATTATCTCAGCGAAGGGCATCGCTGTATACCCTAGTAAGATCACACAAGTGCCGAATTGGAAGTCCCCGATAACTGTTCACGAGGTACTGAGTTTCCTCGTACTCGCGGGATATTAGCGGAGGTCCATTCCAAACTTCTCAAAGATTGCCAAGCCTATGACAGAGCTGCTGAAAAAGGCTACCAAATATGTTTGGAGTCCAGCATGTGAAGCAGCGTTCAAGGCATTAGTGAAGCACCTAACATCAGCACCGGTTTTCGCACAGCCAGACACAACAAAACCGTTCGATGTGTACTGCATTCCATTCGGCATTGGGCTCGGATGTGTGCTGATGCAAGACCAGAGAGTGGTCGCGTATGGATCATGACAGCTCAGAAACCATGAGCGGAATTATCCAACTCATGACTTAGAACTCGCTGCCATGGTACTCACACTTGAAATGTGGAGGCACTACCTACTCGGTAACCTCGTGCATCTATATACCGACCATAAAAGCCTCAAGTACATATTCACTCAGAAAGAGTTGAACATGAGGCAGCGAAGATGGTTAGAACTGATAAAGGATTACGAAATAGAGATCCATTATCACCCCCGACAAGGCAAACATAGTGGTGGATGCACTGAGTTGCAAGTCACACGTCAACAATCTGACCATCACACCGTTGGAAGAGAGCGAGCCACCACTACATTTGTTTCGACATGGAGCTCTCTACAACTTAGCATTGATCCCCACCATCCGTGAAGAAATAGCGACAGCTCAGAAAAATGACAAGGGCATGTCGCATTTGCGGAGACGTATAGACAGTGGGGAGCTGAAATGTTTCTGGAAAGACGGAGACGGCGTCCTATGGTTCAAGGACCGGATTGACGTACCCCGTAACCCGGAGTTACGGAAGAAAATCTTTGATGAGGCTCACTTGTCAAAGTTTTCTATTCACCCCGGCAGCAAAAAAATGTATCAAGAACTCAGAAGCAAGTTTTGGTGGACGCGGATGAAGCAGGAGATCGCAAAGTACGTATCCGAGTGTGATACATGTCGAAGGGTGAATGCAGACCACATGAGAAAACCGGGACTGCTACAACCACTAGATGTTCCTGCCTGGAAGTGGGAAGATGTGAGCATGGACTTCATCGTCGGTTTACCCACCATGTTTCAGAAACATGATTCTGGGTGGGTGATCATCGACCGGCTCGCCAAAGTTGTCCATTTCATCCTGGTCAACACAAACTACAATGCCACGAAGTATGCTGAATTGTACATCTCACGGATCCTATGCTTGTACGGCGTACCCCGCACCATCATATCGGATCGGGGCACTTTATTTGTGTCCCGTTTTTGGGAGCAGCTACACGCTGCGTTGGGGATGAAGCTGATCCGTAGTTCAGCATACCACCCCCAGACGGATGGGCAAACTGACCGGGTAAATCAGATTTTAGAAGATATGTTATGAGCTTGCGCTATCAACCACGGTAAGAATTGGGATGATCACTTACCGTTGGCCGAGTTCTCGTACAACAATGGGTACCAAGCCAGCATCAAGATGGCGCCTTACGAGGCGCTATACGGGAGAAAATGCCGCACACCAATGAATTGGTGTGAGTCTGGCGAAAGGGTCACCTTCGGGATTGATCTTGTCAACAACGCGGAGGAAAAGGTTCGGCTGATTCAAGCGAACCGAAAAGCTGCCCAATCCCGACAAAAACAGTATGCGGACCGGAGAAGACGCCCATTACAATTCAAAGTCGGGGATCACGTATATCTACGTGTGTCTCCAATGAAGGGCGTGAACAGATTCGGGGTGAGAGGAAAGTTAGCACCCCGATTCATCGGTCCATTTCAGATTACAGAAAGATGTGGATCGGTAGCATACCGGCTGGAATTACCAGAAGAACTCTCTGGTGTGCACGACGTCTTTCACATTTCCCAGCTGAGGAAGTGTCTCAAGCTATCAACTACTATTCAGCTAGGGGATATTGAAGAACTGAAACCGTATCTCACTTATCGGGAGGAACCGGTTCAAATCATTGATGAAAAGGCCTGAACCGCACACTTTCGTACGTTGTGGTTCTATAAAGTTCTATTGAGTAATCACTCCGTAAATGAAGTGACATGGGAGAGCGAAAGATTTTTTTGCGCTAACTACCCCAACTTTTTAACGTCGCATATACGGTAAATTTCCACTGTCCTCCCTCTCATTTTCACCTTATAATCTCGGGACGAGATTATTTTAAGGGGGCAGGAATGTAAGGGCCTAAGTTTTTGCACACATACAAAGTGTTCATCACACCACACACACCTCATTTGAGGAAACTTTGTGAACACATTTGAAGAGCACGTAAACACCATCAACATGGTCATTAGAGAATAAACTCACAAAATGCAAAAGTGGAATTTCCCACATGCATCATATAGGGGCTCGGCATATGAAAAACTCTTACACTTTTGCTTGGAATGCCCATGCCAAATTTCACCCAAATCCAAAACCTTTTTGAGGTATATTTGGGTATAACTAGGAAGAGGTTAGTTTGAACTCAAACTCAAATTCAAACTACTTTCATCCCATGAATTCAAAAGTGGGAGGAATATTCTTAATCAGCACATTTTTGTTAGCTCACATACCAATTTTCACTTCATTTGGAGTTGATCTTGACATGAGCTAATTTTAGCAAATTCAAACTCAATTTGAATTTCAAACTGCATATGTGCTGAAAATATATTCAAACACTCCACAATATGCTATCCAATTCAAATGTCCAGTTGGTAGATAATTCAAATGAAAAAGGGTATTTGGGTCTCTACTGTTTAGAGCAGTGTGGAAAATTCAATTTCAGAGGTTAAAACGGGAGTGGGACCCACATGTCAGCCTCACTAGCAAAATCAACCGACTGAAAGACAGAGCACTCGGTTCTTGTGTTTCAGCCGAGCGCGCCACCGAGCGGCTGATCGGTGCCAGCTCCTGCTGCGTTTCCCCGCGCTGGCGACCAGCTGCCCGGCTTCTTATCCCTCCCCGACGTGCTCCGTTTGCTCTCAAACTAAGTCCACAGCGAGATCTCTCTCTCACACACCGAACTCCACCGAAAACACGCCGCCATCTCGGTTCCGCTTGTGAGACGGCCGATCGCTCACGAACAAAACCTTCCCAGTAGCAAAACGGTGTCATGAGTTTGTGAGCAACATCCTCGACGTCTTGTTGTACAGTGATCAGACGCCCTCGATGATGCGGCCCCACGACCTCGTCAAGCCAGGATCACGCTGAGGGGTGCTGCGTTGCACAGCACCGGATAACACACCTCAAAGATACAAAGCGGAAGCAAAGTTTTATTACATAAACCAGTTTATGAACATTTTTACAACAAAATAGTTCAGTCTACACTCACGGGCGTAGACTACGCATCGAGTTCACGTTCAGCCCATGAACGTGTCCCCGCTAGCATGCACACACACTAACACGGCGGCGTGCACGACTCCCACTCGACGGGGTTCCCCTCCTAGGGTTCCGTCTCCTCTTCAGGAGTCCCTTCCTCATAAACCGCTGCAAAAGCTTCAAGCACAAACAGTGAGCACGATGGCTTGGCAAGACTGACCCGTCTCTCCTATACATGAAACTTCTACATGAAGGGTTTAGAGTACATGAGGTAAATAAGTTGCAAAAGGACTCGCCTAATTATTGGAACCTTACTTTCAAGTCTTAGCAGCAGGTTGCGGAAAACCTTACATTAAGGCACATGAGCGAGCCGCAATCAAACAAGAAACACATTTCTCTCATGTACTTTGCCCAAAGTTGAAAGGAACTTTAATTAGCTCTAAACTACAACAAGTCATTTAACAAGCAATGTATATCTTTCAAATCAGCAAACTTTTAACATATATCTAGCCTGTTCTTTCTACGTCATGGTACAGTGAACAAGTGGTACTCACTGACCGCGAGGGACGGCGATTATAATCGATTTACACCTGCAGGGTTACCCGAATAACCCGTCACGTACGCCCGTACTCGATGTTGCCTACAGAAACCATCAAGGACGTCGTACGCAATCACCTTTTACCCGTCAGCCAAGTGTTGAACCGGTCCAATCATCCCGAGCAAGAGGTCTCTGCGAGCGCATCCACAGTGCCACCAGCCGATTTACACCTCGAGCTCTCAACCTACCCTCTGAACGACCAGCTATGCCTCAACACCCAGCTACCCGAGTTACATCGGGTTCCCGGTTCCCATATAGCCGGTAGCTAACGAGGTTTTTAAACCTAATTCCAACCTAGGGTTTTCTTGGCTATGCAATTGGGTTTCAAACAAGACTCTAATGCAAGAATTAAGTGGGTGCTTAAAGTAAGTTCTCAAAACAGTAAAAGTTTGTAAAAAGGGTTAATGTAAACTGGAGCTTGCCTTGCTGCTCTTGGTTGTAGCCTAGCTGTTCTTCTGGAGTGACGAAGTCTAAGACTTCGGGTTCCTCCTCAACCTTAGCGACTACATATGATAAATACAAATATGTGTCAATTTAAATGCATTTGAACTGAAGTTCAACTTGTGAGAGTTATAAGTCCTGCTAGACAGACCCAATGACTCTGACATTTTTACTGCGGTTTGGATACAACCTTATCAGAGACTTGGCCAAGTTTCATTTGCAGCAAAGCTCATTTGAGCTCTCCACAAATAATTATGTACTTGGCCTTATTTGGAGCTCTTAGGGTGTTCTACAGATTTTCATGGAGCAAACCATGACTTTCTGGAAACTAGATTTTCAGAGGGTTCTAATGGAATTGGTCTCACTTAATTTGAAGGTTCCTATCTAAAAATATGAGCTAAACAATTTCAGAGAAATTCCAAAAAATTTTCTGGACATTTTCTATTTTCTCTGGAACAGTTTTATTAATCACACCATTAGGTGGATCAAATTAGCTCAAATGGATCTGAAATTTTTATGGTCGCTCAGGGATATTTCGGTGAACATACTAGCAAAATGTCAACGTTTTTCTCCAAATGGTTCTCCAGTTAAAACTCTAAACAGTCTAAATTTTGAAGAATTAATTATGGAGAAATAAGGATTTTCATAGAGTGAAACTTGATTTGTTGGAAAGTACTCAGAGAGATGAATCCAAAAAAATTTGGTTCACTAAATTTGGAGTTTTGTATCCAAAGTTATGTGGGTTTGAAGTTTGAACTAAACCTGAAAATCGGGCAAATGTTTAAATCGTTGCACGTGGGACCGGGGCTACGTGTCCACTTCTCAGCGGTCGACACACGGGGCTACGGAGTCTTTCGCACGCAGCCGCACCCGATCCGGTGCCACAACTAATCCCAGGTTTAAAATATCGGCCGCTGACACGTTGGGACCAGGGGCTTCGTCTACGACCTCCCGCGCTCGACCGCCGTGACCCTTTGCCGGAGTGCTCACCGGAGGCTTCGCCGTGTACCAAACTCCACAATCTTGGCCTCCTCTGCCTAATCCTACACTGAGAACACGATGCTGGGCTCAGCTCGACGTGACAATCACCGGACATGGCCGGTGACGAGCGGCGGCTTCGGAAGAACTTCGGCCGTGTCGACCGGGCTTCTGAGCCACTCAAACGATTGAGCAAAAGGCCGTAGAGCATCAGTGGACCCTAGGGAAGCTGGGCATGGGCTCGAGGCTGCTCGGGAGAGGTCCTAGGTAAGCTATCACCATGCGCCCGACGGCTTCCGCCATTAGCGCCGGTAGAAAAGCTAGAACTGGCCGGTCTACCAAGGTTTTCTTGCCAGGGCTGCGAAGGAAAGTTGATCGCTACCAAGCCTAGTTCCTGTATGAGCAGTTTGAGGATCTCTAAACAACTATGGAGCGAGAATTTGGCGGATCCGCACCCGAAGGTCGTCTGTGCCGAAAGAAAGGGAAAGATGAAATTCGTCGCCGGTGATCAAACACTCGGGCTGTGGTTCGGCGGTGAACAGCACCATACTATAACACATCCGAGGACGCCTTAGCTTTGGCGTGACACCCTCCTGTTTGGGCTGTCCACGGGAGCCCGAGGTGCGGCGAACATAGGTCACCAGGAAAAACTTTAGGTATGGGCAAGATCATCCGAATTCGGCTAATTCCTACGACGGGGAAGGAAGAGGAGAGTCTCTAGTGCCGTTTTGCAGCTTGGAGGGAGTGGAGAGGCTGTGATCACTGATTCTCTGATCAACTCCGAGCGAGCGGTGGCGAGGTGATGTTTTTCTTGCGCGAGAGCAAAGAAACGATCGGTAATGCCTCGGTTTGGCTCAGCTGCGGGGATAAGAGGGAGGGTGAGGCGGTTCAGCAGCCAGGGGCGGCAACCAGATGCTGTCCTTGCTGCTGCTCGCCGTGGCGGCTGCTGGATCAGGCGCAAGGAACCGAGCTCTGTCTTCAGTCGGTTAAAATGTTTAGTGAGGCTGACATGTGGGTCCCACCTAAGTTTTAACCTCTGAAATTAACTCCCCTCTACTGCTCCAAACAGTAATTCCTCTAATACCCTCTAGAATTTGAATTATCTACCAAATGCCCATTTGAAGTTGATAGAATTCAAATTGTAAGGTCTTTGAATAAATTTTCAGCACATATGCAGTTTGAAATTCAATTTGAGTTTGAATTTGCTAAACTTAGCTCATGTCCAGATCAACTCCAAATGGAGTGAAAATTGGTGTGTGAGCTCCCAAAAATGTGCTGAGTACAAATATGCCTCCCACTTTTGAAGTCATGGGATAAAAGTAGTTTGAATTTGAGTTCAAACTACCCTCTTTCCAGTTATACCCAAAAAGACCTCAAAAGGTTTTTGGATTTGGGTGAAATTTGGCATGGGCATTCCTAGCAAGGTGTAGGAGTTTTTCATATGCCCAGCCCCTATATGATGCATATGGGAAATGCCACTTTTGCATTTTGTAAGTTTATTCTCTAATGACCATGTTGATGGTGTTTACTTGCTCTTCAAATGTGTTCATAGAGTTTCTTCAAATTAGGTGTGTGTGGTGTGATAAACACTTTGAATGTGTGCAAAAACTTAGGCCCTTACATTCCTTCCCCTTAAAAGAATCTCGTCCCGAGATTATAAGGTGAAAATGAGAGAGAGGACGGTGGAAGATTACCGTATATGCGACGTGAAAAATTCGGGGTAGTTAGCACGAAGAAATCCTTCACTCTCCCATGTCGCTTCATCTACGGAGTGACTACACCATAGAACTTTGTAGAACCACAATGTACGGTTGCGTGTGGTTCGGGCCTTTTCATCAATAATCTGAACCGGTTCCTCCCGATACGTGAGATCCAGTTTCAGTTCTCCTATATCCTCCAGCTGAATGGTAGATGATAGCTTAAGACACTTCCTCTGCTGGGAAATGTAAAAGATTTCATGCACACCAGAAAGTGCTTCTGGTAATTTCAGCCGGTATGCTACTGATCCACATATTTCTTCAATCTGAAATGGACCGATGAATCGGGGTGCCAACTTTCCTCTCACCCCGAATCTGTTCACGCCCTTCATTGAAGACACACGTAGATATACGTGATCCTCGACTTTGAATTGTAATGGGCGTCTTCTCCGGTACGCATACTGTTTTTGTCGGGATTGGGTGGCTTTTAAGTTCGCTTGAATCAGCCAAACTTTTTCCTCCGCGTTGTTGACAAGATCAACCCCGAAGGTGACCCTTTCGCCAGACTCACACCAATTCAGTGGTGTGTGGCATTTTCTCCCGTATAACACCTCGTAAGGCGCGATCTTGATGCTGGTTTGGTACCCATTGTTGTACGAGAACTCGGCCAACGGTAAGTGATCGTCCCAATTCTTACCGTGGTTGATAGCACAAGCTCGTAGCATATCTTCTAAAATTTGATTTACCCGCTCGGTTTGCCTATCCGTCTGCGGGTGGTACGCTGAACTAGGGACCAGCTTCGTCCCCAATGCAGCGTGTAGCTGTACCCAAAAATGGGAC
The DNA here is from genome assembly GCA_030760725.1 of Neostapfia colusana. Taxonomy (NCBI): domain Eukaryota; kingdom Viridiplantae; phylum Streptophyta; class Magnoliopsida; order Poales; family Poaceae; genus Neostapfia; species Neostapfia colusana. Next base: position 92,665,200 of record JASWHV010000007.1, on the reverse strand, counting down.
ACAAATAAAGTGCCCCGATCCGATATAATGGTGCGGGGTACGCCGTACAAGCATAGGATCCGTGATGAAATGGGCAACTTTGGTGAGTCCGTCGACGATCACCCACACGGAATCATGCTTCTGAAAAGTGGTGGGTAAACTGACGATGAAGTCCATGCTCACATCTTCCAATTGCCAGGCAGGAACGCCCAATGGTTGTAACAGTCCCAGTTTTCTCATGAGGTCTGCCTTCACCCTTTTACATGTATCACACTCGGACACGTACTTTGCGATCTCCCGCTTCATCCGTATCCACCAAAACTTGCTTCGGAGTTCTTGGTACATTTTGTTTCTGCCGGGGTGAATAGAAAACTTTTACAAGTGGGCCTCGTCAAAGATTTTCTTCCGTAATTCCGGGTTACGGGGTACGGCGATCCGGTCCTTGAACCATAGGACGCCGTCTCCGTCTTTCCGGAAACATTTCAGCTCCCCACTGTCTACACATATCCGCAAATGCGACATGCCCTTGTCATGTTTCTGAGCTGCCGCTATCTCTTCACGGATGGTGGGGATCAAAGTTAAGTTGTAGAGAGCTCCATGTGGAATCACATGCAATGGTGGCTCGCTCTCTTCCAACGGTGTGATGGTCAGATTATTGGCGTGTGACTTGCGGCTCAGTACATCTGCCACTACGTTTGCCTTGCCGGGGTGATAATGGATCTCTATTTCGTAATCCTTTATCAACTCCAACCATCTTCGCTGCCTCATGTTCAGCTCTTTCTGAGTGAATATATACTTGAGGCTTTTGTGGTTGGTATATAAATGTACGAGGTTACCGAGTAGGTAGTGCCTCCACATTTTATGTGTGAGCACCACGGCAGCGAGCTCCAAGTCATGAGTTGGATAATTTTGCTCATGGTTTCTAAGCTGCCGTGATCCATACGCGACCACCCTTCAGTCTTGCATCAGCGCACATCCGAGCCCAATGCCAGATGCATCGCAGTACACATCGAACGGTTTTGTCGTGTCCGGCTGCGCCAAAACCGGTCCTGATGTTAGGTGCTTCACTAAGGCCTTGAACGCTGCTTCACATGCTGGACTCCAAACATATTTGGTAGCCTTATTCAGCAGCTCTGTCATAGGCTTGGCAATCTTCGAGAAGTTTGGAATGAACCTCTGATAATATCCCGCAGGTCCGAGGAAACTCCATACCTCGTGAACAGTTCTCGGGGACTTCCAATTCAGCACTTGTGTGATCTTACTCGGGTCTACAGCGATGCCCTCTGCTGAGATAATATGCCCGAGAAAAGGCACTTGCGATATCCAGAATTCACATTTGCTGAATTTCGCGTATAGCTTGTGATCCCGCAGCTATTGCAAGACTATACGCAGATGCTTCGTGTGTTCTTCCTCCAACTTGGAATATACCAATATGTCGTCGATGAAGACCATGACAAACTTGTCCAGCTCCGGCATGAATACCGAGTTCATCAAGTACATGAAAGTGAGCTGGAGCATTGGTGAGGCCGAAGGACATGACCAGGTACTCATAAAGCCCGTACCTCGTCGAGAAAGCCGTCTTTGGAATATCCTCAGCCCGTATCTTAATCTGATGGTACCCGGATCTTAAGTCCATCTTGGAAAAGATCTTTGCTTCGACCAACTGATCAAACAACATGTCGATCCGTGACAATGGGTACTTGTTCTTGATGGTTACGGCGTTTAGTGGACGATAGTCCACGCAAAGCCGCAACGTCTCGTCTTTCTTCTTCACGAATAATGCCGAACAGCCCCATGGCGAGGAGCTCGGCCTAATAAAACCCTTCTCCAGCAGGTCCATTAACTGCGTCTTCAGTTCAACCAATTTCTTGGGCGCCATCTTGTACGGCCTTCAGGATATTGGCATGGTTCCTGGTGCAAGTTCAATCTTGAACTCCACCTCTCTGTCGGGCGGCATCCCTGGTAAATCATCCGGGAATACTTCAGGGAACTCACGGACTACTGGAATATCTTCCAATCTAATGGTTGTGAATTGATATACACATGGAAGTTTTAATTCTGGACTGTCCAGAAATAAAGAGTGAGACTCGTGACTTCTGAGTTCAAATGCACGACTCGGAGGACAGTGTCTAAAACAGCGCCGTGGCGGGTTAACCACGACATCCCTAGGATGACATCGACCTTTTGTCCCTCTAGAACTATGAGAGACGTAGGATATACTCTACCCCCTAAGCATAATGGCGCTTTTGGAACCATCATGCTTGCTGAAATTTTCCCACCCGGTGAACAAATCAAGTATGGACTATCGGTGGGTAGTATTTCCAAGTTGTATTTAGCAATAAAAGCTTAGATAATGAAGCTATGCATGGCGCCTGAATCCAATAACACTATAGCGGGATGCTGGTGGAGTTGGAACATACCCTCAAAAGGATGAGATCTCCCTCCGGCACGTCCTCTATGGCAAGTTGGTGGACGGTGCCGGGCCTAGGATTTGCCCGCTGCGCATTAGTAGGGTTCCGGGGCTGGTTCCTGCCCGGAAACTGAGGTGCGACTCCGCCGCCTTGCCGCTCAGGAGAATTGTTGGCGAAGTGTCCTGGGCGACCACATTTGTAGCATGTGGCTGCTTCCTGACCGGTGCTTGGGGGACGAAAGCCCGGCATGTGCTGCTGAGGTGCATATGCATGTGGCATCGCCCGCTGCTGCTGTTGCTGTTGCGGAGGTGGTTCTGGCAGTGCCGGCCTGAATGCTGGTGGGGAATATGGCCGACTGCGGAATGGCATCGGCCTCTGTGGTGGCTGCCAGCATGGACCCGATGGTGGGCGATTCACCATCCGGTATTTTTGAGAAGGACCACCTCCTTCTCCGCTACCTCTGCTGGTGGCTCCGGGTCCATGACCTCCTCTTCCGGTTCAGGTTCCCCCATTGCTGGAAGACCCAAAACCACGGGTATGGCATCTACCATTGGTATGCCCATTACCGGAGGTACGAGGTCCTGCAACGCGTGCACCTCGTCCATGGCCTGGTTGTAGTCCTCTTCCAAGCCTTGCCCCTCCTCAATAGAGTCATCCCGCTCTTGAGTGAGGACCTCATTCTGCTGGGTCAGGGCCTGCACCTGTTGTTGCCAAGCCGTGATGTCGACATGACTTTTCTTCTTCGCCTTCTTCAGACGATGCAAATGATTGTGTTGCTCATTCAGTCGCTTTATCGTCGGAAGGAGAACATTGCGGAGTGTGCTGTGAGCACTCTCCAAATGGTCTCCATGGCTGGTGCTTTCCTTGAGCTTTGCAGCAAGACAATCCTTATGAACAGCTTGGCTATCCATCACGGCTTTCCCTGCTCTCAACTGGAGGCTGAGGTTTGCCTCCGCGGAGTTGTACCTTGGGCAACCCGGATCTGTTGCCTCCATGTACCTTTCTCCCCACACATGATTAGCTCGTCCCTCCACCGGAACGAGCGCGTATGGAGTGCCCTCTATTGCTCTCACGTGTAGTTGGCAGAAACGCGACATGGTGTCACGGGCTGCCACTTGCCACATTTCCTCCGGCTGTCTACCTCTCACCGTGATGGTGAACGGCACCCAACCGGGTGGCGTGGGTCCTGCAGGAACTTCGACATGTATTGTCCATGTCTTGTTCCCTTCCTCGCCTTCTTCTTTGGCGAAGTACTGAGGCGTCTCCACATATCTGAAATATTGAAGCATTTGCTTCAACATTTCCAGATAACCGCTGCGGTTAGAACAGTGGGATACCACCCACCCGTTCTCTAATTGCCTATCCGCTGTCATCTGTAGAAACATATTTGAAAAAGGTCAAATATTCATTTCAACAGTAAATCATTGAGTTATAACATAAAACATGTCATTGAACTCATACAACTTGGAAACACAACTCAAACTTAGAACAAATTTGATTGCTGGTCTGCTGCCCCAAACTGACAGCCCTGACCAGTTTCCATTTCAACCTGATTTAGACCATGCTAAAGGCAAAACCACTTCTGGATCTCAACATAAAAGTTAAAGCTAACTTCAATAGATTTCCATAAAGTATTTACTTGGCCTACGATATGTCCTGGTTCAAAAGTTATGAGATGTGAAAGTTCACAGAATTTCTGGAGAAAATTGGACAGCACCTCCCTGCTTGAGGTACTGATTTGATCCAAGAATTCCAGTTAATTCTACACCAAATTTAACAAAACTTTCTGTTACAAAGTTGTAACCATCTCATGAACGTTTCATAACTACCTCATTTTCTATTTTTGGATTTTTATGCAGGAAGTTGTGCTCAATTTACAGAGAGTTACAGAGAGTGTTTGCTCTGCCCTGTTTTCTGGACAGTTTCAACTCTACTGCATTTTTCGGTTGGTTAAGTGATGAAACACCTCTGGGCATCAACAGGAAAGTTGTAAAGCTCTTCAAAACCTTTCCAGAAATGTATCATATGACACCCAATCTCGAAAGAACTCAACCTCTAACCTCTGATTAACTTCAGCCTTATTTCAGCTGAAAAAAGGGAACTCTGTCCTTAGTATCCTATAAGTTGAAAACTTGTTAACTTTGAATATCCTGGTTAAGGGAAGAAGTTACTTCAAAGTTTTAGTTCTCTATATAAAATCTTTCAAGTTTTACATTGAAGTTACTCATTTAGTGGGGTGTGATATCGAAGCGTCACCAATTCATGTCGGTACTACGTTCCTCACAAAGAAAAACCTATACCGGACTTAGCCGGCTTCGTTAGTTCAGTGGCACTAAACGTCTCTCGCACACGGATGCTACATGTCTACCATTTCGTGGTTAGACTACCTGAAAATAACTCATACAATCATCAAACTCGGCTGCACACCGAGCCCAGTATCCATACAGTTCATACACCCGTCCGTCATCACTCGCACAGGTGTTCTCAAGCCAAATATGCCTTGAGCTACGTGTTCAAGTTACTGACCACGTGACGGGGTCTCCCAAACTTGCCCAAAGCACGCCAGGGAATGGCGTTGCTCGAATACCCCAAACGACATGAAGAGTTGTAGAGGATATTAAAGCGGGTCGGGTTACCTGCCACCCGTGGGGCTCCACCCTTCAGCTTGTGCGCACTGGTGGAAAGCGCTTACGTGCACCCCCAAGACATGAAGCGTCCTGAGATGCACGATTTTCCGACATAAGAAAATAGGTTAGTATGCCACTTTCTATACACTAATAACATCCTTATATGGGCTACTAACTCGTTCCTCACCAAATTTTTGAAAAAGATAACCTTTGTAGTGCGTTAAACCTCAAGCGAGCTATGATACCATGCTGGCGCGGCCCGACGGCCTCGTCGAGCCAGGATCACGCTGAGGGGTGCGGCGTTGCACAGCACCGGATAACGCACCTCGAAGATACAAAGCGGAAGCAAAGTTTTATTACATAAACCAGTTTATGAACATTTTTACAACAAAATAGTTCAGTCTACACTCACGGGCGTAGACTACGCATCGAGTTCACGTTCAGCCCATGAACGTGTCCCGCTAGCACGCACACACACTAACACGGCGGCGTGCACGACTCCCACTCGATGGGGTTCCCCTCCCGGGGTTTCGTCTCCTCTTCAGTAGTCCCTTCCTCATAAACCCCTGCAAAATCTTCAAACACAAGCAGTGAGCACGATGGCTCAGCAAGACTGACCCGTCTCTCCTATACATTAAACTTCTACATGAAGGGTTTAGAGTACATGAGGTAAATAAGTTGTAAAGGACTCGCCTAATTATTGGAACCTTACTTTCAAGTCTTAGCAGCAGGTTGTGGAAAACCTTACCCTAAGGCACATGAGAGAGCCGCAATCAATCAAGAAACGCATTTCTCTCACGTACTTTGCCCAAAGTTGAAAGGAACATTAATTAGCTCTAAACTACAACAAGTCATTTAACAAGCAATGTATATCTTTCAAAGCAGCAAACTTTTAACATATATCTAGCCTGTTCTTTCTACGTCATGGTACAGTGAACAAGTGGTACTCACTGACCGCGAGGGACGGCGATTATAATCGATTTAAACCTGCAGGGTTACCCGAATAACCCGTCACGTACACCCGTACTCGATGTTGCCTACAGCAACCATCACGGACGTCGTACGCAACCACCTTTCACCCGTCAGCCAAGTGTTGAACTGGTCCAATCGTCCCGAGCAGGCATCCACAGTGCTGCCAGCCGATTTACACCTCGAGCTCTCAACCTACCCTCTGAACGACCAGCTATGCCTCAACACCCAGCTACACGAGTTACATCGGGTTCCTGGTTCCCATATAGCCGGAAGGTCTTCGGTACTGTTCTAGCTTATTCAACTGGCCCGCACATGGCTCGGTCCTCAATCGACACAAGTGGAGCTATGGCACCCAGGCCCCAAAGTCCTGCTGCCCTTACTCTCCGCTCGGTCTCATTTTTATTGCCAGGTGTTTCATTTGCTATCTTTACCCGAGGAATGTGCCCCTAGCCTATTCTCGCGAGTAGTTCCAACTACTCGACTTGTACCGAATCCTACACTATCTTATCATTGCAGTAGCTAACGTGGTTTTTAAACCTAATTCCAACCCAGGGTTTTCTTGGCTATGCAATGGGTTTCAAACAAAACTCTAATGCAAGAATTAAGTGCGTTCTCAAAGTAAGTTCTCAAAACAGTAAAATTTTGTAAAAAGGGTTAATGTAAACCGGAGCTTGCCTTGCTGCTCTTGGTTGTAGGCTAGCTGTTCTTCTGGAGTGACGAATTCTAAGACTTCGGGTTCCTCCTCAACCTTAGCGACTACATATGATAAATACAAATATGTGTCAATTTAAATGCATTTGAATTGAAGTTAAACTTGTGAGAGATATAAGTCTTGCTAGACAGACCCAATGACTCTAAATTTTTTACTGTGGTTTGGATACAACATAAACAGAGACTTGGCCAAGTTTCATTTGCAGCAAAGCTCATTTGAGTTCTCCACAAATAATTATGTACTTGGCCTTATTTGGAGCTCTTAGGGTGTTCTAGAGATTTTCATGGAGCAAGCCATGAATTTCTGGAAACTAGATTTTCAGAGGGTTCTAGTGGAATTGGTCTCACTTAATTTTAATGTTCTTAGCTAAAGATATGAGGTAAACAATTTCAGAGAAATTCTGAAAATGTTTCTGGATATTTTCTATTTTCTCTGGAACAGTTTTATTAATCACACCATTAGGTATATCAAATGAACTCAAATGGATCTGAAATTTTTATGGTAGCTCAGGGATAGTTTGGTGAACATCCTAGAAAAATTTCAGAATTTTACTCCAAAGGGTTCTCCAGTTAAAATTCTAAACAGATTAAATTTTGAAGAATTAATTCTGGAGAAATAAGTATTTTCATAGAGTGAAACTTGATTTGTTGGAAAGTGCTCAGAGAGCTGAATCCAACAAAATTTGGTTCACTCGATTCAGAGTTTTCTAGCCAAAGTTATGTGGATTTGAAGTTTGAACTAAATCTGAAAATCGGGGAAATGTTTAAATCGCTGCGCGTGGGACCGGGGCTACGTGTCCACTTCTCAGCGGTCGACACACGGGGATACGGCATATTTCGCACACAGCCGCACCCGCTCCGGTGCCACAGCTAATCCCAGGTTTAAAATATCGGCCACTGACACGTGGGACCTGGGGCTTCGTCTACCTCCGACCTCCCGCGCTCGACCGCCGCGACCCCTTGCCGGAGTGCTTGCCGGAGGCTTCTGCCGTGTGCCAAACTCCACGATCTTGGCCGCCTCTGCCTAATCCTACACGGAGAATACGATGCTGGGCTCAGCTCAATGTGACAATCACCGGACATGGCCGGGGATGATCGGCGGCTTCGGAAGAACTTCGGCCGTGTCGACCGGGCTTCTGAGCCTATCAAACGATCAAGCAAAAGGCCGTAGAGCATCAGTGGATCCTAGGGAAGCTCGGCATGGGCTCGTGGCTGCCCGGGAGAGGTCCTAGGTAAGCTCTCACTGTGCGCCTGACGGCTTCCGCCATTAGCGCCGGTAGGAAAGCTAGAACTAGCCGGTCTACCAAGGTTTTCTTGCCAGGGCTGCGAAGGAAAGTTGATCACTACCAAGCCTAGCTCATGTAGGAGCAGTTTGAGGATCTCTAAACAACTATGGAGCGAGAATTTGGCAGATACACACCCGAAGGTCGGTCTGCGCCGAATGAAAGGGAAAACTGAAATTCGTCGCCGGTGATCAAACACTCAGGCTGTAGTTCGGGGGTGAGCAGCACCAGACTCTAACACGTCCGAGGACACATTAGCTTGGGTGTGACACCCTCCCGTTTGGGCTGTCCACGGGAGCCCGAGGTGCGGCGAACTTAGGTCACCGGGAAAAACTTTGTGTATGGGCAAGATCATCCGAATTCGGCTAATTCCTCCGACGGGGAAGGAAGAGGAGAGTCTCTAGTACCGTTTTGCAGCTTGGAGGGAGTGGAGAGGCTGTGATCACTGATTCTCTGATCAACTACGAGCGAGCGGCGACGAGGTGATGTTTTTCTTGCGCGAGAGCGAAGAAACGATCGGTAATGCCTCGATTTGGCTCAGCTGCGGGGATAAGAGGGAGGGTGAGGCGGTTCAGCAGCCAGGGGCGGCAACCAGCTGCTGTCCTTGCCGCTGCTCGCCGTGGTGGCTGCTGGATCAGGCGCAAGGAACTGAGCTCGGTCTTCAGTCGGTCAAAATGTTTAGTGAGGCTGACATGTGGGTCCCACCCAAGTTTTAACCTCTGAAATTAACTCCCCTCTACTGCTCCAAACAGGAATCACTCTAATACCCTTTAGAATTTGAATTATCTACCAAATGCTCATTTGAAGTTGATAGAATTCAAATTGTGAGGTGTTTGAATAAATTTTTAGCACATATGCAGTTTGAAATTCAATTTGAGTTTGAATTTGCTAAACTTAGCTCATGTGCAGACCAACTCCAAATGGAGTGAAAATTGGTGTGTGAGCTCATGAAAATGTGCTTAGCATAAATATGCCTCCCACATTTGATGTCATGGGACAAAAGTAGTTTGAATTTGAATTTGAGTTCAAACTACCCTCTTTCTAGTTATACCCAAAAAGACCTCAAAAAGGTTTTGGATTTAGGTGAAATTTGGCATGGACATTCCTAGCAAGGTGTAGGAGTTTTTCATATGCCCAGCACCTATATGATGCATGTGGGAAATGCCACTTTTGCATTTTGTGAGTTTATTCTCTAATGAACATGTTGATGGTGTTTACTTGCTCATGAAATGTGTTCATAAAGTTTCTTCAATTGAGGTGTGTGTGTTGTGATGAACACTTTGAATGTGTGCAAAAACTTAGGCCCTTACACTCGAGCTAAGCCGAGCGTTTTCCTGGCAAACTGAGCGTTGCCGCCATTCGGGGCTCTCGGGGACAGCTCGGCACAGCCGTCATCGCATCCACTTCTGTACACAAGAAAGGTGAGTCACTGCATGTAGAAGGTGTAGCCGAAAGCCGTTTGGCATATGATCAACCATCGGTTGAGAATTTCCAAATTTACCGTAAGATAGTTCATATAAGCCGAGCTAACCTTCGATTGAAATTCGGACTCCACGCACTCTTGTTAGTCAAGCCGGTTGGCCAGTAGGTTCTACACATGCAAGCGCTCACGCTCGAGGAAGAAGCAAAGAAAACCGTTGAGGATCGGCCGTGATATGGCAATTTTCCTCGCCGCAGTTGCAAAGTACCTCGGCTCACCGTCGAGGGTATGGTTGCTGGCGTTTCTAGCTTCCACAAGGACTTGTTTCATGTTCCTCGTGCTCCACTGGTGCTCTCTGAGCAATTCCCGATCGATTTGGTGCACTGTGGTGCGAGACCGACCTCGCTGAAACCCTAGCGGCTGTTGTCGCCGGTGCGCGCTGGTTTCCGGCCATCGCCGGTGGCTGGTGAGCTTACAGCTGAGTTCAGGAGGTCGGAAAATGGGGAGGCGGCGAGTTTCGGAACGAGAGGTGGCCGGGAACTCGATTCCGGCGAGTCTTGCCGGAGACCGCCGCCGCCGGTTGTTTGGCGCGAGGAGGAAGACGAAGCACTGTGTGTGGGACCCACCGGCAGAAGTTTAAACTTTTCCTCGATTTTCAGTTTTAGTTCAACTTCAAACTCACATAACTTTGGCTAGAATACTCCAAATCGAGTGAACCAAATTTTTTGGATTCATCTCTCTGAGCACTTTCCAACAAATCAAGTTTCACTTCATGAAAATCCTTAGTTCCCCAGAATTAATTCTTCAAATTTTAAACTGTTTAGAATTTTAACTGGAGAACCCTTTGGAGGAAAATTCTGAAATTTTGCTAGGATGTTCACCAAAATATCCCTGAGCTAACATAAAAATATCAGATCCATTTGAGCTCATTTGATCCACTTAATTGTGTGATTAATAAAACTGTTCCAGAGAAAATAGAAAATGTCCAGAAACATTTTCAGAATTTCTCTGAAATTGTTTAGCCCATATCTTTAGCTAGGAACCTTCAAATTAAGTGAAACCAACTCCATTAGAAACCTCTGAAAATCTAGTTTTTAGAAAGTCATGGCTTGTTCCATGAAAATCCCAAGAACACCCTAGGAGCTCCAATTAAGGCCGAGTACATAATTATTTGTGGAGGGCTCAAATTAGCTTTGCTGCAAATGAAACTTGACCAAGTCTCTGTTTAGGTTGTATCCAAAACACAGTAAAAATTTCAGAGTCATGAGGTCTGTCTAGTATGACTTATAGCTCTCACAAGTTTAACTTCAAGTCAAATGCATTTAAATTGACACATATTTGTATTTATCATATGTAGTCGCTAAGTTTGAGGAGGAACCCGAAGTCTTAGACTTCGTCACTCCGGAGGAACAGCTAGCCTACGACCAAGAGCAGCAAGGCAAGCTCCGGGTTTGCATTAACCCTTTTTACAAAATTTTACTGTTTTGAGAACTTACTTTGAGCACCCACTTAATTCTTGCATAGAGTCTTGTTTGAAACCCGAATGCATAGCCAAGAAAACCTAGGTTGGGATTAGGTTGGAAAACCTCGTTGCCTACTGCAATGCTAAGATAGTGTAGGATTCGGTACAAGTCGAGTAGATGGAACTACTCTTGAGAATAGGCTAGAGGCACATTGCTCGGTTAAAGATAGCAAATGAAACACATGGCAATAAAAATGAGACCGAGCGGAGAGTAAGGGCAGCAGGACTTTGGATCCTGGGTGCCATAGCTCCGCTAGTGTCGATTGAGGACCGAGCCGTGTGCAGGCCTGTTGAACAAGCTAGAACAGTACCGAAGAACTACCGGATATATGGGAACCGGGAAATCGATGTAACTCGGGTAGCTGGGTATTGAGGCATTGCTTGTCGTCCAGAGGGTAGGATGAGAGCTTGAGGTGTAAATCGGCTGGCGGCACTGTGGATGCGCGTGCAGAGACCTCTTGCTCGGGACGATAGGACCGGTTCAATATTTGGTTGACGGGTGAAAGGTGATTGCGTACAACGTCCGTGATGGTTGCTATAGGCAACATGGAGTACGGGCATACGTGACGGGTTATTCGGGTAACGCTGCAGGTGTAAATCGATTATAATTGCCCATCCCTCACGGTCAGTGAGTACCACTTGTTCTCTCTACCGTGACATAGAAACAACAGGCTAGATACATGTTAAAAGTGGCTGATTTGAATGTTGTACATTGCTTGTTAATGTCTTGTTGTAGTTTTAGAGCTAATTAAAGTTCTTTTGAACTTTGGGCAAAGTACATGAGAGAAATGTGTTTCTTGTTTGATTGCGGCTCTCTCTTGTGCCTTAGAGTAAGGTTCTCCACAACCTGCTGATAAAACTTGAAAGTAAGATTCAAATAATTAGGCGAGTCCCTTGCAACTTATTTTACCTCATGTACCCTAAAACCATGCATGTAGAAGTTTCATGTATAGGAGAGACGGGTAAGACATGCTGAGCCATCATGCTCACTGCTTGTGTTTGAAGTTTTTGCAGGGGTTTATGAGGAAGGGACCCCCGAGGAGGAGACGGAACCCCCAGAGGGAAACCCCGTCGAATCGGAGTCGTGCACGCCGCCGTGTTAGTGTGTGTGCGTTCTAGCGGGGACACGTTCACGGGCTGAACATGAACTCGATGCGTAGTCTACGCCCGTGAGTGTAGACTGAATATATTTTGGTTGTACAAATGTTCATAAACTTGTTTATGTAATAAAACTTTGCTTCCGCTTTGTATCTTTGATGTGCGTTATCCGGTGCTGTGCAACGCAGCACCCCTCAGCGTGATCCTGGCTCGACAAGGCCGTGGGGCCGTGTCATTTTCATAACTCAAGTTGAATACCAAAGTTAAAGTTAACTTCAGTATCTTTCCAACGAGTATTCATATGCTTTCATATCATCTCTGGATTAAAAATTATGATTTTCCAAAATTGACAGAATTCCTGGATAAAATTTGCCAGCATCTCCTTTGTATGTGGCTGATTTATCACAGTTGTATATGCAAATACAATAAGAATATGAACAAGCTTTGAACTACAACAATGTTTCAAATTTCATAACATTTCCAACGGTGTATCATAGGTTCCTTAAGTATTTTTCTACAGAAAGTTATGGCTTAAAAATAGAAAGGTCCAGAGAGGTTTTGCTGCTGTCCTGGTTCTGTAGACTCTACCTTCAACTGGACTTTCCACCAATTTAACGTGTGATTTTTTCTCTAGAGGTCTACCAAGAAGTTGTAGAGCACTTGAAAATCTTTACAGAACTGTATCATACACCATACTTGGTTAAAGCTACTTAGAGTTATGCTCTGTCCAATTCCAGCAAGAATTCCTGCTGAAAACAGAGCACTCTGTTTTTTTAAATCTTTGAAGCCTAATTATCCTCTCATTTGAATCTTAGCTCAAAATAAGAGTTCAGTAACTAATATTTGTTTCAAACTTATGTTTTTAGTTGAAATTTAGATCATGAGTCATTTCTTTATAGGGAAGAGGATCATCAGGTTTAGTACGGCGTCGATGCACCGTAAGAAACATGTCAGTACTACGTTGCCTCACAAAAGAAAAACCTAACCGGATTATACCGGCATATCCGTATCATAGGTGGCACTAAAACGGTCACTCGCAAACATGTGCTACTCGTACTACGGTTTCATGGTTAAACCTGCATTAGTCACACAAAATCATCAGGTCCGACTGCACACTGAACCCGGTCCCAATACAGTTCGTACACTCGTCCGTCATCACTCGCACGGGTGTTCTCAATCCAAACACGACTTGACCTATGTGTTCACGTTACTAACCACGTGATGGGGTCTCCCAAACTTGCCCGTAGCACGCCAGGGAAGGGCGTTGCTCGAGTACCCCAAACGATATGAAGAGTCATAGAGGATACTAAAGCGGGCCGGGTTACCTGCCATCCGTGGGGCTCCATCCTTCAGCTTGTGCGCACTGTTGGACAGCGCTTACGTTCACCACCCAAGACATAGAACGTCCCGAGATCCACGATTTTCCAACATAGCAAACAAGTTAGGTTGCCACCTTCATATTAGGCTAATAGTAATCCTTATGTGGGCCTAGTACCGTATCCTCACCGTAACCTAAATTTTTATTGTAATACCATCCTTATTCTGTGCGCTACTACCAATGTGGCTCTTATACCACGCTGACAGGGACCATGCCGCCCGTTCAATCACGGGGCCATGCCACTCTCCCAGGAATCACATTGGGTAGCGCCGTGTTGTGCGGCACCCAACAGCACACGTATAAGGAACAATGCATTACATGAAACAATAGCGGAGACTTACAAGTTTTTATTTGCAAATAGTTTACATCAAGTAGCTACAGCGCAAGTCTATAAATGGCTCACGTCGAATAACTAAAGAGCACTTGAGAAGAGGTCCAGCCCGCGGACTCCTCTCGCTAGCAACACGAAGACAACAGCAGCGGCTGGGTTCTCCATGTGTTAAACGACTCGGAAATCACCGAGTCTCACCGTACAACCTTCTTCTTAGCATCGATGTTAACCTACAAAATCACTCATATAGCAAGCGTGAGCACATAGGATCAGCAAGACTGATCCGTCTCTCATAAACAAGAATCTCTACATGAACGACGGGATGAAATAGGGTAGCTGAATTTGCATAAAGGACTCGCCTAATGTTGATCCTTAACTTTCTGATTTTTAAGCCTCATTGTAAACACCTTGAGCTGAACAGCATCACAACTCCACAATCAAACAAGAAACGCATTGTTGCGACGCTTCTTGCACAAAGTGAAGAAAAGTTTAATTGGCCTATCTCTACTTCAAGCATGATTGCACTACAAGTTACATCACAGAATTATCAAGTTCAACAGAAACCATTCAGTTATTACTACGTCAAGATGCAGTGGGCATGTATGCTCATATGACCACGAGCGACGGTGATTCGAATCAGTACACTCCCGGACTACACGACACGTACACCCGTACTCCGAGTTGCCGGCAGCAACCTTGACTGACGTTGCACGCGGCCACCTTTCCAAAGATCTTCCACACAGGACGCGGTCTAACTGCCCCAAGTACACAAGCTCCCTTAAGGTACATACCTGCAGTGATATGTTCTTGAGTGAGTTACCTCCTGCTACCCTGACGCTGAAAGCCTAAGATAGTTAGAAAAGTTTCAATGTGGATCTCCCGAGGTACATCGGTTTCCTGGGTCCCAGATAGCCAGTATGCGCCCGGTACACAACTCAAACTTGTCCAACAGGGCCAAGTACCGATGGGCCTTAACTGACACTGGCAGTGCTATGCACGCACGGTCCGCAGCCTGCTGCAACTAAACCTCCCTACCCGGTCTCCATTTCTTATGTGTGAACTTTCCTCAGTGTTTCTATTCTTGACCCACTCCAAATAAACCAAGCCCTAAACTCGCGAGTAGATTCCAACTACTCGACTTCTACCGGTCCTTTCCTACTAACATTTAGCGTAGCCAAATCCACTCGAGGAGGTGCTATTCTACCCTTTCTCTCTTAGGACATTTCTTGTCATGCAGTTGGTTTTCATTATCAACTAGACTTAATGCAATCAAACAATTCAAAGCTATGATCTCTAGAAATGGAAATACTTTATAAAACTGTTCAAATGCAAACCGGGGCTTGCCTGTTTTGCAGGTTACTAATATAAACAGTTAGTGAAGATCACTTGAGGTTTGATCACTCGCTTTCCTCCCTCCTTGATCTTCACTTCAATTCCTTCACACGTTCTCACGTAGATGCTACATGATATGAATATGCATATTTATTTAATTGTAAAGCTTTTGCTAATAAGCTCTAATGATAAGTTTAAAACTGGAACTCTGTTTACGAATTTAAAATGACACTGGTGCTAGTGGGTTGGGTTTGGTTTAAGCACTATGATCAAGTGTTAAGTGCTTTTCATCCCTTGTTTGTTGATCACCTAAAGAGATTACACAGGACAGTGATGATACAGAGATCCAATGGAGCTGAAAATTTTCATGTGATTTCCTTGTCACAAAAAAGTAATCTGGACCAAAAATTAGCACTTTTCACTAAGTGGTTTATTCAGAACAATTCTCTAAGCATTTATGCAAAAAGAATTAATTCTGAGGTAACACCCATGTTCATGTTAAACTTAGTGAACTACCATTTCAATTGTAGTTATAAAGTCTGCATGAATTTCCCTAGGATTTTTGGAGCTAAGAATTACCCAGAACTGAATTTCCAAGTTTTGGAAATTCTCTGAAAATGTTTCTGTTTTCATTTGAACAGAGCAACTTAAATCTGAATTCTACTAACCAAATCAACTCCAAACAATCTGAAATTTTAAAAGGAGTTCAATTACACCCTAAAAGATACTCTGGAAAAATTTGAGGATTTTTGGAAGAACCAAACTCCCTCTAAAATTCTTTTTCTTAAAAGATTTAAAGAACTTTTCAGATCTAAATAATGACTTTCATACAAATTGGGTTGCACATTTGGATAGAGTTTTTCATTCTTAATCCAACCCAATTTGAATTACTAAATTTGGAGTTTCCTGGCAAAAGTTATTGCCTTCTATGGTTTGAAGGAAATCTGGAATTTGAATTAAAACCGGGAAATGTTTAAATCCTGACTGTGGGTCCGGGGAACACGTGTCCAGTGCCGGGATAAAGCCACATGGGGCCACAGGACTATTGCCGTGCAGACACAGCCCGATCCGAGCCCACAGAAGATCCAACCCTTGTTTAACGTGCGGCTGACGTGTGGGGCCGGCAGATCCTTCGTCTACGTCCCGCCCCTGCGCGATAGCGCCGCCGAGCTCGCCGGAGCTCGCCGTATTTCGACTCTCCGGCCACCTCCCGAGCTACCACTCACCGCTAGGCCCTAATTTCGTGCAAGGAATAAGGTGGGAGGGCCTCCCTGGACCGGCGAAGCCCCCAACCCATCTCTCCACAGTGCAGCGGCTCGGGAAATGTTCGGTGTAAAAGTCCCAAAAACGTGAATGCAAAGAAATGGATGTTTGAATGTCATTGTTTTTCTTGTTCATGGAAAATGGAGCTTACAAAAATTTTCTTATATGGGATGGTATACGTGGGGTTCAACAACACGGGTTCAAGTATTCATTTGAATGTGTTGCACCAAGGTGGAGTTAAACCCATGTGTAAATCATACATGTGCATGAGAAAGAATTAAAAGAAGATCTTTAGGGTCAAAGGCTCAGCTCAAATTGCCACCAAAATTATGAGTACACATGAAACCTCATGCATTTGAAATTGAGGAGATTTAAGGTGGCAACTTTCTGCTTTTAGGGTGAGCCAAAAAGGAGTGAATTATGACCATGTTTGAATTTTTGCTGAAGTCACATTTGAAAGGCAAAGTTCAAACTGAACTGGTGAGGTTCAGACTAGGACCAAAAAGTGACCAAGTATGTGTTATGAGCAAACCAAACTTGTTCACTAAATTGAAAAGTGGTCATTTCAAAAATGGAATACAAACTGTGGTTGCAAACATTCTAAGTGCAGCAACCAAATTTAAAAGTTGATTCCAAAATTTAAATCCTCAGCCCCAAATTTGTGGGAATATAAGTTTTCACCACATTGGGAAGTATTTTGGCTAAGCATTTGCAACAGGACACAAAGGGGCATTTGAATTCAAGTTCAAATTTGAATTTGGAAGAAGCATGGCAACAGGTCCAAATGAGTTCCAAGAATTTAGCTCCACATATTTAAATTTGGTCAATTGCCAAATTTGGAAGATCTTTTGGGGGGAGCAGGGGTGGACCCCACTTGTCACTGAGCCAATTAGACTTGCTCCCTAAGTCTTCTCTGTCTGTTCAATGGGGCCCAGCTGTCTGTGAGATGAGCTGCAGGCTCTGTTTTCCTCTACCGAGCGCTTGACAGCAGCTGTGCAGCGGCGCCAGCGCACGTACATGCGATGCTTCTGCCCGAGCGTCTGTCCAACCGCCTCAGTGCACCGATATTATCCCACGGATGGCTACACCGCCTGGAAACCCCTCCCGCGCTCTCTCTCTCGTGGTTGTCTCCCGTGCGCACACCTTCTTCCTCCGCTACTACCCATCGGAGCTATGGCGCCCGGACGCTTAGGCAACTTTCACGCCGAGCTGAGCCTCCCCACTGTGTCGCCGGGTCCTCCTCGAGGTGTCTGTCACAAGAGCCCGACGATTCCTCCACTGGAACTCGGCACCGAGCTCGGTTTATCCATCGACGCCACCGTGGGCCGCCGACCACAAGATCACGTCGCCTGCTCGCCACAGTTCTTCTCCCACCGAGTTGCAAAAGCAAAAAGGTTCGCCTATACCTCTTCTTGCTTCACAGCAACACTGGCAGCTCGTCACAAACCGTGCTCGCCGGAATTTGTTTTTTCCAACTGACATGCGATATGAACCATGAGGAGGAAATCGGGAAATTAGGGCGACACGGTGCACCACTCATCACCAGACATAAAAACCCAGTTGTAGACGTTCGTGCGAGCACGTGGGATCAAGAACTATGAAGAACCGTCCAGGGAACCTTCGGTTCTTCAAGTTTTTTGAATTTTCACCGAAATTGACCTAGGTCGCACGGTGAACTCCTAGTTGCCGATGTTTCTCGTGAGATAAGAGACTTGGACGTAGCTCCCTAGGTCATGGCGATGCTGTAGGAGCTAACCGAAGCAAGGTTGGAGCATTACAGCGTCTTCGCGACGTCGCCGGAGTTGCCACAGAGGCTGTCGCCGTCGCGAAGCTATTTCCGGTGATTACCAGTCGGCGACAAGGTTAGCAACGTGTTTCTCGCATGAAATAATGTAGAGGCTGCGAGAATTGGGAAGTTTCGGGCACCGGAACCCCCTCCCGGCAAGAGCTCCGGCGAGCTCGGCGGCGCGGAAGCGCGGATAGCTGGAGGTAGACGAAGAGGGGGGCTGGCCCACGTTTCAGCTCTGTTGCGGGAAAGTTAGATCTTCTGTGGCCTCAGATCGGGCTGTGGCAATGCGGGTGAGATTCTGTGGCCCTTTGTGGCTTTGTTTCAGCAGTTGACACGTGGCCCTGGACCCACCGTCAGGATTTAAACATTTCCCGATTTTAATTCAAATTCCAGAAATTCCCCTAACTTTAGAACATCATAACTTTTATTAGGAAGCTTCAAATTTAGTGATTCAAATTGTGTTGGATTCAGATTTAAAAACTCTATCCAAATATGTAACCCAATTTATACGAAAATCATTATTAAATTCTGGAAATTTTTTAAAGCTTTTCAGCAAAAGAATTTTAGAGGGAGTTTGGTTCATCCAAAAATTCTCAAATTTTGCCAGAATGTTCTTTATGATATTAGTGAACTCCTGTAAAATTTTCATATAATGTGGAGTTGATTTATTTAGGATAATTCTGATTGCAAGTTTCTGTGTTCAAATGAATACCGAAACAATTCCAGAGAATTTCCAAAACTTGGAAATTCAGTTCTGGGAAATTCTTAGCTCCAAAAATCCTAGGAAAATTCATGCATGCTCCCTGAGCTATGTTTGAAATTGTAGTTTACTTTAATTTGCATGAAATTGCAAATTTATTCAGAATTAATTCCTTTTTGCCTAAATGCTTAGGGAATTGTTCTGAGTGATCTACTCATTGAACAATTCTAAATTTTGGTCCAGATTACGTTCTTGTGACAAGGAACTCACAAGAAAATTTTCAGCTCCATTGGAGCTCTGGATCAGTACTGTTCTATTCAACCTTATTAGGTGATCAACATCCAAGTGATGAAAAACATTTATCACTTGATCATAGTGTATAAACCCAAACCCAAACCACTAGCACCAGTTTCATTTTAAATTCTTAAACAGAGTTCCAGTTTTAAACTTGCCTTTAGAACTTGTTAGCAAAAGCTTTACAATTAAACATATATGCATATTCATAACGTGTAGTGATTAAACGTGGAAAAGAGGTGGAGAAGTGAAGCTTGGATCAAGGAGCAAGAAGGGCAGTGATTAAGCTTCAAGTTATCAGCAACTAACTTCATAATTATCTGTCTTTAGTCACCTGCAGAACCAAGGCAAGCTCCGGTTTGCATTTAAGTTATTTATAAAGTTTTTACTTTGTTCACAATTATTGTTGAGAGTTTGTATGTGCATTGGGTCATGGATACTTTATACTCCAAATGCATGATCAAATGAACCCTAGAGTCGAGGGTAGAATATAGTTTTCCGCTGTAGAAGGTTGCCGTGCTAAATAGGTTATGACATCCGGTAGAAGTCGAGTAGTTAGAATCTACTCGCGAGCTATAGTCAGGATTACATATGTGTAGTTGAAAAAGGAAAACTAAAGTTTATATTTCTAAATATGAGACCGGGCAGGAGGGTTAGGCAGCGACGAGACGAGGTCTTGGTCGAGTAGCTCTGCCTGTGTCGGTTAAGGACCGATGCGTGTGCCGCATCCATGAGCAAGTATTGAGTTGTGTACCGGATGTTTACTGCTATATGGGACCCAGGAAACCAATGTACCAGGTTAATTGGATTGTATAGGCATACCACATCGTCTCGTTAGACCTATGAGCCCGAGACGGTGCGACCGGTTCTACAGTCGAGTGTCCTGCGAAAGGTTGCCACATACGACGTAATGAAGGATGCCAGATTTGGGTCTTCATAGGCGGGCATATGTGTCGAGCTATCCGGGCAGTGTTTGATTCAAATCACCGTCCCTCACGGTTATTGAGTACCGCTTGCTCACATGTTGTGACGTAGTAATCAAGTTGTGTGGAAACAGTTTGCAAGTTTAAATTGCTGCTATGATAATTGGAGTCGCATGAAAACCATGTATGAAGTAGTGATAGAGCGAATTAAAGTTATTTTCCACCTTGGGACAAGTAACATTGGAATGAAGCATTTATTGTTTGATTGTGGAGTTTCAATGTTGCTGGGCGCAGGTCTCTACTATGATGTCTAAAATCTGGAAGTTAAGAATTAACTCGTAGGTGAGTCTTTTGCAACTTACATGTTTAGGTCTTAAGTTACTTTCATGTAGAGTTGCATGCCTTAGGAGAGACGGTTAAGTCTTGCTGAGATTTTGTGCTCACTCTTTCTCTATGAGTGGTTTTGCAGATTAATATCGATGCATATAAAGAAGGTTGTCTGGTGAGACTCGGAGACTTCCAAGTCATGTTACACATGGAGAACCTAGCCGCTGCCATGTCTTCGTGTTGCTAGCGAGAGAAGTCCATGGGCTGGATCTCTTCTCGAATGCTCATTAGTTATTCGACGTGAGCTGTTTATATACTTCCGCTGTAGCTATTTTTTGTAAATTATTTGCAAAGAACATTTGTAAGCTTCGGCTTTTGATTTATGTAATACAGTTTTCCTTATATGTGTGCTGTTGGGTGCTGCATAATACGGCACCACCCAATGCGATTCCCGGGCGAGTGGCACGGCCCCGTGATACGGGTCGTGGTCCCCCACAGCGTGGTATCAGAGCCGCATTGGTAATAGTGCACGGAATAAGGATCGTATTACGACAAAAACTTAGGATACGGTGAGAAAACGGTATTAGGCCCACATAAGGACTATAGTAGTATAGCTACTTAAAGTGGCATGACTAACATACTTGTATTAATTCTGAATTTTGATTATGTAACGACGCACCTACGCTCAGGTAAGCATGGTAAAGAACGCCACCGAAAGCGGTTCAATTTCGGTTAGCTCCCCTGACGAGGAAAGTGGTTCCGGGATAGGTCTCACAGCTTGGTGTGAGATGTTAATATGAAACTCTTGAACTCTTCATGTTCCTGAGTCCATATGAAACTCTGATCCCTAGCATGCATTAGGCAAGAAAGTGGAGACCCCATCATGTGGTCAGTAACGTGATAGTGTGTTCTGGAAATGGCCTAGGAGGACATACGCAGCGCTTGCCATCGGCGTGCCCTGCAGGGCAGTAGGTAGTATCTGTTGGGGTGATAAAATTCCCAACCGTGACGACCCGTTCGCGCTCTACTCGGGTTCCTCATCGTGTTGTGTAAAAACACGATCACGTACCTTGAGACTGGCTTAACTCAAGGACGGCCGTATGGAAATGATACGGGCGTATGGTTTTACTTTCAAATATGGACCTGCCTGAAATAAAAACAACCCTTGAGTGCATCACTATTGAGTGTTCTTCTACAGGTACTAACCACGTACGTATTCCGTGTAGTACGCGTGTGCGAGAGACCGTCTTAGTACCACTGATAAAACAGATATGCCAGTATAATCCGGTTAGGATTTTCCTTTTGGTGAGGAACGTAGCACCGACATGTTTCTTACGGTGCATCGACACAGTACTACATTTAATAATCTCTTCCCTATGAAGAAATGATTCATGAACTAACTTTCAACTAAAAATGGAAGTTTGAAAAAAATATTAGTTACTGAACTCTTATTTTGAGCTAAGATTCAAATGAGAGCATGACTAGGCATCAAAGTTTTCAAAAAGAGAGTGCTCTGTTTCTGGCAGGAATTCTTGCTGGATTTTAACAGAGCATAACTCTGAGTTGATTTAACCAATTAAGATGTATGATACAGTTATGGAAAGATTTTTAAGTTCTCTACAACTTCTTTGTAGACCTCCAGAGCAAAATCACACGTTATGTTTGTGAAAAGTCCACTTGAACGCAAACTGTTGAGAACCAGGACAGCAGCAAAAACCTCTCTGGACCTTTCTGTTTTTAAGCCATTAATTTCTGTAGAAAAATCTCTAAGGATCCTATGATACACCGTTGGAATGGTTATCAAATGTGCAACATTGTTATAGTTCAAAGTTTGTTCAGATTCTTATTGTATTTGCATATACAACTGTGATAAAGTAGCCACATACAAAGGAGATGCTGGCAAATTTTATCCAGGAATTCTGTCAACTTTGGAAAATTTTAACTTTTGATCCAGAGATGATCTGAAGGCATATGAATACTCCTTGAAAAGATACTGATGTTAACTCTAACTTTTGTGCTCCACTTGAGTTATGCAAATGCTGTTAAACGGATCAAATGCTGGGTTAGGACAGCAGAGTCTGTCCTGTACAGCAAAGAGAACGGGTTAGACCTACCCCACGGAAGTGATTAAACTCTAGGAAATTACGGTGGGACGTGAATATCCGATGTGTTTCCGATGAATTACCGGGCATGCCGGTTAATGGGATGTCAAGTTCAAGATGGAACTGACGCCAGAAACAACACCGATTCCACGGAGGCCGTACAATATGGCACCTAACGAACTGGGGGAGTTGAAGGAGCAACTAAGTGAACTTATGAGCAAAGGTTTTATACGACCTAGCTCCTCACCTTGGCGTTGCTCTGCGCTGTTCGTTAAGAAGAACAACGAGACACTAAGATTAAGTGTTGATTATCGTTCGCTCAATGACGTAATTATAAAGAACAAGTACCCTTCCCGCGTTGATAGTTCATTTGATCAACTAGTTGGTGCATGGGTATTCTCGAAGATGGTTGGATACCATCAAAGATCATAACTTCGAGATCCGCTATCATCAGGGAAAAGTGAACGCGGTTTCTGACACGTTTTTTTGGAAATCCCATGTTCACAACTTGGCGATTGCTGAGTTAGAAGAAGAAAAACCCAATCTCCGTGTCATTCCATATGGATCACTCTATAACATTGCTCCCATTCCAACAATCTGAGGAGAGATTGCTGAGGTTCAAAGGAGAGACAAGGGTATGTCTCACATACGATAAGGAATTGACAACGGAGAGATAAGGTGGTTTAGGAAGGGCAATGAGGGTACTCTACGGTTTAAAGACTGTATAGTTACTTCGTAAGATGAAGCTCTACAGCAGGAAATGTTGCACACCGCTGAAGTGGTGTGAGTATTGCGAAAGAGTACTGTTAGGGGTGATTAGTCAACCAAGATGATGACCGAGTTTGGACAATAGAAGCGAACTTGGAGGCTGTACAATCCCGACAGAAAAGCTACGATGGTCAAAGGCATAGACCGTTGCATTTCAAAGGCGCAGAACACGTTGTCTTTGCGTGTCTCCGATGAAGGGAATTCACCGGTTCGATGTAAAGGGGAGATTTTGCTCCCTGAGCTTTAGATCCATTTGTTATCACGGAGAAGTGTGGACCTATAGCCTACTGGCAAGAACTATCGGCAAACCTTGCTGGTGTTCCCGACATATTTCATGTGTCACAGCTACGGAAGTGCCTTAAAGCTATCATTGCTGTCCGCACCGAAGAGACCGACGAATGGAGACCGGACCTTACGTACTTCGAGTGACCGGTTCATACTATTGATGAAAGGACCCGGAACACTTGGAACCGGACGTTAGGATTGTACAAGGTGCTGTAGAGTAATCATACCACGGAGGAAACGACGTGGAAAGTAAAGATTACCTCTGCATGAACTATCCGAAACTTTTATCGTCGAACAGATTAGAATTACCTCTCCCATCTCGTTCTTCTTTTGGAATCTCGGGACGAGATTCTTTTTAGGGGGAGGGGGAATGTAAAAGCCCCAAAAACATGAATGAAAAGAAATGGATGTTTGAACGTCATTGTTTTTCTGGTTCATGGAAAAAGGGACTTACAAAAATTTTCTTACATGGGATGGTATGCGTGGGGTTCAACAACACGGGTTCAAGCATTCATTTGAATGTGTTTGACCAAGGTGGAGTTAAACCCATGTGTATATCATACATGTGCATGAGAAAGAATTAAAAGAAGATCTTTAGGCTCAAAGGCTCAGCTCAAATTGCCGCCAAACTTTTGAATATACATGGAACCTCATGCATTTGAAATTGAGGAGATTTATGGTGGCAACTTTCTGCTTTTAGGGTGAGCCAAAAAGGAGTGAATTATGACCATGTTTGAATTTGTGCTGAAGTCACATTTTAAAGGCAAAGTTCAAACTGAACTGGTGAGGTTCAGACTAGGACCAAAAAGTGACCAAGTATGTGTTATGAGCAAACCAAACTTGCTCACTAAATTCAAAAGTGTTCATTTCAAATGGAATAAAAAATGTGGTTGCAAACATTCTAAGTGCAGCAACCAAATTTAAAAGTTGAATCCAAAATTGAAATCCTCAGCCCCAAATTTGTGGGAATATAAGTTTTCAACACATTGGGAAGTATGTTGGCTAAGCATTTGCAAGAGGACACAAAGGGGCATGTGAATTCAAGTTCAAATTTGAATTTGGAAGAACCTTGGCAACAGGTCCAAATGAGTTCCAAGAATTTAGCTCCACATATTTGAATTCGGTCAATTGCAAAATTTGGAAGATCTTTTGGGGAGGAGCAGGGGTGGACCCCACTTGTCATTGAGCCAATTAGACTTGCTCCCTAAGTCTTCTCTGTCTATTCACTGGTGCCCAGCTGTCTGTGAGATGAGCCATGGGCTCTGTTTTTCCTCTACCAAGCGCTTCACAGCAGCTGTGCAGCGGCGCCAGCACACATACGCGCGATGCTTCTGCCTGAGCGCCTGTCGATCCGCCTCAGTGCACCGATATTAACCCACGGACGGCTACAACGCTTGGAAACCTCTCACTCTCTCTCTCTCTCTCTCTCTCTCTCTCTCTCTCTCGTGGTTGTCTCCCGTGCGCAAACCTTCTTCCTCCGCTACTGCACGCCCATCGGAGCAACGGTGCCCGGATGCTTCGCCAACTTTCACGCCGAGCTGAGTCTCCCCACGACGTCGCCGGGTCCTCCTCGAGGTGTCTATCACAAGAGCCCGACGATTCCTCCACTGGAACTCGGCACCGAGCTCGGTTTATCCATCGACGCCACCGTGAGCCGCCGACCACTAGATCACGTCGCCTGCTCGCCACAGTTCTTCTACCACCGAGTTGCAAAAGCAAAAGGTTCGCCTATACCTCTTCTTGCTTCACAGCAACACTGGCAGCTTGTCACAAACCGTGCTCGCCGGAATTTGGTTTTTCCCGCCGACAAGCGATATGAACCGTGAGGAGGAAATCGGGAAATTAGGGAGACACGGTGCACCACTCATCACCAGACCTAAAAACCCAGTTGTAGATGTTCGTGTGAGCACGTGGGATCAAGAACTAGGAAGAACCGTCGAGGAAACCTTTGGTTCTTCAAGTTTTTCAAATTTTCACCGAAATTGACCTAGGTCGCACGGTGAACTCCTAGTTGCCGATGTTTCTCGCGAGATAAGAGTCTTGGACGTAGCTCCATAGCTCATGGCGATGCTGTAGGAGCCAACCGAAGCAAGGTTGGAGCATTACAGCATCTTCGCGACGTCGCCGGAGTTGCCACAGAGGCTGTCGCCGTCGCGAAGCTATTTTGTAAAAGTCCCAAAACTGGTAAATAGAAAACTTGATCTATGAACAAAGTTGAGTTTATATGCAAGAAATGGGACTTACAAAAACTTTTGTGTTAGTTATGAAAGTGTTGGCATGTGCAATAAAACTTTGAATTCAGTTTGAATTAAGAGGTGCACTTCAAAAAGAAGGAGGGCATGTTCAAAAGAGAAAAATTCAAACTGTTTTTGGAGAAAGTGTATTTGCAATAGCCAACTCAAAGATCAGAGGACATATTTGAATTCCTCAGATCCAAATTAGGAGGGAGGAAAATTTTGAGCAAATTTGGAGGTGCCTTGATATGATTATCAAAGGAACTTGTAAAGTTCATCCAAATTTGAATTTAAACTCAAAACTGAGGAACAACTTGTAAAATTGCCAAATGACTTTTGGATTTGAGTTCCTCAGAGCTGAAGTTTACAATGTGCCAAAAATTGGGATATTTAGGAGAGGAGGTTAGTGGGGCCCAATTGTCATTGAGGAGAGGGGGAAGACTTAGCACTTAAACGATATCTTCCTCTGTTCAGACTCAAACTGGCTCTCTGTTTTTCGCTCGAAGGCGCTGAAGCACCGAGCGCAGCACGCGCGCGCCACCGGGGCAGCGTTGCCGCCAGCTCCCGAGCAGCTCCAGAGGCGGTTTCCCCTCGCCCTTATCGTTCCCACCGAGTGAGTGTCGCCCACACAGCCAACCCCACTTCCACCGACGCCATCACGGGTTTCTCCTCGCCGAGCGGCTTCTGCGCGGAAGAAATCGCGAAGCTCGTCGACGCCCGGCCACCCCGACGAAGCAACCGCCGTGCTGAGCCTCTCCACAACGTCGCCAGGCCCCACTGAGCGTGGCTGATGAATAAAACTGGAGCAAACCCCACGGGGACCCCGGCGTCGAGCTCAATCTTTCTCCACGGCACCGGGCGAAGTCGCCGCTGCAAGAATCCATCGCCCAGCCACAACAGAGCCTCTCCGCTCGAGTTGTAAAAGCAAAAAGGTTCGCCTATGCCTCTGCTCACTTCACCGCAACTCCGGCGGCCTGTCTTGGACGGTGCTCGCCGGAATTTCAATTCTTCCGACGACATGCGATAATAACCGAGGGTAGAAATTTGGTAAATTCGTCGCACACGTCGAACTACTCATCACACCACGTAGCATACATCTTCCATACCTCCGCGCGCGTTCATAGGATCAAGAACCACCGAGAACCATCGAGCA
The DNA here is from genome assembly GCA_030760725.1 of Neostapfia colusana. Lineage (NCBI taxonomy): Eukaryota > Viridiplantae > Streptophyta > Magnoliopsida > Poales > Poaceae > Neostapfia > Neostapfia colusana. The sequence goes on along the minus strand of JASWHV010000007.1, from coordinate 92,638,298 downwards.
GAGCCGCTGTTCATTGAATTTTTCGATTTTCGCCGGATTTTGACCTAGGCCGACGGTGAGGTCATATTTCCGGCGAGTTCCAGCGAGATCGGCGGTTGGGTCCGTGTTCTCCTCGGTGCGGTGGTGCTGTACGCGCAAATGGCTATGTGGTTGGTGTAGTATAACGCCCTAGCGACATCGCCGGAGTGGCGACCGCCGCTGTGCCGTAGCACCTAGGGTTCCGATCATCGTCGAGCTGAGATAAGCCTGGCAACGTGTTCCTCGTACGAGAATACGTGGGGGCGGCGAGATCCAGCAAGTTCTGAGCACCGGAACCCACTCCCGGCGAGAGCTCCGGCGAGCTCGGCGGCGCGGGAGCGCTGGCAGCCGGAGGAAGACGAAGACGGGGGCTGGCCCACACGTCAGTCTCTGGTGCGAGGGAATAGATCTTCTGTGGCCGCGGATCTGCCTGTGACAATGCGGGAAATACTCTGTGGCTCGTGTTTCAGCGGTCGACACGTGGCCCTGTGGCCCGCAGTCAGGGTTTAAACTTTTTCCGAATTAATTTGAATTCCAGATTTAGTTCAAACTTTAGAACTGCATAACTTTTGCTAGGAAGCTCCAAAATTAGTGATTCAAATTGGGTTGGATTCAGGATAAAAAACTCTATCCAAATATGCAACTCAATTTGCATGAAAACCAATAGAAAATTCTGGGGAATTCTTTAAAAATTTTCAGCAAAAGAATTTTAGAGGGCGTTTGGTTCATCCAAAATTCCCCAAATTTTGCCAGGATATTCTTTATGATATTAGGAGACTCATGTACAAGTTTCAGCTCATTTGGAGTTGATTTAGTTAGGGTAATTCTAATTCCAAGTTTCTGTATTCAAATAAATACAGAAACATTTTCAGAGGATTTCCAAAACTTAGAAATTCAGTTCTAGGCATTCCTTGGCACACAAAATCCTAGGAAAATTCATGCATACTCCCTGAGCAGTGTATGAAATTATAGTTCACTTGAATTTGCATGAAAGTGCAAATTTAATCAGAATCAATTCCTTTTTGCTTAAATGCTTAGGGAATTGTTCTGGGTGATCCAATTAGTGAAATGTTCTGAATTTTGGTCCAGAGAACTTTCTTGTGACAAGAAACTCCCAAAAAAATTCCCAGCTCCATTGGAGCCGTGGATCATTAGTGTTCTGTTCAACCATTAGTTGATCCCCCACCCAAGTGATGAACCTCACTTCTCACTTGATCATGGTGCTTAAATACATACCCAAACCACCAACCCCAGTGTCATTTTAAATTCTTAAACAGAGTTCCAGTTTTGAACTTTTCCTTATCACTTGTGAGCAAATGTTTTACAATTAAATATATATGCATGATCATAACGTGTAGTGCTTAAACGTGGAAAGTGAAGATTTGATCAAGGAGCAAGAAGGGCAGAAATTGAACTTCAAGACATCAACAACTAACCTCATATTATCCGACTTTAGTCACCTGCAAAACCAAGGCAAGCCCCGGTTTGCACTTAAGTTGTTTTTAAAGTTTTCCCATTGTTCACTACAGTTGGTCAAGGTTTGTATGTGCATTAGGTCAAGGATGTTGATACTCCACTTGCATAACCAAACATGAACCCTGAAGTCGAGGGTAGAATTGTGTCATCGCTGTAGAATAAGGCCGTGCTAAATAGACTAGGACATCCGGTAGAAGACGAGTAGTTGGAATCTACTCGCGAGCTATAGTTTAGAATATCATAAGTGTGGTTGGGGAAGGAAGCAAACTAAAGTTCACATTTCTAAAGATGAGACCGGGCAGAGGGGTTAGGCTGCGACAAGATGAGGTATTGGTCGAGTAGCTCTGCCTGTGTCGGTTAAGGACCGATGCGTATGCCGCGTCCAGGAGCAAGTATTGAGTTGTGTACCGGATGCTTACTGATATATGGGAACCAGGAAACCGATGTACCAGGTTCACTGGATTGTAGAGGCATACCACATCGTCTCGTTAGACCTATGAGCCCGAGACGGCGCGACGGGTTCTACAGTTTAGTGTCCTGAGAAAGGTTGCCACATACGACGTAATGAAGGACGCCAGAGTTGGGTCTTCAGAGGCGGGCGTATGTGTCGAGTTATCCGGGTAGTGTTTGATTAGAATCACCGTCCCTCACGGTTATTGAGTACCGCTTGCTCCCATGTTGTGACGTAGTAATCAACTTGTGTGGAAACAGTTTGCAAAAGTATAATTGCTGCTATGATTATGTTAAGTTGCATGAAAACCATGTTTGAAGTAGAGATAGAGCTAACTAAAGTTATTTTCTAACTTGGGGCAAGTAACATTGGAATGAAGCGTTTCTTGTTTGATTGTGGAGTTCCAGTGTTGCTGATCGCAAAGTCACTACTAATATGGCAAAAATCTGAAAGTTAAGGATGAACCTGTAGACGAGTCTTTTCGCAAATGACAGGCTTAAATCTTAGGTTACTTTCATCTAGAGTTTCATGTCTTAGGAGAGACGGTTAAGTATTGCTGAGCCTTTGTGCTCACTCTTGCTATATAAGTGGTTTTGCAGGTAAACCTCGACGCTATAAAGAAGGTTGTCCGGTGAGACTCGGGAACTTCCGAGTCATGTCACGCTTGGAGAACCTAGCCGCTGCCGTGTCTTCGTGTTGCTAGCGAGAGGAGTCCGCGGGCTGGACCTCTTCTCGAGTGCTTCGTAGTTATTCAACGTGAGCTGGTTCTAGACTTCCGCTATACTTATTTTATGTAAATTATTTCCAAAGAACAATTTGTAAGCTTCCGCTTTTGATTTATGTAATACATTGTTCCTTATATGTGTGCTGTTGGGTGCCGCATAACACGGCACCACCCAATGCGATTCCTCGGGCGAGGCGGCACGACCCCGTGATGGAGGTCGGGCCCCCCTCAGCGTGGTATCAGAGCCGCATTGGTAATAGCGCACGGAATAAGGATGGTATTACGACAAAAACTTAGGATACGGTGAGGAAACGATATTAGGCCCACATAACGACTATAGTAGTGTAGTTACTTAAAGTGGCATTGCTAACTTATTTGTTATAATTATGAAGTTTGATTATGTAACGACGCACCTACGCTCAGGTAAACATGGTAAGGAACGCCACCGAAAGCGGTTCAATTTCGGTTAGCTCCCCTGACGAGGAACGTGGTTCAGGGAAAGGTCTCACAGCTTGGTGTGAGACGTCAATATGAAACTCTTGGACTCTCCATGTTCCTGAGTTCATATGAAACGCTGATCCCTAGCGTGCATTAGGCAAGTAAGTGGAGACCCCATCGCGTGGTCAGTAACGCGATAGTGTGTTCATCTGGAAATAGCCCAGGAGGACATACGCAGCGCTTGCCATCGGCGTGCCCTGCAGGGCAGTAGGTGGTATCCGTTGCGTTGATAACATTACCAACCGTGACGACCCGTTCATGACATACTCGGGTTCCCCGTCGTATGGTGTTGAAACACGATCACGTGCCTTGAGACGTGGCTTAACTCAAGGACGGCCGTATGACAATGATACGGGTGTTTGTATTTACTTTCAAATATGGAACTGCCTGAAATGAAACAACCTTTGAGTGCACCACTATTGAGTGTTCTTCTGCAGGTACTAACCACGTACGTATCTCATGTAGTACACGTGTGTGAGTGACCGTTTTAGTGCCACTGCTCATACGTATATGCCGGTGTAATCCGGTTAGAATTTTCTTTTGGTGAGGCTACGTAGTACCGACATGTGTCTTACGGTGCATCGACACCGTACTACACTTAATAACCTCTTCCCTATGAAGAAATTATTCATGAACTAACTTTCAACTAAAAATGGAAGTTTGAAACAAATATTAGTTATTGAGCTCTTATTTTGAGCTAAGATTCAAATAAGAGTATAACTAGGTGTCAAAAATTTCAAAAACAGAGTGCTCTGTTTCTGGCAGGAATTCTTGCTGGACTTTGACAGAGCATAACTCTGAGTTTATATAACCATTTAAGGTGTATGATACAGTTCTGGAAATATTTTCAAGTGGTCTACAATTTCTTTGTAGACCTCCAGAGCAAAAATCACACTTTAAGTTGGTGAAAAGTCCAGTTGAAGGCAAACTGTTCAAAAACAGGACAGTAGCAAAAACCTCTCTGGACCTTTCTGTTTTTAAGCCATAACTTCCTGTAGAAAAATCCTTAAGGAGCACATAAGTACTTGTTGGAAAGCTACTGAAGTTTACTAAAACTTTGGTATTGAACTCAAGTGAAGAATCTGTTGACAACTTGAGTAAAAATTTGGAGTTTGTGTGAGCTGGTCAGGGTAGTCCCACTGATTAGCTTAGCGTACATAAGATTTGTTTAAACATGAATGTGGTTATGCTTTCATAAAGTTCATGACATGTTCATGTTTTACTTATCTTTACTTACTACTGAGATAGAATTTTGATGGACTCAAAATTTTGTTTCGTGCAGTATGGTACGTACACATTCTCAAATGGAGCTTGGAGGTTCAAGTCGAGGTCGGAATGACTCAACTTCATCACAAGAGCCATTGCCAACCGGATTGGCTGAAATTATGGCGAAGATGAATGAAACTCTCCAAACTCTAGTTCAGCAAGGCATAGATTGAGAAGCTCAACGTCAGATGCCAACCCAGAGCACGTATCGGGATTTCTTGGCGACACAACCGCCGGTATTCTCCGAGGCGGCTGACCATTGTGAAGCAAATCACTGGTTACGTGTCCTCGAGTCCAAGTTTGGGTTGATCCAATGTGATGAATTCTCGAAGACTCTATATGCCGCTCAGCAGCTTCACGGCTTTGCTGGAGCATGGTGGGCAGAGTACCTTGCTGTCCAACCAGTAGGGCATCGTGTCACATGGGCGGAGTTCCAGGCTGCATTTCGTGCTCGTTTCATCCCTGCGGGCATAATGCAAACCAGTCTGGATGAGTTCTGGAGTCTGAAGTGTGGCGGATCGGAATCCGCTCATCCAGGATCGCAGAGGGTGGTGCCGCGCGATGCGACACCCGACAGCACACGTCATAAGAACACATTATATTACATGGGAAAACAAACTGAATGTACAAAATAGTACACTTGTCAGTTACAAACTAGGGTCTTTATTACACAGCGGAAGTTTCTTTTATACAACTCACGCCCGCCTATCTGGCAAAAGTGGTTGCCCAGCCCTAGGGCAACCCACACTAGCTGCACTCCTCAGCTCAGCGCGGTGTGTACGGCTCCCACTCAGCCGTGGTCCCCGACGGAGGGTAACCCTCGCCGGTGGACTCGTACTCTGAGTCCGTGGGTGGCCCCTCACCTGAAAAACACTTAAGCAGCAACCGTGAGCACGAAGGCTCAACAAGGCTTAACCGACTCACCTAAGCACGAAACTCTACATGAGGTGTACAATGACATAGGATAGCAATGTTGCAGCAAATGGACACGCCTACAAGTTCATCCTTAATTCATCTTCTAGCAACAAGTTAACAGTTCATGAAGCTGAAATTTAGTAAGCAGTATTTGGTGGCACACATGTAGCAATACAATTATATCATGACAGCAATATTGAATCACAGCATTCCATAAATTATCTACGTTACGACGCAGTGAACAAGCGGTACTCGTCACCGCGAGGGACGGCGAATCGACTCGATATACACCTGCAGGGAAACCCAAAGAGCACGTCACGTACGCCCACCAGTGGAGCTGCACAGCACGCTCACTCAATGTCGTACGGGACAACCTTTCACCCTACAGCCCAAACGTCGAACCGGTCGCACCGAAACGAGCAGGAGGTTCCCCACACGGAGCATCTCTCTATGCCCTTTGGCAGATTTCCACCTTGCTTCCCTCAGCCTACACCTATAAATCGGTGCGTTATGCCTCGACGCACGGAGGTTTAGGCTACATCGGTTTATCGGGGCCCATATATCCGATATGCCTTCGGTACGTTCAATACTTGTTCAGCAGGGCCGCACACGGCTCGGTCCTAAATCGACACGGACAGGGCTGCGCACATAAGACTTCCTCTTGCTGCGCCCTAGCCCCTGCCTAGTCTCATTTTCATTACTAAAGTGATCTCACATTACTCCACCGAACCCGTGTGTTCCCAAGCCTAAACTCGCGAGTTGATTCCAACTACTCGACTTGTACTGAAGTCCTATGAAACATTAAGCATAGCCTGTCTACTCGAGGTCTTAGACACTACCCTCACTCTTTTAGGAACATTTGGTTATGCAAGTGGGGTTCCATTCATCCTACACCTAATGCACAATCATACTTCACATGACTCATGTAAACAAAGTAAAACTTATAAAAAGGTTAATGCAAACCGGGGCTTGCCTTGTTGCTGCTGGTCAGTAGTTAGCTCTTCTTGCGGAAGGAGGAAGTCCAGCACTTCCGGAGTCTCTTCTTCAGTGACTACACGTTTATGAAATACTACATGTTAATTTGAATGCAATGTGTGAACTGGAATACATAATTGTTAATAACTCTAGCTAGCCATTCCCTTTGGTTCTGAAATTTTTATGGTGGACTGGTAGGGTCCTAACCAGAGTTGTGACCAAGTTTGATTTGAAACAAAGTTCAATTGAACCTTGTACAAATAAAAGCCTATTTGGTCAATATTTGAGCCTCTAAATAATTCCAGGGGTTTTCATGGCTCCCACCATTACTTTCTGGAAACTAGAATTTAGGATGGTTCTAATGGAGTTGGTTTCATGTCATTTGAAGAATTCTACAGAAAATTATGCCCTAATTAAGATTTGAGAAAATCTGAAAAATGTTTCTGTACATTTTTCTATTTTCTCAGGGCAGTTCCGTAATCACCCCATTAGGGTAAATAAATTAACTTGGATGAGTCTGAAAATTTTACTGGGATTCAGGGATTTTCTAATGAACCTCTCAGCCAAATTTCAGAATTTTTCATAAAGTATTTCTCCAGATAAAATTCCCAACAGTTTAAACTTTAGGGATTTAATTATGGAAAGCTATTCACTTTCATGAGCTGAATTTGGTATTGCTGGAAAGTACTCAGAATTCTGAGTTCAGCAAAATTTGGTTCATCGAATTTGGAGTTTTCTAGCCAAAGTTCTATGCATTAGAAGTTTGAACTAAAACTGGAAATTCCAAAAATGTTTAAATCCTGCGGGTGGGTCCACCGCCCACGTGTCGACCGCTGGAGCCGAGCCACACGGGGCCACAGATTCCTTCCCGCGCGGCCACACTGGATCCTGGACCACAGAGAATCCCACCCATTTATCTCCAGCTGCTGACGCGTGGGGCCTACCCCTTCGTCTTCCTCCGGCCACCCGCTCGACCCCGCCACCGAGCTCGCCGGAGCTCTCGCCGGAGAGGGGTTCTGGCCTTCGGAACTTGCTGATCCTCGCTGCCATTGCTTATTCTAGTGCGAGGAACACGTTGCCGGCCTTACCTCGGACGAGGGTAGCCGGAAACCTCGATGCAACGGCGACCGTAGCTGTGGTAACCTCGGCGGTGTCGCTAGGGCACTTTACTGCCCCAACCTTGCTCCCGATAGCTCCTACAGCATCGCCATGACCTAGGGAACAACGTACAGGGCTCTGATCTTGCGAGAAACGTCGGCAACTAGGGGCTCACCGTGCGACCTAGGGCGATTTCGGGGAAACTTGGAAAAACTCGAATAACTGAGGCTTTCCTCGATGGTTCTTCCTAGTTCTTGATCCCACGTGCCCGCACGGATGTTTGCAACTGGGTTTCTAGGTCTGGAGAAGAGTGGTTCGGTGTGTGAGGCGAATTTTGCCGATTTACCCGAACCGGGCTATATCACATGCTTTCGCAAGAACTGAAATTCCGGCCAGCACACCTCATGGCATGCGGCCGGCGTTGTTGGACAGGGAGCACCCTTCCAGGCGGACCTCCTGGCTCGCTCACTTGATCGGGGATCAAGCCCAGCGGCCGGACTGGGAGTTTTCGGTCGCGGCGGCTCTACCCGATGTGGAAGGGAAAACCAGGAGCTTGGGGGTAGCTTAGCGTGGATGGGGCGCCGGGGTATCGTGTCTATCGCGTCGAGAACGCCTCGGCGAAGCTCGGGGAGAGCTCGGACTCGCTTACTAGCTGCTGGGACGGGAGGACGCCGGAGCACCGAAAGTTTTCGGTTGTGCGGCGGAGTTTCTTCGTTGAGGGTTTTGGAACCGATCACGACCGCGGCTGGGGTCGGTTCAGGAGGAGATGACGCCGGGCGACCGCTTCGTTGGTGCGCGCTGTGGGCTGGCGCTCGGGAGGTGGCGATCGGGAAGCAGCTCGCTGGCGCACGGAGGAGGGTTGCTTCGGCGAGAAAACAGAGAGCTGTCCGGGCTGCACCTCCCACCCACTGACCTGTGGGCCCATCTTTCCCCCTAATCCTCTCTTCTGAATTCCTTTTGTAAATATCCCAGCAACTACACATTGAATGAGAGACTTAACCCCCAAGTCTTGGTTTGAATTTGAGTTCTCAAATTCAAACTTTGTTTGGTTAAATTTGCTTTATGTTTAAACTGAAACTCAAATTCAGTTTTGAATTCTTGCAAATTTAGCTCTTGACAAGATGAACTCCAATGAGGATGAAAATTTGTGTGCTAACTCAGAAAAATGTGCTGAGTTTGAATATGAAGCTAAATTTTTAATTTGGGTGATGAAAGTTGCTGCAATTTGACTTTACATTCAAATTGGCCTCTTTTTCAAATAACCCCAAAAGTGCCTCAAAAAGTGTTGAATTTGCATGAGCTTTGGCCTGGACCTTCCCAAGACTTTTTAAGTTCTAGGGGTGAGCTCAACCTCTCATGTCCATGTGTCCGAATCCCACTTTGTGAAAATGAAGGCTTTCCCCTCTAATCACTCTTTTGATGGAGGTTACTTGCTCTTCACAATATTTCCTAAGATTTTCACAATAAAAACTGTGGTGTTGTGAGGTGAAAAAATTTTTGCAAGTCCTTTTTCTTGGGATTTTACATCCCTCCCCCCTTAAAAGAATCTCGTCCCAAGATTACAAAAGAAGAGATAGCGATGTAATAGGGACTTACCCGTGTTGAGAAGCCATGAACTCTGGGTAATTTGAGCGAAGGAACTCCTTGCTCTCCCACGTCGCTTCTTCGGCGGTGTGGTTGCTCCAGAGTATGTCCTGGCTTTTTCATCAAGAATGGCCACCGGATACTCATCATATGTTAAATCCGGTTTTAGCTCGCCGATGTCTTCGGTAGGAACAGCAGCCGTATGCTTCAAACATTTTCGCAGTTGCGAAACATGAAAAACATCATGGACACCAGCAAGAGATGCCGGTAACTCCAATCGATACGCCGCTGGTCCGCACTTCTCGGTGATAGAATAGGGTCCAATGAAACAGGGAGCGAGCTTCCCCTTCACACCGAACCGGTGCACGCCCTTCATCGGAGACACGCGGAGGTACACGTGTTCCCCAACGTAAAAGTGCAACGGTCTACGCCTCTTATCAGCGTAGCTCTTTTGTCGGGATTGAGCGGCCTTCAAGTTAGCTTGAATCACCCTTATGTGACCCTTTCAACCCCGAATGTGATCCTTTCACCGGACTCGCACCAATTTAATGGGGTGCGGCATTTGCGACCGTAGAGAGCTTCGTAGGGTGCCATCTTGATACTCGCCTGATAACCGTTGTTGTACGAGAATTCCGTCAATGGTAGGTGATCATCCCAGTTCCTACCATGGTGGATGGCACATGCTCTCAACATGTCTTCTAATACTTGGTTCACCCTCTCTGTTTGCCCATCTGTTTGAGGGTGATAGGCGGAGCTCCTAATCAACTTAGTACCCAATGCAGCGTGTAGCTGCTCCCAAAAGCGAGATATAAATAATGCACCTCGATCTGAGACGATGGTCTTGGGTACCCCGTATAGGCATAGAATCTTCGCTATGTACAGCTCCGCATATTTGCCGGCATTGTAACGTGTATTCACCCGGATGAAGTGAGCCGTCTTGGTTAACCGATCAACGATTCCACATATGGAATCATGCTTGTTGGATGTTAGGGGTAATCCCACAATGAAATCCATGCTCACATCTTCCCATTTCCATGCCGGGATCCTCAGGGGTTGCAACAGCCCTGATTTCTTCATGTGATCAGCTTTCACTCGTCGGCACATATCGCACTCGGATACGTACTTCGCTACCTCCCGCTTCATCCGCGTCCACCAAAATTCCTTCTTCAAATCTTGGTACATTTTGTTGCTGCCCGGAAGAATGGAGTATTTGGACAAGTGAGCTTCATCGAGGATCTTTTTTCTCAACTCCATATCTCGGGGTACGACTATGCGGTCATTGAACCATAGCGTCCCCTCATCATCCTTCCGGAAACACTTGATCTCTCCATTGTCTATCCGTCTCCGGAGATGTGCCATGCCTTTAACATCTTTCTGAGCTGCAATAATATCTTCCCTAATGGTAGGGATGAGGGCAAGGTTGTACAGCGATCCATAAGGAACCAAGTATAAACTTGGCTCTTCCTCCTCCACTGGTGTAATGGTGAGGTGATGGGCATGTGACTTCCGACTCAGCGCGTCGGCAACCACATTCGCCTTGCCGGGGTTGTAGTGGATCTCAATTTCATAGTCCTTGATTAATTCTAACCACCTCCTTTGCCTCATATTCAGCTCCTTCTGGGTGAAAATGTATTTTAATCTATTGTGGTCGGTGTAGAGATGCACCAGATTCCCCAGGAGATAGTGCCTCCACATTTTCACCCGCCAAAACCACTGCAGCAAGCTCAAGATCATGAGTGGGATAATGCTGCTCATTGTTCCGAAGTTGGCGGGAGCCATATGCGACCACACGTTCTTCCTGCATCAACACGCAGCCAAGCCCAATACCGGACGTGTCACAATACACGTCGAAGGGCTTTGTGGTATCCGGCTGAGCTAAGACCGGTGCTGTGGTGAGATGCTTCACCAACGTTTGGAATGCTCCCTCACACGCCGTGTTCCAGACATATTTCGTCCTTTTCTTCAGCAATTCTGTCATCGGCTTAGCGAGCTTGGAAAAGCTTGGAATGAATCTCCGATAGTATCCCGCTAACCCGAGGAAGCTTCTGACTTCATGGACTGAAGTGAGAGCTTTCCATTTCAGCACTTGCTCTATTTTGCTTGGGTCAACTGCGATGCCTTCTGCTGAGATGATATGTCCCAAGAATGGCACTTGGCTGGTCCAAAACTCACATTTACTGAACTTGGCGTAGAGTTTATGGTCTCGCAATCGTTGAAGAACGATTCTCAAGTGTTCGGCATGTCCGGCTTCTGTCTTGGAGTAAACCAAGATATCATCAATGAACACTACCACGAACTTGTCCAGCTCCGGCATGAACACGGAGTTCATGAGATACATGAAATGGGCTGGAGCATTTGTGAGACCAAAGGACATGACGAGATACTCATATAATCCATATCTCGTCGAGAAGGCCGTCTTCGGAATATCCTCCGCCCGGATCTTTATCTGGTGATATCCAGAGCGAAGGTCCATCTTTGAGAACACACTTGCACCCACAAGTTGATCAAACAATATGTCGATGCGGGGCAGTGGGTACTTATTCTTGATGGTGACGGCATTGAGCGGCCGGTAATCCACACACAGCCTCAGGGTTTTGTCCTTCTTCTTTACAAACAGCGCCGAGCATCCCCAAGGCGAGGAACTCGGCCTAATGAAACCCTTGCTCAATAGATCATTGAGCTGTTCTTTCAGTTCAGCCAGCTCATTTGGAGCCATTTTGTATGGTCTCCGTGATATAGGCGTAGTCCCGGGTGCGAGCTCAATCTTGAACTTGACATCCCGCTCAGGTGGCATGCCCGGAAGATTATCCGGAAACACGTCGGGATACTCCCGGACTACGGGGATGTCCTCCAACTTGAGAGCTTCAGTATTGTGGATCACCGAAACTTCTCAGACTGGATTATCTAATAGGAGGGACTGTGGACGGTGTAATGGGGAGTTGAGGTGAATCGTCCGTGATAAGGTTTCCAGGACAGCGCCATGGTAACTTAGCCATGACATTCCCAAGATTGCATCAATCTTCTGTCCCTCAAGGATAATCATAGTGGTGGGATATATCTTCCCACCTAAGCACAGTGGTGCTTTTGGAACCATCATCGTTGCTGAAATCTTTCCTCCCTGTGAGCAGATCATATACGAACACTCGGTTGGAAAGACTTCCAGCTGATGCTTAACCACATATGATGCACTTATGAAGTTGTGGGTTGCACCAGAATCGAACAATATGACGATGGCTTGATTGTTGAGAGTAAACATACCCGCCAGCACGTTGTCTCCCTCTGGGGCGTCCTCATTGTCGAGGTTGCAGACGCATCCAGTCCGCTGACCAACCTTCTTCATTGGAGGTCGGCCTCGAGCACCGCCATGGAGCTGGGCTTGCCCGCTGCTCTGCTGCCCCTGGGGACAGTCCTCCGCGAAGTGGCCCGCCTGGCCACACGTGAAGCAGGTGAAACGGGGCGGTCCCCCGCTGATCGGTGGACGGAATCCCGGGGCGCGTTGTGGTGGTGGAAACACCCGGGGTACCGTCTGCTGCTGCTGTCTTGGTGGTGGCATCGGCGGACGGAACGAGGGTGACTGGAACGGACGTCCCCCGAACCGTTGAGGTCGCGCCGGTGGATGCCACTGCTGCCCGGATGGTGTCCGATACACCATACGGTACTTCTGGGGCGCGCCACCACCGCGGTTAGGTGGAGCGCTGCGCTTCCTCTGCTCAGCTGCCAACTCCCGCTGAGCATCCTCTTGCATAATCGCGGCATTGACTAGGTCATTGAAAGTGCCGTGATTCCACTGAGCGAGGTGCGTCTTCATTTCGTGGTGTAACCCCCGATAGAAATGCTCCCTCTTCTTCTCCTCCGTGGAGATATAGTCTGACGCATATTGCGCCAGATGGTTGAAGGCACAGGAGTAGTCATGGGCACTCCTCCGGCCCTGCTTCAGCTCCAAGAATTCTTGGAACTTCCTCTTCATGATCCCGGGAGGAATGTGATAGGCGCGGAACGCCTCCCGAAACTCTTGCCATTTCACGGCATGGCCAGCCGGTCGTGAGGCGACATAATTCGCCCACCATGCACCAGCGGCACCGTGGAGTTGCTGAGCTGCGAACAGAGTCTTCTGCCGCTCCGTACATTGGAGCAGCCCGAACTTGGACTCATTGGTCCGCAGCCAGTTGTCCGCTTCCAGTGGTTCTTCAGCTTCGGTGAACACTGGAGGGTGCGTACTCATGAAGTCCGAGTACGACACTTCCCGGGGCTCACGAGGCCCTCTATCTTGACGTCCCCCCCCCACGTGGGACGTATTCTGCACTATCGTGCGGAGCAGGTCGGTCTGCTCCTCACGACCTCCCACCAGTGCCGCTATCACATCCGCTAGAGTAAGCGGAGGCGGCGGTGGTGGCTGCTGCTGCGGGGTGCTGTCGTAGGCCGGTGGCTGGGAGTCATCGCCTCCCCCTTGGCTAGAGCCACCAACCTCGTGCGTGGTCCTAGTGCGAACCATCTGCAACCATACGACAATAAACATCAGTCCCGCAACATATCGCATGCAGTCCAAATGAAATAGGTGTAAAAACATAATGACAATAAAATATGCGATACATCTCGTAAGTAGATAATGTAATAACTTTGCACAAGCTACACCATTACCAGACAAAATACAAGCTAGTTACATCCAACTTGATGAACCTCCACTTTGGAAGCTCATCATAACTAGGTTTGGTCACTACGAGATATTACTATCGCTTTGTCATCACGTATACCACCCTTAGGGTATCACACCCTCTCCAATGAGTTCAACTGTCATTCGTCTGTCAGAATGACCAGTTTCTACCTAATCCAAGTTTTGATCTGGTTCTGGGCATTTTCATGACTCAAGCTGAATACCAAAGTTAAAGTTAACTTCAGTATCTTTCCAACGAGTAGTCATTTGCCCACAGATCAGCTCTGATTAAAAAGTTATGGTAATTCAAAGTCAGCAGAATTTCTGGAAGAATTTTAACAGCACCTCCCTTGGAAAGTTGCTGTTTTCAACTTTGATTTCTACTGAATTCTGTGCTGAAATTTCAGAAACTCTGAATTGCAAAGATGTCACACCTCTTCTACCCTTTCTAAGAATGTATCATATGAAAATTTTTTATTTTTCTACTGGGAGTTATGTTTGAAAAACAGAACAGTCCAGAGAATGTTTTACTCTGTCCTGGTTCTGGACAGTTTACATTCCTCTGGGATTTCAGCCATCTTAAGGTATGTTTCAGCTCTGTAAGTCTACAACAAAGTTGTAGAGTACTCAAATACCTTTCCATAACCCTATAGCACACCTCCCTGGGCTGAACGACCTGTGAGTTATGCCCTGTTGAAGATCAGCAAACTTGCTGACCAAAAACAGAGCACTCTGTTTTTCATCCCTTTGGCTACCCTGCTACACTATCCCCTTCTAAATCCAAACAAGGGTCTTAATTGTTGAACCTACTGATTTTAGTTTCTTGTTATCAATATTTTCATGCATATGCCTATGATATCTCGGTACTACGTTCCTCACAAAAGAAAATCCTAACCGGAACATACCGGTATATACGTCTCAAGTGTGGCACTAAACAGTCTCTCGCACACGTTTACTACACGGATACAACGTGGTTAGTACCTGCAGAAGACCACACAATAGTGATGCACTCAAAGGTTTTGTTTCCATTTCAGGCAGTACTATATTTGAATGTAAATACACACGCCCGTATCATTTCCATACGGCCGTCCTTGAGTTAAGTCACGTCTCAAGGTACGTGATCGTGTTTCAACACCACACGACGGGGAACCCGAGTATGTCATGAACGGGTCGTCACGGTTGGGAATGTTATCAACCCAACAGATACCACCTACTGCCCTGCAGGGCACGCCGATGGCAAGCGCTGCGTATGTCCTCCTGGGCTATTTCCAGACGAACACACTCTCGCGTTACTGACCACGCGATGGGGTCTCCACTAACTTGCCTAATGCACGCTAGGGATCAGCGTTTCATATGAACTCAGGAACATGAAGAGTCCAAGAGTTTCGTATTGACGTCTCACACCAAGCTGTGAGACCAATCCCTGAACCACGTTCCTCGTCAAGGGGAGCTAACCGAAATTGAACCGCTTTCGGTGGCGTTCCTTACCATGCTTACCAGAGCGTAGGTGCGTCGTTACATAATTGAAATTCAGAATTATAACACATAAGTTAGTCTTTGCCACTTTAAGTAACTATGCTAGTATAGTCCTTACTTGGGCAACTACCGAATCCTCACCGTATACCTAAGTTTTTCCCATAATGCAGTCCTTAAGTACTGTGCTATCCCCACTGCAGCTCTGATACCAGGCTGTGGCGGACCGGAATCCGCTCATCCTTGATCGCAGAGGGTGGTGCCGCGCGATGCGACACCCGACAGCACACGTCATAAGAACACATTATATTACATGGGAAAACAAACTGAATGTACAAAATAGTACACTTGTCAGTTACAAACTAGGGTCTTCATTACACAGCGGAAGTTTCTTTTATACAACTCACGCCCGCCTATCTAGCAAAAGTGGTTGCCCAGCCCTAGGGCAACCCACACTAGCTGCACTCCTCAGCTCAGCGCGGCGTGTACGGCTCCCACTCAGCCGTGGTCCCCGACGGAGGGTAACCCTCGCCGGTGGACTCGTACTCCGAGTCCGTGGGTGACTCCTCACCTGAAAAACACTTAAGCAGCAACCGTGAGCACGAAGGCTCAACAAGGCTTAACCGACTCACCTAAGCATGAAACTCTACATGAGGTGTATAATGACATAGGATAGCAATGTTGCAGCAAATGGACACGCCTACAAGTTCATCCTTAATTCATCTTTTAGCAACAAGTTAACAGTTCATGAAGCTGAAATTTAGTAAGCAGTATTTGGTGGCACACATGTAGCAATACAATTATATCATGACAGCAATATTGAATCACAGCATTCCATAAATTATCTACGTTACGACGCAGTGAACAAGCGGTACTCGTCACCGCGAGGGATGGCAAATCGACTCGATATACACCTGCAGGGAAACCCAACGAGCACGTCACGTACGCCCACCCGTGGAGCTGCACAGCACGCTCACTCGATGTCGTACGGGACAACCTTTCACCCAACAGCCCAAACGTCGAACTGGTCGCACCGAAACGAGCAGGAGGTTCCCCACACGGAGCATCTCTCTATGCCCGTTGGCAGATTTCCACCTTGCTGCCCTCAGCCTACACCTACAAATCGGTGCGTTATGCCTCGACGCACGGAGGTTTAGGCTACATCTGTTTATCGGGGCCCATATATCCGATATGCCTTCGGTACGTTCAATACTTGTTCAGCAGGGCCGCACACGGCTCGGTCCTCAATCGACACGGACAGGGCTGCGCACACAAGAATTCCTCTTGCTGCACCCTAGCCCCTGCCTAGTCTCATTTTCATTACTAAAGTGATCTCACATCACTCCACCGAACCCGTGTGTTCCCAAGCCTAAACTCGCGAGTAGATTCCAACTACTCGACTTGTACCGAAGTCCTATGAAACATTAAGCATAGCCTGTCTACTCGAGGTCTTAGACACTACCCTCACTCTTTTAGGAACCTTTGGTTATGCAAGTGGGGTTCCATTCATCCTACACCTAATGCACAATTATACTTCACATGACTCATGTAAACAAAGTAAAACTTATAAAAAGGTTAATGCAAACCGGGGCTTGCCTTGTTGCTGCTGGTCAGTAGTTAGCTCTTCTTCCGGAAGGAGGAAGTCCAGCACTTCCGGAGTCTCTTCTTCAGTGACTACACGTTTATGAAATACTACATGTTAATTTGAATGCAATGTGTGAACTGGAATACATAATTGCTAATAACTCTAGCTAGCCCTTCCCTTTGGTTCTAATATTTTTATGGTGGACTGGTAGGGTCCTAACCAGAGTTGTGACCAAGTTTGATTTGAAACAAAGTTCAATTGAACCTTGTACAAATAAAAGCCTATTTGGTCAATATTTGAGCCTCTAAATAATTCCAGTGGTTTTCATGGCTCCCACCATTACTTTATGGAAACTAGAATTTAGGATGGTTCTAATGGAGTTGGTTTCATGTCATTTGAAGAATTCTACAGAAAATTATGCCCTAATTAAGATTTGAGAGAATCTGAAAAATGTTTCTGTACATTTTTCTATTTTCTCAGGGCAGTTCCCGTAATCACCCCATTAGGGTAACTAAATGAACTTGGATGAGTCTGAAAATTTTACTGGGATTCAGGGATTTTCTAATGAACCTCTCAGCCAAATTTCAGAATTTTTCATAAAGTATTTCTCCAGATAAAATTCCCAACAGTTTAAATTTTAGGGATTTAATTCTGGAAAACTATTCACTTTCATGAGCTGAATTTGGTATTGTTCGAAAGTACTCAGAATTCTGAGTTCAGCAAAATTTGGTTCATCGAATTTGGAGTTTCCTAGCCAAAGTTCTATGCATTAGAAGTTTGAACTAAAACTGGAAATTCCAAAATGTTTAAATCCTGCGGGTGGGTCCACCGCCCACGTGTCGACCGCTGGAGCCGAGCCACACGGGGCCACAGATTTCTTCCCGCACGGCCGCACTGGATCCCGGACCACAGAGAATCCCACCCATTTATCTCCAGCCGCTGACGCGTGGGGCCTAGCCCTTCGTCTTCCTCCGGCTACCCGCGCGACCCCGCCACCGAGCTCGCCGGAACTCTCGTTGGAGACGGGTTCTGGCCTTCGTAACTTGCTGATTCTCGCCGCCATTGCTTATTCTAGTGCGAGGAACACGTTGCCGGCCTTACCTCGGATTGAGGGTAGCCAGAAACCTCGATGCAACGGCGACCGTAGCTGTGGTAACCTCGGCGGTGTCGCTAGGGCACTTTACTGCCCCAACCTTGCTCCGGATAGCACCTACAGCATCGCCATGACCTAGGGAACAACGTACAGGGCTCTGATCTTGCGAGAAACGTCGGCAACTAGGGGCTCACCGTGCGACCTAGGGCGATTTCGGGGAAACTTGGAAAAACTCAAAGAACTGAGGGTTTCCTCGATGGTTCTTACTAGTTCTTGATCCCACGTGCCCGCACGGATGTTTGCAACTGGGTTTCTAGGTCTGGAGAAGAGTGGTTCGGTGTGTGAGGCGAATTTCGCCGATTTACCCCCACCGGGCTGTATCACATGCTTTCGTAAGAACTGAAATTCCGGCCAGCACACCTCATGGCATGCGGCCGGCGTTGTTGGACAGGGAGCACCCTTCCAGGCGGACCTCCTGGCTCGCTCACTTGACGGGGGATCAAGCCCAGCGGCCGGACTGGGAGTTTTTGGTCGCGGCGGCTCTACCCGGTGTGGAAGGGAAAACCAGGAGCTCGGGGGTAGCTTACCGTGGATGGGGCGCCGGGGTATCGTGTCTATCGCGTCGAGAACGCCTCGGCGAAGCTCGGGGAGAGCTCGGACTCGCTTGCTAGCTGCTGGGACGGGAGGACGCCAGAGCACCGAAAGTTTTCGGTTGTGCGGCGGTGTTTCTTCGTTGAGGGTTTTGGAACCGATCACGACCGCGGCTGGGGTCGGTTCAGGAGGAGATGACCCCGGGTGACTGCTTCGTCGGTGCGCGCTGTGGGCTGGCGCTCGGGAGGTGGCGATCGGGAAGCAGCTCGCTGGCGCACGGAGGATGGTTGCTTCGGCGAGAAAACAGAGAGCTGTCCGGGGTGCACCTCCCTCCCACTGACCTGTGGGCCCATCCTTCCCCCTAATCCTCTCTTCTGAATTGCTTTTGTAAATATCCCAGCAACTACACATTGAATGAGAGACTTAGCCCCCAAGTCTTGGTTTGAATTTGAGTTCTCAAATTCAAACTTTGTTTGGTTAAATTTGCTTTATGTTTAAACTGAAATTCAAATTCAGTTTTGAATTCTTGCAAATTTTGCTCTTGACAAGATGAACTCCAATGAGGATGAAAATTGGTTGGCTTACTCAGAAAAATGTGCTGAGTTTGAATATGAAGCTAACTTTTGAATTTGGGTGATGAAAGTTGCTGCAATTTGACTTTACATTCAAATTGGCCTCTTTTTCAAATAACCCCAAAAGTGCCTCAAAAAGTGTTGAATTTGCATGAGCTTTGGCCTGGACCTTCCCAAGACTTTTTAAGTTCTAGGGGTCAGCTCAACCTCTAATGTCCATGTGTCTGAATCCCACTTTGTGAAAACGAAGGCTTTCCCCTCTAATCACTCTTTTGATGGAGGTTACTTGCTCTTCACAATATTTCCTAAGATTTCCACAATAAAAACTGTGGTGTTGTGAGGTGAAAAAATTTTTGCAAGTCCTTTTTCTTGGGCTTTTACATGAAGCAAGGGGACATGAGTGTTATTGAGTATGCGAAGGAATTCAATCGCTTAGCTCAATATGTCCCTGACTATGTGAAATCACCATCCATGAGGGGTCATCATTTTTATCGAGGGCTGACTGCTTGGCTGCGATGTGAATTGGCTCAAGTTAGCCAAGAGAATTTTGATGAGTTTGTGAGCTGTGCTATCGCTCAAGAATATTATTCCAACCTCTACCTCAAAGAAAAGAGGGAGAGGGACTCAGCACAAGATGAAGACAATCGTCTACCTCAGAAGTATCGATTGGTAATCTGTTCACCTACCGGTCGAGAGATTCCACAAGAGGTGCAATCATTCTGGGAGTGTGACGACTCTTCTACTCCACAGAGGTCTTATTCACCTCCACCGCAGCAGAAACATGTTTCTCTTGCACCTCAGTATCAACGAAGTGCACTAGAATATTATTACCCTCAAGAGGTTGAAGATGCACAAGGTGATTTCTCAGCTGAACCAAGTACTGTTCCACTTCATATTGACAATGAACTCAACGTCAATGAAGCAACTGAACCGAGCAGCAAAATTGTGTCCGCAGGTACAGTTCCACAGAGTGATCTTGGACAGCCAAGAAAAGCTATGTCCAAAGTAGGGACAGTTAATTATGTGTCAGTCGATGAACTGCCAAAGGGAGGACCTGTTCTTGCCGGCAGATTCACTTTAAATGATAATCCGGTTGTCATTTTATTCGACTCTGGTGCAACACATAACTTCATTAGCCGGGCAACGGTAATCCGGGATCAGATCTCCACCACTGTCACAAAAGGTTCATACCTTATTCATTCGCCGGGTGGAGACATATCCACTAATGAAGTCGTCTCTCGAGCACCACTTTGTTTGGGTGGAAAAGTTTATCCTACCACCCTCATCATTCTCGAAGACCAAGGAATCAATGCCATATTGGGAATATCCTGGTTGACCTTCCATAAGGCTGTTCTGGACATCGAGAACAGGAGTGTTCACTTGGACTCTCCACTTCACGGACGTCAAACATTGTATCTCGGCGAAGCAGTTTCCAAAGACCCGGAAGTATGTAATGCCGAGGCATGCAAGTTAGAAGACATTCCGGTAGTCCGTGAATATCCGGACGTGTTTCTCGAAGATCTTCCAGGTCTACCACCTGAGCGCGAGGTGGAGTTCAAAATAGAGTTGATACCAGGAACCACGCCGATCTCTCGGAGACCATACAAATTGGCTCCGAATGAATTAGCCGAGCTGAAGGAGCAACTCAAAGATCTGATGGACAAGGGGTTTATTGGACCAAGTTCATCACCATGGGGTTGCTCAGCCTTATTCGTGAAGAAGAAGGATGAGACGCTAAGGCTATGCGTCGATTATCGTCCTTTGAATGCTGTGACCATAAAGAACAAGTATCCACTACCAAGAATTGATATCCTCTTCGATCAGCTAGTGGATGCTAAAGTCTTCTCCAAGATGGACTTAAGGTCGGGATATCATCAAATCAAGATCCGAGCGGAAGATATCCCGAAAACAGCATTCTCAACAAGATATGGGCTCTATGAATATCTTGTCATGTCATTTGGGTTGACCAATGCTCCGGCTCATTTTATGTATCTTATGAACTCGGTGTTCATGCCGGAGCTGGATCAGTTCGTCGTGGTATTCATCGATGACATCTTGGTCTATTCCAAATCTAAAGAGGAACACACTAAACATTTGCATATTGTACTTCAACGCTTGAGAGATCACAAGCTCTATGCAAAGTTTAGTAAATGTGAATTCTGGATCAACCAAGTGCCGTTTCTTGGACATATTATTTCAGCAGAAGGCATTGCTGTTGATCCAAGCAAGATTGAACAAGTGCTGAAGTGGAAGGCTGCAACATCAGTCCATGAAGTTCGTAGCTTCTTGGGTTTGGCGGGATATTATCGGAGGTTCATCCCGAGCTTCTCAAAAATCTCCAAACCTATGACGGAGCTACTGAAGAAGGGCATCAAATATGATTGGAGCAAGCCATGTGAGGAAGCTTTTCAAGCGTTGGTGAAACACCTCACAACAGCCCCGGTTCTAGCTCAACCGGATACAACCAAGCCTTTTGATGTTTATTGTGATGCGTCGGGCATCGGGCTTGGTTGTGTACTCATGCAAGGAGGACGTGTGGTCGCATATGGATCACGGCAATTACGGAATCATGAGCAAAATTATCCAACTCATGATATCGAGCTCGCTTCCGTGGTACTAGCTTTGAAGATGTGGAGACATTACCTATTGGGAAATCTGGTTCATCTCTACAACGACCACAAAAGCTTGAAGTACATATTCACTCAAAAGGAGTTGAATATGCGGCAACGGCGATGGTTGGAGCTGATCAAGGACTATGAGATTGAAATTCATTATCATCTGGGCAAGCCAAATGTTGTTGCCGATGCACTCAGCCGGAAGTCCCATATTCATAACCTAACCATCACGCCGATAGAAGAGGAAGAACCAAGTCTCTACTTGGTTCTATATGGAGCTCTGCATAATCTCGCTCTCATACTCACAATAAGAGAGGAGGTTATGGAAGATCAAAGGAAAGACAAGGGCACGGCTCATATCAAAAGGAGGTTGAAGAACAGGGAGATGAAATGTTTCCGGTTAGATGATGAAGACACCCTATGGTTCAAGGACCGGATAGTCGTACCCCGTGTTATGAGGCTGCGGAAGAAAATTTTGGATGAGGCTCAGTTATCCAAATTTTCTATTCATCCTGGCAGCAATAAAATGTACCAAGACCTCCGAAAGAAGTTTTGGTGGACACGTATGAAGCGTGAAGTTGCAAAATACGTTTCAGAATGTGATACGCGTCGAGGAGTTAAGGCCGGCCATGTGAAGAAGTCGGGCCTGCTGCAACCGCTACAAATACCGGCATGGAAGTGGGAAGACTTGAGTATGGATTTCATCGTTGGGTTGCCAATGACCTCCCACCACCATGATTCAATTTGGGTAATCGTTGACCGATTAACCAAATCGGCACGTTTCATTCCGGTGCATACCAACTACAGCGCCAAGCAGTATGCGGAGTTATACATAGCACGAATCTTATGCTTGCATGGAGTTCCCCGTACCATTGTTTCCGACAGAGGATCGCTGTTCGTCTCCCGTTTCTGGGAACAACTACACGCATCCTTGGGAACTAAGCTGATTCGAAGCTCCGCGTATCACCCTGAAACTGATGGACAAACTGAGAGGGTGAATCAAATCCTTGAAGATATGCTAAGGGCGTGTGCCATCCACCACGGTAAGAGCTGGGATGATCACTTACCGTTGGCGGAGTTCTCGTATAACAACGGTTATCAAACGAGTATAAAAATGGCACCTTATGAAGCTATCTACGGTCGGAAGTGCCGCACACCCTTGAACTGGTGTGAATCTGGCGAGAGAATGATTTACGGCATTGATCTCGTAAATGAAGCTGAAGAGAGGGTACGGCTTATTCAAGCAAATCTTGAAGCCGCTCAATCCAGGCAAAAGAGCTATGCGGATAAGAGACGTCGTCCTCTGAACTTTCAAGTTGGAGACCACGTATACCTCCACGTATCTCCTATGAAGGGCATTCACCGATTCAGAGTGAAAGCGAAATTAGCTCCGCGCTTTATCGGTCCCTTCGTCATCATTGAAAGATGTGGACCCGTAGCATACCGTTTGGAGCTGCCGGCAGCCTTAGCCGGAGTTCATAACGTCTTCCACATATCTCAGTTGCAGAAATGTTTAAAAGTTCCAACGGAGATTCTCACGGGAGACATAGAAAATTTGAAGCCGGACCTCACATATGTTGAGCGACCAACCCGGATAATTGATGAAAAGACTCGCGAAACCAGGAATCGGACGCTGCGATTTTTCAAGGTGCTATGGGAAAATCACACGTCCGACGAAGCTACATGGGAAAGCGAGGAGTATTTGCAGTGAAATCATCCAGAGTTGTTACAGGCTTATATGTAGTAGTTGTCCTCTCCACCTTGTCCTTAATCATGAATCTCGGGACGAGATTCTTTTTAAGGGGGGAGGAATGTAAAAGTCCCAAAACTGGTAAATAGAAAACTTGAGCTATGAATAAAGTTGAGTTTATATGCAAGAAATGGGACTTACAAAAACTTTTGTGTTACTCATGAAAGTGTTGGCATGTGCAATAAAACTTTGAATTCAGTTTGAATTAAGAGGTGCACTTCAAAAAGGAGGGCATGTTCAAAAGAGAAAAATTCAAACTGTTGTTGGAGAAAGTGTATTTGCAATAGCCAACTCAAAGATCAGAGGACATATTTGAATTCCTCAGATCCAAATTAGGAGGGAGGCAAATTTTGAGCAAATTTGGAGGTGCCTTGATATGATTATCAAAGGAACTTGTAAAGTTCATCCAAATTTGAATTTAAACTCAAAACTGAGGAACAACTTGTCAAATTGCCAAATGACTTTTGGATTTGAGTTCCTCAGAGCTGAAGTTTACAATGGGCCAAAAATTGGGATATTTAGGAGACGAGGTGAGTGGGGCCCAATTGTCATTGAGGAGAGGGGGAAGACTTAGCACTTAAGCAATATCTTCCTCTGTTCAGACTCAAACCGGCTCTCTGTTTCTCGCTCGAAGGCGCTGAAGCACCGAGCGCAGCACGCGTGCGCCACCGGGGCAGCGTTGCCGCCAGCTACCGAGCAGCTCCAGAGGCGGTTTCCCCTCGCCCTTATCGTTCCCACCGAGTGAGTGTCGCCCACACAGCCAACCCCACTTCCATCGACGCCATCACGGGTTTCTCCTCGCCGAGCGGCTACCGCGCGGAAGAAATCGCGCAGCTCATCGACGCCCGGCCACCCCGACGAAGCAACCGCCGTGCTGAGCCTCTCCACAACGTCGCCAGGCCCCACTGAGCGTGGCTGGCGAAAGAAACCGGAGCAAACCCCACGGGGACCCCGGCGTCGAGCTCAATCTTTCTCCACGGCACCGGGCGAAGTCGCCGCTGCAAGAATCCGTCGCCCAGCCACAACAGAGCCTCTCTGCTCGAGTTTCAAAAGCAAAAAGGTTCGCCTATGCCTCTGCTCACTTCACCGCAACTCCGGTGGCCTGTCTTGGACGGTGCTCGCCGGAATTTCAATTCTTCCGACGACATAAGATAATAACCGAGGGTAGAAATTTGGAAAATTCGTCGCACACGTCGAACTACTCATCACACCATGTAGCATACATCTTCCAGACATCCGCGCGCGTTCATAGGATCAAGAACCACCGAGAACCATGGAGCAGAGCCGCTGTTCATCGAGTTTTTCGATTTTCGCCGGATTTTGACCTAGGCCGACGGTGAGGTCATATTTCCGGCAAGTTCCAGTGAGATCGGCGGTTGGGTCCGTGTTCTCCTCGGTGCGGTGGTGCTGTACGCGCAAATGGCTATGTGGTTGGTGTAGTATAACGCCCTAGCGACATCGCCGGAGTGGCGACCGCCGCTGTCGCCGTAGCACCTAGGGTTCCGGTCATCGTCGAGCTGAGATAAGCCCGGCAACGTGTTCCTCGTATGAGAATACGTGGGGGCGGCGAGATCCAGCAAGTTCTGAGCACCGGAACCCACTCCCGGCGAGAGCTCCGGCGAGCTCGGCGGCGCGGGAGCGCGGGCAGCCGGAGGAAGACGAAGACGGGGGCTGGCCCACACGTCAGTCTCTGGTGCGAGGGAATAGATCTTCTGTGGCCGCGGATCTGCCTGTGACAATGCGGGAAATACTCTGTGGCCCGTGTGGCTCGTGTTTCAGCGGTCGACACGTGGCCCTGTGGCCCGCAGTCAGGGTTTAAAATTTTTCCGAATTAATTTGAATTCCAGATTTAGTTCAAATTTTAGAACTGCATAACTTTTGCTAGGAAGCTCCAAAATTAGTGATTCAAATTGGGTTGGATTCCGGATGAAAAACTCTATCCAAATATGCAACCCAATTTGCATGAAAACCAACAGAAAATTCTGGAGAATTCTTTAAATCTTTTCAGAAAAAGAATTTTAGAGGGAGTTTGGTTCATCCAAAATTCCCCAAATTTTGCCAGGATATTCTTTAGGATATTAGGAGACTCATGTAAAAGTTTCAGCTCATTTGGAGTTGATTATTTAGGGTAATTCTAATTCCAAGTTTCTGTATTCAAATAAACTTGGAAATTCAGTTCTAGACATTCCTTGGCTCCAAAAATCCTAGGAAAATTCATGCATACTCCCTGAGCAATGTATGAAATTATAGTTCACTTGAATTTGCATGAAAGTGCAAATTTAATCAGAATTAATTCCTTTTTGCTTAAATGCTTAGGGAATTGTTCTGGGTGATCCAATTAGTGAAATGTTCTGAATTTTGGTCCAGAGAACTTTCTTGTGACAAGGAACTCCCAAGAAAATTCCCAGCTCCATTGGAGCCCTGGATGATTAGTGTTCTGTTCAACCATTAGTTGATCCCCCACCCAAGTGATGAACCTCAATTCTCACTTGATCATGTTGCTTAAATACATACCCAAACCACCAACCCCAGTGTCATTTTAAATTCTTAAACAGAGTTCCAGTTTTGAACTTTTCCTTATCACTTGTGAGCAAATGTTTTACAATTAAATATATATGCATGATCATAACGTGTAATGCTTAAACGTGGAAAGTGAAGATTTGATCAAGGAGCAAGAAGGGCAGAAATTGAACTTCAAGACATCAACAACTAACCTCATATTATCTGACTTTAGTCACCTGCAAAACCAAAACAAGCCCCGGTTTGGACTTAAGTTGTTTTTAAAGTTTTCCCTTTGTTCACTACAGTTGGTCAAGGTTTGTATGTGCATTAGGTCAAGGATGTTGATACTCCACTTGCATAACCAAACATGAACACTGAAGTCGAGGGTAGAATTGTGTCATCGCTGTAGAATAAGGCCGTGCTAAATAGACTAGGGAATCCGG
The DNA here is from genome assembly GCA_030760725.1 of Neostapfia colusana. Classification (NCBI taxonomy): domain Eukaryota; kingdom Viridiplantae; phylum Streptophyta; class Magnoliopsida; order Poales; family Poaceae; genus Neostapfia; species Neostapfia colusana. Next base: position 92,612,018 of record JASWHV010000007.1, on the reverse strand, counting down.
TAGAAGATGAGTAGTTGGAATCTACTCGCGAGCTATAGTTTAGAATATCATAAGTGTGGTTGGGGAAGGAAGCAAACTAAACTTTACATTTCTAAAGATGATACCGGGCAGAGGGGTTAGGCTGCGACAAGATGAGGTCTTGGTCGAGTAGCTCTGCCTGTGTCGGTTAAGGACCGATGCGTATGCCGCGTCCAGGAGCAAGTATTGAGTTGTGTACCGGATGCTTACTGATATATGGGAACCAGGAAACCAATGTACCAGGTTCACTGGATTGTAGAGGCATACCACATCGTCTTGTTAGGCCTATGAGCCCGAGACGGCGTGACCGGTTCTACAGTTTAGTGTCCTGAGAAAGGTTGCCACATACGACGTAATGAAGGACGCCAGAGTTGGGTCTTCAGAGGCGGGCGTATGTGTCGAGTTATCCGGGTAGTGTTTGATTCGAATCACCGTCCCTCGAGGTTATTGAGTACCGCTTGCTCCCATGTTGTGACGTAGTAATCAACTTGTGTGGAAACAGTTTGCAAAAGTATAATTGCTGCTATGATTATGTTAAGTTGCATGAAAACCATGTTTGAAGTAGAGATAGAGCTAACTAAAGTTATTTTCTAACTTGGAGCAAGTAACATTGGAATGAAGCGTTTCTTGTTTGATTGTGGAGTTCCAGTGTTGCTGATCGCAAGGTCACTACCCTAATGGCAAAAATCTGAAAGTTAAGGGTGAACCTGTAGGCGAGTCTTTTCGCAAATGACAGGCTTAAGTCTTAGGTTACTTTCATCTACAGTTTCATGTCTTAGGAGAGACGGTTAAGTCTTGCTGAGCCTTTGTGCTCACTCTTGCTATATAAGTGGTTTTGCAGGTAAACCTCGACGCTATAAAGAAGGTTGTCCGGTGAGACTCGGGAACTTCCGAGTCATGTCACGCTTGGAGAACCTAGCCGCTGCCGTGTCTTCGTGTTGCTAGCGAGAGGAGTCCGCGGGCTGGACCTCTTCTCAAGTGCTTCGTAGTTATTCAACGTGAGCTGGTTATAGACTTCCGATGTAGTTATTTTATGTAAATTATTTCCAAAGAACAATTTGTAAGCTTCCGCTTTTGATTTATGTAATACATTGTTCCTTATATGTGTGCTGTTGTGTGCCGCATAACACGGCACCGCCCAATGCGATTCCTCGGGCGAGGCGGCACGACCCCGTGATGGAGGTTGGCCCCCCCTCATATTTCCGGTGATTGTCGGTCGGCGACAAGGGTAGCAACGTGTTCCTCACATGAAATAATGTAGAGGCGGCGAGAATTGGGAAGTTTCAGGCACCGTAACTGTAAAAGCCCAAGAAAAGGGACTTGCAAAAAATTTTCTTAACCTCACAACACCACAGTTTTTATTGTGGATATCTTAGGAAATATTGTGAAGAGCAAGTAACCTCCATCAAAAGAGTGATTAGAGGGGAAAGCCTTCATTTTCACAAAGTGGGATTTGTACACATGAACATGAGAGGTGGAGCTTATCCCTAGAACTTAAAATGTCTTGGGAGGGTTCAAGCCAAGTTTCATGCAAATCGAACACTTTTTGAGGCACTTTTGGAGGTAATTGAAAAAGAGGCCAATTTGAATGTAAATTCAAATTGCAGCAACTTTCATCGCTCAAATTCAAAAGTTAGCTTCATATTCAAGCTCAGCACATTTTTCTGATCTAGCCTACCAAATTTCATCCCCATTGGAGTTCATCTTGTCAGGAGCCAAATTTGCAATAATTCAAAACTGAATTTGAAATTCAGTTTAAATATGAAGCAAATTGGACCAACCAAATTTCAAATTGGAGAACTTAAATTTGAACCAAAACTTGGGGGCTAAGTCTCACATTAAATTGTGAGTAGCTGGTGGGATAATTAGCAAAAACAGAAAAGAAATATTAGACAAAAAGGAGTAAAGGGGAGGCCCACAGGTCAGTTGCACATACGAGGGTGCAGTCGGTTGCTGCAGCCGACCTCGCCTTCGCGCGCAAGACACGGGAGTGGCGGCGAGCCACCGAGGCAGCAAACGGCCACCTCACGGTGCCAAAACCGTGGCTCAAAGGCCAGCTCACAGCCCACGCCGCCCTTCCTCCTGTTTCCCGAACGAGAACAACCCCCACCCGAGCTTCTTTCTCGGTTCCGCGCGAGCACAGAAATGCCGATCTCACAGATCACCGGTGCCCGGCCAGCACAGGCGCTCTCGTGCCCGACGAGCAACACAAGAAAGAACCGCCTTGAGGTGCTGATTCTTCTGGTCCCAACCGTTCTTCATTTCATGGGCTGTCGGGGGAGTATTTCGCCGGGAAAGTTTCGGGGGTCCTAAGACCGAGCCCCCACCAAATCCCAAAATTCGTGGGGCTTAGCTCATCACCGGGAAAACTGAGTCACGCACATGCTCTATACACTGCCACGACAACCTAAGATCGAAAACCAGTAAGAACCGTGGGCTAGAGTTACGGTTCTTCGAAGTTTTCTGAGCACAGCCGATATCCGGCCTAGGTCGCCGATGAGGTCGTAGTTGCAGCCGTTTTCACGTGGATCGGTGTCCATGTCCGTGACCAGCAGGTGTCAGCGGAGCTCCCCGAGCAAACCGCATCGAAAAAGGTGCAGGGGATGCCGAGTTGGACGTCGCCGGTGAGCTCCCGGCCGCTGTTGCCGGCGGGAGCACTGTTCCGGTTGTTGTCAAGCTCTGGGGAGGGCACCACCGTGTTCCCCAGGCCGAGATAGGCACAGGCGGCGAGAATCAGCAAGCTCCGAGGGCCGGAACCCCTCTCCGGCGAGAGCTCCGGCGAGCTCGGCGGCGGGGTCGCGCGGGTGGCCGGAGGAAGACGAAGGGGGAGGCCCCACTCGTCAGCGGCTGGAGATAAATGGGCGGGATTCTCTGTGGTCCAGGATCCAGTGCGGCCGCGCGGGAAGGAGTCTGTGGCCCCGTGTGGCTCGGCTCCAGCAGTCGACACGTGTGCGATAGACCCACCCGCAGGATTTAAACATTTTTGGAATTTCCAGTTTTAGTTCAAACTTCAAATGAATAGAACTTTGGATAGAAAACTCCAAATTCGATGAACCAAATTTTGCTGAACTCAGAATTCTGAGTACTTTCCAGAAATACCAAATTGAGCTCACGAAAGTGAATAGTTTTCCAGAATTAAATCCCTAAAATTTAAATTGTTGGGACTTTTATCTGGAAAACTACTTTATGAAAAATTCTGAAATTTGGCTGAGAGGTTCATTAGAAAATCCCAGAATCCCAGTAAAATTTTCAGACTCATCCAAGTTCATTTATTTACCCTAATGGGTGATTAAAAGAACTGCACTGAGAAAATAGAAAAATGTACAGAAACATTTTTCAGATTTTCTCCTATCTTAATTAGGGCATAACTTTCAGTAGAATTCTTCAAATGACATGAAACCAATTCCATTAGAACCAACTTAAATTCTAGTTTCCAGAAAGTAATGGTTGGAGCCATGAAAAACCCTGGAATTACTTAGAGGCTCAAGTATTGACCAAATGGACTTTTATTTGTACATGGTTCAAGTGAACTTTGTTTCAAATGAAACTTGGTCAAGACTCTGGTTAGGACCCTACCAAGCCACAATGAAAATTTCAGAACCAAAGGGGAGGGCTAGCTAGAGTTATTAGTAGTCAAGTATTCAAGTTTACACATTGCATTTAAATTTACATGTCCTATTTCATTAAACGTGTAGTCACTGAAGAAGAGACTCCGGAAGTGCTGGACTTCCTTCTTCCGGACGAAGAACTAACCCCTGACCAGCAGCAACAAGGCAAGCCCCGGTTTGAACTAACCTTTTTATAAGTTTTAATTTGTTTACATGTGTCATGTGAAGTATGATTGTGCATTAGGTATAGGATGGATGGAACCCCACTTGCATGACCAGAAAATTTCCATAAGAGTGAGGGTAGTGTCTAAGACCTCGAGTAGTAAGGCTATGCTTAATGTTTCATAGGACTTCGGTACAAGTCGAGTAGTTGGAATCTACTCGCGAGATAGGCTTGGGACACACGGGTTCGGTTGAGTGAGGTGAGATCACTTTAGTAATGAAAATGAGACTAGGCAGGGGATAGGGCACAGCAAGAGAGAGTCTTGTGTGTGCGGCCCTGTCCGTGTCGATTGAGGACTGATCCGTGTGCGGCCCACGCTGATCAAGTTTGAACGTACCGAAGGCATATCGGATATATGGGCCCCGATAAACTGATGTAGCCTAAACCTCCGGGCGTCGAGGCATAACGCACCGATTTATAGGTGTAGGCTGAGGGCAGCAAGGTGGAAATCTGCCAACGGGCATAGAGAGATGCTCCGTGTGGGGAACCTCCTGCTCGTTTCGGTGCGACCGGTTCGACGTTTGGGCTGTTGGGTGAAAGATTGTCCCGTACGACATCGAGTGAGCGTGCTGTGCAGCTCCACGGGTGAGCGTACATGACGTGCTCTTTGGGTTTCCCTGCAGGTGTATATCGAGTCGATTCGCCGTCCCTCGCGGTGAAGAGTACCACTTGGTCACTGAGTCGTGACGTGGACTAATGTATGAGATATGGTGACTCAATACTGCTGATATGATATAATATTGTATCGCTACATGTTTGCCACCAAATATTGCTTACTAAATTTCAGCTTCCTGAACTGTTAACTTGTTGCTAAAATTTGAACTAAGGATGAACTTGTAGGCGAGTCCATTTGTTGCAATATGACTATCCTATGTCATTGTACACCTCATGTAGAGTTTCATGTTTAGGTGAGTCGGTTAAGCCTTGCAGAGCCTTCGTGCTCACGGTTGCTGCTTGGCTGTGGCGGACCGGGATCCGCCCATCCAGGATCGCAGAGGGTGGTGCCGCACGATGCGACACCTGACATGGGCGGATCCCGGTCCGCCACAGCCTGGTATCAGAGCTGCAGTGGGGATAGCACAGTACTTAAGGACTGTATTATGGGAAAACTTAGGTTACGGTGAGGAATCGGTAGTTGCCCAAGTAAGGACTATATTAGCATAGTTAGTTAAAGTAGCAAAGACTAACCTATGTGTTATAATTCTGAATTTTAATTATGTTACGACGCACCTACGCTCTGGTAAGTATGGTAAGGAACGCCACCGAAAGCGGTTCAATTTCGGTTAGCTCCCCTGACGAGGAACTTGGTTCAGGGATTGGTCTCACAGCTTGGTGTGAGACTTCAATATGAAACTCTTCAACTCTTCATGTTCCTGAGTTCATATGAAACGTTGATCCCTAGCGTGCAATAGGCAAGTAAGTGGAGACCCCATCGCGTGGTCAATAACGCGAGAGTGTGTTCGTCTGGAAGTAGCCAGTTGGACATACGCAGCGCTTGCCATCGTCGTGCCCTGCAGGGCAGTAGGTGGTATCTGTTGGGTTGATAACATTCCCAACCGTGACGACCCGTTCATGACATACTCGGGTTCCCCGTCGTGTGGTGTTGAAACACAATCACGTACCTTGAGACGTGACCTAACTCAAGGACGGCCGTATGGAAATGATACGGGCGTTTGTATTTAATTTTCAATATGGTACTGCCTGAAATGAACAACCTTTGAGTGCATGACTATTGTGTGGTCTTCTGCAGGTACTAACCACGTATGTATCCGTGTAGAAAACGTGTGCGAGAGACCGTTTAGTGCCACACTTAAGACGTATATGCTGGTATAATCCGGTTAGGATTTTCTTTTGTAAGGAACGTAGTACCGAGATATTGTAGGCATATGCATGAAAATATTGATAACAAGGAATTAAAATCATTATGTTCAACAATTAAGACCCTGGTTGGGTATAAGAATGGGATAGTGGAGCAGGATAGCCAAAGGGATGAAAAACAGAGTGCTCTGTTTTGGGCAGCAAGTTTGCTGATCTTCAACAGGGCATAACTCACAGGTATTTTAGCCCAGGGAGGTGTGCTATATAGTTCTGGAAAGGTATTTAAGTACTCTACAACTTTGTTGTAGACTTCCATAGCTGAAACACACCTTAAGATGGCTTAATTCCCAGAGAAATGTAAACTGTCCGGAACCAGGACAGAGTGAAACATTCTCTGGGCTGTTCTGTTTTTCAATGATAACTCCCAGTAGCAAAATCAAAAAAAAATTCATATGATACATCCTTAGAAGGAGTAAAAGATGTGGTACATCTTTGCAATTCAAGGTTTCTGAAATTTCAGCACAGAATTTAGTGGAAATCAGAGTTGAAAACAGCAACTTTCCAAGGGAGGTGCTGTTAAAATTCTTCCAGAAATTCTGTTGACTTTGAATAACCATAACTTTTTAACCAAAGATGATCTGGGGGCAAATGAATACTCGTTGGAAAGATACTGAAGTTAACTTTAACTTTGGTATTCAACTTGAGTCATGAAAATTCCCAGAACCAGATCAAAACTTGGAATAGGTAGAAACTGGTCATTCTGTTAGCGGAGTGACAGTTGAACTCATTGGAGAGTGTGTTGTACCCTAAGGGTGGTATACGTGATGACAATGCGATAGTAACGTCTCGTAGTGACCAAACCTAGTTGTGGTGAGCTTCCAAAGAGGAGGTTCATTAAGTTGGATTAAACTAGCTTGTATTTGGTCTGGTAATGGTGTAGCTTGTGCAAAGTTATTACATTATCTACACACGAGATGTATCACATGTTTTACTGTCATTATGGTTTACGCCTATTGTATTTGAATGCATGCAATATGTTGCGGGACTGATGTTTATTGTCGTATGGTTGCAGATGGTTCGTACTAGGACCACGCACGAGGTTGGTGGCTCTAGCCAGCAGTGAGGCGATGACTCCCAGCCACCAGCCTACGAAAGCACCCCGCAGCAGCAGCCACCACCGCCGCCTCCACTTACTCTAGTGGATGTGATAGAGACACTGGTGGGAGGTCGTGAGGAGCAGACCGACCTGCTCCGCACAATCGTGCAGAATACGTCCCAGGCAGGGGGGCGTCAAGATAGAGGGCCTCGTGAGCCCCGGGAAGTGTCATACTCGGATTTCATGAGTACGCACCCTCCAGTGTTCACCGAAGCCGAAGAACCACTGGAGGCTGACAACTGGCAGTGGACCATCGAGTCCAAGTTCGGGCTGCTCCAATGTACGGAATGGCAGAAGACTCTGTTCGCAGCGCAGCAACTCCACGGTGCAGCTGGTGCGTGGTGGGCGAACTATGTCGCCTCACGTCCGGCTGGCCATGCCGTGGAATGGGAAGAGTTCCGGGAGGCGTTCCGCGCCTATCATATCCCTCCCGGGATCATGAAGAGGAAGTTCCAAGAATTCTTGGAGCTGAACAAGGGGGGGAGGAGTGCCCATGACTACTCCTGTGCCTTCAACCATCTGGCGCAATACGCGTCAGACTATATCTCCACGGAGGAGAAGAAGCGGGAGCACTTCTATCGGGGGTTACACCCCGAAATGAAGACGCACCTCGTTCAGTGGAATCACGGCACCTTCAACGATCTAGTCAATGCCGCGATCATGCAAGAGGACGCCCAGCGGGAGTTGGCAGCTGAGCAGCGGAAGCGCAGCGCTCCACCCAGCAGCGGGGGTGGCGCTCCTCAGAAGTACCGTATGGTGTATCGGACATCATCCGGACAGCAGTGGCATCCACCGGCGCGACCTCAACGGTTCGGGGGACGTCCTTTTCAGTCACCTCCGTTCCGTCCGCCGATGCCACCACCAAGACAGCAGCAGCAGCAGCAGCAGACGGCACCCCGGGCGTTTCCACCGCCACAACGCGCCCCGGGATTCCGTCCACCGATCAGCGGGGGACCGCCCCGTTTCACCTGCTTCACGTGTGGCCAGGCGGGCCACATCGCGAAGGACTGTCCCCAGGGGCAGCAGAGCAGCGGGCAAGCCCAGTTCCAGGGCGGTGCTCGAGGCCGACCTCCGGTGAAAAAGGTTGGTCAGCGGACTGGGGGCGTTCGCAACCTCGACAATGAGGACGCCCCAGAGGGAGACAACGTGCTGGCGGGTACGTTTACTCTCAACCATCAAGCCATCATCATACTTTTTGATTCTGGTGCAACCCACAACTTCATGAGTGCATCATATGTGGTCAAGCATCAGCTGGAAGCCTTTCCAACAGAGTGTTCTTATATGATCTGCTCACCGGGAGGAAAGATTTCAGCAACTATGATGGTTCCAAAAGCACCACTGTGCTTAGGTGGGAAGATATATCCCACCACTATGATTATCCTTGAGGGGCAGAAGATTGATGCAATCTTGGGAATGTCATGGCTAAGTTACCATGGCACTGTCCTGTAAACCCTATCACGGACGGTTCACCTCAACTCCCCACTATACCGTCCGTAGTCCCTCATATTAGATAATCCAGTCCGGGAGGTTTCAGCAATCAACAATACTGAAGCTCTCAAGTTAGAGGACATCCCTGTAGTCCGGGAGTATCCCGACGTGTTTCCAGATGATCTTCCGGGCATGCCACCTGAGCGAGATGTCGAGTTCAAGATTGAAATTGCACCCGGGACTACGCCCATATCACGGAGACCATATAAAATGGCTCCAAACGAGCTGGTTGAATTAAAAGAACAGCTCAATGATCTGTTGAGCAAGGGTTTCATTAGGCCGAGTTCCTCGCCTTGGGGATGCTCGGCGCTGTTTGTAAAGAAGAAGGATGAAACCCTGAGGCTGTGTGTGGATTACCGGCCGCTCAACGCCGTCACCATCAAGAATAAGTACCCACTGCCCCGCATTGACATATTGTTTGATCAACTTGTGGGTGCAAGTGTATTCTCCAAGATGGACCTTCGCTCTGGATATCACCAGATTAAAATCCGGGCGGAGGATATTCCGAAGACGACCTTCTCGACGAGATATGGACTATATGAATATCTCGTCATGTCCTTTGGTCTCACAAACGCTCCAGCCCATTTCATGTATCTCATGAACTCGGTGTTCATGCCGGAGCTGGACAAGTTTATGGTAGTGTTCATCGATGATATCTTGGTTTACTCCAAGACATAAGCCAAACATGCCGAACACTTGCGGATCGTTCTTCAACGATTGCGAGACCATAAGCTCTACGCCAAGTTCAGTAAATGCGAGTTTTGGATCAGCCAAGTGCCATTCTTGGGACATATCATCTCAGCTGAGGGCATTGCGGTTGACCCAAGCAAAATAGAGCAAGTGCTGAAATGGAAAGCTCCCACTTCAGTCCATGAAGTCAGAAGCTTCCTCGGGTTAGCGGGATACTATCGGAGATTTATTCCAAGCTTCTCCAAGCTCGCTAAGCCGATGACAGAATTGCTGAAGAAAGGGGCGAAGTATGTTTGGAACACGGCGTGTAAAGGAGCGCTCCAAGCATTGTTGAAGCATCTGACAACAGCCCCGGTCTTAGCTCAGCCGGATACAACAAGGCCCTTCGACGTGTATTGTGACGCGTCCGGTATTGGGCTCGGCTGCGTGTTGATGCAGGAAGGACGTGTGGTCGCCTATGGCTCACGCCAACTTCGGAACCATGAGCAGCATTATCCTACTCATGATCTTGAGCTTGCTGCCGTGGTGTTGGCGCTAAAAATGTGGAGGCACTATCTCCTGGGGAATCTGGTGCACCTCTACACCGACCACAAGAGCTTGAAATACATTTTCACCCAGAAGGAGCTGAACATGAGGCAAAGGAGGTGGTTAGAATTGATCAAAGATTATGAAATTGAGATTCATTACCACCCCGGCAAGGCAAATGTGGTTGCCGACGCGTTGAGTCGGAAATCACATGTCCATAACCTCACCATTACACCGGTGGAGGAGGAGGAGCCGAGTCTATATTTGGTTCCTTATGGATCGCTGTACAACCTTGCCCTCATCCCTACTATTAGGGAGGACATCATTGCAGCTCAGAAGATGGATAAAGGCATGGCACATCTCCGGAGACGGATAGACAATGGAGAGATCAAATGTTTCCGGAAAGATGATGAGGGGACGCTGTGGTTCAAGGACCTCATAGTCGTACCCCGGGATATGGAGCTGAGGAAGAAAATCCTCGATGAAGCTCACTTGTCCAAGTACTCTATTCATCCGGGCAGCAACAAAATGTACCAAGATTTGAAAAAGAAATTTTGGTGGACACGGATGAAGCGGGAGGTAGCTAAGTACGTATCCAAGTGCGATACGTACCGACGAGTGAAAGCTGATCACATGAAGAAATCAGGGCTGTTGCAACCCCTGAAGATCCCGGCATGGAAATGGGAAGATGTGAGCATGGATTTCATTGTAGGATTACCCTTAACATCCAATAAACATGATTCCATTCGGGTGATCGTTGACCGACTGACCAAGTCAGCTCACTTCATCCCCGTACATACACATTTCCATGCCAATAGATATGCGGAATTATATATCGCCAGGATCCTATGTTTGCATGGCATACCCAGGACCATAGTCTCAGACCGAGGTGCATTGTTTGTATCTCGCTTTTGGGAGCAGTTGCATGCTGCTTTGGGTACTAAACTGATTAGAAGCTCCTCCTACCACCCTCAGACAGATGGCCAAACAGAGAGGGTGAATCAGGTTCTAGAAGACATGTTGAGAGCATGTGCCATCCACCATGGTAGGAACTGGGATGATCACCTACCATTGGCGGAATTCTCGTACAACAACGGCTATCAGGCGAGTATCAAGATGGCACCCTACGAAGCTCTCTACGGTCGATAATGCCGCACCCCATTAAATTGGTGCGAGTCCGGTGAAAGGGTCACATTCGGGGTTGATGTGGTGAACGACGCCGAAGAGCGCGTTCGGATGATTCAAGCTAATTTGAAAGCCGCTCAATCCCGGCAGAAGAGCTACGCTGATAAGAGGCATAGACCGTTGCACTTTGACGTTGGGGAACACGTGTACCTCCGCGTGTCTCCGATGAAGGGCGTGCACCGGTTCGGTGTGAAGGGGAAGCTCGCTCCCCGGTTCATTAGACCCTATGCTATCACCGAGAAGTGCGGACCAGCGGCGTATCGATTGGAGTTACCGGCATCCCTTGCTGGTGTCCATGATGTTTTCCATATTTCGCAACTGCGAAAATGTTTAAAACATACCGCTGCTGTTCCTACCGAAGACATCGGCGAGTTGCAACCGGACTTGACATATGATGAATATCCTGTGGCAATTCTTGATGAGAAAGCCAGAACCACGCGTAGCAGAACGTTGTGGTTCTACAAGATCCTCTGGAGCAACCACACCGCCGAAGAAGCGACGTGGGAGAGTGAGGAGTTCCTTCACTCAAACTACCCGGAGTTGATGGCATCCCAACGCGGGTAAGTCCCTATTACATCACTATCTCTTCTTCTGTAATCTCGGGACGAGATTCTTTTAAGGGGGGAGGGATGTAAAAGCCCAAGTAAAGGGACTTGCAAAATTTTTTCTTAACCTCACAACACCACAGTTTTTATTGTGGATATCTTAGGAAATATTGTGAAGAGCAAGTAACCTCCATCAAAAGAGTGATTAGAGGGGGAAGCCTTCACTTTCACAAAGTGGGATTTGTACACATGAACATGAGAGGTGGAGCTCACCCCTAGAACTTAAAAGTCTTGGGAGGGTTCAAGCCAAGTTTCATGCAAATCCAACACTTTTTGAGGCACTTTTGGAGGTAATTGAAAAAGAGGCCAATTTGAATGTAAATTCAAATTGCAGCAACTTTCATCACTCAAATTCAAAAGTTAGCTTCATATTCAAGCTCAGCACATTTTTCTGAGCTAGCCAACCAAATTTCATCCCCATTGGAGTTCATCTTGTCGGGAGCCAAAATTGCAATAATTCAAAACTGAATTTGAAATTCAGTTTAAATATGAAGCAAATTGGACCAACCAAATTTCAAATTGGAGAACTTAAATTTGAACCAAAACTTGGGGGCATTAAATTGTGAGTAGCTGGTGGGATAATTAGCAAAAACAGAAAAGAAATATTAGAGAAAAAGGAGTAAAGGGGAGGCCCACAGGTCAGTTGCACATACGAGGGTGCAGTCGGTTGCTGCAGCCGACCTCGGCTTCGCGCGCAAGACATGGAGCGGCGGTGAGCCACCGAGGCAGCAAACGGCCACCTCACGGTGCCAAAACCGCGGCTCAAAGGCCAGCGCACAGCCCATGCCGCCCTTCCTCCTGTTTCCCAAACGAGAACCACCCCCACCCGAGCTTCTTTCTAAGTTCCACGCGAGCACAGAAACGCCGACCTCACTGATCACCGGCGCCCGGCCAGCACAGGCGCTCTCATGCCCGACGAGCAACACAAGAAAGAACCGCCTTGAGGTGCTGATTCTTCTGGTCCAAACCGTTCTTCATTTCATGGGCTGTCGGGGGAGTATTTCGCCGGGAAAGTTTCGGGGGTCCTAAGACCTAGCCCCCACCAAATCCCAAAATTCGTGGGGGTTAGCTCATCACCGGGCAAACCGAGTCTTGCACACGCTCTATACACTGCCACAACCACCTAGGATCTAAAACCAGTAAGAATCATGGGCTAGAGTTACGGTTCTTCGAAGTTTTCTGAGCACAGCCGATATCCGGCCTAGGTCGCCGATGAGGTCATAGTTGCAGCCGTTTTCACGGGGATCGGTGTCCATGTCCGTGACCAGCAGGTGTCAGCGGAGCTCCCCGAGAAAACCGCATCGAAAAAGGTGCAGGGGATGCCGAGTTGGACGTCGCCGGTGAGCTCCCGGCCGCTGTTGCTGGTGGAGCACTGTTCCGGTTGTTGTCAAGCTCTGGGGAGGGCACCACCGTGTTCCCAAGGCCGAGATAGGCACAGGCGGCGAGAATCAGCAAGCTCCGAGGGCCGGAACCCCTCTCCGGCGAGAGCTCCGGCGAGCTCGGCGGCGGGGTCACGCGGGTGGCCGGAGGAAGACGAAGGGTGGAGGCCCCACTCGTCAGCGGCTGGAGATAAATGGGCGGGATTCTCTGTGGTCCAGGATCCAGTGCGGCCGCGCGGGAAGGAGTCTGTGGCCCCGTGTGGCTCGGCTCCAGCGGTCGACAAATGTGCGATGGACCCACCCGCAGGATTTAAGCATTTTTGGAATTTCCAGTTTTAGTTCAAACTTCAAATGAATAGAACTTTGGCTAGAAAACTCCAAATTCGATGAACCAAATTTTTCTGAACTCAGAATTCTGAGTACATTCCAGCAATACCAAATTCAGCTCATGAAAGTGAATAGTTTTCCAGAATTAAATCCTGTCTTTACCTGCGATATGGGGTACCCCCGCGCACAGGGGAAAATGCCTGAGGAACTCGCCCTTCTCCACAGGGAGAGCTCCGAAGGCGCCACGCGTCCGGCGGGGTCGGACCTCCCTCCCCTCAGAGGAGAGCTCCGGGCCTGCCATGTGGCATACAGAGGCCGGACCTCCCCCTCCGCGGGAGAGAGGTCCGAAGGTGCCACGTATCCGGCGGGGCCAGACCTCCCTCTCCTCAGAGAGGAGGTCCGGGCCCTCCACGTGGCCGACAGAAGCCGAACCTCCCCCTCCGCGGGGAGAGGTACGAAGGCTCCACGTGTCCCGCAGGGCCGGAGCCCCCCTCTCCTCTGAGGAGGGCTCCGGGCCCGCCACATGGCCAGCAGAACGGCGCTGCCTGCCCCCGAGCGATAGGCAGCGGGCGTAAAGACGCCCCATACCTTGCCCGTACAAGGTATTCAAGGCCCGCGTCTTCCCAAGACGCGGAGACGCGGAGCACGCCTCTGTCAGGTGCCGTTGCGCCCAGTCGCGTCACAGACTGGCGCACGGTGTCAGAACCTGCCAGCCAATAAACACAGCGACAAGACATCCCATGCCGCCCGCGCCGTCATCAACCACTACGACTAGCATGCGGCATGGGCAGGGCTGCAAGACGGAGACTCAGAAGCCTTCGCCAGAGACAACTACCGGCATAACTGCAGATACGGTAGATGATAGACAATCTACCCGGGACCACCTGTCGGGTCCCGGGCCCCCTTGTAAGCCACCCGAGTCTTGGACTATAAAAGACTCGGGTAGGCGACGATAGCAGGGGTTCGCACCTCCGCAACTCATACGCTAGCCATTCACACCCAAGCTGTAACTCACCCCCAAGCTCAGGACTCCGGCCCTGAGCAGCAAGCAATACAGCGAGCTCCATAGCTCGCCGTGGACGTAGGGTTTTACGCTCCGGCGCCCTGAACCACGTAAAACTCACAGTGTCAAGCTCTTACAAACTCGTCCATCCGCGCAAGCTCTCCGCAAGGGTCTAGTCCCACCAAAAAAAGAACCTCCACGGGCTGCCCAGTGCATGCCCGGGGGAAGTGTCGACCGAACACTTCGACATTTGGCGCGCCAGGTAGGGGGATTTTCCCCTTGCGCGATGAGTTTCCGCCGACGAAGATGACCAAGCTTCCTTCAGCGGCAAACTCTCCCCCCCTGCGTCCGCGGCAAACCGCGACCAGGGGGGAGTACATGTCAACACGCTCAGGACGGAGTGTGTCGAAACAAGCTGGGAGCCAGCAACCGGCTCTGGCAGCGCCGACCCCGGCAATGCAGGCTCCAACCAGCGTCAGGTCTTCAGTAGCGCTAGGCGTACCCAGTGGGGGTGCGCTAGCCGCAGCAAGAGCGCTACTGCACAATCCGCCTGCTGGGGACGCGCCTCAGGCAGCAACCCAGCAGTGGATTCGCGAGGTAGACAGTCTCGTCGTCGCCACCACAAACCCTCGACTTCGGCGGGGACGACGCTCCAGTCAACCGGCAGTGTCGCTGACGCGCTCGCCCACGGTTGACGGGCAGACGGCGGACTCCAGCTCCACCAGGCCTCCGACGACGGACCTGAGGGCAGAGCTGGAGCGATGCCACTTGGGCCAAGATGCCTGAGTGTTCCTCGAGCGACGTCGAGAGAGGCGTCGCATCCAAGAGACTGGCGACAGCATGACGTCGGCATCAACCCAGCCTGAAGAGCAGATCTTCGCCACGCGAGCTCTGCCCCAGGTGTACGCCGCAGAGCATATGCCGCAACCATATGCCCTGCAAATGGCATCCCCGGTCTATGGTGCAGCCTTGCCCATACCGGGCTACACAGTGTCAAGTGCGAATCAAGCGTTCGCGGCACCGATACCTTCGGCAACAGGAGCAGGATGTGCAGCTCTTGCACCCCCCCTTCGCTTCGCGAAGTGGCAGCACAAGTTTTGGCCGCACCTGCCCGAAAAGTACAACGGCAGTGTCAACCCGGCGGAGTTCCTCCAGATCTACTCCACCGCCGTACTCGCCGCAGGAGGGGATGAGGCTGTCATGGCCAACTATTTCCCCGTCGCCTTAACTGGCCCTGCCCGGTCTTGGCTCATGAACCTACCCCAGGATTCCATAACCTCCTGGGGAGAGCTCTGCCGGCAGTTCGTCTCCAACTTCGGCAGTTCCTACACCCGGCCTGGCACGGAGCTCGACCTCCACGCCATCCAGCAACAACCAGGGGAGTCGCTGCGCTCCTTCATCCAGCGGTTTTCCCAGGTGCGGAACACCATCCCACACATCCAGAACGCTTCTGTGGTAGTGGCGTTCCGGCAAGGCGTTCGGGACAAGAAGATGCTCGAGAAGCTCGCGACTAGGGAGGTCCGCGATGTCTCAGAACTCTTCAGCCTGGCGGACAAGTGTGCCAGAGCAGCCGAAGGGCGGAACTGGCACTCCCTGCCGGCCTCCGAGCTAGGGGGTCAGCTGGGATCCGGTGACGCTTCATATGGAAGCGGCAGGAAGATCAAGAACAGAGGCCGAATCAAGTTAAAGTCGTCAGCCGCGGCCCCCGTTGCCTCAACGGCGGCGCCCAGTGGAGCTCAGGGGCCGCGCCCCGACAAGAGGCCGCGACGATCACCGGCCCCAGACGGGGGCCTGGATGAGTTATGCCCCGTGCATGGCACCAGTTATCATACCGCTGCCGAGTGCCGGGAAATCCAGAAGCTCGCGGAGCGCTTTCGGAAAGGGAAGCAGCCTCTAACTGATGCCCCACCCTACCGTCAAAGGGAGGGCAAGCAGGAGGTCGAAGCCCTAGATGGCGTCGACCGCCAGGTGGAGTTCCAGGAGCTTCAGCGCGCCGTGAAGGCAGTGCGAAATCATGAGAGCTCCAGCTCCAGTGATGACGAGCACCGGAAGATGCTCTATGTCATCTTCGGCAGGTCCGCTGACCCCCCCGTCCCGAAGCGCGGCTAAGGCCTTGCGCCGAGCGGTAGCGTCGGTGGCTCCCCTCCCGGGTGCAGCACCGCACCTCAGGTTGATGGGAACCCCCATCAGCTTCGATGACACCGACTGCCCCAGGAACATGGCTGGGGCCGGCCAACTACCGCTCATGGTGGCCCCCACTATCGCCAACGTGAAGATGTACCATGTTTTGGTGGATGGCGGGGCTGGACTGAACCTCATCAGTCGCGCAGCCTTCCAGAAGCTGCAGATCCCAATGGCCAAGCTCACCCCATCGAGCCCGTTCTCAGGGGTAGGGCCAGGAAGGGTCGTTCCCTACGGCCACATCAGCCTCCCAGTGACCTTTGGGGCACCAGACAGCTATCGGACAGAGTGCATTCTGTTCGACGTGGCCGAGATTGACCTCCCGTTCAACGCCATAATTGGCAGGACAGCCCTGTACCGATTCATGGCAGTAGCCCACTACGGCTACCTTGTCTTGAAGATGCCTACACCGACAGGCGTCCTCAAGGTTTGTGGAGACCGTGCTGCAGCAGTGTCAGCCTTGGAAAAGCTCTAGGCGCTTACAGCAGCTGGAGCACCAACCCCGGGCGGTACAGAACCAAACCGGCTCCACCCAAATGCACGCCACCGTGCCTCTACCACAGCACCCCATGTGCAACCCCTCGACGAGGACGATGTCCTCTTGAGGCTCGTCCGAATCAGCGCCGATGCCAGCCAGACCATCCGTGTAGCCGGGGGCCTGGATAGCAGATAGGAGGGCGCGCTCGTTACCTCCCTCCGGCACAATGCCGATGTGCTACATGACAGCCGTCGCGGATGCCAGAGATCCCTAGGGAGGTGATTGGGCACTAACTAAAGGTCTCCCCCAACGCCTGGCCAGTCCGACAGGAGCCCCTCAAGCAGCCCACCGAGCAGTAAAAAGCTTCATTCGGGAAGAAACCAAGAAGCTGCTGAGCGCTGGCTCCATACAGAAAGTCCGCCACCCCCGGTGCTTGGCGAACCCCGTTGATTGCTCCAAAGGCCGGCGGGAAGCTCCGGAAGTGCATCGACTACACCAGTCTCAATAAGGCATGTCCAAAAGATCTATTTTCTCTCCCTATGATAGATCAAATAGTAGGCTCGACGTCAGGCTGCGATATACTGTGCTTCCTAGATGCTTGCTCGGGTTTCCACCAGACCCCTATGTCTAGAGAAGTTGAAGAGCACCCTTCACCACAGTAGTCGGCCTGTACTGTTATGCCTCTATGCCTTATGGCCTAAGGAACGCTCTCCCTACCTTCGTACGTGCAATGCACAAGACCTTAGGAGAGCTAATGAGAGACTCAGTGGAGTTGTGTGTCGAAGACATTGTTGTTAAGATCAGGCAGGGTTCGTCCCTACTAGATAACCTGGCCTTAGTCTTCGTCCGTCCGACAAATGTGAGCTCGGTGTACCCTCTGCAAAACCGTTAGAATTCCTGGCCTCACGCCAAGGAACTGAGGCTAACCCAGAGAGGGTCAAAGCAGGATGCCTAGCTGCGCTGAGTCGGTTTATACCGAGGTTAGCAAAGCGAAACTTCTCTAAAGCTCCTACGCAAATCCGGCCCATTCGCTTAGACCGACGAAGCGGAGGAAGCTCCCCTGGAACTGAACCAGCTCTTGATGACCCTACCAGTAATAGCAGTCCCCGAGCCCGAAGAGCATCTGCTGCTCTACATCGCGGCGACGGCTGCAGAGGTGAGTATGGTCCTCACCGCAGGGCGGCCGGACCCCATACCACCGCAACCTACTTCGCTGTCAAGAAACAAGTGCCAAGAAACCCCGAAGGCCCAAAACGGACCCCAGATCCCCGACACAACCTCCCGGAGGACCAGCAGGACCTCCCGGAGGTGCAACAGAACCTCCCGGACGTCCAACGGGACCCCCCGGAGCTCCCGGGAAATCAGCGGGACCTCCCGGAGGTCCAAGACAGCCTGGGGGACCTCCGAGTATGAGCACCCGGCGGTCTCCCCAGGCTGAAAGCTATCCTCCACAGCCCCCATGCGACGGACAATGCCGCCAAATGGGCGGCGGAGCTACTGGAGTTTGAGCTAGGCTTCCTTCCTCGTCACGCAGGCAACAGCCAAGCACTAGCTGACTTCGTGGCTGAAGTAGATGCCAACGCAGGCTGACTCAGGGGGCCATGGAGACGGTGAACCAGGACCCTGAGCCCTGGCCTTCATCGGGCCTTACTGGATGCTGTTCTTCGACGGCTCCTTGCGAAAGCAGGGGGCCGGTGCTAGCATACTGTTCCTGACGCCATCGGGGGGGGGGGGGCAGTCTGGGTATGTGGTGCGTCTCAATTCCAAGGCAACCAACAACATGGAAGAGTATGAATCACTCATCCTTGGCCTAAAGACAGCCCTGTCTCTAGGCGCTCGCCAGTCGTTGGCTCAGGGCGACTCACAGCTGGTTATCAAACAAGATGGTGGAGACAGACTTCCTCGCCTTGGACCTGCACCATGTACCGAACGCTAGCAAGGCCGCAGCTGACGACCTCTCAACGAAGACCCCCACCGGAGCCCCTGTGCCCGAAGGGGGCTTCGAGAGGACGTTGCCGCGGCCCACAGCCCGGCCCGCCGAGCCGGGCGAAGGGGGCTAGACCAGCACCTCGAAGCTGGCGGTCCCAGCGGCCATGGACGCCGCCAAGGATCATAAGCGTCACTGGGGACTCCGTGCAACCCAGCGCTCAAGATCCAGATGCTCAACTCAGACCTGATGCATGGATCACGGAGGTCCGGGACTACTTGAAAGACAATATCCTCCCTGATGAACGTGTATCCGCTGAGCGGATCGTGCGTATGGCCAAGAGACACATGGCGGTAGTGGGGGATCTCTATCGACGCGGCGCCAACCACATCCTATTGCAGTGCATAACCTAGGGTGAAGGTTGCGACTTGTTCGCTGAGATCCATGGAGGCGAATGTGGGAGTCACTCTTCCTCACGCACGCTTGTCGGTAAAGCCTTTTGGCATGGCTTCTACTAGCCGGCAGCACTCCAGGATGCCGTCAAGCTGGTCAAGAGCTGCAAGGCGTGCCTGTTCCACGCCAAGCAGATCCATACACCGGCTTGGACGGTACAGATGATCCAGCCCACATGGCCATTTGCTATACGGGGGCTGGACATCCTGGGCCTGGGACCATTCCCCAGAACCGAGGATGGGGACCCGCTCCCGAACCTTCGGAACACAGAACACCGCTCTAAGTTCTACCCCTAGAGCAACGATAGGACAGACCCTTCTTTTTATAATAAATTCCATAAAGTCCAGGAACAGTGCTCGGTGCAGCTAAGCCTCAGGGGACGGTCCAGGACTACGTTCAGCTTCGCCTGGTTCCGACCCCAAGCGCGTAGAGTCTTGCTTCCCTTGAGGCGGGTCGTGGCCTCCATACTCAGCCTGCCTTTCTCCTATGGAAATTTATACGAAAAGAAACCTGTCCTACGTTGCTCTTCTTTGGTGCTCATTTAATTTACTTATTAAATATTTATGATTGCCCTGCTCGCGCGTGGTCACCATGCGTTCAGCTCCCTCTTCTCATTCTCATCTTTAGTCGGCATTTGCTGCCCTACCAAAGGCGGTTGCGTGGGAGGTACCGGCCGATAGCCAGGGGGGCCCCGAGCCCCCGACACTTCACGCACGGTAGTTCCCAAGCACCGTATAGGTGGACGGGGACCGTAAGCCAAATAAGACTACGAGATAGAGGGGGGGGCGCCCCCAAGGAGAATTACGTTTCCCTTACTTGTGTGCAGGACCTCTCGGCCTCAGCTCCCCGCAGGAGTATGGTAGGCACATCCATCCAATGGAGCGCACCTACCAGGGGGCCGCTACGGGATCGCGCAAGACCGAAACTCCAAGGTAAGATCAAAGAACTAGACCTCACAGGGGCGAGGCCCGGAGGTCCCACGTGTCCAGCGGGGCCAGACCTTCCACCTCGTTGAGGGTGAGCTCCGGGCCCGCCGCGTGGTCTACAGAAGCCGGACCTCCCCCCCTCCGCGGGGAGAGGTCCGAGGACTCCACGTGCCCCACAAGCCCGGACCTCCCCTCAGAGGGGAGCTCCGGGCCCACCACGTGGCCAACAGGCCCGGACCCCCTCCGATCTCGTGAGGCGGGTCCTGGAGATCTCCGGAGCCCTTAGTATACAGTAAGGACCCGGAGAAGGTGTCTATGCAGAGCTTCGAGATTGGTCAAGGCCTCCGAGTACCTTGCGGAGCTAAGGACTCGGCCAGGAAAAAGCCAGGAAGAAGACTAGGACATGCAGACACAGAAAGAAATAGGAGTCTGTTCATACAAAGGCTCCACGAGCTGGGCTACAGACTCAACAAAAATAAAAAAGGAAGTACAGGGCCCTGTGGCCACGGGGGCAGATGCCTAAGAGTCCCCGGACTCCCGATGAAACCTGGAAGCCACGAGGGCAGCCAAGTCCTCGACCTCGGCCCTGGCAGCTTCCTCCCGATCGGCGACGGGTCCTAGACGTACTGGCCCCAGAGAAAAGGAAGGGTCTCGGCTCAGGAAGCACGACAGAACGTGCATAGCGACCTCCTTCGCAAGGCCCCGACCTTCCGCTTCAAGCTCGTCGGCGATCACTGCTTCGAGCCGACCCAGCTCGTCGCCGATGGACTCAAGTGCCGGGATTGCTTCGGACATCGGCCGCGTCGGAGCCTCCACCTGCACAGGGCTGAAACCAAGAGGAGCCAAGGCGGACCCCGCCTTGGCAATAAAGCCCCAGACTGCCTGGGCCTCGGCAGACCGCAAGGACTGGAGCTTCTCTGCCTCTTGACGAGCCGCCAGCTCGCGATCCATCGCCGCCTGGCGCTCCTGGGAGAACTGCTCCTCCCTCGCGGCAACAGCCGAATAACGGAGCTCCAGCTCCTCGGTCCGAGCCCTTAGCTCCTCCACTTTGGCCCTCAGCCGGGCGGTGGTCTTCTCCTCCTCGGTCGCGACAGCGCGTTCCCGATCGGCGACGGCGCGCTCCCGACGGGATGCCTGCAGATGCAACTCCTCCGCTGCGGCGGAATGCTCCTTGGCTTTGGCTTCAACGTGGGCCAGAGCCTCGCGGTAGGTGGCACGAACCCGCCGGGACTCTGACTCCAAGCGGCTAATGGCCTTCTTTAGAGTGCCAAGCAGAGCACTCATGGCCTCAAGCCTTGACTGCCTCGAATCAAGGTCCGCCTTAGCCTCCTAGGCCACCAGCTGCCAGCTGAGAAGACGTTCCCTCTCGCCGGCCAGCGCCCCCCGCTCCTGCTCAAAGGCGGATTGGAGCTGCCGGGCGCTGGTCTGGACATGCCCCAGGGCGTCCCACACGGGCACCGGGACAGGGGGGACAGGAGTCACGCCACTGGACCCCCCTGTCGAGTCTAAGACCGGCGGAGGCGCCGGCGCCTCAGCAACCAGGGTGGGGCGCTGTCCTAGGGAGGCCAGGGGGCCAGCAGGCGCACCTACAGTGGCCCTCCCAGTCTCAGGACCGGACTTCTGGACTGGTGAAGGAGGGCGGATGGGAGCAGATGCGGCCACCACGAAGGGTGAACTCGCCGGCGCAGAGGGAGCCCCCGTCGATTTGGGGACCATGGGAGCCACCACGGTCCCCAGGTGCTGAGGCACGGAGCCTCCGTCGGTTGAAGGCGGCCGGGTAAGAGGCCCGCCCCCAGCAGCTGGTCGGTCCCTGCAAGAAGAGAAAACCCTCAGGCTAAGAGAGGAGACAAGAGCTCTGCTCCTACAAGCCAGAAATAGCAACACTTACTGTGTGGCATGAGCGCTCCAACGGGCTTGCAGCACTGGCCTCTGGGCTGTAGCTGAACCGCCAGGACCAGCGGCTGGAACGGTCGCGGAGCGTGACGCCTGGGTCCCCGGCACACTCGCTGGCGTGGCCCCACCTGCATCCGTCCTGGAAACCCCTCCGCTTGAGGAAGGGTGACGAGGTACTTGGGCTGACTCGGACGGCCGCTGGCTGGGGAGAGACCCGCCGGGGAGGGACACCCAGGGCCTCTTCGGGTCGCCACCCGATGGACCAGCACCCTCGGAGGAGACCGGGCGCGTTTCTTCTCTGGATGCCCGGGGGCCGGCTCCTTTCCCTTCCCTTTGTCGGCGGCTTGAGTTCCGTCGGCTCTGGGGGAGGGTTTGACAGAAGCAGACGCCTCGTGCCCTGACCCAGAGTGCTCGGCTCCTGGGATGGTGACACCACGGAAGGCATCCCCGACCTGCCGGACGGCGATCCCGATGTCGTCAAGGTTCGGCATCTTCCGCAGGAGCTCTGACCTACTCTGTGGCTCCAAGAAGAGGGGGTGGCAGAGGGCGGAAGGGCGGGGTCGCCACTAGGGATGTAGTCACCGCTCACCTTGCCCACCATCTCGTTCAGCTCCTCGTCAGAAGGGTCAGAGCCGGGGCTCCTCTCCAGCCTGGTACAGTCCTGCTCGCCAGTGTAGTACCACGCTGGGCGACTACGCTGCTGCAAGGGTGCAATACGGCGCGACATAAAGTCCATCAGCACCATCAGAGACGTCGTCCCCTCGTTGGCCAAGAACCGGATCCGCTCCAAGACCGGGGAGTACTCCTGCTCCAGCTCAGGGATCTCCTCCCAGAAGCGACGATCGGTGGTTGGGCTGGCGGTTGGGAGTTGTACGCGATCGTGCTCGTCGGTCTGCACTACCACCCAGCTCTCCCTCCAGTTTTCCCACCTTGATGCGCTGAAGGGCAGAAGGTATCCAGAGACCTTGGGGTCCTTGCAGCGATGTAGTATGCCCCCATCTGAGTCTTCGAGCCGCGCCCAGTCGTCCACAACACAAAGAAGTAGCGGAAGAGCGTCACGGAAGCGTGCACCCCCACGAACATCTCACAGAAGTGGACAAAAACAGCATCCATTGCAAAAGAGTTGGGGGAAAGATGGTGGAGCTGGAGGCCATATGTCTCCAGCAGTGTGACAAAGAAGGAAGAAATAGGCGGAATGAACCCCGCCAGAGCAAAAGCAGTGAAGAAAACCATCTCCCCCTTTTCCAGGATCAGGGGGAGAGATCCTCGGCGAAGCCGGTGTTTCTGTTCTTCTGAGCACCAGCCCAGCAGCCTGCGCACTGGTCCAAGCTCGGAAGAACGAACGAGGCGCGTCGGGAGCAAGTTGGAAGCCATGGCGAAAGAGGGCACAAGGGCAGGAAAGCCGGGGCGCAAGAGTTCAAGGGAAGTACGAGCGCTAGGAAAGGCGAAGGGAAGCCGCAATGCGGGTGAGATCCCCTTTTAAAACTTTCCAGGGATGATTCGAGGTGACTCGAAAATCTTCGAGAACATCGCATCGGCGACCGCGTTGGCTCCGGGACCGGGCGCCGATGACAGGTGGACCCAAGCCGCCCAACTGAAGCGGTGGGTCGAGGAGTCAATCGCCCCAGAAGACAAACCGGTAAGGCGCTTCGGCGGTTCCGGAAGAAAGCACCGCAGCGTGCAGAAGTGGCAGCCCTGGGAACCGCCACAGTAAAAGCAACCATCAAGTGGACGCATGCTCCCACGATCCCGCGGCCGTTCGTGCTCTGGCAGCGGTCGATGCGGGACATATAGAAAGTGCGCGGATCAAAAAAGACGGAGGTCCCACCTTGGGCTCGCTATCTCCCCCGAGATGGGCCCAGGGGCCACTGTCGGTACCTGCGATATGGGGTACCCCCGCGCACAGGGGAAAATGCCTGAGGAACTCGCCCTTCTCTGCAGGGAGAGCTCCGAAGGCGCCACGCGTCCGGCGGGGCCGGACCTCCCTCTCCTCAGAGGAGAGCTGCGGGCCCGCCACATGGCATACAGAGGCCGGACCTCCCCCTCCGCTGGAGAGGTCCGAAGGTGCCACGTATCCGGCGGGGCCGGACCTCCCTCTCCTCAGAGAGGAGGTCCGGGCCCGCCACGTGGCCGATAGAAGCCGAACCTCCCCCTCCGCGGGGAGAGGTCCGAAGGCTCCACGTGTCCCGCAGGGCTGGAGCCCCCCCCCCCCCTCTCCTCTGAGGAGGGCTCCGAGCCTGCCACTTGGCCAGCAGAACGGCGCTGCCTGCCCCCGAGCGATAGGCAGCGGGCGTAAAGACGCCCCATACCTTGCCCGTACAAGGTATTCAAGGCCCGCGTCTTCCCAAGACGCGGAGACGCGGAGCACGCCTCTGTCAGGTGCCGTTGCGCCCAGTCGCATCATAGACTGGCGCGCGGTGTCAGAACCTGCCAGCCAATAAACACAGTGACAAGACATCCCATGCCGCCCGCGCCGTCATCAACCACTACGACTAGCATGCGGCATGGGCAGGGCTGCAAGACGGAGGCTCAGAAGACTTCGGCAGAGACAACTACCGGCACAACTGCAGATACGGTAGATGATAGACAATCTCCCCGGGACCACCTGTCGGGTCCCGGGCCCCCTTGTAAGCCACCGGAGTCTTGGACTATAAAAGACTCGGGTAGGCGACGATAGCAGGGGTTCACACCTCCGCAACTCATACGCTAGCCATTCACACCCAAGCTGTAACTCACCCCCAAGCTCAGGACTCCGGCCCTGAGCAGCAAGCAATACAGCGAGCTCCATAGCTCGCCGTGGACGTAGGGTTTTACGCTCCGGCGGCCTGAACCACGTAAAACTCACAGTGTCAAGCTCTTACTAACTCGTCCATCCGCGCAAGCTCTCCGCAAGGGTCTAGTCCCACCGAAAAAAGAACCTCCGCGGGCTGCCCTGTGCAGGCCCGGGGGAAGTGTCGACCGAACACTTCGACAAATCCCTAAAGTTTAAATTGTTGGGAATTTTATCTGGAAAATACTTTATGAAAAATTCTGAAATTTGGCTGAGAGGTTCATTTGAAAATCCCTGAACCCAGTAAAATTTTCACACTCATCCAAGTTCATTTAGTTACCCTAATGGGGTGATTAAGAGAACTGCCCTGAGAAAATAGAAAAATGTACAGAAACATTTTTCAGATTTTCTCCAATATTAATTAGGGCATAACTTTCAGTAGAATTCTTCAAATGACATGAAACCAATTCCATTAGAACCAACTTAAATTCTAGTTCCAGAAAGTAATGGTTGGAGCCATGAAAACCGCTGGAATTACTTAGAGGCTCAAATATTGACCAAATGGACTTTTATTTGTACAAGGTTCAAGTGAACTTTGTTTCAAATGAAACTTGGTCAAGACTCTGGTTAGGACCCTAGCAAGCCACAATAAAAATTTCAGAACCAAAAGGGAGGGCTAGCTAGAGTTATTAGTAGTCAAGTATTCAAGTTTACACATTGCATTTAAATTTACATGTCGTATTTCATTAAACGTGTAGTCACTGAAGAAGAGACTATGGAAGTGCTGGACTTCCTTCTTCCGGACGAAGAACTAACCCCTGACCAGCAGCAACAAGGCAAGCCCCGGTTTGCACTAACCTTTTTATAAGTTTTAATTTGTTTACATGTGTCATGTGAAGTATGATTGTGCATTAGGTACAGGATGGATGGAACCCCACTTGCATGACCAGAAATTTTCCATAAGAGTGAGGGTAGTGTCTAAGACCTCGAGTAGTCAGGCTATGCTTAATGTTTCATAGGACTTCGGTACAAGTCGAGTAGTTGGAATCTACTCGCGAGATAAGCTTGGGACACACGGGTTCGGTTGAGTGAGGTGAGATCACTTTAGTAATGAAAATGAAACTAGGCAGGGGCTAGGGCGCAACAAGAGAGAGTCTTGTGTGCGCGGCCCTGTCCGTGTCGATTGAGGACCGATCCGTGTGCGGCCCATGCTGATCAAGTTTGAACGTACCGAAAGCATATCGGATATATGGGCCCCGATAAACTGATGTAGCCTAAACCTCCGGGCGTCGAGGCATAACGCACCGATTTATAGGTGTAGGCTGAGGGCAGCAAGGTGGAAATCTGCCAACGGGCATACAGAGATGCTCCGTGTGGGGAACCTCCTGCTCGTTTCGGTGCGACCGGTTTGATGTTTGGGCTGTTGGGTGAAAGGTTGTCCCGTACGACATCGAGTGAGCGTGCTGTGCAGCTCCACGGGTGGGCGTACGTGACGTGCTCTTTGGGTTTCCCTGCAGGTGTATATCGAGTCGATTCACCGTCCCTCGCGGTGAAGAGTACCACTTGGTCACTGAGTCGTGACGTAGACTAATGTATGAAATATGGTGATTCAATACTGCTGATATGATATAATATTGTATTGCTACATGTTTGCCACGAAATATTGCTTACTAAATTTCAGCTTCCTGAGCTGTTAACTTGTTGCTAAAAGTTGAACTAAGGATGAACTTGTAGGCGAGTCCATTTGTTGCAATATGACTATCCTATGTCATTGTACACCTCATGTAGAGTTTCATGTTTAGGTGAGTCGGTTAAGCCTTGCTGAGCCTTCGTGCTCACGGTTGCTGCTTAAGTGTTTTTCAGGTGAGGAGCCACCCGCGGACTCGGAGTACGAGTCCACCGGCGAGGGTTACCCTCCGTCGGGGACCACGGCTGAGTGGGAGCCGTACACGCCGCGCTGAGCTGAGACGTGCAGCTAGTGTGGGTTGCCCTAGGGCTGGGCAACCGACTTTTGCTAGATAGGCGGGCGTGAGTTGTACAAAATAAACTTCCGCTGTGTAATAAGGACTCTAGTTTGTAACTGAGAAGTGTGCTACTTTGTACATTCAGTTTGTTTTCCCATGTAATATAATATGTCCTTATGACGTGTGCTGTCGGGTGTCGCATCGCGCGGCACCACCCTCTGTGATCCTGGATGAGCAGATTCCGGTCCGCACAGTAACCCCCTCCCGGCGAGAGCTCCGGCGAGCTCGGCGGCGCGGGTGCACGGGTGGCTGGAAGTAGACGAAGACGGGGGCTGGCCCACGTGTCAGTCTCTGTTGCGGGAAAGTTATATCTTCTGTGGCCTCAGATCAGGCTGTGGCAATGTGGGAGAGACTATGTGGCCCGTGTGGCTTTGTTTCAGCGGTTGACACGTGGCCTTGGACCCACCGTCAGGATTTAAACATTTCCCGATTTTAATTCAAATTCTAGAAATTCCCCAAACTTAGAACATCATAAATTTTATTAGGAAGCTCCAAATTTAGTGACTAAAATTGGGTTGGATTGAGACTGAAAAACTCTATCCAAATATGCAACCCAATTTGTATGAAAATCATTATTAAATTCTGGAAAATTCTTTAAAGCTTTTCAGCAAAAGAATTTTAGATGGAGTTTAGTTCATCCAAAAATCCTCAAATTTTGCCAGAATGTTCTTTATGATATTAGTCTACTCCTCTAAAAGTTTCAACTCATTTGGAGTTGATTTAGTTATGATGATTCTGATTGCAAGTTTCTGTTTTCAAATGAATACAGAAACAATTCCAGACAATTTCCAAAACTTGGAAATTCAGTTCTGGGAAATTCTTAGCTCCAAAAATCCTAGGAAAATTCATGCATGCTCCCTGAGCTATGTTTGAAATTTTAGTTCACTTGAATTTGCATGAAAGTGCAAATTTATTCAGAATTAATTCCTTTTTGCCTAAATGCTTAGGGAATTGTTCTGAGTGATCTACTCATTGAAAAATTCTAAATTTTGGTCCAGATTACTTTCTTGCGACAAGGAACTCACAAGAAAATTTTCAGCTCCATTCGAGCTCTGTATTAGTACTGTTCTATTCAACCTTATTAGGTGATCAACATCCAAGTGACGAAAAACACATATCACTTGATCATAGTGCTTAAACCCAAACCCAAACCACTAGCACCAGTTCCATTTTAAATTCTTAAACATAGTTCCAGTTTCAAACTTGCCTTTAGAACTTGTTAGCAAAATCTTTACAATTAAACATATATGCATATTCATAACGTGTAGTGATTAAACGTGGAAAAGATGTGGAGAAGTGAAGCATGGATCAAGGAGCAAGAAGGGCAGTGATTAAGATTCAAGTCATCAGTAACTAACTTCATAATTATCTAACTTTAGTCACCTGCAAAACCAATGCAAGCTCCAGTTTGCATTTAAGTTATTTATAAAGTTTTTACTTTGTTCACAATTATGGTTGAGAGTTTGTATGTGCATTAGGTCAAGGATGCTTTATACTCCAAATGCATGACCAAATGAACCCTAGAGTCGAGGGTAGAATATAGTTTCCCGCTGTAGAAGGTTGCCATGCTAAATAGGTTCTGACATCGGGTAAAAGTCGAGTAGTTGGAATCTACTCGCGAGCTATAGTCGGGATTACATGGGTGTCGTTGAAAAAGGCAAACTAAAGTTTATATTTCTAAAGATGAGACCAGGCAGGAGGGTTAGGCAGCGACGAGACGAGGTTGTGGTTGAATAGCTCTGCCTGTGTCGGTTAAGGACCGATGCATGTGCCGCATCCATGAGCAAGTATTGAGTTGTGTAACCGATGCTTACTGCTATATGGGACCCAGGAAACCGATGTACCAGGTTAACTGGATTGTAGAGGCATACCAGCAAAAGGTTGCCACATAAGACGTAATGAAGGACGCCAGATTTGGGTCTTCATAGGAGGGCGTATGTGTCGAGCTATCCGGACAGTGTTTGATTCGAATCACCGTCCCTCGCGGTTATTGAGTACCGCTTGCTCACATGTTGTAACGTAGTAATCGAGTTGTGTGGAAACAGTTTGCAAGTTTAAATTGCTGCTATGACAATTGGAATCGCATGAAAACCATGTATGAAGTAGTGATAGAGCAAATTAAATTTATTTTCCCCCTTGGGACAAGTAACATTGGAATGAAGCGTTTCTTGTTTGATTGTGGAGTTCCAATGTTGTTGGGCGCAAGGTCTCTACTATGATGGCTAAAATCTGAAAGTTAAGGATGAACTCGTAGGCGAGTCTTTTTGCAACTTACATGTTTAGGTCTTAAGTTACTTTCATGTAGAGTTGCATGCCTTAGGAGAGACGGTTAAGTCTTGCTGAGCCTTTGTGCTTACTCTTGCTATATGAGTGGTTTTGCAGCTTAATATCGACGCATATAAAGAAGGTTGTCCGGTGAGACTTGGAGACTTCCGAGTCATGTTACACATGGAGAACCTAGCTGCTGCCATGTCTTCGTGTTGCTAGCGAGAGGAGTCCACAGGCTGGATCTCTTCTCGGGTGCTCATTAGTTATTCGACGGGAGCTGTTTATAGACTTCCGCTGTAGCTATTTTATGTAAATTGCAAAGAACATTTGTAAGCTTCCAATTTTGATTTATGTAATACAGTTTTCCTTATATGTGTGCTGTTGGGTGCCGCATAACACGGCACCACCCAATGCGATTCCCGGGCGAGTGGCACGGCCCTATGATATGGGTCGGGGTCCCCCACAGCGTATTATTGTGTGATATCCTGGCTCCCGGCTTAATAGGATTGATAGAGTACTCATACCACCAAGGTATATCTTCTTTTCCGGTGCGCGCAGGTTTCCGGCCATCGCCGGTGGCTGGCGAGCTCACAGCTGAGTTCTGGAGGTCGGAAAATGGGGAGGCAGCGAGTTTCGGACCGAGAGGTGGCCAGGAACTCGATTCCGGCGAGTCTTACCGGAGACCGCTGCCGCCGGTTGTTTGGCGCGAGGAGGAAGACGAAGCAATGTGTGTGGGAACCACCGGCAGAAGTTTAAACTTTTCCTCGATTTTCAGTTTTAGTTCAACTTCAAACCCACATAACATTGGCTAGAATACTCCAAATCGAGTGAACCAAATTTTGTTGGATTCATCTCTCTGAGAACTTTCCAACAAATCAAGTTTCACTTCATGAAAATCCTTAGTTCCCCATAATTAATTCTTCAAATTTTAAACTGTTTAGAATTTTAACTGGGGAACCCTTTGGAGGAAAATTCTGAAATTTTGCTAGGATGTTAACCAAAATATCCCCGAGCTAACATATAAATATCAGATCCATTTGAGCTCATTTGATCCACTTAATGGTGTGATTAATAAAACTGTTCCAGAGAAAATAGAAAATGTCCAGAAACATTTTCAGAATTTCTCTGAAATTGTTTAGCTCATATCTTTAGCTAGGAACCTTCAAATTAAGTGAAACCAACTCCATTAGAAACCCCTGAAAATCTAGTTTTCAGAAAGTCATGGCTTGTTCCATGAAAATCCCTAGAACGCCCTAGGAGCTCCAATTAAGTCCAAGTACATAATTATTTGTGGAGGGCTCAAATTTGCTTTGCTGCAAATGAAACTTGGCCAAGTTTCTGTTTAGGTTGTATCCAAAACACAGTAAAAATTTCAGAGTCATGGGGTCTGTCTAGTATGACTTATAGCTCTCACAAGTTTAACTTCAAGTCAAATGCATTTAAATTGACACATATTTGTATTTATCATATGTAGTCGCTAAGGTTGAGGAGGAACCCAAAGTCTTAGACTTCGTCACTCTGGAGGAACAGCTAGCCTACGACCAAGAGCAGCAAGGCAAGCTCCGGTTTGCATTAAACA
Organism: Neostapfia colusana; assembly: GCA_030760725.1. NCBI lineage: Eukaryota > Viridiplantae > Streptophyta > Magnoliopsida > Poales > Poaceae > Neostapfia > Neostapfia colusana. Next base: position 92,581,494 of record JASWHV010000007.1, on the reverse strand, counting down.
TTTTTACAAAATTTTACTGTTTTGAGAACTTACTTTAAGCACCCACTTAATTCTTGCATTAGAGTCTTGTTTGAAACCCAAATGCATAGCCAAGAGAACCTGGGTTGGGATTAGGTTGGAAAACCTCGTTGGCTACTGCAATGCTAAGATAGTGTAGGATTCGGTACAAGTCAAGTAGATGGAACTACTCGTGAGAGTAGGCTAGAGGCACATTGCTCGGGTAAAGATAGCAAATGAAACACATGGCAATAAAAATGAGACCGAGCGGAGAGTAAGGGCAGCAGGACTTTGGGTCCTGGGTGCCATAGCTCTGCTTGTGTTGATTGAGGACAGAGCCGTGTGTGGACCTGTTGAACAAGCTAGAACAGTACCGAAGACCTACCGGATATATGGGAACCAGAAAATCGATGTAACTCGGGTAGCTAGGTATTGAGGCATTGCTTGTCGTCCAGAGGGTAGGATGAGAGCTTGAGGTGTAAATCAGCTGGCGGCACTGTGGATGCGCGCGCAGATACCTCTTGCTCGGGACGATAGGACCTGTTCAATATTTGGTTGACGGGTGAAAGGTGATTGCATACAACGTCCGTGATGGTTGCTGTAGGCAACATAGAGTACGGGCGTACCTGACGGGTTATTCGGGTAACACTGCAGGTATAAATCTATTATAATCGCCGTCCCTCGCGGTCAGTGAGTACCACTTGTTCTCTGTACCGTGACATAGAAAGAACAGGCTAGATACATGTTAAAAGTTGCTGATTTGAAAGATGTACATTGCTTGTTAATGTCTTGTTGTAGTTTTAGAGCTAATTAAAGTTCTTTTCAACTTTGGGCAAAGTACATGAGAAAAATGCGTTTCTTGTTTGATTGCGGCTCTCTCATGTGCCTTAGCGTAAGGTTCTCCACAACCTGCTGCTAAAACTTGAAAGTAAGATTCAAATAATTAGGCGAGTCCCTTGCAACTTATTTTACCTCATGTACCCTAAAACCATGCATGTAGAAGTTTCATGTATAGGAGAGACGGGTAAGACTTGGTGAGCCATCATGCTCACTGCTTGTGTTTGAAGTTTTTGCAGGGGGCTTATAAGGAAGGGACCCCCTAGGAGGAGACGGAACCCCCATAGGGAAACCCCATCGAATGGGAGTCGTGCACGCCGCTGTGTTAGTGTGTGTGCTTGCTAGCGGGGACACGTTCACGGGCTGAACATGAACTCGATGAGTAGTCTACGCCCGTGAGTGTAGACTGAACATATTTTGGTTGTACAAATGTTCATAAACTTGTTTATGTAATAAAACTTTGCTTCCTCTTTGTATCTTTGATGTGCGTTATCTGGTGCTGTGCAACGCAGCACCCCTCAGCGTGATCCTGGCTCGACAAGGCCGTGGGGCCGTGTCATTTTCATAACTCAAGTTGAATACCAAAGTTAAAGTTAACTTCAGTATCTTTCCAACGTGTATTCATATGCTTTTAGATCGTCTCTGGATTAAAAATTATGATTTTTCAAAATTGACAGAATTCCTGGATAAAATTTGCCAGCATCTCCTTTGTATGTGGCTGATTTATCACAGTTGTATATGCAAATACAATAAGAATATGAACAAGCTTTGAACTACAACAATGTTTCAAATTTCATAACCTTTCCAACGGTGTATCATAGGTTCCTTAAGTATTTTTCTACAGAAAGTTATGGCTTAAAAACAGAAAGGTCCAAAGAGGTTTTGCTGCTGTCCTGGTTCTGTAGTGTTTACCTTCAACTGGACTTTCCACCAATTTAACGTGTGATTTTTGCTCTGGAGGTCTACCAAGAAGTTGTAGAGCACTTGAAAATCTTTACAGAACAGTATCATACACCCTACTTGGTTAAAGCTACTCAGAGTTATGCTCTGTCCAATTCCAGCAAGAATTCTTGCTGAAAACAGAGCACTCTGTTTTTTTAAAATCTTTGAAGCCTAATTATCCTCTCATTTGAATCTTAGCTCAAAATAAGAGTTCAGTAACTAATATTTGTTTCAAACTTATGTTTTTAGTTGAAAGTTAGATCATGAGTCATTTCTTTATAGGGAAGAGGATCATTAGGTTTAGTACGGCACCGATGCACCGTAAGAAACATGTCAGTACTACGTTGCCTCACAAAAGAAAAACCTAATCGGATTTTACTGGCATATCCGTATCATAGGTGGCACTAAAACGGTCACTCGCAAACATGTGCTACTCGTACTACGGTCTCATGGTTAAACATGCATTAGTCACACACAATCATCAGGTCCGACTGCACACTGAACCCGGTCCCAATACAGTTCGTACACTCGTCCGTCATCACTCGCACGGGTGTTCTCAAGCCAAACACGACTTGAGCTATGTGTTCACGTTACTAACCATGTGACGGGGTCTCCCAAACTTGCCCTTAGCACGCCAGGGAAGGGCGTTGCTCGAGTACCCCAAACGATATGAAGAGTCGTAGAGGATACTAAAGCGGGCCGGGTTACCTGCCATCCGTGGGGCTCTACCCTTCAGCTTGTGCGCACTGGTGGACAGCGCTTACTTTGACCACCCAGGACATAGAACGTCCCAAGATCCATGATTTTCCAACATAGCAAATAAGTTAGGTTGCGACCTTCATATTAGGCTAATAGTAATCCTTATGTGGGCCTAGTACCGTATCCTCACCGTAACCAAAATTTTTATCGTAATACCATCCTTATTCTGTGCGCTACTACCAATGCGGCTCTTATACCATGCTGACAGGGACCACGCCGCCCGTTCAATCACGGGGCCATGCCACTCGCCCAGGAATCACATTGGGTGGCGCCGTGTTGTGCGGCACCCAACAGCACACATATAAGGAACAATGCACTACATGAAACAATAGCGGAAACTTACAAGTTTTTCTTTGCAAATAGTTTACATCAAGTAGCTACAGCGCAGATCTATAAACGGCTCACATCGAATAACTAAAGAGCACTTGAGAAGAGGTCCAGCCCGCGGACTCCTCTCGCTAGCAACACGAAGACAACAGCAGCGGCTGGGTTCTCCATGTGTTAAACGACTCGGAAATCACCGAGTCTCACCGTACAACCTTCTTCTTAGCATCGATGTTAACCTGCAAAACCACTCATATAGCAAGCGTGAGCACATAGGATCAGCAAGACTGATCTGTCTCTCATAAACAACAAACTCTACATGAACGACGGGATGAAATAGGGTAGCTGAATTTGCATAAAGGACTCGCCTAATGTTGATCCTTAACTTTCTGATTTTTAAGCCTCATTGTAAACACCTTGAGCTGAACAGCGTCACAACTCCACAATCAAACAAGAAACACTTTGTTGCGATGCTTCTTGCACAAAGTGAAGCAAAGTTTAATTGGCCTATCTCTACTTGAAGCATGATTGCACTACAAGTTACATCACAGACTTATCAAGTTCAACAGAAACCATTCAGTTGTTACTACGTCAAGACACAGTGGGCATGTATGCTCATTTGACCATGAGCGACGGTGATTCGAATCAGTACACGCCCGGACAACACGACACATACACCCGTACTCCGAGTTGCCGGCAGCAACCTTGACTGACGTTGTACGCGGCCACCTTTCCAAAGATCTTCCACACAGGACGCGGTCTAACTGCCCCAAGTACACAAGCTCCCTTAAGGTACATACCTGCAGTGATATGTTCTTGATTGAGTTACCTCCTGCTACCCTGACGCTGAAAGCCTAAGATAGTTAGAAAAGTTCCAATGTGGATCTCCCGAGGTACATCGGTTTCCTGGGTCCCAGATAGCCAGTATGCGCCCGGTACACAACTCAAACTTGTCCAACAGGGCCAAGTACCGATGGGCCTTAACCGACACAGGCAGTGCTATGCACGCACGGTCCGCAGCCTGCTGCAACTAAACCTCCCTACCCAGTCTCCATTTCTTATGTGTGAACTTTCCTCAGTGTTTCTATTCTTGACCCGCTCCGAATAAACCAAGCCCTAAAATTGCGAGTAGATTCCAACTACTCGACTTCTATCGGTCCTTTCCTACTAACATTTAGCGTAGCCAAATCCACTCGAGGAGGTGCTATTCTACCCTTTCTCTCTTAGGACATTTCTTGTCATGCAGTTGGTTTTCATTATCAACTAGACTTAATGCAATCAAACAATACAAAGCTATGATATCTAGAAATTGAAATACTTTATAAAACTGTTCAAATGTAAACCGGGGCTTGCCTGTTTTGCAGGTGACTAATATAAACAGTTAGTGAAGATCACTTGAGGTTTGATCACTCGCTTTCCTCCCGCCTTGCTTCAATTCAATTCCTTCACACGTTCTCACGTAGATGCTACACGATATGAATATGCATATGTATTTAATTGTAAAGCTTTTGCTAATAAGCTCTAATGACAAGTTTAAAACTGGAACTCTGTTTACGAATTTAAAATGACACTGGTGCTAGTGGGTTGGGTTTGTTTTAAGCACTATGATCAAGTGTTAAGTGCTTTTCATCTCTTGTGTGTTGATCACCTAAAGAGGTTACACAGGACAGTGATGATACAGAGCTCCAATGGAGCTGAAAATTTTCATGTGATTTCCTTGTCACGAAAAAGTCATCTGGACCAAAAATTAGCACTTTTCACTAAGTGGTTTATTCAGAACAATTCTCTAAGCATTTATGCAAAATGAATTAATTCTGAGGTAACACCCATGTTCATGTTAAACTTTGTGAACTACAATTTCAATTATAGTTATAAAGTCTGCATGAATTTTCCTAGGATTTTTGGAGCTAAGAATTACCCAGAACTGAATTTCCAAGTTTTGGAAATTCTCTGAAAATGTTTCTGTATTCATTTGAACACAGAAACTTAAAATCTGAATTCTACTAACCAAATCAACTCCAAACAATCTGAAATTTTAACAGGAGTTCAATTACACCCTAAAGGATACTCTGGAAAAATTTGTGGATTTTTGGAAGAACCAAACTCCCTCTAAAATTCTTTTTCTTAAAAGATTTAAAGAATTTTTCAGATTTAAATAATGACTTTCATACAAATTGGGTTGCACATTTGGATTGATTTTTCATTCTGAATCTAACCCAATTTAAATCACTAAATTTGGAGTTTCCTTGCAAAAGTTATTGCCTTCTATGGTTTGAAGGAAATCTGGAATTTGAATTAAAACCGGGAAATGTTTAAATCCTGACTGTGGGTCCTGGGAACACGTGTCCAGTGCCGGGATAAAGCCACACGGGGCCACAGAACTATTGCCGTGCAGCCACAGCCCGATCCGAGCCCACAGAAGATCCAACCCTTGTTTAACGTGCGACTGATGTGTGGGGCCGGCAGCTCCTTCGTCTACCTCCCGCCCCTGCGCGATAGCGCCGCCGAGCTCGCCAGAGCTCGCCGTCTTTCGACTCTCCGGCCACCTCCCGAGCTACCACTCACCGCTAGGCCCTAATTTCGTGCAAGTAATAAGGTGGGAGGGTCTCCCCGGACCGGCGAAGCCCCCAACCCATCTCTCCACAGTGCAGCGGCTCGGGAAATGTTCGGTGTAAAAGTCCCAAAAACATGAATGCAAAGAAACGGATGTTTGAATGTCATTGTTTTTCTGGTTCATGGAAAATGGAGCTTACAAAATTTTTTTTACATGGGATGGTATACGTGGGGTTCAACAACACGGGTTCAAGTATTCATTTGAATGTGTTGGACCAAGGTGGAGTTAAACCCATGTGTAAATCATATATGTGCATGAGAAAGAATTAAAAGAAGATATTTTAGACTCAAAGGCTCAGCTCAAATTGCTGCCAAAATTTTGAATACACATGGAACCTCATGCATTTGAAATTGAGGAGATTTATGGTGGCAACTTTCTGCTTTTAGGGTGAGCCAAAAAGGAGTGAATTATGACCATATTTGAATTTTTGCTGAAGTCACATTTGAAAGGCAAAATTCAAACTGAACTGGTGAGGTTCAGACTAGGACCAAAAAGTGACCAAGTATGTGTTATGAGCATACCAAACTTGTTCACTAAATTTAAAAGTGGTCATTTCAAAAATGGAATACAAACTGTGGATGCAAACATTCTAACTGCAGCAACCAAATTTAAAAGTTGTTTCCAAAATTGAAATCCTCAGCCCCAAATTTGTGGGAATATAAGTTTTCACCACATTGGGAAGTATTTTGGCTAAGCATTTACAAGAGGACACAAAGGGGCAATTGAATTCAAGTTCAAATGTTAATTTGGAAGAAGCATGGCAACAGGTCCAAATGAGTTCCAAGAATTTAGCTCCACATATTCGAATTTGGTCAATTGCCAAATTTGGAAGATCTTTTGGGGGGGAGCATGGATGGACCCCACTTGTCACTGAGCCAGTTAGACTTGCTCCCTAAGTCTTCTCTCTCTGTTCAATGGGGCCCAGCTGTCTGTGAGATGATCCGCGGGCTCTGTTTTTTCTTCTACCGAGCGCTTGACAGCAGCTGTGCAGCGGCGCCAGCGCACGTACGTGCGATGCTTCTGCCCGAGCGCCTGTCGAACCGCCTCAGTGCACCGATATTATCCCACGGATGGCTACACCGCTTGGAAACCCCTCCCGCGTTCTCTCTCTCTTGTGGTTGTCTCCCGTGCCACACCTTCTTCCTTCGCTACTACCCATCGGAGCAACGGCGCCCGGACGCTTCAGCAACTTTCACGCCGAGCTGAGCCTCCCCATTGCGTCGCCAGGTCCTCCTCGAGGTGTCTGTCACAAGAGCCCGACGATTCCTCCACTGGAACTCGGCACCGAGCTCGGTTTATCCATCCATGCCACCGTGGGCCGCTGACCACAAGATCACGTCGCCTGCTCGCCACAGTTCTTCTCCCACCGAGTTGCAAAAGCAAAAAGGTTCGCCTATACCTCTTCTTGCTTCACAGCAACACTGGCAGCTTGTCACAAACCGTGCTCACCCGAATTTGGTTTTTCCAACCGACATGCGATATGAACCGTGAGGAGGAAATCGGGAAATTAGGGCGACACGGTGCACAACTCATCACCAGACCAAAAAACCCAGTTGTAGACGTTCGTGCGAGCACATGGGATCAAGAACTATGAAGAACCGTCCAGGGAACCTTCGGTTCTTCAAGTTTTTTGAATTTTCACTGAAATTGACCTAGGTCGCACGGTGAACTCCTAGTTGCCGATGTTTCTCGCGAGATAAGAGACTTGGACGTAGCTCCCTAGGTCATGGCGATGCTGTAGGATCTAACCGAAGCAAGGTTGGAGCATTACAGCGTCTTCGCGACGTCGCCGGAGTTGCCACAGAGGTTGTCGCCGTTGCGAAGCTATTTCCGGTGATTGCCGGTCGGCGACAAGGTTAGCAACGTGTTTCTCGCATGAAATAATGTAGAGGCGGCGAGAATTGGGAAGTTTCGGGCACCGGAACCCCCTCCCGGCAAGAGCTCCGGCGAGCTCGGCGGCGCGGATGCGCGGGTAGCTGGAGGTAGACGAAGACGGGGGCTGGCCCACGTTTCAGCTCTGTTGCGGGAAAGTTAGATCTTCTGTGGCCTCGGATCGGGCTATGGCAATGCGGGTGAGATTCTGTGGCCCTGTGTGGCTTTGTTTCAGCAGTTGACACGTGGCCCTGGACCCACCGTCAGGATTTAAACATTTCCCGATTTCAATTCAAATTCCAGAAATTCCCCTAACTTTAGAACATCATAACTTTTATTAGGAAGCTTCAAATTTAGTGATTCAAATTGAGTTGGATTCAGATTTAAAAACCCTATCCAAATATGTAACCCAATTTGTACGAAATCATTATTAAATTCTGGAAATTCTTTAAAGCTTTTCAGCAAAAGAATTTTAGAGGGAGTTCGGTTCATCCAAAAATTCTCAAATTTTGCCAGAATGTTCTTTATGATATTAGTGAACTTCTGTAAAATTTTCATCTAAGGTGGAGTTGATTTATTTAGGATAATTCTGATTGCAAGTTTCTGTGTTCAAATGAATACAGAAACAATTCCAGAGAATTTCCAAAACTTGGAAATTCAGTTCTGGGAAATTCTTAGCTCCAAAAATCCAAGAAAAATTCATGCATGCTCCCTGAGCTATGTTTGAAATTTTAGTTTACTTTAATTTGCTGAAAGTGCAAATTTATTCAGAATTAATTCCTTTTTGCCTAAATGCTTAGGGAATTGTTCTGAGTGATCAACTCATTGAACAATTCTAAATTTTGGTCCAGATTACGTTCTTGTGACAAGGAAATCACAAGAAAATTTTCAGCTCCATTGGAGCTCTGGATCAGTACTGTTCTATTCAACCTTATTAGGTGATCAACATCCAAGTGATGAAAAACATATAACACTTGATCATAGTGTATAAACCCAAACCCCAACCACTAGCACCAGTTTCATTTTAAATTCTTAAACAGAGTTCCAGTTTTAAACTTGCCTTTAGAACTTGTTAGCAAAAGCTTTACAATTAAACATATATGCATATTCATAACGTGTAGTGATTAAACGTGGAAAAGAGGTGGAGAAGTGAAGCTTGGATCAAGGAGCAAGAAGGACAGTGATTAAGCTTCAAGTTATCAGCAACTAACTTCATAATTATCTGTCTTTAGTCACCTGCAGAACCAAGGCAAGCTCCGGTTTGCATTTAAGTTATTTATAAAGTATTTACTTTGTTCACAATTATTGTTGAGAGTTTGTATGTGCATTAGGTCAAGGATGCTGTATACTCCAAATGCATGACCAAATGAACCCTAGAGTCGAGGGTAGAATATAGTTTCCCGCTGTAGAAGGTTGCCGTGCTAAATAGGTTATGACATCCGGTAGAAGTCGAGTAGTTGGAATCTACTCGCGAGCTATAGTCAGGATTACATATGTTTAGTTGAAAAAGGCAAACTAAAGTTTATATTTCTAAATATGAGACCGGGCAGGAGGGTTAGGCAGCGACAAGACGAGGTCTTGGTCAAGTAGCTCTGCCAGTGTCGGTAAAGGACCGATGTGTGTGCCGCACCCATGAGCAAGTATTGAGTTGTGTACCGGATGTTTACTGCTATATGGGACCCAGAAAACCAATGTACCAGGTTAATTGGATTGTAGAGGCATACCACATCGTCTCGTTAGACCTATGAGCCCGAGACGGTGCGACCGGTTCTACAGTCGAGTGTCCTGCGAAAGGTTGCCACATACGACGTAATGAAGGATGCCAGATTCGGGTCTTCATAGGCGGGCATATGTGTCGAGCTATCCGGGCAGTGTTTGATTCGAATCACCGTCCCTCGCGGTTATTGAGTACCGCTTGCTCACATGTTGTGACGTAGTAATCAAGTTGTGTGGAAACAGTTTGCAAGTTTAAATTGCTGCTATGATAATTGGAATCGCATGAAAACCATGTATGAAGTAGTGATAGAGCGAATTAAAGTTATTTTCCACCTTGGGACAAGTAACATTGGAATGAAGCATTTCTTGTTTGATTGTGGAGTTCCAATGTTGCTGGGCGCAAGGTCTCTACTATGATGTCTAAAATCTGAAAGTTAAGAATGAACTCGTAGGCGAGTCTTTTTGCAACTTACATGTTTAGGTCTTAAGTTACTTTCATGTAGAGTTGCATGCCTTAGGAGAGACGGTTAAGTCTTGCTGAGCTTTTGTGCTCACTCTTTCTCTATGAGTGGTTTTGCAGATTAATATCGATGCATATAAAGAAGGTTGTCCGATGCGACTCGGAGACTTCCAAGTCATGTTACACATGGAGAACCTAGCCGCTGCCATGTCTTCGTGTTGCTAGCGAGAGGAGTCCATGGGCTGGATCTCTTCTCGAATGCTCATTAGTTATTCGACGTGAGCTGTTTATAGACTTCCGCTGTAGCTATTTTATGTAAATTATTTGCAAAGAACATTTGTAAGCTTCCGCTTTTGATTTATGTAATACAGTTTTCCTTATAGGTGTGCTGTTGGGTGCCGCATAATACGGCACCACCCAATGTGATTCTCGGGCGAGTGGCACGGCCCCGTGATACGGGTCGTGGTCCCCCACAGCGTGGTATCAGAGCCGCATTGGTAATAGCGCACGGAATAAGGATCATATTACGACAAAAACTTAGGATACAGTGAGAAAACGGTATTAGGCCCACATAAGGACTATAGTAGTATAGTTAAAGTGGCATGACTAACATACTTGTTATAATTCTGAATTTTGATTATGTAACGACGCACCTACGCTCAGGTAAGCATGGTAAGGAACGCCACCGAAAGCGGTTCAATTTCAGTTAGCTCCCTTGACGAGTAAAGTGGTTCAGGGATAGGTCTCACAGCTTGGTGTGAGATGTTAATATGAAACTCTTGAACTCTTCATGTTCCTGAGTCCATATGAAACGCTGATCCCTAGCATGCATTAGGCAAGAAAGTGGAGACCCCATCATGTGGTCAGTAACGCGATAGTGTGTTCTTCCGGAAATAGCCTAGGAGGACATACGCAGCGCTTGCCATCGGCGTGCCCTGCAGGGCAGTAGGTGGTATCTGTTGGGGTGATAAAATTCCCAACCGTGATGACCCGTTCACGCTTTACTCGGGTTCCTCATCGTGTGGTGTAAAAACACGATCACGTACCTTGAGACGTGGCTTAACTCAAGGACGGCCGTATGGAAATGATACAGGCGTATGGTTTTACTTTCAAATATGGACCTGCCTGAAATGAAAACAACCCTTGAGTGCATCACTATTGAGTGTTCTTCTGCAGGTACTAACCACGTACGTATTCTGTGTAGTACGCGTGTGCGAGAGACCGTCTTAGTACCACTGATAAAACGGATATGCCGGTATAGTCCGGTTAGGATTTTCCTTTTGGTGAGGAACGTAGCACCGACATGTTTCTTACGGTGCATCGACACCGTACTACATTTAATAATCTCTTCCCTATGAAGAAATGATTCATGAACTAACTTTCAACTAAAAATGGAAGTTTGAAAAAAAAAATATTATTTACTGAACTCTTATTTTGAGCTAAGATTCAAATGAGAGCATGACTAGGCGTCAAAGTTTTCAAAAACAGAGTGCTCTGTTTCTGGCAGGAATTCTTGCTGGATTTTAACAGAGCATAACTCTGAGTTGATTTAACCAATTAAGGTGTATGATACAGTTCTGGAAAGATTTTTAAGTTCTGTACAACTTCTTTGTAGACCTCCAGAGCAAAATCACACGTTAAGTTTGTGAAAAGTCCACTTGAAGGCAAACTGTTGAGAACCAGGACAGCAGCAAAAACCTCTCTGGACCTTTCTGTTTTTAAGCCATAACTTTGTGTAGAAAAATCCCTAAGGATCCTATGATACACCGTTGGAAAGGTTATGAAATGTGCAACATTTTTATAGTTCAAAGTTTGTTCAGATTCTTATTGTATTTGCATATACAACTGTGATAAAGTAGCCACATACAAAGGAGATGCTGGCAAATTTTATCCAGGAATTCTGTCAACTTTGGAAAATTTTAACTTTTGATCCAGAGATGATCTGAAGGCATATGAATACTCCTTGGAAATATACTGATGTTAACTCTAACTTTTGTGTTTCACTTGAGTTATGCAAATGCTGTTAAACGGATCAAATGCTGGGTTAGGACAGCAGAGTCTGTCCTGTACAGCAAAGAGAACGGGTTAGGCCTACCCCACGGAAGTGATTAAACACGAAGAAATTCCGGTGGGACGTGAATATACGATGTGTTTCCGATGAATTACCGGGCATGCCGGTTAATGGGATGTCAAGTTCAATATGGAACTGACGCCAGAAACAACACCGATTCCACGGAGGCCGTACAAGATGGCACCTAACGAACTGGCGGAGTTGAAGGAGTAACTAAGTGAACTTATGAGCAAAGGTTTTATACGACCTAGCTCCTCACCTTTGGGTTGCTCTGCGCTGTTCGTTAAGAAGAACAACGAGACACTAAGATTAAGTGTTGATTATCGTTCGCTCAATGACGTAATTATAAAGAACAAGTACCCTTCCCCGTGTTGACAGTTCATTTGATCAACTAGTTGGTGCATGTGTATTCTCGAAGATGGTTGGATCTCATCAAAGATCATAACTTTGAGATCCACTATCATCTGGGAAAAGTGAACGCGGTTTCCGACACGTTTTGTTGGAAAGCCCATGTTCACAACTTGGCGATTGCTGAGTTAGAAGAAGAAAAACCCAATCTCCGTGTCATTTTATATGGAGCACTCTATAACATTGCTCCCATTCCAACAATCTGAGGAGGGATTGCTGAGGTTCAAATGAGATACAAGGGTATGTCTCACATACGGAGAGGAATTGACAACAGAGAGATAAGGTGGTTCAGGAAGGGCAATGAGGGTACTCTATGGTTTAAAGACTGTATAGTTACTTCGTAAGATGAAGCTCTACAGCCAGAAATGTCGCACACCGCTAAAGTGGTGTGAGTATGGCGAAAGAGTACTGTTAGGGGTGATTAGTCAACCAAGATGATGACCGAGTTTGGACAATAGAAGCGAACTTGGAGGCTGTACAATACCGACAGAAAAGCTACGATGGTCAAAGGCATAGACCGTTGCATTTCAATGGCGGAGAACACGTTGTCTTTGCGTGTCTCCGATGAAGGGAATTCACCGGTTCGATGTAAAGGGCAGATTTTGCTCCCTGAGCTTTGGATCCATTTGTTATCGCAGAGAAGTGTGGACCCATAGCCTACTGGCAAGAACTATCGGCAAACCTTGCTGGTGTTCCCGACACATTTCATATGTCAAAGCTACGGAATTGCCTTAAAGCTATCATTGCTGTCCGCACCGAAGAGACCGACGAATGGAGACCGGACCTTACGTACTTCGAGTGACCGGTTCATACTATTGATGAAAGGACCTAGAACACTTGGAACCGGACGTTAGGATTGTACAAGGTGCTGTAGAGTAATCATACCACGGAGGAAACGACGTGGAAAGTAAAGATTACCTCTGCATGAACTATCCGAAACTTTCATCGTCGAACAGATTAGAATTACCTCTCCCATCTCGTTCTTCTTTTGGAATCTCGGGACGAGATTCTTTTTAGGGGGGGGGGAATGTAAAAGTCCCAAAAACGTGAATGCAAAGAAATGGATGTTTGAATGTCATTGTTTTTCTGGTTCATGGAAAATGGGACTTACAAAAATTTTCTTACATGGGATGGTATGCGTGGGGTTCAACAACACGGGTTCAAGCATTCATTTGAATGTGTTTGACCAAGGTGGAGTTAAACCCATGTTTAAATCATACATGTGCATGAGAAAGAATTAAAAGAAGATCTTTAGGCTCAAACGCTCAGCTCAAATTGCCGCCAAACTTTTGAATACACATGGAACCTCATGCATTTGAAATTGAGGAGATTTATGGTGGCAACTTTCTGCTTTTAGGGTGAGCCAAAAAGGAGTGAATTATGACCATGTTTGAATTTGTGCTGAAGTCACATTTGAAAGGCAAAGTTCAAACTGAACTGGTGAGGTTCAGACTAGGACCAAAAAGTGACCAAGTATGTGTTATGAGCAAACCAAACTTGCTCACTAAATTCAAAAGCGGTCATTTCAAATGGAATAAAAACTGTGGTTGCAAACATTCTATGTGCAGCAACCAAATTTAAAATTTTTTGAATCCAAAATTGAAATCCTCAGCCCCAAATTTGTGGGAATATAAGTTTTCACCACATTGGGAAATATGTTGGCTAAGCATTTGCAAGAGGACACAAAGGGGCATGTGAATTCAAGTTCAAATTTGAATTTGTAAGAAGCTTGGCAACAGGTCCAAATGAGTTCCAAGAATTTAGCTCCACATATTTGAATTCGGTCAATTGCAAAATTTGGTAGATCTTTTGGGGAGGAGCAGGGGTGGACCCCACTTGTCATTGAGCCAATTAGACTTGCTCCCTAAGTCTTCTCTGTCTATTCACTGGAGCCCAGCTGTCTGTGAGATGAGCCATGGGCTCTGTTTTTCCTCTACCAAGCGCTTCACAGCAGCTGTGCAGCGGCGCCAGCACACATACGCGCGATGCTTCTGCCCGAGCGCCTGTCGAACCGCCTCAGTGCACCGATATTATCCCACGAACGGCTACAACGCTTGGAAACCTCTCTCTCTCTCTCTCTCTCTCTCTCTCTCTCGTGGTTGTCTCCCGTGCACAAACCTTCTTCCTCCGCTACTGCACGCCCATCGGAGCAACAGTGCCCGGATGCTTCGCCAACTTTCACGCCGAGCTGAGCCTCCCCACGGCGTCGCCGGGTCCTCCTCGAGGTGTCTGTCACAAGAGCCCGGCGATTCCTCCACTGGAACTCGGCACCGAGCTCGGTTTATCCATTGACGCCACCGTGAGCCGCCGACCACTAGATCACGTCGCCTGCTCGCCATAGTTCTTCTACCACCGAGTTGCAAAAGCAAAAAGGTTTGCCTATACCTCTTCTTGCTTCACAGCAACACTGGAAGCTTGTCACAAACTGTGCTCGCCGGAATTTGGTTTTTCCCGCCGACATGCGATATGAACCGCAAGGAGGAAATCAGGAAATTAGGGCGACACGGTGCACCACTCATCACCAGACCTAAAAACCCAGTTGTAGATGTTCGTGCGAGCACGTGGGATCAAGAACTAGGAAGTACCGTCGAGGAAACCTTTGGTTCTTCAAGTTTTTCAAATTTTCACCGAAATTGACCTAGGTCACACGGTGAACTCCTAGTTGCCGATGTTTCTCGCTTGATAAGAGCCTTGGACGTAGCTCCATAGCTCATGGCGATGCTGTAGGAGCTAACCGAAGCAAGGTTGGAGCATTACAGCATCTTCGCGACGTCGCCGGAGTTGCCACAGAGGCTGTCGCCGTCGCGAAGCTATTTCCGGTGATTGTCAGTCGGCGACAAGGGTAGCAACGTGTTCCTCGCATGAAATAATGTAGAGGCGGCGAGAATTGGGAAGTTTCGGGCACCGTAACCCCCTCCCGGCGAGAGCTCCGGCGAGCTCGGCGGCGCGGGAGCGCGGGTGGCTGGAGGTAGACGAAAACGGGGGCGAGCCCACGTGTCAGTCTCTGTTGCGGGAAAGTTACATCTTCTGTGGCCTCGGATCAGGCTGTGGCAACGTGGGAGAGACTATGTGGCCCGTGTGGCTTTGTTTCAGTGGTTGACACGTGGCCCTGGACCCACCGTCAGGATTTAAACATTTCCCGATTTCAATTCAAATTCCAGAAATTCCCCAAACTTTAGAACCTCATAACTTTTATTAGGAAGCTCCAAATTTAGTTATTCAAATTGGGTTGGATTGAGATTGAAAAACTCTATCCAAATATGCAACCCAATTTGTATGAAAATCATTATTAAATTCTGGAAAATTCTTTAAAACTTTTCAGAAAAAGAATTTTAGAGAGAGTTTGGTTCATCCAAAAATCCTCAAATTTTGCCAGAATGTTCTTTATGATATTAGTCTACACCTCTAAAAGTTTCAACTCATTTTGATTTGATTTAGTTATGATAATTCTGATTGCAAGTTTCCGTGTTCAAATGAATACAGAAACAATTCCAGACAATTTCCAAAACTTGGAAATTCAGTTCTGTGAAATTCTTAGCTCCAAAAATCCTTGGAAAATTCATGCATTCTCCCTGAGCTATGTTTGAAATTTTAGTTAACTTGAATTTGCATGAAAGTGCAAATTTATTCAGAATTAATTTCTTTTTTCCTAAATGCTTAGGGAATTGTTCTGAGTGATCTACTCATTGAAACATTCTAAATTTTGGTCCAGATTACTTTCTTGTGACAAAGAACTCAAAAGAAAATTTTCAGCTCCATTGGAGCTTTGTATTAGTACTGTTCTATTCAACCTTATTAGGTGATCAACATCCAAGTGATGAAAAACACTTATCACTTGATCATAGTGCTTAAACCCAAACCCAAACCACTAGCACCAGTTCCATTTTATATTCTTAAACATAGTTCCAGTTTTAAAATTGCCTTTAGAACTTGTTAGCAAAATCTTTACAATTAAACATATATGCATATTCATAACGTGTAGTGATTAAACGTGGAAAAGATGTGGAGAAGTGAAGCATGGATCAAGGAGCAAGAAGGGCAGTGATTAAGATTCAAGTCATCAGCAACTAACTTCATAATTGTCACAGCCCAGATACCCCGCTGTGGGGGACCACAGGACCTTGTTGGGTGGTGCCGTGTTATGCGGCACCCAACAGCACACGGGTCGATGAACACACATCATATTACATAAATAGTTTAGAGGAAGCGTACAAGAATATTTTACAAATAGTTATATCAGAGTAAACTACAGCGGAAGACTATCACTCTCACGAATCATATCTAAACTAGCAACAAAGAAACGGTCCAGCCCGCGGGCGTTTTTTACTAGCAACACGAAGACAATCTGCAGCGGCGAGGATGCTCTTTGAGTAAGCACTCGGAGGTTCCCGAGTCTCATCGGCACCCCTTCTCATAAGCATCGAGTCAATTACCTGCAAAACAACTCGGATAGCATCCGTGAGCATAACGCTCAGCAAGACTTAACCGTCACCCTAAACATGAAACTCTAATTGAGGTTATGAACCTAACATAGGATGGCATAAGCATAAATAAACTCGCCTAAAACTGAATCCTTACTTTCAGGTATTAATTGCAGCATTTAAATAACCCTGGGCACGCCAAATCGGGAGTCCACAATCAAACAAGAAACGCTTTCCCCCGATGTAAATTGCTCATGGCATAAAAGAATCCAGTTTGCACTAGCCTATTCATCAAGATCCAAGACAAAGCTAGTATGATACTTCACATCAAAATGATTAGTTCCTTTCTCATGCAAGTTCTTACTACGTCACGACTGTGAGAACAAGTATGCTTGGTCCATTCCGTGAGCGACGGTGATTCGAATCAATAACACCCGGACTACACGACACGTACGCCCGTACTCGACGTTGCCTGCAACAACCATCACTGACGTCATACGTGGCAGCCTTTCCCCCGTTTCACCCCCGCTGAATCGATCAAGTCGCCCCATACAGTAGCTACTCTCATGGTGCACCTACCAACATGAGATGTCATGAGAATATTCCCCACATACTGCACACCGGCCATCCGCCTGAGGCGACCCGAAAAGTCCCAACGACAGCTTCCCGAGGTACATCGGTTTACTGGGTCCCATATAGCCAGCATGAGTCCGGTACACAACTCAAACTTGTTCAACAGGGCTGCATACGGATCGGTCCTTGACCGACACGGACAGGTCTACAGCACCCAGGCCCCTATGTCCTGTTGCTCCTACAACCTTCTGGTCTCAAATTTAACTTGCTAATTCAATTGCGAACCAATCCCGTATGCCCCTGTTGTTCCTAAATCTGCGAGTAGCATCTCACCACTCGACTTCTACCGAACTGTACTTAAGCATGGCAGTTCTACACGGTGAAAGACACCCCCCAATACTCCATGGGTTATTTGGCTATGCACGAGGAGTATCAAACACTAGACCTAATGCACAGTTCATATTTTGACCGAAAGTGAATACAAAAGAAAAACTTAACAGCTGTTAAATGTAAACCGGAGCTTGCCTGTTTTGCAGGGTAGTCGTATATAACAGTTAGTGTCCTTGCAGATCCACCCTTGATTCTCCGGAGCTGTATCCACTTCGATGAATCGCTCCTTTGAATCCCCTTCGTTGTGGTTCCTACTGAAATGCATATGCATATGTTTTATAGACTGTAATGGAAAGAAGTTATAGAATTAATCTCTTAGGAACAGAGGTTGTGTGTAAAAGCCAAGAATGGCTTGGTGTGCCTCTGTTGTGCAAAGAAACAGACTTAAACTAAAATGACCTTAAGGCCTTAGCTATACACTAATCATTTCCCCTAATGAACATAATAGATAAACTGAAAAGATTTGAGTGCAACTGAAGAACAAAAACTCCAATGGCCTAAAAACTTTTACAGCAGGTTCTATACTACCAAAGGATTTAGCTTGACAAATTGCAGCTAATGTGGAGTCATATTGTGTCCTCCCTAATTCTCACAATATCTCTTATGTATTTTTCCTTATACATAAGTAGGGAGAATAAGAACAGGGCGTTCAAGGACTCATCTTGGGCTGATAATTTACATGTGAGTTCTTGATCACATGAGAGTAATCTGGTCCAAAATTCAGCCCTTTTACTTGAGTAGTTCTCCCAGAACAATTCTTTAAGCATTCCTACTCAAAAGAATTAATTCTGAGGTAATGTGCATTTTCATGCTCATTTAAGGGAACTATAATTTCAAGTATGTCTCAGAGAGCTTGCCTAAATTTTCCTATGATTTTTGGAGCTATGGATTGCCCAGAATAGATTTTTGAAGTGGGAAACATTTTCTGAAAATGTTTCTGGACTCTTTTGAGCACAGTAGTTTGCATTTAGCAAATTCCTACTCAAATTATCTTCAATTGAGCTGAAAATTTGCTAGTAGGTCAACACCATGCTAACGAATATTCTGGCAAAATTTGGGGATTTTTGGATAAACCAAACTCCCTCAATAATTCTTTTTCAGAATATATTCAAAGAATTTTCCAGAATATAATATTAACTTTCATACAAATCTGAGTTCATATTTGGATAGAACTCAGAGAGATGAATCCAACCCAAGTGGAATCACTCAAATTGGAGGTTTCCATCAGGAGCTATGAATTTCCAAAGATTGAGCCAACTCTGGAATTGTTTTCCTACAGAAAATCTGGCTGGACCCACTGTTTTGAATCCCAGCCAATAGAAACGAAGCCACACCGGGGCCACGGGGTCTTTCGCGCCAGCACACAGGATCCAGCCACACCCGATCCCAGATTTAAATTTTCTGCTGCTGACAGACGGGGCCCACCAGTCTTCTTCCTCCGGCTCCCTTCTCGCGCCCGCGCTCTCCCCCTCGCCGGAGCTCGCCGGCCGGCCGTTTCTGGCCACCATCCGAACCCGGACTCGCCGCCAAGGGGTTTTGGGCATCGAGGAACACGGCTATGAGGTTTGCTTGGGCTGACGACGGCCGGAAAATGGCCGGCGACGTGTAACTGCCTCTGTAGTAGTCCGGCAGCGTCGCCCGAGGTCTCCAGCCCTCCAAAACTTGTGCCGACGAGCCCTACAGCACCAGCGTACCTCTAGGAAGATCGGCACGGCCTTAAACTAGCTCGGAAATGGCTGGAACCAGGTTGTCATCGTGCGACCGAATGGGTCCGCCGCGATCACGCTCGGTAGAGCTCAAAATTCATGGTTCCCCGTTAGTTTCATGCCACGGATGCTAAAGAGGATATGACCGCCGGCTAGTCCAGCTTCTCTGTGCCAAATTTGATGACTTAAGGAGAATCAGAGGGCAAGAATTCGAAAGAATCGTACCGGAAGCTCGGAATGAGGTCGCCAGAGCAAAACCTCGAAATTCACCGTCGATTGCTCGCGGCACGGCCTGAGCTTCGGGTGAGAGCAGCGCGGTGGCCGTGCGCTCCCGTTTCCGCCCTCGCTTGGCCGTGAAAACCACTGCGGCGAGCTGCCCACGTGCGCCCGATCACGTTTTTGAGCTAGGTCGCCGCGGCGACGTTTGTTCTCGGGCAACGGAGGCTGAAGCTCGCTTGGTTTCGTGTCGGGGAGGTGGAGGCTGATCTCGGGGAAAGGTTTAGCAGCTCGGGGGAGGGAATAGTGCGGTGGTTTTGCCGTTCTTCCGATCGGACCGAGAGCGGAGGAGAGGAGCTCGGTTTGCTCGACGTTCTCGCGAGAGAGGAAGGCAACTGCGATTCGCTTCAGCCAGGGTCACGTGATCACGTTGAGGGCGCGGTCAGGACCGACCTCGGGGTGCCAGCGCGTGGAGACCGGCAGCAGGAGCTGGCGCTGGCAAGCTGCTCGGTGGCTCTCGTGACCTGTTCGGGAGATTTTCCCATCGAGGCTGTGACTTAGGGTGTAAGGCAACCCTCTTAGCTCTATGACATGTGGGTCCCACTCCATATTTCCTCCCAAATATCTTCCCAAGCTGATCCTATCAATCCCCCTAATGCTGAGTTTAAAAAGGGTAGCTAGAATTTGAGCTCTTCCAATTAAGTTTGAATTTGCTTGCCAAATTTGAATTTGGTTGATGTTTGCAAATTCTTCTCTTTAACTCTCTTTTGAGCCCACCCTACAAATAGAAAGTTGGTGATAAAACTCCTCCCTATAATTCCAACTATATCGCTGCACTTTTAATCAAAGTCCTTGACCACCCCATGTGTGAACTTTGAATTTCAAATCTGAACTTTAAACTTACATGCAAAGAGGTATTTAACTCCTTATTGGTTCAACACTTTTAAAATAAAAAGGTGAGCCTCATTTTGGATGGTCATCCATGTATTACTTTGCATGACGAAAAGTTTTAGCAAGTCCCATTTTTCATGTCTTTGCCACACATATGAACTCAAACCTTGGTTTTTATTCATACATATTTTTGGGACTTTTACATTCCTCCCCCCTTAAAGGAATCTCGTCCCGAGATTACAACAGAGGAACGAGACCGGAGAGGTAATTACAAACTGTACAAAGCTAAAAATTCCGGATAGTTGGTGCGGAGGTAATCTTCACTTTCCCACGTCGCCTCTTCCGCGGTATGATTACTCCATGGCAACTTGAAAAATCGGATCGTCCGGTTCCGTGTTACCCAGGTCTTTTCATCCAAAATCTGAACCGGTCGCTCGGTGTAGGTCAGGTCCGGTTTCAACTCATCGATGTCCTCGGTGCGAACAGCAGCGGTGAATTTGAGGCACTTCCGCAGCTGTGAAACATGAAATACATCATGAACACCCGCTAGACTTGCCGGTATCTCCAGCCGGTAGGCTACAGGTCCGCACTTCTCCGTGATAGCAAAAGGACCAATAAAACGGGGAGCGAGCTTCCCCTTTACACCGAACCGGTGAATTCCCTTCATCGGAGATACACGAAGATAAATGTGTTCCCCGACGCCAAAATGTAATGGCCTATGCCTTTGATCAGCGTAGCTCTTCTGTCGGGATTGTGCAGCCTTTTAAGTTCTCTTGTATCAACCGAACTCGGTCTTCGGCTTCGTTGACAAGATCAATCCCAAACAGAACTCATTCGCCGGACTCACAACAATTCAGCGGTGTGCGACACTTCCGGCCGTATAGAGCTTCATACGGTGCCATTTTAATACTCGCTTGATAACCGTTGTTGTATGAAAACTCCGCCAGCGGTAGGTGATCATCCCAATTCCTACCGTGGTGGATGGCACACACTCTCAACATATCCTCAAGCACTTGATTCACCATCTCAGTTTTTCCATCGGTTTGAGGATGATATGCGGAGCTCCTAATTAGCGTGGTGCCCAACGAGGCATGCAACTGCTCCCAAAAACGAGCAACAAATAGCGCACCTCTATCTGAAATGATGGTCTTCGGGACACCATGTGAGCATATAATTCTGGAGATGAATAACTCCGCATATTGCCTTGCTCGATAATGAGTGTTCACCGGTATGAAATGAGCTGATTTTGTCAACCGGTCGACGATCACCCATATCGAGTCATGCTTCCTGGATGTGAGCGGTAATCCGACGATGAAGTCCATACTCACATCCTCCCATTTCCATGCCGGTATCTTCAAAGGTTGTAGCGGTCCGGCTTTCCGCATATGATCAGCCTTGACCCGTCTACACGTATCGCATTCGGATACATATTTAGCAATCTCCCTCTTCATCCTCGTCCACCAAAATTTCTGTTTTAAATCTTGGTACATCTTGTTAGTTCTGGGATGAATGGAAAACTTCGACAGGTGGGCTTCATCCAATATCTTCTTCCGGAGTTTCATATTACGCGGTACCACTATACGGTCGTTAAACCATATCGTACCGTTATCATCCTTCCGGAAACATTTCACTTCTCCGTTGTCTAGCCTTCTCCATATGTGCGACATACCCTTGTCTCTTCTTTGGGCCTCAACAATCTCTTCACGGGTTGTTGGAATGAGCGCGAGATTGTAAAGCGTGCCATACGGAATGACACGGAGACTTAGTTCTTCAGCTTCCAACTCAGCAGCCGCCAAGTTGTGAACGTGGGCTTTCCGACTAAGCGTGTTGGCAACCATGTTTGCTTTTCCCGGATGATAGTGGATCTCAATTTCATAATCTTTGATGAGCTCCAACCATCTCCGTTGTCTCATATTTAGCTCCTTCTGCATGAAGATATACTTCAAACTTTTATGGTCGGTGTAGAGGTGAACAAGATTACCATGTAGATAATGCCTCCACATCTTTAACGCCAACACCACTGCAGCAAGCTCGAGATCGTGAGTTGGACAATGCTGCTCGTGGTTTCGCAGTTGGCGAGACCCATAGGCGACTACACACCCTTCTTGCATCAGAACGCAGCCGAGACCGATGCCGGATGCATCACAGTATACCTCAAATGGCTTCGTCGTGTCCGGCTGAGCAAGAACTGGAGCCGTTGTGAGATGTTTCACCAATGTTTTGAATGCGGCTTCACATGCTCAATTCCACATGTATTTAGTGCCCTTCTTCAGCAGCTCTGTCATTGTTTTAGCAATTTTTGAGAAGCTCGGAATGAACCTCCGACAATACCCTGCTAAACCTAGGAAACTTCAGACCTCGTGGACTGACTTGGGAGATTACCATTTCAGCACTTGTTCAATTTTACTGGGGTCCACGGCAATGCCCTCTGCTGAAATGATATGGCCTAGGAAAGGCACTTGGTCAATCCGAAATTTGCACTTGCTGAACTTGGCATATAATTGATGCTCCCTCAACCGTTGTAGCACGATACGCAGATGTTCATCGTGCTCTTCTTTTGATTTGGAGTAAACTAATATGTCGTCGATAAATACCACGACGAACTTGTCTAACTCCGGCATGAATACAGAATTTATCAAGTACATGAAGTGTGCCGGAGCGTTGGTTAATCCAAATGACATGACGAGGTACTCATAGAGTCCGTATCGCGTCGAGAAAGCTGTCTTCGGTATGTCCTCCGGTCGGATCTTGATTTGATGATACCCCGACCGAAGATCCATCTTCGAGAATACCTTTGCACCCAAAAGTTGATCGAACAGGATGTCGATGCGAGGCAAAGGATACTTGTTCTTTATCGTGACAGCATTTAGAGGACGATAATCAACACATAGCCGTAGTGTTTCGTCCTTCTTCTTAACGAACAGCACTGAGCAACCCCAAGGTGAAGAACTTGGTCTTATGAAACCCTTGCTCATGAGTTCATTCAGTTGCTCTTTCAACTCCGCTAGCTCGTTAGGTGCCATCTTGTAAGGACTTCTTGAGATAGTAGTGGTTCCCGGCGCCAGTTCAATCTTGAACTCGACGTCCCGTTCGGGCGGCATGCCCGGTAAGTCATCGGGAAATACGTCGGGATAGTCATGTACCACCAGAATATCTTCAAGTTTAAATGCTTCAGTGTGGTAGGCCTCTACCATATCTGGATCTTCGCTGTCTAGAAACAGTGTGTGCTGTCCGTGAATCGGCGAGTCAATCTGGACAGTATGGTTACCGATATTGAGAACGGCACTGTGACGATTTAACCAAGACATCCCCAATATAATGTCTATCTTCTGCCTATCCAACATAATCAGCGTTGTTGGGTATATTTTTCTGCCCAAACACAAAGCTGCTCGGGACACAATCTGATTGGCAGAGATATTCCCTCCCGGTGAACGTATAAGAAAACTCGTTGTGGGAGTATTGGTTGATAATTGGTGCTGATCCACGCATGTTTTGCTGATAAAATTGTGGGTTGCACCTGAATCAAAAAGTACCAACACGGGCACGTCCTTGAGAGTAAACATGCCCGCTAACACCGGTGCTCCCTCCGGGACATCCTCAATAGCCAGATGTTGCACACTCCCGGATTGCAATGCTGTTATGTTGACTTGAGCAGGTGGCGGCATACCACCTGACGATGATGGCTGTTTGGTGTTCACCAACTTCTCCCGGCATTCCTGCCTAAAATGCCCAGAACGGTGGCAATAAGAACACGGAGGTTTCCCCGGTTCTTCGTTGACTTGTGGTTGAGAAGTTGATGTACTTGGTTGCAGCAATGATGTGACAGGTGTCCTTCGTTGCTGCGGCAAAGGTGTGGCTTCAAGACATGATTCTTGAGGAGGAAATCTGTACGGAGATGATCTCACTGGTGCTTGCCATCTTTCATCGGATGGTGTGTGATACACCACACGGTATTTACGAGGAACGACTGGTGTGTCTTCTTGCACATCCTCCCGGTCCCTCTTCTCTGCTTGACACTCAAGTGTCGCTTGTTCTTGCAGCAGAGCAGAACTGATCAATTCGGTGTAACTGCCTTGATTGAACAAAGCTAACTTCTCTTCTAGTATGGCACTCAAGCCATATAAAAATAGTCACACATTGCAGCTTCGCTCGTCGCATAAGCAGGAGCATATTGTGCCAGAAGATTGAATCGTCTGACATTATCGAGGACACTCATGTCCCCCTGCTTCAAGTTTCTGAATTCTTGCTGTTGGGCGTTGATAAAACCCATAGGAATGTGACGAGCACGGAATGCTTCACGAAATTCCGTCCATTCCATTTGATGGCCTTCTGGAACGGTGGCGAGAAAAGCAAACCACCAATTTCCGGCGGCTCCATGGAGCTGTTGAGCTGCAAATAATGTCTTCTGATATTCGCCGCACTCAAACACTCCAAACTTGGACTCCGTAACCAGAAGCCACTGATCAGCTTCCACTGGTTCGTTGGCTTCCGTGAAAATTGGCGGTTGTGTCGCCAAGAAATCCATGTAGGCGTTCCGAGGTGGAACGTCCTGTGGCGCACGTTGGAGTAAGCCCTGTTGCACCAAGGCTTGGAGTAGTCTTGTGTTCTCTTGACTAGACTCGACCATCTGAGCCATGACATCCGCCCATACCGTTGATGGCGGTGCCCGTGGTGGAATCGAGTCATCACCGTCTCGGCGAGAACCTTCAGCCCTACTCGGTGACTGAGTACGCACCATACTGCAAAAGCATAATTTTGAGGGGAGTCAAAACTTGATCTCAGCAGTATGTGAAAGTATGTAAAACCTGAACATGCTAAAACTTTATGAAAGCATAACAAAATTTCACGTTTACACATCTTTCCAAAGCCAACATATTCAGTCCCTTATTCTGTACAGAACAGACCTTTCTGTACTTAACTCAGAATTTGATCCAGTTACTTGCATTTTCATAATCAAGTCGAATACCAAAGTTAAAGTTAACTTCAGTATATTTCCATCGAGTCCTCACATGCCTCTGGATCATCCCTTAATTAGAAGTTATGATCGTTCAAAGTTGACAGAATTTTCTGGATAAATTTTGCCAGCACCTCCTTTGTATGTGGCTGTTTTCATCACAGTTTTATATACAAATGGGGTACAATTCTGAACAAACTATGAACTAAAAAATTGTTGAAAATTTCCCAACCTTTCCAACGGTGTATCACACGTCCCTTAGAAATTTTTCTACAGACTGTGACGGCTAATTTACAGCAACATCCAGAGAAGTTTGCAGCTGCTCTGTTTTCTGAACAGTTTGCATTCATCTGGACATTTAACCAAGTTGGTAGCGGATTTGGCTCTGGAGTTCTACACAAAAGTTGTAGAGCACTTAATAACCTTTCCAGAACTGTCTCAAACACCTCCATTGGGTCAAACTAATTAGAGTTACGCTCTGTTAAAGCCCAGAAAAAATCCTGTCTGAACAGAGCACTCTGTCTTTGAGATCAAAAGAAGCCTAACAAGTCTCTTCTTTGAAACTTAGTTCGAATGAAGAGCTCAGTAAATAATATGTGCTTTATCACATCCATTTTTAGTTTGGAAGTTAGTCATGAATGATTTCTTATTAGGTAAGAATACTATCCAGTGTTGTACGGTGACGATGCACCGTAAGACATATGACGGTACTACGTTGCCTCACCAAAGAAAAACCTAACCGGATTACACCGGCATATACGTATCATTAGGTGGCACTAAAACGGTCACTCGTAAACATATTCTACATGCACTAAGGTTTTCATGGTTAGTACCTACATAAGCCACACTCAATCATCAGGTTCGGCTGCACACCGAACCCGGTATCCTTAACAGTTTGTACACCCGGCCGTCATCACTCGCCCAGGTGTTGTCAAGCCAAACACGCCTTGAGCTACGTGTTCACGTTACTGACCACGTGATGGGGTCTCCCAAATTGCACCACGCACGCCAGGGAAGAAGTTGCTCGAATACCCCAAACGACATGAAGAGTCGTAGAGGATACTAAAGCGGGTCAGGTTACATGCCACCCGTGGGGCAACACCCTTCAGCTTGTGCGCACTGGTGGACAGCACATACGTGCACCCCCCAAGACATAGGCGTCCCGAGATGCACGATTTTCTGACATAACAAATAAGTTAGCTTGCCACCTTCATAATATGCTAATAATAGTCCTTATGTGGGCCCAGTACCGTTATCTCACCGTATCCTAAGTTTTTGACATAATATGATGCTCAATCCGTGCTCTGTTCCCAACGCGGCTCTGATACTATGCTGTGACAGCCCTGATACCCCGCTGTGGGGGACTACAGGACCTTGTTGGGTGGTGCCGTGTTATGCGGCACCCAACAGCACACGGGTCGATGAACAGACATCATATTACATAAATAGTTTAGCGGAGGCGTACAAGAATGTTTTACAAATAGTTATATCAGAGTAAACTACAGTGGAAGACTATCACTCTCACGACTCATATCTAAACTAGCAACAAAGAAACGGTCCAGCCCGCGGGCGTTTCTTACTAGCAACATGAAGACAATCTGCAGCGGCGAGGATGGTCTTTGAGTAAGCAATCGGAGGTTCCCGAGTCTCATCGGCGCCCCTTCTCATAAGCATCGAGTCAATTACCTGCAAAACAACTCGGATAGCATCCGTGAGCATAACGCTCAGCAAGACTTAACCGTCACCCTAAACATGAAACTCTAAGTGAGGTTATGAACCTAACATAGGATGGCATAAGCAAAAATAAACTCGCCTAAAAGTGAATCCTTACTTTCAAGTATTAATTGCAGCATTTTAAGTAACCCTGGACACGCCACATTGGGAGTCCACAATCAAACAAGAAACACTTTCCCCCGATGTAAATTGCTCATGGCATAAAAGAATCGAGTTTGCACTAGCATATTCATCAAGATCCAAGACAAAGCTAGTATGATACTTCACATCAAAATGATTAGTTCCTTTCTCATGCAAGTTCTTACTACGTCACGACTGTGAGAACAAGTATGCTCGGTCCATTCCGCGAGCGACGGTGATTCGAATCAATAACACCCGGACTACACGACACGTATGCCCCTACTCGACGTTGCCTACAACGACCATCACTGATGTCGTACGTGGCAGCCTTTCCCCCGTTTCACCCCCGCTGAATCGATCAAGTCACCCTGTACAGTAGCTACTCTCATGGTGCACCTACCGACATGAGATGTCATGAGAATATTCCCCACATACTGCACACCGGCCGTCCGCCTGAGGCGACCCGAAAAGTCCCAACGACAGCTTCCCGAGGTACATCGGTTTACTGGGTCCTATATAGCCAGCATGAGTCCGGTACACAACTCAAACTTGTTCAACAGGGCTGCATACGGATCGGTCCCTGACCGACACGGACAGGTCTACAGCACCCAGGCCCCTATGTCCTGTTGCTCCTACAACCTTCCGGTCTCAACTTTAACTTGCTAATTCAATTACGAACCAATCCCGTATGCCCCTGTTGTTCCTAAATCTGCGAGTAGCATCTCACCACTCGACTTCTACCGAACCGTACTTAAGCATGGCAGTTCTACACGGTGAAAGACACCCCCCAATGCTCCATGGGTTATTTGGCTATGCACGAGGAGTATCAAACACTAGACCTAATGCACAGTTCATATTTTGACCGAAAGTGAATACAAAAGAAAAACTTAACAGCTGTTAAATGCAAACCGGAGCTTGCCTGTTTTGCAGGGTAGTCGTATATAACAGTTAGTGTCCTTGCAGATCCACCCTTGATTCTCCGGAGCTTGATCCACTTCGATGAATCGCTCCATTGAATCCCCTTTGTTGTGGTACCTACTGAAATGCATATGCATATGTTTTATAGACTGTAATGGAAAGAAGTTATAGAATTAATCTCTTAGGAACAGAGGTTGTGTGGGAAAGCCAAGAATGGCTCGGTGTGCCTCTGTTGTGCAAAGAAACAGACTTAAACTAAATTGACCTTAAGGCCTTAGCTATACACCAATCATTTCCCCTAATGAACATAATAGATAAACTGGAAAGATTTGAGTGCAACTGAAGAACAAGAACTCCAATGGCATCAAAACATTTACAGCAGGTTCTATACTACCTAAGGATTTAGCTTGACAAATTGCAGCTAATGTGGAGTCATATTGTGTACTCCCTAATTCTAACAATATCTCTTATGTATTTTTCCTTATACATAAGTAGGGAGAATAAGAACAGGGAGTTCACGGACTCATCTTGGGCTGATAATTTACATGTAAGTTCTTGATCACATGAGAGTAATCTGGTCAAAAATTCAGCCATTTTACTCGAGTAGTTCTCCCAGAACAATTCTTTAAGCATTCCTACTCAAAAGAATTAATTCTGAGGTAATGCGCATTTTCATGCTCATTTAAGGGAACTATAATTTCAAGTATGTCTCAGAGAGCTTGCCTAAATTTTCCTATGATTTTCGGAGCTATGGATTGCCCAGAATAGATTTTTGAAGTGGGAAACATTTTCTGAAATTGTTTCTGGACTCTTTTGAGCACAGTAGTTTGCATTTAGCAAATTCCTACTCAAATGATCTTCAATTGAGCTGAAAATTTGCTAGTAGGTCAACACCATGCTAACGAATATTCTGGCAAAATTTGGGGATTTTTGGGTAAACCAAACTCGCTCAATAATTCTTTTTCAGAATATCTTCAAAGAATTTTCCATAATATTAATTTTCATACAAATCTGAGTTCATATTTGGATAGAACTCAGAGATATGAATCTAACCCAAGTGGAATCACTCAAATTGGAGGTTTCCATCAGGAGCTATGAATTTCCAAAGATTGAGCCAACTCTGGAATTGTTTTCCTACAGAAAATCCGGCTGGACCCACTGTTTTGAATACCAGCCAATAGAAACGAAGCCACACCGGGGCCACGGGGTATTTCGCGCCAGGACACAGGATCCAGCCACACCCGATCCCGGGTTTAAATTTTCTGCTGCTGACAGATGGGGCCCACCCATCTTCTTCTTCCTCCGTCTCCCTTCTCGCGCCCGCGCTCTCCCCCTCGCCGGAGCTCGCCGGTGCTCGCCGGCCGGCCGTTTCCGGCCACCATCCGAACCCGGACTCGCCGCCAAGGGGTTTTGGGCATCGACGAACATGGCTATGAGGTTTTCTTGGGCTGCCGACGGCCGAAAAATGGCCGGCGACGTGTAACTGCCTCTGTGGTAGTCCGGCAGCGTCGCCCGAGGTCTCCAGCCCTCCAAAACTTGTGCCGACGAGCCCTAAAGCACCAGCGTACCTCTAGGAAGATCGGCACGGCCTTAAACTATCTCGGAAATGGCTGGAACCAGGTTGTCATCGTGCGACCGAATGGGTCCGCCGCGATCACGCTCGGTAGACTTCAAAATTCGTGGTTCCCCGTTAGTTTCATGCCACTGATGCTAAAGAGGATATGACCACCGGCTAGTCCAGCTTCTCTGTGCCAAATTTGATGACTTAAGGAGAATCAGAGGGTAAGAATTCGAAAGAATCGTACCAGAAGATCGGAATGAGGTCACCGGAGCAAAACCTCAAAATTCGCCATCGATAGCTCGCGGCACGGCCTGAGCTTCGGGTGAGAGCAGCGCGGTGGCCGTGCGCTCCCGTTTCCGCCCTCGCTTGGCCGTGAAAACCGCTGTGGCGAGCTGCCCACGTGCGCCCGATCACATTTTTGAGCTAGGTCGCTGCGGCGGCGTTTGTTCTCGGGCAACGAAGGCCGAAGCTCGCTTGGTTTCGTGTCGGGGAGGTGGAGGCTGATCTCGGGGAAAGGTTTAGAAGCTCGGGGGAGGGAAGAGTGCGGTGGTTTTGCCGTTCTTCCGATCGGACCGAGAGCGGAGGTGAGGAGCTCGGTTTGCTCGACGTTCTCGTGAGAGAGGAAGGCAACTGCACTTTGCTTCGGCCAGGGGCACGTGATCACATTGAGGGCGCGGTCAGGACCGACCTCGGGGCGCCAGCGCGTGGAGACCGGCAGCAGGAGCTGGCGCCGGCAAGCTGCTCGGTGGCGCTCGTGACCTGTTCGGGAGATTTTCCCACCGAGGTTGTGACTTAGGGTGTAAGGCAACCCTCTTACCTCTATGACATGTGTGTCCCACTCCATATTTCCTCCCAAATATCTTCCCAACCTGATCCTCTCAATCCCCCTAATGCTGAGTTTAAAAAGGGTAGCTAGAATTTGAGCTCTTCCAATTAAGTTTGAATTTGCTTGCCAAATTTGAATTTGGTTGAAGTTTGCAAATTCTTTTTTTTAACTATCTTTTGAGCCCACCCTACAAATAGAAAGTTGGTGATCAAACTCCTCCCTATAATTCCAACTATATGGCTGCACTTTTAATCAAAGTCCTTTGCCACCCCATGTGTGAACTTTGAATTTCAAATCTGAACTTTAAACTTACATGCAAAGAGGTATTTAACTCCTTATTGGTTCAACACTTTTAAAATAAAAAGGTGAGCCTCATTTTGGATGGTCATTCATGTATTACTTTGCATGAAGAAAAGTTTTAGCAAGTCCCATTTTTCATGTCTTTGCCACAAATATGAACTCAAACCTTGGTTTTTATTCATGCACATTTTTGGGACTTTTACAATAATTATCTAACTTTAGTCACCTGCAAAACCAAGGCAAGCTCCGGTTTGCATTTAAGTTATTTATAAAGTTTTTACTTTGTTCACAATTATGGTTGAGAGTTTGTATGTGCATTAGGTCAAGGATGCTTTATACTCCAAATGCATGACCAAATGAACCCTAGAGTCGAGGGTAGAATATAGTTTCCCGCTGTAGAAGGTTGTCATGCTAAATAGGTTCTGACATCCGGTAGAAGTCGAGTAGTTGGAATCTACTCGCGAGCTATAGTCGGGATTACATGGGTGTCGTTGAAAAAGGCAAACTAAAGTTTATATTTATAAAGATGAGACCAGGCAGGAGGGTTAGGCAGCAACGAGACGAGGTAGTGGTCGAGTAGCTCTGCCTGTGTCGGTTAAGGACTAATGCATGTGCCGCATCCATGAGCAAGTATTGAGTTGTGAACCGGATACTTACTTCTATATGGGACCCAGGAAACCGATGTACCAGGTTAACTGGATTGTAGAGGCATACCACATTGTCTTGTTAGACCTATGGGCCCGAGACGACACGACCTGTTCTACAGTCTAGTGTCTTGCGAAAGGTTGCCACATACGACGTAATGAAGGACGCCAGATTTGGGTCTTCATAGGCGGGCGTATGTGTCGAGCTATCCGGACAGTGTTTGATTCGAATCACCGCCCCTCGCGGTTATTGAGTACCACTTGCTCACATGTTGTAACGTAGTAATCAAGTTGTGTGGAAACAGTTTGCAAGTTTAAATTGCTGCTATGATAATTGGAATCGCATGAAAACCATGTATGAAGTAGTGATAGAGCAAATTAAAGGTATTTTCCACCTTTGGACTTGTAACATTGGAATGAAGCGTTTCTTGTTTGAATGTGGAGTTCCAATGTTGTTGGGCGCAAGGTCTCTACTATGATGGCTAAAATCTGAAAGTTAAGGATGAACTCGTAGGCGAGTCTTTTTGCAACTTACATGTTTAGGTCTTAAGTTACTTTCATGTAGAGTTGCATGCCTTAGGAGAGACGGTTAAGTCTTGCTGAGCCTTTGTGCGCACTCTTGCTATATGTGCGGTTTTGCAGCTTAATATCGACGCATATAAAGAAGGTTGTCCGGTGAGACTTGGAGACTTCCGAGTCATGTTACACATGGAGAACCTAGCTGCTGCCATGTCTTCGTGTTGCTAGCGAGAGGAGTCCACAGGCTGGATCTCTTCTCGGGTGCTCATTAGCTATTCGTCGTGAGCTGTTTATAGACTTCCGCTGTAGCTATTTTATGTAAATTATTTGCAAAGAACATTTGTAAGCTTCCATTTTTGATTTATGTAATACAGTTTTCCTTATATGTGACACGACCCCAACGGTCTTGTCGAGCCAGGATCACGCTGAGGGGTGCTGCGTTGCACAGCACCGTAGAACACACGTCAAAGGTACAAAGCGGAAGCAAAATTTTATTACATAAACAAGTTTATGAACATGTTTACAACAAAATAAGTTCAGTCTACACTCAAGGGCATAGACTAAGCATCAAGTGCACGTTCATCCCTTGAACGTGTCCTTGCTAGCACACACACACACTAACTCTGTGGCGTGCACGACTCCCACTCGACGGGTTCCCCTCCTGGGGTTCCGTCTCCTCTTCGGGAGTCCCTTCCTCGTAGAACCCTGCAAAAACTTCAAACACAAGCAGTGAGCACGAAGGCTCAGCAAGTCTGACCCGTCTCACCTAAACATGGAACTTCTATATGAGGGGTGATGAGTTACATGAGGTAAAAATCATTTGCAAGGACTCGCCTAATTAGTAGAGCCTTACTTTCAAGTTTTAGCAGCAGGTTGTGGAGAACCTTACGCCGAGGTACATGAGAGAGCTGCAATCAAACAAGAAACGCATTTCTCTCATGTACTCTGCCCAAAGTTGAAATGAACTTTAGTTAGCTCTAAACTACAGCAATTCATTAGCAATCAAGTCCACCATTCAATCAGCAACATTTTAACATGTAACTAGCCTATTCTTTCTACGTCACGGTACAGTGAACAAGTGGTACTCACTGACCGCGAGGGACGGCGATTATAATCGATTTACACCTGCAGGGTTACCCGAACAACCCGTCACGTACGCCCGTACTCGATGTTGCCTACAACAACCATCACGGACGCCGTACGCAACCACCTTTCGCCCGTCAGCCAAATATTGAACCGGTCCCATCGTCCCGAGCAAGAGGTCTCTGCACGCGCATCTCCGTGCCGCCAGCCGATTTACACCTCGAGCGCTCAACCTACCCTCTGAATGACGGGCAATGCCTCGATACCCAGCTACCCGAGTTACATCGGTTTCCCGGTTCCCATATAGCCGGTAGGTCTTCGGTACTGTTCTAGATTGTTCAACAGGCCCGCACACGGCTCGATCCTCAATTGACACAAGCGGAGCTACAGCACACATGCCCCAAAGTCCTGCTGCCCTTACCCTCCGCTCGGTCTCATTTTCTTGCCATGTGTTTCATGTGCTATCACTACCCGAGTCGAGTGCCTCAAGCCTATGCTCGCGAGTAGTTCCAACTACTCGACTTGTACCGAATCCTACTCTATCTTAGCATTGCAGTAGCTAACGGGGTTTGCAATCCTAAACCCAACCCATGGTTCTCTTGGCTATGCAGTGGGGCTTCCAAACAAGACTCTAATGCAAAGATTAGAGTAAACAAGTATGTGCTCAAAACAATAAACATTTGTAAAAAGGTTAATGCAAACCGGGGCTTGCCTTGCTGCTCTTGGTCGTAGGATAGCTGTTCCTCCTGAGTAACAAAGTCTAGGACTTCGGGTTCCTCCTCGACCTTAGCGACTACATGATAGAAGCAATACATGTATTAATTTAATGCATTTGTATTAAGTTTGAACTTGTGAAGCTTATTAGTCCCACTAGACAGACTCAATGACTCTGAAACTTTTACTGTGGCTTGGTTACAACCTAAATAGAGACTTGGTCAAGTTTTAGTTGCAGCAAAGCTCATTTGAGCCCTCCACAATTAATTATGTCCTTGACCTTAATTGGAACTCCTAGGGTGCTCTAAGGATTATCATGAAACAAACTATTACTTTCTGAAAACTAGATTTTCAGAGGTTTCTAATGAAGTTGGTCTCACTTAATTTGGAAGTTCCTAACTAAAGATATGAGCTAAACAATTTCAGAGAAAATCCTGAAAATGTTTCTGAACATTTTCTATTTTCTCTGGAACAGTTTCACTAATCACATCATTAGGTGGATTAAATGAGCTCCAATGGGTCTGAAATTTTTATGGTAGTTCAAGGATATTTTGGTGAACATCCTAGCAAAATTTCAGAATTTTCCTCCAAAGGATTCTCCAGTTAAAATTCCAAACACTTTAAACTTTGAGGAATTAATTCTGGAGAATTAAGGAATTTCATGAAGTGAAACTTCATTTGCTGAAAGTGCTCAGAGATCTGAATCCAGCAAAATTTGTTTCACTCGATTTGGAGCTTTGTAGCCAAAGTTATGAGGATTTGAAGTTTGGAAGAATTCTGAAAATCGGGGGAAAAGTTTAAATTCTCGGGGGCCCGTGGGGACACGTGTCGGGCGCGGAGGTGTCCGGCACACCGGAGCTCACAGGGTATTTGTGCGCCAGCACAGCCGATCTCCGGCCACACCCGATCCCGATTTAAATTCTTCAGCCGCTGACACGTGGGCCAGCCGGCTTCGTCTACCTCCCGCCGTTCTCTTGCGCCCGCGCCGCCGACCTTGCCCGAGCAGACTCGGGGCTCGCCGGCTCGTCGCTTCCGGACCTCCCATGGTCTGAAACTCGCCGCCAGGGGGTTGTCGATGTCGAGGAACACGTCGGTGGTGTCAGGTCGGGCTGGGGGTGACCGGAAATAGCTCTGCGACGTGCCGCGGCCTCGGTTGAGGTTCGGCGCCGTCGACCGTGGGTTCTAACCCACCAACACCTCGAACAAACGGTCCTACAGCATTGGTGTACCTCTAGGAAACTCGAAAAGGTGCCAAAAGGGTTCAGGGATGGTGGCAAGTCGGTCGGCACCGTGTGACCGATCGTGCCCGCCATGACCGCCCTCGATCGAGCTCGAAATT
Organism: Neostapfia colusana; assembly: GCA_030760725.1. NCBI lineage: Eukaryota > Viridiplantae > Streptophyta > Magnoliopsida > Poales > Poaceae > Neostapfia > Neostapfia colusana. The sequence goes on along the minus strand of JASWHV010000007.1, from coordinate 92,546,585 downwards.
CGTTACTCCTAGACAGTTTCACGCCACGGATGCAGAAAAGAACTTGAGGCCGGCTAGTCCAGTGTCGATGTGCAAGATTTGATAACCTCCGAAAGATCATAGAGCGAGAATTTAAAGAAACCGTACCGGAAGCTCGGTTTACGGTCGCCGGAGTAAAAACTGAGAATTTTCTGTGGATTCTTCACGGTTTGCTTCCAAACTTGGAGGAGAGCAGCACGGTGGTCGCGCGCTCCTGTTGCCTCCCTTGCTGGACCATGAAAACGCCTGTGGAACGCTGTCCACGGGCGCCTGACTCTCGGCTGAGGCTAGGTCGCCGCGGTGGCTATCGTTTTCGAGCACCGGAGGTCGGAGCTCGGGGTTTCTGGCGTTGGGGAGGTAGAGTGCGATCTCAGGTGACTTTCTAGCAGCTCGGGGAGGGATAAGGTGAGCTGGTTTCGCGGTTCTCCGATCGAGCAGAGAGGAGGCAGGATGGTGGCTCGGTGATCGCGGGAGAGGAGGAAATGATCGGTGCCTGCACCCGTGGAGCGCCTTAAGAGGGCCCTGGAACCGCCCTTGGGCTCGCGTGTGGGCGCGGGAAGCAGCTGGTGGTGCTGCTGCTCCTCGGTGGCGAGCGCAGCTGCTCCCGAGCGTGGAGTCGGCAGCTGCTCGGTGGAAGTTCCCACCGAGACACTGACTTTGGGTGCAAGTTTCTCCTTCTTCCCTATATGAAATGTGGGTCCCACCCGGGGTTTTAACCTCTGAAATTTACTCCTAATCACTGTTGTAAACAGTGAGCCCCATAAAACCCCTGGTGATTCAAATTATTCACCCATGAGCCATTTGAATTGATTAGAATTCAAATTGGGTTTGGTTTGAATGAATTTCAGCAAAAGTTCAGTTTTGAATTCAAATAAGTTTGAATTTGTCCCACTTAGCTCATGTCAAGATCAACTCCAAATGGAGTGAAAATTGGTGTGTGAGCTCACAAAAATGTGCTGAATAAGAATATGCCTCCCACTTTTGAATTCATGGGATAAAAACAGTTTGAATTTGAATGTGGTTTCAAACTGCCCTCTTTCTAGCTATACCCAAAATGACCTCAAAAAGGTTTTGAATTTGGGTGAAACTTGGCATGGACATCCTTAGCAATGTGTAGGAGTTTTTATATGTCCAGCCCACCTATATCACATGTGGGAAATACCACTTTTGCAATATGTGAGTTTGTTCTCTAATGAGCATGTTGATGGTGGTTATTTGCTCTTCATTTGTGTTCATCATATTTCCTCAAATGAGGTGTGTGGTGTGGTGATGAACACTTCAAATGTGTGCCAAAAACTGAGGCCCTTACATTCCTCCCCCCTTAAAAGAATCTCGTCCCGAGATTGTAAGGTGAAAATGAGAGAGAGGACGGTGGAAAATTACCAGATATGCGACGTGAAAAAGTCGGGATAGTTAGCGCGAAGAAATTCTTCGATCTCCCATGTCGCTTCGTCCATGGAGTGATTACTCCATAGAACCTTGTAGAACCACAACGTGCGGTTGCGTGTGGTTTGGGCCTTTTGATCAATAATCTGCACCGGTTCCTCTCGATAGGTGAGATCCGGTTGCAGTTCTTCAATGTCTTCCAGCAGAACAGTAGTTGATAGCTTAAGACACTTCCTCAGCTGGGAAATGTGAAAGACGTCGTGCACACCTGAAAGTGCTTCTGGTAATTTCAGCCGGTATGCCACTGATCCACATCTTTCGGTAATCTGGAATGGACCGATGAATCGGGGTGCCAACTTTCCTCTCACCCCAAATCTGTTTACGCCCTTCATTGGAGACACCCGTAGATATACGTGATCTCCATCTTCGAACTGTAATGGGCGCCTTCTCCGGTCCGCATACTGTTTCTGACGGGATTGAGCGGCTTTTAGATTCGCTTGAATCAGTCGAACCTTTTCTTCCGCGTTGTTGACGAGGTCAATCCCGAAGGTAACCCTTTCGCCAAACTCACACCAGTTTAATGGTGTGCGGCATTTCCGCCCGTATAGCGCCTCGTAGGGCGCCATCTTGATGCTGGCTTGGTACCCATTGTTGTACGAGAACTCGGCTAACGGCAAGTGATCATCCCAATTCTTGCCATGGTTGATAGCGCAAGCTCGTAGCATGTCTTCTAAAATTTGATTTACCCGCTCGGTTTGTTCATCCGTCTGCGGGTGGTATGCTGAACTACGGATCAGCTTCGTCCCCAAGGCAGCGTGCAGCTGCTCCCAAAAACGGGACACAAATAAAGTGCCCCGATCCGATATGATGGTACGGGGTACGCCGTACAAGCATAGGATCCGTGAGATGTACAGTTCAGCGTACTTCTTGGCGTTGTAGTTGGTGTTGACCGGGATGAAATGGGCAACTTTGGTGAGCCAATCAACGATCACCCACACAGAATCATGTTTCTGCAAGGTGGTGGGTAAACCGACGATGAAGTCCATGCTCACATCCTCCCACTTCCAGGCAGGAATGCCCAGTGGTTGCAGCAGTCCCGGTTTCCGCATATGGTCTGCCTTCACCCTTCGACATGTATCACACTCGGACACGTATTTTGCAGTCTCTCGCTTCATCCGTGTCCACCAAAACTTGCTTCTGAGTTCTTGGTACATCTTGTTGCTGCCGGGGTGAATAGAAAATTTTGATAAGTGAGCCTCATCAAAAAATTTCTTCCGTAACTCCGGGTTTCGGGGTACGACGATCCGGTCCTTGAACCATAGGACGCCGTCTCCGTCCTTCCGGAAACATTTCAACTCCCCACTGTCTACACGTCTCCGCAAATGTGACATGCCCTTGTCATTCTTCTGGGCTGCCGCTATCTCTTCACGGATGGTGGGGATCAAAGCTAGGTTGTAGGGAGCTCCGTGTGGAATCACATGTAGTGGTGGTTCGCTCTCTTCCAACGGTGTGATGGTCAAATTGTTGACGTGTGACTTGCGGCTCAGCGCATCCGCCACTACGTTTGCCTTACCCGGATGATAATGGATCTCTATTTCATAATCCTTTATCAATTCTAACCATCTTCGTTGCCTCATGTTCAGCTCCTTCTGAGTGAATATGTACTTGAGGCTTTTATGGTCGGTATATAAATGTACGAGGTTACCGAGTAGGTAGTGCCTCCACATCTTCAGTGCAAGTACCACGGCAGCAAGCTCCAAGTCGTGAGTTGGATAGTTTTGCTCATGGTTTCTAAGCTGCCGTGACCCATACGCGACCACTCTTCGGTCTTGCATCAGCACACATCCGAGCCCAATGCCGGATGCATCGCAGTACACATCGAACGGTTTTGTTGTGTCTGGCTGCGCCAAAACCGGTGCTGATGTCAGGTGCTTGACTAAAGCCTTGAATGCTGCTTCACATGTTGGACTCCAAACATATTTGGTAGCCTTCTTCAGCAGCCCTGTCATTGGCTTGGCAATCTTCGCGAAGTTCGGAATGAACCTCCGATAATATCCCGCGAGTCCGAGGAAACTCCGTACCTCGTGAACAGTTCTCGGGGATTTCCAATTCAGCACTTGAGTGATCTTGCTTGGGTCCACAGCGATACCCTCCGCTGAGATGATATGCCCAAGAAAAGGCACTTGCGATATCCAAAACTCGCATTTGCTGAATTTTGCGTATAACTTGTGGTCCCGCAGCCGTTGCAAGACTATACGCAGATGTTTCTTGTGATCTTCCTCCGACTTGGAATATACCAGGATGTCGTCGATGAAGACCACGACAAACTTGTCCAGCTCCGGCATGAATACCGAGTTCATCAAGTACACGAAATGAGCTGGAGCATTGGTGAGGCCGAAGGACATGACCAGGTACTCATAAAGTCCGTACCTCGTCGAGAAAGCCGTCTTCGGAATGTCCTCAGCCCTTATCTTAATCTGATGGTACCCGGATCTTAAGTCCATTTTGGAAAAGATCTTTGCTTCGACCAACTGATCAAACAACATGTCGATCCGTGGCAACGGGTACTTGTTCTTGATGGTTACGACATTTAATGGACGATAGTTCACGCAAAGCCGCAACGTCTCATCCTTCTTCTTGACAAATAATGCCGAACAGCCCCATGGCGAGGAGCTCGGCCTAATAAAACCCTTCTCAAGAAGGTCCGTGAGCTGAGTCTTCAGTTCAGCCAACTCCTTGGGCGCCATCTTGTACGGCCTTCGGGATATTGGCATGGTTCCCAGTGCAAGTTCAATCTTGAACTCCACCTCCCTATCGGGTGGCATTCCCGGCAAATCATCCGGGAATACGTCAGGGAACTCTCGGACCACTGGAATATCTTCCAATCTGATGGTTGTGGCTTGATAGACACTTGGAAGTTTTATTTCTGGACTGTACAGAAATAATGAGTGAGAACCGTGCACCTCTGCGTTTAAGTGCACGACTCGAAGGACGGTGTCTAGAACAGCGCCGTGGCGGGTTAACCACGACATCGCTAGTATGACATCGACCTTCTGTCCCTCTAAGATAATGAGAGACGTGGGGTACACTCTACCCGCTAAGCATAATGGTGCTTTGGAAACCATTACGCTTGCTGAAATCTTCCCACCCGGTGAACAAATTAAATATGGACTATCGGTGGGTAGTATTGGCAATCTGTGTTTAGCAATGAAAGCTTGGCTAATAAAATTATGCGTGGCGCCTGAATCAAACAGTACTATAGCGGGATGCTGGTGGAGTTGGAACATACCCGCTAGGATTGGCTCGCCCTACGGCACGTCCTCTATGGCAAGCTGGTAGACGGTGCCGGGCCTAGGGTTTGCCCCCCGCGCATTAGTAGGGTTCCGGGGTTGATTCCTCCCCGGAAACTGTGGTGCCACTCCGCCGCCTTGCCTCTCTGGGCAACTGCTCGTGAAGTGTCCTGGACGACCACACTTGTAACATGTGGCCGCTGCTGGTGTAGAGCTCGGGGGACGAAAGCCCGGCATGCGCTGCTGAGGTGCATATGCACGCAGCATCGTCCGCTGCTGCTGTTGTTGTTGCGGTGGTGGTACTGGCAGTGCCGGCCTGAATGCCGGTGAAGAGTACGGCCGACTGCGGAACAGCATCGACCGCTGTGGTGGTTGCCAGCATGGACCTGATGGTGGGCGATTCACCATCCGAAACTTCTGAGAAGGACCGCCTCCTTCTCCGCTGCTCTGCGGCGCACTTCGCTTTCGTTCCGCCGCCGCCAACTCCTTGCCGGAGTCCTCCTGAACAATCGCAGCATCAATGATGTCGTTGAGGCTGCCGCGATTGAACATCGCCAACTTGTCCTTCAGGAGCGGGTTAAGCCCCTGGTAAAAATGGTCCCGCCGCTTCTCGTCCGTATCTGCGTGATACGATGCGTAGAGCGCGAGATCGTTGAACGCTCTGGAGTATTCCAGCGTGTTCCGGCTCCCTTGTTGCAGGTGTAAGAACTCCTGCGTCTTCCTCTTCATCAGACCTAGCGGTATATGATAGGCCATGAAGGCCGTCCGAAACTCCGTCCAGGTCATCACTCGGTCGGTGGGCTGTGAAGCACAGAAGTTGGCCCACCACGCGCTCGCGGATCCTTGGAGCTGCTGGACCGCGAACTGGGTCTTGCGCTGCTCGCTTATCTGGAGCAGCCCGAACTTCATCTCTATCGCGCGGAGCCAGTTGTCCGCGTCAAGAGGTTCATCCGCCCTTGAAAATACCGGGGGATGAGTCGCCAGGAAGTCGGAGTAGGAGCTCTGTTGACGCTCCTCACAGTCTTGACGTCTCTCTGGGCGAGACGTATTCGCAATTAGAGTTTGCAGCAACTCCGTGTGCTGCTGATGTGAACCCGCCATTGCCGCGACGATGTCGGCCAATGTAACCGTTGGCAGTGGCGGTGGCGGTGTTTGCTGTTGCTGTTGCTGCTGCTGCGGTCCCGAGGAGTCCTCGGGAGGCTGTTGGGAGGTCTCTCCCCCTTGGCTAGTACCCCCAACATCAGGGTTGGCACGAGTACGCGTCATTCTGAAATTCCAAAACAGCAGCAATTAGCACATGTCTTACTTAAACTTCCATAAGAAATAGTAGGTATTGAAGTGACACATGATTAATTTGCACAACATTCACATATATTGATAAAGCATAAACTTTATACAAGATACATTATTCTTGGGTCTCTGAGAAGTCGTGCTCATGTCGTCGCTACCTATACATACGCTACTGTCTATACGACATGTCACCGATTACAAAAGTTGGGTTACACTACCCTAGCTGCCCTACTTGGCAACCGGGTGGCGTAGGTCCTGCAGGGACTTTGACATGGATCGTCCACGTTTTGTTCCCCTCTTCGCCTTCTTCCTTGGCGAAGTACTGCGGCATCTGGTTGTACCCGAAATATTGGAGCATTTGGCACAATGCTTCCGGGTAGCCGCTACGGTGAGAACAGTGGGACATTACCCACCCGTTCTCCAACTGTTTATTTGCTGTCATCTGTAAAAATATATTTGAGAAATGTCAAATATTTATTTAAACAGTAAACCACTGAGTTATAACATAAGACATGTCATTGAACCCATAAAACTTGGAAACATAGTTCAAATTTTAAACAAATTTGACTGCTGATCAGCTGTTCCCATGACAGCCCTGACCAGATTCCATTTCAACCTGATTTAGGCCATGTTAAAAGAAAAACTAGTTCTTGAGCTCCACATCAAAGTTAAAGCTAACTTTAATAGCTTTCCAGAAAGTATTTGCTTGTCCTAATATATATCCGGGTTCAAAAGTTATGAGATGTCAAAGTTAACAGAATTTCTGGAGAAAATTGGACAGCACCTCCCTGCTTTAGGTACTGATTTAATCCAAGAATTCCAGTTAATTCTGTTCCTAATCTGACAAAACTTTCTGTTACAAAGTTGTAACACATCTCATAAGCTTTCCAGAACTACCTCATTTTCCATTTTTAGATTTTTATGCAGGATGTTATGCTTAATTTACAGAGAGTCTACAGAGAGTCTTTACTCTGTCCAGTTTTCTGGACAGTTTCAACTCTACTGCATTTTTCGAGTGGTTAAGGGATGAAACATCTCTGGACCTCAACATACGAGTTGTAAAGCTCTTCCAAAGCTTTCCAGAAATGTATCATATGACCCCAACCTCGAAAGAACTCAACCTCTAACCTCTGATCAACTTCAGCCTTGATTCAGCTGAAAACAGAGTGCTCTGTCCTTAACAACATATAAGTTGAAAACTTGTTAACTTTGAATATCTTATTCAAGGGAAGGAATTACATCAAGTTTTAATACTTTAGATCAAAACCTTCAAGTTTTAAATGAATTTGTTCATTTAGTGGGGTGTGACGTTGATGCGTCACCAGATTATGTCGGTACTACGTCCTCACAAAGAAGAACCTATACCGGACTTAGTCGGCTTCGTTAATTCAGTGGCACTAAACGTCACTCGCACATGGATGCTACACGTATACCGTTTCGTGGTCAGGCTACCTGCAGAAACTCAAACAATCATCAGACTCGGCTGCACACCGAGCCCGGAATCCATACAGTTCGTACAACCGGCCATCATCACTCGCCCGGATGTTCTCAAGACAACCACGCCTTGAGCTACGTGTTCACGTTTCAGACCACGTGAAGGGGTCTCCCAAGTTGCACCACGCACGCCAGGGACAGACGTTGCTCGAATACCCCAAACGACATGAAGAGTCGTAGAGGATATCAAATCGGGTCGGGTTACCTGCCACCGGTGGGGCTCCACCCTTCAGCTTGTGCGCACTGGTGGACAGCGCTTACGTGCACCCCCCAAGACATGAACGTCCCGAGATGCACGATTTTCTGACATAATCAAATAGGTTAATATGCCACTTTCTATATGCTAATAACATCCTTATACGGGCTACTAACTTGTTCCTCACTGGATTTTTGAAAAAGATGACCTTTGTAGTGCGTTAAACCTCAAGCGAGCTCTGATACCACGCTGACACGACCCCAACGGTCTTGTCGAGCCAGGATCACGCTGAGTGGTGCTGCGTTGCACAGCACCGTATAACACACGTCAAAGGTACAAAGCGGAAGCGAAATTTTATTACATAAACAAGTTTATGAACATGTTTACAAGAAAATAAGTTCAGTCTACACTCACGGGCGTAGACTAAGCATCAAGTGCACGTTCAGCCCTTGAACGTGTCCTTGCTGGCACACACACACACTAACTCTGCGGCGTGCACGACTCCCACTCGACGAGGTTCCCTTCCTTGGGTTCCGTCTCCTCTTCGGGAGTCCCTTCCTCATAGAACCCTGCAAAAGCATCAAACACAAGCAGTGAGGACAAAGGCTCAGCATGTCTGACCCGTCTCACCTAAACATGGAACTTCTAAATGAGGGGTGATGGGTTACATGAGGTAAAAATCATTTGCAAGGACTCGCCTAATTAGTAGAGCCTTACTTTCAAGTTTTAGCAGCAGGTTGTGGAGAACCTTACGCCGAGGTACATGAGAGAGACGCAATCAAACAAGAAACGCATTTCTCTCATGTACTCTGCCCAAAGTTGAAATGAACTTTAGTTAGCTCTAAACTACAGCAATTCGTTAGCAATCAAGTCCATCTTGAAATCAGCAACATTTTAACATGTAACTAGCCTATTCTTTCTATGTCACGGTACCGTGAACAAGTGGTACTCACTGACCGCGAGGGACGGCGATTATAATCGATTTACACCTGCAGGGTTACCTGAACAACCCGTCACGTACGCCCATACTCGATGTTGCCTACAACAACCATCACGGACGCCGTACGCAACATCCTTTCGCCCGTCAGCCAAATATTGAACCGGTCCCATCGTCCCGAGCAAGAGGTCTCTGCACGCGCATCTCCGTGCCGCCAGCCGATTTACACCTCGAGCTCTCAACCTACCCTCTGAACGATGGGCAATGCCTCAATACCCAGCTACCCGAGTTACATCGGTTTCCTGGTTCCCATATAGCCGGTAGGTTTTTGGTACTGTTCTAGCTTGTTCAACAGGCCCGCACACGGCTCGGTCCTCAATCGACACAAGCGGAGCTACAGCACACAGGCCCCAAAGTCCTGCTGCCCTTACCCTCCGCTCGGTCTCATTTTCTTGCCATGTGTTTCATGTGCTATCACTACCCGAGTCGAGTGCCTCTAGCTTATGAAACAAACTATGACTTTCTGAAAACTAGATTTTCAGAGGGTTCTAATGGAGTTGGTCTCACTTAATTTGGAAGTTCCTAACTAAAGATATGAGCTAAACAATTTCAGAGAAAATCCTGAAAATGTTTCTGAACATTTTCTATTTTCTCTGGAACAGTTTCACTAATCACATCATTAGGTGGATTAAATGAGCTCCAATGGGTCTGAAATTTTTATGGTAGTTCAAGGACATTTTGCTGAACATCCTAGCAAAATTTCAGAATTTTCCTCCAAAGGATTCTCCAGTTAAAATTCCAAACATTTTAAATTTGAGGAATTAATTCTGGAGAATTAAGGAATTTCATGAAGTGAAACTTGATTTGCTGGAAAGTGCTCAGAGAGCTGAATCCAGCAAAATTTGGTTCACTCGATTTGGAGCTTTCTAGCCAAAGTTATGAGGAATTGAAGTTTGGAAGAATTCTGAAAATCGGGGGAAAAGTTTAAATTCTCGGGGGCCCGTGGGGACACGTGTTGGGCGCGGAGGTGTCCGGCACACCGGAGCTCACAGGGTATTTGCGCGCCAGCACAGCCGATCCCCGGCCAGGGGCACGTGATCACGTTGAGGGCGCGGTCAGGACCGACCTCGGGGCGCCAGCGCGTGGAGACCGGCAGCAGGAGCTGGCGCCGGCAAGCTGCTCGGTGGCGCTCGTGACCTGTTCGGGAGATTTTCCCACGAGGTTGTGACTTAGGGTGTAAGGCAACCCTCTTAGCTCTATGACATGTGGGTCCCACTCCATATTTCCTCCCAAATATCTTCCCAAGCTGATCCTCTCAATCCCCCTAATGCTGAGTTTAAAAAGGGTAGCTAGAATTTGAGCTCTTCCAATTAAGTTTGAATTTGCTTGCCAAATTTGAATTTGGTTGAAGTTTTCAAGTTCTTCTTTTTAACTCTCTTTTGAGCCCACCCTACAAATAGAAAGTTGGTGATCAAACTCCTCTCTATAATTCCAACTATATGGCTGCACTTTTAATCAAAGTCCTTGGCCACCCCATGTGTGAACTTTGAATTTCAAATCTGAACTTTAAACTTACATGCAAAGAGGTATTTAACTCCTTATTGGTTCAACACTTTTAAAATAAAAAGGTGAGCCTCATTTTGGATGGTCATTCATGTATTACTTTGCATGAAGAAAAGTTTTAGCAAGTCCCATTTTTCATGTCTTTGCCACACATATGAACTCAAACCTTGATTTTTATTCATGCACATTTTTGGGACTTTTACAATAATTATCTAACTTTAGTCACCTGCAAAACCAAGGCAAGCTCCGGTTTGCATTTAAGTTATTTATAAAGTTTTTACTTTGTTCACAATTATGGTTGAGAGTTTGTATGTGCATTAGGTCAAGGATGCTTTATACTCCAAATGCATGACCAAATGAACCCTAGAGCCGAGGGTAGAATATAGTTTCCCGCTGTAGAAGGTTGTCATGCTAAATAGGTTCTGACATCCGGTAGAAGTCGAGTAGTTGGAATCTACTCGCGAGCTATAGTCGGGATTACATGGGTGTCGTTGAAAAAGGCAAACTAAAGTTTATATTTATAAAGATGAGACCAGGCAGGAGGGTTAGGCAGCAACGAGATGAGGTAGTGGTCGAGTAGCTCTGCCTGTGTCGGTTAAGGACCAATGCATGTGCCGCATCCATGAGCAAGTATTGAGTTGTGAACCGGATACTTACTTCTATATGGGACCCAGGAAACCGATGTACCAGGTTAACTGGATTGTAGAGGCATACCACATTGTCTTGTTAGACCTATGGGCCCGAGACGACACGACCTGTTCTACAGTCGAGTGTCTTGCGAAAGGTTGCCACATACGACGTAATGAAGGACGCCAGATTTGGGTCTTCATAGGCAGGCGTATGTGTCGAGCTATCCGGACGGTGTTTGATTCGAATCACCGCCCCTCGCGGTTATTGAGTACCGCTTGCTCACATGTTGTAATGTAGTAATCAAGTTGTGTGGAAACAGTTTGCAAGTTTAAATTGCTGCTATGATAATTGGAATCGCATGAAAACCATGTATGAAGTAGTGATAGAGCAAATTAAAGGTATTTTCCACCTTGGGACATGTAACATTGGAATGAAGCATTTCTTGTTTGATTGTGGAGTTCCAATGTTGTTGGGCGCATGGTCTCTACTATGATGGCTAAAATCTGAAAGTTAAGGATGAACTCGTAGGCGAGTCTTTTTGCAACTTACATGTTTAGGTCTTAAGTTACTTTCATGTAGAGTTGCATGCCTTAGGAGAGACGGTTAAGTCTTGCTGAGCCTTTGTGCTCACTCTTGTTATATGTGTGGTTTTGCAGCTTAATATCGACACATATAAAGAAGGTTGTCCGGTGAGACTTGGAGACTTCCGAGTCATGTTACACATGGAGAACCTAGCTGCTGCCATGTCTTCGTGTTGCTAGCGAGAGGAGTCCACAGGCTGGATCTCTTCTCGGGTGCTCATTAGTTATTCGACGTGAGCTGTTTATAGACTTCCGCTGTAGCTATTTTATGTAAATTATTTGCAAAGAACATTTGTAAGCTTCCACTTTTGATTTATGTAATACAGTTTTCCTTATATGTGTGCTGTTGGGTGCCGCATAACACGGCACCACCCAATGCGATTCCCGGGCGAGTGGCACGGCCCTATGATACGGGTCGGGGTCCCCCACAGCGTATTATTGTGTGATATCCTGGCTCCCGGCTTAATAGGATTGATAGAGTACTGTCACACCCGGTTTTTCTGAAGAACAACCAAGTGAATATCACATGTATGCCAGGATCATTTTCTCATACATGTGATGACAAATAGTGAAGCATCATTTATTACAAGCCAGGTGTCGAATATAAATAAGTCTTACATCGCAAATGTCTCAATGGACACTAATGCTTCATCACAAGTAAATAAACTAGCAGCGGAATATCATTCTTTAGGGCTCCATCACAGGCGTTGCCCGGGGGTCTTCATGAACCTAAAAACCTTCCTCGGGTCCAAAATCTTGGTCATTATACACCACCTCATTATCTTGACCTGAGCAACAATATAAACCAACAAATATGCAAGGTTGAGTACCAATGGTACTCAGCAAGTGTGGGAAAATTATATCATGCATGGCTAGAACAAGGAGAGGTTGAACTCGTGGTTAAAGCACTACGCAAATAATACCTATCACCTTAGCTTATTAAGCACCTACATTACTACACAGGTGAAATGGTCCTAATCTCCCAACCCATTATCATAATCCAATAATCATAACATCATTTCCAATGTTAAGCTCCCCGCTTAACCTCCAAAACCATCAATCCTCTAATCATGAATAAGTCCAGGCCGCTCTTAACCGTGAGCACGGCTGTCAAGACAGTTTTGACTCTGCAGAGTTTGTACCACTGTACCCACAAGTAGTGATTTCATCCCCCGTTACCGGGTGGACTAAAAGAACCTCCATTATGCCAGTGGCTACGATCCACATTCACACTTCCCAGGTGTGCGGCCAGGAGATCACTACGAAGCCTTTACAAAGGGATTCCCGACGAGCGTGGGCCCACTGAGGTTTCACCCCTAACAGCATACAAGAGGCTCCAACCCCACTGCAGTGGCCCCCTCTTGAGCCTTGCGGTTCATATGGTAGTCCAGCTGACACCTACTCCCCGCACCATCCAACACACCCATACTACGCCGGGGATACACCTAATTAATTGGCCAAGCTGCCCCATCTCAGCATGTGGTTGGCACTATAAAGCCGGGTTACATGCTCCATGAACCGGTCCTTAGGATCCAGGCAAGTACTAAACACAAACCCAAGTCTCGTGCACCCAGCACACAACCAAAACATCCAACTTGCCTTGATCCCTACCTCTACATAACTCACAATGTCTCATTCAAGAGTATGGTAATATAAACTGATGATCTCATTTCCCAAATATCCTATTCTAATGATGGCTAAGCAAATGCATGTAATTAAATGACATGACAAAATAAATCCCAACCCAAGCTACAAGGAAAACAAGGTAATGCAATTCTAGGGAAACTTTCCTAGCATGGGTTTCATATTTCATTTGACAATGCAAATAATTCTATCTACACATCCTAGCATGGGATCAAAGTGGTCAAGGACACTTGCCTCCTTCTTGCTGCTCTTGAAATGGGTAGTCCTGATCTTGGAAAGGGTTAACTTGCTCTTGAACAGGTTCTACTTCATACCATCACACATAGCAAAAGAAAAACAACAATCATAAGACATAGTTCACACTTCTACTTCATACAAACCACACATTCATATTTATGAAATTCATTCACCATTATATGTGTTGTGGTTACTTTATGTGTGTTGAGTTGTGGCTTGCATGCACTTTTAACCATGTGTATATGATTCCTACTTTTGTGCCCACCTTTATACTTACATACTATTTATATGGGTTTCCAATAAATTTCTTATATTCAACTACATCACCTTTTTACTACCAAGAATAAAGTATTATTCTTCCCCTTATGTGCCTTCATAATTTCTACCAACCCTAAACTGAATTCTTTGTATTTTAGAAACTCCATTTATCATTTACTAGTTGCTGTATTTTCAGATTTATATTCCTATGCATAATTGTGTATTTTATTATGAAATTAGTAATACACATCATCTAAACAGTATAGGTTTTGGTCCTAAATAATTGAATAACATATTTTGACCTTGGCCTCCGATGTAAACTATTTCATAATTATTTTCCCTATTTTTTCTATAGCTATTCTTTACTTAAAAATGTGTCCCTATACTAAATAATGTGATTAATAAATGAAACAGATTCATTTCAGCCCAAAATATATTTTTATCTCACTCCAAAGTTTTCTAAGTACTGAGAAAGTTTTTAATTAATTTTGACAATTATGTTTGTCCCACTTTTTAATTTTTAAACACTAGTTACATATTCAATTTTCTAAATTAATTACTAAACAGGGTTAAAATAATGAACTCACCTCATTACAGGGTCTATAATATTATTTTCATAATTTCCAGGGGTCTAGCTACACTTATTAGAGGTGTTTTTCCTAATTTCTATTAAGTCCAGGGGCTAAAACTGATTTTTAAATGAATTTACATGATTTTCTGGAGTTCCAGGGGCTAGATCTGAAGTTTCCGGGGCTAGCTCTCAATTCCAGAGAACCCCAGGGGGTAGCACGTAAGAATTCCAGTCTTTATAACGCGGGGCTGACGTGGACCGCCCGATTTTAAACCGACGGCTGAGATTATAACATCGAACCGGTACGTGAGGATTTAAAGTCTACCGTGCGATTTAAAATAAACGGCGCACAAGCGGCCACGTCGCTCCGATCGAGTGCGGGCGGCGCTGCCGGCGGCGCACGGCGGCGGGAAGCGGTGATCTCGCCGGAAAGTTTCGGATCCTCGAGAATTCTGCCTAAAACTGTGATCTTATGGCATAGATCGGTAGAGGGGAGGTCAGGGATCTCACCTCGGGGTTTTCTCGAGCTCGGGGGTCCTGGAAAGTGATCGGCGGCGAGGTCCGAGACAAAACCAAGGCGAAGCTCGTCGGCGCTGGATTTACACCGTAAGTCTCCGAGTTTTCTGCACCTGCAAAGCTCCCCGGAGGCGGTGGATCAAGACCAGCGAGTTAGATCAGAGTTTCCGAGCTTAGATCGGCCAGAATTCACCGGCGAAGTCTCGGTGCTCACCGGAGTAAAAATCGGCGATCGCGTGGGAAAAACCGATCGGGGCTGGGGTTTTTATAGCCGGGGGAGGGCGGTGGGTCTGTTGCGATCGAGTTTGAGTTGTTTGGGACCAGAATTCGGCTGCGGGACGCGGAAATCCGGTCGGTTGCGATCGCGCGCGCGGGAGAGAGTCCGGGGTCGCGGGGTTAGGGATGACAGGTGGGTCCCACCCGTCTGTGAGAGACAGCGCGGCGCGCGCGGGGGCGGGCTGGCGCGGGGAAACTGGGCCGGCTGGCGGGTTTCGGCCCACTGGCCGGTTTTTTCCCGTTTTCTCTTTTTCTTTTTCCATTTCTTTTCTGTTTTGAGTTTAATTTGAATTCCAGTTTGAATTTGAATTTTTGCAAAACATGCAACACGTCCAAAAATTTTTAAATTCCCCTCTGAACATGGTTTAGAGTTTTAAATCAAAATTTGGGGTGTTACAGCTCTACCCCCCTTAAAAGAAATCTCGTCCTCGAGATTGGTGTTTCTAAGAAAACAATTCCGGAAATTGTGCCTTGAGCTCATCTTCCCGTTCCCAGGTAGCTTCCTCTTCTGAGTGATGCTTCCACTGCACCTTGCACATCCGGATTCTCTTGTTTCTGGTGAGGCGTTCCATTGTCTCCAAAATCTTGTATGGTTGCTCGGCATAAGACAAATCCTCAGCTACATCCACTTCATTCATGGGTAACACCTCTTCAGGCGTCCTCAGACATTTCTTGAGTTGTGACACATGAAATACATCGTGCACGTCCGATAGATGAACCGGTAACTCTAGTTGGTACGCCACTTCACCTTTTCTTTCCAAAACTTGAAAGGGTCCGATGTATCGAGGTGACAACTTCCCTTTCACCTTGAACCGACGAAGTCCTCTGATAGGGGACACCTTGAGATAAACATAGTCTCCCACGTTGAAAACGAGCTCTCTTCTTCGTACATCAGCATAACTCTTCTGGCGTGTTTGTGCTATCCTCAAGTTGTTGCGAATCTCTCTCACTTTTGCCTCGGCTTCTTGTAGCACTTCTGGACCAAACACTTTACTTTCTCCTGTTTGGTTCCAAAATAGAGGAGTTCTGCACTTCCTTCCATACAAAGCTTCAAACGGTGACATCTTCATACTAGCTTGATAGCTGTTGTTATAGGAAAACTCCGCATACGGTAAGTTCTTGTCCCAACTCCTATTGTTTTTGAGTGCACATGCCCTTAACATATCTTCAAGGATCTGATTGGTTCTCTCCGTCTGCCCGTCAGTTTGGGGATGATAGGCAGAGCTGAAATTCAGATGGGTTCCCATGGTTTCATGCAACTTCTGCCAAAACCTCGAGGTGAACTGTGTCCCTCGGTCCGACACTATCTTCTTTGGCACTCCATGGTAACATACAATCCTTGACATGTACAATTCTGCCAATTTGGATCCGCTGTAGCTTTCTTTCACAGGGATGAAATGAGCTACCTTGGTTAGCCTATCAATAATGACCCATATTGAATCATACCCGGATTGGGTCCTAGGCAATCCCACGACAAAATCCATGCTGATTTCTTCCCACTTCCATTCAGGTACTTTGAGTGGTTGCAATAATCCCGCGGGTCGTTGATGTTCTGCTTTCACCAACTGACATGTGTCACATAGGGCAACATGTTCCGCGACATCTCGCTTCATGCCATACCACCAATACCTGCTCTTGAGATCCTGGTACATCTTCGTACTCCCAGGATGAATGGAATAGTCGGAATCGTGAGCCTCCTTCAAAATTAATTCACGGATCTCTTTTACTTCTGGCACACAGATCCTTTTCCCGTGCCACACCGTTCCCTGTTCATCCTCTCTAAAACCAGGAGCTTTATTTTCCTTAATGAGCTGTCTGATCTCTTGTATCTTCTCATCATTCTTTTGGCCCTCGCGTATGTCTTGCTCGAGTGTGGAGTCCACTTCCATGGCGATGGCTTCACCACTATTTACTAGACATAGATTGAGTCTTATAACCTCGTCCTTCAATTCTGCAGGCATGTCCTTCAAACTCAACTTATTGACCTGCACTTTCCGACTCAAAGCATCGGCCACGACGTTTGCTTTCCTAGGATGATAGTTGATGCCCACATCAAAGTCATTGATTAGCTCTAACCATCTCCTTTGTCGGAGATTGAGATCTGGCTGTGTGAATATGTACTTCAAACTCTTATGATACGTATATATCTCTGTCCTCTTCCCCATCAAATAGTGCCGCCAAATTTTCAATGCGTGTACCACTGCAGCTAGTTCTAGGTCATGTGTAGGATAGTTCTTCTCGTGCTTCCGAAGGTGCCGGGATGCATATGCCGCGACATGTCCTTCTTGCATGAGAACACATCCCAACCCATTTCCAGAGGCATCGCAGTACACTGTGAAATTCTTCTGCATATCTGGCATAACCAACACTGGGGCTGTTGTCAATCTCTTCTTTAGCTCCTGAAAGCTCGTATCGCACTGTGGCGTCCAGGTGAATGTGATTCCCTTCTCCAACAGTTTGGTGAGAGGTCTCGAGATCTTGGAGAATCCCTCAATAAACCATCGATAGTATCCAGCCTATCCCAAAAAGCTTCGAACTTCCCCGACATTTTCAGGGGTTTTCCACTTCTGGATATCCTCGATTTTGGCGGGATCTACGGAGATTCCTCCCTCCGAGATTATATGTCCTAAAAAGGGAACTCTCTTCAGCCAAAACTCACACTTGCTCAACTTGGCATATAGTTGGTGTTCTCTCAGCCTCTGTAACACCAACCTTAGATGTTCCTCATGTTCTTCTTCATTTTTGGAGAAGACGAGAATATCATCTATGAAAACCACCACAAATTTGTCCAGATATTCCATGAATACCGTGTTCATGAGGTACATGAAATATGCCGGGGCATTGGTTAGCCCAAAAGGCATGACAGTGTATTCATACAGTCCGTACCGAGATACGAAAGCTGTCTTGGGAATATCTGATTGCCTTATCTTGAGTTGGTGGTACCCCGACCTGAGATCAATTTTCGAGAACACACAAGCTCCCCTCAACTGATCAAACAAGTCTTCAATGCGGGGTAATGGGTACTTGTTTTTGATGGTTACCTCATTCAAGGCACGGTAATCCACGCATAACCTTTGGGTTCCGTCTTTCTTGGGCACAAATATCACCGGAGCTCCCCATGGTGAGGAACTAGGGCGAATATACCCCTTCTCCGTCAATTCTCTCAAATGATCCTTTAGCTCTTCTAGCTGCTTGGAGTCCATTCGATAAGGTCTCTTGTATATCGGGGCTGTTCCCGGTACTAGCTCAATTGCGAATTCCACGTCACGGTCGGGAGGCATACCTGGCAATTCCTCCGGAAAAACATCTGGATATTCCCTGATAGTCCTGATTTCCTCAACTTTCACCTCCACTTGATTTAATTTAATGTCCCTCCTAGGCTCGTGTATCGTTATGAACTTTACTCTTGTGCCATTGGGGTGAGTTAGTTCCACCGTTCTGGTCGAACAATGGATGATTCCTTTATGTTTGGTCAACCAATCCATACCCAAAATAATATCTATCCCTTGTGAATCTATCACTATGAGGTTAGCAGTAAATACTACCCCATTAATGTCTAGGCTCACTTTGGGACACACTTGTCTTGTCCTTATTTCTCCACCTGGAGAGTTTACGGCTAGCATATGGTTCATTTGTGTGGTTGCTAGGTCATGCTTCTTAACAAACCCTTGAGCAATGAACGAGTGGGTAGCACCAGAATCAAACAGCAGAGTTGCAAGGTGTAAATTGGCAGGAAACTTACCAACTACCACGTCAGGTGCCTCTTGTACTTCCTCCATAGTGACGTGGTTCACCCGTCCTCTCACTACATTCTGCTGTTGTGGCGGCGCAGGCTTCTTCTTTGGGCATTTATGGGCGTAGTGCCCCACTTCACCACAGCTGAAACATTGCACCCCAATCTTAGATGCCTGGCCCTTGTTGTCTTGGGGTTGGTTTGGGGGTCCTTGCACTGCTGGTTGAGGTGGATATGAGGGGCGAGGCTGCTGCACAAACTGACGTTGCGGCTGTGCTGGTGCTGCGGGAGGCCTGTAGTTTGGGTTGTACCCTCTTGGTGCTGAATAGGGTACCGCAGCACGGTTTGTCTGCCCCGTAGGTTGCTGCATCATACGTGGGCGGGTGTTGCTCCCTGAGGCCTGATGTGACCACCCCGCCTTCCTCTTATTCTCATTTTCCAGGGCCTTTAGCTTCCTTTCCACCACAAATGCTCTGTCCACCATCTTTTGAAAGCTTTCATACTCATTGGAGGACATTGCACACTGCATCTCTGCGGTAAGTCCTTCCACGAAACAATCTTGTTTCTGCTCATCAGTCTCTATGTCTCGTGGGGCATAACGGGATAGCTGAGTAAATTTAGTGAGGTATTCCCTCACAGTCATGTTTCCCTGCTGGAGTCCCAAAAATTCCTTCCTCTTGTTTTTGAGTTCACCTCTTGGGATGTAATGGTTGCGGAAGCTACGCTTGAACTCTTCCCATGTGATGTTCTCAGGGTCATGATGGGCGGCCACGTAGGCGGTCCACCAATCAGCAGCAGGTCCATGCAATTGATGAGAGGCAAACAGCACCCTCTCATACCCTTGGCATTGTATTATCCTCATCTTACTTTCAATGGTCTTCAGCCAATCATCTGCCTCCAGAGGTTCAGCAGCACTTGCAAACTTTGGAGGTTGAGTTCCTAGAAACTCACTCAACCTTGGTTGGCGTGGTGCAGCTTGTGGAGGTGGAACTTGATGCAAGTTGGCCACCACTTGAGTCAAGTTCTGGATAAGCTGATTTTGATTCTCCAGCATTTGGTGGAGAGGATCAACTTCTTCACGGCGACCACCCCTGTCCTGTCCTCCAGAAAGATGAGGGTTGCATGCCTCATCATTGTTGTTGGCGGGGTTGGCAGCACGTCCTTTTCCTCTTCCGGCCATCTGGCAGAATCAACAAATGTTAATTTGATACCATTTAGTATCATCTTACTACTTTCATTTGTTGGTACTTTGAGATGTTGAGGCTTTGTTAAAATTTTACGAGGGTTCATATCTCACACCAAATAAATGCACTATTATTTCCTGTGGGTTCACACACCAAAGCAAAACAATCTGAAGACGAGGCTGTGGACAATTGCTCATGGCTTCCACAACTCACGTCACACACCAAGCATCATCACACCATTAACTACGTAACGACTCGACTACTCGACCTCTTGCTAGCTAGGAGAAAGACTCTACACTACTCGTCCTCTTGAGCTGGCTCCTCGGGATCTTCCTCCTCATTTCGGCTACCTTCTGACTCTGCTTTGGGTGGGGAGGCTGCTGGTGGAGAAGTGCGACGACGCCTGATCGCTCGGCGATCCGGGGAGTCAGGAGTCCATGTATCACTCACGGTGACACACAGTTCATTCCCATCTCCTCTTTCTCTCGCCTTTAAGCAAGCTCGCAGCAACGCCTCCGTTTCCTTCAGGGTGTCTCGGACATCCTGAAGCTCTTGTTGACACTCCTGCAGTCGAGTGCTGAGCATAGCAGCATCCTCCAAGCACAAGTCCATGTGCTCATGGGAATTCCCTTGCTGCACCGGTGGGTACTTGTACTCCGTGGTACCACTCTCACGTTGGAGGACATACATGTACTCAGTTTTGTCCAAGTGGCGACGATAGATGTGACTCTGGCAGGTGATGGCCTCCCAGGTGACATCTTTCTCCGCGTCAACTTGTGTTGCTCGACAAGCTGGAGAGTGGTGAATCTTAAGCAGTTGATTCTCGTGTATAATCCTCATCTCCGAACTCCATTCTTCCCTCTTCTCACGGATGGTCCTGGTGGAGTTATAGTGGATGATTAGCTTGCCCGTATTGCCGGCGGCTTCGAGCATACGTCGAAGACGGCGCAACAAATCTCCTACTGCCAATCCATAGGAAAGGTACGTCACTGGACGACTCTCCTCTCTTTCGGCAAGGGCAACTACGGGAACTCTCCCTCCTGTGGACTTACGAGCGGTGCGAATCATGCGAACCATCTAAAACAAAAGAATTTAAAATTAGGTTAGATAAATTCTCAAACAAAAATCCTATTTTGAATGAAAGTTGGGGTAAGATGAAGAAAATGACTCCTTTAATAACACTTTTCCACCCACACCTTGGAAAATAGTTTTTAAGAAAATAGGGCCCTTAAATACGTCCATTTCTACCTAGGTCCACGTTCCTACGGGCAACCTTGGCTCTGATACCACCTCTGTCACACCCGGTTTTTCCAAAGAACAACCAAGTGAATATCACATGTATGCCAGGATCATTTTCTCATACATGTGATGACAAATAGTGAAGCATCATTTATTACAAGCCAGGTGTCGAATATAAATAAGTCTTACATCGCAAATGTCTCAATGGACACTAATGCTTCATCACAAGTAAATAAACTAGCAGCGGAATATCATTCTTTAGGGCTCCATCACAGGCGTTGCCCGGGGGTCTTCATGAACCTAAAAACCTTCCTCGGGTCCAAAATCTTGGTCATTATACACCACCTCATTATCTTGACCTCAGCAACAATATAAACCAACAAATATGCAAGGTTGAGTACCAATGGTACTCAGCAAGTGTGGGAAAATTATATCATGCATGGCTAGAACAAGGAGAGGTTGAACTCGTGGTTAAAGCACTACGCAAATAATACCTATCACCTTAGCTTATTAAGCACCTACATTACTACACAGGTGAAATGGTCCTAATCTCCCAACCCATTATCATAATCCAATAACCATAACATCATTTCCAATGTTAAGCTCCCCGCTTAACCTCCAAAACCATCAATCCTCTAATCATGAATAAGTCCAGGCCGCTCTTAACCGTGAGCACGGCTGTCAAGACAGTTTTGACTCTGCAGAGTTCGTACCACTGTACCCACAAGTAGTGATTTCATCCCCCGTTGCCGGGTGGACTAAAAGAACCTCCATTATGCCAGTGGCTACGATCCACATTCACACTTCCCAGGTGTGCGGCCAGGAGATCACTACGAAGCCTTTACAAAGGGATTCCCGACGAGCGTGGGCCCACTGAGGTTTCACCCCTAACAGCATACAAGAGGTTCCAACCCCGCTGCAGTGGCCCCCTCTTGAGCCTTGCGGTTCATATGGTAGTCCAGCTGACACCTACTCCCCGCACCATCCAACACACCCATACTACGTCGGGGATACACCTAATTAATTGGCCAAGCTGCCCCACCTCAGCATGTGGTTGGCACTGTAAAGCCGGGTTACATGCTCCATGAACCGGTCCTTAGGATCCAGGCAAGTACTAAACACAAACCCAAGTCTCGTGCACCCAGCACACAACCAAAACATCCTACTTGCCTTGATCCCTACCTCTACATAACTCACAATGTCTCATTCAAGAGTATGGTAATATAAACTGATGATCTCATTTCCCAAATATCCCATTCTAAGCATGGCTAAGCAAATGCATGTAATTAAATGACATGACAAAATAAATCCCAACCCAAGCTACAAGGAAAACAAGGTAATGCAATTCTAGGGAAACTTTCCTAGCATGGGTTTCATATTTCATTTGACAATGCAAATAATTCTATCTACACATCCTAGCATGGGATCAAAGTGGTCAAGGACACTTGCCTCCTTCTTGCTGCTCTTGAAATGGGTAGTCCTGATCTTGGAAAGGGTTAACTTGCTCTTGAACAGGTTCTACTTCATACCATCACACATAGCAAAAGAAAAACAACAATCATAAGACATAGTTCACACTTCTACTTCATACAAACCACACATTCATATTTATGAAATTCATTCACCATTAAATGTGTTGTGGTTACTTTATGTGTGTTGAGTTGTGGCTTGCATGCACTTTTAACCATGTGTATATGATTCCTACTTTTGTGTCCACCTTTATACTTACATACTATTTATATGGGTTTCCAATAAATTTCTTATATTCAACTACTTCACCTTTTTACTACCAAGAATAAAGTATTATTCTTCCCCTTATGTGCCTTCATAATTTCTACCAACCCTAAACTGAATTCTTTGTATTTTAGAAACTCCATTTATCATTTACTAGTTGCTATATTTTCAGATTTATATTCCTATGCATAATTGTGTATTTTATTATGAAATTAGTAATACACATCATCTAAACAGTATAGGTTTTGGTCCTAAATAATTGAATAACATATTTTGACCTTGGCCTCTGATGTTAACTATTTCATAATTATTTTCCCTATTTTTTCTATAGCTATTCTTTACTTAAAAATGTGTCCCTATACTAAATAATGTGATTAATAAATGAAACAGATTCATTTCAGCCCAAAATATATTTTTATCTCACTCCAAAGTTTTCTAAGTACTGAGAAAGTTTTTAATTAATTTTGACAATTATGTTTGTCCCACTTTTTAATTTTTAAACACTAGTTACATATTCAATTTTCTAAATTAATTACTAAACAGGGTTAAAATAATGAACTCACCTCATTACAGGGTCTATAATATTATTTTCATAATTTACAGGGGTTTAGCTACACTTATCAGAGGTGTTTTTCCTAATTTCTATTAAGTCCAGGGGCTAAAACTGATTTTTAAATGAATTTACATGATTTTCTAGAGTTCCAGGGGCTAGATCTGAAGTTTCCGGGGCTAGCTCTCAATTCCAGAGAACCCCAGGGGGTAGCACGTAAGAATTCCAGTCTTTATAACGCGGGGCTGACGTGGACCGTCCGATTTTAAACCGACGGCTGAGATTATAACATCGAACCGGTACGTGAGGATTTAAAGTCTACCGTGTGATTTAAAATAAACGGCGTACAAGCGGCCACGTCGCTCCGATCGAGTGCGGGCGGCGCTGCCGGCGGCGCACGGCGGCGGGAAGCGGCGATCTCGCCGGAAAGTTTCGGATCCTCGAGAATTCTGCCTAAAACTGTGATCATATGGCATAGATCGGTAGAGGGGAGGTCAGGGATCTCACCTCGGGGGTTTTCTCGAGCTCGGGGGTCCTGGAAAGTGATCGGCGGCGAGGTCCGAGACAAAACCACGGTGAAGCTCGTCGGCGCTGGATTTACACCGTAAGTCTCCGAGTTTTCTGCACCTGCAAAGCTCCCCGGAGGCGGTGGATCAAGACCAGCGAGTTAGATCAGAGTTTCCGAGCTTAGATCGGCCAGAATTCACCGGCGAAGTCTCGGTGCTCACCGGAGTAAAAATCGGCGATCGCGTGGGAAAAACCGATCGGGGCTGGGGTTTTTATAGCCGGGGGAGGGCGGTGGGTCTGTTGCGATCAAGTTTGAGTTGTTTGGGACCAGAATTCGGCTGCGGGACGCGGAAATCCGGTCGGTTGCGATCGCGCGCGCGGGAGAGAGTCCGGGGTCGCGGGGTTAGGGATGACAGGTGGGTCCCACCCGTCTGTGAGAGACAGCACGGCGCGCGCGGGGGCGGGCTGGCGCGGGGAAACTGGGCCGGCTGGCGGGTTTCGGCCCACTGGCCGGTTTTTTCCCGTTTTCTCTTTTTCTTTTTCCATTTCTTTTCTGTTTTGAGTTTAATTTGAATTCCAGTTTGAATTTGAATTTTTGCAAAACATGCAACACGTCCAAAAATTTTTAAATTCCCCTCTGAACATGGTTTAGAGTTTTAAATCAAAATTTGGGGTGTTACAAGTACTCATACCACCAAGGTATACCTTCTTTTCCGGAAGCTCAGCTGCAAAGGACTCTGGGGTTAAGCGTGCTTGGCCCGGAGGAATTTGGGGATGGGTGAATGACCGGGAACTTTTCTCGGGTGCGCACGAGTGAGTACAAAGTACGCAAAAAATACGAGTGGTGGTATGTTGGGCCAGTCTATGATCCTAGATAGCTATCACAAATGGTATCAGAGTCGACCCTCACAGTATCACGGGTGCGTATGGGTAAGTGACAAGGATACGGTAGCGTACGGGTTAGGGACGTAGGTACGCACGCATGACGCGTGGGTCCTCTGTGTGGGACACGGTATGGTATGTATGCTGCTAACCGGACGTACGGTATGCGTATGCCAGTACTGAACGTACGGACGTGGCTAAGAGGGGACGTTCCTGTCTTGGCGTTGACCGACGAGGACGTCGGTCTTCTAAGGGGGTGGATTGTGTGATATCCTGGCTCTCGGCTTAATAGGATTGATAGAGTACTTATACCACCAAGGTATACCTTTTTTTCTGGAAGCCCACCTGCAAAGGACTCTGGGGTTAAGCGTGCTTGACCCAAAGGAATTTGGGGATGGGTGACCAACCGGGAAGTGTTCTCGGGTGTGCACGAGTGAGGACAAAGTGCGCAGAAAAGATGAGTGGTGGTATGTGGGGCCAGTCTATGATCGTAGAGAGCTGTCACATTCAGTGACCTCGCCCGGCTCTTCTAGCCCACCAAATACCCGGAGGATCGGTGCTATAGCATCAGTGATGACTACAGAAGTTCGGCATAGTGGTGGAAAGGCCTGGGAATAGCTCCAAGGTGGGTCTCACCGTGCGCCCAAGATCTCCCGCCGTTTGCACTATTAGAAAAGCTCGGAATACACTGGCTACACATGGTTTTATGCTAGGGTTACGAAGAAAACTTATGCGCCATCGAGTCTAGCTACTGTGTGTGAAGTTTTGTGGCCTCTAAGCAAGTATCGATCACAAATTTGAAGTTTTCTTACCCGCACCTTGGTTTGAGCCGTCCGGCGAAGAAACTGGAAATTCTCCAAGGAGCTTCCACGGCTTGGGCTAAGACTTGGAGGTGAACAGTAGGAAGGTCTTGCGTGTCCAAAGGAGGTCTTTCTCGGCCGTGACACGGCCTGGGTGAGGCTGTCCACGGGAGCCTCCCGATGCGGTTTCTTTCGGCCGCCGCTGAACCACGGTGTTCTCAGGTTGTGGAGGCTGAGCTCATGTGGGGATGGTGCGAGGAGGTCGTGGGGAGTCCCATGGTGCCGTTTTGCTGCTCAGCCACGGCTTGCATGCAAGTTTGGCGGGTGGCCGAGGGATCGAGAGAGCAGCGGACACTCTGTTCGGTTTCTTGCGCGAGGGAGAAAGGAACAGCGAGGGTCTCGATGATATGGACGAAAGGAACACGGCAGTGAGGGAACAGCACTCAGACACCTCTCCAGCACGATGAAAATTTAGGAGAAGGTGGCTCTCGGTGCTGCTCAGTATCACACTGTAGAGCTGCGGCTCTGCCTCGGTGAACCGACTGAACAAACGTAACAGAGACTGTGCACTGCCAAATGAAGATCTTTTGCACACTAAACTTCCCCAGTGACATGTGGGTCCCAGCCCCTCCTTATCCATCTCCAAAATATCTCCAAAATTTGCAAATAATGGAATCCAATTG
Organism: Neostapfia colusana; assembly: GCA_030760725.1. Taxonomy (NCBI): domain Eukaryota; kingdom Viridiplantae; phylum Streptophyta; class Magnoliopsida; order Poales; family Poaceae; genus Neostapfia; species Neostapfia colusana. The sequence goes on along the minus strand of JASWHV010000007.1, from coordinate 92,520,386 downwards.
TAGGAATTCAAATCTGATGTGCATTTGGATAATTGGTCAGGTTTCATCCAAATTCAAATGGATATTTGAATTCTTTCCAATTTAAAGTCCATCTTGGAAAATGAGTTGCAAAACATTTCAACAATTCATGAAACTTTGCATACCCACTAATTTGGACCTAAGGAATTCAAATATGAAATCTGATTTTAAATTCGGCTGCTGCAAATGAGAATTTTAACACAACCAGTTTGAATTTCATTGTGTTGCCCTCATTTGAATTTTGAGTTGAACAAACTTGTTCCAAAATCTGAATTTAGCTTTCTCACACATATGGGAACTTCCCACCTTGGTTTCAACTCCCTTTTGGGTTCCAGGTTTTCAAATAAATACTTGAACTTGTGTGAAGAAATCTCTCATGTGTATTATCACATGTGAAAAAGGTTTTAACAAGTCCCATTTTTCATTCATATGAAACCAACTTTGTGCAAACATGAGTTCCTTTGTATTCATATTTTTGGGACCTTTACACCGGAGTGTCTTCAACTTCAGTCAATATATGAAATGCAACAAAATATATGTATAAGTGCAAGTGAATTATAAGAATTAAACTTCTAGTACTAGCTACTGCTATTAAGGTTCCTTAATTGGCTTGCCTGGTTGCATGTTATATGGAAAGTTAGCTTCTGGTGGGAGGACTTCCAACGGCTCCGGAGTGTCCTCAATATCGGTCACTATATGAAATGCAACAAAATATATGTATAAGTGCTATTGAATTATTTGAATTAAACTTCTATTACTAGTTACAGCTATTAAGGTTTCTTAAATGACTTTGGGATTTTCCAGTGGATACTAGACTCTCTGAGGATGATTGAGCAAAATTTGAGAAATTCTTATGGAAGCTTGTGGTCTCCAAAATTCCCACAAGTACAAGGCTTCTCCGAATTTTGATCCCAAATCTAAAGATTTGATATGGCTAACAGTGGAAGATCTAATTAGAGAATGTCTCTCTGGTTCTAACAAAATTTGTTTCATAATTTTTCGAGTTGTATACAGGGAGAAATGGATTTTTGAAGTTGGTGAACATTTTATAAAAAAAATTCTGCTTGGTTTGAAATTTTCAAATGAAGGCTGAATTTGGGAAGACAATTTAGCCTAACAAATTAGGTCTACTGAGGCTCAAATTGTTACAGCAGATCACTAATGTTATGAAGAATCATCAGCCAAAATTTGAGAAAATTCCATAACAGGGACCTTCTGAAATTAATTAAAAAGATTTAAATTTGATTAATTTTGGAGAAAATTCCAGAGATCTTCAGACCAATTTCTTTGCATTTCTGCAAAGTTCTGACTTAGAGGAATTTAACAAAATTTGTTTCACAAAATTTGGACATTCCTACTAAAAGTTATGGGGTTTCGAAGATTGACCTAAACCTGAAATTCGGGAAAAAGTCTAAACTCTGGCTGTGGGCCCCACTATTTAAATCGGGCCACTGAGCTCGCAGCCACACCGTAGCCCACGGGGTTCCACCCACGCAGCCGCACCAGATCACAGCCGCAAACTGATCCCCGCTGGAAAACAGAGGCTGACCAGTGGGACCCGCGCCCCTTCGTTCTATGGTGCACCACCTTGACCAGGGTTTGCTCAGAGAGCACCAGTGGAACATGGGAAACATGAAATGAAGAAGCTTGGAAGCTCAAACCACGGGCAAACCTGCTCTCGACGGTGAGCCGAGGGGTCTTGCAGTGGCGGCGAGGAAAACGGCGATAACTCGGTCGATTTTCAATGGTATTCGTTGCTTCTTCTTCGAGGAGGGGCGCTAGGGTGTGTAGAAGCTGCTTGCAAACGAGTTCGATCATTGGTTGACCGTTTAATTGAATTTTGGGTTTGACCGAGCTATCGGCGGATGAACTAGGGTTTGGTATTTTTGGAAATTCTAGCTACCCACTTGATCATTTGCAATGAAGCTTCTGGCTACACGATCTACGGACGCCAACGCACCTTTCTTGTGTAGGGAAGTGGAGGTGAGACCGGCTGTGGCGTGCTGTCTATGGTGAACCGATCGTAGTTCCGCTGGGGCACCATGGAACGTCGGCGCCAAATCCTAATTTCCACGTAGCAGGATCTAGGAACCTTGGGTTTGAGAATGGTGGATGCTAGAGCATGCCCTCTTGCTTCCTTTTTCTGCTTGGAGCTCGATCACCCGAGCTCGGGTGGCTGTGTGCGAGGGAAAAACAGGGAGCGGCACCGGCGACTGTTCTTCACGGGAGAGAACCGAGAGAGCTGCGAGCGAGGGAGAGAAGCAAAAAAGGACTTCGGAGCTGTGGGTGTGGCGTGTTGAAATTATCAAGCGACCTAGGAAACAGGAGGTGGCACCGGGACTCATTGGGCGGGGCTCAGCGCCGGGAGCTGGCGCTCGCTCGGTGATCGACGAAGGAAACAGAGGCAGGTTGAAGCTAAGGTGGCTGACATGTGGACCCCATCCCACCTAATAAAGTCACTGATATTTTCTTCCCCTCTTCCAAATTAAAAACCTTGCTTCACCCCAAAGTCATGGTTTGAATTTTTGGAAATTCAAATGGATTGAATTTTGGTGAGAAATTTGAATTGCATTTGACTATTTTAATTTGAATTTGGATTTGAATCTTCCCTCTTCCCTTTATTCAAAACACTAGCAAACTAAACTCAATTAATCTGAATTTTGGCATGGATGCTAATTCAAATGTGGGGAACACATTTGTGGAACCAAATTCGCAGATTTGAGGACTTCCTCTTTTAATTCCAAGCAAATAGTAAAACCCCTCCAAAAGAGCTGAAATTTGGAAGGCTTAATACTTGAATTATGGAGTCCCAAGTTATGAATTTAGATCTCCATGTTTGGAAGTTTTTGGGAAGTTTGACTAATCACTTTGAACTCACACCGTTATAATTAAAAGTTTTTAATTCCCCTCATTTTTCCTAAGTGTGAATTTCTGAATTTCTTGCTAGCACTTTTGAGGATTTTACATCCCTCCCCCCCTTAAAAAGAATCTCGTCCCGAAATCCCAAAAGAAAAGCAAAGTGGGGAAAATTTTACCGGGTATACGATGATAGCAAGTCTGGATAATCTGCTTGTAGATAGTCCTCACTTTCCCATGTCGCCTCATCAGTGGTATGGTTACTCGATACCTCCTTGTAAAACCATAAGGACCGGTTTCTTGTGGCGCGAGTCTTTTCATCGATAATCTGGATCGGATACTCCGAGTATGTGAGGTCCGGTTGGAGAACTTCTATGTCTTCGGTGCGGATTTCAGCCGAGGACTTGAGGCATTTCCTCAGCTGAGAGATATGGAATACGTTGTGAATTCCACGAGTGACGCCGGTTACTATAAGCAATAAGCCATGGGTCCGCATTCTTCAATGACAGCGAACGGATCGATGAATCGTGGAGCAAACTTTCCTTTTTACTTCGAACCGATGAACTCCTTTCATTGGAGGCACTCAGACATAAACATGGTCCCTGATGTGAAAGTGGAGAGGACGGCGTCTTTTATCCGCTTAGCTCTTCTGACGAGATTGATCAGCCTTAAGATTGGCTTGTATTACTCGTACTCGTTCTTCAGCATCATTCACAAGTTCAATGCCGTAGATAACTCGCTCGCCGGACTCACACCAGTTGAGTGGTGTGCGACATTTCTGGCCGTAGAGAGCTTCATACTGCGCCATATGGATGCTAGCTTGATATCCATTGTTATATGAAAACCGCGCCAACCGCAAATGATCGTCCCTGTTTTACCGTGGTGGATGGCACAAGCGTGTAGCATGTCTTCAAGCACTTGATTCACCCGTTCAGTTTAACCATCCGTCTGCGGGTGATACGCGGAGCTTCGGATCAGTTTAGTCCCCAATGATACGTGCATCTGTTCCCAAAACCGAGCAATGAACAGCGCACCACGATCTGAAATAATTGTGCGGGGAACACCGTGCAGGCACAAGACCTTGCAATATACAGCTCCGCATATTGCTTGGCCACGTACTTTGTATGTACGGGAATAAAATGAGCCCGACTTGGTTAGTCGATCGACTATCACCCAAGTTGAATCATGTTTGTGGGAGGTGAGAGGTAAACCAACTATGAAGTCCATGCTGATATCCTCCCACTTCCACGCCAGAATGTTCAATAGTTGCAGCTGTCCGACTTTACGCATATGGTCAGCTTTCACCCGCCGACACGTATCACATTCGGATACGTACTTTGCGATTTCTCTTTTCATCCGTGTCCACCAAAACCTGGTTTTCAGATCTTGACACATCTTGTTGTTGCCCGGATGAATAGAATACTTGGACCAATAAGCTCCGTCCAAGATTTTTTTCTGAAGCTTCATGTCACGGGGTACCACTATACGGTCTTTAAAGCATAGAGTACCGTGTTCATCCCTTCGGAAGCATTTCATTTCGACATTCTTCATTCTTCTCCAAATGTGCGACATTCCCACGTATTTCTTCTGAGATTCCATAATATTCTCCCGTATGGTAGGGACGAGAGCAAGATTATATAATGCCCCATATGGAACCAAGTATAAACTCAGCTCCTCCTCTTCAAGCGGAGTGATGGACAGATGGCTGACATGGGATTTGCGGCTTAAGGCGTCGTCAACAATGTTTGCCTTACCGGGATGATAGTGAATCTCGATCTCATAGTCTTTGATCTGCTCTAGCCATCTCCGGTTCCGCATATTCAACTCCTTTTGAGTGAATATATATTTTAGATTTTTGTGGTCGGTGTAGAGGTGCACTAAATTCCCAAACAAATAGTGCCTCAACATTTTCAATGCCAACACCACAGCAGCGAGCTCAAGATCATGAGTCAGATAGTGCTGCTCGTGGTTACGAAGTTGAGGTGAGCCATAGGCGACCACTCTTCCTCCTTGCATCAATACACAGCCAAGCTCAATACTGGACGCATCACAATATAAGTCGAAGGGCTTGGTCGTATCCGGTTGAGCTAACACCGGCGCTGTTGTAAGATGCTTCACCAATGATTGGAAAGCTCCTTCACATGCTGAGATCCAAACATATTTAATCCCCTTCTTCAACAATTCAATCATCGGTTTAGCAATCTTGGAGAAGCTCGTGATGAATCTCTGATAATATCCCGCTAAACCGAGGAAACTTCTGACTTCATGGACAGATGTGGGGGGCATCCATTTCAGCACTTGCTCAATCTTGCTTGGATCAACTGCAATGCCTTCGACAGAAATAATAAAAAAGGGCATACCCAGTGCTGAAAGATCCCACACTTTGTGGGGTCTGGGGAAGGGGATTTCTAGGCAGCCTTCCCCTTGCTTATTTTGCAAGGAGGCTGATTCGGCAGAAATAATATGACCATGAAATGACACATGGCTGATCCAAAACTCACACTTGCTGAACTTGGCATAAAGTTTATGGTCTCGCAATCGTTGAAGCACGATATGCGGTATGTTTATGGTGTTCGGCGTGTTCTTCTTCAGACATGGAATAAACCCAGATGTCATTGATAAACACCACCACGAACTTGTCCAACTCTGGCATGAACACTGAGTTCATGAGGTACATGAAATGTGCCGGGGCGTTGGTGAGACCAAAAGACATGACGAGATATTCATACAACCCATATCTTGTCAAGAAGGTCGTCTTAGGAATATCCTCCGCTCGGATCTTTATTTGATGATATCCGGAGCGAAGATCCATATTCAAAAATACACTCGCGCCCACAAGTTGATCGAATAGAATATCGACGCGGGGCAGTGGATATTTATTTTTGTTGGTGACGGCGTTGAGAGGTTGGTAATCCACACACAACCTCAAGGTTTCATCCTTCTTCTTCACAAACAGCGCCGAGCATCCCCATGGTGAGGAAATCGGTCGAATGAAATCCTTATTCTTCAAATCATTGAGCTGCTTCTTCAGTTCAGATAGCTCATTTTGAGCCATCTTGTCCGGTCTCCGTGATATTGGTGTCGTCCCGGGTACAAGTTCGATCTTGAACTCAACATCCCTTTCGGGTAGCATGCCGGGAGATCATCCGGAAATACGTCCTGGTATTCACGGACCACACGAATATCCTCAAGTTTTGTGGCTTCCGTGTTATATGTGGCTGGGATTTCTTGGACCGAACGGTCAAGAATGAGAGTATGTGGTTCATGAAGTGGAGAGTTTAAATGAACCACTCGTGGAACAATGTCAAGAACAGCACAATGGCGATGTAGCCATGACATTCCTAAAATGACATCGAGTTTTTGACTCTCTAACATAATTAGAGATGTCTGTCAGATATAGATTCCCACTCAATTGTAATGGTGCTCTATAAACCATCCTATCAGCTGTTATTTTCCCACCCGGAGAGCAAATCAAGTATGAACTTTTTGTGGGAATGATAGGCAATTGATATTTCATAACATAAGATTGACTTATGAAATTATGGGTGGCACGGAGTCAAAAAGTATGACTATGGAATGATCTAGATAAGAAAACGTACCTGCAAGGACGGGTTTGCCTTCCGGCACGTCTTCGATGGCTAAGTGGTGGACGTTGCCGGGTTTTGTGCTGTTTTCTTGGGCTGGTTGCGGGGCTGATTTGCACCCAGATACGGTGCTGAACCCCTGCCCTGTCGCTGCTCGGGGCAGTCCTTGGCAATATGCCCGACACGGCCACACATGAAGCACGTGTATGGTGTCGGGGTTCCTCCGAATTGAGGATGAAATCCCGGCGCACGCGGTTGAAATGGAGGCACACACGGGACCATCCTTTGCTGCTGCTGTTGCTGTGGTGGATACGACGTCGGAAGCTTGGTTGACAACCGTGAAACTGAGGCGGTCGCGCTGGTGGCTGCCATCTCTGACCGGATGATGAGCGATACACCACGCGGTACTTTTGTGACGCCCCACCACTGCTGCTTGCCAGCGTGCTGTGTTTCTTCTTATCAGAACCGCGCTTGCGCTGGGCATCTTCTTGTACAATCGCGGCATTAACATGGTCGTTGAATGTACCGCGGCAGCTTTGGGCGAGATGGACCTTCATTTTTGAATTCAGGCCCCGGAAGAATGCGTTTCGCTTCTGTTCTTCTGTCCCCACATACTCTGGCGCATATTGCGTCAGCCAGTTGAATGGTCTAGAGTACTCATGAGCACTCCTCTCACCTTGTTTCAACTCTAGAAACTCCTGGAGCTTCCTCTGCATACCTCTGGGAGGTATATGGTAGGTGCGGAACGGCTCCCGGAACTCCATACAAGTGACGGCATGAATAACCGGTAATGAGGCGATGTAGTTCGCCCACCATGTACCGGCTTCCCCTTGATGTTGTTGCACTGCAAACAGCGCCTTCTGGTGTTCGGTGCACCGAAGTAGACTGAACTTCGTCTCGAGAGTGCGGATGAAGCTTTCCGCCTCCAAAGGCTCTTCGGTCTCCATGAAAACCGGTGGATGGGTTGCCAGGAAGTCTGAATATGAACTCTGTGAGGGGACCCGGCCCGTGTCACGGGGCCGTGCCGCTAGCCCGGGAATCGTATTAGGTGGTGCCGGGTTATGCGGCACCCAACAGGACAAATATAAGGAAACTGTATTACATAAATTGAAAGCAGAAGATTACAATTGTTCTTTGTAAATAATTTACATCAAATAGATACAGCGGAAGACTACAATCAACTCACGTTGAATAACTAATGAGCACTCGAGAAGAGGTCCAGCTCGCAGACTCCTCTCGCTAGCAAGACGACGACATTGCAGCGGCTGGGTTCTCCATGTGTTACCTGACTCAGAAGTCTCCGAGTCTCACCGGACAACCTTCTTTATAAGCGTCGATGTTAACATGCAAAACCACTCATATAGCAAGAGTGAGCACAAAGGCTTAGCAAGACTTAACCGTCTATCCTAAGGCATGCAACTCTACATGAAAGTAACTTAAGACCTAAACATGTAAGTTGCAAAAAGACTCGCCTACAAGTTCATCCTTAACTTTCAGATTTTAGCCATCATAGTAGTGACCTTGCGCCCAGCAACATTGGAACTCCACAATCAAACAAGAAATTCTTCATTCCAATGATACTTGTCCCAAGGTGGAAATTAACATTAATTTGTTCTATCTCTACTTCAAACAAGTTTTTCATGCAATTCCAATTATCATAGCAGCAATTAAAACTTGCAAACTGTTCTCACACAACTTGCTTACTACGTCACAACAGAGTGAGCAAGCGGTACTCATATCCGCGAGGGACAGTGATTCGAATCAAACACTGCCCGGATAAATCAACACATACGCCCGCCTCTGAAAACCCAAATCTGGCGTCCTTCATTACGTCGTATGTGGCAACCTTTCGCAGGACACCCTACTGTAGAACCGATCGCGCCGTCTCGGACTCATAGGTCTAACGAGACAATGTGGTATGCTTCTACAATCCAGTTAACCTAGTACATCGGTTTTCTGGGTCCCATATAGCAGTAACCATCCGGTACATAACTCAGTACTTGCTCAGCAGGGCCACACACGGCTCGGTACTTAACCGACACAGGCAGAGCTACTCTACCAAGACCTCATCTTGTCGCTGCCTAACCCTCCTGCACGGTATCATCTTTGGAAACATAAACTTTAGTTTGCCTCTTTAAATCATACCCGTGTGATCCTGAACTATAGCTCGTGAGTTGATTCCAACTACTCGACTTCTACCGGATGTCATAACCTAATTAGCATGGAATTATTCTACATCGAGGATACGACTTCTACCCTTGACTCGAGGGCTTCTTTGGTCATGCATTTGAAGTATAAAACATTCCTGACCTAATGCACATACAAACTTTAACTCATAGTAGTGAACAAAGTAATAACATTACAAAATAACTTAAATGCAAACCGGAGCTTGCCTTACTTTTGCAGGTGACTAAGTATATATTCAGTTAGTGAAGACCACTTGAGGCTTGATCACTTGCTTTCCTCCCTTTTTGATCTCCACTTCTATTGCTTTACAATCTTCACGTAGACGCTACATGATATGCATATGTATTTAATTGTAAAGCTTTTGCTATCAAGGTATAATGACAAGTTTAAAAACCAGAACTCTGTTTAAGAATTTAAAATGACACAGGTGCTAGTAGTTGGGTTTGGGGGTTAAGTAAAATGATCAAGTGCTATCTGTGCTTCCTAATTGTTGCATTTTCCCTTAGGACTGTTGTATCACAAAGTACGGATCCAGAGCTCAAATTTATCTGAGAATTTTCCTGTGAGTTCTTTGTCACAAGAAGACATTCTGGACCAAAATTCAGAATTGTTCAATGATTAGTTCATCCAGAACAATTCCTTAAGCATTTAGGAAAAAAGGAATTAATTCTGGATAAATTTACACTTTCATGCAAATTCAAGTAAACTACAAATTCAGACATAGCTCAAGGAATGCATGAATTTTTCTACGATTTTTGGATCTAAGAATTATCCAGAACTGAATTTTCAAGTTTTAGAAATTCTCTGAAAAAGTTTCTGTATTTATTTAAACACAGCAACTTGAACTCTGATTTCTCCTAATCAAATGAATTCCAAATGAACTGAACTTCTTACAGGAGTTCACAAACATCCTAAATAATATTCTGGCAAAATTTGAGGATTATTGGATGAACCAAACTCCATCTAAAATTCTTTTACTGAAAACTTTCAAGAATTTTCCAGAATTAAATAATGACTTTCATACAAATTGGGTCGCATATTTGTATATAGTTTTTCAACCTGAACCTAACCCAATTTGAATCACTAAATTTGGAGTTTCCTAGCAAAAGTTATGAGGTTCTAAAGTTTGAATCAAATCTGCCATTTGAATTAAACCGAGAAAAGTTTAAATCCCTGACAGCGGGACCCGGGGCTACGTGGCGCGTTCTCAGGCATCGACACACGGAGCTACAGAGTTATTCTCACACATCCACAATTTGATCCGGTGTCACAGAAGATCAGATTTCCCCGCAACTGACGCTAAAGTGTGGGTCCTCCCCCTCGTCGTCTACCTCCAGCCCACCGGCGCTACCGGGCCGCCGAGCTCGCCGGAGCTCTCGCCGGGAGGGGGTTCCCGTGCCCTGAACTCGCTACCTTTCGCCGCCTCTATGTAGTTTCATGTGGGGAACACGTTGCCGGCCTTCCCTCAGACCGAAGATGGACGGAACACTAGGTGCGACGAGCGGAGGCCTTGGTGATACGTCGGCGACGTCGCTAGGGCGCTGTGAGGCACCAAAAACTGCGCTCCTAAAGCATAAGTGAGTCATGGGCATGCTTGACATGGACTTGGTTTGGATCAGGAACGGCTCTAGATAGGTCCCCACCGTGCGTCCGAGGTGAATTTTCCGGCGGCAACGAAGAACACAGCGTTCTACGGATAGGGTAGATGAAATCAAGCACCTGTTGGACGAGGAGGACCGTAGGAGTCTAAAGAACATGCCCGTAGATCATAACTGGAAGCAACTAAGTATTGGAGACAAATTTTGAGATTTTGGCACGGCGGTCCAAAGAACCGGCCGGGGAGAAAAGCCAAATTCCGGCCGGTTCCGCCCATGAGACGGCTCCAAATTGGAGGGAAAGCATGAGGAGATAGATGACCACTAACCTTTGCCGGGGCTTAGTTGCTCGTGAAACGCAGCAGGGGCTCGGTTTGACGTCGAGGCGGCTAGGTCAGTTTACCGGCAAGAAATGAGATCGCCGTCGTTGTTATCGACCACGGCACTTAAGTTGAGTACTCCGGGAAGCTTTAGGGGGTGTGGGCAACACCGTTTGTGCGCTCGGCCGGGCGTCAAAGCTCTTGGTGCGTGGTGGCGACGAGGCTAGACGCCGGAGCTCGGGGCGGCAGAAAACTCCCGAGGAGAGTCGATGTGGCGGAGAGGAAGGGAAACAGCGATGGTTTAGCCCCTGAGGCGACGTGTACACGACGATATTTTCCTCCTCTCGGCGTCCTGATCATGAGAACAGGAGGTGGCGTTGGTGGACCCATACACTCGGGAGGTGGCGTGCTCTGTTCAACGTTTTCAGTCGGTTTGAGTGAAAAACAGAGGGTACCCGGTGACTTCAGTAGCAAGTCTGCACATCTCAATGACAAATGGATCCCACAAGGAAGTCCCTCCTTATCCCTCAAAAGGTCTCCATAATTTGGCAAATGCTGGACATCAATTATGGAAAGTTCACCTCTGAACTGTATCTGGATAATTGGGCAAGTTTCATACAAATTCAAATATATATATTTTAACTCTTTGCGTATTTAAGTCCTTTTGGAAAATGGGTAGCACAACCTTCAAAAATTCATGAGACTTTGCATACCCACTAATTTGGACCTAAGGAATTCAAATATGGAATCTGATTTTTGGTCTGGCTGCTGCAAATGAGCTTTTTAACACAACAGTTCAAAATTTATATTGTGGTTCCCTCATTTGAAATTTGAGTTGAACATCTAGTTCACAAATCTGATCTTTAAACTTTCCATTGCACATGAGACTCCAAATATGTTTTTTTAATCCACCTAGGGTCCAAGTATGTAAGTAACCCTAAGCTTGTTTAGAAGAGCTCTCATGTGTATTATCATATGTGGAAAAGTTTAAACAAGTCCCATTTCATGAATTTGAACTCAACTTTATTCACATCTCAACCTTTCCGTTTACAAGTTTTTGGGACTTTTACACTCTGTTGGGGCTGCCGTTGCCCATTGTCTTGGCGTCCTCCCTGATGGGACGCGTTCTGCTGCGCCAGCATCCGCAGCAACTCGGTTTGCTCGTCGCGCGAGCCGAGACCTGCGGCAAGAACCTCCACGAGATTTCTTGGAAGTTCTGGTGGTGGAGGAGGTTGTTGTTGCTGCGTCGTGGTTTGCTACAGGGGTGGAGACTCATCACCACGAACCTGACTTGGACCTCCCTCCTCTTGCGTGGACTGTGTATGCACCATTCTTCATTCACACCATTCAAAAGATCAGCACATGTTTGTTTACTTCATCCAGTCTATACAATAATAGTCCGAGAATGAACAAATGATACACATAACATTCCAACATATGGATAAAGTATAAACTTTATACAACATATACATCCCTGGACCATATCACCACAATCGAGTTCCAAAGTAATGAACTTTATGGATTAAAAGTTCATTTCGACCATCGTGGGTCACCACGGGATGTTAATTGCATTAGCATGCGTAAATCTTCGCTATTGTACTGGACCCGAACATGTCCTTGCTCGAAGTGATATGTTGAATGCGTAATATTTTTTACTCCAACTCACTGTTTTACAACAGCCGCTGGATATCGAAATGTGAAACCAAGTGTTTTGAATTGAAAACATCAAACATGGTTTCCCTGTCCAGCTTCTGATCCAGCAGACCAGTTTGAAGAATTTAACTGTTTTGGCCACCTTGGAGAAAAAATCAGGACTGGAGTTCAACAACAAAGTTGTATTAGACTAAAAAGGGAATCCAGATTGTATTTATTTGCCACCATAGCTTTTCTAGTTTAGGATTTATGATTTTTACAATTTGACTGGTTTTTCTCAGGAATTTTGACAGCACCTAAGTGGCTGTTTTGTTTACAAAATTCCAACTATTTCTGCCCCCCAATCTAGGAAAACACTGAACTACAAAATTGTAGCATCTATCCTACACTTTCCAGCGGTGTCTTACATGACCCCTAGAAAATTTTTCTACAGGAAGTTAAGGTCGAAATACAGAAAATTCCAGAGAGCATTTTTGGTCTGCCCTGTTTCTGAACAGTGCATACTCATCTGAGATTTTCATCCATTTTGAGGGAGATTCTGTTCTGGAATACTACAGAAATGTTGTAGAAAACTTCAAAATCTTTTCAGAGTAGTATCACACACCTCCATTTGATGAACCAATCATAAGTTACAGCCTATTTAAGTTCAATAAAAATTCTGCCGAAAACAGGGGAGATTGTTCCTAAGTCTTTGGAATTGAATCTACACTCCCAATTGACTCTTAGTTCAATATGGGAGTTCAATAACCCCTAAATTGAATCCTAAACTCCAATTTGACTCTTTTATTTGAAAATATCCTTTTTATGTAAATAATAAATCATCTCGGTACTATGTTTCCTCGCCAAAGAAAAATCCTAAGCCGGTATTCCGGCATATACATCTCAAATGGTGGAACTAAGAAACGTCACTCACAAATGATTTCTAAGTGTCATGCTCTAACGTGGTTAATGTACCTGGAGAAAACCACACAATAATGGTGCACACAAAAGGTTGATCATTTCAGGCAGGTCCATATCATAGTAAAAACATACGGTCTGTATCATTGCCATACGGATCGTCCTTGAGTCAGGCCATGTCTCAAGGTACATAGTTGTGTTTTTTATACCACACGACGGGGAACCCGAGTAGAGCGTGAATGGGTCGTCATGGTTGGGAATTTTATCAACCCAATGGATACCACATACTGCCTCATGACCATTGAGGCACGCCGATGGTGAGCGCTACGTATGGCCCTTTGAACATTGAACATTCAAGAGTTGCATACTATCGTGTTGCTTACCACACGATGGGGTATTCTCACTTTTGCCTAAAGCACGCTGGAGATCAGCGTTTTCATATGCTCTCAGAACCATGGAAAGGTTCAGAGACTCATATTCACTACCATGCCAAGCCACGGTAAACCATTCCATAACATTGCTCGTATGGCGAGCATACTGCAATTGATCCGCCCGCTGTGGCGTACCTTACCTCTTACCTGACCTCAGAGTGTCGTTACAAATTAATAACACGTATGTTAGCTTTTCCACCATAATATCTACTACTATCATAGACCTTATGTGGGCATGGTGACTAATACTCACTCGACTACTTCTAAGCAGTGTTATCCTAAATGGGTCTAAACGGCTGTTTAAACGGGTTTAAACGGTAAACAGACCTGCACTGTGTAGTTTAGGGGCTAAACGGGCTTGTAAACGGTTGACCCATTTAAATGGGTCAACGGGCGTCTAAACAGGGAAAACGGGCTAATAAAACAGATCTGATTCGGTTTTAAACGTGTTTCGACCCATTTAGGCGAAAAGGATCCGATAGGGTTAAAAAATTGGGTCTTTTTCATCCGTTAATCAACTTAGCCGCACTCAGTCGCGCCCGCCGCCGTCGGGTGTTTGCTTCCCCCGCCTGCCCGAGCGGCGCGCGCGTGCCTGCCCTCCGCCGCCTACCTGCGTGTCTGCCGTCCGACCGCCGCCCGCGTGACACCTGCCCGAGCGCGCGCCTGCCCACCGCCGCATGCAACCTACCCGACACGCGGGCGGCAGCCACCCCCACCCCCCCTGCCCCGCCTGGCCCGAGCGCGTGCCTGCCCACCGCTGCCTGCGTCCTGCCCGACGCATGCGCGGTAGCCGCCCCCACCCCCCTGCCCCGACTGGCCGAGCGGCATGCGCGGCAGCTTCCGCCCCTGAGAATGTGTGTGGCTGCCCTCCGCCGCATTTGGCCTGCCCGCATGTCTGCCGTACGCCGCCTGCCACCTTCCACCTGCCCGAGCGCGCGTGCCTGCCCTCCGCCAACTGTGACGCCCCAGCGCAGCTGGTTAATTGTTGCCTTGCTGGTTTGCAGGTTGAAACCTAATTGAAGGCCAGCTGCATCGAATATTTGTTTTTGCAGCGAGGTACAGACATAATTATTATCTTGTATAATTATTTCTTGATTATTGATTGTATTATATGAATTTTGCTTGATTATATTTAATTTGCAGGTGCAGAGTTGAAAATATGACTATGTGAGAACAGGCTAAGGACATCGAATGAGTCAAAAGTAATTTTAAAAAGGTCAGTAAAAATTATTTTACATTTTTACTTGCTGCAATAGTGTAGAACAATACAAACCGTTTAATCCGTTTAAACACCATCTACACAGTCTAAACGGTAAACAGACCTCCAACAACTGTCTACCATTTACCGTCTAGGATAACATTGCTTCTAAGTTTTCAAAATAGGCTATTTTTGAGCGTGCTATTCCCAATGCGGCTCTGATACTACGCCTGTGGAGGCCACCTCATGGTTCCCCCACTCCGGGATCGTAGAGGGTGGTGCCGTGTGATGCGGCACCCAACAGCACACAAGAAAAGATTAAGAACAACATACAAACTTTTATTTTACATAAAAATACGGAAGTATTTTACAAACTTAATTACAGTGGAAGTCTTATTCATAGCTAAACTCTCATCCTAGCTATGCAAAAGTGCAGCCGTCCAGCCCGGGGACGCTACACACTAGCAACATATGTGGCGGACCGGAATCCGCTCATCCAGGATCGCAGAGGGTGGTGCCGCACGATGCGACACCCGACAGCACACGTCATAAGAACACAATATATTACATGGGAAAAACAAACTGAACTGTACAAAAAGGTACAACTTCAGTTACAAACTAGTACTTATTTTACACAGCGGAAGTCTACTCTGTACAACTCACGCCCGCCTATCTAGCAAAAGTCGGTTGCCCAGCCCTAGGGCAACCAACACTGGCTGCACTCCTCAGCTCAGCGCGGCGTGTATGGCTCCCACTCAGCCGTGGTCCCCGACGGAGGGTAACCCCCGCCGGTGGACTCATACTCCGAGTCCGTGGGTGGCTCCTCACCTGAAAAACACTTAAGCAGCAACCGTGAGCATGAAGGCTCAGCAAGGCTTAACCGACTCACCTAAACATGAAACTCTACATGAGGTGTACAATGACATAGAATAGTGATATTGCAGCAAATGGACACGCCTACAAGTTCATCCTTAGTTCAGCTTTTAGCAACAAGTTAACAGTTCAGGAAACTGAAATTTAGTAAGCAATATTTGGTGGCAAACATGTAGCAATACAATATTATATCATATCAGCAATATTGAATCAACATTTTTCATACATTATTCTACGTCATGACTCAGTGACCAAGTGGTACTCTTCACCACGAGGGACGACGAATCAACTCGATATACACCTGCAGGGAAACCCAAAGAGCACGTCACGTACGCCCACCCGTGGAGCTGCACAGCACGCTCACTCGATGTCGTACGGGACAACCTTTCACCCAACAGCCCAAATGTCGAACCGGTCGCACCGAAACGAGCAGGAGGTTGCCCACACGGAGCATCTCTCTATGCCCGTTGGCAGATTTCCACCTTGCTGCCCTCAACCTACACCTATAAATCGGTGCGTTATGCCTCGACGCCTGGAGGTTTAGGCTACATCGGTTTATCGGGGCCCATATATCCGATATGCCTTCGGTACGTTCAAACTTGATTAGCATGGGCCACACACGGATCGGTCCTAAATCGACACGGACAGGGCTGCGCACACAAGACTTCCTCTTGCTGCGCCCTAGCCCCTGCCTAGTCTCATTTTCATTACTTAAGTGATCTCACATCACTCAACTGAATCCGTGTGTCCCCATGCCTATCTCCCTAGTAGATTCCAACTACTCGACTTGTACCGAAGTCCTATGACTCATTAAGCTTAGCCTGTCTATTCGAGGCCCTAAACACCACCCTCACTCTTGGGGAAAAGTTCTGGTTATGCAGTTGGGTATTCATCCATCCTACACCTAATGCACATACACACTTCACACTACATATGTAGACAAAGTAAAACTTTATAAAAAGTTAATGCAAACCGGGGCTTGCCTTGTTGCTGCTGGTCAGTAGTTAGCTCTTCTTCCAGAAGGAGTTAGTCCAGCACTTCTGGAGTCTCTTCTTCAGCGACTACACGTTTAATGAAATACGACATGTAAATTTAAATGCAATGTGTAAACTTGAATACTTAACTACTAATAACTCTAGCTAGCTCTCCCCTTTGGTTCTGAAATTTTTATGGTGGCTTAGTAGGGTCCTAACAATAGTCTTGACCAAGTTCCATTTGAAACAAAGTTCATCTGAACCTTTTACAAATAAAAGCCCATTTGGTCAATATTTGAGCCTCTAAATAATTCCAGGGGTTTTCATGGCTCCAACCATTAATTTCTGGAAACTGTACTTTAAGATGGTTCTAATGGAATTGGTTTCACGTCATTTGAAGAATTCTACTGAAAGTTATGTCCTAATTAAGATTTGAGAAAATCTGAAAAATGTTTCTGTACATTTTTCTATTTTCTCAGGGCAGTTCTCTTAATCACCCAATTAGGGTAACTAAATTAACTTGGATGAGTCTGAAAATTTTACTGTGATTCAGGGATTTACAAATGAACCTCTCAGCCAAATTTCAAAAATTTTCATAAAGTAGTTCTCCAGATAAAATTCCCAACAGTTTAAACTTTAGGGATTTAATTCTGGAAAAATATTCACTTTCATGAGCTGAATTTTGTATTGCTGGAAAGTACTCAGAATTCTGAGTTCAGCAAAATTTGATTCATCGAATTTGGAGTTTCCCAGCCAAAGTTCTATTCATTTGAAGTTTGAACTAAAACTGGAAATTCCAGAAATGATTAAATTCTGCGGGTGGGGCCCACACCGCGGCCCATGGGGTTTTACCCGCGCTGCCGCACCGAATCCCGGCCGCAAACCGATCCCCGCGCGAGATCAGAGGCTGACCGGTGGACCCGGCCCCCCCTTCGTCTACCTCGCGCTCTCCCGCAGCGGCGTTTCGCCGGAGCGCTCGCCGCCGGGTGTTTCACCATCCGGCCTTCGACGAGACTTGCTGCCTGTGCCTAACTCGACTCGGAGAACACGCTGGTGCCCTCACCGGAGCTCGGCAATGGCCGGAACTATGCCCGTGACGGTGACAGAGCTTCCCTCTACTCCGGCGACGTCGCCCGGGCTACTCGGGACCTTATTCTTCCAACGGTTTGCTCCTACAGCTCCGCTGTGGCATGCTGAGCCCGAATATGAGCTCGGTTGGCCATGGAAATGGCCGGAACTAGGACCTCACCGTCGACCTAGGCCCGATATCGGCTGTTGCTCGAAAAACTCGGATAACCGCAACCCTAGCCCATGATTCTTGCTGGTTTTCGATCCTAGATGGTCGTGGCAGGGTGTAGATCATGTGTTTAGCTTGGTACGCCCGGTGATAAGCCAACGCTCGTGAATTTTAGGATTTGGTGGAGCTCGGCCTTAAGAACACCGAAGCGTTCCCGGAAGAAATTCTCCCATGACGGTGCAAGAAATGCCGAACGGTAAGGACAAGAAGAACCAGCACCTTATGGCAGTCGTTTCTTGTGTTGAGCGTCGGGCACATGAGCGCCTGGGTTGCTCGGACGCCGGCGATCAATGGAGGTCGGCGTTTCTGTTCTTCCGAGGAACCGAGGAAGAAGCTCAGGTGGTGGTATTTCTCGTTCGGAAAACGGGATAAAGGGCGGTGTGGTGCGTGCGCTGGCCTTTGAGCCGCGACTTTGGCACCGTGAGGTGACCGTTTGCTGCCTCGGTGGCTCGCCGCCTCTCCCGTGCCTTGCGCGCGAAGCAGAGGCCGGCTGCAGCAACCGACTGAACCCTCGTATGTGCAACTGACATGTGGGCCTCCCCTTTACTCCTTTTCTCTAATATTTCTTTTCTGTTTTTGCTGAATATCCCACCAGCTAGTCATAATTTAATGTGAGACTTAGCCCCCAAGTTTTGGTTCAAATTTGAGTTCTCCATTTTGAAATTTGGTTGGTCCAATTCGCTTCATATTTAAACTGAATTTCAAATTCAGTTTTGAATTATTGCAAATTTGGCTCCCGACAATATGAACTCCAATGGGGATGAAAATTGGTGGGCTAACTCAGAAAAATGTGCTGAGTTTGAATATGAAGCTAAATTTTGAATTTGAGTGATGGAAGTTGCTGCAATTTGAATTTACGTTCAAATTGGCCCCTTTTTCAAATACCTCCAAAAGTGCCTCAAAAAGTGTTGGATTTACATGAAATTTGGCTTGAACCTTCCCAAGACTTTTCAATTCCTAGGGGTGAGCTCAACCTCTCATGTTCATGTGTAAAATTCCCACTTTGTGAAAGTGTAGGCTTTCCCCTCTAATCACTCTTTTGATGGAGGTTACATGCTCTTCACACTTTTTCACAATCTATCCACCACAAGAACTGTGGTGTTGTGAGGTGATGAAAAGTTTTTGCATGTCCCTTTTCTTGGGCTTTTACATCCGTCCCCCCTTAAAAGAATCTCGTCCCGAGATTATAAAAGAAGAGACAGTGATGTAATAGAGACTTACCCGTGTTGAGATGCCATGAACTCCGGGTAATTTGAGCGAAGGAATTCCTCGCTCTCCCACGTCGCTTCTTCGGCGGTGTGGTTGCTCCAGAGTATCTTGTAGAACCACAACGTTCTGCTACGTGTGGTTCAGGCTTTCTCATCAATAATCGCCACCGGATATTCATCATATGTCAAATCCGGTTTCAGCTCGCCGATGTCTTTGGTAGAAACAGCAGAGGTATGTTTCAGACATTTTCTCAGCTGGGAGACATGGAAAATGTCATGGACACCAGCAAGAGATGCCGGTAGCTCCAGTCTATACGCCGCTGGTCCACACTTCTCGGTGATAGCATAGGGTCCAATGAAACGGGGAGCGAGCTTCCCCTTGACACCGAACCGGTGCACGCCTTTCATCGGAGACACGCGGAGGTACATGTGTTCACCTACGTCGATGTGCAATGGCCTATGCCTCTTATCAGCGTAGCTCTTTTGCCGGGATTGAGCGGCCTTCAAGTTAGCTTGAATCGCCCGAATGCGCTCTTCGGCTTCGTTCACCACATCAACCCCGAATGTGACCCTTTTACCGGAATCACACCATTTTAATGGGGTGCGGCATTTTTGACCGTAGAGAGCTTCGTAGGGTGCCATCTTGATACTCGCCTGATAGCCGTTGTTGTACGAGAATTCCGCCAATGGTAGGTGATAATCCCAGTTCCTACCATGGTGGATGGCACATGCTCTCAACATGTCTTCTAATACTTGGTTTACCCTCTCGGTTTGGCCATCTGTCTGAGGGTGATAGGCGGAGCTCCTAATCAGATTAGTACCTAGAGCCGCGTGTAATTGCTCCCAAAAGCGAGAAACAAACAATGCACCTCGGTCTGAGACTATGGTTTTTGGTACGCCATGCAAGCATAGAATCCTGGCAATATATAACTCCGCATATCTGTTGGCATGGAAATGTGTATGCACGGGGATGAAGTGAGCTGACTTGGTTAGTTGGTCAACGATCACCCAAATGGAATAATGTTTGTTGGATGTTAAGGGTAATCCCACAATGAAATCCATGCTCACATCTTCCCATTTCCACGCTTGAATTTTCAGGGGTTGGAACAGCCCTGACTTCCTCATATGATCCGCCTTCACTCGTCTACACGTATCACACTCGGATACGTACTTCGCTACCTCCCGTTTCATCCGTGTCCACCAAAATTTATTTTTCAAATCTTGGTACATTTTATTGCTGCCCGGATGAATGGAGTACTTAGACATGTGCGCTCCGTCGAGGATCTTTTTCCTCAACTCCATATCCCGGGGTACGACTATGCGGTCATTGAACCATAGCGTCCCCTCATCATCCTTCCGGAAACACTTGATCTCCCCGTTGTCTATCCGTCTCCAGAGATGTGCCATGCATTTATCATCTTTCTGAGCTGCAATGATGTCCTCCCTAATAGTAGGGATGAGGGCAAGGTTGTAAAGCGATCCATAAGGAACCAAGTATAAACTCGGCTCTTCCTCCTAACCGGCGTAATGGTGAGGTGATGGACATGTGATTTCCGACTCAGTGCGTCGGCAACCACATTCGCCTTGCCGGGGTGGTAATGAATCTCAATTTCATAGTCCTTGATTAGTTCTAACCACCTTCGTTGCCTCATATTTAG
The DNA here is from genome assembly GCA_030760725.1 of Neostapfia colusana. Taxonomy (NCBI): domain Eukaryota; kingdom Viridiplantae; phylum Streptophyta; class Magnoliopsida; order Poales; family Poaceae; genus Neostapfia; species Neostapfia colusana. The sequence goes on along the minus strand of JASWHV010000007.1, from coordinate 92,499,637 downwards.
CTCCTTCTGGGTGAAAATATATTTCAATCTCTTGTGGTCGGTGTAGAGATGCACCAGATTCCCCAGGAGATAGTGCCTCTACATTTTCAGCGCCAATACCACTGCAGCAAGCTCAAGATCATGAGTGGGATAATGCTGCTCATGGTTCTGAAGTTGGCGTGAGCCATATGCGACCACACATCCTTCTTGCATCAACACGCAGCCGAGCCCAATACCGGACGTGTCACAATACACGTCGAAGGGCTTTGTTGTATCCGGCTGAGCTAAGACCGGGGCTTTGGTGAGATGCTTCACCAATGCTCGGAACGCTCCTTCACACGCATTGTTCCAAACATATTTTGTTCCCTTCTTCAGCAATTCTGTCATCGGTTTAGCGAGCTTGGAGAAGCTTGGAATGAATCTCCGATAGTATCCCGCTAACCCGAGGAAACTTCTGACTTCATGAACTGAAGTGGGAGCTTTCCATTTCAGCACTTGCTCTATTTTGCTTGGGTCAACCGCAATGCCTTCAGCTGAGATGATATGTCCCAAGAATGGCAATTGGCTGATCCAAAACTCGCATTTACTGAACTTGGCGTAGAGCTTGTGGTCTCGCAATCGTTGAAGAACGATCCGCAAGTGTTCGGCATGTTCGGCTTCTGTCTTGGAGTAAACCAAGATATCGTCGATAAACACTACCACGAACTTATCCAGCTCCGGCATGAACACTGAGTTCATGAGATACATGAAATGGGCTGGAGCGTTTGTGAGACCAAAAGACATGACGAGATATTCATATAATCCATATCTCGTCGAGAAGGCCGTCTTCGGGATATCATCCGCCCAGATCTTTATCTGATGATATCCAGATCGAAGTTCCATCTTGGAGAATACACTTGCACCCACAAGTTGATCTAATAGTATGTCGATGCGGGGCAGTGGGTATTTATTCTTGATGGTGACGGCGTTGAGCGGCCTGTAGTCCACACACAGCCTCAGGGTTTCATCCTTCTTCTTTACAAACAGTGCCGAGCATCCTCAAGGCGAGGAACTCGGCCTAATGAAACCCTTGCTCAACAGATCATTGAGCTGTTCCTTCAGTTCAGCCAGCTCATTTGGAGCCATTTTGTATGGTCTCCGTGATATGGGCATAGTCCCGGGTGCAAGTTCAATCTTGAACTCGACATCTCGCTCTGGTGGCATGCCCGTAAGATCATTCGGGAACACGTCGGGGTACTCCCGGACTACGGGGATGTCCTCTAACTTGAGAGCTTCAGTATTGTTGATTGCTGAAACCTTCCGGACTGGATTATCTAATAGGAGGGACTCCGGACGGTGTAATGGGGAGTTGAGCTGAACCGTCCGTGCTAGAGTTTCTAGGACAGCGCCATGGTAGCTTAGCCATGACATTCCCAAGATTGCATCAATCTTCTGCCCCTCAAGGATAATCATAGTGGTGGGATATATCTTCCCACCTAAGCCCAGTGGTGCTTTCGGAACCATCATCGTTGCTGAAATCTTTCCTCCCGGTGAGCAGATCATATAAGAACACTCGGTTGGAAAGGCTTCCAGCTGATGCATAACCACATATGATGCACTTATGAAGTTGTGGGTTGCACCAGAATCAAAAAGTATGATGATGGCTTGATGGTTGAGAGTGAACGTACCCGCCAGCACGTTGTCTCCTTCTGGGGCGTCCTCATTGTCGAGGTTGCGGACGCCACCAGTCCGCTGACTAACCTTTTTGACCGGAGGTCGGCCTCGAGCACCACCCTGGAACTGGGCTTGCCCGATGCTCTGCTGCCCCTGGGGACAGTCCTTCGCGAAGTGGCCCGCCTGGCCACACATGAAGCAAGTGAAACGGGGCGGTCCCCCGCCGATCGGTGGACGGAAACCCGGGGCGCGTTGTGGTGGTAGAAACGCCCGGGGTGCCGTCTGCTGCTACTGCTGCTGTCTTGGCGGTGGCATCGGTGGACGGAACGGAGGTGCCTGAAAGGGACGTCCCCCGAACCGTTGAGGTCGCGCCGGTGGATGCCACTGCTGCCCGGATGGTGTCCGATACACCATACGGTACTTCTGAGGAGCGCCACCACCACTGCTGGGCGGAGCGCTGCGCTTCCTCTGCTCAGCTGCCAACTCCCGCTGAGCGTCCTGTTGCATGATCGCGGCATTGACTAAGTCGTTGAAGGTGCCGCGATTCCATTGCACGAGATGCATCTTCATTTCGGGGTGTAACCCCCGATAGAAGTGCTCCCGCTTTTTCTCCTCGGTGGAGATGTAGTCTGACGCATATTGCGCCAGATGGTTGAAGGCACGTGTGTAGTCATGGGCACTCCTCCTGCCCTGCTTCAGTTCCAAAAATTCTTGGAACTTCCTCTTCATGATTCCGGGAGGGATATGATAGGTGCGGAACGCCTCCTGGAACTCCTCCCATTCCACGGCATGGCCGGCCGGACGTGTGGCGACATAGTTCGCCCACCACGCACCAGCTGCACCGTGGAGTTGCTGCGCTGCGAACAGAGTCTTCTGCCGCTCCATACATTGGAGCAGCCCGAACTTGGATTCGATGGTCCACAGCCAGTTGTCAGCCTCCAGTGGTTCTACAGATTCGGTGAACACTGGGGGGTGCGTACTCATGAAATCCGAGTACGACACTTCCCGGGGCTCACGAGGCCGTCTATCTTGACGTCCCCCCGCCTGGGACATATTCTGCATGATCGTGCAGAGCAGGTCAGTCTGCTCCTCACGACCACCCACCAGTGCCGCTATCACATCCGCTAGAGTAAGTGGAGGCGGCGGTGGTGGCTGCTGCTGCGGAGTGCTGTCGTAGGCCGGTGGTTGGGAGTCATCGCCTCCCTGTTGGCTAGAGCCACCAACCTCGTGTGTGGTCCTAGTGCGAACCATCTGCAACCATACGACAGTAAACATCAGTCCCACAACATATTGCATGCATTTCAATCAAATAGCCATAAGAACATAATGACAATAGAACATGCGATACATCTCGTATGTAGATAATGTAATAACTTTGCACAAGCTACACCATTACCAGACCAAATACAAGCTAGTTACATCCAACTTGATGAACCTCCTCTTTGGAAGCTTACCATAACTAGGTTTGGTCACTACGAGATATTACTATCGCTTTGTCATCACGTAAACCACCCTTAGGGTACAACGCCCTCTCCAATGAGTTTAACTGTCACTCCCTCGTCAGAATGACAAGTTTCTACATATTCCAAGTTTTGATCTGGTTCTGGGCATTTTCATGACTCAAGCTGAATACCAAAGTTAAAGCTAACTTCAGTATCTTTCCAACGAGTATTTATTTGCCCTCAGATCAGCTCTGGTTAAAAAGTTATGGTCATTCAAAGTCAGCAGAATTTCTGGAAGAATTTTAACACCACCTCCCTTAGGAAGTTGCTGTTTTTAACTCTGATTTCCACTAAATTCTGTGCTGAAATTTCAGAAACTTTGAATTGAAAAGATGTAACACATCTTCTACCCTCTCTATGGATGTATCATATGAAATTTTTAGATTTTTCTACTGGGAGTCATGTTTGAAAAACAGGACAATCCATAGAGTGTTTAACTCTGCCCTGAATCTGGACAGCTTAAGGTGAGTTTCAGCTCTGAAAATCTACAACAAAGTTGTATAGTACTTAGATATATTTCGAGAACTATATACCAAACCTACCTGGGCTAAAAGACCTGTCAGTTATGCCCTGTTGAAGATCAGCAACTTGCTGCCTGAAACAGAGCACTCTGTTTTTCAGTCTTTTGGAACTACACTCCTTACCCTCCAATTATTCTACCCAACCAGTCCCTAAATGTTGAACCTAGTGATTTAATTCCTCGTTACATTATTTTTCATGCATATGCCTATGATATCTCGGTACTATGTTCCTCACAAAAGAAAATCCTAACCGGATTATACCGGCATATACGTCTCAAGTGTGGCACTAAACGGTATCTCGCACACGTTTACTACACGGATACATACGTGGTTAGTACCTGCAGAAGACCACACAATAATGGTGCACTCAATGGTTGTTTTCATTTCAGGCAGGATCATATTTAAAAGTAAATACAAACGCCCGTATCATTGCCATACAGCCGTCCTTGAGCTAAGTCACGTCTCAAGGCACGTGATCGTGTTTCAACACCACACAACTGGGAACCCGAGTATGTCATGAACGGGTCGTCACGGTTGGGAATGTTATCAACCCAACAGATACCACCTACTGCCCGGCATGGCACGCCAATGGCAAGCGCTGCGTATGTCCTCCTGGGCTATTTCCAGACGAACACACTCTCGCGTTACTGACCACGCGATGGGATTTCCACTTACTTGCCTAATGCACGCTAGGGATCAGCGTTTCATATGAACTCAGGAACATGAAGAGTCCAAGAGTCTTATATTGACGTCTAACACCAAGCTGTGAGACCTATCCCTGAACCACGTTCCTCGTTAGGAAGAGCTAACCGAAATTGAACCGCTTCCGGTGGCGTTCCTTACCATGCTTACCAGAGCGTAGGTGCGTCGTTACATAATCAAAATTCAGAATTAAAACACATAGGTTAGTCTTTGCCACTTTAAGTAACTATGCTAATATAGTCCTTACTTGGGCAACTACCGAATCCTCACCGTAACCTAAGTTTTCCCATGATACAGTCCTTAAGTACTGTGCTATCCCCAGTGCAGCTCTGATACCAGGCTGTGGCGGACCGGAATCCGCTCATCCAGGATTGCAGAGGGTGGTGTCGCACGATGCGACACCCGACAGCACACGTCATAAGAACACAATATATTACATGGGAAAAACAAACTGAACTGTACAAAAAGGTACAACTTCAGTTACAAACTAGTACTTATTTTACAAAGCGGAAGTCTACTCTGTACAACTCACGCCCGCCTATCTAGCAAAAGTCGGCTGCCCAGCCGTAGGGCAACCAACACTGGCTGCACTCCTCAGCTCAGCGCGGCGTGTACGGCTCCCACTCAGCCGTAGTCCCCGACGGAGGGTAACCCTCGCCGGTGGACTCGCACTCCGAGTCCGTGGGAGGCTCCTCACCTGAAAAACACTTAAGAAGCAACCGTGAGCACGAAGGCTCATCAAGGCTTAACCGACTCACCTAAACATGAAACTCTACATGAGGTGTACAATGACATAGGATAGTGATATTGCAGCAAATGGACACGCCTACAAGATCATCCTTAGTTCAGCTTTTAGCAACAAGTTAACAGTTCAGGAAACTGAAATTTAGTAAGCAATATTTGGTGGCAAACATGTAGCAATACAATATTATATCAATCAGCAATATTGAATCAACATTTTTCATACATTATTCTACGTCACGACTCAGTGACCAAGTGGTACTCTTCACCGCGAGGGACGGTGAATCGACTCGATATACACCTGCAGGGAAACCCAAAGAGCACGTCACGTACGCCCACCCGTGGAGCTGCACAGCACACTCACTCGATGTCGTACGGGACAACCTTTCACCCAACAGCCCAAACGTCGAACCGGTCGCACCGAAACGAGCGGGAGGTTCCACACACGGAGCATCTCTCTATGCCCGTTGGCAGATTTCCACCTTGCTGCCCTCAACCTACACCTATAAATCGGTGCGTTATGCCTCGACGCCCGGAGGTTTAGGCTACATCGGTTTATCGGGGCCCATTTATCCGATATGCCTTCGGTACGTTAAAACTTGATCAGTGTGGGCCGCACACGGATCGGTCCTCAATCGACACGGACAGGGCTGCGCACACAAGACTTCCTCTTGCTGCGCCCTAGCCCCTGCCTAGTCTCATTTTCATTACTAAAGTGATCTCACATCACTCAACCGAACCCGTGTGTCCCCATGCCTATCTCGCGAGTAGATTCCAACTACTCGACTTGTACTGAAGTCCTATGACTCATTAACCTTAGCCTGTTTATTAGAGGCCCTAAACATTACCCTCACTCTTGGGGAAAAGTTCTGGTTATGCAGTTGGGTATTCATCCATCCTACACCTAATGCACAGACACACTTCACACTACGTATGTAGACAAAGTAAAACTTTATAAAAAGTTAATGCAAACGGGGGATTGCCTTGTTGCTGCTGGTCAGTAGTTAGCTCTTCTTCCAGAAGGAGGAAGTCCAGCACTTCCGGAGTCTCTTCTTCAGCGACTACACGTTTAATGAAATACGACATGTAAATTTAAATGCAATGTGTAAACTTGAATACTTAACTACTAATAACTCTAGCTAGCTCTCCCCTTTAGTTCTGAAATTTTTATGGTGGCTTGGGGGTCCTAACCAGAGTCTTGACCAAGTTTCATTTGAAACAAAGTTCATCTGAACCTTGTACAAATAAAAGCCCATTTGGTCAATATTTGAGCCTCTAAATAATTCCAGGGGTTTTCATGGCTCCAACCATTACTTTCTGGAAACTGTACTTTATGATGGTTCTAATGGAATTGGTTTCATGTCATTTGAAGAATTCTACTGAAAGTTATGTCCTAATTAAGATTTGAGAAAATATGAAAAATGTTTCTGTACATTTTTCTTTTTTCTCAGGGCAGTTCGCTTAATCACCCAATTAGGGTAACTAAATGAACTTGGATGAGTCTAAAAGTTTGACTGTGATCCAGGGATTTAAAAATGTTCCTCTCAGCCAAATTTCAGAATATTTCATAAAGTAGTTCTCCAGATAAAATTCCCAACAGTTTAAACTTTAGGGATTTAATTCTGGAAAACTATTCACTTTCATGAGCTGAATTTGGTATTGCTGGAAAGTACTCAGAATTCTGAGTTCAGCAAAATTTGGTTCATCGAATTTGGAGTTTCCCAGCTAAAGTTCTATTCATTTGAAGTTTGAACTAAAACTGAAAATTCCCAAAATGTTTAAATTCTGTGGGTGGGGCCCACTCCTCGAGCCGGCCTACTCAGAATGCGGCCACACCGCGGCCCACGGGGTTTTACCTGCGCTGCCGCACCGAATGCCGGCCGCAAACCGATATCCGCGCGAGATCAGAGGCTGACCGGTGGACCCGGCCCCCCCTTCGTCTACCTCGCGCTCTCCCTCAGCTCCCGCGGCGGCGCTTCGCCGGAGCGCTCGCCGCCGGGCGTTTCACCGTCCGACCTTTGACGAAACTTGCCGCCTGTGCCTAACTCGACTAGGAGAACACGCTGGTGCCCTCACCGGAGCTCGGCAATGGCCGGAACTATGCCCGCGACGGTGACAGAGCTTCCCTCTACTCCGGCGACATCGCCCGGGCTACTCGGGACCTTATTCTTCCAACTGTTTGCTCCTACAGCTCTGCTGTGGCATGCTGAGCCTGAATATGAGCTCGGTTGGCCATGGAAATGGCTGGAACTAGGACCTCACCGTCGACCTAGGCCCGATATCGGCTGTTGCTCGAAAAACTTGGATAACCGCAACCCTAGCCCATGATTCTTGCTGGTTTTCGATCCTAGGTGGTCGTGGCAGGGTGTAGATCGTGTGTTTAGCTCGGTACGCCCGGTGATAAGCCAACGCTCGTGAATTTTAGGATTTGGTGGAGCTCGGCCTTAACAACACCGAAGCGTTCCCGGAAGAAATTCTCCCACGACGGTGCATGAAATGCCGAACGGTAAGAACAAGCAGAACCAGCACCTTATGGCGGTCGTTTCTTGTGTTGAGCGTCGGGAACGAGAGCGCCTGGGTTGCTCGGACGCCGGCGATCAATGGAGGTCGGCGTTTCTGTTCTTGCGCGGAACCGAGGAAGGAGCTCGGGTGGTGGTCTTTCTCGTTCGGAAAACGGGATAAAGGGCGGCGTGGTGCGTGCGCTGGCCTTTGAGCCGCGACTTTGGCACCGTGAGGTGGCCGTTTGCTGCCTCGGTGGCTCGCCGCCTCTCCCGTACCTTGTGCGCGAAGCAGAGGCCGGCTGCAGCAACCGACTGAACCCTCGTATGTGCAACTGACATGTGGGCCTCCCCTTTACTCCTTTTCTCTAATATTTCTTTTCTGTTTTTGCTGAATATCCCACCAGCTAATCACAATTTAATATGAGACTTAGCCCCCAAGTTTTGGTTCAGATTTGAGTTATCCATTTTGAAATTTGGTTGGTCCAATTTGCTTCATATTTAAACTGAATTTCAAATTCAGTTTTGAACTATTGCAAATTTGGCTCCTGACAAGATGAACTCCAATGGGGATGAAAATTGGTGGGCTAACTCATAAAAATGTGCGGAGTTTGAATATGAAGCTAACTTTTGAATTTGAGTGATAGAATTTGCTGCAATTTTAATTTACATTCAAATTGGCCCCTTTTTCAAATACCTCCAAAAGTGCCTCAAAAAGTGTTGGATTTACATGAAATTTAGCTTGAACCTTCCCAAGACTTTTCAAGTCCTAGGGGTGAGCTTAACCTATCATGTTCATGTGTAAAATTCCTACTTTGTAAATGTGTAGGCTTTCCCCTCTAATCACTCTTTTGATGGAGGTTACTTGCTCTTCACACTTTTTCACAATCTATCCACAACAAGAACTGTGGTGTTGTGAGGTGATGAAAAGTTTTTGCAAGTCCCTTTTCTTGGGCTTTTACAACATACAACCAGAGATCACGGCAGCGTGCAGGGCTCCAGCTCGGCTGTGTACCCCGACGGGGGCATCGCCTCGTCCTCGGACCCTTCCTCATAACCCTCACCTGCAACAGCTCAAATATTGCAACCGTGAGCATGATGACTCAGCAAGGATTAACCGACACTCCTAAACATGAGACTCTACATGCAGGGAGTAGTAAGATAGGAAAAAGATATTGCGATAAAGACACGCCTACATGTTAATCCATACTTTCAGCTTTATAGCAGCAGGTTAGTATGCATTAGGCAGCCCTCACATCAGAAGTCCACAATCAAACAAGAAACACTTTCCTCTGATGTGGTTATGCCCAAAGTGGAAGATAAACTTAATGAGCTCTACATCTACAGCATACATGGTATCAAGACAATATTAGCTCAATGCATCATATTCTTCTGGCTTCTTTCAATTCTTACTACGTCACAGCACAGTGAACAAGCGGTACTCAAATAACCGCGAGGGACGGTGATTGCAATCAATAGACACCAGGATAACACGTCACGTACACCCACTTTCAGAAGTGTGGTTCTTCACACCTTTCTACTCTGTTGTATGCAGCAACCTTTCAAAGGAAACCCAAATGTCGAACCGGTCCATCTGTAACGGGCAGGAGGTCCCCGCGTGGAGCGTGTCTGTGCCCACCAGCAGATTTACACCTTGCTACCCTCAACCCACTCCTATAAAATGGTTGGGTAAGCCTCGGCACCCAGGTTAACCAATTACATCGGTTTCCTTGTTCCCATATGCCAGTATGCATCCGGTACTGTTCAAACTTGTCCAGCAGGACCGCACACGTGTAAGGGCCTAAGTTTTTTGCACATATTCATCATCACCACACACACACACTTCATTTGAAGAAACTTGATGAATACATTTGAAGAGCAAGTAAACACCATCAACATGATCATTAGAGAATAAACTCACAAAATGCAAAAGTGGCGTTTCCCACATGCATCATATAGGGGCTGGGCATATGAAAAACTCCTACACCTTGCTAAGAATTCTCATGCCAAATTTCACCCAAATCCAAAACCTTTTTGAGGTTTTTTTGGGTATAATTAGAAAGAGGGTAGTTTGAACTCAAAGTCAAATTCAAACTACTTCCATCCCATGAATTCAAAAGTGGGATCCATATTCACACTCAGCACAATTTGGTGAGCTCACACACCAATTTTCACTCCATTTGGAGTTGATCTTGACATGAGCTATTTGGCCAAATTCAAATCAGATTTGAATTTTAAACTAAACCTTTGCTGAAAATTTGATCAAATTGAATCCCATTTTGAATTATTTAAAGGGCAGTAGCCATTTGAAAATTTGATCAAATTACCAAGGTTATTTGGGTCTCTACTGTTTAGAGCAGTAGGAAAATTAAAGTTTGGAGGCTAAAATGTGAGGTAGGACCCCCTGTCAGCCACTCAAACGTGAAGAACCGCCTCTGCTCGAGTCCGCCTTCGCACGGGAGAGTGCCAGCGCGCTGATCGACCGGTTCCCGATGTGAAACCGCTCCAGCTCCTGCTATTCGGCGTGCGGCCAGCCCTTATCAGTCCACGAGCTGCCAAAGGCGATCTTCTTCGCCGATAGCCCACGCTCCCTCGCTCTCTGCTCCGTTCCCGCGAAAAACGCAGCCGTCGGCTGCGTTCTCGGTGTTTCCCTCGCCACAGTCTTTTGATCGTTGATTGCTCAAGGTTTACACCTCAAGCATCAGCGCCCTGACGTGATCTAATTAGTTCTCTCGCCATACCAAGGTTTGGTAGCTCAGGGTGATCACAGTTCCAAGAACACCGACGAGTTACCGAGGGTTGCGGCGGCGATCGGTTTGGTTCACCGTGGACAGGACGACACAGCCACTTTCGCCTCTGCTCTCCTATACAAGAAAGGTGTGTTAGCTTCTCTAGGTCGTGTAGCTTCTTTCTGTTCGGCAAATGATCCACCGTATAGCGAGAATTTTCCAGTTTACCGAACCCTAGTAGAAAACGACCGAGCTCTGTTGTGAGCCAAATTCGGCTCACATATACCACTACCAGCCGAGCTCGTTTGTAAGTAGCTAGTACATTCCCTATTGCCTCTCCTCGAAGCGAAACCAAGGAAAATCATGGAGAATTGGCTCGGAGAGGACAGTTCTTCGGGCCGCCATGGAAAGCGGTCCCGGTTCACCGTGGAGCTCGGGGTTGCCGGCCGTTTCACCAAGGTTGGCTACCATTTCCAGCTTCCTCAGGCACCCCTGATGCTGTAGATTCAAAAATCCGATGCTTTTGTGGAGGACAGAGCTTCACCGACCTCGCCGAAACCCTAGCGGGTGCTGTCACCGGTGCGCACAGGTTTCCGGCCGTCGCCGGTGGCCGGCGAGCTCACAGCCGAGTTCAGGAGGTTGGAAAACGGGGAGGCGGCGAGTTTCGGGCCGGGAGGTGGCCGGGAACTCGGTTCCGGCAAGTCTCGCCGGAGACCGCCGCCGCCGGGTATTTGGCGCGTGGAGGAAGACGAAGCACTGTGTATGGGACCCACAGGCAGATGTTTAAACTTTTCTTCGATTTTCAGTTTTAGTTCAAACTTCAAACCCACATAACTTTGGCTAGAAAACTCCAAATCCAGTGAACCAAATTTTGTTGGATTCGGCTCTCTGAGTACTTTCCAGCAAATCAAGTTTCACTTCATGAAAATCCTTAGTTCTCCAGAATTAATTCGTCAAAGTTCAAACTGGTTAGAATTTTAACTAGAGAACCATTTGGAGGAAAATTCTGAAATTTTCCAGGATGTTCACCAAAATATACCTGAGCTACCATAAAAATTTCAGATCCATTGGAGCTCTTTTGATCCACCTAATGGTGTGATTAATAAAACTGTTCCGGAGAAAATAGAAAATGTCCAGAAACATTTTCAGAATTTCTCTGAAATTGTTTAGCTCATATCTTTAGCTAGGAACCTTCAAATTAAGTGAGACCAACTCTATTAGAACCCTCTGAAAACCTAGTTTTCAGAAAGTCATGGTTTACTCCATGAAAATCTCTAGAACACCCTAGGAGCTCCAATTAAGGTCAAGTACATAATTATTTGTGGAGAGCTCAAATGAGCTTGCTGGAAATGAAACTTGGCCAAGTCTTTGTTTTGTCTGTAACCAAACCACAGTAAAAATTTCAGAGACATTGGGTCTGTCTAATAAGATTTATAGTCTTCACAAGTTTAAATTCAATTCGAATCCATTTAAATTGATACATATACATGTTTTCTCATGTAGTTGCTACGGTTGAGGAGGAACCCGAAGTCTTAGACTTCGTCCCTCCGGAAGAGCAGCTAGCCTACGACCAAGAGCAGCAAGGCAAGCTCCAGTTTGCATTAACCCGTTTTATAAATTTTTACTGTTTTGAGAACATACTTTGGGCACCCACTTACTTCTTACTTTAGAGTATTGGTTGAAACCCAAATGCATAGCCAAGGAAACCATGAGTTGGGATTAGGATGGTAAACCCCATTTAGCTACTGCAATGCTAAGATAGTGGAGGATTCGGTACAAGTCGAGTAGTTGGAACTACTCACGAGGATAGGCTAGAGGCACATTGCTGGGTAAAGATAGCAAATTAAACACATGGCAAGAAAAATGAAACTGAACGGAGAGTAAGGGCAGCAGGACATTGGGGCCTGGGTGCTATAGCTCCGCTTGTGTCAATTGAGGACCGAGCCGTGTGCGGGCCTGTTGGACAAGCTAGAACAGTACCGAAGACCTACCGGCTATATGGGAACCGGGAAACCGATGTAACTCGGGTAGCTGGGTATTGAGGCATTGCCTGTCGTTTAGAGGGTAGGTTGAGACCTCAAGGTGTAAATCGGTTGGCGGCACTGTGGATGCGCGCGCAGAGACCTCTTGCTCGGTACGATAGGACCGGTTCAATATCTGGCTGACGGGTGAAAGGTGGTTGCGTACGACGTCCGTGATGGTTGTTGTAGGCAACATTGAGTACGGGCGTACGTGACGGGTTATTCGGATAACCCTGCAGGTGTAAATCGATTATAATCATCGTCCCTCGCGGTCAGTGAGTACCACTTGTTTACTGTACCGTGACGTAGAAAGAACAGGCTAGATTCATGTTAAAAGTTTGCTGATTTGAAAGATATACCTTGCTTGTTAATGTCTTGTTGTACTTTAGAGCTAATTAATGTTCTTTTCAACTTTGGGCAAAGTACATGAGAGAAATGTGTTTCTTGTTTGATTGCGGATCTCTCATGTGCCTTAGCATAAGGTTCTCCACAACCTCCTGCTAAAACTTGAAAATAAGGTTCCATTAATTACGCGGGTCCTTTGCAACTTATTTTACCTCATGTACCCTAAAACCATTCATGTAGAAGTTTCATGTATAGGATAGACGGGTCAGTCTTGCTGAGCCATCGTGCTCACTGCTTGTGTTTGAAGCTTTTGCAGGGATCTATGAGGAAGGGACTCCCGAGGAGGAGACAGAACCCCAGGAGGGGAACCCCTTCGAGTTGGAGTCGTGCACGCCGCCGTGTTAGTGTGTTTGCTTGCTAGTTGGGACACGTTTATTGGCTGAACGTGAACTTGATGTGTAGTCTACGCCCGTGAGTGTAGACTGAACTATTTTGCTGTAAAAATATGCATAAACTGGTTTATGTAATAAAACTTTGCTTCGATTTGTATCTTTGTTGTGCGTTATCCGGTGCTGTGCAACGCAGTACCCCTCCGCGTGATCCTGGCTCGACAAGGCCGTGGGGTCGTGTCAGCGTGGTATCAGAGCTCGCTTGAGGTTTAACGCACTGAAAAGGTCATCTTTTTCAAAAATCCGGTGAGGAGAAAGTTAGTAGCCCATATAAGGATGTTATTAGTGTATAGAAAGTGGCATACTAACCTACTTTCTTATGTCGTAAAATCGTGCATCTCGGGACGCTTTATGTCTTGGGGGGGGGGGGGGGGGGTGCACGTAAGCGCTGTCCACCAGTGCGCGCAAGCTGAAGGGTGGAGCCCCACGGGTGGCAGGTAACCCAACCCGCTTTAATATCCTCTACGGTCTTCATGCTGTTTGGGGGTATTCGAGCAACGTCTGTCCCTGGCGTGCTTTGGGAAAATTTGGGAGACCCCGTCACGTGGTCAGTAACGTGAACACGTAGCTCAAGGCGTGCTTGGCTTGAGAACATCCGGGCGAGTGATGACGGCCAGGTGTATGAACTGTATGGATACCGGGCTCGGTGTGCAGCCGAGTCTGACGATTGTTTGAGTTATCTGCAGGTAGTCTCACCACGAAACGGTAGACGTTTAGCATCCGTGTGCGAGTGATGTTTAGTGCCACTGAATTAAACGAAGCCGGCTAAGTCCGGTATAGGTTTTCTTTGTGAGGACGTAGTACCAACATGATCTGGTGACGCATCGACGTCACACCCAACTAAATGAACAACTGTATTGTAAAACTTGAAAGTTTTAATCCAGAGTACTAAAACTTGATGTAACTCTTTCCCTTAATCAGGATATTCAAAGTTAACATGTTTTCAACTTATAGGATACTAAGGACAGAGTCCCCAGTTTGCAGTTGAATTAAGGCTGAAGTTAATCAGAGGTTAGAGGTTGAGTTCTTTCGAGGTTGGGGTCATATGATACATTTCTGGAAATCTTTGGACGAGCTCTACAACTATTCTGTTGAGGTCCAAAGGTTTTTCATCACGTAACCAATCGAAAAATGCAGTAGAGTTGAAACTGTCCAGAAAACAGGACAGAGCAAACACCCTCTGTAACTCTCTGTAAATTGATCATAACTTTCTGCATAAAAATCTAAAAATATAAAATGAGGTAGTTCTGAAAAGTTTATGAGATGGGTTACAACTTTGTAACAGAAAGATTTGTCAAATTTGGTGTAGAATTAACTGGAATTCTTGGATCAAATCAGTGCCTCAAGCAGAGAGGTGCTGTCCAATTTTCTCCAGAAATTCTATCAACTTTGACATCTCATAACTTTTGAACCAGACAGGTCTTAGGCCAAGCAAATACTTTCTGGAAATCTTTTGAAGTTAATTTTAACTTTTATGTTGAGCTCCAGAATTGGTTTTGCTTTTAGCATGGTCTAAATCAGGTTGAAATGGAAACTGGTCAGGGCTGTCATTGTCGACAGCAGATAAGCAGTCAAATTTGTTTAAGTTTGAACTATGTTTCCAAGTCTTATGAGCTCAATGACATGGTTTATGTAATAACTCAATGGTTTACAGTTTAAATAAATATTTGACATTTCTCAAATATGTTTCTACAGATGACAACAGATAAACAATTGGAGAATGGTTGGGTGGTGTCCCACTGTTCTCACCGCAGCGGTTATCCCGAAGCGTTGAGGAAAATGCTTCAATATTTCGGGTACAGCAAGATGCCGCAGTACTTCGCCAAGGAAGAAGGCGAGGAGGGGAACAAGACGTGGACGATCCATGTCGAAGTTCCTGCAGGCCCTACGCCACCCGGTTGGGCGCCGTTCACCGTTACGGTGAGAGGTAGACAACCGGAGGGAATGTGGCAAGTGGCAGCCCGCGACACCATGTCGCGTTTCTGCCAACTATACGTGAGAGCTATGGAGGGCACTTCATATGTGTGAAGCCCTCAATTCTTTGGAAAACCATGGAACCGAGAACTAATGCATATGTGTGCCAGGATGTTCATCACACATACACATATGTTCCACAAACTGAATTCAGAATATTTATAACCACGAATAACAAAGTTTATTAAAATATCTCATAGTCTTGGACTCATGCTCACAGCGAAAGTCTTATTTCTATGCAGCGGAAGTCTCCTAACTAATGCGGAAGCAATTTAACTAATGCGGAAGCAATTCTAGGCAGCAATGGCTCCATCTCTACTCTATCCCCCACAGGCAAGGTTGAGAACAGATGACACGCCTAATGCTCCACGTGATCTTCATAGAAATCTTCTCCTGTTGCTGATGATGAAATAATAATGCAAGTTTGAGTACAATGATATACTCAGCAAGTGCGGGAAAATATGATATGTAGCTCATAGCAAGGTAGGTATAAAAGGCTCACTGCAGAAAGCAAAGTTACTTATCAAAACACGATAAAACAGCAACTTATATTTAGGTGAATGTAATCCCAACATGTATTAAAATACCATTCGTACCTCCATTATGTTAATTACCTTCCATGTCCCATCCAGACATCAATCAACCTCATTCTTTCTCACGAATACATCCTCGTATTCGCTACCATCTCAAGAATACCATCCCATATTCGCTACCATTTCATCTCATAAACAACTTTGTCTCCCACCGAGACCAACCTTGTTGCCATGACTCAACAGTCATGCAACCCATCTTATCACCCGGACTCAACAGTCCCAAAACCAAACCATAACAGACCATCCCAAATCATAACCAATAACCATATCCAATAACCATCCCAACTAATCATGAAAGTTGGTCAGGCGCTTGTGACCGTAAGCTCGGCTATCATGATAGTTTTAGAACTCTGCAGAGTTTGCACCTCTTTACCCACAAGTTTGTGATTTCATCACCCGTTGGCGACTGCAGAACCTCCATTATACCAGTACACAACCATCGGTGTATGGCCAAGAGATCACAAAATAGCCTTTACAAAGGGGCTACTAGATGTATGGACTTACTAAGGTTTCACCGGCAGGCTAGAATCACCAATTCTCCCACCCACGGGCCCCCTCTTGTGCCATGCAGTTCCCAGGGCAGTCCTCACTCGACTCCCATTCCCAGCGCCTTCCACGGTCCATAACAATCTAGCAACTTACCTAATTAGTCAGCTAAGCCGCACCCATACTTGGCCTTGTGGTGGCACTGTTATCCTGGCATGTGCTTGCATGAACCGGTCCTTAGATCTACGGCAAGTAAACCACCATCTCATGCTACCTCATTCACAAACCCAGTCTTGCCTAGATCTCTCTCCGATCCATGTCCATTATTAACATCAGTTTCTCATTATCATTACGAATGCAGTTAGCTAGACACATCTATCTCGCTTCCCAATCCCATGGACTCAGCGAAGCATAAAAGTAAAAATCATACCCGACTCATAAACTTCCCTGGCAACAAGGGTGGTTTAACCAAAAGTAGTAAACTTCTATAAAAGGGTTTCCCATCATGTTTGACTCAGCACACACACCTTTTCGCGAAACAGAACAGTTTTTCCCAAAACATAGGATCAATATGATCAAGGAGCACTTGCCTTGTTCTTTCGGTTCCGGTTGCTCTTGGATCTCGAAACCTTGTTGTTGCAGCTCGTCGTAGACAGCTTCCTGAGCTTGTCCTGATATACAGGATCACGCACATACAAGATCCACAGCAATCAATATTATGCACAAACTTTTACTAGATGCAATGATGCATATGCATGCTATCCTATAATGCAGTTTTATTAGATCGGTTTGTACGTGTTCTTGCATGGTTTTATGATGAACAGAGTTGTTTCGGATCAAATGTGGACGTGGCGATGACCTTGTCTTTAGATCAACCCGATCAACAAGTGATCTGTCCACGAGAAAGCTTCTACTCAAAAGGAATCAAAGAACAGATGCAAAGAAAACACAACGATGTTGTAAGGTGGTATTGGAGACCTACCTTACGTTCTCCTCGGTCTCGGGTCCTTTTCAGATTTTTGGGCTCTCTCCCGGTGATCTTCCTTGCTGAACTCCGTCGATGGCTTTCTTGGCGAGTTGGGGTTAGGGCTCTAAGTCGTCGGCTTAGGAGTTGGAAAAGAAGTTCGTGGTTTCGGCCAAAGGTTCTGGGTTCTATTTATAATCGAGAGAAGAAGAGTCCTAATCTGATTGGACTTCGAATAAGAGTTCTATTCAGATTGTCGTTGAATCTGAACAACTTATCTTTAGTTGATTTCGTGCGGTAACATTGTGGAATTCAGGTCGGTTTCTCCTCCGTACCGGTATTTCGACGCGTACAGATTTCAAAAACCGTTCCAGAACTTGTTACCTCCTCGGTGATGAGCTCCGGAAGCTCCACGTGTCCTCCGGGGCCTGGTCTCACCCTTTTCTGCAGAGACAAGCTCCGGTTGTGCCGTGTATCAAGCGAGCGAGGCCTCCCTCTCCTTTGGAGGTGAGCTCCTCGTACGCCACGTATCCTGGCGGTCGGGGACCTCCTGTCTATTCGAAGGTGACTCCGCGCACGCCACGTGTCAGTGCCGGACCTTCCCTCTCTCCAGAGGTAGATTTGGGTGTGCCACGTATCCATTCCGGACCTCCCTCTATTCGGAGGTGAGCTCCGTGAATGCCACGCATCAAGTAGCGCCGGATTTTCCTTTTCCTCAGAGATGAGCTCCGAGGTAGACACGTGTCCCGCGCAACTGGTCCTCTGACTTCCGTGATGACTAGCTCCGAAGGTGACATGTGTCCTGCAGAAATGCCTTTGATTCTTCCACAGAGGCTAGCTCCGGGGGCAACACGTGTCCCACAGGGTCGGACCTCTCCCCCTTTGCAGAGATGTGCCCCGAGCCTGCCACGTAGTCAGTTTAGCGGTGGACCTCTCCCCACTTCGCAGGGATGAGCTCCAAACACGCCACGTGGCCAGCGAGCCGCGGGAGTTGTCTTCGGCGCTCTCTAGGAACTGGATTCGGCTCTTATTGGCTATCTTTTTGATATTTTCTCTGTTCCCACTTCCTTTAAAATGTTTTCTCTTCATGCAACATGAATACATGCAGAAACCAGAAATGAGGGTGTCACAAATCTACCCCCCTTAAATTGAATCTCGCCCTCGAGATTTGTTAGTAGAGAATAGATGAGGAAATTCTGCCTTGATGTCTTCTTCACGCTCCCATGTGGCTTCAGCTTCGGTGTGATGGCTCCATTGTACCTTGCACCATCGGATCACTTTGTTCCTGGTGACCCTTTCCTTTACATCCAAAATTCGGACAGGGTGCTCCGTATAAGTCAGGTCCTCTTGAAGTTCAAGCTCTTCCATTGGTACTCGCTCCTCCGGTACTCTCAAGCACTTCTTGAGCTGGGATACATGAAACATGTCATGTACGTCGGAGAGATATGGTGGGAGCTCTAGTTGATAGGCTACTTCCCCTCGCTTGTCCAAAATCTTAAATTGTCCGATGTAGCGAGGTGCTAGTTTGCCTTTGACGTTGAAACGTCGTTGGCCTCGGATAGGCGAGACCTTAAGGTATACGAAGTCTCCTACTTTGAAGGTCAACTTCCTTCGCCTATTGTCCGCATAGCCTTTCTGTCGTGACTGAGCAGACTTTAAGTTCTCCCGTATCATTTGGACTTGTTTTTCAGCTTCTTGTAGCACTTTGGGTCCAAACAACTGGTTCTCTCCGGTCTCGTTCCAGAACAGTGGTGTTCTACACCGTCTACCGTACAATGCTTCGAAAGATGACATCTTCAAGCTAGCTTGATAGCTGTTGTTATAGGAGAATTTGGCGTACGGTAAACTCCTATCCCAACTACGCCCACGTTTCAAGGCGCAAGCTCTCAACATGTCCTCCAAAATTTGGTTTGTCCTTTCGGTTTGCCCATCGGTTTGTGGGTGATGGGCAGAGCTAAAATCTAGTTGTGTACCCATAGCTTTCTACAGCTTCCTCCAGAATCTAGAGTTAAACTGAGAATCTCGATCTGAGACTATCCTTTTTGGGACTCCATGACGGCACACGATCTGCTCCATGTACAACTCGGCTAATTGTGCAACGTTGTACTTGGCCCTTACAGGGAGAAAATGGGCGGTTTTCGTCAATCGGTCCACGATTACCCAGATGGAGTCATAACCCGACTGAGTACGTGGCAATCCAACGATGAAATCCATACTGATGTCCTCCCATTTCCACTAGGGTACCTTCAAAGGTTGCAAGAATCCAGCGGGTCTTTGATGTTCGGCCTTCACCCATTGGCATGTGTCGCATAGGGCAACGTATTCGGCTATATCCCTTTTCATACCATCCCATCAATAACAAGCCTTCAAGTCCTTATACATTTTGGTACTTCCTGGATGTATGGAATAGGGTGAGTCATGTAACTCCTTCAATATCATGTCGCGGAGGTGCTTCACATTAGGCACACAAATCCTTTTTCCTAGCCAAAGCGTACCCTTCTCATCTTCTTTGAAATCCTTCTCTATTCCTTGTTGTATCCTTCCCTTGATCTCCTTGATCTCCTCATCCGTTGCTTGGCCATCCCTTATCTCTTGCTCCAATGAAGAGTGGATCTCCATCACTTCCATATTGTTCAAGAATCCGAGGTGTAACCGTTCGAACTCCTTACGTAGTTCTGGTGGTAGCTCCCGAATCGTGAGTCGGTGACATGCTCCCTTCCGGTTCAATGCATCAGCTACTACATTGGCCTTCCCGGGGTGGTAGTTGATTCCAACATCGTAATCCTTGATGAGTTCCAACCATCGACGTTGCCTCAAATTCAAGTCCGTTTGGGTAAATATGTACTTGAGGCCTTTATGATCCGTATAGATCTCACATCGATGACCAAGGATATAATGTCTCCAAATCTTCAATGCATGCACTACTGCTGCTAGCTCCAAGTCATGTGTAGGATAATTAAGCTCGTGCTTCTTTAATTGTCGTGAGACATAAGCTACCACTTGTCCTTCTTGCATGAGCACACATCCGAGTCCCTGTCTGGATGCGTCACAATATATGTCAAAGCTCTTGCTTACGTCCGGCAATACCAAAACCGGTGCTGTGGTTAGCCTTTTCTTGAGTTCCTCAAAACTTTCTTGGCATGCTGGTGTCCATTGAAAGGCTTTTCCCTTCGTTAGCAACTCCGTCATAGGCTTTGCTATCTTAGAGAAGTCTTTCATGAAGCATCGATTGTATCCAGCCATCCCAAGAAAACACCGAATATCCCTCACATTTTGCGGTTGGTCCCACTTCAGAACATCTCTCACTTTTCCGGGATCAACTGATACCCCTTCTTCGGGGATAATGTGGCCTAGGAACGATATTTCCTTTAGCCAGAATTGACACTTGTTAAGCTTGGCATACAATTGATGCTCACGAATTTTCTGCAAGGTCAATTTCAAATGTTCTTCATGCTCCTCCTCACTTTTTGATTACACCATAATGTCGTCGATAAAAACCACGACGAACTTATCCAAGTACTCCATGAAAGCCTTTTTCATGAGGTACATGAAGTATGCGGGTGCATTTGTTAACCCAAAAGACATGACGGTATATTCATACGAACCATATCGTGTTCGAAAGGCAGTCTTGGGTATATCGGAGGGCTTAATCTTCAGCTGGAAATATCCCGACCAAAGATCAATCTTGGAGAACACTCGGGCTCCTTTCATTTGGTCGAATAGGTCCTCTATACGGGATAGAGGGTATTTGTTCTTGATTGTCACCTCGTTGAGAGACCTATAGTCAATGCACATCCTTTGAGTCCCATCCTTCTTGTCTACGAAGATCACAAGAGCTCCCCATGGTGACGAGCTTGGACGTATAAAACCCTTCTCCAACTGCTCTTGAATTTGCTTCTTGAGTTCTACTAGTTCATTGACAGGCATCCTATAGGGTCTCTTGGCTATGGGTGCAGTTCGAAGTACCAAATCAATGGCAAACTCAATGTCCCGATCAGGGGGCATACCTGGAAGCTCCTCTGGAAACACGTCCGAGAATTCTTGAACCACTGGAATGCTGTCCAATGTTGCTCCTTCAACGTGGTTCAAGATTGCCTTTTTGGTTGTTTGTTGGGCTGACTCAAACTCGACACGAATACGGTGCTCAGTTGTCAACTGCACGCTCCTTTCAGCACATTGGATTACCCCGTTGTGCTTGCTTAACCAATCCATCCCGAGTATTATGTCAAGCCCTTGGGAATACAAGACAATGAGGTTAGCAAGGAAGTCTACCCCCCTTATTTTAAGGCTTACTTTCGGACATACTATATCAGTCCTCATCTCTCCTCCGGGGGAATTAACTAACATAGCACATTTTAAGTGGGATACGGGTAGATTATGCTTGGCAACATACTTGGATGATATGAAGGAATGTGATGCTCCAGAATCAAATAAGATGGTGGCTGGGTTGGAGTTGGCAAGGAACATACCAATTACGACGTCCTCAGCCTGTTGTGCTTCCTCAGCAGAGACATGGTTCACGTTGTCGCGAGCATATTTCTGATGTCCCCGGTTTCTTTGATTGTCCCCTCCGTTAGGTCGCGGGTTCTGTTTGGGCACGTTGCCATGCTGTCCAGGGCCTCTCCTCGGGCACTGGTTCACGAAGTGTCCTATTTCCCCGCATGCAAAGCATGCCCTGTTGCCTATGGCAGCAGGTACGTTGGGGCGGGGGTTTTGAACAGGAGCGCCCATGTCAGGTCGGGGCACAGGAGGCATGGGCACACGAGGCGTAGGTGCAACGGGTCGTTGCTGTTGTGGCTGACTAGGGCGGTATGCAGGAGTGGTCGATCCATACTGCGGTGCAGCTGGGGGCATGTACCGAGGTCGTACGTTGCTCCCTTGGGGCTGGTATGGCATCTTCCTCTTGCACTCTCGCTCGATCTCTCGGATCTTGCTTTAACCACTATAGCCTTGTCAACCAGCTTTTGAAAGCTTGTGTAGTCATTGTTGAGGAGCTGAACCTGGATCTCATTGTTCAACCCTCGCATGAACAGATATTGCTTCCTCTGGTCTGAGTTGACATCTTCGGGGGCATACTGGGACAGTTGTATGAACTTGTTGAGATACTCATTCACACTTCTCTGTCCTTGGCAGAGACCTTCAAACTCTTGTCTCTTGAGCATCATTACACCAGCAGGGATGTAATGAGAGCTGAAACTTTCCTTGAACTCAGTCCAAGTGATCGTCTCCGGGTCGACATGAGCATTGCTTAGGGCATCCCACCAGTCAGCGGCGGGTCCCGTAAGTTGGTGCGACGCAAAGAGAACCTTCTCTCGGTCATTGCACTGCACTATGGCAAGCTTCTTCTCCATGGATTTTAACCAGTCATCGGCCTCCATGGGGTCGTTAGCTTGAGCGAAGGTGGGTGGTCGAGTCCTCATGAACTCTCCCAACCTTTTATGAGCCGGTGGTGGTGGTGGCGGTGGTGCCGGAACGGGGTTGTTGTTGTTGGCCTGCAACTGACCCAAAGTTTGGATCATGGTTTGCATAAGTTGGTTTTGCATGGCCATCAACCATTCCAGGTTGTTCTCACCAGCTCCGGGGTTAACAGGAACTTCATCGTGACCATCCTCTTGGTTGTCACGGACGTTCCTTCGGCCGGCGTTTCCTCTCACCATCTGTGAGAGAGATCGAAATAGAATAGAAGGTTAGAAAGTTAGGTAGATTCCCTCAACTATATGCATCAAGGTGAGTTGGACTATATATATTAGCCCATATGAGGATGTGAACAAGTGCCGAAACGTCTCACACCTCTTTCTACTTGTGGTTATGGACAACATTTTGAGATGTCCCACAACTCACACTAAGCACACAATCACAAACAATCATTGCAAGGGCTCACACAACTCCTATTCAAGGATGGTTTCCTACGTCAAGGTAGTTTCAAAGGCCAATATATGCATCCTAGGCTTGCACCCCATGGTCAGCGCGGCTTAGCTACCAATCTGTGTCTGACACTAATCTGTGATTGTATCTAGGTGTGTAATCCACCCCTATCTGTGGCTTTTGATACCAATCTGTGGTTCCTATTTAGGCGTGTAACCCACTGTCAACCGTGGCTCTGATACCAATCTGTGACGCCCTCAATTCTGTGGAAAACCACGGAACCGAGAAGTAATGCATATGTGTGCCCAGGATGTTCATCACACATACACATATGTTCCACAAACTGAATTCAAAATATATATAACCATGAATAACAGAGTTTATTACAATATCTCATGAGTCTTGGACTCATGCTCACAGCGGAAGTCTTATTTCTATGCAGCGGAAGTCTCCTAACTAATGCGGAAGCAATTTAACTAATGCGGAAGCAATTCTAGGCAGCAATGGCTCCATCTCTACTCTATCCCCCACATGCAAGGTTGAGAACAGATCACACGCCTAATGCTCCACTTGGTCTTCATAGAAATCTTCTCCTGTTGCTGATGATAAAATAATAATGCAAGTTTGAGTACAATGATGTACTCAGCAAGTGTGGGAAAATATGATATGTAGCTCATAGCAAGGTAGGTATAAAAGGCTCATTGCAGAAAGCAAAGTTACTTATCAAAAACACGATAAAATAGCAACTTATATTTAGGTGAATGTAATCACAACATGTATTAAAATACCATTCATACCTCCATTATGTTCATTACCATCCATGTCCCATCCAGACATCAATCAACCTCATTCTTGCTCACGAATACCTCCTCGTATTCGCTACCATCTCACGAATACCATCCTATATTCGCTACCATTTCATCTCATAAACAACTTTATCTCCCACCGAGACCAACCTTGTTGCCATGGCTCAACAGTCATGCAACCCATCTTATCACCCGGACTCAACAGTCCCAAAACCAAACCCTAACAAGACCATCCCAAACCATAACCAATAACCATATACAATTACCATCCCAACTAATCATGGAAGTTGGCCAGGAGCTCGTGACCGTAAGCTCGGCTATCATGATAGATTTAGATCTCTACAGAATTTGCACCTCTTTACCCACAAGTTTGTGATTTCGTCACCCGTCGGCGACTGCAGAACCTCCATTATACCAGTACACAACCGTCGGTGTATGGCCAAGATGTGACAGCCAGGACCTCATCGAGTGGTGCCATGTTATGCAGCACCCAACAGCACATGGGTTGCAGAAACACATCATATTACATAAAGAGTTTGCGGAAGCGGGCAAGAATGTTTTTACAAATAAGTATTATCAGAGTAAACTACAGCGGAAGACTATCACTCTCACGACTCATATCTAAACTAGCAACAATGAAACGGTCCAGCTCGTGGGCGTTTCTTACTAGCAACACGAAGACAATCTGCAGCGGCGAGGATGCTCTTAGAGTAAGCACTCGGAGGTTCCCGAGTCTCATCGGCACCCCTTCTCATAAGAATCGAGTCAATTACCTGCAAAAGAACTCGGATAGCATCCGTGAGCATAACGCTCAGCAAGACTTAACCGTCACCCTAAACATGAAACTCTAAGTGAGGTTATGAACCTAACATAGGAGGGAATAAGCATAATTAAACTCGCCTAAAAGTGAATCCTTACTTTCAGGTATTAATGGCAGCATTTTAAGTAACCCTGGGCACGCCACATCGGAAGTCCACAATCAACCAAGAAACGCTTTCCCCCGATGTAAATTGCTCATGGCATAAAAGAATCGAGTTTGCACTAGCCTATTCATCAAGATCCAATACAACGGTAGGATAATACTTCACATCAAAATGATTAGTTCCTTTCTCATGCAAGTCCTTACTACGTCACGACTGTGAGAACAAGTATGCTCGGTCCATTCCGCGAGCGACGGTGATTCGAATCAATAACACCCGGACTACACGACACGTACGCCCGTACTCGACATTGCCTACAACAACCATCACTGACATCGTACGTGGCAGCCTTTCCCCCGTTTCACCCCCGCTGAATCGATCAAGTCGCCCCATACAGTAGCTACTCTCATGGTGCACCTTCCGACATAAGATGTCATGAGAATATTCCCCACATACTGCACACCGGCCGTCCGCTTGAGGCGACCTGAAAAGTCCCAACGACAGCTTCCCGAGGTACATCGGTTTACTGGGTCTCATATAACCAGCATGAGTCCGGTACACAACTCAAACTTGTTCAACAGGGTCGCATACGGATCGGTCCATGACCGACACGGACAGGTCTACAGCACCCAGGCCCCTATGTCCTGCTTCTCCTACAACCTTCCGGTCTCAACTTTAACTTGCTAACTCAGGCCCCTGTTGTTCCTGAAACTGCGAGTAGCATCTCACCACTCGACTTCTATCGAACCGTACTTAAGCATGGCAGTTCTACACGGTGATAGACACCTACCCAATACTCCATGGGTCATTTGGCTATGCAAGAGGAGTATCAAACACTAGACCTAATGCACAATTTAAATCTTAACCAAAAGTGAATACAAAAGAAAAACATAACAGTTGTTAAATGCAGACCGGAGCTTGCCTGTTTTGCAGGGTAGTCGTATATAAACAGTTAGTGTCCTTGCAGATCCACACTTGACTCTCCGGAGCTGGATCCACTTCGATGAATCACTCCTTTGAGTCCCCTTCGTTGTGGTTCCTATTGAAATGCGTATGCACATGTTTTATAGAATGTAGTGGAAAGAAGTTCTAGAATTAATCTCTTAGGAACAGATGTTGTGTGGAACAGCCAAGAATGGCTTGGTTTGCCTCTGTTGTGCACAGAACAGAAATAAACTAAATTGACCTCAAGGTCTTAGCTATACACTAATCATTTTTACCTAATGGACATAATAGAGAAGCTGAAAAGATTTGAGTGCAATTGAAGAACAAGAACTCCAATGGCCTCAAAACTTTTACAGCAGGTTCTATACTACCTAAGGATTTAGCTTGCCAAATTGCAGCTAATGTGGAGTTAAATTGTGTTCTTCATAATTCTCATAATGTCTCTTATGTATTTTCATATATACATAAGTATAGAGAAGAAGAACAGGAAGTTTAACGACTCATCTTGGGCTGATAATTTACATGTGAGTTCTTGATCACATGAAAGTAGTCTGGTACAAAACTCATCCCTTTTACTTGAGTAGTTCTCCCAAAACAATTCTTTAAGCATTTGTACTCAAAAGAATTATTTCTGTAGTAATGTGTATTTTCATGCCCAATTAAGTGAACTACAATTCCAAGTATGTCTCAGAGAGCTTGCCTAAATTTGCCTATGATTTTTAGAGCTATGGATTGCTCAGAATAGATTTTTGAAGTGGGAAACATTTTCTGAAAATGTTTCTGGACTCTTTTGAACACAGTAGTTTGCAATTAGCAAATTACTGCTCAAATGATCTTCAAATGAGCTGAACATTTGCTAGTAGGTGAATACTATGCTAAAGAATATTCTGGCAAAATTTGGGGATTTTTGGATAACCCAAACTCCCTCAATAATAACTTTTCAGAAAACCTCCCAAGATTTTTTCAGAATATAATATTAACTTTCATACAAATCTGAGTTCATATTTGGATAGAACTCAGAGAGATGAATCCAACCCAAGTGGAATCACTCAAATTGGAGTTTACAAGGAGATATGAATTTCCCAAGTTTGAGCCAATCCTGGAATTATTTTCCTATTGAAAATCCGGCTGGACTCACTGTTTTGAATCCCAGCCAATAGAATCGAAGCCACACCAGGACACAGCGTCTCAGCGCGCCAACACACGGGATCCCGGCCACACCCGATCCCGGGTTTAAATTTTCTGCTGCTGACAGACGGGGCCCACACCTCGTCTTCTTCCTCCGGCTCCTCGCTCGCGCCCGCGCGCTCCCCCTCACCGGAGTAACCGGAAGCTCGCCGGACCGGCCTTCCCGGCCACCGTCTGAGCTACAACTCGCCGCCAGGGGGTTTTGGGTATCGAGGAACACGGCTGAGGGGTTTGCTTGGGCTGCCGACGACCGGAACATGGCCGGCGACGTGTGACTGCCGCTGTGGTCGTTTGGCAGCGTCGCCCGAGGTCTCCAGCGCTCAAAAACTTGTGCCCACGAGCCCTACAGCACCAGCATACCTCTAGGAAGATCGACACGACCTCAAACTAGCTCGGAAATGGCTGGAACTAGGTTGTCATCGTGCGACCGAACGGGTCCGCCGTGAATAACCCAAGAAGAGCTCGAAATTCACCGGTCTGAGGCGTTTTCATGCGCTGGATGCAAAAGGGAGAACGATCACCGGCTAGTCTAGCTTCTCTGTGCCAAATTTGGTGACTTAAGGAGAATCAGAGAGCAAGAATTCGAGGGAATCATACCGGAAGCTCGGAATGGGGTCGCCGGAGCAAAACCTCGAAATTCACCGTCGATAGCTCACGGCACGGCCTGAGCTTGGGCTGAGAGCAGCACCGCACCCGTGTGCGTCCGTAGCTGTGATCGCTCGGCCGTGAAGCCCCCTGTGGAGGGCTGTCCACGAGCGCCCGATCACCTTCTTGAACTCGGTCGCCGCGGCGGCGGTTGTTCTCGGGCACTGGGGCCACAGCTCGCTTGCTTGCGGTTCAGGGAGGTGGAGGCTGATCTCAGGGAAAGATTTAGCAGCTCGGGGAAGGGAAGAGCGTGACAATTTCTTCTGTTTCCCGATCGACCGAGAGGGCGGAGGGGGAAACAGTCGCCGGTCGTGCGCTCGCGAGGAGGAGAAGATGGATGGCCTTTGCGTCGTCCAGGGGGGTGATCAGGCCGCAGAACCGCCTCTGGGCACCGTGCGTGGGGAAAGGAAGCAGCTGGTGGCGCTGCCGAGCCTCCCAGTGGCTCCACGGTGGGAGCTGCTCGTGGCCCACGTGCTGTTCGACGAATTTCCCCACTGAGGCTTAGACTTAGGGTGCAAGGCTCCTCCTTTAGCTCTATGACATGTGGGTCCCACTCCACATGTACCTCTAAAATATGTTCCCAAGCTGATCCCCACAATTCCTACGATGCTGAGTTTTAAAAGGTGGCTGGAGTTCGAATTCTTCAACTTCAGTTTGAATTTGTTTGCCAAACTTGAATTTGGATGAAGTTTGCAAATTCTTCACTTTAACTCTCTTTTGAGCCCACCCTACACATGAAAGTTGGTGATCAAACTCCTCCCTATAATTCCAACTATGTGGCTGCATTTTTAATCAATGTCCTTGGGCACCCTATGTGTGAACTTTGAATTTCAAATCTGAATTTTAAACTTACATGCAAAGAGGTATTTAACTCCTTATTGGTTCAACACTTTTAAATAAAAATGTGATCCTCATTTTGGATGGTCATCCATGTATTACTTTGCATGAAGAAAAGTTTTAGCAAGTCCCATTTTTCATGTCTTTGCCACACATATGAACTCAAACCTTGGTTTTTATTCATACACATTTTTGGGACTTTTACATTCCTCCCCCTTAAAAGAATCTCGTCCCGAGATTACAAAAGAGGAACGAGACGGGAGAGGTAATTACAAACTGTACAAAGCTAAAAATTCCGGATAGTTGGTGTGGAGGTAATCTTCACTTTCCCACGTCGCCTCTTCCGCGGTTACTCCACAGCACCTTGAAAAATTTGATCGTCCGGTTCCAGGTTACCCGCGTCTTTTCATCCAAAATCTGAACCGGTCGCTCGGTGTAGGTCAGGTCTGGTTTCAATTCGTCGATTTCCTCGGTGCGAACAGCAGCGGTGAATTTGAGGCATTTCTGCAGCTGTGAAACATGAAATACATCATAAACACCCGCTAGACTTGCCGGTAACTCCAGCCGGTAGGCTACGGGTCCGCACTTCTCCGTGATAGCAAAAGGACCAATGAAACGGGGAGCGAGTTTCCCCTTTACACCGAACCGGTGAATTCCCTTCATCGGAGATACACAAAGATACACGTGCTCTCCGACGTCAAAATGTAATGGCCTACGCCTTTGATCAGCCTAGCTCTTCTGTCGGGATTGTGCAGCCCTTAAGTTCTCTTGTATCAACCGAACTCGGTCTTCGGCTTCATTGACAGGATCAATCCCAAACAGAACTCTTTCGCCGGACTCACACCAATTCAGTGGTGTGCGACACTTCCGGCCGTAGAGAGCTTCATACGATGCCATTTTAATACTCGCTTGATACCCGTTGTTGTTTGAAAACTCCGCCAACGGTAGGTGATCATCCCAATTCCTACCGTGGTGGATGGCACACGCCCTCAACATATCTTCCAGCACCTGGTTCACCCTCTCGGTTTGTCCATCGGTTTGAGGGTGATATGCGGAGCTCCTAATCAGCTTGGTGCCCAACGAGGAGTGCAGCTGCTCCCAAAACCGAGCAATGAACAGCGCACCTCGATCTGAAATGATGGTCTTCGGGACACCATGTGAGCATATAATTCTAGAGATGAATAACTCCGCATATTGCCTTGCTCGATAATGAGTGTTCACCGGTATGAAATGAGCCGACTTTGTCAACCGGTCGACGATCACCCATATCGAGTCATGCTTCCGGGATGTGAGCGGTAATCCGACGATGAAGTCCATACTCACATCCTCCCATTTCCATGCCAGTATCTTCAAAGGATGTAGCGGTCCGGCGTTCCGCATATGATCAGCCTTGACCCGTCTACACGTATCGCATTTGGATACGTATTTAGCAATCTCCCTCTTCATCCTCGTCCACCAAAATTTCTGTTTCAAATTTTTGTACATCTTGTTACTTCCGGGATGAATGGAAAACTTCGACAGGTGGGCTTCATCCAATATCTTCTTCCGGAGTTTCATATTACGCGGTACCACAATACGGTCGTTAAACCATATCGTACCATTCTCATCCTTCCGGAAACATTTCACCTCTCCGTTGTCTAGTCTTCTCCGAAAGTGAGACATACCTCTGTCTCTTCTTTGAGCCTCAACAATCTCTTCATGGATTGTTGGAATGAGCGCGAGATTATAAAGCGCGCCATACGGAATGACACGGAGGCTTGGCTCTTCATCTTCCAACTCAGCAGCCGCTAAGTTGTGAACGTGGGCTTTCCGACTCAGCGCGTCGGCAACCACGTTTGCTTTTCCCGGATAATAGTGGATCTCAAGTTCATAATCTTTTATGAGCTCCAACCATCTCCGTTGCCTCATATTTAGCTCCTTCTGCGTGAAGATATACTTCAGGATTTTATGGTCGGTGTAGAGGTGAACAAGATTACCCAGTAGGTAATGCCTCCACATCTTCAACGCCAACACCACAACAGCAAGCTCGAGATCGTGAGTTGGATAATGCTGCTCGTGGTTTCGCAGTTGACGAGACCCGTAGGCGGCTACACGCCCTTCTTGCATCAGAACGCAGCCGAGACCGATGCCGGATGCATCACAGTATACATCAAATGGCTTCGTTGTGTCCGGCTGAGCAAGAACTGGAGCTGTGGTGAGATGTTTCACCAAGGTTTTGAATGCGGCTTCACATGCTGCATTCCACATGTATTTAGTGCTCTTCTTCAGCAGCTCCGTCATTGGTTTAGCGATCTTTGAGATGCTCGGAATAAACCTCCGATAATACCCCGCTAAACTAAGGAAACTTCGGACCTCGTGGACTGGTTTGGGAGATTCCCACTTCAGCACTTGTTCGATCTTGCTGGGGTCCACAGCGATACCTTCTGCTGAAATAATATGGCCTAGGAAAGGCACTTGATCAATCCAAAATTCGCACTTGCTGAACTTGGCATATAACTGGTGCTCCCGCAACCGTTGTAGCAGAATACGCAGATGTTCAGCGTGCTCTTCTTTAGATTTGGAGTAAACCAATATGTCGTCGATGAATACCACGACGAACTTGTCTAACTCCGGCATGAACACAGAATTCATCAAGTACATGAAGTGTGCCGGAGCGTTGGTTAACCCAAATGACATGACGAGGTACTCATAGAGTCCGTATCTCGTCGAGAAAGCTGTCTTCGGTATGTCCTCCGGTCGAATCTTGATTTGATGATACCCCGACCGAAGATCCATCTTCGAAAATACCTTTGCACCCACAAGTTGATCGAACAGGATGTCGATGCGGGGTAAAGGATACTTGTTCTTTATTGTGACAGCATTGAGAGGACGGTAGTCAACACATAGCCGTAGTGTTTCGTCCTTCTTCTTAACGAACAGCGCTGAGCAACCCCAAGGTGAAGAACTTGGCCGTATGAAACCCTTGCTCATGAGTTCATTCAGTTGCTCTTTCAACTCCGCTAGCTCGTTAGGTGCCATCTTGTAAGGCCTTCTTGAGATAGGAGTGGTTCCCGGCGCCAGTTCAATCTTGAACTCAACGTCCCGTTCGGGCGGCATATGCCCGGTAAGTCATCGGGAAATACGTCGGGATAATCACGTACCACCAGAATCCCTTCAAGCTTCAGTGCTTCCGTGTGGTAGGCCTCTACCATGTCTGGGTCTTCGCTGTCTAAAAACAACGTGTGCTGTCCGTGAATCGGCGAATCAATCTGGACAGTCAGGTTACCGATGTTGAGAATGGCACCGTGACGATTTAACCAAGACATCCCCAATATAATGTCTATCTTCTTCCTATCCAACATAATCAGCTATGTTGGGTATATTTTTCTGCCCAAACATAAAGCTGCTCGGGACACAATCTGATTGGCAGAAATATTTCCTCCCGGTGAACGTATAAGAAAACTCGTTGTGGGAGCATTAGTGGATAATTGGTGCTGATCCACGCATGATTTGCTGATAAAATTGTGGGTGGCACCGGAATCAAAAAGTACAAGCAGGGGCACGTCTTTGAGAGTAAACATGCCTGCTAACACCGGTGCTCCTTCCGGGACATCCTCAATAGCAAGATGTTGCACACTCCCGGATTGCAATGCTGTTATGTTGACTGGAGCAGGTGGAGGCATACCACCTGATGATGATGGCTGTCTGGTGTTCACCAACTTCTCCCGGCATTCTTGCCTAAAATGCCCTGAACGGTGGCAATAAGAACACGGAGGTCTCCCCGGTTCTTTGTTGACTTGTGGTTGAGAAGTTGATGTACTTGGCTGCAGCAATGATGCCACAGGTGTCATTAATTGCTGCGGCAAAGGTGTTGCTTCAAGACAAGATTCTTGAGCAGGAAATCTATACGGAGTTGATCTCACTGGTGCTCGCCATCTTTCATCGGATGGTGTGTGATACACCACATGGTATTTACGAGGAACGATTGGTGTGTCTTCTTGCACATCCTCCCGCCCCTCTTCTCTGCTTGCCACTCAAGTGTCGCTTGTTCTTGCAGTAGAGCAGCACTGATCAACTCGGTGTAACTGCCTTGATTAAACAAAGCTAACTTCTCTTTTAGTATGGCACTCAAGCCATAGAAAAAGTAGTCACATATTGCAGCTTCGCTCGTCGCATAAGCAGGAGCATATTTTGCCAGAAGGTTGAATCGTCTGACATAATCGAGGATACTCATGTCCCCCTACTTCAAGTTTCTGAATTCATGCTGTTGGGCCTTGATAAAACCAATAGGAATGTGACGAGCACGGAATGCTTCACGAAATTCCGTCCATTTCACTTGATGGCCTTCTGGAACGGTGGCGAGATGAGCAAACCACCAATTTTCGGCGGCTCCATGGAGCTGTTGAGCTGCAAATAATGCCTTCTGATGTTCGTCGCACTCAAACACTCCAAACTTGGACTCCATAACTCGAAGCCACTGATCAGCTTCCACTGGTTCATTGGCTTCCGTGAAAATTGGCGGTTGTGTCGCCAAGAAGTCCAAATAGGCGTTCCGAGGTGGAACGTCCTGTTGTGCACGTTGGAGTAAACCTTGTTGTACCAAGGCTTGGAGTAGTCTGGTGTTCTCTTGACTTGACTTGACCATCTGAGCCATGACATCTGCCCATACCGTTGATGGTGGTGCCCCTGGTGGAGTCGAGCCATCATCGTCTCGGTGAGAACTTTCAGTCCGACTCGGAGAGTGAGTACGCACCATACTGCAAAAAGCAAATTTTTGAGGGAAGTCAAAACTTGATCTCAGAAGTATGTGAAAGTATGTAAAACATGAACATGCTAAAACTTTATAAAAGCATAACAAAATTTCACGTTTACACATCTTTCTAAAGCCAACATATTCAGTCCCTTATTCTGTACAGAACAGACCTTTCTGTACTTAACTCAGAATTTGATCAAGTTACTAGCATTTTCATAACTCAAGTCGAATACCAAAGTTAAATTTAACTTCAGTACCTTTCCATCGAGTACTCACATGCCTCTGGATCACCCCTTCATCAGAAGTTATGATCGTTCAAATTTGACAGAATTTTCTGGATAAATTTTGCCAGCACCTCCTTAGTATGTGGCTGTTTTCATCACAGTTTTACATACAAATGGGGTACAATTCTGAACAAACTATGAACTACAAAATCGTTGCAAGTTTTATAAACTTTCCAACGGTGTATCATATGACCCTTAGAAATTTTTCTACAGATTGTGACGGCTAATTTACAGCAACATCTAGAGAAGTTTGCAGCTGTTCTGTTTTCTGAACAGTTTGCAACATCTGGACATTCAACCAAGTTGGTGTCGGATTTGGCTCTGGAGTTCTACAGAAAAGTTGTACAGCACTTAATAACCTTTCGAGAACTGTATCATACACCTCCATTGGGTCAAGCTAATCAGAGTTACGCTCTGTTAAAGCCCAGAAAAATTTCTGTCGGAACAGAGCACTCTGTCTTTTAGATCAAAAGAAGCCTAACAAGTCTCTTCTTTGAAACTTAGTTCAAATGAAGAACTCAGTAACTAATATGTGCTTTATCACATCCATTTTAGTTTGGAAGTTAGTCATGAATGATTTCTTCATAGGTAAGAATACTATCCAGTGTAGTACGGTGACGATGCACCGTAAGACATATGACGGTACTACGTCGCCTCACCAAAGAAAAAACCTACCCGGATTACACCGGCATATACGTATCCTTAGGTGGCACTAAAATGGTCACTCACAAACGTGTTCCACACGCACTAAGGTTTTCGTGGTTAGTACCTACATAAGCCATACTCAATCATCAGGTTCGGTTGCACACCGAACCCGGTATCCTTAACAGTTTGTACACCCGGCCGTCATCACTCGCCCAGGTGTTCTCAAGCCAAACACGCCTTGAGCTACGTGTTCACGTTACTGACCAGGTGACGGGGTCTCCCAAATTGCACCACGCACGCCAGGGATGACGTTGCTCGAATACCCCAAACGACATGAAGAGTCGTAGAGGATACTAAAGCGAGTCGGGTTACCTGCCACCCGTGAGGCTCCACCCTTCGGCTTGTGCGCACTGGTGGACAGCGCATACGTGCACCCCCAAGACATAGACGTCCCGAGATGCACGATTATCCGACATAACAAATAGGTTAGCTTGCCACCTTCATATTATGCTAATAGTAGTCCTTATGTGGGCCTTGTACCGTTATCTCAGCGTATCCTAAGTTTTTGACGTAATATGATGCTCAATCCGTGCTCTATTCCCAACGCGGCTCTGATACCAAGATGTGACAGCCAGGACCTCACCGGATGGTGCCGTGTTATGCGGCACCCAACAGCACACGGGTTGCAGAAACACATCATATTACATAAAGAGTTTGCGGAAGCGGACAAGAATGTTTTTACAAATAAGTATTATCAGAGTAAACTACAGCGGAAGACTATCACTCTCACGACTCATATCTAAACTAGCAACAAAGAAACGGTCCAGCCCGCGGACATTTCTTACTAGCAACACGAAGACAATCTGCAGCGGCGAGGATGCTCTTAGAGTAAGCACTCGGAGGTTCCCGAGTCTCATCGGCACCGCTTCTCATAAGCATCAAGTCAATTACCTTCAAAACAACTCCGATAGCATCCGTGAGCATAACGCTCAGCAAGACTTAACCGTCACCCTAAACATGAAACTCGAAGTGAGGTTATGAACCTAACATAGGAGGGAATAAGCATAATTAAACTCGCCTAAAAGTGAATCCTTACTTTCAGGTATTAATGGCAGCATTTTAAGTAACCCTGGGCAGGCCACATCGGGAGTCCACAATCAAACAAGAAAAGCTTTCCCCCGATGTAAATTGCTCATGGCATAAAAGAATCGAGTTTGCACTAGCCTATTCATCAAGATCCAATACAACGGCAGGATAATACTTCACATCAAAATGATTAGTTCCTTTCTCATGCAAGTTCTTACTACGTCACGACTTTGAGAACAAGTATGCTCGGTCCATTCCGTGAGTGACGGTGATTCGAATCAATAACACCCGGATTACATGACACGTATGCCCGTACTCGACGTTGCCTACAACAACCATCACTGACGTCATACGTGGCAGCCTTTCCCTCGTTTCACCCCGCTGAATCGATCAAGTCGCCCCGTACAGTAGCTACTCTCATGGTGCACCTTCTGACATGAGATGTCATGAGAATATTCCCCACATACTGCACACCGGCCGTCCGCCTGAGGCGACCCGAAAAGTCCCAACGACAGCTTCCCGAGGTACATCGGTTTACTGGGTCCCATATAGCCAGCATGAGTCCGGTACACAACTCAAACTTGTTCAACAGGGCCGCATACGGATCGGTCCTTGACTGACACGGACAGGTCTACAGCACCCAGGCCCCTATGTCCTGCTGCTCCTACAACCTTCCGGTCTCAACTTTAACTTGCTAACTCAATTATGAACCAATCCCGTATGCCCCTGTTGTTCCTGAGACTGCGAGTAGCATCTCACCACTCGACTTCTACCGAACCGTACTTAATCATGGCAGTTCTACACGGTGATAGACACCTATCCAATACTCCATGGGTCATTTTGCTATGCAAGAGGAGTATCAAACACTAGACCTAATGCACAATTTAAATCTTAACCGAAAGTGAATACAAAAGAAAAAACTTAACCGCTGTTAAATGCAAACCGGAGCTTGCCTGTTTTGCAGGGTAGTCGTATATAAACAGTTAGTGTCCTTGCAGATCCACCCTTGACTCTCCGGAGCTGGATCCACTTCGATGAATCACTCCTTTGAGTCCCCTTCGTCGTGGTTCCTATTGAAATGCGTATGCACATGTTTTATAGAATGTAATGGAAATAAGTTATAGAATTAATCTCTTAGGAACAGATGTTGTGTGGAACAGCCAAGAATGGCTTGGTTTGCCTCTGTTGTGCACAGAACAGAAATAAACTAAATTGACCTCAAGGTCTTAGCTATACACTAATCATTTTTACCTAATGGACATAATAGAGAAGCTGAAAAGATTTGAGTGCAATTGAAGAACAAGAACTCCAATGGCCTCAAAACTTTTACAGCAGGTTCTATACTACCTAAGGATTTAGCTTGCCAAATTGCAGCTAATGTGGAGTTAAATTGTGTTCTTCATAATTCTCATAATGTCTCTTATGTATTTTCATATATACATAAGTATAGAGAAGAAGAACAGGAAGTTTAACGAGTCATCTTGGGCTGATAATTTACATGTGAGTTCTTGATCACATGAAAGTAGTCTGGTACAAAACTCATCCCTTTTACTTGAGTAGTTCTCCCAAAACAATTCTTTAAGCATTTGTACTCAAAAGAATTATTTCTGTAGTAATGTGTATTTTCATGCCCAATTAAGTGAACTACAATTCGAAGTATGTCTCAGAGAGCTTGCCTAAATTTGCCTATGATTTTTAGAGCTATGGATTGCTCAGAATAGATTTTTGAAGTGGGAAACATTTTCTGAAAATGTTTCTGGACTCTTTTGAACACAGTAGTTTGCAATTAGCAAATTACTGCTCAAATGATCTTCAAATGAGCTGAACATTTGCTAGTAGGTGAATACTATGCTAAAGAATATTCTGGCAAAATTTGGGGATTTTTGGATAACCCAAACTCCCTCAATAATAACTTTTCAGAAAACCTTCCAAGATTTTTTCAGAATATAATATTAACTTTCATACAAATCTGAGTTCATATTTGGATAGAACTCAGAGAGATGAATCCAACCCAAGTGGAATCACTCAAATTGGAGTTTACAGGCAGATATGAATTTCCCAAGTTTGAGCCAATCCTGGAATTATTTTCCTATTGAAAATCCGGCTGGACCCACTGTTTTGAATCCCAGCCAATAGAATCGAAGCCACACCAGGACACAGCGTCTCAGCGCGCCAACACACGGGATCCCGGCCACACCCGATCCCGGGTTTAAATTTTCTGCTGCTGACAGACGGGGCCCACACCTCGTCTTCTTCCTCCGGCTCCTCGCTCGCACCCGCGCGCTCCCCCTCACTGGAGTAACCGGAAGCTCGCCGGACCGGCCTTCCCGGCCACCGTAATGAGCTACAACTCCAATGGCCTCAAAACTTTTACAGCAGGTTCTATACTACCTAAGGATTTAGCTTGCCAAATTGCAGCTAATGTGGAGTTAAATTGTGTTCTTCATAATTCTCATAATGTCTCTTATGTATTTTCACATATACATAAGTATAGAGAATAAGAACAGGAAGTTTAATGACCCATCTTGGGCTGATAATTTACATGTGAGTTCTTGATCACATGAAAGTAGTCTGGTCCGAAACTCAGCCCTTTTACTTGAGTAGTTCTCCCAGAACAATTCTTTAAGCATTTGTACTCAAAAGAATTATTTCTGTAGTAATGTGCATTTTCATGCCCAATTAATTGAACTACAATTCCATGTATGTCTCAGAGAGCTTGCCTAAATTTTCCTATGATTTTTGGAGCTATGGATTGCTTAGAACAGATTTTTGAAGTGGGAAACATTTTCTGAAAATGTTTCTGGACTCTTTTGAACACAGTAGTTTGCAATTAGCAAATTCCTACAAAAATGATCTTCAAATGAGCTGAACATTTGCTAGTAGGTGAATACTGTGCTAAAGAATATTCTGGCAAAATTTGGGGATTTTTGGATAACACAAACTCCCTCAATAATTCCTTTTCAGAAAACCTTCCAAGAATTTTCCAGAATATAATATTAACTTTCATACAAATCTGAGTTCATATTTGGATAGAACTCAGAGAGATGAATCCAACCCAAGTGGAATCACTCAAATTGGAGTTTTTTACAGGGAGATATGAATTTCCCAAGTTTGAGCCAATCCTGGAATTATTTTCCTATTGAAAATCCGGCTGGACCCACTGTTTTGAATCCCAGCCAACAGAATCGAAGCCACACCGGGTCACAGCGTCTCAGTGCGCCAACACACAGGATCCCGGCCACACCCGATTCCGGGTTTAAATTTTCTGCTGCTGACAGACGGGGCCCACGCCTCGTCTTCTTCCTCCGGCTCCTCGCTCGCGCCCGTGCGCTCCCCCTCGCCGGAGTAACCGGCAGATCGCCGGACCGGCCTTCCCGGACACCGCCTGAGCTACAACTCGCCGTCAGGGGGTTTTGGGTATCGAGGAACACGGCTAAGGGGTTTGCTTGGGCTGCCGACAACCAGAAAATGGCCGGCGACGTGTGACTGCCGCTGTGGTCATTCGGCAGCGTCGCCCGAGGTCTCCAGCCCTCAAAAACTTGTGCCGACGAGCCCTACAGCACCAGCGTACCTCTAGGAAGATCGACACGACCTCAAACTAGGTCAGAAATGGCTGGAACTAGGTTTTCATCGTGCGACCGAATGGGTCTGCCTTGAACAACCCAAGAAGAGCTCGAAATTCGCCGGTCTGAGGCGTTTTCATGCACTGGATGCAAAAGGGAGAACGATCGCCAGCTAGTCTAGCTTCTCTGTGCCAAATTTAGTGACTTAAGGAGAATCAGAGGGCAAGAATTCGAGGGAATCGTACCGGAAGCTCGGAATGGGGTCGCCGGAGCAAAACCTCAAAATTCACCGTCGATAGCTCGCGGCACGGCCTGAGCTTGGGCTGAGAGTAGCACCGCACCTGTGCGCGTCCGTAGCTGTGATCGCTCGGCCGTGAAACCTCCTGTGGAGGGCTGTCCACGAGCGCTCGATCACCTTCTTGAACTCGGTCGCCACGGCAGCGGTTGTTCTCGGGCACTGGGGCCGCAGCTCGCTTGCTTGCGGTTCAGGGAGGTGGAGGCTGATCTCAGGGAAAGGTTTAGCAGCTCGGGGAAGGGAAGAGCGCGACAATTTCTTCTGTTTCCCGATCGACCGAGAGGGCGGAGGGGGAAACAGTCGCCGGTCGTGCGCTCGCAAGGAGGAGAAGACGGATGGCCTTTGCGTCGTCTAGGGGGGTGATCAGGCCACAGAACCGCCTCTGGGCACCGTGCGTGGGGAAAGGAAGCAGCTGGTGGCGCTGCCGAGCCTCCCAGTGGCTCCACGGTGGGAGCTGCTCGTGGCCCACGTGCTGTTCGACGAATTTCCCCAGTGAGGCTTAGACTTAGGGTGCAAGGCTCCTCCTTTACCTCTATGACATGTGGGTCCCACTCCACATGTACCTCTCAAATATATTCCCAAGCTGACTCCCACAATTCCTATGATGCTGAGTTTTAAAAGGTGGCTGGAATTCGAATTCTTCAACTTCAGTTTGAATTTGTTTGCCAAACTTGAATTTGGTTGAAGTTTGTAAATTCTTCTCTTTAACTTTCTTTTGAGCCCACCCTACACATGAAAGTTGGTGATCGAACTCCTCCCTATAATTCCAATTATGTGGCTGCATTTTTAATCAAAGTCCTTGGGCACCCTATGTGTGAACTTTGAATTTCAAGTCTGAATTTTAAACTTACATGCAAAGAGGTATTTAACTCCTTATTGGTTCAACACTTTTAAATAAAAATGTGAGCCTCATTTTGGATGGTCATCCATGTATTACTTTGCATGAAGAAAAGTTTTAGCAAGTCCCATTTTTCATGTCTTTGCCACACATATGAACTCAAACCTTGGTTTTTATTCATACACATTTTTGGGACTTTTACACAAGAGATCACAAAATAGCCCTTACAAAGGGGCTACTAGATGTATGGACTCACTAAGGTTTCACCGGCAGGCTAGAATCTCCAATTCTCCCACCCACGGGCCCCCTCTTGTGCCATGCAGTTCCTAGGGCAGTGGTGGCACTATTATCCTGGCATGTGCTCGCATGAACCGGTCCTTAGATCTACAGCAAGTAAACCACCATCTCATGCTACCTCATTCACAAACCCAGTCTTGCCTAGATCTCCCTCCGATCCATGTCCATTATTAACATCAGTTTCTCATTATCATTACGAGTGCAGTTAGCTAGACACATCTATCTCTCTTCCCAATGCCATGGACTCAGCGAAGCATAAAAGTAAAAACCATACCCGACTCATAAACTTCCCTGGCGACAAGGGTGGTTTAACCAAAGTTAGTAAACTTCTATAAAAGGGTTTCCCATCATGTTTGACTCAGCACACACACCTTTTCGCAAAACAAAACAGTTTTTCCCAAAACATAGGATCAATATGGTCAAGGAGCACTTGCCTTGTTCTTGCGGTTCCTGTTGCTCTTGGATCTCGAAACCTTGTTGTTGCAGCTCGTCATAGACAGCTTCCTGAGCTTGTCCAGATATACCGGATCACGCACATACAAGATCCACAGCAATCAATATTATGCACAAACTTTTACTAGATGCGATGATGCATATGCATGCTATCCTATAATGCAGTTTTATTAGATCGGTTTGTACGTGTTCTTGCATGGTTTTATGATGAACAGAGGTGTTTCGGATCAAATGTGGACGTAGCGATGACCTTGTCTTTAGATCAACCCGATCAACAAGTGATCTGTCCACGAGAAAGCTTCTGTTCTAAAGGAATCGAAGAACAGATGCAAAGAAAACACAACGATGTTGTAAGGTGGTATTGGAGACCTACCTTACGTTTTCCTCGGTCTCGGGTCCTTCTCAGATAGTTGGGCTCTCTCCCGGCGATCTTCCTTGCTGAACTCCGTCAATGGCTTTCTCGGCGAGTTGGGGCTAGGGCTCTAAGTCGTCGGCTTAGGAGTTGGAAAAGAAGTTCGTGGTTTCGGCCAAAGGTTCTGGGTTCTATTTATAATCGGGAGAAGAAGAGTCCTAATCTGATTGGACTTTGAATAAGAGTTCTATTCAGATTGTCGTTGAATCTTAACAACTTATCTTTAGTTGATTTGGTGCGGTAACATTGTGGAATTCGGGTCGGTTTCTCCTCCGTACCGGTATTTCGACGCGTACAGAATTCAAAAACCGTTCCAGAACTTGTTACCTCCTCGGTGATGAGCTCCGGAAGCACCCTGTGTCCTCCGGGGCCTGGTCTCCCCCTTTTCTGCAGAGACAAGCTCCGGTTGTGCCGTGTATCAAGCGAGCGAGACCTCCCTCTTCTACCGAGGTGAGCTCCGCGTACGCCACGTATCCTGGCGGTCGGGGACCTCTTCTCTATTGGAGGTGACTCCGCGCACGCCACG
This sequence comes from Neostapfia colusana, assembly GCA_030760725.1. Lineage (NCBI taxonomy): Eukaryota > Viridiplantae > Streptophyta > Magnoliopsida > Poales > Poaceae > Neostapfia > Neostapfia colusana. The sequence goes on along the minus strand of JASWHV010000007.1, from coordinate 92,458,143 downwards.
TGTAAGTGCCGGACCTTCCCTCTCTCCGGAGGTAGCTCCAGTTGTGCCACGTATCCATTCCGGACCTCCCTCTCTTCGGAGGTGAGCTCCGTGAATGCCACGCGTCAAGTAGCACCGGATTTTCCTTTTCCTCAGAGACGAGCTCCGAGGTAGACACGTATCCCGCACGACTGGTCCCCTGATTTCCGTGGTGACTAGCTTCGAAGGTGACATGTGTCCTGCGGAAATGCCTTTGCTTCTTCCGCAGAGGCTAGCTCCGGGGGCAACACGTGTCCCACAGGGTCGGACCTCTCCCCCTTTGTGGAGATGAGCCCCGAGCCTGCCACGTAGCCAGTTTAGAGGCGGACCTCTCCCCACTTTGCAGGGATGAGCTCCGAACATGCCACGTGTCCAGCGAGCCGCAGGAGTTGTCTTCGGTGCTCTCTAGGAACTGGATTCGGCTCTTATTGGCTATCTTTTTGATATTTTCTCTGTTCCCAATTCCTTTAAAATGTTTTCTCTTCATGCAACATGAATACATGCAGAAACCAGAAATGAGGGTGTCACAATACGTGCTCATTCTAGTGGAGGGACGGGCTAATCATGTGTGGGAAGGGAGGTACATGGAGAGAACAGATCCAGGTTGCCCAAGGTACAATCCCACGGAGGCGAACCTTAGTCTCCAGTTGAGGGAGGGAAGGGCCGTGATGGATAGCCAAGCTGTTCATACGGAATGTCTCGCCGTGGAGCTCAAGGAGAGCAACAGCCGTGGAGATCATTTCGAGAGTGCTCACAGCACACTCCGCAATGTTCTCCTTCCGACGATCAAGCGGCTGAACGAACAACATAATCAGTTGCATCGTCTGAAGATGGTGAAGAGAAAAAGCCATGTCGACATCATGGCTTTGCAACAACAGGTGCAGGCTCTGACCCAGAAGAACGAGGTCCTCATTCAAGAGCGGGATGACGCTATTGAGGAGGGACAAGGCTGGGAAGAAAACTACAACCAAGCCATGGACGAGGTGCACACGTTGCAGGACCTCGTATCTCCGGTCATGGGCATACCGGTGGTAGGTGCTGTACCTGTGGTTTTGGGTCTTCGGGCAATGGGAGAACCCGAGCCAGAAGAGGAGGTTGTAGACTCAGAGCCACCAGCAGAGGTACCGGAGGAGGACGACCCGCAGGAGGTTGAATTCTACTCCGAGTAGGAGGTTACTGTAGCCAAGTAGGGCAGCTAGGGTGATGTAACCCAAACTTTTGTAATCGGTGACATGTCGTGTAGACAGTAGTGTATGTATAGGAATGACGACATGAGCACGACTTCTCGGAGACCCGATAATAATGTATCTTGTATAAAGTTTATGCTTTATCAATATATGTGAATGTTGTGCAAATTATTCATGTGTCACTTCAATACCTGCTGTTTCATATGGAATTTTAAGTATGACATGTGCTGATCGCTGCTGTTTTGAATTTTCAGAATGACTCGTACTCGTGCCAACCCGGACGTTGGGGGTTCCAGTCAGTGGGGAGAGACCTCCCAACAGCCTCCCGAGGATTCCTCGGGACAGCAACAGCAGCAACAGCAACAGCAGCAACCGCCAGCGCCAACGGTTACTTTGGCTGACATCGTGGCGGCAATGGCGGGATCTCATCAACAGCACACGGAGTTTCTGCAAACTCTCATTGCAACCGGAGAGGCGTCAAGATTGCGAGGAGCGCGAACAAAGATCCTACTCCGATTTTCTGATTACTCATCCCCCGGTATTCTCAAGGGCGGATGAACCCCTCGATGCGGACAACTGGCTCCGAACGATGGAGATGAAGTTCGGGCTTCTCCAAGTGAGTGAGCAGCGCAAGACTCAGTTCGCTGTCCAACAGCTCCAAGGATCCGCGAGCGCTTGGTGGATGAACTACTGTGCTTCGCAGCCCACCGAGCGAGTTATGACCTGGGCAGAATTCCGGACGTCCTTCAGGGCCTATCACATACCGCCAGGTCTCATGAAGAGGAAGACACAGGAATTCTTACGCCTGCAGCAAGGGAGCCAGAACGCGCTGGAATACTCCAGGGCATTCAATGATCTTGCGCTCTACGCTTCTTATCACGCCGATACCGACGAGAAGGGGCGGGATCATTTCTACCAGGGGCTTAACCCGCTCCTGAAGGACAAGCTGGCGATGTTCAATCACGGCAGCCTCAACAATATAATTGATGCTACGATTGTTCAAGAGGACTCCGGCAAGGATTTAGCGGCGGCGGAAAGGAAGCGAAGCGCGCTGCAAAGCAGCGGAGAAGGAGGTGGTCCTTTTCAGAAATATTGGATGGTGAATTGCCCACCATCGGGTCTACGCTGGCAGCCACCACAGAGACCGATGCCATTCCGCAGTCGGCCATATTCTCCACCGGCATTCCGGCCGGCACTGCCAGTACCACCTCCGCAGCAACAACAGCAGCAGCGAGCGATGCCGCCTGCGTATGCACCTCAGCAGCGCATGCCGGGCTTTCGTCCCCCAAGCACCGGCCAAGCAGCAGCCACATGCTACAAATGTGGTCATCCAGGACACTTCGCAAACAATTGTCCTGCGAGGCAAGGCGGCGGAGTTGCACCGCAACTTCCGGGGAGGAATCAGGCCCGGAAGCCCACTAATGCGCGGCGGGCAAACCCTAGGCCTGGCACCATCAACCAACTTGCCATAGAGGATGTGCCGGAGGGTAAACCAATCCTTGCGGGAATGTTCCAACTCCACCAGCATCCCAACATAGTATTATTTGATTCAGGCGCCACGCACAATTTTATTAGCCAAGCTTTCATTGCTAAATACAGCTTGCAAATACTACCCACCTATAGTCCATACTTGATTTGTTCACCGGGTGGGAAAATTTTAGCAAGCATGATGGTTCCAAAAGCGCCATTATGCTTAGCGGGTAGAGTATACCCTACGTCTCTCATAATTTTAGAGGGACAGAAGGTCGATGTCATCTTAGGGATGTCGTGGTTAACCCGCCACGGCGCTGTTTTAGACACAGTCCTCCGAGTCGTGCATTTACACCCAGAAATGCACGAGTCACATTTATTATTTCTGGACAGTCCAGAAATAAAACTTCCAAGTGTATATCAGTCCACAACCATCAGATTGGAAGACATTTCAGTAGTCCGTGAGTTCCCTGACGTGTTCCCGGATGATTTACCGGGGATGCCATCTGACCGAGAGGTGGAGTTCAAGATTGAACTTGCACCGGGAACCATGCCAATATCCCAAAGGCCGTACAAGATGGCGCCCAAGCAATTGGCTGAACTGAAGACGCAGTTGACGGACTTGCTGGCAAATGGTTTTATTAGTCCGAGCTCCTCGCCATGGGCCTGTTCGGCATTATTCGTGAAGAAGAAAGACGAGATGTTGCATCGTTGCGTGGACTATCATCCATTAAACGCTGTAACTATAAAGAACAAGTACCCGTTGCCATGGATCGACATGTTGTTTGATCAGTTGGTCGAAGCAAAGATCTTTTCCAAGATGAAATTTAGATCCAGGTACCATCAGATTAAGATACGGGGTGAGGATATTCCGAAGACGGCTTTCTCGATGAGGTACGGACTTTATGAGTACCTGGTCATGTCCTTCGGCCTCACCAACGCTCCAGCTCACTTCATGTATTTGATGAACTCGGTATTCATGCCGGAGCTGGACAAGTTTGTCGTGGTCTTCATCGATGACATATTGGTATATTCCAAGTCGAAGGAAGAACACAAGAAGCATCTGCCTATAGTCTTGCAACGGCTGCAGGGTCACAAGCTATACGTGAAATTCAGCAAGTGCGAATTCTGGATATCGCAAGCGCCTTTTCTCCGGCATATTATTTCAGCGCAGGGCATCGCTGTAGACCCGAGTAAAATCACACAAGTGCTGAATTGGAGGTCCCTGAGAACTGTTCACAAGGTACGGAGTTTCCTCGAACTCGCGGGATATCATCGGACGTTCATTCTGAACTTCTCGAAGATTGCCAAGCCAATGACAGAGCTGCTGAAGAAGGCCACCAAATATGTTTGGAGTCCAGCATGTGAAGCAGCGTTCAGGGCCTTAGTAGAGCACCTAACATCAGCACCGGTTTTGGCGTAGCCGGACACAACAAAACCATTCGATGTGTACTGCGATGCGTCCGGCATTGGGCTCGGATGTGTGCTGATGCAAGACCGAAGGGTGGTCGCGTATGGATCACGACAGCTCAGAAACCATGAGCAGAATTATCCAACTCATGACTTGGAGCTCGCTGCCGTGGTGCTCGCACTTAAAATGTGGAGGCACTACCTACTTGGTAACCTCGTGCATCTATATAACGACCAAAAAAGCCTCAAGTACATATTCACTCAGAAAGAGCTGAACATGAGGCAGCGAAGATGGTTAGAGTTGATAAAGGATTATGAAATACAGATCCATTATCACCCTGGCAAGGCAAACATAGTGGAAGATGCGCTGAGTCGCAAGTCACACGTCAACAATCTGACCATCACACCGTTGGGAGAGAGCGAGCCACCATTGCATGTGATTCCACATGGAGCTCTCTACAACTTAGCTTTGATCCCCACCATCCGTGAAGAGATAGCGGCAGATCAGAAACATGACAAAGGCATGTCGCATTTGCGGAGACGCATAGACAGTGGGGAGCTGAAATGTTTCGGGAAAGACAAAGACGGCGTCCTATGGTTCAAGGACCGGATCGTCGTACCCCGTAACCCGGAGTTACGTAAGAAAATCTTTGATGAGGCTCACTTGTCAAAGTTTTCTATTCACCCCGGCAGCAACAAAATGTATCAAGAACTCAGAAGCAAGTTTTGGTGGACACAGATGAAGCGAGAGATCGCAAAGTACATTTCCGAGTGTGATACATGTCGAAGGGTGAAGGCAGACCACATGAGGAGACCGCGACTGCTACAACCACTGAGCGTTCCTGCCTGGAAGTGGGAAGATGTGAGCATGGACTTCATTGTCGGTTTACCCACCACTTTTCAGAAGCATGATTCTGTATGGATGATCATCGACCAGCTCACCAAAGTTACCCATTTCATCCCGGTCAACACAAACTACAACGACAAGAAGTATGCTGAATTGTACATCTCACGGATCCTATGCTTATACAGCGTACCCCGCACCATCATATCGGATCGGGGCACTTCATTTGTGTCCCATTTTTGGGAGCAGCTACACGCTGCATTGGGGACGAAGTTGATCCGTATTTCAGCGTACGACCCGCAGACGGATGGGCAAACCGAGCAGGTAAATAAAATTTTAGAAGATATGCTACGAGCTTGCGCTATCAACCACGGCAAAAATTGGGACAATCACTTGCCGTTGGCCGAGTTCTGGTACAACAATGGGTACCAAGCTAGCATCAAGATGTCGCCTTACGAGGCGCTATATGGGAGAAATTGCCGCACACCACTGAATTGGTGTGAGTCTGGCGAAAGGGTTATCTTCGGGATTGATATTGTCAACAACGTGGATGAAAAGGTTTGGTTGATTCAAGCGAACCTAAAAGCCGCTCAATCCCAACAGAAACAATATGCAGACCGGAGAAGACGCCCATTACAGTTCCAAGTCGGGGATCACGTATACCTACGTGTGTCTCCAATAAAGGGCGTGAACAGATTCGGGGTGAGGGGAAAGTTGGCACCCCGATTCATCGGTCCATTTCAGATTACCGAAAGATGTGGATCAGTAGCATACCGGTTGAAATTACCAGAAGCACTATCCGGTGTGCACGATGTCTTTCACATCTCCCAGCTAAGAAAGTGACTCAAGCTATCAACTACCATTCAGCTGAAGGATATAGAAGAACTGAAACCGGATCTCACGTATCGGGATGAACCATTTCAGATTATTGATAAAAAGGCCCGAACCACACGCAACCATACGTTGTGGTTCTACAAAGTTCTATGGAGTAATCACTCCGTAGACGAAGCGACATGGGAGAGCGAAGGATTTCTTCGCGCGAACTACCCCGACTTTTTCACGTCGCATATACGGTAATTTTTCCACCGTCCTCTCTCTCCTTTTCAACTTATAATCTCGGGACGAGATTCTTTTAAGGGGGGAGGAATGTAAGGGCCTAAGTTTTTTGCACATATTCAAAGTGTTCATCACCACACACACACTTCATTTGAAGAAACTTGATGAATACATTTGAAGAGCAAGTACACACCATCAACATGCCCATTAGAGTATAAACTCACAAAATGCAAAAGTGGCATTTCCCACATGCACCATATAGGGTCTGGGCATATGAAAAATTCCTACACCTTGCTAAGAATGCCCATGCCAAATTTCACCCAAATCCAAAACCTTTTTGAGGCCTTTTTGGGTATAATTCGAAAGAGGGTAGTTTGAACTCAAAGTCAAATTCAAACTACATCCATCCCATGAATTCAAACGTGGGATCCATATTCACACTCAGCACAATTCGATGAGCTCACACACCAATTTTCACTCCATTTGGAGTTGATCTTGACATGAGCTATTTGGCCAAATTCAAATCAGATTTGAATTTTAAACTAAACCTTTGCTGAAAATTTGATCAAATTGAATCCCATTTTGAATTATTCAAAGGGCAGTAGCCATTTGGAAATTTTATCAAATTACCAAGGTTATTTGGGTCTCTACTGTTTAGAGCAGTAGAAAAATTAAAGTTTGGAGGTTAAAATGTGAGGTGGGACCCCCCTGTCAGCCACTCAAACGTGATGAACCACCTCTGCTCGAGTCTGCCTTTGCACGGGAGAGCGCCAGCGTGTTGATCGACCGGTTCCCGACGTGAAACTGGTGCCAACTCCTGCTGTTCGGAGTGCGGCCGGCCCTTATCAGTCCACGAGCTGCCAAAGGCGATCTTCTTCACCGATAGGCCACGCTCCCTCTCTCTCTCTGCTCCATTCCCGCGAAAAACACAGCCGTCGGCTGCGCTCTCGGTGTTTCCCTCGCCACAGTCGGTTGATCGTCGATTGCTCGAGGCTTAAACCGCAAGCATCAGCGCCCTGACATTCTCTAATTAGTTCTCTTGCCGTACCAAGGTTTGTTAGCTCGGGGTCATCACAGTTCCAAGAACACCGATGAGTTACCGAGGGTTGCGGCAGCGATCAGTTCGGTTCACCGTGAACAGGACGCCACGGCCACTTTTGAATCTGCTCTCCTATACAAGAAAGGTGTGTTAGCTTCTCTAGGTCGTGTAGCTTCTTTCCGTTCGGCAAATGATCCACCGTATAGCGAGAATTTTCCAGTTTACTGAACCCTAATAGAAAACAACCGAGCTCGGTCGTGAGCCAAATTCGGCTCACATATACAACTACCAGCCGAGCTCGTTTGTAAGTAGCTAGTACATTCCCTAGCGCCTCTCCTCGAGGCAAAACCAAGGAAAATCATGGAGAATGCGCTCGGAGAGGACAGTTCTTCGGGCCGCCATGGAAAGCGGTCCCGGTTCACCATGGAGCTCGGGGTTGCCGTCCGTTTCACCAAGGTTGGCTACCATTTCCAGCTTCCTCAGGCTCCCCTGATGCTGTAGAGCCAAAAACACAATGCTTTTGTGGAGGACAGAGCTTCACCGACCTCGCCGAAACCCTAGCGGGAGCTGTCTCCGGTGCGCGCAGGTTTCCGGCCGTCGCCGGTGGCCGGCGAGCTCACAGCCGGGTTCAGGAGGTCGGAAAATGGGGAGGCAGTGAGTTTCGGGCGGGGAGGTGGCCGGGAACTCGGTTCCGGTGAGTCACGCCGGAGACCGCCACCGCCGGGTATTTGGCGCGAGGAGAAAGACGAAGCACTGTGTGTGGGACCCACAGGCAGAAGTTTAAACTTTTCTTCGACTTTCAGTTTTAGTTCAAACTTCAAACCCACATAACTTTGGCTAGAAAACTCCAAACCGAGTGAACCAAATTTTGTTGGATTCAGCTCTCTGAGTACTTTCCAGCAAATCAAGTCACTTCATGAAAATCCTGAATTAATTCTTCAAAGTTCGAACTGGTTAGAATTTTAACTGGAGAACCCTTTGGACGAAAATTCCAAAATTTTGCCAGGATGTTCACGAAAATGCCCTGAGCTGCCATAAAACTTTCAGATCCATTGGATCTCATTTGATCCACCTAATGGTGTGATTAATAAAACTGTTCCATAGAAAATAGAAAATGTCCAGAAACATTTTCAGAATTTCTTTGAAATTGTTTAGCTCATATCTTTAGCTAGGAAACCATGGGTTAGGATTAGGATGGTAAACCCCGTTTAGCTACTGCAATGCTAAGATAGTGGAGGATTCGGTACAAGTCGAGTAGTTGGAACTACTCGCGAGGATAGGCTAGAGGCACATTGCTCGGGTAAAGATAGCAAATGAAACACATGGCAAGAAAAATGAGACCGAGCGGAGAGTAAGTGTAGCAGGACGTTGGGGCCTGGGTGCTATAGCTCCGCTTGTGTCGATTGAGGACCAAGCCGTGTGCGGGCCCGTTGAAAAAGCTAGAACAGTACCGAAGACCTACCGGCTATATGGGAACCGGGAAACAGATGTAACTCGGGTAGCTGGGTATTGAGGCATTGCCTGTCATTCAGAGGGTAGGTTGAGAGCTCGAGGTGTAAATCGGCTGGCGGCACTGCGGGTGCGCGCGTAGAGACCTCTTGCTCGGGACAATAGGACCGGTTGAATATTTGTCTGACGGGTGAAAGGTGGTTGCGTACGATGTCCGTGATGGTTGCTGTAGGAAACATCGAGTACGGGCGTACGTGACGGGTTATTCGGGTAACCCTGCAGGTGTAAATCGATTATAATCGCCGTCCCTCGTGGTCAGTGAGTACCACTTGTTCATTGTACCGTGACGTAGAAAGAACAGGCTATATTCATGTTAAAAGTTTGCTGATTTGAAAGATATACCTTGCTTGTTAATTTGTTGTTGTAGTTTAGAGCTAATTAAAGTTCTTTTCAACTTTGGGCAAAGTACATGAGAGAAATGCGTTTCTTGTTTGATTGCGGCTCTCTCATGTGCCTTAGCGTAAGGTTCTCCACAACCTGCTGCTAAAACTTGAAAGTAAGGCTCCATTAATTAGGCGGGTCCTTTGCAACTTGTTTTTATCTCATGTACCCTAAAACCATTCATGTAGAAGTTTCATGTATAGGAGAGACGGGTCAGTCTTGCTGAGCCATCGTGCTCACTGCTTGTGTTTGAAGCTTTTGCAGGGGTCTATGAGGAAGGGACTCCCGAGGAGGAGACGGAACCCCAGGAGGGTAACCCCGTCGAGTAGGAGTCGTGCACGCCACCGTGTTAGTTTGTGTGCGTTCTAGCGGAGACACATTCACGGGCTGAACGTGAACTTGATGTGTAGTCCACACCCTTGAGTGTAGACTGAACTATTTTGTTGTAAAAATGTTCATAAACTGGTTTATGTAATAAAACTTTGCTTCCGCTTTGTATCTTTGATGTGCGTTATCCGGTCCTGTGCAACACAGTACCCCTCCGTGTGATCCTGGCTCGACAAGGCCGTGGGGTTGTGTCAACACGGATCGGTCCTCAACCAACACCAACAAAGACACGAAAGTGAGACCTCCACTCACTACATCCTTACCCCCCTGTTGGGTCTCAATTTTACTTACTTAAGCCATTCTTGCTTTCTTTCTATCCCGTGTGATAAAATTCCAATCTCGCGAGTAGATTCCAACCACTCGACTTCAATCGAGATCCTTAGAACATTAGCATGGCATTCTCTACTCATCGAGTTGTAAACTACCCATCCCTCCATAGGATTCATAAGTCATGCAAATGGGGTTTCAATCACCTTAACTCTAATGCAATCATTTCACCCTAGACATAAGTGATACAAATGAAAACTTTGCAAAAGCTAATTAAATGCAAACCGGGGCTTGCCTGGTTGCAAATTATATGGAAAGTTAGCTTCTGGTGGGAGGACTTCCCACGGCTCTGGAGTGTCCTCAATATCGGACACTATATGAAATGCAACAAAATATATGTATAAGTGCTAGTGAATTATTTGAATTAAACTTCTATTACTAGTTACTTCTTTTAAGGTTTCTTAATTGGCTTTGGGATTTTCCAGTGGATACTAGACTATCTGAGGATGATTCGAGCAAAATTTGAGAAATTCTTATGGAAGCTTGTGGTCTCCAAAATTCCCCCAAGTACAAGGCTTCTCTGAATTTTGATCCCAAATCTAAAGTTTTGACATGGCTAACAGTGAAAGATATAATTAGAGAAGGTCTCTCTGGTTCTAACAAAATTTGTTCATAATTTTTTGAGTTGTATACAGGGAGAAATGGATTTTCGAGTTTGGTGAACATTTCTAAAAAAGTTTCTGATTGGTATGAATTTTCAAATGAAGGCTGAATTTGGGAAGACAATTTAGCCTAACAAATGAAGTCCACTGAGGCTCACATTTTTACAGCAGATCTCTAATGTTATGAAGAATCTTCTGGCCAAATTTGAGAAAATTCCATATAATATTCCCAAAAATTTAAATTTGACGAATTTTAAAGAAAATTCTAGAGATCTTCAGACCAGTTTCTTTGCATTTCTGCAAAGTACTGACTGAGCGGAATTCAACAAAATTTTTTTCACAAAATTTGGACATTCTTACTAAAAGTTATGGGGTCTCAAAGTTTGACGTAAATCTGAAATTTGGGAAAAAGTTTAAAATCTAGTTGTGGGCCCCACTATTTAAATCAGGCCACTGAACTCGCGGCCACACTGCAGCAACGGGTTCCACCCGCGCAGCCGCAAACTGATCCCCGCTGGAAACCAGAGGCTAACCAGTGGGACCTGCGCCCCTTCGTCAACCTCTCGACACCCGCGTTTTTCCACGGCGGCACACTCTGGCGAGGCTCGTCGCCCGTCGCTCCACCACTGGGAAATTGCTTAAACTCGCCGCCTGGGCCTAAGATCGCACGGGGAACACTCTGAGGGGGTCGTCTAGGGTTGGAGATGGCCGGAAACTATCCCGCGATGGTGACAACGGCGCTTAGGGTTCCGGCGATGTTGTTCTCGTGCTTTGGTGCACCAACTCGACCAGGGTTTGCTCGGAGAGCACCAGTGGAACATGAGAAACATGAAATGAAGAAGCTTGGAAGCTCAAATCGCTGGCAAATCCACTACCGACGGTGGGCCGAGGGGTCTTGCGGTGGCGGCAAGGAAAACGGCGATAACTTGGCCGATTTTCAATGGTTTTCGTTGCTTCTTCTTCGAGGATGGGCGCTAGGGTCTGTAGAAGCTTCTTGCAAACGAGTTCGATCATTGGTTGTCCGTTTAATCTGAATTTTGGGTTCGACCGAGCTCTCGGCGTATGAACTAGGGTTCGTTATTTTTGGAAATTCTAGCTACCCACTTGATCATTTGCAATGAAGCTTTTGGCTACACGATCTACGGACGCCAATGCACCTTTCTTGTGTAGGGAAGTGGACGTGAGACTGGCCATGGCGTGCTGTCCATGGTGAACCGATCGTAGTTCCAGCGGGGCACCTCGGTACGTCGGCACAAAATCCTGATTTGCACGTAGCAGGAGCTAGAAACATTGGGTTTGAGAACGGTGGATGCTCGAGCATGCCCTCTAACATCCTTTTGCTGCTTGGAGCTCGATCACCCGAGCTCAGGTGGCTGTGTGCGAGGGAAAACAGAGAGCGGTGCCGGCAACTGTTCTTCGCGTGAGAGAACCGAGAGAGCTGCGAGCGAGCGAGAGAAGCGAAAAAGAACTTTGGTGCTGCGGCTGTGGCGTGTTGAAATGATCAAGCGACCGAGGAAACAGGAGGTGGCACCGGAACTCATCGGGCGGGGCTCAGCGCCGGGAGCTGGCGCTCGCTCGGTGATCGACCGAAGGAAACAGAGGCAGGCTAAAGCTAAGGTGGCTGACATGTGGACCCCATCCCACCTAATAAAGTGACTTATATTTTCTTCCCCTCTTCCAAATTAAAAACCTTGCTTCACCCCAAAGTCATGGTTTGAATTTTTGGAAATTCAAATAGATTGAATTCTGGTGAGGAATTTGAATTGCATTTGGCTATTTGAATTTGAATTTGGATTTGAATCTTCCCTCTTCCATTGATTCAAAACACTAGCAAGCTGAACTCAATTAATCTGAATTTTGGCATGGATGCTAATTCAAATGTGGGGAACACATTTGTGGAACCAAATTTGCAGTTTGGGGAAATTGATATTTGAAACTGAAATTTAAATTCAGATTTGAGGGCTTCCTGTTTTGATCTCAAACAAATAGTAAAACCCCTCCAAAAGAGCTGAAATTTGGATGGCTTAATATTTGGATTATGGAGTCCCAAGTTATGAATTTAGATCTCTATGTTTGGATGCTTTTTGGAAGTTTGAATAATTACTTTGAACTCACACCATTATAATTCAATGTTTCTAATTCCCCTCATTTTTCCTAAGTGTGAATGTGCTGAATTTCTTGCTAGCACTTTTGAGGATTTTACAGAGATGTCGGAACCTGAACCCGAAGAGGAGGTCATGGACCCTGAGGCACCAGCAGAACCAGTGGAGGAGGAAGACCGCAGGAGGTCGACTTCTACTCCGACTAGGGAGTTTTCCATTGCCGAGTAGGGCAGCAAGGGTGGTGTGTAATGACTTTTGTAGCAGCGACATGTTGTGTAAACAGTAACGTGTGTATATGTAGTGACGACATGAGCACGACTTCTCAGAGGTCCAAGAATAATGTATCTTCTATAAAGTTTTTGCTTTAGCAATATATGTGAATGTTGTGCAATTTTCTCCATGTGTCAGTGCAGTACCTACTGTTTTCCATGGATTCTTAAGTATGATATGTGCTGACCGTTTCTGTTTTGAATTTCAAAATGACTCGCACTGGTACCAACCCTGAGGTTGGGGGTTCCAGTCAGTGGGGAAATTCCTCCCAACAGCCTCCCGAGACTTCCTTGTGACAGCAACAGCAGCAACCACAACAACCACCACCGCCGACGGTCATGTTGGCAGACATAGTTGCGGCCATGGCGGGCTCGCACCAGCAGCACACCGAGTTGCTTCAAACTTTAATTGCAAATATGTCTCGTCCAGAAAGGAGTCAAGACCGAGAGGAATGATAACAATGTTCCTACTCGGATTTCCTGGCTACGCATCTGCCGGTATTCTCGCTGGTGGATGAACCCATCGATGCGGACAACTGGCTCCGCACGATCGATATGAAATTCGGGCTGCTCCGCGTTACGGAGCAGCAGAAGACACAATTCACGGCCCAGCAACTTATGGGGTCCGCGAGCACTTGGTGGCAGAACTTCTGCACCTCCCAACCCACCGTGCGAGTTCTGACCTGGGCGGAGTTCCGGATGGCCTTCAGGGCCTATCACATACCGCAAGGTCATATGAAGAGGAAGATGCAAGAATTCCTCCACCTGCAACAAGGCAACAGGAACGCTCTGGAGTATGCCCAGTCGTTCAACGATCTCGCTCTTTATGCATCGTATCACGCTGATACGGATGAGAAGAGGCGGGACCACTTTTACCAGGGGCTAAGTCCGCTACTGAAGGACAAGCTTGCAATGTTTAATTGAGGCAGTCTCAACGAGATAATTGACGCTGCGATTATTCAGGAAGACACGGGCAAGGAGTTGGCTGCGACAGAAAAGAAGCCCAGCATGCTAAAGAGCAGCAGAAAGGGAGGTGGTCCTCCCCAAAAGTATCGGATGGTGTATAGCACACCATCAGGTCAACGCTAGCATCCACCACAGCGACCGATGCAGTTCCGCAATCGTCCGTATCCACAGCCGGCATTCCGACTGGCATTACCTGCACCTCTGCAGCAACAACAGCAGCAGCGGGCGATGCCTCGTGCATTTGCACCTCAGCAGCACATGCCGGGCTTTCATCCTCCATGCACCGGTCAGCCACCGTACGCATGCTTCATGTGCGGTGGCCAGGGGCAGTTCGCCAACAATTGCCCTGAGAAGCAAGACAGCAGAGTGGCACCACAGTTCCCGGGGAGGAATCATCCCCGGAATGCTAACCCTGTACGTCGGGCAAACCCCAAGCCCGGCAATGTCCACCAACTCGCCATAGAGGACATGTCATAGTGAGAACCCATACTTTTTGGTATGTTCCAGCTCCACAAACATCTCACCATAGTTTTGTTCAATTAGGGTGCCACATATAAATTCATTAGCCAAGCTTATGATGCTGAGCATGGTTTGCAAATACTACCCACTGAATGTCCTTACTTTATTTGTTCACCGGATGGGAAAATTTCAGCAAGCGTAATGGTTCCAAAAGCACCGTTATGCTTAGGGGGAAGGGTATACCCTACGTCTCTCATAGTTTTAGAGGGACAAAAGATCGATGTCATTTTAGGAATGTCGTGGCTAAACTGCCATGGTGCTGTTTTAGACATCGTCCTTCGAGTCGTGCATTTGCATCCAGAGATGCACGGGTCTCATTCTTTTTTTCTGGACAGTCCAAAAATAAAACTTCCAGCCGTATACCAATCCACCACCATCAGCTTGGAAGATATTCCCGTAGTCCATGATTTCCCTGACGTGGGTATGCCACCCGACCGGGAGGTGGAGTTCAAGGTTGATCTTGCACCGGGAACAATGCCAATATCCCGAAGGCCGTACAAGATGGCGCCAAAGGAATTGGCGGAATTGAGAACGCAGTTGACGGACCTGCTGGAAAAGGGGTTTATTTGGCCGAGCTCCTCGCCATGGGGCTGTTCGGTATTATTCGTCAAGAAGAAGGACGTAATGTTGCAGCTTTGCGTTGACTATGGTCCACTAAATGCCGTTACGATCAAGAACAAGTACTCATTGCCATGGATCAACATGTTGTTTGATTAGTTGGTCGAATCAAAGATATTTTCCAAGATGGATTTAAGATCACGGTACTGTGACACCCTCATCCCGGGTATCAGCATATGTTCATGTTTTATGAAGAGGAAACATTTTAAGAAAAGAAGGAACAGAGAAAATATCAAAAGGATAGCCAATAAGAGCCGAATCCAGCTCTCAGAAAGCGCCGAAGACAACTTACCGCGGCCGCTGGCCACGTGGCGTGTTCGGAGCTCGTCCCTGAGAGGTGGGGAGAGGTCCGCCACGAAAATGGCTACGTGGCAGGTCCGGGACTCATCTCCGAAAAAAGGGAGAGGTCCGACCCTGGGGGACACGTGTTGCTCTCGGAGCTTTCCTCTGCGGAAGAAGCAAAGGCATTTCCGCAGGACACATGTCACCTTCGGAGCTAGTTGTCACGGAAATCAGAGGACCAGTCGCACGGGATACGTGTCGGTCTCGGAGCTCACCTCCGAGAGGTCCGGTTCTATCGGATACGTGTCGCCACCGGAGCATATCTCCGGGAGGTCTGTCGATGCTGGACACGTGTCGACCTCGGGGCATGTCCCTGAAGAAAGAAGAGAGGAAAGACCGGCGCCAACACGTGGCGCACGAGGAGCTCACCTCCAAAGGAAGGGGAGGTCTCGCTCGTTGACACGCGGCACGACTGGAGCTCGCCTCTGCGCAGAAGGGGATACCAGGCCCCGGAAGGACACGTGGAGCCTCCGGAGCTCATCGCCGCGAAGGTAACGAGTTCTGGACCGGCTGTTACGCGTAAGAATACAGGTACATAAAGGAAACCGACCTGAATTCCACAATGTTACCGCACCAAAACAACTAAAGATAAGATGATAGGATCCAACGATGATCTGAATAAGACTCTTATTCGGGATACAATCAGATTAGGACTCTTCTCTTCCCGATTATAAATAGAACCCAGAACCTCTGGCCGAAACCACAAACTTCTATTCCAACTCCTGAGCCGATGACTTAGAGCCCTAGCCCTAACTCGCCGAGTAAACCATCGCCGAAGCGCAACAACGGAGATCATCGGAGGAGAACCGAGCGGTTTGAGGAGGACCTCGAAAACCAAGAAGGGCGTAAGGTAGGACTCTGACACCACCTTACGACATTGTTGTATTCTCCTTGCATCTGTTCTTTGATTCCTTCCAGAAGCCTTCTCGTGGATAGATCACTTGATGATCAGGTTAATCTAAAGACAAGATCATCGCCACATCCACCTTTGATCCGAACACCTCTGTCCATGCAAGCCATGCAAGAACACGTACAGACCAATCTAATAAAACTAATCATAGAATAGCATGCATGTGCATCATCGCATCTAGTTTAAGGTTTGTGCATGATATTGATTGTTGTGAATCTTGTTTGCACGTGATCCTACCTGGCAGGACAAGCTCAGGGAGCTTCCTACGATGAACTGCAGCAACCAGGTTTTGAGAACCAAGAACAACCGGAACCGCAAAAACAAGGCAAGTGCTCCTTGACCATATTGATCCTATGTTTTGGGTAAAACTGTTTTGTTTAGCGAAAAGGTGTGCGTACTGAGTCAAACATGACGGGAAACCCTTTTTTAGGAATTTATTAGCTTTGGTTAAACCACCCTTGTCGCCAGGGAAGTTTATGAGTCGGGTGTGGTTTTTGCTTTTATGCTTCGTTGAGTCCATGGGATTGGGAAGCGAGATAGATGTGTCTAGCTAACTGCACTCATAAACATAATGAGAAACTGATGATGTTAATGAACATGGATCGGAGGGAGATCTAGGCAAGCCTGGGTTTGTGAATGAGGTAGCTTGAGATGGTGGTTTACTTGCCGTAGATCTAAGGACCGGTTCATGCATGCACATGCCAGGATAATAGTGCCACCACAAGGCCAAGTATGGGTGCGGATTAGCTGAGTAATTAGGTAAGCTGCTAGAGTGTTATGGACTGTGGAAGGCGCGGGGAATGGGAGTCGAGTGAGGACTGCCCTGGGAACTGCATGGCACAAGAGGGGGCCCGTGTGTGGGAGAATTGGAGATTCTACCCTGCCGGTGAAACCTTAGTGAGTTCATACATCTAGTAACCCCTTTGTAAAGGCTATTTTGTGATCTCTTGACCATACACCGACGGTTGTGTAGTGGTATAATGGAGGTTCTGCAGTCGCCGACGGGTGACGAAATCAAAAACTTGTGGGTAAAGAGGTGCAAACTCTGCAGAGTCTAAAACTATCATGATAGCCGAGCTTACGACACAAGCACCTGGCTAAACAGCCATGATTAGTTGGGATGGTTATTTGGATGGTTAGTGGGATGGTTCTTGGTTATGATTGTTGATTATGGTTATGGTTTGTTTTTGGGACTGTTGAGTCCGGGTGATAAGATGGTTGCATGACTGTTGAGTCATGGCATCGAGATTGGTCTCGGTGCGAGAAGGAGTTGTTTTATGAGATGTTATGGGAGCGAATACGGGAAGATATTCGTGAGATGGTAGCGAATACGAGGAGGTGTTCGTGAGTGTGAATAAAGGTTGTTAATGTTCGGATGGAACATGGAAAGGGATGAAGGTATGTTGCTAATTTAATACATGTTGGGATTACATTCATCTAAAGTTAAGTTGTTGTTTTATCATGGTTTTATAAATATGCTTTTCTGCAAATAAGCCTCTTTATACCTACCTTGTTATGAGCTGCATATCGTGTTTTTCCCGCACTTTTTGAGTACATCATTGTACTCAAACTTGCATTATTATTTCATTATCAGAAGCAGGAGAGGCCTACTATGAAGACCAAGTGGGGCATTAAGGCGTGTGATCTGATCTCAACCTTGCCTGTGGGATGGAATAGAGATGAAGTCACCGCTGCTTAGATTTGCTTCCGCATTAGTTAGAATTGCTTCCGCTACGTAGAAATAAGACTTTCGCTGTGAGCATGAGATCAAGACTCATGAGGTATTGTAATAAACTCTGTTATTCGTGGTAATATATAATCTTAATTCAGTTTGTGGAACGTATGTGTATGTGTGATGAACATCCTGGGCACACATATGCATTAGTTCTCAGTTCCGTGGTTATCCACCGAATTGAGGGCGTCACAGATTTGGTATCAGAGCCACGGGTTGACAGTAGGTTACACGCCTTGATAGAAACCTTAGATTGATATTAGAGCCATGGGTGAACAGCAAGTTACACCCCTAAATAGGAGTCATGGATTGGTATTAGACCCAGACTGGTAACTAAGCCACGCTGACCAAAGGAAGCATCCTAGGGTGAATAGCTTAGATTGGCCATGAAACCACCTTGGCATAGGGAACCATCCTTGAATAGGAGTTGTGTGTGCCCTTGTGATGATTATTTGTGACTGCGTGCTTAGTGTGAGTTCTGGGACGTCTCAAAACGTTGTCCATATCCACACGTAAGAAGAAAGAGGTGTGAGATGTCTCGGCACTTGCTCACATCCTCATATGGGCTAATATATATACATAGTCCAACTCACCTTGATGCATATAGTTGAGGGACCTACCTAACCTTCTAACCTTCTATTCTATTTTGTCGTCTCTCACAGATGGTGAGGGGAAACACCGGCCGAAGGAACGTCCGTGACAACGAAGAGGATGATCATGATGAAGTTCCTGCTAACCCCGGAGCTGGCGAGAACAACCTGGAAAGGTTGATGGCCATGCAAAACCAGCTTATGCAAACTATGATCCAAACTTTGGGTCAGTTGCAGGCCAACAACAACCCCGTTCCGGCACCACCGCCACCACCACCGCCGGCTCACAACAGACTGGGAGAGTTCATGAGGACTCGACCACCCACCTTTGCTCAAGCTAGTGACCCCATGGAGGCCGACGACTGGTTGAAATCCATGGAGAAGAAGCTTTCCATAGTACAGTGCAATGACCGAGAGAAGGTTCTCTTCGCGTCGCACCAACTTACGGGAGCTGCCGCTGACTGGTGGGATGCCCTATGCAACGCCCATGTCAACCCGGAGACAATCACTTGGATTGAGTTCAAGGAAAGTTTCCGCTCTCATTACATCCCTGCTGGTGTGATGATGCTCAAAAGGCAGGAGTTTGAAGGTCTCCGCCAAGGACAGAAAAGTGTGAATGAGTATCTCAACAAGTTCATACAACTTTCCCGGTATGCCCCCGAAGATGTCAACTCAGATCAGAGGAAGCAGTACCTGTTCATGAGAGGGTTGAACAATGAGATCCAGGTTCAGCTCCTCAACAATGACTACGTAAGCTTCCAGAAGCTGGTTGACAAGGCCATAGTGGTTGAAAACAGGATCCAAGAGATCGAGCGAGAGTGCAAGAGGAAGATGCCATACCAGCCCCAAGGGAGCAATGTACGACCTCGGTACATGCCCCCGGCAGCACCGCAGTATGGATCGACCACTCCTGCATACCGCTCTGGTCAGCCATCACAGCAACAACTCGTTGCTCCAGCACCTCGCGTTCCCATGCCTCCTGCGCCCCAACCTAACAATGGCGCCCCTGTTCGAAACCCCCGCCCCAACGTACCTGCTGCCGTAGGCAACAGGGCATGCTTTGCATGCGGGGAAGTAGGACACTTCGCGAACAAGTGCCCGAGGAGAGGCCCTGGACAGCAAGGTAACGTGCCAAAGCAGAACCCCCGACCAAACGGAGGAGACAATCAAGGGAACCGTGGACAGCAGAACTATGCTCGCGGCCACGTGAACCATGTCACTACCGAGGAAGCACAACAGGCTGAGGACGTCGCAATTGGTATGTTCCTTGCCAACTCCAACCCAGCCACCATCTTATTGTTGGTGATATGCCCAAGAGGCAATCATAACAATTCGGATAAATGCCTGATGGATATTTGATCCATAAGAAATTAGGGTACTAATGGGCCTCTGACCTAAAAGCCCATTAGCGCGCCTATAAATATGAGGGGTAGGGTTATGGACAGATGACTCCACCAGATAGCAGTCCCAGCCGCCGCCCCTCACAGGTCAGCCGCTGAAACCCCTGCCGCGCGGATCACCTATTTCCCTACAGTGGTACGAGAGCTGACTTGCGTAGTTATTGGTCTGGATCTTAGATGCGATCTACTGCAGACAAGTTCATATGATGAATTTTTATAGTTTGACTTTTGGGATTTGGAATTGGTTAGAGTAGATTGCCATCATATGACTAAAGGATTAGTTCGTGCTCCTTCTCTGCTGTGTGCTTAACCTGTCCCTACCGGCTGGAATCACCATCGGGACTAATAGTGTACATAGCTAACAGATTGAGCCAACAGATCACGGTCAAGTGTTGCGATCTTCTCGTGGATAACCAGTCACAATGAAAATTGAGGCATTCTGAATGGCTCAGATTCTGGTTGATCTGATCAATTCGATGAGATTTTCATAGTGATTTCATAGATGCGATCTATGTAATTCCGTTTGGTGTTCAGGGTGCTGCCCTGAAACCCACGGGGGGCGGCTGCCCCCTCGACCCCCCGCCCGCTAACTGGCTAGCGGGACCACCGTTGCTATCTGCTATAGTGACATCATTAAGTTGTTTCGCGATAGACATCATTCTACGCTTAACTTGTTTTTGCAGGGAATGATGTGAATGGTATGGCCTAAATATGATGTGATAATCTGTGTGTAAAATTCGTGCAGCCTGCGTGTTGCAAATTTAACACAACCGGGTTGAGGTTGTCACATATTTGTATAACGACCTGCGTGTCGTCCTGTGATGCCTGATCTCTCATGTAATTTATTTGATAGCTATTAGATGTATTAGCTTCTTTTATATTCATTGAGAAACCTCAAGCATGATGGCGATGGTGATCACCATAAGAAGGGAGACATGGCGGTGTAGATCATGATGGAACCATGGTGATGGAGATCACTATGATCCTAAAGGCCATACTATTAACATATATGATATGATCGTATGCCTGTGATGTTTTACTATTCTTTTCATGCTTTTCATATGGTGGATGTTTTGTCATGATAGAATAGCTTCCCTCGGAAAAGTTGAGTATTTGATGCCATTTACCTATAGCTGCACCTATGTTGTTTTGATCGTTGTATGGTAGGTTTGCCAAAGCAAAATACCGTCATCTATCATAATGAATAGGGTGAATGTTGGACATTCACATGCATAGTATTGGTTTACTCAACAAAGCTATCAAAACGGTTTTGGGCTTTATGGCATAGTGTTGGGAGCCGGGGCATTGGATGTCACCCAACAAACAAGAATCATATAGAGATATGATTAACAATGGTTGTTTACCTATGTTAGTAATTTTCTAGCAGTGAAGCCAAAGCTCACTAGGAATTAGTGAATATGGATCTTGGACCACTATATGTCGTTAGAGGGAGGACGATGCTCATATAGTGGTAGTGTCTTTTATTAAACTGTTAATAAAAGATTGGTACAAAACATAGTGCTAAAACCTTGCATATTTATTTTCTATTGTAGATCATGTCTGCTAGTAACAATTCTGGTTTCAATTTGCGATCTGTGCTTGAGAAAGAAAAGCTCAATGGAGCTAACTTTATTGATTGGTACCGCAACCTGAGAATTGTTCTCAGGCAAGAGAAAATTGAGTATGTTCTTGAGCAACCATACCCCAATGACCTCCCCGATGATGCAAATACCGCAACTCGCAGGACTTATGAGAAGCACTGCGATGATGCGCTTAATGCAAGCTGCCTCATGCTTGCCACAATGTCCCCTGATCTACAGAAATAATATGAGCATGCAGATGCTTATTCTATGATTCAGGGACTACGTGGAATGTTTGAGAACCAAGCAAGGGCTGAGAGGTACAACATCTCAAAGTCCTTGTTCTCATGCAAGCTGGCAGAAGGTAGCCCGGTCAGTCCCCATGTAATCAAGATGATTGGTTACATTGAGACTTTGGACAAACTTGGTTCTGAACTCAAGGGTGACCTGGCTATTGACGTTATTTTCCAGTCACTCCCACCGAGCTATGAGCTATTTATATTGAATTATCAAATGAATGGCATGGAGAAAACGTTGGCTGAATTGCATGGGATGCTTAAAACAGCCGAGGAAAGCATTAAGAAAAACACCACTCATGTGATGATGGTTCAAAAGGAGAATAAAAAGAGGAAGCGTGTGATGCATCCTAAAGGCAAGGGAAAGGTTCCCAATGAGTCTTCAAGCTCAAAGCCAAAGGGCAAATCAGGCCCTTCTCCTAATGATGAATGCTTCCACTGTCAGTCTAAGGGGCATTGGTCTAGGAACTGCAAGAAGTACTTGGAGGATAAGAAGAAGAAAGGGAGTGAGACTTCCACTTCAGGTATAAATGTCATAGAAATCAATATTGCTACATCTTCTAGTGAATCATGGGTATTTGATACTGGATCAATGATTCACACTTGCAAATCGTTGCAGGGTCTAAGTGAGACTAGAAGAATTGCAAAAGGCGAGTTGGATGTTCGGGTCGGCAATGGAGCAAAGGTTGCTGTCATAGCTGTCAGAACTTATCACTTGTCATTACACTCAGGATTAGTTTTGGAATTAAATAATTGTTATTGCATTCCTTCTTTGAGCAAGAACATTATATCTTCTTCATGTTTGGAAGAAGTTAATGGTTATGAGATTATAATAAAGAACAAATGTTGTTCTATTTATTATAATAATATTTTCTATGCTAAATGTCCATTAGTGAATGGATTATATGTTCTTGATCTTGAGGATAAACAGTCTATAACATTAATATAAAAAGGACTCGACGAAATGATCTAAATCCCACTTTTATTTGGCATTGTCGCTTAGGTCATATAAATGAGAAACGCATTGAGAAACTCCATAAAGATGGTTTGTTAAGTTCATTTGATTTTGAATCACTTGACAAATGCGAGTCTTGTTTGCTTGGGAAGATGACCAAAGCACCCTTCACTGGTCAAAGTGAGAGGGCAAGTGACTTGTTGGGACTTATACATACTGATGTATGTGGATCAATGAGTTCGGTAGCTAGAGGTGGTTTTCAGTATTTCATTACTTTTACCGATGACTTTAGTAGATATGGATATGTCTATCTAATGAGGAACAAGTCTGAATCTTTTGAAAAGTTCAAAGAATTTCAGAATGAAGTACAAAATCAGTTGGGCAAGACAATTAAACTTCTACGATCTGATCGCGGGGGTGAATATTTGAGCCATGAATTTTATGATCATTTAAAACAATGTGGAATTGTTCCACAGTTGACTCCACCTGGAACGCCCCAATGGAATGGGGTGTCCGAGCGGAGGAACCGAACCTTGTTAGACATGGTTAGGTCGATGATGAGCCAGACTGATCTTCCATTATCCTTTTTGGGTTATGCTCTTGAAACTGCTGCGTTTACACTAAACAGAGTCCCAACTAAGTCTGTTGAGAAGACACCATATGAGATGTGGACCGGGAAACGTCCCGAATTGTCTTTCCTCAAAGTTTGGGGATGTGATGCTTATGTCAAACGTTTGACGTCAGACAAACTTAATCCCAAATTAGACAAATGCTTCTTTGTGGGATATCCTAGGGAAACCAAAGGATATTATTTTTATAATAAAATGGAGGGTAAAGTGTTTACTGCTCGCAATGGTGTCTTCTTGGAGAAAGAGTTTCTCTCAAAAGGAGTTAGTGGGAGCAAGGTGCATCTTGAAGAAATTCAAGAAATATCTGGAAATGTTTCGGCACCCTCTAATCCTATACAGGATGTACAAGATGTTGTACAACCACTTGCTGAAACACCAGCCCCACGAAGGTCTACAAGAGTACGTCGTGCAACTGAAAAGTTGACACTGCTAACCACGGAACCACAGGACATGGTATTGTTGGACAATAATGAGCCTGTGACCTACACTGAAGCAACAATGGGACCCGACTCTGAAAAATGGCTTGGAGCTATGGAATCCGAAATAGAATCCATGCATGAGAATCAAGTTTGGAACTTGGTTGATCCAATCAATGGTGTGAGACCGATCGATTGCAAATAGATTTTCAAAAAAAAGACTGATATGGATAGAAAAGTTCACATCTATAAAGCACGATTGGTGGCGAAAGGTTTCAAACAAATTCAAGGTGTTGATTATGATGAAACATTTTCGCCCGTCGCTATGCTAAAGTCTGTTCGGATTCTCCTAGCAATTGCTGCATATTTTGATTATGAAATATGGCAGATGGATGTCAAAACAGCCTTTCTTAATGGGAGTCTGACAGAGGATGTGTACATGACACAACCTGAGGGTTTTGTCGATCCTAAAAATGCTAGAAAAATATGAAAACTTCAAAAGTCCATCTATGGATTGAAGCAAGCATCTCAGAGTTGGAATCTACATTTTGATGAAGTGGTCAAAGGGTTTGGTTTCATCAAGAACGTAGAGGAACCTTGTATTTACAAGAAGGTTAGTGGGAGCGCACTTATATTTCTGGTCCTATATGTAGATGACATATTGTTGATCGGAAATGACATTCCAGTACTAGATGCTGTTAAATCCTCATTAAGGAAAAGTTTCTCAATGAAGGATTTAGGAGAGGCAACATACATTTTGGGCATAAAGATCTATAGAGATAGATCTAAAAGGTTAATTGGATTAAGCCAAGACACATATATTGACAAGATATTGAATCAGTTCAATATGCAAGATTCTAAGAAAGGTTTCTTGCCAATGTCACATGGCATCACTCTAAGCAAAAGTCAGTGTCCTTCGACGCCTGATGAGCAAAAGAGGATGAGAGCGATTCCTTATGCTTCGGCTATTGGATCTATCATGTATGCCATGTTGTGTACACGCCCAGATGTATCCTATGCTCTAAGTGTTACGAGCAGGTATCAATCAGATTATGGTGAGGCTCATTGGACAGTTGTCAAAAACATTCTTAAGTACTTGAGAAGAACTAAGGATGTATTCCTAGTGTTTGGAGGTGAAGAAGAGCTCTTTGTAAGAGGTTACACCGATGCTAGCTTCCAAACAGACAAGGATGACTCTAGATCGCAATCCGGTTTTGTGTTCTGCCTCAATGGAGGGGCAGTGAGCTGGAAATGTTCCAAGCAAGACACAGTAGCAGATTCAACGACGGAGGCGGAGTATAGTGCAGCTTCTGAAGCTGCAAAGGAAGTTGTTTGGATCAGAAAATTTGTTTCTGAGTTGGGTGTTGTTCCTAGTGCGTCCGGACCTGTGGATCTCTATTGCGACAATAATGGAGCCATTGCACAGGAAAAGGAGCCTAGATCACACAAAAGATCCAAACATATACTACGACGCTATCATCTGATTCGAGAGATTATCGACCGAGGTGATGTGAATATACGCAAGGTGCATACGGATTTGAATATGGCAGATCCGTTGACAAAGCCTCTTCCACAATCAAAGCATAAGACGCACACGAGATCTATGGGTATTAGATACTTACATCAGTGATCCTAGTGTGTAGTGGGAGACTTGTGTCATAGCTATGTTTATGTACTATTTGAGTAACTATTATTCACATTGATCATCAAGTATGTGACTTGTTCGTGAGACTCTTTGTTAATTATAATGTTACTCAAAATGATCCCTAGTCTACATCGTTATTTGAGATAAGATAGTACACAGACTAGCACATGTATTAATTGATGATCACGTTTCACGGATCAATGATATGGAGATATCAAATTAATAATGTGAACACATGTTAGTTAACATGGTGTTGGATAGACCCATTCCGAGACACTGTTGGGATTGTTATTTACATATGTGCCATCAGTTGGTCTTGAGTGATACACCAGCTAGATTCTTTGACCTGAGATCGCCATTGTTTCTCACTATGTGTAGTTGTGCACTTTGAAACTATCAAACGCTACTCCGTAACTGGGTGGTCATAAAAATAGTCTTCAGGTGCATGATGAAGCATGGAATGAGATGTGTGCGAATCAAGATGGGATTTGCCCCTCCTAAATAACAGGAGAGATATCTCTGGGCCCCTCGAGATAGTTGGATTGAAAGTGCATGGCCATGCCAAAATGATTAAACAGTTAATCATTATGACTAAAAGTTAGTCATAGATTGAATCCACTATTTGATCGAGTGAATGGTTGAGCAATCACAAGGATGGCATGTATCTCACCTTGAGCTTGACTGGTATCGTGTGGCAAAGGAATTAGCATGTGATTGTATCTAGGTTCAGCCGATATGATCTTTATGTACATTCGGGAGTCAGTATGTCCTGCTAGGTACCTCTACTGACTTGTGTTTGAAAACGGTTTTCATTCATAACCGACTATACATGAACCTAACGGGTCACACACTTAAGGGGATGGAATATTGAAAAACTTGGCTATATGATTGTCTCTAGTGCAATTGGGAGATTGTTGGTGATATGCCCAAGAGGCAATCATAACAGTTCGGATAAATGCCTGATGGATATTTGATCCATAAGAAATTAGGGTACTAATGGGCCTCTGACCTAAAAGCCCATTAGCGCGCCTATAAATATGAGGGGTAGGGTTACGGACAGATGACTCCACCAGATAGCAGTCCCAGCCGCCGACCCTCACAGGTCAGCCGCCGAAACCCCTGCCGCGCGCACGGTGCTAGCACGCCGACGCACGGCGTTCCTCCCTGTACGTGTGGACTCCGTGGAGGCGCTGCTGTTACTGCTGCGCTGATCGGCTACGACGCGCATCTACGATCCGCTGCGCTGCGCGTCTAGTGGTAATGATCCATGACCTTCTTACTCGCATGTTTCCTGGGTGATACGGTCGAATTGCTAGAGTAGTGCATTGCCTATTTCCCTACACTTATTTGATTCTGGAGCATCACATTCCTTCATATCATCCAAATATGTTGCCAAACATCATCTACCCGTATCCCACTTAGAATGTGCTATGTTAGTAAATTCTCCTGGAGGAGAAATGAGGACTAATATAGTATGTCCGAAAGTAAGCCTTAAAATAAGGGGGGTAGACTTCCTTGCCAACCTTATTGTCTTGGACTCCAAAGGGATTGACATCATACTCGGAATGGATTGGTTAAGCAAGCACAACGGAATAATCCAATGTGCTGAAAGGAGCGTGCAGTTGACAAACGAGCACGGTATTCGTGTCGAGTTTGAGTCAGCCCAGCAAACAACCGAACGGGCAATTTTGAACCACGTCGAAGGTACAACATTCCAGTGGTTCAGGAATTTTCGGACGTGTTCCCGAAAGATCTTCCAGGTATGCCACCTGACCGGGACATTGAGTTTGCCATAGATTTGGTGCCCGGAACTGCGCCCATAGCCAAGAGACCCTATAGGATGCCCATCAATGAGCTAGTAGAACTCAAGAAGCAAATTCAAGAACAGTTGGAAAAGGGTTTTATCCGTCCAAGCTCGTCAACATGGGGAGCTCCGGTGCTCTTCGTAGACAAGAAAGATGGAACCCAAAGGATGTGCGTAGATTATAGGTCTCTCAACGAGGTAACAATCAAGAACAAATACCCTCTGCCCCGTATAGAGGACCTATTCGACCAAATGAAGGGAGCCCGAGTGTTCTCCAAGATTGATCTTCGATTGGGATACTTCCAGCTGAAGATTAAGCCCTCCGATATACCTAAGACAGCCTTTCGGACACGGTATGGTTTGTATGAATATACCGTTATGTCTTTTGGATTGACGAAAGCACCCGCATACTTCATGTACCTTATGAACAAGGTTTTCATGGAGTACTTGGACAAGTTCGTCGTGGTTTTCATCAATGACATTATGGTGTATTCAAAAAGTGAGGAGGAGCATGAAGAACATCTAAGATTGACCTTGCAGAAGTTGCGTGAGCATCAATTATATGCCAAGCTCAACAAGTGTCAATTTTGGCTAAAGGAAATATCTTTCCTAGGCCACATTATCTCCAAGGAAGGGGTATCGGTTGATCCTGGAAAGGTGAGAGATGTTCAGAAGTGGGACCAACCGAAGAGTGTGAGGGATATTTGGAGTTTTCTTGGGATGGTAGGATACTATCGACGCTTCATTAAAGACTTCTCCAAGATAGCAAAACCTATGACGGAGTTGCTGATGAAGGGAAAGGTCTTTCAATGGACACCAGCCTACCAAGAAAGTTTTGAGGAACTTAAGAAAAGGCTAACCATAGCACCAGTTCTGGTATTGCCAGATGTATGCAAGAGCTTTGACATATATTGTGACGCATCCAGACAGGGGCTCGGATGTGTGCTCATGCAGGTAGGACAAGTGGTAGCCTATGTCTCACGGCAATTAAAGAAGCACGAGCTTAATTATCCTACACATGACTTGGAGTTAGCAGCAGCAGTGCATGCGTTGAAGATTTGGAGACATTATATCCTTGGCCATCGATGTGAGATCTATACGGATCATAAAAGCCTCAAGTACATATTTACCCAAACGGATTTGAATTTGAGGCAACGTCGATGGATAGAGCTTATCAAGGATTATGATGTTGGAATTAACTATCACCCCGGGAAGGCCAACGTGGTAGCTGATGCATTGAGCAGAAAGGGAGCATGTCACTAACTCACGATTCGGGAACTACCACCCAAACTACGTAAGGAGTTCGAACGGTTACACCTCTGATTCTTGAACAACATGGAAATAATGGGGATCCGCTCTTCATTGGAGCAAGGGATAAGAGAGGGCCAAGCAATCGATGAGGGGATCAAGGAGATTAAGGAAAGAATCCGACGAGGAATACAGAAGGATTTCAAGGAGGATGAGAAGGGTACGCTTTGGCTAGGAAAAAGGATTTGTGTGCCGAAGCGCAACAAGGGAGATCATCGGAGGAGAACTGAGCGGTTTGAGGAGGACCTCGAAAACCAAGAAGGGCGTAAGGTAGGACTCTGACACCACCTTACGGATTCGTTGTATTCTCCTTGCATCTTTTCTTTGATTCCTTCTAGAAGCCTTCTCGTGGATAGATCACTTGATGATCAGGTTGATCTAAAGACAAGATCATCGCCACATCCACCTTTGATCCGAACACCCCTGTCTATGCAAGCCATGCAAGAACACGTACAAATCAATCTAATAAATCTAATCATAGGATAACATGCATGTGCATCATCGCATCTAGTTTAAGGTTTGTGCATGATATTGATTGTTGTGAATCTTGTATGCACGTGATCCTACCAAGCAGGACAAGCTCAGGGAGCTGTCTGCGACGAACTGCAGCAACCAGGTTTTGAGATCCAAGAACAACCGGAACCGCAAGAACAAGGCAAGTGCTCCTTGACCATAATGATCCTATGTTTTGGGTAAAACTGTTTTGTTTTGCGAAAAGGTGTGCGTACTGAGTCAAACATGATGGGAAACCCTTTTATAGGAATTTATTAGCTTTGGTTAAACCACCCTTGTCGACAGGAAAGTTTATGAGTCAGGTATGGTTTTTGCTTTTATGTTTCGCTGAGTCCATGGGATTGGGAAGCGAGATAGATGTGTCTAGCTAACTGCACTCGTAACCATAATGAGAAACTGATGATGTTAATGAACATGGATCGGAGGGAGATCTAGGCAAGCGTGGGTTTGTGAATGAGGTAGCTTGAGATGGTGGTTTACTTGTCGTAGATCTAAGGACCGGTTCATGCATGCACATGCCAGGATAATAGTGCCACCACAAGGCCAAGTATGGGTGTGGCTTAGCTGTGTAATTAGGTAAGTTGCTAGAGTGTTACGGACTGTGGAAGGCAAGTGAGGACTGCCATGGGAACTGCATGGCATAAGAGGGGGCCCGTGGGTGGGAGAATTGGAGATTCTAGCCTGCCGGTGAAACCTTAGTGAGTCCATACGTCTAGTAACCACTTTGTAAAGGCTATTTTGTGATCTCTTGACCATACACCGATGTTTGTGTAGTGGTATAATGGAGGTTCTGCAGTCGCCGACGGGTGACGAAATCACAAACTTGTGGGTAAAGAGGTGCAAACTCTGCAGAGTCTAAAACTATCATGATAGCCGAGCTTACGGACACAAGCACCTGGCTAAACTGCCATGATTAGTTGGGATGGTTATTTGGATGGTTAGTAGGATGGTTCTTGGTTATGATTGTTGATTATGGTTATGGATTGTTTTTGGGACTGTTGAGTCTGGGTGATAAGATGGTTGCATGACTGTTGAGTCATGGCATCGAGATTGGTCTCGGTTCGAGAAGGAGTTGTTTTATGAGATGGGATGGTACTGAATACGGGAAGGTATTCGTGAGATAGTAGCGAATACGAGGAGGTGTTCATGAGTGTGAATAAAGGTTGGTTAATGTTCGGATGGAACATGGAAAGGGATGAAGGTATGTTGGTAATTTAATACATGTTGGGATTACATTCATCTATAGTTAAGTTGTTGTTTTATCATGGTTTTATAAATATGCTTTTCTGCAAATAAGCCTCTTTATACCTACCTTGTTATGAGCTGCATATCGTGTTTTTCCCGCACTTGCTGAGTACATCATTGTACTCAAACTTGCTTTATTATTTCATTATCAGCAGCAGGAGAAGCCTACTATGAAGACCAAGTGGGGCATTAAGGCGTGTGATCTGTTCTCAACCTTGCCTGTGGGACGGAATAGAGATGAAGTCACCGCTGCTTAGATTTGCTTCGGCATTAGTTAGAATTGCTTCCGCTACGTAGAAATAAGACTTCCGCTGTGAGCATGAGTCCAAGACTCATGAGGTATTGTAATAAACTCTGTTATTCGTGGTAATATATAATCTGAATTCAGTTTGTGGAACGTATGTGTATGTGTGATGAACATCCTGGGCACACATATGCATTAGTTCTCGGTTCCGTGGTTATCCACCAAATTCAGGTACCATCAGATTAAGATACGGGCTGAGGATATTCCAAAGACCGCTTTCTCGATGCGGTACGGGCTTTATGAGTACCTTGTCATGTCCTTCGGCCTCACCAATGCTCTAGCTCATTTAATGTACTTGATGAACTTGGTATTAATGCCAGAGCTGGACAAGTTTGTTCTGGTCTTAATCGACGATATCCTGATTTATTTCAAGTTGGAGGAAAAACATGCGAAGCATCTGCGTATAGTCTTACAACGGCTGCGAGATCACAAGCTATACGCGAAATTCAGCAAGTGCGAATTCTGGATGTTGCAAGTTTCTTTCCTCGGGCATATTATCTCAGCGGAGGGCATCGCTGTAGACCCGAGCAAGATTACACAAGTGCTGATGTGGAAGTCTTTGAAGTATGTCCACGAGGTACGGAGTTTCCTCAGACTCGCGGTATATTATCGGAGGTTCATTCTGAACTTCTCAAAGATTGCCAAGCCTATGACCGAACTGCTGAAGAAAGCTACCAAATATGTTTGGAGTACAGCATGTGAAGTGGCATTCAAGGCTTTAGTGAAGCACTTAACATCAGCACCGGTTTTGGCGCAGCCGGATACAACAAAACCGTTCGACGTATATTGCGATGCATCCCGCATTGGACTCGGATGTGTGCTGATGCAAGACTGAAGAGTGATCGCGTATGCATCACGGCAGCTCTAGAATCATGATCAAAATTATCCCACTCATGACTTAAAACTCGCTGCCGTGGTACTCGCACTCAAGATGTGGAGGCACTACCTACTTGGTAACCTCGTACATCTATACACCGACTACAAGAGCCTCAAATATATTTTCACTCAAAAGGAATTAAACATGAGGCAAAGAAGATGGTTGGAGCTGATAAAGGATTACGAAATAGAGATCCATTATAATCCATACAAAACAAACATGGTGGCGGATGCGCTGAGTCGCAAGACACACATACATAATCTGACCATCACACCGGTTGAACAGAGTGAACCACCCTTGTATGTGGTTTCCCATGGAGCTCTCTACAACTTAGCTCTTATCCCCACCATTCGTAAAGATGTAGCGGAAGCCCAGAAACATGAAAAGGGAATGTCGCATTTGCAGATACGTGTAGATAGTGGGGAATTGAAATGCTTACGGAAGGACGGGAGACAGTATTCTGTGTTTCATTAACAGGATAGTCGTACCCCGTAACGCGGAATTGAGGAAGAAAATTTTTGACAAGGATCACTTGTCAAAGTTTCTATTCGCCCCAGCAGCAACAAGATGTATCATGAACTCAAGAGCAAATTTTGGTGGACACGGATGAAGAGGGAGATCGCTAAATACGTGTTCGAGTGTGAAACATGCCGAAGAGTGAAGGCGGATGACATGAAGAAACCGGAATTCTTGCAACCACTAGGTATTCCTGCCTGGAAGTGGGAGGACGTGAGCATGGATTTCATCGTTGGTTTACCCACAACATTTCAGAAACATGATTCAGTGTGGGTGATTGTCGACCGGCTCAAGAAATCTGCCCATTTTATCCCGGTCAACACCAACTACAACACCAAGGAGTATGCTGAATTGTACATCTCAAAGATTCTTTGTTTACACGTTGTACCCCGCACTATTATCTTGGATCGGGGCACTTTATTTGTGTCTCGTTTTGGGAGCAGTTGCATGCAGCACTGGGTACGGAACTGATCCGTAGTTCAGCGTACCACCCGCAGACGGATGGACAAACCGAGCAGG
Source organism: Neostapfia colusana (assembly GCA_030760725.1). Classification (NCBI taxonomy): domain Eukaryota; kingdom Viridiplantae; phylum Streptophyta; class Magnoliopsida; order Poales; family Poaceae; genus Neostapfia; species Neostapfia colusana. The sequence goes on along the minus strand of JASWHV010000007.1, from coordinate 92,425,858 downwards.
TAAACCAAATCTTGGAGGATATGCTACGAGCTTGTGCTATAAATCACGGTAAGAATTGGGATGATCACTTACCATTAGCCAAGTTCTCATACAATAATGGATACCAGGCCAGCATCAAAATGGAGCCCTACGAGGCGCTATACGGGAGAAAATGTCGCACACCGCTGAATTGGCGTGGATCCGGTGAAAGAGTCACCTTCGGGATTGATCTTGTCAACAATGAGGAAGAGAAAGTTTGGCTTTTTCAAGCGAACTTAAAAGCCAACCAATCCCGACAAAAGCAATATGCGAACCGGAGAAGACACCCTCGATAATTGAGGTCGGGGATCACGTTTATTTACGTGTGTCTCCGATGAAGGGTGTTAACAGATTTGGGGTCAGAGGAAAGTTGGCACCCCTATTCATCAGTCCATTCAAGGTTCTGGAAAGGTGTGGATCCGTTGCATACCGGCTGGAGTTACCATCGACACTCTCCGGTGCGCACGACATCTTCCACATCTCTCAGCTGAGAAAGTGCCTCAAGTTTTCAACCACCGTTAAGCTGGGGGATATTGAGGAACTGAAACCGGATCTCATGTATCGGGAAGAACCGGTTCAGACCATCGACGAAAAGTCCCAAACCACACGCAACCGTACATTGTGGTTCTACAAAGTTTTATGGAGTAATCGCTCCGCGGATGAAGCGACATGGGAAAGCGAAAAGTTCCTTCGCATCAATTATCCGGAATTTTTAACATCGCACATCCGGTAATTTTCCACTTTCCTCTCTCTCACTCAGCAAATTTTTATGAGCTCACCCACCAATTTTCATCCCATTTGGGATTGATCTTGGCATGAGCTATTTGGCTCAAATTCAAACCAAATTTAAAATTCAGCTTCACATGTGCTGCGAATTCATTCAAATTCAAATGGTCATTGGGTGGTTTGATCAAAGTGCCAAAGGGTATTAGGGTCCCCAATATTCAGATCAGTAGGAATTTAGTTTTTGAGGACAAAAACTAGCAAGTGGGGGCCTCCTGTCAGCCACACATCTGTTCTAAACCGACTGAGGCAGCACTGCTCTGTTCTCATGGCTGCACCCGAGCGCGCCATGGTGATGACGCCCGGTGTTAGCACCTGCTCGCCGTTCCTCACGACCAGACCGATGCCTAGCCTTCTTATCTCTGCACTTGAGCCGGACAAAGCCAGTTTTGCTGTTCGCTCCTCGTTCTTGCGCAAGAACCGAACTGCAAGCACTGCCGCCTCGGTTGCTCGATTGGTAGACCACGCTAGCTCGCGTGTGGATCCTCCCTGAGCTGAAAAATGGCACCCTAGCTTCTCCTCCGACATCCTAGGCACAAAAACGAGCTGAGATCGGCCTTCTTTGCCGACAGCCGAACGTTTTCGCGGCAACCAGAAACTGCCACTGTTCGGTGCTCACGCGGGCAGCCGAGCTCAGAAGCCTTCACGCTTGATCAATGACGTCCAAGGAGCTCCAGGCTTCCAAGCCGCTCCTCCACAACTCACTGATCAAGCCATGCACCATCGCCCGTGAATTCACCGATTTTCTTCCGGCGTGTGCAAAAGAACCTCAAGAATAAGTTAAATTCCACTTTGATTTTTGCTTAGAGGCCACCAAATCATTCATGAAGGAGCTAGACTGGCTAACGGTCAGTTCCTCTTCACAACCCTAGCGGGAAAGAAACTATAGAAGGACTATTTCTAAGTTTTCCAATCGCCATCGTGTCGGGTAACTTAGGCCGCACAGTGACATGCCACTTACAGACATCCTAGAGCTCGTGTGCTTCCAAATCAATGATCCTTAGGTTCCACTGATGCTTTAGGACCGGTTGCTCGAGCCTTTGGGGTGCTAGGGAGGTCGGCTGACATAGCTGAAGCTCTCCCAAAGCCGCCGCACGTCGCCGGCCATGTTCCGGTCATCCACGTGTCGAGCCAAGGACAGCAGAGTGTTCCCCGTGCGGGGTTCGGCAGAGGCAGCGAAAATCAGGAAGTTTGGTGGCCGGCAACACCCTTCCGGTGAGCTCTCCGGCGACGGTATTGGCGGGCCGGCGCGGGAGCGCGAGGTTGAAGACAACCCATGGGCCCCGTGTGTCAGCCTCTGAATTTCGGGCGCCGCATTTTCTGTGGCTCGGGATCAGTCTGTGGTTACGCGTGGTTAATCCTGTGGCCCCGTGTGTCATTGCTTCCGGGGGTGACACATCGCCTGTCGACCCTGCAGTCAGACATTTAAACATTTCACGGGTTTTCAAATTTTCCAGATTTTCCCAACTTCAAACAACCATAACTTTGGCTAGTATTGTCCAAATCGAGTGAACCAAATTTTGTTGTATTCAGATCTATGAGTACTTTCCAGCAAAACAAATTTCACTCCATGAAACCCATTAATTCTCCAAATTTAAAATGTTGGGAATTTTAACTGGAGATTCCCTTTATGAAAAATTCTGAAATTTTGCTAGAGTGTTCATTTAAATATCCTTTAGTCACATGAAAAATTTCAGATCCATCCGAGCTAATTAAGTCCACTTAATTATGAGATTAAATGAACTGCCCCTGAGAAAATGAAAAATTTACAGAAACATTTTTTTAGAATTTTCTCAAATTTAATTTGCTCATAACTTTTCTAGGTTTCTCCAAATTAAATGAAACAATTCCATTAGAACCATATTAGACTCTAGTTTTCAAAAAGTAATGTCTTTTTTCTATCAATATCCCTTGAAAACCTTAAAAGCTCTAATTATTGCCAAATACACATTTATTTTTGTAGGGCACAAATGAGCTTTGCTTCAAATGAAATTTGGCCAATTCCCTGTTTAGGTTGTCACCAAGACACAGTAAAAATTTGAGAGTCAAAAGAGCCGTCTAGCTGGAGTTCTTGTATTTACATTATCACTTCAACCGCAAATGGATTTAAATTTGACACGCATCGTATTTTTTTTCATGTAGTCGTTAAGGTCATGGAAGACCCGCCGGAGGTTCTGGACTTTATCCCTCCAGAAGAACCTTTAGTCAACAACCAGCAGCAACGCAAGCTCCGGTTTGCATTAACCTATTTTTAAAGTTTATTGTTTTGGTCACTTCCATTATGCAATTCTTATGATGTGCATTAGAGTCTTGAATTGAAAACCACTTGCATAGCCAAGATAAGAAGGGATTTTGGGGTCTAAGATTTGAATCTCGAGTAGCCACTGTAATGATCAAATGGTATAGGATTCGGTACAAGTCGAGTAGTCGGAACTACTTGCGAGAATAGGCTTAGAGGCACACTCCTCGGTTAGAGAAATAGACAATGAATCACATGGTAAGAAAATGAGACCGAGCGGAGAGTAAGGGCAGCAGGATTTTGGGGTCTGGGTTCCATAGCTCTGCTTGTGTCGATTGAGGACCGAGCCGTGTGCAGGCCAGTTGAACAAGCTAGAACTGTATCGAAGTCCTACAAGCTATATGGGAACCGGGAAACTGATGTAATTCAGGTAGCGATATGTTGAGGCATTACTTGTCGTCCAGAGGGTAGGTTGAGAGCAGCGAGGTGTAAATCGGCTAGTGGGCACCGAGGATGCTCCACGTAGAGACCTCCTGCTCGGGACCATAGGACCGGTTCAACACTTGGTCCATGATGGTTGCTGTAGGCACCATCGAGTACGGGCGTACGTGATTATTTGGGTAACCCTGCAGGTGTAAATCGATTATAATCGTTGTCCCTCATGGTCAGTGAGTACCACTTGTTCACTGTACCATGACATACAAAGAAAGGCCTAGATGTCATGATTAAAAGTTGCTGTTTGAAAGTTTTATGTTGATGGTTAATGAAATGCTTTTGTTTAGAGCAAATCAAAGTTCCTTTCAACCTAAGGCAGGTCACATAAGAGGAATGCGTTTCTTGTTTGATTGCGGAGTTCTTATGTGGCTTAGCACGAGGTTATCCACTAACTTGAGATTAAAATTTGAAAGTAAGAGTCAACTAATTACGCGAGTCTTTATGCAAAATACTTTTCTATTATACACTGTAAACCCAGCATGTAGCGTTACATGTTTAGGTGAGACGGGTTAGTCTTGCTGAGCCATCATGCTCACTACTTGTTTGTTGAAGCGTTGGCAGGGTCTTATGAGGAGGAGGCTCCCGGGGAGGAGATGAATAACCCAGAGGGAACCACCGTCCAATGGGAGCCGTGCACGCCGCCGTGTTAGTGTGATGTGTGTAGCTAGTGGAGTCACTTTCACGGGCTGAACGTAAAACCTTTTTCTTATTCTACGCCCGAGAGTGTAGGCTACAACGTTATTTTGTTGTAAATATGTTGATAAACAGTTTATGTAATAAAAAGTTAGCTTCCTCTTATCGCCTATTTCGTGTGATTATCCGGTGCTTTCCATCGCAGCACCCCTAAGCGAGATCCTGGATTGTCGGGACCATCGGGTGCTCGCAACGGTGCTCGCTCAGTAATTGTTACTCTTGTCCTACGGATGTCTATATATCTTATATGAGTGCAACCTACTAAGTGTTATTAACTATATTCTCAACCCACAGCCAGCCACATCATCTTTTAACATTGGGAAGTTTATGTTGAATCTGAACTTAAAAATAATTTGAGTATAGTGTTTGATACATATATGACTTTGTAATTCCTTGTGCATGCTGAAAGTTTCTTACTTCATTCGCTCATGTTTATACATTTTGTAGTTTTTGCCATGACAAGCAATCGGAATAAGAACTTGCACTAAATCTAGTCATCATCGAACTTCCTTTGCTGTTTTAGTCTTGTTGCATGTTCACAAGTGTTTTCAATGTTGAGAAATTGAACATACAATACACCTGCAAGGACCCGATGGTCCCGACATTCCAGAATCTCACTGAGGGGTGCTGCGATGGACAACACCGGATAACACACAGGGAAAGGCAATAAGTGGAAGCTAAGTTTTATTACATGAACTGTGTATGAACATAGTTACATCAAAATATCATTGTAGCCTACACTCTCGGGCATAGACTAAGCAAGATGGTTCACGTTCAGACCGTGAACGTGATCCCACAAGCTACACACACACTTACACGGCAGCGTGCACGGCTCCCACTGGACGGTGGTTTCCTCAGAGGAACCCATCTCCTTCTCGGGAGCCTCCTCTTCCTCATAAGACCCTGCAAACTCTTCAACAACAAGCAGTGAGCATGAAGGCTCAGCAGGACTAACCAATCTCATCTAAACATGCAACTCTACATGCTGGAATTTAAGTGTACAATGGGAAATTACTTTGCATAAGGACCCGCCTAATTAGTTGACCCTTACTTTCAAGTTTTAGCCATGAGATAGTGGAGAACCTTGTGCTAAGCGACATAGGAAGTCCGCAATCAAACAAGAAACGCATTCTTCTTATGTGCACTGCCTAAGGTTGAAAAGAACTTTGATTTGCTCTAAGCTAGAGCACTTCATTAACAAGCAATGTAAGACTTCCAATCAGCAACTTTTATTCATGACATCTAGCCTGTTCTTTCTACGTCACGGTACACTGAACAAGTGGTACTCACTGACCGCGAGGGACGGCGATTATAATCGATTTATACCTGCAGGGTTACCCGAATAACATGTCACGTACGCCCTTGCTCAATGTTGCCTACAGCAACCATCCCGGATGTCGTACGCAACAACCTTTCACTCGTTAGCCAAGTGTAGAACCGGCCCTATCGTCCCGAGCAGGAGGTCTCTACACGGAGCAACCTCTGTGCCTGCTAGCCTATTTACACCTCGCTGCTCTCAACCAACACCTTTGGACTACAAGCAATGCCTCAACATATCTCTACCCGAATTACATCGGTTTCCCGGTTCCCATATAGCCGGTATGTCTTCGGTACAGTTCTAGCTTGTTCAACAAGCCCACACACAGCTCGGTCCTCAACCGACACTAGCAGAGCTGTGGCACACAGGCCCCAACGTCCTGCTGCACTTACTCTCCGCTCGGTCTCATTTTCATGCCATGTGATTCATTGTCTATTTCTCTATCCGAGTAGTGCGCCGCTAAGCCTATTCTCATGAGTAGTTCAAACTACTCAACTTGTACCGTATAACATTTGAGCATTGCAGTGGTTACTACCGGTTCAAATCTTAGACCCAAACCCCTGGTTCTCTTGGCTATGCAATTGGGTTTCAAATTAAGACTCTAATGCACATATTATAAAATTTATAATGTAAGTGATCAAAACATAAGACTTTATAAACAGGTTAATACAAACTGGAGCATTCGTTGCTGCTGGTCGTCGATTAAAATTTCTTCCGGAGGGATAAAATTCAATATTTCCGGTTCTTCCTCGACCTTAGCGACTATACAAATTAAAAAGAACAATGCATGTCAATTTAAATGCATTTGTATTGATTCAAGATTACGAAGACTATAAGTCTAACTAGACAACCCCTTTGCTCTGAATTTTTTACTGTGGTTTTTTGACCACCTAAACAGAGACTTGGCAAATTTCATCTGCAGCAAAGCTCATTTGAGCCCTCCACAAATAAATGTATAATAGGCCTTAATTAGAGCTTCTAAGGCTTTCTAGGGATTTTCATGGAACAAACCCTTACTTTCGGGAAGCTAGAGTTTATTATGGTTTTAATGGAATTGGTTTCATGTAATTTGGAGAATCTTAAAGAAAGTTGTGGGCTAATGAAGTTCAGAGAAATTTTGAAAAATGGTTCTAGACATTTTTTCTTTTTCTCTGGGTCATTTCACTTAATCACACCATTAGGTCGACTAAATTAGCTCGGATGGATTTGAAATTTTTCATGTCACTCAGGGATATTACAATGAAACTCCTGGAAAAGTTTCAGAATTTTCCATAAAGGGAATCTCCAGTTACAATTGCCAACAGATTAAAATTTGGAGAATTAATTCTGGAGAAATAATGGGTTTCATGGAGTGAAACTCATTTTGCTGGAGAGTACTCAGAGAGCTGAATCCAACAAAATTTGGTTCACCAAATTTGGACAATCCTAGCAAATTTTATGTGTGTTTGAAGTTTGGGGAAATTCTAAAAAATTGAAAACCCGTGAAATGTTTAAACTCTGACTGCGGGGTCCACAGGCGACGTGGCGCCACAGGAATAAAGGACACACGGGGCCACAAATTTAATCGTACATTAACACAGAGTGGTCCCGAGCCACAGAGGATCCGCCGCCCAAAATTCAGAGTCTGACGCACGGGGCCCACGGGTTGCCTTCAACCTCGCGCTCCCGCGCCGGCCCGCCGCCCCCCTCGCCCGAAAGGTGTTGCCAGCAACCGAACTTCCTCATTTTTGCCGCCTATGCCTTATTCCATCCGGGGAATACGCTGCTGCCCTTAGCTCGACACGAGAATGACCGGAACATTGCCTGCGACGTGCGGCGGCTTCAGGAGAAGTTCGGCTGCGTCGGCCGGCCTCTCTAGCAAGCCACAAGCTCGAGTAATGGGTCCTACATCATCAGTGCACCCTAGGGAAGATTGTTGTGGACGCAAATGAGGTCGGAAATAGTTCTAAGTATCATGTCACCATGCGACCTACGCTAAAATTGGTAAAAAATGGAAAACTCATAGAACAAAGGGTTTACTCGATGGTTCCCCGTGGTTCTCAATCCTAAGAACTTGCACGAACCTCTAGAAGTAGTTTGCTAAGTCTTGTGATGAGTGGTGCGATGTGTAGCACGAATTTTAGTTGGCAAACCGGCAGTTCATATTGCATGCCGGCGCAAAAACTTGAAATTCCGGCGAGCACAACCCATGGCATGCGGCCGGGTTTGGCGGTGGAGGAGAAGACCTAGGCGAACCTTCTGGCGTTTAAAGCTCGCTGAAAGCTGGATGATGGCAGCTGAACGACCAGTTCTTGTGGCGGTGGCCGGGTTGAACCAAGGAAGAAGAAAAACACGGTGTAGCGGCTAGGAACCCGAGAACTTGTCCGCTGCGGCATTGAGGACGTCGAGGAGAGTCAGGAGGTTCCATTTTAGGCTGCAGCTCGGTGTGAAAGCCTTGGACTTGGTCGGTTGACTGTGGAGCAGAGAGTTCGGCTTTGCGGCAGTGTTTTTCGGTCGAGCGCACGAGAGCAGAGAAGCAAACTCGGTTTGCGCCGTGAGAAGATTGCTTCGTGGGAAAAACAAACACCGAGGCTGGTCTCCAGCGTGACGGCAATGCGAGGAGGTGGCCGATCGGTGCGGCTCGGTGGCGCATGAGTACGAGGCCCGGAGAACAGAGCAACGCAGCTGTGAGTCGGTTCACCTCGGGTGTCACTGACAGTGGGTCCCTCCTCCACAGTTTTGCCCTCACAAATTCAATTTCTGACTGTTTCAATTTTTGGAGACCCTACTTCCCTTTGATCCTTGATCAAACTAAAAAATTGGGATTTGGTTTTTGATAGAATCAAATTGTAGAAGTGGTTTGGTTGAATTTGCAGCAAATGTGAAGTTTGAAATTCAAATTCATTTTGAATTTGCTACATATAGCTCATGTCAAGATCAGTCCCAAATGGGATGAAAATTGGTGGGTGAGCTCATAAAAATGTGCTGAGTATGAATATGTATCCCTCTTTTGAATTCATGTGATAGAAGTAGTTTGAATTTGAATTTGAGTTCAAACTAGCTCCTTTAATGATTGTATCCAAAAGTACATCAAAGAGGTTTGGATTTGTTTGAAAATTGGCATGGGCATTCCTAACAAAGTTTAGGAGTTAATAGTGTGCTCAGCCCCTATATGATGCATGTGGGAAATACCACTTTTTAATTGTGTGAGTTCATCTCCTATTAACTCTATTATGGTGGTTACATGCTCTTGAAATGTGTTCATGTGTTTACCACAAATGAGCTTAGGTGTGTGGTGTAATGAACACCTTTCGCAAGTGGAAAATTTGGGCCCTTACAATACCATGTTCTGAGCTTTTATGATCAAAGTTTTCAAAAAAAGAAAGATTAAGAGAATATGCGTGCATTGCACTTATTCTTTTGAGATTGCTTATCATTGCACTTAGATATGAAATTGAAAGGAGTTGTGCATGACTAAAACCGTGTTATTAAGATTCTGATTGTCCATTTGACATAGACTTGGCTTGGTTGGTTAGCATAAGGCTGATGTTCAATATAATCCCTTGCTATATGCAATTTTAGTTTTTATATTGAAAGATAATAAGATATACCAATATGTGTCATGCTTTCAAGTTTTGAAATAGTTGAGTTAGTGAGATCATGACTTGATTAAATTGGAATTACATTTGATCTCTAGCATGACTTAGACTACTTTATGTATTTCATTAATAGATAGTAGTAGTTACCTGATAGTATGACTTGGATGAGCTGTATTATATATGCATATGTCATATTATGCTAATAACATATCTAAATTTTCTCTTTTGTATCTTAATTATTACATTGTCAAATAGGGAGGATTATGTTCACACATTGCACATTCACAAGTTCTTTACTCATTCTACCCACGAGGAGTAACATCCTTAGTTGAAAAAAATTGTTGAGGGAGAGTTTCTTCACAAAGGGGGGTATATTTTTATTTTTGTCAAAAATTTTCATTAAATGCGTATGAGTCAATGTTTTGTTTTAGTTGGTGTTGCCAATGAATTCATTAAGGAAGAGATTGTGATACCTAGATGCTGAATACATTAGCAAAGGTGAATTAAAATGAGGTTTCACGTAAAGTTTTGAGCAAAGTAGTCCTAATGTGTAGGCTTGTGTTGGTCAACATGGGATGTGTGGAATAGGTGTTGTGCTTGTGAAATGAGTTGTTAATGTGTTTTTATGGTTCATGGCTGGTTGACGTGTGCAACATGGTTGTGTGAGGCTCTGACACGAGATGTTGTGATGTTTGGACTAATTAGAGTCTAGTCTAGGACTTGGGCTCAAATGGATTGGTTGTTTTTGCTCATGTGCATGTGTTGCTTGAGGTCAACACATGGATGGTGATGGTGATATTTGAACTCAATTAGGAAGACCGTGAGACTTTGGTGCGGAATCATCGGCAAAGGAGTGTTAAAGTGAGGTTTCATGTAATGTTTTGCTTATACATGGTATGGTTTTGACGTGTAAGCTTGTTTGAGTGAACATATGGCATGTGGAATGGGTGTGAATCTTATGGAATAAGTTGTTAATGTGTTTTGGTGGTTCATGGCTGGTTGCCATGTGCAACAATCTTGTGTGGGGTGCTTACTCAAGGTGTTATGGGCTTGGACTAACAAGAATCAAGTTATGGACTTGTGCTTGCAAAGGATTGGTTGTTCTCTCATGTGGATATGTTGCTTGAGGTCAAGACATGGCTAGTGATAGTGATATTTGAACTAAACTTAGCGAGAAGTTGAGGTCCAACAACAAAATTTTAGGTGTAATCGTGGTTGAGGCGATCAAAGGTGTAATGTGGCATGTTTGAATCAAGAAAAGAAAATATGGAGGTGCTTCGTGTTGGCGGTATAAAATGGTTGAGTTTCGCAGGTCGGAGGAGCCAAAAAATGAGGTGGAAAGTGCCTTTTATCTTCTGAATTCAAGGTGCAGAAGGCTTCGGTAAGGAACCTACCCAAGATAAAAGAAATACGTGCGGGAAGGCTTTTTTACCTCGAAAACTCATGATACAAGCGTTCGAGTGGGAGCTCGACCTGAGAAGACAGATTTACCTTGTAGCTGCGAGATAAACCAGCTAAACCACAAGATACAAGGGCCGAAGGAACTTAGGTGTCCTCGATAAAGTTTTAAACTTTGTACATATTAGATGATATCTTGTCAAGTATTCTAGAAGGTCTAGCACGACATTCGTCCTGCAATTGGATAAGATTGAGTCTTAGAGATTAAATGAGTTTAGTTTAAACTTAGAAGATCAGATCTTTTCGGCTGTAATCAAGGTTTATATAAAGGCAGCCATCTGCTGAATCAAAGAGTTGTCCAGATCAATTCAATAGAACTTTTCGTTCGTCTATTTTGTTCTCCTTTCGGGTTTTTGTAGATCATAGCTTAGTTTGTATCTTTTTTATTGACTTGCTGAGGAAAGCATCTGGTTCTCTCCACGTAAGTGAGACGCATCACGTTCTTGTTCAACATGAACCTCATTCTACCTTGATTTCGGTGAGCTAACGCCGAGATTTCTCGAAGTGTAGGTGGCTTAGACCATCTGCTGGCGTCTCCATGCTACTGAACCCTCTGTTCCACGAACAGAATTGGCGACTCCACAGGGGAGAGACATCATACATGTCGACCAAACGCATCTACAGCATGATCGGAACAAGTTTGTACCGATCGCATCTACAGAAGCCATGGCCAACGCGTCAAGGAGGAAGGCCGATGGCAACACCGTTGACGCGAGCAATGTCATTGACGTCCAGCTTATCCCGGAGGAAGTAGAGTGAGAGATCCAGGAGGAAATGATGGCACGACTTCAGGCCAAGCTTGCCTGCTTCCACAAGAGCAGGAAGGCATCATTCATAAGGCCGACGCACGTGAATCAACATCTCGCAAGGTAAAGTCACTGATATCACACGAAGAACTCGTACAACTTGTAGATGTATCAGTTACCTCAATGTATAGCGCCGATCTAGAGCAGACGATATCGTTGGTACTGGACAAGATCAAAAGCTCGTTTGACACATTTAAAACCGACGTAGAAAACACAATAGATCAGAACCTTCACCGGCAGATCCGATCTACCATGCAGCAAATGCAAGACGAGGCAGTAGGCAAATGTGTAGAAGCTAATACGAGTAGTGCAGCAGGGACTCAGCCAGCACGCCACCACCTTGCATGCCATCTACGTACACGCACACCAGACAGCCTTCCGGGAATGTGCAGCAGCCATACTACCAAATGGTGGCCTATGGACCTGCCATTCCACCCACCGGGAACGGTGTACCACTCGGGCCAGTACCCGTCACATACTTCCAACAGTACCTCCACAAGTTTCACCATGCAACTTTCTTGAGCCTCCAATGCCACAGAATCATGCACCACACGAAGAGCTCAGGGAACAAGTGACTAGAACACTTAGAGAACTCGGGGTAGCAACAAGAGCCACGATTAGGAACTACCGAAAGCCCTACCCTGACCATTATGATAATGTCCTGTATCCCAGAGGCTTTAGGGTGTCGGATTTCACAAAATTTAGCGGAGAGGACTCTAAAACAACTCAAGGACACATAGGCCAATTCTTGATCCAGTGCAACGACGTGGGAATCACAGATGTTTACCAGATCAGATTGTCCCCCTTGTCCCTAACTGGCACGGCCTTTAGCTGGTTTACATCGTTATCACCCAATTTTGTCCTAACTTAGACATGTTTAGAACAAAAGTTCCATGAATACTTCTTCACCGGCGAGGTAGAGCTAAGATTGTTCCTTCTAACCGCGGTGAGGCAAAGACATAATGAACTTGTAGCCGAAAACATCAAACGGTTTAGTGAAACAAGAAACAAATGTTTTAGCCTAACTAGGTACTGCAGCACTGTGGCACACGAGAACCAAGCCAGAGAGGCTAAGGTACATGGCCAGTTCAAGGAGATCAACCACAAGGACCGGGAGAAGCAACACGTTAACCAACTCGGGGAGGACTCGGCCAGTGACGAGGTGATGGTGGTATGTGCGGCCGAGTGGGTTGAAAACTAAAAGAACAAGCCTCTAGCTTGCACTTTCTTGAAGCCCATCCCCAGGAAGGAGGAGATGAAGTTCACCTTCTATGTGACGAAGTGTGACAAGCTTTTCGACGTGCTCTTACAAAACCAAGTGATCAAGTTGAAAAATGGCCACGTTATCCCAGCACCCAAGCAGCTGGCTAACAAAAGATATTGCAAGTAGCATGACTCCTTTTCTCATTCAACTAACGAGTGCAACATGTTTTATCGACAGGTACAATCGGCTTTGAATGATAGCTGGTTGACTCTAGGTGATGACCACCGGATGAAGTTGGACACAGATCCCTTCCCTATCAACATGGTGAGCCTACAAGGGAAGAAGATCCTCGTGAGGACCGATCAAGCCTTGACAACCAAGGGAAAGAACGTGATCATGTCTGATGATCTACAAAAGGAGATGATCAAGCCTCGATACCCCAAGGTCGGCAAATGGAAGCTCAATGAACCAAGAAAGACAACTCAGTTCAAGCCGACCTCAGAATATTTGATCACCAAGTACATCAGGAAGAAGCAGGCAGGAAGTGTCTTCCATAGGCTGAAAGAGTGCAATTGTGTGTAAAAGTCCCAAAAATGTATATGAATAAAAAGCCAGTTTTGAATTCATGTGTGTGGCAAAGGCATGAAAAATGGGACTTGCTAAAACTTTGCTTCATGCAATGTGATACATGGACGATCATCCAAAATGAGGCTCACATTTTTATTTGAAAGTGTTGAACCAATAAGGATTTAAATACATCTTTGCATTAAAGTTTAAAAATCAGATTTCAAACTTCAAAGTTCACACCAATTTGGGGCCAAAGACTTTGCAGACTTATGCAGCCCTATATCTTAGAAGTGTGGAAGTTTAGGGAGGTAAACTTTTCATTTTTATGGTGGGCCACAAAAAGGAGTTAAATAGAAGCATTTCCAAATCTTAACCCAATTCAAATTATATGAAAATTCAAACTGAATTTGCGGAATTCAAATGCTAGCCCACATTTAGACATCAGAATTTTGGAATTTGGGAGGATTAACCTTAGGATATATTTTGGAGAGGAGATAAGTAGGGGACCAACATGTCATTGAGCTGGATTGTGCCTTGCACGCTAAGAATTCTCTGTCTTAACACCAGCCGAGGGACTTCTCAACCGGGCGCCACCGAGGAGGCTGCTGCGCCACGTCCTGCTCGTTGCTCCCACACGCTGGCAATCGAGTAAAGGCTCCCCCCTTGTGCCTCGGCGTGATCCACCCCTCCTCAGACCGAGCAAACAGCCTTTTTTTCCTCCTCCTCACGAACAGAGCTCAGCTCTCGCTGCCGCCGTCTCTGTACACAACCGGGAAACCGGAAAAACTTGCGCCCTATCCACTCCGAGCTGCTAGACAGCGCCACGAGCTCAGTTCTCACCTCCCCGACCCAGAAACTCGCAAGCTCCGACCTCCTTTCCATGTGAACAACCTCACCCGCCGTGACCTATCTAAAACCGATGACCGGGTGCCCGTGGACAGCCATCTACGGTGGTTTTCAAGCCCGATCAAGCACGGACACGGGAGCGTGCTGCTGTGGTGCTGCTCTCAGCCAAAGCTTGGAGCAAACCGTGGAGCATATTTGGCGAATTTGAAGTTTTTGCTCCGGCGGCTTCAACCCGAGCATCCGGTACGGGAATCCTGAATTTTCCACTTCTATTCGTTCTTAGAAGTTGGACTAGCCGGCGATCATATCTCCTTTAGCAACCCTAGCATGAAACCCCCTCGGGGCGGCGTATTCCGAGCTCCTCCGAGGGTGTTCTTCACGGAACTAATTGGTCGCACGGTGAAATCCCCTTTGCCGCCATTCCCAAGCCAGTTCAAGGCCTTGCCGAGCTTTGTAATCACCCACTGGTGCTGTAGCATGTTTTTTTTGCTTGTTTCGAGGGCTAGAACCCACGGACGACGATGGCGAACTCCAACCGAGGCTGCCGCACATCGCCGGGGTGTTTCCAGTAACCGGCAGCTTGAACTGGTACCACAATCATGTTCCTCGGCCTCCATAACGCCCTAGCGGTGAGTCCCAGCTCGAGTGATGGCCGGAAACGGCGAGCTGCCGAGCTGGCCGGCGCACGCGCGAAGGGGCGGCGGGAGGTAGAAGAAGGCCGTGTGTCCCGGCTGTCAGCGACTCGATTTTAAATCTGGGATTAGCTATGGCTCGCGGATTTCCTGTGGCTGCGCGCCAAAACACTGTGGCCCGGTGTGGCCCATTTCCTATTGGCTGGCGTTTAAATAGTGGGACCAACCGAATTTCAGTAAGGAAAATAATTCCAGAGATTGCTAAAACTTTGTAAAATCATATCTTTGTGTAGGAACCTCCAAATTGAATGATTCAAATTGGGTTAGATTCCTTTTGCAAAATATGTCTAAATACGAACTTAAATTTGTATGAAAGTCAATATTAGAATCTGGAAAATTCTTTGAAATTTTTCTGAAAAAGAATTATTGAGGGAGTTTGGTTTATCTAAAAGCTCTCAAATTTTGCCAGAATATTGTTTAGCATATTGTGGACCTTCTAGTAAATTTTCAGCTCATTTGAAGTTCGTTTGAGTAGGAATTTTCTAAATACAAAATGCTGTGTTCATAAGAGTCCAGAAACATTTTCAGAATATGTTGCCCACTTGTAAAATCCATTCTGGGCAATCCATAGCTCCAAAAATCATAGGAAAATTTAGGCAAGCTCTCTGAGACATACTTGAAATTTTCGTTTACTAAATTGGGCATGAAAATGCACAGTACTCCAGAATTAATTCTTTTGAGTAGAAAGGCTTAAGGAATTATTCTGGGAGAACTACTCGAGTTAAAGGTCTGAATTTTCTAGCAAATGACTTTCATGTGACCAGGAACTCACATGTAAATTATCAGCTCAATTTGGGCAGTAGAACTCCATGTTCTTGTTCTCCATACTTATGTATGTGGGAAAATTACATAAGACATTGTAAGTATTATGGAGGACACCATTTGACTCCACGTTAGCTGCAATTTGGAAAGCTAAATCCCTAGGTAGTATAGAACCTGCTGTAAAATTTTTGAAGCCATTGAAGCTCTTGTTCTTCAGTTGCATTCAAATCTTTTCAGCTCATCATTTATAGTCATTAGGAAAGTTAGTTAGTGTATAGCTAAAACACTACGACCAAGTGAGTTCATTCCTGTTTCTATGCAAAAAAAGAGGCAAACCAAGCCATTCTTGGTATTTCCACACAACCTCTGATCCTAAGAAATAAAGTCTTAGCTTCTTTCCATTGCATTCTATAAAAATTGTGCATATGCATTTCAATAGGAACCACAACGATGAGGATTCGATGGAGCGATTCATTGAAGTGGATCAGACTTTTGAGAATCAAGAGTTGATCAGAAGGGATCACTAACTTCTTATATACGACTACCCTGCAAAACATGCAAGCTCCGGTTTCCATTTAACAACTTTTAAGTTTTTATTATGTATTCACTCTTTCGGTTAAGATATGAAATGTGCATTAGGTCTAGTTGTTTTGATACTCCTCTTGCATGACCAAATGAACCCATGGAGTATTGGGTATGTTTCCTTCACCATGTAGAACTGCCATGCTTAAGTAAGGTTCGGTAGAAGACGAGTGGTGAGATGCTACTCGCATGATCAGGAACAATAGGGGCATACGGGATTGGTTCAAAAATGAATTAGCAAGTTAAAGTTGAGACCGGAAGGTTGTAGGGGCAGCAGGACATAGGAGCCTGGGTGCTATAGACCTGTCCATGTCAGTCAAGGACCGATCTGTATGTGGCCCTGTTGAACAATTTTGAGTTGTGTACCGGACTCATGCTGGCTATATGGGACCCAGTAAACCGATGTACCTCGGGAAGCTTGCGTTGAGCCTTTTTGGGTCGCCTCAGGCGAGACGGACGGTGTGCAGTATTAGGGTAACATTCTCATGACATCTCATGTCGGTAGGAGCACCATGAGAGTGGCTACTGTACGGGGTGACTTGATCAATTCAACGGGGGTGAAACGGGGGAAAAGCTGCCACGCACGACGTCAGTGATGGTTGATGTAGGCAACGCCGAGTATGGGCGTACGTGTCGTGTAGTCCAAGTGTTATTGATTTGAATCACCTTCGCTCGCGGAAAAGGACCGAGCATACTTGTTCTCACAGTCGTGACGTAGTAAGAACTTGCATGAGAAAGGAAATAATCACATTGGTTTGAAGTATACTATCTTTGTGATGTATCTTTAATGAATAGCTAGTGCAAACTCGATTCTTTTCTGTCGTGAGCAAATTACGTCGGGGGAAAGCGTTTCTTGTTTGATTGTGGACTCCAGATGTGGTGTGCCCAAGGTTACTTAAATTGATGCAAATAATACCTGAATGTAAGGATTCACTTTTAGGCGAGTTTAATTATGCATTATGCCATCCTACTTTATGTTCATAACCTCATATAGAATTTCATGCCTAGGGTGACGGTTAAGTCTTGCTTAGTGTTATGCTCACAGATGCTATCTGAGTGGTTTTGCAGGTATTGACTTCATGCTTATGAGAAGGGATGCCAATGAGACTCAGGAACCTCTGAGTGGTTACTCAAGAGCATCCTCGCCGCTGCATTTGTCTTCGTGTTGCTAGTAAGGAACGTGTGAGGGCCCACCGCCCCGACAGGATGACGGCCCGAACAGGACCTCGTTGGGTGGTGCCGTGATATGTGACACTCAACAGCACACGGGTCGATGAACCACATCACATTACATAAATCATTTGCGGAAGCGTACAAAAGTGTTTTACAAATACTTATCTTAAAATAAGCTACAGCGGAAGACTATCACTCTCACGACTCATTTCTAAACTAGCAACAAAGAAACGGTCCAGCCCGCGGACGATTCTTTCTAGCAACACGAAGAAAAATCTGCAGCGGCGAGGATGCTCTTGAGTAACCACTTGGAGGTTCCCGAGTCTCATTGGCATCCCTTCATAAGCATGAAGTCAAATACCTGCAAAACAACTCGGATAGCATCCGTGAGCATAACGCTCAGCAAGACTTAACCATCACCCTAAACATGAAACTCTATGTGAGGTTATGAACCTAAAGTAGGATGGCATAATGCATAATAAACTCGCCTAAAAGTGAATCCTTACTTTCAGTTATTATTTGCAGCATTTTTAAGTAACCTTGGGCACGCCACATCGGGAGTCCACAATGAAACAAGAAACACTCCCCCCCGATGTAATTTGCTCACGCCATAAAAGAATCGAGTTGGCACTAGCTATTCCTAAAAAATATATCACAAAAGATAGTACAAACTTCAGCCAATGTGATTAGTTCCCTTCTCATGCAAGTTCTTACTACATCATGACTGTGAGAACAAGTATGCTCGGTCCATCCCGCGAGCGACGGTGATTCGAATCAATAACACCGGGACTATATGAAACGTACGCCCGTACTTGACGTTGCCTACAGCAACCATCACTGACGTTGTACGTGGCAACCTTTCCCCCGTTTCAGCCCCATTGAATCGATCAAGTCACCCCGTACAGTAGCCACTCTCATGGTGCACCTGCCGACATGAGATGTCATGAGAATGTTCCCCACATACTGCACACCGGCCGTCCGCCTGAGGCGACCTGAAAAGGCCCAACGACAGCTTCCCGGGGTACATCGGTTTACTGGGTCCCATAATACCAGCATGAGTCCGGTACACAATTCAAACTCGTTCAACAGGGCCGCATACGATCGGTCCTTGACCGACACGGACAGCTCTATAGCACCCAGGCCCCTATGTCCTGCTGCCCCTACAACCTTCCGGTCTCAACTTTAACTTGCTAAATTCATTTATGAACAAATCCCGTATGCCCCTGTTGTTCCTGAACATGCGAGTAGCATCGCACCACTCGACTTCTAACGAACCGTACTTAAGCATGGCAGTTCTACACGGTGAAAGACACCTACCCAATACTCCATTGGTTCATTTGGTTATGCAAGAGGAGTATCAAACACTAGACCTAATGCACAATTCATATCTTAACTGAAAGTGAATACAAAATAAAAACTTAACAGTTGTTAAATGCAAACCGGAGCTTGCCTGTTTTGGAGGGTAGTCGTATATAATCAGTTAGTGATCTTGGTAGATCAACCCTTGATTCTCCGGAGTATGATCCACTTCGATGAATCGCTGCTTTGAATCCCCTTTGTCATGAATCCTAATGACATGTATATGCACAATTTTATAGGATGAAATGGAAAGAATTATAGAATGGATTTCTTAGGGACAGAGGTGGTGTGGAAAAGCCAAGAACAGCTTGGTTTGCCTCTGTTGTGCAAGGAAACAGAAATGAACTAAATTGATCTTAGTGTTGTAGCTATACACTAACTACATTCCCTAATGAACATAATAGATTTGCTGAAAAGAATTGGATGCAACTGAAGAACAATAACTCCAATGGCCTCAAAACTTTTACAGCAGGTTCTATTCTACCTCGGGACTTAGCTTGCCAAATTGCAGCTAATGTGGAGTCAAATTGTGTTCTCTATAATTCTCACAATGTCTCTCATGTATTTCCACCTATACATAAGTATGGAGAATAAGAACAGGGAGTTCAAGGGCTCAACTTGAGATGATAATTTACATGTGACTTATTGGTCACATGAAAGTATTTTGGTCAAAAATTCAGCCCTTTTATTTGAGTAGTTCTTCCAGAATAATTCTTTAAGCATTTCTACTCACAAGATATAATTATGAAGTAATGTGCATTTTCATGCCCAATTAAGTGAACTACAATTTCAAGTATGTCTCAGGTAGCTTGCCTAAATTTTCCTATGATTATTGGAGCTATGGATTGCCCAGAATAGATTTTACAAGTTGGAAACATTTTCTGAAAATGTGTCTGGACTCTTATGAACACAGCAGATTGTATTTAGCAAATTCCAACTCAAATTATCTTCAAATGAGATGAAAATTTGCTAAAAGGTCAACAATATGCTAAAGAATATTCTGGTAAAATTTGAGGATTTTTGGATAAACCAAACTTCCTCAATAATTCTTTTTCAGCAAACCTTCAAAGCATTTTCCAGAATGCAATATTGACTTCCATACAAATTGGAGTTCATATTTGGATAGATCTCTGAAAAATGAATCCAACCCAATTGGAATCACTCAAATCGGAGGTTTCTACACAGAGATATGAATTTCCAAAGTTGTAGCCATCTCTGGAATTATTTTCCCTACTGAAAAGTCGGCTGGACCCACTGTTTAAATCCCATCCAATAGGATTGAAGCCACACCGGGGTCACGGGTCTCCAGCGTGCCAGCACACCCGATCCGGGCCACACCCGATCACAGACTTAAACTTATCAGGTGCTGACAGCCTGGCCCCACCGGGGATTCTTCTTCCTCCGGCTGCCTTCCCACGCCCGCTCTTAGCTCGCCGGAGTAAACCGGTGCTCGCCGGATCGCCGCTGCCGGCCACCGCACGAGCTGAATATCGCCGCTAGGGTGTTATTGACATCGAGGAACACGGCTGTGGTGTTATCTAGGGCTGCCGGTGACCGGAGATGCCTCGGCGATGTGCGGCGGCCTCGGTTGAAGTTCGGCGCCGTCGCCCGAGGTTCCTAGCCCGCCAAAACCTCGACCAACTAGCTCTACAACATCAGTGGGTGATCGCCAAGCTCGGCAAGGTCATGAATTAGCTTGGAAACGGCGGTAAATGGTTCGGCACCGTGCGCCCGATCGATTCCACCGTAATCACCCTTGGTAGAGCTCGGAATAAGTCGCTCCGAGGTGTTTTCATGTGAAGGATTCTAAAGGAAACATGACCGCCGGCTAGTCTAGCTTCTATGTGCAAGATTTGATGACCTATGAATGATCAGAGAGGAGGAATTTGCAGAAATCGTACCGGACATTCGGTGTAAAGCCGCTGGAACAAAATCTTCAAATTGGCTGGCGGCGATCCATGGTTTGCTCCAAGATTTGGAGGAGAGCAGCACCACAGTAGCGCGCTCCCATAGCCGTGATCGCTTGGCCGTGAAAACCCCTGTGGAGGGCTGTCCACAAGCGCCCGACCATCGGCTCGGGCTAGGTCGCTGCTGTGGAGGCTGTTCTCGGGCAAAGGAGGCCGGAGCTCAGTGGTTTCTAGGTCGGGGAGGTGGAGGCTGAGCTTGAGGTGATGTTTAGCAGCTCGGGGAGGAGAGGAAACGAGGGTTCTGCTGGTTCCCGATTTCTCCCGAGGAGGTGGCGTCGTGAGGAGGTGCTCTGCGGTGTCTTCGCGAGGGGGAGGAGGCAAGTGAGCCTTTGCTCGGTCTGAGGGAAAGATCACGTCGAGCGCACGAGTGGAACCGCCTCTGACGCCAGTGCGTGGGAGCAGGCAGCAGGAGGTGGCGCGGCAAGCTTCTCGGTGGCTCACGGTGAAAACAGCTCGTGGGGGTTGAAACAGAGTTAGCCTTAGTGTGTAAGTTTCCCATTTTCAGCCTATGACATGTGGGCTCCACCCAACATTCTCCCCAAAAGATCTTCTCAAGTCAATCTGCATCCATTCAAAGGTTTTAAATTTGAGAAGTGGGCTAGCGTTTGAATTTCCCCAACTTCAGTTTGAATTTGCATAGCAAATTGAATTTGGATGTAATTTGAAAAATGCTTCTCTTTAATTCCTTTTTGAGCCCACCCTAAAAATGAAAAGTTTGTCATCTACTTTTTCCCAAATTTCTAACTCTAGGGCTGCATGGTTATTCAAAGTTTTGGCCACCATTTGTGTGAACTTTTAATTTCAAATCTGATTTTTAAACTTGCATGCATAGGGTGTTTAAATCCTTACTGGTTCAACACTTTCAATTAAAGATGTGAACCTCATTTTGGATAATCATCCATGTATCACTTTGCAAGAAGAAAAGTTTTAGCAAATCCCATTTTTCATGTTTTTGCCACACATATGAACTCAAACCTAGGTTTTATTCATATACATTTTTGGGACTTTTACATTCATCCCCCTTAAAAGAATCTCGTCCCGAGATTACAAAAGAAGAACGAGACGGGAGAGGTAATTACAAACTTTACAAAGCTAAAAGTTCCGGATAGTTGGTGCGGAGGTAATCCTCACTTTCCCACGTCGCCTCTTCCGTGGTATGATTACTACATAGCACCTTGAAAAATCTGATCGTCCGGTTCAGGGTTACCCGGGTCTTTTCATCCAAAATCTGAACCAGTCGCTCAGTGTAGGTACGGTCCGGTTTCAACTCATAGATTTCCTCGGTGCAAACAGTAGTGGTGAATTTGAGGCACTTCTGCAGCTGTGACACATGAAATACATCATGAACACCCACTAGACTTGGCGGTAGTTCCAACCAGTAGGCTACGGGTCTGCACTTCTCCGTGATAGAAAAAGGACCTATAAAGCGGGGAGCGAGTTTCCCCTTTACACCGAACCAGTGAATTCCCTTCATCGGAGACACACGAAGATAAACGTGCTCTCCGACGTCAAAGTGCAACGGCCTATGCCGTTGATTAGCGTAGCTCTTCTGTCGGGATTGTGCAGCCCTCAAGTTCTCTTGTATCAATCGAACTCGGTCTTCGGCTTTGTTCACAAGATCAACCCCAAATAGAACTCTTTCGCCGGACTCACACCAATTCAGCGGTGTGCGACACTTCCGGCCGTAGAGAGCTTCATATGGTGCCATTTTAATACTCGCTTGATACCCGTTGTTGTATGAAAACTACGCCAACGGTAAGTGATCATCCCAATTCTTACCATGGTGTGGCACACGCTCTCAACATATCTTCTAGTACTTGGTTCACCCTCTCCGTTTGTCCATCGGTTTGAGGGTGATATGCAGAGCTCCTAATCAGCTTGGTGCCCAACGAGGCGTCCAGCTGCTCCCAAAACCAAGCAAAGAACAGCGCACCTTGATCTGAAACGATGGTCTTCGGAACACCATGTGAGCATATAATCCTCGAAATATATAACTCCGCATATTGCCTTGCTCGATAATGAGTGTTCACCGGTTTGAAATGAGCTGAGTTCGTCAACCGGTCGACAATCACCCATATCGAGTCATGCTTCCAGGATGTGATTGGTAATGATGAAATCCATACTCACATCCTCCCATTTCCATGCCGGTATCTTCAAAGGTTGTAGCGGTCCGGCTTTCCGCATATGACAGCCTTGAACCGTCTACACGTATCGCATTCGGATACGTATTTAGCAATCTTCCTCTTCATCCTCGTCCACCAAAATTTCTGTTTCAAATCTTGGTACATCTTGTTACTGCCGGGATGTCACACTCGGTTTCTCCGAAGAACCACCCAGTGAATATCACATGTATGCCAGGATCATTTTCTCATACATGTGACGACAAATAGTGAAGCATCATTATATTACAAGCCAAGTGTTCGAATATAAATAAGTCTTACATAGCATAACGTCTCGATGGACAATAATATGTTCATAACATGTAAATAAAACAGCAGCGGAGGATAAGTCTTGTGAGCTTCATCACAGGTGTTGCCCGGGGGACTCCGTGAACCTAGAATCCTTCTTCGGGTCAAAGTCTTGGTCATTGAACACCACGTCATTCTCTAGGCCTGAGCAGCAATATAAACCAACAGAAAAGCAAGCTTGAGTACCGTTGGTACTCAGCAAGTGTGGGAAAGTTATGTCATGCATGGCTAGAGCAAGGAGAGGTTGAACTCATGGTAAAAGCACTACGCAATTAATACCTATCACCTTAGCTTATTAAGCACCAACATTACTACACAGGTGAGGTGGTCCCAATCCCTCAACCCCATCATCAATATCAAGTAACCATAATCTCATCTCCAATTTTAAGCTTCCCGCTTAACATCCTCAACTTCCCAATTCATCATCCTCTAATCATGAATAAGTCCAAGCCGCTCTTGACCGTGAGCATGGCTGTCATGACAGTTTTGACTCTGCAGAGTTTGCACCACTGTACCCACATGTAGTGATTTCATCCCCCATTGCCGGGTGGACTAAAAGAACCTCCATTATGCCAGTGGCCGCGAACCACATTCACACTTCCGAGGTGTGTAGACAGGAGATCACTACGATGCCTTTACAAATGGATTCCCGACGAGTGTGGGCCCACTGAGATTTCACCCCTAACAGCATACAAGAGGCTCCAACCCCGCTGCAGTGGCCCCCTCTTGAGCCTTGCGGTTCATATGGTAGTCCAGCTGACACCTATTCCCCGCACCATCCAAACACCCATACTACGCCGGGGATGCACCTAATTAATTGGCCAAGCTGCCCCATCTCAGCATGTGGTTGGCACGGTAAAGCCCGGTTACATGCTCCATGAACCGGTCCTTAGGATTCAGGCAAGTAATATACACAAACCCGAGTCTCGTGCACGCAGCACCAACCAAAGCTTCCAACTTGCCTCGATCCCTACCTCTACATAATTCATAATATCTCATTCAAGGGTAAGGTAAACAAGTTGATGATCTCATATCCCATTTATCCCATTCTAAGCATGGCTAAGCATAAGTAATATAAATGAATGACATAATAAAAAAAATCCCAACCAAGGCTACAAGGAAGTAAGATAATGAAAATCTAGGGAAACTTCCTAGCTTGGGCATCATATTCTAAATTGACAATGAACTTAAATTCTAACTACACATCCTAGTATAGGATCAAAGTGGTCAAGGACACTTGCCTTCTTCCTGCTGCTCTAGGAATGGAAAGTCTTGATCTTGAAAGGTGAGAAACTGCTCTGGGGCTGGTTCTACTCATGCCAATACACATAGCAAAAGAAAACAACACTCCATAAGCCATAGTCCACATTTCCACTCATACAAACCACACATGCATACATATGAAAGTCATACACATATTTAAGTGTTGTGTTTACCCTAGATATGTTGATTCGAAGAATAGATGCACTTTTGAACATATATATTATTTCTAGCTTTAATATTCAGATTTCTAAGTGCACACTGTATATGAATTTCCAATTTGAACAAATTTTCTATATGGGATAATACACTTCTTAGACACGAAATTTGTATAAGAGATAACTTCCTACTCCAAATAGGTTTTCAGATCTTCTACAAAATCTTAATTTGAAGTTTTAGATTTGGGGTCCTCACTTGACATTTTCTAATTAGGTATACCTATTTTCCTATATTTCCAGATTTATTTTCCATACCTAAAAGTGAACTTTAATACTAAAATAGCACAATATATCTCCTAAACAGAATGTGTTCTGATATAAAATGTTCAATAAAATATCTTTTGACTTCCTTTCTGATGAGGATCAATTTAAATTTATTTTTACCCATTTTCAGAATTATTTCCTAGTCTAAAAATGAATTTCCACCAATAAAACAGCAACCTAAATTCATACAAAAATTTCTACTGTTCCAATTAACCAAACAGAACCTTTATAAATTTTTCCTACCCCTTTTTGGTTACTTAGATTTATTTTCCCATATTTTAAGTTTGTTTTATGCCTAAAGGGTATATTTCAGAGATAAATTACAAAACAGCAATCTCATTTAGTTTAAAAGTTTATTTCCCCTCCAAATTCAGAGCACGGATTGTTCTACCAATTCTCAACAAGGTTAGGATAATTCAACTGAATCTACACCTATGTTTAAATTTAAATCCTATTCACATATTCAATTTTCTGAAATTAATTCTTCCTAGGGGCTGAAGTGCAATTTCACACTGCAGTGGGGCCCCATTTCTCATTTCCAAAATTTGCAGGGGTCTAAGTGTGCAAAATAGGGAGGTCTTCCTAATTCCTATTAAGTCTAGGGGCTAAAACTGATTTTTAATTGAATTTACATGAATTTCTGAGGTTCCAGGGGCTAGATCAGAAGTTTCCGGGGCTAGCTCGTGTTTTCTGAGATCCACAGGGGGTAGCGTGTAAGATTCCCGGCCTTTATAACGCGGGGCTGACGTGGGCCGTTGGATTTAAAACGGAGGGCTGAGATTAGATCGCGAAGCGGTACGGGTTAGATCTATTCGGGACCGCACAATTTAAAATGAACGGGCCTCAGGGGGCCACGTCACCCTGGCCGGAGCCAGCCCGCGCGCGCGGCGGCGTGCGGCAGCGGGGGCAGTGATCTCGCCGGTGCAGCCTCGGTTCTTTGCCGCTACACGCTAAAACTTGCAGCTTTTCACACGAATCGACTGCGGAGGGGTAGGGGAAGCTCACCTAGGGGTTTCTCGGGCTTGGAGAGGTCGGAATTCGGCTCTGCGACGACGGTGGTTGGAGCTGCACCTCGGTGCTCGTCGAAGCCGATGCTAGGGCGCAAGACTCGTCGCTTCCTTCACCTGCAGGGCTCCCCGGTGGCGGTGGAACACGACAAGCCCGTTAGATCAGAGAAAAACGACGAGACTCGAAAGTTTTTTGGCGGGGGACGATCGGTTCTCACCGGAGCAGAAAACGTGGCGATGCGGGGAGACCATCGGGGTTTTCTGGAGTTTAAAGGCACGAGGAGAGGCGGCGGGGGTCGGTTTAGATGTGCAGCAGCGTTTTGCCGAAGATCGGGCGTGGAAATCGGGCGAGGCAGCGGCGATCGGCACGGGAAGATCGGTGGCGGTTGGGGCATGCGCGGAGGATGAAGATGACATGCGGGCCCCGCGCGTCAGAGAGAGGGGGAGGGGGAAACAGCCACGGGCTGTTGGGCTGGCTGAGGCAGGTATCGGCCCACTGACCGTTTTCCTTTTTCCTTTTTCTTTTCTGTTTTGATTCAAATTTGAATTCCAGTTTGAGTTTGAATTGTTTCACCACATGCATTACGTCCAAAAAATATAAATTCCCCTCTTTAACAGGTTTTTGGGTGCTACAACTCTACCCCCTTAAAAGAAATCTTGTCCTCGAGATTGGTGACTCTAGGAAAACAAATCTGGAAACTGTTCCTTGAGCTTGTCTTCTCGCTCCCATGTGGCTTCTGCTTCCGAGTGATGCTTCCACTGCACTTTGCACATTCGGATTCTTTTATGTCTTGTGAGGCGTTCCATTGTCTCCAGGATTTGGACGGTTGCTCGGCATATGAAAGATCCTCTCGTACGTCCAGCTCATTCATGGGTAACATCTCTTCGGGTGTTCTTAAACATTTCTTGAGATGTGACACATGGAATACATCGTGCATATCTGATAGGCGAGCCGGTAGTTCTAACTGATATGCCACTTCGCCTTTCCTCTTCAGAATCTGGAAGGGTCCGATGTATCGAGGTGATAGCTTCCCTTTCACCTTGAACCGACGAAGCCCTCGGATAGGGGACACCTTGAGATAAACATAGTCCCCCACGTTGAAAACGAGCTCTCTTCTCCGTACATCGGCATAGCTCTTTTGTCGGGTCTGGGCTATCCTCAAGTTGTTGCAGATTTCCCTCACTTTTGCCTTTGCTTCTTGTAGTACCTCGGGCCCAAACACTTTACTTTCCCCGGTTTGGTTCCAAAATAGTGGAGTTCTGCACTTCCTCCCATACAACGCCTCAAATGGTGACATCTTCATACTAGCCTGATAACTGTTGGTGTAGGAGAACTCCGCATACCGTAAGTTCCTATCCCAACTCCTATTGTTCTTGAGTGCACAAGCTCTCAGCATATCCTCAAGGATCGGATTGGTTCTTTCAGTCTGCCCGTGGGTCTACGGATGGTACGCAGAACTGAAATTCAAATGAGTCCCCATGGTTCCATGTAACTTCTGCCAGAACCTTGAGGTGAACTGTGTCCCCCGATCTGACACTATCTTCTTTGGCACTCCTTGAAAACACACGATTCTTGACAAGTACAACTCTGCCAATTTGGATCCGCTGTAGCTTTCTTTCACGGGGATGAAATGGGCTACCTTAGTTAGCCTGTCGATGATGACCCATATTGAATCATATTCCGACTGGGTCCTAGGCAGTCCCACTATGAAGTCCATACCTATTTCCTCCCATTTCCATTCGGGCACTTTGAGTAGTTGCAATAGTCCCGAGGGTCGTTGATGTTCTGCTTTCACCAACTGACATGTGTCACATAGGGCAACATGTTCCGCGACATCTCGCTTCATGCCATACCACCAATATCTGCTCTTGAGGTCATGATACATCTTCGTACTCCCAGGATGAATGGAATAGTCGGAATCATGAGCCTCCTTCAAAATCAGTTCACAGATCTCCTTCATCTCCGGCACACAGATTATTTTTCCATGCCACACTGTACCTTGTTCATCCTCTCTAAACCCAGGGGCTTTATTCTCTTTGATGAGTTCTCTAATTTATTGTATCTTTTCGTCGTTCTTCTGACCGTTGCGTATGTCTTGCTCTAATGTGGAGTCCACTTCCATGGCGATGGCCTCACCACTATTCACCAGGCATAGATTGAGTTTTTCAATCTCTTCTTTCAATTCCGTAGGTGTGTCATTTAAGCTCAACATGTTGACATGCACCTTCCGGCTTAAAGCATCCGCCACGACGTTCGCTTTCCCAGGATGATAGTTGATGCCCACATCAAAGTCGTTGATTAGCTCTAACCATCTCCTTTGTCTGAGGTTGAGATCTGGCTGTGTGAAAATGTACTTTAAGCTCTTATGATTTGTATATATCTCTGTCCTCTTTCCCATCAAGTAATGCCGTCAAATCTTCAATGCGTGGACCACTGCTGCGAGCTCTAGGTCATGTGTAGGATAGTTCCTCTCGTGTTTTCGGAGCTACCGGGACGCATAGGCCACGACATGCCCCTCTTGCATGAGAACACATCCCAATCCGTGTCCCGAAGCGTCACAATATACCGAAAAGTTGTTCTGCATGTCTGGCATAACTAGCACTGGGGTTGTTGTCAATCTTTTCTTCAGCTCTTAGAAACTTGTCTCACACTCCGGTGTCCACGTGAATGTTATTCCCTTCTCTAACAATTTGGTGAGAGGTCTCGAGATCTTGGAAAAGCCCTCAATGAACCGTCAATAATACCCGGCCAATCCTAAAAAGCTTCTAATTTCCCCAACATTTTCTTGGGTCTTCCACTTCTGCACATCCACGATCTTGGCGGGATCCACGGAGATTCCTCCCTCTGAGATTATATGTCCTAAGAAGGGAACTCTCTTCAGCCAAAACTCACACTTGCTCAACTTGGCGTATAGTTGGTGTTCTCTCAACTTTTGCAACACCAGTCTTAAATGTCCCTCATGTTCTTCTTCATCTTTGGGGAAGACGAGAATGTCATCAATGAAAACCACTACAAATTTGTCCAGATATTCCATGAATACCTTGTTCATGAGATACATGAAATATGCCGGGGAACTAGTTAGCCCGAATGGCATGACAGTGTATTCATACAGCCCGTACCGAGATACGAAAGCTGTCTTGGGAATGTCGGTTGGCCTTGTCTTCAGTTGGTGATATCCCGACCTGAGATCAATTTTTGAGAATACACAAGCCCCTCTCAACTGATCAAATAAGTCTTCAATGCGAGGTAACGGATACTTATTCTTGATGGTTACCTCATTCAATGCACGGTAGTCTACGCATAGCCTTTGGATTCCGTCCTTCTTAGGCACAAATATCACGGGAGCTCCCCACGGCGAGGAACTAGGACGAATATACCCCTTCTCTGTCAATTCTCTTATATGTTCTTTGAGCTCTTCCAGCTGTTTGGAGTCCATCCGATAAGGCCTTTTGTATATCGGGGCTGTTCCAGGGACTAGTTCAATCGCAAATTCCACTTCACGATCTGGAGGCATACCAGGCAACTCCTCCAGAAAAACGTCTGGAAATTCCTTGATAACCCTTATCTCTTCCTCCTCCACCTCAACTTGATTGAGTTTATTGTCCCCCTAGGTTCTTGTACGGCTATGAACTTTACTTTTGTGCCACTAGTGTGAGTTAGTTCCACCGTTCTTGTTGGACAATGGATGATACCTTTATGTTTGGTCAACCAATCCATACCCAAGATAATATCTATCCCTTGTGAATCTATCACTATGAGGTTTGTAGTAAATACTACCCCATTAATGTCTAGATTTACCTTGGGACACACTTGTCTTGTTCTAATTTCTCCCCCTGGAGAGTTCACCGCTAACATATGATTCGTTTTGTGTTGTTGCTAGACCATGCTTCTTAACAAATCCTTGAGCAATGAACGAGTGGGTAGCACCAGAATCGAACAATAGGGTTGCAATGTGTAAATTTGCAGGGAACTTACCAATTACCACGTCCGGTGCCTCTTGCGCTTCCTCCATGGTCACGTGGTTCACCCGTCCTCGCATCACATTCTACTGATGTGGCTGCATGGGCTTCTTCTTTGGGCACTTATGAGCGTAGTGCCCCTCTTCACCACAGTTGAAGCATTGCACTCCAATTTTAGGTGTCTGGCCTTTGTTATCTTGGGGTTGGTTCTGTGGCCCTTGTCCTGCTGGTCGAGGTTGATAAGTGGGGCGTGGCTGCTGCACAAACTGACGCTGCGGCTGTACTGGTGCTGACGGAGGCCTGAAGTTCGGGATGTACCCTCTCGGTGTCGGGTAGGGTACCACAGCACGGCTCGTCTGCCCTGCAGGTTGCTGCATCAGACGTGGATGTGTGTTGCTGCTTGATGCTTGATGGGACCATCCCATCTTCCTCTTGTTTTCATTCTCCAAGGCTTTCAACTTCCTTTCCACGACAAACGCCTTGTCCACCATCTTTTGGAAACATTCATATTCGTTGGAGGACATTGCACCTTGCATTTCCATGGTGAGTCCTTCCACATAACAGTCCTGTTTCTGCTCATCAGTTTTGATGTCCCGTGGTGCATAACGGGATAGTTGGGTGAACTTGGTGAGGTATTCCCTCACAGTCATGTTTCCTTGCTGCAGTCCCAAGAACTCCTTTCTCTTGTTCTTGAGTTCTCCCCTTAGTATGTAGTGGTTGCGGAAACTGCGCTTGAACTCTTCCCAAGTGATGTTCTCGGGGTCATGATGGGCTGCCACGTAAGCGGTCCACCAATCAGCTGCCGGTCTATGCAATTGGTGAGAGGCAAACAGCACCCTCTCATACCCTTGGCATTGTATGATCCTCATCTTGCTCTCAATGGTCTTTAGCCAATCATCTACCTCCAGAGGCTCAGCAGCACTTGCAAACTTTGGAGGTTGAGTTCCTAGAAACTCACTCAACCTTGGTTGACGTGATGCAACTTGTGGGGGTGGAGCTTGGTGTAAGTTGGCCACCACTTGAGTTAAACTCTGGATGAGCTGATTCTGATTTTCGATCATTTGGTAGATAGGATCAGCTCCTTCACGGCGATCACCCCTGTCTTGCCCTCCAGGAAGGTGAGGATTGGCGGCCTCATCGTTGTTGTTGTTGGGGTTGGCACCACGACTTCTTCCTCTTCCAGCCATCTATCATGATCAACCAAATGTTAACTTTAATCATTACGCATTAACTTCCCAAATTGCTTGTTTAAACTTAACTTTTGAGGCCTTAATATTTAGACAATTTCTGAATATTTCACATAGATCTTTGGGCGTCATGTCTCAAGCGAAAATAAATGCACTATTGATTCATAGGGGTTCACACACCAAAGCAAAGCAAACTTAAAGACGAGGTTGTGGACAAGTGCCTATGGCTTCCACAACTCACGTCACACAACAAACACTAACAAGCAAATAGATGGGTTCTTGACTCGACTACTCGATAATCATGCGGAACTAAGGGAAATGACTCTAACAACTAGTATCACTGAGCTAGCTCGTAGGGGTCTTCCTAATCATTGCGGCTGCCCTCTGATTCCGCTTTAGGTGGGGAAGCTGCTGGTGTAGAAGTGCGGCGATGCTTGCTCGCCCGGCGGTCTGGGGAGTCAGGAGTCCACGTGTCATTCATGGTGACACACAGTTCATTCCCATCTCCTCTTTCTCTCGCCCTCAAGCTGGCGCGAAGCAACGCCTCAGTCTCCTTCAGGGTGTCACGAACATCCTGAAGCTCATGCTGGCACTACTGCAGTCGAGTGCTGAGCATAGCTGCATCCTCCAGGCACAGGTCCATGTGCTCATGGGAAGTCCCCTGCTGCACTGGCGGGTACTTGTACTCCGCGGTGTCACTCTCCCGCTGGAGGACATACATGTACTCAGTCCTGTCCAGGTGGCGACGGTTGATGTAACTATGGCAGGTTATGGCCTCCCTGGTGACATCCTTCTCAGCATCGGCCTGAGTCGCCCGACAAGCTGGAGAGCGGTGGATCTTGAGCAGCTGGTTTTCATGGATAATCCTCATCTCTGAGCTCCATTCTTCATGCTTCTCACGGATGGTCCTGGTGGAGCTGTAGTGTATGATCAGCTTGCCACCATTGCCGGCGGCGTGGAGCATACGCCGAAGACGGCACAACAAGCCTCCTACTGCCAACCCGTAGGAGTGGTACGTCACCGGGCGGTTCTCCTCTCTCAAGGCAAGGGCAGCTACAGGAACTCTCCCTCCGGTGGACTTGCAAGCGGTGCGGACCATGCGAACCATCTAAAACATAAAGCATTTAAAATCAAGTTAGATTAAATAAAGATTGTATTTTGAATAAAGTTGGGGCAAGATGAACAAATAAAGTGACCCCTTTAAATAACACTTTCAACCCACACCTTTCGTAAAATAGTTTTTACGAACATAGGGTCCTTAAATACGTCCATT
The DNA here is from genome assembly GCA_030760725.1 of Neostapfia colusana. Lineage (NCBI taxonomy): Eukaryota > Viridiplantae > Streptophyta > Magnoliopsida > Poales > Poaceae > Neostapfia > Neostapfia colusana. Next base: position 92,393,681 of record JASWHV010000007.1, on the reverse strand, counting down.
TCTACCTAGGTCCACGTTCCTACGGGCAACCTTGGCTCTGATACCACTTCTATCACAACCGGTTTCTCTGAAGAACCACCGAGTGAATATCACATGTATGTCAGGATCATTTTCTCATACATGTGACGACAAATAGTGAAGCATCATTATATTACAAGCCAAGTGTTCGAATATAAATAAGTCTTACATAGCATAACGTCTCGATGGACGATAATATGTTCATAACATGTAAATAAAACAGCAGCGGAGGATAAGTCTTGTGAGCTTCATCACAGGCGTTGCCCGGGGGACTCCGTGAACCTAGAATCCTTCTTCGGATCCGAAGTCTTGGTCATTGAACACCACGTCATTCCCTTGGCCTGAGCAGCAATTTAAACCAACAGAAAAGCAAGCTTGAGTACCGTTGGTACTCAGCAAGTGTGGGAAAGTTATGTCATGCATGGCTAGAGCAAGGAGAGGTTGAACTCATGGTTAAAGCACTACGCAATTAATACCTATCACCTTAGCTTATTAAGCACCTACATTACTACACAGGTGAGGTGGTCCCAATCCCTCAACCCCATCATCAATATTAAGTAACCATAATCTCATCTCCAATGTTAAGCTTCCCACTTAACATCCTCAACTTCCAAATTCATCATCCTCTAATCATGAATAAGTCCAAGCCGCTCTTGACCGTGAGCATGGCTGTCATGACAGTTTTGACTCTGCAGAGTTTGCACCACTGTACCCACATGTAGTGATTTCATCCCCCATTGCCAGCTGGACTAAAAGAACCTCCATTATGCCAGTGGCCGGGAACCACGTTCACACTTCCGAGGTGTGTAGCCAGGAGATCACTACGAGGCCTTTACAAAGGGATTCTCGACGAGTGTGGGCCCACTGAGGTTTCACCCCTAACAGCATACAAGAGGCTCCAACCCCGCTGCAGTGGCCCCCTCTTGAGCCTTGCAGTTCATATCGTAGTCCAGCTGACACCTATTCCCCGCACCATCCAAACACCCATACTACGCCGGGGATGCACCTAATTAATTGGCCAAGCTGCCCCATCTAAGCATGTGGTTGGCACGGTAAAGCCAGGTTACATGCTCCATGAACCGGTCCTTAGGATCCAGGCAAGTAATATACACAAACCCGAGTCTCGTGCACGCAGCACCAACCAAAACATCCAACTTGTCTCGATCCCTACCTCTACATAATTCACAATATCTCATTCAAGGGTAAGGTAAACAAGTTGATGATCTCATATCCCATTTATCCCATTCTAAGTATGGCTAAGCATAAGTAATATAAATGTATGACATAATAAAATAAATCCCAACCCAGGCTACAAGGAAGTAAGATAATGAAAATCTAGGGAAACTTCCTAGCTTGGGCATCATATTCCAAATTGACAATGCAATTAAATTCTAACTACACATCCTAGTATAGGATCAAAGTGGTCAAGGACACTTGCCTTCATTCTGCTGCTATTGGAATGGAAAGTCTTGATCTTGAAAGGTGAGAACCTGCTCTGGGGCTGGTTCTACTCATGCCAATACACATAGCAAAAGAAAACAACACTCCATAAGCCATAGTCCACATTTCCACTCATACAAACCACACATGCATACATATGAAAGTATACACATACTTAAGTGTTGTGTTTACCCTAGATATGTTGATTCTAAGAATTCATGCACTTTTGAACATATATATTATTTCTAGCTTTAATATTCAGATTTCTAAGTGCACACTATATATGAATTTCCAATTTGAACAAATTTTCTATATGGGATAATACACTTCTTAGACAAAAAATTTGTATAAGAGAGAACTTCCTACTCCAAATAGGTTTCCAGATCTTCTACAAAATATTAATTTGAAGTTTTGGATTTGAGGTCCTCACTTGACATTTTTCTAATTAGGTATACCTATTTTCCTATATTTCCAGATTTATTTTCCATACCTAAAAGTGAACTTTAATACTAAAATAGCACAATATATCTCCTAAACAGAATGTGTTCTGATCTAAAATGTTCAATAAAATATCTTTTGACTTCCTTTCTGATGAGGATCAATTTAAATTTATTTTTACCCATTTTCAGAATTATTTCCTAGTCTAAAAATGAATTTCCACCTATAAAACAGCAACCTAAATTCATACAAAAATTTCTACTGTTCCAATTAACCAAACAGAACCTTTATAAATTTTTCCTACCCCTTTTTGGTTACTTAGATTTATTTTCCCATATTTTAAATTTGTTTTATGCCTAAAGGGTATATTTCAGAGATAAATTACAAAACAGCAATTTCATTTAGTTTAAAAGTTTATTTCCCCTCCAAATTCAGACCTCAGATTGTTCTACTAATTTTCAACAAGGTTAGGATAATTCAACTGAATCTACACCTATGTTTAAATTTAAATCCTATTCACATATTCAATTTCCTGAAATTAATTCTTCCTAGGGGCTGAAGTGCAATTTCACACTGCAGTGGGGCCCCATTTCTCATTTCCTAAATTTGCAGGTGTCTAAGTGTGCAAAATAGGGAGGTCTTCCTAATTCCGATTAAGTCCAGGGACTAAAACTGATTTTTAATTGAATTTACATGAATTTCTGAGGGTACAGGGGCTAGATCAGAAGTTTCCGGGGCTAGCTCGTGTTTTCTGAGATCCCCGGGGGGTAGCACGTAAGATTCCCGGCCTTTATAACACGGAGCTGACGTGGGCCGTTGGATTTAAAACGGAGGGCTGAGATTAGATCACGAAGCGGTACGGGTTAGATCTATTCGGGACCGCACGATTTAAAATGGATGGGTCTCAGGGGGCCGCGTCGCCCTGGCCGGAGCCAGCCCGCGCACGCGGCGGCGCGCGGCGGCGGGGGTGGCGATCTCGCCGGTGCAGCCTCGGATCCTTGATGCTACACGCTAAAACTTGCAGATTTCACACGGATCGACTGCGGAGGGGTAGGGGAAGCTCACCTAGGGGTTTCTCGGGCTTGGAGAGGTCGGAATTCGGCTCTGCGACGACGGTGGTTGGAGCTGCTCCTCGGTGCTCGTCGAAGCCGATGCTAGGGTGCAAGACTCGTCGCTTCCTTCACCTGCAGGGCTCCCCGGCGGCGGTGGAACACGACAAGCCCATTAGATCAGAGAAAAATGACGAGACTCAAAGGTTTTTCGGCGGGGGACGATGGGTTCTCACCGGAGCGGAAAATGTGGCGATGCGGGGAGACCGTCGGGGCTTTCTGGAAACAGCCACGTGCTGTTGGGCCGGCTGAGGGAGGTTTCGGCCCACTGGCTGTTTTTCTTTTTCTTTTTCCTTTTTCTTTTATATTTTGATTCAAATTTGAATTCCAGTTTGAGTTTGAATTGTTTCACCACATGCATTACGTCCAAAAGTTTTAAATTCCCCTCTTTAACAGGTTTTGGGATGTTACACGGGATGAATGGAAAACTTCGACAGGTGGGCTTCATCCAATATCTTCTTCCGGAGTTTCATATTACGCGGTACCACTATACGGTCGTTAAACCATATCGTACCGTCATTATCCTTCCGGAAACACTTCACCTCTCCGTTGTCTAGTCTTCTCCGTATGTGAGGCATATCTCCGTCTCTTCTTTGAGCCTCAACAATCACTTCACGGATCGTTGGAATGAGTGCGAGATTATAAAGCGCGCCATGCGGAATGACACGGAGACTTGGTTCTTCATCTTCCAACTCAGCAGCCGCCAAGTTGTGAACGTGGGCTTTTCGACAAAGCGCATCGACAACCACATTGGCTTTTCCCGGATGATAGTGGATCTCAATTTCATAATCTTTGATGAGCTCCAACCATCTCCGTTGTCTCATATTCAGCTCCATCTCCGTGAAGATATACTTCAGGCTTTAATGGTCGGTGTAGAGGTGAACAAGATTACCAAGTAGATAATGCCTCCACATCTTTAACGCCAACACCACTGCAGCAAGCTCGAGATCGTGAGTTGGATAATGCTGCTCGTGGTTTCACAGTTGACGAGACCCATAGGCGACTACACGCCTGCCTTGCATCAGAACACAGCCGAGACCGATGCCAGATGCATCACAATATACATCGAATGGCTTCGTCGTGTCCGGCTGAGCAAGTACTGGAGCTGTTGTGAGATTCTTCACAAAAGTTTTGAATGCGGCTTCACACGTTGCATTCCACATGTATTTAGTGCCCTTCTTCAGCAGCTCCATCATGGGTTTAGCAATTTTTGAGAAGCTCTGAATGAACCTCCGATAATATCCTGCTAAACCTAGGAAACTTCGGACCTGGTGGACTGAGTTGGGAGATTCCCACTTCAGCACTTGTTCAAATTTGCTGGGGTCCACGGCAATGCCCTCTGCTGAAATAATGTGGCCTAGGAAAGGCACTTGATCAATCCAGAATTCGCACTTGTTGAACTTGGCATATAATTGGAGCTCCCTCAACCGTTCTAGCATGATAAGCAAATGTTTAGCGTGCTCTTCTTCAGATTTGGAGTAAACCAATATGTCGTCGATGAATACCACGACGAACTTATCTATCTCCGGCATGAACACCGAATTCGTCAAGTACATGAAGTGTGCCGGAGCGTTGGTTAACCCAAATGACATGACGAGGTACTCATAGAGTTCATATCTCATCAAGAAAGCTGTCTTCAGTATGTCCTCCAGTCGGATTTTGATTTGATGATATCTCGGCCGAAGATCCATCTTCGAGAATACCTTTGCACCCACAAGTTGATCAAACAAGATGTCGATGCGGGGCAAAGGAAAAATGTTCTTTATTGTGACAGCATTTAGAGGACGATAATCAACACATAACTGCAGTGTTTCGTCCTTCTTCTTAACGAACAATGCAGGGCAACCACAAGGTGAAGAACTTGGTCGTATGAAACCTTTGCTCATGAGTTCATTCGGTTGCTCCTTCAACTCCGCTAGCTCGTGAGGTGCCATCGTGTAAGGCCTTCGTGAGATAGGTGTTGTTCCCGGCGCCAGTTCCATCTTGAACTCGACGTCCCGTTCGGGTGGCATGCCCGGTAAATCATCGGGATAATCACGTACCACCGGAATATCTTCAAGTTTAGGTGCTTCCCTGTGGTAGGCCTCTACCCTATCTGGGTCTTCGCTGTCTAAAAACAGTGTGTGCTGTCCATGAATCGGCGAGTCAATCTGGACAGTCCAGTTACCAATATTGAGAATGGCACCGTGACGATTTAACCAAGACATCCCCAATATTATGTCTATCTTCTTCCTATCCAACACACTCAGCGATGTTGGGTAAATTTTTCTGCCCAAACACAAAGCCGCTCGGGACACAATCTGATTAGCAGAGATATTTCCTCCCGGTGAACGTATAAGATAACTCGTTGTGGGAGTATTGGTGGACAATTGGTGCTGATCCACGCATGATTTGCTGATAAAATTGTGGGTTGCACCGGAATCAAGAAGTATGGGAATGGGCACGTCTTTTAGAGTGAACATGGCCGCTAACACCGGTGCTCCCTCCGGGACATCCTCACTAGCAAGATGTTGCACACTCCTGGATTGCAATGCTGTTATATTAATTTGAGCAGGTGGCGGCATACCACCTGATGATGATGGTTGTCTACCATTCAACAACTTCTCCCGGCATTCTTTCCTAAAATGCCCTGAACGATGGCAATAAGAACACGGTGGTTTCCCCGGTTCTTCGTTGACTTGTGGTTGAGAAGTTGAGGTACTCGGCTGCAGCAATGACGCAGCAGGTATCATTCATTGCTGCGGCACGGGTGTTGCTTCAAGACATGATTCTTGAGCAGGTAATATGTACTGAGTTGATCTTACTGGTGCCTGCCATAGTTCTTTGGATGGTGTGTGATACACCACACGGTATTTACGAGGAACAACTGGTGTATCTTATTGCACATCATCCCGGTCCCTCTTCTCTGCTTGACACTCAAGTGTCGCTTGTTCTTGCTGCAGGGCAGCACTGATCAACTCGGTGTAACTGCCTTGATTGAACAAAGCCAACTTATCTTTTAATATGGCACTCAGGCCATAGAAGAAGTAGTCACACCTTGCAGCTTCACTCGTCGCATAAGCAGGAACATATTGTGCCAAAAGGTTGAATTGTTTGACATAATCCAGAACACTCATGTCCCCCTGCTTCAAGTTCCTAAATTCTTGCTGCTGGGCCTTGATAAAACCCGTAGGAATGTGACGAGCACGGAATGCTTCACATATACCGTCCATTACACTTGATGGCCTTCCGGAACGGTGGCGAAATAAGTGAACCACCAATTTCCGGCGGCTCCATGGAGCTATTGAGCTGCAAATAAGGTCTTCTGATACTCATCGCATGCAAACACTCCAAACTTGGACTCCATAACCCGAAGCCACTGATCAGCTTCCACTGGTTCATTGGCTTCCATGAAAATTGGCGGTTGTGTCGCCAAGAAGTCCAAATAGGCGTTCTGAGGTGGAACGACCTGTTGGGTACGTTGGAGTAAGCCCTGTTGTACCAAGGCTTGGAGTAGTCTTCTGTTCTCTTGACTTGACTCAACCATCTGAGCCATGACATCCACCTATACCGTTGATGGTGGTGCCCATGGTGGAGTCGAGTCATCACCGTCTCAACGAGAACCTTCAGCCCTAGTCGGAGAATGAGCACACACCATACTGTAAAAAGATAATTTTGAGGGGAGTCAAAACTTGATCTCAGCAGTATGTGAAAGTATGTAAAAACATGAACATGCTAAAACTTTATAAAAGCATAACAAAATTTCATGTTTGCACACCTTCCTAAAGCAAACCTAATCAGTCCCCCTATTTTGTACAGAACAGACCTTTCTGTAAATAACCAAAATTCTGGTCCAGTTATCAGCATTTTCATAACTCAAGTTGAATACCAAAGTTAAATTTAACTTCAATATATTTTCAACGAGTACTCATATGCCCCTATATTATTTCTGGATCAAAAGTTATGATTGCTCGAAGTTGACAGAATTTCTGGATAAAATTTGCCAGCATCTCCTTTGTATGTGGCTGTTTTCATCACAGTTGTACATAAAAAGGGAGTACAATTCTGAACAAACTATGAACTACAAAATTGTTGAAAATTTCATAACCTTTCCAATGGTGTAACATATGACCCTTAGAAAATTTTCTACAGAATGTTAAGGCCAATTTACAGAAACATCCAGAGAAGGTTGCAGCTGTCCTGTTCTCTGAACAGTTTACATTCAACTGGACATTCAACAAATTTGGTATCTGATTTTGCTCTTGAGTTCTACAGAAAAGTTGTAGAGCACTTAAAAACCTTTCCTGAACTGTATCATACAACACCATTGGGTCAAGCTACTCAGAGTTATGCTCTGTCAATGTCCAGCAAAAATTTCTGCCAGAACAGAGCACTCTGTTCCTTAGATCAAAAGAAGCCTAGTAAGTCTCTTCTTTGAAACTTAGTATAAACGAAGAGCTTAGTATCTAATATGTGCTTTCCAACATCCATTTTTAGTTTAAAAGTTAGTCATGAATGATTTCTTCATAGCAAAGAGGACTATCCAGTGTAGTGCGGTGGCGATGCACCGTAAGACATATGATGGTACTACGTTGCCTCACAAAAGAAAAACCTAACCGGATTACACCGGCTTATGTATCCTTAGGTGGCACTAAAACGGTCACTCGCAAACGTGTTCTACACATACTAAGGTTTTCGTGGTTAGTACCTACATATAACACACTCAATCATCAGGTTCGGTTGCACACCGAACCCGGTATCCATACAATTCATACACCCGGCCGTCATCACTCGCCTAGGTGTTCTCAAGCCAAACATGCCTTGAGCTACGTATTCACGTTACAGACCACATGAAGGGGTCTCCCATACTTTCACAAAGCACGCCAGGGAATGCCGTTGCTCAAATACCCCAAACGACATGAAGAGTCGTAGAGGATACTAAAGCGGGTCGGGTTACCTACCACCCGTGGGGCTCCACCCTTCAACTTGTGCGCACTGGTGGACAGCGCTAACGTACACCCCCCAAGACATAAACCGTCCTGAGATGCACGATTTTCCAACATAACAATTAAGTTAGGTTGCCACCTTCATAATATGCTAATAGTAGTCCTTATGTTGGCCTAGTACCGTAATTCCACCGTATCCTAAGTTTTTAACGTAATATGAATCTCAATCCATGTGCTATTACCAACGCAGCTCTGATACTATGCTGTGAGGGCCCGCCGCCATGACAGGACGACGCCCGGAACAGGACCTCGTTGGGTGGTGCCGTGATATGTGACACCCAACAGCACACGGGTCGATGAATCACATCACATTACAGAAATCACTTGCGGAAGCGTACAAAAGTGTTTTACAAATACTTATATCAAAATAAGCTACAGCGGAAGACTATCACTCTCACGACTCATTTCTAAACTAGCAACAAAGAAACGGTCCAGCCCGGGGACGTTTCTTTCTAGCAACACGAAGAACAATCTGCAGCGGCGAGGATGCTCTTGAGTAACCACTTGGAGGTTCCCGAGTGTCATCGGCATCCCTTCATAAGCATGAAGTCAAATACCTGCAAAACAACTCGGATACCATCCGTGAGCATAACGCTCAGCAAGACTTAAACGTCACCCTAAACATGAAACTCTATGTGAGGTTATGAACCTAAAGTAGGATGGCATAATGCATAATAAACTCGCCTAAAAGTGAATCCTCACTTTCAGTTATTATTTGCAGCATTTTTAAGTAACCTTGGGCACGCCACATCGGGAGTCCACAATCAAACAAGAAACGCTTTCCCCCGATGTAATTTGCTCACGGCAATAAAAGAATCTATTTGGCACTAGCTATTCCTCAAAAATACATCACAAAAGATAGTAAAAACTTCAGCCAATGTGATTAGTTCCCTTCTCATGCAAGTTCTTACTACGTCACAACTGTGAGAACAAGTATGCTCGGTCCATCCCGCTTGCGACGGTGATTCGAATCAATAAAACCCGGACTACACAACACGTACGCCCGTACTTGACGTTGCCTACAGCAACCATCACTGACGTCGTACGTGGCAGCCTTTCCTCCGTTTCACCCCCGTTGAATCGATCATGTCGCCCCGTACAGTAGCCACTCCCATGGTGCACCTGCCGACATGAGATGTCATGAGAAAGTTACCCACATACTGCACACCGGCCGTCCGCCTGAGGTGACCTGAAAAGGCCCAACAACAGCTTCCCGAGGTACATCGGTTTACTGGGTGCCATAATACCAGCATGAGTCCGATACACAACTCAAACTTGTTCAACAGGGCCGCATACAGATCAGTCCTTGACCAACACGGACAGGTCTATAGAACCCAGGCCCCTATGTCCTGCTGCTCCTACAACCTTCCGGTCTCAACTTTAACTTGCTAAATTCATTTATGAACCAATCCCGTATGCCCCTGTTGTTCCTGAACATGCGAGTAGCATCGCACCACTCGACTTCTACTTAACCGTACATAAGCATGGCAGTTCTACACAGTGAAAGACACCTACCCAATATTCCATGGGTTCATTTGGTTATGCAAGAGGAGTATCAAACACTAGACCTAATGCACAATTCGTATCTTAACCGAAAGTAAATACAAAATAAAAACTTAACAGTTGTTAAATGCAAACCGGAGCTTGCCTGTTTTGCAGGGTAGTCGTATATAATCAGTTAATGATCTTATTAGATCAACCCTTGATTCTCCGTAGTATGATCCACTTCGATGAATCACTCCTTTGAATCCCCTTCGTCGTGAATCCTAATGACATGTATATGCACAATTTTATAGGATGAAATGGAAAGAATTATAGAATGGATTTGTTAGGGACAGAGGTGGTGTGGAAAATCCAAGAATGGCTTGGTTTGCCTCTGTTGTGCAAGGAAACAGAAATGAACTAAATTGATCTTAGTGTTGTAGCTATACACTAACTACTTTCCCTTATGAACATAATAGATGAGCTGAAAAGAATTGGATGCAAATGAAGAACAAGAACTCCAATAGCCTCAAAACTTTTACAGCAGGTTCTATACTACCTAGGGATTTAGCTTGCCAAATTGCAGCTAATGTTGAGTCAAATTGTGTTCTCTATAATTCTCAAAATGTCTCTCATGTATTTCCACCTATACATAAGTATGGAGAATAAGAACAGGGTGTTCAAGGGCTCAACTTGAGATGATAATTTACATGTGAGTTCTTGGTCACATGAAAGTATTTTGGTCCAAAATTCAGCTTTTTTACTTGAGTAGTTCTTCCAGAATAATTCTTTAAGCATTTCTACTCACAAGATATAATTCTGAAGTAATGTGCATTTTCATGCCCAATTAAGTGAACTACAATTTCAAGTATGTCTTATAGAGCTTGCCTAAATTTTCCTATGATTTTTGGAGCTATGGATTGCCCAGAATAGATTTTACAAGTGGGAAACATTTTCTGAAAATGTTTCTGGACTCTTACGAACAAGCAGATTGTATTTAGCAAATTCCTACTCAAATTATCTTCAAATTAGCTGAAAATTTTCTAAAAGGTCAACAATATGCTAAAGAATATTCTGCTAAAATCTGAGGATTTTTGGATAACCCAAACTTCCTCAATAATTCCTTTTCAGAAAAACTTCAAAGAATTTTACAGAATGCAATATTGACTTCCACACAAATTGGAGTTCATATTTGGACAGATCGCTGCAAAATGAATCCAATCCAATTGGAATCACTCAAATTGGAGGTTTCTACACAGAGATATGAATTTCCAAAGTTGTAGCCATCTCTGGAATTATTTTTCCTATTGAAAAGTCGGCTGGACCCACTGTTTAAATCCCAGCCAATAGGATTGAAGCCACACCGGGGTCACGGGTCTCCAGCGTGCCAGCACACCCGATCCGGGCCACACCCGATCACAGATTTAAACTTATCAGGCGCTGACAGCCGGGCCCCACCTGGGCTTCTTCTTCCTCCGGCTGCCTTCCCGCGCTCGCGCTTAGCTCGCCGGAGTAAACCGGTGCTCGCCGGATCGCCGCTGCCGACCATCGCACGAGCTGAATCTCGCCGCTAGGACGTTATTGACCTCGAGGAACACGGCTGTGGGGTTATCTAGGGCTTCTGGTGTCCGGAGATGCCTCGGCGACGTGCGGCAGCCTCGGTTGAAGTTCGGCGCCGTCGCCCGAGGTTCCTAGCCCGCCAAAACCTCGACCAACTAGCTCTACAGCATCAGTGGGTGATCGCCAAGCTCGGCAAGGCCATGAATTAGCTTGGAAACGGCGGTAAATGGTTCAGCACCGTGCGCCCGATCGGTCCCACCGTAATCACCCTTGGTAGAGCTCGGAATACGTTGCTCCAAGGTGTTTTCATGTGAAGGATTCTAAAGGAAAAATGACCGCCGGCTAGTCTAGCTTCTATGTGCAAGATTTGATGACCTATGGATGATCATAGAGGAGGAATTTGCAGAAATCGTACCGGACGTGCGGTGTGAAGCCGCCGGATCAAAATCTCCAAATTGGCCGGCAACGATCCATGGTTTGCTCCAATATTTGGAGGAGAGCAGCACCACAGTGGCGCGCTCCCATAGCCGTGATCGCTTGGCCGTGAAAACCCCTGTGGAGGGCTGTCCACAAGCGCCCGACCATCGGCTCGGGCTAGGTCGCCGCTGTGGAGGCTGTTCTCGGGAAAAGGAGGCCGGAGCTCAGTGGTTTCTAGGTCAGGGAGGTGGAGGCTGAGCTCGAGGTGTTGTTTAGCAGCTCGGGGAGGAGAGGAAACGATTGTTCTGCTGGTTCCCGATTTCTCCAAAGGAGGCGGCGTCGTGAGGAGATGCTGTGCAGTGTCTTCGCGAGGAGGAGGAGGCAAGTGAGCCTTTGCTCGGTCTGAGGGAAAGATCACGTCGAGCGCACAAGTGGAACCGCCTCTGGCGCCAGTGCGTGGGAGCAGGTAGCAGGAGGTGGCGCGGCAAGCTTGTCGGTGGCTCACGGTGAAAACAGCTCGTGGGTGTTGAAACAGAGTTAGCCTTAGTGTGTAAGTTTTCACATTTTCAGCCTATGACATGTGGGCTCCACCCAACATTCTCCCCAAAAGATCTCCTCAAGTCAATCTGCATCCATTCAAAGGTTTTAAATTTGAGAAGTGGGCTAGCATTTGAATTTCCCCAACTTCAGTTTGAATTTGCATAGCAAATTGAATTTGGATGGAATTTGAAAAATGCTTCTTTTCCATTCTTTTTTGAGCCCACCCTTAAAATGAAAAGTTTGTCATCCACTTTTTCCCAAATTTCCAACTCTAGGTCTGCATGGTTATTCAAAGTTTTGGCCACAATTTGTGTGAACTTTGAATTTCTAATCTGATTTTTAAACTTGCATGCAAAGAGTGTTTAAATCCTTATTGGTTCAACACTTTCAATTAAAGATGTGAACCTCATTTGGATAATCATCCATGTATCACTTTGCAAGAAGAAAAGTTTTAGAAAGTCCCATTTTTCATGTCTTCGCCACACATATGAACTCAAACCTCGGTTTTATTTATATACATTTTTGGGACTTTTACATTCCTCCCCCTTCAAAGAATCTCGTCCCGAGATTACAAAAGAAGAACGAGACGGGAGAGGTAATTACAAACCATACAAAGCTAAAAGTTCCGGATAGTTGGTGAGGAGGTAATCCACACTTTCCCACGTCGCCTCTTCCGCGGTATGATTACTCCATAGCACCTTGAAAAATCTGATCGTCTGGTTCTGGGTTACCCGGGTCTTTTCATACAAAATCTGAACCGGTCGCTCAGTATAGGTAAGGTCCGGTTTCAACTCGTCGATTTCCTTGTTGCGAACAGCAGCGGTGAATTTGAGGCACTTCCGCAGCTGTGACACATGAAATACATCATGAACACCCACTAGACTTGCCGGTAGTTCCAGCCGGTAGGCTACGGGTCCGCACTTCTCCGTGATAGCAAAAGGACCTATAAAGCGGGGACCAAGTTTCCCCTTTACACCGAACCAGTGAATTCCCTTCATCGGAGACACACGAAGATAAACGTGCTCTCCGGTGTCAAAGTGCAACGGCTTATTCTGTTGATCAGCGTAGCTCTTCTGTCAGGATTGTGCAGCCCGCAAGTTCTCTTGTATCAACCGAACTCGGTCTTCGGCTTTGTTCACAAGATCAACCCCAAATTGAACTCTTTCGCCGGACTCACACCAATTCAGCGGTGTGCGACATTTCCGGCCGTAGAGAGCTTCATATGGTGCCATTTTAATACTCGCTTGATACCCGTTGTTGTATAAAAACTACGCCAACGGTAAGTGATCATCCCAATTCTTACCGTGGTGAATGGCACACGCTCTGAACATATCTTCTAGTACTTGGTTCACCCTCTCCGTTTGTCCATCGGTTTGAGGGTGATATGCGGAGCTCCTAATCAGCTTGGTGCCCAACGAGGCGTGCAGCTGCTCTCAAAATCGAGCAATGAACAGCGCACCTCGATCTGAAACGATGGTCTTCGGAACACCATGTGAGCATATAATCCTTGAAATATATAACTACACATATTGCCTTGCTCAATAATGAGTGTTCACCGGTATGAAATGAGCTGATTTCGTCAACCGGTCGACGATCACCCATATCGAGTCATGCTTTCGGGATGTGAGTGGTAATCTGACAATGAAATCCATACTCACATACTCCCATTTCCACGGCGGTATCTTCAAAGGTTGTAGCGGTCCGGCTTTCTGCATATGATCAGCCTTGACACGTCTACACGTATCACATTCGGATACGTATTTAGCAATCTCCCTCTTCATCCTCGTCCACCAAAATTTCTATTTCAAATCTTGGTACATCTTGTTACTGTCGGGATGAATGAAAAACTTCGACAGGTGGGCTTCATCCAATATCTTCTTCCAGAGTTTCATATTATGTGGTACCACTATACGGTCGTTAAACCATATATTACCGTCATTATCTTTCCGGAAACACTTCACCTCTCTGTTGTCTAGTCTTCTCAGTATGTGATACATACCTCTGTCTCTTCTTTGAGCCTCAACAATCTCTTCACGGATCGTTGGAATGAGTGCGAGATTATAAAGCGCGCCATGCGGAATGACACGGAGACTTGGTTCTTCATCTTCCAACTCAGCAGCCGCCAAGTTGTGAACGTGGGTTTTTCAACTAAGCGCGTCGAAAACCACATTGGCATTTCGCGGATGATAGTGGATCTCAATTTCATAATCTTTGATGAGCTCCAACCATCTCCGTTGTCTCATATTCAGCTCCTTCTCCGTGAAGATATACTTCAGGCTTTTATGGTCGGTGTAGAGGTGAACAAGATTACCAAGTAGAAAATGCCTCCGCATCTTTAACGCCAACAACACTGCAGCAAGCTCGAGATCGTCAGTTGGATAATGCTTCTCGTGGTTTCACAGTTGACGAGACCCATAGACGACTACACGCCTGTCTTGCATCAGAACACAGCCGAGACCGATGCCGGATGCATCACAATATACATCGAATGGCTCCGTCGTATCCGGCTGAGCAAGAACTGGAGCTGTTGTGAGATGCTTCACCAATGTTTTGAATGAGGCTTCACACACTGCATTCCACATGTATTTATTGCCCTTCTTCAGCAGCTCCGTCATGGGTTTAGCAATTTTTGAGAAGCTCGGAATGAACCTCCGATAATACCCTGCTAAACCTAGGAAACTTCGGACCTCGTGGACTGATTTGGGAGATTCCCACTTCAGCACTTGTTCAATTTTGCTGGGGTCCACGGCAATGCCCTCTGCTGAAATAATGTGCCCTAGGAAAGGCACTTAATCAATCCAGAATTCGCACTTGTTGAACTTGGCATATAGTTGGTTCTCCCTCAACCGTTGTAGCACGATAAGCAAATGTTTAGCGTGCTCTTCTTCAGATTTGGAGTAAACCAATATGTCATCGATGAATACCACGATGAATTTATATATCTCTGGCATGAACACCGAATTCATCAAGTACATGAAGTGTGCCGGAGCATTGGTTAACCCAAATGACATCACGAGGTACTCATAGAGTCAGTATCTCATCGATAAAGCTGTCTTCAGTATGTCCTCCGGTAGGATTTTGATTTGATGATATCCCGACCGAAGATCCATCTTCGAGAATACCTTTGCACCCATAAGTTGATCGAACAAGATGTCAATGCAGGGCAAAGGATACTTGTTCTTTATTGTGACAGAATTTAAAGGACGATAATCAACACATAACCGCAGTGTTTCGTCCTTCTTCTTAACGAACAACGCAGAGCAACCCCAAGGTGAAGAACTTGGTCGTATGAAACCTTTGCTCATGAGTTCATTCAGTTGCTCCTTCAACTCCGCTAGCTCATTAGGTGCCATCTTGTAAGGCCTTCGTGAGATAGGTGTTGTTCCCGGTGCCAGTTCAATCTTGAACTCGACGTCCCGTTCAGGTGGCATGCCCGGTAAATCATCGGGATAATCACGTACTACCGAAATATCTTCAAGTTTAAGCGCTTCCATGTGGTAGGCCTCTACCCTATATGGGTCTTTGCTGTCTAAAAACAGCATGTGCTGTCCATGAATCGGCGAGTGAATCTGAACAGTCCAGTTACTGATATTGAGAACGGCACCGTGACGATTTAACCAAGACATCCCCAATATTATGTCTATCTTCTGCCTATCTAACACACTCAGCGATGTTGGGTAAAATTTTCTGCCCAAACACAAAGCCGCTCGGGACACAATCTGATTAGCAGAGATATTTCCTCCCGGTGAACGTATAAGATAACTCGTTGTGGGAGTATTGGTGGACAATTGGTGCTGATCCACGCATGATTTGCTGATAAAATTGTGCGTTGCACCGGAATAAAAAAGTATGAGCACGGGCACGTCTTTGAGAGTGAACATGCCCGCTAACACCGGCGCTCCCTCCAGGACATCCTCAATAGCAAGATGTTGCACACTCCCGGATTGCAATGTTGTTATATTAATTTGAGCAGGTGGCGGCATACCACCTGATGATGATGGTTGTCTACCTTTCAACAACTTCTCCCGGCATTCTTACCTAAAATTCCCTGAACGGTGGCAATAAGAACACGGAGGTTTCGCCGGTTCTTCGTTGACTTGTGGTTGAGAAGTTGAGGTACTCGGCTGCAGCAATGATGCAGCAGGTATCATTCGTTGCTCCGGCACGGGTGTTGCTTCAAGACATGATTCTTGAGCAGGTAATCTGTACTGAGATGATCTTACTGGTGCCTGCCATAGTTCATCGGATGGTGTGCGATACACCACACGGTATTTACGAGGAACAACTGGTGTATCTTCTTGCACATCATTCCGGTCCCTCTTCTCTGCTTGACACTCAAGTGTCGCATGTTCTTGCTGCAGGGCAGCACTGATCAACTCGGTGTAACTGCCTTGATTGAACAAAGCCAACTTATCTTTTAATATGGCACTCAGGCCATAGAAGAAGTAGTCACACCTTGCAGCTTCACTCGTCGCATAAGCAGGAACATATTGTACCAAAAGGTTGAATCGTTTGACATAATCGAGAACACTCATGTCCCCCTGCTTCAAGTTCCTAAATTCTTGCTGCTGGGCCTTCATAAAACCCATAGGAATGTGACGAGCACGGAATGCTTCACGAATTTCCGTCCATTCCACTTGATGGCCTTCTGGAACGGTGGCGAAATAAGTGAACCACCAATTTCCGGCGGCTCCATGGAGATATTGAGCTGCAAATAAGGTCTTATGATACTCATCGCATGCAAACACTCCAAACTTGCACTCCATAACCCGAAGCCACTGATCAGCTTCCACTGGTCCATTGGCTTCCGTGAGAATAGGCGTTCCGAGGTGGAACGACCTGTTGGGTACGTTGGAGTAAGCCCTGTTGTACCAAGGCTTGGAGTTGTCTTGTATTGTATTGACTTGACTCGATCATCTGAGCCATGACATCCGCCCATATCGTTGATGGCGGTGCCCGTGGTGGAGACGAGTCATCACCATCTCGGCGAGAACCTTCAGCCCTACTCGGAGAATGAGTACACACCATACTGTAAAAAGATAATTTTGAGGTGAGTCAAAACTTGATCTCAGCAGTATGTTAAAGTATGTAAAAACATGAACTTGCTAAAACTTTATGAATGCATAACAAAATTTCATGTTTGCACACCTTCCTAAAGCAAACCTATTCAGTCCCCCTATTTTGTACAGAACAGACCTTTCTATAAATAACCCAAATTCTGATCCAGTTATCAGCATTTTCATAACTCAAGTTGAATGCCAAAGTTAAAGTTAACTTCAGTATGTTTTCAACGAGTACTCATATGCTCATATATAATTTCTGGATCAAAAGTTATGATTGCTCGAAGTTGACAGAATTTCTGGATAAAATTTGCCAGCATCTCCTTTGTATGTGGCTGTTTTCATCACAGTTGTACATAAAAAGAGAGTACAATTCTGGACAAACTATGAACTAAAATGACACGACCCCACTGGTCCTGTCGAGCCAGGATCACGCTGAGGGGTGCTGCGTTGCACAACACCGTATAACACACGTCAAAGGTACAAAGCGGAAGCGGAAGCTTTATTACATAAACGAGTTTATCAACATGTTTACATCAAAATAAGTTTAGTCCACACTCGCGGGCGTAGACTAAGCATCAAGTGCACGTTCAGCCCTCGAACGTGTCCTTGCTAGCACACACGCACACTAACTCTGCGGCGTGCACGACTCCCACTCGACGGGGTTCCCCTCCTGGGGTTCCGTCTCCTCTTCGGGAGTCCCTTCCTCATAGAACCCTGCAAAAGCTTCAAACACAAGCAGTGAGCACGAAGGCTCAGCAAGTCTGACCCGTCTCACCTAAACATGAAACTTCTACATGAGGGTGATGGGTTGCATGAGGTAAAAATCATTTGCAAGGACTCGCCTAATTAGTAGAACCTTACTTTCAAGTTTTAGCAGCAGGTTGTGGAGAACTTTACGCTAAGGCACATGAGAGAGCCGCAATCAAACAAGAAACGCATTTCTCTCATGTACTTTGCCCAAAGTTGAAAAGAACTTTAGTTAGCACTAAGCTACAACATATCATTAACAATCAATATCCAACTTTCAATCAGCAACATTTTAACATGTAACTAGCCTGTTCTTTCTACGTCACGGTACAGTGAACAAGTGGTACTCACTGACCGCGAGGGACGGCGATTATAATCGATTTACACCTGCAGGGTTACCCGAACAACCCGTCACGTACGCCCGTACTCGATGTTGCCTACAACAACCATCACGGACGCCGTACGCGACTACCTTTCACCCGTTAGCCAAATATTGAACCGGTCCCATCGTCCCGAGCAAGAGGTCCCTGCACGCGCATCTCTGTGCCGCCAGCTGATTTACACCTCGAGCTCTCAACCTACCCTCTGAACGACGGGCAATGCCTCAATACCCAGCTACCCGAGTTACATCAGTTTCCCGGTTCCCATATAGCCGGTAGGTCTTCGGTACTGTTCTAGCTTGTTCAACAGGCCCGCACACGGCTCGGTCCTCAATCGACACAAGCGGAGCTACAGCACACAGGCCCCAAAGTCCTGCTGCCCTTACTCTCCGCTCGGTCTCATTTTCTTGCCATGTGTTTCATGTGCTATCTCTACCCGAGCAATGTGCCTCTAGCCTATTCTCGCGAGTAGTTCCAACTACTCGACTTGTACCGAATCCTACTCTATCCTAGCAATGCAGTGGCTAACGGGGTTTGCAATCCTAAACCCCAACCCATGGTTTTCTTGGCTATGCAGTGGGGTTTCCAAACAAGACTCTGATGCACAACATAAAGAAAACAAGTATGTGCTCAAAACAATAAAAATTTATAAAATGGTTAATGCAAACCGGGGCTTGCCTTGCTGCTCTTGGTCGTAGGCTAGCTGTTCCTCCGGAGTAACGAAGTCTAGGACTTCGGGTTCCTCCTCGACCTTAGCGACTACATGATAAGAACAATGTATGTATTAATTAAATGCTTTTGTATTAACTTTGAAGTTGTGAAGTCTATAACCTTTACTAGATAGACCTAATGACTGTGAAACTTTTACTGTGGCTTGGTTACAACCTAAACAGAGACTTGGTCAAGTTTTAGTTGCAGTAAAGCTCATTTGAGCCCTCCACAAATAATTATGTCCTTGACCTTAATTAAAGGCTTTTAGGGTGTTCTAGGTATTTTCATGAAACAAACTATGACTTTCTGAAAACTAGATTTTCAGAGGGTTCTAATGGAATTGGTCTCACTTAATTTGGAAGTCTCTAACTAAAGATATGAGCTAAACAATTTCAGAGAAAATTCTGAAAATGTTTCTGAACATTTTCTATTTTCTCTGGAACAGTTTTACTAATCACACCATTAGGTGGACTAAATGAGCTCAAATGGATCTGAAATTTTTATGGTAGCTCAATGATATTTTGGTGAACATCTCAGCAAAATTTCAGGATTTTCCGCCAAAGGATTCTCCAGTTAAAATTCCTAACAGTTTAAACTTTAAGGAATTAATTCTGGAGAATTAAGGAATCTCATGAAGTGACACTTGATTTTCTGGAAAGTACTCAAAGAGCTGAATCCAGCAAAATTTGGTTCACTCAATTTGGAGCTTTCTAGCCAAAGTTATAAGGATTTGAAGTTTGAAGGAAATCTGAAAATCGGGGAAAAGTTTAAACTCGCGCGTGGGCCCAGGAGACACGCGTCGCACGTCGAAGCGACAGCACACCGCGGCCCACAAGGCTTTTGCGCGCCAGCACACCCGATCCCGGCCGCAGCCGGATCCCGATTCAAAATATCGGCCGCTGACAGCTGGGGTCCACCCCCTTCTTCAACCTCGCGACACCCGCGCTCCGCCGCCGAGGGACCTCGCCGGAGAGCTCGCCGCCGGCTGCTGTACAGCTTCAAACTTCTTGATTCTGGCCGCCCCTGCCTACTTTTACTTGGGGAACATGATCCGAGGGTCAGCTGCTCATGACAACGGCCGGAGCATGGTCGGCGACGAGCCGCCATATCGGAACGACTTCGGCCATGACGGCTGACGCTCCTAGTACCTCAGCTACTTGGGAAATCGGTCGGGGAGCATCAGTGGACCTCAGAGAAGGTCGACATGAGCTCGAGGCAGCTCGGGGAAGGCCCGAAATAGGTCCTCACCGTGCGCCCGATACCCCCCGTGCGTTCCGCCATCAGTAGACCTTGAATTACGCCGGGCACAGAAGTCCTCCGGCCCAGAGTTGTGAAGGCAACTTGTGCGTCACCGTGTCTAGTTCGTGTGGGAGTGGCCTGAGGCCCTCTAATCCTTTCTAGAGCACGAATTAAACAGAATCGTACCCGAGGGTCGTTCTGCACACAGAAAGGGGAAAAGTGGAAATTCGCCGCCGGTGAGCAACCACTCGAGCTGTGGCTCGGGGATGAGCAGCACCGATCACTTGCGCGTCCAAGGGTGCCTTGGCTCGGGCGTGACAACGCCCAGGTTGGGCTGTCCACGAGAGCCCGAGGTGCGGCGGTTTCCAGTTCCGAGTTTGATCTTTCGGCACAGCCGATATCACTCGGTTTCAATCGATTTCTATCAATGGAAAGGATGGAGGATGGTTGCTAGTACCTTGCTGGGACCTTGGAATGGACAGAGGAAGCTGCGATCAGCTCGATCCAGCAGGAACTCGAGCGCCGGTGATGGCAGTGGAGAAATGGATCGTGCACGTCGGCAGCTCGGGGAATGGCGACTGAAGCACGCCGGGGAGGGAATAAATAGGCCGGTCGGCCGGTCTCCGGCTTGGGGCACGCAGCAGGAGCTGGCGCCGGCTGCCCCCTTCGGTGGCGCGCGCGCACAACAGCCGGGAACCGACTGAACTGTGGTTCAGTCGGTTTGCTTTGAGGCTGAGGCTGACATGTGGGTCCCACTCCTCTTTTAACCTCTGAAATTTATTCCTAACAGCTGTGGTAAACAGTGAACCCTATTCTACCCTTGGCAACTCAAATTATTCACCCAAGAGCCATTTGAATTGATCAAAGTTCAAATGAGGTTTGGTTTGAATGAATTTCAGCACAAGTGCAGTTTGAAATTCAAATAAAGTTTGAATTTCTCCCCCTTAGCTCATGTCAAGATCAACTCCAAATGGAGTGAAAATTGGTGTGTGAGCTCACAAAAATGTGCTGAGCAAGAATATGCCTTCCACTTTTAAATTCAGTGGGTGAAAACAGTTTGAATTTGAATATGTTTTCAAACTGCCCCTTTCCTATCTACACCCAAGATGACCTCAAAAATGTTTTGAATTTGGGTGAAACTTGGCATGGACATCCTTAGCAAAGTGTAGGAGTTTTCATATGTCCAGCCCATCTATATCACATGTGGGAAGTACCACTTTTGCAATGTGTGAGTTTGTTCCCTAATGAGCATGTTGATAATTGTTACTTGCTCTTTATTTGTGTTCATCATTTTTCCTCAAATGAGGTGTGTGGTGTGGTGATGAACACTGCAAATGAGTGTCAAAAACTGAGGCCCTTACATTCCTCCCCCCTTAAAAGAATCTCGTCCCGAGATTATAAGGTGAAATGAGAGAGAGGACGGTGGAAATTTTACCGAATATGCGATGTGAAAAAGTCGGGGTAGTTAGTGCGAAGGAACTCTTCGCTCTCCCATGTCGCTTCGTCCATGGAGTGATTACTCCATAGAACCTTGTAGAACCACAACGTACGGTTGCGTGTGGTTCGGGCCTTTTCATCAATAATCTGCACCGGTTCCTCCCGATAGGTGAGATCCGGTTGCAGTTCTTCAATGTCTTCCAGCTGAACGGTAGTTGATAGCTTGAGACACTTCCTCAGCTGGGAAATGTGAAAGACGTCGTGCACACCGGAAAGTGCTTCTGGTAATCTTAGCCGGTATGCCACCGATCCACATCTTTCGGTAATCTGGAATGGACCGATGAATCGGGGTGCTAACTTTCCTCTCACCCCAAATCTGTTTACGCCCTTCATTGGAGACACTCGTAGATATACGTGGTCTCCAGCTTCGAATTGTAACGGACGCCTTCTCCGGTCCGCATACTGTTTCTGTCGGGATTGAGCGGCTTTTAGGTTCGCTTGAATTAATCGAACCTTTTCTTCCACGTTGTTGACAAGATCAATCCCGAAGGTAACCCTCTCGCCAGACTCACACCAATTCAATGGTGTGCGGCATTTTCTCCCGTATAGCGCCTCGTAGGGCGCCATCTTGATGCTGGCTTGGTACCCATTGTTGTACGAGAACTCGGCTAACGGCAAGTGATCATCCCAGTTCTTGCCGTGGTCGATAGCGCAAGCTCGTAGCATGTCTTCTAAGATTTGATTTACCCGCTCCGTTTGCCCATCCGTCTGCGGGTGGTAGGCTGAACTACGGATCAGCTTCGTCCCCAAGGCAGCGTGGAGCTGCTCCCAAAAACGGGACACAAATAAAGTGCCCCGGTCCGATACGATAGTACGGGGTACGCCGTATAAGCATAGGATCCGTGAGATGTACAGTTCAGCGTACTTCTTGGCGTTGTAGTTGGTGTTGACCGGGATGAAATGGGCAACTTTGGTGAGCCGATCGACGATCACCCACACAGAATCATGTTTCTGTAAGGTGGTGGGTAAACCGACGACGAAATCCATGCTCACGTCCTCCCACTTCCAGGCAGGAATGCCCAGTGGTTGCAGCAGTCCCGGTTTCCGCATGTGGTCTGCCTTCACCCGTCGACATGTATCACACTCGGACACGTATTTTGCAGTCTCTCGCTTCATCCGTGTCCACCAAAACTTGCTTCTGAGTTCTTGATACATCTTGTTGCTGCCGGGGTGAATAGAAAACTTTGATAAGTGAGCCTCATCAAAGATTTTCTTCCGTAACTCCGGGTTTCGGGGTACGACGATCCGGTCCTTGAACCATAGGACGCCGTCTCCGTCCTTCCGGAAACATTTCAACTCCCCACTGTCTACACGTCTCCGTAAATGTGACATGCCCTTGTCATTCTTCTGGGCTGCCGCTATCTCTTCACGGATGGTGGGGATCAAAGCTAGGTTGTAGAGAGCTCCGTGTGGAATCACATGGAGTGGTGGTTCGCTCTCTCCCAACGGTGTGATGGTCAGATTATTGACGTGTGACTTGCGGCTTAGCGCGTCTGCCACAACGTTTGCCTTGCCCGGATGATAATGGATCTCTATCTCGTAATCCTTTATCAGTTCTAACCATCTTCGTTGCCTCATGTTCAGCTCCTTCTGAGTGAATATGTACTTGAGGCTTTTGTGGTCGGTATATAAATGTACGAGGTTACCGAGTAGGTAGTGCCTCCACATTTTCAGTGCGAGTACCACGGCAGCGAGCTCCAAGTCGTGAGTTGGATAATTTTGCTCATGATTCCTAAGCTGCCGTGACCCATACGCGACCACCCTTCGGTCTTGCATCAACACACATCCGAGCCCAATGCCGGATGCATCGCAGTACACATCGAACGGTTTTGTTGTGTCTGGCTGCGCCAAAACCGGTGCTGATGTCAGGTGCTCGACTAAAGCCTTGAATGCTGCTTCACATGCTGGACTCCAAACATATTTGGTAGCCTTCTTCAGCAGCTCTGTCATTGGCTTGGCAATCTTCGAGAAGTTCGGAATGAACCTCCGATAATATCCCGCGAGTCCGAGGAAACTCCGTACCTCATGAACAGTTCTCGGGGATTTCCAATTCAGCACTTGCGTGATTTTGCTCGGGTCCACAGCGATACCCTCCGCTGAGATTATATGCCCGAGGAAAGGCACTTGCGATATCCAAAACTCGCATTTGCTGAACTTTGCGTATAACTTGTGATCCCGCAGCCGTTGCAAGACTATACGCAGATGTTTCTTGTGATCTTCCTCCGACTTGGAATATACCAGGATGTCGTCGATGAAGACCACGACAAACTTGTCCAGCTCCGGCATGAACACCGAGTTCATTAAGTACATGAAGTGAGCTGGAGCATTGGTGAGGCCAAAGGACATGACCAGGTACTCATAAAGTCCGTACCTTGTCGAAAAAGCTGTCTTTGGAATGTCCTCAGCCCTGATCTTAATCTGATGGTACCCGGATCTTAAATCCATCTTGGAAAAGACCTTTGCTTCGACCAACTGATCAAACAACATGTCGATCCGTGGCAACGGGTACTTGTTCTTGATGGTTACGGCATTTAATGGACGGTAGTCCACGCAAAGCCGCAATGTTTCATCCTTCTTTTTGACAAATAATGCCGAACAGCCCCATGGCGAGGAGCTCGGCCTAATAAAACCCTTCTCCAGAAGGTCCGTGAGCTGAGTCTTCAGTTCAGCCAACTCCTTGGGCGCCATCTTGTACGGCCTTCGGGATATTGGCATGGTTCCCGGTGCAAGTTCAATCTTGAACTCCACCTCTCTATCGGGTGGCATCCCCGGCAAATCATCCGGGAATACATCAGGGAATTCTCGGACCACTGGAATGTCTTCCAATCTGATGGTTGTGGCTTGATAGACACTTGGAAGTTTTATTTCTGGACTGTCCAGAAATAATGAGTGAGAACCGTGCACTCCTGAGTTTAAGTGCACGACTCGGAGGACGGTGTCTAAAACAGCGCCGTGGCGGTTTAACCACGACATCCCTAGGATGACATCGACCTTCTGTCCCTCTAAGATAATGAGAGACGTGGGGTACACTCTACCCGCTAAGCATAATGGTGCTTTGGAGACCATTACGCTTGCTGAAATCTTCCCACCCGGTGAACAAATTAAATATGGACTATCGGTGGGTAGTATTGGCAAGCTGTGTTTAGCAATGAAAGCTTGGCTAATAAAATTATGCGTGGCGCCTGAATCAAATAGTACTATAGCCGGATGCTGGTGGAGTTGGAACATACCCGCAAGGATTGGCTCGCCCTCCGGCACGTCCTCAATGGCAAGCTGGTGGACAGTACCGGGCCTAGGGTTTGCCCGCCGCGCATTAGTAGGGTTCCGGGGTTGATTCCTCCCCGGAAACTGTGGTACCACTCCGCCGCCTTGCCTCTCCGGGCAACTGCTCGCGAAGTGTCCTGGACGACCACACTTGTAACATGTGGCCGCTGCTGGTGGAGTACTTGGTGGACGAAAGCCCGGCATGCGTTGCGGAGGTGCAAACGCACGCGGCATCGCCCGCTGCTGCTGCTGTTGTTGCAGTGGTGCTGGCAGTGCCGGCCGGAATGCCGGTGAAGAATACGGCCGACCGCGGAACGGCATCGACCGCTGTGGTGGCTGCCAGCGCGGACCTGATGGTGGGCGATTCACCATCCGAAACTTCTGAGAAGGACCGCCTCCTTCTCCGCTGCTCTGCGGCGCGCTTCGCTTTCGCTCTGCCGCCGCCAACTCCTTGCCGGAGTCTTCCTGAACAATCGCAGCATCAATTATGTCGTTGAGGCTGCCGCGATTGAACATCGCCAGCTTGTCCTTCAGGAGCGGGTTAAGCCCCTGGTAAAAGTGGTCCCGCCGCTTCTCGTCCGTATCTGCGTGATACGACGCGTAGAGTGCGAGATCGTTGAACGCTCTGGAGTACTCCAGCGCGTTCCGGCTCCCTTGTTGCAGGTGTAGGAATTCCTGCGTCTTCCTCTTCATCAAACCGGGCGGTATATGATAGGCCCGGAAGGCCGTCCGAAACTCTGCCCAGGTCATCACTCGGTCGGTGGGTTGTGAAGCACAAAAGTTGGCCCACCACGCGCTCGCGGATCCTTGGAGCTGCTGGACCGCGAACTGAGTCTTGCGCTGCTCGCTGATTTGGAGCAGCCCGAACTTCATCTCTATGGCGCGGAGCCAGTTGTCCGCGTCAAGTGGTTCATCCGCCCTTGAGAATACAGGGGGATGAGTCGCCAGGAAGTCGGAGTAGGAGCTCTGTTGGCGCTCCTCGCGATCTTGACGTCTCTCTGGGCGAGACGTATTGGCGATGAGAGTCTGCAGCAACTCTGTGTGCTGCTGATGCGAGCCCGCCATTGCCGCGACAATGTCGGCCAATGTAACCGTTGGTAGTGGCGGTGGCGGGGTTTGCTGTTGCTGCTGCTGCTGCTGTCCCGAGGAGTCCTCGGGAGGTGGTTGGGAGGTCTCTCCCCCTTGGCTAGTACCTCCAACATCGGGGTTGGCACGAGTACGCGTCATTCTTAGCTGCCCTACTTGGCAACCGTAACCCCCTACTCGGAGTAAAATTCGACCTCCTGTGGGTCGTCCTCCTCCGGTACTTCTGCTGGTGGCTCTGGATCTACCACCTCTTCTCCCATTCCGGGTTCTCCCATTGCTGGAAGACCCAAGACCACCGGTATGCCTAACACCGGGGGCACGAGGTCCTGCAATGCATGCACCTCGTCCATAGCCTGGTTGTAGTCCTCTTCCCAGCCTTGTCCTTCCTCAATAGCGTCGTCCCGCTCTTGAGCAAGGTCCTCATTCTGCTGGGTTAGGGTCTGCACCAGCTCTTGCAACGCCGCAATGTCAACACGGCTCTTCTTCTTTGCCTTCTTCAGACGACGCAACTGATTGTGTTGTTCATTCAGTCGCTTGATCGTCGGAAGGAGCACATTGCGGAGTGCACTGTGAGCACTCTCAAAATGATCTCCACGGCTTGTGCTCTCCTTGAGCTTGGTGGCGAGATGCTCCGTATGAACAGCTTGGCTGTCCATCACAGCGTTTCCCGCCCTCATTTGGAGGCTGAGATTTGCCTCCGCGGGGTTGTACCTTGGGCAACTCGGGTTTGTTGCCTCTAGGTACCTCTCTTCCCACACATGCTGAGCTCGTCCCTCCACCGGAACGAGTGCGTATGGAGTTCCCTCCATAGCCTGTACGTGTAGTTGGCAGAAACGTGACATAGTGTCACGGGCTGCCACTTGCCACATCCCTTCCGGTTGTCTTCCTCTCACCGTGACGGTGAATGGCACCCAACCGGGTGGCGTAGGCCCTGCAGGAACCTCGACATGGATCGTCCACGTCTTGTTCCCCTCTTCGCCTTCTTCCTTGGCGAAGTATTGCGGCATCTGGTTGTACCCGAAATATTGGAGCATTAGCCACAATGCTCCCGGGTAGCCGCTACGGTCAGAGCAGTGGGAAACTACCCACCCGTTCTCCAACCGTTTATCTGCTGCCATCTGTAAAAATATATTTGAGAAATATCAAATATTTATTTAAACAGTAAACCATTAAGTTATAACATAAGATATGTCATTGAACCCTTAACACTTGGAAACATAGTTCAAATTTTTAAACAAATTTGACTGCTGATCTGCTGTTCCCATGACAGCCCTGACCAGTTTCCATATCAATCTGATTTAGGCCAGGTTAAAAGCAAAACCAGTCCTGGAGCTCAACATCAAAGTTAAAGTTAACTTCAATAGCTTTCCAGAAAGTATTTGGTTGGCCTAAGATCTGCTCTGGTTCAAAAGTTATGAGATGTCAAAGTTAACAGAATTTCTGGGAACAATTGGACAGCACCTCCCTGCCTTAGGTACTGATTTGATCCAAGAATTCCAGTTAATTCTGTTCCTAATCTGACAAAACTTTCTGTTACAAAGTTGTAACCCATCTCATAAGCTTCCCAGAACCACCTCATTTTCTATTTTTGGATTTTTATGCAGGAAGTTATGCTTAATTTACAGAGAGTCTACAGAGAGTCTTTGCTCCGTCCTGTTTTCTGGACAGTTTCAACTCTACTGCATTTTTCGAGTGGTTAAGGGATGAAACACCTCTGGAACTCAACAGAAAAGTTGTAAAGCTCCTCCAAAGCTTTCCAGAAATGTATCATACGACCCCAACCTCGAAAGAACTCAACCTCTAACCTCTGATTAACTTCAGCCTTGATTTAGCTGAAAACAGAGTGCTCTGTCCTTAACATCCTATAAGTTGAAAATTTATTAACTTTGAATATCCTGTTCAAGGGAAGGAGTTACATCAAGTTTTACTACTTTGGATCAAAACCTTCAAGTTTTTAAATGAAGTTGTTCATTTAGTTGGGTGTGACGTCGAGGCGTCACCAGATTATGTCGGTACTACGTCCTCACAAGGGAAAAACCTATACCGGATTTAGCCGGCTTCGTTAGTTCAGTGGCACTACTCGTCACTCGCACACGGATGCTACACGTCTACCGTTTCGTGGTAAGGCTACCTGCAGAAACTCAAACAATCATCAGACTCGGCTGCACACCGAGCCCGGAATCCATACAGTTTGTACACCCGGCCGTCATCACTCGCCCGGATGTTCTCAAGCCAAACACGCCTTGAGTTACGTGTTCACGTTTCAGACCACGTGACGGGGTCTCCCATGTTGCACCACGCACGCCAGGGACAGACGTTGCTCGAATACCCCAAACGACATGAAGAGTCGTAGAGGATATCAAAGCGGGTCGGGTTACCTGCCACCCGTGGGGCTCCACCCTTCAGCTTGTGCGCACTGGTGGACAGCGCTTACGTGCACCCCCCAAGACATGAACGTCCCGAGATGCACGATTTTCCGACATAACAAATAGGTTAATATGCCACTTTCTATATGCTAATAACATCCTTATACGGGCTACTAACTCGTTCCTCACTGGATTTTTGAAAAAGAAGACCTTTGTACTGTGTTAAACCTCAAGCGAGCTCTGATACCACGCTGACACGACCCCACTGGTCCTGTCGAGCCAGGATCACGCTGAGGGGTGCTGCGTTGCACAACACCGTATAACACACGTCAAAGGTACAAAGCGGAAGCGGAAGCTTTATTACATAAACGAGTTTATCAACATGTTTACATCAAAATAAGTTTAGTCCACACTCGCGGGCGTAGACTAAGCATCAAGTGCACGTTCAGCCCTCGAACGTGTCGTTGCTAGCACACACGCACACTAACTCTGCGGCGTGCACGACTCCCACTCGACGGGGTTCCCCTCCTGGGGTTCCGTCTCCTCTTCGGGAGTCCCTTCCTCATAGAACCCTGCAAAAGCTTCAAACACAAGCAGTGAGCACGAAGGCTCAGCAAGTCTGACCCGTCTCACCTAAACATGAAACTTCTACATGAGGGTGATGGGTTGCATGAGGTAAAAATCATTTGCAAGGACTCGCCTAATTAGTAGAACCTTACTTTCAAGTTTTAGCAGCAGGTTGTGGAGAACTTTACGCTAAGGCACATGAGAGAGCCGCAATCAAACAAGAAACGCATTTCTCTCATGTACTTTGCCCAAAGTTGAAAAGAACTTTAGTTAGCACTAAGCTACAACATATCATTAACAATCAATATCCAACTTTCAATCAGCAACATTTTAACATGTAACTAGCCTGTTCTTTCTACGTCACGGTACAGTGAACAAGTGGTACTCACTGACCGCGAGGGACGGCGATTATAATCGATTTACGCCTGCAGGGTTACCCGAACAACCCGTCACGTACGCCCGTACTCGATGTTGCCTACAACAACCATCACGGACGCCGTACGCGACTACCTTTCACCCGTTAGCCAAATATTGAACCGGTCCCATCGTCCCGAGCAAGAGGTCCCTGCACGCGCATCTCTGTGCCGCCAGCTGATTTACACCTCGAGCTCTCAACCTACCCTCTGAACGACGGGCAATGCCTCAATACCCAGCTACCCGAGTTACATCAGTTTCCCGGTTCCCATATAGCCGGTAGGTCTTCGGTACTGTTCTAGCTTGTTCAACAGGCCCGCACACGGCTCGGTCCTCAATCGACACAAGCGGAGCTACAGCACACAGGCCCCAAAGTCCTGCTGCCCTTACTCTCCGCTCGGTCTCATTTTCTTGCCATGTGTTTCATGTGCTATCTCTACCCGAGCAATGTGCCTCTAGCCTATTCTCGCGAGTAGTTCCAACTACTCGACTTGTACCGAATCCTACTCTATCCTAGCAATGCAGTGGCTAACGGGGTTTGCAATCCTAAACCCCAACCCATGGTTTTCTTGGCTATGCAGTGGGGTTTCCAAACAAGACTCTGATGCACAACATAAAGAAAACAAGTATGTGCTCAAAACAATAAAAATTTATAAAATGGTTAATGCAAACCGGGGCTTGCCTTGCTGCTCTTGGTCGTAGGCTAGCTGTTCCTCCGGAGTAACGAAGTCTAGGACTTCGGGTTCCTCCTCGACCTTAGCGACTACATGATAAGAACAATGTATGTATTAATTAAATGCTTTTGTATTAACTTTGAAGTTGTGAAGTCTATAACCTTTACTAGATAGACCTAATGACTGTGAAACTTTTACTGTGGCTTGGTTACAACCTAAACAGAGACTTGGTCAAGTTTTAGTTGCAGTAAAGCTCATTTGAGCCCTCCACAAATAATTATGTCCTTGACCTTAATTAAAGGCTTTTAGGGTGTTCTAGGTATTTTCATGAAACAAACTATGACTTTCTGAAAACTAGATTTTCAGAGGGTTCTAATGGAATTGGTCTCACTTAATTTGGAAGTCTCTAACTAAAGATATGAGCTAAACAATTTCAGAGAAAATTCTGAAAATGTTTCTGAACATTTTCTATTTTCTCTGGAACAGTTTTACTAATCACACCATTAGGTGGACTAAATGAGCTCAAATGGATCTGAAATTTTTATGGTAGCTCAATGATATTTTGGTGAACATCTCAGCAAAATTTCAGGATTTTCCGCCAAAGGATTCTCCAGTTAAAATTCCTAACAGTTTAAACTTTAAGGAATTAATTCTGGAGAATTAAGGAATCTCATGAAGTGACACTTGATTTTCTGGAAAGTACTCAAAGAGCTGAATCCAGCAAAATTTGGTTCACTCAATTTGGAGCTTTCTAGCCAAAGTTATAAGGATTTGAAGTTTGAAGGAAATCTGAAAATCGGGGAAAAGTTTAAACTCGCGCGTGGGCCCAGGAGACACGCGTCGCACGTCGAAGCGACAGCACACCGCGGCCCACAAGGCTTTTGCGCGCCAGCACACCCGATCCCGGCCGCAGCCGGATCCCGATTCAAAATATCGGCCGCTGACAGCTGGGGTCCACCCCCTTCTTCAACCTCGCGACACCCGCGCTCCGCCGCCGAGGGACCTCGCCGGAGAGCTCGCCGCCGGCTGCTGTACAGCTTCAAACTTCTTGATTCTGGCCGCCCCTGCCTACTTTTACTTGGGGAACATGATCCGAGGGTCAGCTGCTCATGACAACGGCCGGAGCATGGTCGGCGACGAGCCGCCATATCGGAACGACTTCGGCCATGACGGCTGACGCTCCTAGTACCTCAGCTACTTGGGAAATCGGTCGGGGAGCATCAGTGGACCTCAGAGAAGGTCGACATGAGCTCGAGGCAGCTCGGGGAAGGCCCGAAATAGGTCCTCACCGTGCGCCCGATACCCCCCGTGCGTTCCGCCATCAGTAGACCTTGAATTACGCCGGGCACAGAAGTCCTCCGGCCCAGAGTTGTGAAGGCAACTTGTGCGTCACCGTGTCTAGTTCGTGTGGGAGTGGCCTGAGGCCCTCTAATCCTTTCTAGAGCACGAATTAAACAGAATCGTACCCGAGGGTCGTTCTGCACACAGAAAGGGGAAAAGTGGAAATTCGCCGCCGGTGAGCAACCACTCGAGCTGTGGCTCGGGGATGAGCAGCACCGATCACTTGCGCGTCCAAGGGTGCCTTGGCTCGGGCGTGACAACGCCCAGGTTGGGCTGTCCACGAGAGCCCGAGGTGCGGCGGTTTCCAGTTCCGAGTTTGATCTTTCGGCACAGCCGATATCACTCGGTTTCAATCGATTTCTATCAATGGAAAGGATGGAGGATGGTTGCTAGTACCTTGCTGGGACCTTGGAATGGACAGAGGAAGCTGCGATCAGCTCGATCCAGCAGGAACTCGAGCGCCGGTGATGGCAGTGGAGAAATGGATCGTGCACGTCGGCAGCTCGGGGAATGGCGACTGAAGCACGCCGGGGAGGGAATAAATAGGCCGGTCGGCCGGTCTCCGGCTTGGGGCACGCAGCAGGAGCTGGCGCCGGCTGCCCCCTTCGGTGGCGCGCGCGCACAACAGCCGGGAACCGACTGAACTGTGGTTCAGTCGGTTTGCTTTGAGGCTGAGGCTGACATGTGGGTCCCACTCCTCTTTTAACCTCTGAAATTTATTCCTAACAGCTGTGGTAAACAGTGAACCCTATTCTACCCTTGGCAACTCAAATTATTCACCCAAGAGCCATTTGAATTGATCAAAGTTCAAATGAGGTTTGGTTTGAATGAATTTCAGCACAAGTGCAGTTTGAAATTCAAATAAAGTTTGAATTTCTCCCCCTTAGCTCATGTCAAGATCAACTCCAAATGGAGTGAAAATTGGTGTGTGAGCTCACAAAAATGTGCTGAGCAAGAATATGCCTTCCACTTTTAAATTCAGTGGGTGAAAACAGTTTGAATTTGAATATGTTTTCAAACTGCCCCTTTCCTATCTACACCCAAGATGACCTCAAAAATGTTTTGAATTTGGGTGAAACTTGGCATGGACATCCTTAGCAAAGTGTAGGAGTTTTCATATGTCCAGCCCATCTATATCACATGTGGGAAGTACCACTTTTGCAATGTGTGAGTTTGTTCCCTAATGAGCATGTTGATAATTGTTACTTGCTCTTTATTTGTGTTCATCATTTTTCCTCAAATGAGGTGTGTGGTGTGGTGATGAACACTGCAAATGAGTGTCAAAAACTGAGGCCCTTACATAAAAAATTGTT
Organism: Neostapfia colusana; assembly: GCA_030760725.1. NCBI lineage: Eukaryota > Viridiplantae > Streptophyta > Magnoliopsida > Poales > Poaceae > Neostapfia > Neostapfia colusana. The sequence continues at coordinate 92,361,030 of JASWHV010000007.1, read as the reverse complement.
GCAAATTTCATATCCTTTCCAGTGGTGTATCATACGACACTTAGAAATTTTTTACAGAATGTTATGGCCAATTTACAGAAACATCCAGATAAGGTTGCAGCTGTCCTGTTCTCTGAGCAGTTTACATTCAACTGGACATTCAACAAATTTGGTATCTGATTTTGCTCTTGAGTTCTACAGAAACGTTGTAGAGCACTTAAAAACCTTTCCTGAACTGTATCATACACCTCCATTGGGTCAAGCTACTCAGAGTTATGCTCTGTCAATGTCAAGCAAAAATTTCTGCCAGAACAGAGCACTCTGTTCCTTAGATCAAAAGAAGCCTAGTAAGTCTCTTCTTTGAAACTTAGTACAAACGAAGAGCTTAGTATATAATGTGTGCTTTCCAACATCCATTTTTAGTTTGAAAGTTAGTCATGAATGATTTCTTCATAGGAAAGAAGACTATCCAGTGTAGTACGGCGGCGATGCACCGTAAGACATATGACAGTACTACGTTGCTTCACCAAAGAAAAGCCTAACCGGATTACACCGGCATATACGTATTCTTAGGTGGCACTAAAATGGTCACTTGCAAACGTGTTCTACACGTACTAAGGTTTTCGTGGTTAGTACCTACATAAAACACACTCAATCATCAGGTTCGGCTGCACACCGAAGCCGGTATCCATACAGTTCATACACCCGGCCGTCATCACTCGCCCAGGTGTTCTCAAGCCAAACACGCCTTGAGCTACGTGTTCACATTACTGACCACATGACGGGGTCTCCCATACTTGCCCATAGCACACCAGGGAATGCCGTTGCTCGAATACCCCAAACGACATGAAGAGTCGTAGAGGGTACTAAAGCGGGTCGGGTTACCTGCCACCCGTGGGGCTCCACCCTTCAGCTTGTGCGCACTGGTGGACAGTGCTTACGTACACCCCCAAGACATAAACCGTCCTGAGATGCACGATTTTCCGACTTAACAATTAAGTTAGGTTGCCACCTTCATAATATGCTAATAGTAGTCCTTATGTTGGCCTAGTACCATTATCTCACCGTATCCTAAGTTTTTAACGTAATATGATGCTCAATCCATGTGCTATTCCCAACGCAGCTCTGATACCATGCTGTGAGGGCCCGCCGCCACGACAGAACGATGCCCCGAACATGACCTCGTTTGGTGGTGACGTGATATGCGACACCCAACAGCACACGGGTCGATGAATGACATCACATTACAGAAATCATTTGCGGAAGCGTACAAAAGTGTCTTACAAATACTTATCTCAAAATAAGCTACAGCGGAAGACTATCACTCTCACGACTCATTTCTAAACTAGCAACAAAGAAACGGTCCAGCCCGTGGACGTTTCTTTCTAGCAACATGAAGAACAATCTGCAGCGGCGAGGATGCTCTTGAGTAACCACTTGGAGGTTCCCGAGTCTCATCGGCATCCCTTCATAAGCATGAAGTCAAATACCTGCAAAACAACTCGGATAGCATCCGTGAGCATAATGCTCAGCAAGACTTAACCATCACCCTAAACATGAAACTCTATGTGAGGTTATGACCTAAAGTAGGATGGCATAATAATAAACTCGCCTAAAAGTGAATCCTTACTTTCAGTTATTATTTGCAGCATTTTTAAGTAACCTTGGGCATGCCACATCGGGAGTCCACAATCAAACAAGAAACGCTTTCCCCCGATGTAATTTGCTCACGGCACAAAAGAATCGAGTTGGCACTAGCTATTCCTTAAAAATACATCACAAAAGATAGTACAAACTTCAGCCAATATGATTAGTTCCCTTCTCATGCAAGTTCTTACTATGTCACGACTGTGAGAACAAATATGCTCGGTCCATCCCGCGAGCGACGGTGATTCAAATCAATAACACCCGGACTACACGAAACGTATGCCCGTACTTGACGTTGCCTACAGCAACCATCACTGACGTCTTACGTGGCAGCCTTTCCCCCGTTGAATCGATCAAGTCGCTCTGTACAGTAACCACTCTCATGATGCACCTGCCGACATGAGATGTCATGAGAAAGTTACCCACATATTGCACACCGGCCGTCCGCCTGAGGCGACCCGAAAAGGCCCAACGACAGCTTTCCGAGGTACATCGGTTTACTGGGTCGTATAATACCAGCATGAGTCCGGTACACAACTCAAACTTGTTCAACATGGCCACATATGGATCGGTCCTTGACCAACACGGACAGGTTTATAGCACCCAGGCCCCTATGTCCTGCTGCTCCTACAACCTTCCGGTCTCAACTTTAACTTGCTAAATTCATTTATGAACCAATCCCGTATGCCTCTGTTGTTTCTGAACATGCGAGTAGCATCGCACCACTCGACTTATACCGAACCATACTTAAGCATGGCAGTTCTACACGGTGAAACCTACCCAATACTCCATTGGTTCATTTGGTTATGCAAGAGGAGTATCAAACACTAGACCTAATGCACAATTCATATCTTAACCAAAAGTGAATACAAAATAAAAAATTGACAGTTTTTAAATGCAAACTGTAGCTTGTCTGTTTTGCAGGGTAGTCGTATATAATCAGTTAGTGATCTTGGTAGATCAACCCTTGATTCTCCAGAGTATGATCCACTTCGATGAATCGCTCCTTTGAATCCCCTTCGTCATGAATCCTAATGACATGTATATGCACAATTTTATAAGATGAAATGGAAAGAATTATAGAATGGATTTCTTAGGGACAGAGGTGGTGTGGAAAAGCCAAGAATTGCTTGGTTTGCCTCTGTCGTACAAGGAAAAAGAAATGAACTAAATTGTTCTTAGTGTTGTAGCTATACACTAACTACTTTCCCTAATGAACATAATAGATGAGCTGAAAAGAATTGGATGCAACTGAAGAACAAGAACTCCAATAGCCTCAAAACTTTTACAGCAGGTTCTGTACTACCTAGGGATTTAGCTTGACAAATTACAGGTAATGTGGAGTCAAATTGTGTTCTCTATAATTCTCACAATGTCTCTCATGTATTTCCACCTATACATAAGTATGGAGAATAAGAACAGGGAGTTCAAGGGCTCAACTTGAGATGATAATTTACATGTGAGTTCTTGGTCATATGAAAGTATTTTGGTCCAAAATTCAGCCCTTTTACTTGAGTAGTTCTTCCAGAATAATTCTTTAAGCATTTCTACTCACAAGATATAATTCTGAAGTAATGTGCATTTTCATGCCCAATTAAGTGAACTACAATTTCAAGTATGTCTTATAGAGCTTGCCTAAATTTTCCTATGATTTTTGGAGCTATGGATTGCCCAGAATAGATTTTACAAGTGGGAAACATTTTCTGAAATTGTTTCTGGACTCTTATGAACACAGCAGATTGTATTTAGCAAATTCCTACTCACATTATCTTCAAATGAGCTAAAATTTTCTAAAAGGTCAACAATATGCTAAAGAATATTCTGGTAAACTATGACGATTTTTGGATAACCCAAACTTCCTCAATAATTCTTTTTCAGAAAAACTTCAAAGAATTTTCCAGAATGCAATATTGACTTCCATACAAATTGGAGTTCATATTTGGATAGATCTCTGCAAAATGAATCCAACCCAATTGGTATCACTCAAATTGGAGGTTTCTACACAGAGATATGAACCAAAGTTGTAGCCATCTATGGAATAATTTTCCCTACTGAAAAGTCGGCTGGACCCACTGTTTAAATCCCAGCCAATAGGATTGAAGCCACACCGGGGTCACGGGTCTCCAGTGTGCCAGCACACCTGATCCGAGCCACACCCGATCACAGATTTAAACTTAAAAGGCGCTGACAGCCAGGCCCCACCCGTGCTTCTTCTATCTCCGGCTGCCTTCCCGCGCCCGCGCTTAGCTCGCCGGAGTAAACCGGTGCTCGCCGGATCGCCGCTGCCAGCCACCGCACGAGCTGAATCTCGCCGTTAGGGCATTATTGACATCGAGGAACACGGCTGTGGGGTTATCTAGGGCTGCCGGTGACCGGAGATGCCTCGGCGACGTGTGGCGGCCTCGGTTGAAGGTCGGCGCCGTCGCCCGAGGTTCCTAGCCCGCCAAAACCTCGACCAACTAGCTCTACAGCATCAGTGGGTGATCGCCAAGCTCGGCAAGGCCATGAATTAGCTTGGAAACGGCGGTAAATGGTTCGGCACCGTGCGCCCGATCGGTCCAGCCGTAATCACCCTTGGTAGAGCCCGGAATACGTCGCTCTGAGGTGTTTTCATGTGAAGGATTCTAAAGGAAACATGACGGCCGGCTAGTCTAGCTTCTATGTGCAAGATTTGATGACCTATGGATGATCAGAGAGGAGGAATTTGCAGAAATCGTACCGGACATTCGGTGTGAAGCCGCCGTAACAAAATCTTCAAATTGGCCGGCGATGATCCACGGTTTGCTCCAAGATTTGGAGGAGAGCAGCACCATAGTAGCGTGCTCCCATAGCCGTGATCGCATGGCCGTGAAAACCCCTGTGGAGGGCTGTCCACAAGCGCCCGGCCGTCGGCTCGAGCTTGGTCGCCACTGTGGAGGCTGTTCTCGTGCAAAGGAGGCCAGAGCTCAGTGGTTTCTAGGTCGGAGAGGTGGAGGCTGAGCTCGAGGTGTTGTTTAGCAGCTCGGGGAGGAGAGGAAACGAGTGTTCTGCTGGTTCCCGATTTCTCCCGAGGAGGCGGCGTCGTGAGGAGGTGCTGTGCGGTGTCTTCACGAGGAGGAGGAGGAGGCAAGTGAGCCTTTGCTCGGTCTGTGGGAAAGATCACGTCGATCGCACTAGTGGAACCGCCTCTGGTGCCAGTGCATGGGAGCAGGCAGCAGGGGGTGGCGCGGCAAGCTTCTCGGTGGCTCACAGTGAAAACAGCTCGTGGGGGTTGAAACAGAGTTAGCCTTATTGTGTAAGTTTTCCCATTTTCAGCCTATGACATGTGGGCTCCACCCAACATTCTCCCCAAAAGATCTCCTCAAGTCAATCTGCATCCATTCAAAGGTTTTAAATTTGAGAAGTGGGCTAGCATTTGAATTTCCCCAACTTCAGTTTGAATTTGCATAGCAAATTGAATTTGGATGGAATTTGAAAAATGCTTCTTTTCAATTCCTTTTTGAGCCCACCCTTAAAATGAAAAGTTTGTCATCCACTTTTTCCCAAATTTCCAACTCTAGGTCTGCATGGTTATTCAAAGTTTTGGCCACAATTTGTGTGAACTTTGAATTTCAAATCTGATTTTTAAACTTGCATGCAAAGAGTGTTTAAATCCTTATTGGTTCAACACTTTCAATTAAAGATGTGAACCTCATTTTGGATAATCATCCATGTATCACTTTGCAAGAAGAAAAGTTTTAGAAAGTCCCATTTTTCATGTCTTCGCCACACATATGAACTCAAACCTCGGTTTTATTCATATACATTTTTTGAACTTTTACAGAACGTCCGCGGGCTGGACTGTTTCTTTGTTGCTAAGTTAGAAATGAGTCATGAGAGTTATAGTCTTCCGCTGTAGCTTATTTTGATATAAGTATTTGTAAAAAACTCTTGTACGCTTCGGCAAATGATTATGTAATGTGATGTGTTTCCTCGACCCGTGAGCTGTTGGGTGCCGCATATCACGGCACCACCCAACGAGGTCCTGTCCGGGGCGTTGCTCGGTGGCGGTTCCCCGCAGCATGGTATCAGAGCTGCGTTCAGAATAGCGCATGGGTTGAGTATCATATTACGTTAAAAACTTAGGATACGGTGAGATAACGGTATTAGGCCCACATAAGGACTACTATATTAGCATATTATGAAGGTGGCAATCTAACCTATTTGCTATGTCGGAAAATCGTGCATCTCGGGACGTTTTATGTCTTGGGTGGTACACGTAAGCGCTGTCCACCTGTGCGCACAAGCTGAAGGGTGGAGCCCCACGGGTGGCAGGTAACCAGACCCGCTTTAGTATCCTCTACGACTCTTCATGTTGTTTGGGGTATTCGAGCAACGCCTTTCCCTGGCGTGCTTCGGGCAAGTATGGGAGACCCCGTCACATGGTCAGTAATGTGAGCATGTAGCTCAAGGCGTGTTTGGCTTGAGAACACCCATGCAAGTGATGACGGATGGGTGTATGAACTGTATTAGGACCGGGTTCGGTGTGCAGCCGAACCTGATGATTGAGTGTGTTTTATGTAGGTACTAACCACGAAAACCATAGTACATGTAGAAAACATTTGCGAGTGACTGATTTAGTGCCACCTAAGGATACGTATATGCCGGTGTAAGCCGGTTAGGTTTTTCTTTTGTGAGGCAACGTATTACTGTCATATGTCTTACGGTGCATCACCACCGTACTACACTTGATAGTCTTATTTCCTATGAAGAAATTATTCATGACTAACTTTCAAATTGAAAATGGATGTTGGAAAGCACATATTAGTTACTGAGCTCTTCATTTGAACTAAGTTTCAAAGAAGAGAATTGCTAGGCTTCTTTTGATCTCAAAAACAGAGTGCTCTGTTCTGGCAGAAATTTTTTCTGGACTTTGACAGAGCATAATTCTGTGTAGATTCACCCAATAAAGGTTTATGATATAGTTATGGAAAGGTTTTTATGTACTCTGCAACTTTTCTGTAGAATTCCAGAGCAAAATCAGACGCCAACTTGGTTTAATATCCAGATGAATGCAAACTGTTCAGAAAACAGAACTGCAACCTTCTCTGGATATTTCTGTAAATTAGCCATAACATTCTGTAGAAAAATCCCTAAGGGTCACATAATAAACCAATGGGAAGTTTATGAAATTTTCAACAATTTTGTAGTTCATAGTTATTTCAGAATTGTACTCCCTTTTTATGTACAACTGTGATGAAAACAGCCACATACAAAGGAGATGCTGGCAAATTTTATCCAAAAATTCTGTCAGCTTTGAAAAATCATAAGTTTTGATTCAGAAATGGTCTAGGGGCATATGAGTACACGTTGAAAATATACTGAAGTTACCTTTAACTTTGGTATTCAACTTGAGTTATGAAAATGCTGGTAACCGGATCAAAATCAGGGTTAAGTACAGAAAGGTCGGTTCTGGACAGAATAGGGGACTGATTATGTTGGCTTTAGGAAGATGTGTAAACATGAAATTTTGTTATGCTTTCATAATGTTTTAGCATGTTCATGTTTTACATGCTTTCACATACTTCTGAGATCAAGTTTTGACTCCCCTCAAAATTATTCTTTTGCAGTATGGTGCGTACTCATTATCCGAGTAGGGCTGAAGGTTCTCGCCGAGACGGTGATGACTCGACTCCACCACGGGCAGCGCCATCAACGGTATGGGCGGATGTCATGGCTCAGATGGTCGAGTCAAGTCAAGAGAACACAAGACTACTCCAATCCTTGGTACAACAGGGCTTACTCCAACGAACGCAACAGGTCGTTCCACCTCGGAACGCCTATCTGGACTTCTTGGCGACACAACCGCCAATTTTCATGGAAGCCAACGAACCAGTGGAAGCTGATCAGTATCTTTGAGTTATGGAGTCCAAGTTTGGAGTGTTTGAGTGTGACGAGTATCAGAAGACTTCGTTTGCAGCTCAACAGCTCCATGGAGCCGCCAGAAATTGGTGGTTCACTTATATCGCCACCGTTCTGGGTATTTTAGGCAAGAATGCCGGGAGAAGTTGTTGAACACCAGACAACCATCATCATCAGATGGTATGCCGCCACCTGCTCAAGTCAATACAACAGCATTGCAATCCGGGAGTGTGCAACATCTTGCTATTGAGGATGTCCCGTAGGGAGCACCAGTGTTAGCAGGCATGTTTACTCTAAAAGACGTGCCCATGCTCATACTTTTTGATTCCGGTGCAACCCACAATTTTATCAGCAAAACATGCGTGGATCAGCACCAATTATCCACCAATACTCCCACAACGAGTTATCTTATACGTTCACCGGGAGGAAATATCTCTGCTAATCAGATTGTGTTCCGGGCAGCTTTGTGCTTAGGAGGGAAAATTTACCCAACATTGCTGATTCTGTTGGATAGGCAGAAGATAGACATAATATTGGGGATGTCATGGTTAAATCGTCACGGTGCCGTTCTCAATATCAGTAACCGAACTGTCCAGATTGACTCGCCGATTCATGGACAGCACACGCTGTTTCTAGACAGCGAAGACCCAGATATGGTAGAGGCCTACCACACAGAAGCGCTTAAGCTTGTAGATATTCCGATGGTACATGATTATCCCGACGTATTTCCTGATGATTTACCTGGCATGCCGCCCGAACGGGACGTCGAGTTCAAGATTGAATTGGCACCGGGAACAACACCTATCTCACGAAGGCCTTACATGATGGCACCTAACGAGCTAGCGGGGTTGAAGGAGCAACTAAATGAACTCATGATCAAGGGTTTCATACGACCAAGTTCTTCACCTTTGGGTTGCTCTGCGCTGTTCGTTAAGAAGAAGGACGAAACACTGTGGCTATGTGTTGATTACCGTCCTCTAAATGCTGTCATGATAAAGAACAAGTATCCTTTGCCCTGCATCGACATCTTGTTCGATCAACTTGTGGGTGCAAAGGTATTTTCGAAGATGGACCTTCGGTCTGGATATCATCAAATCAAGATCCGACCGGAGGACATACCGAAGACAGCTTTCTCGACGAGATACGGACTCTATGAGTACCTCGTCATGTCATTTGGGTTAACCAACGCTCCGGCACACTTCATGTACTTTATGAATTCTGTGTTCATGCCGGAGTTAGACAAGTTCGTCGTGATATTCATCAACGACATATAGGTTTACTCCAAGTCAGAAGAAGAGCACGCTGAACATTTGCGTATCGTGCTACAACGGTTGAGGGAGCACCAATTATATGCCAAGTTCAGCAAGTGCGAGTTCTGGATTGTTCAAGTGCCTTTCCTAGGCCATATTATTTCAGCAGAGGGCATTGCCATGGACCCCAGCAAAATTGAACAAGTGCTGAAGTGGGAATCTCCCATGTCAGTCCACGAGGTCCAAAGTTTCCTAGGTTTAGTGGGGTATTATCAGAGGTTCATTCCGAGCTTCTCAAAAATTGCTAAACCAATGACGGAGCTGCCAAAGAAGGACACTAAATACATGTGGAATGCAGCATGTGAAGCTGCATTCAAGACTCTAGTGAAACATCTCACAACAGCTCCAGTTCTTGCTCAGCCGGACACGAGAAGCCATTTGATGTATATTGTGATGCATCAGGCATCGGTCTTGGCTGTGTTCTGATGCAAGAAGGGCGTGTAGTCGCCTATGGGTCTCGTCAACTGAAAAAACACGAGCAGCATTATCCAACTCACGATCTCGAGCTTGCCGCTGTGGTGTTGGTGTTAAAGATGTGGAGGCATTATCTGCTTGGTAATCTTGTCCACCTCTACACCGACCATAAAAGCCTGAAGTATATCTTCACACAGAAGGAGCTGAATAAGATACAACGGAGATGGTTGGAGCTCATAGAAGACTATGAAATTGAGATCCACTACCATCCGGGGAAAGCAAACGTGGTTGCTGACGCACTTAGTCGGAAAGCCCACATTCACAACTTGGCGATTGCTGAGTTGGAAGATGAAGAACCAAGTCTCTGTGTCATTCTGTATGGCGCGCTTTATAATCTTTGCTCATTCCAACAATCCGTGAAGAGATTGTTGAGGCTCAAAGAAGAGATAGGTATGTCTCACATACGGAGAAGACTAGACAACGGAGAGGTGAAATGTTTCCGGAAGGATGAGAACGGTACAATATGGTTCAACGACCGTATAGTGGTACCGCGTAATATGAAACTCCGGAAGAAGATCTTAGATGAAGCCCACCTGTCGAAGTTTTCCATTCATCCCAGCAGTAACAAGATGTACCAAGATTTGAAACAGAAATTTTGGTGGACGAGGATGAAGAGGGAAATCGCTAAATACGTATCTGAGTGTGATACGTGTAGACGGGTCAAGGCTGATGACATGCGGAAAGCCGGAACGCTACAACCTCTGAAGATACCGGCATGGAAATGGGAGGATGTATGGATTTCATCGTTGGATTACCACTCACATCCTGGAAGCATGACTCAATATGGGTGATAGTCGACTGGTTGACAAAACCAGCTCATTTCATATTGGTGAACACTCATTATCGAGCAAGGCAATATGCGGAGCTATATATCTCGAGGATTATATGCTCACATGGTGTCCCGAAGACCATCGTTTCAGATCGAGGTGCGCTGTTCGTTGCTCGATTTTGGGAGCAGCTGCAGGCCTCATTGGGCACCAAGCTGATTAGAAGCTCCGCATATCACCCTCAAACCGATGGGCAAACTGAGGGCGAACCAAGTGCTCGAAGATATGTTGAGAGCATGTGCCATCCACCACGGAAAGAATTGGGATGATCACTTACCGTTGGCAGAGTCATACAACAATGGGTATCAAGCGAGTATTAAAATGGCACCGTATGAAGCTCTCTACGGCCGGAAGTGCCGCACACCGCTGAATTGGTGTGAGTCCGGTGAAAGAGTTCTGTTTGGGGTTGATCTTGTCAACGAAGCCGAAGACCGAGTTTGGTTGATACAAGAGAACTTGAAGGCTGCACAATCCCGACAGAAGAGCTACGCTGATCAAAGGTGTAGGCCATTGCATTTTGATGTAGGAGAGCACATTTATCTTCGTGTATCTCCAATGAAGGGAATTCACCGGTTCGGTGTAAAAGGGAAACTCGCTCCCCGTTTTATACGTCCTTTTGCTATCACGGAGAAGTGCGGACCCATAGCCTACCAGCTGGAACTACCGTAAAGTCTTGCGGGTGTCCATGATGTATTTCATGTGTCACAGCTGCGGATGTGCCTCAAATTCACCGCTGCTGTACGCACCGAAGAACTCGACGAGTTGAAACCGGACCTTACCTACACTGAGCGACCGGTTCAGATTATGGATAAAAAGACCCGGGTAACCCGGAACCGGACGATCAAATTTTACAAGGTGCTGCGGAGTAATCATACCGCGGAAGAGGCGATGTGGGAAAGTGAAGATTACCTCCGCACCAACTATCCGGAACTTTTAGCTTTGTACAGTTTGTAAATTACCTCTCTCGTCTCGTTCTTCTTTTGTAATCTCGGGACGAGATTCTTTTAAGAGGGGAGGAATGTAAAAGTCCCAAAAATGTATATGAATAAAAACACAGTTTTGAATTCATATGTGTGGCAAAGGCATGAAAAATGGGACATGCTAAAACTTTCCTTCATGCAAAGTGATACATGGATGATCATCCAAAATGGTGCTCACATTTTTATTTGAAAGTGTTGAACCAATAAGGATTTAAATACCTCTTTGCATGAAAGTTTAAAAATCACATTTCAAACTTCAAAGTTCACACCAATTTTGGGCCAAAGCCCTATATCTTAGAAGTGTGGAAGTTTAGGGAGGTAAACTTTTCATTTTTAGGGTGGGCTCCAAAAAGGAGCTAAATAGAAGCATTTCGAAATTTCAACCCAATTCAAATTTGCTATGCAAATTCAAACTGAAATTGGGGAAATTCAAATGCTAGCCCACATTTAAACTTCAGAATTTTGGAATTTGGGAGGATTAACTTGAGATATTTTGGAGAGGAGAGAAGTAGGGGACCCAAATGTCATTGAGCTGCATTGTGCGTTGCACACTAAGAATTCTCTGTCTCAACACCAGCCAAGGGACTTCTCACCCGGGCGCCACCGAGGAGGCTGCTGCGCCACCTCCTTCTCGTTGCTCCGACACGCTGGCGATCGAGTAAAGGCCCCACCCCCTCGTGCCTCGGCGTGATCCACCCCTGCTCAGAACGAGCAAACAGCCTTTTGTTTCCTCCTCCTCACGAACAGAGCTCAGCTCTCGCTCCTGCCGTCTCTGTACACAACCAGGACGCTGGCAAAACTTGCGCCCTCTCCACCCCAAGCTGCTAGACAGCGCCACGAGCTCAGTTCTCACGTGCCCGACCCAGAAACTTGCAAGCTCCGAGCTCCTTTCCACGTGAACAACCTCACCCGCCGCGACCTATCTCAAACCGACGACCGGGTGCCCGTGGACAGCCATCTATGGTGGTTTTCAAGCCCGATCAAGCACGGCCATGGGAGCGTGCTGCTGTGGTGCTGCTCTCACCCAAAGCTTGGAGCAAACAGTGGAGCGTATCCGGTGAATTTGAAGTTTTTGCTCCGGCTGCTTCAACCCGAGCATCCGGTACGGGAATCCCGAATTCTCCACTTCTATTCGTTGTTACCGCATCAAACTTTGCACATAGAAGCTGGACTAGCCGGCGATCATATTTCCTCTAGCAACCCTAGCATGAAACCCCCTCGGGGCGGAGAATTCCAAGCTCTTCCGAGGGTGTTCTTCACGGAACTAATCAGTCGCACGGTGAAACCCCTTTGCCGCCATTCCCAAGCCAGTTCAAGGCCTTGCCGAGCTTTGTGATCACCCACTGGTGCTGTAGCTCGTTTTTGTTGCTTTTTTGGAGGGCTAGAACCCACAGACGACGATGCCGAACTCCAACCGAGGCCGCCGCACGTCGCCGGGGTGTTTCTGGTCACCGGCAGCTCGAACTGGTACCACAATCATGTTCCTCGGCCTCCATAACGCCCTAGCGGCGAGTCAGAGCTCGAGTGATGGCCGGACACGGCGAGCCGGCGAGGGGCGGCGTCGAGCCGGCGAGCTGGCTGGCGCGCGCGCGAAGGGGCGGCGGGAGGTAGAAGAAGGCCGTGGCTCCCGTCTGTCAGCGACTCGATTTTAAATCTGGGATCAGCTGTGGCTCATGGATTTCCTGTGGCGCCAAAACACCGTGGCCCGGTATGGCCCATTTCCTATTGGCTGGCGTTTAAACAGTGGGACCAACCGAATTTCAGTAAGGAAAATAATTCCAGAGATTGCTACAACTTTGGGAAATCATATCTTTGTGTAGGAACCTCCAAATTGAATGATTCAAATCGGGTTAGATTCCTTTTGCAAAGGTCTGTCTAAATATGAACTTAAATTTGTATGAAAGTCAATATTAAATTCTGGAAAATTCTTTGAAATTTTTCCGAAAAAGAATTATTGAGAGAGTTTGGTTTATATAAAAGCCCTCAAATTTGGCCAGAATATTGTTTTGCATATTGTGGACCTTCTAGCAAAATTTCAGCTCATTTGAAGATTATTTGAGTAGGAATTTGCTAAATACAAAATGCTGTGTTCATAAGAGTCCAGAAACATTTTCAGAACATGTTGCCCACTTGTAAAATCTATTCTGGCCAATCCATAGCTCCAAAAATCATAGGAAAATTTAGGCAAGCTCTCAGAGACATACTTGAAATCGTAGTTCACTAAATTGGGCATGAAAATGCACAGTACTCCAGAATTAATTCTTTTAAGTAGAAAGGCTTAAGGAATTATTCTGGGAGAACTACTCGAGTTAAAGGTCTGAATTTTGGACAAAATGACTTTCATGTGACCAGGAACTCACATGTAAATTATCAGCTCAATTTGGTCAGTAGAACTCCATGTTCTTGTTCTCCATACTTATGTATATGGGAAAATTACATAAGACATTGTAAGAATTATGGAGGACACCATTTGACTCCACGTTAGCTGCAATTTGGCAAGCTAAATCCCTAGGTAGTATAGAACCTTCTGCAAAATTTTTGAATCCATTGAAGTTCTTGTTCTTCAGTTGCATTCAAATCTTTTCAGCTCATCTTTTATAGTCATTAGGAAAGTTATTTAGTGTATAGCTAAAACTCTAAGACCAAGTGAGTTCATTCCTGTTTTATGCACAACAGAGGTAAACCAAGCCATTCTTGGATTTTCCACACAACCTCTGTTCCTAAGAAATAAAGTCTTAACTTCTTTTCATTGCATTATATAAAAATTGTGCATATGCATTTCAATAGGAACCACAACGATGGGGATTCGGAGGAGGGATTCATTGAAGTGGATCAGACTCCAGAGAATCAAGGGTTGATCAGAAGGGATCACTAACTGCTTATATATGACTACCCTGCAAAACAGGCAAGCTCCGGTTTGCATTTAACCGCTTTTAAGTTTTTATTTTGTATTCACTCTTTCGGTTAAGATATGAAACATGCATTATGTCTAGTTGTTTGATACTCCTCTTGTATGAGCAAATGAACCCATGGAGTATTGGGTAGGTGTCTTTCACCATGTAGAACTGCCATGCTTAAGTAAGGTTCGGTAGAAGACGAGTGGTGAGATGCTACTCGCATGATCAGGAACAACAGGGACATACGGGATTGGTTCAAAAATGAATTAGCAAGTTAAAGTTGAGACCGGAAGGTTGTAGGGGCAGCAGGACATAGGGGCCTGGGTGCTATAGACCTGTCCGTGTCGGTGAAGGACCGATCTGTATGCGGCCCTGTTCAACAAGTTTGAGTTGTGTACCGGACTCATGCTGGCTATATGGGACCCAGTAAACCGATGTACCTCGGGAAGCTTGCATTGAGACTTTTCTGTTCGCCTCAGGCGAGACGGCCGGTGTGCAGTATGTGGGTAACATTCTCATGACATCTCATGTCGGTAGATGCACCATGAGAGTGGCTACAGTACAGGGCGACTTGATCGATTCAACGCGGGTGAAACGGGGGAAAGACTGCCATGTACGTCGTCAGTGATGGTTGCTGTAGGCAACGTCGAGTACGGGCGTATGTGTCGTGTAGTCCGTGTGTTATTGATTCAAATCACCGTCGCTCACGGAAAAGGACCGAGCATACTTGTTCTCACAGTCGTGACGTACTAAGAACTTGCATGAGAAAGGAACTAATCATATTGGTTTTAAGTATACTATCTGTGTGATGTATCTTTGATGAATAGCTAGTGCAAACTCGATTCTTTTATGCCGTAAGCAAATTACATCGGGCGAAAGCGTTTCCTGTTTGATTGTGGACTCCCGATGTGGCGTGCCCAAGTTTACTTAAATTGCTGCGAATAATACCTGAATGTAAGGATTCACTTTTAGGCGAGTTTAATTATGCATTATGCCATCCTACTCTATGTTCATAACCTCATATAGAGTTTCATGCCTGTCACACCCGGTTTTTCCGAAGAACAACCAAGTGAATATCACATGTATGTCAGGATCATTTTCTCATACATGTGATGACAAATAGTGAAGCATCATTTATTACAAGCCAGGTGTCAAATATAAATAAGTCTTACATAGCCAATGTCTCGATGGACAATAATATGTTCATCACAAGTAAATAAACTAGCAGCGGAATATTATTCTTGTGGGCTCCATTACAGGCGTTGCCTGGGGGACTCCATGAACCTAGAAACCTTCTTCGGGTCCAAAGTCTTGATCATTATACACCACCTCATTATCTTGACCTGAGCAGCAATATAAACCAACAAATATGCAAGGTTGAGTACCGATGGTACTCAGCAAGTGTGGGAAAGTTATGTCATGCATGGCTAGAACAAGGAGAGGTTGAACTCATGGTTAAAGCACTACGTAATTAATACCTATCACCTTAGCTTATTAAGCACCTGCATTACTACACAGGTGAAATGGTCCCAAACTCCCCTCCCATCATCATAATCAAATAACCATAACATCATTTCCAATGTTAAGCTCCCCGCTTAACATCATCAACTTCCAAAGTCATCATCCTCTAATCATGAATAAGTCCAAGCCGCTCTTGACCGTGAGCACGGCTGTCATGACAGTTTTGACTCTGCAGAGTTTGCACCACTGTACCCACATGTAGTGATTTCATCCCTCGTTGTCGGGTGGACTAAAAGAACCTCCATTATGCCAGTGGCCACAACCACATTCACACTTCCCAGGTGTGTAGCCAGGAGATCACTACGAAGCCTTTACAAAGGGATTCCCGACGAGCTTGGGCCCACTGAGGTTTCACCCCTAACAGCATACAAGAGGCTCCAACCCCTCTGCAGTAGCCCCCTCTTGAGCCTTGCGGTTCATATGGTAGTCCAGCTGACACCTATTTCCCGCACCATCCAACTCACGCATACTACGCCGGGGATACACCTAATTAATTGACCAAGCTGCCCCATCTCAGCATGTGGTTGACACGGTAAAGCCAGGTTACATGCTCCATGAACCGGTCCTTAGGATCCAGGCAAGTACTAAACACAAACCCGAGTCTCGTGCACCCAGCACCAACCAAAACATCCAACTTGCCTTGATCCCTACCTCTACATAACTCAGAATATCTCATTCAAGAGTATGGTAAAATAAACTGATCATCTCATATCCCAAATATCCCATTCTAAGCATGGCTAAGCATAAGCATGTAAATAAATGACATGATAAAATAAATCCCAACCCAAGCTACAAGGAAACAAGATAATGCAATTCTAGGGAAACTTCCTAGCATGGGTTTAATATTTCACTTGACAATGCAAATAATTCTATCTACACATCCTAGCATAGGATCAAAGTGGTCAATGACACTTGCCTCCTTCCTGCTGCTCTTGAAATGGGTAGTCCTGATCTTGGAAAGGGAGAACTTGCTCTGGAGCAGGTTCTACATCATACCATCACAAATAGCAAAAGAAAAGCAACAATCCATAAGACATAGTTCACACTTCCACTTCATATAAACCACACATTCACATTCATGAAAGCCATTCACAAATTCTATGTGTTGTGATTACTCTATGTGTGTTGATTTTTGGCTTACATGCACTTTTAAACATTTGTATATGATTTCTACTTTTGTATTCATATTTATGCTTGCATACTATATATGAGTTTCCAATTTAAATAAATTCCTTATATTCAATTACTACTTCTTTTAGCTACCAAGTATGCATGAAAGGTATTTTCCTACTCCATATGTGTCTTCAGTCCTTCTACCAACCCTAAACTGAATTCTTTGGACTTTTGGAAACTTCATTTATCATTTTCTAGTCATTCATACCTAATTTGCTATATTTTCAGATTTATTTCTTATGCCTAAATGTGAACTTTATTATAAAAATAGTAAGACACCTCATCTAAACAGAATAGGTTTTGGGTCTAAAATATATAATAATATATTTTTAAACTTCTCCTCTGATGTAAACTATTTTACATTTATTTTACTAATTTTCAGAATTATTCTCTACTTAAAAATGTGTCCCTATAACCAATAAATGTGATTAATCAATTAAACAGATTCATTTTAGCCAAAAATCTCTTTTTATCTCACTCCAAGGTTTTCTAAGTACTGGGAAAGTTTTTAATTTGTCTTTGACAATATGTTTGTTCCACCTTTTAAATTTTAAATATTAGCCACATATTCAAATTCCTAACTTTAATATCAACTAGGGTTAAAAAGGTAAACTCACCCCACTACAGGGTCCATTATATTATTTTAAGAACTTCCAGGGTCTAGCTACACTTAACAGAGGGGTTTTTCCTAATTTTTATTAAGTCCAGGGGCTAAAACTGATTTTTAAATGAATTTACATGATTTTCTGAAGTTCCAGGGGCTAGATCAGAAGTTTCCGGGGCTAGCTCTTATTTTCCGAGAACCCCAGGGGGTAGCGCGTAAGAATCCCGGCCTTTATAACGCGGGGCTGACGTGGACCGTCCGATTTAAAACAGACGGCTGAGATTATAACATCGAACCGGTACGCGGGGATTTAAACTCTACCGTGCAATTTAAAATAGACGGCGCACAAGCGCACACGTCGCTCTGATCGAGCGCGGGGGGCGCTGCCCGGGGCACACGGTGGCGGGAGGCGGCGATCTCGCCGGAGAGTTTCGGATCTTCGTAAATTCTTCCTAGAACTGTGATTTTATGGCATAGATCGGTAGAGGGGAGGTCGGGGATCTCACCTCGAGGGTTTTCTTGAGCTCGGAGGTCCTGGAAAGCGATCGGCGACGAGGTCCGAGGTGAATTCACGGTGAGGCTCATCGGCGCTGTGTTTGAATCGCAAACCACCGAGTTTTCTGCACCTGCGAGGTTCCCGGGAGGCGGTGGATCAAGACCAGCGAGTTAGATCAGAATTCCCGAGCGTAGATCGAGCAGAATTCGCCGGAGAAGCTCGGGTTCTCACCGGAGAGAAAAACGGCGGATCGTGGGGAAAAACAGGACGATGCCGGGGTTTTTATAGATGGGGGAGGGCGGCGTGTTAGTTTAGATCGAGTAGGAGTCCTCCGGAACCAGAATTCGGGCGGAAATCCGGTCGGTTAAGATCGCGCGCGCGCAGGGAACAGTCCGGGTTTCGGACGATCGGGGGTTAGGGATGACTGGTGGGTCCCGCCTGTCTGCGAGAGGGGGCGCAGGCGCGCGGCTGCGGGCTGGCTCAGGAGTTGGGTGGGCCGGCTGGTGGGTTTCGGCCCACTGGCCGGGAAGATTTGTTTTATTCTTTTTCTTTTTGTTTTTCATTTCTGTTTTGAGTTTAATTTGAATTCCAGTTTGAATTTGAATTTTTGCAGCACATGCAACACGTCCAAAAAAATTTAAATTCCCCTCTTAAAAGGATTTTGGGGTGTTACAGCTCTACCCTCCTTAAAAGAAATCTCGTCCGCGAGATTGGTGGTTCTAAGAAAACAATTCCGGAAATTTTGCCTTAAGCTCATCTTCTCGCTCCCAGGTGGCTTCCTCTTCTGAGTGATGCTTCCACTGCACCTTGCACATCCGGATTCTTTTATTTCTTGTGAGGCGTTCCATTGTCTCCAAAATCTTGAATGGTTGCTCGGCATAAGACAGATCCTCAGCTACGTCAACCTCATTCATGGGTAACACCTCTTCAGGCGTTCTCAGACATTTCTTGAGCCGTGACACATGGAATACATCGTGTACATCCGAAAGGCGAGCCGGTAACTCTAGTTGATACGCCACTTCGCCTTTCCTCTCCAGAACTTGAAAGGGTCCGATGTATCGAGGTGACAACTTCCCTTTCACCTTGAACCGACAAAGTCCTCGGATAGGAGACACCTTGAGATAGACATAGTCTCCCACGTTGAAAACGAGCTCTCTTCTCCGTACATCGGCATAGCTCTTTTGCCGTGTCTGTGCTATCCTCAAGTTGTTGCGAATTTCCCTCACTTTCGCCTCGGCTTCTTGTAGTACATCGGGACCAAACACTTTACTTTCCCCTGTTTGGTTCCAAAATAGGGGAGTTCTGCACTTCCTCCCATACAAAGCTTCAAACGGTGACACCTTCATACTAGCCTGATAGCTGTTGTTATAATAAAACTCCGCATACGGTAAGTTCTTGTCCCAACTCCGGTTGTTTTTTAGTGCACACGCCCTCAGCATATCTTCAAGAGTCTGACTGGTTCTTTCCGTCTGCCTGTCAGTTTGGGGATGATAGGCAGAGCTAAAATTCAGGTGGGTTCCCATTGCAACTTCTGCCAGAACCTTGAGGTGAATTGTGTCCCTCGATCCGACACTATCTTCTTTGGCACCCCATGGTAACACATGATCCTTGACATGTACAACTCCGCCAATTTGGATCCGTTGTAGCTTTCTTTCATGGGGATGAAATGAGCAACCTTGGTTAGCCTGTCGATGATGACCCATATCGAATCATATCCTGATTGGGTCCTAGGCAGTCCCACTATGAAATCCATACCGATTTCTTCCTATTTCCATTCAGGCACTTTGAGTGGTTCCAATAATCCCGCGGGTCGTTGATGTTCTGCTTTCACCAACTGGCATGTGTCACAGAGGGCAACATGCTCCGCGACATCTGGCTTCATGCCATTCCACCAATACCTGCTCTTGAGGTCTTGGTACATTTTCGTACTCCCAGGATGTTTGAATAGTCAGAATCGTGAGCCTCCTTCAAAATCAATTCACGGATCTTCTTTACTTCTGGCACACAGATTCTTTTCCCGTGCCACACCGTTCCTTGTTCATCCTCTCTGAAACCAGGGGCTTTATTTTCCTTGATGAGTTGCCTGATTTCTTGTATCTTCTCGTCATTCTTTTGACCCTCGCGTATGTCTTGCTCTAGTGTGGAGTCCACTTCCATGACGATGGTTTCACCACTATTCACCAGGCATAGATTGAGTCTTATAACATCGTCGTTCAATTCCGCAGGCATGTCCTTCAAGCTCAACCTATTGACTTGCACTTTCCGGCTTAAAGCATCTGCCACGATGTTTGCTTTCCCAGGATGATAGTTGATGCCCACATCAAAGTCATTGATTAGCTCTAACCATCTCCTTTGTCTGAGGTTGAGATCTGGCTGTGTGAAAATGTACTTTAAACTCTTATGATCCGTATATATCTCTGTCCTCTTCCCCATCAAATCGTGCCGCCAAATTTTCAACGCGTGTACCACTGCGGCTAGTTCTAGGTCATGTGTAGGATAGTTCTTCTCGTGCTTCCGGAGCTGCCAGGATGCATAAGCCACGACACGCCCTTCTTGCATGAGAACACATCCCAACCCGTTTCCAGAGGCATCACAGTACACCGTAAAGTTCTTCTGCCTATCTGGCATAACTAGCACTAGGGCTGTTGTCAATCTTTTCTTTAACTCCTGAAAACCCGTCTCGCACTGCGGCATCCATGTGAATGTGATTCCCTTCTCCAAAAGTTTGGTGAGGGGTCTCGAGATCTTGGAGAGTCCCTCAATAAACTGTCGATAGTATCCAGCCAATCCCAAGAAGCTTCGAACTTCCCCGACATTTTCAGGGGTCTTCCACTTCTGTATATCCTCAATTTTGGCGGGATCCACGGAGATTCCTCCCTCCGAGATTATATGTCCTAAGAAGGGAACTCTCTTCAGCCAAAACTCACACTTGCTGAACTTGGCATATAGTTGGTGTTCTCTCAGCCTCTGCAACACCAACCCTAGATGTTTTTCATGTTCTTCTTCATCTTTGGAGAAGACGAGAATGTCATCTATCAAAACCACCACAAATTTGTCCATATATTCCATGAATACCTTGTTCATGAGATACATGAAGTACGCCGGGGCATTAGTTAGCCCAAAAGGCATGACAGTGTATTCATGCAGTCCGTACCGAGATACGAAAGTTGTCTTGGGAATATCAGATTGCCTTATCTTAAGTTGGTGGTATCCCGACCTGAGATCAATTTTCGAGAACACACAAGCTCCCTTCAACTGATCAAACAAGTCTTCAATGCGGGGTAATGGGTACTTATTCTTGATGGTTACCTCATTCAAGGCATGGTAGTCCACGCATAACCTTTGGGTTCCGTCCTTTTTGGGCACAAATATGACTGTAGCTCCCCAAGGTGAGGAACTAGGACGAATATACCCCTTCTCCGTCAATTCTCTCAAATGATCCTTGAGTTCTCCCAGCTGTTTGGAGTCCATCCGATAAGGTCTCTTGTATATCGGGGTTGTTCCAGGCACTAGCTCAATTGCGAATTCCACTTCACGATCAGGAGGCATACCAGGCAACTCCTCCGGAAAAACATCTGGATATTCCCTGATAGCCCTGATCTCCTCCACTTTCACCTCAACTTGATTTAATTTAACGTCCCTCCTATGCTCTTGTATTGTTATAATCTTTACTTTCGTGCCACTAGGGTGCGTTAGTTCCACCGTTCTGGTCGAACAATGGATGATTCTCTTATGTTTGGTCAACCATTCCATGCCCAAAATAATATCGATCCCTTGGGAATCTATCACTATGAGGTTGGCAGTAAATACTACCCCATTCATGTCTAGATTAACCTTGGGACACACTGTCTTGTCCTTATTTCTCCACCTGGAGAGTTTACTGCTAGCATTTGGTTCATTTGTGTTGTTGCTAGGTCATGCTTCTTAACAAACCCTTGAGCAATGAACGAGTGGGTAGCACCAGAATCAAACAGCAGGGTTGCAATGTGTAAATTGGCAGGAAACTTACCAACTACCACGTCGGGTGCCTCTTCGCTTCCTCCATGGTGACGTGGTTCACCCGTCCTCTCATTACATTCTGCTGTTGTGGCTGCATTGGCTTCTTCTTTGGGCACTTATGGGCGTAGTGCCCCACTTCACCACAGTTGAAACATTGCACCCCAACCTTAGGTGCCTGGCCTTTCTTGTCTTGGGGTTGGTTTGGGGGGTCCTTGCACTGCTGGTCGAGGTTGATATGTAGGGCGAGGCTGCTGTACGAACTGACGTTGTGGCTGCATTGGTGCTGCCGGAGGCCTGTAGTTCGGGTTGTACCCTCTTAATGCTGAGTAGGGTACCGCAGCACGGTTCGTCTGCCCTGCGGGTTGCTGCATCAGACGTGGGCAGGTGTTGCTCCCGGAGGCTTGGTGTGAACACCCGACCTTCCTCTTGTTTTCATTTTCCAAGGCCTTCAGCTTCCTTTCTACCACAAATGCTCTGTCCACCATCTTTTGGAAGCTTTCATACTCGTTGGAGGACATTGCACACTGCATTTCTGCGGTAAGTCCTTCCACGAAACAATCCTGTTTCTGTTCATCAGTCTCTATATCCCGTGGAGCATAACGGGAGAGTTGAGTAAATTTAGTGAGGTACTCCCTCACAGTCATGTTTCCTTGCTGCAACCCCAAGAACTCCTTCCTCTTGTTTTTGAGTTCACCCCTTGGTATGTAATGGTTGCGGAAGCTACGCTTGAACTCTTCCCAAGTGATGTTCTCAGGGTCATGATGGGCGGCCACGTAGGCGGTCCACCAATCAGCAGCAGGTCCATGCAATTGATGAGAGGCAAACAGCACCCTCTCATACCCTTGGCACTGTATGATCCTCATCTTGCTCTCAATGGTCTTTAGCCAATCATCTGCCTCCAGAGGTTCAGCAGCACTTGCAAACTTTGGAGGTTGAGTTCCTAGAAACTCACTCAACCTTGGTTGGCGTGGTGCAGCTTGTGGAGGTGGAACTTGATGCAAGTTGGCCACCACTTGAGTCAGGTTCTGGATGAGCTGATTTTGATTCTCAAGCATTTGGTGGATGGGATCAACTCCTTCACGGCGACCACCCCTGTCTTGGCCTCCTGAAAGATGAGGGTTGCAGGCCTCATCGATGTTGGTGGCGGGGTTGGCAGCGCGACCTCTTCCTCTTCCGGCCATCTAGCATGATCAACCAAATGTTAATTTAAAGTATTACGTATTATCTCACTACTTTCACTTGTTTGTACTTTGAAGTGTTGAAGCTTTGTTATACTTTTCTGAGGGTTCATATCTCATACAAAAATAAATGCACTATTATTTCATGTGGGTTCACACACCAAAGCAAAACAATCTGAAGACGAGGCTGTGGACAATGTAAAGGTCCCAAAATTATGAATACAAAGAAACACTTGTTTGCAAAGTCTTGTTTCATGTGTATGAAATTTGGGACTTGTTAAAACTTTTTCCCACATGTGATAACACACATGAGGGCTTTCTTCACACAAGTCAAATGTTCATTTGAGAACTTGGGACCCTAGAGGGGTCTAAAACAAGGATGGGAAGTTCCCATATGTGTGAGGAAGCAAAAATCAGATTTGGAACAATTTGTTCAAACAAAAATTCAAATGAGAACAACACAATGGGATTCAAAACTGTTGTGCTACAAAGCTCATTTGCAGCAGCAAAAATAAAAATCAGATTTCATATTTGAATTCCTTGGGTCCAAATTAGGGGGTGTGCAAAGTTTCATGGTTTATGAAAATAGTGTGTAACCCATTTTGCAAAATGGACTTTAAAAGACAAAGAATTCAAATGCATATTTGAATTTGGATGAAACTTGCCCAATTATCCAAATGCATACCAGATTTGAATTCCCACAATTGAATTCACTCAACATTCAAACTTGGGAGATATTTGGAGAGGGGATAAGGAGGACTGATCAGTGGGTCCCACATGTCATTGGGAGCACTGAAATTGCAAAAGATCTGAAGTCCACAGTCTCTGTTTTGCTTACTCCCCACGTGAAGCAATCGGCAGAGCCGACAGCGGCGCTCACCGCCTCGGGCGACCGCCTCCCCGCGGGAACCGCCTCACCCAGGGCTTTATTACCCCCTGTCGGGCTCCTTTTCCCTCTCATCGCCGAAGCCCCGAACCCTCTGCCTGTTCTTCCACCACGCGCAAGAAAAATCAACCGAGTGCTGCCGCCGAGCTCTCGGTCGATCGACTACCACCTAGCGCTTGCGCCAGCCGCAGCTGAGCAACAAAACTGCACCGCAAAACACCCCACCACACCCTTGAGCCATCCCTGAGCGGGTTCGCGCTCTCTGCACGGAGAACGGCGAGTTTCAACGGCAGCCGCCATAGAACCGAGAGCAAGTGCTCTCGTGGGCAGCTTCAACCGCGGCTTGTTACGACCGAGCTAGGCCATCTTTGGGCGCGCGTGACGTCCAGGCAACTCACCCCTGAAGCTCAGGATCAACCGTGGATCGTCGGCAGGGAATTTCGAGAATTTCCCCCGGTCGGTGCAAACCAACCTTCCGGTACGTTTCCGAGAAATTCCCAGTTGATTATGGTCTAGATAGCCCGAAACTTCGCACACGAGGGCTAGACGTAAGGACGCACCGGTTTGCTTTTGAAACCCCGCATGAAACACACTGTGCACGACGTATTTCTAGTCTTTACGACGGCGACTATGGCGGAAAGGTTCGGGTGCTCGGTGAACCCTAATTTAGAACCGTTTCTGAGCCATTGTATTCCCATGTCGATGTTCCTTAGCGTCCGCCGGTGCTCTAGAGCTTGGAAACTGAAGCCTAGAAGGCTTAGGGCGCTGGGGCGACGTCGCCGGACTTCGTCCGAACCGTTGCGCCGTCGCGGGCTAGTTTGGGGGCCCTACCGGCTCAAGAAAACCCCATCAGCGTGTTCCTCGCGTTGAGTTAGGGGCTGGCGGCGAGTTTCATCGACAGAGGTGGCCGGACGACTGATTCCAGAGCTTCTCCGGCGAGCCCGGCGGCGGGATCGCGCGGGAGCGGGAGGTGGAAGACGACCCCCCCTGGGCCCGCGTGTCAGCGACTCGGGGAAAACGGGCCGGATACTCTGTGGCGCGGGATCAATTGTGACAGCGCGGGAAATGACCCTGTGACCCCGTGTGGCACTCCCTCAGCAGCTGACACGTGCCCCGTGGCCCACAGTCAGGTTTAAACATTTCCCGGATTTATTCAAATCCCAGATTTTTCCCCAAACTTTAGAAGAGCATAGCTTTTGCTAGGAATCTCCAAATTTAGTGATTCAAATTGGGTTAGATTCAGATTGACAAACTCTATCCAATTATGCAACCCAATTTGTATGAAAGTCTTTATTTAATTCTGGAAAATTCTTTAAAACTTTTCAGCAAAGGAATTTTTGAGAGAGTTTGGTTTATCGAAAAATCCTCAAATTTTGCCAGAATAATCTTTAGGGTGTTATTAGACTCCTGTAAAAGTTTCAGCTCATTTGGAGTTGAATTTATCAGGGTAATTCAGATTGTAAATTCCTGTATTCAAATGAATACAGAAAACATTTTCAGAGAATTTCCAAAACTTGTAAATTCAGTTTTGGGCCATTATTAGCTCCAAAAATCCTAGGAAAATTCATGTGGACTCTATGAACTATAATTGAAATTGTGGTTCACTGAGTTTGACATGAACATGGGTGTTACCTCAGAATTAATTCATCTTTTATTAAACACTTAGAGAATTATTCTGAATAAACCACTCCATGAAACGTGCTAAATTTTGGTCCAGAGGACTTTCTTGTGACAAGGAACTCACATGAAAATTCTCAGCTCCATTAAAGCTCTGGATCACCACTGTCATGTGTAATCTCTTAAGGTGATCAACACTTAAGTGGGAAAAGCACTTAACATTTGATCTTAGTGTTTAAGCCCAACCCAAACCACTAGCACCAGTGTCATTTTAAATTCTTAAACAAAGTTCCTGTTTTAAAACTGTCATTAAATCTTATGAGCAAAAGCTTTTCAATTAAATACATATGCATGATCATATCGTGTAGCATATACGTGAAGAAGGTGACAAGGACTTGAAGGGAAGATCAAGGAGGGAGGAAAACAAGTGATCAAGCTCCAAGTGATCATCACTAACTGATTGTAACAGTAGTAACCTGCAAAACAGGCAAGCCCCGGTTTGCATTTGTACCGTTTTATAAAGCTTTTTCATTTGTAGAGATCATAGCTTTGCATCGTTGATTGCATTACGTCTAGATGATATTGAAAACCCCACTTGCATGACCAGAAACACCTAAGAGTGAAAGGGTAGAATAGCAACTCCTCGAGGGAATTTGGCTACGCTAATGTTAGTAGGAAAGGTCCGGTAGAAGACGAGTAGTTGGAATCTACTCGCGAGTTTAGGGCTGGTTTACTCGGGACGGGTCCAAATTAGAAAAGATGAGGAAAGTTCACACTTAAGAAATGGATACCGGGCAGGGAGGTTTAGATGCAGCAGGTTGCAGGCCGTGCGTGCATAGCCCTGCCTGTGTCGGTTAAGGCCCATCCGTGCTTGGCCCTGTTGGACAAGTTTGAGTTGTGTACCGGGCGCATACTGGCTATATGGGACCCAGAAAACCGATGTACCTTGGGAGATCCATAGTGGAACTTTTCCAACTGCCTTAGGCTTTTGGCGTCAGGGTAGCAGGAGGTACCTCGCTCAAGAACATACCACTGCGGGTATGTACCTTGAGGGAGCTTGCATACTCGGGGCAGTTGGACTGCGTCCAATGTGGAAGATCTTGGGAAAGGTGGCCGCGTACAACGTCAGTCGAGGTTGCTGCCGGCAACTCGGAGTACGGGTGTACGTGTCGTGTTGTACGGGCGTGTACTGATTCGAATCACCGTCGCTCGCGGTTATATGAGCATACTTGCCCACTGCGTCTTGACGTAGTAAGAACTGAACTGGTTATTCTTTTGAACTTGATAAGGCTGTGCTATAACTTGTATTGCAACCATGATTGAATTAGAGATAGGCTCATTAAACTTTACTTCACTTTGCGCAAGGAGCATCGCAACAAAGCGTTTCTTGTTTGATTGTGGAGTTGCGATGCTTTTCGGCTCAAGGTCTGCACAATGAGCCTTAAAAATATGAAAGTTAAGGATCAACTTTTGGCGAGTCCTTTATGCAAATTTAGCCAACCCATTTGAGACCATCGTGCATGTAGAGTTTCTTGTTTAGGAGAGACGGGTCAGACTTTCTGAGCCTATGTGCTCACGCTTGCTATATAAGTGGTTTTGCAGGTTAACAACGATGCTGAAAAGAAGGTTGTCCGGTGAGACTCGGGGACTCCCGAGTCAGGTAACACATGGAGAACCCAGCCGCTGCTGCTTGTCTTCGTGTTGCTAGCGAGAGGAGTCCGCGGGCTGGACTTTATCTCGAGTGCTCTTAGTTATTCGATGTGAGTTGATATAGACTTCCGCTGTAGTTACTTGATGTAAAGTATTTACAAAGCAAAACTTGTAAGCTTCTGCTATTGTTTTATGTAATACATTATTCCTCATATGTGTGCTGTTGGGTGCCGCACAACACGGCACCACCCAATGCGATTCCCGGGCGAGTGGCCTGTCTCAGCTGAGCGGGTCGCGTCAGCGTGGTATCAGAGCCGCATTGGTAATAGCACACGGAATAAGGAAGGTATTACGACAAAAATTTAGGTTACGGTGAGGATACGGTACTAGGCCCACATAAGGATTACTACTAGCTGAATATGAAGGTGGCAACCTAACTTATTTGTTATGTCGGAAAATCGTGCATCTCGGGACGCTTCATGTCTTGGGGGGTGCACGTAAGCGCTGTCCACCAGTGTGCACAAGCTGAAGGGTGGAGCCCCACGGGTGGCAGGTAACCCGATCCGCTTTAGTATCCTCTACGACTCCTCATGTCGTTTGGGGTGCTCGAGCAACGTCTGTCCCAGGCGTGCGTGGTGCAATTTGGGAAACCCCGTCACGTGGTTAGTAACGTGAACACGTAGCTCAAGGCGTGTTTGGCTTGAGAACACCTGTGCGAGTGATGACGGACAGGTGTAAGAACTATATGGATACCGGGTTC
Source organism: Neostapfia colusana (assembly GCA_030760725.1). Taxonomy (NCBI): domain Eukaryota; kingdom Viridiplantae; phylum Streptophyta; class Magnoliopsida; order Poales; family Poaceae; genus Neostapfia; species Neostapfia colusana. Next base: position 92,333,152 of record JASWHV010000007.1, on the reverse strand, counting down.
TGTGTGCAGCCGGACCTGACGATTGAGTGTGACTTGTGCAGGGTTAACCACGAAATCGTAGTACGAATAGTACACGTTTGCGAGTGATCATTTTAGTGCCACCTAAGATACGTTTATGCCGGTATAATCCGGTTAAGGTATTCTTTTGGTGAGGCTACGTAGTACCGACATGCTTCTTACGGTGCGTCGACACCGTACTAAACTTAATAACCCATTTCCTTCGAAGAAATGACTCATGAACTAACTTTCAAATAAAAATGGAAGTTTGAAACAAATATTAGTTACTGAACTCTTATTTTGAGCTAAGATTCAAATGAGAGGAAGATTAGACTTCAAAGATTTCAAAAACAGAGTGCTCTGTTTTCAGCAGAAATTTGTGTTGGAATTTAACAGAGCATAACTCTGAGTAGCTTGACCCAATTAAGGTGTATGGTACAGTTATGGAAAGGTCTTCAAGTGATTTACAACTTATTTGTAGAGCTCCAGAGCAAAATCACACGCTAAATGGGTAGAAAGTTCAGAGTAAGGTAAACTGTCCAGAACCAGGACAGCAACAAAAACCTCTCTGGACCTTTCTGTTTTTAAGCCATAACTTTCTGTAGAGAAACTCTTAAGAAGCCTATGGTACACCATTGGAAATGTTATGAAATGTGCAACATTGTTGTAGTTCAAAGTTTGTTCAGGTTCTTATTGTATTTACATATCCAACTGTGATAAAATCAGCCACGTACAAAGGAGGTGCTGGCAAATTTTATCCAGGAATTCTGTCAAACTTGAAGAATCATAACTTTTAATCCGGAGACGATCTGGAGGCATATGAGTACTCGTTGGAAAGATACTGAAGTTAACTTTGACTTTGGTATTCAACGGGAGTTATCAAAATGCTCTTAACTAGATCAAAATCTGGAGATAGTGCATAAAGGTCTGTCCTGTACAGATAGGCTGGATAGCTATGCCCACTAAGGAATTGTGTAAACATGGATTTTGTTACTGCTTTCATAAAGTTTTGACATATTCATGTTTTCATTAGTCTCACATACTGCTGAGTTCTTGTTTAACTCTTCGCAACTACATTTTTGCAGTATGGTTCGTAACCGCTCTAGGAGTAGGGCTGGAAGTTCTCTTTGAGGTGGTGATGCTTCTATCCCACCATCGGAACCACCATCCACGGGATGGATGGATCTTATGACTCGAGTCGTCAAGTCTAACCAAGAGAACGCTAGGCTACTCCATGAAGCAACGCAAGAACACACACGCTTACTACAAGCTTTGGTACAGCAAGGCGTACTCCAGAACATGCAACAAGTCGTTCCGTCTCGGGACGCTTATCTGGACTTCTTGGCGACTCAACCGCCAATTTTTACTGAAGCCACTGAACCTGTGGAAGCAGATCAATGGCTTCGTGTCATGGAGTCCAAATTTGGAGTATTCAAGTGTGATGAATACCAGAAAACAAAGTTTGCCGCTCAACAACTCCATGCAGCCGCCGGAAACTGGTGGGTGGATCATATTGCCACCATTCCGGAGGGCCATCAAGTGACATGGAGAGAGTTTTGTGAAGCCTTTCGTACTCGTTACATACCATTAGGTATTGTCAAGGCAAAGCGGGAGGAATTTTTGGGCTTGAAGCAAGGGGACATGAGTGTCCTCGAGTATGTCAGGCGATTTAATCTTTTAGCCCAATATGCTCCCGAGTATGTGGCGAAAGAAAAGGCACGGTGTGACCTATTCTTCCATGGCCTGAGTGCCATACTACGGGAAAAGCTGGCCGTACACGATAACGGCAGTTACACCGACATGGTCGATGCGGCTTTCATTCAAGAGAAGCCGACACTTGAGTGGCAAGCAGAGAAGAGAAAGATGAGTGAGATCGAGCAGGCTAGCACAAGTTATGTGCCTCAAAAGTACCGTTTTGTGTATCAAACGCTACCCGGTGAAAGATGGAGGCCACCTGTACGATCAACTCCTCAGAGATTGATTGCTGGTCAAGTTTTACAGCTTGCACCACCTCCACTGCCGCAGCATCAGACGGTGGTTTGTGCTCCATCCCTGCAGCTATATGTACCTAGCAGTCCACCGCAAGTCAATGAAGAACCGGAGAGGCATCCGTGTCTTACTTGTGGGCGTAAGGGCCATTATGCTAGGCAATGTCCGGAGGGAACTCGAGGCTACGGGTCGTCATATTTACAACAATACGACCCGTACCTTAATCTGCAGATAGGAGGGCAGATAAGGGGCAATATTCACTATACTGTGATTGATGATGTTACGGAAGGAGAAGCCGCTTTAGCAGGGATGTTTTCTCTGAATCAGCTACCGGTTTTAGTTCGCTTTGATTCCGGTGCCACACACAACTTCATTAGCCAATCTTTTGTGGCTCAACATCAGCTCCAAACCGTTAATACAAAGAGGCAATACCTCATATCTTCGCCCGGGGGCAGCAGTACCGCAAGCGAGGTTGTCTCCCGAGCACCTCTTTGTTTGGGGGGTAACATATACCCTACGACTCTCATTATCCTTGAGGGTCTGAAGATCGACATCATTTTGGGGATGTCGTGGTTGAATTACCACAGAGCGGTTCTTAACATTAGCTCTAGGACCGTAGAGCTCAACTCCCCACAGCACGGTCTTCACATATTAATTCTGGGCGCCAGACGGCAGCAGATTGCCACAGTGAACCACATGGAAGCGGTCAAGATAGAGGACATTCCGGTGGTACGTGAGTATCCGGATGTGTTCCCCGAAGATTTACCGGGCATGCCGCCCGAACGAGACGTTGAGTTCAAGATTGAACTTATACCGGGAACCACACCGATATCATGAAGGCCGTACAAGATGGCACCTAATGAACTGGCAGAATTGAAGACACAGCTGAATGACCTAATGAGCAAGGGCTTTATACGACCAAGTTCGTCACCTTGGGGTTGTTCAGCGTTGTTTGTCAAGAAGAAGGACGAAACACTACGGCTTTGTGTTGATTATCGTCCTTTGAACACCGTTACCATTAAGAATAAGTATCCACTACCTCGCATTGATATGCTCTTCGATCAATTAGTGGGTGCGAAGGTATTTTCAAAGATGGATCTTCGGTGCGGATATCACCAGATTAAAATCCGGGCAGAAGATATTCCGAAGACGGCATTCGCAACGAGATATGGGCTGTATGAGTATCTCGTTATGTCTTTTGGTTTGACCAACGCCCCGGCACATTTTATGTACCTGATGAATTCAGTGTTCATGCCGGAGTTGGATAAATTCATCGTTGTTTTCATCGATGATATCTTGGTGTACTCCAAGTCAGAGGAAGAACATGCTGAACATCTGCATATTGTGCTACAAAGATTGCGAGATCATCAGCTCTATGCAAAATTCAGCAACTGTGAATTCTGGATTAATCAAGTACCTTTTCTCGGACACATCATTTCAGCGGAGGGCATCGCTGTAGATCCGAGTAAGATTATCCAAGTGCAGAAATGGGAGTCACCAAAGTCAGTACATGAAATCCGTAGCTTCCTCGGTTTAGCAGGTTACTACCGGAGGTTTATTCCGAGTTTCTCCAAGATTGCTAAACCGATGACAGAATTATTAAAGAAGAACACCAGATTTATGTGGGGTGCTGCGTGTGAACAAGCTTTCAAGACTTTAGTAAAGCATCTCACAACAGCCCCAGTTCTTGCTCAGCCGGATACGACAAAGCCATTCGACGTTTATTGCGATGCATCTGGCATCGGTCTTGGCTGCGTGCTGATGCAAGAAAGACGAGTGGTCGCTTATGGATCTCGTCAACTCAGAACTCACGAGCAGCATTATCCAACTCATGATCTTGAGTTAGCTGCCGTGGTCCTTGCTTTGAAGATGTGGAGGCATTACTTGCTCGGAAATCTTGTACACCTCTACACCGACCATAAGACCTTGAAGTACATCTTCACTCAGAAAGAATTGAACATGAGGCAACGAAGATGGCTAGAGCTCATTAAAGATTATGAACTGGAGATTCATTATCATCCAGGAAAGGCGAATGTGGTCGCCGATGCGCTCAGTCGTAAGGCGCATATCCATCACCTAACTATTGCTGAAATGGATGATGAAGAACCAAGCCTCCGTGTCATACCGTATGGAGCTCTCTATAATCTCGCTCTCATTCCTACTATCCGAGATGAGATCATGGAAGCTCAGCGAAAAGACAAGGGTATGTCTCACATACGGCGGAGGATAGACAACGGAGAAATGAAGTGCTTCCAGAAGGATGATGAGGGTACTTTGTGGTTTAACGACCAGATTGTAGTACCCCGGGATATGGGACTACGGAAGAAAATTTTGGATGAAGCTCATTTGTCCAAATTTTCCATTCATCCGGGCAGTAATAAAATGTACCAAGATCTCCGGAAGAAGTTTTGGTGGACACGTATGAAACGTGAAGTTGCAAAGTACGTTTCAGAGTGTGATACGTGTCGAAGAGTCAAGGCCGACCATATGAAGAAGTCAGGCCTGTTGCAGCCATTGCAAGTACCGGCATGGAAGTGGGAAGACTTGAGTATGGACTTCATTGTTGGGTTGCCGATGACCTCCCACAACCATGATTCGATTTGGGTAATCGTGGACCGGTTAACCAAATCAGCACATTTCATCCCTGTGCATACTAGGTACAACGCAAAGCAGTATGCGGAGCTGTACATAGCACGGATCTTGTGCTTACATGAAGTTCCCCGCACCATTGTGTCAGATAGAGGATCGCTGTTCGTAGCCCGTTTCTGGGAACAGCTACACGCCTCCTTGGGGACAAAATTGATTAGAAGCTCTGCATATCTCCCTCAAACCGATGGGCAAACTGAGAGGGTGAATCAAATACTGGAAGATATGCTAAGGGCATGTGCCATCCACCACGGTAAGAGTTGGGATGATCACTTATCACTGGCGGAGTTCTCGTACAACAACGGATATCAGACGAGCATCAAAATGGCACCATATGAAGCTCTATACGGCCGGAAGTGCCGTACGCCATTGAATTGGTGCGAATCCGGTGAACGAGTAACGTTCGGGGTTGATCTTGTCAATGAAGCCGAAGAGAGAGTTCGGATAATACAAGAGAACCTCAAAGCTGCCCAATCTCGTCAAAAGAGCTACGCGGACCAGAGACGTCGACCGCTGCATTTCGAAGTCGGAGAGCACGTGTATCTTCGTGTGTCTCCGATGAAGGGGATTCATCGGTTCGGTGTCAAGGGGAAACTTGCCCCACGATTCATCGGACCGTTTGCTATAACGGAGAAGTGCGGAAACGTAGCCTACCGGCTGGAACTACCGGCAAGCCTTGCATTCACGACATATTTCACGTGTCCCAGCTGCGGAAGTGTCTCAAGTTTACTGCTGCCATCCGCACTGAAGACATTGACGAGTTGAAGCCGGATCTCACCTATGTCGAGCAACCTGTACAGATTATCGACGAAAAGACCCGGACCACTAGGAACCGGACTTTGAAATTTTACAAAGTCCTGTGGAGTAATCATACCCCGGAAGAGGCGACATGGGAAACCGAAGATTACATCCACAAGAATTATCCGGAGCTTTTGTCATAAACCTTGTAATTACCTCCCACCTCGTCTTCCTTTGAATCTCGGGATGAGATTCCTTTTAAGGGGGAGGAATGTAAAGGTCCCAAAATTATGAATACAAAGAAACACTTGTTTGCAAAGTCTTGTTTCATGTGTATGAAATTTGGGACTTGTTAAAACTTTTTCCCACATGTGATAACACACATGAGGGCTTTCTTCACACAAGTCAAATGTTCATTTGAGAACTTGGGACCCTAGAGGGGTCTAAAACAAGGATGGGAAGTTCCCATATGTGTGAGGAAGCAAAAATCAGATTTGGAACAATTTGTTCAAACAAAAATTCAAATGAGAACAACACAATGGGATTCAAAACTGTTGTGCTACAAAGCTCATTTGCAGCAGCAAAAATAAAAATCAGATTTCATATTTGAATTCCTTGGGTCCAAATTAGGGGGTGTGCAAAGTTTCATGGTTTATGAAAATAGTGTGTAACCCATTTTGCAAAATGAATTTAAAAGACAAAGAATTCAAATGCATATTTGAATTTGGATGAAACTTGCCCAATTATCCAAATGCATACCAGATTTGAATTCCCACAATTGAATTCACTCAACATTCAAACTTGGGAGATATTTGGAGAGGGGATAAGGAGGACTGATCAGTGGGTCCCACATGTCATTGGGAGCACTGAAATTGCAAAAGATCTGAAGTCCACAGTCTCTGTTTTGCTTACTCCCCACGTGAAGCAATCGGCAGAGCCGACAGCGGCGCTCACCGCCTCGGGCGACCGCCTCCCCGCGGGAACCGCCTCACCCAGGGCTTTATTACCCCCTGTCGGGCTCCTTTTCCCTCTCATCGCCGAAGCCCCGAACCCTCTGCCTTTTCTTCCACCACGCGCAAGAAAAATCAACCGAGTGCTGCCGCCGAGCTCTCGGTCGATCGACCACCACCTACGCTTGCGCCAGCCGCAGCTGAGCAACAAAACTGCACCGCAAAACACCCCACCACACCCTTGAGCCATCCCTGAGCGGGTTCGCGCTCTCTGCACGGAGAACGGCGAGTTTCCACGGCAGCCGCCATAGAACCGAGAGCAAGTGCTCTCGTGGGCAGCTTCAACCGCGGCTTGTTACGACCGAGCTAGGCCATCTTTGGGCGCGCCTGACGTCCAGGCAACTCACCCCTGAAGCTCAGGATCAACCGTGGATCGTCGGCAGGGAATTTCGAGAATTTCCCCCGGTCGGTGCAAACCAACCTTCCGGTACGTTTCCGAGAAATTCCCAGTTGATTATGGTCTAGATAGCCCGAAACTTCGCACACGAGGGCTAGACGTAAGGACGCACCGGTTTGCTTTTGAAACCCCGCATGAAACACACTGTGCACGACGTATTTCTAGTCTTTACGACGGCGACTATGGCGGAAAGGTTCGGGTGCTCGGTGAACCCTAATTTAGAACCGTTTCTGAGCCATTGTATTCCCATGTCGATGTTCCTTAGCGTCCGCCGGTGCTCTAGAGCTTGGAAACTGAAGCCTAGAAGGCTTAGGGCGCTGGGGCGACGTCGCCGGACTTCGTCCGAACCGTTCCGCCGTCGCGGGCTAGTTTGGGGGCCCTACCGGCTCAAGAAAACCCCATCAGCGTGTTCCTCGTGTTGAGTTAGGGGCTGGCGGCGAGTTTCATCGACAGAGGTGGCCGGACGACTGATTCCAGAGCTTCTCCGGCGAGCCCGGCGGCGGGATCGCGCGGGAGCGAGAGGTGGAAGACGACCCCCTTGGGCCTGCGTGTCAGCGACTCGGGGAAAACGGGCCGGATACTCTGTGGCGCGGGATCAATTGTGACAGCGCGGGAAATGACCCTGTGACTCCGTGTGGCACTGCCTCAGCAGCTGACACGTGCCCCGTGGCCCACAGTCAGGTTTAAACATTTCCCGGATTTATTCAAATCCCAGATTTTTCCCCAAACTTTAGAAGAGCATAGCTTTTGCTAGGAATCTCCAAATTTAGTGATTCAAATTGGGTTAGATTCAGATTGACAAAATCTATCCAATTATGCAACCCAATTTGTATGAAAGTCTTTATTTAATTCTGGAAAATTCTTTAAAGCTTTTCAGCAAAAGAATTTTAGAGAGAGTTTGGTTTATCCAAAAATCCTCAAATTTTGCCAGAATAATCTTTAGGTTGTTATTAGACTCCTGTAAAAGTTTCAGCTCATTTGGAGTTGAATTGATCAGGGTAATTCAGATTGTAAGTTCCTGTATTCAAATGAATACAGAAAACATTTTCAGAGAATTTCCAAAACTTGTAAATTCAGTTTTGGGCCATTCTTAGCTCCAAAAATCCTAGGAAAATTCATGTGGACTCTATGAACTATAATTGAAATTGTGGTTCACTGAGTTTGACATGAACATGGGTGTTACTTCAGAATTAATTCATCTTTGATTAAACACCTAGAGAATTATTCTGAATAAACCACTCCATGGAACGTGCTAAATTTGGGTCCAGAGGACTTTCTTGTGACAAGGAACTCACATGAAAATTATCAGCTCCATTAAAGCTCTGGATCACCACTTTCATGTGTAATCTCTTAAGGTGATCAACACTTAAGTGGGAAAAGCACTTAACATTTGATCTTAGTGTTTAAGCCCAACCCAAACCACTAGCACCAGTGTAATTTTAAATTCTTAAACAAAGTTCCACTTTTAAAACTGTCATTAAATCTTATGAGCAAAAGCTTTTCAATTAAATACATATGCATGATCATATCGTGTAGCATATACGTGAAGAAGGTGACAAGGACTTGAAGGGAAGATCAAGGAGGGAGGAAAACAAGTGATGAAGCTCCAAGTGATCATCACTAACTGATTGTAACAGTAGTCACCTGCAAAACAGGGAAGCCCCGGTTTGCATTTGAACCATTTTATAAAGCTTTTTCATTTGTAGAGATCATAGCTTTGCATCGTTGATTGCATTACGTCTAGGTGATATTGAAAACCCCACTTGCATGACCAGAAACACCTAAGAGAGAAAGGGTAGAATAGCAACTCCTCGAGGGAATTTGGCTACGCTAATGTTAGTAGGAAAGGTCCGGTAGAAGACGAGTAGTTGGAATCTACTCGCGAGTTTAGGGCTGGTTTACTCGGGACGGGTCCGAATTAGAAAAGATGAGGAAAGTTCACACTTAAGAAATGGAGACCGGGCAGGGAGGTTTAGATGCAGCAGGTTGCAGGCCGTGTGTGCATAGCCCTGCCTGTGTCGTTTAAGGCCCATCTGTGCTTGGCCCTGTTGGACAAGTTTGAGTTGTGTACCGGGCGCATACTGGCTATATGGGACCCAGAAAACCGATGTACCTTGGGAGATCCATAGTGGAACTTTTCCAACTGCCTTAGGCTTTCGACGTCAGGGTAGCAGGAGGTACCTCGCTCAAGAACATACCACTGCAGGTATGTACCTTGAGGGAGCTTGCGTACTCGGGGCAGTTGGACTGCGTCCAATGTGGAAGATCTTGGGAAAGGTTGCCGCGTACAACGTCAGTCGAGGTTGCTGCCGGCAACTCGTAGTACGGGTGTACGTGTCGTGTAGTCCGGGCGTGTACTGATTCGAATCACCGTCGCTCGCGGTTATATGAGCATACTTGCCCACTGCGTCTTGACGTAGTAAGAACTGAACTGGTTATTCTTTTGAACTTGATAAGGCTGTGCTATAACTTGTATTGCAACCATAATTGAATTAGAGATAGGCTCATTAAACTTTACTTTCACTTTGCGCAAGTAGCATCGCAACAAAGCGTTTCTTGTTTGATTGTGGAGTTGCGATGCTTTTCGTCTCAAGGTCTGCACAATGAGGCTTAAAAATATGAAAGTTAAGGATCAACTTTAGGCGAGTCCTTTATGCAAATTTAGCCGACCCATTTGAGACCATCGTGCATGTAGAGTTTCTTGTTTAGGAGAGACGGGTCAGACTTGCTGAGCCTATGTGCTCACGCTTGCTATATAAGTGGTTTTGCAGGTTAACAACGATGCTGAAAAGAAGGTTGTCCGGTGAGACTCGGGGACTCCCGAGTCAGGTAACACATGGAGAACCCAGCCGCTGCTGCTTGTCTTCGTGTTGCTAGCGAGAGGAGTCCGTGGGCTGGACTTCATCTCGAGTGCTCTTAGTTATTCGACGTGAGTTGATATAGACTTCCGCTGTAGTTACTTGATGTAAAGTATTTACAAAGCAAAACTTTTAAGCTTCCGCTATTGTTTTATGTAATACATTATTCCTCATATGTGTGCTGTTGGGTGCCACACAACACGGCATCACCCAATGCGATTCCCGGGCGAGTGGCCTGTCTCAGCTGAGCGGGTCGCATCAGACAGTTGCTCATGGCTTCCACAACTCACATCACACACCAAGCATAAACACACCATTAACTAACGTAACGACTCGACTATTCGACATCTTGCTAACTAAGGGAAAAACTCTACACTACTCGTATAACTGAGCTGGCTCCTCGGGATCTTCCTCATTATTGCGGCTGCCTTCTGACTCCGCTTTGGGTGGGGAGGCTGCTGGTGGAGAAGTGCGACGACGCCTGTTCGCCCGGCGATCTGGGGAGTCAGGAGTCCATGTATCATTCACGGTGACACACAGTTCATTCCCATCTCCTCTTTCTCTCGCCCTCAAACAGGCTCGCAGAAACGCCTCCGTTTCCCTTAGGGTGTCCCGAACATCCTGAAGCTCTTGCTGACACTCCTGCAGTCGAGTGCTGAGCATAGCAGCATCCTCCAAGCACAAGTCCATGTGCTCATGGGAAGTCTCCTGCTGCACTGGCGGGTACTTGTACTCCATGGTACCACTCTCACGCCGGAGGACATACATGTACTCAGTCCTGTCCAGGTGGCGACGATAGATGTGACTCTGGCAGGTGATGGCCTCCTAGGTGACATCCTTCTCTGCATCGACCTGTGTCGCTCGACAAGCTGGAGAGCGGTGGATCTTAAGCAGCTGATTTTCATGGATAATCCTCATCTCTGAACTCCATTCTTCCCTCTTTTCACGGATGGTCCTGGTGGAGCTATAGTGTATGATTAGCTTGCCCGTATTACCGGCGGCTTGGAGCATACGTCGAAGATGGCGTAATAAGCCTCCTACTGCCAATCCGTAGGAAAGGTACGTCACCGGACGGCTCTCCTCTCTTTGGGCAAGGGCAACTACGGGAACTCTCCCTCCTGTGGACTTGCGAGCGGTGCGAATAATGCGAACCATCTAAAACAGAAAGCATTTAAACTTAGGTTAGATAAACTTTTAAACAAAAATCCTATTTTGAATGAAAGTTGGGGTAAGATGAAGAAAGTGACCCCATTAAATAACACTTTTCAACCCACACCATTGTAAAATAGTTTTTAAGAAAATAGGGCCCTTAGATACGTCCATTTCTTCCTAGGTCCACGTTCCTACGGGCAACCTTGGCTCTGATACCACTTCTGTCACACCCGGTTTTTCCGAAGAACAACCAAGTCAATATCACATGTATGCCAGGATCATTTTCTCATACATGTGATGACAAATAGTGAAGCATCATTTATTACAAGCCAGGTGTCGAATATAAATAAGTCTTACATAGCCAATGTCTCAATGGACAATAATAAGTTCATCACAAGTAAATAAACTAGCAGCGGAATATTATTCTTGTGGGCTCCGTTACAGGCGTTGCACGGGGGACTCCATGAACCTAGAAAGCTTCTTCGGGTCCAAAGTCTTGATCATTATACACCACATCATTATCTTGACCTGAGCAGCAATATAAACCGACAAATATGCAAGGTTGAGTACCGATGGTACTCAGCAAGTGTGGGAAAGTTATGTCATGCATGGCTAGAACAAGGAGAGGTTGAACTCATGGTTAAAGCACTACGCAATTAATACCTATCACCTTAGCTTATTAAGCACCTACATTACTACACAGGTGAAATGGTCCCAAACTCCCCTCCCATCATCATAATCAAATAACCATAACATCATTTTCAATGTTAAGCTCCCCGCTTAACATCCTCAACTTCCAAAGCCATCATCCTCTAATCATGAATAAGTCCAAGCCGCTCTTGACCGTGAGCACGGCTGTCATGACAGTTTTGACTCTGCAGAGTTTGCACCACTGTACCCACATGTAGTGATTTCATCCCCCGTTGCCAGGTGGACTAAAAGAACCTCCATTATGCCAGTGGCCACAACTATATTCACACTTCCCAGGTGTGTAGCCAGGAGATCACTACAAAGCATTTACAATGGGATTCCCGATGAGCATGGGCCCACTGAGGTTTCACCCCTAACAGCATACAAGAGGCTCCAACCCCGCTGCAGTGGCCCCCTCTTGAGCCTTGCGGTTCATATGGTAGTCCAGCTGACACCTATTGCCCGCACCATCCAACACACCCATAATACGCCGGGGATACACCTAATTAATTGACCAAGCTGCCCCATCTCAGCATGTGGTTGGCACGGTAAAGCCAGGTTACATGCTCCATGAACCGGTCCTTAGGATCCAGGCAAGTACTAAACACAAACCCGAGTCCCGTGCACCCAGCACCAACCAAAACATCCAACTTGCCTTGATCCCTACCTCACAATATCTCATTCAAGAGTATGGTAAAATAAAATGATGATCTCATATCCCAAATATCCCATTCTAAGCATGGCTAAGCATAAGCATGTAAATAAATGACATGATAAAATAAATCCCAACCCAAGCTACAAGGAAACAAGATAATGCAATTCTAGGGAAACTTCCTAGCATGGGTTTCATATTTCACTTGACAGTGCAAATAATTCTATCTATACATCCTAGCATAGGACCAAAGTGGTCAAGGACACTTGCCTCCTTCCTGCTTCTCTTGAAATGGGTAGTCCTGATCTTGGAAAGGGAGAACATGCTCTGGAACAGGTTCTACATCATACCATCACACATAGCAAAAGAAAAGCAACAATCCATAATACATAGTTCACACTTCCACTTCATGTAAACCACACATTCACATTCATGAAAGCCATTCACAAATTCTATGTGTTGTGATTACTCTATGTGTGTTGATTTTTGGCTTACATGCACTTTTAAACATGTGTATATGATTTCTATTTTTGTATTCATATTTATGCTTGCATACTATATATGAGTTTCCAATTTAAATAAATTCCTTATATTCAATTACTACTCCTTTTAGCTACCAAGTATGCATGAAAGGTATTTTCCTACTCCATATGTGTCTTCAGTCCTTCTACCAACCCTAAACTGAATTCTTTGGACTTTTGGAAACTTCATTTATCATTTTCTAGTCATTCATACCTAATTTGCTATATTTTCAGATTTATTTCTTATGCCTAAATGTGAACTTTATTATAAAAAATAGTAAGACATCTCACCTAAACAGAATAGGTTTTGGGTCTAAAATATATAATAATATATTTTTAAACTTCTCCTCTGATGTAAACTATTTTACATTTATTTTACTAATTTTCAGAATTATTCTCTACTTAAAAATGTGTCCCTATAACCAATAAATGTGATTAATCAATTAAACAGATTCATTTTAGCCAAAAATCTCTTTTTGTCTCACTCCAAGGTTTTCTAAGTACTGGGAAAGTTTTTAATTTGTCTTTGACAATATGTTTGTTCCACCTTTTAAATTTTAAATATTAGCCACATATTCAAATTCCTAACTTTAATATCAACTAGGGTTAAAAAGGTAAACTCACCCCACTACAGGGTCCATTATATTATTTTAAGAACATCCAGGGGTCTAGCTACACTTAACAGAGGGGTTTTTCCTAATTTTTATTAAGTCCAGGGGCTAAAACTGATTTTTAAATGAATTTACATGATTTTCTGAAGTTCCAGGGGCTAGATCAGAAGTTTCCGGGGCTACCTCTTATTTTCCGAGAACCCCAGGGGGTAGCGCGTAAGAATCCCGACCTTTATAACGAGGGGCTGACGTGGACCATCCGATTTAAAACAGACGGCTGAGATTATAACATCGAACCGGTACGCGGGGATTTAAACTCTACCGTGCGATTTAAAATAGACGGCGCACAAGCGGCCACGTCGCTCTGATCGAGCGCGGGCGGCGCTGCCTGGCGGCGCACGGCGGCGGGAGGCGGCGATCTCGCCGGAGAGTTTTGGATCTTCGTAAATTCTTCCTAGAACTGTGATTTTATTGCATAGATCGGTAGAGGGGAGGTCGGGGATCTCACCTGGGGGGTTTTCTCGAGCTCGGAGGTCCTGGAAAGCAATCGGCGATGAGGTCCGAGGTGAATTCACGGCGAGGCTCGTCGGCGCTGTGTTTGAACCGCAAACCACCGAGTTTTCTGCACCTGCGAGGTTCCCCGGAGGCGGTGTATCAAGACCAGGGAGTTAGATCAGAATTCCTGAGCGTAGATCGAGCAGAATTCGCCGGAGAAGCTCGGGTTCTCACCGGAGAGAAAAACGGCGGATCGTGGGGAAAAACGGGACGATGCCGGGGTTTTTATAGACGGGGGAGGGCGGCGTGTTAGTTTAGATCGAGTAGGAGTCCTCCGGAACAAGAATTCGGGCGGAAATCCGGTCGGTTAAGATCGCGCGCGCGCAGGGAATAGTCCGGGTTTCGGACGATCGGGTGTTAGGCATGACAGGTGAGTCCCGCCTGTCTGCGAGAGGGGGCGCGGGCGCGCGGCTGCGGGCTGGCTCGGGAGTTGGGTGGGCCGGCTGGTGGGTTTCGGCCCACTGGCCGGGATTATTTGTTTTTTTCTTTTTCTTTTTCATTTCTGTTTTGAGTTTAATTTGAATTCCAGTTTGAATTTAAATTTTTGCAACACATGCAACACGTCCAAAAATTTTTAAATTCCCCTCTTAACAGGATTTTGGGGTGTTACAATGCCTAGGGGACGGTTAAGTCTTGCTGAGCATTATGCTCACGGATGCTATCCGAGTGGTTTTGCAGGTATTGACTTCATTCTTATGAGAAGGGATGCTGATGAGACTCGGGAACCTCCGAGTGGTTACTCAAGAGCATCCTCGCCGCTGCGGTTTGTCTTCGTGTTGCTAGTAAGGAACGTCCGCGGGCTGGACTGTTTCTTTGTTGCTAAGTTAGAAATGAGTCATGAGAGATATAGTCTTCCGCTGTAGCTTATTTTGATATAAGTATTTTTAAAATACTATTGTACGGTTCCGCAAATGATTTATGTAATGTGATGTGTTTGCTCGACCCGTGAGCTGTGTAACACCCCAAAATTTTGATTCAAAGCCCTAAATCATGTTAAGAGGGGAATTTAAAAATTTTTGGACGTGTTGCATGTTTTGCAAAAATTCAAATTCAAACTGGAATTCAAATTAAACTCAAATCAGAAAAGAAATAGAAAAAAAAAGAGAAAACAGAAAAAAACCGGCCAGTGGGCCGAAACCCACCAGCCGGCCCAGCCAGCGCCCGCGCCAGCCCGCGGCCGCGCGCGCCGCTTCCTTCCGCTGACAGGTGGGACCCACCCGATCTTCGTCTACCTCGCGACAGCGCCGGACTCCTTCGCGCCCGAATCAAAACCGATCGGGATTTCGGCGTATCCCCGCTGAATTCTGTCCGTAGGCGACGCGGACATGATCTAAACGACCCAGCCGCCCTCTCCCGTCTATAAAAACCCCGGCCTCGTTCTGTTTTTCCCAAGCGATCGCCGATTTTTCCTCCGGTGAGACCCGAGACTTCTCCGGTGAATTCTGGCCAATCTAAGCTCGGAAATTCTGATCTAACTCGCTGGTCTTGATCCACCGCCTCCGGGGAACCTTGCAGGTGCAGAAAACTCGGTGACTTGCGGTGTAAACACAGCGCCGACGAGCTTCGCCGTGGTTTCGCCTCGGACCTCGTCGCCGATCACTTTCCAGGACCTCCGAGCTCAAGAAAACCCCAGAGATGAGATCCCCGACCTCCCCTCCACCGATCTATACCATAAAATCACAGTTCTAGGAAGAATTCTCGAAGATCCGAAAGTCTCCGGCGAGATCGCCGCTTCCCGCCGCCGTGCGCCGCCGGCAGCGCCGCCCGCGCTCGATCAGAGCGACGTGGCCGCTTGTGCGCCGTTTATTTTAAATCGCACGGTAGGGATTAAACCCCCGCGTACCGGTTCGATGTTATAATCTCGGCCGTCGGTTTAAAATCGGACGGTCCACGTCAGCTCCGCGTTATAGAGACTGGAAATCTTACGTGCTACCCCCTGGGGTTCTCGGGAAATAAGAGCTAGCCCCGGAAACTTCTGATCTAGCCCCTGGAACTCCATAAAATCATGTAAATTCATTTAAAAATCAGTTTTAGCCCCTGGACTTAATAAAAATTAGGAAAAACACCTCTGATAAGTGTAGCTAGACCCCTGGAAATTCCGAAAATAATATTATAGACCCTGTAATGGGGTGAGTTTACCTTTTTAGCCCTGTTTAGTAATTAACTTAGGAAATTGAATATGTGGCTAGTGTTTAAAAATTAAAAAGTGAGACAAACATATTGTCAAAATTTAATTAAAGACTTTCTCAGTGTTTAGGAAACTTTGGAGTGAAATAAAAACATATTTTGGGCTGAATTGAATCTGTTTAATTTATTATTCACATTTAGGGACACATTTTTAAGTAAAGAATAGTTATAGGAAATAGGGAAAATAATTGTGAAATAGATTACATCAGAGGCAAAGGTCAAAATATGTTATTAAATTATTTAGGACCAGAATCTATTCTGTTTAGATGATGTGTCTTACTATTTTCATAATAAAGTACACATTTATGCATAGGAAAATAAATCTGAAAATATAGCAACTAGTAAATGATAAATGGAGTTTCTAAAATCCAAAGCATTCATTTTAAGGTTGGTAGAAATTCTAAAGGCACATATGGAGAAGAAAAATACTTTTCATACATACTTGATAGTGAAAAGGTGTAGTAGTTGAATATAAGGAATTTATGTAAATGGGAAACTCATATATATACAGTAGGTAAGTATAAATGTGAACATAAAAGTAGGAATCATATACACGTGATTAAAAGTGCATGCAAGCCACAAATCAACACACATAGAGTAACCACAACACATATAATGGTGAATGACTTTCATAAATGTGAATGTGTGGTTTGTATGAAGTGGAAGTGTGAACTATGTCTTATGGATTGTTATTTTTCTTTTGCTATGTGTGATGGTATGATGTAGAACCTGCTCAAGAGCAAGTTATTCCTTTCCAAGACCAGGACTACCCATTTCAACAGCAGCAAGAAGGAGGCAAGTGTCCTTGACCACTTTGATCCTATACTAGGATGTGTAGATAGAATTATTTGCATTGTCAAATGAAATATGAAACCCATGCTAGGAAGTTTCCCTAGAATTGCATTACCTTGTTTACTTGTAGCTTGGGTTGGGATTTATATTATCATGTCATTTATTATTATGCATATGCTTAGCCATGCTTAGAATGGGATATTTGGGATATGAGATCATCAGTTTATTTTACCATACTCTTGAATGAGATATTGTGAGGTAGGGATCAAGGCAAGTTGGATGTTTTGGTTGTGTGCTGGGTGCCCGAGACTCGGGTTTGTGTTTAGTACTTGCCTGGATCCTAAGGACCGGTTCATGGAGCATGTAACCTGGCTTTACCGTGCTAACCACATGCTGAGATGGGGCAGCTTGGCCAATTAATTAGGTGTATCCCCGGTGTAGTATGGGTGTGTTGGATGGTGCGGGGAATAGGCGTCAGCTGGACTACCATATGAACCGCAAGGCTCAAGAGGGGGCCACTGCAGTGGGGTTGGAGCCTCTTGTATGCTGTTAGGGGTGAAACCTCAGTGGGCCCACGCTCATCGGGAATCCTTTTGTAAAGGCTTCGTAGTGATCTCCTGGCTACACACCTGGGATGTGTGAATGTGGTTCGTAGCCACTGGCATAATGGAGATTCTTTTAGTCCACCCGGCAACGGGGGATGAAATCACTACATGTGGGTACAGTGGTACAAACTCTGCAGAGTCAAAACTGTCATGACAGCCGTGCTCACGGTCAAGAGCGGCTTGGACTTATTCATGATTAGAGGATTGATGGTTTTGGAAGTTGTGATGTTAAGCGGGGAGCTTAGCATTGGAAATGAAGTTATGGTTATTTGATTATGATGATAGTATGGGAGATTGGGACCATTTCACCTATGTAGTAATGCAGGTGCCTAATAAGCTAAGGTGATAGGTATTAATTGCATTGTGCTTTAACCATGAGTTCAACCTCTCCTTGTTCTAAGCCATGCATGATATAATTTTCCCACACTTGCTGAGTACCATTGGTACTCAACCTTGCATATTTTGTTGGTTTATATTGCTGCTCAGGGCAAGATAATGAGGTGGTCTATAATGACCAAGACTTTGGACCCGAAGAAGGTTTCTAGGTTCATGGAGACCCCCGGGCAACGCCTGTGACGGAGCCCTCAAGAATAATATTCCGGTGCTAGTTTATTTACTTGTGATGAACTTATTATTGTCCATCGAGACATTTGCGATGTAAGACTTATTTATATTCGACACCTGGCTTGTAATAAATGATGCCTCACTATTTGTCATCACATGTATGAGAAAATGATCCTGGCATACATGTGATATTCACTTGGTTGTTCTTCAGAAAAACCGGGTGTGACAGAAGTGGCATCAGAGGCAAGGTTGCCCGTAGGAACGTGGATCTAGGTAGAAATGGACGTATTTAAGGGCCCTATTTTCTTAAAAACTATTTTACAAAGGTGTGGATTGAAAAGTGTTATTTAAATGAGTCACTTTCTTCATCTTACCCCAATTTTCATTCAAAATAGGATTTTTGTTTAAGAGTTTATCTAATCTAATTTTAAATTCTTTTTGTTTTAGATGGTTCGCATGATTCGCACCACTCGCAAGTCCACAGGAGGGAGAGTTCCCGTAGTTGCCCTTGCCGAGAGAGAGGAGAGCCGTTCGGTGACGTACCTTTCCTACGGATTGGCAGTAGGAGGCTTATTGCATCGTCTTCGGCGTATGCTCGAACCCGCCGGCAATACGGGCAAGCTAATCATCCACTATAACTCCACCAGGACCATCCGTGAGAAGTGGGAAGAATGGAGTTCAGAGATGAGGATTATACACGAAAATCAGCTGCTTAAGATCCACCACTCTCCAGCTTGTAGAGCAACACAGGTCGATGCGGAGAAAGATGTCAGCTGGGAGGCCATCACCTGCCAGAGTCACATCTATCGTCGCCACCTGGACAAGACGGAGTACATGTATGTCCTCCAGCGTGAGAGTGGTACCACGGAATATAAGTACCCGCAAGTGCAGCAAGGGACTTCCCATAAGCACATGGAATTGTGCTTGGAGGATGCTGCTATGCTCAGCACTCGACTGCAGGAGTGTCAGCAAGAACTTCAGGATGTTCGGGACACCCTGAAGGAGACGGAGGAGTTGCTGCGAGCCTGCTTGAGGGCGAGAGAAAGAGGAGATAGGAACGAACTGTGTGTCACCGTGAATGATACATGGACTCCTGACTCCCCAGATCGTCGGGCGATAAGGCGTCGTCGCACTTCCACACCAGCAGCCTCCCCACCCAAAGCAGAATCAGAAGGCAGCCGAAATGATGAGGAAGATCCCGAGGAGTCAGCTCATGAAAACGAGTAGTGTAGAGTCCCTTCCTTAGTTAGCAAGATGTCAAATAGTCGAGTCGTTAAGTTAAGTTAATGGTGTGATAATGCTTGGTGTGTGACGTGAGTTGTGGAAGCCATAAGCAATTGTCCACAGCCTCGTCTTTAGATTGTTTTGCTTTGGGGTGTGAACCCACATGAAATAATATTGCATTTATTTTTGTGTGAGAAATGAACCCTCAGTAAAGTATAACAAAGCCTCAACACTTCAAAGTACAAACAAATGAAAGTAGTAAGATGATACTAAATGATTTCAAATTAACATTCGTTGATTCTGCCAGATGGCCGGAAGAGGACGTGCTGCCAACCCCGCCAACAACAACGATGAGGCATGCAACCCTCATCTTTCTGGAGGCCAGGACCGGGGTGGTCGCCGTGAAGGAGTTGATCCCCTCCACCAAATTCTGGAGAATCAAAATCAGCTAATCCAGAACTTGACTCAAGTGGTGGCCAACTTGCATCAAGTTCCACCTCCACAAGCTGCACCACGCCAACCAAGGTTGAGTGAGTTTCTAGGAACTCAACCTCCAAAGTTTGCAAGTGCTGCTGAACCTCTGGAGGCAGATGATTGGCTTAAGACCATTGAGAGCAAGATGAGGATCATACAGTGCCAAGGGTATGAGAGGGTGCTGTTTGCCTCTCATCAATTGCATGGACCTGCTGCTGATTGGTGGACCGCCTACGTGGCTTCCCATCATGACCCTGAGAACATCACTTGGGAAGAGTTCAAGCGTAGCTTCCGCAACCATTACATCCCAAGAGGTGAACTCAAAAACAAGAGGAAGGAGTTTTTGGGACTGCAGCAGGGAAACATGACGGTGAGGGAATACCTCACTAAATTTACTCAACTATCCCGTTATGCCCACGGGACATAGAGACTGATGAGCAGAAACAAGATTGTTTCGTGGAAGGACTTACCGCAGAGATGCAGTGTGCAATGTCCTCAAATGAGTATGAAAGATTCCAAAAGATGGTGGACAGAGCATTTGTGGTAGAAAGGAAGCTAAAGGCCTTGGAAAATGAGAATAAGAGGAAGGCCGGGTGGTCACATCAAGCCTCAGGGAGCAACACCCGCCCACGTCTGATGCAGCAACCTACAGGGCAGACGAACCGTGCTGCGGTACCCTACTCAGCACCAAGAGGGTACAACCCGAACTACAGGCCTCCCGCAGCACCAACACAGCCACAACGTCAGTTTGTACAGCAGCCTCGCCCCGCATATCCACCTCGACCAGCAGTACAAGGACCCCCAAACCAATCCCAAGACAACAAATGCCAGACACCTAAGGTTGGGGTGCAATGTTTTAGCTGTGGTGAAGTGGGGCACTACGCCCATAAGTGCCCAAAGAAGAAGCCCGCGCAGCCACAACAGCAGAATGTGATGCGAGGACGGGTAAACCACGTCACTATGGAGGAAGCGCAAGAGGCACCCGACGTCGTAGTTGGTAAGTTTCCTGCCAATTTACACCTTGCAACCCTGCTGTTTGATTCTGGTGCTACCCACTCATTCATTGCTCAAGGGTTTGTTAAGAAGCATGACCTAGCAACAACACAAATGAACCATATGCTAGCCGTAAACTCTCCGGGTGGAGAAATAAGGATAAGACAAGTGTGTCCCAAGGTGAACCTAGACATTAATGGGGTAGTATTTACTGCTAACCTCATAGTGATAGATTCACAAGGGATAGATATTATTTTGGGTATGGATTGGTTGACCAAACATAAAGGAATCATTCATTGTTCGACCAGAACGGTGGAACTAACTCACCCTAGTGGCACAAGAGTAAAGTTCATAACAATACACGAGCCTAGGAGGGACATTAAATTAAATCAAGTTGAAGTGAAAGTTGAGGAAATCAGAACCATCAGGGAATATCCAGATGTATTTCCGGAGGAGTTGCCAGGTATGCCTCCCGATCGTGAAGTGGAATTCGTAATTGAGCTAGTGCCTGGAACAGCCCCGATATACAAGAGACCTTATCGGATGGACTCCAAGCAGCTAGAAGAACTCAAGGATCATTTGAGAGAATTGACGAAGAAGGGGTATATTCGTCCTAGTTCCTCACCATGGGGAGCTCCGGTGATATTTGTGCCCAAGAAGGACGGAACCCAAAGGTTATGCGTGGATTACCGTGCCTTGAATGAGGTAACCATCAAGAACAAGTACCCATTACCCCGCATTGAAGACTTGTTTGATCAGTTGAGGGGAGCTTGTGTGTTCTCGAAAATTGATCTCAGGTCGGGATACCACCAACTCAATATAAGGCAATCTAATATTCCCAAGACAACTTTCGTATCTCAGTACGGACTGTATGAATACACCGTCATGCCTTTCGGGCTAACTAATGCCCCGGCATACTTCATGTACCTCATGAACAAGGTATTCATGGAATATCTGGACAAATTTGTGGTAGTTTTCATAGATGACATTCTCGTCTTCTCCAAAGATGAAGAAGAACATGAGAAACATCTAAGGTTGGTGTTGCAGAGGCTAAGAGAACACCAACTATATGCCAAATTGAGCAAATGTGAGTTTTGGCTGAAGAGAGTTCCCTTCTTAGGACATATAATCTCGGAGGGAGGAATCTCCGTAGATCCCGCCAAAATCGAGGATATACAGAAGTGGAAGACCCCTGAAAATGTCGGGGAA
Organism: Neostapfia colusana; assembly: GCA_030760725.1. Lineage (NCBI taxonomy): Eukaryota > Viridiplantae > Streptophyta > Magnoliopsida > Poales > Poaceae > Neostapfia > Neostapfia colusana. The sequence goes on along the minus strand of JASWHV010000007.1, from coordinate 92,311,288 downwards.
GTTCGATGCTTTTTGGGATTGGCTGGATACTATCGACGGTTTATTGAAGGATTCTCCAAGATCTCGAGACCTCTCACCAAACTGTTGGAGAAGGGAATCACATTCACCTGGACGCCACAGTGCGAGACAAGTTTTCAGGAGCTAAAGAAGAGATTGACAACAGCCCCAGTGCTCGTTATGCCAGATATGCAGAAGAACTTTACGGTGTATTGCGATGCCTCTGGAAACGGGTTGGGATGTGTTCTCATGCAAGAAGGGCATGTCGTGGCATATGCATCCCGACAGCTTCGGAAGCACGAGAAGAACTATCCTACACATGACCTAGAACTAGCCGCAGTGGTACACGCGTTGAAAATTTGGCGGCACTATTTGATGGGGAAGAGGACCGAGATATATACGGATCATAAGAGTTTGAAGTACATATTCACACAGCCAGATCTCAACCTCAGACAAAGGAGATGGCTAGAGCTAATCAATGACTTTGATGTGGGCATCAACTATCATCCTGGGAAAGCAAACGTCGTGGCCGATGCTTTAAGTCGGAAAGTGCAGGTCAATAAGTTGAGCTTGAAGGACATGCCTGCAGAATTGAAGGACGAGGTTATAAGGCTCAATCTATGTCTAGTAAATAGTGGTGAAGCCATCGCCATGGAAGTGGACTCCACACTAGAGCGAGACATACGCGAGGGTCAAAAGAATGATGAGAAGATACAAGAGATCAGACAACTTATCAAGGAAAATAAAGCTCCGGGTTTTAGAGAGGATGAACAAGGAACGGTGTGGCACGGGAAAAGAATCTGTGTGCCTGAAGTAAAGGAGATCCGTGAATTGATTTTGAAGGAGGCTCATGATTCTGACTATTCCATTCATCCTGGGAGTACGAAAATGTACCAGGACCTCAAGAGCAGGTATTGGTGGTATGGCATGAAGCGAGATGTCGCGGAACATGTTTCCCTATGTAACACATGTCAGTTGGTGAAAGCAGAACATCAACGACCCGCGGGATTATTGCAACCACTCAAAGTGCCTGAATGGAAATGGGAAGAAATCAGCATGGATTTCATCGTGGGATTGCCTAGGACCCAATCAGGATATGATTCAATATGGGTCATCATTGATAGGCTAACCAAGGTAGCACATTTCATCCCCGTGAAGGAAAGCTACAGCGGATCCAAATTGGAAGAGTTGTACATGTCAAGGATCGTGTGTTACCATGGAGTGCCAAAGAAGATTGTGTCGGATCGAGGGACACAGTTCACCTCCAGATTCTGGCAGAAGTTGCACGAAACCATGGGAACCCATCTGAACTTTAGTTCTGCCTATCATCCCCAAACTGACGGGCAGACGGAAAGAACCAATCAGATCCTTGAAGATATGCTAAGTGCATGTGCACTCAAAAACAATAGGAGTTGGGACAAGAACTTACCGTATGCGGAGTTTTCCTATAACAACAGCTATCAAGCTAGTATGGAGATGTCACCATTTGAAGCCTTGTACGGGAGAAAGTGCAGAACTCCCCTATTTTGGAACCAAACGGGGGAAAGTAAAGTGTTTGGTCCAGAAGTACTACAAGAAGCCGAGGCGAAGGTAAGGGAAATTCGCAACAATTTGAGGATAGCACAGACACGCCAAAAGAGTTATGCTGATGTACGAAGAAGAGAGCTCGTTTTCAACGTGGTAGACTATGTTTATCTCAAGGTTTCCCCTATCCGAGGACTTCGTCGGTTCAAGGTGAAAGGGAAGTTGTCACCTCGATACATCGGACCCTTTCAAGTTCTGGAAAGGAAAGGCGAAGTGGCGTATCAATTAGAGTTACTAGCTTGTCTATCGGATGTACACGATGTATTCCATGTGTCACAACTCAAGAAATGCCTGAGAACGCCTGAAGAGGTGTTACCCATGAATGAAGTGAACGTAGCTGAGGATTTATCTTATGCCGAGCAACCATGCAAGATTTTGGAGACAATGGAACGCCTCACCAGAAATAAAAGAATCCGGATGTGCAAGGTGCAGTGGAAGCATCACTCAGAAGAGGAAGCCACCTGGGAGCGGGAAGATGAGCTCAAGGCACAATTTCCGGAATTGTTTTCTTAGAACCACCAATCTCGAGGACGAGATTTCTTTTAAGGGGGGTAGAGCTGTAACACCCCAAAATTTTGATTCAAAGCCCTAAATCATGTTAAGAGGGGAATTTAAAAATTTTTGGGCGTGTTGCATGTTTTGCAAAAATCCAAATTCAAACTGGAATTCAAATTAAACTCAAATCAGAAAAGAAATAGAAAAAAAAAGAGAAAACAGAAAAAAAACGGCCAGTGGGCCGAAACCCACCAGCCGGCCCAGCCAGCGCCCGCGCCAGCCCGTGGCCGCGCGCGCCGCTTCCTTCGGCTGACAGGTGGGACCCACCCGATCTTCGTCTACCTCGCGACAGCGCCGGACTCCCTCGCGCCCGAATCAAAACCGATCGGGATTTCGTCGTATCCCCGCTGAATTTTGTCCGTAGGCGACGCGGACATGATCTAAACCACCCCGCCGCCCTCTCCCGTCTATAAAAACCCCGGCCTCGTTCTGTTTTTCCCACGCGATCGCCGATTTTTCCTCCGGTGAGACCCGAGACTTCTCCGGCGAATTCTGGCCGATCTAAGCTCGGAAATTCTGATCTAACTCGCTGGTCTTGATCCACCGCCTCCGGGGACCCTTGCAGGTGCAGAAAACTCGGTGACTTGCGGTGTAAACACAGCGCCGACGAGCTTCGCCGTGGTTTCGCCTCGGACCTCGTCGCCGATCACTTTCCAGGACCTCCGAGCTCAAGAAAACCCCCGAGGTGAGATCCCCGACCTCCCCTCCACCGATCTATACCATAAAATCACAGTTCTAGGAAGAATTCTCGAAGATCCGAAAGTCTCCGGCGAGATCGCCGCTTCCCGCCGCCGTGCGCCGCCGGCAGCGCCGCCCGCGCTCGATCAGAGCGACGTGGCCGCTTGTGCGCCGTTTATTTTAAATCGCACGGTAGGGATTAAATCCCCGCGTACCGGTTCGATGTTATAATCTCGGCCGTCGGTTTAAAATCGGACGGTCCATGTCAGCCCCGCGTTATAGAGACTGGAAATCTTACGTGCTACCCCCTGGGGTTCTCGGGAAATAAGAGCTAGCCCCGGAAACTTCTGATCTAGCCCCTGGAACTCCATAAAATCATGTAAATTCATTTAAAAATCAGTTTTAGCCCCTGGACTTAATAAAAATTAGGAAAAACACCTCTGATAAGTGTAGCTAGACCCCTGGAAATTCTGAAAATAATATTATAGACCCTGTAATGGGGTGAGTTTACCTTTTTAGCCCTGTTTAGTAATTAACTTAGGAAATTGAATATGTGGCTAGTGTTTAAAAATTAAAAAGTGAGACAAACATATTGTCAAAATTTAATTAAATACTTTCTCAGTGTTAGGAAACTTTGGAGTGAAATAAAAACATATTTTGGGCTGAATTGAATCTGTTTAATTTATTATTCACATTTAGGGACACATTTTTAAGTAAAGAATAGTTATAGGAAATAGGGAAAATAATTGTGAAATAGATTACATCAGAGGCAAAGGTCAAAATATGTTATTAAATTATTTAGGACCAGAACCTATTCTGTTTAGATGATGTGTCTTACTATTTTCATAATAAAGTACACAGTTATGCATAGGAAAATAAATCTGAAAATATAGCAACTAGTAAATGATAAATGGAGTTTCTAAAATCCAAAGCATTCATTTTAAGGTTGGTAGAAATTCTAAAGGCACATATGGAGATGAAAAATACTTTTCATACATACTTGGTAGTGAAAAGGTGTAGTAGTTGAATATAAGGAATTTATGTAAATGGGAAACTCATATATATACAGTAGGTAAGTATAAATGTGAACATAAAAGTAGGAATTATATACACGTGATTAAAAGTGCATGCAAGCCACAAATCAACACACATAGAGTAACCACAACACATATAATGGTGAATGACTTTCATAAATGTGAATGTGTGGTTTGTATGAAGTGGAAGTGTGAACTATGTCTTATGGATTGTTATTTTTCTTTTGCTATGTGTGATGGTATGATGTAGAATCTGCTCAAGAGCAAGTTATTCCTTTCCAAGACCAGGACTACCCATTTCAAGAGCAGCAAGAAGGAGGCAAGTGTCCTTGACCACTTTGATCCTATACTAGGATGTGTAGATAGAATTATTTGCATTGTCAAATGAAATATAAAACCCATGCTAGGATATTTCCCTAGAATTGCATTACCTTGTTTCCTTGTAGCTTGGGTTGGGATTTATTTTATCATGTCATTTATTATTATGCATATGCTTAGCCATGCTTAGAATGGGATATTTGGGATATGAGATCATCAGTTTATTTTACCATACTCTTGAATGAGATATTGTGAGTTATGCAGAGGTAGGGATCAAGGCAAGTTGGATGTTTTGGTTGTGTGCTGGGTGCACGAGACTCGGGTTTGTGTTTAGTACTTGCCTGGATCCTAAGGACCGGTTCATGGAGCATGTAACCTGGCTTTACCGTGCCAACCACATGCTGAGATGGGGCAGCTTGGCCAATTAATTAGGTACATCCCCGGTGTAGTATGGGTGTGTTGGATGGTGCGGGGAATAGGTGTCAGCTGGACTACCATATGAACCGCAAGGCTCAAGAGGGGGCCACTGCAGCGGGGTTGGAGCCTCTTGTATGCTGTTAGGGGTGAAACCTCAGTGGGCCCACGCTCGTCGGGAATCCCTTTGTAAAGGCTTCGTAGTGATCTCCTGGCTACACACCTGGGAAGTGTGAATGTGGTTCGTAGCCACTGGCATAATGGAGATTCTTTTAGTCCACCCGTCAACGGGAGATGAAATCACTACATGTGGGTACAGTGGTACAAACTCTGCAGAGTCAAAACTGTCATGACAGCCGTGCTCACGGTCAAGAGCGGCTTGGACTTATTCATGATTAGAGGATTGATGGTTTTGAAAGTTGTGATGTTAAGCGGGGAGCTTAGCATTGGAAATGAAGTTATGGTTATTTGATTATGATGATGGGATGGGAGATTGGGACCATTTCACCTATGTAGTAATACAGGTGCCTAATAAGCTAAGGTGATAGGTATTAATTGCATAGTGCTTTAACCATGAGTTCAACCTCTCCTTGTTCTAAGCCATGCATGATATAATTTTCCCACACTTGCTGAGTACCATTAGTACTCGACCTTGCATATTTTGTTGGTTTATATTGCTGCTCAGGGCAAGATAATGAGGTGGTGTATAATGACCAAGACTTTGGACCCGAAGAAGGTTTCTAGGTTCATGGAGACCCCCAGGCAACGCCTGTGACGGAGCCCTCAAGAATAATATTCCGCTGCTAGTTTATTTACTTGTGATGAACTTATTATTGTCCATCGAGACATTTGCGATGTAAGACTTATTTATATTCGACACCTGGCTTGTAATAAATGATGCCTCACTATTTGTCATCACATGTATGTGAAAATGATCCTGGCATACATGTGATATTCACTTGGTTGTTCTTCGGAAAAACCGGGTGTGACAAGCTGTTGGGTGCCGCATATCACGACACCACCCAACGAGGTCCTGTCCGGGGCGTCGCTTGGCGGTGGTCCCCCGCATTGTGACGGGTCGAAGATCTTCACCAACACCAGCCTTGGGAGAACTATCAGGAAGACCGGGTTCGAGAGGCCTCGGTATCATGGAAATCCATCAATTTTCCGAGGTAAATTGACTTCCCAAGAGGCTCAGGGTGTACGGCCTTAAGACAAGTGGTACTTTGGGAAATCGGTGGTTCTCTGAGGTGAACCCCCCCCTCCCCACCGAGCGGCTCGGGAGCCTCAGGTGTGGGAGTGTCACATGAGAAAGCCAGGAACCAACACTGCAACTTGGAAACCGAAGCAAAACCCGCAGAAAAGCGCTAGTTTCCTCACTCCACCCTGGTTACATGACGAGAAGGCTCAGACCGAAGGAAACACGAGCTTGGGTCACCAAGTGCTGATGATCGGATCGGTACCTTGCGTAATCCGAGATAAACTGGCCCCTAGCAACTTGGGAGATGAAGGCCAGTTTACCAAACAAAGTCTAGGCAAACGATCGGAGGTTGGCAGCTCTAGCATGCAGATGGGCGCTGGTTCAATCAAGGTCGAGAAACTCAATGTCGACCCAAGGCTACCTAGCAAATGTTCTCGGCTGATATCTCCGGAGGGGAGGATCATTGTTGGGCCAGGCATTACACCAGCTCCCAAACATAGACTACCAAGGCCGATTGAACGTGCACGATCATGATAAGACAAGACATCAACTGGCCAGTCCAAAGCAGCTCTACAAAGATTCAGCAGATAGGACGTGAAGCCAGAAGGGGCAAAGCAAGATCGGATCAAGATAGTGGCACCAGGAACGAAACCAGAACCGCAATGGTGTCCCACAGGGCTCAACAAAATGCATAAAAGATGTGTGCAAAGGTTGAGGGCTCCAGAACTTGCTGGGAAGACAAAGGAATAGCAGAGGGATCGTTGGTTCAACCAAGCATGGCCAATGATCACCAAGAAGACTTGGAAGGAGAAGAGAATCGTCCGGGAGGAAGCTGGAGATGATGAGAATGAAGAAAACCCCATGGGCAAGAACAAAAACTAAGTCGAGGTAATTATGGTGTTTCATTTGCCTTCTGAGTTTGGTATTCTGGAGGATGAGGTGGCTGAGCTCGATCTAGGAGCTAAGAATGTGTTTTTTGAGAAACCAGAACAGCTCGGCCAGCACATGAAGCCATTGTACATACAGGGAGATGTCAATGGAACACCAGTGGGAAGGATTCTGGTAGATGGAGGAGCAGGCGTGAACATCATACTGATATCCATTTTTGAGAAGCTTGGATACCAAGAGAGAGATCCCATCAAGACCAAAACGACCTTCAGTGGCTTTGCTTTGCTGGAGATCCAACCGAAGCTAAAGGGATACTGTCTGTGTAACTCACGGTTGGTAGCAATACACTGTCCATAGCATTCTTCATAGTTAGTCGGTATAATCTACTCCTTGGGCGAGATTGGATTTATGCCAATGGCTGTGTGCCATCCACACTTCACCAATATTTAGTCCAGTGGGTTGGCGACGAGATTGAGGTGGTTGAGGCTGATAATTCGGCTTGTGTAGCAATGGCCGATTCATCTGATCTTCAACATGGGAATATTAGGTGTCTCACAGGTCAGGACATAACCGACTATGACTTTGTGAGCATATGAAGGGATAGGTTTGTACCCGTATGTGTAAAGCCGACTGATTCCACTCGACTTAGTAATGTAACTTGAGAATGCAAGATAAACAAGGTCATTTAACTTGGCTGAAGGAGGCAAACGAGCAATATCATTTAGATAAATATGATTTGGGCCTGTTAGTGGAGGATTTCGACGACATAGGAAAACTCGTGCAGGGGTTTTCCTCGGTGGAAAAACTAGAGGAGATCATGCTCGGGGATGGATCAGCACAGCGGCCAACCTTCATCAACAAAAATGTGGAGGATTCTGAGAAGCAAGACATAAGCCGTTTATTTAATGAGTATATAGATTGTTTTGCATGGGAATACACCGAGATGCCAGTTCTTAGCTGAGAACTCGTGGAACACAAGCTGCCGATCAAGCCAGGTTTCAGGCCTCACAAGCAACCATTTAGGTGATTCAATCCGGCCATCCATGACTAGATCAAGGAAGAAGTGAATCGTCTACTCCAAGCTAATCGCATTTGGCCCTGCAGGTATGCCGAATGGGTGTCCAATATAGTTCCGGAAGAGAAGACGAACATGGGAAAGTTGAATATTTGCATAGACTTCCGGAACTTAAACCGAGCAACACTAAAATTTGAGTATCCAATGCCTATCGCCGAGGTATTGATCAGCAATGCTTCAGGGCATAAAGTGATCAGTTTCTTGGATGGTAATGCTGGATATATTCAGATTTTCATGGCCGAGTAAGACACGTCGAGGACAGTGTTTTGTTGCCCTGGGTTTGTTGGCTTGTTTGAGTAGGTTGCCATGACCTTTGGATTGAAGAACACTGGGGCAACATATCAGAGGGCCATTAATATGATCTTCCATGCATGTTGGGGGACATTCTTGAGGTGTATATTGATGATCTTGTGGTGAATTCGGCTGGGTTTCAAGACCATATTGTTGACTTAAGGATGTCTTTTGAGAGGATGACGAAGTATGGTCTTAAGATGAACCCTCTCAAATGTGCATTTGGCGTGTCGGCTCGACGCTTTTTGGGTTTCATCGTGCATGAACATGGCATAGAGGTCGACCGCAAGAAGGTTGAAGCCATCAGGAGGATAGGAGAGATGACATGCAAGAAAGACGTGCAAAGTTTGCTGGGAAATGTCAACTACCTTAGGAGTTCATTGCTAACTTTGCTGGGAAGATCAGAACCTTCATGTCACTCTTGAAACTTAAACACGAGCAGGAGGTTTACTTGGCAGGCAGAACAGATGGAGGCTATCGAAAGGATCAAAGAATACTTGATGAAGCCACCGGTCTTGCGTGCACAACAGATGAGGTAGCCATTTCGGCTCTACATAGCTGCACAAAGCCAAGTTATTGGGGCTATTCTATCTCAAGAATGTCAAGGTAAAGAGCATCCTATGGCTTATTTGAGCAGACGAATCCTTGATGTCAAAACCAGGTGCACGTTTGTTGAAAAACTTTGTGTGTCCTTGTATTTCTTGTGTTCCATGCTTCGGCACTACCTTCTTTCCAGTACATGCTTCATGACTTGTCAACACGACATCGTCAAGCACATGTTGTGACAGCCGGTTTTTAGTGGCAGGATAGGTAAATGGGCTTACTCGTTGGTGGAGTATGATCTGGTGTTCGGGCCTTTCCGAAGCATGAAGGGTCAGATTGTGGAAGATTTCATCGTGGAGCACGATGTACAACTCAAAGAGGAGTGCATAGTCGAGGTACGTCATTGGAAGCTATTCTTTGATGGATCCGTTTGCGACAGGGGGTCAATGAGTTGGATATGTGTTGATTTCACCCACAAACATGGTATACGGGTTCTCTATTCGGCTAAACTTCATGTGCACTAACAATTAGGCCGAGTACGAGGCGTTGTTGAATGGCTTAGAGCATTTGGTTGACATGGGGATCAAGAACATCAAAGTTTTTTGCGATTCCAAGCTTGTCATCCAACAGGTCAGTGGTGAAAGCGATTGTTATGATTGTATTTTGAATGATTATCGTGAAAGATGTTTAGATATAATCAAAACCTTGGATGCATTCTGTACCAAGCACATACCAAGGGAATAAAACCAGAGGGCAAATGACTTGGCACAGCAAGCTTCGGGATAAGAGGTGAAAATAGGAAGGTTTCACATAAAAACAAGGCCGACATTGTCCAAGAATGATGAGGACGTGATAAGGCAGAACAATTCAGCCAATTTTGATGTGTTAAACGTAGAAGATTGGATGCCGACGATCATAGAATGTATCAAGAACCCAAGGACGTGCAAAGACAGGAAGGCTCGACGTCAAGCATTGCGGAACACCTTGATCAACGATGGCCTATATCATTGAACCTTGGATGGGATCTTGCTGAAGTGTTTGGACAAAGAACAAGCAAAGGAGGCCATGGGAGATGTGCATGATGGTCTTTGTGGCACGCATATGTCGGCTCATAAGATGAGATGGATGCTCAAAAGAGCTGGTTTCTATTGGCCGGATATGCAAGAAGATTGTTTTAGGTATTACGAAGGATGTGAAGCTTGTCAAAGGTTTGGAGATATCCAACAAGCACAGGCAAGTATGCATCACCCCATTGTGAAGCCTTGGCCCTTCCGAGGATGTGGTTTAGACTTCATTCGGGAGATCCATCCAGCATCACCAAAGAAACATAAGTTCATTTTGGTTGCCATAGACTACTTCACCAAATGGACGGAAGCTGTGCCACTCAAGAGCAACACGTACAAAGAGGTAACCAGTTTTGTCCTTGAGCATATTATCCACAGATTCAGTGTTCCTAGACTTTAACTATGGATCAAGGAGGAGCCTTCATATCCTCAAAATTCAGGGAGTTTGCCGTGTATTTTAGGATAAAGTTGTCGAATTCTTCCCCGTATTATGCTGAAAATAACGGATAGGCTGAGTCTAGTAACAAAATACTCATCAAGCTCATAAAAAAGAAGATCAGAGAAAATCCTAGACGTTGGTATGAGACATTGAGTGAAGCCTTATCGGCTCATCGAGTATCAAAGCATGACACTACCAAAGTTACACAATTTGAGCTTGTATATGGACAAGAGGCTATGTTACCTGTGGAGCTTCACATGATGGCGTGTCGAATGGATCAGTAGGATAATCTTTTGTCTGTGGACTATCAATACTTTATGATGGACACGTTGGATGGAGTCACAGAGAGCTGAATGGATGCTTTGAAAGCGATACAGAAGGAAAAGCTTGAGGTGGCCAAGCACTACAATAAGATAGTTCGAGAGAAAATGTTCCAGATTGGAGATTTGGTTTGGAGAATGATTTTACCCTTAGGAATTCGAGACAAGAAGTTTGGCAAATGGTCACCGAGCTTGGAAGGACCTTTCAAGGTTGTGGGTATTGTCCCTGGAAATGCCTACTTTGTAGAGAACTTGCAAGGAGAAAACTCGTGTAAAGCCATAAACCCTAGCCGCCCCCTCTTTTGGATTTTTGTAGGCTTTTATTTTCTCAATTAGTCTCAGCGATTGGTGGAAAATAAATAATAAAATCCCAGCCCCTATCTCCCACCTCTTTTAAAATTAACTCTCAGCCATTGGATAATTGGGTTGCTAAATTCCTAGGCACCGTAGCTATTTTTCCCCCTTATAAATAAACTCCCCCTAGCCGCCACCCCTACACCTCTATTTGGCCGCCGCCCTCCCTTGCTGTCAGCCCAAGTCGCCGCCCCCCCCCCTAGATGGAGTTGGCCGCCGTCGGAGCTCTGTCACGCCTCGCCGTCACCGGAGAAGAAGCCCCCGACGTTCTGCCCTAGCCGCAGCCTCGTAATTCTCCATAGAAAATCTCTCGCTGCTGCCATAACAAGGAAGGATGTTCTGCCGCAAGGAAGAGAGGAGGAAGAAGTGAGGTAGGTCTTCGTTACCCCTCTTACCGCGTCGCTGCTGTTTCCACGCACCCGTTTTCTCCACCCCCTACGAGCAGAAATTTCTGCCTGTGGACAGACCATGTTTTGGTCGATTTTTGACGGTGTAATTGATCTACAAAGTGTGTAAAGATCATAACCACGTCCACACTTGATCCCAGTAGCCTTGTTCATCATAAACCCCATGGAAGCCTACTAAAACATGCAAGAACATGTACAAACTGATTTTTATAAACTGCACCATAGGAATTGCATTCATCCACCTCATTGCATCTTGAGTAAAGTTTGTACATGATAATTCATTGCTGTAAATTTTGTATGTGCGTGGTCGTGAGTAGAAGGACACTCTCAAGAGGCCGTCTATGAGGAGTTACAGCACCAAGACTTCGAGACGCTTGAGCAACACGAACCGCGGGAGCAAGGCAAGTGCCCCTTGACCATATTGATCCTATGTTTTCGAAACTGTTTTTCTTGCCAAAACTCGTATGCTTGTGTCAACTTGATGGGACACCCTTTTATAGGAGTTTACTAGTTTCGTTAACCATCCTTGTCGCCGGGAAAAGTTGATGAGACGGGTATGGTCGTTTTTCCTTTTTGCTTCGCTTAATTTACGGGATATGGGAAGCCGAAATGAAACTTGTTAGCTACTGCTCTCATGAGATTAAAGATGATCAGAACTTGATGATGTCAATGAGCATGGAATCGGGGAGATCTAGGCGAGCTTGGTTCATGGATGTTGCTGAATGAGATGGTGGTTTGCTTGCCGTAGATCTAAGGAAAACAGTGTCACCACAAGGCCAAATATGGGTGCGGATTAGCTGACTAATTAGGTGTGTTGCTTGCTTGTTATGGCCAATTGGATGGCGCGGGGAATGGGAGTCGAGAAGGATTGCTCTGGGAACTGCATGGCACAAGTGGGGGCCGTGGGTGGGAGAATGGAGATTCGAGCCTGCCGGTGAAACCTCAGTGGGTCCGTACATCGTAGTAGCCCCTTTTTAAAGGCTATTTTGTGATCTCTCGGCCATACACCGACGGTTTTGTACTGGTATAATGGAGGTTTTCTCTAGTTGCCAACGGGAGACGAAATCACGAACTTGTGGGTAAAGTGGTGCCACCTCTGCAAAGCGTGAAACCATCATGATAACCATGCTTCAGGTTATTAGCACCTGGCTAACTTCCATGATTAGAGACAAAACTTGGGATGGTTATACGGGTATGGTCATTGGGATTGGTTTTGGGACTGTTTTGGGTGATGACAATGAGTTTGGTTTCGGTTCTATGAAAATGAGATGGTTATGAATATTTATGAGTATGAGATGAACTTGAGAAAGATTATTGGCTGGTTGAGACTTGATTAATGGTGAATTATGATGAAGGAATGTTGATGAATGGTTACGATGGGATTTAACTCACCTAGAAATAGTTGCTGTTTTTACCATGTTTGTGAAATAAAATTTGCTTGCTGCAATGAACCTTTTTGTTCCCTACCTTGTTGTAAGCTATATGTCATACTTTTCCCGCACTTGCTGAGTACAACATATACTCACCCTTGCATTCCCACAAATAATTCAGCTACAGGAGAAGAATACTTCGTGGAACAGGCGGAGTACTAGGTGTGCGCACTACCGTCAACATGCCTGTGGAGTTGAAGTTGGAGCCCGCTGTCTTAGCCATTTTCCGCTGTCGTTTAGAGTCTTCCGCTGCAAGAATAAGTTAGATATTCATGACTGAGACAATGAGTCCATGTAATAAAGTACTTAAACATTATTTATACGTGGTTATATTCTGAATTCAGTTTGTAATAAAGCTGTGTATGTGTGATGAACATCCTGGGCACACATATGCATTCACTTGGTTCTATTTCAGGACCGGGTGTCACAAATTGGCATCAGAGCTACGTTGACCGTAAGACACAAGCCTAGGTAGAATGGACACTCTAAAACACATAGGAGCACCCCTCTAAACTTGCTATTTTCAAAAATTGCTTGCTGCTGCACTTTAATTGTCAATTCAGCCACCGCAAAGTGCTATTTTCAGCCCCTCTTTTGTCTTCTTTTGGACAGCAAAACTTTTGTTTCCTTGCTTCATAGTTTCTGAAATTTTGGAGTTATTTCCTTCTTCTCTAAAGTTTCTCATGTCTTATTTATAGATGCCGTGTAACAGGCCTAACTTTTGTAAAGCTTGATTTCAACTTATGAAACAAAATTAAGGCCAAGGAATAGCTTGAGTTGTGTCACATGAAATGATGAACACAAAAATGGACATTTGAGGGAGTTCAAAATTTTCTCTAGCCCATGCTCATCACATGTTAACCTAGGGAAAGAACTTTATTCCCTAAATTGCACTCATGTGCACATACTCCATATGTAGAGGATGGAGGAAAGTTTAAACACCAGTTGAAATCTTTTAAAAGAATTCGTGTTCAGCTTGTCCAAAGGCACACGAGTGGTTTGACATTGCATTTTCCCTGTAACCATGAGCTCATAATCCAAATTTGGAAATTTTTAGAGCTCGTCTACTATTTATTCAAAGGGTTAAATGAGGGAACCTTCAAATTCAAATTTGAATTTGAAAACTGAACCAAACAAACTCAATTTCAAAATCTGATTTCAGATTTGAGTTCTCCCTATTCGGTTTGGCCTACCCTTTAAATTTGGTGAAAACCGAATAACGATTGCGTGGGAATCTCAAAGCACAGAGAATAGAAAAGCAAAAAGGGCTGTGGACCCACATGTCATACACACACTCAACCAAACCGACTTGCTCGGTTGCTTAGCGCGCGCCACCGAGCAGAGCGTGGCCGGTGAGCTGCTTGCCTCGGAGTTCTGCCTTCGGTGCTCGCCCCTATCCATGCCACGTATGCTGCACGACCAAAGTTGCTTTCTCCCACTCGCTCTCGTCCTTGGTGGTTTGCCCCACAAAGAACATAGCCCGCCCGTGCGCTCTCTGTTCTTCCTCTGATCACCACAGCCAATGTAGCTTGGTTGCTCGGGCTCTGCACAAGAAAATGCTTCACACATGAGTGCTCTAGCGAGCTAGCGATGTTTCCCCACGGTTCCGTGCTCGTTTCCGCGCAGAAATTCCAAGTTCAGTCGTGCGCCCAAGTGAAACCGAAGTAAACCGAGTTCGGTCATCGTGGACACCCCGAACCAAGAGAAATCACACTCAAGCGATCCACCCCATCGGTGCACCTACGAGCCTAGTTGCTAACGCCCAAAGCTCAGCCCTAGCCGTGGCTTGTTGGTGGAGAATTTCGGGATTTTCTCCCGGGCGGCACAAACCGACACCGAGGTAGGAATTTGTGAAATTCACATTCAATTCTTGTTCTTAGTGATTCAAACTTTGCACACAAGCTCTTAACTAGCTAGCACACATCCCCCCTTGATTCTAGGCTGAGAAATTGAGTGTAGAGCGAGAATTCTGAGTTTTTGCCGAGGAAACACCACCAAACACCATCGGCCGCACGGTGCCGATAGGTTTGGAGAGTTCCACGACCCGTTTAGACTTCATGTCTACCTTCTACATGTTCCCCTGGTGCTATAGAGCCTGAGAACCAATCATTCGGTGAAGAAATGAAGGATCCCGACCTCACCGGAACCCTAATCCTTGCTGTCACCGTCGCGCGCGGGTTTCCGGTGCGTTCCCTCAACGTGTTTTGCATGCTTGAAAATGGGGGGGGGGGGAGTAGGCGGCCGGGAGGTGGCCGGAAAGTGGATTCCGGCGACCCTCGCCGGAGGGCGCAGCTAGGTGCTCTGTTGGCGCGAGGTTGAAGATGGGGGATGACGGGTGGGGTCCACGGGCAGGGTTTAAACATTTTCAGAATTTTCAGAGAATAGTTCAAACTTTGAAGAGACATAACTTTATGTAGGAGTGTCCACAAATTGTCAAATAAATTTTTTTGGATTCCTTTCAGAGAGTACTATTCAAGGGTGCAGCCCAATATTTATGAAAATCCCTGGATTTGGCCCATTAATTCATTTAAGGAAAATCTTATAGGAATTATTACAGGAGTTATGTGTATTGGAAAATTCCCAATTTTGGGCAGGAGATCCTTCCAAATATACTTGAATTCCAGTAACAATTTCAGAGGCATTGGACTCCATTTGCTTAACCAAATATTGTTTCAATCCTCTATGTCTCTGAAAAATAGGAAAAATGAACAGAGACATTTTCAGACTTTTATCCAAACTTGTAAAATCCATATATCCATGTAGGAAACTCCAAAAATGGTAAAACCAATTCCTATGGACTCAGGACATTTTGTTATTCCCAAAAAGTCTACTTTTGAGCATAGGAAAGCTTAAGACCTAGGAGGTAAAAGAAGATTAGCTAAAACCACATAAGAAATTATTGTGGTCACATGGAGCTATTTCATGAGCTAAATTTTTGCAAACTGCCTAAATACCTTCCTTAGAAGCTGTGGATAAATTTTCAGCTTCACTGGACCTGTGGAACTTGAGCTACCATCATTTGGGTTTAAGTGTTCATATAATGGACTTAATCACATGGTGATTAATAGTATCTCCATTTAACTTAGCATTTTCTTCTATAAGGTTTAGATCCAACAACAGAACCTTGCTGTTGTTTATCCCTCTTATGTGTGAGTTAACTTTGTACAACAGCTTTGAATTATTTTCTAAATTGCTTTTGAATACATGTGCGTAAATCATCTTAATAGCTCACGTGACGTCGAAGTTCGACGAGGACTCAACTCCGCAGAGAGCATCTCCATCTCGTGACGAGTTTGGTGGATTCTCCATAGGAAGACTAACTACTAGCTTCTAACAAAACCGTTGAGCAAGGCAAGCCCTGGTCTGCATATAATTACCATTTTAAATTTTGTTTTACTTCACCTCATGTTTATTAGACTTGCTATTGTGCATTATGTCTAGGATGTTTGAAACCCACTTGCATGGCTATTCCATTCCTGAGTAGAAGGTTTAGTGTAGGCTTTGCCTCGTCGTAGATGCTAGGCTAATGTTGTAGCTAGCTCGGTAGAAGTCGAGTAGTAAAAAGCTACTCGCGAGAAAGTTTGAGTAATGGAGTATACTCGCGAGAGGTTGATGATAAGAGCGCCCTCATGAAAATGAGATGGGGGCGGGGATGTTCCTGTAGGATGGCGCGCTCAAGGTTGGTCTCGACCCGCGATGGGTGTTAAAATGCTTTAGACCACATTGGGCCTGGGCTGGGATGGTAAAGCAAATGTGGAGGTTGGTTGTAGCCCCATCCGTATCGGTTAAGGACCGCGCGTATGTGACCCTGCTGGACAAGATTGAGCTGTACCGGATATATAGTGGGGTATGGGACCAATGCAACCGATGTAACTCGATGGACCGTGATATAGAAACTCATCTTTCACGTGGGAATGCCGTTGAGAAGGCGGGGGTGTAAATCCTTTAGCGGGCAACTTCGACGTGTCCGCGTAGAGGACCATCCTGCTTGGCGTAAAACATTTTTCTATGTAGGGGTGTCGTGTGAAAGGTTGCTACATACAACGTAAGAAAGAGCTCTTGAGAGAGTCTTTCGAGGCGGGTGTATGTGTCATGTATTCCGGGTCGTTATTGATTCGAATCACTGTCGCTCGCGGAAGAGGATTGAGCATACTTGCCCACTGCGCCGTGACGTAGTAAGACGAGGAACTAAGTCTCTTAACTTGATGTTCATGGATTAATCAATGTATTGGAACCTTGACTGAATTAGATATAGTGCCAACTGAGTTTCTATTCCAGCTTAGGCTAGCAACATCGGGATAAGCGTTTCTTGTTTGATTGTGGACTTCCAGTGCCATGAGGCGTGAGGACCACTAAAATGAAAGCTATAAGAATCTGAATATAAGGATCAAGTTTAGTCAAGCTTCATTATGCAAATTCATGTTCCTACTGTCTTACTACCCCTGCATGTAGAGTTACATGTTTAGGATTGATGGTTAACACTTGCTGAGCCTTAGTGCTCACGGTTGCTTCCGAGTTGTTTTTGCAGGTAGCAGGATGCCTGCTATGAAGAGGGTTGTTCAGTGAGACGACGAACCTCATGGGTCGTTTAACTCATCGGAAACCTAGCCGCTGCCTTACTTTGGTGAAGCTAGTAGGAAGCGTTCACGGGCTGAACGACTTCTCTTCGGCGTAGTTAGGGTCGAGAGTGAATAGATGTCCAGCTTTTAAATTCCGCTGCGTGTGTACATTATGTGGTAAAAGATCTTATCTTGAGTAAATAAAATGGTTTCATATGTTCTTACTGTCTTTTTGTGCATGCTGTTGGGTGCCGCATCGCACGGGCGAGCGGTGTCGATCCCGTCGGTGGCGGGGCGAGCGGCCCCTCACAGCATGGTATCAAAGCCGCATTGGGGATACCACACATGAAAAGAGCATATTTTCAAAAACTTAGGAGTATACGAGCGAGGAACGTATAGTATGCCCACATAAGGAATATTATTAACAAAGTTACTTAAGGTGGCAAGCTAACAGTGTGTTACTCTTCCGTATTTCAGTTCTGTAACGACGCACCTACGTGGAGGTAAGAATGGTAAGGAACGCCACCGAAAGCAGATCAATTTCGGTTAGCTCCCCCATACGAGGAAAGTAGTGTCGGATGTCCCATTCAGCAATGGATGGGAAGTGAATATGTTTTCTAAGACTCTTCATGTCTTAGAGACATATAAAATGCACTACCCTCCAGTGCGCAAACCCAGGGGCAAGAGGAGGAGACCCCATCGTGTGGTTTGTAACACGAAGTATGTTCTCTAGGACTCTTCATGTCCTATGAGGCTTACGAAAGCGCTTTTCCACCGGTGTGCTTTATTGCAAAGGTGTCGAGCCTTCGTCGGGTGGTGAATAACCCAATCATGTACCTTGAGACGTGGCTTGACTCAAGGATGGCCCGTATGGCAATGATACAGGACGTATGTTTTTACTATGTTATGGACCTGCCTGAAATGACAAACCTCTTGTGTGCATCACTGTTGAGTGGTTTTCTTCAGGTACTGTAACCACGTTAGAACATGTCATGTAGAAAACGTTTGTGAGTAATCGTTTTAGTGCCACCACTTGAGATGTATATGCCGGTATAAAGTCGGTTAGGATTTTAATTGGTGAGGAAACGTAGTACCGTGATATGTTTTGAACTGCAGGAAGAAATAGGTTTGCAAAGATAAGAGTAAATTTTGGAGTCTAGGATTCTATTAGGGGGTAATGAACTCCTATATTGAACTAAGAATCAATGGGAGTATAGATTCATTCTAAAAGACTTAGGGATGACCTCCCCTGTTTTCGGCAGAATTCTTACTGAACTTGAACATGACATAAATTTTGTTTGGTTGAATCAATGGAGGTGAATGATACATTTCTGGAAAGGTTTTTAAACCTTATACAACTTTTCTGTAGAATTGAAGATCAGAATCACCCTCCAAAGGGACGAAATGCTCAGATGAGTGTGAACTGTCCAAAAACAGGGCAGGCACAAATTGCTCTCTGGAAATTTCTGTATTTCGGCCATAACTTCTTGTAGAAAAATTTCTAAGGATCAAGTAATACACCGTTGGAAAGCATGTGATATGTTCTATGACTTTGTAGTTCAAAGCTTCTCCAGGTTTGGAGTTGAAATTGATGAAATCTTGCGGACAAAACAGCCACTTTCAAAGGAGGTGCTGTCAAAATTGTTCCAGAATTCTGTCAACATTGAAATATCACAACTTTTTATCCGGAACTGATATGAAGGCAAATAAATACTCTTTGGAAAGATATTGAAGTTAACTATAACATTGATATTCAACTTGAGACATTAAATTGCCATTTTCATATTCAAATGCTGGGATTAAGACCAATTGGTCATTCTGAACATTGCTCATTGTCATGTAACTTAGGACTTGCTGTGGACAGGGATGTTTTAGACTTCTCTAAGTTCCGTAACATGTTATTGAGTTATTTTTCAGTTTTTCCTACTGTTTGAATTAAGGGTTTGGACAAACTTGCTCAAGTTTGGTAGATTTTATAATTGTCGAAACCCTAGTAGCTCGAGTAGTGTAATATCGATGTGATGCTTGTACGGTTAGGTTTTCAATTCAAGTTGAGTTTAAACTCTGAATTCTAACCATAACATGCTCACTCTTGTAGTATGGATCATGCTCATTCCAGGAGTGAGGTTGGTGAGTCGAGTAACGGCAAAGTAATTCGCCACGACAAGAAGTTCCGACATCATCAACCGGATTGCCGGAAATCATGGAAAAGATGGCTGAGTCTCTTGATCTGTTGGTGCAACAAAGTATACAACAGGATACCTTACAGCGTAATCCCCCGCAAAGTACTTATCTAGATTTTCTAGCAAGATAACTACTGATTTTCTCAGAAGCGAAAGAACCGTTGGAGTCGACTCATTGGCTCCAATGTATTGAAGCCAAGTTTGAGATGCTTGAGTGGGATGAGTACCAGAAGCCTCTATTTGCCGCTCAACAACTCCACGGAGCTGCTGGAGCTTGGTGGGCGGGGTACATCGCTACTCTTCCGGAAGGTCATCGGGTGATGTGGGATGAATTCCGGAATGTTTTCCAGGCATGTCACATTTGTTCGAGAATTCTTCGAGCAAAGTATCAAGACTTTCTAGAGTTAAAGCAAGAGGAAAGGAGTGTGTACGAGTACATCAGATAGTTTGAAGAATTGATGCAATACGCCACTCATATGGTAGACTCGGAAGCGTTGAAGTGTGAGTATTTCTTCCAAGGATTGAATGTCGAACTTAAGTAACAAGTGACCTTGTTCAATTACGGTATTTACAATGAGTTGTTAAATTCCGCTATCATTAAAGAAGACATGCATCTCCGTTGTGAAGTGGAGCTGAAAAAAAGTATGCCACCGGACAGCGATATCGAGGTTCCTCCGAACTATCAAGTGTAGTATTACTTACCAGTCAGGCAAGAAATTCAGCCTGTGGTGCAACTCTCACAACCACCGCTGGAGTTAATCACTTATGAGCCTCCACCTCAACAGCAGCGATCAGAAATTATTCGTGTGACCCTACCACAACCAGCTATGCACGTAACATCTCCACCTCGTGTTAGTAGAGAGCTGAGGATTTCTGCAACATGAGACCGTCGTGGAGCTGAGCAGAGCCACAATCATGTGTCGTCTCACAAATGCTCAGATCAGGACCATGAACCTTCAAAGAAGAATTTTTCAAAAGCTGGCAGGGTTAACTAAACTGCTATTGAGGATATTGCAAAAGGCGAACCAGTTTGAGCGGGCATGTTCACTTTACATGAACAGCCCACTTTCGTGTTATTTGATTCCGGGGCCACCCACAATTTTATTAGCAGAGACTGTGCTGAAGAATAATCTTCCATTTAGCACGGTAAAGCATCCGTTTCATATCAGCTCACCTGGAGGCAAGATATCTACTGATGAAATGGTCTATCGGGCACCTTTGTGTTTTGGTGGAAACATCTATCCTGCAAGCCTTATCATACTCAAAGGCCAAAGGATTGATATTATCTTGGGGATGTCATGGTTGACACAATATGGAGCTATCTTTGACATCAGCTCTCGGACTGTCCAACTGAATTCCCCAATACACGGTTGCAACACATTGAATCTTGTGGATCCATCACATCAAGTTGCAGCAGTGCATCAGATTGTAGCTCCTATGCTTGAGGATATTCCAGTCGTATGTGAATACCCAGATGTGTTTCCCGATGATTTACCGCCATGCCGCCCGAACGTGATGTAGAGTTCAAGATTGAACTAGCACCGGGAACGACACCTATTTCTCGGCGACCATATAAAATGGCACCGAAACAGCTAGCAGAATTGAAGAAGCAGCTGAATGACCTCATGGACAAAGGTTTTATACGCCCAAGTTCATCACCTTGGGTCTGTTCTGCACTCTTCATGAAAAAGAAGGACGAGACTTTGAGACTATACGTAGATTATCGTCCACTGAATGCTGTCACTATCAAAAATAAGTATCCACTACAGCACATCGATATTTTGTTTGATCAATTAGTGGGTGCTAAGGTATTCTCCAAGATGGATCTTCGGTCCGGGTATCACCAAATAAAAATCTAGGCAGAAGATGTACCTAAGACGGCGTTCTCGACAAGATATGGTCTTTATGAATATCTTGTCATGTCCTTTGAGTTGACCAATGCTCCGGCTCACTTTATGTATCTCATGAACTCTGTGTTCATGCCGGAGTTAGACAAGTTCATCGTGGTTTTCGTCGATGATATTTTGGCCTATTCAAGGTCAGAAGAAAAACACGCTGAACATTTGCGTATTGTACTCCAACGCTTGAGAGATCACAAGCTATATGCAAAGTTCAGTAAATGTGAGTTTTGGATCAACAAAGTGCCATTTCTTGGGCATATTATTTCAGCGGAAGGCATCGTTGTGGACCCAACATCTGTTCATGAAGTGATGAGTTTCCTAGGTTTGGTGGGTTAATACCGTAGATTCATTCCAAACTTCTCCAAAGTTGCTAAACCTATGCCGGATCTGTTGAAGAAAAGCACCAAATATGATTGGATCAATTCATGTGAACAAGCTTTTCAAACTTTAGTGAAGTATCTCACTACAGCTCCAGTTTTGGCCCAACCGGACACAACAAAGCCGTTTGATGTTTATTGTGATGCATCCGGCATTGGTTTGGGTTGTGCGTTGATGCAAGAAGGACGTGTGGTCACGTATGGACCCTGACAACTTAGGGTTGATGAGCCGCATTAACCGACGCCCGACCTTGAACTAGCTGCAATGGTCTTAGCATTGAAAATGTGAAGACATTATTTATTAGGAAATCTAGTACATCTCTACACTGACCACAAAAGCTTAAAATACATTTTCACACAGAAGGAACTGAATATGAGGCAGCGAAGATGGCTTGAATTGATCATGGACTGTGAACTAGAAATTCATTACCATCCAGGCAAGGCAAATGTGGTTGACGACGCACTTAGTCGGAATGCTCACGTTCACCATTTAGCCATGGCTGCACAGGAAGGAGAACCAAGCCTGCGCTTAGTTCCCTACGGATCATTGTTCAATCTTGCTCTTATTCCTACAATCCGAGATGAGATTGTAGAGGCTCAGAAGAGAGACAGGGGTATGTCCCATATCCAGAGGAGAGTGGACAGCGGTGAATTGAAGATGTTCTGCAAGGATGAAGAGGGTACTATATGGTTTAACAACCGCATATTGGTACCCCGAAATATGAAATTGCAAAGGAAGATATTGGATGAAGCGCATTTGTCCAAGTACTTCATTCATCCGGGAAGGAATAAGATGTACCAGGACTTAAAATCTAAGTTCTGGTGGACACAGATCAAAAGAGAGATTGCAAAGTGCGTATCCGAGTATGATACATGTCGGCAGGTTAAAGCCGACCATATGAGGAAAGCCCGGACCACTTCAACCGCTGAAGGTTCCAGCATGGAAGTGAGAAGACATAAGTATGGACTTCATCGTCGGTTTACCCATGACCAACAACAAGAAATATTCTATTTTGGGAATCATCGATCGTTTGACTAAGACAGCACATTTTATTCCAGTCCATACTAAATATGTGGCAAAGAAGTATGTGGATCTGTTCATCTCAAGAATCGTGTGTTTACACGGGGTTCCCCACACCATCGTCTCTGACCGAGTTGCGTTATTCGTATCCAGATTTTGGGAGCAACTGCATGCTTCTCTGGAAACCAAGTTAATTCGTAGTTCTGTGTATCATCCACAAACTGACGGGGCCCGACCCCGATCACAGGGCCGTGCCACCTCGCCCGGGGATCGCATTGGGTGGTGCCGTGTTATGCGGCACCCAACAGCACACATATAAGGAACAATGTATTACATATATCAAAGCGGAAGCTTACAACTGTTCTTTGTAAATACTTTACATAAAATAGCTACAGCGGGAGTCTATAAACAGCTCACGTCGAATATCTAGGAGGCACTCGAGAAGAGGTCCAGCCCGCGGACTCCTCTCGCTAGCAACACGAAGACATGGCAGCGGCTAGGTTCTCCAAGTGTCACACGACTCGGGAGTTCCCGAGTCTCACCGGACAACCTTCATTATAGCGTCGAAGTTTACCTGCAAAACCACTTATATAGCAAGAGTGAGCACAAAGGCTCAGCAAGACTTAACCGTCTCTCCTAAAGCATGCAACTCTACATGAGGGTAACTTAAGACCTAATCCTGTACTTTGCGAAAAGACTCGCCTACGAGTTCATCCTTAACTTTCAGATTTTAGCCATAATAGTAGTGTCCTTGCGCCCAGCAATATTGAACTCCACAATCAAACAAGAAACGCTTCATTCCAATGTTACTTGTCCCAAGGTGGAAAATAACTTTAGTTTGCTCTATCTCTACTTCAAACAAGGTTTTCATGCAATTTACAGTAATCATAGCAGCAATTAAACTTTGCAAACTGTTTCCACACATGTTGATTAACTACGTCACAACATGGGAGCAAGAAGTACTCAATAACCGCGAGGGACGGTGATTCGAATCAAACACTACCCGGATAACTCGACACATACGCCCGCCTCTGAAGACCCAACTCTGGTGTCCTTCATTACGTCGTATGTGGCAACCTTTCTCAGGACACTAAACTGTAGAACCGGTCACGCCGTCTCGGGCTCATAGGTCTAACGAGACGATGTGGTATGCATCTACAGTCCAGTGAACCTGGTACATCGGTTTCCTGGTTCCCATATATCAGTAAGCTTCCGGTACACAACTCAATACTTGCTCCTGGACGCGGCATACGCATCGGTCCTTAACCGACACAGGCAGAGCTACTCGACCAAGACCTCGTCTTGTCGCAGCCTAACCCCTCTGCCTGGTCTCATCTTTAGAAATGTAAACTTTAGTTTGCTTCCATTCCCAACCACACTTATGATCTTCTGAACTATAGCTCGCGAGTAGATTCCAACTACTCGTCTTCTACCGGATGCCCTAGTCTATTTAGCATGGCCTTATTCTACAGCGATGACATAATTCTACCTTGATCCCAGGGTTCATGTTTGGTTATGCAAGTGGAGTATCAACATCCTTGACCTAATGCACATACAAACCTTGACCAAATGTCGTGAACAAAGGGAAAACTTTAAAAATAACTTAAGTGCAAACCGGGGCTTGCCTTGTTTTTGCAGGTGACTAAAGTCAGATAAGTTTGAAGTTAGTTTCTGATGCTGACTTGAAGCTTAATCCCTGCCTTCTTGCTCCTTGATCCAAGCTCCACTTCTTCTTTACTTCT
The DNA here is from genome assembly GCA_030760725.1 of Neostapfia colusana. Lineage (NCBI taxonomy): Eukaryota > Viridiplantae > Streptophyta > Magnoliopsida > Poales > Poaceae > Neostapfia > Neostapfia colusana. The sequence goes on along the minus strand of JASWHV010000007.1, from coordinate 92,286,913 downwards.
CCACGTTTAATCACTACACATTATGAATATGCATACATGTTTAATTGTAAAACTTTTTGCTAACAGATGCTAAAGCAAAGTTTAAAACTGGAACTCTGTTTAAGAATTTAAAATGATACTGGGGTGGTGGTTTGCATGTGTGTTTAAGCACTATCATCAAGTGAGAAGTGAGGTTCATCACTTGGGTGGGGAATCAACTAATGGTTGAACAGAACACTAATGATCCAGGCTCCAATGGAGCTGGGAATTTTCTCGGGAGTTCCCGGGTCACAAGAAAGTTCTCTGGACCAAAATTCAGAACATTTCACTAATTGGATCACCCAGAACAATTCCCTAAGCATTTAAGCAAAAAGGAATTAATTCTGATTAGATTTGCACTTTCCTGCAAATTCAAGTGACCTATAATTTCATACATAGCTCAGGGAGTATGCATGAATTTTCCTAGGATTTTTGGAGCCAAGGAATGCCTAGAACTGAATTTCCAAGTTTTGGAAATCCTCTGAAAATGTTTCTGTATTTATTTGAATGCAGAAACTTGGAATTAGAATTACCCTTATTAAATCAACTCCAAATGAGCTGAAACTTTTACAGAAGTCTCCTAATATCCTAAAGAATATTCTGGCAAAATTTGGGAAATTTTGGATGAACCAAATTCCCTCTAAAATTCTTTTGCTGAAAAGTTTTAAAGAATTCTCCAGAATTTTCTATTTGTTTTCATGCAAATTGGGTTGCTTATTTGGATAGAGTTTTTCATCCTGAATCCAACCCAATTTGAATCACTAATTTTGGAGCTTCCTAGCAAAAGTTATGCAGTTCTAAAGTTTGAACTAAATCTGGAATTCAAATTAAATCGGGGAAATGTTTAAACTCTGACAGTGGCCCCATCCCCACGTGTCAGCTGCCAAACTCAAGCCACACGGGGCCACAGACTATTTCCCATGTTGTCACAGACCGATCCGAGGCCACAGACAATCCCCCTCCCTCGCAACAGCGACTGACGCGTGGGCCAGCCCCCATCTTCGTCTTCCTCCGGCTGCCCGCGCTCCCGCGCCGCCGAGCTCGCCGGAGCTCTCGCCGGGAGTGGGTTCCGGTGCTCGGAACTTGCTGGATCTCGCCGCCCCCACGTATTCTCGTACGAGGAACACGTTGCCGGGCTTATCTCAGCTCGACGATGGTCGGAAACCTAGGTGCTACGGTGACAGCGGCGGTGGCCACTCCGGCGATGTCGCTAGGGCGTTATACCACCCCAAACACGTAACCGTCTGCGCGTACAGCACCACCGCACCGAGGAGAACACGGACCCAACCGCTGATCTCGCTGGAACTCGCCGGAAATATGACCTCACCGTCGGCCTAGGTCAAAATCCGGCGAAGATCGAAAAACTCGATGAACAGCGGCTCTGCTCGATGGTTCTCGGTGGTTCTTGATCCTATGAATGCACACGGGGGTATATAAGATGTATGCTACGTCGTGTGGGGAGCGGTTCAACGTGTGAAACGAATTCGCCGAGTTTCTCCTCTCGGCTATTATCGTATGTTGTCGGGAAAACTGAAATTCCGGCGAGCACGGTCCATGACACGCTGCCGGCGTTGTTGTGAAGCGAGAAGGTCTACAGGCGCACCTTTTTGCTTTTGTAGCTGGGTGGGAGAAGCCCTGTGGCGGCCGGGCGACGAGTTCTTCCGGCCGGCGGCTCGCAGTGGTGTCGCTGGAGAAACCGAGCTCTGCGCCGCGTCCCCGTGGAAGAAAACGGCTGTTCTTCGGGCCCAACACCTCTAGGAGGAACCGGCGACGTCGCGGGATAGCTCAGGTCAGCGTGAGAGCTGCCGAGGCGGCCGGGCGTCGCTGCTCCGATGGGGCGTGGTAGCTGCGGGAGAAACGGCGCTCACGGCAGCAGACACAGGAGGGGGGAAGCGTGATCAGTTTTTTCCTACGTGCGACCGCCGTTCGGGGTAATATCGGCTGAGGCTGATCGACAGCGCCCGGAGGTGGCAGCAGTGCTGCCGCGGTGTCGCGCTCCGCTCGGCGGCCACCGGTTCGAGTGTGAACAGAGAAGAAATTTCCTTCGGGAGTAAGTCTCCTCCTCTAACTGACAAGTGGGTCCCACTCACTTCTCTCCTAAATACCTCCAAAATTCTTGGCACTTTACAAATTCATCTCTGAGGAACTCAAATTCCAAAGTCATTTGGCAATTTGACATGTTTTGCCTCAGTTTCAAATTTTAATTCAAATTTGGATGGAATTTACAAGTCCTCTTGATATTCATATCCAAGCACCTCCAAATTTCCTCCAAATTGGTCTCCCTCATAATTTGTATCTGAGGAATTCAAATATGTCCTCTGATCTTTGAATTGGCTATTGCAAATACACTTTTTCAAACAACAGTTTGAATTTTCTCTTTTGAACATGCCCTCCTTCTTTTTGAAGTGCACCTCTTAATTCAAACTGAATTCAAAGTTTTATTGCACATGCCAACACTTTCATGAGGAACACAAAAGTTTTTGTAAGTCCCATTTCTTGTATTCAAACTCAACTTTATTCATAGCTCAAGTTTTCTATTTACAAGTTTTGGGACTTTTACACAAACCGATGGTCAAACGGAAATGATAATTCAGATTCTGGAGGATATGCTACGGGCATGTGTCATCAATCTTGGGAAGAATTGGGATGACCATCTACTGTTAGCAGAATTCTCATATAATAACGGTTATCAATCCACCATCAAAATGGCCCCTTATGAAGCTCTTTATGGCCGGAAGTGTTGCACACGGCTGAATTGGTGTGAGTCCAGCAAGAGAGTGGTCTACGGGATTGATCTTGTGAATGAAGCCGAGGAACGAGTACGAGTAATTCAAGCCAACTTAAAGGCTGCTCAATGTTGGCAGAAAAGCTATGCAGATAAACAACGTCGAGCTCTTCACTTTGACATCAGGAACCACATTTATCTTCATGTCTCTCCGATTAAAGGGATTCATCATTTTGGAGTGAAGAGAAAACTCGCTCCACGATTCATATCATCAGGCCGTTTGCAGTCACTAAGATATGCGGACCCGTGGCCTATCGCCTGGAGTTATCGATGTCACTTTCGGATATTCACAATGTTTTCCACGTCTCTCAGCTGCGGAAATGTCTTAAGTACCCAACTGCAGTTCATATGGAGAAAGTTGAGGATCTTCAACCAGATCTCACGTATTCTGAGTATCTGATACAGATTATGGACAAGAGGGCTCGCGCCACAAGAAATCGGACATTGCGATTTTACAAAGTCTTGTGGAGCAACCACACCGCTGATGAAGCCACGTGGGAAAGCGAGATTTTCTCCGTTTATATTTTCCCAACTTGTTTGTATCATATGTCCAGTAGTCATTCTCCCTTCCTTTTTCTTTTTGTAATCTCAGGACAAGATTCTTTTAGGGGGGGGGGGAATGTAACAGCCCTAACTTTTTTAAAGCTTGATTTCAACTTATGAAACAAAGTTAAGGCCAAGGAATAGCTTGAGTTGTGTCACATGAAATGATGAACACAAAAATGGAGATGTGAGGGAGTTAAAAATTTTCTCTAGCCCATGCTCATCACATGTTAACCTAGGGAAAGAACTTTATTCCCTAAATTGGACTCATGTGCACATACTCCATATGTAGAGGATATAGGAAAGTTTAAACACCATTTGAAATATTTTAAAATAATTCATGTTCAGCTTGTCCAAAGGCACACAAGTGAAATCACAATGCAATTTCCCTGTAGCCATGAGTTCATTATCCAAATTTGGATATTTTTGGAGCTCGTCTACTATTTATTCAAAGGGTTAAATGAGGACACCTTCAAATTCAAATTTAAATTTGAAAACTGAACCAAACAAACTCAATTTCAAAATCCGAGTTCAGATTTTAGTTCTCCCTATTTTGTTTGGCCTATCCTTTAAATTTGGAGAGAATCGGATAACGATTGCTTGGGAATCTCAAAGCACAGAGAATAGGAAAGCAAAAAGGGCTGTAGACCCACATGTCATACACACACTCAACCAAACCGACTTGCTCGGTTGCTTATCATGCGCCACCGAGCAGAGCATGGCCGGCGAGCTGCTTGCCTGGGAGGTCTGCCTTCAGTGCTCGCCCCTATCCATCCCACGTACGCTGCACAACCAAAGTTGCTTTCTCCCACTAGGTGTCAGCCTCGGTGGTTTGCCCCGCGAACAACACAGTGCGCCTGCGCACTCTCTGTTCTTTCTTGGATCACCACAGCCAATGTAGCTCGGTTGCTCGAGCTCTCCACAAGAAAAAGCTTCGCACACGAGTGCTCTAGCAGGCTAGCGACATTTCCCCACGGTTCCGTGCTCGTCTTGCACACAGAAATTCGATGTTCGGTCGTGCGCCCGAGTGAAGCCGAAGTAAACCGAGTTCGGTCATCGTAGACAGCCCGAACCAAGAGAGATCACGCTCAAGCGATCCACCCGAGCGGTGCATCTACGACCCTAGTTGCTCACGCCCGAAGCTCAGCCCTAGACGTGGCTTGTCGGAGAAGAATTTCGGGATTTTCCCCCGGGCGGCATAAAAACCGACACCGAGGTAGGACTTACAAAAAACACGTTCAATTGTTGTTCTTAGTTATTCAAACTTTGCACACAAGCTCTTAACTAGCTAGTGCACATCCTCCCTCGATTCTAGGCCGAGTAATTGAGTGTAGAGCGAGAATTCCGAGTTCTTGCCGAGGAAACACCGCCGGACCCCGTCGGCCGCACGGTGCCGATGGGTTTGGAGAGTTCCACGGCCCATTTAGACTTCATGTCTACCTTCCACACGTTTCCCTGGTGCTATAAAGCCCGAGAACCGATCATTCGGTGAAGAAATGAAGGATCCTGACCTCACCGGAACCCTAATAATTGCTGTCACTGTCGTGCGCGGGTTTCCGGCAATTTCCTGCCGCCGGTGATCCCTCCAACGTGTTCAGCGTGCTTGAAAATGGGGGGGGGGGGCGTAGGAGGCTAGGAGGTGGCCGGAAAGTGGATTCTAGGGACCCTCTCCGGAGGGCACCGCCGGGTTCTCTGTTGGAGCGAGGTTGAAGATGAGGGATGACGGGTGGGGCTCACGGGCAGGGTTTAAACATTTTCCGGATTTTCACAGAATAGTTCAAACTTTGAAGAGCCATAACTTTGTGTAGAATGTCCAAAAATTGTCAAATAAATTTTGTTGGATTCCTCTCGGAGAGTAATATCCAGGGTGCATCCCAATAGTTATGAAAATCCCTGGATTTGGCTCATTAATTCATTTAATGAAAATCTTGTAGGAATTATTATAGGAGTTCTGTGAATTGGAAAATTCCCAATTTTGGTTAGGAGAGTCTTCCAAATATAATTGAACTCCGGTAAAAATTTCAGAGGTATTGGACTCCATTTGCTTGGCCAAATGTTGTTTCAATCCTCTATGACTCTGAAAAATAGGAAAAAATGAACAGAGACATTTTCAGACTTTTACCCAAATTTGTAAAATCCATATCTCCATTTAGGAAACTCCAAAAATGGTAAAACCAATTCCTATGGACTCAGGAGATTCTGTTCTTCACAAAAGTCTACTTTTCAGCATAGGAAAGATTAAGACCTAGGAGGTAAAGGAAGATTAGCTAAAACCACATAAGAAATTATTGTGGTCACATGGAGCCATGTCATGAGCTAAATTTTTGCAAACTGCCTAAATACCATCCATAGAAGCTGTGGTTAAATTATCAGCTTCACTGGACCTCTCGAACTTGAGCTACCATCCTTTGGGTTTAAGTGTTCATATAATGGACTTGATTACATGGTGATTAATAGTATCTCCATTTCACTTATCATTTTCTTCTCTAAGGTTTAGATCCAACAACAGAAACCTTGCTGTTGTTTATCCCTCTTATGTGTGAGTTAACTTGTACAACAGATTTGAATCATTTTCTAAATTGCTTTTGAATACATGTGCGTAAATCATCTCAATAGCTCACGTGACGTCGACGTTCGACGAGGACTTAACTCCACAGCGAGGATCTCCATCTCATGACATATAATTACCATTTTATATGTTGTTTTACTTCACCTCATGTTTATTAGACTTGCTATTGTGCATTATGTCTAGGATGTTTGAAACCCACTTGCATGGCTATTACATCCCTGAGTAGAAGGTTTAGTGTAGGCTTTGCCTCATCGTAGATGCTAGGCTAATGTTGTAGCTAGCTCGGTAAAAGTCGAGTAGTAAAAAGCTACTCGTGAGAAAGTTCGATTAATGGAGTTACTCGCGAGTGGTTGATGATAGGAGCACCCTCGTGAAAAATGAGATGGGGACAGGGAGTTCCTGTAGGATAGAGTGCTCAAGGTTGGTCTCGAACTGCAATGGGTGTGATAATCCTTGAGACCACATTGGGCCTGGGCCGGGATGGTAAGGCAAATGTGGAGGTTGGTTGTAGCCCCGCCCGTATCGGTTAAGGACCACGCGTATGTGGCCCTGCTGGACAAGATTGAGCTGTACCAGATATATAGTGGTGTATGGGTCCCATGAAACCGATGTAACTCGATGGACCGTGATATAGAAACTCATCCTTCACATGGGAATGGCGTTGAGAAGGCGGGGGTGTAAATCCTTTAGCGGGTAACTTCGACGTGTCCGCGTAGAGGACCAACTTGCTCGGCGCGAAACGTTTTTCTATGTCGGGGTGTCCTGTGAAAGGTTGCTGCATACAACGTAAGAAAGAGCTCTTGAGAGAGTCTTTTGAGGCAGGTGTATGTGTCGTGTATTCCGGGTTGTTATTGATTCGAATCACTGTCGCTTGTGGAAGAGGATTGAGCATTCTTACCCACTACGACGTGACGTAGTAAGAAGAAGAACTAAGTCTCCTAACTTGCTGTTCATGGATTAATCATTGTATTGGAACCTTGACTGAAGTAGATATAGTGCCAACTAAAGTTCTATTCCACCTTAGGCTAGCAACATTGGGATAAGCATTTCTTGTTTGATCGTGGACTTCTTGTGTTGTGAGGCGTGAGGACCACTAAAATGAAGGCTATAAGAATCTGAATATAAGGATCACGTTTAGTCAAGCTTCATTTTGCAAATTCATGTTCCTACTGTCTTACTACTCCTGCATGTAGAGTTACATGTTTAGGTTTGACGGTTAAGACTTGCTGAGCCTTAGTGCTCACGGTTTCTTCAGAGTTGTTTTTGCAGGTAGCAGGATGCCTGCTATGAAGATGGTTGTTCGGTGAGACGATGAACCTCACGGTTCGTTCCACTCATCGAAAACCTAGCCGCTGCCTTTCTTTGGTGAAGCTAGTAGGAAGCGTTCACGGGCTGAACGACTTCTCTTCAGCGTAGTTACGGTCGAGAGTGATTAGATTGTCCAGCTAGTTTTAATTTCCGCTGCGTGTGTACAATATGTTGTAAAAGAACTTATGTTGAGTAACAAAACGGTTTCATATGTTCTTGAGCCTCTTTTCGTGCATGCTATTGGGCGACGCATCGCACGGCACCACCCAGTACGATCTCCGGGCTCTCACATCGTTGTATTAGAGCTGCATTGGGAATAGCACGCTTGAAAAGAGCATATTCTCGAAAACTTAGAGGTATACGAGTGAGGAACGTATAGTATGCCAACATAAGGATTATAAATTAGCATACTTACTTAAGGTGGCAAGCTAACAGTTTGTTATTCTTCCGTATTTCAATTCAGTAACGACGCACCTACGTGGAGGTAAGAATGCTAAGGAATGCCACCGAAAGCGGATCAATTTCGGTTAGCTCCCCCATACGAGGAAAGTAGTGTGGGATGTCCCTTTCAGCAATGGACAGGAAGTGAATATGTTTTCTAAGACTCTTCATGTCTTAGAGACATAAGAAATGCATTATCCTCCAGTGCGCAAACCCTGGGGCAAGAGGAGGAGACCCCATCGTGTGGTTTGTAACACGAAGTGTGTTCTATAGGACTCTTCATGTCCTATGAGGCATACGAAAGCGCTGTTCCACCGGTGTGCTTTATTGCAATGGTATGGAGCCCCTGTCGGGTGGTGAATAACCCGATCATGTACCTTGAGATGTGGCTTGACTCTAGGACGGCTCGTATGGCAATGATATGGACGTATGTTTTTACTATGATATGGACCTGCCTGAAATGACAAACCCCTTGTGTGTATCACTGTTGAGTGGTTTTCTGCAGGTACTGTAACCACGTTAGAACATGTCGTGTAGAAAACTTTTGTGAGTGATCGTTTTAGTGCCACCACTTGAGACGTATATGTCGGTATAAAGCCGGTTAGGATTTTAATTGGTGAGGCAACGTAGTACCGTGATGTGTTTTTAACTGCATGGAAAAGGAGGTTTGCAAAGAATAAGAGTAAACTTGGAGTCTGGGATTCAATTAGGGGATAATGAACTCCTATATTGAACTAAGAGTCAATTGGGAGTATAGATTTATTCACAAAGACTTAGGAATAACCTCCCCTGTTTCTGGCAGAATTTTTGCTGAAGTTTAACAGGATTTAACTTTTGCTTGGTTGAACCAATGGAGGTGAGTGATATATTTCTGGAAAGCTGTTGAAGTCTTCTACAACTCTTCTGTAGAACTCCAGATCAGAATCACCTTCCAAATGGATGAAATTCTCAGATGAGTGTGAACTGCCCAAAAACAGAGCAGACACAAATTGCTCTCTGGAAATTTATAAATTTAGACCATAAATTTCTGTAAAAAAATCTCTAACGTTCATGTAATAAACCGTTGGAAAGTTTAGTATATGTGCTATGACATTGTAGTTCAAAGCTTCTCCAGATTTGGAGTTTAATTGTATGAAATCTTGCAGACAAAACAGCTACTTCCAAAGGAGGTGCTGTCAAAATTGTTCCAGATTTCTGTCAACTTTGAAATATCATAGATTTTGATCCAGAACTGTTATGAAGGCAAATAAATACTCTTTGGAAATATATTGAAGTTAACTATAACTTTGGTATTCAACTGGAGTCATGAAATTGCAATTTTCATATTCAAATTCTGGGATTAAGACCTATTGGTCATTCTGAACAGCGTAGTGCTTATTGCCATTTAACTTGACACTTGTTGTGGACAGGGATGTTTTAGAATTCTCTAAGTTCCGTAACATGTTCTTGAGTTATTTTTCAGTTTGTCCTACTGTTGGAATTAAGGGTTTGGACAGACTTGCTCAAGTTTGGTAGATTTCAGAATTATCAAAACCCTGGTTAGCTTGTGTAGTGCTGCAATATCTATGTGATGCTTTTATGGTTAATGTTTTTGAATTCAAGTTGAGTTTAAACTTTGAATTTTAACCGTAAACTGCTCACTCTTGCAGCATGGGTCGCCCTCATTCCAGGATTGAGGTTGGTGAGTCGAGTCACGGCAAAAATAATTCGCCACGATGAGAAGTGCCGACATCATCAACCGTAGTGGCGGAAATCTTAGCAAAGATGGCTAAATCTCTGGATCTGTTGGTGCGACAAAGCATACGACAGGAGACACTACAGAAAAATCCCCCGCCACACTTATCTGGATTTTCTAGCAAGACAACCATCGGTTTTCTCGGAAGCAAAAAAACCATTGGAGTCGGCTCATTGGCTACAATCTATTGAAGCCATGTTTGATATGCTTGAGTGTGATGAGTATCATAAGACTCTACTTGCCGCTCAACAACTCCACGGAGCCGCTGGAGCTTGGTGGCAGAGTATCTTGCAACTCTTCCTGAAGGTCATCTGGTGACGTGGGATGAATTTCGGGATGTTTTCCGGCACGTCACATTTGTTCGGGAATTCTTCAAACAAAGTATCAAGACTTTCTGGAGTTAAAGCAAGGAGAAAGGAGTGCGTACGAGTACTTCAACGTGTTTGAAGAATTGATGCAATATGCCACTCATATGGTAGACTCGGAAGCGTTGAAGTGTGAATATTTCTTCCGAGGTTTGAATGTCGAACTTAAAAAACAAGTGACCTTGTTCAATAATGGTATTTACAATGAGTTGGTAAATGCCGCTATCATTAACGAAGACATGCATCTCCGTTGTGAAGCGGAGCTGAAAAGGAGTATACCGCCGGACAGTGATATCGAGGTTCCTCCGAACTATTGAGTGCGGTATTACTCGCCAGTTAGGCAACAAATTCACCATGTGGTGCAACTCTCACAACCACGGCTGGAGTTGATCATTTATGAGCCTCCACCTCAACAGCAGCGGTCAGAAATTATTCGTGCAACCCTACCACCACCAGCTGCGCACGAATTATCTCCACTTCGTGTTAGTAGAGAGCTGAGGATTTCTGCAGCACGAAACCGTCATGGAGCTAAGCAGAGCCACACTCGTGTGTCGTCTCATCAATGCTCAGATCAGCATCATACCCATTCAAAGAAGAATCTTTGAAAAGCTGGCAAGGTTAATTACACTGCTATTGAGGACATTACAAAAGGCGAACCAGTTTTGGCGGGCATGTTCACTTTACATGAACAGCCCACTTTCGTGTTGTTTGATTCCAGAGCCACCAACAAATTTATTAGCAGAGACTATGTGCTGAAGAATAATCTTCCATTTAGCACGATCAAGCATCTGTTTCATATCAGCTCACCCGGAGGCAAGATATCAACTAATGAAATGGTCTCACGGGTACCTTTATGTTTGGGTGGAAACATCTATCCTACGAGCCTTATCATACTCAAATGCCAAAGTATTGATATTATCTTGGGGATGTCATGGTTGACACATTATGGAGCTATCTTTGATATCAACTCTCGGACTGTCCAACTGAATTCCCCAATACACGATTGCAACACATTAAATCTTGTGGATCCATCACAATGAGTTGCAGCAGTGCATCAGATTGAAGCTCCTAAACTTGAGGATATTCAAGTGGTATGTGAATATCCAGATGTGTTTCCCGACGACTTGCCGGGCATGCCTCTCGAATGTGATGTAGAGTTCAAGATTGAACTCGCACCGGGAATAACACCTATTTCTCGGCGACCATACAAAATGGCGCCAAAGGAGCTAGCAGAATTGAAAATGTGGAGACATTATCTACTAGGCAATCTAGTAAATCTCTACACTGACTGCAAAAGCTTGAAATACATCTTCACACAGAAGGAACTGAATATGAGGCAGCGAAGATGGCTCGAATTGATCACGGACTATGAACTTGAAATTCATTACCATCCAGGCAAGGCGAATGTGGTTGCCGATGCACTTAGTCAGAATGCTCACGTTCACCATTTAGCCATGGCTGCACAGGAAGAAGGAGAATCAATCCTGTACATAGACCCCCACGGATCGTTGTTCAATCTTGCTCTTATTCCTACAATCCGAGATGAGATTTTATAGGCTCAGAAGAGAGACAGGGGTATGTCCCATATCCAGAGGAGAGTGGACAGCGGTGAATTGAAGATGTTCTGCAAGGATGAAGAGGGTACTCTATGGTTTAACAACTGCATAGTGGTACCCCGGAATATGAAATTGCAGAGGAAGATATTGGATGAAGCGCATTTGTCCAAGTGCTTGATTGTTCCGGGAAGCAATAAGATGTAACAGAACTTGAAATCTAAGTTCTGGTGGACACGGACGAAAAGAGAGATTCCAAAGTATGTATCCGAGTATGATACGTGTCGACAGGTTAAAGCCGACCATATGAGGAAAGCCGGACCACTTCAACCGCTGAAGGTTCCAGCATGGAAGTGGGAAGACATAAGTATGGACTTCGTCGTCGGTTTACGCATTGATGAGGACATCTCTCCTTTGCATACAATGCAAGGACCGACCACTAGAGCACGTGCACTACAATTGGATCTCCAGGTACGTTCTAACCTTGTCAATTGTTTTTCAGAACTTACGCTTGTTTCCATGCATGTTTTATTGATTAGGAACAATGGAGAGGACCAGCAAGGGCTGGGAGGAGTCCAAGGAGTCAAGGAGGAGGAGATAGGACGTGCACACCAAGGAGGAGCCCAAGTACAACTCGACTTCGACTCCACCTCGGATTCCAGGAGCTGCCTTCACCAAAATTGACGTCCCGGACACATACGCAGTCGGATTTGGACGTTCTATATATGGTTGGAACCGTGATTTCATAAAGCTTCCAATGGAACCAGCCCCACCTCAAAATTCCTTCTAAGTTGACGGGAATCAGTGAAACAAGTGGACATCCAGAATCTGTCCGGTGCTGCACCACCGCCTTTTGTGCTGCTGGCCCGTGTATCGTGTGGAAGCCCATTAGGGTTGCGTCCAGGGGTCTTGCACGCTCCTAAACTCCTTTTTATACAGCAGCCATTACCACATTAGGGTCGGGTTTTTGCTTAGTTACAATCTGTCATTGAACAGTGTCGCCGATCATCAGTTGTGAGACCCCAAATTCGTGATCAATTCAGTTTTTATTGCAACTTCTCTATTCTTGCTTGTGTTCTTGATTGCGCTTGCAGGGATAAGCCTTCGTGGCGAGGTCATTCGTGTGACACGGGTGATAACCAACGGAGCAGTGGCGTAGTGATTGCGGGGTTTCGTTCGTTTGGAGCCTTGGATCATCAACGTCGAGATCTCCACCCAATCAAGTTTACCCTACCTCTCGGAAGATCGGGACTCATCCTCCTATCAATTGGTATCAGATTTCAAGGTTCACCGTGAGGTATTCTTGTGTGCCCTTTAGATTTATTTTGTTTCAGTCCTATCGTCCACAAAAAGCCACAAAAAAAATTTTAGTTTCCCTGACCTACAACCTCCGCTCAACCTTTTGCACAATTTAGTTTCGGAGTCCGTAGTTCTGAGTTCGTGTCCTAGGTTGAGTCTGGTTGCTGGTTTAGATTTGTTTTGGTTCAGTTTTGTTTGTTCCATCCGCTGCCATCTACAAAAAAAACCAATCCACAAAAAAATTCCATCCACCGATTCGTTTCTGTTGCAGTTTCCACCACCACCAAAACCTGATTCAGGGTATCGTCCTTAAAACGGGCATAACTTTTTGCTCGTAACTCTGATTGAGGCACATTTTTTTCCCGGAAAGGTCTCGAAAAAGTCCACATATGATACACCTGCTATGCCGGTCACGGCATTTTCAAAAAAAAATTAAAAAAAATTAAGAAGGCCCTCGTTTCGAACTCTGAAGTTCCAGCACCAGTTTTTCCAATCGCTCCTGAATTTGTGCCGATCTCATCTTTCATCGATTTGAGCTAATACTTGGTTCTGTTTCTATTCTTGTGCCCTGGTTGAGAAAAAATATCAAAAAAATAAAGGGAAAAAAAAGATTCTGATTTCTACTAGTGCTTCAAGACAAAAAAAGGAGGCTAAGGGGTTTTCTAGTTGTGTTATTTCTGTGTGAGTGCTGGATACTTGCTGATATTATCCTTGTTGTTCATCATCATTCATCCTTGTCCTTGCTTGTTGCCACAACTGTTCTAATACATTCTTAGGCCAGCAACTAGGTGAAATTCTTTAGACACTTATTAAGCATTGCTATCTGTTACTAACTTGTGTGCCACATACATATACTGCAATTGAGCCTTCCAAGATCCACCTTCTCTCGAGCAGAACAGGTAACCTTTGCAATCACACCCACTCTCTGCTTGCTTCACACTGGTCACCGTTGGCCACCTGCAGTGCTGGTAAGAAACTTGTAAGAGCGGGGTAAGACGCATCTTACTGATCGATTTTCCACCCACTTCAGAGAGCGTAGTAATAGGGTTCTTCACGATCTTTTTGTCTTTGTTTCTATTTTGTACTAACAATGACAGGAAAGAAGCCTATGGATAAGACCTCTGGTTGTACACCTCCGGATGATGATGAGTGCGTGTCCCATATGGAACTAAGGGACATGATACGGGCAATGACCGAAGCTTTCAACAATTACCAGACCACTACAACAGCCACCTTTCAGAGGCTCCATACAAGTGTTTCTGGTTTGACCACACGGTTGGACGAGATGGAGACTCGTCTTCCCCAACAAGCTACACCCTCTATCATCCTTGATGGTGATGCACATGCTCACTATGACACAGAGGATGACTTTAATAACGATGAGGTTGATGCACAGCAGCGCCGTCGCCCTCGACAAAATCGTCAAGGTATGGGAGGTAGACCTCGTCCTCATGCTCCTGAACAAGATAATGATCCTTATGCTAAGATTAAGTTTTCTATTCTAACATTTTATGGATCTTATGATGCTCAGACTTACTTGGATTGGGAGATGACGGTAGAACAAAAATTTAGCTCTCATCTTGTTCCTGAGTGACATAGAGTTAGACAAGCCACTAGTGAGTTTAAAGATTTTGCTATAATTTGGTGGAATGAACTTGTCAATACACGTAATGCACCACAGACATGGGCTGCGTTAAAAAAAGAGATGTGCGCTAGGTTTGTTCCTCCTTCATATAGACGTGATCTTCTTAAGAAATTGCAATGCTTTGATCAGGGTGACATGACTGTCCATGAGTACTACCAAGAGTTGCAGAAAGGTATGCTTCGTTGTGGGGTAGTTGAGGATCAGGAAAACCAAATTGTTAGGTTTTATGGGGGCTTGCGGCGTGAGATCCAGGACATAGTTGACTACAAGGAATATCATTCTATTCAACGCTTATTTCAACTTGCTATGTTAGCAGAGAAAGAAGTGCAGGGTCGCCTACAGCAGCGGCGGAAGAACACCTTCACGCCACGACAATTGCCGGTGCCATCCAATCCAAAGCAGTGCCCTCCTCGAGCGTACGTGCTTCTACACAACCCTCCACGGGTGTTGTACGCAGCAGCATCGCACCTTCTACATCACGGGGACAAGATAACAGCAAGTCCCAGATGCCTCCAGGTGTTGCAGCAAAGGCGGCTGCACCCAACACTTCGACAAGTCGCAGCTCCGACATCAAGTGCCACCGCTGCCAGGGACTTAGCCATATGCAATGAGATTGCCCCAGTAAACGGGCGATCATTGCCACTGCTAATGGTGGGTATGTTAGTGCTTCTGATATTGAAGATGAAAATATTATTGCAACTAACATTTCAGGTTCGGATGATGGTGCTAAGGAGGTTCTTGGTACATCTGCGACAAACAACTATAGGACTTCGATTGTGCAGCAAGCTTTGAGTGCCACGGTTCGAGAGGACGACAACCGGCCAACGTCACAACCTTTTCAACATGTTTCTCGTCGTCAAGGACTGCCGTGTACATAACATCATTGATGGTGGTAGCTGCAACAATTTGGTCAATGTTGAGGTGGTCAAGAAGCTTGGCTTGACCACACGGGAGCATCCCCACCCTTATCACATTCAATGGTTTAACAACAATGGTAAGGTTAAGGTAACACAAACAGCAAGGATACATTTTTCCATTGGTTCTTATCATGATTTTGCTGATTTTGATGTGGTACCTATGGATGCTTGTTCTCTTTTGTTGGGACGTCCTTGGGAGTTTGATACTGATGCTATTCACCATGGTCGATCTAATAAGTATACTCTCATGCATAAGGGCAACAAAATTGTGTAGCTTCCTATGAGTCCCACTGAAATTGTACAATTTGAGCAGGAGAAAAAGAATAATGCTAAGCAAAAGGGTGTTTTCAATTCTGAAATTCAGCAACCTATTAAGTTGAAAAATCCTATTTTGCTTGCAACTAAATCTGATATTGATGATTTATATGCCTCTAACGGAACTTGCTATGCTTTAGTGTGCAAACATGCTTTATATTCCATTCAGGATACATCCATTGTCTTGTCACCTGCTGTTGCTAACCTTTTGCAGGAATATATGGATGTTTTTCCATCAGAGATACCCCCTGGATTACCACCTGTGCGAGGCATTGAGCACAAGATTGATTTGGTTCCAGGGGCGAGCTTGCCAAACTGTGCTGCCTACAGGACCAACCCCGACGAGACTAAGGAAATTTAGCGACAAGTCGAAGATCTTCTGGACCGCGGGTACATTCGAGCCTTAGTCCTTGTTCTGTTCCTGTTCTTTTGGTTCCAGAAAAAGATGGCACTTGGCGCATGTGTGTTGATTGTAGAGCCATCAATAACATTACCATTCGTTATCACTATCCTATTCCTAGATTGGATGACATGCTTGATGAGTTGAGTGGTTCTGTTATTTTCTCCAAGATTGATTTGCGTAGTGGGTATCATCAGATTCGTATGGCTTTAGGTGATGAATGGAAAACTGCTTTTAAAACTAAATTCGGACTTTATGAATGGTTAGTCATGCCATTTGGTTTAACTAATGCGCCCAGCACTTTCATGAGGTTGATGAATGAGGTTTTACGTGCTTTCATTGGTAAATTTGGGGTGGTTTACTTTGATAATATCCTTATTTACAGCAAGTCATATGATGAGCATCTTGAACATTTGCGTGCTGTTTTTAATGTCTTAGGCGATGCAGTTTATATGGTAACCTTGAGAAGTGCACCTTTTGCACCGATCGTGTGTCTTTTCTTGGGTATGTTGTTACTTCGCAGGGCACTGAGGTGGACGAGGCAAAGATTGTTGCCATCACGAGCTGGCCACTTCCGACTACGGTCACACAGGTTCATAGTTTTCTTGGTCTCGCAGATTTCTACCGGCGTTTTGTGCGGGATTTCAGCACCATTGCGGCACCTCTCCACGAGTTGACAAAGCATGGAGTGCCGTTTCGATGGGGACCAGCACAACAACAAGCTTTTGATGTTCTCAAGTCGAAGCTCACAAAAGCACCATTGCTGCAACTACCTTATTTTGAAAAGACCATCGAGCTTGAATGTGACGCGAGTGGCATTGGCATTGTAGGAGTGCTAATTCAAGGAGGTAAACCTGTTGCCTTCTTTAGTAAAAAATTGCATGGGCCTTCGCTGAATTATTCTACATATGACAAAGAACTTTATGCTTTAGTGCGTGTCTTGCAAACTTGGCAACATTACCTATGGTCTAAAGAAATTGTCATACATTCAGATCATGAGTCTATGAAGTATCTTAAAGGACAAGCTAATCTGAACAAACGTCATGCTAAATGGATTGAGTTCATAGAATCATTTCCTTACATCATTAAACATAAGAAAGGGAAAGACAATGTGATTGCCGATGCTTTATCTAGACATTATACCATGCTGTCCCAACTTTCTCGTAAAATCTTTGGTTTGGAAACCATAAAGAGGTTATATGCTACTGATTTGGACTTCAAAGATGCCTTTGAAAATTGTAGATAGGGAAGAACGTGGCAAAAATTCCTGCTCCGTGAAGGCCTTCTCTACTGTGCTAACAAGCTGTGTGTTCCAGCTAGCTCCGTTCATCTTTTGTTGTTGCAGGAAGAGCATGGAGGTGGTTTGATGGGACATTTTGGTGTTAAAAAGACAGAGGATGTGCTGGCCGCTCACTTCTTTTGGCCACGAATGAGGCGTGATGTGGAGTGCTACGTTTCACGTTGCACGACATGCAACAAAGCTAAGTCTCGACTTAACCAACATGGTCTTTATATGCCTATTCCGGTTCCTAGTGCACCTTGGGAGGATATTTCTATTGACTTTGTTTTAGGATTGCCTAGAACAAAGAGGGGGAGGGATAGTGTCTTTGTGTTTGTTGATCGTTTCTCTAAAATGGCTCATTTTATACCCTGCCACAAGACTTATAATGCTTCACATGTTGCTGATTTGTTCTTTAATGAGGTTGTGCGTTTGCATGGTGCTCCTAATACTATTGTTTCTGATAGGGATGCTAACTTCTTGAGTCACTTTTGGAGAACTTTATAGTATAAATTGGGAACAAAGTTTCTGTTTTCTACTACTTGTCATCCACAAACTGATGGGCAAACGGAGGTAGTTAATCGTACCTTATCTACTATGTTGCAGGCTGTTTTGAAAGACAATTTGAGGTTGTGGGAGGAGTGTTTGCCACATATTGAGTTTGCCTGTAACATGTCTATTCACTCCACAACCAAGTTAAGTCCGTTTATGGTTGTCTATGGTTTCAATCCTCTTGCTCCAATTGGTTTGCTACCTTTACCACATACCGAAATTGTGAACTTAGATGCTACACAACGTTCTGAATTTATTCTTAAGTTGCATGAAACTACTAAGTTACAAATTGAAAAAATGAATGAAAAGTATCGCATTGCTGCTAGTAAAGGTAGGAAGGAGGTAAAATTGGAACCCGGTGATTTGGTGTGGGTTCATTTGGGAAAAGATAGGTTCCCGGATTTGATAAAGTCCAAACTCATTCCACGTGCTGCTAGACCTTTTAAGGTTCTTGAAAAGATAAATGACAATGCATATAAACTTGAGTTGCCTCCCGAGTTTGCGGTTAGTCCCACATTTAACATTTCAGAATTTAAGCCATACTTGGGTGAGGAAGATGAGCTTGAGTTGAGGACGACTCCAATTCAAGAGGGGGAGGATGATGAGGACATCTCTCCTTTGCATACAATGCAAGGACCGATCACTAGAGCACGTGCACGACAATTGGATCTCCAGGTACGTTCTAACCTTGTCAATTGTTTTTCAGAACTTACGCTTGTTTCCATGCATGTTTTATTAATTAGGAACAATGGAGAGGACCAGCAAGGGCTGCGAGGAGTCCAAAGAGGCAAGGAGGAGGAGATAGGACGTGTACACCAAGGAGGAGCCCAAGTACAACTCGACTTCGACTCCACCTCGGATTCCAGGAGCTGCCTTCACCAAAACTGACGTCCCGGACACATACGGAGTCGGATTTGGACGATCTATATATAGTTGGAACCGTGATTTCATAAATCTTCCAATGGAACCAGCCCCACCTCAAAATTACTTCTAAGTTGATGGGAATCAGCAAAACAAGTGGGCGTCCAGAATCTGTCCGGTGCTGCGCCACCGCCTTTTGGGCTGCTGGCCCGTGTATCGTGTGGAAGCCCATTAGGGTTGCGTCCAGGAGTCTTGCACGCCCCTAAACTCCTTTTTATACAGCAGCCGTCGCCACATTAGGGTCAGGTTTTTGTTTAGTTACAATCTGTCATTGAACAGTGTCACCAATCATCGGTTGTGAGACCCCAAATTCGTGATCAATTCAGTTTTGATTGCAACTTCTCTGTTCTTGCTTGTGTTCTTGATTGCGCTTGCAGGGATAATCCTTCGTGGCGAGGTCATTCGTGTGACACGGGTGATAACCAACGGAGCAGTGGTGTAGTGATTGCGGGGTTTCGTTCGTTCGGAGCCTTGGATCATCAACGTCGAGATCTCCACCCAATCAAGTTTACCCTACCTGTCGGAAGATCTGGACTCATCCTCCTATCACCCATGACCAGCAACAAGCATGATTCTATTTTGGTAATCATCGATCGTTTGACTAAGACAGCTTATTTTATTCCAATCCATACAAAATATTTGGCAAAGAAGTATGTGGATCTGTTCATCGCAAGAATCATGTGTTTACAAGGGGTTCCCCGCACCATCATCTCTGACCGAGGTGCGTTACTGGTATCCAGATTTTGGGAGCAACTGCATGCTTCACTGGAAACCAAGTTAATTCGGAGTTCAGTGTATCATCCACAAACCGATGGTAAAACGGAAAGGATAATTCAAATTCTGGAGGATATGCTACGGGCATGTGTCATCAATCATGGGAAGAATTGGGATGACCATCTACCATTAGCAGAATTCTCATATAATAACGGTTATCAATCCAGCATTAAAATGGCCCTGTATGAAGCTCTTTATGGCCGGAAGTGCCGCACACCGCTGAATTGGTGTGAGTCCGGCAAGAGAGTGGTCTACGGGATTGATCTTGTGAATGAAGCCGAGGAACGAGTACTAGTGATTCAAGCAAACTTAAAGGCTGCTCAATCTCGGCAGAAAAGCTATGCAGATAAACGACGTCGACCTCTTCACTTTGACATCAGGAACAACATTTATCTTCGTGTCTCTCCGATGAAAGGGATTCATCATTTTGGAGTGAAGGGAAAACTCGCTCCGCGATTCATATCATCAGGCCCTTTGCTGTCACTAATATATGTGGACCCGTGGCATATCGCCTGGAGTTATCGACGTCACTTTCAGGTATTCACAATGTTTTCCACGTCTCTCAGCTGCGGAAATGTCTTAAGTACCCAACAGCAGTTCATATGGAGAAAGTTGAGGATCTTCAACCGGATCTCACTTATTCTGAGTATCTGATACAGATTATGGATGAGAAGGATCGTGCTACAAGAAATCGGACATTGCGATTTTACAAAGTCTTGTGGAGCAACCACACAGCTGATGAAGGCACGTGGGAAAGCAAAGAGTTTCTCCTCTTAAATTTTCACGACTTGTTTGTACCATATGTCCAGTAGTTTTTCTTAATTATTCTTTCTTTTTGTAATCACGGGACGAGAATCTTTTAATGGGGAGGAATGTAACAGCCCTAACTTTTATAAAGTTTGATTTCAACTTATGAAACAAAGTTAAGGCGAAGAAAGGCTATATTTGTGTCACATAAAAATGATGAACACACAAATGGACATGTGAGGGAGTTAAAAATTTTCTCTAGCCCATGCTCAACACATGTTAACATAGGGGAAAGAATTTCACTCCCAAAAACTCTAACTCATGTGAACCTTCTCTATGAGTAGAGTGGAGGGAATTTAAACGCAATTCGAATTCTTTTGAAAGAATTCATGTTTAGATTGCCTAACTGCATACAAACAAATTCACCAATGCATTCCCCATGTATCAATGAGCTCGTGATCCAAATTTGGATATTTTTGGAGCTCGTATACAATTTATTCCAAAGAATATTTGAGGGAGAGTTCAAATTCAAATTTGAATTTGAAAACCGAACCGAACATGCTCAATTTTAAAATCTGATTTCAGATTCAAATTCATCGTAAATTGTTTGGTCGGCCGTAAAATTTTGGTAGAATTCATACAAAGGCGGTGCAGGAAAATTAAAGCACAGAGGAAGGAGATAATTGTGGGGCTGTGGACCCCATCTGTCAGCCACATGTTACACTCAACCGCCTCTGTTTTTACTCGGGTGCACACACGATCGACAGCACCGGCAGAAGACTTCCCGGCGAAGTTTTTAGCTCCAGCTCCTGCTTCCACTCATGAGCTCGGTCTGAACTTCCCCACATCGAGTGCAACAAAGATTCTTCGCTTTCCCTCGCTCACTCGGCACCCTGTGTTTCTCTCCCGAGAAGAACAGAACCGGCCGCTCTGCTTCTACCGGTCGCCAGCCACCAACCGAACTCCCTTTGCCCGAGCTCCCCACAGTAAAAAGCTTCGTCCACGAGTGCTCGAGCCGGCTAGCAACTTTACTCCGCTGTCCCGAGCTTGCTTGCACCTAGAAACAGCAGAATTGCAGCTGTGCCCGTGTTGAAACTGAAGAAACCGAACTTGGTCACCATGGGCAGCCCGAACCAAGGGTGATCACGCCCAAGCAAGCCACCCCACCGGTGCACATACAACCCTAGTTGCTCAACTCTGAAGCTCAGCCCTAGCCATTGATCACAGAGGGAGAATTTCAAGATTTTCTCCCGGGCGGCACAAACTGACCCCGAGGTAAGGAATTGCAAAATTCGTTCTCAATTCATGTTGGATGTGTTTCAACCTTCACACACAGGATCTAAACTACCTAGCAAACCTCCTCCATCGATTTTTGACCGAGAAATTGAGTGTAAAGCAAGGAATCCGAGTTCTTTTCGAGGGAATACCGCCGGACCACGTGGGGCGCACGGTGCCGATAGGTTTGGAGCGCTCCCCGGCTCGTTTAAACCCCATGTCAATCTTCTACACGATCCCCTGGTGGTCTATATCCAAGAACCCGATCATTTGGTGAAGAAACGAGCCACCGCAACCTCGCTGGAACCCTAGTTCTTGCTGTCATCGGTGCACACTGTTTTCCGGTGAGCTCCGGCCGCCGGCGACCTCAGCAACATATTCAGCGTGGTGGAAAATGGGGGGGGGGGGGGCGGCCAGCAGAGGGTCACAAGGTGGTCGGAAAGGGCCTTTCTGGCGACCCTCGCTGGAGGGCGCTACAACTGCTCTGTTTGGCGCGAGGTTGAAGGTTAGGGATGACAGGTGGGACCCACGGGCAGGTTTTAAACATTTCCAGATTTTTCCACTTGAGTTCAAACTTTGGAGAGCCATAACTTTGTGTAGGAGTGTTTTCAAAAATTGTGAAACAAATTTTGTTGGATTCCTCTAAGAGATTACTATCCAGGGGTGCAGCCTAATATTTACTAAGATCCCTGGATTTGGCTCGTTAATTCATTTAAGGAAAATCTTGTATGAATTTTTACAGGAGTTCTGTCTGTTGGAAAATTCCCAAATTTGGATAGGACATTCTTCAAAATTCCTTGAACTACAGTAATAATTGCAGAGGCATTGGACCCCATTTGCTTGGTCAAATGATGTGTTCATCCCTTATGCCTCTGAAAAATAGGAAAAATGACAGACATTTTCGGACTTTTACCCAAGATTGTAAAATCCATATCTCCATGGAGGAAACTCAAAAAATAGTAAAACCAATTCCTATGGACTCAAAACATTTTGTACCTTACAAAAGTCTACTTTGCAGCATAGGAAATCTTAATATCTAGGGGGTAAAGGCAGATTAGTGAAAACCACATAAGGATTTGTTGTGCTCACATGAAGCCATTTCATGAGCGCAATTTTTGCACACTGCCTAAATACCTTCAATAGAAGCTGTGGTTAAATTTTCAACTTCATTGCACCTCTGGAACTTGATCAACTGTAACACACCAAAACCTGCTAAAGATGGGAATTTAAAAATTTTTGGACGTATTGCATGTGGTGCAGAAATTTAAATTCAAACTGGAATTCAAATTCAAATCAGAACACAAAAGAAAAAGAAAAAGAAAAAGAAAACCCCAACCGGCCAGGGGGCCAAAACCCGCCAGCCGGCCCAATCCCCCGCGCCAGCCCAAGACCGCGCGCCCCCTCTCTTCCTCTCACTGACACGCGGAGCCCACGTGTCATCTCCTTCCTCCCACGCGCCAACCGACCCGGACTCTTCCCCCGTGCCCGATCGCAACTGACCTCCGAAAACCCGCGCCCCCAACCCGATTTCCGGTCTCGGACGCCTCCAACTCGATCCCAACAGACCGCCGCCCTCCCTCGCCTATTTAAATGCCGACAATCGTCCTGTCCCCCCCCATCGGCCGTTCTTCTCTCCGGTGAGAACCGATCATCCACCACCGAAAAACCTTCGGATCTCTTCATTTTTCGTTGGACTAATGAGCTCGCCGTGCTCCACCGCCTCCAGGGAGCACTGCACGTGAAGGAAGCGACAAGTTTCACACCCTAGCATCGGCTCCGACGAGCACCGAGGAGCGGCTTCAATCATCGTCGTCGTAGAGCCGAATTCTGACCTCCCCAAGCCCGAGAAACCCCTAGGTGAGCTCCCCTACCCCTCCGCAGTCGATCCATGTGAAAAACTGCAAGTTTTAACGTATAGCGGCAAGGAACCGAAGCTGCGCCGGCGAGATCGCACCCCCCCCCCCGCCGCGCGCCGCCGCGCGCACGGGCGAACTCCGGCCAGGAGCGACGTGGCCTCTTGTGCGCCATCTATTTTAAATCGCATGGTAGAAATAAAACCCACGCGTACCGGTTCGGCGATCTAATCTGAGCCGTCTGTTTTAAATCGGACGGTCCACGTCAGCCCCGCGTTATAAAGGCCGGGATTCTTACGCGCTACCCCCTAGGGATCTCGGAAAACATGAGCTAGTCCCGGAAACTTCTGATCTAGCACCTGGAACTTCAGAAATTCGTGTAAATTCATTTAAAAATCAGTTTTAGCCCCTGGACTTAATAAAAATTAGGAAAACCCTTCTGTTATGTGTAGTGAGACCCCTGGAAATTTATGAAATAGCAAATTACACCCTGCAGTAGGGTGGATTTACCTTTTTAACCCTATATGATATTAAATTCAGAAATTTGAATATGTGACTAGGATTTAAATTTAAAAGGTAAGGCAAACACATGTGCAAATTCAAATTTAAACTCTCCTAGCACTTGGAAAACTTTAGAATGAGTTAAAAATAGATTTTAGGCTGAAATGAAATCTGTCTAAATGTTGTTCATATTTATTAGTTCTAGAAACACATTTTTAGGCAAGGAAATAAATCTGAAAACTGATAAAATAATTTTAAATTAGTTCACATCAGAGGAGAAGTTCAAAAATTTATTAATTAATATTTTAGATCAGAACCTATTCTGTTTAGATGATGTGTCTTACTATTTTCATAATAAAGTTCACTTTTAGGCATAGAAAATAAATCTGAAAAATATAGGAAAATAAGTATGCATAATTAGAAAAGGATAAATGAGTTCTCCAAATCCAAAAGCTTCAATTTAGGATTTTGTAGAAGATCTAAAAACCAATTTGGAGTTGGAAACTACCTTTCATGCAAACTTGGTAGCTAAGAAGTGTATTAATTAAATATAAAGAATTTGTTCAAATTGGAAATTCATATATAGTGTGCAAACAGAAATCTGAATACAAAAGTTAGAAATCATATACATATGTTTAAAAGTGCATGTAGGCCAAAAATCAACACATGTAGAGTAACCACAACACTTAGAAATGTGAATGACTTTCATAGGTATGTATGTGTGGTTTGTATGAAGTGAAAGTGTGAACTATGTCTTATGGATTGTTGTTTTCTTTTGCTATGTGTATTGGCATGAGTAGAACCTGCCCCAGAGCAAGTTCTCTACTTCCAAGACCAGGACTTTCCATTCCCAGAGCAGCAGGAAGAAGGCAAGTGTCCTTGACCACTTTGATCCTATGCTAGGATGTGTAGATAGAATTATTTGCATTGTCAATTGAAACATGAAACCCATGCTAGGAAGTTTCCATAGAACTGCATTATCTTGTTTCCTTGTAGCTTGGGTTGGGATTTGTTTTATTATGTCATTCATTCATATTACTTATGCTTAGCCATGCTTAGAATGGGATAAGTGGGATATGATATCATCAACTTGTTTACCTTGCACTTGAATGAGACATTATGAGTTATGTAGAGGTAGCGATCGAGGCAAGTTGGATGATTTGGTTGGTGCTGGGTGCACGAGACTCGGGTTTGTGTTTAGTACTTGCCTGGATCCTAAGGACCGGTTCATGGAGCATGTAACCTGGCTTTACCGTGCCAACCACATGCTGAAATGGGGCAGCTTGGGCAATTAATTAGGTGTATCCCCAGCGTATTACGGGTGTGTTGGATGGTGCGAGGAATAGGTGTCAGCTGGACTACCATATGAACCGCAAGGCTCAAGAGGGGGCCACTGCAGCGGGGATGGAGCCTCTTGTATGCTGTTAGGGTGAAACCTCAGTGGGCCCACGCTCGTCGCGAATCCCTTTGTAAAGGCTTTGTAGTGATCTCCTGGCTACACACCTGGGAAGTGTGAACGTGGTTTGCGACCACTGGCATAATGGAGGTTCTTTTAGTCCACCCGGCAACGGGGGATGAAATCACTACATGTGGGTACAGTGGTGCAAACTCTGCAGAGTCAAAACTGTCATGACAGCCGTGCTCACGGTCAAGAGCGGCTTGGAGTTATTTATGATTAGAGGATGATGAATTTGAAAGTTGAGGATGTTAAGCGGGGAGCTTGACATTGGATATGATGTTATGGTTACTGGATATTGATGATGGGTTGAGGGGTTGGGACTATTTCAACTATGTAGTAATGTAGCTGCTTAATAAGCTAAGGTGATAGGTATTAATTGCGTAGTGCTTTAACCATGAGTTCAACCTCTCCTTGCTCTAGCCATGCATGACATAACTTTTCCACACTTGCTGAGGACCCACGGTACTCAAACATGCTTTTCTGTTGGTTTATATTGCTGCTCAGGTCAAGAGAATGATGTGGTGTTTAATGACCAAGACTTTGGTCCCGAGGAAGGATTCTAGGTTCACGGAGTCCCCCGGGCAACGCCTATGATGGAGCTCACAAGATTTATATTCCGTTGCTGTTTTATTTACATGTTATGAACTTATTATCGTCCATCGAGACGTATGCTATGTAAGACATATTTATATTCGACACCTGGCTTGTAATAAATGATGCTTCACTATTTTTTCATCACATGTATGAGAGAATGATCCTGGCATACATGTGATATTCACTCGGTTGTTCTTTGGGACAAACCGGGTGTGACAGAAGTGGTATCAGAGCCAGGTTGCCTGTAGGAACGTGGACCTAGGTAGAAATGGACGTATTTAAGGACCCTATTTTCTTAAAAACTATTTTACAAAAGTGTGGGTGGAAGGTGTTATTTAATGTGGTCACTTTATTCATCTTACCCCAACTTTTATTCGAAATACAATTTTTGTTTAAATCTTATCTAACTTAATTTTAAATGCTTTATGTTTTAGATGGTTCGCATGATCCGCACCGCCCGCAAGTCCACCGGAGGGAGAGTTTCGGTAGTTGCCCTTGCCCTGAGAGAGGAGAACCGTCCGGTGACATACCACTCCTATGGATTGGCAGTAGGAGGCTTGTTGCGCCGTCTTCGGCGTATGCTCCACGCTGCCGGCAATACGGACAAGCTAATCATACACTACAGCTCCACCCGGACCATCCGTAAGAAGCGGGAAGAATGGAGTTCAGAAATGAGGATTATCCATGAAAATCAGCTGCTCAAGATCCACCGCTCTCTAGCTTGTCGGGCGACACAGGTCGATGCTGAGAAGGATGTCACCTGGGAGGCCATCACCTGCTAGAGTCACATCAACCGTCGCCACCTGGACAGGACTGAGTACATGTATGTCCTCCAGCGTGAGAGTGGTACAGGGGAGTACAAGTACCCGCCAGTGCAGTAGGGGACTTCCCATGAGCACATGGACCTGTGATTGGAGGATGCTGCTATGCTCAGCACTCGACTGCAGGAGTGCCAGCAGGAGCTTCACGATGTTCGTGACACCCTGAAGGAGGCTGAGGCGTTGCTTCGAGCCAGCTTGAGGGCGAGAGAAAGAGGAGATGGGAATGAACTGTGTGTCACCGTGAATGACACATGGACTCCTGACATCCCAGACCGTCGGGCGAGCAGGCGTCGCCGCACTTCTCCACCAGAAGCTTCCCCACCCAAAGCGGAATCAGAGGGCAGCCGCAATAATGAGGAAGACCCCGAAGAGCCAGCTCAGTGATAATAGTCGTTTAGAGTTCTTTCCCTTAGTTCAGCAGGTTATCGAGTAGTTGAGTCAATACCTTAGTTATTTGTGTGTTAATGTTGGTGTGTGACGTGAGTTGTGGAAGCCATGGGCAATTGTCCACAACCTCGTCCTTAGGTTGTTTTGCTTTGATGTGTGAATCCCTATGAATTAAGAGTGCATTGATTTTCGCGTGAGACGTGACTCCCCAAAAAATCTACGTGAAACCCTCAGCAAATGTTTAATATATTAAGGCCTCAAAAGTTTATGTTTAACAAGCAATTTGGGAAGTTAACACGTAATGCTATAAGTTAACATTTGGTTGATCATGATAGATGGCTGGAAGAGGAAAGGGTCGTGGTGCCAACCCCGCCAACAACAACGATGAGGCCGGCAACCCTCATCTTTTTGGAGGACACGACAGGGGTGGTCGCCGTGAAGGAGCTGATCCTATCCACCAGATGCTTGAAAATCAGAATCAGCTCATCCAGAGTCTAACTCAAGTGGTGGCCAACTTGCACCAAGCTCCACCCCCACCAGCTGCACCACGCCAACCATGGTTGAGTTCCAATTTGAATTTGAATTTAATTTTCTGCACCACATGCAATATGTCCAAAAAAAATTTAAATTCCCTCCTTTTGCAGATTTTGGGGTGTTACAGCTCTACCCCACTTAAAAGAAATCTCGTCCTCGAGATTGATGGTTCTAGGAAAACAATTCCGGAAACTGTGCCTTAAGCTCATCTTCTCGCTCCCATGTGGCTTCCTCTTCCGAGTGATGCTTCCACTGCACCTTGCACATCCGAATTCTTTTATTTCTTGTGAGGCATTCCATTGTCTCCAAAACCTTGATGGGTTGCTCGGCATAAGACAGATCCTCTCCTACGTCAACCTCATTCATGGGTAACATCTCTTCAGGCGTCCTTAGACATTTCTTGAGCTATGACGCATGGAATACATCGTGCACATCCGATAGGCGAGCCGGTAGTTCTAGTTGATATGCCACTTCGTCTTTCCTCT
The DNA here is from genome assembly GCA_030760725.1 of Neostapfia colusana. Lineage (NCBI taxonomy): Eukaryota > Viridiplantae > Streptophyta > Magnoliopsida > Poales > Poaceae > Neostapfia > Neostapfia colusana. Next base: position 92,258,838 of record JASWHV010000007.1, on the reverse strand, counting down.
CCAGAACCTGAAAGGGTCCGATGTATCGAGGTGATAACTTCCCTTTCACCTTGAACCGATGAAGTCCTCGTATAGGGGACACCTTGAGGTAGACATAGTCCCACACGTTGAAAACGAGCTCTCTTCTCCGTACATTGGCATAGCTCTTTTGTCGTGTTTGTGCTATCCTCAAGGTTTTGTGGATTTCCCTCACTTTCGCCTCGGCTTCTTGTAGTACTTCGGGCCCAAACACTTTACTTTCCCCTGTTTGGTTCCAAAATAGTGGAGTTCTGCACTTCCTCCCATACTAAGCTTCAAATGGTGACATCTTCATACTAGCCTGATAACTGTTGTTATAGGAGAACTCCGCATATAGTAAGTTCTTATCCCAACTCCTATTGTTCTTGAGCGCACACGCTCTCAGCATATCCTCAAGGATTTGATTGGTTCTTTCTGTCTGCCCGTCAGTCTGGGGGTGATAGGCAGAGCTAAAATTTAGATGAGTTCCCATGGTTTCATGCAACTTCTGCCAGAACCTTGAGGTGAACTGTGTCCCTCGATGTGACACTATCTTCTTTGGCACTCCATGGAAGCACACGATCCTTGACATGTACAATTCTGCCAATTTGGATCCGCTGTAGCTTTCATTCACGGGGATGAAATGAGCTACCTTGGTTAGCCTATCGATGATGACCCATATCGAATCATATCCCGATTGGGTCCTAGGCAGTCCCACTATGAAATCCATACCTATTTCTTCCCATTTCCATTCAGGCACTTTGAGTGGTTGCAATAGTCCGACGGGTCGTTGATGTTCTGCTTTCACCAACTGACATGTGTCACATAGGGCAACATGTTCCACGACATCTCGCTTCATGCCATACACCAATATCTGCTCTTGAGGTCATGATACATCTTTGTACTTCCAGGATGAATGGAATAGTCGGAATCATGAGCCTCCTTCAAAATCAATTCACGGATCAACTTTACCTCAGGCACACAGATTCTTTTCCCATGCCACACTGTACCTTGTTCATCCTCCCTGAACCCAGGGGCTTTATTATCCTTGATGAGTTCTCTAATCTCTTGTATCTTCTCGTCATTCTTCTGACCATTGTGTATGTCTTTCTCTAATGTGGAGTCCACTTCCATGGCGATGGCCTCACCACTATTCACCAGACATAGATTGAGTTTTATAACCTCTTCCTTCAATTCTGTAGGCATGTCCTTTAAGCTCAACCTATTGACCTGCACCTTCCGGCTTAAAGCATCTGCCACGATGTTCACTTTCCCAGGGTGATAGTTGATGCCCACATCAAAGTCGTTGATTAGCTCTAACCATCTCCTTTGTCTAGGGTTGAGATCTGGCTGTGTGAAAATATACTTTAAGCTCTTATGATCCGTATATATCTCTGTCCTCTTCCCCATCAAGTAATGCCACCAAATCTTCAATGCGTGTACCACTGCGGCTAGCTCTAGGTCATGCGTAGGATACTTTTTCTCGTGCTTCCGGAGCTGCCGGGATGCATACGCCACGACATGCCCCTCTTGCATGAGAACACATCCTTCCAGAGGCATCGCGGTACACCGAAAAGTTCTTCTACATATCTGGCATAACTAGCACTGGGGCTGTTGTCAATCTTTTCTTTAGTTCTTGAAAACTCGTCTCACACTGCGGTGTCCATGTGAATGTGATTCCCTTCTCTAACAATTTGGTGAGGGGTCTCGAAATCTTGGAGAAACCCTCAATAAACCGTCGATAATACCCAGCCAATCCTAAGAAGTTTCGAACTTCCCCGACATTTTCAGGGGTCTTCCACTTCTGTACATCCTCGATCTTGGCGGGATCTACGGAGATTCCTCCCTCCTAAGAAGGGAACTCTCTTCAGCCAAAACTCACACTTGCTCAACTTGGCATATAGTTGGTGTTCTCTCAGCTTTTGTAACACCAACCTCAAATGTCCCTCATGTTCTTCTTCATCTTTGGAGAAGACGAGAATGTCATCAATGAAAACCACCACAAATTTGTCCAGATATTCCATGAATACCTTGTTCATGAGATACATGAAGTATGCCGGGGCATTAGTTAGCCCAAAAGGCATGACAGTGTATTCATACAGCCCGTACCGAGATACGAAAGCTGTCTTTGGAATGTCAGTTTGCCTTATCTTAAGTTGGTGGTATCCCGACCTGAGATCAATTTTCGAGAACACACAAGCTCCCCTCAACTGATCAAACAAGTCTTCAATGCGGGGTAATGGGTACTTGTTCTTGATGGTTACTTCATTCAACGCACGGTAGTCTACGCGTAACCTTTGGGTCCCGTACTTCTTGGGCACAAATATCACTAGAGCTCCCCATGGTGAGGAAATAGGATGAATGTACCCCTTCTCTGTCAGTTCCCTTAAATGTTCCTTGAGTTCTTCCAGCTGTTTGGAGTCCATCCGACAAGGCCTCTTGTATATTGGAGCTGTTCCAGGCACTAGCTCAATCGCGAATTCCACTTCACGATCGGGAGGCATACGTGTCAACTCCTCTGGAAAAACATCTAGATATTCCTTGATAATCCTTATTTCTCCCAGTTCCACCTCAACTTTATTAAGTTTAATGTCCCTCCTAGGCTCTTGCACGGCTATGAACTTCACTTTCGTGCCACTAGTATGAGTTAGTTCCACCGTTCTGGTCGAACAGTGGATGATACCTTTATGTTTTGTCAACCAATCCATACCCAAAATAATATCTATCCCTTGTGAGTCTATCACTATGAGGTTTGCAGTAAATACTACCCCATTAATGTCTAGATTCACCTTGTGACACACTTGTCTTGTCCTTATTTCTCCCCCTGGAGAGTTCACTGCTAGCATATGGTTCATTTATGTTGTTGCTAGCTCATGCTTCTTAACAAACCCTTGAGCAATGAACGAGTGGGTAGCACCAGAATCAAACAACAGGGTTGCAATGTGTAAATTGGCAGGAAACTTACCAATTACCACGTCAGGTGCCTCCTGCGCTTCCTCCATGGTAACGTGGTTCACCCGTCCTCGCATCACATTCTGCTGTTGTGGCTGCATGGGCTTCTTCTTTGGGCACTTATGGGCGTAGTGCCCCACTTCACCACAGTTGAAGCATTGCACCCCAACCTTAGGTGCCCGGCCTTTGTTGTCTTGGGGTTGGTTTGGTGGTCCTTGTACTGCTGGTCGAGGTTGATATGTGGGGCGAGGCTGCTGTACAAACTGACGCTGCGGCTGTGCTGGTGCTGACAGAGGCCTGAAATTCGGGTTGTACCCTCTGGGTGCTGAGTAGGGTACCACAACACGGCCCGTCTGCCCTGCGGGTTGCTGCATCAGACGTGGACGTGTGTTGGTACCCGAGGCTTGGTGTGACCATCCCGCCTTCCTCTTGTTTTCTTTTTCCAGGGCCTTCAGCTTCCTCTCCACAACAAATGCTCTGTCTACCATCTTTTGGAAGCTTTCATACTCGTTGGAGGACAATGCATACTGCATTTCCGCAGTAAGTCCTTCCACAAAGCAGTCCTGTTTCTGCTCATCAGTTTCGATGTCCCGTGGTGCATAACGGGATAGTTGGGTAAACTTAGTGAGGTATTCCCTCACAGTCATGTTTCCTTGCTGCAGTCCCAAGAATTCCTTTCTCTTGTTTTTGAGTTCACCCCTTGGTATGTAATGGTTGCGGAAACTGCTCTTGAACTCTTCCCAAGTGATGTTCTCGGGTTCATGATGGGCTGCCACGTAAGCGGTCCACCAATCTGCAGCAGGTCCATGCAATTGGTGAGAGGCAAACAGCACCCTCTCATACCCTTGGCATTGTATGATCCTCATCTTGCTCTCAATGGTCTTTATCCAGTCATCTGCCTCCAGAGGTTCAGCAGCACTTGCAAACTTTGGAGGTTGAGTCCCCAGAAACTCACTCAACCTTGGGTGGCGTGGTGCAGCTTGTGGAGGTGGAGCTTGGTGCAAGTTGGCCACCACTTGAGTTAAGCTCTGGGTGAGCTGATTCTGATTTTCAAGCATCTGGTGGATAGGATCAGCTCCTTCACGGCGACCACCCCTGTTTTGTCCTCCAGAAAGATGAGGGTTGCCGGCCTCATCGTTGTTGTTGGCGGGGTTGGCACCACGACCCTTTCCTCTTCCGGCCATCTATCATGATCAACCAAATGTTAATTTAAAGCATTACGTATTAAATTCCCAATTTGCTTGTTTAAACTTAAACTTTTGAGTCCTTATTATATTAACATTTTCTGAGGGTTTCACGTCTCACGCGAAAATAAATGCACTCTTAATTCATAGGGGTTCACACCTCAAGGCAAAGCAACCCAAAGATGAGGTTGTGGACAAATGCCCATGGCTTCCACAACTCACATCACACACCAAACATTAACACACAATTAATTAAGGTATTGACTTGACCACTCGAAAACTTGCCGAACTAAGGGAAAAGACTCTACACGACTCGTATCACTGAGCTGGCTCCTCGGGATCTTCCTCATTATTGCGGCTGCCCTCTGACTCCGCTTTGGGTGGGGAAGCTGCTGGTTGGGAAGTGCGGCGACGCCTGCTCGCCCGGCGATCTAGGGAGTCAGGAGTCCATGTGTCATTCACGGTGACACACAGTTCATTCCCATCTCCTCTTTCTCTTGCCCTCAAGCTGGCTCGAAGCAACGCCTCAGTCAACTTCAGGGTGTCACGAACATCCTGGAGCTCCTGTTGGCACTCCTGCAGTCGAGTGCTGAGCATAGCAGCATCCTCCAAGCACAGGTCCATGTGCTCATGGGAAGTCCCCTGCTGCACTGGCGGGTACATGTACTCCGCTGTACCACTCTCACGCTGGAGGACATACATGTACTCAGTCCTGTCCAGGTGGCGACGGTAGATGTGACTCTGGCAGGTGATGGCCTCCCAGGTGACATCCTTCTCAGCATCGACCTATGTCGCCCGACAAGCTGTAGAGCGGTGGATCTTGAGCAGCTGATTTTCATGGATAATCCTCATTTCTGAACTCCATTCTTCCCGCTTCTCACGGATGGTCTGGGTGGAGCTGTAGTGTATGATTAGCTTGCCCGTATGGCCGGCAGCGCGGAGCATACGCCGTAGACGGCGCAACAAGCTTCCTACTGCCAATCCGTAGGAGTGGTACGTCACCGGACGATTCTCCTCTCTCAGGGCAAGGGCAACTACAGGAACCCTCCCTCCGGTGGACTTGCGGGCGGTGCGGATCATGCATACAATCTAAAACATAAAGCATTTAAAATTAAGTTAGATAAGAGTTAAACAAAAATTGTATTTTGAATAAAAGTTGGGGTAAGATGGATAAAGTGACCCCATTAAATAACACTTTTCAACCCATACCTTTGTAAAATAGTTTTTAAGAAAATAGGGTCCTTAAAAACGTCCACTTCTACCTAGGTCCACGTTCCTACGGGCAACCTTGGCTCTGATACCACTTCACTCACACCCGGTTTCTCCGAAGAACAACCGAGTGAATATCACATGTATGCCAAGATCATTTTCTCATACATGTGATGACAAATAGTGAAGCATCATTTATTACAAGCCAGGTGTCGAATATAAATAAGTCTTACATAGCATACGTCTCGATGGACGATAATAAGTTCATAATATGTAAATAAAACAGCAGCGGAATATAAATCTTGTGGGCTCCGTCACAGGCGTTGCCCGGGGTACTCCATGAACCTAGAATCCTTCTTCGGGTCCGAAGTCTTGGTCATTGAACACCACATCATCCCCTTGACCTGAGCAGCAATTTAAACCAACAAATATGCAAGTTTGAGTACCGTTGGTACTCAGTAAGTGTGGGAAAGTTATGTCATGCATGGCTAGAGCAAGGAAAGGTTGAACTCATGGTTAAAGCACTACGCAATTAATACCTATCACCTTAGCTTAATTAAGCACCTACATTACTACACAGGTGAAATGGTCCCAATCCCTCAACCCATCACCAATATCAAGCAAGCATAGTCTCATTTCCAATGTTAAGCTTCCCGCTTAACATCCTCAACTTCCAAATTCATCATCCTCTAATCATGAATACGTCCAAGCCGCTCTTGACCGTGAGCACGGCTGTCATGACAGTTTTGACTCTGCAGAGTTTGCACCGCTGTACCCACATGTAGTGATTTCATCCCCCGTTGTCGGGTGGACTAAAAGAACCTCCATTATGCCAGTGGCCACGAACCACATTCACACTTCCCAGGTGTGTAGCCAGGAGATCACTACGAAGCCTTTACAAAGGGATTCCCGACGAGCGTGGGCCCACTGAGGTTTCACCCCTAACAGCATACAAGAGGCTCCAACCCCGCTGCAGTGGCCTCCTCTTCAGCCTTGCGGTTCATATGGTAGTCTAGCTGACACCTATTCCCCGCACCATCCAACACACCCATACTACGCCGGGGATACAACTAATTAATTAGCCAAGCTGCCCCATCTCAGCATGTGGTTGGCACGGTAAAGCCAGGTTACATGCTCCATGAACCGGTCCTTAGGATCCTGGCAAGTACTAAACACAAACCTCAAGTCTCGTGCACCCAACACCAACCAAATCATCCAACTTGCCTCGATGCCTACCTCTACATAACTCACAATATCTCATTCAAGAGTAAGGTAAATAAATTGATGATCTCATATCCCACTTATCCCATTCTAAGCATGGCTAAGCATAGTAATATGAATGAATGACATAATAAAACAAATCCCAAACCCAAGCTACAAGGAAACAAGATAATTCAATTCTACGGAAACTTCCTGGCATGGGTTTCATGTTTCAATTGACAATGCAAATAATTCTATCCACACATCCTAGTATAGGATCAAAGTGGTCAAGGGCACTTGCCTTCTTCCTGCTGCTCTGGGGAATGGAAAGTCTTGGTCTTGGAAGGGGGGAACTTGCTCTGGGGCAGGTTCTACTCATGCCAATACACATAGCAAAAGAAAACAACAATCCATAAGACATAGTTCACACTTTCACTTCATACAAACCACACATTCACATCTATGAAAGTCATTCACATTTCTAAGTGTTGTGGTTACTCTATGTGTTGATTTTTTGGCTTACATGCACTTTTAAACATGTGTATATGATTTCTAACTTTTGTATTCAGATTTCTGTTTGCACACTATATATGAATTTCCAATTTGAACAAATTCTTTATATTTAATTAATACACTTCTTATCTACCAATTTTGCATGTAAGGTAATATCCTACTCCTAATAGTTTTTCTGACCTTCTACCAAATCCTAAACTGAAGTTTTTGGATTTAGAGACTTCATTTATCATTTTCTAATTATGCATACCTATTTTCCTATATTTTTCAGATTTATTTTCTATGCCTAAAAGATAGTTTTAATATTAAATAGTAGGACATATCATCTAAACAGAATAGGTTCTGATCTAAAATATTAAATAATATATTTTTGAACTTCTCATCTGATGTGAGCTAATTTAAATTCATTTTATCAGTTTTCAGAATCATTTCCTAGCCTAAAAATGTGTTTCTAGAACTAATAAATATGAACAACAATTAGACAGATTCATTTCAACCAAAAATCTATTTTTAACTCATTCTAAAGTTTTCCAAGTTCTAGGAGAGTTTAAATTTGAATTTGTACATGTGTTTGCCTTACCTTTTAAATTTAAATCCTAGTCACATATTCAAATTTCTGAATTTAATATCATATAAGGTCAAAAATGTAAATCCACACTACTGCAGGGTCTAATTTATTATTTCGTAAATTTCCAGGGGTCTAACTACACATAACAGAGGGGTTTTCCTAATTTATTAAGTCCAGGGGCTAAAACTGATTTTTAAATGAATTTATACGAATTTCTGAAGTTCCAGGGGCTAGATCAGAAGTTTCCGGGGCTAGCTCGTGTTTTCTGAGATCCCCAGGGGGTAGCGCGGAAGAATCCCGGCCTTTATAACGCGGGGCTGATGTGGACCGTCCGATTTAAAATAGACGGCTCAGATTAGATCGCCGAACCGGTACGCGCGGGTTTTAATTCTACCGTTCGATTTAAAATAGACGGCCCTCAAGGGGCCACGTCGCCCTGGCCGGAACCAGCCCGCGCGCGCGGCGACGCGTGGCGGCGGGGGGTGGCGATCTCGCCGACGCAGCCTCGGCTTTTGCCGCTACACGTTAGAACTCGCATATTTTTGCATGGATGTAAGGGCCTCAGTTTTTGACACATAATTGAAGTGTTCATCACCACACCACATACCTCATTTGAGGAAAGATGATGAACACAAATGAAGAGCATGTAACCACCATCAACATGCTCATTAGGGAACAAACTCACACATTGCAAAAGTGGTATTTTCCCACATGTGATATAGGTGGGCTGGACATATGAAAACTCCTACACATTGCTAAGAATGTCCATGCCAAGTTTCACCCAAATTCAAAACCTTTTTGAGGTCATTTTGGGTATAGTTAGAAAGAGGGCAGTTTGAAACCACATTCAAATTCAAACTGTTTTTATCCCATGAACTTAAATGTGGGAGACATATTCTTACTCAGCACATTTTTGTGAGATCACAAACCAATTTTCACTCCATTTGGAGTTGATCTTGACATGAGCTAAGTGGGACAAATTCAAACTTTATTTGAATTCAAAACTGAACTTGTGCTGAAATTCATTCAAATCAAACCCCATTTGAATTCTACTCAATTCAAATGGCTCATGGGTGAATAATTTGAATCACCATGGGTATTTTGGGACTCACTGTTTACAACAGTGATTAGGAGTAAATTTCAGAGGTTAAAATTGGCAGTTGGACCCACATGTCAGCCACTGAAGGAGATCAACCGAGTGGACTTTCAGCACTCGGGTCCCCGAGCTTCTCCCGAGAGCGCCACCGAGGGGAGTCCACCGCGCCACCACCTGCTTACCGCCCACGGTCGCTGAACTGACTCCCTGGGTCTTTATCTACCCGCCGGAGCGGTCACCGACGCCTCCCATCGCTGCCTCGTCGCACTTTCACTCAAAACGCCGCAACACCTCGCCGCCCGAGCAAACCTTCGGTTCCTCATCGCCCGGCCAATCCAGTGACCCTCCCGGCGATCCGAGACCAGCACCGGGTGCGCCAAGCCATCTTCAACACCTTCGCATCAGTTCCAGACCCTGCGCGGTCTTCTCCGAGCTCCACCGCGGCGATCTTGTCTCTGCCAGTTCAGCTCGAGCCGCCGCTGCCGGAACCATCCTTCGGGCTACCACAGCCCACCGTTCACGGAGCTGTAAACAGCAAAGAGGTTCGCCTTCAACCCCTCTTTCTTTTCCGTAAGCTCCGGCGGCGTGACAAGCGCTGCTCAAGCCTGAATTTCATATTTTTGCGACAGTGTGCAAAAGTGAGGTTTGCACCGATCCGAGAAATTCGTAAGCTACACTGCATCATTCGTCCTCTCATGGATAGGATCACATCCAGTAGCCCGTGCGGGTCCATAGGAGCAGGAACCACGAAGAACCATGGAGAGAAACCGCTGTTCTTCGAGTTTTAGTTGAAATCCCGATTTCCGGCCTAGGTCGCACGGTGACAGCCTAACACAGCCCTTCCCGAGCTCCGTAGAGCTCATGTCGACCTTTCCAATGGTCCACTGATGCTCGACGACCCATAGCTTGATCGGGGGAGGTGCTAGGGAGGGTGGACGACGCGACCGAAGTTCTTCCGAGGTTGCGGCTCGTTGCCGACCAGGTGGCGGCCGTTGTCATGATGAGCTGACCCCAAAATCCTGTTCCCCGAGTGGAAATAGGCAGGAGCAGCCAGAATCGTGAAGTTTGGAGCTGTACAGAAGCCGGCGGCGAGCTCTCCGGCGAGGCTCCTCGGCGGAAGAGCGCGGGCGTCGGGAGGTTGACGAAGGGGTGGACCCCAGCTGTCAGCGGGAGATATTTTAAATCGGGATCGGGCTGCAGCCGGGATGTGGTCTGCTGGCGCGCAAATACCCTGTGAGCCCCGGTGTGCCGGACACCGCCACGCTCGACACGTGTCCTCGCGGGCCCCCGCGAGATTTAAACTTTTCCCCGATTTTCAGAATTCTTCCAAACTTCATATCCTCATAACTTTGTCTAGGAAGCTCCAAATCGAGTGAACCAAATTTTGTTGGATTCAGCTCTCTGATAACTTTCCACCAAATCAAGTTTCACTTCATGAAAATCCTTAATTCTCCAGAATTAATTCCTCAAACTTTAAAATGTTAGGAATTTTAACTGGAGAATCCTTTGGAGGAAAATCCTGAAATTTTGCTGGGATGTTCACCAAACTATCCCTGAACTACCATAAAAATTTCAGATCCATTTGAGCCCATTTGATCCACATAATGGTGTGATTAGTGAAACTGTTCCATAGAAAATAGAAAATGTTCAGAAACATTTTCAGAATTTTCTCTGAAATTGTTTAGCTCATATCTTTAGTTAGGAACTTCCAAATTAAGTGAGACCAACTCCATTAGAACCCTCTTAAAATCTAGATTTCAGAAAGTCATAGTTTGTTTCATGAAAATCCTTAGAGCACCCTAAGAGTTCCAATTAAGGTCAAGGACATAATTAATTGTGGAGGGCTCAAATGAGCTTTGCTGCAACTAAAACTTGACCAAGTCTCTGTTTAGATTGTAACCAAGCCACAGTAAAAGTTTCACAGTAATTAGGCTTGCCTAGTAAGAGTTATAGACCTCACCAGTTAAAAGTTAATACAACTGCATTTAAATTAATACATGTATTGCTTCTGTCATGTAGTCGCTAAGGTCGAGGAGGAACCCGAAGTCCTAGACTTCGTTACTCCGGAGGAACAGCTAGCCTACGACCAAGAGCAGCAAGGCAAGCTCCAGTTTGCATTAACCTTTTTACAAATTTTTATTGTTTTGGGCACATACTTGTTTACTTTATTCTTTGCATTAGAGTCTTGTTTGGAAGCCCCACTGCATAGCCAAGAGAACCGTGGGTTGGGTTTAGGATTGCAAACCCCGTTAGCTACTGCATTGCTAGGATAGAGTAGGATTCGGTACAAGTCGAGTAGTTGGAACTACTCGCGAGCATAGGCTAGAGGCACTCGACTCGGGTAGTGATAGCACATCAAACACATGGCAAGAAAATGAGACCAAGCGGAGGGTAAGGGCAGCAGGACTTTGGGGCCTGTGTGCTGTAGCTCCGCTTGTGTCGATTGAGGACCGAGCCGTGTGCGGGCCTTTTGAACAAGCTAGAACAGTACCGAAGACCTACCGGCTATATGGGAACCAGAAAACTGATGTAGCTCGGGTAGCTGGGTATTGAGGCATTGCCCGTCGTTCAAAGGGTAGGTTGAGAGCTCGAGGTGTAAATCGGCTGGCAGCACTGAGATGCGCGTGCAGAGACCTCTTGCTCGGGATGATGGGACCGGTCCAATATTTGGCTAACAGGTGAAAGTTAGTTGCGTACGGCGTCCGTGATGGTTGTTGTAGGCAACATCGAGTACGGGCGTACGTGACGGGTTGTTCGGGTAACCCTGCAGGTGTAAATCGATTATAATCGCCGTCCCTCGCGGTCAGTGAGTACCACTTGTTCACTGTACCGTGACATAGAAAGAACAGGCTAGTTACATGCTAAAATGTTGCTGATTGAAAGATGGACTTGATTGCTAATGACTTGCTGTAGTGTAGAGCTAACTAAAGTTCATTTCAACTTTGGGCAGAGTACATGAGAGAAATGCGTTTCTTGTTTGATTGCGGCTCTCTCATGTACCTCGGCGTAAGGTTCTCCACAACCTGCTGCTAAAACTTGAAAGTACGGTTCTACTAATTAGGCGAGTCCTTTTCAAATGATTTTTACTTCATGTACCCATCACCCCTCATGTAGAAGTTCCATGTTTAGGTGAGACGGGTCAGACTTGCTGAGCCTTCGTGCTCACTGCTTGTGTTTGAAGCTTTTGCAGGGTTCTATGAGGAAGGGACTCCCGAAGAGGAGACGGAACCCCAGGAGCGGAACCCCGTAGAGTGGGAGTCGTGCAGGCCGCGGAGTTAGTGTGCGTGTGTGCTAGCAAGGACACGTTCAAGGGCTGTTCGTGCACTTGATGCTTAGTCTACGCCCGCGAGTGTAGACTGAACTTATTTTGATGTAAACATGTTCATAACTTGTTTATGTAATAAAATTTCGCTTCCGCTTTGTACCTTTGACGTGTGTTATACGGTGCTGTGCAACGCAGCACCCCTCAGCGTGATCCTGGCTCGACAAGACCGTGGGGTCGTGTCAGCGTTGGTATCAGAGCTCGCTTGAGGTTTAACACAGTACAAAGGTCTTCTTTTTCAAAAATCCAGTGAGGAACGAGTTAGTAGCCCGTATAAGGATGTTATTAGTATATAGAAAGTGGAATATTGACCTATTTGTTATGTCGGAAAATCGTGTATCTCGGGACGTTTATGTCTTGGGGGGTACACGTAAGCGCTGTCCACCAGTGCGCACAAGCTGAAGGGTGGAGCCCCACGGGTGGCAGGTAATGCGACTCGCTTTGATATCCTCTACGACTCTTCATGTCGTTTGGGGTATTCGAGCAACGTCTATCCCTGGCGTGCGTGGTGCAACATGGGAGACTGTCACACCCGGTTTTTCCGAAGAACAACCAAGTGAATATCACATGTATGCCAGGATCATTTTCTCATACATGTGATGACAAATAGTGAAGCATCATTTATTACAAGCCAGGTGTCGAATATAAGTAAGTCTTACATAGTAAATGTCTCGATGGACAATAATAAGTTCATCACAAGTAAATAAACTAGCAGCGGAATATTATTCTTTAGGGCTCCATCGCAGGCGTTGCCCGGGGGTCTCCCTGAACCTAGAAACCTTCTTCGGGTCCAAAGTCTTGGTCATTATACACCACCTCATTATCTTGACCTGAGCAGCAATATAAACCAACAAATATGCAAGGTTGAGTACCAATGGTACTCAGCAAGTGTAGGAAAATTATATCATGCATGGCTAGAACAAGGAGAGGTTGAACTCATGGTTAAAGCACTACGCAATTAATACCTATCACCTTAGCTTATTAAGCACCTACATTACTACACAGGTGAAATGGTCCCAATCTCCCATCCCATCATCATAACCAAATAACCATAACATCATTTTCAAATGTTAAGCTCCCCGCTTAACATCCACAACTTCCAAAAACCATCACTCATCTAATCATGAATAAGTCCAAGCCGCTCTTGACCGTGAGCACGGCTGTCATGACAGTTTTGACTCTGCAGAGTTTGTACCACTGTACCCAAATGTAGTGATTTCATCCCACGTTGCCGGGTGGACTAAAAGAACCTCCATTATGCCAGTGGCTACGAACCACATTCACACTTCCCAGGTGTGTAGCCAGGAGATCACTACGAAGCCTTTACAAAGGGATTCCCGACGAGCGTGGGCCCACTGAGGTTTCACCCCTAACAGCATACAAGAGGCTCCAACCCCGCTGCAGTGGCCCCCTCTTGAGCCTTGCGGTTCATATGGTAGTCCAGCTGACACCTATTCCCCGCACCATCCAACACACCCATACTACGCCGGGGATACACCTAATTAATTGGCCAAGCTGCCCCATCTCAGCATGTGGTTGGCACTGTAAAGCCAGGTTACATGCTCCATGAACCGGTCCTTAGGATCCAGGCAAGTACTAAACACAAACCCGAGTCTCGTGCACCCAGCACACAACCAAAACATCCAACTTGCCTTGATCCCTACCTCTACATAACTCATAATATCTCATTCAAGAGTATGGTAAAAATAAATTGATGATCTCATATCCCAAATATCCCATTCTAAGCATGGATAAGCATATGCATAATAATAAATGACATGATAAAATAAATCCCAACCCAAGCTACAAGGAAACAAGGTGATGCAATTCTAGGGAAACTTCCTAGCATGGGTTTCATATTTAACTTGACAATGCAAATAATTCTATCTACACATCCTAGCATAGGATCAAAGTGGTCAAGGACACTTGCCTCCTTCTTGCTGCTCTTGAAATGGGTAGTCCTGGTCTTGGAAAGGAATAACTTGCTCTTGAGCAGGTTCTACATCATACCATCACACATAGCAAAAGAAAAACAACAATCATAAGACATAGTTCACACTTCTACTTCATACAAACCACACATTCACATTTATGAAAGTTCTTTACCATTATATGTGTTGTGGTTACTTTATGTGTGTTGAGTTGTGGCTTGCATGCACTTTTAACCATGTGTATATGATTCCTACTTTTGTGTCCACACTTATACTTACATACTATATATATATGAGTTTCCAATAAATTTCTTATATTCAACTACTACACCTTTTCACTACCAAGTGTGTATGAAAAGTATTTTTCTTCCCCATATGTGCCTTCATAATTTCTACCAACCCTAAACTGAACTCTTTGGATTTTAAAAACTCCATTTATCATTTACTAGTTGCTATATTTTCAGATTTATATTCCTATGCATAATTGTGTATTTTATTATGAAATTAGTAATACACATCATCTAAACAGAATAGGTTCTTTTCCTAAATAATTTAATAATATATTTTGACCTTTGCCTCTGATGTAAACTATTTCATAATTATTTTCCCTATTTTCTAAAACTATTTATTTCTTAAAAATGTGTCCCTAATTGTGAATAATAAATTAAACAGATTCAATTCAGTCCAAAATATGTTTCTATCTCACTCCGAAATTTCTTAAACACTGAGAAAGTCTTTAACTTAATTTTGACAATATGTTTGTCCCACTTTTTAATTTTTTTAAACACTAGTTACATATTCAATTTCCTAAATTAAATACTAAACAGGGCTAAAAAAATAAACTCACCCCACTACAGGGTCTATAATATTATTTTCAAAGTTTCCAGGGGTCTAGCTACACTTATCATAGGTGTTTTTCCTAATTTTTATTAAGTCCAGGGGCTAAAACTGATTTTTAAATGAATTTACATGATTTTCTGGAATTTCAGGGGCTAGATCAGAAGTTTCCGGGGCTAGCTCTTATTTCCCGAGAACCCCAGGGGGTAGCACGTAAGATTTCCAATCTTTATAACGCGGGGCTGACGTGGACCGTCCGATTTTAAACCGACGGCCGAGATTATAACATCGAACCGGTACGCGGGCGTTTAAACCCTACCGTGCGATTTAAAATAAACGGCGCACAAGCGGCCACGTCGCTCTGATCGAGCGCGGGCGGCGCTGCCGGCGGCGCACGGCGGCGGGAAGCGGCGATCTCGCCGGAAACTTTCGGATCCTCGAGAATTCTGCCTAGAACTGTGATCTTATGGCATAGATCGGTAGAGGGGAGGTCGGGGATCTCACCTCGGGGGTTTTCTTGAGCTCGGAGGTCCTGGGAGGTGATCGGCGGCGAGGTCCGAGGCAAAACCACGGTGAAGCTCGTCGGCGCTGTGTTTACACCGCAAGTCACCGAGTTTTCTGCACCTGCAAGGTTCCCCGGAGGCGGTGGATCAAGACCAGCGAGTTAGATCGGAGTTTCCGAGCTTAGATCGGCCGGAATTCACCGGAGAAGTCTCGGTTCTCACCGGAGTAAAAATCGGCGATCGCGTGGGAAAAACAGAACGGGGCCGGGGTTTTTATAGACGGGAGAGGGCGGCGGGGTGGTTTAGATCATGTCCGTTTCCTCCTCGAGCGAAATTCGGCTGTGATCCGCAGCAGTTCCGATCGGTTTGGATTCGGTGAGAGAGAGTCCGGCGCGGCGCGAGGTGGAAGACGAAGCCCGGGTGGGTCCCGCCTGTCAGCGTGAGAAAACGCGGGCGCGCGGCTGCGGGCTGGCGCGGGGTAAGTTAGGCCGGCTGGTGGGTTTCGGCCCACTGGCCGGTTTTTTTCTGTTTTCTCTTTTTCTTTTTTCCATTTCTTTTCTGATTTGAGTTTAGTTTGAATTCCAGTTTGAATTTGAATTTTTGCAAAACATGCAACACGTCCAAAAATTTTTAAATTCCCCTCTTATCATGATTTAAGGTTTTGAATCAAAATTTTTGGGGTGTTACAGCTCTACCCCCCTTAAAAGAAATCTCGTCCTCGAGATTGGTGTTTCTAAGAAAACAATTCCGGAAATTGTGCCTTGAGCTCATCTTCCCGTTCCCAGGTGGCTTCCTCTTCTGAGTGATGCTTCCACTGCACCTTGCACATCCGGATTCTTTTATTTCTGGTGAGGCGTTCCATTGTCTCCAAAATCTTGTATGGTTTCTCGGCATATGACAAATCCTCAGCTACATCCACTTCATTTATGGGTAACACCTCTTCAGGCATCCTCAGACATTTCTTGAGTTGTGACACATGGAATACATCGTGCACATCCGATAGATGAACCGGTAACTCTAGTTGATACGCCACATCGCCTTTCCTTTCCAAAACTTGAAAGGGTCCGATGTTTCGAGGTGACAACTTCCCTTTCACCTTGAACCGACGAAGTCCTCTGATAGGGGACACCTTGAGATAAACATAGTCTCCCACGTTGAAAATGAGCTCTCTTCTTCGTACATCGACATAGCTCTTTTGGCGTGTTTGTGCTATCCTCAAGTTGTTGCGAATCTCCCTCACCTTCGCCTCGGCTTCTTGTAGCACTTCTGGACCAAACACTTTACTTTCTCCTGTTTGGTTCCAAAATAGGGGAGTTCTGCACTTCCTTCCATACAAAGCTTCAAACGGTGACATCTTCATTCTAGCTTGATAGCTGTTGTTATAGGAAAACTCCGCATACGGTAAGTTCTTGTCCCAACTCCTATTGTTTTTGAGTGCACATGCTCTTAACATATCTTCAAGGATCTGATTGGTTCTTTCCGTCTGCCCGTCAGTTTGGGGATGATTGGCAGAGCTGAAGTTCAGATGGGTTCCCATGGTTTCATGCAACTTCTGCCAAAACCTCGAGGTGAACTGTGTCCCTCGGTCCGACACTATCTTCTTTGGCACTCCATGGTAACACACGATCCTTGACATGTACAATTCTGCCAATTTGGATCCGTTGTAGCTTTCTTTCACGGGGATGAAATGAGCTACCTTGGTTAGCCTATCAATGATGACCCATATTGAATCATACCCGGATTGGGTCCTAGGCAATCCCACGACAAAATCCATGCTGATTTCTTCCCATTTCCATTCAGGCACTTTGAGTGGTTGCAATAATCCCGCGGGTCGTTGATGTTCTGCTTTCACCAATTGACATGTGTCACATAGGGCAACATGTTCCACGACATCTCGCTTCATGCCATACCACCAATACCTGCTCTTGAGGTCCTGGTACATCTTCGTACTCCCAGGATGAATGGAATAGTCGGAATCGTGAGCCTCCTTCAAAATTAATTCACGGATCTCCTTTACTTCTGGCACACAGATCCTTTTCCCGTGCCACACCGTACCTTGTTCATCCTCTCTGAAACCTTGAGCTTTATTTTCCTTGATGAGTTGCCTGATTTCCTGTATCTTCTCATCATTCTTTTGGCCCTTGCGTATGTCTCGCTCGAGTGGGGAGTCCACTTCCATGGCGATGGCTTCACTACTATTTACTAGACATAGATTGAGCCTTATAACCTCGTCCTTCAATTCTGCAGGCATGTCCTTCAAGCTCAACTTATTGACCTGCACTTTCCGACTCAAAGCATCGGCCACGACGTTTGCTTTCCCGGGATGATAGTTGATGCCCACATCAAAGTCATTGATTAACTCTAGCCATCTCCTTTGTCTGAGGTTGAGGTCTGGCTGTGTGAATATGTACTTCAAACTCTTATGATCCGTATATATCTCTGTCCTCTTCCCCATAAAATAGTGCCGCCAAATTTTCAACGCGTGTACCACTGCGGCTAGTTCTAGGTCATGTGTAGGATAGTTCTTCTCGTGCTTCCGAAGCTGCCAGGATGCATATGCCATGATATGCCCTTCTTGCATGAGAACACATCCCAACCCATTTCCAGAGGCATCGCAGTACACTGTGAAATTCTTCTGCATATCTGGCATAACCAACACTTTGGCTGTTGTCAATCTCTTCTTTAGCTACTGAAAGCTCGTCTCGCACTGTGGCGTCCAGGTGAATGTGATTCCCTTCTCCAACAGTTTGGTGAGAGGTCTCGAGATCTTGGAGAGCCCTCAATAAACCGTCGATAGTATCCAGCCAATCCCAAAAAGCTTCGAACTTCCCCGACATTTTCAGGGGTCTTCCACTTCTGTATATCCTCGATTTTGGCGGGATCTACGGAGATTCCTCCCTCCGAGATTATATGTCCTAAAAAGGGAACTCTCTTCAGCCAAAATTCACACTTGCTCAACTTGGCATATAGTTGGTGTTCTCTCAGCCTCTGCAACACCAACCTTAGATGTTTCTCATGTTCTTCTTCATCTTTGGAGAAGACGAGAATGTAATCTATGAAAACCACCACAAATTTGTCCAGATATTCCATGAATACCTTGTTCATGAGATACATGAAGTATGCCGGGGCATTGGTTAGCCCGAAAGGCATGACAGTGTATTCATACAGTCCGTACCGAGATACGAAAGCTGTCTTGGGAATATCAGATTGCCTTATCTTGAGTTGGTGGTATCCCGAGCTGAGATCAATTTTCGAGAACACACAAGCTCCCCTCAACTGATCAAACAAGTCTTCAATGCGAGGCAATGGGTACTTGTTCTTGATGGTTACCACATTCAAAGCACGGTAATCCACGCATAACCTTTGGGTTCCGTCTTTCTTGGGCACAAATATCACCGGAGCTCCCCATGGTGAGGAACTAGGGCGAATATACCCCTTCTCCGTCAATTCTCTCAAATGATCCTTGAGTTCTTCTAGCTGCTTGGAGTCCATCCGATAAAGTCTCTTGTATATCGGGGCTGTTCCCGGTACTAGCTCAATTGCGAATTCCACTTCACGGTCGGGAGGCATACCTGGCAACTCCTCCGGAAAAACATCTGGATATTCCCTGATAGTCCTGATTTCCTCAACTTTCACCTCCACTTGATTTAATTTAATGTCCCTCCTAGGCTCGTGTATCGTTATGAACTTTACTCTTGTGCCACTAGGGTGAGTTAGTTCCACCGTTCTGGTCGAACAATGGATGATTCCTTTATGTTTGGCCAACCAATCCATACCCAAAATAATATCTATCCCTTGTGAATCTATCACTATGAGGTTAGCAGTAAATACTACCCCATTAATGTTTAGGTTCACTTTGGGACACACTTGTCTTGTCCTTATTTCTCCACCTGGAGAGTTTACGGCTAGCATATGGTTCATTTGTGTTGTTGCTAGGTCATACTTCTTAACAAACCCTTGAGCAATAAACGAGTGGGTAGCACCAGAATCAAACAGCAGGGTTGCAAGGTGTAAATTGGCAGGAAACTTACCAACTACCACGTCAGGTGCATCTTGTGCTTCCTCCATAGTGACGTGGTTCACCCGTCCTCTCATTACATTCTGCTGTTGTGGCTGCGCGGGCTTCTTCTTTGGGCATTTGTGGGCGTAGTGCCCCACTTCTCCGCAGCTAAAACATTGCACCCCAAACTTAGGTGCCTGGCCTTTGCTGTCTTGGGGTTGGTTTGGGGGTCCTTGTACTGCTGGTCGAGGTGGATATGCGGGGCGAGGCTGCTGCACGAACTGACGTTGCGGCTGTGCTGGTGCTGCGGAAGGCCTGTAGTTTGGGTTGTACCCTCTTGGTGCTGAATAGGGTACCGCAGCATGGCTCGTCTGCCCCGTAGGTCGCTGCATCATACGTGGGCGGGTGTTGCTCCCTGAGGCTTGATGTGACCACCCGGCCTTCCTCTTATTCTCATTTTCCAGGGCCTTTAGCTTCCTTTCTACCACAAATGCTCTGTCCACCATCTTTTGGAAGCTTTCATACTCATTTGAGGACATTGCACACTGCATCTCTGCGGTAAGCCCTTCCACGAAACAATCTTGTTTCTGCTCATCAGTCTCTATGTCTCGTGGGGCATAACGGGATAGTTGAGTAAATTTAGTGAGGTATTTTCTCACCGTCATGTTTCCCTGCTGCAGTCCCAAAAACTCCTTCCTCTTGTTTTTGAGTTCACCTCTTGGGATGTAATGGTTGCGGAAGCTACGCTTGAACTCTTCCCAAGTGATGTTCTCAGGGTCATGATGGGCGGCCACGTAGGCGGTCCACCAATCAGCAGCAGGTCCATGCAATTGATGAGAGGCAAACAGCACCCTCTCATACCCTTGGCATTGTATGATCCTCATCTTACTTTCAATGGTCTTCAGCCAATCATCTGCCTCCAGAGGTTCAGCAGCACTTGCAAACTTTGGAGGTTGAGTTCCTAGAAACTCACTCAACCTTGGTTGGCGTGGTGCAGCTTGTGGAGGTGGAACTTGATGCAAGTTGGCCACCACTTGAGTCAAGTTCTGGATGAGCTGAGTCTGATTCTCCAGCATTTGGTGGAGGGGATCAACTCCTTCACGGCGACCACCCCGATCCTGGCCTCCAGAAAGATGAGGGTTGCATGCCTCATCGTTGTTGTTGGCGGGGTTGGCAGCACGTCCTTTTCCTCTTCCGGCCATCTCGCAGAATCAACCAATGTTAATTTGAAAGCATTTAGTATCATCTTACTACTTTCATTTGTTTGTACTTTGAAGTGTTGAGGCTTTGTTATACTTTTACAAGGGTTCATATCTCACACCAAATAGATGCACTATTATTTCATGTGAGTTCACACACCAAAGCAAAACAATCTAAAGACGAGGCTGTGGACAATTGCTCATGGCTTCCACAACTCACGTCACACACCAAGCATTAACACACCATTAACTACGTAACGACTCGACTACTCGACATCCTTCTAATTTAAGGGAAAGGCTCTACGCTACTCGTTTTCTTGAGCTGGCTCCTCGGGATCTTCCTCATCATTTCGGCTGCCTTCTGACTCTGCTTTGGGTGGGGAGGCTGCTGGTGGAGAAGTGCGACGACGCCTGATCGCTCGGCGATCCGGGGAGTCAGGAGTCCATGTATCATTCGCGGTGACACACAGTTCATTCCCATCTCCTCTTTCCCTCGCCTTTAAGCAGGCTCGCAGCAACGCCTCCGTTTCCTTCAGGGTGTCCCGGACATCCTGAAGCTCTTGTTGACACTCCTGCAGTCGAGTGCTGAGCATAGCAGCATCCTCCAAGCACAAGTCCATGTGCTCATGGGAAGTCCCTTGCTGCACTGGCGGGTACTTGTACTCCGTGGTACCACTCTCACGTTGGAGGACATACATGTACTCAGTTTTGTCCAAGTGGCGACGATAGATGTGACTCTGGCAGGTGATGGCCTCCCAGGTGATATCTTTCTCCGCATCGACCTGTGTTGCCCGACAAGCTGGAGAGTGGTGAATCTTAAGCAGCTGATTTTCGTGTATAATCCTCATCTCTGAGCTCCATTCTTCCCTCTTCTCACGGATGGTCCTGGTGGAGTTATAGTGGATAATTAGCTTGCCCGTGTTGCCGGCGGCTTCGAGCATACGCTGAAGACGGCGCAATAAGCCTCCTACTGCCAATCCGTAGGAAAGGTACGTCACCGGACGGCTCTCCTCTCTTTCGGCAAGGGCTACTACGGGAACTCTCCCTCCTGTGGACTTGCGAGCGGTGCGAATCATGCGAACCATCTAAAACAAAAAGAATTTAAAATTAGGTTAGATAAACTGTCAAACAAAAATCCTATTTTGAATGAAAGTTGGGGTAAGATGAAGAAAATGACTCCTTAAATAACACTTTTCAACCCAAACCTTGGAAAATAGTTTTTAAGAAAATATGGCCCTTAAATACGTCCATTTCTACCTAGGTCCACGTTCCTACGGGTAACCTTGGCTCTGATACCACCTCTGTCACACCCGGTTTTTCCGAAGAACAACCAAGTGAATATCACATGTATGCCAGGATCATTTTCTCATACATGTGATGACAAATAGTGAAGCATCATTTATTACAAGCCAGGTGTCGAATATAAGTAAGTCTTACATAGTAAATGTCTCGATGGACAATAATAAGTTCATCACAAGTAAATAAACTAGCAGCGGAATATTATTCTTTAGGGCTCCATCACAGGCGTTGCCCGAGGGTCTCCCTGAACCTAGAAACTTTCTTCGGGTCCAAAGTCTTGGTCCTTATACACCACCTCATTATCTTGACCTGAGCAGCAATATAAACCCAACAAATATGCAAGGTTGAGTACAAATGGTACTCAGCAAGTGTGGGAAAATTATATCATGCATGGCTAGAACAAGGAGAGGTTGAACTCATGGTTAAAGCACTACGCAATTAATACCTATCACCATAGCTTATTAAGACCTACATTACTACACAGGTGAAATGGTCCCAATCTCCCATCCCATCATCATAACCAAATAACCATAACATCATTTTCAAATGTTAAGCTCCCCGCTTAACATCCACAACTTCCAAAAACCATCACTCCTCTAATCATGAATAAGTCCAAGCCGCTCTTGACCGTGAGCACGGCTGTCATGACAGTTTTGACTCTGCAGAGGTTGTACCACTGTACCCACATGTAGTGATTTCATCCCCCGTTGCCGGGTGGACTAAAAGAACCTCCATTATGCCAGTGGCTACGAACCACATTCACACTTCCCAGGTGTGTAGCCAGGAGATCACTACAAAGCCTTTACAAAGGGATTCCCGACGAGCATGGGCCCACTGAGGTTTCACCCCTAACAGCATACAAGAGGCTCCAACCCCGCTGCAGTGGCCCCCTCTTGAGCCTTGCGGTTCATATGGTAGTCCAGCTGACACCTATTCCCCGCACCATCCAACACACCCATACTACGCCGGGGATACACCAAATTAATTGGCCAAGCTGCCCCATCTCAGCATGTGGTTGGCACTGTAAAGCCAGGTTACATGCTCCATGAACCGGTCCTTAGGATCCAGGCAAGTACTAAACACAAACCCGAGTTTCGTGCACCCAGCACACAACCAAAACATCCAACTTGCCTTGATCCCTACCTCTACATAACTCATAATATCTCATTCAAGAGTATGGTAAAAATAAATTGATGATCTCATATCCCAAATACCCCATTCTAAGCATGGCTAAGCATATGCATAATAATAAATGACATGATAAAATAAATCCCAACCCAAGCTACAAGGAAACAAGGTGATGCAATTCTAGGGAAACTTCCTAGCATGGGTTTCATATTTAACTTGACAATGCAAATAATTCTATCTACACATCCTAGCATAGGATCAAAGTGGTCAAGGACACTTGCCTCCTTCTTGCTGCTCTTGAAATGGGTAGTCCTGGTCTTGGAAAGGAATAACTTGCTCTTGAGCAGGTTCTACATCATACCATCACACATAGCAAAAGAAAAACAACAATCATAAGACATAGTTCACACTTCTACTTCATACAAACCACACATTCACATTTATGAAAGTTCTTTACCATTATATGTGTTGTGGTTACTTTATGTGTGTTGAGTTGTGGCTTGCATGCACTTTTAACCATGTGTATATGATTCCTACTTTTGTGTCCACATTTATACTTACATACTATATATATATGAGTTTCCAATAAATTTCTTATATTCAACTACTACACCTTTTCACTACCAAGTGTGTATGAAAAGTATTTTTCTTCCCCATATGTGCCTTCATAATTTCTACCAACCCTAAACTGAACTCTTTGGATTTTAAAAACTCCATTTATCATTTACTAGTTGCTATATTTTCAGATTTATATTCCTATGCATAATTGTGTATTTTATTATGAAATTAGTAATACACATCATCTAAACAGAATAGGTTATGTTCCTAAATAATTTAATAACATATTTTGACCTTTGCCTCTGATGTAAACTATTTCATAATTATTGTCCCTATTTTCTAAAACTATTTATTTCTTAAAAATGTGTCCCTAATTGTGAATAATAAATTAAACAGATTCAATTCAGTCCAAAATATGTTTTTATCTCACTCCAAAATTTCCTAAACACTGAGAAAGTCTTTAACTTAATTTTGACAATATGTTTGTCCCACTTTTTAATTTTTTTAAACACTAGTTACATATTCAATTTCCTAAATTAAATACTAAACAGGGCTAAAAAAATAAACTCACCCCACTACAGGGTCTATAATATTATTTTCAAAATTTCCAGGGGTCTAGCTACACTTATCAGAGGTGTTTTTCCTAATTTTTATTAAGTCCAGGGGCTAAAACTGATTTTTAAATGAATTTACATGATTTCTGGAATTCCAGGGGCTAGATCAGAAGTTTCCGGGGCTAGCTCTTATTTCCCGAGAACCCCAGGGGGTAGCACGTAAGATTTCCAATCTTTATAACGCGGGGCTGACGTGGACCGTCCGATTTTAAACCGACGGCCGAGATTATAACATCGAACCGGTACGCGGGGGTTTAAACCCTACCGTGCGATTTAAAATAAACGGCGCACAAGCGGCCACGTCGCTCTGATCGAGCGCGGGCGGCGCTGCCGGCGGCGTACGGCGGCGGGAAGCGGCGATCTCGCCGGAAACTTTCGGATCCTCGAGAATTCTGCCTAGAACTGTGATCTTATGGCATAGATCGGTAGAGGGGAGGTCGGGGATCTCACCTCGGGGGTTTTCTTGAGCTCGGAGGTCCTGGGAGGTGATCGGCGGCGAGGTCCGAGGCAAAACCACGGCGAAGCTCGTCGGCGCTGTGTTTACACCGCAAGTCACCGAGTTTTCTGCATCTGCAAGGTTCCCCGGAGGCGGTGGATCAAGACCAGCGAGTTAGATCGGAGTTTCCGAGCTTAGATCGGCCGGAATTCACCGGAGAAGTCTCGGTTCTCACCGGAGTAAATATCGGCGATCGCGTGGGAAAAACAGAACGGGGCCGGGGTTTTTATAGACGGGAGAGGGCGGCGGGGTGGTTTAGATCATGTCCGTTTCCTCCTCGAGCGAAATTCGGCTGTGATCCGCAGCAGTTCCGATCGGTTTGGATTCGGTGAGAGAGAGTCCGGCGCGGCGCGAGGTGGAAGACGAAGCCCGGGTGGGTCCCGCCTGTCAGCGTGAGAAAACGCGGGCGCGCGGCTGCGGGCTGGCGCGGGGTAAGTTGGGCCGGCTTGTGGGTTTCGGCCCACTGGCCGGTTTTTTTCTGTTTTCTCTTTTTCTTTTTTCCATTTCTTTTCTGATTTGAGTTTAATTTCAATTCTAGTTTGAATTTGAATTTTTGCAAAACATGCAACACGTCCAAAAATTTTTAAATTCCCCTCTTATCATGATTTAAGGTTTTGAATCAAAATTTTTGGGGTGTTACAGAGACCACGTCACGTGGTCTGAAACGTGAACACGTAGCTCAAGGCGTGGTTGGCTTGAGAACATCCGGGCGAGTGATGACGGCCGGTTGTACGAACTGTATGGATTCCGGGCTCGGTGTGCAGCCGAGTCTGATGATTGTTTGCATTTCTGCAGGTAGCCTGACCATGAAACGGTAGACGTGTAGCATCCGTGTGCGAGTGACGTTTAGTGCCACTGAATTAACGAAGCCGGCTAAGTCCGGTATAGGTTTTTCTTTGTGAGGACGTAGTACCGACATAATCTGGTGACACATCGACGTCACACCCCATTAAATGAACAACTTCATTTAAAACTTGAAGGTTTTGATCTAAAGTAGTAAAACTTGATGTAACTCCTTCCCTTGAACAAGATATTCAAAGTTAACAAGTTTTCAACTTATAGGTTGTTAAGGACAGAGCACTCTGTTTTCAGCTGAATCAAGGCTGAAGTTGATCAGAGGTTATAGGTTGCGTTCTTTCGAGGTTGGGGTCATATGATACATTTCTGGAAAGCTTTGGGGGAGCTTTACAACTTTTCTGTTGAGGTCCAGAGGTGTTTCATCCCTTAACCAATCGAAAAATGCAGTAGAGTTGAAACTGTCCAGAAAACAGGGCAGAGCAAAGACTCTCTGTAAACTCTCGATAAATTAAGCATAACTTCCTGCTTAAAAATCCAAAAATAGAAATGAGGTAGTTCTGGAAAGCTTATGAGATGGGTTACAACTTTGTAATGGAAAGTTTTGTCAGATTAGGAACAGAATTAACTGGAATTCTTGGATCAAATCAGTACCTAAAGCAGGGAGGTGCTGTCCAATTTTCTCCAGAAATTCTTTTAACTTTGACATCTCATAACTTTTGAACCAGGACAGATCTTAGGCAAAGCAAATACTTTCTGGAAATCTATTGAAGTTAGCTTTAACTTTGTTGTTGATCTCCAGAATTGGTTTTGCCTTTAGGATGGCCTAAATCAGGTTGTAATGGAAACTGGTCAGGGCTGTCATGGGAACAGCAGATCAGCAGTCAAATTTGTTTTAAAATTTGAACTATGTTTCCAAGTTTTATGGGTTCAATGACATGTCTTATGTTATAACTCAATGGTTTACTGTTAAATAAATATTTGACATTTCTCAAATATATTTTTACAGATGACAGCAGATAAGAAGTTGGAGAACGGGTGGGTGATGTCCCACTGTTCTCACCGTAGCGGCTACCCGGAAGCATTGTGGCAGATGCTCCAATATTTCGGGTACAACCAAAGGCCGAAGTACTTCGCCAAGGAAGAAGGCGAAGAGGGGAACAAGACATGGACGATCCATGTCGAGGTCCCCGCAAGACCTACGCCACCCGGTTGGGTGCCGTTCACCGTCACGGTGAGAGGTAGACAGCCGGAAGGGATGTGGCAAGTGGCAGCCCGTGACACCATGTCACGTTTCTGTCAACTACACGTGCAGGCTATGGAGGGCACTCCATACGCGCTCGTTCCGGTGGAGGGACGGGCTCAGCATGTGTGGGAAGAGAGGTACCGGGAGGCAACATATCCGAATTGCCCAAGGTACAACCCCGCGGAGGCAAATCTCAGTCTCCAGATGAGGGCGGGAAACGCTGTGATGGACAGCCAAGCTGTTCATACAGAGCATCTCGCCACAAAGCTCAAGGAGAGCACGAGCCGTGGAGACCATTTCGAGAGTGCTCACAGCGCACTCCGTAATGTGCTCCTTCCGACAATCAAGCGACTGAATGAACAACACAATCAGTTGCATCGTCTGAAGAAGGCAAAGAGGAAAAGCCGTGTCGACATCGCGGCATTTCAAGAACTGGTATAGAATCTGACCCAGCAGAACGAGGAACTTACTCAAGAGCGGGACGACGCTATTGAGGAAGGGCAAGGATGGGAAGAGGACTACAACCAAGCCATGGACGAGGTGCATGCTTTGCAGGACCTCGTACCTCCGGTATTGGGTATACCGGTGGTCTTGGGTCTTCCAGCAATGGGAGAACCCGGGATGGGAGAAGAGGTTGTAGATCCAGAGCCACCAGCAGATGTACCGGAGGAGGACGACCCACAGGAGGTCGAGTTCTACTCCGAGTAGGGGGTTGCGGTTGCCAAGTAGGGCAGCTAGGGTAGCGTAACCCAACTTTTGTAATCGGTGACATGTCGTGTAGACAGTAGCGTATGTATAGATAGTGACGACATTAGCACGACTTCTCGGAGACCCGAGAATAATGTATCTTGTATAAAGTTTATGCTTTATCAATATATGTGAATGTTGTGCAAATTAATCATGTGTCACTTAAATACCTACTGTTGCATATGGAATTTTAAGTAAGTCATGTGCTAATCGCTGCTGTTTTAAATTTCAGAATGATGCGTACTCGTGCCAACCCGGACATTGGGGGTACTAGTCAAGGGGGAGAGACCTCCCAACCACCTCCCGAGGACTCCTCGGGACAGCAGCAGCAACAGCAACAGCAAACACCGCCACCGCCACTGCCAACGGTTACATTGGCCGACATCGTCGCCGCAATGGCGGGTTCACATCAGCAGCACGCGGAGTTGCTGCAAACGCTTATCGCCAATACGTCTCGCGCAGAGAGACAAAAAGATCGTGAGGAGCGCCAACAGAGCTCCTACTCCGACTTCCTGGCGACTCATCCCCCGGTATTCTCAAGGGCGGATGAACCACTTGACACGGACAACTGGCTCCGCGCTATAGAGATGAAGTTCGGGCTGCTCCAGATAAGCCAGCAGCGCAAGACTCAGTTCGCGGTCCAGCAGCTGCAAGGATCCGCGAGCGCGTGGTGGGCCAACTTCTGTGCTTCACAGCCCACCGACCGAGTGATGACCTGGACGGAGTTTCGGACGGCCTTCAGGGCCTATCATATACTGCCAGGTTTGATGAAGAGGAAGACGCAGGAATTCCTACACCTGCAACAAGGGAGTAGGAACGCGCTGGAATACTCCAGAGCGTTCAACGATCTCGCGCTCTACGCGTCGTATCACGCAGATACTGACGAGTAGCGGCGGGACCACATTTACCAGGGGCTTAACACGCTCCTGAAGGACAAGTTGGCGATGTTCAATCGCGGCAGCCTCAACGACATCATTGATGCTGCGATTGTTCAGGAGGACTCCGGCAAGGAGTTAGCGGCAGCGGAGCGAAAGCGAAGCGCGCCGCAAAGCAGCGGAGAAGGAGGCGGTCTTTCTCAGAAGTTTCGGATGGTGAATCGCCCACCATCAGGTTCACGCTGGCAACCACCACAGCGGTCGATGCCGTTCCACAGTCGGCCGTACTCTTCACCGGCATTCAGGCCGGCACTGCCAGTACCACCGCAACAACAACAGCAGCAGCGGACGATGCCACATGCGTATGCACCTCAGCAGCGCATGCCGGGCTTTCGTCCCCCGAGCACTCCACCAGCAGCGGCCACATGTTACAAGTGTGGTCGTCCAGGACACTTCGCGAGCAGTTGCCCGGAGAGGCAAGGCGGCGGAGTGGCACCGCAGTTTCCGGGGAGGAATCAACCCCGGAACCCTACTAATGCGCGGCGGGCAAACCCTGGGCCCGGCACCGTCCACCAGCTTGCCATAGAGGACGTGCCAGAGGGTGAGCCAATCCTTGCGCGTATGTTCAAACTCCACCAGCATCCCGCTATAGTACTGTTTGATTCAGGCGCCACACATAATTTTATTAGCCAAGCTTTCATTGCTAAACACAGCTTGCCAATACTACCCACCGATAGTCCATATTTAATTTGTTCACCGGGTGGGAAGATTTCAGCAACCGTAATGGTTTCCAAGGCGCCATTATGCTTAGCGGGTAGAGTGTACTCCACGTCTCTCATTATCTTAGAGGGACAGAAGGTCGATGTCATCCTAGGGATGTCGTGGTTAACCCGCCACGGCGCTGTTCTAGACACCGTCCTTCGAGTCGTGCACATAAACTCAGAGGTGCACGGTTCTCACTCATTATTTCTGGACAGTCCAGAAGTAAAACTTCCATGTGTCTATCAAGCCACAACTATCAGATTGGAAGATATTCCAGTGGTCCGAGAGTTCCCTGACGTATTCCCGGATGGTTTGCCGGGAATGCCACCCGATAGAGAGGTGGAGTTCAAGATTGAACTTGCACCGGGAACCATGCCAATATCCCGAAGGCCGTACAAGATGGCGCCCAAGGAGTTGGCTGAACTGAAGACTCAGCTCACGGAGCTTCTGGAGAAGGGTTTTATTAGGCCGAGCTCCTCACCATGGGGATGTTCGGCATTGTTTGTGAAGAAGAAGGATGAGACGTTACGGCTTTGCGTGGACTATCGTCCATTAAATGCCGTAACCATCAAGAACAAGTACCGGTTGCCACGGATCGACATGTTGTTTGATCAGTTGGTCAAAGCAAAGATCTTTTCCAAGATGGGTTTAAGATCGGGTACCATCAGATTAAGATAATGGCTGAGGACATTCCAAAGATGGCTTTCTCGACGAGGTTCGGACATTATGAGTACCTGGTCATGTCCTTCGGCCTCACCAATGCTCCAGCTCACTTCATGTACTTGATGAACTCGGTATTCATGCCGGAGCTGGACAAGTTTGTCGTGGTCTTCATCGACGACATCCTGGTATATTCCAAGTCGGAGGAAGATCACAAGAAGCATCTGCATATAGTCTTGCAACGGCTGCGGGACCACAAGTTATACGCGAAATTCAGCAAATGCGAGTTTTGGATATCGCAAGTGCCTTTTCTCGGGCATATCATCTCAGCGGAGGGTATCGCTGTAGACCCGAGCAAGATCACTCAAGTGCTGAATTGGAAATCCCCGAGAACTGTTCATGAGGTATGGAGCTTCCTCGGATTCGCGGGATATTATCGGAGGTTCATTCCGAACTTCTCGAAGATTGCCAAGCCAATGACAGAGCTGCTGAAGAAGGCTACCAAATATGTTTGGAGTCCAACATGTGAAGCAGCATTCAAGGCTTTAGCCAAGCACCTTACATCAGCACCGGTTTTGGCGCAGCCAGACACAACAAAACCGTTCGATGTGTACTGCGATGCATCCGACATTGGGCTCGGATGTGTGCTGATGCAAGACCGAAGAGTGGTCGCGCATGGATCATGGTAGCTTAGAAACCATGAGCAAAATTATCCAACTCACGACTTGGAGCTCGCTGCCGTGGTACTTGCACTGAAAATGTGGAGGCACTACCTACTCGGTAACCTCGTACATTTATATACCGACCACAAAAGCCTCAAGTACATATTCACTCAGAAGGAGCTGAACATGAGGCAACGAAGATGGTTAGAATTGGTAAAGGATTACGAAATAGAGATCCATTATCATCCGGGCAAGGCAAACGTGGTGGCAGATGCGCTGAGTCACAAGTCACACGTCAACAATCTGACCATCACACCGTTGGAAGAGAGCGAGCCACCACTACATGTGATTCCACTACATCGTCCTACCCCGTAACCTGGAATTACGAAAGAAAATCTTTGATGAGGCTCACTTATCAAAGTTTTCTATTCACCCCGGCAGCAACAAGATGTATCAACAACTCAGAAGCAAGTTTTGGTGGACACGGATGAAGCGAGAGACTGCAAAATACGTGTCCGAGTGTGATACATGTCGAAGGGTGAATGCAGACCACATGCGGAAACCGGGACTGCTGCAACCACTGGGCATTCCTGCCTGGAAGTGGGAGGATGTGAGCATGGACTTCATCGTCGGTTTACCCACCACCTTGCAGAAACATGATTCTGTGTGGGTGATCGTCGATCGGCTCACCAAAGTTGCCCATTTCATCCCGGTCAACACCAACTACAACGCCAAGAAGTACGCTGAACTGTACATCTCACGGATCCTATGCTTGTACGGCGTACCCCGTACTATCATATCAGATCGGGGCACTTTATTTGTGTCCTGTTTTTGGGAACAGCTGCACGCTGCCTTGGGGACGAAGCTGATCCGTAGTTCAGCCTACCACCCGCAGACGGATGGGCAAACGGAGCGGGTAAATCAGATTCTAGAAGACATGCTACGAGCTTGCGCTATCAACCACAGCAAGAATTGGGATGATCACTTGCCGTTAGCCGAGTTCTCGTACAATAATTGGTACCAAGCCAGCATCAAGATGGCACCTTATGAGGCGCTATACGGTAGGAAGTGCCGCACACCATTGAACTGGTGTGAGTCTGGCGAAAGGGTTACCTTCGGGATTGACCTTGTCAACAACGCGGAAGAAAAGGTTCGACTAATTCAGGCGAACCTAAAAGCCGCTCAATCCCATCAGAAACAGTATGCGGACCGGAGAAGGCGCCCATTACAATTCGAAGTTGGAGATCACGTATACCTACGGGTATCTCCAATGAAGGGCGTAAACAGATTTGGGGTGAGAGGAAAGAAGGCACCCCGATTCATCGGTCCATTCCAGATTACCGAAAGATGTGGATCAGTGGCATACCGACTGAAATTACCAGAAGCACTTTCCGTTGTGCACGACGTCGTTCACATTGCCCAGCTGAGGAAGTGTCTTAAGCTGTCAACTACCATTGAGCTGGAAGATATTGAAGAACTGCAACCGGATCTCACCTATCGGGAGGAACCGGTGCAGATTATCGACGAAAAGGCCCGAACCACACGCAACCGTACGTTGTGGTTCTACAAGATTCTATGGAGTAATCACTCCATGGACGAAGCGACATGGGAGAGCGAAGAATTTCTTCACGCTAACTACCCCGACTTTTGCACGTCGCATATCCGGTAATTTTCCACCGTCCTCTCTCTCATTTTCACCTTATAATCTCGGGACGAGATTCTTTTAAGGGGGGAGGAATGTAAGGGCCTCAGTTTTTGACACATAATTGAAGTGTTCATCACCACACCACACACCTCATTTGAAGAAAAATGATGAACACAAATGAAGAGCAAGTAACCACCATCAACATGCTCATTAGAGAACAAACTCACACATTGCAAAAGTGGTATTTTCCCACATGTGATATAGGTGGGCTGGACATATGAAAACTCCTACACATTGCTAAGAATGTCCATGCCAAGTTTCACCCAAATTCAAAACCTTTTTGAGGTCATTTTGGGTATAGTTAGAAAGAGGGCAGTTTGAAACCACATTCAAATTCAAACTGTTTTTATCCCATGAACTTAAAAGTGGGAGGTATATTCTTACTCAGCACATTTTTGTGAGCTCACACACCAATTTTCACTCCATTTGGAGTTGATCTTGACATGAGCTAAGTGGGACAAATTCAAACTTTATTTGAATTCAAAACTGAACTTGTGCTGAAATTCATTCAAATCAAATCCAATTTGAATTCTACTCAATTCAAATGGCTCATGGGTAAATAATTTGAATCACCATGGGTATTTTGGGACTCACTGTTTACAACAGTGATTAGGAGTAAATTTCAGAGGTTAAAATTGGCAGTGGGACCCACATGTCAGCCACTGAATGAGATCAACCGAGTGGACTTTCAGCACTCGGGTCCCCGAGCTTCTCCCGAGAGCGCCACCAAGGGGAGGCCGCCGCGCCACCACCTGCTTGCCGCCCACGGTCGCTGAACCGACTCCCTGGGTCTTTATCTACCCGCCTGAGCGGTCACCGACGCCTCCCATCGCTGCCTCATCACAGTTTCACTCAAAACGCAGAAACACCTTGCCGCCCGAGCAAACCTTCGGTTCCTCATCGCTCGGCCAATCCAGTGACCCTCCCGGCAATCTGAGACCAGCACCGGGTGCGCCAAGCCATCTTCAACACCTTCGCATTGGTTCCAGACCCTGCGCGGTCTTCCCCGAGCTCCACCGCGGCGATCTTGTCTCTGCCGGTTCAGCTCGAGCCGCTGCTGCGGGAACCGTCCTTCCGGCTACCACAGCCCACCGTTAACGGAGCTGTAAACAGCAAAGAGGTTCGCCTTCAACCCCTCTTTCTTTTCCGTAAGCTCCGGCGGCGTGACAAGTACTGATCAAGCCGGAATTTCATATTTTTGCGACGGTGTGCAAAAGTGAGGTTTGCACCGATCCGAGAAATTCGTAAGCCACACTGCATCATTCGTCCTCTCATGGAGAGGATCACATCTAGTAGCCCGTGCGGGTCCATAGGAGCAGGAACCACGAAGAACCGTGGAGAGAAACCGCTGTTCTTCGAGTTTTAGTTGAAATCCCGATTTCCGGCCTAGGTCGCACGGTGACAGCCCAACACAGCCCTTCCCGAGCTCCATAGAGCTCATGTCGACCTTTCCTATGGTCCACTGATGCTCGACGACCTTTAGCTTGATCGGGGGAGGTGCTAGGGAGGGTGGACAACGCGACCAAAGTTCTTCCGAGGTTGCGGCTCGTTGCCGACCAGGTGGCGGCCGTTGTCATGACGAGCTGACCCCAAAATCCTGTTCCCGAGTGGAAATAGGCAGGGGCGAACAGAATCGTGAAGTTTGGAGCTGTACAGAAGCCGGCGGCGAGCTCTCCGGCGAGGCTCCTCGGCGGCAGAGCGCGGGCGTCGGGAGGTTGACGAAGGGGTGGACCCCTGCTGTCAGCGGGAGATATTTTAAATCGGGATCGGGCTGCGGCCGGGATCTGGTGTGCTGGCGCGCAAATACCCTGTGAGCCCCGGTGTGCCGGACACCGCCGCGCTCGACACGTGTCCTTGCGGGCCCCCGCGAGATTTAAACTTTTCCCCAATTTTCAAAATTCTTCCAAACTTCAAATCCTCATAACTTTGGCTAGGAAGCTCCAAATCGAGTGAACCAAATTTTGTTGGATTCAGCTCTCTGAGCACTTTCCAGCAAATCAAGTTTCACTTCATGAAAATCCTTAATTCTCCAGAATTAATTCCTCAAAGTTTAAACTGTTAGGAATTTTAACTGGAGAATCCTTTGGAGGAAAATCCTGAAATTTTGCTGGGATTGCTTCCGCATTAGTTAGGAGACTTCCGCTGCTAGAATAAAGACTTTCGCTGTTAGATTGAGACTTCCGCTGTGAGCATGAGTCCAAGACTCATGAGACATTGTAATAAACTCTGTTATTCGTGGTCGTATATATTCTGAAATTCAGTTTGTGGATGATGTGTATATGTATGATGAACATCCTGGGCACACATATGCAGCAGTTATCGGTTCCGTGGTTTTCCACAGAATTGAGGGCGTCACAGATTGGTATCAGAGCCACGTGTTGACGGTAGGTTACACGCTTAGATAGAAGTCACAAGTTGGTATCAGGCACAGATTGGTATCAACCTGCCACGGGTTGATTGTAGATCACATAACCTAGAATGATCACAGATTGGTAGCTGAGCCACACGCTGACCATAGGATGTAAACCTAGGATGCATAGATTGGCATTGGATCTACCTTGACATAGGATACAAATCTAGGAGAAGCCATAGTTGAATCACAGATTGGCATCACCCTAAGCCATATAGGACCCCCATTGAATAAAGCCTTGAGTAGGAGTTGTGTGAGCCCTTGTGATGATTGTTGTGATTGAATGATGAGTGTGAATTATGGGACGTCTCAAGCGTTGTCCATACCCACACATAAGTAGAAAGAGGTGTGAGATGCCTCGGCACTTGTTCACATCCTCATATGGGCTAATATATACAGTCCAACCCACCTTGATGCATATAGTAAGTGGGATCCATCTAATCTTCTAACCTCTATTCTAATTCGTTCTCTCTCTAACAGATGGTGAGAGGAAACGTCGGCCGCCAAGGAAGGAACATCCGTGACAACCAAGAGGATGGCCACGATGAAGTTCCTTTTAACGCCGGAGCTGGTGAGAAAAACCTGGAACGGTTGATGGCCATGCAGAACCAACTTATGCAAACCATGATCCAAACTTTGTGTCGGTTGCAGGCCAACAACAACAACCCCGTTCTGGCACCACCGCTGGCTCATAACAGACTGGGAGAGTTCATGAGGACTCGACCACCCACCTTTGCTCAAGCTAACGACCCCTTGGAGGCCGATGACTGGTTGAAATCCATGGAGAAGAAGCTTGCCATAGTGCAGTGCAATGACCGAGAGAAGGTTCTTTTTGCGTCGCACCAACTCATGAGAGCTGCCGCTGACTGGTGGGATGCCCAATGCAACGCTCATGTCGACCCGGAGACGATCACTTGGACTGAGTTCAAGGAAAGTTTCCGTTCTCATTACATCCCTGCTGGTTTAATGATGCTCAAGAGACAGGAGTTTGAAGGTCTCCGCCAAGG
Source organism: Neostapfia colusana (assembly GCA_030760725.1). Taxonomy (NCBI): domain Eukaryota; kingdom Viridiplantae; phylum Streptophyta; class Magnoliopsida; order Poales; family Poaceae; genus Neostapfia; species Neostapfia colusana. Next base: position 92,223,363 of record JASWHV010000007.1, on the reverse strand, counting down.
ACAGAGAAGCGTGAATGAGTATCTCAACAAGTTCATGCAACTGTCCCGGTACGCCCCCGAAGATGTCAACTCGGACCAACGGAAGCAGTACCTGTTCAAGAGAGGAATGAACAATGAGATCCATGTTCAGCACCTCAACAATGACTACACGAGCTTCCAGAAGCTGGTTGACAAGGCTATAGTGGTGGAAAGAAAGATCCGAGAGATCGAGCGAGAGTGCAAGAGGAAGATGCCATTAAAGCCACAAGGGAGCAACTTACGACTTCGGTACATGCCCCCAGTCGCACCGCAGTATGGATCGACCGCTCCTGCATACCGTCCTATTCAGCCACCACAGCAACGATCCGTTGCACAAGCAACTCGTGTGCCTTTGTCTCCTGTGCCCCGACCCAACATGGGCGCTCCTGTTCAAAACCCCCACCCCAATGTACCTGCTGCCTTAGGCAACAGGGCATGCTTTGCATGCGGGGAAACATGACACTTCGCGAGCCAGTGCCCGAGAAGAGGCCCTGGATAGCAAGGCAACGTGCCCAAGCAGAACCCGCGACCGAACGGAGGGGACAATCAAGGAAACCGCGGATAGCAGTACTATGCTCGCGGCAACGTGAACCATGTCTCTGCTGAGGAAGCACAACAGGCTGAGGACGTCGTAATTGGTATGTTCCTTGCCAATTCCAACCCAGCCACCATTTTATTTGATTATGGAGCATCACATTCCTTCATATCATCCAAGTATGTTGCCATGCATAATCTACCCATATCACAATTAAAATGTGCTATGTTAGTTAATTCTCTCAGTGGATGAGGACTAATATAGTATGTCCGAAAGTAAGCCTTAAAATAAGGGGGTAGACTTTCTTGCCAACCTCATTGTCTTGGATTCCCAAGGGCTTGACATAATACTAGGGATGGATTGGTTAGGCAAGCACAACGGAGTAATCCAATGTGCTGAAAGGAGCGTGCAGTTGACAAACGAGCGCGGTATTCGTGTCGAGTTTAAGTCAGCCCAAAAAACAACCGAAAGGGCAATTTTGAACCACGTCGAAGGAGCAACATTGGACAGCATTCTAGTGGTTCAGGAATTCTAGGATGTGTTTCCAGAAGAGCTTCCAGATATGCCACCTGACCGGGACATTGAGTTTGTCATTGATTTGGTACCCGGAACTGCACCCATAGCAAAGAGACCCTATAGGATGCCCACCAATGAACTAGTGGAACTCAAGAAGCAAATTCAGGAGCAGTTAGAGAAGGGTTTTATACGTCCCAGCTCGTCACCATGGGGAGCCCCCGTGCTCTTCGTAGACAAGAAGGATGGGACCCAAAGGATGTGTGTGGACTATAGGTCTCTCAACGAGGTGACAATTAAGAACAAATACCCTCTGCCCTGTATAGAAGTCCTATTCAACCAAATGAAAGGAGCCCGAGTGTTCTCCAAGATTGATCTTCGGTCGGGATACTTCCAGCTGAAGATTAAGCCCTCTGATATATCCAAGACTGCCTTTCAAACACGCTATGGTTCATATGAATATACCTTCATGTCTTTTGGGTTAACAAATGCACCCGCATACTTCATGTACCTTATGAACAAGGTTTTCATGGAGTACTTGGATAAGTTCGTCGTGGTTTTCATCAATGACATCATGGTGTATTCAAAAAGCGATGAGGAGCATGAAGAACATTTGAAATTGACTTTGCAGAAAATGCTTGAGCATCAATTGTATGCAAAGCTTAACAAGTGTCAATTTTGGCTAAAGGAGATATCATTTCTAGGCCACATTATCTCCGAGGAAGGAGTATCGGTTGATCCCGGGAAAGTGGGAGATGTTCTGAAGTGGAACCAACCGCAAAACGTGAGGGACATTCGAAGTTTTCTTGGGATGGCTGGATACTACCGGAGGTTCATCAAGGACTTCTCTAAGATAGCAAAGCCTATGACACCTGCATGCCAAGAAAGTTTTGAGGAGCTCAAGGAAAGGCTAACCACAGCGCTGGTTTTGGTATTGCCGGATGTGAGCAAGAGCTTCGACATATATTGTGACGCATCCTGACAAGGGCTCGGATGTGTGCTCATGCAAGAAGGACAAGTGGTAGCCTATGCCTCACGACAATTAAAGAACCACGTGCTTAATTATCCTACACATGACTTGGAGCTAGCAGCAGTAGTGCATGCATTGAAGATTTGGAGACATTATATCCTTGGTCATCGATGCGAGATCTATACGGATCATAAAAGCCTCAAGTACGTATTTACACAAACGGGCTTGAATTTGAGGCAACGTCGATGGTTGGAACTCATCAAGGATTACGATGTTGGAATCAACTACCACCCTGGGAGGGCCAATGTAGTAGCCGATGCATTGAGCCGGAAGGGAGCATGTCACCAACTCACGGTTCGGGAGCTACCGCCCGAACTACGCGAGGAGTTCGAACGGTTACACCTCGGATTCTTGAACAAAATGGAGTGACGGAGCTCCACTGTTCATTGGAACAAGAGATAAGAGATTGCCAAGCAACAGATGAGGAGATTAAGGAGATCAAGAAAAGGATCCGACAAGGAATAGAGAAGGACTTCAAAGAAGATGAGAAGGGTACGCTTTGGCTAGAAGAAAGGATTTGTGTGCCTAACGTGAAGCACATCCGCGACATGATATTAAAAGAGGCACATGATTCACCCTATTCCATACATCCCGGAAGAACCAAAATGTACAAGGACTTGAAGACTTGTTATTAGTGGGATGGTACGAAAAGGGACATAGCCGAATATGTTGCCCTATGCGACACATGCCAACGGGTGAAGGCCGAACATCAAAGATCCGCTGGATTGTTGCAACCCTTGAATGTATTCGAGTGGAAGTGGGAGGACATAAGTATGGATTTCATCGTCGGATTGCCACGTACTCAGTCAGGATATGACTCCATCTGCGTTATCGTGGACCGATTGACGAAAACAGCCCATTTTCTCCCTGTAAGGGCCAAGTACAACGTTGCACAATTAGCTGAGTTGTACATAGAGCAGATTGTATGCTGTCATGGAGTCCCGAGGAGGATAGTCTCAGATCGAGGTTCTCAGTTACCTCTAGATTTTGGAGGAAGCTACAGAAAGCTATGGGTACACGGCTGGATTTTAGCTCCGCCTATCACCCACAAACCGATGGACAAACCGAAAGGACAAACCAAATTTTTGAGGACATGTTGAGAGCTTGCACCTTGAAACATGGGCGTAGTTGGGATAGGAGTTTACCTTACGCCGAATTCTCCTATAACAACAGCTATCAAGCTAGCTTGAAGATGTCGCCTTTCGAAGCATTATATGGTAGACGGTGTAGGACACCGCTGTTTTGGAACGAGACCGGAGAAAACCAAGTGTTTGGACCAGAAGTGCTACAAGAGGCTGAAAAGAAAGTCCAAACGATACGAGAGAACTTAAAGGCTGCTCAGTCACGACAGAAAGGCTATGCGGACCATAGGCGAAGGAAGTTGACTTTCAAAGTAGGAGACTTCGTATACCTTAAGGTATTGCCTATCTGTGGCCAATGACGTTTCAACGTCAAAGGCAAGCTAGCACCTCGCTACATCGGACCATTTAAGATTTTGGACAAGCGAGGAGAAGTAGCCTATCAACTAGAGCTCCCAACATATCTCTCCGATGTACATGACGTGTTTCATGTATCCCAGCTCATGAAGTGCTTGAGAGTACCAGAGGAGCAAGTACCGATGGAAGAGCTTGAACTTGACCTATACAGAGCACCCCGTACGAATTTTGGACGTGAAGGAGAGGGTCACGAGGAACAAAGTGATCCTGTGACACCCTCATCTCTGGTGTCAACATATATTCATGTTTTATGAAGAGAAAACATCTTAAGAAAAATAGGAACAGAGAAAATTATCAAAAGGATAGCCTGTAAGAGTCGAGTCCAGATCACATAGAGCGCCGAAGACAACTTCCGCGGCCCACTGGCTACGTGGCATGATCGGAGCTCATCCCAGCGAAGTGGGGAGAGGCCACCGTTAAGTTGGCTACGTGGCAGGCTCGGGGCTTGTCTCCGCAAAGGGGAAAGGTCCGACCCTGTGGGACACGTGTCGCCCACGGAGCTAGCCTCTGCGGAAGAAGCAAAGGCATTTTTCCATAGGACACGTGTCACCTTCAGAGCTAGTCACCACGGAAATCAGAGGACCAGTCGCACGGGATACCTGTCGATCTTGGAGCTCACCTCCGAGAGGTCCGGTTCTATCGAACACGTGTCACCACCGGAGCTTATCTCCGGGAGGTCCGTCGCTGCTGGACACGTGTTAACGGCGGAGCTTGTCTCTGAGGAAAGAAGAGAAGGAAAGACCAGCACTAACACGTGGCACATGCGGAGCTCACCTCCGAAAAGAAGGGAGGTCTCGCTCGATTGACACGCGGCACAACCAGAGCTCATCTCTGCGGAGAAGGAGATACCAGGCCCGGAAGGACACGTGGAGTTTCTGGAGCTCATCACTTTGGAGGTAACGAGTTCTGGAGCGGTTTTTACGCGTGAGAATACCGGTAGGTAAAGGAAAACCGACCTGAATTCCATGATGTTACTAAAGATAAGACGTTAGGATCCAACAATGATCTGAATAAGACTCTTATTCGGGACACAATCAGATTAGGACTCTTCTCTTCCAGATTATAAATAGAACCTAGAACCTCTGGCCGAAACCACAAACTTCTTTTTCAACTCCTGAGCCGATGACTTAGAGCCCTAGCCCTATCTCGCCGAGTAAACCATTGCCGAAACCCAGCAAGGAAGATTGCTGGAGGAAAGCCAGAAGGGTCTGAGGAGGACCTCGAAAACCGAGAAGAACGTGAGGTAGGACTACTATACTACCCTACAGCATTGTTGTGTTTTCTTTGCATCTGTTCTTTGGTTCCTTTTGAACAGAAGCCTTCTCATGGACAGATCACTTGAAATTCAGGTTGATCTAAAGACAAGATCATCGCCACGACCACCTTTGATCCGAACACTTCTATTCATCATAAAATCCATGCAAGCCATGCAAGAACACGAACAAACCAATCTAATAAAAACTAATCATAGGATAGCATGCATGTGCATCATCGCATCTAGTTTAAGGTTTGTGCATGATATTGATTGCTGTGAATCTTGTTTGCACGTGATCCGACCTAGTAGGACAAGCTCAGGGAGCTGTCTACGACGAGCTGCAGCAACAAGGTTTTGAGATCCAAGAACCACCGGAACTGCAAGAACAAGGCAAGTGCTCCTTGACCATATTGATCCTATGTTTTGGGTAAAACTGTTTTGTTTTGCGAAAAGGTGTGTGAGCAGAGTCAAACATGATGGGAGAACCCTTTGATAGGAGTTTACTAGTATTGGTTAAACCACCCTTGTCGCCAGGGACGTTCATGAGTCGGGTATGGTTTTTGCTTTATGCTTCGCTGAGTCCATGGGAATGGGAAGCGAGATAGATGTGTCTAGCTAACTTTACTCGTAATAATAATGAGAAACTGATGATGTTAACGAACATGGATCGTAGGGAGATCTAGGCAAGCCTGGGTTTGTGAATGAGGTAGCATGAGATGGTGGTTTACTTGCCGTAGATCTAAGGACCGGTTCATGCATGCACATGCTAGGATAACAGTGCCACCACAAGGCCAAGTATGGGTGCGGCTTAGCTGAGTAATTAGGTAAGTTGCTACAGTGTTATGTACTGTGGAAGGCGCGGGGAATGGGAGTCGAGTGAGGACTGCCCGGGGAACTGCATGGCACAAGATGGGGCCCGTGGGTGGGAGAATTGGAGATTCTAGCCTGCCGGTGAAACCTTATTGAGTCCATACATCTAGTAACCCCTTTGAAAAGGCTATTTTGTGATCTCTTGGCCATACACCGACGGTTGTGTACTGGTATAATGGAGGTTCTGCAGTCGCCGACGGGTGACGAAATCACAAACTTGTGGGTAAAGAGGTGCAAACTCTGCAGAATCTAAAACTATCATGATATCCGAGCTTACGGTCACGAGTGCCTGGCTAAACTGCCATGATTAGTTGGGATGGTTATTGGGACTGTTGTTGGTGATGGTTATTGATTATGGTTATGGTTTGGTTTTTGGAACTGTTGAGTCCGGGTGATAAGATAGTTGCATGACTGTTGAGTCATGACAACGAGATTGGTCTCGGTGTGAAACGAAGTTGTTATGAGATAAGATGGTAGCAAATACGAGAAGGTATTCGTGAGATGGTAGCGAATACGAGGAGGTATTCGTGAGAAAGAATGATGTTGGTTAATGTTCGGGTGGAACATGGAAAGTGATGGAGGTATGTTGGTATTTAATGCATGCTGGGATTACACTCATCTAAAGTTAAGTTGCTGTTTTATCATGGTTTTATAAATCTGGTTTTCTGCAAATGAGCCTTTTTATACCTACCTTGTTATGAGTTACATATCATGTGTTTCCCGCACATGCTGAGTACATCATTGTACTCAAACTTGCATTATCATCTCTTCATCAGCAGCAGGAGAAGACTACTATGAAGACCAAGTGGAGCATTAAGGCGTGTGATCTATTCTCAACCTTGCCTGTGGAAAGAGTAGAGATGGAGCCACTTCTGCTTAGATTTGCTTCTGCATTAGAATAAAGATTTCCGCTGCATAGAAATAAAGACTTCCGCTGTGAGCATGAGTCGTAGACTCATGAGGCTTTGTAATAAACTCTGTTATTCATGGTAATATATATATTCTGAATTCAGTTTGTGGATCATATGTGTATGTGTGATGAACATCCTGGTTGTCACACCCGGTTTCTCCGAAAAACAACCGAGTGAATATCACATGTATGCCAGGATCATTTTCTCATACATGTGATGACAAATAGTGAAGCATCATTTATTACAAGCTAGGTGTCAAATATAAATATGTCTTACAACGCATACGTCTCGATGGACGATAATAAGTTCATAACATGTACATAAAATAGCAGCGGAATATTATTCTTGTTGGCTCCGGCACAGGCGTTGCTCGGGGGACTCCATGAACCTAGAATCCTTCTTCGGGTCTGAAGTCTTGGTCATTGAACACCACATCATCCCCTTGACCTGAGCAGCAATTTAAACCAACAAATATGCAAGGTTGAGTACCGTTGGTACTCAGCAAGTGTGGGAAAGTTGTGTCATGCATGGCTAGAGCAAGGAGAGGTTGAACTCATGGTTAAAGCACTATGCAATTAATACATATCACCTTAGCTTATTAAGCACCTACATTACTACATAGGTGATATGGTCCCAATCTCCCAACCCATCATCATAATCAAATGACCATAACCTCAAATTCCAATGTTAAGCTCCCCGATTAACATCCTCAACTTCCAAAGCCATCAATCCTCTAATCATGAATAAGTCCAAGCCGCTCTTGACCGTGAGCACGGCTGTCATGACAGTTTTGACTCTGCAGAGTTTGCACCACTATACCCACATGTAGTGATTTCATCCCCCGTTGCTGGGTGGACTAAAAGAACCTCCATTATGCCAGTGGCCACGAACCACATTCACACTTCCTAGGTGTGTAGCCAGGAGATCACTACGAAGCCTTTACAAAGGGATTCCCGACGAGCGTGGGCCCACTGAGGTTTCACCCCTAACAGCATACAAGAGGCTCCAACCCCGCTGCAGTGGCCCCCTCTTGAGCCTTGCAGTTCATATGGTAGTCCAGCTGACACCTATTCCCCACACCATCCAACACACCCATACTACGCCGGGGATACACTTAATTAATTGGCCAAGCTGCCCCATCTCAGCATGTGGTTGGCACGGTAAAGCCAGGTTACATGCTCCATGAACCGGTCCTTAGGATCCAGGCAAGTACTACACACAAACCCGAGTCTCGTGCACCCAGCACCAACCAAATCATCCAACTTGCCTTGATTCCTACCTCTACCTAACTCATAACATCTCATTCAAGAGTATGGTAAATAAACTGATGATCTCATATCCCCATTATCCCATTCTAAGCATGGCTGAGCACAAGTAATATGAATGTATGACATAATAAAGCAAATCCCAACCCAAGTTACAAGGAAACAAGATAATGCAATTCTAGGGAAACATCCTAGCATGGGTTTCATATTTCAATTGACATTGCAAATAATTCTATCTACACATCCTAGCATAGGATCAAAGTGGTCAAGGACACTTGCCTTCTTCTTGCTGCTCTGGGAATGGAAAGTCATGATCTTGGAATGGAAGAACTTGCTCTGGGGCAGGTTCTACTCATGCCAACACACATAGCAAAAGGAAACAACCATCCATAAGACATAGTTCACACTTTCACTCCACACATACATACATATGATAGTCATTCACATTTCTAAGTGTTGTAGTTGTCCTAGATGTGTTGATTTTTGGCCTACATGCACTTTTAAACATATGTATATTATTTCTAACTTTTGCATTCAGATTTCTGTTTGCACACTATATATGAATTTCCAATTTGAACAAATTCTTTATATTTTATTAATATACTTCTTAACTACCAAGTTTGCATGGAAGGTAATTTCCTACTCCAAATGGGTTTTCAGATCTTCTACCAATCCTAAACTGAAATCTTTGGATTTGGAAACTTCATTTATCATTTCCTAGTTATGCATACCTATTTTCCTATATTTTCAGATTTATTTTCTATGCCTAAATGTGAACTTTATTATGAAAATAATAAGACACCTCATCTAAACAGAATAGGTTCTGGTCTAAAATATTAAATAATATATTTTTGAACTTTTCCTCTGATGTGAACTGATTTAAATTTATTTTATCAATTTTCAGAATTATTTCCTAACCTAGAAATGTGTCCCTATAACTAATAAATGTGAACAATCAATAAAACAGATTCATTTCAGCTTAAAATCTACTTTTAACTCATTCTAAAGTTTTCCAAGTGCTAGGAGAGTTTAAATTTGAATTTACAATGTGTTTGTCTCACCCTTTTAAATTTTAAATCATAATCACATAATCAAATTCCTAAAGTTAATATCATATAGGGTTAAAAAGGTAAACTCACCCCACCACAGGGCCTATTATATTATTTCATAAATTTCCAGGGGTCTAACTACACATAACAGAGGGGTTTTCCTAATTTTTATTAAGTCCAGGGGCTAAAACTGATTTTTAATTGAATTTACATGAATTTCTGAAGTTCCATGGGCTAGATCAGAAGTTTCTGGGGCTAGCTCGTGTTTTCCGAGATCCCCAGGGGGTAGCGCGTAAGAATCCTGACCTTTATAACGCGGGGCTGAGGTGGACCGTGCGATTTAAAACAGACGGCTCAGATTAGATCGCCGAACCGGTACACGCGGGTTTTAATTCTACCGTGCAATTTAAAATAGACGTCGCACAAGTGGCCACGTCGCTCTGACCGAGCGCGGGCGGTGCTGCCCGGTGGCGCGCGGCGGCGGGAGGCGGCGATCTCGCCGGAAAACTTCGGATCTTCGTCTATTCTTCCTAAAACTAGGATATCATGGTATAGATCGGTAGAGGGGAGGTCGGCGACGAGGTCCGAGATGGAACAGCGGCGATGCTCGTCGGAGCTGTGTCTAGGGCGCAATCTACCGAGTTTTCTGCACCGGCGTGATTCCCCGGAGGCGGTGGAACAAGATCAGCGCGTTAGATCAGAAATCCCGAGCGAAGATCGAGAGAAAATGGCCGGAGAAACTCTGGTTCTCACCGGGAAGAAAAACAGCTGATCGTGGGGGAAAAACGGGGCGATGCCGTCGTATTTATAGACGAGGGAGGGCGGCGGGTTTGTTTAGATCGAGTTTGAGTCATCTGGGGTCGAGAGTCGGGCTGAGGGACACGGATTTCCGGGTTAGTTACGATCGCGCGCGTGGAAGAGTCCGGCGGTTGGATCGAGCGGGAGGTCGGGGATGACAGGCGGGCCCCGCGTGTCAGTGAGAGGGAGAGGGGGGCGCGCTGCTGTGGGCTGGCACGGGGTGGGTGGGCGACTGGTGGGTTTCGGCCCACTGGCCGGGGGGTTTTATTTTTTTCTTTTTCTTTTTCTTTTCAGTTTTGAGTTGAATTTGAATTCCAATTTGAATTTGAATTTCTGCACCACATGCAATAGGTCCAAAATTTTTTTAAATTCCCCTCTTAACAGGTTTTGGGGTGTTACAGCTCTACCCCCTTAAAAGAAATCTCGTCCTCGAGATTGGTGGTTCTAGGAAAACAATTCCAGAAACTGTGCCTTAAGCTCGTCTTCTCGCTCCCAGGTGGCTTCCTCTTCTGAGTGATGCTTCCACTGCACCTTGCACATCCGGATTCTTTTATTTCTTGTGAGGCGTTCCATTGTCTCCAAAATCTTGAATGGTTGCTCGGCATAAGACAGATCCTCAGCTAAGTCAACCTCGTTCATGGGTAACATCTCTTCAGGCGTCCTCAGACATTTCTTGAGCTGTGACACATGAAATACATCATGCACATCCGATAGACGAGCCGGTAGTTCTAGTTGATATGCCACTTCGCCTTTCCTCTCCAGAACTTGAAAGGGTCCGATGTATGGAGGTGATAACTTCCCTTTCACCTTGAACCGACGAAGTCCTCAAATAGGGGACACCTTGAGGTAGACATAGTCCCCCACGTTGAAAACTAGCTCTCTTCTCCGGACATCGGCATAGCTCTTTTGTCGTGTTTGTGCTATCCTCAAGTTGTTGCGGATTTCTCTCACTTTCGCCTCGGCATCTTATAGTACCTCGGGTCCAAACACTTTACTTTCCCCGGCTTGGTTCCAGAATAGTGGGGTTCTGCACTTTCTCTAATACAAAGCTTCGAATGGTGACATCTTCATACTAGCCTGATAGCTGTTGTTATAGGAGAACTCCGCATACGGTAGGTTCTTATCCCAACTCCGATTGTTTTTGAGTGCACACGCTCTCAGCATGTCCTCAAGGATCTGATTGGTTCTTTCCGTCTGTTCGTCAGTCTGGGGATGATAGGCAGAACTAAAGTTCAGATGAGTTCCCATGGTTTCATGCAACTTCTGCCAGAACCTTGAGGTGAACTGTGTCCCTCGATCTGACACTATCTTCTTTGGCACTCCATGGAAACACACGATCCTTGACATGTATAATTCTGCCAATTTGGATCCACTGTAGCTTTCTTTCACGGGAATGAAATGAGCTACCTTGGTTAGCCTGTCAATAATGACCCATATTGAATCATATCCTGATTGGGTCCTGGGTAGTCCCACTATGAAATCCATACCAATTTCTTCCCATTTCTATTCAGGCACTTTGAGTGGTTGCAATAATCCCGCGGTTCGTTGATGTTCCGCTTTCACCAACTGACATGTGTCACATAGGGCAACATGTTCCGCGACATCTCGCTTCATGCCATACCACCAATACCTGCTCTTGAGGTCATGGTACATCTTCGTACTCCCAGGATGAATGGAATAGTTTGAATCATGAGCCTCCTTCAAAATCAATTCACGGATCTCCTTTACTTCAGGTACACAGATTCTTTTCTCGTGCCACACCTTACCTTGCTCATCCTCTCTGAACCCAGGGGCTTTTTTTTCCTTGATGAGTTCTCTAATCTCTTGTATCTTCTCGTCATTCTTTTGACCATTGCGGATGTCTTTCTCTAATGTGGAATCCACATCCATGGCTAAGGCTTCACCACTATTCACCAGACATAGATTGAGTCTTATAACCTCTTCCTTCAATTCTGTAGGCATGTCCTTCAAGCTTAACCTATTGACCTGCACCATCCGGCTTAAAGCATCTGCCACGACGTTCGCTTTCCCAGGATGATAGTTCATGCCCACATCAAAGTCGTTGATCAGCTCTAACCATCTACTTTGCCTGAGGTTGAGATCTGGCTGTGTGAAAATATACTTTAAGCTCTTATGGTCAGTATATATTTCTGTCCTCTTCCCCATAAAGTAATGCCACCAAATCTTCAACGCGTGTACCACTGCGGCTAGTTCTATGTCATGTGTAGGATAGTTCTTCTCGTGTTTCCGGAACTGCCGGGACGCATAAGCCACGACATGCCCCTCTTGCATGAGAACACATCCCAATCCGTTTCCAGAAGCATCGCAGTACACCGAAAAGTTCTTCTGCATATCTGGCATAACTAGCACGGGGGCTGTTGTCAATCTTTTCTTTAGTTCCTGGAAACTCGTCTCGCACTGCGGCGTCCATGTGAATGTGACTCCCTTCTGCAACAGTTTGGTGAGGGGTCTCGAGATCTTGGAGAAACTCTCGATAAACCGTCGATAATACCCAGCCAATCCCAAGAAGCTTCAAACTTCCCCGACATTCTCAGGGGTCTTCCATTTCTGTACATCCCCGATCTTGGCGGGGTCTACGGAGATTCCTCCCTCCGAGATTATATGTCCTAAGAAGGGAACTCTCTTCAGCCAAAACTCACACTTGCTTAACTTGGCATATAGTTGGTGTTCTCTCATCTTCTGCAATACCAACCTTAGATGTTTCTCATGTTCTTCTTCATCTTTGGAGAAGACGAGAATGTCATCTATGAAAACCACCACAAATTTGTCCAGATATTCCATGAATACCTTGTTCATGAGATACATGAAGTATGCCGGGGCATTAGTTAGCCTGAAATGCATGACGGTGTATTCATACAGTCCGTATCGAGATACGAATGCTGTCTTGGGAATATCAGTTTGCCTTATCTTAAGTTGGTGGTATCCCGACCTGAGATCAATTTTTGAGAACACACAAGCTCCCCTCAACTGATCAAACAAGTCTTCAATGCGGGGTAATGGGTACTTGTTCTTGATGGTTACTTCATTCAAGGCACGGTAGTCTACGCATAACCTTTGAGTTCCGTCCTTCTTGGGAACAAATATCACTGGAGCTCCCCATGGTGAGGAACTAGGACGAATGTACCCCTTATTTGTCAACTCTCTTAAATGATCCTTGAGTTCTCCCAGCTGCTTGGAGTCCATCCGATAAGGTCTCTTGTATATCGGAGCTGTCCCAGGCACTAGCTCAATCGCGAATTCCACTTCACGATCGGGAGGCATACCTGGCAACTCCTCCAGAAAAACGTCTGGATATTCCCTGATAATCCTGATCTCCTCCACTTTCCCCTCAACTTGATTTAATTTAATGTCCCTCCTAGGCTCTTGTATTGTTATGAACTTTACTCTTGTGCCACTAGGGTGAGTTAGTTCCACCGTTCTGGTCGAACAATGGAAGATTCCTTTATGTTTGGTCAACCAATCCATTCCCAAAATAATATCTATCCCTTGTGAATCTATCACTATGAGGTTGGCAGTAAATACTACGCCATTAATGTTTAGATTCACCTTAGGACACACTTGCTGTGTCCTTATTTCTCCACCTGGAGAGTGTACTGCTAGCATATGGTTCATTTGTGTTGTTGCTAGATCATGCTTCTTAACAAACCCTTGGGCAATGAACGAGTGGGTAGCACCAGAATCGAACAACAGAGTTGCAATGTGTAAATTGGCAGGAAACTTACCAACTACTACGTCAGGTGCCTCTTGCGCTTCCTCCATGGTCACGTGATTCACCCGTCCTCGCATCACATTCTGCTGTTGCGGCTGCACGGGCTTCTTCTTTGGGCACTTATGGGCGTAGTGCCCCACTTCACCACAGTTGTAGCATTGCACCCCAACTTTAGGTGCCTGACATTTGTTGTCTTGGGGTTGGTTCGGGGGTCCTTGTACTGCTGGTCGAGGTTGATATGCGGGGCGAGGCTGCTGTACAAACTGACGTTGTGGCTGTGTTGGTGCTGACGGAGGCCTGAAGTTCGGGTTATACCCTCTTGGTGCTGAGTAGGGTACCGCAGCACGGCTCGTCTGCCCTGCGGGTTGCTGCATCAGACGTGGGCGGGTGTTGCTACCCGAGGCTTGGTGTGACCATCCCGCCTTCCTCTTGTTTTCATTTTCCAAGGCCTTTAGCTTCCTTTCTACAACAAATGCCCTGTCCACCATCTTTTGGAAGCTTTCATACTCATTGGAGGACATTGCACACTGCATTTCTGCTGTAAGTCCATCCACAAAGCAGTCTTGTTTCTGCTCATCAGTCTCGATGTCACGTGGTGCATAACGGGATAGTTGGGTGAATTTAATGAGGTACTCCCTCACAGTCATGTTTCCTTGCTGCAGCCCCAATAACTCCTTCCTCTTGTTTTTGAGTTCACCCCTTGGTATGTAATGGTTGCGGAAACTGCGCTTGAACTCTTCCCAAGTGATGTTCTCAGGGTCATGATGGGCGGCAACGTAAGCGGTCCACAATCAGCAGCAGGTCCATGCAATTGGTGAGAGGCAAACAACACCCTCTCATATCCTTGGCATTGTATGATCCTCACCTTGCTCTCAATGGTCTTTAGCCAATCATCTGCCTCCAGAGGTTCAGCAGCACTTGCAAACTTGGGAGGTTGAGTCCCTAGAAACTCACTCAACCTTGATTGGCGTGGTGCAGCTTTTGGAGGTGGAGCTTGGTGCAAGTTGGCCACCACTTGAGTCAGGCTCTGGATGAGCTGATTTTGATTTTCATGCATTTGGTGGATGGGATCAATTCCTTCATGGCGACCACCCCTGTCTTGTCCTCCAGAAATATGAGGGTTGCCGGCCTCATCGTTGTTGTTGGCGTGTTTGGCAGCACGACCCTTTCCTCTTCCGGCCATCTATCATGATCAACCAGATGTTAACTTAAAGCATTACGTATTAACTTCCCAATTTGCTTGTTTTAAACTTAAAATCTTGAGACCTTACTATATTTATATTTTCTGAGGGTTTCATATCCCAAGCGAAATAAATGCACTCTTTATTCATAGGGGATCACACATCAAGCAAAACAATCCTGAAGACGAGGTTGTGGACAATTGCCCATGGCTTGCACAACTCACGTCACACACCAAATATAATCGCACCCTTAGCTAAGGTAACGACTCGACTACTCGACATCTGCTAAACTAAGGGAAAGGACTCTACACCACTTGTTTCACTGAGCTGGTTCCTCGGGATCTTCCTCATTATTGTGGCTGCCCTCTGACTCCGCTTTGGGTGGGGAAGCTGCTGGTGGAGAAGTGCGGCGAAGCCTGCTTGCCCGGCGATCTGGGGGGTCAGGAGTCCATGTGTCATTTACGGTGACACACAGTTCATTACCATCTCCTCTTTCTCTCGCCCTCAAGCTTGCTCGAAGCAACGCCTCAGTCTCCTTCAGGGTGTCACGTACATCCTGAAGCTCCTGCTGACACTCCTACAATCGAGTGATGAGCATAGCAGCATCCTCCAAGCACAAGTCCATGTGCTCATGGGAAGTCCCCTGCTGCACTGGCGGGTACTTGTATTCAGTGGTACCACTCTCACGCTGAAGGACATACATGTACTCAGTCCTGTCCAGGTGGCGACAGTAGATGTGACTCTGGCAGGTGATTGCCTCCCAGGTGACATCCTTCTCCGCATCGACCTGTGTCGCTCGACAAGCTGGAGAGCGGTGGTCTTTGAGCAGCTGATTTTCGTGGAAAATCCTCATTTCTGAACTCCACTCTTCCCGCTTCTCACGGATGGTTCGGGTGGAGCTATAGTGTATGATTAGCTTGCCCGTATTGCCGGCGGCTTGGAGCATGCGTCGAAGACGGCGCAACAAGCCTCCTACTGCCAATCCGTAGGAGAGATACTGTAACACCCCGAAATCATGTTAAGAGGGGAATTTAAAATTTTTTGGACGTGTTGCATGTTTTGCAACAATTTAAATTCAAACTGAAATTCAATTTAAACTCAAAACAGAAAAGAAATAGAAAAAGAAAAAGGAAAACAGAAAAAAAACCGGCCAGTGGGCCGAAACCCACCAGCCGGCCCACCCAGCACCCGCGCCAGCCCGCAGCCACGCGCGCCCTCTTCTTCCCACTGACAGGCGGGGCCCACCAGCCCTTCTTCTACCTCGCGCCCGTGCCCGCGATCGGCCGGACTCTCTCTCACCCCGAATCCAAACCGACCCGGATTTCTGCGTATCCCAGCCGAATTTTTATCGTGGGCGACGAAAACTCGATCACAACCGAACGCCACCCTTCCCCCGTCTATACAAACCCCGGCCTCGTCCAGTTTTTCTCACGCGATCTGCTGTTTTTACTCCGGTGAGAACCCGAGCCTTCTCCGGCGAATTCTGGCCGATCTACGCTCGGAAATTCCGATCTAACTCGCTGGTCTTGATCCACCGCCTCCGGGGAACCCTGCAGGTGCAGAAAACTCGGTGACTTTCGGTTCAAACACAGCGCCGACGAGCCTCGCCGTGGTTTCGCTTCAGACCTCGTCGCCGATCGTTTTCCAGGACCTCCGAGCTCAAGAAAACCCCCGAGGTGAGATCCCCGACCTCCCCTCCACCGATCTATGCCATAAAATCACAGTTCTAGGAAGAATTCTCGAAGATCCGAAAATCTCCGGCGAGATCGCCGCTTCCCGCCGCCGTGCGCCGCCCGCTCTCGGTTAGAGTGACGTGGCCGCCTGTGCGCTGTCTATTTTAAATCGCACGGTAGACTTTAAATCCCCGCGTACCGGTTCGGCATTATAATCTCAGCCGACTGTTTTAAATCGGACGGTCCACGTGAGCCCCGCGTTATAAAGACTGGAATTCTTATGTGCTACCCCCTGGGGTTCTCGGAAAATAAGAGCTAGCCCCGGAAACTTCTGATCTAGCCCCTGGAACTTCAGAAAAATCATGTAAATTCATTTAAAAATCAGTTTTAGCCCCTGGACTTAATAAAAATTAGGAAAAACTCCTCTGTTATGTATAGCTAGACCCCTGAAAATTGTGAAAATAATATTATAGACCCTGTAGTGGGGTGAGTTTACCTTTTTAGCCCTGTTTAATATTTAATTTAGGAAATTGAATAGGTGGCTAGTATTTAAAATTTAAAAAGTGGGACAAACATATTGTCAAAATTTAATTATAAACTTTCTCAGTACTTAGAAAACTTTGGAGTGAGATAAAAATATATTTTTGGGCTGAAATGAATCTGTTTAATTTATTATTCACATTTATTAGTTATAGGGGCACATTTTTAAGTAATGAATAGTCCTGAAAATAGGGAAAATAAATGTAAAATAGTTTACATCAGAGGAAAAGGTCAAAAATATATTATTAAATATTTTAGATCAGAACCTATTCTGTTTAGATGATGTGTCTTGTTATTTTCATAATAAAGTTCACATTTAGGTATAGGAAATAAATCTGAAAATATAGCAACTAGTAAATGATAAATGAAGTTTCTAAAATCCAAAGAATTCAGTTTGGGGTTGGTAGAAATTCTGAAGACACATATGGAGTAGGAAAATACCTTTCATGCATACTTGGTAGCTAAAAGGTGTAGTAATTAAATATAAGGAATTTATTTAAATTGGAAACTCATATATATAGTATGTAAGCATAAATGTGAATACAAAAGTAGGAATCATATACACATAGTTAAAAGTACATGTAAGCCAAAGATCAACACACATAGAGTAACCACAACACATATAATTGTGAATGACTTTCATAAATGTGAATGTGTGATTTGTTTGAAGTGGAAGTGTGAACTATGTCTTATGGATTGTTGTTTTTCTTTTGCTATGTGTGATTGTATGATGTAGAACCTGCTCCAGAGCAAGTTCTTCCTTTCCAAGATCAGGACTACCCATTCCAAGAGCAGCAGGAAGGAGGCAAGTGTCCTTGACCACTTTGACCCTATACTAGGACATGTAGCTAGAGTTAATTAAGTTTTCAAATTAAAATATGAAGCCCATGCTAGGAAGTTTCCCTAGAATTGCATTACCTTGTTTCCTTGAAGCTTGGGTTGGGATTTGTTTTATCATGTCATTTATTATTATGCATATGCTTAGCCATGCTTAGAATGGAATATTTGGGATATGAGATCATCAGTTTATTTTACCATACTCTTGAATGAGATATTGTGAGTTATGTAGAGGTAGGGATCAAGGCAAGTTGGATGTTTTGGTTGTGTGCTGGGTGCACGAGACTCGGTTTTGTGTTTAGTACTTGCTTGGATCCTAAGGACCGGTTCATGGAGCATGTAACTTGGCTTTACCGTGCCAACCACATGCTGAGATGGGGCAGCTTGGCCAATTAATTAGGTGTATCCTCGGCGTAGTATGGGTGTGTTGGATGGTGCGGGGAATAGGTGTCAGCTGGACTACCATATGAACCGCAAGGCTCAAGAGGGGGCCACTGCAGCGGGGTTGGAGCCTCTTGTATGATGTTAGGGGTGAAACCTCAGTGGGCCCACGCTCGTCGGGAATCCCTTTGTAAAGGCTTCGTAGTAATCTCCTGGCCACACACCTGGGAAGTGTGAATGTGGTTCGTAGCCACTGGCATAATGGAGGTTCTTTTAGTCCACCCGGCAACGCGGGATGAAATCACTACATGTGGGTACAGTGGTACAAACTCTGCAGAGTCAAAACTGTCATGACAGCCGTGCTCACAGTCAAGAGCGGCTTGGACTTATTCATGATTAGAGGAGTGATGGTTTTGGATGTTGTGGATGTTAAGCGGGGAGCTTAACATTGGAAATAATGTTATGGTTATTTGATTATGATGATGGGATGGGAGAGTGGGACCATTTCACCTGTGTAGTAATGTAGGTGCTTAATAAGCTAAGGTGATAGGTATTAATTGCATAGTGCTTTAACCATGAGTTCAACATCCCCTTGTTATAGCCATGCATGACATAACTTTCCCACACTTGCTGAGTACCATCGGTACTCAACCTTGCATATTTGTTGGTTTATATTGCTGCTCAGGTTAAGATAATGAGGTGGCGTATAATGACCAAGACTTTGGACCCGAAGAAGGTTTCTAGGTTCATGGAGACCCTCGGGCAACGCCTGTGAAGGAGCCCTCGAGAATAATTATTCCGCTGCTAGTTTATTTACTTGTGATGAACTTATTATCGTCCATCGAGACATTTGCTATGTAAGACTTATTTATATTCTACACCTGGCTTGTAATAAATGATGTTTCACTATTTGTCATCACATGTATGAGAAAATGATCCTGGCATACATGTGATATTCACTTGGTTGTTCTTCGGAAAAACCGGGTGTGACAGATACGTCACCGGACGGTCCTCCTCTCTCAAGGCAAGGGCAACTACGGGAACTCTCCCTCCGGTGGACTTGCGGGCGGTACGTATCATGCGGACCATCTAAAACATAAAGCATTTAAAATTAAGTTAGATAAGATTTTAAACAAAAATCCTATTTTGAATAAAAGTTGGGGTAAGATGAATAAAGTGACCCCATTAAATAACACCTTCAACCCACACTTTTGTAAAATAGTTTTTAAGAAAATAGGGTCCTTAAATACGTCCATTTTTACCTAGGTCCATGTTCCTATGGGCAACCTTGGCTCTGATACCACTTCTGTCACACCCGGTTTCTCCGAAGAACAACCGAGTGAATATCACATGTATGCCAGGATCATTTTCTCATACATGTGATGACAAATAGTGAAGCATCATTTATTACAAGCCAGGTGTCAAATATAAATATGTCTTACAACACATATGTCTCGATGGACGATAATAAGTTCATAACATGTAAATAAAATAGCAGCGGAATATTATTCTTGTGGGCTCCAGCACAGGCGTTGCCCGGGGGACTCCATGAACCTAGAATCCTTCTTCGGTTCCGAAGTCTTGGTCATTGAACACCACATCATCCCCTTGACCTGAGCAGCAATTTAAACCAACAAATATGCAAGGTTGAGTACCGTTGGTACTCAGCAAGTGTGGGAAAGTTATGTCATGCATGGCTAGAGCAAGGAGAGGTTATACTCATGGTTAAAGCACTATGCAATTAATACCTATCACCTTACCTTATTAAGCACCTACATTACTACATAGGTGATATGGTCCCAATCTCCCAACCCATCATCATAATCAAATGACCATAACCTCAAATTCCAATGTTAAGCTCCCCGCTTAACATCCTCAACTTCCAAAGCCATCAATCCTCTAATCTTGAATAACTCCAAGCCGCTCTTGACCGTGAGCACGGCTGTCATGATAGTTTTGACTCTGCAGAGTTTGCACCACTATACCACATGTAGTGATTTCATCCCCCGTTGCCGGGTGGACTAAAAGAACCTCCATTATGCCAGTGGCCACGAACCACATTCACACTTCCCAGGTGTGTAGCCAGGAGATCACTACGAAGCCTTTACAAAGGGATTCACGACGAGTGTGGGCCCACTGAGGTTTCACCCCTAACAGCATACAAGAGGCTCTAACCCCGCTGCAGTGGCCCCCTCTTGAGCCTTTCGGTTCATATGGTAGTCCAGCTGACACCTATTCCCCGCACCATCCAACACACCCATACTACACCGGGGATACACCTAATTAATTGGCCAAGCTGCCCCATCTCAGCTTGTGGTTGGCACGGTAGAGCCAGGTTACATGCTCCATAAACCGGTCCTTAGGATCTAGGCAAGTACTAAACACAAACCCGAGTCTCGTGCACCCAGCACGAACCAAATCATCCAACTTGCCTTGATCTCACCTCTACCTAACTCATAACATCTCATCCAAGAGTATGGTAAATAAACTGATGATCTCATATCCCCATTATCCCATTCTAAGCATGGCTAAGCACAAGTAATATGAATGTATTACATAATAAAGCAAATCCCAACCCAAGTTACATGGAAACAAGATAATGCAATTCTAGGGAAACATCCTAGCATGGGTTTCATATTTCAATTGACAATGCAAATAATTCTATCTACACATCCTAGCATAGGATCAAAGTGGTCAAGGACACTTGCCTTCTTCTTGCTGCTCTGGGAATGGAAAGTCCTGATCTTGGAAGGGAAGAACTTGCTCTAGGGCAGGTTCTACTCATGCCAACACACATAGCAAAAGAAAACAACCATCCATAAGACATAGTTCACACTTTCACTCCACACATACATACATATGATAGTCATTCACATTTCTAAGTGTTGTAGTTGTCCTAGATGTGTTGATTTTTGGCCTACATGCACTTTTAAACATATGTATATTATTTCTAATTTTTGCATTCAGATTTCTGTTTGCACACTATATATGAATTTACAATTTGAACAAATTCTTTATATTTAATTAATATACTTCTTAACTACCGTTTGCATGGGAGGTAATATCCTACTCCAAATGGGTTTTCAGATCTTCTACCAATCCTAAACTGAAATCTTTCGATTTGGAAACTTCATTTATCATTTCCTAGTTATGCATACCTATTTTCCTATATTTTCAGATTTATTTTCTATGCCTAAATGTGAACTTTATTATGAAAATAATAAGACACCTCATCTAAACAGAATAGGTTCTGGTCTAAAATATTAAATAATATATTTTTGAACTTTTCCTCTGATGTGAACTAATTTAAATTTATTTTACCAATTTTTCAGAATTATTTCCTAACCTAAAAATGTGTCCCTATAACTAATAAATGTGAACAATCAATAAAACAGATTCATTTCAGCTTAAAATCTACTTTTAACTCATTCTAAAGTTTTCCAAGTGCTAGGAGAGTTTAAATTTGAATTTACAATGTGTTTGTCTCACCCTTTTAAATTTTAAATCATAATCACATAATCAAATTCCTAAAGTTAATATCATATAGGGTTAAAAAGGTAAACTCACCCCACCACAGGGTCTATTATATTATTTCATAAATTTCCAGGGGTCTGACTACACATAACAGAGGGGTTTTCCTAATTTTTATTAAGTCCAGGGGCTAAAACTGATTTTTTTAATTGAATTTACATGAATTTCTGAAGTTCCAGGGGCTAGATCAGAAGTTTCCGGGGTCTAGCTCGTGTTTTCCGAGATCCCCACGGGGTAGCGCGTAAGAATCCCGGCCTTTATAACGCGGGGCTGATGTGGACCGTGCGATTTAAAACAGACGGCTCAGATTAGATCGCCGAACCGGTACGCGCGGGTTTTAATTCTACCGTGCGATTTAAAATAGACGGCGCACAAGCGGCCACGTCGCTCTGACCGAGCACGGGCGGCGCTGCCCGGCGGCGCGCGGCGGCAGGAGGCGGCGATCTCGCCGGAAAACTTCGGATCTTCGTCTATTCTTCCTAAAACTGGGATTTCATGGTATAGATCGGTAGAGGGGAGGTCGGGGATCTCACCTCGGGGTTTTTCTTGAGCTCGGAGGTCCTGGAAGGCGGTCGGCGACGAGGTCCGAGATGGAACAGCGGCGATGCTCGTCGGAGCTGTGTCTATGGCGCAATCTACCAAGTTTTCTGCACCGGCGTGATTCCCCGGAGGCGGTGGAACAAGATCAGCGCGTTAGATCAGAAATCCCGAGCGAAGATCGAGAGAAAATGGCTGGAGAAACTCTGGTTCTCACCGGGAACAAAAACAGCTGATCGTGGGGGAAAAACGGGGCGATGCCGGCGTATTTATAGACGAGGGAGGGCGGCGGGTTTATTTAGATCGAGTTTGAGTCGTCTGGGGTAGGGAGTCGGGCTGAGGGACGCGGATTTCCGGGTTAGTTACGATCGCGCGCGCGGAAGAGTCTGGCGGTTGGCGCGAGCCGGAGGTCGGGGATGACAGGCGGGCCCCGCGTATCAGTGAGAGGGAGAGGGGGGCGCGCGGCTGCGGGCTGGCACGGGGTGGGTGGGCCGACTGGTTGGTTTCGGCCCACTGGTCGGGGGGTTTTGTTTTTTTCTTTTTCTTTTTCTTTTTCTTTTTAGTTTTGAGTTGAATTTGAATTCCAATTTGAATTTGAATTTCTGGACCACATGCAATACGTCCAAAATTTTTTAAATTCCCCTCTTAACAGGTTTTGGGGTGTTACACTGGGCACACATACGCATTAGTTCTCGGTTCCGTGGTATTCCACAGAATTGAGGGCGTCACAGATTGGTATCAGAGCCACGGGTTGACAGTAGGTTACACGCCTAGGTAGAATCCTCAGATTGATATTAGAGCCACGGGATTAACAGTAGGTCACACCCCTAAATAGGAGTCACAAATTGGTATTGGACACAGATTGGTAGCTAAGCCACGCTGACCTAAGGAAGCATCCTTGGACGCTTAGATTGGCCCTGAAACTACCTTGACATAGGAAGCCATCCTTGGATAGGAGTTGGTTGAGCGCTTGCAATGATTGTTTTGATTATGCGCTAGTGTGAGTTGTGGTACGTCTCCAAACGTTGTCCATGTCCACACGTAAGAAGAAAGAGGTGTGAGATGCTTCGGCACTTGTTCACATCCTCATATGGGCTAGTATATATATAGTCCAAACTCACTTTGATGCATATAGTTGAAGGGACCTACCTAACCCTCTAACCCTCTATTCTATTTCGTCCTCTCTCACAGATGGTGAGGGGAAACGCCGGCCGAAGGAACATCCAAGAGGATGACCACGAGGAAGTTCCTGCTAACCCCGGAGCTGGTGAAAATCACCTGGAACGGCTGCTGGCCATGCAAAACCAGCTTATTCAGACCATGATCCAAACTTTGGGTTAGTTGCAGGCCAACCAAAACCCCGTTCCGGCACCACCGCCACCACCACCACCAGCTCATAACAGGTTGGGAGAGTTCATGAGGACTCGACCACCTACCTTTGCTCAGCGAACGACCCCATGGAGGCCGATGACTGGTTGAAATCCATGGAGAAGAAGCTTGCTATTGTTCAGTGCAATGACCGAGAGAAGGTTCTTTTCGCGTCGCACCAACTCACGGGAGCCGCTGCTGACTGGTGGGATGCCCTGAGCAACGCTCATGCCGACCAAGAGACGATCACTTGGACTGAGTTCAAGGAAAGTTTCCACTCTCATTACATCCCTGCTGGTGTAATGATGCTCAAGAGGCAGGAGTTCGAAGGTCTCCGCCAAGGACAGAAAAGTGTGAATGGGTATCTCAACAAGTTCACGCAACTGTCCCGGAATGCCCCCGAGGATGTCAACTCAGACCAGAGGAAGCAGTATTTGTTCATGAGAGGGTTGAACAATGAGATCCAGGTTCAACTCCTCAACAACGACTACGTAAGCTTCTAGAAGCTGGTTGACAAGGCCATAGTTGTTGAAAACAAGATCCAAGAGATCGAGCGAGAATGCAAGAGGAAGCTGCCATACCAGCCTCAAGGGAGCAACGTACCACCTCGGTACATGCCCCCTGCACCGCAGTATGGATCGACCACTCCTGCTGTAGGATCGAAGAGCACGTGAAAAGCTACCAGAGGGGGGTGAATGGTAGATTAAAACTTTTCGCAGCGGAAACAACAAAAACCCCTCAGCAAAGAATCAATCGGTTAAAGAAACCGTTTGTGCAAGTGTTTTCAAACGTGTTAAACCGTGACAAATCTAGTAGAGAGGTAGAGAATCAAGTCACGGATCTAATGCAACAAGAATCACTTGAAAACACGAAGTAAAACTTCAGATACGATCAAAACATTAAACGAAGATCGATCTGTTCTACCCTATATAAAACAGATCTGCAACGCTGCAAAGAAACTCGTGTATCTCAAAAACTACAGATCCCAAGCTCGTGAAAATTTCACAGATGATATATAATTGAGTTGTGAAGACAACCCAAAAAGAATCACGTCAATCGGATCTGTAAAACTCGAGTTATGAACGAAACACCGAAGCAACGTCGGTCTGTCCAGAAACTCGGCGAGAAAGACATGACGAAAAACAAGTCAGACGAACAAGGCACAAAAGCTCCTTGAAACTATGAACTTTATTCAATAGAAACACAAGAGGAACAACACAAAGTTCTCTACACACGAGAGCTCTGGCCTCCCTTGCTTTTATAGCCAGCCCTCAGGCAAAACAATCCAATCTAGGACTCCTACTCCTAATTGGACTCGTATCCTAACTTACCGTAACTGCTCAGTACTCTCCTATTCGCAGATAGAAGCAATCGCGAGACTTCCAAACACCTTAGGAACGTCCTAAACATTCCTAAAACAACTCAACTTCGTGCCTAGCACGAAATCCTATCATAACCAACTCAAATCTTCCATATTTGAGCCATATCCGACTCAGCCTCAGCCTGAGTACGCAATCCAGCCGGTTGGACCTTTCCGAACAATTCTTTACGTCCACTTCTCTTCATCATGCCTTGGAACAATGTTGCCACGTCCATGCACTCCTTGCACACGTGCAAACACCTTCCAACGACGTACACGCAATCTTCATATGCACTGCCCTTGATCCAAACATGCTGCGCTACCTCCCGATCAACTCAACCACAGCTCCTCCCGAACTTGGTTGTTGGAACCTCATCTCCTCCCTGAGACTAGTCCAAGGATCCTGTCACCAGCCATGTCTTGAACTCAAGCAACACCTGCACATGAATAAACAACCAATTCTTCCGAGCACAAGTCCTCGACTTGACTCACGTTAGTTCGAAAACCACAACACCTTACATGAGCATGTTGCAAACCATATCAAATGATAACAGCCATAACCACCAAAACACACCAAAAACTTAGCAAATTAATACTAAGCAAACCTTCCCATAAAGCTTGTTTGAAACATTGCTAGTTAAAAGCAAAAACAAGACGTTGCAGTTCTACGAGTTGAACTTCACGGGAGCTCCCTAAAAACAAGCTCCGGACCTCACAGAAGCTCTCCGGACCTTGCAGGAGCTCTCCGGACCTTGCGTCTGACCTTGCCAACACTTGGCGGACCTAACAAAGAACTTGTCGGACCTTGCCACAGAAGAATGTTTTGGCAATATTCAAAACTTTGAATGTTAATGCTAACTTTTATCCTAATTGCCAATGTATTCAGCACACATAGGTCTCACACCTGCATACTGCCTGGTCAGCCACCACAGCAACGACCCGTTGCACCAGCACCTCGTGTGCCCATGTCTCTTCCACCCCGACCTAACAATGGCGCTCCTGTTCAAAACCCCCGCCCCAACATACCTGCTGCTGTAGGTAACAGGGCATTCTTTGCATGCGGGGAAGTAGGCCACTTCGCGAACCAGTGCCCGAGGAAAGGTCCTGGACAGCAAGGTAACGTGCCCAAGCAGAACCTGCGACCGAACAGAGGGGACAATCAAGGAAACCGTGGACAGCAGAACTATGCTCGTGGCCATGTGAAACATGTCTCTGCTGAGGAAGCACAACAGGCTGAGGACGTCGTAATTGGTATGTTCCTTGCCAACTCCAACCCAGCCACCATCTTATTTGATTCTGGAGCATCGCATTCCTTCATATCATCCAAATATGTTGCCAAACATCATCTACCCGTATCCTACTTAGAATGTGCTATGTAAGTAAATTCTCCCGGTGGAGAACTGAGGACTAATATAGTATGTCCGAAAGTAAGCCTTAAAATAAGGGGGGTAGACTTCCTTGCCAACCTTATTGTCTTGGACTCCCAAGGGATTGACATCATACTCGGAATGGATTGGCTAAGCAAGCACAATGGAGTAATCCAATGTGCTGAAAGTAGCGTGCGGTTGACCAACGACCACGGTATTCATGTCGAGTTTGAGTCAACCCAGCAAACAACCGAAGGGGAAAATTTGAACTACGTCGAAGGAACAACCATGGACAACATTCCAGTGGTTCAGGAATTTTCGGACGTGTTCCCGGAAGAGCTTCCAGTTATGCCACCTGACCGGGACATTGAGTTTGCCATAGATTTGGTACCCGGAACTGCACCCATAGCCAAGAGACCCTATAGGATGCCCGTCAATGAGCTAGTAGAACTCAAGAAGCAAATTCAAGAATAGTTGGAGAAGGGTTTTATCCGTCTAAGATCGTCACCATGGGGAGCTCCGGTGCTCTTCGTAGACAAGAAGGATGGAACCCAAAGGATGTGCGTGGATTATAGGTCTCTCAACAAGGTAACAATCAAGAACAAATACCCTCTGCCCCGTATAGAGGACCTATTCGAACAAATGAAAGGAGCCCGAGTGTTCTCCAAGTTGATCTTCGGTCGGGACACTTCCAGCTGAAGATTAAGCCCTCCGATATACCCAAGATAGCCTTTCGAACACGGTATAGTTCGTATGAATATACCGTCATGTCTTTTGGGTTGACAAATGCACCCGCATACTTCATGTACCTTATGAACAAGGTTTTCATGGAGTACATGGACAAGTTTGTCGTGGTTTTCATCGATGACATTATGGTGTATTCAAAGAGTGTGGAGGAGCATGAAGAACATTTGAAATTGACCTTGCAGAAATTGCGTGAGCATCAATTGTATGCCAAGCTTAACAAGTGTCAATTTTGGCTAAAGGAAATATCTTTTCTAGGCCACATTATCTCAAAGGAAGGGGTATCGGTTGATCCTGGAAAAGTGAGAGATGTTCTGAAATGGGACCAACCGCAGAGCGCGAGGGATATTCGGAGTTTCCTTGGGATGGCTGGATACTATCGACGCTTCATTAAAGACTTCTCTAAGGTAGCAAAATCTATGTCGGAGTTGCTAATGAAGGGAAAGGTCTTCCAATGGACACCAGCCTGTCACGAAAGTTTTGAGGAACTCAAGAAAAGGCTAACCACAGCACCAGTTCTGGTATTGCCAGACGTAAGCAAGAGCTTTGACATATATTGTGACGCATCCAGACAGGGGCTCGGATGTGTGCTCATGCAAGAAGGACAAGTGGTAGCCTATGCCTCACGGCAATTAAAGAAGCACGAGCTTAATTATCCTACGCATGACTTGGAGTTAGCAGCAGTAGTGCATGCATTGAAGATTTGGATACATTATATCCTTGGTCATCGATGTGAGATCTATACGGATCATAAAACCCTTAAGTACATATTTACACAAACAGATTTGAATTTGAGGCAACGTCGATGGTTGGAACTCAACAAGGATTATGATGTTGGAATCAACTACCACCCCGGGATGGCCAATGTAGTAGCTGATGCATTGAGCCGAAAGGGAGCATGTCACGAACTCACGGTTCGGGAGCTACCACTCGAACTACGAAAGGAGTTCGTGTAAAAGCCCAAGAAAAGGGACTTGCAAAAACTTTTCTTCACCTCACAACACCACAGTTCTTATTATGGATATCTTAGGAAAAAGTGTGAAGAGCATGTAACCTCCATCAAAAGGGTAATTAGAGGGGAAAGCCTTCACTTTCACAAAGTAGGATTTCTACACATGAACATGAGAGGTTGAGCTCACCCCTAGGACTTAAAAAGTCTTGGGAGGGTTCAAGCCAAGTTTTATGCAAACCCAACACTTTTTAAGGCACTTTTGGAGGTATTTGAAAAGGAGGCCAATTTGAATGTAAATTCAAATTGCAGCAACTTTCATCACTCAAATTCAAAAGTTAGCTTCATATTCAAACTCAGCACATTTTTCTGAGTTAGCCCACCAATTTTCATCCCTATTGGAGTTCATCTTGTCGGGAGCTAAATTTGCAATAATTCAAAACTGAATTTGAATTTCAGTTTAAACATGAAGAAAATTTAACCCAACAAAGTTAAATTTGAGAACCCAAATTCAAACCAATACTTGGGGGCTAAGTCTCCCATTCAATTCTCAGTAGCTGGGATATTTACAAAAGAAAGGGGGAGAAAGAATTACAGGGGAGAAGAGGGCCCACTGGTCAGCCACCCTGGGGAGCAAACCGACTCGGGCACGCGGTCGAACACCCTGCGGCCGACAGCGCACGGGGTCGACCCCGTCCCAACGCGGCCACCACGCCACCTCCTGCTCGGGGGGATGAGGCGCCGGCTACAAAACACGCGATCGCACCCTGGTTGGCGTGAATCCCCTCCCCATTCTCTCGGTTCCACCCGCCCACATCCGAAGCAGCGCACCCGGAGTCGCCGCCCTCTGATCGCCGGCGCCCAGACAGCACAGGCTTCCTCGTGCCCGACTCTCAACACAAGAAACGACCGCAACAAGGTGCTGGTTCTGCTGATCCTTACCGTTCGGCATTTCATGCACCGTCGGGGGAGAATTTCTTCCGGGAACGCTACGGGGTTCTTAAGGCCGAGCTCCACCAAATCCAAAAATTCACGGGTGTTGGCTTATCACCGGGCGTGCCGAGCTAAACACACGATCTACACACTGGCACGACCACCTAGGATCGAAAACCAGTAAGAACCGTGGGCAAGGGTGACGATATCCGGCCTAGGTCGCCGATGAGGTCGTAGTTGCAGCCATTTTCACGGGGATCGGTGCCCATATCCTTGATCAGCGGGTGTCATCGGAGCTCCCCGAGCAAACCGCATCGAAAAAGGTGCAGGGGATGCTGAGTTTGACGTCACCGGTGAGCTCCCGGCCGCTGTTGCCGTCGGGAGCACTGTTCCGGCCGTTGTCAAGCTCCGGTGAGGGCACCAGCGTGTTCTCCGAGTCGAGTTAGGCACAGGCAGCGAGAATCAGCAAGCTCCGAAGGCCGGAACCCCTCTCCGGCGAGAGCTCCGGCGAGCTCGGCGGCGGGATTGCGCGGGTGGTCGGAGGAAGAAGGGGGGGAGGCCCCACGCGTCAGCGGCTGGAGGTAGCGAGCGGGATTCTCTGTGGTCCAGGATCCAGTGCGGCCGCGCCGAAAGGAGTCTGTGGCCCCGTGTGGCTCGGCTCCAGCGGTCGACACGTGTGCGTGGACCCACCCGCAGGATTTAAACATTTTTGGAATTTCCAGTTTTAGTTCAAACTTCAAAGGCATAGAACTTTGGCTAGGAAACTCCAAATGCGATGAACCAAATTTTGCTGAACTCAGAATTCTGAGTACAATCCAAATCAGAAACCCAATTTGTATGAAACCCATTAATTAATTCTGGAAAATTCTTTAAATCTTTTCAGCAAAAGAATTTTAGAGGGAGTTTGGTGCATCCAAAAATCCCCAAATTTTACCAGAATGTTCTTTAGTACATTAGTGAACCCCTGTAAAAGTTTCAGACCATTTGGAGTTGATTTGGTCAGAACAATTCAAATTTGAAGATGCTGTGTTCATTTGAATACAGAAACATTTTCAGAGAATTTCCAAAACATGGAAATTCAGTTCTGGGCAAGTCTTAGCTCCAAAGATGCTAGGAAAATTCATGCAAACTCTATGAGCTATAATTGAAGTTGTAGTTCACTAAGTTGGGCATGAACAGGGATATTATCTCAGAATTAATTCTTCTTTGCTTATTTGCTAAGAGAATTATTCTGGGCAAACCACTCCATGAAAAGTGCTAATGTTTGGTCCAGAGAGTTTTCTTGTGATAAGAAACTCACACAAAAATTCTCAGCTCCATTGGAGCTCTGGATCACCCCTGTCCTGTTTAACCACTTGAGGGATTAATATGGAAAAGGGGGGAAGACCACTTAGCATTTAACCATGTGATTAAGTCTAAGCCAAACCACCAACACCAGTTCATCTTTAAATTCTTAACCAGAGTTCCAGTTGTTAGAACTGATTATTAGAACCAATAGCAGTAACCTTACAACAAACTTGTATGTACTTTGCATTTAAATTTACATGTAGTCTTTCAATAACGTGTAGCCATTGAAGAAGAGACTCCGGAAGTGCTGGACTTCCTCCTTCCGGAAGAAGAGCTAACTACTGACCAGCAGCAACAAGGCAAGCCCCGGTTTGCATTAACCCTTTCATAAGTTTTACTTTGTTTACATGTGTCATATGAAGTATGTATGTGCATTAGGTATAGGATGGATGGAACCCCACTTGCATAACCAGAATTTTTCCCTAAGAGTGAGGGTAATGTCTAAGACCTCGAGTAGACAGGCTATGCTTAATGAGTCATAGGACTTCGGTACAAGTCGAGTAGTTGGAATCTACTCGCGAGATAGGCTTGGGACACACGGGTTCGGTTGAGTGACGTGAGATCACTTTAGTAATGAAAATGAGACTAGGCAGGGGCTAGGGCGCAGCAAGAGGGAGTCTTGTCTGCGCAGCCCTGCCCGTGTCGATTGAGGACCGATCCGTGTGCGGCCCTGCTGAACAAGTATTGAACGTACCGAAGGCATATCAGATATATGGGTCCCGATAAACCGATGTAGCCTAAACCTCTGGGCGTCGAGGCATAACGCACCGATTTATAGGTGTAGGCTGAGGGCAGCAAGGTGGAAATCTGCCAACGGGCATAGAGAGATGCTCCGTGTGGGGAACCTCCTGCTCGTTTCGGTGCGACCGGTTCAACGTTTGGGATGTTGGGTGAAAGGTTGTCCCGTACGACATCGAGTGAGCGTGCTGTGCAGCTCCACGGATGGGCGTACGTGACGTGCTCTTTGGGTTTCCCTGCAGGTGTATATCGAGTCGATTCACCGTCCCTCGCGGTGACAAGTATCGCTTGTTCACTGCGTCGTAACGTAGACTAATGAATGAAATGTTATGATTCAATATTGCTGTTATGATATAATTGTATTGTTAACTGGGTGCCACCAAATATTGCTCACTAAATTTCAGCATCATGAACCGTTAACTTGTTGCTAAAAGCTGAACTAAGGATGAACTTTTAGGCGTGTCCATTTGCTGCAACATTGCTACCCTATGTCATGGTACACCACATGTAGAGTTTCATGCTTAGGTGAGTCGGTTAAGCCTTGCTGAGCCTTTGTGCTCACGGTTGCTGCTTAAGTGTTTTTCAGGTGAGGAGCCACCAACGGACTCGGAGTACGAGTCCACCGGCGAGGGTTACCCTCCGTCGGGAACCACGGCTGAGTGGCAGCCGTACACGCCGCGCTGAGCTGAGGAGTGCAGATAGTGTGGGTTGCCCTAGGGCTGGGCAACCACTTTTGCTAGATAGGCGGGCGTGAGTTGTATAGTGTAGACTTCCGCCGTGTAAGATAAATAATATTTTGTAACTGGAGTTTGTACTACTTTGTACAGTTCAGTTGTTTTCCCATGTAATATATTGTGTTCTTATGACGTGTGCTGTCAGGTGTCGCATCATGCGGCACCACCCTTTGCGATCCTGGATGAGCAGACACCGGTCCGCCACAGCCTGGTATCAGAGCTGCAGTGGGGATAGCACAGTACTTAAGGACTGCATTATGGGAAAAACTTAGGTATACGGTGAGGATTCGGTAGTTGCCCAAGTAAGGACTATAGTAGAATAGTTACTTAAAGTGGCAAAGACTAACCTATGTGTTATAATTCTGAATTTCAATTATGTAACGACGCACCTACGCTCTGGTAAGTAGGGTAAGGAACGCCACCGAAAGCGGTTCAATTTCGGTTAGCTCCCCCTGACGAGGAACGTGGTTCAGGGATTGATCTCACAGCTTGGTGTGAGATTTCAATATGAAACTCTTGGACTCTTCATGTTCCTGAGTTCATATGAAACGCTGATCCCTAGCGTGCATTAGGCAAGTAAGTGGAGACCCCATCGCGTGGTCGGTAACGCGAGAGTGTGTTCGTCTGGGAATAGCCCAGGAGGACATACGCAGCGCTTGCCATCGGCGTGCCCTGCAGGGCAGTAGGTGGTATCCGTTGGGTTGATAACATTCCCAACCGTGACGACCCGTTCATGACATACTCGGGTTCCCCGTCGTGTGGTGTTGAAACACGATCACGTACCTTGAGACGTGACCTAACTCAAGGATGGCCGTATGGCAATGATACGGGCGTTTGTATTTACTTTTGAATATGGTACTGCCTGAAATGGAAACAAAACCATTGAGTGCACCATTATTGTGTGGTCTTCTGCAGGTACTAACCACGTACGTATCCGTGTAGAAAACGTGTGCGAGAGACCGTTTAGTGCCACACTTGAGACGTATATGCCGGTATGATCCGGTTAGGATTTTCTTTTGTGAGGAACGTAGTACCGAGACATTGTAGGCATATGCATGAAAATATTGAGAACAAGGAACTAAAATCATTAGGTTCAACAATTAAGACCCTGGTTTGGTATAAGAATGGGATAGTGGAGCAGGATAGCCAAAGGGATGAAAAACAGAGTGCTCTGTTTTGGGCAGCAAGTTTGCTGATCTTCAACAGGGAATAACTCACAGGTCTTTTAGCCCAGGGAGGTGTGCTATATAGTTCTGGAAAGTTATTTGAGTACCCTACAAATTTGTTATAGACTTCCAGAGCCGAAACACACCTTAAGATGGATTAAATCTCAGAGGCATGTAAACTGTCCAGAACCAGGGCAGAATAAAACATTCTCTGAACTGTTCTGTTTTCCAAACATAACTCCCAGTAGAAAAATCTAAAATTGTCATATTATACATCCTTAGAAAGAGTAGAAGATGTGTGACATCTTTGCAATTCAAAGTTCCTGAATTTCAGCACAGATTTCAGTGGAAACCAGGGTTGAAAACAGCTACTTCCAAGGGAGGTGCTGTTAAAATTCTTCCAGAAATTCTGCTGACTTTGAATTAGCATAATTTTTTAACCAAAGCTGATCTGGGGGCAAATGACTACTCGTTGGAAAGATACTGAAGTTAACTTTAACTTTGGTATTCAGCTTGAGTCATGAAAATGCCCAGAACCAGATCAAAAATTTGGAATAGGTAGAAACTGGTCATTCTGACAGAAGAATGACAGTTGAACTCATTGGAGAGGGTGTTGGACCCTAAGGGTGGTATACGTGCTGACAAAGCGATAGTAATACCTCGTGGTGACCAAACCTAGTTATGGTGAGCTTCCAAAGTGGAGGTTCATCAAGTTGGATGTAACTAGTTTGTATTTGGTCTGATAATGGTGTAGCTTGTGCAAAGTTATTACATTATCTACATACGAGATGTATCGCATGTTTTAGTGTCATTATGTTTTTACGCCTATTTTTATTGGGCTGCTCTAATGTACGGAGCGGCAGAAGACCCTGTTCGCAGCACAGCAGCTCCACGGTGCCGCTGGTGCGTGGTGGGCGAACTATGTCACCTCACGTCCGGCTGGCCATGCCGTGGAATGGCAAGAGTTCCGGGAGGCGTTCCGCGCCTATCATATTCCTCCCGGGGTCATGAAGAGGAAGTTCCAAGAATTCTTGGAGCTGAAGCAGGGCGGGAGGAGTGCTCACGACTACTCCCGTGCCTCCAACCATCTGGCGCAATATGCGTCAGACTATATCTCCACGGAGGAGAAGAAGAGGGAGCATTTCTATCGGGGGTTACACCCCGAAATGAAGACGCACCTCGTTCAGTGGAATCGTGGCACATTCAACGACCTAGTCAATGCCGTGATTATGCAAGAGGATGCTCAGCGGGAGTTGGCAGCTGAGCAGAGGAAGCGCAGCGCTCCACCTAGCAGCGGTGGTGGCGCGCCCCAGAAGTACCGTATGGTGTATCGGACACCATCCGGGCAGCAGTGGCAACCACCGGCGTGACCTCAACGGTTCGGGGGACGTCCTTTTCAGGCACCTCCGTTCCGTCTGCCGATGCCACCACCAAGAAAGCAGCAGCAGCAGACGGTACCCCGGGCGTTTCCACCGCCACAACGCGCCCCGGGATTCCGTCCACCGATCAGCGGGGGACCGCCCCGTTTCACCTGCTTCACGTGTGGCACATCGCGAAGGACTGTCCCCAGGGGCAGCAAAGCAGCGGGTAAGCCCAGTTTCAGGGCGGCGCTCGAGGCCGACCTCCGGTGAAGAAGGTTGGTCAGCGGACTGGAGGCGTCCGCAACCTCGACAATGAGGACGCCCCAGAAGGAGACAACGTGCTGGCGGGTACGTTCACTCTCAACCATCAAGCCATCATCATACTTTTTGATTCTGGTGCAACCCATAACTTCATAAGTGCATCATATGTGGTTAAGCATCAGCTGGAAGCCTTTCCAACCGAGTGTTCTTATATGATCTGCTCACCGGGAGGAAAGATTTCAGCAACAATGATGGTTCCGAAAGCACCACTGTGCTTAGGTGGGAAGATATACCCCACCACTATGATTATCCTTCAGGGGCAGAAGATTTATGCAATCTTGGGAATGTCATGGCTAAGTTACCATGGCGCTGTCCTGGAAACCTTATCACGGACGGTTCACCTCAACTCCCCATTACACCGTCCGCAGTCCCTTTTATTAGATAATCCAGTCTGGGAAGTTTCAGTGATCAACAGTACTGAAGCTCTCAAGTTGGAGGACATCCCCGTAGTCCGGAAGTATCCCGACGTGTTCCCGGATGATCTACCGGGCATGCCACCTGAGCGGGATGTCGAGTTCAAAATCGAGCTCGCACCCAGGACTACGCCCATATCACGGAGACCATACAAGTTGGCTCCAAATGAGCTGGCGGAACTGAAAGAACAGCTCAATGATCTGTTGAGCAAGGGTTTCATTAGGCCGAGTTCCTAGCCTTGGGGATGCTCGGCGCTGTTTGTAAAGAAGAAGGATGAAACCCTGAGGCTGTGTGTGGACTACCGGCCGCTCAACGCTGTCACCATCAAGAATAAGTACCCACTGCCCCGTATTGACATTTTGTTTGATCAACTTGTAGGGGCAAGTGTGTTCTCAAAGATGGACCTTCGCTCTGGATATCACCAGATCAAGATCCGGGAGGAGGATATCCCGAAGACGGCCTTCTCGACGAAATATGGGTTATATGAATATCTCATCATGTCCTTTGGTCTCACCAATGCTCCAGCCCATTTCATGTATCTCATGAACTCGGTGTTCATGCCAGAGCTGGACAAGTTCGTGGTAGTATTCATCGACGATATCTTGGTTTACTCCAAGACAGAAGCCGAACATGCCGAACACTTGAGAATCGTTCTTCAACGATTGCGAGACCATAAACTCTACGCCAAGTTCAGTAAATGCGAGTTTTGGATCAGCCAAGTGCCATTCTTGGGACATATTATCTCATCTGAAGGCATTGCGGTTGACCCAAGCAAAATAGAGCAAGTGCTGAAATGGAAAGCTCCCACTTCAGTTCATGAAGTCAGAAGTTTCCTCGGGTTAGCGGGATACTATAGCAGATTCATTCCAAGCTTCTCGAAGCTCGCTAAGCCGATGACAGAATTGCTGAAGAAAGGGACGAAGTATGTTTGGAACACGGCGTGTGAAGGAGCGTTCCATGCATTGGTGAAGCATCTCACAACAGCCCCGGTCTTAGCTCAGCCAGATACAACAAAGCCTTTCGACGTGTACTGTGACGCGTCCGGTATTGGGCTTGGCTGCGTGTTGATGCAGGAAGGACGTGTGGTCGCTTATGGCTCACGCCAACTTCGGAACCATGAGCAGCACTATCCGACTCATGATCTTGAGCTTGCTGCCGTGGTGTTGGCGCTAAAAATGTGGAGGCACTATCTCCTGGGGAATCTAGTGCACCTCTACACCGACCACAAGAGCTTGAAATACATTTTCACCCAGAAAGAGCTGAACATGAGGCAACGGAGGTGGTTAGAATTAATCAAGGACTATGAAATTGAGATTCACTACCACCCAGGCAAGGCGAATGTGGTTGCCGACGCGCTGAGTCGGAAATCACATGTCCATCACCTTACCATTACACCGGTGGAGGAGGAAGAGCCAAGTTTATACTTGGTTCCTATGGATCGCTTTACAACCTTGCCCTCATCCCTACTATTAGGGAGGACATCATTGCATCTCAGAAAAATGATAAAGGCATGGCACATCTCCGGAGATGGATAGACAATGGAGAGATCAAGTGTTTCCGGAAAGATGATGAGGGGACGCTATGGTTTAATGACCGCATCGTCGTACCCCGAGATATGGAACTGAGGAAGAAAATCCTCGATGAAGCTCACTTGTCTAAATACTCCATTCATCCGGGCAGCAACACGATGTAGCAAGATTTGAAACAGAAATTTTGGTGGACATGGATGAAGCGGGAGGTAGCGAAGTACGTATCCGAGTGCGATACGTGCCGACGAGTGAAATCTGATCACATGAAGAAATCAGGGCTGCTACAACCCCTGAAGATCCCGGCATGGAAATGGGAAGATGTGAGCATGGATTTCATTGTAGGATTACCCCTAACATCCAACAAGCATGATTCCATATGGGTAATCGTTGATCGGTTAACCAAGACAGCTCACTTCATTCCCGTGAATACACGTTACAATGCCGGCAAATATGCGGAGCTATACATAGCGAAGATTCTATGCCTATACGGGGTACCCAAGACCATTGTGTCAGATCGAGGTGCATTATTTGTATCTCGCTTTTGGGAGAAGGTACACGCTGCATTGGGTACTAAGTTGATCAGGAGCTCCGCCTATCACCCTCAGACAGATGGCCAGACAGAGAGGGTGAATCAAGTTCTGGAAGACATGTTGAGAGCATGTGCCATCCACCATGGTAGGAACTGGGATGATCACCTACCATTGGCGGAATTCTCGTACAACAATGGCTATCAGGCGAGTATCAAGATGGCACCCTACGAAGCTCTCTACGGTCGCAAATGCTGCACCCCATTAAATTGGTGTGAGTCCGGTGAAAGGGTCACATTCGGGCTTGATGTGGTGAACGACGCCGAAGAGCGCGTTCGGGTGATTCAAGCTAACTTGAAGGCCGCTCAATCCCGACAGAAGAGCTACGCTGATAAGAGGCGTAGACCGTTGCACTTCAACGTTGGGGAACACATGTACCTCCGCGTGTCTCCGATGAAAGGGGTGCACCGGTTTGGTGTGAAGGGGAAGCTCGCTCCCCGTTTTATTGGACCCTACGCCATCACCGAGAAGTGTGGACCAGCAGCGTATCGATTGGAGTTACCGGCATCCCTTGCTGGTGTCCATGATGTTTTCCATGTTTCGCAACTGCGAAAATGTTTGAAGCATACAGCTGCTGTTCCTACCGAAGACATCGGCAAGCTGAAACCGGATTTAACATATGATGAGTACCCGGTGGCCATTCTTGATGAAAAAGCCAGGACCACGCATAGCAGAACGTTGTGGTTCTACAAAATACTCTGGAGCAACCACACCGCCGAAGAAGCGACGTGGGAGAGCGAGGAATTCCTTCGCTCAAATTACCCGGAGTTCATGACTTCTCAACACGGGTAAGTCCCTATTACATCGCTATCTCTTCTTTTGTAATCTCGGGACGAGATTCTTTTAAGGGGGGAGGGATGTAAAAGCCCAAGAAAAGGGACTTGCAAAAACTTTTCTTCACCTCACAACACCACAGTTTTTATTGTGGATATCTTAGGAGAAAGTGTGAAGAGCAAGTAACCTCCATCAAAAGGGTAATTAGAGGGGAAAGCCTTCACTTTCACAAAGTAGGATTTCTACATATGAACATGAGAGGTTGAGCTCACCCCTAGGACTTAAAAAGTCTTGGGAGGGTTCAAGCCAAGTTTCATGCAAACCCAACACTTTTTAAGGCACTTTTCGAGGTATTTGAAAAGGAGGCCAATTTTAATGTAAATTCAAATTGCAACAACTTTCATCAGTCAAATTCAATAGTTAGCTTCATATTCCAACTCAGCACATTTTTCTGAGTTAGCCCACCGATTTTCATCCCTATTGGAGTTCATCTTGTCGGGAGCTAAATTTGCAATAATTCAAAACTGAATTTGAATTTCAGTTTAAACATGAAGCAAATTTAACCCAACAAAGTTAAATTTGAGAACCCAAATTCAAACCAATACTTGGGGG
Source organism: Neostapfia colusana (assembly GCA_030760725.1). Taxonomy (NCBI): domain Eukaryota; kingdom Viridiplantae; phylum Streptophyta; class Magnoliopsida; order Poales; family Poaceae; genus Neostapfia; species Neostapfia colusana. Next base: position 92,184,909 of record JASWHV010000007.1, on the reverse strand, counting down.
CTAAGTCTCCCATTCAATTCTCAGTAGCTGGGATATTTACAAAAGAAAGGGGGAGAAAGAATTAGAGGGGAGAAGAGGGCCCACTGGTCAGCCACCCTTGGGAGCAAACCGACTCGGGCACGCGGTCGAACACCCTGCGGCCGACAGCGCACGGGGTTGACCCCGTCCCAACGTGGCCACCGCACCACCTCCTGATCGGGGGGATGAGGGCGCCGGCTACAAAACACGTGATCGCACCCTGGTCGGCGTGAATCCCCTCCCCATTCTCTCGGTTCCACCCGCCGACATCCGAAGCAGCACACCCGGAGTCGCCACCCTCTGATCGCCGGCGCCCGGACAGCACAGGCTTCCTCATGCCCGACGCTCAACACAAGAAACGACCGCCACAAGGTGCTGGTTTTGCTGATCCTTACCGTTTGGCATTTCATGCACCGTCGGGGAAGAATTTCTTCCGGGAACGCTATGGGGTTCTTAAGGCCGAGCTCCACCAAATCCAAAAATTCACGGGTGTTGGCTTATCAACGGGCGTGCCGAGCTAAACACACGATCTATACACTGCCACGACCAACTAGGATCGAAAACCAGTAAGAACCGTGGGCTAGGGTGATGATTCTTCGAAGTTTTCTGAGCACAGCCGATATCCGGCCTAGGTCGCTGATGAGGTCGTAGTTGCAGCCGTTTTCACGGGGATCGGTGCCCATATCCATGATCAGCGGGTGTCAGCGGAGCTCCCCGAGCAAACCGCATTGAAAAAGGTGCAGGGGATGCTGAGTTTGACGTCGCCGGTGAGCTCCCGGCCGCTGTTGCCGTCGGGAGCACTGTTCCGGCCGTTGTCAAGCTCCGGTGAGGGCACCAGCGTGTTCTCCGAGTCGAGTTAGGCTCAGGCGGCGAGAATCAGCAAGCTCCGAAGGCCGGAACCCCTCTCCGGCGAGAGCTCCGGCGAGCTCGGTGGCGGGATCGCGCGGGTGGCCGGAGGAAGAAGAAGGGGGGAGGCCCCACGCGTCAGCGGCTGGAGGTAGCGAGCGGGATTCTCTGTGGTCCAGGATCCAGTGCGGCCGCGCGGGAAGGAGTCTGTGGCCCCGTGTGGCTCGGCTCCAGCGGTCGACACGTGTGCGTGGACCCACCCGCAGGATTTAAACATTTTTGGAATTTCCAGATTTAGTTCAAACTTCAAAGGCATAGAACTTTGGCTAGGAAACTCCAAATGCGATGAACCAAATTTTGCTGAACTCAGAATTCTGAGTACAATCCAAATCAGAAACCCAATTTGTATGAAACCCATTAATTAATTCTGGAAAATTCTTTATATCTTTTCAGCAAAAGAATTTGAAAGGGAGTTTGGTGCATCAAAAAATCCCCAAATTTTACCAGAATGTTCTTTAGTACATTAGTGAACCCCTGTAAAAGTTTCAGACCATTTGGAGTTGATTTGGTCAGAACAATTAAAATTTGAAGATGCTGTGTTCATTTGAATACAGAAACATTTTCAGAGAATTTCCAAAACTTGGAAATTCAGTTCTGGGCAAGTCTTAGCTCCAAAGATGCTAGGAAAATTCATGCAAACTCTATGAGCTATAATTGAAATTGTAGTTCACTAAGTTGGGCATGAACAGGGATATTATCTCAGAATTAATTCTTCTTTGCTTACTTGCTAAGAGAATTATTCTGGGCAAACCACTCCATAAAAAGTGCTAATGTTTGGTCCAGAGAATTTTCTTGTGATAAGAAACTCACACAAAAATTCTCAGCTCCATTGGAGCTCTGGATCACCCCTGTCCTGTTTAACCACTTGAGGGATTAATATGGAAAAGGGGGGAAGACCACTTAGCATTTAACCATGTGATTAAGTCTAAGCTAAACCACCAACACCAGTTCATCTTTAAATTCTTAAACAGAGTTCCAGTTGTTAGAACTGATTATTAGAACCAATAGCAGTAACCTTACAACAAACTTGTATGTACTTTGCATTTAAATTTACATGTAGTCTTTCAATAACGTGTAGCCATTGAAGAAGAGACTCCGGAAGTGCTGGACTTCCTCCTTCTGGAAGAAGAGCTAACTACTGACCAGCAGCAACTAGGCAAGCCCCGGTTTGCATTAACCCTTTCATAAGTTTTACTTTGTTTACATGTGTCATATGAAGTATGTATGTGCATTAGGTATAGGATGGATGGAACCCCACTTGCATAACCAGAATTTTTCCCTAAGAGTGAGGGTAGTGTCTAAGACCTCGAGTAGACAGGCTATGCTTAATGAGTCATAGGACTTCGGTACAAGTCGAGTAGTTGGAATCTACTCGCGAGATAGGCTTGGGACACACGGGTTCGGTTGAGTGACGTGAGATCACTTTAGTAATGAAAATGAGACTAGGCAGGGGCTAGGGCGCAGCAAGAGGGAGTCTTGTGTGCGCAGCCCTGCCCGTGTGGATTGAGGACCGATCCGTGTGCGGCCCTGCTGAACAAGTATTGAACGTACCGAAGGCATATCGGATATATGGGCCCCGATAAACCGATGTAGCCTAAACCTCCGGGCGTCGAGGCATAACGCACCGATTTATAGTTGTAGGCTGAGGGCAGCAAGGTGGAAATCTGCCAACGGGCATAGAGAGATGCTCTGTGTGGGGAACCTCCTGCTCGTTTCGGTGCGACCGGTTCGATGTTTGGGCTGTTGGGTGAAAGGTTGTCCCGTATGACATCGAGTGAGTGTGCTGTGCAGCTCCACGGATGGGCGTACGTGACGTGCTCTTTGGGTTTCCCTGCAGGTGTATATCGAGTCGATTCGCCATCCCTCGCGGTGACGAGTACCGCTTGTTCACTGCGTCGTAACGTAGACTAATGAATGAAATGTTATGATTCATTATTGCTGTTATGATATAATTGTATTGTTACCTGGGTGCCACCAAATATTGCTCACTAAATTTCAGCATCATGAACCGTTAACTTGTTGCTAAAAGCTGAACTAAGGATGAACTTGTAGGCGTGTCCATTTGCTGCAACATTGCTACCCTATGTCATGGTACACCTCATGTAGAGTTTCATGCTTAGGTGAGTAGGTTAAGCCTTGCTGAGCCTTCGTGCTCACGGTTGCTGCTTAAGTGTTTTTCAGGTGAGGACCACCCATGGACTCGGAGTACGAGTCCACCGGCGAGGGTTACCCTCCGTCGGGGACCACGGCTGAGTGGGAGCCGTACACGCCGCGCTGAGCTGAGGAGTGCAGCTAGTGTGGGTTGCCCTAGGGCTGGGCAACCACTTTGGCTAGATAGGCGGGCGTGAGTTGTATAGTGTAGACTTCCGCTGTGTAAGATAAATAATATTTTGTAACTGGAGTTTGTACTACTTTGTACAGTTCAGTTGTTTTCCCATGTAATATATTGTGTACTTATGACGTGTGCTGTCATGTGTCGCATCGTGTGGCACCACCCTCTGCGATCCTGGATGAGCGGACACCGGTCCGCCACAGTTCGAATGGTTACACCTCGGATTTTTGAACAACATGGAAATAATGGAGATCCACTCTTCATTGGAGCAAGAGATAAGAGAGGGCCAAGCAACGGATGAGGGTATCAAGGAGATCAAAGAAAGAATCCGACAAGGAACCGAGAAGGATTTCAAGGAGGATGAGAAGGGTACGCTTTGGCTAGGAAAAAGGATTTGTGTCCCTAACGTGAAACATCTCCGCGACATGATATTGAAGGAGGCACATGATTCACCCTATTCCATACATCCCGGAAGTACCAAAATGTACAAGGACTTGAAAACTTGTTATTGGTGGGATGGAATGAAGAGGGATATTGTAAGGGCCTCAGTTTTTGACACACATTTGCAGTGTTCATCACCACACCACACACCTCATTTGAGGAAGAATGATGAACACAAATGAAGAGCAAGTAACAATTATCAACATGCTCATTAGAGAACAAACTTACACATTGCAAAAGTGGTATTTCCCACATGTGATATAGATGGGCTGGACATATGAAAACTCCTACACTTTACTAAGGATGTCCCTGCCAAGTTTCACCCAAATTCAAAACCTTTTTGAGGTCAGTTTGGGTATAGTTAGGAAGAGGGCAGTTTGAAACCTTATTCAAATTCAAACTGTTTTTATCCCATGAATTTAAAAGTGGAAGGCATATTCTTACTCAGCACCTTTTTGTGAGCTCACACACCAATTTTCACTCCATTTGGAGTTGATCTTGACATGAGCTAAGTGGGAGAAATTCAAACTTTATTTGAATTTCAAACTGAACTTGTGCTGAAATTCATTCAAACCAAACCTCATTTGAACTTTGATCAATTCAAATGGCTCATGGGTGAATAATTTGAATTGCCAAGGGTAGTATGGGGTTCACTGTTTACAACAGTGTTTAGGAGTAAATTTCAGAGGTTAAAACTGGAGGTGGGACCCACATGTCAGCCACTGCTCAGATCAAACCGACTGAGACTTTTTCACTCGGGTCGCCGAGCCGCAGCGGTGATCGCCACCGAGGCCAGCCGCCGCGCCACCAGCTGCTTGCCCACGCGCGGGCATGAGGCGGTGCAGAGCCTTCTTAAGGCGCCTGCCCCCTCCTCGGCCGAGGCACCGTCGTTCTTCCCCGCAAGAACTCAGCGCCGGCCAAAAACTTCCGCAGCTCGGACTTGATCGGAGGACGCCGATCGCAGCTCCCTCCTTCCACTCCAGAGCCCCAGCAAGGTACTAGAGACCTTCCTCCGTCCTCCCCGTTGCTAGAATTCGGTTGAAACCGATTGATATCGGCTGTGCCGAAAGATCAAATTCGGGACTTGGAACCGCCGCACCTCGGGCTCTCGTGGACAGCCCAACCAGGGCGTTGTCACGCCCGAGCCAAGGCACCCTTGGACGCGCGGGTGACCGGTGCTGCTCCTCCCCGAGCCCCAGCTCGAGTGGTTGCTCACCGGCGGCGAATTTCCACTTTTCCCCTTTCTGTGTGCAGAACGACCTTCGGGTACGATTCTGTTTTATTCGTGCTCTAGAAAGGATTAGAGGGCCTCAGGCCGCTCTCACACGAGCTAGACACGGTAACGCACAAGTTGCCTTAACAACTCTGGGCCGGAGAACCTCTGTGCCCGGCGTAATTTGAGGTCTACTAATGGCGGAGCGAACGGGCGGCATCAGGCGCACGGTGAGGACCTATTTCGGGCCTTCCCTGAGCTGCCTCGAGCTCATGTCGACCTTCTCTGAGGTCCACTGCTGCTCCACGACCGATTTCCCAAGTAGCTGAGGTGCTAGAGAAGTCAGCCGACATGGCCGAAGTCATTCCGAGGTGGCGGCTCGTCGCCGACCATGCTCCGGCCGTTGTCATGAGCAGCTGACCTGTTCCCCGAGTAAAAGTAGGCAGGGGCGGCCAGGATCGAGAAGTTTGGAGCTGTACAGCAGCCGGCGGCGAGCTCTACGGCGAGATCCCTCGGCGGCAGGGCGCGGGTGTCGCGAGGTTGAAGAAGGGGGTGGACCCCAGCTGTCAGCGGGAGATATTTTGAATCGGGATCCGGCTGCGGCCGGGATCGGGTGTGCTGGCGCGCAAAATCCTTGTGGGCCGCGATGTGCCATCGCCTAGGCGTGCGACGCGTGTCCCCTGGGTCCACGCGCGAGTTTAGACTTTTCCCTGATTTTCAGATTTCCTTCAAACTTCAAATCCTTATAACTTTGGCTAGAAAGCTCCAAATTGAGTGAACCAAATTTTGCTGGATTCAGCTCTCTGAGTACTTTCCAGAAAATTAAGTTTCACTTCATGAAATTCCTTATTTCCCCAGAATTAATTCCTCAAATTTTAAAATGTTAGGAATTTTAACTGGAGAATCCTTTGGACTACCATATCCTTGAACTACCATAAAAATTTCAGATCCATTTGAGCTCATTTAATCCACCTAATGGTGTGATTAGTGAAACTGTTCCAGAGAAAATAGAAAATGTTCAGAAACATTTTCAGAATTTTGTCTGAAATTGTTTAGCTCATATCTTTAGTTAGAGACTTCCAAATTAAGTGAGACCAACTCCATTAGAACCCTCTGAAAATCTAGTTTTCAGAAAGTCATAGTTTGTTTCATGAAAATTCCTAGAACACCCTAAGAGTTCCAATTAAGGTCAAGGACATAATTAATTGTGGAGGGCTCAAATGAGCTTTGCTGCAAGTAAAACTTGACCAAGTCTCTGTTTAGGTTGTAACCAAGCCACAGTAAAAGTTTCACAGTCATTAGGTCTTTCTAGCAAGGGTTATAGACTTCACAATTTCAAAGTTAATACAAATGCATTTAAATTGATACATATATTGCTCTTATCATGTAGTCGCTAAGGTCGAGGAGGAACCCGAAGTCCTAGACTTCGTTACTCCGGAGGAACAGCTAGCCTACGACCAAGAGCAGCAAGGCAAGCTCCGGTTTGCATTAACCTTTTTACAAATTTTTATTGTTTTGAGCACATACTTGTTTCCTTTATTCTGTGCATTAGAGTCTTGTTTGGAAGCCCCACTGCATAGCCAAGAGAACCATGGGTTGGGTTTAGGATTGCAAACCCCGTTAGCCACTGCATTGCTAGGATAGAGTAGGATTCGGTACAAGTCGAGTAGTTGGAACTACTCGCGAGAATAGGCTAGAGGCACATTGCTCGGGTAGAGATAGCACATGATACACATGGCAAGAAAATGAGACTGAGCGGAGAGTAAGGGCAGCAGGACTTTGGGGCCTGTGTGCTGTAGCTCCGCTTGTGTCGATTGAGGACCGAGCCATGTGCGGGCCTGTTGAACAAGCTAGAACAGTACCGAAGACCTACCGGCTATATGGGAACCGGGAAACTGATGTAACCCGGGTAGCTGGGTATTGAGGCATTGCCCGTCGTTCAGAGGGTAGGTTGAGAGCTCGAGGTGTAAATCGGCTGGCGGCACAGAGATGCGCGTGCAGAGACCTCTTGCTCGGGACGATGGGACCGGTTCAATATTTGGCTAACGGGTGAAAGGTAGTCGCGTACGGGGTCCGTGATGGTTGTTGTAGGCAACATCGAGTACGGGCGTACGTGACGGGTTGTTCGGGTAACCCTGCAGGTGTAAATCGATTATAATCACCGTCCCTCGCGGTCAGTGAGTACCACTTGTTCACTGTACCGTGACGTAGAAAGAACAGGATAGTCACATGTTAAAATGTTGCTGATTGAAAGCTGGACATTGATTGTTAATGATATGCTGTAGCTTAGAGCTAACTAAAGTTCTTTTCAACTTTGGGCAAAGTACATGAGAGAAATGCGTTTCTTGTTTGATTGCGGCTCTCTCATGTGCCTTAGCGTAAGGTTCTCCACAACCTGCTGCTAAAACTTGAAAGTAAGGTTCTACTAATTAGGTGAGTCCTTGCAAATGATTTTTACCTCATGTAACCCATTATCCTCATGTAGAAGTTCCATGTTTAGGTGAGACGGGTCAGACTTGCTGAGCCTTCGTGCTCACTGCTTGTGTTTGAAGCTTTTGCAGGGTTGTATGAGGAAGGGACTCCCGAAGAGGTAACGGAACCCCAGGAGGGGAACCCCGTCGAGTGGGAGTCGTGCACGCCGCAGAGTTAGTGTGCGTGTGTGCTAGCAAGGACACGTTCGAGGGCTGAACGTGCACTTGATGCTTAGTCTACGCCCGCGAGTGTAGACTGAACTTATTTTGATGTAAACATGTTCATAAACTTGTTTATGTAATAAAACTTCCGCTTCCGCTTTGCACCTTTGACGTGTGTTATACGGTGCTGTGCAACGCAGCACCCCTCAGCGTGATCCTGGCTCAACAGGACCAATGGGGTCGTGTCAGCGTGGTATGAGAGCTCGCTTGAGGTTGAACACAGTACAAAGGTCTTCTTTTTCAAAAATCCAGTGAGGAACGAGTTAGTAGCCCGTATAAGGATGTTATTAGTATATAGAAAGTGGCTTATTAACCTATTTGTTATGTCGGAAAATCGTGCGTCTCGGGACGTTCATGTCTTGGGGGGTGCACGTAAGCGCTGTCCACCAGTGCGCACAAGCTGAAGGGTGGAGCCCCACGGGTGGCAGGTAACCCGACCCGCTTTGATATCCTCTACGACTCTTCATGTCGTTTGGGGTATTCGAGCAACGTCTGTCCCTGGCGTGCATGGTGCAAATTGGGAGACCCCGTCACGTGGTCCGAAACGTGAACACGTAACTCAAGGCGTGGTTGGCTTGAGAACATCCGGGCGAGTGATGACGGCCGGGTGTACAAACTGTATGGATTCCGGGCTCGGTGTGCAGCCGAGTCTGATGATTGTTTGAGTTTCTGCAGGTAGCCTGACCACGAAACGGTAGACGTGTAGCATCCGTGTGCGAGTGACGAGTAGTGCCACTGAACTAACGAAGCCGGCTAAGTCCGGTATATGTTTTTCCTTTGTGAGGACGTAGTACCGACATAATCTGGTGACGCATCGACGTCACACCCCATTAAATGAACAACTTCATTTAAAAACTTGAAGGTTTTGATCCAAAGTAGTAAAACTTGATGTAACTCCTTCCCTTGTACAGGATATTCAAAGTTAACAAGTTTTCAACTTATAGGATGTTAAGGACAGAGCACTCTGTTTTCAGCTGAATCAAGGCTAGAGTTAATCAGAGGTTAGAGGTTGAGTTATTTCGGGGTTGGGGTCGTATGATACATTTCTGGAAAGCTTTGGAAGAGCTTTACAACTTTTCTGTTGAGTTCCAGAGGTGTTTCATCCCTTAACCACTCGAAAAATGCAGTAGAGTTGAAACTGTCCAGAAAACAGAACAGAGTAAAGACTCTCTGTAGACTCTCTGTAAAATTAAGCATAACTTCCGGATTAAAAATCCAAAAATAGGAAATGAGGTAGTTCTGGAGAGATTATGAGATGGGTTACAACTTTGTAGCAGAAAGTTTTGTCAGATTAGGAACAGAATTAACTGGGATTCTTGGATCAAATCAGTACCTAAGGCAGGGAGGTGCTGTCCAATTGTTTCCAGAAATTCTGTTAACTTTGACATCTCATAACCTTTGAACCAGGACAGATCTTAGGCCAAGCTAATACTGGCTGGAAAGCTATTGATGTTAGCTTCAACTTTGATGTTGAGCTCCAGGACTGGTTTTGCTTTTAACCTGGCCTAAATCAGGTTGAAATGGAAACTGGTCAAGGCTGTCATGGGAACAGCAGATCAGCAGTCAAATTTGCTTAAAAATTTGAACTATGTTTCCAAGTGTTATGGGTTCAATGACATATCTTATGTTATAACTCAATGGTTTACTGTTTAAATAAATATTTGACATTTCTCAAATATATTTTTACAGATGGTAGCAGATAAACAGTTGGAGAACGGGTGGGTAGTTTCCCACTGTTCTGACCGTAGCGGCTACCTGGAAGCATTGTGGCAAATGCTCCAATATTTCGGGTACAACCAGATGCCGCAATACTTCGCCAAGGAAGAAGGCGAAGAGGGGAACAAGACGTGGACGATCCATGTCGAGGTTCCCGCAGGACCTACGCCACCCGGTTGGGTGCCATTCACCGTCACGGTGAGAGGAAGACAACCGGAAGGGATGTGGCAAGTGGAAGCCCGTGACACTATGTCACGTTTCTGCCAACTACACGTGCAGGCTATGGAGGGTACTCCATACGCACTCGTTCCGGTGGAGGGACGAGCTCAGCATGTGTGGGAAGAGAGGTACCTGGAGGCAACAGACCCGAGTTGCCCAAGGTACAACCCCGCGGAGGCAAATCTCAGCCTCCAAATGAGGGCGGGAAACGCTGTGATGGACAGCCAAACTGTTCATACGGAGCATCTCGCCACCAAGCTCAAGGAGAGCACCAGCCGTGGAGATCATTTCGAGGGTGCTCACAGCGCACTCCGCATTGTGCTCCTTCCGACGATCAAGCGACTGAATGAACAACACAATCAGTTGCGTCGTCTAAAGAAGGCAAAGAAGAAGAGCCGTGTTGACATCGCGGCGTTGCAAGAGCTGGTGCAGACCCTAACCCAGCAGAATGAGGACCTTGCTAAAGAGCGGGACGACGCTATCGAGGAAGGCCAAGGCTGGGAGGAGGACTACAACCAAGCTATGGACGAGGTGCATACTTTGCAGGACCTCGTGCCCCCAGTACTGGGCGTACCGGTAGTCTTGGGTCTTCCAGCCATGGGATAACCCGGAATGGGAGAAGAGGTGGTAGACCCCGAGCCACCAGCAGAGGTACCGGAGGAGGACGACCCACAGGAGGTCGAGTTCTACTCTGAGTAGGGGGTTACGGTTGCCAAGTAGGGCAGCTAGGGTAGCGTAACCCAACTTTTGTAATCAGTGACATGTCGCGTAAACAGTAGCGTATGTATAGGTAGTGACGACATGAGCACGACTTCTCGGAGATCCGAGAATAATGTATCTTATATAAAGTTTCTGCTTTATCAATATATGTGAATGTTGTGCAAATTAATCTTGTGTCACTTCAATGCCTACTGTTGCGTATGGAATTTTATGTAAGACATGTGCTAATCGCTTCTATTTTGAATTTCAGAATGACACGTACTCGTGCCAACCCTGACATTGGGGGTACCAGTCAAGGGGGAGAGGCCTCCCAACCACCTCCCGAGGACTCCTCGGGACAGCAGCAGCAACAGCAACAGCAAACACCGCCACCGCCACTGCCAACGGTTACATTGGCCGACATTGTCGCGGCAATGGCGGGCTCGCATCAGCAGCACACAGAGTTGCTGCAGACTCTCATCGCCAATATGTCTCGCCCAGAGAGACGTCAAGATCGTGAGGAGCGCCAACAGAGCTCCTACTCCGACTTCCTGGCGACTCATCCCCCTGTATTCTCAAGGGCGGATGAACCACTTGACGCGGACAACTGGCTCCTCGCCATAGAAATGAAGTTCGGGCTGCTCCAAATTAGCGAGCAGCGCAAGACTCAGTTCGCGGTCCAGCAGCTCCAAGGATCCGCGAGCGCGTGGTGGGCCAACTTTTGTGCTTCACAGCCCACCGACCGAGTGATGACCTGGGCGGAGTTCCGGACGGCCTTCAGGGCCTATCATATACCGCCAGGTCTGATGAAGAGGAAGACGCAGGAGTTCCTACACCTGCAACAAGGGAGCCGGAACGTGCTGGAACACTCCAGAGCGTTCAATGATCTCGCGCTCTACGCGTCGTATCACGCGGATACAGACGAGAAGCGGCGAGACCATTTTTACCAGGGGCTTAACCCGCTCCTGAAGGACAAGTTGGCGATGTTCAATCGCGGCAGCCTCAACGACATCATTGATGCTGCGATTGTTCAGGAGGACTCCGGCAAGGAGTTGGCGGCGGCAGAGCGAAAGCGAAGCGCGCCGCAGAGCAGCGGAGAAGGAGGCGGTCCTTCTCAGAAGTTTCGGATGGTGAATCGCCCACCATCAGGTCCACGCTGGCAGCCACCACAGCGGTCGATGTCGTTCCGCAGTCGGCCGTACTCTTCACCGGCATTCCGGCCGGCACTGCCAGCACCACCGCAACCACAACAACAGCAACGGGCGATGCCGCGTACGTTTGCACCTCAGCAACGCATGCCGGGCTTTCGTCCACCAAGTACTCCACCAGCAGCGGCCACATGTTACAAGTGTGGTTGTCCAGGACACTTCGCGAGCAGTTGCCCGGAGAGGCAAGGCGGCGGAGTGGCACCACAGTTTCCGGGGAGGAATTAACCCCGGAACCCTACCAATGCGCGGTGGGCAAACCCTAGGCCCGGCACTGTCCACCAACTTGCCATTGAGGACGTGCCGGAGGGCGAGCCAATCCTTGCGGGTATGTTCCAACTCCACCAGCAGCCCGCTATAGTACTATTTGATTCAGGCGCCACACATAATTTTATTAGCCAAGCTTTCATTGCTAAACACAGTTTGCCAATACTACCCACCGATAGTCCATATTTAATTTGTTCACCGGGTGGGAAAATTTCAGCAAGCGTAATGGTCTCCAAAGCACCATTATGCTTAGCGGGTAGAGTGTACCCCACGTCTCTCATTATCTTAGAGGGACAGAAGGTCGATGTCATCCTAGGGATGTCGTGGTTAACCCGCCACGGCGCTCTTTTAGACACCGTCCTTCGAGTCGTGCACTTAAACTCAGAGGTGCACGGTTCTCACTCATTATTTCTGGACAGTCCAGAAATAAAACGTTCAAGTGTCTATCAGTCCACAACTATCAGATTGGAAGACATTCCAGTGGTCCGGGAGTTTCCTGATGTATTCCCGGATGATTTACCGGGAATGCCACCCAATAGAGAGGTGGAGTTCAATATTGAACTTACACCAGGAACCATGCCAATATCCCGAAGGCCGTACAAGATGGCGCCCAAGGAGTTGGCTGAACTGAAGACTCAGCTCACGGACCTGGAGAAGGGTTTTATTAGGCCGAGCTCCTCGCCATGGGGCTGTTCGGCATTATTTGTCAAGAAGAAGGATGAGACGCTGCGGCTTTGCGTGGACTACCGTCCATTAAATGCCGTAACCATCAAGAACAAGTACCCGTTGCCACGGATCGACATGTTGTTTGATCAGTTGGTCGAAGCAAAGATCTTTTCCAAGATGGATTTAAGATCCGGGTACCACCAGATTAAGATAAGGGCGGAGGACATTCCAAAGACGGCTTTCTCGACGAGGTACGGACTTTATGAGTACCTGGTCATGTCCTTTGGCCTCACCAATGCTCCAGCTCACTTAATGTACTTAATGAACTCGGTGTTCATGCCGGAGCTGGACAAGTTTGTCGTGGTCTTCATCGACGACATCCTGGTATATTCCAAGTCGGAGGAAGATCACAAGAAACATTTGCGTATAGTCCTGCAACGGCTGCGGGACCATAAGTTATACGCAAAATTCAGCAAATGCGAGTTTTGGATATCGCAAGTGCCTTTCCTCGGGCATATCATCTCAGCGGAGGGTATTGCTGTGGACCCGAGCAAGATCACTCAAGTGCTGAATTGGAAATCCCCGAGGACGGTTCATGAGGTACGGAGTTTCCTCGGACTCGCGGGATATTATCGGAGGTTCATTCCGAACTTCTCGAAGATTGCCAAGCCAATGACAGAGCTGCTGAAGAAGGCTACCAAACATGTTTGGAGTCCAGCATGTGAAGCAGCATTCAAGGCTTTAGTCAAGCACCTGACATCAGCACCGGTTTTGGCGCAGCCAGACACAACAAAACTGTTCGATGTGTACCGCGATGCATCCGGCATTGGGCTCGGGTGTGTGCTGATGCAAGACCGAAGAGTGGTCGCGTATGGATCACGGCAGCTTAGAAACCATGAGCAAAATTATCCAACTCACGATTTGGAGCTCGCTGCCGTGGTACTCGCACTAAAAATGTGGAGGCACTACCTACTCGGTAACCTCGTACATTTATATACCGACCACAAAAGCCTCAAGTACATATTCACTCAGAAGGAGCTGAACATGAGGCAACAAAGATGGTTAGAACTGATAAAGGATTACGAGATAGAGATCCATTATCATCCGGGCAAGGCAAACGTTGTGGCAGATGCGCTGAGCCGCAAGTCACACGTCAATAATCTGACCATCATACTGTTGGAAGAGAGCGAACCACCACTCCATGTGATTCCACACGGAGCTCTCTACATCCTAGCTTTGATCCCCACCATCCGTGAAGAGATAGCAGCAGCCCAGAAGAATGACAAGGGCATGTCACATTTGCGGAGACGTATAGACAGTGGGGAGTTGAAATGTTTCCGGAAGGACGGAGACGGCGTCCTATGGTTCAAGGACCGGATTGTCGTACCCCGAAAACCGGAGTTACGGAAGAAAATCTTTGATGAGGCTCACTTATCAAAATTTTCTATTCACCCCGGCAGCAACAAAATGTATCAAGAACTCAGAAGAAAGTTTTGGTGGGCACGGATGAAGCGAGAGACTGCAAAATACGTGTCCGAGTGTGATACATGTCGAAGGGTGAAGGCAGACTACATGCGAAAACCGGGACTGCTGCAACCACTGGGCATTCCTGCCTGGAAGTGGGAGGACGTGAGCATGGATTTCGTCGTCGGTTTACCCACCACCTTACAGCAACATGATTCTGTGTGGGTGATCGTCAACCGGCTCACCAAAGTTGCCCATTTCATCCCGGTCAACACCAACTACTACGCCAAGAAGTACGCTGAACTGTACATCTCACGGATCCTATGCTTGTACGGCGTACCCCGTACCATCATATCGGACCGGGGCACTTTATTTGTGTCCCGTTTTTGGGAGCAGCTACACGCTGCCTTGGGGACGAAGCTGATCCGTAGTTCAGCCTACCACCCGCAGACGGATGGACAAACCGAGCGGGTAAATCAGATTCTAGAAGACATGCTACGAGCTTGCGCTATTGACCATGGCAAGAATTGGGATGATCACTTGCCGTTAGCCGAGTTCTCGTACAACAATGGGTACCAAGCCAGCATCAAGATGGCGCCCTACGAGGCGCTATACGGGAGAAAATGCCACACACCATTGAACTGGTGTGAGTCTGGCGAAAGGGTTACCTTCGGGATTGACCTTGTCAACAATGAGGAAGAAAAGGTTCGACTAATTCAAGCGAACCTAAAAGCCGGTCAATCCCGTCAGAAACAGTATGCGGACCGGAGAAGGCGCCCATTACAATTCGAAGTTGGGGATCACGTATACCTACGGGTGTCTCCAATGAAGGGCGTAAACAGATTTTGGGTGAGGGGAAAGTTAGCACCCCGCTTCATCGGTCCATTCCAGATTACCGAAAGATGTGGATCGGTGGCATACCGGCTGAAATTACCAGAAGCACTTTCCGGTGTGCACGACGTCTTTCACATTTCCCAGCTGAGGAAGTGTCTCAAGCTATCAAGAACCGTTCAGCTGGAAGACATTGAAGAACTGCAACCGGATCTCACCTATCGGGAGGAACCGGTGCAGATTATTGACGAAAAGGCCCGAACCACACGCAACCGTACGTTGTGGTTCTACAAGGTTCTATGGAGTAATCAATCCATGGACGAAGCGACATGGGAGAGCGAAGAATTCCTTCGCACTAACTACCCCGACTTTTTCACGTCGCATATCCGGTAATTTTCCACCGTCCTCTCTCTCATTTTCACTTATAATCTCGGGACGAGATTCTTTTAAGGGGGGAGGAATGTAAGGGCCTCAGTTTTTGACACACATTTGCAGTGTTCATCACCACACCACACACCTCATTTGAGGAAGAATGATGAACACAAATGAAGAGCAAGTAACAATTATCAACATGCTCATTAGAGAACAAACTTACACATTGCAAAAGTGGTATTTCCCACATGTGATATAGATGGGCTGGACATATGAAAACTCCTACACTTTACTAAGGATGTCCCTGCCAAGTTTCACCCAAATTCAAAACCTTTTTGAGGTCAGTTTGGGTATAGTTAGGAAGAGGGCAGTTTGAAACCATATTCAAATTCAAACTGTTTTTATCCCATGAATTTAAAAGTGGAAGGCATATTCTTACTCAGCACCTTTTTGTGAGCTCACACACCAATTTTCAATCCATTTGGAGTTAATCTTGACATGAGCTAAGTGGGAGAAATTCAAACTTTATTTGAATTTCAAACTGAACTTGTGCTGAAATTCATTCAAACCAAACCTCATTTGAACTTTGATCAATTCAAATGGCTCATGGGTGAATAATTTGAATTGCCAAGGGTAGTATGGGGTTCACTGTTTACAACAGTGATTAGGAGTAAATTTCAGAGGTTAAAACTGGAGGTGGGAGCCACATGTCAGCCACTGCTCAGATCAAACCGACTGAGACTTTTTCACTCGGGTCGCCGAGCCGCAGCGTTGATCGCCACCGAGGCCAGCCGCCGCGCCACCAGCTGCTTGCCCACGCGCGGGCATGAGGCGGTGCAGAGCCTTCTTAAGGCGCCTGCCCCCTCCTCGGCCGAGGCACCGTCGTTCTTCCCCGCAAGAACTCAGCGCCGGCCGAAAACTTCCGCAGCTCGGACTTGATCGGAGGACGCCGATCGCAGCTCCCTCCTTCCACTCCAGAGCCCCAGCAAGGTACTAGAGACCTTCCTCCGTCCTCCCCGTTGGTAGAATTCGGTTGAAACCGATTGATATCGGCTGTGCCGAAAGATCAAATTCGTGACTTGGAACCGCCGCACCTCGGGCTCTCGTGGACAGCCCAACCAGGGCGTTGTCACGCCCGAGCCAAGGCACCCTTGGACGCGCGGGTGACCGGTGCTGCTCCTCCCCGAGCCCCAGCTCGAGTGGTTGCTCACCGGCGGCGAATTTCCACTTTTCCCCTTTCTGTGTGCAGAACGACCTTCGGGTACGATTCTGTTTAATTCGTGCTCTAGAAAGGATTAGAGGGCCTCAGGCCGCTCTCACACGAGCTAGACACGGTAACGCACAAGTTGCCTTCACAACTCTGGGCCGGAGAACCTCTGTGCCCGGCGTAATTTGAGGTCTACTAATGGCGGAGCGAACGGGCGGCATCAGGCGCACGGTGAGGACCTATTTCGGGCCTTCCCCGAGCTGCCTCGAGCTCATGTCGACCTTCTCTGAGGTCCACTGCTGCTCCCCGACCGATTTCCCAAGTAGCTGAGGTGCTAGAGAAGTCAGCCGACATGGCCGGAGTCATTCCGAGGTGGCGGCTCGTCGCCGACCATGCTCCGGCTGTTGTCATGAGCAGCTGACCCTCGGATCCTGTTCCCCGAGTAAAAGTAGGCAGGGGCGGCCAGGATCGAGAAGTTTGGAGCTGTACAGCAGCCGGCGGCGAGCTCTCCGGCGAGATCCCTCGGCGGCAGGGCGCGGGTGTCGCGAGGTTGAAGAAGGGGGTGGACCCCAGCTGTCAGCGGGAGATAGTTTGAATCGGGATCCGGCTGCGGCCGGGATCGGGTGTGCTGGCGCACAAAATCCTTGTGGGCCGCGATGTGCCATCGCCTAGGCGTGCGACGCGTGTCCCCTGGGTCCACGCGCGAGTTTAAACTTTTCCCCGATTTTCAGATTTCCTTCAAACTTCAAATCCTTATAACTTTGGCTAGAAAGCTCCAAATTGAGTGAACAAAACTTTGCTGGATTCAGCTCTCTGAGTACTTTCCAGAAAATCAAGTTTCACTTCATGAAATTCCTTATTTCCCCAGAATTAATTCCTCAAAGTTTAAAATGTTAGGAATTTTAACTGGAGAATCCTTTGGAGGAAAATCCTGAAATTTTGCTGAGATGTTCACCAAAATATCCTTGAACTACCATAAAAATTTCAGATCCATTTGAGCTCATTTAATGCACCTAATGGTGTGATGAGTGAAACTGTTCCAGAGAAAATAGAAAATGTTCAGAAACATTTTCAGAATTTTCTCTGAAATTGTTTAGCTCATATCTTTAGTTAGAGACTTCCAAATTAAGTGAGACCAACTCCATTAGAACCCTATGAAAATCTAGTTTTCAGAAAGTCATAGTTTGTTTCATGAAAATTCCTAGAACACCCTAAGAGTTCCAATTAAGATCAAGGACATAATTAATTGTGGAGGGCTCAAATGAGCTTTGCTGCAACTAAAACTTGACCAAGTCTCTGTTTAGGTTGTAACCAAGCCACAGTAAAAGTTTCACAGTCATTAGGTCTGTCTAGCAAGGGTTATAGACTTCACAACTTCAAAGTTAATACAAATGCATTTAAATTGATACATATATTGCTCTTATCATGTAGTCGCTAAGGTCGAGGAGGAACCCGAAGTCCTAGACTTCGTTACTCCGGAGGAACAGCTAGACTACGACCAAGAGCAGCAAGGCAAGCTCCGGTTTGCATTAACCTTTTTACAAATTTTTATTGTTTTGAGCACATACTTGTTTCCTTTATTCTGTGCATTAGAGTCTTGTTTGGAAGCCCCACTGCATAGCCAAGAGAACCATGGGTTGGGTTTAGGATTGCAAACCCCGTTAGCCACTGCATTGCTAGGATAGAGTAGGATTCGGTACAAGTTGAGTAGTTGGAACTACTCGCGAGAATAGGCTAGAGGCACATTGCTCGGGTAGAGATAGCACATGATACACATGGCAAGAAAATGAGACCGAGCGGAGAGTAAGGGCAGCAGGACTTTGGGGCCTGTGTGCTGTAGCTCCGCTTGTGTCGATTGAGGACCGAGCCGTGTGCGGGCCTGTTGAACAAGCTAGAACAGTACCGAAGACCTACCGGCTATATGGGAACCGGGAAACTGATGTAACCCAGGTAGCTGGGTATTGAGGCATTGCCCGTCGTTCAGAGGGTAGGTTGAGAGCTCGAGGTGTAAATCGGCTGGTGGCACAGAGATGCGCGTGCAGAGACCTCTTGCTCGGGACGATGGGACCGGTTCAATATTTGGCTAACGGGTGAAAGGTAGTCGCGTACGGCGTCCGTGATGGTTGTTGTAGGCAACATCGAGTACGGGCGTACGTGACGGGTTGTTCGGGTAACCCTGCAGGTGTAAATCGATTATAATCGCCGTCCCTCGCGGTCAGTGAGTACCACTTGTTCACTGTACCGTGATGTAGAAAGAACAGGCTAGTCACATGTTAAAATGTTGCTGATTGAAAGCTGGACATTGATTGTTAATGATATGCTGTAGCTTAGAGCTAACTAAAGTTCTTTTCAACTTTGGGCAAAGTACATGAGAGAAATGCGTTTCTTGTTTGATTGCGGCTCTCTCATGTGCCTTAGCGTAAGGTTCTCCACAACCTGCTGCTAAAACTTGAAAGTAAGGTTCTACTAATTAGGTGAGTCCTTGCAAATGATTTTTACCTCATGTAACCCATTATCCTCATGTAGAAGTTCCATGTTTAGGTGAGACGGGTCAGACTTGCTGAGCCTTCGTGCTCACTGCTTGTGTTTGAAGCTTTTGCAGGGTTCTATGAGGAAGGGACTCCCGAAGAGGAGACGGAACCCCAGGAGGGGAACCCCGTCGAGTGGGAGTCGTGCACGCCGCAGAGTTAGTGTGCGTGTGTGCTAGCAAGGACACGTTCGAGGGCTGAACGTGCACTTGATGCTTAGTCTACGTCCGCGAGTGTAGACTGAACTTATTTTGATGTAAACATGTTCATAAACTTGTTTATGTAATAAAACTTCCGCTTCAGCTTTGCACCTTTGACGTGTGTTATACGGTGCTGTGCAACGCAGCACCCCTCAGCGTGATCCTGGCTCGACAGGACTAATGGGGTCGTGTCAGATATAGCCGAGTACGTTGCCCTATGCCACACATGCCAACGGGTGAAGGCCGAACATCAAAAAACCCGCTGGATTGTTGCAACCTTTGAAGGTACCAGAGTGGAAGTGGGAAGACATCAGTATGGATTTCATCGTCGGGTTGCCACGTACTCAGTCGGAGTACGACTCCATCCGGGTTATCGTGGACCGATTGACGAAAACAGCTCATTTCCTCCTCGTAAAGACCAATTACAACGTTACACAACTAGACGAGTTGTACATGGAACAGATCGTGTGCCGTCATGGAGTTCTGAAGAGGATAGTCTCAGATCGAGGTTCTCAGTTTACCTCTAGATTCTGGAGGAAGCTGCAGAAAGACATGGGTACACGACTGGATTTTAGCTCTGCCTACCACCCACAAACTGATGGACAAACCGAAAGGACAAACCAAATTTTGGAAGACATGTTGAGAGATTGCGCCTTGAAACGAGGGCATAATTGGGATAGGAGTTTACCGTATGCCGAATTCTAATATAACAACAGCTACCAAGCTAGCTTGAAGATGTCGCCTTTTGAAGCATTATACGGTACACGGTGTAGAACACCACTGTTCTGGAACGAAACCGGAGAGAACCAGGTGTTTGGACCCGAGGTGCTACAAGAGGCTGAAAAGCAAGTCCAAACGATACGGGAGAACTTAAAGGCTGCTCAGTCATGACAGAAAGGGTATGCTGACAAAGGCGAAGGAAGTTGACTTTCGAAGTGGGAGACTTCGTATACCTTAAGGTATCGCCTATCCGAGGCCAACGACGTTTTAACGTCAAAGGCAAGCTAGCGCCTCGCTACATCGGACCATTTAAGATTCTGGACAAGCAAGGAGAAGTTGCCTATCAACTAGAGCTCCCAACCCACCTCTCCGACGTGCATGACGTGTTTCATGTATCCCAGCTCAAGAAGTGCTTGAGAATACCAGAGGAGCAAGTATCAATGGGAGAGCTTGAACTTCAAGAGGATCTGACTTATGTGGAACACCATATCCGAATTTTGGACGTGAAGGAAAGGGTCACCCGGAACCAGGTGATTCGATGGTGCAAGGTACAATGGAACCATCACACTGAAGTTGAAGCCACATGGGAGCGTGAAGAGGATATCAAGGCAGAATTTCCCCATCTATTTTCTATTAACGAATCTTGAGGGTGAGATTCAATTTAAGGGGGGTAGATTTGTGACACCCTCATCTCTGGTGTCAACATATATTCATGTTTTATGAAGAGAAAACATTTTAAGAAGAATAGGAACAGAGAAAATAACCAAAAGGATAGCCAGTAAGAGTCAAGTCCAGTTCGCATAGAGCACCGAAGACGACTTCCGCGGCCCACTGGCTACGTGGCATGATCGAAGCTCATCCCAGTGAAGTGGGGAGAGGCCGCCGCTAAGCTGGCTACGTGGCAGGCTCGGGGATCGTCTGTCACACCCGGTTTCTCCGAAGAACAACCGAGTGAATATCACATGTATGCCAGGATATTTTTCTCATACATGTGATGACAAATAGTGAAGCATCATTTATTACAAGCCAGGTGTCAAATATAAATATTTCTTACAATGCATACGTCTTGATGGACGATAATAAGTTCATAACATGTAAATAAAATAGCAGCGGAATATTATTCTTGTGGGCTTCGTCACATGCGTTGCCCGGGGGACTCCATGAACCTAGAATCCTTCTTCGGGTCCGAAGTCTTGGTCATTGAACACCACATCATCCCCTTGACCTGAGCAGCAATTTAAACCAACAAATATGCAAGGTTGAGTACCGTTGGTACTCAGCAAGTGTGGGAAAGTTATGTCATGCATGGCTAGAACAAGGAGAGGTTGAACTCATGGTTAAAGCACTATGCAATTAATACCTATCACCTTAGCTTATTAAGCACCTACATTACTACATAGGTGATATGGTCCCAATCTCCCATCCCATCATTATAATCAAATAACCATAACGTCATTTCCAATGTTAAGCTCCCCGCTTAACACCCAAAACTTCCAAAGTCATCATCCCCTAATCATGAATAAGTCCAAGCCGCTCTTGACCGTGAGCACGGCTGTCATGACAGTTTTGACTCTGCAGAGTTTGTACCACTGTACCCACATGTAGTGATTTCATCCCCCATTGCCAGGTGGACTAAAAGAACCTCCATTATGCCAGTGGCCACGAATAACATTCACACATCCCAGATGTGTAGCCAGGAGATCACTACGAAGCCTTTACAAAGGGATTCCCGATGAGCGTGGGTCCACTGAGGTTTCACCCCTAACAGCATACAAGAGGCAGTGGCCCCCTCTTGAGCCTTGCGGTTCATATGGTAGTCCAGCTGACACCTATTCCCCGCACCATCCAACGCACCCATACTACGCCAGGGATACACCTAATTAATTGGCCAAGCTGCCCCATCTCAGCATGTGGTTGACACGGTAAAGCCAGGTTACATGCTCCATGAACCGGTCCTTAGGATCCAGGCAAGTACTAAACACAAACCCGAGTCTCGTGCACCCAGCACCAACCAAATCATCCAACTTGCCTTGATCCCTACCTCTACCTAACTCATAACATCTCATTCAAGAGTATGGTAAATACACTGATGATCTCATATCCCCATTATCCCATTCTAAGCATGGCTAAGCACAAGTAATATGAATGTATGACATAATAAAGCAAATCCCAACCCAAGTTACAAGTAAAACAAGGTAATGCAATTCTAAGGAACCTTCCTAGCATTGGTTTCATATTTCAATTGACAATGCAAATAATTCTATCTACACATCCTAGTATAGGAACAAAGTGGTCAAGGACACTTGCCTTCTTTCTGCTGCTTTGGGAATGGAAAGTCTTGGTCTTGGAAGGGAAGAACTTGCTCTGGGGCAGGTTCTACTCATGGCAACACACATAGCAAAAGAAAACAACCATCCATAAGACATAGTTCACACTTTCACTCCACACATACATACATATGATAGTCATTCACATTTCTATGTGTTGTAGTTATCCTAGATGTGTTGATTTTTGGCCTACATGCACTTTTAAACATATGTATATTATTTCTAACTTTTGTATTCAGATTTCTGTTTGCACACTATATATGAATTTCCAATTTGAACAAATTCTTTATATTTAATTAATATACTTCTTAACTACCAAGTTTGCATGGAAAGTAATTTCCTACTCCAAATGGGTTTTCAGATCTTCTACCAATCCTAAACCGAAATCTTTGGATTTGGAAACTTCATTTATCATTTCCTAGTTATGCATACCTATTTTCCTATATTTTCAGATTAATTTTCTATGCCTAAATGTGAACTTTATTATGAAAATAATAAGACCCCGCATCTAAACAGAATAGGATCTGGTCTAAAATATTAAATAATATATTTTGAACTTCTCCTCTGATGTGAACTAATTTAAATTTATTTTACCAATTTTGAGAATTATTTCCTAACCTAAAAATGTGTCCCCATAACTAATAAATGTGAACAATCAATAAAACAGATTCATTTCAGCTTAAAATCTACTTTTAACTCATTCTAAAGTTTTCCAAGTGCTAGGAGAGTTTAAATTTGAATTTACAATGTGTTTGTCTCACCCTTTTAAATTTTAAATCATAATCACATAATCAAATTCCTAAATTTAATATCATATAGGGTTAAAAAGGTAAACTCACCTCACCACAGGGTCTATTATATTATTTCATAAATTTCCAGGGGTCTAACTACACATAACAGAGGGGTTTTTCCTAATTTTTATTAAGTCCAGGGGCTAAAACTGATTTTTAATCGAATTTACATGAATTTCTGAAGTTCCAGGGGCTAGATCAGAAGTTTCCGGGGCTAGCTCGTATTTTCCGAGATCCCCAGGGGTAGCGTGTAAGAATCCCGGCCTTTATAATGCGGGGCTGACGTGGACCGTCCGATTTAAAACAGACGGCTCAGATTAGATCGCCGAACCGGTACACGCGGGTTTTAACTCCACCGTGCGATTTAAAATAGACGGCGCATAAGCGGCCACGTCGCTCTGACCGAGCGCGGGCGGCGCTGCCCGGTGGCGCGCGGCGGCGGGAGGCGGCGATCTCGCCGGAAAACTTCGGATCTTCGTGTATTCTTCCTAAAACTGGGATTTCATGGCATAGATCGGTAGAGGGGAGGTCGGGGATCTCACCTCGGGGTTTTTCTTGAGCTCGGAGGTCCTGGAAGGCGGTCGGCGACGAGGTCCAAGATGGAACAGCGGCGATGCTCGTCGGAGCTGTGTCTAGGGTGCAATCTACTGAGTTTTCTGCACCGGCGTGATTCCCCGGAGGCGGTGGAACAAGATCAGCGCGTTAGATCAGAAATCCCGAGCGAAGATCGAGAGAAAATGGCCGGAGAAACTCTGGTTCTCACAGGGAGGAAAAACAGCTGATCGTGGGGGAAAAATGGGGCGATGCCGGCGTATTTATAGACGAGGGAGGGCGGCGGGTTTGTTTAGATCGAGTTTGAGTCGTCTGGGGTCGGGAGTCGGGCTGAGGGACGCGGATTTCCGGGTTAGTTACGATCGCGCGCGCGCGGAAGAGTCCGGCGGTTGGCGCGAGCGGGAGGTCGGGGATGACAAGCGGGCCCCGCGTGTCAGTGAGAGGGAGAGGGGGGGCGTGCGGCTGCGGGCTGGCGTGGGGTGCGTGGGCCGGCTGGTGGGTTTCGGCCCACTGGCCGGGGGGTTTTGTTTTTTCTTTTTCTTTTTCTTTTCAGTTTTGAGTTGAATTTGAATTCCAATTTGAATTTAAATATCTGCACCACATGCAATACGTCCAAAAATTTTTAAATTCCCCTCTTAACAGGTTTTGGGGTGTTACATCATCTCCGCAAAGGGGAAAGGTCCGACCCTGTGGGACACGTATCGCCCACGGAGCTAGCCTCTGCGGAAGAAGCAAAGGCATTTTTCCGCAGGACACGTGTCACCTTCGGAGCTAGTCATCACGGAAATCAAAGGACCAGTCGCACGGGATACATGTCGATCTCGGAGCTCACCTCCGAGAGGTCCGGTTCTATCGAACACGTGTCGCCGCCGGAGCTTATCTCCGGGAGGTCCGTCGCTGCTGGGCACGTGTTAACCTCGGAGCTCGTCTCTGAGGAAAGAAGAGAAGGAAAGACCGGCACTAACACGTGGCACATGTGGAGCTCACCTCCGAAGAGAAGGGAGGTCTCGCTCGATTGACACACGGCACAACCAGAGCTCATCTCTGCGGAGAAGGAGATACCAGGCCCGGAAGGACACGTGGAGTTTCCGGAGCTCATCACCGCGGAGGTAACGAGTTCTGGAGCGGTTTTTACGCGTGAGAATACCGGTACGTAAAGGAAAACCGACCTGAATTCCACGGTGTTACTAAAGATAAGACGTTAGAATCCAACAACGATCTGAATAAGACTCTTATTTGGGACACAATCAGATTAGGACTCTTCTCTTCCCGATTATAAATAGAACCCAGAACCTCTGGCCGAAACCACAAACTTCTTTTTCAACTCCTGAGCCAACGACTTAGAGCCCTAGCCCTATCTCGCCGAGTAAACCATTGCCGAAACCAAGCATGGAAGATCGCTGGAGGAAAGCCAGAAGGGTCTGAGGAGGACCTCAAAAACCGAGAAGAACGTGAGGTAGGACTACTATACCAGCCTACGGCATTGTTGTGTTTTCTTTGCATCTGTTCTTTCGTTCCTTTCGAACAGAGCCTTCTCGTGGACAGATCACTTGATGATCAGGTTGATCTAAAGACAAGATCATCACCACGACCACCTTTGATCCGAACACTTCTATTAATCATAAAATCCATGCAAGCCATACAAGAACACGAACAAACCAATCTAATAAAAACTAATCATAGGATAGCATGCATGTGCATCATTGCATCTAGTTTAAGGTTTGTCCATGATATTAATTGATGTGAATCTTGTATGCACGTGATCCGACCTAGCAGGACAAGCTCAGGGAGCTGTCTACGACGAGCTGCAGCAACAAGGTTTTGAGATCCAAGAACCACCGGAACCGCAAGAACAAGTCAAGTGCTCCTTGACCATATTGATCCTATGTTTTGGGTAAAACTGTTTTGTTTTGCGAAAAGGTGTGTGAGCAGAGTCAAACATGATGGGAGAACCCTTTGATAGGAGTTTACTAGTATTGGTTAAACCACCCTTGTCGCCAGGGACGTTCATGAGTCGGGTATGGTTTTTGCTTTATGCTTCGCTGAGTCCAGGGGAATGGGAAGCGAGATAGATGTGTCTAGCTAACTGCACTCGTAATAATAATGAGAAACTGATGATGTTAACGAACATGGATCGGATGGAGATCTAGACAAGCCTGGGTTTGTGAATGAGGTAGCATGAGATGGTGGTTTACTTGCCGTAGATCTAAGGACCGGTTCATGCATGCACATGCCAGGATAACAGTGCCGCCACAAGGCCAAGTATGGGTGGGCTTAGCTGAGTAATTAGGTAAATTGCTAGAGTGTTATGGACTGTGGAAGGTGCGGGGAATGGGAGTCGAGTGAGGACTGCCCTGGGAACAACATGGCACAAGAGGGGGCCCGTGGGTGGGAGAATTGGAGATTCTAGCCTGCCGGTGAAACCTTAGTGAGTCCATACATCTAGTAACCCCTTTGTAAAGGCTATTTTGTGATCTCTTGGCCATACACCGACGGTTGTGTACTGGTATAATGGAGGTTCTGCAGTCGCCAACGGGTGACGAAATCACAAACTTGTGGGTAAAGATGTGCAAACTCTGCAGAGTCTAAAACTATCATGATAGCCGAGCTTACGGTCACGAGCGCCTTGCTAAATTGCCATGATTAGTTGGGATGGTTATTGGGACGGTTCTTGGTGATGGTTATTGATTATGGTTATGGTTTGGTTTTTGGGACTGTTGAGTCCGGGTGATAAGATGGTTGCATGACTGTTGAGTCATGACAACGAGATTGGTCTCGGTGTGAAACGAAGTTGTTATGAGATAAGATGGTAGAGAATACGAGGAGGTATTCGTGAGAAAGAATGATGTTGGTTAATGTTCGGGTGGAACATGGAAAGTGATGGAGGTATGTTGGTAATTTAATACATGCTTGGATTACACTCATCTAAAGTTAAGTTGCTGTTTTATCATGGTTTTATAAATCTGCTTTTCTGCAAATGAGCCTTTTTATACCTACCTTGTTATGAGCTACATATCATGTGTTTCCCGCACTTGCTGAGTACATCATTGTACTCAAACTTGCATTACCATCTCTTCATCAGCAGCAGGAGAAGACTACTATGAAGACCAAGTGGAGCATTAAGGCGTCTGATCTATTCTCAACCTTGCCTGTGGAAAGAGTAGAGATGGAGCCACTTCTGCTTAGATTTGCTTCCGCATTAGTTAAAATTGCTTCCGCATTAGAATAAAGATTTCCGCTGCATAGAAATAAAGACTTCCGCTGTGAGCATGAGTCGGAGACTCATGAGGCTTTGTAATAAACTCTGTTATTCGTGGTAATATATATATTCTGAATTCAGTTTGTGGATCATATGTGTATGTGTGATGAATATCCTTGGCACATATACGCATTAGTTCTCGGTTCCGTGGTATTCCACAGAATTGAGGGCGTCACAGATCCGATGGTCCAAGGTACAATGGAGCCATCACACCGAAGCTGAAGCCACATGGGAGCGTGAAGAAGACATCAAGGCAGAATTCCCTCATCTATTCTCTACTAATGAATCTCGAGGGCGAGTTTCAATTTAAGGGGGGTAGATTTGTGACACCCTCATTTCTGGTTTCTGCATGTATTCATGTTTCATGTAGAAAAACACTTTTAAAATAAGTTGAAACCGAGAATGAATCAAAGAAGTTAGCAACAAGGAGCAAATTCCAGTGTACAGAGAGCACTGAAGACAACTCCCGTGGCTCGATGGCCACATGGCGTGTTCGGAGCTCATCTCCGCAAATGGGGAGGGATCCACCGCTAAACAGGCTACGTGGCAGGCTCGGGGCTCATCTCCACAAAGGGGGAGAGGTCTGACCCTGTGGGACACGTGTTTCCCCCGGAGCTAGCCTCTGCGGAGAAGCGAGGGCAGTCCCGCAGAACACGTGTGACATTCGGAGCTTACCTCCGATAGGTCCGACACTGCCGAAAACATGTCACCTCTGGAGCTCGCCTCCGGGAGGTCCGACGCTGGCAGACACGTGTCGACCTCGCAGCTCTTCTCTGAGGAAAAGGGAAGTCCGGCGCTAGCTGAGGCTTGACATTCACGGAGCTCACCTCCGAAGAGAGGGAGGTCCGAAATTTACATGTGGCACCCCGGAGCCACCTCCGAAGGGAGGGGGAGGTCCGGAACTGACACGTGGCGTTCGCGGAGCATGCCTCTGTTGAGACGGGAGGTCCCGACCCGTCAGGATACGTGGCGCACGCGGAGCTCACCTCCGAAGAAGAGGGAAGTCTCGCTCGCTTGACACGCGGCACAACCGGAGCTCGTCTCTGCGGAGAGGGGGAGACCAGGCCCCGATGGACACGTGGAGCTTCCGGAGCTTATCACCGCGGAGGTAATGAATTCTGAAGCGGTTTTTGCTTCTGTACGCGTGGAAATACCGGTACGCTGTTAAGATCCAACCACAAATTGAATAGGACTCTTATTCGAAGTCCAATCAGATTAGGACTCTTTCTTCCAAATTATAAATAGAACCCAGAACCTTTGGCCGAAACCACGAACTTCTTTTCCAACTCCTGAGCCGACGACTTAGAGCCCTAGCCCCAAATCGCCGAATAAACCCTTCGCCGGAGTTCAGTCGAGGAAGATCGCCGGAAGAGTGTCCCAACGATCTGTCTGATAGGGGAAGGACCCCGAGACTAAGAAGAACATAAGGTAGGTCTCCAATACTACCTTACGACATCATCGGATTTTCTTTGCATCTGTTCTTCAATTCCTTTCGAACAGAAGCTTTTTTGTGGACAGATCACTTGTTGATCGATTTAATCTAAAGTCAAGATCATCGCTATGTCCACAATTGATCTCTACAACTCTGTTCATCATAAAACCCAAGCAAGCCATGCAAGAACACGTACAAACTAAACTGCATCATAGGATTAACATGCATAAGCATCATTTGCATCTAGTTAAAGTTTGTGCATGATATTGATTGTTGTAAATCTTGTATGTGCGTGATCATGTATAGAAGGACAAGCTTAGGGAGCTACCTACGACGGACTACAACAACAAGATTTTGAGCAACCAGAACAGCCAGAACAAGGCAAGTGCCCCTTGACCATATTGATCCTATGTTTTGGGAAACTGTTTTGTTTTGAGAAAAGGTGTGTGTGCTGAGTCAAACATGATGGGAAACCCTTTTATAGGAGTTTACTAGTTTTGGTTAAACCACCATTGTGGCCAGGTAAGTTTATGAGTCGGTTATGGTTTTTGCTTTTATGCTTTGCTGAGTCCATGGGATTGGGAAGCGAGATAGATGTGTCTAGCTAACTGCACTCGTAATGATAATGAGAAACTGATGTTATCAATGAACATGGATCGGAGGGATATCTAGGCAAGGCTGGGTTTGTGAACGAGGTAGAATGAGAAGGTGGTTTACTTGCAGTAGATCTAAGGACCGGTTCATGCGAGCACATGCCAGGATAACAGTGCCACCACAAGGCCAAGTATGGGTGCGGCTTAGCTGACTAATTAGGTAGGTTGCTAGATTTTTATGGACCGTGGAAGCGCGAGGAATGGGAGTCGAATGAGGACAGCCCTGGGAACTGCATGGCACAAGAGGGGGCCTGTGGGTGGGAGAATTGGAGATTCTAGCCTGCCGGTTGGACCTTAGTGAGTCCATACATCTAGTAGCCCCTTTGTAAAGGCTATTTTGTGATCTGTTGGCCATACACCGACGGTTGTATACTGGTATAATGGAGGTTCTGTAGTCGCCGACGGGTGACGAAATCACAAACTTGTGGGTAAAGTGGTACAAACTCTGCAGAGTCTAAAACTATCATGATAGCCAAGCTTACGGTCATGAGCGCCTGGCCAACTTCAATGATTAGTTCGATGGTTATTTTGGGATGGTTATGGTTATTGGTTATGGTTTTGGATGGTTTGGTTTTCGGGACTGTTGAGTCCGGGTGATAAGATTGGTTGCATTACTGTTGAGTCATGGCAATGAGATTGATCTCGGTGTGAGACGGAATTGTTTATGAAATGAAATGGCAGCGAATACGAGATGGTATTCATGAGATGGTAGCAAATACGAGAAGGTATTCGTGAGGAAGAATGAGGTTGATTAATGTATGGTTGGGACATGGAAGGTAATGAACATAACGGAGGTATGGTTGGTATTGTAGTACATGTTAGGATTACATTCGCTTAAAGATAAGTAGCTGTTTTATCATGGTTTTGATAAATAACTTTGCTTTCTGCAATGAGTCCTTTTATACCTACCTTGTTGAGAGCTACATATCATATTTTCCCACACTTGCTGAGTACATCATTGTACTCAAACTTGCATTATTATTTCATCATCAGCAACAGGAGAAGATTACTATGAAGACCAGGTGGAGCATTAGGCGTGTAATCTGTCCTCAACCTTGCCTGTGGGGATGGAGTAGAGATGGAGCTGCTGCTGCTTAGATTGCTTCCGCATTAGTTAGGAGACTTCCGCTGCTAGAATAAAGACTTCCGCTGTTAGATTGAGACTTCCGCTGTGAGCATGAGTTCAAGACTCATGAGACATTGTAATAAACTATGTTATTCGTGGTCGTATATATTCTGAAATTCAGTTTGTGGATGATGTGCATATGTATGATGAACATCCTGGGCACACATATGCATCAGTTCTCGGTTCCGTGGTTTTCCACAGAATTGAGGGCGTCACACCCACCCCCCGAGCCTCGTGGGAAGTCGATTTACCTCAGAAAATCATCTGATTTCCAAGATACCGAGGCCTCCCAAACCCAGTTTTCCCGAGAGTGCTCCAAAGACTGGTGTTGGTGAAGATCTTCGACCCGTCACACTTTCACCCTTTTAGCCTGTGGAAAACACATTCTGTCTGCACCTTCCTTATGTACTTGGTGATCAAATACTCTGAGGTCGGCTTGAACTGAGTCATCTTTCTTGGTTCATTGAGTTTCCATCTTCCGACCTCAGGGTTCTAAGGCTTGATCATCTTCTTTCGTAGATCACTGGACACGATCACGTTCTTCCCTTTGGTTGTCGATGCTTGATCGGTCATCATGAGGATCTTCTTCCCTTCTAGACTCACCATGTTGACAGCGAAGGGATCTGTGTCTAACTTCATTTGTGGTCCATCACCTAGAGTCAACCGGCCATCGTTCAAAGACGATTCCACCTGTCGATGAAAGAAGTTGCACTCGTTTGTTGAATGAGAAATGGAGTCATGCCACTTACAGTATCTATTGTTCGCCAGCTGCTCGGGTGGTGGCATAACATGGGCATTCTTCAACTTGATGACTTTGTTTTGTAACAGCACGTCGAAAAGCTTGTCACACTTCGTTACTGTGACACCCGGTTCCAAAAATAGAACCAAGTGAATGCATATGTCTGCCCAGGATGTTCATCACACATACACATGTAATCCACAAACTGAATTCAGAATATAACCACGAATAAATAGTGTTTAAGTACTTTATTACAATGACTCAATGTCTCACTCATAAATATCTAACTTATTCTTGCAGCAGAAGTCTCTAAACGACAGCGGAAAGTGACTAAAACAGCAGGCTCGAACTTCAACTCCATAGGCATGTTGACGGTAGTACGCACGCCTAGTACTCCACATGTTCCTCGAAGTACTCTTCTCCTGTTGTTCTTGTATATGTGGGAATGCAAGGTTGAGTACATGTCGTACTCAGCAAGTGCGGGAAAAGTATGACATGTAGCTTACAACAAGGCAGGCAATAAAAAGGCTCATTGCAGCAAGCAAATTTTATTTCATAAACATGGTAAAAACAGAAACTATTTCTAGATAAGTTTCCCAATATAACCAACTAAATCAGCAACATTCTTTCATCATAATTAACCATTTATCAAGTCTCAACCAGCCAATAATCTTTCTCAAGTTCATCTCATACTCATAAATATTCATAGCCATCTCTTTTTCATATAACCGAAACCAAACTCATTTTCAAGACCCAAAACATTCCCAAAACCAATCCCAATGACCATACCACAACCATACCAAATAAGCATCCCAAGTTTTGCCTCTATTCATGGAAGTTGGCCAGATGCTTGTGACCGGAAGCACGGCTATCTTGATAGTGTTACACTCTGCAGAGGTGGCACCACTATACCCAAAAGTTCGTGATTTCGTCATCCGTCGGCGACTAGAAAGAACGTCCATTACACCAGCACACAACCGTCGGTGTATGGCCAAGAGATCACAAAATAGCCTTTACAAAGGGGCTACTAGTATGTACGGACCCACTGAGGTTTCACCGGCAGGCTCAAATCACCATTCCCCCACCCACGGGCCCCCTCTTGTCCCATGCAGTTCCCAGGGCAGTCCCTCTCGACTCCCATTCCCTGGGCCATCCAATGGTCCATAACAAGCTAGCAACACACCTAATTAGTCAGCTAAGCCGCACCCATATTTGGCCTTGTGGTGGCACTGTTTTCCTGGCATGTGCTCGCATGAACCGGTTCTTAGATCTACAGCATGTAAACCACCATCTCATTCAGAAAAATCCACGAACCAAGCTTGCCTAGATCTCCCCAATTTCATGCTCGTTAACATCATCAAGTTATCATCATCAATATCCATATGAGTGCAGTAGCTAACCATGTTTTATTTCAGCTTCCCGTATCCCATAAGTTAAGCGAAGCAAAAAGTAAAAAACGACCATACCCGACTCATCAACTTTCCCGGCGACAACGATGGTTAAAAAAACTAGTAAACTCCTATAAAAGGGTGTCCCATCAAGTTGACTCAAGCATACGAGTTTTTGCAAACAAAACAGTTTCAAAATATGGGATCAATATGGTCAAGGGGCATTTGCCTTGCTCCCGTGGTTCGTGTTGCTCAAGCGTCTCGAAGTCTTGGTGCTGTAGTTCCTCGTAGACGGCCTCTTAAGCTTGTCCTTCTACACACGATCACGCACATACAAAATTTACAGCAATCAATCATCATGCACAAACTTTACTCAAGATGCAATGTGGTAGATGAATGCAAATCCTATAGTGCAGTTTATAAATCCAGTTTATACGTGTTCTTGCATGTTTTAATGGGCTTTTATGGGGTTTTATGATGAACAAGGATGTAGGGATCAAGTGTGTGCTTGATGATGATCTTGACACAAGATCTAGATCAATTCCACCGTAACAAATTGATCAAAACACGATCTGTCCACACGCAAAAGTTTCTGCTCAAAGGGGGCGAAGAAAACGGATGCATAGAAACATCGGCGACGTCGTAAGATGGGTAATGAAGACCTACCTCACTTCCTCCTTGTGGCAGGGCCTTACTCCCTGCAACGGCGGCAGTGGGGAATTTTTATATGTAAAATTATGGTAGGGCAGATCGTCAGGCTTCTTTCCCGGCCACGACGAGGTGTGATGGGGCTCGTCAGCGGGTATCGACTGCGGGGCTCGACGGCAGGGCTCGACGATGGTGCTCGACGGTGGGGCTCGACAACGGGGCTCGACGGCGGTGCTCGTCGGCTGTAACACACTCAAATTCATTACCATGCATTGCATACATTTTTCATGTAGAGGAGCATTGTAAAAGAACTACAAATGGAGAAAGAACTATATGTAACGCCCTCAAAATTTATTTCCATGCATTGCATACATTTTTCATGTAGATAAGCATTATAAAAGAAGTAGAAATGGAGAAAGAACCCTAGAATTGGATAAAGAACTATAGAAATGGAGAAAGAACCATAGAAATGGAAAAAGAACCATTGTAATGGAGAAAGAACCATAGAAATGGAGGAAGGAACCATAGAAATTGAGGAAAAAACACAGAAATGGAGAAGGGAATATAGAAATGGAGAATGGGGCATAGAAATGGAGAAGTGAAATATAGAAATGGAGAATGGGGCATAAAAATGGAGAGGGGAATGTAGAAATGGAGAATGGGACATAGAAATGGAGAGGGGAATGTACAAATGGAACAAGTGACATAGAAATGGTGAGGAATGGGAAAAAGATAGCTGAAATGAGCCATTCCCAAATTTCCCCAAAATTTCCAAATTCTCCAATTCCACAAAAGGGGAATTTTCCCCACATTTGGGGGGAATTTTCCCCAAATTGGCCGCACCAATTAAGGGGGAGACCCCTTGGGCGCAGCCCTTAAGGGGGGAAACCCTATTCCCCACCTTTAGGACTCTTTGGTTAAGTCCCCCACCTCTAGGACTCTTTGATGAAATCCCCCTCCATTAGGACTCTTTGTTTCCACCTTTAGGACTCTTTGGTTTAGTCCCATCTTGCTAGGACTCTTTGTTTCCACCCCTAGAACTCTTTGGTTGAGTCCCATCTTGCTAGGACTCTTTGTTTCCACCCATAGGACTCCTTTTTCCCCCCTTATAAATATAACCCCCACCCCCTGGCCGCACACCTCTCCCTTTTGGTTGTCCCCCCTGCTGCCAAGCCACCTTCCTTGCTACCCAGTCGCCAAGTTCCCCCCTCGCCGGAATTTGGCCGTCGTCGAGCCCCGTCACGCCTTGTCGTCGCTGGAGAAGAAGCCCGATGATCTGTCCTGCCCTAATCTTCCATAGAAAAAAATCCCCACTGCTGCCATTGCTAGGAGAAAGGCCCTGCCACAAGGAGGAAGTGAGGTTGGTCCCCATTACCCATCTTACGACGTCGCCGCTGTTTCTACACATCTGTTTTCTTCGCCCCCTTCCAGCAGAAACTTTTGCGCGTGGAAAGATCGTGTTTTGATCATTTTTTTATGGTGGAATTGATCTAGATCTTGAGTCAAGATCATCACCACATCCACACTTGATCCCTACACCCTTGTTCATCATAAAACCCCATGAAAACCCATTAAAACATGCAAGAACACATACAAACTGGATTAATAAAACTGCACTATAGGATTTGCATTCATCTACCCCATTGCATCTTGAGTAAAGTTTGTGCATGATGATTGATTGCTGTAAATATTGTATGTGTGTGATCGTGAGTAGAAGAACAAGCTCAAGAGGCCATCTAAATCGTGAGTAGAAGAACAAGCTCAAGAGGCCATCTAAGAGGAATTACAGCACCAAGACATTGAGACGCTTGATCAACAAGAACCACGGGAGCAAGACAAGTCCCCCTTGACCATATTGATCCCATGTTTTGAAACTGTTTTGTTTGTGAAAATGTGTACGCTTGAGTCAACTTGATGGGACACCCTTTTATAGGAGTTTACTAGTTTTGTTAACCATCCTTGTCGCCGGGAAAGTTTATGAGTCGGGTATGGTCATTTTTCCTTTTTGCTTCGCTTAGTCTACGGGATAAGGGAAGCTGAAATAAAAAATGGTTAGATACTGCACTCATATGAATAATGATGATGAGAACTTGATGATGTTAGTGAGCATGGAATGGGAGATCTAGGCAAGATTGGTTCGTGGACGTTGCTGAATGAGATGGTGGTTTACTTGCCGTAGATCTAAGGACCGGTTCATGCCAGCACATGCCAGGAAAATAGTGCCACCACAAGGCCAAATATGGGTGCGGCTTAGCTGACTAATTAGGTGTGTTGTTAGCTTGTTATGGACCATGGATGGCGCGGGGAATGGGAGTCGAGGAGGACTGCCCTGGTAACTGCATGGCACAAGAGGGGACCCATGGATGGGAGAATGGTGATTCGAGCCTGCCGGTGAAACCTCAGTGGGTCCGTACATCTAGTAGCCCCTTTGTAAAGGCTATTTTGTGATCTCTTGGCCATACACTTATGGGTAAAGTGGTGCCACCTCTGCAGAGTGTAAAACTATCATGATAGCCATGCTTCCGGTCACAAGCACCTGGCCAACTCACTTGATTAGAGGTAAATTTGGGATGTTTATTTGGTATGGTTATGGTATGGTCATTGGGATTGGTTTCGGGACTGTTTTGAGTCATGACAATGAGTTTGGTTGTGGTTATATGAATATGAGATGGTTATGAACATTTATTAGCATGAGATGAACTTGAGAAAGATTAATGGCTGGATGAGACTTGATAAATGGTGAATTATGATGAGAGAACATTGCTGAACTACTTGATTATGATGTGAAAAATTTCACCTGGGCTTTGCTGCTGTTTTTACCATGTTTGTGAAATAAAATTTGCTTGCTGCAATGAGCCTTTTTATTGCCTACCCTGTTGTAAGCTACATGTCATACTTTTCCCGCACTTGCTGAGTACGACATGTACTCACCCTTGCATTACCACATATACATCAGCTACAGGAGATGAGTACTTCGAGGACCATGTGGAGTACTAGGCTTGCGAACTACCGCGAACATGCCTGTGGAGTTGGAGTTGAAGCCTGCTGTTTAGTTATTTCCACTGTCGTTTAGAGACTTCCGCTGCAAGAATAAGTTAGATATTTATGAGTGAGACATTGAGTCATTGTAATAAAGTACTTAACACTATTTATTCATTGTTATATTCTGAATTCAGTTTGTGGATTGCATGTGTATGTGTGATGAACATCCTGGGCACACATATGCATTCACTTGGTTCTATTTTTGGAACTGGGTGTCACAGATTGGCATCAGAACCATGTTGACCGTAGGACCCAAGCCTAGGTAGAATGGACACTCTAAAACACATAGGCACACCCCTCTAAACTGCTATTTTCAAAAATTGCTTGCTGCTGCTCTTTACTTGTCAATTCAGCCACCGCATAGTGCTATTTTCAGCCCCTCTTTTTCTCTTCTTCTGGATAGCAACACATTTGCTTTCTTGCTTCATATCTTCTGAAGTTTTGGAGTATTTTCTTCTTCTCAAAAATATTATCATGTATTATTGATTCCTACACCCTTGTTCATCATAAAACCCCATGAAAACCCATTAAAGCATGCAAGAACACATACAAAATGGATTAATAAAACTGCACTATAGGATTTGCATTAATCTACCCCATTGCATCTTGAGTAAAGTTTGTGCATGATGATTGATTGCTGTAAATATTGTATGTGCTTGATCGTGAGTAGAAGAACAAGGTCAAGAGGCCATCTACGAGGAATTACAGCACCAAGACTTCGAGACGCTTCATCAACAAGAACCATGGGAGCGAGGCAAGTGCCCCTTGACCATATTGATCCCATGTTTTGAAACTGTTTTGTTTGCAAAAACGTGTACGCCTGAGTCAACTTCATGGGACACCCTTTTATAGGAGTTTACTAGTTTTGTTAACCATCCTTGTCGCCTGGAAGTTAATGAGTTGGGTATGGTCGTTTTTACTTTTTGCTTCGCTTAATCTACGGGATACGGGAAGCTGAAATAAAACATGGTTAGCTACTGCACTCATATGAATAATTATGATAAGAACTTGATGATGCAAATGAGCATGGAATCCGGGAGATCTAGGCAAGATTGGTTCGTGGATGTTGCTGAATTAGATGGTGGTTTACATGCCGTAGATCTAAGGACCGGTTCATGCCAGCACATGCCAGAAAAACAGTGCCACCACAAGGCCAAATATGGGTGTGGCTTAGCTTACTAATTAGGTGTGTTGCTAGCTTGTTATGGACCGTGGATGGCGCAGGGAATGGGAGTCGAGGAGGACTGCCCTGGTAACTGCACGGCACAAAAGGGGGCCCGTGGGTGGGAGAATGGTGATTCAAGCCTGCCGGTGAAACCTCAGTGGGTCCGTACATCTAGTAGCCCCTTTGTATAGGCTATTTTGTGATCTCTTGGCCATACACCGATGGTTGTGTACTGGTATAATGGAGGTTTTGCAGTCGCCGCCGGGTGACGAAATCATGAACTTGTGGGTAAAGTGGTGCCACCTCTGCAGAGTGTAAATCTATCATGATAGCCGTGCTTCCGGTCACAAGCACCTGGCCAACTCACATGATTAGAGGCAAATTTGGGATGTTTATTTGGTATGGTTATGGTATGGTCATTGGGATTGGTTCCGGGACTATTTTGAGTCATGACAATGAGTTTGGTTGTGGTTATATGAATATGAGATGGTTATGAATATTTATGAGCATGAGATGAACATGGGAAAGATTAATGGCTGCATGAGACTTGATAAATGGTGAATTACGATGAGAGAGCGTTGCTGAACTGCTTGATTATGATGGGAAAATTTTCACCTAGACTTAGCTGCTGTTTTTACCATGTTTGTGAAATAAAATTTGCTTGCTACAATGAGCCTTTTTTTTGCCTACCTTGTTGTAAGCTACATGTCATACTTTTCCCGCACTTGCTGAGTACGACATGTACTCACCCTTGCATTACCACATATACATCAGCTACAGGAGATGAGTACTTCGAGGACCATGTGGAGTACTAGGCGTGCAAACTACCGTCAACATGCCTGTGGAGTTGGAGTTGAAGCCTGCTGTTTAGTTATTTCCGCTGTGGTTTAGAGACTTCCGCTGCAAGAATAAGTTAGATATTCATGAGTGAGACATTGAGTTATTGTAATAAAGTACATAACACTATTTATTCGTGTAAAGGTCCCAAAATGTGAATACAAAGAAACTCATGTTTGCACAAAGTTGGTTTCATACGTATGAAAAATGGGACTCGTTTAAACTTTTTCACATGTGATAATACACATAGGAGCTCTCTTCACACAAGTTCAAATATTTATTTGAAGACATGGAACCAAAAAGGGGTTTGAAACCAAGGTGGGAAGTTCCCATATGTGTGAAAAAGCTAAAATCAGA
The DNA here is from genome assembly GCA_030760725.1 of Neostapfia colusana. NCBI lineage: Eukaryota > Viridiplantae > Streptophyta > Magnoliopsida > Poales > Poaceae > Neostapfia > Neostapfia colusana. The sequence continues at coordinate 92,146,896 of JASWHV010000007.1, read as the reverse complement.
TTTTAGAACAAATTTGTTCAACTCAAAAATTCAAGTGAAAGTAACACAATGATTTTCAAACTGTTGTGTTAAAAATCTCATTTGCAGCAGCCAAATCAAAGATCAGATTTTATATTTGAATTCCTTAGGTCCAAATTAGGAAGTAGGCAAAGTCTCATAAATTTTTGAAGATATTTGCTACACATTTTTCCAAATAGACCTAAATGTATAATGAATTCAAATACATATTTGAATTGGATGAATCGTGCCCAATTATCCAAAGGCAAATCAGTTATCAACTCCACACAATTGGACTTCATCATTGGCTAAATTTTGGGAGATATTTTAGAGAGGGAGAAGAAGAGGCTGGGACCCACATGTCATTGACGAAATTTGGTGTGCAAAAGATCTCCATTTGGCAGTGCCCGGTCTCTGTTTTTCCTTCTCCACTCGAAGCAACCGAGCCACCGAGACAAAACTCAGGATTCTCGCCGTGCGGCACAGGAGCAAGCCGGATACACCTCCTCCTTGCGATCTTTGCGCTGGCGAGCTGCTTCCCTCTTCTTATCACCTCAGCCCTGTTCCGTTGCCACAACCCCGAGAAACTGCTCTGTTTTCTTCTTCTCTCGCGCCCCTGAACAGATCCACCGCCGCCCCCTTCATTTGATCGGCAGCCGGCTCTAGAGAACACAAACAGAGGCTAATGAGTAGCGAAATGGCACCAGGGCCTCACCATCTCCCTCCTCGACGCGCCACAGCCCGGTGTTTGGCCTCCCTACCCCGGGAACGCCATGTCCGCACGGCGGCCGAACGAGAACCGACAAGAGAACGCACGTGGACAGCGCTGCAGAGGGCCTGTCATGCCTGAGCAAGGGCATCCTCAGACGCGCTATGTCCCTGTGGTGCTCGCCTCCGAAGCTCAATACATGCCGTGGACGACCGAGAGCGAATTCGGGAATTTTCCTCCGGCGGGCACGAACCGACCTTCGGGCACAGTAACCTCAAATTCGACCACTATTCTCGTTCTTAGGTCGCCAAGTCTTGCACACAGGACTGCAAGTAGTCGGCGATCATTTTCTCTTCACAACACTAGCTGAGAAACACACGTAGACCGCATAAATTCTAGGTTTTCCGAGCTCAAACGTGGAGGAGGTCTCGGGTGCACAGTGAGACACCATTAGCCGCCGGTCCTGAGCAGTTTTGAGGTTAGGTCGAGCATCCTCATTGTTCACTGGTGCTGTAGCACCGTTTCACCAAGCTTTTGGCGGGCTAGGATAGCTGGCCGACGATACCGAAGGTGAGCCTAGCCACCGCACCGTCGCCGGCTGGGTTAGAGCCACCCCCGGTCGGGGAAAGTTGTTCCATCGTGCTCAGCGTGTGGTTTTAGGCCCTAACGCTGAGGAAGAGCTCGGGGGATGACCGGGAGACCAGTTCCCAGCGAACTCCGGCGACATAGCGGCCCATGCGCGCGAGAGGTTGAAGAAGGGAGCCGGGCCCCAGCAGACAGTGAGAGAAATTAAAATCCCGATCCTCTGTGGCTATCGGATCCAGTGTGACAGTGTGGCTGGGACTGTGTAGCCCGTGTGGCTTTGTTTCGGAGGGTGACACGTGGCCCGGGCCCAGTGGCAGACATTTAAACATTTTAGGAAGTCCAGATTTCAGTTCAAACTTTAAACCACCACAACTTTGTGTAGGAATATCCAAAAATTGTCAAATAAATAATGTTGGATTCCTCTCAGAGAGTAGTATCCAAAGGTGCAGCCCAATATTTATGAAAATCCCTGGATTTGGCTAATTAATTCATATAAGGAAAATCTTGTAGGAATTTTTCCAGGAGTTCTTTGTATTGGAAAATTCCCAAATTTGGGCAGAACATTCTTCCAAAAAATATTTGAACTCCAGAAAAAATTTCAGAGGCATTGGAACTCATTTGCTTGTCCAGAATGTGGTGTTAATTCCTTATGTCTCTGAAAATTCGAAAAAATGAAAGAATCATTTTCAGTTTCTCACTAATCCTTGTTAAGGTCAAATCTTGGTGTAATAAGCTCCAAATTTAGTGATTCCAATTGGTTTGGATTCATATTGAATAGCTCTATCCAAATATGCAACTTTCAATTTTTATGAACCTCATTATTTAATTCTGGAAAATTCTTTGAATCTTTTCAGCAAAAGAATTTTTGAGGAAGTTTCGTTCATCCAAAAATGCTCAAATTTTGCCAGAATATTATTTAGGATGTTAGTGAACTCCTGTAAAATTTCAGCTCATTTGGAGTTGATTTTATTAGGGGAATTCAGATTTGAAGTTGCTGTGTTCAATTGGATACATAATCATTTTCAGAGAATTTCCAAACCTTGGAAATTCAGTTCTGGGTAATTCTTAGCTCCAAAAATCCTAGGAAAATTCATGCAAGTCTAAGAACTATAATTGAAATTGTAGTTCACTTAGTTTGCCATGAACATATGAGTTATGTAACACCCCAAAAATCTGTTAAGAATGGAATTTAAAAATTTTTGGACGTATTGCATGTGGTGCAGAAATTCAAATTCAAATTGGAATTTAAATTCAAACCAAAACAGAAAAGAAATGGAAAAAGAAAAAGAAAAACCCCACCGGCCAGTGGGCCGAAACCCAACAGCCGGCCCACTCTCCCCACGCCAGCCCCGAACCCGCGCCCCTCTCTTCCTCTCACTGACACGCGGGGCCCGCATGTCATCCCCCACCTCCCGCGCGCTCGGCCGACCCCGGGACTCTGCTCTCCCCCGAATCCAAACAACCTCCTAAAAACCGCGCCAGCAGCCCGATCTTTGGCCCCGGACGCTGCTATTTAACCAAGTCGATCCTCCACCGCCTCCCCTCGTGAAATTCCAGCACAGAAACTCGCCGAATTCCCCAGCGCACTCCAATTTTCTCTCCGCTGAGAACCGAAACTCCGATCACCGTTTTCTCTCGATCCTTGCTCGGGTTTTCTGATCTAACGCGCGGATCATGCAGGTGCAGAAAACTCGGTGTTTTGCTCCCTAGACGCAGCTCTGGCGAGCACCACCGCTATTTCATCTCGGACCTCCCCGCCGACCGTCTTCCAGGATCTCCGAGCTCAAGAAAAACCCCGAGGTGAGATCCCCGACCTCCCCTCTACCGTTCTATGCCATGAAATCTAAGTTTTAGGAGGTATAGACGTAAATCCGAAGATCCCCGGCGAGATCGCCACCTTCCGCCGCCGCGCACCGCCGGGCAGTGCCGCCCGCGCACGGCCAGGGCGACGTGGCCCCCTGAGGCCCGTCCATTTTAAATCGTGTGGTTCCTATTAGGTCTAACCGTACCGCTTCGCGTTATAATCTCAGCCGTCTATTTTAAATCGGACGGTCCACATCAGCCCCGCGTTATAAAGGCCGGGATTCTTACGCGCTACCACCTGGGGATTTCGGAAAATACGAGCTAGCCCCGGAAACTTCTGATCTAGCCCTGGAAACTTCTGATCTAGCCCCTGGAACTTCAGAAATTCGTGTAAATTCATTTAAAAATCAGTTTTAGCCCCTGGACTTAAGAAAAAAATTGCAAAACCCCTCTGTTATGTGTAGTTAGACCCTGGAAATTTGTAAAATAATAAATTAGACCCTGTAGTAGGGTGGATTTACTTTTTTTTTTGACCCTATATGGTATTAAATTCAGAAATTTGAATATGTGACTAGGATTTAAATTTAAAAGGTAAGGCAAACACATGTACAAATTCAAATTTAAACTCTCCTAGCACTTGGAAAACTTTAGAATGAGTTAAAAATAGATTTTTGGTTGAAATGAATCTGTCTAATTGTTGTTCATATTTATTAGTTCTAGAAATACCTTTTTAGGCTAGGAAATAATTCTGAAAACTGATAAAATAAATTTAAATTAGCTCACATCAGAGGAGAAGTTTAAAAATATATTATTTAATATTTTAGATCAGAACCTATTCTGTTTAGAAGATATGTCCTACTATTTAATATTAAAACTCACTTTTAGGCATAGAAGATAAATCTGAAAAATATAGGAAATGCATAATTAGAAAATGATAAATGAAGTCTCCAAATTCAAAAACTTCAGTTTAGGATTTGGTAGAAGATCTGAAAACCTATTTGGAATAGGAAAATACCTTTTATACAAACTTTGTGGCTAAGAAGTGTAATAATTGAATATAAAGAATTTGTTCAAATTGGAACTTCATATATAGTGTGCAAATAGAAATCTGAACATAGAAGTTAGAAATAATATACATATGTTTAAAGGTGAATGTAGGCCAAAAACCAACACATGTAGAGTAACCACAACATTTAGAAATGTGAATGACTTTCATAGGTATGTATGTGTGGTTTGTATAAAGTGAAAATGTGAACAATGTCTTATGGATTGTTGTTTTCTTTTCCTATGTTTGTTGGCTTGAGTAGAACCTGCCCCAGAGCAAGTTCTCTCCTTCCAAGACCAAGACTTTCCATTCCCAGAGCAGCAGGAAGAAGGCAAGTGTCCTTGACCACTTTGATTCTATGCTAGGATGTGTAGATAGAATTATTTGCATTGTCAATTGAAATATGAAACCCATGCTAGGAAGTCTCCCTAGAATTGCATTACCTTGTTTCCTTGTAGCTTGGGTTGGGATTTATTTTATCATGTCATTTATTATTATGCTTATGATTAGCCATGCTTAGAATGGGGTAATTGGAATATGAGATCATCAATTTATTTACCTTACTCTTGAATGAGATATTATGAGTTATGTAGAGGTAGGGATCGAGGCAAGTTGGGTGATTTGGTTGGTGCTGGGTGCACGAGACTCGGGTTTGTGTTTAGTACTTGCCTGGATCCTAAGGACCGGTTCATGGAGCATGTAACCTGGCTTTACCGTGCCAACCACATGTTGAGATGGGGCAGCTTGGCCAATTAATTAGGGGTATCCCCGGCGTAGTATGGGTGTGTTGGATGGTGTGGGGAGTAGGTGTCAGCTGGACTACCATATGAACCGCAAGGCTCAAGAGGGGGCCACTGCAGCGGGGTTGGAGCCTCTTTTATGCTGTTAGGGGTGAAACCTCAGTGGGCCCATGCTCGTCGGGAATCCCTTTGTAAAGGCTTTGTAGTGATCTCCTGGCTACACACCTGGGAAGTGTGAATGTGGTTCGTGGCCACTGGCATAATGGAGGTTCTTTTAGTCCACCCTGCAACGGGGGATGAAATCACTACATGTGGGTACAGTGGTGCAAACTCTGCAGAGTCAAAACTGTCATGACAGCCGAGCTCACGGTCAAGAGCGGCTTGGACTTATTCAAGATTAGAGGATGATGACTTTGGAAGTTGTGGATGTTAAGCGGGGAGCTTAACATTGGAAATGATGTTACGGTTATTTGATTATGATGATGGGTCGGGAGATTGGGACCATTTAACCTATGTAGTAATGTAGGTGCTTAATAAGCTAAGGTGATAGGTACTAATTGCGTAGTGCTTTAACTATGAGTTCAACCTCTCCTTGCTCTAGCCATGCATGACATAACTTTCCCACACTTGCTGAGTACCAACGGTACTCAAACTTGCATATTTGTTGGTTTAAATTGCTGCTCAGGTCAAGGGGATGATGTGGTGTTCAATGACCAAGACTTCAGACCCGAAGAAGGATTCTAGGTTCATGGAGTCCCCCGGGCAACGCCTGTGACGGAGCCCACAAGAATAATATTCCGCTGCTGTTTTGTTTACATATTATGAACTTATTATCGTCCATCGAGACGCATGCTATATAAGACTTATTTATATTCGACACCTGGCTTGTAATAAATGATGCTTCACTATTTGTCATCACATGTATGAGAAACTGATCCTGGCATACATGTGATATTCACTCGGTTGTTCTTCGGAGAAACCGGGTGTGACAAGTTACTTCAGAATTTATTCCTTTTTGCTGAATTAATAAGAGAATTGTTCTGAACAAACCACTAAATGAAAAGTGCTAATTTTTGGTCCAGATGACTTTATTGTGAAAAGGAACTCACATGAAAATTTTCAGCTCCATTGGAGCTCTGGATCACCCCTGTTCTGTTTAACCTTTTAAGGTGATCAACATAGAAGAGGTGGAAGACACTTAACACTTAATAATGTTGCCTAACCCAAACCTAAACCATTAGCACCAGTGTCATTTTAAATTCTTAAACAAAGTTCCAGTTTTAAATTTGGCATTAGAACTTGTTAGGAAAATCTTTACAATTAAATCCATATACATATTCATAACGTGTAGCATCTACGTGAAGAATTTGAAGCAATTTGAGTGGAGATCAAAGAAGGAGGGAAGCAAGTGATGAAGCCTCAAGTGGTCTTCACTAACTGAATTATATACATTAGTCCCCTGCAAAACAAAGGCAAGCCCCGGTTTGCATCAAAACTTACATGTTTTTATTTGTATTCACTTTATGTTGTCTAGCATTTTCTTTATTGCATTAGGTCTAGATGGTATGAAACTCCAAATGCATGACCCAGAAAACCCTGGAGTATAATGTAGAGTAGGTAATCAATTGATTCTAACTGCTGATCTCAAGTTAACAAAAGTGGATTAAAGGAGGCATAACTCGATAGGCAGTTTCCTACTCGTGAACCGGGATTAAGGGGGATCAATCGGAAGAGTTGGGAATTGATCCTCATAGTTGGGAATGGAGACCGGGCAGTGGATGGAAGGCTCAAGGACGTGGTCCTGTGAACCTAGTCTATGTCTGAGTCAATTAAGGCCCGTTCTCGTGTGCGGCCACGCTGGACAAGTTTGAGATGTATATGAATACTGGCTATATGGGACCCAAGAAACCGATGTAACATGTTAACCTGGGTGTCAAGGCATACCTCACCGTATGATGCAGATGCTAAAAGGATAGAGAAGTCGGCTCTACGAGGGTTTGCCATAGTGAGACTTAATCCCAGTCGGTGGGACCGGTTTGACATTTGGGTGTTGTGTGAAAGGTTGCCACATACGACGTCAGTGATGGTTGCTGTGTGCAACGTCGAGTACGGGCGCACGTGTCGTGTCAGCCGGGTGTTTTTGATTGCAATCACCGTTGCTCGTGGTAGTGAGCATACATGTACACTGAGTCGTGACGTAGTAATAAACTGGGAAAAGTTAATAATGCTTCGTGAGTAATCCTCATAATGGAGATGAGGGAATGATCAACAGCTTCACTAAATTTATTTTCCACCTTGGGCTAGTAGCGTCGAGGCAAAGAGTTTCTTGTTTGATTGTGGAGTCTTGACGTTAATGGCGCAAGGTCTCTATGTGTCTAGGGTAGCTCACAAAAGTTTCTTTCACCTGAGACAAGTGACATCGAGATGAAGCGTTTCTTGTTTGATTGTGGAGTCTCGATGTAAATTGTGTGAGGGCTATAAAAGTTGCTTAAAACTTGAAGTAAGGATTCTCCTTTAGCTCAAGATCATCTTTTGTGCAAACTTCTAAATTCAGCCCTCTATGTTCAGCATGTAGAGTTTCATGACTAAGGTGACGGTTAAGTCTTGCTGAGCATCGTGCTCACAGATACTGCATGAGTTGTTTTGCAGGTAATAACACCTCGCTGATATGTACGGGTGTCCAATGAGACTCGGAACGCTCTGAGTGGTGAACTCATGGCAACCCTGCCGCTGCTATTGTGATCGTGTTGCTAGTGAGAAGGGTCCGTGGGCTGGACATCTCCTCTGTTGCTTAGCATAGATATGAGGCGTGAGTTGTATGAGTCTTCCGCTGCAGATTATTTTGAGAAGTATTTGTAAAATTCAAACTTTGTAAGCTTCTGCTTGATTTATGTAATATGGTACTTTCTTATGTGTGCTGTTGGGTGCCGCATCCACGACACCACCCAATGCGATTCTCGGGCAAGTGGCACGGCCCCGTGATCGGGTCCGGGCCCTCACAGCGTGGTATCAGAGCCACATTGGTAATAGCGCTTGGAATAAGGATTGTATTACGACAAAAACTTAGGATACGGTGAGGAACGGTATTAGGCCCACATAAGGACTATAGTAGTATAGTTACTTAAAGTGGCAGGACTAACATACTTGTTGTAATTCTGAATTTTGATTATGTAACGACGCACCTACGCTAAGGTAAGCATGGTAAGGAATGCCACCGAAAGCGGTTCAATTTCGGTTAGCTCCCCTGACGAGGAAAGTGGTTCAGGGATAGGTCTCACAGCTTGGTGTAAGACGTCAATATGAAACTCTTGGACTCTTCATGTTCCTGAGTTCATATGAAACGATCCCTAGCGTGCATTAGGAAAGAAAGTGGAGGTCCCATCGTGTGGTCAGTAACGCGATAGTGTGTTCTTCTAGAAATAGCCTAGGAGGACATACGCAGCGCTTGCCATCGGCGTGCCCTGCAGGGCAGTAGGTGCTATCTGTTGGGTTGATAAAATTCCCAACCGTGACGACCCGTTCGAGCTCTACTCAGGTTCCCCATCGTGTGGTGTAAAAACACGACCATGTACCTTGAGACGTGACTTGACTCAGGGACGGCCCGTATGGAAATGATACAGGGCGTATGTTTTTAGTATGATATGGAACTGCCTGAAATGAGAAAACCTATGTGTGCATCATCATTAAGTGTTCTTCTGCAGGTTCTAACCATGTACGTATCCCGTGTAGTACACATGTGCGAGAGACCGTTTAGTGACACAATTGAGACGTTATACCGGTATAATCCGGGTAGGATTTTTTTTGGTGAGGCTACGTAGTACCGACATTGTTCTTACGGTGCATCGAAACCGTACTACACTTAATAATCCTCTTCCCTATGAAGAAATGATTCATGAGCTAACTCTCAACTAAAAATGGAAGTTTTAAACAAATATTAGTTAGTGAACTCTTACTTTGAGCTAAGACTCAAATAAGAGAATGTCTAGGTTTCAATGATTTCAAAAACAGAGTGCTCTGTTTCTGGCAGGAAGTGTTGCTGAACTTTAACAGAGCATAACTCTGAGCAGATTTAACCAATTAAGGTGTATGATACAGTTATGGAAATATTTTCAAGTGCTCTACAACTTATTTGTAGACCTCAAGAGCAAAATCACACGTTAAGATGGTGAAAAGTCCAGTTGAAGGCAGACTGTTCAGAACCAGGACAGCAACAAAACCTCTCTGGACCTTTCTGTTTTTAAGCCATAACTTTCTGTACAAAAATACTTAAGGAGCCTATGCTACATAATCTAAAGGTTATGAAATTTGCAAAATTGTTATAGTTCAAAGTTTGTTCAGATTGTTATTGTATTTACATATACAACTGTGATAAAATCAGCCACATACAAAGGAGATGCTGGCAAATTTTGTCCAGGAATTCTGTCAACATTGAGCAATCATAACTTCTGATCCAGAAATGATCTGGAGGCATAGGAGTACTCTTTGGAAATATATTGAAGTTAACTTTAACTTTGGTATATAACTTGAGTTATGAAAATGCTTCTAAATGGATCAAAAGCTGGGTTAGGACAGACGGGTCTGTTCTGCACAGCAAAGAGGGCTAGTTAGGCCTACCACATGGAAGTGACTAAACCCGAGGTTATTCTGGTGAAATGTGAATACCGATGTGTTTCTGATGAGTTACCGAGCAGACCGCCCAAAAGGGACGTCAAGTTCGAGATTGAACTGGCGCCGGAAACAACACCGATTTCACGGAGGCCATACAATATGGCACCAATGAACTAGCGGAGTTGAAGGAGCAACTAAGTGGACCCATGAGCAAATTTGTTATACGACCAAGCTCATGACCTTGGGGTTGCTCTGCGCTGTGTAGTGGGAATAAGGATGAAACACTACGGCTTAGTGTTGATTTTCGTCCGCTTAACATTGTGACAATCAAGAACAAGTACCCGTTACCACAGATCGACAAATTGTTTAATCAGTAGGTCAAAGCAAAGATCTTTTCCAAGATGGACTTAAGATTAGGGTACCATCAGATTGAGATAAGGGCTGAGGCTACTCTGAAGACAGTTTTTCGACGAGGTACGGAGTTTATGAGTACCTTTCCATGTTCCTTGGCCTTACCAACGCTTCAGCTCGGTTCATGTACTTGATGAACTCGGTATTCATGCCGTAGCTGGACATGGTTGTCATGGTCTTCATCGACGACCTACTGGTATATTCCAAGTCGGAGGAAGCGCACGAGAAGCACCTGCGTATAGTCTTGCAACGGCTGCGGGATCACAAGCTATACGTGAAATTCAGTGAGTGCGAATTCTAGATATTACAAGTACTTTGTCTCGGGCAAATCATCTCAGTGAAGGGCATCGCTGTAGACCCAAGTAATATTGCACAAGTGCTGCATTGAAAGTCCACGCGGTCTATTAACGAGGAACGGAAAATTCCTCTGGCTCACGGGATATTATCGGAGGTTCGTTCTGAACTTCTCGAAGATTGCCAAGCCTATGACATAGCTGCTGAAGGAGTCTACCAAATAAGTTTGGAGTCCAGCATGTAAAGCAGCGATCAATGCATTATTGAAGCACCTAACATCAGCACCGGTTTTGGCGCAGCCAGACACAACAAGACCGTTCGTTGTGTACTATGATGCATCCGGCTTTAGGCTAGGATGTGTGCTGATGCAAGACTGAAGGGTGGTCGTGTATGGATCACGGCAACTCGGGAATCATGAGCCACATTATCCGACTCATGACTTAGATCTCGCTGCCGTGGTACTAGCACTCAAAATGTGGAGGCACTACCAACTCGGTAACCTCGTGCATTTATATATCAACCACGAGCGCCTCAAGTACATATTCACTAAGAAGTAGTGTAACATGAGGAAGCAAAGATGGTTGGAGTTGATAAAGGATTACAAAATAGAGATCCATTATGAGCCCGGCAAGGTTAATGTGGGCGAATGCGGGAGTTGCAAGTCACACGTTCGTAATCCAACCATCACCCCGTTGGAAGAGAGAGAGCCACCATTACGTATGGTTGACCCTAGAGCTGTCTAAAATTTAGCTTTTATCCCCAACATCCGTGAAGAAAGAAGGGCAGCCCAGAAACATGACAAGGGCATGTCACATTTGCGGAGATGTATAGACAGTGGGGAACAAAAACATTTCCGGAAAGACGGAGACGGTGTCCTGTGGTTTAAGGACAGAATCGTCGTACCCCGTAACCCGGAGTTGAGGAAGAGAAATTTTTGACGAGGTTCACTTATCAAAGTTCCTATTCATCTTGATTCATTTGTCCATTCCATTGGAAAGATGGCTCTGTTGCATACCGGCAGGAATTACCAGCGATATTCACCGGTGTGTACGACATCTTCCACATTTCTCAGCTGAAGTAGTTCCTCAAGTGTTCAACCACCATTCAGCTGGGAAATATTGAGGAACTGAAGTCGGATCTCACGGATCAGGAGGACCAATTCAGGTCGTCGACATAAAGGACCGAACCACATGCGACAGTACGTTGTGGTTCTATAAAGTTTTATGGAGTGATCACTCCAAGGTTGAAGCGACATGGGAGAGCGAATGATTTCTTCGCACCAATTATCCTGACTTTAGACGTCGCACGTTAGTTATTTTTCCACCATCCTCCCTCTCATTTTACCCTGTAATCTCAGGACGAGATTCTTTTAAGGGGGGAGGAATGTAAAGGTCCCAAAATATGAATACAAAGAAACTCATGCTTGCACAAAGTTTGTTTCATATGTATGAAAAATGGGACTCGTTTAAACTTTTTCACATGTGATAATACACATGGGAGCTCTCTTCACACAAGTTCAAATATTTATTTGAAAATTTGGAACCAAAAAGGAGTTTGAAACCAAGGTGGGAAGTTCCCATATGTGTGAGAAAGCTAAAATCAGATTTTGGAACAAATTTGTTCAACTCAAAAATTCAAATGAAAGTAACACAATGATTTTCAAACTGTTGTGTTAAAAATCTCATTTGAAGCAGCCAAATCAAAGATCAGATTTCATATTTGAATTCCTTAGGTCTAAATTAGGGGGTAGGCAAAGTCTCATAAAGTTTTGAAGATATTTTCTACCCATTTTTCCAAATAGACCTAAATGTACAATGAATTCAAATACATATTTGAATTTTTACAAATTGTGCCCAATTATCCAAAGGCAAATCAGTTTTCAACTCCACACAATTGGAGTTCATCATTTGCCATATTTTGGGAGATATTTTGGAGAGGGAGAAGAAGAGGCTGGGACCCACATGTCATTGAGGAAATTTGGTGTGCAAAAGATCTCCATTTGGCAGTGCCCGGTCTCTGTTTTTCCTTCTCCACTCGAAGCAACCGAGCCTCCGAGACAAAACTCAGGATTCTCGCTGTGCGACAAGGGGCAAGCCGGAGACACCTCCTCCTTGCGATCCTTGCGCTGGCGAGCTGCTTCCCTCTTCTTATCACCTCAGCCATGTTCCCTCGCCACAACCCCAAGAAACCGCTCTGTTTTCTTCTTCTCTTGCACCCCTGAAAAGAGCCACCACCGCCACCTTCATTTGATCGGCAGACAGCTCTAGCGAACACGAACAGAAGCTAATGAGTAGCCAAATGGCACCAGGGCCTCACCCTCTCCCTCCTCGACGTGCCACCGCCCGGTGTTTGGCCTCCCTACCCTGGGAACGCCATGTCTGCACGGTTGCCGAACGAGAACAGATGAAGAGGTCGCACGTGGACAGCAATGCACAGGTCCTGTCATGCCCGAGCAACAGCATCCTCGGATGCGCTAGGTCCCTGTGGTGCTCACCTCCGAAGCTCAAGACATGCCGTGGACGACCAAGAGTGAATTCGGGAATTTTCCTCCGGCGGGCACGAACTGATCTTCCGGCATGGTAACCTCAAATTCAACCTCTATTCTCGTTCTTACGCCGCCAAGTATTGCACACAGGACCGCAAGTAGTCGGCAATCATTTGCTTTTCATAACACTAGCTGGGAAACACACGTAGACCGCACAAATTCTAGGTTTTCCGAGCTCAAACGTGGAGGAGGTCCCGGGTGCACGGTGAGACACCATTAGCCGCCGGTCCCGAGCAGTTTTGAGGTTAGGTCGAGCATCCTCATTGTTCACTGGTGCTGTAGCACTGTTTGACCAAGATTTTGGCGGGCTAGGATGGCTGGCCGACGCTACCGAAGGTTAGCCGAGCCGCCGCACCGTCGCAGGCTGGGTTAGAGCCACCCCCAGTCAGGGAAAGTTGTTCCATCATGTTCAGCGTGTGGTGTTAGGCTCTAGCAGCGAGTAAGAGCTCAGGGGATGACTGGGAGACCAGTTCCCAGCGAACTCCAGCAACCTAGCGCCGCGCGCGCGAGAGGCGTCGGGAGGTTGAAGAAGGGAACCGGGCCCCAGCAGTCAGTGAGAGGAGAAATTGAAATCCCGATCCTATGTGGCTATCGGATCCGGTGTGACTGCGTGGCTGGGACTGTGTAGTCCGTGTGGCTTTGTTTTGGAGGGTACACGTGGCCCGGGCTCAGCAGCAGACATTTAAACATTTTAGGAATTCCAGATTTCAGTTCAAACTTTAAACCACCACAACTTTGTGTAGGAATGTCCATAAATTGTCAAATAAATTTTGTTGGATTCCTCACAGAGAGTAGTATCCAGGGGCGCAGCCCAATATTTAATAAAATACCTGGATTTTTCTCATTAGTTAAAATAATGAAAATATTGTAGGAATTTTTCCAGGAGTTCTATTTATTAGAAAATTCCCAAATTTGGGCAGAACATTCTTCCAAAAATACTTGAGCTACAGTACAAATTTGAGAGTTATTGGACCTCATCTGATTGGCCAAATGTGGTGTTAATTCCTTATGTCTCTGAAAATTGGAAAGAAAATGAAAGAATCATTTTCAGTTTCTCACCAATTCTTGTTAAGGTCGTATATTGGTGTAAGAAGCTCCAAATTTAGTGACTCAAATTGGGTTGGATTCATATTGAATAGATCTATCCAAATATGCAAACCAATTTGTATGAAACTCATTATTTATTTCTGGAAAATTCTTTGAAGCTTTTCAGCAAAAGAATTGTTGAGGGAGTTTGGTTCATCCAAAAATCCTGAAATTTTACAAAATATTCTTTAGTATGTTAGTGAACACCTGTAGAAATTTCAGCTCATTTGGAGTTGATTTGTTTAGGGGAATTAAGATTTTAAGTTGCTGTGTTCAATTGGTTACAGAAACATTTTCAGAGAATTTCCAAAACTTGGAAATTTAGTTCTGGGTAAGTCTTAGCTCCAAAAATCTTAGGAAAATTCATGAAAGTCCTAAGAACTATAATTGAAATTTTAGTTCACTTAGTTAGGCAATAACATGTGAGTTACTTAAGAATTTATTCCTTTTTGCTGAATTGCTTAGAGAATTGTTCGGAACAAACCACTGAATGAAAAGTGCTAATTTTTGGTCCAGATGACTTTATTGTGACAAGGAACTCACATTAAAATTTTCAGCTCCATTGGAGCTCTGGATCATACCTGTTCTGTTTTACCTTGTAAGGTGATCAACATAGAAGAGGGGGAAGACACTTAACACTTAACAAGTTCTAAACTATTAGCACCAGTGTCATTTTAAATTCTTAAACAGAGTTCCAGTTTTAAACTTGTCATTAGAACTTTTTAGGAAAATCTTTACAATTAAATCCATATGCATATTCATAACGTGTAGCACCTACGTGAAGAATTTGAAGCAATTTGAGTGGAGATCAAAGGAGGGAAGCAAGTGATCAAGCCTCAAGTGGTATCCACTAACTGAATTATATATATTAGTCCCCTGCAAAACAAAGGCAAGCCCTGGTTTGCATCAAAACTTACAAGTTTTTATTTGTATTCACTTTATGTTGTCTAGCATTTTGTTTATTGCATTAGGTCTAGATGGTATGAAACTCCAAATGCATGACCTAGAAAACCCTGGAGTATAATGTAGAGTAGGTTATCAATTGATTATAACTGCTGATCTCAAGTTAACAAAAGTGGATTAAAAGAGGCATAACTCGAGTAGGCAGTTTCCTACTCGTGAACCGGGATTAAGGGGGATCAACAGTTGATCCTCATAGTTGGGAATGGAGACCGGGCAGTGGATGGAAGACTCAAGGACATGGTCCTTTGAACCTACCCTATGTCTGAGTCGATTAAGGCCCGTTCTCGTGTGTGGCCCCGCTGGACAAGTTTGAGATGTGCACCAGATGCATACTGGCTATATGGGACCTATGAAACCGATGTAACATGTTAACCTGGGTGTCGAGGCATACCTCACCGTCTGATGCAGATGCTGAAAGGATAGAGAAGTCGGCTCTACGAGGGTTTGCCATAGTGAGACTTAATCCCAGTCGGTGGGACCGGTTCGACATTTGGGTGTCGTGTGAAAGGTTGCCACGTACGATGAGATGGTTGCTGTGTGCAACGTTGAGTACGGGCGTACGTGTCATGTCAGCCAGGTGTTTTTGATTGCAATCATCGTCGCTCGCGGTAGTGAGCATACTTGTACACTGAGTCGTGACGTAGTAATAAACTGGGAAAAGTTAATAATGCTTCATGAGTAATCCTCATAATGGAGATGAGGAAATGATCAACAGCTTCACTAAATTTATTTTCCACCTTGGGCTAGTAGCATCGAGGCAAAGCGTTTCTTGTTTGATTGTGGAGTCTCGACGTTAATGGCGCAAGGTCTGATGGGTCTAGGGTAGCTCACTAAAGTTTCTTTCACCTCGGACAAGTGACATCGAGATGAAGCGTTTCTTGTTTGATTGTGGAGTCTCGATGTAAATTGTGCTAGTGCTATAAAAGTTGCTTAAAAATTGAAGTAAGGACTCTCCTATAGCTCAAGATCATCTTTTGTGAAAACTTCTAAATTCATCCCTCTGACGGTTAAGTCTTGCTGAACTTCGTGCTCACAGATACTGCATGAGTTGTTTTACAGGCAATAACACTACGCTGATATGTACGGGTGTCCAATGAGACTCAGAACGCTCCAAGTGGTGAACTCATGGCAACCCCTGCCGCTGATATTGTGATCGTGTTGCTAGTGAGAAGGGTCCGCGGGCTGGACATCTCCTCTGTTGCTTCGCATAGATATGAGGCGTGAGTTGTATGAGTCTTCTGTTGTAGAATATTTTGAGAAGTATTTGTAAAATTCACACTTTGTAAGCTTCCACTTGATTTATGTAATATGATACTTTATTACGTGTGCTGTTGGGTGCCGCATCGCACGGCACCACCCAATGCAATTCCCGGGCGAGTGGCACGGCCCCGTGATCGGGTCCGGGCCCTCACAATTCGTGGTTATATTCTGAATTCAGTTTGTGGATTGCATGTGTATGTGTGATGAACATCCTGGGCACACATATGCATTCACTTGGTTCTATTTTTGAAATCGGGTTTTACACTATAGAAATG
The DNA here is from genome assembly GCA_030760725.1 of Neostapfia colusana. Classification (NCBI taxonomy): domain Eukaryota; kingdom Viridiplantae; phylum Streptophyta; class Magnoliopsida; order Poales; family Poaceae; genus Neostapfia; species Neostapfia colusana. The sequence goes on along the minus strand of JASWHV010000007.1, from coordinate 92,130,575 downwards.
GAGAATGAACCATAGAAATGGAGAAAGAACTATTGAAATGGAGAATGAACCATAGAAATTGAGAAAGAACCATAGAAATGGAGAAAGAACCCTAGAAATGGAAAAGGGAATATAGAAATGGAGAATGGGACATAGAAATGGAGAGATGAATGTAGAAATGGAAAAAAGGGACATAGAAATGGTGAGAAATGGAAAAAATATAGCTGAAATGAGCATTCCCAAATTTCCCGCCAAATTTCACCCAAAAATTCCAAATTCCCCAATTCCACAAAAGGGGAATTTTTCCCACATTGGTGGGAATTTAATCCCCAATGCTGTCGCACCCAACTAAGGGGAAAAGTTGGTTGAGTTCCAAATTGACTAGGACTCTTGGTTGAGTTCCAATTGGAGAAGGACTCCTCCTTTCTCCCCCTTAGAAATACAACCCCCAGCATCCCCTGGCCGCAGCCCTCCCCTCCCCAAGTCGCCAAGTTGGAGCCCCCCATCCAAGTCGCCGAGTTGGCCACCCCCTGCCGGAGTTTGGTTGCCGGTGAGCCCTGGCGGTGAGCCCCGACATCGATCCCCGTCGTCGAGACCTGCCGACGAGCCCCGTCATGCCTCGCCGTCACCGGAAAAAAAGCCGACGATCTGTCCTACCCTAATCTTACATAGAAAAATCACCCCCGCTGCTGCCGTTGCTAGGGAAAAGGCTCTGCCACAAGAAGGAAGTGAGGTAGGTCTTCATTACCCATATTACGACGTCACCGCTGTTTCTACGCATCCGTTTTCATTGCCCCCTTCGAGCAGAAGCTTTTTCGTGTCGACAGATCATGTTTTGATCGATTTTTGATGGTGGAATTGATCTAGATCTTGAGTCAAGATCATTACCACGTCCACACTTGATCCATATACCCTTGTTCATCATAAAATCCCATAAAAGCCCATTAAAACATGCCAGAACACGTACAAACTGGTTTAATAAAACAGCACATAGGTTTTGCATTCATCTACACCATTGCATCTTGAGTAAAGTTTGTGCATAAAGATTGAATGCTGTAAATTTTGTATGTGCATGGTCGTGAGTAGAAGGACAAGCTCAAGAGACCATCTATGAGGAACTACAGCACCAAGACTTCAAGACGCTTGAGCAACAAGAGCCAAGGGAGCAAGGCAAGTGCCCCTTGACCATATTGATCCCATGTTTCAAAACTGTTTTGCTTGCGAAAACTCGTATGCTTGAGTCAACTTGATGGGATACCCTTTTATAGGAGTTTACTAGTTTTGTTAACCATCCTTATCGCCAGGAAAGTTGATGAGTCGGGTATGGTCGTTTTTCCTTTTTGCTTCGGTTAATTTACGGGATACGGAAGCTAAAATAAAACATGGTTAGCTACTGCACTCATATGAATAATGATGATGAGAATTTGATGAGGTCAATGAGCATGAAATCGGGGAGATCTAGGCAAGCTTGGTTCGTGGATGTTGCTGAATGAGATGGTGGTTTGCTTGCTTTAGATCTAAGGACTGGTTCATGCGAGAATATGCCAAGAAAACAGTGCCACCACAAGGCCAAGTATGGGTGCGGCTTAGCTGCTTAATTAGGTGTGTTGCTAGCTTGTTATGGACCGTTGGATGGCGTGGGGAATGGAAGTTGAGGAGGACTGCCCTGGGAACTGCATGGCACAAGAGGGGGCCCTTGGGTGGGAGAATGGTGATTCGAGCCTGCTGGTGAAACCTCAGTGGGTTCGTACATCTAGTAGCCCCTTTGTAAAGGCTATTTTGTGATCTCTTGGCCATACACTGATGGTTGTGTACTGGTATAATGGAGGTTCTGCAGTCGCCGACGGTTGATGAAATCACGAACTTGTGGGTAAAGTGGTGCCAACTCTGCAGAGTGTAAAACTATCATGATAGCCGTGCTTCCGGTCACAAGCACCTGGCCAACTTCGATGATTAGAGGCAAAACTTGGATGTTTATTCGGGATGGTTATGGTATGGTCATTGGGATTGGTTTTGGGACTGTTTTGTGTCATGACAATGAATTTGGTTTCGTTTATATGAAAATGAGATGGATATCAATATTTATGAGTATGAGATGAACTTGAGAAAGATTATTGGCTGGTTGAGACTTGATAAATGGTGAATTATGATGGAAGAATGTTGCTGATTTACTTGGTTATATTGGGATTTAATTCATCAAGACTTAGTTGCTGTTTCACCATGTTTGTGAAATAAAATTTGCTTGCTGCAATGAGCCTTTTTATTCCATACCTTGTTGTAAGCTACATGTTGTGACACCCTCATTTCCGGGTTCTGCATATATTCATATTTTATATGTAGAAAACATTTTAAAGTAAGTAGAAACAGAGAAAGAATAAAAAAGATAGCCAAAAAGAGTCAAATCTAGTTCACAGAGAGCGCCGAAGACAACTCCAGCGGCTCGCTGGCCACGTGGCGTGTTCGAAGCTCATCTCCGCAAAGGGGGGAGGGGGGGAGGTCCGCCATTAAACTGGCTACGTGGTAGGCTCTGGGCTCATCCCCGCAAAGGGGGAGAGGTCCAACCCCTGTGGGACACGTGTTGCCCCCGAAGCTAGTCTCTGCGGAGGAGCGAGGGCAGTCCCGCAGGACATGTGTCATTACCGGAGCTAGTCACCACGGAAAAGAGAGGATCAGCCGCACGGGACACGTGTCGCAATCCGAACTCACCTCCGAGAGGTCTGGACCTGCTAGACACGTGTCGCTCTCGGAACTCACTTCCGAGAGGTCCGTTCCTATTGGACACATGTCACCTCCGGAGCTCATCTCCGGGAGGTCCAACACTATCGGACACGTGTCACTTCCAGAACTCATCTCTGGGAGGTCCCTCACTATTGGACACGTATCGATCTCGGAGCTCGCCTCCGAGAAGAAAGGAAGTCCGACGCTGTTAGGACACGTGGCACTATCGGAGCTCACCTCCAAAGAGGGGGGAGGTCCGGAACTGACACATGGCACACGCGGAGCTCGCCTCTGGGGAGAGGGAGGTCCCGCCCCCCAGGACGCGTGGCGCACACGGAGCTCGCCTCTGAGGAAGAGGGAGGTCTCATCCGCCTGACAAACGGCACAACCGGATCTTGTCTCGGCAGAAAAGGGAGCCCAGGTTCCCGTAGGACACGTGGAGCTTTTGGAGCTCATCGCCGCGAGGGTAACGAGATTTGAAGCAGTTTTTCTTCTGTACGCTTGGGAATACCGGTACGGGAGGAAAATGATACAAATTCCATGTTGCTACCGCACCAAATCAACTAAAGATAAGTTGTTAAGATTTAAAAATGATTTGAATAGGACTCTTTTTCAAATTCCGATCAGATTAGGACTCTTCTCTTGCCGATTATAAATAGAACCGAAAACCTTTGGAGGCAACCACAAACTTCTTTTCCACCTCCTGAGCTGACAACTTAGAGCCCTAGCCCCAGCTCGCCGAGTAAACCCCTTCGCCGGAGTTTGACCACCGAAGAGACCGCTGACGAGCCTGGATCACAATTGCCATCGCTGGAGGAGAGCCGACGATCTGTCTTGCTAGGAGAAGGACCCCAAGACCAAGAAGAACGTAAGGTAGGTCTCCAATACCACCTTACGACATCATCGTGTTTTCTTTGCATCTGTTCTTCAATTCCTTTCAAACAGAAGCTTTTTCGTGGACAGATCACGAGTTGATCGGTTGATCTAGATCTTGAGTCCAGATCATCGCCACATCCACATTTGATCTATACATCTCTGTTCATCGTAAAACCCATGCAAGCCATGAAAGAACATGTACAACCGATCTAATAAAAACTGCATCATAGGATTCGCATGCATATGCATCATCGCAACTTAAAGTAGAGTTTGTGCATGATATTGATTGCTGTGAATCTTGTATGTGCGTCATCGCGTATAGAAGGAGAAGCTCAGGGAGCTCTCTACGACGAGCTGCAACAACAAGGTTTCGAGATCCAAGAGCAACCGGAACCGCAAGAACAAGGCAAGTGCCCCTTGACCATATTGATCCCATATTTTGGAAAAACTGTTTTGTTTGTGAAAAGGTGTGTGTGCTTGAGTCAATATGATGGGAAGCCTTTTATAATAGTTTACTAGTTTTGTCAAACCACCCTTGTCGCCAGGGAAGTTTATAAGTCGGTTATGGTTTTTACTTTTTGCTTCACTGAGTCCATGTGATATGAGAAACGAGATAGATGGGTCTAGCTAACTACACTCGTATGAAAAATGAGAAACTGATGTTGTTAATGAACGTGAATCAGATGGAGATCTAGGCAAGCCTGGGTTTGTGCATGAGGTATAATGAGATGGTGGTTACTTGCCGTAGATCTAAGGACCGCTTCATGCGAGCACATGCCAGGATAACAGTGCCACCACAAGGCCAAGTACGGGTGCGGCTTAGCTGTGTAATTAGGTAAGTTACTAGATTGTTATGGACCGTGGAAGGCGCGGGCAATGGGAGTCGAGTGAGGACTGCTGTGGGAACTGCATGGCACAAGAGGGGGCCCGTGGGTGGGAGAATTGGAGATTCTAGCCTGCCGGTGAAACCTTAGTGAGTCCATACATCTAGTAGCACTTTTGTAAAGGCTATTTTGTGATTTCTTGACCATAGACCGACGGTTGTGTACTGGTATAATGGAGGTTCTGCAGTCGCCGACGGGTGACGAAATCACATACTTGTGGGTGAAGAGGTGCAAACTTTGCAGAGTCTTAAAACTATCATGATAGCCGAGCATACGGTTATCAGCGCCTGGCCAATTTCCAATATTAGTTAGGATAGTTTTTGGGATGGTTTTGTATGGTATTTTGTTTTGGTTATTGGTTTGGTTATGGTTTGGTTTTCTGGACTGTTGAGTCCGGGTGATAAGATTGGTTGCATGACTGTTGAGCATGGCAACGAGATTGGTCTCAGTGTGAGACGGAATTGTTTAAGAGATGAAATGGTAGTGAATATGAGATGGTATTCGTGAGATGGTAGCGAATACGAGAAGGTATTCGTGAGCAAAGATGAAAAAGATTCATGTCTGGTTGAGACATGGAAATTGATGAACATAATGGCGGTATGTTGGTATTTTAATACATGTTGGGATTACATTCACTTAAAGCTGAGTTGCTGTTTTTATCATGTTTTGAGAAATAAACTTTGCTTTCTGCAATGAGCCTTTTTATACCTTCCTTGCTGCGAGCTACATATCATATTTTCCCGCACTTGCTGAGTACATCATTGTACTCAAACTTGCATTATTACTTCATCATCAGCAACAGGAGAAGAATACTATGAAGACCACGTGGAGGATTACGCGTGTAATCTGTCCTCAACCTTGCCTGTTGGGATGGAGTAGAGATGGAGCCGCTGCTGCTGCTTAGAATGCTTCCGCACTATGTGGCGGACCGGGATCCGCTCATCCAGGATCGCAGAGGGTGGTGCCGCGCAATGCGACACCCGACAGCACATGTCATAAGGACACATTATATTACATGGGAAAACAAACTGAATGCACAAAGTAGTACACTACTCAGTTACAAACTAGAGTCTTTATTACACAGCGGAAGTTTCTTTTGTACAACTCTCGCCCGCTGTCACACCCGGTTTCTCCGGAGAACAACCGAGTGAATATCACATGTATGCCAGGATCATTTTCTCATACATGTGATGACAAATAGTGAAGCATCATTTATTACAAGCCAGGTGTCGAATATAAATAAGTCTTACATAGCATACGTCTCGATGGACGATAGTAAGTTCATGTCATATAAATAAAACAGCAGCAGAATATTATTCTTTTGGTCTCCGTCACAGGCGTTGCCCGGGGGACTCCATGAACCTAGAATCCTTCTTCGGGTCCGATGTAACACCCCAAAATCCTGTCAAGAGGAGAATTCAAAAATTTTTGGACGTATTGCATGTGTTGCAAAAATTCAAATTCAAACTGGAATTCAAATTAAACTCAAAACAGAAATGAAAAAGAAAAAAAAAACCTTCCTGGCCAGTGGGCCGAAACCCACCAGCCGGCCCACCCAAACCCCGCGCCAGCCCGCAGACGCGCGCCCGTGCCCCCTCTCGCAGACAGGCGGGACCCACCTGTCATCCCCGAGCTCCCGATCGCGCCGACCCCGGACTGTTCCCCGCGCGCTCGATCGTAACTGACCGGAAAACCGCGCGTTCCCAGCCGACTCCTGGTCCCAGAAGACTCCAGCTCGATCTAAACCAACCCGCCGCCCTCCCCCATCTATAAAAACCCGGGCATCGTCCCGTTTTTCTCCCACGATCCGCCGTTTTTCCTCCCGGTGAGAACCCGAGCTTTTCCGGCAAATTCTGCTCGATCTTCGTTCGGGAATTCTGATCTAACTCGCTGGTCCTGATCCACCGCCTCCGGGGAACCTCGCAGGTGCAGAAAACTCGGTGCTTTGCGGTTCAAACACAGCGCCGACGAGCCTCGCCGTGAATTCACCTCGGACCTCGTCGCCGATCGCTTTCCAGGACCTCCGAGCTCAAGAAAACCCGAGGTGAGATCCCCGACCTCCCCTCCACCGATCTATGCCATAAAATCACAGTTTTAGGAAGAATTGACGAAGATCCGAAACTCTCCGGCGAGATCGCCGCCTCCCACCGTTGTGCGCTGCCGGGCAGCGCCGGCCGCGCTCGATCAGAGCGACGTGGCCGCTTGTGCGCTGTCTATTTTAAATCGCACGGTAGAATTTAAATCCCCGTGTACCGGCTCGACGTTATAATCTCAGTCGTCTGTTTTAAACTCGGACGGTCCACGTCACCCCTGCGTTATAAAGGCCGGGATTCTTACGTGCTACCCCCTGGGGATCTCGGAAAATACGAGCTAGCCCCGGAAACTTCTGATCTAGCCCCTGGAACTTCAGAAAATCATGTAAATTCATTTAAAAATCAGTTTTAGCCCCTGGACTTAATAAAAATTAGGAAAACCCCTCTGTTTTGTGTAGTTAGACCCATGGAAATTCTTAAAATTATATAATAAACCCTGTAGTGGGGTGAGTGTACCTTTTTAACCCTATGTGATATTAAATTTAGGAATTTGAATATGTGTTTAGTGTTTAAAATTTAAAAGATGGGACAAACACATTGTAAATTCAAATTAAAAACTTTCCTAGTACTTGGAAAACTTTGGAGTGAGATAAAAATAGATTTTTGGCTGAAATGAATCTGTCTAATTGATTATTCACATTTATTAGTTATAGGGACACATTTTTAAGTAGAGAATAATTCTGAAAATTAGTAAAATAAATGTAAAATAGTTCACATCAGAATAGAAGTTCAAAAATATATTATTTAATATTTTAGACCCAAAACCTATTCTGTTTAGATGAGGTGTCTTACTATTTTCATAATAAAGTGCACATTTAGGCATAGGAAATAAATCTGAAAATATAGCAAGCTAGGTATAAATAACTAGAAAATGATAAATGAAGTTTCCAAAATCCAAAGAATTCAGTTTAGGGTTGGTAGAAGGTCTGAAGACACATATGAAGTAGGAAAATACCTTTCATGCATACTTGGTAGCTAAAAGGTGTATCAATTGAATATAAGGAATTTATGTAAATTGGAAACTCATATATAGTATGCAACTTAAATATGAATACAAAAGTAGAAATCATATGCACATGTTTAAAAGTGCATGTAAGCCCCAAAATCAACACACATAGAGTAACCACAACACATAGGAATGGGAATGGCTTTCATAAATGTGAATGTGTGGCTTGTATGAAGTGGAAGTGTGAACTATGTCTTATGACTTGTTGTTTCCTTTTGCTATGTGTGATGGTATGAGTAGAACCTGCTCCAGAGCAAGTTCTTCCTTTCCAAGATCAGGACTACCCATTCCAAGAGCAGCAGGAAGGAGGCAAGTGTCCTTGACCACTTTGTTCCTATACTAGGATGTGTAGATAGAATTATTTGCATTGTCAATTGAAATATGAAACCCATGCTAGGAAGTTTCCCTAGAATTGCATTACTTTGTTTTCCTTGTAGCTTGGGTTGGGATTTGTTTCATTATGTCATTCATAATACTTGTGCTTAGCCATGCTTAGAATGGGATAATGGGAATATGAGATCATCAATTAATTACCTTACTCTAGAATGAGATGTTATGAGTTATGTAGAGGTAGGGATCAAGGCAAGTTGGATGATTTGGTTGGTGCTGGGTGCACGAGACTCGGGTTTGTGTTTAGTACTTGCCTGGATCCTAAGGACCGGTTCATGGAGCATGTAATCTGGCTTTACTGTGCCAACCACATGCTGAGATGGGGCAGCTTGGCCAATTAATTAGGTGTATCCCCGGCGTAGTATGAGTGTGTTGGATGGTGCGGGGAATAGATGTCAGCTGGGCTACCATATGAACCGCAAGGCTCAAGAGGGGGCCACTGCAGCGGGGTTGGAGCCTCTTGTATGCTGTTAGGGGTGAAACCTCAGTGGGCCCACGCTCGTCGGGAATCCCTTTGTAAGGGCTTCATAGTGATCTCCTGGCTACACACCTGGGAAGTGTGAATGTGGTTCGTGGCCGCTGGCATAATGGAGGTTCTTTTAGTCCACCCGGCAATGGGGGATGAAATCACTACATGTGGGTACAGTGGTGCAAACTCTGCAGAGTCAAAACTGTCATGACAGTCGTGCTAACGGTCAAGAGCGGCTTGGACTTATTCATGATTAGAGGAGTGATGGTTTTGGAAGTTGTGGATGTTAAGCGGGGAGCTTAACATTGGAAATGATGTTATGGTTATTTGATTATGATGATGGGATGGGAAATTGGGACCATTTCACCTGTGTAGTAATGTAGGTGCTTAATAAGCTAAGGTGATAGGTATTAATTGTGTGGTGCTTTAACCATGAGTTCAACCTCCCCTTGCTCTAGCCATGCATGACATAACTTTCCCACACTTGCTGAGTACCATCGGTACTCAACCTTGCATATTTGTTGGTTTATATTGCTGCTCAGGTCAAGATAATGAGGTGGTGTATAATGATCAAGACTTTGGACCCGAAGAAGGTTTCTAAGTTCATGGAGTCCCCCGGGCAACACCTGTAATGGAGCCCACAAGAATAATATTCCGCTGCTAGTTTATTTATTTGTGATGAACTTATTATCGTCCATCGAGACATATGCTTTGTAAGACTTATTTATATTCGACACCTGGCTTATAATAAATGATGCTTCACTATTTGACATCACATGTATGAGAAAATGATCCTAGCATACATGTGATATTCACTTGGTTGTTCTTCGGGGAAACCGGGTGTGACAGAAGTGGTATCAGAGCCAAGGTTGCCCGTAGGAACGTGGACCTAGGTAGAAATGGACGTATTTAAGGGCCCTATTTTATTAAAAACTATTTTACAAGGTGTGTGTTGAAAAGTGTTATTTAATGGAGTCACTTTCTTCATCTTACCCCAACTTTCATTCAAAATAGGATTTTTGTTTAAAAGTTTATCTAACCTAAGTTTAAATGCTTTCTGTTTTAAATGGTTCGCATGATTCGCACCGCTCGCAAGTCCACAGGAGGGAGAGTTCCCATAGTTGCCCTTGCCCAAAGAGAGGAGAGTCGTCCGGTGACGTACCTTTCCTACGGATTGGCAGTAGGAGGCTTGTTGCGCCGCCTTCGACGTATGCTCTAAGCCGCCGGCAATACGGGCAAGCTAATCATACACTATAGCTCCACCAGGACCATCCGGGAGAAGCAGGAAGAATGGAGTTCAAAGATGAGGATTGTCCATGAAAATCAGCTGCTCAAGATCCACCGCTCTCCAGCTTGTCGAGCGACACAGGTCGATGCGGAGAAGGATGTTACCTGGGAGGCCATCACCTGCTAGAGTCACATCTATCGTCGACACCTGGACAGGACTGAGTACATGTATGTCCTCCAGCGCGAGAGCGGTACAACGGAGTATAAGTACCCGCCAGTGCAGCAAGGGACTTCCCATGAGCACATGGACTTGTGCTTGGAGGATGCTGCTATGCTCAGCACTCGATTGCAGGAGTGTCAGCAGGAGCTTCAGGATGTTCGTGACACCCTGAAGGAAACTGAGGCGTTGCTTCGAGCCTGCTTGAGGGCGAGAGAAAGAGGAGATGGGAATGAACTGTGTGTCACCGTGAATGATACATGGACTGCTGACTCCCCAGATCGCCGGGTGATTAGGCGTCGTCGCACTTCTCCACCAGCAGCCTCCCCACTCAAAGCAGAGTCAGAAGGCAGCTGCAATAATGAGGAAGATCCCGAGGAGCCAGCTCAGGGATACGAGTAGTGTAGAGTCTTTCCCTTAGTTAGCAAGATGTCGAATAGTCGAGTCGTTACCTTAGTTAATGGTGTGTTAGTGCTTGGTTTGTGACGTGAGTTGTGGAAGCCATGAGCAATTGTCCACAGCCTCGTCTTCAGATTGTTTTTCTTTGGTGCGTGAACCCACATGAAATAATAGTGCATTTATTTTTGTGTGAGACATGAACCCTCAGAAAGTATAACAAAGCCTCAATACTTCAAAGTAAAAACAATTGAAAGTAGTAAGATAATAAGTAATGCTTTAAATTAACATTTGGTTGATCATGCTAGATGGCCGGAAGAGGAAAGGGTCGTGCTGCCAACCCCGCCAACAACAACGATGAGGCCTGCAACCCTCATCTTTCTGGGAGCCAAGACAGGGGTGGACGCCGTGAGGGAGTTGATCCCATCCACCAAATGCTAGAAAATCAAAATCAGCTCATTCAGAACCTGACTCAAGTGGTGGCCAACTTGCATCAAGTTCCACCTCCACAAGCTGCACCATGCCAACCAAGGTTGAGTGAGTTTCTGGGAACTCAACCTCCGAAGTTTGCAAGTGCTGCTGAACCTCTGGAGGCAGATGATTGGCTAAAGACCATTGAGAGCAAGATGAGGATCATACAGTGCCAAGGGTATGAGAGGGTGTTGTTTGCCTCTCATCAATTGCATGGACCTGCTGCTGATTGGTGGACCGCCTACGTGGCCGCCCATCATGACCCTGAGAACATGAACTCAAAAACAAGAGGAAGGAGTTCTTGGGGTTGCAGCAAGGTAACATGACTGTGAGGGAATACCTCACTAAATTTACTCAACTCTCCCGTTATGCTCCACGGGACATAGAGACTGATGAGCAGAAACAGGATTGTTTCGTGGAAGGACTTACCGCAGAAATGCATTGTGCAATATCCTCCAACGAGTATGAAAGCTTCCAAAAGATGGTGGACAGAGCGTTTGTGGTAGAAAGGAAGCTGAAGGCCTTGGAAAATGAGAACAGGAGGAAGGCCGGGTGGTCACATCAAGCCTCACGGAGCAACACCCGCCCACGTCTGATGCAGCAACCCGCCGGGCAGACGAACCGTGCTGCGATACCCTACTCAGCACCAAGAGGGTACAACCCGAAGTACAGGCCTCCGGCAGCACCAATACAGCCACAACGTCAGCAGCCTCGCCCTACATATCAACCTCGACCAGCAGTGCAAGGACCCCCAAACCAACCCCAAGACAACAAAGGCCAGGCACCTAAGGTTGGGGTGCAATGTTTTAACTGTGGTGAAGTGGGGCACTACGCCCATAAGTGCCCAAAGAAGAAGCCCGCGCAGCCGCAACAGCAGAATGTAATGAGAGGACGGGTGAACCACGTCACCATGGAGGAGGCGCAAGAGGCACCCGACGTGGTAGTTGGTAAGTTTCCTGCCAATTTACACATTGCAACCCTGTTGTTTGATTCTGGTGCTACCCACTCGTTCATTGCCCAAGGGTTTGTTAAGAAGCATGACCTAGCAACAACACAAATGAACCATATGCTAGCAGTAAACTCTCCAGGTGGAGAAATAAGGACAAGACAAGTGTGTCCCAAAGTGAACCAAGACATTAATGGGGTAGTATTTACTGCTAACCTCATAGTGATAGATTCACAAGGGATAGATATTATCTTGGGTATGGATTGGTTGACCAAACATAAAGGAATCATCCATTGTTCGACCAGAACGGTGGAACTAACTCACCCTAGTGGCACAAGAGTAAAGTTTATAACAATACAAGAGCCTAGGAGGGACATTAAATTAAATCAAGTTGAGGTGAAGGTGGAGGAGATCAGGACCATCAGGGAATATCCAGATGTTTTTCCGTAGGAGTTGCCAGGTATGCCTCCTGATCGTGAAGTGGAATTCGATATTGAGCTAGTGCCTGGAACAGCCCCGATATACAAGAGACCTTATCGGATGGACTCCAAACAGCTGGGATAACTCAAGGATCATTTGAGAGAACTGACGGAGAAGGGGTATATTCGTCCTAGTTCCTCACAATGGGGAGCTCCAGTGATATTTGTTCCCAAGAAGGACGGAACCCAAAGGTTATGCGTAGACTACCGTGCCCTGAATGAGGTAACCATCAAGAACAAGTACCCATTACCGCGCATTGAAGACTTGTTTGATCAGTTGAGGGGAGCTTGTGTGTTCTCAAAAATTGATCTCAAGTCGGCGTACCACCAACTTAAGATAAGGCAAGCCGATATTCCAAAGACAGCTTTCGTATCTCGCTACGGACTGTATGAATACACCATCATGCCTTTCGGGCTAACGAATGCCCCGGCATACTTCATGTATCTCATGAACAAGGTATTCATGGAATATCTGGACAAATTTGTGGTGGTTTTCATAGATGACATTCTCGTTTTCTCCAAAGATGAAGAGGAACATGAGAAACATCTAAGGTTGGTGTTGCGGAGGTTGAGAAAAACCAACTATATGCCAAGTTGAGCAAGTGTGAGTTTTGGCTGAAGAGAGTTCCCTTCTTAGGACATATCATCTCGGAGGGAGGAATCTCCGTGGATCCCGCCAAAATCGAGGATATACAGAAGTGGAAGACCCCTGAAAATGTCGGGGAAGTTCGAAGCTTCTTGGGATTGGCAGGATACTATCGACGGTTTATTGAGGGATTCTCTAAGATCTCGAGACCCCTCACCAAACTGTTGGAGAAGGGAGTCACATTCACATGGACGTCGCAGTGCGAGACGAGTTTTCAGGAGTTAAAGAAAAGATTGACAACAGCCCCAGTGCTAGTTATGCCAGATATGCAGAAGAACTTTACGGTGTACTGTGATGCCTCTGGAAACGGGTTGGGATGTGTTCTCATGCGAGAAGGGCAGGTCGTGGCTTATGCATCCCGGCAGCTCCGGAAGCACGAGAAGAACTATCCTACACATGACCTAGAGCTAGCCGTAGTGGTACACGCGTTGAAAATTTGGCGGCACTACTTGATGGGGAAGAGGACAGAGATATATACGGATCATAAGAGTTTAAAGTACATTTTCACACAGCCAGATCTCAACCTCAGACAAAGGAGATGGTTAGAGCTAATCAATTACTTTGATGTGGGCATCAACTATCATCCTGGGAAAGCAAACGTCGTGGCAGATGCTTTAAGTCGGAAAGTGCAGGTCAATAAGTTGAGCTTGAAGGACATGCCTACAGAATTGAAGGATGATGTTATAAGACTCAATCTATGCCTTGTGAATAGTGGTGAAGCCATCGCCATAGAAGTGGACTCCACACTAGAGAGAGAAATACGTGAGGGTCAAAAGGATGACGAGAAGATACAAGAAATCAGGCAACTCATCAAGGAAAATAAAGCCCCTGGTTTCAGAGAGGATGAACAAGGAACGGTGTGGCATGGGAAAAGAATCTGTGTGCCAGAAGTAAAGAAGATCCGTGAATTGATTTTGAAGGAGGCTCACGATTCTGACTATTCCATTCATCCTGGGAGTACGAAGATGTACCAGGACCTCAAGAGCAGGTATTGGTGGTATGGCATCAAGCAAGATGTCGCGGAACATGTTGCCCTATGTGACACATGTCAGTTGGTGAAAGCAGAACATCAACGACCCGCGGGATTATTGCAACCACTCAAAGTGCCTGAATGGAAATGGGAAGAAATCGGTACGGATTTCATAGTGGGACTGCCTAGGACCCAATCAGGATATGATTCGATATGGGTCATCATCGACAGGCTAACCAAGGTAGCTCATTTCATCCCCGTGAAAGAAAGCTACAGCGGATCCAAATTTGCGGAGTTGTACATGTCAAGGATCGTGTGTTACCATGGGGTGCCAAAGAAGATAGTGTCGGATCGACGGACACAATTACCCTCAAGGTTCTTGCAAAAGTTGCATGAAACCATGGGAACCCATCTGAATTTTAGCTCTGCCTATCATCCCCAAACTGACGGGCCGACGGAAAGAACCAATCAGATTCTTGAGGATATGCTGAGAGCGTGTGCACTCAAAAACAATCGGAGTTGGGATAAGAACTTACCGTATGCGGAGTTCTCCTATAACAACAGCTATCAGGCTAGTATGAAGATGTCACCGTTTGAAGCTTTGTATGGGAGGAAGTGCAGAACTCCCCTATTTTGGAACCAAACAGGGGAAAGTAAAGTGTTTTGTCCCGAAGTATTACAAGAAGCCAAGGCGAAAGTGAGGGAAATTCGCAACAACTTGAGGATAGCACAGACACGACAAAAGAGCTATGCCGATGTACGGAGAAGAGAGCTTGTTTTCAACGTGGGAGACTATGTCTATCTCAAGGTGTCCCCTATGCGAGGACTTCATCGGTTCAAGGTGAAAGGGAAGTTGTCACCTCGATACAGCGGACCCTTTCAAGTTCTGGAGAGGAAAGGCGAAGTGGCGTATCAACTAGAATTACCGGCTCGCCTATCGGATGTGCACGATGTATTCCATGTGTCACAGCTCAAGAAATGTCTCAGAACGCCTGAAGAGGTGTTACCCATGAATGAGGTTGACGTAGCTGAGGATCTGTCTTATGCGGAGCAACCATACAAGATTTTGGAGACAATGGAACGCCTCACAAAAAATAAAAGAATCCGGATGTGCAAGGTCCAGTGGAAGCATCACTCAGAAGAGGAAGCCATCTGGGAGCGAGAGGATGAGCTTAAGGCACAATTTCCGGAATTGTTTTCTTAGAAACACCAATCTCGAGGACGAGATTTCTTTTAAGGGGGGTAGAGCTGTAACACCCCAAAATCCTGTCAAGAGGGGAATTTAAAAATTTTTGGACGTATTGCATGTGTTGCAAAAATTCAAATTCAAACTGGAATTCAAATTAAACTCAAAACAGAAATAAAAAAGAAAAAGAAAAAGAAAAAAAAACCTTCCCGGCCAGTGGGCCGAAACCCACCAGCCGGCCCACCCAAACCCCGCGCCAGCCCGCAGCCGCGCGCCCGCGCCCCCTCTCGCAGACAGGCGGAACCCACCTGTCATCCCCGAGCTCCCGATCGCGCCGACCCCGGACTGTTCCCCACGCGCGCGCGATCGTAACCGACCGGAAAACTGCGCGTTCCCAGCCGACTCCCGGTCCCAGAAGACTCCAGCTCGATCTAAACCAACCCGCTGCCCTCCCCCGTCTATAAAAACCCCGGCATCGTCCCGTTTTTCCCCCACGATCTGCCGTTTTTCCTCCCGGTGAGAACCCGAGCTTCTCCGGTAAATTCTGCTCGATCTTCGTTCGGGAATTCTGATCTAACTCGCTGGTCTTGATCCACCGCCTCCGGGGAACCTCGCAGGTGCAGAAAACTCGGTGGTTTGCGGTTCAAACACAGCGCCGACGAGCCTCGCCGTGAATTCACCTCGGACCTCGTCGCCGATCGCTTTCCAGGACCTCCGAGCTGAAGAAAACCCCGAGGTGAGATCCCCGACCTCCCCTCCACCAATCTAAAATCACAGTTTTAGGAAGAATTGACGAAGATCCGAAACTCTCCGGCGAGATCGCCGCCTCCCGCCGCCGTGCGCCGCCGGGCAGCGCTGCCCGCGCTCGATCAGAGCGACGTGGCCGCTTGTGCGCCGTCTATTTTAAATTGCACGGTAGAATTTAAATCCCCGCGTACCGGTTCGACGTTATAATCTCAGCCGTTTGTTTTAAATCAGACGGTCCACGTCAGCCCCGCGTTATAAAGGTCGGGATTCTTACGTGCTACCCCCTGGGGATCTCAGAAAATACGAGCTAGCCCCGGAAATTTCTGATCTAGCCCCTGGAACTTCAGAAAATCATGTAAATTCATTTAAAAATCAGTTTTAGCCCCTGGACTTAATAAAAATTAGGAAAACCCCTCTGTTATGTGTAGTTAGACCCATGGAAATTCTTAAAATAATATAATAGACCCTGTAGTGGGGTGAGTTTACCTTTTTAACCCTATGTTATATTAAATTTAGGAATTTGAATATGTGTTTAGTGTTTAAAATTTAAAAGATGGGACAAACACATTGTAAATTCAAATTAAAAACTTTCCTATTACTTGGAAAACTTTGGAGTGAGATAAAAATAGATTTTTGGCTGAAATGAATCTGTCTAATTGATTATTCACATTTATTAGTTATAGGGACACATTTTTAAGTAGAGAATAATTATGAAAATTAGTAAAATAAATGTAAAATAGTTCACATCAGAATAGAAGTTCAAAAATATATTATTTAATATTTTAGACCCAAAACCTATTTTGTTTAGATGAGGTGTCTTACTATTTTCATAATAAAGTGCACATTTAGGCATAGGAAATAAATCTGAAAATATAGCAAGCTAGGTATAAATAATTAGAAAATGATAAATGAAGTTTCCAAAATCCAAAGAATTCAGTTTAGGGTTGGTAGAAGGTCTGAAGACAAATATGAAGTAGGAAAATACCTTTCATGCATACTTGGTAGCTAAAAGGTGTATCAATTGAATATAAGGAATTTATGTAAATTGGAAACTCATATATAGTATGCAACTTAAATATGAACAAAAGTAGAAATCATATGCACATGTTTAAAAGTGCATGTAAGCCCAAAAATCAACACACATAGAGTAACCACAACACATAGGAATGGGAATGGCTTTCATAAATGTGAATGTGTGGCTTGTATGAAGTGGAAGTGTGATCTATGTCTTATGACTTGTTGTTTTCTTTTGCTATGTGTGATGGTATGAGTAGAACCTGCTCCAGAGCAAGTTCTTCCTTTCCAAGATCAGGACTACCCATTCCAAGAGCAGCAGGAAGGAGGCAAGTGTCCTTGACCACTTTGTTCCTATACCAGGATGTGTAGATAGAATTATTTGCATTGTCAATTGAAATATGAAACCCATGCTAGGAAGTTTCCCTAGAATTGCATTACTTTGTTTTCCTTGTAGCTTGGGTTGGGATTTGATTCATTATGTCATTCATAACACTTGTGCTTAGCCATGCCTAGAATGGGATAATGGGAATATGAGATCATCAATTAATTACCTTACTCTAGAATAAGATTTTATGAGTTATGTAGAGGTAGGGATCAAGGCAAGTTGGATGATTTGGTTGGTGCTGGGTGCACGAGACTCGGGTTTGTGTTTAGTACTTGCCTGGATCCTAAGGACCGGTTCATGGAGCATGTAACCTGGCTTTACCGTGCCAACCACATGCTGAGATGGGGCAGCATGGAAAATTAATGAGGTGTATCCCCGGCGTAGTATGGGTGTGTTGGATGGTGCGGGGAATAGGTGTCAGCTGGACTACCATATGAACTGCAAGGCTCAAGAGGGGGCCACTGCAGCGGGGTTGGAGCCCTTGTATGCTGTTAGGAGTGAAACCTCAGTGGGCCCACGCTCATCGGGAATCCCTTTGTAAAGGCTTCGTAGTGATCTCCTGGCTACACACCCATACTACGCCTGGGATACAACTAATTAATTGGCCAAGCTGCCCCATTTCAGCATGTGGTTGGCACGGTAAAGCCAGGTTTCATGCTCCATGAACCGGTCCTTAGGATCCAGGCAAGTATTAAACACAAACCCGAGTCTCGTGCAACCAGCACCAACCAAATCATCCAACTTGCCTCGATCCCTACCTCATAATATCTCATTCAAGAGTAAGGTAAATAAATTGATGATCTTATACCCCAATTTTCCAATTCTAAGCATGGCTAAGCATAAACATATAAATAAATGACATGATAAAATAAATCCCAACCCAAGATACAAGGAAACATGATAATGCAATTCTAGGGAAACTTCCTAGCATGGGTTTCATATTTCAATTGACAATGCAAATAAATCTATCTACACATCCTAGCATAGGATCAAAGTGGTCAAGGACAATTGCCTTCTTCTTGCTGCTCTGAGAATGGAAAGTCTTGGTCTTGGAAGGGGAGAACTTGCTCTGGGGCAGGTTCTACTCATGCCAATACACATAGCAAAAGAAAACAACAATCCATAAGACATAGTTCACACTTTCAGTTCATACAAACCACACATACATACCTATGAAAGTCATTCACATTACTAAGTGTTGTGGTTATCCTAGATGTGTTGATTTTTAGCCTGCATGCACATTTAAACATATGTATATTATTTCTAACTTTTGTATTCAGATTTCTATTTGCACACTATATATTAATTTCCAATTTAAACAAATTCTTTAATACACTCTTTAGCTACCAAGTTTGCATGGAAGGTAATTTCCTACTCCAAATGGGTTTTCAGATATTCTACCAAATCATAAACTGAAGTCTTTGGAGACTTCAATTATCATTTTCTAGTTATGCATAACTATTTTCCTATATTTTCCAGATTTATTTTCTATGCCTAAAAGTGAGTTTTAATATTAATTAGTAGGGCATATCATCTACACAGAATAGGTTCTGAACTAAAATATTAAATAATATATTTTGGAACTTCTCCTCTGATGTGAACTAATTTAAATTTATTTTACTAATTTTCAGAATTATTTCCTAACCTAAAAATTTGTCCCTATAACTAATAAATGTGAACAATCAATTAAACAGATTCTTTTTAGCTTAAAATCTACTTTTAACTCATTCTAAAGTTTTCCATGTGCTAGGAGAGTTTAAATTTGAATTTACAATGTGTTTGTCTCACCTTTTAAATTTTAAATCCTAATCACATATTCAAATTCCTAAATTTAATATCATATATGGTTAAAAAGGTAAACTCACCCCACTACAGGGTCTATTATATTATTTCATAAATTTCCAGGGGTCTAACAACACATAACAGAGGGGTTTTCCTAATTTTTATTAAGTCCAGGGGCTAAAACTGATTTTTAAATGAATTTACATGAATTTCTGAAGTTCCAGGGGCTAGATCAGAAGTTTCCGGGGCTAGCTCGTATTTTCCGAGATCCCCAGGGGGTAGCGCGTAAGAATCCCGGCCTTTATAATGCGGGGCCGACGTGGACCGTCCGATTTAAAACAGACGGCTGAGATTATAATGTCAAACCGGTACGCGGGGGTTTTATGCCTACTGTGCGATTTAAAATAGACGGCGCACAAGCGGCCACGTCGCCCTGGCCGGAGCCAGCCCGCGCTGCCCGGCGGCGGGAGGCGACGATCTCGCCGGAGAACTTCGGATCTTCGTCTATACCTCCTAAAACTGGGATTTCATGGCATAGAACGGTAGAGGGGAGGTCGGGGATCTCACCTCGGGGTTTTTCTTGAGCTCGGAGGCCCTGGAAGGCGGTCGGCGACGAGGTTCGTGATTGAATCACGGCGATGCTCGTAGGAGCTGTGTCTAGGGCGCAATCTACCGAGTTTTCTGCACCCGCGTGATTCCCCGGAGGCGGTGGAACAAGATCGGCGCGTTAGATCAGAAATCCCGAGCGAAGATCGAGAGAAAACGACCGGAGAAGCTCTGGTTCTCACCGGGAAGAAAAACAGGCGATCGGGATGAAAAAAACGGGCGATGCCGGCGCTTATATAGACGAGGGAGGGCGGCGTTCGGTTGGGATCGAGCCGGAGTCGTCCAGAACCGAAATTCGGCTGGGGGAACGCGGGTTTCCTGGGTGGTTTGGATTCGGGCGCGCAGAGGAGTCCCGGCGGTTGGCGCGATCGCGCGAGGAAGAAGATGACCGCAGCCCCGCGTGTCAATGAGAAAGAGAGGGGAGCACGCGGCTGCGGGCTGGCGCGGGAAAAGGTGGGCCGGCTGGTGGGTTTCGGCCCACTGGCCGGGGTTTTCTGTTTTTCTTTTTCTTTTTCCATTCCTTTTCTGGTTTTGATTTGAATTTGAATTCCAAATTAAATTTGAATTTCTGCAGCACATGCAATACGTCCAAAAAAATTTAAATTCCCATCTTAACAGAATTTTGGGGTGTTACAGCTCTACCCCCCTTAAAAGAAATCTCGTCCTCGAGATTGGTGGTTCTAGGGAAACAATTCCGGAAACTGTGTCTTAAGCTCGTCTTATCGCTCCCATGTGGCTTCCTCTTCGGAGTGATGCTTCCACTGCACCTTGCACATTCAGATTCTTTTATTTCTTGTGAGGCGTTCCATTGTCTCCAAAATCTTGACCGGTTGCTCGGCATAAGATAGATCCTCTCGTACGTCAGACTCATTCATGGGTAACATCTCTTCAGGCGTCCTTAGACATTTCTTGAGCTGTGACACATGGAATACATCATGCACATCTAATAGGCGAGCCGGTAGTTCTAGTTGATATGCCACTTCGCCTTTCCTCTCCAGAACTTGAAAGGGTCGGATGTATCGAGGTGATAACTTCCCTTTCACCTTGAACCGACAAAGTCCTCGAATAGGGGACACCTTGAGGTAGACATAGTTCCCCACATTGAAAACGAGCTCTCTTCTCCGTACATCGGCATAGCTCTTTTGTCGTGTCTGTGCTATCCTCAAGTTGTTGTGAATTTCCCTCACTTTTGCCTTGGCTTCTTGTAGTACCTCGGGTCCAAACACTTTACTTTCCCCGGCTTGGTTCCAAAATAGTGGAGTTCTGCACTTTGTCCCATACAAAGCCTCAAACATTGACATCTTCATACTAGCCTGATAGTTGTTGTTATAGGAGAACTCCGCATACGGTAAATTCTTATCCCAACTTCGATTGTTTTTGAGTGCACACGCTCTCAGCATGTGCTCAAGGATCTGATTGGTCCTTTCCGTTTGTCCGTCGGTCTGAGGATGATAGGCAGAGCTAAAATTCAGATGAGTTCCCATGGTTTCATGTAACTTCTGCCAGAACCTTGAGGTGAACTGTGTCCCTCGATCTGACACTATCTTCTTTGGCACTCCATGGTAACGCACGATCCTTGACATGTACAACTCTGCCAATTTGGATCCGCTGTAGCCTTCTTTTACGGGAATGAAATGAGCTACCTTGGTTAGGCTGTCGATGACGACCCATATCGAATCACCCCTGATTGGGTCCTGGGTAGTGCCACTATGAAATCCATACCGATTTCCTCCCATTTCCATTCAGGTACTTTGAGTGGTTGCAATAATCCCGCGGGTCGTTGATGTTATGCTTTCACCAACTGACATGTGTCACATAGGGCAACATGTTCCGCGACATCTCGCTTCATGCCATACCACCAATACCTGCTCTTGAGGTCTTGATACATCTTCGTACTTCCAGGATGAATGGAATAGTCAGAATCATGAGCCTCCTTCAAAATCAATTCACGGATCTCCTTCACTTCAGGCACACAGATTCTTTTCTCGTGCCACACCGTACCTTGTTCATCCTCTCTGAAACTAGGGGCTTTATTATCCTTGATGAGTTTTCTGATTTCTTGTATCTTCTCATCATTCTTTTGACCATCGCGTATGTCTTGCTCTAATGTGGAGTCCACTTCCATGGCGATGGCTTCACCACTATTTACCAGGCATAGATTGAGTCTTATAACATCATCCTTTAATTCTTCAGGCATGTCCTTTAAGCTCAACCTATTGACCTGCACCTTCCAGCTTAAAGCATCTGCTACGACGTTTGCTTTCCCAAGATGATAGTTGATGCCCACATCAAAGTCATTGATTAGCTCTAACCATCTCCTTTGTATGAGGTTGAGATATGGCTGTGTGAAAATATACTTTAAGCTCCTATGATTCGTATATATCTCTGTCCTTTTCCCCATCAAATAATGCCGCCTGATCTTCAATGCGTGTACCACTGCCGCTAGCTCTAGGTCATGTGTAGGATAGTTCTTCTCGTGTTTCCGGAGCTGCCGGGACGCATAAGCCACGACACGCCCCTCTTGCATGAGAACACATCCCAACCCATTTCCAGAGGCATCGTAGTACACCGAAAAGTTCTTCTGCATATCTGGCATAACTAGCACTGAGGCTGTTGTTAATATTTTCTTTAGCTCTTGAAAACTCGTCTCGCACTGTGGTGTCCATGTGAATGTGATTCCTTTCTCCAACAGTTTGGTGAGGGGTCTCGAGATCTTGGAGAATCCCTCAATAAACCGTCGATAATACCCAGCCAATCCCAAGAAGCTTCGAACTTCCCCGACATTCTCAGGGGTCTTCCACTTCTTTACATCCTCGATCTTGGCGGGGTCTACGGAGATTCCTCCCTCCGAGATTATATGTCCTAAGAAGGGAACTCTCTTCAACCAGAATTCAAACTTGCTCATCTTGGCATATAGTTGGTGTTCTCTCAGTTTTTGCAACACCAACCTTAAATGCCTCTCATGTTCTTCTTCACTTTGGAAAAGACGAGAATGTCATCAATGAAAACCACCACAAATTTGTCCATATATTCCATGAATACCTTGTTCATGAGATACATGAAGTATGCCGGGGCATTAGTTAGCCCGAAAGGCATGACGGTATATTCATACAGTCCGTACCGAGATACGAAAGCTGTCTTTGGAATATCAGTTTGCCTTATCTTAAGTTGGTGGTATCCCGATCTGAGATCAATTTTCGAGAACACACAAGCTCCCCTCAACTGATCAAACAAGTCTTCAATGTGGGGTAACGGGTACTTGTTCTCCGTTGTACCACTCTCACGGTGGAGGACATACATGTACTCAGTTCTGTCCAGGTGGCGACGATAGATGTGACTCTGGCAGGTGATTGCCTCCCAGGTGACATCCTTCTCTGCATTGACCTGTGTCGCTCGACAAGCTGGAGAGCGGTGGATCTTGAGCAGCTGATTTTCGTGAATAATCCTCATTTCCGAACTCCATTCTTCCCACTTCCCATGGATGGTTCGGGTGGAGCTGTAGTGTATGATTAGCTTGCCCGTATTGCCGGTGGCTTGGAGCATGCGTCGAAGACGGCACAACAAGCCTCCTACTGCCAATCCATAGGAGAGATACGTCACACGGACGGTTCTCCTCTCTCAGGGCAAGGGCAACTACGGGAACTCTCTCTCTGGTGGACTTGCGCGCGGTGCGGATCATGCACACCATCCAAAACATAAAGCATTTAAAATTAAGTTAGTTAAGATTTTAAACAAAAATCCTATTTTGAATAAAAGTTGGGGTAAGATGAATAAAGTGACCCCATTAAATAACACTTTTCAACCCACACCTTTGTAAAATAGTGTTTAAGAAAATAGGGTCCTTAAATACGTCCATTTCTACCTAGGTCCACGTTCCTACGGGCAACCTTGGCTCTGATACCACTTCTGTCACACCCGGTTTCTCCGAAGAACAACCAAGTGAATATCACATGTATGCCAGGATCATTTTCTCATACATGTGATGACAAATAGTGAAGCATCATTTATTACAAGCCAGGTGTCGAATATAAATAAGTCTTACATAGCATACGTCTCGATGGACGATAATAAGTTCATGTCATATAAATAAAACAGCAGCGGAATATTATTCTTTTGGGCTCTGTCACAGGCGTTGCCCGGGGGACTCCATGAACCTAGAATCCTTCTTCGGGTCCGAAGTCTTGGTCATTGAACACCACATCATCCCCTAGACCTGAGCAGCAATTTAAACAAACAAATATGCAAGTTTGAGTACCGTTGGTACTCAGCAAGTGTGGGAAAGTTATGTCATGCATGGCTAGAACAATGAGAGGTTGAACTCATGGTTAAAGCACTACGCAATTAATACCTATTACCTTAGCTTATTAAGCACCCACATTACTACACAGGTTAAATGGTCCCAAACTCCCATCCCATCATCATAATCAAATAACCATAACATCATTTCCAAATGTTAAGCTCCCCGCTTAACATCCACAACTTCCAAAGCCATCAATCCTCTAGTCATGAATAAGTCCAAGCCGCTCTTGACCGTGAGCACGGCTGTCATGACAGTTTTGACTCTGCAGAGTTTGCACCACTATACCCACATGTAGTGATTTCATCCCCCGTTGCCGGGTGGACTAAAAGAACCTCCATTATGCCAGTGGCTACGAACCACATTCACACTTCCCAGGTGTGTAGCCAGGAGATCACTACGAAGCCTTTACAAAGGGATTCCCGACGAGCGTGGGCCCACTGAGGTTTCACCCCTAACAGCATACAAGAGGCTCCAACCCCGCTGCAGTGGCCCCCTCTTGAGCCTTGCGGTTCATATGGTAGTCCAGCTGACACCTATTCTCCGCACCATCCAACAAACCCATACTACGCCGGGGATACACCTAATTAATTGGCCAAGCTGCCCCATCTCAGCATGTGGTTGGCACGGTAAAGCCAGGTTACATGCTCCATGAACCGATCCTTAGGATCCAGGCAAGTACTAAACACAAACCCGAGTCTCGTGCACCCAGCACCAACCAAATCATCCAACTTGCCTCGATCCCTACCTCATAATATCTCATTCAAGAGTAAGGTAAATAAATTGATGATCTTATACCCCAATTTTCCCATTCTAAGCATGGCTAAGCATAAACATATAAATAAATGACATGATAAAATAAATCCTAACCCAATCTACAAGGAAACATGATAATGCAATTCTAGGGAAACTTCCTAGCATGGGTTTCACATTTCAATTGACAATGCAAATAATTCTATCTACACATCCTAGCATAGGATCAAAGTGGTCAAGGACACTTGCCTTCTTCTTGCTGCTCTGAGAATGGAAAGTCTTGGTCTTGGAAGGGGAGAACTTACTCTGGGGCAGGTTCTACTCATGCCAATACACATAGCCAAAGAAAACAACAATCCATAAGACATAGTTCACACTTTCAGTTCATACAAACCACACATGCATACCTATGAAAGTCATTCACATTACTAAGTGTTGTGGTTATCCTAGATGTGTTGATTTTTAGCCTACATGCACATTTAAACATATGTATATTATTTCTAACTTTTGTATTCAGATTTCTGTTTGCACACTATATATGAATTTCCAATTTAAACAAATTCTTCAATACACTCTTTAGCTACCAAGTTTGCATGGAAGGTAATTTGCTACTCCAAATGGGTTTTCAGATCTTCTACCAAATCCTAAACTGAAGTCTTTGGATTTGGAGACTTCATTTATCATTTTCTAGTTATGCATACCTATTTTCATATATTTTCCAGATTTATTTTCTATGCCTAAAAGTGAGTTTTAATATTAATTAGTAGGGCATATCATCTAAATAGAATAGGTTCTGATCTAAAATATTAAATAATATATTTTGGATCTTCTCCTCTGATGTGAACTAATTTAAATTTATTTTTCTAATTTTCAGAATTACTTCCTAACCTAAAAATGTGTCCCTATAACTAATAAATGTGAACAATCAATTAAACAGATTCATTTCAGCTTAAAATCTACTTTTAACTCATTCTAAAGTTTTCCAAGTGCTAGGAGAGTTTAAATTTGAATTTACCATGTGTTTGTCTCATCTTTTAAATTTTAAATCCTAATCACATATTCAAATTCCTAAATTTAATATCATATAGGGTTAAAAAGGTAAACTCACCCCACTACAGGGTCTATTATATTATTTCATAAATTTCCAGGGGTCTAACTACACATAACAGAGGGGTTTTCCTAATTTTTATTAAGTCCAGGGGCTAAAACTGATTTTTAAATGAATTTCTAAAATTCCAGGGGCTAGATCAGAAGTTTCCGGGGCTAGCTCGTATTTTCCGAGATCCCCAGGGGGTAGCGCGTAAGAATCCCGGCCTTTGTAATGCGGGGCCGATGTGGACCGTCCAATTTAAAACAGACGGCTGAGATTATAACGTCCAACCGGTACACGGGGGTTTTATGCCTACCGTGCGATTTAAAATAGACGGCGCACAAGCGGCCACGTCGCCTGGCCAGAGCCAGCCGCGCTGCCCGGCGGCGCGCAGCGGCGGGAGGCGGCGATCTCGCCGGAGAACTTCGGATCTTCGTCTATACCTCCTAAAACTGGGATTTCATGGTATAGAACGGTAGAGGGGAGGTCGGGGATCTCACCTCGGGGTTTTTCTTGAACTCGGAGGCCCTGGAAGGCGGTCGGCGACGAGGTCCGAGATGGAATCGCGGCGATGCTCGTCGGAGCTGTGTCTAGGGCGCAACCTACCGAGCTTTCTGCACCTGCGTGATTCCCCGGAGGCGGTGGAACAAGATCGGCGCGTTAGATCAAAAATCCTGAGCAAAGATCAAGAGAAAACGACCGGAGAAGCTCTGGTTCTCACCGGGATGAAAAACAGGCGGTCGGGATGAAAAAACGGGCAATGCCGGCGCTTATATAGACGAGGGAGGGCGGCGTTCAGTTGGGATCGAGCTGGAGTCGTCCAGAACAAAAAATCGGCTGGGGGAATGCAGGTTTCCGGGGTGGTTTGGATTCGGGCGCGTGGAGGAATCCCGGCGGTTGGCGCGATCGCGCGAGGAAGAAGATGACCGCGGGCCCCGTGTGTTAGTGAGAAAGAGATGAGAGCGCGCGGCTGCGGGCTGGCGCGGGAAAAGGTTGGCCGGCTGGTGGGTTTCGACCAACTGGCCGGGGTTTTCTGTTTTTCTTTTTCTTTTTCCATTTCTTTTCTGGTTTTGATTTGAATTTGAATTCCAAATTAAATTTGAATTTCTGCACCACATGCAATACGTCAAATTTTTTTTAAATTTCCCTCTTAACAGGATTTTGGGGTGTTACACCCGCCTATCTAGCAAAAGTCGGTTGCCCAGCCCTAGGGCAACCCACACTAGCTGCACGTCTCAGCTCAGCGCGGCGTGTATGGCTCCCACTCAGCCGTGGTCCCCGACGGAGGGTAACCCTCGCCGGTGGACTCGTACTCCGAGCCCGTGGGTGGCTCCTCACCTGAAAAACACTAAAGAAGCAACCATGAGCACGAAGGCTCAACAAGACTTAACCGACTCACCTAAACATGAAACTCTACATGAGGTGTACAAGGACATAGGATAGTAATATTGCAGCAAATGGACACGCCTACAAGTTCATCATTAGTTCATCTTTTAGCCACAAGTTAACAGTTTGGGAAGCTGAAATTTAGTAAGCAATATTTGGTGGCACACATGTAGCAATACAATTATATCATGAAAGCAACATTGAATCATAACATTTCATACATTGGTCTACGTTACAACACAGTGAACAAGCGGTACTCGTCACCGCGAGGGACAGCGAATCGACTCGATATACACCTGCAGGGAAACCCAAAGAGCACGTCACGTACGCCCACCCGTGGAGCTGCACAGCACGCTCACTCGATGTCGTACGGGACAACCTTTCACCCAACAGCCCAAACGTCGAACCGGTCGCACCGAAACGAGCAGGAGGTTCTTCACACGGAGCATATCTCTATGCCCGTTGGCAGATTTCCACCTTGCTGCCCTCAACCTACACCTATAAATTGGTGTGCTATGCCTCGACGCCCGGAGGTTTAGGCTACATCGGTTTATCGGGGCCCATATATCCGATATGCCTTCGGTACGTTCAATACTTGCTCAGCAGGGCCGCACATGGATCGGTCCTCAATCGTCATGGACAGGGCTGCGCACACAAGACTTCCTCTTGCTGCGTCCTAGCACCTGCCTAGTCTCATTTTCATTACTAAAGTGATCTCACATCACTCGAACAATCCCGTGTGTCCCAAACCTAACTCGCGAGTAGATTCCAACTACTCGACTTGTACCAAAGTCCAATGAATTATTAAGCATAGCCTGTCTACTCAAGATCTTAGACACTACCCTCACTCTCATGGAAACATTCTGGTCATGCAAGTGGGGTTCCATTCATCCTATACCTAATGCACATTCATACATCACCATAAATATGCGAACAAAGCAAAACATGGTAAAAGAGTTAATGCAAACCGGGGCATGCCTTGTTGCTGCTGGTCAGGGGTTAGCTCTTCTTCCGGAAGTAGGAAATCGAGCACCTCCGGAGCCTCCTCGCCTTCAGCGACTACACGTTAATAAAACACTACATGTTAATGGATATGCACCTAAGTTTATTGTAGTGCTTCTGCTATTAGTTCTACTAACAAGTTTTTAATAACTGGAACTCTGTTTATGAATTTAAAAGGAAACTGGGGCTAGTGGTTTGGTTTTGGACCTAAGCACATGATTAAGTGCTAAGTGGTTTCTCCCTCTTCCATATTAATCCATCAAGTGATTAAACAGGACAAGGGTGATCCAGAGCTCCAATGGAGCTGAGAATTTTTGTGTGAGTTTGTTGTCACAATAAAACCCTGTGGACCAAAAATTAGCACTTTTCATTGAGTGGTTTGCTCAGAATAATTCTCTTAGCAAATAAGCAAAGAAGAATTAATTCTGAGGCAACACCCCTGTTCATGCCCAACTGAATGAACTACAATTTGAATTATATCTCCTAGAGTTTGCATGAATTTTCCTAGAAGTTTTGGAGCTAAGATCTGTTCAGAACTGAATTTCCAAGTTTTGGAAATTCTCTGAAAATGTTTCTGTATTCAAATGAACACAGCACCTTCAAATCTGAATTTCCCTGGTCAAATCAACTCCAAATGGTCTGAAACTTTTATAGGAGTTCACTAACCTCCTAAAGGATATTCTGGCAAAATTTGTGGATTTTGGATGAACCAAACTCCCTCTAAAATTCTTTTGCTGAAAACTTTTAAAGAATTTGCAAGAATTAATTAATGGGTTTCATACAAATTGGGTTGTATATTTGGACAGAGCTAGGCAAGATGAATCCAACCCAATTTGAATCACTAAATTTGGAGCTTCCTAGCAAAAGTTATGGGGTTTTAAAGTTTGGGGAAATTGTGGAATTTGAAATAACCGGGGAAAAGTTCTAAATTCCTGACAGCGGGCCCAGCCACCACGTGTCACTACCTCGGCTTCGCCACAAGGGGCCACACTACTGTTCTCCGCGTGGTCACAGCTGATCCGGTGCAACAGAAAATCCCCACGCTGTGCATTGAGGGACTGACGAGCGGGCCCGGCCGGCTCGTCTTCTTCCTCGCGCCCGCCCTTTTTCCCGCGCCGCCCCCTCGCCAGCACCCCTCTGAAGCTCGCCGGACTTGGCTTCCCGACCACCTCTCGGCCGGGAACTCGCAGCCTGGGCTTAATTTCGTGCGCTGAACACGATGGCACCGACAGCTCCGGCCGGCGCTGGCCCTAACCTAGCCGGCGACGGTGCAGCGGCGCGGACTCACTTCGGTTATGTTACACGGCCATCTCAGCCCGCCAAAACCTCGGTGGAAGGGCTCTACAGCACCGGGGGATCTCAGAGAAGGTCGACAAGGCCATGCAAGGGCTCGGGAAGAGCTCTAACCTAGCCGTCACCATGAGCCCCACCCTTCCCGCCATAACCGCGGTTGAAAAACCGGGAAATACGCCGGCTACAGCCAAAATTAAGCTAGGGTTGCGAAGAAAAGTTGGGCGCCGTCGAGTCTAGCTCCTGTGAGTGCAGTATGACGTGCTCTAAGCAAGTATATGTCAGGAATTTGCGGTTTCCCTACCAGAAGGTGATTCTGCACCGGCCGGAAGTGTTTTACGAAATTCACCGGCGGTGATCGGTCACTGGTTCTAGGCTTTGGGGTTGAGCAGCGTGGAGCCTGGGCGCGTCCAAAACCGCTCCTTCTTTGTCGTGACAAGCCCTCTGCCGAGCTGCCCACGGGAGCACCTTTGCTCGGTTCTTCCCGGCCTCCGCGAAGAACGCCGTTTGCTCGGGCTGTGGGGGCTCAGCTCCACTGGAACTGGTGCGGGGAGGTCGTGGGAGGTCCGGGGGTGCTGATTTGCTGAGTTGCCGACGTTTGTACACGAGAGGAAATCGCTCCCGAGCGACTTGATCACAGCGGCGGCTCCTCGGCGTTCTGTCGTGTGAGAGGACGGTGGCTGGGGATCGGCCCGTTGCTGTGGCAAGCTGGGGCATGGCTGGGAGTTACTGCGCCCCCACGAGGAGCTCGCCAGCACACGAGGGGAGAGCAGGAGCTGTCACCCGAGTGCTCCTCGGTGAGTCTCGGTGGAGCCTCGGCTCTGTTCCGAGTGCAAAACTTAGCCCCTAAGGCTATTGATCTTTGTGCATTTTTAACCTCCCCAATGACATGAGGGTCCCACCAGTCAGTCCCCTATCCCTCAAAAGATCTCCAAAAACGTGGCAAGTGATGAATTCAAATGTTTGGGGTTTCAAACTGAGCTACATTTGTATAGTTGGGCAAATTCTCCCAAATTCAAATGTATATTTGAATTCTTTGCACATTTGGATCCCTTTTGGAAAAATGGGTAGAAACCTTTTCAAAAATTACTGAAACTTTGCCTGCCCACTAATTTGGACCCAAGGAATCCAATAATGCACTTTGATTCTTGTGTTAGCTGCTGCAACCATGAGTTTGAATGCAACAGTTTTGAATCACCCTTATGTCCTCCCCTCATTTGAATTTTTGGGTTGGACATTAGTTCAAATTCTGATTTTCAAACCCTCCCAATGCACTTGAGTACTTCAACTCAGTGGTCTTAAACCATCTAGGGTCCAAACATGTAAATGACTCTAAGTTGGTTTTTGAACACCCTCTCATGTGTTATCATATGTGTAGAAAGTTTGAACTAATACCCTTTTGATGGAGGTTACTTGCTCTTCACAATTCTTCACAAGATATTCACCACAAAACTGTGGTGTTGTGAGGTGATGAAAAGTTTTTGCAAGTCCCTTTTCTTGGCCTTTTACACACTAGTTAGAAGACTTCTGGTGCAAGAAAAAAAAGACTTCCGCTGCTAGATTTAGACTTCCGCTGCTAGCATGAGTCCAAGACTCATGAGACATTGTAATAAACCATGTTATTCGTGGTTATATATATTCTGAAATTCAGTTTGTAGATGATATGTTGTGACGCCCTCAATTTCATGGAAAAACCACGAAACCAAGAACTGATGCATATGTGTGCCTAGGATGTTCAACACACATATACACATCATCCACAAACTGAATTTTAGAATATATATAACTACGAATAACAGAGTTTATTACAAGGTTTCATGAGTCTTGGACTCAGCTTGGCGGCGGAAGTCTAATCTTACAGCGAAGTCTTATTTCTATGCAGCGGAAGTCTTCTAACTAGTGCGGAAGCAATCTAAGCAGCAGCGGCGGCTCCATCTCTACTCCATCCCCACAGGCAAGGTTGAGGACAGATTACACGCCTAATGCTCCACATGGTCTTCATAGTAATCTTCTCCTGTTGCTGATGATGAAATAATAATGCAAGTTTGAGTACAATGATGTACTCAGCAAGTACGGGAAAATATGATATGTAGTTCACAACAAGGTAGGTATAAAAGGCTTATTGCAGAAAGCAAAGTTATTTGTCAAAACCACGATAAAACAGCAACTTAACTTTAAGTGAACGTAATCCCAACATGTATTAAAATACCAACATACCTCCATTATGTTCATCACTTTCCATGTCCCAACCAGACATTAATTTGCTCACGAATACCTTCTCGTATTCGCTACCATCTCAAGAATACCATCTCGTATTCGCTACCATTTCATCTCGTAAACAATTTCGTCTCACACCGAGACCAATCTCCTTGCCATGACTCGGCAGTCATGCAACCAAATCTTCTAGGATCGAAGTACACGTGTAAAGCTACCAGAGGGGGGTGAATGGTAGATAAAAACTTTTCAGCGGAAGCAACAAAACACTCCTCAGCAGAAAACTAATCTGTTAAATAAACCGTGTGTATGACTAAACTAAACATGTTCCACTGTAACAAAACTAGTATAGATTGTAGAGAATCAAGTCATGAATACGTCACAACAAGAATCATGAAAATCCGTTGAGAGAAACTAAAGTTACAATCGAAATATCGAACAAAGGTCAATCTGTCCTACGCGAGAAAAATAGTTCTGGAATACTGCAAAGAAACTCGTGTAGATAAGAAACCACAAATTCAATGACTGTAAAATTTCCACAGACGATAAATAATCAAGTTGTGAAGACAACCCAAAAAGAATCACATCAATTAGATCTGTAAAACTCGAGTTATGATAAAACCACCGAAGAAAGGTAGTGCTGAACAGAAACTCGACGAGAGAAACTTGTCTGAAACAAGTCGGACGAACAAGGCACAAAAGTTCCTTTAGAATATGAATTTTATTTATCAAAACACAAGGGGAACAGCCCCAAAGTCGTGCCCCACGAGCTCTGGAATCCCTTGCTTATATAACCAGCCCGAAGGCCAACTCAACTCAAACAAGGACTCCTACTCCTACTTGGATTCAAACTCTAACTTTCCAATACTGCTTAGGACTCTTCTATACGCAGATAGAAGCAATCTTAAGACTTCCAAACACCTTAGGAACGTATCCCACATTCCTAAAATATCTCAAATTCGTGACCCACACGAAATCCTATCATAACCAACTCAAAACTTTCCATATTTGAATCAAACACGACTCAGCCGCAACCTGATTCCATAACCTAGTCGGTTGGACCTTTCTGACGAATTCTTTACGTCCACATCTCTTCATCACTCCTTGCACACGTGCAAACATCTTCTAACAACGTCCAAGATACCTTCATATGCATTTTTCTTGATTCAAACATACTGCGCAACCTCCCGATCAACTCAACCACAGTTCCTCCCGAACTTGGTTGTTGAACCTCATCTTCTCCCTAAGACTAGTTCAATGGATCCCGTCACCAGCCATGTCTTGAACTGAAGCAACACCTGCACATGAATAAACAACCAATACTTCCGAGCACAAGTCCTCGACTTGACTCTCGTTAGTTCCGAAACTACAACATCTTACGTGAGCACCTCACATAAGCATGTTGTAAACCATAGCAAAATGATATCAGCAATAACCACCAAAACACACCAAAAACTTAGTAAAATAATGCTAAGCAAACTTACCATAAGAGTAAAGCAAGTTTGAAACATTGCAAGTTAAAAGCAGAACCATTGCAATCAAGCTCCGAACCTTACCAAAGCTAACCGGAGCTTACCAAAGCTAGTCGGACCCAGCGCCGGAGCTTACTAAAGCTTAGTCGGACCTAGCACGGAACTTAGCAAAGCTATTCGGACCCAGCACCGGAGCTAGCAAAAACTAGTCGGACCTAGCCAAAATAAGTCAGACCTAGACAAAGCAAGTCGGACCTTATGTCGGACCTTGCCGGAGCTACACAAAACAAGTTGGACCTATCGTCGGACCTTGCAGGAGCTCGGACCTAGAGTCGGACCTTTTTAAAAAGGTGTTTTGGTAGTATTCAAAATTTTTATTGTCAAAGCCAATGTATTCAGCACACATAGGTCTCACAATCTCCCCCTCGATGAATGCATTGGCAACACCACTTAAAATCCGAACATTGGCTTATTCACATGAAAAGTTTTGAAAACAATTTCTCCCCCTTTGTAAATCAGAAATAAAAATTAGAAGAAAAACAAAAATACCAAAAATTCTCCCCCTGAGAAGAATGGTGCCAAAACACTTGTGAATGTGTGCAATGTGTGATCAATATCTACCCCTTTGACAATGTATTCAGCAAGGTACGACAGAGAAATTTTAATTTGTTATGAGCACATTATAACATATACATATAAAACAAAGCTCATCCAAATCAGACTATCAAGTAACTTACACTAACACATCAATGAGATACATAAAGTAGTGTAAGCCATGCTAGAGATCAAGTGTAATTTTCAATTTAAGCAAGTCATAATCTCACAAACTTAACTATTTCAAGACCTGAAAGCATGACACTTGTTGCTGCATTTTATTTAACATTTAAAGCAAAATTTTTGATCTTATGACATTTGCAAGAGATTATATGCAGCATCAGCCTTATTCTAACCAACCAAGCCAAGCCTATGTCATTTGACAGTCAGAAGCTTAAGGACATGGTTTTAGTCATACACAACTCCATTCAAGTTCATATCTAAGTGCAATGATAAGCCATCTCAAAAGAACAAGTGCGATGCATGCATATTCTCTTGATCTTTTCTCATTTTTTTATTTGAACATAAAAACTCAACATGTGAGTTGATTACTTGATTAATTCTTTATGATTAAAAGCACTTGTGAGCATGCAACAAGTTCAAAATAGCAATAAAGTTCGACCATGACCAGATTTAGTGTAAGTAATTATTCCAATTACTAGACATGGTAAAAACTACAAAATGTATAACACGAGTAATGTAGTAAGAACTTTCGGCATGAAAAAGGAATCACAAAGTCATATATACATGAAATACTATGCTCATATTATTTTAATTTCAGATTCACACATAGACTTCCCAAGTTTCAAAATTCTCCCTCAATTTAAGCCATGAGGATGCATAACCCCTATTTCACTACGAATGTAACAAAAACGAGTGAAATCCAAAGGTTTTGTAAAAATGTCAGCCAATTGTTGTTCGGTATCTACATGGTGAAGCAAAATGTTCCCTTTTTCGACATTATCATGGAGAAAGTGATACCTAATGTCAATGTGCTTAATTCTTGAATGTTGCACGGGGTTTTAGCAATTCAAATGGCACTAGTGTTATCACAAAACAGTGGAACACTATCTAGATCAACCCCATAGTCCTCAAGTGTTTGAACAATCTAAAGAATTTGTGAGCAAGCAGTAGCAGTAGCTACATATTCAGATTTGGCTATGGATTGTGCAACTGAACTTTGTTTTCTAGAGGACCAGGCAACAAGTG
This sequence comes from Neostapfia colusana, assembly GCA_030760725.1. Lineage (NCBI taxonomy): Eukaryota > Viridiplantae > Streptophyta > Magnoliopsida > Poales > Poaceae > Neostapfia > Neostapfia colusana. The sequence goes on along the minus strand of JASWHV010000007.1, from coordinate 92,095,778 downwards.
AATTATCAAGAAAATGACAAGCACCAGAAGTACTTTTCCTATCAATCCTACAACCCCCAAAATCAGCATCGGAAAAAGATTTCAAAGTAACGGTTGAGGAAGAAGGAAGAAAAATGCCAAATTCTTGAGTTCCATGTAAGTACCTGAGAATGCTTTTGATGGCTTGACGATGTGAAGCACGTGGGGAGGCTTGAAACCGTGCACAAAGACATACGCTGAATTGTATTACCGGTCTTGATGCCGTGAGATACAAAAGTGATCCGATCATGCTTCTATATTCTTTTTGATCAACAGGATCACAATCTTCATCAAGTTCAAGTGTTGTTGCTGTTCCCATTGGTGTCCGAAGAGGCTTGCTTTTGTCCATGTTGAAGCGCCTTAGGAGATCTTTTGTATACTTTTTTTGATGCACAAAGGTACCTTCCTTGGTTTGCTTGATTTGCAGCCCCAAAAAGTACGAGAGTTCTCCCATCATACTCATCTCAAATTCTGAACTCATCATAGCTGAAAACTTGGACAAAAGATCATGAGAAGCACAACCAAAGATAATATCATTCACATACACTTGAACAAATAATGAGTCATTGCCATGCTTAAGCACAAAAAGAGTTTTATCAACCTTGCCCATGGTAAACCCCTTTTAAAGTAAGAATGTTTTTAACCTATCATACCATGCTCTAGGGGCTTGTTTGAGACCGTACAAGGCTTTGGACAGTTTGTAAACATGATTAGGAAAATTTGGATTTTCAAAACCAGGTGGTTGTTTGACATAAACCTCCTCATCTATGTAGCCATTAAGAAAAGCACTTCTAACATCCATTTGATATAGCTTAAAACCTTTAGATGCAGCAAAAGCTAACAAAATTCTTATGGCTTCTAATCTAGCAACAGGAGCAAAAGTTTCATCAAAATCTAGACCTTCAACTTGTGTGAAACCTTGAGCAACCAACCTATCCTTATTCCTAACCACAACCCCATCCTCACTTTGTTTATTTTTAAACACCCATTTAGTTCCAATTAAAGTGTGACCTTGAGGTGTAGGTACAAGTTTCCAAACATTATTTCTTTTAATATTTAGTAACTCTTCTTGCATGGCAATAATCCAAGATTCATTTGTGAGTGCGTGTGATATATCTTTGGGTTGAAAAGAAGCAACAAAAGCAGAATGAGCATGAGAATTGGGGTCGAAAAACCTGGATTTTGTAACTCGTTCATGCAAGCTTCCAATAATTTGTTGTGGAGGATGACTTTTGAGAATCCAGAGGGGAGTGGACACTTCACAAGCTTCTTCTTCTTCATGTTCACCACAAATAGATGAGCTTGTGACGTGAGGAGGATCTGGACCAGCAATGGTGGTCGTCGGTGCTGGCTGTAAATCAAGATCAGGAGCTGGAACAATGTCATTAGCTGCTGAATTTTCGTGCAGCGGCACCACTTCTTCCTCTTCTTTAACAAAAATACTCTCCCCCTGCGGATATGGATCCGGACCTGCAATATTTGAACTAGTACCTGGGCTAGCTTCATCAAAAGAAACCTCACAAGTCTCCACAATTTTGTTAGTATCAAGTAAAAGCACACGGTAGCCTCTAGTATGAGATGGATAACCAAGAAACATGCCATCAACAGATCTAGCTTCAAATTTATCAAGATTGCCATGTTTCTTAACAAAGCATTTGCAACCAAAGAACCTAAAGTGTGTGACACTAGGCCTATGTCCAAACCAGAGCTCATATGGTGTTTTACCTAGCTTAGCACGCAAAAAAATTCGATTTGAGACATAACAAGCGGTTGCAATTGCATCAGCCCAAAATTTCCTAGGAGTTTGATGTTCATCAAGCATAGTCCTAGCCATCTCAACTAAGGTTATGTTCTTTCTCTCTACAACACCGTTTTGTTGAGGTACATATGGTGAAGAAAATTGATGATCTATTGCATTTTCAGCATAAAAGTGATCAAACGATTGATTTTTAAATTCGGTTCCATTATCACTTCTAATTGCTCTTATAGATCCTGGGTGATCAATTGATAATCTAAAAAATAACGTTCTAAAGTGACTAAAAGCTTCATTCTTAGATGCCATAAAGTAAACCCAAGAGTATCTAGAATAGTCATCAACAATCACAAGAACATACAATTTACCTCCGAAGGATTGAACACGTGAAGTTCCTACGGTGTCAAGGTGTAAAAGTTGACCCGGTTCAGTTGTCATGGTCATTGTGAGAGGAGCATGTGAACCTGCAACCATATTAGCATGTCTACAAGAAGAGCACACAATTTCTTTGTCCCCTTTAAGCTTAGGCAGCCCACGTATGCGATCAAGAGCACTAACACGCGTGAGATGATCAAAGCCTACGTGACCAATTCTACGATGCCAAAAATATAAATCTTTGGAATCATTTGCAACAAGACATCTATGCTTAGAGGAAGACATATCAAAATCAGCTTTAAAAACTCTTCCAAACCGAGACATGTTAAAAATAAGCTCACTATTTGAACCTACAACTTTGCAGCAGTTTTTATTGAAAATAATTTCCAAATTTTCATCTAGCAATTGTGAAACAGAAAGCAAGTTGTATTTCAAATTTTTGACAAGTGCCACATCCTTCAAAGTGTAGTGATCATTTACTCTAACCGAACCCTTAGCAATTATAGGAGTTGAAGAATTATCGGCAAAAGTAACATTCTCTACACGTGACACAAAAGAGAGAGGAGAACCATTCTTTGTTACCGGTCATGTGGCGTGAGCAACCTGAATCCACAATCCAAATGTTCTCCTTCCTCAAGCGTGTAACCTACATAGAAGCACAATACGTCGATGACTCAATACTGGGGTTAGTTAAAAGGCATTTAGGAATCCAGTACTGAGTCACACGATGTCCAGCAGGAATAACATGCGAAAGCTGAGATAAAACAGCAGGTTTATGAGTCAAAGTTTGAGATTTTTTGTTCTTAACTACTGACCTATGAGGTGTTACTTGTGTAGCACGAAAACCAGTAGCTCCGGAGGCAAAAACAGAAGGTCCGGAGGCAAAAACTGAAGCACCGGAGGCAAAAACTGAAGCTCCGGAGGTAAACTTTGAATATTTCTGACTCATAACAGCAGGTTGCATGTTCCTGACATTCGGTTCAGTATGTGCAGCAAATTTTGCATGAGAGTTATAAGATCTAGCTTGCATTCTTTCCTTTTATGTTGTTTAGCTAGTCTATAACAAAAACCTATGACATGACCTTCTCTATCAGAATAGGTACAATGAAATTTAACTTTGTGTTCATGTCTAGATGAGCATGCAGTATACTTATTTGAACCCGAATGTGACAGCACTCCTGCGGATTTAAAAACCACTTCTTTTGTTTAGGAACTATTTGAATCAAACCACATCCTAATGATTTTACAATTTTAGGTTGATGTTCCTTAGCATCAGCATGTGAATCAAAACCTAAACCAGTTTTATCATTGCAAGACTTGGAAGAATTCAGCAGCAGGTTTAGGTTCTTATTCCCATTACAAAACCGATCTAATGTCTTATGCATGTTATCAAGTTTATTTGATAGATCAAGGAAATTTTCACATGAAGTTTTTCCTTTTAATTTGCAATTGGAACAATATTTAACTTCATGAGAATGTAAAACATTGTTCAATATAGAAATTTCTTTCATAGCATCTTGTAGTTTCTTATCAAGATCATCGCAAGTATAACAATGCAAATCAATTGTAGAACAACAAGCATATTTCAGGTTTTTATCATTAAGTGCAGCAAGCTTTTTGTTCTTTTCGATTTCAAGTTCAAGTTTATCAAGTGTGGAGGTGTGTGCACTTCTTAGAAAGGACAATTGTTCATATATTAAATCACATGAGGAACAAGAATCATCACTAGGAATCAAGGTTTTAAATGATTAATTTCAGATTCTAGTGACTCAATTTTAATAGCATTGTCGCTAATCTTTTTGTCCTTTTTCTTAACAATAATAGTGGCACGAGAAATAGCATCACACATTTCTTCGCAAGTAGGACATACCTCTTCGTTGTCACTGTTGTATTCTGCATCCTCCATACTTGATTTTGATTTGCCCGCCATGAAGCACAAGTTTGCCAGATCATCTTCATCTTCATCACTTCCAATGTCTACATCATTCGAGCCAAGTTCTTGAAGTGCGGTGATGAAACTGTTTATCAGTTTGCGTCCTGTAAAACCCTTCTTTTTCTTGTTGGTGTTGCGAAAAGAGGACTTGACTTTATTCTGCTTTTCATCATGGTTAGAAGGACCTGAAAGGTTTGGGCAATCTGTACGAAAGTGTGCTGTCTTACCACATTCAAAGCATCGTTGAGGTCCGGAGCTTCCTCTCCTTCTAGTTCACAAATTTTGCAATGCTTTTTAGAACCTAGTAGAAAGAAGTACTAGCTCCTCCTCTGGAAACTCCTCAATCTGTTCCAGTGTTAGTGAAGACAGCAAAACAAGTATATTGCTAGATGATTGGCCGGAGCTAAGCATATCACGTTGTGAGACAAATGCAATAGTCTTATTTGGGTTCTTACGCGATATAATGTCAATTTCATGAGTTTTTAGCTTAGAATAAAGCACATCTAATGTAAGAGTGCTCATGACAGTGGATTCACATATGGATTTTACTTTCATCTCCCAAATTGACATGTCTAATGCACTTAGTAATTGCCTAGCATTTTCAGCATCTGAAAAATTAACATTGACGCTACGCAAGTTACTGAGAATTTTATTAAAGCGAGCAAAGAGGTCATCAATGGACTCACCGGGTTGCATCTCAAAGCGCATGTATTCTTTCTTGAACATATCCTGTCTTACCTCCTTGATCGTGTTGGATCCTTCGTGGTAGTCACAAAGTGCTCTCCACACATTGTACGCTGATCGGAGGTGTGCAACACGGTCGAAGTCGCTCTGAGTTAGTCCTTGTATGATCAAGTTCCGAGCCTTATTGTTGTTGTCGACATCTCTCATGTTTGTAGCCGTGACTTGATCGTTTGAAGGCACATCGTAAGGCTTGTACACCTTTTCCAATATTGCAAAGCCTTGTGCCTGGATGAAAGCTTCCATGCGTGCCTTCCAAACCTGAAAATCAATACCACTAAACACACAAGGTTTGGCGGAGTATTTCTCCATGATGATTAGTCAAAACACGTGCAAATCACAAAGATTAGAGCAACATGGCTCTGACACCAACTGTAGGATCGAAGTACATGTGTAAAGCTACCAGAGGGGGGGTGAATGGTAGATAAAAACTTTTCAGCAGAAGCAACAAAACACCCCTCAGCAGAAAACCGATCTGTTAAAGAAACCATGTGTACGACTAATCTAAACGTGTTCAACTGTGACAAAACTAGTAGATATTGTAGAGAATCAAGTCACAAAGACGTCACAACAAGAATCATGGAAATCCGTTGAGAGAAACTCAAGTTATGATCAAAAGATCGAACAAAGGTCAATCTGTCCTACGCGAGAAAAACAGTTCTGGAATACTGCAAAGAAACTCGTGTAGATCAGAAACCACAAATTCAATGACCGTGAAATTTTCACAGATGATAGGTAATCAAGTTATGAAGACAACTGAAAGAGAATCACATCAATTGGATCTGTAAAACTCTAGTTATGATAAAACCACCAAAGCAAGGTAGTGCTGAACAGAAACTCGACGAGAAAAGCTTGTCTGAAACAAGTCGGACGAACAAGGCACAAAAGTTCCTTTAGAATATGAATTTTATTTATCAAAACACAAGAGGAACAGCCCCAAAGTCGTGCCCCACGAGCTCTGGCCTCCCTTGCTTAATAACCAGCCCGAAGGCCAACTCAACTCAAACTAGGACTCCTACTCCTACTTGGATTCAAACTGTAACTTTCCAATACTGCATATGACTCTTCTATACGCAGATAGAAGCAATCTTAAGACTTACAAGCACCTTAGGAACGTATACCACATTCCTAAAATAACTCAAATTCATGACCCATACGAAATCCTATCATAACCAACTCAAAACTTTCCATATTTGAGTCAAAACGACCCAGCCGCAGCATGAATCCATAATCTAGTCGGTTGGACCTTTCCGACCAATTCTTTACGTACACATCTCTTCATCACACCTTGGAACCATGCAGCCACGTCCATGCACTCCTTGCATACGTGAAAACATCTTCGAACGACGTCCAAGATACCTTCATATGCATTGTTCTTGATTCAAACATACTGCGCAACCTCCCGATCAACTCAACCACAATTCCTCCCGAACTTGGTTGTTGAACCTCATGTTCTCCCTAAGACTAGTTCAATGGATCCCGTCACCAGCCATGTATTGAACTGAAGCAACACCTCCACATGAATAAACAACCAATACTTCCGAGCACAAGTCCTCGACTTGACTCTCGTTAATTCCGAAACTACAACATCTTACGTGAGCACCTCACATAAGCATGTTGTAAACCATAGCAAATGATATCAGCCATAACCACAAAAACACACCAAAAACTTAGTAAAATAATACTAAGGAAACTTTCCATAAGAGTAAAGCAAGTTTGAAACATTGCAAGTTAAAAGCAGAACCATTGCATTCAAGCTCCGAACCTTACCGAAGATAACCGGACCTTGAACCGGAGCTTACCAAAGCTAGTCAGACCCAGCGCCGGAGCTTACTAATGCTTAGTCGGACCTAGCACGGAACTTACCAAAGCTAGTCGGACCTAGCGCAGGAGCTAGCAAAAACAAGTCGGACCTAACCAAAATAAGTCAGACCTAGACAAAACAAGTCGGACCTTACGTCGGACCTTGCCGGAGCTACCCAAAACAAGTCGGACCTATCGTCGGACCTTGCAGGAGCTCGGACTTAGAGTCGGACCATGTTAAAAAGTTGTTTTGGTAGTATTCAAAACTTTTATCATCAAAGCCAATGTATTCAGCACACATAGGTCTCACAAATCTTATCACCCGGACTCAACAATCCTGAAAGCCAGACCATAACCAATATCCATCCCAACTAATCATGGAAGTTGGCCAGGCGCTCATGACCGTAAGCTCGGCTATCATGATAGTTTTAGACTCTGCAGAGTTTGCACCTCTTTACCCATAAGTTTGTGATTTCGTCACCCGTCGGCGACTGCAGAACCTCCATTATACCAGTACACAACCTTCGGTATATGGCCAAGAGATCACAAAATAGACTTTACAAAGGAGCTACTAGATGTATGGACTCACTAAGGTTTCACCGGCAGGCTAGAATCTCCAATTCTCCCACCCACGGGCCCCCTCTTTTGCCATGCAGTTCCTAGGGCAGTCCTTACTCGACTCCCATTCCCCATGCCTTCCACGGTCCATAGCAATCTAGTAACTTACCTAATTAGTCAGCTAAGCCGCACCCATACTTGGCCTTGTGGTGGCACTGTTATCCTGGCATGTGCTCGCATGAACCGGTCCTTAGATCTACGGCAAGTAACCACCATTTCAGGCTCCCTCATTCACAAACCCATGCTTGCCTAGATCTCCCTCTGATCCATGTTCATTAACAACATCAGTTTCTCATTATCATTATGAGTGCAGTTAGCTAGACACATCTATCTCGCTTCCCAATCCCATGGACTCAGCGAAGCATAAAATTAAAAACCATACCCTACTCATTAGCTTTCCCGGTGACAAGGGTGGCTAACAAAACTAGTAAACTCCTATGAAAGGGTTTCCCATCATATTGACTCAAGCACTGACACCTTTTCGCAACAAAACAGTTTTTCCAGAACATAGGATCAATATGGTCATAGGGCACTTGCCTTGTTCTGGCGGTTCTGGTTGCTCAAAATCTTGTTGTTGTAGTCCGTCGTAGGTAGCTCCCTAGGCTTATCCTTCTATTCGCGATCAGGCATATACAAGATTCACAGCAATTAATATCATGCAGAAACTCTACTTTAATATGCAATGATGCATATGCATGTTAATCCTATGGTGCAGTTTTGGTTTGTACGTGTTCTTGCATATATGCATGGCTTTTACGATGAACAGAGGTGTAAAGATCAATTGTGGACGTGGTGATGATCTTGACTTTAGATCAAACCGATCAACAAGTGATCTGTCCACGAAAAAGCTTTTGTTTGAAAGGAATCGAAGAAAAGATGCAAAGAAAAGGCGATGATGTCGTAAGGTGGTATTGGAGACCTACCTTACGTTCTTCTTGGTCTCGGGGTCCTTTTCCTTGCGAGACAGATCGTCAGGGTTTTCCTCCGGCGATGGAAATCGCGATCTAGGCTCGTCGGCCATCTCTCCGGCGGTTGTACTTCGGCGAATGGGTTTACTCGGCGAGCTGGGGCTATGACTCTACGTTTTTGGCTCAGGAGGTGGAAAAGAAGTTTGTGGTTGCGGCCAAAGGTTTTTTGTTCTATTTGTAATCGGGAACAGAAGAGTCCTAATCTGATCGAAATTCGAATAAGAGTCCTATTCAAATCATTTTTAAATCTTAACAACTTATCTTTAATTGATTTGGTGCGGTAGCAATGTGGAATTCGTGTCGGTTTCCTCCCGTACTGGTATTCCCACGCGTACCGAAGAAAAACCGCTTCAAAATTGCGTCCTTACGCGGTGATGAGCTCCGGAAGCTCCACGTGTCCATCGGGGGCCTGGTCTCCCTTTTCCGCAAATACGAGCTCCGGTTGTGCCACGTGTCAAGCAAGTGAGACCTTCCACTTTCTCAGAGGCGGGCTCCGCGTGCGCCACGTATCCTGGTGGGCGGGAACCTCCCTCTTTCTCAGAGGCGGGCTCCGCGTGCACCACGTGTCTGGTGGGTCAGGACATCCCCTCTGAACAGAGGCGAGCTCCATGAATGCCACGTGTCAATTCTGGACCTACCTCTCTCCTGAGGTGAGCTCCAAGAACGCCACATGTCAAGTAGCGTCGGACTTCCTTTTTCCTCAGAGACGAGCTCCGATGTCGACACGTGCCCATCAGCGTCGGACCTCCCAGAGGCGAGCTCCAGAGGTCACACGTGTCCGGCAGTGTCGGACCCCCCGGAGGTGAGCTCCGAGAGCGACACATGTCTAGCGGGGCCGGACCTCTCCCCCTTTGTGGGAATGAGCCCCGAGCCTGCCACGTAGCTAGCGACCCGCGGAAAATGTCTACGGCGCTCCAGGTGAACTGAAATTGGCTCCTATTGGCTATCTTTTGATTCTTCTCTGTTTCAATCTCATAAAAATGTTTGTAAATGCAGAAATCGAAAAATGAAGGTGTCAGAAATCTACCCCACTTAAATTGAATCTCACCCTCGAGATTTGATAGTAGAGAATGAATGAGGGAATTCTGTCTTGAGGTCTTCTTCACGCTCCCATGTGGCTTCAGCTTCGGTGTGATGGCTCCATTGTACCTTGCACCATCGGATCATTTTGTTCCTTGTGACCCTTTCCTTTACGTCCAAAATTCAGACAGGGTGCTCTACATAGGTCAGGTCCTCCTGAAGTTCGAGATCTTCCATTGGTACTTGCTCTTTTGGCACTCTCAAGCACTTCTTGAGCTGAGATACATGAAACACGTCATGTACGTCGTAGAGGTGCGTTGGGAGCTCTAGTTGATAGGCTACTTCTCCTCGCTTGTCTAAAATCTTAAATGGTCCGATATAGCGAGGTGCTAGCTTGCCTTTGACGTTGAAACGTCGTTGGCCATGGATAGGTGATACCTCGAGGTATACGTTGTCTCCAACTTCGAAAGTCAACTATCTTCGTCTATTGTCCGCATAGCCTTTCTGTCGTGACTGAGCAGCCTTAAAGTTCTCCCGTATCGTTTGGACTTGTTTTTCAGCTTCCTGTAGTACTTTGGGTCCAAACACTTGTTTTTCTCCGGCCTCATTCCAAAACAACGGCGTACTACACCATCTGCCATATAATGCTTTGAAAGGTGACATCTTCAAGCTGGCTTGATAGCTGTTGTTATAGGAGAATTCCACGTATAGTAAGCTCCTATCCCAACTACGTCCATATTTCAAAGCACAGGCTCTCAACATGTCCTCCGAAATTTGGTTTGTCCTTTCCGTTTGCCCGTCGGTCTACGGGTGTTAAGCGGAGCTTAAACCAGTCCTGTACCCATAGCTTTCTGCAGCTTCCTCCAAAATCTAGAGGTAAACTGAGAAGCCCGATCTAAGACTATCCTCCTCAGGACTCCATGCCGGCACACGATTTGCTCCATGTACAACTCAGCTAATTGTGCAACGTTGTACTTGGTCCTTACAGGGAGAAAATGGGCTGTTTTCGTCAATCGATCCATGATAACCCAGATGGAGTCGTAACCCGACTGAGTACGTGGCAACCCGACGATGAAATCCATACTTATGTCTTCCCACTTCCACTCGGGTACCTTCAAGGGTTGCAACAATCCAGCGGGTCTTTGATGTTCGGCCTTCACCCGTTGGCATGTGTCGCATAGGGCAACATATTCGACTATGTCCCTCTTCATACCATCCCACCGATAACAAGTCTTCAGGTCCTTGTACATATTGGTACTTCCGGGATGTATGGAATAAGGTGAATCATGTGCCTCTTTTAATATTATGTCGCGGATGTGCTTCACGTTAGGCACACAAATCCTCTTTCCTATCCAAAGCGTACCATTCTCATCTTCCTTAAAATCCTTCTCTATTCCTCGTCGGATCCTTTACTTGATCTCCTTGATCTCCTCGTCCGTTGCTTGGCCATCTCTTGTCTCTTGCTCCAGTGAAGAGTGGAGTTCCATCACTTCCATCTTGTTCAAGAATCCGAGGTGTAACCGTTCGAACTCCTTACGCAGTTCGGGTGGTAGCTCCCGAACCGTGAGTTTGTGACATGCTACCTTCCGACTCAATGCATCAGCTACTACATTGGACCTTCCAGGGTGGTAGTTGATTCCAACATCGTAATCCTTGATGAGTTCCAACCAGCGACGTTGCCTCAAATTCAAGTCCGTTTGTGTAAACATGTACTTGAGGCTTTTATGATCCGTATAGATCTCGCATCGATGACCAAGGATATAATGTCTCCAAATCTTCAATTCATGCACTGCTGATGTTAGCTCCAAGTCATGTGTAGGATAATTAAGCTCGTGCTTCTTCAATTGTCGTGAGGCATAGGCTACCACTTGTCCTTCTTGCATGAGCACACATCCGAGCCCTTGTCTCGATGCGTCACAATATATGTGAAAGCTCTTTCTTACGTCCGGTAAAACCAGAACTGGCGCTGTGGTTAGCCTTTTCTTGAGTTCCTCAAAGCTCTCCTGGCACGCTGATGTCCACTGGAATGCTTTTCCCTTCTTTATCAACTCCGTCATCGGTTTTGTAATCTTAGAGAAGTCCTTGATGAAGCGTCGGTAGTATCCAGTCATCCCTAGAAAACTCCGAATATCTCTCACGTTTTGCGGTTGGTTCCACTTCTGAACATCTCCCACTTTTCCGGGATCAACCGATACTCCTTGCTCGGAGATAATGTGGCCTAGGAACGATATCTCCTTTAGCCAAAATTGACACTTGTTAAGCTTGGCATACAATTGATGCTCGCGCATTTTCTGCAAGGTCAATCTCAAATGTTCTCCATGCTCCTCTTCACTTTTTGAATACACCATAATGTCGTTGATGAAAACCACGATGAACTTATCCAAGTACTCCATGAAAACCTTGTTCATAAGGTATATGAAGTATGCGGGTGCATTTGTTAACCCAAAAGACATGACGGTATGTTCATACGAACCATACCATGTTCGAAAGGCAGTCTTGGTTATATCGGAGGGCTTAATCTTCAGCTGGAAGTATCCCGACCCAAGATCAATCTTGGAGAACACTCGGGCTCCTTTCATTTGGTCGAATAGGTCTTCTATACGGGGCAGAGGGTATTTGTTCTTCATTGTCACCTCGTTGAGAGACTTATAGTCCACACACATCCTTTGGCTCCCATCCTTCTTGTCTACGAAGAGCACCGGGGCTCCCCATGGTGACGAGCTTGGACGTATAAAACCCTTCTCCAACTGCTCCTGAAGTTGCTTCTTGAGTTCCACTAGTTCATTGGTGGGCATCCTATAGGGTCTCTTTGCTATGGGTGCAGTTCCGGGTACCAAATCAATGGCAAACTCAATGTCCCGGTCAGGTGGCATACCTTGATGCTCTTCCAGAAACACGTCCGAGAATTCTTGAACCACTAGAATGCTGTCCAATGTTGCTCCTTCGATGTGGTTCAAACTTGTCTTCTTGGTTGTTTGTCGGGCTGACTCAAACTCGATACGAGTACCGTGCTTGTTTGTCAACTGCACGCTCCTTTCAGCACATTGGATTACTCCGTTGTGCTTGCTTAACCAATCCACCCCGAGTATTATGTCAAGCCCTTGGGAATCCAAGACAATGAGGTTGACAAGGAAGTCTACCCCCCTTATTTTAAGGCTTACTTTTGGACATACTATATTAGTCCTCATGTGTCACACCCGGTTTCTCCGAAGAACAACCGAGTGAATATCACATGTATGCCAGGATCATTTTCTCATACATGTGACGACAAATAGTGAAGCATCATCATATTACAAGCCAGGTGTCGAATATAAATATGTCTTACAAAGCATACGTCTCGATGGACGATAATAAGTTCATAACATGTAAATAAAATAGCAGTGGAATATAAATTTTGTGGGCTCCGTCACAGGCGTTGCCCAGGGGACTCTGTGAACCTAGAATCCTTCTTCGGGTCCGAAGTATTGGTCATTGAACACCACATCATCCCCTTGACCTGAGCAGCAATTTAAACCAACAAATATGCAAGTTTGAGTACCGTTGGTACTCAGCAAGTGTGGGAAAGTTATGTCATGCATGGCTAGAACAAGGAGAGGTTGAACTCATGGTTAAAGCACTACGCAACTAATACATATCACCTTAGCTTATTAAGCACCTATATTACTACACAGGTGAAATGGTCCCAATTCTCCCAACCCATCATCGGAATCAAATAACCATAACATCAATTCCAATGTTAAGCTCCCCGCTTAACATCCTCAACTTCCAAAGCCATCATCCTCTAATCATGAATAAGTCCAGGCTGCTCTTGACCGTGAGAACGGCTGTCATGACAGTTTTGACTCTGTAGAGTTTGCACCACTGTACCCACATGTAGTGATTTCATCCCCTGTTGTTGGGTGGACTAAAAGAACCTCCATTATGGTAGTGGCCACGAACCACATTCACACTTCCCAGGTGTGTAGCCAGGAGATCACTACGAAGCCTTTACAAAGGGATTCCCGACGAGCGTGGGCCCACTGAGGTTTCACCCCTAACAGCATACAATAGGATACAACCCCGCTGCAGTGGCCCCCTCTTGAGCCTTATGGTTCATATGGTAGTCCAGTTGACACCTATTCCCCACACCATCCAACACACCCATACTACGCCGGGGATACACCTAATTAATTGGCCAAGCTGCCCCATCTCAGCATGTGGTTGGCACGGTAAAGCCAGGTTACATGCTCCATGAACCGGTCCTTAGGATCCAGGCAAGTACTAAACACAAACCCGAGTCTCGTGCACCCAGCACCAACCAAATCTCCAACTTGCCTCGATCCCTACCTCTACATAATTCATAATATTTCATTCAAGAGTAAGGTAAATAAATTGATGATCTCATATCCCAATTATCCCATTCTAAGCTTGGCTAAGCATAAGCATATAAATAAATGACATGATAAAATAAATACCAACCCAAGCTACAAGGAAACAAGGTAATGCAATTCTAGGGAAACTTCCTAGCATGGGTTTCATATTTCAATTGACAATGCAAATAATTCTATCTACACATCCTAGCATAGGATCAAAGTGGTCAAGGACACTTGCCTTCTTCCTGCTGCTCTGAGAATGGAAATTCTTGGTCTTGGAAGGGGAGAACTTGCTTTGGGGCAGGTTCTACTCATGCCAATACACATAGCAAAAGAAAACAACAATCCATAAGACATAGTTCACACTTTCACTTCATACAAACCACACATACATACCTATGAAAGTCATTCACATTACTAAGTGTTGTGGTTATCCTAGATGTTTTGAATTTTGGCCTACATGCACTTTTAAACATATGTATATGATTTCTAACTTTTGTATTCAGATTTCTGTTTGCACACTATATATGAATTTCCAATTTAAACAAATTCTTTATATTTAATTAATACACTCTTTAGCTACCAAGTTTGCATGGAAGGTAATTTCCTACTCCAAATGGGTTTTCAGATCTTCTACCAAATCCTAAACTGAAGTCTTTGGATTTGGAGACTACATTTATCATTTTCTAATTATGCATACCTATTTTCCTATATTTTCCAGATTTATTTTCTATGCCTAAAAGTGAGTTTTAAATCTTATATAGTAGGACTTATCATCTAAACAGAATAGGTTCTGATCTAAAATATTAAATAATATACTTTTGAACTTCTCTTCTGATGTGAACTAATTTAAATTTATTTTATCAGTTTTCAGAATTATTTCCTGGCCTAAAAATGTGTTTCTAGAACTAATAAATATGAACAACACTTAAGCAGATTTCATTTCAGCCTAAAATCTATTTTTACTTCATTCTAAAGTTTTCCAAGTGCTAGGAGAGTTTATATTTGAATTCGCACATGTGTTTGCCTTACCTTTTAAATTTAAATCCTAGTTACATATTCAAATTTCTAAGTTTAGTATCATATAGGGTCAAAAAGGTAAATCCACCCTACTACAGGGACTAATTTATTATTTCATAAATTTCCAGGGGTCTAACTACACATAACAGAGGGGTTTTCCTAATTTTTATTAAGTCCAGGGGCAAAAACTCATTTTTAAATGAATTTACACGAATTTCTGAAGTTCCAGGGGCTAGATCAGAAGTTTCCGGGGCTAGCTCATGTTTTCCGAGACCCCCAGGGGGTAGCGCGTAAGAATCACGGCCTTTATAACACGGGGCTGATGTGGACCGTCCGATTTAAATTGGACGGCTCAGATTAGATCATCGAACCGGTATGCGCGGGTTTTAATTCTACCGTGCGATTTAAAATAGACGGCCCTCAAGGGCCCACGCCACCCTGGCCGGAGCCAGCCCACGCTGCCCGGCGGTGCGCGGCGGCGGGAGGCGGCAATCTCGCCGGAGATCTTCGGATATTCATCTATACTTCCTAAAACTTGGATTTCATGGCATAGAACGGTAGAGGGGAGGTCGGGGATCTCACCTCGGGGTTTTTCTTGAGCTCGGAGGCCCTGGAAGGCGGTCGGCGGCGAGGTCCGAGGTGAAAACGCGGTGGTGCTCGTCGGAGCTGTGTCTAGAGCGCAAAACACCGGATTTCCTTCACCTGCGAGATTCCCCGGAGGCGGTGGAACATGATCAGCGCGTTAGATCAGGAAATCCGAGCTAGGATCGAAGGAAAACGGCGGGAGAAGCTTCGGTTCTCACCGGTAGGAAAAACAGCCGATCGTGGGGGAAAACAGGGTGATGTCGACGTTTATATAGACGAGGGGGGCGGCGGTCTGTTGGGATCGAGTTGGAGTCGTCCGGGACCGGGTGTCGGGATGGGGACGCGGGTTTCCGGAGTTTGTTGCGATCGGGCGCGGGGGAAAAGTCCGGTCGGTTTGCGCGAGCGGGAGGTAGGAGATCACACGCGGGCCCCGCGTGTCAGTGAGAGGAAGAGAGGGCGCGCGGTTGTGGGCTGGCGCCGGGGAATAGTGGGCCGGCTAGCGGGTTTCGGCCCCCTGGCCGGCTGAGGTTTTCTTTTTCTTTTTCTTTTTCTTTTCTGTTTTCATTTGAATTTGAATTCCAGTTTAAATTTGAATTTCTGCACCACATGCAATACGTCCAAGAATTTTTAAATTCCCCTCTTTAGCAGATTTTGGGGTGTTACATCATGTCTCCACCGGGAGAATTAACCAACATAGTACAATTTAAGTGTGATATGGGTATATTATGCTTGGCAACACACTTGGATGATATGAAGGAATGTGATGCTCCAGAATCAAATAAAATGGTGGCTGGGTTGGAGTTGGCAAGGAACATACCAATTACGACGTCCTCAGCCTGTTGTGCTTCCTCAGCAGAGACATGGTTCACGTTGCCGCGAGCATAGT
Source organism: Neostapfia colusana (assembly GCA_030760725.1). Lineage (NCBI taxonomy): Eukaryota > Viridiplantae > Streptophyta > Magnoliopsida > Poales > Poaceae > Neostapfia > Neostapfia colusana. Next base: position 92,079,706 of record JASWHV010000007.1, on the reverse strand, counting down.
TCTGTTGTCCACGGTTTCCTTGATTGTCCCCTCCGTTCGGCCGTGGGTTCTGCTTGAGCACGTTGCCTTGCTGTCCAGGACCTCTCCTCGGGCACTGACTCGCGAAGTGTCCTGTTTCCCCGCATGCAAAGCATGCCCTGTATCCCATGGCAGCAGGTACGTTGGGGCGGGGGTTTTGGAATGGAGCGCCCATGTTGGGTCGGGGCATAGGAGGCAAAGGTACACGAGGTGCTTGTGCAACGGGTCGTTGTGGTGGCTGATTAGGGCGGTATGCAGGAGCGGTCGATCCATACTGCGGTGTAGATGGGAGCATGTACCGAGGTCGTACGTTGCTCCCTTGTGGCTGGTATGGCATCTTTCTCTTGCCTTCTCGCTCGATCTCTCGGATCTTGCTTTAAACCACTATAGCCATGTCAACCAGCTTCTGGAAACTCGCGTAGTCATTGTTGAGGAGCTGAACCTGGATTTCATTGTTCAACCCTCTCATGAATAGGCACTGCTTCCGTTGGTCCGAGTTGACATCTTCAGGGGCGTACCGGGACAGTTGCGTGAACTTGTTGAGATACTCATTCACGCTTTTCTTTCCTTGGTGGAGACCTTCGAACTCCTATCTCTTGAGCATCATTACACCAGCAGGGATGTAATGAGAGCGGAATCTCTCCTTGATCTCTGTCCAAGTGATTGTCTTCGGGTCGACGTTAGCGTTGCACAGGGCATCCCACCAGTTAGCGGCAGCTCCCTTGAGTTGGTGCGACGCAAAGAGAACCTTCTCTCTGTCATTGCACTGAACTGTGGCAAGCTTCTTCTCCATGTATTTCAACCAGTCGTCGGCCTCCATGGGGTTGTTAGCTTGAGCAAAGGTGGGTGGTCGAGTCCTCATGAACTCTCCCAGTCTGTTATGAACGGGCGGTGGTGGTGGCGGTGGTGCCGGAACAGGGTTGTTGTTGTTGGCCTGCAACTGAACCAAAGTTTGGATCATGGTTTGCATAAGTTGATTCTGCATGGCCATCAACAGTTCCAGGGTGTTCTTATCAGTTCCGGGGTTAACAGGAACTTCATCGTGGCCATCCTCTTGGTTGCCACGGACGTTCCTTCCTTGCTGGCCAGCATTTCCTCTCACCATCTGTGAGAGAGAACGGAATAGAATAGAGGTTAGAAGGTTAGATGGATCCCCCTCACTATATGCATCAAGGTGGATTGGACTATAATATTAGCCCATATGAGGATGTGAACAAGTGCCGAGCCATCTCACACCTCTTTCTACTTAGGTGTGGGTATGGACAACGCTTGAGACGTCCCACAATTCACACTAAGCACACAATCACAAGCAATCATCACAAGGGCTCACACAACTCCTATTCAAGGCTTATTCAATGGGGGGTCCTATATGGCTTATGGTGATGCCAATCTGTGATCCAACTATGGCTTCTCCTAGTCTTGTATCCTATGTCAAGTTAGTTCCAATACCAATCTATGCATCCTAGGCTTGCATCCTATGGTCATCGTGGCTTAGCTTACCAATCTGTGATCTATATAGGTTATGTGATCTACGATCAACCCGTGGTAGGTTGATACCAATATGTGTCTGATACCAACTTGTGACTTCTATCTAAGCGTGTAACCTACCGTCAACCCCTGGCTCTGATACCAATCTGTGACGCCCTAAATTTCATGGAAAAACCACGAAACCGAGAACTGATGCATATGTGTGCCCAGGATGTTCATCACACATATACACATCATCCACAAACTAAATTTCAGAATATATATATATATATATATATATATATATATATATATATATATATATATATATATATATATATATATATATATATATACACGAATAGCAGAGTTTATTACAAGGTTTCATGAGTCTTGGACTCAGCTTGGCAGCGGAAGTCTAATCTTACAGCGGAAGTCTTATTTCTATGCAGCGGAAGTCTTCTAAATAGTGCGGAAGCAATCTAAGCAGCAACGGCGGCTCCATGTCTACTCCATCCCCACAGGCAAGGTTGAGGACAGATTACACGCCTAATGCTCCACCTGGTCTTCATAGTAGTCTTCTCCTGTTGCTGATGATGAAATAATAATGCATGTTTGAGTACAATGATGTACTCAGCAAATGCGGGAAAATATAATATGTAGCTCACAACAAGGTAGGTATAAAAGGCTTATTGCAGAAAGCAAAGTTATTTGTCAAAACCACGATAAAATAGCAACTTAACTTTAATTGAACGTAATCCCAACATGTATTGAAATACCAACATACCTCCATTATGTTCATCACTTTTCATGTCCCAACCAGACATTAATTAACTTCATTCTTGCTCACGAATACCTTCTCGTATTCGCTACGATCTCAAGAATACCATCTCGTATTCGCTACCATTTCATCTCATAAACAATTCCGTCTCACACCGAGACCAATCTCGTTGCCATGACTCGACAGTCATGCAACCAAATCTTATCACCCGGACTCAACAATCCCGAAAGCCAAACCATAACCAAAACCAATATCCATCCAAACTAATCATGGAAGTTGGCCAGGCGCTCATGATCGTAAGCTCGGCTATCATGATAGTTTTAGACTCTGCAGAGTTTGCACCTCTTTACCCACAAGTTTGTGATTTCGTCACCCGTCAGCGACTGCAGAACCTCCATTATACCAGAACACAACCGTCAGTGTATGGCCAAGAGATCACAAAATAGGCTTCACAAAGGAGCTACTAGATGTATGGACTCACTAAGGTTTCACCGGCAGGCTAGAATCTCCAATTCTCCCACCCACGGGCCCCCTCTTGTGCCATGCAGTTCCCAGGGCAGTCCTTACTCGACTCCCATTCCCCGCGCCTTCCACGGTCCATAGCAATCTGTGAGACCTATGTGTGCTGAATACATTGGCAATTAGGATAAAAGTTAGCATTATCATTCAAAGTTTTGAATATTGCCAAAACATTCTTCTGTGGCAAGTTCCGATGCAAGGTCCGGAGAGCTCCTGCAAGGTCCGGAGAGCTTCTGTGAGGTCCGGAGCTTGTTTTTAGGGAGCTCCCGTGAAGTTCAACTCGTATAACTGCAGCGTCTTGTTTTTGCTTTTAACTCGCAATGTTTCAAACTTTCTTTATGGGAAGTTTGCTTAGTATTAATTTGCTAAGTTTTTGGTGTGTTTTGGTGGTTATGGCTGTTATCATTTGATATGGTTTGCAACATGCTTATGTGACGTGCTCATGTAAGGTGTTGTGGTTTTCAAACTAACGTGAGTCAAGTCGAGGACTTGTGCTCGGAAGAATTGTTTGTTTATTCATGTGCAGGTGTTGCTTGAGTTCAAGACATGGCTGGTGACGGGATCCTTGGACTAGTCTCAGGGAGGAGATGAGGTTCCAACAACCAAGTTCGGGAGGAGCTGTGGTTGAGTTGATCGGGAGGTCGCGCAACATGTTTGGATCAAGGGCAGTGCATATGAAGGTTGCGTGTACGTCGTTGGAAGGTGTTTGCACGTGTGCAAGGAGTGCATGGACGGGGCAACATTGTTCCAAGGCGTGATGAAGAAAAGTGGACGTAAAGAATTGGTCGAAAAGGTCCAACCGGCTGGATTGCGTACTCAGGCTGAGGCTGAGTCGGATATGACTCAAATATGGAAGATTTGAGTTGGTTATGATAGGATTTCGTGCTAGGCACGAAGTTGAGTTGTTTTAGGAATGTTTAGGACGTTCCTAAGGTGTTTGGAAGTCTCACGATTGCTTCTATCTGCGAATAGGAGAGTCCTGAGCAGTTATGGTAAGTTAGGATACGAGTCCAATTAGGAGTAGGAGTTCTAGATTGGATTGTTTAGCCTGAGGGCTGGCTATAAAAGCAAGGGAGGCCAGAGCTCTCGTGGGTAGAGAACTTTGGGTTGTTCCTATTGTGTTTCTATTGAATAAAGTTCATAGTTTCGAGGAGCTTTTGTGCCTTGTTCGTCCGACTTGTTTTTCGTCAAGTCTTTCTCGCCGAGTTTCTGGACGGACTGACGTTGCTTCGGTGTTTCGTTCATAACTCGAGTTTTACAGATCCGATTGACGTGATTCTTTTTGGGTTGTCTTCACAACTAAATTTTCACGAGCTTCGGATCTGTAGTTTTTGAGATACACGAGTTTCTTTGCAGCATTGCAGATCTGTTTTATATCGAGTAGAACAGATTGATCTTCGTTTAATGTTTTGATCGTATCTCAAGTTTTACTTCGTGTTTTCAAGTGATTCTTGTTGCATTAGATCCGTGACTTGATTCTCTACCTCTCTACTTGATTTGTCACGGTTGAACATGTTTGAAAACACTTGCACACATGGTTTATTTAACCGATTGATTTTTTGCTGAGGGGTTTTTGTTGTTTCCGCTGCGAAAAGTTTTAATCTACCATTCACCCCCCCCTCTGGTAGCTTTTCACGTGCTCTTCGATCCTAAAATTGGTATCAGAGCCAAGGTGATCTAATCTTTGTGATTTGCATGTGTTTTGACTAACCATCATGGAGAAGTACTCCGCAAAACCTTGTGTGTTCAATGGCATCGATTTTCAGGTTTGGAAGGCGCGGATGGAGGCCTACATACAGGCGCAAGGCTTCACCATATGGGAAAAGGTGTACTGGAACTTCGATGTACCACCCAACGATCAAGTTACGGCTGCGAACTGACACGACCCCACGGTCTTGTCGAGCCAGGATCACGCTGAGGGGTGCTGCGTTGCACAGCACCGTATAACACACGTCAAAGGTACAAAGCGGAAGCGAATTTTTTTTACATAAACAAGTTTATGAACATGTTTACAACAAAATAAGTTCAGTCTACACTCACGGGCGTAGACTAAGCATCAAGTGCACGTTCAGCCCTTGAACGTGTCCTTGCTAGCACACACACACACACACTAACTCTGCGGCGTGCACGACTCCCACTCGACGGGGTTCCCCTCCTGGGGTTCCGTCTCCTCTTCGGGAGTCCCTTCCTCATAGAACCCTGCAAAAGCTTCAAACACAAGCAGTGAGCACGAAGGCTCAGCAAGTCTGACCCGTCTCACCTAAACCTGGAACTTCTACATGAGGGTTTATGGGTACATGAGGTAAATTCATTTGCAAAGGACTCGCCTAATTAGTAGAACCTTAGTTTTAAGTTTTAGCAGCAGGTTGTGGAGAACCTTAGGCTAAGGCACATGAGAGAGCCGCAATCAAACAAGAAACGCATTTCTCTCATGTACTTTGCCCAAAGTTGAAATGAACTTTAGTTAGCTCTAAACTACAGCAATTCATTAACAATCAAGTCCATCTTTCAATCAGACCCAATGATTTTGAAATTGTGAAGTCTATAACCCTTGCTAGACAGACCCAATGATTTGTATTGATTTTGAAATTGTGAAGTCTATAACCCTTGCTAGACAGACCCAATGATTGTGAAACTTCTACTGGGGCTTGGTTACAACCTAAACAGAGATTTGATCAAGTTTTAGTTGCAGTGAAGCTCATTTGAGCCCTCCACAATTAATCATGTACTTGACCTTAATTGAAGGCTTTTAGGGTGTTCTAAGGATTTTTATGAAACAAACTATGACTTTCTGAAAACTAGATTTTCAGAGGGTTCTAATGGAGTTGGTCTCACTTAATTTGAAGGTTCCTAATTAAAGATATGAGCTAAACAATTTCAGAGAAAATTCTGAAAATGATTCTGAACATTTTCTATTTTCTCTGGAACAGTTTCACTAATCAACCATTAGGTGGATCAAAGGAGCTCAAATGGATCTGAAATTTTTATGGTAGTTCAGGGATATTTTGGTGAACACTACAGCAAAATTTCATGATTTTCCTCCACAGGATTCTTCAGTTAAAATTCCAAACAGTTTAAACTTTGAGGAATTAATTCTGGAGAATTAAGGGTTTTCATAAGTTGAAACTTGATTTGCTGGAAAGTACTCAGAGAGTTGAATCCAGAAAAATTTGGTTCACTCAATTTGGAGCTTTCTAGCCAAAGTTAAGAGGATTTGAAGTTTGAAGGAAATCTGAAAATCGGGGAAAAGTTTAAACTCGCGAGTGGGCCCCGAGGACACGCGTCGCACGTCGAGGCGACAGCACACCGCGCCCCACAAGGATTTTGCATGCCAGAACACCCGATCCCGGCCGCAGCCCGATCCCGATTCAAAATATCGGCCGCTGAAAGTTGGGGTCCACCCCTTTCTTCAACCTCGTGACGCCCGCGCTCCACCGCCGAGGGACCTCGCCGGAGAGCTCGCCGCCGGCTTCTGTACAGCTCCAAACATCATGATTTTGGCCGCCCCTGCCTACTTTCACTCGGGGAACAGGATTCTGGGGTCAGCTACTCATGACAATGGCCGGTGCATGGTCGGCGACGAGCCGCCACCTTGGAAAGACTTCAGTCATGTCGGCTGACTTCCCTAGCACCTCAACTACTCGAGGAACCGGTCGGGAAGCATCAGTGGACCTCAGGGAAGGTCGACATGAGCTTGAGGCAGCTCGGGGAAGGCCCGAAGTAGGTCCTCACCATGCGCCCGATGCCTCCAGTTTATTCCGCCATTGGTAAACCTCGAATTACGCCGGGTACAGAGGTTCTCCGGCCAAGGGTTGTGAAGGCAACTTGTGCCTTACCGTGTCTAGTTTGTGTGAGAGCGGATTGAGGCCCTCTAATCCTTTCTAGAGCACGAATTCGACAGAATCGCACCCGAAGGTCGTTCTGCACACCGAATGTTCTCAAGCCAACCACGCCTTGAGCTACGTGTTCACGTTTCAGACCACATGACGGGGTCTCCCAAATTGCACCACGCACGCCAGGGACAGACGTTGCCCGAATACCCCAAACGACATGAAGAGTCGTAGAGGATATCAAAGCGGGTCGGGTTACCTGCCACCCGTGGGGCTCCACCCTTCAGCTTGTGCGCACTGGTGGACAGCGCTTACGTGTACCCCCCAAGACATAAACGTCCCGAGATACACGATTTTCCGACATAACAAATAGGTCAATATGCCACTTTCTATATACTAAAAACATCCTTATACGGGCTACTAACTCGTTCCTAACTGGATTTTTGAAAAAAAAAGACCTTTGTACTGTGTTAAACCTCAAGCGAGCTCTGATACCACGCTGACACGACCCCACGGTCTTGTCGAGCCAGGATCACGCTGAGGGGTGCTGCGTTGCTCAGCACCGTATAACACACGTCAAAGGTACAAAGCGGAAGCGAAATTTTTTTACATAAACAAGTTTATGAACATGTTTACAACAAAATAAGTTCAGCCTACACTCACGGGCGTAGACTAAGCATCAAGTGCACGTTCAGCCCTTGAACGTATCCTTGCTAGCACACACACACACTAACTCTGCGGCGTGCACGACTCCCACTCGACGGGGTTCCCCTCCTGGGGTTCCGCCTCCTCTTCGGGAGTCTCTTCCTCATAGAACCCTGCAAAAGCTTCAAACACAAGCAGTGAGCACGAAGGCTCAGCAAGTCTGACCCGTCTCACCTAAACATGGAACTTCTACATGAGGGTTGATGGGTACATGAGGTAAAATCATTTGCAAAGGACTCGCCTAATTAGTAGAACCTTACTTTTAAGTTTTAGCAGCAGGTTGTGGAGAACCTTACGCTAAGGCACATGAGAGAGCCGCAATCAAACAAGAAACGCATTTCTCTCATGTACTTTGCCCAAAGTTGAAATGAACTTTAGTTAGCTCTAAACTACAGCAATTCATTAACAATCAAGTCCATCTTTCAATCAGCAACATTTTAACATTTAACTAGCCTGTTCTTTCTACGTCACGGTACAGTGAACAAGTAGTACTCACTGACCGCGAGGGATGGCGATTATAATCGATTTACACCTGCAGGGTTACCCAAACAACCCGTCACGTACGCCCGTACTCGATGTTGCCTACAACAACCATCACGGACGCCGTACGCAACCACCTTTCGCCCGTCAGCCAAATATTGAACCGGTCCCATCGTCCCGAGCAAGAGGTCTCTGCACGCGCATCTCCATGCCGCAAGCCGATTTACATCTCGAGCTCTCAACCTACCCTCTGAACGATGGGCAATGCCTCAATACCCAGCTAACCGAGTTACGTCAGTTTCCCGGTTCCCATATAGCCGGTAGGTCTTCGGTACTGTTCTAGCTTGTTCAACAGGCCCGCACACGGCTCAGTCCTCAATCGACACAAGCGGAGCTACAGCACACAGGCCTCAAAGTCCTGCTGCCCTTACCCTACACTCGGTCTCATTTTCTTGCCATGTGTTTCATGTGCTATCACTACCCAAGTCGAGTGCCTCTAGCCTATGCTCGCGAGTAGTTCCAACTACTCGACTTGTACCGAATCCTACTCTATCCTAGCAATGCAGTAGCTAATGGGGTTTGCAATCCTAAACCCAACCCATGGTTCTCTTGGCTATGCAGTGGGGCTTCCAAACAAGACTCTAATGCAAAGAATAAAGTAAACAAGTATGTGCTCAAAATAATAAAATTTTTGTAAAAAGGTTAATGCAAACCGGAGCTTTCCTTGCTGCTCTTGGTCGTAGGCTAGCTGTTCCTCCGGAGTAACAAAGTCTAGGACTTCGGGTTCCTCCTCGACCTTAGCGACTATATGATAGAAGGAATACATGTATCAATTTAAATGCATTTGTATTGATTTTGAAATTGTGAAGTCTATAACCCTTGCTAGAAAGACCCAATGATTGTGAAACTTCTACTGGGGCTTGGTTACAACCTAAACAGAGATCTGGTCAAGTTTTAGTTGCAATGAAGCTCATTTGAGCCCTCCACAATTAATCATGTACTTGACCTTAATTGAAGGCTTTTAGGGTGTTCTAAGGATTTTTATGAAACAAACTATGACTTTCTGAAAACTAAATTTTAAGAGGGTTCTATTGGAGTTGTTCTCACTTAATTTGAAGGTTCCTAATTAAAGATATGAGCTAAACAATTTCAGAGAAAATTCTGAAAATGTTTCTGAACATTTTCTATTTTCTGTGGAGCAATTTCACTAATCACACCATTAGGTGGATCAAAGGAGCTCAAATTGATCTGAAATTTTTATGGTAGTTCTGGGATATTTTGGTGAACATTCCAGCAAAATTTCAGGATTTTCCTCCACAGGATTCTCCAGTTAAAATTCCAAACACTTTAAACTTTGAGGAATTAATTCTGGAGAATTAAGGGTCTTCATAAGTTGAAAATTGATTTGCTGGAAAGTACTCAGAGAGCTGAATCCAGCAAAATTTGGTTCACTCAATTTGGAGCTTTCTAGCCAAAGTTAAGGGGATTTGAAGTTTGAAGGAAATCTGAAAATCGGGGAAAAGTTTAAACTCGCGAGTGGGCCCCGGGGAAACGCGTCGCACGTCGAGGCGACAGCACACCACGGCCCACAAGGATTTTGTGCACCAGCACACCCGATCCCGGCCGCAGCCCGATCCCGATTCAAAATATCGGCCGCTGACAGCTGGGGTCCACCCCTTTCTTCAACCTCGCGACGCCCGCGCTCCACCGCCGAGGGACCTCACCGGAGAGCTCGCCGCCAGCTTCTGTATAGCTCCAAACTTCACGATTTTGGCTGCCCCTGCCTACTTTCACTCGGGGAACAGGATTCTGGGGTCAGTTACTCATGACAATGGCCGGTGCATGGTCGGCGACGAGCCGCCACCTTGGAAAGACTTATGTCACACCCGGTTTTTCCGAAGAACAACCAAGTGAATATCACATGTATGCCAGGATCATTTTCTCATACATGTGATGACAAATAGTGAATATCACATGTATGCCAGGATCATTTATTACAAGCCAGGTGTCGAATATAAATAAGTCTTACATCGCAAATGTCTCAATGGACACTAATGCTTCATCACAAGTAAATAAACTAGCAGCGGAATATTATTCTTTAGGGCTCCATCACAGGCGTTGCCCGGGGGTCTTCATGAACCTAAAAACCTTCCTCGGGTCCAAAATCTTGGTCATTATACACCACCTCATTATCTTGACCTGAGCAGCAATATAAACCAACAAATATGCAAGGTTGAGTACCAATGGTACTCAGCAAGTGTGGGAAAATTATATCATGCATGGCTAGAATCAAGGAGAGGTTGAACTCATGGTTAAAGCACTACGCAATTAATACCTATCACCTTAGCTTATTAAGCACCTACATTACTACACAGGTGAAATGGTCCTAATCTCCCAACCCATTATCATAATCCAATAACCATAACATCATTTCCAATGTTAAGCTCCCCGCTTAACCTCCAAAACCATCAACCCTCTAATCATGAATAAGTCCAGGCCGCTCTTAACCGTGAGCACGGCTGTCAAGACAGTTTTGACTCTGCAGAGTTTGTACCACTGTACCCACATGTAGTGATTTCATCCCCCGTTGCCGGGTGGACTAAAAGAACCTCCATTATGCCAGTGGCTACGATCCACATTCACACTTCCCAGGTGTGCGGCCAGGAGATCACTACGAAGCCTTTACAAAGGGATTCCCGACGAGCGTGGGCCCACTGAGGTTTCACCCCTAACAGCATACAAGAGGCTCCAACCCCGCTGCAGTGGCCCCCTCTTGAGCCTTGCGGTTCATATGGTAGTCCAGCTGACACCTACTCCCCGCACCATCCAACACACCCATACTACGCCGGGGATACACCTAATTAATTGGCCAAGCTGCCCCATCTCAGCATGTGGTTGGCACTGTAAAGCCGGGTTACATGCTCCATGAACCGGTCCTTAGGATCCAGGCAAGTACTAAACACAAACCCAAGTCTCGTGCACCCAGCACACAACCAAAACATCCAACTTGCCTTGATCCCTACCTCTACATAACTCACATTAGCTCATTCAAGAGCATGGTAAAATAAACTGATGATCTCATATCCCAAATATCCCATTCTAAGCATGGCTAAGCATATGCATGGAAATAAATGACATGGTAAAATAAATCCCAACCCAAGCTACAAGGAAACAAGGTAATGCAATTCTAGGGAAACTTTCCTAGCATGGGTTTCATATTTCATTTGACAATGCAAATAATTCTATCTACACATCCTAGCATAGGATCAAAGTGGTCAAGGACACTTGCCTCCTTCTTGCTGCTCTTGAAATGGGTAGTCCTGATCTTGGAAAGGGTTAACTTGCTCTTGAACAGGTTCTACTTCATACCATAACACATAGCAAAAGAAAAACAACAATCATAAGACATAGTTCACACTTCTACTTCATACAAACCACACATTCATATTTATCAAAGTTCTTTACCATTATATGTGTTGTGATTACTTTATGTGTGTTAAGTTGTGGCTTGCATGCACTTTTAACCATGTATATATGATTCCTACTTTTGTGTCCACATTTATACTTACATACTATTTATATGGGTTTCCAATAAATTTCTTATATTCAACTACTACACCTTTTTACTACCAAGTATGTAAGAAAAGTATTTTTCTTCTCCATATGTGCCTTCATAATTTCTACCAACCCTAAACTGAATTCTTTGTATTTTAGAAACTCCATTTATCATTTACTAGTTGCTATATTTTCAGATTTATATTCCTATGCATAATTGTGTATTTTATTATGAAATTAGTAATACACATCATCTAAACAGTATAGGTTTTGGTCCTAAATAATTGAATAACATATTTTGACCTTGGCCTCTGATGTAGACTATTTCATAATTATTTCCCCTATTTTTTTCTATAAGTATTCTTTACTTAAAAATGTGTCCCTATACTAATAAATGTGAATAATAGATGAAACAGATTTATTTCAGCCCAAAAATATATTTTTATCTCACTCCAAATTTTTCTAAGTACTGAGAAAGTTTTTAATTAATTTTGACAATTATGTTTGTCCCCCTTTTTAATTTTTAAACACTAGTTACATATTAAATTTTCCAAATTAAATACTAAACAGGGCTAAAATAATGAATTCACCCCACTACAGGGTCTATAATATTATTTTCATAATTTTCAGGGGTCTAGCTACACTTATCAGAGGTGTTTTTCCTAATTTCTATTAAGTCCAGGGGTTAAAACTGATTTTTAAATGAATTTACAGGATTTTCTGGAGTTCCAGGGGCTAGATCTGAAGTTTCCGGGGCTAGCTCTCAATTCCAGAGAACCCCAGGGGGTAGCACGTAAGAATTCCAGTCTTTATAACGCGGGGCTGACGTGGACCGTCCGATTTTAAACCGACGGCTGAGATTATAACATCGAACCGGTACGCAGGGATTTAAAGTCTACCGTGCGATTTAAAATAAACGGCGCACAAGCGGCCACGTCGCTCTGTTCGAGCGCGGGCGGCGCTGCCGGCGGCGCACGGCGGCGGGAAGCGGCGATCTCGCCGGAAAGTTTCGGATCCGCGAGAATTCTGCCTAGAACTGTGATCTTATGGCATAGATCGGTAGAGGGGAGGTCAGGGATCTCACCTCGGGGGTTTTCTCGAGCTCGGGGGTCCTGGAAAGTGATCGGCGGCGAGGTCCGAGGCAAAACCACGGCGAAGCTCGTCGGCGCTGTGTTTACACCGTAATTCTCCGAGTTTTCTGCACCTGCAAAGTTCCCCGGAGGCGGTGGATCAAGACCAGCGAGTTAGATCAGAGTTTCCGAGCTTAGATCGGCCAGAATTCACCGGCGAAGTCTCGGTGCTCACCGGAGTGAAAATCGGCGATCGCGTGAGAAAAACCGATCGGGGCTGGGGTTTTTATAGCCGGGGGAGGGCGGTGGGTCTGTTGCGATCGAGTTTGAGTTGTTTGGGACCAGAATTCGGCTGCGGGACGCGGAAATCCGGTCGGTTGCGATCGCGCGCGCGGGAGAGAGTCCGGGGTCGCGGGGTTAGGGATGACAGGTGGGTCCCACCTGTCTGTGAGAGACAGCGCGGCGCGCGCGGGGGCGGGCTGGCGCGGGGAAACTGGGCCGGCTGGCGGGTTTCGGCCCACTGGCCGGTTTTTTTCCCGTTTCTCTTTTTCTTTTTCCATTTCTTTTCTGTTTTGAGTATAATTTGAATTCCAGTTTGAATTTGAATTTTTGCAAAACATGCAACACGTCCAAAAATTTTTAAATTCCCCTCTGAACATGGTTTAGAGTTTTGAATCAAAATTTGGGGTGTTACAGCTCTACCCCCCTTAAAAGAAATCTCGTCCTCGAGATTGGTGTTTCTAAGAAAACAATTCCGGAAATTGTGCCTTGAGCTCATCTTCCCGTTCCCAGGTGGCTTCCTCTTCTGAGTGATGCTTCCACTGCACCTTGCACATCCTGATTTTCTTATTTCTGGTGAGGCGTTCCATCGTCTCCAAAATCTTGTATGGTTGCTCGGCATAAGACAAATCTTCAGCTACATCCACTTCATTCATGGGTAACACCTCTTCAGGCGTTCTCAGACATTTCTTGAGTTGTGACACATGAAATACATCGTGCACCTCCGATAGATGAACCGGTAACTCTAGTTGGTACGCCACTTCGCCTTTCCTTTCCAAAACCTGAAAGGGTCCGATGTATCGAGGTGACAACTTCCCTTTCACCTTGAACCGACGAAGTCCTCTGATAGGGGACACCTTGAGATAAACATAGTCTCCCACGTTGAAAACGAGTTCTCTTCTTCGTACATCAGCATAACTCTTATGGCGTGTTTGTGCTATCCTCAAGTTGTTGCGAATCTCCCTTACCTTCGCTTCGGCTTCTTGTAGCACTTCTGGACCAAACACTTTACTTTCTCCTGTTTGGTTCCAGAATAGAGGAGTTCTGCACTTCCTTCCATACAAAGCTTCAAACGGTGACATTTTCATACTAGCTTGATAGCTGTTGTTATAGGAAAACTCCGCATACGGTAAGTTCTTGTCCCAACTCCTATTGTTTTTGAGTGCACATGCCCTTAACATATCTTCAAGGATCTGATTGGTTCTCTCCGTCTGCCCGTCAGTTTGGGGATGATAGGCAGAACTAAAGTTCAGATGGGTTCCCATGGTTTCATGCAACTTCTGCCAAAACCTCGAGGTGAACTGTGTCCCTCCGTCCGACACTATCTTCTTTGGCACTCCATGGTAACACACAATCCTTGACATGTACAATTCTGCCAATTTGGATCCGCTGTAGCTTTCTTTCACAGGAATGAAATGAGCTACCTTGGTTAGCCTATCAATAATGACCCATATTGAATCATACCCGGATTGGGTCCTAGGCAATCCCACGACAAAATCCATGCTGATTTCTTCCCATTTCCATTCAGGCACTTTGAGTGGTTGCAATAATCCCGCGGGTCGTTGATGTTCAGCTTTCACCAACTGACATGTGTCACATAGGGCAACATGTTCCGCGACATCTCGCTTCATGCCATACCACCAATACCTGCCTTTGAGGTCCTGGTACATCTTCGTACTCCCAGGATGAATGGAATAGTCAGAATCGTGAGCCTCCTTTAAAATCAATTCACGGATCTCCTTTACTTCTGGCACACATATCCTTTTCCCGTGCCACACCGTTCCCTGTTCATCCTCTCTAAAACCAGGAGCTTTATTTTCCTTGATGAGCTGTCTGATCTCTTGTATCTTCTCATCATTCGTTTGGCCCTCGCGTATGTCTTGCTCGAGTGTGGAGTCCACTTCCATGGCGATGGCTTCACCACTATTTACTAGACATAGATTGAGTCTTATAACCTCGTCCTTCAATTCTGCAGGCATGTCCTTCAAGCTCAACTTATTGACCTGCACTTTCCGACTCAAAGCATCGGCCACGACGTTTGCTTTCCCGGGATGATAGTTGATGCCCACATCAAAGTCATTGATTAGCTCTAACCATCTCCTTTGTCGGAGGTTGAGATCTGGTTGTGTGAATATGTACTTCAAACTCTTATGATCCGTATATATCTCTGTCCTCTTCCCCATCAAATAGTGCCGCCAAATTTTCAACGCGTGTACCACTGCAGCTAGTTCTAGGTCATGTGTAGGATAGTTCTTCTTGTGCTTCCGAAGCTGCCGGGATGCATATGCCACGACATGTCCTTCTTGCATGATAACACATCCCAACCCATTTCCAGAGGCATCGCAGTACACTGTGAAATTCTTCTGCATATCTGGCATAACCAACACTGGGGCTGTTGTCAATCTCTTCTTTAGCTCCTGAAAGCTCGTATCACACTGTGGCGTCCAGGTGAATGTGATTCCCTTTTCCAACAGTTTGGTGAGAGGTCTCGAGATCTTGGAGAATCCCTCAATAAACCATCGATAGTATCCAGCCAATCCCAAAAAGCTTCGAACTTCCCCGACATTTTCAGGGGTTTTCCACTTCTGGATATCTTCGATTTTGGCGGGATCTACGGAGATTCCTCCCTCCAAGATTATATGTCCTAAAAAGGGAACTCTCTTCAGCCAAAACTCACACTTGCTCAACTTGGCATATAGTTGGTGTTCTCTCAGCCTCTGTAACACCAACCTTAGATGTTCCTCATGTTCTTCTTCATTTTTGGAGAAGACGAGAATATCATCTATGAAAACCACCACAAATTTGTCCAGATATTCCATGAATACCTTGTTCATGAGGTACATGAAATATGCCGGGGCATTGGTTAGCCCAAAAGGCATGACAGTGTATTCATACAGTCCGTACCGAGATACGAAAGCTGTCTTGGGAATATCTGATTGCCTTATCTTGAGTTGGTGGTACCCCGACCTGAGATCAATTTTCGAGAACACACAAGCTCCCCTCAACTGATCAAACAAGTCTTCAATGCGGGGTAATGGGTACTTGTTTTTGATGGTTACCTCATTCAAGGCACGGTAATCCACGCATAACCTTTGGGTTCCGTCTTTCTTGGGCACAAATATCACCGGAGCTCCCCATGGTGAGGAACTAGGGCGAATATACCCCTTCTCCGTCAATTCTCTCAAATGATCCTTGAGCTCTTCTAGCTGCTTGGAGTCCATTCGATAAGGTCTCTTGTATATCGGGGCTGTTCCCGGTACTAGCTCAATTGCGAATTCCACGTCACGGTCGGGAGGCATACCTGGCAATTCCTCCGGAAAAACATCTGGATATTCCCTGATAGTCCTGATTTTCTCAACTTTCACCTCCACTTGATTTAATTTAATGTCCCTCCTAGGCTCGTGTATCGTTATGAACTTTACTCTTGTGCCATTGGGGTGAGTTAGTTCCACCGTTCTGGTCGAACAATGGATGATTCCTTTATGTTTGGTCAACCAATCGATACCCAAAATAATATCTATCCCTTGTGAATCTATCACTATGAGGTTAGCAGTAAATACTACCCCATTAATGTCTAGGCTCACTTTGGGACACACTTGTCTTGTCCTTATTTCTCCACCTGGAGAGTTTACGGCTAGCATATGGTTCATTTGTGTGGTTGCTAGGTCATGCTTCTTAACAAACCCTTGAGCAATGAACGAGTGGGTAGCACCAGAATCAAACAGCAGAGTTGCAAGGTGTAAATTGGCAGGAAACTTACCAACTACCACGTCGGGTGCCTCTTGTGCTTCCTCCATAGTGACGTGGTTCACCCGTCCTCTCACTACATTCTGCTGTTGTGGCGGCTCAGGCTTCTTCTTTGGGCATTTATGGGCGTAGTGCCCCACTTCACCACAGCTGAAACATTGCACCCCAATCTTAGATGCCTGGCCCTTGTTGTCTTGGGGTTGGTTTGGGGGTCCTTGCACTGCTGGTCGAGGTGGATATGCGGGGCGAGGCTGCTGCACAAACTGACGTTGCGGCTGTGCTGGTGCTGCGGGAGGCCTGTAGTTTGGGTTGTACCCTCTTGGTGCTGAATAGGGTACCGCAGCACGGTTTGTCTGCCCCGTAGGTTGCTGCATCATACGTGGGCGGGTGTTGCTCCCTGAGGCCTGATGTGACCACCCCGCCTTCCTCTTATTCTCATTTTCCAGGGCCTTTAGCTTCCTTTCCACCACAAATGCTCTGTCCACCATCTTTTGAAAGCTTCATACTCATTGGAGGACATTGCACACTGCATCTCTGCGGTAAGTCCTTCCACGAAACAATCTTGTTTCTGCTCATCAGTCTCTATGTCTCGTGGGGCATAACGGGATAGCTGAGTAAATTTAGTGAGGTATTCCCTCACAGTCATGTTTCCCTGCTGGAGTCCCAAAAATTCCTTCCTCTTGTTTTTGAGTTCACCTCTTGGGATGTAATGGTTGCGGAAGCTACGCTTGAACTCTTCCCAAGTGATGTTCTCAGGGTCATGATGGGCGGCCACGTAGGCGGTCCACCAATCAGCAGCAGGTCCATGCAATTGATGAGAGGCAAACAGCACCCTCTCATACCCTTGGTATTGTATTATCCTCATCTTACTTTCAATGGTCTTCAGCCAATCATCTGCCTCCAGAGGTTCAGCAGCACTTGCAAACTTTGGAGGTTGAGTTCCTAGAAACTCACTCAACCTTGGTTGGCGTGGTGCAGCTTGTGGAGGTGGAACTTGATGCAAGTTGGCCACCACTTGAGTCAAGTTCTGGATAAGCTGATTTTGATTCTCCAGCATTTGGTGGAGAGGATCAACTTCTTCACGGCGACCACCCCTGTCCTGGCCTCCAGAAAGATGAGGGTTGCATGCCTCATCATTGTTGTTGGCGGGGTTGGCAGCACGTCCTTTTCCTCTTCCGGCCATCCTTTGTTGGTGCTTTGAGGTGTTGAGGCTTTGTTAAAATTTTACGAGGGTTTATATCTCACACCAAATAAATGCACTATTATTTCCTGTGGGTTCACACACCAAAGCAAAACAATCTGAAGGCGAGGCTGTGGACAATTGCTCATGGCCTCCACAACTCACGTCACACACCAAGCATCATCACACCATTAACTACGTAACGACTCGACTACTCGACCTTTTGCTAGCTAGGGGAAAGACTCTACACTACTCGTCCTCTTGAGCTGGCTCCTCGGGATCTTCCTCCTCATTTCGGCTACCTTCTGACTCTGCTTTGGGTGGGGAGGCTGCTGGTGGAGAAGTGCGACGACGCCTGATCGCTCGGCGATCCGGGGAGTCAGGAGTCCATGTATCACTCACGGTGACACACAGTTCATTCCCATCTCCTCTTTCTCTCGCCTTTAAGCAAGCTCGCAGCAACGCCTCCGTTTCCTTCAGGGTGTCTCGGACATCCTGAAGCTCTTGTTGACACTCCTGCAGTCGAGTGCTGAGCATAGCAGCATCCTCCAAGCACATGTCCATGTGCTCATGGGAAGTCCCTTGCTGCACCGGTGGGTACTTGTACTCCGTGGTACCACTCTCACGTTGGAGGACATACATGTACTCAGTTTTGTCCAAGTGGCGACGATAGATGTGACTCTGGCAGGTGATGGCCTCCCAAGTGACATCTTTCTCCGCGTCAACTTGGGTTGCTCGACAAGCTGGAGAGTGGTGAATCTTAAGCAGTTGATTCTCGTGTATAATCCTCATCTCCGAACTCCATTCTTCCCTCTTCTCACGGATGGTCCTGGTGGAGTTATAGTGGATGAATAGCTTGCCCGTATTGCCGGCGGTTTTTCCGAAGAACAACCAAGTGAATATCACATGTATGCCAGGATCATTTTCTCATACATGTGATGACAAATAGTGAAGCATCATTTATTACAAGCCAGGTGTCGAATATAAATAAGTCTTACATCGCAAATGTCTCAATGGACACTAATGCTTCATCACAAGTAAATAAACTAGCATCGGAATATTATTCTTTAGGGCTCCATCACAGGCGTTGCCCGGGGGTCTTCATGAACCTAAAAACCTTCCTCGGGTCCAAAATCTTGGTCATTATACACCACCTCATTATCTTGACCTGAGCAGCAATATAAACCAACAAATATGCAAGGTTGAGTACCAATGGTACTCAGCAAGTGTGGGAAAATTATATCATGCATGGCTAGAATCAAGGAGAGGTTGAACTCATGGCTAAAGCACTACGCAATTAATACCTATCACCTTAGCTTATTAAGCACCTACATTACTACACAGGTGAAATGGTCCTAATATCCCAACCCATTATCATAACCCAATAACCATAACATCATTTCCAATGTTAAGCTCCCCGCTTAATCTCCAAAACCATCGATCCTCTAATCATGAATAAGTCCAGGCCGCTCTTAACCGTGAGCACGGCTGTCAAGACAGTTTTGACTCTGCAGAGTTTGTACCACTGTACCCACATGTAGTGATTTCATCCCCCGTTGCCGGGTGGACTAAAAGAACCTCCATTATGCCAGTGGCTACGATCCACATTCACACTTCCCAGGTGTGCGGCCAGGAGATCACTACGAAGCCTTTACAAAGGGATTCCCGACGAGCGTGGGCCCACTGAGGTTTCACCCCTAACAGCATACAAGAGGCTCCAACCCCGCTGCAGTGGCCCCCTCTTGAGCCTTGCGGTTCATATGGTAGTCCAGCTGACACCTACTCCCCGCACCATCCAACACACCCATACTACGCCGGGGATACACTTAATTAATTGGCCAAGCTGCCCCATCTCAGCATGTGGTTGGCACTGTAAAGCCGGGTTACATGCTCCATGAACCGGTCCTTAGGATCCAAGCAAGTACTAAACATAAACCCAAGTCTCGTGCACCCAGCACACAACCAAAACATCCAACTTGCCTTGATCCCTACCTCTACATAACTCACATTATCTCATTCAAGAGCATGGTAAAATAAACTGATGATCTCATATCCCAAATATCCCATTCTAAGCATGGCTAAGCATATGCATGGAAATAAATGACATGGTAAAATAAATCCCAACCCAAGCTACAAGGAAACAAGGTAATGCAATTCTAGGGAAACTTTCCTAGCATGGGTTTCATATTTCATTTGACAATGCAAATAATTCTATCTACACATCCTAGCATAGGATCAAAGTGGTCAAGGACACTTGCCTCCTTCTTGCTGCTCTTGAAATGGGTAGTCCTGATCTTGGAAAGGGTTAACTTGCTCTTGAACAGGTTCTACTTCATACCATCACACATAGCAAAAGAAAAACAACAATCATAAAACATAGTTCACACTTCTACTTCATACAAACCACACATTCATATTTATCAAAGTTCTTTACCATTATATGTGTTGTGATTACTTTATGTGTGTTAAGTTGTGGCTTGCATGCACTTTTAACCATGTATATATGATTCCTACTTTTGTGTCCACATTTATACTTACATACTATTTATATGGGTTTCCAATAAATTTCTTATATTCAACTACTACACCTTTTTACTACCAAGTATGTAAGAAAAGTATTTTTCTTCTCCATATGTGCCTTCATAATTTCTACCAACCCTAAACTGAATTCTTTGTATTTTAGAAACTCCATTTATCATTTACTAGTTGCTATATTTTCAGATTTATATTCCTATGCATAATTGTGTATTTTATTATGAAATTAGTAATACACATCATCTAAACAGTATAGGTTTTGGTCCTAAATAATTGAATAACATATTTTGACCTTGGCCTCTGATGTAGACTATTTCATAATTATTTCCCCTATTTTTTCTATAACTATTCTTTACTTAAAAATGTGTCCCTATACTAATAAATGTGAATAATAGATGAAACAGATTTATTTCAGCCCAAAAATATATTTTTATCTCACTCCAAAGTTTTCTAAGTACTGAGAAAGTTTTTAATTAATTTTGACAATTATGTTTATCGCCCTTTTTAATTTTTAAACACTAGGTACATATTAAATTTTCCAAATTAAATACTAAACAGGGCTAAAATAATGAATTCACCCCATTACAGGGTCTATAATATTATTTTCATAATTTTCAGAGGTCTAGCTACACTTATCAGAGGTGTTTTTCCTAATTTCTATTAAGTCCAGGGGTTAAAACTGATTTTTAAATGAATTTACAGGATTTTCTGGAGTTCCAGGGGCTAGATCTGAAGTTTCCGGGGCTAGCTCTCAATTCCAGAGAACCCCAGGGGGTAGCACGTAAGAATTCCAGTCTTTATAACGCGGGGCTGACGTGGACCGTCCGATTTTAAACCGACGGCTGAGATTATAACATCGAACCGGTACGCGGGGATTTAAAGTCTACCGTGCGATTTAAAATAAACGGCGCACAAGCGGCCACGTCGCTCTGATCAAGCGCGGGCGGCGCTGCCGGCGGCGCACGACGGCGGGAAGCGGCGATCTCGCCGGAAAGTTTCGGATCCGCGAGAATTCTGCCTAGAACTGTGATCTTATGGCATAGATCGGTAGAGGGGAGGTCAGGGGTCTCACCTCGGGGGTTTTCTCGAGCTCGGGGGTCCTGGAAAGTGATCGGCGGCGAGGTCCGAGGCAAAACCACGGCGAAGCTCGTCGGCGCTGTGTTTACACCGTAATTCTCCGAGTTTTCTACACCTGCAAAGTTCCCCGGAGGCGGTGGATCAAGACCAGCGAGTTAGATCAGAGTTTCCGAGCTTAGATCGGCCAGAATTCACCGGCGAAGTCTCGGTGCTCACCGGAGTGAAAATCGGCGATCGCGTGAGAAAAACCGATCGGGGCTGGGGTTTTTATAGCCGGGGGAGGGCGGTGGGTCTGTTGCGATCGAGTTTGAGTTGTTTGGGACCAGAATTCGGCTGCGGGACGCGGAAATCCGGTCGGTTGCGATCGCGCGTGCGGGAGAGAGTCCGGGGTCGCGGGGTTAGGGATGACAGGTGGGTCCCACCTGTCTGTGAGAGACAGCGCGGCGCGCGCGGGGGCGGGCTGGCGCGGGGAAACTGGGCCGGCTGGCGGGTTTCGGCCCACTGGCCGGTTTTTTCCCGTTTCTCTTTTTCTTTTTCCATTTCTTTTCTATTTTGAGTATAATTTGAATTCCAGTTTGAATTTGAATTTTTGCAAAACATGCAACACGTCCAAAAATTTTTAAATTCCCCTCTGAACATGGTTTAGAGTTTTGAATCAAAATTTGGGGTGTTACAACTTCGGCCATGTCGGCTGACTTCCCTAGCACCTCAACTACTCGAGGAACCGGTCGGGAAGCATCAGTGGACCTCAGGAAAGGTCGACATGAGCTTGAGGCAGCTCGGGGAAGGCCCGAAGTAGGTCCTCACCGTGCGCCCGATGCCTCCCGTTTATTCCGCCATTGGTAAACCTCGAATTACGCCGGGTACAGAGGTTCTCCGGCCAAGGGTTGTGAAGGCAACTTGTGCGTTACCATGTCTAGTTTGTGTGAGAGCGGATTGAGGCCCTCTAATCCTTTCTAGAGCACAAATTCAACAGAATCGCACTCGAAGGTCGTTCTGCACACCGAAAGGGGAAAACTGGACATTCGCCGCCGGTGAGCAATCACTCGGGCTGTAGCTCTGGGGTGAGCAGCACCGGTCACTAGCGCGTCCAAGGGTGCCTTGGCTCCGGTGTGACAATACCCTGGTTGGGCTGTCCACGGGAGCCCGAGGTGCGGCGGTTCTAAGTCACCGAATTGATCTTTCGGCACAGCCGAGATCAATCGGTTTCAACTGAATTCTAGCAGCGGGGAAGACGGAGGAAGGTCTCTAGTACCTTGCCGGGGCTCTGGAGGGGACGGAGGTAGCTGTGATCGGCGCTCTCCGATCGATTCCGAGCTGCGGAAAGTTTCGGCCGGCGCTGAGTTCTTGCGGGGGAAGAACATGTGATGCTTCGGCCGAGGAGGGGGGGCGCCTTAAGAAGGCTCTGCACCGCCTCATGCCCGCGCGTGGGCAAGCAGCTGCTGGCGCTGCGGCTTCCCTCGGTGGCGATCGCAGCGGCGGCGCGGTTAACCGAGTGTGAAAAGTCTCAGTCGGTTTGATTTGAAGTAGAGGCTGACATGTGTGTCCCACTGCCCATTTTAACCTCTGAAATTTACTCCTAATCACTGTTGTAAACAGTGAACCCCATACTACCCCTGGAAATTCAAATTATTCACCCATGAGCCATTTGAATTGAGTAGAATTCAAATTGGGTTCGGTTTGAGTGAATTTCAGCACAAGTTCAGTTTTGAATTCAAATAAAGTTTGAATTTGTCCCACTTAGCTCATGTCGAGATCAACTCCAAATGGAGTGAAAATTGGTGTGTGAGCTCACAAAAATGTGCTGAGTAAGAATATGCCTCCCACTTTTAAATTCATGGGATAAAAACTGTTTGAATTTGAATATGGTTTCAAACTGCCCTCTTTCTAACTATACCCAAAATGACCTCAAAAATGTTTTGAATTTGGGTGAAACTTGGCATGGACATCCTTAGAAAAGTGTAGGAGTTTTCATATGTCCAGCCCACCTATATCACATGTGGGAAATACCACTTTTGCAATGTGTGAGTTTGTTCTCTAATGAGCATGTTGATGGTGGTTACTTGCTCTTCATTTGTGATCATCATCTTTCCTCAAATAAGGTGTGTGGTGCGGTGATGAACACTTCAATTTTGTGTCAAAAACTGAGGCCCTTACACGAACATGAGAGATGTTGACAACAACAACAAGGCTCGCAACTTGATCATCCAAGGATTGAAATCCAAATTTTCCTAACCATGTTTACAAACTGTCCAAAGCATTGTACGGTCTAAAACAAGCCCCTAGAGCATGGTATGATAGGTTAAAAACATTCTTACTTGAAAAGGGGTTTACCATAGGCAAGGTTGATAAAACTCTTTTTGTATTTAAGCATGGCAATGACTCATTATTCGTTCAAGTGTATGTGGATGATATTATCTTTGGTTGTGCTTCTCAAGATCTCGTGTCCAAGTTTTCAGCTTTGATGAGTTCAGAATTTGAGATGAGTATGATGGGAGAACTCACATACTTTTTGGGGCTGCAAATCAAGCAACCAAAAGAAGGAGCTTTTGTGCATCAAACTAAGTATACAAAGGACCTTCTTAAGTGCTTCAACATGGACAAATGCAAGCCTCTTCGGACACCAATGGGAACAGCAACAACACTTGAACTTGACGAAGATGGTGACCCGGTCGATAAAAAAGAATACGGAAGTATGATTGGATCACTTTTGTATCTCACAGCGTCAAGACCGGACATACAATTCAGCGTATGTCTTTGTGCACGTTTTGAAGCTTCTCCACGTGCTTCACATCGCCAAGCCATCAAAAGGATTCTCAGGTACCTACATGGAACTCAAGAATTTGGCATTTTTGTTCCTTCTTCCTCAACCGTTTCTTTGAAAGCTTTTTCGGATGCTGATTTTGGGGGATGTAGGATTGATAGGAAAAGTACTTCGGATGCTTGTCATTTTCTTTGTAATTCACTTGTTGCTTGGTCCTCTAGAAAACAAAGTTCAGTTGCACAATCCACGGCCGAATCTGAATATGTAGCTGCGGCTAGCGCTTGCTCACAAATTCTTTGGATTGTTCAAACACTTAAGGACTATGGGGTTGATTTAGATAGTGTTCCACTGTTTTGTGATAACACTAGTGCAATTTGTATTGCTAAAAATCCCGTGAAACACTCTAGAACAAAGCACATTGACATTAGGTATCACTTTCTTCGTGATAATGTTGAAAAAGGAAATATTGTGCTTCACCATGTCGATACCGAACAACAATTGGCTGATATTTTTACAAAACCTTTGGATTTCACTCGTTTTTGTTTCATTCGTAGTGAAATAGGGGTTATGCATCCTCATGGCTTAAATTGAGGGGGAGTTTTTGAAACTTTGAAAGTCTATGTGTGAATCTGAAACTAAAATAATATGAGCATAGTATTTCATACATATATGACTTTGTGATTCCTTTTACAGGCTGAAAGTTCTTACTACATTACTCATGTTATGCATTTTGTAGTTTTTGCCATGACTAGTAATTGGAATAATTACTTACACTAAATCTGGTCATGATCGAACTTTCTTGCTGTTTTGAACTTGCTGCGTGCTCACAAGTGCTTTTAATCATAAAAAATTTAATCAAGTGATCAGCTCACATGTTGAGTTTTCAAATAAAAAATTGAGAAAAGATCAAGAGAATATGCATGCATCGCACTTCTTCTTTTGAGATTGCTTATCATTGCACTAAGATATGAACTTGGAAGGAATTGTGTATGACTAAAACCATGTCCTTAAGCTTCTGATTGTCAAATGACATATGCTTGGCTTGGTTGGTTAGAATAAGGCTGATGCGGCATATAATCTCTTGCAAATATCGTAGGATCAACTTTGTGCCTTAAATGATTATGAATAATAAAAATGCAGCAACAAGTGTCATGTTTTCAGTTTTTGAAATAGTTGAGTAAGGGAGATCATGACTTGCTTAAACTGAAAAATACATTTGATCTCTAGCATGGCTTACACTACTTTATGTATCTCATTGATGTGATAGTGTAAGTAACCTGATAGTATGACTTGGATGAGCGTTGTTTTGTATGTATATGTTATAATATGCTCATAACATTTAAAAATTTCTCTTTTGAACCTTGCTGAATACATTGTCAAAGGGGGAGATATATGTATAAGGAGAGATTTTTTTACACTTTGCATATGTTATACACTTTCTTCCTTCTCTGATCTTAAAAAATCGGAAGAAATTAATAAAGGGGGAGAAATGAGTTTTCAAAGCTTTTCAAAACTTTTCATAAGCCAATATTCAGATTTTAATTGGTGTTGCCAATGCATTCATCAAGGGGGAGATTGTGAGACCTATGTGTGCTGAATACATTGGCAATTAGGATAAAAGTTAGCATTAACATTCAAAGTTTTGAATATTGCCAAAACATTGTTCTGTGGCAAGGTCCGACGCAAGGTCCGGAGAGCTCCTGCAAGGTCCGGAGAGCTTCTGTGAGGTCCGGAGCTTGTTTTTAGGGAGCTCCCGTGAAATTCAACTCGTAGAACTGCAGCGTCTTGTTTTTGCTTATAACTCGCAATGTTTCAAATTTGCTTTATGGGAAGGTTTGCTTAGTATTAATTTGCTAAGTTTTTGGTGTGTTTTGGTGGTTATGGCTGTTATCATTTGATATGGTTTGCAACATGCTTATGTGACGTGCTCATGTAAGGTGTTGTGGTTTTCGAACTAACGTGAGTCAAGTCGAGGACTTGTGCCCGGAAGAATTGGTTGTTTATTCATGTGCAGGTGTTGCTTGAGTTCAAGACATGGCTGGTGACGGGATCCTTGGACTAGTCTCAGGGAGGAGATGAGGTTCCAACAACCAAGTTCGGGAGGAGCTGTGGTTGAGTTGATTGGGAGGTCGCGCAGCATGTTTGGATCAAGGGCAGTGCATATGATGGTTGCGTGTACGTCGTTGGAAGGTGTTTGCACGTGTGCAAGGAGTGCATGGACGTGGCAACATTGTTCCAAGGCGTGATGAAGAGAAGTGGACGTAAAGAATTGGTCGGAAAGGTCCAACCGGCTGGATTGCGTACTCAGGCTGATGTAACACCCTAAAAATCTTGTTAAGACCCTAAATCATGTTAAGAGGGGAATTTAAAAATTTTTGGACGTGTTGCATGTTTTGCAACAATTTAAATTCAAACTGGATTTCAATTTAATTTCAAAACAGTAAAGAAGTAGAAAAGGAAAAAAAGAAAATAGAAAAAAACCGGCCAGTGGGCCGAAACCCACCAGCCGGCCCAACCAGCACCCGCGCCAGCCCGCAGCCGCGCGCGCTCCTTCCTCCCACTGACAGGCGGGGCCCGCCAGCCCTTCTTCTACCTCGCGCCGCGCCGGGACTCTCTCACCCCGAATCCAAACCGACCCGGATTTCTGCGAATCCCAGCCGAATTTCGATCGGGGGCGACGCAAACTCGATCTAAACCACCCCGCCGCTCTTCCCCGTCTATAAAAACCCCGGCCTCGTTCTGTTTTTCCCACGCGATCCGCCGTTTTTACTCCGGTGAGAACCCGAGCCTTCTCCGGCGAATTCTGGCCGATCTACGATCGGAAATTCCGATCTAACTCGCTGGTCTTGATCCACCGCCTCCGGGGAACCTTGCAGGTGCAGAAAACTTGGTGACTTGCGGTTCAAACACAGCGCCGACGAGCTTCGCCGTAGTTTCACTTCGGACCTCGTCGCCGGTCGTTTTCCAGGACCTCCGAGCTCAAGAAAACCCCCGAGGTGAGATCCCTGACCTCCCCTCCACCGATCTATGCCATAAAATCACAGTTCTATGAAGAATTCCCGAGGATCTGAAACTCTCCGGTGAGATTGCCGCCTCCCGCCACCGTGCGCAGCCGGCAGCGCCGCCCGCGCTCAATCAGAGCGACGTGGCCGCTTGTGCGCCGTTTATTTTAAATCGCACGGTAGACTTTAAAACCCCGCGTACCGGTTCGGCGTTATAATCTCAGCCGTCTGTTTTAAATCGGACGGTCCACGTCAGCCCCGCGTTATAAACACTGGAAATCTTACGTGCTACCCCCTGGGGTTCTCGGGAAATAAGAGCTAGCCCCGGAAACTTCTGATCTAGCCCCTGGAACTTCAGAAAATCATGTAAATTCATTTAAAAATCAGTTTTAGCCCCTGGACTTAATAAAAATTAGGAAAAACTCCTCTGTTATGTATAGCTAGACCCCTGAAAATTGTTAAAATAATATTATAGACCCTGTAGTGGGGTGAGTTTACCTTTTTAGCCCTGTTTAATATTTAATTTAGGAAATTGAATATGTGGCTAGTGTTTAAAATTTAAAAAGTGGGACAAACATATCGTCAAAATTAAATTAAAAACTTTCTCAGTATTTAGAATACTTTGGAGTGAGATAAAAATATATTTTGGGCTGAAATGAACCTGTTTAATTTATTATTCACATTTAGAGACACATTTTTAAGTAAAGAATAGTTCTGGAAAATAGGGAAAATAATTGTAAAATAGATTACATCAGAGGAAAAGGTCAAAAATATATTAGTAAATATTTTAGATCAGAACCTATTCTGTTTAGATGATGTGTCTTGTTATTTTCATAATAAAGTTCACATTTAGGCATAGGAAATAAATCTGAAAATATAACAACTAGTAAATGATAAATGAAGTTTCTAAAATCCAAAGAATTCAGTTTAGGGTTGGTAGAAATTCTGAAGACACATATGGAGTAGGAAAATACCTTTCATGCATACTTGGTGTAGTAATTGAATATAGGGAATTTATTTAAATTGGAAACTCATATATATAGTATGTAAGTATAAATGTGAACACAAAAGTAGGAGTCATATACACATGATTAAAAGTGCATGCAAGCCACAAATCAACACATATAGAGTAACCACAACACATATAATGGTGAATGACTTTCATAAATATGAATGTGTGGTTTGAATGAAGTGGAAGTGTGAACTATGTCTTATGGATTGTTGTTTTTCTTTTGCTATGTGTGATGGTATGATGTAGAACCTGCTCAAGAGCACGTTATTCCTTTCCAAGATCAGGACTACCCATTTCAAGAGCAGCAGGAAGGAGGCAAGTGTCCTTGACCACTTTGTTCCTATGCTAGGATGTGTAGATAGAATTTATTGCATTGTCAATTGAAATATGAAACCCATGCTAGGAAGTTTCCTTAGAATTGCATTACCTTGTTTCATTGTAGCATGGGTTGGGATTTATTTTATCATGTCATTTATTATTATGCATATGCTTAGCCATGCTTAGAATGGGATGTTTGGGATATGAGATCATCAGTTTATTTTTCCATATTCTTGAATGAGATATTGTGAGTTATGTAGAGGTAGGGATCAAGGCAAGTTGGATGTTTTGGTTGTGTGCTGGGCGCACGAGACTCGGGTTTGTGTTTAGTACTTGCCTGGATCCAAAGGACTGGTTCATGGAGCATGTAACCTGGCTTTACCGTGCCAACCACATGCTGAGATGGGACAGCTTGGCCAATTAATTAGGTGTATCCCCGGCGTAGTATGGGTGTGTTGGATGGTGCGGGGAGTAGGTGTCAGCTGGACTACCATATGAACCGCAAGGCTCAAGAGGGGGCCACTGCAGCGGGGTTGGAGCCTCTTGTATGCTGTTAGGGATGAAACCTCAGTGGGCCCACGCTCGTCAGGAATGCCTTTGTAAAGGCTTCGTAGTGATCTCCTGGCTACACACCTGGGAAGTGTGAATGTGGTTCGTAGCCACTGGCATAATGGAGGTTCTTTTAGTCCACCCGGCAACGGGGGATGAAATCACTACATGTGGGTACAGTGGTGCAAACTCTGCAGAGTCAAAACTGTCATGATAGCCGTGCTCACGGTCAAGAGCGGCTTGGACTTATTCATGATTAGAGGAGTGATGGTTTTGGAAGTTAAGGATGTTAAGCGGGGAGCATAACATTGGAAATGATGTTATGGTTATTGGATTATGATGATGAGATGGGAGATTGGGACCATTTCACCTGTGTAGTAATGTAGGTGCTTAATAAGCTAATGTGATAGGTATTAATTGCGTAGCGCTTGAACCATGAGTTCAACCTCTCCTTGTTCTAGCCATGCATGATATAATTTTCCACACTTGCTGAGTACCATTGGTACTCAACCTTGCATATTTTGTTGGTTTATATTGCTGCTCAGGTCAAGATAATGAGGTGGTGTATAATGACCAAGACTTTGGACCCGAAGAAGGTTTCTAGGTTCATGGAGACCCCCGGGCAACGCCTGTGACGGAGACCACAAGAATAAATTTTCCGCTGCTAGTTTATTTACTTGTGATGAACTTATTATTGTCCATCTAGACATTTGCTATGTAAGACTTATTTATATTCGACACCTGGCTTGTAATAAATGATGCTTCACTATTTGTCATCACATGTATGAGAAAATGATCCTGGCATACATGTGATATTCACTTGGTTGTTCTTCGGAAAAACCGGGTGTGACAGCTGAGGCTGAGTCGGATATGGCTCAAATATGGAAGATTTGAGTTGGTTATGATAGGATTTCGTGCTAGGCACGAAGTTGAGTTGTTTTAGGAATGTTTAGGACGTTCCTAAGGTGTTTGGAAGTCTCACGATTGCTTCTATCTACGAATAGGAGAGTCCTGAGCAGTTATGGTAAGTTAGGATACGAGTCCAATTAGGAGTAGGAGTTCTAGATTGGATTGTTTAGCCTGAGGGCTGGCTATAAAAGCAAGGGAGGCCAGAGCTCTCGTGGGTAGAAAACTTTGGGCTGTTCCTCTTGTGTTTCTATTGAATGAAGTTCATAGTTTCGAGGAGCTTTTGTGCCTTGTTCGTCCGACTTGTTTTTCGTCAAGTCTTTCTCGCCGAGTTTCTGGACAGACCGATGTTGCTTCGGTGTTTCGTTCATAACTCGAGTTTTACAGATCCGATTGACGTGATTCTTTTTGGGTTGTCTTCACAACTCAATTATCTATGATCTGTGAAATTTTCACGAGCTTCGGATCTGTAGTTTTTGAGATACACGAGTTTCTTTGCAGCGTTGCTGATCTGTTTTATATCGGGAAGAACAGATTGATCTTCGTTTAATGTTTTGATCGTATATCAAGTTTTACTTCGTGTTTTCAAGTGATTCTTGTTGAATTAGATCCGTGACTTGATTGTCTACCTCTCTACTTGATTTGTCACGGTTGAACATGTTTGAAAACACTTGCACACACGGTTTCTTTAACCGATTGATTTTTTGCTGAGGGGTTTTTGTTGTTTCTGCTGCGAAAAGTTTTAATCTACCATTCACCCCCCCTCTGGTAGCTTTTCACGTGCTCTTCGATCCTACACAATCTAGTAACTTACCTAATTAGTCAGCTAAGCCACACCCATACTTGGCCTTGTGGTGGCACTATTATCCTAGCATGTGCTAGCATGAACCTGTCCTTAGATCTACGGCAAGTAACCACCATTTCAGGCTACCTCATTCACAAACCCAGGCTTACCTAGATCTCCCTCCGATCCATGTTCATTAACAACATCAGTCTCTCATTATCATTACGAGTGCAGTTAGCTGGACACATCTATCTCGCTTCCCAATCCCATGGACTCAGTGAAGCATAAAAGAAAAAACCATACCCTACTCATTAGCTTTCCCGGTGACAAGGGTGCCTAACAAAACTAGTAAACTCCTATGAAAGGGTTTCCCATCATATTGACTCAAGCACTCACACCTTTTTGCAACAAAACAGTTTTTCCAAAACATAGGATCACTATGGTCAAGGGGCACTTGCCTTGTTCTGGCGGTTCTGGTTGCTCAAAATCTTGTTGTTGTAGTCCGTCGTAGGTAGCTCCCTAGGCTTGTCCTTCTATTCGCGATCACGCATTTACAAGATTCACAGCAATCCATGCATAAACTCTACTTTAAGATGCAATGATGCATATGCATGTTAATCCTATGGTGCAGTTTTGGTTTGTACGTGTTCTTGCATGTATGCATGGCTTTTACGATGAACAGAGGTGTAAAGATCAATTGTCGACGTGGCGATGATCTTGACTTTAGATCAAACCGATCAACAAGTGATCTGTCCATGAAAAAGCTTATGTTCGAAAGGAATCGAAGAACAGATGCAAAGAAAACGTGATGATGCCGTAAGGTGGTATTGGAGACCTACCTTACGTTCTTATTGGTCTCGGGGTCCTTTTCCTAGCGAGACAGATCGTCGGGGTTTTCCTCCGGCTATGGAAATCGCGATCTAGGCTTGTCGGCGGTCTCTCCGGCGGTTGTACTTCGGTGAAGGTGTTTACTCGGCGAGCTGGGGCTATGACTCTAAGTTGTCGGCTCAGGAGGTTGAAAAGAAGTTCGTGGTTGCGGCCAAAGGATTTCGGTTCTATTTATAATCAGTAAGAGAAGAGTCCTAATCTGATCGCAATTCAAATAAGTGTCCTATTCAAATCATTTTTAAATTTTATCAACTTATCTTTAATTGATTTGGTGTGGTAGCAACGTGGAATTTGTGTCGGTTTCCTCCCGTACCGGTATTCCCACGCGTACCGAAGAAAAACCGCTTCAGAATCGCGTCCTTACGCGGTGATGAGCTCCGGAAGCTCCACGTGTCCATCGGAGGCCTGGTCTCCCTTTTCCACAAAGACGAGCTCCCGTTGTGCCGCGTGTCAAGAGAGCGAGACCTTCCTCTTTCTCAGAGGCGGGCTCCGCGTGCGCCACGTATCCTAGCGGGCGGGAACCTCCCTCTTTCTCAGAGGCGGGGTCCACGTGCGCCACGTGTCTGGTGGGTCGGGATCTCCCCTCTCAACAGAGGCGAGCTCCATGAACGCCACGTGTCAATTCCAGACCTCCCTCTCTCCTGAGGTGAGCTCCAAGAACGCCACGCGTCAAATAGCGCAGGACTTCCTTTTTCCTCAGAGACAAGCTCCGAGGTCGACACGTGCCCATCAACGTCGGACCTCCCGGAGGCGAGCTCCGGAGGTGACACGTGTCCGGCAGTGTCGGACCTCCCGGAGGTGAGCTCCGAGAGCGGCACATGTCTAGCGGGGCCGGACGTCTCCCCCTTTGAGGGAATGAGCCCTGAGCCTGCCACGTAGCCAGCGACCCGCGGAAAATGTCTACGGCGCTCCAGGCGAACTGAAATTGGCTCCTTTTGGCTATCTTTTGATTCTTCTCTGTTTCAATCTCATAAAAATGTTTATGAATGCAGAAATCAAAAAATGAGGGTGTCACATATGTGTATGTGTGATGAACATCCTGGGCACACATACGCATCAGTTCTCTGTTCTGTGTTCTACAGAATTGAGGGCGTCACAGATTGCTATCATAGCCACGGGTTTACACGCCTAGATAGAAAATACAAATTGGTATCAACCTGCGACGGGTTGATCGTAGATCACACAACCGAGATAGGTCACAGATTGATATTAAAGCCTCCATGCCTAGTCACAGATTGGTGCAATACACAGATTGGTACCAAGCTACCATGGTTTGTAGGTCACAAACCTAGAATGATCACAGATTGGTTATAAAGCCACGTTGACCCTAGGATGCACCACTAGTAACAGATTGGTATTAGAAGCCACGCTGACCATAGGATGCAAGCCTAGGATGCATAGATTGGCATTGGAACCACCTTGACATAGGATGCAAGCGTAGGGGAAGCCATAGATGGATCACAGACTGGTATCACCCCAAACCACCTTGACTATAGGGTGAAATCACAGATTGGTATCACCCTACAAACCCAATAGGACCCCCATTAAATAGAAGCTTGAATAGGATTGGTTGAACTTTTGTGATGATTGTTTGTGCTTGTGTGCTTAGTGTGAGTTGTGGGACGTCTCAAGCGTTGCCCATATCCACACATAAGTAGAGAGGTGTGAGATGCCTCGGCACTTGTTCACATCCTCATATGGTCTAATATATATAGTCCATCCACCTTGATGCATATAGAAAGGGGGATCTATCTAAACTTCTAAACCTCTATTCTATTCCACTTTCTCTCACAGATGGTGAGAGGAAACGCCGGCCACCAAGGAAGGAACGTCCGTGGCAACCAAGAGGATGGCCATGATGAAGTTCCTGTTAACCCCGGAGCTGGTGAAAATAACCTGGAACGGTTGATGGCCATGCAGAATCAACTTATGCAAACCATGATCCAAACTTTGGGTCAGCTGCAGGCCAACAACAACAACCCCGTTCCGGCACCACCGCCACCACTGCCACCACCGCTGGCTCACAACCGACTGGGAGAGTTCATGAGAATTTGACCACCTGCTTTTTCACAAGCTAGTGATCCCATGGAGGCCGACGACTGGTTGAAATCCATTGAGAAGAATCTTGCCATCGTCCAGTGCAATGACCGAGAGAAAGTTCTCTTTGCGTCGCACCAACTCAAGGGTGCAGCCGCTGACTGGTGGGATGGCCTTTGTAACGCTCACGTCGACCCGGAGACTATTACTTGGACTGAGTAGAAGGAGAGTTTCCTATCTCATTACATAACTAATGGTGTAATGATGCTCAAGAGACAAGAGTTTGAAGGTCTCCGCCAAGGACCGAAGAGCATGAATGAGTACCTCAACAAGTTCATGCAACTGTCACGGTATGCCCCTGAATATGTCAACTCGGACCAACGGAAGTAATACCTGTTCATGAGGGGGTTGAACAATGAGATCGAGGTTCAGCTCCTCAACAATGACTATGCGAGCTTCCAGAAGTTAGTTGAAAAAACCATAGTGGTTGAGAGCAAGATCCGAGAGATCGAGCGATAGGGCAAGAGGAAGATGCCATACCAGCCACAAGGGAGCAACGTACGCCCTCGGTACATGCCCCCAGCTGCACCACAGTAAGGATCGTTTCGCCCTAACCGACCACTACAGCAACAACCCGTTGCACAAGCACCTCGTGTGCCTTTGCCTCCAGCGCCCCGTCCCAACATGGGCGCTCCTGTTCAAAACCCCCGCCCCAATGTACCTGCTGCCGTGGGCAACAGGCCACGCTTTATATGCGGGGAGACGGGACACTTTGCGAGCCAGTGCCCGAGGAGAGGTCCTTGACAGCAAGGAAACCGTGGACAGCATAACTATGCTTGCGGCAACGTGAACCTTGTCTCTGCTGAGGAAGCACAACAGACTAAGGACATCGTGATTGGTATGTTCCTTGCCAACTCCAACCCAGCCACCATTCTATTTGATTCTGGAGCATCACATTCCTTCATATCATCCAAGTATGTTGCCAAGTATAATCTACCCATATCACACTTGAAATATACTATGTTGGTTAATTCTCCCGCTGGAGAGATGAGGACTAATATAGTATGTCCGAAAGTAAATCTTAATTTAAGGGGGGTAGACTTCCTTGCCAACCTCATTGTCTTGGATTCTATAGGGCCTGACATAATACTCGGAATGGATTGGCTAAGTAAGCACAACGGAGTAATCCAATGGGCTGAGAGAAGCGTGCAGTTGACAAACGAGCACGGAACTCATATCGAGTTTGAGTCAGCCCAGCCAACAACCCAGGAAGCAGAATTTCCTTCATCTATTCTCCACTAGCGAATCTCGAGGGCGAGATTCAATTTAAGGGTGGTAGATTTGTGACACCCTCATTTTTGGGTTCCACATATATTCATATTTTATATGTAGAAAACATTTTAAAAAAAAAGTAGAAAAAGAGAAAGGATCAAAAACATAGCCAAAAAGAGCCAAATCTAGTTCACAGAGAGCGCCGAAGACAACTCTCGCGGCTCGCTAGCCACGTGGCGTGTTCGGAGCTCATCTCTGCAAAGGGGTGGGAGGTCCGCCGCTAAACTGGCTACGTGGCAGGCTCAGGGCTCATCCCCGCAAAGGGGGAGAGGTCCGACCCCCGTGGGACACGTGTTGCCCCCGGAGCTAGTCTCTGCGGAGGAGCGAGGCCTGTCCCGCAGCACACGTGTCATCACCGGAGCTAGTCACCACGGAAAAGAGAGGATCAGCCGCGCGGGACACGTGTTGCTCTCGGAACTCACCTCCGAGAGGTTCGGAACCGCTAGACACGTGTCACTCTCGGAACTCACTTCCGAGAAGTCCGGTCCTATTGGACACGTGTCCCCTCCGGAGCTCATCTCCGGGAGGTCCGACACTATCGGACACGTGTCACTTCCGGAGCTCATCTCCGGGAGGTGCCTCACTATTGGACACGTGTTGACCACGGAGCTCGCCTCTGAGAAGAAAGGAAGTCTGGCGCTGTTAGGACACGTGGCACTATCGGAGCCCACCTCCGGACAGGGGGGGTCTGAAACTGACACGTGGCGGATGCGGAGCTCGCCTCTTGAGAGAGGGAGGTCCCGCCCGCCAGGACGCGTGGCGCACACGGAGCTCGCCTCTGAGGAAGAGGGAGGTCTCGTCCGCCTGACACGCGGCACAACCGGAGCTTGTCTCTGCAGAAAAGTGAGCCCAGGTTCCTGCAGGACACGTGGAGCTTTCGGAGCTCATCGCTGCGAGGGTAACGAGATTTGAAGTAGTTTTTCTTCTATACGCGTGGGAATACCGGTACGGGAGGAAACCGACACGAATTCCACGTTGCTACCACACCAAATCAACTAAAGATAAGTTGTTATGATTTAAAAATGATTTGAATAGGACTATTATTTCGAATTCCAATCAGATTAGGACTCTTCTCTTCCCGATTATAAATAGAACCGAAAACCTTTGGCCGCAACCACAAACTTCTTTTCCACCTCCTGAGCTGACAACTTAGAGCCCTAGCCCCAGCTCGCTGGGTAAACCCCTTCGCCGAAGAGACCGCTGACGAGCCTGGATAACAATTGCCATCGCCGGAGGAGAGCCAACGATCTGTCTTGCTAGGAGAAGGACCCCAAGACCAAGAAGAACGTAAGGTAGGTCTCCAATACCACCTTACGACATCATCGTGTTTTCTATGCATCTGTTCTTCGATTCCTTTCGAACAGAAGCTTTCTCATGGACAGATCATGAGTTGATCGGTTGATCTAGATCTTGAGTCCAGATCATCGCCACATCCACATTTGATCTATACATCTCTGTTCATTGTAAAACCCATGCAAGACATGAAAGAACACATACAACCGATCTAATAAAAACTGCATCATAGGATTTGCATGCATATGCATCATCGCATCTTAAAGTAGAGTTTGTGCATGATATTGATTGTTGTGAATCTTGTATGTGTGTGATCACGTATAGAAGGAGAAGCTCAGGGAGCTGTCTACGACGAGCTGCAACAACAAGGTTTCGAGATCCAAGAGCAACCGGAACCGCAAGAACAAGGAAAGTGCCCCTTGACCATATTGATCCCATATTTTGGAAAAACTGTTTTGTTGGTGAAAAGGTGTGTGTGCTTGAGTCAATATGATGGGAAGCCTTTTATAGGAGTTTACTAGCTTTGTCAAACCACCCTTGTCGCCAGGGAAGTTTATGAGTCGGGTATGGTTTTTACTTTTTGCTTCGCTGAGTCCATGGGATACAGGAAATGAGATAGATGGGTCTAGCTAACTGCACTCGTATGAAAAATGAGAAACTGATGTTGTTAATGAACTTGAATCGGAGGGAGATCTAGGCAAGCCTGGGTTTGTGAATGAGGTAGAATGAGATGGTGGCTACTTGCCGTAGATCTAAGGACCGGTTCATACGAGCACATGCCAGGATAACAGTGCCACCACAAGGCAAAGTATGGGTGCGGCTTAGCTGAGTAATTAGGTAAGTAACTAGATTGTTATGGACCGTGGAAGTCACGGGGAATGGGAGTCGAGTGAGGACTGCTATAGGAACTGCATGGCACAAGAGGGGCCAGTGGGTGGGAGAATTGGAGATTCTAGCCTGCCGGTGAAACCTTAGTGAGTACATACATCTAGTAGCCCCTTTGTAAAGGCTATTTTGTGATCTCTTCAGCATGCACCAACGGTTGTGTACTGGTATAATGGAGGTTATGCAGTCGCCGACGTGTGACGAAATCACAAACTTGTGGGTAAAGAGGTGCAAACTCTGCAGAGTCTTAAAACTATCATGGTAGTCGAGCTTACGGTCACGAGCGCCTGGCCAACTTCCATGATTAGTTGGGATGGTTTTTAGGATGGTTTTGGATGGTATTTGGTTTTGGTTATTGGTTTGGTTATGATTTGGTTTTCGGGACTGTTGAGTACGGGTGATAAGATTGGTTGCATGACTGTTGAGTTATGGCAACCAGATTGGTCTCGGTGTGAGACGGAATTGTTTAAGAGATGAAATGGTAGCGAATACGAGATGGTATTCGTGAGATGGTAGCGAATACGAGAAGGTATTCGTGAGAAAAGATGAAAAAGATTAATGTCTGGTTGACACATGGAAATTGATGAACATAATGGAGGTATGTTGGTATTTTAATACATGTTGGGATTACATTCACTTAAAGCTGAGTTGCTGTTTTTATCGTGTTTTGAGAAATAAACTTTGCTTTCTGCAATGAGCCTTTTTATACCTTCCTTGCTGTGAGCTACATATCATATTTTCCTGCACATGCTGAGTACATCATTGTACTCAAACTTGCATTATTACTTCATCATCAGCAACAGGAGAAGAATACTATGAAGACCACGTGGAGGATTAGGCGTGTAATCTGTCCTCAACCTTGCCTGTGGGGATGGAGTAGAGATGGAGCCACTGCTGCTGCTTAGAATGCTTCCGCACTAGTTAGAAGACTTCTGCTGCTAGAATAAAGACTTCCGCTGCTAGATTTAGACTTCCGCTACTAGCATGAGTCCAAGACTCATGAGACATTGTAATAAACCCTGTTATTCGTGGTTATATATATTCTAAAATTCAGTTTGTGGATGATATGTGTATGTGTGATGAACATCCTGGGCACACATACGCATCAGTTCTCGGTTCTGTGTTCTACAGATGTGAGGGCGTCACACATGTCATATTTTTCCCGCACTTGGTGAGTACGACATGTACTCACCCTTGCATTACCACATATACATCAGCTACAGGAGAAGAGTACTTTGAGGAACATGTGGAGTGTAAAGGCCTCAGTTTTTGACACATGTTTAAAGTGTTCATCACCACACAACACACCTCATTTGAAGAAAGTTGATGAACACATTTGAAGAGCAAGTAACCATTATCAACATGCTCATTAGAGAATAAACTCACAACATGCAAAAGTGGTATTTTCCACATGCATCATCTAGGAGCTGGGCATATGAAAACTCCTACACCTTGCTAGGAATGTCCATGCCAAGGTTCACCCAAATTCAAAACCTTATTGAGGTATTTCTGTTTATAGCTAGAAAGAGGGTGGTTTGAACTCAAATTCAAACTGTTTTTACCCCCTGAATTCAAAAGTGGGAAACATATTCTTACTCAGCACATGTTTGTGAGCTCACATACCAATTTTCACTCCATTTGGAGTTGAGCTTGACATGAGCTAAATGTAGCAAATTCAAACCATATTTGAATTTCAAACTACATGTGTGCTGAAATTTAGTCAAACCCAAACCAATTTGAATTCTACCCCATTCAAATGGCCCAGGGGCAGATAATTCAAATACTTGAGGTTAGTTTGGTCTCTACTGTTTAGAGCAGTAGAGCAAAGTTAATTTCAGAGGTTAAAACCCTGGGTGGGACCCACATGTCAGCCACTGAAGCAAAAGCAACCGACTGAAAACCCAGCTTGGGTTCTTGCGTCGGAACGAGCAGCCGCCACGGCGAAGGCAAGATCGGGACAGTAGCTGCTTGCCGCCCCGACCTGCTGAACCGCCTCACGGTCCTCTTATCTCCGCGGCCGCCCTGATCGGAGTGAGAACCGCGCACTCTGCTGCTTCCACGCACCAGAAACACTCCATCGCTGCCGATCGCTCGGAGCTGATCAGGGAAGCATGATCACCGCCTTTCCACTCCCTCCATAGCTATGACAAGGTATTAGGAACCTTCCTTCTTCTTCCCCGTCGATAGAAATCGGATGAAACCGGTTGATCTCGGCTATACAGAGAGTTCCATTCAGAGACACAAAGCCGCCGCACTTCGGGCTCCCGTGGACAGCCCAATAGGGAGGTTGTCACGCTCGAACTAAGGCGTCCCGGGACGCGTTGGTGATCGGTGCTGCTCACCCCGGAGCCACAGCTCGAGTGCTTGATCGCCGGCGGTGAATTTCCAGTTTTCCCCTTTCTCGGTACAGACCAACCTCCGGGTACGGTTCTGACGAATTCAGACTCTAGGAAGAGTTAGAGAGTCTCAATCTG
This sequence comes from Neostapfia colusana, assembly GCA_030760725.1. Lineage (NCBI taxonomy): Eukaryota > Viridiplantae > Streptophyta > Magnoliopsida > Poales > Poaceae > Neostapfia > Neostapfia colusana. The sequence continues at coordinate 92,040,219 of JASWHV010000007.1, read as the reverse complement.
CTCCTACACAGACTAGACCTGGTAGCGCAAAACTTGCCTTCACAACCTTTAGCCGGAGAAACCCTGTACACGGCATATTTCGGAGTTTGACAACGGCGGATCATGCGGGAAGCATCGGGCGCATGGTGAGGGCCTACTTCGGGCCTCCCCTGAGCTGCTTCAAGCTCATGTTGACCTTCCCAAAGGTCCACTGATGCTCCCCGACCGGTTGCTCGAGTGATTGAGGTGCTAGGGAGGTCGGCCAACACGACCGAAGTTCTCCCGATGCCGCCGCTCGTCGCCGACCGGGTGCCAGCCATTTTCATGATGAACTGAGCCCGGAATCATGTTCCCCGAGTGAAAGTAGGCAGGGGCGGCCAGAATCATGAAGTTTGGAGCTCCACAGAGGATGCCGCCGAGCTCTCAGGCGAGGAACCGCGGCGGCAGAACGCGGGCGGCGAGTGGTAGACGAAGGAGTGGGTCCCGTCTGTCAGCGGCTCGGATTTTAAATCAGGATCAGTCTGCGACTCGGATCTGGTGTGCTGGCGCGCAAAAACCACGTAGACCCCGGTGTGCCGTCGCTCCAGCGTCCACCACGTGTCCCCGTGGACCCACCGGCAGATTTGAACTTTTTCCCAATTTTCAGAATTCATTCAAACTTCAAATCCTCATAACTTTGGCTAGGAAGCTCCAAATTGAGTGAACCAAATTTTGTTGGATTCAGCTCTTTGAGTACTTTCCATCAAATCAAGTTTCACTTCATGAAAATCCTTATTTCTCCAGAATTAATTCATCAAAGTTTAAACTGTTTAGAATTTTAACTGGAGAATCCTGTGGAGGAAAATTCTGAAATTTTGCTTGGATGGATGTTCACCAAAATATACCTGAACCACCATAACAATTTTAGATCCATTTGAGCTCATTTGATCGACCTAATGGTGTGATTAATAAAACTGTTCCAGAGAAATTAGAAAATGTTCAGAAACATTTTCAGAATTTCTCTGAAATTATTTAGCTCATATCTTTAGCCAGGGACCTTCAAATTAAGTGAGACAACTCCGTTAGAACCCTCTGAAAATATAGTTTTCAGAAAGTCATGGCTTGCTCCATGAAAATCCCTAGAACACCCTAAAGCCTCCAATTAAGGTCAAGTACATAATTAATTGTGGAGGGCTCAAATGAGCTTTGCTGCAACTAAAACTTGACCAAGTATCTGTTTAGGTTGTAACCAAGCTAAATAAAAATTTCAGAGTCATTGGGTCTGTCTAGTGGGACTTGCAACCTGCACAAATTTAATTCCAATCAAATGCATTTAATTAATACATATACTTGTATCTCATTTAGTCGCTAAGGTCGAGGAGGAACCTGAAGTCTTAGACTTCATTACTCCGGAAGAGCAGCTAGCTTACGACCAAGAGCAGCAAGGCAAGCCCCGGTTTGCATTAACCTTTTTGCAAATTTTTATTCTTTTGATCATTTACTTGAGTATGATTACTTCTTGCATTGAAGTCTTGTTTGAAAACCCAATTGCATAGCCAAGAAAACCATGGGTTGCGTTTAGGATTGGAAACCCCGTTAGCTACTGCAAAGCTAAGATAGAGTAGGATTCGGTACAAGTCGAGTAGTTGGAACTACTCGCGAGCATAGGCTAGAGGCACTCGACTCGGGTAGAGATAGCACATGATACACATGGCAAGAAAAATGAGACCGAGCGGAGAGTAAGGGCAGCAGGACTTTGGGGCTTGTGTGCTATAGATCTGCTTGTGTCGATTGAGGACCGAGCTGTGTGCGGGCCTGTTGAACAAGCTAGAACAGTACCGAAGACCTACCGGATACATGGGAACCGTGAAACCGATGTAACTCGGGTAGCTGCATATTGAGGCATTGCCCGTCGTTCAAAGGGTAGATTGAGAGCTTGAGGTGTAAATTGGCTGGTGGCACTGAGATGCGCGTGCAGAGACCTCTTGCTCGGGACGATGGGACCGGTTCAATATTTGGCTAACGGGCGAAATGTGGTTGCGTACGGCGTCCGTGATGGTTTCTGTAGGCAACTTCGAGTACGGGCGTACGTGACGGGTTATTCGGGTAACCCTGCAGGTGTAAATCGATTATAATCGCCGTCCCTCACGGTCAGTGAGTACCCCTTGTTTACTGTACCGTGACGTAGAAATAACAGGCTAGTTACATGTTAAAATGTTGCTGATTGAAAGGTGGACTTGATTGTTAATGATTTGTTGTAGTTTAGAGATAACTAAAGTTCTTTTCAACTTTGATCAAAGTACATGAGAGAAATACGTTTTGTATTTGATTGCTGCTCTCTCATGTGCCTTAGCGTAAGGTTCTCCACAACCTGCTGCTAAAACTTGAAAGTAAGGTCCCACTAATTAGGCGAGTCCTTGCAAATGATTTTTACCTCATGTACCTATCACCCCTCATGTAAAAGTTCCATGTTTAGGAGAGACGGGTCAGTCTTGCTGAGCCTTCATGCTCACTGCTTGTGTTTGAAGCTTTTGCAGGGTTCTATGAGGAAGGGACTCCTGAGGAGGAGACGGAACCCCAGGAGGGGAACCCCGTTGAGTGGGAGTCGGGCACGCCGCCGTGTTAGTGTGCGTGCGTGCTAGCAAGGACATGTTCACGGGCTGAACGTGAACTTGATGCGTAGTTTACGCCCGTGAGTGTAGACTGGACATATTTTGATGTAAAAATATTCATAAACCACTTTATGTAATAAAACTTTGCTTCCGCTTTGTACCTTTATGTGTGTTATTCGGTGCTGTGCAACGCAGAACTCCTCAGCGTGATCCTGGATCGACAAGACCGTGGGGTCGTGTCAGCGCTGGTATCAGAGCTCGCTTGAGGATTAACGCACTAAAAGGGTCATCTTTTTCAAAAAGAAAATCCAGTGAGGAACGAGTTTGTAGCCCATATAAGGATGTTATTAGTGTATAGGAAGTGGCATACTAACCTATTTGTCTATGTCGGAAAATCGTGCATCTCAGGACGCTTTATGTCTTGGGGGGTGCACGTAGGCGCTGTCCACCAGTGCGCACATGCTGAAGCGTGGAGCCCCACGGGTGGCAGGTAACCTGAACCGCTTTAATATCCTCTACGACTCTTCATGTCGTTTGTGGTATTCGAGCAACGTCTGTCCGTGGCGTGCGTGGTGCAATTTGGGAGACCCCATCACGTGGTCAGTAATGTGAACACGTAGCTCAAGGCGTGTTTGGCTTGAGAACATCCGGGCGAGTGATGACGGCCGGGTGTACGAACTGTATTGATACCGGACTCGGTGTGCAGCCGAGTCTGACGATTGCTTGAGTTATTTGCAGGTAGTCTAACCATGAAACGGTAGACGTGTAGCATCCGTGTGCGAGAGACTCTTAGTGCCACTGAACTAACGAAACCGGCTAAGTCCGGTATAGGTTTTTCTTTGTGAGGACGTAGTACCGACATGATCTAGTGACACATCGATGTCACACCACACTAAATGAACAACTTCATTGTAAAACTTGAAAGTTTTAATCTGTAGCATTTAAACATTGCTGTAACCTCTTCCCTTAGTCAGGATATTCAAAGTTAACAAGTTTTCAACTTATAGGTTGCTAAGGACAGAGCACTCTGTTTTCAGCTGAATTAAGGCTGAAGTTAATCAGAGGTTAGAGATTGAGTTATTTCGATGTTGGGGTCATATGATACATTTCTGGAAATCTTTGGAAGAGCTTTACAACTCTTCTGTTGAGGCCCAGAGGTGTTTCATCCCTTAACCAATCAAAAACTGCAGTAGAGTTGAAACTGTCCAGAAAACAGGGCAGAGCAAAGACTCTCTGTAAACTCTCTGTAAATTGAGCATAGCTTCCTGCATAAAAATCCAAAAAAATAGAAAATGAGATAGTTCTGGAAAGCTTATGAGATGGGTTACAACTTTGTAACAGAAAGTTTTGTCAGATTGGGAGCAGAATTAACTGGAATTCTTGGACCAAATCAGTACCCAAAGCAGGGAGATGCTGTCCAATTTTCTCCAGAAATTCTGTTAATTTGACATCTCATAACTCTTGAACCAGGATAGATCTTTAGGCCAAGCAAATACTTTCTGGAAAGCTATTAAAGTTAGCTTTAACTTTGATGTTCAGCTCCAGAATTGGTTTTGCCTTTAGCATGGCCTAAATCAGGTTGAAATGGAAACTGGTCAGGGCTGTCATGTTGGACAGCAGATCAGCAGTCAAATTTGTTTAAATTTGAACTATGTTTCCAAATTTTATGGGTTCAATAACATATTTTGTGTTATAACTCAATGGTTTACTGTTAAAATAAATATTTGACATCTTTCAAATATATTTTTACAGATGACAGCGGATAAACAGTTCGAGAACGGGTGGGTGGAGTCTCACTGTTCTCACCACAGCGGCTATCCGGAAGCATTAAGGCAGATGCTTCAATATTTCGGGTACAACCAGATGCCACAGTACTTCGCCAAGGAAGAAGGCGAGGAGGGGAAAAAGACATGAACAATCCATGTCGAGGTTCCTGCAGGACCTACGCCACCTGGGTGGGCGCCGTTCACCGTTACGGTGAGAGGTAGACATCCCGAGGGAATGTGGCAAGTGGCAGCCCTTGACACCATGTCACGTTTCTGCCAGCTACACGTGAGAGCGATGGAGGGCACTCCATACGCGCTCGTTCCGGTGGAGGGACGGGCTCATCATGTGTGGGAAGGGAGGTGCCGAGAGGCAGCCGATCCGGGTTGCCCAAGGTACAGCCCCGCGGAGGCAAGCCTTAGCCTCTAGTTGGGGGCGGGAAATGCCGTGATGGACAGCCAAGCTGTTCATACGGAGCATCTCGCAGCAAAGCTCAAAGAGAGCGCAAGCCGTGGAGACCATTTCGAGAGTGCTCACAGTGCACTCCGCAATGTGCTCCTTCCGACGATCAAGCGACAGAACGAACAGCATAATCAGTTGCATCGTCTGAAGAAGGCAAAGAGGAAAAGCCGTGTTGACATCGCGGCGTAGCAAGAACTGGTGCAGACTCTAACCCAGCAGATTGAGGACCTTAATCAAGAGCGGGACGACGCTATTGAGGAAGGGGAAGGCTGGGAAGAAGACTACAACCAAGCCATGGACGAGGTGCATGCATTGCAGGACCTCGTACCTCCGGTATTGGGCATACCGGTGGTCTTGGGTCTTCCGGCAGTGGGACACCTGAGATGGGAGAGGAGGTAGTAGATCCAGAGCAAGCAGCAGAGGTACCGGAGGAGGACGACCCGCAGGAGGTGGAGTTCTACTCCGAGTAGGTGGTTACAGTTGCCAAGTAGGGCAGCTAGAGTAGTGTAACCCAACTTTTGTAATCGATGACATGTCGTGTAGGCAGTAGCAGATGTATAGGTAGTGACGACATGAGCACGACTTCTCGGAGACCCGAGAATAATGTATCTTATATAAAGTTTATGCTTTATCAATATATGTGAATGTTGTGCAAATTTTTCATGCGTCACTTCAATACGTACTGTTGCATATGGAATTTTAAGTATGACATGTACTGATTGCTGCTGTTTTGAATTTCAGAATGACTCGTACTCGTGCCAACCCAGACGTTGGGGGTTCTAGTTAAGGGGGAGAAACCTCCCAACAGCCTCCTGAGGACTCCTCGGGACAGCAACAGCAGCAGCAACCACAGCAACAACCGCCACCGCCAACGGTTACTTTGGCGGATATTGTAGCAGCAATGGCGGGCTCTCATCAGCAGCTTACGGAGTTGCTGCAGACCCTCATTGCCAATACGTCTCGACCGGAGAGGCGTCAAGATCGTGAGGAGCGTCAACAGAGCTCCTACTCCGACTTCTTAGCCACTCACCCTCCGGTATTCTAAAGGGCGGATGAACCCCTCGATGCGGACAACTGGCTCCGCATGATAGAGATGAAGTTTGGGCTGCTCCAAATAAGTGAGCAGCGCAAGACTCAGTTCATGGTCCAGCAGCTACAGGGATCCGCAAGCGAGTGGTGGGCAAACTACAGTGCTTCACAGCCCACCGACCGAGTTATGACCTGGGCGGAGTTCCGGACAGCCTTCAGGGCCTATCACATACCGCCGGGTCTGATGAAGAGGAAGACACAGGAATTTTTACACCTGCAACTGTCCTCCAGGGCGTTCAACGATCTCGCGCTCTATGCGTCGTATCACGCTGATACTGACGAGAAGCGGCGGGACCACTTCTATCAGGGGCTTAACCCGCTCCTGGAGGACAAACTGGTGATGTTCAATCGCGGCAGCCTCAATGACATAATTGATGCTGCGATCGTTCAGAAGGACTCCGGCAAGGAGTTAGCGGCGGCGGAGAGAAAGCGAAGCGCGCCGCAAAGCAGCGGAGAAGGAGACGGTCCTTCTCAGAAATTTCGGATGGTGAATCGCCCACCATCAGGATCACGCTGGCAGCCACCACAAAGGTCGATGCCATTCTGCAGTCGGCCCTATTCTTCACCGGCGTTCATGCCGGCACTGCCAGCACCACCTCCACAACAACAACAGCAACAGCGGGTGATGCCGCGTGCGTATGCACCTCAGCAGCACATACCGGGCTTTCATCCCCCAAGCACCGGACAAGCAGCGGTCACATGCTACAAATGTGGTCGCCCAGGACACTTCGCCAGCAGTTGTCCGGAGAGACAAGGTGGCGGAGTTGCACCGCAACTTCCGTGGAGGAATCAGCCCCGGAACCCTACTAATGCGCGGCGGGCAAACCCGAGGCCCGGCACTGTCCACCAACTTGCCATAGAGGACGTGACGGAGGGTGAGCCAATCCTTGCGGGTATGTTCCAACTACACCAGCATCCCGCCATAGTGTTGTTTGATTCAGGCGCCACACATAATTTTATTAGCTAAGCTTTTATTGCTAAACACAGCTTGCCAATCCTACCCACCAATAGTCCATATTTGGTTTGTTCACCGGGTGGGAAGATTTCAGCAAGTGTAATGGTTTCCAAAGCACCATTATGCTTAGAGGGTAGAGTGTACCCTACATCTCTCATAATCTTAGAGGGACAGAAGGTCGATGTCATTCTAGGGATGTCATGGTTAACCCGCCACGGCGCTGTTTTAGACACCGTCCTTCCAATCGTGCACTTGAACTCCGAAGTGCACGGATCTCACTCCTTATTTCTGGACAGTGCAGAAATAAAACTTCCAAGTGTCTATCAATCCACAACTATCAGATTGGAAGATATTCCAGTGGTCCGAGAGTTCCCTGACGTATTCCCGGATGATTTACCGGGGATGCCGCCCGATAGAGAGGTGGGGTTCAAGATTGAACTTGCACCGGGAACCATGCCAATATCCCGAAGGCCGTACAAGATGGTGCCCAAGGAATTGGCTGAACTGAAGACCCAGCTAACGGACCTGCTGGAAAAGGGTTTTATTAGGCTGATCTCCTCTCCATGGGGCTGTTCGGCGTTATTTGTGAAGAAGAAGTATGAGACATTACGGCTTTGCGTGGACTATCGTCCATTAAACACTGTAACCATCAAGAACAATTACCCGTTGCCACGGATCGACATGTTGTTTGATCAGTTGGTCGAAGCAAAGATCATTTCCAAGATGGACTTAAGATCAGGGTACCATCAGATTAAGATACGGGCTGAGGATATTCCAAAGACGTCTTTCTCGACGAGGTACGGACTTTATGAGTACCTGGTCACGTCCTTCGGCCTCACCAATGCTCCAGCTCACTTCATGTATTTGATGAACTCGGTATTCATGCCGGAGCTGGACAAGTTTGTCGTGGTCTTCATCGACGACATCCTGGTGTATTCCAAGTCGTAGGAAGATCACAAGAAGCATCTGTGTATAGTCTTGCAACGGCTGCGGGATCACAAGCTATACGTGAAATTCAGCAAGTGCGAATTCTTGATATCGCAAGTGCCTTTTCTCGGGCATATCATCTCAGTGGAGGGTATCGCTGTAGACCCAAGTAAGATCACACAAGTGCTGAATTGGAAATCCCCGAGAACTTTTCACGAGGTACGGAGTTTCCTCGAACTCGCGGGATATTATCGGAGGTTCATTCCAAACTTCTCGAAGATTGCCAAGCCTATGACGGAGCTGCTAAAGAAGGCTACCAAATATGTTTGGAGTCCAACATGTGAAGCAGCGTTCAAGGCATTAGTGAAGCACCTGACATCAGCACCGGTTTTGGTGCAGCCAGACACAACAAAACCATTCGATGTGTACTGCGATGCATCCGGCATTGGGCTCGGATGTGTGCTGATGCAAGACCGAAGAGTGGTCGCGTATGGGTCACGGCAGCTTAGAAACCATGAGCAGAATTATCCAACTCACGACATGGAGCTCGCTGCCGTGGTACTCGCACTCAAAATGTGGAGGCACTACCTACTCGGTAACCTCGTACATTTATATACCGACCACAAGAGCCTCAAGTACATATTCACCCAGAAGGAGCTGAATATGAGGCAGCGAAGATGGTTAGAATTGATAAAGGATTACGAAATAGAAATCCATTATCACCCCGGCAAAGCAAACGTAGTGGCGGATGCGCTGAGTCGCAAGTCAAACGTCAACAATCTGACCATCACACCGTTGGAAGAGAATGGACCACCACTGCATGTGATTCCATATGGAGCTCTCTACAACCTAGCTTTGATCCCCACCATCCGTGAATATATAGCGGCAGCTCAGAAACATGACAAGGGCATGTCGCATTTGCGGAGACGTGTAGACAGTGGGGAGTTGAAATGTTTCCGGAAAGACGGAGACGACGTCCTATGGTTCAAGGACCGGATCGTCGTACCCCGTAACCCGGAGTTACGGAAGAAAATTTTTGATGAGGCTCACTTGACAAAATTTTCTATTCACCCCGGCAGAAACAAAATGTATCAAGAACTCAGAGGCAAGTTTTGGTGGACACGGATGAAACGGGAGATCACCAAGTACGTGTCTGAGTGTGATACATGTCGAAGGGTGAAGGCAGATCATATGCGGAAACCGGGACTGCTACAACCACTGGGCGTTCCTGCCTGGATGTGGGAGGATGTGAGCATGGACTTCATCATTGATTTACCCACCACCTGTTAGAAACATGATTCTGTGTGGGTGATCGTTGACCGGCTCACCAAAGTTGCCCATTTCATCCCGGTCAACACCAACTACAACGCAAAGAAGTATGCTGAACTGTACATCTCACGGATCCTATGCTTGTACGGCGTACCCTGTACCATCATATCGGACCGGGGCACTTTATTTGTGTCCTGTTTTTGGGAGCAGCTGCATGCTGCATTGGGGACGAAGCTGATCCATCAGCATACCACCCACAGACGGACGGGCAAACCGAGCGGGTCAATCAGATCCTAGAAGACATGCTACGAGCTTGCGCTATCAAGCACGGCAAGAATTAGGATGATCACTTGCCGTTAGCCGAGTTCTCGCACAACAATGGATACCAAGCCAGCATTAAGATGGCGCCTTACGAGGCACTATACGGGAGGAAATGCCGCACACCACTAAATTGGTGTGAGTCTGGCGAAAGGGTTACCTTCGGGATTGACCTTTTCAGTCACGTGGAGGTAAAGGTTCGGCTGATTCAAGCGAACCTAAAAGCCGCCCAATCCCGACAGAAGCAATATGCGGACTGGAGAAGGCGCCCACTACAATTCGAAGTCAGGGATCACGTATACTTACATGTATCTCCAATGAAGGGCGTAAACAGATTCGGGGTGAGAGGAAAGTTGGCACCCCGATTCATCGGTCCATTTCAGATTACCGAAAGATTTGGATCGGTAGCATACCGGCTGAAATTACCAGAAGCACTTTCCGGTGTGCACGACGTCTTCCACATTTCCCAGCTGAGGAAGTGTCTTAAGCTATCAACTACCATTCATCTGGAGGATATTGAGGAACTGCAACCGGATCTCACCTATCGGGAGGAACTGGTTCAGGTTATTGATGAGAAGGCCTGAACCACATGCAACCGTACGTTGTGGTTCTACAAAATTCTGTGGAGTAATCACTCCGTGGACGAAGCAACATGCGACAGCGAAGTATTCCTTCGCGTTAACTACCCCGACTTTTTCACGTCGCATATCCGGTAATTTTTCACCGTCCTCTCTCTCATTTTAACCTTATAATCTCGGAACGAGACTCTTTTAAGGGGGGAGGAATGTAAAGGCCTCAGTTTTTGACACATGTTTAAAGTGTTCATCACCACACAACACACCTCATTTGAAGAAAGTTGATGAACACATTTGAAGAGCAAGTAACCATTATCAAGATGCTCATTAGAGAATAAATTCACAACATGCAAAAGTGGTATTTTCCACATGCATCATCTAGGGGCTGGGCATATGAAAACTCCTACACCTTGCTAGGAATGTCCATGCCAAGTTTCACCCAAATTCAAAACCTTATTGAGGTATTTTTGGGTATAGCTAGAAAGAGGGTGGTTTGAACTCAAATTCAAACAGTTTTTACCCCATGAATTCAAAAGTCGGAAACATATTCTTACTCAGCACATGTTTGTGAGCTCACATACCATTTTTCACTCCATTTGGAGTTGAGCTTGACATGAGCTAAATGTAGAAAATTCAAACCTTATTTGAATTTCAAACTACATGTGTGCTGAAATTTAGTCAAACCCAAACCAATTTGAATTCTACCACATTCAAATGGCCCAGGGGCAGATAATTCAAATACTTTAGGTTAGTTTGGTCTCTACTGTTTAGAGCAGTAGAGCAAAGTTAATTTCAGAGGTTAAAACCCCCGGGTGGGACCCACATGTCAGCCACTGAAGCAAAAGCAACCGACTGAAAACCCAGCTCGGGTTCTTGCGCCGGACCGAGCAGCCGCCACGGCGAAGGCACGATCGGGACAGCAGCTGCTTGCCGCCCTGACCTGCTGAACTACCTCGCGGTCCTCGTATCTCAGCGGCCGCCCTGATCAGAGTGAGAACCGCGCACTCTGCTGCTTCCTCGCAATAGAAACACTCCATCGCTGCCGATCGCTCGGAGCTGATCAGGGAAGCATGATCACCGCCTTTCCACTCCCTCCAGAGCTACGACAAGATATTAGGAACCTTCCTTCTTCTTCCCCGTCGCTAGAAATCGGATGAAACCAGTTGATCTCGGCTATACCGAGAGTTCCATTAATAGACACAAAGCCACCGCACTTCGGGCTCCCGTGGACAGCCCAATCGGGAGGTTGTCACACTCAAACTAAGGCGTCCCTGGACGCGTTGGTGATCAGTGCTGCTCACCCCCGAGCCACAGCCCTTGTGCTTGATCGCCGGCGGTGAATTTCCAGTTTTCCCCTTTCTCGGTACAGACCGACCTCCGGGTACGGTTCTGACAAATTCCACTCTAGGAAGAGTTAGAGAGTCTCAACCGCTCCTACACAGACTAGACCTGGTAGCGCACAAGTTGCCTTCACAACCTTTAGCCGGATAACCCCTGTACACGGCATATTTCAAAGATTGCCAACGGCGGATCATGCGGGAAGCATCGGGCGCACGGTGAGGGCCTACTTCGGGCCTCCCCTGAGCTGCTTCAAGCTCATGTCGACCTTCCCAAAGGTCCACTGATGCTCCCCGACCGGTTGCTCGAGTGATTGAGGTGCTAGGGAGGTCGGCCGACACGACCGAAGTTCTCCCAAGGCCGCCGCTCGTCGCCGACCGGGTGCCGGCCATTTTCATGACGAACTGAGCCCGGAATCATGTTCCCTGATTGAAAGTAGGCAGGGGCGGCCAGAATCATGAAGTTTGGAGCTCCACAGAGGCTGCCGCCGAGCTCTCCGGCGAGGTACCGCGGCGGCAGAACGCGGGCGCGAGAGGTGGACGAAGGAGTGGGTCCCGTCTGTCAGCGGCTCGGATTTTAAATCGGGATCAGTCTGCGGGTCGGATCTGGTGTGCTGGCGCGCAAAACTCCATAGACCCCGGTGTGCCGTCGCTCCAGCGTCCACCACGTGTCCCTGTGGACCCACCGGCAGATTTGAACTTTTTCCCGATTTTCAGAATTCATTCAAACTTCAAATCCTCATAACTTTGGCTACGAAGCTCCAAATCGAGTGAACCAAATTTTGTTGGATTCAGCTCTCTGATTAATTTCCAGAATATAAAGTTTCACTTTATGAAAATCCTTATTTCTCCAGAATTAATTCCTCAAAATTTAAACTGTTTAGAATTTTAACTGGAGAATCCTGTGGAGGAAAATTCTGAAATTTTGCTGGGATGTTCACCAAAATATCCCTGAACTACCATAACAATTTCAGATCCATTTGAGCTAATTTGATCGACATATTGGTGTGATTAATAAAACTGTTCCAGAGAAATTAGAAAATGTTCAGAAACATTTTCAGAATTTCTCTGAAATTATTTAGCTCATATCATTAGCTAGGAACCTTCAAATTAAGTGAGACCAACTCCATTAGAACCCTATGAAAATCTAGTTTTCAGAAAGTCATGGCTTGCTCCATGAAAATCCCTAGAACACCCTAAATCCTCCAATTAAGGTCAAGTACATAATTAATTGTGGAGGGTTCAAATGAGCTTTGCTGCTATTAAAACTTGACCAAGTTTCTGTTTAGGTTGTAACCAAGCTACAATAAAAATTTCAGAGTCATTGGGTCTGTCTTGTTGGACTTGCAACCTGCACAAGTTTAATTCCAATCAAATACATTTAATTAATGCATATCCTTGTATCTCATGTAGTCGCTAAGGTCGAGGAGGAACCTGAAGTCTTACTCCGGAAGAGCAGCTAGCCTATGACCAAGAGCAGCAAGGCAAGCCCCGGTTTGCATTAACCTTTTTACAAATTTTTATTGTTTTGAGCATTTACTTGAGTATGATTACTTCTTGCATTGGAGTCTTGTTTGAAAACCCAATTGCATAGCCAAGAAAACCATGAGTTGGGTTTAGGATTACAAACACCGTTATCTACTGCAAAGCTAAGATAGAGTAGGATTCGGTACAAGTCGAGTAGTTGGAACTACTCGCGAGCATAGGCTAGAGGCACTCGACTCGGGTTGAGATAGCACATGATACACATGGCAAGAAAAATGAGACCGAGCGGAGAGTAAGGGCAGCAGGACTTTGGGGTTTGTGTGCTATAGCTCTGCTTCTGTCGATTGAGGACCGAGCCATGTGCGGGCCTGTTGAACAAGCTAGAACAGTACCGAAGACCTACCGGATATATGGGAACCGGGAAACCGATGTAACTCGGGTAGCTGGGTATTGAGGCATTGCCCGTCATTCAGAGGGTAGGTTGAGAGCTTGAGGTGTAAATCGGCTGGCGGCACTGAGATGCGCGTGCAGAGACCTCTTGCTCGGGACGATGGGACCGGTTCAATATTTGGGTAACGGGCGAAAGGTGGTTGCGTACGGCGTCCGTTGTAACACCCCAAAATTTTGATTCAAAACACTAAACTATGTTCAGAGGGGAATTTAAAAATTTTTGGACGTGTTGCATGTTTTGCAAAAATTCAAATTCAAACTGGAATTCAAATTAAACTCAAATCAGAAAAGAAATGGAAAAAGAAAAAGAGAAAACGGGAAAAAACCGGCCAGTGGGCCGAAACCCGCCAGCCGGCCCAATTTCCCCGGCGCCAGCCCGCAGCCGCGCGCCCGCGCTATCCCTCACAGACAGGTGGGACCCACCTTTCATCCCTAACCCCGCGACCCCGGACTCTCCCGCGCGCGCGCGATCTTAACCGATCGGAAAACCGCGTCCCTCAGCCCGAATTCCGGTCCCAGAAGAATCAAACTCGATCACAACTGACCCACCGCCCTTCCCCGGCTATAAAAACCCCAGCCCCGATCGGTTTTTCCCACGCGATCGCCGATTTTTACTCCGGTGAGCACCGAGACTTCGCCGGTGAATTCTGGCCGATCTAAGCTCGGAAACTCTGATCTAACTCGCTGGTCTTGATCCACCGCCTCCGGGGAGCTTTGCAGGTGCAGAAAACTCGGAGAATTACGGTGTAAACACAGCGCCGACGAGCTTCGCCGTGGTTTTGCCTCGGACCTCGCCGCCGATCACTTTCCAGGATCCCCCGAGCTCGAGAAAACCCCCGAGGTGAGATCCCCGACCTCCCCTCTACCGATCTATGCCATAAGATCACAGTTCTAGGCAGAATTCTCGAGGATCCGAAACTTTCCGGCGAGATCGCCGCTTCCCACCGCCGTGCGCCGCCGGCAGCGCCGCCCGCGCTCGATCGGAGCGACGTGGCCGCTTGTGCGCCGTTTATTTTAAATCGCATGGTAGACTTTAAAACCCCGCGTACCGGTTCGATGTTATAATCCCAGCCGTCGGTTTAAAATCGGACGGTCCACGTCAGCCCCGCGTTATAAAGACTGGAATTCTTACGTGCTACCCCCTGGGGTTCTCTGGAAATAAGAGCTAGCCCCGGAAACTTCTGATCTAGCCCCTGGAACTCCAGAAAATCATGTAAATTCATTTAAAAATCAGTTTTAGCCCCTGGACTCAATAAAAATTAGGTAAAACACCTCTGATAAGTGTAGCTAGACCCCTGGAAATTATGAAAATAATATTATAGACCCTGTAATGGGGAGAGTTCATCATTTTAGCCCTGTTTAGTATTTAATTTAGGAAATTGAATATGTAACTAGTGTTTAAAAATTAAAAAGTGGGACAAACATAATTGTCAAAATTAATTAAAAACTTTCTCAGTACTTAGAAAACCTTGGAGTGAGATAAAACTATATTTTGGGCTGAAATGAATCTGTTTCATTTGTTATTCACATTTAATAGTATAGGGACACATTTTTAAGTAAAGAATAGCTATAGAAAAATAGGGAAAATAATTATGAAATAGTTTACATCAGAGGCAAAGGTCAAAATATGTTATTAAATTATTTAGGACCAGAACCTATTATGTTTAGATGATGTGTATTACTAATTTCATAATAAAATACACAATTATGCATAGGAATATAAATCTGAAAATATAGCAACTAGTAAATGATAAATGGAGTTTTTAAAATCCAAAGAGTTCAGTTTAGGGTTGGTAGAAATTATGAAGGCATATATGGGGAAGAAAAATACTTTTCATACACACTTGGTAGTGAAAAGGTGTAGTAGTTGAATATAAGAAATTTATCGGAAACTCATATATATAGTTTGTAAGTATAAATGTGGACACAAAAGTAGGAATCATATACACATGGTTAAAAGTGCATACAAGCCACAACTCAACACACATAAAGTAACCACAACACATATAATGGTAAAGAACTTTCATAAATGTGAATGTGTGGTTTGTATGAAGTAGAAGTGTGAACTATGTCTTATGATTGTTGTTTTTCTTTTGTTATGTGTGATGGTATGATGTAGAACCTGCTCAAGAGCAAGTTATTCCTTTCCAAGATCAGGACTACCCATTTCAAGAGCAGCAAGAAGGAGGCAAGTGTCCTTGACCACTTTGATCCTATGCTAGGATGTGTAGATAGAATTATTTGCATTTTCAAATGAAATATGAAACCCATGCTAGGAAAGTTTCCCTAGAATTGCATTACCTTGTTTCCTTGTAGCTTGGGTTGGGATTTATTTTACCATGTCATTTATTTCCATGCATATGCTTAGCCATGCTTAGAATGGGAAATTTGGGACATGAGATCATCAGTTTATATTACCATACTCTTGAATGAGACATTGTGAGTTATGTAGAGGTAGGGATCAAGGCAAGTTGGATGTTTTGGTTGAGTGCTGAGTGCACGAGACTTGGGTTTGTGTTTAGTACTTGCCTGGATCCTAAGGACCGGTTCATGGAGCATGTAACCCGGCTTTACAGTGCCAACCACATGCTGAGATGGGGCAGCTTGGCCAATTAATTAGGTGTATCCCCGGCGTAGTATGGGTGTGTTGGATGGTGCGGGGAGTAGGTGTCAGCTGGACTACCGTATGAACCGCAAGGCTCAAGAGGGGGCCACTGCAGCGGGGTTGGAGCCTCTTGTATGCTGTTAGGGGTGAAACCTCAGTGGGCCCACGCTCGTCGGGAATCCCTTTGTAAAGGCTTCGTAGTGATCTCCTGGCTACACACCTGGGAAGTGTGAATGTGGTTCGTAGCCACTGGCATAATGGAGGTTCTTTTAGTCCACCCGGCAACGGGGGATGAAATCACTACATGTGGGTACAGTGGTACAAACTCTGCAGAGTCAAAACTGTCTTGACAGCCGTGCTCACGGTTAAGAGCGGCCTGGACTTATTCATGATTAGAGGAGTGATGGTTTTTGGAAGTTGTGGATGTTAAGCGGGGAGCTTAACATTGGAAATGATGTTATGGTTTTTGGATTATGATGATGGAATGGGAGATTGGGACCATTTCACCTGTGTAGTAATGTAGGTGCTTAATAAGCTAAGGTGATAGGTATTAATTGCGTAGTGCTTTAACCATGAGTTCAACCTCTCCTTGTTCTAGCCATGCATGATATAATTTTCCCACACTTGCTGAGTACCATTGGTACTCAACCTTGCATATTTGTTGGTTTATATTGCTGCTCAGGTCAAGATAATGAGGTGGTGTATAATGACCAAGATTTTGGACCCGAGGAAGGTTTTTAGGTTCATGAAGACCCCCGGGCAACGCCTGTGATGGAGCCCTAAAGAATAATATTCCGCTGCTAGTTTATTTACTTGTGATGAACTTATTATTGTCCATCGAGACATTTACTATGTAAGACTTACTTATATTCGACACCTGGCTTGTAATAAATGATGCTTCACTATTGTCATCACATGTATGAGAAAATGATCCTGGCATACATGTGATATTCACTTGGTTGTTCTTCGGAAAAACCGGGTGTGACATCCGTTATGGTTGCTGTAGGCAACATCGAGTACGGGCGTACGTGACGGGTTATTCGGGTAACCCTGCAGGTGTAAATCGATATAATTGCCGTCCCTCGTGGTCAGTGAGTACCACTTGTTCACTGTACCGTGACGTAGAAAGAACAGACTAGTTACATGTGAAAATGTTGCTGATTGAAAGGTGGACTTGATTGTTAATGATTTGTTGTAGTTTAGAGCTAACTAAAGTTCTTTTCAACTTTGGGAAAAGTACATGAGAGAAATGCGTTTGTTGTTTGATTGCGGCTCTCTCATGTGCCTTAGCGTAAGGTTCTCCACATCCTGCTGCTAAAACTTGAAAGTAAGGTCCCACTAATTAGGCGAGTCCTTGAAAATGATTTTTACCTCATGTACCTATCACCCCTCATGTAAAAGTTCCATGTTTAGGAGAGACGGGTCAGCCTTGCTGAGCCTTCACGCTCACTGCTTGTGTTTGAAGCTTTTGCAGGGTTCTATGAGGAAGGGACTCCCGAGGATGAGACGGACCCCAGGAGGGGAACCCCGTCGAGTGGGAGTCATGCACTCCGCCGTGTTAGTGTGCGTGCGTGCTAGCAAGGATACGTTCAGGGGCTGAACGTGAACTTGATGCGTAGTCTACGCCCGTGAGTGTAGACTGGACATATTTTGATGTAAAAATGTTCATAAACCACTTTATGTAATAAAATTTTGCTTCCGCTTTGTACCTTTGATGTGTGTTATTCGGTGCTGTGCAACGCAGCACCCCTCAGCGTGATCCTGGCTCGACAAGACCGTGGGGTCGTGTCATGGAGTACTAGGCGTGCGGACTACCGTCAACATGCCTGTGGAGATGAAGATTGGAGTCTGCTGTTTAGTTAATTCCACTGTCGTTTAGATCTTCCACCGCAAGAATAAGTTAGAGATTCATGAGTGAGACATTGAGTCATTGTAATAAAGTACATAAACACTATTTATTTGTGGTTATATTCTGAATTTAGTTTGTGGAATACATGTGTATGTGTGATCAACATCCTGGGCACACATATGCATTCACTTGGTTCTATTTTTTGGAACCGGGTGTCACAGATTGGTATCAGAGCCACGTTGATCGTAGGACGCAAGCCTAGGTAGAATGGACACTCTAAAACGCATAGGCACACCCCTCTAAACTGCTATTTTCGAAAATTGCTTTCTGCTGCACTTTACTTGTCAATTCAGCCACCGCAAAGTGCTATTTTAAGCCCCTCTTTTCTCTTCATTTGGACAGCAACATTTTTGCTCTCTTGCTCCATAGATTCTTACAGTTTTGAGATATTTCTTCAATCTCTAAATGTGGCGCCAAGTCACGTAAAACACGGAACCCAGCTAATGCATATGTGTGCCCAGGATGTTCATCACACGTACACATGCAATCCACAAACTGAATTCAGAATATAACCACGAATAATAGGGTTTAAGTACTTTTTTACATCAATCTCTAACTCATTCTTGCAGCGGAACTCTCTAACTTATTCTAGCAGCGGAAGTCTCTAAACGATAGCGGAAGCAAACTAAACATGGCAGCGGCTCCATCTGCAACTCCACAGGCAAGTTGACGGTAGTTCGCACGCCTTAGTACTCCACATGATCTTCGAAGTACTCCTCTCCTGTTGCTGATGTTTGTATGATAATGCAAGGGTGAGTACATTTCATCCTCAGAAAGTGCGGGAAAAGTATGACATGTAGCTTACAACAAGGTAGTATTAAAGGCTCATTGCAGAAAGCAAAGTTTATTTTACAAAACACGATAAAAACAGCAACTATTTTTAAGTGAATTTGATCCCAACATACATTTAAGTAAAACAGTAACATACCTCCATCATATTTTACCACTCATAACATCTCATCCAGCCATTAATCTTTCTCAACATCATCTCATGCTCATAATAACCATCTCATATTCATATCCATCTCATAACCGAGACCAAATCTCATTATCATGACTCAACAGTCCCGAAACCAATTTCCAATGACCATACCATAACAAAACCAATGACCATCCTAAATAACCATCCCAAGTAACCATCCCAAATATCCCTCTAATCATGTGAGCTGGCCAGACGCTTGTGACTGTAAGCACGGCTATCATGATAGTTTTACACTCTTAAGGGGTGGAACCACTTTACTAACAAGTTTGTGATTTCGTCACCCATCGGCGACTACAGAACTTCCATTATAACTGTACACAACCGTCGGTGTGTGGCCAAGACATCACAAAATAGCCTTTACAAAGGGGCTACTAGATGTATGGACTCACTAAGGTTTCACCAGCAGGCTCGAATCACCATTCTCCCACCTACGGCCCCCTATTGTGCCATGCAGTTCCCAGGGCAATCCTCTATTGACTCCCATTCCCCGCGCCTTCCACGGTCCATAACAATCTAGCAACTTGCCTAATTAGTCAGCTAAGCCGCACCCATATTTGGCCTTGTGGTGGCACTGTTTTCCTGGCATGTGCTGGGATGAACCGGTCCTTAGATCTATGGCAAGTAAACCACCATCTCATTCTACCACATCCACAAACCAAGCCTGCCTAGATCTCCCCCGATTCATGTTCGTTAACATCATCAAGTTCTCATTAACATTATTCATATGAGTGCAGTAGCTAGACACGTTCTATCTCGCTTCCCATAACCCGTAAGCTAAGCGAAGCAAAAAGCATAAATGACCATACCAAACTCATCAACATCCCCGGTGACAAGGGTGGTTAACAAAACTAGTAAACTCCTATAAAAGGGTTTCCCATCAAGTTGACTCAAGCATACACATTTTCTCAAACAAAACAGTTTCCAAAACAAGGGATCAGTATGGTCAAGGGGCACTTGCCTTGTTCCTGTGGCTTTGGTTGCTCTTGTGTCTCGATGTCTTGGTGCTGTAGTCCTTCGTAGGTAGCTCCCTGAGCTTGTCCTTCTACTCACGATTACGCACATACAAGATTCACAGCAATCAATCATCATGCACAAACTTTACTTAAGATGCAATGGTGTAGGTGCATGCTAATCCTATGGTGCAGTTTCATTAATTCAGTTTGAACGTGTTCTTGCAAGTTTTAATGGCTTTGCATGGGGTTTTACGATGAACAAGGGTGTAAGGATCAAGTGATTATGTGGTGATGATCTTGACTCAAGATCTAGATCAATTCCGCTGTCAAAAACCAATCAACACGTGATTTGTGCACACGAAAAAGCTTCTGTTCGAAGAAAACAGATGTGAAGAAAACCGCGATGTTGTCGTAAGGTGGTAACGAAGACCTAACTCACCTCTCTTATGATCTTTGGATCTTTTCCAGCAGCGTCAAGGTGTGACGGCTCGTCGGCGGTGCTCACCAGCGACTGAACTCCGGCGAGTGGTGTAACTCGGCGAGTTGGAAGCTCGGGCCTCCAAGTCGTCGACTAGGGAGGTGGAAAATAGGTACGTGGTTGCGGCCAGGGGTTTTGAGTTCTATTTTATAAGGGGTGAAAGAAGAGTCCTACTCCAATTGGATTTCAAATAAGAGTCCTATTCAATTTTTTTTGGATCTTAACAACTTATATCCAAATGATTTGGGTGTGGTGTCAACATGGAAGAAATCGTATCGGTTTCCTCAGTACCGAGTACTCGCGCACAGGGGGAAACCACTTAAGGATCTCGTCACCTCCGCAGTGGTGAGCTTCGGATATGCCACATGTCTAGCGGGGGCCGGGCCTCCCTTTTCCGCAGAGGCGAGCTCCGGGTGCGCCGCGTGTCTGGCGGATGGGACCTCCCTCTCCCTCAGAGGCAAGCTCCGCGTGCGCCACGTGTCTGGCGGGCGGGACCTCCCCTTTCTTCTGAGGCGAGCTCTGGGGGCGCCACGTGTTAGTGCCGGACCTCCCCTCTCCTCGGTGGTGGGCTCCGAGAATGCCACGTGTCCAGCAGTGCCAGACTTCATTTCTCCTCAGAAACAAGCTCCGAGGTCGACATGTGTCCAGCGGGGGGACCTCTCGGATGCGAGCTCCGAGAGTGACACGTGTCCAACAGCGTTGGACCTCCCTTCTCCTTGGAGGTGATCTACGGGGACGACACGTGTCCAGCAGTGTCGGACCTCCCGGAGGCGAGCTCCGAGGGTGACACATGTCCCGCAGGGTCGGACCTCGCTTCTTCCAAAGAGACTAGATCCAAAGACAACATGTGTCTAGTGGGGTTGGACCTCGCCCCTTCTCCTGAGGCAGGCTCCGAGCCTGCCACGTGGCCAGCAGTGCCGGAACTCACCCCCTCCGCAGGGATGAGCTCCGAAGACGCCACGTGGCCAGCAGGCCGTGGGAAGTGTCGACAGCGCTCCTCGGCAAATTGGAATTGCCTGTTTCAGCTATATTTCTCCCATTTTTATGATTCTTTCCCATTTCTATTTCTTTTATAATGTTTTTCTATATGCAATGCATGAATATGGAATTGAGGGTGTTACAAACCTACCCCGCTTAAACTGAATCTCGCCCTCGAGATTCGTTAGAGTAGAAAATAGGTGAGGGAATTCTGCCTTGAGGTCTTCCTCACGCTCCCATGTAGCTTCGGCTTCTGTGTGATGGCTCCATTGTACCTTGCACCAACGGATCACTTTGTTCCTCGTGACCCTTTCCTTCACGCCCAAAATTTGGACTGGGTGCTCCAATAGGTCAGATCCTCTTGAAGCTCAAGCTCATCTATCGGTACTTGTTCTTCCGGTACTCTCAAGCACTTCTTGAGATGGGATACATGAAATACGTCATGCACGTCGGAGAGGTGCGTTGGGAGCTCTAGTTGATAAGCTACATCTCCTCGCTTGCCCAAAGTCTTAAATGGCTCGATGTAGCGAGGTGCCAACTTGCCTTTGACGTTGAAACGTCGTTGGCCATGGATAGGCGATATCATAAGGTACACGAAGTCTCCTACTTCGAAGGTCAACTTTCTTCGCCTATTGTCTGCATAACCTTTTTGTCGTGACTGAGCAGCCTTCAAGTTCTCCCGTATTGTTTGGACTTGCTTCTCAGCTTCTTGCAGTACTTCGGGTCCAAACACTTGGTTCTCTCCGGTCTCATTCCAGAACCGTGGCGTTCTACACCGTCTACCATACAATGCTTCGAAAGGTGACATCTTCAAGCTGGCTTGATAGCTATCATTGTATGAGAACTCAGCATACGGCAACTCCTATCCCATCTATGCCCATGTTTCAAGGCGCAGGCTCTCAACATGTCTTCCAAAATTTGATTTGTCCTCTAAGTTTGCCCGTTGGTTTGCGGGTGATAAGCAGATCTGAAATCCATTCATGTACCCATAGCTTCATGCAGCTTCCTCCAGAACCTAGAGGTAAATTGGGTACCCGATCTGAAACGATCCTCTTCGAAACTCCATGACGGCACATGATTTGCTCCATGCACAGCTCGGCTTGTTCTATGACGTGGTATGTGGTTCTAACGGGAAGAAAATGGGCTGTTTTTGTCAATCGGTCCACAATAACACAGATGGAGTCGTAACCTGACCGAGTACGTGGTAATCCGACGATGAAATCCATGCTGATGTCTTCCCACTTCCACTCGGGTACTTTCAATGGTTGCAACAGTCCAGCGGGTCTTTGATGTTCGGCCTTCACCCGTTGGCACGTGTCGCATAAGGCAACATACTCAGCTATGTCCCTTTTCATACCATGTCACCAATAACAAGTTTTCAGGTCCTTGTACATCTTTGTACTGCCGAGATGTATCGTGTCTCCTTTAATATCGTGTCGAGGATGTGCTTCACGTTAGGCACACAAATCCTTTCCCTAACCAAAGCGTACCATTACCGTCTTCCTTGAAATCCTTTTCTATGACTTGTCGCATTCTTTCCTTGATCTCCTTTTTTCCTCATCCGTTGCTTGGCCATCTCTTATCTCTTGTTCAAGCGAAGAATGGAGTGCCATCACTTCCATCTCGTTCAAGAACCCGAGATGTAACCGTTCGAACTCCTTACGTAGCTCGGGCGGTAGCTCCCGAACTGTGAGTTGGCGACATGCTCCCTTTCGGCTCAATGCATCTGCTACTACATTGGCCTTTTCGGGGTGATAGTTGATTCCAACATCATAATCCTTGATGAGTTCCAACCATTGACGTTGCTTCAAATTCAAATCCGTTTGGGTGAATATGTACTTGAGGCTTTTGTGATCCATATAGATCTCACATTGGTCGCCAAGGATATAATGTCTCCACATCTTTAAGGCATGTACTACGTCTGCGAGATCCAAGTCATGTGTGGGGTAATTCAGCTCGTGTTTCTTTAGATGTCTCGACGCATAGGCTACCACTTTTCCTCCTTGCATGATCACACATCCAAGCCCTTGTCTTGATGCATCACAATATATGTCGAAATTCTTGCTCACGTCCGGCAATACCAAAACCGGCCCTGTGGTTAGCCTTTTCTTGAGCTCCTCAAAACTTTCTTGACACGCTGGTGTCCACTGAAATGCTTTTCCCTTCATTAGCAATTCAGTCATAAGCTTTGCTATCTTGGAGAAATCCTTGATGAACCGGCGATAGTATCCAGCCATCCCAAGGAAACTCCGAATATCCCTCACATTCTGCGGTTGGTTCCACTTCAGAACATCTCCCACTTTTCTGGGATCAACCGATACTCCTTCCTCGGAGATGATGTGGCCTAGGAACGATATCTCCTTTAGCAAAAATTGACATTTGCTGAGCTTGGCATACAATTGATGCTCTAGCAGTTTCTGCAATGTCAATCTCAAATGTTCTTTATGTTCTTCCTTACTTTTTGAATACACCAAGATATTGTCGATGAAAACCACGACGAACTTGTCCAAGTACTCCATGAAGACCTTATTCATGAGGTACATGAAATATGTGGGTGCATTCATTAACCCAAAAGACATAACGGTATATTCATACGAACCATACCATGTTGGAAAGGCAGTCTTGGGTATGTCGGAGGGCTTAATCTTCAGCTGGAAGTATCCCGAGCAAAGATCAATCTTGGAAAAAACTCGGGCACCTTTCATTTGGTCGAACAGGTCCTCTATACGGGGCAGCGGGTATTTATTCTTGATCGTCACCTCATTGAGAGACCTATAATCCACACACATCCTTTGGGTCCCATCCTTCTTGTCTACAAAGTGCACGGGGGCTCCCCATGGTGACGAGCTTGGGCAAATAAAACCCTTTTCTAGCTGCTCCTGAATTTGCTTCTTAAGTTCCACTAGTTCATTAACGGGCATCCTATATGGCCTCTTCGCTTAGGTGCAGTTCCAGGTACTAGATCAATGGCAAACTCAATGTCCCGGTCAAGTGGCATACCTGGAAGTTCTTCCGGGAACACGTCCGAATATTCTTGAACCACCGGAATGCTTTCCAATGTTGCTTCTTTGATGTGGTTCAACGTTGCCTTCTCGGTTGCCGGTTGGGCTGACTCAAACTCAATATGAGTACCTTGCTCATTCGTCAACTGCACGCTCCTCTCGGCACATTGGATCACTTCGTTGTGCTTGCTTAACCAATCCATTCCAAGTATTATATAAAGCCCTTGGGAATCCAAGACACTAAGTTTGGCAAGGAAGTCAACCCCCCTTATTTTAAGGTTTACTTTTGGACATACTATATTAGTCCTCATCTCTCCACCGGGAGAATTAACCAACATAGTATATTTCATATGTGATATGGGTAGATTATACTTGGCAACATACTTGGATGATATGAATGAATGTGATGCTCTGGAATCAAATAAAATAGTAGCTGGGTTGGAGTTGGCAAGGAACATACCAATCACGACGTCCTCAGCCTGTTGCACTTCCTCAGCGGAGACATGATTCACGTTACCACGAGTGAAGTTCTGCTGTCCACGGTTACCTTGATTAGCTCCTCCGTTCGGCCGTGGGTTCTACTTGGGCGCGTTGGTCGGCTGTCCAAGGCTTTTCCTCGGGCACTGACTTGCAAAGTGTCCCGTCTCTCCACATGCAAAGCATGCCTTGTTGACCAAGATAGCAGGAACATTGGGGCGAGGGTGCTTTTGAGCATATGCGCCCATGTTGGGACGGAGCGCAGAAGGCAAAGGCACACGAGGTGCTTGCATGACAGGACATTGCTGCGGTGGTGGATTAGGGCGAAAAGTAGAAGCGGACGAGCCATACTACGGTGCAGCTGGGGGCATGAAATGGGGACGTACATTGGTCGCTTGTGGCTGGTATGGCATCTTCCTCTTGCTCGATCTCACAGATCTTGCTCTCAATCACTATAGCTTTGTCAACTAGCTTCTGCAAGTTTGTATAGTCATTGTTGAGCATGTGACGCCCTCGTTTCTGTGGAAAACCACGGAACCGAGAACTGATGCATATGTGTGCCCAGGATGTTCATCACACATACACATACCATCCACAAACTGAATTCATAATATATATTACCATGAACGAACAGGGTTTATTACAATGTCTCATGAGTCTTAGACTCAAGCCAACAGAGGAAGTCTAAATCTATGCAGCGGAAGTCTAAATCTAACAGCGGAAGTCTTTATTCTAGTGCGGAAGCAATCTAAGCAGCAGCAGCAGCTCCATCTCTACTCCATCCTCACAGGCAAGGTTGAGGATAGATTACACGCCTAAGCCACTTGGTATTCATAGTAATCTTCCCCTGTTGCTGATGATGAAATAATAATGCAAGTTTGAGTACAATGATGTACTCAGCAAGTGCGGGAAAATAAATATGTAGCTCAGAACAAGGAAGGTATAAAAAGGCTCATTGCAGAAAGCAAAGTTATTTCTCAAAACCATGATAAAACAGCAACTTAACTTTAAGTGAATGTAATCCCATCATTTATTAAAATACCAACATTACCTCCATTATGTTTCATCACTTTCCATGTCTCAACCAGACATGAATCTTTCTCAAATTTGCTCAAGAATACCTTCTCGTATTCGCTACCAACTCACGAATATCATCTCGTATTCGCTACTATTTCATCTCACAATAATTCCATCTCAAACCGAGACCAACCTCGTTTCCATGACTCAACAGTCAAGCAACCAATCTTATCATCCGGATTCAACAGTCCCAAAACAAAACCATAACCAAAAACCATAACCTCCCAATAACCATCCCATCTAATCATGTGAGTTGTCCAGGCGCTCGTGACCGTAAGCTCGGCTATCATGATAGTTTTAGACTTTGCAGAGTTTGTACCACTTTACCCACAAGTTTGTGATTTAGTCACCCGTCGGTGACTGCAGAACCTCCATTATACCAGTACACAACCGTCGGTGTATGGTCAATAGATCACAAAATAGCCTTTACAAAGGGGTTACTAGATGTATGGACTCACTAAGGTTTCACCGGTAGGCTAGAATCCCCAATTCTCCCACCCACGGGCCCTCTCTCGTGCCATGCAGTTCGCAGGGCAGTCCTCACTCGACTCCC
This sequence comes from Neostapfia colusana, assembly GCA_030760725.1. Classification (NCBI taxonomy): domain Eukaryota; kingdom Viridiplantae; phylum Streptophyta; class Magnoliopsida; order Poales; family Poaceae; genus Neostapfia; species Neostapfia colusana. Next base: position 92,014,004 of record JASWHV010000007.1, on the reverse strand, counting down.
ATTCCCCGCGCCTTCCACGGTCCATAACAATCTAGCAACTTACCTAATTACTCTGCTAAGCCGCACCCATACTTGGCCTTGGGGTGGCACTGTTATCCTGGCATGGCTGGCATGAACCGTGTAAGGGCCTCAGTTTTTGACACCCATTTGTAGTGTTCATCCCCACACCACACACCTCATTTGAGGAAGAATGATGAACACAAATGAAGAGCAAGTAACAATTATCAACATGCTCATTAGGGAACAAACTTACACATTGCAAAAGTGGTATTTCCCACATGTGATATAGATGGGCTGGACATAGGAAAAACTCCTACACTTTGCTAAGGATGTCCATGCCAAGTTTCACCCAAATTCAAAACCTTTTTGAGGTCATCTTGGGTATAGATAGGAAGGGGGCAGTTTGAAACCATATTCAAATTCAAACTGTTTTTATCCCATGAATTTAAAAGTGGAAGGCATATTCTTACTCAGCACATTTTTGTGAGCTCACACACCAATTTTCACTCCATTTGGAGTTGATCTTGACATGAGCTAAGGGGGAGAAATTCAAACTTTATTTGAATTTCAAACTGAACTTGTGCTGAAATTCATTCAAACCAAACCTCATTTGAACTTTGATCAATTCAAATGGCTCATGGGGGAATAATTTGAATTGCCAAGGGTAGTATGGGGTTCACTGTTTACAACAGTGATTAGAAGTAAATTTCAGAGGTTAAAAGGAAGGGTGGGACCCACATGTCAGCCTCTACTTCAACACAAACCGACTGAGACTTTTCACTCGGGTCGCCGAGCCGCAGCGGTGATCGCCACCGAGGCCAGCCACCGCGCCACCAGCTGCTTGCCCACGCGCGGGCATGAGGCGGTGCAGAGCCTTCTTAAAGCGCCTGCCCCCCTCCTCGGCCGAGGCACCACAGTTCTTCTCCGCAAGAACTCAGCGCCGGCCGAAAACTCCCGCAGCTCGGACTTGATCGGAGAACGCCGATCGCAGCTCCCTCCTTCCACTCCAGAGTCCCAGCAAGGTACTAGAGACCTTCCTCCATCCTCCCCATCGCTAGAATTCGGTTGAAACCGATTGATATCGGCTGTGCCGAAAGATCAAACTCGGAACTTGGAACCGCCGCACCTCGGGCTCTCGTGGACAGCCCAACCGGGGCGTTGTCACGCCCGAGCCAAGGCACCCTTGGACGCGCGGGTGACCGGTGCTGCTCATCCCCGAGCCACAGCTCGAGTGGTTGCTCACCGGCGGCGAATTTCCACTTTTCCCCTTTCTGTGTGCAGAACGACCTTCGGGTACGATTCTGTTTAATTCGTGCTCTAGAAAGGAGTAGAGGGCCTCAGGCCACTCCCACACGAGCTAGACACGGTAACGCACAAGTTGCCTTCACAGCTCTGGGCCGGAGAACCTCTGTGCCCGGCGTAATTTAAGGTCTACTAATGGCGGAACGAACGGGGGGTATCGGGCGCACGGTGAGGACCTATTTCGGGCCTTCCACGAGCTGCCTCGAGCTCATGTCGACCTTCTCTGAGGTCCACTGATGCTCCCCGACCGATTTCCCAAGTAGCTGAGGTACTAGGAGAGTCAGCCGACATGGCCGAAGTCATTCCGATATGGCGGCTCGTCGCCGACCATGCTCCGGCCGTTGTCATGAGCAGCTGACCCTCGGATCCTGTTCCCCAAGTAAAAGTAGGCAGGGGCGGCCAGAATCAAGAAGTTTGGAGCTGTACAGCAGCCGGCGGCGAGCTCTCCGGCGAGATCCCTCGGCGGCGGGGCGCGGGTGTCGCGAGGTTGAAGAAGGGGGTGGACCCCAGCTGTCAGCGGCCGATATTTTGAATCGGGATCCGGCTGCGGCCGGGATCGGGTGTGCTGGCGCGCAAAATCCTTATGGGCCGCGGTGTGCCATCGCCTAGGCGTGCGACGCGTGTCCCCTCGGCCCACGCGCGAGTTTAAACTTTTCCCCGATTTTCAGATTTCCTTCAAACTTCAAATCCTTATAACTTTGGCTAGAAAGCTCCAAATTGAGTGAACCAAATTTTGCTGGATTCATCTCTCTGAGTACTTTCCAGAAAATCTAGTTTCACTTCATGAAATTCCTTAATTCTGCAGAATTAATTCCATAAAGTTTAAACTGTTAGGAATTTTAACTGGAGAATCCTTTTGAGGAAAATCCTGAAATTTTGCTGAGATGTTCACCAAAATATCCTTGAACTACCATAAAAATTTCAGATCCGTTTGAGCTCATTTAGTCCACCTAATGGTGTGATTAGTAAAACTGTTCCAGAGAAAATAGAAAATGTTCAGAAACATTTTCAGAATTTTCTCTGAAATTGTTTAGCTCATATCTTTAGTTAGAGACTTCCAAATTAAGTGAGACCAACTCCATTAGAACCCTCTGAAAATCTAGTTTTCAGAAAGTCATAGTTTGTCTCATGAAAATTCCTAGAACACCCTAAGAATTCCAATTAAGGTCAAGGACATAATTATTTGTGGAGGGCTCAAATGAGCTTTGCTGCAACTAAAACTTGACCAAGTCTCTGTTTAGGTTGTAACCAAGCCACAGTAAAAGTTTCACAGTCATTAGGTCTATCTAGCAAAGGTTATAGACTTCACAACTTCAAACTTAATACAAATGCATTAAATTAATACATGTATTGTTTCTATCATGTAGTCGCTAAGGTCGAGGAGGAACCCGAAGTCCTAGACTTCGTTACTCTGGAGGAACAGCTAGCCTACGACCAAGAGCAGCAAGGCAAGCCCCGGTTTGCATTAACCTTTTTACAAATGTTTATTGTTTTGAGCACATCTTTGAATATTGTTCATTGCATTAGAGTCTTGATTGAAAACCCAACTGCACAGCCAAGAAAACCATGGGTTGGGTTCAGGATTGAAAACCTCGTTAGCCACTGCATTGCTAGGATAGAGTAGGATTCGGTACAAGTCGAGTAGTTGGAACTACTCGCGAGAATAGGCTAGAGGCACATTGCTCGGGTAGAGATAGCGCATGATACACATGGCAAGAAAATGAGACCGAGCGGAGAGTAAGGGCAGCAGGACTTTGGGGCCTGGGTGCTGTAGCTCCGCTCGTGTCGATTGAGGACCGAGCCATGTGCGGGCCTGTTGAACAAGCTAGAACAGTACCGAAGACCTACCGGCTATATGGGAACCGGGAAACTGATGTAATTCGGGTAGCTGGGTATTGAGGCATTGCCCGTCGTTCAGAGGGTAGGTTGAGAGCTCGAGGTGTAAATCGGCTGGCGGCACGGAGATGCGCGTGCAGAGACCTCTTGCTCGGGACGATGGGACCGGTTCAATATTTGGCTAACGGGTGAAAGGTAGTCGCGTACGGCGTCCGTGATGGTTGTTGTAGGCAACATCGAGTACGGGCGTACGTGACGGGTTGTTCGGGTAACCCTGCAGGTGTAAATCGATTATAATCGCCGTCCCTCGCGGTCAGTGAGTACCACTTGTTCACTGTACCGTGACGTAGAAAGAACAGGCTAGTTACATGTTAAAATGTTGCTGATTGAAAGCTGGACATTGATTGTTAATGATATGCTGTAGCTTAGTGCTAACTAAAGTTCTTTTCAACTTTGGGCAAAGTACATGAGAGAAATGCGTTTCTTGTTTGATTGCGGCTCTCTCATGTGCCTTAGCGTAAGGTTCTCCACAACCTGCTGCTAAAACTTGAAAGTAAGGTTCTACTAATTAGGCGAGTCCTTGCAAATGATTTTTGCCTCATGCAACCCATTACCCTCATGTAGAAGTTCCATGTTTAGGTGAGACGGGTCAGACTTGCTGAGCCTTCGTGCTCACTGCTTGTGTTTGAAGCTTTTGCAGGGTTCTATGAGGAAGGGACTCCCAAAGAGGAGACGGAACCCCAGGAGGGGAACCCCGTCGACTGGGAGTCGTGCACGCCGCAGAGTTAGTGTGCGTGTGTGCTAGCAAGGACACGTTCGAGGGCTGAACGTGCACTTGATGCTTAGTCTACGCCCGTGAGTGTAGACTGAACTTATTTTGATGTAAACATGTTCATAAACCTGTTTATGTAATAAAACTTCCACTTCCGCTTTGCACCTTTGACGTGTGTTATACGGTGCTGTGCAACGCAGCACCCCTCAGCGTGATCCTGGCTCGACAGGACCATTGGGGTCGTGTCAGCGTGGTATCAGAGCTCGCTTGAGGTTTAACGCAGTACAAAGGTCTTCTTTTTCAAAAATCCAGTGAGGAACGAGTTAGTAGCCCGTATAAGGATGTTATTAGTATATAGAAAGTGGCATATTAACCTATTTGTTATGTCGGAAAATCGTGCATCTCGGGACGTTCATGTCTTGGGGGTGCACGTAAGCGCTGTCCACCAGTGCGCACAAGCTGAAGGGTGGAGCCCCACGGGTGGCAGGTAACCCGACCCGCTTTGATATCCTCTACGACTCTTCATATCGTTTGGGGGTATTCGAGCAACGTCTGTCCCTGGCATGCGTGGTGCAACATGGGAGACCCCGTCACGTGGTCTAAAACGTGAACACGTAACTCAAGGCGTATTTGGCTTGAGAACATCCGGGCGAGTGATGACGGCCGGATGTACGAACTGTATGGATTCCGGGCTCGGTGTGCAGCCAAGTCTGATGATTGTTTGAATTTCTGCAGGTAGCCTTACCACGAAACAGTAGACGTGTAGCATCCGTGTGCGAGTGACGAGTAGTGCCACTGAACTAACGAAGCCGGCTAAGTCCGGTATAGGTTTTCCTTTGTGAGGACGTAGTACCGACAAAATCTGGTGACGCATCGACGTCACACCCAACTAAATAAACAACTTCATTTTAAAAATTGGAAGGCTTTAATCCAAAGTAGTAAAACTTGATGTAACTCCTTCCCTTGTACAGGATATTCAAAGTTAACAAGTTTTCAACTTATAGCATGTTATGGACAGAGCACTCTGTTTTCCGCTAAATCAAGGCTGGAGTTAATCAGAGGTTAGAGGTTTAGTTCTTTCGAGGTTGGGGTCGTATGATACATTTCTGGAAAGCTTTGGAAGAGCTTTACAACTCTTCTGTTGAGGTCCAGAGGTGTTTCATCCCTTAATCACTCGAAAAATGCAGTAGAGTTGAAACTGTCCAGAAAACAGGACAGAGCAAAGACTCTCTGTAAACTATCTGTAAATTAAGCATAACTTCCTGCTTAAAAATCCAAAAATAGGAAATGAGGTACTTCTGGAAAGCTTATGAGATGGGTTACGACTTTGTAACAGAAAGTTTTGTCAGATTGGGAACAGAATTAACTGGGATTCTTGGATCAATTCAGTACCTAAAGCAGGGGGGTGCTGTCCAATTGATTCCAGAAATTCTGTTAACTTTGACATCTCATAACTTTTGAACCAGGGCAGATCTTAGGTCAACCAAATACTTTCTGGAAAGCTATTGAAGTTAACTTTAACTTTGATGTTGAGCTCCAGAATTGGTTTTGCTTTTAACATGGCCTAAATCAGGTTGATGTGGAAACTGGTCAAGGCTGTCATGGGAACAGCAGATCAGCAGTCAAATTTGTTCAAAATTTGAACTATGTTTCCAAGTTTTAGGGGTTCAATGACATATCTTATGTTATAACTCAATGGTTTACTGTTTAAATAAATATTTGACATTTCTCAAATATATTTTTACAGATGGCAGCAGATAAACGGTTGGAGAACGGGTGGTTAGTTTCCCACTGTTCTGACCGTAGCGGCTACCCGGAAGCATTGTGACAAATGCTCCAATATTTCGGGTACAACCAGATGCCGCAATACTTCGCCAAGGAAGGAGGCGAAGAGAGGAACAAGACATGGACGATCCATGTCGAGGTTCCCGCAGGACCTACGCCACCCGGTTGGGTGCCATTCACCGTCACGGTGAGAGGGAGACAACCGGAAGGGATGTGGCAAGTGGCAGCCCGTGACACTATGTCACGTTTCTGCCAACTACATGTGCAGGCTATGGAGGGTACTCCATACGCACTCATTCCGGTGGAGGGACGAGCTCAGCATGTGTGGGAAGAAAGGTACCTGGAGGCAACAGACCCGACTTGCCCAAGGTACAACCCCGCAGAGGCAAACCTCAGCCTCCAAATGAGGGTGGGAAACGCTGTGATCGACAGCCAAGCTGTTCATACGGAACATCTCGCCACCAAGCTCAAGGAGAGCACAAGCCATGGAGATCAATTCGAGAGTGCTCACAGCGCACTCCGCAATGTGCTCCTTCCGACGATTAAGCGACTGAATGAACAACACAATCAGTTGCGTCGTCTGAAGAAGGCAAAGAAGAAGAGCCGTGTTGACATCGCGGCGTTGCAAGAGCTGGTGCAGACCCTAAACCAGCAGAATGAGGACCTTGCTCAAGAGCGGGACGACGCTATTGAGGAAGGACAAGGTTGGGAAGAGGACTACAACCAGGCTATGGACGAGGTGCATGCATTGCAGGACCTCGTGCCCCCGGTATTGGGCGTACCGGTAGTCTTGGGTCTTCCAGCCATGGGAGAACCTGGAATGGGAGAAGAGGTGGTAGACCCCGAGCCACCAGCAGAGGTACCGGAGGAGGACGACCCACAGGAGGTCGAGTTCTACTCCGAGTAGGGGTTACGGTTGCCAAGTAGGGCAGCTAGGGTAGCGTAACCCAACTTTTGTAATCGGTGACATGTCGTATAGACAGTAGCGTATGTATAGGTAGTGACGACATGAGCACGACTTCTCGGAGATCCGAGAATAATGTATCTTGTATAAAGTTTATGCTTTATCAATATATGTGAATGTTGTGCAAGTTAATCATGTGCCGCTTCAATACTTACTGCTGTTTATGGAATTTTGAGTAAGACATGTGCTAATTGCTGCTGTGTTGAATTTCAGAATGACGCGTACTCGTGCCAACCCTGATGTTGGAGGTACTAGCCAAGGGGGAGAGACCTCCCAACCGCCTCCCGAGGACTCCTCGGGACAGCAGCAGCAACAGCAACAGCAAACACCGCCACCGCCACTGCCAACGGTTACATTGGCCGACATTGTCGCGGCAATGGCGGGTTCACATCAGCAGCACACAGAGCTGCTGCAAACGTTAATTGCGAATACGTCTCGCCCAGAGAGACGTCAAAATCGTGAGGAGCGCCAACAGAGCTCCTACTCCGACTTCCCGGCGACTCATCCCCCTGTATTCTCAAGGGCGGATGAACCACTTGACGCGGACAACTGGCTCCGCGCCATAGAGATGAAGTTCGGGCTGCTCCAAATCAGTGAGCAGCGCAAGACTCAGTTCGCGGTCCAGCAGCTCCAAGGATCCGCGAGCGCGTGGTGGGCCAACTTTTGTGCTTCACAACCCACCGACCGAGTGATGACCTGGGCGGAGTTCCGGACGGCCTTCAGGGCCTATCATATACCGCCCGGTTTGATGAAGAGGAAGACGCAGGAGTTCCTACACCTGCAACAAGGGAGCCGGAACGCGCTGGAATATTCCAGGGCGTTCAACGATCTCGCGCTCTACGCGTCGTATCACGCAGATACGGACGAGAAGCGGCGGGACCATTTTTACCAGGGGCTTAACCCGCTCCTGAAGGACAAGCTGGCGATGTTCAATCGCGGCAGCCTCAACGACATCATTGATGCTGCGATTGTTAAGGAGGACTCCGGCAAGGAGTTGGCGGCGGCAGAGCGAAAGCGAAGCGCGCCGCAGAGTAGCGGAGAAGGAGGCGGTCCTTCTCAGAAGTTTCGGATGGTGAATCGCCCACCATCAGGTCCACGCTGGCAACCATCACAGCGGTCGATGCCGTTCCGCGGTCGGCCGTACTCTTCACCGGCATTCCGGCCGGCACTGCCAGTACCACCGCAACAACAACAGCAGCAGCGGGCGATGCCGCGTGCGTTTGCACCTCCGCAACGCATGCCGGCCTTTCGTCCCCCGAGTACTCCACCAGCAGCGGCCACATGTTACAAGTGTGGTCGTCCAGGACACTTCGCGAGCAGTTGCCCGGAGAGGCAAGGCGGCGGAGTGGCACCACAGTTTCTGGGGAGGAATCAACCCCGGAACCCTACTAATGCGCGGCGGGCAAACCCTAGGCCCTGTCCACCAGCTTGCCATTGAGGACGTGCCGGAGGGCGAGCCAATCCTTGCGGGTATGTTCCAACTCCACCAGCATCCCGCTATAGTACTATTTGATTCAGGCGCCACGCATAATTTTATTAGCCAAGCTTTCATTGCTAAACACAGTTTGCCAATACTACCCACCGATAGTCCATATTTAATTTGCTCACCGGGTGGGAAGATTTCAGCAAGCGTAATGGTCTCCAAAGCACCATTATGCTTAGCGGGTAGAGTGTACCCCACGTCTCTCATTAGCTTAGAGGGGCAGAAGGTCGATGTCATCCTAGGGATGTCGTGGTTAACCCGCCACGGCGCTGTTTTAGACACCGTCCTCCGAGTCGTGCACTTAAACTCAGAAGTGCACGGTTCTCACTCATTATTTCTGGACAGTCCAGAAATAAAACTTCCAAGTGTCTATCAAGCCACAACCATCAGATTGGAAGACATTCCAGTGGTCCGAGAGTTCCCTGATGTATTCCCGGACGATTTGCCGGGGATGCCACCCGATAGAGAGGTGGAGTTCAAGATTGAACTTGCACCGGGAACCATGCCAATATCCCGAAGGCCGTACAAGATGGCGCCCAAGGAGTTGGCTGAACTGAAGACTCAGCTCACGGACCTTCTGGAGAAGGGTTTTATTAGGCCGAGCTCCTCGCCATGGGGCTGTTCGGCATTATTTGTCAAAGAGAAGGATGAAACGTTGCGGCTTTGCGTGGACTACCGTCCATTAAATGCCGTAACCATCAAGAACAAGTACCCGTTGCCACGGATCGACATGTTGTTTGATCAGTTGGTCGAAGCAAAGATCTTTTCCAAGATGGATTTAAGATCCGGGTACCATCAGATTAAGATAAGGGCGGAGGACATTCCCAAGACAGCTTTCTCGACAAGGTATGGACTTTATGAGTACCTGGTCATGTCCTTCGGCCTCACCAATGCTCCAGCTCACTTCATGTATTTAATGAATTCGGTGTTCATGCCGGAGCTGGACAAGTTTGTCGTGGTCTTCATCGACGACATCCTGGTATACTCCAAGTCGGAGGAAGATCACAAGAAACATCTGCGTATAGTCTTGCAACGGCTGCGGGACCACAAGTTATACGCAAAATTCAGCAAATGCGAGTTTTGGATATCGCAAGTGCCTTTCCTCGGGCATATCATCTCAGCGGAGGGTATTGCTGTGGACCCGAGCAAGATCACACAAGTGCTGAATTGGAAATCCCCGAGAACTGTTCATGAGGTACGGAGTTTCCTCGGACTCGCGGGATATTATCGGAGGTTCATTCCGAACTTCTCGAAGATTGCCAAGCCAATGACAGAGCTGCTGAAGAAGGCTACCAAATATGTTTGGAGTCCAGCATGTGAAGCAGCATTCAAGGCTTTAGTCAGGCACCTGACATCAGCACCGGTTTTGGCGCAGCCAGACACAACAAAACCGTTCGATGTGTACTGCGATGCATCCGGCATTGGGCTCGGATGTGTGCTGATGCAAGACCGAAGAGTGGTCGCGTATGGATCACGGCAGCTTAGGAACCACGAGCAAAATTATCCAACTCACGACTTGGAGCTCGCTGCTGTGGTACTTGCACTGAAGATGTGGAGGCACTACCTACTCGGTAACCTCGTACATTTATATACCGACCACAAAAGCCTCAAGTACATATTCACTCAGAAGGAGCTGAACATGAGGCAACGAAGATGGTTAGAACTGATAAAGGATTACGAGATAGAGATCCATTATCATCCGGGCAAGGCAAACGTTGTGGCAGATGCGCTGAGCCGCAAGTCACACGTCAATAATCTGACCATCACACCGTTGGAAGAGAGCGAACCACCACTACATGTGATTCCACACGGAGCTCTCTACAACCTAACTTTGATCCCCACCATCCGTGAAGAGATAGCGGCAGCCCAGAAGAATGACAAGTGCATGTCACATTTGCGGAGACGTGTAGACAGTGGGGAGTTGAAATGTTTCCGGAAGGACGGAGATGGCGTCCTATGGTTCAAGGACCGGATTGTCGTACCCCGAAACCCGGAGCTACGGAAGAAAATCTTTTATGAGGCTCACTTATCAAAATTTTCTATTCACCCCGGCAGCAACAAAATGTATCAAGAAATCAGAAGAAAGTTTTGGTGGACACGGATGAAGCGAGAGACTGCAAAATACGTGTCCGAGTGTGATACATGTCGAAGGGTGAAGGCAGATCATATGCGGAAACCGGGACTGCTGCAACCACTAGGCATTCCTGCCTGGAAGTGGGAGGACGTGAGCATGGATTTCGTCGTCGGTTTACCCACCACCTTACAGAAACATGATTCTGTGTGGGTAATCATCGATCGGCTCACCAAAGTTGCCCACTTCATCCCGGTCAACACCAACTACAACGCCAAGAAGTACGCTGAACTGTACATCTCACGGATCCTATGCTTATACGGCGTACCCCGTACCATCATATCGGACCGAGGCACTTTATTTGTGTCCCGTTTTTGGGAGCAGCTACACGCTGCCTTGGGGACGAAGCTGATCTGTAGTTCAGCCTACCACCCGCAGACGGATGGGCAAACTGAGCGGGTAAATCAAATCCTAGAAGACATGCTACGAGCTTGCGCTATCGACCACGGCAAGAATTGGGATGATCACTTGCCGTTAGCCGAGTTCTCGTACAACAATGGGTACCAAGCCAGCATCAGGATGGCGCCCTACGAGGCGCTATACGGAAGAAAATGCCGCACACCAGTGAACTGGTGTGAGTCTGGCGAAAGGGTTACCTTCGGGATTGACCTTGTCAACAACGCAGAAGAAAAGGTTCGACTGATTCAAGCGAACCTAAGAGCTGCTCAATCCCGACAGAAACAGTATGCGGACCTGAGAAGGCGCCCATTACAATTCGAAGTTGGAGATCACGTATATCTACGGGTGTCTCCAATGAAGGGTGTAAACAGATTTGGGGTGAGAGGAAAGTTGGCACCCCGATTCATCGGTCCATTCCAGATTACCGAAAGATGTGGATCGGTAGCATACCGGCTGAAATTACCAGAAGCACTTTCCGGTGTGCACGACGTCTTTCACGTTTCCCAGCTGAGGAAGTGTCTCAAGCTATCAACTACCGTTCAGCTGGAAGACATTGAAGAACTGCAACCGGACCTCACCTATCGGGAGGAACCGGTGCAGATTATTGATGAAAGGGCCCGAACCACACGCAACCGTACGTTGTGGTTCTACAAGGTTCTATGGAGTAATCACTCCATGGACGAAGCGACATGGGAGAGCGAAGAATTACCGGAGCGAAGAACTCCGGTAATTTTCCACCGTCCTCTCTCTCATTTTCACCTTATAATCTCGGGACGAGATTCTTTTAAGGGGGGAGGAATGTAAGGGCCTCAGTTTTTGACACCCATTTGTAGTGTTCATCCCCACACCACACACCTCATTTGAGGAAGAATGATGAACACAAATGAAGAGCAAGTAACAATTATCAACATGCTCATTAGGGAACAAACTTACACATTGCAAAAGTGGTATTTCCCACATGTGACATAGATGGGCTGGACATAGGAAAAACTCCTACACTTTGCTAAGGATGTCCATGAAAAGTTTCACCCAAATTCAAAACTTTTTTGAGGTCATCTTGGGTATAGATAGGAAGGGGGCAGTTTGAAACCATATTCAAATTCAAACTGTTTTTATCCCATGAATTTAAAAGTGGAAGGCATATTCTTACTCAGCACATTTTTGTGAGCTCACACACCAATTTTCACTCCATTTGGAGTTGATCTTGACATGAGCTAAGGGGGAGAAATTCAAACTTTATTTGAATTTCAAACTGAACTTGTGCTGAAATTCATTCAAACCAAACCTCATTTGAACTTTGATCAATTCAAATGGCTCATGGGGGAATAATTTGAATTGCCAAGGGTAGTATGGGGTTCACTGTTTACAACAGTGATTAGAAGTAAATTTCAGAGGTTAAAAGGAAGGGTGGGACCCACATGTCAGCCTCTACTTCAACACAAACCGACTGAGACTTTTCACTCGGGTTGCCGAGCCGCAGCGGTGATCGCCACCGAGGCCAGCCACCGCGCCACCAGCTGCTTGCCCACGCGCGGGCATGAGGCGGTGCAGAGCCTTCTTAAAGCGCCTGCCCCCCTCCTCGGCCGAGGCACCACAGTTCTTCTCCGCAAGAACTCAGCGCCTGCCGAAAACTCCCGCAGCTCGGACTTGATCGGAGAACGCCGATCGCAGCTCCCTCCTTCCACTCCAGAGTCCCAGCAAGGTACTAGAGACCTTCCTCCATCCTCCCCATCGCTAGAATTCGGTTGAAACCGATTGATATCGGCTGTGCCGAAAGATCAAACTCGGAACTTGGAACCGCCGCACCTCGGTCTCTCGTGGACAGCCCAACCGGGGCGTTGTCACGCACGAGCCAAGGCACCCTTGGACGCGCGGGTGACCGGTGCTGCTCCTCCCCGAGCCCCAGCTCGAGTGGTTGCTCACCGGCGGCGAATTTCCACTTTTCCCCTTTCTGTGTGTAGAACGACCTTCGGGTACGATTCTGTTTAATTCGTGCTCTAGAAAGGAGTAGAGGGCCTCAGGCCACTCCCACACGAGCTAGACACGGTAACGCACAAGTTGCCTTCACAGCTCTGGGCCGGAGAACCTCTGTGCCCGGCGTAATTTAAGGTCTACTAATGGCGGAACGAACGGGGGGTATCGGGCGCACGGTGAGGACCTATTTCGGGCCTTCCCCGAGCTGCCTCGAGCTCATGTCGACCTTCTCTGAGGTCCACTGATGCTCCCCGACCGATTTCCTAAGTAGCTGAGGTACTAGGAGAGTCAGCCGACATGGCCGAAGTCATTCCGATATGGCGGCTCGTCGCCGACCATGCTCCGGCCGTTGTCATGAGCAGCTGACCCTCGGATCCTGTTCCCCAAGTAAAAGTAGGCAGGGGCGGCCAGAATCAAGAAGTTTGGAGCTGTACAGCAGCCGGCGGCGAGCTCTCCGGCGAGATCCCTCGGCGGCGGGGCGCGGGTGTCGCGAGGTTGAAGAAGGGGGTGGACCCCAGCTGTCAGCGGCCGATATTTTGAATCGGGATCCGGCTGCGGCCGGGATCGGGTGTGCTGGCGCGCAAAATCCTTGTGGGCCGCGGTGTGCCATCGCCTAGGCGTGCGACGCGTGTCCCCTGGGCCCACGCGCGAGTTTAAACTTTTCCCCGATTTTCAGATTTCCTTCAAACTTCAAATCCTTATAACTTTGGCTAGAAAGCTCCAAATTGAGTGAACCAAATTTTGCTGGATTCAGCTCTCTGAGTACTTTCCAGAAAATCAAGTTTCACTTCATGAAATTCCTTAATTCTCCAGAATTAATTCCCTAAAATTTAAACTGTTAGGAATTTTAACTGGAGAATCCTTTGGAGGAAAATCCTGAAATTTTGCTGAGATGTTCACCAAAATATCCTTGAACTACCATAAAAATTTCAGATCCGTTTGAGCTCATTTAGTCCACCTAATGGTGTGATTAGTAAAACTGTTCCAGAGAAAATAGAAAATGTTCAGAAACATTTTCAGAATTTTCTCTGAAATTGTTTAGCTCATATCTTTAGTTAGAGACTTCCAAATTAAGTGAGACCAACTCCATTAGAACCCTCTGAAAATCTAGTTTTCAGAAAGTCATAGTTTGTCTCATGAAAATTCCTAGAACACCCTAAGAATTCCAATTAAGGTCAAGGACATAATTATTTGTGGAGGGCTCAAATGAGCTTTGCTGCAACTAAAACTTGACCAAGTCTCTGTTTAGGTTGTAACCAAGCCACAGTAAAAGTTTCACAGTCATTAGGTCTATCTAGCAAAGGTTATAGACTTCACAACTTCAAACTTAATACAAATGCATTAAATTAATACATGTATTGTTTCTATCATGTAGTCGCTAAGGTCGAGGAGGAACCCGAAGTCCTAGACTTCGTTACTCCGGAGGAACAGCTAGCCTACGACCAAGAGCAGCAAGGCAAGCCCTGGTTTGCATTAACCTTTTTACAAATGTTTATTGTTTTGAGCACATCTTTGAATATTGTTCTTTGCATTAGAGTCTTGATTGAAAACCCAACTGCACAGCCAAGAAAACCATGGGTTGGGTTCAGGATTGAAAACCTCGTTAGCCACTGTATTGCTAGGATAGAGTAGGATTCGGTACAAGTCGAGTAGTTGGAACTACTCGCGAGAATAGGCTAGAGGCACATTGCTCGGGTAGAGATAGCGCATGATACACATGGCAAGAAAATGAGACCGAGCGGAGAGTAAGGGCAGCAGGACTTTGGGGCATGGGTGCTGTAGCTCCGCTCGTGTCGATTGAGGACCGAGCCGTGTGCGGGCCTGTTGAACAAGCTAGAACAGTACCGAAGACCTAGCGGCTATATGGGAACCGGGAAACTGATGTAATTCGGGTAGCTGGGTATTGAGGCATTGCCCGTCGTTCAGAGGGTAGGTTGAGAGCTCGAGGTGTAAATCGGCTGGCGGCACGGAGATGCGCGTGCAGAGACCACTTGCTCGGGACGATGGGACCGGTTCAATATTTGGCTAACGGGTGAAAGGTAGTCGCGTACGGCGTCCGTGATGGTTGTTGTAGGCAACATCGAGTACGGGCGTACGTGACGGGTTGTTCGGGTAACCCTGCAGGTGTAAATCGATTATAATCGCCGTCCCTCACGGTCAGTGAGTACCACTTGTTCACTGTACCGTGACGTAGAAAGAACAGGCTAGTTACATGTTAAAATGTTGCTGATTGAAAGCTGGACATTGATTGTTAATGATATGCTGTAGCTTAGTGCTAACTAAAGTTCTTTTCAACTTTGGGCAAAGTACATGAGAGAAATGCGTTTCTTGTTTGATTGCGGCTCTCTCATGTGCCTTAGCGTAAGGTTCTCCACAACCTGCTGCTAAAACTTGAAAGTAAGGTTCTACTAATTAGGCGAGTCCTTGCAAATGATTTTTGCCTCATGCAACCCATTACCCTCATGTAGAAGTTCCATGTTTAGGTGAGACGGGTCAGACTTGCAGAGCCTTCATGCTCACTGCTTGTGTTTGAAGCTTTTGCAGGGTTCTATGAGGAAGGGACTCCCGAAGAGGAGACGGAACCCCAGGAGGGGAACCCCGTCGAGTGGGAGTCGTGCACGCCGCTGAGTTAGTGTGCGTGTGTGCTAGCAAGGACACGTTCGAGGGCTGAACGTGCACTTGATGCTTAGTCTACGCCCGTGAGTGTAGACTGAACTTATTTTGATGTAAACATGTTCATAAACCTGTTTATGTAATAAAACTTCCGCTTCCGCTTTGCACCTTTGACGTGTGTTATACGGTGCTGTGCAACGCAGCACCCCTCAGCGTGATCCTGGCTCGACAGGACCATTGGGGTCGTGTCAAACCGGTCCTTAGATCTACGGCAAATAAAACCACCATATCATACTACCACATTCACAAACATAGGCTTGCCTAGATATCCCTCCGATCCATGTTCATTAACAACATCAAGTTCTCAATATCATTACGAGTGCGGTTAGCTAGACACATCTATCTCGCTTCCCAAAATCCCATGGACTTTGCGAAGCAAAAAGTAAAAACCATACCCGACTCATAAACTTCCCTGATGACAAGTGTGGTTTGATAAAACTAGTAAACTCCTATGAAAGGGTTTCCCATCATGTTTGACTCAGCACACACACCATTTCGCAAATAAATCAGTTTCCCAAAACATAGGATCAATATGGTCAATGGGCACTTGCCTTGTTCTTGCGGTTCCAGTTGCTCAAACTCTTGCTGAAGTAGTCCGTCGTAGGTAGCTCCCTGAGCTTGTCCTTCTATACGCGATCACACACATACAAGATTCACAGCAATCAATATCATGCACAAACTCTAATCAAGATGAGATGATGCATATGCATGGTAATTCCTATGATTCAAATTTTTATTAGATCGGTTGTACGTGTCCTTGTATTTTTGCATGGGATTTACGATGAACAGGGTTGTAGAGATCAATTGTGGACGTGGCGATGATCTTGACTTAGATCAAACCGATCAACAAGTGATATGTCCACGAAAAATCTTCTGTTCGAAAGGAATCAAAGAACAGATGCAAATAAAACACGATGATGTCGTAAGGTGGTATTGGAAACCTACCTTACGTTCTTCGGGATCTCCCTCCTAGCAAACAGATCGTCGGGGCTCCTCTGGCGATGGCAATCATCTCTGGGCTCATCGGCGATCTCTCTGGTGGTCAAACTCTGGCGAAGGGTTTTACTCGGCGAGCTGGGGCTAGGGCTCTAGGTTGTCGGCTCAGGAGGTGGAAAAGAAGTTTGTGGTTTTGGCCAGAGGTTTTTGGTTCTTTTTATAATTGGGAATAGAAGAGTCCTTATCTGTTTGGATTTCGAATAAGAGTCCTATTCAAATTGTTTTTAATCTTAACAACTTATCTTAGATTGTTTCGGTGTGGTAATATGGTGGAGATCGTGTCGGTTTCCTCAGTACCGGGGATTCCCACGCGTACAGAAAAGAAACTGCTTCAGAGTCGCGTTCTTACGCGGTGATGAGCTCCGGAAGCTCCACGTGTCCTGCGGGAAACTGGGCTCCCTTTTCCGCAGAGACAAGCTCTGATTGTGCCACCTGGCAGGTGAGTCGGAACCTCCCCTCTCAACAGAGGCGAGTTCCGGGAACGCCACATGTCAGTTCTGGACTTCCACTCTCTTTGGAGGTGGCTTCGGATGTGCCACGTGTCCTAACAGCGCCAGACTTCCTTTTTGCTCGGAGGCGAGCTCCGAGGTCGGCACGTGTCCATCAGCGTCGGACCTCCCGAAGATGAGCTCCGGAGGTGAGACGCGTCCGAAAGTGTCGGACCTCCCGATGGTGAGCTCCGGAGGTGACACGGGTCCAATAGGACCGGACCTCTCGGAGGTGAGCTCCGAGAGCGACATGTGTCTAGCGGGCCCGGACCTCTCGGGGGTGAGCTCCGAGAGCGACATGTGTCCCGCGCGGCTGGTCCTCTCTTTTCCGCGGTGAATAGCTCTGCAGCCGACATGTGTCTTGCGGGACTAGCCTCGCTCATTTCGCAGACGCTAGCTCCGGGGGCAACACGTGTCCCACGGGGTCGGACCTCTCCCCCTTTACGGGAATGAGCCCCGAGCCTGCCACTTAGCCAGTTTAGCGGCGGACCTCTCCCCATTTGCGGAGATGAGCTCCGAACACGCCACGTGGCCAGCGACCGCGGGAGTTGTCTTCGGCGCTCTTTGTAAACTGGAATTTTCTCTTTTTGGCTATCGTTTTTATTTCTTTTCTGTTTCCATTTATTTTCAAAGTGTTTTTCTACATGAAACATGAATACATGCAGAACCCGAAAATGAGGGTGTTACTGAGCAGTTGAACTTGGATCTCATTGTTCAACCCTCTCATGAACAAGTATTGCTTCCTTTGATCCGAGTTGACGTCTTCGGGGGCATACCTTGACGGCTGCGTGAACTTGTTGAGGTACACATTCACGCTCTTCCTGCCTTGGCGGAGACCTTCGAACTCTTGCCTTTTTAGCATCATGACTCCAACAGGGACGTAATGAGAGTGAAAACTCTCCTTGAACTCAGCCCAAGTGATAGTCTCCTGGTCGACATGAGCATTGCAAAGAGCGTCCCACCAGTCAGTGGCTGCTCCCATAAGTTGGTGCGATACGAAGAGAACTTTCTCCCGACCATTCCACTGAACAATAGCAAGCTTCCTCTCCATGGATTTCAACCAATCGTCAGCCTCCATGGGATCATTGGCTTGTGCAAAAGTAGGTGGTCGAGTCCTCATGAACTCTCCCAATCTGTTGTGAGCCGGCGGTGGTGGCGGTGGTGGTGCAGGAACGGGGTTAGGATTGTTGTTGTTGGCTTGCAGCTGACTCAAAGTTTGGATGATAGTTTGCATGAGCTGGTTCTGCATAGCCATCAACCGTTCAAGGTTGTTTTCACCAGCCCGGGGTTAGGATTTTCAGGAAACTCAACGTTGCCATCCTCTTGTGGTTCAGGGTGGCCACGAACGTTCCTCCTTTGACGGCTGGCGTTTTCCCTCACCATCTGTGAGAGAGAGTTGGGTGGAGTAGAAGTTAGAAGTTTAGATTGATCCCCCCTCAACTATATGCATCAAGGTGGGTGGACTAAATATATTTACTTTTATATGAGGATGTGAACAAGTGCCGAAGCATCTCACATCTCTCTACTATGTGTGGATATGGACAATGCTGAAGCGTCCCACAACTCACACTAAGCACTCAAACACAAGCAATCATCACAAAATTTCACACCACTCCTATTCAAGCTTATTCAATGGGAGCCCTAAACTTAATCATGTGAACTGGTGCTGTTCCTGCCATGTGATGGGGGTGGTCCATGCATGGGCGCATGACACGGTGAGTTGGCAGTCCATATATGGTTAGATGGCATTGATCGGGAACACCGGCGCCATTTATAAATGGGACATGAGAAAACATTGGGAAGGAAGAAATAACTCCAAAACTTATACAAGTTATGGAGCAAGAAAGCAAAGGTGTTGTTGTCCAAAAGAAGAGACAAGGAGGGGCTTTGAAAATAGCACCTTGCGTTGGCTGTATTGAGAAGGAAAGTGCAGCAGCAAGCAATTTTCAAAAATAGCAGTTTTGAGGGGTGTTCCTATGTGTTTTAGGGTGTCCATTCTACCTAGGCCTGCATCCTACGGTCAATGTGGTTCTGATGCCAATCTGTGCATTCTACAGAGGCTTGCGTCCTATGGTCAATGTGGTTCTAATGCCAATCTGTGCATTCTACATAGGCTTGCATCCTACGGTCAACGTGGCTCTGATACCAATCTGTGACGCCCGGACCCGTAAAACACGGAACCCAGCTAATGCATATGTGTTCCCAGGATGTTCATCACAAATACACATGCAATCCACAAACTGAATTCAGAATATAACCACGAATCATAGGGTTTAAGTACTTTATTACATCAATCTCTAACTCATTCTTGCAGTGGGAGTCTCTAACTTATTCTAGCAGCGGAAGTCTCTAAACGATAGCGGAAGCAAACTAAACACGGCAGCGGCTCCATCTCCAACTCCACAGGCAAGTTGACGGTAGTTCGCACGCCTTAGTACTCCACATGATCTTCGAAGTACTCCTCTCCTGTTGCTGATGTTTGTATGATAATGCAAGGGTGAGTACATGTCGTACTCAGCAAGTGCGGGAAAAGTATGACATATAGGTTACAGCAAGGTAGGATTAAAAGGTCATTGCAGAAAGCAAAGTTTATTTCACAAAACACGATAAAAACAGCAATTATTTTTAAGTGAATTCGATCTCAACATATATTTAAGTAAAACAGTAGCATACCTCCATCATATTTTACCACTTATCACGTCTCATCCAGCCATTAATCTTTCTCAACATCATCTCATGCTCATAATAACCATCTCATATTCATATCCATCTCATAACCGAGGCCAAATCTCATTATCATGACTCAACAGTCCCGAAACCAATTTCCAATGACCATACCATAACCAAACCAATGACCATCCCAAATAACCATCCCAAGTAACCATCCCAAATTTCCCTCTAATTATGTGAGTTGGCCAGGCACTTGTGACCGTAAGCACGGCTATCATGATAGTTTTACACTCTTAAGAGGTGGCACCACTTTACCCACAAGTTTGTGATTTTGTCACCCGTCATCGAGTGCAGAACCTCCATTATACCAGTACACAACCGTCGGTGTATGGCCAAGAGATCACAAAATAGCCTTTATAAAGGGGCTACTAGATGTATGGATTCACTAAGGTTTCACCAGAAGGCTCGAATCACCATTCTCCCACCTACGGGCCCCCTATTGTGCCATGCAGTTCCCAGGGCACCACGGTCCATAAGAATCTAGCAACTTGCCTAATTAGTCAACTAAGCCACACCCATATTTGGCCTTGTGGTGGCGCTGTTTTCCTGGCATGTGCTGGTATCACCCGGTCCTTATATCTATGGCATGTAAACAACCATCTCATTCTACCACATCCACAAATCAAGCTTGCCTAGATCTCCCCCGATTCATGTTCGTTAACATCATCAAGTTCTCATTAACATTATTCATATGAGTGCAGTAGCTAGACACGTTCTATCTCGCTTCCCATAACCCGTAAGCTAAGCGAAGTAAAAAGCATAAACGACCATACCCGACTCATAAACATCCCCGGCGACAAGGGTGGTTAACAAAACGAGTAAACTCCTATAAAAGTGATTCCCATCAAGTTGACTCAAGCATACACATTTTCTCAAACAAAACAGTTTCCAAAACATGGGATCAATATGGTCAAGGGGCACTTGCCTTGTTCCTGTGGCTTTGGTTGCTCTTGTATCTCGATGTCTGGGTGTTGTAGTCCTTTGTAGGTAGCTCCTAGAGCTTGTCCTTCTACTCACGTTTACTCACATACAAGATTCACAGCAATCAATCATCATGCACAAACTTTACTTAAGATGCAATGGTGTTGGTGCATGCTAATCCTATGGTGCAGTTTCATTAATTCAGTTTGCACGTGTTCTTGCATGTTTTAATGGCTTTGCATGGGGTTTTACGATGAACAAGGGTGTAAGGATCAAGTGCAGACGTGGTGATGATCTTGACTCAAGATCTAGATCAATTCCACCATCAAAAACCGATCAACACGTGATCTGTCCACACGAAAAAGTTTCTGTTCGAAGAAAACCGCGATTGTCTGGAACCCCTTCCAGGATCCACACTCCAGGATACACATTGGGTGGTGCCGTGCGATGCGGCACCCAATAGCATACACGAAAAGAACCATAAAGTACAAAGTCTTTTATTTCTCAAGATAGTGTCATTTACAAAATAATGTACCACGAGGGTACACGCAGCGGAATATACATATACACTTACTCTCGGTCCTAACTATGCAAAAGAGAAGACGTCCAGCCCGCGGACGCTTCTTACTAGCTTCCACAAAGATGAGTGCAGCGGCTGGGTTTCCTGTGAGTCGCATTATGGCTCACCGAACAACCATCTTTATAGCAAATTTTATTACCTGCAAAACACAAATAATGCAACCGTGAGCATGATGGCTCAGCAAGACTTAACCGACACTCCTAACCATGAAACTCTACATGCAGGGATTACTAACATAGGAAAAGTATGATGCAATAACGACACGTCTACATGTTAATCCTTACTTTCAGTTTAATAGCATCAGATTATTATGCCTTAGGCAGTCCTCACATCGGAAGTCCACAATCAAACAAGAAACGCTTTCCTCCAATATGGTGATGCCCAAAGAGGAAAATAAACTTAGTGAGCTCTACAACTAAAGCATACATGGTTGGCAATACAATGAGCTTAAGAACTTCACAACAGCAATGATTCATCTCACTTTATCTGGAAATAATTACTACATCACAACTCAGTGAACAAGTGGTACTCATATAACCGCGAGGGACGGTGATTGCAATCAGGACACACCTGAAATACACGACACATACACCTGCCTCGAAAGACTCACGTGAGCTTTTTCTTACGTTGTATGCAGCAAGCTTTCACCCGTCACTCCAATGCCGAACTAGTTCCGCCGACCCATTAGAAGGGCCACTACACGGAACACGTCAAAGTTGCTCCGCTAGCGGGTTTACAGCTCTGACACCAACCCCCAAAGGACGGCCGTATATGTTTCGACACGAGAGTACCCGAGTTACATCGGTTTCCTGGACCCCATAATTCCATTATGCATCCGGTACTGTTCAAACTTGCTCAGCAGGGCGGCATACGCATCGGTCCTTAACCAACACAAACAGAGCTACAGCCGCACAGGCCCAACATCCTGCTGCTCCTACTCTCTGCTTGGTCTCATTTTCCACTCCAGCACTTTCATTCTCTAGAATCATACCCCGCTGAACCAACATCCTAAACTTGCGAGTAGCTTCCAACTACCCGACTTGTACAGAATCCTATACAACTTAAGCCTAGCAGAAAACTACACAAAGGTAACCTATTCTACCCTGTAACTCCATTGTTTTGTGGTCATGCATTTGGAGTATCAATCAACTTGACCTAATGCACAATACATACTAGACCCATAAAAGTGATACAAAGCAAAATGTAACTAAAAAGCTGTTAAATGCAAACCGGGGCTTGCCTTATGTTGCTGCAGGTTTAGTTCTACTTTACAGTCAGTAGCTTGGTGATGAGTTAAGCCTCAAGTTGCTGCTCCAAGTCAAGTTGCTCGTCGACCTCCTTCGCTGTATTTCCTACCGACATGAATCTGCACAGTTTTATGTTGCGAGTAAAGACATTATAAAACAAAAATGTGTTATTACTTAAGAAAGGGTTCTAACTAACTATGACTCGAGAATTTGGTTTGGCTATGTGCTGGAGCAGAGACATGAACATTGTGAGCATTGGAGAATTTTGGAACTCAAGTTCAAAGAACTAGGTAAAGGATATAAGGATGAAACTAGAAAGGATTAGCAGAAACTTGAGAAGATGATCTCAACAGGCTCTGAAATTTTTACAGCGGTCCATAGATCATACAGAGGTATGTCTTGCAAAATTTCAAACAAAGTTGATGTAAGATGTGGCCTAAAGAATTTCCTTAACTATTTGGCTTCCCTGAATTCCTAAGGAAATTATAGTGTCTTGGCATGCTCCAAATGTGGTTTTTCAGAAACTTAATAGTCTCATGCGTCCATAGGACTTGGTTTCACCATTGTTGGAGCTTCCTACACAGAGATATGGAATTTAGAAGTTGGAGCTAAAAGCTGAAAATCTTTCTGCTATTTTTCCTAATTTTCAGAGACATACAAGATTGAATCAACATTTGGACAAGCAAATGAAGTCCAATGCCTCTGAAAATTTTACTGGAGTTCAAGGATGTATGGACAAATGGCCTGCCCCAATTTAGAAATTTTCCAATGAACAGAACTCCTGTAAAAATTCATACACTATTTTCATTAAACGAATTAATGAGCCAAATCCATGGATTTTCATAAACATTGGGCTGCATATTTGTATAGTACTCTTTGAGAGGAATCCAACGAAATTTGTTTCACAATTTTTGGACACTCCTACACAAAGTTATGGCTCTCCAAAATTCGAACTGAAATGGGAAAATCTGGAAAATGTTTAAATGCCGACAGTGGGTCCCACTCGTCATCCCTAACCTTCAGCCTCCCACCAAACAGAGCAGTGGAGGATCCCTCCGGCGAGGTCGTCGGAAAGGCACTTCCCAGCCACCTCCGGACCCCCTGCTGCCCCCCCCCCCCCACATTTTCCTCCACGCTGAACACGTTGGTGAGGTAGCCGGCGGCTGAAACTCGCCGGAAAACAGGGCGCACCGGCAACAGCAAAACCTAGGGTTCCGCCGAGGTTGTGCACGGTGATTTCTCCACTAAATGGTCGGTTCTTGGGCTCTATAGCACCATGGGGATCCCTCATCACCATCATGAGCTCAAATTGGCCCAAGAATGGCTGCAAATAGGGACTCATCGGCGACCTAGGGCGAAAATCGGTGCCGCCCCGAAATTCTCGAAGAACAGCACCAATTCTTGATTATTTTTTATGGTTTTTGATCCTAGGGGAGCGTAGGAAAGTCTAGAACATGTTTCCAGCTCGACACAAGCTTTGGTTGAGTGATTACAACGAATTTTGAAGATTGGTGAGGCTCGATTTTATGCATACCAAAGCAAAGAACGGCAAAATTCATCCACGGTGATGCATGAAAAGAGGAACGGTTTGCACGGTCGGTTTGCACACCTGAGGGCGCTCCTTTTTTGTGTACAACGTCGGGCACGATGACGAGTGTAGAGCTCGGGCGCCGGGGACCAGAGAGCAGCGGCGTGTGTGCTGTTTTCGGGACTGAGCGAAGCTGTGCAGGGGAAAGTGGTGGCACACGTGGGTAAAGCAACGTGCTGAATACTTCACTCGGCGTCCTCAGCCACAGAGCAGGAGCTGGCACGGTGGCAAGGCGGTGGGCGCCAGCGAGCAGAACGTGTCGGCTCTCGGTGAGGAGAAACAGAGCACAGCATGAGACATTTCATTGAGTCTCTGTCCAGTGGGGTGCACCCATCCACAATTCTCCCTCTTATCCC
This sequence comes from Neostapfia colusana, assembly GCA_030760725.1. Lineage (NCBI taxonomy): Eukaryota > Viridiplantae > Streptophyta > Magnoliopsida > Poales > Poaceae > Neostapfia > Neostapfia colusana. Next base: position 91,989,779 of record JASWHV010000007.1, on the reverse strand, counting down.
CCAATTCCGTTTAAAATAGCAAACGAGCTCCAAATTTGATCAAACATGGAGGGTAGGCCAAAAGAAATGTGAGAAACACAACGGTGCACTAAAATTTAAATTTCGGTGAAATTGGAATTTGGAACTGAGATTTAAATTCAAATTCTAATTTTCTCCCCGTTTAAATTCCAACAAATAGGAAATCCTTTTCAAACGCCCTGAAAATTTGCCAGGCTATTATTGGATGTGTGGAGAACCAAATGATAGCTTTAGATATCCGTGTTTGGGAATTTTTTGCAAGTTCAAGTTTAGACTTGGAGCTCACACCTTTAAATTCAAAAGTTTAAATTCCCTCACATTTTCTCTGTGTGAAATGTGTGCCCCACATGCTAAAATTTTGGGATTTCACATCCCTCCCCCCTTAAAAAGAATCTCGTCCCGATATTCATAAAGAAGAGACGAAGTGGTAGAGAAGGAATTACCGGATATAAGCAGACAACAAGTCCGGATAGTTTGAACGGAGGTATTCTTCACTCTCCCATGTTGCTTCCTCTGTGGTATGATTGCTCCATAATAACTTATAGAATTGGAGCGTCCGATTCCTTGTCGACCGAGACTTTTTATCAATAATCCGGTTTGGATGCTCGGTATAAGAGAGATCCGGTTGCAATGTCTTGAGATCTTCATTGCGGACAGCAGTGGTATTCTTGAGACATTTCCGAAGATGAGAGACGTGAAATATATCATGCACCCCAGCGAGATTTGTCGGTAGCTCAAGCCGGTAGGCTACGGGTCCACATTTTTCCGTGATAGCAAATGGACCGATAAACCGGGGAGCGAGCTTTACTTTTACACCGAACCGGTGGACTCCCTTCATTGGAGATACGCGGAGATATACGTACTCTCCGACGTTGAAGTTCAGCGGTCGACGTCGCTGGTCTGCATAACTCTTCTGTCAAGATTGAGCAGCCTTTAAATTTGCTTGTATGACCCGAACTCGTTCTTCGGCGTCATTGACAAGGTCAATCCCGAATGTCATTCTTTCACCGGATTCGCACCAATTCAGCGGTGTGCGACATCTCCGGCCGTAGGGAGCCTCATACGGTGCCATCTCGATACTCATTTGATAGCTGTTGTTGTACGAGAATTCCGCCAACGGTAGATAAGCATCCCAGTTCTTACCGTGGTGGATGGCACAAGCTCTCAACATATCTTCCAAGACTTGATTCACCCTCTCGGTTTGTCCATCGGTTTGAGGGTGATATGCTGAGCTTCTAAGCAATTTGGTTCCCAAAGATGCATGCAGCTTTTCCCAGAAACGAGAAACGAACAGTGCACCACGATTCTGAAACTATGGTTCTTGGAACTCCATGCTGGCTTAATATCCGTTCAATGTATAACTCCGCATATTTCTTGGCGTTGAATCCCAAATTCACTGGTATGAAGTGTGCTGACTTGGTTAATCGGTCAAACGATTACCCAAACTGAATCATGCTTCCGAGATGTGAGTGGCAGTCCGACAATGAAATCCATACTCACATCTTCCCACTTCCATTCCGGAATATGGAGGGGCTGCAGCAAACCAGGTTTCTTTATGTGATCTGCTTTCACCCTTCGACACGTATCGCACTCGGATACGTATTTAGCTATTTCCCGCTTCATCCGTGTCCACAAAAACTTGTTTCTCAAATCTTGGTACATATTGTCGCTGCTCGGATGAATGGAAAATTTTGATAAATGAGCTTCGTCTAATATCTTCTTATGATGTTGTATGTCACGGGGTACGACTTTAGGGTTTTTGAACCATAGCGTAACATTCTCATCTTTCCTGAAGCACTTAGCTTCTCCTTTGTCTATTCTCTTCCGGATATGGGGCATGCCCTTATCTTTCTTTTGAGCCTCTACAATTTCATCACGAATTGTAGGAATGAGGGCAAGGTTAAACAATGACCCATAGGGAACCAAGCACAGGCTCGGTTCTTCTTCTTCTATTGCAGCCATGGTTAGATTATGCACATGTGATTTCCGACTAAGTGCGTCGGCAACCACATTCGCTTTTCCAGGATGGTAATGAGTCTCTATCTCATAATCTTTAATCAACTCTAACCATCTTCGCTGCCTCATATTTAATTCCTTTTGTGTGAAGATGTACTTTAAACTCTTGTGGTCGGTGTATAGGTGGACTAAGTTTCCAAGCAAATAGTGCCTCCATATCTTTAGAGCAAGAACCACAGCAGCTAGCTCGAGATCATGTGTTGGATAATTCTGCTCATGATTCCTAAGCTGCCTGGATCCATACGCGACCACTCGCCCTTCTTGCATGAGCATGCAGCAAAGGCCGATGCCGGATGCATCGCAATAAACATCAAAAGCCTTAGTTGTATCGGGCTGCGCCAAGACTGGGGCTGTTGTGAGGTGTTTTACCAATGCTTTGAATGCCTCTTCACATGCTTCACTCCACACATATTTGTTGCCTTTCTTCAAAAGTTCCGTCATCGGTTTAGAGACCTTGGAGAAATTCAGAATGAATCTCCGGTAGTAACCCGCTAAACCAAGAAAACTACGGACTTCGTGGACGGACTTTGGTGAACTCCAATTCAGCACTTGGACGGTCTTGCTCGGATCAACTGCGATGACCTCCGCAGAAATAATGTGCCCAAGAAATGGCACTTGGTTGATCCAAAACTCGCACTTGCTTAATTTTGCATATAGTTTGTGATCCCGTAGGCGTTGGAGCACAATATGCAGATGTTCGGCGTGTTCTTCCTCTGACTTAGAATATACCAAGATATCATCGATGAAGACCACGACGAACTTGTCCAACTCTGGCATGAAGACTGAATTCATCAAGTACATAAAATGAGCCAGAGCATTAGTGAGCCCGAATGACATGACGAGATACTCATATAACCCGATTCTCGTCGAGAATGCTGTTTTGGGTATGTCTTCCGCCCGGATTTTTATCTGATGATATCCGGACCGAAGATCCACCTTTGAGAAAACCTTAGCACCCACTAGTTGATCGAAAAGCATATCGATACGTGGTACTGGATACTTGTTCTTGATAGTTACGTCATTAAGCGGATGATAGTCCACACAAAGCCTCAGAGTCTCGTCCTTTTTCTTGACGAACAGCGCGGAGCATCCCCATGGTGATAAACTGGGTCGAATGAAGCCTTTGCTTAGCAAATCATTCAGCTGCTCCTTCAGCTACGCGAGTTCCTTCGGTGCCATTTTATACGGCCTCCGAGATATGGGTTTGGTTCCCGGTGCTAGTTCAATTCACTACAGGAAAGAGGTCAACATACAACAGCCAGATTAACATACGACGGCCAGCCGTTGTATATAAACTTATATGCGACGGTCCGAACAGGACGTCGTATATAAGGTTATATACGACTGTACAGCCGTCGTTTATTAACTGGCTGTCGTAAACAGAGCTTATATACGACAGCCAACCCTAGGCTGTCATACATATAACTTATTTACGACAGCCCGTGTGGCTGGCTGTCGTATCTAACAGAGGCCATCGTAAATAGGCTCATTTACGACGGCCACACCACGGGCCATCGTAAATAAGTCTTATATACCCCCGAGCCCGGGTCGGCGCGGGCATTCACGCCCGCGCTGACCTGAGCCCCCGCCGCCCGAAACGCCGCCGCTGCCCCAGCCGCCGCCCCGGCTGCCGCCGCCAGCCGGCCTGCCCCGCCCGAAGCGCTGCCACCGGCCCGCCCAAAGCGCCACCACTGCCCCTGCCGCCAGCGCTAGCCACCGCCGCCCCGGACGTCCCCGCCCCGGCCGCAACCCAACAGCCGCCGCCCCGGCTTTCCCCGCTCCGGCCGCCACCGCCCGCCCTGCACCCCGGCCGCCGCCGTACCGAACGCCGCATCCTCGGCCGCCACCACCGCGCCCCGGCCTTCCCAGCCCCGGCTGCCGCAGCCTCACCGCAGCGCACCCGGCCGCCGCCGCCCCACAGCGCTGCCCCACGCGCTGCCTAGCCCCACCGCGCTGCCACGTCGCCGCACCGCCCGGACCTGCACCGGTCGTGCTGCGCTCCGCCGCAACGTGCCGGTCCGCCTCCACGCCGTGCGCCGCCTGCCTCGCCGTGTGCCGCTCGCCGTGCCGCCTCCCCCGTGAGGTAAGTCGCCCGCCTCCCTCCCCATCTAGAAAGCTCGGTTTTTTAATTACCAATTGTTTAGATTATGCTTGTTTGGTTTTGATTGTTTAGTGGCTAATTGTTTAGATTTAGATGAATTGATATGCTTAGGTTTAATTATTTCCCAGGTTTATTTGAATTTCTAGCTAGGTGTAATTTTTCTAATTGCTTAGAATTGATAAGCTTGTTAACTATGGTAATTATGCTTGTTTAGATGAGTTGTTAATTGCTTAGATGATTAATGCATATGAGTTAATAGTTTAATTGATTATTGTTTTGATTGTTTAAGTGTTTAAAAGTACTATATGTACATAAATGGGCTTAGGGCCCGACATGACCCATTTAGTGGTAACGTATACGTCTACACAAGAACGGTGTGAACAACCTAGGCCGCCTCGCTCTACCCCCGCCCCCCCCCCCCCCCCCCCCGCGGCTTTCGGCCTCCGATCCCCACTCCCCCCCCCCCCCGCGGCTTAGCCAGCGCTCGGCCTCCGACACTCTGCCACGGAACTGTCGATCCTTCGGCGCTCGGCCTCCTCCGCCGCGGGACTGTCGATCTGCCGGCACTCGTCGGCCTCCATTGACCGGTTGCCGCGGATCTGCCGGTTCTCAACCTCCCATGGGCGCAGATCAGTGTGCTCCCCCGCTCCCCCCATTGGTTTCCTCCGTCGACGGCGCCACCCCCACCCCTTCCTTTCCCGGAAGATGTATCACCTCCTGTGCGCAGGCGCCGCCGCCGCCTCCCCTGTGTGTGAGCGTCACCGCCGCCTTCACCCGCCTTACGCCGGGATCTAAGGCGATGGGACGCCTTACGATCCCCAGGCGCCTTACCGCTTAAGCGACGCCTTAACAACTATGGTTCTTTCCTTCTCTCTATTGTTCTTTCCTCTCTCTCTTTGAAATGACTCAAAAATGAAAGATTGACGTAAACCTTTACAATATGTGTCACCCGTTTCGAACCGGCCCGTCTCACATGTGTTACGCAAGTGAGGTGTGTAGGTTTGGAATTGTCCCTTTTTGGACAGCCTAGGAGTGGCCTAGAGGGCGTGCTTATGATGAGAAGCGGGGTCTAGATTTGGACGTAGTTTCGACAGCGTAACCCTAATGTTCTCCGCTGCTCCATTTTCGGACGTGGTGTTGGAGAACAACGGGGTTATGCTACCGAAATTTCGTCAGAATATAGACCTCGTGTCTTGTCATAAGCACGTTCGTCTCGGTCACTCTTGGGTGGGTTTAGGACCTATCCTTCCTAATAGATATAGGGCCGTGAGATAAATAAATAATAAACTAACTATAAATTCTTTGACTTCAAACTGCAGAGTTAAACATGAGTGAAGACCGTAGTTGGATGTATACCGGTTGGAATCAACACCCGGACAATCATCATCATCATCATCTTCCACTACATGAATGGCTCGACGAGCAGACTCGCCGTGGAATCTCCAAACCTCATAATATGGTATATAACCGTTTCTGCACAAGTGTAATGACAATGTCGTTTTGTCTAGAAACTTAGTATTCCGGCATTTCGCACATGGACAACAAACTTTATTGGTCGTAGACAACGAGAACACTCGATCAATAAAGTCGTCTGTCCTGGCATACCACTCATCTGAGTGACCAGTTGCCTTGTTCGGATTGATGAGATGTTACAAGATATACAAACGGAGGATCCGCCTGCAAATGAGGCAGACACATTCTTTAATCTCTTGAAAGCTTCTGAAGAGGCGTTGCATGATCATACTGGAATGACTCTTTTTACTTTCATGACCAGATTTATGGCAATCAAATCTAAGTATTTCTTCTCTAATAATTGCTACAATGATATGATGAAACTTATCAGCGATGCTCTTCCAGAACCTCATAAACTACCTAATGATATGTATCACTCAAAGAAATTACTATCTGGTCTGGGTATGAAATATGAGAAAATTGACGTGTGTCCAGATAACTGCATGCTATTCTGGAAAGAGCATGACAAAGAGAAGAATTGTTTAAAGTGTGGAAAATCGAGGTTTGTCGAAGTTGTCAATGACGATGGTGATAAAGTAATGATAGAAGTTGCACATAAGCAATTGCGTTACTTGTCTGTAACAACTCGGTTGAAGTGGCTGTTTCTTTCAAAAAGATCTGCCAGACACATGAGATGGCACAAAGAAGGTGTGCGTGAGAAGAAAGATGTGTTGACTCGTCCGTCGGACGGTGATGCATGGAAGTCTTTGGACTCTTTTGATCCTGCTTTTTCTAGTGATGCGAGAAATGTTCGCATCGGGTTAGCGACGGATGGATTTTCACCTTTCAGTACAAATGTCAAAATCACAAGAACAAAGTGGTGGAAGTTGAAAGGAGAATCACACGAATCCTTTAAAAATAGGGTGATTGCAGATAATATGTGGGTGAAGATGGCAACTTGCATTAGGAAAGTTGCTAGTGAGGTGTTCGTGCGACAAAAGGAAGGAAACTTGTAGATAAAGACACTTGGTGGTGGAATGAGGATGTACAAAAAGCCATTAAGGAGAAGAAGGAGTGTTTCAAGAGTTGGCATAATGATAGAAGCGCAAGCGACATGCTTAAGTACAAAGAGGCCAAGAAAAATGCAAGGCGGGCTATGAGTAAGGCAAGAGGACAGGCCTATGGTGAGTTATATGAGAGACTAGAGACAAAAGAAGGTGAAAAGGACATATACAAGATAGAAAAAATCCGCGAGAGAATGATGAGGGATTTCAATCAAGTCAAATGCATCAAAGATGAGACTGACCGCATTCTAGTGAAGGATGAAGAGATTAAGAATAGATGGCGAGATTACTTTAATGGGATATTAAATGATCGGAATGGGAGCACTACGGTTGAGTTGGATGACTCCTTTGATGACTCCAACAGACAGTTCGTGCGGAGGATACAAGAGTTTGAGGTTAAGGAAGCCTTAAAAAGGATGAAAGGAGGAAAAGCTCTCGGCCCTGATGATGTCCCGATTGAGGTGTGGAGATGCCTTGGGGACGTGGCAATAGTATGGCTCACAAAGCTATTCAACCACATTTTTCAGTCAGACAAGATGCCTGAAGAATGGAGGAAAAGTATATTAGTACCTATTTTCAAAAATAAAGGAGATATTCAAAGTTGTACTAATTATCGAGGGATTAAGATTATGAGTCATACTATGAAGCTTTGGGAGAGAGTGATTGAACACCGCCTGAGGAAAGTGACCAATGTCACTAAAAACCAGTTTGGTTTTATGCATGGGAGGTCTACAATGGAGGCGATTTTCTTGCTTCGTCACCTTATGGATAGATATAGGGAGCAGAAGAAGGACTTGCATATGGTGTTCATTGACTTGGAGAAGGCGTACGACAAGATACCAAGGTCAGTCATGTGCTGGGCACTAGAGAAACATAAAGTACCAACAAAGGACATTACCCTTATCAAGGATATGTACAATAATGTTAGGACAAGTGTGCGCGTAAGTGATAGTGAGACTGATGTATTTCCTATCACGGTAGGCCTACAACAAGGATCAGCTTTGAGCCCATACATCTTTTCCTTGGTGATGGATGAGGTGTCGAAAGATATACAAGGGAATATCTCTTGGTGCATGCTCTTTGCCGATGATGTAGTGCTGGTAGATGAAACTAGGGATGGTGTTGATAAGAAATTAGAGTTATGGAGACAAACCTTAGAGTCCAAGGGGTTTAGACTTAGTAGGACCAAGACCGAATATATGAGGTGTGACTTTAGTGGTGTTTCTCGTGAAGAAGGGAATGTTAGTCTACAAGGACAAATAGTACCTAGAAGGGACTCTTTCCGATACTTAGGATCAATGTTACAAAGCAATGGCGATATTGATGAGGATGTTTGCCACAGGATCAAGGTAGGGTGGATGAAATGGCGACAAGCCTCTGGAATCCTATGTGATAGGAAAGTCCCACAAAAGCTAAAAGGGAAGTTCTATAGGATGGTGATCAGACCCGTGATTCTCTATGGAGCGGAATGTTGGCCAACTAAACGGCAACATGTCCAACAAATGAATGACGCAGAGATGCGCATGCTACGGTGGATGTGCTGGCACACCAGAAGAGACCGAATAAGGAATGAGGCGATTCGTGATAAGGTAGGGGTGGTGCCGATTGAAGAGAAGTTAGTCCAACATCGACTTAGGTGGTTTAGACATATCCAGCGGAGGCCTCCAGAAGCACTGGTTAACAGTAAGATTTTAAAATGTAGAAAAAATATTAGGAGGGGTAGAGGACGACCAAGGTTGACCTGGGGGGAGGCGGTAAAACGAGATTTGAGAGATTGGAATGTATCCAGAGACTTAGCTCATGATAGGACCGCATGGAAAGTAGCAATTCATGTGACAGAACCTTAGTCTTATTTCTTTTTCTTTTTTCCTTTTTTCTCTTTTTTTTTCTTTTTTTCTTTTCCTTTTTTCTAATGTTCTTTTTTTTCCTTTTTTCCTTTTTCCTTTTTCTTGTTCTTATATCTCTTCCTCTCTTTTACTTCATTGATATTGGGTTTCATGTCTAGCCGACCCCAACATGCTTGGGATAAAGGCTTGGTTGTTGTTGTTTGTTGTTTTGTAGTACAAATGCCACACCATACTCCTGTTGGCCCGTCTTTGTTATTCCGTACAACCTACCACCTTCTCTTTATATGAAGTACGAGTTTATGTTTCTTAGCCTCATTATACCAGGACCAGATCATCCGGGATCACGTCTCAATGTGATGTTGAAACCATTGATTGAAGAATTGAAAACGTTGTGGACTAGAGTTGAAGCGTATGACTGTTACAAATAGCAGAAATTCAACCTTCGAGCTGCTTATTTGTGGTCTATCCATGATTTCCCTACGTACGGCATGTTTTCTGGATGGAGCACACATGGTCGTTTGTCGTGTCCCATATGTGCGTCTGACACAGAGTGTTTTCGACTTACATACTGTGGCAAAATAATCTACTTTGACTGTCATAGGCGTTGGCTTCCTCGAAACCAAACATTCAGGCAACAGAGGAATGTCTTTAGAAAATATACTGTTGTCACTAAGGAACCACCTAAACGCCTAAGCGGGTGTGAAGTATCCGATGTGTTGGACTCACTAGTCCCTGATGAAGCTCGCCCTGGATTCTTTGTAGGTTACGGAAATGTTCACAACTGGACTCATGTGTGTGGAGTTTGGGAGCTACCATATGTGAAGTCATTGATACTGATGCATAATATTGATGTAATGCATTAGGAGCGTAACATGGCCGAATGTATCATAAGCACGTGCATGGATATCACGGGCAAAACGAAAGACAACTTAAAGGCTCGAAAGGATTTGGCCGAGATTTGTAATCGACCTACTCTTGAGCTCTCTGAAAGCGGTGGTAAGCCACGTGCTTCTTTCGTGCTTCGACCTAATGAAAAGAAACAAGTTATTGAATGGTTGAAAACTTTAAAATTTCCAGATGGTTATGCTTCTAGCCTGAGACGAGCCGTGAATGTTAAAACGGGAAAGCTCACTGGGTTGAAGAGTCATGACTATCATATAATAATGGAAAGACTCTTACCTGTTATGTTTCGGGGATATCTAGATGATGCGGTGTGGAATGTGTTAGCTGAGCTCTGATTATTCTATAGGCAGTTATGTGCCAAAGAAATTACGAAAGACATGATGGAGAAGTTAGAGAAGGAGATACATGTACTTTTATGTAAGATTGAAAAAATATTTCCTCCTAGTTTCTTCAATCCAATGAAGCGTCTTCTTAACCATCTCCCATTCGAAGCAAAAGTTGGTGGTCCTGTGCAATATAGATGTATGTACCATATTGAAAGAGCATTGAGATATTTGAAAACTATGGTTGGCAACAGAGCAAGGGTTGAAGGGTGCATTGCCGAAGCATTTACTCTAAAGGAAGTAGGTTACTTTTCTAGTTTCTACTTTGCAGAGGAAAACAATGTCAATACTTTGGCAATGCGATACAATGTAGATGGCAAACCACCAGTTAGTGATCTCTCTATTTTTGAAACGAGGGGAACTACTGTTGGCAACAGCACGACATACTATTTTACTGAAGGAGAAAGGACTGCTGCTTTACTCTACATGTATGCTAATATCGATGGAATGGAGAAATATTTCGAGTAAGTGTTTCTCTTACATTTATGATGATTATTGTATTTACCAATACATGTATGCTAATGTCGACAACATATCTTTTGTGCGTACAGCGAGTTCCACAACCAAAACTAGAAACATAAGCATTAACCAACGATAAAGCAAGTAGAAACGATGCGACGGGCTGGAATTAATGGAGGGCCTAATTTCTTATCCTGGTTTCAAGCTTATGTATTAGCGAACACCGACATCCATCAAGATTTACGACAACTATCTTTGGATTAGCGAAAGTTAGAAGCTATGGTCGATATGACGTAAATGGCTTCCGATTCTGTACAACTCAATTCGAAACTCTTCGTCCTCTCGCAGCAACATCAATTTGCGGAGTTCTGACAAGGGCAATCGACTCACAAGGGAAAGAAACCAATTACTATGGACTCATTAACAAAATTCTGGAATTTACTTTCGCTGGCAATAAAGAACTTCGAGTGGTGTTCTTTAATTGTGATTGGTTTGATAACAATCATGGAACTCGAGAAAATAAATTTCGCATGGTGGAAGTGAATCACAACGAATGCTTACGAGGTTTAGATACATACGTTCTTGCACATCAAGTGGAACAAGTGTATTATCTACCTTATCCATGTAAGAAGCTTAGCGCTTGGTGGGTGGTATATAAAGTGAATCCTCGTGAGCGCTTGTATACTCCTGGAGATGATGGTTATCATGATAGTGGAGACACTGAAGAAGTTTACCAAGACGAAGAGTTGCCAGACTCTTTTATCGTCGAGTCTGGTGCAGGACTCGATAACTTAGTAGGAAACGTTGTAGATGTACAGACATCTACAATGCGAAAGCGGCAACGTAAACAGCTCACGACGACAGATCGTGATGTTGATAATCGTGATGTTGATGATCATGATGTTGATGAATTTTGAAACTGATCACGAGTAATGTTCTTTTAAATGAAAGTAACATTAATTATCGCTTACATTACTTTTGAAACTGATTATGAGTAATGTTTTTTTAAACTGATTAGGATGTCGTCAAGCAAGGGTTCGAAGGGTTCGAAGGGGAAGAAGGCGGCGAGTGTGAGGGGTTTCCTCCCCTCGCAGGAGAGAGAGATGACTACTTCTATGGTTCCACTTACAGCGGGAGCAGACACACTTAGCTTTTAAGTGCGTGTCCAGAGTTGCGGGACAGAGTTGTCATTTTGCAGCGTATAGAGGTAAATATTTCTACAATGCACAAAATTATTAAAATCACTTTTTCAATTTAACTCTCTTACTTTACCATTGTAGTCTGATTCGGACTATGAGTCCGAGGCCAGAGCGGCACCTCAGGAGACGGGTTCGCCGCGGCAGGATGACTGCTTCGCTCCCAGAGGTAGTGGAGGGGCTAGTAATCAATAGACTTGTGATTTTGTTTTTGATTGTGTGGATGTCAGACATCATGATTGTGGATGTGTACTATTGCACCTTGTTGTGATTTTGTTTGTCAAACTGTTTTGTTGTTGTCATGTTGTGGATGTGTACCTGGCCATCGAGCCAGGTTAGCCATTTTCTGTTTTTTTTAAAAAAATGGAAAAACTTATATACGATGGCCTGTATAGTTTATATACAACGGTCGCTATACAGGGCCGTCGTAAATAAGCCTAAATTATATACGACGGCTAGGCCCAGGCTGTCGTATATAAGCTCTTATATACGACAGCCCGGGCCCAGCCGTCATATATAAAGGCCCCGGCCCATTGGCCCAAGTCTACGAAATGGGCCGTTGTATATAAGGGGCCGTCGTATATATACTGTTATATACGACGGTGCCATCGTATATAACTATATATACGACAAAATATATACGACGGCCACAAACTGTCATATATAAACACCTTCCGTCGTATATAGGTTATATACGACGGCTTCTACTTTTTATACGATGGTTTTGGCCGTCGTATGCTGATGGGAATCCTGTAGTGATTTTAAATCCATTTCAAGTTCGGGCGGCATGCCCGGTAGGTCATCGGGAAACACGTCCGGATATTCCCGGACCACTGGAATGTCCTCCAGTTTCTTAGCTTCAACAGTGTGGACAGCAGTGACTTCTGGTGCAACATTTCTCAAAATCAACGTGTGTTGCCCGTGCTTCTTTGAATTCAGCTGCACCGTTCGCGAACTAATATCAAAGATAGCTTGGTGATGTGTCAAACAAGACATTCCCAAGATAATGTCAATCCGCAAGCCATCCAGGATGATAAGAGTAGTAGGATATATCCGCCCATCAAACATATAGGTGCTCGAGCAACAGTTCTGCCCGCTGTCCTACTACCTCCCGGTGAATTAATCTGATAAGATGCGGCCATGGTGGTTGATGGTACTTGGTGCTTAACCACATAATCTTTGCTGATAAAATCATTTGTAGCACCCGAGTCAAACAACACGAGCGTGGGCTGATCACGTAGGCTGAACATGGCCGCCAACACGGATTCTCCTACGGGAAAGTCTTCAACTGCCATATAGTTTATATTTCCCACTTTCAGTGCTGTTCTCCTTGACCGACCATGGAATTGCTTTGCAGCTTGAGATGACATATGACTGCTGCTCTGCTTGGTCACTTGACCCTCCTGAGGAATATGCTCCACATCGCTACAAGTGTTATCCGATGCGAGCTCAGGATCTTCACCATATCGAAGTGGTTGATATTCTTGTGCACTTTGCTGAGGTGGGGGTGCACAAATACTCATTTGCTGTGGTTGCAGCAGTGGCTGAACATCCATAGGTGAATATGAACAGTATTGGATCTGAGGTGGTCCGTCAAAGGACTGAATTTCCACCCCAGATGGTAAGCAATATATCACCGGTTGTTCTTGATGAAAATCACCCGTACTTGCCAGTGATAATTTTCTCTTCCTCTTGCTTTCCTTATGCTCGAGTTCTGCTATTTCTTGAATCATAGCAGCATTGACTAACTAGCTCCCTTTATTGCATTGTTCCTCAGAAGAAGTAATGACACTTCATTGTATCGTTATGCACATAAGTGGATGCATATTGTACTAAACTGTTAAATTCTGTAAAGTACTTCATAACACTCATGCCTCCTTGTTTAAGTTCATAGAACTCTTCAATTCTGGTTTTGACGATGCCCTCACAGATATGACGTGCACGGAAAGCATCACGAAACTCCATCCACGTCACACGATGACCTTCAGCGATCTTAGCAAGATATTCAGACCACCAAGCCCCAGCAGATCCATGAAGTTGCTGAGCGGCAAATAAAGCCTTCTCATATTCATCACACTAGAGCATTCCCAGTTTAGATTCAATCACCCGGAGCCAATGATCTGCTTCCAAGGCTTCTTTAGCTTCCGAGAATACCGGTGGTTGTCTTGCTAGAAAAACTAGATAAGTATTCAGTGTGGGGTTTTGCTGTGAGGTCTCTTGTCAGATGCCTTGCTGCACCAACAACTCAAGAGACTCAGCCATTCTTCCCAACACCTCCGCCAGTCCGGTTGATGATGGCGGTGATCGTCGCTGCGACGAATCATTTTCATCCCGACTGGAACCACCAACCTCATACCCGGAATGAGTATGATCCATACTGAAAGAGTGAGCAATTTACGGTTAATATTCAAGATGTACTCCACTTGAACTCAAAATTATTAACCACAAAAATATCACATCAACAGTGCAGCATACGTGAAGGAAACATGGTTTTTGACAATTCCGAAATATAACCAATGATTGTTGAAGTTTGTCAAACTCTTAAACCAACAACAAGGAATGATGAAAGATAACTAATGAATATGTCATGGAACTTAGAGAAGTATAAAACCTTCATGTCCACAACAAGTCCTAAATTACATGGGCAATGAGCAATGCTCTGTTCAGTATGACCCTTGGACCTTAATCCCAGAATTTGATTATGAAAATGGCAGTTTCATGTCTCATGTTGAATATCAAAGTTATAAATAACTCCAATATATTTCCAACGAGTATTTATTTGCCTTCATATCAATTCTGAATCAGGAATTATGATATTTCAAAGCTGACAGAAATCTGGAACAATTTTGACAGCACCTCCTCTGAAAGTGTCTGTTTTGTCCGCAAGATTTCATAAAGTTCTACCCCAAATCTGTAGAAACTTTGAACTACAAAGTCGTAGCACATATCACAAACTTTCCAACGATGTCTTACATGATCCTTATAGATTTTTCTACCAGATGTTAGGGTCGAAATACAGAAAATTCCAGAGAGCATTTTTGGTCTGCCCTGTTTTTGGACAGTTAACACTTATCTGAGATTTTCATCCATTTGGAGGGGAATTCTGTTCTGAAGTTCTACAGAAAAGTTGTAGAAGACTTCAAAACATTTCCATAAATGTATCCCTCACCTCCACTGGTTTATCCAAACAGAAGTTAGGCCCTGTCCAAGTTCAGCAAAAATTCTGCCTAAAACAGGGGAGATTGTTTCTATGTCTTTGTGAATGATTCTATACTCCCAATTGATTCTTAGTTCAATATAGGAGTTCATTTACCACTAATGGAATCCTAGACTCCAAAATTACTCTTTCCTTTGAAAACTTTTTTTTCATGCAGTTAAAACATATTACGGTACTACGTTTCGTCACCAAATCGATATCCTAACCGGCGTTACACCGGCATATACGTCTCAAATGGTGGCGCTAAAGCGATCACCCACACACGTGTTCTAAACGACATGTTCTACTCGTGGTTAAGGTACCTGCAGAAAAACAATCAATAGTGATGCACACAAAGGTTTTCCATTTCAGGCAGGTCCATATCATAGTAAAAACATACGCCCCGTATCATTGCCATATGGGCCATCCTTGAGTCAAGTCACATCTCAAGGTACATGGTCGCTTTTCACACCACACGACGGGGAACCGGAGTAGAGCGTGAACGGGTTATCACGGTTGGGAACGATATCAACCCAACGGATACCACCTACTGCCTCATGACCTTTGAAGCACGCCGATGGCGAGCGCTGCGTATGGCCCTTTGAACATTGAACGTTCAAGAGTTGCATACTATCGTGTTGTTTACTACACGATGGGGTATTCTCACTTTTGCCTAAAGCACGCTGGAGATCAGCATTTTCATATGCTCTCCGAACCATAGAGAGGTTCAGAGACTCATATTAACTACAGTGCCAAGCCACAGTATGCCATTCCATACTATTACTTGTATGGCGAGTTACCGCAATTGATCCGCTTGCGGTGGCGTACCTTACCTCTTACCTGACGTAGGTGTGTCGTTACAGAATTGAAATACTGAATGTAACACACTGTTAGCTTGCCACCTTAAGTAACTATGCTAACAGTAGTCCTTATGTGGGCATACTACACGTTTCTCACCCATATACTTCTAAGTTTTCGAAAATAAGCTCTTTTCATGTGTGCTATTCCCAATGCGGCTCTGATACCACGCCTGTGGGGAACCCCTTCCGGGATCCACACTACCAGATACACATTGGGTGGTGCCGCGCGATGCGACACCCAATAGCATACACAAAAAGAACCATAAAGTACAAAGTCTTTTATTTCTCAAGATAGTGTCATTTACAAAATAATGTACCACGAGGGTACACGCAGCGGAATATACATACACACTTACTCTCGGTCCTAACTATGCAAAAGAGAAGACATCCAGCCCGCGGACGCTTCTTACTAGCTTCCACAAAGATGACTGCAGCGGCAGGGTTTCCGGTGAGTCGCTGATGGCTCACCGAACAACCATCTTCATAGCAAATTTTATAACCAGCAAAACACTAATAATGCAACCATGAGCACGACGGCTCAGCAAGACTTAACCGACACTCCTAACCATGAAACTCTACATGCAGGGATTACTAACATAGGAAAAGTATGATGCAATAACGACACGTCTACATGTTAATCCTTACTTTCAGTTTAATAGCAGCAGATTATTATGCCTTAGGCAGCCCTCACATCGGAAGTCCACAATCAAACAATAAATGCTTTCCTCCGATGTGGTGTTGCCCAAAGAGGAAAATAAACTTGGTGAACTCTATAACTAAAGCATACATGGTTGGCAATACAATGAGCTTAAGAACTTCACAGCAGCAATGATTCATCTCACTTTATCTGGAAATAATTACTACGTCACAACTTAGTGAACAAGTGGTACTCATATAACCGCGAGGGAGGTGATTGCAATCAGGACACACCCGGAATACACGACAGATACACCCTCCTCGAATGACTCACATGAGCTCTTTCTTACGTTGTATGCAGCAACCTTTCACCCGTTACTCCAATGCCGAACTAGTTCCGCTGACCCATCAGAAGGGCCACTACACGGAACACGTCGAATTTGCTCCGCTAGCGGGTGTACATCTCTGACACCAACCCCCAAAGGACGGCCGTATAAGTTTCGACACGAGAGTACCCGAGTTACATTGGTTTCCTGGACCCCATAATTCCAGTATGCATCCGGTACTGTTCAAACTTGCTCAGCAGGGCGGCATACTCATCTGTCCTTAACCGACACAAACAGAGCTACAGCCACACAGACCCAACGTCCTGCTGCTCCTACTCTCTGCTCGGTCTCATTTTCCATTCCAGAACTTTCATTCAGTAGAATCATACCCCGCTGAACCAACATCCTAAACTCGCGAGTAGCTTCCAACTACCCGACTTGTACTGAATCCTATACAACTTAAGCCTAGCAGAAAACTACACGAAGGTAACCTATTCTACCCTGTAACTGTAAATGCCTCAGTTTTTGACACATGTTTAAAGTGTTCATCACCACACAACACACCTCATTTGAATAAAGTTGATGAACACATTTGAAGAGCAAGTAACCATTATCAGCATGCTCATTAGCGAATAAACTCACAAAATTCAAAAGTGGAATTTCCCACATGCATCATCTAGGGGCTGGACATATGAAAACTCCTACACCTTGCTAGGGATGTCCCTGCCAAGTTTCACCCAAATTCGAAACATTTTTGAGGTACTTTTGGGTATAGCTAGAAAGAGGGTAGTTTGAACCCAAATTCAAATTCAAACTGTTTTTATCCCATGAATTCAAAAGTGGGAGGCATATTCCTACTCAGCACATTTTTGTGAGCTCACACACTAATTTTCACTCCATTTGGAGTTGATCTTGACATGAGCTAAGTGTAGCAAATTCAAACTTGATTTGAATTTCAAACTGAACATGTGCTGAAATTCAGTCAAACCAAACCCAATTTGAATTCTAACCAATTCAAATGTCTCAGGGGTGAATAATTCAAATCACCATGGGCATTGTGGGGATTAATGTTTACAACAGTAATTTGGAGTTAAGTTCAGAGGTTAAAAATGAAAGTGGGACCCACATGTCAGCCACTGATTCAAATCAAACCGACTGAAGACTGAACCCGGGTACTCGCGCCCGACCGAGCTGCCGCCACGGTGAAGAAATGGCGAGGACAGCAGCTGCTTGCCGTCCTCGGCCGATGAACCGCCTCTCGGGCCCCTTATCTACACGCCCGAGCGGTCGCAGGGGGTTTTCACCGCTGCCTCGACGCGTCCCTGTCCAGAAAACTGAAGCTCCTCGCCGCCCGGTTCAACACTCAGTTCCCCATCGCCCGGCCGACCCAGTGATCCTCCCGGCGATCTGAGACCAGCACCAGGTGCGCCGAGCCATCCTCGACACCCTCGCGTCGGTTCCAGGCTCGGAGCAGTCTTTCCCGAGCTCCACCGCGACGATCTTTCCTCTGCTGGTTCAGCTTGAGCCGCCACCGCGGGAATGATCCATCCGGCCACCACAGTCCCCCGTTCACCGATCTGTGAACAGAAAAGAGGTTCGCCTTCAGCCCCTCTTTCATTCCCGCAAGCTCCGGTGGCGTGACAAAGACCGATCACGCCGGAATTTCATGTTTTCGCGACGGTGTGCAAAAGTGGAGTCTGCACCGATCCGCAAAATTTGTAATCCACACTGCACCACTCATCCTCTCGTGGAGAGGATCACTTCTAGGTGCCCGTACGAGGTTATAGGAGCAGGAACCACGAAGAACCGTGGAGGGAAACCACTGTTCTTCGAGTTTTAGTAGAAATCCCAATTTCCGGCCTAGGTCGCACGGTGACAGCCCAACACAGCCCTTCCCGAGCTCCGTGGAGCTTATGTCGACCTTTCCTAAGGTCCACTGATGCTTCCCGACCGTTTGCTCGAGTGATTGAGGTGCTAGGGAGGTCGGCCGACACGACTGAAGTTCTCCCGAGGCCGCCGCTGGTCGCTGACCAGGTGCCGGCCATTTTCATGACAAACTGAGCCCGGATTCATGTTTCCCGAGTGAAAGTAGGCAGGGGCGGCGGCGAGAATCATGAAGTTTGGAGCTCCACAGAGGCTGCCGGCGAGCTCTTAGGCGAGGTGTCGCGGCGGCAGAGCGCGGGTGGCGAGAGGTAGACGAAGGGGGTGGGTCCTGGCTGTCAGCGGCTCGTTTTTTAAATCAGGATCGGGCTGCGGCTCGGATCCGGTGTGCTGGCGCACAAAAACCCCGTAGACCCCAGTGTGCCATCGCTATAGCGCCCGACACGTGTACTGTGGACCCACCGGCAGATTTAAACTTTTCCCCGATTTTCAGATTTCATTCAAACTTCAAATCCTCATAACTTGGGCTAGTAAACTCCAAATCGAGTGAACCAAATTTTGTTGGATTCAGCTCTCTGAGTACTTTCCAGAAAATAAGGTTTCACTTCATGAAAATCCTTATTTCTCCCGAATTAATTCCTCAAAGTTTAAAATGTTTGGAATTTTATTTGGAGAATCTCTTGGAGTAAAATTCTGAAATTTTGCTGGGATGTTCACCAAGGTATCCCAGAACAACCATAAAAATTTTAGATCCATTTGATCTCATTTCATCCACCTGATGGAAAATGTTCCAGAGAAAATAGAAAATGTTCAGAAACAATTTCAGGATTTTCTCTGAAATTGTTTAAGCCATATCTTTAGCTAGGAACCTTCAAATTAAGTGATACCAACTCCAATAGAACCCCCTTAAAATCTAGTTTTCAGAAAGTCATGGCTTGCTACATGAAAATCCCTAGAACACCATAAGAGCTCCAATTTAGGTCAAGTACATAATTATTTGTGGAGAGCTAAAATGAGCTTTGCTGCAACTAAAACTTGGCCAAGTCTCTGTTTAGGTTGTAACCTATCCACAGTAAAAATTTCAGAGTCATTAGGTCGGTCTAGTGAAACTTATAAACTTCACAAGTTTAAATTTCATCAAATGCATTTAAATTAATACATGTACTTGTTACCTCATGTAGTCGCTAAAGTCGAGGAAGAACCCGAAGTCCTAGACTTCGTTACTCCAGAAGACCAGTTAGCATACGACCAAGAGCAGCAAGCCAAGCTCCGGTTTGCATTCACCTTTTATAAAGTTTTATTGTTTTGGGCACTTACTTGAGTATCATTATTTCTTGCACTAGAGTCTTGTTTGAAAACCCCAAATGCATAGCCAAGAAAGCCATGGGTTGGGATTAGGATTGAAAACCCCTTTAGCTACTGCAATGCTAAGATAGTGTAGGATTCGGTACAAGTTGAGTAGTTGGAACTACTCGCGAGCATAGGCTAGAGGCACTCGACTCGGGTAGAGATAGCACATGATACACATGGAAAGAAAAATGAGACCGAGCTGAGAGTATGGGCAGCAGGACTTTGGGGCCTGTGTGCTATAGCTCCATTTGTGTCGATTGAGGACCGAGCCGTGTGCGGGCCTATTGAACAAGCTAGAACAGTCCCGAAGACCTACCGGCTATATGGGAACCGGGAAACCGATGTAACTCGGGTAGCTGGGTGTTGAGGCATAGCTGGTTGTTCAGAGGGTAGGTTGAGAGCTCGAGGTGTAAATCAGCTGGCGGCACTGAGATGTGCGTGTAGAGACCTCTTGCTCGGGACGATTGGACCGGTTCAACATTTGGCTAACGGGTGAAAGGTGGTTGCTTACGGCGTCCGTGATGGTTGCTGTAGGCAACATCGAGTACGGGCGTACGGGACGGGTTATTCGGTTAACCCTGCAGGTGTAAATCGATTATAATCACCGTCCCTCGTGGTCAGTGAGTACCACTTGTTCACTGTACCGTGACGTAGAAAGAATAGGCTAGTTACATGTAAGAATGTTGCTGATTGAAAGATGGACTTTGATTGTTAATGATTTGCTGTAGTTTAGAGCTAATTAAAGTTCCTTTCTACTTTGGGCAAAGTACATGAGAGAAATGCATTTCTTGTTTGATTGCGGCTCTCTCATGTGCCTTATCGTAAGGTTCTCCACAACCTGCTGCTAAAATTTTAAAGTAAGGTTCCACTAATTAGGCGAGTCCTTGCAACTTGTTTTATCTCCTGTACCTATCACCCCTCATGTGAAGTTCCATGTTTAGGAGAGACGGGTCAGTCTTGCTGAGCCTTCGTGCTCACTGCTTGTGTTTGAAGCTTCTGCAGGGTTCTATGAGGAAAGGACTCCCGAGGAGGAGACGGAACCCCAGGAGGGGAACCCCGTCGAGTGGGAGTCGTGCACGCCGCCGTGTTAGTGTGCGTGTGTGCTAGCAAGGACACGTTCACGGTCTGAATGTTAACTTGATGCGTAGTCTACGCTCGTGAGTGTAGACTGAACATATTTTGTTGTAAAAAAGTTCATAAACCTCTTTATGTAATAAAACTTTGCTTCCTCTTTGTACCTTTGATGTGTGTTATCCGGTGCTGAGCAACGTAGCACCCCTCAGCGTGATCCTGGCTCGACAAGACCGTGGGGTCGTGTCAGTAACTCCAAGGTTTTGTGGTCATGCATTTGCAGTATCAATCACCTTGACCTAATGCACAATACATACTAGACCCATAAAAGTGATACAAAGCAAAATGTAACTAAAAAGCTGTTAAATGCAAACCGGGTCTTGCCTTATGTTGCTGCAGGTTTATTTCTACTTTATAGTCAGTAGCTTGGCGATGAGTTAAGCCTCAACTTCCTGCTCCGAGTCAAGTTGCTCGTCGACCTCCTTCGTCGTATTTCCTACCGACATGAATATGCACAGCTTTATGTTGCAAGTAAAGACATTATAAAACAAAATGTTTTATGACTTAAGAAAGGGTTCTAACTAACTAAGACTCGAGAATTTGGTTTGGCTATGTGCTTCAACAGAGACATGAACATTGTGAGCATTGGAGAATTTTGGAACTCAAGTTCAAAGAACTAGGTAAAGGATATAAGGATGAAACTAGAACGGATTAGCAGAAACTTGAGAAGATGATCTCAACTTGCTCTGAAATTTTTACAGTGGTCCATAGATTATACATAGGTATGGCTTGCAAAATTTTAAACAAAGTTGATGTAAGATGTGGCCTAAAGAATTTCCTTAGCTATTTGGCTTCTCTGAATTCCTAAGGAAATTATAGTGTCTAGGCATGCTCCAAATGTGGTTTTTCAGAAACTTAATAGTCTCATGAGTCCATAGGACTTGGTTTCACCATTTTTGGAGCTTCCTACACAGAGATGTGGAATTTAGAAGTTGGAGCTAAAAGCTGCAAATCTTTCTGCTATTTTTCCTAATTTTCAGAGACTACAAGATTGAATCAACATTTGGCCAAGCAAATAAAGTCCAATGCCTCTGAAAACTTTACTGGAGTTCAAGGATGTTTGGGAGAATGTCCTGCCCAAATTTGGAAATTTTCCAATGAACAGAACTCCTGCAACAATTCATACAAAATTTTATTTTAATAAATTAATGAGCCAAATCCAAGGATTTTCATAAACATTGGGCTGCATCCCTGGATAGTACTCTTTGAGAGTAATCCAACGAAATTTGTTTCACAACTTTTGGACACTCCTACACAAAGTTATGGCTCTCCAAAGATTGAACTGAAATGGGAAAATATGGAAAATGTTTAAATGCCGACAGTGGGTCCCACTCGTCATCCCTAACCTTCAGCCTCGCGCCAAAAAGAGCAGTGGCGGCTCAATCCGACGTGGTCGTCGGAAAGGCACTTCCCAGCCACCTCCGGACCCCCTGCTGCCCCCCCCCCCCCATTTTCCCCCAGGGTGAGCACGTTGGTGAGGTCGCCGGCGGCCGAAACTCGCCAAAAAACAGGGCGCACCGGCAACAGCAAACCCTAGGGCTCCTGCGATGTTGTGCACGGTGATTTCTCCACCAAATTGTCGGATCTTGGGCTCTATAGAACCATGGGGGATCCCTCATCACCGTCATGAGCTCAAATCGGTCCAAGAATGGCTGCAAATAGGGACTCATCGGCGACCTAGGGCGAAAATTGGTGCCGGCCCGAAATTCTCAAAGAACAGCACCAATTCTTGATGATTTTCGATGGTTTTTCATCCTAGAGGAGCGTAGGAAAGTCTAGAACATTATTTCCAGCTCGACACAAGCTTTGGTTGAGTGATTACGACGAATTTTGAAGATTGGTGAGGCTCGGTTCTATGCATACCGAAGCAAAGAATGGCAAAATTCATCCACGTTGATGCATGAAAAGAGGAACGGTTTGCACAGTTGGTTTGCACACCTGAGGGTGCTCCTTTTTTGTGTAGAACATCGGGCACGATGACGAGTGTAGAGCTCGGTCGCCGGGCACCAGAGAGCAGCGGCGTGTGTGCTGTTTTCGGGACTGAGCGAAGCTGTGCAGGGGAAAGTGGTGGCTCACGTGGGTAAAGCAACGTGCTGAAGACTTCACTCGGCGTCCTCAGCCACAGAGCAGGAGCTGGCACGGTGGCAAGGCGGTGGGCGCCGGCGAGCAGGACGTGTCGGCTCTCGGTGAGGAGAAACAGAGCACAGCATGAGACATTCCATTGAGTCTCTGCCCAGTGGTGTCCACCCACCCACAATTCTCCCTCTTATCCCCCAATTCCTTTTAAAATAGCAAACGAGCTCCAAATTTGATCAAGCTTGGAGGGTAGGCCAAAAGAAATGTGAGCAACACAACGGTGCACTCAAATTTGGATCTCGGTGAAATCAGAATTTGAAACTGAGATTTAAATTCAAATTCGAATTTTCTCCCGTTTAAATTCCAACAAATAGGAAATCCTTTTCAAACGCTCTGATAATTTGCGGGGCTATTATTGGATGTGTGGAGAACCAAATGATAGCTTTAGATCTCCGGGTTCGGGAATTTTTTGCAAGTTCAAGTTTAGACTTGGAGCTCACACCTTTAAATTGAAAATTTTAAATTCCCTCACATTTTCTCAGTGTGAAATGTGTGCCCCACTTGCTAAAATTTTGGGATTTCCCAGCGATGATGTCGTAAGGTGGTAACGAAGATCTACCTCACCTCTCTTATGATCGTCGGCTCTTTTTCGGTGGCGGCAAGGTGTGACAGCTTGTCGGCGGTGCTCACCGGCTACTGAACTCCGGCAACGGGTGTAACTCGGCGAATTGGAAGCTCGGGCCTCCAAGTCGTCGACTCGGGAGGTGGAAAATAGGTACGTGGTTGCGACCAGGGATTTTGAGTTCTATTTATAAGGGGTGAAAGAAGAGTCCTACTCTGATTGGATTTCAAATAAGAGTCCTATTCCATTTGTTTTGGATCTTAACAACTTATCTCCAATTGATTTGGGTGTGATGTCAACGTGGAAGAAATCGTATCAGTTTCCTCAGTACCGAGTACTCGCGCACAGGGGAAGACCGCTTAAGGATCTCATCACCGACGCAGTGGTGAGCTCCGGAGACGCCACGTGTCTACCGGGGGCCGGGCCTCCCTTTTCCGCAGAGGCGAGCTCCGGGTGCGCCGCGTGTCTGGCGGACGGGACCTCCCTCTCCCTGAGAGGCAAGCTCCGCGTGCGCCATGTGTCTGGCGGACGGGACCTCCCTCTCCCTCAGCGTCAATCTCCACGTGCGCCACATGTCTGGCGGGCGGGACCTCCCCTTTCTACAGAGGCGAGCTCTGGGGGCGCCACGTGTCAGTGACGTACCTCCCCTCTCCTCGGAGGTAGGCTCTGAGAATGCCTCGTGTCCAGCAGCGCCAGACTTCCTTTCTCCTCAGAGACGAACTCCGAGGTCGACACGTGTCCAGCGGGGCGAACCTCTCGGAGGCGAGCTCCGAGAGCGACACGTGTCCAACAGCGTCGGACCTCCCTTCTCCTCGGAGGTGAGCTCCAGGGACGACACGTGTCCAGCAGTGTCGGACCTCCCGGAGGCGAGCTCTGAGGGTGAAACGTGTCCCGTGGGGTCGGACCTCGCTTCTTCTGCAGGGACTAGCTCCGTAGTCAACACGTGTCCCGCGGGGCTGAGGCTCGCTTCTTCCGCAGAGACTAGCTCCGAAGGCAACACGTGTCCAGCAGGGTCGGGCCTCGCCCCTTCTCCTGAGGCAAGCTCCGAGCCTGCCACGTGGCCAGCAGTGCCAGACCTCACCCCCTCCGCAGGGGTGAGCTCCGAAGATGCCACGTGGCTAGCAGGCCGCGGGAAGTGTCGACAGCGCTTCTCGGTGAATTGGAATTGGCTCTTTTCAGCTATGTTTCTCCCATTTTTATGATTCTTTCCCATTTCTATTTCTTTTATAATGTTTTTCTATATGCAATGCATGAATATGAAATTGAGGGTGTTACACTGAAGTTTCTCATGTCATATTTATAGATGCCGGTGATCAGGAGCACAACACTCATAAGAACTCGTCCACCACCATGTGGGAGTACTCTTAAACCCATTTAGGTGTCGATGGACCATATTGGGAGGAGGTAAAGAAGGAACCTCATGATGAAGATGAATTCAATAGCTCTATGCATGAGGAAGAGGACCCAGAAGAGGTGGAACCATTCAAAGACGACATGGAAGATGATCCACAAGAACGGCATTGGTACGCACCTCAGGAGGAGTTTCACGTGGGATTACACCCCGTGGAGCCTCATGAAGCTATGTGGGAGGAGATGAATTCGAAGAGGAGCAACCCTTTGCTGAGACTGAGAATGAAGGTGATGAATGGGCCAACATTCATTTCAAGAATTCCGGTCCGACGGAATGGAAGGAGGACACATATCCAAGGAGCTCAAAGAATTTCTGGATTGCTGCAGCTTATACCCGGAGTATCTTCTCAAGAAAGTCACTCGTCTTATACATGAAGAGTGGAAGTCTGAGGTAACCATCCTATCTAATGGTAGGGTTGTCACCCGGCACTGCGCACCCACATGGAGAGCTACAAGAGCAGAAGCTATTGATGATGCAGCATGGGATGCACTCACCGGACTGTGCTACGCCTTCCATGAGCAGCTTGAGGACACCACTTTTGAGCTGCACCCGTATCGGAAGAGTGGTACAAGGGAGATCATTGGACCCCATGTAGGAGCTCTTTCCAACCCACAAGCTGCTTACAAGTCTCATAGGTTGCTCGTGGAGTTAGGAAACCGCTACGCAAGCGCACTAGAAGAGATCCGTTACCTCCGCAAGAAGCTGTATTTGCTGGACAAACAAGAGGAGACTCGTGCCAACGCAGGAACAAATGGAGCATCAGTGTCATTCATCCCTACATGGACTGCCGACTCAACATGGCATGCGCCCATGTATGGACCACCCCCGTCACACGGTGGGAACAGCACCGTTTCTCACGATTAAGTTTAGGTTTCCATTGAATAAAGTTGTAATAAGAACGCTTAGACCGCAGTAGCTTGAATAAGAGTGGTGTGCTGAATTTTTGTGATGATTGCTTATGTTTGCATGTTTGGGTGTGAGTTGTGGGACGCTTCGGCGAATGTCCACATCCACACATAGTAGAGAGATGTGAGATGCTTCGGCACTTGTTCACATCCTCATATAGGCTGAAATTAGTAACGGAGTTGCATAGTTCATATACCTTGATGCATATAGTTGGGAAATATTTTCTCTCAAATCTTAATTCTAGCTCCTACAAATATAGTATGTCCGAAAGTAAGCCTTAAAATAAGGGGGGGTAGACTTTCTCGTCAACCTTATCGTCTTGTATTCCCAAGGGATTGACATAATACTTGGAATGGATTGGCTAAGCAAGCACAACGCAGTGATTCAATGTGCTGAGAGGATCGTGCAGTTGATAAGTGAGCACGGTACTCGTATTGAGTTCAAGGCAGCCCAACTGGCAACCGAGAAGGCAGCGCTGAACCATATCGAAGAAGCGACATTGGAAAGCATTCCGGTGGTTCAAGAATATTCAGATGTGTTCCCGGAAGAACTTGTAAGGGCCTAAGTTTCTGGCACATACTCAAAGTGCTCATCAAACCACACACACACACACACTTCATTTGAAGGAATTTGATGAACACATTTGAAGAGCAAGTAACCATCATCAACATGATCATTAGAGAACAAACTCACACAATGCAAAAGTGGCACTTCCCACATGCATCATCTAGGAGATGGGCATATGAAAAACTCCTACACCTTGCTAGGAATGTCCAAGCCAAGTTTCACCCAAATTCAAAACCTTTTTGAGGTCCTTTTGGGTATAGCTAGAAAGAGGGTGGCTTGAACTCAAATTCAAATTCAAACTGTTTTCATCCCATGAATTCAAAAGTGGGAGGCATATTCTTACTCAGCACATTTTTGTGAGCTCACCCCCCCAATTTTCACTCCATTTGGAGTTGATCTTGTCATGAGCTAAGTTTAGCAAATTGAAACTTTATTTGAAATTCCAAAATGAATATGTGCTGAAATTTAGCCAAACCTAACCAAATTTGAATTTTATCCCATGCAAATGGCACAAGGGTAGCTAATTCAAATCCTTGGGGTCAATTGGGTCTCTACTGTTTAGAACAGTGGAGAAAAGTTAATTTCAGGGGTTAAACCCATGGGTGGGACCCACATGTCAGTCTCTATACCAGTTTAACCGACTGAAGCTACCGAGCTCGGGTACTCGCGCGTGCTGCAGCATCCGCCACGGCGAAGGTGCGATCGGGACAGCAGCTTCTTGCCGCCCCGACCTGCTAAACCGCCTCGCGCCCTACTTATCCCCGCGGCCGCCCTGATCGGAGGGAGAACATCACACTTTCTGCTTTCTCGCACCAGAAACACCACCCTTGCTGCCGATCGCTCGGAGCTGATTGGGGAACCGCGATCACCGGCTCTCCACTCTCTCCAAAGGTACGAAAAGGTACTAGGGACATCCCTTCTCCTTCCCCGTTGCTGGAAATCATCTTAACTCGGATGATCTCGACTATACTGCGAGTTCTTTTCAGTGAACTGAGTCCACCGCATCTTGAGCTCCCGTGGACAGCCCAACCGGGAGGTTGTCGCGCCCGAGCTAAGGCGTCCCTCGACGCTTTAGGGGCCGGCGATGCTCACCCCTGAGCCACAGCCCGAGTGCTTGATCGCCGGCGATGAATTTTGAGTTTTCCTTTTTCTCGGTACAGACCAACCTTCGGGTGCGGTTCTGCCGTCGCACTCCAGAAAGGGTTAGGGTGTCTTAATCCATTTCTACACAAACTAGACTTGATGGCGCACAAGTTGCCTTCGCAACCTTTATCTTGAGAACTCCTCTACCCGGCGTGTTTCGAAGCTTGCAGACGGCGGATCCTGCGGGCAGCATCGGGCGCACGGTGAGGCCCACTTTGGGACCCTCCCCAAGCCTTTCCATTGCCACGCCGAGCTTCGTGAGCCACCACTGGTGCTGTAGAGCCACTTCGCCAGTTGTTTGGCAGGCTAGTACGCCGGGACGATGTCACCGGACTCTTCCCGAGCCGCTGCGCCGTCGTGGGCTCAGTTAGAGCCAACGTCAATGAGGGGAAACCCTCCCAACGTGTTCAGCACACAAAATTAGGGGCTAGCAGCGAGTTGGAGCTCGGGAGCTGACCGGACGAGCGAGTTCAGCGACGCTCCCGAGACCCTGGCGGCGCTACCGCGCGGGAGCCGCGAGGTTGAAGACGACCGAGCCGGGCTCGCTGTTCAGTGGGAGGAAACTGGGCGGTCTGATCTTCTGTGGGCACGGATCAACTGTGGTAGCGCGGGAATAAAACCTGTGGCCCGGTGTGCCATCGCTCCAGCGCCCAACACGTGTACCCGTGGACCCACCGGTAGATTTAAACTTTTCCCGATTTTCAGATTCCATTCAAACTTCAAATCCTCATAACTTCGGCTAGGAACATCCAAATTGAGTGAACCGAATTTTGTTGGATTCAGCTCTCTGAGTACTTTCCAGCAAATCAAGTTTCACTTCATGAAAATCTTTATTTCTCCAGAATTAATTCTTCAAATTTTAAACTGTTTAGAATTTTAACTGGAGAACACTTTGGAGGAAAATTCTGAAATTTTGCTGGGATGTTCACCAAAATATCCCTGAGCTACCATAAAATTTCAGATCCATTTGAGCTCATTTGGTCCACCTAATTGGGTGATTAATGAAACTGTTCCAGAGAAAATGGAAAATGTTCAGAAACATTTTTAGAATTCCTCTGAAATTGTTTAGCTCACATCTCTAGCTAGGAACCTTCAAATTAAGTGAGACCAACTCCAAATCTTGTTTTCAGAAAGTTAGTACTTGCTCCATGAAAATTCCTAGAACACCCTATGACCTCTAATTAAGGTCAAGTACATAATTATTTGAGGAGAGCTCAAATGAGCATTGCTGCAAATAAAACTTGGCCAAGTCTCTGTTTAGGTTGTATCCAAACTACAGTAAAAATTTCAGAGTCATTGGGCCTGTCTAGTAAGACTTATAGTCTTTACAAGTTAAATTCATTCAAATGCATTTAATTTGATACATATACTTGTTACCTCATGTAGTCGCTAAGGTTGAGGAGGAACCCGAAGTCTTAGACTTTGTTACTCCGGAAGAGAAGCAAGCCTACGACCAAGAGCAGCAAGGCAAGCTCCAGTTTGCATTAATTTTTTACAAACTTTTATTGTTTGAGAACTTAATTTGAGTACCATTATTCCTTGCACTAGAGTCTTGTGATTAGGATTGAAAACCATGTTAGCTATTGCAATGCTAAGATAGTGTAGGATTCGGTACAACTCGAGTAGTTGGAACTACTCACGAGGATGGGCTAGAGGCACTTGACTCGGGTAGAGATAGCACATGAAACACATGGCAAGAAAATGAGACCGAGCGGAGAGTAAGGGCAGCAGGACGTTGGGGCCTGTGTGCTATAGCTCCGCTTGTGTCGATTGTGGACCGAGCCGTGTGCGGGCCTGTTGAACAAGCTAGAACAGTACCAAAGACCTACCGGCTATACGGGAACCGAGAAAACGATGTAACTCGAGTAGCTGGGTGTTGAGGCATATCTGGTCGTTCGGAGGGTAGGTTGAGAGCTTGATGTATAAATCGGCTGGCGGCACTGAGATGCGCGTGCAGAGACCTCTTGCTCGGGACGATTGGACCGATTCAACATTTGGCTGACGGGTGAAAGGTAGTTGCGTACGACGTCCGTGATGGTTGTTGTAAGCAACATCGAGCACGGGCATACGTGACGGGTTATTCGGGTAACCCTGCAGGTGTAAATCGATTATAATCGTCGTCCCTCTCGGTCAGTGAGTACCACGACGTAGAAAGAACAGGCTAGTTACATATTAAAATGTTTCTGATTGAAAGATGGACTTTGATTGTTAATGATTTGCTGTAGTCTAGAGCTAAGTAAAGTTCCTTTCAACTTTGGGCAAAGTACATGAGAGAAATGTGTTTCTTGTTTGATTGCGGCTCTCTCATGTGCCTTAGCGTAAAGTCTTCACAACCTGCTGCTAAAACTTGAAAGTAATGTTCCACTAATTAGGTGAGTCCTTTGCAACTTATTTTACCTATGTAACCTATCAACCATCATGTCGAAGTTCCACGTATAGCAGAGACCGGTCAGTCTTGCTGAGCCTTTGTGCTCACTGCTTGTGTTTGAAGCTTTTGCAGGGTTCTATGAGGAAGGGAGTCCCGAGGAGGAGACGGAACCCCAGGAGGGGAACCCCGTCGAGTGGGCGTCGTGCACGGCGCCGTGTTAGTGTGTGTGCGTGCTAGTGGGGACACGTTCACGGGCTGAACGTGAAATCGATGCTTAGTCTATGCCCGTGAGTGGGGACTGGACAATTTTGTTGTAAAAATGTTCATAAACTGGTTTATGTAATAAAACTTTGCTTCCGATTTGTACCTTTGATGTGTGTTATCCGGTGTTGTGCAACGCAGCACCCCTCAGCGTGATCCTGGCTTGACAAGATCGATGGGGTCGTGTCAGAACTTCCAGGTATTCCACCTGACCGGGACATTGAATTTGTCATTGATTTAGTACCTGGAACTGCACCTATAGCGAAGAGGCCATATAGGATGCCTGCTAATGAATTAGTGGAGCTCAAGAAGCAAATTCAGGAGCAGCTAGATAAGGGTTTTATATGCCCAAGCTCGTCAACTTGGGGAGCCCTCGTGCTCCTCATGGAAAAAAAGGATGGAACCCAAAAGGATGTGTGTGGACTATAGGTCTCTCAATGAGGTGACGATCAAGAATAAATACCCGATGCCCCATATAGAGGACCTGTTTGACCAAATGATAGGTGCCGGAATTTTCTCCAAGATTGATCTTCGGTCAGGATACTTCCAACTGAATATTAAGCCCTCCGATATACCCAAGACTGCATTTCGAACACGGCATGGTTCGTATGAGTATACCTTTATGTGCTTTGGGTTAATGAATGCACCCGCATACTTTATGTACCTCATGAACAAGGTCTTCGTGGAGTACTTGGACAAGTTCGTCGTGGTTTTCATCGATGATATCATGATGTATTCAAAGAGCGTGAAGAACAAGAAGAATACTTGAGGTTAATATTGCAGAAACTGCGAGAGCATCAATTGTACGCTAAGTTCAGCAAGTGTCAATTTCGGCCAAAAGATATATCGTTCATAGGCCACATCATATCCGAGGGAGGAGTATCGGTTGATCCCGGAAAATTGGGATATGTTCTGAAGTGGAAGCAACCGCAGACTGTGAGAGATATTCGGAATTTCCTTGGGATGGCTGGATACTACCGCCGGTTCATCAAGGATTTCTCTAAAATAGCGAAGCCTATGACTAAATTTCTAATGGAAGGGAAAGCATTTCAGTGGACACCAGCGTGTCAAAGAAGCTTTGAGGAGCTAAAGAAGAGATTAACCACAGCGTCGGTTTTGATATTGCTGGACGTGAGCAAGAGCTTCGATATATATTGTGACGCATCAAGACAAGGGCTTGGATGTGTGCTTATGCAAGGAGGACAAGTGGTAGCCTATGTGAATGTAGCTTAGAGGGGGGTGAATAGGCTTTTTAATGCTTTGTTGAAACCTGAAACACTTAGTAGTCTATCAAATACAGGGAACTCGGACTAGTCCGGTAAAGTGCGGACTAGTCCGTTTTCTAAACAGAGAAAAATCGGACTACTCCGGTACTGGGCGGACTAGTCCGGTATACGTGGACCAGGGAGATCAAGATTGATTAATGTTCACTTCTAATACTTTATGCAACGGAAATTGAACGATAACTTAGATGTATTGTAACAATAATACAATGAATGACAGGAATCAACTTGATTTTATTGTTTGAACGTGAGTTTCAAGGATTGATTAACCACTCTAAAATGATGAACAATTAATAAACAAGAGTGGGAGACAAGTGTTTATCCCGATGTTCGGTTCCACGAAGGCAATCTACGTCCCCGTTGAGGAGTCCACTAAGGATCGGGTCTTCTCCAACCCTACCCTCGTCGAATAGCCACAAAGGCTGATTCTCTTCCACTAATCACAAGGGGCAATGGAATTGTTCAAGGGGCCTTTGATCCCTTGGCGGTGGAGAACGATTTCTACGGAAATTTGAGAGGTTTTGGAGGAGAACTTGCAAATTTACCTTGGAAGCTCTTGAGTGAGGAGAGAGAGAGTTGGCGGAGTTATGAGGATGAAGAAAATTAGGTTTTAGCCGTCCTTAGGGTTATGGAGTCGAAATATCGGACTAGTCCGGACCATATCGGACTAGTCCGTTTTCTGTCCAGAGAGAAAATCAGACTAGTCCGTGGTTGTCCGGACTAGTCCAGATTAACGGACTAAGTGCGGACTAGTCTGCCAGTGTGGACTAGTCCGGGGTGACCACGGACTAGTCCGTGGTCCCTTGTACAGAGGTGTATAAAACACATATATATATATATATATATATATATATATATGTATGTATTCAAGGGTTTCTATTGGGAAATAAGGTACAAAGGCACATAGGTATTCTTGATGAATATGATCAATGAACATACAACAATCAAGCTATGACCATAATTCATCAAGATCAAATAATTAACATAGTTTTTAAGAGAAAAATATAGAGAGATGATTTTTTAATATCATTAACATGATTTTGAGGATGGCATATAGATATGCAAGTTTCCAAGCCACGTTTCGAGCATCAATGATATTTAGTTCATTTCGGAGCTCACAAAAGCGTTTTTCATCAAGTGGCTTGGTAAAGATATCGGCTAGTTGTTTTTCAGTGTTGACATGGGAAATGGCTATGTCTCCCTTCATTGAGTGATCTCTCAAAAAATGATGCCGGATATCTATACGTTTGGTTCTGGAGTGCTCAGCAGGGTTATGAGCAATTTTGATCGCATTCTCATTATCACAGAGTTGTGGAATACAGATCATATTGTAACCGTAATCCCTTAGAGTTTGTTGCATCCAAAGGAGTTGTGCACAACAACTCCCGGCTGCAACATACTCCGCTTCGGCGGTGGATAAAGCAATTGAATTTTGTTTCTTGGAGGACCAAGAAACTAGGGATCTACCTAGTAATTGGCAAGTACCAGAAGTACTTTTTCTATCTACCTTACATCCAGCATAATGTGCATCGCAGTATCCAATGAGATTGAATTTTGAACCTTTGGGATACCAAAGGCCTAGGTTGGGTGTATGAACTAAATATCTCAATATCCTTTTAACGGCTGTCAAATGACACTCCTTAGGATTGGATTGAAACCTTGCACATAGACATACACTCAACATGATATCAGGCCTAGATGCACATAGATATAGTAGGGAGCCAATCATGGAACGATATACCTTTTGATCCACATTAGGTTCGTCTTCATTTAGGTCCAAGTGTCCATTTGTCGCCATGGGAGTCTTTATGGGCTTTGCTTTATCCATTCCAAACTTCCTGAGAATGTTTTGAGTGTACTTTGTTTGGCTTATGAACGTCCTGTCCTTTTGTTGCTTCACTTGGAATCCCAAGAAGTACCTAAGATCTCCCATCATGGATATCTCAAATCTATCCGTCATAATCTTGCTAAATTCTTGACAAAAGGATTTGTTAGTTGAACCAAATATTATATCGTCAACATAGATTTGGCAAATGAAGAGGTCATCATCAAAGTGTTTAGAGAACAAGGTGTAATCAGATTTTCTGATCTTGAAGTCATTTTCAATTAAAAAATCTCTAAGGCACTCATACCAAACTCTAGGATCTTGTTTGAGGCCATAGAGAGCCTTACGCAGTTTGAACACGTAGTAGGGGTGCTCTTGATCTTCAAAACCAGGTGGTTGCTCCACGTACACCTCCTCCTTGATCGGTCCGTTGAGAAAGGCGCTTTTCACGTCCATTTCATAAATCTTGAAACAATGGTGAGTAGCATATGCAAGTAATATACGAATCGACTCAAGCCTAGCTACGGGAGCAAAAGTCTCATCGAAATCCAAACATTCGACTTGTGAGTACCCTTTTGCCACAAGTCGTGCCTTGTTCCTTGTTACTACTCCATGTTCGTCTTGCTTGTTGCAAAAGACCCATTTAGTGTCGATGACATTGGACTTGGGTCTCTCAACAAGCTCCCACACTTCGTTCCTTTTGAAGTTGTTCAGTTCTTCTTGCATCGCCATCACCCAGTCCGGATCTTTTAATGCATCCTCGACCCTGTATGGTTCCAAAGAAGATACAAAAGAATAGTGTTAACAAAAATTGGCTATGCGAGATCGAGTTACTACTCCATTTTGGATGTCACCGATTATGTTGTCAATGGGGTGATCTCTTTGGATGCTTTGGTGCACTCTTGGATGTGGCACTTGTGGTCTTGAATCTTCATTATCATTTTCTTCTCCCCCTGGATAGTTGCCCTCATTGATGTTTTGGCCTTCTTGATTTTCTTGAGGTTGATCTTGTATGGAAGTTCCCCCTTGATCATTTTCCTCCATCTGTGGTTCATTTTCTTCATTCGCATTTGAAGGTGGCACTTGTGGTCGAACATCGCCCAAAACCAATCTTCTCAATGCTTGACATGGAGCTTCTTCTCGATCTAGCACACACTGATCAACTTGCTCTTCTTGAGAGCCGTTAGTTTCATCGAACACTACGTCACGTGCTACTTCAACAAGTCCGGAGGTTTTGTTGAAGACACGATAAGCGTAGGAGTTCGAGTCATAGCCAAATAAGAAACCTTCATCGGACTTCGAGGCAAACTTCGAGGCCCTTGGCTTCTTATTTAAAATATAGCATTTTGAACTAAAGACTCGAAAGTATGAAATATTTGGTTTGTGACCCGTGAGTAGTTCATAAGAGGTTTTCTTGAGCAGCCGATGAAGATATAGTCGGTTTATGGCGTGACAAGCGGTGTTAACCGCTTCAGCCCAAATCCGGTCCGAAGTCTTGTATTCATTGAGCATTGTCCTCGACATCTCAATGAGAGTTCTGTTCTTCCTTTCGGCTACTCCGTTTTGTTGAGGAGTGTATGGTGCTGAAAATTCATGCTTTATCCCTTCTTCGTCTAGATACTCCTCGACTTGGGTGTTCTTGAATTATGTTCAATTGTCACTTCGTATGCTCTTGATCTTCAATGAGAATTCATTTTGGGCATGCTTGATGAACTTCTTGAGAGTTCCTTCAGTTTCTGTCGTATCATGCAAAAAGAAAACCCACGTGAAGCGTGAAAAGACATCAACAATGACTAGACCGTATTTATTACCTCCGATGCTTATGTAGGCAATTGGACCAAATAGATCCATGTGAAGGAGCTCAAGCGGTCTTGTTGTGGTCATGACATTCTTCGCAGGATGGGGTGCTCCTACTTGTTTTCCTGCTTGACATGTTCTACACGGCCTGTCTTTCTCAAAAACAACATCCTTTAAACCTCGGATGTGATCGCCTTTGAGGAGTTTTTGAAGATTCCTCATACCAACATGTGCTAGCCGTCTATGCCACAGCCAACCCATATTGGTCTTTGCAATGAAGCATGTGTCAAGTTCAGCTTTATCTTTGTTGAAGTCAACTAGATAAAGTTTTCCCTTCAACACACCCTTGAATGCAATTGAGTTATCACTCCTTCTAAACACAGTCACACCCTGATTAGTGAATAAGCAATTACAACACTTGTCGCATAATTGAGATATGGACAACCGATTATAATCTATGGAGTCAACATGTAAAACATGAGAGATTGTTTGTTGTGATGAAATTGCAATTTTACCGGTACCAAGCACTTTTCCTTGACTATTATCACCAAAATAAATGCCTTCGCTTGGATTTTCATTTTCTTCATATTCCATGAACATTCTTCTTTCTCCGGTCATGTGATTGGTGCATCCACTATCTAGCACCCATTTTGCTCTGCCGGATGAATAAATCTGCAAAAAAAATTATGCCTTGGTCTTAGGTACCCAAGCTTGCTTGTGTCCTTTGAGGTTAGTCACAAGTGATTTGGGCACCCACACATGAGACTTGGTATTCCCATGGCGTGGCCCAAAATATTTAGCATAAACTCTTCCAAGATTACTTTTCGTAAGTACATATGAAGCATCAAAGGTTCTAAATAGAAGTTGTTGTTCATATGTGTTCACATTGTTAAATTTATCAACATTACTGAGCTTTGTAGTTTGAGAAGAGTTTCCCTTGACAAAGGCAATGGAACCCTTGTTATTCTTGTGGTTTCTAGCATTGTGCTTTTCACCATTAGAATATCCAATGCCATATTTGACATTAGGAGGTCTTGTGACCGAGTATGCACTGCGTGCATATTTGATCTTCTCCTTGTCAAATATGCCACTTTTAGAAGATTGCTTGTCATTTGTCAAGTTTGGCTTTTTCTTCATTTTAGTGTCATTTTTGGCACAAGTACAAGTAATGCTAGTTTCAGACTTTGTGTGTTGAGAATGTGAGCTAGACGTTGATGAAGAACCACTTTGCTTGAGTGACTAAACTTGTCCCTCAAGGATCTTGTTAACTTTGGTTAAGTTAGCAAGTTCATCCTTGATGGTGGTGTTTGAGTCTTTTAACTTCAAGCAAGCTTCCTTGCTTGAAGCTAATTCAAGCTCTAGTGTTTTATTTTGTTCCTTTTCAAATTCAAGAAGCTTTTCAATCTCAAGATATTCCTCCTTTGGGAGATAATCATATCTTCTTGACGATTGACTAGCTTCTCCATATCAACAAGCTTATCAAGAAGAAATTTCATTTTAGCAGTTGTCTTTTTGTCTAAACCCCTAAACATATATTCATCTTCATCACTGCTATCAACCTCACTAGAGTTATCAGTATCACTAGTAAAAGAATACGAGAAGGAAGATTTAGTCGGTACCTTTCATTTACCTTCATTTGCCATTAGACAGGTGTTGTCGGTGTCCTTCCATGCACCCATGGTTGGGAAGAGAGTGGATCTCTTTGTAGTCTTCTTTATGGCTATGGTGGCCATCTCTTCTTTTTCTTCGCATGAAGATTCATCATTGGAGTCCCACTCCTTCCATAGATGTGCTTGGCCATATTGCTTCTTCTTCTTGAACATTTTCTTTGGTTGAGACTTGTTATCCTTTGTCTTCTTCTTGTTTTCATCATGTGCACAATCTACTATGAAGTGATAGTATCCTCCGCGGTTAAAGCATGCCCATCTCATCTTGGGTCTTTGTTTGTCCATTTGTCTTCCTTCATTTGAGCTGTTGCCCTTTCTTCTTCTCATCATTTTCTTGAACTTCTTCATGAACAAGATCGTGTCTTCTTCATCGATATCACTAGCTTCTCGAGCTTCCTTTGATACGGGTTTACAAGTTGACTTCAAGGTGACTCCTTTCTTCTTTGCTGAGGTGAGATCGGAAATTTCCTTAACATGATTGGCTTGCTTCTCCATCATCTCAAAGTTGATGATCTTGCCAAGAACTTCGTCTGGGGTCATTTTCCGATACCCGGGGCTTTCTCTGATCATTGAGCAAAGAGTTACATTGCGAGGCATGAATGCTCTAAGAATCAGCTTCACAACCTCATGATCATTCCACCTCTTGCTGCCATAGGCTCGGACTTTGTTGATAAGATTCTTCAGTCGATTGTACATATCTTGTGGTGATTCATCTTCTTCTATCACGAATCTTCCTAATTCACCTTCAATCATTTCTATCTTGGCTTCGCGTACATGACGATCACCTTCATGTGTAGTTTGTAGTGTGTCCCATATCTCCTTGGCAATTTTGAGCCCATCCATCTTGGTGAACTCGTCTCGGCTCAGTGATGACGTGATCACAGCTGCAGCTTGAGCATTTCGATGAATGCTTGTTCTTGGTTTGGGGTCAGCTCTTCATCATCATCCATGATATCTATCCATGTCACACTATATGCCACAAACTCGGATTAAGAGATATGAGATGCATTTTCATATTTTGTCTCCACATTAAATAGTCATTTCCATCAAAGTAAGGTGCT
This sequence comes from Neostapfia colusana, assembly GCA_030760725.1. Taxonomy (NCBI): domain Eukaryota; kingdom Viridiplantae; phylum Streptophyta; class Magnoliopsida; order Poales; family Poaceae; genus Neostapfia; species Neostapfia colusana. Next base: position 91,951,973 of record JASWHV010000007.1, on the reverse strand, counting down.
TTCCCTAGGGGAATGGATAAGTAATGATTATTGTGAGAATTCAAACGCTAATAATCAAAAGAATATCGAGAGTAGTCTATGTGACTACCCTCTTTCTTCTTCTTTTCATCATCGGTGTTCTTCTTCCCTTTTGGAGAGATTGCCTTCTTCCATAGAAGAGCCTTGAGTTGGAGCACCTCCTCATCATCGTCCTCACTATCTTGAATGGCGTCGAGTAGCTTCTTTAGCTTTTGAGTCCTTTCATCATTACTCTTTTCGTTGTCGATCTTCTTGTGTACATCCTTGACGTCCATATTGTCTCTTCGAGCGATGAGTCTCTTTTGAAGAGTTTGGCTCTGATACCAATTGTATGTAGCCTAGAGGGAGGGTGAACAGGCTTTCCGATGCTTTGTTAAAACCTGAAACACTTAGTAGTCTATCAAATACATGGAAATCGGACTAGTCCGGTAGAGTGCGAACTAGTCCATTTTCTAAATAGAGAAAAATCGGACTAGTCCGGTACTGGGCGGACTAGTCCGGTATACATGGACCAGGGAGATCAAGATTGATCAATGTTCACTTCTAATACTTTATGCAGCGGAAATTTAACGATAACTTGATGTATTGTAACAATAATACAATGAATGACTAGAATCAACTTGATTTTAATGTTTGAACATGAATTTCAAAGGATTGATTAAACACTCTAAAATGATGAACAATTAATAAACAAGAGTGGGAGACAAGTGTTTATCCTGAGGTTCGATTCCACGAAGGCAATCTACGTCCCCGTTGAGAAGTCCACTAAGGACTGGGTTTCTCCAACCCTACCCTCGTCGAATTGCCACAAAGATCGATTCTCTTCCACTAATCACAAGGGGCAATGGAATTGTTCAAGTGGCCTTCTCAGAAGTTGAGGGCTCCCCAAGAATTACAACGAATGAATGAACACGACTCATCACACTCAACAGATGAACAATTAACAATAAAAAGTGTGTGAGAGATCAAACCCAAGAGCTCAAGATGGTGTAGAACTAGTCTCTCCTTTGATCAATTGCCAATCCACAAGAATTGATCCTTCTTGGGTTAGAATGTATGGAGAGAGGTGAATTTGGGGCTCTTGGGAGGTGTGACGGCGCAGAGGAGTCAAAAGTTGTGTTGGTATGGCCGTACACCTCTTTTTATAGTTGGGTTTCCAAAGGGTAAGTTAGGGTTTGCGATGTCCGGACTAGTCCGTGGTTGACTCCGGACTAGTCCGGTGTGCGGTGTTTAGAAAACCCTAAGTGTCGTGAGATATCGGACTAGTCCGTGATATTGCGGACTAGTACGTTTTCTGTCCAGAGATAAAATCGGACTTGTCCAGATGATATTGGACTAGTTCGTTTTCTTGTCAGAAAGAAAATTGGACTAGTCAGGCTGATATCGGACTAGTCTGGCCGTGTGAAAATTGTGCAGTAAGTTTGATTTCTTTCTCTTGAGCTCTTGGGGTGTGTTTCTCCAACACACTCTATACTAAGTGATCTATTCTTTTCAGTTCTTGAGCTCTTATCACTTTGGATCCTCCTTCTCCTTTCTTTTTGCTCTTTTCTTCTTAATTTCTTTGAGAACCTGCGCTCATTCTCAACAATTTTGTTAGGGTCTCATTTGTTTGTCATAAATCAACCAAAACTTACAAGGGGTGCCTAGATGCACTTTCACTATGCATCGAGACAACTAAAGAAACATGAGCTGAATTACCCCACACATGACTTGGAAATTGCAGCCGTGGTACATGCCTTGAAGATTTGGAGGCATTATATCCTTGGCCACCGATGTGAGATCTTTACGGATCACAAAAGCCTCAAGTATATATTCACGCAAACGGATCTGAATTTGAGGCAACGTCGATGGTTTGAACTCATCAAGGAATATGATGTTGGAATCAGCTATTACCCCGGAAAGGTCAATGTAGTAGCTGATGCGTTGAGCCGAAAAGGAGCATGTCACCAACTCACGGTTCGGCAGCTGCCACCTGAGCTGCGCAAGGAGTTCAAACGGTTACATCTCGGGTTCCTGAACGAGATGGAGGTGATAGAACTGAACTCCTCGCTGGAACAAGAGATACGAGATGGCCAAGCAACGGATGAGGAAATCAAGGAAATCAAGGAAAGAATCCGATGAGGCATAGAAAAGGATTTTAAGGAAGACGAGAAAGGCAGGCTTTGGTTTGGGAAAAGGATTTGTGTGCCTAACGTGTAGCACATCTGCGACATGATATTAAAGGAGGCACCTGACTCACCTTATTCCATACATCCCGGCTGTACAAAGATGTACAAGGACCTTAAAACTTGCTATTGGTGGGATGATATGAAAAGGGACATAGCTAAATATGTTGCCTTATGCGACACGTGCCAACAAGTGAAGGCCGAACATGAAAGACCCGCTGGATTGTTACAGCCATTTAAAGTACCCGAGTGGAAGTGGGAAGACATCAGCGTGGATTTCATTGTCGGATTGCCACGTACTCAGTCAGGTTACGACTCTATTGGGTTATTGTGGACTGGTTGACGAAAACAGCCCATTTCCATCCAGTTAGAACCAAGTACAGCATCGCACAACTAGCCGAGCTGTATATGGAGCAAATCGTGTGTCGCCATGGAGTTCCGAAGAGGATAGTTTCAGATCAGGGTTCTCAATTTACCTCTAGGTTCTGGAAGAAGCTGCATGACGCCATGGGTACATGACTGAATTTCAGCTGCGCTTATCACCCGCAAACCGACGGGCAAACTGAGAGGACAAATCAGATTTTGGAAGACATGTTGAGAGCGTGCGCCTTGAAACATGGGCGTAGTTGGGATAGAAGCTTGCCGTATGCTGAATTCTCATACAACAACAGCTACCAAGCCAGCTTGAAGATGTCACCTTTCGAAGCATTGTATGGTAGACGGTGTAGAACACCGCTGTTCTTGAATGAGACCGGAGAAAGCCAAGTGTTTGGACCCAAAGTGCTGCAGGACGCCAAAAAGCAAGTCCAAACAATACGTGAAAACTTGAAGGCCGCTCAGTCACGACAAAAGGGTTATGCGGACAATAGACGAAAAAGATTGACCTTCAAAGTGAGACTTCGTGTATTTTAAGGTATCGCCTATCCGAGGCCAATGATGGTTCAACGTCAAAGGCAAGTTAGCACCTCGCTACATCTGGCCATTCAAGATCTTAGGCAAGCTAGGAGAAGTAGCCTATCAACTAGAGCTGCCAACTGTAACACCCTCAAAATTCATTCCCATGCATTGCACACATTTTTCTTGTAGAGAAGCATTATTAAAGAAGTAGAAATGGAGAAATAACTATAGAAATGGAGAAAGAATTATAGAAATGGTGAAAGAACCATAGAAATGGAGAAAAAACCATAGAAATGGAGGAAGGAACCATAGAAATGGAGAAGGGCATATAGAAATGGAGAACGGGGCGTAGAAATGGAGAAAGGCAATGTAGAAATGGAGAGTGGGACATAGAAATGGAGAGGGGAATGTAGAAATGGAGAGTGGGATATAGAAATGGAGAGGGGAATGTAGAAATGTAGTAAGTGACATAGAAATGGTGGGGAATGGGAAAGATAGCTGAAATGAGCCAATTCCAATTTCCCCAAAATTCTCCCCAAATCTCCAAATTCCCCAATTCCCCCAAAAAGGGGAATTTTCCACACATTTGGGGAATTTCTCCCCCATTGCTGCCGCACCAAATCAATTGGGGAAAAGTTTGTTAGGATTTAGCTCCAATTAGAGTAGGATTGTCCCCCTCCCCTGCCTTATAAATAGAACCCAAACCCCCCCGTTGGCCGCAGCCCCCCTCTCCCACCTCCCAAGTCGGCGAATTGGAGGCCCTAGCCCCTCCGAGTTGGACACCTCCTCCTCGCAGGAGTTCAGTCGCCGGTGAGCCCTGCCGTTGAGCCCCGCCGTCGAGCCCCGCCATCGAGGCCCGCCGTCGAGCCCCGTCACGCCTCGCCGTCACCGGAAAAGAGCCGACGATCTGTCCTGCCCTAATCTTTCATAGAAAAATTCCCCGCTGCTGCCATTGCTAGGAGGAAGGCCCTGCCACCAAAGGGAAGTGAGGTAGGTCTTTTTTACCCATCTTATGACGTAGTCGCTGTTTCTATGCATCCGTTTTGTTCGCCAACTTCGAACAGAAACTTTTACGTGTGGACAGATCATGTTCTGATCGGTTTTTGACGGTGGAATTGATCTAGATCTTTAGTCAAGATCATCACCACGTCCACACATGATACCTACACCCTTGTTCATCATAAAACACCATGAAAGCCCATTAAAACATGCAAGAACACGTACAAACTGGTTTAATAAAACAGCACCATAGGATTTGCATTCATCTAACCCATTGCATCTTGAGTAAATTTTTGCATGATGTTTGATTGCTGTAAATTTTGTATGTGCGTGGTTGTGAGTAGGAGGACAAGATCAAGAGGCCATCTACGAGGATATACAGAACCAAGACTTCGAGACGCTCGGACAACAAGAACCACGGGAGCAAGGCAAGTGCCCCTTGACCATATTGATCCCATGTTTCGAAACTCTTTTGTTTGCGAAAACTCGTATGCTTGAGTCAACTTGATGGGACACCCTTTCAAAGGAGTTTACTAGTTTTGTTAACCATCCTTGTCGCCGGGAAATTTTATGAGTCGGGTATGATCGTTTTTCCTTTTTGCTTCGCTTAGTCTACGGGATATGGGAAGCTGAAATAAAACATGTCTAGCTACTGCACTCATATGAATATTGATGATGAGAACTTGATGATGTTAATGAGCATGGAATCGGGGAGATCTAGGCAAGCTTGGTTCGTGGATGTTGCTGAATTAGATGGTGGTTTACTTGCCGTAGATCTAAGGACCGGTTCATGCAAGAATATGCCAGGAAAACGGTGCCACCACAAGGCCAAGTACGGGTGCGACTTTGCTGATTAATTAGGTGTGTTGCTAGCTTGTTATGGACCGTGGATGGCGTGGGGAATGGGAGTCGAGAGAGAACTGCCCTTGGAACTGCATGGCACAAGAGGGGGCCCGTGGGTGGGAGAATGGTGATTCGAACCAGCCGGTGAAACCTTAGTGAGTCCATACATCTAGTAGCCCCTTTTTAAAGGCTATTTTGTGATCTCTTGGCCATAAACCGTCGGTTGTGTACTGGTATAATGGAGGTTCTGCAGTCACCGACGGGTAACGAAATCACAAACTTTTGGGTAAAGTGGTGCCACCTCTGCAGAGTAAAACTATCATGATAGCCATGCTTTCGGTCACAAGCACCTGGCCAACTTCCATGATTAGAGGGAAAACTTGGGATGGTTATTCGGTATGGTTATGTTAGGGATTGGTTTTGGGACTGTTTTGAGTCATGACAATGAGTTTGGTTTCGGTTATATGAATATGAGATGGATATGAATATTTATGAGCATAAGATGAACTTGAGAAAGATTAATGGTTGGTTGAAGCATGATAAATGGTGAATTATGATGAGAGAATGTCGCTGATTTACTTGGATATATTGGGCTTTAACTCACCTAGAAATAGTTGCTGTTTTTTTCATGTTTGTGAAATAAAATTTGCTTGCTGCAATGAGCCTTTTTATTTCCTACCTTGTTGAAAGCTACATGTCATACTTTTCCCGCACTTGCTGAGTACGACATGTACTCACCCTTGTATTATCACATAAACATCTGCAACAGGAGGAGAGTACTTCGAGGACCATGTGGAGTACTAGGCGTGCGAACTACCGTCAACAGGCCTGTAGAGTTGAAGATGGAGCCTTCTGCTATTTAGTTATTTCCGCTGTCGTTTAGAGACTTCCGCTGCAGGAATAAGTTAGAGATTCATGAGTGAGACAATGAGTTGATGTAATAAAGTACTTAAACACTATTTATTCATGGTTATATTCTGAATTCAGTTTGTGGATTACATGCGTATGTGTGATGAACATCCTGGGCACACATATGCATTAACTTGGTTCTGTTTTCGGAACCGGGTGTCACAGATTGGTATCAGAGCCACGTTGACCGTAGGAAACAAGCCTAGGTAGAATGGACATTCTAGAACATATAGGCACACCCCTCTAAACTGTTATTTTCGAAAATTGCTTGCTGGTGCACTTTTCTTGTCGATTCCCGCAAAGTGCTATTTTCAGCCCCTCTGTTCTCTTCTTTTGTACAGCAACGCCTTTGCTTTCTTCCTCCATAGTTTCTGAAGTTTTGGGGGTTATTTCCTCCTTCTCTAAAGTTTCTCATGTCCTAATTATAGATGCCGGTGATTAGGAGCACAACACGCATAAGGACTCGTCCACCACCACGTGGGAGTGCACTTAACCCCATTGAGGTGTTCGATGGACCATATTGGGAGGAGGTGAAGATGGAACCTCAGGATGAAGATGAAGTCAATAGCTCTATGCATGAGGAAGAGGATCAGGAAGAGGTGGAACCATTCGAAGACGACATGGAGGATGATCCACAAGAACGGCATTGGTACGCACCTCAGGAGGAGTTTCACGCGGGCTTACACCCCGTGGAGCCTCATGAAGCTACGATGGGAGGAGATGAACCCGAGGAGGAGCCACCCCTTGCTGAGACCAATAATGAAGGTGATGAATGGGCCAACCATTCAGTCAAGAATTTCGTTCCGACAGAATGGAAGGAGGACACATATCTAATGAGCTCAAGGAATTTCTGGATTGCTGTACCCGGAGTATCTCCTTAAGAAAGTCCCTCATTTCAGACATGAAGAGTGGAAGGCTGATGTAACCATCCTATCTAACGGTAGGGTCGTCACTCGGCACTCCACACCCACATGGAGAGTTACAAGGGCAGAAGCTATCGATGATGCTGCATGGGAAGCACTCACCGGACTGTGCTACGCCTTCCGTGGACAGCTTGAGGACACAACTTTTGAGCTGCACCCGTATCGGAAGAGTGGTACAAGGGAGATCATTGGACCCCATTTAACAGCTTTTCCAACCCACAAGCTGCTGACAAGTCTCAGAGGTTGCTCAGGGAGTTAGGAAACCACTACGCAAGCGCACAAGAAGAGATCCATTACCTCCGCAAGAAGCTGTATTTGCTGGAGAAACAAGAGGAGACTCGTGCCAACGCGGGAGCGAATAGAGCACCAGTGCCATCTAACCCTACATGGACTGCCGACTCACCATGGCGTGCGCCCATGTATGGACCACCTCCGTCACACGGCGAGAACAGCACCGGTACACATGATTAAGTTTAGGATTCCCATTAAATAAGCTGTAATAGGAACATTTAGATCTTAGTGGCTTGAATAAGAGTGGTGTGTTGAACATTTGTGATGATTGCTTTGTTCATGTGCTGATGTGAGTTGTGGGACGCTTCGACGAATGTCCACATCCACACATAGTGGAGAGATGTGAGATGCTTCGGCACTTGTTCACATCCTCATATAGGCTGAAATTAATAAAAGGAGATATTTAGTTCAAACACCTTGATGCATATAGTTGGGGGAAATCAATCTAAACTTCTATTTTCTATTCTACTCTACTCTCTCTCACAGATGGTGAGGGAAAACGCCAGCCGTTAAAGGAGGAACGTGTGACACCCACTGTCGAAGTGTGTAGCCGACACTTCCCCTGGGCCTGCTCTGGGCAGCCCGCGGAGGTTCTATTTCGGAGGGGCTAGTCACTCGCAGAGAGCTTACGCGTTAGGGACGATGGAGGGAGAAGCTTTACACAGAGATTTTTACGTGGTTCAGGCCGCCGGAGCATAACACCCTACGTCCACGGTGACCAGAGATGCTCGTTGTATTGCTTAACGCTTAGAACCGGAGTTTTGAGCTTGAGGATGAGTTGGGATCTCGGATGCTGGAGCGTAAGTGTGCAAAGGGTCGAACCCTTGCTAACGTTGCCTACCCTAGCCTTTCATAGTCCAAGGCTCGGGTGGCTTACAAGGTGGGCCCGGGACCCGACAGGTGATCCCAGGGAGATTGCCTGCCATCTACCATATTCGCAGTTACGCCTGCAGTTGTCTCTGGCGAGGGCTTCTAAGTCTTCGTTCTGCCGCCCTGCCCATGCCGCAAGCTAGTCCTAGTGGTTGATGATGGCAGGGGCGGCAAGGGATGTCTTGTCGCTGTGTTTATTGGCGTACAACCTCTGACGCGGCGTCCTAGTCTTCACTGCGATGTGATTGGGCGCAACGGCACCTAACAGAGGCGTGCTCCATGTCTCCACGCCTGGGAAGGTGCGGGTCTTCAATACCTTGTACGGGCAAGGTATGGCGCGTCTTTACTCTTGCTGCCTACCACGTGGGGGCGGGCAGCACTGCTCTTCTGGCCACATGGCGGGCCCGGACCTCTCCTCTGAGGACAGGGAGGTCCAGCCCCGCTGGACACGTGGAGCCTTCGGAGCTCTCCCCGCAGAGGGGGGAGGTCCAGCTCTGCTGGCCACGTGGCGGGCCCGGAGCTCTCATTTGAGGAGAGGGAGGTCCAGCCCTGCTGGACACGTGGAGCCTTCGGAGCTCTCCCCGCTTAGGGGGGAGGTCCGGCTCTTCTGGCAACGTGGTGGGCCCGGAGCTCTCTTGTGAGGAGAGGGAGGTCCGGCCCCACTGGACACGTGGAGCCTTCGGAGCTCTCCCCGCGGAGGGGGGAGGTCCAGCTCTGTTGGCCATATGGCGGGCCTGGAGCTTTCCTCTGAGCCGAGGGACGTCCGGCCCCGCTGGACACGTGGCGCCTTCGGAGCTCTACCTGCGGAGAAAGGCGAGGTCCTTAGGCAGTTTTCCCTGTGCGCGGGGGTACCCCATATTGAGGGTATAGACAGAGGCCCCCGGGCCCATCTCGGGGGACATAACGAGCCTAAGGTGGTGCCCCCGTCTCTTCCACTCCGCGCACCTTCTCGAAGACCCGCATTGACCGTTGATGGGGCACGATCAGTCGCGGGATCGTGGGAGCGTGTGCCCCATTTGATGGCTGCTTTTACTGTGGCGGTTCCCAAGGCTGCCACTTCCGCACGTCGCAGCGCCTTTTTCAGAACCGCCGAAGCGTCCTGCCGGCTCATCTTCTTGAGAGACTGACTTCTTGGCCCACCGCTTCAGCTGGACGGCTTGGGTCCACTTGTCATCGACGCTCGGTCTTGGAGCTGAAGCGGTTGTCCAAGCAGCGTATTCAAAGAGTTTCAAATCGCTTTGAATCGCGCCTGGGAAGTTTAAAAGGGGATCTTACCCGCATCGCAGCTTCCCTTCGCACTTCCCTGCGCTAGCATCTTCCTTGTTTCCTTGAGCTCTTGGGCCCTTGTCTTCCTTGTTCTTGAGTTTCCATCTGCCATGACTTCCAACTTGCCTCTGGAGAAAAAGCGCGCCCGCTCTCCTTCGGCGGCGTCGTTCGCACAAAGTCAGGGAACCAGGGCACCCGCGCGTCCTTCTCCTGGAGATGGCAACTCGTCTGGTGGCGACTCCAAGAGGTCTTGGGCTTCCCATTCCGACGGGACTCCGCTCGAGCGGCGGTGGCCCAAGGGTCCCCGGGCGTCACGCCCTCCGTCCTCAGGCGGTGGAGCTTCGAGGGGGAGCGCTGGTGCGACGATGCCCGGAGGCGAGTCTAGAGCTCAGGCGCCCCGGGCCTCAGGAGCTGGCTCGACACCTAGGGGGGCTTCAGAAGCGTCCCCTGCTTCGCCTGTCCTGGTGACTGCAGGGCAGCCGTCGGTGGCGACGGCGGGCTCTAGTGGACCTACCCCGGCCCGGAAGCCGGGGTTCAGAGCCCGTTGGAGCGCTCGTGTCCCTCGGTAAGTGTCACCCTTACCGGGTTCCAGAGTCTTCATTCTTTTCTTCTTTCCATAACCCGAGAGCCTCCCATGTTTGCAGGAACTCATCAAGCACCGGTAACATTTCCGTTTCCCGGCCATCCCCGACTGACGGGGAATCTGCGCCACAGAGCCCAGAAGCTGAAGCGGCATCGGCGGCTCCCAAACCGGCGCTGGCTCCTCCTGCGCCGGTTGGTCCGGCTCCTGCGGTAGCGGCGATGACACCCGCTCATCTTCCTTCGCCAGCTCGGGAGCCAGCAGTTCCTAAAGGTTCGGTGGGACCAGCTGGTGGCGTCCCACCCCTAGTGTTGAAGCGGGAGAAACAGCCACGGGCCCTACGGCGGGCAGCGAACCGGTGTGCGTCGGGAGCGGCCCCGCCCTAGTACCGGCTTTTCCTGATTAGCGCCTCATCCCGGTCGCCGAAGTGCCAGCTCCTCCTGATGACGACGTGATGGAGGAAGTCGGCGGCGCGGCTTCAGCCTCTGCCGCCCCGCTGCCCCTGGCGGACGCCTTTGAGCTTGCCCGGACGAGCGTCCGGCAGGTTCTGGCCACGCTCGGTCGCGAGCGGGAGGAGCAGGCAGGAGAGAGGGATCGCCTCCTCAGCTGGGGGCGCCTCTTGAAGGAGCGGACCGAGGAGGTCAGGGCGGAGCTTGGCTCGAGGCGGACGTCGCTCATGTCATGGAGGCGCTCCTTGATCATCAGAAGAAGGTCGTCGACCGCCTGGACTCCGAGACTCGGCGGCTCCACCAGGACACCTGCGAGGCACATGCTCGGGTCGAGGCGAACTTCTCTGCTTTGGAGGAGGTGCGGCTGAAGCTAGCGTGCCGCGAGCGCGTCCTCACGGACCGGGAGCACGCTGTGGCGGCTGAGGCGAGGAAGGCCACCGCGCGGCTGGCAGCTGGCGAGGGCGACCTGAGGGCCCGAGCTAAGGAGCTGGAGACCGGGGAGGCAGATCTGGTCGCAAGGGAGGAGCAGGTCTCCCGGGAGCGCTAGGTGGTGCTGGATCGGGAGCTGGCAGCCGACCTCCGGGCTTCGAAGTTGGAGCGGCTCGCCCAGGGTCTCCAGCTTCGGGAAGGCTCTCTGGCGGCCAAGGAGAAGAAATTCTCCGAGGAAGGTCTTGACGCCTTGCTGGCAGTCCGCTGTGAGATGGAGGAGCTCCAGGCCTCGCGGTCCGCCGAGGCCCGAGCGCTCCGGAGCATTGTCGACCAGGCAGGGTCCGCCCTGGTCCCACTTGGCTTCAGCCCGGTGTGGGCGGAAGCTCTGGCGCAGAAGGTGTCACACCCGGTTTCTCCGAAGAACAACCGAGTGACTATCACATGTATGCCAGGATCATTTTCTCATATATGTGATGACAAATAGTGAAGCATCATTTATTACAAGCCAGGTGTCGAATATAAATAAGTCTTACATAGCATATGTCTCGATGGAAAATAATATGTTCATAACAAGTAAATAAAATAGCAGCGGAATATTATTCTTGTGGGCTCCGTCACAGGCGTTGCCCGGGGGACTCCATGAACCTAGAATCCTTCTTTGGGTCCGAAGTCTTGGTCATTAAACACCACTTCATTATCCTGACCTGAGCAGCAATATAAACCAACAAATATGCAAGGTTGAGTACCGATGGTACTCAGCAAGTGTGGGAAAGTTATGTCATGCATGGCTAGAACAAGGAGAGGTTGAACTCATGGTTAAAGCACTACACAATTATTGCCTACCACCTTAGCTTATTAAGCACCTACATTTCTACACAGGTGAAATGGTCCCAATCTCCTATCCCATCATCATAATCAAATAACCATAACATCATTTCCAAAGTTAAGCTCCCCGCTTAACATCCACAACTTCCAAAGCCATCATCCTCTAATCATGAATAAGTCCAAGCCGCTCTTGACCGTGAGCACGGCTGTCATGACAGTTTTGACTCTGCAGAGTTTGCTACACTGTACCCACATGTAGTGATTTCATCCCCCGTTGCCGGGTGGACTAAAAGAACCTCCATTATGCCAGTGGCTACGAACCACATTCACACTTCCCAGGTGTGTAGCCAGGAGATCACTACGAAGCCTTTACAAAGGGATTCCCGACGAGCGTGGGCCCACTGAGGTTTCACCCCTAACAGCATACAAGAGGCTCCAACCCCGCTCCAGTGCCCCCTCTTGAGCCTTGCGGTTCATATGGTAGTCCAGCTGACACCTATTCCCCGCACCATCCAACACACCCATACTACGCTGGGGATACACCTAATTAATTGGCCAAGCTGCCCCATCTCAGCATGTGGTTGGCACGGTAAAGCCAGGTTACATGCTCCATGAATCGGTCCTTAGGATCCAGGCAAGTACTAAACACAAACCCGAGTCTCGTGCACCCAGCACCAACCAAAACATCCAACTTGCCCTGATCCCTACCTCTACATAACTCATAATATCTCATTCAAGAGTATGGTAAAATAAACTGATGATCTCACATCCCAAACATCCCATTCTAAGCATGGCTAAGCATATGCATAATAATAAATGACATGATAAAATGAATCCCAACCCAAGCTACAAGGAAACAAGGTAATGCAATTCTAGGGAAACATCCTAGCATGGGTTTCATATTTTCAATTGACAATGCAAATAATTCTATCTACACATCCTAGTATAGGAACAAAGTGGTCAAGGACACTTGCCTTCGTCCTTCTGATCTGGGAATGGGTAGTCCTGATCTTCGAAAGGAAGAACTTGCTTTGGAGCTGGTTCTACTCATACCATCACACATAGCAAAAGAAAACAACAATCCATAAGACATAGTTCACACTCCACACATTCACATTTATGAAAGCCATTCACATTTCTATGTGTTGTGGTTACTCTATGTGTGTTGATTTTGGCTTGCATGCACTTTTAAACATGTGCATATGATTTCTACTTTTGTATTCATATTTATGTTTGCATACTATATATGAGTTTCCAATTTAATTAAATTCCTTATATTCAATTTATACACCTTTTAGCTATCAAGTGTGCATGGAGGGTATTTTCCCACTCCAAATGTGTCTTCAGACCTTCTACCAACCCTAAACTGAATTCTTTGGATTTTGGAAACTTCATTTATCATTTTCTAGTTATTCATACCTAGCTTGCTATATTTTCAGATTTATTTCCTATGCCTAAATGTGAACTTTATTATGAAAATAGTAAGACACCTCATCTAAACAGAATAGGTTTTGGGTCTAAAATATTAAATAATATATTTTTGAACTTCTCCTCTGATGTGAACTATTTTACATTTATTTTACTAATTTTTAGAATTATTCTCTACTTAAAAATGTGTCCCTATAACTAATAAATGTGAATAATCAATTAGACATATTCATTTCAGCCAAAAATCTATTTTTATCTCACTCCAAAGTTTTCCAAGTACTAGGAAAGTTTTTAATTTGAATTTACAATGTGTTTGTCCCATCTTTTTAATTTTAAACACTAATCACATATTCAAATTCATAAATTTAATATCACATAGGGTTAAAAAGGTAAACTCACCCCACTATAGGGTCTATTATATTATTTTAAGAATTTCTAGGGGTCTAACTACACATAACAGAGGACTTTTCCTAATTTTTATTAAGTCCAGGGGCTAAAACTGATTTTTTTAAATGAATTTACATGATTTTATGAAGTTTCAGGGGCTAGATCAGAAGTTTCCGGGGCTAGCTCGTATTTTCCAAGAACCCCAGGGGGTAGCGCGTAAGAATCCCGGCCTTTATAACGCAGGGCTGACGTGGATCGTCCGATTTAAAACAGACGGCTGAGATTATAACGTCGAACCGGTACGCGGGGATTTAAATTCTACCGTGCGATTTAAAATAGACGGCGCACAAGCGGCCACGTCGCTCTGATCGAGCGCGGGCGGCGCTGCCTGGCGGCGGGAGGCGGCGGGAGGCGGCGATCTCGCCGGAGAGCTTCGGATCTTCGTCAATTCTTCCTAAAACTGTGATTTTATGGCATAGATCGGCAGAGGGGAGGTCGGGGATCTCACCTCGGGGATTTTCTTGAGCTCGGAGGTCCTGGAAAGTGGTCGGCGACGAGGTCCGAGGTGAATTCACGGCGAGGCTCGTCGGCGCTGTGTTTGAAGCGCAAACCACCGAGTTTTCTGCACCTGCGCGGTTCCCCGGAGGCGGTGGATCAAGATCAGCGCGTTAGATCAGAAATCCCGAGCGAAGATCGGGCGAAATTGGCCGGAGTAACTCGGGTTCTCACCGGAAGGAAAAACTGCAGATCGTGGGGAAAAACAGGGAGATGCCGGGGTTTATATAGCAGGGGAAGGGCGGCGGGTTTGTTTAGATCGAGTTGGAGCCTTCTGGGACCGGGAATCGGGCTGAGGGACGAGGAAATCCGGTCGGTTACGATCGCGCGCGCGCGGGGAAAAGTCCGGAGTCGGCGCGAGCGGGGGGTTGGGGATGACAGGTGGGTCCCGCCTGTCTGTGAGAAGGAAACGGGCGCGCGGCAGCGGGCTGGCGCGGGGGTGAGTTGGGCCGGCTGGTGGGTTTCGGCCCACTGGCCGGGGGGTTTTATTTTTTTCCTTTTCTTTTTCTTTTTCATTTCTGTTTTGAGTTTAATTTGAATTCCAGTTTGAATTTGAATTTTTGCAACACATGCAATACGTCCAAAAAATTTTAAATTCCCCTCTTAACAGGATTTTGGGGTGTTACAGCTCTACCCCCTTAAAAGAAATCTCGTCCTCGAGATTGGTGGTTCTAAGAAAACAATTCTGGAAATTGTGCCTTAAGCTCATCTTCTCGCTCCCAGGTGGCTTCCTCTTCCGAGTGATGCTTCCACTGCACCTTGCACATCCGGATTCTTTTATTTCTGGTGAGGCATTCCATCGTTTCCAAAATCTTGGATGGTTGCTCGGCATAAGACAAATCCTCAGCTACGTCAACCTCATTCATGGGTAACACCTCTTCAGGCGTTCTCAGACATTTCTTGAGCTGTGACACATGGAATACATCGTGCACATCCGATAGGCGAGCCGGTAATTCTAGTTGATACGCCACTTCGCCTTTCCTCTGCAGAACTTGAAAGGGTCCGATGTATCGAGGTGATAACTTCCCTTTCACCTTGAACCGACGAAGTCCTCGGATAGGGGACACCTTGAGGTAGACATAGTCTCCCACGTTGAAAACGAGCTCTCTTCTTTGTACATCGGCATGGCTCTTTTGTCGTGTCTGTGCTATCCTCAAGTTGTTGCGAATTTCCCTCACTTTCGCCTCGGCTTCTTGTAGTACTTCGGGTCCAAACACTTTGCTTTCCCCCGTTTGGTTCCAAAATAGTGGAGTTCTACACTTCCTCCCATACAAAGCTACTAGCTTGATAGCTGTTGTTATAGGAGAATTCCGCATACGGTAAGTTCTTGTTCCAACTCCGATTGTTTTTGAGTGCACACGCTCTCAGCATATCCTCAAGAATCTGATTGGTCCTTTCCGTCTGCCCGTCAGTTTGGGGATGACAGGCAGAGCTAAAATTCAGATGGGTTCCCATGGTTTCATGCAACTTTTGCCAGAACCTTGAGATGAACTGTGTCCCTCGATCCGACACTATCTTCTTGGACACTCCATGGTAACACACGATCCTTGACATGTACAACTCCGCCAATTTAGATCCGTTGTAGCTTTCTTTCACGGGGATGAAATGAGCTACCTTGGTTAGCCTGCCGACGATGACCCATATCAAATCATATCCTGATTGGGTCCTAGGCAGTCCCACTATGAAATCCATACCGATTTTTTCCCATTTCCATTCAGGCACTTTGAGTAGTTGCAATAATCCCGGGGGTCGTTGATGTTCTGCTTTCACCAACTGACATGTGTCGCATAGGGCAACATGTTCCGCGACATCTCGCTTCATGCCATACCACCAATACCTGCTCTTGAGGTCCTGGTACATCTTCGTACTCCCAGGATGAATGAAATAGTTGGAATCGTGAGCCTCCTTTAAAATCAATTCACGGATCTTCTTTACTTCTGGCACACAGATTGTTTTCCCATGCCACACCATTCCCTGTTCATCCTCTCTGAAACCAGGGGCTTTATTTTCCTTGATAAGTTGCCTGATTTCTTGTATCTTCTCGTCATTCTTTTGACCCTCGCGTATGTCTCGCTCTAGTGTGGAGTCCACTTCCATGGCGATGGCTTCACCACTATTCACAAGGCATAGATTGAGCCCTATAACCTCGTTCTTCAATTCTGCAGGCATGTGCTTCAAGCTCAACTTATTGACCTGCACTTTCTGACTTAAAGCATCTTCCACGACGTTTGCTTTCCCAGGATGATAGTTGATGCCCACATCAAAGTCATTGATTAGATCTAACCATCTCCTTTGTCTTAGGTTGAGATCTGGCTGTGTGAAAATGTACTTTAAACTCTTATGATCCGTATATATCTCTGTCCTCTTCCCCATCAAGTAGTGCCGCAAAATTTTCAACGCGTGTACCACTGCGACTAGTTCTAGGTCATGTGTAGGATAGTTCTTCTCGTGCTTCCGGAGCTTTCGGGATGCATAAGCCACGACATGCCTTTCTTGCATGAGAACACATCCCAACCCATTTCCAGAGGCATCGCAGTACACCGTAAAGTTCTTCTACATATCTGGCATAACTAGCACTGGGGTTGTTGTCAATCTTTTCTTTAACTCCTGAAAACTCGTCTCGCACTGCGGCGTCCATGTGAATGTGATTCCCTTCTCCAACAGTTTGGTGAGGGGTCTCGAGATCTTAGACAATCCCTCAATAAACCGTCGATAGTATCCTGCCAATCCCAAGAAGCTTCGAACTTCCCCGACATTTTCAGGGGTCTTCCACTTCTGTATATCCTCGATTTTGGCGGGATCCACGGAGATTCCTCCCTCCGAGATGATATGTCCTAAGAAGGGAACTCTCTTCAGCCAAAACTCACACTTGCTCAACTTGGCATATAGTTGGTGTTCTCTCAGCTTCTGCAACACCAACCTTAGATGTTTCTCATGTTCCTCTTCATCTTTGGAGAAGACGAGAATGTCATCTATGAAAACCACAACAAATTTGTCCAGATATTCCATGAATACATTGTTCATGAGATACATGAAGTATGCCGGGGCATTCGTTAGCCCGAATATTCATACAATCCGTACGGAGATACGAAAGTTGTCTTTGGAATATCGGCTTGCCTTATCTTAAGTTGGTGGTATCCCGACCTGAGATCAAATTTCGAGAACACACAAGCTCCCATCAACTGATCAAACAAGTCTTCAATGTGGGGTAATGGGTACTTGTTCTTGATGATTACCTCATTCAAGGCACGGTAGTCCACGCATAACCTTTGGGTTCCGTCCTTCTTGGGCACAAATATCACTGGAGCTCCCCAAGGTGAGGAACTAGGACGAATATACCCCTTCTCCGTCAATTCTCTCAAATGATCCTTGAGTTCTCCCAGCTGCTTGGAGTCCATCCGATAAGGTCTCTTGTATATCGAGGCTGTTCCAGGTAGTAGCTCAATTGCGAATTCCACTTCACGATCAGGAGGCATACCTGGCAACTCCTCCGGAAAAATATCTGGATATTCCCTGATGGTCCTGATCTCCTCCACTTTCACCTCAACTTGATTTAATTTAATGTCCCTCCTAGGCTCTTGTATTGTTATAAACTTTACTCTTGTGCCACTAGGGTGAGTTAGTTCCACCGTTGTGGTCGAACAATGGATGATTCCTTTATGTTTGGTCAACCAATCCATACCCAAGATAATATCTATCCCTTGTGAATCTATCACTATGAGGTTAGCAATAAATACTACCCCATTAATGTCTAGGTTCACTTTGGGACACACTTGTCTTGTCCTTATTTCTCCACCTGGAGAGTTTACTGCTAGCATATGGTTCATTTGTGTTGTTGCTAGGTCATGCTTCTTAACAAACCCTTGGGCAATGAATGAGTGGGTAGCACCAGAATCAAACAACAGGGTTGCAATGTGTAAATTGGCAAGAAACTTACCAACTACCACGTCAGGTGCCTCTTGCGCTTCCTCCATGGTCACGTGGTTCACCCGTCCTCGCATCACATTCTGCTGTTGCCGCTGCACGGGCTTCTTCCTGGGGAACTTATGGGCATAGTGCCCCACTTCACCACAGTTAAAGCATTGCACCCCAACCTTGAGGGCCTGGCCTTTGTTGTCTTGGGGTTGGATTGGGGGTCCTTGTACTGCTGGTCGAGGTTGATATGTAGGGCGAGGCTGCTGTACAAACTGACGTTGTGGTGGTGTTGGTGCTGCCGGAGGCCTGAAGTTCGGGTTGTACCCTCTCGGTGCTGAGTAGGGTACCGCAGCACGGCTCGTCTGCCCTGCGGGTTGCTGCATCAGACGTGGGCGGGTGTTGCTACCCGAGGCTTGGTGTGACCACCCGACCTTCCTCTTGTTTTCATTTTCCAAGGCCTTCAGCTTCCTTTCTACAACAAATGCTCTGTCCACCATCTTTTGGAAGCTTTCATACTCGTTGGAGGACATTGCACACTGCATTTCTGCGGTAAGTCCTTCCACGAAGCAATCTTGTTTCTGCTCATCAGTCTCTATGTCCCGTGGGGCATAACGGGATAGTTGAGTGAATTTAGTGAGGTATTCCCTCACAGTCATGTTTCCTTGCTGCAACCCCAAGAACTCCTTCCTCTTGTTTTTGAGTTCACCCCTTGGTATGTAATGGTTGCGGAAGCTGCGCT
The DNA here is from genome assembly GCA_030760725.1 of Neostapfia colusana. Lineage (NCBI taxonomy): Eukaryota > Viridiplantae > Streptophyta > Magnoliopsida > Poales > Poaceae > Neostapfia > Neostapfia colusana. The sequence goes on along the minus strand of JASWHV010000007.1, from coordinate 91,933,485 downwards.
TGAACTCTTCCCAAGTGATGTTCTCAGGATCATGATGGGCGGCCACGTAGGCGGTCCACCAATCAGCAGCAGGTCCATGCAATTGATGAGAGGCAAATAGCACCCTCTCATGCCCTTGGCACTGTATGATCCTCATCTTGCTCTCAATGGTCTGTAGCCAGTCATCTGCCTCTAGAGGTTCAGCAGCACTTGCAATCTTCGGAGGTTGAGTTTCTAGAAACTCACTCAACCTTGGTTGGCGTGGTGCAGCTTGTGGAGGTGGAACTTGATGCAAGTTGGCCACCACTTGAGTCAGGTTCTGGATGAGCTGATTTTGATTTTCAAGCATTTGGTGGATGGGATCAACTCCCTCACGGCGCCCACCCCTGTCTTGGCTCCCAGAAAGATGAGGGTTGCAGGCCTCATCTTTGTTGTTGGCGGGGTTGGCAGCATGACCCTTTCCTCTTCCGGCCATCTAGCATGATCAACCAAATGTTAATTTAAAGCATTACGTATTATCTTACTACTTTCACTTGTTTTTACTTTGAAGTGTTGAGGCTTTGTTATACTTTCTGAGGGTTCATGTCTCACATAAAAATAAATGCACTATTATTTCATGTGGGTTCACACACCAAAGCAAAACAATCTGAAGACGAGGCTGTGGACAATTGCTCATGGCTTCCACAACTCACGTCACACACCAAGCATTAACACACCATTAACTAAGGTAACTACTCGACTATTCGACATCTTGCTAACTAAGGGAAAGACTCTACACTACTCGTATCCCTGAGCTGGCTCCTCGGGATCTTCCTCATTATTGCGGCTGCCTTCTGACTCTGCTTTGGGTGGGGAGGCTGCTGGTGGAGAAGTGCGACGATGCCTGATCGCCCGGCGATCTGGGGAGTCAGGAGTCCATTTATCATTCACGGTGACACACAGTTCATTCCCATCTCCTCTTTCTCTCGCCCTCAAGCAGGCTCGAAGCAACGCCTCGATTTCCTTCAGGGTGTCCCGAACATCCTGAAGCTCCTGCTGACACTCCTGCAGTCGAGTGCTGAGCATAGCAGCATCCTCCAAGCACAAGTCCATGTGCTCATGGGAAGTCCCTTGCTGCACTAGCGGGTACTTATACTCCGTTGTTCCACTCTCGCGCTGGAGGACATACATGTACTCAGTTCTGTCTAGGTGTCGACGATAGATGGACTCTGGCAGGTGATGGCCTCCCAGGTAACATCCTTCTCCGCATCGACCTGTGTCGCTCGACAACCTGGAGAGCGGTGGATCTTGAGCAGCTGATTTTCGTGGATAATCCTCATCTCTGAACTCCATTCTTCCCTCTTCTCACGGATGGTCCTGGTGGAGCTATAGTGTATGATTAGCTTGCCCGTATTGCCTGTGGACTTGCGAGCGGTGCGAATCATGCGAACCATCTAAAACAGAAAGCATTTAAACTTAGGTTAGATGGACTTTTAAACAAAAATCCTATTTTGAATGAAAGTTGGGGTAAGATGAAGAAAGTGACTCCATCCATTAAATAACACTTTTCAACACACACCTTGTAAAATAGTTTTTAAGAAAATAGGGCCCTTAAATACGTCCATTTCTACCTAGGTCCACGTTCCTACGGGCAACCTTGGGTATGATACCACTTCTGTCACACCCGGTTTCTCCGAAGAACAACCGAGTGAATATCACATGTATGCCAGGATCATTTTCTCATACATGTATGCCAGGATCATTTTCTCATACATGATGGTAATCAGCAAGTGTGGGAAAGTTATGTCATGCATGGCTAGAACAAGGAGAGGTTGAACTCATGGTTAAAGCACTACACAATTATTGCCTACCACCTTAGCTTATTAAGCACCTACATTTCTACACAGATGAAATGGTCCCAATCTCCCATCCCATCATCATAATCAAATAACCATAACATCATTTCCAAAGTTAAGCTCCCCACTTAACATCCACAACTTCCAAAGCCATCATCCTCTAATCATGAATAAGTCCAAGCCGCTCTTGACCGTGAGCATGGCTGTCATGACAGTTTTTGACTCTGCAGAGTTTGCACCACTGTACCCACATGTAGTGATTTCATCCCCCGTTGCTGGGTGGACTAAAAGAACCTCCATTATGCCAGTGGCTACGAACTACATTCACACTTCCCAGGTGTGTAGCCAGGAGATCACTACGAAGCCTTTACAAAGGGATTCCCGACGAGCATGGGCCCACTAAGGCTTCACCCCTAACAGCGTACAAGAGGCTCCAACCCCGCTGCAGTGGCCCCCTCTTGAGCCTTGCGATTCATATGGTAGTCCAGCTGACACCTATTCCCCGCACCATCCAACACACCCATACTACGCCGGGGATACACCTAATTAATTGGCCAAGCTGCCCCATCTCAGCATGTGGTTGGCACGGTAAAGCCAGGTTACATGCTCCATGAACCGGTCCTTAGGATCCAGGCAAGTACTAAACACAAACCCGAGTCTCGTGCACCCAGCACCAACCAAAACATCCAACTTGCCTTGATCCCTACCTCTACATAACTCACAATATCTCATTCAAGAGTATGGTAAAATAAACTGATGGTCTCACATCCCAAACATCCCATTCTAAGCATGGCTAAGCATATGCTTAATAATAAATGACATGATAAAATGAATCCCAACCCAAGCTACAAGGAAACAAGGTAATGCAATTCTAGGGAAACATCTTAGCATGGGTTTCATATTTTCAATTGACATGCAAATAATTCTATCTACACATCCTAGTATAGGAACAAAGTGGTCAAGGACACATGCCTTCTTCCTGCTGCTCTGGGAATGGGTAGTCCTGATCTTGGAAAGGAAGAACTTGCTCTGGAGCAGGTTCTACTCATACCATCACACATAGCTAAAGAAAACAACAATCCATAAGACATAGTTCACACTCCACACATTCACATTTATGAAAGCCATTCACATTTCTATGTGTTGTTCTTACTCTATGTGTGTTGATTTTGGCTTACATGCACTTTTAAACATGTGCATATGATTTCTACTTTTGTATTCATATTTATGTTTGCATACTATATATGAGTTTCCAATTTAAGTAAATTCCTTATATTCAATTTATACACCTATTAGCTATCAAGTGTGCATGGAGGGTATTTTCCTACTCCAAATGTGTCTTCAGACCTTCTACCAACCCTAAACTGAATTCTTTGGATTTTGGAAACTTCATTTATCATTTTCTAGTTATTCATACCTAGCTTGCTATGTTTTCAGATTTATTTCCTATGCCTAAATGTGAACTTTATTATGAAATGAGTAAGACACCTCATCTAAACAGAATAGGTTTTGGGTCTAAAATATTAAATAATATATTTTTGAACTTCTCCTCTGATGTGAACTATTTTACATTTATTTTACTAATTTTCAGAATTATTCTCTACTTAAAAATGTGTCCCTATAACTAATAAATGGGAATATTCAATTAGACAGATTCATTTCAGCAAAAAATCTATTTTTATCTCACTCCAAAGTTTTCCAAGTACTAGGAAAGTTTTTAATTTGAATTTACAATGTGTTTGTCTCGTCTTTTAAATTTTAAACACTAATCACATAGGGTTAAAAAGGTAAACTCACCCCACTATAGGGTCTATTATATTATTTTAAGAATTTCCAGGGGTCTAACTACACATAACAGAGGGGTTTTCCTAATTTTTATTAAGTCCAGGGGCTAAAACTGATTTTTTTTAAATGAATTTACATGATTTTCTGAAGTTCCAGGGGCTAGATCAGAAGTTTCCGGGGCTAGCTCGTATTTTCCGAGAACCCCAGGGGGTAGCGCGTAAGAATCACGGCCTTTATAACGCGGGGCTGACTTGAACCGTCCGATTTAAAACAGACGGCTGAGATTATAACGTCGAACCGGTACGCGGGGATTTAAATTCTACCGTGCGATTTAAAATAGACGGCGCACAAGCGGCCACGTCGCTCTGATCGAGCGCGGGCGGCGCTGTCCGGCGGCGCACGGTGGCGGGAGGCGGCGATCTCGCCGGAGAGCTTCGGATCTTCGTCAATTCTTCCTAAAACTGTGATTTTATGGCATAGATCGGCAGAGGGGAGGTCGGGGATCTCACCTCGGGGGTTTTCTTGAGGTCGGAGGTCCTGGAAAGCGGTCGGCGACGAGGTCCGAGGTGAATTCACCGCGAGGCTCGTCGGCGCTGTGTTTGAAGCGCAAACCACCGAGTTTTCTGCACCTGCGCGGTTCCCCGGAGGCGGTGGATCAAGATCAGCGCGTTAGATCAGAAATCCCGAGCGAAGATCGAGCGAAATTGGCCGGAGTAACTCGGGTTCTCACCGGAAGGAAAAACTGCGGATCGTGGGGAAAAACGGGGAGATGCCGGGGTTTATATAGCCAGGGAAGGGCGGCGGGTTTGTTTAGAACGAGTTGGAGCCTTCTGGGACCGGGAATCGGGCTGAGGGACGCGGAAATCCGGTCGGTTACGATCGCGCGCGCGGGGAAAAGTCCGGAGTCGGCGCGAGCGGGGGGTTGGGGATGACAGGTGGGTCCCGCCTGTCTGTGAGAGGGAAACGGGCGCGCGGCTGCGGGCTGGCGCGGGGGTGAGTTGGGCCGGCTGGTAGGTTTCGGCCCACTGGCCGGGGGGTTTTATTTTTTTCCTTTTCTTTTTCTTTTTCATTTCTGTTTTGAGTTTAATTTGAATTCCAGTTTGAATTTGAATTTTTGCAACACATGCAATACGTCCAAAATTTTTTAAATTCCCCTCTTAACAGGATTTTGGGGTGTTACAGAAGGTGGCCGAGGTGATCCTTGCGCTCGACTCTATCGGCACCAAGCTAGACAGGCTTGAAGCGGTGGTCGCCGATGAGCTCGAGGCGGAGGGACGGGGCATAGCGATGGAGGTTGCTACGTACGTGCTGGCGTGCTTCCGGAGCCAGGATCCCTCCCTCTCTCTGGAGCCAGTGAGGCAGGGCCCCGCCACGGAGTGGGAGGAAGCTGCCAAGGCTGAAGTCGGGGATGTGGCCGCCCTTGTAGCTTCTAGGTTCTGTTGCGAGCCAGAGGAGTCCTAGGGCTTGTATATTTTCTTTTTCTTTTGTCGAGTCTGTAGTCCAGCTCATGGAGCCTTAAATGAATAAACCATTTGTTTTTTGTGTCCGCGCTTATCTTCTTCTTGGCTTGGCCTGGCTGAGTCCTTAGCTCCGCAAGGACCTCGAAGGTCTTCACCAATCTTGAAGTCTTGCACAGACACCTTCCTCGGGTCCTTATTGTGTTAAGGGCCCAAGGGGTCTTTGGAGCTCGGCCCGTGGGGACGGGGAGGTCCAGATCTGCCGGCCATGTGGCGGGCCCGGAGCTCCTCTGAGGAGAGGGTGGCCCGGCCCCGCGGGACAAATGGAGCCTTCGGAGCCCGCCCCATCGGAGGGAGCGGGGTCCGGCTCTGCCGGCCATGCGGCGGGCTCGTGGCTATCCTCTGAGGAGAGGAGAGCTCCGGTCTCGCTGGTACACGTGGGGCCTTAGGGGCTTGCCCCTGCGGAGGGGGCGAGACCCGGATCCTCCGGTCTTGCGCTGGAGTAGTCGATAGCTCCCGCCCCTCCCTGTGCGGTCCCCGTAGCTAAAACCTAAAGGTCATGCACACAGGTAGAAGAAGCGTAATTCTCCTCGAGGGCTTTCCCTCCCCCGTCTCCTAGTCTTATTTGGCTTACGGTCCTGGTCCGGTATACGGGGCTTGGGCAATTCTGTGCGTGAGGCGCCAAGGGTCCGGCTCCCTCCGAGATCAGGGTACGACCGTCCGGCCCCTAGTACCGGACCTAACGCCGGGGAGGTAGAGTGTACAAGCTTTCGGTACGGAACCAGGCAAAGCGGCTGTATTCCCCTGGACCTCCGAAGGACAGGGCGCGCATGCTTTGTGTCGGAACCAGGCAAAGCAGGCTACGCACCCTGGACGCCCCATGCACAGCGCAGGCCTTTCCTGGAGGTGACCAACTGGCACCGCAGCACTTGACTGGGGGAGGCCCGAAAGGCCCCGTGGCCATTGGCAGGTACCTCAAGCGCAACCGCCTTCGGTAGGATAGAAAGTGCCGACTATGGATGAGAACAGGAAAGGGAGCTAAATGTACGGTGAGCATACATGGAAAGTGCGGTCATAGAAATTAATGTGTAATTTAAATGAGCACATAAGTAAGAGCGTGGTAGAACAGGTTTCTGTGTAAATGCCCATAGGAGGAAGGCAGACTGAACATGGAGGCAACGACCCGCCACATTGAGAACGGAAGCAAGACTCTACGCGCTTGTGGTCGGAACCAGGCCAAGCTGAACGTAGTCCTGGACAGTCCCCTGAGTCTTAGCTGCTCCGAGCGTTGTTCCTGGCGCCTATGGGATCTATCACAGAATGGAAAAGGCATGTACTACTAATGCTCTGGGGATAGAACTTATTGTGATGTTCCATATTCCAAGGGTTCGGAGAGGATCCCATCCTTGGTGGAGAGGCGTATGTACCTGGGGCGGCAACTTTCGCGACTCGGAAGGGACCTTCCCGGCTGGGGGAGAGTTTATAGGTCCTTCGCGAGAAAGTGTGCGCCGCGGCACCAGGTCGCCTTCTTGTAGCTCCCAGACGCACTAGCTCCTTTGGTGGTAGCGCCGGAGCACCATCCAGGACGGTGCGTTGTGGAGTGTTGCTTGTGATCATGCCTCGTTGACGAGGTCGATACCTTCACGCTAGAGCTGGTCCTGCGTGGCTTCGTCCGGGAGCCCCGGGGTACCTTCCTCTATTAGACCAAGCCGACAAGAGGCAGGCAAACTCGGACTCTTCTTGGGGGGCCCAGGATGTCTTCCTCCATTGGCTCAGGCCGACAGGAGGTAGGTGGACCTGGACCCTCCTTGGGGGGCCCAGGATGTTGAGAGGGACCACAGGACCTCGTTGGGTGGTGCCGTGTTATGTGGCACCCAACAGCAAACGGGTCGATGAACACACATCATATTACATAAATAGTTTAGCGGAAGCGTACCTGAATGTTTTACAAATAGTTATATCAGAGTAAACTATAGCGTAAGACTATCACTCTCACGACTCATATCTAAGCTAGCAACAAAGAAACAGTCCAGCCCACGGACGTTTCTTCCTAGCAACACAAATAAAAATCTGCAGCGGTGAGGATGCTCTTTGAGTAAGCACTCGGAGGTTCCCGAGTCTTATCGGCATCCCTTCTCATAAGCATCGAGTCAATTACCTGCAAAACAACTCGGATAGCATCCGTGAGCATAGCACTCAGCAAGACTTAACCGTCACCCTAAACATGAAACTCTATGTGAGGTTATGAACCTAAAGTAGGATGGCATAAGCATAATTAAACTCGCCTAAAAGTGAATCCTTACATTCAGGTATTAATTGCAGCATTTTAAGTAACCCTGGGCACGCCACATCGGGAGTCCACAATCAAACAAGAAACGCTTTTCCCTGATGTAAATTGCTCATGGCATAAAAGAATCGAGTTTGCACTAGCCTATTCATCAAGATCCAAGACAAAGCTAGTATGATACTTCACATCAAAATGATTAGTTTCTTTCTCATGCAAGTTCTTACTAAGTCACAACTGTGAGAACAAGTATCCTCGGTCCATTCCGCGAGCGACGGTGATTCGAATCAATAACACCCGGACTACACGACACGTATGCCCGTACTCGACGTTGCCTACAACAACCATCACTGACGTCGTACGTGGCAGCTTTTCCCCCGTTTCACCCCCGCTGAATCGATCAAGTCGAGCCGTACAGTAGCCACTCGGTCGCACCCGGTTTCTCCGAAGAACAACCGAGTGAATACCACATGTTTGCCAGGATCATTCTCTCATACATGTGATGACAAATAGTGAAGCATCATTTATTACAAGCCAGGTGTTTGAATATAAATAAGTCTTACATAGCATACGTCTCGATGGACCATAATAAGTTCATAATCTGTTGATAAAAACAGCAGCGGAATATAAATCTTGTGGGCTCCGTCACAGGCGTTGCCCGGGGGACTCCTTGAACCTAGAATCCTTCCTCGGGACCAAAGTCTTGGTCATTAAACACCACATCATTCTCTTGACCTGAGCAGCAATATAAACTAACAGAAAAGCAAGTTTGAGTACCGTTGGTACTCAGCAAGTGTGGGAAAGTTATGTTATGTATGGCTAGAGCAAGGAGATGTTGAACTCATGGTTAAAGCACTACGCAATAATTACCTATCACCTTAGCTTATTAAGCACCTACATTACTACACAGGTGAAATGGTCCCAATCTCCCAACCCATCATCAAAATCAAGTAATCATAGTCTCATCTCAAATGTTAAGCTTCCCGCTCAACACCCTCAACTTCCCAATCCATCATCCTCTAATCATGAATAAGTCCAAGCCGCTCTTGACCGTGAGCACGGCTGTCATGACAGTTTTGACTCTGCAGAGTTTGCACCACTGTACCCACATGTAGTGATTTCATCCCCCGTTGCCGGGTGGACTAAAAGAACCTCCATTATGCCAGTGGCCGCTAACCACATTCACGCTTCCCAAGTGTGTAGCCAGGAGATCACTACGAAGCCTTTGCAAAGGGATTCCCGACGAGCGTGGGCCCACTAAGGTTTCACCACTAACAGCATACAAGAGGCTCTAACCCCGCTGCAGTGGCCCCCTCTTGAGCCTTACGGGTCATATGGTAGTCCAGCTGACACCTATTCCCCGCACCATGCAACACACCCATACTACGCCGGGGATACACCTAATTAATTGGCCAAGCTGCCCCATCTCGGCATGTGGTTGGCACGGTAAAGCCAGGTTACATGCTCCATGAACCGGTCCTTAGGATCCAGGCAAGTACTAAACACAAACCCGAGTCTCGTGCACTCAGCACCAACCAAATCATCCAACTTGCCTCGATCCCTACCTCTACATAACTCATAATATCTCATTCAAGAGTAAGATAAATAAAATTGATGATCTCATATACCAATTATCCCATTCTAAGCATGGCTAAGCATAAGCATATAAATAAATGACATGATAAAATAAATCCCAACCCAAGCTACAATGAAACAAGGTAATGCAATTCTAGGGAAACTTCCTAGCATGGGTTTCATATTTCAATTGACAATGCAAATAATTCTATCTACACATCCTAGTATAGGATCAAAGTGGTCAAGGACACTCGCCTTCTTCTTGCTGCTCTGGGAATGGAAAGTCTTGGTCTTGGAAGGGGAGAACTTGCTCTGGGGCAGGTTCTACTCATTCCAATACACATAGCAAAAGAAAACAACAATCCATAAGCCATAGTCCACACTTTCACTTCATACAAACCACACATACATACCTATGAAAGTCATTCACATTTCTAAGTGTTGTGGTTACTCTACATGTGTTGATTTTTGGCCTACATACACTTTTAAACATATGTATTTGATTTATAACTTTTGTATTCAGATTCCTGTTTGCACACTATATATGAATTTCCAATTTGAACAAATTCTTTATATTTATTTAATACACTTCTTAGCTACCAAGTTTGCATGGAAGGTAATTTCCTACTCCAATTAGGTTTTTCAGATCCTCTACCAAATCCTAAACTGAAGTTTTTGGATTTGGAGACTTCATTTATCATTTTCTAATTATGCATATCTATTTTCTTATATTTTTCAGATTTATTTTCTATGCCTAAAAGTGAGCCTTAATATTAAATAGTACGACATGTCACCTAAACAGAATAGGTTCTGATCTAAATTATTAAATAATATATTTTTGAACTTCTCCACTGATGTCAACTAATTTAAATTTATTTTATCAGTTTTCAGAATTATTTCCTAGCCTAAAAATGTGTTTCTATAACTAATAAATATGAACAACAATTAGACAGATTCATTTCAGCCTAAAATCTATTTTTAACTCATTCTAAAGTTTTCCAAGCACTAGGAGAGTTTAAATTTGAATTTGCAATGTGTTTGCCTTAAATTTAAATCCTAGTCACATATTCAATTTTCTGAATTTAATATCATATAGGATGAAAAAGGTAAATCCACCCTACTGCAGGGTCTAATTTGCTATTTCATAAATTTCCAGGGGTCTAACTACACATAACAGAGGGGTCATCCTAATTTTTATTAAGTCCAGGGCTAAAACTGATTTTTAAATGAATTTACCCGAATTTCTGATGTTCCAGGGGCTAGATCAGATGTTTCCGGGGCTAGCTCGTGTTTTCCGAGATCCCCAAGTGGTAGCGCGTAAGAATCCCGGCCTTTATAACGCGGGGCTGACGTGGACCGTCCGATTTAAAATAGACGGCTCATATTATATCGCCGAACCGTTACGCGCGGGTTTTAATTCAACTGTGCAATTTAAAATAGACGACCCTCAAGGGGCCACGTAGCCCTGGCCGGGGCCAGCCCGAGCGCGCGGCTGCGCGCGGATGCGGGGGGTGGCGATCTCGCCGGTGCAGCCTCGGCTTTTGCCACTACTCGTTAGAACTCGTATCTTTTTGCATGGATCGGCTGCGGAGGGGTAGGGGATGCTCACCGAGGGGTTTTCCAGCACTTGGAGGTCCTGGAAGTCAGTCGGCGGCGAGCTTCAACGGCGACGATCTTCGGTGCACGTCGGGGGGGTGGGGGCGTTGGGACGCAAGACATGTCGTTTCCTTCACCTGCAGGGCTTCCCGGCGGCGGTGGAACGTGATCAGCACGTTAGATCATGGAATTTGAGCAAGGATCGAAACTTCGGTTCTCACCGGAGAGAAGAACAGCCGATCGGGGGGGGGGGGGAACAGGGCGATTATCAGCGTTTATATAGGCGAGGGAGGGCGGCGGTCTGTTGGGATCGAGTTGGAGTCGTCCGGGACCGGGAATCGGGCTGGGGGCGCGGGTTTCCGGAGATCAGTTGCGATCGAGCACGGGGAAGAGTCCGGTCGGTTGGCGCGCGGGAGGTAGGAGATGACACGCGGGCCCCGCGTGTCAGTGAGAGGAAGAGAGGGGGGGGCGCGATTTTGGGCTGGCGCGGGGGAATAGTGGGCCGGCTGGCGGGTTTCGGCCCACTTGCCGGCTGGGGTTTTCTTTTTCTTTTCTCTTTTGATTTGAATTTGAACTCCAGTTTGAATTTGAATTACTTCACCACATGCAATACGTCCAAAAATTTTTAAATTCCCCTCTTTAGCAGATTTTGGGGTGTTACAGCTCTACCCCCCTTAAAAGAAATCTCGTCCTCGAGATTGGTGGTTCTAGGAAAACAATTCCGGAAACTGTGCCTTAAGCTCGTCTTCTCGCTCCCATGTGGCTTCCTCTTCCGAGTGATGCTTCCACTGCACCTTGCACATCCGGATCCTTTTATTTCTCGTGAGGCGTTCCATTGTCTCCAAAACCTTGACCGGTTGCTCGGCATAAGACAGATCCTCTCCTACGTCAACCTCATTCATGGGTAACATCTCTTCAGGCGTCCTCAGACATTTCTGGAGCTGTGACACATGGAATACGTCGTGCACATCCGATAGGCGAGCCAGTAGTTCAAGTTGATATGCCACTTCGCCTTTCCTCTCCAAAATCTGAAAGGGTCCGATGTATCTTGGTGATAACTTCCCTTTCACCCTTAACCGACAAAGTCCTCGGATAGGTGACACCTTGAGATAAACATAGTCTCCCACGTTGAAAACGAGCTCTCTTATCTATACATCGGCATAACTCTTTTGTCGGGTATGTGATATCCTCAAGTTGTTGCGGATTTCCCACACTTTCGCCTCTGCTTCTTGTAGTACCTCGGGCCCAAACACTTTACTTTCCCCTGTTTGGTTCCAAAATAGTGGGGTTCTGCACTTCCTCCCATACAAAGTATCAAATGGTGACATCTTCATACTAGCCTGATAGCTGTTGTTATAGGAGAACTCCGCATACGGTAAGTTCTTATCCCAATTCCTATTGTTCTTGAGCGCACACGCTCTCAGCATATCCTCAAGGATCTGATTGGTTCTCTCCGTCTGCCCGTCAGTCTGGGGGTGATAGGCAGAACTGAAAATTTAGATGGGTTCCCATGGTTTCATGTAACTTCTGCCAGAACCTTGAGGTGAACTGTGTCCCTCGATCTGACACTATCTTCTTTGGCACTCCATGGAAACACACGATCATTGACATGTACAATTCTGCCAATTTGGATCCGTTGTAGCTTTCTTTCACGGGGATGAAATGAGCTACCTTGGTTAGCCTGTCGATGATGACCCATATCGAATCATATCCCGATTGGGTCCTGGGTAGTCCCACTATGAAATCCATACCGATTTCTTCCCATTTCCATTCAGTCACTTTGAGTGGTTGCAATAATCCCGCGGGTCATTGATGTTCTGCTTTCACCAACTGACATGTGTCACATAAGGCAACATGTTTCGCGACATCTCGCTTCATGCCATACCACCAATACCTGCTCTTGAGGTCATGATACATCTTCGTACTCCCAGGACGAATGGAATAGTCGGAATCATGAGCTTCCTTCAAAATCAATTCACGGATCAACTTCACCTCACGCACACAGATTCTTTTCCCGTGCCACACCGTACCTTGTACATCCTCTCTGTACCTAGGGGATTTATTATCCTTGATGAGTTCTGTGACACCCCAAAATCCTGTTCAGAGGGGAGTTTAAAAATTTTTGGACGTGTTGCATGTGTTGCAAAAATTCAAATTTAAACTGGAATTCAATTTAAATTCAAAACAGAAAAGAAATAGAAAAAGAAGAAAAAAAAAAGAAAACAGAAAAAAACCGGCCAGTGGGCCGAAACCCACCTGCCGGCCCACCCAGCACCCGCGCCAGCCCGCAGCCACGCGCGCTCCTTCCTCCCACTGACAGGTGGGGCCCGCCAGCCCTTCTTCTACTTCGCGCCGCGCCGGGACTCTCTCACCCCGAATCCAAACTGACCCGGATTTCTGCGAATCCCAGCCGAATTTCGATCGGGGGCGACGCAAACTCGATCTGAACCACCCCGCCGCCCTTCCCCGTCTATAAAAACCCCGGCCTCGTTCTGTTTCTCCCACGCGATCCGCCGTTTTTACTCCGGTGAGAACCCGAGCCTTCTCCGGCGAATTCTGGCCGATCTACGCTCGGAAATTCCAATCTAACTCGCTGGTCTTGATCCACCGCCTCCGGGAACCTTGCTGGTGCAGAAAACTCGGTGACTTGCGGTTCAAACACAGCGCCGACGAGCTTTGCCGTAGTTTCACTTCGGACCTCGTCGCCGGTCGTTTTCCAGGACCTCCGAGCTCAAGAAAACCACCGAGGTGAGATCCCCAACTTCCCCTCCACCGATCTATGCAATAAAATCACAGTTCCAGGATGAATTCCTGAAGATCCGAAACTCTCCGGCGAGATCGCCGCCTCCCGCCGCCGTGCGCAGCCGGCAGCGCCGCCCGCGCTCGATCAGAGCGACGTGGCCGCTTGTGCGCCGTTTATTTTAAATCGCACGGTAGACTTTAAAACCCCGCGTACCGGTTCGGCGTTATAATCTCAGCCGTCTGTTTTAAATCAGACGGTCCACGTCAGCCCCGCGTTATAAACACTGGAAATCTTACGTGCTACCCCCTGGGGTTCTCGGGAAATAAGAGCTAGCCCCGGAAACTTCTGATCTAGCCCCTGGAACTTCAGAAAATCATGTAAATTCATTTAAAAATCAGTTTTAGCCCCTGGACTTAATAAAAATTAGGAAAAACTCCTCTGTTATGTATAGCTAGACCCCTGAAAATTGTGAAAATAATATTATAGACCCTGTAGTGGGGTGAGTTTACCTTTTTAGCCCTGTTTAATATTTAATTTAGGAAATTGAATATGTGGCTAGTGTTTAAAATTTAAAAAGTGGGACAAACATATTGTCAAAATTAAATTAAAAACTTTCTCAGTATTTAGAAAACTTTGGAGTGAGATAAAAATATATTTTGGGCTGAAATGAACCTGTTTAATTTATTATTCACATTTAGGGACACATTTTTAAGTAAAGAATAGTTCTGGAAAATAGGGAAAATAATTGTAAATAGTTTACATCAGAGGAAAAGGTCAGAAATATATTAGTAAATATTTTAGATCAGAACCTATTCTGTTTAGATGATGTGTCTTGTTATTTTCATAATAAAGTTCACATTTAGGCATAGGAAATAAATCTGAAAATATAACAACTAGTAAATGATAAATGAAGTTTCTAAAATCCAAAGAATCCAGTTTAGGGTTGGTAGAAATTCTGAAGACACATATGGAGTAGGAAAATACCTTTCATGCATACTTGGTGTAGTAATTGAATATAAGGAATTTATTTAAATTGGAAACTCATATATATAGTATGTAAGTATAAATGTGAACCCAAAAGTAGGAGTCATATACACATGATTAAAAGTGCATGCAAGCCACAAATCAACACATATAGAGTAACCACGACACATATAATGGTGAATGACTTTCATAAATATGAATGTGTGGTTTGAATGAAGTGGAAGTGTGAACTATGTCTTATGGATTGTTGTTTTTCTTTTGCTATGTGTGATGGTATGATGTAGAACCTGCTCAAGATCAAGTTATTCCTTTCCAAGATCAGGACTACCCATTTCAAGAGCAGCAGGAAGGAGGCAAGTGTCCTTGACCACTTTGATCCTATGCTAGGATGTGTAGCTAGAGTTATTTGCATTGTCAAATTAAAATATGAAACCCATGCTAGGATGTTTCCCTAGGATTGCATTACCTTGTTTCCTTGTAGCTTGGGTTGGGATTTATTTTATCATGTCATTTATTATTATACATATGCTTAGCCATGCTTAGAATGGAATATTTGGGATATGAGATCATCAGATTGTTTTACCATACTCTTGAATGAGATATTGTGAGTTATGTAGAGGTAGGGATCAAGGCAAGTTGGATGTTTTGGTTGTGTGCTGGGTGCACGAGACTCGGGTTTGTGTTTAGTACTTGCCTGGATCCTAAGGACCGGTTCATGGAGCATGTAACCTGGCTTTACCGTGCCAACCACATGCTGAGATGGGGCAGCTTGGCCAATTAATTAGGTGTATTCCCGGCGTAGTATGGGTGTGTTGGATGGTGCGGGGAATAGGTGTCAGCTGGACTACCATATGAACCGCAAGGCTCAAGAGGGGGCCACTGCAGCGGGGTTGGAGCCTCTTGTATGCTGTTAGGGGTGAAACCTCAGTGGGCCCATGCTCGTCGGGAATCCTTTTGTAAAGGCTTTGTAGTGATCTCCTGGCTACACACCTGGGAAGTGTGAATGTGGTTCGTAGCCACTGGTATAATGGAATTTCTTTTAGTCCACCCGGCAACGGGGGATGAAATCACTACATGTGGGTACAGTGGTACAAACTCTGCAGAGTCAAAACTGTCATGACAGCCGCGCTCACGGTCAAGAGCGGCTTGGACTTATTCATGATTAGAGGAGTGATGGTTTTAGAAGTTAAGGATGTTAAGCGGGGAGCTTAACATTGGAAATGATGTTATGGTTATCGGATTATGATGATGGGATGGGAGATTGGGACCATTTCACCTGTGTAGTAATGTAGGTGCTTAATAAGCTAAGGTGATAGGTATTAATTGCGTAGCGCGTTAACCATGAGTTCAACCTCACCTTGTTCTAGCCATGCATGATATAATTTCCCCACACTTGCTGAGTACCATTGGTACTCAACCTTGCATATTTTGTTGGTTTATATTGCTGCTCAGGTCAAGATAATGAGGTGGTGTATAATGACCAAGACTTTGGACCCGAAGAAGGTTTCTAGGTTCATGGAGACCCCCGGGCAACGCCTGTGACGGAGCCCACAAGAATAAATTTTCCGCTGCTAGTTTATTTACTTGTGATGAACTTATTATTGTCCATCTAGACATTTGCTATGTAAGACTTATTTATATTCGACACCTGGCTTGTAATAAATGATGCTTCACTATTTGTCATCACATGTATGAGAAAATGATCCTGGCATACATGTGATATTCACTTGGTTGCTCTTCGGAAAAACCGGGTGTGACAAGTTCTTTAATTTCTTGTATCTTCTTGTCATTCTTCTGACCGTTGCGTATGTCTTGCTCTAATGTGGAGTGCACTTCCATGGCGATGGCCTCACCACTATTCACGAGACAAAGGTTGAGTTTTATAACCTCTTCCTTCAATTCTGTAGGCATGTCCTTTAAGCTCAATCTATTGACCTGCACCTTCCGGCTTTAGCATTTGCCACGATGTTCGCTTTCCCAGGATGATAGTTGATGCCCACATAAAAGTCATTGATTAGCTCTAACCATCTCCTTTGTCTGAGGTTGAGATCTGGCTGTGTGAAAATATACTTTAAGCTCTTATGATCCGTATATATCTCTGTCCTCTTCCCGATCAAGTAATGCCGCCAAATCTTCAACGCGTGTACTACTGCGGCTAGCTCTAGGTCATGCGCAGGATAGTTCTTCTCGTGTTTCCGGAGCTACCGGCACGCATAAGCCACAACATGCCCCTCTTGCATGAGAACACATCCCAACCCGTTTCCAGAGGCATCGCAGTACACCGAAAAGTTATTTTGCATATCTGGCATAACTAGCACTGGGGCTGTTGTCAATCTTTTCTTCGGCTCTTGAAAACTCATCTCACACTGCGGTGTCCATGTGAATGTGATTCACTTCTCTAACAATTTGGTGAGGGGTCTCGAAATCTTGGAGAAATCCTCGATAAACCGTCGATAATACCCAGCCAATCCTAAGAAGCTTCGAACTTCCTCGACATTCTCAGGGGTCTTCCACTTCTGTACATCCTTGATCTTGTCGGGATCTACGGAGATTCCTCCCTCCGAGATTATATGTGCTAAGAAGGGAACTCTCTTCAACCTAAATTCACACTTGCTCAGCTTGGCATATAGTTGGTGTTCTCTCGGTTTTTGCAACACCAACCTTAAATGTCTCTCATGTTCTTCTTCATCTTTGGAAAAGACGAGAATGTCATCAATGAAAACCACCACAAATTTGTCCAGATATTCCATGAATACCTTGTTCATGAGATACATGAAGTATGCCGAGGCATTAATTATTCCGAAAGGTATGACAGTGTATTCATAAAGTCCGTACCGAGATACGAAAGCTATATTTCAAATATCAGTTTGTCTTATCTTAAGTTGGTGGTATCCCGACCTGAGATCAATTTTTGAGAACACACAAGCTCCCCTTAACTGATCAAACAAGTCTTCAATGCGGGGTAATGGGTACATGTTCTTGATGGTTACTTCATTCAACGCACGGTAGTCTACGCATAACCTTTGGGTCCCGTCCTTCTTGGGCACAGATAACACTGGAGCTCCCCGTGGTGAGGAACTAGGACGAACGTACCCCTTCTCTGTCAATTCTCTTAAATGTTCCTTGAGTTCTTCCAGCTGTTTGGAGTCCATCCGATAAGGCCTCTTGTATATTGGAGCTGTTCCAGGCACTAGCTCAATCTCAAATTCCACTTCACGATGGGGGGCATACCTGGCAACTCTTCCGGAAAAAACATCTGGATATTCCCTGATGATCCTGATCTCCTCCACTTCCACCTCAATGTGATTGAGTTTAAGGTCCCTCCTATGTTCTTGTGCAGTTATGAGCTTCACTCTTGTGCCACTAAGGTGAGTTAGTTCCACCGTCCTTGTCGAACAATGGATGATTCCCTTGTGTTTGGTCAACCAATCCATACCCAAAATAATATCTATCCCTTGTGAGTCTATCACTATAAGGTTTGCAGTAAATACTACCCCATTAATGTCTAGATTCACCTTGGGACACACTTGTCTTGTCCTTATTTCTCCCCCTGGAGAGTTCACTGCTAGCATATGGTTCATTTGTGTTGTTGCTAGATAATGCTTCTTAATAAACCCTTGAGCAATGAACGATTGGGTAGCACCAAAATCAAACAACAGGATTGCAATGTGTAAATTGGCAGGAAACTTACCAATTACCACGTCAGGTGCCTCTTGCGCTTCCTCCATGGTCACGTGGTTCACCCGTCCTCGCATCACACTCTGCTGTTGTGGCTGCATGGGCTTCTTCTTTGGGCATTTATGGGCGTAGTGCCCCACTTCACCACAGTTGAAGCATTGCACCCCAACCTTAGGTGCCGGGCCTTTGTTGTCTTAGGGTTGGTTCTGTGGTCCTTGCACTGCTGGTCGAGGTTGATATGTGGGACGAGGCTGCTGTACAAACTGACGCTGCGGCTGTGCTGGTGCCGATGGAGGCCTGAAATTCGGGTTGTACCCTCTGGGTGCTGAGTAGGGTACCACAGCACGGCTCGTCTGCCCTGCGGGTTGCTGCATCAAACGGGGGCGTGTGTTGCTACCCGAGGCTTGGTGTGACCATCCCACCTTCCTCTTGTTTTCATTTTCCAAGGCCTTCAGCTTCCTCTCCACGACAAATGCTCTGTCTACCATCTTTTCGAAGCTTTCATACTCGTTGGAGGACATTGCACACTGCATTTCCGCAGTAAGTCCTTCCACAAAGCAGTCATGTTTCTGCTCATCGGTTTCGATGTCCCGTGGTGCATAACGGGATAATTGGGTGAACTTAGTGAGGTATTCCCTCACAGTCATGTTTCCTTGCTGCAGTCCCAAGAACTCCTTTCTCTTGTTTTTGAGTTCACCCCTTGTATGTAATGGTTGCGGAAACTGCGCTTGAACTCTTCCCAAGTGATGTTCTCGGGGTCATGATGGGCTGCCACGTAAGCGGTCCACCAATCAGCAGCGGGTCCATGCAATTGGTGAGAGGCAAACAGCACCCTCTCATACCCTTGGCATTGTATGATCCTCATCTTGCTCTCAATGGTCTTTAGCCAGTCATCTGCCTCCAGAGGTTCAGCAGCACTTGCAAACTTTGGGGGTTGAGTCCCTAGAAACTCACTCAACCTTGGTTGGCGTGGTGCAGCTTGTGGGGGTGGAGCTTGGTGCAAGTTGGCCACCACTTGAGTTAGGCTCTGGATGAGCTGATTCTGATTATCAAGCATCTGGTGGATAGGATCAGCTCCTTCACGGCGACCACCCCTGTCTTGTCCTCCAGAAAGATGAGGGTTGCCGGCCTCATCGTTGTTGTTGGCGGGGTTGGCACCACGACCCTTTCCTCTTCCGGCCATCTATCATGATCAACCAAATGTTAATTTAAAGCATTACGTATTAACTTCCCAATTTGCTTGTTTAAACTTAAACATTTGGGGCCTTATTATATTAACATTTTCTGAGGGTTTCACGTCTCACGCGAAAATAAATGCACTCTTAATTCATAGGGGTTTACACATCAAAGCAAAGCAACCTAAAGACGAGGTTGTGGACAAATGCCCATGGCCTCCACAACTCACGTCACACAGCAAACATTAGCACACAATTAACTAAGATATTGACTCAACTACTCGATAACCTGCTGAACTAAGGGAAAGAACTCTAAACGACTCGTATCACTGATCTGGCTCTTCGGGGTCTTCCTCGTTATTGCGGCTGCCCTCTGACTCCGCTTTGGGTGGGGAAGCTGCTGGTGGAGAAGTGCGGCGACGCCTGCTCGCCCGGCGGTCTGGGGAGTCAGGAGTTCATGTGTCATTCACGGTGACACACAATTCATTCCCATCCCCTCTTTCTCTCGCCCTCAAGCTGGCTCGAAGCAACGCCTTAGTCTCCTTCAGGGTGTCACGTACATCCTGAAGCTCCTGCTGACACTCCTGCAGTCGAGTGCTGAGCATAGCAGCATCCTCCAAGCACAGGTCCATGTGCTCATGGGAAGTCCCCTGCTGCACTGGCGGGTACTTGTACTCCGCTGTACCACTCTCACGCTGGAGGACATACATGTACTCAGTCCTGTCCAGGTGGTGACGGTTTATGTGACTCTTGCAGGTGATGGCCTCCCAGGTGACATCCTTCTCAGCATCGACCTGTGTCGCCCGACAAGCTGGAGAGCGGTGGATCTTGAGCAGCTGATTTTCATGGATAATCCTCATTTCTGAACTCCATTCTTCCCGCTTCTCATGGATGGTTCGGGTGGAGCTGTAGTGTACGATTAGCTTGCCCGTATTGCCAGCAGCGTGGAGCATACGCCGGAGGCGGCGCAACAAGCCTCCTACTGCCAACCCGTAGGAGTGGTACGTCACCGGATGGTTCTCCTCTCTCAGGGCAAGGACAACTACAGGAACTCTCTCTCCGGTGGACTTGCGAGCGATGCGGATCATGCGAACCATCTAAAACATAAAGCATTTAAAATTAAGTTAGATAAAAGTTAAACAAAAATTGTATTTTGAATAAAAGTTGGGGTAAGATGAATAAAGTGACCCCATTAAATAACACCTTTAACCCACACCTTTGTAAAATAGTTTTTAAAAAAATAGTTTCTTTAAATACGTCCATTTCTACCTAGGTCCACGTTCCTACGGGCAACCTTGGCTCTGATACCACTTCTGTCACACCCGGTTTCTCCGAAGAACAACCGAGTGAATACCACATGTATGCTAGGATCATTCTCTCATACATGTGATGACAAAATAGTGAAGCATCATTTATTACAAGCCAGGTGTTTGAATATAAATAAGTCTTACATAGCATACGTCTCGATGGACGATAATAAGTTTATAATCTGTAAATAAAAACAGCAGCGGAATATAAATCTTGTGGGTGACACGACCCCACGGTCTTGTCGTGCCAGGATCATGCTGGGGGGTGCTGCGTTGCACAGCACCGGATAACACACGTCAAAAGGTACAAAGCGGAAGCGAAATTTTATATTACGTAAACAGGTTTATGAATATGTTTACATCAAAATAAGTTCAGTCTACACTCGCGGGCATAGACTACGCATCAAGTCCACGTTCAGCCCTTGAACGTGTCCTTTCTAGCACACACGCACACTAACTCTGCGGCGTGCACGACTCCCACTCGACGGGGTTCCCCTCCTGGGGTTCCGTCTCCTCTTCGGGAGTCCCTTCCTCATAGAACCCTGCAAAAGCTTCAAACACAAGCAGTGAGCACGAAGGCTCAGCAAGTCTGACCCATCTCACCTAAACATGGAACTTCTAAATGAGGGGTGGTGGGTTACATGAGGTAAAAATCATTTGCAAGGACTCGCCTAATTTGTAGAACCTTACTTTCAAGTTTTAGCAGCAGGTTGTGGAGAACCTTATGCTAAGGAACATGAGAGAGCCGCAATCAAACAAGAAACGTATTTCTCTCATGTACTTTGCCCAAAGTTGAAAAGAACTTTAGTTAGCTCTAAACTACAACAAACCATTAACAAGCAAAGTCCATCTTTCAATCAGCAACATTTTAACATGTAACTAGCCTGTTCTTTCTACGTCACGGTACAGTGAACAAGTGGTACTCAATGACCGCGAGGGACGGCAATTATAATCGATTTACACCTGCAGGGTTACCCAAAAAACCCGTCACGTACGCCCGTACTTGATGTTGCCTACAACAACCATCACGGACGCCGTATGCGACTACCTTTCACACGTTAGCCAAATGTTGAACCGGTCCAATCGTCCCAAGCAAGAGGTCTCTGCATGCGCATCTCAGTGCCGCCAGCCGATTTACACCTCGAGCTCTCAACCTACCCTCTGAACGACCAGCTATGCCTCAACACCCAGCTACCCGAGTTACATCAGTTTCCCGGTTCCCATATAGCCGGTAGGTCTTCGGTACTGTTCTAGCTTGTTCAACAGGCCCGCACACGGCTCGGTCCTCAATCGACACAAGCGGAGCTACAGCACACATGCCCCAAAGTCCTGTTGCCCTTAACCTCCGCTTGGTCTCATTTTCTTGCCATGTGTTTCATGTGCTATCACTACCCGAGTCGAGTGCCTCTAGCCTATGCTTGCGAGTAGTTCCAACTACTCGACTTGTACCGAATCCTACTCTATCTTAGCAATGTAGTGGCTAACGAAGTTTTCAATCCTAAACCCAACCCATGGTTTTCTTGGCTATGCAGTTGGGTTTCCAATCAAGACTCTAATGCAAAGAATTACAACAGTATTCAAAGATGTGCTCAAAACAATAAACATTTGTAAAAAGGTTAATGCAAACCGGAGCTTGCCTTGCTGCTCTTGGTTGTAGGCTAGCTGTTCCTCCGGAGTAACGAAGTCTAGGACTTCGGGTTCCTCCTCGACCTTAGCGACTACATGATAAGAGAGGTACATGTATTAATTTGAATGCATTTGTATTATGTTTGAACTTGTGAAGCTTATAAGTCCCACTAGACAGACTCAATGACTGTAAAACTTTTACTGTGGCTTAGTTACAACGTAAACAGAGACTTGGTCAAGTTTTAGTTGCAGCAAAGCTCATTTGAGCCCTCCACAATTAATTATGTCCTTGACCTTAATTGGAACTCTTAGGGTGCTGTCACACCCGGTTTCTCGGAAGAACAACCGAGTGAATATCACATGTATGCCTGGATCATTTTCTCATACATGTGATGACAAATAGTGAAGCATCATTTATTACAAGCTAGGTGTCGAATATAAATAAGTCTTACATAGCAAATGTCTCGATGGACAATAATAAGCTCATCACAAGTAAATAAACTAGCAGCGGAATATTATTCTTGAGGGCTCCGTCACAGGCGTTGACCGGGGGTCTCCATGAACCTAGAAACCTTCTTCGGGTCCAAAGTCTGGGTCATTATACACCACCTCATTATCTTGACCTGAGCAGCAATATAAACCAACAAATATGCAAGGTCGAGTACCGATGGTACTCAGCAAGTGTGGGAAAGTTATGTCATGCATGGCTAGAACAAGGGGAGGTTGAACTCATGGTTAAAGCACTACGCAATTAATGTCTATCACCTTAGCTTATTAAGCACCTACATTACTACACAGGTGAAAAGGTCCCAATCTCCCATCCCATCATCATAACCAAATAACCATAACATCATTTCCAATGTTAAGCTCCCCGCTTAACATTCTCAACTTCCAAAACCATCACTCCTCTAATCATGAATAAGTCCAAGCCGCTCTTGACCGTGAGCACGGCTGTCATGACAGTTTTGACTCTGCAGAGTTTGCACCACTGTACCCACATGTAGTGATTTCATCCCCCGTTGCCGGGTGGACTAAAAGAACCTCCATTATGCCAGTGGCTACGAACCACATTTACACTTCCCATGTGTGTAGCCAGGAGATCACTACGAAGCCTTTACAAAGGGATTCCCGACGAGGGTGGACCCACTGAGGTTTCACCCCTAACAGCATACAAGAGGCTCCAACCCCGCTGCAGTGGGCCCCTGTTGAGCCTTGCGGTTCATATGGTAGTCCAGCTGACACCTACTCCCCGCACCATCCAACACACCCATACTACGCCGGGGGTACACCTAATTAATTGGCCAAGCTGCCCCATCTCAGCATGTGGTTGGCACGGTAAAGCCAGGTTACATGCTCCATGAACCGGTCCTTAGGATCCAGGCAAGTACTAAACACAAACCCATGTCTCGTGCACCCAGCACCAGCCAAAACATCCAACTTGCCTTGATCCCTACCTCTACATAACTCATAATATCTCATCCAAGAGTATGGTAAAATAAACTGATGATCCCATATCCCAAATATCCCATTCTAAGCATGGCTAAGCATATGCATAATAATAAATGACATGATAAAATAAATCCCAACCCAAGCTACAAAGAAACAAGGTAATGCAATTCTAGGGAAACTTCCTAGCATGGGTTTCATATTTCATTTGACAATGCAAATAATTCTATCTACACATCCTAGCATAGGATCAAAGTGGTCAAGGACACTTGCCTCCTTCCTGCTGCTCTTGGAATGGGTAGTACTGCTCTTGGAAAGGAAGAACTTGCTCTGGAGCAGGTTCTACATCATACCATCACACATAGCAAAAGAAAAACAACAATCCATAAGACATAATTCACACTTCCACTTCATACAAACCACACATTCACATGTATAAAAGTCATTCACAAATTCTATGTGTTGTGGTTACTCTATGTGTGTTAATCTTTGGCTTACATGCACTTTTAATCATGTGTATATGATTCCTACTTTTGTATTCACATTTATACTTGCATACTATATATATGAGTTTCCAATTTAAATAAATTCCTTATATTCAATTACTACACCTTTTAGCTACCAAGTATGCATGAAAGGTATTTTCCTACTCCATATATGTCTTCAGAACTTCTACCAACCCTAAACTGAATTCTTTGGATTTTGGAATATTCATTTATCATTTTCTAATTATGCATTCCTATTTTCCTATATTTTCCGATTTATTTTCTATGCCTAAATGTGAATTTTATTATGAAAATAGTAAGACACCTCATCTAAACAGAATAGGTTCTGATCTAAAATATTAAATAATATATTTTTGAACTTCTCCTCTGATGTGAACGAATTTAAATTTATTTTTCCAATTTTCAGAATTATTTCCTAGCCTAAAATATGTTTCTATACTAATAAATATGAACAATCAACTAGACAGATTCATTTCAGCTTAAAATATACTTTTAACTCATTCTAAAGTTTCCCAAGTGCTAGGAGAGTTTAAATTTGAATCTACAATGTGTTTGTCTCACCTTTTAAATTTTAAATCATAATCACATAATCAAATTCCTAAATTTAATATCATATAGGGTTAAAAAGGTAAACTCACCCCACTACAGGGTCTATAATATTATTTTAACAATTTTCAGGTGTCTTGCTACTCATAACAGAGGAGTTTTTCCTAATTTTTATTAAGTCCAGGGGCTAAAACTGATTTTTAAATGAATTTACATGATTTTCTAAAGTTCCAGGGGCTAGATCAGAAGTTTCCGGGGCTAGCTCTTATTTCCCGAGAACCCCAGGGGGTAGCATGTAAGAATTCCAGTCTTTATAACGTGGGGCTGACGTGGACCGTCCGATTTAAAACAAACGGCTGAGATTATAACGTCGAACCGGTACGCGGGGATTTAAACTCTACCGTGCGATTTAAAATAAACGGCGCACAATCGGCCACGTCGCTCTGATCGAGCGCGGGCGGCGCTGCCCGGCGGCGCACGGCGGCGGGAGGCGGCGATCTCGAGTTTTGGATCTTCGTAAATTCTTCCTAGAACTGTGATTTTAAGGCATAGGTCGGTGGAGGGGAGGTCGGGGATCTCACCTCGGGGGTTTTCTTGAGCTCGGAGGTCCTGGAAGGCGGTCGGTGACGAGGTCCGAGGTGAATTCACGGCGAGGCTTGTCGGCGCTGTGTTTGAACCAGAAACCACCGTGTTTTCTGCACCTGCGAGGTTCCCCGGAGGCGGTGGATCAAGACCAGCGAGTTAGATCGGAATTTCCGAGCGTAGATCGGCTAGAATTCGCCGGAGGGGCACGGGTTCTCAACGGAGAAAAAATCGGCAGATCGTGGGGAAAACGGGACGATGCCGGGGTTTTTATAGACGGGGGAAGGGCGGCGTTCGGTTGTGATCGAGTTTGCGTCGCCCACGAACGAAATTCGGCTGGGATACGCAGGAATCCGGGTCGGTTTTGATTCGGGGTGACAGAGAGTCCGGCCGACTGTCACACCCGGTTTTTCCGAAGAACAACCAAGTGAATATCACATGTATACCAGGATCATTTTCTCATACATGTGATGACAAATAGTGAAGCATCATTTATTACAAGCCAGGTGTTGAATATAAATAAGTCTTACATAGCAAATGTCTTGATGGACAATAATAAGCTCATCACAAGTAAATAAACTAGCAGCGGAATGTTATTCTTGAGGGCTCCGTCACAGGCGTTGCCCGGTGGTCTCCATGAACCTAGAAACCTTCTTCGGGTCCAAAGTCTTGGTCACTATACACCACCTCATTATCTTGACCTGAGCAGCAATATAAACCAACAAATATGCAAGGTTGAGTACCGATGGTACTCAGCAAGTGTGGGAAAGTTATGTCATGCATGGCTAGAACAAGGGGAGGTTGAACTCATGGTTAAAGCACTACGCAATTAATACCTATCACCTTAGCTTATTAAGCACCTACATTACTACACAGGTGAAATGGTCCCAATCTCCCATCCCATCATCATAACCAAATAACCATAACATCATTTCCAATGTTAAGCTCCCCGCTTAACATTCTCAACTTCCAAAACCATCACTCCTCTAATCATGAATAAGTCCAAGCCGCTCTTGACCGTGAGCACGGCTGTCATGACAGTTTTGACTCTGCAGAGTTTGCACCACTGTACCCACATGTAGTGATTTCATCCCCCGTTGCCGGGTGGACTAAAAGAACCTCCATTATGCCAGTGGCTACGAACCACATTCACACTTCCCAGGTGTGTAGCCAGGAGATCACTACGAAGCCTTTACAAAGGGATTCCCGATGATCGTGGGCCCACTGAGGTTTCACCCCTAACAGCATACAAGAGGCTCCAACCTCACTGCAGTGGCCCCCTCTTGAGCCTTGCGGTTCATATGGTAGTCCAGCTGACACCTACTCCCCGCACCATCCAACACACCCATACTACGCTGGGGATACACCTAATTAATTGGCCAAGCTGCCCCATCTCAGCATGTGGTTGGCACGGTAAAGCCAGGTTACATGCTCCATGAACCGATCCTTAGGATCCAGGCAAGTACTAAACACAAACCCAAGTCTCATGCACCCAGCACCAGCCAAAACATCCAACTTGCCTTGATCCCTACCTCTACATAACTCATAATATCTCATCCAAGAGTATGGTAAAATAAATTGATGATCCCATATAACAAATATCCCATTCTAACCATGGCTAAGCATATGCATAATAATAAATGACATGATAAAATAAATCCCAACCCAAGCTACAAAGAAACAAGGTAATGCAATTCTAGGGAAACTTCCTAGCATGGGTTTCATATTTCATTTGACAATGCAAATAATTCTATCTACACATCCTAGCATAGGATCAAAGTGGTCAAGGACACTTGCCTCCTTCCTGCTGCTTTTGGAATGGGTAGTCCTGATCTTGGAAAGGAAGAACTTGCTCTGGAGCAGGTTCTACATCATAACATCACACATAGCAAAAGAAAAACAACAATTCATAAGACATAGTTCACACTTCCACTTCATACAAACCACACATTCACATGTAATAAAGCCATTCACAAATTCTATGTGTTGTGGTTACTCTATGTGTGTTGATCTTTGGCTTACATGCACTTTTAATTCATTTATTTATGATTCCTACTTTTGTATTCACATTTATACTTGCATACTATATATATGAGTTTCCAATTTAAATACATTCCTTATACTCAATTACTTCACCTTTTAGCTACCAAGTATGCATGAAAGGTATTTTCCTACTCCATATGTGTCTTCATAGCTTCTACCAACCCTAAACTGAATTCTTTGAATTTTAAAAACTTCATTTATCATTTACTAGTTGCTATATTTTCAGATTTATTTCCTATGCCTAAATGTGAACTATATTATGAAAATAATAAGACACATCATCTAAGCAGAATAGGTTCTGATATAAAATATTTAATAATATATTTTTGACCTTTTCCTCTGATGTAAACTATTTTACATTTATTTTCCTAATTTTCAGAACTATTCTTTACTTAAAAATGTGTCCCTATAACTAATAAATGTGAATAATAAATTAAACAGATTCATTTCAGCCAAAAATCTATTTTTATCTCACTCCAAGGTTTTCTAAGTACTGAGAAAGTTTTTAATTTAAATTTGACAATATGTTTGTCCCACTTTTTAAATTTTAAATACTAGCCACATATTCAATTTCCTAAATTTAATATCAAACAGGGTTAAAAAGGTAAACTCACCCCACTACAGGGTCTATAATATTATTTTAACAATTTTTCAGGGGTCTAGCTACGCATAACTGAGGAGTTTTCCTAATTTTTATTAAGTCCAGGGGCTAAAACAGATTTTTAAATGAATTTAAATGATTTTCTGAAGTTCCAGGGGCTAGATCAGAAGTTTCCAGGGCTAGCTCTTATTTCCCGAGAACCCCAGGGGGTAGCACGTAAGAATTCCAGTCTTTATAACGCGGGGCTGACATGGACCGTCCGATTTAAAACAGACGGCTGAGATTATAATGTCGAACCGGTACGCGGGGATTTAAACTCTACCGTGCGATTTAAAATAAACGGCGCCCAATCGGCCACGTCGCTCTGATCGAGCGCGGGCAGCGCTGTCCGACGGCGCACGGTGGCGGGAGGCGGCGATCTCGCCGGAGAGTTTCGGATCTTTGTAAATTCTTCCTAGAACTGTGATTTTATGGCATAGATCGGTGGAGGGGAGGTCAGGCATCTCACCTCGGGGGTTTTCTTGAGCTCGGAGGTCCTGGAAGGCGGTCGGCGACGAGGTCCGAGGTGAATTCACGGCGAGGCTTGTCGGCGCTGTGTTTGAACCGCAAACCACCGTGTTTTCTGCACCTGCGAGGTTCCCCGGAGGCGGTGGATCAAGACCAGCGAGTTAGATTGGATTTTCCGAGCGTAGATCGGCCAGAATTCGCCGGAGGGGCTCGGGTTCTCACCGGAGAGAAAATCGGCAGATCGTGGGGAAAACAGGACGATGCCGGGGTTTTTATAGACGGGGGAAGGGCGGCGTTCGGTTGTGATCGAGTTTGCGTCGCCCACGAACAAAACTCGGCTGGGATACGCAGGAATCCGGGTCGGTTTTGATTCGGGGTGAGAGAGAGTCCGGCCGAGCGCGGCGCTCGCGAGAGGAAGAAGAAAGACTGGCGGGCCCTGCCTGTCAGTGGGAGGAAGAGGGCGCGCGCTGCTGCGGGCTGGCGTGGGATCGGTGGGCCGGCTGGTGGATTTCGGCCCACTGGCCGTTTTTTTTCTGTTTTCCATTTTCTTTTTCTATTTCTTTTCTGTTTTGAGTTTAATTTGAATTCCAGTTTGAATTTGAATTTTTGCAACACATGCAACACGTCCAAAAATTTTTAAGTTCCCCTCTGAACAAGATTTTGGGGTGTTACAGGTGCTCTAAGGATTTTCATGAAACAAACTATGACTTTCTGAAAACTAGATTTTCAGAGGGTTCTAATGGAGTTGGTCTCACTTAATTTGAAGGTTCCTAGCTAAAGATAGGATCTAAACAATTTCAGAGAAAATTCTGAAAATGTTTCTGAACATTTTCTATTTTCTCTGGAACAGTTTCACTAATCACACTATTAGGTGGATTAAATGAGCTCCAATGGGTCTGAAATTTTTTATGGTAGTTCAGGGATATGTTCGTGAACATCCCAGCAAAATTTCAGGATTTTCCTCCAAAGGATTCTCCAGTTAAAATTCCAACCAGTTTAAACTTTGAGGAATTAATTCTGGAGAAATAAGGAATTTCATGAAGTGAAACTTGATTTGCTGGAAAGTACTCAAAGATCTGAATCCAGCAAAATTTGGTTCACTCGATTTGGAGCTTTCTAGCCAAAGTTATGAGGATTTGAAGTTTGAAGGAAATCTGAAAATCGGGGAAAAGTTTAAAGTCGCGCGTGGGCCCCGGGGACACGCGTCGCACGCTGAGGCGACAGCACACCGCGGCCCACAAGGATTTTGCGCGCCAGCACACCCGATCCCGGCCACAGCCTGATCTCGATTCAAAATATCGGCCGCTGACAGCTGGGGTCCACCTCTTTCTTCAACCTCTCGACGCCCGCGCTCCACCGCCGAGGGACCTCGCCGGAGAGCTCGCCGCCGGCTTCTTTACAGCTCCAAACTTCACGATTTTGGCCGCCCCTGACTACTTTCACTCGGGGAACAGGATTCTGGGGTCAGCTACTCATGACAATGGCCGGTGCATGGTGGGCGACGAGCCGCCACCTCGGAAAGACTTCGGCCATGTCAGCTGACTTCCCTAGCACCCCAACTACTCGAGGAATCGGTCGGGAAGCATCAGTGAACCTCAGGGAAGGTTGACATGAGCTTGAGGCAGCCCGGGGAAGGCCCGAAGTAGGTCCTCACCGGGCGCCCGATGCCTCCCTTTTGCTCCGCCGTTGGTAAACCTCGAATTACGCCGGGTACAGAGGTTCTCCGGCCAAGGGTTGTGAAAGCAACTTGTGCGTTACCGTGTCTAGTTTGTGTGAGAGCGGATTGCGGCCCTCTAATCCTTTCTAGAGCACGAATTCGACGGAATCGCACCCGAAGGTCGTGCTGCACACAGAAAGGGGAAAACTGAAAATTCGCCGCCGGTGAGCAATCACTCAGGCTGTGGCTCGGGGGTGAGCAGCACCGGTCACCAGCGCGTCCAAGGGTGCCTTGGCTCAGGCGTGACAACGCCCTGGTTGGGCTGTCAACGGGAGCCCGAGGTGCGGCGGTTCTAAGTCACTGACTTGATCTTTCGGCATAGCCGATATCAATCGGTTTCAACTGAATTCTAGCAGCGGGGAAGACGGAGGAAGGTCTCTAGTACCTTGCCGTGGCTCTGGAGGGGACGGAGAGGCGGTGATCAAGATTCTCTGATCAGCTCCGAGTGATCGGCAGCGATGGCGCGGTTCTGATGCGAGGAGGCAGCAGAGCGGGCGGTGATCGCTCCGATCAGGGCGGTGGCGTAGATAAGGGGGCTGTGAGGCGGTTCAGCACGTCGGGGCGGCAAGCAGGTGGTGTCCCGGTCGCCTCTTCGCCATGGCGGCCGCTCAGTCCGGCGCAAGAACCCGAGCTGGGTTTTCAGTCGGTTTGGTTGGAGCAGTGGCTGACATGTGGGTCCCACTTCCAGTTTTAACCTCTGAAATTTACTCGTAATCACTGTTGTAAACAGTGAGCCCCATAATACCCCTGGTAATTCAAATTATTCACCCATGAGCCATTTGAATTGAATAGAATTCAAATTGGGTTTGGTTTGAATGAATTTCAACACAAGTTCAGTTTTGAATTCAAATAAAGTTTTAATTTGTCCAACTTAGCTCATGTCAAGATCAACTCCAAATGGAGTGAAAATTGATGTGTGAGCTCACAAAAATGTGCTGAGTAAGAATATGCCTCCCACTTTTAAATTCATGGGATAAAAACAGTTTGAATTTGAATGTGGTTTCAAACTGCCCTCTTTCTAGCTATACCCAAAATGACCTCAAAAAGGTTTTGAATTTGGATGAAACTTGGCATGGACATCCTTAGCAATGTGTAGGAGTTTTCATATGTCCAGCCCCTCTATATCACATGTGGGAAATACCCCTTTTGCAATATGTGAGTTTGTTCTCTAATGAGCATGTTGATGGGGGTTACTTACTCTTCATTTGTGTTCATCAACTTTCCTCAAATGAGGTGTGTGGTGTGTTGATGAACACTTCAAATGTGTGTCAAAAACTGAGGCCCTTACATTCCTCCCCCCTTAAAAGAATCTCGTCCCGAGATTATAAGGTGAAAATGAGAGAGAGGACGGTGGAAAATTACCGGATATGCGACGTGAAAAAGTCGGGGTAGTTAGTGCGAAGGAATTCTTCGGTCTCCCATGTCGCTTCGTCCATGGAGTGATTACTCCATAGGATCTTGTAGAACCACAACGTATGGTTGCGTGTGGTTTGGGCCTTTTTATCGATAATCTGCACCGGTTCCTCTCGATAGGTGATATCTGGTTGCAGTTCTTCAATGTCTTCCAGCTGAATGGTAGTTGATAGCTTGAGACACTTCCTCAGCTGGGAAATGTGAAAGACGTCATGCACACCGGAAAGTGCTTCTGGTAATTTCAGCCGGTATGCCACTGATCCACATCTTTCGGTAATATGGAATGGACCGATGAATCGGGGTGCTAACTTTCCTCTCACCCCAAATATGTTTACGCCCCTCATTGGAGACACCCGTAGGTATACGTGATCTCCAACTTTGAATTGTAATGGGCGCCTTCTCCGGTCCGCATACTATTTCTGACGGGATTGAGCGGCTTTTAGGTTAGTTTGAATCAGTCGAACCTTTTCTTCCGCGTTGTTGACGAGGTCAATCCCGAAGGTAACCCTTTCGCCAGATTCACACCAATTCAGTGGTGTGCGGCATTTCCGCCCGTATAGCGCCTCATAGGGCGCCATCTTGATGATGGCTTGGTACCCATTGTTGTACGAGAATTCGGCTAACGGCAAGTGATCATCCCAATTCTTGCCGTGGTTGATAGCGCAAGCTCGTAGCATGTCTTCTAAGATTTGATTTACCCGCTCCGTTTGCCCATCCGTCTGCGGGTGGTATGCTGAACTACGGATAAGTTTCGTCCTCAAGGCAGCGTGCAGCTGCTCCCAAAAACGGGACCCAAATAAAGTGCCCCGATCCGATATGATAGTACGAGGTACGCCGTACAAGCATTGGATCCGTGATATGTACAGTTCAGCGTACTTCTTGGCGTTGTAGTTGGTGTTGACCGGGATGAAATGGGCAACTTTGGTGAGCCGATCGACGATCACCCACACAGAATCATGTTTCTGCAAGGTGGTGGGTAAACCGACGATGAAGTCCATGCTCATATCCTCCCATTTCCAGGCAGGAATGCCCAGTGGTTGCAGCAGTCCCGGTTTCCGCATGTGGTCTGCCTTCACCCTTTGAAATGTATCACACTCGGACACGTATTTTGCAGTCTCTCGCTTCATCCGTGTCCACCAAAACTTGCTTCTGAGTTCTTGATACATCTTGTTGCTGCCGGGGTGAATAGAAAACTTTGACAAGTGAGCCTCATCAAAGATTTTCTTCCGTAATTCCGGGTTACGGGGTATGACGATCCGGTCCTTGAACCATAGGACACCGTCTCCGTCCTTCCAGAAACATTTCAGCTCCCCACTGTCTACACGTCTCCGCAAATGTGACATGCCCTTGTCATTCTTCTGGGATGCCGCTATCTCTTCATGGATGGTGGGGATCAAAGCTAGGTTGTAGAGAGCTCCGTGTGGAATCACATGTAGTGGTGGTTCGCTCTCTTCCAACAGTGTGATGGTCAGGTTATTGACGTGTGACTTGCGGCTCAGTGCATCTGCCACTACGTTTGCCTTGCCCGGATGATAATGGATCTCTATTTCGTAATCCTTTATCAGTTCTAACCATCTTCGTTGCCTCATGTTCAGCTCTTTCTGAGTGAATATGTACTTGAGGCTTTTGTGGTCGGTATATAAATGTACGAGGTTACCGAGTAGGTAGTGCCTCCACATTTTGAGTGCGAGTACCACGGCAGCGAGCTCCAAGTCGTGGGTTGGATAATTCTGCTCATGGTTTCTAAGCTGCCGTGATCCATACGCGACCACCCTTCGGTCTTGCATCAGCACACATCCGAGCCAATGCCGGATGCATCTCAGTACACATCGAACGGTTTTGTTGTGTCTGGCAGCGCCAAAACCGGTGCTGATGTCAGGTGCTTGACTAAAGCCTTGAATGCTGCTTCACACGCTGGACTCCAAACAT
This sequence comes from Neostapfia colusana, assembly GCA_030760725.1. Taxonomy (NCBI): domain Eukaryota; kingdom Viridiplantae; phylum Streptophyta; class Magnoliopsida; order Poales; family Poaceae; genus Neostapfia; species Neostapfia colusana. Next base: position 91,900,171 of record JASWHV010000007.1, on the reverse strand, counting down.
ATTTGGTAGCCTTCTTCAGCAGCTCTGTCATTGGCTTGGCAATCTTCGAGAAGTTCGGAATGAACCTCCGATAATATCCCACGAGTCCGAGGAAACTCCGTACCTCGTGAACAGTTCTCGGGGATTTCCAATTCAGCACTTGAGTGATCTTGCTCGGGTCTACAGCGATGCCCTCCGCTGAGATGATATGCCCGAGAAAAGGCACTTGCGATATCCAAAACTCGCATTTGCTGAATTTCGCGTATAACTTGTGGTCCCGCAGCCGTTGCAAGACTATATGCAGATGCTTCTTGTGATCTTCCTCCGACTTGGAATATACCAGGATGTCGTCGATGAAGACCACGACAAACTTGTCCAGCTCCGGCATGAATACCGAGTTCATTAATTACATGAAGTGAGCTGGACCATTGGTGAGGCCGAAGGACATGACCAGGTACTCATAAAGTCCGTACCTTGTCGAGAAAGCTGTCTTTCGAATGTCCTCAGCCCTTATCTTAATCTGATGGTACCCGGATCTTAAATCCATCTTGGAAAAGATCATTGCTTCGACCAACTGATCAAACAGCATGTCGATCCGTGGCAACGAGTACTTGTTCTTGATGGTTACGGCATTTAATGGACGATAGTCCATGCAAAGCCGTAATGTCTCATCCTTCTTCTTGACAAATAATGCCGAACAACCCCATGGCGAGGAGCTCGGCCTAATAAAACCCTTCTCCAGAAGGTCTGTGAGCTGAGTCTTCAGTTCAGCCAACTCCTTGGGCGCCATCTTGTACGGTCTTCGGGATATTGGCATGGTTCCCGGTGCAAGTTCAATCTTGAACTCCACCTCTCTATCGGGTGGCATCCCCGGCAAATCGTCCGGGAATACATCAGGGAACTCTCGGACCACTGGAATACCTTCCAATCTGATGGTTGTAGCTTGATAGACATTTGGAAGTTTTATTTCTGGACTGTCCAGAAATAAAGAGTGAGACTCGTGCACTTCTGAGTTCAAGTGCACAACTCGGAGGACGGTGTCTAAAACAGCGCCGTGGCGGGTTAACCACGACATCCCTAAGATGACATCGACCTTTTGTCCCTCTAAGATTATGAGAGACGTACGGTAAACTCTACCCTCTAAGCACAATGGCGCTTTTGGGACCATCATGCTTGCTGAAATTTTCCCACCCGGCGAACACATAAGGACTATCGGTGGGTAGTATTTGCAAGCTATGTTTATCAATGAAAGCTTGGCTAATGAAGCTATGTGTGGTGCCTGAATCAAATAATATTATAGCGGGATGCTGGTGGAGTTGGAACATACCCGCAAGGATTGTCTTGCCCTCCGGCACGTCCTCTATGGAAAGCTGGTGGACAGTGCCGGACCTAGGGTTTGCCCGCCGCGCATTAGTAGGGTTCCGGGGTTGATTCCTCCCCGGAAACGGTGGTGCCACTCCGGTGCTTTGCCTCACCAGGCAACTGCTCGCGAAGTGTCCTGGACGACCACACTTGTAACATGTGGCCGCTGCTGGTGTAGTGCTTGGGGGACGAAAGCCCGGCATGCGTTTCTGAGGTGCATACGCACGCGGTATCGCCCGCTGCTGCTGTTGTTGCGGAGGTGGTACTGGCAGTGCCGGCCTGAATACCGGTGAAGAGTACGGTCGACTGCGGAACAGCATCGACCGCTGTTTTGGCTGCCAGCGTGGACCTTATGGTGGGCGATTCACCATCCAAAACTTCTGAGGAGGACCGCTTCCTTCGCCGCTGCTTTGCGGCGCGCTTCGCTTTCGCTCTGCCGCTGCCAACTCCTTGCCGGAGTCCTCCTGAACAATCGCAGCATCAATGATGTCGTTGAGGCTGCCGCGATTGAACATCGCCAACTTGTCCTTCAGGAGCGGGTTAAGCCCCTGGTAGAAGTGGTCCCACCACTTCTTGTCAGTATCGGCATGATACGACGCATATAGCGCGAGATCGTTAAACGCCCTGGAGTATTCCAGCGTGTTCTGGCTCCCTTGTTGCAGGTGTAAGAACTCCTGCGTCTTCCTCTTCATCAAACCTGGCGGTATATGATAGGCCCTGAAGGCCGTCCGGAACACCGTCCAGGTCATCACTTGGTCAGTGGGCTGTGAAGCACAGAAGTTGGCCCACCACGCGCTCGCGGATCCTTGGAGCTGCTGGACCGTGAACTGAGTCTTGCGCTGCTCGCTTATCTGGCGCAGCCCAAACTTCATCTCTATTGCGCGGAGCCAGTTGTCCGCGTCAAGAGGTTCATCCGCCCTTGAGAATACCGGGGGATGAGTAGCCAGGAAGTCGGAGTAGGAGCTCTGTTGACACTCCTCACGATCTTGACGTCTCTCTGGGCGAGACGTATTTGCAATTAGAGTCTCCAGCAACTCTGTGTGCTGCTGATGTGAACCCGCCATTGCCGCGACGATGTCGGCCAATGTAACCGTTGGCAGTGGCGGTGTCTGCTGTTGCTGTTGCTGCTGTTGCTGCCCCGAGGAGTCCTCGGGAGGTGGTTGGGAGGTCTCTCCCCCTTGGCTAGTACCCCCAACATCAGCGTTGGCACGAGTACGCGTCATTCTGAAATTCAAAACAGCAGCGATTAGCACATGTCTTACTTAAAATTCCATATGTAACAGTAGGCATTGAAGTGACACATGATTAATTTGCACAACATTCACATATATTGATAAAGCATAAACTTTATACAAGATACATCATTCTCGGGTCTCCGAGAAGTCATGCTCATGTCGTCACTACCTATACATATGCTACTGTCTACACGACATGTCACTGATTACAAAATTTGGGCTACATTACCCTAGCTGCCCTACATGGCAACTGTAACCCCCTACTCGGAGTAGAACTCGACCTCCTGTGGGTCATCCTCCTCCGGTACCTCTGCTGGTGGCTCTGGATCTACCACCTCTTCTCCCATCCCGGGTTCTCCCATTGCTGGAAGACCCAAGACCACCGGTATGCCCAATACCGGAGGCACGAGATCCTGCAAAGCATGCACCTCGTCCATAGCCTGGTTGTAGTCCTCTTCCCAGCCTTGCCCTTCCTCAACAGCGTCGTCCCGCTCTTGAGCAAGGTCCTCGTTCTGCTGGGTCAGATTCTGTACCAGTTCTTGCAACGCCGCGATGTCGACACGGCTCTTTCTCTTCGCCTTCTTCAGACGATGCAACTTATTATGTTGCTCATTCAGTCGCTTGATCGTCGGAAGGAGCACATTGTGGAGTGCGCTGTGAGCACTCCCGAATATGGTCTCCACGGCTCGTGCTCTCTTTGAGCTTTGTGGCGAGATGCTCCGTATGAACAGCTTGGTTGTCCATCACGGTGTTTCCCGCCCTCATCTGGAGGCTAAGGTTTGCCTCCGCGGGGCTGTACCTTTGGCAACTCGGGTCCGTTGCCTCCCGGTACCTCTCTTCCCACACATGCTGAGCCCGTCCCTCCACCAGAACGAGCGCGTATGGAGTGCCCTCCATAGCCTGCACGTGTAGTTGGCAGAAACGTGACATGGTGTCACAGGCTGCCACTTGCCACATCCCTTCCGGTTGCCTTCCTCTCACCGTGACGGTGAACGGCACCCAACCGGGTGGCGTAGGTCCTGCAGGGACCTCGACATGGATCATCCACTTCTTGTTCCCCTCTTCGCCTTCTTCCTTGGTGAAGTACTGCAGCATCTGGTTGTACCCGAAATATTGGAGCATTTGCCACAATGCTTCCGGGTAGCCGCTACGGTGAGAACCGTGAGAAACCACCCACCCGTTCTCCAATTGTTTATCCGTTGTCATCTGTAAAAATATATTTGAGGATGTCAAATATTTATTTAAACAGTAAACCTCTGAGTTATAACATAAGACATGTCATTGAACCCATAAAACTTAGAAACATAGTTCAAATTTTAAGCAAATTTGACTGCTGATCTGCTGTTCAACATGACAGCCCTGACCAGTTTCCATATCAACCTGATTTAGGCCATGTTAAAGGCAAAAACAATTCTGGGGCTTAACATCAAAGTTACATCTAACTTCAATAGCTTTCCAGAAAGTATTTGCTTGTCCTAAGATCTGTCCTGGTTCAAAAACTATGAGATATCAAAGTTAACAGAATTTCTGGAGGAAGTTGGACAGCACCTCCCTGCTTTAGTTACTGATTTGATCCAAGAATTCCAGTTAATTCTGTTCCTAATCTGACAAAACTTTCTGTTACAAAGTTGTAACCTATCTCATAAGCTTTCCAGAACTACCTCATTTTCTATTTTTGGATTTTTATGCAGGAAGTTAAGCTCAATTTACAGAGAGTTTACAGAGAGTCTTTGCTCTGCCCTGTTTTCTGGACAGTTTCAACTCTACTGCATTTTTCGATTGGTTAAGGGATGAAACACCTCTGGACCTCAACAGAAAAGCTGTAAAGCTCTTCCAGAAATGTATCGTATGACCCCAACCTCGAAACAACTCAACCTCTAACCTCTGATCAACTTCAGCCCTACTTCAGCTGAAACCAGAGTACTCTGTCCTTAACAACCTATAAGTTGAAAACTTGTTAACTTTGAATATCTTGTTCAAGGGAAGGAGTTACATCAAGTTTTACTACTTTAGATCAAAACCTTCAAGTTTTAAATGAGTTTGTTCATTTAATGGGGTGTGACGTCGATGCGTCACCAGATTATGTCGGTACTACGTCCTCACAAAGAAAAACCTATACCGGACTTTGCCGGCTTCGTTATTTCAGTGGCACTAAACGTCACTCGCACGCGGATGCTACACGTCTACCGTTTCGTGGTCAGGCTACCTGCAGAAACTCAAGCAATCGTCAGACTCGGCTGCACACCGAGCCCGGAATCCATATAGTTCGTACACCCGGCCGTCATCATTCGCCCGGATGTTCTCAAGCCAAACACGCCTTGAGTTACGTGTTCACGTTTCAGACCACGTGACGGGGTCTCCCAAGTTGCACCACGCACGCCAGGGATAGACGTTGCTCAAATACCCCAAACGACATGAAGAGTCGTAGAGGATACTAAAGCGGGTCGGGTTACCTGCCACCCGTGGAGCTCCACCCTTCAGCTTGTACGTACTGGTGGACAGCGCTTACGTGCACCCCCCAAGACATAAACGTCCCGAGATGCACGATTTTCCGACATAATCAAATAAATTAATATGCCACTTTCTATACACTAATAACATCCTTATACGGGCTACTAACTCGTTCCTCACTGGATTTTTTTGAAAAAGATGACCTTTTTAGTGCGTTAAATCTCAAGCGAGCTCTAATACCACGCTGACAAGACCCCATGGTCTTGTCGAGCCAGGATCACGCTGAGGGGTGCTGCGTTGCACAGCACCGGATAACACACGTCAAAGGTACAAAGCGGAAGCGAAATTTTATATTACATAAACAGGTTTATGAACATGTTTACATCAAAATAAGTTCAGTCTACACTCACGGGCGTAGACTACGCATCAAGTCCACGTTCAGCCCTTGAACGTGTCCTTGCTAGCACACACGCACACTAACTCTGCGGCGTGCACGACTCCCACTCGACGGGGTTCCCCTCCTTGGGCTCCGTCTCCTCTTCGGGAGTCCCTTCCTCATAGAACCCTGCAAAAGCTTCAAACACAAGCAGTGAGCACGAAGGCTCAGCAAGTCTGACCCGTCTCACCTAAACATGGAACTTCTAAATGAGGGGTGGTGGGTTACATGAGGTAAAAATCATTTGCAATGACTCGCCTAATTAGTAGAACCTTACTTTCAAGTTTTAGCAGCAGGTTGTGGAGAACCCCACGCTAAGGCACATGAGAGAGCCGCAATCAAACAAGAAACACATTTTTCTCATGTACTTTGCCCAAAGTTGAAAAGAACTTTAGTTAGCTCTAAACTACAACAAACCATTAACAAGCAAAGTCCATCTTTCAATCAGCAACATTTTAACATGTAACTAGCCTGTTCTTTCTACGTCACGGTACAGTGAACAAGTGGTACTCACTGACCGTGAGGGACGGCGATTATAATTGATTTACACCTGTAGGGTTACCCAAAAAACCCGTCACGTACGCCCGTACTCGATGTTGCCTACAACAACCATCACGGACGCCGTACGCGACTACCTTTCACCCGTTAGCCAAATGTTGAACCGGTCCAATCTCCCGAGCAAGAGGTCTCTGCACGCGCATCTCAGTGCCGCGAGCCGATTTACACCTCGAGCTCTCAACCTACCCTCTGAACGACCAGCTATGCCTCAACACCCAGCTACCCGAGTTACATCAGTTTCCCGGTTCCCATATAGCCGGTAGGTCTTCAGTACTGTTCTAGCTTGTTCAACAGGCCCGCACACGACTCGGTCCTCAATCGACACAAGCGGAGCTACAGCACACAGGCCCCAAAGTCCTGTTGCCCTTAACCTCCGCTTGGTCTCATTTTCTTGCCATGTGTTTCATGTGCTATCACTACCCGAGTCGAGTGCCTCTAGCCTATGCTCGCGAGTAGTTCCAACTACTCGACTTGTACCGAATCCTACTCTATCTTAGCAATGCAGTGTCTAACAAGGTTTTCAATCCTAAACCCAACCCATGGTTTTCTTGGCTATGCAGTTGGGTTTCCAATCAAGACTCTAATGCAAAAAATTACAACAGTATTCAAAGATGTGCTCAAAACAATAAACATTTGTAAAAATGTTAATGCAAACTGGAGCTTTCCTTGCTGCTCTTGGTCGTAGGCTAGCTGTTCCTCCGGAGTGACGAAGTCTCGGACTTCAGGTTCCTCCTCGACCTTAGCGACTACATGATAAGAGAGGTACATGTATTAATTTGAATGCATTTTTATTAAGTGTGAACTTGTGAAGCTTATAAGTCCCACTAGACAGACTCAATGACTGTGAAACTTTTACTGCGGCTTGGTTACAACCTAAACAGAGACTTGGTCAAGTTTTAGTTGCAGCAAAGCTCATTTGAGCCCTCCACAATTAATTATGTCCTTGACCTTAATTGGAACTCTTAGGGTGCTATAAAGATTTTCATGAAACAAACTATTACTTTCTGAAAACCAGATTTTCAGAGGGTTCTAATAGAGTTGGTCTCACTTAATTTGAAGGTTCCTAGCTGAAGATAGGAGCTAAACGATTTCAGAGAAAATTCTGAAAAATGTTTCTGAACATTTTCTATTTTCTCTGGAACAGTTTCACTAATCACACCATTAGGTGGATTAAATGAGCTCCAATGGGTCTGAAATTTTTATGGTAGTTCAGGGATATTTTGGTGAACATCCCAGCAAAATTTCAGGATTTTCCTCCATAGGATTCTCCAGTTAAAATTCCAACCATTTTAAATTTTTAGGAATTAGTTCTGGAGAAATAAGGAATTTCATGAAGTGAAACTTGATTTTCTGGAAAGTACTCATAGAGCTTAATCCAGCAAAATTTGGTTCACTCGATTTGGAGCTTTCTAGCCAAAGTTATGAGGATTTGAAGTTTGAAGGAAATCTGAAAATCGGGGAAAAGTTTAAACTCGCGCGTGGGCCCCGGGGACACGCGTCGCACGCTGAGGCGACAGCACACCGCGGCCCACAAGGATTTTGCGCGCCAGCACACCCGATTCCGGCCGCAGCCTGATCCCGATTCAAAATATTGGCCGCTGACAGCTGGGGTCCACCCCTTTCTTCAACCTCGCGACGCCCGCGCTCCACCGCCGAGGGACCTCGCCGGAGAGCTCGCCGCCGGCTCCTGTACAGCTCCAAACTTCACGATTCTGGCCGCCCCTGCCTAATTTCACTCGGGGAACAGGATTCTGGGGTCAGCTACTCATGACAATGGCCGGTGCATGGTCGACGACGAGCCGCCACCTCGGAAGGACTTCGGCCATGTCGGCTGACTTCCCTAGCACCCCAACTACTCGAGGGATCGGTCGGGAAGCATCAGTGAACCTCAGGGAAGGTCGACATGAGCTTGAGGCAGCCCGGGGAAGGCACGAAGTAGGTCCTCACCGGACGCCCGATGCCTCCCTTTTGTTCTGCCGTTGGTAAACCTCGAATTACGCCGGGTACAGAGGTTCTCCGGCCAAGTGTTGTGAAGGCAACTTGTGCGTTACCGTGTCTAGTTTGTGTGAGAGTGGAATGCGGCCAACTAATCCTTTCTAGAGCACAAATTTGATGGAATCGCACCTGAAGGTCGTGCTGCACACAGAAAGGGGAAAACTGGAAATTCGTCGCCGGTGAGCAATCACTCGGACTGTGGCTCGGGGGTGAGCAGCACCGGTCACCAGCGCGTCCAAGGGTGCCTTGGCTCAGGAGTGACAACGCCCTGGTTGGGCTGTCCACGGGAGCCCGAGGTGCGGCGGTTCTAAGTCACCGACTTGATCTTTCGGCATAGCCGATATCAATCGGTTTCAACTGAATTCTAGCAACGGGGAAGACGGAGGAAGGACTCTAGTACCTTGCCGTGGCTCTGGAGGGGACGGAGAGGCGGTGATCAAGCTTCTCTGATCAGCTCCGAGTGAACGGCAGCGATGGCGCGGTTCTGATGCGAGGAGGCAGCAGAGTGGGCGGTGATCGCTCCGATCAGGGCGGTGGCGTAGATAAGGGGGCTGTGAGGCGGTTCAGCACGTCGGGGCAGCAAGCAGGTGGTGTCCCGGTAGCCTCTTCACCGTGGCGGCCGCTCAGTCTGGGGCAAGAACCCGAGCTGGGTTTTCAGTCGGTTTGGGTTGGAGCAGTGGCTGACATGTGGGTCCCACTTCCAGTTTTAACCTCTGAAATTTACTCCTAATCACTGTTGTAAACAGTGAGCCCCATAATACCCCTGGTAATTCAAATTATTCACCCATCAGCCATTTGAATTGAATAGAATTCAAATTGGGTTTGGTTTGAATGAATTTCAACACAAGTTCAGTTTTGAATTCAAATAAAGTTTGAATTTGTCCCACTTAGCTCATGTCAAGATAAAACTCCAAATGGAGTGAAAATTGAAGTGTGAGCTCACAAAAATGTGCTGAGTAAGAATATGCCTCCCACTTTTAAATTCATGGGATAAAAACAGTTTGAATTTGAATGTGGTTTCAAACTGCCCTCTTTCTAGCTATACCCAAAATGACCTCAAAAAGGTTTTGAATTTGGATGAAACTTGGCATGGACATCCTTAGCAATGTGTAGGAGTTTTCATATGTCCAGCCCCTCTATATCACATGTGGGAAATACCCCTTTTGCAATATGTGAGTTTGTTCTCTAATGAGCATGTTGATGGTGGTTACTTGCTCTTCATTTGTGTTCATCAACTTTCCTCAAATGAGGTGTGTGGTGTGGTGATGAGCACTTCAAATGTGTGTCAAAAACTGAGGCCCTTACAGTGGGCTCCGTCACAAGCGTTGCCCGGGTGACTCCGTGAACCTAGAATCCTTCCTCGGGACCAAGGTCTTGGTCATTAAACACCACATCATTCTCTTGACCTGAGCAGCAATATAAACCGACAGAAAAGAAAGTTTGAGTACCGTTGGTACTCAGCAAGTGTGGGAAAGTTATGTTATGCATGGCTAGAGCAAGGAGAGTTTGAACTCATGGTTAAAGCACTACGCAATAATTACCTATCACCTTAGCTTATTAAGCACCTACATTACTACACAGGTGAAATGGTCCCAATCTCCCAACCCATCATCAAAATCAAGTAATCATAGTCTCATCTCAAATGTTAAGCTTCCCGCTCAACACCCTCAACTTCCCAATCCATCATCCTCTAATCATGAATAAGTCCAAGCCGCTCTTGACCGTGAGAACGGCTGTCATGACAGTTTTGACTCTACAGAGTTTGCACCACTGTACCCACATGTAGTGATTTCATCCCCCGTTGCCGGGTGGACTAAAAGAACCTCCATTATGCCAGTGGCCGCGAACCACATTCACACTTCCTAGGTGTGTAGCCAGGAGATAACTACGAAGCCTTTACAAAGGGATTCCCGACGAGCGTGGGCCCACTGAGGTTTCACCCCTAACAGCATACAAGAGGCTCCAATCCCGCTGCAGTGTCCCCCTCTTGAGCCTTGCGGTTCATATGGTAGTCCAGCTGACACCTATTCCCCGCACCATCCAACACACCCATACTACGCCCGGGATACACCTAATTAATTGGCCAAGCTGCCCCATCTCGGCATGGTAAAGCCAGGTTACATGCTCCATGAACCGGTCCTTAGGATCTAGGCAAGCACTAAACACGAACCCGAGTCTCGTGCACTCAGCAACAACAAAATCATCCAACTTGCCTCGATCCCTACCTTTACATAACTCATAATATCTCATTCAAGAGTAAGATAAATAAAATTGATGATCTCATATCCCAATTATCCCATTCTAACCATGGCTAAGCATAAGCATATAAATAAATGACATGATAAAATAAATCCCAACCCAAGCTACAAGGAAACAAAGTAATGTAATTCTAGGGAAACTTCCTAGCATGGGTTTCATATTTCAATTGACAATGCAAATAATTCTATCTACACATCCTAGTATAGGATCAAAGTGGTCAAGGACACTTGTCTTCTTCCTGCTGCTCTAGGAATGGAAAGTCTTGGTCTTGGAAGGGGAGAACTTTCTCTGGGGCAGGTTCTACTCATGCCAATACACATAGCAAAAGAAAACAACAATCCATAAGCCATAGCCGACACTTTCACTTCATACAAACCACACATACATACCTATGAAAATCATTCACAATTCTAAGTGTTGTGGTTGCTCTACATGTGTTGATTTTTGGCCTACATACACTTTTAAACATATTTATATGATTTCTAACTTTTGTATTCAGATTCCTGTTTGCACACTATATATGAATTTCCAATTTGAACAAATTCTTTATATTTATTTAATACACTTCTTAGCTACCAAGTTTGCATGGAAGGTAATTTCCTACTCCAATTAGGTTTTTTCAGATCCTCTACCAAATCCTAAACTGAAGTTTTTGGATTGGAGACTTCATTTATCATTTTCTAATTATGCATACCTATTTTCCTATATTTTTCAGATTTATTTTCTATGCCTAAAGTGAGCCTTAATATTAAATAGTAGGACATGTCACCTAAACAGAATAGGTTCTGATCTAAAATATTAAATAATATATTTTTGAACTTCTCCTCTGATGTGAACTAATTTAAATTTATTTTATCAGTTTTCAGAATTATTTCCTAGCCTAAAAATGTGTTTCTATAACTAATAAATATGAACAATAATTAGACAGATTCATTTCAGCCTAAAATCTATTTTTAACTCATTCTAAAGTTTTCCAAGCACTAGGAGAGTTTAAATTTGAATTTGCAATGTGTTTGCCTTAAATTTAAATCCTAGTCACATATTCAATTTTCTGAATTTAATATCATATAGGATCAAAAAGGTAAATCCACCCTACTGCAGGGTCTAATTTGTTATTTCATAAATTTCCAGGGGTCTAACTACACATAACAGAGGGGTTTTCCTAATTTTTATTAAGTCCAGGGCTAAAACTAATTTTTAAATGAATTTACACGAATTTCTGAAGTTCCATGGGCTAGATCAGAAGTTTCCGGGGCTAGCTCGTGTTTTTCGAGATCCCCAGGGGGTAGCGCGTAAGAATCCCGGCCTTTATAACGCGGGGCTGATGTGGACCGTCCGATTTAAAATAGACGGCTCAGATTACATCACCGAACCGGTACGCGCGGGTTTTAATTCTACCGTGCGATTTAAAATAGACGGCCCTCAAGGGGCCACGTCGCCCTGGCCGGAGTGAGCCCGCGCGCGCGGCGGCGGGGGGTGGCGATCTCGCCGGCGCAGCCTCGGCATTTGCCGCTACTCGTTAGAACTCACATCTTTTTGCATGGATCGGCTGCGGAGGTGTAGGGGATGCGATTGTCGGCGTTTATATAGGCGAGGGAGGGCGGCGGTCTGTTGGGATCGAGTTGGAGTCGTCCGGGACCGGGAATCGGGCTGGGGGCGCGGGTTTCCGGAGATCAGTTGCGATCGAGCGCGGGGAAGAGTCCGGTCGGTTGGCGCGCGGGAGGTAGGAGATGACACGCGGGCCCCGCGTGTCAGTGAGAGGAAGAGAGGGGGGCGCGCGGATTTGGGCTGGCGCGGGGGAATAGTGGGCCGGCTGGCGGGTTTCGGCCCACTGGCCGGCTGGGGTTTTCTTTTACTTTTTCCTTTTCTTTTCTGTTTTGATTTGAATTTGAATTCCAGTATGAATTAGAATTACTGCACCACATGCAATACGTCCAAAAAATTTTAAATTCCCCTCTTGAGCAGATTTTGGGGTGTTACACACTCTCAAGGTGCACCTGCCGACGTGAGATGTCATGAGAATGTTCCCCACATACTGCACACCGGCCGTCCGCCTGAGGCGACCCGAAAAGTCCAAACGACAGCTTCCCGAGGTACATCAGTTTATTGGGTTCTATATAGCCAGCATGAGTCCGGTACACAACTCAAACTTGTTCAATAGGGCCGCATAGGGATTGGTCCTTGAACGACACGGACAGGTCTATAGCACCCAGGCCCCTATGTCCTGCTGCTCTTACAACCTTCCGGTCTCATCTTTAACTTGCTAATTCATTTATGAACCAATCCCGTATGCCCCTGTTGTTCCTGAACCTGCGAGTAGCATCTCACCACTCGATTTCTACCAAACAGTATTTAAGCATGGAAGTTCTACCCGGTGAAAGACACCTACCCAATACTCCATGGGTCATTTGGCTATGCAAGAGGAGTATCAAACACTAGACCTAATGCACAGTTCAAATCTTAAACAAAGGTGAATACAAAATAAAAACTTAATAGCTGTTAAATGCAAACCGGAGCTTGCCTATTTTGCAGGGTAGTCGTATATAAACAGTTAGTGTCCTTGCTGATCGACCCTTGATTCTTCGGAGCTTGATCCACTTCAATTAATCACTCCTTTGAATCCCCTTCGTCGTGGTTCCTATTGAAATGCATATGCACGTGTTTTAAGGAATGTAATGGAAAGAAGTTATGGAATATCTTAGGAACAGAGGTTGTGTGGAAAAGCTAAAAATAGCTTGAGTTGCCTCTGTTGTGCAAAGAAACAGAATTGATCTACTTGATTCTAATATCTTGGCTATCTACTAACTACTTTCCCCTTAATGAACATAATAGATGAGCTGAAAAGATTTGAGTGCAACTGAAGAACAAGAACTCCAATGGCCTCAAGACTTTTACAGCAGGTTCTATACTACATAAGGATTTTAGCTTGCCAAATTGCAGCTAATGTGGAGTTAAATTGTGTTCTTCATAATTCTCATAATGCCTCTTATGTATTTTCACATATACATAAGTATGGAGAATAAAAATAGTAAGTTCTATAGCTCAAATTGGGCTGATAATTTACATGTGAGTTCCTGGCCACATGAAAGTAATCTAGTCCAAAATTCAGCTCTTTTACTTGAGTAGTTCTCCCAGAACAATTCTTTAAGCATTTGTACTCAAAAGAATTAATTCTGAATTAATGTGCATTTTCATGCCATTTTAAGTGAACTACTATTTCCAGTATGTCTCAGAGAGCTTTCGTAAATTTTCCTATGAATTTTGGAGCTATGGATTGCTCAGAATCGATTTTTGAAGTGGGAAACATTTCCTGAAAATGTTTCTGGACTCTTTTGAACACAGTAGTTTGCATTTAGCAAATTCCTACTCAAATGATCTTCATATGAGCTGAAAATTTGCTAGTAGGTCAACACTATGATAAAGAATATTCTGGCAAAATTTGGGGATTTTCGGATAAACTAAACTCCCTCAATAATTCTTTTTCAGAATACCTTCAAAGAATTTTCCAGAATATAATATTAACTTTCATACAAACCTAAGTTCATATTTCGATAGAACTCGGAAAGATGAATCGAACCCAATTGGAATCACTCATTTTGGAGTTTTCTACAGGGAGCTATGAATTTCCAAAGATTGAGCCCTCACAGGAATTGTTTTCCTACAGAAAATCCTATTGGGCCCGCTTATTTAAATTCCAACCAATCAGAACTGGGCCACACCGGGGCCACGGGGTTTTGTGCGCCAGCACACGGGATCCCGGCCACATCCGATCACAGGTTTGAATTTTGAGCTGCTGACCGACGGGGCCCACACCTTCTTCAACCTCCTGCCGGCTCCTTCGCGCCAGCGCGCTCCCCCCTCGCCGGAGCACGTCAGTGCTCGCCGGCCCGCCGTTCCCGGACACCATCCGGAACAGGACATGCCGCTAGGGGGTTTTGGGCATCGAGGAACATGGCTGTGGGGTCTGCTTGGGCTGCCTGCGGCCGGAACATGGCCGGCGACGTGCGACAGCTACTGTGGAGGTTCGGCAGCGTCGCCCACGGTCTCCAGCCTGCCAAAACCTGTGCCGACGAGCTCTACAGCACCAGGGGGCCTTAGGAAGAACCGACATGGTCGCAAGCTTGTTCAGAAACGGCCGCAAGTGGGTTGTCACCGTGCGACCGAATGGGTCCGCCATGAACACGCTCAGTAGAGCTCGAAATTCATCGGTCTGAGACGTTTTCATGCGCTGGATCCTAAAGGAAAAATGACCGCCAGGTAATCCAGCATCTATGTGCCGAATTTGATGACTTAAGGAGGATTAGAGGGCAAGAATTCGAAGAAACCGTACCAGAAGCTCGGAATGAGGTCGCCGGAGCAAAACTTCGAAATTCGCCGTCAATAGCTCACGGCATGGCCTGAGCTTTGGGTGAGAGCTGTGCGGTGGCCGTGCGCCCGTTGCCGGCCTTGCTTGGCCGTGAAGACCGCTGTGGCGAGCTGTCCACGTGCGCCCGATCACTTTCTCGAATTAGGTCGCCGTGGCGGCGGTCGTTCTCGGGCACCGGAGGCCAAAGCTTGCCTGCTTTCGGGTCAGGGAGGTGGAGGCTGAGCTCGTCGGAGTGTTTAGCAGCTCGGGGGAGGGTGGCACGACCGTTCCTTCGGATTTCCCGATCGAACCGAGAGTGCGGAGGTGAGGTAACCGGTTGCTCAGCGTTCTCGCGAGAGGAGGAAACGGAAGGGCCTTTGCTTCGGCCAGGGGGGGTGATCAAGCCGCCGAACCGCCTCTGGGCGCCGCGCGTGGGAGAATGAAGCAGCTGGTGGCGCTGCTGAGTCTCCCAGTGCCTCCACGGTGGAAGCTGCTCGTGTCTCATGCGAGCTGTTCGATGAATTTTCCCACTGAGGCTGAGACTTAGTGTGCAAGGCACCCTCTTTATCTCTATGACAAGTGGGTCTCACTCCACATTTACCTCCCAAATATCTTCTCAAGCTGATCCTCTCAATTCCCAGAATTCTAAATTTAAAATGGGTGTCTAGAATTTGAACTCTTCCAATTCAGTTTGAATTTGCTTGCCAAATTTGAATTTGGTTGAAGTTTGCAAATTCTTCTCTTTACTCCGTTTTGGGCCCACCCTACAAATGCAAAGTTGGTGATACAACTTTTCCCTATAAATCCAACTATATGTCTGCATGTTTATTCAAAGTTCTTGTTTACCACATGTGTGAACTTTGAATCTCAAATCTGATTTTTAAACTTACATGCAAAGAGGTATTTAACTCCTTATTGGTTCAACACTTTTAAATAAAATGGTGAGCCTCATTTTGGATGGTCATCCATGTATTACTTTGCATGAAGAAAAGTTTTAGCAAGTCCCATTTTTCATGTCTTTGCCACACATATCAACTCAAACCTTGGTTTTTATTCATACACATTTTTGGGACTTTTACATTCCTCCCCCCTTAAAAGAATCTCGTCCCGATATTACAAAAGAGGAACAAGGTTGGAGAGGTAATTACAAACTGTAAAACGCTAAAAATTCCGGATAGTTGGTGCGGAGGTAATCTTCACTTTCCCACGTCGCCTCTTCCGCGGTGTGATTACTCCACAGCACCTTGAAAAATCGGATCGTCTGGTTCCGTGTTACCCTGGCCTTTTCATCCAAAATCTGAACCGGTCGCTCGGTGTAGGTCAGGTCCGGTTTCAATTCGTTGATTTCCTCGGTGCAGACAGCAGCGGTGAATTTGAGGCACTTCCGGAGCTGTGACACATGAAATACATCATTGACACCGCTAGACTTGCCGGTAATTCCAGCCGGTAGGCTACGGTTCCGCACTTTTCTGTGATAGCAAAAGGACCAATAAAACGGGGAGCGAGTTTCCCCTTTACACCGAACCGGTGAATTCCCTTCATCGGAGATACACGAAGATATATGTGCTCTCCGACGTCAAAATGTAATGGCCTACGCCTTTGATCACCGTAGCTCTTTTGTCAGGATTGTGCAGCCTTCAAGTTCTCTTGTATCAACCGAACTCGGTCTTCCGCTTTGTTGACCAGATCAATCCCAAACAGAACTCTTTCCCCGGACTCACACCAATTCAGCGGTGTGCAACACTTCCGGCCGTAGAGAGCTTCATACGGTGCCATTTTAATACTCGCTTGATAACCGTTGTTGTATGAAAATTCCGACAGCGGTAGGTGATCAACCCAATTCCTACCGTGGTGGATGGCACACGCTCTCAACATATCCTCAAGCACTTTATTCACCCTCTCAGTTTGTCCATCGGTTTGAGGGTGATATGCGGAGCTCCTAATCAGCTTGGTGCCCAACGAGGCATGCAACTGCTCCCAAAAACGAGCAACAAACAGCGCACCTCGATCTGAAATGATGGTCTTCGGGACACCATGTGAGCATATAATTCTGGAGATGAATAACTCCGCATATTGCCTTGCTCGATAATGAGTGTTCACCGGTATGAAATGAGCCGACTTCGTCAACCGGTCAACGATCACCCATATCGAGTCATGCTTCCGGAATGTGAGCGGTAATCCGACGATGAAGTCCATACTCACATCCTCCCATTTCCATGCCGGTATCTTCAATGGTTGTAGCGGTCCGGCTTTCCGCATATGATCAGCCTTGACCCGTCTACACGTATCGCATTCAGATACGTATTTAGCAATCTCCCTCTTCATCCTCGTCCACCAAAATTTCTGTTTCAAATCTTGGTACATCTTGTTACTTCCGGGATGAATGGAAAACTTTGACAGGTGGGCTTCATCCAAGATCTTTTTCCGGAGTTTCATATTGCGCGGTACCACTATATGGTCGTTAAACCATATCGTACCGTGCTCATCCTTCCGGAAACATTTCACCTCTCCGTTGTCTAGTCTTCTCCGTATTTGAGACATACCTCTGTCTCTTCTTTTAGCCTCAACAATCTCTCCACGGATCGTTGGAATGAGCGCGAGATTATAAAGCGCGCCATACGGAATGACACGGAGGCTTGGTTTTTCATCTTCCAACTCAGCAGCCGCTAAGTTGTGAACGTGGGCTTTCCGACTAAGTGTGTCGGCAACCACGTTGGCTTTTCCTGGGTGATAGTGGATCTCAATTTCATAATCTTTGATGAGCTCCAACCATCTCCGTTGTCTCATATTCAGCTCCTTCTGCGTGAAGATATACTTCAGGCTTTTATGGTCAGTGTAGAGGTGAACAAGATTACCCAGTAGGTAATGCCTCCACATTTTTAACGCCAAAACCACTGCAGCAAGCTCAAGATCATGAGTTGGATAATGCTGCTCGTGGTTTCGCAGTTGACGAGACCCATAGGCGACTACACACCCTTCTTGCATCAGAACACTGCCGAGACCGATGCCGGATGCATCACAGTATACATCAAATGGCTTCGTCGTGTCCGGCTGAGCAAGAACTGAAGCTGTTGTGAGATGTTTCACCAAAGTTTTGAATGCGGCTTCACATGCTGCATTCCACATGTATTTAGTGCCCTTCTTCAGCAGCTCCTTCATTGGTTTAGCAATTTTTGAGAAGCTCGGAATGAACCTCCGATAATACCCCGCTAAACCTAGGAAACTTCGGACCTCGTGGACTGATTTGGGAGATTCCCACTTCAGCACATGTTCAATCTTGCTGGGGTCCACGGCAATCCCTTCTGCTGAAATAATATGGCCTAGGAAAGGCACTTGATCAATCCAAAATTCGCACTTGCTGAACTTGGCATATAATTGGTGCCCCCGCAACCGTTGTAGCACGATACGCAGATGTTCAGCGTGTTGTTCTTATGATTTGGAGTAAACCAATATGTCGTCGATGAATACCACGACAAACTTGTATAACTCCGGCATGAACACAGAATTCATCAAGTACATGAAGTGTGCCGGAGCGTTGGTTAACCCAAATGACATGACGAGGTACTCACAGAGTCCGTATCTCGTCGAGAAAGCTGTCTTCGGTATGTCCTCCGGTCGGATTTTGATTTGATGATATCCCGACCGAAGATCCATCTTCGAAAATACCTTTGCACCCACAAGTTGATTGAACAGGATGTCGATGCGGGGCAAAGGATACTTGTTCTTGATCGTGACAGTATTTAGAGGACGGTAATCAACACATAGCCGTAGTGTTTCGTCCTTCTTCTTAACGAACAGCGCTGAGCAACCCCAAGGTGAAGAACTTGGTCATATGAAACCCTTGCTCATGAGTTCATTCAGTTGCTCTTTCAACTCCGCTAGATCGTTAGGTGCCATCTTGTAAGGCCTTCGTGAGATAGGCGTCGCTCCCGGCGCCAGTTCAATCTTGAACTCGATGTCCCGTTCAGGTGGCATACCCGGTAATTCATCGGGAAATACGTCGGGATAATCACGTACCACCAGAATATATTCAAGCTTAAGTGCTTCCGTGTGGTAGGCCTCTACCATATCTGGATCTTCGCTGTCTAAAAACAGCGTGTGCTGTCCGTGAATCAGCGAGTCAATCTGGACAGTCCGGTTACCGATATTAAGAACGGCACCGTGACGATTTAACCAAGACATCCCCAATATAATGTCTATCTTCTGCCTATCTAACATAATCAGCAATGTTGGGTATATTTTTCCGCTCAAACACAAAGCTGCTCGGGACACAATCTGATTGGCAGAGATATTTCCTCCCGGTGAATGTATAAGGAAACTCGTTGTGGGAGTATTGGTGGATAGTTGATGCAGAGCCACGCATGATTTGCTAATGAAATTGTGGGTTGCACCGGAATCAAAAAGTATGAGCACAGGCACGTCTTTGAGAGTAAACATGCCCGCTAACACCGATGCTCCCTCCCGGACATCCTCAATAGCAAGATGTTGCACACTCCCGGGTTGCAATGCTGTTATGTTGACTTGAGCAGGTGGCGGCATACCCCCGGATGATGATGGCTGTCTGGTGTTCATCAACTTCTCCCGGCACTCTTGCCTAAAGTGTCCAGAACGGTGGCAATAAGAACACGGAGGTTTCCCCGGTTCTTCGTCGACTTGTGGTTTAGAGGTTGATGTACTTGGTTGCAGCAATGATGCAATAGGTGTCCTTCGTTGCTGCGGCAATGGTGTTGCTTCAAGACAAGATTCTTGAGCAGGAAATCTGTACGGAGTTGATTTCTCTGGTGCTTGCCATCTTTCGTCGGATGGTGCGTGATACACCACACGGTATTTGCGAGGAACAACTGGTGTGTCTTCTTGCACATCATCCCGGTCCCTCTTCTCTGCTTGACACTCAAGTGTCGCTTGTTCTTGCAGCAGGGCAGCACTGATCAACTCGGTGTAACTGCCTTGATTGAACAAAGCTAACTTCTCTTTTAGTATGGCACTCAAGCCATAGAAAAAGTAGTCACACATTGCTGCTTCGCTCATCGCATAAGCAGGAGCATATTGTGCCAAAAGGATGAACCTTTTGACATACACGAGGACACTCATGTCCCCCTGCTTCAAGTTCCTAAATGCTTGCTGCTGGGCCTTGATAAAACCCATATGAATGTGAAGAGCACGGAATACCTCACGAAATTCTGTCCATTCCACTTGATGGCCCTCCAGAACGGTGGCGAGATAAGCGAACCACCAATTACCGGCGGCTCCATGGAGCTGTTGAGCTGCAAATAATGTCTTCTGATATTCATCGCACTCAAACACTCAAAACTTGGACTCCATAACTCGAAGCCACAGATCAGCTTCCACTGGTTCATTGGCTTCCGTGAAGATTGGCGGTTGTGTCGCAAAGAAATCAAAATAGGCGTTCCGAGGTGGAACGTCCTGTTCCGCATGTTGGAGTAAGCCCTGTTGCACCAAGGCTTGGAGTAGTCTTGTGTTCTCTTGACTTGACTCGACCATCTGATCCATGACATCCGCCCATACCGTTGATGGCGGTGCCCGTGGTGGAGTCGGGTCATTATCGTCTCGTCGAGAACCTTCAGCCCTACTCGGTGAATGAGTATGCACCATACTGCAAAAGCATTATTTTGAGGAGAGTCAAAACTTGATCTCAGCAGTATGTGAAAGTATGCAAAACATGAACATGCTAAATATTTATGAAAGCATAACAATACTTCATGTTTACACATCTTTCTAAAGCCAAAAATAGAACAATCCCTCTATTCTGTACAGAATTGACCTTTCTGTACTTAACCCAGAATTGCATCCAGTTACCAGCATTCTCTTAACTCAAATCGAATACCAAAGTTAAAGTAAACTTCAGTATCTTTTCAACAAGTACTCACATGCCTCTGGATCATCCCTTAATCAGAAGTTATGATCGTTCAAATTTGACAGAATTTCTGGATAAATTTGCCAGCACCTCCTTTGTATGTGGCTGTTTTCATCACAGTTTTACATACAAATGGGGTACAATTCTGAACAAACTATGAACTACAAAATCGTTGCAAGTTTCATAACCTTTCCAACGGTGTATCATATGATCCTTAGAACTTTTTCTACAGAATGTTATGGCCAATTTACTGGAACATCCAGAGAAGGTTGTAGCTGTTCTGTTTTCTGAACAGTTTGCATTCAACTGGACATTCAACCAATTTGATGTCTGATTTGGCTCTGGAGTTCTACAGAAAAGCTGTAGATCACTTAAAAACCTTTCCAGAACTGCATCAAACACCTCCATTGGATCAAGCTAATCAGAGGTACGCCCTGTTAAAGTCCAGAAAAATTTCTGTCTCAACAGAGCACTCTGTCGTTGAGATCAAAAGAAGCCTAACAAGTCTCTTCTTTGAAACTTAATTCAACTTGAAGAGCTCAGTAACTAATATGTGCTGTCCAACATCCATTTTTAGTTTGGAAGTTAGTCATGAATGATTTCTTCATAGGTAAGAATACTACCCAGTGTAGTACGATGGCGATGCATCGTAAGACATATGACGGTACTACGTTGCCTCACCATAGAAAAACCTAACCGGATTACACCGGCATATACGTATCCTTAGATGGCACTAAAACGGTCCCTTGCAAACGTGTTCTACACGCACTAAGGTTTTCATGGTTAGTACCTATATAAAACACACTCAATCATCAGGTTCGGCTGCACACCGAACCCGGTATCAATACAGTTCGTACACCTGGCCGTCATCACTCGCCCAGGTGTTCTCAAGCCAAACACGCCTTGAGCTACGTGTTCACGTTACTGACCACGTGACAGGATCTCCCAAATTGCACCACGCACGCCAGGGACAGACGTTGCTCGAATACCCCAAACGACATGAAGTGTCGTAGAGGATACTAAAGCGGGTCAGGTTACCTGCCACCCGTGAGACTCCACCCTTCAGCTTGTGCGCACTGGTGGACAGCGCATACGTGCACCCCCCAAGACATAGACGTCCCGAGATGCACGATTTTCTGACATAACAAATAGGTTAGCTTGCCACCTTCATAATATGCAAATAATAGTCCTAATGTGGGCCTAGTACCGTTATCTCACCGTATCCTAAGTTTTTGACATAATATGATGCTCAATCCATGGTCTGTTCCTAACGCAGCTCTGATACTACGCTGAGAGGGACCACAGGACCTCGTTGGGTGGTGCCGTGTTATGCGGCACTGTAACACCCCAAAATCCTGTTCAGAGGGAAATTTAAAATTTTTGGACGTGTTGCATGTGTCGCAAAAATTCAAATTCAAACTGGAATTCAAATTAAACTCAAAACAGAAAAGAAATAGAAAAAGAAAAAGTAAAACAGAAAAAAAAACCGGCCAGTGGGCCGAAACCCACCAGCCAGCCCACCGATCCCGCGCCAGCCCGCAGCAGCGCGCGCCCTCTTCTTCCCACTGACAGGCGGGGCCCGCCAGTCTTTCTTCTTCCTCGCGCTAGCGCCGCGCTCGTCCGGACTCTCTCTCACCCCGAATCAAAACCGACCAGGATTCCTGCGTATCCCAGCCGAATTTTGTTCGTGGGCGACACAAACTCGATCACAACAGAACGCCGCCCTTCCCCCGTCTATAAAAACCCCAGCATCGTCCCGTTTTCCCCACGATCTGCCGATTTTCTCTCCGGTGAAAATCCGAGCCCCTCCGGCGAATTCTGGCCGATCTACGATCGGAAATTCCGATCTAACTCGCTGGTCTTGATCCACCGCCTCCGGGGAACCTCGCAGGTGCAGAAAACGCGGTGGTTTGCGGTTCAAACACAGCGCCGACAAGCCTCGCCGTGAATTCACCTCGGACCTCGTCGCCGACCGCCTTCCAGGACCTCTGAGCTCAAGAAAACCCCCGAAGTGAGATCCCCGACCTCCCCTCTACCGATCTATGCCATAAAATCACAGTTCTAGAAAGAATTTACGAAGATCCGAAACTCTCCGGCGAGATCGCCGCCTCCTGCCGCCGTGCGCCGCCGGGCAGCGCCGCCCACGCTCGATCAGAGCGACGTGGCCGATTGTGCGCCGTTTATTTTAAATCGCACGGTAGAGTTTAAATCCCTGCATACCGGTTCGACGTTATAATCTCAGCTGTCTGTTTTAAATCGGACGGTCCACATCAGCCCCGCGTTATAAAGACGGGAATTCTTACGTGCTACACCCTGGGGTCCTCGGGAAATAAGAGCTAGCCCCGGAAACTTCTAATCTAGCCCCTGGAACTTCAGAAAATCATGTAAATTCATTTAAAAATCAGTTTTAGCCCCTGGACTTAATAAAAATTAGGAAAAACTCCTCTGTTATGAGTAGCTAGACCCCTGAAAATTGTTAAAATAATATTATAGACCCTGTAATGGGGTGAGTTTACCTTTTTAACCCTGTTTGATATTAAATTTAGGAAATTGAATATGTGGCAAGTATTTAAAATTTAAAAAGTGGGACAAACATATTGTCAAATTTAAATTAAAAACTTTCTCACTACTTAGAAAACCTAGGAGTGAGATAAAAATAGATTTTTGGCTGAAATGAATCTGTTTAATTTATTATTCACATTTATTAGTTATAGGGACACATTTTTAAGTAAAGAATAGTTCTGAAAATTAGGAAAATAAATGTAAAATAGTTTACATCAGAGGAAAAGGTCAAAAATATATTATTAAATATTTTAGATCAGAACCTATTCTGTTTAGATGATGTGTCTTATTATTTTCATAATAAAGTTCACATTTAGGCATAGGAAATAAATCTGAAAATATAGCAACTAATAAATGATAAATGAAGTTTTAAAAATTCAAAGAATTCAGTTTAGGGTTGGTAGAAGCTATGAAGACACATATGGAGTAGGAAAATACCTTTCATGCATACTTGGTAGCTAAAAGGTGAAGTAACTGAATATAAGGAATGTATTTAAATTGGAAACTCATATATATAGTATGCAAGTATAAATGTGAATAAAAAAGTAGGAATCATAAATACATGAATTAAAAGTGCATGTAAGCCAAAGATCAACACACATAGAGTGACCACAACACATAGAATTTGTGAATGGCTTTATTACATGTGAATGTGTGGTTTGTATGAAGTGGAAGTGTGAACTATGTCTTATGGATTGTTGTCTTTCTATTGCTATGTGTGATGTTATGATGTACAACCTGCTCCAGAGTAAGTTCTTCCTTTCCAAGATCAGGACCACCCATTCCAAGAGCAGCAGGAAGGAGGCAAGTGTCCTTGACTACTTTGATCCTATGCTAGGATGTGTAGATAGAATTATTTGCATTGTCAAATGAAATATGAAACCCATGCTAGGAAGTTTCCCTAGAATTGCATTACCTTGTTTCTTTGTAGCTTGGGTTGGGATTTATTTTATCAGGTCATTTATTATTATGCATATGCTTAGCCATGCTTAGAATGGGATATTTGGGATATAGGATCATCAGTTTATTTTACCATACTCTTGGATCAGATATTATGAGTTATGTAGAGGTAGGGATCAAGGCAAGTTGGATGTTTTGGCTGGTGCTGGGTGCACGAGACTTGGGTTTGTGTTTAGTACTTTCCTGGATCCTAAGGACCGATTCATGGAGCATGTAACCTGGCTTTACCGTGCCAACCACATGCTGAGATGGGGCAGCTTGGCCAATTAATTAGGTGTATCCCCGGCGTAGTATGGGTGTGTTGGATGGTGCGGGGAGTAGGTGTCAGCTGGACTACCATATGAACCGCAAGGCTCAAGAGGGGGCCACTGCAGCGGGGTTGGAGCCTCTTGTATGCTGTTAGGGGTGAAACCTCAGTGGGCCCACGCTCGTCGGGAATCCCTTTGTAAAGGCTTCGTAGTGATCTCCTGGCTAGACACCTGGGAAGTGTGAATGTGGTTCATAGCCACTGGCATAATGGAGGTTCTTTTAGTCCACCCGGCAACGGGGGATGAAATCACTACATGTGGGTACAGTGGTGCAAACTCTACAGAGCCAAAACTGTCATGACAGCCGTGCTCACGGTCAAGAGCGGCTTGGACTTATTCATGATTAGAGGAGTGATGGTTTTGGAAGTTGAGAATGTTAAGCGGGGAGCTTAATATTGGAAATGATGTTATGGTTATTTGGTTATGATGATAGGATGGGAGATTGGGACCATTTCACCTGTGTAGTAATGTAGGTGCTTAATAAGCTAAGGTTATAGGTATTAATTGCGTAGTGCTTTAACCGTGAGTTCAACCTCCCCTTGTTCTAGCCATGCATGACATACTTTCCCACACTTGCTGAGTACCATCGATACTCAACCTTGCATATTTGTTGGTTTATATTGCTGCTCAGGTCAAGATAATGAGGTGGTGTATAATGACCAAGACTTTGGACCCGAAGAAGGTTTCTAGGTTCATGGAGACCCCCGGGCAACGCCTGTGACGGAGCCCGCAAGAATAATATTCCGCTGCTAGTTTATTTACTTGTGATGAGCTTATTATTGTCCATCGAGACATTTGCTATGTAAGACATATTTATATTCGACACCTGGCTTGTAATAAATGATGCTTCACTATTTTTCATCACATGTATGACAAAATGATCCTGGCATAAATGTGATATTCACTTTGTTGTTCTTCGAAAAAACCGGGTGTGACAGTAGTGGTATCAGAGCCAAGGTTGCCCGTAGGAACGTGGACCTAGGTAGAAATGGACGTATTTAAGGGCCCTATTTTCTTAAAAACTATTTTACAAGGTGTGTGTTGAAAAGTGTTATTTAATGGAGTCACTTTCTTCATCTTACCTCAACTTTCATTCAAAATAGGATTTTTGTTTAAAAGTTTATCTAACCTAAGTTTAAATGCTTTCTGTTTTAGATGGTTCACATGATTCGCACCGCTCGCAAGTCCACAGGAGGGAGAGTTCCCGTAGTTGCCCTTGCCGAAAGAGAGGAGAGTCGTCCGGTGACGTACCTTTCCTACGGATTGGCAGTAGGAGGCTTGTTGTGCCGTCTTCGACGTATGCTCGAAGCCGCCGGCAATACGGGCAAGCTAATCATACACTATAGCTCCACCAGAACCATCCGTGAGAAGCAGGAAGAATGGAGTTCAGAAATGAGGATTATCCATGAAAATCAGCTACTCAAGATCCGCCGCTCTCCAGCTTGTCGAGCGACACAGGTCGATGCGGAGAAGGATGTCACCTGGGAGGCCATCACCTGCCAGAGTCACATCTATCGTCGCCACCTGGACAGGACTGAGTACATGTATGTCCTCCAGCGTGAGAGTGGTAACACGGAATATAAGTACCCGCCAGTGCAGCAAGGGACTTCCCATGAGCACATGGACTTGTGCTTGGAGGATGCTGCTATGCTCAGCACTCGACTGCAGGAGTGTCAGCAAGAACTTCAGGATGTTCGGTTCACCCTGAAGGAAACGGAGGCGTTGCTGCGAGCCTGCTTAAGGGCGAGAGAAAGAGGAGATGGGAATGAACTGTGTGTCACCGTGAATGATACATGGACTCCTGACTCCCCAGATCGCCGGGCGATCAGGCGTCGTCGCACTTCTCCACCAGCAGCCTCCCCACCCAAAGCAGAGTCAGAAGGCAGCCGCAATGATGAGGAAGACCCCTAGGAGCCAGCTCAGTAAATACGAGTAGTGTAGAGTTCTTCCCTTAGTTTAGCAGGATGTCAAGTAGTCGAGTCGTTATCTTAGTTAATGGTGTGTTAATAATTGGTGTGTGACGTGAGTTGTGGAAGCCATGAGCAATTGTCCACAGCCTCGTCTTCAGATTGTCTTGCTTTGGTGTGTGAAACCACATGAAATAATATTGCATTTATTTTTGCGTGAGATATAAACCCTCAGAAAAATGTAACAAAGCCTCAACACTTCAAAGTACAAACAAGTGAAAGTAGTAAGATAATACGTAATACTTTAAATTAATATTTGGTTGATCATGCTAGATGGCCGGAAGAGGAAAGGGACGTGCTGCCAACCCTGCCAACAACAACGATGAGGCAGGCAACCCTCATCTTTCTGGAAGACAAGACAGGGGTGGACGCTGTGAAGGAATTGATCCCATCCACCAAATGCTTGAGAATCAAAATCAGCTCATCCAGAACCTGACTCAAGTGGTGGCCAACTTGCACCAAGCTCCACCTCCACAAGCTGCACCACGCCAACCAAGATTGAGTGAGTTTCTAGGAACTCAACCTCCAAAGTTTGCAAGTGCTTCTGAACCCCTGGAGGCAGATGATTGGCTTAAGACCATTGAGAGCAAGATGAGGATCATACAGTGCCAAGGGTATGAGAGGGTGCTGTTTGCCTCTCATCAATTGCATGGACCTGCTGCTGATTGGTGGACCGCCTACGTGGCCGCCCATCATGACCCTGAGAACATCACCTGTGAAGAGTTCAAGCGTATCTTCCGCAACCATTACATACCAAGGGGTGAACTCAAAAACAAGAGGAAGGAGTTCTTGGGGTTGCAGGCAGGGAACATGTCCGTGAGGGAATACCTCACTAAATTCACTCAACTCTCCCGTTATGCCCCACGGGACATAGAGACTGACGAGCAGAAACAAGATTGTTTCGTGGAAGGACTTACCGCAGAAATGCAGTGTGCAATGTCCTCAAATGAGTATGAAAACTTCCAAAAGATGGTGGACAGAGCGTTTGTGGTAGAAAGGAAGCTGAAGGCCTTGGAAAATGAGAACAAGAGGAAGGCCGGGTGGTCACATCAAGCCTCAGGGAGCAACACCCGCCCACGTCTGATGCAGCAACCCGCAGGGCAGACGAACCATGCTGCGGTACCCTACTCAGCACCAAGAGGGTACAACCCGAACTACAGGCCTCCGGCAGCACCAGCACAGCCACAACGTCAGTTTGTACAGCAGCCTCGCCCCGCATATCCACCTCGACCGGCAGTACAAGGACCTCCAAACCAACCCCAAGACAACAAAGGCCAGGCACCTAAGGTTGGGGTGCAATGTTTTAACTGTGGTGAAGTGGGGCACTACGCCCATAAGTGCCCAAAGAAGAAGCCCGCGCAGCCACAACAGCAGAATGTAATGAGAGGACGGGTGAACCACGTCACTATGGAGGAAGCACAAGAGGCACCCGACGTGGTAGTTGGTAAGTTTCCTGCCAATTTACACATTGCAACCCCGCTGTTTGATTCTGGTGCTACCCACTCGTTCATTGCTCAAGGGTTTGTTAAGAAGCATGACCTAGCAACAACACAAATGAACCATATGCTAGCCGTAAACTCTCCGGGTGGAGAAATAAGGACAAGACAAGTGTGTCCCAGGGTGAACCTAGACATTAATGGGGTAGTATTTACTGCTAACCTCATAGTGATATATTCACAAGGGATAGATATTATCTTGGCTATGGATTGGTTGACCAAATATAAAGGAATCATCCATTGTTCGACCAGAACGGTGGAACTAATGCACCCTAGTGGCACAAAAGTAAAGTTTGTAACAATACAAGAGCCTAGGAGGGACATTAAATTAAATCAAGTTGAGGTGAAAGTTGAGGAGATCAGGACCATCAGGGAATATCCAGATGTTTTTCCGGAGGAGTTGCCAGGTATGCCTCCCGATCGTGAAGTGGAATTTGCAATTGAGCTAGTGCCTGGAACAGCCCCGATATACAAGAGACCTTATCGGATGGACTCCAAGCAGCTTGGAGAACTCAAGGATCATTTGAGAGAATTGACGGAGAAGGGGTATATTCGTCCTAGTTCCTCACCATGGGGAGCTCCGGTGATATTTGTGCCAAAGAAGGACGGAACCCAAAGGTTATGCATGGATTACCGTGCCTTGAATGAGGTAACCATCGAGAACAAGTACCCATTACCCCGCATTGAAGACTTGTTTGATCAGTTGAAGGGAGCTTGCGTGTTCTCGAAAATTGATCTCAGGTCGGGATACCACCAACTCAAGATAAGGCAATCTGATATTCCCAAGACAGCTTTCGTATCTCGGTACGGACTGTATGAATACACTGTCATCCCTTCCGGGCTAACTAATGCCCCGGCATACTTCATGTATCTCATGAACAAGGTATTCATGGAATATCTGGACAAATTTGTGGTGGTTTTCATAGATGACATTCTCGTCTTCTCCAAAGATGAAGAAGAACATGAGAAACATCTAAGGTTGGTGTTGCAGAGGCTGAGAGAACACCAACTGTATGTCAAGTTGAGCAAGTGTGAGTTTTGTCTGAAGAGAGTTCCCTTCTTAGGACATATAATCTCAGAGGGAGGAATCTCCGTGGATCCCGCCAAAATTGAGGATATACAAAAGTGGAAAACCCCTGAAAATGTCGGGGAAGTTCGAAGCTTCTTGGGATTGGCTGGATACTATCGACGGTTTATTGAGGTCGAGACCCCTCACCAAACTGTTGGAGAAGGGAATCACATTCACATGGACGCCACAGTGCGAGACGAGTTTTCAGGAGCTAAAGAAAAGATTGACAACAGCTCCAGTGTTGGTTATGCCAGATATGCAGAAGAACTTTACGGTGTATTGCGATGCCTCTGGAAACGGGTTGGGATGTGTTCTCATGCAAGAAGGGCATGTCATGGCTTATGCATCCCGGCAGCTCCGGAAGCACGAGAAGAACTATCCTACACATGACCTAGAACTAGCCGCAGTGGTACACGCGTTGAAAATATGGCGGCACTACTTGATGGGGAAGAGGACAGAGATATATACGGATCATAAGAGTTTAAAGTACATTTTCACACAGCCAGATCTCAACCTCAGACAAAGGAGATGGTTAGAGCTAATCAATGACTTTGATGTGGGCATCAACTATCATCCTAGGAAAGCAAACATCGTGGCAAATGCTTTAAGTCAGAAAGTGCAGGTCAATAAGTTGAGCTTGAAGGATATGCCTGCCGAATTGAAGGACGAGGTTATAAGGCTCAATCTATGCCTGATGAATAGTGGTGAAGCCATCGCCATGGAAGTGGACTCCACATTAGAGCAAAACATACGCGAGGGTCAAAAGGATGACGATAAGATACAAGAAATCAGGCAACTCATCAAGGAAAATAAAGCCCCTGGTTTCAGAGAGGATGAACAGGGAATAGTGTGGCACGGGAAAAGAATCTGCGTGCCAGAAGTAAAGAAGATCCGTGAATTGATTTTGAAGGAGGGTCACGATTCCGACTATTCCATTCATCCTGGGAGTACGAAGATGTACCAGGACCTCAAGAGCAGGTATTGGTGGTATGGCATGAAGCGAGATGTCGCGGAACATGTTGCCCTATGTGACACATGTCAGTTGGTGAAAGCAGAACATCAACGACCCGCGGGATTATTGCAACCACTCAAAGTGCCTGAATGGAAATGGGAAGAGATCGGTATGGATTTCATAGTGGGGTTGCCTAGGACCCAATCAGGATATGATTCAATATGGGTCATCATCGACAGGCTAACCAAGGTAGCTCACTTCATCCCGTGAAGGAAAGCTACAGCGGATCCAAATTGGCAGAGTTGTACATGTCAAGGATCGTGTGTTACCATGGAGTGCCAAAGAAGATAGTGTCGGAACGAGGGACACAGTTCACCTCAAGGTTCTGGCAGAAGTTGCATGAAACCATGGGAACCCATCTGAACTTTAGTTCTGCCTATCATCCCCAAACTGATGGGCAGACGGAAAGAACTAATCAGATTCTTGAGGATATGCTGAGGGCATGTGCACTCAAAAACAATCGGAGTTGGGACAAGAACTTACCGTATGCGGATTCTCCTATAACAACAGCTATCAAGCTAGTATGAAGATGTCACCGTTCGAAGCTTTTTACGGGAGGAAATGCAGAACTCCCCTATTTTTGAACCAAACAGGGAAAAGTAAAGTGTTTGGTCCCGAAGTACTACAAGAAGCCGAGGCGAAAGTGAGGGAAATTCGCAACAACTTGAGGATAGCACAGACGCGCCGAAAGAGCTATGCCGATGTACGAAGAAGAGAGCTCGTTTTCAACGTGGGAGACTATGTCTATCTCAAGGTGTCCCCTATCCGAGGACTTCGTCGGTTCAAGGTGAAAGGGATGTTGTCACGTCGATACATCGGACCCTTTCAAGTTCTAGAGAGGAAAGACGAAGTGGCGTATCAACTAGAATTACCGGCTCGCCTTTCGGATGTGCATGACGTATTCCATGTGTCACAACTCAAGAAATGCATGAGGACGCCTGAAGAGGTGTTACCCATGAATGAAGTGGACGTAGCTGAGTATTTGTCTTATGCCGAGCAACCATCCAAGATTTTGGAGACAATGGAACGCCTCACCAGAAATAAAAGAATCCGGATGTGCAAGGTGCAGTGGAAGCATCACTCGGAAGATGAAGCCACCTGGGAGCGAGAAGATGAGCTTAAGGCACAATTTCCGGAATTGTTTTCTTAGAACCACCAATCTCGAGGACGAGATTTCTTTTAAGGGGGGTAGAGCTGTAACACCCCAAAATCATGTTCAGAGGGGAATTTAAAATTTTTTGGACGTGTTGCATGTGTTGCCAAAATTCAAATTCAAACTGGAATTCAAATTAAACTCAAAACAGAAAAGAAATAGAAAAAGAAAAAGGAAAACAGAAAAAAAACCGGCCAGTGGGCCGAAACCCACCAGCCGGCCCACCGATCCCGCGCCAGCCCGCAGCAGCGCGCGCCCTCTTCTTCCCACTGACAGGCGGGGCCGCCAGTATTTCTTCTTCCTCGCGCTAGCACCGCGCTCGGCCGGACTCTCTCTCACCCCGAATCAAAACCGACCCGGATTCCTGCGTATCCCAGCCGAATTTTGTTCGTGGGCGACGCAAACTCGATCAAAACCGAACGCCGCCCTTCCCCCGTCTATAAAAACCCCGACATCGTCCTGTTTTCCCCACGATCTGCCGATTTTCTCTCCGGTGAGAACCCGAGCCCCTCCGGCGAATTCTGTCCGATCTACGCTCGGAAATCCCGATCTAACTCGCTGGTCTTGATCCACCGCCTCCGGGGAACCTCGCAGGTGCAGAAAACGCGGTGGTTTGCAGTTCAAACACAGCGCCGACAAGCCTCGCCGTGAATTCACCTCGGACCTCGTCGCCGACCGCCTTCCAGGACCTCCGAGCTCAAGAAAACCCCCGAGGTGAGATCCCCGACCTCCCCTCCACCGATCTATGCCATAAAATCACAGTTCTAGGAAGAATTTACGAAGATCCGAAACTCTCCAGCGAGATCGCCGCCTCCCGCCGCCGTGCGCCGTCGGGCAGCGCCGCCCGCGTTCGATCAGAGCGACGTGGCCGATTGTGCGCCGTTTATTTTAAATCGCACGGTAGAGTTTAAATACCCGCGTACCGGTTCGACGTTATAATCTCAGCCGTCTGTTTTAAATCGGACAGTCCACGTCATCCCCGCGTTATAAATACTGGAATTCTTACGTGCTACCCCCTGGGGTTCTCGGGAAATAAGAGCTAGCCCCGGAAACTTCTGATCTAGCCCCTGGAACTTCAGAAAATCATGTAAATTCATTTAAAAATCAGTTTTAGCCTCTGGACTTAATAAAAATTAGGAAAAACTCCTCTGTTATGAGTAGCTAGACCCCTGAAAATTGTTAAAATAATATTATAGACCCTGTAGTGGGGTGAGTTTACCTTTTTAACCCTGTTTGATATTAAATTTAGGAAATTGAATATGTGGCTAGTATTTAAAATTTAAAAAGTGGGACAAACATATTGTCAAATTTAAATTTAAAACTTTCTCAGTACTTAGAAAACCTTGGAGTGAGATAAAAATAGATTTTTGGCTGAAATGAATCTGTTTAATTTATTATTCACATTTATTAGTTATAGGGACACATTTTTAAGTAAAGAATAGTTTAAAAATTAGGAAAATAAATGTAAAATAGTTTACATCAGAGGAAAAGGTCAAAAATATATTATTAAATATTTTAGATCAGAACCTATTCTGTTTAGATGATGTGTCTTATTATTTTCATAATAAAGTTCACATTTAGGCATAGGAAATAAATCTGAAAATATAGCAACTAGTAAATGATAAATGAAGTTTTTAAAATTCAAAGAATTCAGTTTAGGGTTGGTAGAAGCTATGAAGACACATATGGAGTAGGTAAATACCTTTCATGCATACTTGGTAGCTAAAAGGTGAAGTAATTGAATATAAGGAATGTATTTAAATTGGAAACTCATATATATTATGCAAGTATAAATGTGAATACAAAAGTAGGAATCATAAATACATGAATTAAAAGTGCATGCAAGCCAAAGATCAACACACATAGAGTAACCACAACACATAGAATTTGTGAATGGCTTTATTACATGTGAATGTGTGGTTTGTATGAGTGGAAGTGTGAACTATGTCTTATGGATTGTTGTTTTTCTTTTGCTTTGTGTGATGTTATGATGTAGAACCTGCTCCAGAGCAAGTTCTTCCTTTCCAAGATCAGGACTACCCATTCCAAGAGCAGCAGGAAGGAGGCAAGTGTCCTTGACCACTTTGATCCTATGCTAGGATGTGTAGATAGAATTATTTGCATTGTCAAATGAAACATGAAACCCATGCTAGGAAGTTTCCCTAGAATTGCATTACCTTGTTTTTTTGTAGCTTGGGTTGGGATTTATTTTATCATGTCATTTATTATTATGCATATGCTTAGCCATGCTTAGAATGGGATATTTGGGATATGGGATCATCAGTTTATTTTACCATACTCTTGGATGAGATATTATGAGTTATGTAGAGGTAGGGATCAAGGCAAGTTGGATGTTTTGGCTGGTGCTGGGTGCACGAGACTTGGGTTTGTGTTTAGTACTTGCCTGGATCCTAAGGACCAGTTCATGGAGCATGTAACCTGGCTTTACTGTGCCAACCACATGCTTAGATGGGGCAGCTTGGCCAATTAATTAGGTGTATCTCCGGCGTAGTATGGGTGTGTTGGATGGTGCGGGGAGTAGGTGTCAGATGGACTACCATATGAACCGCAAGGCTCAAGAGAGGGCCACTGCAGCGGGGTTGGAGCCTCTTGTATGCTGTTAGGGGTGAAACCTCAGTGGGCCCACGCTCGTCGGGAATCCCTTTGTAAAGGCTTCGTAGTGATCTCCTGGCTACACACCTGGGAAGTGTTAATGTGGTTCGTAGCCACTGGCATAATGGAGGTTCTTTTAGTCCACCCGACAACGGGGGATGAAATCACTACATGTGGGTACAGTGGTGCAAACTCTGCAGAGTCAAAAATGTCATGACAGCCGTGCTCACGGTCAAGAGCGGCTTGGACTTATTCATGATTAGAGGAGTGATGGTTTTGGAAGTTGAGAATGTTAAGCGGGGAGCTTAACATTGGAAATGATGTTATGGTTATTTGGTTATGATGATGGGATGGGAGATTGGGACCATTTCACCTGTGTAGTAATGTAGGTGCTTAATAAGCTAAGGTGATAGGTATTAATTGCGTAGTGCTTTAATCATGAGTTCAACCTCCCCTTGTTCTAGCCATGCATGACATAACTTTCCCACACTTGCTGAGTACCATCGGTACTCAACCTTGCATATTTGTTGGTTTATATTGCTGCTCAGGTCAAGATAATGAGGTGGTGTATAATGACCAAGACTTTGGACACGAAGAAGGTTTCTAGGTTCATGGAGACCCCCGGGCAACGCCTGTGACGGAGCCCTCAAGAATAATATTCTGCTGCTAGTTTATTTACTTGTGATGAGCTTATTATTGTCCATCGAGACATTTGCTATGTAAGACTTATTTATATTCGACACCTGGCTTGTAATAAATGATGCTTCACTATTTGTCATCACATGTATGAGAAAATGATCCTGGCATACATGTGATATTCACTTGGTTGTTCTTCGGAAAAACCGGGTGTGACAGGCACCCAACAGCACACGGGTCGATGAACACACATCATATTACATAAATAGTTTAGCGGAAGCGTACCAGAATGTTTTACAAATAGTTATATCAGAGTAAACTACAGCGGAAGACTATCACTCTCACGACTCATATCTAAACTAGCAACAAACAAACAGTCCAGCCTGCGGACGTTTCTTCCTAGCAACACGAAGAACAATCTGCAGCGGCGAGGATGCTCTTTGAGTAAGCACTGGGAGGTTCCCGAGTCTCATCGGCATCCCTTCTCATAAGCATCGAGTCAATTACCTGCAAAACAACTTGGATAGCATCCGTGAGCATAACACTCAGCAAGACTTAACCATCACCCTAAACATGAAACTCTATGTGAGGTTATGAACCTAAAGTAGGATGGCATAAGCATAATTAAACTCGCCTAAAAGTGAATCCTTACTTTCAGGTATTAATTGCAGCATTTTAAGTAACCCTGGGCACGCCACATCGGGAGTCCACAATCAAACAAGAAACCCTTTTCCCCGATGTAAATTGCTCATGGCATAAAAGAATCAAGCTTGCACTAGCCTATTCATCAAGATCCAAGACAAAGCTAGTATGATACTTCACATCAAAATGATTAGTTCCTTTCTCATGCAAGTTCTTACTAAGTCACGACTGTGAGAACAAGTATGCTCGGTCCATTCCGCGAGCGACGGTGATTCGAATCAATAACACCCGGACTACACGACACGTACGCCCGTACTCGACGTTACCTACAACAACCATCACTGACGTCGTACGTGGCAGCCTTTCCCCCGTTTCACCCCCGCTGAATCGATCAAGTCGCCCCGTACAGTAGCCGCTCTCATGGTGCACCTGCCGACGTGAGATGTCATGAGAATGTTCCCCACATACTGCACACCGGCCGTCCGCCTGAGGCGACCTGAAAAGTCCCAACGACAGCTTCCCGAGGTACATCGGTTTAATAGGTCCCATATAGCCAACATGAGTCCGGTACACAACTCAAACTTGTTCAACAGGGCCGCATACGGATCGGTCCTTGGACGACACGGACAGGTCTATAGCACCCAGGGCCCTATGTCCTGCTGCTCTTACAACCTTCCGGTCTCATCTTTATCTTGCTAATTCATTTATGAACCAATCCCATATGCCCCTGTTGTTCCTGAACCTGCGAGTAGCATCTCACCACTCGACTTCTACCAAACCGTATTTAAGCATGGCAGTTCTACCCGGTAAAAGACACCTACCCAATACTCCATGGGTCATTTGGCTATGCAAGAGGAGTATCAAACACTAGACCTAATGCACAGTTCAAATCTTAACCAAAGGTGAATACAAAATAAAAACTTAATAGCTGTTAAATGCAAACAGGAGCTTGCCTGTTTTGCAGGGTAGTCGTATATAAACAGTTAGTGTCCTTGCTGATCCACCCTTGATTCTTCGGAGCTTGATCCACTTCAATGAATCACTCCTTTGAATCCCCTTCATTGTGGTTCCTATTGAAATGCATATGCGCATGTTTTATGGAATGTAATGGAAAGAAGTTATGGAATTAATTTCTTAGGAACAGAGGTTGTGTGGAAAAGTTAAAAATAGCTTGGGTTGCCTCTGTTGTGCAAAGAAACAGAATTGATCTACTTGATTCTAATGTCTTGGCTATCTACTAACTACATTCCCCTTAATCAACATAATAGATGAGCTGAAAAGATTTGATTGCAACTGAAGAACAAGAACTCCAATGGCCTCAAGACTTTTACATCAGGTTCTATACTACCTAAGGATTTAGCTTGCCAAATTGCAGCTAATGTGGAGTTAAATTGTGTTCTTCATAATTCTCATAATGCCTCTTATGCATTTTCACATATACATAAGTATGGAGAATAATAACAGTATGTTCTATAGCTCAAATTTGGCTGATAATTTACATGTGAGTTCCTGGCCACATGAAAGTAATCTGGTCCAGAATTCAGCTCTTTTACTTGAGTAGTTCTCCCAGAACAATTCTTTAAGCATTTGTACTCAAAAGAATTAATTCTGAATTAATGTGCATTTTCATGCCATGACGGCCTCGTCCCCTCCTGCAGCAAGGATGGCGGTGGAGTAGATCTGAAGGAACTCCGCAGGGTTGACGCTGCCATCGTACTTCTCGGGCAGGTGCGGCCGGAACTTGCGCGGCCACTTCGCGAAGCGAAGGTGTGGCGCCAGGGCCGCACATCCTGCTCCTGTTGCTGCATGTGTTGGTGCCGCGAACGCTTGGTTCGCTGCCGGCACTGTGTACCCCGGTATGGGCAAGGCTGCGCCATAGACCGGGGGCACCATTTGCAGGGCATATGGCTGGGGCATATGCTGTGTGGCATATGCCTGGGGCAGAGATCACGTGGCGAACGTCTGCGGCTCAGGCTGGGTCGAGGCGGTTGACATGGTGTCGCCGGCCTCTTGGTTGCGACGCCTTTCTCGACGTCGCTCGATGACCACTCGGGCATCCTTGCCCAGGTGGCGTCGTTCCAGCTCCGACCTCAGGTCCGCCGATGGGAGCCTGTGGAGCGGGAGTCTGCCGTCTGCCCGTCAACCATTTGCGTGCGCGTCAGCGACACAGCCGGTTCACTGGGACATCGTCCCCGCCGAAGTTGAGGGTTGGCGGCGGTGACGACGAGACGGTCTATGTCCCGAATCCACTGCTGGGTCGCTGACTGAGGCGCGTCCCCAGCAGGTGGATTGTGCAGTAGCGCTCGTGCTGCAGCTAGTGCTCTCCCGTGGGAGACACTCAGCGCTGCAGTGGATCTTGGGCTTGCTGGAGTCGGCTGCTGGCTTCCAGCTTGCACCGACACACTCTGTCCTGAGTGTGTCGAGACGTAGTCCCCACTGGTCACCGTTCGTCATGAACGTGGGTGGGGAGAGCATGCTGCTGAAGGAAGCTTCGTCATCTTCGTCGGTGAAAGCTCGCCGCGCAAGGGAAAAGACCCCTACCTGGCGCGCCAAATGTCGAAGTGTGTAGTCGACACTTCCCCCGGGCCTGCTCTGGGCAGCCCGCGGAGGATCTTTTTTCGGAGGGGCTAGTCACTCACAGAGAGCTTATGCGTTAGGGACGATGGAGGGAGAAGCTTGACACAGGGATTTTTACGTGGTTCATGCCGCCAGAGCGTAAAACCCTACGTCCACGGTGAGCAGAGATGCTCGTTGTATTGCTTGAGGCTCAGAACCAGAGTTCTGAGCTTGAGAATGAGTTGGGTGCTCGGATGATGGAGCGTAAGTGTGCAAAGAGTCGAACCCTTGCTAACGTTGCCTACCCGAGCCTTTTACAGTCCAAGGCTCGGGTGTCTTACAATGTTGGCCCGGGACCCGACAGGTGGTCCCGAGGAGATTGCCTGCCATCTACCGTATCCACAGTTACGCCTGCAGTTGTCTCTGGCGAGGGCTTCTAAGTCTTCGTTCTGCCGCCCTGCCCATGCCCCAAGCTAGTCGTAGTGGTTGATGATTACAGGGGCGGCAGGGGATGTCTTGTCGCTGTGTTTATTGGCGTACAACCTCTGACGCAGCGTGCCAGTCTTCACTGCGATGTGATTGGGCGCAACGGCACCTGACAGAGGCGTGTTCCGCGTCTCCGCTCCTTGGGAAGGCGCAGATCTTGAATACCTTGTACGGGCAAGGTATGGCGCGTCTTTGCTATTGCTGCCTACCGCGTGGGGGCGGGCAGCGCTGCTCTGCTGGCCACGTGGTGGGCCCGGACCTCACCTGTGAGGAGAGGGAGGTCCGGCCCCGCTGGACACATGGAGCCTTTGGAGCTCTCCCCGTAGAGGGGGAAGTCCGGCTCTGCTGGCCATGTGGCGGGCCCAGAGCTCTCCACGGATGAGAGGGTGGTCCGGCCCCGCTGGACACGTGGAGCCCTCGGAGCTCTCCCCGCGGAGGGGTGAGGTCTGGCTCTGCTGGCCACGTGTGACACCCTCATCTCTGGTATCTGCATGTGTTCATATTTCATGTAGAGAAAAACATTTTAAAAGAAGAAAGATAGCAAGTAAGAGCCGAGTCCAGTTTACATAGAGCGCCGAAGACAACTTCTGCGGCCCCCAGGCCACGTGGCGTGTCCGGAGCTCATCCCTGCGAAGTGGGGAGAGGTCCGCCGCTAAGCTGGCTACGTGGGAGGCTCGGGGCTCACCTCTGCAAAGGAGGAGAGGTCCGACCCTGTGGTACACGTGCTGCTCGGAGCTAGCCTCTGCGGAAGAAGCAAAGGCATTTTTCATAGGACACATGTCACCTTTGGAGCTAGTCATCACGGAAATCAGAGGACCAGTCGCACGGGGTACGTGTCGATCTCGGAACTCACCTCCGAGAGGTCCGGTTCTATCGAACACGTGCCACCACCGGAGCTTATCTCCCGGAGGTCCGTCGCTGCTGAACACGTGTCAACCTTGGAGCACGTCTCTGAGGAAAGAAGAAAGGAAAGACCGGCACTAACACATGGCGTGAGCGGAACCATCTCCGAAGGAGAAGGGAGGTCTCGCCCGTTTGACACGCGGCACAACCGGAGCTCGTCTCTGCGGAGAAGGAGATACCAGGCACCGGAGGACACATGGATCTTTCGGAGCTCATCACCGCGGAGGTAACGAGTTCTGGAGCGGTTTTTATGCGTAAGAATACTGGTACGTAAAAGAAACCGACCTGAATTCCATGATGTTACTAAAGATATGATGTTAGGATCCAACAACGATCTGAATAGGACTCATATTTGGGATACAATAAGATTAGGAGTCTTCTCTTCCCGTTTATAAATAGAACCCAGAACCTCTGGCCGAAACCACAAACTTCTTTTTCAACTCCTGAGCCGACGACTTAGAGCCCTAGCCCTATCTCGCCGAGTAAACTATCGCCGAAACCCGGCAAGGAAGATCGCCGGAGGCAAGCCAGAAGGGTCTGAGGAGGACCTCGAAACCGAGAAGAATGTGAGGTAGCACTCCTATACCACCTTACGACATCATTGTGTATTCTTTGCATCTGTTCTTTGATTCCTTTCGAACAGAAGCCTTCTCGTGGACAAATTACTTGATGATCAGGTTGATCTAAAGACAAAATCATCACCACATCCACCTTTGATCCGAACACCTCTGCCCATGCAAGCCATGCAAGAACACGAACAAACCAATCTAATAAAAACTAATCATAGGATACCATGCATGTGCATCACCGCATCTAGTCTTAAGGTTTGTGCATGATATTGATTGCTCTGAATCGTGTATGCACGTGATCCGACCTAGCTGGACAAGCTCAGGGAGCTGTCTAAGACGAGCTGCAGCAACGAGGTTTTGAGATCCAAGAACCACCGGAACCGCAAGAATAAGGCAAGTGCTCCTTGACCATATTGATCCCATGTTTTGGGTGAAACTGTTTTGTTTTGCGAAAAGGTGTGTGTGCTGAGTCAAACATGATGGGAAACCCTTTTATAGAAGTTTACTAGTATTGGTGAAACCACCCTTGTCGCCAAGGAAGTTTATGAGTCGGGTATGGTTTTTGCTTTATGCTTCGCTAAGTCTATGGGATTGGAAAGCGAGATATATGTGTCTAGCTATCTGCACTCGTAATGATAATGAGAAACTGATGATGTTAATAAATGAGGATCCGAGGGAGATCTAGGCAAGCTTGGGTTTGTGAATGAGGTAGCATGAGATGGTGGTTTACTTGTCGTAGATCTAAGGACCGGTTCATGCATGCACATGCCAGGATAACAGTGCCACCAAAAGGCCAAGTATTGGTGCGGTTTAGCTGAGTAATTAGGTAAGTTGCTAGAGTGTTATGGACTGTGGAAGGCGCGGGGAATGGGAGTCGAGTGAGGACTGTCCTGGGAACTGCATGGCACAAGAGGGGGCCTGTGGGTGAGAGAATTGGAGATTCTAGCCTGCCGGTGAAACTTTAGTGAGTCCATACATTTAGTAACCCCTTTGTAAAGGCTATTTTGTGATCTCTTGCCATACACCGACGGTTGTGTACTGGTATAATGGAGGTTCTGCAGTCGCCGATGGATGATGAAATTACAAACTTGTGGGTAAAGAGGTACAAACTCTGCAGAGTTTCTAAAACTATCATGATAGTCGAGCTTACGGTCACGAGCGCCTGGCTAAACTGCCATGATTAGTTGGGATGGTCATTGGGATGGTTCTTGGTTATGGTTATTGTTTTTGGTTATGGTTTGGTTTTGGGAATGTTGAGTTCGGGTGATAAGATGGTTGCGTGACTGTTGAGTCATATCAACGAGATTGGTCTCGGTGTGAGACGAAGTTGTTCATGAGATAAGATTGGGATGGTTCTTGGTTATGGTTATTGTTTTTGGTTATGGTTTGGTTTTGGGAATGTTGAGTTCGGGTGATAAGATGGTTGCGTGACTGTTGAGTCATATCAACGAGATTGGTCTCGGTGTGAGACGAAGTTGTTCATGAGATAAGATGGTAGCGAATACGAGGAGGTATTCTTGAGATGGTAGCGAATACGAGGAGGTATTCGTGAGTAAGGATAATGTGGATTAATGTTCGGATGGAACACGGAAAGTGATGGAGGTATGTCGGTAATTTAATACATGCTGGGATTATATTCATCTAAAGGTTGAGTTGCTTTTTTATCATGGTTTTATAAATCTGCTTTTCTGCAAATGAGCCTTTTTATACCTACCTTGTTATAAGCTACATATCATATGTTTCCCGCACTTGCTGAGTACATCATTGTACTCAAACTTTCATTGTCATCTCCTCATCAGCAGCAGGAGAAGACTACTATGAAGACCAAGTGGAGCATTAGGGCGTGTGATCTGTTCTCAACCTTGCCTGTGGAGGGAGTAGAGATGGAGCCACTTCTGCTTGGATTTGCTTCCGCCTTAGTTAGATTGCTTCCGCATTAGAATAAAGACTTCCGCTGCATAGACACAAAGACTTCCGCTGAGAGCATGAGTCCAAGACTCATGAGACATTGTAATAAACTCTGTTATTCGTGGTAATATATATTCTGAATTCAGTTTGTGGATCATATGTGTATGTGTGGAAAACATCCTGGGCACACATATGATTTAGTTCTCGATTCTGTGGTTTTCCGCAGAATTGAGGGCGTCACAGATTGGTATCAGAGCCACGGGTTGACAGTAGGTTACACGCCTAGGAAGAAACCCCAGATTGATATTAGAGACACGGTTAACAGTAGGTTACACACCTAAATAGGAATCATAGATTGATATTAGACACAGATTGGTAGTTAAGCCACGCTGACCAAAGGAAGCACCCTAGGACGCTTACATTAGCTTTAAAACTACCTTAGCATAGGAAACCCGCCTTGAATAGGAGTTGTATGAGCCCT
Source organism: Neostapfia colusana (assembly GCA_030760725.1). Lineage (NCBI taxonomy): Eukaryota > Viridiplantae > Streptophyta > Magnoliopsida > Poales > Poaceae > Neostapfia > Neostapfia colusana. The sequence goes on along the minus strand of JASWHV010000007.1, from coordinate 91,858,355 downwards.
TGCAATGATTGTTTGCGATTGAGTGCTTAGTGTGAGTTGTGGGACGTCTCCAAACGTTGTCCATATCCACACATAGGTAGAAAGAGGTGTGAAATGTTTCGGCACTTGCTCACATCCTCATATGGGCTGATATATATATAGTCCAACTCACCTTGATTCATATAGTTGAAGGGACCTACCTAACCTTCTAACCTTCTATTCTATTTCGACCTCTCTCACAGATGGTGAGGGGAAATGCCGGCCGAAGGAACATCCAAGAGGATGACCATGATGAAGTTCCTGCTAACCCTGGAGCTGGTGAAAATCATTTGGAAAGGTTGATGGCCATGCAAAACCAGCTTATGCAAACCATGATCCAAACTTTAGGTCAGTTGCAGGCCAACGACAACCTTCTTCCGGCACCACCGCCACCACCACCGCCTGCTCATAACATGTTGGGAGAGTTCATGAGGACTCGACCACCCACCTTTGCTCAACCCAACGACCCCATGGAGGCCGACGACTGGTTGAAATCCATGGAGAAGAAGCTTGCCATTGTTCAGTGCAATGACCGAGAGAAGGTTCTCTTCATGTCGCACCAACTTACGGGAGCCGCTACTGGCTTGTGGGATGCCCTGAGCAACGCTCATGCCGACTCGGAGACAATCACTTGGACTGAGTTCAAGGAAAGTTTCCGCTCTCATTACATCCCTGCTGGTGTAATGATGCTCAAGAGGCAGGAGTTCGAAGGTCTCCGCCAAGGACAGAAAAGTGTGAACGAGTATCTCAACAAGTTCATACAACTATCCCGGTATGCCCCCGAGGATGTCAACTCAGACCAGTGGAAGCAGTACCTGTTCATGAGAGGGTTGAAAAATGAGATCCAGGTTCAGCTCCTCAACAATGACTACTTAAGCTTCCAGAAGCTGGTTGAAAAGGCAATAGTTGTTGAAAACAAGATCCGAGAGATCGAGTGAGAATGCAAAAGGAAGATGCCATACCAGCCTCAAGGGAGAAATGTACGACCTCGGTACATGCCTCCTGCACCGCACTATGGATCGACCACTCCTGCACACTGCCCTGGTCAGCCACCCCAGCAACGACCCATTGCACCAGCACCTCGCATGCCCATGCCTCCTGCGCCCCGACCTAACAATGGCGCTCCTTTTTAAAACCCCCGCCCAACGTACCTGCTGCCGTAGTGTCACACCCGGTTTCTCCTAAGAACAACCGAGTGAATATCACACGTATGCCAGGATCATTCTCTCATACATGTGATGACAAATAGTGAAGCATCATTTATTACAAGCCAGGTGTCGAATATAAATATGTCTTACAAAGCATGCGTCTCGATGGACGATAATAAGATCATAATATGTAAATAAAACAGAAGCAGAATATAAATCTTGTGGGCTCCGTCACAGGTGTTGCCCGGGGGATTCCGTGAACCTAGAATCCTTCCTCGGGAGCAAAGTCTTGGTCATTAAACACCACATCATTCTCTTGTCCTGAGTAGCAATATAAACCAACAGAAAAGCAAGTTTGAGTACCATGGGTACTCAGCAAGTGTGGGAAAGTTATGTCTTGCATGGCTAGAGCTAGGAGAGGTTGAACTCATGGTTAAAGCACTACGCAATTAATACCTATCACCTTAGCTTATTAAGCACCTACATTACTACACAAGTGAAATGGTCGCAATCCCTCAACCATCATCAAAATCAAGTAACCATAACATCATATCCAAGGTCAAGCTCCCCGCTTAACATCCTCAACTTTGAAATTCATCATCCTCTAATCATGAATAAGTCCAAGCCTCTCTTGACCGTGAGCACGGCTGTCATGACAGTTTTGACTCTGCAGAGTTTGCACCACTGTACCCACATGTAGTGATTTCATCCCCTGTTGCCTGGTGGACTAAAAGAACCTCCATTATGCCAGTGGCCGCGAACAACATTCACACTTCCCAGGTGTGTAGCCAGGAGATCACTACGAAGCCTTTACAAAGGGATTCCCGACGAGCGTGGGCCCACTGAGGTTTCACCCCTAACAGCATACAAGAGACTCCAACCCCGCTGCAGTGGCCCCCTATTGAGCCTTGCGGTTCATATGGTAGTCCAGCTGACACATATTCCCCGCACCATCCAACACACCCATACTACGCCGGGGATACACCTAATTAATTGGCCAAGCTGCCCCATTTCAGCATGTGGTTGGCATGGTAAAGCCAGGTTACATGCTACATGAACCGGTACTTAGGATCCAGGCAAGTACTAAACACAAACACGAGTCTCGTGCACCCGCACCAACCAAATCATCCAACTTGCGTCGATCCCTACCTCTACATAACTCATAATATCTCATTCAAGAGTAAGGTAAACAAGTTGATGATCTCATATCCCACTTATCCCATTCTAAGCATGGCTAAGCATAAGTAATATGAATGAATGACATAATAAAACAAATCCCAACCCAAGCTACAAGGAAACAAGATAATGCAATTCTAGGGAAACTTCCTAGCATGGGTTTCATATTTCAATTGACAATGCAAATAATTCTATCTACACATCCTAGCATATGATCAAAGTGGTCAAGGACACTTCTCTTCTTCCTGCTGCTCTGAGAATGGAAAGTCTTGGTCTTGGAAGGGGAGAACTTGCTCTGGGGCAGGTTCTACTCATGCCAATACACATAGCAAAAGAAAACAACAATCCATAAGACATAGTTCACACTTTCACTTCATAGAAACCACACATACATACATATGATAGTCATTCACATTTCTAAGGGTTGTGGTTACTCTAAATGTGTTGATTTTTAGCCTTCATGCACTTTTAAACATATGTATATGATTTCTAACTTTTGTATTCAGATTTCTGTTTGCACACTATATATGAATTTTCAATTTGAACAAATTCTTTATATTTAATTAATATACTTCTTAACTACCAAGTTTGCATGGAAGGTAATTTCCTACTCCAAATAGGTTTTCAGATCTTCTACCAAATCCTAAACTGAAGTTTTTGGATTTGGAGACTTCATTTATCATTTTCTAATTATGCATACCTATTTTCCTATATTTTTAAGATTTGTTTTCTATGCCTAAAAGTGAATTTTAATATTAAATAGTAGGGCATATCATCTAAACAGAATAGGTTCTGATCTAAAATATTAAATAATATATTTTTGAACTTCTCCTCTGATGTGAACTAATTTAAAATTATTTTACCAGTTTTCATAATTATTTCCTAGCCTAAAATTGTGTTTCTATAACTAATAAATATGAACAACAATTAGACAGATTCATTTCAGCCTAAAATCTATTTTTAACTCATTCTAAAGTTTTCCAAGCACTAGGAGAGTTTAAATTTGAAATTTGCAATGTGTTTGCCTTACCTTTTTAAATTTAAATCCTAGTCACATATTCAATTTTCTGAATTTAATATCATATAAGGTCAAAAAGGTAAATCCACACTACTGCAGGGTCTAATTTATTATTTCAAAAATTTCCAGGGGTCTAACTACACATAACAGAGGGGTTTTCCTAATTTTTATTAAGTCCAGGGGCTAAAACTGATTTTTAAATGAATTCACACGAATTTCGGAAGTTCCAGGGGCTAGATAAGAAGTTTCCGGGGCTAGCTCGTGTTTTCCGAGATCCCCAGGGGGTAGCGCGTAAGAATCCCGACCTTTATAACGCGGGGCTGATGTGGACCGTCCGATTTAAGATAGACGGCTCAGATTAGATCGCCGAACCGGTACGCGCGGGTTTTAATTCTACCGTGCGATTTAAAATAGAAGGCACTCAAGGGGCCACGTCGCCCTGGCCGGAGCCAGCCCGCGCGCGCGGCGGCGGGGGGTGGTGATATCGCCGGCGCAGCCTCGACTTTTGCTGTTACATGTTAGAACTCGCATCTTTTTGCATGGATCGGCTGCGGAGGGGTAGGGGATGCTCACCGAGGGGTTATCCAGCACCCAGAGGTCCTGGAAGTCGGTCGGCGGCGTGCTTCAACGGTGACGATCTTCGGTGCACGTCGAGGGGGGGTGTTGGGGCGCAAGACACGTCGTTTCCTTCACCTACATGGCTCCCCGGCGGCGGTGGAACGTGATCAGCACGTTAGATCAGGGAATTTGAGCAAGGATCGAAATATATCGGCTGGCGGTGGAACGTGATCAGCACGTTAAATCAGGGAATTTGAGCAAGGATCGAAATATATCGGCTGTAGAAACTTCGGTTCTCACTGTAGAGAAGAACGGCCGATCGGGGGGGGGGGGGGGGAGAAACAGGGCGATTGTCGGTGTTTATATAGGCGAGGGAGGGCGGCGGTCTGTTGGGATTGAGTTAGAGTCGTCCAGGACCGGGAATCAGGCTGGGGGCGCGGGTTTCCGGAGATCAGTTGCGATCGAGCGCGGGGAGGAAAAGTCCGGGTCGGTTAGCGCGCAGGAGGTAGGAGATGACACGTGGGCCCCGCGTGTCAGTGAGAGGAAGAGAGGGCGCGCGGTCGTGCGCTGGCGCGGGGTGGGGGGGGTGGGGGAATAGTGGGCCGGCTGGCGGGTTTCGGCCCACTGGCCGGTTGGGTTTTTTTTCTTTTTCTTTTTCCTTTTCTTTTCTGATTTGAATTTGAATTACAGTTTGAATTTGAATTTCTGCACCACATGCAATATGTCCAAATTTTTTAAAATTCCCTCCTTTGCAGATTTTGGGGGTGTTACACGTAGGCAACAGGGCATGCTTTGCATGCGGGGAAGTAGGACACTTCACGAACCAGTGCCCGAGGAGAGGCCCTGGAAAGCAAGGTAACGTACCCAAGCAGAATCCGCGACTAAACGGAGGGGACAATCAAGGAAACCGTGGACAGCAGAACTATGCTCGTGGCCGCGTAAATCATGTCTCTGTCGAGGAAGCACAACAGGCTGAGGCTGTCGTAATTGGTATGTTCCTTGCCAACTCCAACCCAGCCACCATCCTATTTGATTCTGGAGCATCACATTCCTTCATATCATCCAAATATGTTGCCAAATATCATCTACCCATATCCCACTTAGAATGTGCTATGTTAGTAAATTCTCCCGGAGGGGAAATGAGGACTTATATAGTGTGTCCGAAAGTAAGCCTTAAAATAAGGGGGGTAGACTTCCTTGCCAACCTTATTGTCTTGGACTCCCAAGGGATTGACATCATACTCGCGATGGATTGGTTAGGCAAGCACAACAAAGTAATCTAATGTACTGAAAGGAGCGTGCAGTTGATAAACGAGCACGGTATTCGTGTCGAGTTTGAGTCAGCCCAGCAAACCACCTGTGGCAGACCGGAATCCGCTCATCCAGGATCGCAGAGGGTGGTGCCGCGCGATGTGACACCCGACAGCACACGTCATAAGAACAAATTATATTACAAGGGAAAACAAACTAAATGTACAAAGTAGTACACTTCTCAGTTACAAACTAGGGTCTTTATTACACAGCGGAAGTTTCTTTTGTACAAATCACGCCCGCCTATCTAGCAAAAGTCAGTTGCCCAGCCCTAGGGCAACCCACACTAGCTGCACTCCTCAGCTCAGCGCGGCGTGTACGGATCCCACTCAGCCGTGGTCCCCGACGGAGGGTAACCCTCGCCGGTGGACTCGTACTCCGAGTCCGTGGGTGGCTCCTCACCTGAAAAACACTTAAGCAGCAACCGTGAGCACGATGGCTCAACAAGGCTTAACCAACTCACCTAAGCATGAAACTCTACATGAGGGGTACAGTGACATAGGGTAGTAATATTGCAGCAAATGGACACGCCTACAAGCTCATCCTTAGTTCATCTTTTAGCAACAAGTTAACAGTTCGGAAATCTGAAATTTAGTAAGCAATATTTGGTGGCACACATGTAGCAATACAATTATATCATAACAGCAAGATTGAATCATAACATTTCATACATTAGTCTATGTTACGACGCAGTGAACAAGTGGTACTCGTCACCGCGAGGGACGGCGAATCGACTCGATATACACCTGCAGGGAAACCCAAAGAGCACGTCACGTACTCCCACCCATGGAGCCGCACAGCACGCTCACTCGATGTCGTATGGGACAACCTTTCACCCAACAGCCCAAACGTCGAACCGGTCGCACCGAAATGAGCAAGAGGTTCCCCACACGGAGCATCTCTCTATGCCCGTTGGCAGATTTCCACCTTGCTGCCCTCAACCTACACCTATAAATCGGTGTGCTATGCCTCGACGCCCGGAGGTTTAGGCTACATCGGTTTATCGGGGCCCATATATCCGATATGCCTTCGGTACGTTCAATAATTGTTCAGCAGGGCCGCACACGGATCGGTCCTCAATCGACACGGACAGGGCTGCGCACACAAAACTTCCCCTTGCTGCGCCCTAGCCCCTGCCTAGTCTCATTTTCATTACTAAAGTGATCTCACATCACTCAACCGAACCCGTGTGTCCCAAGCCTATCTCGCGAGTAGATTCCAACTACTCGACTTGTACCGAAGCCCTATGAATCTTTAAGCATAGCCTTTCTACTCGAGGTCTTAGACACTACCCTCACTCTTTTAGGAACCTTTGGTTATGCAAGTGTGGTTTCATTCATCCTACACCTAATGCACAATCATACTTCATATGACACATGTAAACAAAGTAAGACTTATGAAAAGGTTAATACAAACCGGGGCTTGCCTTGTTTCTGCTGGTCAGTAGTTAGTTCTTCGTCCGGAAGAAGGAAATCCAGCACTTCCGGGGTCTCTTCTTCAATGGCTACACGTTGAATAAAATACTACATGTAAATTTAAATGCAATGTGTAAACTTGGATACTTATTTACTAATAACTCTAGCTAGACATCCCCTTTGGTTCTGAAATTTTTATTGCGGCTTGGTAGGGTCCTAACCAGAGTCTTGACCAAGTTTCATTTGAAACAAAGTTCATTTGAACCTTGTACAAATAAAAGCCCATTTGGTCAATATTTGAGCCTCTGAATAATTCCAGGGGTTTTCATGGCTCCAACCATTACTTTCTGGAAACTAGACTTTAAGATGGTTCTAATGGAATTGGTTTCATGTCATTTGAAGAATTCTACCGAAAGTTATGCCCTACTTGAGATTGGAGAAAATCTGAAAAATGTTTCTGTACATTTTTCTATTTTCTCAGGGCAGTTCTATTAATCACCCCATTAGGGTAATTAAATGAACTTGGATGAGTCTGAAAATTTTACTGGGATTCAGGGATTTTGTACTGAACCTCTCAGCCAAATTTCAGAATTTTTCATAAAGTAGTTCTCCAGATAAAATTTCCAATAGTTTAAACTTTAGGGATTTAATTCTGGAAAACTATTCACTTTCATTAGCTGAATTTGGTATTGCTGGAAAGTACTCAAAATTCTGAGTTCACCAAAATTTGGTTCATCGAATTTGGAGTTTCCTAGCCAAAGTTCTATTCATTTGAAGTTTGAACTAAAACTGGAAATTCGAATAAAATTTAAACTCTGCGGGTGGGGTCCCCCGGCTACGTGTCAGCTCCTCAGCTAACCCACACCGGAGCCCGCAGAATCACCCGCGCAGCCACACGGAATCCCGGTGCCGCAGCAAATCCCGAGCACCCTCAGCAGCGACTGACACCTGGGGCCCGCAAGGCTTCTTCCACCTTGCGCTCCCGCGGCTCCCCACCGCCGAGCTCGCCGGAGCTCTCGCCGGAGAGGGGTTCCGGCCCTCGGAGCTCCCTGATTCTCGCCGCCTGTGCCTAACTCGACTCGGAGAACACGCTGGTGCCCTCACCGGAGCTTGACAACGGCCGGAACAGGGCTCCCGACAGCAACAGCGGCCGGAAGCTCACCGGCGACGTCGAACTCAGCATCCCCTGCACCTTTTTCGATGCGGTTTGCTCGGGGAGCTCCGTTGACACCCGCTGATCACGGATATGGGCACTGATCTCTGTGGAAACAGCTGCAACTACGACCTCACCGGTGACCTAGACCGGAAATCGGCGCCGATGCAAAAAGTTCAAAGAACATCGCCCCTACTCGATGAAACTCGATGATTTCTGATCCCAGAGACGTGTGGGCGAGTCTAGATCATGTGCTTAGCTCGGCTTAAGGAATGGTGGCTTACTTGCTCCAAATTTCCGAATTCCTCACGGTTCGGTTCTAAACACCTCGACGCGCTAATCCCTCAAATACTTTGCCGATCGTGCGAGATAGAGGGCGAGGTCAGTATGGTCGTGATCAGTACCTCGCGGCGGTCCTTTCTTGTGTTGCTCGTCGGACACGAGAGCGGCTGTGCTGGCCGGATGCCGGCGATCAGAGAGGGCGGCGTTTCTGTGCTCGTGCGGAATCGAGAAAGAAGCTCGGTCGGGGGGGGGGGGGGGGGGTTCTTGTTTGGGAAACAGGAGGAAGGCGGCGTGGGCTGTGCGCTGGCCTTTGAGCCGCGGTTTTGGCACCATGAGGTGGCCCTGTGCTGCCTCGGTGGCTCGTCGTCGCTCCCTGCCTTGCGCGCGAAGCCGAGACCCGGCTGCAACAACCGACTGAGTATTCGTGTGTGCAGCTGACATGTGGGCCTCCCCTTCTCTTCTTTTTCCAAATTTCTTTTCTGGTTTTTGCTAATTATCCCACCAGCTACTCACAATTTAATGTGAGACTTAGCCCCCAAGTTTTGGTTCAAATTTAAGTCCTCCAATTTGAAATTTGGTTGGTCCAATTTGCTTCATATTTAAACTGAATTTCAAATTCAGTTTTGAATTATTGCAAATTTGGCTCCTGACAAGATGAACTCCAATGGGTATGAAATTTGGTGGGCTTACTCAGAAAAATGTGCTGAGTTTGAATATGAAGCTAACTTTTTAATTTGGGTGATGAAAGTTGCTACAATTGGAATTTACATTGAAATTGGCCTCTTTTTCAAATACCTCCAAAAGTGCCTCAAGAAGTGTTGGATTTACATGAAACTTGGACTGAACCTTCCCAAGACTTTTGAAGTTCTAGGGGTGAGCTAAACCTCTCATGTTCATGTTTAAAATTCCCACTTTTGTGAAAATGAAGGCTTTCCCCTCTAATCACTCTTTTGATGGAGGTTACTTGCTCTTCACAATATTTCCTAAGATATCCACAATAAAAACTGTGGTGTTGTGAGGTGAAGAAAAAGTTTTTGCAAGTCCCTTTTCTTGGGCTTTTACACCACCGAACGGGCAATTATGAACCACGTCGAAGGAACAACCGTGGACAACATTCCAGTGGTTCAGGAATTTTTGGACGTGTTCCCGAAAGAGCTTCCAGGTATGCCACCTGACCGGGACATTGAGTTTGCCATAGATTTGGTACCCGGAACTGCACCCATAGCCAAGAGACCCTATAGGATGCCCGTCAATGAGATAGTAGAACTCAAGAAGCAAATTCAGGAACAGTTGGAGAAAGGTTTTATCCGTCCAAGCTCGTCACCATGGGGAGGTCCGGTGCTCTTCGTAGACAAGAAGGATGGAACCCAAAGGATGTGCGTGGACTATAGGTCTCTCAACGAGGTAACAATCAAGAACAAATACCCTCTGCCCCGTATAGAGGACCTATTCGACCAAATGAAAGGATCCCGAGTGTTCTCCAAGATTGATCTTCCATCGGGATACTTCCAGATGAAGATTAAGCCCTCCGATATACCCAAGACAGCCTTTCGAACACGGTATGGTTCGTATGAATATACCGTCATGTCTTTTGGGTTGACAAATGCACCCACATACTTCATGTACCTTATGAACAAGGTTTTCATGGAGTACTTGGACAAGTTCGTTGTGGTTTTCATCGACGACATTTTGGTGTATTCAAAGAGTGAGAAGGAGCATGAAGAACATTTGAAATTGACCTTGCAGAAATTGCGTGAGCATCAATTGTATGCCAAGCTCAACAAGTGTTAATTTTGGCTAAAGGAAATATCTTTCCTAGGCCACATTATCTCCAAGGAAGGGGTATCAGTTGATCCTGGAAAAGTGAGAGATGTCCTAAAATGGGACCAACCGAAGAGCGTAAGGGAGATTCGGAGTTTTCTTGGGATGGCTGGATACTATCGATGCTTCATTAAAGACTTCTCTAAGATAGCAAAGCCTATGACGGAGTTGCTAATGAAGGGAAATGTCTTCCAATGGACATCAGCCTGCCAAGGAAGTTTTGAGAAACTCAAGAAAAGGCTAATCACAGCACCAGTCCTGGTATTGCCAGACGTAAGCAAGAGCTTTGACATATATTGTGACGCATCCAGACAGGGGCTCGGCTGTGTGCTAATGCAAGAAGGACAAGTGGTAGCCTATGCCTCACGGCAATTAAAGAAGCACGAGCTTAATTATCCTACGCATGACTTGGAGTTAGCAGCAGTAGTGCATGCGTTGAAGATTTTGGAGACATTATATCACTGGTCATCGATGTGAGATCTATACAGATCATAAAAGCCTCAAGTACATATTTAAACAAACGGATTTGAATTTGAGGCAACGTCGATGGTTGGAACTCATCAAGAATTACGATGTTGGAATCAACTACCACCCCGGGAATGCCAATGTAGTACCTGATGCATTGAGCCGAAAGGGAGCATGTCACCAACTCACGGTTCGGGAGCTACCACCCAAACTACGTAAGGAGTTCGAACGGTTACACCTCGAATTTTTGAAAACCATGGAAATAATGGAGATCCACTCTTCATTGGAGCAAGAGATAAGAGAGGGCCAAGCAATGGATGAGGGGATCAAGGAGATCAAGGAAAGAATCCGACAAGGAATAGAGAAGGATTTCAAGGAGGATGAGAAGGGTGCGCTTTGGCTTGGAAAAAGGATTTGTGTGCCTAACGTAAAACACCTCCGCGACATGATATTGAAGGAGGCACATGATTCACCCTATTACATACATCACGGAAGTACCAAAATGTACAAGGACTTGAAAACTTGTTATTGGTGGGATGGTATGAAGAGGGATATAGCCGAATACGTTGCCCTATGTGACACATGCCAACGGGTGAAGGCCGAACATCAAAAACCCGCTGGATTGTTGCAACCTTTGAAGGTACCAGAGTGGAAGTGGGAAGACATCAGTATGGATTTCATCGTCGGGTTGCCACGTACTCAGTCGGGGTACGACTCCGTCTGGGTTATCATGGACCGATTGATGAAAACAGCTCATTTTCTCCCTGTAAAGACCAATTACAACGTTGCACAACTAGCCGAGTTGTACATGGAGCAGATCGTGTGCCGTCATGGAGTTCCGAAGAGGATAGTCTCAGATCGAGGTTCTCAGTTTACCTCTAGATTCTAGAGGAAGCTGCAGAAAGCCATGGGTACACGACTGGATTTTAGCTCCGCCTATCACCCACAAACTGATGGGCAAACCGAAAGGACAAACCAAATTTTGGAAGACATGTTGAGAGCTTGCGCCTTGAAACGTGGACGTAGTTGGGATAGGAGTTTACCTTATGCCTAATTCTCCTATAACAACAGCTATCAAGCTAGCTTGAAGATGTCGCCTTTCGAAGCATTATATGGTAGACGGTGCATGTAACACCCAAAAACCTGCTAAAGAGGGAAATTCAAAAATTTTTACACGTACTGCATGTGGTGCCGAAATTCAAATTCAAACTGGAATTCAAAATCAAATCAGAACAGAAAAGAAAAGGAAAAGAAAAAGAAAAAGAAAACCCCAACCGGCCAGTGGGCCGAAACCCGTCAGCAGGCCCACTACATCCCCGCGCCAGTCCAAACCCGCGCCCCTCCCTTCCTCTCACTGACACGCGGGGCCAACGTGTCATCTCCTTCCTCCCGCACGCCAACCGACCCGGACTCTTCCCCGTGCCCGATCGCAACTGATCTCCTGAAACCCGCGCCCCCAGCCCGATTTCCGGCTCCGGATGCCTCCAACTCGATCTCAACAGACCGCCGCCCTCCTTCGCCTATTTAAACGCCGACAATCGACCTATTCCCCCCCCCCCCGATCGGCCGTTCTTCTCTCCGGTGAGAACCGATCACCCCCCACCGAAAAACCTTCGGATCTCTTCGTTTTTCGTTGGACTAACGAGCTCGCCGTGCTCCACCGCCTCCAGGGAGCCCTGCAGGTGAAGGAAGGGACAAGTTTCGCGCCCTAGCATCGGCTCCGACGAGCACCGAGGACCGGCTTCAATCATCGTCGTCGCAGAGCCGAATTCCGACCTCCCCATGCCCGGGAAACCCCTAGGTGAGCTCCCCTACCCCTCCGCAGTCGATCCATGTGAAAAACTGCAAGCTTTAACGTATAGCGGCAAGGAACCGAAGCTGTGCCGGTGAGATCGCACCCCCGCTGCCGCGCGGCGCCGCGCGCACGGGCGAACTCCGGCCAGGAGCGACGTGGCCTCTTGTGCGCCTTCTATTCTAAATCGCACGGTAGAAATAAAACCCGCGCGTACCGGTTTGCCAATCCAATCTGAGCCGTCTGTTTTAAATCGGACGGTCCACGTCAGCCCCGCGTTATAAAGACCGGGATTCTTACGCGCTACCCCCTGGGGATCTCGGAAAACACGAGCTAGCCCCAGAAACTTCTGATCTAGCCCCTGGAACTTCAGAAATTCGTGTAAATTCATTTAAAAATCAGTTTTAGCCACTGGACTTAATAAAGATTAAGAAAACTTCTCTGTTATGTGTAGTTAGACCCCTGGAAATTTATGAAATAGTAAATTAGACCCTGCAGTAGGGTGGATTTACCTTTTTGACCCTATATGATATTAAATTCAGAAATTTGAATATGTGACTAGGATTTAAATTTAAAAGGTAAGGCATACACATGTGCAAATTCAAATTTAAACTCTCCTAGCACATGGAAAACTTTAGAATGAGTTAAAAATAGATTTTAGGCTGAAATGAAATCTGCCTAAGTGTTGCTCATATTTATTTTCTCTAGACACACATTTTAGGCTAGGAAATAATTCTAAAAACTAGTAAAATAAATTTAATTTGTTCCACATCAGAGAGGAAGTTAAAAAATATATTATTGAACATTTTTGATCAGAACCTATTCTGTTTAGATTATGTGTCTTACTATTTTTATAAAAAAGTTCACTTTTAGGCATAGAAAATAAATCTGAAAATATAGGAAAATAAGTATGTTTAATTAGAAAAGGATAAATGAGTTCTCGAAATCCAAAAACTTCAGTTTAGGATTTGTTAGAAGATCTGAAAACCTATTTGGAGTAGGAAATTACCTTTCATGCAAACTTGGTAGCTAAGAAGTGTATTACTTAAATATAAAGAAATTGTTCAAATTGGAAATTCATATATAGTGTGGAAACAGAAATCTGAATACAAAAGTTAGAAATCATATACATATGTTTAAAAGTGAATGTAGGCCAAAAATCAACACATGTAGAGTAACCACAACACTTAGAAATGTGAATGACTTTCATAGGTATGTATGTGTCATTTGTATGAAGTGAAAGTGTGAACTATGTCTTATGGATTGTTGTTTTCTTTTGCTATGCGTATTGGCATGAGTAGAACCTTCCCCAGAGCAAGTTCTCCCCTTCCAAGACCAGGACTTTCCATTCCCATAGCAGCAGGAAGAAGGCAAGTGTCCTTGACCACTTTGATTCTATGCTAGGATATGTAGATAGAATTATTTGCATTGTCAATTTGAAATATGAAACCCATGCTAGGAAGTTTCACTAGAATTGCATTATCTTGTTTCCTTGTAGCTTGGGTTGGGATTTGTTTTATTATGTCATTCATTCATATTACTTATGCTTACCCATGCTTAGAATGGGATAAGTGGGATATGATATCATCAACTTATTTACCATACTCTTGAATGAGATATTATGAGTTATGTAGAGGTAGGGATCGACGCAAGTTGGATGATTTTGTTGGTGCTGGGTGCACGAGACTCGGGTTTGTGTTTAAAACTTGCCTGGATCCTAAGGACTGGTTCATGGAGAATGTAACCTGGCTTTACCGTGCCAACCACATGCTGAGATGGGGCAGCTTGGCCAATTAATTAGGTGTATCCCCGGCGTAGTATGGGTGTGTTGGATGGTGCGGGGAATAGGTGTCAGCTGGACTACCATATGAACCGCAAGGCTCAAGAGGGGGCCACTGCAGCGGGGTTGGAGCCTCTTGTATGCTATTAGGGGTGAAACCTCAGTGGGCCCAAGCTCGTCGGGAATCCCTTTGTAAAGGCTTCGTAGTGATCTCCTGGCTACACAACTGGGAAGTGTGAATGTTGTTCGCGGCCACTGGCATATTGGAGGTTCTTTTAGTCCACCCAGCAATGGGGGATGAAATCACTACATGTGGGTACAGTGGTTCAAACTCTGCAGAGTCAAAACTGTCATGACAGCCGTGCTCACGCTCAAGAGAGGCTTGGACTTATTCATGATTAGAGGATGATGAATTTCGAAGTTGAGGATGTTAAGCGGGGAGCTTGACCTTGGATATGATGTTATGGTTACTTGATTTTGATGATGGGTTGAGGGATTGGGACCATTTCACCTGTGTAGTAATGTAGGTGCTTAATAAGCTAAGGTGATAGGTATTAATTGCGTAGTGCTTTAACCATGAGTTCAACCTCTCCTTGCTCTAGCCATGCATGACATAACTTTCCCACACTTGCTGAGCACCAATGGTGCTCAAACTTGCTTTTCTATTGGTTTATATTGCTGCTCAGGTCAAGAGAATGATGTGGGGTTCAATGACCAAGACTTCGGACCCGAAGAAGGATTCTAGGTTCATGGAGTCCCCTGGGCAACGCCTGTGACGGAGCCCACAAGAATAATATTCCGCTGCTATTTTATGTTATGAACTTATTATCGTCCATCGAGACGTATGCTATGTAAGACTTATTTATATTCGACACCTGGCTTGTAATAAATGATGCTTCACTATTTGTCATCGCATGTATGAGAAAATGATCCTGGCATACATGTGATATTCACTCGGTTGTTCTTCGGAGAAACCGGGTGTGACAGAAGTGGTATCAGAGCCAAGGTTGCCCGTTGGAACATGGACCTAGGTAGAAATGGACGTGTTTAAGGACCCTATTTTCTTAAAAACTATTTTACAAAAGTGTGGGTGGAAGGTGTTATTTAATGGGGTCATTTTATTCATCTTACCCCAACTTTTATTAAAAAAACAATTTTGTTTAACTCTTATCTAACTTAATTTTAAAATTCTTTATATTTTAGATGGTTCGCATGATCCGCACCGCCCGCAGGTCCACCGGAGTGAGTTCCGGTAGTTGCCCTCGCCTTAAGATAGGAGAACCATCCGGTGACGTACCACTCCTACGGGTTGGCAGTAGGAGGCTTGTTGCGCCGTCTACGGCGTATGCTCCACGCTGCCGGCAATACGGGCAAGCTAATCATACACTACAGCTCCACCCGGACCATACGTGATAAGCGAGAAGAATGGAGTTCAGAAATGAGGATTATCCATGAAAATCAGCTGCTCAAGATCCACCGCTCTCCAGCTTGTCGGGCGACATAGGTCGATGCTGAGAAGGATGTCACCTCAGAGGCCATCACCTGCCAGAGTCACATCAACCGTCGCCACCTGGACAGGACTGAGTACATGTATGTCCTCCATCATGAGAGTGGTACAGCGGAATACAAGTACCCGCCAGTGCAGCAGGGGACTTCCCATGAGCATATGGACCTGTGCTTGGAGGATGCTGCTATGCTCAGCACTCGACTGCAGGAGTGTCAGTAGGAGCTTCAGGATGTGCGTGACACCCTGAAGGAAACTGAGGTGTTGCTTCGAGCCAGCTTGAGGGCGAGAGGAAGAGGAGATGGGAATGGACTGTGTGTCACCGTGAATGACACATGGACTCCTGACTCCCTAGACCGCCGGGCGAGCAGGCATCGCCGCACTTCTCCACCAGCAGCTTCCCAACCCAAAGCGGAATCAGAGGGCAGCCATAATAATGAGGAAGACCCCGAGGAGCCAACTCAGTGATACAAGTCGTGTAGAGTCCTTTCCCTTAGTTCAGCAGGTTATCGAGTAGTCGAGTCAATACCTTAGTTATTTGTGTGTTAATGTTTGGTGTGTGACGTGAGTTGTGGAAGCCATGGGCATTTGTCCACAACCTCGTCTTTAGGTTGCTTTGCTTTGATGTGTGAACCCCTATGAATTAAGAGTGCATTTATTTTTGAGTGAGATGCGACTCCCAAAAATCTACGTGAAACCCTTAGCAAATGTCTAATATATTAAGGCCTCAAAAGCTTTAATTTAAACAAGCAATTTGGGAAGTTAATACGTAATGCTTCAAGTTAACATTTGGTTGATCATGATAGATGGCTGGAAGAGGAAAGGGTCGTGGTGCCAACCCCGCCAACAACAACGATGAGGCCGGAAACCCTCATCTTTCTGGAGGACAAGACAGGGGTGGTCGCCATGAAGGAGCTGATCCCATCTACCAAATGCTTGAAAATCAGAATCAGCTCATCCAGAGTTTAACTCAAGTGGTGGCCAACTTGCACCAAGCTCCACCTCCGCCAGCTGCACCACACCAACCAATGTTGAGTGAGTTTCTGGGGACTCAACCTCCAAAGTTTGCATGTGCTGCTGAACCTCTGGAGGCAGATGACTGGCTAAATACCACTGAGAGCAAGATGAGGATCATACAATGCCAAGGGTATGAGAGGGTGCTGTTTGCCTCTCACCAATTGCATGGACTCGCTGCTGATTGGTGGACCACTTACGTGGCAGCCCATCATGACCCCGAGAACATCAATTGGGAAGAGTTCAAGCGCAGTTTCCGCAACCATTACATACCAAGGGGTGAACTCAAAAACAAGAGAAAGGAGTTCTTGGGACTGCAGCAAGGAAACATGACTGTGAGGGAATACCTCACTAAGTTCACCCAACTATCCCGTTATGCACCATGGGACATCGAAACGTATGAGCAAAAACAGGACTGTTTTGTGGAAGGACTCACTATGGAAATGCAGTGTGCAATGTCCTCCAACGAGTATGAAAGCTTCCAAAAGATGGTAGACAGAGCATTTGTCGTGGAAAGGAAGCTGAAGGCCTTAGAGAATGAAAACAAGAGGAAGGCGGGATGGTCACACCAAGCCTCAGGTAGCAACACACGCCCACGTCTGATGCAGCAACCGGCTGGGCAGACGAGCCGTGCTGTGGTACCATACTCAGCACCCAGAGGGTACAACCCAAATTTCAGGCCTCCGTCAGCACCAGCACAGCCGCAGCGTCAGTTTGTACAGCAGCCTCGCCCCACATATCAATATCGACCAGCAGTGCAAGGACCACAGAACCAACCCCAAGACAACAAAGGCCAGGCACCTAAGGTTGGGGTGCAATTCTTCAACTGTGGTGAAGTAGGGCACTATGCCCATAAGTGCCCAAAGAAGAAGCCCATGCAGCCACAACAACAGAATGTGATGCGAGGACGGGTGAACCACGTGACCATGGAGGAAGCGCAAGAGGCACCTGACGTGGTAATTGGTAAGT
Source organism: Neostapfia colusana (assembly GCA_030760725.1). Lineage (NCBI taxonomy): Eukaryota > Viridiplantae > Streptophyta > Magnoliopsida > Poales > Poaceae > Neostapfia > Neostapfia colusana. The sequence goes on along the minus strand of JASWHV010000007.1, from coordinate 91,840,931 downwards.
TTCCTGCCAATTTACATATTGCAACCCTGTTGTTTGATTCTGGTGCTACCCACTCGTTCATTGCTCAAGGGTTTGTTAAGAAGCATGATCTAGCAACAACACAAATGAACCATACGCCAGTAGTGAACTCTCCATAGGGAGAAATAAGGACAAGACAAGTGTGTCCCAAGTTTAATCTAGACATTAATGGGGTAGTATTTACTGCAAACCTCACAGGGATGGACTCACAAGGAATAGATATTATTTTGGGTATGTATTGGTTGACCAAACATAAGGGAATCATCCATTGTTCAACAAGAATGGTGGAACTAACTTACCCTAGTGGCACAAGAGTGAAGTTCATAACTGTACAAGAACCTAGGAGGGACCTTATACTCAATCACGTTGAGGTGGAAGTGGAAGAAATCAGGATCATCAGCGAATATCCAGATGTTTTTCCGGAGGAGTTGCCAGGTATGCCCCCCGATCGTGAAGTGGAGTTCGCGATTGAGCTAGTGCCTGGAACAGCTCCAATATACAAGAGGCCTTATCGGATTGACTCCAAACAGCTGGAAGAACTCAAGGAACATTTAAGAGAATTGACAGAGAAGGGGTACATTCGTCCTAGTTCCTCACCATGGTGAGCTCCAGTGATATTTGTACCCAAGAAGGACGAGACCCAAAGGTTATGCGTAGACTACCGTGCGTTGAATGAAGTAACCATCAAGAACAAGTACCCATTACCCCGCATTGAAGATTTGTTTGATCAGTTGAGGGGAGCTTGTATGTTCTCAAAAATTGATCTCAGGTCGGGATACCACTAACTTCAGATAAGACAAACCGACATTCCAAGGACAGCTTTCGTATCTCGGTACGGGCTGTATGAATACACCTTCATGCCTTTCGGGTTAACTAATGCCCCAGCATACTTTATGTATCTCATGAACAAGGTATTCATGGAATATCTGGACAAATTTGTGGTGGTTATCATTGATGACATTCTCGTCTTCTCCAAAGATGAAGAAGAACATGAGGGACATCTAAGGTTGCTGTTGCAAAAGCTGAGAGAACACCAACTATATGCCAAGTTGAGCAAGTGTGAGTTTTGGCTGAAGAGAGTTCCCTTCTTAGGACATATAATCTTGGAGGGAGGAATCTCCGTAGATCCCGCCAAGATCGAGGATGTGCAGAAGTGGAAGACCTCTGAAAATTTCGGGGAAGTTCGAAGCTTCTTAGGATTGGCTGGGTATTATTGACGATTTATCGAGGGTTTCTCCAAGATTTCGAGACCCCTCACCAAATTGTTAGAGAAGGGAATCACATTGACATGGACACCACGGTGAGAGACGAGTTTTCAAGAACTGAAGAAAAGGTTGACAACAACCCCAGTGCTAGTTATGCCTGATGTGCAGAAGACCTTTTCGGTGTACTGCGATGCCTCTAGAAACGGGTTGGGATGTGTTCTCATGCAAGAGGGACATGTCGTGGCTTATGTGTCCCGACAGCTCCGGAAACACGAGAAGAACTATCCTACGCATGACCTAGAGCTAGCCGCAGTGGTACACGCATTGAAGATTTGGCGGCATTACTTGATGGGGAAGAGGACAGAGATATATACGGATCATAAGAGCTTAAAGTACATTTTCACACAGCCAGATCTCAACCTCAGGCAAAGGAGATGGTTAGAGCTAATCAACGACTTTGATGTGCGTATCAACTGTCATCCTGGGAAAGCGAACGTCGTGGCAGATGCTTTAAGCCGGAAGGTGCAGGTCAATAGGTTGAGCTTAAAGGACATGCATAGAGAATTGAAAGAAGAGGTTGTAAAACTCAATCTATGTCTGATAAATAGTGGTGAGGCCATCGCCATGGAAGTGGACTCCACATTAGAGCAAGACATACGGAATGGTTAGAAGAATGATGAGAAGATACAAGAAATCAGAGAACTCATCAAGGATAATAAAGCCCCCGGGTTCAGAGAGAATGAACAAGGTACGGTGTGGCATGGGAAAAGAATCTGTGTGCCTGAAGTGAAGGAGATCCGTGAATTGATTTTGAAGGAGGATCATGATTCTGACTATTCCATTCATCCTGGTAGTACGAAGATGTACCATGACCTCAAGAACAGGTATTAGTGGTATGGCATGAAGCGAGATGTCGCGGAACATGTTGCCCTATGTGACACATGTCAGTTGGTGAAAGCAGAACATCAACGACCCGCGGGATTATTGCAACCACTCAAAGTGCCTGAATGGAAATGGGAAGAAATCGGTATGGATTTCATAGTGGGACTACCTAGGACCCAATCAGGATATGATTCGATATGGGTCATCATCGATAGACTAACCAAGGTAGCTCATTTCATCCCCGTGAAAGAAAGCTACAGCGTATCCAAATTGGCGGAATTGTACATGTCAAGGATCGTGTGTTTCCACGGAGTGCCAAAGAAGATAGTGTTGGATCAAGGGACACATTTCACATCAAGGTTCTGGTAGAAGTTACATGAAACCATGGGAACTCATCTAAATTTTAGTTCTTCCTATCACCCCCAGACTGGCGGGCAGACGGAAAGAACCAATCAGATCCTTGAGGATATGCTAAGAGCGTGTGCGCTCAAGAACAATAGGAGTTGGGATAAGAACTTACTGTATCCGGAGTTCTCCTATAACAACAACTATCAGGATAGTATGAAGATGTCACCATTTGAGGCTTTGTATGGGAGGAAGTGCAGAACTCCACTATTTTAGAACCAAACAGGGGAAAGTAAAGTGTTTGGGCCCGAGGTATTACAAGAAGCCAAGGCGAAAGTGAGGGAAATTCGCAACAATTTGAGGATAGCACAGACCCGACAAAAGAGTTATGCCGATGTACAGAGAAGAGAGCTCGTTTTCAACATGGGGGACTATGTTTACCTCAAGGTGTCCCCTATCCGAGGACTTCGTCGGTTCAAGGTGAAAGGGAAGCTATCACCTCGATACATCGGACCCTTTCAGATTCTGGAGAGGAAAGGCGAAGTGGCATATCAACTCGAACTACCGGCTCGCCTATCGGATGTGCACGACGTATTCCATGTGTCACAGCTCAAGAAATGTCTGAAGACGCCTGAAGAGATGTTACCCATGAGTGAGGTTGATGTAGGAGAGGATCTGTCTTATGCCGAACAACCGGTCAAGGTTTTGGAGACAATGGAATGCCTCACAAGAAATAAGAGAATCCGTATGTGCAAGGTGCAGTGGAAACATCACTCGGAAGAGGAAGCCACATGGGAGCGAGAAGACGAGCTTAAGGCACAGTTTCCGGAATTGTTTTCCTAGAACCACCAATCTCGAGGACGAGATTTCTTTTAAGGGGGGTAGAGCTGTAACACCACAAAACCTGCTAAAGAGGGAAATTTAAAAATTTTTGGACGTATTGCATGTGGTGCCGAAATTCAAATTCAAACTGGAATTCAAATTCAAATCAGAACAGAAAAGAAAAGGAAAAAGAAAAAGAAAACCCCAACCGGCCAGTGGGCCGAAACCCGCCAGCCGGCCCACTACCTCCCCCCGCCAGCCCAAACCTGCGCCCCTCCCTTCCTCTCACTGACACGCGGGGCCCGCATGTCATCTCCTTCCTCCCGCACGCCAACTGACCCGAACTCTTCCCCGTGGCCGATCGCAACTGATCTCCGGAAACTCGCTCCCCCAGCACGGGCGAACTCCGGCCAGGAGCGACGTGGCCTCTTGTGCACCGTCTATTTTAAATCGCACGGTAGAAATAAAACCCGCGCGTACCGGTTCGGCGATCTAATCTGAGCCGTCTGTTTTAAATCGGACGGTCCACGTCAGCCCCGGGTTATAAAGGCCGGGATTCTTACGCGCTACCCCCTGGGGATCTCGGAAAACACGAGCTAGCCCCGGAAACTTCTGATCTAGCCCCTGGAACTTCATAAATTTGTGCAAATTCATTTAAAAATCAGTTTTAGCCCCTGGACTTAATAAAAATTAGGAAAACCCCTCTGTTATGTGTAGTTAGACCCCTGGAAATTTATGAAATTGTAAATTAGACCCTGCAGTAGGGTGGATTTACCTTTTCGACCCTATATGATATTAAATTCAGAAATTTGAATATGTGACTAGGATTTAAATTTAAAAGGTAAGGCATACACATGTGCAAATTCAAATTTAAACTCTCCTAGCACTTGGAAAACTTTAGAATGAGTTGAAAATAGATTTTAGGCTGAAATGAAATCTGCCTAAGTGTTGCTCATATTTATTTTCTCTAGAGACACATTTTAGGCTAGGAAATAATTCTAAAAAACTAGTAAAATAAATTTAATTTGTTCCACATCAGAGAGGAAGTTCAAAAATATATTATTGAACATTTTAGATCAGAACCTATTCTGTTTAGATGATGTGTCTTACTATTTTTATAATAAAGTTCACTTTTAGGCATAGAAAATAAATCTGAAAAATATAGGAAAATAAGTATGTATAATTAGAAAAAGATAAATGAGTTCTCCAAATCCAAAAACTTCAGTTTAGGATTTGGTAGAAGATCTGAAAACCTATTTGGAGTAGGAAATTACCTTTCATGCAAACTTGGTAGCTAAGAAGTGTATTACTTAAATATAAAGAAATTGTTCAAATTGGAAATTCATATATAGTGTGCAAACAGAAATCTGAATACAAAAGTTAGAAATCATATACATATGTTAAAAAGTGAATGTAGGCCAAAAATCAACACATGTAGAGTAACCACAACACTTAGAAATGTGAATGACTTTCATAGGTATGTATGTGTGGTTTGTATGAAGTGAAAGTGTGAACTATGTCTTTTGGATTGTTGTTTTCTTTTGCTATGTGTATTGGCATGAGTAGAACCTGCCCCAGAGCAAGTTCTCCCCTTCCAAGACCAGGACTTTCCATTGCCAGAGCAGCAGGAAGAGGGCAAGTGTCCTTGACCACTTTGATCCTATGCTAGGATATGTAGATATAATTATTTGCATTGTCAATTTGAAATATGAAACCCATGCTAGGAAGTTTCCCTAGAATTGCATTATCTTGTTTCCTTGTAGTTTGGGTTGGGATTTGTATTATTATGTCATTCATTCATATTACTTATGCTTAGCCATGCTTAGAATGGGATAAGTGGGATATGATATCATCAACTTGTTTACCTTACTCTTGAATGAGATATTATAATTTATGTAGAGGTAGGGATTGAGGCAAGTTGGATGATTTGGTTGGTGATGGGTGCACGAGACTCGGGTTTGTGTTTAGTACTTGCCTGGATCCTAAGGACCGGTTCATGGAGCATGTAACCTGGCTTTACTGTGCCAACCACATGCTGAGATGGGGCAGCTTGGCCAATTAATTAGGTGTATCCCCGGCGTAGTATGGGTGTGTTGGATGATGCGGAGAATAGGTGTCAGCTGGACTACCATATGAACCGCAAGGCTCAAGAGGGGGCCACTGCAGCGGGGTTGGAGCCTCTTGTATGCTGTTAAGGGTGAAACCTCAGTGGGCCCATGCTCGTCGGGAATCCCTTTGTAAAGGCTTCGTAGTGATCTCCTGGCTACACAACTGGGATGTGTGAATGTGGTTCGCGGCCACTGGCATAATGGAGGTTCTTTTAGTCCACCCGGCAATGGGGGATGAAATCACTACATGTGGGTACAGTGGTGCAAACTCTGCAGAGTCAAAAATGTCATGACAGTCGTGCTCACGGTCAAGAGCGGCTTGGACTTATTCATGATTAGAGGATGATGGATTGGGAAGTTGAGGATGTTAAGCGGGAAGCTTAATATTTCAGTTGAGACTAGGTGTACTTCATATTGATGATGGGTTGAGAGATTGGGACCATTTCACCTGTGTAGTAATGTAGGTGCTTAATAAGCTAAGGTGTTAGGTATTAATTGCGTAGTGCTTTAACCATGAGTTCAACCTCTCCTTGCTCTAGCCATGCATGACATAACTTTCCCACACTTGCTGAGTACCAATGGTGCTCAAACTTGCTTTTCTATTGGTTCATATTGCTGCTCAGGTCAAGAGAATGATGTGGGGTTCAATGACCAAGACTTTGGTCCTGAACAAGGATTCTTGGTTCACGGAGTCCCACGGGCAACGCCTGTGAAGGAGCCCACAAGATTTATATTCCGCTGTTGTTTTATTTATATGTCATGAACTTATTATCGTCCATCGAGACGTATGCTATGTAAGAATTATTTATATTCGACACCTGGCTTGTAATAAATGATGCTTCACTATTTGTCATCGCATGTATGAGAAAATAATCCTGGCATACATGTGATATTCACTCGGTTGTTCTTCGGAGAAACCAGGTGTGACAGTGCAGAACACCGCTGTTTTGGAACGAAACCTGAGAGAACCAGGTGTTTGGACCTGAAGTGGTACAAGAAGCCGAAAAGCAAGTCCAAACGGTACAGGAGAACTTAAAAGCCGCTTAGTCACGACAGAAAGGCTATGCAGACAATAGGCGTAGGAAGTTGACCTTCGAAGTAGGAGACTTCGTATACCTTAAGGTATCGCCTATCCGAGGACAACGACGTTTCAACGTCAAAGGAAAGCTAGCACCTCGCTACATCGGACCATTTAAGATTTTGGACAAGCGAGGAAGAAGTAGCTTATCAACTAGAACTTCCAACCCACCTCTCCGACGTACATGACGTGTTTCATGTATCCCAGCTCAAGAAATGCTTGAGAGTACCAGAGGAGCAAATACCAATAGAAGAGCTTGAACTTCAAGAGGATCTGACTTATGCGGAACACCCTGTCTGAATCTTGGACGTAAAGGAAAGGGTCACTCAGAACAAGGTGATTCGATGGTGCAAGGTACAATGGAGCCATCACACCGAAGCTGAAGCCACATGGGAGCGTGAAGAGGATATCAAGGCAGAATTTCCCCATCTATTCTATACTAACGAATCTCGAGGGTGAGATTCAATTTAAGGGGGGTAGATTTTTGTGACACCCTCATCTCTGGTATCTGCATGTGTTCATATTTCATGTAGAGAAAAACATTTTAAAATAAGAAAGATAGCCAGTAAGAGCCGAGTCCAGTTCACATAGAGCGCCGAAGACAACTTCTGCGGCCCGCAGGCCACGTGGCGTGTCCGGAGCTCATCCCTACGAAGTGGGGAGAGGTCCGCCGCTAAGATGGCTACGTGGCAGGCTCGGGGCTCGTCTCCGCAAAGGAGGAGAGGTCCGACCCTGTGGGACACGTGCTGCTCGGAGCTAGCCTCTGCGGAAGAAGCAAATGCATTTTTCATGGGACACATGTCGCCTTCGGAGCTAGTCATCACGGAGATCAGAGGACCAGTCGCACGGGGTACGTGTCGATCTCGAAACTCACCTCCGAGAGGTCCGGTTCTATCGAACACGTGCCACCACTGGAGCTTATCTCCGGGAGGTCCGTCGCTGCTGGACACGTGTCAACCTTGGAGCACGTCTCTGAGGAAAGAAGAAAGGAAAGACCGGCACTAACACGTGGCGTGCGAGGAACCATCTCCGAAGGAGAAGGGAGGTCTCGCTCGTTTGACACGCGGCACAACCGGAGCTCGTCCCTTCGGAGAAGGAGATACCAGGCCCCGGAGGACACGTGGAGCTTCCTGAGCTCATCACCTCGGAGGTAACGAGTTCTGGAGCGGTTTTTATGCGTAAGAATACCTGTACGTAAAAGAAACCGACCTGAATTCCACGATGTTACTAAAGATAAGACGTTAGGATCCAACAACGATCTGAATAGGACTCATATTCGGGATACAATCAGATTAAGACTCTTCTCTTCCCGATTATAAATAGAACCCAGAACCTCTGGCCGAAACCACAAACTTCTTTTTCAACTCCTGAGCCGACGACTTAGAGCCCTAGCCCTATCTTGCCGAGTAAACCATCGCCGAAACACAGCAAGGAAGATCGCCGGAGGAAAGCCAGAAAAGTCTGAGGAGGACCTCGAAACCGAGAAGAACGTGAGGTAGGACTCCTATATCACCTTACGACATCATTGTGTATTCTTTGCATCTATTCTTTGATTCCTTTCGAACAGAAGCCTTCTCGTGGACAGATCACTTGATGATCAGGTTGATCTAAAGACAAGATCATCGCCACGTCCACCTTTGATCCGAACACCTCTGCCCATGCAAGCCATGCAAGAACACGAACAAACCAATCTAATAAAGACCAATCATAGGATAGCATGCATGTGCATCATCACATCTAGTCTTAAGGTTTTTGCATGATATTGATTGCTGTGAATCTTGTATGCACATGATCCGACCTAGCGGGACAAGCTCAGGAAGCTGTCTACGACGAGCTGCAGCAACAAGGTTTTGAGATCCAAGAACCACCGGAACCGCAAGAACAAGGCAAGTGCTCCTTGACCATATTGATCCTATGTTTTGGGTGAAACTGTTTTGTTTTGCGAAAAGGTGTGTGTGTTGAGTCAAACATGATGGGAAACCCTTTTATAGGAGTTTACTAGTATTGGTGAAACCACCCTTGTCGCTAGGGAAGTTTATGAGTTGGGTATGGTTTTTTCTTTATGCTTCGCTAAGTCTATGGGATTGGGAAGCGAGATAGATGTGTCTAGCTAACTGCACTCGTAATGTTAATGAGAAACTGATGATGTTAATTAACGAGGATCGGAGGGAGATCTAGGCAAGCCTGGGTTTGTGAATGAGGTAGCATGAGATGGTGGTTTACTTGCCGTAGATCTAAGGACCGGTTCATGCATGCACATGCCAGGATAACAGTGCCACCACAAGGCCAAGTATGGGTGCGGCTTAGCTGAGTAATTAGGTAAGTTGCTAGAGTGTTATGGACTGTGGAAGGCAAGGGGAATGGGAGTCGAGTGAGGACTGCCCTCGGTACTGCATGGCACAAGAGGGGGCCCGTGGGTGGGAGAATCGGAGATTCTAGCCTGCCGGTGAAACCTTAGTGAGTCCATACATCTAGTAACCCCTTTGTAAAGGCTATTTTTTGATCTCTTGAACATACACCGACGGTTGTGTACTGGTATAATGAAGGTTGTGCAGTAGCCGACGGGTGACGAAATCACAAACTTGTGGGTAAAGAGGTACAAACTCTGCAGAGTTTCTAAAACTATCATGATAGCCAAGCTTACTGTCACGAGCGCCTGGCTAAACTGCCATGATTAGTTGGGATGGTCATTGGGATGGTTCTTGTTTATGGTTATTGTATTTGGTTATGGTTTGGTTTTGGGACTGTTGAGTTCAGGTGATAAGTTGGTTGCGTGACTGTTGAGTCATGGCAACGAGATTGGTCTCGGTGTGAGACGAAGTTGTTTATGAGATAAGATGGTAGCGAATACGAGGAGGTATTCTTGAGATGGTAGCGAATACGAGGAGGTATTCGTGAGTAAGGATAATGTGGATTAATGTTCGGATGGAACACGGAAAGTGATGGAGTTATGTCGGTAATTTAATACATGCTGGGATTATATTCATCTAAAGGTTGAGTTGCTGTTTTATCATGGTTTTATAAATCTGCTTTTCTGCAAATGAGCCTTTTTATACCTACCTTGTTATAAGCTACATATCATATGTTTCCCGCACTTGCTGAGTACGTCATTGTACTCAAACTTGCATTGTCATCTCCTCATCAGCAGCAGGAGAAGACTACTATGAAGACCAAGTAGAGCATTAGGGCGTGTGATCTGTTCTCAACCTTGCCTGTGGAGGGAGTAGAGATGGAGCCACTTCTGCTTGGATTTGCTTCCGCCTTAGTTAGATTGCTTCCGCATTAGAATAAAGATTTCCGCTGCATAGAAACAAAGACTTCCGCTGAGAGCATGAGTGCAAGACTCATGAGACATTGTAATAAACTCTGTTATTCGTGGTAATATATATTCTGAATTCAGTTTGTGGATCATATGTGTATGTGTGGAAAACATCCTGGGCACACATATGCATTAGTTCTCGATTCTTTGGTTTTCCACAGAATTGAGGGCATCACACCACGTGGCGGGCCCGGAGCTCTCCTCTGAGGAGAGGGAGGTCTGGCCCCGCTGGACACGTGGAGCCTTCGGAGCTCTCCCCGCGGAGGGGGGAGGTCCGGCTCTGTTGGCCACGTGGCGGCCCAGAGCTTTCCTCTGAGGAGAGGGACGTCCGGCCCCGCTGGACACGTGGCGCCTTCGGAGCTCTCCCTGCGGAAAAGGGCGAGGTCCTTAGGCAGTTTCCCCTATGCGTGGGGTACCCCATATTGAGGGTACCGACACCCTCATTTTTTATTTCTGCATGCATTCATGTTTCATGTAGAAAAACATTTTCAAAATAAGTTGAAACAGAGAAAGAATAAAAAAGATAGCCAAAAATAGCCAAATCCAGTTCACAGAGAGAACCGAAGACAACTTCCCGCGGCCGCTGGCCACGTGGCATGTTCGGAGCTCATCTCCGCAAAGGGAGAGAGGTCCGCCGCTAAACTGGCTACGTGGCAGGATCGGGGCTCGTCCCCGCAAAGGGGGAGAGGTGCGGCCCCATGGGACACATGTTGCCCCCGGAGCTAGCCTCTGTGGAGGAGCGAGGTCAGCCCCGCAGGACACGTGTCGCCTTCGGAGCTAGTCACCACGGAAAAGAGAGGACCAGCCACGCGGGACACGTGTCGCTCTCGGAGATCACATCCGAGAGGTCCGGCCCCGCCAGACATGTGTCACTCTCGGAGCTCTTCTCCGAGAGGTCCGGTCCTACTGGACACATGTCACTTCCGGAGCTCAACTCCGGCGGAGGTCCGACACTATCGGACACGTGTCACCTCCGGAGCTCATCTTCGGGAGGTCCGTCACTTTTCGACACGTGTAAACCTCGGAGCTCCTCTCTGAGAATAAAGGAAGTCTGGCGCGGTTAGGACACGTGGCACCCTTGGAGCCACCTCCGAAGAGAGGGGAGGTCCGGAATTGACAAATGGCACCCTGGAGCCACCTCCGAAGAGAGGGGGAGGTCCGGAACTGACACATGGCGTTCGCGGAGCTCGCCTCTGGAGAGAGGGAGGTCCCGCTCGCCAGAACCCGTGGCGCACGCGTAGCTCGCCTCTGAGAAAGAGGGAGGTCTCGCCCGCCTGACACGCGGAACAACCGGAGCTTGTCTCTGCGGAAAAGGGAGCCCAGGTTTCTTCAGGACACGTGGAGCCTTCGGAGCTCACTGCCGCGAGGGTAACGAGATTTGAATCGGTTTTTCTTCTGTACGCGTGGGAATTCCCGGTACTTAGGATACCGACTCGATTTCCACAATGCTACCGCACCAAATCCACTAAAGATAAGTTGTTAGGATTCAATAACAGTTTGAATGGGACTCTTAATAGAATTCCGATCAGAGGAGGACTCTTCATTTCCTCTTATAAATAGAACCGTGAACCTTTGGACGCAACCACGTACTTCTTTTCCACCTCCTGAGCCGACAACTTAGAGCCCTAGCCCCCGTCGCCGAGTAAACCCCTTCGCCGGAGTACAACCACCGAAGAGACCACCGACGAGCCTGGATCACAATTGCCATTGCCGGAGGAGAGCCGACGATCTCTATTGCTAGGAGAAGGACCCCGAGACCATTAAGAACATAAGGTAGGTCTCCAATACCACCTTACGACATCATCACGTTTTCTTTGCATCTGTTTTTTGATCCTTTCGAACAGAAACTTTTTCGTGGACCGATCACGTGTTGATCGGTTTGATCTAAAGATCATCACCACGTCCACATTTGATCCGAACACCTCTGTTCATCATAAAACCCATGCAATACATGCAAGAACACATACAAACTAAACTGCATTGTAGGATTTACATGCATATGCATCATTGCATCTTTAAGTATAGTTTGTGCATGATGATTGATTGCTATGAATCTTGTACGTGCGTGATCGCGTATAGAAGAACAAGCTCAGGGTGCTGTCTACGACGAGTTGGAACAACAAGGTTTCAAGATCCAAGAGCAACAGGAACCGCGAGAACAAGGCAAGTGCCCCTTGACCATATTGATACCATATTTTAGAAACTGTTTTGTTTGCGAAAATGTGTGTGTGCTTGAGTCAACATAATGAGAAACCCTTTGATAGGAGTTTACTAGTTTTGGTTAAACCACCCGTGTCACCAAGGAAGTTTATGAGTCAGGTATGGTTTTTGCTTTTATGCTTTGCTGTGTCTATGGGATTATGGGAAGCGAGATAGATGTGTCTAGCTAACTGCACTCGTAAGAATAATGAGAAACTGATATTGTTAATGAACATTGATCGGAGGGAGATCTAGGCAAGCCTAGGTTTGTGAATGAGGTAGAATGAGATGGTGGTTTACTTGCCATAGATCTAAGGACCGGTTCATGCCAGCCATGCCAAGATAACAATGCCACCACAAGGCCAAGTATGGGTGCGGCTTAGCTGATTAATTAGCTAAGTTGCTAGATTGTTATGGACCGTGGAAGGCGTGGGGAATGGGAGTCGAGTGAGGACTGCCCTGGGAACTGCATGGCACAAGAGGGGGCCTGTGGGTGGGAGAATTGGAGATTCTAGCCTGCCGGTGAAACCTTAGTGAGTCCATACATCTAGTAGCCCCTTTGTAAAGGCTATTTTGTGATCTCTTAGCCATACACCGACGGTTGTGTACTGGTATAATGGAGGTTCTGCAGTCGCCGACGGGTGATGTGACACCCTCATTCCTAGTGTCAGCATATATTCATGTTTTATGAAGAGAAAACATTTTAAGAAGAAGTAGGAACAGTGAAAAATATCAAAAGGATAGCCAATAAGAGCTGAATCCAGTTTACCGAGAGCGCCGAAGACATCTTACCACGGCCGCTGGCCACGTGGCGTGTTCGGAGCTCATCCCTGTGAAATGGGAAGAGGTCCACCCCTAAACTGGCTACGAGGTAGGCTCGGGGCTCATCTCCGCAAAAGGGGGAGAGGTCCAACCCTGTGGGACACGTGTTGCCCCGGAGCTAGCCTCTGCGGAAGAAGCAAAGGCATTTCCGCAGGACACATGTCACCTTCGGAGCTAGTCATCACGGAAATCAGAGGACCAGTAGCGCGGGATACGTGTCGATCTCGGAGCTCACCTCCAAGAGATCCGGTTCTATCGGACACGTGTCGCCACCGGATCTTATCTCCGGGAGGTCCGTCGCTGTTGGACACATATAACCTCGGAGCTCGTCTCTGAGAAGAGAGGAAAGGTCCGGCACTAACACGTGGCGTGCGCGGAGCCACCTCCGAATAAGATTGGAGGTCCCAACCGCCAGGATACATGACGCACGCGGAGCTCACTTCCAAAGGAGAAGGAGGTCTCACTCGCTTGACACGGGGCACCACCGGAGCTCGTTCTGCCGAAAAGGAGAGACCAGGCCCCGATGGACACGTGGAGCTTCCGGAACTCACCACCGAGAAGGTAACGAGTTCTTGAGCGGATTTTTGGATTCTGTACGTGTAGAAATACCGGTATGGAGAAAAAAACGACCCAGATTCCACAATGATACCGCACCAAATCAACTAGATATAAGATTAAGATTGGACGACAATCTGAATATAACTCTTAAATCAAAGTCCAATCAGATTAGGACTCTTCTCTTCTCAATTATAAATAGAACCCAGAACCTTTGGCTAAAACCACAAACTTCTTTTCGAATTCCTGAGCTGAAGACTTAGAGCCCTAGCCCCCAACTCGCCGAGAAAGCCATCGTCGGAGTTCAGTGAGGAAAATCGCCGGAAGAAAGCCCAATGATCAGAGAAGGAAACGAGACCGAAAAGAGCGTAAGGTAGGTCTCCAATACCACCTTACAACATCGTTGTGTTTTCTGTGCATCTGTTCTTCGATTCCTTTCGAACAGAAGCCTTTTCTTGGACAGATCACTTGTTGATTGGTTTGATCTAAAGACAAGGTCATCGCCACGTCCACATCTGATCCGAACATCTCTGTTTCATCATAAATCCATGCAAGAACACGAACAAAACCGATCTGATAAAGCTGATCATAGGATAGCATGCATATGCATCATCGCATCTAGTTAAAGTTTGTGCATGATATTGATTGTTATGAATCTTGTATGTGCGCGATCCTGTATAGCAAGACAAGCTTAGGGAGCTGTTTACGACGAGCTGCAACAACAAAGTTTCGAGATCCAAGAGCCACCAGAACCGCAAGAACAAGGCAAGTGCTCCTTGACCATATTGATCCTATGTTTTGGGTAAAACTGTTTTGTTTTGCGAAAAGGTGTGTGTGCTGAGTCAAACATGATGGGAAACCCTTTTATAGGAGTTTACTAGCTTTGGTTAAACCACCCTTGTAGCCTGGGAAGTTTATGAGTCGTGTATGGTTTTACTTTTATGCTTCGCTGAGTCCATGGGATTGGGAAGCAAGATAGATGTGTCTAGCTAACTGCACTCGTAATGATAATAAGAAAATGATGTTGTTAATGGACTTGGATCGGAGGGGGATCTAGGCAAGACTGGGTTTGTGAATGAGGTAGCATGAGATGGTGGTTTACTTGCCGTAGATCTAAGGACCGGTTCATGCATGCACATGCCAGGATAACAGTGCCATCACAAGGCCAACTATGAGTGCGGCTTAGCCGAGTAATTAGGTAAGTTGCTAGATTGTTATGGACTGTGGAAGGCGCGGGGAATGGGAGTCGAGTGAGGACTGCCCTGGGAACTGCATGGCACAAGAGGGGGCCTGTGGGTGGGAGAACTGGAGATTCTAGCCTGCCGGTGAAACCTTAGTGAGTCCATACATCTAGTAACCCCTTTGTAAAGGCTATTTTGTGATCTCTTGGCCATACACCGACGGTTGTGTACTGGTATAATGGAGGTTCTGCAGTCGCCGACGGGTGACGAAATCACAAACTTGTGGGTAAAGAGGTACAAACTCTGCAGGGTTCTTAAAACTATCATGATTGCCGAGCTTACGGTCACGAGCGCCTGGCCAACTGCCATGATTAGTTGGGATGGTTATTGGTTATAGTTTTGGATGGTTTGGTTTTGGGGACTGTTAAGTCCGGGTGATAAGATGGGTTGCATGACTGTTGAGTCGTGGCAACAAGGTTGGTCTCGGTGGGAGACGAAGTTGTTTTATGAGGTGAAATGATAGCGAATACGGGATGGTATTCGTGAGATGGTAGCGAATACGAGGAGGTATTCGTGAGCGAGAATGAGGTTGATTGATTGTGACATGGAAAGTAATGAGAATAACGGAGGTATGACAGGTATTTTAATACATGCTGGGATTAAATTCACTTAAAGATAAGTCGCTGTTTTATCGTGCTTTTGATAAATAACTTTGCTTTTCTGCAAATGAGCCTTTTTATACCTACCTTGTTGTGAGCTTCATATCATATTTTCCCGCACTTGCTGAGTACATCATTGTACTCAAACTTGCATTATTGTTTTATCATCAGCAGCAGGAGAATACTACTATGAAGACCAAGTGGAGCATTAAGGCGTGTGATCTGTTATCAACCTTGCTTGTGGGAATGGAATAGAGATGGAGCCATTTGCTGCTTAGATTTGCTTCCGCATTAGTTAAATTGCTTCCACATTAGAATAAAGACTTCCGCTGCATAGAAATAAAGACTTTCGCTGTGAGCATGAGTCCAAGACTCATGAGACATTGTAATAAACTCTGTTGTTTGTGGTTATATATATTCTGAATTTAGTTTGTGGAACATATGTGTATGTGTGATGAACATCCTGGGCACACATATGCATTAGTTCTCGGTTCCGTGGTTTTCCACAGAATTGAGGGCGTCACAGATTGGTATCAGAGCCACGGGTTGACAGTAGGTTACACGCCTAGATAGAAATCATAGATTGATATTAGAGGCATGGTTGACAGTGGGTTACACACCTAAATAGGAAACACATATTGGTATCAAAAGCACAGATAGGGGTAGATTACACACCTAGATACAATCACAGATTAGTATCACACACAGATTGGTAGTTAAGCCGCGTTGACCAAAGGAAGCACCCTAGGACGCTTAGATTGGCCTTGAAACTACCTTGACATAAGAAACCATCCTTGAATAGGAGTTGCGTGAGCCCTTGCAATGATTGTTTGTGATTGTAGAGTTGTGAGACGTCTCAAAACGTTGTCCATATCCACACGTAAGTAGAAAGAGGTGTGAAATGTTTCGGCACTTGTTCACAACATCATCATATAGGCTAATATATATAGTCCAACTCACCTTGATGCATATAGTTGAGGGAATCTACCTAACCTTCTAACCTTCTATTTTATTTTGATCTCTCTCACATATGGTGAGAGGAAACGCCGGCCGAAGGAACGTCCGTGACAACCAAGAGGATGGTCACGAGGATGTTCCCGTTAACCCCGGAGCTGGCGAGAACCACCTGGAACGGTTGATGGCCATGCAGAATCAACTTATGCAAACCATGATCCAAACTTTGGGTCAGTTGCAGGCCAACAACAGCAACCCCGTTCCGGCACCACCGCCGCCACCACCACCGGCTCATAACAGGTTGGGAGAGTTCATGAGGACTCGACCACCCACCTTTGCTCAAGCCAACAACCCAATGGAGGCCGATGTCTGGTTGAAATCCATGGAGAAGAAGCTTGCCATAGTACAGTGCAATGAACGAGAGAAGGTTCTCTTTGCGTCGCACCAGCTTACGGGAGCCACCGCTGACTGGTGGGATGCCCTGAGCAACGCTCATGCCGACCCGGAGACGATAACTTGGACTGAGTTCAAGGAAAGTTTCCACTCTCATTACATCAATGCTGGTGTAATGACGCTCAAGAGGCAGGAGTTTGAAGGTCTACACCAAGGACAGAAAAGTGTGAATGAGTATCTCAACAAGTTCACACAACTGTCCCGGTATGCCCCCGAAGATGTCAACTCAGACCAGAGGAAGCAGTACCTGTTCATGAGAGGGTTGAACAAGGAGATTCAGGTTCAGCTCGTCAACAATGACTACGCAGGCTTTTAGAAGCTGGTTGACAAGGCCATAGTGGTTGAAAACAAGATCCGATAGATCGAGCAAGAGTGCAAGAGCAAGATGCCCTACCAGCCCCAAGGGAGCAACGTACGACCTTGGTACATGCCCCCAGCAGCACCGCAGTATGGATCGACCACTCCTGCATACCGCCCTAGTCAGCCACCACAGCAACGATCCGTTGCACCAGCACCTCGTGTGCCCACGCCTCATGTGCCCCGACCTAGCGTGGGAGCTCCTGTTCAAAACCCCCGCCCAACGTACCTGCTGCCGTAGGCAACAGGGAATGCTTTGCATGCGGAGAAATAGGACACTTCGCGAACCAGTGCCCGAGGAGAGGCCCTGGACGGCAAGGCAACATGCCCAAGCAGAACCCGCGACCGAATGGAGGGGACAATCAAGGAAACCATGGGCAGCAGAACTATGCTCGCGGCAACATAAACCATGTATCTGCTGAGGAAGCACAACAGGCTGAGGACGTCGTAATTGGTATGTTCCTTGCCAACTCCAACCCAGCCACCATCTTATTTGATTCTGGAGCATCACATTCCTTCATATCGTCCAAGTATGTTGCCAAGCATAATCTACCCATATCCCACTTAAAATGTGCTATGTTAGTAAATTCTCCAGGAGGAGAAATGAGGACTAATATAGTATGTCCGAAAGTAAGCCTTAAAATAAGGGGGGTAGACTTCCTTGCCAACCTTATTGTCTTGGATTCCCAAGGGATTGACATAATACTCGGGATGGATTGGTTAAGCAAGCACAATGGGGTAATCCAATGTGCTGAAAGAAGCGTGCAGTTGACAAATGGGCACGGTATTTGTGTCGATTTTGAGTCAGCCCACAAACAACCGAAAAGGCAATCTTGAACCACGTTGAAGGAGCAACATTGGACAGCATTCCAGTGGTTCAAGAATTCCCGGACGTGTTTCTAGAGGAGCTTCCAGGTATGCCCCCTGATCGGGACATTGAGTTTGCCAATGATTTGGTACCCGGAACTGCACCCATAGCAAAGAGACCCTATAGGATGCCCGTCAATGAACTAGTAGAACTGAAGAAGCAAATCCAAGAGCAGATGGAGAAGGGTTTTATACGTCCAAGCTCGTCACCATGGGGAGCTCCTGTGCTCTTCGTAGACAAGAAGTATGGAACCCAAAGGATGTGCGTGGACTATAGGTCTCTCAATGAGGTTACAATCAAGAACAAATACCCTCTGCCCCGTATAGAGGACCTATTCGACCAAATGAAGGGAGCCAGAGTGTTCTCCAAAATTGATCTTCGGTCGAGATATTTCCAGCTGAAGATTAAGCCCTCCGATATACCCAAGACTGCCTTTCGAACACGGTATGGTTCGTATGAATATACCGTCATGTCTTTTGGGTTAACAAATGCACCCACATACTTCATGTACCTTATGAACAAGGTTTTCATGGAGTACTTGGATAAGTTCGTCGTGGTTTTCATCGACGACATTATGGTGTATTCAAAAAGTGAGGAGGAGCATGAAGAACATTTGAAATTGACCATACAGAAAATGCGTGAGCATCGATTGTATGCCAAGCTTAACAAGTGTCAATTTTGGCTAAAGGAAATATCGTTCCTAGGCCACATTATCTCCGAGAAGGGGCATCAGTTGATCCCGGTAAAGTGAGAGATGTTCTAAAGTGGGACCAATGTCACACCCGGTTTTTCCGAAGAACAACCAAGGTGAATATCACATGTATGCCAGGATCATTTTCTCATACATGTGATGACAAAGAGTGAAGCATCATTTATTACAAGCCAGGTGTCGAATATAAATAAGTCTTACATACCAAATGTCTTGATGGACAATAATAAGTTCATCACAAGTAAATAAACTAGCAGCGGAATATTATTCTTGTGGGCTCCGTCACAGGCGTTGCCAGGGGTCTCCATGAACCTAGAAACCTTCCTCGGGTCCAAAGTCTTGGTCATTATACACCACCTCATTATCTTGACCTGAGCAGCAATATAAACCAACAAAATGTGCAAGGTTGAGTACCGATGGTACTCAGCAAGTGTGGGAAAATTATATCATGCATGACTAGAACAAGGAGAGGTTGAACTCATGGTTAAAGCACTACGCAATTCATACCTATCACCTTAGCTTATTAAGCACCTACATTACTACACAGGTGAAATGTTTCCAACCTCCCATCCCATCATCATGATCCAATAACCATAACATCATTTCCAATGTTAAGCTCCCCGCTTAACTTCCAAAACCATCAATCCTCTAATCATGAATAAGTCCAAGCCGCTCTTGACCGTGAGCACGGCTGTCATTACAGTTTTGACTCTGCAGAGTTTGTACCACTGTACCCACATGTAGTGATTTCATCCCCCGTTGTCGGGTGGACTAAAAGAACATTCATTATGCCAGTGGCTACGAACCACATTCACACATCCCAGGTGTGTAGCCAGGAGATCACTACGAAGCCTTTACAAAGAGATTCCCGACGAGCGTGGGCCCACTGAGGTTTCACCCCTAACAGCATACAAGAGGCTCCAACCCCGCTGCAGTGGCCCCCTCTTGAGCCTTGCGGTTCATATGGTAGTCCAGCTGACACCAATTCCCCGCACCATCCAACACACCCATACTACGCCGGGGATACACCTAATTAATTGGCCAAGCTGCCTCATCTCAGCATGTGGTTGGCACGGTAAAGCCAGGTTACATGCTCCATGAACCGGTCCTTAGGATCTAGGCAAGTACTAAACACAAACCCGAGTCTCGTGCACCCAGCACACAACCAAAACATCCAACTTGCCTTGATCCCTACCTCTACATAACTCACAATATCTCATTCAAGAGTATGGTAAAATAAATTGATGATCTCATATCCCAAATATCCCATTCTAAGCATGGCTATATATATGAGTTTCCAATTTAAATAAATTCCTTATATTCAATTACTACACCTTTTAGCTACCAAGTATGCATGAAAGGTATTTTCCTTCTCCATATGTGTATTCAGAATTTCTACCAACCCTAAACTGAATTCTTTGGATTTTAGAACTCCATTTATCATTTACTAGTTGCTATATTTTTCAGATTTATTTCCTATGCCTAAATGTAAACTTTACTATGAAAATAATAAGACACATCATCTAAACAGAATAGGTTCTGATCTAAAATATTTACTAATATATTTTTGACCTTTTCCTCTGATGTAAACTATTTTTCAATTATTTTCCCTATTTTCCAAAGCTATTCTTTACTTAAAAATGTGTCCCTAAATGTGAATAATAAATTAAACAGATTCATTTCAGCCCAAACTATATTTTTATCTCACTCCAAAGTTTTCTAAATACTGAGAAAGTTTTTAATTAAATTTTGACAATATATTTGTCCCACTTTTTAAATTTTAAACACTAGCCACATATTCAATTTCCTAAATTAAATATTAAACAGGGCTAAAAAGGTAAACTCACCCCACTACAGGATCTATACTATTATTTTAAGAATTCTCAGGGGTCTAGCTACTCATAACAGAGGAGTTTTTCCTAATTTTTATTAAGTCCTGGGGCTAAAACTGATTTTTAAATGAATTTACATGATTTTCTGAAGTTCTAGGGGCTAGATCAGAAGTTTCCGGGGCTAGCTCTTATTTCCCGAGAACCCCAGGGGGTAGCACGTAAGATTTCCAGTCTTTATAACGCGGGGCTGACGTGGACCGTCCGATTTTAAACCGACGGCTGAGATTATAACGTCGAACCGGTACGCGGGGATTTAAACCCTACCGTGCGATTTAAAATAAACGGCGCACAAGCGGCCACGTCGCTCTGATCGAGCGCAGGCGGCGCTGCCGGCGCCGCACGGCGGCGGGAAGCGTCGATCTCACCGGAGATTTTCGGATCTTCGAGAACTCTTCCTAGAACTGTGATTTTATGGCATAGATCGGTGGGGGGGAAGTCGGGGATCTCACCTCGGGGGTTTTCTTGAGCTCGGAGGTCCTGGAAGATGATCGGCGACGAGGTCCGAGGTGAATTCACGGCGAGGCTCGTCGGCGCTGTGTTTTGAATTTAAATTGAATTCCAGTTTGAATTTAAATTGTTGCAAAACATGCAACACGTCCAAAAATTTTTAAATTCCCCTCTTAACATGATTTAGGGTCATAACAAGATTTTTGGGGGGTTACAGCTCTACCCCCCTTAAAAAAATCTCGTCCTCGAGATTGGTGGTTCTAAGAAAACAATTCCAGAAATTGTGCCTTTAGCTCATCCTCCCACTCCCAGGTGGCTTCTTCTTCTGAGTGATGCTTCCACTGCACCTTGCACATCCGGATTCTTTTATTTCTAGTGAGGCGTTCCATTGTCTCCAAAACCATGTATGGTTGCTCGGAATAAGACAAATCCTCAGCTACGTTCACTTCATTCATGGGTAACACCTCTTCAGGCGTCCTCAGGCATTTCTTGAGTTGTGACACATGGAGTACATCGTGTACATCCGATAGATGAGCCGGTAATTCTAGTTGATACGCGACTTCGCCTTTCCTCTCCAAACTTGAAAGGGTCCGATGTATCGAAGTGGCAACTTCCCTTTCACCTTGAACCGACGAAGTCCTCTGATAGGGGACACCTTGAGATAGACATAGTCTCCCACGTTGAAAACGAGCTCTCTTCTTCGTACATCGGCATAGCTCTTTTGGCGTGTCTGTGCTATCCTCAAGTTATTGCGAATTTCCCTCACCTTCGCCTTGGCGTCTTGTAGTACTTCTGGACCAAACACTTTACTTTCCTCTATTTGGTTCCAAAATAGGGGAGTTTTGCACTTCCTCCCGTACAAAACTTCAAACGGCGATATCTTCATACTAGCTTGATAGCTGTTGTTATAGGAAAACTCCGCATACGGTAAGTTCTTGTCCCAACTCCTATTGTTTTTGAGTGCACATGCCCTCAGCATATCTTCAAGGATCTGATTGGTTCTCTCCGTCTGCCCGTCAGTTTGGGGATGATAGGCAGAACTAAAGTTCAGATGGGTTCCCATGGTTTCGTGCAACTTCTGCTAGAACCTTGAGGTGAACTGTGTCCCTCCATCCGACACAATCTTCTTTGGCACTCCATGGTAACACACAATCCTTGACATGTACAATTCTGCCAATTTGGATCCGCTGTAGCTTTCTTTCACGGGGATGAAATGAGCTACCTTGGTTAGCCTGTCAATGATGACCCATATCGAATCAAATCCTGATTGAGTCCTAGGCAACCCCACGATGAAATCCATGCTGATCTCTTCCCATTTCCATTCAGGCACTTTGAGTGGTTGCAATAATCCCGCGGGTCGTTGATGTTCTGCTTTCACCAACTGACATGTGTCACATAGGGCAACATGTTCCTCGACATCTCGTTTCATGCCATACCACCAATACCTGCTCTTGAGGTCCTGGTACATCTTCGTACTCCCAGGATGAATGGAATAGTCAGAATCATGAGCCTCCTTCAGAATCAATTCACGGATCTCCTTTACTTCTGGCACACAGATTCTTTTCCCGTGCCACACCGTTCCTTGTTCATCCTCTCTAAAACCAGGAGCTTTATTTTCCTTGATGAGTTGTCTGATCTCTTGTATCTTCTCGTCATTCTTTTGACCCTCGCGTATGTCTCGCTCGAGTGTGGAGTCCACTTCCATGGCGATGGCTTCACCACTATTTACCAGGCATAGATTGAGCATTATAACCTCGTCCTTCAATTTTGCTGGCATGTCCTTCAAGCTCAACTTATTGACCTGTACTTTCCAACTTAAAGCATCGGCCACGATGTTTGCTTTCCCAGGATGATAGTTGATGCCCACATCAAAGTCATTGATTAGCTCTAACCATCTCCTTTGTCTGAGGTTGAGATCTGGCTGTGTAAAAATGTACTTCAAACTCTTATGATCCGTATATATCTCTGTCCTCTTCCCCATCAAATAGTGTCGCCAAATTTTCAACGCGTGTACCACTGCGGCTAGTTCTAGGTCATGTGTAGGATAGTTTTTCTCGTGCTTCCAGAGTTGTCGGGATGCATAAGCCACGACATGCCCTTCTTGCATGAGAACACATCCCAACCCATTTCCAGAGGCATCGCAGTACACCGTAAAGTTCTTCTGCATATCTGGCATAACTAGCACTAGGGCTGTTGTCAATCTTTTCTTTAACTCCTGAAAACTCGTTTCGCACTGTGGCGTCCATGTGAATGTGATTCCCTTCTCCAACAGTTTGGTAATGGGTCTCGAGATCTTAGAGAATCCCTTAATAAACCGTTGATAGTATCCAACCAATCCCAAAGAGCTTCGAACTTCCCCGACATTTTCAGGGGTCTTCCACTTCTGGACATCCTCGATTTTGGCGGGATCTACGGAGATTCCTCCCTCCGAGATTATATGTCCTAAGAAGGGAACTCTTTTCAGCCAAACTCACACTTGCTCAACTTGGCATATAGTTGGTGTTCTCTCAGCCTCTGCAACACCAACCTTAGATGTTTCTCATGTTCTTCTTCATCTTTGGAGAAGACGAGAATGTCATCTATGAAAACCACCACAAATTTGTCCAGATATTCCATGAATACCTTGTTCATGAGATGCATGAAGTATGCCAGGGCATTAGTTAGCCCGAAAGGCATGACGGTGTATTCATACAGTCCGTACCGAGATACGAAAGCTGTCTTGGGAATATCAGTTTGCCTTACCTTGAGTTGGTGGTATCCCGACCTGAGATCAATTTTCGAGAACACACAAGCGCCCCTCAACTGATCAAACAAGTCTCCAATGCAGGGTAATGGGTACTTGTTCTTGATGGTTACCTCATTCAAGGCACGGTAATCCACGCATAACCTTTGGGTTCCGTCCTTCTTGAGCACAAATATCACCGGAGCTCCCCATGGTGAGGAACTAGGGCAAATATACCCCTTCTCCATCAATTCCCTCAAATGATCATTGAGTTCTTCTAGCTGCTTGGAGTCCATCCGATAAGGTCTTTTGTAAATCGGGGCTGTTCCAGGTACTAGCTCAATTGCGAATTCCACTTCACGATCGGGAGGCATACCTGGCAACTCTTCCGGAAAAACATCTGGATATTCCCCGATGGTCCTGATTTCCTCAACTTTCACCTCAACTTGATTTAATTTAATGTCCCTCCTAGGCTCGTGTATTATTATGAACTTTACTCTTGTGCCACTAGGGTGAGTTAGTTCCACCGTTCTGGTCGAACAATGGATAATCCCTTTATGTTTGGTCAACCAATCCATACCCAAGATAATATCTATCCCTTGTGAATCTATCACTATGAGGTTAGCAGTAAATACTACCCCATTAATGTCTAGGTTCACCTTGGGACACACTTGTCTTGTCCTTATTTCTCCACCTGGAGAGTTTACGGCTAGCATATGGTTCATTTGTGTGGTTGCTAGGTCATGCTTCTTAACAAACCCTTGAGCAATGAACGAGTGGGTAGCACCAGAATCAAACAGCAGGGTTGCAATGTGTAAATTGGCAGGAAACTTACCAACTACCACGTCGGGTGCCTCTTGTGCTTCCTCCATAGTTACGTGGTTCACCCGTCCTCTCATTGCATTCTGCTGTTGTGGCTGCGTGGGCTTCTTATTTGGGCACTTATGGGCGTAGTGCCCCACTTCACCACAATTAAAACATTGCACCCCAACCTTAGGTGCTTGGCCTTTATTGTCTTGGGGTTGGTTTGGGGGTCCTTTCACTGCTGGTCGAGGTGGATATGCGGGGCGAGGCTGCTGTACAAACTGACGTTGCGGCTGTGCTGGTGCTGCCGGAGGCCTGTAGTTCGGGTTGTACCCTCTTGGTGCTGAGTAGGGTACCGCAGCACGGTTCGTCTGCCCTGCAGGTTGCTGCATCAGACGTGGATGGGTGTTGCTCCCTGAGGCTTGATGTGACCACCCAACCTTCCTCTTATTCTCATTTTCCAAGGCCTTCAGTTTCCTTTCCACCACAAACACTCTGTCCACCATCTTTTGGAAGCTTTCATACTCATTTGAGGACATTGCACACTGCATTTCTGCGGTAAGTCCCTCCACGAAACAATCTTGTTTCTGCTCATCAGTCTCTATGTCCCGTGGGGCATAACGGGATAGTTGAGTAAATTTAGTGAGGTATTCCCTCACCGTCATGTTTCCCTGCTTCAGTCCCAAGAACTCCTTCCTCTTGTTTTTGAGTTCACCTCTTGGGATGTAATGGTTGCGGAAGCTACGCTTGAACTCTTCCCAAGTGATGTTCTCAGGGTCATGATGGGCGGCCACGTAGGCGGTCCACCAATCAGCAGCAGGTCCATGCAATTGATGAGAGGCAAACAGCACCCTCTCATACCCTTGGCACTGGATGATCCTCATCTTGCTTTCAATGGTCTTTAGCCAATCATCTGCCTCCAGAGGTTCAGCAGCACTTGCAAACTTTGGAGGTTGAGTTCCTAGAAACTCACTCAACCTTGGTTGGCGTGGTGCAGCTTGTGGAGGTGGAACTTGATGCAAGTTGGCCACCACTTGAGTCAAGTTCTGGATGAGCTGATTTTGATTCTCCAGCATTTGGTGGAGGGGATCAACTCCTTCACGGCAACCACCCTGGTCCTGGCCTCCAGAAAGATGAGGGTTGCATGCCTCATCGTTGTTGTTGGCGGGGTTGGCAGCACGTCCTTTTCCTCTTCCGGCCATCTGGCAGAATCAACCAATGTTAATTTGAAAGCATTTAGTATCATCTTACTACTTTCATTTGTTTGTACTTTGAAGTGTTGAGGCTTTGTTATACTTTTCTGAGGATTCATTTCTCACACAAAAATAAATGCAATATTATTTCATGTGGGTTCACACACCCAAGCAAAACAATCTAAAGACGAGGCTGTGGACAATTGCTCATGGCTTCCACAACTCACATCACATACCAAGCATTAACACATCATTAACTTAACGTAATGACTCGACTATTCGACATCTTGCTAACTAAGGGAAGGACTCTACAATACTCGTTTTCTTGAGCTGGCTCCTCGGGATCTTTCTCATCATTTCGGCTGCCTTCTGACTATGCTTTGGGTGGGGAGGCTGCTGGTGGAGAAGTGCGACGACGCCTGATCGCTCGGCGATCTGGGGAGTCAGGAGTCCATGTATCATTCACGGTGACACACAGTTCATTCCCATCTCCTCTTTCTCTCGCCCTCAGGCAGGCTCACAGCAACGCCTACGTTTCCTTCAGGGTGTCCCGAACATCCTGAAGCTCTTGCTGGCACTCCTGCAGTTGAGTGCTGAGCATAGCAGCATCCTCCAAGCACAAGTCCATGTGCTCATGGGAAGTCCCTTGCTGCACTGGCGGGTACTTATACTCCGTTGTACCACTCTCACGCTGGAGGACATACATGTACTCAGTCCTGTCCAGGTGGCGACGATAGATGTGACTCTGGCAGGTGATGGCCTCCCAGGTGACATCCTTCTCCGCATCGACCTGTGTCGCTCGACAAGCTGGAGAGTGGTGGATCTTAAGCAGCTGATTTTCATGTATGATCCTCATCTCTGAACTCCATTCTTCCCTCTTCTCACGGATGGTCCTGGTGGAGTTATAGTGGATGATTAGCTTGCCCGTATTGCCGGCGGCTTCGAGCATACGTCGAAGACGGCGCAACAAGCCTCCTACTGCCAATCCGTAGGAAAGGTACGTCACCGGACGGCTCTCCTCTCTTTCGGCAAGGGCAACTACGGGAACTCTCCCTCCTGTGGACTTCCAAGCGGTGCGAATCATGCGAACCATCTAAAAACAAAAAGCATTTAAACTTAGGTTAGATAAACTTTTTAAACAAAAATACTATTTTGAATGAAAATTGGGGTAAGATGAAGAAAGTGACTCATTAAATAACACTTTTCAACACACATCTTGTAAAAATAGTTTTTAAGAAAATAGGGCCCTTAAATACGTCCATTTCTACCTAGGTCCACGTTCCTACGGGCAACCTTGGCTCTGATACCACTCCTGTCACACCCGGTTTTTCCGAAGAACAACCAAGGTGAATATCACATGTATGCCAGGATCATTTTCTCATACATGTGATGACAAATAGTGAAGCATCATTTATTACAAGCCAGGTGTCGAATATAAATAAGTCTTACATAGCAAATGTCTCGATGGACAATAATAAGTTCATCACAAGTAAATAAACTAGCAGCGGAATATTATTCTTGTGGGCTCCGTCACAGGCGTTTCCCGGGGGTCTCCATGAACCTAGAAAACTTCCTCGGGTCCAAGGTCTTGGTCATTATACACCACCTCATTATCTTGACCTGAGCAGCAATATAAACCAACAAAATGTGCAAGGTTGAGTACCGATGGTACTCAGCAAGTGTGGGAAAATTATATCATGCATGGCTAGAACAAGGAGAGGTTGAACTCATGGTTAAAGCACTACGCAATTCATACCTATCACCTTAGCTTATTAAGCACCTACATTACTACACAGGTGAAATGGTCTCAATCTCCCATCCCATCATCATGATCCAATAACCATAACATCATTTCCAATGTTAAGCTCCCTGCTTAACTTCCAAAACCATCAATCCTCTAATCATGAATAAGTCCAAGCCGCTCTTGACCGTGAGCACGGCTGTCATGACAGTTTTGACTCTGCAGAGTTTGTACCACTGTACCCACATGTAGTGATTTCATCCCCCGTTGCCTGGTGGACTAAAAGAACCTCCATTATGCCAGTGGCTACGAACCACATTCACACTTCCCAGGTGTGTAGCCAGGAGATCACTACGAAGCCTTTACAAAAGGATTCCCGACGAGCGTGGACCTACTGAGGTTTCACCCATAACAGCATACAAGAGGCTCCAACCCCGCTGCAGTGGCCCCCTCTTGAGCCTTGCGGTTCATATGGTAGTCCAGCTGACACCTATTCCCCGCACCATCCAACACACCCATACTACGCCGGGGATACACCTAATTAATTGGCCAAGCTGCCCCATCTCAGCATGTGGTTGGCACGGTAAAGCCAGGTTACATGCTCCATGAACCGGTCCTTAGGATCTAGGCAAGTACTAAACACAAACCCGAGTCTCGTGCACCCGGCACACAACCAAAACATCCAACTTGCCTTGATCCCTACCTCTACATAACTCACAATATCTCATTCAAGAGTATGATAAAATAAACTGATGATCTCATATCCCAAATATCCCATTCTAAGCATGGCTAAGCATATGCATAATAATAAATGACATGATAAAATAAATCCCAACCCAAGCTACAAGGAAACAAGGTAATGCAATTCTAGGGAAACTTCCTAGCATGGGTTTCATATTTAACTTGACAATGCAATAATTCTATCTAAACATCCTAGTATAGGATCAAAGTGGTCAAGGACACTTGCCTCCTTCCTGCTGCTCTTGAAATGGGTAGTCCTGATCTTGGAAAGGAATAACTTGTTCTTGAGCAGGTTCTACATCATACCATCACACATAGCAAAAGAATAACTACAATCCATAAGATATAGTTCACACTTCCACTTCATACAAACCACACATTCACATTTATGAAAGTCATTCACAATTATATGTGTTGTGGTTACTCTATATGTGTTGATTTGTGGCTTGCATGCACTTTTAATCATGTGTATATGATTCCTACTTTTGTGTTCACATTTATACTTACATACTATATATATGAGTTTCCAATTTAAATAAATTCCTTATATTCAATTACTACACCTTTTAGCTACCAAGTATGCATGAAAGGTATTTTCCAAATCCATATGTGTATTCAGAATTTCTACCAACCCTAAACTGAATTCTTTGGATTTTAGAACTCCATTTATCATTTACTAGTTGCTATATTTTTCAGATTTATTTCCTATGCCTAAATGTAAACTTTACTATGAAAATAATAAGACACATCATCTAAACAGAATAGGTTCTGATCTAAAATATTTACTAATATATTTTTGACCTTTTCCTCTGATGTAAACTATTTTACAATTATTTTCCCTATTTTCCAAAGCTATTCTTTACTTAAAAATGTGTCCATAAATGTGAATAATAAATTAAACAGATTCATTTCAGCCCAAACTATATTTTTATCTTACTCCAAAGTTTTCTAAATACTGAGAAAGTTTTTAATTAAATTTTGACAATATATTTGTCCCACTTTTTAAATTTTAAACACTAGCCACATATTCAATTTCCTAAATTAAATATTAAACAGGGCTAAAAAGGTAAACTCACCCCACTACAGTGTCTATACTATTATTTTAAGAATTCTCAGGGGTCTAGCTACTCATAACAGAGGAGTTTTTCCTAATTTTTATTAAGTCCAGGGGCTAAAACTGATTTTTAAATGAATTTACATGATTTTCTGAAGTTCCAGGGTCTAGATCAGAAGTTTCCGGGGCTAGCTCTTATTTCCCGAGAACCCCAGGGGGTAGCACGTAAGATTTCTAGTCTTTATAACGCGGATCTGACGTGGACCGTCCGATTTTAAACCGACGGCTGAGATTATAACGTCGAACCGGTTCGCGGGTATTTAAACCCTACCGTGCGATTTAAAATAAACGGCGCACAAGCGGCCACGTCGCTCTGATCGAGCGCGGGCGGCGCTGCCGGCGGCGCACGGCGTCGGGAAGCGGCGATCTCGCCGGAGATTTTCGGATCTTCGACAACTCTTCCTAGAACTGTGATTTTATGGCATAGATCGGTGGGGGGGAAGTCGGGGATCTCACCTCGGGGGTTTTCTTGAGCTTGGAGGTCCTGGAAGGTGATCGGCGACGAGGTCCGAGGTTAATTCACGGCGAGGCTCGTCGGCGCTGTGTTTACACCGCAAGTCACCGAGTTTTCTGCACCTGCAAGGTTCCCCGGAGGCGGTGGATCAAGACTAGCGAGTTAGATCGGAATTTCCGAGCGTAGATCGGCCAGAATTCGCGGGAGAAGGTTCGGGTTCTCACCGGAGGAAAAACAGCAGATCGCGTGGGAAAAACAGAACGAGGCCGGGGGTTTTATAGACGGGGGAGGGCGGCGGGGTGGTTTAGATCGAGTTCGCGTCGCCCCCGAGCGAAATTCGGCTGGGATTCGCAGAAATCCGGATCGGTTTGGATTCGGGGTGAGAGAGTCCGGCGCGGGTTCGAGGTAGACGAAGAACTGGCGGGCCCCGCCTGTCAGTGGGAGGAAGGAACGCGCGCGGCTGCGGGCTGGCGCGGAGCAGAGTGGGCCGGCTGGTGGGTTTCGGCCCACTGGCCGGTTTTTTTCTGTTTTCTTTTTTTCTTTTTCTATTTCTTTTCTGTTTTGAATTTAAATTGAATTCCAGTTTGAATTTAAATTGTTGCAAAACATGCAACACGTCCAAAATTTTTAAATTCCCCTCTTAACATGATTTAGGGTCTTAACAAGATTGTTGGGGTGTTACAACCATCCACAAAACGTGAGGGATATTCGGAGTTTTCTTGGGATGGCTGGATACTACCGACGCTTTATTAAAGACTTCTCTAAGATAGCAAATCCTATGACGGAGTTGCTAACGAAGGGGAAAGCCTTTCGATGGACACCAGCATGCCGAGAAAGTTTTGAGGAGCTCAAGAAAAGGCTAACCACAGCTCCGGTTTTGGTATTGCCGGACGTAAGCAAGAGCTTTGACATATATTGTGACGCATCCAGACATGGGCTCGGATGTGTGCTCATGCAAAAGGGATAAGTGGTAGCCTACGCCTCACGACAATTAAAGAAGCACGAGCTCAATAATCCTACACATGACTTTTAGCTAGCAGCAGTAGTGCATGCGTTGAAGATTTGGAGACATCATATCCTTGGTCATCGATGTGAGATCTATACGGATCATAAAATCCTCAAGTACATATTTACCCGAACGGACTTGAATTTGAGGCAACGTCGATGGTTGGAACTCATCAAGGATTACGATGTTGGAATCAACTACCACCCCGGAAAGGCCAATGTAGTAGCTGATGCATTGAGCCGGAAGGGAGCATGTCACCAACTCACTGTTCGAGAGCTACCACCCGAACTATGAGAGGAGTTCGAACGGTTACACCTCGGATTCTTGAACAACATGGAAATAATTGAAATCCACTCTTCAATGGAGCAAGAGATAAGGGATGGCCAAGCAATGGATGAGAAGATCAAGGATATCAAGGAAAGGATCCGACAAGGAATAGAAAAGGATTTCAAAGAAGATCAGAAGGGTACGCTTTGGCTAGGAAAAAGGATTTGTGTGCCTAACGTGAAGCACCTCCGCGACATGATATTGAAGGAGGCACATGATTCGCCCTATTCCATACATCCCGGAAGTACCAAAATGTACAAGGACTTGAAAACTTGTTATTGGTGGGATGGTATGAAGAGGGATATAGCCGAATACGTTGCCCTATGCGACACATGCCAACGGGTGAAGGCCGAACATCAAAGACCCGCTAGATTGTTGCAACCCTTGAAGGTACCCTAGGGGAAGTGGGAGGACATCAGTATGGATTTCATCATCGAATCGCCACGTACTCAGTCGGGTTATGACTCCATCTGGTTTATCGTGGACCGATTGACGAAAATTGCCCATTTTCTCCCTATAAGGGCCAATTACAATGTTGCACAATTAGCCGAGTTGTACATGGAGCAGATCATGTGCCGTCATGGAGTCTCGAAGAGGATAGTCTCAGATCAAGGTTCTCAGTTTACCTCTAGATTCTGGAGGAAGCTGCAGAAAGCCATGGGTACACGACTGGATTTTAGCTCTGCCTATCACCCACAAACCGATGGGCAAACCGAAATGACAAACCAAATTCTAGAGGACATGTTGAGAGCTTGCGCCTTGCAACGTGGGCGTAGTTGGGATAGGAGTTTACCATACGCCGAATTCTCCTATAACAACAGCTATCAAGCTAGCTTGAAGATGTCGCCTTTCGAAGCATTATATGGTAGACGGTGTAGGACGCCGCGGTTTTGAAACGAAACCGGTGAGAACCAGGTGTTTGGACCCGAAGTACTACAAGAAGCTGAAAAGCAAGTCCAAATGATACGGGAGAACTTAAAGGCTGCTCAGTCACGACAGAAAGGCTATGCGGACAATAGGCGAATGAAGTTAACTTTCGAAGTGGGAGACTTCGTATACCTTAAGGTATCGCCTATCCGAGGCCAACGACGTTTTAACGTCAAAGGCAAGCTAGCACCGTGCTACATCGGACCATTTAAGATTTTGGACAAGCGAGGAGAAGTAGCCTATCAACTAGAGCTCCCAACACACCTCTCCGACGTACATGACGTGTTTTATGTATCCCAGCTCAAGAAGTGCTTGAGAGTACCAGAGGAGCAAATACCAATGGAAGAGCTTGAACTTCAAGAGGACCTGACCTATACGGAGCACCCAGTCCAAATTTTGGACGTGAAGGAAAGGGTCACCAGGAACAAAGTAATTCAATGGTGCAAGGTGCAATGGAGCCATCACACCGAAGCTGAAGCCACATGGGAGCGTGAAGAAGACATCAAGGCAGAATTTCCTTACCTGTTCTCTACTAACGAATCTCGAGGGCGAGATTCAATTTAAGGGGGGTAGATTTGTGACACCCTCATTCCTGGTGTCAGCATATATTCATGTTTTATGAAGAGAAAACATTTTAAGAAGAAGTAGGAACAGAGAAAAATATCAAAAGGATAGCCAATAAGAGCCGAATCCAGTTCACCGAGAGCGCCGAAGACAACTTACCACGGTCGCTGGCCACGTGGCGTGTTCGGAGCTCATCCCTGCGAAATTGGGAGAGGTCCACCGCTAAACTGGCTACGTGGCAGGCTCGGGGCTCATCTCCGCAAAAGGGGAAGAGGTCCGACCCTGTGGGACACGTGTTGCCCCGAAGCTAGCCTCTACATAGAAGCAAAGGCATTTCCGCAGGACACATGTCACCTTCGGAGCTAGTCACCGCGGAAATCGGAGGACCAGACGCGCGGGATATGTGTCGATCTCGGAGCTCACCTCCGAGAGATCCGGTTCTATCGGACACGTGTCGCCACCGGAGCTTATCTCCGGGAGGTCCGTCGCTGTTGGACACGTGTTAACCTCGGAGCTCGTCTCTGAGAAGAGAGGAAAGGTCCGGCACTGACATGTGGCGTGTGCGGAGCCACCTCCGAATAAGAGAGGAGGTCCCGACCGCTAGGATATGTGACGCACGCGGAGCTTACTTCCAAAGGAGAAGGAGGTCTCACTCGCTTGACACGCGGCACCACCGGAGCTCGTCTCTGCGGAAAAGGAGAGACCAGGCCCCGAAGGACACGTGGAGCTTCCGGAACTCACCACCGAGAAGGTAACGAGTTCTGGAGCGGGTTTTTGGATTCTGTACGCGTAGAAATACCGGTACGGAGAAAAAAAACCGACCCGAATTCCACAATGATACCGCACCAAATCAACTAGATATAAGATTAAGATTCGATGACAATCTGAATATAACTCTTAAATTGAAGTCCAATCATATTAGGACTCTTCTCTTCCCGATTATAAATAGAACCCAGAACCTTTGGCCAAAACCACGAACTTCTTTTCCGATTCCTGAGCCGACGACTTAGAGCCCTAGCCCCCAACTCGCCGAGAAAGCCATCGCCGGAGTTCAGCGAGGAAAATCGCCGGAAGAAAGCCCAACGATCGGAGAAGGACCCGAGACCGAGAAGAGCGTAAGGTAGGTCTCCAATACCACCTTACAACATCGTTGTGTTTTCTTTGCATCTGTTCTTCGATTCCTTTTTAACAGAAGCCTTTTCTTGGACAGATCACTTGTTGATCGGGTTGATCTAAAGACAAGGTCATCGCCACATCCACATCTGATCCGAACATCTCTGTTTCATCATAAAGCCATGCAAGAACACGAACAAAACCGATCTGATAAAGCTGATCATAGGATAGCATGCATATGCATCATCGCATCTAGTTAAAGTTTGTGCATGATATTGATTGTTATGAATTTTGTATGTGCGCGATCCTGTATAGCAGGACAAGCTCAGGGAGCTGTTTACGACGAGCTGCCACAACAAAGTTTCGAGATCCAAGAGCCACCAGAACCGCAAGAACATGGCAAGTGCTCCATGACCATATTGATCCTATGTTTTGGGTAAAACTATTTTGTTTTGCGAAAAGGTGTGTGTGCTGAGTCAAATATGATGGGAAACACTTTTATAGGAGTTTACTAACTTTGGTTAAACCACCCTTGTAGCCTGGGAAGTTTATGAGTCGGGTATGGTTTTACTTTTATGCTTCGCTAAGTCCATGGGATTGGGAAGTGAGATAGATGTGTCTAGCTAACTGCACTCGTAATGATAATAAGAAACTGATGTTGTTAATGGACATGGATTGGAGGGGGATCTAGGCAAGACTGGGTTTGTGAATGAGGTAGCATGAGATGGTGGTTTACTTGTCGTAGATCTAAGGACCGGTTCATGCATGCACATGCCAGGATAACAGTGCCACCACAAGGCCAAGTATGGGTGCAGCTTAGCCGAGTAATTAGGTAAGTTGCTAGATTGTTATGGAGTATGGAAGGCGCGGGGAATGGGATTGAGTGAGGACTGCCCTGGGAACTGCATGGCACAAGAGGGGGCCTGTGGGTGGGAGAATTGGAGATTCTAGCCTGCCGGTGAAACCTTAGTGAGTCCATACATCTAGTAACCCCTTTGTAAAGGCTATTTTGTGATCTCTTGGCCATACACCGACGGTTGTGTACTGGTATAACGGAGGTTCTGCAGTCGCCGACAGGTGACGAAATCACAAACTTGTGGGTAAAGAGGTACAAACTCTGCAGGATTCTTAAAACTATCATGATAGCTGATCTTACGGTCACGAGTGCCTGGCCAGCTGCCATGATTAGTTGGGATGGTTATTGGTTATGGTTTTGGATGGTTTGGTTTTGGGGACTGTTAAGTCTGGGTGATAAGATGGGTTGCATGACTGTTGAGTCATGGCAACAAGGTTGGTCTCGGTGGGAGACGAAGTTGTTTTATGAGGTGAAATGATAGCGAATACAGGATGGTATTCGTGAGATGGTAGCGAATACGAGGAGGTATTCGTGAGTGAGAATGAGGTTTATTGATTGTGACATGGAAAGTAATGAGCATAACGGAGGTATGATTGGTATTCTAATACATGCTGGGATTACATTCCCTCAAAGATAAGTCGCCGTTTTATCGTGCTTTTAATAAATGACTTTGCTTTTCTGCAAATGAGCCTTTTTATACCTACCTTGTTGTGAACTTCATATCATATTTTCCCGCACTTGCTGAGTACATCATTGTACTCAAACTTGCATCATTATTTCATCATCAGCAGCAGGAGAAGACTACTATGAAGACCAAGTGGAGCATTAAGGCGTGTGATCTGTTCTCAACCTTGCCTGTGGGAATGGAATAGAGATGGAGCCATTTACTTCTTAGATTTGCTTCTGCATTTGTTAAATTGCTTCCGCATTAGAATAAAGACTTCCGCTGCATAGAAATAAAGACTTCCGCTGTGAGCATGAGTCCAAGACTCATGAGACATTGTAATAAACTCTGTTATTCGTGGTTATATATATTCTGAATTCAGTTTGTGGAACATAGGTGTATGTGTGATGAACATCCTGGGCACACATATGCATTAGTTCTCGGTTCCGTAGTTTTTCACAGAATTGAGGGCGTCACAGGTGACGATATCACAAACTTGTGGGTAAAGTTGTACAAACTCTGCAGAGTCTAAAACAATCATGATAGCCGAGCATACGGTCACGAGCGCCTGGACAACTCACATGATTAGTTGGGATGGATTTTGGGATGATTTTGGTTATGGTTTTGGTTATGGTTTCATTTTCGGGACTGTTGAGTCCGGGTAATGAGATTGGTTGCATGACTGTTGAGTCAAGGCAACGAGATTGGTCTCGGTGTGAGATGGAATTTCTTATGAGATGAAATGGTAGCGAATACGAGATGGTATTCATGAGATGGTAGCGAATACGAGAAGGTATTCGTGAGCAAAGTTGAGAAAGATTAATGTCTGGTTGAGACATGAAAAGTGATGAACATAATGGAGGTATGTTGGTATTTAAATACATGTTTGGATTACATTCACTTAAAGCTTAGTTGCTGTTTTTATCGTGTTTTGAGAAATAAACTTTGCTTTCTGCAATGAGCCTTTTTGTATCTTCCTTGCTGTGAGCTACATATCATATTTTCCCGCACTTGCTGAGTACATCATTGTACTCAAACTTGCATTATTACTTCATCATCAGCAACAGGAAAAGAATACTATGAAGACCCCATTGAGCCTTAGGTGTGTAATCTGTCCTCAACCTTGCTTGTGGGGATGGATGTGACACCCTCATCTCTGGTTTCTGCATGTATTCATATTTCATGTAGAGAAAAACATTTTAAAAGAAGTGGGAACAGAGAAATCATCAAATAGATAGCCAGTAAGAGCAGAATCCAGTTCACCGAGAGCGCCGAAGACAACTTCCGCGGCCCGCTGGCCACGTGGCGTGTTCGGAGCTCATCCCTGCGAAGTGGGGAGAGTTCCGCCTCTAAGCTGGCTACGTGGCAGGCTCGGGGCTCGTCTCCGCAAAGGAGGAGAGGTCCGACCCTGTGGAACACGTGTTGCCCAGAGCTAGCCACTGTGGAAGAAGCAAAGGCATTTTCCGCAGGACACATGTCACCTTCGGAACTAGTCACCACGGAAATCAGAGGACCAGTCGCACGGGATACGTGTCGATCTCGGAGCTCACCTCCGAGAGGTCTGGTTCTATCGAACACGTGTCGCCACCGGAGCTTATCTCCGGGAGGTCCATCGCTGCTGGACACGTGTTAACCTCGGAGCACGTCTCTGAGGAAAGAAGGAAAGTCCGGCACTGACACGTGGCGTGTGCGGAGCCACCTCCGAATAAGAGAGGAGGTCCCGAACGCCAGGATACGTGGCGCACGCGGAGCTCACCTCCGAAGGAGAGGGAAGTCTTTCTCACTTGACACGTGGCACAACCAGAGCCCGTCTCTGCAGAAAAGGAGAGACCAGGCCCGGTGGACACGTGGAGCTTCCGGAGCTCATCACCGCGAAGGCGACGGGTTCTGAAGCGATTTTGGAATCTGTACGCGTAGAAGTACTGGAACAGAAATCGACCTGAATTCCACAATGTTACCACACCAAATCAACTAAAGATAAGAAGTTACGATCCGATGACTATCTGAATAGGAGTCTTACTCGGGATACAATCAGATTAGGACTCTTCTCTTCCCGATTATAAATAGAACCCAGAACCTCTGGCCGAAACCACAAACTTCTTTTCCAACTCCTGAGCCAACGACTTAGAGCCCTAGTCCCAACCCGCCGAGAAAACCATCGCTGGAGTGCAGCAAGGAAGATCGCCGGAGGAAAGCCCAACGATCCGAGGAGGACCTCGAGACCGAGAAGAATGTAAGGTAGGTCTCCAATACCACCTTACGATTTCGTTGTGTTTTCTTTGCATCTGTTCTTTGATTCCTTTCGAACAGAAGCCTTCTCGTGGACAGATCACTTGATGATCAGGTTGATCTAAAGACAAGATCATCACCACGTCCGCCTTTGATCCGAACACCTCTGTTCATCATAAAATCCATGCAAGCCATGCAAGAACACGTGCAAACCAATCTAATAAAACTAATCATAGGATAGCATGCATGTGCATCATCGCATCTAGTTTAGAGTTTGTGCATGATATTGATTGCTGTGAATCTTGTATGCACGTGATCCTACCTAGCAGGACAAGCTCAGGGAGCTGTCTACGACGAACTGCAGCAACAAGGTTTTGAGATCAAGGAACAACTGGAACCGCAAGAACAAGACAAGTGCTCTTTGACCATATTGATCCTATGTTTTGGGTAAAACTGTTTTGTTTTGCTAAAAGGCGTGTGTGCTGAGTCAAACATGATGGGAAACCCTTTTTATAGGAGTTTACTAGTTTTGGTCAAACCACCCTTGTCGCCAGTGAAGTTTATGAGTCGGGTATGATTTTTGCTTTATGCTTCGCTGAGTCCATGGGATTGGGAAGCGAGATAGATGTGTCTAGCTAACTGCACTCGTAATGATAATGAGAAACTGATGATGAACATGGATCGGAGGGAGATCTAGGTAAGCCTGGGTTTGTGAATGAGGTAGCATGAGATGGTGGTTTACTTGCTGTAGATCTAAGGACCGGTTCATGCATGAACATGCCAGGATAACAGTGCCACCACAAGTCCAAGTATGGGTGCGGCTTAGCTGAGTAATTAGGTAAGTTGCTAGAGTATTATGGACTGTGGAAGGCGCGGGGAATGGGAGTTGAGTGTGGACTGCCCTGGGAACTGCATGGCAAAACAGGGGGGCCGTGGGAATTGGAGATTCTAGCCTGTCGGTGAAACCTTAGTGAGTCCATACATCTAGTAACCCCTTTGTAAAGGCTATTTTGTGATCTCTTGACCATACACCGACGGTTGTGTACTGGTATAATGGAGGTTCTGCAGTCGCCGACGGGTGACGAAATCACAAACTTGTGGGTAAAGATGTGCAAACTCTGCAGAGTCTAAAACTATCATGATAGCCGAGCTTACGGTCACGAGCGCCTGGCCAACTGCCATGATTAGTTGGGATGGTTATTGGGATGGTTCTTGGTTATGGTTATTGATTATGGTTATGGTTTGGTTTTGGGACTGTTGAGTCCGGGTGATAAGATGGTTGCATGACTGTTGAGTCATGGCAACGAGATTGGTCTCGGTGTGAGACGAAGATGCTTATGAGATAAGATGGTAGCAAATACGAGAAGGTATTCGTGAGATGGTAGGGAATACGAGGAGGTATTCGTGAGCAAGAATGAAGTTGGTTAATGTTCGGGTGGAACATGGAAAGTGATGGAGGTATGTTGGTAATTTAATACATGCTAGGATTACATTCATCTAAAGATAAGTTGCTGTTTTATCATGGTTTTATAAATCTGCTTTTCTGCAAATGAGCCTTTTTATACCTACCTTGTTATGAGCTACATATCATGTTTTTCCTGCACTTGCTGAGTACATCATTGTATTCAAACTTGCATTATTATTTCATCATCAGCAGCAGGAGAAGCCTACTATGAAGACCAAGTGGAGCAATAAGGTGTTTGATCTGTTCTCAACCTTGCCTGTGGAGGGAGTAGAGATAGAGCCACTTCTGCTTAGATTTGCTTCCGCATTAGTTAAATTGCTTCCGCATTAGAATAAATACTTCCGCTGCATAGCAATAAAGAATTCCGCTGTAAGCATGAGTCCAAGACTCATGAGATATTGTATCAAACTCTGTTATTCGTGGTAATATATAATCTGAATTCAGTTTGTGGAACATATGTGTATGTTTGATGAACATCCTGGGCACACATATGCATTAGTTCTCAGTTCCGTGGTTTTCCACAGAATTGAGGGCGTCACAATGGAGTAGAGATGGAGCCGCTGCTGCTGCTTAAATTGCTTCCGCACAAGTTAGAAGACTTCCACTGCTAGATTTAGACTTCCGCTGTTAGCATGAGTCCAAGACTCATGAGACATTGTAATAAAACACTGTTATTCGTGGTAATATATATTCTAAATTCAGTTTGTGGATGATATGTGTATGTGTGATGAACATCTTGGGCACACATATGCATCAGTTCTCGGTTCCATGGCTTTCCACAGAAACGAGGGCGTCACATATTGGTATCAGAGCCACGGGTTGACGGTAGGTTACACGCCTAGATAGAAAACACAAATTATTATCAACCTGCCACGGGTTGATCGTAGATCACACAGCCAGATAGGTCAGAGAATTAGAGCTGCCATGCCTAGTCACAGATTGGTACAATCCACAGATTGGTACCAAGCTACCACGGTTGACTGTAGGTCACAAACCTAGAAAGATCACAGATTGGTAGCTGAACCACGTTGACCGTAGGATGCAACCCCTAGTAACAGATTGGTATTAGAAGCCACACTGACCATAGGATGCAAGCCTAGGATGCATAGATTGGCATTGGAACCACCTTGACATAGGATGCAAGCCTAGGAGAAGCCATAGTTTGATCAAAGATTGGTATCACCCCAAACTACCATGACATATGGTGAAGTCATAGATTGATATCATCCTAAAACCCCAGTGGACCCCCACTGAAAAAGCCTTGAATAGGAGTTTGTGAGCCTTTGTGATGATTTCTTGTGCTTGTGTGCTTAGTGTGAGTTGTGGGACGTTTCAGCGTTGTCCATATCCACACATAGTAAAGAGGTGTGAGATGCCTCGGCACTTGTTCACATCCTCATATGGGCTAATATATATACAGTCCATCCACCTTGATGCATATAGTTGGGAGAGATCCATCTAACCTTCTAACCCCTATTCTATTCCATTCTCTCTCATAGATGGTGAGAGGAGATGCCGGCCGCCAAGGAAGGATAGTCCGTGGCAACCAAGAGGATGGCCACGATGAAGTTCCTGTTAACCCCGGAGCTGGTGAAAATAACCTGGAACGGTTGATGGCCATGCAAAATCAACTCATGCAAACCATGATCTAAACTTTGGGTCAGCTGCATGCCAACAACAACAACCCCGTTCCGGCACCACCGCCACCACCACCGTCTCACAACAGGCTGGTATAGTTCATGAGAACTCGACCCCCTACCTTTTCACAAGCTAATGACCCCATTGAAGCCAACGACTGGTTGAAGTCCATGGAGAAGAAGCTTGCCATAGTTCAGTGCAATGACCGAGAGAAGGTTCTCTTCGCATCGCACCAACTCATGGGAGCAACCGCTGACTGGTGGGATGCCCTGTATAATGCTCATGTCGACCCGGAGACAATCACTTGGACTGAGTTCAAGGAGAGTTTCCACTCTCATTACATCCCTGCTGGTGTAATGATGCTCAAAAGGCAGGAGTTCGAGGGTCTCCGCCAAGAACAGAAGAGCGTGAATGAGTACCTTAACAAGTTCACGCAGCTGTCACTGTATGCCCCTGAAGATGTCAACTCGGACCAACAGAAGCAGTACCTGTTCATGAGAGGGCTGAATAATAAGATCCAGGTTCAGCTCATCAACAATGACTATGCGAGCTTCCAGAAACTGGTTGACAAAGCCATAGTGGTTGAAAGCAAGATCCGAGAGATCGAGCGAGAGGGCAAGAGGAAGATGCCATACCAGCCAAAAGGGAGCAACGTACGACCTCGGTACATGCCCCCAGCTGCACCGCAGTATAGATAGACCGCTCCAGCATACCACCCTAATCAGCAACCATAGCAACGACCTGTTGCACCAGCACCTCGTGTGACTTTGCCTCCTGCGCCCCATCCCAACATGGGCGCTCCTGTTCAAAACCCCCGCCCCAACGTACCTGCTGTCGTGGGCAACAGGGCATGCTTTGCATGCGGGGTGATGGGACACTTTGCGAGCCAGTGCCCGAGGAGAGGTCCTGGACAGCAAGGCAACATCCCCAAGCAGAACTCATGACCGAACGGAGGAGCCAACCAAGGAAACCGTGGACAGCAGAACTACGCTCGCGGCAACGTGAATTATGTCTCTGCTGAGGAAGTGCAACAGGATGAGGACGTCGTGATTGGTATGTTCCTTCCCAACTCCAACCCAGCCACCATTCTATTTGATTCTAGAGCATCGCATTCCTTCATATCATCCAAGTATGTTGCCAAGTATAATCTACCCATATCGCACTTGAAATATATAATGTTGGTTAATTCTCCCGGTGGAGAGATGAGGACTAATATAGTATGTTCGAAAGTAAACCTTAAGATAAGGGGGGTAGACTTCCTTGCCAACCTCATTGTCTTGGATTCCAAAGGGATTGACATAATACTCGGAATGGATTGGCTAATGAAGCACAATGGAGTAATCCAATGTGCTGAGAGGAGCGTGCAGTTGACTAACGATCACGGTACCCGTATCGAATTTGAGTCAGCCCAACCGGCAACCGAGAAGGCAACATTGAACCACGTCGAATAAGAAACCCTAGACAGCATTCCGGTGATTCAAGAGTTTTCGGACGTGTTCACAGAAGAACTTTCCGGTATGCCACCTGACCGGGACATCGAGTTTTCCATTGACCTAGTACCCGGAACCACACCTATAGCAAATAGTCCATATAGGATGCCCGTCAATGAACTAGTGGAGCTCAAGAAGCAAATCCAGGAGCAGCAAGAGAAGGGTTTTATACGTCCAAGCTCGTCACCATGGGGAGCCCCCGTGCTCTTCGTAGACAAGAAGGATGAAACCCAAAGGATGTGCATGGACTATAGGTCTCTCAATGAGGTGACAATCAAGAACAAGTACCCTCTGCCCCGTATAGAGGACCTGTTCGACCAAATGAAGGGAGCCCGAGTCTTCTCCAAGATTGATCTTCGGTCGGGATATTTCCAGCTGAAGATTAAGCCCTCCGATATACCCAAGACTGCCTCCCGGACACGGTATGGTTCGTATGAATATAACGTGATGTCTTTTGGGTTAACGAACGCACCCGCATACTTCATGTACCTCATGAACAAGGTTTTCATGGAGTACATGGATAAGTTCATCGTGGTTTTCATTG
Organism: Neostapfia colusana; assembly: GCA_030760725.1. NCBI lineage: Eukaryota > Viridiplantae > Streptophyta > Magnoliopsida > Poales > Poaceae > Neostapfia > Neostapfia colusana. Next base: position 91,798,466 of record JASWHV010000007.1, on the reverse strand, counting down.
ACGACATCATGGTGTATTCGAAAAGTGAGGAGGAGCATGAAGAACACTTGAGATTGACATTACAGAAGCTGCGAGAGCATCAGCTGTATGCCAAGTTCAGCAAATGTCAATTTTGGCTAAAGGAGATATCGTTCCTAGGCCACATTATCTATGTGGAAGGAGTATCGGTTGACATGGGATCAGAGGGAGATCTAGGCAATCCTGGGTTTGTGAATAAGGTAGAGTGATATGGTGGTTTACTTGCCGTAGATCTATGGACCGGTTCATGCCAGCCATGCCAGGATAACAGTGCCACCACAAGGCCAAGTATGGGTGCGGCTTAGCTGACTAATTAGCTAAGTTGCTAGATTGTTATGGACCGTGGAAGGCGCGGGGAATGGGAGTCAAGTGAGGACTGCCCTGGGAACTGCATGGCACAAGAGGGAGCCCGTGGGTGGGAGAATTGGAGATTCTAGCCTGCCGGTGAAACCATAGTGAGTCCATACATCTAGTAGCCCCTTTGTAAAGGCTATTTTGTGATCTCTTAGCCATACAACGACGGTTGTGTAGTGGTATAATGGAGGTTCTGCAGTCGCCGACGGGTGACGATATCACAAACTTGTGGGTAAAGTTGTACAAACTCTGCAGAGTCTAAAACTATCATGATATCCGAGCTTACAGTCACGAGTGCCTGGACAACTCACATGATTAGTTGGGATGGATTTTGGGATGATTTTGGTTACGGTTTTGGTTATGGTTTGGTTTTCGGTACTGTTGAGTCCGGGTAATGAGATTGGTTGCATGAATATTGAGTCATGGCAACGAGATTGGTCTCGGTGTGAGATGGAATTGCTTATGAGATGAAATGGTAGCAAATACGAGATGGTATTCGTGAGATGGTAGCGAATACGAGAAGGTATTCGTGAGCAAAGATTAATGTCTGGTTGAGACATGGAAAGTGATGAACATAATGGAGGTATGTTGGTATTTAAATACATGTTGGGATTACATTCACTTAAAGCTGAGTTGCTATTTTTATCGTGTTTTGAGAAATAAACTTTGCTTTCTACAACGAGCCTTTTTATACCTTCCTTGCTGTGAGCTACAAATCATATTTTCCCGCACTTGCTGAGTACATCATTGTACTCAAACTTGCATTATTACTTCATCATCAGCAACAGGAGAAGAATACTATGAAGACCCCGTGGAGCGTTATGTGGCGGACCGGAATCTGCTCACCCAGGATCACAGAGGGTGGTGCTGCACGATGCGACACCCGACAGCACACGTCATAAGAACACAATATATTATATGGGAAAAACAAACTGAACTGTACAAAAAGGTACAACTTCAGTTACAAACTAGTATTTATTTTACACAGTGGAAGTCTACTCTGTACAACTCACGCCCGCCTATCTAGCAAAAGTCGGTTGCCCAGCCCTAGGGCAATCCACACTAGCTGCACGTCTCAGCTCAGCGTGGCGTGTACGGCTCCCACTCAGCCGTGGTCCTCGACGGAGGGTAACCCTCGCCGGTGGACTCGTACTCCGAGTCCGTGGGTGGCTCCTCACCTGAAAAACACTTAAGCAGCACACGAAGGCTCAGCAAGGCTTAACCGACTCACCTAAACATGAAACTCTACATGAGGTGTACAATGACATAGGATAGTAATATTGCAGCAAATGGACACGCCTACAAGTTCATCCTTAGTTCAGCTTTTAGCAACAAGTTAACAGTTCAGGAAGCTGAAATTTAGTAAGCAATATTTATTGGCAAACATGTGGCAATACAATATTATATCATATCAGCAATAATGAATCAACATATTTCATACATTATTCTACGTCACGACTCAGTGACCAAGTGGTACTCTTACCCGCGAGGCACGGCGAATCGACTCGATATACACCTGCAGGGAAACCCAAAGAGCACATCACGTACGCCCATCCGTGGAGCTGCACAACACGCTCACTCGACGTCGTACGGGACAACCTTTCACCCAACAGCCCAAACGTCCAACCGGTCGCACCGAAATGAGCAGGAGGTTCCCACACGGAGCATCTCTCTATGACTGTTGGCAGATTTCCACCTTGCTGCCCTCAGCCTACACCTATAAATCGGTGCGTTATGCCTCGACGCCCGGAGGTTTAGGCTACATCGGTTTATCGGTGCCCATATATCCGATATGCCTTCAGTGCGTTCAAACTTGATCAGCATGGGCTGCACACGGATCGGTCCTCAATCAACACGGACAGGGCCGCACACACAAGACTCACTCTTGCTGCGCCCAAACCCCTGCCAAGTCTCATTTTCATTACTAAAGTGATCTCACATCACTTCACCGAACCTGTGTGTCCCAAGCCTATCTCGCGAGTAGATTCCAACTACTCGACTTGTACCGAAGTTCTATGAAACATTAAGCATAGCTTGTCTACGCGAGGTCTTAGACACTACCCTCACTCTTATGGAGACTTTTGGTCATGCAAGTGGGGTTTTCATCCATCCTACACCTAATGCACATTCACACTTCATATGACACATGTAAACAAAGTAAAACATGTAAGGAGTTAATGCAAACCGGGGCTTGCCTTGTTGCTGGTTGTCAGGGGTGAGTTCTTCTTATGGAAGCAGGAAGTCGAGAACCTCCGGAGCTTCCTCGCCTACAGCGACTACACGTTAATGAATATGCACATGAGTTTATTGTAATGCTTTTGTTACTAGTTCTAATAACAAGGTTTTAACATCTGGAACTCTGTTTAAGAATTTAAAACGAAACTGGGGTTTAGTGATTTGCCTTTGGACCTAAGCATATGGTTAAGTGCTAAGTGGTTATCCCCCTTTTCCACATTGATCACCCCAAGAGGGTTAAACAGAGCAGGGGTGATCCAGAGCTCCAATGGAGCTGAGAATTTTTATGTGAGTCCCTTGTCATAAGAAAACCCTCTGGACCAAAATTTAGCACCTTTCAGCGAGTGGTTTGATCAGAATAATTCTCTTAGCAAATAAGCAAAGGAGAATAAATTCTGAGGTAACACCCCTGTTCATGCCCAACTTAGTGAACTACAATTTTAATTATAGCTCATAGAGATTGCGTGCATTTTCCTAGCATTTTTGGAGCTACGATTTGTCCAGAACTGAATTTCCATGTTTTGGAAATTCTCTGAAAATGTTTCTGTATTCAAATGAATACAGCACCTTCAAATTTTGAATTGCTCTGATCAAATCAATTCCAAATGGTCTGAAACTTTTAAAGTGATTCACTAACATTCTATAGAACATTCTGGCAAAATTTGTGGATTTTTGTATGAACCAAACTTCCTCTAAAATTCTTTTAATGAGAAGTTTTAAAGAATTTTCCAGAATTAAATAATAGGTTTCATACAAATTGGGTTGCATATTTGGATAGAGTTATGGAAGATGAATCCAACCCAATTTGAATCACTAAATTTGGAGCTTCCTAGCAAAAGTTACGGGGTTCTAAAATTTGAACTAAATCTGGAAATTCAAATTAATTCGGGAAACATTCAAACTCTGACTACGGGTCCCTCCTACACGTGTCGGCTGCTGGAATCACGCCACACGGGGCCACAGGACCCTTCCCGCGTCACCACACTGGATCCCGGGCCGCAGCAGATCCGACGATTTAAAATATCACCACTGACATGCGGGGCCCCAGTCATCTTCCTCCTCCCGACGCCCGCGCGATCCCGCCGCCGAGCTCGCCGGAGCTCTCGCCGGAGAGGGGTTCCGGCCCTCGGAACTTGCCGATTCTCGCCGCCTGTGCCTATCTCGGCCTGGGGAACACGGTGGTGCCCTCACCAGAGCGTGACAATGGCTGGAACAGTGCTCCCACCGGTAACAGCGGCCGGAAGCTCACCGGCAACGTCGAACTCGGCATCCCCTGCACCTTTTTCGATGCGGTTTGCTCGGGGAGCTCCGCTGACACCTGCTGATCGCGGACATGGGCACCAATCCCTGTGAAAACAGCTGCAACTACGACCTCACCGGTGACCTAGGCCGGATATCGACTGTTATCAGAAAACTTCGAAGAACTGTAACCCTAGCCCATGGTTCTTGCTGGTTTTTGATCCTATGTGGTCGTGGCAGGGTGTAGATCGTGTGTTTAGCTCGGTACGCCTGGTGATAAGCCAACACCCGTGAATTTTTGGATTTGGTTGAGGTCGGCCTTAAGAACACCGTAGCGTTCCCAGAAGAAATTCTCCCCCAACGGTGCATGAAATACCAAACGGTAAGGACAAGCAGAACCAGCACATTATGGAGGTCGTTTCTTGTGTTGAGTGTCGGGCACGAGGGTGCCTGGTTTGCTCGGACGCCGGCGATCAGTGTGTGGCGAAACACCGAGTGTGTGGCCGGGTTTGTGGGCGGGGGAACAGAGAGGATACGGGGGTTTTCACGCAGCCCAGCAGTGCAACCGCACGCTTTGTAGCCGGCGCCCTAATCCCCCGAGCAGGAGGTGGCGCGGTGGCCGCGTTGGGACGGGATCGACCCCGTGCGCTGTCGGCCGTAGGGTGTTCGACCGCGTGCCCGAGTCGGTTTGCTCCCCGGGGTGGCTGACCAGTGGGCCCTCTTCTACCCTCTAATTCTTTCTCCCCCTTTCTTTTGTAAATATCCCAGCTACTGAATGTTGAATGGGAGACTTAGCACCCAAGTATTGGTTTGAATTTGAGTTCTCAAATTTAAACTTTGTTGGGTTATATTTGCTTCGTTTTTAAACTGAAATTCAAATTCAGTTTTGAATTATTGCAAATTTAGCTCCCGACAAGATGAACTCCAATAGGGATGAAAATTAGTGGGCTAACTCCGAAAAATGTGCTGAGTTTGAATATGAAGCTAACTTTTGAATTTGAGTGATGAAAGTTGCTGCAATTTGAATTTACATTCAAATTGGCCTCTTTCTCAAAGACCTCCAAAAGTGCCTCAAAAAGTGTTGGATTTGCATGAAACTTGGCTTGAACCCTCCCAAAACTTTTTAAGTTCTAGGGTTGAGCTCAACCTCTCATGTTCATGTGTACAAATCCCACTTTGTGAAAATGAAGACTTTCCCCTCTAATTACTCTTTTGATGGAGGTTACTTGCCCTTCACAATATTTCCTAAGATATCCACAATAAAAACTGTGGTGTTGTGAGGTGAAGAAAAGTTTTTGCAAGTCCCTTTTTCTTGGGCTTTTACATCCCTCCCCCCTTAAAAGAATCTTGTCCCGAGATTATAAAAGAAGAGATAGCGATGCAATTGGGACTTACCCGTGCTGAGATACCATGAACTCCGGGTAATTTGAGCGAAGGAATTCCTCGCTCTCCCACGTTGCTTCTTCGGCGGTGTGGTTGCTCCAGAGTATTTTGTAGAACCACAACGTTCTGCTACGCGTGGTTCTGGCTTTTTCATCAAGAATTGCCACTTGATACTGATCATATGTTAAATCCGGTTTCAGCTCACCGATGTCTTCGGTAGGGACAGCAGCTGTATGCTTTAAACATTTTCGCAGTTGCGAAACATGGAACACATCATGGACACCAGCAAGGGATGCCGGTAGCTCCAGTCTATACGCTGCTGGTCCACACTTCTCGGTGATAGCATAGGGTCCAATAAAACGGGGAGCGAGCTTCCCCTTCACACCGAACCGGTGCACGCCTTTCATTGGAGACACGCGGAGGTACACGTGTTCGCCAACATCAAAGTGCAACGGTTTACGCCTCTTATCAGCGTAGCTCTTCTGTCGGGATTGACCGGCCTTCAAGTTAGCTTGAATCGCCCGAACGCGCTCTTCGGCGTCGTTCACCACATCAACCCCGAATGTGACCTTTCACCGGACTCGCACCAATTTAATGGGGTGCGGCATTTGCGACCGTAGAGAGCTTCGTAGGGTGCCATCTTGATACTCGCCTGATAGCCGTTGTTGTACGAGAATTCCGCCAACGGTAGGTGATCATCCCAGTTTCTACCGTGGTGTATGGCACATGCTCTCAACATGTCTTCTAATACTTGGTTCACCCTTTCTGTTTGCCCATCTGTTTGAGGGTGATAGGCGGAGCTCCTGATCAGCTTAGTACCCAATGAAGCGTGTAGCTGCTCCCAAAAACGAGATACAAATAATGCACCTCGATCTGAGACGATGGTCTTGGGTACACCATGGAGGCATAGAATCCTGGCAGTGTATAGCTCCGCATATCTGTTGGCATGGAAATGTGTATGTACGGGGATGAAGTGAGCTGACTTGGTCAGTCGGTCAACGATCACCCAAATGGAATCATGTTTGTTGGATGTTAAGGGTAATCCCACAATAAAATCCATGCTCACGTCCTCCCATTTCCATGCTGGAATTTTCAGGGGTTGCAGCAGCCCTGATTTCCTCATGTGATCAGCCTTCACTCGTCTACACGTATCGCACTCGGATACGTACTTCACTACCTCCCGCTTCATCCGTGTCCACCAAATTTCTTTTTCAAATCTTGGTACATTTTGTTGCTTCCCGGATGAATGGAGTATTTAGACAAGTGGGCTTCGTCGAGGATCTTCTTCCTCAGCTCCATATCCCCGGCTACGACTATGCGGTCATTGAACCATAGCGTCCCCTCATCATCCTTCCGGAACATTTGATCTCCCCGTTGTCTATCCGTCTCCGGAGATGTGCCATGCCTCTATCAGTTTTCTGAGCTGCAATGATGTCCTCCCTAATAGTAGGGATGAGGGCAAGGTTGTAAAGCGACCCATAAGGAACCAAGTATAAACTTGGCTCTTCCTCCACTAGTGTAATGGTGAGGTGATGGACATGTGATTTCCGACTCAGCGCGTCGGCAACCACATTCGCCTTGCCAGGGTGGTAGTGAATCTCAATTTCATAATCTTTGATCAGTTCTAACCACCTCCTTTGCCTCATGTTCAACTCCTTCTGGGTGAAAATGTATTTCAAGCTCTTGTGGTCGGTGTAGAGGTGCACCAGATTCCCCAGGAGATAGTGCCTCCACATTTTCAGCGCCAAAACCACTGCAGAAAGCTCAAGATCATGAGTGGGATAATGCTGCTCATGGTTCTGAAGCTGGCGTGAGCCATATGCGACCACACGTCCTTCCTGCATCAACACGCAGCCGAGCCCAATACCGGACGTGTCGCAATACATGTCGAAGGGCTTTCTTGTATCCGGCTAAGCTAAGACCGGGGCTGTGGTGAGATGCTTCACCAATGCTTGGAACGCTCCTTCACACGCCGTGTTCCAAACATATTTCTTCCCTTTCTTCAGCAATTCTGTCATCGGCTTCGCGAGCTTGGAGAAACATGGAATAAATCTCCGATAGTATCCTGCTAACCCGAGGAAGCTTCTGACTTCATGGACTGAAGTGGGAGCTTTCCATTTCAGCACTTGCTCTATCTTGCTTGGGTCAACCGCAATACCTTCCTCGGAGATGATATGTCCCAAGAATGGCACTTGGCTGATCCAAAACTCGCATTTGCTGAACTTGGCGTAGAGCTTGTGGTCTCGCAATCGTTGAAGAACGATCCACAAGTGTTCGGCATGTTTGGCTTCTGTCTTGGAGTAAACCAAGATATCATCGATGAACACTACCACAAACTTGTCCAGCTCCGGCATGAACACTGAGTTCATGAGATACATGAAATGGGCTGTAGCGTTTGTAGACCAAAATACATGACGAGATATTCATATAATCCATATCTCGTCGAGAAGGCCGTCTTCGGGATATCCTCCGCCCGGATCTTTATCTGGTGATATCCAGAGCGAAGGTCCATCTTTGAGAACACACTTGCACCCACAAGCTGATCAAACAATATGTCGATGCAGGTCAGTGGATACTTATTCTTGATGGTGACGGCGTTGAGTGGCCGGTAATCCACACACAGCCTCAGGGTTTCATCCTTCTTCTTCACGAATAGCGCCGAGCATCCCCAAGGCGAGGAACTCGGCCTAATGAAGCCCTTGCTCAACAGATTATTGAGCTGTTCTTTCAGTTCAGCCAGCTCATTTGGAGCCATCTTGTATGGTCTCCGTGATATGGGCGTAGTCCCGTGTGCCAGCTCGATCTTGAACTCGACATCCCGCTCCAGTGGCATGCCCGGAAGGTCATCCGGGAACACGTCAGGGTACTCCCGGACTACGGGGATGTCCTCTAACTTTAGAGCTTCAGTATGGTTGATCACTGAAACTTCACGGACTGGATTATCTAATAAGAGGGATTGCGGACGGTGTAATGGGGAGTTGAGGTGAACCGTCCGTGATAGGGTTTCCAGGACAGTGCCATGGTAAATTAGCCATGACATTCCCAAGATTGCATCAATCTTCTGCCCTTCAAGGATAATCATAGTGGTGGGATATATCTTCCCACCTAAGCACAGTGGTGCTCTTGGAACCATCATCGTTCCTGAAATCTTTCCTCCCGGTGAGCAGATCATATAAGAACACTCGGTTGGAAAGGCTTCCAGCTGATGCTTAACCACATATGATGCACTTATGAAGTTGTGGGTTGCACCAGAATCAAAAAGTATGATGATGGCTTGATGGTTGAGAGTGAACGTACCCGCCAGCACGTTGTCCCCCTCTGGGGCGTCCTCATTGTCGAGGTTGCGGACACCCCCAGTCCGCTGACCAACCTTCTTGACCGGAGGTTGGCCTCGAGCACCTCCCTGGATCTGGGCTTGCCCGCTGCTCTGCTGCTCCTGGGGACAGTCCTTCGCGAAGTGGTCCGCCTGGCAACACGTGAAGCAGGTGAAACGGGGCGGTCCCCCGCTAATCGGTGGACGGAATCCCGGGGCACATTGTGGCGGTGGAAATGCCCGGGGTACCGTCTGCTGCTGCTGCTGCTGTATGGGTGGTGGCATCGGCGGACGGAACGGGGGTGCTTGGAACGAACGACCCCCGAACTGTTGAAGGCGCGTGGACCGTGGAAGGCGCGGGGAATGGGAGTCGAGAGAGGACTGCCCTGGGAACTGCATGGCACAAGAGGGGGCCCGTAGGTGGGAGAATGGTGATTCGACTCTGCTGGTGAAACCTTAGTGAGTTCATACATCTATTAGCCCCTTTGTAAAGGCTTTTTTTGATCTCTTGGCCATACACCGATGGTTGTGTACTGGTGTAATGGAGGTTCTGCAGTCGCCGACGGGTGACAAAATCACAAACTTCTGTGTAAAGTGGTGCCACCTCTGAAGAGAGTAAAACTATCATGATAGTTGTGCTTACGGTCACAAGCGCCTGGCCAACTCACATGATTAGATGGGATGGTTATCGGGATGGTTATTGGTATGGTCATTGGTATGGTTATGGTTTGATCTTCGGTATTGGTTTCGGGACTGTTGAGACTTGAGCATGAGATGGTTTCGGAGATATGAATATGAGATGGTTATGGATATTATGCGCATGAGATGAACCTGAGAAAGACCAATGGCTGGTTGAGAATTTGAGAAAAGGTGATAAATGACTGGTTGAGACATGATAAGTGGTGAATTATGATAGAGGTATGTTACTGGTTTACTTGGATATATGTTGGGATTAAATTCACTTAAAGGTAGTTGCTGTTTTTATCATGTTTGTGAAATAAACTTTGCTTTATGCAATGAGCCTTTTTATTCCTACCTTATTGTAAGCTACATGTCACACTTTTTCCGCACTTGCTGAGTACGACATGTACTCACCCTTGCATTATCATACAACATCAGCAACAGGAGAAGAGTACTTTGAAGATCATGTGGAATATTAGGCGTGCGAACTACCGTCAACTTGTCTGTGGGGATGGAGTTAGAGTTGGAGATGGATCCGCTGCTGTTTAGATGCTTCCGCTATCATTTAGAGACTTCCGCTGCTAGAGTAAGTTAGAGACTTTCACTGCAAGAAAAAGTTAGAGATTGATGTAATAAAGTACTTAAACCCTATTATTCGTGGTTATATTCTGAATTCAGTTTGTGGATTACATGTGTATGTGTGATGAACATTCTAGGCACACATATTCATTAGCTGGGTTCCGTGTTTTACGGTACCAGGCGTCACAGATTGGTATCAGAGCCACGTTGACTGTAGGATGCAAGCCTAGTCGCAGATTGGCATCAGAACCACCTTGACCATAGGATGCAAGCCCAGGAAGAAGTCACAGATGTGCATTAGAGCCATGTTGAACATAGGACGCAAGCCTAGGTAGAAGTCACAGATTGGCATCAGAACCCCATTGACCGTAGAACAAAGTTATAGATTGGTATCACCCAAAAACCACATAGGAGTCCCATTCAATAGGTTTGAGTAGGAGTGGTGTGAACTTTATGATGATTGCTTGTGCTTGTGTGCTTAGTGTGAGTTCTGGGACGTTTCAGCGTTTGCCATATCCACACATAGTAGAGATGTGAGATGCTTCGGCATGTGTTCACATTCTCGTATAGGATGATATAGTCCATCCACCTTGATGCATATAGTTGGTGGGATCAATCTAAACTTCTAACCTCTATTCTATCTAACTCTCTCACAGATGGTGAGAGAAAATGCCGGCTGTCAAAGGAGGAATGTCCGTGGCAACCAAAAGGAAGACCACGTTGAAGATCCTCAAAATGACAATCCCGGGGCTGGTGAGAACAACCTTGAATGGTTGATGGCTATGCAGAACCAGCTTATGCAAACTATGATCCAAACTTTGGGCCAGCTGCAAGCCAAACTCAACAATCCCATTCCTGCACCACCACCACCACCACCGCCGGCTCACAACCGACAGGGAGAGTTCATGAGGACTCGACCGCCTACTTTTGCACAAGCTAATGATCCCATGGAGGCCAACGATTGCTTGAAGTCCATGGAGAAGAAGCTTGTCATAGTTCAGTGCAATGATCGAGAGAAAGTTCTCTTCACATCGCACCAACTTACGGGAGCAGCCGCTGACTGGTGGGACGCTCTATGCAATGCTCATGTCAACTAGGAGACTATCACTTGGACTTAGTTCAAGGAGAGTTTCCGCTCTCATTATGTCCCTGCTGGAGCCATGATGCTAAAAAGGCAAGAGTTCGAAGGTCTCCGCCAAGGAAAGAAGAGCGTAAATGAGTACCTCAACATGTTCACGCAGCTGTCAAGGTATGCCCCCGAGGATGTCAACTCGGATCAACGGAAGCAATACTAGTTAATGAGAGGATTGAACAATGAGATTCAAATTCAACTGCTCATCAATGACTATGCAAACTTCGAGAAGCTAGTTGACAAAGCTATAGTGGTTGAGAGCAAGATCCGAGAGATCGAGCAAGAGGGCAAGAGAAAGATGCCATACCAGCCACAAATGAGCAACGTAAGTCCCCGTTTCATGCCCCCATCTGCACCACAGTATGGATCGTCTACTTCTACTTTTCGCCCTAGTCAACCACCACAGCAACGTCCTGCTATGCAAGCACCTCGTGTGCCGTTGCCTCCTGCGCCCCGACCCAACATGGGCACCTATGTTCAAAACCACGCCCGCCCAACGTCCCTGCTGTCTTGGGCAACAACGCATGCTTTGCATGCGGAGAGACGGGACACTTTGTGAGAAAGGTCTTGGACAGCCGAGCAACGCGCCCAAGCAGAACCCACGGCCGAATGGAGGAGCTAACCAAGGTAACCGTGGACAGCAGAACTATGCTCCGTGGCAACGTGAATCATGTCTCCGCGGAGGAAGCGCAACAGGCTGAGGACGTCGTGATTGTTATGTTCCTTGCCAACTCCAACCCAGCCACTGTTTTATTTGATTCCGGAGCATCGCATTCATTCATATCATCCAAGTATGTTGCCAAGTATAATCTACACATATCACACTTGAAATATACTATGTTGGTAAATTCTCCCGTTGGAGAGATGAGGACTAGTATAGTATGTCCGAAAGTAAACCTTAAAATAAGGAGGTAGACTTCCTTGCCAACCTCATTGTCTTGGATTCCCAAGGGCTTGGATGTGTGCTCATGCCAGAAGGACAAGTGGTAGCCTATGCATCGAGACAACTAAAGAAACACGAGCTGAATTACACCACACATGACTTGGAGCTAGCAGCCGTGGTACATGCCTTGAAGATTTGGCCACCGATGTGAGATCTGTACGGATCATAAAAGCCTCAAGTACATATTCACCCAAACGGATTTCAATTTGAGGCAACGTCGATGGTTGGAACTCATCAAGGATTATGATGTTGGAATCAACTATCACCCCGGAAAGGCCAATGTAGTAGCTGATGCAATGAGCCAAAAGGGAGCATGTCACCAACTCACGGTTCGGGAGCTACCGCCCGAGCTGCGCAAGGAGTTCAAACGGTTACATATCGGGTTCTTGAACGAGATGGAAGTGATGGAATTCCACTCTTCGCTGGAACAAGAGATAAGAGATGGCCAAGCAACGGATGAGGAAATCAAGGAGATCAAGGAAAGAATACATCAAGGCATAGAAAAGGACTTCAAGGAAGACGGGAAGGGTACGCTCTGGCTAGGGAAAAGGATTTGTGTGCCTAACGTGAAGCATATCCGCGAAACGATATTAATGGAGGCACATGACTCACCTTACTCCATACATCCTGGCAGTACAAAGATGTACAAGGACCTGAAAACTTGTTATTGGTGGGATGGTATGAAAAGGGACATAGCTGAGTATGATTCCTTATGCGATACGTGCCAACGGGTGAAGGACGAACATCAAAGACCCGCTGGACTGTTGCAACCATTGAAAGTAACCGAGTGGAAGTGGGAAGATATCAGTATGTATTTCATCATTGGGTTACCATGTACTCGGTCAGGTTACGACTCCATCTGGGTTATCGTGGATCGATTGATGAAAACCGCTCATTTTCTTCATGTTAAAACCATGTACCGAGTGGCAGATCTAGCCGAGCTGTACATGGAGGATATCGTGTGTCGCCATGGAGTCCCGAAGGGGATCGTTTCAGATCGGGGTACCCAATTTACCTCTACGTTTTGGAAGAAGCTACATGAGGCTATGGGTACACGACTGGATTTTAGCTCCGCTTATCACCCACAGACCGATGGGCAAACAGAAAGGACAAACAAAATTTTGGAGGACATGTTGAGAGCCTGCGCCTTGATACATGGGCGTAGTTGGGATAGGAGCTTGCCGTATGCCGAGTTCTCATACAATAACAGCTATCAAGCCAGCTTGAAGATGTCACCTTTCGAAGCATTGTATGGTAGACGATGTAGGACGCCGCTGTTTTGGAACGAGACTGGAGAGAACCAAGTATTTGGACCTGAAGTACTGCGAGAAGCTGAGAAGCAAGTCCAAATAATACGGGAGAACTTGAAGGCTGCTCAGTCATGACATAAAGGCTATGCAGACAATAGGCAAAGAAAGTTGACTTTCGAAGTTGGAGACTTCGTGTACCTAAAGGTATCGCCTATCTGTGGCCAACGACGTTTCAACGTCGGCAAGTTAGCACCTCGCTACATCGGGCCATTTAAGATTTTGGGAAAGAGAGGACAGGTAGCTTATCAACTAGAGCTCCCAACGCACCTCTCCAATGTGCATGATGTGCTTCACGTATCCCAGCTCAAGAAGTGCTTGAGAGTACCGGAAGAATAAGTACCGATGGATGAGCTTGAGCTTCAAGAGGATCTGACCTATGTAGAGCACCTTGTCCGAATTTTTGACGTAATGGAAAGGGTCACGAGGAGCAACGTGATCCATTGGTGCAAGGTACAGCGGAGCCATCATACGGAAGCCGAAGCTACATGGGAACATGAGGAAGACCTCAAGACAGAATTCCCTCGTCTATTCTCCACTGTATCGAATCTCGAGGGCGAGATTCAGTTTAAGGGGGTAGATTTGTGACACCCTCACTTTCGTATCCATGCATGAATACGTATTTCATATAGAGAAAACATTTTAAAAGAAGTAGAACTGGTGAAAGATAGCTAAAAAGAGCCAATTCCAATCCACCGAGAGCGCCGTCTACACTTCCCATGGCCCGCTGGCCATGTGGCGCCTTCGGAGCTCATCCCTGCGGAAGGGGTGAGGTCCGACATCGCTAGACACGTGGCAGACTCGGATCTAGCCTCTGTGGAAGGGGCGAGGTCCGACCCGCTGAACACATGTTGCCTCCAGGGCTTGTCTCTGCGGAAAAGCAAGGCCCAACCCCGCGGGACACGTGTCGCTCTCGGAGCTCACCTCCGAGAAGTCCGCCCCACGGGACACGTGTCGCTCTCAGAGCTCACCTACGATAGGTCCGCTGCATGGGACACGTGTCACCCTCGGAGCTCGTCTCCGGGAGGTCCGATACTGTTGGACACGTGTCACCCTTAGAGCTCGCCTCCGGGAGGTTCGACGCTGTTGAACACGTGTCGACCTCGGAGCTCACCTCCGGGAGGTCCGGCACCAATGGACATGTGTCGACCACGGAGCTCGCCTCCAGGAGGTCCGATACCAATGGACACGTGTCGACCTCGGAGCTTGTCTCTGAGGAGAAAGGAAGACCGGCGCTACTGGACACATGGCACTCTCGGAGCTCACCTTCGAAGAGAGGGGAGGTCCGGCACTGACACGTGGCACTCTCGGAGCTCACCTCCTAAGAGATGGGAGGTCTGGCTCTGACATGTGGCACTCTCGGAGCTCACCTCCAAAGAGAGGGGAGGTCCGGCACTGACACATGGCGCACGAGGAGCTCGCCTCTCAGGGAGAGGGGAGGTCCCGCCCGCCAAGACACGTGGCGCACGCGGAGCTCACCTCTGAGGCGAGGGGAGGTCCCGCCCGCCTGACAGCGGTACAACCGGAGCTTGTCTCTGCGGAAAAGGGAGGCCAGGACCCCCTGGACACGCGGAGCCTCCGGAGCTTACCCTGCGGAAGGACGGGATCCTTAAGCGGTTTTCCACTGTACGCGAGTACCCGGTACTGAGGAGACCTACACAAATTCTTCCACTTGAAAACTGCAAACCAAATCGATTGGAGATAAGTTGTTAAGATCAAAAACAATTTGAATAGGACTCTTATTTGAAATCTAATCGGAGTAGGACTCTTCTTTCACCCCTTATAAATAGAACCCGAAACCCCTGGCCGCAACCACGAACTCTTATTTTCTCCTCCCTAAGTCAGCGACTTGGAAGCCCTAGCCCCAGCTCGCCGAGTTAGGCTTTCCACCCCCTCGCCGGAGTTCAGACGACGGTGGGCCCCACCGGTGAGCCGCCGACGAGCTCCCCGCTGCTGCCATCGCTAGGAGGAAGGACCTGCCACCAGGGAGAAGCGAGGTAGGTCTTTGTTACCACCTTACGACATCATCGCGCATCTGTTTTCTTCGAACAGAAGGCTTTTCGTGTGGACAGATCACGTGTTGATCAGTTTTTGACAGTGGAATTGATCTAGATCTTGAGTCAAGATCATTACCACCTCCACACTTGATTCTTACACCCTTGTTCATCGTAAAACCCCATGCAAAGCCATTAAAACATGCAAGAACATGTACAAACTAAACTGCACCATAGGATCAGCATGCATCTACACCATTGCATCTTGAGTAAAGTTTGTGCGTGATGACGGATTGCTGTGAATCTTGTATGTGCGTGATCGTGAGTAGAAGGACAAGCTCAGGGAGCTATCTACAAAGGACTACAGCACCAAGACATCGAGACACAAGAGCAACAAAGCCACAGGAACAAGGCAAGTGCCCCTTTACCATATTGATCCCATGTTTTGGAAACTGTTTTGTTTGCGAAAACATGTATGCTTGAGTCAACTTGATTGGAAACCATTTTATAGAAGTGTAGGATCAAATTACACGTGTAAAGCTACCAGAGGTGGGGTGAATGGCAGATAAAAACTTTTCAGCGGAACCAACAAAACACCCCTCAGCAGAAAACTGATCTGTTAAAGAAACCGTGTGTGCGACTAATATAAACGTGTTCAACGGTTACACAACTAGTATAGATTGTAGAGAATGAAGTCACAAAGAAGTCACAACAAGAATCATGAAAATCCGTTGAGAGAAACTCAAGTTACGATCGAAAGATCGAACAAAGGTCAATCTGTCCTACGCGAGAAAAACAGTTCTGGAATACTGCAAAGAAACTCGTGTAGATCAGAAACAAAAAATTCAATGACCGTGGAATTTTCAAAAATGATAGATAATCAAGTTTTGAAGACAGCCCAAAAAGAATCACATCAATTGGATCTGTGAAACTCGAGTTATGATAAAACCACCGAAGCAAGGTAGTGCTGAACAGAAACTCGATGAGAAAAACTTGTCTGAAACAAGTCGGACGAACAAGGCACAAAAGTTCCTTTAGAATACGAATTTTATTTATCAAAACACAAGAGGAACAGCTCCAAAGTCGTTCTCTCCATGAGCCTTGGCCTCCCTTGCTTATATAACCAGCTCTATGGCAAATCCAATTCAAACTAGGACTCCTACTCCTACTTGGATTCAAACTGTAACTTTCCAATACTGCTCAAGACTCTTCTATACGCAGATAGAAGCAATCTTAAGACTTCCAAACACCTTAGAAACGTCCCAAACATTCCTAAAACAACTCTACTTCATTCCTAACACGAAATCCTGTTATAACCAACTCGAAACTTTCCATAAACAAACCATAACCGCCACAGCCGCAGCCTGAGCGCAAAATCCAGCCGGTTGAACCTTTTCAACCATATCTCCACTTCGATATTGTCACACCCAGTTTCTCCGAAGAACAACCGAGTGAATATCACATGTATGCCAGGATCATTTCTCATACATGTGATGACAAATAGTGAAGCATCATTTATTACAAGCCAGGTGTCGAATATAAATAAGTCTGACATAGCATATGTCTTGATGGACGATAATAAGTTCATAACATGTAAATAAAATAGCAACGGAATATTATTCTCGTGGGCTCCGTCACAGGCGTTGCCCGGGGGACTCCAAAAACCTAGAAGCCTTCTTCGGGTCCAAAGTCTTGATCATTAATCACCACATACTTCTCTTGACCTGAGCAGCAATATAAACCAACAAATATGCAAGGTTGAGTACCGATGGTACTCAGCAAGTGTGGGAAAGTTATGTCATGCATGGCTAGAACAAGTAGAGGTTGAACTCAGGGTTGAAGCACTACGCAATTAATGCCTACCACCTTAGCTTATTAAGCACCTACCTTACTACACAGGTGAAATAGTCTCAATCTCCCATCCCATCATCATAACCCAATAACCATAACACCATTTCCAATGTTAAGCTCCCCGCCTAACATCCACAACTTCCAAAGTCATCATCCTCTAATCATGAATAAGTCCAAGCCGCTCTTGACCGTGAGCACGGCTGTCATGACAGTTTTGACTCTGCAGAGTTTGCATCACTGTACCCACATGTAGTGATTTCATCCCCCGTTGCCGGGTGGACTAAAAGAACCTCCATTATGCCAATAGCCACGAACCACATTCACACTTCCCAGGTGTGTAGCCAGGAGATCACTACGAAGCCTTTACAAAGGGATTCCCGACGAGCGTGGGCCCACTGAGGTTTCACCCCTAACAGCATACAAGAGGCTCCAACCCTGCTGCAGTGGCCCCCTCTTGAGCCTTGCGGTTCATATGGTAGTCCAGCTGACACCTACTCCCCGCACCATCCAACACACCCATACTACGCCGGGGATACACCTAATTAATTGGCCAAACTGCCCCATCTCAGCATGTGGTTGGCACCGTAAAGCCAGGTTACATGCTCCATGAACCGGTCCTTAGGATCCAGGCAAGTACTAAACACAAACCCGAGTCTCGTGCACCCAGCACCAACCAAATCATCCAACTTGCCTCGATCCCTACCTATACATAACTCATACATCTCATTCAAGAATAAGGTAAATAAATTGATGATCTCATATCCCAATTATCCCATTCTAAGCATGGCTAAGCATAATAATAAATGACATGATAAAATAAATCCCAACCCAAGCTACACGGAAACAAGGTAATGCAATTCTAGGGAAACTTCCTAACATGGGTTTCATACTTCAATTGATAATGCAAATAATTATAGCTACACATCCTAGTATAGGATCAGAGTGGTCAAGGACACTTGCCTTCTTCTTGCTGCTCTGAGAATGGAAAGTCTTGGTCTTGGAAGGGAAGAACTTGCTCTGGGGCAGGTTCTATTCATGCCAACACACATAGCAAAAGAAGACAACAATCCATAAGACATAGTTCACACTTTCACTTCATACAAACCACACATTCACATCTATGAAAGTCATTCCCATTTCTAATTGTTGTGATTACTCTATGTGTGTTGATTTTTGGCTTACATGCACTTTTAAACATGTGCATATGATTTCTAACTTTTGTATTCAGATTTATGTTTGCACACTATATATGAATTTCAAATTTGAACAAATTCCTTATATTCAATTGATACACATCTTAGCTACCAAGTATGCATGGAATGTATTTTCCTACTCCAAATGGGTTTTCAGATCTTCTACCAAATCCTAAACTGAAATCTTTGGATTTGGAGACTTCATTTATCATTCTCTAGTTATGCATACCTATTTTCCTATATTTTCAGATTTATTTTCCATACCTAAATGTGAACTTTATTATGAAAATAGTAAGACACATCATCTAAACAGAATAGGTTCTGATCTAAAATATTTAATAATATATTTTTGAACTTCTCCTCTGATGTGAACTAATTTACATTTATTTTACCAATTTTCAGAATTATTCTCTAACCTAAAAATGTGTCCCTATAACTAATAAATGTGAACAATCAATTAGACAGATTCATTTCAGCTTAAAATCTATTTTTAACTCACTCCAAAGTTTTCCAAGTGCTAGGAGAGTTTAAATTTGAATTTACAATGTGTTTGTCCCATCTTTTAAATTTGAAATACTAATCACATATTCAAATTCCTAAATTTAATATCATATAGGGTTAAAAAGGTAAACTCACCCCACTACAGGGTCTATTATATTATTTCATAAATTTCCAGGGGTCTAACTACACATAACCGAGGGGTTTTCCTAATTTTTATCAAGTCCAGGGGCTAAAACTGATTTTTAAATGAATTTACATGAATTTCTGAAGTTCCAGGGGCTACATCAGAAGTTTCCGGGGCTAGCTCGTATTTTCTGAGATCCGCAGGGGGTAGCGCGTAAGAATCCTGGTGTTTATAATGCGGGGCTGACGTGGACCGTCCGATTTAAAACAGACGGCTGAGATTATAACGTCGAACCGGTACGCAGGGATTTCAATTCTACCGTGCGATTTAAAATAGACGGCGCACAAGCGGCCACGTCGCTCTGACCGTGCGCGGGCAGCGCTGCCCGGCGGCGCGCGGCGGCGGGAGGCGGCGATCTCGCTGAAAAACTTCGGATATTCGTCTATTCTTCCTAAAACTGGGATTTCATGGCATAGATCGGTAGAGAGGAGGTCGGGGGTCTCACCTCGGGGTTTTTCTTGAGCTCGGAGGTCCTGGAAGGCGGTCGGCGATGAGGTCCGATATGAAATCGCGGCGATGCTCGTCGGCGCTGTGTCTAGAGCGCAAACCACCGCGTTTTCTGCACCTGCGTGACTCCCCAGAGGCGGTGGAACACGATTGGCGCGTCAGATCAGAAAATCCGAGCAGAGATCGAGAGATAACGGTGATTAGAGCTTCGGTTCTCACTGGGAGGAAAAACAGCCGATCGTGGGGGAAAAACGGGACGATGCCGTCGTTTATATAGACGGGGAAGGGCGGCGTGTCGGTTGTGATCGATTTTGAGTCGTCCGGGACCAGAATTCGGCTGGAGTTGCGTGTTTCCGGGGGGGTTCGATTCGGGGGAGAAAGAAGTCCTGGGATCGGCCGACCGCGCGCGCGAGGAGGAAGAAGACGGCGGGCCCCACGTGTCAGTGAGAGGAAAACGGGGCGCGCGGCTGCGGGCTGGCGCGGGGGCGAGGTGGGCCGGCTGGTGGGTTTCGGCCCACTGGCCGGGGGTTTTTTTTCTTTTTCTTTTTCTTTTCTGTTTTGAGTTGAATTTGAATTCCAATTTAAATTTGAATTCCTGCACCACATGCAATACGTCCAAAATTTTTAAAATTCCCCTCTTAACAGGTTTTGGGGTGTTACAGCTCTACCCCCCTTAAAAGAAATCTCGTCCTCGAGATTGGTGGTCCTAGGAAAACAATTCCGGAAACTGTGCCTTAAGCTCGTCTTCTCGCTCCCATGTGGCTTCCTCTTCCGAGTGATGCTTCCACTGCACCTTGCACATCCGGATTCTTTTATTTCTTGTGAGGCATTCCATCGTCTCCAAAACCTTGACCGGTTACTCGGCATAAGATAGATCCCGGCTACGTCAACCTCATTCATGGGTACATCTCTTCAGGTGTCCTCAGACATTTCTTGAGGTGTGACACATGGAATACATCGTGCACATCCGATAGGCGAGCCGGCAGTTCTAGTTGATATGCCACTTCGCCTTCCTCTCCAGAACTTGAAAGGGTCCGATGTATCGAGGTGATAACTTCCCTTTCACCTTGAACCGACGAAGTCCTCGTATAGGGGACACCTTGAGGTAGACATAGTCCCCCACGTTGAAAACGAGCTCTCTTCTCCGAACATCGGCATAGCTCTTTTGTCTTGTCTGTGCTATCCTCAAGTTGTTGCGAATTTCTCTCACTTTCGCCTCGGCTTCTTGTAGTACTTCGTGTCCAAACACATTACTTTCCCTCGTTTGGTTCCAAAATAGGGGAGTTCTGCACTTCCTCCCATACAAAGCCTCAAATGGTGACATCTTCATACTAGCCTAATAGCTGTTGTTATACGAGAACTCCGCATACGGTAAGTTCTTATCCCAACTCCGATTGTTTTTGAGTGCACACGCTCTCAGCATATCCTCAAGGATCTGATTGGTTCTTTTTGTATGCCCGTCAGTTTGGGGATGATAGGCAGAACTAAAATTCAGATGAGTTCCCATGGTTTCATGCAACTTCTGCCAGAACCTTGAGGTGAACTGTGTCCCTCGATCCGACACTATCTTCTTTGGCACTCCATGGTAATACACGATCCTTGACATGTACAACTCCGCCAATTTGGATCCGCTGTAGCTTTCTTTCACGGGGATGAAATGAGCTATCTTGGTTAGCCTATCGATGATGACCCATATCGAATCATATCCTGATTGGGTCCTAGGCAATCCCACTATGAAATCCATACCGATTTCTTCCCATTTCCATTCAGGCACTTTGAGTGGTTGCAATAATCCCGCGGGTTGTTGATGTTCCGCTTTCACCAACTGACATGTGTCACATAGGGTAACATGTTTCTCAACATCTCGCTTCATGCCATACCACCAATACCTGCTCTTGAGGTCCTGGTACATCTTCGTACTCCCAGGATGAATGGAATAGTCGGAATCATGAGCCTCCTTCAAAATCAATTCATGGATCTCCTTTACTTCAGGCACACAGATTCTTTTCCCGTGCCACACCGTACCTTGTTCATCCTCTCTGAAACCAGGGGCTTTATTTTCCTTGATGAGTTCTCTAATCTCTTGTATCTTCTCGTCATTCTTTTGACCATCGCGTATGTCTTGCTCTAATGTGGAGTCCACTTCCATGGCGATGGCTTCACCACTATTCACCAGGCATAGATTGAGTCTTATAACATCATCCTTCAATTCCGTAGGCATGTCTTTCAAACTCAACCTATTGACCTGCACCTTCCGGCTTAGAGCATCTGTCACGACATTTGCTTTCCCAGGATGATAGTTGATTCCCACATCAAAGTCGTTGATTAGCTCTAACCATCTTCTTTGTCTGAGGTTGTGATCTGGCTGTGTGAAAATGTACTTTAAGCTCTTATGATCCGTATATATCTCTGTCCTCTTCCCCATCAAGTAGTGCCACCAAAATCTTCAACGCGTGTACCACTGCGGCTAGTTCTAGCTCATGTGTAGGATAGTTCTTCTCGTGTTTCCGGAGCTGCCGGGACGCATAAGCCACGACATGCCCCTCTTGCATGAGAACACATCCCAGCCCGTTTCCAGAGGCATCGTAGTACACCAAAAAGTTCTTCTGCATATCTGGCATAACTAGCACTAGGGCTGTTGTCAATCTTTTCTTCAGTTCCTGGAAACTCGTCTCGCACTGCGGCGTCCATGTGAATGTGATTCCTTTCTCCATCAGTTTGCTGAGGGGTCTCGAAATCTTGGAGAAACCCTTGATAAACCGTCGATAGTATCCAGCCAATCCTAAGAAGCTTCGAACTTCCCCGACATTCTCAGAGGTCTTCCACTTTTGTACATCCTCGATCTTGGCGGGATCTACGGAGATTCTTCCCTCCGAGATTATATGTCCTAAAAAGGGAACTCTCTTCAGCCAAAACTCACCCTTGCTCAACTTGGCATATAGTTGGTGTTCTCTCAGCTTCTGCAACACCAACCTTAGATGTTTCTCATGTTCTTCTTCATCTTTGGAGAAGACGAGAATGTCATCTATGAAAACCACCACAAATTTGTCCAGATATTCCATGAATACCTTGTTCATGAGATACATGAAGTATGCCAGGGCATTAGTTAGCCCGAAAGGCATGACGGTGTATTCATACAGTCCGTACTGAGATATGAAAGCTGTCTTGGGAATATCGATTTTCCTTATCTTAAGTTGGTGGTATCCCGACCTGAGATCAATTTTCGAGAACACACAAGCTCCCCTCAACTGATCAAACAAGTCTACAATGCGGGGTAATGGGTACTTGTTCTTGATGGTTACTTCATTCAAGGCACGTTAGTCTACGCATAGCCTTTGGGTTCCGTCCTTCTTGGGCACAAATATCACTGGAGCTCCCCATGGTGAGGAACTAGGACGAATGTACACCTTCCCTGTCAATTCTCTTAAATGATCCTTGAGTTCTCCCAGCTGCTTGGAGTCCATCCGATAAGGTCTCTTGTATATCGGAGCTGTTCCAGGCACTAGCTCAATCGCGAATTCCACTTCACGATCAGGAGGCATACCTGGCAACTCCTCCGGAAAAACATCTGGATATTCCCTGATAATCCTGATCTCCTCCACTTTCACCCTAACTTGATTTAATTTAATGTCCCTCCTAGGCTCTTGTATTGTTTTGAACTTTACTCTTGTGCCACTGGGCGAGTTAGTTCCACCGTTCTGGTCGAACGATGGATGATTCCCTTATGTTTGGTCAACCAATTCATGCCCAAAATAATATCTATCCCTTGTGAATCTATCACTATGAAGTTGGCAGTAAATACTACCCCATTAATGTCTAGATTCACCTTGGGACACACACAAAAGCAAAACAACCTGAAGATGAGGTTGTGGACAATTGCCCATGGCTTCCACAACTCACGTCACACACCACACATTAACACACCATTAACTAAGGTATTGACTCACCTACTCGATAACCTGCTGAACTATGGGGCAGAACTCTACATGACTCGTATCACTGAGCTGGCTCCTCGGGATCTTCCTCATTATTGCGGCTGCCCCGTGACTCCACTTTGGGTGGGGAAGCTGCTGGTGGAGAAGTGCGGCAACGCCTGCTCGCCCGGCGATCTGGGGAGTCAGGAGTCCATGTGTCATTCACGGTGACACACAGTTCATTCCCATCTCCTCTTTCTCTCGCCCTCAAGCTGGCTCGAAGCAACGCTTCAGTCTCCTTCAGGGTGTCACGAACATCCTGAAGCTCTTGCTAACAATCCTGCAGTCGAGTGCTGAGCATAGCAGCATCCTCCAAGTACAGGTCCATGTGCTCATGGGAAGTCCCCTGCTGCACTGGCGGGTACTTGTACTCCGTGGTACCACTCTCACGCTGGAGGACATACATGTACTCAGTCCTGTCCAGGTGGCGACGGTAGATGTGACTCTGGCAGGTGATGGCCTCCCAGGTGACATCCTTCTCCGCATCGACCTGTGTCGCTCGAAAAGCTGGAGAGCGGTGGATCTTAAGCAGCTGATTTTCATGGATAATCCTCATTTCCGAACTCCATTTTTCCCGCTTCTCCCGGATGGTCCGGGTGGAGCTATAGTGTATGATTAGCTTGCCCGTATTGCCGGCGGCTTGGAGCATGCGTCGAAGATGGCGCAACAAGCCTCCTAGTGCCAATCCGTAGGAGAGATGCGTCACCGGACGGTTCTCCTCTCTCAGGGCAAGGGCAACTACGGGAACTCTCCCTCCGGTGGACTTGCGGATGGTGGGGATCATGCGAACCATCTAAAACATAAAGCATTTAAAACTAAGTTAGATAAGATTTTAAACAAAAATCCTATTTTGAATAAAAGATGGGGTAAGATGAATAAAGTGGCCCATTAAATAACACTTTTCAACCCACACCTTTGTAAAATAGTTTTTAAGAAAATAGTGTCCCTAACTACGTCCATTTCTACCTAGGTCCATGTTCCTATGGGCAACCTTGGCTCTGATACCACAGGTGAAATAGTCTCAATCTCCCATCCCATCATCATAACCCAATAACCATAACACCATTTCCAATGTTTAGCTCCCCGCCTAACATCTACAACTTCCAAAGTCATCATTCTCTAATCATGAATAAGTCCAAGCCGCTCTTGACCGTGAGCACGGCTGTCATGACAGTTTTGACTCTGCTGAGTTTGCACCACTGTACCCACATGTAGTGATTTCATCCTCCGTTGCCGGGTGGACTAAAAGAACCTCCATTATGCCAGTGGCCACGAACCACATTCACACTTCCCAGCTGTGTAGCCAGGAGATCACTACGAAGCCTTTATAAAGGGATTCCCGACGAGCGTGGGCCCACTGAGGTTTCACCCCTAACAGCATACAAGAGGCTCCAACCCCGTTGCAGTGGCCCCCTCTTGAGTCTTGCGGTTCATATGGTAGTCCAGCTGACACCTACTCCCCGCACCATCCAACACACCCATACTACGCCGGGGATACACCTAATTAATTGGCCAAGCTGCCCCATCTCAGCATGTGGTTGGCACGGTAAAGCCAGGTTACATGCTCCATGAACCGGTCCTTAGGATCCAGGGAAGTAATAAACACAAACCCGAGTCTCGTGCACCCAGCACCAACCAAATCATCCAACTTGCCTCGATCCCTACCTCTACATAACTCATACATCTCATTCAAGAATAAGGTAAATAAATTGATGATCTCATATCCCAATTATCCCATTCTAAGCATGGCTAAGCATAATAATAAATGACATGATAAAATAAATCCCAACCCAAGCTACAAGGAAACAAGGTAATGCAATTCTATTGAAACTTCCTAACATGGGTTTCATATTTCAATTGATAATGCAAATAATTCTAGCTACAAATCCTAGTATAGGATCAGAGTGGTCAAGGACACTTGCCTTCTTCTTGCTGCTCTGAGAATGGAAAGTCTTGGTCTTGGAAGGGAAGAACTTGCTCTGGGGCAGGTTCTATTCATGCCAACACACATAGCAAAAGAAGACAACAATCCATAAGACATAGTTCACACTTTCACTTCATACAAACCACACATTCACATCTATGAAAGTCATTCACATTTCTATGTGTTGTGGTTACTCTATGTGTGTTGATTTTTGGCTTACATGCACTTTTAAACATGTGCATATGATTTCTAACTTTTGTATTCAGATTTATGTTTGCACACTATATATGAATTTCAAATTTGAACAAATTCCTTATATTAAATTGATACACATCTTAGCTACCAAGTATGCATGGAAGGTATTTTCCTACTCCAAATGGGTTTTCAGATCTTCTACCAAATCCTAAACTGAAATCTTTGGATTTGGAGACTTCATTTATCATTCTCTAGTTATGCATACCTATTTTCCTATATTTTCAGATTTATTTTCTATACCTAAATGTGAACTTTATTATGAAAATAGTAAGACACATCATCTAAACAGAATAGGTTCTGATCTAAAATATTAAATAATATATTTTTGAACTTCTCCTCTGATGTGATATAATTTACATTTATTTTACCAATTTTCAGAATTATTCTCTAACCTAAAAATGTGTCCCTATAACTAATAAATGTGAACAATCAATTAGACAGATTCATTTCAGCTTAAAATCTATTTTTAACTCACTCCAAAGTTTTCCAAGTGCTAGGAGAGTTTAAATTTTAATTTACAATGTGTTTGGCCCATCTTTAAAATTTTAAATACTAATCACATATTCAAATTCCTAAATTTAATATCATATAGGGTTAAAAAGGTAAACTCACCACACTACAGGGTCTATTATATTATTTCATAAATTTCCAGGGGTCTAACTACACATAACAGAGGGGTTTTCCTAATTTTTATTAAGTCCAGGGGCTAAAACCGATTTTTAAATGAATTTACATGAATTTCTGAAGTTCTAGGGGCTAGATCAGAAGTTTCCGGGGCTAGCTCGTATTTTCCGAGGTCCCCAGGGGGTAGAGCATAAGAATCCCGGTCTTTATAATGCGGGGCTGACATGGACCGTCCGATTTAAAACAGACGGCTGAGATTATAATGTCGAACCGGTACGCGGGGATTTCAATTCTACCGTGCGATTTAAAATAGACGGAGCAAAAGCGGCCACGTCGCTCTGACCGTGCGCGGGCGGCGCTGCCTGGCGGCGCGCGGCGGCGGGAGGCGGTGATCTCGCCGGAAAACTTCGGATCTTCCTCTATTCTTCCTAAAACTGGGATTTCATGGCATAGATGGGTAGAGGGGAGGTCGGGGGTCTCACCTCGGGGTTTTTCTTGAGCTCGGAGGTCCTGGAAGGCGGTCGGCAATGAGGTCCGAGATGAAATCGCGGCGATGCTCGTCGGCGCTGTGTCTGGAGCGCAAACCACCGCGTTTTCTGCACCTGCGTGATTCCCCGGAGGCGGTGTAACACGATCAGCGTGTTAGATCGGAAAATCCGAGCAGAGATCGAGAGATAACGGTGATCGGAGCTTCGGTTCTCACCGGGAGGAAAAACAGCCAATCGTGGGGGAAAAACGGGACGATGCCGGCGTTTATATAGACGGGGAAGGGCGGCGTGTAGGTTGTGATCGAGTTTGAGTCGTCCGGGACCAGAATTCCGCTGGAGTTGCGGGTTTCCGGGGGGTGGTTTCGATTCGGGAGAGAGAGAAGTCCCGGGATCGGCCGCGCGTGCGCGAGGAGGAAGAAGACGGCGGGCCCCGCGTGTCAGTGAGAGGAAAACGTGGCGCGCGGCTGCGGGCTGGCGCGGGGGCGAGGTGGGCCGGCTGGTGGGTTTCGGCCCACTAGCCGGTGGGGTTTTGTTTTTCTCTTTTTCTTTTTCTTTTCTGTTCTGAGTTGAATTTGAATTCCAATTTAAATTTGAATTTCTGCACCACATGCAATACGTCCAAAATTTTTTAAATTCCCATCTTAACAGGTTTTGGGGTGTTACAGCTCTACCCCCCTTCACACCCGGTTTCTCCGAAGAACAACCGAGTGAATATCACATGTATGCCAGGATCATTTCTCATACATGTGATGACAAATAGTGAAGCATCATTTATTACAAGCCAGGTGTCGAATATAAATAAGTCTTACATAGCATATGTCTTGATGGACGATAATAAGTTCATAACATGTAAATAAAATAGCAGCGGAATATTATTCTCGTGGGCTCCGTCACAGGCGTTGCCCGGGGGACTCCATAAACCTAGAAGCCTTCTTCGGGTCCAAAGTCTTGATCATTAAACACCACATCATTCTCTTGACCTGAGCAGCAATATAAACCAACAAATATGCAAGGTTGAGTATCGATGGTACTCAGCAAGTGTGAAAAGTTATGTCACGCATGGCTAGAACAAGGAGAGGTTGAACTCAGGGTTGAAGCACTACGCAATTATTGCCTACCACCTTAGCTTATTAAGCACCTACCTTACTACACACGTGAAAGTCTCAATCTCCCATCCCACCATCATAACTCAATAACCATAACACCATTTCCAATGTTAAGCTCCCCGCCTAACATCCACAACTTCCAAAGTCATCATCCTCTAATCATGAATAAGTCCAAGCCGCTCTTGACCGTGAGCACGGCTGTCATGAAAGTTTTGACTCTGCAGGGTTTGCACCACTGTACCCACATGTAGTGATTTCATCCCCCGTTGCCGGGTGGACTAAAAGAACCTCCATTATGCCAGTGGCCACGAACCACATTCACACTTCCCAGGTGTGTAGCCAGGGGATCACTACGAAGCCATTACAAAGGGATTCCTGACGAGCGTGGGCCCACTGTGGTTTCACCCCTAACAGCTTACAAGAGGCTCCAACCCCGCTGCAGTGGCCCCCTCTTGAGCCTTGCAGTTCATATGGTAGTCCAGCTGACACCTACTCCCTGCACCATCCAACACACCCATACTACGCCGGGGATACACCTAATTAATTGGCAAGCTGCCCCATCTCAGCATATGGTTGGCACGGTAAAGCTAGGTTACATGCTCCATGAACCGGTCCTTAGGATCCAGGCAAGTACTAAACACAAACCCGAGTCTCGTGCACCCAGCACCAACCAAATCATCCAACTTGCCTCGATCCCTACCTCTACATAACTCATACATCTCATTCAAGAATAAGGTAAATAAATTGATGATCTCATATCCCAATTATCTCATTATAAGCATGGCTAAGCATAATAGTAAATGACATGATAAAATAAATTCCAACCCAAGCTACAAGGAAACAAGGTAATGCAATTCTAGGGAAACTTCCTAACATGGGTTTCATATTTCAATTGATAATGCAAATAATTCTAGCTACACATCCTAGTATAGGATCAGAGTCGTCAAGGACACTTGCCTTCTTCTTGCTGCTCTGAGAATGGAAAGTCTTGGCCTTGGAAGGGAAGAACTTGCTCTGGGGCAGGTTCTATTCATGCCAACACAAATAGCAAAAGAAGACAACAATCCATAAGACATAGTTCACACCTTCACTTCATACAAACCACACATTCACATCTATGAAAGTCATTCGCATTTCTAAGTGTTGTGGTTACTCTATGTGTGTTGATTTTTGGCTTACATGCACTTTTAAACATGTGCATATGATTTCTAACTTTTGTATTCAGATTTATGTTTGCACACTATATATGAATTTCAAATTTGAACAAATTCCTTATATTCAATTTATACACATCTTAGCTACCAAGTATGCATGGAAGGTATTTTCCTACTCCAAATGGGTTTTCAGATCTTCTACCAAATCCTAAACTGAAATCTTTGGATTTGGAGACTTCATTTATCATTCTCTAGTTATGCATAACTATTTTGCTATATTTTCAGATTTATTTTCTATACCTAAATGTGAACTTTATTATGAAAATAGTAAGACACATCATCTAAAGAGAATAGGTTCTGATCTAAAATATTAAATAATATATTTTTGAACTTCTCCTCTGATGTGAACTAATTTACATTTATTTTACCAATTTTCAGAATTATTCTCTAACCTAAAAATGTGTCCCTATAACTAATAAATGTGAACAATCAATTAGACAGATTCATTTAAGCTTAAAATCTATTTTTAACTCACTCCAATGTTTTCCAAGTGCTAGGAGAGTTTAAATTTGAATTTACAATGTGTTTGTCCCATCTTTTAAATTTTAAATACTAATCACATATTCAAATTCCTAAATTTAATATCATATAGGGTTAAAAAGGTAAACTCACACCACTACAGGGTCTATTATATTATTTCATA
Source organism: Neostapfia colusana (assembly GCA_030760725.1). NCBI lineage: Eukaryota > Viridiplantae > Streptophyta > Magnoliopsida > Poales > Poaceae > Neostapfia > Neostapfia colusana. The sequence goes on along the minus strand of JASWHV010000007.1, from coordinate 91,768,884 downwards.
AATTTACAGGGGTCTAACTACACATAACAGAGGGGTTTTCCTAATTTTTATTATGTCCAGGGGCTAAAACTGATTTTTAAATGAATTTACATGAATTTCTGAAGTTCCAGGGGCTAGATCAGAAGTTTCCGGGGCTAGCTCGTATTTTCCGAGATCCCCATGGGGTAGCGCGTAAGAATCCCGGTCTTTATAATGCGGGGCTGACGTGGACCATCCGATTTAAAACAGACGGCTGAGATTATAACGTCGAACCGGTATGAGGGGATTTCAATTCTACCGTCCGATTTAAAATAGACGGCGCACAAGCGGCCACGTCGCTCTGACCGTGCGCGGGCGGCGCTGCTCGGCGGCGTGTGGCGGCGGGAGGGGGCGATCTCACCGGAAAACTTCGGATCTTCGTCTATTCTTCCTAAAACTGGGATTTCATGGCATAGATCGGTAGACGGGAGGTCGGGGGTCTCACCTCGGGGTTTTTCTTGAGTTCGGAGGTCCTGGAAGGCGGTCGGCGACGAGGTCCGACATGAAATCGCGGCGAGGCTCGTCGGCGCTGTGTCTGGAGCGCAAACCACCGCGTTTTCTGCACCTGCGTGATTCCCCAGAGGCGGTGGAACACGATCGGCGCATTAGATCGGAAAATCCGAGCAGAGATCGAGAGGTAACGGTGATCGGAGCTTCGGTTCTCACCGGGAGGAAAAACAGCCGATCGTGGGGGAAAAACGGGACGATGCCGGCGTTTATATAGATGGGGAAGGGCGGCGTGTCGGTTGTGATCGAGTTTGAGTCGTCCGGGACCAGAATTCGGCTGGAGGTGCGGGTTTCCGGGGGGTGGTTTCGATTCGGGAGAGAGAGAAGTCCCGGGATCGGCTGAGCGCGCGCGCGAGGAGGAAGAAGACGGCGGGCCCCGTGTGTCAGTGAGAGGAAAACGGGGCGCGCGGCTGCGGGCTGGCGCGGGGGCGAGGTCGGCCGGCTGGTAGGTTTTGGCCCACTGGCCGGGGGGGTTTGTTTTTTTCTTGTTCTTTTTCTTTTCTGTTTTAAGTTGAATTTGAATTCCAATTTAAATTTGAATTTCTGCACCACATGCAATACGTCCAAAATTTTTTAAATTCCCCTCTTAACAGGTTTTGGGGTGTTACAGATATCTCTTCACCATGCCTTGGAACCATGTTGCCACGTCCATGCACTCCTTGCACATGTGCAAACACCTTCCAACAACGTCCACGATACCTTCATATGCATTGTTTTTGATCCAAACATGCTGCGCGACCTCCCGATCAACTCAACAACAATTCCTCCCGAACTTGGTTGTTGAACCTCATCTTCTTCCTAAGACTAGTTCAATGGATCCCGTCACCAGCCATGTATTGAATTCAAGCAACACCTGCACATGAATAAACAACCAATACTTCCGAGCACAAGTCCTCGACTTGACTCTCGTTAGTTCCGAAACTACAACATCTTATGTGATCACCTCACATAAGCATGTTGTAAACCATAGCAAAATGATATCAGCCATAACCACTAAAACACACCAAAAACTTAGTAAAATAATACTAAGCAAACTTTCCATAAGAGTAAAGCAAGTACAAAACATTGCAAGTTAAAAGAAGAACTATTGCAACCAAGCTCGGAACCTTACCAAAGCTAACCGGAGCTTACCAAAGCTAGTCGGACCCAACGCCGGAGCTTACTAAAGCTTAGTCGGACCTAGCACGGAACTTACCAAAGCTAGTCGGACCTAGCACCGGAGCTAGCAAAAACAAGTCGGACCTAGCAAAAATAAGTCATACCTAGACAAAGCAAGTCGGACCTTACGTCGGACCTTGCCAGAGCTACCCAAAACAAGTCGGACCTTGCAGGAGCTCGGACCTAGAGTCGGACCTTGTTAAAAAGGTGTTTTGGTAGTATTCAAAACTTTTATCGTCAAAGCCAATGTATTCAGCACACATAGGTCTCACAATCTCCCCATTGATTAATGCATTGGCAACACCACTTAAAATCCGAACATTGGCTTATTCACATGAAAAGTTTTGAAAACAATTTCTCCCCCTTTGTAAATCAGAAATAAAATGAGAAGAAAAACAAAAATACCAAAAATTCTCCCCCTGAGAAGAATCGTGCCCAAACACTTGTGAATGTGTGCAATGTGTGATCAATTTCTCTTCCTTTAACAATGTATTCAGCAAGGTACAAAAGAGAAATTTTAATTTGTTATGAGCACATTATAACATATACATATAAAACAAAGCTCATCCAAATCATACTATCAAGTATCTTACACTATCACATCAATGAGATACGTAAAGTAGTGTAAGCCATGCTAGAGATCAAGTGTAATTTTCAATTTAAACAAGTCATGATCTCACAAACTTAACTATTTCAAGACCTGAAAGCATGACACTTGTTGCTGCATTTATTTATCATTTAAAGCACAAATTTTGATCTTATGACATTTGCAAGAGATTATATGCAGCATCAGCCTTATTCTAACCAACCAAGCCAAGCCTATGTCATTTGACAGTCAGAAGCTTAAGGACATGGTTTTAGTCATACACAACTCCTTTCAAGTTCATATCTAAGCGCAATGATAAGCCATCTCAAAAGAAGAAGTGCGACGCATGCATATTCTCTTGATCTTTCCTCATTTTTTTATTCGAACATAAAAACACAACATGTGAGTTGATTACTTGATTAATCCTTTATGATTAAAAGCACTTGTGAGCATGCAACAAGTTCAAAACAGCAAGAAAGTTCGACCATGACCATATTTAGTGTAAGTAATTATTCCAATTACTAGACATGGTACAAACTACAAAATGTATAACACGAGTAATGAAGTAAGAACTTTCAGCATGAAAAAGGAATCACAAAGTCATATATGCATGAAATACTATGCTCATATTATTTTAATTTCAGATTCACACATAGACTTCCTAAGTTTCAAAATGTGACGCCCTCAATTCTGTGGAAAACCACGGAACCGAGAACTAATGCATATGTGTGCCCAGGATGTTCTCTACACATACACATATGATCCACAAACTGAATTCAGAATATATATATATATATATTACCACGAATAACAGAGTTTATTACAAAGCCTCATGTGTCTTGGACTCATGCTCACAGCGGAAGTCTTTATTTCTATGCAGCGGAAGTCTTTATTCTAATGCGGAAGCAATCTAACTAAGGTGGAAGCAAATCTAAGCAGTAGTGGCTCCATCTCCATTCCCTCCACAGGCAAGGTTGAGAACAGATCACACGCCTTAATGCTCCACTTGGTCTTCATAGTAGTCTTCTCCTGGTGCTGATAAGGAGATAATAATGCAAGTTTGAGTACAATACTCAGCAAATGTGGGAAAACATGATATGTAGCTCGTAACAAGGTAGGTATGAAAAGGCTCATTTGCAGAAAAGCAGATTTATAAAACCATGATAAAACAACAATATAACTTTAAATGAATGTAATCCCAGCATGAATTAAATTACCAACGCACCTCCATCACCTTCCGTGTTCCATCCGAACATTAACCAACCTTTGTTCATACTCACGAATACCTCCTCGTATTCGCTACCATCTCACGAATACCTTCCCGTATTCGCTACCATCTCATCTCATAAAACAACTTCGTCTCGCACCGAGACCAAACTCATGTCATGACTCAACAGTCACGAAACCATCTCATCACCCAGACTCAACAGTCCCAACAATCTCATCATCCGGACCCAACAGTCCCAACAACCAAACCATAACTAAACTCAATAACTATAACCAAGAACCTTCCCAATAACCATCCCAACTAATCATGACAGTTTAGCCAGGTGCTCGTGACCGTAAGCTCAGCTATCATGATAGTTTTTAGAACTCTGCAGAGTTTGCACCTCTTTACCCACAAGTTTGTGATTTCGTCACACGTCGGCGACTGCAGAACCTCCATTATACCAGTACACAACCTTTGGTGTATAGCCAAGAGATCATAAAATAGCCTTTACAAAGGGGTTACTAGATGTATGGACTCACTATGGTTTCACCGGCAGGCTAGAATCTCCATTTCTCTGTCACACCCGGTTTCTCCGAAGAACAACCGAGTGAATATCACATGTATGCCAGGATCTTTTTCTCATACATGTGATGACAAATAGTGAAGCATCATTTATTACAAGCCAGGTGTCGAATATAAATATGTCTTACAACGCATACGTCTCGATGGACGATAATAAGTTCATAACATGTAAATAAAATAGCAGCGGAATATTATTCTTGTGGGCTCCGTTACAGGCGTTGCCCGGGGGACTCCATGAACCTAGAATCCTTCTTCGGGTCCGATGTCTTGGTCATTGAACACCACATCATCCCCTTGACCTGAGCAGCAATTTAAACCAACAAATATGCAAGTTTGAGTACCGTTGGTACTCAGCAAGTGTGGGAAAGTTATGTCATGCATGGCCAGAACAAGGAGAGGTTGAACTCATGGTTAAAGCACTACACAATTAATACCTATCACCTTAGCTTATTAAGCATCTACATTACTACACAGGTGAAATGGTTCCCAATCCCTCCTCCCATCATCATTATCAAGTAAACATAGTCTCATCTCCAATGTTAAGCTTCCCGCTTAACATCCACAACTTCCCATTTCATCATCCTCTAATCATGAATAAGTCCAAGCCACTCTTGACTGTGAGCACGACTGTCATGACAGTTTTGACGCTGCAGAGTTTGCACCACTGTACCCATATGTAGTGATTTCATCCCCCGTTGCCGGGTGGACTAAAAGAACCTCCATTATGTAAGTGGCCATGAACCACATTCACATTTCCCAGGTGTGTAGCCAGGAGATCACTACGAAGCCTTTACAAAGGGATTCCCGACGAGCGTGGGCCCACTGAGGTTTCACCCCTAACAGCATATAAGAGGCTCCAACCCCGCTGCAATGGCCCCCTCTTGAGCCTTGAGGTTCATATGGTAGTCCAGCTGACACCTACTCCCCGCACCATCCAACACACCCATACTACGTCGGGGATACACCTAATTAATTGGCCAAGCTGCCGCATCTCAGCATGTGGTTGGCACGGTAAAGTGCAACACCCCAAAACCTGTTAAGAGGGGAATTTAAAAATTTTTGGACGTATTGCATGTGGTGCAGAAATTCAAATTCAAATTTAACTCAAAATAGAAAAGAAAAAGAAAAAGAAAAAGAAAAAAAAGAAAACCCTGGCCAGTGGGCCGAAACCCACCAGCCAGCCCACCTCGCCCGGCGCCAGCCCGCAGCCGCGCGCCCCATTTTCTTCTCACTGACGTGCGGGGCCCGCCATCTTCTTCCTCCTCGCGCACGCTCGGCCGACCGGGACTCCTCTCCCCCCCCCCGCCCCGAATCGAAACCACCCCGGATACCCGCGTGTCCCAGCTGAATTTCGGTTCTGGACGACTCCAGCTCGATCACAACCGAACGCCGCCCTCCCCAGGCTATATAAACACTGTCATCGTCCCGTTTTTCACCCGCGATCGGCTGTTTTTCCTCCCGGTGAGAACCGAAGCTCCGATCACTGTTTTCTCTTGATTCTTGCTCGGGTTCTCTGATCTAACGCGCCGATCGTGTTCCACCGCCTCCGGGGAATCACGCAGGTGCAGAAAACTCGGTGGTTTGCGCTTCAGACACAGCGCCGATGAGCATCACCATGAATTCACCTCGGACCTCGTCGCCGACCGCCTTCCAAGACCTCCGAGCTCAGGAAAAACCCCGAGGTGAGATCCCCGACCTCCCCTCTACCGATCTATGCCGTGAAATCCCAGTTTTAGGAAGAATAGACGAAGATTCGAAGTTTTCCGGCGAGATCGCCGCCTCCCGCCGCCGCGCGCCGCCCGCGCACGGTCAGAGCGACGTGGCCGCTTGTGCACCGTCTATTTTAAATCGCACGGTAGAATTGAAATCCCCGCGTACCGGTTCGACGTTATAATCTGAGCCGTCTGTTTTAAATCGGATGGTCCACGTCAGCCCCGCGTTATAAAGGCCGGGATTCTTACGCGCTACCCCCTGGGGATCTCGGAAAATACGAGCTAGCCCCGGAAACTTCTGATCTAGCCCCTGGAACTTCAGAAATTCATTTAAATTCAACTAAAAATCAGTTTTAGCCCCTGGACTTAATAAAAATTAGCAAAACCCCTCTGTTATGCATAGTTAGGACCTTGGAAATTCTTAAAATAATATAATAGACCCTGTAGTTGGGTGAGTTTACCTTTTTAACCCTATATGATATTAAATTTAGGAATTTGAATATGTGATTAGTATTTAAAATTTAAAAGATGGGACAAACACATTGTAAATTCAAATTTAAACTCTCCCAGCACTTGGAAAACTTTCGAGTGAGTTAAAAATAGATTTTTAGCTGAAATGAGTCTGTCTAATTGATTGTTCACATTTATTAGTTATAGGGACACATTTTTAGTTTAGAGAATAATTCTGAAAATTGGTAAAATAAATGTAAATTAGTTGACATCAGATGAGAAGTTCAAAAATATATTATTTAATATTTTAGATCAGAACCTATTCTGTTTAGATGATGTGTCTTACTATTTTCATAATAAAGTTCACAATTAGGTATAGAAAATAAATCTTAAAATATAGGAAAATAGGTATGCATAACTAGAAAATGATAAATGAAGTCTCCAAATCCAAAGATTTCAGTTAGGATTTGGTAGAAGATCTGAAAACCCATTTGGAGTAGGAAAATACCTTCCATGCATACTTGGTAGCTAAGATGTGTATCAATTGAATATAAGGAATTTGTTCAAATTGGAAATTCATATATAGTTTGCAAACATAAATCTGAATACAAAAGTTAGAAATCATATGCACATGTTTAAAAGTACATGTAAGCCCAAAATCAGCACACATAGAGAAACCACAACACATAGAAATGTGAATGACTTTCCTAGATGTGAATGTGTGGTTTGTATGAAGTGAAAGTGTGAACTATGTCTTATGGATTGTTGTTTTCTTTTGCTATGTGTGTTGGCATGAATAGAACCTGCCCCAGAGCAAGTTCTTCTCTTCCAAGAACAAGACTTTTCATTCCCAGAGCAGCAGGAAGAAGGCAAGTGTCCTTGACCACTTTGATCCTATTACTAGGATGTCTTGGTAGAATTATTTGCAATGTCAATTGAAATATGAAACCCATGCTAGGAAGTTTCCCTAGAATTGCATTATCTTGTTTCCTTGTAGCTTGGGTTGGGATTTATTTTATCATGTCATTTATTATCATGCTTATGCTTAGCCATGCTTAGAATGGGAAAATTGGGATATGAGATCATCAATTTATTTACCTTACTCTTGAATGAGATATTATGAGTTATGTAGAGGTAGGGATCGAGGCAAGTTGGATGATTTAGTTGGTGCTGGGTGCACGAGACTCGGGTTTGTGTTTAGTACTTGCCTGGATCCTAAGGACCGGTTCATGGAGCATGTAACCTGGCTTTACCGTGCCAACCACATGCTGAGATGGGGCAGCTTGGACAATTAATTAGGTGTATCCCCGGCGTAGTATGGGTGTGTTGGATGGTGCGGGGAATAGGTGTCAGTTGGACTACCATATGAACCGCAAGGCTCAAAAGGGGGTCACTGCAGCGGGGTTGGAGCCTCTTGTATGCTGTTAGGGGTGAAACCTCAGTGTGCCCACGCTCGTCGGGAATCCCTTTGTAAAGGCTTCGTAGTGATCTCCTGGCTACACACCTGGGAAGTGTGAATGTGGTTCGTAGCCACTGGCATAATGGAGGTTCTTTTAGTCCACCCGGCAACGGGGATGAAATCACTACATGTGGGTACAGTGGTGCAAACTCTGCAGAGTCAAAACTGTCATGACAGCCGTGCTCACGGTCAAGAGCGGCTTGGACTTATTCATGATTAGAGGATGATGGATTTGGAAGTTGAGGATGTTAAGCGGGGAGCTTAACATTGGAAATGATGTTATGGTTATTTTATTATGATGATGGGATGGGAGATTGGGACCATTTCACCTGTGTAGTAATGTAGGTGCTTAATAAGCTAAGGTGGTAGGCAATAATTGCGTAGTGCTTCAACCATGAGTTCAACCTCTCCTTGATCTAGCCATGCATGACATAACTTTCCCACACTTGCTGAGTACCATCGGTACTCAACCTTGCATATTTGTTGGTTTATATTGCTGCTCAGGTCAAGAGAATGATGTGGTGTTTAATGATCAAGACTTTGGACCCGAAGAAGGTTTCTAGGTTCATGGAGTCCCTCGGGCAACGCCTATGATGGAGCCCACAAGAATAATATTCCGCCGCTAGTTTATTTACATGTTATGAACTTATTATTGTCCATCGAGACGTATGCTTTGTAAGACATATTTATATTCGACACCTGGCTTGTAATAAATGATGCTTCACTATTTGTCATCACATGTATGAGAAAATGATCCTGTCATACATGTGATATTCACTCGGTTGTTCTTCAGAGAAACCGGGTGTGACAGAAGTGGTATCAGAGCCAAGGTTGCCCGTAGGAACGTGGACCTAGGTAGAAATGGACGTATTTAAGGACCCTATTTTATTAAAAACTATTTTACAAGGTGTGGGTTGAAAAGTGTTGTTTAATGGGGTCACTTTCTTCCTCTTACCCCAACTTTTATTGAAAATACAATTTTTGTTTAACTCTTATCTAACTTAATTTTAAATGCTTTATGTTTTAGATGGTTCGCATGATCCGCACCACTCGCAAGTCCACCGGAGGGAGAGTTCCCGTAGTTGCCCTTGCCCTAAGAGAGGAGGACCGTCCGGTGACGTACCTCTCCTACGGATTGGCAGTAGGAGGCTTGTTGCGCCGTCTACGGCGCATGATCCAAGCCGCCGGCAATACGGGCAAGCTAATCATACACTACAGCTCCACCCGGACCATCCGTGAGAAGCGGGAAGAATGGAGTTCAGAAATGAGAATTATCCATGAAAATTAGCTGCTCAAGATCCACCGCTCTCCAGCTTGTCGAGCGACACAGGTCGATGCGGAGAAGGATGTCACCTGGGAGGCAATCACCTGCCAGAGTCACATCTATCGTCGCCACCTGGACAGGACTGAGTACATGTATGTTCTCCAGTGTGAGAGTGGTACGACGGAGTACAAGTACCCGCCAGTGCAGCAAGGGACTTCCCATGAGCACATGGACCTGTGCTTGGAGGATGCTGTTATGCTCAGCACTCGATTGCAGGAGTGTCAGCAGGAGCTTCAGGATGTTCGTGACACCCTGAAGGAGACCGAGGCGTTGCTTCGAGCCAGCTTGAGGGCGAGAGAAAGAGGAGATGGGAATGAACTGTGTGTCACCGTGAATGACACATGGACTCTTGACTCCCCAGATCGTCTGGCGATCAGGCGTCGTCGCACTTCTCCACCAGCAGCCTCCCCACCCAAAGCGGAGTCAGAAGGCAGCCGCAATAATGAGGAATATCCCGAGGAGCCAGCTCAGTGATACGAGTCGTGTAGAGTCCTTTCCCATAGTTCAGCAGGTTATCGAGTAGGCGAGTCAATACCTTAGTTAATAGTGTGATAATGTGTGGTTGAATGTGGCCTAGAGGGGGGTGAATAGGCATTTAAAAGATTCCTGCACACTTAATAAAATTATCAGAAACTTGATTGACCGGACTAGTCCGGTTGTGTGGACGGACTAGTCCGGTGTGCTGAATTATGTGAGTTAATTAAGTGTGTTTCAAAAATTTAATCTTTCAGAAGCGGAATGAGAACAACAGTTTTTATAAATTAATTTATTGTATGGATGCACGTGCAAACTAATAAGTAACTCAAATAATGACTAGCAAACTAGTGATCTAATGTATCAAAATGTAAAATAAATGAGAGACAAAAGACACAAATTTTTACCGAGGTTCGATCTCACCAAGAGATCTACGTCCTCGTTGAGGAAGCTCACACAGAGCCGGGTTCCCAACCCTTTCCCTCTTCAAGTCACCACAACAGGCCGACTTGACTTCACTATCAAGTGTAATCACCGTGTTTGTGGGGCAACCCCACACGTTGAGGGCTCCCACAAGAATTACAATGAGAAGTTGATCAAATACACTCAAAAAGATTACAATGCAGAATATGAGTGTAGAGAGATCAAACCCCAAGAGCTCACAACGAAGGAACGACGATCTCCCAATCCCAAATCCAAGTTTTTGATTGATCTTCACCTTTTTGCACCTTAGATGTATGGGGAGACTTGTTTTTGGGCTCTTGGGACAGGTGGCAGCGCTAGGGTTTGAGTTTTTGACAGTATGAGTCGCGTGTCACTTTAGAAACAATGAAGGACCTCTTTTTATAGGGTTTCCAAAGAAGTTACCGTTGTTAAACCTACTACCGGACTAGTCCAGTATATGATCGGACTTGTCCGGTCTACTTCCAGTGGGTTGACCGGACTAGTCCGGTCCACAAACCGGACTTGTCTGGTGCTATGTGAAATGGGGTTCCAGAAACTTCAGCGGACTAGTCCTGTCACTTGGATGGACTAGTCCGCAGTCCTCTAAAGAGGACAACAGAGACATGTCCGGACTAGTCCGGTCGAAAACCGGACTTGTCCGGTTGAGTTCCAGTAAGCTGACCGGACTAGTTCGATCCATGGACGAACTAGTCCGGTGTTCAGTGGATTTTAGTTGATTATTAGCCCTTACCCTTACGCAAAGTCATGAGCTCTTGGGATGTGCCTCTCACACACAACCTATACATTTATATCTACTTTGCTCTTCTAAATTCCACTAAAGTCTTCCTTTTCGGGCACTACTCTATTTTTCACCTTTTTGTGTGTGCCGAGCCAGTTCACTTTGTTTATCCTGCAATCATCTTAATAGTTTCATTAGGATGTCATATGTTCGTCATCAATTAGGCAAAACCCACAAGGGATATCCTAGATGCACTTACAATCTCCCCCTTTTTGGTAATTGATGACAACTATTTGAGATATCACAATTGAGAATAAAAAGTTGATTTTCATAAAGTGTGCACATATGAGAATAATAAAGAATTCACAAAGAACTTCTCACATATGCACACACCTTATGGTGGGGTGCCTCACAGTTGTGTGATAAACAAAATGTGATAAATTAAAGACAAACAGTAGTGAACATATAAGTAGGCATTAGAGCATAGTACATCACACATAAGAAAAGAAATAGTGCATTACAAGATTTTAAAATAGGTACATGTCCTTGATCACAAAAGATCTTAATAACTAATACTAGATAGAAATAGTCCAAATCTAATCTCAATCTTCCATCTTCCCTAATCTCAATCTCTCCCCCTTTGGCATCAAGGCACCAAAAAGAGAAAAATTGAGGGGAATCACTCATCGCTGCCTCCTCCGTCAGTCTCAGTCTGATCTTCAACTTCAGCATCCACGAGAGCAGGATCTTTGCGCTGCCTGTCTTCGATCTTACGGCAACAGACAAAGATGGAGGAGAGCATCTTGAGGATGCCGCTGGATGATTCTTGGGCAGGTGGAGATCCAGGAGGAGCAGCTGCAGATCTAGTGTCATCATGAGCTTGCTTTGATCTCCTCTCCACTGGTGGAGAGGACGGGGCAGTTGGAGCCGGAGGGAGAGTGTACTCGGTGGGTTTGCGGCTTCAACCCCGTATGCTTGACATCCTTGACAAACTCGAGTCCCGTCACTTTCTCAATCATGTACATGATATACGTTGCGTATCCACAAGACCTATTGGGGGTAATTGAGATGTTCACAATGTCGTTGTAGATATACTCAAAGACATTGAATGGTCTCCTTCCACTGATAACCTTCATGAGAGTCCTCAAGGTCCCTTGTATAGTTCCCGCATCTCCATCCTTCAGAGCTATAGTCTTTCTCAAGACACTATTTAGGACCACAAAGAAGGGCTTTAGATATTTGATGGTGGGAGGAACATATGGCATCCTTGTGTCATATAGAAATTCAAGTTCCTCCTTCTCCAGGGGTTTCAGATTATGAATGACCAGTTCATGATCCAAAGTGTGTTGGAGGTGAAGAATCCTAGCAAATTCGTCATATGTGATACTATACCTTGAACCATGAGTCATCCAAGTAAGACTGTCTCCATCATCCCGAGCAAAGTAGAGAGTGGAGTAAAACTGGGTAATTACTTCATTGTTCCAGTCATACTCAAAGGATAGCAGGTCCGTCAGACTGTGCCTCTCTAACGCCTCCACCATCTCACGAAAGGCAGGATACCTCTTCGACTTCAGATATTCAACATTTAGCCATTGGCTCTCTACTACAGGGTTCTTCATCTTCATGTACACATGCTCGTAGTAGTCTGCATGGAAGTTTCTCCAGAACCTTGGATCAGAGCATTGCTTAGGTCGGTCATACACTTGAATCTTCCTGAAATTATCAGCTAGCTCACTCCCTTTTCCAGTGAAATCCTCACTTGAAGGCTGCTTGTTGCGGTGAATAGGGTTTTTCATCTTCAAGGGCCCAAGGGGACCACTAGCAAGCCCCTTCCCTTTATTGAGAACTCTTTTTGGCCCTGACGAGCCCTCAGCAGCATCTTTCCTTAGAGGCCTTTTGCCAATGACTTTCCTCTTCTTAGGTAGATTGTCGTCGGAGGGTGGAGAGTGAGCATTGACATCATGTCTCTTCTTCATAACTGTCTCCTTGGTCCTCCTCACTTTCTCGCGTTGAACGTCTTCATCAATGTGAAAAGAGCAGTCATTTGAGCCTGAAGACATGATGCCTGATAAGGAGTTCAAGGATTAGATACAGATGGACTCATTATCGACTTCAAATGGGAACGTAGGGGTTCAACTGTCAGAGACCGGACTTGTCCGGTTTCAGAGTGCGGACTTGTCCGGTGGACCGGACTTGTCCACCTCTGTGCGCCGGACTAGTCCGGCCTGGCATAAGAACCCTAATGTTTCATTTGAATCAAATCTCCTATCTAAGGGCACAAGGGTAGGAACATGGTAGGAATACATCTATTGAGGCAATGTACATCCTTTTGAAATCAAAGAAAACTAGCTAGAACTAGAAAAGTTGAGATTTTGGTTTAAAGGGGGAAATTTACCGAGATTTGAATATTCGCGTCGAAGAAGTGGAAATCAGTCCGGATGAGTCCGGAGGAGGGAGACCACTCGTCAAGGGGAGTCTTTTTCGCGGAGAAAACCTCGATTTTGAGGGTTCAACCCAAAAATCGCTTTGGGGGCTAGGGTTTGGAAGAGGAGAGGGAGAGCAAGTCTAATGAGGGGTGAGGGAGAGGTCTGGGCCGGCCAAGTGCTTCTATATGCGACTGATCGGACTAGTCCGGTCATGGTAGTGGACTAGTCCGGTACCCCTGAGTTAACCTAGTTGTTGTCTGTCCGGACTAGTCCGTTTCCAACAGACTTGATACATATATAGATAATTAATAGTGATCCAAGGACAATAATTTTGCATGTAGTCTTGGTGATTACGACCAGTAGGCAATCAGCAATCAAACAATGGTCATAATCCACAAGATTTCTTCATTAAAATAGTTTTGTGAGTGGAAAAAGGAGAAGAGGAGCATTTTGATAATACAAAGGAACATTTTGAGTTGCAACCAGGTATGCAATGTTTCAAGCCACATTTCGAGAGTCAAGAATGTTCAGCTCATTTCTTAGTTCACAAAACCTTTTCTCATCTAATGGTTTGGTAAAAATATCCGCAAGTTGTTTTTCAGTCCTAACATGTGAAATAGCAATGTCACCTTTTAATGAGTGATCTCTAAGAAAGTGATGACAGATGTCTATGTGCTTAGTTCTTGAGTGCTCTACAGGGTTGTGTGCAATTTTTATAGCACTTTCATTATCGCATAGAAGCGGGATATGACTTAGATTGTAGCCATAGTCCCTAAGAGTCTGTCGCATCCAATGTAGTTGCGCACAACAACTACCGGCTGCAACATACTCCGCTTCCGCTGTGGAAAGAGCAATGGAGTTCTGCTTTTTAGATGACCAAGAAACTAGGGACCTACCAAGAAATTGACAAGTCCCTGACGTGCTCTTTCTATCGACTTTGCATCCTGCATAGTCGGCGTCGGAATACCCTATCAAGTTAAACTTGGATCCTTTGGGATACCAAAGGCCCAAGTTGGGTGTGTGCACAAGGTACCTTAGGATTCTTTTTACAGCAATTAAGTGACACTCTTTAGGTGCGGCTTGAAACCTTGCACACATGCAAACACTAAGCATAATATCTGGCCTAGATGCACATAAGTATAGTAAGGAGCCAATCATGGACCGATATACCTTTTGGTCCACATTTGGACCGTCTTCATTGAGGTCGAGATGTCCGTTGATGGCCATGGGTGTCTTGATGGGCTTGGCTTTGTCCATATTGAATTTCTTGAGAATGTCTTGTGTATATTTAGTTTGGCTTATAAATGTACCTTCTCTCAGTTGCTTCACTTGAAATCCCAAGAAGAACTTCAATTCACCCATCATTGACATCTCGAACCAGTCTGTCATTATTTTCTAAATTCTTCACAGAAGGACTTGTTAGTGGATCCAAAAATAATGTCATCAACATAAATTTGACATACAAATAAATGATCATCAAAATGTTTTGTAAAGAGTGTATAGTCAGCTTTACCAATTTTGAATCCATTTTGAGTCAGAAAATCTCTAAGGCACTCATACCAGGCTCGAGGAGCCTGTTTGAGGCCATAGAGAGCCTTACGCAGTTTATACACATGGTTGGGATACTCCTGATCTTCGAACCCCGGTGGCTGCTCCACATAGACTTCCTCCTTTATCGGACCATTGAGGAAGGCACTCTAGACGTCCATTTGATACAACTTAAAATTATGGTGAGTAGCATATGCCAATAAAATGCGAATGGACTCAAGTCTAGCTACAGGAGCGAAAGTTTCATCGAAGTCCAAACCTTCCACCTGAGAATAACCTTTGGCCACCAACCTCGCTTTATTTCTTGTCACTACTCCATGTTCATCTTGCTTGTTCCGAAAGACCCATTTGGTTCCAACGATGTTCGCCCTTGGTCTTTCCACCAGCTCCCATACTTCATTTCTTTTGAAGTTGTTCAGCTCCTCTTGCATTGCAATCACCCAGTCTGGATCCCTTAAGGCTTCTTCTACCCTGTATGGCTCCAGAAAAGACACAAAAGAATAGTGTTCACAAAAATTTGCAATTTGTGATCTAGTAGTTACTCCCTTAGCAATATCTCCAATGATATTGTTGACAGGATGGTCCCTTTGCACACACTGATGTACTCTTGGGTGTGGAATTTGTATAGTTGCTTGTTCTTCATTGTCTTCATGTGTCATGTCTCCCCCTGGATCATTGCTTCCATGATCATCTTGATTTTCTTGATTTTCCTCAACCTGATCTTGTGTACGAGCTCCCCCTTGATCATTGCTTGCTTGTTGAAATTCATCTTGTGTCTCCTCTCGTGGTAGGATATCACCAAGTGCCATTTTCTTCAGCGCTTCACATGGAGCTTCCTCCTTATCTAGCATAGACTTATCGACTTGCTCCACTAGTGAGCCGTTAGTTTCATCGAACACTACGTCACGCGCTACTTCAACAAGGTCGGACACCTTGTTGAAGACACGATAGGCGTAGGCATTCGATTCATATCCGAGCAAGAATTCTTCATCGCACTTCGAAGCAAACTTCGATGCCCTTGGTTTCTTGTTTAGAATAAAACATTTGCAACCAAAAACTTTGAAATAGGAAACATTAGGCTTTTTACCCGTGAGAAGCTCATATGGAGTTTTCTTCAGTAGTCGATGAAGGTACAACCGATTTGTGGCATGACAAGCGGTGTTCACCGCTTCTGCCCAAAATCGGTCTGACGTCTTGTATTCATCCAACATTGTTCTCGCCATTTTGATCAATGTTCTGTTCTTCCTTTCGGCCACCCCGTTCTGTTGAGGAGAGTAGGGTGCCGAGAATTCATGCTTTATACCTTCTTCATTGAGATATTCTTCAACTTCGGTGTTCTTGAATTCTGTCCCATTGTCACTTCTGATATTCTTTACGGTTGATGAGAATTCATTTTGAGCTCTTTTCAAGAACTTCTTGAGGATTCACTGAGTTTCTGATTTATCATACAAGAAAAATACCCAGGTAAATCTTGAAAAATCATCAACAATCACTAAACCGTATTTGTTACCGCCGATGCTGATGTACGCAATCGGACCAAAGAGATCCATGTGGAGAAGTTCCAGCGGTCTCGCGGTGGTCATCACATTCTTGGCGGGGTGTGGTGCTCCAACCTGTTTTCCTGCTTGACAAGCGCTGCACGGCCTGTCTTTTTCAAAAACCACATCCTTAAGACCACGGATGTGACCACCTTTTAGAAGTTTCTGCAGATTTCTCATTCCAACATGGGCTAGCCGTCTATGCCACAGCCATCCCATGTTGGTCTTTGCAACCAAGCAAGTGTTGAGTTCGGCTTTATCTTTGTTGAAGTCAACAAGATAAAGCTTTCCCTTCAACAATAACTTGAATGCAATCGAGCTATCGCTTCTTCTAAAGATGGTCACACCCTCATTAGTGAATAAACAGTTGTAACCTTTGTCGCATAGTTGAGATATTGATAAAAGATTATAATCTAGAGAGTCTACGTGTAAAACATTAGATAAGGTGTGTTGAGAGGATATTTCAATGTTACCACTACCAAGGACCTTTCCTTGGCTGTTGTCTCCAAAGTATATACCTTTGCTTGGATCCTTGTCGCACTCGTATTCCACAAACATACCTCTCTCTCCGGTCATATGATTTGTGCATCCGCTATCTAGCACCCACTTAGATCCACCGGAGGAGTAAGCCTTTTTCTTGCCTTCCTTAGCCATAAGACAAGTGTGGTTGTTCATGTCCCGTCCTCCCATGTTCGGAAAGAGTGTGGCTCTCATAGTTGGTTTCTTGACTGCGATAGTGGCCATCTCTTCTTCTTCATCGGAGGAGGACTGGTCGTTTGAGTCCCACTCCTTCCCAATGTGAGCTTGATGGGCTTGTCTTTTTTTCTGAAATTTTTCTTTTCTTGAGATCTTGTTTCCTTCTTCTTTTTGTTTTCTTCATAAGTACAGTCCACCATGAAGTGACCATACTCTCCGCAGTTGTAGCAAGTACGTTGAGCCTTGGATTTTCCTTTATCCTTGCTTTTGCCTTCATGTGAATTGTTGTCGTGTCTTCTCTTCATCATGCATTTGAACTTTTTGATGAAGAGTACCATTTCTTCGTCATCAAGATCGGTGCTTTCATTGCTTGTATCTCCATCGTCTTGGTCTTCACGAGTTTCTTTGAGTTTGGGTCTGCACGTTGCATTGAGAGCAACTTCTTTCTTTTTAGAAGAGGTGAGCTCGGCTAAGTCTTTGACGTATTGAGCCTCTTTCTCCATCATTTCATGATTTATGATCTTTCCCAATAACTCATCGGGAGTCATTTTGTAAAACCCGGGGCTTTCTCTAATCATTGAGCAAAGTGTGACGTTTCTTGGCATGAAGGCTCTTATCATCCTTTTGACCACCTCGTGATCAGTCCATTTCTTACTTCCATAGGCACGGATTTTGTTGATGAGTGCCTTCATCCGATTGTACATGTCTTGAGGTGATTCACCTTCTTCAATAGAAAATCTCCCCAACTCTCCTTCTAGCATCTCAATTTTGGCTTCACGTACAAACCTATTTCCTTCATGAGCAGTTTTGAGTGTATCCCAGATTTCTTTTGCACTTTCTAGTCCATCGATCTTGGTGAATTCTTCTCTGTTCAGTGACTATGTGATTACTGCAACGACTTGTGCATTTCTGTGAATCTCTTGTTCTTGTTCCGAAGTGAGTTCTTCATCCGTGTCTGGGATATCTATTCCTGTGCAGACAATATGCCAAAGGCTGGGATTCAAGGATATTAGATGCATTTTCATGTTGTACTTCCACACGGTGTAGTCACTTCCATCAAACTGTGGGGGCCTTCCCGTAGGAATAGAGAGATAATGATTATTTGAATTGAGACGGTTGTAGTTGTAAGGATACCGGGAGTAGTCGTGATGACCACTCCCCATCGTCTTTTCTTCCTCTTTTCCCTTTTGTGCCAATAGTTTCTTTCTCAGGAGTGCTTTTAGCTGCCTCACTTCTTCATCGTCATGTGGACTTTCTTTCAGCACATCGAAGGCTTTGGCTTCTTGCTCTTCATCGTTGTTGCTCATCTTCGGGATATCGTTGTTCTTCTCAGAGGCCATTGATCTCTCTGAGCTGTGAGTCTCGTTGATGGAGAACTTGGCTCTGATACCAATTGAATGTGGCCTAGAGGGGGGTGAATAGGCCTTTAAAAGATTCCTGCACACTTAATAAAATTATCAGAAACTTGATTGACCGGACTAGTACGGTTGTGTGGACGGACTAGTCCGGTGTGCTGAATTATGTGAGTTAATTAAGTGTGTTTCAAATATTTAATCTTTCAGAAGCGGAATGAGAACAACAGTTTTTATAAGTTAATTTATTGTATGGATGCACGTGCAAACTTATAAGTAACTCAAATAATGACTAGCAAACTAGTGATCTAATGTATCAAAATGTAAAATAAATGAGAGACAAAAGACACAAATTTTTACCGAGGTTTGATCTCACCAAGAGATCTACGTCCTCGTTGAGGAAGCTCACACAGAGCCGGGTTCCCAACACTTTCCCTCTTCAAGTCACCACACAGGCCGACTTGACTTCAGTATCAAGTGTAATCACCGTGTTTATGGGGCAACCTCACACGTTGAGGGCTCCCACAAGAATTACAATGAGAAGTTGATCAAATACACTCAAAAAGATAACAATGCAGAATCTGAGTGTAGAGAGATCAAACCCCAAGAGCTCACAACGAAGGAACGACGATCTCCCAATCCCAAATCCAAGTTTTTTATTGATCTTCACCTTTTTGCACCTTAGATGTATGGGGAGACTTGTTTTTGGGCTCTTGGGACAGGTGGCGGCGCTAGGGTTTGAGTTTTTGACAGTATGAGTCGCGTGTCACTTTAGAAACAACGAAGGACCTCTTTTTATAGGGATTCCAAAGAAGTTACCGTTGTTAAACCTACTACCGGACTAGTCCGGTATATGATCGGACTTGTCCGGTCTACTTCCAGTGGGTTAACCGGACTAGTACGGTCCACAAACCAGACTTGTCCGATGCTATGTGAAATGGGGTTCCAGAAACATCAGCGGACTAGTCCTGTCGCATGGATGGACTAGTCCGCAGTCCTCTAAAGAGGACAACAGAGACATGACCGGACTAGTTCCGTCCAAAACCGGACTTGTCCGGTTGAGTTCCAGTAAGCTGACCGGACTAGTCCGATCCATGGACGGACTAGTCCGGTGTTCAGTGGATTTTAGTTGATTATTAGCCCTTACCCTTACGCAAAGTCATGAGCTCTTGGGATGTGACTCTCACACACAACCTATACATTTATATCTACGTTGCTCTTCTAAATTCCACTAAAGTCTTCCTTTTCGGGCACTACTCTATTTTTCACCTTTTTGTGTGTGCCGAGCCAGTTCATTTTTTTTATCCTGCAATCATCTTAATAGTTTCATTAGGATCTCATATGTTCATCATCAATTAGCCAAAACCCACAAGGGATATCCTAGATGCACTTACAGTGGTGTGTGACGTGAGTTGTGGAAGCCATGGGCAATTGTCCACAACCTCGTCTTCAGGTTGCTTTGCTTTGATGTGTGAACCCATATGAAATTAATAGTGCATTTATTTTTGCGCGACACATGAACCCTCAGAAAAAATATAAATGCAACAAGGCCTCAACATTACAAAGTGTAAACAAGTAAAATTGGTAAGATAATACATAATGTTTTAAATTGACATTTGGTTGATCATGATAGATGGCCGGAAGAGGAAAGGGTCGTGGTGCCAGCCCCGCCAACAACAACGATGAGGCCGGCAGCCCTCATCTTTCTGGAGGCCAAGACAGGGATGGTCGCCGTGAAGGAGTTGATCCCATCCACCAAATGCTTGAGAATCAAAATCAGCTCATCCAGAACCTGACTCAAGTGGTGGCCAACTTGCACCAAGCTCCACCTCCACAAGCTGCACCACGCCAACCAAGGTTGAGTGAGTTTCTAGGAACTCAACCTCCAAAGTTTGCAAGTGCTGCTGAACCCCTGGAGGCAGATGACTGGCTAAAGACCACTGAGAGCAAGATGAGGATCATACAATGTCAAGGGTATGATAGGGTGCTGTTTGCTTCTCACCAATTGCATGGACCTGCTACTGATTGGTGGACCGCTTACGTGGCCGCCCATCATGACCCCGAGAACATCACTTGGGAAGAGTTCAAGCGTAGCTTCCGCAACCATTACATACCAAGGGGTGAACTTAAAAACAAGAGAAAGGAGTTCTTGGGGCTGCAGCAAGGAAACATGACGGTGAGGGAATACCTCACTAAATTCACCTAACTATCCCGCTATGCACCACGGGACATAGAGACCGATGAGCAGAAACAGGATTGCTTCGTGGAAGGACTTACAGCAGAAATGCAGTGTGCAATGTCCTCCAACGAGTATGAAAGTTTCCAAAATATGGTGGATAGAGAATTTGTTGTGGAAAGAAAGCTGAAGGCCTTGGAAAATGAAAACAAGAGGAAGGCCGGATGGTCACACCAAGCCTCGGGTAGCAACACCCGCCCACGTCTGATGCAACAAACTGCAGGGCAGACGAACCGTGCTGCGGTACCCTACTCAGGACCGAGAGGGTACAACCCGAACTTCAGGCCTCCGGCAGCACCAACACAGCCACAACGTCAGTTTGTACAGCAGCCTCGCCCCACATATCAACCTCGACCAGCAGTACAAGGACCCCCAAACCAACCCCAAGACAACAAAGGCCAGGCACCTAAGGTTGGAGTGCAATGCTTTAACTGTGGTGAAGTGGGGCACTACCCCCATAAGTGCCCAAAGAAGAAGCCCGTGCAGCCGCAACAGCAGAATGTGATGCGAGGACGGGTGAACCACGTGACCATGGAAGAAGTGCAAGAGGCACCCGACGTGGTAGTTGGTAAGTTTCCTGCAAATTTACACATTGCAACACTGTTGTTCGATTCTGGTGCTACCCACTCGTTCATTGCCCAATGGTTTGTTAAGAAGCATTATCTAGCAACAACACAAATGAACCATATGCTAGCAGTAAACTCTCCAGGTGGAGAAATAAGGACAAGACAAGTGTGTCCCAAGGTGAATCTAGACATTAATGGGCTAGTATTTACTGCCAACCTCATAGTGATAGATTTACAAGGGATAGATATTATTTTGGGCATGGATTGGTTGACAAAACATAAGGTAATCATCCATTGTTCCACCAGAACGGTGGAACTAACTCACCCTAGTGGCACAAGAGTAAAGTTTATAACAATACAAGAGCCTAGGAGGGACATTAAATTAAATCAAGTTGAGGTGAAAGTGGAGGAGATCAGGATTATCAGGGAGTATCTAGACATTTTTCCGGAGGAGTTGCCAGGTATGCCTCCCGATCATGAAGTGGAATTCGCGATTGAGCTAGTGCCCGGAACAGCTCCGATATACAAGAGACCTTATCGGATGGACTCCAAGCAGCTGGGAGAACTCAAGGATCATTTGAGAGAGTTGACAGAGAAGGGGTACATTCGTCCTAGTTTCTCACCATGGGGAGCTCCAGTGACATTTGTGCCCAAGAAGGACGGGACCCAAAGGTAATGCATAGACTACCGTGCTTTGAATGAAGTAACCATCAAGAACAAGTACCCATTACCCCGCATTGATGACTTGTTTGATCAGTTGAGGAGAGCTTGTGTGTTCTCGAAAATTGATCTCAGGTCG
This sequence comes from Neostapfia colusana, assembly GCA_030760725.1. Lineage (NCBI taxonomy): Eukaryota > Viridiplantae > Streptophyta > Magnoliopsida > Poales > Poaceae > Neostapfia > Neostapfia colusana. The sequence continues at coordinate 91,747,060 of JASWHV010000007.1, read as the reverse complement.
GGGTACCACCAACTTAAGATAAGGCAAACTGATATTCCCAAGACAACATTCGTATCTCGGTACGGACTATATGAATACACCGTCATGCCTTTCGGGCTAACTAATGCCCCGGCATACTTCATGTATCTCATGAACAAGGTATTTATGGAATATCTGGACAAATTTGTGGTGGTTTTCGTAGATGACATTCTCGTCTTCTCCAAAGGTGAAGAAGAACATGAGAAACATCTAAGGTTGGTTTTGCAGAAGATGAGAGAACACCAACTATATGCCAAGTTGAGCAAGTGTGAGTTTTGACTGAAGAGAGTTCCCTTCTTAGGACATATAATCTCGGAGGGAGGAATCTCCGTAGATCCCGCCAAGATCGAGGATGTACAGAAGTGGAAGACCCCTGAGAATGTCGGGGAAGTTCGAAGCTTCTTAGGATTGGCTGGGTATTATCGACGGTTTATTGAGGGTTTCTCCAAGATCTCGAGACCCCTCACCAAACTATTGGAGAAGGGAATCACTTTCACATGGTCGCCGCAGTGCGAGACGAGTTTCCTGGAATTGAAGAAAAGATTGACAACAGCCCCAGTGCTAGTTATCCAGATATGCAGAAGAACTTTTCGGTGTACTGCGATGCCTCTGGAAACGGGTTGGGATGTGTTCTCATGCAAGAGGGGCATGTCGTGGCTTACGCGTCCCGGCAGCTCCGGAAACACGAGAAGAACTATCCTACACATGACCTAGAGCTAGCTGCAGTAGTACACGCGTTGAAGATTTGGCGGCATTACTTGATGGGAAAGAGGACAGAGATATATACGGATCATAAGAGTTTAAAGTACATTTTCACACAGCCAGATCTCAACCTCAGACAAAGGAGATGGTTAGAGCTAATCAACGACTTTGATGTAGGCATCAACTATCATCGTGGGAAATCAAATGTCGTGGCAGATGCTTTAAGCCGGAAAGTGCAGGTCAATAGGTTGAGCTTGAAGGACATGCCTGCAGAATTGAAGGACGATGTGATAAGACTCAATCTATGCCTGGTGAACAGTGGTGAGGTCATCGCCATGGAAGTGGATTCCACCTTATAGAAAGACATCCGCAATATTCAAAAGAATGACGAGAAGATACAAGATATTAGAGAACTCATCAAGGAAAATAAAGCCCCTGGGTTCAGAGAGGATGAACAAGGTACGGTGTGGAACGGGAAATGAATCTGTGTGCCTAAAGTAAAGGAGATCCGTGAATTGATTTTGAAGGAGGCTCATGATTCAGACTATTCCATTCATCCTGGGAGTACGAAGATGTACCATGACCTCAAGAGTAGGTATTGGTGGTATGGCATGAAGCGAGATGTCGCGGAACATGTTGCCCTATGTGACACATGTCAGTTGGTCAAAGCAGAACATCAACGACCCGCGGGATTATTGCAACCACTTAAAGTGCCTGAATGGAAATGGGAAGAAATCGGTATGGATTTCATTGTGGGATTACCCAGGACCCAATCAGGATATGATTCGATATGGGTCATCATTGTCAGGCTAACCAAGGTAGCTCATTTCATCCCTGTGAAAGAAAGCTACCGCGGATCCAAATTGGCAGAATTATATATGTCAAGGATCGTGTGTTTCCATGGAGTGCCAAAGAAGATAGTGTCAGATCGAGAGACACAGTTCACCTCAAGGTTCCGGCAGAAGTTGCATGAAACCATGGGAACTCATCTGAATTTTAGTTCTGCCTATCATCCCCAGACTGATGGACAGACGGAAAGAACCAATCATATCCTTGAGGACATGCTGAGAGCGTGTGCACTCAAAAACAATCGGAGTTGGGATAAGAACTTACCGTATGCGGAGTTCTCCTATAACAACAACTATCAGGCTAGCATGAAGATGTCACCATTTGAGACTTTGTATGTGAGGAAGCGCGGAACGCCACTATTTTGGAACCAAACAGGGGAAAGTAAAGTGTTTGGGCCCGAATTACTACAAGAAGCCGAGGCGAAAGTGAGGGAAATTCGCAACAACTTGAGGATAGCATAGACACGACAAAAGAGCTATGCCGATGTACGGAGAAGAGAGCTCGTTTTCAACGTGGGGGACTATGTCTACCTCAAGGTGTCCCCTATTCGAGGACTTTGTCGGTTCAAGGTGAAAGGGAAGTTATCACCTCGATACATCGGACCCTTTCAAGTTTTGGAGAGGAAAGGTGAAGTGGCATATCAATTAGAACTGCCGGCTCGCCTATCGGATGTGCACGATGTCTTCCATGTGTCACAGCTCAAGAAATGTCTGAGGACGCCTGAAGAGATGTTACCCATGAATGAGATCGATGTAGCCGAGGATCTGTCTTATGCCGAGCAACCGGTCAAGGTTTGGAGACAATGGAATGCCTCACAAGAAATAAAAGAATCCGGATGTGCAAGGTGCAGTGGAAGCATCACTCGGAAGAGGAAGCCACATGGGAGCCAGAAGACGAGCTTAAGGCACAGTTTTCGGAATTGTTTTCTTAGAACCACCAATCTCGAGGACGAGATTTCTTTTAAGGGGTGTAGAGCTGTGACACCCCAAAACCTGTTAAGAGGGGAATTTAAAAATTTTTGGACGTATTGCATGTGGTGCTGAAATTCAAATTCAAATTGGAATTCAAATTCAACTCAAAACAAAAAACAAAAAGAAAAAAAAAACAAAACCCCGGCCAGTGGGCCGAAACCCACCAGCCGGCCCACCTCGCCCCCGCGCCAGCCCGCAACCGCGTGCCCCCGTTTTCTTCTCACTGACATGTGGGGCCCGCCATCTTCTTCCTCCTCCCACGCGCTCGGCCGACCGGGACTCCTCTCCCCCCTCGAATCGAAACCACCCCGGATACCCGCGTATCCCAGCTGAATTTTGGTTCTGGACGACTCCAGCTCGATCACAACCGAACGCCGCCCTCCCCCGGCTATATAAACACCGGCATCATCCCGTTTTTCACCCGTGATCGGCTGTTTTTCCTCTCGGTGAGAACCGAAGCTCCAATCACCGTTTTCTCTCGATCCTTGCTCGGGTTCTCTGATCTAACGCGCCGATCGTGTTCCACCGCCTCCGGGGAATCACGCAGGTGCAGAAAACTCGGTGGTTTGCGCTTCAGACACAGCGCCGACGAGCATCGCCGTGAATTCACCTCGGACCTCGTCGCCGACCGCCTCCCAGGACCTCCGAGCTCAAGAAAAAACCCCGAGGTGAGATCCCAGACCTCCCCTCTACCGATCTATGCCGTGAAATCCCAGTTTTAGGAAGAATAGACGAAGATCTGAAGTTTTCCGGCGAGATCGCCGCCTCCCGCCGCCGGGCAGCGCCGCCCGCGCACGGTCAGAGCGACGTGGCCGCTTGTGCGCCGTCTATTTTAAATCGCACGGTAGAATTGAAATCCCCGCGTACCGGTTCGACGTTATAATCTGAGCCGTCTGTTTTAAATCAGACCGTCCACATCAGCCCCGCGTTATAAAGGCCGGGATTCTTACGCGCTACCCCCTGGGGATCTCGGAAAATACGATCTAGCCCCGGAAACTTTTGATCTACCCCTGGAACTTTAGAAATTCATGTAAATTAAACTAAAAATCAGTTTTAGCCACTGGACTTAATAAAAATTAGCAAAACCCCTCTGTTATGCATAGTTAGGCCCTTCGAAATTCTTAAAATAATATAATAGACCCTGTAGTGGGGTGAGTTTACCTTTTTAACCCTACATGATATTAAATTTAGGAATTTGAATATGTGATTAGTATTTAAAATTTAAAAGATGGGACAAACACATTGTAAATTCAAATTTAAACTCTCCCAGCACTTGGAAAACTTTGGAGTGAGTTAAAAATAGATTTTTAGCTGAAATGAGTCTGTCTAATTGATTGTTCACATTTAGTAGTTATAGGGACACATTTTTAGGTTAGAGAATAATTCTGAAAATTGGTAAAATAAATGTAAATTAGTTCACATCAGAGGAGAAGTTCAGAAATATATTATTTAATATGTTAGATCAGAACCTATTCTGTTTAGATGATGCGTCTTACTATTTTCATAATAAAGTTCACAATTAGGTATAAAAAAATCTTAAAATATAGGAAAATAGGTATGCATAATTAGAAAATGATAAATGAAGTCTCCAAATCCAAAGATTTCATTTTAGGATTTGGTAGAAGATCTGAAAACCCATTTGGAGTAGGAAAATACCTTCCATGCATACTTGGTAGCTAAGATGTGTACCAATTGAATATAAGGAATTTGTTCAAATTGGAAATTCATATATAGTGTGCAAACATAAATCTGAATACAAAAGTTAGAAATCATATGCACATGTTTAAAAGTGCATGTAAGCCCAAAATCAGCACACATAGAGAAACTGTAGGATCGAAGAGCACGTGAAAAGCTACCAGAGGGGGGTGAATGGTAGATTAAAACTTTTCGCAGCGAAAACAACAAAAACCCCTCAGCAAAAATCAATCGGTTAAAGAAACCATGTGTGCAAGTGTTTTCAAACGTGTTCAACCGTGACAAATCAAGTAGAGAGGTAGATAATCAAGTCACGGATCTAATGCAACAAGAATCACTTGAAAACACGAAGTAAAACTTGAGCTACGATCAAAACATTAAACGAAGATCAATCTGTTCTACCCGATATAAAACGGATCTGCAACGCTGCAAATAAACTCGTGTATCTCAAAAACTACAGATCCGAAGCTCGTGAAAATTTCACAGATGATAGATAATTGAGTTTTGAAGACAACCCAAAAAGAATCACGTCAATCGGATCTGTAAAACTGGAGTTATGAACGAAACACCGAAGCAACGTCGGTCTGTCCAGAAACTCGGCGAGAAAGACTTGACGAAAAACAAGTCGGACGAAAAAGGCAAAAAAGCTCCTCAAAACTATGAACTTTATTCAATAGAAACACACGAGGAACAGCCCAAAGTTCTCTCCCCATGAGAGCTTTGGCCACCTTGCTTTTATAGCCAGCCCTCAGGCTAAACAATCCAATCTAGGACTCCTACTCCTAATTGGACTCGTATCCTAACTTACCATAACTGTTCAGGACTCTCCTATTCGCAGACTGAAGCAATCGTGAGACTTCCAAACACCTTAGGAACGTCCTAAACATTCCTAAAATAACTCAACTTCGTGCCTAGCACGAAATACTATCATAACCAACTCAAATCTTCCATATTTGAGCCATATCCGACACAGCCTCAGCCTGAGTACGCAATCCAGCCGGTTGGACCTTTCCGACCAATTCTTTACGTCCACTTCTCTTCATCACGCCTTGGAACAATGTTGCCACGTCCATGCACTCCTTGCACACGTGCAAACACCTTCCAACGACGTACACGCAACCTTCATATGCATTGCCCTTGATCCAAACATGCTGCGCGACCTCCCGATCAACTCAACCACAGCTCCTCCTGAACTTGGTTGTTGGAACCTCATCTCCTCCCTGAGACTAGTCCAAGGATCCCGTCACCAGCCATGTCTTGAACTCAAGCAACACCTGCACATGAATAAACAACCAATTCTTCTGAGGACATGTACTCGACTTGACTCACGTTAGTTCGAAAAGCACAACACCTTACATGAGCACGTCACATAAGCATGTTGCAAACCATATCAAATGATAACAGCCATAACCACCGAAATATACCAAAAACTTAGCAAATTAATACTAAGCAAACCTTCACATAAATCAAGTTTGAAACATTACGAGTTAAAAGCAAAAACAAGACGCTGCAGTTCTACGAGTTGAACTTCACGGGAGCTCCCTAAAAACAAGCTCCGTACCTCACAGAAGCTCTCCGGACCTGGTAGGAGCTCTCCGGACCTTGCGTCGGACCTTGCCAACACTTGGCGGACCTAACAAAGAACTTGTCGGACCTTGCCACAGAAGAATGTTTTGGCAATATTAAAAACATTGAATGTTAATGCTAACTTTTATCCTAATTGCCAATGTATTCAGCACACATAGGTCTCACAATCTCCCCCTTGATGAATGCATTGGCAACACCAATTAAAATCCGAACATTGGCTTATGAAAAGTTTTGAAAAGCTTTGAAAACTCATTTCTCCCCCTTTATTAATTTCTCCCCATTTTTTAAAATAACATATGCAAAGTGTAAAAAAAATCTCTCCTTATACATATTTCTCCCCCTTTGACAATGTATTCAGCAAGGTTCAAAAGAGAAATTTTTAAATGTTATGAGCATATTATAACATATACATACAAAACAAAGCTCATCCAAGTCATACTATCAGGTTACTTACACTATTACATCAATGAGATACATAAAGTAGTGTAAGCCATGCTAGAGATCTAATGTATTTTTCAGTTTAAGCAAGTCATGATCTCCCTTACTCAACTATTTCAAAACCTGAAAACATGACAATTGTTGCTGCATTTTTATTATTCATAATCATTTAAGGCACAAAGTTGATCATATGATATTTGCAAGAGATTATATGCCGCATCAGCCTTATTCTAACCAACCAAGCCAAGCCTATGTCATTTGACAATCAGAAGCTTAAGAACATGGTTTTAGTCATACACAATTCCTTCCAAGTTCATATCTTAGTGCAATGATAAGCAATCTAAAAAGAAGAAGTGCGATGCATGCATATTCTCTTGATCTTTTCTCAAATTTTTATTTGAAAACTCAACATGTGTGCTGATCACTTGATTAATTTTTTATGATTAAAAGCACTTGTGAGCACGCAACAAGTTCAAAACAGCAAGAAAGTTCGATCATGACTAGATTTAGTGTAAGTAATTATTCCAATTACTAGTCATGGCAAAAACTACAAAATGTATAACATGAGTAATGTAGTAAGAACTTTCAGCCTGTAAAAGGAATCACAAAGTCATATATGTATGAAATACTATGCTCATATTATTTTAGTTTCAGATTCACACATAGACTTTCAAAGTTTCAAAAACACCCCCTCAATTTAATCCATGAGGATGCATAACCCCTATTTCACTACGAATGAAACAAAAACGAGTGAAATCCAAAGGTTTTGTAAAAATATCAGCCAATTGTTGTTCGGTATCGACATGGTGAAGCACAATGTTTCCTTTTCAAACTTATCATGAAGAAAGTGATACCTAATGTCAATGTGCTTAGTTCTAGAGTGTTTCACGGGGTTTTTAGCAATAACAATTGCACTAGTGTTATCACAAAACAGTGGAACACTATCTAAATCAACCCCATAGTCCTTAAGTGTTTGAACAATCCAAAGAATTTGTGAGCAAGTGCTAGCCGCAGCTACATATTCAGATTCGGCCATGGATTGTGCAACTGAACTTTGATTTCTAGAGGACCAAGCAACAAGTGAATTACCAAGAAAATAACAAGCACCCGAAGTACTTTTCCTATCAATCCTACAACTCCCAAAATCAGCATTAGAAAAAGCTTTCAAAGAAACGGTTGAGGAAGAAGGAAGAAAAATGCCAAATTCTTGAGTTCCATGTAGGTACCTGAGAATCCTTTTGATGGCTTGGCGATGTGAAGCACGTGGAGAAGCTTGAAAACGTGCACAAAGACATACGCTGAATTGTATGTCCGGTCTTGACGTCGTGAGATACAAAAGTGATCCAATCATACTTCTGTATTCTTTTTTATCGACCGGGTCACCATCTTCGTCAAGTTCAAGTGTTGTTGCTGTTCCCATTGGTGTCCGAAGAGGCTTGCATTTGTCCATGTTGAAGCGCTTAAGAAGGTCCTTTGTATACTTAGTTTGATGCACAAAAGTTCCTTCTTTTGTTTGCTTGATTTGCAGCCCCAAAAAGTATGTGAGTTCTCCCATCATACTCATCTCAAATTCTGAACTCATCATAGCTGAAAACTTAGACACGAGATCATGAGAAGCACAACCAAAGATAATATCATCCACATACACTTGAACGAATAATGAGACATTGCCATGCTTAAGTACAAAAAGAGTTTTATCAACCTTGCCCATGGTAAACCCCTTTTCAAGTAAGAATGTTTTTAACCTATCATACCATGCTCTATGGGCTTGTTTTAGACCGTACAAGGCTTTGGACAGTTTGTAAACATGATTAGGAAAATTTGGATTTTCAAAACCCGGTGGCTGCTTAACATAAACCTCCTCCTCTATGTAGTTATTAAGAAAAGCACTTTTAACATCCATTTGATATAACTTGAAACCTTTAGATGCAGCAAATGCTAATAAAATTCTTATAGCTTCTAATCTAGCAACAGGAGCAAATGTTTCATCAAAATCTAGACCTTCAATTTGAGTGAAACCTTGAGCAACCAACCTAGCTTTATTCCTAACCACAACCCCATCCTCACTTTGCTTATTTTTAAATACCCATTTAGTTCCAATTAATGTGTGACTTGAGGTGGAGGTACAAGTTTCCAAACATTATTTCTTTCAAAATTTTCTAACTCTTCTTGCATGGCACTAATCCAAGATTCATTAGTGAGTGCGTGTGATATATCCTTGGGTTCAAAAGAAGAAACAAAAGCAGAATGAGCATGAGAGTTTGGATCGCAAAACCTTGACCGAGTGACTCGTTCATGCAAGCTTCCAATGATTTGTTGTGGAGGATGACTTTTGATTACTCGGAGGGGAGTAGACATTTCACATGCACCTTCTTTTTCATGTTCGGACATTTGATTAGGAGAGCTTGTTGATTGAGGAAGGTCCGAACCAGCAGTAGTGACTGTTGGTGCTGGTTGTGGTGCAAAATCAGCAGCTTGATCGTTATTTACTTCCGAGTTTTCGGGCATCAGCACCACTTCTTCATCTTCTTCAATAAAAATACCCTCCCCCTGCGGATATGGATCCGGACCTGCAATATCGGAGCTAGTACTTGGGCTAGCTTCATCAAAAGAAACCTCGCAAGTCTCCACAATTTTGTTACTGTCAACTATAAGCACACGGTAGCCTCTAGTATGAGATGGATAACCAAGAAACATGCCATCAACAGATCTAGCTTCAAATTTATCAAGATTACCATGTTTCTTAACAAAGCATTTGCAACCAAAAACCCTAAAGTGTGTAACACTAGGCCTATGTCCAAACCGGAGCTCATATGGGGTTTTTCCAAGCTTAGCACGCAAGAAAACACGATTTGAGACATAACAAGCGGTTGCAATTGCATCAGCCCAAAATTTCCTAGGAGTTTGATATTCATCAAGCATAGTCCTAGCCATCTCAACTAAGGTCCTGTTCTTTCTTTCTACGACACCATTTTGTTGTGGTACATAGGGTGAAAAGTATTGATGATCTATTCCATTTTCAGCACAAAAGTGATCAAAGGATTGGTTTTTAAATTCAGTTCCGTTATCACTTCTAATTGCTTTTAATGATCCTGGGTGATCAATAGATAATCTAAGAAATAAAGTTCTAAAATAACTAAAAGCTTCATTCTTAGATGCCATAAAATAAACCCAAGAATATCTGGAATAATCATCAACAATCACAAGCACATACCATTTACCTCCGAAGGATTCAACACGTGCCGGACCTACTGTGTCAAGATGTAAAAGTTGTCCCGGTTCAGATGTCATGGTCATTGTGAGAGGAGCATGTGAACCTGCAACAAACTTAGCATGTCTACAAGAAGAGCACACAATATCATTGTCCTTTTTAATCTTCGGCAGCCCACGTATGCGATCGAGAGCACTAACACGAGTGAGATGATCAAAGCCTATGTGACCAAGTCTACGATGCCAAAAATATAGATCCTTTGTATCATTAGCAACTAGACACAGATGCTTAGAAGTTGGCAAATCAAAATCAGCTATAAAAACTCTTCGAAACCTAGACATGTTAAACAAAAGCTCACCTTTTGAATCTACAACCTTGCAGCAATTTTTAGCAAAGCTAACCTCTAGATTTTCATCTAGCAATTGTGAAACCGAAAGCAAGTTGTATTTCAAATTTTTAACAAGTGCCACATCTTTAAAAGTGTAGAGATTGTTTACTCTAACCGAACCTTTAGCAATTACGGGAGTAGAAGAGTTATCGGCGAAAGTAACATTTTCTACACGTGACACAAAAGAGAGAGAGGAGAACCATTCTTTGTTACCGGTCATGTGGCGTGAGCAACCTGAATCCACAATCCAAATGTTCTCCTTCCTCAAACGTGAAACCTACACAGCAGCACAATACGTCGATGACTCAATACTGGGGTTAGTTAAAAGACTTTTAGGAATCCAGTACTGAGTCACACGACGTCCAGCAGGAATAACACGCGAAAGCTGAGAAGGTACAGCAGGTTTATGAGCCAAACATCGAAAATTTTTGTTCCCAACTACTGACTTAGAAGATGTGTTATATGTAGCACAAAAAACAGTAGGTCCGGGAGCAAGTTTTTGACTCATTACAGCAGGTTGCAAGCTCCGAACATTCAGTCTAGCAGATTTTGCTTGGTTGTTATGTGATCTAGCAAGTATTCTTTGTTTCTTATCGTGTTTAGCTAGTCTATAACAAAAATCCATGACATGACCATCTCTACCACAGTAGGTACAATGAAACATAACCTTATTATCATGTCTAGATGAGCAAGCAACACATTTATTAGAACCCAAATGGGACAGTACTCCTGCAGATTTGAAAATCACCTCTTTTTGTCTAGGAGCTGTTTGAATCAAACCGCTTCCTAGTGACTTTACAACTTCAGGTGGGTGTGCCTTAGCATGAGCATGAGAATTAAACCTAAACCAGTTTTATCATTACAAGACTTGGAAGAATTCAGCAGCAAGTTTAGGTTCTTATTTGCATTAGAAAACCGATCTAGTGTCCTATGCATGTCATCAAGTTTATTGGACAGATCAAAGCAGTTTTCACATGAAGTTTTTCCTTTTAGTTTGCAATTTGAACAATATTTAACTTCATGCACATGTAAAGCATTGTTCAAAATAGAAATCTCATTCATAGCATCATTTAGTTTCTTATTCAGATCATCACATGAAGAACAATGCAAATCAATTGTAGAACAACAAGCATCTTTCAAATTTTTATCATTAAGTGCATCAAGCTCTTTGTTCTTTTCAATTTCAAGTTCAAGTTTATCAAGTGTAGATGCGTGTGCACTTCTTAAAGAGGATAATTGTTCATAAATCAAATCACATGAGGTACAAGAATCATCACTATGAATCAAAGTTTTTAAACGATTAATTTCAGATTCTAGTGATTCAATTTTAACAGCATTGTTCCTAAGTTTTTTATCTTTTTTCTTTAATATAACAGTGGCACGAGAAATAGCATCACACATTTCTTCGCAAGTGGGACATACCTCTTCATCGTCGCTGTTGTGTTCTGCCTCCTCGGAGCTTGAACTTGACTTGCTCGCCATGCAGCACATATTTGCCATAGCTTCTTCATCTTCATCACTACCGGTGTCCACATCACTTGAGCCGAAATCTTGAAGTGCAGAGATCATACTATGCACTATGTTGCGCATTGATAAATCTTTCTTCTTCTTATTCTTTGCAAACGATTTCTTCGGCCTTGTTTGCTTTTCTTCACGTGAAGTCGGACCTGAAAGGTTAGGGCACTCCGTACGAAAATGTCCTGTCTTACCACATTCAAAACATCGTTGAGGTCCGGAGCTTCCTCTCCTTCTAGTTCTCACATTTTGCAATGCTTTTGAGAACCGAGTAGAGATGAGTGCAAGCTCCTCCTCTGGAAACTCTTCAATCTGTTCAAGGGTTAGAGAGGACAGCAAAGAGAGTGCACCACTAGATGATGATTGACTAGAACTAGACATGTCACGTTGTGAAACAAATGCAATAGACTTGTTGGGGTTTTTACGTGAGATGATGTCAATTTCATGAGTTTTCAATTTAGAATAAAGCACGTCTAAAGTAAGAGAACTCAAGACAGTAGATTCACAAATAGATGTAACTTTCATCTCCCAAATTGGCATATCTAATGCTCCTAACAATTGTCTAGAATTTTCAGCATCTGAAAAGTTAACATTGACACTACGGAAGTTGCTGAGAATTTTATTAAAGCGAGCAAAAAGGTCATCAATTGACTCACTGGGTTGCATCTCAAAACGCATGTATTATTTCTTGAACATATCTTGCCTTACCTCCTTGATCGTATTGGATCCTTCATGGTAGTTACAAAGAGCTTTCCAAACATCATATGCAGATCGGAGGTGTGCAATACGGTCGAAATCGCTTCGAGTCAATCCTTGGATGATCAAGTTGCGAGCCTCGTTGTTGTTGTCAACATCTCTCATGTTCGCAGCCGTAACTTGATCGTTGGGTGGTACATCGAAGTTCCGGTAGACCTTTTCCCATATGGCGAAGCCTTGCGCCTGTATGTAGGCCTTCATCCGCGCCTTCCAAACCAGAAAATCGATGCCATTGAACACACAAGGTTTTGCGGAGTACTTCTCCATGATGGTTAGTCAAAACACGTGCAAATCACAAACATTAGAGCACCTTGGCTCTGGTACCAATTGTAGGATCAAAGAGCACGTGAAAAGCTACCAGAGGGGGGTGAATGGTAGATTAAAACTTTTCGCAGCGGAAACAACAAAAACCCCTCAGCAAAAATCAATCGGTTAAAGAAACCGTGTGTGCAAGTGTTTTCAAACGTGTTCAACCGTGACAAATCAAGTGGAGAGGTAGAGAATCAAGTCACAGATCTCATGCAACAAGAATCACTTGAAAACACGAAGTAAAACTTGAGATACAATCAAAACATTAAACGAAGATCAATCTGTTCTACCCGATATAAAACAGATCTGCAACGCTGCAAAGAAACTCGTGTATCTCAAAAACTACAGATCCGAAGCTCGTGAAAATTTCACAGATGATAGATAATTGAGGTGTGAAGACAACCCAAAAAGAATCACGTCAATCAGATCTGTAAAACTCGAATTATGAACGAAACACCGAAGCAACGTCGGTCTGTCCAGAAACTCGGCGAGAAAGACTTGACGAAAAACAAGTCGGACGAACAAGGCACAAAAGCTCCTCGAAACTATGAACTTTATTCAATAGAAACACACGAGGAACAGCCCAAAGTTCTCTCCCCATGAGAGCTCTGGCCTTCCTTGCTTTTATAGCCAGCCCTCAGGCTAAACAATCCAATCTAGGACTCCTACTCCTAATTGGACTCGTATCCTAACTTACCATAGCTGCTCAGGACTGTCCTATTCGCAGATAGAAGCAATCGTGAGACTTTCAAACACCTTAGGAACGTCCTAAACATTCCTAAAACAACTCAACTTCGTGCCTAGCATGAAATCCTATCATAACCAACTCAAATCTTCCATATTTGAGCCATATCCGACTCAGCCTCAGCCTGAGTACGCAATCCAGCCGGTTGGACCTTTCCGACCAATTCTTTACGTCCACTTCTCTTCATCACGCCTTGGAACAATGTTGCCACGTCCATGCACTCCTTGCACATGTGCAAACACCTTCCAACGACGTACACGCAACCTTCATATGCACTGCCCTTGATCCAAACATGCTGCGCGACCTCCCGATCAACTCAACCACAGCTCCTCCCGAACTTGGTTGTTGGAACCTCATCTCCTCCCTGAGACTAGTCCAAGGATCCCGTCACCAGCCATGTCTTGAACTCAAGCAACACCTGCACATGAATAAACAACCAATTCTTCCGAGCACAAGTCCTCGACTTGACTCACGTTAGTTCGAAAACCACAACACCTTACATGAGCACGTCACATACGCATGTTGCAAACCATATCAAATGATAACAGCCATAACCACCAAAACACACCAAAAACTTAGCAAATTAATACTAAGCAAACCTTCCCATAAAGAAAGTTTGAAACATTGCGAGTTAAAAGCAAAAACAAGACGCTGCAGTTCTACGAGTTGAACTTCACGGGAGCTCCCTAAAAACAAGCTCCGGACCTCACAGAAGCTCTCCGGACCTTGCAGGAGCTCTCCGGACCTTGCGTCAGACCTTGCCAACACTTGGCGGAGCTAACAAAGAACTTGTCGGACCTTGCCACAGAAGAATGTTTTGGCAATATTCAAAACTTTGAATGTTAATGCTAACTTTTATCCTAATTGCCAATGTATTCAGCACACATAGGTCTCACAGAAACCACAACACATAGAAATGTGAATGACTTTCCTAGATGTGAATGTGTGGTTTGTATGAAGTGAATGTGTGAACTATGTCTTATGGATTGTTGTTTTCTTTTGATATGTGTGTTGGCATGAATAGAACCTGCCCCAGAGCAAGTTCTTCCCTTCCAAGATCAAGACTTTCCATTCCAAGAGCAGCAGGAAGAAGGCAAGTGTCCTTGACCACTTTGATCATATTACTAGGATGTCTAGATAGAATTATTTGCATTGTCAATTGAAACATGAAACCCATGCTAGGAAGTTTCCATAGAATTGCATTATCTTGTTTCCTTGTAGCTTGGGTTGGGTTTTATTTTATCATGTCATTTATTATCATGCTTATGCTTAGCCATGCTTAGAATGGGAAAATTGGGATATGAGATCATCAATTTATTTACCTTACTCTTGAATGAGATATTATGAGTTATGTAGAGGTAGGGATCAAGGCAAGTTGGATGATTTGGTTGGTCCTGGGTGCACGAGACTCGGGTTTGTGTTTACTACTTAACTGGATCCTAAGGACCGGTCCATGGAGCATGTAACCTGGCTTTACCGTGCCAACCACATGCTGAGATGGGGCAGATTGGCCAATTAATTAGGTGTATCCCCGGCGTAGTATGGGTGTGTTGGATGGTGCGGGGAATAGGTGTCAGCTGGACTAACATATGAACCGCAAGGCTCAAGAGGGGGCCATTGCAGCGGGGTTGGAGCCTCTTGTATGCTGTTAGGAGTGAAACCTCAGTGGGCCCATGCTCGTCGGGAATCCCTTTGTAAAGGCTTCGTAGTGATCTCCTGGCTACACACCTGGGAAGTGTGAATGTGGTTCGTAGCCACTGGCATAATGGAGGTTCTTTTAGTCCACCAGACAACGGGGGATGAAATCACTACATATGGGTACAGTGGTGCAAACTCTGCAGAGTCAAAACTGTCATGACAGCCGTGCTCACGGTCAAGAGCGGCTTGGACTTATTCATGATTAGAGTATGATGGCTTTGGAAGTTGAGGATGTTAAGCGGGGAGCTTAACATTGGAAATGATGTTATGGTTATTTGATTATGATGATGGGATGGGAGATTGGGACCATTTCACCTGTGTAGTAATGTAGGTGCTTAATAAGCTAAGGTGATAGGCAATAATTGCGTAGTGCTTCAACCATGAGTTCAACCTCTCCTTGATGTAGCCATGCATGACATAACTTTCCCACACTTGCTGAGTACCATCGGTACTCAACCTTGCATATTTGTTGGTTTATATTGCTGCTCAGGTCAAGAGAATGATGTGGTGTTTAATGATCAAGACTTTGGACCCGAAGAAGGTTTCTAGGTTCATGGACTCCACCGGGCAACGCCTGTGACGGAGCCCACAAGAATAATATTCCGCTGCTAGTTTATTTATATGTTATGAACTTATTATTGTCCATCGAGACGTATGCTTTGTAAGACATATTTATATTCGACACCTGGCTTGTAATAAATGATGCTTCACTATTTGTCATCAGATGTATGAGAAAATGATCCTGGCATACATGTGATATTCATCGGTTGTTCTTCGGAGAAACCGGGTGTGACATAAAGCCAGGTTACATGCTCCATGAACCGGTCCTTAGGATCCAGGCAAGTACTAAACACAAACCCGAGTCTCGTGCACCCAGCACCAACCAAATCATCCAACTTGCCTTGATCCCTACCTCTACATAACTCATAATATCTCATTCAAGAGTAAGGTAAATAAATTGATGATATCATATCCCACTTATCCCATTCTAAGCATGGCTAAGCATAAGCATATAAATAAATGACATGGTAAATCGCAACCCATGTTACAAGGAAACGAGACAATGCAATTCTAGGAAAACTTCCTAGCATGGGTTTCATATTTCAATTGACAATGCAAATAATTCTATCTACACATCCTAGTATAGGATCAAAGTGGTCAAGGACACTTGCCTTATTCCTGCTACTCTGGGAATGGAAAGTCTTGATCTTGGAAGGGGAGAACTTGCTCTGGGGCAGGTTCTATTCATGTCAATACACATACCAAAAGAAAACAACAATCCATAAGACATAGTTCACACTTTCACTTCATACAAACCACACATACATACCTATGAAAGTCATTCACATTTCTAAGTGTTGTGGTTACTCTACATGTGTTGATTTTTGGCCTACATTCACCTTTAAACATATGTATATTATTTCTAACTTTTATGTTCAGATTTCTATTTGCACACTATATATGAAGTTCCAATTTGAACAAATTCTTTATATTTAATTATTACACTTCTTAGCCACAAAGTTTGTATAAAAGGTATTTTCCTACTCCAAATAGGTTTTCAGATCTTCTACCAAATCCTAAACTGAACTTTTTGGATTTGGAGACTTCATTTATCATTTTCTAATTATGCATACCTATTTTCCTATATTTTTCAGATTTATCTTCTATGCCTAAAAGTGAGTTTTAATATTAAATAGTAGGACATATCATCTAAACAGAATAGGTTCTGATCTAAAATATTAAATAATATATTTTTGAACTTCTCCTCTGATGTGAGCTAATTTAAATTTATTTTATCAGTTTTCAGAATTATTTCCTAGCCTAAAAATGTGTTTCTAGAACTAATAAATATGAACAACAATTATACAGATTCATTTCAACCAAAAATCTATTTTTAACTCATTCTAATGTTTTCCAAGTGCTAGGAGAGTTTTAAATGTGAATTTGTACATGTGTTTGCCTTACCTTTTAAATTTAAATCCTAGTCACATATTCAAATTTCTGAATTTAATATCATATAAGGTCAAAAAGGTAAATCCACACTACTGCAGGGTCTAATTAATTATTTCATAAATTTCCAGGGGTCTAACTACACATAACAGAGGGGTTTTGCTAATTTTTATTAAGTCCAGGGGCTAAAACAGATTTTTAAATGAATTTACACAAATTTCTGAAGTTCTAGGGGCTAGATCAGAAGTTTCCGGGGGCTAGCTCGTGTTTTCCAAAATCCCCAGGGGGTAGCGCGTAAGAATCCCGGCCTTTATAAAGCGGGGCTAACGTGGACCGTCCGATTTAAAACAGACGGCTCAGATTAGATCGCCGAACCGGTACGCGCGGGTTTTGATTCTACCGTGCGATTTAAAATAGACGGCCCTCAAGGGGCCACGTCGCCCTGGCCGGAGCCAGCCCGCGCTGGCCGGCGGCACGCGGCGGCATGGGGCGGCGATCTCGCTGGAGATCTTCGGGTTTTCGTCTATACTTCCTAAAACATGGATTTCATGGCATAGAACGGTAGACGGGAGATCGGGGATCTCACCTCCGGGTTTTTCTTGAGCTCGGAGGCCCTAGAAGGTGGTCGGCGGCGAGGTCCGAGATGAAATAGCGGCGGAGCTCGCCGGAGCTGCGTCTAGGGTGCAAAACACCGGGTTTTCTTCACCTGCGTGACTCCCCGGAGGCGGTGGAACATGATCAGCGCGTTAGATCAGGAAATCCGAGCTAGGATCGAAG
Organism: Neostapfia colusana; assembly: GCA_030760725.1. Classification (NCBI taxonomy): domain Eukaryota; kingdom Viridiplantae; phylum Streptophyta; class Magnoliopsida; order Poales; family Poaceae; genus Neostapfia; species Neostapfia colusana. The sequence continues at coordinate 91,729,451 of JASWHV010000007.1, read as the reverse complement.
GAAAACGGCGGGAGAAGCTTTGGTTCTCACCGGGAGGAAAAACAGCTGATCGTGGGGGAAAACAGGGTGATGTCGACGTTTATATAGGCTAGGGGGGGGGCGGTCTGTTTGGATCGAATTGGAGTCGTCCGGGACCGGGAGTCGGGATGGGGACGCGGTTTCCGGAGTTGGTTGCGATCGGGCGCGGGGGGGGGGGGGGGGGGGGAATCTGGTCGCTTGGCGCGAGCGGGAGGTAGGAGATGACACATGGGCCCCACGTGTCAGTGAGAGGAAGAGAGGGCGCGGGGTTTTGGGCTGGCGCGGGGGAATAGTGGGCCGGCTGGTGGGTTTCGGCCCACTGGCCGGTGGGGTTTTTCTTTTTTTTTTTCTTTTTCAATTTCTTTTACGTTTTGATTTGAATTTGAATTCCAATTTGAATTTGAATTTTTGCACCACATGCAATACGTCCAAAATTTTTTAAATTCCCCTCTTTAGCAGATTTTGGGGTGTTACATTCTCCCACCCACGGGCCCCCTCTTGTGCCATGCAGTTCCCAGGGCAGTCCTCACTCGACTCCCGTTCCCCGCGCCTTCCATAGTCCATAACACTCTAGCAACTTACCTTATTACTCAGCTAAGCCGCACCCATACTTGGCCTTGTGGTGGCACTGTTATCCTGGCATGTGCATGCATGAACCGGTCCTTAGATCTATGGCAAGTAGACCACTATCTCATGCTACCTCATTCACAAACCCAAGCTTGCCTAGATCTCCCTCCGATCCATATTCCTCAACATTATCAGTTTCTCATTATCATTACGAGTGCAGTTAGCTAGACACATCTATCTCGCTTCCCAATCCCACGGACTCAGTGAAGCATAAAGCAAAAAACCATACTCGACTCGTAACTTTCCCTGGCAACAAGGGTGGTTTAATCAAAACTAGTAAACTCCTATAAAAGGGTTTCCCATTATGATTGACTCAGCCCACACACCTTTCCGCAAAACAAAACGGTCTTACCCAAAACATAGGATCAATATGGTCAAGGAGCACTTGCCTTGTTCTTGCGGTTCCAGGGGTTCTTGGATCTCAAAACCTCGTTGCTGCAGCTCATCGTAGACATCTCCCTGGGCTTGTCCTGCTAGGTCGGATCACGTGCATACAAGATTCACAGCAATCAATATCATGCACAAACCTTAATCTAGATGCGATGATGCATATGCATGTTATCCTATGATTAGTTTTATTAGATTAGTTTGTAGGTGTTCTTGCATGGCTTGCATGGATAGAGGTGTTCGGATCAAAGGTGGACGTGGCGATGATCTTGTCTTTAGATCAACCTGATTATCAAGTAATCTATCCACGAGAAGGCTTCTGTTCGGAAGGAATCAAAGAACAGATGCAAAGAGAATACAACGATGTCGTAAGGTGGTGTCGGAGTCCTACCTTATGTTCTTCTTGGTTTTCGAGGTCCTCCTCAGACCGCTCGGCTCTCCTCCGGCGATCTCTCTTGCTGTGCTTCGGCTATGGTTTACTCGGTGAGTTAGGGATAGGGTTCTAAGTCGTCTGATCAGGAGTTGGAAAAGAAGTTTGTGGTTTCGGCCAGGGGTTCAGGGTTCTATTTATAACCGGGAAGAGAAGAGTCCTAATCTGATTGTATCCCGAGTATGAGTCCTATTCAGATCATCGTTGGATCCTAACATCTTATCTTTGTGGAATTCAAGTCGGTTTCCTTTACGCACCAGTATTCTTACGCGTAAAAACCGCTCCAGAACTCGTTACCTCAGCGGTGATGAGCTCCGGAAGCTCCACGTGTCCTCCGGGGCCTGGTATCTCCTTCTCCGCAGAGACGAGCTCCGGTTGCGCCGCGTGTCAAGTGAGCAAGACTTCCCTCTTCTTCGGAGGTGAGCTCCGCGTGCGCAATGTATTAGTGCCGGTGTTTCCTCTCTTATTTCCTCAGAGACGAGCTCCAAGATTGACACGTGTCTAGCAGCGACGGACCTCCCGGAGATAAGCTTTGGTGGCGACACGTGTTCAATAGGACCGGACCTCCCGGAGATGATCTCCGAGATCGACACGTACCCCGTGTGATTGGCCCTCTAATTTCCGTGGCGACTATCTCCGAAGGTGACATGTGTCCTACGAAAAATGCCTTTGCTTCTTCCACAAAGTCTAGCTCTATGGGCGACACGTGTCCCACAGGTTCGGACCTCTCTCCAATTGCGGAGATGAGCCCTGAGCCTGCCACGTAGCCAGTTTAACAGCGGACCTCTCCCCACTTCGTAGGGATGAGCTCCGGACACGCCACGTGGCCAGCGGCCACAGAAGTTTTCTTCGGCGCTCTTTATGTGAACTGGACTCGGCTTTTACTGGCTATCCTTTTGATAACTTTCTCTGTTCCTATTTTTCCCAAAATGTTTTTCTCTTCATAAAATGTGAATATATGTTGACACCAGAGATGAGGGTGTCACACAAAATTCTCCCTTAATTTAAGCCATGAGGATGCATAACCCCTATTTCACTATGAATGTAACAAAAACGAGTGAAACCCAAAGGTTTTGTAAAAATGTCAGCCAATTGTTGTTCGGTATCTACATGGTGAAGCACAATGTTCCCTTTTTTGACATTATCACGGAGAAAGTGATACCGAATGCCAATGTGCTTAGTTCTCGAATGTTGCACGGGGTTCTTAGCAATGCAAATGGCACTAGTGTTATCACAAAATAGTGGAACACTATCTAGATCAACCCCATAGTCCTTAAGTATTTGAACAATACAAAGAATTTGTGAGCAAGCACTAGCAGCCGCTACATATTCAGATTCGGCTGTGGATTGTGCAACTGAACTTTGTTTTCAAGAGGACCAGGCAGCAAGTGAATTACCAAGAAAATGACAAGCACCAGAAGTACTTTTCCTATCAATCCTACAACCCCCAAAATCAGCATCGGAAAAAGCTTTCAAAGTATCGGTTGAGGAAGAAGGAAGAAAAATGCCAAATTCTTGAGTTCCATGTAAGTACCTGAGAATCCTTTTGACGGCTTGACGATGTGAAGCACGTGGGGAGGCTTGAAACCGTGCACAAAGAAATACGCTGAATTGTATGTCTGGTCTTGATGCCGTGAGATACAAAAGTGATCCGATCATGCTTCTATATTCTTTTTGATCAACGGGATCACAATCTTTATCAAGTTCAAGTGTTGTTGCTGTTCCCATTGGTTTCCGAAGAGGCTTGCTTTTATCCATGTTGAAGCGCCTTAGGAGATCTTCTGTATACTTTGTTTGATGCACAAAGGTACCCTCCTTGGTTTGCTTGATTTGCAGCCCCAAAAAGTACGTGAGTTCTCCCATCATACTCATCTCAAATTCTGAACTCATCATAGCTGAAAACTTGGACACAAGATCATGAGAAGCACAACCAAAGACAATATCAACCACATACACTTGAACAAATAATGAGTCATTGCCATGCTTAAGCACAAAAAGAGTTTTATCAACCTTGCCCATGGTAAACCCCTTTTCAAGTAAGAATGTTTTAACCTATCATACCATTCTCTAGGGGCTTGTTTGAGACCGTACAAGGCTTTGGACAGTTTGTAAACATGATTAGGAAAATTTGGATTTTCAAAACCAGGTGCTTGTTTGACATAAACCTCCTCATCTATGTAGCCATTAAAAAAGCACTTTTAACATCCATTTGATATAGCTTAAAACCTTTAGATGCAGAAAAAAGCTAACAAAATTCTTATGGCTTCTAATCTAGCAACAGGAGCAAAAGTTTCATCAAAATCTAGACCTTCAACTTGTGTGAAACCTTGAGCAACCAACCTAGTCTTATTCCTAACCACAACCCCATCCTCACTTTGTTTATTTTTAAACACCCATTTAGTTCCAATTAAAGTGTGACATTGAGGTGGAGGTACAAGTTTCCAAACATTATTTCTTTCAAAATTTTCTAACTCTTCTTGCATGGCAATAATCTGAGATTCATTAGTGAGTGCATGTGATATATATTTGGGTTAAAAAGAAGCAACAAAAGAAGAATGAGCATGAGAATTGGTGTCGAAAAATCTGGATCTTGTAACTCGTTCATGCAAGCTTCCAATAATTTGTTGTGGAGGATAACTTTTGAGAAACCGAAGGGGAGTGGACACTTCACAAGCTTCTTCTTCATTATGTTCATCATGAATAGATGAGCTTGTGACGTGAGGAGGATCTGGACCAGCAATGGTGGTCGTCAGTGCTGGCTGTGAATCAAGATCAGGAGCTGGAACAATGTCATTAGCTGCTGAACTTTCGGGCAGCAGCACCACTTCTACTTCTTCTTCAGCGAAAATGCTCTCCCCCTGCGGATATGGATCCGGACCTGCAATATTTGAACTAGTACCTGGGCTAGCTTAATCAAAAGAAACCTCACAAGTCTCCACAATTTTGTTAGTATCAAGTAAAAGCACACGGTAGCCTCTAGTATGAGATGGATAACCAAGAAACATGCCATCAACAGATCTAGCTTCAAATTTATCAAGATTATCATGTTTCTTAACAAAGCATTTGCAACCAAAGACCCTAAAGTGTGTGACACTAGGCCTATGTTCAAACCTGAGCTCATATGGCGTTTTACCTAGCTTAGCACGCAAGAAAACACGATTTGAGACATAACAAGCGGTTGCAATTGCATCAGCCCAACATTTCCTAGGAGTTTGATATTCATCAAGAATAGTCCTAGCCATCTCAACTAAGGTTCTGTTCTTTTTCTCTACAACACCGTTTTGTTGAGGTACATATGGTGAAGAAAATTGATGATCTATTGCACTTTCAGCACGAAAGTGATCAAACGATTGATTTTTAAATTCGGTTCCATTATCACTTCTAATTGCTCTTAAAGATCCTGGGTGATCAATTGATAATCTAAGAAATAAAGTTCTAAAGTGACTAAAAGCTTCATTCTTAGATGCCATAAAGTAAACCCAAGAGTATCCATAATAGTCATCAACAATCACAAGAACATACCATTTACCTCCGAAAGATTGAACACGTGAAGGTCCTATGGTGTCAAGGTATAAAAGTTTACCCGGTTCAGTAGTTATGGTCAGTGTGAGAGGAGCATGTGAACCTGCAACCATCTTAGCATGTCTACAAGAAGAGCACACAATTTCTTTGTCCCCTTTAAGCTTAGGCAGCCCACGTATGCGATCAAGAGCACTAACACGCGTGAGATGATCAAAGCCTACGTGACCAAGTCTACGATGCCAAAAATATAAATCTTTGGAATCATTTACAACTAGACATCTATGATTAGAGGAAGACATATCAAAATCAGCTTTAAAAACTGCTTCAAACCGAGACATATTAAAAATAAGCTCACTATTTGAACCTACAACTTTGCAGCAGTTTTTATTGAAAATAATATCCAGATTTTCATTTAGCAATTGTGAAACAGAAAGCAAGTTGTATTTCAAATTTTTGACAAGTTCCACATCCTTCAAAGTGTAGTGATCATTTACTCTAACCAAACCCTTAGCAATTATAGGAGTTGAAGAATTATCGACAAAAGTAACATTCTCTACACGTGACAGAAAAGAGAGAGAGGAGAACCATTCTTTGTTACTGGTCATGTGGCGTGAGCAACCTGAATCCACAATCCAAATGTTCTCCTTCCTCAAGCGTGTAACCTACATAGAAGCACAATACGTCGATGACTCAATACTGGGGTTAGTTAAAAGACATTTAGGAATCCAGTACTGAGTCACACCACGTCCAGCAGGAATAACATGCGAAAGCTGAGATAAAACAGCAGTTTATGAGTCAAAGTTTGAGATTTTTTGTTCATAACTACTGACATATGAGGTGTTACATGTGTAGCACGAAAATCAGTAACTCCGGAGGCAAAAACAGAAGGTCCGGAGGCAAAAACTGAAGCTCCGGAGGCAAAAACTGAAGCTCAGGAGGTAAACTTTGAATATTTCTGACTCATAACAGCAGGTTGCATGTTCCTGACATTTGGTTTAGTATGTGCAGCAAATTTTGCATGAGAGTTATAAGATCTAGCTTGCATTCTTTCCTTTTTATGTTGTTTAGCTAGTCTATAACAAAAATATATGACATGACCATCTCTACCACAATAAGTACAATGAAATTTAACTTTGTGTTCATGTCTAGATGAGCATGCAGTATGCTTATTTGAACCCGAATGTGAAAACACTCCTACAGATTTAAAAACCACTTCTTTTTGTTTTGGAACTGTTTGAATCAAACCACTTCCTAATGATTTTACAATTTTAGGTGGATGTTCCTTAGCATGAGCATGTGAATCAAAACCTAAACCAGTTTTATCATTGCAAGACTTGGAAGAATTCAGCAGCAAGTTTAGGTTCTTATTCCCATTAGAAAACCGATCTAATGTCCTATGCATGTTATCAAGTTTATTTGATAGATCAAGACAATTTTCACATGAAGTTTTTCCTTTTAATTTGCAATTGGAACAATATTTAACTTCATGAGAACGTAAAGCATTGTTCAATATAGAAATTTCTTTCATAGCATCTTGTAGTTTCTTATCAAGATCATCGCAAGTAGAACAATGCAAATCAATTGTAGAACAACAAGCATCTTTCAAGTTTTTATCATTAAGTGCAGCAAGCTTTTTGTTCTTTTCGATTTCAAGTTCAAGTTTATCAAGTGTGGAGGTGTGTGCACTTCTTAGAGAGGACAAATGTTCATATATTACATCACATGAGGAACAAGAATCATCACTAGGAATCAAGGATTTTAAACGATTAATTTCAGATTCTAGTGACTCAATTTTAACAGCATTGTCTCTAATCTTTTTGTCCTTTTTATTAACAATATAGTGGCATGAGAAATAGCATCACACATTTCTTCGCAAGTAGGACATACCTCTTCGTCGTCATTGTTGTGTTCTGCATCCTCCATACTTGATTTTGATTTGCCCGCCATGAAGTAAAATGTCACACCCGAATTCTCCAAAGAGCAACTGAGTGGATATCACATGTATGCAAAGATCATTTTCTCATACATGTGATGACAAATAGTGAAGCATCATTTATTACAAGCCAAGTGTTCAAATATAAATAAGTCTTACATAGCATACGTCTCGATGGACGATAATATGTTCATAACATGTAAATAAAGCAGCAGCGGAATATAAATCTTGTGGGCTCTGTCACAGGCGTTGCCCATGGGACTCCGTGAACCTAGAATCCTTCTTCAGGACTAAAGTCTTGGTCATTGAACACCACATCATCCCCTTGACCTGAGCAGCAATTTAAACCAACAGAAAAGCAAGTTTGAGTACCGTTGGTACTCAGCAAGTGTGGGAAAGTAATGTCATGCATGGCTAGAGCAAGGAGAGGTTGAACTCATGGTTAAAGCACTACGCAATTAATATCTATCACCTTAACTTATTAAGCACCTACATTACTACACAGGTGAGATGGTCCCAATCCCTCAACCCATCATCAATATCAAGTAACCATAATCTCATCTCCAATGTTAAGCTTCCCGCTTAACATCCTCAACTTACCAATTCATCATCCTCTAATCATGAATAAGTCCAAGCCGCTCCTAACCGTGAGCACGGATGTCATGACAGTTTTGACTCTACAGAGTTTGCACCACTGTACCCACATGTAGTGATTTCATCCCCCGTTGCCGGGTGGACTAAAAGAACATCCATTATTCCAGTGGCCGCGAACCACGTTCACACTTCCCAGGTGTGTAGCCAGGAGATCACTACGAGGCCTTTACAAAGGGATTCCCGACGAGCATGGGCCCACTGAGGTTTCACCCCTAACAACATACAAGAGGCTCCAACCCCGCTGCAGTGGCCCCCTCTTGAGCCTTGCGGTTCATATGGTAGTCCAGCTGACACCTATTCCCCGCACCATCCAAAACACCCATACTACACCGGGGATAGACCTAATTAATTGGCCAAGCTGCCCCATCTCAGCATGTGCACGGTAAAGTCAGGTTACATGCTCCATGAACCGGTCCTTAGGATCCAGGCAAGCACTAAACACAAACCCGAGTGTCGTGCACACAGCACCAACCAAATCCTCCAACTTGCCTCGATCCCTACCTCTACATAACTCATAATATCTCATTCAAGGGTAAGGTAAACAAGTTGACGATCTCACGTCACACCCGGTTTTTCCAAAGAACAACCAAGTGAATATCACATGTATGCCAGGATCATTTTCTCATACATGTGATGACAAATAGTGAAGCATCATTTATTACAAGCCAGGTGTCGAATGTAAATAAGTCTTACATAGCAAATGTCTTGACGGACAATAATAAGTTCATCACAAGTAAATAAACTAGCAGCGTAATGTTATTCTTGAGGGCTCCGTCACAGGCGTTGCCCGGGGGACTCCATGAACCTAGAAACCTTCTTCGGGTCCAAAGTCTTGATCATTATACACCACCTCATTATCTTGACCTGAGCAGCAATACAAACCAACAAACATGCAAGGTTGAGTACCAATGGTACTCAGCAAGTGCGGGAAAATTTTTGTCATGCATGGCTAGAACAAGGAGAGGTTGAACTCATGGTTAAAGCACTATGCAATTAATACCTATCACCTTAGCTTATTAAGCACCTACATTACTACATAGATGAAATGATCCCAATCTCCCATCCCATCATCATAATCAAATAACCATAACATCATTTCCAATGTTCAGCTCCCCGCTTAACATCCACAACTTCCAAAGCCACCATCCTCTAATCATGAATAAGTCCAAGCCGCTCTTGATCGTGAGCACGGCTGTCATGACAGTTTTGACTCTGCAGAGTTTGCACCACTGTACCCACATGTAGTGATTTCATCCCCCGTTGCCGGGTGGACTAACGAACCTCCATTATGCCAGTGGCTACGAACCACATTCACACTTCCCAGGTGTGTAGCCAGGAGATCACTACGAAGCCTTTACAAAGGGATTCCCGACGAGCGTGGGCCCACTGAGGTTTCACCCCTAACAGCATACAAGAGGCTCCAACCCCGCTGCAGTGGCCCCCTCTTGAGCCTTGCGGTTCATATGGTAGTCCAGCTGACACCTATTCACGGTACCATCCAACACACCCATACTACGCCGGGGATACACCTAATTAATTGGCCAAGCTGCCCCATCTCAGCATGTGGTTGGCACGGTAAAGCCAGGTTACATGCTCCATGAACCGGTCCTTAGGATCTAGGCAAGTACTAAACACAAACCCAAGTCTCGTGCACCCAGCACCAACCAAAACATACAACTTGCCTTGATCCCTACCTCTACATAACTCACAATATCTCATTCAAGAGTATGGTAAAATAAACTGATGATCTCATATCCCAAATATCCCATCCTAAGCATGGCTAAGCATAAGCATATAAATAAATGACATGATAAAATAAATCCCAACCCAAGCTACAAGGAAAAAAGATAATGCAACTCTAGGGAAACTTCCTAGCATGGGTTTCATATTTTAAGTGACAATTCAAATAATTCTATCTACAAATCCTAGCATAGGATCAAAGTGGTCAAGGACACTTGCCTCCTTCCTGCTTCTCTTGAAATGGGTAGTCCTGATCTTGGAAAGGAAGAACTTGCTCTGGAGCAGGTTCTACATCATACCATCACACATAGCAAAAGAAAAACAACAATCCATAAGACATAGTTCACCCTTCCACTTCATACAAACCACACATTCACATTTATGAAAGTCATTCTCAATTATATGTGTTGTGGTTACTCTATGGGTGTTGATTTGTGGCTTACATGCACTTTTAATCATGTGTATATGATTCCTACTTTTGTATTCACATTTATGCTTGTATACTATATATATGAGTTTTCAATTTTAAATAAATTCCTTATATTCAATTACTACACCTTTTAGCTACTAAGTATGCATGAAAAGTATTTTCCTACTCCATGTGTGTCTTCAGAACTTCTACCCACCCTAAACTGAATTCTTTGGATTTTGGAAACTTCATTTATCATTTTCTAATTATTTATACCTAGCTTGCTATATTTTCAAATTTATTTCCTATGCCTAAATGGGTACTTTATTATGAAACTAGTAAGACACATTATCTAAACAGAATAGATTCTGATCCAAAATAGTTAATAATATATCTTTGATCTTTTCCTCTGATGTAAACTATTTTACATTTATTTTTTCTGATTTTCAGAATTATTCTCTACTTAAAAATGTGTCCCTCTAACTAATAAATGTGAATAATCAATTATACAGATTCATTTCAGCCAAAAATCTATTTTTATCTCACTCCAAGATTTTCTAAGTACTGGGAAAGTTTTTAATTTGAATTTGACACTATGTTTGTCCCACCTTTTAAATTTTAAATACTAGCCACTTATTCAAATTCCTATCTTTAATATCAAATAGGGTTAAAAAGGTAAACTCACCCCACTACAGGGTCTATAATATTATTTTAAGAATTTTCAGGGGTCTAGCTACACATAACAGAGGGGTTTTTCCTAATTTTAATTAAGTTCAGGGGATAAAACTGATTTTTAAATGAATTTACATGATTTGCTGATGTTCCAGGGGCTAGATCAGAAGTTTCCAGGGCTAGCTTTTATTTTCTGAGAACCCCAGGGGGTAGCGTGCAAGAATTCCAGTCTTCATAACGCGGGGCTGACGTGGACCATCCGATTTAAAACAGACGGCTGAGATTATAACATCGAACCGGTACGCGGGGGTTTAAACTCTACCGTGCGATTTAAAATAAACGGCGCACAAGCGGCCACGTCGCTCTGATCTCGGCGGAAGGCGGCGATCTCGCTGGAGAGTTTCGGATCTTCGTAAATTCTTCCTAGAACTGTAATTTTATGGCATAGATCGGTAGAGGGGAGGTCGGGGATCTCACCTCGGGGGTTTTCTTGAGCTCGGAGGTCCTGGAAGGCGGTCGGCGACGAGGTCCGAGGTGAATTCACGGCGAGGCTCGTCGGCGCTGTGTTTGAACCGCAAACCACCGCGTTTTCTGCACCTGCGAGGTTCCCCGGAGGCGGTGGATCAAGACCAGCGAGTTAGATCGGAATTCGCCAGCGTAGATCGGGCAGAATTCGCCGGAGGGGCTCGGGTTCTCACCGGAAAGAAAATCGGTGGATCGTGTGGGAAAAACGGGACAATGCCGGGGTTTTTATAGACGGGGGAGGGCGGCGGGTTGGTTTAGATCGGGCTGGAGTCTTCGAGGTCCGGAAGTCGGCTGGGATACGCGAGATTTTCCGGTCGGTTTTGATTCGGGTGAGAGAGTCCTGCCGAGCGCGGGCACGGGCGCGAGGAGGAAGAAAGGTTGGCGGGCCCCGCATGTCAGTGGGAAGAAGGGGGGGCGCGCGCGGCTGCGGGCTGGTGCGGGATCGGTGGGCCGGCTGGTGGGTTTCGGCCCACTGGCCGGTTTTTTCTGTTTTCCTTTTTTTTCTATTTCTTTTCTGTGAAATTGAATTCCAGTTTAAATTTGAATTTTTGCAACACATGCAACACGTCCAAAAAATTTTAAATTCCCCTCTTAACAGGATTTTGGGGTGTTACAGCTCTACCCCCCTTAAAAGAAATCTCGTCCTCGAGATTGGTGGTTCTAAGAAAACAATTCCGGAAATTGTGCCTTAAGCTCATCTTCTCGCTCCCACGTGGCTTCCTCTTCTGAGTGATGCTTCCACTGCACCTTGCACATCCGGATTCTTTTATTTCTGGTGAGGCGTTCCATTGTCTCCAAAATCTTTGATGGTTGCTCGGCATAAGACAAATCCTCAGCTACGTCCACTTCATTCATGGGTAACACCTCTTCAGGCATTCTCAGACATTTCTTGAGTTGTGACACATGGAATACATCGTGCACATCCGAAAGGCGAGCCGGTAATTCTAGTTGATATGCCACTTCGCCTTTCCTCTCCATAACTTGAAAGGGTCCGATGTATCGAGGTGACAACTTCCCTTTCACCTTGAACCGATGAAGTCCTCGGATAGGGGACACCTTGAGATAGACATAGTCTCCCACGTCGAAAACGAGCTCTCTTCTCCGAATATCTGCATAGCTCTTTTGTCGTGTCTGTGCTATTCTCAAGTTGTTGCGGATTTCCCGCACTTTCGCCTCGGCTTCTTGCAGTACCTCGGGTCCAAACACTTTACTTTCCCCTGTTTGGTTCCAAAATAGCGGAGTTCTGCACTTCCTCCCATACAAAGCTTCAAACGGTGACATCTTCATACTAGCCTGATAACTGTTGTTATAGGAAAACTCCGCATACGGTAAGTTCTTGTCCCAACCCCGATTGTTTTTGAGTGCACACGCCCTCAGCATATCCTCAAGAATCTGATTTGTTCTTTCCGTCTGCCCATCAGTTTGAGGATGATAGGCAGAACTAAAGTTCAGATGGGTCCCCATGGTTTCATGCAACTTCTGCCAGAACCTTTAGGTGAACTGTGTCCCTCGATCCGACACAATCTTCTTTGGCACTCCATGGTAACACACGATCCTTGACAAGTACAATTCTGCCAATTTGGATCCGCTGTAGCTTTCCTTCACGGGGATGAAGTGAGCTACCTTGGTTAGCCTGTCGATGATGACCCATATTGAATCATATCCTGATTGGGTCCTAGGCAATCCCACTATGAAATCCATACCGATTTCTTCCCATTTTCAATCAGGCACATTGAGTGGTTGCAATAATCCCGTGGGTCGTTGATGTTCCGCTTTCACCAACTGGCATGTGTCACATAGGGCAACATGTTCCGCGACATCCCGCTTCATTCCATACCACCAATACCTGCTCTTGAGGTCCTGGTACATCTTCGTACTCCCAGGATGAATGGAATAGTCGGAATCGTGAGCCTCCTTCAAAATCAATTCACGGATCTTCTTTACTTCTAGCACACATATTCTTTTCCCGTGCCACACTGTTCCTTGTTCATCCTCTCGGAAACCAGGGGCTTTATTTTCCTTGATGAGTTGCCTGATTTCTTGTATCTTCTCGTCATCCTTTTGACCCTCGCGTATTTCTCGCTCTAGTGTGGAGTCCACTTCCATGGTGATGGCTTCACCACTATTCACAAGGCATAGATTGAGCCTTATAATCTCGTCCTTCAATTCTGTAGGCATGTCCTTCAAGCTTAACCTATTGACCTGCACCTTCCGACTTAAAGCATCTGCCACGACGTTTGATTTCCCAGGATGATAGTTGATGCCCACATCAAAGTCATTGATTAGCTCTAACCATCTCCTTTGTCTGAGGTTGAGATCTGGCTATGTGAAAATGTGTTTTAATCTCTTATGATCCGTATATATCTCTGTCCTCTTCCCCATCAAGTAGTGCCGCCAAATTTTCAACGCATGTACCACTGCAGCTAGCTCTAGGTCATGTGTAGGATAGTTCTTCTCGTGCATCCGGAGCTGCCGGGATGCATAAGCCACGACATGCCCTTCTTGCATGAGAACACATCCCAACCCGCTTCCCGAGGCATCACAGTACAACGTAAAGTTCTTCTGCATATCTGGCATAACTAGCACTGGGGCTGTCGTCAATCTCTCCTTTAACTCCTGAAAACTCGTCTCGCACTGCGGCGTCCATGTGAATGTGATTCCCTTCTGCAACAGTTTGGTGAGGGGTCTCGAGATCTTAGAGAATCCCTCAATAAACCGTCGATAGTATCCTGCCAATCCCAAGAAGCTTCAAACTTCCCCGACATTTTCAGGGGTCTTCCACTTCTGTATATCCAAGATTTTGGCGGGATCCACGGAGATTCCTCCCTCCGAGATTATATGTCCTAAGAAGGGAACTCTCTTCAGCCAAAACTCACACTTGCTCAACTTGGCATATAGTTGGTGTTCTCTCAGCCTCTGCAACACCAACCTTAGATGTTTCTCATGTTCTTCTTCATCCTTGGAGAAAACGAGAATGTCATCTATGAAAACCACCACAAATTTGTCCAGATATTCCATGAACACCTTGTTCATGAGATACATGAAGTATGTCGGGGTATTAGTTAGCCCGAAAGGCATGACAGTGTATTCATACAATCCGTACCGAGATACGAAAGCTGTCTTTGGAATATCGGCTTGTCTTATCTTAAGTTGGTGGTGTCCCGACCTGAGATCAATTTTTGAGAACACACAAGCTCCCCTCAACTGATCAAACAAGTCTTCAATGCGGGGTAATGGGTACTTGTTCTTGATGGTTACCTCATTTAAGGCACGGTAGTCTACGCATAACCTTTGGGTTCCGTCCTTTTTGGGCACGAATATGACTGGAGCTCCTCAAGGTGAGGAACTAGGACGAATATACCCCTTTTCCGTCAATTCCCTCAAATGATCCTTGAGTTCTCCCAGCTGCTTGGAGTCCATCCGATAAGGTCTCTTGTATATCGGGGCTGTTCCAGGCACTAGGTCAATTGTGAATTCCACTTCACGATCAGGAGGCATACCAGGCAACTCCTCTGGAAAAACATCTGGATATTCCCTGATGGTCCTGATCTCCACCACTTTCACCTCAACTTGATTTACTTTAATGTCCCTCCTATGCTCTTGGATTGCTATAATCTTTACTTTCGTGCCACTAGGGTGCGTTAGTTCCACCGTTCTGGTCGAACAATGGATGATTCCCTTATGTTTGGTCAACCAGTCCATGCGCAAAATAATATCGATCCCTTGGGAATCTATCACTATGAGGTTGGCAGTAAATACTACCCCATTAATGTCTAGATTCACCTTGGGACACACTTGTCTTGTCCTTATTTCTCCACCTGGAGAGTTTACTGCTAGCATATGGTTCATTTGTGTTGTTGCTAGATCATGCTTCTTAACAAACCCTTGAGCAATGAACGAGTGGGTAGCACCAGAATCAAACAGCAGGGTTGCAATGTGTAAATTTGCAGGAAACTTACCAATTACCACGTCAGGTGCCTCTTGCGCTTCCTCCATGGTGACGTGGTTCACCCGTCCTCTCATTACGTTCTGCTGTTGCGGCTGCGCGGGCTTCTTCTTTGGGCACTTATGGGCGTAGTGCCCCACTTCACCACAGTTGAAACATTGCACCCCAACCTTAGGTGCATGGCCTTTGTTGTCATGGGGTTGGTTTGGGGGTCCTTGTACGGCTGGTCGAGGTTGATATGTAGGGCGAGGCTGCTGTACGAACTGACGTTGTGGCTGTATTGGTGCTGCCGGAGGCCTGTAGTTCGGGTTGTACCCTCTTGGTGCTGAGTAGGGTACCGCAGCACGGTTCGTCTGCCCGGCGGGTTGCTGCATCAGACGTGGGCGGGTGTTGCTCCCTGAGGCTTGATGTGACCACCCGGCCTTCCTCTTGTTCTCATTTTCCAAGGCCTTCAGCTTCCTTTCTACCACAAACGCTCTGTCCACCATCTTTTGGAAGCTTTCGTACTCGTTGGAGGACATTGCACACTGCATTTCTGCAGTAAGTCCTTCCACGAAACAATCCTGTTTCTGCTCATCAGTCTCTATGTCCCGTGGGGCATAACGGGAGAGTTGAGTAAACTTAGTGAGGTATTCTCTCAGAGTCATGTTTCCTTGCTGCAGCCCCAAGAACTCCTGCCTCTTGTTTTTGAGTTCACCCCTTGGAATGTAATTGTTGCGGAAGCTACGCTTGAACTCTTCCCATGTGATGTTCTCAGGGTCATGATGGGCGGCCACGTAGGCGGTCCACCAATCAGCAGCAGGTCCATGCAATTGATGAGAGGCAAACAGCACCCTCTCATACCCTTGTCACTGTATGATCCTCATCTTGCTCTCAATGGTCTTTAGCCAATCATCTGCCTCCAGAGGTTCAGTAGCACTTGCAAACTTCGGAGGTTGAGTTCCCAGAAACTCACTCAACCTTGGTTGGCGTGGTGCAGCTTGTGGAGGTGGAACTTGATGCAAGTTGGCCACCACTTGAGTCAAGTTCTGGATGAGCTGATTTTGATTCTCAAGCATTTGGTGGAGGGGATCAACTCCTTCACGGCAACCACCCCCTGTCTTGGCATCCTGAAAGATGAGGGTTGCAGGCCTCATCGTTGTTGGCGGCGGGGTTGGCAGCGCAACCTTTTCCTCTTCCGGCCATCTAGCATGATCAACCAAATGTTAATTTAAAGTATTACGTATTATCTCGCTACTTTCACTTGTTTGTACTTTGAAGTGTTGAAGCTTTGTTATACTTTTCTGAGGGTTCATATCTCATACAAAGATAAATGCACTATTATTTCATGTGGGTTCACACACAAAAGCAAAAAAATCTGAAGACGAGGCTGTGGACAATTGCTCATGGCTTCCACAACTCACGTCACACACCAAGCATTAACACACCATTAACTAACGTAACGACTCGATTATTCAACATCTTGCTAACTAAGGGAAAAACTCTACACTACTCGGATTCCTGAGCTGGCTCCTCGGGATCTTCCTCATTATTGCCACTACCTTCTGACTCTGCTTTGGGTGGGGAGGCTGCTGGTGGAGAAGGCGACGACGCCTGATCGCCCGGCGATCTGGGGAGTCAGGAGTCCATGTATCATTCACGGTGACACACAGTTCATTCCCATCTCCTCTTTCTCTCGCCCTCAAACATACTCGAAGCAACGCCTCGGTTTCCTTCAGGGTGTCCCGAACATCCTGAAGCTCCTGCTGACACTCCTGCAATCGAGTGCTGAGCATAGCAGCATCCTCCAAGCACAAGTCCATGTGCCCATGGGAAGTTCCTTGCTGCACTGGTGGGTACTTGTACTCCGTGGTACCACTCTCACGCTGTAGGACATATATGTACTCAGTCCTGTCCAGGTGGCGACGATAGATGTGACTCTGGCAGGTGATGGCCTCCCAGGTAACATCCTTCTCCGCATCGACCTGTGTCGCTCGACAAGCTGGAGAGCGGTGGATCTTAAGCAGCTGATTTTCATGGATAATCCTCATTTCTGAACTCCATTCTTCTCTCTTCTCACGGATTGTCCTGGTGGAGCTATAGTGTATGATTAGCTTGCCCGTATTGCCGGCGGCTTGGAGCATACGTTGAAGACGGCGCAACAAGCCTCCTACTGCCAGTTCGTAAGAAAGGTACGTCACCGGACGGCTCTCCTCTATTTTGGCAAGGGCAACTACGGGAACTCTCCCTCCTGTTGACTTTCGAGCGATGCGAATCATGCGAACCATCTAAAACAAAAGCATTTAAACTCAGGTTAGATAAACTTTTAAACAAAAATCCTATTTTGAATGAAAGTTGGGGTAAGTTGAAGAAAGTGACTCCATTAAATTACACTTTTCAACACACACCTTGAAAAATAGTTTTTAAGAAAATAGGGCCCTTAAATACGTCCATTTCTACCTAGGTCCATGTTCCTACGGGCAACCTTGGCTCTGATACCACTTCTGTCACACTCGGTTTTTCCGAAGAACAACCAAGTGAATATCACATGTATGCCAGGATCATTTTCTCATACATGTGATGACAAATAGTGAAGCATCATTTATTACAAGCCAGGTGTCGAATGTAAATAAGTCTTACATAGCAAATGTCTTGATGGACAATAATAAGTTCATCACAAGTAAATAAACTAGCAGCGGAATGTTATTCTTGAGGGCTCCATCACAGGCGTTGCCCGGGGGACTCCATGAACCTAGAAACCTTCTTCGGGTCCAAAGTCTTGATCATTATACACCACCTCATTATCTTGACCTAGCAGCAATATAAACCAACAAACATGCAAGGTTGAGTACCAATGGTACTCAGCAAGTGTGGGAAAATTTTTGTCATGCATGGCTAGAACAAGGAGAGGTTGAACTCATGGTTAAAGCACTACGCAATTAATACCTATCACCTTAGCTTATTAAGCACCTACATTACTACATAGATGAAATGATCCCAATCTCCCATCCCATCATCATAATCAAATAACCATAACATCATTTCCAATGTTAAGCTCCCCGCTTAACATCCGCAACTTCCAAAGCCACCATCCTCTAATCATGAATAAGTCAAAGCCGCTCTTGACCGTCAGCACGGCTGTCATGACAGTTTTGACTCTGCAGAGTTTGCACCACTGTATCCACATGTAGTGATTTCATCCCCCGTTGCCGGGTGGACTAACGAACCTCCATTATGCCAGTGGCTACGAACCACATTCACACTTCCCATGTGTGTAGCCAGGAGATCACTACGAAGCCTTTACAAAGGGATTCCCGACGAGCATGGGCCCACTGAGGTTTCACCCCTAACAGCATACAAGAGGCTCCAACCCCGCTGCAGTGGCCCCCTCTTGAGCGTTGCGGTTCATATTGTAGTCCAACTGACACCTATTCCCCGCACCATCCAACACACCCATACTACGCCGGGGATACACCTAATTAATTGGCCAAGCTGCCCCATCTCAGCATGTGGTTGGCACGGTAAAGCCAGATTACATGCTCCATGAACCGGTCCTTAGGATCTAGGCAAGTACTAAACACAAACCCGAGTCTCGTGCACCCAGCACCAACCAAAACATACAACTTGCCTTGATCCCTACCTCTACATAACTCACAATATCTCATTCAAGAGTATGGTAAAATAAACTGATGATCTCATATCCCAAATATCCCATCCTAAGCATGGCTAAGCATAAGCATGTAAATAAATACATGATAAAATAAATCCCAACCCAAGCTACAAGGAAACAAGATAATTCAACTCTAGGGAAACTTCCTTGCATGGGTTTCATATTTTAATTGACAATGCAAATAATTCTATCTACAAATCCTAGCATAGGATCAAAGTGGTCAAGGACACTTGCCTCCTTCCTGCTGCTCTTGAAATGGCTAGTCCTGATCTTGGAAAGGAAGGACTTGCTTTGGAGCAGGTTCTACATCATACCATCACACATAACAAAAGAAAAACAACAATCCATAAGACATAGTTCACCCTTCCACTTCATACACACCACACATTCACATTTATGAAAGTCATTCTCAATTATATGTGTTGTGGTTACTCTATGGGTGTTGATTTGTGGCTTACATGCACTTTTAATCATGTGTATATGATTCCTACTTTTGTATTCACATTTATGCTTGTATACTATATATATGAGTTTCCAATTTTAAATAAATTCCTTATATTCAATTACTACACCTTTTAGCTACTAAGTATGCATGAAAGGTATTTTCCTACTCCATATGTGTCTTCAGAACTTCTACCCACCCTAAACTGAATTCTTTGGATTTTGGAAACTTCATTTATAATTTTCTAATTATTTATACCTAGCTTGCTATGTTTTCAAATTTATTTCCTATGCCTAAATGGGTACTTTATTACGAAACTAGTAAGACACATCATCTAAACAGAATAGATTCTGATCCAAAATAGTTAATAATATATTTTTGATCTTTTCCTCTGATGTAAACTATTTTACTTTTATTTTTTCTAATTTTCAGAATTATTCTCTACTTAAAAATGTGTCCCTCTAACTAATAAATGTGAATAATCAATTATACAGATTCATTTCAGCCAAAAATCTATTTTTATCTCACTCCAAGATTTTCTAAGTACTGGGAAAGTTTCTAAGTACTTATTCAAATTCCTATCTTTAATATCAAATAGGGTTAAAAAGGTGAACTCACCCCACTACAGGGTCTATAATATTATTTTAAGAATTTTCAGGGGTCTAGCTACACATAACAGAGGGGTTTTTCCTAATTTTAATTAAGTTCAGGGGCTAAAACTGATTTTTAAATGAATTTACATGATTTGCTGATGTTCCAGGGGCTAGATCAGAAGTTTCCGGGGCTAGCTTTTATTTTCTGAGAACCCCAGGGGGTAGCGCGTAAGAATTCCAGTCTTCATAACGCGGGGCTGACGTGGACCGTCCAATTTAAAACAGACGGCTGAGATTATAACATCGAACCGGTACGCGGGGGTTTAAACTCTACCGTGCGATTTAAAATAAACGGCGCACAAGCGGCCACGTCGCTCTGATCGAGCGCGGGAGGCGCTGCCCGGCGGCGCACGGCGGTGGGAGGCGGCGATCTCACCGGAGAGTTTCGGATCTTCGTAAATTCTTCCTAGAACTGTGATTTTATTGCATTGATCGATAGAGGGGAGGTCGGGGATCTCACCTCGGGGGTTTTCTTGAGCTCGGAGGTCCTGGAAGGCGGTCGGCGACGAGGTCCGAGGTGAATTCACGGTGAGGCTCGTCGGCGCTGTGTTTGAACCTCAAACCACCGCGTTTTCTGCACCTGTGAGGCTCCCCGGAGGTGGTGGATCAAGACCAATGAGTTAGATCGGAATTCCCGAGCGTAGATCGGGCAGAATTCGCCGGAGGGGCTTGGGTTCTCAGCGGAGAGAAAATCGGCGGATCGTGGGGGAAAAACGGGACAATGCCGGGGTTTTTATAGATGGGGGAGGGCGGCGGGTTGGTTTAGATCGGGCTGGAGTCTTCGGGGTCCGGAAGTTGGATGGGATACGCGAGATTTTTCGGTCGGTTTTGATTCGGGTGAGAGAGTCCGGCCGAGCGCGGGCGCGGGCGCGAGGAGGAAGAAAGGTTGGCGGGCCCCGCATGTCAGTGGGAAGAAGGGGGGGGCGCGCGGCTGCGGGCTGGCGCGGGATCGGTGGGCCGGCTGGTGGGTTTCAGCCCACTGGCTGGTTTTTTTCTGTTTTCCTTTTTCTTTTTCTATTTCTTTTCTGTTTTGAGTTTAAATTGAATTCCAGTTTGAATTTGAATTTTTGCAACACATGCAACACGTCCAAAAATTTTTAAATTCCGCTCTTAACAGGATTTTAGGGTGTTACATCTCATATCCCACTTATCCCATTCTAAGCATGGCTAAGCATAAGTATATAAATGAATGACATAAATAAAATAAATCCCAACCCAGGCTACAAGGAAATAAGATAATGAAAATCTAGGGAAACTTCCTATCTTGGGTATCATATTCCAAATTGACAATGCAATTAAATTCTAACTACACATCCTAGTATAGGATCAAAGTGGTCAAGGACACTTGCCTTCTTCCTGCTGCTCTGAGAATGGAAAGTCTTGGTCTTGAAAGGTGAGAACCTGCTCTAGGGCTGGTTCTACTCATGCCAATACACATAGCAAAAGAAAACAACAATCCATAAGACATAGTCCACACTTTCACTCATGCAAACCACACATACATACATATGAAAGTCATTCACATTTTTAAGTGTTGTGGTTACCCTAGATGTGTTGATTTTAGGCCTACATGCACTTTTAAACATATATATATTATTTCTAACTTTTGTATTCAGATTTCTATTTGCACACTATATATGAATTTCCAATTTGAACAAATTCTCTATATTTAATTAATACACTTCGAAGCCACAAAGTTTGCATGAAAGATAATTTCCTACTCCAAACTGGTTTTCAGATCTTCTACAAAATTCTAAATTGAAGTTTTTGGATTTGGATACCTCATTTATTATTTTCTAATTATGTATACCTATTTTTTCTTTATTTTCAGATTTATTTTCTATGCATAAAAGTAAACTTTAATATTAAAATGATAAGACATATCACCTAAACAGAATAGGTTCTGATCTAAAATGTTCAACAAAATATTTTTTTGAACTTCCTCTCTGATGGGAACCAATTTAAATTTATTCTACCAGTTTTCGGAATTGTTTCCTAGCCTAATAATGTATTTCCAGAAATAATAAAAATAAGCAGCACTTAGTTAGATCTCATTTCAGCCTAGAATCAGTTTTTAACTCATTCTAAAGGTTTTCCAAGTGCTAGGAGAGTTTAAATTTGTATGTGCACATGTGTTTGCATCACCATTTGAATTTAAATTCTAATCTCATATTTAAATTTCTGAATTTAATATCCTATAGGGTCTGAAGTGCAAACCTACCCTACTGCAGGGTCTAATTTGCTATTACCTAAATTTTCAGGGGCCTAATTACACGAAACAGAGAGGTTTTCCTAATTTTTATTAAGTCCAGGGGCTAAAACTGATTTTTAAATGAATTTACATGAATTTCTGAAGGTCCAGGGGCTAGATCAGAAGTTTCCGGGGCCAGCTCGTATTTTCCGAGGTCCTCAGGGGGTAGCGCGTAAGATTCCCGTCCTTTATAACGCGGGGCTGACGTGGGCCATCGGATTTAAAATAGACGGCTGAGATTATAACGCGAAGCGGTACATGTTAGATCTATTCGGGACCGCCCGATTTAAAATGGACGGGCCTCAGGGGGCCACGTCGCACTGGCTGTGTGCGGGCGGCGCTGCCCGGCGGCGCGCGGCAGTGGGAGCCGGCGATCTCGCCAGAGAACTTTGGGTTTTCGTCTATACTCCCTAAAACATGGATTTCTTGGCATAGAACGGAAGATGGGAGGTAGGGGATCTCACCTCGGGGTTTTTCTTGAGCTCGGAGGCCCTGGAAGGTGGTCGGCGACGAGGTCCGTGGGGAAAACGCGGCGGTGCTCACCGGAGCTGTGTCTAGAGTGCAAAACCCCAGGTTTCCTTCACCTGCAAGACTCCCCAGCGGCGGTGGAACATGAAAAGCACGTTAGATCAGGAAATCCGAACGAGGATCGAAGGAAAACGGCGGTAGAAGCTTCGGTTCTCACCGGGAAGAAAAATGGCCGATCGGGGAGGAGAAATGGGTGGATTTCGGCGTTTAAATGGGCGAGGGAGGTCGGCTAAGGTTGGTTTAGATATGCCGCAGCACATGGGCTGGAGATCGCGGCTCCGGAGCAAGAAAATTGGCGTGGAAGCGGCGATCGGCGCGGAAGTCGCGTGGCGGTTGGGCGCGCGCGCGAGGAGGGAGATGACACGCAGGCCCCGCACGTCAGAGAGAGGGAGAGGGGGGGAAGCGGGCGTGGGTTTTGGGCCGGCTGAGGTGGGTTTCGGACCACTGGCCGTTTTTCTTTTTTCATTTTCCTTTTCTGTTTTGATTCAAATTTAAATTCCAGTTTGAATTTGAATTGCTTCACCACATGCAATACGTCCAAAAATTTTTAAATTCCCCTCTTTAGCAGGTTTTGGGGTGTTAAACCTCTACCCCCGATAAAAGAAATCTCGTCCTCGAGATTGGTGATTCTAGGAAAACAAATCCGTAAACTGTGACTTAAGCTCGTCTTCTCGCTCCCATGTGGCTTTGCTTCCGAGTGATGCTTCCACTGCACCTTGCACATTCGGATTCTTTTATTTCTTTTGAGGCATTCCATTGTCTCCAAAATATTGACCGGTTGTTCGACATATGAAAGATCCTCATGTACATCCACATCATTCATGGGTAATATCTCTTTGGGTGTTCTTAAACATTTCTTGAGTTGTGACACATGGAATACATCGTGCACATCTGATAGGCGAGCCGGTAGTTCTAGTTGTTATGCCACTTCGCCTTTCCTCACCCGAATCTGGAAGGGTCCGATGTATCGAGGTGATAACTTTCTTTTCACCTTGAACCGACGAAGTCCTCGGATAGGGGACACCTTGAGATAAACATAGTCTCCCACATTGAAAATGAGCTCTCTTCTTCGTACATCGGCATAGCTCTTTTGTCGGGTCTAGATATCCTCAGGTTGTTGCGAATTTCCCTCACTTTCTCCTCGGCTTCTTGTAGTACCTCGGGCCCAAACACTTTACTTTCCCCTGTTTGGTTCCAAAATAGTGGAGTCCTGCACTTCCTCCCATACAACGCCTCAAATGGTGACATCTTCATACTAGCCTGATAGCTGTTGTTGTAGGAGAACTCCGCATACGGTAAGTTCTTATCCCAACTCCTATTGTTCTTGAGTGCACACGCTCTCAGCATATCCTCAAGGATCTGATTGGTTCTTTCTGTCCGCCCTTCAGTCTGGGGGTGATAGGCAGAACTAAATTTCAGATGAGTTCCCATAGTTTCATGTAACTTCTGCCAGAACCTTTAGGTGAACTGTGTCCCTCGATCTGACACTATCTTCTTTGGCACTCCATGAAAACACACGATCCTTGACATGTACAATTCCGCCAATTTGGATCCGCTGTAGCTTCCTTTCACGGGGATGGAATGAGCTACCTTAGTTAGCCTGTCGATGACAACCCATATCGAATCATATCCCGATTGGGTCCTAGGTAAGCCCACTATGAAGTACATGCCTATTTCTTCCCATTTCCATTCAGGCACTTTGAGTGGTTGCAATAGTCCCGCTGGTCGTTGATGTTATGCTTTCACCAACTGACATGTGTCACATAGGGCAACATGTTCCGCGACATCCCACTTCGTGCCATACCACCAATATCTGCTCTTGAGGTCATCATACATCTTCGTACTCCCAGGATGAATGGAATAGTCAGAATCATGAGCCTCCCTCAAAATCAATTCACGGATCTCCTTCACCTCAGGCACACAGATTCTTTTCTCATGCCACACTGTACCTTGTTCATCCTCTCTGAACCCAGGGGCTTTATTTTCTTTGATGAGTTCTCTAATTTCTTGTATCTTCTCGTCATTTTTCTGACCGTTTCGTATGTCTTGCTCTATTTGTAGTCCACTTCCATGGCGATGGCCTCACCACTATTCACCAGACATAGATTGAGTTTTGCAATCTCTTCCTTCAATTCTGTAGGCATGTCCTTTAAGCTCAACATGTTGACCTGCACCTTCCGGCTTAAAGCATCAACCACGACGTTCTCTTTCCCAGGATGATAGTTGATGCCCACATCAAAGTCGTTGATTAGCTCTAACCATCTCCTTTGTCTGAGGTTGAGATCTGGCTGAGTGAAAATGTACTTTAAGCTCTTATGATCCGTATATATCTCTGTCCTCTTTCCCATCAAGTAATGCCGCCAAATCTTCAATGCGTGCACCACTGCAGCTAGTTCTAGATCGTGCGTAGGATAGTTCTTCTCGTGTTTTCGGAGCTGCCGAGACGCATAGGCAACAACATGCCCCTCTTGCATGAGAACACATCCCAACCCGTGTCCAGATGCATCGTAATACACCGAAAAATTCTTCTGCATATCTGGCATAACTAGCACTGGGGCTGTTGTCAATCTTTTCTTCAGTTCTTGAAAACTCGTCTCACACTCCGGTGTCCATGTGAATGTGATTCCCTTCTCTAACAATTTGATAAGGGGTCTCGAGATCTAGGAGAAACCCTCAATGAACCATCGATAATACCCAGCCAGTCCTAAGAAGCTTCGAATTTCCCCGACATTTTCAGGGGTCTTCCACTTTTGCACATCCTTGATCTTGGCGGGATCTACGGAGATTCCTCCCTCCGAGATTATATGTCCTAAGAAGGGAACTCTCTTTAGCCAAAACTCGCACTTGCTCAACTTGGCATATAGTTGGTATTCTCTCAGCTTTTGCAACACCAATCTTAAATGTCCCTCTTGTTCTTGTTCATCTTTGGAGAAGACGAGAATGTCATCAATGAAAACTACCACAAATTTATCTAGATATTCCATGAATACCTTGTTCATGAGGTACATGAAATATGCCGGGGCATTAGTTAGCCCGAACGGCATGACAGTGTATTCATACAGCCCGTACCGAGATACGAAAGCTATCTTTGGAATGTCAGTTTGCCTTATCTTCAATTGATGGTATCCCGACCTGAGATCAATTTTTGAGAATACACACGCTCCCGTCAACTGATCAAATAAGTCTTCAATGCGGGGTAATGGGTACTTGATCTTGATGGTACTTCGTTCAACGCACGGTAGTCTACGCATAACCTTTGGGTTCCGTCCTTCTTGGGCACAAATATCACTGGAGCTCCCCATGGTGAGGAACTAGGACGAATATACCCCTTCTCTGTCAATTCTCGTAAATGTTCCATGAGCTCTTCTAGCTGTTTGGAGTGCATCCGATAAGTCCTCTTGTATATTTGGGTTGTTCCAGGTACTAGTTCAATCGCGAATTCCACTTCACGATCGGGAGGCATACCGGGCAACTCCTCCGGAAAAACGTCTGGATATTCCCTGATAATCCTTATCTCTTCTACTTCCACCTCAACTTGATTGAGTTTGATGTCCCTCCTAGGTTCTTGCATGGCTATGAACTTCACTTTCGTGCCACTAGTGTGAGTTAGTTCCACCATTCTTGTCGAACAGTAAATACTACCCTATGAATGTCTAGATTCACCTTGGCACACAGTTGTGTTGTTCTTATTTCTCCCCCTAGAGAGTTCACTGCTAACATATGGTTCATTTGTGTTGTTGCTAGATCATGCTTCTTAACAAACCCTTGAGCAATGAACGAGTGGGTAGCACCAGAATCAAACAATAGGGTTGCAATGTGTAAATTTGCAGGAAACTTACAAATTACCACGTCAGGTCCCTCTTGCGCTTCCTCCATGGTCACGTGGTTCACCCGTCCTCGCATCACATTCTTCTGCGGTGGCTGCGTGAGCTTCTTATTTGGGCACTTATGAGCGTAGTGCCCCACTTCACCACAGTTAAAGCATTGTACCCCAACTTTAGGTGCCTGGCCTTTGTTATCTTGGGGTTGGTTCGGTGGCCCTTGTCCTGTGGGTCGAGGTTGATATGTGGGGCGTGGCTGCTGCACGAACTGACGCTGCGGCTGTACTGGTGCTGATGGAGGCCTGAAGTTCGGGTTGTGCCCTCTCGGTGTCGGGTAGGGTACCACAACACGGCTCGTTTGCCCTGCCGGTTGCTGCATCAGACGTGGACGTGTGTTGCTGCTTGATGATTGGTGTGACCATCCCATCTTCCTCTTGTTTTCATTCTCCAAGGCCTTCAGCTTCCTTTCCACAACAAACGCTCGGTCCACCATCTTTTGGAAGCTTTCATATTCATTGGAAGACATTGCACATTGCATTTCCATAGTAAGTCCTTCCACAAAACAGTCCTGTTTTTTCTCATCAGTTTCGATGTCCCGTGGTGCATAACGGGATAGTTGGGTGAACTTTGTGAGGTATTCCCTCACAGTCATGTTGCCTTGCTGCAGTCCCAAGAACTCCTTTCTCTTGTTCTTGAGTTCACCCCTGGGTATGTAGTGGTTGCGGAAACTGCGCTTGAACTCTTCCCATGTGATGTTCTCGGGGTCGTGATGGGCTGCCACGTAAGCGGTCCACCAATCAGCAGCAGGTCCATGCAATTGGTGAGATGCAAAGTACCCTCTCATACCCTTGGCATTGTATGATCCTCATCTTGCTCTCTATGGTCTTTAACCAGTCATCTGCCTCCAGAGGTTCAGCAGCACTTTCAAACATTGGGGGTTGAGTTCCCAGAAACTCACTCAACCTTGGTTGACGTGGTGCAGCTTGTGGGGGTGGAGCTTGGTGCAAGTTGGCCACCACTTGAGATAGACTCTGGATGAGCTGATTCTGATTTTCGAGCATTTGGTGGATAAGATCAGCTCCTTCACGGCGACCACCCCTGTCTTGTCGTCTAGAAAGGTGAGGATTGCCGGCCTCATCGTTGTTGTTGTTGGGGTTGACACCACGACCTTTTCCTCTTCCAGCCATCTATCATGATCAACCAAGTGTTAACTTAAAGCATTACGTATTAACTTCCCAAATTGCTTATTTAACTTAAACTTTTGAGGCCTTAATATTTAAACAATTTCTGAAGATTTCACGTAGATCTTTGGGCATCACGTCTCACGCGAAAATAAATGCACTTTTGATTCATAGGGTTTCACACACCAAAGCAAAGCAACCTAAAGACGAGGTTGTGGACAAATGCCCATGGCTTACACAAATCACGTCACACACCAAAAATTAACACACAAATAAATAGGGTATTGACTCGACTACTCGATAACCTGCTGAAATAAGGGAAATGACTCTAAACAACTCGTATCACTGAGCTGGATCGTTGGGGTCTTCCTCATTATTGTGGCTGCCCTCTGATTCCGCTTTAGGTGGGGAAGGTGCTGGTGGAGAAGTGCGGCGACGCTTGCTCGCCCGGCGGTCTTGGGAGCCAGGAGTCCATGTGTCATTCACGGTGACACACAGTTCATTCCCATCTCCTCTTTCTCTCGCCCTCAAGCTGGCGCGAAGCAACGCCACAGTCTCCTGTAGGGTGTCACGAACATCCTGAAGCTCCTGCTGGCACTCCTGTAGTCGAGTGCTGAGCATAGCTGCATCCTCCAAGCACAGGTCCATGTGCTCATGGGAAGTCCCCTGCTGCACTGGCGGGTACTTGTACTCCGCGGTGCCACTCTCACGCTGGAGGACATACATGTACTCAGTCCTGTCGAGGTGGCGACGGTTGATGTAACTCTGGCAGGTGATGGCCTCCCAGGTGGCATCCTTCTCAGCATCGGCCTGAGTCGCCCGACAAGATAGAGAGCGGTGGATCTTGAGCAGCTGATTTTCATGGATAATCCTCATCTCTGAGCTCCATTCTTCCCGCTTCTCCCGGATGGTCGTGGTGGAGCTGTAGTGTATGATCAGCTTGCCCACATTGCCGGCGGCGTGGAGCATACGCCAAAGACGGCGTAACAAGCCTCCTACTGCCAACCCATAGGAGTGGTACGTCACCGGACAGTTCTCCTCTCTCAAGGCAAGGGCAACTACAGGAACTCTCCCTCTGGTGGACTTGCGGGCGGTGCGTATCATGCAAACCAAATTAAGTTAGATAAGAATTAAATAAAGATTGTATTTTTAATAAAAGTTGCGACAAGGTGAATAAAGTGACCCTATTAAATAACACTTTCGACCCACATCTTTGTAAAATAATTTTTAAGAAAATAGGGTCCTTAAGTACGTCCATTTCTACCTAGGTCCACGTTCCTACGGGCAACCTTGGCTCTGATACCACTTCTGTCACACCCGATTTCTCCAAAGAGCAACCGAGTGGATATCACATGTATGCCAAGATCATTTTCTCATACATGTGATGACAAATAGTGAAGCATCATTTATCACAAGCCAAGTGTTCGAATATAAATAAGTCTTACATAGCATACGTCTCGATGGACGATAATATGTTCATAACATGTAAATAAAGCAGCAGCGGAACATAAATCTTGTGGGATCCGTCATAGGCGTTGCCCGGGGGACTCCGTGAACCTATAATCCTTCTTCGGGACCAAAGTCTTGGTCATTGAACACCACATCGTCCCCTTGACCTGAGCAGCAATTTAAACCAACAGAAAAGCAAGTTTGAGTACCGTTGGTACTCAGCAAGTGTGGGAAAGTAATGGCATGCATGGCTAGAGCAAGGAGAGGTTGAACTCATGGTTAAAGCACTACACAATTAATACCTATCACCTTAGCTTATTAAGCACCTACATTACTACACAGGTGAGATGGTCCCAATCCCTCAACCCATCATCAATATCAACTAACCATAATATCAGCCGTCTATTTCAAACTGGACGGTCCACATCAGCCCCGCGTTATAAAGGCCGGGATTCTTACGCGCTATCCCCTGGGGATTTTGGAAAATACGAGCTAGCCCCGGAAACTTCTGATCTAGCCCCGGAAACTTCTGATCTAGCCTCTGGAACTTCAGAAATTCGTGTAAATTTATTTAAAAATCAGTTTTAGCCCCTGGACTTAAGAAAAAAATTGCAAAACCTCTCTATTATGTGTAGTTAGACCCTGGAAAATTGTAAAATAATAAATTAGACCCTGTAGTAGGGTGGATTTACTTTTTTTTGACCCTATGGTATTAAATTCAGAAATTTGAATATGTGACTAGGATTTAAATTTAAAAGGTAAGGCAAACACATGTACAAATTCAAATTTAAACTCTCCTAGCACTTGGAAAACTTTAGAATGAGTTAAAAATAGATTTTGGATGAAATGAATCTGTCTAATTGTTGTTCATATTTATTAGTTCTAGAAATACCTTTTTAGGCTAGGAAATAATTCTGAAAACTGATAAAATAAATTTAAATTAGCTCACATCAGAGGAGAAGTTTAAAAATATATTATTTAATATTTTAGATCAGAACCTATTCTGTTTATAAGATATGTCCTACTATTTAATATTAAAACTCACTTTTAGGCATAGAAGATAAATCTGAAAAATATAGGAAATGCATAATTAGAAAATGATAAATGAAGTCTCCA
Source organism: Neostapfia colusana (assembly GCA_030760725.1). NCBI lineage: Eukaryota > Viridiplantae > Streptophyta > Magnoliopsida > Poales > Poaceae > Neostapfia > Neostapfia colusana. The sequence continues at coordinate 91,699,498 of JASWHV010000007.1, read as the reverse complement.
AATTCAAAAACTTCAGTTTAGGATTTGGTAGAAGATCTGAAAACCTATTTGGAATAGGAAAATACCTTTTATACAAACTTTGTGGCTAAGAAGTGTAATAATTGAATATAAAGAATTTTTCAAATTGGAACTTCATATATAGTGTGCAAATAGAAATCTGAACATAGAAGTTAGAAATAATATACATATGTTTAAAGGTGAATGTAGGCCAAAAACCAACACATGTAGAGTAACCACAACACTTAGAAATGTGAATGACTTTCATAGGTATGTATGTGTGGTTTGTATGAAGTGAAAATGTGAACTATGTCTTATGGATTGTTGTTTTCTTTTGCTATGTGTGTTGGCTTGAGTAGAACCTGCCCCAGAGCAAGTTCTCCCCTTCCAAGACCAAGACTTTCCATTCCCAGAGCAGCAGGAAGAAGGTAAGTGTCCTTGACCACTTTGATCCTATGCTAGGATGTGTAGATAGAATTATTTGCATTTTCAATTAAAATATGAAACCCATGCTAGGAAGTTTCCCTAGAATTGCATTATCTTGTTTTTTTGTAGCTTGGGTTGGGATTTGTTTTATTATGTCATTCATTCATATTACTTATGCTTAGCCATGCTTAGAATGGGATAAGTGGGATATGAGATCATCAACTTATTTACTTTACTCTTGAATGAGATATTATGAGTTATGTAGAGGTAGGGATCGAGGCAAGTTGGATGATTTGGTTGGTGCTGGGTGCACGAGACTCGGGTTTGTGTTTAGTACTTGCCTGTATTCTAAGGACCGGTTCATGGAGCATGTAACCTGGCTTTACCGTGCCAACCACATGTTGAGATGGGGCAGCTTGGCCAATTAATTAGGGGTATCCCCGGCGTAGTATGGGTGTGTTCGATGGTGCGGGGAGTAGGTGTCAGCTGGACAACCATATGAACCGCAAGGCTCAAGAGGGGGCCACTGCAGCGGGGTTGGAGCCTCTTGTATGCTGTTAGGGGTGAAACCTTAGTGGGCCCACGCTCGTCGGGAATCCCTTTGTAAAGGCTTCGTAGTGATCTCCTAGCTACACACCTGGGAAGTGTGAATGTGGTTCGTGGCCACTGGCATAATGGAGGTTCTTTTAGTCCACCCGGCAATGGGGGATGTAATCACTACATGTGGGTACAGTGGTGCAAACTCTGTAGAGTCAAAACTGTCATGACAGCCGTGCCCACGATCAAGAGCGGCTTGGACTTATTCATGATTAGAGGATGATGAATTTGGAAGTTGTGGATGTTAAGCGGGGAGCTTAACATTGGAAATGATGTTATGGTTATTTAATTATGATGATGGGTTGGGAGATTGGAACCATTTCACCTATGTAGTAATGTATGTGCTTAATAAGCTAAGGTGATAGGTACTAATTGCGTAGTGCTTTAACCATGAGTTCAACCTCTCCTTGCTCTAGCCATGCATGACATAACTTTCCCACACTTGCTGAGTACCAACGGTACTCAAACTTGCATATTTGTTTGTTTAAATTGCTGCTCAGGTCAAGGGGATGATGTGGTGTTCAATGACCAAGACTTCGGACCCGAAGAAGGATTCTAGGTTCGTGGAGTCCCCCGGGCAACGCCTGTGACGGAGCCCACAAGAATAATATTCCGCTGCTGTTTTGTTTACATATTATGAACTTATTATCGTCCATCGAGACACATGCTATGTTAGACTTATTTGTATTCAACACCTTGCTTGTAATAAATGATGCTTCACTATTTGTCATCACATGTATGAGAAACTGATACTGGCATACATGTGATATTCACTCGGTTGTTCTTCGGAGAAACCGGGTGTGACAGAAGTGGTATCAGAGCCAAGGTTGCCCGTAGGAACATGGACCTAGGTTGAAATGGACGTATTTAAGGACCCTATTTTCTTAAAGACTATTTTACAAAGGTGTGGGTTGAAAAGTGTTATTTAATGGGTCACTTTATTCACCTTGCCCCAACTCTATTCAAAACACGATTTTTTAAATCTTATCTAACTTGATTTTAAATGCTTTATGATGGTTCGCATGATCCGCACCGCCCGCAAGTCCACTAGAGGGAGAGTTCCTGTAGTTGCCCTTGCCCTAAGAGAGGAGAACCGTCCGGTGACGTACCACTCCTATGGACTGGCAGTAGGAGGCTTGTTGCGCCGTCTACGGCGTATGCTCCACGCTGCCGGCAATACGGGCAAGCTAATCATACACTACAGCTCCACCCGAACCATCCGTGAGAAGCGGGAAGAATGGAGTTCAGAAATGAGGATTATCCATGAAGATCAGCTGCTCAAGATCCACCGCTCTCCAGCTTGTCGAGCGACACAGGTTGATGCCGAGAGGGATGTCACCTGGGAGGCCATCACCTGCCAAAGTTACATCTACCGTCGTCACCTGGACAGGACTGAGTACATGTATGTCCTCCAGCGTGAGAGTGGTACCGCAGAATACAAGTACCCGCCAGTGCAGCAGGGGGCTTCCCATGAGCACATGGACCTGTGTTTGGAGGATGCTGCTATGTTCAGCACTCGACTGCAGGAGTGTCAACAGGAGCTTCATGATGTTCGTGACACCCTGAAGGAGACTGAGGCGTTGCATCGAGCCAGCTTGAGGGCGAGAGAAAGAGGAGATGGGAATGAACTGTTTGTCACCGTGAATGAAACATGGACTCCTGACTCCCCAGATCGCCGGGCGAGCAGGCGTCGCCGCGCTTCTCTACCAGCAGCTTCCCCACCCAAAGTGGAGTCAGAGTGCAGCCGCAACAGCAGAATGTGATGCGAGGACGGGTGAACCAAATGACCATGGAGGAGGCGCAAGAGGCACCCGACGTGGTAGTTGGTAAGTTTCCTGCCAATTTACACATTGCAACCCTGTTGTTCGATTCTGGTGCTACCCACTCGTTCATTGCCCAAGGGTTTGTTAAGAAGCATGATCTAGCAACAACACAAATGAACCATATGTTAGCAGTAAACTCTCCAGGGGGAGAAATAAGGACAAGACAAGTGTGTCCCAAGGTGAATCTAGACATTAATAGGGTGGTATTTACTTTAAACCTCATAGTGATAGATTCACCAGGGATAGATATTATTTTGGGTATGGATTGGTTGACCAAACATAAAGGAATCATACATTGTTCGACAAGAACTGTGGAACTAACTCACCCTAGTGGCACCAGAGTAGAGTTCATAACCATACAAGAGCCTAGGAGGGACATTAAACTCAATGAAGTTGAGGTGGAAGTGGAGGAGGTTAGGATCATCAGGGAATATCCAGACGTTTTTCCGGAGGAGTTGCCAGGTATGCCTCACGATCGTGAGGTGGAATTCGCGATTGAGCTAGTGCTTGGAACAGCTCCAATATACAAGAGACCCTATCGGATGGACTCCAAACAGCTGGAAGAACTCAAGGAACATTTAAGAGAATTGACAGAGAAGGGGTACATTCGTCCTAGTTCCTCACCATGGGGAGCTCCAGTGATATTTGTGCCCAAGAAGGACGGAACCCAAAGGTTGTGCGTAGACTACCGTGCGTTGAATGAAGTAACCATCAAGAACAAGTACCCATTACCCCGCATTGAAGACTTGTTTGATTAGTTGAGGGGAGCTTGTGTGTTCTCGAAAATTGATCTCAGGTCGGGATACCACCAACTTAAGATAAGACAAACTGATATTCCAAAGACAGCTTTCGTATCTCGGTACGGACTGCATGAATACACCGTCATGCCTTTCGGGCTAACTAATGCCCCGGCATACTTCATGTATCTCATGAACAAGGTATTCATGGAATATCTAGACAAATTTGTGGTGGTTTTCATTGATGACATTCTCGTCTTTTCCAAAGATGAACAAGAACATGAGAGGCATTTAAGGTTGGTGTTGCAAAAGCTAAGAGAACACCAACTATATGCCAAGTTGAGCAAGTGTGAGTTTTGGCTGAAGAGAGTTCACTTCTTAGGACGTATAATCTCGGAGGGAGGAATCTCCGTAGATCCCGCCAAGATCGAGGATGTACAGAAGTGGAAGACCCCTGAGAATGTCGGGGAAGTTCGAAGCTTCTTAGGATTGGCTGGGTATTATCGACGGTTTATTGAGGGTTTCTCCAAGATCTCGAGACCCCTCACCAAATTGTTAGAGAAGGGAATCACATTCACATGGACACCGCAGTGCGAGATGAGTTTTCAAGAATTAAAGAAAAGATTGACAACAGCCCCAGTGCTAGTAATGCCATACATGCAGAAGAACTTTTCGGTGTACTGTGATGCCTCTGGACACGGGATGGGATGTGTTCTCATGCAAGAGGGGCATGTCGTGGCTTATGCATCCCGGCAGCTCCGGAAACACGAGAAGAACTATCCTACACATGACCTAGAGCTAGCTGCAGTGGTACACGCGTTGAAGATTTGGCGGCATTACTTGATGGGGAAGAGGACAGAGATATATACGGATCATAAGAGCTTAAAGTATATTTTCACACGGCCAGATCTCAACCTCAGACAAACGAGATGGTTAGAGCTGATCAACGACTTTGATGTGGGCATCAACTATCATCCTGGGAAAGCGAACATCGTGGCGGATGCTCTAAGCCGGAAAGTGCAGGTCAATAGGTTGAGCTTTAAGGACATGCCTACAGAATTGAAGGAAGAGGTTATAAAACTCAATCTTGTCTGGTGAATAGTGGTGAAGCCATCGCCATGGAAGTGGACTCCACGTTAGAGCAAGACATACGCGATGGTCAAAAGAATGATGAGAAGATACAAGAAATCAGAGAACTCATCGAGGATAATAAAGCCCCTGGTTTCAGAGAGGATGAGTAAGGTACGGTGTGGCACGGGAAAAGAATCTGTGTGCCTGAAGCGAAGGAGATCCATGAATTGATTTTGAAGGAAGCTCATGATTCCGACTATTCCATTCATCCTGGGAGTACGAAGATGTATCATGACCTCAAGAGCAGGTATTGGTGGTATGGCATGAAGCGAGATGTCGCGGAACATGTTGCCCTATGTGACACATGTCAGTTGGTGAAAGCAGAACATCAACGACCCGCGGGATTATTTCAACCACTCATAGTGCCTGAATGGAAATGGGAAGAAATCGGTATGGATTTCATAGTGGGACTACCTAGGACCCAATCAGGATATGATTCGATATGGGTCATCATCGACAGGCTAACCAAGGTAGCTCATTTCATCCCCGTGAAAGAAAGCTACAGAGGATCCAAATTGGCAGAATTATACATATCAAGAATTGTGTGTTTCCATGGAGTGCCAAAGAAGATAGTGTCAGATCGAGGAACACAGATCACCTCAAGGTTCTGGCAGAAGTTACATGAAACCATGGAAACTCATCTGAATTTTAGTTCTGCCTATCATCCCCAGACTGACGGACAGACGGAAAGAACCAATCATATCCTTGAGGATATGCTGAGAGCGTGTGCACTCAAGAACAATAGGAGTTGGGATAAGAACTTATCTTATGCGGAGTTCTCCTATAACAATAGCTATCAGGCTAGTACGAAGATGTCACCATTTGAGGCTTTGTATGGGAGGAAGTGCAGAACTCCCCTATTTTGGAACCAAACGGGGGAAAGTAAAGTGTTTGGGCCCGAGGTACTACAAGAAGCCGAGGCGAAAGTGAGGGAAATTCGCAACAACCTGAGGATAGCACAGACCCGACAAAAGAGTTATGCCGATGTACGGAGAAGAGAGCTTATTTTCAATGTGGGAGACTATATTTATCTCAAGGTGTCACCAATCCGAGGACTTCGTTGGTTCAAGGTGAAAGGGAAGTTATCACCTCGATACATCGGACCCTTTCAGGTTCTGGAAAGGAAAGGCGAAGTGGCATATCAACTAGAACTACCGGCTCGCCTATCAGATGTGCATGACGTATTCCATGTGTCACAGCTCAAGAAATGTTTGAGGACGCCTGAAGAGATGTTACCCATGAATGAGGTTGACGTAGGAGAGGATCTGTCTTACGCCGAGCAACCGGTCAAGATTTTGGAGACAATGGAACGCCTCACCAGGAATAAAAGAATCCGGATGTGCAAGGTGCAGTGGAAGCATCACTCGAAGGAGGAGGCCACATGGGAGCAAGAAGACGAGCTTAAGGCACAGTTTCCGGAATTGTTTTCTTAGAACCACCAATCTCGAGGACGAGATTTCTTTTAAGGGGGGTAGAGCTGTAACACCCCAAAAATCTGTTAAGTGGGGGATTTAAAAATTTTTGGACGTATTGCATGTGGTGCAGAAATTCAAATTCAAATTGGAATTTAAATTCAAACCAAAACAGAAAAGAAATGGAAAAAGAAAAAGAAAAAGAAAAACCCCACCGGCCAGTGGGCCGAAACCCACCAGCCGGCCCACTCTCCCCGCGCCAGCCCCGAACCCGCGCCCCTCTCTTCCTCTCGCTGACAAGCGGGGCCCGCATGTCATCCCACAGCTCCCGCGCGCTCGGCCAACCCCGGGACTCTCCTCTCCCCCGAATCCAAACAACCTCCGAAAAACCGCGCCAACAGACCGATCTTTGGCCCCGGACGCTGCTATTTAACCAAGTCGATCCTCCGCCGCCTCCCCTCATGAAGTTCCCGCACAGAAACTCGCCGAATTCCCCAGCGCACTCCAATTTTCTCTCCGGTGAGAACCGAAGCTCCGATCACCGTTTTCTCTCGATCCTTGCTCGGGTTTTCTGATCTAGCGTGCCGATCATGTTCCACCGCCTCCGGGGAATCACGCAGGTGCAGAAAACTCGGTGTTTTGCACCCTAGACGCAGCTCTGGCGAGCACCGCCGCTATTTCATCTCGGACCTCGCCGCCGACCGTCTTCCAGGACCTCCGAGCTCAAGAAAAATCCCGAGGTGAGATCCCCGACCTCCCCTCTACCGTTTTATGCCATGAAATCCAAGTTTTAGGAGGTATAGAAATAAATCCGAAGATCTCCGGCGAGATCGCCGCCTTCCGCCGCCGCGTGCCGCCGGGCAGCGCCGCCCGCGCACGGCCAGGGCGACGTGGCCCCCTGAGGCCCATCCATTTTAAATCGTGCGGTTCCTATTAGATCTAACCGTACCGCTTCGCGTTATAATCTCAGCCGTCTATTTTAAATCGGACTGTCCAAATCTGCCCCCGCGTTATAAAGGCCGGATTCTTACGCGCTACCCCCTGGGGATTTCGGAAAATACGAGCTAGCCCCAGAAACTTCTGATCTAGCCCCTGGAACATCAGAAATTCGTGTAAATTCATTTAAAAATCAGTTTTAGCCCCTGGACTTAATAAAAAATTGCAAAACCCATCTGTTATGTGTAGTTAGACCCTGGAAATTTGTAAAATAATAAATTAGACCCTGTAGTAGGGTGGATTTACTTTTTCTTTGACCCTATATGGTATTAAATTCAGAAATTTGAATATGTGACTAGGATTTAAATTTAAAAGGTAAGGCAAACACATGTACAAATTCAAATTTAAACTCTCCTAGCACTTGGAAAACTTTAGAATGAGTTAAAAATAGATTTTTGGTTGAAATGGATCTGTCTAATTGTTGTTCATATTTATTAGTTCTAGAAATACCTTTTTAGGCTAGGAAATAATTCTCAAAACTGATAAAATAAATTTAAATTAGCTCACATCAGAGGAGAAGTTTAAAAATATATTATTTAATATTTTAGATCAGAACCTATTCTGTTTAGAAGATATGTCCTACTATTTAATATTAAAACTCACTTTTAGGCATAGAAGATAAATCTGAAAAATATAGGAAATGCATAATTAGAAAATGATAAATGAAGTCTCCAAATTCAAAAACTTCAGTTTAGGATTTGGTAGAAGATCTGAAAACCTATTTGGAATAGGAAAATACCTTTTATACAAACTTTGTGGCAAAGAAGTGTAATAATTGAATATAAAGAATTTGTTCAAATTGGAACTTCATATATAGTGTGCAAATAGAAATCTGAACATAGAAGTTAGAAATAATATACATATATTTAAAGGTGAATGTAGGCCAAAAACCAACACATGTAGAGTAACCACAACACTTAGAAATGTGAATGACTTTCATAGGTATGTATGTGTGGTTTGTATGAAGTGAAAATGTGAACTATGTCTTATGGATTGTTTTTTTCATTTGCTATGTGTGTTGGCTTGAGTAGAACCTGCCCCAGAGCAAGTTCTCCCCTTCCAAGACCAAGACTTTCCATTACCAGAGCCGCAGGAAGAAGGCAAGTGTCCTTGACCACTTTGATCCTATGTTAGGATGTGTAGATAGAATTATTTGCATTGTCAATTAAAATATGAAACCCATGCTAGGAAGTTTCCCTAGAATTGCATTATCTTGTTTCCTTGTAGCTTGGATTGGGATTTATTTTATTATGTCATTCATTCATATTACTTATGCTTAGCCATGCTTAGAATGGGATAAGTGGGATATGAGATCATCAACTTATTTACTTTACTCTTGAATGGGATATTATAAGTTATGTAGAGGTAGGGATCGAGGCAAGTTGGATGATTTGGTTGGTGCTGGGTGCACGAGACTCGGGTTTGTGTTTAGTACTTGCATGGATCCTTAGGACCGGTTCATGGAGCATGTAACCTGGCTTTACCGTGCCAACCACATGTTGAGATGGGGCAGCTTGGCCAATTAATTAGGGGTATCCCCGGCGTAGTATGGGTGTGTTGGATGGTGCGGGGAGTAGGTGTCAGCTGGACTACCATATGAACCACAAGGCTCAAACGGGGGCCACTGCAGCGGGGTTGGAGCCTCTTGTATGCTGTTAGGGGTGAATCCTCAGTGGGCCCACGCTCGTCAGGAATCCCTTTTTAAAGGCTTCGTAGTGATCTCCTAGCTACACACCTGGGAAGTGTGAATGTGGTCCGTGGCCACTGGCATAATGGAGGTTCTTTTAGTCCACCCGGCAACGGAGGATGTAATCACTACATGTGGGTACAGTGGTGCAAATTTGTCACACCTAGTTTCTCCGAAGAACAACCGAGTGTTAATATTCACTCGGTTGTTCTTTGGAGAAACCGGGTGTGACAAGTTTGCACCACTGTACCCATATGTAGTGATATCATCCCCGTTGCCGGGTGGACTAAAAGAACCTCCATTATGCCAGTGGCCGCGAACCACGTTCACACTTCCTAGGTGTGTAGCTAGGAGATCACTACGAGGCCTTTACAAAGGGATTCCCGACGAGCGTGGGCCCACTGAGGTTTCACCCCTAACAGCATACAAGAGGCTCCAACCCCGCTGCAGTGGCCCCCTGTTGAGCCTTGCGGTTCATATGGTAGTCCAGCTGACGCCTAGTCCCCGCACCATCCAAAACACCCATACTACACCGGGGATACACCTAATTAATTGGCCAAGCTGCCCCATCTCACCATGTGGTTGGCACGGTAAAGCCAGGTTACATGCTCCATGAACCGGTCCTTAGGATCCAGGCAAGCACTAAACACAAACCCGAGTCTCGTGCACACAGCACCAACCAAATCATCCAACTTGCCTCCATCCCTACCTCTACATAACTCATAATATCTCATTCAAGAGTAAGGTAAACAAGTTGATGATCTCATATCCCACTTATCCCATTCTAAGCATGGCTAAGCATAAGTATATAAATAAATGACATAATAAAATAAATCCCAACCCAGGCTACAAGGAAATAATATAATGAAAATCTAGGAAAACTTCCTAGCTTGGGTATCATATTCCAAATTGACAATGCAATTAAATTCTAACTACACATCCTAGTATAGGATCAAAGTGGTCAAGGACACTTGCCTTCTTCCTGCTGCTCTGGGAATGGAAAGTCTTTGTCTTGAAAGGTGAGAACCTGCTCTGGGGCTGGTTCTACTCATGCCAATACACATAGCAAAAGAAAACAACAATCCATAAGCCATAGTCCACACTTTCACTCATGCAAACCACACATACATACATATAAAAGTCATTCACATTTTTAAGTGTTGTGGTTACCCTAGATGTGTTGATTTTAGGCCTACATGCACTTTTAAACATATATATATTATTTCTAACTTTTGTATTCAGATTTCTATTTGCACACTATATATGAATTTCCAATTTGAACAAATTCTCTATATTTAATTCATACACTTCTTAGCCACAAAGTTTGCATGAAACATAATTTCCTACTCCAAACTGGTTTTCAGATCTTCTACAAAATCCTAAATTGAAGTTTTTGGATTTGGAGACCTCATTTATCATTTTATAATTATGCATACCTTTTTTCCTATATTTTCAGATTTATTTTCTATGCCTAAAAGTAAACTTTAATATTAAAATAATAAGACACATCACCTAAACAGAATAGGTTTGATCTAAAATGTTCAATAAAATATTTTTTTGAACTTCCTCTCTGATGGGAACCAACTTAAATTTATTCTACCAGTTTTCAGAATTGTTTCCTAGCCTAATAATGTATTTCCAGAAATAATAAAAATAAGCAGCACTTAGTCAGATCTCATTTCAGCCTAGAATCAGTTTTTAACTCATTCTAAAGGTTTTCCAAGTGCTAGGAGAGTTTAAATTTGTATTTGCACATGTGTTTGCATCACCATTTGAATTTAAATTCTAATCTCATGTTTAAATTTCTGAATTTAATATCCTATAGGGTCTGAAGTGCAAACCCACCCTACTGGAGGGTCTAATTTGCTATTACCTAAATTTTCAGGGGCCTAATTACACAAAACTGAGAGGTTTTCCTAATTTTTATTAAGTCCAAGGGCTAAAACTGATTTTTAAATGAATTTACATGACTTTCTGAAGGTCCAGGGGCTAGATCAGAAGTTTCCGAGGCTAGCTCGTATTTTCCGAGGTCCCCAGGGGGTAGCGCGCGTAAGATTCCCGGCCTTTATAACACGGGATTGACGTGGGCCGTTGGATTTAAAATAGACCGCTGAGATTATAACGCGAAGCGGTACGGGTTAGATCTATTCGGGACCGCCTGATTTAAAATGGACGGGCCTCAGGGGGCCACGTCGCCCTGGCCGTGTGCGGGCGGCGCTGCCCGGCGGCACGCGGCGGTGGGAGGCGGCGATCTCGCCGGAGAACTTCGGATTTTCCTCTATACTCCCTAAAACTTGGATTTTTTGGCATAGAACGGAAGAGGGGAGGTAGGGGATCTCACCTCGGGGTTTTTCTTGAGCTCGGAGGCCCTGGAAGGCGGACGGCGACGAGGTCCAAGGGGAAAACGCGGCGGTGCTCACTGGAGCTGTGTCTAGAGCATAAAACACCGGGTTTCCTTCACCTGCAAGACTCCCCGGCGGCGGTGGAACATGACAAGCACGTCAGATCAGGAAATCCGAACGAGGATCGAAGGAAAACGGTGGTAGAAGATTCGGTTCTCACCGGGAAGAAAAATGGTCGATCGGGGAGGAGAAAGGGGCGGATTTCGGCGTTTAAATGGGCGAGGGAGGGCGGCTGGGGTTGGTTTAGATATGCCGCAGCGCATGGGCTGAAGATCGCAGCTCCGGAGCAAGAAAATCAGCGTGGCAGCGGCGATCGGCGCGGAAGTCGCGTGGCGGTTGGGCGCGCGCGCAAGGAGGGAGATGACACGCGGGCCGCGAGCGTCAGAGAGAGGGAGAGGGGGGAAAGCGGGCGCGGGTTTTGGGCTGGCTGAGGTGGGTTTCGGCCCACTGGCCATTTTTCTTTTTCCTTTTCCTTTTGTGTTTTGATTCAAATTTAAATTCCAGTTTGAATTTGAATTGCTTCACCACATGCAATACGTCAAAAAATTTATAATTCCCCTCTTTAGCAGGTTTTGGGGTGTTACACACAAGTTTGCCAGATCATCTTCATCTTCATCACTTCCAATGTCTACATCACTCGAGCCAAGTTCTTGAAGTGCAATGATGAAACTGTTTATCGGTTTGCGTCATGTAGAACACTTCTTTTTCTTGTTGGTGTTGCCAAAAGAGGACTTGACTTTATTCTGCTTTTCATCACGGTTAGAAGGACCTGAAAGATTAGGGCAATCTGTACGAAAGTGTCCTGTCTTACCACATTCAAAGCATTGCTGAGGTCCGGAGCTTCCTCTCCTTCTAGTTCTCACATTTTGCAATGCTTTTGAGAACCTAGTAGAAAGAAGTACTAGCTCCTCCTCTGGAAACTCCTCAATCTGTTCCAGGGTTAGTGAAGACAGCAAAGCAAGTGTATTGCTAGATGATTGGCCGGAGCTAGGCATATCACGTTGTGAGACAAATGCAATAATATTATTTGGGTTCTTACGTGATATAATGTCAATTTCATGAGTTTTTAGCTTAGAATAAAGCACATCTAATGTAAGAGTACTCATGACAGTGGATTCACGTATGGATGTTACTTTCATCTCCCAAGTTGACATGTCTAATGCACTTAGTAATTGCCTAGCATTTTCAGCATCTGAAAAATTAACATTGACGCTACAAAAGTTGCTTAGAATTTTATTAAAGCGAGCTAAGAGGTAATCAATGGAATCACCGGGTTGCATCTCAAAGCGCATGTATTCTTTCTTGAACATATCCTGTCTTACCTCCTTGATCGTGTTGGATCCTTCGTGGTAGTCACAAAGTGCTCTCCACACATCATACGGCGATCGGAGGTGTGCAACATGGTCGAAGTCGCTCTGAGTTAGTCCTTGTATGATCATGTTCCGAGCCTTGTTGTTGTTGTCGACATCTCTCATGTTTGTAGCCGTGACTTGATCGTTCGAAGGCACATCGTAAGGCTTGTACACTTTTTCCCATATTGCAAAGCCTTGCGCCTGGATGAAAGCTTCCATGCGTGCCTTCCAAACCTGAAAATCAATACCACTAAACACACAAGGTTTGGCAGAGTATTTCTCCATGATGATTAGTCAAAACACGTGCAAATAACAAACATTAGAGCAACCTGTCTCTGATACCAATTGTAGGATCGAAGTACACGTGTAAAGCTACTAGAGGGGGGTGAATGGTAGATAAAAACTTTTCAGCGGAAGCAACAAAACACCCCTCAGCAGAAAACCGATCTGTTAAAGAAACCGTGTGTGAGACTAATCTAAACGTGTTCAACTGTGACAAAACTAGCATAGATTGTATAGAATTAAGTCACGAAGACGTCACAACAAGAATCATGAAAATCCGTTGAGAGAAACTCAAGTTACGATCGAAAGATCGAACAAAGGTCAATCTGTCATACGCGAGAAAAACAGTTCGAGAATACTGCAAAGAAACTCGTGTAGATCAGAAACAACAAACTTAATGACCGTGAAATTTACACAGATGATATATAATCATGTTGTGAATACAACCCAAAAAGAATAACATCAATTGGATCTGTAAAACTCGAGTTATGATAAAACCACCGAAGCAAGGTAGTGCTGAACAGAAACTCGACAAGAAAAACTTGTCTGAAACAAGTCGGATGAACAAGGCACAAAAGTTCCTTTAGAATACGAATTTTATTTATCAAAACACAAGAGGAACAGCCCCAAAGTCGTGCTCTCCACGAGCCTTGGCCTCCCTTGCTTATATAACCAGCTCTATGGCCAATCCAATTCAAACTAGGACTCCTACTCCTACTTGGATTCAAACTGTAACTTTCCAATACTGCTCAAGACTCTTCTATACACAGATAGAAGCAATCTTAAGACTTCCAAGCACCTTAGGAACATCCCAAACATTCCTAAAACAACTCTACTTCATGCCTAACACGAAATCCTGTTATAACCAACTCGAAACTTTCCATAAACAAACCATAACCGCCACAGCCGCAGCCTGAGCGCAAAACCCAGCCGGTTGAACCTTTTCAACCATATCTCCACTTCCATATCTCTTCACCACGCCTTGGAACCATGTTGCCACGTCCATGCACTCCTTGCACACGTGCAAACACCTTCGAACAACATCCACGATACCTTCATATGCATTGTTCTTGATCTAAACATGCTGCGTGACCTCCCGATCAACTCAACCACAATTCCTCCCGAACTTTGTTGTTGAACCTCATCTTCTCCCTAAGACTAGTTCAATGGATCCTGTCACCAGCCATGTCTTGAACTCAAGCAACACCTGCAAATGAATAAACAACCAATACTTCCGAGCACAAGTCCTCGACTTCACTATCGTTAGTTCTGAAACTACAACATCTTACGTGAGCACCTCACATAAGCATGTTGCAAACCATAGAAAAATGATATCAGCCATAACCACCAAAACACACCAAAAACTTAGTAAAATAATACTAAGCAAACTTTCCATAAGAGTAAAGCAAGTTCGAAACATTGCAATTTAAAAGCAGAACCATTGCAATCATGCTTCGAACCTTACCAAAGCTAACCGGACCTTCAACCGGAGGTTACCGAAGCTAGTCGGATCCAACGCCGGAGCTTACTAAAGCTTAGTCGGACCTAGCACGGAACTTACCAAAGCTAGTCAGACCTAGCACCGGAGCTAGCAAAAACAAGTCGGCCCTAGCCAAAATAAGTCAGACCTAGACAAAGCAAGTCGGACCTTATGTCGGACCTTGCCGGAGCTATCCAAAACAAGTCGGACCTTGCAGGAGCTCAGACCTAGAGTCGGACCTTGTTAAAAAGGTGTTTTGGTTGTATTCAAAACTTTTATCATCAAAGCCAATGTATTCAGCACACATAGGTCTCACGAGAAGTTTACTAGTTTTGTTAACCATCATTGTAGCTGGGAAAGTGGATGAGTCGGGTATGGTCGTTTTTGCTTTTTGCTTCACTAAGTCCACGGGATATGGGAAGCGAGATAGAATGTGTCTAGCTACTGCACTCATATGAACAATGATAATAAGAACATGATGTCGATAATGAACATGAATCCGGGGAGATCTAGGCAAGCTTGGTTCGTGGATGTGGTAGAATGAGATGGTGGTTTACTTGCCGTAGATCTAAGGACTGGTTCATGCCAGCACATGCCAGGAAAACAGTGCCACCACAAGGCCAAATATGGGTGTGGCTTAGCTGACTAATTAGGTAAGTTGCTAGATTGTTATGGACCGTGGAAGGCGCGGGGAATGGGAGTCGAGAGAG
This sequence comes from Neostapfia colusana, assembly GCA_030760725.1. Lineage (NCBI taxonomy): Eukaryota > Viridiplantae > Streptophyta > Magnoliopsida > Poales > Poaceae > Neostapfia > Neostapfia colusana. The sequence continues at coordinate 91,684,466 of JASWHV010000007.1, read as the reverse complement.
GACTGCCCTGGGAACTTCATGGCACAAGAGGGGGCCCGTAGGTGGGAGAATAGTGATTCGAACATGCTGGTGAAATCTTAGTGAGTCCATACATCTAGTAGCCCCTTTGTAAAGGCTATTTTGGGATCTCTTGGACATACACCGACGGTTGTGTACTGGTATAATGGAGGTTCTGCAGTCGCCGACGGGTGACGAAATCACAAACTTGTGGGTAAAGTGGTGCCACCTCTGCAGAGAGTAAAACTATCATGATAGCCGTGCTTACGGTCACAAGCACCTGGCGAACTCACTTGATTAGATGGGATGGTTATCGGGATGGTTATTGGTATCGTCATTTGGTATGGTTATGGTTTGGTTTTTGGTATTGGTTTCGGGACTGTTGAGTCTTGAACATGAGATGGTTTCGGAGATATGAATATGAGATGGTTATGAATATTATGCGCATGAGATGAACCTGAGAAAGACCAATGGCTGGTTGAGAATTTGAGAAAAGGTGATAAATGACTGGTTGAGACATGATAAGTGGTGAATTATGATGGAGGTATGTTACTGGTTTACTTGGGTATATGTTAGGATTAAATTCACATAAAGGTAGTTGCTGTTTTTATGATGTTTGTGAAATAAACTTTGCTTTCTGCAATGAGCCTTTTTATTCCAACCTTATTGTAAGCTACATGTCACACTTTTTCTGCACTTGCTGAGTACGACATGTACTCACCCTTGCATTATAATACAACATCAACAACAGGAGAAGAGTACTTCAAAGATCATGTGGAGTATTAGGCGTGCGAACTACCATCAACTTGCCTGTGGGGATGGAGTTAGAGTTGGAGATGGAGCCGCTGCTGTTTAGATGCTTCCACTATCGTTTAGAGACTTCCGCTGCTAGAATAAGTTAGAGACTTCCGCTGCAAGAAAAAGTTAGAGATTGATGTGATAAAGTACTTAAACCCTATTATTCGTGGTTATATTCTGAATTCAGTTTGTGGATTACATGTGTATGTGTTATGAACATCCTGGGCATGCATATACATTAGCTGGGTTCCGTGTTTTACGGGACCGGGAGTCACAAGTATGTCCAAAAGTAAACCTTAAAATAAGGGGGGTAGACTTTCTTGCCAACCTTATTGTCTTGGATTCCCAATGGATTGATATAATACTTGGAATGGATTGGTTAAGCAAGCACAAAGGAGTGATTCAATGTGCTGAGAGGAGCATGCAGTTGACAAATGAGCACGGTACTCGTATTGAGTTCTAGTCAGCCCAACCGGCAACCGAGAAGGCAGCATTGAACCACATCGAAGAAGCAACATTGGAAAGCATTGCGGTGGTTCAAGAATTTTCAGATGTGTTCCCGGAAGAACTTCCAGGTATGCCACCTGACCGGGACATTGAATTTGCCATTGATTTAGTACCTGAACTGCACCTATAGCAAAAAGGCCGTATAGGATGCCCACTAATGAACTAGTGGAACGTAAGAAGCAAATTCAGGACCAGCTAGAAAAGGGTTTTATACGCCCAAGCTCGTCACCGTGGGAAGTCCCCGTGCTCTTCGTGGACAAGAAAGATGGGACCCAAAGGATGTGTGTGGATTATAGGTCTCTCAATGAGGTGACAATCAAGAATAAATACCCGCTGCCCCATATAGAGGACCTGTTCGACCAAATGAAAGGTGCTCGAATTTTCTTCAAGATTGATCTTCGGTCGGGATACTTCCAGCTGAAGATTAAGCCCCCCAACATACCCAAGACTGTGTTTCGAACACGGTATGGTTCGTATGAATATACCGTTATATCTTTTGGGTTAATGAATGCACCCACATACTTTATGTACCTCATGAATAAGGTCTTCATGGAGTACTTGGACAAGTTTGTCGTGGTTTTCATCGACGATATCATGGTGTATTCGAAAAGCGAGGAAGAACATGAAGAACAATTGAGATTGACGTTGCAGAAACTGCGAGAGCATCAATTGTATGCCCAGATCAGCAAGTCTCAATTTTGGCTAAAGGAGATATCGTTCCTAGGCCACGTCATCTCCGAGGGAGGAGTATCGGTTGATCCCTGAAAAGAGGGAGACGTTTTAAAGTGGAACCAACCGCAGATTGTGAGAGATATTCAGAGTTTTCTTGGAATGGCTGGATACTACCGCCGGTTCTGATGGAGCCCGACCTCGATCACGGGGCCGTGCCGCCTCGCCCGGGATCGCATTGGGTGGTGCCGTGTTATGCGGCACCCAACAGCACATAAATAAGGAACATTGTATTACATAAATCAAAAGCGGAAGCTTACAATTGTTCTTTGTAAATAATTTACATAAAATAACTGCAGCGGAAGTCTATAAAAAGCTCACGTCGAATAACTAAGAAGCACTCGAAAGGAGGTCCAGCCCGCGGACTCCTTTCGCTAGCAACAAGAAGACATGGCAGCGGCTAGGTCCTCCATGTGATACATGACTCGGAAGTTCCGAGTCTCACCGGACAACCTTATTTATAGTGTCGAGGTTTACCTGCAAAACCACTTATATAGCAAGAGTGAGCACAAAGGCTCAGCAAGACTTAACCGTCTCTCCTAAAGCATGCAACTCTACAAGACGGTAACTTAAGACTTAAACATGTCATTTGCGAAAAGACTCGCCTATGAGTTCATCCTTTACTTTCAGATGTTAGACATATTAGTAGTGACCTTGCGCCCAGCAACATTGGAACTCCACAATCAAACAAGAAACGCTTCATTCCAATGTTACTTGTCCCAAGGTGGAAAATAACTTTAGTTTGCTCTACCTCTACTTCGAACATGGTTTTCATGCAATTTACAATTATCATAACAGCATTTAAAACTTTGCAAACTATTTCCATACAACTTGATTACTACGTCACAACACAGGGAGCAAGCAGTAATCAATAACCGCGATGGACGGTGATTCGAATCAAACACTACCCGGATAACTCAACACATACGCCCGCCTCTGAAGACCCAAATCTGGCGTCCTTCATTACGTCGTATGTGGCAACATTTCTCAGGACACTAGACTGTAAAACCGGTCGCGCCGTCTAGGGCTCATAGGTCTAACGAGATGATGTGGTATGCCTCTACAATACAGTGAACCTGGTACACCGGTTTCCTGGTTCCCATATGTCAGTAAGCATCCGGTACACAACTCAATACCTGCTCCTGGGTGCCGCACACGCATCGGTCCTTAACCGACATAGACAGAACTACTCGACCAAGACCTCATCTTGTCGCTGCCTAACCATCCTGCCCGGTCTCATCTTTGAAAAATGTAAACCTTAGTTTGCCCTCTTTTTCCATCTACACCCAGGTTGTCCCATCTATAGCTCGCGAGTAGATTCCGACTACTCGTCTTCTACCGGATGTCCTAGCTTATTTAGCACGGCCTTATTCTACAGCGACGACACAATTCTACCGGACATCTATAGTTCATGTTTGGTTATGCAAGTGGAGTATCAAACATCCTTGACCTAATGCACATACAAACTTTGACCAGTAGTAGTGAACAAAGGGAAAACTTTAAAAACAACTTAAGTGCAAACCGGGGCTTGCCTTGGTTTTGCAGGTGACTAAAGTCAGATGATTATGAAGTTATTTGCTGCTGACTTGAAGCTGAATCACTGCCTTCTTGCTTCTTGATCCAAGCTCAACTCCTCCTTCTTTATTTTCCACGTTTAATCACCACACGTTATGAATATGCATACATGTTTAATTGAAAACTTTTGCTAACCAGTGCTAAAGACAAGTTTAAAACTGGAACTCTGTTCAAGAATTTAAAATGACACTGGTGCTAGTGGTTTGGGTTGGGTGAAGCAACATGATCAAGTGATAAGTGGAGTTCATCACTTGGATGGGGATCAACTAATGAGGTTGAACAGAACACTACTGATCAACGGCTCCAATGGAGCTGGAAATTTTCTTGTGAGTTCCTTGTCACAAGAAAGTCCCCTGGACCAAAGTTCAGAATATTTCACTAAGTGGATCACCCAGAACAATTCCCTAAGCATTTAGGCAAAGAGGAATCAATTCTGAATAAATTTGCACTTTCATGCAAATTCAAGGGAACCATAATTTCACATATAGCTCAGGGAGCTTGCATGAATTGTACTAGAAATTTTGGAGTTAAGGAATGCCCAGAACTGAAGTTCCAAGTTTTGGAAATTCTCTGAAAATGTTTATGTATTCATTTGAATACAGAAACTTGAAATCAGAATTACCCTAATTAATCAAATCTAAATGATCTGAAACTTTTACAGTAGTCTCTTAATATCCTAAAGAATATTCTGGAAAAATTTGGGAATTTTTGGATGAACCAAACTCCCTCTAAAATTCTTTTGCTGAAAAGCTTTAAAGAATTCTCCAGAATTTTCTATTGGTTTTCATACAAATTGGGTTGCATATTTGGATAGAGTTTTTCATCCTGAATCCAACCCAATTTGAATCAATAAATTTGGAGCTCCCTAGCAAAAGTTATGAGGTTCTAAAGTTTGAACTAAATCTGGAAATTCAAACTAATCGGGAAATATTTAAACTCTGACTGTGGGTCCATCCTACACGTGTCGGCTGCGGGGAACCACGCCACACGGGGTCACAGACTCGTTCCCGCGCTGTCACACTGGATCCCGGGGCCGCAGCGGATCGACGATTTAAAATATCGTCACTGACAAGCGGGGCCCCCGGTCGTCTTCAACCTCCGGCTGGCCGCGCCCCAGCGCCGCCGGGCTCGCCGGAGATCTCGCCGGGAGGGGGTTCCGGCCCTCGGAACTTGTTGATTTTTGCCGCCCCTGCATAATTCCGTGCGAGGAACACGTTGCCGGTCTCACCTCAGATCGAGGATGGCCAGAAACCTAGGCGCGACGGTGACAGTGGCTTCGGCAACTTCAGCGACTTTGCTAGGGCGCTGTACTGCCACAACCTTGCTCTGGTTAGCTCCTACAGCATCGCCAGGACCTAGGGAGCAACGTCCCGTGTTCTGATCTTGCGAGAAACATCGGCAACTAAGGGCTCACCGTGCGACCTAGGTGGATTTCAGTGTAACTCGAAAAATCCGAAGAACCGAAGGTTTCCTCGACGGTTCTCTCTAGTTCTTGATCCCACGTGCCCGCACGGGTGTCTACAGCTCGGTTTCTAAGTCTGGTGATGGGTGGTGCACCGTGTTGCCCTAATTTCTCGGTTTTCTGCATGCGGTTCATATTGCATGTCCGCGGGGAATATTAAATTCCAGCGAGCACGGCCGGTGACAGGCTACCTGCGCTTCTGTGGAGCAAGAAGGGTTACAGGCGCACCTTTTTGCTTTTGCAGCATGACGGGAGATGCTCCGTGGTGGCCGGGCGACGTGATCTTGCCGCGGCGGCTCCCCTTGGCGCTGTGGAGGAGAATTGAGCTCGCTGTCGGAGTTTCCGTGGGTTTAGCTCCGGTTTCTTGCGTCGGCCACGCTCAGTGAGGTCTGGCGACGCGGTGGAGATGTTCAGCACGGCGTGTGTCTCGTCGAGCTGGCCGGGCGTTGAGGAACCGACCGTGTTCTTCCGTGCGGCAGCCGCTCGGCGAGGAAAGCGCGAGTAATCGATGTCAGCTGTGGGAGATGGCTGTGTGGGCGACGCTCTCTCGGGGGAGTTGATAAGGGCGCGAGCAACCGACTTCAGAGCAGCTCGGGAGGTGGCGGTGACTGCTGCCTCAGTGTCGCCCTCGCTGGTTCTGCGGCCGAGTGAAAACAGGGAAAATGGAGACTTAGGCAGTAAGTTAATTTCCCCTCTCAGTGACAATTGGGGCCCACAGCTCCCCTCTGCCCCAAAAGATCTCCAAATTTTGACACATTGCAAATTCAGCTATGAGGGATCCAAATTCGAAAGCCATTTGGTCATTTGGCAAGTTGGGCCACAGTTTCAAATTTGAATTCAAATTTAGATGAAATTTACAAGTCCCTTTGATAATCATATCAAGGCACCTCCAAATTTGCTCAAAAATTGCCTCCTTCACAACTTGAACCTGAGGAATTCAAATATGTCCCCTGATCTTTGAGTTGGCCATTGCAAACACAACTTCTCCAACAACAGTTTGAATTTTCTCTTTTGAAAATGCCTTTCTTCTTTTTGAAGTGACCCTCTTAATTCAAACTGAATTCCAAGTTTTACTGCACATGCCAACACTTTCATGAGTAAACAGAAGTTTTTGTAAGTCCCATTTCTTGTATTCAAACTCAACTTTATTCATAGCTCAAGTTTTCTATTTACATGTTTTGGGACTTTTACATTCCTCCCCCCTTAAAAAGAATCTCGTCCCGAGATTCACGATTAAGGACAATGTGGAGAGGACAACTACTCAACATAAGCCTCTAACAACTCCGGATGATTGTGTTGCAAATACTCCTCGCTTTCCCATGTACTTCCTCGGACGTGTGATTTTCCCATAGAACTTTGAAAAATCGTAGCATCCGATTTCTGGTTTCGCGAGTCCTTTCATCAATTATCCGTGTTGGATGCTCAACATATGTGAGGTCCAGCTTCAAATCTGCTATGCCTTCCGTGAGAATCTCCTTTGGAACCTTCAAACACTTCCGCAACTGAGATATGTGGAAGACGTTATGAACTCCGGCTAAGGCCACCGGTAGCTCCAAACGGTATGCCACGGGTCCACACCTTTCAATGATGGCGAAGGGACCGACGAAACGTGGAGATAATTTTCTTTTCACTCCGAATCGGTGAATGCCCTTCATAGGAGATACGCGGAGGTATACGTGGTCTCCAACTTGAAAGTTCAGAGGACGACGTCTCATATCCGCATAGCTCTTTTGCCTGGATTGAGCGGCTTTAAGATTTGCTTGAATAAGCCTTACCCGCTCTTCTGCTTCATTTACGAGATCAATCCCGTAAATAACTCTCTCGCCGGATTCACACCAGTTCAAGGGTGTGCGGCACTTCCGGCCGTAGAGAGCTTCATAAGGCGCCATTTTGATACTTGATTGATACCCGTTGTTATATGAGAACTCTGCCAACAGTAAGTGATCATCCCAGCTCTTACCGTGATGGATGGCACATGCTCTCAGCATATCTTCAAGTATTTGATTCACCCTCTCCGTTTGCTCATCGGTTCGAGGGTGATACGCGGAGCTTCGAATCAATTTGGTTCCCAAGGATGCGTGTAGCTGCTCCCAGAAACGAGCAACAAACAACGCGCCTCGATCAGAGATGCTCGTTCGGGGAACTCCATGTAGGCACAAGATCCGTGCTATGTATAACTCCGCATATTGCTTGGCGGTGTGTCTGGTATGCACCGGGATGAAACGTGTCGATTTGGTTAATCGATCAACGATTACCCAAATCGAATCATGGTGGTGGGAGGTCATCGGCAACCCAACGATGAAATCCATACTCAAGTCTTCCCACTTCCATGCCGGTATTTGTAGCGGTTGCAACAGGCCCGACTTCTTCACATGGTCGGCCTTGACTCTTCGACACGTATCACATTCTGAAACGTATTTTGCAACTTCCCGTTTCATACGTGTCCACCAAAACTTCTTCCAGAGGTCGTGGTACATTTTATTGCTGCCTGGGTGAATAGAAAATTTGGATGAGTGGGCCTCATCCAAAATTTTCTTCCGCAGCCTCATATCACGGGGTACGACTATCCGGTCCTTGAACCATAAGGTATCTTCATCATCTAACTGGAAACATTTCATCTCCCCGTTCTTCAACCTCCTTTTGATATGAGCCATTCCCTTGTCTTTCCTTTGAGCTTCCATAACCTCCTCTCTTATTGTGGGTATGAGGGCTATATTATATAGAGCTCCATATGGAACCAAGTAGAGACTTGGTTCTTCCTCTTCCATTGGCGCAATGGTCAGGTTATGAATATGAGACTTCCGGCTCAGTGCATCGGCAACCACATTTTCCTTGCCCGGATGATAATGAATTTCAATCTCATAATCCTTGATCAGCTCCAACCATCGCCGTTGTCGAATATTCAACTCTTTCTGAGTGAATACGTACTTCAAGCTTTTGTGGTCGGTGTAGAGATGAACCAGATTTCCCCATAGGTAATGTCTCCACATTATCAAAGCTAATACCACGGCAGCAAGTTCGAGATCATGAGTGGGATAATGTTGCTCATGATTCCGTAATTGCCGTGATCCATATGCGACCACACGTCCTCCTTGCATGAGTACACAACCAAGCCCGATGCCAGACGCATCACAATAAACATCAAAAGGTTTGGTTGTATCCGGTTGAGCTAGAACCGGGGCTGTTGTGAGGTGTTTCACCAACGCTTGAAAATCTTCCTCACATGGTTTGATCCAATCATATTTGATGCCCTTCTTCAGTAGCTCCGTCATAGGTTTGGAGATTTTTGAGAAGCTCGGGATGAACCTCCGATAATATACCGCCAAACCCAAGAAGCTACACACTTCATGGACGGATGTTGGAGACTTCCACTTCAGCACTTGTTCAATCTTGCTTGGATCAACAGCAATGCCTTCTGCTTAAATAATGTGCCCAAGAAATGGCACTTGGTTGATCCAGAATTCACATTTACTAAACTTTGCATAGAGCTTGTGATCTCTCAGTCATTGGAGCACAATATGCAAATGTTTAGCGTGTTCCTCTTTGGATTTGGAATAGACCAGGATGTCGTCAATGAATACCACGACGAATTGGTCCAGCAACGGCATGAATACCGAGTTCATAAGGTACATAAAGTGAGCCGGAGCATTGGTCAACCCAAATGACATGACAAGATACTCATAGAGTCCGTATCTTGTCAAGAATGCTGTTTTTGGGACATCTTCCGCTCGAATCTTGATTTGATGATATCCCGACCTTAAGTCCATCTTGGAGAAGACTTTAGCACCCACTAGCTGATCGAAAAGAATATCAATGCGTGGTAGTGGATACTTGTTCTTTATTGTCACAGCATTTAAAGGACGATAATCGACGCATAGCCTCAGCGTCTCATCCTTCTTCTTCACAAATAAAGACGAGCAACCCCGTGGTGATGAACTTGGACGAATGAACCCCTTGTACATCAGGTCTTTGAGTTGCTCCTTCAGCTCAGCTAATTCATTCGGAGCCATTTTGTATGGTCTCCGTGAGATCGGCGTGGTTCCCGGTATCAACTATATTTTGAACTCCACCTCGCGCTCAGGTGGTAGACCTGGAAGATCTTCGGGAAACATGTCCGGATATTCACGGACTACCGGAATGTCTTCTAACTTGTACGCCTCGGCATTACATACTTCCGGGTCTTTGGAACCCGCTTCGCCGAGATACAATGTTTGACGTCCGTGAAGTGGAGAGTCCAAGTGAACACTCCTGTTCTCAATGTCCAGAACAGCCTTATGGAAGGTCAACCATGATATTCCCAATATGGCATTGATTCCTTGGTCTTCAAGAATAATGAGTGTGGTAGGATAAATTTTTCCACCCAAACAAAGTGGTGCTCGAGAAACTAGTTCATTAGTCGATATGTCTCCACCTGGCGAATGAATAAGGTAAGAACCTTTTGTGATAGTTGTGGAGATCTGATCCCGGATCACCGTCACCCTGCTAATGAAGTTATGTGTTGCACCAGAGTTGAATAAAATGACAACCGGTTTGTCATTTAAGGTGAACCTGCCGGCAAGAACAGGTCCTCCCTTTGGCATATCATCGACTGACACATAATTAACTGTCCCCACTTTGGACATAGCTTTTCTTGGCTGTCCAAGATCACTCCTAGGAACTGGACCCGCAGACATAAGGTTGATGCTCGGTTCAGTTGCTTCATTGACGTTGAGTTCATTGCCAATACGATGTGGGATAGAATTCGGTTCAGCTGGGAAACCACCTTGATCATCATCAATCTCTTGAGGGAAATAATATTCTGATGCACCTTGTTGATACTGAGGTGCATGAGAAACAAGTCGCTGCTGCGGTGGAGGTGAATAAGACCTCTGTGAAGTAGAAGAGGCGTCACACTGCCAGAATGATTGCACCTCTTCTGGAATCTCTCGACCGGAAGGTGAACGGATCACCAACCGATACTTCTGAGGTAGATGATTACATTCCTCCTGTGATGAGTCCCTCTCACTCTTTTCTTTGAGGTAGAGTTTGGAATAATATTCCTGAGTGATAGCACAGCTCACAAACTAATGAAAATTCTCTGGGCTAACTTGAGCCAATTCACATCGCAGCCTAGCGGTCAGCCCTCAGTAGAAATAATAACCCTTTAAAGATGGTGATTTCACATAGTCAGGGACATAGTGAGCTAAGCGATTGAATTCCTTCGCATACTCAATAACACTCATGTCACCTTGCTTTAGGTTCCAGAATTCATCATGACATGTTTGCATTATGCCCGCAGGAATGAAACGAGCGCGAAACGCAACCTGGAACTCCGCCCATGTGACACGATGCCCTGCTGGTTGGACAGCAAGGTATTCTGCCCACCATGCTCCAGCAAAGCCGTGAAGCTGCTGAGCGGCATATAGAGCCTTCAAGAATTCATCAAATCGGATCAACCCAAACTTGGACTCAATGACACGTAACCAGTGATTTGCTTCACAATGGTCAGCAGCCTCGGAGAATACAGGCGGTTGTGTCGCCAAGAAATCCAGATACGTGCTCTGGGTTGGCATGTGATGTTGAGCTTCTCGATTTATGCCTTGCTGAACTAGAGTTTGGAGGGTTTCATTCATCTTTGCCATAATTTCAGCCAATCCGGTTGGCGATGGCTCTTGTGATGAAGTCGAGTCATTCCCACCTCGACTTGAACCTCCAAGCTTCATTTGAGAATGTGTACGTACCATACTGCACGAAACAAAATATTGAGTCAATCAAAATTCTATCTCAGTAGTAAGTAAATATAAGTAAAACATATACATGTCATGAACTTTATGAAAGCATAACCACATTCATGTTTAAACAAATCTTATATACGCTAAACTAATCAGCGGGACTACCCTGACCAGTCCACACAAACTCCAAATTTTACTCAAGTTATATACCGATTCTTGACTTGGGTTCCATACCAAAGTTTTAGTAAACTTCAGTATCTTTCCAAAGAGTACTTAGGTGCTCCTTAAGGATTTTTCTACAGGAAGTTATGGCTTAAAAACAGAAAGGTCCGGAGAGGTTTTTGATACTGTCCTGGTTCTGAACAGTTTGCCTTCAACTGGACTTTTCACCCACTTAACGTGTGATTTTGCTCTGGAGGTCTACAAAGAAGTTGTAGAGCACTTGAAAATCTTTCCAGCACCGTATCATACACCTTATTTAGGTCAAGCTACTCAGTGTTATGCTCTGTTAAAATCCAGCAAGAATTCCTGCTAGAAACACAGCACTCTGTTTTTGAAAACTTTGACACCTAGTTATACTCTCATTTGAATCTTAGCTCAAAATAAGAGTCCAGTAACTAATACTTGTTTCAAACTTCCATTCTTAGTTGAAAGTTAGTTCATGACTCATTTCTTCTTAGGGAAGAGGATTATATGTTTAGTACGGTGTCGATGCACCGTTAGAACATGTCGGTACTACGTAGCCTCACCAAAAGAAAATCCTAAACCAGATTATACTGGCATATTCGTTTTATCAGTGGCACTAAGACGGTCTCTCGCACACGGGTACTACACGGGATACGTACGTGGTTAGTACCTGCAGAAGAACACGCAATAGTGGTGCACTCAAAGGTTGTTCCATTTCAGGCAGTTCCACAATTGAAAGTAAATAAAAATGCCCGTATCATTGCCATATGGCCGTCCTTGAGTTAAGTCACGTCTCAAAGTACGTGATCGTGTTTCAACACCACACAACGGGGAACACAGTATATCATGAACGGGTCGTCACGGTTGGGAATGTTATCAACCCAACGGATACCACCTACTGCCCTGCAGGGCACGCCGATGGCAAGCGCTGCGTATGTCCCCCTGGGCTACTTCCAGAAGAACACACTATCGCATTACTGACCACACGATGGGGTCTCCACTTACTTGCCTAATGCACGCTAGGGATCAGCGTTTCATATGAACTCAGGAACATGAAGAGTCCAAGAGTTTCATATTAACATATCACACCAAGCTGTGAGATCTAACCCTGAACCACTTTCCTCGTCAGGGGAGCTAACCGAAATTGAACCGCTTTCGGTGGTGTTCCTTACCATGTTTACCTGAGCGTAGGTGCGTCATTACAGAATCAAAATTCAGAATTATAACAAATATATTAGTGCTGCCACTTTAAGTAACTATACTACTATAGTCCTTATGTGGGCCTAATACCATTTCCTCACCGTACCCTAAGTTTTTGTCGTAATATGATCCTTACTCCGTGCGTTATTACCAATGTGGCTCTGATACCACGCTGACGGGGATCGCATTGAGTGGTTCCATGTTATGCGGCACCCAACAGCACATAAATAAGGGACATTGTATTACATAAATCAAAAGCGGAAGCTTACAATTGTTCTTTGTAAATAATTTACATAAAATAACTGCAGCGGAAGTCTATAAACAGCTCACGCCGAATAACTAAGAAGCACTCGAAAGGAGGTCCAGCCCGCGGACTCCTTTTGCTAGCAACACGAAGACATGGCAGCGGCTAGGTCCTCCATGTGATACATGACTCGGAGGTTCCCGAGTCTCGCCGGACAACCTTCTTTATAGTGTCGAGGTTTACCTGCAAAACCACTTATATAGCAAGAGTGAGCACAAAGAATCAGCAAGACTTAACCGTCTCTCCTAAAGCATGCAACTCTACATGAGGGTAACTTAAGACTTAAATATGTCATTTGCCAAAAGACTCGCCTATGAGTTCATCCTTTACTTTCAGATGTTAGACATATTAGTGACCTTGCGCCCAGCAACATTAGAACTCCACAATCAAACAAGAAATGCTTGATTCAAATGATACTTGTCCCAAGGTGGAAAATAACTTTAGTTTGCTCTACCTCTACTTCAAACATGGTTTTCATGCAATTTACAATTATCATAACAGCATTTAAAACTTTGCAAACTATTTTCACACAACTTGATTACTACGTCACAACACAGGGAGCAAGCAGTAATCAATAACCGCAATGGACGGTGATTCGAATCAAACACTACACGGATAACTCGACACATATGCCCGCCTCTGAAGACCCAAATCTGTCTTCCTTCATTATGTCGTATGTGGCAACCTTTCTCAGGACACTAGACTGTAGAACCGGTCGCGCCGTCTCGGGCTCATAGGTCTAACGAGACGATGTGATATGCCTCTACAATCCAGTGAACCTGGTACATTGGTTTCCTGGTTCCCATATGTCAGTAAGCATCCGGTACACAACTCAATACCTGCTCCTGGGTGCCGCACACGCATCGGTCCTTAACCGACACAGACAGAACTACTCGACCAAGACCTCGTCTTGTCGCTGTCTAACCATCCTGCCCGGTCTCATCTTTGAATAATGTAAACCTTAGTTTGCTGTCACACCCGGTTTCTCTGAAGAACAACCGAGTGAATATCAAATGTATGCCAGGATCATTTTCTCATACATGTGATGACAAATAGTGAAGCATCATTTATTACAAGCCAGGTGTCGAATATAAATACGTCTTACAAAGCATACATCTCGATGGACGATTAATAAGTTCATAACATGTAAATAAACTAGCAGCGGAATATTATTCTTGTGGGCTCCGTCACAGGCGTTGCCCGGGGGACTCCATGAACCTAGAATCCTTCTTCGGGTCCGAAGTCTTGGTCATTGAACACCACATCATCCCCTTGACCTGAGCAGCATTTTAAACCAACAAATATGCAAGGTTGAGTACCGTTGGTACTCAGCAAGTGTGGGAAAGTTATGTCATGCATGGCTAGAGCAAGGAGAGGTTGAACTCATGGTTAAAGCACTACGCAATTAATACCTATCACCTTAGCTTATTAAGCACCTACATTTCTACACAGGTGAAATGGTCCCAATCTCCCATCCCATCATCATAATCATATAACCATAACATCATTTCCAATGTTAAGCTCCCCGCTCAACATCCACAACTTCCAAAGTCATCACCCTCTAATCATGAATAAGTCCAAGCCGCTCTTGACCGTGAGCACGGCTGTCATGACAGTTTTGACTCTGCAGAGTTTGCACCACTGTACCCACATGTAGTGATTTCATCCCCTGTTGCCGGGTGGACTAAAACAACCTCCATTATACCAGTGGCTACGAACCACATTCACACTTCCCAAGTGTGTAGCAAGGAGATCACTACGAAGCCTTTACAAAGGGATTCCTGACGAGCATGGGCCCGCTGAGGTTTCACCCCTAACAGCATACAAGAGGCTCCAACCCCGCTGCAGTGGCCCCCTCTTGAGCCTTGCGGTTCATATGGTAGTCCAGCTGACACCTATTCCCCGCACCATCCAACACACCCGTACTACGCCGGGGATATACCTAATTAATTGCCCAAGCTGCCCCATCTCAGCATGTGGTTGGCACGGTAAAGCCAGGTTACATGCTCCATGAACCGGTCCTTAGGATCCAGGCAAGTACTAAACACAAACCCGAGTCTCGTGCACCCAGCACCAACCAAATCATCCAACTTGCCTCGATCCCTACCTCTACATAACTCATAATATCTCATTCAAGAATAAGGTAAACAAGTTGATGATATCATATCCCACTTATCCCATTCTAAGCATGGCTAAGCATAAGTAATATGAATGAATGACATAATAAAGCAAAATCCCAACCCAAGCTACGAGGAAAACAAGGTAATGCAATTCTAGGGAAACTTCCTAGCATGGGTTTCATATTTCAATTGACAATGCAAATAATTCTATCTACACATCCTAGTATAGGAACAAAGTGGTCAAGGACACTTGCCTTCTTCCTGCTGCTCTGGAAATGGATAGTCCTGATCTTGGAAGTGAAGAACTTGCTCTGGGGCAGGTTCTACTCATGCCAACACACATAGCAAAAGAAAACAACAATCCATAAGACATAGTTCACACTTTCACTCCACACATACATATGATAGTCATTCACATTTCTAAGTGTTGTGGTTACTCATGATGTGTTGATTTTTAGCCTACATGCACTTTTTAAACATATGTATATAATTTTTAACTTTTGTATTCAGATTTCTGTTTGCACACTATATATGAATTTCCAATTTAAACAAATTCTTTAATACACTCTTTACCTACCAAGTTTGCATGGAAGGTAATTTCCTACTTCAAATGGGTTTTCAGATCTTCTAGCGGTCCTAAACTGAAGTCTTTGGATTTGGAGACTTCATTTATCATTTTCTAATCATGCACACCTATTTTCCTATATTTTCGAGATTTATTTTCTATGACTAAAAGTAAATTTTAATATTAAATAGTAGGGCATATCATCTAAACAGAATAGGTTCTGATCTAAAATATTAAATAATATATTTTGGAACTTCTCCTCTGATGTGAACTAATTTAAATTTATTTTACCAATTTTCAGAATTATTTCCTAACCTAAAAATGTGTCCCTATAACTAATTAAATGTGAACAATCAATTAAACAGATTCATTTAAGCTTAACATCTACTTTTGTCTCATTCTAAAGTTTTCCAAGTGCTAAAATAGTTTAAATTTGAATTTACAATGTGTTTGTCTCACCTTTTAAATTTTAAATCCTAATCACATATTCAAATTCCTAAATTTAATATCATATAGGGTTAAAAAGGTAAACTCACCCCACTACAGGGTCTATTATATTATTTCATAAATTTCCAGGGGCTAAAACTGATTTTTAAATGAATTTACATGAATTTCTGAAGTTTCTGGGGCTAGCTCGTATTTTCCGAGATCCCCAGGGGGTAGCGCGTAAGAATCCCGGCCTTTATAATGCGGGGCCGACGTGGACCGTCCGATTTAAAACAGACGGCTGAGATTATAACGTCGAACCGGTACGCGGGGGTTTCAGTTCTACCATGCGATTTAAAATAAACGGCGCACAAGCGGCCACGTCGCCCTGGCCGTGCGCGGGCGGCGCTGCCCGGCGGCGCGCTGCGGCGGGAGGCGGCGATCTCGCCGAAAAACTTCGGATCTTCGTCTATTCTTCCTAAAACTGGGATTTCATGGCATAGATCGGTAGAGGGGAGGTCGGGGATCTCACCTCGGGGTTTTTCTTGAGCTCGGAGGTCCTGGAAGGCAGTCGGCGACGAGGTCCGAGATGGAATCGCTGCGGTGCTCGTCGGAGCTGTGCCTAGAGCGCAAACCACCGAGTTTTCTGCACCTGCATGATTCCCCGGAGGTGGTGGAACAAGCTCGGCGCGTTAGATCAGAAATCCTGAGCGAAGATCGAGAGAAAACGGCCGGAGAAGCTCTGGTTCTCACCGGGAGTAAAAGCAGACGATCGTTGGAAAAAAAAAACGGGGCAATGCCAGCGTTTTTATAGACGAGGGAGGGCGGCGTGTTTGTTTAGATCGAGCCGGAGTCGTCAGGGACCGGGAGTCGGGCTGGGGACGCGGAATTCCGGGTTAGTTGCGATCGGGCGCGCGCGCGGAAGAGTCCGGCGGTTGGCGCGAGCGGGAGGTGAGGGATGACACGCGGGCCCCGCGTGTCAGTGAGAGGGAGAGGGGGGCGCGCGGATGCGGGCTGGCACGGGGGTGGGTGGGCCGACTGGTGGGTTTCGGCCCACTGGCTGGGGGTTTTGTTTTTTCTTTTTCTTTTTCTTTTCAGTTTTGAGTTGAATTTTAATTCCAACTTGAATTTGAATTTCTGCACCACATGCAATACGTCCAAAAATTTTTTAAATTCCCCTCTTAACGGGTTTTGGGGTGTTACAACTCTACCCCCCTTAAAAGAAATCTCATCCTCAAGATTGGTGGTTCTTGGAAAACAATTCCGGAAACTGTGCCTTAAGCTCGTCTTGTCGCTCCCAGGTGGCTTCCTCTTCCGAGTGATGCTTCCACTGCACCTTGCACATCCGGATTCTTTTATTTCTTGTGAGGCGTTCCATTGTCTCCAAAATCTTGAATGGTTGCTCGGCATAAGACAGATCCTCAGCTACGTCAACCTCGTTCATGGGTAACATCTCTTCAGGCGTCCTCAGAAATTTCTTGAGTTATGACACATGGAATACATCGTGCACATCCGATAGACGAGCCGGTAATTCTAGTTGATATGCCACTTCGCCTTTCCTCTCCAGAAATTGAAAGGGTCTGATGTATCGAGGTGATAACTTCCCTTTCACCTTGAACTGACGAAGTCCTCGAATAGGGGACACCTTGAGGTAGACATAGTCCCCCACGTTGAAAACTAGCTCTCTTCTCCGTACATCGGCATAGCTCTTTTGTCGTGTTTGTGCTATCCTCAAGTTGTTGCGGATTTCCCTCACTTTCGCCTCGGCATCTTGTAGTACCTTGGGTCCAAACACTTTACTTTCCCCGGCTTGGTTCCAGAATAGTGGGGTTCTGCACTTTCTCCCATACAAAGCTTCAAACGATGACATCTTCATACTAGCCTGATAGCTGTTGTTATAGGAGAACTCCGCATACGGTAGGTTTTATCCCAACTCCGATTGTTTTTGAGTGCACACGCTCTCAGCATGTCCTCAAGGATCTGATTGGTTCTTTCCATCTGTCCGTCAATCTGGGGATGATAGGCAGAACTAAAGTTCAGATGAGTTCCCATGGTTTCATGTAACTTCTGCCAGAACCTTGAGGTGAACTGTGTCCCTCGATCTGACACTATCTTCTTTGGGACTCCATGGAAACACATGATCCTTGACATGTATAATTCTGCCAATTTGGATCCGCTGTAGCTTTCTTTCACAGGGATGAAATGAGCTACCT
Organism: Neostapfia colusana; assembly: GCA_030760725.1. Classification (NCBI taxonomy): domain Eukaryota; kingdom Viridiplantae; phylum Streptophyta; class Magnoliopsida; order Poales; family Poaceae; genus Neostapfia; species Neostapfia colusana. The sequence continues at coordinate 91,666,673 of JASWHV010000007.1, read as the reverse complement.
TGGTTAGCCTGTCAATGATGACCCATATCGAATCATATCCTGATGGGGTTCTGGGTAATCCCACTATGAAATCCATACCGATTTCTTCCCATTTCCATTAAGGCACTTTGAGTGGTTGCAATAATCCCGCGGGTCGTTGATGTTCTGCTTTCACCAACTGACATGTGTCACAAAGGACAACATGTTCTGTGACATCTCACTTCATGCCATACCACCAATATCTGCTCTTGAGGTCATGGTACATCTTCGTACTCCCAGGATGAATGGAATAGTCCGAATCATGAGCCTCCTTCAAAATCAATTTACGGTTCTCCTTTACTTTAGGCACACAGATTCTTTTCCCGTGCCACACCATACCTTGTTCATCCTCTATGAACCCAGGGGCTTTATTATCCTTGATGAGTTCTCTGATTTCTTGTATCTTCTCATCAGTCTTTTGACCGTTGCGTATATCTTGCTCTAATGTGGAGTCCACTTCCATGGCGATGGCCTCACCACTATTCACCAGACATAGATTGAGTTTTATAACATCTTCCTTCAATTCTGCAGGCATGTCCTTCAAGCTCAACCCATTGACCTGCACTTTCCGGCTTAAAGCATCTGCCACGACATTCGCTTTCCCAGGATGATAGTTGATGCCCACATCAAAGTCGTTGATTAGCTCTAACCATCTCCTTTGTCTGAGGTTGAGATCTGGTTGTGTGAAAATGTACTTTAAGCTCTTATGATCCGTATATATCTCTGTCCTCTTCCCCATCAAGTAATGCCGCCAAATCTTCAACGCGTGTACCACTGCGGCTAGTTCTAGGTCATGTGTAGGATAGTTCTTCTCGTGTTTACGGAGCTGCCGGGACGCATAAGCCACGACATGCCTCTCTTGCATGAGAACACATCCCAACCCGTTTCCAGAAGCATCGCAGTACACCGAAAAGTTCTTCTGCATATCTGGCATAACTAGCACTGGGGTTGTTGTCAATCTTTTCTTTAGTTCCTGGAAACTCGTCTCTCACTGCGGCGTCCATGTGAATGTGACTCCCTTCTCCAAAATTTGGTGAGGGGTCTTGAGATCTTGGAGAAACCCTCGATAAACCGTCGATAATACCCAGCCAATCCCAAGAAGCTTCGAACTTCCCCGACATTCTCAGTGGTCTTCCATTTCTGTACATCCTCGATCTTGGCAAGGTCTACGGAGATTCCTCCCTCCGAGATTATATGTCCTAAGAAGGGAACTCTCTTCAGCCAAAACTCACACTTGCTTAACTTGGCATATAGTTGGTGTTCTCTCAGCTTCTGCAATACCAACCTTAGATGTTTCTCATGTTCTTCTTCATCTTTGGAGTAGACGAGAATGTCATCTATGAAAACCACCACAAATTTGTCCAGATATTCCATGAATACCTTGTTCATGAGATACATGAAGTATGCCAGGGCATTAGTTAGCCCGAAAGGCATGACGGTCTATTCATACAGTCCGTACTGAGATACGAAAGCTGTCTTGGGAATATCAGTTTGCCTTATCTTAAGTTGGTGGTATCCCGACCTGAGATCAATTTTTGAGAACACACAAGCTCCCCTCAACTGTTCAAACAAGTCTTCAATGTGAGGTAATGGGTACTTGTTCTTGATGGTTACTTCATTCAAGGCACGGTAGTCTACGCATAACCTTTGGGTTCCGTCCTTCTTGGGCACAAATATCACTGGAGCTCCCCATGGTGAGGAACTAGGACGAATGTACCCCTTCTCTGTCAACTCTCTTAAATGATCCTTGAGTTCTCCCATCTGCTTGGAGTCCATCCGATAAGGTCTCTTGTATATCGGAGCTGTCCCAGGCACTAGCTCAATCGTGAATTCCACTTCACGATCGGGAGGCATACTTGGCAACTCCTCAGGAAAAACGTCTGGATATTCCCTGATAATCCTGATCTCCTCCACTTTCACCTCAACTTGATTTAATTTAATGTCCCTCCTAGGCTCTTGTATTGTTATGAACTTTACTCTTGTGCCACTAGGGTGAGTTAGTTCCACCGTTCTGGTCGAACAATTGATGATTCCCTTATGTTTGGTCAACCAATCAATGCCCAAAAATAATATCTATCCCTTGTGAATCTATCACTATGAGGTTGGCAGTAAATACTACCCCATTAATGTTTAGATTCACCTTGGGATACACTTGTCGTGTCCTTATTTCTCCACCTGGAGAGTGTACTGCTAGCATATGGTTCATTTGTGTTGTTGCTAGATCATGCTTCTTAACAAACCCTTGGGCAATGAACGAGTGGGTAGCACCAGAATCGAACAACGGAGTTGCAATGTGTAAATTGGCAGGAAACTTACCAACTACTACGTTAGGTGCCTCTTGCGCTTCCTCCATGGTCACGTGGTTCACCCGTCCTCGCATCACATTCTGCTGTTGCGGCTGCACGGGCTTCTTCTTTGGGCACTTATGGGCGTAGTGCCCCACTTCACCACAGTTGAAGCATTGCACCCCAACTTTAGGTGCCTGGCCTTTGTTGTCTTGGAGTTGGTTTGGGGGTCCTTGTACTGCTATTCGAGGTTGATATGCGGGGCGAGGCTGCTGTACAAACTGACGTTGTGGCTGTGTTGGTGCTGACGGAGGCCTGAAATTCGGATTGTACCCTCTCAGCACGGAGTAGGGTACCGCAGCACGACTCGTCGGCCCTGCGGGTTGCTGCATCAAACGTGGGCGGGTGTTGCTACCCGAGGCTTGGTGTGACCATCCCGCTTTCCTCTTGTTTTCCTTTTTCAAGGCCTTTCCACCATCTTTTGGAAGCTTTCATACTCATTGGAGGACATTGCACACTGCATTTCTGCTGTAAGTCCTTCCACAAAGCAGTCCTGTTTCTGCTCATCAGTCTCGATGTCCCGTGGTGCATAACGGGGTAGTTGGGTGAATTTAGTGAGGTACTCCCTCACAGTCATGTTTCCTTGCTGCAGCGCCAAGAACTCCTTCCTCTTGTTTTTGAGTTCACCCCTTGGTATGTAATGGTTGCGGAAACTGCGCTTGAACTCTTCCCAAGTGATGTTCTCAGGGTCATGATGGGCGGCCACGTAAGCGGTCCACCAATCAGCAGCAGGTCCATGCAATTGGTGAGAGGCAAACAGCACCCTCTCATATCCTTGGCATTGTATGATCCTCATCTTGCTCTCAATGGTCTTTAGCCAATCATCTGCCTCCAGAAGTTCAGCAGCACTTGCAAACTTGGGAGGTTGAGTCCCTAGAAACTCACACAACCTTGGTTGGCGTGGTGCAGCTTGTGGAGGTGGAAATTGGTGCAAGTTGGCCACCACTTGAGTCAGGCTCTGGATGAGCTGATTCTGATTTTCAAGCATTTGGTGGATGGGATCAACTCCTTCATGGCGACCACCCCTGTCTTGTCCTCCAGAAATATGAGGGTTGCCGGCCTCATCGTTGTTGTTGGCGGGGTTGGCAGCACGACCCTTTCCTCTTCCGGCCATCTATCATGATCAGCCAGATGTTAACTTAAAGCATTACGTATTAACTTCCCAATTTGCTTGTTTAAACTTGAAATTTTGAGACCTTACTATATTTATATTTTCTGAGGGTTTCATATCTCACGCGAAATAAATGCACTCATTATTCATAGGGGTTCACACATCAAAGCAAAACAATCCTGAAGACGAGGTTGTGCACAATTGCCCATGGCTTCCACAACTCACGTCACACACCAAATATAATCACACCCTTAACTAAGGTAACGACTCGACTATTCGACATCTGCTAAACTAAGGGAAAGGACTCTACACCACTTGTTTCACTGAGCTGGCTCCTCGGGATCTTCCTCATTATTGCGGCTGCCCTCTGACTCCGCTTTGGGTGGGGAAGCTGCTGGTGGAGAAGTGCGGCGACGCCTGCTTGCCCGGTGATCTGGGGAGTCAGGAGTCCATGTGTCATTCACGGTGACACACAGTTCATTCCCATCTCCTCTTTCTCTCACCCTCAAGCTGGCTCGAAGCAACGCCTCAGTCTCCTTCAGGGTGTCACGTACATCCTGAAGCTCCTGCTGACACTCCTGCAGTCGAGTGCTGAGCATAGCAGCATCCTCCAAGCACAAGTCCATGTGCTCATGGGAAGTCCCTTGCTGCACTGGCGGGTACTTGTACTCCGTTGTACCACTCTCACGCTGGAGGACATACATGTACTCAGTCCTGTCCAGGTGGCGACGATAGATGTGACTCTGACAGGTGATTGCCTCCCAGGTGACATCCTTCTCCGCATCGACCAGTGTCGCTCGACAAGCTGGAGAGCGGTGGATCTTGAGCAGCTGATTTTCATGGATAATCCTCATTTATGAATTCCATTCTTCCCGCTTCTCACGGATGGTCCGGGTGGAGCTGTACTGTATGATTAGCTTGCCCGTATTGCCGGCGGCGTGGAGCATGCGTCGAAGACGGCGCAACAAGCCTCCTACTACCAATCCGTAGGAGAGATACGTCACCGGACGGTCCTCCTCTCTCAGGGCAAGGGCAACTACGGGAACTCTCACTCCGGTGGACTTGCAGGCGGTACGGATCATGCGAACCATCTAAAACATAAAGCATTTAAAATTAAGTTAGATAAGATTTTAAACAAAAATCCTATTTTGAATAAAAGTTGGGGTAAGATGAATAAAGTGACCCCATTAAATAACACCTTCAACCCACACTTTTGTAAAATAGTTTTTAAGAAAATAGGGTCCTTAAATACGTCCATTTCTACCTAGGTCCACTGTCACACCCGGTTTTTTCCGAAGAAACAACCAAGTGAATATCACATGTATGCCAGGATCATTTGCTCATACATGTGATGACAAATAGTGAAGCATCATTTATTACAAGCCAGGTGTCGAATATAAGTAAGTCTTACATAGTAAATGTCTCGATGGACAATAATAAGTTCATCACAAGGAAAATAAACTAGCAGCGGAATATTATTCTTTGGGGCTCCATCACAGGTGTTGCCCGGGGGGGGGGGGGTCTTCATGAACCTAGAATCCTTCCTCGGGTCCATAGTCTTGTTCATTATACACCACCTCATTATCTTGACCTGAGCAGCAATATAAACCAACAAATATGCAAGATTGAGTACCAATGGTACTCAGCAAGTGTGGGAAAATTATATCATGCATGGCTAGAACAAGGAGAGGTTGAACTCATGGTTAAAGCACTACGCAATTAATACCTATCACCTTAGCTTATTAAGCACCTACATTACTACACAGGTGAAATGATCCCAATCTCCCATCCCAATCATCATAACCAAATAATCATAACATCATTTCCAATGTTAAGCTTCCCGCTTAACCTCCAAAACCGTCAATCCTCTAATCATGAATAAGTCCAGGCCGCTCTTTACCGTGAGCACGGCTGTCAAGACAGTTTTGACTCTGCAGAGTTTGTACCACTGTACCCACAAGTAGTGATTTCATCCCCCGTTGCCGGGTGGACTAAAAGAACCTCCATTATGCCAGTGGCTACGTTCCACATTCACACTTCCCAGGTGTGCGGCCAAGAGATCACTACAAAGCCTTTACAAAGGGATTCCCGACGAGCGTGGGCCCACTGAGGTTTCACCCCTAACAGCATACAAGAGGCTCCAACCCCGCTGCAGTGGCCCCCTCTTGAGCCTTGCGGTTCATATGGTAGTCCAGCTGACACCTACTCCCCGCACCATCCAACACACCCATACTACGCCGGGGATACACCTAATTAATTGGCTAAGCTGCCCCATCTCAGCATGTGGTTGGCACTGTAAAGCCGGGTTACATGCTCCATGAACCGGTCCTTAGGATCCAGGCAAGTACTAAACACAAACCCAAGTCTCGTGCACCCAGCACACAACCAAAACATCCAACTTGCCTTGATCCCTACCTCTACATAATTCACAATGTCTCATTCAAGAGTATGGTAATATAAACTGATGATCTCATGTCCCAAATATCCCATTCTAAGCATGGCTAAGCAAATGCATGTAAATATATGACATGGTAAAATAAATCCCAACCCAAGCTACAAGGAAACAGGGTAATGAAATTCTAGGGAAACTTTCCTAGCATGGGTTTCATATTTCATTTGACAATGCAAATAATTCTATCTACACATCCTAGCATAGGATCAAAGTGGTCAAGGACACTTGCCTCCTTCTTGCTGCTCTTGAAATGGGTAGTCCTGATCTTGGAAACTGATAGCTTGCTCTTGAACAGGTTCTACTTCATACCATCACACATAGCAAAAAGGAAAACAACAATCATAAGACAGAGTTCACACTTCTACTTCATACAAACCACACATTCACATTTATGAAATTTTCTTTACCATTTTATGTGTTGTGGATACTCTATGTGTGTTGATTTGGGGCTTGCACACACTTTTATTTACATGTGTATGATTCCTACTTTGGTGTTCATATTTATACTCACATACTATATATATATATATGTATATATGTGTGTTTCAGTTTTAAATAAATTCCTTATATATTAAACTACCAAGTATGTATGAAGAGTATTTTTCTTCTCCATAGGTGCCTTCATAATTTCTATCAACCCTAAACTGAATTCTTTGTACTTTAGAAACTCCATTTATTATTTACTAGTTTCTATATTTTCAGATTTATATTCTTATGCATAATTGTGCATTTTATTATTAAATTAGTAATACACACTACCTAAACAGATTAGGTTCTGGTCCTAAATAATTTAAGATCATATTTTGACCTTGGCTTCTGATGTATACTATTTCATAATTATTTTTCCTATTTTTCTTTAACTATTCTTTACTTAAGAATGTGCCCCTATACTATTAAATGTGAATAATTTATGAAACAGATTTATTTCAGCCCCAAAAATATATTTTTATCTCACTCCAAAGTTTTCTAAGTACTGAGAAAGTTTTTACTAATTTTGACAATTAGGTTTGTCCCCCTTTTTAATATTTAAACACTAGTTACATTTTCAATTTTCTAAATTAAATACTAAACAGGGCTAAAATAATGAATTCACCCCATTACAGGGTATATAATATTATTTTCATAATCTCCAGGGGTCTAGCTACACTCTTCAGAGGTGTTTTTCTTAATTTCTATTAAGTCTAGGGGCTAAAACTGTTTTTTTAAATGAATTTACATGATTTTCTGGTGTTCCAGGGGCTAGATCTGAAGTTTCCGGGGCTAGCTCTCAATTCCAGAGAACCCCAGGGGGTAGCACGTAAGAATTCCAGTCTTTATAACGCGGGACTGACGTGGACCGTCTGATTTTAAACCGACGGCTGAGATTATAACATCGAACCGGTACGCGGGGTTTTAAAGTCTACCGTGCGATTTAAAATAAACGGCGCACAAGCGGCCACGTCGTTCTGATCGAGCGCGGGCGGCGCTGCCGGCGGCGCACGGCGGCGGGAAGCGGCGATCTCGCCGGAATCTTTCGGATCCTCGAGAATTCTGCCTAGAACTGTGATCTTATGGCCTAGATCGGTAGAGGGGAGGTCAGGGATCTCACCTCGGGGGTTTTCTCGAGCTCGGGGGTCCTGGAAAGTGCTCGGCGGCGAGGTCCGAGGCAAAACCACGGCGAAGCTCGTCGGAGCTGGATTTGCACCGTAAGTCTTCGGGTTTTCTGCACCTGCAAAGTTCCCCGGAGGCGGTGGATCAAAACTAGCGAGTTAGATCAGAGTTTCCGAGCTTAGATCGGCCAAAATTCACCGGCGAAGTCTCGGTGCTCACCGGAGTGAAAATCGGCGATCGCGTGCGAAAAACTGATCGGATCGGTGGGTTTTATAGCCGGGGGAGGGCGGTGGTTCTGTTGTGATCGAGTTGGAGTCCGCTAGTTCCAGAATTCGGCCGCAAAACACGATTTCCCGATCGGTTGCGATCGAGCGCGCGGGAGAGAGTCCGGGGTCGCGGGGTTAGGGATGACAGGCGGGTCCCACATGTCAGCGAGGGGCAGAGCGGCGCGCGCGGGGGCGGGCTGCGCGGGGGTTAGCTGGGCCGGCTGGGGTTTCGGCCCACTGGCCAGTTTTTTTCTGGCTTTCCTTTTTCTTTTTCATTTCATTTCTGTTTTGAGTATAATTTGAATTCCAGTTTGAATTTGAATTTTTGCAAAACATGCAATACGTCCAAAAATTTCTAAATTCCCCTCTGAACATGGTTTATGGTTCTAAATCAAAATTTGAGTCTTGACTAAAAATTTGGGGTGTTACAGCTCTACCCCCCTTAAAAGAAATCTCGTCCTCGAGATTGGTGTTTCTAAGAAAACAATTCCGGAAATTGTGCCTTAAGCTCATCTTCCCGCTCCCAGGTGGCTTCCTCTTCTGAGTGATGTTTCCACTGCACCTTGCACATCCTGATTCTCTTATTTCTGGTGAGGCGTTCCATTGTCTCCAAAATCTTGTATGGTTGCTCGGCATAAGACAAATCCTCAGCTACATCCACTTCGTTCATGGGTAACACCTCCTCAGGCGTCCTCAGACATTTCTTGAGTTGCGACACATGGAACACATCGTGCACGTCCGACAGATGAACCGGCAACTCTAGTTGGTACGCCACTTCGCCTTTTCTTTCCAAAACTTGAAAGGGTCCGATGTATCGAGGTGACAACTTCCCTTTCACCTTGAACCGACGAAGTCCTCTGATAGGGGACACCTTGAGATAAACATAGTCTCCCACGTTGAAAACGAGCTCTCTTCTTCGTACATCAGCATAACTCTTCTGGCGTGTCTGTGCTATCCTCAAGTTGTTGCGAATCTCCCTCACCTTTGCCTCGGCTTCTTGTAGCACTTCGGGACCAAACACTTTACTTTCTCCTGTTTGGTTCCAAAATAGGGGAGTTCTGCACTTCCTTCCATACAAAGCTTCAAACGGTGACATCTTCATACTGGCTTGATAACTGTTGTTATAGGAAAACTCCGCATACGGTAAGTTTTTGTCCCAACTCCTATTGTTTTTGAGTGCACATGCCCTTAACATATCTTCAAGGATCTGATTGGTTCTCTCCGTCTGCCCGTCAGTTTGGGGATGATAGGCAGAACTGAAATTCAGATGGGTTCCCATGGTTTCATGCAACTTTTGCCAAAACCTCGAGGTGAACTGCGTCCCTCGATCCGACACTATCTTCTTCGGCACTCCATGGTAACACACAATCCTTGACATGTACAATTCTGCCAATTTGGATCCGCTGTAGCTTTCTTTCACAGGGATGAAATGAGCTACCTTGGTTAGCCTATCAATAATAACCCATATTGAATCATACCCGGACTGGGTCCTAGGCAATCCCACGACAAAGTCCATGCTGATCTCTTCCCACTTCCATTCAGGCACTTTGAGTGGTTGCAGCAATCCCGCGGGTCGTTGATGTTCTGCTTTCACCAACTGACATGTGTCACATAGGGCAACATGTTCCGCGACATCTCGCTTCATGCCATACCACCAATACCTGCTTTTGAGGTCCTGATACATCTTCGTACTCCCAGGATGAATGGAATAGTCGGAATCGTGCGCCTCCTTCAAAATTAATTTACGAATCTCCTTTACTTCTGGCACACAGATCCTTTTCCCGTGCCACACCGTTCCTTGTTCATCCTCTCTAAAACCAGGAGCTTTATTTTCCTTGATGAGCTGTCTGATCTCTTGTACCTTCTCATCATTCTTTTGTCCCTCGCGTATGTCTCGCTCAAGTGTGGAGTCCACTTCCATGGCGATGGCTTCACCACTATTTACTAGACATAGATTGAGCCTTATAACCTCGTCCTTCAATTCTGCAGGCATATCCTTCAAGCTCAACTTATTGACCTGCACTTTCCGACTCAAGGCATCGGCCACGACGTTTGCTTTCCCGGGATGATAGTTGATGCCTACATCAAAGTCATTGATTAGCTCTAACCATCTCCTTTGTCTAAGGTTGAGATCTGGCTGTGTGAATATGTACTTCAAACTCTTATGATCCGTATATATCTCTGTCCTCTTCCCCATCAAATAGTGCCGCCAAATTTTCAACGCGTGTACCACTGCAGCTAGTTCTAAGTCATGTGTAGGATAGTTCTTCTCGTGCTTCCGAAGCTGCCGGGATGCATATGCCACGACATGTCCCTCTTGCATGAGAACACATCCCAACCCGTTTCCAGAGGCATCGCAGTACACCGTGAAATTCTTCTGCATATCTGGCATAACCAACACGGGGGCTGTTGTCAATCTCTTCTTTAGCCCCTGAAAGCTCGTATCACACTGTGGCGTCCAGGTGAATGTGATTCCCTTTTCCAACAGTTTGGTGAGAGGTCTCGAGATCTTGGAGAATCCCTCAATAAACCGTCGATAGTATCCAGCCAATCCCAAAAAGCTTCGAACTTCCCCGACATTTTCAGGGGTTTTCCATTTCTGGATATCTTCGATTTTGGCGGGATCTACGGAGATTCCTCCCTCCGAGATTATATGTCCTAAAAAGGGAACTCTCTTCAGCCAAAACTCACACTTGCTCAACTTGGCATATAGTTGGTGTTCTCTCAGCCTTTGTAACACCAACCTTAGATGTTTCTCATGTTCTTCTTCATCTTTGGAGAAGACGAGAATATCATCTATGAAAACCACCACAAATTTGTCCAGATATTCCATGAATACCTTGTTCATGAGGTACATGAAATATGCCGGGGCATTGGTTAGCCCGAAAGGCATGACAGTGTATTCATACAGTCCGTACCGAGATACGAAAGCTGTCTTGGGAATATCAGATTGCCTTATCTTGAGTTGGTGGTATCCCGACCTGAGATCAATTTTCGAGAACACGCAAGCTCCCCTCAACTGATCAAACAAGTCTTCAATGCGGGGTAATGGATACTTGTTCTTGATGGTCACCTCATTCAAGGCACGGTAATCCACGCATAACCTTTGAGTTCCATCTTTCTTAGGCACAAATATTACCGGAGCTCCCCATGGTGAGGAACTAGGGCGAACATACCCCTTTTCCGTCAATTCCCTCAAATGATCCTTGAGCTCTTCTAGCTGCTTGGAGTCCATTCGATAAGGTCTCTTGTATATCGGGGCTGTTCCCGGTACTAGCTCGATTGCGAATTCCACGTCACGGTCGGGAGGCATTCCTGGCAACTCCTCCGGAAAAACATCTGGATATTCCCTGATAGTCCTGATTTCCTCAACTTTCACCTCCACTTGATTTAATTTAATGTCCCTCCTAGGCTCATGTATCGTTATGAACTTTACTCTTGTGCCACTAGGGTGAGTTAGTTCCACCGTTCTGGTCGAACAATGGATGATTCCTTTATGTTTGGTCAACCAATCCATACCCAAAATAATATCTATCCCTTGTGAATCGATCACTATGAGGTTAGCGGTAAATACTACCCCATTAATGTCTAGGTTCACTTTGGGACACACTTGTCTTGTCCTTATTTCTCCACCTGGAGAATTTACCGCTAGCATATGGTTCATTTGTGTGGTTGCTAGGTCATGCTTCTTAACAAACCCTTGAGCAATGAACGAATGGGTAGCACCAGAATCAAACAGCAGAGTTGCAAGGTGTAAATTGGCAGGAAACTTACCAACTACCACGTCGGGTGCCTCTTGTGCTTCCTCCATAGTGACGTGGTTCACCCGTCCTCTCATTACGTTCTGCTGCTGTGGCTGCGTGGGCTTCTTCTTTGGACACTTATGGGCGTAGTGCCCCACTTCACCACAGCTGAAACATTGCACCCCAATCTTAGATGCTTGGCCCTTGTTGTCTTGGGGTTGGTTTGGGGGTCCTTGCACTGCTGGTCGAGGTGGATATGCGGGGCGAGGCTGTTGTACAAACTGACGTTGCGGCTGTGCTGGTGCTGCGGGAGGCCTGTAGTTTGGGTTGTACCCTCTTGGTGCTGAATAGGGTACCGCAGCACGGCTCGTCTGCCCCGTAGGTTGCTGCATCATACGTGGGCGGGTGTTGCTCCCTGAGGCTTGATGTGACCACCCAGCCTTCCTCTTATTCTCATTTTCCAGGGCCTTCAGCTTCCTTTCCACCACAAATGCTCTGTCCACCATCTTTTGAAAGCTTTCATACTCATTGGAGGACATTGCACACTGCATCTCTGCGGTAAGTCCTTCCACGAAACAATCTTGTTTCTGCTCATCTGTCTCTATGTCTCGTGGAGCATAACGGGATAGTTGAGTGAATTTAGTGAGGTATTCCCTCACCGTCATGTTTCCCTGCTGCAGTCCCAAAAACTCTTTCCTCTTGTTTTTGAGTTCACCCCTTGGGATGTAATGGTTGCGGAAGCTACGCTTGAACTCTTCCCAAGTGATGCTCTCAGGGTCATGATGGGCGGCCACGTAGGCGGTCCACCAATCAGCAGCAGGTCCCTGCAATTGATGAGAGGCAAACAGCACCCTCTCATACCCTTGGCATTGTATGATTCTCATCTTACTTTCAATGGTCTTCAGCCAATCATCTGCCTCCAGAGGTTCAGCAGCACTTGCAAACTTTGGAGGTTGAGTTCCTAGAAACTCACTCAACCTTGGTTGGCGTGGTGCAGCTTGTGGAGGTGGAACTTGATGCAAGTTGGCCACTACTTGAGTCAAGTTCTGGATGAGCTGATTTTGATTCTCCAGCATTTGGTGGAGAGGATCAACTTCTTCACGGCGACCACCCCGGTTCTGGCCTCCAGAAAGATGAGAGTTGCATGCCTCATCATTGTTGTTGGCGGGGTTGGCAGCACGTCCTTTTCCTCTTCCGGCCATCTGGCAGAATCAACAAATGTTAATTTGAAAGCATCTAGTATCATCTTACTACTTTCACTTGTTTGTACTTTGAAGTGTTGAAGTTTTGTTAAAATCTTACGAGGGTTTTATATCTCACACCCAATAAATGCACTATTATTTCCTGTGGGTTCACACACCAAAGCAAAACAATCTGAAGACGAGGCTGTGGACACTTGCTCATGGCTTCCACAACTCACGTCACACACCAAGCATTATCACACCATTAAATACGTAACGACTCGACTACTCGACCTCTTGCTAGCTAGGGGAAAGACTCTACACTACTCATCCTCTTGAGCTGGCTCCTCGGGATCTTCCTCCTCATTTCGGCTACCTTCTGACTCTGCTTTGGGTGGGGAGGCTGCTGGTGGAGAAGTGCGACGGCGCCTGATTGCTCGGCGATCCGGGGAGTCAGGGGTCCATGGATCACTTACGGTGACACACAGTTCATTCCCATCTCCTCTTTCTCTCGTCTTTAAGCAAGCTCGCAGCAATGCCTCCGTCTCCTTCAGAGTGTCTCGGACATCCTGAAGTTCTTGTTGACACTCCTGCAGTCGAGTGCTGAGCATAGCAGCATCCTCCAAGCACAAGTCCATGTGCTCATGGGAAGTCCCTTGCTGCACCGGTGGGTACTTGTACTCCGTAGTACCACTCTCACGTTGGAGGACATACATGTACTCAGTTTTGTCCAAGTGGCGACGATAGATGTGACTCTGGCAGGTGATGGCCTCCCAAGTGACATCTCTCTCCGCGTCAACTTGTGTTGCTCGACAAGCTGGAGAGTGGTGGATCTTAAGCAGCTGATTCTCGTGTATAATCCTCATCTCCGAACTCCATTCTTCCCTCTTCTCACGGATGGTCCTGGTGGAGTTATAGTGGATGATGAGCTTGCCCGTATTGCCGGCGGCTTCGAGCATACGTCGAAGACGGCGCAACAAATCTCCTACTGCCAATCCGTAGGAAAGGTACGTCACTGGACGACTCTCCTCTCTTTCAGCAAGGGCAACTACGGGAACTCTCCCTCCCGTGGACTTACGAGCGGTGCGAATCATGCGAACCATCTAAAACAAAAGAATTTAAAATTAGGTTAGATAAAATCTCAAACAAAAATCCTATTTTGAATGAAAGTTGGGGTAAGATGAAGAAAATGACTCCTTTAATAACACTTTTTCCACCCACACCTTTGGAAAATAGTTTTTAAGAAAATAGGGCCCTTAAATACGTCCATTTCTACCTAGGTCCACGTTCCTACGGGCAACCTTGGCTCTGATACCACCTCTGTCACACCCGGTTTTTTCCGAAGAAACAACCAAGTGAATATCACATGTATGCCAGGATCATTTGCTCATACATGTGATGACAAATAGTGAAGCATCATTTATTACAAGCCAGGTGTCGAATATAAGTAAGTCTTACATAGTAAATGTCTCGATGGACAATAATAAGTTCATCACAAGGAAAATAAACTAGCAGCGGAATATTATTCTTTGGGGCTCCATCACAGGTGTTGCCCGGGGGGGGTCTTCATGAACCTAGAATCCTTCCTCGGGTCCATAGTCTTGGTCATTATACACCACCTCATTATCTTGACCTGAGCAGCAATATAAACCAACAAATATGCAAGATTGAGTACCAATGGTACTCAGCAAGTGTGGGAAAATTATATCATGCATGGCTAGAACAAGGAGAGGTTGAACTCATGGTTAAAGCACTACGCAATTAATACCTATCACCTTAGCTTATTAAGCACCTACATTACTACACAGGTGAAATGATCCCAATCTCCCATCCCAATCATCATAACCAAATAATCATAACATCATTTCCAATGTTAAGCTTCCCGCTTAACCTCCAAAACCGTCAATCCTCTAATCATGAATAAGTCCAGGCCGCTCTTAACCGTGAGCACGGCTGTCAAGACAGTTTTGACTCTGCAGAGTTTGTACCACTGTACCCACAAGTAGTGATTTCATCCCCCGTTGCCGGGTGGACTAAAAGAACCTCCATTATGCCAGTGGCTACGTTCCACATTCACACTTCCCAGGTGTGCGGCCAAGAGATCACTACAAAGCCTTTACAAAGGGATTCCCGACGAGCGTGGGCCCACTGAGGTTTCACCCCTAACAGCATACAAGAGGCTCCAACCCCGCTGCAGTGGCCCCCTCTTGAGCCTTGCGGTTCATATGGTAGTCCAGCTGACACCTACTCCCCGCACCATCCAACACACCCATACTACGCCGGGGATACACCTAATTAATTGGCTAAGCTGCCCCATCTCAGCATGTGGTTGGCACTGTAAAGCCGGGTTACATGCTCCATGAACCGGTCCTTAGGATCCAGGCAAGTACTAAACACAAACCCAAGTCTCGTGCACCCAGCACACAACCAAAACATCCAACTTGCCTTGATCCCTACCTCTACATAATTCACAATGTCTCATTCAAGAGTATGGTAATATAAACTGATGATCTCATGTCCCAAATATCCCATTCTAAGCATGGCTAAGCAAATGCATGTAAATATATGACATGGTAAAATAAATCCCAACCCAAGCTACAAGGAAACAGGGTAATGAAATTCTAGGGAAACTTTCCTAGCATGGGTTTCATATTTCATTTGACAATGCAAATAATTCTATCTACACATCCTAGCATAGGATCAAAGTGGTCAAGGACACTTGCCTCCTTCTTGCTGCTCTTGAAATGGGTAGTCCTGATCTTGGAAACTGATAGCTTGCTCTTGAACAGGTTCTACTTCATACCATCACACATAGCAAAAAGGAAAACAACAATCATAAGACAGAGTTCACACTTCTACTTCATACAAACCACACATTCACATTTATGAAATTTTCTTTACCATTTTATGTGTTGTGGATACTCTATGTGTGTTGATTTGGGGCTTGCACACACTTTTATTTACATGTGTATGATTCCTACTTTGGTGTTCATATTTATACTCACATACTATATATATATATATATGTATATATGTGTGTTTCAGTTTTAAATAAATTCCTTATATATTAAACTACCAAGTATGTATGAAGAGTATTTTTCTTCTCCATAGGTGCCTTCATAATTTCTATCAACCCTAAACTGAATTCTTTGTACTTTAGAAACTCCATTTATTATTTACTAGTTTCTATATTTTCAGATTTATATTCTTATGCATAATTGTGCATTTTATTATTAAATTAGTAATACACACTACCTAAACAGATTAGGTTCTGGTCCTAAATAATTTAAGATCATATTTTGACCTTGGCTTCTGATGTATACTATTTCATAATTATTTTTCCTATTTTTCTTTAACTATTCTTTACTTAAGAATGTGCCCCTATACTATTAAATGTGAATAATTTATGAAACAGATTTATTTCAGCCCCAAAAATATATTTTTATCTCACTCCAAAGTTTTCTAAGTACTGAGAAAGTTTTTACTAATTTTGACAATTAGGTTTGTCCCCCTTTTTAATATTTAAACACTAGTTACATTTTCAATTTTCTAAATTAAATACTAAACAGGGCTAAAATAATGAATTCACCCCATTACAGGGTATATAATATTATTTTCATAATCTCCAGGGGTCTAGCTACACTCTTCAGAGGTGTTTTTCTTAATTTCTATTAAGTCTAGGGGCTAAAACTGTTTTTTTAAATGAATTTACATGATTTTCTGGTGTTCCAGGGGCTAGATCTGAAGTTTCCGGGGCTAGCTCTCAATTCCAGAGAACCCCAGGGGGTAGCACGTAAGAATTCCAGTCTTTATAACGCGGGACTGACGTGGACCGTCTGATTTTAAACCGACGGCTGAGATTATAACATCGAACCGGTACGCGGGGTTTTAAAGTCTACCGTGCGATTTAAAATAAACGGCGCACAAGCGGCCACGTCGTTCTGATCGAGCGCGGGCGGCGCTGCCGGCGGCGCACGGCGGCGGGAAGCGGCGATCTCGCCGGAATCTTTCGGATCCTCGAGAATTCTGCCTAGAACTGTGATCTTATGGCCTAGATCGGTAGAGGGGAGGTCAGGGATCTCACCTCGGGGGTTTTCTCGAGCTCGGGGGTCCTGGAAAGTGCTCGGCGGCGAGGTCCGAGGCAAAACCACGGCGAAGCTCGTCGGAGCTGGATTTGCACCGTAAGTCTTCGGGTTTTCTGCACCTGCAAAGTTCCCCGGAGGCGGTGGATCAAAACTAGCGAGTTAGATCAGAGTTTCCGAGCTTAGATCGGCCAAAATTCACCGGCGAAGTCTTGGTGCTCACCGGAGTGAAAATCGGCGATCGCGTGCGAAAAACTGATCGGATCGGTGGGTTTTATAGCCGGGGGAGGGCGGTGGTTCTGTTGTGATCGAGTTGGAGTCCGCTAGTTCCAGAATTCGGCCGCAAAACACGATTTCCCGATCGGTTGCGATCGAGCGCGCGGGAGAGAGTCCGGGGTCGCGGGGTTAGGGATGACAGGCGGGTCCCACATGTCAGCGAGGGGCAGAGCGGCGCGCGCGGGGGCGGGCTGCGCGGGGGTTAGCTGAGCCGGCTGGGGTTTCGGCCCACTGGCCAGTTTTTTTCTGGCTTTCCTTTTTCTTTTTCATTTCATTTCTGTTTTGAGTATAATTTGAATTCCAGTTTGAATTTGAATTTTTGCAAAACATGCAATACGTCCAAAAATTTCTAAATTCCCCTCTGAACATGGTTTATGGTTCTAAATCAAAATTTGAGTCTTGACTAAAAATTTGGGGTGTTACATCCACGTTCCTACCGGCAACCTTGGCTCTGATACCACTTCTGTCACACCCGGTTTCTCCGAAGAACAACCGAGTGAATATCACATGTATGCCAGGATCATTTTCTCATACATGTGATGACAAATAGTGAAGCATCATTTATTACAAACTAGGTGTCAAATATAAATACGTCTTACAAAGCATACGTCTCGGTGGACGATTAATAAGTTCATAACATGTAAATAAACTAGCAGCGGAATATTATTCTTGTGGGCTCCGTCACAGGCGTTGCCCGGGGGACTCCATGAACCTAGAATCCTTCTTCGGGTCTGAAGTCTTGGTCATTGAACACCACATCATCCCCTTGACCTGAGCAGCAATTTAAACCAACAAATATGCAAGGTTGAGTACCATTGGTACTCAGCAAGTGTGGGAAAGTTATGTCATGCATGGCTAGAGCAAGGAGAGGTTGAACTCCTACGCAATTAATACCTATCACCTTAGCTTATTAAGCACCTACATTTCTACACAGGTGAAATGGTCCCAATTTCCCATCCCATCATCATAATCAAATAACCATAACATCATTTCCAATGTTAAGCTCCCCGCTCAACATCCACAACTTCCAAAGTCATCACCCTCTAATCATGAATAAGTCCAAGCCGCTCTTGACTGTGAGCACGACTGTCATGACAGTTTTGACTCTGCAGAGTTTGCACCACTGTACCCACATGTAGTGATTTCATCCCCTGTTGCCGGGTGGACTAAAACAACCTCCATTATACCAGTGGCTACGAACCACATTCACACTTCCCAGGTGTGTAGCAAGGAGATCACTACGAAGCCTTTACAAAGGGATTCCTGCCGAGCATGGGCGCGCTGAGGTTTCACCCCTAACAGCATACAAGAGGCTCCAACCCCGCTGCAGTGGCCCCCTCTTGAGCCTTGCGGTTCATATGGTAGTCCAGCTGACACCTATTCCCCGCACCATCCAACACACCCATACTACGCCGGGGATACACCTAATTAATTGGCCAAGCTGCCCCATCTCAGCATGTGGTTGGCACGGTAAAGCCAGGTTACATGCTCCATGAACCGGTCCTTATTATCCAGGCAAGTACTAAACACAAACCCGAGTCTCGTGCACCCAGCACCAACCAAATCATCCAACTTTCCTCGATCCCTACCTCTACATAACTCATAATATCTCATTCAAGAATAAGTTAAACAAGTTGATGATATCATATCCCACTTATCCCATTCTAAGCATGGCTAAGCATAAGTAATATGAATGAATGACATAATAAAGCAAAATCCCAACCCAAGCTACAAGGAAAACAAGGTAATGCAATTCTAGGGAAACTTCCTAGCATGGGTTTCATATTTCAATTGACAATGCAAATAATTCTATCTACACATCCTAGTAAAGGAACAAAGTGGTCAAGGACACTTGCCTTCTTCCTGCTGCTCTGGGAATGGATAGTCCTGATCTTGGAAGGGAAGAACTTGCTCTGGGGCAGGTTCTACTCATGCCAACACACATAGCAAAAGAAAACAACAATCCATAAGACATAGTTCACACTTTCACTCCACACATATATATGATGGTCATTCACATTTCTAAGTGTTGTGGTTACTCAAGATGTGTTGATTTTTAGCCTACATGCACTTTTTAAACATATGTATATAATTTCTAACTTTTGTATTCAGATTTCTGTTTGCACACTATATATGAATTTCCAATTTAAACAAATTCTTTAATACACTCTTTAGCTACCAAGTTTGCATGGAAGGTAATTTCCTACTTCAAATGGGTTTTCAGATCTTCTAGCAGTCCTAAACTGAAGTCGTTGGATTTGGAGACTTCATTTATCATTTTCTAATCATGCACACCTATTTTCCTATATTTTCCAGATTTATTTTCTATGACTAAAAGTAAATTTTAATATTAAATAGTAGGGCATATCATCTAAACAGAATAGGTTCTGATCTAAAATATACAATAATATATCTTGGAACTTCTCCTCTGATGTGAACTAATTTAAATGTATTTTACCAATTTTCAGAATTATTTCCTAACCTAAAATGTGTCCCTATAACTAATTAAATGTGAACAATCAATTAAACAGATTCATTTCAGCTTAACATCTACTTTTATCTCATTCTAAAGTTTTCCAAGAGCTAGGATAGTTTAAATTTGAATTTACAATGTGTTTGTCTCACCTTTTAAATTTTAAATCCTAATCACATATTCAAATTCCTAAATTTAATATCATATAGGGTTAAAAAGGTAAACTCACCCCACTACAGGGTCTATTATATTATTTCATAAATTTCCAGGGGTCTAACTACACATAACAGAGGGGTTTTCCTAATTTTTATTAAGTCCAGGGGCTAAAACTGATTTTTAAATGAATTTACATGAATTTCTGAAGTTCCAGGGGCTAGATCAGAAGTTTCCGGGGCTAGCTCGTATTTTCCGAGATCCCCAGGGGGTAGCGCGTAAGAATCCCGGCTTTTATAATGTGGGGCCGACGTGGACCGTCCAATTTAAAACAGATGGCTGAGATTATAACGTCGAACCGGTACGCAGGGGTTTCAGTTCTACCGTGCGATTTAAAATAAACGGCGCACAAGCGGCCACGTCGCCCTGGCCGTGCGCGGGCGGCGCTGCCCGGCGGCGCGTGGCGGCGGAAGGCGGCGATCTCGCCGGAAAACTTCGGATCTTCGTCTATTCTTCCTAAAACTGGGATTTCATGGCATAGATCGGTAGAGGGGAGGTCGGGGATCTCACCTCGGGGTTTTTCTTGAGCTCGGAGGTCCTGGAAGGCGGTCGGCGACGAGGTCCGAGATGGAATCGCTGCGGTGCTCATCGGAGCTGTGCCTAGAGCGCAAACCACCGAGTTTTCTGCACCTGCATGATTCCCCGGAGGCGGTGGAACAAGCTCGGCGCGTTAGATCAGAAATCCTGAGCGAAGATGGAGAGAAAACGGCCGGAGAAGCTCTGGTTCTCACCGGGAGGAAAAGCAGCCGATCGTGGGGAAAAAAACGGGGCGATGCCAGCGTTTTTATAGACGAGGGAGGGCGGCGTGTTTGTTTAGATCGAGCCGGAGTCGTCAGGGACCGGGAGTCGGGCTGGGGACGCGGAATTCCGGGGTAGTTGCGATCGGGCGAGCGTGAGGAAGAGTCCGGCGGTTGGCGCGAGTGGGAGGTGAGGGATGACACGCGGGCCCCGCGTGTCACTGAGAGGAAGACGGGGGGGGGGGGGGGGGCGGCTGCGGGCTGGCGTGGGGGTGGGTGGGCCGGCTGGTGGGTTTCGGCCCACTGGCCGGGGGTTTTGTTTTTTCTTTTTCTTTTCCTTTTTCTTTTCAGTTTTGAGTTGAATTTGAATTCCAATTTGAATTTGAATTTCTGCACCACATGCAATACGTCCAAATTTTTTTTAAATTCCCCTCATAACAGGTTTTGGGGTGTTACATTTGCCCTCTTTTTCCATCTACCGGATGTCCTTGCTTATTTAGCACGGCCTTATTCTACAGCGATGACACAATTCTACATTTGACATCAGGGTTCATGTTTGGTTATGCAAGTGGAGTATCAAACATCCTTGACCTAATGCACATACAAACTTTGACCAGTAGTAGTGAACAAAGGGAAAACTTTAAAAACAACTTAAGTGCAAACCGGGGCTTGCCTTGGTTTTGCTGGTGACTAAAGTCAATTGATTATGAAGTTAGTTGCTGCTGACTTGAAGCTGAATCACTGCCTTCTTGCTTCTTGATCCAAGTTCAACTCCCCCTTATTCACTTTCCACATTTGATCACTACACGTTATGAATATTCATACATGTTTAATTGAAAAATTTTGCTAACCAGTGCTAAAGACAAGTTTAAAACTGGAACTCTGTTCAAGAATTTAAAATGACACTGGCGCTAGTGGTTTGGGTTGGGTGAAGCAACATGATCAAGTGATAAGTGGAGTTCATCACTTGGATGGGGATCAACTAATGAGGTTGAACAGAACACTACTGATCCAGGGCTCCAATGGATCTGGAAATTTTCTTGTGAGTTCCTTGTCACAAGAAAGTCCTCTGGACCAAAGTTCAGAATATTTCACTAAGTGGTTCACCCAGAACAATTCCCTAAGCATTTAGTCAAAGAGGAATTAATTCTGAATAAATTTGCACTTTCATGCAAATTCAAGCGAACCATAATTTCACACATAGCTCAGGGAGCTTGCTTGATTTTCCTAGAAATTTGGAGCCAAGGAATGCCCAGAACTGAATTTCCAAGTTTTCGAAATTCTCTGAAAATGTTTCTGTATTCATTCGAATACAGAAACTTGAGATCAGAATTACCCTAACTAAATCAACTCCAAATGATCTAAAACTTTTACAGGAGTCTCCTAATGTCCTAAATAATATTCTGTCAAAATTTGGGAATTTTTGGATGAACCAAACTCCCTCTAAAATTCTTTTACTGAAAATCTTTAAAGAATTCTCCAGAATTTTTATTGGTTTTCATACAAATTGGGTTACATATCTGGATAGAGTTTTTCATCCTGAATCCAACCCAATTTGAATCACTAAATTTGGAGCTCCCTAGCAAAAGTTATGAGGTTCTAATGTTTGAACTAAATCTGGAAATTCAAACTAATCGGGAAATATGTCAACTCTGACTGTGGGTCCATCCTACACGTGTCGGCTGCGGGAACCATGCCACACGGGGTCACAGACTCGTTCCCGCGATGTCACACTGGATCGCGGGGCCGCAGCGGATCGATGATTTAAAATATCGTCACTGACAAGCGGGGCCCCCGGTCATCTTCAACCTCCGGCTGGCCGGGCCCCAGCGCCGCCGGGCTCGCCGGAGATCTCGCCGGGAGGGGGTTCCGGCCCTCGGAACTTGTTGATTTTCGCCGTCCCTGCATAATACCGTGCGAGGAACACGTTGCCGGTCTCACCTCAGATCGAGGATGGCCGGAAACCTAGGCGCGACGGTGACAGTGGCTTCGGCAACTTCGGCGACTTCGCTAGGGCGCTGTACTGCCACAACCTTGCTCCGGTTAGCTCCTACAGCATCGCCACGACCTAGGGAGCAACATCCCAGGTTCTTATCTCGCGAGAAACATCGACAACTAAGGGCTCACTGTGCGACCTAGGTGGATTTCGGTGAAATTCTAAAAATCCAAAGAACCGAAGGTTTCCTCGACGGTTCTCTCTAGTTCTTGATCCCACGTTCCCGCACGGGTGTCTACAGCTGGGTTTCTAAGTCTGGTGATGGGTGGTGCACCGTGTTGCCCTAATTTCTCGGTTTTCTGCATGCGGTTCATATTGCATGTCCGCGGGGAAAATCAAATTCCGGCGAGCATGGCCGGTGACAGGCTACCAGCACTTCTGTGGACCAAGAAGGGTTACAGGCGCACCTTTTTTCTTTTGCAGCATGACGGGAGATGCTCCGTGGTGGCCGGGCGACGTAATCTTGCCGCGGCGGCTCCCCTTGGCGCTGTGGAGGAGAATTGAGCTTGCAGTCGGAGTTTCCGTGGGTTTAGCTCCGGTTTCTTGCGTCGGCCACGCTCAGTGAGGTCTGGCAACGCGGTGGAGATGTTCAGCACGGCGTGTGTCTCGTCGAGCTGGCCGGGCGTCGAGGAACCGACCGTGTTCTTCCGTGCGGCAGCCGCTCGGCGAGGAAAGTGCGAGTAATCGACTGCAGCTGTGGGAGATGGCTGTGTGGGCGACGCTGTCTTGGGGGAGTTGATAAGGGTGCGAGCAACCCACTTCAGAGCAGCTCGGGAGGTGGCGGTGACTGCTGCCTCGGTGTCGCCCTCGCTGGTTCTGCGGCTGAGTGAAAACAGGGAAAAGGGAGACTTAGGCAGTAAGTTAATTTCCCGTCTCAATGACAATTGGGTCCCGCAGCTCCCCTCTGCCCCAAAAGATCTCCAAATTTTGACACATTACAAATTCAGCTATGAGGGATCCAAATTCGAAAGCCATTTGGTCATTTGACAAGTTGTGCCACAGTTTCAAATTTGAATTCAAATTTAGATGAAATTTTCAAGTCCCTTTGATAATCATATCAAGGCACCTCCAAATTGGCTCAAAATTTGCCTCCTTCACACCTTCAACCTGAGGAATTCAAATATGTCCTCTGATCTTTGAATTGGCCATTGCAAACCCAACTTCTCCAACAACAGTTTGAATTTCCTCTTTTGAAAATGTCCTTCTTCTTTTTGAAGTGACCCTCTAAATTCAAACTGAATTCCAAGTTTTATTGCACATGCCAACACTTTCATGAGTAAACAAAAGTTTTTGTAAGTCCCATTTCTTGTATTCAAACTCAACTTTATTCATAGCTCGAGTTTTCTATTTACAAGTTTTGGGACTTTTACAGTTCATCAAGGATTTCTCCAAAATAGCGAATCCTATGACTGAATTGCTAATGATGGGAAAAGTATTTCAGTGGACACCAGTGTGCAAAGAAAGCTTTGAGGAGCTCAAGAAAAGACTAACCACAGAGCCGGTTTTGGTGTTGCCGGACGTGAGCAAGAGCTTCGACATATATTGTGACGCATCAAGACAAGGGGCTTGGATGTGTGCTTATGCAAGAAGGACAAGTGGTAGCCTATGCATCGAGACAACTAAAGAAACATGTGTTGAATTACCCCACACATGACTTGTAACTTGCAGCCGTGGTACATGCCTTGAAGATTTGGTGGCATTATATCCTTGGCCACCGATGTGAGATCTATACGGATCACAAAAGCCTCAAGTATATATTCACCCAAATGGATCTGGCAACGTCGATGGTTGGAACTCATCAAGGATTATGATGTTGGAATAAATTATCACCCCGGAAAGGCCAATGTAGTAGCTGATGCGTTGAGCCGAAAGGGAGCATGTCACGAACTCGCGGTTCGGGAGCTGCCACCTGAGCTGCGCAAGGAGTTCGAACGGTTACATCTCGGGTTCTTGCACAAGATGGAATGATAGAACTCAATTCTTCGCTGGAACAAGAGATACGAGATGGCCAAGCAACAGATGAGGAAATCAAGGAAATCAAGGAAAGAATCCGACAAGGAAGGGAAAAGGATTTTCAGGAAGACGAGAAAGGCACGTGTAACACCCCAAAACCTGTTAAGAGGGGAATTTAAAATTTTTTGGACGTATTGCATGTGGTGCAGAAATTCAAATTTAAATTGGAATTCAAATTCAACTCAATACAGAAAAGAAAACGAAAAAGAAAAAGAAAAAAACAAAACCCCCGGCCAGTGGGCCGAAACCCACCAGCCGGCCCACCCGCCCCCGCGCCAGCCCGCAGCCGCGCGCTCCCCTCTCTCTCTCACTGAGACGCGGGACCCGCGTGTCATCCCTGACCTCCCGCTCGCGCCAACTACCCGGACTCCTCCGCACGCGGCCGATCGTAACTAACCCGGAAAACCCTGCTTTCCCAGCCAAATTCTGGTCCCGGACGACTCCAACTCGATCACAACCAACACGCCGCCCTCCCTCGTCTATAAAAACGCCGGCATCACACCATTTCCCCCCCACGATCGGCTGTTTTTCCTCCCGGTGAGAACCGAAGCTCCGATCACCGTCTTCTCTCGATCTCTGCTCGGATTTTCTGATCTAACGCGCCGATCGTGTTCCACCGCCTCCGGGGAATCACGCAGGTACAGAAGACTCGGTGGTTTGCGCTCTAGGCACAGCTCTGACGAGCACCGCAGTGATTCCATCTCGGACCTCGTCGCCGACCGCCTTCCAGGATCTCCGAGCTCAAGAAAAACCCCGAGGTCAGATCCCCGACCTCCCCTCTACCCATCTATGCCATGAAATCCCAGTTTTAGGAAGAATAGACGAAGATCCGAAGTTTTCCGGCGAGATCGCTGCCTCCCGCCGCCTCGCGCCGCCGGGCAGCGCCGCCCGCGCACGGTCAGAGCGACGTGGCCGCTTATGCGCCGTCTATTTTAAATCGCATGGTAGAATTAAAACCCGCGCGTACCGGTTCGGCGATCTAATCTGAGCCGTCTGTTTTAAATCGGACGGTCCACATCAGCCCCGCATTGTAAAAGGCCGGGATTCTTACACGCTACCCCCTGGGGATCTCGGAAAACACGAGCTAGCCCCGGAAATTTCTGATCTAGCCCCTGGAACTTCAGAAATTCATGTAAATTCATTTAAAAATCAGTTTTAGCCCCTGGACTTAATAACAATTAGTAAAACCCCTCTGTTATGTGTAGTTAGACCCCTGGAAATTTATGAAATAATATAATAGACCCTGTAGTGGGGTGAGTTTGCCTTTTTAACCCTATATGCTATTAAATTTAGGAATTTGAATATGTGATTAGGATTTAAAATTTAAAAGGTGAGGCAAACACATTGTAAATTCAAATTTAAACTCTCCTAGCACTTGGAAAACTTTAGAATGAGTTAAAAATAGATTTTAAGCTGAAATGAATCTGTCTAGTTGACTGTTCATATTTATTAGTTATAGAAACATACTTTAGGCTATGAAATAATTCTGAAAATTGGTAAAATAAATTTAAATTAGTTCACATCAGAGGAGAAGTTCCAAAATATATTATTTAATATTTTAGATCAGAACCTATTCTGTTTAGATGATATGTCTTACTATTTAATATTAAAACTCACTTTTAGGCATAGAAAATAAATCTGGAAAATATAGGAAAATAGGAATGCATAACTAGAAAATGATAAATGAAGTCTCCAAATCCAAAGACTTCAGTTTAGGATTTGGTAGAAGGTATGAAAACCCATTTGGAATAGGAAACTACCTTCCATGCAAACTTGGTAGCTAAAGAGTGTATGAAAGAATTTGTTTAAATTGGAAATTCATATATAGTGTGCAAACAGAAATCTGAATACAAAAGTTAGAAATCATATACATATGCTTAAAAGTGCATGTAGGCCAAAAATCAACACATCTAGGATAACCACAACACTTAGTAATGTGAATGACTTTCACAGGTATGTATGTGTGGTTTGTATGAAGTGAAAGTGTGAACCATGTCTTATGGATTGCTGTTTTCTTTTGCTATGTGTATTGGCATGAGTAGAACCAGCCCCAGAGCAAGTTCTCCCCTTCCAAGACCAAGACTTTCCATTCCCAGAGCAGCAGGAAGAAGGCAAGTGTCCTTGACCACTTTGATCCTATGCTAGGATGTGTAGATAGAATTATTTGCATTGTCAATTGAAATATTAAACCCATGATAGGAAGTTTCCCTTGAATTGCATTATCTTGTTTCCTTGTAGCTTGGGTTGGGATTTATTTTATCATATCATTTATTTATATGCTTATGCTTAGCCATGCTTAGAATGGGATAATTGGGATATGAGGTCATCAATTTATTTACCTTACTCTTGAATGAGATATTATGAGTTATGTAGAGGTAGGGATCGAGGCAAGTTGGATGATTTGGTTGGTGCTGGGTGCACGAGACTCGGGTTTGTGTTTAGTACTTGCCTGGATCCTAAGGATCGGTTCATGGAGCATGTAACCTGGTTTTACCGTGCCAACCACATGCTGAGATGGGGCAGCTTGGCCAATTAATTAGGTGTATCCCCGGCGTAGTATGGGTGTGTTGGATGGTTCGGGGAATAGGTGTCAGCTGGACTACCATATGAACCGCAAGGCTCAAGAGGGGGCCACTGCAGCGGGGTTGGAGCCTCTTGTATGCTGTTAGGGGTGAAACCTTAGTGGGCCCACGCTCGTCGGGAATCCCTTTGTAAAGGCTTCGTAGTGATCTCCTCGCTACACACCTGGGAAGTGTGAATGTGGTTCGTGGCCACTGGCATAATGGAGGTTCTTTTAGTCCACCCGGCAACGGGGGATGAAATCACTACATGTGGGTACAGTGGTACAAACTCTGCAGAGTCAAAACTATCATGACAGCCATGCTCACGTTGAAGAGCGGCTTGGACTTATTCATGATTAGAATATGATGACCTTGGATGTTGTGAATGTTAAGCGGGGAGCTTAACATTGGAAATAAAGTTATGGTTATTTGATTATGATGATGGGATGGGAGATTGGGACCAGTTCACCTGTGTAGTAATGTAGGTGCTTAATAAGCTAAGGTTGTAGGCAATAATTGCGTAGTGCTTTAACCATGAGTTCAACCTCTCCTTGTTCTAGCCTTGCATGACATAACTTTCCCACACTTGCTGACTACCAATGGTACTCAACCTTGCATATTTGTTGGTTTAAATTGCTGCTCAGGTCAAGGGGATGATGTGGTGTTTAATGATCAAGACTTCGGACCCAAAGAAGGATTCTAGGTTCATGGAGTCTCCTGGGCAACGCCTGTGACGGAGCCCACAAGAATAATATTCCGCTGCTATTTTATGTTATGAACTTATTATCGTCCATCGAGACATGTGCTATGTAAGACTTATTTATATTCGACACCTGGCTTGTAATAAATGATGCTTCACTATTTGTCATCACATGTATGAGAAAATGATCCTGGCATACATGTGATATTCACTCGGTTGTTCTTCGGAGAAACCGGGTGTGACAGAAGTGGTATCAGAGCCAAGGTTGCCCGTAGGAACGTGGACCTAGGTAGAAATGGACGTATTTAAGGACCCTATTTTCTTAAAAACTATTTTTACAAAGGTGTGGGTTGAAAAGTGTTATTTAATGGGGTTATTTTATTCATCTTACCCAACTTTTATTCAAAATAGGATTTTTGTTTAAAATCTTATCTAACTTAAGTTTAAATGCTTTATGTTCTAGATGGTTCGCATGATCCGCACCGCTCACAAGTCCACCGGAGGGAGAGTTCCCGTAGTTGCCCTTGCCCTGAGAGAGGAGAACCGTCCGGTGACATACCTCTCCTACGGATGCTTTGCTTTCCTACGGATTGGCAGTTGGAGGCTTGTTGCGCCGTCTTCGACGCATGCTCCAAGCCGCCGGCAATACAGGCAAGCTAATCATACCCTACAGCTCCACCCGGACCATCCTTGAGAAGCGGGAAGAATAGAGTTCAGAAATGAGGATTATCCATGAAAATCAGCTGCTTAAGATCCACCGCTCTCCAGCTTGTCGAGCGACACAGGTCGGTGCGGAGAAGGATGTCACCTGGGAGGCCATCAGCTGCCAGGTCACATCTACCGTCGCAACCTGGACAGGACTGAGTACATGTATGTCCTCCAGTGTGAGAGTGGTACAACAGAGTACAAGTACCCGCCAGTGCAGCAGGGGACTTCCCATGAGCACATGGACTTGTGCTTGGAGGATGCTGCTATGCTCAGCACTCGACTGCAGGAGTGTCAACAGGAGCTTCAGGATGTACGTGACACCCTGAAGGAGACTGAGGCATTGCTTCGAGCCAGCTTTAGGCGAGAGAAAGAGGAGATGGGAATGAACTTGTGTCACCGTAAATGACACATGGACTCCTGACTCCCCAGATCACCGGGCGAGCAGGCATCGCCGCACTTCTCCACCAGCAGCTCCCCCACCCAAAGCGGAGTCAGAGGGCAGCCACAATAACGAGGAAGATCCCGAGGAGCCATCTCAGTGATACGAGTAGTGTAGAGTCCTTTCTCTTAGTTTAGCAGGATGTCGAGTAGTAGAGTCGTCACCTTAGTTAATGGTGTGACAATGCTTGGTGTGTGACGTGAGTTGTGGAAGCCATGGGCGTTTGTCCACAACCTTGTCTTCAGGTTGTTTTGCTTTGATGTGTGAACCCCTATGAAATTAAGAGTGCATTTATTTTCGTGTGAGACATGAAACCCTCAGAAAATATAAATATAATAAGGTCTCAAAATTTTAAAGTTTAAACAAGCAAATTGGGAAGTTAATACGTAATGCTTTAAATTGACATTTGGTTGATCAGGATAGATGGCCGGAAGAGGAAGGGGTCGTGGTGCCAACCCCGCCAACAGCAACGATGAGGCCGGCAACCCTCATCTTTCTGGAGGACAAGACAGGGGTGGTCGCCATGAAGGAGTCGATCCCATCCACCAAATGCTTGAAAATCAGAATCAGCTCATCCAGAGCCTGACTCAAGTGGTGGCCAACTTGCACCAAGCTCCACCTCCACAAGCTGCACCACGCCAACCAAGGTTGAGTGAGTTTCTAGGGACTCAACCTCCAAAGTTTGCAAGTGCTTCTGAACCTCTGGAGGCAGATGACTGGCTAAAGACCATTGAGAGCAAGATGAGGATCATACAATACCAAGGGTATGAGAGGGTGCTGTTTGCCTCTCACCAATTGCATGGACCTGCTGTCTGATTGGTGGACCGCTTACGTGGCCGCCCATCATGACCCTGAGAACATCACATGGGAAGAGTTCAAGCGTAGCTTCCGCAACCATTACATATCAAGGGGTGAACTCAAAAACAAGAGAAAGGAGTTCTTGGGGCTGCAGCAAGGAAACATGACTGTGAGGGAATACCTCACTAAATTCACCCAACTATCCCGTTATGCCCCACGGGACATAGAGACTGATAAGCAGAAACAGGACTGCTTTGTGGAAGGACTTACAGCGGAAATGCAGTGGGCAATGTCCTCCAACGAGTACGTAAGATTCCAAAAGATGGTGGACAGAGCGTTCGTGGTGGAGAGAAAGCTGAAGGCCTTGGAAAATGAAAACAAGAGGAAGGCGGGATGGTCACACCAAGCCTCGGGTAGCAAGACACGCCCACGTCTGATGCAGCAACCCGCAGGGCAGATGAGCCGTGTTGCGCTACCCTACTCCGCGCTGAGAGGGTACAACCCGAATTTCAGGCCTCCGTCAGCACCAACACAGCCACAACGTCAGTTCGTACAGCAGCCTCGCCCCGCATATCCACCTCAACCAGCAGTACAAGGACCCCCAAACCAACCCCAAGACAACAACGGCCAGGCACCTAAGTTGGGGTGCAATGCTTCAACTATGGTGAAGTAGGGCACTACGCCCATAAGTGCTCAAAGAAGAAGCCCGTGCAGCCGCAACAGCAGAATGTGATGCGAGGACGGGTGAACCACGTGACCATGGAGGAAGCGCAAGAGGCACCTGACGTGGTAGTTGGTAAGTTTCCTGCCAATTCACACATTGCAACCCTGCTGTTCGATTCTGGTGCTACCCACTCGTTCATTGCCCAAGGGTTTGTTAAGAAGCATGATCTAGGAACAACACAAATGAACCATATGCTAGCCGTAAACTCTCCAGGTGGAGAAATAAGGACAAGACAAGTGTGTCCCAAGGTGAATCTAGACATTAATGGGGTAGTATTTACTGCCAACCTCATAGTGATAGATTCACAAGGGATAGATATTATTTTGGGTATGGATTGGTTGACCAAACATAAAGGAATCATCCATTGTTCGACAAGAACGGTGGAACTAACTCATCCTAGTGGCACAAGAGTAAAGTTCATAACTATACAAGAGCCTAGGAGGGACATTAAACTCAATCAAGTTGAGGTGAAAGTGGAGGAGATCAGGATTATCAGTGAATATCCAGACGTTTTTCCAGAGGAGTTGCCAGGTATGCCTCCCGATCGTGAAGTGGAATTCGCGATTGAGCTAGTGTCTGGAACAGCTCCGATGTACAAGAGACCTTATCGGATGGACTCCAAGCAGCTTGGAGAACTCAAGGATCATTTAAGAGAATTGACAGGGAAGGGGTACATTCGTCCTAGTTCCTCACCATGGGGAGCTCCAGTGATATTTCTGCCCAAGAAGGATGGGAACCAAAGGCTATGCGTGGACTACCGTGCGTTGAATGAGGTAACCATCAAGAACAAGTACCCATTACCCCGCATTGAAGACTTGTTTGATCAGTTGAGGGGAGCTTGTGTGTTCTCGAAAATTGATCTCAGGTCGGGATACCACCAACTTAAGATAAGGCAAACTTATATTCCCAAGACAGCTTTCGTATCTCGGTACGGACCGTATGAATACACAGTCACGCCTTTCGGGCTAACTCATGCCCCGACATACTTCATGTATCTCATGAACAAGGTATTCATGGAATATCTGGACAAATTTGTGGTGGTTTTCATAGATGACATTCTCGTCTTCTCCAAAGATGAAGAAGAACATGAGAAACATCTAAGGTTGGTGTTGCAAAAGCTGAGAGAACAGCAACTATATGCCAAGTTGAGCAAGTGTGAGTTTTGGCTGAAGAGAGTTCCCTTCTTAGGACATATAATCTCGGAGGGAGGAATCTTCGTAGATCCCGCCAAGATCGAGGATGTACAGAAGTGGAAGACCCCTGAGAATGTCGGGGAAGTTCGAAGCTTCTTAGGATTGGCTGGGTATTATCAACGGTTTATTGAGGGTTTCTCCAAGATCTCGAGACCCCTCACCAAAATGTTGGTGAAAGGAATCACATTCACATGGACGCCGCAGTGCAAGACGAGTTTTCAAGAGCTAAAGAAAGGATTGACAACAGCCCCAGTGCTAGTTATGCTAGATATGAAGAAGAACTTTTCGGTGTACTGCGATGCCTCTAGAAACGGGTTGGGATGTGTTCTCATGCAAGAGGGGCATGTCGTGGCTTATGCGTCCTGGCAGCTCCGGAAACAAGAGAAGAACTATCCTACACATGACCTAGAACTAGCCGTAGTAGTACACGCGTTGAAGATTTGGCGGCACTACTTGATGGAGATGAGGACAGAGATATATACGGATCATAAGAGCTTAAAGTACATTTTCACACAGCCAGATCTCAACCTCAGACAAAGGAGATGGTTAGAGCTAATCAACGACTTTGATGTGGGCATTAACTATCATCCTGGGAAAGCGAACGTCGTGGTGGATGCTTTAAGCCGGAAAGTGCAGGTCAATAGGTTGAGCTTGAAGGACATGCCTACAGAATTGAAGGAAGAGGATGTAAAACTCAATCTATGTCTGGTGAATAGTGGTGAGGCCATCGCCATGGAAGTGGACTCCACATTAGAGAAAGACATCCAAAATGGTCAGAAGAATGACGAGAAGATACAAGAGATTAGAGAACTCATTAAGGAAAATAAAGCCCCTGGTTTCAGAGAGGATGAACGAGGTACGGTGTGGCACGGGAAAAGAATCTGTGTGCCTGAAGTGAAGGAGATCCGTGAATTGATTTTGAAGGAGGCTCATGACTCCGACTATTCCATTCATCCTATGAGTACGAAGATGTACCAGGACCTCAAGAGCAGGTATTGGTGGTATGGCATGAAGCGAGATGTCGCGGAACATGTTGCCCCATGTGACACATGTCAGTTGGTGAAAGCAGAACATCAACGACCCGCAGGATTATTGTAACCACTCAAAGTGCCTGAATGGAAATGGGAAGAAATCGGTATGGATTTCATAGTGGGACTACCTAGGACCCAATCAGGATATGATTCGATATGGGTCATTATTGACAGGCTAACCAAGGTAGCTCATTTCATCCCCGTGAAAGAAAGCTACAGCAGATCCAAATTGGCAGAATTATACATGTCGAGGATCGTGTGTTTCCATGGAGTGCCGAAGAAGATAGTGTCAGATCGAGGGACACAGTTCACCTCAAGGTTCTGGCAGAAGTTGCATGAAACCATGGGAACTCATCTGAATTTTAGTTCTGCCTATCATCCCCAAACGGACGGGCAGACGGAAAGAACCAATCAGATCCTTGAGGATATGCTGAGAGCGTGTGCGCTCAAAAACAATCGGACTTGGGATAAGAACTTACCGTATGCGGAGTTCTCCTATAACAACAGCTATCGGGCTAGTATGAAGATGTCACCGTTTGAAGCTTTGTATGGGAGGAAGTGCAGAACTCCCCTATTTTGGGACCAAACGGGGGAAAGTAAAGTGTTTGGACCCGAAGTACTACAAGAAGCCGAGGCGAAAGTGAGGGAAGTCCGCAACAACTTGAGGATAGCACAGACACGACAAAAGAGCTATGCAGATGTACGGAGAAGAGAGCTCGTTTTCAACGTGGGGGACTATGTCTACCTCAAGGTGTCCCCTATTCGAGGACTTCGTCGGTTCAAGGTGAAAGGGAAGTTATCACCTCGATACATCGGACCCTTTCAAGTTCTGGAGAGGAAAGGCGAAGTGGCATATCAACTAGAACTACCGGCTCGCCTATCAGATGTGCACGATGTATTGCATGTGTCACAGCTCAAGAAATGTCTGAGGACGCCTGAAGAGATGTTACCCATGAATGAGGTTGACGTAGCTGAGGATCTGTCTTATGCCGAGCAACCATTCAAGATTTTGGAGACAGTGGAACGCCTCACAAGAAATAAAAGAATTCGGATATGCAAGGTGCATTGGAAGCATCACTCAGAAGAGGAAGCCACCTAGGAGCGAGAAGACGAGCTTAAGGCACAGTTTCCGGAAATGTTTTCCTAGAACCACCAATCTCGAGGACGAGATTTCTTTTAAGGGGGGGTAGAGCTGTAACACCCCAAAACCTGTTAAGAGGGGAATTTAAATTTTTTTGGACGTATTGCATGTGGTGCATAAATTCAAATTTAAATTGGAATTCAAATTCAACTCAAAACAGAAAAGAAAACGAAAAAGAAAAAGAAAAAAACAAAACCCCCGACCAGTGGGCCGAAACCCACCAGCCGGCCCACCCGCCCCCGCGCCAGCCCGCAGCCGCGCGCTCCCCTCTCTCTCTCACTGAAACGCGGGACCCGCGTGTCATCCCTGACCTCCCGCTCGCGCCTACTACCCGGACTCCTCCGCGCGCGGCCGATCGCAACTAACCCGGAAAACCGCGCTTTCCCAGCCGAATTCTGGTCCCGGACGACTCCGACTCGATCACAACCAACACGCCGCCCTCCCTCATCTATAAAAACGCCGGCATCGCCCCGTTTTTCCCCCACGATCGGCTGTTTTTCCTCCCGGTGAGAACCGAAGCTCCGATCACCGTTTTCTCTCGATCTCTGCTCGGATTTTCCGATCTAACACGCCGATCGTGTTCCACCGCCTCCGGGGAATCACGCAGGTGCAGAAGACTCGGTGGTTTGCGCTCTAGGCACAGCTCCGACGAGTACCGCAGCGATTCCATCTCGGACCTCGTCGCCGACCGCCTTCCAGGACCTCCGAGCTCAAGAAAAACCCCGAGGTGAGATCCCCGACCTCCCCTCTACCGATCTATGCCATGAAATCCCAGTTTTAGGAAGAATAGACGAAGATCTGAAGTTTTCCGGTGAGATCACCGCCTCCTGCCGCCTCGCGCCGCCGGGCAGCGCCGCCCGCGCACGGTCAGAGCGACGTGGCCGCTTATGCGCCGTCTATTTTAAATCGCACGGTAGAATTAAAACCCGCGCGTACCGGTTCGGCATCTAATCTGAGCCGTCTATTTTAAATCGGACGGTCCACATCAGCCCCGCATTATAAAGGCCGGGATTCTTACGCGCTACCCCCTGGGGATCTCGGAAAACACGAGCTAGCCCTGGAAATTTCTGATCTAGCCCCTGGAACTTCAGAAATTCATATAAATTCTTTTAAAAATCAGTTTTAGCCCCTGAACTTAATAAAAATTAGGAAAACCCCACTGTTATGTGTAGTTAGACCCCTGGAAATTTATGAAATAATATAATAGACCATGTAGTGGGGTGAGTTTACCTTTTTAACCCTATATGCTACTAAATTTAGGAATTTGAATATGTGATTAGGATTTAAAATTTAAAAGGTGAGGCAAACACATTTTAAATTCAAATTTAAACTCTCCTAGCACTTGGAAAACTTTAGAATGAGTTAAAAATAGATTTTAAGCTGAAATGAATCTGTCTAGTTGACTGTTCATATTTATTAGTTATAGAAACATACTTTAGGCTAGGAAATAATTCTGAAAATTGGTAAAATAAATTTAAATTAGTTCACATCAGAGGAGAAGTTCCAAAATATATTATTTAATATTTTAGATCAGAACCTATTCTGTTTAGATGATATGCCTTACTATTTAATATTAAAACTCACTTTTAGGCATAGAAAATAAATCTGGAAAATATAGGAAAATAGGAATGCATAACTAGAAAATGATAAATGAAGTAATCCAAAGACTTCAGTTTAGGATTTGGTACATGGTCTGAAAACCCATTTGGAATAGGAAATTACCTTCCATGCAAACTTGGTAGCTAAAGAGTGTATTAAAGAATTTGTTTAAATTGGAAATTCATATATAGTGTGCAAACAGATATCTGAATACAAAAGTTAGAAATCATATACATATGCTTAAAAGTGCATGTAGGCCAAAAATCAACACATCTAGGATAACCACAACACTTAGTAATGTGAATGACTTTCATAGGTATGTATGTGTGGTTTGTATGAAGTGGAAGTATGAACCATGTCTTATGGATTGTTGTTTTCTTTTGCTATGTGTATTGGCATGAGTAGAACCTGCCCCAGAGCAAGTTCTCCCAGAGCAGCAGGAAGAAGGCAAGTGTCCTTGACCACTTTGATCCTATGCTAGGATGTGTAGATAGAATTATTTGCATTGTCAATTGAAATATGAAACCCATGATAGGAAGTTTCCCTAGAATTGCATTATCTTGTTTCCTTGTAGCTTGGGTTGGGATTTATTTTATAATGTCATTTATTTATATGCTTATGCTTAGCCATGCTTAGAATGGGATAATTGGGATATGAGGTCATCAATTTATTTACCTTACTCTTGAATGAGATATTATGAGCTATGTAGAGGTAGGGATCGAGGCAAGTTGGATGATTTGGTTGGTGCTGGGTGCACGAGACTCGGTTTTGTGTTTATTACTTGCCTGGATCCTAAGGATTGGTTCATGGAGCATGTAACCTGGCTTTACCGTGCCAACCACATGCTGAGATGGGGCAGCTTGGCCAATTAATTAGGTGTATTCCCGGCGTAGTATGGGTGTGTTGGATGGTGCGGGGAATAGGTGTCAGCTGGACTACCATATGAACCGCAAGGCTCAAGAGGGGGCCACTGCAGCGGGGTTGGAGCCTCTTGTATGCTGTTAGGGGTGAAACCTTAGTGGGCCCATGCTCGTCGGGAATCCCTTTGTAAAGGCTTCGTAGTGATCTCCTGGCTACACTACTGGGCAGTGTGAATGTGGTTCGTGGCCACTTGCATAATGGAGGTTCTTTTAGTCCACCCGGCAACGGGGGATGAAATCACTACATGTGGGTACAGTGGTACAAACTCTGCAGAGTCAAAACTTTCATGACAGCCGTGCTCATGGTCAAGAGCGGCTTGGACTTATTCATGATTAGAATATGATGACCTTGGAGGTTGTGAATGTTAAGCGGGGAGCTTAACATTGGAAATAAAGTTATGGTTATTTGATTATGATGATGGGATGGGAGATTGGGACCAGTTCACCTGTGTAGTAATGTAGGTGCTTAATAAGCTAAGGTGGTAGGCAATAATTGCGTAGTGCTTTAACCATGAGTTCAACCTCTCCTTGTTCTAGCCATGCATGACATAACTTTCCCACACTTGCTGAGTGCCAACGGTACTCAACCTTGCATATTTGTTGGTTTAAATTGCTGCTCAGGTCAAGGGGATGATGTGGTGTTTAATGATCAAGACTTCGGACCCGAAGAAGGATTCTAGGTTCATGGAGTCCCCCAGGCAACGCCTGTGACGGAGCCCACAAGAATAATATTCCGCTGCTATTTTATGTTATGAACTTATTATCGTCCATCGAGACATGTGCTATGTAAGACTTATTTATATTCGACACCTGGCTTGTAATAAATGATGCTTCACTATTTGTCATCACATGTATGAGAAAATGATCCTGGCATACATGTGATATTCACTCGGTTGTTCTTCGGAGAAACCGGGTGTGACAGCACGCTTTATTTAGGGAAAAGGATTTGTGTGCCTAACGTGAAGCACATCCGCGACACGATGTTAAAGGAGGCACATGACTGTGACACACGGTTCCGAAAACAGAACCAAGTTAATGCATATGTGTGCCCAGGATGTTCATCACACATACACATGTAATCCACAAACTGAATTCAGAATATAACAACGAATAAATAGTGTTTAAGTACTTTATTACAATGACTCCAAGTCTCACTCATGAATCTCTAACTTATTCTTGCAGCGGAAGTCTCTACACGACAGCAGAAATAACTAAATAGCAGCAGGCTCCATCTTCAACTCCACAGGCATGTTGACGGTAGTTTGCAAGCCTAGTACTCCACATGGTCCTCGAAGTACTCATCTCCTGTAGCTGATGTTTATGTGGTAATGCAAGGGTCAGTACATGTCATACTCAGCAAGTGCGGGAAAAGTATGACATGTAGCTTACAACAAGGGAGGGAATAAAATGGCTCATTGCAGCAAGCAGATTTTATTTCACAAACATGATAAAAATAGAAACTAAGTCTAGGTGAGTTTAATCCCAATATAACCAATTAAAACATAAAAATTCCTCCATCATAATTCACCATTTATTAAGTCTCAACCAACCATTAATCTTTCTAAGTTCATCTCATGCTCATAAAATATTCATAACCATCTCATATTCATATAGCCAAAGCCAAACTCATTGTCATGACTCAAACAGTCCCAAAAAAACCAATCCCAATGACCATACCATAACCATAACGAATAACCATCCCAAGTTTTCCCTCTAATCATGCAGTTCCCAGGGCAGTCCTCTCTCGACTCCCGTTCCCCGCGCCATCCACGGTCCATAACAAGCTTGCAACACACCTAATTAATCAGGTAAGCCACACCCATACTTGTCCTTGGGGTGGTAGTGTTTTCCTGGCATATTCTCGCATGAACCGGTCCATAGATCTGCGGCAAGCTCCACCACCTCATCCAGCAACATTCACAAACCAAGCTTACCTAGATCTCCCCCGATTCCATGCCCATTGACATCATCAAGATCTCATCATCATTATTCAGATGAGTGTAGTAGCTAAACATGTTTTATTTCAGCTTCCCGTATCCCTTGGATTAAGCGAAGCAAAAAAGGAAAAACGACCATACCCGATAAATGAACTTTCCCGGCGACAAGGATGGTTAACAAAACTAGTAAACTTCTATAAAAGGGTGTCCCATCAAGTTGACTCAAGCATACGAGTTTTCGCAAACAAAACAGTTTCAAAACATGGGATCAATATCGTTAAGGGGCACTTGCCTTGCTCTCGTGGTTCTTGTTGCTCAAGCGTCTCGAAGTCTCGGTTCTGTAGTTCCTCGTAGATTGCCTCTTGAGCTTGTTCTTCTACTCACGATCATGCACATACAAAATTTACAGCAATCAAACATCATGCACAAACTTTACTCAAGATGCAATGGGGTAGATGAATGCAAATCCTATGGTGCTATTTTATTAATCCAGTTTGTACGTGTTTTGCATGTTTTAACGGGCTTTCATGGGGCTTTATGATGAACAAGGGTGCTGGGATGTAGTGTGGACGTGGTGATGATCTTGACTCAAGATCTAGATCAGTTCCACCATGAAAAATCGATCAAAACATGATCTGTCCACAAGTAAAAGTTTCTGTTCGAAGGGGGCGAAGAAAACGGATGCGTAGAAACAGCGGTGATGTCGTAAGATGGGTAAGGGAGACCTACCTCACTTCCCCTTGGTGGCAGGGCCTTCCTTCTAGCAATGGCAGCAGCGGGGAATTTTTCTATGGATGATTAGGGCAGGACAGATCGTCGGTTCTTTTCTGGCGATGGTGAGGCGTGACGGGGCTCGACGGCGGGGCTCGACAGCGGGGCTCGTCGGCAGGGCTCACCGGCGGGGCTCGCCGGCGGGGGCTCACCAGCGACTGAACTCCAGCGAGGGGGGTCCAACTCGGGGAGTTGGGGGCTAGGGCCTCCAAGTCGCCGACTTGGGGGGGGGGGGGGAAGAGGCGGAGAGGGGGCTGTGGCCAAGGGGAGGTGGTTTTGGGTTCTATTTATAAGGAGGGGATGGGGGAGAATCCTACTCCAATTGGAGAAAAATCCTAACAAACATTTCCCCAATTTATTTGTTGCGGCAGCAATGTGGGGGAAATTCCCCAAATGTGGAGAAAATCCCCCTTTTGGGGGGAATTTGGAGGATTTGGGGAAAATTTGGGGAAATTGAAAATATCTCATTTCTGACACGACCCCACGGTCTTGTCAAGCCAAGATCATGCTGAGGGGTGCTGCGTTGCACAGCACCGGATAACACACATCAAAGGTACAAAGCAGAAGCAAAACTTTTATTACATAAAGTGGTTTATAAACATTTTTACATCAAACTACGTCCAGTCTACACTCACGGGCATAGACTATGCATCAAGTTCATGTTCAGCCCGTGAACGTGTCCTTGCTAGCACGCACGCACACTAACACGGCGGCGTGCACGACTCCCACTTGACGGGGTTCCCCTCCTGGGGTTCCGTCTCCTCCTCGGGAGTCCCTTCCTCATAGAACCCTGCAAAAGCTCCAAACACAAGCAGTGAGCACGAAGGCTCAGCAAGACTGACCCATCTCTCCTAAACATGGAACTTCTACATGAGTGGTGATGGGTACATGAGATAAAAACAAGTTGCAAAGGACTCGCCTAATTAGTGGAACCTTACTTTCAAGTTTTAGCAGCAGGTTATGGAGAACCTTACGCTAAGGCACATGAGAGAGCCGCAATAAAACAAGAAACGCATTTCTATCATGTACTTTGCTCAAAGTTCAAAGGAATTTTAGTTAGCTCTAAACTATAACAAATCATTAACAATCAAAGTCGATCTTTCAATCAGCAACATTTTAACATGTAACTAGCCTGTTCCTTCTACGTCACGGTACAGTGAACAAGTGGTACTCACTGACCGCGAGGGACGGCGATTATAATCGATTTACACCTGCAGGGTTACCCAAATGACCCGTCACGTACGCCCGTACTTGATGTTGCCTACAACAACCATCACGGACGCCGTACGCAACTACCTTTCACCTGTTAGCCAAATGTTGAACCGGTCCAATCGTCCCGAGCAAGAGGTCTCTGCACGCGCATCTCAGTGCCGCCAGCTGATTTACACCTCGAGCTCTCAACCTACCCTCTGAACGACCAGCTATGCCTCAACACCCAGCTACCCGAGTTACATCGGTTTCCCGGTTCCCATATAGCCGGTAGGTCTTCGGTACTGTTCTAGCTTGTCAAACAGGCCCGCACACAGGTCGGTCCTCAATCGACACAAGCGGAGCTACAGAACACAGGCCCAAAGTCCTGCTGCCCTTACTCTCCGCTCGGTCTCATCTTTCTTGCAATGTGTATCATGTGCTATCTCTACCCGAGTCGAGTGCCTCTAGCCTATTCTCGCGAGTAGTTCCAGCTACTCGACTTGTACCGAATCCTACACTATCTTAGCATTGCAGTAGCTAGCGTGGTGTGCAATACTACTCCCAAGCCCATGGTTTTCTTGGCTATGCAATTGGGTTTTCAAACAAGACTCTATTGCAAGAAATCATGATACTCAAGTAAGTGCTCAAAACAATAAAAACTCGTAAAAGGGTTAATGCAAACCGGAGCTTGCCTTTCTGCTCTTGGTCATCGTCTAGCTGCTCCTCCGGAGTAACGAAGTCTAGGACTTTGGGTTCCTCCTCGACCTTAGCGACTACATGATATAAGAAGTACATGTATTAAATTAATGCATTTGAATTGACTTTTAAACTTGTGGACCTTCTAAGTCTCACTAGACAGACCCAAAGGTTATGAAACTTTTACTGTGGCTTGGTTACAACCTAAACACAGACTTGGTCAAGTTTTAGTTGCAGCAAAGCTCATTTGAGCCCTCCACAATTAATCATGTCCTTGACCTTACTTGGAACTCTTAGGGTGTTCTAGGGATTTTAATGGAACAAGCCATGACTTTCTGAAAACTAGATTTTCAAAGGGTTCTAATGGAGTTGGTCTCACTTAATTTGAAGGTTCCTAACTAAAGATATGAGCTAAACAATTTCAGAGAAAATTCTGAAAATGTTTCTGAACATTTTCTATTTTCTCTGGAACAGTTTCACTAATCACACCATTAGGTGGACCAAATTATCTCGAATGGACCTGAAATTTTTATGGTAGTTCAGGGATATTTTGGTAACCATCCCAGTGAACTTTCAGAATTTTCCTCCAAAGGATTCTCCAACTAAAATTCCAAACAGTTTAAATTCGAGGAATTAATTCTGTAGAATTAAGGCTTTTCGTGAAGTGAAACTTGATTTGCTGGAAAGTGCTCGGAGAGCTGAATCCAACAAAATTTGGTTCACTCGATTTGGAGCTTTCTAGCCAAAGTTATGAGGATTTGAAGTTTGAATGAAATCTAAAAATCGGGGAAAAGTTTAAACCTGCAGGTGGGCCACAGGGACATGTGTTGCGCACTGAGGCGTCGGCACACCGGGGTCTACGCGGTTACTGCATGCCAGCACAAAGGTTCCCAGCCGCACCCGATCCCGAATTTGAATTTTTAAGTCGCTGACGGCCAGGCCCCGCGTCTTCTTCTTCCTCCCGATGCTCCCTCACGCCCGCGCCGCCTCCCCTCGCTGGAGCACACCCTGAGCTCGCCGGATTGTCGCTGCCGGCCATCGCACGGTCTGAAACTCACCGTCACGGGGTTATCAACGTCAGGGAACACGTCTGTGGGGTCAGTTTTGACACGACCCCACTGGTCCTGTCGAGCCAGGATCACGCTGAGGGGTGCTGCGTTGCACAACACCGTATAACACACGTCAAAGGTACAAAGCGGAAGCGGAAGCTTTATTACATAAACAAGTTTATCAACATGTTTACATCAAAATAAGTTTAGTCCACACTCGCGGGCGTAGACTAAGCATCAAGTGCACGTTCAGCCCTCGAACGTGTCCTTGCTAGCACACACGCACACTAACTCTGCGGCGTGCACGACTCCCACTCGACGGGGTTCCCCTCCTGGGGTTCCGTCTCCTCTTCGGGAGTCCCTTCCTCATAGAACCCTGCAAAAGCTTCAAACACAAGCAGTGAGCACGAAGGCTCAGCAAGTCTGACCCGTCTCACCTAAACATGAAACTTCTACATGAGGGTGATGGGTTGCATGAGGTAAAAATCATTTGCAAGGACTCGCCTAATTAGTAGAACCTTACTTTCAAGTTTTAGCAGCAGGTTGTGGAGAACTTTACGCTAAGGCACATGAGAGAGCCGCAATCAAACAAGAAACGCATTTCTCTCATGTACTTTGCCCAAAGTTGAAAAGAACTTTAGTTAGCACTAAGCTACAACATATCATTAACAATCAATATCCAACTTTCAATCAGCAACATTTTAACATGTAACTAGCCTGTTCTTTCTACGTCACGGTACAGTGAACAAGTGGTACTCACTGACCGCGAGGGACGGCGATTATAATCGATTTACACCTGCAGGGTTACCCGAACAACCCGTCACGTACGCCCGTACTCGATGTTGCCTACAACAACCATCACGGACGCCGTACGCGACTACCTTTCACCCGTTAGCCAAATATTGAACCGGTCCCATCGTCCCGAGCAAGAGGTCCCTGCACGCGCATCTCTGTGCCGCCAGCTGATTTACACCTCGAGCTCTCAACCTACCCTCTGAACGACGGGCAATGCCTCAATACCCAGCTACCCGAGTTACATCAGTTTCCCGGTTCCCATATAGCCGGTAGGTCTTCGGTACTGTTCTAGCTTGTTCAACAGGCCCGCACACGGCTCGGTCCTCAATCGACACAAGCGGAGCTACAGCACACAGGCCCCAAAGTCCTGCTGCCCTTACTCTCCGCTCGGTCTCATTTTCTTGCCATGTGTTTCATGTGCTATCTCTACCCGAGCAATGTGCCTCTAGCCTATTCTCGCGAGTAGTTCCAACTACTCGACTTGTACCGAATCCTACTCTATCCTAGCAATGCAGTGGCTAACGGGGTTTGCAAACCTAAACCCCAACCCATGGTTTTCTTGGCTATGCAGTGGGGTTTCCAAACAAGACTCTGATGCACAACATAAAGAA
This sequence comes from Neostapfia colusana, assembly GCA_030760725.1. Taxonomy (NCBI): domain Eukaryota; kingdom Viridiplantae; phylum Streptophyta; class Magnoliopsida; order Poales; family Poaceae; genus Neostapfia; species Neostapfia colusana. The sequence continues at coordinate 91,623,313 of JASWHV010000007.1, read as the reverse complement.
AACAAGTATGTGCTCAAAACAATAAAAATTTATAAAATGGTTAATGCAAACCGGGGCTTGCCTTGCTGCTCTTGGTCGTAGGCTAGCTGTTCCTCCGGAGTAACGAAGTCTAGGACTTCGGGTTCCTCCTCGACCTTAGCGACTACATGATGGAAACAATATATGTATTAATTTAGTGCACTTGTATTAAGTTTGAAGTTGTGAAGTCTATAACCTTTACTAGATAGACCTAATGACTGTGAAACTTTTACTGTGGCTTGGTTACAACCTAAACAGAGACTTGGTCAAGTTTTAGTTGCAGCAAAGCTCATTTGAGCCCTCCACAAATAATTATGTCCTTGACCTTAATTAAAGGCTTTTAGGGTGTTCTAGGTATTTTCATGAAACAAACTATGACTTTCTGAAAACTAGATTTTCAGAGGGTTCTAATGGAATTGGTCTCACTTAATTTGGAAGTCTCTAACTAAAGATATGAGCTAAACAATTTCAGAGAAAATTCTGAAAATGTTTCTGAACATTTTCTATTTTCTCTGGAACAGTTTTACTAATCACACCATTAGGTGGACTAAATGAGCTCAAATGGATCTGAAATTTTTATGGTAGTTCAAGGATATTTTGGTGAACATCTCAGCAAAATTTCAGGATTTTCCTCCAAATGATTCTCCAGTTAAAATTCCTAACAGTTTAAACTTTAAGGAATTAATTCTGGAGAATTAAGGAATCTCATGAAGTGACACTTGATTTTCTGGAAAGTACTCAAAGAGCTGAATCCAGCAAAATTTGGTTCACTCAATTTGGAGCTTTCTAGCCAAAGTTATAAGGATTTGAAGTTTGAAGGAAATCTGAAAATCGGGGAAAAGTTTAAACTCGCGCGTGGGCCCAGGAGACACGCGTCGCACGCCGAAGCGACAGCACACCGCGGCCCACAAGGCTTTTGCGCGCCAGCACACCCGATCCCGGCCACAGCCGGATCCCGATTCAAAATATCGGCCGCTGACAGCTGGGGTCCACCCCCTTCTTCAACCTCGCGACACCCGCGCTCCGCCGCCGAGGGACCTCGCCGGAGAGCTCGCCGCCGGCTGCTGTACAGCTTCAAACTTCTTGATTCTGGCCGCCCCTGCCTACTTTTACTTGGGGAACATGATCCGAGGGTCAGCTGCTCATGACAACGGCCGGAGCATGGTCGGCGACGAGCCGCCATATCGGAACGACTTCGGCCATGACGGCTGACGCTCCTAGTACCTCAGCTACTTGGGAAATCGGTCGGGGAGCATCAGTGGACCTCAGAGAAGGTCGACATGAGCTCGAGGCAGCTCGGGGAAGGCCCGAAATAGGTCCTCACCGTGCGCCCGATACCCCCCGTGCGTTCCGCCATCAGTAGACCTTGAATTACGCCGGGCACAGAAGTCCTCCGGCCCAGAGTTGTGAAGGCAACTTGTGCGTCACCGTGTCTAGTTCGTGTGGGAGTGGCCTGAGGCCCTCTAATCCTTTCTAGAGCACGAATTAAACAGAATCGTACCCGAGGGTCGTTCTGCACACAGAAAGGGGAAAAGTGGAAATTCGCCGCCGGTGAGCAACCACTCGAGCTGTGGCTCGGGGATGAGCAGCACCGATCACTTGCGCGTCCAAGGGTGCCTTGGCTCGGGCGTGACAACGCCCAGGTTGGGCTGTCCACGAGAGCCCGAGGTGCGGCGGTTTCCAGTTCCGAGTTTGATCTTTCGGCACAGCCGATATCACTCGGTTTCAATCGATTTCTATCAATGGAAAGGATGGAGGATGGTTGCTAGTACCTTGCTGGGACCTTGGAATGGACAGAGGAAGCTGCGATCAGCTCGATCCAGCAGGAACTCGAGCGCCGGTGATGGCAGTGGAGAAATGGATCGTGCACGTCGGCAGCTCGGGGAATGGCGACTGAAGCACGCCGGGGAGGGAATAAATAGGCCGGTCGGCCGGTCTCCGGCTTGGGGCACGCAGCAGGAGCTGGCGCCGGCTGCCCCCTTCGGTGGCGCGCGCGCACAACAGCCGGGAACCGACTGAACTGTGGTTCAGTCGGTTTGCTTTGAGGCTGAGGCTGACATGTGGGTCCCACTCCTCTTTTAACCTCTGAAATTTATTCCTAACAGCTGTGGTAAACAGTGAACCCTATTCTACCCTTGGCAACTCAAATTATTCACCCAAGAGCCATTTGAATTGATCAAAGTTCAAATGAGGTTTGGTTTGAATGAATTTCAGCACAAGTGCAGTTTGAAATTCAAATAAAGTTTGAATTTCTCCCCCTTAGCTCATGTCAAGATCAACTCCAAATGGAGTGAAAATTGGTGTGTGAGCTCACAAAAATGTGCTGAGCAAGAATATGCCTTCCACTTTTAAATTCAGTGGGTGAAAACAGTTTGAATTTGAATATGTTTTCAAACTGCCCCTTTCCTATCTACACCCAAGATGACCTCAAAAATGTTTTGAATTTGGGTGAAACTTGGCATGGACATCCTTAGCAAAGTGTAGGAGTTTTCATATGTCCAGCCCATCTATATCACATGTGGGAAGTACCACTTTTGCAATGTGTGAGTTTGTTCCCTAATGAGCATGTTGATAATTGTTACTTGCTCTTTATTTGTGTTCATCATTTTTCCTCAAATGAGGTGTGTGGTGTGGTGATGAACACTGCAAATGAGTGTCAAAAACTGAGGCCCTTACATTCCTCCCCCCTTAAAAGAATCTCGTCCCGAGATTATAAGGTGAAATGAGAGAGAGGACGGTGGAAATTTTACCGAATATGCGATGTGAAAAAGTCGGGGTAGTTAGTGCGAAGGAATTCTTCGCTCTCCCATGTCGCTTCATCCATGGAGTGATTACTCCACAGAACCTTGTAGAACCACAACGTACGGTTGCGTGTGGTTCGGGCCTTTTCATCAATAATCTGCACCGGTTCCTCCCGATAGGTGAGATCCGGTTGCAGTTCTTCAATGTCTTCCAGCTGAACGGTAGTTGATAGCTTGAGACACTTCCTCAGCTGGGAAATGTGAAAGACGTCGTGCACACCGGAAAGTGCTTCTGGTAATCTTAGCCGGTATGCCACCGATCCACATCTTTCGGTAATCTGGAATGGACCGATGAATCGGGGTGCTAACTTTCCTCTCACCCCAAATCTGTTTACGCCCTTCATTGGAGACACTCGTAGATATACGTGGTCTCCAGCTTCGAATTGTAACGGACGCCTTCTCCGGTCCGCATACTGTTTCTGTCGGGATTGAGCGGCTTTTAGGTTCGCTTGAATTAATCGAACCTTTTCTTCCGCGTTGTTGACAAGATCAATCCCGAAGGTAACCCTCTCGCCAGACTCACACCAATTCAATGGTGTGCGGCATTTTCTCCCGTATAGCGCCTCGTAGGGCGCCATCTTGATGCTGGCTTGGTACCCATTGTTGTACGAGAACTCGGCTAACGGCAAGTGATCATCCCAGTTCTTGCCGTGGTCGATAGCGCAAGCTCGTAGCATGTCTTCTAAGATTTGATTTACCCGCTCCGTTTGCCCATCCGTCTGCGGGTGGTAGGCTGAACTACGGATCAGCTTCGTCCCCAAGGCAGCGTGGAGCTGCTCCCAAAAACGGGACACAAATAAAGTGCCCCGGTCCGATACGATAGTACGGGGTACGCCGTATAAGCATAGGATCCGTGAGATGTACAGTTCAGCGTACTTCTTGGCGTTGTAGTTGGTGTTGACCGGGATGAAGTGGGCAACTTTGGTGAGCCGATCGATGATCACCCACACAGAATCATGTTTCTGTAAGGTGGTGGGTAAACCGACGACGAAATCCATGCTCACGTCCTCCCACTTCCAGGCAGGAATGCCCAGTGGTTGCAGCAGTCCCGGTTTCCGCATGTGGTCTGCCTTCACCCGTCGACATGTATCACACTCGGACACGTATTTTGCAGTCTCTCGCTTCATCCGTGTCCACCAAAACTTGCTTCTGAGTTCTTGATACATCTTGTTGCTGCCGGGGTGAATAGAAAACTTTGATAAGTGAGCCTCATCAAAGATTTTCTTCCGTAACTCCGGGTTTCGGGGTACGACGATCCGGTCCTTGAACCATAGGACGCCGTCTCCGTCCTTCCGGAAACATTTCAACTCCCCACTGTCTACACGTCTCCGTAAATGTGACATGCCCTTGTCATTCTTCTGGGCTGCCGCTATCTCTTCACGGATGGTGGGGATCAAAGCTAGGTTGTAGAGAGCTCCGTGTGGAATCACATGGAGTGGTGGTTCGCTCTCTCCCAACGGTGTGATGGTCAGATTATTGACGTGTGACTTGCGGCTTAGCGCGTCTGCCACAACGTTTGCCTTGCCCGGATGATAATGGATCTCTATCTCGTAATCCTTTATCAGTTCTAACCATCTTCGTTGCCTCATGTTCAGCTCCTTCTGAGTGAATATGTACTTGAGGCTTTTGTGGTCGGTATATAAATGTACGAGGTTACCGAGTAGGTAGTGCCTCCACATTTTCAGTGCGAGTACCACGGCAGCGAGCTCCAAGTCGTGAGTTGGATAATTTTGCTCATGATTCCTAAGCTGCCGTGACCCATACGCGACCACCCTTCGGTCTTGCATCAACACACATCCGAGCCCAATGCCGGATGCATCGCAGTACACATCGAACGGTTTTGTTGTGTCTGGCTGCGCCAAAACCGGTGCTGATGTCAGGTGCTTGACTAAAGCCTTGAATGCTGCTTCACATGCTGGACTCCAAACATATTTGGTAGCCTTCTTCAGCAGCTCTGTCATTGGCTTGGCAATCTTCGAGAAGTTCGGAATGAACCTCCGATAATATCCCGCGAGTCCGAGGAAACTCCGTACCTCATGAACAGTTCTCGGGGATTTCCAATTCAGCACTTGCGTGATTTTGCTCGGGTCCACAGCGATACCCTCCGCTGAGATGATATGCCCGAGGAAAGGCACTTGCGATATCCAAAACTCGCATTTGCTGAACTTTGCGTATAACTTGTGATCCCGCAGCCGTTGCAAGACTATACGCAGATGTTTCTTGTGATCTTCCTCCGACTTGGAATATACCAGGATGTCGTCGATGAAGACCACGACAAACTTGTCCAGCTCCGGCATGAACACCGAGTTCATTAAGTACATGAAGTGAGCTGGAGCATTGGTGAGGCCAAAGGACATGACCAGGTACTCATAAAGTCCGTACCTTGTCGAAAAAGCTGTCTTTGGAATGTCCTCAGCCCTGATCTTAATCTGATGGTACCCGGATCTTAAATCCATCTTGGAAAAGACCTTTGCTTCGACCAACTGATCAAACAACATGTCGATCCGTGGCAACGGGTACTTGTTCTTGATGGTTACGGCATTTAATGGACGGTAGTCCACGCAAAGCCGCAATGTTTCATCCTTCTTTTTGACAAATAATGCCGAACAGCCCCATGGCGAGGAGCTCGGCCTAATAAAACCCTTCTCCAGAAGGTCCGTGAGCTGAGTCTTCAGTTCAGCCAACTCCTTGGGCGCCATCTTGTACGGCCTTCGGGATATTGGCATGGTTCCCGGTGCAAGTTCAATCTTGAACTCCACCTCTCTATCGGGTGGCATCCCCGGCAAATCATCCGGGAATACATCAGGGAATTCTCGGACCACTGGAATGTCTTCCAATCTGATGGTTGTGGCTTGATAGACACTTGGAAGTTTTATTTCTGGACTGTCCAGAAATAATGAGTGAGAACCGTGCACTCCTGAGTTTAAGTGCACGACTCGGAGGACGGTGTCTAAAACAGCGCCGTGGCGGTTTAACCACGACATCCCTAGGATGACATCGACCTTCTGTCCCTCTAAGATAATGAGAGACGTGGGGTACACTCTACCCGCTAAGCATAATGGTGCTTTGGAGACCATTACGCTTGCTGAAATCTTCCCACCCGGTGAACAAATTAAATATGGACTATCGGTGGGTAGTATTGGCAAGCTGTGTTTAGCAATGAAAGCTTGGCTAATAAAATCATGCGTGGCGCCTGAATCAAATAGTACTATAGCCGGATGCTGGTGGAGTTGGAACATACCCGCAAGGATTGGCTCGCCCTCCGGCACGTCCTCAATGGCAAGCTGGTGGACAGTACCGGGCCTAGGGTTTGCCCGCCGCGCATTAGTAGGGTTCCGGGGTTGATTCCTCCCCGGAAACTGTGGTGCCACTCCGCCGCCTTGCCTCTCCGGGCAACTGCTCGCGAAGTGTCCTTGACGACCACACTTGTAACATGTGGCCGCTGCTGGTGGAATACTCGGGGTCTACCACCTCTTCTCCCATTCCAGGTTCTCCCATGGCTGGAAGACCCAAGACTACCGGTACGCCCAATACCGGGGGCACGAGGTCCTGCAATGCATGCACCTCGTCCATAGCCTGGTTGTAGTCCTCTTCCCAGCCTTGTCCTTCCTCAATAGCGTCGTCCCGCTCTTGAGCAAGGTCCTCATTCTGCTGGGTTAGGGTCTGCACCAGCTCTTGCAACGCCGCAATGTCAACACGGCTCTTCTTCTTTGCCTTCTTCAGACGACGCAACTGATTGTGTTGTTCATTCAGTCGCTTGATCGTCGGAAGGAGCACATTGCGGAGTGCACTGTGAGCACTCTCAAAATGATCTCCACGGCTTGTGCTCTCCTTGAGCTTGGTGGCGAGATGCTCCGTATGAACAGCTTGGCTGTCCATCACAGCGTTTCCCGCCCTCATTTGGAGGCTGAGATTTGCCTCCGCGGGGTTGTACCTTGGGCAACTCGGGTTTGTTGCCTCTAGGTACCTCTCTTCCCACACATGCTGAGCTCGTCCCTCCACCGGAACGAGTGCGTATGGAGTTCCCTCCATAGCCTGTACGTGTAGTTGGCAGAAACGTGACATAGTGTCACGGGCTGCCACTTGCCACATCCCTTCCGGTTGTCTTCCTCTCACCGTGACGGTGAATGGCACCCAACCGGGTGGCGTAGGCCCTGCAGGAACCTCGACATGGATCGTCCACGTCTTGTTCCCCTCTTCGCCTTCTTCCTTGGCGAAGTATTGCGGCATCTGGTTGTACCCGAAATATTGGAGCATTAGCCACAATGCTCCCGGGTAGCCGCTACGGTCAGAGCAGTGGGAAACTACCCACCCGTTCTCCAACCGTTTATCTGCTGCCATCTGTAAAAATATATTTGAGAAATATCAAATATTTATTTAAACAGTAAACCATTAAGTTATAACATAAGATATGTCATTGAACCCTTAACACTTGGAAACATAGTTCAAATTTTTAAACAAATTTGACTGCTGATCTGCTGTTCCCATGACAGCCCTGACCAGTTTCCATATCAATCTGATTTAGGCCAGGTTAAAAGCAAAACCAGTCCTGGAGCTCAACATCAAAGTTAAAGTTAACTTCAATAGCTTTCCAGAAAGTATTTGGTTGGCCTAAGATCTGCTCTGGTTCAAAAGTTATGAGATGTCAAAGTTAACAGAATTTCTGGGAACAATTGGACAGCACCTCCCTGCCTTAGGTACTGATTTGATCCAAGAATTCCAGTTAATTCTGTTCCTAATCTGACAAAACTTTCTGTTACAAAGTTGTAACCCATCTCATAAGCTTCCCAGAACCACCTCATTTTCTATTTTTGGATTTTTATGCAGGAAGTTATGCTTAATTTACAGAGAGTCTACAGAGAGTCTTTGCTCCGTCCTGTTTTCTGGACAGTTTCAACTCTACTGCATTTTTCGAGTGGTTAAGGGATGAAACACCTCTGGAACTCAACAGAAAAGTTGTAAAGCTCCTCCAAAGCTTTCCAGAAATGTATCATACGACCCCAACCTCGAAAGAACTCAACCTCTAACCTCTGATTAACTTCAGCCTTGATTTAGCTGAAAACAGAGTGCTCTGTCCTTAACATCCTATAAGTTGAAAATTTATTAACTTTGAATATCCTGTTCAAGGGAAGGAGTTACATCAAGTTTTACTACTTTGGATCAAAACCATCAAATTTTAAATGAAGTTGTTCATTTTGTTGGGTGTGACGTCGAGGCGTCACCAGATTATGTCGGTACTACGTCCTCACAAAGGAAAAACCTATACCGGATTTAGCCGGCTTCGTTAGTTCAGTGGCACTACTCGTCACTCGCACACGGATGCTACACGTCTACCGTTTCGTGGTAAGGCTACCTGCAGAAACTCAAACAATCATCAGACTCGGCTGCACACCGAGCCCGGAATCCATACAGTTTGTACACCCGGCCGTCATCACTCGCCCGGATGTTCTCAAGCCAAACACGCCTTGAGTTACGTGTTCACGTTTCAGACCACGTGACGGGGTCTCCCATGTTGCACCACGCACGCCAGGGACAGACGTTGCTCGAATACCCCAAACGACATGAAGAGTCGTAGAGGATATCAAAGCGGGTCGGGTTACCTGCCACCCGTGGGGCTCCACCCTTCAGCTTGTGCGCACTGGTGGACAGCGCTTACGTGCACCCCCCAAGACATGAACGTCCCGAGATGCACGATTTTCCGACATAACAAATAAGTTAATAAGCCACTTTCTATATACTAATAACATCCTTATACGGGCTACTAACTCGTTCCTCACTGGATTTTTGAAAAAGAAGACCTTTGTACTGTGTTAAACCTCAAGCGAGCTCTGATACCACGCTGACACGACCCCACTGGTCCTGTCGAGCCAGGATCACGCTGAGGGGTGCTGCGTTGCACAACACCGTATAACACACGTCAAAGGTACAAAGCGGAAGCGGAAGCTTTATTACATAAACAAGTTTATCAACATGTTTACATCAAAATAAGTTTAGTCCACACTCGCGGGCGTAGACTAAGCATCAAGTGCACGTTCAGCCCTCGAACGTGTCCTTGCTAGCACACACGCACACTAACTCTGCGGCGTGCACGACTCCCACTCGACGGGGTTCCCCTCCTGGGGTTCCGTCTCCTCTTCGGGAGTCCCTTCCTCATAGAACCCTGCAAAAGCTTCAAACACAAGCAGTGAGCACGAAGGCTCAGCAAGTCTGACCCGTCTCACCTAAACATGAAACTTCTACATGAGGGTGATGGGTTGCATGAGGTAAAAATCATTTGCAAGGACTCGCCTAATTAGTAGAACCTTACTTTCAAGTTTTAGCAGCAGGTTGTGGAGAACTTTACGCTAAGGCACATGAGAGAGCCGCAATCAAACAAGAAACGCATTTCTCTCATGTACTTTGCCCAAAGTTGAAAAGAACTTTAGTTAGCACTAAGCTACAACATATCATTAACAATCAATATCCAACTTTCAATCAGCAACATTTTAACATGTAACTAGCCTGTTCTTTCTACGTCACGGTACAGTGAACAAGTGGTACTCACTGACCGCGAGGGACGGCGATTATAATCGATTTACACCTGCAGGGTTACCCGAACAACCCGTCACGTACGCCCGTACTCGATGTTGCCTACAACAACCATCACGGACGCCGTACGCGACTACCTTTCACCCGTTAGCCAAATATTGAACCGGTCCCATCGTCCCGAGCAAGAGGTCCCTGCACGCGCATCTCTGTGCCGCCAGCTGATTTACACCTCGAGCTCTCAACCTACCCTCTGAACGACGGGCAATGCCTCAATACCCAGCTACCCGAGTTACATCAGTTTCCCGGTTCCCATATAGCCGGTAGGTCTTCGGTACTGTTCTAGCTTGTTCAACAGGCCCGCACACGGCTCGGTCCTCAATCGACACAAGCGGAGCTACAGCACACAGGCCCCAAAGTCCTGCTGCCCTTACTCTCCGCTCGGTCTCATTTTCTTGCCATGTGTTTCATGTGCTATCTCTACCCGAGCAATGTGCCTCTAGCCTATTCTCGCGAGTAGTTCCAACTACTCGACTTGTACCGAATCCTACTCTATCCTAGCAATGCAGTGGCTAACGGGGTTTGCAAACCTAAACCCCAACCCATGGTTTTCTTGGCTATGCAGTGGGGTTTCCAAACAAGACTCTGATGCACAACATAAAGAAAACAAGTATGTGCTCAAAACAATAAAAATTTATAAAATGGTTAATGCAAACCGGGGCTTGCCTTGCTGCTCTTGGTCGTAGGCTAGCTGTTCCTCCGGAGTAACGAAGTCTAGGACTTCGGGTTCCTCCTCGACCTTAGCGACTACATGATGGAAACAATATATGTATTAATTTAGTGCACTTGTATTAAGTTTGAAGTTGTGAAGTCTATAACCTTTACTAGATAGACCTAATGACTGTGAAACTTTTACTGTGGCTTGGTTACAACCTAAACAGAGACTTGGTCAAGTTTTAGTTGCAGCAAAGCTCATTTGAGCCCTCCACAAATAATTATGTCCTTGACCTTAATTAAAGGCTTTTAGGGTGTTCTAGGTATTTTCATGAAACAAACTATGACTTTCTGAAAACTAGATTTTCAGAGGGTTCTAATGGAATTGGTCTCACTTAATTTGGAAGTCTCTAACTAAAGATATGAGCTAAACAATTTCAGAGAAAATTCTGAAAATGTTTCTGAACATTTTCTATTTTCTCTGGAACAGTTTTACTAATCACACCATTAGGTGGACTAAATGAGCTCAAATGGATCTGAAATTTTTATGGTAGTTCAAGGATATTTTGGTGAACATCTCAGCAAAATTTCAGGATTTTCCTCCAAATGATTCTCCAGTTAAAATTCCTAACAGTTTAAACTTTAAGGAATTAATTCTGGAGAATTAAGGAATCTCATGAAGTGACACTTGATTTTCTGGAAAGTACTCAAAGAGCTGAATCCAGCAAAATTTGGTTCACTCAATTTGGAGCTTTCTAGCCAAAGTTATAAGGATTTGAAGTTTGAAGGAAATCTGAAAATCGGGGAAAAGTTTAAACTCGCGCGTGGGCCCAGGAGACACGCGTCGCACGCCGAAGCGACAGCACACCGCGGCCCACAAGGCTTTTGCGCGCCAGCACACCCGATCCCGGCCACAGCCGGATCCCGATTCAAAATATCGGCCGCTGACAGCTGGGGTCCACCCCCTTCTTCAACCTCGCGACACCCGCGCTCCGCCGCCGAGGGACCTCGCCGGAGAGCTCGCCGCCGGCTGCTGTACAGCTTCAAACTTCTTGATTCTGGCCGCCCCTGCCTACTTTTACTTGGGGAACATGATCCGAGGGTCAGCTGCTCATGACAACGGCCGGAGCATGGTCGGCGACGAGCCGCCATATCGGAACGACTTCGGCCATGACGGCTGACGCTCCTAGTACCTCAGCTACTTGGGAAATCGGTCGGGGAGCATCAGTGGACCTCAGAGAAGGTCGACATGAGCTCGAGGCAGCTCGGGGAAGGCCCGAAATAGGTCCTCACCGTGCGCCCGATACCCCCCGTGCGTTCCGCCATCAGTAGACCTTGAATTACGCCGGGCACAGAAGTCCTCCGGCCCAGAGTTGTGAAGGCAACTTGTGCGTCACCGTGTCTAGTTCGTGTGGGAGTGGCCTGAGGCCCTCTAATCCTTTCTAGAGCACGAATTAAACAGAATCGTACCCGAGGGTCGTTCTGCACACAGAAAGGGGAAAAGTGGAAATTCGCCGCCGGTGAGCAACCACTCGAGCTGTGGCTCGGGGATGAGCAGCACCGATCACTTGCGCGTCCAAGGGTGCCTTGGCTCGGGCGTGACAACGCCCAGGTTGGGCTGTCCACGAGAGCCCGAGGTGCGGCGGTTTCCAGTTCCGAGTTTGATCTTTCGGCACAGCCGATATCACTCGGTTTCAATCGATTTCTATCAATGGAAAGGATGGAGGATGGTTGCTAGTACCTTGCTGGGACCTTGGAATGGACAGAGGAAGCTGCGATCAGCTCGATCCAGCAGGAACTCGAGCGCCGGTGATGGCAGTGGAGAAATGGATCGTGCACGTCGGCAGCTCGGGGAATGGCGACTGAAGCACGCCGGGGAGGGAATAAATAGGCCGGTCGGCCGGTCTCCGGCTTGGGGCACGCAGCAGGAGCTGGCGCCGGCTGCCCCCTTCGGTGGCGCGCGCGCACAACAGCCGGGAACCGACTGAACTGTGGTTCAGTCGGTTTGCTTTGAGGCTGAGGCTGACATGTGGGTCCCACTCCTCTTTTAACCTCTGAAATTTATTCCTAACAGCTGTGGTAAACAGTGAACCCTATTCTACCCTTGGCAACTCAAATTATTCACCCAAGAGCCATTTGAATTGATCAAAGTTCAAATGAGGTTTGGTTTGAATGAATTTCAGCACAAGTGCAGTTTGAAATTCAAATAAAGTTTGAATTTCTCCCCCTTAGCTCATGTCAAGATCAACTCCAAATGGAGTGAAAATTGGTGTGTGAGCTCACAAAAATGTGCTGAGCAAGAATATGCCTTCCACTTTTAAATTCAGTGGGTGAAAACAGTTTGAATTTGAATATGTTTTCAAACTGCCCCTTTCCTATCTACACCCAAGATGACCTCAAAAATGTTTTGAATTTGGGTGAAACTTGGCATGGACATCCTTAGCAAAGTGTAGGAGTTTTCATATGTCCAGCCCATCTATATCACATGTGGGAAGTACCACTTTTGCAATGTGTGAGTTTGTTCCCTAATGAGCATGTTGATAATTGTTACTTGCTCTTTATTTGTGTTCATCATTTTTCCTCAAATGAGGTGTGTGGTGTGGTGATGAACACTGCAAATGAGTGTCAAAAACTGAGGCCCTTACAAGTTTCGGCTGGCGGTGACCGGAAATAACCCGGCGACGTGCGGCAGTCTCGGTTGAGGTCCGGCGCCGTCGGCCGTGGGTTCTAACCCGCCAAGACCTCGAACAATCGGTTCTACAGCATCAGTACACCTCTAGGAAGCTCGACAAGGTTTCAAAGGTGTTCAAAGATGGCGGCAAGTTGGTCGGCACCGTGTGACCGATCGTGCCCGCCATGAACGTCCTCGATCAAGCTCAAAATTCGTCACTCCTAGTCGGTTTCATACCACGGATGCAGAAAGGAAATTGATCACCAGCTAGTCCAGCGCCTATGCGCAAGATTTGATAACTTAAGAAGGATCATAGAGCGGGAATTTGAAGAATCCGTACCGGAAGCTCGGTTTAAGACTGCCGGAACAAAATCTGGAAATTCGTAGCGGATTCTTCACGGTTTGCTTCAAGACTTGGAGGAGAGCAACACGGTGGTCGCGCGCTCCTGTTTCCGCTCTTGCTGGACCATGAAAGCCCCTGTGGAACGCTGTCCATGTGAGACCGATCACCGTTCTTCAGCTCAGTCACTGCGGTCGTCGTTGATCATGGGAACGGGAGCCGAAACCCGGTGGTTCAGGTGTTGGGAGGGTGGTGCTTGAGCTCAGCGTGCTGCCTAGCAACTCGAGGGAACGAGGGTGCGATTTTTTTCTTTGTTTTCCTGATCGACCGAGCGCTCGGAGGAAGAAAAATGGCGCTGCTCGATGTCGCCCGCGAGGAGATAAAGGCAACCGGTCTTTGCTCGGGCTGAGGCGGTGACGGTCGTGTGGGGGCGCGAGCAGGCCGCCCTGGGCGCCAGCGCGCGAAGGGGAAAGCAGCTGGTGGCGCCGGTTCGTTCTCGGTGGCACACCCGTGTAACACCCCAAATTTTGATTCAAAACCCAAAACCATGTTCAGAGGGGAATTTAGAAATTTTTGGACGTGTTGCATGTTTTGCAAAAATTTAAATTCAAACTGGAATTCAAATAATACTCAAAACAGAAAAGAAATGGAAAAAGAAAAAGAGAAACGGGAAAAAAAACCGGCCAGTGGGCCGAAACCCGCCAGCCGGCCCAGCTTCCCCGCGCCAGCCCCCCCCCCCCCGCGCGCGCCGCGCTGCCTCTCACCGACGGGTGGGACCCACATGTCATCCCCAACCCCGCGACCCCGGACTCTCTCCCGCGCGCGCGATCTTAACCGATCGGAAAACCCGTCCCTCAGCCCGAATTCTGATCCCAGAGGACTCCAACTCGATCACAACAGACCCACCGCCCTCCCCCGGCTATAAAAACCCCCGATCCGATCAGTTTTTCCCACGCGATCGCCGATTTTTACTCCGGTGAGCACCGAGACTTCGCCGGTGAATTCTGGCCGATCTAAGCTCGGAAACTCTGATCTAACTCGCTGGTTTTGATCCACCGCCTCCGGGGAGCTTTGCAGGTGCAGAAAACTCGGAGACTTACGGTGTAAACACAGCGCCGACGAGCTTCGCCGTGGTTTTGCCTTGGACCTCGCCGCCGAGCACTTTCCAGGACCCCCGAGCTCGAGAAAACCCCCGAGGTGAGATCACTGACGTCCCCTCTACCGATCTAGGCCATAAGATCACAGTTTTAGACAGAATTCTCCAGGATCCGAAACTTTCCGGCGAGATCGCCGCTTCCCGCCGCCGTGCGCCGCCGGCAGCGCCGCCCGCGCTCGATCAGAGCGACGTGGCCGCTTGTGCGCCATTTATTTTAAATCGCACGGTAGACTTTAAAACCCCGCGTACCGGTTCGATGTTATAATCTCAGCCGTCGGTTTAAAATCGGATGGTCCACGTCAACCCCGCGTTATAAAGACTGGAATTCTTACGTGCTACCCCCTAGGGTTCTCTGGAATTGAGAGCTAGCCCCGGAAACTTCAGATCTAGCCCCTGGAACACCAGAAAATCATGTAAATTCATTTAAAAATCAGTTTTAGCCCCTGGACTTAATGAAAATTAGGAAAAACACCTCTGATAAGTGTAGCTAGACCCCTGGAAATTATGGAAATAATATTATAGACCCTGTAATGGGGTGAATTCATTATTTTAACCCTGTTTAGTATTTAATGTAGAAAATTAAATATGTAACTAGTGTTTAAAAATTAAAAAGTGGGACAAACATAATTGTCAAAATTAATTAAAAACTTTCTCAGTACTTAGAAAACTTTGGAGTGAGGTAAAAATATATTTTTGGACTGAAATGAATCTGTTTCATTTAATTATTCACATTATTTAGTATAAGGACACATTTTTAAGTAAAGAATAGTTATAGAAAAATAGGGAAAATAATTATGAAATAGTCTACATCAGAAGCCAAGGTCAAAATATGTTATTAAATCATTTAGGACCAGAACCTATACTGTTTAGATGATGTGTATTACTAATTTCATAATAAAATACACAATTATGCATAGGAATATAAATCTGAAAATATAGCAACTAGTAAATGATATATGGAGTTTCTAAAATCCAAAGAATTCAGTTTAGGGTTGGTAGAAATTCTGAAGGCACATATGGAGAAGAAAAATACTTTTCATACACACCTGGTAGTAAAAAGGTGTAGTAATTTAATATGAGGAATTTATTTAAAACTGAAACACAACACATATAATGGTAAATGAATTTCATAAATGTGAATGTGTGGTTTGTATGAAGTGTAAGTGTGAACTATGTCTTATGATTGTTGTTTTTCTTTTGCTATGTGTGATGGTATGAAGTAGAACCTGTTCAAGAACAAGTTGTTCATTTCCAAGATCAGGACTACCCATTTCAAGAGCAGCAAGAAGGAGGCAAGTGTCCTTGACCACTTTGATCCTATGCTAGGATGTGTAGATAGAATTATTTGCATTGTCAAATGAAATATGAAACCCATGCTAGGAAAGTTTCCCTAGAATTGCATTACCTTGTTTCCTTGTAGCTTGGGTTGGGATTTATTTTGTCATGTCATTTATTTACATGCATATGCTTAGCCATGCTTAGAATGGGATATTTGGGATATGAGAGCATCAGTTTATTATACCATACTCTTGAATGAGCTATTGTGAGTTATGTAGAGGTAGGGATCAAGGCAAGTTGGATGTGTTGGTTGTGTGCTGGGTGCACGAGACTTGGGTTTGTGTTTAGTACTTGCCTGGATCCTAAGGACCGGTTCATGGACCATGTAACCCGGCTTTACAGTGCCAACCACATGCTGAGATGGGGCAGCTTGGCCAATTAATTAGGTGTATCCCCAGCGTAGTATGGGTGTGTTGGATGGTGCGGGGAGTAGGTGTCAGCTGGACTACCATATGAACCGCAAGGCTCAAGAGGGGGCCACTGCAGCGGGGTTGGAGCCTCTTGTATGCTGTTAGGGGTGAAACCTCAGTGGGCCCACGCTCGTCGGGAATCCCTTTGTAAAGGCTTCGTAGTGATCTCCTGGCCGCACACCTGGGAAGTGTGAATGTGGATCGTAGCCACTGGCATAATGGAGGTTCTTTTAGTCCACCCGGCAACGGGGGATGAAATCACTACTTGTGGGTACAGTGGTACAAACTCTGCAGAGTCAAAACTGTCTTGACAGCCGTGCTCACGGTTAAGAGCGGCCTGGACTTATTCATGATTAGAGGATTGATGGTTTTGGAAGTTAAGCGGGGAGCTTAACATTGGAAATTATGATTATGGTTATTGGATTATGATGATGGGATGGGATATTGAAACCATTTCACCTGTGTAGTAATGTAGGTGCCTAATAAGCTAAGGTGATAGGTATTAATTGCGTAGTGCTTTAACCATGAGTTCAACCTCTCCTTGTTCTAGCCATGCATGATATGATTTTCCCACACTTGCTGAGTACCATTGGTACTCAACCTTGCATATTTGTTGGTTTATATTGCTGCTCAGGTCAAGATAATGAGGTGGTGTATAATGACCAAGATTTTGGACCCGAGGAAGGCTTTTAGGTTCATGAAGACCCCCGGGCAACGCCTGTGATGGAGCCCTAAATAATAATATTCCGCTGCTAGTTTATTTACTTGTGATGAAGCATTAGTGTCCATTGAGACATTTGCGATGTAAGACTTATTTATATTCGACACCTGGCTTGTAATAAATGATGCTTCACTATTTGTCATCACATGTATGAGAAAATGATCCTGGCATACATGTGATATTCACTTGGTTGTTCCTTCGGAAAAACCGGGTGTGACAACCCGGCAGCTGCTCGGTGGAATTTCCCACCGAGGCTGTGGCATTGTGTGCAAGTCTTCCCTCTTATCTCTATGACGTGTGGGTCCCACCCTCAATTTTAACCTCTGAACGTAACTCCAATCTACTGTTGTAAACAGTAGTTCCCACAAAGCCCCTGGTGATTTGAATTATCAACCTTTGAGCCATTTGAATTGGTTAGAATTCAAATTGGATTTGGTTTGGATAAATTTCAGCACATGTCCAGTTTGAAATTCAAATAAAGTTTGAATTTGCCCCACTTAGATCATGTCAAGATCAACTCCAAATGGAGTGAAAATTGGTGTGTGAGCTCACAAAAATGTGCTGAGTAAGAATATGCCTCCCACTTTTGAATTCATGGGATAAAAACAGTTTGAATTTGAATGTAGTTTCAAACTGCCCTCTTTCTAGCTATGCCCAAAATGACCTCAAAAGGTTTTGAATTTGGGTGAAACTTGGCATGGACATTCCTAGCAATGTGTAGGAGTTTTTCATATGCCCAGCCCCTATATATTACATGTGGGAAATACCACTTTTGTAATATTGAGTTTATTCTCTAATGAGCATGTTGATGGTGGTTACTTGCTCTTCAAATGTGTTTATCAACTTGCTTCAAATGAGGTGTGTGTGTGGTGATGACACTTCAAACATTTGTCAAAAAACTGAGGCCCTTACAGTTTCAGCTATCTTTTTCCCATTCCTCACCATTTCTATGTCACTTACTCCATTTCTACATTCCCCTCTCCATTTCTATATCGCACTCTCCATTTCTACATTCCGCTCTCCATTTCTATGTCCCATTTCTCTATTTCTATATGCCCTTCTCCATTTATATGGTTCCTTCCTCCATTTCCATGGTCTGTTCTCCATTTCTATGGTTCTTTTCTCCATTTCTATGGTTCTTTCTCCATTTCTATAGTTCTTTCTCCATTTCTGTTGTTCTATCTCAAATTTCTATTTTTTTTATAATGCTTCTCTACATGAAAAATGTATGCAATGATTGGAAATGAATTTGAGGGTGTTACAAACCTACCCCCCTTAAACCGAATCTCGCCCTCGAGATTTGATAGAGTAGAGAATAGATGAGGGAATTCTGCCTTGAGGTCTTCCTCACGTTCCCATGTAGTTTCGGCTTCCGTGTGATGTCTCTATTGTACCTTGCACCAACGGATCACTTTGTTCCTCGTGACCCTTTCCTTCACGTCCAAAATTTTGACGGGGTGCTCCACGTAGGTCAGATCCTCTTGAAGCTCAAGCTCATCCATCGGTACTTGTTCTTTCGGTACTCTTAAGCACTTCTTTAGTTGGGACACGTGAAACACGTCGTGTACATCAGAGAGGTGCGTTGGAAGCTCTAGTTGATAGGCTACTTCTCCTCGCTTGCCCAAAATATTGAATGGTCCGATGTAGCGAGGTGCTAACTTGCCCTTGACGTTGAACCGTTGTTGGCCTCGGATAGGCGATACTTTAAGATAAACGAAGTCTCCCACTTCGAAGGTCATTTTTCTTCGCCTATTGTCCGCATAACCTTTTTTTCATGACTGAGAAGCCTTCAAGTTTCTCGTATCGTTTGGACTTGCTTGCCGGCGTCTTGCAGCACTTCGGGCCAAACACTTGACTCTCTCCGGTCTCATTCCAGAACTGCGGCATTATACACCTTCTACCATACAATGCTTCGAAAGGTGACATCTTTAAGCTGGCTTGGTAGCTGTTGTTATATAAGAATTCAGCATACGGCAGGCTCCTATCCCAACTACGCCCATGTTTCAAGGCGCAAGCTCTCAACGTGTCTTCCAAATTTTGATTTGTCCTCTCAGTTTGCCCGTCGGTTTGCCGTATACCCGTGGCTTCATGCAGCTTCTTCCATAACCTAGAGGTAAATTGAGAACCCCGATCTGAAACTATCCTCTTCGGAACTCCATGGCGACACACGATTTGCTCCATATACAGCTCGGCTAGTTGTACAACGCTGTACTTGGTTCTAACAGGAAGGAAATGTGCTGTTTTTGTCAATCGGTCCACGATAACCCAAATAGAGTCGTAACGCGACTGAGTACGTGGCAATCCGACTATAAAATCCATGCTGATGTCTTCCCACTTCCACTTGGGTACTTTTAATGGCTGTAACAGTCCAGCGGGTCTTTGATGTTCGGCCTTCACCTGTTGGCACGTATCGCATAAGGCAACATATTCAGCTATGTCCCTTTTCATACCATTCCACCAATAGCAAGTTTTCAGGTCCTTGTACATCTTTGTACAGGCGGGATGTAAGGAAATAGGTGAGTCATGTGCCTCCTTTAATATCGTGTCGCGGATGTGCTTCACGTTGGGCACACAAATCCTTTTTCCTAACCAAAGCCTACCTTTCTCGTCTTCCTTGAAATCCTTTTCTATGCCTTGTCGGATTCTTTCCTTGATTTCCTTGATTTCCTCATCCGTTGCTTGGCCATCTCATATCTTTTGTTCCAGCGAAGAGTAGAGTTCTATCACTTCCATCTCGTTCAAGAACCCGAGATGTAACCGTTTGAACTCCATGCGCAGCTCGGGCGGCAGCTGTGACGCCCTCAATTCTGTGGAAAACCACGGAACCGAGAACTAATGCATATGTGTGCCCAGGATGTTCATCACACATACACATATGTTCCACAAACTGAATTCAGATTATATATTACCACGAATAACAGAGTTTATTACAATATCTCATGAGTGTTGGACTCATGCTCACAGCGGAAGTCTGTATGTCTATGCAGCGGAAGTCTTTATTCTAATGCGGAAGCAAATCTAAGCAGCAATGGCTCCATCTCTACTCCATTCCCACAGGCAAGGTTGAGAGCAGATCACACGCCTATGCTCCATTTGTTCTTCATAGTAATCTTCTCCTGCTGATGATGATGAAATAATAATGCAAGTTTGAGTACAATGGTGTACTCAGCAAGTGCGGGAAAATATGATATGAAGCTCATAGCAAGGTAGGTATAAAAAGGCTCATTTGCAGAAAAGCAAAGTTATTTATCAAAAGCACAATAAAACAGCGACTTATCTTTAAGTGAATGTAATCCTAACATGTTTTAAAATACCAATCATACCTCCGTTATGCTCATTACTTTCCATGTCACAATCAATCAACCTCATTCTCGCTCACGAATACCTCCTCGTATTCGCTACCATCTCACGAATACCATCCTGTATTCGCTACCATTTCATCTCATAAACAACTCCGAGTCTTACACCGAGACCAATCTTGTTGCCATGACTCAACAGTCATGCAACCCAAGTTATCACCCGGACTCAACAGTCCCAAAACCAAACCATAACCAAAACCATCCAAAACAATACCCAATAACCATCCAAACTAATCATGGCAGTTGGCCAGGCGCTCGTGACCGTAAGCTCAGCTATCATGATAGTTTTAAGAACTCTACAGAGTTTGCACCTCTTTACCCACAAGTTTGTGATTTCGTCACCCGTCGGCGACTGTAGAACTTCCATTATACCAGTACACAACCGTCGGTGTATGGCCAAGAGATCACAAAATAGCCTTTACAAAGGGGCTACTAGATGTATGGACTCACTAAGGTTTCACCGGCAGGCTAGAATCTCCAATTCTCCCACCCACGGGCTCCCTCTTGTGACATGCAGTTCCCAGGTCAGTCATCACAGGACTCCCATTCCTCGCGCCTTACACAGTCCATAACAATCTAGAAACTTACCTAATTACTCAGCTAAGCCGCACCCATACTTGGCCTTGTGGTGGCACTGTTATCCTGGCATGTGCATGCATGAACCGGTCCTTAGATCTACGGCAAGTAAACCACCATGTCATGCTACCTGATTCACAAACCCAGTCTTGCCTAGATCTCCCTCCGATCCATGTCCATTAACAACATCAATTTATTATTGTCATTACGAGTGCAGTTAGCTAGACACATCTAACTCGCTTCCCAATCCCATGGACTCAGTGAAGCATAAAAGTAAACACCATACCCGACTCGTAAACATCCCTGGCGACAAGGGTGGTTTAACCAAAGCTAGTAAACTTCTAAGAAATGGGTTTCCCATCATGTTTGACTCAGCACGCACACCTTTTCGCAAATCAAAACAGTTTTACCCAAAACATAGGATCAATATGGTCAAGGAGCACTTGCCTTGTTCTTGCGGTTCCGGTTGCTCTTGGATCTCGAAACCTTGTTGTTGCAGCTCGTCGTAGACAGCTCCCTGAGCTTGTCCTTCTATATGCAATCACACCCATACTATCCTATAATGCAGTTTAGTTTTATTAGGTCGGTTTGTACGGGTTCTTGCATGGCTTGCATGGTTTTAGGATAAACAGAGGTGTTCGGATCAGGTGTGGACGTGGCGATGACCTTGCTTAAGATTTACCCGGTCAACTAGTGATCTGTCCACGAGAAAGCTTCTGTTCGAAAGGAATCGAAGAACAGATGCAAAGAAAACAGAACGATGTTGTAAGGTGGTATTGGAGACATACCTTACGTTCTTCTCGGTCTTCAGTCCATTTCAGATCAGACAGACCGTTGGGGCTCTCTTCCTCGCTGATCTCCGGCGATGGCTTACTCGGCGAGTTGAGGCTAGGGCTCTAAGTCGTCGGCTTAGGAGTTGGAAAAGAAGTTCGTGGTTTCGGCAGAGGTTCTAGGTTCTATTTATAATCGGGAAGAGAAGAGTCCTAATCTGATTGGATTCTGAATAAGAGTCCTATTCAGATTATCATTGAATCTTAACAACTTATCTTGAGTTGATTTGGTGCGGTAACATTGTGGAATTCAAGTCGATTTCTCTTCCGTACCGGTATTTCTACGCGTAAAGAATCCAAAAAAAAAACCGCTCCAGAACTTGTTACCTCCTCGGTGATGAGTTCTAGAAGCTCCACGTGTCCATCGGGGCCTGGTATCTCCTTCTCCGCAGAGACGAGCTCCGGTTGTGTCGCGTGTCAAGCGAGCGAGACCTCCCTTCTCTTTTGAAAGCGAGCTCCACGTGCGCCACGTATCATGGTGGTCGGGACCTCCTCTCTACTCGGAGGTGGCTCTGCGCACGCCACGTGTCAGTGCCGGACCTTCCCTCTCTCCGGAGGTGACTCCAGCGCCAGACTTCCTTTTTTTCTTAGAGACGAGCTCCGAGGTTAACACGTGTCCCATAGTGACGGACCTCCCAGAGATAAGCTCCGGTGGCGACACGTGTTCAAAAGAACCGGACCTCCCGGAGAGGAGCTCCGAGATCGACACGTATACCACGTGACTGGTCCTCTGATTCCCGCGGTGACTAGCTCCGAAGGTGACATGTGTCCTGTGGAAATGCCTTTGCTTCTTCCGCAGAGGCTAGCTCCGGGGGCAACACGTGTCCCACAAGGTCGGACCTCTCCCCCTTTGCGGAGATGAGCCCCTAGCCTGCCACGTAGCCAATTTAGCGGCGGACCTCTCTCCACTTTGCAGGGATGAGCTCCGAACACGCCACGTGGGCAGCGGGCCGCGGTAAGCTGTCTTCGGCGCCCTCGGTGAACTGGATTCGGCTCTTATTGGCTATCTTTTTGATAATTTTCTTAGTTCCTATTTCTTTAAAAATGTTCTCTCTTCATGAAACATGAATATATGCAGAAACCAAAAATGAGGGTGTTACAAATCTACCCCCCTTAAATTGAATCTCGCCCTCGAGGTTCGTTAGTAGGGAATAAATGAGGAAATTCTGCCTTGATGTCTTCTTCACGCTCCCATGTGGCTTCAGCTTTGGTGTGATGGCTCCATTGTACCTTGCACCATCGGATCACTTTGTTCCTGGTGACCATTTCCTTTACGTCCAAAATTCGGACAGGGTGCTCTATATAAGTCAGGTCTTCTTGAAGTTCAAGCTCTTCCATTAGTATTTGCTCCTCTGGTACTCTCAAGCACTTATTGAGCTGGGATACATGAAATACGTCATGTACGTCGGAGAGATACATTGGGAGCTCTAGTTGATAGGCTACTTCTCCTCGCTTGTCCAAAATTTTAAACGGTCTGATATAGCGAGGTGCTAGCTTGCCTTTGATGTTGAAACGTCGTTGTCCTCGGATAGGCGAGACCTTAAGGTATACGAAGTCTCCTACTTCAAAGGTCAACTTCCTTCGCCTATTGTCCGCATAGCCTTTCTGTCGTGACTGAGCAGCCTTTAAGTTCTCCCGTATCGTTTGGACTTGCTTTTCAGCTTCTTGTAGCACTTCGGGTCCAAACACCTGGTTCTCTCCTGTTTCGTTCCAAAACAGCGGCTTTCTACACCGTCTACCATACAACACTTCGAAAGGCGATATCTTCAAGCTAGCACAGGGTGTTCCGCATAAGTCAGGTCTTCTTGAAGTTCAAGCTCTTCCATTGGTATTTGCTCCTCTGGTACTCTGAAGCACTTCTTGAGCTGGGATACATGAAACACGTCATGTACGTCGGAGAGATTTGTTGGAAGCTCTAGTTGATAGGCTACTTCTCCTCGCTTGTGCAAAATCTTAAATGCTCCAATGTAGCGAGGTGCTAGCTTTCCTTTGACATTAAAACGTCGTTGGCCACGGATAGGTGATACCTTAAGGTATATGAAGTCTCCCACTTCGAAAGTCAACTTCCTTCGCCTATTGTCCGCATAGCCTTTCTGACGTGATTGAGCAGCCTTTAAGTTCTTACGTATCGTTTGTACTTGCTTCTCAGCTTCTTGTAGCACTTCGGGTCCAAGCACTTGGTTCTCTCCAGTCTCGTTCCAGAACAGCGGTGTTCTACACCGTCTACCGTATAGTGCTTCGAAAGGCGACATCTTCAAGCTAACTTGATAGCTGTTGTTATAGGAGAATTCGGCGTATGGTAAACTCCTATCCAAACTACGCCCACGTTTCAAGGCGCAAGCTCTCAACATGTCGTCCAGAATTTGGTTTGTCCTTTCGGTTTGCCCATCGGTTTGTGGGTGATAGGCAGAGCTAAAATCCAGTCGTGTACCCATAGCTTTCTGCAGCTTCCTCTAGAATCTAGAGGTAAACAGAGAACCTCGATCTGAGACTATCCTGTTCGGGACTCCATGACGGCACACGATCTGCTCCATGTACAACTCGGCTAGTTTTGCAACATTGTACTTGACCCTTATAGGGAGAAAATGGGCTGTTTTCGTCAATCGGTCCACGATAACCCAGATGGAGTCATAACCCGACTGAGTACGTGGCAATCCGACGATGAAATCCATACTGATGTCCTCCCACTTCCATTCGGGTACCATCAAGGGTTGCAACAATCCAGCGGGTCTTTGATGTTCGGCCTTCACCCGTTGGCATGTGTCGCATAGGGCAACGTATTCGGCTATGTCCCTTTTCATACCATCCCACCAATAACAAGTCTTCAAGTCCTTGTACATTTTGGTACTTCCGGGATGTATGTAATAGGGTGAATCATGTGCCTCCTTCAATATCATGTCACGGAGGTGCTCCACGTTAGGCACACAAATCCTTTTTCATAGCCAAAGCGCACCCTTCTCATCTTCTTTGAAATCCTTCTCTATTCCTTGTCGGATGCTTTCCTTGATCTCCTTGATCTCCTCATCCATTGCTTGGCCATCTCTTATCTCTTGCTCTAATGAAGAGTGGATCTCCATCATTTCCATGTTGTTTAAGAATTCAAGGTGTAACCGTTCGAACTCATTACGTAGTTCGGGTGGTAGCTCCCGGACCGTGAGTTGGTGACATGCTCCCTTCCGGCTCAATGCAGCAGCTACTACATTGGCCTTCCCAGGGTGATAGTTGATTCCAACATCGTAATCCTTGATGAGTTCCAACCATTGACGTTGCCTCAAATTCAAGTCCGTTTGTGTAAATATGTACTTGAGGCTTTTATGATCCGTATAGATCTCACATCGATGACCAAGGATATAATGTCTCCAAATCTTCAATGCATGCACTACTGCTGCTAGCTCCAAGTCATGTGTAGGATAATTAAGCTCGTGCTTCTTTAATTGTCGTCAGGCATAGGCTACCACTTGTCCTTCTTGCGTGAGCACACATCCGAGCCCCTGTCTAGATGCGTCACAATATAGGTGTGGACGTGGCGATGACCTTGTCTTAAGATTTACCCGGTCAACTAGTGATCTGTCCACGAGAAAGCTTCTGTTCGAAAGGAATCGAAGAACAGATGCAAAGAAAACACAACGATGTTGTAAGGTGGTATTGGAGATCTACCTTACATTCTTCTCGGTCTTCGGTCCTTTTCAGATCAGACAGACCGTTGGGGCTCTCTTCCGGCGATCTTCCTCGCTGATCTCCGGCGATGGCTTACTCGGCGAGTTGAGGCTAGGGCTCTATGTCGTCGGCTTAGGAGTTGGAAAAGAAGTTCGTGGTTTCGGCCAGAGGTTCTACTTTCTATTTATAATCGGGAAGAGAAGAGTCCTAATATGATTGGATTCCGAATAAGAGTCCTATTCATATTATCATTGAATATTAACAACTTATCTTGAGTTGATTTGGTGCAGTAACATTGTTGAATTTAGGTTGGTTTCTCTTCCATACCGGTATTTCTACGCGTACAGAATCCAAAAAAACCGCTCCAGAACTTGTTACCTCCCCAGTGATGAGTTCTGGAAGCTCCACATGTCCATCGGGGCCTGCTATCTCCTTCTCCGTAGAGACGAGCTCTGGTCGTGCCGCGTGTCAAGAGAGCGAGAGCTCCCTTCTCTTTCTGAGGCGAGCTCCGCGTGTGCCATGTATCCTGGCGGTCGGGACCTCCTCTCTACTCGGAGGTGGCTCCGCGCACGCCACGTGTCAGTGCCAGACCTTCCCTCTCTCCGGAGGTGGCTCCAACGCCAGACTTCCTTTCTTCTCAGAGACGAGCTCCGAGGTTAAGACGTGTCCAACAGTGACGGACCTCCCAGAGGTAAGCTCCGGTGCCGACACATGTTCAATAGAACCGGACCTCCCGGAGATGAGCTCCGAGATCGACACGTATCCCGCGTGACTGGTCCTCTGATTCCGGCGGTGACTAGCTCCGAAGGTGACATGTGTCCTATGGAAATGCCTTTGCTTATTCCGCAGAGGCTAGCTCCGGGGGAAACACGTGTCCCACAGGGTCATACCTCTCCCCCTTTTGCAGAGATGAGCCCCGAGCCTGCCACGTAGCCAGTCTAGCGGCGGACCTCTCCACACTTCGCAGGAATGGGCTCCGAACACGCCACGTGGCCAGCGGGCCGCGGTAAGATTTCTTCGGCGCTCTCGGTGAACTGCATTCGGCTCTTATTGGCTATCTTTTTGATAATTTTCTCAGTTCCTATTTCTTTAAAAACGTTCTCTCTTCATGAAACATGAATATATGCAGAAACCAAAAATGAGGGTGTTACACGGCTCTAATACGTGGCACTCTCGGAGCTCACCTCCGAAGAGAGGGGAGGTCTGGCACTGACACGTGGCGCACGCGGAGCTCACCTCTGAGGGAGAGGAGAGGTCCCGCCCGCCAAGACACGTGGCGCACGCGGAGCTCACCTCTGTGGAGAGTGTGACACCCTCATTTTTGGGTTCTGCATGTATTCTTGTTTCATGTAGAAAAACAATTTTAAAATAAGTTGAAACCGAGAAAGAATCAAAAAGTTAGACAAAAAGAGCAAATTCCAGTTTACAGAGAGCGCCAAAGACAACTCCTGCGGCTCGCTGGCCATGTGGCGTATTCGGAGCTCATCTCCGCAAATGGGGAGAGGTCCGCCGCTAAATTGGCTACGTGGCATGCTCGGGGTTCATCCCCGCAAATGGGGAGAGGTCCGACCCTGTGGGACACGTGTTTCCCATAGAGCTAGCCTCTGCAGAAGGAGCGAGGCGAGTCCCGCAGGACACGTGTCGGCTGCGGAGCTAGTCACCGCGGGAAAGAGAGGACCGAGAGGCCCGGCCCCGCTAGACACATGCCGCTCTTGGAGCTCACCTCCAAGAGGTCCGGTCCTATTGTACACGTGTCACCTCCGGAGCTCACCTCCGGGAGGTCTGACACTATCGGACACATGTCACCTCCGGAGCTCGCCTCCAGGAGGTCCAACACTGATGGACACGTGTCAACCTCGGAGCTCGTCTCTGAGGAGAAAGGAAATCTGGCGCTGTTAGGACATGTGGCACATCCGGAGCTACCTCCAAAGAGAGGGGAGGTCCGACACTGACACATGGCACCACCAAATCCACCTCCAAAGAGAGGGGAAGTCCGGAACTGACACGTGGTGTTCGTGGAGCTCGCCTCTGTTGAGAGGGGAGGTCCCGACCCACCAGACACGTGGTGCACACGGAGCTCGCCTTTGGAAAGAGGGAGGTCCCGCCCACCAGGACGCGTGGCGCATGCAGAGCTCACCTCTGAGTAAGAGGGAGGTCTCGTCTGCCTGACACGCTGCACAAACAGGAGCTTGTCTCTGCGGAAAAGGGAGCCCAGGTTCCCGCAGGACACGTGGAGCTTCCAGAGCTCATCACCGCGACGGTGACGAGATTTGAAGCAGTTTCGCTTCTGTACGCATGGGAATACCGGTACGGGAAGAAACTGACATGAATTCCACATTGCTACCACACCAAATCAACTGAAGATAACTTGTTAAGATCAAAAAACTATTTGAATAGGACTCTTATTCGAATTCTGATCAGATTAGGACTCTTCTCTTCCCAGTTATAAATAGAACTGAAAACCTTTGGCCGCAGCCACAAACTTCCTTTCCACGTCCTGAGCCGACAACTTAGAACCCTAGCCCCAGCTCGCCGAGCTAAACCTCTTCGCTTGAGTTCAGTCGCCAGAAATCGCCGGAGATCGCCGGAAGAGAGCCCCGACGATCTGTCTTGCTAGGAGAAGGACCCCGAGACCAAGAAGAATGTAAGGTAGGTCTCCAATACCACCTTACGAAACCATTGTGTTTTGTTTGCATCTGTTCTTCGATTTCTTTCAAACAGAAGCTTTTTCGTGGACAGATCACATGTTGATCGGTTTGATCTAAAGTCAAGATCATCGCCACGTCCACATTTGATCCGAACACCCCTGTTCATCGTAAAACAATGCAAGCCATGCAGGAACACGTACACCGATCTAATAAAAAACTGCACCGTAGGATTTACATGCATATGCATCATCGCGTCTTTAATTAGAGTTTGTTCGTGATATTGATTGCTGTTAATCTTGTATGTGCGTGATCATGTATAGAAGGACAAGCTCAGGGAGCAGTCTACGACGGGCTCCAACAACAAGGTTTCGAGATCCAAGAGCAACCGGAACCGCAAGAACAAGGCAAGTGCCCCTTGACCATATTGATCCCATATTTCGGAAAACTGTTTTGTTTGCGAAAAGGTGTGAGTGCTTGAGTCAATATGATGGGAAACCCTTTTATAGGAAGTTTACTAGATTTGTCAAACCACCCTTGTCACAGGGAAAGTTATTGAGTCGGGTATGGTTTTTGCTTTTATGCTTCGCTGAGTCCACGGGATTTTGGGAAGTGAGATAGATGTGTCTAGCTAACTGCACTCGTAAGAAAGATGAGAAACTGATGTTGTTAATGAACATAGATCGGAGGGAGATCTAGGCAAGCCTGGGTTTGTGAATGAGGTAGCATGAGATGGTGGTTACTTGCCATAGACCTAAGGTCCGGTTCATGTGAGCACATGCCAGGATAACAAGGCCACCACAAGACCAAGTATGGGCTCGGCTTAGCCGAGTAATTAGGTAAGTTGCTAGATTGTTATGGACCGTGAAAGGCGCAGGGAATAGGAGTCGAGTGAGGACTGCCCTGGGAACTGCATGGCACAAGATGGGGCCTGTGGGTGGGAGAATTGGAGATTCTAGCCTACCGGTGAAACCTTATTGAGTACATACATCTAGTAACCCCTTGGTAAAGGCTATTTTGTGATCTCTTGACCATACACCGACGGTTGTGTACTGGTATAATGGAGGTTCTGCAGTCGCCGACGGGTGACGAAATCACAAACTTGTGGGTAAAGAGGTGCAAACTCTGCAGAGTATAAAACTATCATGATAGCCGAGCTTACGGTCACGAGCGCCTGGCCAACTTCCATGATTAGTTGGATGGTTATTTTGGGATGGTTTTGGATGGTTTTGGTTATGGTTTGGTTTTCGGGACTGTTGAATCCGGGTGATAAGATTTGGTTGCATGACTGTTTATTCATGGCAACGACATTGATCTCGGTGTGAGACAGAATTTAATGGTAACGAATATGAGATGGTATTCGTGAGATGATGACGAATACGAGATGGTATTCGTGAGATGGTAGCCAATACGAGAAGGTATTCGTGAGCAAAGATAAAGTTGATTAATGTCTGGTTGAGACATGGACAGTGATGAAACATAATGGAGTTATGTTGGTATTTTAATACATGTTGGGATTACATTCACTTAAAGTTATGTTGCTGTTTTATCGTGGTTTTGCGAAATAACTTTGCTTTCTGCAATGAGCCTTTTTATACCTTCCTTGTTGTGAGCTACATATCATATTTTCCCGCACTTGTTGAGTACATCATTGTACTCAAACTTGCATTATTACTTCATCATCAGCAACAGGAGAAGAATACTATGAAGACCAAGTGGAGCATTAGGTGTGTAATATGTACTCAACCTTGCCTGTGGGGGATGGAGTAGAAATGGAGCTGCTGCTGCTGCTTAGATTGCTTCCGCGTTATTTAGAAGACTTCCGCTGCTAGAATAAAGACTTCCACTGTTAGATTAAGACTTCTGCTGTTAGCATGAGTCCAAGACTCATGAGACATTGTAATAAAACCCAGTTATTCGTGGTAATATATATTCTGAATTCAGTTTGTGGAACATATGTGTATGTGTGATGAACATCCTAGGCACACATATGCATCAGTTCTCGGTTCCGTGGTTTTCCACAGAATTGAGGGCGTCACAGATTGGTATCGGAGCCACGGGTTGACGGTAGGTTACACTCTTAGAGAGAAAACACTAGTGGTATCAGACACAGATTGGTATCAACCTACCACGGGTTGACCATAGATCACACAGCCTAGATAGGTCACAGATTGATGTTAAAGCTGCCATGCCTAGTCACAGATTGGTACCAAGCTACCACGGTTGACTGTAGATCACAAACTTAGAATGATCACAGATTGGTAGCTGAACCACGTTGACTGTAGGACGCACCCTAGTAACAGATTGGTGTTAGAAGCCACGCTGACCATAGGATGCAAGCCTCGGATGCATAGATTGGCATTGGAATCACATTGATATAGGATGCAAGCCTAGGAGAAGCCATAGTTGGATCACAGATGGGTATCACCCCAAACCACCTTGACATAGGGTGAAGTAACAGATTGATATCACCCTAAAACCCCATAGGACCCCATTGAAAAAGCCTTGAATAGGAGTTGTGTGAGCTTTTGTGATGATTGTTTGTGATTGTGTTCTTAGTGTGAGTTGTGGGACGTTTCAGCGTTGTCCATATCCACACATAGTAGGGAGGTGTGAGATGCTTCGGCACTTGTTCACATCCTCATTTGGGCTAATATACATATATATAGTATGATCCACCTTGATGCATATAGATAGGGAGGGATCTATCTAACCTTCTAACCTCTATTCCATTCCATTCGCTCTCACAGATGGTGAGAGGAAACGCCGGCCGCCAAGGAAGGAACGTCCGTGTCAACCAAGAGGATGGCCACGATGAAGTTCCTGTTAACCCCGGAGCTGGTGAGAACAACCTGGAACGGTTGATGGCCATGCAGAATCAGCTTATGCAGACCATGATCCAAACTGTGGGTCAGCTGCAGGCCAACAAAAACAACCCCGTTCCGGCACCACCGCCACCACCGAAGGCTCACAACCGACTGGGAGAGTTCATGAGGACTCGACCCCCTACTTTCTCCCAAGCTAACGACTCCATGGAGGCTGACGACTGGTTGAAGTGCATGGAGAAGAAGCTTGCCATAGTTCAGTGCAACGACAGAGAGAAAGTTCTCTTTTCATCGCACCAACTCATGGGAGCTGCCGCTGACTGGTGGGATGCCCTTTGTAACGCTCACGTCGACCCGGAGACCATTACTTCGAATGAGTTCAAGGAGAGTTTCCACTCTCATTACATCCCTGCTGGTGTAATGATGCTCAATAGACAGGAGTTCGAAGGTCTCCGCCAAGGACAGAAAAGTGTGAATGAGTACCTCAACAAGTTCACACAACTGTCCCGTTATGCCAATGAAGATGTCAACTCGGACCAACGGAAGCAGTACCTGTTCATGAGAGGGTTGAACAATGAGATCCAGGTTCAACTTCTCAACAATGACTATGCTAACTTCCAGAAGCTGGTTGACAAAGCTATAGTGGTTGAAACCAAGATCCGGGAGATCGAGCGAGAGGGCAAAAGGAAGATGCCATACCAGCCACAAGGGAACAACGTATGACCTCGGTACATGCCCCCAGCTGCACCGCAGTATGGATCGACAGCTCCTGCATACCTCCCTAATCAGCCACCATAGCAACGACCCGTTGCACAAGCACCACGTATTCCCTTGCCTCCTGCGCCCCGTCCCAACATGGGCGCCCCTGCTCAAAAACCCCGCCCCAACGTACCTGCTGCCTTTGGCAACAGGGCATGCTTTGCATCCGGGGAGACGGGACACTTTGCAAACCAGTGCCCGAGGAGATGTCACCCCGGTTTCTCCGAAGAACAACCGAGTGAATATCACATGTATGCCAGGATCATTTTCTCATACATGTGATGACAAATAGTGAAGCATCATTTATTACAAGCCAGGTGTCGAATATAAATAAGTCTTACATAGCATGTCTCGATGGACGATAATATAGTTCATCACAAAATAAATAAACTAGCAGCGGAATATTATTCTTGTGGGCTCCGTCACAGGCGTTGCCCGGGGGACTCCATGAACCTAGAAGCCTTCTTCGGGTCCAAAGTCTTGATCATTAAACGCAACATCATTCTCTTGACCTGAGCAGCAATATAAACCAACAAATATGCAAGGTTGAGTACCTATGGTACTCAGCAAGTGTGGGAAAGTTATGTCATGCATGGCTAGAACAAGGAGAGGTTGAACTCATGGTTAAAGCACTACGCAATTAATACATATCACCTTAGCTTATTAAGCACCTACATTACTACATAGGTGAAAAGGTCCCAATCTCCCATCCCATCATCATAATCAAATAACCATAACATCATTTCCAATGTTAAGCTCCCCGCTTAACATCCTCAACTTCCAAAGCCATCCATCCTCTAATCATGAATAAGTCCAAGCCGCTCTTGACCGTGAGCACAGCTGTCATGACAGTTTTGACTCTGCAGAGTTTGCACCACTGTACCCACATGTAGTGATTTCATCCCCCGTTGCCGGGTGGACTAAAAGAACCCCCATTATGCCAGTGGCCACGAACCACATTCACACTTCCCAGGTGTGTAGCCAGGAGATCACTACGAAGCCTTTACAAAGGGATTCCCGACGAGCGTGGGCCCACTGAGGTTTCACCCCTAACAGCATACAAGAGGCTCCAACCCCGCTGCAGTGGTCCCCTCTTGAGCCTTGCGGTTCATATGGTAGTCCAGCTAACACCTATTCTCCGCACCATCCAACACACCCATATGTAACACCCCAAAATCCTGTCAAGAGGGGAATTTAAAAATTTTTGGACGTGTTGCATGTGTTGCAAAAATTCAAATTCAAACTGGAATTCAAATTAAACTCAAAACAGAAATGTAAAAGAAAAAGAAAAAGAAAAAACAAATCATCCCGGCCAGTGGGCCGAAACCCACCAGCCGGCCCACCCAACTCCCGAGCCAGCCCGCAGCCGCGCGCCCGCGCCCCCTCTCGCAGACAGGTGGGACCCACCTGTCATCCCTAACCCCCGATCGTCCGAAACCCGGACTGTTCCCCCGCGCGCGCGATCTCAACCGACCGGATTTCCGCCGAATTCTGGTTCCGGAGGACTCCGACTCGATCTAAACTAACACGCCGCCCTCCCCCGTCTATAAAAACCCCGGCATCGTCCCGTTTTTCCCCACGATCCGCCGTTTTTCTCTCCGGTGAGAACCCGAGCTTCTCCGGCGAATTCTGCTCGATCTACGCTCGGGAATTCTGATCTAACTCGCTGGTCTTGATACACAGCCTTCGGGGAACCTCGCAGGTGCAGAAAACTCGGTGGTCTGCGGTTCAAACACAGCGCCGACGAGTCTCGCCGTGAATTCACCTCGGACCTCGTCGCCGATCGCTTTCCAGGACCTCCGAGCTCAAGAAAACCCCCGAGGTGAGATCCCCGACCTCTTCTCTACCGATCTATGCCATAAAATCACAGTTTTAGGGAGAATTGACGAAGATCCAAAACTTTGCGGCGAGATCGCCGCCTCCCGCCACCGTGCGCCGCCGGGCAGTGCCGCCCGCGCTCGATCAGAGCGACGTGGCCGTTTGTGCGCCGTCTATTTTAAATCGCACGGTAGAATTTAAATCACCGCGTACCAGTTCGATGTTATAATCTCAGCCGTCTGTTTTAAATCGGACGGTCCACGTCAGGTCCGCGTTATAAAGGCCGGGATTCATACGCGCTACCCCCTGGGGTTCTCGGTAAATTCGAGCTAGCCCCGGAAATTTCTGATCTAGCCCCTGGAAATTCAGAAAATCATGTAAATTCATTTAAAAATCAGTTTTAGCCCCTGGACTTAATAAAAATTAGGAAAAGCCCCTCTGTTATGTGTAGTTAGACCCCTGGAAATTCCTAAAATAATATAATAGACCCTGTAGTGGGGTGAATTTACCCTTTTAACCCTATGTGATATTAAATTTAGGAATTTGACTATGTGTTTAGTATTTATAATTTAAAAGAGGGGACAAACACATTGCAAATTCAAATTAAAAACTTTCCTAGTACTTTGAAAACTTTGGAGTGAGATAAAAATAGATTTTTGGCTGAAATAAATCTGTTTAACTGATTATTCACATTTATTAGTTATAGGGACACAATTTTTAAGTAGAGAATAATTCTGAAAATTAGTAAAATAAATGTAAAATAGTTTACATCAGAGGAGAAGTTCAAAAATATATTATTTAATATTTTAGACCCAAAACCTATTTTGCTTAGATGAGGTGTCTTACCCTTTTCATAATAAAGTTCACATTTAGGCATAGTAAATAAATCTGAAAATATAGCAAACTAGGTATAAATAACTAGAAAATGATAAATGAATTTTCCAAAATCCAAAGAATTCAGTTTAGGGTTGGTAGAAGGTTTGAAGACACATATGAAGTAGGAAAATACCTTTCATGCATACCTGGTAGCTAAAATGTGTATCAATTAAATATAAGGGATTTATTTAAATTAGAAATTCATATATAGTATGCCAACATGAATATGATTACAAAAATAGAAATCATATGTACATGTTTAAAAGTGCATGTAAGCCAAAATCAACACACATAGAGGAACCACAACACATAGAAATGTGAAGGGCTTTCATAAATGTGAATGTGTGGTTTGTATGAAGTGGAAGTGTGAACTATGCCTTATGACTTGTTGTTTTCTTTTGCTATGTGTGATGGTATGAGTAGAACCTGCTCCAGAGCAAGTTCTTCCTTTCCAAGATCAGGACATCCCATTCCAAGAGCAGCAGGAAGGAGGCAAGTGTCCTTGACCACTTTGATCCTATGCTAGGATATGTAGATAGAATTATTTGCATTGTCAATTGAAATATGAAACCCATGCTAGGAAGTTTCCCTAGAATTACATTCTTGTTTCCTTGTAGCTTGGGATTGGGATTTATTTTGTCATATCATTCATTTACATGCTTATGCTTAGCCATGCTTAGAATGGGATAATTGGGATATGAGATCATCAGTTTATTTACCATACTTTTGAATGAGATATTGTGAGTTATGTAGAGGTAGGGATCAAGGCAAGTTGGATGATTTGGTTGGTGCTGGGTGCACGAGACTCGGGTTTGTGTTTAGTACCTGCTTGGATCCTAAGGACCGGTTCATGGAGCATGTAACCTAGCTTTACCGTGCCAACCACATGTTGAGATGGGGCAACTTGGCCAATTAATTAGGTGTATCCCCGGCGCAATATGGGTGTGTTGGATGGTGCGGGGAATAGGTGTCAGCTGGACTACCATATGAACCGCAAGGCTCAAGAGGGGGCCACTGCAGCGGGGTTGGAGCCTCTTGTATGCTGTTAGGGGTGAAACCTCAGTGGGCCCATGCTCGTCGAGAATCCCTTTGTAAAGGCTTCGTAGTGATCTCTTGGCTACACACCTGGGAAGTGTGAATGTGGTTCGTAGCCACTGGCATACTGGAGGTTCTTTAGTCCACCCGGCGACGGGGGATGAAATCACTTCATGTGGGTACAATGGTGCAAACTCTGCAGAGTCAAAACTGTCATGACAGCCGTGCTCACGGTCAAGAGCGGCTTGGACTTATTCATGATTAGAGGAGTGATGGTTTTGGAAGTTGTTGATGTTAAGCGGGGAGCTTAACATTGGAAATGATGTTATGGTTATTTGATTATGATGATGGGATGGGAGATTGGGACCATTTCACCTGTGTAGTAATGTAGGTGCTTAATAAGCTAAGATGATAGGTATTGATTGCGTAGTGCTTTAACCATGAGTTTAACCTCTCCTTGCTCTAGCCATGCATGACATAACTTTCCCACACTTGCTAAGTACCATCGGTACTCAACCTTGCATATTTGTTGGTTTATATTGCTGCTCGTGTCAAGATAATGAGGTGGTGTATAATGATCAAGATTTTGGAGCCGAAGAAGGTTTTTAGGTTCATGGAGTTCCCCGGGCAACGCCTGTGACGGAGCCCACGAGAATAATTATTCCGCTGCTAGTTTATTTACTTGGGATGAACTTATTATTGTACAGCGAGACATTTGCTATGTAAGACTTATTTATATTCGACACCTGGCTTGTAATAAATGATGCTTCACTATTTGTCATCACATGTATGAGAAAATGATCCTGGCATACATGTGATATTCACTTGGTTGTTTTTCGGAAAAACCGGGTGTGACAGAAGTGGTATCAGAGCCATTGTTGCCCGTAGGAACGTGGACCTAGGTAGAAATGGACGTATTTAAGGGCCCTATTTTCTTAAAAACTATTTTACAAGGTGTGTGTTGAAAAGTGTTATTTAATGGAGTCACTTTCTTCAGCTTACCCCAACCTTCATTCAAAATAGGATTTTTGTTTAAAAGTTTATCTAACCTAAGTTTAAATGCTTTTTGTTTTAGATGGTTCGCATGATTCGCACCGCTCGCAAGTCCACAGGAGGGAGAGTTCCCATAGTTGCCCTTGCCCAAAGAGAGGAGAGCCTTCCGCTAACGTACCTTTCCTACGGATTGGCAGTAGGAGGCTTGTTGCGCCGTCTTCGACGTATGCTCCAAGCCGCCGGCAATACGGGCAAGATAATCATACACTATAGCTCCACCAGGACCATCCGGGAGAAGCGGGAAGAATGGAGTTCAGAGATGAGGATTATCCATGAAAATCAGCTGCTTAAGATCCACTGCTCTCCAGCTTGTCGAGCGACACAGGTCGATGCGGAGAAGGATGTCACCTGGGAGGCCATCACCTGTCAGAGTCTCATCTATCGTCGACACCTGGACAGGACTGAGTACATGTATGTCCTCCAGCGCGAGAGTGGTACAACGGAGTACAAGTACCCGCCAGTGCAGCAGGGGACTTCCCATGAGCATATCGACCTGTGCTTGGAGGATGCTGCTATGCTCAGCACTCGACTGCAGGAGTGTCAGCAGGAGCTTCAGGATGTTCGGGACACCCTGAAGGAAACCGAGGCGTTGCTTCGAACCTGTTTGAGGGCGAGAGAAAGAGGAGATGGGAATGAACTGTGTGTCACCTTGAATGATACATGGACTCCTGACTCCCCAGATCGCCGGGCGATCAGGCGTCGTCGCACTTCTCCACCAGCAGCCTCCCCACCCAAAGCAGAGTCAGAGGGCAGCCGCAATAATGAGGAAGATCCCGAGGAGCCAACTCAGTGATACGAGTAGTGTAGAGTCCTTCCCCTAGTTTAGCAAGATGTCGAGTAGTCGAGTCGTTATCTTAGTTAATGGTGTGTCAATGCTTGGTGTGTGACGTGAGTTGTGGAAGCCATGAGCAATTGTCCACAACCTCGTCTTCAGATTGTTTTTCTTTGGTGTGTGAACCCACATGAAATAATAGTGCATTTATTTTTGTGTGAGACATGAACCCTCAGAAAGTATAACAAAGCCTCAACACTTCAAAGTAAAAACAAGTGAAAGTAGTAATATAGTATGTAATGTCTTAAATTAACATTTGGTTAATCATGCTAGATGGTCGAAAGAGGAAAGGGTCGTGCTGCCAACCCCGCCAACAACAACGATGAGGCCTGCAACCCCCATCTTTCTGGGAGCCAAGATAGGAGTGGACACTGTGAGGGAGTTGATCCCATCCACCAAATGCTTGAAAATCAAAATCAGCTCATCAAGAACCTGACTCAAGTGGTGGCCAACTTGCATCAAGTTCCACCTCCACAAGCTGCACCATGCCAACCAAGATTGAGTGAGTTTCTAGGAACTCAACCTCCAAAGTTTGCAAGTGCTGCTGAACCTCTGGAGGCAGATGATTGGCTAAAGACCACTGAGAGCAAGATGAGGATCATACAGTGCCAAGGGTATGAGAGGGTGCTGTTTGTCTCTCATCAATTGCATGGACCTGCTGCTGATTAGTGGACCGCCTACGTGGCCGCCCATCATGACCCTGAGAACATCACTTTGGAAGAGTTCAAGCGTAGCTTCCGCAACCATTACATACCAAGGGGTGAACTCAAAAACAAGAGGAAGGAGTTCTTGGGGTTGCAGCAAGGTAACATGACTGTGAGGGAATACCTCACTAAATTTACTCAACTCTCCCATTATGCCCCACGGGACATAGAGACTGATGAGCAGAAACAGGATTGTTTTGTGGAAGGACTTACCGCAGAAATGCAGTGTGCAATGCCCTCCAACGAGTATGAAAGCTTCCAAAAGATGGTGGACAGAGCGTTTGTGGTAGAAAGGAAGCTGAAGGCCTTGGAAAATGAGAACAAGAGGAAGGCCGGGTGGTCACATCAAGCCTCAGGGAGCAACACCCGCCCACGTCTGATGCAGCAACCCGCAGGGCAGACGAACCGTGCTGCGGTACCCTACTCAGCACCAAGAGGGTACAACCCGAACTACAGGCCTCCGGCAGCACCAATACAGCCACATCAGTTCGTACAGCAGCCTCGCCTTGCATATCAACCTCGACCAGCCGTACAAGGACCCCCAAACCAACCCCAAGACAACAAAGGCCAGGCACCTAAGGTTGGGGTGCAATGTTTCAACTATGGTGAAGTGGGGCACTATGCCCATAAGTGCCCAAAGAAGAAGCCCACGCAGCCACAACAGCAGAATGTAATGAGAGGACGGGTGAACCACGTCACCATGGAGGAAGCGCAAGAGGCACCTGAAGTGGTAGTTGGTAAGTTTCCTGCCAATTTACACATTGCAACCCTGTTGTTTGATTCTGGTGCTACCCACTCATTCATTGCCCAAGGGTTTGTTAAGAAGCATGACCTAGCAACAACACAAATGAACCATATGCTAGCAGTAAACTCTCCAGGTGGAGAAATAAGGACAAGACAAGTGTGTCCCAAAGTGAACCTAGACATTAATGGGGTAGTATTTACTGCTAACCTCATAGTGATAGATTCACAAGGGATAGATATTATCTTGGGTATGGATTGGTTGACCAAACATAAAGGAGTCATCCATTGTTCGACCAGAACAGTGGAACTAACTCACCCTAGTGGCACAAGAGTAAAGTTTATAATAATACAAGATCCTAGGAGGGACATTAAATTAAATCAAGTTGAGGTGAGAGTGGAGGAGATCAGAACAATCAGGGAATATCCAGATGTTTTTCCGAAGGAATTGCCAGGTATGCCTCCGGATCGTGAAGTGGAATTCGCAATTGAGCTAGTGCCTGGAACAGCCCCGATATACAAGAGAGCTTATCGGATGGACTCCAAGCAGCTGGAAGAAGTCAAGGATCATTTGAGAGAACTGACGGAGAAGGGGTATATTCGTCCTAGTTCCTCACCATGGGGAGCTCCAGTGATATTTGTTCCCAAGAAGGACGGAACCCAAAGGTTGTGCGTAGACTACCGTGCCTTGAATGAGGTAACCATCAAGAACAAGTACCCGTTACCCCGCATTGAAGACTTGTTTGATCAGTTGAGGGGAGCTTGTGTGTTCTCGAAAATTGATCTCAGGTCGGGATACCACCAACTTAAGACAAGGCAATCTGATATTCCCAAGACAGCTTTCGTATCTCGGTACGGACTGTATGAATACACTGTCATCTCTTTCGGGCTAACTAATGCCCCGGCATACTTCATGTATCTCATGAACAAAGTATTCATGGAATATCTAGACAAATTTGTGGTGGTTTTCAAAGATGACATTCTAGTTTTCTCCAAAGATGACGAGGAATATGAGAAACATCTAAGGTTGGTGTTGCAGAGGCTGAGAGAACACCAACTATATGCCAAGTTGAGCAAGTGTGAGTTTTGCCTGAAGAGAGTTCCCTTCTTAGGACATATCATCTCGGAGGGAGGAATCTCCGTGGATCCCGCCAAAATCAAGGATATACAGAAGTGGAAGACCCCTGAGAATGTCGGGGAAGTTTGAAGCTTCTTGTGATTGGCTGGATACTATCGACGGTTTATTGAGGGGTTCTCTAAGATCTCGAGACCCCTCACCAAACTGTTGGAGAAGGGAATCACATTAACATGGACGCCGCAGTGCGATACGAGATTTCAGGAGTTAAAGAAAAGATTGACAACAGCCCTAGTGCTAGTTATGCCAGATATGCAGAAGAACTTTACGGTGTACTGCGATGCCTCTGGAAACGGGTTGGGATGTGTTCTCATGCAAGAAGGGCATGTCGTGTCTTATGCATCCCGGCAGCTCCGGAAGCACGAGAAGAACTATCCTACACATGACCTAGAGCTAGCCGCAGTGGTACACACGTTGAAAATTTGGCGGCACTACTTGATGGGGAAGAGGACAGAGATATATACGGATCATAAGAGTTTAAAGTACATTTTCACATAGCCAGATCTCAACCTCAGACAAAGGAGATGGTTAGAGCTTATCAATGACTTTGATGTGGTCATCAACTATCATCCTGGGAAAGCAAACGTCGTGGCAGATGCTTTAAGTCGAAAAGTGCTGGTCAATAAGTTGAGCTTGAAGGACATGCCTGCAGAATTGAAGGACGAGGTCATAAGGCTCAATCTATGCCTTGTGAATAGTGGTGAAGCCATCGCCATGGAAGTGGACTCCACACTAGACCAAGAAATACGCGAGGGTCAAAAGAATG
Organism: Neostapfia colusana; assembly: GCA_030760725.1. Taxonomy (NCBI): domain Eukaryota; kingdom Viridiplantae; phylum Streptophyta; class Magnoliopsida; order Poales; family Poaceae; genus Neostapfia; species Neostapfia colusana. The sequence continues at coordinate 91,583,008 of JASWHV010000007.1, read as the reverse complement.
ACGAGAAGATAAAAGAAATCAGGCAACTCATCAAGGAAAATAAAGCCCTTGGTTTCAGAGAGGATGAACAGGGAACGGTGTGGCACGGGAAAAGAATCTGTGTGCCTGAAGTAAAGAAGATCCGTGAATTGTTTTTGAAGGAGGCTCACGATTCTGACTATTCCATTCATCCTGGGAGTACGAAGATGTACCAGGACCTCAAGAGCAGGTATTGGTGGTATGGCATGAAGCGAGATGTCGCGGAACATGTTGCCCTATGTGACACATCTCAGTTGGTGAATGCAGAACATCAACGACCCACGGTACTATTGCAACCACTCAAAGTGCCTGAATGGAAATGGGAAGAAATCGGTATGGATTTCATAGTGGGACTGCCTAGGACCCAATCAGGATATGATTCGATATGGGTCATCATCGACAGGCTAACCAAGGTAGCTCATTTCATCCCTGTGAAAGAAAGCTACAGCGGATCCAAATTGGCGGAGTTGTACATGTCAAGGATCGTGTGTTACCATGGGGTGCCAAAGATGATAGTGTCGGATCGAGGGACACAGTTCACCTCAAGGTTCTGGCAGAAGTTGCATGAAACCATGGGAACCCAACTGAACTTTAGTTCTGCCTATCATCCTCAAACTGACGGGCAGACGGAAAGGACAAATCAGATTCTTGAGGAAATGCTGAGGGCGTGTGCACTCAAAAACAATCGGAGTTGGGACAAGAACTTACCATATGCGGAATTCTCCTATAATAACAGCTATCAGGCTAGTATGAAGATGTCACCATTCGAAGCTTTGTATGGGAGGAAGTGCAGAACTCCCCTGTTTTGGAACCAAATAGGGGAAAGTGAAGTGTTTGGTCTCGAAGTACTACAAGAAGCCGAGGCAAAAGTGAGGGAAATTCGCAACAACTTGAGGATAGCACAGACACGACAAAAGAGCTATGCCGATGTACGGAGGAGAGAGCTCGTTTTCAACGTGGGAGACTATGTCTATCTCAAGGTGTCCCCTATCCGAGGACTTCGTCGGTTCAAGGTGAAAGGGAAGTTGTCACCTCGATACATCGGACCCTTTCAAGTTCTGGAGAGGAAAGGCAAAGTGGTGTATCAACTAGAATTACCGGCTCGCTTATCGGATGTGCACGATGTATTCCATGTGTAACAGCTCAAGAAATATCTGAGAACGCCTAAAGAGGTGTTACCCATGAATGAGGTTGATGTAGCTGAAGATCTGTCTTATGCCGAGCAACCATACAAGATTTTGGAGACAATGGAACGACTCACAAGAAATAAAAGAATCCGGATGTGCAAGGTACAGTGGAAGCATCACTCGGAAGAGGAAGCCACCTGGGAGCGAGAAGATGAGCTTAAGTCACAATTTCCGGAATTGTTTTCTTAGAACCCCAATCTCGAGGGCGAGATTTCTTTTAAGGGGGGTAGAGCTGTAACACCCCAAAATCCTGTCAAGAGGGGAATTTAAAAATTTTTGGACGTGTTGCATGTGTTGCAAAAATTCAAATTCAAACTAGAATTCAAATTAAACTCAAAACAGAAATGAAAAAGAAAAAGAAAAAGAAAAAAACAAATCTTCCCGGCCAGTGGGCCGAAACCCACCAGCCGGCCCACCCAACTCCCGAGCCAGCCCGCAGCCCCCCGCCCGTGCCCCCTCTCGCAGACAGGTGGGACCCATCTGTCATCCCTAACCCCCGATCGTCCGAAACCCGGACTGTTCCCCCGCGCGCGCGCGATCTCAACCGACCGGATTTCCGCTGAATTCTGGTTCCGGAGGACTCCGACTCGATCTAAACTAACACGCCGCCCTCCCCCGTCTATAAAAACCCCGGCATCGTCCCGTTTTTCCCCACGATCCGCCGTTTTTCTCTCCGGTGAGAACCCGAGCTTCTCCGGCGAATTCTGCTCGATCTACGCTCGGGAATTCTGATCTAACTCGCTGGTCTTGATCCACCACCTCCGGGGAACCTCGCAAGTGCAGAAAACTCGGTGGTTTGGGGTTCAAACACAGCGCCGATGAGCCTCTCCGTGAATTCACCTCGGACCTCGTCGCCGATCGCTTTCCAGGACCTCCGAGCTCAAGAAAACCCCCGGGGTGAGATCCCCGACCTCCCCTCTACCGATCTATGCCATAAAATCACAGTTTTAGGGAGAATTGACGAAGATCCGAAACATTCCTGCGAGATCGCCGCCTCCCGCCACCGTGCGCCGCCGGGCAGCGCCGCCCGCGCTCGATCAGAGCGACGTGGCCGTTTGTGCGCCGTCTATTTTAAATCGCACGGTAGAATTTAAATCCCCGCGTACCGGTTCGACGTTATAATCTCAGCCGTCTGTTTTAAATCGGACGGTCCACGTCAGGTCCGCGATATAAAGGCCGGGATTCATACGCGCTACCCCCTGGGGTTCTCGGTAAATACGAGCTAGCCCCGGAAATTTCTGATCTAGCCCCTGGAACTTCAGAAAATCATGTAAATTCATTTAAAAATCAGTTTTAGCCCATGGACTTAATAAAAGTTAGGAAAAACCCCTCTGTTATGTGTAGTTAGACCCCTGGAAATTCCTAAAATAATATAATAGACCCTGTAGTGGGGTGAATTTACCCTTTTAACCCTATGTGATATTAAATTTAGGAATTTGACTATGTGTTTAGTATTTAAAATTTAAAAGAGGGGACAAACACATTGCAAATTCAAATTAAAAACTTTCCTAGTACTTGGAAAACTTTGGAGTGAGATAAAAATAAATTTTTGGCTGAAATAAATCTGTTTAACTGATTATTCACATTTATTAGTTATAGGGACACAATTTGTAAGTAGAGAATAATTCTGAAAATTAGTAAAATAAATGTAAAATAGTTCACATCAGAGGAGAAGTTCAAAAATATATTATTTAATATTTTAGACCCAAAACCTATTCTGTTTAGATGAGGTGTCTTACTATTTTCATAATAAAGTTCACATTTAGGCATAGGAAATAAATCTGAAAATATAGCAAACTAGGTATAAATAACTAGAAAATGATAAATGAATTTTCCAAAATCCAAAGAATTCAGTTTAGGGTTGGTAGAAGGTTTGAAGACACATATGAAGTAGGAAAATACCTTTCATGCATACATGGTAGCTAAAATGTGTATCAATGAAATATAAGGGATTTATTTAAATTAGAAATTCATATATAGTATGCCAACATGAATATGAATACAAAAATAGAAATCATATGTACATGTTTAAAAGTGCATGTAAGCCAAAATCAACACACATAGAGTAACCACAACACATAGAAATGTGAAGGGCTTTCATAAATGTGAATGTGTGGTTTGTATGAAGTGGAAATGTGAACTATGCCTTATGACTTGTTGTTTTCTTTTGCTATGTGTGATGGTATGAGTAGAACCTGCTCCAGAGCAAGTTCTTCCTTTCCAAGATCAGGACTACCCATTCCAAGAGCAGCAGGAAGGAGGCAAGTGTCCTTGACCACTTTGATCCTATGCTAGGATATGTAGATAGAATTATTTGCATTGTCAATTGAAATATGAAACCCATGCTAGGAAGTTTCCCTAGAATTGCATTATATTGTTTCCTTGTAGCTTGGGATTTGGATTTTTTTTATCATATCATTCATTTACATGCTTATGCTTAGCCATGCTTAGAATGGGATAATTGGGATATGAGATCATCAGTTTATTTACCATACTTTTGAATGAGATATTGTGAGTTATGTAGAGGTAGGGATCAAGGCAAGTTGGATGATTTGGTTGGTGCTGGGTGCACGAGACTCGGGTTAGTGTTTAGTACTTGCCTGGATCCTAAGGACCGGTTCATGGAGCATGTAACCTGGCTTTACCGTGCCAACCACATGCTGAGATGGGGCAGCTTGGCCAATTAATTAGGTGTATCCCCGGCGTAGTATGGGTGTGTTGGATGGTGCGGGGAATAGGTGTCAGCTGGACTACCATATGAACCGCAAGGCTCAAGAGGGGGCCACTGCAGCGAGGTTGGAGCCTCTTGTATGCTGTTAGGGGTGAAACCTCAGTGGGCCCACGCTCGTCAGGAATCCCTTTGTAAAGGCTTCGTAGTGATCTCCTGGCTACACACCTGGGAAGTGTGAATGTGGTTCGTAGCCACTGGCATAATGGAGGTTCTTTAGTCCACCCGGCAACGGGGGATGAAATCACTACATGTGGGTACAGTGGTGCAAACTCTGCAGAGTCAAAACTGTCTTGACAGCCGTGCTCACGGTCAAGAGCGGCTTGGACTTATTCATGATTAGAGGAGTGATGGTTTTGGAAGTTGTGGATGTTAAGCGGGGAGCTTAACATTGGAAATGATGTTATGGTTATTTGATTATGATGATAGGATGGGAGATTGGGACCATTTCACCTGTGTAGTAATGTAGGTGCTTAATAAGCTAAGGTGATAGGTATTGATTGCGTAGTCCTTTAACCATGAGTTCAACCTCTCCTTGCCCTAGCCATGCATGACATAACTTTCCCACACTTGCTGAGTACCATCGGTACTCAACCTTGCATATTTGTTGGTTTATATTGCTGCTCAGGTCAAGATAATGAGGTGGTGTATAATGATCAAGATTTTGGACCCGAAGAAGGTTTCTAGGTTTATGGTGTTCCCCGGGCAACGCCTATGACGGAGCCCACGAGTATAATTATTCCGCTGCTAGTTTATTTACTTGTGATGAACTTATTATTGTCCAGCGAGACATTTGCTATGTAAGACTTATTTATATTCGACACCTGGCTTGTCATAAATGATGCTTCACTATTTGTCATCACATGTATGGGAAAATGATCCTGGCATACATGTGATATTCACTTGGTTGTTCTTCGGAAAAACCGGGTGTGACACCATACTACGCCGGGGATACACCTAATTAATTGGCCAAGCTGCCCCATCTCAGCATGTGGTTGGCATGGTAAAGCCAAGTTACATGCTCCATGAACCAGTCCTTAGGATCCAGGCAAGTACGAAACACAAACCCGAGTCTCGTGCACCCAGCACCAACCAAAACATCCAACTTGCCTTGATCCCTACCTCTACATAACTCACAATATCTCATTCAAGAGTAAAGTAACCAAGTTGATGATTTCATATCCCACATATCCCATTCTAAGCATGGCTAGGCATAAGTAATATGAATGAATGACAAAATAGAACAAAATCCCATCCCAAGCTACAAGGAAAACAAGGTAATGCAATTCTAGGGAAACTTCCTACCATGGGTTTCATATTTCAATTGACAATGCAAATAATTCTATCTACACATCCTAGTATAGGATCAAAGTGGTCAAGGACACTTGCCTTCTTCCCGCTGCTCTTGGAATGGGTAGTCCTGATCCTGGAAAGGAAGAACTTGCTCTGGGGCAGGTTCTATTCATGCCAACAGACATAACAAAAGAAAACAACAATCCATAAGACATAGTTCACACTTTCACTTACAAACCACACATTCATTTATGAAAGTCATTCATATTTCTATGTGTTGTGGTTACTCTATGTGTGTTGATTTTTGGCTTACATGCACTTTTAAACATGTTCATATGTTTTCTAACTTTGGTATTCAGATTTATGTTTGCACACTATATATGAGTTTCCCATTTGAAAAAATTCTTTATATTCAATTGATACACATCTTAGCTACCAAGTATGCATGGAAGGCATTTTCCTACTGCAAATGGGTTTTCAGACCTTCTACCAAACCCTAAACTGAAATCTTTGGATTTGGAGACTTCATTTATCCTTTTATAGTTATGCATACCTACTTTCCTATATTTTAAGATTTATTTTCTATACCTAATTGTGAAGTTTATTATGAAAATAATAAGACATACCATCTAAACAGAATAGGTTCTGACCTAAAATATTAAATAATATATTTTTGAACTTCTTCTCTGATGTGAACTAATTTACATTTATTTTACAAAATTTTCAGAATTATTTTCTAACCTAAAAATGTGTCCCTATAACTAATAAATGTGAATAATCAATTAGACAGATTCATTTCAACTTAGAATTTATTTTTAACTCACTCCAAAGTTTTCCAAGTGCTAAGAGAGTTCAAATTTGAATTTACAATGTGTTTGTCCTATCTTTTGAATTTTAAATACTAATCACATATTCAAATTACTAGATTTAATATCATATAGGGTTAAAAAGGTAAACTCACCCCACTATAGGGTCTATTATATTATTTTATAAATTTCCAGGGGTCTAACTACACATAACAGAGGGTTATTGCTAATTTTTATTTGGTCCAGGGGGCTAAAACTGATTTTAATTGAATTTACATGAATTTCTGAAGTTCCAGGGGCTAGATCAGAAGTTTCTGGGGCTAGCTCGTATTTTCCGAGAACCCCAGGGGGTAGCGCGTAAGAATCCCGGCCTTTATAATGCGGGGCTGACGTGGACCGTCCGATTTAAAACAAACGGCTGAGATTATAACGTTGAACCGGTACGCGGGGATTTAAATTCTACCGTGCGATTTAAAAATAGACGGCGCACAAGCGGCCACGTCGCTCTGATCGAGCGCGGGCGGTGCTGCCCGGCGGCGCATGGCGGCGGGAGGCGGCGATCTCGCTGGAGAGTTTCGGATCTTCATCAATTCTTCCTAGAACTGTGATTTTATGGTATAGATCGGTAGAGGGGAGGTCGGGGATCTCACCTCGGGGGTTTTCTTGAGCTCGGAGGTCCTGGAAGGCGGTCGGCGATGAGGTCCAAGGTGAATTCACAGCGAGGCTCGTCGGCGCTGTGTTTTAGCCGCAAACCACCGAGTTTTCTGCACCTGCACGGTTCCCCGGAGTCGGTGGATCAAGACCAGTGAGTTAGATCAGAAATCCCGAGTGAAGATCGAGCAGAATTTGCCGGAGAAACCCGGGTTCTCACCGGAGAGAAAAACGGCGGATCGTGGGGGAAAAACGGGACGATGTCGGGGTTTTTATAGACGGGGGAGGGCGGCGTGTTAGTTTAGATCGAGTTGGAGTCCTCCGGAACCAGAATTCGGCTGGGAACGCGCGTTTTTCCGGGTTAGTTTCGATCGGGTGCAAGCACGGAGGAGTCCCGGGTTCGGATGAGCGGGAGGTCGGGGATGACAGGTGGGTCCCACCTGTCTGTGAGAGGTACAAGGGCGCGCGGCTGCGGGCTTGGCGCGGGGGTTGAGTGGGCCGGCTGGTGGGTTTCGGCCCACTGGCCAGGAAGGTTTTTTTCTTTTTATTTTTCTTTTTCATTTTTGTTTTGAGTTTAATTTGAATTCCAGTTTGAATTTGAATTTTTGCAACACATGCAATACGTCCAAAAATTTTTAAATTCCCCTCTTAACAGGATTTTGGGGTGTTACAGGAGAGGTCCTGGACAGCAAGGCAACGTGCCCAAGCAGAACCCACGGCCGAACGGAGGAGCCAATCAAGGGACCCGTGGACAGCAGAACTATGCTCGCGGCAACGTGAACCATGTCTCTGCTGAGGAGCGCAACAGGCTAAAGACGCCGTAATTGGTATGTTCCTTGCCAACTCCAACCCAGACACCATTCTATTTGATTCTGGAGCATCACATTCATTTATATCATCCAAGTATGTTACCAAGTATAATCTACCCATATCACACTTGAAATATACTATGTTGGTTAATTCTCCTGGTGGAGAGATGAGGACTAATATAGTATGTCTGAAAGTAAACCTTAAGATAAGGGGGTAGACTTCCTTGCCAACCTCACTATCTTGGTTTCCCAAGGGCTTGACATAATACTCAGAATGGATTGGCTAAGTAAGCACAATGGGGTAATCCAATGTTGTGACGCCCTCAATTGTGTGGAAAACCACGGAACCGAGAACTGATGCATATGTGTGCCCAGGATGTTCATCACACATATACATATGTTCCACAAACTGAATTCAGAATATACATTACCACGAATAATAGTGTTTATTACAAGTCTCATGAGTCTTGGACTCATGCTAACAGCGGAAGTCTTATCTAAGCAGCGGAAGTCTAAATCTAGCAGCGGAAGTCTTCTAACTAGTGCGGAAGCAATCTAAGCAGCAGCAGTGGCTCCATCTCTATTCCATCCCCACAGGCAAGGTTGAGGCCAGATTACACGCCTTAACTCTCCACTTGGTCTTCATAGTACTCTTCTCCTGTTTCTGATGATGAGGTAATAATGCAAGTTTGAGTACAATGATGTACTCAGCATGTGCAGGAAAATATGATATGTAGCTCACAACAAGGTAGGTATAAAAAGGCTCATTGCAGAAAGCAAAGTTATTTCTCAAACCACGATAAAACAGCAACTTAACTTTAAGTGAATGTAATCCCAACATGTATTAAAATACCAACATACCTCCATTATGTCTCATCACTTTCCATGTATCAACGAGACATTAATCTTTCTCAATTTTTCTCACGAATACCTCCTCGTATTTGCTACCATCTAACGAATACCATTTCGTATTCGCTACCATTTCATCTCTGTCTCACACCGAGACCAATCTCATTGCCATGACTCAACAGTCATGCAACCAAATCTTATCACCCGGACTCAACAGTCTAGGAAAACCAAACCATAACCAAAACTATAACAAGAAACCATAACCATTCCAAAAACTATCCCCACTAATCATGTGAGTTGTCCAGGCGCTCGTGACCGTATGCTCGGCTATCATGATAGTTTTAGACTCTGCAAGGTTTGCCCCACTTTACCCACAAGTTTGTGATTTCGTCACCCGTCGGTGACTGCAGAACCTCCATTATACCAGTACACAAACGTCGGTATTTGGCCAAGAGATCACAAAATAGACTTTACAAGGGGGTTACTAGATGTATGGACTCACAATGGTTTCACCAGCAGGCTAGAATCTCCAATTCTCCCACCCACGGGCCCCCTCTTGTGCCATGCAGTTCCCAGGGCAGTCCTCACTCGACTCCCATTCCCCGCGCCTTCTACGGTCCCTAACAATCTAGCAACTTACCTAATTACTCAGCTAAGCCGCACCCATACTTGGCATTGTGGTGGCACTGTTACCCTGGCATGGATGGCACGAACCGGTCCTTAGATCTACGGCAAGTAAAACCACCATCTCATTCTACCTCATTCACAAACCCAGGCTTGCCTAGGTCTCCCTCCGATCCATGTTCATTAACAAAATCAAGTTCTCATTATCATTACGAGTGCAGTTAGATAGACACATGTATCTCGCTTCCCATAATCCCATGGACTCAGCAAAGCATAAAAGTAAAACCATACCTGACTCATTTACTTCACTGGCGACAAGGGTGGTTTAACCAAAACTAGTAAACTCCTATGAAAGGGTTTCCCATCATGTTTGACTCAGCACACACACCTTTTCGCAAACAAAACAGTTTTCAAAACATAGGATCAATATGGTCAAGGGGCACTTGCCTTGTTCTTGCGGTTCCTGTTGCTCTGGGATCTCGAAACCTTATTGTTGCAGCTCGTCGTAGACAGCTCCCTGAGCTTGTCCTTCTATACGCGATCATGCACATACAAGATTCACAACAATCAATATCATGCACAAACTCTAATTAAGATGCGATGATGCATATGCATGTTAATCCTACGGTGCTGTTTTATTAGATCAGTTTGTACATGTTTTTGCATGTTTGCATGGCTTTTATGATGAACAGAGGTATAAAGATCAATTGTGGATGTGGCGATGATCTTGACTTTAGATCAAACAAATCAACACGTGATGTGTCCACGAAAAAGCTTTCGTTCAAAAGGAATCGAAGAACAGATGTAAAGAAAATGCGATGATGTCGTAAGGTGGTATTGGAGACCTACCTTACATTCTTCTTGGTCTCGGGGTCCTGGTCCTAGCAAGACAAATCGTCGGGGCTCTCTTCCGGCAATCTCTGGCGACTGAACTCCGCTCGAAGGGGTTTACTCAGCAAGTTTGGGGCTAGGGCTCTAAGTTGTCGGCTCAGGAGGTGGAAAAGAAGTACGTGGTTGCGGCCAAAGGTTTTCGGTTCTATTTATAAGAGGAAAATGGAGAGTCCTCCTCTTATCGGAATTCGAACAAGAGTCCTATTCAAATTATTTTTAGATCTTAACAACTTATCTTAGAAATATTCGGTGCGCTAACATTGTGGAACTCGTGTCGGTTTCCTCCCGTACCGGTATTCCCGTGCTTACAGAAGCAAAAACCACTTCAGAATTCGTTACCTCCGTGGTGGTGAGCTCCGAAAGCTGCACGTGTCCTGCGGAACCTGGGCCCCCACTTTCGCAGAGACCAGCTCCGGTTGTGCCGCGTGTCAGGCGGACGAGACCTCCCTCTCCTTCAGAGGTGAGCTCCACGTGCGCCATGCGTCTAGTGGGTCGGGACCTCCCTCTCTCCATATGCGAGCTCCGTGTGCGCCACGTGCTTAGTGGGTCGGGACCTCCCCTCTCAACAGAGGCGAGCTCCGTGAACGCCACGTGTCAGTTCCAGACCTCCCCTCTCTTCGAAGGTGGCTCCGGATGTGCCACGTGTCCTAACAGCGCCAAACTTCCATTCTCCTCAGAGACGAGCTCCGAGGTCGACACGCGTCCATCAGCGTCGGACCTCCCAGAGGTGAGGTCCCGAGGTGACACGTGTCCGGTAGTGTCGGACCTCCTGGAGGTCAGCTCCAGAGGTGACACGTGTTCAATAGGACCGGACCTCTCGGAGGTGTTCTCCAAGAGCGACACATGTCCCTCGCGGCTGGTCCTCTCTTTTCCGCGGTGACTAGCTCCGCAGCCGACTCGTGTCCTTCGGGACTGGCCTCACTCCTCTGCAGAGGCTAGCTCCGGGGACAACATGTGTCCCATGAAGTTGGACCTCTCCCCCTTTGCGGGAATGGGCCCCGAGCCTGCCACGTAGCCAGTTTAGCGGCGGACCTCTCCCTATTTGCGGAGATGAGCTCCGAACACGCCACATGGCCAGCGAGCCGTGGGAGTTGTCTTTGGCGCTCTCTGTAAACTGGAATTTGCTATTTTTGGCTATCTTTTTGATATTTTCTCTGTTTCAACTTATTTTAATAGTGTTTTTCTACATGAAACATGAATACATACGGAACTCGAAAATGAGTGTGTCACAAATCTACCCCCTTAAATTGAATCTCGCCCTATAGATTTGTTAGTAGAGAATAGATGAGGAAACTCTGCTTTCTGGGTTGTTGGTGGGGCTGACTCAAACTCGATACGAGTACCGTGTTCGTTTGTTAACTACACGCTTCTTGTAGCACATTGGATTACTACGTTGTGCTTACTTAGCCAGTCCATTCTGAGTATTATGTCAAGCCCTTGGGAATCCAAGAAAATGAGGTTGGTAAGGAAGTCTACCCCCTTAAATTAAGGTTTACTTTTGGACATACTATATTAGTCATCATCTCTCCACCGGGAGAATTAACCAACATAGTATATTTCAAGTGTGATATGGGTAGATTATGCTTGGCAACATACTTGGATGATATGAAGGAATGTGATGCTCCAGAATTAAATAAGATGGTGGCTGGGTTAGAGTTGGCAAGAACCATACCAATTATGGCGTCTTTAGCATGTTGCGCTTCCTTAGCAGAGACATGGTTCACGTTGCCGCGAGCATAGTTCTGCTGTCCACGATTTCCTTGATGTCCAGGACCTCTCCTCGGGCACTGGCTCGCAAAGTGTCCCGTCTCCCCGCATGCAAAACATGCCCTGTTGCCTACGGCAGCAGGTAGTTGAGGCGGGGGTTTTTAACAGGAGCACCCGTGTTGGGACGAGGCGCGGGAGGTAAAGGCATACGAGGTGCTTGTGCAACGGCTTGTTGCTTTGGTGGTTTGTTAGGGCGATATGCAGGAGCGGTTGATCCATACTGCGGTGCAGCTGGGTGCGTCCTACAGTCAACGTGGCAGCTACCAATCTGTGATCATTCTAAGTTTGTGTCCTACAGTCAACCGTGGTAGATTGGCACCAATTTGTGGATCGTACCAATCTGTGTTTCCTATTTAGGCGGGTAACCCACCGTCAACCGTGGCTCTGATACTAATCTGTGTCTGATACCAACTTGTGTTTTCTATCCAATCGTGTAACCTACCGTCAACCCGTGGTAGCTTGATACCAATCTGTGGTTTCTATCTAGGTGTATAAACTACCATCAACCGTGGCTCTGATACCAATCTGGGATTCTATCTAGGTGTGTAATCTACCTCAACCGTGGCTCTGATACCAATCTGTGACGCCCTCAATTATGTGGAAAACCACGGAACCGACAACTGATGCATCTGTGTGCCCAGGATGTTCATCACACATATACATATGTTCCACAAACTGAATTCAGAATATATATTACCACGAATAACAGGGTTTATTACAAGTCTCATGACTCTTGGACTCATGCTAACAGCAAAAGTATTATCTAAGCAGCGGAAGTCTAAATCTAGCAGTGGAAGTCTTCTAACTAGTGTGGAAGCAACCTAAGCAGCAGTGGCTCCATCTCTACTCCATCCAAGGTTGAGGACAGATTACACGCCTTAACGCTCCACTTGGTCTTCATAGTATTCTTCTCCTATTGCTGATGATGAATTAATAATGCATGTTTGAGTACAATGATGTACTCAGCAAGTGCGGGAAAATATGATATGTAGCTCACAACAAGGTAGGTATGAAAAGGCTCATTGCAGAAAGAAAAGCTATTTCTCAAACCACGACAAAACAGCAACTTAACTTTATGTGAATATAATCCCAACATGTATTAAAATACCAACATACCTCTATTATGTCTCATCACATTCCATGTCTCAACCAAGCATTAATCTTTCTCAACTTTGCTCAAGAATACATCCTCGTATTCGCTACCATCTCACGAATGCCATCTCGTATTCGCTACCATTTCATCTCTGTCTCACACTGACACCAATCTCGTTTCCATGACTCAACAGTCATGCAACTAAATCTTATCACTCGGACTTAACAGTCCCGAAAAACAAAACCATAACCAAAACCATAACCAAAAACAATAACCATTCCCACTAATCATGTGAGTTGTCCAGGCGCTCGTGACCGTAAGCTCGGCTATTATGATAGTTTTAGACTCTGCAGAGTTTGCATCACTTTACCCACAAGTTTGTGATTTCGTCACCCGTCGGCGACTGCAGAACCTCCATTATACCAATACACAACCGTCGGTGTATGGCCAAGATATCACAAAATAGCATTTACAAAGGGGTTACTAGATGTATGGACTCACTATGGTTTCACCGGCAGTCTAGAATCTTCAGTTCTCCCACCCACAGGCCCCCTCTTGTGGCATGCAGTTCCCAGGGCAGTCCTCACTCGACAACCATTCCCCGCGCCTTCCACAGTACATAACAATCTAGCAACTTACCTAATTACTCAGCTAAGCCGCACCCATAGTTGGCCTTGTGGTGGCACTGTTATCCTGGCATTGCTGGAATGAACCGGTCCTTAGATCTACGGCAAGTAAAACCACCATCTCATTCTACCTCATTCACAAACCTCGGCTTTCCTAGATCTCCCTCTGATCCATGTTCATTAACAACATCAAGTTCTCATTATCGTTACAAGTGCAGTTAGCTGGACACGTATATCTCGCTTCCCATAATCCCATGGACTCAGCAAAGCATAAAAGTAAAACCATACCCGACTCATTCACTTCTCTGGCGAAAAGGGTGGTTTAACCAAAACTAGTAAACTCCTATGAAAGGGTTTCCCATCATGTTTGACTCAGCACACACACCTTTTCGCAAACAAAACAGTTTTCCAAAACATAGGATCAATATGGTCAAGGGGCACTTGCCTTGTTGTTGCGGTTCCTGTTGCTCTGGGATCTCAAAACCTTGTTGTTGCAGCTCGTCGTAGACAGCTCCCTGAGCTTGTCCTTCTATACGCGATCACACACATACAAGATTCACAGCAATCAATATCATGTAAAACTCTAATCAAGATGTGATGATGCAGATGCATGTTAATCCTACGGTGCTGTTTTATTAGATCAGTTTGTACCTGTTTTTTCATGTTCGCATGGCTTTTATGATGAACAGAGTATAAAGATCAATTTTGGACGTGGTGATGATCTTGACTTTAGATCAAACCGATCAACACGTTATCTGTCCACAAAAAAGCTTTTGTTCGAAAGGAATCGAAGAACAGATGCAAAGAAAACACGATGATGTCGTAAGGTGGTATTGGATACCTACCTTACATTCTTCTTGGTCTCGGGGTCCTTCTCCTAGCAAGACAGATCGTCAGGGCTCTCTTCCGGTGATCTCTGGCGTTCTCTGGCGACTGAACTCCGGCGAAGGGGTTTACTCGGCGAGATTGGGGCTAGGGCCCTAAGTTGTTGGCTCAGGAGGTGGAAAAGAAGTACGTGGTTGCGGCCAAAGATTTTTGGTTCTATTTATAAGAGTAAAACGGAGAGTCCTCCTCTGATCGGAATTCAAACAAGAATCCTATTCAAAATTTTTTTAGATCTTAACAACTTATCTTAGATTGATTCAGTGCGGTAACATTGTGGAATTCGTGTCGGTTTCCTCCCGTACCGGTATTCCCATGCGTGCAGAAGCAAAAACCGCTTCAGAATTTGTTACCTCCGCGGTGGTGAGCTCCAGAAGCTCCACGTGTCCTGCAGAACCTGGGCTCCCTCTTCCGCAGAGACCAGCTCCGGTTGTGCCGCGTGTCAGGCGGACGAGACCTCCCTTTCCTTCAGAGGTGAGGTCCACGTGCGCCACGCGTCGGTGGGTCAGGACCTCCCTCTCTCTAGAGGCGAGCTCCGCGTGCGCCACGTGCCTGGTGGGTCGGGACCTCCCCTCTCAACAGAGGCGAGCTTCGTGAACGCCACATGTCAGTTCTGGACCTCCCCTCTCTTCGGAGGTGGCTCATGATGTGCCACGTGTCCTAACAGCGCCAAACTTCCTTTCTCCTCAGAGATGAGCTCCGAGGTCGACACGCGTCCATCAGTGTCGGACCTCCCGGAGGCGAGCTCCAGAGGTGACACGTGTCCGGTAGTGTCGGACCTCCCGGAGGTGAGCTCCAGAGGTGACACGTGTTCAATGCTCCGGATCCCTCGGAGGTGTGCTCCGAGAGCGACATGTGTCTAGCGGGGCTGGACCTCCCGGAGTGAGCTCCGAGAGCGACACGTGTCCTGCGTGGCTGGTCCTCTCTTTTCCACGGTGACTAGCTCTGCAGCCAACACGTGTCCTTCGGGACTGGCCTCGCTCCTCTGCAGAGGCTAGCTCCGGGGGCAACACGTATCCCACGGGGTCGGACCTCTCCCCCTTTGCGGGAATGAGCACTGAGCCTGCCACGTAGCCAGTTTAGCGGCGGACCTCTCCCCATTTGCGGAGATGAGCTCCGAACACGCCACGTGGCCAGCGAGCCACGGGAGTTATCTTTGGCGCTCTCTGTAAACTGGAATTTGCTCTTTTTGGCTATCTTTTTTATATTTTCTCTGTTTCAACTTATTTTAAAAGTGTTTTTCTACATGAAACATGAATAAATGCAGAACCCGAAAATGAGGGTGTCACAAATGTGCTGAAAGGAGCGTGCAGTTGACCAACGAGCATGGTACCCGTATCGAGTTTGAGTCAGCCCAACCAGCAACCGAGAAGGCAACGTTGAACCACATCGAAGAAGCAACCCTGGACAGCATCCCGGTGGTTCAAGAGTTTTCGGACGTATTTCCGGAAGAACTTCCTGGTATGCCACCTGACCGGGACATCGAGTTTTCCATTGACCTTGTACCCTGAACCGCACATATAGCAAAGAGACCATATAGGATCCCCATCAATGAACAACTGGAGCTCAAGAAGCAAGTCCAGGAGCAGCAAGAGAAGGGTTTCATACGTCCAAGCTCGTAACCATGGGGAGCCCCCGTGCTCTTCATAGACAAGAAGGATGGAACCCAAAGGATGTGCGTGGACTATAGGTCTCTCAATGAGGTGACGATCAAGAACAAGTACCCTCTGCCCCGTATAGAGGACCTGTTCGACTAATTGAAGGGAGCCCGAGTTTTCTCCAAAATTGATCTTCGGTCGGGATATTTCCAGCTGAAGATTAAGCCCTCTAATATACCCAAGACTGCCTTTCAAACATGGTATGGTTCGTATCAATATACCATGATGTCTTTTGGGTCAACGAATGCACCCGCATACTTCATGTACCTCATGAACAAGGTCTTCATGGAGTACTTGGATAAGTTCATCGTAGTTTTCATTGACGACATCATGGTGTATTCGAAAAGCGAGGAGGAGCATGAGGAACATTTGAGATTGACATTGCAAAAGTTGCGGGAGCATCAATTATATGCCAAGCTTAGGAAATGTCAATTTTGGCTAAAGGAGATATCGTTCCTAGGCCACATTATCTCCGAGGAAGGAGTATCGGTTGATCCTGGAAAAGTGGGAGATGTTCTGAAGTGGAACCAACCGCAAAACTTGAGGGATATTCGGAGTTTTCTTTGGATGGCTGGATACTACCGAAGGTTCATCGAGGACTTCTCTAAGATAGCAAAGCCTATGACGGAGTTGCTAACGAAGGAAAAACCCTTCCAATGGACACCAGCGTGCCATGAAAGCTTTGAGGAACTCATGAAAAGGCTAACCACAGCACCGGTTCTGGTATTGCCGGACTTAAGCAAGAGCTTTGAAATATATTGTGACGCATCTAGACAAGGGCTTGGATGTGTGCTCATGCAAGAAGGACAAGTGGTAGCCTATGCCTCACAACAATTAAAGAAGCACGAGCTCAATTACCCCACACATGACTTAGAACTCGCAGCCGTGGTGCATGCATTGAATATTTAGAGACATTATATCCTTGGTCATCGATGTGAGATCTACATGGATCATAAAAGCCTCAAGTACATATTCACCCAAACGGATTGAATTTAAGGCAACGTCGATGGTTGGAACTTATCAAGGATTATGATGTTGGAATCAACTATCACCCCGGACATGCCAATGTAGTAGCCGATGCATTGAGCCGGAATGGAGCATGTCACCAACTTACGGTTCGGGAGCAACCACCCAAGCTACGCAAGGAGTTCGAACGGTTACATCTCGGATTTCTTAAACGAGATGGAAGTAACGGAACTCCACTCATCATTGGAACAAGAGATAAAGGATGGCCAAGCTACTAATGAGGATATCAAGGAAAGGATCCGACAAGGAATAGAAAAGGACTTCAAGGAAGACGAGAAGCGTAAACTTTGGCTAGGAAAAAGGATTTGTGTGCCTAACGTGAAGCACATCCGCGACACGATATTAAAAGAGGCACACGACTCACTTTATTCCATACATCACGGAAGTACCAAGATGTACAAGGAACTGAAGACTTGTTATTGGTGGGATGGTATGAAGAGGGACATAGCCGAATATGTTGCCCTATGCGACACATGCCAATTGGTGAAGGCCGAACATCAAAGACCTGTGTCAAAGCCCAAGAAAAGGGACTTGCAAAATTTTCCATCACCTCACAACACCACAGCTTTTGTTGTGGATATCTTGTGAATACTTGTGGGGAGCAAGTAACCACCATCAAAGGGTGATTAGAAGGGAAAGCCCTAACTTTCAAAAAGTAGGATTTCTACACATGAACATGCAAGGATGAGCTCACCCTAGACCTTAAATAGTCTTGGGAAGGCTCAGGCCAAATTTCATGCAAACCCAACACTTTTTGAGGCACTTTTGGAGACAATTCAAAAAGGGGCCAATTTGAATGTAAATTAAAATTGCAGCAACTTTCATCACTTGAATTCAAAAGTTAGCTTCATATTTCAAACTCAGCACATTTTTCTGAGTTATTCCACCAATTTTCATCCCCATTGGACTTCACCTTGCCGGGAGCCAAATTTGCAATAATTCAAACTGAATTTGAATTTCAGTTCAAATGTGAAGCAAATTTAGCCAAACCAAATTCATATTTTGGAAACCAAATTCAAACTATGACTTGGTGCTTAAGTCTCACAATTAATTGTGAGTATCTGGGGATATTTTCAGCAAAAACAGAAAGGAAAAAATCAGAAAAAGAATTAGGGGGGAGGGACCCACTGGTCAGACACACAGAGACCGGACCGACTCAGCCCCTCGGTCGAACACCTCTGCGGTCGCCAGCACACGGGTGAGACCCCGCCCCAACGTGGTCGCCGCGCCACCTCCTGCTCAGGGGGCTGAGGACGCCGGGTACAAAACACTCAGTTGAACCGCTGGTCTGCGTGAATTTCCCCTCATCCTCTCTGTTCCACCAGCACATAACTGAAGTGACGCGCTCTGTGTTCGCCGGTGTCCAGGCGACACAGGCTCCCTCTTGCCCGACGATCGACACAAGAAACAACCGCCCTAAGGTGCTGGTCCTTCTAGTCCAAACCTTTAATCATTTCATGCACTGTCGTGGGAGAATTTTCCCCGGGAATGTTTCGGTGTTCTTAGGGCCGAGCCATCCCAAATCCAAAAATTCGCAGGTATTGGCTCATCACCAGATATACCGAGCTACGCGCGTGATCTACACCCTGCCACGACCATCCAGGATCAAAAAGTACAAAGAACCGTCGAGTATAGACTCTGGGTATCGAGTTTTTAAGTTCACAGCCGATATCGAGCCTAGGTCGACGGTGAGAATGTAGCTCCGGCCGTTTCCATGGCCAACCGAGCTCATATTCATGCTTAGCATGCCAAGCGGAGCTGTAGGAGCAAACCGTTAGGAAAATCAGGCCCTGAGTAGCTCGGGCGACATCGCCGGAGTAGGGAGAGCCGCTGTCACCGTCGCGGGCGTGGTTCTGGCCACCACCGAGCTTCGGTGAGAGCAACAGCGTGTTCCCCGAGCAAAGTTAGGCACAGGCGGCGAAACCCGTCGAAGGTCGTGCAGCGAAACGGCCGGCGGCGAGAGCTCCAGCGAAGCACCGCCACGGGAGTCGCCGGATGTCACGAGGTACACGAAGGGGGGGCAGGTCCACCGGTCAGCCTCTGTTCTCGCGCGGGGATCAACTTTGCGGCCGGATTCAGTGCGGCAGCACAGGTAAAACCCCGTGGGCTGCGGTGTCGCCGCGTTCTCAGTGGACCGGTTTAAGGAGTGGGCCCCACCCGCAGCGTTTAAACATTTTGGAGATTTTCCAGTTAGTTCAAACTTCAAATGCATAGAACTTTTGCTAGGAAGCTCCAAATTTTGCTGAACTCAGCTTTTTGAGTACTTTCCAGCAATACAAATTCAGCTCATGAAACTTAATAGTTTTCCATAAATAAATCACTAAATTTTAAAATGTTAGGAATTTTATCTGGAGGATTACTTTATGAAAAATTCTGAAATTTGGCTGGGAGGTTCACTGGAAAATCCTTGAGTCACAGTAAAAAGTTGAGACACATCCGAGTTCATTAAGTCCCCCTAATGGTGTGATTAAGTGAACTGCCCTGAGAAAATAGAAAAATGTACAGAAACATTTTTTCAGATTTTCTCAAATCTTGTTTAGGGCACAACTTCCTCTAGAATTCTTCAAATGACATGAAACCAATTCTATTAGGACCATCTCAGATTCTAGTTTCCATAAAGTAATGGTTGGAGCCATGAAAAACCCTGAAATTCCTTAGAGGCTCTAATATTGACCAAATAGGCTTTTATTTGTACAAAGCTCAAATGAACTTTGTTTCAAATGAAACTTGGTCAAGACTCTGGTTAGGACCCTACCAAGCCACCATAAAAATTTCAGAACCAAAGGAGAGGGTTAGCTAAAGTTATAGTAATTACTTATTCAAGTTCAAACATTGCATTTAAATTAACATGTAGCATATGGTTAACGTGTAGTCGCTGAAGGCGAGAAGACTCCGGAAGTGCTCGACTTCCTTCTTCCAGACGAAGCCCTAACCACTGACCAGCAGCAACAAGGCAAACCCCGGTTTGCATTAACCCCTTTGATAAAGTTTTGCTTTGTTTACATGTCTAGTGTGAAGTATGAATGTGCATTAGGTGTAGGATGGATGGAACCCCACCTGCATAACCAGAAGTTTCCTATAAGAGTGAGGGTAGTGTCTAAGACCTCGAGTAGACAGGCAATGCTTAATAATTCCTAGAACTTCAGTACAAGTCGAGTGGTTGGAATCTACTCGTGAGTTTAGGCTTGGGACACACGGGATTGGTTCGAGTGACGTGAGATCACTTTAGTAATGAAAATGAGACTAGGGAGGGGCTAGGGCGCAGCAAGAGGAAGTCTTGTGTGTGCAGCCCTGTCCATGTCGATTGAGGACCGATCCGTGTGCGGCCCACACTGATCAAGTTTGAACGTACCGAAGGCATATCAGATATATGGGCCCCGATAAACCGATGTATCCTAAACCTCCGGGCGTCGAGGCATAACGCACCGATTTATAGGTGTAGGCTGAGGGCAGCAAGGTCTAAATCTGCTAATGGGCATAGAGGGATGCTCCGTGTAGGGAACCTCCTGCTCGTTTTGGAGTGACCGGTTCGACATTTGGGCTGTTGGGTGAAAGGTTGTCCCGTACGGCATCGAGTGAGTGTTCTGTGCAGATCCACGGATGGGCGTACGTGATGTGCTCTTCGGGTATTCCTGCAGGTGTATATAGAGTCGATTCACCGTCCCTCATGGTGAAGAGTACCACTTGGCCACTGAGTCGTGACGTAGGCTAATATACGAAACGTGATGATTCAATTTTGCTGTCATGATATAATTGTATTGCTACTTGTGTGCCACCAAATATTGCTTACTAAATTTCAGATTCATGAACTGTTAACTTGTGGCGAATAGATGAACTAAGGATGAATTTGTAGGCGTGTCCGTTTGCTGAAATTTTACCATCCCATGTTCGTTGTACCCTACATGTAGAGTTTCATGCCTAGGTGAGTCGGTTAAGTCTTGTTGAGCCATCGTGCTCATGGTTGCTGCTTAAGTGTTTTTCAGGTGAGGAGCCACCCACGGACTCGGGTTACGAGTCCACCGGCGAGGGTTACCCTCCGTCGGGGACCACGGCTGAGTGGGAGCCGTACACGCCGTGCTAAGCTGAGGAGTGCAGCTAGTGTGGGTTGCCCTAGGGCTGGGAAACCGACTTTTGCTAGATAGGCGGGTGCGAGTTGTACAAATTTAACTTCTCTGTGTAATGTATACTTGAGTTTGTAACTGAACAGTGTACTACTTTGTACAGTTCAGTTTGTTTTCTATGTAATACAATGTACCCTTATGATGTGTGCTGTCAGGTGTCACATCGTGCGGCACCACTCTCTGCGATCCTGGATGAGCGGATTCCTGTCCGCCACAGCCTGGTATCAGAGTGGCATTGGGAATAGCACCTTAATTAAGGATTGTATTAAGGGAAAACTTAGGTTTACGGTGAGGATTCGGTAGTTTGCCCAAGTAAGGACTATATTAGCATAGTTACTTAAAAGTGGCAAGACTAACATATGTGTTATAATTCTGAATTTTAATCATGTAACGACGCACCTACGCTCAGGTAAAAATTGTAAGGAACGCCACCAAAAGCGGTTCAATTTCGGTTAGCTCCCGTGACGAGGAACGTGGTTCAGGGATTGGTCTCACAGCTTTGTGTGAGAGGTCAATATGAAACTCTTGGACTCTTCATGTTCCTGAGTTCATATGAAACGCTGATACCTAGCGTGCATTCGGCAAGTAAGTGGAGACCCCATCATGTGGTCAGTAACGCGAGAGTGTGTTCGTCTGGATATAGCTCGGGAGGACATACGTAGTGCTTGCCTATGGCGTGCCCTGCAGGGCAGTAGGTGGTATCCATTGGTTTGATAACATTTCCAACCGTGACGACCCTTTCATGGTCTAATCGGGTTCCCCGTCGTGTGGTGTTGATACACGATCACGTACCTTGAGACGTGGCTTAACTCAAGGACGGCCGTATGGCAATGATATGGGCAATTGTATTTACTTTCAAATATGGACCTGCCTGAAATAAAAATAACCTTTGAGTGCATCATTATTATGTGGTCTTCTGCAGGTACTAACCACGTATGTATCCCGTGTAGTATACGTGTGCGAGAGCCCGTTTAGTGCCACAATTGAGACGTATATGCCGGTATAATCCAGTTAGGATTTTATTTTTGTGAGGAACGTAGTACCGACATATCATAGGCATGTGCATGAATGATAATGATAACAAGGAATTAAAATCACTAAGTTTCAACATTTAGGACCCTGTTTGGGTAGAAAAATTTAATATTTGATCAGTGTAGTCAAAGGGATGGAAAAACAGGGTGCTCTGTTTTGAGCAGCAAGTTTTCTGAACTTTGAAAGAGCATAACTCACAGATAAATTAGACAATGGAGATGTGGGATATAGTTCTGGAAAGCTGTTTAAGCGCTCTACAACTTTGTTGTAGACTCCCAGAGCTGAATCACACCTTAAGGTGGATTAAATCCCAGCGGATTGTAAACTGTCCAGAACCCGGATAGATTTAAAACACTCTCTGCGCTGTTCTGTTTTTCATGCATAACTTCATGTAGAAAAATCTGAAATTATCATATGATACATCTTTGGAAAGGGTAGGAGATGTGTTACATCTTTGAAATTCAAAGTTTCTGTATTTTCAGCATGGAATTCAGTGAAACCAGGATTGAAAACAGCAACTTCCAAGGGAGGTGCTGTTAAAATTCTTCCAGAAATTCTGTTGAGTTTGAATTACCATAACTTTTAAACAAAAGCTGATCTGAGGGCAAATAAATACACGATGGAAAGATACTGAAGTTTAATTTAATATTGGTATGCAGATTGGGTCATGAAAATGCCCAGAACCAGATAAAAATCTGGGATACGTAGAACTGGTCATTCTGACAGAGGGATGACAGTTGAACTCATTTGAGAGGTTGTTGTACCCTAGGGGGTTTAAGTACCTCAAATGGGGTAGAACATACTCATGTGTGGTTATCTTCAACTAGTGAAAGATTTGAGTATATGTCTTGCTCAAGTTTCTTTTGCTAGAGACCATGTTTGTGTCGTATTGAAGATAAAAGGGTAGTATACGTGATGACAAAGCGATATTAACGTCTCGTAGTGACCAAACCTAGTTGAGATAAACTTCCAAAGAGGGAGTCCATCAAATTGGATTTAACTAGATTGTATTTTGTCTGTTAATGGTGTAGCTTGCACAAAGTTATTACATTATCTGTATACGAGATGTATCACATGTTCTACTGTCATTATGTTTACACCTATTTTATTAGACTGCATGAAGTTTGTTGCGGGACTGATGTTATTGTCATATGGTTGCAGATGGTTCGACATCGGACCACGCATGACATTGGTGGCTCTACCCAGCAGGGGGGGTGACGACTCCCAGCCACCTGCCTACGACAGCACCCCGCAGCAACAACCACCACCGCCGCCTCCGCTTACGCTAGCGGAGGTGATTGCGGCACTGGTGGGTGGTCGTGAGGAGCAGACCGACCTGCTCCGCACGATCGTGCAGAATACGTCCCAGGCGGGGGGAGGGGGGCATCAAGAGATGGGGCCTCGTGAGCCCTGTGATGTGACGTACTCGGATTTCATGAGTACGCACCCTCCGGTGTTCACAGAAGCCGCAGAACCACCGGAGGCCGACAACTGGCAGCGGACAATTGAGTCCAAGTTCGGGCTGCTCAAATGTACGGAGCGGCAGAAGACTCTGTTTGTGGCGCAGAAACTTCACGGTGCCGCTGCTGCGTGGTGGGCGAACTATGTCGCTCACGTCCGGCTGGCTATGCCGTGGAGTGGGAAGAATTCCGGGAGGCATTCCGCGCCTACCATATCCCTCCCGGGATAATGAAGCGGAAGTTCCAAGAGTTCTTGGAGCTGAAGCAGGACGGGAGGAGTGCCCATGTGTAACACCCCAAATTTTGATTCAAAACTCTAAACCATGTTCAGAGGGGAATTTAAAAATTTTTGGACGTGTTGCATGTTTTGCAAAAATTCAAATTCAAACTGGAATTCAAATTATACTCAAAACAGAAAAGAAATGGAAAAAGAAAAAGAGAAACGGGAAAAAAACCGGCCAGTGAGCCGAAACCCGCCAGCCAGCCTAGCTTCCCCGCGCCAGCCCGCCCCCGCGCGCCCGCGCTCTCTCACACAGACAGGAGGGACCCACATGTCATCCCTAACCCCGCGACCCCGGACTCTCTCTCGCGCGCGCGATCTTAACCGACTGGAAAATGCGTCCCTCAGCCGAATTCCGGTCCCAGAAGAATCAAACTCGATCACAACTGACCCACCGCCCTCCCCCGGCTATAAAAACCCCAGCCCCGATCGGTTTTTCCCACGCGATCGCCGATTTTCACTCCGGTGAGCACCGAGACTTCGCCGGTGAATTCTGGCCGATCTAAGCTCGGAAACTCTGATCTAACTCGCTGGTCTTGATCCACCGCCTCCGGGGAGCTTTGCAGGTGCAGAAAACTCGGAGAATTACGGTGTAAACACAGCGCCGACGAGCTTCGCCGTGGTTTTGCCTCGGACCTCACCGCTGATCACTTTCCAGGACCCCCGAGCTCAAGAAAACCCCCGAGGTGAGATCCCTTACCTCCCCTCTACCGATCTAGGCCATAAGATCACAGTTCTAGGCAGAATTCTCGAGGATCCGAAACATTCCGGCGAGATCGCCGCTTCCCGCCGCCGTGCGCCGCCGGCAGCGCCGCCCGCGCTCGATCGAAGCGACGTGGCCGCTTGTGTGCCATTTATTTTAAATTGCACGGTAGACTTTAAATCCCCGCGTACCGGTTCGATGTTATAATCTCAGCCGTCGGTTTAAAATCGGACGGTTCACGTCAGCCCCGCGTTATAAAGACTGGAATTCTTACGTGCTACCCCCTGGGGTTCTCTGGAATTGAGAGCTAGCCCCGGAAACTTCAGATCTAGCCCCTGGAACTCCAGAAAATCATGTAAATTCATTTAAAAATCAGTTTTAACCCCTGGACTTAATAGAAATTAGGAAAAACACCTATGATAAGTGTAGCTAGACCCCTGGAAATTATGAAAATAATATTATAGACCCTGTAATGGGGTGAATTCATTATTTTAGCCCTGTTTAGTATTTAATTTAGAAAATTGAATATGTAACTAGGGTTTAAAAATTAAAAAGGGGGACAAACATAATTGTCAAAATTAATTAAAAACTTTCTCAGTACTTAGAGAACTTTGGAGTGAGATAAAAATATATTTTTGGGCTGAAATAAATCTGTTTCATCTATTATTCACATTTATTAGTCTAGGGACACATTTTTGAGTAAAGAATAGCTATAGAAAAATAGGGAAAATAATTATGAAATAGTATACATCAGAAGCCAAGGTCAAAATATGTTATTAAATTATTTAGTACCAGAACCTATACTGTTTAGGTGATGTGTATTACCAATTTCATAATAAAATACACAATTATGCATAGGAATATAAATCTGAAAATATAGCAACTAGTAAATGATAAATGGAGTTTTTAAAATCCAAAGGGTTCAGTTTAGGGTTGGTAGAAATTATGAAGGCACATATGGGGAAGAAAAATACTTTTCATACACACTTGGTAGTAAAAAGGTGTAGTAGTTGAATATAAGAAATTTATTGGAAACCCATATAAATAGTATGTAGGTATAAATGTGGACACAAAAGTAGGAATCATATATACATGGTTAAAAGTGCATGCAAGCCACAACTTAACACACATAAAGTAACCACAACACATATAATGGTAAAGAACTTTTATAAATATGAATGTGTGGTTTGTATGAAGTAGAAGTGTGAACTATGTCTTATGATTGCTGTTTTTCTTTTGCTATGTGTGATGGTATGAAGTAGAACCTGTTCAAGAGCAAGTTAACCCTTTCCAAGATCAGGACTACCCATTTCAAGAGCAGCAAGAAGGAGGCAAGTGTCCTTGACCACTTTGATCCTATGCTAGGATGTGTAGATAGAATTATTTGCATTGTCAATTTAAATATGAAACCCATGATAGGAAAGTTTCCCTAGAATTGCATTACCTTGTTTCCTTGTAGCTTGGGTTGGGATTTATTTTGTCATGTCATTTATTTCCATGCATATGCTTAGCCATGCTTAGAATGGGATAATTGGGACATGAGATCATCAGTTTATATTACCATACTCTTGAATGAGACATTGTGAGTTATGTAGAGGTAGGGATCAAGGCAAGTTGGATGTTTTGGTTGTGTGCTGGGTGCACGAGACTTGGGTTTGTGTTTAGTACTTGCCTGGATCCTAAGGACCGGTTCATGGAGCATGTAACCCGGCTTTACAGTGCCAACCACATGCTGAGATGGGGCAGCTTGGCCAATTAATTAGGTGTATCCCCGGCGTAGTATGGGTGTGTTGGATGGTGCGGGGAATAGGTGTCAGCTGGACTACCATATGAACCGCAAGGCTCAAGAGGGGGCCACTGCAGCGGGGTTGGAGCCTCTTGTATGCTGTTAGGGGTGAAACCTCAGTGGGCCCACGCTCGTCGGGAATCCCTTTGTAAAGTCTTCGTAGTGATCTCCTGGCTACACACCTGGGAAGTGTGAATGTGGATCGTAGCCACTGGCATAATGGAGGTTCTTTTAGTCCACCCGGCAACGGGGGATGAAATCACTACTTGTGGGTACAGTGGTACAAACTCTGCAGAGTTAAAACTGTCTTGACAGCCGTGCTCACGGTTAAGAGCGGCCTGGACTTATTCATGATTAGAGGATTGATGGTTTTGGAAGTTAAGCGGGGAGCTTAACATTTGGAAATGATGATTATGGTTATTGGATTATGATGATGGGATGGGAGATTGGGACCATTTCACCTGTGTAGTAATGTAGGTGCTTAATAAGCTAAGGTGATAGGTATTAATTGCGTAGTGCTTTAACCATGAGTTCAACCTCTCCTTGTTCTAGCCATGCATGATATAATTTTCCCACACTTGCTGAGTACCATTGGTACTCAACCTTGCATATTTGTTGGTTTATATTGCTGATCAGGTCAAGATAATGAGGTGGTGTATAATGACCAAGATTTTGGACCCGAGGAAGGATTTTAGGTTCATGAAGACCCCCGGGCAACGCCTGTGATGGAGCCCTAAAGAATAATATTCCGCTGCTAGTTTATTTACTTGTGATGAAGCATTAGTGTCCATTGAGACATTTGCGATGTAAGACTTATTTATATTCGACACCTGGCTTGTAATAAATGATGCTTCACTATTTGTCATCACATGTATGAGAAAATGATCCTGGCATACATGTGATATTCACTTGGTTGTTTCTTCGGAAAAATCGGGTGTGACAGAGGTGGTATCAGAGCCAAGGTTGCCCGTAGGAACGTGGACCTAGGTAGAAATAGACGTATTTAATGGCCCTATTTTCTTAAAAACTATTTTCCAAGGTGTGGGTGGAAAAGTGTTAATAAAGGAGTCATTTTCTTCATCTTACCCCAACTTTCATTCAAAATAGGATTTTTGTTTGAGAATTTATCTAACCTAATTTTAAATTCTTTTGTTTTAGATGGTTCGCATGATTCGCACCGCTCGTAAATCCACAGGAGGGAGAGTTCCCATAGTAGCCCTTGCCGAAAGAGAGGAGAGTCGTCCAGTGACGTACCTTTCCTACGGATTGGCAGTAGGAGACTTGTTGCGCCGTCTTCGACGTATGCTCGAAGCCGCAGGCAATACGGGCAAGCTCATCATCCACTATAACTCCACCAGGACCATCCGTGAGAAGAGGGAAGAATGGAGTTCAGAGATGAGGATTATACACGAGAATCAGCTGCTGAAGATCCACCATTCTCCAGCTTGTCGAGCAACGCAAGTTGACACGGAAAAAGATGTCACCTGGGAGGCCATCACCTGCCAGAGTCACATCTATCGTCGCCACTTAGACAAAACTGAGTACATGTATGTCCTCCAACGTGAGAGTGGTACCACGGAGTACAAGTACCCACCGGTGCAGCAAGGGACTTCCCATGAGCACATGGACTTGTGCTTGGAGGATGCTGCTATGCTCAGCACTCGAATGCAGGAGTGTCAACAAGAGCTTCAGGATGTCCGAGACACCCTGAAGGAAACGGAGGCGTTGCTGCGAGCTTGCTTAAAGGCGAGAGAAAGAGGAGATGGGAATGAACTGTGTGTCACCGTGAATGATACATGGACTCCTGACTCCCCGGATCGCCGAGCAATCAGGCGTCGTCGCACTTCTCCACCAGCAGCCTCCCCACCCAAAGCAGAGTCAGAAGGTAGCCGAAATGAGGAGGAAGATCCCGAGGAGCCAGCTCAAGAGGACGAGTAGTGTAGAATCTTTCCCCTAGCTAGCAAGAGGTCGAGTAGTTGAGTTGTTGCGTAGTTAATGGTGTGATAATGCTTGGTGTGTGACGTGAGTTGTGGAAGCCATGAGCAATTGTCCACAGCCTCGTCTTCAGATTGTTTTGCTTTGGTGTGTGAACCCACAGGAAATAATAGTGCATTTATTTGGTGTGAGATATAAACTCTCGTAAAATTTTAACAAAGCCTCAACACCTCAAAGTACCAACAAATGAAAGTAGTAAGATGATACTAAATGGTATCAAATTAACATTTGTTGATTCTGCCAGATGGCCGGAAGAGGAAAAGGACGTGCTGCCAACCCCGCCAACAACAATGATGAGGCATGCAACCCTCATCTTTCTGGAGGCCAGGACAGGGGTGGTCGCCGTGAAGAAGTTGATCCTCTCCACCAAATGCTGGAGAATCAAAATCAGCTTATCCAGAACTTGACTCAAGTGGTGGCCAACTTGCATCAAGTTCCACCTCCACAAGCTGCACCACGCCAACCAAGGTTGAGTGAGTTTCTAGGAACTCAACCTCCAAAGTTTGCAAGTGCTGCTGAACCTCTGGAGGCAGATGATTGGCTGAAGACCATTGAAAGTAAGATGAGGATAATACAATGCCAAGGGTATGAGAGGGTGCTGTTTGCCTCTCATCAATTGCATGGACCTGCTGCTGATTGGTGGACCGCCTACGTGGCCGCCCATCATGACCCTGAGAACATCACTTGGGAAGAGTTCAAGCGTAGCTTCCGCAACCACTACATCCCAAGAGGTGAACTCAAAAACAAGAGAAAGGAGTTTTTGCAACTGCAGCAGGGAAACATGACGGTGAGGGAATACCTCACTAAATTTACTCAACTATCCCGTTATGCTCCACGAGACATAGAGACTGATGAGCAGAAACAAGATTGTTTCGTGGAAGGACTTACCGCAGAGATGCAGTGTGCAATGTCCTCCAATGAGTATGAAAGCTTCCAAAAGATGGTGGACCGAGCATTTGTGGTGGAAAGGAAGCTAAAGGCCCTAGAAAATGAGAATAAGAGGAAGGCGGGGTGGTCACATCAGGCCTCAGGGAGCAACACCCGCCCACGTATGATGCAGCAACCTACGGGGCAGACAAACCGTGCTGCGGTACCCTATTCAGCACCAAGAGGGTACAACCCAAACTACAGGCCTCCCGCAGCACCAGTGCAGCCGCAACGTCAGTTTGTGCAGCCGCCTCGCCCCGCATATCCACCTCGACCAGCAGTGCAAGGACCCCCAAACCAAACCCAAGACAACAAGGGCCAGGCATCTAAGATTGGGGTGCAATGTTTCAGCTGTGGTGAAGTGGGGCACTACGCCCATAAGTGCCCAAAGAAGAAGCCTGCGCCGCCACAACAGCAGAATGTAATGAGAGGACGGGTGAACCACGTCACTATGGAGGAAGCACAAGAGGCACCCGACGTGGTAATTGGTAAGTTTCCTGCCAATTTACACCTTGCAACTCTGCTGTTTGATTCTGGTGCTACCCACTCGTTCATTGCTCAAGGGTTTGTTAAGAAGCATGACCTAGCAACCACACAAATGAACCATATGCTAGCGGTAAACTCTCCAGGTGGAGAAATAAGGACAAGACAAGTGTGTCCCAAAGTGAACCTAGACATTAATGGGGTAGTATTTACGGCTAACCTCATAGTGATAGATTCACAAGGGATAGATATTATTTTGGGTATGGATTGGTTGACCAAACATAAAGGAATTATCCATTGTTCGACCAGAACGATGGAACTAACTCACCCCAGTGGCACCAGAGTAAAGTTCATAACAATACACGAGCCTAGGAGGGACATTAAATTAAATCAAGTGGAGGTGAAAGTTGAGGAAATCAGGACTATCAGGGAATATCCAGATGTTTTTTCGGAGGAATTGCCAGGTATGCCTCCCGACCGTGACGTGGAATTCGCAATTGAGCTAGTACCGGGAACAGCCCCGATATACAAGAGACCTTATCGAATGGACTCCAAGCAGCTAGAAGATCTCAAGGATCATTTGAGAGAATTGACGGAGAAGGGGTATATTCGCCCTAGTTCCTCACCATGGGGAGCTCCGGTGATATTTGTGCCCAAGAAAGACGGAACCCAAAGGTTATGCGTGGATTACCGTGCCTTGAATGAGGTAACCATCAAAAACAAGTACCCATTACCCCGCATTGAAGACTTGTTTGATCAGTTGAGGGGAGCTTGTGTGTTCTCGAAAATTGATCTCAGGTCGGGGTACCACCAACTCAAGATAAGGCAATCAGATATTCCCAAGACAGCTTTCGTATCTCGGTACGGACTGTATGAATACACTGTCATGCCTTTTGGGCTAACCAATGCCCCGGCATATTTCATGTACCTCATGAACAAGGTATTCATGGAATATCTGGACAAATTTCTGGTGGTTTTCATAGATGATATTCTCGTCTTCTCCAAAGATGAAGAAGAACATGAGAAACATCTAAGGTTGGTGTTACAGAGGCTGAGAGAACACCAACTATATGCCAAGTTGAGCAAGTGTGAGTTTTGGCTGAAGAGAATTCCCTTTTTAGGACATATAATCTCGGAGGGAGGAATCTCCGTAGATCCCACCAAAATCGAGGATATCCAGAAGTGGAAAACCCCTGAAAATGTCGGGGAAGTTCGAAGCTTTTTGGGATTGGCTGGATACTATCGACGGTTTATTGAGGGATTCTCCAAAATCTCGAGACCTCTCACCAAACTGTTGGAAAAGGGAATCACATTCACCTGGATGCCACAGTGCGATACGAGCTTTCAGGAGCTAAAGAAGAGATTGACAACAGCCCCAGTGTTGGTTATGCCAGATATGCAGAAGAATTTCACAGTGTACTGCGATGCCTCTGGAAATGGGTTGGGATGTGTTCTCATGCAAGAAGGACATGTCGTGGCATATGCATCCCGGCAGCTTCGGAAGCACGAGAAGAACTATCCTACACATGATCTAGAACTAGCTGCAGTGGTACACGCATTGAAAATTTGGCGGCACTATTTGATGGGGAAGAGGACAGAGATATATACGGATCATAAGAGTTTGAAGTACATATTCACACAACCAGATCTCAACCTCAGACAAAGAAGATGGTTAGAGCTAATCAATGACTTTGATGTGGGCATCAACTATCATCCCGGAAAAGCAAACGTCGTGGCCGATGCTTTGAGTCGGAAAGTGCAGGTCAATAAGTTGAGTTTGAAGGACATGCCTGCAGAATT
Organism: Neostapfia colusana; assembly: GCA_030760725.1. Classification (NCBI taxonomy): domain Eukaryota; kingdom Viridiplantae; phylum Streptophyta; class Magnoliopsida; order Poales; family Poaceae; genus Neostapfia; species Neostapfia colusana. Next base: position 91,551,513 of record JASWHV010000007.1, on the reverse strand, counting down.
GAAGGACGAGGTTATAAGGCTCAATCTATGTCTAGTAAATAGTGGTGAAGCCATAGCCATGGAAGTGGACTCCACACTCGAGCAAGACATACGCGAGGGCCAAAAGAATGATGAGAAGATACAAGAGATCAGACAGCTCATCAAGGAAAATAAAGCTCCTGGTTTTAGAGAGGATGAACAGGGAACGGTGTGGCACGGGAAAAGGATCTGTATGCCAGAAGTAAAGGAGATCCGTGAATTAATTTTGAAGGAGGCTCACGATTCTGACTATTCCATTCATCCTGGGAGTACGAAGATGTACCAGGACCTCAAGAGCAGGTATTGGTGGTATGGCATGAAGCGAGATGTCGCGGAACATGTTGCCCTATGTGACACATGTCAGTTGGTGAAAGCAGAACATCAACGACCCGCGGGATTGCTGCAACCACTCAAAGTGCCTGAATGGAAGTGGGAAGAAATCAGCATGGATTTTGTCGTGGGATTGCCTAGGACCCAATCCGGGTATGATTCAATATGGGTCATTATTGATCGGCTAACCAAGGTAGCTCATTTCATTCCTGTGAAAGAAAGCTACAGCGGATCCAAATTGGCAGAATTGTACATATCAAGGATCGTGTGTTACCATGGAGTGCCAAAGAAGATAGTGTCGGACCGAGGGACACAGTTCACCTCGAGGTTTTGGCAAAAGTTGCATGAAACCATGGGAACCCATCTGAATTTCAGCTCTGCCTATCATCCCCAAACTGACTGGCAGACGGAGAGAACCAATCAGATCCTTGAAGATATGTTAAGGGCATGTGCACTCAAAAACAATAGGAGTTGGGACAAGAACTTAACGTATGCGGAATTTTCCTATAACAACAGCTATCAAGCTAGTATGAAGATGTCACCGTTTGAAGCTTCGTATGGAAGAAAGTGCAGAACTCCTCTATTCTGGAACCAAACAGGAGAAAGTAAAGTGTTTGGTCCAGAAGTGCTACAAGAAGCCGAAGCGAAGGTGAGGGAGATTCGCAACAACTTGAGGATAGCACAAACACGCCAGAAGAGTTATGCCGATGTACGAAGAAGAGAGCTCGTTTTCAACGTGGGAGACTATGTTTATCTCAAGGTGTCCCCTATCAGAGGACTTCGTCGGTTCAAGGTGAAAGGGAAGTTGTCACCTCGATACATCAGACCCTTTCAAGTTTTGGAAAGAAAAGGTGAAGTGGCGTACCAACTAGAGTTACCGGTTCATCTATCGGACGTGCACGATGTATTTCATGTGTCACAACTCAAGAAATGTCTGAGGACGCCTGAGGAGGTGTTACCCATGAATGCAGTGGATGTAGCTGAAGATTTGTCTTATGCCGAGCAACCATACAAGATTTTGGAGACAATGGAACGCCTCACCAGAAACAAGAGAATCCGGATGTGCATGGTGCAGTGGAAGCATCACTCAGAAGAGGAAGCTACCTGGGAATGGGAAGATGAGCTCAAGGCACAATTTCCGGAATTGTTTTCTTAGAAACACCAATCTCGGGGACGAGATTTCTTTTAAGGGGGGTAGAGCTGTAACACCCCAAATTTTGATTCAAAACTCTAAACCATGTTCAGAGGGGAATTTAAAAATTTTTGGACATGTTGCATGTTTTGCAAAAATTCAAATTCAAACTGGAATTCAAATTATACTCAAAACAGAAAAGAAATGGAAAAAGAAAAAGAGAAACGGGAAAAAAACCGGCCAGTGGGCCGAAACCCGCCAGCCGGCCCAGCTTCCTCGCGCCAGCCCGCCCCCGCGCGCCCGCGCTCTCTCACACAGACAGGAGGGACCCACATGTCATCCTTAACCCCGCGACCCCGGACTCTCTCTCGCGCGCGCGATCTTAACCTACTGGAAAACGCGTCCCTCAGCCGAATTCCGGTCCCAGAAGAATCAAACTCGATCACAACTGACCCACCGCCCTCCCCCGGCTATAAAGACCCCAGCCCCGATCGGTTTTTCCCACGCGATCGCCGATTTTCACTCCGGTGAGCACCGAGACTTCGCCGGTGAATTCTGGCCGATCTAAGCTCGGAAACTCTGATCTAACTCGCTGGTCTTGATCCACCGCCTCCGGGGAGCTTTGCAGGTGCAGAAAACTCGGAGAATTACGGTGTAAATACAGCGCCGACGAGCTTCGCCGTGGTTTTGCCTCGGACCTCGCCGCCGATCACTTTCCAGGACCCCCGAGCTCAAGAAAACCCCCGAGGTGAGATCCCTGACCTCCCCTCTACCGATCTAGGCCATAAGATCACAGTTCTAGGCAGAATTCTCAAGGATCCGAAACATTCCGGCGAGATCGCCGCTTCCCGCCGCCGTGCGCCGCCGGCAGCGCCGCCCGCGCTCGATCGAAGCGACGTGGCCGCTTGTGCGCCGTTTATTTTAAATCGCACGGTAGACTTTAAATCCCCGCGTACCGGTTCGATGTTATAATCTCAGCCGTCGGTTTAAAATCGGACGGTTCACGTCAGCCCCGCGTTATAAAGACTGGAATTCTTACGTGCTACCCCCTGGGGTTCTCTGGAATTGAGAGCTAGCCCCGGAAACTTCAGATCTAGCCCCTGGAACTCTAGAAAATCATGTAAATTCATTTAAAAATCAGTTTTAACCCCTGGCCTTAATAGAAATTAGGAAAAACACCTCTGATAAGTGTAGCTAGACCCCTGGAAATTATGAAAATAATATTATAGACCCTGTAATGGGGTGAATTCATTATTTTAGCCCTGTTTAGTATTTAATTTAGAAAATTGAATATGTAACTAGGGTTTAAAAATTAAAAAGGGGGACAAACATAATTGTCAAAATTAATTAAAAACTTTCTCAGTACTTAGAGAACTTTGGAGTGAGATAAAAATATATTTTTGGGCTGAAATAAATCTGTTTCATCTATTATTCACATTTATTAGTCTAGGGACACATTTTTGAGTAAAGAATAGCTATAGAAAAATAGGGAAAATAATTATGAAATAGTATACATCGGAAGCCAAGGTCAAAATATGTTATTAAATTATTTAGTACCAGAACCTATACTGTTTAGGTGATGTGTATTACCAATTTCATAATAAAATACACAATTATGCATAGGAATATAAATCTGAAAATATAGCAACTAGTAAATGATAAATGGAGTTTTTAAAATCCAAAGGGTTCAGTTTAGGGTTGGTAGAAATTATGAAGGCACATATGGGGAAGAAAAATACTTTTCATACACACTTGGTAGTAAAAAGGTGTAGTAGTTGAATATAAGAAATTTATTGGAAACCCATATAAATAGTATGTAGGTATAAATGTGGACACAAAAGTAGGAATCATATATACATGGTTAAAAGTGCATGCAAGCCACAACTTAACACACATAAAGTAACCACAACACATATAATGGTAAAGAACTTTTATAAATATGAATGTGTGGTTTGTATGAAGTAGAAGTGTGAACTATGTCTTATGATTGCTGTTTTTCTTTTGCTATGTGTGATGGTATGAAGTAGAACCTGTTCAAGAGCAAGTTAACCCTTTCCAAGATCAGGACTACCCATTTCAAGAGCAGCAAGAAGGAGGCAAGTGTCCTTGACCACTTTGATCCTATGCTAGGATGTGTAGATAGAATTATTTGCATTGTCAATTTAAATATGAAACCCATGATAGGAAAGTTTCCCTAGAATTGCATTACCTTGTTTCCTTGTAGCTTGGGTTGGGATTTATTTTGTCATGTCATTTATTTCCATGCATATGCTTAGCCATGCTTAGAGTGGGATAATTGGGACATGAGATCATCAGTTTATATTACCATACTCTTGAATGAGACATTGTGAGTTATGTAGAGGTAGGTATCAAGGCAAGTTGGATGTTTTGGTTGTGTGCTGGGTGCACGATGTAATGGCTCTCTAGGATCATAGACTGTCCCCACATATCACCACTCGTCTTTTCTGCGCACTTTGTCCTCACTCGCGCGCACCCGGGAAAACTTCCCGGTCGGTCACCCATCCCCAAATTCCCCCGGGCCAAGCACGCTTAACCCCGGAGTTCTTTGCAGGTGGGCTTCCGGAAAAGAAGGTATACCTTGGTGGTATGAGTACTCTATCAATCCTATTAAGCCGGGAGTCAGGATATCACACAATCCACCCCCCTTAGAAGACCGACGTCCTCGTCGGTCAACGCCAAGACAGGAACGTCCCCTCTTAGCCACGTCCGTACGTTCAGTGCTGGCATACGCATACCGTACGTCCGGTTAGCAGCATACGTACCATACCGTGTCCCACACAGAGGACCCACGCGTCATGCATACGTACCCACGTCCCCGACCCGTACGCTACCGTATCCTTCTCACTGACCCGTACGCACCCGTGAAACTGCGAGGGTCGGCTCTGATACCATTTTGTAATGGCTCTCTAGGATCATAGACTGTCCCCACATACCACCACTCGTCTTTTCTGCGCACTTTGTCCTCACTCGCGCGCACCCGGGAAAACTTCCCGGTCGGTCACCCATCCCCAAATTCCCCCGGGCCAAGCACGCTTAACCCCGGAGTTCTTTGCAGGTGGGCTTCCGGAAAAGAAGGTATACCTTGGTGGTATGAGTACTCTATCAATCCTATTAAGCCGGGAGTCAGGATATCACACAATAACCGCGGACCGGAATCCGCTCATCCAGGATCGCAGAGGGTGGTGCCGTGCGATGCGACACCCGACAGCACACGTCATAAGAACACAGTATATATTACATGGGAAAGACAGCTGAAACTGTACAAACAAGTACAAACTTCAGTTACAATTATTGTTCTATTACACAGCGGAAGACTACACTATACAACTCACGCCTGCCTATTTAGCAAAAGTCGATTGCCCAGCCCTAGGGCAACCCACACTAGCTGCACGCCTCAGCTCAGCGCGGCGTGTACGGCTCCCACTCAGCCGTGGTCCCCGACGGAGGGTAACCCTCGCCGGTGGACTCGTACTCCGAGTCCATGGGTGGCTCCTCACCTGAAAAACACTTATGCAGCAACCGTGAGCACGAAGGCTCAGCAAGGCTTAACCGACTCACCTAAGCATGAAACTCTACATGAGGTGTACAATGGACATAGGTTGGTAGCATTTCAGCAAAACGACACGCCTACAAGTTCATCCTTAGTTCATCTTTTAGCAATAAGTTAACTGTTCATGAAATCTGAAATTTAGTAAGCAGTATTTGGTGGCACACATGTAGCAATACAATTATATCAATCAGCATCATTGAATCAACATATTTCATCCATTAGTCTACGTTACGACGCAGTGAACAAGCAGTACTCGTCACCGCGAGGGACGGCGAATCGACTCGATATACACCTGCAGGGAAAACCCAAAGAGCACGTCACGTACGCCCACCCGTGGAGCTGCACAGCACGCTCACTCGATGTCGTACGGGACAACCTTTCACCCAACAGCCCAAACGTCGAACCGGTCGCACCGAAACGAGCAGGAGGTTCCCCACACGGAGCATCTCTCTATGCCCGTTGGCAGATTTCCACCTTGCTGCCCTCAACCTACACCTATAAATCGGTGTGCTATGCCTCGACGCCCGGAGGTTTAGGCTACATCGGTTTATCGGGGCCCATATATCCGATATGCCTTCGGTACGTTCAATACTTGTTCAGCAGGGCCGCACACGGATCGGTCCTCAATCGACACGGGCAGGGCTGCGCACACAAGACTCTCTCTTGCTGCGCCCTAGCCCCTGCCTAGTCTCATTTTCATTACTAAAGTGATCTCACATCACTCAACCGAACCCGTGTGTCCCAATGCCTATCTCGCGAGTAGATTCCAACTACTCGACTTGTACCGAAGTCCTATGACTCATTAAGCATAGCCTGTCTACTCGAGGTCCTTGACACTACCCTCACTCTTTTAGGAAACTTTGGTTATGCAAGTGAGGTTTCATTCATCCTATACCTAATGCACATACATACTTCATATGACACATGTAAACAAAGTAAAACTCTTGAAAAGGGTTAATGCAAACCGGGGCTTGCCTTGTTGCTGCTGGTCAGGAGTTAGTTCTTCGTCCGGAAGGAGGAAGTCCAGCACTTCCGGAGTCTCTTCTTCAACGGCTACACGTTAATGAAATACTATATGTTAATTTAGATGCAAATGTGAGTTTTAGAGTAAAACTTCTACTATTGGTTCTAATAATCAGCCTCTAACACCTGGAACTTTGTTTAAGAATTTAAATATGAACTGGTGTTGGTGGTTTGGCTTGGACTTAATCACATGGTTAAATGCTAAGTGGTTTTCCCCCTTTTCCATCTTAATACCTTAAGTGGGTAAACAGGACAGGGGTGATCTAGAGCTCCAATGGAGCTGAGAATTTTTGTGTGAGTTCCTTGTCACAAGAAAACTCTCTGGACCAAACATTAGCACTTTTCATGGAGTGGTTTGCCCAGAATAATTCTCTTGGCAAATCAGCAAGGAAGAATTAATTCTGAGGTAATACCCCTGTTCATGCTCAACTTAATGAACTACAATTTCTATTCTAGCTCATAGAGTTTGCATGAATTTTCCTAGCATTTTTGGAGTCAAGGTTTGCCCAGAATTGAATTTCCAAGTTTTGGAAATTCTCTGAAAATGTTTCTGCATTCAAATGAACACAGCACCTTCAAATTTGAATTGCTCTGACCATATCAACTCCAAATGGTCTGAAACTTTTACAGGGGTTTACTAATGTCCTAAAGAACATCCTGGCAAAATTTGGGGATTTTTGGATGGACCAAACTCCCTCTAAAATTCTTTTGCTGAAAAGCTTTAAAGAATTTTCCAGAATTAATTAATGGGTTTCATACAAATTGGGTTGTATCTCTGGACAGAGCTAGGCAAGATGAATCCAACCCAATTTGAATCACTAAATTTGGAGCTTCCTAGCAAAAGTTATGGGGTTCTAAAGTTTGCACTAAAACTGGAAATTCCAGAAATGTTTAAATCCTGCGGGTGGGTCCACGTACACGTGTCGACCGCTGGATCCGAGCCACACGGGGCCACAGACTCCTTCCCGCGCGGCCGCACTGGATCCCGGACCACAGAGAATCCCACCCCTTTATTTCCAGCCGCTGACGCGTGGGGCCTACCCCTTCGTCCTCCTCCGGCCACCCGCGCGACCCCGCCGCCAAGCTCGCCGGAGCTCTCGCCGGAGACGGGTTCCGGTCCTCGGAGCTTGCTGAATCTCGCCGCCAGTGCCTATCTCGGCCTGAGGAACACGGTGGTGCCCTCCCCAGAACTTGACAACCACCGGAACAGTGCTCCCAACGGCAACAGCGGCCGGGAGCTCACCGGCGACGTCTAACTCGGCATCCCACGCACCTTTTTCGATGCGGTTTGCTCGGGGAGCTCCGCTGACACCTGCTGGTCACGGACATGGACACCGATCCTCGTGAAAACGGCGGTAACTATGACCTCACCGGCGACCTAGGCCGGATATCGGCTGTGCTTCAGAAAACTTCAAAGAACCGTCAACCTAGCCCACGGTTTTTACTGGTTTTTGATCCTAGGTGGTCGTGGCCGTGTATAGAGCGTGTGCATGACTCGGTTTGCCCAGTGATGAGCTAACCCCCACGAATTTTGGGATTTTGTGGGAGCTCGGTCTCAAGACACCCGAAGCTTTCCCGGCGAAATACTCCCTCGACAGCCCATGAAATGAAGAACGGTAGGGACTAGAAGAGTCAGCACCTTAAGGCGGTCCTTTCTTGTATGGCTCGTCGGGCACGAGCGCGCCTGTGCTGGCCGGACGCCGGCGATCAGAAAGGGCGGCGTTTCTGTGCTCGCGCGGAAACGAGGAAGGAACTCGGTAGGGGGGGGTTCTCGTTTGGAAAGCAGGAGGAAGGCGGCGTGGGCTGTGCGCTGGCCTTTAAGCCGCGGTTTGGCACTGTGAGGTGGCCGATCGCTGCCTCGGTGGCTCGCCGCCGTTCACTGTCTTGCGCGCGAAGTCGGGGTCGGCTGCAGCAACCGACTGCCCCTCCAGTGTGCCACTGACCTGTGGGCCTCCCCCTTTCTCCTTTTCCCCTAATATTTCTTTTCTGTTTTTGTTAATTATCCCACCAGCTACTCACAATTTAATGTGAGACTTAGCTCCCAAGTCTTTGTTTGAATTTGAATTCTCAAATTCAAACTTTGTTTGGTCAAGTTTGCTTCATATTCAAACTGAAATTCAAATTCAGTTTTGAATTCTAGCAAATTTAACTCTTGACAAGATGAGCTCCAATGGGGCTGGAAATTGGTGGGTTTACTCAGAAAAATGTGCTGAGTGTAGATATGGAGCTAACTTTTGAATTTGGATGATGAAAGTTGCTGCAATTTGAATTTACACTCAAATTGGCCTCTTTTTGAAATAACTCAAAAGTGCCTCAAAAAGTGTTGAATTTGCATGAGCTTTGGACTGAACCTTCCCAAGACTTTTTAAATTCTAGGGGTGAGCTCAACCTCTCATGTTTAAGTGTAGAAACCATACATTGTGAAAGTGAAGGCTTTCCCTTCTAATCACTCCTTTGATAGAGGCCACTTGCTCTTCACAATATGTCACAATCTACACACAACAAAACTGTTGTGTTGTGAGGTGCATAAAAGTTTTTGCAAGTCCCTTTTCTTGGGCTTTTACATCCCTCCCCCCTTAAAAGAATCTCGTCCCGAGATTATAAAAGAAGAGATAGCAATGTAATAGGGACTTACCCGTGTTGAGAAGTCATGAACTCCGGGTAATTTGAGCGAAGGAACTCCTCGCTCTCCCACGTCGCTTCTTCGGCGGTGTGGTTGCTCCAGAGTATTTTGTAGAACCACAACGTTTTGCTGCGTGTGGTTCTGGCTTTCTCATCAAGAATTCCCACCGGATATTCATTATATGTTAGATCCGGCTTCAGCTCGCCGATGTCTTCTGTAGGAACAGCAGTTGTATGCTTCAAGCATTTCCGCAGTTGCGAAACATGGAAAATATCATGGACACTAGTCAGAGATGCCGGTAGCTCCAATCGGTACGCTGCTGGTCCACACTTCTCGGTGATAGCGTAGGGTCCAATGAAACGGGGAGCGAGCTTCCCCTTCACACCGAATCGGTGCACGCCCTTCATTGGAGACACGCGGAGGTACACGTGTTCCCCAACGTCAAAGTGCAACGGTCTACGCCTCTTATCAGCGTAGCTCTTTTGTCGGGATTGAGCGGCCTTCAAATTGGCTTGAATTGTCCGAACGCGCTCTTCGGCGTGGTTCACCACATCAACTCCGAATGTGACCCTTTCACCGGACTCGCACCAATTTAATGGGGTGCGGCATTTACGACCGTAGAGAGCTTCATAGGGTGCCATTTTGATACTCGCCTGATAACCGTTGTTGTACGAGAATTCCGCCAATGGTAGGTGATCATCCCAATTCCTACCATGGTGGATGGCACATGCTCTCAACATGTCTTCCAGGACTTGATTCACCCTTTCTGTCTGACCATCGGTCTGAGGGTGATAGGCGGAGCTCCTGATCAACTTAGTACCCAATGCAGCGTGTAGCTGCTCCCAAAAGCGAGATACAAATAATGCACCTCGATCTGAGACAATGGTCTGGGGTACCCCGTATAGGCATAGAATCTTTGCTATGTATAGCTCCGCATATTTGCCGGCATTGTAACGTGTATTCACCGGAATGAAGTGAGCCGTCTTGGTTAACCGATCAACGATTACCCATATGGAATCATGCTTGTTGGCTGTTAGGGGTAATCCCACAATGAAATCCATGCTCACATCTTCCCATTTCCATGCCGGGATCTTCAGGGGTTGCAGCAGCCCTGATTTCTTCATGTGATCAGCTTTCACTCGTCTACACGTATCGCACTCGGATACGTACTTAGCTACCTCCCGCTTCATCCGTGTCCACCAAAATTTCTTTTTCAAATCTTGGTACATTTTGTTGCTGCCCGGATGAATGGAGTATTTAGACAAGTGAGCTTCATCGAGGATCTTTTTCCTCAACTTCATATCTCGGGGTACGACTATGCGGTCATTGAACCACAGCGTCCCCTCATCATCTTTCCGGAAACATTTAATCTCTCCATTGTCTATCCGTCTCCGGAGATGTGCCATGCCTTTATCCGTTTTCTGAGCTGCAATGATGTCCTCCCTAATAGTAGGGATGAGGGCAAGGTTGTACAGCGATCCATAAGGAACCAAGTATAAACTTGGCTCTTCCCCCTCCACCGGTGTAATGGTGAGGTGATGTACATGTGATTTCCGACTCAGCGCGTCGGCAACCCCATTCGCCTTGCCGGGGTGGTAATGGATCTCAATCTCATAATCTTTGATCAGTTCTAACCACCTCCTCTGCCTCATGTTCAGCTCCTTCTGGGTGAAAATGTATTTCAAGCTCTTGTGGTCGGTGTAGAGATGCACCAAGTTCCCCAGGAGATAGTGCCTCCACATTTTCAGCGCCAACACCACGGCAGCAAGTTCAAGATCGTGAGTCGGGTAGTGCTGCTCATGGTTCCGAAGTTGGCGTGAGCCATAAGCGACCACACGTCCTTCCTGCATCAACACGCAGCCAAGCCCAATACCGGACGCGTCACAATACACGTCGAAGGGCTTTGTTGTATCCGGCTGAGCTAATACCGGGGCTGTTGTGAGATGCTTCACCAGTGTTCGGAACGCTCCTTCACACGCCGTGTTCCAAACATATTTTGTCCCTTTCTTCAGCAACTCTGTCATCGGTTTAGCGAGCTTGGAGAAACTTGGAATGAATCTCCGGTAGTATCCCGCTAACCCGAGGAAGCTTCTGACTTCATGGACTGAAGTGGGAGCTTTCCATTTCAGCACTTGCTCTATTTTACTTGGGTCAACCGCAATGCCTTCAGCTGAGATAATATGTCCCAAGAATGGCACTTGGCTGATCCAAAATTCGCATTTGCTGAACTTGGCGTAGAGCTTGTGGTCTCGCAATCGTTGAAGAACGATCCGTAAGTGTTCGGCATGTTCAGCTTCGGTCTTGGAGTAAACCAAGATGTCGTCGATGAACACTACCACGAACTTGTCCAGCTCCGGCATGAACACCGAGTTCATGAGATACATGAAATGGGCTGGAGCATTTGTGAGACCAAAGGACATGACGAGATATTCGTATAAGCCGTATCTCGTCGAGAACGCCGTCTTCGGGATATCCTCCGCCCGGATCTTGATTTGGTGATATCCAGAGCGAAGGTCCATCTTTGAGAATACACTTGCCCCCACAAGTTGATCAAACAAGATGTCAATACGGGGCAGTGGGTACTTATTCTTGATGGTGACGGCGTTGAGCGGCCGGTAATCCACACACAGCCTCAGGGTCTCATCCTTTTTCTTCACGAATAGCGCCGAGCATCCCCAAGGCGAGGAACTCGGCCTAATGAAACCCTTGCTCAACAGATCATTGAGCTGTTCTTTCAGTTCCGCCAGCTCATTTGGAGCCATCTTGTATGGTCTCCGTGATATGGGCGTAGTCCCGGGTGCAAGTTCAATCTTGAACTCGACATCCCGCTCAGGTGGCATGCCCGGAAGATCATCCGGGAACACATCGGGATACTCCCGGACTACGGGGATGTCTTCTAACTTGAGAACTTCAGCATTATTAATTGCTAAAACTTCCCGGACTGGCGTGTCTAACACCATGGAATGCGGACGGTGAAATGGAGAATTTAAGTGAACCGTCCGTGTCCGAGTCTCTAGGACAGCGCCATGGTATTGCAGCCATGACATCCCTAAGATTGCATCAATCTTTTGTCCCATAAGGATTATCAAGGTGGTGGGATATAGTTTCCCACCTAAGCACAAAGGTGCCTTTGGAATCATCATATTAGCTGAAATCTTCCCTCCCGGTGAGCAGATCATATAAGTGCAGTCGGTTGGGAAGACTTGCAATTGATGTTTAGCCACATAGGATGCACTTATAAAGCTGTGGGTTTCACCCGAATCAAATAATATGACTATGGCTTGATGGTTGAGAGTAAACGTACCCGCCAGCACGTTGTCTCCCTCTGGGGCGTCCTCATTGTCGAGGTTGCGGACGCCTCCAGTCCGCTGACTAACCTTCTTCACCGGAGGTCGGCCTCGAGCACCGCCCTGGAGTTGGGCTTGCCCGCTGCTCTGCTGCCCCTGGGGACAGTCCTTCGCAAAGTGGCCCGCTTGGCCACACGTGAAGCAGGTGAAACGGGGCGGTCCCCCGCTGATCGGTGGACGAAAACCTGGGGCGCGTTGTGGCGGTGGAAACGCCCGGGGTACCGTCTGCTGCTGCTGTTGTCTTGGTGGTGGCATCGGCGGACGGAACGGAGGTGCCTGAAAGGGACGTCCCCCGAACCGTTGTGGTCGCGCCGGTGGTTGCCACTGCTGCCCGGATGGTGTCCGATACACCATACGGTACTTCTGTGTAGCGCCACTCCCACCGCTGCTAGGTGGAGCGCTACGCTTCCTCTGCTCAGCTGCTAACTCCCGCTGAGCGTCCTCTTGCATGATGGCGGCATTAACTAGGTCGTTGAATGTGCCGCGGTTCCATTGTACGAGGTGGGTCTTCATTTCGGGGTGTAACCCCCGATAGAAGTGCTCCCTCTTCTTCTCCTCTGTGGAGATGTAGTCTGACGCATACTGCGCCAGATGGTTGAAGGCACGGGAGTAGTCGTGGGCACTCCTCCCGCCCTGCTTCAGTTCCAAAAATTCTTGGAACTTTCTCTTCATTATTCCGGGAGGAATGTGATAGGCGCGGAACGCCTCCCGGAACTCTTGCCATTCCACGGCATGGCCAGCCGGACGTGAGGCGACATAATTCGCCCACCACGCACCAGCGGCACCGTGGAGCTGCTGTGCTGCGAACAGCGTCTTCTGCCGCTCCGTACACTGGAGCAGCCCGAACTTGGACTCGATAGTCCGCAGCCAGTTGTCCGCCTCCAGTGGTTCTTCAGCTTCGGTGAACACTGGAGGGTGCGTACTCATGAAATCCGAGTACGACACTTCGCGGGGCTCACGAGGCCCTCGCTCTTGACGTCCTCCCGCCTGGGACGTATTCTGCACGATCGTGCGGAGCAGGTCGGTCTGCTCCTCACGACCTCCCACCAATGCCGCTATCACATCCGCTAGAGTAAGCGGAGGCGGCGGTGGTGGCTGCTGCTGCGGGGTGCTGTCGTAGACCGGTGGCTGGGAGTCATCGCCTCCACCTTGGCTAGAGCCACCAACCTCGTGCGTGGTCCTAGTACGAACCATCTGCAACCATACGACATTAAACAACAGTCCCGCAACATTTTGCATGCAGTCCAATAGAACTGGGCGTAAAAACATTATGACAACCAAACGTGCGAAATATCTCGTAAGTAGATAATGTAATAACTTTGCACAAGCTACACCATTACCAGACCAAACACAAGTTAGTTTAATCCTACTTGATGAACCCCCTGTTTGGAAGCTCAACATAACTGGGTTTGGTCTCTACGAGACATTATTATTGCGTTGTCATCACGTATAACACCCTTAGGGTACGACACCCTCTCCAATGAGCTCAACTGTCATTCTTCTGTCAGAATGACCAGTTTCTACCTATCCCATGTTTTGATCTGGTTCTGTGCATTCTCATGACTCAAGTTGAATAACAAAGTTAAAGTTAACTTTAGTATCTTTCCAACGAGTATGCATTTGCCCCCAGATCAGATTTGGCTAAAAAGTTATGCTAATTCAAAGTCAGCAGAATTTCTGGAAGAATTTTAACAGCACCTCCCTTGGAAGTGGCTGTCTTTAACCCTAATTCTCCCTAATTTCTGTGCTGAAACTTCAGAAACTTTGAATTGCAAAGATGTCACACATCTTCTACTCTTTCTAAGCGTGTATTATATGACAATTTTAGATTTTTCTACTGGGAGTTATATTTGAAAAACATATCAGTTCAGAGGATGTTTTACTCTGCCCTGGTTCTGGACAGTTTACATTCCTCTGGGATTTCAGCCATCTTAAGGCGAGTTTCAGCTCTGGAAGTCTACAACAAAGTTGTAGAGTACTTGAATACCTTTCCAGAGCTATATAGCACACCTCCCTGGGCTAAAAGACCTGTGAGTTATGCCCCGTTGAAAATCAGCAAACATGCTGCCCAAAACAGAGCACTCTGTTTTTCAGTCTCTTTTGGAACTACACTCATCACCATCCCATTCTTATACCCAACCAGGGTCCTAACTGTTGAACCTATAGATTTTAATTCTTTGTCATCATTATACTCATGCATATGCCTACAATGTCTCGGTACTACGTTCCTCACAAAAGAAAATCCTAACCGGATCATACCGGCATATACGTCTCGAGTGTGGCACTAAACGGTCTCTCGCACACGTTTTCTACACGGATACATACGTGGTTAGTACCTGCAGAAGACCACACAATGATGGTGCACTCAAAGTTTGTTCATTTCAGGCAGTTCCATATCTAAAAGTAATTACAAACGCCCGTATCATTTCCATACGGCCGTCCTTGAGCTAAGTCACGTCTCAAGGCACGTGATCGTGTTTCAACACCACACGACGGGGAACCCGAGTATGTCATGAACGGGTCGTCACGGTTGGGAATGTTATCAACCCAACAGATACCACCTACTGCCCTGCAGGGCACGCCGATGGCAAGCGCTGCGTATGTCCTCCTGGGCTATTTCCAGACGAACACACTTTCGCGTTACTGACCACGCGATGGGGTCTCCACTTACTTGCCTAATGCACGCTAGGGATCAGCGTTTCATATGAACTCGGGAACATGAAGAGTTCAAGAGATTCATATTGACGTCTCACACTAAGCTATGAGACAAATCCCTGAACCACGTTCCTCGTCAGGGAGAGCTAACCAAAATTGAACCGCTTTCGGTGGCGTTCCTTACCATACTTACCAGAGCGTAGGTGCGTCGTTACATAATTGAAATTCAGAATTATAACACATAAGTTAGTATTTGCCACTTTAAGTAACTATGCTAATATAGTTCTTACTTGGGCAACTACCGAATCCTCACCGTATACCTAAGTTTTTCCCATAATGCAGTCCTTTAGTACTGTGCTATCCCCACTGCAGCTCTGATACCAGGCTGTGGCGGACCGGAATCCGCTCATCCAGGATCGCAGAGGGTGGTGCCGTGCGATGCGACACCCGACAGCACACGTCATAAGAACACAGTATATATTACATGGGAAAGACAGCTGAAACTGTACAAACAAGTACAAACTTCAGTTACAATTATTGTTCTATTACACAGCGGAAGACTACACTATACAACTCACGCCTGCCTATTTAGCAAAAGTCGATTGCCCAGCCCTAGGGCAACCCACACTAGCTGCACGCCTCAGCTCAGCGCGGCGTGTACGGCTCCCACTCAGCCGTGGTCCCCGACGGAGGGTAACCCTCGCCGGTGGACTCGTACTCCGAGTCCATGGGTGGCTCCTCACCTGAAAAACACTTATGCAGCAACCGTGAGCACGAAGGCTCAGCAAGGCTTAACCGACTCACCTAAGCATGAAACTCTACATGAGGTGTACAATGGACATAGGTTGGTAGCATTTCAGCAAAACGACACGCCTACAAGTTCATCCTTAGTTCATCTTTTAGCAATAAGTTAACTGTTCATGAAATCTGAAATTTAGTAAGCAGTATTTGGTGGCACACATGTAGCAATACAATTATATCAATCAGCATCATTGAATCAACATATTTCATCCATTAGTCTACGTTACGACGCAGTGAACAAGCAGTACTCGTCACCGCGAGGGACGGCGAATCGACTCGATATACACCTGCAGGGAAAACCCAAAGAGCACGTCACGTACGCCCACCCGTGGAGCTGCACAGCACGCTCACTCGATGTCGTACGGGACAACCTTTCACCCAACAGCCCAAACGTCGAACCGGTCGCACCGAAACGAGCAGGAGGTTCCCCACACGGAGCATCTCTCTATGCCCGTTGGCAGATTTCCACCTTGCTGCCCTCAACCTACACCTATAAATCGGTGTGCTATGCCTCGACGCCCGGAGGTTTAGGCTACATCGGTTTATCGGGGCCCATATATCCGATATGCCTTCGGTACGTTCAATACTTGTTCAGCAGGGCCGCACACGGATCGGTCCTCAATCGACACGGGCAGGGCTGCGCACACAAGACTCTCTCTTGCTGCGCCCTAGCCCCTGCCTAGTCTCATTTTCATTACTAAAGTGATCTCACATCACTCAACCGAACCCGTGTGTCCCAATGCCTATCTCGCGAGTAGATTCCAACTACTCGACTTGTACCGAAGTCCTATGACTCATTAAGCATAGCCTGTCTACTCGAGGTCCTTGACACTACCCTCACTCTTTTAGGAAACTTTGGTTATGCAAGTGAGGTTTCATTCATCCTATACCTAATGCACATACATACTTCATATGACACATGTAAACAAAGTAAAACTCTTGAAAAGGGTTAATGCAAACCGGGGCTTGCCTTGTTGCTGCTGGTCAGGAGTTAGTTCTTCGTCCGGAAGGAGGAAGTCCAGCACTTCCGGAGTCTCTTCTTCAACGGCTACACGTTAATGAAATACTATATGTTAATTTAGATGCAAATGTGAGTTTTAGAGTAAAACTTCTACTATTGGTTCTAATAATCAGCCTCTAACACCTGGAACTTTGTTTAAGAATTTAAATATGAACTGGTGTTGGTGGTTTGGCTTGGACTTAATCACATGGTTAAATGCTAAGTGGTTTTCCCCCTTTTCCATCTTAATACCTTAAGTGGGTAAACAGGACAGGGGTGATCTAGAGCTCCAATGGAGCTGAGAATTTTTGTGTGAGTTCCTTGTCACAAGAAAACTCTCTGGACCAAACATTAGCACTTTTCATGGAGTGGTTTGCCCAGAATAATTCTCTTGGCAAATCAGCAAGGAAGAATTAATTCTGAGGTAATACCCCTGTTCATGCTCAACTTAATGAACTACAATTTCTATTCTAGCTCATAGAGTTTGCATGAATTTTCCTAGCATTTTTGGAGTCAAGGTTTGCCCAGAATTGAATTTCCAAGTTTTGGAAATTCTCTGAAAATGTTTCTGCATTCAAATGAACACAGCACCTTCAAATTTGAATTGCTCTGACCATATCAACTCCAAATGGTCTGAAACTTTTACAGGGGTTTACTAATGTCCTAAAGAACATCCTGGCAAAATTTGGGGATTTTTGGATGGACCAAACTCCCTCTAAAATTCTTTTGCTGAAAAGCTTTAAAGAATTTTCCAGAATTAATTAATGGGTTTCATACAAATTGGGTTGTATCTCTGGACAGAGCTAGGCAAGATGAATCCAACCCAATTTGAATCACTAAATTTGGAGCTTCCTAGCAAAAGTTATGGGGTTCTAAAGTTTGCACTAAAACTGGAAATTCCAGAAATGTTTAAATCCTGCGGGTGGGTCCACGTACACGTGTCGACCGCTGGATCCGAGCCACACGGGGCCACAGACTCCTTCCCGCGCGGCCGCACTGGATCCCGGACCACAGAGAATCCCACCCCTTTATTTCCAGCCGCTGACGCGTGGGGCCTACCCCTTCGTCCTCCTCCGGCCACCCGCGCGACCCCGCCGCCAAGCTCGCCGGAGCTCTCGCCGGAGACGGGTTCCGGTCCTCGGAGCTTGCTGAATCTCGCCGCCAGTGCCTATCTCGGCCTGAGGAACACGGTGGTGCCCTCCCCAGAACTTGACAACCACCGGAACAGTGCTCCCAACGGCAACAGCGGCCGGGAGCTCACCGGCGACGTCTAACTCGGCATCCCACGCACCTTTTTCGATGCGGTTTGCTCGGGGAGCTCCGCTGACACCTGCTGGTCACGGACATGGACACCGATCCTCGTGAAAACGGCGGTAACTATGACCTCACCGGCGACCTAGGCCGGATATCGGCTGTGCTTCAGAAAACTTCAAAGAACCGTCAACCTAGCCCACGGTTTTTACTGGTTTTTGATCCTAGGTGGTCGTGGCCGTGTATAGAGCGTGTGCATGACTCGGTTTGCCCAGTGATGAGCTAACCCCCACGAATTTTGGGATTTTGTGGGAGCTCGGTCTCAAGACACCCGAAGCTTTCCCGGCGAAATACTCCCTCGACAGCCCATGAAATGAAGAACGGTAGGGACTAGAAGAGTCAGCACCTTAAGGCGGTCCTTTCTTGTATGGCTCGTCGGGCACGAGCGCGCCTGTGCTGGCCGGACGCCGGCGATCAGAAAGGGCGGCGTTTCTGTGCTCGCGCGGAAACGAGGAAGGAACTCGGTAGGGGGGGGTTCTCGTTTGGAAAGCAGGAGGAAGGCGGCGTGGGCTGTGCGCTGGCCTTTAAGCCGCGGTTTGGCACTGTGAGGTGGCCGATCGCTGCCTCGGTGGCTCGCCGCCGTTCACTGTCTTGCGCGCGAAGTCGGGGTCGGCTGCAGCAACCGACTGCCCCTCCAGTGTGCCACTGACCTGTGGGCCTCCCCCTTTCTCCTTTTCCCCTAATATTTCTTTTCTGTTTTTGTTAATTATCCCACCAGCTACTCACAATTTAATGTGAGACTTAGCTCCCAAGTCTTTGTTTGAATTTGAATTCTCAAATTCAAACTTTGTTTGGTCAAGTTTGCTTCATATTCAAACTGAAATTCAAATTCAGTTTTGAATTCTAGCAAATTTAACTCTTGACAAGATGAGCTCCAATGGGGCTGGAAATTGGTGGGTTTACTCAGAAAAATGTGCTGAGTGTAGATATGGAGCTAACTTTTGAATTTGGATGATGAAAGTTGCTGCAATTTGAATTTACACTCAAATTGGCCTCTTTTTGAAATAACTCAAAAGTGCCTCAAAAAGTGTTGAATTTGCATGAGCTTTGGACTGAACCTTCCCAAGACTTTTTAAATTCTAGGGGTGAGCTCAACCTCTCATGTTTAAGTGTAGAAACCATACATTGTGAAAGTGAAGGCTTTCCCTTCTAATCACTCCTTTGATAGAGGCCACTTGCTCTTCACAATATGTCACAATCTACACACAACAAAACTGTTGTGTTGTGAGGTGCATAAAAGTTTTTGCAAGTCCCTTTTCTTGGGCTTTTACACACGAGACTTGGGTTTGTGTTTAGTACTTGCCTGGATCCTAAGGACCGGTTCATGGAGCATGTAACCCGGCTTTACAGTGCCAACCACATGCTGAGATGGGGCAGCTTGGCCAATGAATTAGGTGTATCCCCGGCGTAGTATGGGTGTGTTGGATGGTGCGGGGAATAGGTGTCAGCTGGACTACCATATGAACCGCAAGGCTCAAGAGGGGGCCACTGCAGCGGGGTTGGAGCCTCTTGTATGCTGTTAGGGGTGAAACCTCAGTGGGCCCACGCTCGTCGGGAATCCCTTTGTAAAGGCTTCGTAGTGATCTCCTGGCTACACACCTGGGAAGTGTGAATGTGGATCGTAGCCACTGGCATAATGTAGGTTCTTTTAGTCCACCCGGCAACGGGGGATGAAATCACTACTTGTGGGTACAGTGGTACAAACTCTGCAGAGTTAAAACTGTCTTGACAGCCGTGCTCACGGTTAAGAGCGGCCTGGACTTATTCATGATTAGAGGATTGATGGTTTTGGAAGTTAAGCGGGGAGCTTAACATTTGGAAATGATGATTATGGTTATTGGATTATGATGATGGGATGGGAGATTGGGACCATTTCACCTGTGTAGTAATGTAGGTGCTTAATAAGCTAAGGTGATAGGTATTAATTGCGTAGTGCTTTAACCATGAGTTCAACCTCTCCTTGTTCTAGCCATGCATGATATAATTTTCCCACACTTGCTGAGTACCATTGGTACTCAACCTTGCATATTTGTTGGTTTATATTGCTGCTCAGGTCAAGATAATGAGGTGGTGTATAATGACCAAGATTTTGGACCCGAGGAAGGATTTTAGGTTCATGAAGACCCCCGGGCAACGCCTGTGATGGAGCCCTAAAGAATAATATTCCGCTGCTAGTTTATTTACTTGTGATGAAGCATTAGTGTCCATTGAGACATTTGCGATGTAAGACTTATTTATATTCGACACCTGGCTTGTAATAAATGATGCTTCACTATTTGTCATCACATGTATGAGAAAATGATCCTGGCATACATGTGATATTCACTTGGTTGTTTCTTCGGAAAAACCGGGTGTGACACCATGACTACTCCCGTGCCTTCAACCATCTGGCGCAATATGCGTCGGATTACATATCCACCGTGGAGAAGAAGCGGGAGCACTTCTATCGGGGGTTACACCCTGAGATGAAGACGTATCTTGTTCAATGGAATCGGGGCACCTTCAACGACCTCGTCAATGCCGCGATCATGCAAGAAGACGCTCCATGAGAACTGGCGGCTGAGCAGCGGAAGCGCAGCACTCCACCCAAAAGTGGGAGTGGCGCTCCCCAGAAGTACCGCATGGTGTATCAGACACCATCTGGACAGCAGTGGCATCCACCGACGCGACCTCAACAGTTCGGGGGTCGTTCTTTTCAGTCACCCCCGTTCCGACTGCCAATGCCACCACCGCAACCGCAACAACAGCAGAAGGCGGCACCCCGGGCATTTCCACCTCCACAACGCGCCCCGGGTTTTCATCCGCCGATCAGCGGAGGACCGCCCCGCTACACTTGTTTCACGTGTGTCCAGGCAGGCCATTTCGTGAAGGACTGTCCCCAGGGGCAGCAGAGCAGTGGGCAAGCCCAGTTCCAGGGCGGTGCTCGAGGCCGACCTCCAGTCAAGAAGGTTGGTCAGCGGACTGGGGGCATTCACAACCTCGACAATGAGGACGCCCCAGAGGGAGATAACGTGCTGGCGGGTATGTTCACTCTCAACGATCAAGCCATCATCATATTATTTGATTCTGGTGCAACTCACAACTTCATAAGTGCATCATATGTGGTTAAGCATCAACTGGAAGCCTTTCCAACCGAGTGTTTTCATATGATCTGCTCACCGGGAGGAATGATTTCAGCAACTATGATGATTCCGAAAGCACCACTGTGCTTAGGTGGGGAAATATATCCCACCACTATGATTATTCTTGAGGGACAGAATATTGATGCAATCTTAGGGATATCATGGCTAAGCTACCATGGCGCTGTCCTGGAAACATTATCACGGACGGTTCACCTCAACTCCCCACTACACCGTCCGCAGTCCCTCCTATTAGACAATCCAGTCCTAGAAGTTTCAGCAATCAATAATACTGAAGCTCTCAAGTGAGAGGACATCCCCGTAGTCCGGGAATACCCCGACGTGTTTCCGGATGATCTTCCGGGCTTGCCAGCTGAGCGGGATGTCGAGTTCAAGATTGAGCTTGCACCCGGCACTACGCCCATATCACGGAGACCATATAATATGGCTCCAAACGAGCTGGCTTAACTGAAAGAGCAGCTCAATGATATGTTGAGCAAATGTTTCATTAGGCCGAGTTCCTCGCCTTGGGGACGCTCGGTGCTGTTCGTGAAGAAGAAGGATGAAACCTTGAGGCTGTGTGTGGACTACTGGCCGCTCAACACGGACACCATCAAGAACAAATACCCACTGCCCCGCATTGACATCCTGTTTGATCAACTTATGGGTGCAAGTGTGTTCTCCAAGAAGGACCTTCACCCGGGATATCATCAAATAAAAATCCGAGCGGAGGATATCCCGAAGACGGCTTTCTTGACGAGATATGGCTTATATGAATATCTCGTCATGTCTTTTAGTCTCACTAATGCTCCAGCCCATTTCATGTATCTCATGAACTCGGTGTTCATGCCGGAGCTGGACAAGTTCGTGGTGGTGTTCATTGATGATATCTTGGTTCACTCCAAGACAGAAGCAGAACAGGCCGAACACTTGGGGATCGTTCTTCAACGATTGCGAGACCACAAGCTCTATGCCAAGTTCGGAAAATGTGAGTTTTGGATCAGCCAGGTGCCATTTTTGGGACATATCATCTCAGCGAAAGACATTGCAGTTGACCCAAGCAAAATCAAGCATGTGCTGAAATGGAAAGCTCCCACTTGAATCCATGAAGTCAGAAGCTTCTTCGGCTTAGCAGGATACTATCGGAGATTCATTCCAAGCTTCTAAAAGCTTGCTAAGCCGATGACAGAACTGCTGAAGAAGGGAACAAAATATGTTTGGGACAAGGCGTGTGACGGAGTGTTCCAAGCACTAGTGAAGCATCTCACAACAGCCCCGGTCTTAGCTCAACCGGATACAACCAAGCCCTTCGACGTGTATTGTGATGCGTCCGGTATTGGGCTCGGCTGCGTGCTGATGCAGGAATGAAGTGTGGTTGCATATGGCTCACGCCAACATCAGAACCATGAGCAGGATTACCCAACTCATGATCTTTAGCTTGCTGCTGTGGTGTTGGTGCTGAAAATGTGGAGGCACTATCTCCTGGGGAACTTGGTGCATCTCTACACTGACCACAAGAGCTTAAAGTATATTTTTAATTAGAAGGAGATGAATATGAGGCAAAGGAGGTGGTTAGAACTAATCAAAGACTATGAGATTGAGATTCATTACCACCCCGGCAAGGCGAATGTGGTTGCCGACGCGCTGAGTCGGAAGTCACATGTCCATAACCTCACCATTACACCGGTGGAGGAGGAAGAGCCGAGTTTATACTTGGTTCCTTATGGATCACCCTACAATCTTGGCCTCATCCCTACTATTAGGGAGGACATCATTGGAGCTCAGAAGACTTATAAGGTTATGGCACATCTCCGGAGACGGATAGACAACGGGGAGATCAAATGTTTCTGGAAAGATGATGAGGGGACGCTATGGCTCAATGACCACATAGTCGTACCCCGGGATATGGAGCTCAGGGAGAAGATTCTTGATTAAGCTCACTTGTCCAAATACACCGTTCATCCGGGCAGCAATAAAATGTACCAATATTTGAAAAAGAAATTTTGGTGGACACGAATGAAGCGGGAAGTGGCTAAGTACGTATCCGAGTGTGATATGTGTAGACGAGTGAAAGCTGATCATATGAGGAAATCAGGGATGCTGCATCCCCTGAAACTTTCAGCATGGAAATGGGAGGATGTGAGCATGGATTTCATTGTGGGATTGCCCCTAACTTCCAACAAGCATGTTTCCATTTGGGTGATCGTTGACCGGTTAACCAAGTCGGTTCACTTCATTCCCGTGCATACACATTTCCATGCCAACAGATATGCGAAGTTATATATTGCAAGAATCCTATGCTTGCATGGAGTACCCAAGACCATAGTCTCAGACCGAGGTGCATTATTTATATCTCGCTTTTGGGAGCAGTTGCACGCTGCTTTGGGTACTAAGCTGATTAGAAGCTCCACCTATCACCCTCAGACAGATGGCCAAACCGAGAGGGTGAACCAAGTATGGAAGACATGTTGAGAGCATGCGCCATCCACCATGGTGCGATCTGGGATGATCACCCACTGTTGGCGGAATTCTCGTACAATAACGGCTATCAGGCGAGTATCAAGATGGCACCATATGAAGCTCTCTACGGTCGCAAATGCCGCACCCCATTGAACTGGTGCGAGTCCGGTGAAAGGGTCACATTCAAGGTTGATGTGGTGAACGACGCCGAAGAGCGCGATCGGATGATTCAAGCTAACTTGAAGGCCACTCAAGCCCGTCCGAAAAGCTATGCTGATAAGAGGCGTAGGCCGCTGCACTTTGATGTCGGGGAGCACGTGTACCTCCGTGTATCTCCGATGAAGGGCATGCACCGGTTCGGTGTGAAGGGGAAACTCGCTCCCTGATTCATTGGACCTTATGCTATCACCAAGAAGTGTGGACCAGCGGCATATAGACTGGAGCTATCGGCATATCTTGCTGATGTTCATAACGTTTTCCATGTTTCACACTGCGAAAATGTCTGAAGCATACGGCTTGCTGTTCCCACTGAAGACATCGGTGAGCTGCAATTGGATTTGACGTCTGAAGAATATCCGGTGGCAATTATTGATGAGAAGGCTCAGACCACGCGTAGCCGAACGTTGTGGTTCTACAAGATACTCTGGAGCAACCACACCGCCGAAGAAGCGACGTGGGAGAGCGAGGAATTCCTTCGCTCAAATTACCCGGAGTTCATGGCGTATCAGCACGGGTGAGTTCCTATCACATCGCTGTCTCTTCTTTTTGTAATCTTGGGATGAGGTTCTTTTAAGGGGAGGGGATGTAAAAGCCCAAGAAAAGTGGGACGCCCTCAATTCTGTGGGAAAACCACGGAACCGAGAACTAATGCATATGTGTGCCCAGGATGTTCATCACACATACACATATTTTCCACAAACTGAATTCAGAATATATATAACCACGAATAACAGAGTTTATTACAATGTTTCATGAGTCTTGGACCCATGCTCACAGCGGAAGTCTTATTTCTATGCAGCGGAAGTCTTCTAACTAATGCGGAAGCAATTCTAGGCAGCAGTGGCTCCATCTCTACTCTATTCCCGCAGGCAAGGTTGAGAACAGATCACACGCCTAATGCTCCACTTGGTCTTCATAGAAATCCTCTCCTGCTGCTGATGATGAAATAATAATGTAATTTTGAGTACAATGATGTACTCAGCAAGTGCGGGAAAAATATGATATGTAGCTCATAGTATGGTAGGTATAAAAGGCTCATTGCAGAAAGCAAAGTTATTTATCAAAACACGATAATACAGCAACTTATATTTAGGTGAATGTAATCCCAACATGTATTAAAATACTAATCACACCTCCGTTATGCTCATTACCTTCCAAGTCACAATCAATCAACCTCGTTCTTGCTCACGAATACCTCCTTGTTTTCGCTACCATCTCACGAATACCATCTCGTATTCGCTACAATTTCATCTTATAAACAACTTCGTCTCACACCGAGACCAACCTCGTTGTCATGACTCAACAGTCATGCAACCCATCTTATCACCCGGACTCAACAGTCCCAAAACAAAACCATAACCAAACCATCCAAAACCATAACCAATAACCATATCCAATAACTATCCCAACTAATCATGGAAGTTGGCCAAGCGTTCGTGACTGTAAGCTCGGCTATCATGATAGTTTTAGACTCTGCAGAGTTTGTACCTCTTTACCCACAAGTTTGTGATTTCGTCACCCGTCGGCGACTGCAGAACCTCCATTATACCAGTACACAACCGTCAGTGTATGGCCAAGAGATCACAAAATAGCCTTTACAAAGGAGCTACTAGATGTATGGACTCACTAAGGTTTCACCGGCAGGCTAGAATCTCCAATTCTCCCACCCACGGCCCCCCTCTTGTGCCATGCAGTTCCCAGGGCAGTCCTCACTCGAATCCCATTCCCCACGCCTTCCACGGTCCATAACAATCTAGCTACTTACCTAATTACTCAGCTAAGCCGCACCCATACTTGGCCTTGTGGTGGCACTGTTATCCTGGCATGTGCTCGCATGAACCTGTCCTTAGATCTACGGCAAGTAAACCACCATCTCATGCTACCTCATTCACAAACCCAGTCTTGCCTAGATCTCCCTCCGATCCATGACCATTATCAACATCAGTTTCTCATTATCATTACGAGTGCAGTTAGCTAGACACATCTATCTCGCTTCCCAATCCCATGGACTCAGCGAAGCATAAAAGTAAAAAAAAAAACATACCCGACTCATAAACTTCCCTGACGACATAGGTGGTTTTAACCAAAACTAGTAAACTCCTACATAAAGGTTTCCCATCATGTTTGACTCAGCACACACACCTTTTCGCAAAACAAAACAGTTTGTCCCAAAAACATAGGATCAATATGGTCAAGGAGCACTTGCCTTGTTCTTGCGGTTCCGGTTGCTCTTGGATCTTGAAACCTTGTTGTTGCAGCTCGTCGTAGACAGCTTCCTGAGCTTGTCCTGATATACAGGATCACGCACATACAAGATCCACAGCAATCAATATTATGCACAAACTTTTACTAGATGCGATGATGCATATGCATGCTATCCTATAATGCAGTTTTATTAGATCGGTTTGTACGTGTTCTTGCATGGTTTTAT
Source organism: Neostapfia colusana (assembly GCA_030760725.1). Lineage (NCBI taxonomy): Eukaryota > Viridiplantae > Streptophyta > Magnoliopsida > Poales > Poaceae > Neostapfia > Neostapfia colusana. Next base: position 91,525,473 of record JASWHV010000007.1, on the reverse strand, counting down.
GATGAACAGAGGTGCTTCGGATCAAATGTGGATGTGGCGATGACCTTGTCTTTAGATCAACCCGATCAACAAGTGATCTGTCCACGAGAAAGCTTCTGTTCGAAAGGGATCGAAGAACAGATGCAAAGAAAACACAACAATGTCGTAAGGTGGTATTGGAGACCAACCTTACGTTCTTCTCGGTCTCGAGGTCTTTCTCTGATCAGACAGATCGTTGGGGCTCTCTTCTGGCGATCCTCCTCGCTGATCTCCGGCGATGGCTTACTCGACGAGTTGGGGCTAGGGCTCTAAGTCGTCGGCTCAGGAGTTGGAAGAGAAGTTCGTGGTTTCGGCCAAGGGTTCTGGGTTCTATTTATGATCGGGAGAAGAAGAGTCCTAATCTGATTGGACTTCGAATAAGAGTCCTATTCAGATCACCGTTGAATCTTAACAACTTATCTTTAGTTGATTTGGTGCGGTAACATTGTGGAATTCAGGTCGGTTTCCTCTCCGTACCGGTATTTCTACGCGTACAGAATCCAAAAACCGCTCCAGAACTCGTTACCTCCGCGGTGATGAGCTCCGGAAGCTCCCCATGTCCATCGGGGCCTGGTATCTCCTTTCCGCAGAGACGAGCTCCGTTTATCCCGCGTGTCAAGCGAGCGAGACCTTCCTTCCCTTTCGGAGGTGAACTCCACGTGCGCCACGTATCCTGGCGGTCGGGGCCTCCTCTTTATTGAGAGGTGGCTCCATGCACGCCACGTGTCAGTGCCGGACCTTTCCTCTCTCCGGAGATGGTTCCGGGTGTGCCACGTATCCATTCTGGACCTTCCTCTATTCGGAGGTGAGCTCCGTGAATGCCACGCGTCAAGTAGCGCCAGGCTTTCCTTTTTCCTCAGAGACGAGCTCCGAAGGTAGAAACGTGTCTAACAGTGACGGACCTCCCGGAGATAAGCTTCGGTGATGACACGTGTCCAATAGAACCGGACTTCTCGGGGGTGATCTCTGAGATCGACACGTATCCCGCGCGACGGGTTCTCTGATTTCCGCGGTGACTAGCTCCGAAGCTGACATGTGTCCTGCGGAACTGTCCTTGCTTCTTCCGCAGAGGCTAGCTCTGGGGCAACACATGTCCCACAGGGTCGGACCTCTCCCCCTTTGCGGAGATGAGCCCCGAGCCTGCCACATAGCCAGTTTAGCGGCGGACCTGTCCCCACTTCGCAGGGATGAGCTCCGAACACGCCACGTGCCAAGCGGGCCACGGAAGTTGTCTTCGGCGCTCTCTGTGAACTAGATTCGGCTCTTACTGGCTATCTTTTTGATAATTTCTCTGTTCCCACTTCTTTTAAAATGTTTTCACTAGATGAAATATGAATATATGCAGAAACCAGAGATGAGGGTGTCACAAATCTAACCCCCTTTTCCATCACCTCACAACGCCACAGCTTTTGTTGTGGATATCTTGTGAATACTTGTGGAGAGCAAGTAACCACCATCAAAGGGTGATTAGAAGGGAAAACCCCAACTTTCATAAAGTAGGATTTCTACACATGAACATGCAAGGTTGAGCTCACCCTAGACCTTAAATAATCTTGGGAAGGCTCAGGCCAAATTTCATGCAAATCCAACACTTTTTGAGGCACTTTTGGAGACAATTCAAAAAGGGGCCAATTTGAATGTAAATTCAAATTGCAGCAACTTTCATCACTTGAGTTCAAAAGTTGGCTTCATATTTCAAACTCTGCACATTTTTCTGAGTTAGTCCACCAATTTTCATCCCCATTGGACTTCATCTTGTCGGGAGCCAAATTTGCAATAATTCAAACTGAATTTGAATTTTAGTTCAAATGTGAAGCAAATTTAGACAAACCAAATTCAAATTTTGGAAACCAAATTCAAACTGTGACTTGGTGCTTAAGTCTCACAATTAATTGTGAGTAGCTGGGGATATTTTCAGCAAAAACAGAAAGGAAAAATCAGAAAAAGAATTGGGGGGGGGGGGGGGGAGGGACCCACTGGTCAGAGACACAGAGACCGAACCGACTCAGTCCCTCGGTCAAAACACCTCTGCGGTCGCCAGCACACGGGTGAGACCCCGCCCCAACGCGGTCGCCACGCCACCTCCTGCTCGGGGGGCTGAGGACGCCGGGTACAAAACACTCAGTTGAACCGCCGGTCTGCATGAATTTCCCCTCATCCTCTCTGTTCCACCCGCACATAACCGAAGCGACGCGCTCTGTGTTCGCCGCTCTCTGGTCGCCGGCGTCCAGGCGACACAGGCTCCCTCGTTGATGTGGACATCACTCCTGCAGATATACACAACACTCACATGGTAGACATGCAAGGTCCAATTACTAGAGCTCGAGCACGACAATTGAATTTAGAGGTGAGCTCGTTCCTAAACAATTCTTTATATGTTAATTTTGAGAGTATGTTGCTACCTAATGGATTAATTATGATTAGGAACTATGGAGAGGACATGGAGATACATGGAGAGGGGTTTGGAGGCGTGGAGGACCAGAAAATACGCCAACAAGAAGTTAGAGACCGAGCCCAACTCAAACTCGAGTCCAACTTGGGCCCAGGAGCAGTCCAACTTAAAATGGATGCACAGGAGGCATACGGACTCTGTTTTTGACGTTCTACATATGCACGGAAAGCTGAGAGGATAAACTTTCCAATGAAACTGGCCCCACGTCAAAATTCCGTCCGACTCGACGGGAAATTTCGAAACAATATAAAGTTTAGAGTCTGTCAGGGTGTTGCATCACCTAGTTGGGCCATTGGGCCTTTGTATCGAGTACAAGTCCATTATGTACGTGTCTTAGGGTTAGGTCACGACCCCAGCACCCCCCTGGTCGTCCTCCACCTCCTTTATACCCCCTAGCCGCCGTCACAAAGAGTTGGGTTTTGCTTAGATTATTCTGTCAAGAACAGTTTCGCCTTCATCGGTTCGTGAGACCCCAACTTGAGTGCTTCATATCTTTCAGCAATTTGGTTGCATTCTTTATTGTTCTTTCTTGTGTTCTTTGATTCGCAGGAAAGGATTAGCCTTCTTGGCGAGATCAACCGCGCAATATCGGTTGATAACCTGAGGAGACGTGGTGCTGCGATTGCAGGGTTCAGAACGTGTTGTTCGGAAGCCGGATCGATTTGTGTCAAGTCTCCCCCAAATCGAGAGTTATCAGAACCTTTCGGAAGATCAGGACCCCTGGACACATCAAGTTGTATCAGAGCTTTAGGTGCACCGTTAGGTTCACCTTCCCCTAGTTTTGTTTATCTTGAACTCGTCCTATCATCCACGAAAAAGCCAAAAAAATTATAGTCATAGGTTTCCCCATCCCAGACCAGGTTTAGCCTTTTTGCACAATTTTGTTTTGGAGTCCGTAGTGTTGAATTTGTGTCCTATGTCACACCCGGTTTTTCCGAAGAACAACCAAGTGAATATCACATGTAGGCCAGGATCATTTTCTCATACATGTGATGACAAATAGTGAAGCATCATTTATTACAAGCCAGGTGTCGAATATAAGTAAGTCTTACATAGTAAATGTCTCGATGGACAATAATAAGTTCATCACAAGTAAATAAACTAGCAGCGGAATATTATTCTTTAGGGCTCCATCACAGGCGTTGCCCGGGGGTCTTCATGAACCTAAAAACCTTCCTCGGGTCCAAAATCTTGGTCATTATACACCACCTCATTATCTTGACCTGAGCAGCAATATAAACCAACAAATATGCAAGGTTGAGTACCAATGGTACTCAGCAAGTGTGGGAAAATTATATCATGCATGGCTAGAACAAGGAGAGGTTGAACTCATGGTTAAAGCACTACGCAATTAATACCTATCACCTTAGCTTATTAAGCACCTACATTACTACACAGGTGAAATGGTCCCAATCTCCCAACCCATTATCATAATCCAATAACCATAACATCATTTCCAATGTTAAGCTCCCCGCTTAACTTCCAAAACCATCAATCCCCTAATCATGAATAAGTCCAGGCCGCTCTTAACCGTGAGCACGGCTGTCACGACAGGTTTGACTCTGCAGAGTTTGTACCACTGTACCCACATGTAGTGATTTCATCCCCCGTTGCCGGGTGGACTAAAAGAACCTCCATTATGCCAGTGGCTACGATCCACATTCACACTTCCCAGGTGTGCAGCCAAGAGATCACTACGAAGCCTTTACAAAGGGATTCCCGACGAGCGTGGGCCCACTGAGGTTTCACCCCTAACAGCATACAAGAGGCTCTAACCCCGCTGCAGTGGCCCCCTCTTGAGCCTTGCGGTTCATATGGTAGTCCAGCTGACACCTACTCCCCGCACCATCTAACACACCCATACTACGCCGGGGATACACCTAATTAATTGGCCAAGCTGCCCCATCTCAGCATGTGGTTGGCACTGTAAAGCCGGGTTACATGCTCCATGAACCGGTCCTTAGGATCCAGGCAAGTACTAAACACAAACCCAAGTCTCGTGCACCCAGCACACAACCAAAACATCCAACTTGCCTTGATCCCTACCTCTACATAACTCACAATGTCTCATTCAAGAGTATGGTAAAATAAACTGATGATCTCATATCCCAAATATCCCATTCTAAGCATGGCTAAGCATATGCATGTAAATAAATGACATGACAAAATAAATCCCAACCCCAGCTACAAGGAAACAAGGTAATGCAATTCTAGGGAAACTTTCCTAGCATGAGTTTCATATTTCATTTGACAATGCAAATAATTCTATCTATACATCCTAGCATAGGATCAAAGTGGTCAAGGACACTTGCCTCCTTCTTGCTGCTCTTGAAATGGGTAGTCCTGGTCTTGGAAAGGAATAACTTGCTCTTGAGCAGGTTCTACATCACACCATCACACATAGCAAAAGAAAAACAACAATACATAAGACATAGTTCACACTTCCACTTCATACAAACCACACATTCATATTTATGAAATTCATTCACCATTATATGTGTTGTGGTTACTCTATGTGTGTTGATCTGTGGCTTGCATACACTTTTATTTATATGTATATGATTCCTACTTTGGTGTTCATATTTATACTTACATACTATATATATATATATATATGTGTGTGTGTTTCAGTTTTAAATAAATTCCTTATATTAAAGTACTACACCTTTTCACTACCAAGTATGTATGAAAAGTACTTTTCTTCTCCATATGTGCCTTCAGAATTTCTACCAACCCTAAACTGAATTCTTTGTATTTTAGAAACTCCATTTATCATTTGCTAGTTGCTATATTTTCAGATTTATTCTCCTATGCATAAATGTGTATTTTATTATGAAATTAGTAATACACATCATCTAAACAGAATAGGTTCTGGTCCTAAATAATTTAATAGCATATTTTAACCTTTGCCTCTGATGTAAACCAGTTTATAATTATTTTACCTATTTTCTATAACTATTCTTTACTTAAAAATGTGTCCCTAAATGTGAATAATAAATTAAACAGATTCAATTCTGTCCAAAATATATTTTTATCTCACTCCAAAATTTTCTAAACACTGAGAAAGTCTTTAACTTAATTTTGACAATATGTTTGTCCCACTTTTTAATTTTTAAACACTAGTTACATATTCAATTTTCTAAATTAAATACTAAACAGGGTAAAAAAAAGTAAACTCACCCCATTACAGAGTCTATAATATTATTTTAATAATTTCCAGGGGTCTAGCTACACTTATCAGAGGTGTTTTTCCTAATTTTTATTAAGTCCAGGGGCTAAAACTGATTTTTAAATGAATTTACATGATTTTCTGGAGTTCCAGGGGCTAGATCAGAAGTTTCCGGGGCTAGCTCTTATTTCCCGAGAACCCCAGGGGGTAACACGTAAGAATTCCAGTCTTTATAATGCGGGGCTGACGTGGACCGTCCGATTTTAAACCGACGGCTGAGATTATAACATCGAACCGGTACGCGGGGATTTAAACCCTACCGTGCGATTTAAAATAAACGGCGCACAAGCGGCCACGTCGCTCTGATCGAGCGCGGGCGGCGCTGCCGGCGGCGCTCGGCGGCAGGAAGCGGCGATCTCGCCGAAAAGTTACGGATCCTCGAGAATTCTGCCTAAAACTGTGATCTTATGGCATAGATCGGTAGAGGGGAGGTCGGGGATCTCACCTCGGGGGTTTTCTTGAGCTCGGGGGTCCTGGAAAGTGATCGGCGGCGAGGTCCGAGGCAAAACCACGGCGAAGCTCGTCGGCGCTGTGTTTACACCGTAAGTCCCCGAGTTTTCCGCACCTGCAAAGCTCCCCGGAGGCGGTGGATCAAGACCAGCGAGTTAGATCAGAGTTTCCAAGCTCAGATCGGCCAGAATTCACCGGCGAAGTCTCGGTGCTCACCGGAGTAAAAATCGGCCATCGCGTGGGAAAAACCGATCGGGGCTGGGGTTTTTATAGCCGGGGGAGGGCGGTGGGTCAGTTGTGATCGAGTTTGAGTCTTCTGGGACCGGAATTCGGGCTGAGGGACGCGGTATTCCGATCGTTAAGATCGCGCGCGCGCGGGAGAGAGTCCGGGGTCGGCGCGAGCGAGGTTGGGGATGACAGGTGGGTCCCACCTGTCTGTGTGAGAGAGCGCGGGCGCGCGCGGCTGCGGGCTGGCACGGGGGAAACTGGGCCGGCTGGCGGGTTTCGGCCCACTGGCCGGTTTTTTTCCGTTTTCTCTTTTTCTTTTTCCATTTCTTTTCTGATTTGAGTTTAATTTGAATTCCAGTTTGAAATTGAATTTTTGCAAAACATGCAACACGTCCAAAAATTTTTAAATTCCCCTCTGAACATGGTTTAGTGTTTTGAATCAAAATTTTGGGGTGTTACAGCTCTACCCCCCTTAAAAGAAATCTCGTCCTCGAGATTGGTGTTTCTAAGAAAACAATTCCGGAAATTGTGCCTTGAGCTCATCTTCCCGTTCCCAGGTGGCTTCCTCTTCTGAGTGATGCTTCCACTGCACCTTGCACATCCGGATTCTTTTATTTCTGGTGAGGCGTTCCATTGTCTCCAAAATCTTGTATGGTTGCTCGGCATAAGACAAATCTTCAGCTACATACACTTCATTCATGGGTAACACCTCCTCAGGCGTCCTCAGGCATTTCTTGAGTTGTGACACATGGAATACATCGTGCACGTCCGATAGATGAACCGGTAACTCTAGTTGGTACGCCACTTCGCCTTTTCTTTCCAAAACATGAAAGGGTCCGATGTATCGAGGTGACAACTTCCCTTTCACCTTGAACCGACGAAGTCCTCTGATAGGGGACACCTTGAGATAAACATAGTCTCCCACGTTGAAAACGAGCTCTCTTCTTCGTACATCAGCATAACTCTTCTGGCGTGTTTGTGCTATCCTCAAGTTGTTGCGAATCTCCCTCACCTTCGCCTCGGCTTCTTGTAGCACTTCTAGACCAAACACTTTACTTTCTCCTATTTGGTTCCAAAATAGGGGAGTTCTGCACTTCCTTCCATACAAAGCTTCAAACGGTGACATCTTCATACTAGCTTGATAGCTGTTGTTATAGGAAAACTCCGCATACGGTAAGTTCTTGTCCCAACTCCTATTGTTTTTGAGTGCACATGCCCTTAACATATCTTCAAGGATCTGATTGGTTCTATCCGTCTGCCCGTCAGTTTAGGGATGATAGGCAGAGCTGAAGTTCAGATGGGTTCCCATGGTTTCATGCAACTTCTGCCAAAACCTCGAGGTGAACTGTGTCCCTCGGTCCGACACTATCTTCTTTGGCACTCCATGGTAACACACAATCCTTGACATGTACAATTCTGCCAATTTGGATCCGCTGTAGCTTTCTTTCACAGGGATGAAATGAGCTACCTTGGTTAGCCTATCAATAATGACCCATATTGAATCATACCCGGATTGGGTCCTAGGCAATCCCACGACAAAATCCATGCTGATTTCTTCCCACTTCCATTCAGGCACTTTGAGTGGTTGCAATAATCCCGCGGGTCGTTGATGTTCTGCTTTCACCAACTGACATGTGTCACATAGGGCAACATGTTCCGCGACATCTCGCTTCATGCCATACCACCAATACCTGCTTTTGAGGTCCTGGTACATCTTCGTACTCCCAGGATGAATGGAATAGTCAGAATCATGAGTCTCCTTTAAAATCAATTCACGGATCTCCTTTACTTCTGGCACACAGATTCTTTTCCCGTGCCACACTGTTCCTTGTTCATCCTCTCTAAAACCAGGAGCTTTATTTTCCTTGATAAGCTGTCTGATCTCTTGTATCTTCTCATCATTCTTTTGGCCCTCGCGTATGTCTCGCTCGAGTGTGTAGTCCACTTCCATGGCGATGGCTTCACCACTATTTACTAGACATAGATTGAGCCTTATAACCTCGTCCTTCAATTCTGCAGGCATGTCCTTCAAGCTCAACTTATTGACCTGCACTTTCCGACTCAAAGCATCGGCCACGACGTTTGCTTTCCCGGGATGATAGTTGATGCCTATATCAAAGTCATTGATTAGCTCTAACCATCTCCTTTGTCTGAGGTTGAGATCTGGCTGTGTGAATATGTACTTCAAACTCTTATGATCCGTATATATCTCTGTCCTCTTCCCCATCAAATAGTGCCGCCAAATTTTCAACGCGTGTACCACTGCGGCTAGTTCTAGGTCATGTGTAGGATAGTTCTTCTCGTGCTTCCGAAGCTGCCGGGATGCATATGCCACGACATGTCCTTCTTGCATGAGAACACATCCCAACCCATTTCCAGAGGCATCGCAGTACACTGTGAAATTCTTCTGCATATCTGGCATAACCAACACTGGGGCTGTTGTCAATCTCTTCTTTAGCTCCTGAAAGCTCGTCTCGCACTGTGGCGTCCAGGTGAATGTGATTCCCTTCTCCAACAGTTTGGTGAGAGGTCTCGAGATCTTGGAGAATCCCTCAATAAACCGTCGATAGTATCCAGCCAATCCCAAAAAGCTTCGAACTTCCCCGACATTTTCAGGGGTCTTCCACTTCTGGATATCCTCGATTTTGGCGGGATCTACGGAGATTCCTCCCTCCGAGATTATATGTCCTAAAAAGGGAACTCTCTTCAGCCAAAACTCACACTTGCTCAACTTGGCATATAGTTGGTGTTCTCTCAGCCTCTGCAACACCAACCTTAGATGTTTCTCATGTTCTTCTTCATCTTTGGAGAAGACGAGAATATCATCTATGAAAACCACCACAAATTTTTCCAGATATTTCATGAATACCTTGTTCATGAGGTACATGAAATATGCCGGGGCATTGGTTAGCCCGAAAGGCATGACAGTGTATTCATACAGTCCGTACCGAGATACGAAAGCTGTCTTGGGAATATCAGATTGCCTTATCTTGAGTTGGTGGTATCCCGACCTGAGATCAATTTTCGAGAACACACAAGCTCCCCTCAACTAATCAAACAAGTCTTCAATGCGAGGCAATGGGTACTTGTTCTTGATGGTTACCTCATTCAAAGCACGGTAATCCACGCATAACCTTTGGGTTCCATCTTTCTTGGGCACAAATATCACCGGAGCTCCCCATGGTGAGGAACTAGGGCGAATATACCCCTTCCCCGTCAATTCTCTCAAATGATCCTTGAGCTCTTCTAGCTGCTTGGAGTCCATTCGATAAGGTCTCTTGTATATCGGGGTTGTTCCCGGTACCAGCTCAATTGCGAACTCCACGTCACGGTCGGGAGGCATACCTGGCAACTCCTCCGGAAAAACATCTGGATATTCCCTGATAGTCCTGATTTCCTCAACTTTCATCTCCACTTGATTTAATTTAATGTCCCTCCTAGGCTCGTGTATCGTTATGAACTTTACTCTTGTGCCACTAGGGTGAGTTAGTTCCACCGTTCTGGTCGAACAATGGATGATTCCTTTATGTTTGGTCAACCAATCCATACCCAAAATAATATCTATCCCTTGTGAATCTATCACTATGAGGTTAGCCGTAAATACTACCCCATTAATGTCTAGGTTCACTTTGGGACACACTTGTCTTGTCCTTATTTCTCCACCTGGAGAGTTTACCGCTAGCATATGGTTCATTTGTGTGGTTGCTAGGTCATGCTTCTTAACAAACCCTTGAGCAATGAACGAGTGGGTAGCACCAGAATCAAACAGCAGAGTTGCAAGGTGTAAATTGGCAGGAAACTTACCAACTACCACGTCGGGTGCCTCTTGTGCTTCCTCCATAGTGACATGGTTCACCCGTCCTCTCATTACATTCTGCTGTTGTGGCGGCGCAGGCTTCTTCTTTGGGCATTTATGGGCGTAGTGCCCCACTTCACCACAGCTGAAACATTGCACCCCAATCTTAGATGCCTGGCCTTTGTTGTCTTGGGGTTGGTTTGGGGGTCCTTGCACTGCTGGTCGTGGTGGATATGCGGGGCGAGGCTGCTGCACAAACTGACGTTGCGGCTGCACTGGTGCTGCGGGAGGCCTGTAGTTTGGGTTGTACCCTCTTGGTGCTGAATAGGGTACCGCAGCACGGTTCGTCTGCCCCGTAGGTTGCTGCATCATACGTGGGCGGGTGTTGCTCCCTGAAGCTTGATGTGACCACCCGGCCTTCCTCTTATTCTCATTTTCTAGGGCCTTTAGCTTCCTTTCTACCACAAATGCTCTGCCCACCATCTTTTGGAAGCTTTCATACTCATTTGAGGACATTGCACACTGCATCTCTGCGGTAAGTCCTTCCATGAAACAATCTTGTTTCTGCTCATCAGTCTCTATGTCTCGTGGAGCATAACGGGATAGTTGAGTAAATTTAGTGAGGTATTCCCTCACCGTCATGTTTCCCTGCTGCAGTCCCAAAAACTCCTTCCTCTTGTTTTTGAGTTCCCCTCTTGGGATGTAATGGTTGCGGAAGCTACGCTTGAACTCTTCCCAAGTGATGTTCTCAGGGTCATGATGGGCGGCCACGTAGGCGGTCCACCAATCAGCAGCAGGTCCATGCAATTGATGAGAGGCAAACAGCACCCTCTCATACCCTTGGCATTCTATAATCCTCATCTTACTTTCAATGGTCTTCAGCCAATCATCTGCCTCCAGAGGTTCAGCAGCACTTGCAAACTTTGGAGGTTGAGTTCCTAGAAACTCACTTAACCTTGGTTGGCGTGGTGCCGCTTGTGGAGGTGGAACTTGATGCAAGTTGGCCACCACTTGAGTCAAGTTCTGGATGAGCTGATTTTGATTCTCCAGCATTTGGTGGAGAGGATCAACTTCTTCACGGCGACCACCCTGGTCCTGGCCTCCAGAAAGATGAGGGTTGCATGCCTCATCGTTGTTGTTGGCGGGGTTGGCAGCACGTCCTTTTCCTCTTCCGGCCATCTGGCAGAATCAACCAATGTTAATTGGAAATCATTTAGTATCATCTTACTACTTTCATTTGTTTGTACTTTGAAGTGTTGAGGCTTTGTTATACTTTTACGAGGGTTCATATCTCACACCAAATAAATGCACTATTATTTCCTGTGGGTTCACACACCAAAGCAAAACAATCTGAAGACGAGGCTGTGGACAATTGCTCATGGCTTCCACAACTCACGTCACACACCAAGCATTATCACACCATTAACTACGTAACGACTCGACTACTCGACCTCTTGCTAGCTAAGGGAAAGACTCTACACTACTCGTTCTCTTGAGCTGGCTCCTCGGGATCTTCCTCCTCATTTCGGCTACCTTCTGACTCTGCTTTGGGTGGGGAGGCTGCTGGTGGAGAAGTGCGACGACGCCTGATCGCTCGGCGATCCGTGGAGTCAGGAGTTCATGTATCATTCACGGTGACACACAGTTCATTCCCATCTCCTCTTTCCCTCGCCTTTAAGCAAGCTCGCAGCAACGCCTCCGTTTCCTTCAGGGTGTCTCGGACATCCTGAAGCTCTTGTTGACACTCCTGCAGTCGAGTGCTGAGCATAGCAGCATCCTCCAAGCACAAGTCCATGTGCTCATGGGAAGTCCCTTGCTGCACCGGTGGGTACCTGTACTCCGTGGTACCACTCTCACGTTGGAGGACATACATGTACTCAGTTTTGTCCAAGTGGCGACGATAGATGTGACTCTGGCAGGTGATGGCCTCCCAGGTGACATCTTTCTCCGCGTCAACTTGTGTTGCTCGACAAGCTGGAGAGTGGTGAATCTTAAGCAGCTGATTCTCGTGTATAATCCTCATCTCCGAACTCCATTCTTCCCTCTTCTCACGGATGGTCCTGGTGGAGTTATAGTGGATGATTAGCTTGCCCGTATTGCCTGCGGCTTCGAGCATACGTCGAAGACGGCGCAACAAGTCTTCTACTGCCAATCCGTAGGAAAGGTACGTCACTGGACGACTCTCCTCTCTTTCGGCAAGGGCAACTACGGGAACTCTCCCTCCTGTGGACTTGCGAGCGGTGCGAATCATGCGAACCATCTAAAACAAAAAGAATTTAAAATTAGGTTAGATAAACTTTTTAAACAAAAATCCCATTTTGAATGAAAATTTGGGATAAGATGAAGAAAATGACTCCTTAAATAACACTCTTCAACCCACACCTTGGAAAATAGTTTTTAAGAAAACAGGGCCCTTAAATACGTCCATTTCTACCTAGGTCCACGTTCCTACGGGCAACCTTGGCTCTCATACCACCTCTGTCACACCCGGTTTTTCCGAAGAACAACCAAGTGAATATCACATGTATGCCAGGATCATTTTCTCATACATGTGATGACAAATAGTGAAGCATCATTTATTACAAGCTAGGTGTCGAATATAAGTAAGTCTTACATAGTAAATGTCTCGATGTACAATAATAAGTTCATCACAAGTAAATAAACTAGCAGCGGAATATTATTCTTTAGGGCTCCATCACAGGCGTTGCCCGGGGGTCTTCATGAACCTAAAAACCTTCCTCGGGTCCAAAATCTTGGTCATTATACACCACCTCATTATCTTGACCTGAGCAGTAATATAAACCAACAAATATGCAAGGTTGAGTACCAATGGTACTCAGCAAGTGTGGGAAAATTATATCATGCATGGCTAGAACAAGGAGAGGTTGAACTCATGGTTAAAGCACTACGCAATTAATACCTATCACCTTAGCTTATTAAGCACCTACATTACTACACAGGTGAAATGGTCCCAATCTCCCAACCCATTATCATAATCCAATAACCATAACATCATTTCCAATGTTAAGCTCCCCGCTTAACTTCCAAAACCATCAATCCCCTAATCATGAATAAGTCCAGGCCGCTCTTAACCGTGAGCACGGCTGTCACGACAGTTTTGACTCTGCAGAGTTTGTACCACTGTACCCACATGTAGTGATTTCATCCCCCGTTGCCGGGTGGACTAAAAGAACCTCCATTATGCCAGTGGCTACGATCCACATTCACACTTCGCAGGTGTGCAGCCAAGAGATCACTACGAAGCCTTTACAATGGGATTCCCGACGAGCGTGGGCCCACTGAGGTTTCATCCATAACAGCATACAAGAGGCTCCAACCCCACTGCAGTGGCCCCCTCTTGAGCCTTGCGGTTCATATGGTAGTCCAGCTGACACCTACTCCCCGCACCATCCAACACACCCATACTACGCCGGGGATACACCTAATTAATTGGCCAAGCTGCCCCATCTCAGCATGTGGTTGGCACTGTAAAGCCGGGTTACATGCTCCATGAACCGGTCCTTAGGATCCAGGCAAGTACTAAACACAAACCCAAGTCTCGTGCACCCAGCACACAACCAAAACATCCAACTTGCCTTGATCCCTACCTCTACATAACTCACAATGTCTCATTCAAGAGTATGGTAAAATAAACTGATGATCTCATATCCCAAATATCCCATTCTAAGCATGGCTAAGCATATGCATGTAAATAAATGACATGACAAAATAAATCCCAACCCCAGCTACAAGGAAACAAGGTAATGCAATTCTAGGGAAACTTTCCTAGCATGGGTTTCATATTTCATTTGACAATGCAAATAATTCTATCTACACATCCTAGCATAGGATCAAAGTGGTCAAGGACACTTGCCTCCTTCTTGCTGCTCTTGAAATGGGTAGTCCTGGTCTTGGAAAGGAATAACTTGCTCTTGAGCAGGTTCTACATCACACCATCACACATAGCAAAAGAAAAACAACAATACATAAGACATAGTTCACACTTCCACTTCATACAAACCACACATTCATATTTATGAAATTCATTCACCATTATATGTGTTGTGGTTACTCTATGTGTGTTGATCTGTGGCTTGCATACACTTTTATTTACATGTATATGATTCCTACTTTGGTGTTCATATTTATACTTACATACTATATATATATGTGTGTGTGTTTCAGTTTTAAATAAATTCCTTATATTAAACTACTACACCTTTTCACTACCAAGTATGTATGAAAAGTATTTTTCTTCTCCATATGTGCCTTCAGAATTTCTACCAACCCTAAACTGAATTCTTTGTATTTTAGAAACTCCATTTATTATTTGCTAGTTGCTATATTTTCAGATTTATTCTCCTATGCATAAATGTGTATTTTATTATGAAATTAGTAATACACATCATCTAAACAGAATAGGTTCTGGTCCTAAATAATTTAATAGCATATTTTGACCTTTGCCTCTGATGTAAACCAGTTTATAATTATTTTACCTATTTTCTATAACTATTCTTTACTTAAAAATGTGTCCCTAAATGTGAATAATAAATTAAACAGATTCAATTCTGTCCAAAATATATTTTTATCTCACTCCAAAATTTTCTAAACACTGAGAAAGTCTTTAACTTAATTTTGACAATATGTTTGTCCCACTTTTTAATTTTTAAACACTAGTTACATATTCAATTTTCTAAATTAAATACTAAACAGGGTAAAAAAAAGTAAACTCACCCCATTACAGGGTCTATAATATTATTTTCATAATTTCCAGGGGTCTAGCTACACTTATCAGAGGTGTTTTTCCTAATTTTTATTAAGTCCAGGGGCTAAAACTGATTTTTAAATGAATTTACATGATTTTCTGGAGTTCCAGGGGCTAGATCAGAAGTTTCCGGGGCTAGCTCTTATTTCCCGAGAACCCCAGGGGGTAGCACGTAAGAATTCCAGTCTTTATAATGCGGGGCTGACGTGGACCGTCCGATTTTAAACCGACGGCTGAGATTATAACATCGAACCGGTACGCGGGGATTTAAACCCTACCGTGCGATTTAAAATAAACGGCGCACAAGCGGCCACGTCGCTCTGATCGAGCGCGGGCGGCGCTGCCGGCGGCGCACGGCGGCGGGAAGCGGCGATCTCGCCGGAAAGTTTCGGATCCTCGAGAATTCTGCCTAAAACTGTGATCTTATGGCATAGATCGGTAGAGGGGAGGTCTGGGATCTCACCTCGGGGGTTTTCTTGAGCTCGGGGGTCCTGGAAAGTGATCGGCGGCGAGGTCCGAGGCAAAACCACGGCGAAGCTCGTCGGCGCTGTGTTTACACCGTAAGTCCCCGAGTTTTCTGCACCTGCAAAGCTCCCCGGAGGCGGTGGATCAAGACCAGCGAGTTAGATCAGAGTTTCCAAGCTCAGATCGGCCAGAATTCACCGGCGAAGTCTCGGTGCTCACCGGAGTAAAAATCGGCCATCGCGTGGGAAAAACCGATCGGGGCTGGGGTTTTTATAGCCGGGGGAGGGCGGTGGGTCAGTTGTGATCGAGTTTGAGTCTTCTGGGACCGGAATTCGGGCTGAGGGACGCGGGATTCCGATCGTTAAGATCGCGCGCGCGCGGGAGAGAGTCCGGGGTCGGCGCGAGCGAGGTTGGGGATGACAGGTGGGTCCCACCTGTCTGTGTGAGAGAGCGCGGGCGCGCGCGGCTGCGGGCTGGCACGGGGGAAACTGGGCCGGCTGGCGGGTTTCGGCCCACTGGCCGGTTTTTTTCTGTTTTCTCTTTTTTTCTTTTTCCATTTCTTTTCTGATTTAAGTTTAATTTGAATTCCAGTTTGAATTTGAATTTTTGCAAAACATGCAACACGTCCAAAAATTTTTAAATTCCCCTCTGAACATGGTTTAGTGTTTTGAATCAAAATTTTGGGGTGTTACATCCTAGTTCGTGTTTTGTTGCTGGTTTAATCGTGTTTTGTTCCTACTTTGTTATTCCATCCGCTGCATTCCATCGAAACTCTTGCTGCCACAATCGTTATCAAATCGATCACCATAACTATTCATTGTGCTAGGGTTATCCTTGTTCTTCAGTTTTCATCACATATTACGTGAGTTTATCCTGCTTGATATACGCACACCATCCCACACGTTGTCACCATCATATCCAATTTTTTTCTCACCACTGTTTCCAATTCAGCTCCACCAAAAACATAATCTTGTGGTGCTGTCTTAAAACAGCCATAACCTTGGCATTGGGTTGAATTACATTGCCCAGATTCACTTTGGAAGATTGATTATTTGGCATCTAAAGGCTCAACAATAATCATAAAGAAACATATGGAATTTCTGTTGTCCACATCTTCTTTTTTCTAGTGAGCTGAAAATTTGTGCGACGTGTATATTAGTGCTCCTGATTTCACGGCAGATATAAAAAAATCAAAGAAAAAATATAGAAAAGAAAATTTGTGAAGAGGAGCACAAATGTCAAAACTTGGATGTGTTATTTTGCCTGGTGGTGCAGAGTTAGTGTGTGTGCGTGCTAGCAAGGACACGTTCAAGGGCTGAACGTGCACTTGATGCTTAGTCTACGCCCGTGAGTGTAGACTGAACTTATTTTGTTGTAAACATGTTCATAAACTTGTTTATGTAATAAAATTTTGCTTCCGCTTTGTACCTTTGACGTGTGTTTTACGGTGCTGTGCAACACAGCGCCCCTCAGCGTGATCCTGGCTCGAACAAGACCGTTGGGGTCGTGTCAGTTCCTAGGCCACAATATCTCCAATGAAGGAGTATCGGTTGATCCCGGAAAAGTGGGAGATGTTCGGAAGTGCTACCAACCACAAAATGTGAGGGATATTCGGAGTATTCTTGGGATGGCTGGATACTACCGATGGTTCATCAAGGACTTCTCTAAGATAGCAAAGTCTATGACGGAGTTGCTAACGAAGGGAAAATCCTTCCAATGGACACAAGCATGTCAAGGAAGTTTCGAGGAACTCAAGAAAAGGCTAACCATAGCTCCGGTTTCGGTATTGTCGGACGTGAGCAAGAGCTTTGACATATATTGTGACGCATCCGGACAAGGGCTCGGATGTGTGCTCATGCAATAAGGACAAGTGGTATCCTATGCCTCACGACAATTAAAGAAGCACGAGCTTAATTATCCTACATATGACTTGGAGCTAGCAGCAGTAGTGCATGCATTAAAGATTTGGAGACATTATATCCTTGGTCATCGATGCGAGATCTATACGGATCATAAAAGCCTCAAGTACATATTTACACAAATGGACTTGAATTTGAGGCAATGTCGATGGTTGGAACTCCCAAGGATTACGATGTTGGAATCAACTACCACCCTGGAAGGGCCAATGTAGTAGCTGATGCATTGAGCTGGAAGGGAGCATGTGTCACCTACTCACGGTTCGGGAGCTACCACCCGAACTACGCAAGGAGTTCAAACGATTACACCTCGGATTCTTGAACAAGATGGAAGTGATGGAGATCCACTCTTCATTGGAGCAATAGATAAGAGATGGCCAAGCAACGGATGAGCAGATCAAGGAGATCAAGGAAAGAATCCGACAAAGAATAGAGAAGGATTTCAAAGAAGATGAGAGGGGTACGCTTTAGCTAGGAAAAAGGATTTGTGTGCCTAACGTGAAGCACATCCGTGACATGATATTAAAAGAGGCACATGATTCACCCTATTCCATACATCCCGGAAGTACCAAAATGTACAAGGACTTGAAGACTTGTTATTGGTGGGATGGTATGAAAAGGGACATAGCCGAATATGTTGCCCTATGTGACACATGCCAAAGGGTGAAGGCCGAACATCAAAGACCCGATGGATTGTTGCAACCCTTGAAGGTACCCGAGTGGAAGTGGGAGGACATCAGTATGGATTTCATCGTCGGATTGCCACGTACTCAGTCGGGTTATGACTCCATATGGGTTATCGTGGACCGATTGACAAAAACAGACCATTTTCTCCCTGTAAGGGCCAAGTACAACGTTGCACAATTAGCCGAGTTGTACATGGAGCAGATCGTGTGCCGTCATGGAGTCCCGAGGAAGATAGTCTAAGATCGAGGTTCTCAGTTTACCTCTAGATTCTGGAGGAAGCTGCAGAAAGCTATGGGTACACGACTGGATTTTAGCTCCGCCTATCGCCCACAAACCGATGGACAAACCCAAAGGACAAACCAAATTTTGGAGGACATGTTGAGAGCTTGTGCCTTGAAACATGGGCGTAGTTGGGAAAGGAGTTTACCGTACGCCGAATTCTCCTATAACAACAGCTATGAAGCTAACTTGAAGATGTTGCCTTTTGAAGCATTGTATGGTAGGCGGTGTAGAACACCGCTGTTCTAGAACTAGACAGGAGAGAACCAGGTGTTTGGACCCGAAGTGCTACAAGAAGCTGAAAAGCAAGTCCAAACGATATGGGAGAACTTAAAGGCTGCTCAGTCACGACAGAAAGGTTATGCGGACAATAGACAAAGGAAGTTGACTTTCGAAGTAGGAGACTTCGTATACCTTAAGGTATCACCTAACCGTGGCCAACGACGTTTCAACGTCAAAGGCAAGCTAGCACCTCGCTACATCGGACCATTTAAGATTATGGACAAGCGAGGAGAAGTAGCCTATCACCTAGAGCTCTCAACATATCTCTCCGACGTACATGACGTGTTTCATGTATCCCAGCTCAAGAAGTTCTTGAGAGTACCAGAGGAGCAAGTACCAATGGAAGAGCTTGAACTTCAAGAGGACCTGACTTATGCGGAGCACCCTGTCTGAATTTTGGACGTAAGGGAAAGGGTCACAAGGAACAAAGTGATCCGATGGTGCAAGGTATAATGGAGCCATCACACCGAAGCTTAAGCCACATGGGAGCGTGAAGAAGACATCAAGGCAGAATTCCCTCATCTATTCTCTACTGACGAATCTCGAGGCCGAGATTCAATTTAAGGAGGGTAGATTTGTGAGACCCTCATTTTTGGTTTCTGCATGTATTCATGTTTCATGTAGAGAAAACATTTTAAAAGAAGTGGGAACAGAGAAAGAATCAAAAAGATAGCCAAAAAGAGCAAAATCCAGTTCACCAAGAGTGCCGAAGACAACTCCCGTGGCCCGCTGGCCACGTGGCGCCTTCGGAGCTCATCACTGCAAATGAGGAGAGGTCCACCGCTAAACTCGCTACATGGCAGGTTCAGGGCTCATCCCCGCAAAGGGGGAGAGGTCCGACCCCGAGGGACACGTGTTGCCCCCCGGAGCTAGCCTCTGCGGAGAAGCAAGGCCAGCCCGCAGGACACATGTCACCTTCGGAGCTAGTCACCGCGGAAATCAGAGGACCAGTCTCGCGGGGTACGTATCGATCTCGGAGCTCACCTCCGAGAGGTCCAGTTCTAGTGCGTGTCGCCACCGGAGCTTATCTCCGGGAGGTTCGTCACTTCTGGACACGTGTCAACCTCGGAGCTCGTCTTTGAGAAGAAAGGAAGTCTGGCGCTGTTAGGACACGTGGCACACCCGGAGCCACCTCCGAAGAGAGGGGAGGTCCGGCACTGACACGTGGCGTGCGCGGAGCCACCTCCGAATAGAGAGGAGGTCCCGACCGCCAGGATACGTAGCGCACGCGAAGCTCACCTCCGAAGAAGAGGGAGGTCTCGCTCGCTTGACACGCGGCACAACCAGAGCTCATCTCTGCGGAAAGGGGGAGACCAGGCCCCGGTGGATACATGGAGCTCCCGGAGCTCATCACAGCGGAGGTAACGAATTCTGGAGCGGTTTTTGCTTCTGTACGCATGGGAATACCGGTATGGGAGGAAACAGACATGAATTCCACAATGTTACAGCACCAAATCAACTAAAAATAAGTTGTTAAGATTCAACGACAAGTTGAATAGGACTCTTATTCGAAGTCCAATCAGATTAGAACTCTTTCTTCCTGATTATAAATAGAACCCAGAACCCTTGGCCGAAACCACGAACTTCTTTTCCAACTCCTGAGCCGACGACTTAGAAACCTAGCCCCAACTCACCGAATAAACCCTTCGCCGGAGTTCAGTCGAGGAAGATCGCCGGAAGAGGGCCCCAACGATCTGTCTTGCTAAGAGAAGGACCCCGAGACCAAGAAGAACGTAAGGTAGGTCTCCAATACTACCTTACGACCACCATCGCGTTTTCTTTGCATCTGTTCTTCGATTCCTTTCGAACAGAAGCTTTTTCGTGGACAGATCACTTGTTGATCGATTTAAAGACAAGATCATCGCTACGTCCACAATTGATCTCTACCACTCTGTTCATCATAAAACCCATGCAAGCCATGCAAGAACACGTACAAACTAAACTGCATCATAGTATTAACATGCATAAGCATCATCACATCTAGTTAAAGTTTGTGCATGATATTGATTGTTGTAAATATTGTATGTGCGTGATCATGTATAGAAGGACAAACTCAGGGAGCTACCTACGACAGACTACAGCAACATGATTTTGAGCAATCGGCACAGCCAGAACAAGGCAAGTGCCCCTTGACCATATTGATCTTATGTTTTTGGAATATGTTTTGTTTTGCGAAAAGGTGTGTGTGTGTGCTGAGTCAAATATGATGGGAAACACTTTTATAGGAGTTTACTAGTTTTGGTTAAACCACCCTTGTCGCCAGGGATGTTTATGAGTCGGGTATAATTTTAATTTTATGCTTCGGTGAGTCCATTAGATTGGGGAGCGAGATGAATGTGTGTAGCTAACTGCACTCGTAAGATTTATGAGGAAACTGAGGTTGTTAATGAACATGGATCGGAGGGAGATCTAGGCAAGCCTGGGTTTGTGAATGAGGTAGAAAGAGATGGTGGTTTACTTGCCGTAGATCTAAGGACCGGTTCATGCGAACACATGCCAGGATAACAGTGCCACCACAAGGCCAAGTACGGGTGCGGCTTAGCTGAGTAATTAGGTAAGTTGCTAGATTGTTATGGACTGTGGAAGGTGTGGGGAATGGGAGTCGAGTGAGGACTGCCCTGGGAACTGTATGGCACAAGAGGGGGCCCGTGGATGGGAGAATTGGACATTCTAGCCTTCCGGTGAAACCTTAATGAGTCCATACATCTAGTAACCCCTCTGTAAAGGTTATTTTGTGATCTCTTGGCCATACGCCGAAGGTTGTGTATAATGGAGGTTCTGCAGTCGCCGACGGGTGACGAAATCACAAACTTGTGGGTAAAGAGGTGCAAACTCTACGGAGTCTAAAACTATCATGATAGCCGAGCTTACGGTCACGAGCGCCTGGCCAACTTCCATGATTAGTTGGGATGGTTATTGGTTATGGTTTTGGATGGTTTGGTTTTGGTTTTGTTTTCGGGACTGTTGAGTCCAGGTGATAAGATGGGTTGCATGACTGTTGAGTATAGACAACGAGGTTGGTCTCGGTGTGAGACAAAATTGTTTATGAGAAGATATGGTAGCGAATACGAGAAGGTATTCGTGAGCAAGAATGAGGTTGATTAATGTCTGGTTGGGACATGGAAGGTAATGAACATAATGGAGGTATGATTGGTATTTTAATACATATTGGGATTACATTCGCTTAAAGATAAGTTACTGTTTTATCATGGTTTTGAGAAATAACTTTGCTTTCTGCAATGAGCCTTTTTATACCTACCTTGTTGTGAGCTACATAGCATATTTTCCCGCACTTGCTGAGTACACCATTGTACTCAAACTTGCATTATAATGTCATCATCAGCAACAGGAGAATATTACTATGAAGACCAGGTGGAGCATTAGGCGTGTAATCTGTCCTCAACCTTGCTTGTGGGAGAATGGAGTAGAAGATGGAGCCGCTGCTGTTGTTTAGATTGCTTCCGCATTACAATAAAGACTTCCGCTGTTAGATTAAGACTTCCGCTGTGAGACTGAGTCCAAGACTCATGAGACATTGTAATAAACTCTGATATTTGTGGTCGTATATATTCTGAAATTCAGTTTGTGGATGATGTGCATTTTTGTGATGAACATCCTGGGCACACATATGCATCAGTTCTCGGTTCCGTGGTTTTCCACAGAATTGAGGGCGTCACAAAACCTTAGAGATGATGAAAGCTAGGTGAAAAGGAGATACTAATAATCACCATGTGATTAAGTCCATTATATGAACACTTAAACCTAAAAGATGGTAGCTCAAGTTCCAGAGGTCCAACGAAGCTGAGAATTTGACCACAGCTTCTATGGAAGCTATTTAGGCAGTGTGCAGAAATTGAGCTCATGAAATGGCTTAAGGTGATCACAATAATCCCTTATGTGATTTTGACAAATCTGCCTTTACCCCCTAGGTATTAAGCTTTCCTATGCTGTCAAGTAGACTTTTTGTGATGTAAAAAATGTCCTGAGTCCATAGGAATTGGTTTTACCATTTTTGGAGTTTCCTACATGGAGATATGGATTTTACAAAGAATCGGGAAAAGCTGAAATTGTCTCTGTTCATTTTCCCATTTTTCAGAGACATAAGGAATGAACACATCATTTGACCAAGAAAATGAGGTCCAATGCCTCTGAAATTTTTACTGGAGTTCAAGGAACTTTGGAAGAATGTCCTGTCCAAATTTGGGAATTTTCCAATAAACAGAACTCCTGTACAAATTCATACAATATTTTCATTAAATGAATTAATGAGCCAAATCCAGAGATTTTCATAAACATTGCGCTGCACCCCTGGATAGTACACTTTGAGAGGAATCCAACAAAATTTGTTTCACAATTTTTGGACACTCCTACACAAAGTTATGGCTCTCCAAGTTTTGAACTGAATTGGGAAAATCTGGAAAATGTTTACATACCGACAGTTGATCCCACTAGTCATCCCTAACCTTCAGCCTCGTGCCAAACAGGGCAGTGGCGGCTCCCTCCGGCAAGGTCACCGGAAAGGCACTTCCAAGCCACCTCCGGACCCCCTGCTGGCCGCCCCCCATTTTCCCCCACGCTGAACATGTTGGTGAGGTCGCCGGCGGCTGAAACTCGCCGGAAAACAGGGCGCACCGGCCAGAGCAAACCCTACGGCTATGGCGAGGTCGTGCACGGTGAATTCTCCACCAAATGGTCGGTTCTTGGGCTCTAAAGCACCAGGGGATCATGTAGAAGACCGACATGAGGTCTAAACAAGCTGGGGAGCGCTCTAAACCTATCGGCACCGTGCACCCGATAGGGTTCAGCGGTATACCCTCAAAAAGAACTCGGATTCCTCACTCTACACTCAATTTCTTGGTCCAAAATGGATGGAGGAGGTGTTCTAGGCAGTTAACATCCTGTGTGTGAAGTTTGAAACCCAACAAACACGATTTGAGGACGATTTTTACAATTCCTTACCTCAAGGTCAGTTTCTGCCGCACGGGAGAAAAACTTTAAATTCTCCCTCTGTGATCAATGGCTAGGGATGAGCTTCGGAGGTGAGCAACTAGACTTGTAGGTGCACCGATGGGGTGGCTTGCTTGGGCGTGATCACTCCTGGTTTGGGCTGTCCACGGCGATCAGTTCTGGCTCCTTCAGTTTCAACTCCGGAGCAGTGGCAAACAAACTATTTCTAAGTGCAAGCAAGCATGGATCACCGGGGTGAGGTTGCTAGCTGGCTAGAGCACTCATGGGGGAACATTTTTGCTGTTGGAAGCTCGGGCAAAGAGAGTTCTGTGGTGGCTGTGTGATCGGGGAAAAGAACAGAGCACCACTGTGTTCTTCTCGGGAGAGCAACACACGGGAGAAGACCACCGAGGCTGAGATCAAGCTGGGAGAGGCAAATTAGCCTTGTGGCACTCGCTGGTGATCAGGACGAGGAGAATTCAAGCAAGCAGGAGCTGGCGTCAGCCGACAAGAGGTGGCGCGCGTGCGCTGTCCGTGTGATACAGAGAAGACTTCGGGTTGAAGTCTACTGACATGTGGGCCCCAATTCTCCCCTCTTATCTCCTAATTCCGTTTAAAATAGCAAACGAGCTCCAAATTTGATCAAACTTGGAGGATAGTTCAAAAGAATTACGAGGAACTCAAATCTGAAATCAGATTTTGAAATTGAGTTTGTTTGGTTCAAAATTCGAATCCAAGTTTGAATTTGAACGTGCCCTCATTTAATCCTCGGAATAAATAGTATATGAAACCTAAAATTCTCCAAATTTACAACTTAGGCTCTTGAATACATGAGAAGTGCATCTATGATCTCACATATAGGCCTTTGGACAATCTGAATAGGAATCCTTTCAAAAGATCCAAAATGGTGTTTAAATTTCCTCCACTCTCCTCATCGAGAAGGTGCAAATGAGTTAGGATTTTTGGGAGTGTAATTCTTTCCCCATGTTAACATGTGTTGAGCATGGGCTAAAGTAAATTTTTAACTCCCGCACCTGTCCATATTTGTGTTCATCATTTCATGTGACACAATTATAGTCTTTCTCTGCCTTAACTTTATTTCATACGTTGAAATCAAACTTTACAAAAGTTAGGGCTGTTACATTCCCGAGATTACAAAAAGAAATAAGAAGAGAGAATGACTACTGGACATATGGTACAAACAAGTCGGGAAAATTTAAATGGAGAAAATCCTCGCTTTTCCACGTGGCTTCATCAGCGGCGTGGTTACTCCACAAGACTTTGTAAAATCGCAATGTCCAATTTCTTGTGGAGTGAGTCTTCTCGTCGATAATCTGTATGGGATACTCAGAATAAGTGAGATCCGGTTGAAGATCTTTAATGTTCTCCATATGAACTGCGGTTGGGTACTTAATGCATTTCCGCAGCTGAGAGATGTGGAAAACATTGTGAATACCCGAAAGTGATGCCTGTAGCTCCAGACGATAGGCCACGGGTCCGCATATTTCAGTGACAGCAAACGGCCCGATGAATCGCGGAGCGAGCTTTCCTTTCACTCCGAAACGATGAACCCCTTTCATCGGAGAGACACGAAGATAAAAGTGGTCCCCGGTGTCGAAGTGAAGAGGTCGACGTCTTTTGTCTGCATAGCTTTTCTGCCGAGATTGAGCAGCCTTTAAATTTGCTTGTATCACTCGCACTCGTTCCTCGGCTTCATTCACAAGATCAATCCCGTAGATCACCCTCTTGCCGGAGTCACACCAATTCAGTGGTGTGCGGCACTTACGGCCGTAAAGAGCTTCATACGAGGCTATCTTGATGCTGGACTGATAACCATTATTATATGAGAATTCTGCTAACGGTATATGGTCATCCCAATTCTTCCCATGATTGGTGACACATGCCCGTAGCTTATCCTATAGAATCTGATTTATCCTCTCCATTTGACCATCAGTTTGCGGATGATACGCTGAACTCCGAATTAACTTGGTTCCCAAGGAAGTATGCAGTTGCTCCCAAAATCTTGATACGAATAACACACCTCGATCAGAAACGATGGTGCGGCGAACCCCGTGTAAACACACGATTCGAAAGATGAACAGCTCCGCATACTTCTTTGCCACATATTTTGTATGGACTGGAATAAAATGTGCTGTCTTGGTCAAACGATCGACGATTAGCCAAATAGAATCATGCTTGTTGCTGGTCATGAGTAAACCGACGATGAAGTCCATACTTATGTCTTCCCACTTCCATGCTGGAACCTTCAGCGGTTGAAGTGGTCCGGCTTTCCTCATATGATCGGCTTTAACCCGCCGACACGTATCACACTCGGATACGTACTTCGCAATCTCTCGTTTCGTCCGTGTCCACCAGAACTTAGATTTCAAATCTTGGTACATCTTATTGCTTCCCGGATGAATGGAGTACTTGGATAAATCCGCTTCATCCAGTATCTTCCTCCACAATTTCATGTTTCTGGGTACCACTATGCAGTTGTTAAACCATAGAGTACCCTCTTCATCTTTGCGGAATACCTTCCACTCACCGCTGTCCACTCTCCTCTGGATGTGAGACATACCCCTGTCTCTCTTCTTAGCCTCTACAATCTCATCTCGGACTGTTGGAATAAGAGCGAGGTTGAACAGCAATCCGTAAGGAACTAAGCGCAGGCTTGGTTCTCCTCCTTCATGTGCAGCCTTGGCTAAATGGTGAACATGGGCTTTCCGACTAAGTGCGTCGGCAACCACATTCGCTTTGCCTGGATGTTAATGAATCTCAAGTTCATAGTCCTTGATCCATTCTAGCCATCTTCGCTGCCTCATATTCAGTTCTTTCTGTGTGAAGATGTACTTCAAGCTTTTGTGGTCAGTATAGAGATGTACTAGATTGCCTAGTAGATAATGTCTCCACATTTTCAATGCAAGGACCACTGCAGCTAGCTCAAGGTCGTGCGTCGGGTAATTCTGCTCATGACCCCTGAGTTGTCGGGATCCATACGCGACCACACACCCTTCTTGCATCAACACACAACCCAAACTGATGCCGGATGCATCACAATAGACATCAAACGGCTTCGTGGTGTCCGGTTGGGCCAAAACTGGAGCTGTAGTGAGATACTTCACTAAAGTTTGAAAAGCTTGTTCACATGAATTGCTCCAATCATACTTGGTGCTTTTCTTCAACAGCTCCATCATAGGTTTAGCGACTTTGGAGAAGTTTGAAATGAATCTCCGGTAATAACCCGCTAAACCTAGGAAACTCCTCACTTCCTGAACAGATGTTGGAGATTTCTAATTCAGCACTTGCTCTATTTTACTTGGGTCCACAGCGATACCTTCCACTGAAATAATATGCCCAAGAAACGGCACTTTGCTGATCCAAAACTTACATTTACTGAACTTTGCATATAGCTTGTGATCTCTCAAGCGTTGGAGTACAATACACAAATGTTCAGCATGTTCTGCTTCTGAATTTAAATAGATTAAGATGTCGTCGATGAAAACCACGACGAACTTGTCTAACTCCGGCATGAACACAGAGTTCATGAGACACATAAAGTGATCTGGAGCATTGGTCAACCCAAAGGACATGACAAGATATTCATAAAGACCATATCTTGTTGGGAACGCCGTCTTAGGTACATCTTATGCCCGGATTTTTATCTGGTGATACACGGACCGAAGATCCATATTGGAAAATACCTTAGCACCCACTAGTTGATCGAACAAAATATCGATGCGCGGTAGTGGATACTTATTCTTGATAGTGACAACATTCAGTGGACGATAATCTATGCATAGTCTCAAAGTCTCGTCCTTCTTCTTCACGGAGAGTGCGGAACATCCCCAAGGTGATGAACTTTGGCGTATAAAACCTTTGTCCATGATGTCATTAAGCTGCTCCTTCAATTCTTCTAGCTCCTTTGGTGCCATTTTGTATGGTCGCCGGGAAATAGGTGTTGTTCCCGGTGCGAGTTCAATCTTGAACTCTACATCACGTTCGGGCGGCATGCCCGGCAAGTCTTCGGGAAACACATATGGATATTCACATACCACTGGAATATCCTCAAGTTTAGTAGCTTCAATCTGATGCACCGCTGCAACTCATTGTGATGGATCCACAAGATTCAATGTGTTGCAACCGTGTATGGGGAATTCAGTTAGACAGTCCGAGAGCTGATGTCAAAGATAGCTCCATAATGTGTCAACCATGACATCCCCAAGATAATATCAATCCTTTGGCCTTTGAGTATGATAAGGCTCGCAGGGTAGATGTATCCACCCAAACATAAAGGTGCCCGAGAGACCATCTCATCTATTAATATCTTGCCTCCGGGTGAGGTGATATGAAACGGATGCTTAACTGTGCTAAATGGAAGATTATTCTTCAGCACATAGTCTCTGCTAATAAAATTGTTGGTGGCTCCGGAATCAAACAAAACGAAAGTGGGCTGTTCATGTAACGTGAACATACCCACTAAAACTGGTTCGCTTTTTGCAATGTCCTCAATAGCAGTGTAATTAACCCTGCCAGCTTTTGAAAGATTCTTCTTTGAAGGTTCACGGTGCTGATCTGAGCATTGATGAGACGACACACAAGTGTGGCTCTGCTCAGCTCCACGACGGTTTCGTGCTGCAGAAATCCTCAGCTCTCTACTAACACGAGGTGGAGAAAATTCGTGCGTAGCTGGTTGCGGTAGTGTTGCACGAATAATTTCTGATCGCTGCTGTTGAGGTGGAGGCTCATAAGTGAGTAACTCCAGCCGTGGTTGTGAGAGGTTCACCACAGGCTGAATTTGTTGCCTAACTGGCGAGTAATACCGCACTCGATAGTTCAGACGAACCTCGATGTCACTGTCCGGCGGTATACTTCTTTTCAGCTCCGCTTCACAACGTAGATGCATGTCTTCTTTAATGATAGCGGCATTTACCAACTCATTGTAAATACCGTTATTGAACAAGGTCACTTGTTCCTGAAGTTCGGCATTCAAACCTCGAAAGAAATATTCACACTTCAATGCTTCCGAGTCTACCATATGAGTGGCGTATTGCATCTAGTCTTCAAACTCTTTGAAGTACTCGTACGCACTCCTTTCCCCTTGCTTTAACTCTAGAAAGTCTTGATACTTTGTTCGTAGAATTCCCGAACAAAGGTGACGTGCCCGGAAAACATCCCGAAATTCATCCCACGTCACTCGATGACCTTCAGGACGAGTTGCGATGTACTCCGCGCACCAAGCTCCAGCAGCTCCGTGGAGTTGTTGAGCGGCAAATTGAGTCTTCTGATATTCATCGCAATCAAGCATCTCGAACTTGGTTTCAATACATTGGAGCCAATGAGCCAACTCCAACGGTTCTTTCGCTTCCGAGAAAACCGGTGGTTGTGTTGCTAGAAAATCCTGTCTCCTGTCGTATGCTTTCTTGCACCAACAGATCCAGAGACTCAGCCATCATTGCCAAGATTTCCGCCAATCCGGTTGATGATGTCGGCACTTCTTGTTGTGGCGAATTACTTTCGCCATGACTCGACTCACCAACCTCACTCCTGGAATGAGCACGATTCATGCTGCAAGAGTGAGCAATTTACGGTTAAAATTCAAAGTTTAAACTCAACTTGAATTGAAAACATAACCGTAAAAGCATCACATCAATATTGCAGCATTACACAAGCTAACTAGGGTTTCGACAATTCTGAAATCTACCAAACTTGAGCAAGTTTGTCCAAACCCTTAATTCCAACAGTAGGACAAACTGGAAAAATAACTCAAGAACATGCTATGGAACTTAGGGAAGTCTAAAACATTCCTGTCCACAACAAGTCTCAAGTTAAATGGCAATAAGCACTATTCTGTTCAGAATGACTAATAGGTCTTAATCCCAGAATTTGAATATGAAAACGGCAATTTCATGACTCAAGTTGAATATCATAGTTATATTTAACTTTAATATATCTCCAACGAGTATTCATTTGCCTTCATATGAGTCGGGATCAAAAGTTGTGATATTTCAAAGTTACCAGAAATCTGGAACAATTTTGACAGCACCTCCTTTGAAAGTGGCTGTTTTGTCCACAAGATTTCATACAATTAAACTCCAAATCTGGAGAAACTTTGAACTACAAAGTTGTAGCACATACCCTAAACTTTCCAACGGTGTATTATATGACCCTGAGAATTTTTTCTACAGAAAGTTATGATCGAAATACAGAAATTTCCAGAGAGCAATTTGTGTCTGCCCTGTTTTTGGACAGTTCACACTCATCTGAGAATTTGATCCATTTGGAGGGTGATTATGATCTGGAGTTCTACAGAAAAGTTGTAGAAGACTTCAAAACCTTTCCAGAAATGTATCACACACTTCCATGGGTTTGACATAACAAAATTTATGCCCTGTTCAAATTCAGCAAAAATTATGCCGAAAACATGGGATGTTATTCCTATGTCTTTGTGAATACATCTATACTCCCAATTGACTCTTAGTTCAATATAGGAGTTCATTACCCCCTAATATAATCCTAGTGTGAGGGCCTCAGTTTTTGACACATAATAAAAGTGTTCATCACCACACACACACCTCATTTGAAGAAAGTTGATGAATACATTTGAAGAGTAAGTAACCATCATCAACATGATCATTAGAGAACAAACTCACACAATGCAAAAGTGGCATTTCCCACATGCATCATCTAGGTGCCAGGCATATGAAAACTCCTACACCTTGCTAGAAATATCCATGCCAAGTTTCACCCAAATTCAAAACCTTTTTGATGTCCTTTTGGGTATAGCTAGAAAGAGGGTGGTTTGAACTCAAATTGAAATTCAAACTGTTTTCACCCCATGAATTCAAAAGTGGGAGTCATATTCTTACTCAGCACATTTTTGTGAGCACACACACCAATTTTCACTCGATTTGGAGTTGAGCTTGACATGAGCTAAGTGTATCAAATTCAAACCTTATTTGAGTTTAAAACTACATGTGTGCTGAAATTTAGTCAAACCCAAACCAATTTGAATTCTACCCCCTTTCAAATGGCCCAGGGGCAGATAATTCAAATACTTGAGGTTAATTTGGTCTCTACTGTTTAGAGCAGTAGAGCAAAGTTGATTTCAGAGGTTAAAACCCCGGGTGGGACCCACATGTCAGCCACTGAATCAAATTGAACCGACTGTAGAACAGAACACTCGGTTCTCGGGTGCAGCCCGAGCACGCCACCGAGGAGCTGGCCGGCGCCAGCTCCTGCTGTGTTTCCCCACGCTGGAGGCCAGCTGCTCGGACTCCTTATCCTCCCCGGCATGCTCCCGTTAAATATTCCCTGATCCCCGGCGCGATCAGTCTGTTTCCACACCGAGCTCTACCGCAACCAGCCGCCCTCTCGATCCTGCTCTTGATCAGGCCGATCACTCGCAAGCCCAGTCTCCTCTGCAGCAAAACGGCACCGTGAGCTCGGGAGCAACATCCTAGACCCCGTGTTGGCCAGTGAGCAGGCGCCCTCGAGCTCCACCGGACATCTTTTCCGGCGGACCAAACGTTGCCGCAGTCCGGGCTCTTGTGGACAGCTCAGTGCAGCTGTTGTCACGTCCACTTCTCTAAACAAGAAAGGTGCGCCAAAGTATGTAGATGGTGTAGCCGAAAGCCGTTCGGCATATTATCATTCATTGGTTGAGAATTTCCAAGTTTACTGCCAGCCTGTTCGTATGAGCCGAGCTCACCTCCAAGTGAAATTCGGACTCCACACACTAGGGTTGGTCAGGCCGGTTGTCCAGTGGGTTCTACACGTAATAGCGCACACGCTCGAGAAGGAAGTAAGGAATACCGTTGAGGATCGGTTGTGTTATGGCCGTCTTCCTCGCCGCCGTTGCAAAGTACATCGGCTCACCGTCGAGGGTAGGGTTGCCGGCGTTGCTAGCTTCCACAAAGCCCTGGTTCATGTTCCTCATGCTCTACTGATGCTCTCCGAATGATTTCCGATCGATTTGGTGCACAGTAGAGCAAAACCGATCTCACCGGAACCCTAGCGGGTGCTGTCACCGGTGCGCGCGGGTTTCCGGCCATCACCGGCGGCCGGTGAGCCCACAGCCGAGTTCAGGAGGTCGGAGAAGGGGGAAGCAGCGGGTTTCGGGCCGAAAGGTGGTCGGGAACTCGGTTCTGGCGAGTCTCGCCGGAGACCGCCGCTGCCGAGTATTTGGTGCGAGGAGGAAGAAGAAGCACTTCTGGGGCCAACAGGCAGAAGTTTAAACTTTTCCCGATTTTCAGATTTAGTTCAAACTTCAAACCCACATAACTTTGGCTAGGAAACGCCAAATTGAGTGAACCAAATTTTGTTGGATTCAGCTCTCTGAGTACTTTCCAGCAAATCAAGTTTAACTTCATGAAAATCCTTATTTCTCCAGAATTAATTCTTCAAATTTTAAATTGTTTAGAATTTTAACTGGAGAATCCTTTGGAGGAAAGTTCCGAAATTTTGCTGGGATGTTCACCAAAATATCCCTGAACTACAATAAAATTTTCAGATCCATTTTAGCTCATTTGGTCCACCTAATGGTGTGATTAAGGAAACTGTTCCAGAGAAAATAGAAAATATCCAGAAACATTTTCAGAATTTCTCTGAAATTGTTTAGCTCATATCTTTAGCTAGAAACCTTCAAATTAACTGAGGCCAACTCCATTAGAACCCTCTGAAAATCTAGTTTTCATAAAGGTATGGGTTGCTCCATGAAAATCCCTAGAACACCCTAAGAGCTCCAATTAAGATCAAGTACATAATTATTTGTGGAGAGCTCAAATGAGCTTTGCTGCAACTAAAACTTGGTCAAGTCTCTGTTTATGTTGTATCCAAACCACAGTAAGAATTTGAGAGTCATTGAGTCTGTCTAGTGAGACTTGTAGCCTTCACAAGTTTAAATTCAATTCAAATGCATTTAAATTAATACATGTACTTGTTATCTCAGGTAGTCGCTAAAGTTGAGGAGGAACCCGAAGTCTTAGACTTTGTTACTCCGGAAGAGCAGCTAGCCTACAACCAAGAGCAGCAAGGCAAGCTCCGGTTTGCATTAACCTCTTTAAAAACTTTTATTGTTTTGAGAACTTACTTTGAGTACCATTAATTCTTGCATTAGAGTCTTGTTTGAAAACCCAAATGCATAGCCAAGAAAACCACGGGTTGGGATTAGGATTGAAAACCCCGTTAGCTACTGCAATGCTAAGATAGGGTAGGATTCGGTACAAGTCGAGTAGTTGGAACTACTCGCGAGGATAGGCTAGATGCACTCGACTCAGGTAGAGATAGCACATGATACACATGGCAAGAAAAATGAGACCGAGCGGAGAGTAAGGGCAGCAGGACTTTGGGGCCTGGGTGCTATAGCTCTGCTTGTGTCGACTGAGGACCGAGCCGTGTGCGGGCCCGTTGAACAAGCTAGAACAGTACCGAAGACCTACCGGCTATATGGGAACCGGGAAACCGATGTAACTTGGGTAGCTGGGTGTTGAGGCATAGCTGGTCGTTCAGAGGGTAGGTTGAGAACTCGAGGTGTAAATCGGCTGGCGGCAGTGAGATGCACGTGCAGAGACCTCTTGCTCGGGACGATTGGACCGGTTCAACATTTGGCTGACGGGTGAAAGGTGGTTGTGTACTGCGTCCGTGATGGTTGCTGTAGGCAACATCAAGTACGGGCGAACGTGACGGGTTGTTCGGGTAACTCTGCAGGTATAAATCGATTATAATTGCCGTCCCTCGCGATCAGTGAGTACCACTTGTTCACTGTACCATGACATAGAAATAACAGGCTAGATACATGTTAAAATGTTGCTGACTGAAAGCTGGACTTTGATTGTTAATGATTTTCTGTAGTCTAGAGCTAACTAAAGTTCTTTTTAACTTTGGGCAAAGTACATGAGAGAAATGTGTTTCTTGTTTGATTGCGGCTCTCTCATGTGCCTTAGCGTAAGGTTCTCCACAACCTGCTGCTAAAACTTGAAAATAAGGTTCCAATAATTAGGCGAGTCCTTTGCAACTTATTTTACCTCATGTACCTATCACCCCTCGTGTAGAAGTTTCATTTTTAGGAGAGACGGGTCAGTCTTGCTGAGCCTTCGTGTGTGACGCCCTCAATTCTGTGGAAAACCACGGAACCGAGAACTGATGCATATGTGTGCCCAGGATGTTCATCACACATATACACATGATCCACAAACTGAATTTCAGAATATATACGACCACGAATAACAGAGTTTGTTACAATGTCTCATGAGTCTTGGACTCATGCTCACAGCGGAAGTCTTAATCTAATCAACGGAAGTCTTCTAACTAATGCAGAAGCAATTCTAAGAAGCAGCAGATCCATCTCTACTCCATCCCCACAGGCAAGGTTGAGGACAGATTACACGCCTAATGCTCCACTTGGTCTTCATAGTAACCTTCTCCTGTTGCTGATGATGAAATAATAATGCAAGTTTGAGTACAATGGTATACTCAGCAAGTGCGGGAAAATATGATATGTAGCTCACAACAGGGTAGGTATAAAAAGGCTCATTGCAGAAAGCAAAGTTATTTATCAAAACCATGATAAAACCGCAACTTATCTTTAAGCGAATGTAATCCCAACATGTACTAAAATACCAATCATACCTCCATTATGTTCATTACCTTCCATGTCCCAACCAGACATTAATCAACCTCGTTATTGCTCATGAATACCTTCTCATATTCGCTACCATCTCACGAATACCATCTCGTATTCGCTACCATTTCATCTCATAAACAATTTCGTCTCACACCGTCCAACCTCGTTACCATGACTCAACAGTCATGCAACACATCTTATCACCAGGACTCAACAGTCCCGAAAACAAAACCAAAACCAAACCTTCCAAAACCATACCCAATAACCATAGCCAATAACCATCCCAACTAATCATGGAAGTTGGCCAGGCGCTCGTGACCGTAAGATCAGCTATCATGATAGTTTTTAGACTCTGCAGAGTTTGCACCTCTTTACCCACAAGTTTGTGATTTCGTCACCCGTCGGCGACTGCAGAACCTCCATTATACCAGTACACAACCGTCGGTGTATGGCCAAGAGATCACAAAACAACCTTTACAAAGGGGTTACTAGATGTATGGACTCACTAAGGTTTCACCGGCAGGCTAGAATCTCCAATTCTCCCACCCACGGGCGCCCTCTTGTGCCATGCAGTTCCCAGGGCAGTCCTCACTCAACTCCCATTCCCCGCGCCTTCCACGGTCCATAACAATCTAGCAACTTACCTAATTGCTCAGCTAAGCCGCACCCATACTTGGCCTTGTGGTGGAACTGTTATCCTGGCATGTGCTCGCATGAACCGGTCCTTAGATCTACGGCAAGTAAACCACCATCTCATGCTACCTCATTCACAAGCCCAGTCTTGCCTAGATCTCCCTCCGATCCATGTTCATTAACAACATCAGTTTCTCATAAATCTTACGAGTGCAGTTAGCTAGACACATCTATCTGGCTTCCCATATCCCATGGACTCAGCGAAGCATAAAAGTAAAAACCATACCCGACTCATAAACTTCCCTGGCGACAAGGGTGGTTTAACCAAAACTAGTAAATTCCTATAAAAGGGTTTCCCATCATGTTTGACTCAGCACACACACACCTTTTTGCAAAACAAAATAGTTTCCCAAAACATAGGATCAATATGGTCAAGGGGAACTTGCCTTGTTCTGGCTGTTCCTGTTGCTCAAAATCTTGTTGTTGTAGTCCGTCGTAGGTAGCTCCCTGAGCTTGTCCTTCTATACACGATCATGCACATACAAGATTCACTGCAATCAATATCATGCATAAACTCTACTTTAAGATGTAATGATGTATATGCATGTTAATCCTATGGTGCAGTTTTTATTAGATCAGTTTGTACGTGTTCTTGCATGGTTTGCATGGATTTTATGATGAACAGGTGTGTTCGGATCAAATGTGGACGTGGCATTGATCTTGACTCTAGATCAGACCGATGAACATGTGATCTGTTCACGAAAAAGCTTCTGTTCAAAAGGAATCGAAGAACAGATGCAAAGAAAATGCGATGATGTCGTAAGGTAGTATTGGAGACCTACCTTATGTTCTTCTTAGTCTCTGGGTCCTTCTCCTATCAGACAGATCGTTGGGGCTCTCTTCCGATGATCTCTCTCGACCAAACTCCAGCAATGGGTTTACTCGACGAGTTCGGGGCTAGGGCTCTGAGTCGCCGGCTCAGGAGGTGGAAAAGAAGTTCGTGGTTTCGGCCAAGGGTTCATGGTTCTATTAATAATCGGGAGAAGAAGAGTCCTAATCTGATTGTATTTCGAATAAGAGTCCTATTCAGATTGTCGTTGAATCTTAACAACTTATCTTTAGTTGATTTGGTGCGGTAACATTGTGGAATTCATGTCGGTTTCCTCTCCGTACCGGTATTTACACGCGTACAGAATCCAAAACCGCTCCAGAACTCGTTACTTATGCGGTGATGAGCTCCGGAAGCTCCACGTGTCCACCAGGGCCTGGTCTCCCGTTTTCCACATAGACAAGCTCCGGTTGTGCCGCGTGTCAGGCGAGCGAGACCTCCCTCTCCTTCGGAGGTGAGCTCTGCGTGCGCCACGTATCCTGGCAGTCAGGACCTCCTCTCTATTCGGAGGTGGCTCCGTGCACGCCACATGTCAGTGTCGGACCTTCTCTCTCTCCGGAGGTGGCTCCGGGTGTGCCACGTATCCTAACAGCGCCAGACTTCCTTTTTTCTCAGAGACGAGCTCCGAGGTTAACACATGTCCAACAGTGACGGACCTCCCGGAGATAAGCTCCGGCGGTGACACGTGTCCAATAGAACCGGACATCTCGGAGGTGAGCTCTGAGATCGACACGTATCCCGCGTGACTGGTCCTCTGATTTCCACGGTGACTAGCCTCGAAGGTGACACGTGTCCTGCAGCTGGCCTTGCTTCTCGGCAGAGGCTAGCTCCGGGGGCAACACGTGTCCCACGGGGTTGGACCTCTCCCCCTTTTGAGGAGATGAACTCCGAAGGCGCCACGTGGCCAGCGGGCCGCGAGAGTTGTCTTCGGCACTCTTGGTGAACTGGATTTTTTCTCTTTTTGGCTATTTTTTTAATTCTTTCTCTGTCCCCACTTCTTTAAAAATGTTTTCTCTACATGAAACATGAATACATGCAGAAACCAAAAAATGAGGGTGTCACATCATGCTCACTGCTTGTGTTTTAAGCTTTTGCAGGGTTCTATGAGGAAGGGACTCCTGAGGAGGAGACGAAACCCCCGGAGGGGAACCCCGTCGAGTGGGAGTCGTGCACGCCGCCGTGTTAGTGTGCGTGCGTGCTTGCAAGGACATGTTCACGGGCTGAACGTGAACTTGATGCGTAGTCTATGCCCGTGAGTGTAGACTGACCATATTTTTGTTGTAAAAATGTTCATAAACCTGTTTATGTAATAAAACTTTGCTTCCGCTTTGTACCTTTGATGTGTGTTATCCGGAGCTGTGCAACACAGCACCCCTCAGCATGATCCTGGCTCGACAAGACCGTGGGGTCGTGTCAGCGTTGGTATCAGAGCTCGCTTGAGGTTTAACGCACTACAAAGGTCCTCTTTTTTAAAAATCCAGTGAGGAACGAGTTAGTAGCCCATATAAGGATGTCATTAGTGTATAGAAAGTGGCATACTAACATATTTGTTTATGTCGGAAAATCGTGCATCTCAGGACGCTTTATGTCTTGGGGGGTGCACGTAAGCGCTGTCCACCAGTGCGCACAAGCTGAAGTGTGGAGCCCCACGGGTGGCAGCTAACCCGACCCGCTTTAATATCCTCTACGACTCTTCATGTCGTTTTGGGGTATTCGAGCAACGTCTGTCCCTGGCGTGCGTGGTGCAATTTGGGAGACTCCGTCACGTGGTACGTAACGTGAACAGTAACTCAAGGCGTGTTTGGCTTGAGAACATCCGGGCGAGTGATGACGGCCGGGTGTACAAACTGGATGGATACCGGGCTCGGTGTGCAGCCGAGTCTGACGATTGTGTGACTTTTCTGCGGGTAGTCTAACCATGAAACGGTATACGTGTAGCATTTGTGTGCGAGTGACGCTTAGTGCCACTGAACTAACGAAGCCGGCTAAGTCCGGTTTTTCTTTGTGAGGACGTAGTACCGACATGATTTGGTGACGCATCGATGTCACACCCCACTAAATGAGCAACTTCATTGTAAAACTTGAAAGTTTTAATCCAGAGTACTAAAACTTAATGTAACTCCTTCCCTTAATCAGGATATTCAAAGTTAACAAGTTTTCAACTTATAGGGTATTAAGGACAGAGTCCCCTGTTTTCAGCTGATAGAAGGCTGAAGTTAATCAGAGGTTAGAGGTTGAGTTCTTTCGAGGTTGGGCTCATATGATACATCTCTAGAAAGCTTTGGGAGAGCTTTACAATTTTTCTGTTGAGGTCCAGAGGTGTTTCATCCCTTAACCAATCGAAAAATGCAGTAGAGTTGAAACTGTCCAGAATACAGGGCAGAGCAAATACTCTCTGTAACCCTCTGTAAATTGAGCACAACTTCCTGCATAAAAATCCAAAATTAGAAAATGAGGTAGTTATAAAAAGTTTATGAGATAGGTTACAACTTTGTAATACAAAGTTATGTCAGATTGGGAGTAGAATTAACTGGAATTCTTGGATCAAATCAGTACCTCAAGCAGGGAGGTGCTGTCCAATTTTCTCCAGAAATTCTAACAACTTCGACATCTCATAACTTCGGATCCAGGACAGATCTTAGGCCAAGCAAATACTTTCTGGAAAGCTATTGTAGTTAGCTTTAACTTTGATGTTGAGCTCCAGAATTGGTTTTGCCTTGAGGATGGCCTAAACCAGGTTGAAATGGAAACTGGTCAGGGCTGTCATGTTGGACAGCAGATCAGCAGTCAAATTTGTTTAAATTTGAGCTATGATTCCAAGTCTTATGAGTTCAATGAAATGTTTTATGTTATAGCTCAATGGTTTACTGTTCAAATAAATATTTGATATTTCTCAAATATGTTTTTACAGATGACAGCAGATAGACAGTTAGAGAACGGGTGGGTGGTGTCCCACTGTTCTCATCGCAGCGGCTATCCGGAAACGTTGAGGCAAATGCTTCAATATTTCGGGTATGATAAGATGCCACAGTACGTCACCAAAGAAGAAGGCGAGGAGGGGAACAAGACGTGGACAATCCATGTCGAGGTTTCTGCAGGGCCTAAGCCAACTGATTGGGTGCCGTTCACCGTCACGGTGAGAGGTAGACAACCGGAAGGAAGGTGGCAAGTGCCAGCCCGCGACACTATGTCGCGCTTCTGCCAACTACACGTGAGAGCTATGGAGGGCACTCCATACGCGCTTGTTCCGGTGGAGGGACGGGTTAATCATGTGTGGGAAGGGAGGTACATGGAGGCAGCAGATCCGGGTTGCCCAAGGTACAACCCCGCGGAGGCGAGCCTTAGCCTCCAATTGAAAGCAGGAAAGGCCGTAATGGACAACCAAGTTGTCCATGCGGAGGGTCTTGCTACAAGACATAAAGAAAGTACCAGCCATGGAGACCACATCGAGAGTGTAACACCCCAAAATCCTGTTAAGAGGGGAATTTAAAAATTTTTGGACGTATTGCATGTGTTGCAAAAATTCAAATTCAAACTAGAATTCAAATTAAACTTAAAACAGAAATGTAAAAGAAAAAGAAAAAGAAAAAATAAACCTTCCCAGCCAGTGGGCCGAAACCCACCAGCTGGCCCACTCAACCCCCGCACCAAGCCCGCAGCCACGCGCCCGCGTACCTCTCACAGACAGGCGGGACCCACCTGTCATCCCCGACCTTCCGCTCGTCCGAACCCGGGACTCCTCCTTGTGCGCACCCGATCGAAACTAACCCGGAAAACCGCGCTTTCCCAGCCGAATTCTGGTTCCGGAGGACTCCAACTCGATCTAAACTAACACACCGCCCTCCCCAGTCTATAAAAACCCCGGCATCGCCCCGTTTTTCCCCCACGATCCGCCCTTTTTTTCTCCGGTGAGAACCCGGGTTTCTCCGGCAAATTCTGCTCGATCTTCGCTCGGGATTTCTGATCTAACTCGCTGGTCTTGATCCACCGCCTCCGGGAAACCGCGCAGGTGCAGAAAACTCAGTGGTTTGCGGCTCAAACACAGCGCCGACGAGCCTCGCGGTGAATTCACCTCGGACCTCGTCGCCGACCGCCTTCCAGGACCTCCGAGCTCAAGAAAACCCCCGAGGTGAGATCCCCGACCTCCCCTCTACCGATCTATGGCATAAAATCACAGTTTAGGAAGAATTGACGAAGATTCGAAACTCTCCGGCGAGATCGCCGCCTCCCGCCGCCGCGCGCCGCCGGGCAGCGCCGCCCGCGCTCGATCAGAGCGACGTGGCCGCTTGTGCGCCGTCTATTTTAAATCGCACGGTAGAATTTAAATCCCCGCGTAACGGTTCGAAGTTATAATCTCAGCCGTCTGTTTTAAATCGGACGGTCCACGTCAGCCCCGCATTATAAAGGCCGGGATTCTTACGCGCTACCCCCTGGGGTTCTCGAAAAATATGAGCTAGCCCCGGAAACTTCTGATCTAGCACCTGGAACTTCAGAAATTCATGTAAATTCAATTAAAATTCAGTTTTAGCCCCCTCGACTAAATAAAAATTAGCAATAACCCTCTGTGAGTTTACCTTTTTAACCCTATATGATATTAAATCTAGTAATTTGAATATGTGGTTAGTATTTAAAATTCAAAAGATAGGACAAACACATTGTAAATTCAAATTTGAACTCTCTTAGCACTTGGAAAACTTTGGAGTGAGTTAAAAATAAATTCTAAGTTGAAATGAATCTGTCTAATTGATTATTCACATTTATTAGTTATAGGGACACATTTTAAGGTTAGAAAATAATTCTGAGAATTTGGTAAAATAAATGTAAATTAGTTCACATCAGAGAAGAAGTTCAAAAATA
Source organism: Neostapfia colusana (assembly GCA_030760725.1). Classification (NCBI taxonomy): domain Eukaryota; kingdom Viridiplantae; phylum Streptophyta; class Magnoliopsida; order Poales; family Poaceae; genus Neostapfia; species Neostapfia colusana. The sequence continues at coordinate 91,484,956 of JASWHV010000007.1, read as the reverse complement.
TGTTATTTAATATTTTAAGTCAGAACCTATTCTGTTTAGATGATGTGTCTTATTATTTTCATAATAAACTTCACAATTAGGTATAGAAAATAAATCTTAAAATATAGGAAAGTAGGTATGCATAACTATAAAAGGATAAATGAAGTCTCCAAATGCAAAGATTTCAGTTTAGGGTTTGGTAGAAGGTCTGAAAACCCATTTGCAGTAGGAAAATGCCTTCCATGCATACTCGGTAATTGAATATAAAGAATTTGTTCAAATGGGAAACTCATATATAGTGTGCAAACATAAATCTGAATACCAAAGTTAGAAAACATATGAACATGTTTAAAAGTGCATGTAAGCCAAAAATCAACACACATAGAGTAACCACAACACATAGAAATATGAATGACTTTCATAAATGAATGTGTGGTTTGTATGAAGTGAAAGTGTGAACTATGTCTTATGGATTGTTGTTTTCTATTGTTATGTGTGTTGGCATGAATAGAACCTGCCCCAAAGCAAGTTCTTCCTTTCCAAGATCAGGACTACCCATTCCAAGAGCAGCAGGAAGAAGGCAAGTGTCCTTGACCACTTTGATCCTATACTAGGATGTGTAGATAGAATTATTTGCATTGTCAATTGAAATATGAAACCCATGCTAGGAAGTTTCCCTAGAATTGCATTACCTTGTTTTCCTTGTAGCTTGGGATGGGATTTTGTTCTATTTTGTCATTCATTCATATTACTTATGCTTAGCCATGCTTAGAATGGGATAAGTGGGATATGAAATCATCAACTTGGTTACTTTACTCTTGAATGAGATATTGTGAGTTATGTAGAGGTAGGGATCAAGGCAAGTTGGATGTTTTAGTTGGTGCTGGGTGCACGAGACTCGGGTTTGTGTTTCGTACTTGCCTGGATCCTAAGGACCGGTTCATGGAGCATGTAACCAGGCTTTACCGTGCCAACCACATGCTGAGATTGGGCAGCTTGGCCTATTAATTAGGTGTATCCCCGGCGTAATATGGGTGTGTTGGATGGTGCGGGGAATAGGTGTCAGCTGGACTACCATATGAACCGCAAGGCTCAAGAGGGGGCCACTGCAGCGGGGTTGGAGCCTCTTGTATGCTGTTAGGGGTGAAACCTCAGTGGTCCCACGCTCGTCGGGAATCCCCTTGTAAAGGCTTCGTAGTGATCTCCTGGCTACAGACCTGGGAAGTGTGAATGTGGTTCGTGGCCACTGGCATAATGGAGGTTCTTTTAGTCCACCCGGCAACGGGGGATGAAATCACTACATGTGGGTACAGTGGTGCAAACTCTGCAGAGTCAAAACTGTCATGACAGTGATGCTCACGGTCAATAGCGGCTTGGACTTATTCATGATTAGAGGATGGATGGCTTTGGAAGTTGAGGATGTTAAGCGGGGAGCTTAACATTGGAAATGATGTTATGGTTATTTGATTATGATGATGGGATGGGAGATTGGGACCTTTTCACCTATGTAGTCATGTAGGTGCTTAATAAGCTAAGGTGATAGGTATTAATTGTGTAGTGCTTTAACCATGAGTTCAACCTCTCCTTGTTCTAGCCATGCATGACATAACTTTCCCACACTTGCTGAGTACCACAGGTACTCAACCTTGCATATTTGTTGGTTTATATTGCTGCTCAGGTCAAGAGAATGATGTTGCGTTTAATGATCAAGACTTTGGACCCGAAGAAGGCTTCTAGGTTCCTGGAGTCCCCCGGGCAACGCCTGTGAAGGAGCCCACAAGAATAATATTCCGCTGCTAGTTTATTTATTTGTGATGAACTATATTATCGTCCATCGAGACATATCCTATGTAAGACTTATTTATATTCGACACCTGGCTTGTAATAAATGATGCTTCACTATTAGTCATCACATGTATGAGAAAATGATCCTGGCATACATGTGATATTCACTCGGTTGTTCTTCGGAGAAACCGGGTGTGACAGAGAGTCCTCACAGCGCACTCCGCAATGTACTCCTTCCGACGATTAAGCGACTGAACGAACAGCATGATCAGTTGCATCGTCTGAAGAAGGCAAGGAAGAAAAGCCGTGTTGACATCACGGCGTTGCAAGAACAGGTGCAGGCTCTAACCCAGCAGAACGAGGTCCTTACTCAAGAGAGGGACGCCGCTATTGAGGAAGGGCAAGGCTGGGAAGAGGACTACAATCAAGCCATGGATGAGGTGCACGCGTTGCAGGACCTCGTACCTCCGATATTGGGCATCCCCGTGGTCTTGGGTCTTCCGGCAATGGGAGAACCCGAGATGGGAGAGAAGGTTGTAGACCCAGAACCAGCAGCAGAGCTACCGGAGGAGGACGACCCGCAGGAGGTCGAGTTCTACTCCGAGTAGGGGGTTACTGTTGCCAAGTAGGGCAACCAGAGTGGAGTAACCCAAACTTTTGTAACCAGTGACATGTCGTGTAGGCAGTATCGTATGTATAGGTACTGACGACATGAGCATGACTTCTCGGAGACCCGAGAATAATGTATCTTGTATAAAGATTATGCTTTATCAATATATGTGAATGTTGTGCAAATTATTCATGCGTCACTTCAATACCTACTGTTGCATATAGAATTTTAAGTATGACATGTGCTAATTGCTGCTGTTTTGAATTTCAGAATGACTCGTACTCGTGCCAACCCGGACGTTGGGGGTTCTAGTCAAGGGTGAGAAACCTCCCAACAGCCTCCCGAGGACTCCTTGGGACAGCAACAGCAGCAACAGCAACAACAAACACCGCCACCACCACCGCCAACGGTTGCATTGGCCGACATCGTTGCGGCAATGGCGGGTTCTCATCAGCAGCACACGGAGTTGCTGCAAACTCTTATTGTGAATACGTCTCGACCAGAGAGGCGTCAAGATCGTGAGGAGCTCCTACTCTGACTTTCTAGCAACTCATCCCCCAGTATTCTCAAGGGTGGATGAACCCCTCGATGCGGACAACTGGCTCCGCACGATGGAGATGAAGTTCGGGCTGCTCCAAGTGAGCAGCGCAAGACTCAGTTCGCGGTCCAACAGCTCCAAGGATCCGCGAGCGCGTGGTGGGCAAACTACTGTGCTTCACAGCCCACAGACCGAGTTATGACCTGGACGGAGTTCAGGACGGCCTTCAGGGCCTATCACATACTGCCGGGTCTCATGAAGAGGAAGACGCAGGAGTTCTTACGCCTGCAACAAGGGAGCAGGAACGCGCTGGAATACTCCAGGGCGTTCAACGATCTCGCACTTTACGCGCCGTATCACGCCGATACTGATGAGAAGCGGCGGGATCACTTCTACCAGGGTCTTAATCCGCTCCTGAAGGTCAAACTGGCGATGTTCAATCGTGGCAGCCTCAACGACATAATTGATGCTGCAATTGTCCAGGAGGACTCCGGCAAGGAGTTAGCAGCGGTGGAAAGGAAGCGAATCTCGCCGCAAAGCAGCGGAGAAGAAGTGGTCCTTCTCAGAAATATCGGATGGTGAATCGCCCACCATCGGGTCCACGCTGGCAGCCACCACAGAGGCCGATGCCGTTCCGCAGTCGGCCATATTCTTCACCGGCATTCAGGCCGGCACTGCCAGCACCACCTCTGCAACAACAACAGAAGCAGCGGGCGATGCCGCGTGCGTATGCACCTCAGCAGCGCATGCCGGGCTTTCGTCCCCCAAGCACCGAACAAACAGCGGCCACATGCTACAAATGTGGTCCTCCAGGACACTTCGCCAGCAGTTGCCCTGAGAGGCAAGGCGGCAGAGTTGCACCGCAACTTCCAGGGAGGAATCAGCACCGGAACCCTACTAATGTGTGGCGGGCAAACCCTAGGCCCGGCACCGTCCACCAACTTGCCATATAGGATGTGCCAGAGGGAGAGCCAATACTTGAGGGTATCTTCCAACTCCATCAGCATCCCGCCATAGTATTATTTGATTCAGGCGCCACACGTAGATTTATTAGCCAGGCTTTCATTGCTAAATACAGATTGCCAATACTACCCACCGATAGTCCATATTTGATTTGTTCATCGGGTGGGAAGATTTCAGCAAGCATGATGGTCCCAAAAGCGCCATTATGCTTAGAGGGTAAAGTATACCCTACGTCTCTCATAATTTTAGAGGGACAAAAGGTCGATTTCATCTTAGAGATTTGGTTAACCCGCCACGGCGCTGTTTTAGACACCGTCCTCCGAATTGTGCACTTGAAAGCAAACGTGCGCGAACCTCATTCTTTATTTCTGGACAGTCCAAAAATAAAACTTTCAAGTATCTATCAATCCACAACCATCAGATTGGGAGACATTCCAGTGGTCCGAGAGTTCCCTGACATGTTCCCGGATGATTTACCGGGGATGCCGCCCGACAGAGAGGTGGAGTACAAGATTGAACTTGCACCGTGAACCATGACAATATCCCGAAGGCCGTACAAGATGGCGCCCAAGCACTTGGCTGAACTGAAGACCCAGCTAACGGATCTGCTGGAGAAGAGTTTTATTAGGCCGAGCTCCTTGCCATGGGGCTGTTCGGCATTATTCGTGAAGAAGAAAGACGAGACGTTACCGCTTTGCGTGGACTATCATCCATTAAATGCCATAACCATGAAGAACAAGTACCCGTTGCCACGGATCGACATGTTGTTTGATCAGTTGGTCGAAGCAAAGATCTTCTCCAAGATGGACTTAAGATCCGGGTACCATCAGATTAAAATACAGGCTGAGGATATTCCGAAGACGGCTTTCTCGACGAGGTACGGACTTTATGAGTACCTGGTCATGTCCTTCGGCCTCACCAATGCTCCATCTCACTTCATGTATTTGATGAACTCAGTATTCATGCCGGAGATGGACAAGTTTGTCGTGGTCTTCATCGACGACATACTGGTATATTCAAAGTCAGAGGAAGATCACAAGAAGCACAAGAGATAAGTTTGTTAAGATCTAAAAAAATAAATAGGACTCTTATTTGAGCTCCAATTGGAGTAGGACTCCCCCCCCTTATAAATATAACTCCCACCCCCTTGGCTGACCCCTCTCTCTTTTGGACGTCCCCCCTGCTGCCAGGACCCCTTCCTTGCTGCCAAGTCGCCAAGTCCCCCCTTGCCTAAATTTGGCCACCGTCGAGCCCCGTCACGCCTCGCCATCACTGGAGAAGAAGCCCGACGATCTGTCTTGCCCTAATCTCCCATAGAAAAAATTCTCCGCTGCTTTCATTGCTAGGAGGAAGGCCCTGACACCAAAATAAAGTGAGGTAGGTCTTCAATACCCATCTTACGACGTCGCCGCTGTTTCTACGCATCCGTTTTCTTTGCCCCCTTCGAGCAGAAACTTTTACGTGTGGACAGATCGTGTTTTGATCGGTTTTTGACGGTGGAATTGATCTAGATCTTGAGTCAAGATCATCACCACGTCCACACTTGATCCCTACACCCTTGTTCATCATAAAACCCCATGAAAACCCATCAAAAATTGCAAGAACACGTACAAACTGCATTAATAAAACTGCACTATAGGATTTGCATTCATCAACCCCATTGCATCTTGAGTAAAGTTTGTGCATGATAATTGATTGCCGTAAATCTTGTATGTGCGTGATCGTGAGTAGAAGAACAAGCTCAAGAGGCCATCTACGAGGAATTACAGAACCAAGACTTCGAGACACTTGAGCAACACGGTAAAGCCAGGTTACATGCTCCATGAACCGGTCCTTAGGATCCAGGCAAGTACTAAACACAAACCCGAGTCTCGTGCACCCAGCACACAACCAAAACATTCAACTTGCCTTGATCCCTACCGCTACATAACTCACAATATCTCATTCAAGAGTATGGTAAAATAAACTGATGATCTCATATCCCAAATATCCCATTCTAAGCAGGGCTAAGCATATGCATAATAATAAATGACATGATAAAATAAATCCCAACCCAAGCTACAAGGAAACAAGGTAATTCAATTCTAGGGAAACTTCCTAACATGGGTTTCATATTTAAATTGACAATGCAAATAACTCTATCTACACATCCTAGCATAGGATCAAAGTGGTCAAGGACACTTGCCTCCTTCCTGCTGCTCTTGAAATGGGTAGTCCTGATCTTGGAAAGAAATAACTTGCTCTTGAGCAGGTTCTACATCATACCATCACACATAGCAAAAGAAAAACAACAATCCATAAGACATAGTTCACACTTCCACTTCATGCAAACCACACATTCATATTTATGAAAGTCATTCAGGCGCAGCCAAGGTGGTGACATGTGGGGGCCGGGCCCGCTGTCAGGAATTTGAACTTTTCCCCGGTTCATTCAAATTCCAGAATTTCCCCAAACTTTAGAACCCCATAACTTTTTCTAGGAAGCTCCAAATTTAATGATTCAAATTGGGTTGGATTCATCTTGCATAGCTCTGTCCAAATATGCAACCCAATTTGTATGAAACCTATAATTTAATTCTGGAAAATTCTTTAAAGCTATTCAGCAAAAGAATTTTTGAGGGAGTTTGGTTCATCCAAAACTCCCGAAATTTTGCCAGAATGTTCTTTAGGATGTAAGTGAACCCCTGTAAAAGTTTCAGACCATTTGGAGTTGATTTGACCAGAGCAATTCGAATTTGTAGGTGCTGTGTTCATTTGAATACAGAAACATTTTCAGAGAATATCCAAAACTTGGAAATTCAGTTCTGGGCAAATCTTAGCTCCAAAAATGCTATGAAAATTCATGCAAACTCTATGAGCTATAATTGAAATCGTAGTTCACTAAGTTGGGCATGAACAGGGGTGTTACCTCAGAATTAAGTCTTCTTTGCTTATTTGCTAAGAGAATTATTCTGAGCAAACCACTCAATGAAAAGTGCTAATGTTTGGTCCAGAGGGTTTTCTTGTGACAAAGAACTCACACAAAAATTCTCAGCTCCATTGGAGCTCTGGATCACCCCTGTCCTGTTTAACCACTTGAGGTATTAATATGGAAAAGGGGGAAAACCACTTAGCACTTAACCATGTGCTTAGGTCTATGCCCAAACCACCAACACCCAGTTCATCTTTAAATTCTTAAACAGAGTTCCAGTTGTTAGAGACTGGTTATCAGAACTAATAACCGAAGTATTACCCTAAACTCATGTGCATATTCATTAACATGTAGTATTTTATTAACGTGTAGTCGCTGAAGGCGAGGAGACTCCGGAAGTGTTGGACTTCCTGCTTCCGGACGAAGACTTAACCCCTGACCAGCAGCAACAAGGCAAGCCCCGGTTTGCATTGATCTCTTTTATAAAAGTTTTACTTTGTTCACATGTCTAGTATGAAGTATAAATGTGCATTAGGTGTAGGATGGATGGAACCCCACTTGCATAACCAGAAATTGTCCATCAGAGTGAGGGTAGTGTCTAAGACCTCGAGTAGACAGGCTATGCTTAATGATTCATAGGACTTCGGTACAAGTCGAGTAGTTGGAATCTACTCGCGAGATAGGCTTGGGACACACGGGTTCGGTTGAGTGATGTGAGATCACTTTAGTAAGGAAAATGAGACTAGGCAGGGGCTAGGGCGCAGCAAGAGGAAGCCTTGTGTGCGCAACCCTGTCCGTGTCGATTGAGGACCGAGCCTTGTGCGGCCCTGCTGAACAAGTATTGAACGTACCGAAGGCATATCGGATATATGGGCCCCGATAAACCGATGTAGCTTAAACCTCCGAGCGTCGAGGCATAACGCACCGATTTATAGGTGTAGGTTGAGGGTAGCAAGGTGGAAATCTGCCAACAGGCATAGAGAGATGCTCCGTGTGGGGAACCTCCTGCTCGTTTCGGTGCGACCGGTTCGACGTTTGGGCTGTTGGGTGAAAGGTTGTCCCGTACGACATCGAGTGAGCACGCTGTGCAGCTCCACGGGTGGGCGTACGTGACGTGCTCTTTGGGTTTCCCTGCAGGTGTATATCGAGTCGATTCGCCATCCCTCGCGGTGACGAGTACCGCTTGTTCACTGCATCGTAACGTAGATAATTTATGGAATGCTGTGATTCAATATTGCTCTCATGATATAATTGTATTGCTACATGTGTGCCACCAAATACTGCTTACTAAATTTCAGATTCCTGAACCGTTAACTTCTTGCTAAAAGATGAACTAAGGATGAACTTGTAGGCGTGTCCAATTGCTGCAATATTACTATCCTATGTCATTGTACACCTCATGTAGAGTTTCATGTTTAGGTGAGTCGGTTAAGCGTTGCTAAGCCTTCGTGCTCACGGTTGCTGCTTAAGTGTTTTTCAGATGAGGAGCCACCCACGGACTCAGAGTACGAGTCCACCGGCGAGGGTTACCCTCCGTCGGGGACCACGGCTGAGTGGGAGCCGTACCCGCCGCGCTGAGCTGAGGCGTGCAGCTAGTGTGGGTTGCCCTAGGGCTGGGCAACCGACATTTGCTAGAAAGGCAGGCGTGAGTTGTAGAATAGTAGACTTGCGCTGTGTAATAAAGTCAATAGTTTGTAACTGAGTATTGTACCGTTTGTACAGTTCAGTTGTTTTTCCCATGTAATATAATATGTCCTTATGACGTGTGCTGTCGGGTGTCGCATCGTGCGGCACCACCCTCTGCGATCCTGGATGGGCGGATCCCGGTCCGCCACAATAACAGCAGGTTGCATGTTCCTGACATTCGGTTTAGTATGTGCAGCAAATTTTGCATTTGAGTTATAAGATCTAGCTTGCATTCTTTCCTTTTTATGTTGTTTAGCTAGTCTGTAACAAAAATCTATGACATGATCATCTCTACCACAATAGGTACAATGAAATTTAACTTTGTGTTCTTGTCTAGATGAGCATGCAGTATGCTTATTTGAACCCGAATGTGACAACACTCCTGCAGATTTAAAAACCACTTCTTTTTGTTTAGGAACTGTTTGAATCAAACCACTTCCTAATGATTTCACAATTTTAGGTGGATGTTCCTTAGCATGAGCATGTGAATCAAAACCTAAACCAGTTTTATCATTGCAAGACTTGGAAGAATTCAGCAGCAAGTTTAGGTTCTTATTCCCATTACAAAACCGATCTAATGTCCTATGCATGTTATCAAGTTTATTTGATAGATCAAGGCAATTTTCACAGGAAGTTTTTCCTTTTAATTTGCAATTGGAACAATATTTAACTTCATGAGAACGTAAAGCATTGTTCAATATAGAAATTTCTTTCATAGCATCTTGTAGTTTCTTATCAAGATCATCGCAGGTAGAACAATGCAAATCAATCATAGAACAACAAGCATCTTTCAAGTTTTTATCGTTAAGTACAGCAAGCTTTTTGTTCTTTTCAATTTCAAGTTCAAGTTTATCAAGTGTGGAGGTGTGTGCACTTCTTAGAGAGGACAATTGTTCATATAATAAATCACATGAGGAACAAGAATCATCACTAGGAATCAAGGATTTTAAATGACTAATTTCAGATTCTAGTGACTCATTTTTAACAGCATTGTCCCTAAGATGTTTGTCCTTTTTCTTAACAATAATAGTTGCACGAGAAATAGCATCACACATTTCTTCGCAAGTAGGACATACCTCTTTGTTGTCACTGTTGTGTTCTGCATCGTCCATACTTGATTTTGATTTGTCCGCCATGAAGCACAAGTTTGTTAGATCATCTTCATCTTCATCACTTCCAATGTCTACATCACTTGAGCCAAGTTCTTGAAGTGCGGTGATGAAACTGTTTATCAGTTTGCGTCCTGTAAAACACTTCTTTTTCTTGTTGGTGTTGCCAAAAGAGGACTTGACTTTATTCTGCTTTTCATCACGGTTAGAAGGACCTGAAAGGTTAGGGCAATCTGTACGAAAGTGTCCTGTCTTACCACATTCAAAGCATCGTTGAGGTCCAGAGCTTCCTCTCCTTCTAGTTCTCACATATTGCAATGCTTTTGAGAACCTAGTAGAAAGAAGTACTAGCTCCTCCTCTGGAAACTCCTCAATCTGTTCCAGGGTTAGTGAAGACAGCAAAGCAAGTGTATTGCTATATGATTGGCCGGAGCTAGGCATATCACGTTGTGAGACAAATGCAACAGTCTTATTTGGGTTCTTACGTGATATAATGTCAATTTCATGAGTTTTTAGCTTAGAATAAAGCGGTTCTTACGTGATATAATGTCAATTTCATGAGTTTTTAGCTTAGAATAAAGCACATCTAATGTAAGAGTACTCATGGCAGTGGATTCACGTATGGATGTTACTTTCATCTCCCAAATTGACATGTCTAATGCACTTAGTAATTGTCTAGCATTTTCAGCATCTGAAAAATTAACATTGACGCTACGCAAGTTGCTGAGAATTTTATTAAAGCGAGCAAAGAGGGCATCAATGGACTCACCGGGTTGCATCTCAAAGTGCATGTATTCTTTATTGAACATATCCTGTCTTACCTCCTTGATCATGTTGGATCCTTCGTGGTAGTCACAAAGTGCTCTCCACACATCGTACGCCGATCGGAGGTGTGCAACACGGTCGAAGTCACTCTGAGTTAATCCTTGTATGATCAAGTTTCTAGCCTTGTTGTTGTTGTCAACATCTCTCATGTTTGTAGCCGTGACTTGATCATTCGAAGGCACATCGTAAGGCTTGTACACCTTTTCCCATATTGCAAAGCTATGCGCCTGGATGAAAGCTTCCATGCGTGCCTTCCAAACCTGAAAAATCAATACCACTAAACACACAAGGTATGGCGGAGAATTTCTCCATGATGATTAGTCAAAACACGTGCAAATCACAAAGATTAGAGCATCCTGGCTCTGATACCAATTGTAGGATCGAAGTACACGTGTAAAGATACCAGAGGGGGGTGAATGGTAAATAAAAACTTTTCAGCGGAAGCAACAAAACACCCCTCAGCAGAAAACCAATCTGTTAAAGAAACCGTGTGTGCGACTAATCTAAACATGTTCAACTGTGACAAAACTAGTATATATTGTAGAGAATCAAGTCACGAAGACGTCACAAAAAGAACCATGAAAATCCGTTGATAGAAACTCAAGTTACGATCGAAAGATCGACCAAAGGTCAATCTGTCCTACGCGAGAAAAACAGTTATGGAATACTGCAAATAAACTCGTGTAGATCAGAAACCACAAATTCAATGACCGTTAAATTTTCACAGATGATAGATAATCGAGTTGTGAAGACAACCCAAAAAGAATCACATCAATTGGATCTGTAAAACTCGAGTTATGATAAAACCACCGAAGCAAGGTAGTGCTGAACAGAAACTCGACGAGAAAAACTTGTCTGAAACAAGTCGGATGAACAAGGTACAAAAGTTCCTTTAGAATACGAATTTTGTTTATCAAAACATAAGAGGAACAGCCCCAAAGTCGTGCACCCACGAGCCTTTGACTCCCTTCCTTATATAACCAGCTCTATGGCAAGTCCAATTCAAACTAGGACTCCTACTCCTACTTGGATTCAAACTGTAACTTTCCAATACTGCTCAAGACTCTTCTATACGCAGATAGAAGCAATCTTAAGACTTCCAAACACCTTAGGAACGTTCCAAACATTCCTAAAACAACTCTAATTCATGCCTAATATGAAATCCTGTTATAACCAACTTGAACCTTTCCATAAACAAACCATAACCGCCTCAGCCGCAGCCTGAGCACAAAATCCAGCCGGTTGAACCTTTTCAACCATATCTACACTTCCATATCTCTTCACCACGCCTTGGAACCATGTTGCCACGTCCATGCACTCCTTGCACACGTGCAGACACCTTCCAACAACGTCCACTATACATTCATATGCATTGTTCTAAATCCAAACATGTTGCACGACCTCCCAATCAACTCAACCATAATTCCTCCCGCACTTGGTTGTTGAACCTCATCTTCTCCCTAAGACTAGTTCAATGTATCAACATGAATAAACAACCAATACTTCCGAGCACAAGTCCTCGACTTGACTCTCGTTAGTTCCGAAACTACAACATCTTACGTGAGCACCTCACATAAGCATGATGTAAACTATAGCAAAATGATATCATCCATAACCACCAAAACACAACAAAAACTTAGTAAAATAATACTAAGCAAACTTTCCATAATAGTAAAGCAAGTTCGAAACATTGCAAGTTAAAAGCAGAACCATTGCAATCAAGCTCTGAACCTTACCAAAGCTAACTGGACGTTGAACCGGAGCTTACCAAAGCTAGTCGGACCTAGCACCGGAGCTAGCAAAAACAAGTCGGACCTAGCCAAAATAAGTCAGACCTAGACAAAGCAAGTCGGACCTTACGTCGGACATATCGTCGGACCTTGCAGGAGCTAGGACCTAGAGTCGGACCTTGTTAAAATTGTGTTTTGTTAGTATTCAAAACTTTTATCGTCAAAGCCAATGTATTCAGCACACATAGGTCTCATAGGCTCGAATCACCATTCTCCCACCCACGGGCCCCCTCTTGTGCCATGCAGTTCCCAGGGAAGTCCCTCTCGACTCCCATTCCCCGCGCCATCCAACGGTCCATAACAAGCTAGAAACACAACTAATTAGTCAGCTAAGCCGAACCCATATTTGGCCTTGTGGTGTCACTGTTTTCCTGGCATGTGCTCGCATGAACCGGTCCTTAGATCTACGGCAAGTAAACCACCATCTCATTCAGCAACATCCACGAACCAAGCTTGCCTAGGTCTCCCCGATTCCATGAACCGCTCACTGCACTCATGATATTAAATATGATTAGAACTTGGTGACGCTGATGAGCATGGAATCGGGGAGATATAGGCAAGCTTGGTTCGTGGATGTTGCTGAATGAGATGGTGGTTTACTTTCCGTAGATCTAAGGACCGGTTCATGCGAGCACATGCCAGGAAAATAGTGCCACCACAAGGCCAAATATGGGTGCGGCTTAGCTTACTAATTAGGTGTGTTGCTAGCTTTTTATGGACCGTTGGATGGAGCGGGGAATGGGAGTCGAGAGGGACTGCCCTGGGAACTGCATGGCACAAGAGGGGGCCCGTGGGTGGGAGAATGGAGATTCGAGCCTGCCGGTGAAAGTTCAGTGGGTCCGTACATCCTAGTAGCCCCTTTGTAAAGGCTATTTTGTGATCTCTTGGCCATACACCTGTAAAATCCCCAAAAAGTGGTAGCAAGAATTTCAACAGATTTACATTTAGGAAAAATGAGGAGAATTAAAACATTGTATTATAACGGTGTGAGTTCAAAGTGGTGATTCAAACTTCCCAAAAACTTCTATACATGAAGATCTGAATTCATAACTTGGATCTTCATATGTCAAATATTCAAACTTCCAAATTTCAGCTCATTTGTAGGGGTTCTAATATTTGTTTGGGATTAAAAGAGGAAGCCCTCTAATCTGAATTTAAATTTCAGTTTCAAAATCCAACTTCTTCAATTTGCAAATATGGTTCCACAAATGTGTTCTCCACATTTGAATTAGCAGCCATGCCAAAATTCGGAAATATTGGAGTTAGTTTGCTATGCTTTTGGAACAATGCAAATGAATAGTTCAAATTCCATTTCAAATTCAATTGACCAAACTCAATTCAAATTCCACTCTAGAATTCAAATCAGTGGTAATTCAAATTTTCAAACCATAACTTTGAGGTGAAGCAAAGCCTTTAATTTTGAGTAGCTGTGGTGAAAAGATCAGTGGAGAAATTTGATTAAGAAAATGAGGTGGTGGGACCCAGCAGTCAGCCTCACAATTTCATTTTTCCTCTCTGTTTTTCCCTCGGGTGTTCACTGCGCGCCACCGAGCGATGGCGGCTGCACCGAGCTGCTTTCCTCACATGCTCCCGAAGTCAGCCTGAGCGCGTGGATGATCAAAGCGGCAGCACAATTGCTTTTCTTCTCCTCTCCATGTTACACCGCAGCTCCTCATCCTCTCTGCTCGAGCGCACCACCGAAACCCCTAGCTACGCCGCTGCTCTCGGTCCCCCACCGCTGATCATCCTCCGGAGACGTCAGCGCCTAGCTGAGCTGCCCAAAAGCTTCGCCGGAGCCCCCTCGACATCTCCCACCGATCTTCAGATCGTGGCCAGCCGTCCACACCCGGTGCCGAGCTGTTCTTCTCCGAGAAAAACAGGGCACGACACCGCCTCTCGGTTCCACGTCTCGGGCCATATCCAAGCCTCCTCAACGTGCTCAAAGCCCACATAGGTGCGCCAAAGGGTCCTAATTCTCCTACCATGGTCCGTTTGTTTTTCTCCATCATCGGCTACCCGGAATTCGGACTTTACCACTGGCGCACGTGAAGAACCGATCAAAACAACTTCGGGAAATTCTCTCCACATATTTGATCATCGGTTCTCCGGTCCTAGACACAGCTACTAGGGCTACTAGCGCCCTCCCAGGCTGAAGCACGAAGCAAACCGTCCCTTCTACACCCCGGGCGACGAGAATCCATCGTCGCTGGCCAAAACGGCTCGGTTCACCGTCGAGCTCCCATTTGCGGGCGTTTTCGGCTCGAGCAAGGGGTAGCATCGTGTTCTACGTGCTCTAGGGATGGTGTACAGCACCTTAGCTCACCGGTTGAAGCTTGGGACATGATGTTCCTCGCCGACGCCGCGCTGCCGAGCCACCGAGCCGGTGCCGATGGTTTTTCCGGCGTTTTCATGCCTCAAAACCTTGCTCGGTTGCTAATTCGTGACGTGAGGATGGTGTAGCACGAAACCGCATCAAGAATGGTTGAGAATTGAAGGAGAACAAGGCGCGCCATTGTCGGTTCCGGCGTGTGCGCGCGGGGTCTGTCGGGAGTTTGAAGACCACTGACTCGTGGGCCCCACAATTGAGTTCTCTTTGTTGACTTCAAACAGAGAGTTATTCAAATTTGAAAAATCCATAACTTTGTGTAGAAACTCCAAAAAGGGTGAGACCAATTTTGTTGGAATCCTCATAAGGAGTATTTCACAGAGGAACAAATTGCTTGCTATGAAAATGCCCAGTAATTTCTGTATAATTTTTTAATAAATCATTTAGAGATTTATTCCAGGAGCAATTCTTTATGAAACATTCCCAAATTTGGGCAGCTAATCCTTTTCATAGTTACTGATCTCCAGTAAAAAGTTGAGCTTCATTGGAGTAAATTTTCTAGGCTAATTTGCCTTCCAAAGTTCAGCCTTTATTTGAAAATTCAAATTCTAAACAGAAACTTTTCAGAACTCCTACCCAACTTCAAAAATTCATATATATCTGTTGGTAGCTCCAAAATTGTTGAAACAAAATTTGTTAGAACCAAGGAGACTTACCCTAATTAGATCTTCCACTGTTAGCCATGTTAAAACTCCAGATTTGGGCTCAAAATTCAGAGAAGCCTTGTACTTGTGGGAATTTTGGAGTCCACAAGGTGCAATGAAATTTCTCCAAATTTTGCTCAGATCAGCCTTAGAGAGTCTAGTATACACTGGAAAAATCCCAAAGCCAATTAAGGAACCTAAATAGCAGTATCTATGAATAAAAGTTTAATTCTTATAATTCCTTAGCACTTATACATATCTTTTGCTACATTTCGTATAGTGATCGAAGTTGAGGATACGCCGGAGCCGTTGGACGTCCTCCCACTAGAAGCTGACTTTCCATTTAACTCGCAACCAGGCAAGACCCGGATTGCATTTAAGTACCTTTTACAAAGTTTTTCATTTGTATCACTTATGTCTAGGTTGAAATGGTTGCGTTAGAGTTAAGGTGTTGGAAACCCCACTTGCATGACTTTAAATCCTATGAAGGGTTGGGTAGTTTACAGAATCGACGAGTAGAGAATGCCCTGCTAATGTGCTTAGGATCTCGGTAGAAGTCGAGTAGTTGGGATCTACTCGTGAGGTAAGGTTTTATCACATGGTATGGAAAAAATAGAGAATGGCTTAAGAGTTGTGAAACTGAGACCCAGCGGGGGGGATAGGATGCAGTGAGCGGAGGTCTCACGTGCATAGCCCTATTGGTGTCGATTGAGTACCTAGTCATGTGCGGTCCTGATGAACAAGTATCGAACAGTACTGGATGGCATACTGACATAAGCAGGAAACCAATGTAATTGGTTAACCTGGGTGCCGAGGCTTACCCAACCGTTTTATAGGAGTGGGTTGAGGGTAGCAAGGTGTAAATCTGCCGGTGGGAACAGTCACGCTCCACGCGGGGACCTCCTGCCCATTACGGATGGACCGGTTTGGCATTTGGGTTTCCTTTGAAAGGTGGTTGCATACAACATAGTAGGAAGGTGTGTGGCATCGCACTTCTGAAAGTGGGTGTATGTGATGTGTTGTCCGGGTGTCTCCTAATTGAAATCACCGTCCCTCGCGATTATTTGAGTACCACTTGTTCACTATTCTGTGACGTAGTAAGAAGTGAAAGAAGCCAAATGAATGATATTATGCTGTGATGAACTATTAATGTTTTGAATCCATGTCTGTTGTAGATGTAGAGCTAATTAAGTTTATTTTCCACTTTGGGCAGCACCACATCGGAGGAAAGCGTTTCTTGTTTGATTGTGGACTTCCGATGTGAAAGCTGCCTAAGGCTCATTAAACTGATGCTATAAAACTGAAAGTAAGGATTAATATTAAGGTGTGTCTTTATTGAAAAGTCTTTGTCCTATATTATACATCCCTGCATGTAGAGTTCCATGAATAGGGTTGTCGGTTAAGCCTTGCTGAGCCATCGTGCTCATGGTTTCAATATTTGAGCTGGGTGTAGGTGAGAGCTATGAGGAGGGGTCCGAGGAAGAGGCGGCGCCCCCGTCGGGGTACACGGCCGAGCTGAAGCCCTGCACGCCGCCGTGACCTTCTTTTGAGTGCTGCTAGTGTGTAGCGCCCCCGGGCTGGATGGCTATACTTTTATCTTAGTTAGTAGGAATGTGTAGTATGTATAATACTTCCGTTGTACAGTAAGCTTGTAAAAGATTTCCGCTGTTTTTATATCAAATAAAGTTTGCATGTTGTTCTTAATCTTTTCTTGTGTGTTGTTGGGTGCCGCATCACACGGCACCACCCTCTGCAATCCTGGAGTGGGTGAACCACGGGGTGGTCCCCACAGACGTGGTATCAGAGCCGCATTGGGAATAGCACGCTTGAAAATAGCCTATTTTGAAAACATAGAAGTAGTAGAGTGAGGATTAGTCACTGTGCCCACATAAGTTCTAATATAGTAGTAGATATTATGGTGGAAATGCTAACATACTTATTATATATTATGTAACGACGCTCCGACGACAGGTAAGAGGTATGGTACGCCACCACAGGTGGATCAATTGCGGTAAGCTCGCCATACGATCAATAGTATTGAATGGTATACCGTGGTTTGGCACGGTAGTTAATATGAGTCTCTGAACCTCTCCATAGTTCTGAGAGCATATGAAAACGCTGATCTCCAGCGTGCTTTAGGAAAATGTGAGAATACCTCGTCATGTGGTAAGCAACACGATAGTATGCAACTCTTGAACGTTCAATGTTCAAAGGGCCATATGCAGCGCTCGCCATCGGCATGCCTCAACGGTCATGAGGCAGTAGGTGTTATCCGTTGGGTTGATAAAATTGTTGGGGATCACCCCGTGGTTCACCCACTCCGGGATCGCAGAGGGTGGTGCCGTGCGATGCGGCACACAACAGCACACAGGAAAAGAATAAGAACAACATACAAACTTTTATTTGATATAAAAACAGCGGAAGTATTTTAGAAAATATAATTATACAGCGGAAGTATTCTTTATAACTACTCTCTCATCCTAACTAAGCAAAAGTGTAGCCGTCCAGCCCGGGGACGCTACACACTAGCATCATGGAACCGGAGATCACTTCAGCGTGCAGGGCTCCAGCTCGGCCGTGTACCCAGACGGGGTCACCGCCTCGTTGTTGTATAAAGACGAGACGTTGCGGCTTTGCGTGGACTATCGTCTACTAAACGCCATAACCATCAAGAACAAGTACCCGTTGCCACGGATCGACATGTTGTTTGATCAGTTGGTCGAACCAAAGATCTTTTCAAAGATGGATTTATGATCCGGGTACCACCAGATTAAAATACGGGCTGAGGATATTCCGAAGACGGCTTTCTCGACGAGGTACGGACTTTATGAGTACCTGGTCATGTCCTTCGGCCTCACCAATGCTCCAGCTCATTTCATGTATTTGATGAACTCGGTATTCATGCCGGAGCTGGACAAGTTTGTCGTGGTCTTCATCGACGACATATTGGTATATTCCAAGTCGGAGGAAGAGAACAAGAAGCATCTGCGTATAGTCTTGCAACGGCTGCGGGATCACCAACTATACGCGAAATTCAGCAAGTGCGAGTTCTGGAGACCGCAAGTGCCTTTTCTCGGGCATATCATCTCAGCGGAGGGCATCGCTGTAAACCCGAGTAAGATCACACAAGTGCTGAATTGGAAATCCCCGAGAACTGTTCACGAGGTACGAAGTTTCCTCGGACTCGCGGGATATTATCGGAGGTTCATTCTAAACTTCTCGAAGATTGCCAAGCCTATGACAGAGCTGCTGAAGAAGGCTACCAAATATGTTTGTAGTCCAGCATGTGAAGCAGCATTCAATGCATTAGTGAAACACCTAACATCAGCATCGGTTTTGGCGCAGCCAGACACAACAAAACAGTTCGATGTGTACTGCGATGCATCCTGCATTGGGCTCGGATGTGTGCTGATGCAAGACCAAAGAGTGGTCGCGTATGGGTCACGGTAGCTCAGAAACCATTAGCAGAATTATCCAACTCACGACTTGGAGCTCGCTGCCGTGGTACTTGCTCTTAAAATGTGGAGGCACTACTTACTCGGTAACCTCGTACATTTATATACCGACCACAAGAGTCTCAAGTACATATTCACTCAGAAGGAGCTGAACATGAGGCAGCGAAGATGGTTAGAGTTGATAAAGAATTACGAAATAGAGATCCATTATCACCCCGGCAAGGCAAACGTAGTGGCAGATGCGCTGAGCCGCAAGTCACACGTCAACAATCTGACCATCACACCGTTCGAAGAGAGCGAACCACCACTGCATGTGATTCCACATGGAGCTCTCTACAACTTAGCTTTGATCCCAACCATCCATGAAGAGATAGCGGCAGCTCAGAAACATGACAAGGGCATGTCGCATTTTCGGAGACGTATAGATAGTGGGGAGCTGAAATGTTTCCGGAAAGACGGAGACGGCGTCCTATGGTTCAAGGACCGGATCGTCGACCGGCTCACCAAAGTTGCCCATTTCATCCGGGTCAACACAAACTACAACGCCAAGAAGTATGCTGAACTGTACATCTCACGGATCCTATGCTTATATGGTGTACCCAGTACCATCATATCGGATCGGGGCACTTTATTTGTGTCCCATTTTTGGGAGCAGCTACACGCTGCATTGGGGACGAAGATGATCCATAGTTCAGCATACCACCCGCAAACGGATGGACAAACTGAGCGGGTAAACCAAATTCTAGAAGATATGCTACGAGCTTGCGCTATCAACCACGGCAAGAATTGGTATGATCACTTGCCGTTGGCCAAGTTCTCGTACAACAATGGGTACCAAGCCAGCATCAAAATGGCGCCTTACGAGGCGCTATACGGGAGAAAATGCCGTACATCACTGAATTGGTGTGAGTCTGGCGAAAGGGTTACCTTCGGGATTGATCTTGTCAATAACGCGGAAGAAAAGGTTCGGCTAATTCAAGCGAACCTAAAAGCCGCCCAATCCCGACATAAACAGTATGCAGACCGAAGAAGACGTCCATTACAATTCGAAGTCGGGGATCTCTTATACCTACGTGTGTCTCGAATGAAGGGCGTAAACAGATTCGGGGTGAGGGGAAAGTTGGCACCCCGATTCATCGGTCCATTTCAGATTACCGAAAGATGTGGATCAGTAGCATACCGGTTGAAATTACCAGAAGCACTTTCCGGTGTGCACGACGTCTTTCACATTTTCCGGATGAGGAAGTGTCTTAAGCTATCCACTACCATTCAGCTGGAGGACATAGAAGAACTGAAACCGGATCTCACGTATCACGAGGAACTGGTTCAGATTATTGATGAAAAGGCCCGAACCACACGCAACGGTACGTTGTGGTTCTACAAAGTTCTATGGAGTCATCACTTCGTGGACGAAGCGACATGGGAGAGCGAAGGGTTTCTTCGCGCGAACTACACCGACTTTTTCACGTCGCATATACAGTAATTTTCCACCGTCCTCTCTCTCATTTTCACCTTATAATCTCGGGACGAGATTCTTTTAAGGGGGGAGGAATGTAAGGGCCTAAGTTTTTGGCACATATTCAAAGTGTTCATCACCACCCACACACTTCATTTGAAGAAACTTGATGAATACATTTGAAGAGCATGTAACCACCATCAACATGATCATTAGAGAATAAACTCACAAAATGCAAAAGTGGTATTTCCCACATGCATCATATAGGGGCTGGACATATGAAAAAGTCCTACATCTTGCTAGGAATGTCCCTGCCAAGTTCACCAAAATTTAAAACCTTTTTAAAGTCTTTTTGGGTATAGCTAGAAAAGAGGTGGTTTGAACTCAAATTAAAATTCAAACTGTTTCCATCCCATGAATTCAAAAGTGGGAGGCATAGTATTACTCAGCACATTTGTGTAAGCTCACACACAAATTTTCACTCCATTTGGAGTTGATCTTGACATAAGCTAAGTTTAGCAAATTTAAACCATATTTGAATTTCAAACTGCATATGTGCTGAAATTTGGTCAAACACTTCACAATTTGAATTCTACCAATTCCAAATGGGCATGCGGTAGATAATTCAAATCCTAGGGGGTATTAGGGGGATTACTGTTTGTAGCAGTGAGAGGAAGTTAATTTCAGAGGTTAAAACTCAGGAGGGACCCACATGTCAGCTGCACAATTCAAAGAACCGACTGAAGACTTGATCTCGGTTTCTTGCGCCCGACCGAGCTGCCACCACGGCGAGAAAACTGCGAGGACAGCAGATGCTTGCCGCCCATGGCCGCTGAACCGCCTCCCTGGGCCCTTATCTAGGCGCCCGAGCCGTCCCCGGTGCTTCTCACCACTGTCCCGACGCGTTCTCACCCTGCAAATTGAAATCCCTCGCCGCTCGGTTGAACTCTCGGTCCCTCGTCGCCCGGCCAATCCTGTGGTATTCACGGCGATCTGAGGCCAGTACCGGGTGCGCGGAGTCTTCCTTGACGCCGTTGCGCTGGTTCTAGACCCTGAGCAACCCTTCCCGAGCTCCACCGCGACGTTCTTTCGTTCCCCGGTTCAGCTTGAGCCGCCGTCACAGGGACGACCCGTCCGGCCACCACAGCCCGCCGTTCTCCGAGCTGTGAATAGCAAAAAGGTTCGCCTTCAGTCCCTCTTTCATTACCATAAGCCCCGGTGGCGTGACATAAACTACTCGCACCGGAATTTCTTGATTTTATGACGGTATACAAAAGGGGTGCCCGGACCGATCCGCAAAATTTATAGTCCACACCGCACCACTCATCCTCTCATGGAGGGAAGCCCTTCTAGGTGAACCGTTGAGGGAAGCCACTGTTCTTCGAGTTTTAGGAGAATCCCCGATTTCTGGCCTGGGTCGCATGGTGACAGCCCAGTACAGCTATTTCCATGCTCCGTGAAGCTCATGTCAATCTTTCCAAGGGTCCACTGGTGCTCGACGACCTTTTGTTTGATCAGTTGGGGTGCTAGGAAGGCCGGCGGCACGGCCGAAGCTGCCGCTCGTCGCCGACCATGTGCCGCTGATTTTCATGACGAGCTGAGCCCAGCATCATGTTCCCCGGGTGGATTTAGGCAGAGGTGGCCAGAATCATGGAGTTTGGCGCATCACAGAGGCCACCGGCGAGCTCTCCGGTGAGGTGTCGCGGCGGCCGAGCGTGGGAGGCGGGAGGTAGATGAAGCCCCCGGACCCACGCGTCAGCGGCCGATATTTTAAACCCCGGGATTCGCTGTGGCACGGATCGGGTGCAGCTGCGCGCGAAGAAATCTGCGGCCTCGTGTGTCGACCGATGAGGAGTTGACACGTAGCCCCGGTCCCACGCGCAGCGGTTTAAACTTTTTTCCCGATTTTCAGATTTAGTTCAAACTACGAACCCACATAACTTTGGCTAGGAAACTCCAAATCGAGTGAATCAAATTTTGTTGGACTCTATGAGTACTTTCCAGAAAACCATGTTTCACTTGATGAAAATCCCTATTTCTCCAGAATTAATTCTTCAAAATTCAAACTGGTTAGAATTTTAACAGGAGAACCCTTTGGAGGAAAATTCTGAAATTTTTCTGGGATATTCACCAAAATATCCCTGAGCTACCATAAAAATTTCAGATCCATTTTAGCTTATTTGATACACCTAATGGTGTGACTAATAAAACTGTTCCAGAGAAAATAGAAAATGTCCAGAGACATTTTAAGAATTTCTCTGAAATTGTTTAACTCATATCTTTAGCTAGAAACCTTCAAATTAAGTGAGACCAACTGTATTAGAACCCTCTGAAAATATAGTTTTCAGAAAGTCATGGCTTGCTCCATGAAAATCCCTAGAACACCCTAAGAGCTCTAATTAAGGTCAAGTACATAATTATTTCTGGAGAGCTCAAATGAGCTTTGCTGCAAATAAAACTTGGCCAAGTCTCTGTTCAGGTTGTATCCAAACCACACTAAAAATTTCAGAGTCATTGGGTCTGTCTAGTAAGACTTATAGTATTCACAAGTTTAAATTTTATTCAAATGCATTTAAATTAATACATATACATGTTATCTCATTGTAGTCGCTAAGGTTGAGGAGGAACCCGAAGTCTTAGACTTCGTCACTCTGGAAGAGCAGCTAGCCTACGACCAAGAGCAGCAAGGCAAGCTCCGGTTTGCATTAACCCTTTTACAAATTTTTACTGTTTTGAGAACTTACTTTGAGTACCATTACTGCTTGCATTAGAGTCTTGTTTGAAAACCCAAATGCATAGCCAAGAAAACCATTGGTTGGGATTAGGATTGACACCCCGTGTAGCTACTGCAATGCTAAGATAGTGTAGGATTTGGTACAAGTCGAGTAGTTGGAACTACTCGCGAGGATAGGCTAGAGGCACTCCACTCGGGTAGAGATAGCAAATGAAACACATGGCAAGAAAAATGAGACCGAGCGGAGAGTAAGAGCAACAGGACTTTGGGGCCTGGGTGCTACAGCTCGGCTTGTGTCGGTTGAGGACCGAGTCATGTGAGGGCCTGTTGAACAAGCTAGAACAGTAGCGAAGACCTACCGGCTATATGGGAACCGGGGAACCGATATAACTCGGGTAGCTGGGTATTGAGGCATTGTCTGTCGTTCAGAGGGTAGGTTGAGAGCTTGAGGTGTAAATCGGCTGGCGGCACTGAGATGCGCGTGCAGAGACCTCTTGC
Source organism: Neostapfia colusana (assembly GCA_030760725.1). Taxonomy (NCBI): domain Eukaryota; kingdom Viridiplantae; phylum Streptophyta; class Magnoliopsida; order Poales; family Poaceae; genus Neostapfia; species Neostapfia colusana. Next base: position 91,461,587 of record JASWHV010000007.1, on the reverse strand, counting down.
TTGGAACGATAGGACCGATTTAATATGTAGCTAACGAGTAAAAGGTGGTTGCATACGACGTCCGTGATGGTTGCTGAAGGCAACATCAAGTACGGGCGTACATGACAGGTTATTCAGGTAACCCTGCGGGTGTAAATCGATTATAATCACCGTGCCTCGCGGTCAGTGAGTACAACTTGTTCACTGTACCGTGACATAGAAAGAACAGGCTAGATACATGTTAAAATGTTGCTGATTGAAAGATGGACTTTGATTGTTAATGATTTGCTGTAGCCTAGAGCTAACTAAAGTTCTTTTCAACTTTGGGCAAAGTACATGAGAGAAATGCGTTTCTTGTTTAATTGCGGCTCTCTCATGTGCCTTAGCGTAAAGTCTCCACAACCTGTTGCTAAAACTTGAAAGTAAGGATCCACTAATTAGGCGAGTCCTTGCAACTTACTTTATCTCATGTAACCTATAACCTTCCATGTAGAAGTTTCATTCTTAGGAGAGACGGGTCAGTCCTGCTGAGCCATCGTGCTAGCTGCTTGTGTTTGAAGCTTTTGCAGGGTTTTATGAGGAAGGGACTCCCGAGGAGGAGACGAAACCCCAGGAGGGAAACCCCGTCGAGTGGGAGTCGTCCACGCCGCCGTGTTAGTGTGTGTGCATGCTAGCGGGGACACATTCACGGGCTGAAAGTGAACTCGATGCGTAGTCTACGCCCGCGAGTGTAGACTGAACATATTTTGTTGTACAAATGTTCATAAATCTTTTTATGTAATAAAACTTTGCTTCCGCTTTGTACCTTTGAGGTGTGTTATCCGGTGCTGTGCAACACAGCACCCCTCAGCAAGATCCTGGCTCGACAAGACCGTGGGGTCATGTCAGTGTGGTATCAGAGCTCGCTTGAGGTTTAACGCACTACAAAGGTCATTTTTTTAAAATCCTGTGAGGAACGAGTTAGTAGCCCATATAAGGATGTTATTAGTGTATAGAAAGTGGCATACTAACCTATTTTCTTATGTTGGAAAATCGTGCATCTCGGGACGCTTAATGTCTTGGGGGTGCACGTAAGTGCTGTCCACCAGTGCGCACAAGCTGAAGGGTGGAGCCCCATGGGTGGCAGGTAACCCAATCCGCTTTAATACCCTCTACGACTCTTCATGTCGTTTGGGGTATTTGAGCAATGTCTGTCCCTGGCGTGCTTTGGGCAAATTGGGAGACCCCGTCACGTGGTCAGTAACGTGAACACGTAGCTCAAGGCGTGTTTGGCTTGAGAACATCCGGGCGAGTGATGACGGCCGGGTGTACGAACTGTATGAATACCGGGCTCGGTGTGCAGCCGAGTCTGACGATTATGTGAGTTATCTGCAGGTAGTCTAACCATGAAACGGTATACGTGTAGCATCCGTGTGAGAGTGACGCTTAGTGCCACTGAGTTAATGAAGCCGGCTAAGTCCGGTATAGGTTTTTCTTTGTGAGGACGTAGTACCAACATGATCTGGTGACGCATCGACGTCAAAGCCCACTAAATGAGCAACTGCATTGTAAAACTTGAATGTTTTAATCCAGAGCACTAAAATTTGATGCAACTCTTTCCCTTAATCAGGATATTCAAAGTTAACAAGTTTTCAACTTATAGGGTACTAAGGACAGAGTCCCCTGTTTTCAACTGAAATAAGGCTGAAGTTAATCAGAGGTTAGAGGTTGAGTTATTTCGAGGTTGGGGCCATATGATACATTTCTGGAAATATTTGGAAGAGCTTTACAACTTTTCTGTTGAGGTCCAGAGGTGTTCATCCCTTAACTAATGGAAAAATGCAGTAGAGTTGAAACTGTCCAGAAAACAGGGCAGAGCAAATACTCTCTGTAACTCTCTGTAAATTGAGCATAACTTTCTGCATAAAAACCAAAAATAGAAAATAAGGTAGTTCTGAAAAGTTCATGAGATGGGTTACAACTTGGTAACAGAAAGTTTTGTCAGATTGGGAGTAAAATTATCTGGAATTCTTGGATCAAATCAGTACCTAAAGCAGGGAGGTGCTGTCCAATTTTCTCCAGAAATTCTATCAACTTCAACATCTCATAACTTTTAAACCAGGAAAGATCTTAGGCCAAGAAAATACTTTCTGGAAATCTATTGAAGTTAGATTTAACTTTGATGTTGAGCTCCAGAATTGGTGTTGCATTTAGCATGGTCTAAATCAGGTTGAAATGGAAACTGGTCAGGGCTGTCATATTGGACAGCAGATCAGCAGTCAAATTTGTTTAAGTTTGAACTATGTTTCCAAGTTTTATGAGCTCAATGACATGTTTTATGTTATAACTCAATGGTTTACTGTTCAAATAAATATTTGACATTTCTCAAATATGTTTTTACAGATGACAGCGGATAGACAGTTGGAGAACGGGTGGGTGGTGTTCCACTGTTCTCACTGCAGTGTCTATCCGGAAGCATTGAGGCAAATGCTTCAATATTTCAGGTACAGAAAGATGCCGCAGTACTTCACCAAGGAAGAAGGCGAGGAGGGGAACAAGATGTGGATGATCCATGTCGAAGCTCCTGCAGGACCTACGCCACCCGGTTGGGTGCCGTTCACCGTCACGGTAAGAGGTAGACAACCGGAGGGAATGTGGCAAGTGGCAGCCCGCGACACCATGTCGCGTTTCTGCCAACTACACGTGAGAGCTATGGAGGGCACTCCATACGCGCTCGTTCTGGTGGAGGGACGGGCTAATCACGTGTGGGAAGGGAGGTATATGGAGGAAACCGATCCCGGTTGTCCAAGGTACAATCCCGCGGAGGCAAATCTCAGTCTCCAGATAAGGGCGGGAAAGGCCGTGATGGACAGCCAATCTTTTCATACGGAGTGTCTAGCTAGGAAGATCAAGGAGAGCAACAGCCATGGAGACCATTTCGAGAGTGCTCATAGTGCACTCCACAATGTGCTCCTTCCGACGATTATGCGACTGAACGAACAACTTAATCAGTTGCATCGTCTGAAGAAGGCGAAGAGGAAAAGCCGTGTCGACATCACGGCTTTGCAACAACAGGTGCAGGCTCTGACCCAGCAGAAACAGGTCCTTACTCAAGAGCGGGACGACGCAATTGAGGAGGGACAAGGCTGGGAAGAGGACTACAACCAGGCCATGGACGAGGTGCACGCGTTGCAGGACCTCGTACCTCCGGTAATGGGCATACCGGTGGTAGGTGCCGTACCTGTGGTCTTGGGTCTTCCGGCAATGGGAGAACCCGAGATGGAAGAGGATGTTGTAGACCCAGAGCCACCGGCAGAGGTACCTGAGGAAGACAACCCGCAGGAGGTCGAGTTCTACTCCGAGTAGGGGGTTACCATTGCCAAGTCGGGCAGCAAGGATGATGTAACCCAAACTTTTGTAATCGGTGACATGTCCTTTAGACAGTAGTGCATGTATAGGTAGTGACGACATGAGCACGACTTCTCAGGGATCCGAGATTAATGTATCTTGTATAAAGTTTATGCTTTATCAATATATGTGAATGTTGTGCTAATTATTCATGCGTCACTTCAATACCTACAGTTTCATATGGGATTTTAAGTATGACATGTGCTGATCGCTGCTGTTTTGAATTTCAGAATGACTCGTACTCGTTCCAACCCCGACGTTGGGGGTTCCAGTCAGGGGGGAGAGACCTCCCAACAGCCTCCCGACGACTCCTCGGGACAGCAACAGCAGCAACAGCAACAGCAACAACCGCCACCGCCAACGGTTATTTTGGCGGATATTGTGGCAGCAATGGCGGGTTCTCATCAGCAGCACATGGAGTTGCTGCAAACTCTCATTGCAAATACGTCTCGACCAGAGAGGCGTCAAGAACGTGAGGAGCGTCAACAGAGCTCCTACTCCGATTTTCTGGCTACTCATCCCCCGGTATTCTCAAGGGCGGATGAACCCCTCGATGCGGACAACTGGCTTCGCACGATGGAGATGAAGTTCGGGCTGCTCCAAGTGAGTGAGCAGCGCAAGACTCAGTCCGCGGTCCAACAGCTCCAAGGATCCGCGAGCGCGTGGTGGGCGAACTACTGTGCTTCGCAGCCCACCGACCGAGTTATGACCTGGACGGAATTCAGGACGACCTTCAGGGCCTATCACATACCGCCGGGTATCATGAAGAGGAAGACGCAGGAGTTCCTACACCTGCAACAAGGAGGCCGGAACGCGCTGGAATATTCCAGGGCGTTCAATGATCTTGCGCTATACGTGTCGTATCACGCCGATACCGACAAGAAGCGGCGGGATCACTTCTACCAGGGGCTTAACCAGCTCCTGAAAGACAAGCTGGCAATGTTCATTCGCGGCAGCCTCAATGACATAATTGATGCTGCGATTGTTCAGGAAGACTCCGGCAAGGAGTTAGCGACGGCGGAAAGGAAGCGAAGCACGCCACAAAGCAGCGGAGAAGAAGGTGGTCCTTATCAAAAATACCGGATGGTGAATCGCCCACCATCGGGTCCACGCTGGCAGCCACCACAGAGGTCGATGCCATTCCGCAGTCGGCCCTATTCTCCACCGGCATTCCGGCCGGCACTGCCAGCACCAACTCCGCAACAGCAACAGCAGCAGTGGGCGATGCCGTGTGCGTATGCACCTCAGCAGCGCATGTCAGGCTTTCGTCCCCCAAGCATCGGACAAGCAGCAGCCACATGCTACAAGTGTGGTCGTCCAGGACACTTCGCCAGCAGCTGTCCGGAGAGGCAAGGCGGAGGAGTTGCACCGCAACTTCCGGGGAGGAATCAGCCCCGGAACCCTACTAATGCGCGGCGGACAAACCCTAGGCCCGGCACCATCCACCAACTTGCCATAGAGGACGTGCCGGAGGGTGAGCCAATCCTTGCGGGTATGTTCCAACTCCACCAGCATCCCGCCATAGTATTGTTTGATTCAGGCGCCACGCACAATTTTATTAGCCAAGCTTTCATTGCTAAACACAGCTTGCAAATACTACCCACCGATAGTCCATATTTGATTTGTTCACCGGGTGGGAAGATTTCAGCAAGCGAAATGGTTTCCAAAGCACCATTATGGTCAGCAGGTAGAGTGTGCCCTACGTCTCTCATAATTTTAGAGGGACAGAAGGTCGATGCCATCTTAGTGATGTCGTGGTTAACCCGCCACGGCGCTGTTTTAGACACCGTCCTTCGAATCATGCACTTGAACTCAGAAGTGCACGGATCTCACTCCTTATTTCTGGACAGTCCAGAAATAAAACTTCCAAGTGCGTATCAATCCACAACCATCAGATTGGAAGACATTCTAGTGGTCCGAGAATTCCCTGACGTGTTCCCGGATGATTTACCGGGGATGCCGCCCAACAGAGAGGTGGAGTTCAAAATTGAACTTGCACCGGGAACCATGACAATATCCCGAAGGCCGTACAAGATGGCACCTAAGGAGTTGGCTGAACTGAAGACTCAGCTAACGGACTTGCTGGAGAAGGGTTTTATTAGGCCGAGCTCCTCGCCATGGGGCTGTTCAGCATTGTTCATGAAGAAGAAAGACGAGACGTTGCGGCTTTGCATGGACTATCGTCCACTAAACGCCGTAACCATCAAGAACAAGTACCCGTTGCCACGGATCGACATGTTGTTTGATCATTTGGTCGAAGCAAAGATCTTTTCCAAGATTGATTTAAGATCTGGGTACCACCAGATTAAAATACGGGCTGAGGATATTGCGAAGACGGCTTTCTCGACGAGGTACGGACTTTATGAGTACCAGGTCATGTCCTTCGGCCTCACCAATGCTCCAGCTCATTTCATGTATTTGATGAACTCGGTATTCATGCCGGAGCTGGACATGTTTGTCGTGGTCTTCATCGATGACATATTGGTATATTCCAAGTCGTAGGAAGAGCACAAGAAGCATCTGCATATAGTCTTGCAACGGCTGCGGGATCACAAACTATACGCGAAATTCAGCAAGTGCAAGTTCTGGATACCGCAAGTGCCTTTACTCGGGCATATCATCTCAGCGGAGGGCATCACTGTAGACCCAAGTAAGATCACACAAGTGCTGAATTGGAAATCCCCGTGAACTGTTCACGAGGTGCGAAGTTTCCTCGGACTCTCGGGATATTATCGGAGGTTCATTCCGAACTTCTCGAAGATTGCCAAGCCTATGACAGAGCTGCTGAAGAAGGCTACCAAATATGTTTGGAGTCCAGCATGTGAAGCAGCATTCAAAGCATTAGTGAAACACCTAACATCAGCACCTGTTTTGGCGCAGCCAGACACAACAAAACTGTTCTATGTGTACTGCGATGCATCTGGCATTGGGCTCAGATGTGTGCTGATGCAAGACCGAAGAGTGGTCGCGTATGGGTCACGGCAGCTCAGAAACCATGAGCAGAATTATCCAACTCACGACTTGGAGCTCGCTGCCGTGGTACATGCACGTAAAATGTGGAGGCACTACTTACTCGGTAACCTCGTACATTTATATACCGACCACAAGAGCCTCAAGTACATATTCACTCAGAAGGAGCTGAACATGAGGCAGCGAAGATGTTTAGAGTTCATAAAGGATTACGAAATAGAGATCCATTATCACCCCGGCAATGTAAACATAGTGGCAAATGTGCCAAGCCGCAAGTCACACGTCAACAATCTGACCATCACACCGTTGGAAGAGAGCGAACCACCACTGCATGTGATTCCACATGGAGCTCTCTACAAATTAGCTTTGATCCCCACCATCCGTGAATAGATAGCGGCAGCTCAGAAACATTACACGGGCTTGTCGCATTTGCGGAGACGTATAGATAGTGGGGAGCTGAAATGTTTCCGGAAAGACGGAGACGGCATCCTATGGTTCAAGGACCGGATTGTCGTACCCCGTAACCCGGAGTTACGGAAGAAAATCTTTGATGAGGCTCACTTTTCAAAGTTTTCTATTCACCCCGGCAGAAACAAAATGTATCAAGAACTCAGAAGCAGGTTTTGGTGGACACGGATGAAGCGGGAGATCGCAAAGTACGTGTCCGAGTGTGATACATGTCGAAGGGTTAAGGCAGATCATATGCGGAAACCGGGACTGCTACAACCACTGGGCATTCCTGCCTGCAAGTGGGAATATGTGAGCATGGACTTCATCGTCGGTTTACCCACCACCTTTCAGAAAAATGATTCTGTGTGGGTGATCGTCGACCGGCTCACCAAAGTTGCCCATTTCATCCCGGTCAACACCAACTACAATGCCAAGAAGTATGCTGAACTGTACATCTCACAGATCTTATGCTTATATGGCGTACCCAGTACCATCATATCGGATCGGGGCACTTTATTTGTGTCCCTTTTAGGGAGCAGCTACACGCTGCATTGGGGACGAAGCTTATCCATAGTTCAGCATGCCACCCGCAAACGGATGGACAAACTGAGCGGGTAAACCAAATTCTAGAAGATATGCTACGAGCTTGCGCTATCAACCACGGCAAGAATTGGGATGATCACTTGCCATTGGCTGAGTTCTCGTACAACAATGGGTACCTAGCCAGCATCAAAATGCTGCCTTACGAGGCGCTATATGGGAGAAAATGCCGCACATCATAGAATTGGTGTGAGTCTGGTGAAAGGGTTACCTTCGGGATTCATCTTGTCAATAACGCGGAAGAAAAGGTTCGGCTGATTCAAGCAAACCTAAAAGCCGCCCAATCCCGACATAAACAATATGCAGACCGGAGAAGACGTCCATTACAATTCAAAGTCGGGGATCACGTATACCTACGTGTGTCTCGAATGAAGGGTGTAAACAGATTCGGGGTGAGGGGAAAGTTGGCACCCCGATTCATCGGTCCATTTCAGATTACCAAAAGATGTGGATCAGTAGCATACCGGTTGAAATTACCAGAAGCACTTTCCGGTGTGCACGACATCTTTCACATTTTCCGCCTGAGGAAGTATCTTAAGCTATCAACTACCATTCAGCTGGAGGACACAGAAGAACTGAAACCGGATCTCATGTATCGGGAGGGACCGGTTCAGATTATTGATTAAAAGGCCCGAACCACACACAACCGTACGTTGTTGTTGTACAAAGTTCTACGAAGTAATCAATCCGTGGACGACGCGACATGGGAGAGTGAAGGGTTTCCTCGCGCGAACTACCCCGACTTTTTCAAGTCGCATATACGGTAATTTTCCACCGCCCTCTCTCTCATTTTCACCTTATAATCTCGGGACGAGATTCTTTTAAGGGGGAGGAATGTAAGGGACTAAGTTTTTGGCACATATTCAAAGTGTTCATCACCACCCACACACTTCATTTGATGAAACTTGATGAATACATTTGAAGAGCATGTAACCACCATCAACATGATCATTAGAGAATAAACTCACAAAATGCAAAAGTGGTATTTCCCACATGCATCATATAGGGGATGGGCATATGAAAAAGTCCTACACCTTGCTAGGAATGTCCCTGCCAAGTTTCACCCAAATTCAAAACCTTTTTGAAGTCCTTTTGGGTATAGCTAGAAAAGAGGTGGTTTGAACTCAAATTCAAAATTCAACTGTTTCCATCCCATGAATTCAAAAGTGGGAGGCATAGTATTACTCAGCACATTTTTGTAAGCTCACACACAAATTTTCACTCCATTTGGAGTTGATCTTGACATAAGCTAAGTTTAGCAAATTCAAACCTTATTTGAATTTCAAACTGCATATATGCTGAAATTTGGTCAAACACTTCACAATTTGAATTCTACCAATTCCAAATGGGCATGTGGTAGATAATTCAAATCCTAGGGGATATTACTGTTTGTAGCAGTGAGAGGAATTTAATTTTCAGAGGTTAAAACTCGGGTGGGATCCACATGTCAGCTGCACAGTTCAAAGAACCGACTGAAGACTTGATCTCGGTTTCTTGCGCCTGACCGAGCTGCCGCCATGGCGAGAAAACAGCGAGGACAGCAGCTGCTTGCCGCCCCTGGCCGCTGAACCGCCTCCCTGGGCCCTTATCTAGGCGCCCGAGCCGTCCCCGGTGCTTCTTACCACTGTCCCGACGCGTTCTCACCCAGCAAATTGAAATCCCTCGCCGCTCGGTTGAGCTCTCGGTCCCTCGTCGCCCGGCCGATCCTGTGGTTTTCACGGCGATCTGAGGCCAGCACTGGGTGCGCCGAGTCTTCCTTGACGCCCTTGCACCGGTTCTAGACCCTGAGCAACCCTTCCCGAGCTCCACCACGACGTTCTTTCGTTCCCCGGTTCAGCTCGAGCCGCCGTCACAGGGACGACCCGTCCAGCCACCACAGCCCACCGTTCTCCAAGCTGTGAATAGCAAAAACGTTCACCTTCAGTCCCTCTTTCATTACCGTAAGCCCCGGTGGCGTGACATAAACTACTCACGCCGGATTTTCTTGATTTTACGACGGTATACAAAAGGGGTGCCTGGACCAATCCACAAAATTCGTAGTCCACACCGCACCACTCATCATCTCATGGAGGGAAGCACTTCTAGGTGCCCGTACGAGTCCATAGGAGCAGAAACCACGAAGAACCGTTGAGGGAAGCCACTGTTCTTCGAGTTTTAGGAGAATCCCCGATTTCCGGCCTGGGTCGCACGATGACAGCCTAGTACAGCCATTTCCGAGCTCCGTGAAGCTCATGTCAATCTTTCCTAGGGTCCACTGCTGCTCGACGACCTTTTGTTCGATTGGTTGGGGTGCTAGGAAGTCTGGCCGGCACGGCCGAAGCTCCTCCGAAGCTGCCGCTCGTCGCCGACCATGTGCCGGTGATTTTCATGACGAGCTGAGCCCAGCATCATGTTCCCCGGGTGGATTTAGGCAGAGGCGGCCAGAATCATGGAGTTTGGCGCATCACAGAGGCCACCGGCGAGCTCTCCGGCGAGGTCTCGTGGCGGTCGAGCGTGGGAGGCGGGAGGTAGATGAATCCCCCGGACCCACGTGTTAGCGGCCGTGTGGGGACCACCCCGTGGTTCACCCACTCCAGGATCGCATAGGGTGGTGCCGTGCGATGCGGCACCTGTGGGGACCACCCCATGGTTCACCCACTCCAGGATCGCATAGGGTGGTGCCGTACGATGCGGCACCCAACAGCACACATGGAAAGAACAAAGAACAACATACAAACTTTTATTTGATATAAAACAGCGGAAGTCTTTTACAAAATATAACTATACAGCGGAAGTAATGTACATTAGTAGCCTCTCATCCTAACTATGCAAAAGTGCAGCCGTAGAGCCCAGGGACGCTACACGCTATCAGCATGGAACCAGAGAAATCACGGCGGCGTGCAGGGCTCCATCTCGGCCGTGTACCCTGACGGGGGCATCGCCTCATCCTCGGAACCCTTCTCATAGCTCTCACCTGCATACAGCTCAAATATTGCAACCGTGAGCACGATGGCTCAGCAAGGCTTAACCGTCTGACCTAGGCATGGAACTCTACATGCAGGGAGGTGTATGATAGGAAAAGGAATTTGCGACAAAGACACACCTATAAGTTGATCCTTACTTTCAGTTTTATAGCGTCAAATTCATGTGCCTTAGGCAGCGCTCACATCAGAAGTCCACAATCAAACAAGAAACGCTTTCCTCCGATGTGGTGATACCCAAAGCGGAAAGTAAACTTAATTAGCTCTACATCTACAGCATACATGGTTTCCAAAACATTAATATATCATCACAGCATATTGTCATTCAACTGGCTTACTTCACTTCTTACTACGTCATGAAACAGTGAACAAGCGGTACTCAAATAACCGCGAGGGACGGTGATTGCAATCAGGAGACACCCGGACAACACGTTGCATACACCCAATTTCAGAAGCGTGATTCCACACCCCTTCCTACTCTGTTGTATGCAACCACCTTTCAAAGGCAACCCAAATGTCGAACCGGTCCATCCGTAACGGGCAGGAGGTCCCCGCCTGGAGCGTGACTGTGCCCACCGGCAGATTTACACCTTGCTACCCTCAATCCACTCCTATTTACGGTTGGGTAAGCCTCGGCACCCAGGTTAACCATTTACATCGGTTTCCTGCTTATGTCAGTATGCCATCCGGTACTGTTCGATACTTGTTCAGCAGGCCCGCACACGACTCGGTTCTCAATCGACACCAACAGGGCTACGCACGTGAGACCTCCGCTCACTGCTTCCTATCCCCCCTGCTGGGTCTCATTTTCACCACTCTTAAGCCATTTTCTATTCTGACCAAACCGTGTGATAAACCTTACCTCGCGAGTAGATTCCAACTACTCAACTTCTACCGAGGTCCTAAGCATATTAGCGGGGCCTTGTATACTCATCGGCTCTGTAAGCTACCCAAACCTTCATCGGATTTAAAAGGTTATGCAAGTGGGGTTTCAAACACCTTAACTCTAATGCAAACATTCACCCTAGACATAAGTGATACAAATAAAGATTTTTATAAAAGGTACTTAAGTGCAAACCGGGGCTTGTCTGGTTGCGAGTTAAAGGGGAAGTCAACTTCAGGTGGCAGGACGTCCAAAGGCTCCGGTGCGTCCTCAACTTCGGTCACTATTATGAAATTTAATAAAATACATGTGTAAGTATTAAGGATTTATAAGAATTGAACTTCTATTCCTTGCTACTGCTATTTAGGATCCTTAATTGGCTTTGGGACTTTTACAGTGGATACTAGACTCTCTAAGGATGATTTGAGCCAGATTTGGAGATATGTCATTGCACCATGCAGTATTTAAAATTCCTACAAGTACAATGCTTCTCTGAATTTTGATCCCAAATCAGGATCTTTGACATAGCTAGAAATGGAAGATCTGATTAGGGTAAGTCTCCATGGTTCTAATAAAATTTGTTTCACCATTTTTGGAGCTACCATCAGAGATATATGAATTTTTGAAGTTGGGCCAGAGTTCTGAAAAATTTGTTTAAATCTGAATTTCCAAATAAAGGCTGAACTTTGGAAGGTAATTTGACCTAGCAAATGAACTCCAATGAAGCTCAATTTTTTACTGGAGATCAGTAATGTCATGAGGAACTTCCTGGCCAAATTTGAAGAAATTCCATAACAGAGATATTCTGGACTAAATTCCCAAAGATTTAACTTTGATGAATCTTGAAGAAATATCCAGAGATCTTCAGATCAATTTCTTTGCATTTCTGCAAAGTACTGACTGAGAGAAATCCAACAAAATTTGTTTCACAAAGTTATGGAGGTATGAAGGTTGAACCATTTTTTCTGGAAATCAATTCTATGATTTTTAGCTAATTTATTTAATCCTGAGATAACCTACTGATTAGGCCCTCTAAATAAGCTCCAAAAATCCTACAATTTTTACTGGAGGTCAGGCACTATGAAAAGGACTAGCTGCCCAAATTTGGGAATATTTCATAAATAATTGCTCCTGTAATAAATCCCTAAATGATTCAATAAAAACAATTATACAGAAATGCCTGGGCATTTTAATAGCATGCAATTTGTTTCTGTGTGAAGTACTCCTCCTAAGGATTCAAACAAAATTGGTCTCACCCTTCTTGGAGTTGTCTACACAAAGTTATGAATTTTTCAAACTGTGATAGTCCTCTGTTTAAAACCTACACTGAGACTTAACAGGGGGCCCACTCGTCAGGTCCTTCTTCAACCTCCCGCCAGAGACGCGCGTGCACACCAGTTCAAATCGTGGCATGGCTCGTTCTCCCTCATTTATCCACCAAATTAGCTCCGGTTTCACTCTACATGCTCCTGGGAACATGGCGCAGCTGCCGGGCAATGTTTCCACGCATGAAAACGGACGAAAACGGGACGGCACCGGTGGGGCGGCTCGGGAGCTCGGCATCAACGTGTTCTGGCGCGTCCAAAGCTTCTCCCGGCGAGCTACCTTGCCCTAAAGCATAACCAATGATTGGGGAACATGGAATGCAGGCTAAACCTTGCAGAAAATGGCCGGAACATGGGTTTCACCGGAGGACCGACCCATTTTTGCCGCCACCGGCGATTTCTCGTCGCCCGGGGCATGTGGTGGACGGATTGATGCGTGCTTTGGCGTGGGAGGGCGCTAGGGTCACTAGTTTCTGTGGCTTTAATTGTAGAACCGATGATCAACCACGTTGGACGAATTTACAGTTTTGGTTTGGGGCTGTTCTTCACGTGTACCGGCGCCAAAACTCAAATTTCGGCGAGACAGCGACGGGGAAGGGCAAGGGGACTGCGGTAGCATGATCTACACACCTTGGCGCACCTTAGGGAGGTGCTGGATGTGCAGGAGAGGCGTTGGAGCGGCTGGAACGCGAGGAGCAGTGAGGTACAGCGTGCTCTGTGTTCTCCCGGTGAAGAACAGCTTGGGCACTGCAAGGGGAGCTCGGGGGTGAGCTGAGGAGCGGTGTAGGTCGTCGAGGAGGCGCCGGCGCAGCTCCTGGGTGTCTCAACCGGTGCTAGGAGTGGTGGAAGGCTGCTGAACAGCGAGCATCGAGGGTTGCTGGTTTCTCCCGTGAGCGCTCGAGCGAGGGGCTGAGGAACGCTTCGGTTGGAACGTGGAGAAGAGAAGAAATGCACTTGTCCTGCTGCCTTGATCATCCATGAGCTGACTTCAGGAGCAAGCAAGGCAAGCAGCTCGGTGGCAAGCAGCGCAGCTCGGTGGCGCGCCATGATCACCCGAGAGAAGCAAAAACAGTCGGTTGTGTTGCATGTGTGGCTGACAAAGGGGTCCCACCACCTCTAATTTCTCAATTACTTTTCACAGATATTTTTACCCCAGCAACTCAACATTTAAGGCTGAACTTTCACACCAAGTCATGGTTGAAACTTTCTGAATTCAAATGTTTTGAATTCTGGTGTGAAAGTTTGAATTGTGTTTGATCATTTGCATTTGAAATAGAGTTTGAATTCTTCATTTTGTATTGCCTCAAAAATATAACAAACCAGCTCTAAAGTTCCAAATTTTTGGCATGGCTGCTCATTCAAAGGTGGAGAACACATTTGTGAAGCCAAAATCTCATATTGAGGACATTGGAATTTGAAACTGAATTTAAAATTCAGATTAGAGGGCTTTTCCTTTTAATCCCAAACAAATATGAAAACTCCACCAAATGAGCTTAATTTGGAAGGTTAAATATTTGGACTATGAAGATCCAAGCCGTGCATTCAGATCTCCATGTTTGGAAGTTTTTGGGAAGTCTAAACCCTCACTTTGGACTTACACCATTATAATTCAAAGTTTTAATTCCCCTCATTTTTCATAAGTGTACATGAGCTGAAAATTCTTGCTATCACTTTTTGGGGATTTTACATCCCTCCCCCCTTAAAAAGAATCTCGTCCCGAGATTCCAAAGGAAAAGCAAAGTGGGGAAAAACATTACCGGGTATATGATGATAGCAAGTCCGGATAATATGTTCGGAAATAGTCCTCGCTTTCCCATGTCGCCTCGTCAGCGGTATGGTTACTCCACAAGACCTTGTAGAACCATAAGGTCCGGTTTCTTGTGGCATGAGTCTTTTCATCGATGATCCGGATGGGATACTCCGTGTACGTGAGGTCCGGTTGAAGGACTTCTATGTCTTCAGTGCGGATTTCAGCAGAGGGCTTGAGGCACTTCCGCAGCTGAGAGATGTGGAATACGTTGTGAATGCCTGCGAGCGACGCTGGTAACTCCAGGCGATAGGCCACGGGTCCGCATCTTTCAATGACGGCGAACAGGCCAATGAATCGCGGCGCAAGTTTACCCTTCACTACGAAACGGTGAACTCCCTTCATCGGAGACACACGGACATAAACATGGTCCCCGATGTCGAAGTGGAGAGGGCGGCGTATTTTATCCACATAGCTCTTCTGACGAGATTGAGCAGCCTTAAGATTGGCTTGTATTACTCGCACTCGTTCTTCAGCTTCATTCACAAGTTCAATGCCGTAGATAACTCGCTCGCCGGACTCGCACCAGTTGAGAGGTGTGCGACATTTCCGGCCGTAGAGAGCTTCATATGGCGCCATCTTGATGCTAGCTTGATAGCCATTGTTGTAAGAAAACTCCACCAACGGCAAATGATCGTCCCAATTCTTGCCGTGGTGGATGGCACAAGCGCGTAGCATGTCTTCAAGCACTTGATTCACCCGTTCAGTTTGACCATCTGTCCGCGGGTGATACGCGGAGCTTCGGATCAGTTTGGTCCCCAATGATGCGTGCAGCTGTTCCCAGAACCGGGAGACGAACAACGCACCGCGATCTGAAATGATGGAGCGGGGAACACCGTGCAAACACAAGATCTTTGCAATGTACAGCTCCACATATTGCTTGGCCACGTACTTTGTATGTACGGGGATAAAATGAGCCGACTTGGTTAGTCAATCGACGATCACCCAAATCGAGTCATATTTGTGAGACGTGAGAGGTAACCCGACTATAAAGTCCATGCTAATATCCTCCCATTTCCACGCCGGAATATTCAATGGTTGCAGCTGTCTGGCTTTACGCATATGGTCGGCCTTCACACGCCGACACGTATCACATTCGGATACGTACTTTGCGATTTCTCTTTTCATCCGTGTCCACGAAAACCTGGTTTTCAGATCTTGGTACATCTTGTTGCTGCCCGGATGAATAGAGTACTTGGACAAATGAGCTTCGTCAAAGATTTTCTTCCGAAGCTTCATGTCACGGGGTACCACTATACGGTCTTTAAACCATAGAGTGTCGTGTTCATCTCTTTGGAAGCACTTCATTTCGCCATTCTCCATCCTTCTCCGAATGTGCGATATTACCATGTCTTTCTCCTGAGCTACCATAATCTCCTCCCTTATGGTTGGGATGAGAGCAAGATTATATAATGCCCCATATGGAACCAAGTACAGACTTGGCTCCTCCTCTTCAGGTGGGGTGATGGACAGATTGTTGACATGAGATTTGCGGCTTAAAGCATCGGCAACCACGTTTGCCTTCCCCGGATGGTAGTGAATCTGGATCTCATAGTCTTTGATCAACTCTAACCATCTCCGTTGCCGCATATTCAACTCCTTTTGAGTGAAGATATACTTCAAACTCTTGTGGTCGGTGTAGAGGTGCACTAAGTTCCCAAGCAAATAGTGCCTCCACATCTTCAAGGCCAACACCACAGCAGCGAGCTCAAGATCATGAGTGGATAGTGCTGCTCGTGGTTACAAAGTTGACGTGAGCCATAGGCGACCACTCTTCCTCCTTGCATCAATACACAGCCAAGACCGATGCCGGATGCATCACAATATACGTCGAAGGGCTTGGTTGTATCCGGTTGAGCTAACACCGGGGCTGTTGTAAGATGCTTCACTAATGCCTGGAAAGCTTCTTCACTTAGCTGAGCTCCAAACATATTTGATCCCTTTCTTCAGCAGTTCAGTCATCGGCTTAGCAAGCTTGGAGAAGTTCGGTATGAATCTCTGGTAATATCCTGCTAATCCGAGGAAACTCCTGACTTCGTGGACTGATCTGGGGGATTTCCATTTCAGCACTTGTTCGATTTTGCTTGGATCAACTGCAATACCTTCTGCAGAAATAATGTGACCAAGGAAGGGCACTTGGCTGATCCAAAACTCGCACTTGGTGAACTTGGCATAAAGCTTATGGTCTCTTAATCGTTGAAGTAAACCAAGATACATGAAGTTTTTGGCATGTTATTCTTCAGACTTGGAGTAAACCAAGATGTCGTCTATGAACACTACAAAAAACTTGTCCAACTCTGGCATGAACACTGAGTTCATAAGATACATGAACTGTGCCGGGGCGTTGGTTTGACCAAAGGACATGACGAGGTATTCATACAACCCATATCTCGTCGAGAAGGCCGTCTTCGGAATATCTTCCGCTCGGATCTTGATTTGGTGATTTCCGGAGCGAAGATCCATCTTTGAGAATACACTTGCACCCACAAGTTGATCGAATAATATATCGATGCGGGGCAGTGGATATTTATTCTTGATGGTGATGGCGTTGAGAGGTCGGTAGTCCACACACAACCTCAAGGTTTCATCCTTCTTCTTCACAAACAGTGCCGAGCATCCCCATGGCGAGGAACTTGGTCGAATGAAACCCTTCTTCATTAGATCGTTGAGCTGCTCCTTCAGTTCAGCCAGCTCGTTGGGAGCCATCTTGTAGGGTCTCCGTGATATCAGTGTCGTCCCAGGTATGAGTTCAATCTTGAACTCGACATCTCTTTCGGGTGGCATGCCCGGAAGATCATCCAGAAAGGCATACGGGTATTCACGGACCACACGAATATCCTCAAGTTTCGTGCCTTCCGTGTTATATGTGGCTGGGGTTTCTTGAACCGAATGGTCAAGAATAAGAACATGTGGTTCATGAAGTGGAGAGTTTAAACGAACCACACGTGGAATGATGTCAAGAACAGCACCATGGCGATGTAGCCATGACATTCCTAAAATGACATCGAGTTTTTGACTCTCTAACATAATTAGAGATGTCGGGTATAGATTTCCACCCAACTGTAATGGTGCTCTATAGACCATTCTATCAGGTGTTATTTTCCCACCCGGAGAAAATATCAAATATGAATTATTTGTGGGAATGATAGGCAGTTGATACTTAATAACATAAGACTGACTTATGAAATTATGGGTGGCACCGGAGTCAAAAAGTATGACTACGGTATGATCTAAATAGGAGAACGTACCCGCGAGGACAGGTTCGCCTTCCGGCACGTCTTCGATAGCTAAGTGGTGGGCGTTGCCGGGTTTTGGTGCTGGTTTCTTGGGTTGGTTGCGGGGCTGATTAGCACCCTGATATGGCGCTGCACCCCTTCCCTGTCGCGGCTCGGGGCAGTCTCTTGAAATGTGCCCGACACGGCCACACGTGTAGCACGTGTAATGTGTCGGGGTCCCTCCGACTTGAGGATGAAATCCTGGTGCACGCTGTTGAAACTGAGGTGCACGCGGGACCATCCTTTGCTGCTGCTGTTGCTGTGGTGGATACGTCGGTCGGAAGCCCGGCGCATTATATTGCCGACCCCGAAACTGAGGCGGTCGCGCCGGTGGCTGCCATCTCTGACTGGATGGTGAGCGATACACCACGCGGTATTTCTGTGGCGTTCCAACACTGCTTCTTGTCAGCGCGCTGCGTTTCCTCTTGTCAGAACTGCGCTCGCGCTGAGCATTCTCCTGTAGAATCACGGCATTAACTAGGTCATTGAATGTGCCGCGATTGCTCTGGGTGAGATGGACCTTCATCTTGGAATTCAGGCCCCGGAAGAATGCATTGCGCTTGTTGTCTTCCGTCCCCACAAATCCTGGCGCATACTGCGCCAGCCAGTTGAATAACCTGGACTACTCATGAGCACTCCTCTCGCCTTGCCGTAACGCCAGGAACTCCTGGAGCTTCATTTCCATCACACCGGAAGGTATGTGATAGGCGCGGAACGCCTCCCGGAACTCCGTCCATGTGACGGCATGGCCAGCCGGTAAGGAGGCGGTGTAGTTCGCCCACCATGTACTGGCCTCTCCTTGAAGCTGTTGCGCTGCATACAGCGCCTTCTGGTGTTCGGTGCATCGTAGCAGCCCGAACTTTGCCTCTAGAGTGCGGATAAGGCTGTCCGCCTCCAAGGGTTCTTCGGCCTCCGTGAAGACCGGTGGATAGGTCGCCATGAATTCTGAATACGAACTTTGTTGGGGCTGGCGTTGCCCATTGTCTTGGCGTCCTCCCTGATGGGACGCATTCTGCTGCACCAACATCTGCAGCAACTCGGTTTGCTCGTCGCGCGAGCCGAGCACTGCGGCGAGAACCTCCGCAAGATTCCTTGGAAGTTCTGGCAGTGGAGGAGGGGGTTGCTGCTGCGTCGTGGTCTGCTCCGGAGGTGGAGACTCATCACCATGAACCTGACTTGGACCTCCCTCCTCTTGCGTTGAACGTGTCCGCACCATTCTGCATTCAGATCATTCAAATGATCAGCACATGTTTGTTTACTTCATCCAGTCTATACAATAGTCATGCGAGAATGGAATAAACAGTACACATAACAGTCACACATGTGGATAAAGTATAAACTTTATGCAACATATACATCCCTGGACCGTGTCATACGAACGAATTCCAAAGTATTGAACTTTAGGGGTTTAAAGTTCATTTCGACCATCGGGGTTACCACGGGATGTTAAGTGTGTTAGCATGTGTAATTCCTCGCTATTGTATTGGACCCAAACATGTACTCGCTCGAAATGATACGTGGAATGCAAAAACTTTTCGACTCCAACTCACTGTCCAGCTTCTGGTCCAGCTGACCAGTCTGGATAATTCAACAGTTTTGACCTCTATAGAGGCAAAATCTGGACTAGTGTTCAACAACAAAGTTGTAGAACATTTCCTGTACTTTCCAACGGTGTCCTGCTTGACCCTTGGAAATTTTCCTACAGGAAGTTGTGGTTGAAATACAGAAAATTCCAGAGAGCATTTTGGTCTGCTCTGTTTCTGGACAGTGCCCACTCATCTGAGATTTTCATCCCGTTGGAGGGAGATTTTGTTCTGGAGCTCTACAGATAAGTTGTAGAGGAGTTCTAAACCTTTCCAGAATGGTATCACACCCTCCATTGGTTCAACCAATATTAAGTTATGCCCTGTTGAAGTTCAGCCAAAATTTCTGCCGAAAACATGGGAGATTATCCCTAAGCTTTTGAGATTGAACCTATACTCCCAATTGATTCTCAGTTCAATATAGGAGTTTACTAACCCTTAAATGAATTCCTATACTTCATTGTGACTCTTTTCTTTGAAAATAAACTTTTATGCAGTCGTTACTACGTTTCCTCACCAAAGAAAAATCCTAAACCGGTATTCCGGCATATACGTGTCACATGGTGGAACTAAAGACGTCACTCACAAATGGTTTCTACACGTCATGCACTAACGTGGTTAATGTACCTGCAGAAGAACACACAATAATGGTGCACACAAAGGTTTTTGACATTTCAGGCAGTTCCATATCATAGTAAAAACATACGGTCCGTATCATTGCCATACGGATCGTCCTTGAGTCAAGCCACGTCTCAAGGTACATGATCGTGTTTTCACACCAAACGACGGGGAACCCCAGTTGAGCGCGAACGGGTTGTCACGGTTGGGAATTTTATCAACCCAACGGATACCACCTACTGCCTCATGACCGTTGAGGCACACCGATGGCAAGCGCTGCGTATGGCCCTTTGAACATTGAACGTTCAAGAGTTGCATACTATCATGTTGCTTACCACACGATGGGGTATTCTCACTTTTGCCTAAAGCACGCTGGAGATCAGCGTTTTCATATGCTCCCAGAACCATGAGAAGGTTCAGAGACTCATATTAACTACCGTGCCAAGCCACGGTATAACCTTCCATACCATTTCTCGTATGGGGAGTTACCACAATTGATCCACCTGCGGTGGCGTACCTTACCTCTTAACTGACGTCGGAGCGTCGTTACAGAATGTATAACAAATATGTTAGCTTTTCCACCATAATATCTACTACTATCATAGACCTTATGTGGGCTTAATGACTAATCATCACTCGACTACTTCTAAGTTTTCAAAAATAGGCTTTTTCCGAGCGTGCTATTCCCAATGCGGCTCTGATACCACGACTGTGGGGACCACCCCGTGGTTCACCCACTCCAGGATCGCATAGGGTAATGCCGTACGATGCGGCACCCAACAGCACACATGGAAAGAACAAAGAACAACATACAAACTTTTGTTTGATATAAAACAGCGGAAGTATTTTACAAAATATAACTATACAGCGGAAGTAATGTACATTAGTAGCCTCTCATCCTAACTATGCAAAAGTGCAGCCGTCCATCCCAGGGACGTTACACGCTAGCAGCATGGAACCGGAGAAATCACGGCGGCGTGCAGGGCTCCATCTCGGCCGTGTACCCTGACGGGGGAATCGCCTCATCCTCGGAACCCTCCTCATAGCTCTAACCTGCATACAGCTCATATATTGCAACCGTGAGCACGATGGCTCAGCAAGGCTTAACCGTCTGACCTAGGCATGGAACTCTACATACAGGGAGGTGTATGATAGGAAAAGGAATTTGTGACAAAGACACGCCTATAAGTTGATCCTTACTTTCAGTTTTATAGCGTCAAATTCTTGTGCCTTAGGCAGCCCTCACATCGGAAGTCCACAATCAAACAAGAAACGCTTTCCTCCGATGTGGTGATACCCAAAGCGGAAAGTAAACTTAATTAGCTCTACATCTACAGCATACATGGTTTCCAAAACATTAATATATCATCACAGCATATTATCATTCAACTGGCTTACTTCACTTCTTACTACGTCACGAAACAGTGAACAAGCGGTACTCAAATAACCGCGAGGGACGGTGATTGCAATCAGGAGACACCCGGACAACACGTTGCATACACCCACTTTCAGAAGCGTGATTCCACACCCCTTCCTACTCTGTTGTATGCGACCACCTTTCAAAGGCAACCCAAATGTCGAACCGGTCCATCCGTAATGGGCAGGAGGTCCCCGTGTGGAGCGTGACTGTGCCCACCGGCAGATTTACACCTTGCTACCCACAACCCACTCCTATTTACGATTGGGTAAGCCTCGGCACCCAGGTTAACCATTTACATCGGTTTCCTGCTTATGTCAGTATGCCATACGGTACTGTTCGATACTTGTTCAGCAGGCCCGCACACGACTCGGTCCTCAATCGACACCAACAGGGCTACGCACGTGAGACCTCCGCTCACTGCTTCCTATCCCCCCTGCTGGGTCTCATTTTCACCACTCTTAAGCCATTTTCTATTCTGACCGAACCGTGTGATAAAGCTTACCTCGCGAGTAGATTCCAACTACTCGACTTCTACCGAGGTCCTAAGCATATTAGCGGGGCCTTGTCTACTCGTCTGCTCTGTAAGCTACCCAACCCTTCATAGGTATTAAAAGGTTATGCAAGTCGGGTTTCAAACACCTTAACTCTAATGCAAACATTCACCCTAGATATAAGCGATACAAATAAAGATTTTCATAAAAGGTACTTAAGTGCAAACCGGGGCTTGCCTGGTTGCGAGTTAAAGGGGAAGTCAACTTCAGGTGGCAGTACGTCCAAAGGCTCCGGTGCGTCCTAAACTTCGGTCACTATTATTAAATGTAATAAAATACATGTGTAAGTATTAAGGATTTATAAGAATTGAACTTCTATTCCTAGCTACTGCTATTTAGGATCCTTAATTGGCTTTGGGATTTTTACAGTGGATACTAGACTCCCTAAGGATGATTTGAGCCAGATTTGGAGATATGTCATTGCACCATGTAGTATTTAAAATTCCTACAAGTACAATGCTTCTCTGAATTTTGATCCCAAATCAGGAGCTTTGACATAGCTAGAAATGGAAGATCTGATTAGGGTAAGTCTCCATGGTTGTAAAAAAAATTGTTTCACCATTTTTGGGGCTACCATCAGAGATATATGAATTTTTGAAGTTGGGCCAGAGTTCTGAAAAATTTCTGTTTAAATTTGAATTTCCAAATAAAGGCTGAAGTTTGGAAGGTGATTTGACCTAGCAAATAAACTCCAATGAAGCTCAAATTTTTACTTGAGATCAGTAATGTCGTGAGGAACTTCCTGGCCAAATTTGAAGAAATTCCATAACAGAGATATTCTGGACTAAATTCCCAAAGATTTAACTTTGATGAATCTTGGAGAAATATCCAGAGATCTTCAGATCAATTTCTTTGCATTTCTGCAAAGTACTGACTGAGAGAAATCCAACAAAATTTGTTTCACAAATTTTGGACAGCCCCACAGAAAGTTATGGAGGTATGAAGGTTGAACCATTTTTCTGGAAATCAATTCTATGATTTTTGGCTAATTTATTTAATCCTGAGATAATCTACTGATTAGGCCCTCTAAATAAGCTCCAAAAATCCTAAAATTTTTACTGGAGGTCAGGCACTATGAAAAGGACTAGCTGCCCAAATTTGGGAATATTTCATAAAGAATTTCTCCTGTAATAAATCCCTAAAGGATTTAATAAAGACAATACTACAGAAATTCCTGGACATTTTCATAGAACGCAATTTGTTTCTTTGTGAAGTACTCCTCCTAAGGATTCAAACAAAATTGGTCTCACCCTTTTTGGAGTTGTCTACACAAAGTTATGAATTTTTCAAACTGTGATAGTCCTCTGTTTAAACCTACACTGAGACTTAACAGAGGGCCCACTCGTCAGGTCCTTCTTCAACCTCCCGCCAGAGACGCGCGTTCACACCAGTTCACATCGTGACATGGCTCGTTCTCCCTCATTTCTCCACCAAATTAGCTCCGGTTTCTGTGGGGGACCACCCCGTGGTTCACCCACTCCAGGATCGCATAGGGTGGTGCCGTGCGATGCGGCACCCAACAGAACACACGAAAATAATAAAGGATAACATACAAACTTTTATTTGATATAAAACAGCGAAAGTCTTTTTACAAAACCTATTCATACAGCGGAAGTAATATACATATAAGACCTCTCATCCTAGCTATGCAAAAGTGCAGCCGTCCAGCCCGGAGACGCTACACACTAGCAGCAAGTAACCGGAGATCACGGCGGCGTGCATGGCTCCAGCTCGGCCGTGTACCCCGACGGGGGCATCGCCTCGTCCTCGGAACCTTCCTCATAACTCTCACCTTCACACAGCTCAAATATTGCAACCGTGAGCACGAAGGCTCGGCAAGTCTTAACCGTCAACCCTAGGCATGGAACTCTACGTGCAAGGTTATGTAAGATGGGAAAAGGAATTTGCGACAAAGACACGCCTATAAGTTGGTCCTTACTTTCAGTTTTATAGCAGCAGATTCATGTGCCTTAGGCAGCCCTCACATCGGAAGTCCACAATCAAACAAGAAACGCTTTCCTCCGATGTGGTGATGCCCAAAGTGGAATATAAACTTAATTAGCTCTATATCTACAGCAATCAAGGTATTCAAGACATTAAGATCAATACAGCATTTTCAGTTGGCTTATTCCACTTCTTACTACGTCACAGTGCAGTGAACAAGCGGGTCCTCAAATAACCGCGAGGGACGGTGATTGCAATCAAGACACACCCGGATAACACGTCACATACACCCACTTTCAGAAGCGTGATTCCACACCCCTTCCTACTCTGTTGTATGCAACAACCTTTCAAAGGCAACCCAAATGCCGAACCGGTCCATCCGTAACGGGTAGGAGGTCTCAGCGTGGAGCGTGACTGTGCCCACCGGCAGATTTACACCTTGCTACCCTCAACCCACTCCTATTTACGGTTGGGTAAGTTCCGACACCCAGGTTAACCAATTACATTGATTTCCTGGTTCCCATATGCCAGTATGCATCCGGTACTGTTCGATACTTGTCCAGCAGGGCCGCACACGGACGGTCCTCAACCAACGCCAACAGGGCTACGCACGTGAGACATCTGCTCACTGCTTCATATCCCCCCTGCTGGGTCTCATTTTCATATCTTAAGCCATTTGCTACCTCTTTTCATCCCGTGTAATAAGTACTATCTCGCGAGTAGCTTCCAACCACTCGACTTCTACCGAGATCCTAAACATTAGCATGGCATTCTCTACTCGTCGAGTCTGTAAACTACCCAACCCACCATAGGAGTCAAGAGGCTATGCAATTGGGGTTTCAATCACCCTAACTCTAATGCATACATTTCAACCTAGACATAAGTGATACAAATGAAAAACTTTATAAAAGGTACTTAAGTGCAAACCGGGGCTTTCCTGGTTGCGAGTCAGAGAAGAAGTGAGCTTCTGGTGGGAGGACGTCCAAAGGCTCCGGCGTATCCTCAACTTCGGTCACTATTATGAAATGTAATAAAATACATGTATAAGTATTAAGGCTTTATAAGAATTGAACTACTATTCATAGCTATTGCTATTTAGGATCCTTAATTGGCTTTGGGAATTTTACAGTGGATACTAGACCCTCTAAGGATGATTTGAGCCAAATTTGGAGACATGTCATTGCATAATGTAGTCTTTAAAATTCCTATAAGTACAATGCTTATCTGAATTTTGAGCACAAATCAGGAGATTTGACATAGCTAGAAATGGAGGATATGATTAGGATAAGTCTCCATGGTTCTAACAAAATTTGTTTCACCATTTTTTGAGCTATCATCAGAGAGATATAAATTTTTGAAGTTTGGACAGGAGTGCTGAACAGTTTCTGTATAAATTTGAATTTCCAAATAAAAGCTGAACTTGGGAAGGTAATTTGACCTAGCAAATGAATTCCAATGAAACCCAAATTTTTACTGGAGATCAGTATCTCTGAAGAGGATTTGCTGCCCAAATTTGAGAATATTTCATAAAGAATTGCTCCTGTAATAAATCCCTAAAGGATTTGCTAAAAACAATTCTACAGAAATTCCTGGGCATTTTCATAGCCTTAAATTGTTTTCTCTGTGAAGTACTCCTCATGAGGAATCCAACAAAATTGGTCTCACTATTTTTGGAGTTTTCTACACAAAGTTATGGGCTTGCAAAGATCAGCTAATTTCTGGAATTATTTCCCCAATAAAAACTTCAAATAATTGGAACTGGGCCCACTGTTTTAATTCGGACCAGTTAGATTTTAGCAACACCGGGGGCTACGGGGTTATTCCCGCGCAGCCGCACCAGATCCGGCGCCACAAGCCGATCTGGTGCCTTCCTGGCGCCACTGACAGGTGGGGCAGGCCCCCACCTTCTTCATCCTCGCGCCCGGCCGGCCTCCTCGCCGGAGAAGCGACCGTGCCTCGCCGGAACAGTTGTCCCGTGCCTTAAACGGCTCAACCCTCGCGGCCTGTTCCTAAAACCCGACGAGGAACACTTTGGTGAGCTCGGTGGCGGCGCTAACTGGCCGGGAATACCCCCGACGGTGGCAGTAACTCGGGCGACTCCGGCGACGTGGTGTTCGCTCGGCAAGCCCGGAAACTGACCGCGGTTGGGTCCTACAGCACCACCGTGACCTGGGGAGCTCGGAACACTACCCTGATCCCTCGGAAAACGGCTGGAAACATGAGCTCACCGTGCGACCGAAGTGGTTCTTCCCCGCCGTGAGGAAAAATATGAAGAACTCTTCGGACTCTGCATGGTATTGCTTGCCGTTTGCTCGAGAAGGGTCGTCATGGTTTGGAGAACCTATGCCTACACTCTTGTGAGCCCCAACCCAATATGGCCCTGGAATTTCCCGTTTTCTTTCGACTTGGTTCCGAGGAACCGCCGGTGACAAACTTCGAATTCCGGCCAACCTAGGCTATGACCTAGCTCCAAACTGGGAGGACAGCAAGAAAGGTCGACATGCACCTAGAACACCGGTTGGATGAGCGTGAACGAGCCGGGGGTGGCCGGTCGACGGTGCGGCGTCGTGGCGGCAAGCTGGAAAGTATAATGATGAACTTAGGCTCAGTTCTCGGGACCAGCTTGAAGGAACGACAGGGGCTGTCGTCAGAGAGGAACTAGAGGGCCTTGCGCACCTTCCTACGACCTCAACCGGTCGTGACAACGTCAGAGTGGTGTCGATGACGGACAGGCGACGCGGATCTACCGAGCGGCGGCCGAGGCTACGCGAACTGAGCAGGGAAAAGGGAAAACACGTCGGTGGACGGCCGAGAGAGGAAGGGGGGTTGTGCTGGGACTGTGGCACGCGCGGATGATCAAGTAGGCAGCAGAAACAGGAGGTGGCGCGGCACACCTCAGGCGTGGGTCGGAGACGGGAGCTGTCGCGCCCCTGCTGTTCGACCGAATGGAGCAAAGGCGGTAGCTTCTGTGGGTGGCTGACAAATGGGCCCCACCTCCCCCCTTTGTTTAATCAAACTTTCTTTGATCTTTTCCATCCAGCAACTCAAAATTTAAGGCTAGAGTTTCACCCCAAGTTAAGTTTGAATTTGCTGAATTCAAAGGGTTTGAATTCGGTGTGAAATTTGGATGTAGTTTGATCATTTGAATTTGAAAAGGAGTTTGAATTCTCCACTTTGTATTGCCTCAAAAATATAGCAAACCAGCTCAAAAATTTCCAACTTTTGGCATGGCTGCTCATTCAAAGGTGGAGAACACATTTGTGAACCCAAATTTTGAAATTGAGGGAATTGGAATTTGAAACTGAATTTAAAATTCAGATTAGAGGGCTTCTCCTTTTAATCCCAAACAAATATTAAAACTCCTCCAAATGAGCTCAAATTTGGAAGGTTGAATATTTGGACTATGAAGATCCAAGTTGTGCATTTAGATCTCCATGTTTGGAAGTTTTGGGAAGTCTAAACCCTCACTTTGAACTCACACTTATTATAATTCAAAGTTTTGATTCCCTCATTTTTCATAAGTGTATATGAGCTGAATTTTCTTGCTACCACTTTTGGGGATTTTACATCCCTCCCCCCTTAAAAAGAATCTCGTCTCGAGATTCCAAAGGAAAAGCAAAGTGGGGAAAACTTTACCGGATATATGATGATAGCAAGTCCGGATAATACGTGCGTAGATAATCCTCGCTTTCCCATGTCGCCTCATCAGCGGTATGGTTACTCCAAAAGACCTTGTAGAACCATAAGGTCCGGTTTCTTGTGGCACGAGTCTTTTCATCGATGATCCGGATTGGATATTCCGTGTACGTGAGGTCCAGTTGAAGAACTTCTATATCTTCTCTGCGGATTTCAGCGGAGGGTTTGAGACACTTCCTCAGCTGAGAGATGTGGAAGACGTTGTGAATGCTTGCGAGCGATGCTGGTAACTCCAGGCGATAGGCCACGGGTCCGCATCTTTCAATGACGGCGAACGGGCCAATGAATCGCGGTGCAAGTTTACCCTTCACTACGAAACGGTGAACTCCCTTCATCGGAGACACATGGACATAAACATGGTCCCCGATGTCGAAGTGGAGAGGGCGGCGTCTTTTATCCGCATAGCTCTTCTGACGAGATTGAGCAGCCTTAAGATTGGCTTGTATTACTCGCACTCGTTCTTCCGCTTCATTCACAAGTTCAATGCCGTAGATAACTCGCTCGCCGGACTCGCACCAGTTGAGAGGTGTGCAACATTTCCGGCCGTAGAGAGCTTCATACAGCGCCATCTTGATGCAAGCTTGATAGCCATTGTTGTAAGAAAACTCCGCCAATGGCAAATGATCGTCCCAATTCTTGCCGTGGTGGATGGCACAAGCGCGTAGCATGTCTTCAAGCACTTGATTCACCCGTTCAGTTTGACCATCTGTCTGCGGGTGATACGCGGATCTTCGGATCAGTTTGGTCCCCAATGATGCGTGCAGCTGTCCCCAAAACCGAGAGATGAACAGCGCACCGTGATCTGAAATGATGGAGCGGGGAACACCGTGCAAACACAAGATCCTTGCAATATACAACTCCGCATATTGCTTGACCACGTATTTTGTATGTACAGGGATAAAATGAACCGACTTGGTTAGTCGATCGACTATCACCCAAATCGAGTCATGCTTGTGAGACGTGAGAGGTAACCCGACTATGAAGTCCATGCTAATATCCTCCCACTTCCACGCCTGAATGTTCAACGGTTGCAGCTGTCCGGCTTTACGCATATGGTCGGCCTTCACACGCCGACACGTATCACATTCGGATACGTATTTTGCGATCTCTCTCTTCATCCGTGTCCACCAAAACCTGGTTTTCAGATCCTGGTACATCTTGTTGCTGCCCGGATGAATAGAATACTTGGACAAATGAGCCTCGTCCAAGATTTTCTTCCGAAGCTTCATGTCACGGGGTACTACTATATGGTCTTTAAACCATAGCGTGTCATGTTCATCTCTTCCGAAGCATTTCATTTCGCCATTCTCCATCCTTCCCTGAATGTGCGACATTCCCATGTCCTTCTTCTGAGCTTCCATAATCTCCTCTCTTATGGTTGGGATGAGAGCAAGATTATATAACGCCCCATAGGGAGTCAAGTACAGACTTGGCTCCTCCTCTTCAAGTGGGGTGATGGACAGATTGTTGACATGGGATTTGCGGCTTAAGGCATCGGCAACCACGTTTGCCTTACCGGGGTGGTAGTAAATCTCGATCTCATAGTCTTTGATCAGTTCTAGCCATCTCCGTTGCCGCATATTCAACTCCTTTTGAGTGAATATATATTTCAGACTTTTGTGGTCGGTGTAAAGGTGCACTATGTTTCCATGTAAGTAGTGCCTCCACATCTTCAATGCCAACACCACAGCAGCAAGCTCAAGATCATGAGTCGGATAGTGCTGCTCGTGGTTACGAAGTTGACGTGAGCCATAGGCGACCACTCTTCCTCCTTGCATCAATACACGGCCAAGACCGATGCCGGATGCATCACAATATACGTCGAAGGGCTTGGTTGTATCCGGTTGAGCTAACACCGGGGCTGTTGTAAGATGCTTTACTAATGCCTGGAAAGCTTCTTTCACAAGCTGAGCTCCAAACATATTTGATCCCCTTCTTCAACAGTTCAGTCATCGGCTTAGCAAGCTTGGAGAAATTTGGTATGAATCTCCTGTAATATCCTGCTAACCCGAGGAAACTCCTGACTTCGTGGACTGATGTGGGGGACTTCCATTTCAGCACTTGTTCGATTTTGCTTGGATCAACTGCAATGCCTTCTGCAGAAATGATATGACCAAGGAATGGCACTTGGCTGATCCAAAACTCACACTTGCTGAACATGGCATAAAGCTTATGGTCTCTTAATCGTTGAAGCACGATATGCAAGTGCTTGGCGTGTTCCTCTTCAGACTTGGAGTAGACCAAGATGTCATCTATGAACACCACCACAAACTTGTACAACTCCGGCATGAACACTGAGTTCATGAGATACATG
Source organism: Neostapfia colusana (assembly GCA_030760725.1). Lineage (NCBI taxonomy): Eukaryota > Viridiplantae > Streptophyta > Magnoliopsida > Poales > Poaceae > Neostapfia > Neostapfia colusana. The sequence continues at coordinate 91,431,825 of JASWHV010000007.1, read as the reverse complement.
AAGTGTGCCGGGGCGTTGGTGAGACCAAAGGACATGACGAGGTATTCATATAACCCATATCTCGTCGAGAAGGCCGTCTTTGGAATATCTTCCGCCCGGATCTTGATTTGATGATACCCGGAGCGAAGATCCATCTTGGAAAATATACTCGCACCCACAAGTTGATCGAAGAGAATATCGATGCGGGGCAGTGGATATTTATTCTTGATGGTGACGGCGTTGAGAGGTCGGTAGTCCACACACAACCTCAAGGTTTCATCCTTTTTCTTCACAAACAGCGCCGAGCATCCCCATGGCGAGGAACTCGGTCGAATGAAACCCTTTTTCATTAGATCGTTGAGCTGCTCCTTCAGTTCCGCCAGCTCATTCGGAGCCATCTTGTACGGTCTCCGTGATATCGGCGTCGTCCCAGGTACAAGTTCAATCTTGAACTAGACATCCCTTTCGGGTGGCATGCCCGGAAGGTCATCCGGAAAGACATCCAGGTATTCACGGACCACACGAATATCCTCAAGTTTCGTGGCTTCCGTGTTATATGTGGCTGGGGCTTCTTGAACCGAATGGTCAAGAATAAGAACATGTGGTTCATGGAGTGGAGAGTTTAGACGAACCACACGTGGAATGATGTCAAGAACAGCACCATGGCGATGTAGCCATGACATTCCTAAAATGACATCAAGTTTTTGACTCTATAACATGATTAGAGAAGTCGGATATAGATTTCCACCCAACTGTAATGGTGCTCTATAGACCATTCTATCAGCTGTTATCTTCCCACCCGGAGAACATATCAAATATGAATTATTTGTGGGAATGATAGGCAGTTGATATTTAATAACATAAGACTGACTTATGAAATTATGGGTGGCACCGGAGTCAAAAAGTATGACTACGGGATGATCTAGGTAAGAGAATGTACCAGCGAGGACGGGTTCGCCTTCCGGCACGTCTTCAATAGCTAAGTGGTGGACGTTGCCGGGTTTTGGTGCTGGTTTCTTGGGCTGATTGTGGGGCTGATTAGAACCCTGATACGGTGCTGTACCCCTGCCCTGTCACGGCTCGGGGCAGTCCCTCGAAATGTGCCTGACACGGCCACACGTGTAACACGTGTAAGGTGTCGGGGTCCCGCCGACTTGAGGACGGAATCCCGTGCACGCTGCTGAAACTGAGGCGCACGCGGGACCATCCTTTGCTGCTGCTGTTGCTGTGGTGGATACATCGGTTGGAAGCCCGGCGCATTATATTGTCGACCGCGAAACTGAGGCGGTCGCGCCGGTGGCTGCCATCTCTGACCGGATGGTGAGCGATACACCACGCGGTATTTCTGTGGCGTCCCACCACTGCTGCTTGTCAGCGCGCTACGTTTCCTCTTGTCAGAACCGCGCTCGCGCTGAGCATTTTCTTGTAGAATCGCGGCATTAACTAGATCGTTGAATGTGCCGCGATTGCTATGGGCGAGATGGACCTTCATCTTGGAATTCAGGCCCCGGAAAAACGCATTGCGCTTGTTGTCCTCCGCTCCCACAAATCCTGGCGCATACTGCGCCAGCCGGTTGAATGACCTAGAGTACTCATGAGCACTCCTCTCGCCTTGCCGTAACGCCAGGAACTCCAGGAGCTTCATTTCCATCACACCGGGAGGTATGTGATAGGCGCGGAACGCCTCCCGGAACTCCGTCCATGTGACGGCATGGCCAGCCGGTAAGGAGGCGGTGTAGTTCGCCCACCAGATACCGGCTTCTCCTTGAAGCTGTTGTGATGCATACAGCGCCTTCTGGTGTTCGGTGCATCGTAGCAGCCCGAACTTCGCCTCCAGAGTGCGGATAAAGCTGTCCGCCTCCAAAGGTTCTTCGGCCTCCGTGAAGACCAGTGGATGGGTCGCCATGAATTCTGAATATGAACTTTGTTGGGGCTGGCGTTGCACATTGTCTTGGCGTCCTCCCTGATGGGACGCATTCTGCTGCACTAGCATCCGCAGCAACTCGGTTTGCTCGTTGCGCGAGCCGAGCACTGCGGCGAGAACCTCCGCAAGATTCCTTGGAAGTTCTGGCAGTGGAGGAGGTGGTCGCTGCTGCGTCGTGGTTTGCTCCGGAGGTGGAGACTCATCACCACGAACTTGACTCGGACCTCCCTCCTCTTGCGTTGAACGTGTCCGCACCATTCTGCATTCAGATCATTCAAATGATCAGCACATGTTGGTTTGGCTCATCCAGTCTATACAATAGTAACGCGAGAATAGGATAAACAATGCGCATAACAATCACACATATGGATAAGTATAAACTTTATGCAACATATATATCCCTGGACCGTGTCATACGATTGAGTTCCAAAGTATTGAACTTTATGGGTTAAAAGATCATTTCGACCATCGGGGTCACCACGGGATGTGTGAGTGCGTTAGCATGCGTAATTCCTCGCTATTGTATTGGACCCAAACATGTACTAACTCGAAGTGATGTGTCAAATGCATAAACCCTTCGACTCCAACTCGCTGTTTTACAACAGCCACTGGACGTCGAACGGTGAAACTAAGTGTTTTTGTTAAAATACCGAAAATTCCAGACAGCATTTGGTCTGCCCTGTTTCTGGACAGTACCTACTCATCTGAGATTTTCATCCCTTTGGAGGGAGCTTTTGTTCTGGAGCTCTACAGAAAAGTTGTAGAGGACTTCTAAACCTTTCCAGAATGGTATCCCACACCTCCATTGGTTCAAACAATCTTAAGTTATGCCCTGTTCAAGTTCAGAAAAATTTCTGCCAAAAACAGGGGAGATTGTTCCTAAGCTTTTGAGATTGAACCTATACTCCCAATTGACTCTTAGTTCAATATAGGAGTTTAATAACCCCTAAATGGATTCCTAAACTTCATTTGGACTCTTTTCTTTGAAAATAAACTTTTATGCAGTCGGTACTATGTTTCCTCACCAAAGAAAAATCCTAAACCGGTATTCCGGCTTATACGTGTCAAATGGTGGAACTAAAGACGTCACTCACAAACGGTTTCTACACGTCATGCACTAACATGGTTAATGTACCTGCAGAAGAACACACAATAATGGTGCACACAAAGGTTTTTGACATTTCAGGCAGTTCCATATCGTAGTAAAAACATACGGTCCGTATCATTGCCATACGGATCGTCCTTGAGTCAAGCCACGTCTCAAGGTACATGGTCGTGTTTTCACACCACACGACGGGGAACCCGAGTAGAGCGTGAACGGGGCATCACGGTTGGGAATTTTATCAACCCAATGGATACCACCTACTGCCTCATGACCATTGAGGCACGGCGATGGGGAGCGCTGCGTATGGCCCTTTGAACATTGAACGTTCAAGAGTTGCATACTATCGTGTTGCTTACCACATGATGGGGTATTATCACTTTTGCCTAAAGCACGCTGGAGATCAGCATTTTCATATGCTCTCAGAACCATAAAGAGGTTCAGAGACTCATATTAACTACCATGCCAAGCCACGGTATATCCTTCCATACTGTGAGACCTATGTGTGCTGAATACATTGGCAATTACGATAAAAGTTAGCATTAACATTCAAAGTTTTGAATATTGCCAAAACATTCTTCTGTGGCAAGGTCCGACAAGTCCTTTGTTAGGTCCGCCAAGTGTTGGCAAGGTCCGACGCAAGGTCCGGAGAGCTCCTGCAAGGTCCGGAGAGCTTCTGTGAGGTCCGGAGCTTGTTTTTAGGGAGCTCCCGTGAAGTTCAACTCGTAGAACTGCAGCGTCTTTTTTTGCTTTTAACTAGCAATGTTTCAAACTTTCTTTATGGGAAAGTTTGCTTAGTATTAATTTTCTAAGTTTTTGGTGTGTTTTGGTGGTTATGGCAGTTATCATTTGATATGGTTTGCAACATGCTTATGTGACATGCTCATGTAAGGTGTTGTGGTTTTCGAACTAACGTGAGTCAAGTCGAGGACTTGTGCTCAGAAGAATTGGTTGTTTATTCATGTGCAGGTGTTGCTTGAGTTCAAGACATGGCTGGTGCCAGGATCCTTGGACTAGTCTCAGGGAGGAGATGAGGTTCCATCAACCAAGTTCGGGAGGAGCTGTGGTTGAGTTGATCGGGAGGTCGCGCAGCATGTTTGGATCAAGGGCAGTGCATATGAAGGTTGCGTGTACGTCGTTGGAAGGTGTTTGCACGTGTGCAAGGAGTGCATGGACGTGGCAACATTGTTCCAAGCCGTGATGTAGAGAAGTGGGCGTAAAGAATTGGTCGGAAAGGTCCAACCGGCTGGATTGCGTACTCAGGCTGAGGCTGAGTCGGATATGGCTCAAATATGGAAGATTTGAGTTGGTTATGATAGGATTTCGTGCTAGGCACGAAGTTGAGTTGTTTTAGGAATGTTTAGGACGTTCCTAAGGTGTTTGGAAGTCTCACGATTGCTTCTATCTGCGAATAGGAGAGTCCTGAGCAGTTATGGTAAGTTAGGATAGAGTCCAATTAGGAGGAGTCCTAGATTGGATTGTTTAGCCTGAGGGCTGGCTATAAAAGCAAGGGAGGCCAGAGCTCTCGTGGGTATAGAACTTTGGGCTGTTCCTCTTGTGTTTCTATTGAATAAAGTTCATAGTTTCGAGTAGCTTTTGTGCCTTGTTCGTCCGACTTGTTTTTCGTCAAGTCTTTCTCGCCGAGTTTCTGGACAGACCGACGTTACTTTGGTGTTTCGTTCATAACTCGAGTTTTACAGATCCGATTGGCGTGATTATTTTTGGGTTGTCTTCACAACTCAATAATCTATCATCTATGAAATTTTCACGAGCTTCGGATCTGTAGTTTTTGAGATACACGAGTTTCTTTGCAGCATTGCAGATCTGTTTGATATCGGGTAGAACAGATTGATCTTCGTTTAATGTTTTGATCGTATCTCAAGTTTTACTTCGTGTTTTTAAGTGATTCTTGTTGAATTAGATCCGTGACTTGATTGTATACCTCTCTACTTGATTTGTCACGGTTTAACACGTTTGAAAACACTTGCACACATGGTTTCTTTAACCGATTGATTTTTGCTGAGGGGTTTTTGTTGTTTCCGCTGCGAAAAGTTTTAATCTACCATTCACCCCCCTCTGGTAGCTTTTCACGTGCTATTCGATCCTACAATTTGTATAAGAGCCAAGGTGCTCTAATCTTTGTGATTTGCACGTGTTTTGACTAACCATCATGGAGAAGTACTCCGCAAAACCTTGTGTGTTCAATGGCATCGATTTTCAGGTTTGGATGGTGCGGATAGAGGCCTACATACAGGCGCAAGGCTTCGCCATATGGGAAAAGGTCTACCGGAACTTCGATGTACCACCCAACGATCAAGTTACGGCTGCGAACATGAGAGATGTTGACAACAACAACAAGGCTCGCAACTTGATCATCCAAGGATTTACTCAAAGCGACTTCGACCGTGTTGCACACCTCCGATCTGCATATGATGTTTGAAAAGCTCTTTGTGACTACCATGAAGGATCCAATACGATCAAGGAGGTAAGGCAAGATATGTTCAAGAAAGAATACATGCGTTTTGAGATGCAACCCGGTGAGTCAATTGACGACCTTTTTGCTCGCTTTAATAAAATTCTCAGCAACTTGCGTAGTGTCAATATTAACTTTTCAGATGCTGAAAATGCTAGACAATTGTTAGGAGCATTAGATATGTCAATTTGGGAGATGAAAGTTACATCTATTTGTGAATCTACTATCATGAGTTCTCTTACTTTAGACATGCTTTATTCTAAATTGAAAACTCATGAAATTGATATCATCTCACGTAAAAACCCCAACAAGTCTATTACATTTGTTTCGCAACGTGACATGTCTAGTTCTAGTCAATCATCATCTAGTGGTGCACTCTCTTTGCTGTCCTCTCTAACCCTTGAACATATTGAAGAGTTTCCAAAGGAGGAGCTTGCACTGATCTCTACTCGGTTCTCAAAAGCATTGCAAAATGTGAGAACTAGAAGGAGAGGAAGCTCTGGACCTCGACGATGTTTTGAATGTGGTAAGACAGGACATTTTCGTATGGAGTGCCCTAACCTTTCAGGTCCGACTTCACGTGAAGAAAAGAAAACAAGGCCGAAGAAATTGTTTGCAAAGAATAAGAAGAAGAAAGATTTATCAATGCGCAACATAGTGCATAGTATGATCTCTGCACTTCAAGATTTCGGCTCAAGTGATGTGGACACCGGTAGTGATGAAGATGAAGAAGCTATGGCAATATGTGCTGCATGGCGAGCAAGTCAAGTTCAAGCTCCGAGGAGGCAGAACACAACAGCGACGATGAAGAGGTATGTCCCACTTGCGAAGAAATGTGTGATGCTATTTCTCGTGCCACTGTTATATTAAAGAAAAAGGATAAAAAACTTAGGAACAATGCTGTTAAAATTGAATCACTAGAATCTGAAATTAATCGTCTAAAAACTTTGATTCCTAGTGATGATTCTTGTTCCTCATGTGATTTGATTTATGAACAATTATCCTCTTTAAGAAGTGCACACGCATCTACACTTGATAAACTTGAACTTGAAATTGAAAAGAACAAAGAGCTTGCTGCACTTAATGATAAAAATTTGAAAGATGCTTGTTGTTCTACAATTGATTTGCATTGTTCTTCATGTGATGATCTGAATAAGAAACTAAATGATACTATGAATGAGATTTCTATTTTGAACAATGCTTTACGTGTGCATGAAGTTAAATATTGTTCGAATTGCAAACTAGAAGGAAAAACTTCATGTGAAAACTGTTTTGATCTGTCCAATAAACTTGATGACATGCATAGGACACTAGATCGGTTTTCTAATGCAAATAAGAACCTAAACTTGCTGCTGAATTCTTCCAAGTCTTGTAATGATAAAACTGGTTTAGGTTTTAATTCTCATGCTCATGCTAAGGCACACCCACCTAAAGTTGTAAAGTCATTAGGAATCGGTTTGATTCAAACAGCTCCTAGACAAAAAGAGGTGATTTTCAAATCTGCAGGAGTACTGTCCCATTCGGGTTCTAATAAACGTGTTGCTTGCTCATCTAGACATGATAATAAGGTTATTTTTCATTGTACCTACTGTGGTAGAGATGGTCATGTCATGGATTTTTGTTATAGACTAGCTAAACACGATAAGAAACAAAGAATACTTGCTATATCACATAACAACCAAGCAAAATCTGCTAGACCGAATGTTCGGAGCTTGCAACCTGCTGTAATGAGTCAAAAACTTGCTACCGGACCTACTGTTTTTTGTGCTACATATAATACATCTTCTAAGTCAGTAGTTGGGAACAAAAATTTTCGATGTTTGGCTCATAAACCTGCTGTACCTTCTCAGCTTTCGCGTGTTATTCCTGCTGGACGTCGTGTGACTCAGTACTGGATTCCTAAAAGTCTTTTAACTAACCCCAGTATTGAGTCATCGACGTATTGTGCTGATGTGTAGGTTTCACGTTTGAGGAAGGAGAGCATTTGGATTGTGGATTCAGGTTGCTCATGCCACATGACCGTTAACAAAGAATGGTTCTCCTCTCTCTCTTTTGTGTCATGTGTAGAAAATATTACTTTCGCAGATAACTATTCTACTCCCATAATTGCTAAAGGTTCGGTTAGAGTAAACAATCTCTACACTTTGAAAGATGTGGCACTTGTTAAAAATTTGAAATACAACTTTCTTTTGGTTTCACAATTGCTAGATGAAAATCTAGAGGTTAGCTTTGCTAAAAATTGCTGCAAGGTTGTAGATTCAAAAGGTAAGCTTTTGTTTAACATGTTTAGGTTTGGAAGAGTTTTTAAAGCTGATTTTGATTTGTCAACTTCTAAGCATCGGTGTCTAGTTGCTAATGATACAAAGGATCTATATTTTTGGCATCGTAGACTTGGTCACATAGGCTTTGATCATCTCACTCGTGTTAGTGCTCTCGATCGCATACGTGGGCTGCCGAAGCTTAAAAAGGACAATGATATTGTGTGCTCTTCTTGTAGACATGCTAAGTTTGTTGCAGGTTCACATGCTCCTCTCACAATGACCATGACAGCTGAACCGGGACAACCTTTACATCTTGACACAGTAGGTCCGGCACGTGTTCAATCCTTCGGAGGTAAATGGTATGTGCTTGTGATTGTTGATGATTATTCCAGATATTCTTGGGTTTATTTTATGGCATCTAAGAATGAAGCTTTTAGTCATTTTAGAACTTTATTTCTTAGATTATCTATTGATCACCCAGGATCATTAAAAGCAATTAGAAGTGATAACGGAACTGAATTTAAAAACCAATCCTTTGATCACTTTTGTGCTGAAAATGGAATAGATCATCAATACTCTTCACCCTATGTACCACAACAAAATGGTGTCGTAGAAAGAAAGAACAGGACCTTAGTTGAGATGGCTAGGACTATGCTTGATGAATATCAAACTCCTAGGAAATTTTGGGCTGATGCAATTGCAACCGCTTGTTATGTCTCAAATCGTGTTTTCTTGCGTGCTAAGCTTGGAAAACCCCCATATGAGCTCCGGTTTAGACATAGGCCTAGTGTTACACACTTTAGGGTTTTTGGTTGCAAATGCTTTGTTAAGAAACATGGTAATCTTGATAAATTTGAAGCTAGATCTGTTGATGGCATGTTTCTTGGCTATCCATCTCATACTAGAGGCTACCGTGAGCTTTTACTTGACACTAACAAAATTGTGGAGACTTGCGAGGTTTCTTTTGATGAAGCTAGCCCAAGTACTAGCTCCGATATTGCAGGTCCGGATCCATATCCGCAGGGGGAGAGTATTTTTATTGAAGAAGATGAAGAAGTGGTGCTGCTGCCCAAAAACTCGGAAGTAAATAACGATCAAGCTGCTGATTTTGCACCACAACCAGCACCAACAGTCACTACTGCTGGTTCGGACCTTCCTCAATCAACAAGCTCTCCTAATCAAAGGTCCGAACATGAAGAAGAAGGTGCTGGTAAAGTGTCTACTCCCCTCCGAGTACTCAAAAGTCATCCTCCACAACAAAACATTGGAAGCTTGCATGAACGAGTCACTCGGTCTAGGTTTTGCGATCCAAATTCTCATGCTCATTCTGCTTTTGTTGCTTCTTTTGAACCCAAGGATATATCACACGCACTCACTAATGAATCTTGGATTAATGCCATGCAAGAAGAGTTAGAAAATTTTGAAAGAAATAATGTTTGGAAACTTGTACCTCCACCTCAAGGTCACACATTAATTGGAACTAAATGGGTATTTAAAAATAAGCAAAGTGAGGATGGGGTTGTGGTTAGGAATAAAGCTAGGTTGATTGCTCAAGGTTTCACTCAAATTGAAGGTCTAGATTTTGAAGAAACATTTGCTCCTGTTGCTAGATTAGAAGCTATAATAATTTTATTAGCATTTGCTGCATTTAAAGGTTTCAAGTTATATCAAATGGATGTTAAAAGTGCTTTTCTTAATGGCTACATAGAGGAGGAGGTTTATGTTAAGCAGCCACCGGGTTTTGAAAATTCAAATTTTCCTAATCATGTTTACAAACTGTCCAAAGCCTTGTACGGTCTAAAACAAGCCACTAGAGCATGGTATGATAGGTTAAAAACATTCTTACTTGAAAAGGGGTTTACCATGGGCAAGGTTGATAAAACTCTTTTTGTACTTAAGCATGGCAATGACTCTTTATTCGTTCAAGTGTATGTGGATGATATTATCTTTGGTTGTGCTTCTCATGATCTCGTGTCCAAGTTTTCAGCTATGATGAGTTCAGAATTTGAGATGAGTATAATGGGAGAACTCACATACTTTTTGGGGCTGCAAATCAAGCAAACAAAAGAAGGAACTTTTGTGCATCATACTAAGTATGCAAAGGACCTTCTTAAGCGCTTCAACATGGACAAATGCAAGCCTCTTCGGACACCAATGGGAACAGTAACAACACTTGAACTTGACGAAGATGGTGACCCGGTCGATAAAAAAGAATACAGAAGTATGATTGGATCACTTTTGTATCTCACGGCGTCAAGACCTGACATACAATTCAGCGTATGTCTTTGTGCACGTTTTCAAGCTTCTCCACGTGCTTCACATCACCAAGCCATCAAAAGGATTCTCAGGTACCTACATGGAACTCAAGAATTTGGCATTTTTCTTCCTTCTTCCTCAACCGTTTCTTTGAAAGCTTTTTCGGATGCTGATTTTGGGAGTTGTAGGATTGATAGGAAAAGTACTTCGGGTGCTTGTCATTTTCTTGGTAATTCACTTGTTGCTTGGTCCTCTAGAAAACAAAGTTCAGTTGCACAATCCACGGCCGAATCTGAATATGTAGCTGCGGCTAGCGCTTGCTCACAAATTCTTTGGATTGTTCAAACACTTAAGGACTATGGGGTTGATTTAGATAGTGTTCCACTGTTTTGTGATAACACTAGTGCAATTTGTATTGCTAAAAACCCCGTGAAACACTCTAGAACTAAGCACATTGACATTAGGTATCACTTTCTTCGTGATAATGTTGAAAAAGGAAACATTGTGCTTCACCATGTCGATACCGAACAACAATTGGCTGATATTTTTACAAAACCTTTGGACTTCACTCGTTTTTGTTTCATTCGTAGTGAAATAGGGGTTATGCATCCTCATGGCTTAAATTGAGGGGGAGTTTTTGAAACTTTGAAAGTCTATGTGTGAATCTGAAACTAAAATAATATGAGCATAGTATTTCATACATATATGACTTTGTGATTCCTTTTACAGACTGGAAGTTCTTACTACATTACTCATGTTATACATTTTGTAGTTTTTGCCATGACTAGTAATTGGAATAATTACTTACACTAAATCTGGTCATGATCGAACTTTCTTGCTGCTTTGAACTTGTTGCATGCTCACAAGTGCTTTTAATCATAAAAAATTAATCAAGTGATCAGCTCAAATGTTGAGTTTTCAAATAAAAAATTGAGAAAAGATCAAGAGAATATGCATGCATCGCTTTTCTTCTTTTGAGATTGCTTATCATTGCACTAAGATATGAACTTGGAAGGAATTGTGTATGACTAAAACCATGTCCTTAAGCTTCTGATTGTCAAATGACATAGGCTTGGCTTGGTTGGTTAGAATAAGGCTGATGCGGCATATAATCTCTTGCAAATATCATATGATCAACTTTGTGCCTTAAATGATTATGAATAATAAAAATGCAGCAACAAGTGTCATGTTTTCAGGTTTTGAAATAGTTGAGTAAGGGAGATCATGACTTGCTTAAACTGAAAAATACATTTGATCTCTAGCATGGCTTACACTACTTTATGTATCTCATTGATGTGATAGTGTAAGTAACCTGATAGTATGACTTGGATGAGCTTTGTTTTGTATGTATATGTTATAATATGCTCATAACATTTAAAAATTTCTCTTTTCAACCTTGCTGAATACATTGTCAAAGGTGGAGAAATATGTATAAGGAGAGATTTTTTTTACACTTTGCATATGTTATACACTTTCTTCCTTCTCTGATTTTAAAAAATGGGGAGAAATTAATAAAGGGGGAGAAAAGAATTTTCAAAACTTTTCATAAGCCAATGTTCGGATTTTAATTGGTGTTGCCAATGCATTCATCAAGGGGGAGATTGTGAGACCTATGTGTGCTGAATACATTGGCAATTAGGATAAAAGTTAGCATTAACATTCAAAGTTTTGAATATTGCCAAAACATTCTTCTGTGGCAAGGTCCGACAAGTTCTTTGTTAGGTCCGCCAAGTGTTGGCAAGGTCCGACGCAAGGTCCAGAGAGCTCCTGCAAGGTCCGGAGAGCTTCTGTGAGGTCCGGAGCTTGTTTTTAGGGAGCTCCCGTGAAGTTCAACTCGTAGAACTGGAGCGTCTTGTTTTTGCTTTTAACTCGCAATGTTTCAAACTTGCTTTATGTGAAGATTTGCTTAGTATTAATTTGCTAAGTTTTTAGTGTGTTTTGGTGGTTATGGCAGTTATCATTTGATATGGTTTGCAACATGCTTATGTGACGTGCTCATGTAAGGTGTTGTGGTTTTCGAATTAACGTGAGTCAAGTCGAGGACTTGTGCTCGGAAGAATTGGTTGTTTATTCATATGCAGGTGTTGCTTGATTTCAAGACATGGCTGGTGACGGGATCCTTGGACTAGTCTCAGGGAGGAGATGAGGTTCCAACAACCAAGTTCGGGAGGAGCTGTGGTTGAGTTGATCGGGAGGTCGCGCAGCATGTTTGGATCAAGGGCAGTGCATATGAAGGTTGCGTGTACGTCGTTAGAAGGTGTTTGCACGTGTGCAAGGAGTGCATGGATGTGGCAACATTGTTCCAAGGCGTGATGAAGAGAAGTGGATGTAAAGAATTGGTCGGAAAGGTCCAACCGGCTGGATTGCGTACTCAGGCTGAGGCTGAGTCGGATATGGCTCAAATATGGAAGATTTGAGTTGGTTATGATAGGATTTCGTGCTAGGCATGAAGTTGAGTTATTTTAGTAATGTTTAGGACGTTCCTAAGGTGTTTGGAAGTCTCACGATTGCTTCTATCTGCGAATAGGAGAGTCCTGAGCAGTTATGGTAAGTTAGGATACGAGTCCAATTAGGAGTAGGATTCCTAGATTGGATTGTTTAGCCTGAGGGCTGGCTATAAAAGCAAGGGAGGCCAGAGCTCTCGTGGGTAGAGAACTTTGGGCTCTTCCTATTGTGTTTCTATTGAATAAAGTTCATAGTTTCGAGGAGCTTTTGTGCCTTGTTCGTCCGACTTGTTTTTCGTCAAGTCTTTCTCGCCGAGTTTCTGGACAGACCGACGTTGCTTCGGTGTTTCGTTCATAACTCGAGTTTTACAGATCCGATTGACGTGATTATTTTTGGGTTGTCTTCACAACTCAATTATATATCATCTGTGAAATTTTCACGAGCTTCTGATCTGTAGTTTTTGAGATACACGAGTTTCTTTGCAGCGTTGCAGATCTGTTTTATATCGGGTAGAACAAATTGATCTTCGTTTAATGTTTTGATCGTATCTGAAGTTTTACTTCGTGTTTTCAAGTGATTCTTGTTGCATTAGATCCGTGACTTGATTCTCTACCTCTCTACTTGATTTGTCACGGTTGAACACGTTTGAAAACACTTGCACACATGGTTTCTTTAACCGATTGATTTTTGCTGAGGGGTTTTTGTTGTTTCCGCTGCGAAAAGTTTTAATCTACCATTCACCCCCCTCTGGTAGCTTTTCATGTGCTGTTCGATCCTACACATTCTATTTCTCGTATGGCGAGTTACCGCAATTGATCCGCCAGCGGTGGCGTACCTTACCTCTTACCTGACGTCGGAGCGTCGTTACAGAATGTATAACACATAAGTTAGCCTTTCCACCTTAGTAACTACTACTATCATAGACCTTATATGGGCTTAATGACTAATCCTCACTCGACTACTTCTAAGTTTTCAAAATAGGCTCTTTTCGAGCGTGCTATTCCCAATGCGGCTCTGATACCACGCCTGTGGGGGACCACCCCGTGGTTCACCCACTCCAGGATCACATAGGGTGGTGCCGTGCGATGTGGCACCCAACAGCACACACGAAAAGAATAAAGGATAACATACAAACTTTTATTTGATACAAAACAGCAAAAGTCTTTTTACAAAACCTATTCATACAGCGGAAGTAATATACATATAAGGCCTCTCATCCTAGCTATGCAAAAGTGCAGCCGTCCAGCCCGGGGACGCTACACACTAGCAGCAAGTAACCGGAGATCACGGCGGCGTGCATGGCTCCAGCTCGGCCGTGTACCCCGACGGGGGCATCGCCTCGTCCTTGGAACCTTCCTCATAACTCTCACCTGCACACAGCTCAAATATTGCAACCGTGAGCACGAAGGATCAGCAAGTCTTAACCGTCAACCCTAGGCATGGAACCCTACGTGCAAAGTTATGTAAGATGGGAAAAGAAATTTGCGACAAAGACACGCCTATAAGTTGGTCCTTACTTTCAGTTTTATAGCAGCAGATTCATGTGCCTTAGGCAGCCCTCACATCGGAAGTCCACAATCAAACAAGAAACGCTTTCCTCCGATGTGGTGATGCCCAAAGTGGAATATAAACTTAATTGGCTCGATATCTACAGCAATCAAGGTATTCAAGACATTAAGATCAATACAGCAATTTCAGTTGGCTTATTTCACTTCTTACTACGTCACAGCAGAGTGAACAAGGGGGTACTCAAATAACTGCGAGGGACGGTGATTGCAATCAAGACACACCCGGATAACACGTCACATTCACCCACTTTCAGAAGCGTGATTCCACACCCGTTCCTACTCTGTTGTATGCAACAACCTTTCAAAGGCAACCCAAATACCGAACCGGTCCATCCGTAACGGGTAGGAGGTCCCCGCGTGGAGCGTGACTGTGCCCACCGGCAGATTTACACCTTGCTACCCTCAACCCACTCCTATTTACGGTTGGGTAAGCTTCGACACCCAGGATAACCAATTACATCTTTTTCCTGGTTCCCATATGCCAGTATGCATCCGGTACTGTTCGATACTTGTCTAGCAGGGCCGCACACGGATGGTCCTCAACCGACGCCAACAGGGATACGCACGTGAGACCTCTGCTCACTGCTTCCTATCCCCCCTGCTGGGTCTCATTTTCATATCTTAAGCCATTTGCTACCTCTTTTCATCCCGTGTAATAAGTACTATCTCGCGAGTAGCTTCCAACCACTCGACTTCTACCAAGATCCTAAACATTAGCATGGCATTCTCTACTCGTCGAGTCTGTAAACTACCCAACCAACCATAGGAGTCAAGAGGCTATGCAATTGGGGTTTCAATCACCCTAACTCTAATGCATACATTTCAACCTAGACATAAGTGATACAAATGAAAAACTTTATAAAAGGTACTTAAGTGCAAACCGGGGCTTGCCTGGTTGCGAGTCAGAGAAGAAGTGAGCTTCTTGTGGGAGGACGTCCAAAGGCTCCGGCGTATCCTCAACTTCGGTCACTATATGAAATGTAATAAAATACATGTATAAGTATTAAGGCTTTATAAGAATTGAACTACTATTCATAGCTATTGCTATTTAGGATCCTTAATTGGCTTTGGGAATTTTACAGTGGATACTAGACCCTCTAAGGGTGATTTGAGCCAAATTTGGAGACATGTCATTGCATAATGTAGTCTTTAAAATTCCTACAAGTACAATGCTTATCTGAATTTTGAGCCCAAATCAGGAGCTTTGACATAGCTAGAAATGGAGGATCTGATTAGGATAAGTCTCCATGGTTCTAACAAAATTTGTTTCACCATTTTTGGAGTTACCATCAGAGAGATATAAATTTTTGAAGTTTGGACACGAGTGCTGAACAGTTTCTGTATAAATTTGAATTTCCAAATAAAAGCTGAACTTGGGAAGGTAATTTGACCTAGCAAATGAACTCCAATGAAACCCAAATTTTTACTGGAGATCAGTATCTATGAAGAGGATTTTCTGCCCAAATTTGAGAATATTTCATAAAGAATTGCTCCTGTAATAAATCCCTAAAGATTTGCTAAAAACAATTCTACAGAAATTCCTGGGCATTTTCATAGCCTAAAATTGGTTTATCTGTGAAGTACTCCTCATGAGAAATCCAACAAAATTGGTCTCACTATTTTTGGAGTTTTCTACACAAAGTTATGGGCTTGCAAAGATCAGCTAATTTCTGGAATTATTTCCTTAATAGAAACTTCAAATAATTGGAACTGGGCCCACTGTTTTAATTCGGACAAGTTAGATTTTAGCAACACCGGGGGCTACGGGGTTATTCCCCCGCAGCCGCACCAGGTCCGGCGCCACAAGCTGATCCGGCGCCTTCCTGGTGCCACTGACAAGTCGGGCAGGCCCCCACCTTCTTCAACCTCGCGGCCGGCCGGCCTCCTCGCCGGAGAAGCGACCGTGCCTCGCCGGAACGGTTGTCCCGTGCCTTAAACGGCTCAACCCTCGCCGCCTGTGCCTAAAACCCGACGAGGAACACTTTGATGAGCTCGGTGGCGGCGCTAACTGGCCGGGAATACCTCCCCGACGGTGGCAGTAACTCGGGCGACTCCGGCGACGTGGTGTTCGCTCGGCAAGCCCGGAAACCGACCGCAGTTGGGTCCTACAGCACCACCGTGACCTGGGGAGCTCGGAACACTACCCTGATCCCTCAGAAAACGGCTGCAAACATGAGCTCACCGTGCAACCGAAGTGGTTCTTCCCCGCCGTGAGGAAAAACACGAAGAACTCTTCGGACTCTGCATGGTATTGCTTGCCGTTTGCTCGAGAAGGGTCGTCATGGCTTGGAGAACCTATGCCTACACTATTGTGAGCCCCAACCCAATATGGCCCTGGAATTTCCCGTTTTCTTTAAACTTGGTTCCGAGGAACCGCCGGTGACAAACATCGAATTCCGGCCAACCTAGGCTATGACCTAGCTCCACACTGGGAGGACAGCAAGAAAGGTCGACAACGCACCTAGAACACCGGTTGGATGAGCGTGGACGGGCCGGGGGTGGCCGGTCGACGGTGCGGCGTCGTGGCGGCAAGCTGGAAAGTGGAACGACGAACTTAGGCTCAGTTCTCGGGACCAGCTTGAAGGAACGACAGGGGCTGTCGTCAGAGAGGAACTAGAGGGCCTTGCGCACCTTCCTACGACCTCAACCGGTCGTGACAACGTCGGAGTGGTGTCGATGACGGACAGGCGACGCGGATCAACCGAGCGGCGGCCGAGGCTACGCGAACTGAGCAGGGAAAAGGGAAAACACGTCGGTGGACGGCCGAGAGAGCAAGGGGGTTGTGCTGGGACTGTGGCACGCGGGGATGATCAAGTAGGCGGCAGAAACAGGAGGTGGCGCAGCACACCTCGGGCGTGGGTCGGAGACGGGAGCTGTCGCGCCCCTGCTGTTCGACCGAATGGAGCAAAGGCGGTAGCTCCTGTGGGTGGCTGACAAATGGGCCCCACCTCCCCCCTTTGTTTAATCAAACTTTCTCCGATCTTTTCCATCCAGCAACTCAAAATTTAAGGCTAGACATTCACCCCAAGTTAAGTTTTAATTTTATGAATTCAAAGGGTTTGAATTCGGTGTGAAATTTGGATGTAGTTTGATCATTTGAATTTGAAAAGGAGTTTGAATTCTCCACTTTGTATTGCCTCAAAAATATAGCAAACCAGCTCCAAAATTTCCAACTTTTGGCATGGCTGCTCATTCAAAGGTGGAGAACACATTTGTGAACCCAAATTTTCAAATTGAGAGAATTGGAATTTGAAACTGAATTTAAAATTCAGATTAGAGGGCTTCTCCTTTTAATCCCAAACAAATATTAAAACTCCTCCAAATGAGCTGAAATTTGGAAGGTTGAATATTTGGACTATGAAGATCCAAGTTGTGCATTTAGATCTCCATGTTTGGAAGTTTTGGGAAGTCTAAACCCTCACTTTGAACTCACACTTATTATAATTCAAATTTTTAATTCCCCTCATTTTTCATAAGTGTATATGAGCTGAATTTTCTTGCTACCACTTTTGGGGATTTTACAGTTTCGCCATACATGCTCCTGGGAACATGGCGCAGCTGCCGGGCAAGGTTTCCACGCATGAAAACAGCCGAAAACAGGCCGGCACCGGTGGGGTGGCTCGGGAGCTCGGCATCAACGCGCTCTGGCGCGTCCGAAGCTTCTCGCGGCAAGCTACCTTGCCCTAAAGCATCACCAATGATCGGGGAGCATGGAACGCAGGCTAAACCTTGCAGAAAATGGCCGGAACATGGGGTTTACCGGAGGACCGACCCATTTTTGCCGCCACCTGCGATTTCTCGTCGCTCGGGGCGTGTGGTGGATGGTTTGATGTGTGCTTTGGCATGGGAGGGCGCTATGGTCACTAGTTTCTGTGGCTTGAATTGTAGAACCGATGATCAACCACGTTGGACGAATTTACAGTTTTGGTTTGGGACTGTTCTTCACGTGTACCGGTGCCAAAACTCAAATTCCAGCGAGACAGCGATGGGGAAGGGCAAGGGGACTGCGGTAGCATGATCTACACAGCTTGGCGCACCTTAGGGAGGTGCTGGACGTGCAGGAGAGGCGTTTTTGCGGCTGGAACGCGAGGAGCAGTGAGGTACAGCGTGCTCTGTGTTCTCCCGGTGAAGAACACCTTGGGCACTGCGAGGGGAGCTCGGGGGTGAGCTGAGGAGCGGTGTAGCTCGTCGAGGAGGCGCCGGCGCAGCTCCTGGGTGGCTCAACCGGTGCTAGGAGTGGTGGAAGGCTGCTGAACGGCGAGCATCGAGGGTTGCTGGTTTCTCCCGTGAGCGCTCGAGCGAGGGGCTGAGGAACGCTTCGGTTGGAATGTGGAGAAGAGAAGAAATGCACTTGTACTGCTGCCTTGATCATCCACGAGATGACTTCAGGAGCAAGCAAGGCAAGCAGCTCGGTGGCACGCCGTGATCACCCGAGAGAAGCAAAAACAGTCGGTTGTGTTGCATGTGTGGCTGACAAAGGGGTCCCACCACCTCTAATTTCTCGATTACTTTTCACAGATATTTTTACCCCAGCAACTCAACATTTAAGGCTAAACTTTCACACCAAGTCATGGTTGATACTTTCTGAATTCAAATGATTTGAATTCTGGTGTGAAAGTTTGAAATGTGTTTGATCATTTGCATTTGAAATGGAGTTTGAATTCTTCACTTTGTATTGCCTCAAAAATATAACAAACCAGCTCTAAAGTTCCCAATTTTTTGCATGGCTGCTCATTCAAAGGTGGAGAACACATTTGTGAAGCCAAATTTTCATATTGAGGACATTGGAATTTGAAACTGAATTTAAAATTCAGATTAGAGGGCTTTTCCTTTTAATCTCAAACAAATATGAAAACTCCTCCAAATCAGCTGAATTTGGAAGGTTAAATATTTGGACTATGAAGATCCAAGCCGTGCATTCAGATCTCCATGTTTGGAAGTTTTTGGGAAGTCTATACCCTCACATTGGACTTACACCATTATAATTCAAAGTTTTAATTCCCCTCATTTTTCATAAGTGTACATGAGCTGAAAATTCTTGCTACCACTTTTTGGGGATTTTACAGCACCCACCAGCACACACGAAAAGAATAAAGAACAACATACAAACTTTTATTTGATATAAAACAGTGGAAGTCTTTTTACAAAACCTATTCATACAGCAGAAATAATATACATATATGGCCTCTCATCCTAGCTATGCAAAAGTGCAGCCGTCCAGCACGGGGACGCTACACGCTAGCAGCAAGGAACCGGAGAATCACGGCGGCGTGCAGGGCTCCAGCTCGGCCGTGTACCCTGACAGGGGCATCGCCTCATCCTCGGAACCTTCCTCATAACTCGAACCTGCACACAGATCAAAATATTGCAACCGTGAGCACGATGGCTCCGCAAGTCTTAACCGTCAACCCTATGCATGGAACTCTACGTGCAAGGATGTGTAAGGTAGGAAAGGACTTTGCAATAAAGACATGCCTATAAGTTGATCCTTACTTTCAGTTTTATAGCAGCAGATTCATGTGCCTTAGGCAGCTCTCACATCGGAAGTCCAAAATCAAACAAGAAACACTTTCCTCCGATGTGGTGATGCCCAAAGTGGAATATAAACTTAATTTGCTCTATAACTACAGCATACAAGGTTTCAAGACATTTAATAGTTCAATACAGCATTCTCAGTTGGCTTATTTCACTTCTTACTACGTCACAGCGCAGTGAACAAGCGGGTACTCAAGTAACCGCGAGGGACGGTGATTGCAATCAAGACACACCCGGATAACACGTCACATACACCAACTTTCAGAAGCGTGATTCCACACCCCTTCCTACTCTGTTGTATGCAACAACCTTTCAAAGGCAACCCAAATGCCGAACCGGTCCATCCGTAATGGACAGGACGTCCCCGCGTGGAGCGTGACCGTGCCCACCGGCAGATTTACACCTTGCTACCCTCAACCCACTCCTATTTACGGTTGGGTAATCCTCGGCACCCAGGTTAACCAATTACATCGGTTTCCTGGTTACCATATGCCAGTATGCATCCGGTACTGTTCGATACTTGTCCAGCTGGGCCGCACACGGACGGTCCTCAACCAACGCCAACAGGGCTACGCACGTGAGACCTCTGCTCACTGCATCCTATCCCCCCTACTGGGTCTCATTTTCACAACTTAAGCCATTTTCTATCTCTTCTCATCCCGTGTGATAAGTACTATCCCGCGAGTAGCTTCCAACCACTCGACTTCTACTGGAATCCTAAACATTAGCACGGCATTCTCTACTCGTCGAGTTTGTAAACTACCCAACCCTTTATAGGAGTTAAAAAGGCTATGCAAGTGGGGTTTCAATCACCCTAACTCTAATGCATACATATCAACCTAGACATAAGTGATACAAATGAAAAACTTTATAAAAGTTACTTAAGTGCAAACCGGGGCTTGCCTGGTTGCGAGTCAGAGGAGAAGTTAGCTTCTGGTGGGAGGATGTCCAAGGGCTCCGGTGCGTCCTCAACTTCGGTCACTATTATGAAATATAATAAAATACATGTGTAAGTATTAAGGATTTATAAGAATTGAACTTCTATTCATAGCTACTGCTATTTAGAATCCTTAATTGGCTTTGGGATTTTCAGAGTGGATACCAGACCCTCTAAGGATGATCTGAGCAAAATTTGGAGAAATGTCATTGCACATTGTGGTCTCCGAAATTCCCACAAGCACAAGACTTCTCTGAATTTTGAGCCCAAATCAGGAGCTTTGACATAGCTAAAAGTAGAAGAACTGATTAGGGTAAGTCTCCATTGTTCTAACAAAATTTGTTTCACCATTTGTGGAGCTACCAACAGAGAGATATGAATTTTTGAAGTTGGACAGGAGTTCTGAAAAGTTTCTGTTTAAATTTGAATTTCCAAATAAAGGCTGAATTTTGGAAGGCAATTTAGCCTACCAAATTAACTACAATGAAGCTCAAATGTTTACTGGAGATCAGTAACTATGAAAAGGACTAGCTGCCCAAATTTGGGAATATTTCATAGAGAATTGCTCCTATAATAAATCCCTAAAGGATTAACTAAAAACAATTATACAGAAATTCCTGGGCATTTCCATAGCTTAAAATTGGTTTCTCTGTGAAGTACTCCTCATGAGGATTCCAACAAATTTGGTCTCACCCTTTTTGGAGTTTTCTACACAAAGTTATGTGTCTCCAAAGTTTGAATTGCATTAGGAAATTCTGGAAATGTTTAAATCCCAGCGGTGGTCCCACCCGTTAGTTCTTTCTTCTCCCTCGCGCCAAACCGAGGAGTCCGCGGCGTTTGCTCTGGCAAGGGTGGCGGGAACGGCTTTCCCGGCCATCTCTCGAGCCTAAACTCGCCGCTCCCCCATATTTGACCGTGCGGAACACTCTGGGAGGGTCGCCGGCGGCCGTAGCTCACCAGAAACCACCGTGCACCGGTGACCGCAAAGTTTTGAACTCCGGCGAGGTCGGGAACCCTTATTCCTCCATCACACGATCGATTCTTGGGCTCTAGAGCATCAGTGAACGATGTAGGAGCCTGTAAGGGTCCTGGTCGCCTGTGAAACAGCCGGCAACCGAGGGCTCCATGGCGACCCGAGGTGCTTTTTGCACCGGCGAATACGAAAACAGCTAGGGCTCCCTCATTTCTTGATGTCTTTGCTCGGTTCTTCATCGACGAGAGGCGCTATGAAGTAGGGAAGCTATGTGCACGCTTGCTTAAGCTCCAATGGATCGTGCACCACGAATTTCCGGTTAGACCGAGCACTACTCGTCGGTGCACAGTTTGGGGAAACGGCGAAATTCTCGCTACCGGTCCTAGCAATCGCAAAACAGCTTCTGGCTACATGATCAGGTCATGCAAACGCACCTTTCTTGTGTAGAGAAGGGGTGGTGACATCAGCTGTAGCGCGCTGTCCACTACGACCTCTCTCGGTTCTACCACGTCCACCCGAGGATCGTGGCTATTTTGCCAATTTCCGGAGCAATCACGCTCGGGACAGAAAAAGAGAGGGGATGGATGGCTAGAGCACTGGTGGGCGCAGCTCTTCGCAGTTGGGCGCTCGAGCAACCGAGCTCAGTGGCTGTGGTGCGATCGGGAGGAGACGGCGGCAGCATTGTGGGTGAAAGAGGGCGGCCGAGGCGCGAGTTCTAGCCGAGGGGAAACGAAACAGCTCTGGCGCACCCCTTGCCGTGATCCAACCGAGCAACCGAGGCAGCAGGAGGTGGCGTGGGGCTCTCCCTCGGGCGCGGGTTCAACCGAGAGCTGGCGCGCTCCTGCTGTTCGACCGCCGTCGGCTGATGCGGTAGCACATAGGGGTGGCTGACCAAGGGGCCCCACCTAATTGTTAATCTATTTTTCCACTGATATTTCTCCCCAGAAACTCAGAATTAAAGTCTATACTTCACCCCAAAGTTAAGGTTTGAATTTGCTGAATTCAAATAGTTTGAATTCTGGTGTAGAATTTGAATTGTGTTTGACCATTCGAATTTGAAATGGAGTTTGAATTCTCCACTTTGTGTTGTCCCAAACTCATAGCCAACCAGCTCCAAAATTTCCAATTTTTGGCATGGCTGCTCATTCAAAGGTGGAGAACACATTTGTGAAACCTAATTTTCAAATTGGGGAATTGGAATTTGAAACTGAACTGAAATTCAGATTAGAGGGCTTTTCCTTTTAATCCCAAACAAATATGAAAACTCCTCCAAATGAGCTGAAATTTGGAAGGGTAAATATTTGGACTATGGAAATCCAAGCTGTGCATTTAGATCCCCATGTTTGGAAGTTTTGGGAAGTCTAAACCCTCACTTTGAACTTACACCATTATAATTCAAAGTTTTAATTCCCCTCATTTTTCATAAGTGTACATGAGCTGAATTTTTCTTGCTACCACTTTTTAGGGATTTTACAGGCTGATATTTCAAAACCCGGGATTCGCTGTGGCACGGATCGGCTGCGTCTGCGCGCAAAGAAATACGCGGCCCCGTGTGCCGACCGATGAGGAGTTGACACGTAGCCCCGGTCCCACGTGCAGCGGTTTAAACTTTTTCCCAATTTTCAGACCCACATAACTAACCAAATTTTGTTTGATTCAGCTCTCTGAGTACTTTCCAGCAAATCAAGTTTCACTTCATGAAAATCCCAATTTCTCCAGAATTAATTTTTCAAAGTTCAAACTGGTTAGAATTTTAACAGGAGAACCCTTTGGAGGAAAATTCTGAAATTTTGCTGGGATATTCACCAAAATATCCCTGAGCTACCATAAAAATTTCAGATCCATTTTGGCTTATTTGATCCACCTAACGGTGTGATTAATAAAACTGTTCCAGAGAAAATAGAAAATGTCCAGAGACATTTTAAGAATTTCTCTGAAATTGTTTAGCTCATATCTTTAGCTAGAAACCTTCAAATTAAGTGATACCAACTCCATTAGAACCCTCTGAAAATATAGTTTTCAGAAAGTCATGGGTTGCTCCATAAAAATCTCTAGAACACCGTAAGAGCTCTAATTAAGGTCAAGTACATAATTATTTGTGGAGAGCTCAAATGAGCTTTGCTGCAAATAAAACTTGGCCAAGTCTCTGTTTAGGTTGTATCCAAACCACACTAAAAATTTCAGAGTCATTGGGTCTGTCTATTAAGACTTATAGTATTCACAAGTTTAAATTCAATTCAAATGCATTTAAATTAATACATATACATGTTATCTCATTGTAGTCGCTAAGGTTGAGGAGGAACCTGAAGTCTTAGACTTCGTCACTCCGGAAGAGCAGCTAGCCTACGACCAAGAGGAGCAAGGCAAGCTCCGGTTTGCATTAACCCTTTTACAATTTTTTACTGTTTTGAGAACTTACTTTGAGTACCATTACTGCTTGCATTAGAGTCTTGTTTGAAAACCCAAATGCATAGCCAAGAAAATCATGGGTTGGGATTAGGATTGAAAGCCCCGTGTATTTACTGCAATGCTAAGATAGTGTAGGATTCGGTACAAGTCGAGTAGTTGGAACTACTCGCGAGGATAGGCTAGAGGCACTCGACTCGGGTAGAGATAGCAAATGAAACACATGGCAAGAAAAATAATACCGAGCGGAGAGTAAGAGCAACAATACTTTGGGGCCTTGGTGCTATAGCTCCGCTTGTGTCGGTTGAGGACCGAGCCATGTGCGGGCCTGTTGAACAAGCTAGAACAGTACCGAAGACCTACCGGCAATATGGGAACCGGGAAACTGATGTAACTCGGGTATCTGGGTATTGAGGCATTGCCTGTCATTCAGAGGGTAGGTTGAGAGATTGAAGTGTAAATTGGCTGGCGGCACTGAGATGCGCATGCAGAGACCTCTTTCTCGGGATGATAGGACCGGTTCAATATTTGGCTAACAGGTGAAAGGTGGATGCGTACGACGTCCGTGATGGTTTCTGTAGGCAACATTGAGTATGGGCATACGTGACGGGTTATTCGGGTAACCCTGCAGGTGTAAATCGATTATAATCGCCGTCCCTCACGGTCAGTGAGTACCATTTGTTCATTGTACCGTGACGTAGAAAGAACAGGCTAGATACATGTTAAAATGTTGCTGATTGAAAGATGGACTTTGATTGTTAATGATTTGCTGTAGCCTAGAGCTAACTAAAGTTCTTTTCAACTTTGGGCAAAGTACATGAGAGAAATGTGTTTCTTGTTTGATTGCGGCTCTCTCATGTGCCTTAGCGTAAAGTCTCCACAACCTGTTGCTAAAACATGAAAGTAAAATTCCACTAATTAGGCGAGTCCTTGCAACTTACTTTACCTCATGTAACCTATAACCTTACATGTAGAAGTTTCATGCTTAGGAGAGACAGGTCAGTCTTGCTGAGCCATCGTGCTCACTGCTTGTGTTTGAAGCTTTTGCAGGGTTTTATGAGGAAGGGACTCCCGAGGAGGAGACGGAACCCCAGGGACACGTGTTAGTGTGTGTGCGTGCTAGCGGGGACACGTTGACGGGCTGAACGTGAACTCGATGCGTAGTCTACGCCCGCGAGTGTAGACTGAACATATTTTGTTGTACAAATGTTCATAAATTTTTTTATGTAATAAAACTTTGCTTCCGCTTTGTACCTTTGAGGTGTGTTACCCGGTGCTGTGCAACGCAGCACCCCTCAGCGTGACCCTGGCTCGACAAGACAGTGGGGTCGTGTCAGTTTTGGAACTTTCTTGGGTCATAAAAATGAGTTTGGTTTCGGTTATATGAATATGAGATGGTTATGAATATTTGTGAGTATGAGATGAACTTGAGAAAGATCATTGGCTGGTTGAAGCATGATGGAGTACTAGGCGTGCGAACTACCGTCAACATGCCTGTGGAGTTGAAGTTGGAGCCTGCTGTTTAGTTATTTCCGCTGTCACTTACAGACTTCCGCTGCAAGAATAAGTTAGAGATTCATGAGTGAGACATTGAGTCATTGTAATAAAGTACCTTAACACTATTTATTCGTGGTTATATTCTGAATTCAGTTTGTGGATTACATGTGTATGTGGATGAACATCCTGGGCACACATATGCATTCACTTGGTTCTATTTTCGGAACCGGGTGTCACAAATTGGTATCAGAGCCACGTTGACCGTAGGACGCAAGCATAGGTATAATGGACACTCTAAAACACTTAGGAACACCCCTCTAAACTGCTATTTTGGAAAATTGCTTGCTACTGCACTTTTACTTGTCAATTCAGCCACCGCAAAGTGCTATTTTCAGCCCCTCTTTTTCTCTTCTATTGGAAAGGAACACTTTTGCTTTCTTGCTTCATAGCTTCTGAAGTTTTGGAGCTATTTTCTTTCTTCTCTAAAGTTTCTCATGTCTTATAGATGCCTGTGATTAGGAGCACAGCATGCATAAGGACTCGTCCACCACCACGTGGGAGTGCACCTAACACCATTGAAGTGTCCGATGGACCATAATGGGAGGAGGTGAAGATGGAACCTCATGATGAAGATGAAGTGAATAGCTCTATGCATGAGCAAGAGGATCCGGAAGAGGTGGAACCATTCAAAGACGACATGGAGGATGATCCACAAGAACGGCATTGGTACGCACCTCAGGAGGAGTTTCACGCGGTCTTACACCGCGTGGAGCCTCATGAAGCTATGTCGGGAGGAGATGAATCCGAAGAGGAGCCACCTCTTGCCGAGACCAGTAATGAAGGTGATGAACGGTCCAACCAGTTTGTTCAAGAATTTTGGTCCAACGGAATGGAAGGAGGACACATATCCAGGGAGCTCAAAGATTTCTGGATTGCTGCAGCCTATATCAGGAGTATTTCCTCAAGAAAGTCCCTCGTCTCGGACATGATAATTGCAAGGCTGAGGTAACCATCCTATCTAATGGTAGGGTTGTCACTCGGCACTTCGCACCCACATGGAGAGCTACAAGGGCAGAAGCTATTGATGATGCCGCATGGAATGCACTCATCAGACTGTGCTACGCCTTACGTGAGCAGCTTGAGAACACTACTTTTGAGCTGCACCCATATCGGAAGAGTGGTACAAGGGAAATCATTGGACCCCATGGAGGAGCTCTTTCTGACCAACAAACTGCTGACAAGTCTCATAGGTTGCTCGTGGAGTTAGGAAACCGCTACACAAGCACACAAGAAGAGATCCGTTACATCCGCAAGAAGCTATATTTGCTGGAGAAACAAGAGGAGACTTGTGCCAACGCGGGAACAAATGGAGCACCAGCGTCATCTATCCCTACATGGACTACCCACTCACCATGGCGTGCGCCCATGTATGGACCACCCCCGTCACACAGCGAGAACAGCACCGGTTCTCACGATTAAGTCTACGTTTAGATCGTAGTAGCTTGAATAAGACTGGTGTGCTGAAATTTCATGATGATTGCTTATGTTTGTGTGCTTTGTGTGAGTTGTGGAACGCTTCGGCGAATGTCCACATCCACACATAGTAGAGAGATGTGATATGCTTCGGCACTTGTTCACAACATCATATAGGCTGAAATTAATAAAATAAGTTGCTTAGTCCATACACCTTGATGCATATAGTTGGGAAATCACTTCTTTCAATTCTGAATTCTATTCCGAGAGTAAGCATTAAAATAAGGGTGGTAGACTTTCTCGCCAACCTTATTGTCTTGGATTCCCACGGGATTGACATAATACTTGGAATGGATTGGTTAAGCAAGCACAACGGAATGATTCAATGTGCTCATAGGATCGTGCAGTTGACAAGTGAGCACGGTACTCGTATTGAGTTCGAGGCAGCCCAACCGGCAACCGAGAAGGCAGTGCTGAACTACATCGAAGAAGCGACATTCGAAAGAATTCCGGTGGTTCAAGAATATTCAGATGTGTTCCCGGAAGAACTTCCAGGTATGCCACCTGACCGGGACATTGAAATTGCCATTGACTTAGTACCCGGAACTGGACCTATAGCAAAGAGGCCATATAGGATGCCTGCTAATGAATTAGTGGAGCTCAAGAAGCAAATTCAGCAGCAGCTATAAAAGGGTTTTATACACCCAAGCTCGTCAACATGGGGAGCCCCCGTGCTCTTCGTGGACAAGAAAGATGGGACCCAAAGGATGTGTGTGGACTATAGGTATCTCAATGAGGTGACGATCAAGAATAAATACCCGCTGCCCCGCATAGAGGACGTGTTCGATCAAATGAATGGTGCCCGAATTTTCTCCAAGTTTGACCTTCGGTCGGTATACTTCCAGCTGAAGATTAAGCCCTCCGACATACCCAAGACTGCATTTCGAACACGGTATGGTTCGTATAAATATACCGTTATGTCATTTGGGTTGACGAATGCACCCACATACTTTATGTACCTCATGAATAAGGTCTTCATGGAGTACTTGGACAAATTCGTCGTGGTTTTCATCGATGATATCATGGTGTATTCAAAAAGCCAGGAAGAAGATGAAGAACACTTCAGGTTAACATTACAGAAACTGCGAGAGCATCTATTGTATGCTAAGTTCAGCAAGTGTCAGTTTTGGCTAAAGGATATATCGTTCTTAGGCCACATCATCTCCGAAGGAGGAGTATCGGTTGATCCCGGAAAAGTGTGAGATTTTTTGAAGTGGAATGAACCACAGAATGTGAGGGATATTCGGAGTTTCCTTAGGATGGCTGGATACTACCGCCGGTTCATCAAGGATTTCTCCAAAATAGCGAAGCCTATATGACTGAATTGCTCATGAAAGGGAAAGCATTTCAGTGGACACAAGCATGTCAAGACAGCTTTGAGGAGCTAAAGAAGAGATTAACAACAGCACCGGTTTTAGTATTGCCGGACGTGATCAAGAGTTTCGATATATATTGTGACGCATCAAGACAAGGGCTTCGATGTGTGCTCATGCAAGGAGGCCAAGTGGTAGCCTATGCATTGAAATAACTAAAGAAACATGAGCTGAATTACCCCACACATGAACAGGAATTTGCAGCCGTGGTACATGCTTTGAATATTTGGAGGCATTACATCTCTGGTCACTGATGTGAGATCTATACGGATCACAAAAGCCTCAAGTAAATATTCACGCAAACGGATCTGAATTTGAGGCAACGTCGATGGTTGGAAGTCATCAAGGATTGTGATATTTGAATCAACTATCGCACCGGAAAGGCTAATGTAGTAGCTGATGCGTTGAGCCGAAAGGGAGAATGTCACCAGCTCACAGTTCGGGAGCTGCCACCCGAGCTGCGTAGGGAGTTTGAACAGTTACATCTCAGGTTCTTGAACGAGATGGAGGTGATAAAACTGAACTCAACGATGGAACAAGAGATATGAGATGGCCAAACAACGGATGAGGAAATCAAGGAAATTAAGGAAAGAATCCAACAAGGCATAGAAAAGGATTTCAAGGAAGACAAAAAAGGCACACTTTAGTTAGGGAAAAGGATTTGTGTGCCTAACGTGAAGCACATCCATGACACGATACTAAAGGAGGCACATGACTCACCTTATTCAATACACCCCAGATGTACAAAGATGTACAAAGACCTAAAAACATGCTATTGGTGGGATGGTATGAAAAGGGATATTGCTGAATATGTTGCCCTATGCGACACATGCCAACGAGTGAAGGTCGAACATCAAAGACCCGCTGGTTTGTTGCAGCCATTAAAAGTAACTGAGTGGAAGTGGGAAGACATCAGCATGGATTTCATAGTCGGATTGCCGCGTGGCTACAACTCCATTTGGGTTATCGTGGACCGATCGATGAAAACAGCCCATTTCCTTCCTGTTAGAACCAAGTACACCGTCGCCCAACTAGCCGAGCTGTATATGGAGCAAATCGTGTGTCGCCATGGAGTTCCAAAGAGGATAGTTTCAGATCGAGGTTCTCAATTTACCTCTAGGTTCTGGAAGAAGTTGCATGAAGCCATGGGTACACGGTTGAATTTCAGCTCTGCATATCACCCGTAAACCGACGGGCAAACTGAGAGAATAAATCAGATTTTGGAAGACATGTTAAGAGCTTGTGCCTTGAAGCATGGGCGCAGTTGTGATAAGAGCTTGCCGTATGCTGAAATCTCATACAACAACAGCTATCAAGCCAGCTTGAAGATGTCACCTTTCAAAGCATTGTATGGTAGACGGTGTAGAACACAACTGTTCTGGAATGAGACCGGAGAAAGCCAAGTACTTGGACCCGAAGTGCTGCAAGACGCCAAAAAGCAAGTCCAAACGATACGTGAAAACTTGAAGGCCGCTCAGTCACGACAAAAAGGTTATGCGGATAATAGGCGAAGAAGATTGACCTTCGAAGTGGGAGACTTCGTGTATCTTAAGTATCGCCTATCCAAGGCCAACGACGGTTCAACGTCAAAGGCAAATTAGCACCTCGCTACATCAGGCCATTCAAGATTTTGGGCAAGTGAGGAGAAGTAGCCTATGAACTAGAGCTGCCAATGCACCTCTCCGACATGCACCACGTGTTTCACGTATCCCAACTCAGAAAGTGCTTAAGAGTACCAGATACATATGTACCGATGGATGAGCTCGAGCTTCAAGAGGATCTGACCTACGCGGAACACCCCGTCCAAATCATGGACGTGAAGGAAAGCGTCATGAGGAACAAAGTGATCCGTTGGTGTAAGGTACAATGGAGCCATCACACGGAAGCCGAAACTACATGGGAGCGTGAGGAAGATCTCAAGGCAGAATTCCTCCATCTATTCTCCACTCTATCAAATCTCGAGGGCGAGATTCATTTTACGGGGGGTAGGTTTGTAACACCCTCAAATTCATTACCATGCATTGCAAACATTTTTCATGTAGAGAAGCACTTGAAAAGAAGTAGAAATGGAGAAAGAACCCTAGAAATGGAGAAAGAACCATAGAAATGGATAAAGAACCACAGAAATGGAGAAAGAACCAAAGAAATGGAGAAAGAACCATAGAAATGGAGAAGGGGGTATAGAAATGGAGAAAGGGACATAGAAATGGAGAGGGGAATATAGAAATGGAGAAAGGGACATAAAATAGAGAGAAATTGAAATAAGATAGCTGAAATGAGCCATTCACGAATTTCCTCAAATTTTCCTCATGTTCCCCTAATTTCCCCCTTCCCGAAAATTCCCAAATTCTTCCCAATTTTTCCTGATTTCCCCCAAATTCCCCAAAATTCCCCTAGGGGGAATTTCCCCCACATTAGGGGGGGCATTTTCCCCCAAACTGGACGCACCAAATTAGGGGGGAGACCCCTTGGTCACAGCCCTTGAGGGGGGAGCCCTAGTCCCCCACCTCTAGAACTCTCTGGTGATGTCCCCCTCCTCTAGGACTCTTTGGTTAAGTCCCCCACGTTTAGGACTCTTTGGTTAAGTCCCCCACCTCTAGGACTCTTTGTCCCCCACCCCTAGGACTCTTTGGTTGAGTCCCCTACCTCTAGGACTCTTTGTTTCCGCCCCTAGGACTCTTTGGTTGAGTCCCATACTTCTAGGACTCTTTGTTTCCACCCCTAGGACCCTTTCCCCCCTTATAAATATAACCCCCACCCCTTGGCCACACCCTTCTATCTTATGGTCGTCCCCCTACTGCCAAGCCCCGTTCCTTGCTGCCAAGTCGCCAAGTCCCCCCCCTTGCCGGAATTTGGCCGCCGTCGAGCCTCGTCATGCCTCTCCGTCACCGAAAAAGAAGCCCCTGACGTTCTGCCCTACCCGCAGCTCCATAATTCTCCACGGAAAATCCTCCGCTGCTGCCATTGCTAGAAGAGAAGCCCTGCCACAAGTGAGAAATAAGGTAGGTCTTCATTACCCATCTTACGACGTCTCCGCTTTTTCTACGCATCTGTTTTCTTCGCCCCCTTCGAGCAGAAACTTTTGCGTGTGGATAGATCGTGTTTTGATCAATTTTTGATGGTGGAATTGATCTAGATATTGAGTCAAGATCATCACCACGTCCACACTTGATCCCTACACCCTTGTTCAACATAAAACCCCATGAAAGCTCATTAAAACATGCAAGAACATGTACACACAGGTTCTATAAAACTGCACTATAGGATTTACATTCCCATTGCATCTTGAGTAAAGTTTGTGCATGATGATTGATTGCTGTAAATTTTGTAAGTGCTTGGTCATGAGTAGAAGGACAAGGCCATCTACGAGGAACTACAGCACCAAGATTTTGAGACGATTGAGCAACACGAACCACGGGAGCAAGGCAAGTGCCCCTTGACCATATAGATCCCATGTTTTGAAACTGTTTTGTTTGTGAAAACTCGGATGCTTGAGTCAACTTGATGGGACACCCTTTTTATAGGAGTTTACTAGTTTTCTTAACCATCCTTGTCGCTGGGAAAGTTGATGAGTCGTATCTGGTCGTTTTTCCTTTTTGCTTCGCTCAACTTACGGAATACGGGAAGCTGAATTAAAACATGGTTAGCTACTGCACTCATATGAATATTGATGATGAGAACATGATGATATTAATGAGCATGGAATCGGGGAGATCTAGGCAAGCTTTGTTTGTGGATGTTGCTGAATGAGATGGTGGTTTACTTGCCGTAGATCTAAGGACCGGTTCATGCGAGCACATGCCAGGAAAACAGTGCCACCACAAGGCCAAATATGGGTGCGGCTTAGCTGAGTAATTAGGTGTGTTACTAGCTTGTTATGGACTGTTGGATGGCGTGGGGATGGGAGAATGGAGATTCGAGCCTGCCGGTGAAACCTCAGTGGGTCCGTACATCCTAGTAGCCCCTTTGTAAAGGCTATTTTGTGATCTCTTGGCCATACACCGACGGTTGTGTACTGGTATAATGGAGGTTCTTTCTAGTCGCCAACGGGTGACGAAATCACAAACTTGTGGGTAAAGTGGTGCCACCTCTACAGAGCATAAAACTATCATGATAGCCATGCATCCGGTCACAAGCACCTGGCCAACTTCCATGATTATAGGCAAAAACTTCGGATGTTTATTCGGTATGGTTATGGTATGGTCACTGGGATTGGTTTTAGGACTGTCTTGGGTCATGAAAATGAGTTTGATTTCGGTTATATGAATATGAGGTGGTTATGAATATTTGTGAGTATGAGATGAACTTGAGACAGATCATTGGCTGTTTGAAGCATGATAAATGGTGAATTATGATGAAAGAATGTTGCTGAATTACTTGGTTATGTTGGGATTAAACTGATCTCGAGATAGTTGCTGTTTTTACCTTGTTTGTGAAATAAAACTTGCTTGCTGCAATGAGCCTTTTTTATTCCCTACCTTGTTGTAAGCTACATGTCATACTTTTCCCGCACTTGCTGAGTGCGACATGTACTCACCCTTGCATTACCACATATACATCAGCTACATGAGATGAGTACTTCGAGGACCATGTGGAGTACTAGGCATGCGACCTACCGTCGATATGCCTGTGGAGTTGAAGTTGGAGCCTGTTGTTTAGTTATTTCCGTTGTCGTTTACAGACTTCCACTGCAAGAATAAGTTAGAGATTCATGATTGAGACATTGAGTCATTGTAATAAAGTACTTAAACACTATTTATTCGTGGTTATATTCTGAATTCAGTTTGTGGATTACATGTGTATGTGATGAACATCCTGGGCACACATATGCATTCACTTGGTTCTATTTTCGGAACCGGGTGTCACAGGTATTCTCAAGCCAAACACGCCTTGAGCTACGTGTTCTTGTTACTAACCACGTGATGGGGTCTCCCATACTTGCCCGAAGCACGCCATGGAAGGGCATTGCTCAAATACCCCAAACGACATGAAGAGTCATAGAGGATACCCAAGCTGGCCGGGTTACCTGCCACCCGTGAGGCTCCACCCTTCAGCTTGTGCGGACTGGTGAACAGCGCTATATGCACCCCCAAGATATGGAATGTCCCGAGATGCATGATTTTCTGACATAGACAAATAAGTTAGGTTGCCACCTTCATAATATGCTAATATAGTAGTCCTTATGTGGGCCTAGTACCGTTATCTCACCGTATTCTAGGTTTTTATCGTAATATGATCCTCAATCCATGCGCTATTCCCAACACAGCTCTGATACCACACTATGAGGGCCTGGACACCCGCTCGTTCACGGGGCCGTGCCGCTCGCCCGAGGACCGCGTCGGGTGGTGTCGTGTGATGCATCACCCAACAGCTCACGGGTCGAGGACAACATCATATTACACAAATCTGTTTTGCGGAAAAGTACAAGAGTATTTTACAAATACTTATCTCAAATAATACTACAGCGGAAGTCTAAACTCTCATGACTCATTTCTAGCTGAGAATCAAAGAAACAGTCCAGCCCGTGGATGTTTCTTCCAAGCAACACGAAGAACAATCCGCAGCAGCGAGAATGCTCTTGAGTAACCACTCGGAGGTTTCTGAGTCTCATCAGCATCCCTTCTCATAAGCATAAAGTCAATACCTGCAAAACAATTCGGATAGCATCCATGAGCATAACTCTCAGCAAGACTTAACCGTCAATGCTAGTCATGAAACTCTACATGAGGGTATAACATACAGTAGGATGGCACAATGCATAATCAACTCGCCTAAAAGTGAATCCTTACTTTCAGGTATTATTTGCAGCAATTTAAAGGTAACCTTGGGCACGCCACATCGAGAGTCCACAATCAAACAAGAAACGCTTTCCCCCAATGTAATTCACGGTGGAAATGAATCGAGTTTGCTCTAACTATTCATCAAAAATGCATCACGAAGATAGTATAAACTTCAAGCCCTAATGATTATTTCCTTTCTCATGCAAGTTCTTACTACGTCACGACTGTGAGAACAAGTATGCTCGGTCCTTTTCCGCGAGCGACGGTGATTCGAATCAATAACACCCGGAATACATGACACGTACGCCCGTAATCGACGTTGCCTACAGCAACCATCACTGACAACGTACGTGGCAGCCTTTCCCTCGTTTCACCCACGTTGAATCGATCAAGTCGCCCTGTACAGTAGCCACTCTCATGGTGCACCTACTGACATGAGATGTCATAAGAATGTTAGCCACATACTGCACACCGGCCCTCTCGCCTGAGGTGACCCAAAAAGGCTCAACGCAAGCTTCCCGAGGTACATCGGTTTACTGGGTCCCATATAGCCAGCATGGGTCCGGTACACAACTCAAACTTGCTCAACAGGGCCGCATACGGATCGGTCCTTGACCGACACGGACAGGTCTATAGCACCCAAGCCCCTATGTCCTGCTGCCCCTACAACCTGCCGGTCTCAACTTTAACTTGCTAACAATTTTCTGAACCAATCCTGTATGCCCCTGTTCTTCCTGATCATGCGAGTATCATATCACCACTCGACTTCTACCGAACCTTACTTAAGCATGGCAGACTTACACGGTGAACCGACACCTACCCAATACTCCATGGGATCATTTGGTCATGCAATAGGAGTATCAAACAACTAGACCTAATGCAGATTTCATATCTAAACCGAAAGAGTGGATGCAAAGTAAAAGCTTAAAGGCTGTTAAATGCAAACCGGAGCTTGCCTGTTTGCAGGGTAGTAGTATTTAAGCAGTTAGTAATCCTTGCTGATCAACCCTTGATTCTTAGGAGTTTGATCCACTTCAATGAATCACTCCTTCGAATCCCCTTCGTTGTGATTCCTATTGAAATGTATATGCACAATTTTTATATTGCAATGGACAGAATTAAAAGGCTGGATTTCTTAAGAACAGAGGCTGTGTGGAAATTCCAAGAATGACTTTGTTTGCCTCTGTTGTGCAAAGAAATATGAAAGAACTAAATTTGTCTTAGTGTTTTAGTTATACACTAACTAACTTTCCTAATGACCATAAGAAATGAGATGAAAAGATTTAAATGCAACTGAAGAACAAGAACTCCAATGGCTTCAAAATTTTTACAGCATGTTCTATACTACCTAGGGATTTAGCTTGCCAAATTGCAGCTAAAATGGGAAGATTATGTGTCTACCATAATTACCACAAGAGTCTTATGTATTTTCCGAAATTCATAAGCATGGTAGAGCAAGAACAGAGAGTTCTAGGGCTCAACTTGAGCTCATAATTTGCATGTGAGCTCCTGGTCACATGAAAGTAATTTGATCCAAAATTTAGACCTTTTACTTGAGTAGTTCCTCCAGAACAATTCCTTAAGCATTTCTACTCCAAAGAATTAATTCTGGAGTAATGTGAATTTTGATGCCCAATTCAATGAACTAAAATTTGAAGTATGTCTCAGAGAGTATGTCTGAATTTTCCTATGATTTTTGGAGCTATGATTTGCCTAGAATGGATTTTACAAGTGGGCAACATTTTCTGAGAGTGTTTATGGACCCTTATGAACACAGCAGTTTGTATTTAGAAAATTCCAACTCAAATCATCTTCAAATGAGCTGAAACTTTGCTAGAAGGTCAATAATACGCTAAAGAATATTCTGGTAAAATTTGAGGATTTTGTGATGAACCAAACTCCCTCAATAATTCTTTTTAAGAAAACCTTCAAAGAATTTTCCAGAAGTTAATATTGACTTTCATACAAATTGGGGTTCATATTTGGATAGATCTTTGCAAAATGAATCGAACCTAATTGAATCATTCAATTTGGAGATTCCTACACAAAGATATTATTTTCCAAAGTTGTGGCAATCTCTGGAATTATTTTGCTATTGGAAATCGACTGGGCCCACTATTTAAACCTCAGCCACTGGAAATCGAGAACACGCGGGGGCCACAGCGCTTTGGCGCGCAGCCACAGAGGATCCCAGAGCCACAGCAGATCAAGGATTTAAAAATTGAGTCGCTGAAAGCTGGGGCCGGCCCCTTCTTCCTCCTCTCGCTCACCCCTTCGCGCACACGCCGCCAGTTCTCGCCCGAGCGAACTGTTGCTCGCCGGAGCGGAGTTTCCGGTCGCCGCCCGACCCGAGGCTCGCCGCTAGGGGCGGTTTGGACGTCGAGGAACACATCTGTGGCACTAGCTCGAGCTGTCAAGGCTCGGAAATAGCTCGACGACGTGCGGCGGCTACGAGAAACATTCTGCGCCGTCGGCCGACCTTCCTAGCCCGCCAAAACATCGAGTAACTTGCTCTACAGCACCACTGAGTGATGGGCTAGCTCGGCATGGCCTCAACATGGCTCAGAAACGGCGGCAAGTTGGTGTTCCCCATGCGCCTGATCGGTTCCGCCATGGATACCCTTGGAACTCATCAAAATACGTTGCTCCGAGTTGATTTCACGCCATAGATGCTAAAAGGAAAATGATCGCCGGCTAGTCCAGCTCGTGTGTGAAAAGTTTGATGATCTACGGAGGATTAAAGAGTGAGAATTTTGGAGTTAAGTACCGGACGCTCGGTTTGCACCCGCCGGAGCAAAGTTCCAAAATTCGCCGGCTATGCTCCACGGGTTGGCTTGAAATTTGGTTGGAAGTAGCGTGGAACCCGTGTGCTTCCTTTGCCTCCCTTGCTCGGCCGTGACAGCCACTGTGGCGGGCTGTCCACGTGAAGCCGATCGCCGGTTCACTTTAGGTCGCCGTGGAGGAGCGGTTCTAGGGCTCGGGAAACGCCGGAACTCGGCTGTTTGTGCGTCGAGGAAGTGGGAAATGGGCTCGTGGTGCCGTTTAGCAGCTTGGGGTGGAGTCGCACGCAAGTTTTCCCGGTTTCCCGGTTGCTCCCGAGGCAGCGGCAGTGAGGTTCTCTGTTTGTGAGTTTGCTCGAGAGGAGGAGGAAGAAAACTCGGGTTGCTCGTTCCATGGTAAGTAGATCACGTAGAGATGAAGGAGACCACTCACACGGTTCCAGCGATCGGGAGAGGAGCAGGAGGTGGCGGCAGCCGTTCTCTCTCGGTGGCACACGGTGAAGGCTCGGTCGCTTTGGGTGAACAGAGACCCGTGTGCAAGTCATTTTGTAACAATGACATATGGGCTCCACTTTCCTCCACTCTAAAAGATCTCCTCATGTCAACATTAATCCATTCGAAAGTTCTTAAGTTTAAAAATGGGCTAGCATTTGAATTCCATGAATTCAGTTTGAATTTGGCATTGCAAATTTGAATTCGATTTTGAATTTGAAAATGCTTCTCTTAAACTCCTCTTTAGCCCACTCTAAAATGAAAGGTTTGTCACCCTAGTTTCCTCCATTCAAAACTATATGGCTGCAAAAGTATTCAAAGGTTTGGCCACAATTTGTGGTGAACTTTTAATTTGGAAATCTTATTTTTAACTTTCATGCAATAAGTGTTTAAGTCCATATTGGTTCAACACATTCAAATGAATATGTTAGCCTCTTTTTGGATGAACATCCATGAAACACTTTGCCTGACAAAGTTTTAGCAAGTCCCATTTTTCATGAATTTGCAAACTAGAATTCAAACTTCGGTTTATTCATATACATTTTTGGTACTTTTACAAAAAACTCACGAGTATGTCCTACCCCATTGGTTATAATAAAACCCCAATAGGTACAACAATCTCTCCAATGAGTTCAACTGTTCATTCCCTACCCAGAATGACCAGTTTCTACTTATACTATATTTTGAACTGGTACTTGGCATTTCCATAACTCAAGTTCAATACCAAAGTTAAAGTTAACTTCAGTATATTTCCAACGAGTATTTATTTGCCCCCAGATCGGCACTGGTTAAAAAGTTATGATAATTCAAAGTGCACAAAATTTCTGGAAGAATTTCAACAGCACCTCCTTTGAAAGTTGCTATTTTCAACTCAAAATTCCACTGAATTCCGTGCTGCAACTGCAACAAAATTGAATTAAAAAGATGTAACACATCTCCTAAACTTTCCAAAAATGTATCATATGCTTATTTTATATTTATCTACAGAAAGTTATGCTTGAAAAACAGAACAGTCCAGAGAGTGTTTTGAATGTGTCTGGGTTCTGGACAGTTTACAACCATCTGGAGTTTCAACCAGTTTAATATGTGATTCTGTTCTGGAAGTCTACTAAAAAGTTGTAGAGCACTCAAAGCTATTTAATGAAATATATCCCACACCTACATTGGCTAATTAACCTGTGAGTTATACTCTGTTAAAGTTCAGCAAACTTGCTGCCAAAACAGAGCACTCTGTTTTTCCAGTCCCTTGGGCTGAACTACTAGGTTTTTTGGAATTTCTCTTCAAAACCAGAATCCTACAGAGTAAACTTGGTTATCTTAGTTCCTTTTCAATAAAACTTTAATTCAATCATAATTTTTACATGTCGGTACTACGTTCCCCACAAAATGGAAAATCCTAACCGGATTATACCAGCATATACGACTCAACTGTGGCACTAAAAACGGCCTCTCGCAAACGTGTGCTACAAGGGATACGTAAGTGGTTAGCACCTGCATAAAAACACTCAATAATGATGCACTAAAAGGTTTTCGTCATTTCAGACAGGTCCATATCATAGTAAAAACATACGCCCGTATCATTGCCATACGGCCGTCCTTTAGTTAAGCCACGTCTCAAGGTACATTGTTGCGTTTTCACACCACACGACGGGGAACCCGAGTAGAGCGTGAACGGGTCATCACAGTTGGGAATTTTATCAACCCAATGGATACCACCTACTACCCTGCAGTGCATGCCGATGGCAAGCGCTGAGTATGTCCTCCTAGGCTGTTTCCGGAAGAACACACTATCGCGTTACCGAACACACGATGGGGTTTCCACTTTCTTTCCTAATGCACACCAGGTACCAGCATTTCATATGAACTAAGGAACATGAAGAATTCAAGAGTTTCATATTGACGTCTCACACCAAGATGTGACACCTATACCCTGAACCACATTCCTCGTCAGGGAGCTAACCGAAATTGATCTGCTTTCGGTCGCATTCCTTACCATACTTACCTGAGCGTAGGTGCGTCATTACATGGTCAAAATTCAGAATTATAACAAGTAGGTTAGTCATGTCACTTTAAGTAACTACACTAATATAGTCCTTATTTGGGCATACTAGCGATTCCTCACCGTAATCCTATGTTTTCCCATAATACTGTCCTTATTTAGTGTGCTATCCCCTAAGCAGCTCTGATGCGAGCCTGACACGGACCGAAATCCATACATTCTAGGATCACAGAGGGTGGTGCCGCATGATGCGACACCCAACAGTACACACAATAAGGAAACATAGTATTACATTGAAAACATGCTGAATTTGTACAAAAGTAGTACAATCTTCAGTTACAACTCCTGTACATAGTCTACTACAGCGGAAAGTATTTATACCACTCACGCCAACACCTAACTAGCAAAAGTTGGTGGTCCGGCCCTACGGACAACCCACACTAGCTCCACTCAGCCTCAACGCGGCGTGTACGGCTGCCACACCGCCGTAGTCCCCGACAGAGGGACCTCGCCGGTGGACTCGTACTCCGAATCCGTGGGGTACTCCTCACCTGCAAACACTTATAGAAGCAACCGTGAGCATGATGGCTCAGCAAGTCTTAACCGACTCTCCTGCACATGAAACTCTATATGCAAGTCATACTCGAATATAGGGTGAAAGTTTGCAGCAAAAGGACACGCCTACAAGTTCTTACTTAATTCCTCTTTTACCCACAAGTTAACGGTTCATGAATCTCAAATTTAGTGAGCAATATTTTCTGGCACACATGTAGCAATACAAGTTATACATATCAGCAGTATTGAATCACAACGTTCCATATTTTAACCTATATCACGACTAGCGACCAAGTGGTACTCATTACCGTGAGGGACGGCGAATCGACTCGATATACACCTGCAGGGATACCCGAATAGCACGTCACGTACGCCAATCCGCAGAGCTGCACAGCACGCTCACTCTATGTTGTACGGAACAACCTTTCACCAAACATCCCAAACGCCGAACCGATCGCACCCAAATGGACAGGAGGTTCGACTAAACGGAGCATCTCTATACCCGTTAGCAGATTTCCACCTTGCTGCCCTCAACCTACATCTATAAATCAGTGCGTTATGTCTCGATGCCCGGAGGTATAGGTGACATAAGTTTATCGGACCCCATATATCCGATATGCCTTCGGTACATTCAAACTTGATCAGCGTGGGACGCACACGGATCAGTACTCAATTGACACGTACAGGGCTAAGCACACAAGACTTCCTATTGCTGCGTCCTAGCCCCTGCCTAGTCTCATTTTTCTTACTAAGGTTTCTCACATCTCGAACCAATCCCATGTGTAATGAACCCTATACTCACGAGTAGATTTCAACTACTCGACTTGTACCGATGTCTATAAACATTAAGGATAGCATGATCTACTCGAGGACTTAGACAGTACCCTCACTCCCTTTGGAATAATCTGGTTATGCATGTGGAGTGTCAATAATCCTACACCTAATGCTCATACATACTTCAAACTAATTGAGTATAAAGAAAAATCTAGATAAAACTTGTTAAATGCAAACGGGCCTTGCCTTGTTGCTTCTGGTCAGCGTTTAATGTCTCCTAGGGAGGTATGAAGTCCAAAATCTATGAGGTCTCCTCGTGTTCAGCGACTACACATAATCAATTTAACGATATGTCAATTTTAAATGCAGGGATTTCCATGGATCAAACCAGAGACTTGACTTTAGTATATAAAGACTATAACTCTAGCTAGACATACCATTTGGCTCTGAAAGTTTTACTGTGGCATGGTAAGAACCTAACCAAAGACTTGACCAAATTTCATTTGAATCCACTGTCATTTGAGCTCTGCACAAATAAAAGTATAAATTGTCATTACTAAATCTTCTATGAATTTGCAGGGATTTTCATGGATCAAACCATTACTTTCTGGAGACTAGAGTTTTAGATGGCCCTAATGCAGTTGGTTTCATGTAATTTAAAGAATTGTAGAGAAAGTTATGCCCTAATCAAGATTTGAGAAAATTCTGAAAAATGTTTCTGTACGTTTTTCTATTTTCTCAGGGCAGTTCAATTAATCACACCATTAGGGGTACTAAATGAACTTGGATGGACCTGAAATTTTCATGTGACTCAAGGATTTTGAAATGAACATCCGAGCCAAATTTTGGAATTTTCCATAAAGGAAATCTCCAGATAAAATTCCCCCAAATTTAAAATTTAGGAAGCAATTCTGGAAAAATAATAGGTTTCATGAACTGAAACTTATGTTGGTGGAACGCACTCGGAGAGATGAATCCAACAAAATTTGTTTCACTAAATTTGGACCATCCTAGCAAAAGTTATGGGCATTTGAAGTTTGAACTAAATTCTGAAATTGTTGGAAATGTTTAAAACTCTGACCGCGGGCCCCACCACCTCAGCCTTCTTCTACCTCGAGCCAGAACTCTCGGGCGGTGGCGCGCGCTGGCGAGGTCTGCTGGAACAGCATTCCCGGCCATCTCCGGGGCTGGTACTCGCCGCCTCTAGGTGTTAGACCTCGGGAAACTCATTGGTGGGGGCGGCTAGGGCTCTAGGTGGCCGGAACCTAGTCGGCGACGGCGACAGCGGCGGCATGAACTCCGGCGATGTCACCCGAGCTCTACCAAGCCTTTTTTTGGGAAGTGGTTTCCTCCTACAGTTCTTTGGTGACATGCTAAGCACGGATATGAAGCCGGTTTGCCGTGAAAAAGGACGGAGATGGGAGCTCACCGTCGACCTAGGTCAAAACTCAGCGGTGACCCGAAAAACTCAAAGAACAGAGCCGATACTCAATGTTTTTTGGTGCTTGTCAATCCTATATGATTGTAGGCAGGTCTAGGACGTGTGGTTCAATGGATATGAGCTGCTATAGCCTAAGCATCAATAATTTCGAAGATTTGAACAACTCGGCTCTATGAACTCGCGCTCGGTAAAAAGAGAAATTCTCCCCCAACAGTGCATGAAATGGTGCTAGGTTTCCACCGTAAGTTCGAGCAGCCTATGGCGCGTTGGTTTGCTGTTGATGGTTTCCCACGAAATGGCTTAGAATGGCGGCGCACCGGGAGCAGAAAGGGCGGTCAGTGGTGGCAAAGCGTGGCCGAAGAACAGCGCGTGTGGGAGCTCAGCTCGTGTCTGAAATGATGAGAACAGAGAGGCAGGTCGGTGTGCTGGCTCCTTAAGGCGACGTTTTGCCTGTGAGGTGGAGGTTTGGGTTGAGCGCCGGCCGTACATCGCCGAGCGGCGCTCAACGAGGGAATTCCGGCTCTGTTGATTCGGTTCTCTCTGTTCTCACTCACTGACATGTGGGCCCACTTCTCCCCTCTAATTCTTTTCCATCCCTTGCTGCAAATATCTCAGCTACTTACAATTAAAGGGTAGACTTAGCCACAAAGTGATGGAATGAATTGAATTCCTTAAATTGAAGTTGTTTGGCTAAATTTGCTTCACATTTGAATTTGAATTTCAAATTCAGTTTTGAATTACTTCAAATATAGCTCCCGACAAGATGAACTCCAATGATGATGAAAATTGGTGGACTAACTCATATAAATGTGCTGAGTTTGAATATGAAGTCAACTTTTGAATACAAGTTATGAAAGTAGAAGAAATTTAAATTTGCACTCAAATTAGCCCTTTTTACAAATGGAACTAAAATTTCTTCAGAAGAATTTAAACTTGCGTGAAACTTGGCATTAGTACACCTAAGAATGTTTAGGGCCTAATGGTGAGCTCATCCTCTCATGTTTATATGTGTGAGATCCTACTTTTGGATTTGTGAGTTCTTCCTCTAATCAACCTCTTGATGGTGTTTACTTGCTCTCACATGTGTTCATGAGCTATCCACAAAATGAGCTGGTTTGTGGTGATGTGATAAGCACTCTAGCAAGTAAAATCTTTGGCTTTTACAGATCTCCCAAGTTCCATGCTTCTTAAGCATCGTCATTTTCTCATCATCTTTAATCTTTACGATTGCAGTAGTTAAACAGTTTATTTCAGTTTTCCCAAAATACCGTAAGCTTTGCAGTGCAAAAGAGAAAACGACACATACCCGACTCAACAAGTTACCGGCGACAAGGGTGGCTAACAATGCTAGTAAACTTGTACTAAAGGGTTTCTCATCAAGTTGACACGAGCATGCAGTTTTCGCATGCAAAACAGTTCGAAAACATAGGATCAATATGGTCAAGAGGCACTTGGCTTGCTCCCGTGGTTCGTGTTTCTCAAACACATTGAAGTCTTGGTGCTAGAGGTCCTCGTAGACGACCTCTTTAGCGTGTCCTTCTACTCAAGATCACGTACATACAATGCAATACAACAATCAATACAATACACACATTTTACTCAAGATGCGATGATGTGGATGCATGCAAATCTTATAATGGAACCTATAGTAACCAGTTTGTATGTGTCCATGTGAGTTATAGTTAGGTTTAGTGGGGTATTACGACGATCGGTGGTGCTGGAAACCAATTGAGACGTGGCTATGATCCTCATCTCGGTATTAGATCAATATGTCGTCAAACCCAATCTGGGGGCTGTCCTACTTATGTGCAGTAGCTCCTGTTTGCAGGGTGTGATGCAACGGGGTTGGGGACAATGGCAGCAAAATTGCACAAAGGATGACGGGTCCTGCCTCTCTACTTCCTCCTCTCCTCCTCTGCGGCTGGTCTTCTATTTGCAACGGCAGCATCTGG
Organism: Neostapfia colusana; assembly: GCA_030760725.1. Lineage (NCBI taxonomy): Eukaryota > Viridiplantae > Streptophyta > Magnoliopsida > Poales > Poaceae > Neostapfia > Neostapfia colusana. The sequence goes on along the minus strand of JASWHV010000007.1, from coordinate 91,387,790 downwards.
AGCTCCCCTTGATGATCAATGCGGCGGCTGGGGTTTTTCTTGGGGCGGTACAGAGCTGCAGCAGGGCAGGTGCGCTGGGGTCTTCTTCTCCGGCGACGGCACGGCAGGGCAGGTCTTTGGCGGCGACCAAGGCAGGCAGAAGGGGCGTGGCCAAGGCAGGGAGCAGACGGGTGGCGGCCAGGGGGTTTTGGGGCAGGGGTGGCGGCTGGGCGGGGGGGGGGGAGGAAGGATTTTATTATAAGGGGGAAAAGCAGCCAAGGGGGCTAGGATTTTAGAAAATATTTATATCAATGGATGGGATTTAATTTGGGAAAGGTGGGGACTAGGGGCTAGGATTTTAGCAAATATTTTCAATCATGGGATGAGATTAAATGCGGGAGGGGGAAATTGCTAGGGGGGATCTTAGGGCTGCGACCAGGCAAAAATCTCCCCAAGGGGGCCGCGGCCAAGTGGGGGAATCCCTAATGGGGGGGCAGGGGGGGGGGATTTCCTTGGGAGGGGGGTTAGGGGCGTCGGCCAAATTAGGGGGAAATTAGTGGCGGCTAGTGTTTTCTTTTTCTTTTATTATTATTATTATTCTTTTCTATTTTTAATTATTTTATTTTATTTTGAATGGTTCTCTATATTCAATGCATGATGATGATTATGAGGGTGTTACAGCTTAACAAATTGGAAAAAGGTGATTTCCAACTTGGTGAGGGTTTACCGTAATCACAACATTTTTTATAAGGGTAATTTAAATGTAACAAACCAATTCTGAAAGGATGAGAACCGAAGTTTATGACTTTTAGATGCAAGGTATTATATAGGTACTGAACAATCTCATCCAAAATACCACTTTTCTGTTCAGGAGACAATACCTCTTTTGTGACAGCAATGACTATTTCTTCATTGCACCGACGGATATCTCCTAACATAAAGCAAGAACGACGGGCAACTCTATGAAGTCCTTCATCTTCAATAGTCATCAGAGGCGGGATGAAACTGGTGGGATTTTCAAATGAACATCCTAGCCAAATTTCAGAATTTTCCATAAAGGAAATCTCCAGATAAAATTCCCCTCAGTTTAAACTTTAGGGAATTAGTTCTGGAAAAATAATAGGTTTCATGAACTGAAACTTATTTTGCTGGAATGTACTCGTAGAGCTGAATGCAACAAATTTTGTTTCAATAAATTTGGACCATCCTAGCAAAAGTTATGGGCATTTGAAGTTTGAACTATTCTGAAATTGTTGGAAATGTTTAAAACTCTGACCACGGGCCCCACCCCCTCAGCCTTCTTCTACATCGCGCCAGAACTCTCGGGCGGCGGCGCGTGCCGGAGAGGTCCGCTGGAACGGCATTCCCGGCCATCTCCAGGGCTGGTACTCGCCGCCTCTAGGTGTTAGACCTCGGGAAACTCGTTGGTGGCGGCAGCTAGGGCTGTAGGTGGCCGGAACCTAGTCGGCGATGGCGGCGGAATAAACTCTGGCGATGTCACCCAAGCTCTACCAAGCCTTGTTTCGGAATCGGTTTCCTCCTACAGCTCCGTGGTGACATGCTAAGCACATATATGGAGCCGGTTTGCCGTGAAAACAGCCAGAGATGGGAGCTCAACGTCGACCTAGGTCAAAACTCGGCGACGACACAAAAAACTCAAACAACAGAGCCGATACTCAATGTTTTTTGGTGCTTGTCGATCCTATATGATCGTCGGGAGGTCTAGACATGTGGTTCAATGAATAGGAGCTGCTATAGCCTAAGCATCAATAATTTCGAAGATTTGAACAACTCGGCTCTATGAACTCGCGCTCGGTAAAAAGAGAAATTCACCCGTGACAGTGCATGAAATGGTGTAAGGTTTTCACCGTAAGTTCGAGCAGCCTATGGTGTGTTGGTTTTCTGTTGATGGTTGCCCACGAAATGGCTTATAACGGCGGCGCACCGGGGAGCAGAGAGGGCGGTCGGTGGTGGCAAAGCGCGGCCGAAGAACAGCGCGTGTGGGAGCTCATCTCGTGTCCGAAATGATGAGAAAAGAGGGGCAGCTTGGTGTGCTGGCTCCTTAAGGTGACGTTTTGCCTGTGAGGTGGAGGTTTGGGTCAAGCACCGGTAGTACGTTGCCGAGCGGCGCTCACCGAGGGAATTCCGGCTCTGTTGAGTCGGTTCTCTCTGTTCTCACTCACTGACATGTGGGCCCACTTCTCCCCTCTAATTCTTTTCCATTCCTTGCTGCAAATATCTCAGCTACTCACAATGAGAGGGTAGACATAGAACAAAGTCATGGAATGAATTTGAATTCCTTAAATTGATGTTTGTTTGGCTAAATTTGCTTCACATTTGAATTTGAATTTCAAATTCAGTTTTGAATTACTTCAAATATAGCTCCCGACAAGATGAACTCCAATGAGGATGAAAATTAGTGGACTAACTCAGAAATATGTGCTGAGTTTGAATATGAAGTCAACTTTTGAATCCAAGTGATGAAAGTAGCTGAAATTTGAATTTAAATTCAAATTAGCTGTCACACCCGGTTTCCCATAAGGACACCGAGCGTATACTCACATGTATGCCAGGATCAGTTGACTCATACATGTGCCGACAAAAGTGTAATATCATTATATTACAAGCCAAGTTTAACGTACATCATAATATTACATCATTGTTCATATTATATCAACTATTAGTACCAACACATTAAACACAACAGCGGAAGACTACATCATGGGTGCTCCATCTCCACAGGCGTTGCCCGGGGGTTTCGCCAACCTAGAATAACTCCTCGGGATCAAAGTATTCCTCGTCAAAGTCTACATCTTCATTTGCACCTGAGCCAACATATGATATCCAACAAAAGCATGTTTGAGTACCGAAGGTACTCAGCAAGTGTAGGAAAGAATGTCATGAAGGCCAATAGCAAGGGGAGGCTAACATGGTTAAGCACTATGCATTAATCCTAAGCCTTAGCTTTGATTAGCAACCTATCTTACTAAATGATAATCCCACCATCATCATAATTAAGTCATTAATGTTAGGTTACACCACCCAACAACCTCTTATGACTCACATCCATGTTTCTATAATCATGGACAAGTCCAAGCCTCTCTTGACTGTGAGCACGGCTCTCATGACAGTTTGGTTCTCTGCACAGATTGTACCACTTTACCCACAAGTAGTGATTTCATCCCCTGTTGCCAGGTGGACTAAGAAACCTCACTGATATCCGTGGTTGCAAGCCACATTACACACTTCCTTTGGTGTGCGATCAGGAGATCACTACATGGCCTTTACAAAGGGTCTACCGGCAAGTACAAGCCCACTGAGGTTTCACCGCTGTAGTTCCTGGGAGTAACCCTCCCCTACAGAAGCCCCCTCTTGAGCCTTGCAGTTCCCAGGGCAGTCAAAAATGGACTCCCATTCCCCGCACCATCCAAACACTCATACTATACCGGCAAACTCCTAATTAATTGGCCAAGCTGCCCCATCTCAGTCTTGTGGTGGCACTGTAAAGCCGGGTTAACTGTTCCATGAACCGGTCCTTAGAATCTAAGACAGGCACTAACTCATTCCCGAGTCTCGTGCACGAAGCACCAACCAAACAACCAGCCTGTCTAGATTCATAACCACATGACACACACTTGTGTCTTTCATATAGTCCACAAGAGTAGTATCAACTATGTTTCATTCATTTCTAGAATTCTAAGCATGGCTAAGCACATAAAATGATAACCATTAAGTCCTATCTAGTTCCCTCCATGGTTTTGCAAGGAAAGATAAAACAATGTAACTATGAAAACATCCTACACTGGGTTTCATATTAAAGACATCATGCAAATAATCTAACTATTCATCCTAGAATAGGAGCAAAGTGGTCAAGGAACACTTGCCTTTGAAGGAAGGGTGATTCACTTCAAATTCTTGCTCTTGAAGATTTGGGTGTAGTTCTTGACTTTGTTCTAGCCATTCATATGCACACAAAACAATGCCAAACATGCCATAAGGATCCTATCAATGTATTTACAATCATATATATTTGTATACACACATGCACCTATTGTTTTTGTATTATTTCATGAGGGCTATAATGAAAATAAATTTCAATTGGTTACTTATATTCCTTCTACTTTACTATTGCCACAGCTAAACATTCATTTTCAGTTTGTGGGATGATTTGAATAAATTTTAGAGTTTTATAGATATATATGTTAATTGTTGTAATTAATTAAATCCTAGAAAATCATTTAAATTATTATTATAATGATTTTCAGAACTCATATTTCTAATTTTCTGCATTTCAGAACCTATTTTAGTATTTAGAACAGTTTCCAAAAATTTTCTTTAATATACACTATTTTTATCCATATTTCAATACTTAATTAATACTAAAAAATGCATTTTCAGCCATTTAAATAATTATTATGGACTACAGAAACTTCAAATGCATTAAAAACATAAAAACAGAATAATATTGTGCTGTTTAATAAATTTCTACAATTTTTCTGATATTTATATTGTTTTTGTTTCAATTTTCAGAATTAATTAGTCATTATATGATTAATTTCAGCCTTTGAGATCAATTATTTTTAGTTTCAAATTTAATATTCTGATCAGAACATTTAATCAGGACTTTTAATAATTTTCTAACATTTTTCAGAAACTATTTAGTCCTGATTTGTTTAATTACATAATTAAAACAAACTTTTAAACTGATTTGGTTTGATTTGTAATAATTTCAAACTTTCTGGGGTTCAATTTGAAAATACAGAACTATTTGATGAATTTACAAATTACACAGGGGCTATTTGGTATTTTAAACTGATTTTTACAAATTTCTAATAAGCCTAGGGTTAATTCGGCAAGAATCAGGGGTTATTTCTAGTTTATTTAAATCCCCAGGGACCCCTCTGTGAATTTCCTAACGTTTATAACTATTTTGAATGTGGGCCGTTGGATCCGAGATCAACGGCCCTGATTTAAAATAACCGAACCGGTACGCTGGTTTTAATCTGAGCCGTTGGGTCAGATCCGGCGTACCAGAGGCGGCCACGTCGCCCCCGACCCTTCTCTCCCGCGTCCGGCGGCCGCGCAGTCGCCGGCGAGCGGCGGCGGTGGCCGGGGTTTTCTGTTTTCTTCGAATTCTCTACTAAACTTTGATCTCTCGGTACCAGAAGGAAGAGGGGGAGATGGGGAACTCACCTAGGGGTTCCTCGGGGATCACAGACGGCCGGAGAAGCACGATCGACGGCGGCAGTTTGAAATTCCGGCGATCTTCGTCGGAATCAATTTCCAGGCGCGTTCCTTTAGGGAATTTGATTGGGAATTTGTTCTGGAGATCGGTGGAGTGTGTAGGAGTCTCTAACACCAAGGATCTCCGAGTGTTTTTGAAGAATTGGAAAAAGGGGCGGTTTTTCCGATCGGAGTGAATTGGGCGGTTTCTGTGGGGAAAATGGCCGGGGGTCGGGCTGTATATATAGGTGGGGAGGAGGCGGCGGTTGCTGCGGCGCCGGTTGGCGGAGGGGGCGCGAGATCAGCCACGTGCCGGGGTTTTTCTCCACATGTGATAATAGAACGGTGAAAAGAGAGAGAGAAGAGGAGAGGCGGCGGTTTTGGAGAAGGAGGGGCCGATGGCCGGGCTGGGGTGAAGAAGGGGAAGAGGGTTTATCCATTTTGTTAAAAATTCGGGTATTACAACTCTACCCCGCTTAAGAAAAATCTCGTCCTCGAGATTGGGGTTTACAAAGGGAATAGATTAGGAAATTGTGATTTGAGTTCATCTTCTCTTTCCCATGTGGCTTCTGTTTCGGAATGATGTTTCCATTGAACCTTATGCATGCGAATTATTTTGTTTCTTGTGACTTTTTCCATTGTGTCAAGGATTTTGACGGGGTACTCGGTATATGAAAGATCTTCCTATATGTCCAACTCATCCATTGGCAGATATTCTTCTGGTGATCTCAAACACTTCTTGAGTTGTGAGACGTGGAACACGTCGTGTACATCCGACTATCGAGAGGGTAACTCCAACTGATATGCTACCTCTCCTTTGCGTTCCAGTATCTTGAATGGTCCGATATACCGAGGTGCTAGCTTCCCTCTTACTTTAAATCTCCTTAGTCCAAGCATAGGTGACACTTTGAGATACACATAGTCTCCCACTTCGAAGACTAGTTCTCTTCGCCTTGTGTCTGCATAGCTCTTTTGTCTTGTCTGAGCTATCTTTAGATTATTACGAATTTCTCTTACTTTCTTTTCTGCATCTTTTAATACTTCAGGTCCAAACACCTTATTCTCACCTATCTGATCCCAAAATAGTGGAGTTCTACATCTCCTTCCATATAAAGCCTCAAAGGGGGACATCTTCATACTTGCTTGATAGCTATTATTGTAGGAAAATTCTGCATACGGCAAATTCTTATCCCAACTCCTACTATTCTTGAGTGCACAAGCTCGGAGCATGTCTTCAAGAATCTGGTTGGTTCTTTCTGTTTGCCCATCAGTCTGTGGGTGATATGCAGAACTGAAGTCTAATCGAGTTCCCATAGACTCATGTAGTTTCTGCCAAAATCTTGAAGTGAACTGTGTACCTCTATCTGATACTATCTTTTTGGGTACACCATGTAGGCAGACTATTCTTGACATATACAGTTCTGCTAGTTTGGAACCATTATAATTTTCTTTCACTGGAATAAAGTGAGCAACTTTTGTCAATCTATCCACTATCACCCATATTGAATCATACCCTGTTTGTGTCCTGGGCAAACCCACTATGAAGTCCATCCCAATTTCTTCCCACTTCCACTCAGGTATCTTTAGTGGTTGTAATAGCCCTGCAGGCCTTTGATGTTCTGCTTTGACTAGTTGACACGTGTCACACAATGCCACATATTCTGCAACATCTCTTTTCATTCCATACCACCAATACCTTGTTTTAAGATCATGATACATTTTTGTACTCCTAGGATGGATATAATAATCAGAATCATGAGCCTCTTTTAAGATTAACTTCTTTATTTCCTTGATATCTGGCACACATATTCTTTTACCATGCCATATGTTACCATTTTCATCTTCTCTAAATCCTGGGGCCTTGTTTTCTTTCATCAACTGCTTAATTTCTTTGATCTTTTCATCGTCTTCTTGACCTTTTCGTATATCTTGTTCCAGGGTTGAATCAACCTCCATTGCTATGGCTTCTGTATGATTCACCAAGCATAAATTGAGCTTTGCGAACTCTTCACAAAGTTGGGGTTGTAGATCTCTTATGGTCAACATGTTAACATGTGTCTTTCTGCTCAAGGCATCTGCAACCACATTAACTTTTCCAGGATGGTAATTGATTCCCACATCAAAATCGTTAATGAACTATAACCATCTCCTTTGTCGAAGGTTGAGATCTGGCTGAGTGAAGATATACTTCAAGCTCTTATGGTCGGTATAGATCTCAGTTCTTTTACCCATTAGGTAATGTCTCCATAGTTTCAATGCATGTACAACTGCTGCCAATTCTAGGTCATGGGTACGGTAGTTCTTTTCATGATTCCGAAGTTGTCGGGAAGCATAGGCAATGACATGCCCTTCTTGCATAAGTACACATCCTAACCCTTGCCCTGAAGCATCACAATATACAGAGAATGATTTCTCCATATCGGGCATAACCAAAACTGGTGCAGTTGTTAACTTCTTCTTTAATTCTTGGAAGCTTGATTCACACTCTTGAGACCATATAAAAGCAGCTCCTTTTTCCAACATCTTTGTGAGTGGCTTGGCTATTTTTGAAAATCCTTCAATGAACTTTCGGTAATAGCCTGCCAATCCTAAGAAGCTTCTGATTTCACCAACATTCTCTGGTGTCTTCCACTTTTGCACACCAGATATCTTTTCTGGATCTACTGCAATTCCTCCTTCGGAAATGATATGTCCCAGAAAAGCAACTTTCTTAAGCCAAAATTCACACTTACTGAATTTGGCATAAAGTTGGTTTTCCCTTAGCTTTTGTAATACTATTCTCAGGTGTTCTTCATGTTCTTTCTCATTCTTTGAGTATATGAGGATATCATCAATGAACACTACCACAAACTTGTCCAAGTATTTCATGAACACCTTATTCATAAGGTACATGAAATATGCCGGAGCATTTGTTAGTCCAAAAGGCATAACTGTATATTCATGCAGTCCATACCTAGAAACAAATGTCGTCTTCGGAATATCCGATTCCCTTATCTTTAGTTGATGATATCCGGAACGGAGGTCAATCTTGGAGAATACACATGCACCTCTTAATTGATCAAACAAGTCCTCAATACGAGGTAAAGGGTACTTGTTTTTTATTGTCACTTCATTGAGGGCACGGTAATCTACACATAGCCTCTTGGTTCCATCCTTCTTTGGTACAAATATGACCGGAGCTCCCCATGGTGAGGAACTAGGACGGATATACCCTTTCTCCGATAACTCTCAGATATGATCCTTGAGTTCTGCTAGTTGTTGGGTATCCATCCGGTATGGTCTTTTATATATAGGAGCAGTACTAGGTACTAATTCTATGATGAACTCTACTTCTCGATCCGGTGGCATACCTGGTAACTCCTCGGGAAATACATCCTGAAATTCATTGACCACCTCTATGTCCTCAATAACTACTTCAGTCTTGTTGAGTTGGACATTTCCAGAGGGTACTTGAATAGATGTGAACTCAACCTTAGTTCCATCCATATGGGTTAGTTCCACTGTCCTTGTTGAGCAATGTATAACCCCTTTGTACTTGGTTAACCAGTCCATCCCCAGGATGATATCTATCCCTTGTGATTCTATCAAATGAGATTTGCAAGGAATTCTACTCCATTAACTTCTAGCTTTATCTTGGGACATATTTGCTTTGTCTTTATTTCTCCTCCAGGAGAATTTACTAGTAACACTTGATTCATAGATGTAATTGGTAAATTGTGCTTGGTTAAGAATTCCTTGGCTATGAATGAGTGTGTTGCACCAGAGTCAAACAGAATTGTAGCAGGATAAGTGTTTGCGGAGAACATACCAATCACCACATCTGGTGCCTCCTGTGCTTCCTCCATGGTCACATGGTTCACCTTGCCACGCACAAGATTCTATGGTGGGGGTGGCTTCTTGTTAGGGCATCGGTTGGCATAATGTCCCGTTTCTCCGCAGTTGAAGCATTGCCCCGTGACCTTGTTCATGGGTGCTTTGTTGCCTGATTGTGCATTTTGAGGATTTGGCCCTGCAGGACGAGGTTGAAAGGCAGGACGTTGTTGTTGTACTTGTGGTCTCTGCTGTTGTGGTTGGAAAGTTGGGTTCCTAGCAGCAGGGTTGTAGTTCCTTTGAAACTGATTGGGAGCTATAGGTCGATTCATTGCTCTCGTCGGCGGTGATGAGAAACGGGGCCGACTGTTGCTGCTAGAAGCCTGTCCTTGCCAATTCATTTTCCTCTTTCGCTCTTCAACTAATTTCTGTCTTTTCCTCTCCACTATGAAAGCCTTGTTGATGAGCTTTTGGAAACTTTCATAGTCACTTGAAGACATAGCATACTGTACCTCTGAGTTCAATCCCTCAATGAAACAATCTTGTTTCTTTTCGTCCGTGTCTATGTCTCCCGGAGCATAGCGAGATAACTGTGTGAACTTGGTAAGGTATTCTCGCACGGACATACCACCTTGCTTCAGGTTGAGGAATTCCTTCCGCTTGTTCTTGATCTCTCCTGTTGTAACATAGTGATTGCGGAAGGCAAGTTTGAACTCATTCCATGAGATACTTTCTGGATCCTCATGGGCTTCTTTGTATGCTGTCCACCAGTCCGCTGCAGATCCATATAGTTGGTGAGAAGCAAAGAGGACTCTCTCACGTCCTGGGCACTGTATGATCTGCAACTTGTTCTCAACATTATTGAGCCAATCATCAGCTTCCAATGGCTCTATAGCGTTGTCGAACCTTGGTGGTTGAGTGCTTAGAAACTCATTCAGTTTGGGTTGACGCGGTGCATTCTGAATTTGTGGTTGCATGTTGGCCACCACTTGTGTTAAGTTCTGAAGGAGTTGGTTTTGCATGTTCATCATTTGTTGTATAACTTCTCCATCTGCTCTACGTGCAACTCGTGGCTGCCACCCAGGCAAAGGGAATTCTGCAGCCTCATTGTTGTTGTTCCCTTCATTGCGTCTCCTTCTTCCTGCCATCTATTGTAAAAGACTATGTTTAAAATTAATATATAGATGTTCTCTTAGGTGTATTACGTTATATACTTACTTCATCCATTCTATACCAGAGTTACTAAAGTTTCTACTTCATTTATTAGATGATCATGATTGAAACAAACTAAGCACTTATATTCCTTAATAGATAGCTACATACACTAACGAGGTTGTGAACATAAGCCTACGGCTTTCACAACTCAAGTTCATACACTAACATACATGATATCATCATTCTAACAAGTTCACTAATCAAGCATTACACATTAGTCAACACACTACCATACATACGTGCTACACGAGTTACTACATGAACAAGGACACCTATCCTAGTTGTCCCCTGGGTTCTATGCATCCTCCTGTGGGTTCCCGCCATCACCATCAGGGTTGCTAGCCTCTGACTCAGCTGTGGAGGCCTCACGTGCTGGAGGAATATGAGGGCGTTTGGCTGCCCTACGGTCTGGAGAGTCCGGAGTCCAAGTGTCTCCATCCGAAGCATAGAGATCACTCACTTCTCCATCCCTCATCCTCATCAGTCCATGCATAATGGCCTCCGTCTTCTTCAGAAGGTCCCGGACGTCTTGGAGTTCCTGTTGGTAGTTCTGCAGCCTCGTACTGACGTCCACCCCTACCTGAAGACTCATGTCCATCTGCACCACATCACAACCTTCATGGAGAGGCTCATAGTTGAATACCGCGCTTCCACTTTGTCGCCGGGGGGTGTACATGTATTGGGTCCCCTCAAGGCGGCCACGGTTGGTGTAGCTCTGGCAAGTGATTGCCTCCCAAGTGGCGTCCTTCTCAGCCTCTGCCATGGTGGACCTCCATGCTGGCGAGTTGTGTATCTTGAGCAGCTTGTTCTCATAGTAGATCCTCGCCTGCGACTTCCACTCGTCTCGCTCTGCGCGAGAGACTCGAGTGGTGTCGTACTGCACCTCTAGCTTGCCGGTATAACCAGCACAGCGTAGGAGGTGTCGGAGGCGATCCACCATGCCTCTAGTGGACTCCCCGTGGGTCTGGTAGGTAGTGGGGTTATCCACCTCCTCAGTAGTACGCTCAGCCAGCTGGTGTCGAGGAACTCGTCCTCCGGTGGACTTACGGGCTGTGAGATGTGTGTGTGCCATCTGTTTCAAGAAAAATTTAAAATGTGTTAGAAAATAAACCATAATATAATTTTGAGTATAGAAGAGGTTAGACAACATATATATAATTTAAATAATCCTCCTTTTAACAAAATATTTAGTAAAACTAGTTTTTAATAAAATAGTGATGTCTATCTCGTCCATTTCTAACTAGGTTTGCGTCCTACGGGCAATCTTGGCTCTGATACCACTTTGTCACACCCGGTTTTCCATAAGGAACACCGAGCGTATACTCACATGTATGCGAGGATCAGTTGACTCATACATGTGCCGACAAAAGTGTAATATCATTATATTACAAGCCAAGTTTAACGTACATCATAATATTACATCATTGTTCATATTATATCAACTATTAGTACCAACACATTAAACACAACAGCGGAAGACTACATCATGGGTGCTCCATCTCCACAGGCGTTGCCCGGGGGTTTCGCCAACCTAGAATAACTCCTCGGGATCGAAGTATTCCTCGTCAAAGTCTACATCTTCATTTGCACCTGAGCCAACATATGATATCCAACAAAAGCAAGTTTGAGTACCGAAGGTACTCAGCAAGTGTAGGAAAGAATGTTATGAAGGCCAATAGCAAGGGGAGGCTAACATGGTTAAGCACTATGCATTAATCCTAAGCCTTAGCTTTGATTAGCAACCTATCTTACTAAATGATAATCCCACCATCATCATAATTAAGTCATTAATGTTAGGTTACACCACCCAACAACCTCTTATGACTCACATCCATGTTTCTATAATCATGGACAAGTCCAAGCCTCTCTTGACCGTGAGCACGGCTGTCATGACAGTTTGGTTCTCTGCAGAGATTGTACCACTTTACCCACAAGTAGTGATTTCATCCCCTGTTGCCAGGTGGACTAAGAAACCTCACTGATATCCGTGGTTGCAAGCCACATTACACACTTCCTTTGGTGTGCGATCAGGAGATCACTACATGGCCTTTACAAAGGGTCTACCGGCAAGTACAAGCCCACTGAGGTTTCACCGCTGTAGTTCCTGGGAGTAACCCTCCCCTACAGAAGCCCCCTCTTGAGCCTTGCAGTTCCCAGGGCAGTCAAAAATAGACTCCCATTCCCCGCACCATCCAAACACTCATACTATACCGGCAAACTCCTAATTAATTGGCCAAGCTGCCCCATCTCAGTCTTGTGGTGGCACTGTAAAGCCGGGTTAACTGTTCCATGAACCGGTCCTTAGAATCTAAGACAGGCACTAACTCATTCCCGAGTCTCGTGCACGAAGCACCAACCAAACAACCAGCCTGTCTAGATTCATAACCACATGACACACACTTGTGTCTTTCATATAGTCCACAAGAGTAGTATCAACTATGTTTCATTCATTTCTAGAATTCTAAGCATGGCTAAGCACATAAAATGATAACCATTAAGTCCTATCTAGTTCCCTCAATGGTTTTGCAAGGAAAGATAAAACAATGTAACTATAAAAACATCCTACACTGGGTTTCATATTAAAGACATCATGCAAATAATCTAACTATTCATCCTAGAATAGGAGCAAAGTGGTCAAGGAACACTTGCCTTTGAAGGAAGGGTGATTCACTTCAAATTCTTGCTCTTGAAGATTTGGGTGTAGTTCTTGACTTGGTTCTAGCAATTCATATGCACACAAAACAATGCCAAACATGCCATAAGGATCCTATCAATGTATTTACAATCATATATATTTGTATACACACATGCACCTATTGTTTTTGTATTATTTCATGAGGGTTATAATGAAAATAAATTTCAATTGGTTACTTATATTCCTTCTACTTTACTATTGCCACAGCTAAACATTCATTTTCAGTTTGTGGGATGATTTGAATAAATTTTAGAGTTTTATAGATATATATGTTAATTGTTGTAATTAATTAAATCCTAGAAAATCATTTAAATTATTATTATAATGATTTTCAGAACTCATATTTCTAATTTTCTGCATTTCAGAACCTATTTTAGTATTTAGAACAGTTTCCAAAAATTTTCTTTAATATACACTATTTTTATCCATATTTCAATACTTATTTAATACTAAAAAATGCATTTTCAGCCATTTAAATAATTATTCTGGACTACAGAAACTTCAAATGCATTAAAAACATAAAAACAGAATAATATTGTGCTGTTTAATAAATTTCTACAATTTTTCTGATATTTATATTGTTTTTGTTTCAATTTTCAGAATTAATTAGTCATTATATGATTAATTTCAGCCTTTGAGATTAATTATTTTTAGTTTCAAATTTAATATTCTGATCAGAACATTTAATCAGGACTTTTAATAATTTTATAACATTTTTCAGAAACTATTAAGTCCTAATTTGTTTAATTACATAATTAAAACAAACTTTTAAACTGATTTGGTTTGATTTGTAATAATTTCAAACTTTCTTGGGTTCAATTTGAAAATACAGAACTATTTGATGAATTTACAAATTACACAGGGGCTATTTGGTATTTTAAACTGATTTTTACAAATTTCTAATAAGCCTAGGGTTAATTCTGCAAGAATCAGGGGTTATTTCTATTTTATTTAAATCTCCATGGACCCCTCTGTGAATTTCCTAACGTTTATAACTATTTTGAATGTGGGCCGTTGGATCCGAGATCAACGGCCCAGATTTAAAATAACCGGACCGGTACGCTGGTTTTAATCTGAGCCGTTGGTTCAGATCCGGCGTACCAGAGGCGGCCACATCGCCCCCGACCGTTCTCTCCCGCGTCCGGCGGCCGCGCAGTCGCCGGCGAGCGGCGGCGGTGTCCGGGGTTTTCTGTTTTCTTCGAATTCTCTACTAAACTTTGATCTCTCGGTACCAGAAGGAAGAGGGGGAGATGGGGAACTCACCTAGGGGTTCCTCGGGGATCAGAGACGGCCGGAGAAGCACGATCGACGGCGGCAGTTTGAAATTCCGGCGATCTTCGTCGGAATCGATTTCCAGGCGCGTTCCTTTAGGGAATTTGATCGGGAATTTGTTCTGGAGATCGGTGGAGTGTGTAGGAGTCTCTAACACCAAGGATCTCCGAGTGTTTTTGCAGAATTGGAAAAAGGGGCGGTTTTTCCGATCGGAGTGAATTGTGCGGTTTCTGTGGGGAAAATGGCCGGGGTTCGGGCTGTATATATAAGGTCGGGAGGAGGCGGCGGTTGCTGCGGCGCCGGTTGGCGGAGGGGGCACGAGATCAGCCACGTGCCGGGGTTTTTCTCCACATGTGATAATAGAACGGAGAAAAGAGAGAGAGAAGAGGAGAGGCGGCGGTTTTGGAGAAGGAGGGGCCGATGGCCGGGCTGGGGTGGTGAAGGGGAAGAGGGTTTATCCATTTTGTTAAAAACTCGGGTATTACATTAGCCCTTTTTCCAAATGGATCAAAAATTTCCTCAAAAGAATTGAAACTTGCATGAAACTTTGCATGAGCACTCCTAAGAATGTTTAGGGCCTAATGGTGAGCTCAGCCTCTCATGTTTATATGTGTGAGATCCTACTTTTGGATTTGTGAGTTCTTCCTCTAATCAACCTCTTGATGATGGTTACTTGCTCTTCACATGTGTTCATGAGCAATCCACAAAATGAGCTGGTTTGTGGTGATGTGACGAACACTCTAGCAAGTAAAACCTTGGGCTTTTACAGATCTCCCCAGTTCCATGCTTTTTCAACATCATCATTTTCTCATCATATTTAATCTCTACGAGTACAGTAGTTAAACAAGTTTATTTGAGTTTTCCCAAAATCCCGTAAGCTTTGCGGTGCAAAAGAGAAAATGACACATACCCGACTCAACAAGTTCCCGGCGACAAGGGTGGCTAACTGTCACACCCGGTTTTTCCGAAGAACAACCAAGTGAATATCACATGTATGCCAGGATCATTTTCTCATACATGTGATGACAAATAGTGAAGCATCATTTATTACAAGCCAGGTGTCGAATATAAGTAAGTCTTACATAGTAAATGTCTCGATGGACAATAATAAGTTCATCACAAGTAAATAAACTAGCAGCGGAATATTATTCTTTGGGGCTCCATCACAGGTGTTGCCCGGGGGTCTTCATGAACCTAGAAACCTTCCTCGGGTCCAAAATCTTGGTCATTATACACCATCTCATTATCTTGACCTGAGCAGCAATATAAACCAACAAATATGCAAGGTTGAGTACCAATGGTACTCAACAAGTGTGGGAAAATTATATCATGCATGGCTAGAACAAGGAGAGGTTGAACTCATGGTTAAAGCACTACGCAATTAATACCTATCACCTTAGCTTATTAAGCACCTACATTACTACACAGGTGAAATGATCCCAATCTCCCATCCCAATCATCATAACCAAATAATCATAACATCATTTCCAATGTTAAGCTTCCCGCTTAACCTCCAAAACCGTCAATCCTCTAATCATGAATAAGTCGAGGCCGCTCTTAACCGTGAGCACGGCTGTCAAGACAGTTTTGACTCTGCAGAGTTTGTACCACTGTACCCACAAGTAGTGATTTCATCCCCCGTTGCCGGGTGGACTAAAAGAACCTCCATTATGCCAGTGGCTACGTTCCACATTCACACTTCCCAGGTGTGCGGCCAAGAGATCACTACAAAGCCTTTACAAAGGGATTCCCGACGAGCGTGGGCCCACTGAGGTTTCACCCCTAACAGCATACAAGAGGCTCCAACCCCGCTGCAGTGGCCCCCTCTTGAGCCTTGCGGTTCATATGGTAGTCCAGCTGACACCTACTCCCCGCACCATCCAACACACCCATACTACGCCGGGGATACACCTAATTAATTGGCTAAGCTGCCCCATCTCAGCATGTGGTTTGTAAGGGCCTCAGTTTTTGACACTCATTTGCAGTGTTCATCACCACACCACACACCTCATTTGAGGAAAAATGATGAACACAAATAAAGAGCAAGTAACAATTATCAACATGCTCATTAGGGAACAAACTCACACATTGCAAAAGTGGTACTTCCCACATGTGATATAGATGGGCTGGACATATGAAAACTCCTACACTTTGCTAAGGATGTCCATGCCAAGTTTCACCCAAATTCAAAACATTTTTGAGGTCATCTTGGGTGTAGATAGGAAAGGGGCAGTTTGAAAACATATTCAAATTCAAACTGTTTTCACCCACTGAATTTAAAAGTGGAAGGCATATTCTTGCTCAGCACATTTTTGTGAGCTCACACACCAATTTTCACTCCATTTGGAGTTGATCTTGACATGAGCTAAGGGGGAGAAATTCAAACTTTATTTGAATTTCAAACTGCACTTGTGCTGAAATTCATTCAAACCAAACCTCATTTGAACTTTGATCAATTCAAATGGCTCTTGGGTGAATAATTTGAGTTGCCAAGGGTAGAATAGGGTTCACTGTTTACCACAGCTGTTAGGAATAAATTTCAGAGGTTAAAAGAGGAGTGGGACCCACATGTCAGCCTCAGCCTCAAAGCAAACCGACTGAACCACAGTTCAGTCGGTTCCCGGCTGTTGTGCGCGCGCGCCACCGAAGGGGGCAGCCGGCGCCAGCTCCTGCTGCGTGCCCCAAGCCGGAGACCGGCCGACCGAGCTATTTATTCCCTCCCCGGCGTGCCTCAGTCACCATTTCCCCGAGCTACCGACGTGCGCGACTGCTTTTCCCACTGCCATCGCCGCCGCTCGAGTTCCTGCTTGATCAAGCCGATCGCAGCTCCCTCTTTCCATTCCAAGGTCCCAGCAAGGTACTAGCAACCATCCTCCATCCTTTCCATTGATAGAAATCGATTGAAACCGAGTGATATCGGCTGTGCCGAAAGATCAAACTTGGAACTGGAAACCGCCGCACCTCGGGCTCTCGTGGACAGCCCAACCTGGGCGTTGTCACGCCCGAGCCAAGGCACCCTTGGACGCGCAAGTGACCGATGCTGCTCACCCCCGAGCCACAGCTCGAGTGGTTGCTCATCGGCGGCGAATTTCCACTTTTCCCCTTTCTGTGTGCAGAACGACCCTCGGGTACGATTCTGTTTAATTCGTGCTCTAGAAAGGATTAGAGGGCCTCAGGCCACTCCCACACGAACTAGACACGGTGACGCACAAGTTGCCTTCACAACTCTGGGCCGGAGGACTTCTGTGCCCGGCGTAATTCAAGGTCTACTGATGGCGGAACGCACGGGGGGTATCGGGCGCACGGTGAGGACCTATTTCGGGCCTTCCCCGAGCTGCCTCGAGCTCATGTCGACCTTCTCTGAGGTCCACTGATGCTCCCCGACCGATTTCCCAAGTAGCTGAGGTACTAGGAGCGTCAGCCGTCATGGCCGAAGTCGTTCCGATATGGCGGCTCGTCGCCGACCATGCTCCGGCCGTTGTCATGAGCAGCTGACCCTCGGATCATGTTCCCCAAGTAAAAGTAGGCAGGGGCGGCCAGAATCAAGAAGTTTGAAGCTGTACAGCAGCCGGCGGCGAGCTCTCCGGCGAGGTCCCTCGGCGGCGGAGCGCGGGTGTCGCGAGGTTGAAGAAGGGGGTGGACCCCAGCTGTCAGCGGCCGATATTTTGAATCGGGATCCGGCTGTGGCCGGGATCGGGTGTGCTGGCGCGCAAAAGCCTTGTGGGCCGCGGTGTGCTGTCGCTTCGGCGTGCGACGCGTGTCTCCTGGGCCCACGCGCGAGTTTAAACTTTTCCCCGATTTTCAGATTTCCTTCAAACTTCAAATCCTTATAACTTTGGCTAGAAAGCTCCAAATTGAGTGAACCAAATTTTGCTGGATTCAGCTCTTTGAGTACTTTCCAGAAAATCAAGTGTCACTTCATGAGATTCCTTAATTCTCCAGAATTAATTCCTTAAAGTTTAAACTGTTAGGAATTTTAACTGGAGAATCCTTTGGCGGAAAATCCTGAAATTTTGCTGAGATGTTCACCAAAATATCATTGAGCTACCATAAAAATTTCAGATCCATTTGAGCTCATTTAGTCCACCTAATGGTGTGATTAGTAAAACTGTTCCAGAGAAAATAGAAAATGTTCAGAAACATTTTCAGAATTTTCTCTGAAATTGTTTAGCTCATATCTTTAGTTAGAGACTTCCAAATTAAGTGAGACCAATTCCATTAGAACCCTCTGAAAATCTAGTTTTCAGAAAGTCATAGTTTGTTTCATGAAAATACCTAGAACACCCTAAAAGCCTTTAATTAAGGTCAAGGACATAATTATTTGTGGAGGGCTCAAATGAGCTTTGCTGCAACTAAAACTTGACCAAGTCTCTGTTTAGGTTGTAACCAAGCCACAGTAAAAGTTTCACAGTCATTAGGTCTATCTAGTAAAGGTTATAGACTTCACAACTTCAAAGTTAATACAAAAGCATTTAATTAATACATACATTGTTCTTATCATGTAGTCGCTAAGGTCGAGGAGGAACCCGAAGTCCTAGACTTCGTTACTCCGGAGGAACAGCTAGCCTACGACCAAGAGCAGCAAGGCAAGCCCCGGTTTGCATTAACCATTTTATAAATTTTTATTGTTTTGAGCACATACTTGTTTTCTTTATGTTGTGCATCAGAGTCTTGTTTGGAAACCCCACTGCATAGCCAAGAAAACCATGGGTTGGGGTTTAGGATTGCAAACCCCGTTAGCCACTGCATTGCTAGGATAGAGTAGGATTCGGTACAAGTCGAGTAGTTGGAACTACTCGCGAGAATAGGCTAGAGGCACATTGCTCGGGTAGAGATAGCACATGAAACACATGGCAAGAAAATGAGACCGAGCGGAGAGTAAGGGCAGCAGGACTTTGGGGCCTGTGTGCTGTAGCTCCGCTTGTGTCGATTGAGGACCGAGCCGTGTGCGGGCCTGTTGAACAAGCTAGAACAGTACCGAAGACCTACCGGCTATATGGGAACCGGGAAACTGATGTAACTCGGGTAGCTGGGTATTGAGGCATTGCCCGTCGTTCAGAGGGTAGGTTGAGAGCTCGAGGTGTAAATCAGCTGGCGGCACAGAGATGCGCGTGCAGGGACCTCTTGCTCGGGACGATGGGACCGGTTCAATATTTGGCTAACGGGTGAAAGGTAGTCGCGTACGGCGTCCGTGATGGTTGTTGTAGGCAACATCGAGTACGGGCGTACGTGACGGGTTGTTCGGGTAATCCCTGCAGGTGTAAATCGATTATAATCGCCGTCCCTCGCGGTCAGTGAGTACCACTTGTTCACTGTACCGTGACGTAGAAAGAACAGGCTAGTTACATGTTAAAATGTTGCTGATTGAAAGCTGGACATTGATTGTTAATGATATGTTGTAGCTTAGTGCTAACTAAAGTTCTTGTCAACTTTGGGCAAAGTACATGAGAGAAATGCGTTTCTTGTTTGATTGCGGCTCTCTCATGTGCCTTCGCGTAAGGTTCTCCACAACCTGCTGCTAAAACTTGAAAGTAAGGTTCTACTAATTAGGCGAGTCCTTGCAAATGATTTTACCTCATGTAACCCATTACCCTCATGTAGAAGTTCCATGTTTAGGTGAGACGGGTCAGACTTGCTGAGCCTTCGTGCTCACTGCTTGTGTTTGAAGCTTTTGCAGGGTTCTATGAGGAAGGGACTCCCGAAGAGGAGACGGAACCCCAGGAGGGGAACCCCGTCGAGTGGGAGTCGTGCACGCCGCAGAGTTAGTGTGCGTGTGTGCTAGCAAGGACACGTTCGAGGGCTGAACGTGCACTTGATGCTTAGTCTACGCCCGCGAGTGTGGACTAAACTTATTTTGATGTAAACATGTTAATAAACTTGTTTATGTAATAAAGCTTCCGCTTCCGCTTTGTACCTTTGACGTGTGTTATACGGTGCTGTGCAACGCAGTACCCCTCAGCGTGATCCTGGCTCGACAGGACCAGTGGGGTCGTGTCAGCGTGGTATCAGAGCTCGCTTGAGGTTTAACACAGTACAAAGGTCTTCTTTTTCAAAAATCCAGTGAGGAACGAGTTAGTAGCCCGTATAAGGATGTTATTAGCATATAGAAAGTGGCATATTAACCTATTTGTTATGTCGGAAAATCGTGCATCTCGGGACGTTCATGTCTTGGGGGGTGCACGTAAGCGCTGTCCACCAGTGCGCACAAGCTGAAGGGTGGAGCCCCACGGGTGGCAGGTAACCCGACCCGCTTTGATATCCTCTACGACTCTTCATGTCGTTTGGGGTATTCGAGCAACGTCTGTCCCTGGCGTGCGTGGTGCAACATGGGAGACCCCGTCACGTGGTCTGAAACGTGAACACGTAACTCAAGGCGTGTTTGGCTTGAGAACATCCGGGCGAGTGATGACGGCCGGGTGTACAAACTGTATGGATTCCGGGCTCGGTGTGCAGCCGAGTCTGATGATTGGTTGAATTTCTGCAGGTAGCCTTACCACGAAACGGTAGACGTGTAGCATCCGTGTGCGAGTGACGAGTAGTGCCACTGAACTAACGAAGCCGGCTAAATCCGGTATAGGTTTTTCCTTTGTGAGGACGTAGTACCGACATGATCTGGTGACGCCTCGACGTCACACCCAACTAAATGAACAACTTCATTTAAAAACTTGAAGGTTTGATCCAAAGTAGTAAAACTTGATGTAACTCCTTCCCTTGAACAGGATATTCAAAGTTAATAAGTTTTCAACTTATAGGATGTTAAGGACAGAGCACTCTGTTTTCAGCTAAATCAAGGCTGAAGTTAATCAGAGGTTAGAGGTTGAGTTCTTTCGAGGTTGGGATCGTATGATACATTTCTGGAAAGCTTTGGAGGAGCTTTACAACTTTTCTGTTGAGTTCCAGAGGTGTTTCATCCCTTAACCACTCGAAAAATGCAGTAGAGTTGAAACTGTCCAGAAAACAGGACGGAGCAAAGACTCTCTGTAGACTCTCTGTAAATTAAGCATAACTTCCTGCATAAAAATCCAAAAATAGAAAATGAGGTAGTTCTGGAAAGCTTATGAGATGGGTTACAACTTTGTAACAGAAAGTTTTGTCAGATTAGGAACAGAATTAACTGGAATTCTTGGATCAAATCAGTACCTAAGGCAGGGAGGTGCTGTCCAATTGTTTCCAGAAATTCTGTTAACTTTGACATCTCATAACTTTTGAACCAGAGCAGATCTTAGGCCAACCAAATACTTTCTGGAAAGCTATTGAAGTTAACTTTAACTTTGATGTTGAGCTCCAGGACTGGTTTTGCTTTTAACCTGGCCTAAATCAGATTGTTATGGAAACTGGTCAGGGCTGTCATGGGAACAGCAGATCAGCAGTCAAATTTGTTTAAAAATTTGAACTATGTTTCCAAGTGTTAAGGGTTCAATGACATATCTTATGTTATAACTCAATGGTTTACTGTTTAAATAAATATTTGACATTTCTCAAATATATTTTTACAGATGGCAGCAGATAAACGGTTGGAGAACGGGTGGGTAGTTTCCCACTGCTCTGACCGTAGCGGCTACCCGGGAGCATTGTGGCTAATGCTCCAATATTTCGGGTACAACCAGATGCCGCAATACTTCGCCAAGGAAGAAGGCGAAGAGGGGAACAAGACGTGGACGATCCATGTCGAGGTTCCTGCAGGGCCTACGCCACCCGGTTGGGTGCCATTCACCGTCACGGTGAGAGGAAGACAACCGGAAGGGATGTGGCAAGTGGCAGCCCGTGACACTATGTCACGTTTCTGCCAACTACACGTACAGGCTATGGAGGGAACTCCATACGCACTCGTTCCGGTGGAGGGACGAGCTCAGCATGTGTGGGAAGAGAGGTACCTGGAGGCAACAGACCCGAATTGCCCAAGGTACAACCCCGCGGAGGCCAACCTCAGCCTCCAAATGAGGGCGGGAAACGCTGTGATGGACAGCCAAGCTGTTCATACGGAGCATCTCGCCACCAAGCTCAAGGAGAGCACAAGCCGTGGAGATCATTTTGAGAGTGCTCACAGTGCACTCCGTAATGTGCTCCTTCCGACGATCAAGCGACTGAATGAACAACACAATCAGTTGCGTCGTCTGAAGAAGGCAAAGAAGAAGAGCCGTGTTGACATTGCGGCGTTGCAAGAGCTGGTGCAGACCCTAACCCAGCAGAATGAGGACCTTGCTCAAGAGCGGGACGACGCTATTGAGGAAGGACAAGGCTGGGAAGAGGACTACAACCAGGCTATGGACGAGGTGCATGCATTGCAGGACCTCGTGCCCCCGGTATTGGGCATACCGGTAGTCTTGGGTCTTCCAGCCATGGGAGAACCTGGAATGGGAGAAGAGGTGGTAGACCCCGAGCCACCAGCAGAGGTACCGGAGGAGGACGACCCACAGGAGGTCGAGTTCTACTCCGAGTAGGGGGTTACGGTTGCCAAGTAGGGCAGCTAGGGTAGCGTAACCCAACTTTTGTAATCGGTGACATGTCGTGTAGACAGTAGCGTATGTATAGGTAGTGACGACATGAGCACGACTTCTCGGAGATCCGAGAATAATGTATCTTGTATAAAGTTTATGCTTTATCAATATATGTGAATGTTGTGCAAGTTAATCATGCGTCGCTTCAATACTTACTCCTGTTTATGGAATTTTGAGTAAGACATGTGCTAATTGCTGCTGTGTTGAATTTCAGAATGACGCGTACTCGTGCCAACCCCGATGTTGGAGGTACTAGCCAAGGGGGAGAGACCTCCCAACCACCTCCCGAGGACTCCTCGGGACAGCAGCAGCAACAACAACAGCAAACACCGCCACCGCCACTGCCAACGGTTACATTGGCCGACATTGTCGCGGCAATGGCGGGTTCACATCAGCAGCATACAGAGCTGCTGCAAACATTAATTGCGAATACGTCTCGCCCGGAGAGACGTCAAGATCGCGAGGAGCGCCAACAGAGCTCCTACTCCGACTTCCTGGCGACTCATCCCCCTGTATTCTCAAGGGCGGATGAACCACTTGACGCGGACAACTGGCTCCGCGCCGTAGAGATGAAGTTCGGGCTGCTCCAAATCAGCGAGCAGCGCAAGACTCAGTTCGCGGTCCAGCAGCTCCAAGGATCCGCGAGCGCGTGGTGGGCCAACTTTTGTGCTTCACAACCCACCGACCGAGTGATGACCTGGGCGGAGTTTCGGACGGCCTTCCGGGCCTATCATATACCGCCCGGTTTGATGAAGAGGAAGACGCAGGAGTTCCTACACCTGCAACAAGGGAGCCGGAACGCGCTGGAGTACTCCAGGGCGTTCAACGATCTCGCACTCTACGCGTCGTATCACGCAGATACGGACGAGAAGCGGCGGGACCACTTTTACCAGGGGCTTAACCCGCTCCTGAAGGACAAGCTGGCGATGTTCAATCGCGGCAGCCTCAACGACATAATTGATGCTGCGATTGTTCAGGAAGACTCCGGCAAGGAGTTGGCGGCGGCAGAGCGAAAGCGAAGCGCGCCACAGAGCAGCGGAGAAGGAGGCGGTCCTTCTCAGAAGTTTCGGATGGTGAATCGCCCACCATCAGGTCCGCGCTGGCAGCCACCACAGCGGTCGATGCCGTTCCGCGGTCGGCCGTATTCTTCACCGGCATTCCGGCCGGCACTGCCAGCACCACCGCAACAACAGCAGCAGCAGCGGGCGATGCCGCGTGCGTTTGCACCTCCGCAACGCATGCCGGGCTTTCGTCCACCAAGTACTCCACCAGCAGCGGCCACATGTTACAAGTGTGGTCGTCCAGGACACTTCGCGAGCAGTGGCCCGGAGAGGCAAGGCGGCGGAGTGGTACCACAGTTTCCGGGGAGGAATCAACCCCGGAACCCTACTAATGCGCGGCGGGCAAACCCTAGGCCCGGTACTGTCCACCAGCTTGCCATTGAGGACGTGCCGGAGGGCGAGCCAATCCTTGCGGGTATGTTCCAACTCCACCAGCATCCCGCTATAGTACTATTTGATTCAGGCGCCACGCATAATTTTATTAGCCAAGCTTTCATTGCTAAACACAGCTTGCCAATACTACCCACCGATAGTCCATATTTAATTTGTTCACCGGGTGGGAAGATTTCAGCAAGCGTAATGGTCTCCAAAGCACCATTATGCTTAGCGGGTAGAGTGTACCCCACGTCTCTCATTATCTTAGAGGGACAGAAGGTCGATGTCATCCTAGGGATGTCGTGGTTAACCCGCCACGGCGCTGTTTTAGACACCGTCCTTCGAGTCGTGCACTTAAACTCAGAAGTGCACGGTTCTCACTCATTATTTCTGGACAGTCCAGAAATAAAACTTCCAAGTGTCTATCAAGCCACAACCATCAGATTGGAAGACATTCCAGTGGTCCGAGAATTCCCTGATGTATTCCCGGATGATTTGCCGGGGATGCCACCCGATAGAGAGGTGGAGTTCAAGATTGAACTTGCACCGGGAACCATGCCAATATCCCGAAGGCCGTACAAGATGGCGTCCAAGGAGTTGGCTGAACTGAAGACTCAGCTCACGGACCTTCTGGAGAAGGGTTTTATTAGGCCGAGCTCCTCGCCATGGGGCTGTTCGGCATTATTTGTCAAAAAGAAGGATGAAACGTTGCGGCTTTGCGTGGACTACCGTCCATTAAATGCCGTAACCATCAAGAACAAGTACCCGTTGCCACGGATCGACATGTTGTTTGATCAGTTGGTCGAAGCAAAGGTCTTTTCCAAGATGGATTTAAGATCCGGGTACCATCAGATTAAGATCAGGGCTGAGGACATTCCAAAGACAGCTTTTTCAACAAGGTACGGACTTTATGAGTACCTGGTCATGTCCTTTGGCCTCACCAATGCTCCAGCTCACTTCATGTATTTAATGAACTCGGTGTTCATGCCGGAGCTGGACAAGTTTGTCGTGGTCTTCATCGACGACATCCTGGTATACTCCAAGTCGGAGGAAGATCACAAGAAACATCTGCGTATAGTCTTGCAA
This sequence comes from Neostapfia colusana, assembly GCA_030760725.1. Taxonomy (NCBI): domain Eukaryota; kingdom Viridiplantae; phylum Streptophyta; class Magnoliopsida; order Poales; family Poaceae; genus Neostapfia; species Neostapfia colusana. The sequence continues at coordinate 91,362,576 of JASWHV010000007.1, read as the reverse complement.
CGGCTGCGGGATCACAAGTTATACGCAAAGTTCAGCAAATGCGAGTTTTGGATATCGCAAGTGCCTTTCCTCGGGCATATCATCTCAGCGGAGGGTATCGCTGTGGACCCGAGCAAGATCACGCAAGTGCTGAATTGGAAATCCCCGAGAACTGTTCATGAGGTACGGAGTTTCCTCGGACTCGCGGGATATTACCGGAGGTTCATTCCGAACTTCTCGAAGATTGCCAAGCCAATGACAGAGCTGCTGAAGAAGGCTACCAAATATGTTTGGAGTCCAGCATGTGAAGCAGCATTCAAGGCTTTAGTCAAGCACCTGACATCAGCACCGGTTTTGGCGCAGCCAGACACAACAAAACCGTTCGATGTGTACTGCGATGCATCCGGCATTGGGCTCGGATGTGTGCTGATGCAAGACCGAAGAGTGGTTGCGTATGGATCACGACAGCTTAGGAACCATGAGCAAAATTATCCAACTCACGATTTGGAGCTCGCTGCCGTGGTACTTGCACTGAAAATGTGGAGGCACTACCTACTCGGTAACCTCGTACATTTATATACCGACCACAAAAGCCTCAAGTACATTTTCACTCAGAAGGAGCTGAACATGAGGCAACGAAGATGGTTGGAACTGATAAAGGATTACGAGATAGAGATCCATTATCATCCGGGCAAGGCAAACGTTGTGGCAGACGCGCTAAGCCGCAAGTCACACGTCAATAATCTGACCATCACACCGTTGGAAGAGAGCGAACCACCACTACATGTGATTCCACATGGAGCTCTCTACAACCTAGCTTTGATCCCCACCATCCGTGAAGAGATAGCGGCAGCCCAGAAGAATGACAAGGGCATGTCACATTTGCGGAGACGTGTAGACAGTGGGGAGTTGAAATGTTTCCGGAAGGACGGAGACGGCGTCCTATGGTTCAAGGACCGGATCGTCGTACCCCGAAACCCGGAGTTACGGAAGAAAATCTTTGATGAGGCTCACTTATCAAAGTTTTCTATTCACCCCGGCAGCAACAAGATGTATCAAGAACTCAGAAGCAAGTTTTGGTGGACACGGATGAAGCGAGAGACTGCAAAATACGTGTCCGAGTGTGATACATGTCGACGGGTGAAGGCAGACCACATGCGGAAACCGGGACTGCTGCAACCACTGGGCATTCCTGCCTGGAAGTGGGAGGACGTGAGCATGGATTTCGTCGTCGGTTTACCCACCACCTTACAGAAACATGATTCTGTGTGGGTGATCGTCGATCGGCTCACCAAAGTTGCCCATTTCATCCCGGTCAACACCAACTACAACGCCAAGAAGTACGCTGAACTGTACATCTCACGGATCCTATGCTTATATGGCGTACCCCGTACCATCGTATCGGACCGGGGCACTTTATTTGTGTCCCGTTTTTGGGAGCAGCTCCACGCTGCCTTGGGGACGAAGCTGATCCGTAGTTCAGCCTACCACCCGCAGACGGATGGGCAAACGGAGCGGGTAAATCAAATCCTAGAAGACATGCTACGAGCTTGCGCTATCGACCACGGCAAGAATTGGGATGATCACTTGCCATTAGCCGAGTTCTCGTACAACAATGGGTACCAAGCCAGCATCAAGATGGCGCCCTACGAGGCGCTATACGGCAGGAGATGCCGCACACCACTGAACTGGTGTGAATCTGGCGAGAGGGTTACCTTCGGGATTGATCTTGTCAACAACGCGGAAGAAAAGGTTCGATTAATTCAAGCGAACCTAAAAGCCGCTCAATCCCGACAGAAACAGTATGCGGACCGGAGGAGGCGCCCATTACAATTCGAAGTTGGAGATCATGTATACCTACGAGTGTCTCCAATGAAGGGCGTAAACAGATTTGGGGTGAGAGGAAAGTTAGCACCCCGATTCATCGGTCCATTCCAGATTACCGAAAGATGTGGATCGGTAGCATACCGGCTGCAATTACCAGAAGCACTTTCCGGTGTGCACGACGTCTTTCACATTTCCCAGCTGAGGAAGTGTCTCAAGCTATCAACTACCGTGCAGCTGGAAGACATTGAAGAACTGCAACCGGATCTCACCTATCGGGAGGAACCGGTGCAGATTATTGATGAAAAGGCCCGAACCACACGCAACCGTACGTTGTGGTTCTACAAGGTTCTGTGGAGTAATCACTCCATGGACGAAGCGACATGGGAGAGCGAAGAATTCCTTCGCACTAACTACCCCGACTTTTTCACGTCGCATATCCGGTAATTTTCCACCGTCCTCTCTCTCATTTTCACCTTATAATCTCGGGACGAGATTCTTTTAAGGGGGGAGGAATGTAAGGGCCTCAGTTTTTGACACTCATTTGCAGTGTTCATCACCACACCACACACCTCATTTGAGGAAAAATGATGAACACAAATAAAGAGCAAGTAACAATTATCAACATGCTCATTAGGGAACAAACTCACACATTGCAAAAGTGGTACTTCCCACATGTGATATAGATGGGCTGGACATATGAAAACTCCTACACTTTGCTAAGGATGTCCATGCCAAGTTTCACCCAAATTCAAAACATTTTTGAGGTCATCTTGGGTGTAGATAGGAAAGGGGCAGTTTGAAAACATATTCAAATTCAAACTGTTTTCACCCACTGAATTTAAAAGTGGAAGGCATATTCTTGCTCAGCACATTTTTGTGAGCTCACACACCAATTTTCACTCCATTTGGAGTTGATCTTGACATGAGCTAAGGGGGAGAAATTCAAACTTTATTTGAATTTCAAACTGCACTTGTGCTGAAATTCATTCAAACCAAACCTCATTTGAACTTTGATCAATTCAAATGGCTCTTGGGTGAATAATTTGAGTTGCCAAGGGTAGAATAGGGTTCACTGTTTACCACAGCTGTTAGGAATAAATTTCAGAGGTTAAAAGAGGAGTGGGACCCACATGTCAGCCTCAGCCTCAAAGCAAACCGACTGAACCACAGTTCAGTCGGTTCCCGGCTGTTGTGCGCGCGCGCCACCGAAGGGGGCAGCCGGCGCCAGCTCCTGCTGCGTGCCCCAAGCCGGAGACCGGCCGACCGAGCTATTTATTCCCTCCCCGGCGTGCCTCAGTCACCATTTCCCCGAGCTACCGACGTGCGCGACTGCTTTTCCCACTGCCATCGCCGCCGCTCGAGTTCCTGCTTGATCAAGCCGATCGCAGCTCCCTCTTTCCATTCCAAGGTCCCAGCAAGGTACTAGCAACCATCCTCCATCCTTTCCATTGATAGAAATCGATTGAAACCGAGTGATATCGGCTGTGCCGAAAGATCAAACTCGGAACTGGAAACCGCCGCACCTCGGGCTCTCGTGGACAGCCCAACCTGGGCGTTGTCACGCCCGAGCCAAGGAACCCTTGGACGCGCAAGTGACCGATGCTGCTCACCCCCGAGCCACAGCTCGAGTGGTTGCTCATCGGCGGCGAATTTCCACTTTTCCCCTTTCTGTGTGCAGAACGACCCTCGGGTACGATTCTGTTTAATTCGTGCTCTAGAAAGGATTAGAGGGCCTCAGGCCACTCCCACACGAACTAGACACGGTGACGCACAAGTTGCCTTCACAACTCTGGGCCGGAGGACTTCTGTGCCCGGCGTAATTCAAGGTCTACTGATGGCGGAACGCACGGGGGGTATCGGGCGCACGGTGAGGACCTATTTCGGGCCTTCCCCGAGCTGCCTCGAGCTCATGTCGACCTTCTCTGAGGTCCACTGATGCTCCCCGACCGATTTCCCAAGTAGCTGAGGTACTAGGAGCGTCAGCCGTCATGGCCGAAGTCGTTCCGATATGGCGGCTCGTCGCCGACCATGCTCCGGCCGTTGTCATGAGCAGCTGACCCTCGGATCATGTTCCCCAAGTAAAAGTAGGCAGGGGCGGCCAGAATCAAGAAGTTTGAAGCTGTACAGCAGCCGGCGGCGAGCTCTCCGGCGAGGTCCCTCGGCGGCGGAGCGCGGGTGTCGCGAGGTTGAAGAAGGGGGTGGACCCCAGCTGTCAGCGGCCGATATTTTGAATCGGGATCCGGCTGTGGCCGGGATCGGGTGTGCTGGCGCGCAAAAGCCTTGTGGGCCGCGGTGTGCTGTCGCTTCGGCGTGCGACGCGTGTCTCCTGGGCCCACGCGCGAGTTTAAACTTTTCCCCGATTTTCAGATTTCCTTCAAACTTCAAATCCTTATAACTTTGGCTAGAAAGCTCCAAATTGAGTGAACCAAATTTTGCTGGATTCAGCTCTTTGAGTACTTTCCAGAAAATCAAGTGTCACTTCATGAGATTCCTTAATTCTCCAGAATTAATTCCTTAAAGTTTAAACTGTTAGGAATTTTAACTGGAGAATCCTTTGGCGGAAAATCCTGAAATTTTGCTGAGATGTTCACCAAAATATCATTGAGCTACCATAAAAATTTCAGATCCATTTGAGCTCATTTAGTCCACCTAATGGTGTGATTAGTAAAACTGTTCCAGAGAAAATAGAAAATGTTCAGAAACATTTTCAGAATTTTCTCTGAAATTGTTTAGCTCATATCTTTAGTTAGAGACTTCCAAATTAAGTGAGACCAATTCCATTAGAACCCTCTGAAAATCTAGTTTTCAGAAAGTCATAGTTTGTTTCATGAAAATACCTAGAACACCCTAAAAGCCTTTAATTAAGGTCAAGGACATAATTATTTGTGGAGGGCTCAAATGAGCTTTGCTGCAACTAAAACTTGACCAAGTCTCTGTTTAGGTTGTAACCAAGCCACAGTAAAAGTTTCACAGTCATTAGGTCTATCTAGTAAAGGTTATAGACTTCACAACTTCAAAGTTAATACAAAAGCATTTAATTAATACATACATTGTTCTTATCATGTAGTCGCTAAGGTCGAGGAGGAACCCGAAGTCCTAGACTTCGTTACTCCGGAGGAACAGCTAGCCTACGACCAAGAGCAGCAAGGCAAGCCCCGGTTTGCATTAACCATTTTATAAATTTTTATTGTTTTGAGCACATACTTGTTTTCTTTATGTTGTGCATCAGAGTCTTGTTTGGAAACCCCACTGCATAGCCAAGAAAACCATGGGTTGGGGTTTAGGATTGCAAACCCCGTTAGCCACTGCATTGCTAGGATAGAGTAGGATTCGGTACAAGTCGAGTAGTTGGAACTACTCGCGAGAATAGGCTAGAGGCACATTGCTCGGGTAGAGATAGCACATGAAACACATGGCAAGAAAATGAGACCGAGCGGAGAGTAAGGGCAGCAGGACTTTGGGGCCTGTGTGCTGTAGCTCCGCTTGTGTCGATTGAGGACCGAGCCGTGTGCGGGCCTGTTGAACAAGCTAGAACAGTACCGAAGACCTACCGGCTATATGGGAACCGGGAAACTGATGTAACTCGGGTAGCTGGGTATTGAGGCATTGCCCGTCGTTCAGAGGGTAGGTTGAGAGCTCGAGGTGTAAATCAGCTGGCGGCACAGAGATGCGCGTGCAGGGACCTCTTGCTCGGGACGATGGGACCGGTTCAATATTTGGCTAACGGGTGAAAGGTAGTCGCGTACGGCGTCCGTGATGGTTGTTGTAGGCAACATCGAGTACGGGCGTACGTGACGGGTTGTTCGGGTAATCCCTGCAGGTGTAAATCGATTATAATCGCCGTCCCTCGCGGTCAGTGAGTACCACTTGTTCACTGTACCGTGACGTAGAAAGAACAGGCTAGTTACATGTTAAAATGTTGCTGATTGAAAGCTGGACATTGATTGTTAATGATATGTTGTAGCTTAGTGCTAACTAAAGTTCTTGTCAACTTTGGGCAAAGTACATGAGAGAAATGCGTTTCTTGTTTGATTGCGGCTCTCTCATGTGCCTTCGCGTAAGGTTCTCCACAACCTGCTGCTAAAACTTGAAAGTAAGGTTCTACTAATTAGGCGAGTCCTTGCAAATGATTTTACCTCATGTAACCCATTACCCTCATGTAGAAGTTCCATGTTTAGGTGAGACGGGTCAGACTTGCTGAGCCTTCGTGCTCACTGCTTGTGTTTGAAGCTTTTGCAGGGTTCTATGAGGAAGGGACTCCCGAAGAGGAGACGGAACCCCAGGAGGGGAACCCCGTCGAGTGGGAGTCGTGCACGCCGCAGAGTTAGTGTGCGTGTGTGCTAGCAAGGACACGTTCGAGGGCTGAACGTGCACTTGATGCTTAGTCTACGCCCGCGAGTGTGGACTAAACTTATTTTGATGTAAACATGTTAATAAACTTGTTTATGTAATAAAGCTTCCGCTTCCGCTTTGTACCTTTGACGTGTGTTATACGGTGCTGTGCAACGCAGTACCCCTCAGCGTGATCCTGGCTCGACAGGACCAGTGGGGTCGTGTCATGGTTGGCACTGTAAAGCCGGGTTACATGCTCCATGAACCGGTCCTTAGGATCCAGGCAAGTACTAAACACAAACCCAAGTCTCGTGCACCCAGCACACAACCAAAACATCCAACTTGCCTTGATCCCTACCTCTACATAATTCACAATGTCTCATTCAAGAGTATGGTAATATAAACTGATGATCTCATGTCCCAAATATCCCATTCTAAGCATGGCTAAGCAAATGCATGTAAATATATGACATGGTAAAATAAATCCCAACCCAAGCTACAAGGAAACAGGGTAATGAAATTCTAGGGAAACTTTCCTAGCATGGGTTTCATATTTCATTTGACAATGCAAATAATTCTATCTACACATCCTAGCATAGGATCAAAGTGGTCAAGGACACTTGCCTCCTTCTTGCTGCTCTTGAAATGAGTAGTCCTGATCTTGAAAACTGATAGCTTGCTCTTGAACAGGTTCTTCTTCATACCATCACACATAGCAAAAGGAAAACAACAATCATAAGACATAGTTCACACTTCTACTTCATACAAACAACACATTCACATTTATGAAATTTTCTTTACCATTTTATGTGTTGTGGATACTCTATGTGTGTTGGTTTGGGGCTTGCACACACTTTTATTTACATGTGTATGATTCCTACTTTGGTGTTCATATTTATACTCACATAATATATATATATATACATATATATGTATATATGTGTGTTTCAGTTTTAAATAAATTCCTTATATATATTAAACTACCAAATATGTATGAAGAGTATTTTTCTTCTCCATAGGTGCCTTCATAACTTCTATCAACCCTAAACTGAATTCTTTGTACTTTAGAAACTCCATTTATTATTTACTAGTTTCTATATTTTCAGATTTATATTCTTATGCATAATTGTGCATTTTATTATTAAATTAGTAATACACACTACCTAAACAGATTAGGTTCTGGTCCTAAATAATTTAAGATCATATTTTGACCTTGGCTTCTGATGTATACTATTTCATAATTATTTTTCCTATTTTTCTTTAACTATTCTTTACTTAAGAATGTGCCCCTATACTATTAAATGTGAATAATTTATGAAACAGATTTATTTCAGCCCCAAAAATATATTTTTATCTCACTCCAAAGTTTTCTAAATACTGAGAAAGTTTTTACTAATTTTGACAATTAGGTTTGTCCCCCTTTTTAATATTTAAACACTAGTTACATTTTCAATTTTCTAAATTAAATACTAAACAGGGCTAAAATAATGAATTCACCCCATTACAGGGTATATAATATTATTTTCATAATCTCCAGGGGTCTAGCTACACTCTTCAGAGGTGTTTTTCTTAATTTCTATTAAGTCTAGGGGCTAAAACTGATTTTTAAATGAATTTACATGATTTTCTGGAGTTCCAGGGGCTAGATCTGAAGTTTCCGGGGCTAGCTCTCAATTCCAGAGAACCCCAGGGGGTAGCACGTAAGAATTCCAGTCTTTATAACGCGGGACTGACGTGGACCGTCTGATTTTAAACCGACGGCTGAGATTATAACATCGAACCGGTACGCGGGGTTTTAAAGTCTACCGTGCGATTTAAAATAAACAGCGCACAAGCGGCCACGTCGCTCCGATCGAGCGCGGGCGGCGCTGCCGGCGGCGCACGGCGGCGGGAAACGGCGATCTCGCCGGAATCTTTCGGATCCTCGAGAATTCTGCCTAGAACTGTGATCTTATGGCCTAGATCGGTAGAGGGGAGGTCAGGGATCTCACCTCGGGGGTTTTCTCGAGCTCGGGGGTCCTGGAAAGTGCTCGGCGGCGAGGTCCGAGGCAAAACCACGGCGAAGCTCGTCGGAGCTGGATTTGCACCGTAAGTCTTCGGGTTTTCTGCACCTGCAAAGTTCCCCGGAGGCGGTGGATCAAAACTAGCGAGTTAGATCAGAGTTTCCGAGCTTAGATCGGCCAAAATTCACCGGCGAAGTCTCGGTGCTCACCAGAGTGAAAATCGGCGATCGCGTGCGAAAAACTGATCGGATCGGTGGGTTTTATAGCCGGGGGAGGGCGGTGGTTCTGTTGTGATCGAGTTGGAGTCCGCTAGTTCCAGAATTCGGCCGCAAAACACGATTTCCCGATCGGTTGCGATCGAGCGCGCGGGAGAGAGTCCGGGGTCGCGGGGTTAGGGATGACAGGCGGGTCCCACATGTCAGCGAGGGGCAGAGCGGCGCGCGCGGGGGCGGGCTGCGCGGGGGTTAGCTGGGCCGGCTGGGGTTTCGGCCCACTGGCCAGTTTTTTTCTGGCTTTCCTTTTTCTTTTTCATTTCATTTCTGTTTTGAGTATAATTTGAATTCCAGTTTGAATTTGAATTTTTGCAAAACATGCAATACGTCCAAAAATTTCTAAATTCCCATCTGAACATGGTTTATGGTTCTAAATCAAAATTTGAGTCTTGACTAAAAATTTGGGGTGTTACAGCTCTACCCCCCTTAAAAGAAATCTCGTCCTCGAGATTGGTGTTTCTAAGAAAACAATTCCGGAAATTGTGCCTTAAGCTCATCTTCCCGCTCCCAGGTGGCTTCCTCTTCTGAGTGATGTTTCCACTGCACCTTGCACATCCTGATTCTCTTATTTCTGGTGAGGCGTTCCATTGTCTCCAAAATCTTGTATGGTTGCTCGGCATAAGACAAATCCTCAGCTACATCCACTTCGTTCATGGGTAACACCTCCTCAGGCGTCCTCAGACATTTCTTGAGTTGCGACACATGGAACACATCGTGCACGTCCGACAGATGAACCGGCAACTCTAGTTGGTACGCCACTTCGCCTTTTCTTTCCAAAACTTGAAAGGGTCCGATGTATCGAGGTGACAACTTCCCTTTCACCTTGAACCGACGAAGTCCTCTGATAGGGGACACCTTGAGATAAACATAGTCTCCCACGTTGAAAACGAGCTCTCTTCTTCGTACATCAGCATAACTCTTCTGGCGTGTCTGTGCTATCCTCAAGTTGTTGCGAATCTCCCTCACCTTTGCCTCGGCTTCTTGTAGCACTTCGGGACCAAACACTTTACTTTCTCCTGTTTGGTTCCAAAATAGGGGAGTTCTGCACTTCCTTCCATACAAAGCTTCAAACGGTGACATCTTCATACTAGCTTGATAACTGTTGTTATAGGAAAACTCCGCATACGGTAAGTTTTTGTCCCAACTCCTATTGTTTTTGAGTGCACATGCCCTTAACATATCTTCAAGGATCTGATTGGTTCTCTCCGTCTGCCCGTCAGTTTGGGGATGATAGGCAGAACTGAAATTCAGATGGGTTCCCATGGTTTCATGCAACTTTTGCCAAAACCTCGAGGTGAACTGCGTCCCTCGATCCGACACTATCTTCTTCGGCACTCCATGGTAACACACAATCCTTGACATGTACAATTCTGCCAATTTGGATCCGCTGTAGCTTTCTTTCACAGGGATGAAATGAGCTACCTTGGTTAGCCTATCAATAATAACCCATATTGAATCATACCCGGACTGGGTCCTAGGCAATCCCACGACAAAGTCCATGCTGATCTCTTCCCACTTCCATTCAGGCACTTTGAGTGGTTGCAGCAATCCCGCGGGTCGTTGATGTTCTGCTTTCACCAACTGACATGTGTCACATAGGGCAACATGTTCCGCGACATCTCGCTTCATGCCATACCACCAATACCTGCTTTTGAGGTCCTGATACATCTTCGTACTCCCAGGATGAATGGAATAGTCGGAATCGTGCGCCTCCTTCAAAATTAATTTACGAATCTCCTTTACTTCTGGCACACAGATCCTTTTCCCGTGCCACACCGTTCCTTGTTCATCCTCTCTAAAACCAGGAGCTTTATTTTCCTTGATGAGCTGTCTGATCTCTTGTACCTTCTCATCATTCTTTTGTCCCTCTTGCATGAGAACACATCCCAACCCGTTTCCAGAGGCATCGCAGTACACCGTGAAATTCTTCTGCATATCTGGCATAACCAACACGGGGGTTGTTGTCAATCTCTTCTTTAGCTCCTGAAAGCTCGTATCACACTGTGGCGTCCAGGTGAATGTGATTCCCTTTTCCAACAGTTTGGTGAGAGGTCTCGAGATCTTGGAGAATCCCTCAATAAACCGTCGATAGTATCCAGCCAATCCCAAAAAGCTTCGAACTTCCCCGACATTTTCAGGGGTTTTCCATTTCTGGATATCCTCGATTTTGGCGGGATCTACGGAGATTCCTCCCTCCGAGATTATATGTCCTAAAAAGGGAACTCTCTTCAGCCAAAACTCACACTTGCTCAACTTGGCATATAGTTGGTGTTCTCTCAGCCTTTGTAACACCAACCTTAGATGTTTCTCATGTTCTTCTTCATCTTTGGAGAAGACGAGAATATCATCTATGAAAACCACCACAAATTTGTCCAGATATTCCATGAATACCTTGTTCATGAGGTACATGAAATATGCCGGGGCATTGGTTAGCCCGAAAGGCATGACAGTGTATTCATACAGTCCGTACCGAGATACGAAAGCTGTCTTGGGAATATCAGATTGCCTTATCTTGAGTTGGTGGTATCCCGACCTGAGATCAATTTTCGAGAACACGCAAGCTCCCCTCAACTGATCAAACAAGTCTTCAATGCGGGGTAATGGATACTTGTTCTTGATGGTCACCTCATTCAAGGCACGGTAATCCACGCATAACCTTTGAGTTCCATCTTTCTTAGGCACAAATATTACCGGAGCTCCCCATGGTGAGGAACTAGGGCGAACATACCCCTTTTCCGTCAATTCCCTCAAATGATCCTTGAGCTCTTCTAGCTGCTTGGAGTCCATTCGATAAGGTCTCTTGTATATCGGGGCTGTTCCCGGTACTAGCTCGATTGCGAATTCCACGTCACGGTCGGGAGGCATTCCTGGCAACTCCTCCGGAAAAACATCTGGATATTCCCTGATAGTCCTGATTTCCTCAACTTTCACCTCCACTTGATTTAATTTAATGTCCCTCCTAGGCTCATGTATCGTTATGAACTTTACTCTTGTGCCACTAGGGTGAGTTAGTTCCACCGTTCTGGTCGAACAATGGATGATTCCTTTATGTTTGGTCAACCAATCCATACCCAAAATAATATCTATCCCTTGTGAATCGATCACTATGAGGTTAGCGGTAAATACTACCCCATTAATGTCTAGGTTCACTTTGGGACACACTTGTCTTGTCCTTATTTCTCCACCTGGAGAATTTACCGCTAGCATATGGTTCATTTGTGTGGTTGCTAGGTCATGCTTCTTAACAAACCCTTGAGCAATGAACGAATGGGTAGCACCAGAATCAAACAGCAGAGTTGCAAGGTGTAAATTGGCAGGAAACTTACCAACTACCACGTCGGGTGCCTCTTGTGCTTCCTCCATAGTGACGTGGTTCACCCGTCCTCTCATTACGTTCTGCTGCTGTGGCTGCGTGGGCTTCTTCTTTGGACACTTATGGGCGTAGTGCCCCATTTCACCACAGCTGAAACATTGCACCCCATTCTTAGATGCTTGGCCCTTGTTGTCTTGGGGTTGGTTTGGGGGTCCTTGCACTGCTGGTCGAGGTGGATATGCGGGGCGAGGCTGTTGTACAAACTGACGTTGCGGCTGTGCTGGTGCTGCGGGAGGCCTGTAGTTTGGGTTGTACCCTCTTGGTGCTGAATAGGGTACCGCAGCACGGCTCGTCTGCCCCGTAGGTTGCTGCATCATACGTGGGCGGGTGTTGCTCCCTGAGGCTTGATGTGACCACCCAGCCTTCCTCTTATTCTCATTTTCCAGGGCCTTCAGCTTCCTTTCCACCACAAATGCTCTGTCCACCATCTTTTGAAAGCTTTCATACTCATTGGAGGACATTGCACACTGCATCTCTGCGGTAAGTCCTTCCACGAAACAATCTTGTTTCTGCTCATCTGTCTCTATGTCTCGTGGAGCATAACGGGATAGTTGAGTGAATTTAGTGAGGTATTCCCTCACCGTCATGTTTCCCTGCTGCAGTCCCAAAAACTCTTTCCTCTTGTTTTTGAGTTCACCCCTTGGGATGTAATGGTTGCGGAAGCTACGCTTGAACTCTTCCCAAGTGATGCTCTCAGGGTCATGATGGGCGGCCACGTAGGCGGTCCACCAATCAGCAGCAGGTCCCTGCAATTGATGAGAGGCAAACAGCACCCTCTCATACCCTTGGCATTGTATGATTCTCATCTTACTTTCAATGGTCTTCAGCCAATCATCTGCCTCCAGAGGTTCAGCAGCACTTGCAAACTTTGGAGGTTGAGTTCCTAGAAACTCACTCAACCTTGGTTGGCGTGGTGCAGCTTGTGGAGGTGGAACTTGATGCAAGTTGGCCACTACTTGAGTCAAGTTCTGGATGAGCTGATTTTGATTCTCCAGCATTTGGTGGAGAGGATCAACTTCTTCACGGCGACCACCCCGGTTCTGGCCTCCAGAAAGATGAGAGTTGCATGCCTCATCATTGTTGTTGGCGGGGTTGGCAGCACGTCCTTTTCCTCTTCCGGCCATCTGGCAGAATCAACAAATGTTAATTTGAAAGCATCTAGTATCATCTTACTACTTTCACTTGTTTGTACTTTGAAGTGTTGAAGTTTTGTTAAAATCTTACGAGGGTTTTATATCTCACACCCAATAAATGCACTATTATTTCCTGTGGGTTCACACACCAAAGCAAAACAATCTGAAGACGAGGCTGTGGACACTTGCTCATGGCTTCCACAACTCACGTCACACACCAAGCATTATCACACCATTAAATACGTAACGACTCGACTACTCGACCTCTTGCTAGCTAGGGGAAAGACTCTACACTACTCATCCTCTTGAGCTGGCTCCTCGGGATCTTCCTCCTCATTTCGGCTACCTTCTGACTCTGCTTTGGGTGGGGAGGCTGCTGGTGGAGAAGTGCGACGGCGCCTGATTGCTCGGCGATCCGGGGAGTCAGGGGTCCATGGATCACTTACGGTGACACACAGTTCATTCCCATCTCCTCTTTCTCTCGTCTTTAAGCAAGCTCGCAGCAATGCCTCCGTCTCCTTCAGAGTGTCTCGGACATCCTGAAGTTCTTGTTGACACTCCTGCAGTCGAGTGCTGAGCATAGCAGCATCCTCCAAGCACAAGTCCATGTGCTCATGGGAAGTCCCTTGCTGCACCGGTGGGTACTTGTACTCCGTAGTACCACTCTCACGTTGGAGGACATACATGTACTCAGTTTTGTCCAAGTGGCGACGATAGATGTGACTCTGGCAGGTGATGGCCTCCCAAGTGACATCTCTCTCCGCGTCAACTTGTGTTGCTCGACAAGCTGGAGAGTGGTGGATCTTAAGCAGCTGATTCTCGTGTATAATCCTCATCTCCGAACTCCATTCTTCCCTCTTCTCACGGATGGTCCTGGTGGAGTTATAGTGGATGATGAGCTTGCCCGTATTGCCGGCGGCTTCGAGCATACGTCGAAGACGGCGCAACAAATCTCCTACTGCCAATCCGTAGGAAAGGTACGTCACTGGACGACTCTCCTCTCTTTCAGCAAGGGCAACTACGGGAACTCTCCCTCCCGTGGACTTACGAGCGGTGCGAATCATGCGAACCATCTAAAACAAAAGAATTTAAAATTAGGTTAGATAAAATCTCAAACAAAAATCCTATTTTGAATGAAAGTTGGGGTAAGATGAAGAAAATGACTCCTTTAATAACACTTTTTCCACCCACACCTTTGGAAAATAGTTTTTAAGAAAATAGGGCCCTTAAATACGTCCATTTCTACCTAGGTCCACGTTCCTACGGGCAACCTTGGCTCTGATACCACCTCTGTCACACCCGGTTTTTCCGAAGAACAACCAAGTGAATATCACATGTATGCCAGGATCATTTTCTCATACATGTGATGACAAATAGTGAAGCATCATTTATTACAAGCCAGGTGTCGAATATAAGTAAGTCTTACATAGTAAATGTCTCGATGGACAATAATAAGTTCATCACAAGTAAATAAACTAGCAGCGGAATATTATTCTTTGGGGCTCCATCACAGGTGTTGCCCGGGGGTCTTCATGAACCTAGAAACCTTCCTCGGGTCCAAAATCTTGGTCATTATACACCATCTCATTATCTTGACCTGAGCAGCAATATAAACCAACAAATATGCAAGGTTGAGTACCAATGGTACTCAGCAAGTGTGGGAAAATTATATCATGCATGGCTAGAACAAGGAGAGGTTGAACTCATGGTTAAAGCACTACGCAATTAATACCTATCACCTTAGCTTATTAAGCACCTACATTACTACACAGGTGAAATGATCCCAATCTCCCATCCCAATCATCATAACCAAATAATCATAACATCATTTCCAATGTTAAGCTTCCCGCTTAACCTCCAAAACCGTCAATCCTCTAATCATGAATAAGTCCAGGCCGCTCTTAACCGTGAGCACGGCTGTCAAGACAGTTTTGACTCTGCAGAGTTTGTACCACTGTACCCACAAGTAGTGATTTCATCCCCCGTTGCCGGGTGGACTAAAAGAACCTCCATTATGCCAGTGGCTACGTTCCACATTCACACTTCCCAGGTGTGCGGCCAAGAGATCACTACAAAGCCTTTACAAAGGGATTCCCGACGAGCGTGGGCCCACTGAGGTTTCACCCCTAACAGCATACAAGAGGCTCCAACCCCGCTGCAGTGGCCCCCTCTTGAGCCTTGCGGTTCATATGGTAGTCCAGCTGACACCTACTCCCCGCACCATCCAACACACCCATACTACGCCGGGGATACACCTAATTAATTGGCTAAGCTGCCCCATCTCAGCATGTGGTTGGCACTGTAAAGCCGGGTTACATGCTCCATGAACCGGTCCTTAGGATCCAGGCAAGTACTAAACACAAACCCAAGTCTCGTGCACCCAGCACACAACCAAAACATCCAACTTGCCTTGATCCCTACCTCTACATAATTCACAATGTCTCATTCAAGAGTATGGTAATATAAACTGATGATCTCATGTCCCAAATATCCCATTCTAAGCATGGCTAAGCAAATGCATGTAAATATATGACATGGTAAAATAAATCCCAACCCAAGCTACAAGGAAACAGGGTAATGAAATTCTAGGGAAACTTTCCTAGCATGGGTTTCATATTTCATTTGACAATGCAAATAATTCTATCTACACATCCTAGCATAGGATCAAAGTGGTCAAGGACACTTGCCTCCTTCTTGCTGCTCTTGAAATGAGTAGTCCTGATCTTGAAAACTGATAGCTTGCTCTTGAACAGGTTCTTCTTCATACCATCACACATAGCAAAAGGAAAACAACAATCATAAGACATAGTTCACACTTCTACTTCATACAAACAACACATTCACATTTATGAAATTTTCTTTACCATTTTATGTGTTGTGGATACTCTATGTGTGTTGGTTTGGGGCTTGCACACACTTTTATTTACATGTGTATGATTCCTACTTTGGTGTTCATATTTATACTCACATAATATATATATATATATACATATATATGTATATATGTGTGTTTCAGTTTTAAATAAATTCCTTATATATATTAAACTACCAAATATGTATGAAGAGTATTTTTCTTCTCCATAGGTGCCTTCATAACTTCTATCAACCCTAAACTGAATTCTTTGTACTTTAGAAACTCCATTTATTATTTACTAGTTTCTATATTTTCAGATTTATATTCTTATGCATAATTGTGCATTTTATTATTAAATTAGTAATACACACTACCTAAACAGATTAGGTTCTGGTCCTAAATAATTTAAGATCATATTTTGACCTTGGCTTCTGATGTATACTATTTCATAATTATTTTTCCTATTTTTCTTTAACTATTCTTTACTTAAGAATGTGCCCCTATACTATTAAATGTGAATAATTTATGAAACAGATTTATTTCAGCCCCAAAAATATATTTTTATCTCACTCCAAAGTTTTCTAAATACTGAGAAAGTTTTTACTAATTTTGACAATTAGGTTTGTCCCCCTTTTTAATATTTAAACACTAGTTACATTTTCAATTTTCTAAATTAAATACTAAACAGGGCTAAAATAATGAATTCACCCCATTACAGGGTATATAATATTATTTTCATAATCTCCAGGGGTCTAGCTACACTCTTCAGAGGTGTTTTTCTTAATTTCTATTAAGTCTAGGGGCTAAAACTGATTTTTAAATGAATTTACATGATTTTCTGGAGTTCCAGGGGCTAGATCTGAAGTTTCCGGGGCTAGCTCTCAATTCCAGAGAACCCCAGGGGGTAGCACGTAAGAATTCAAGTCTTTATAACGCGGGACTGACGTGGACCGTCTGATTTTAAACCGACGGCTGAGATTATAACATCGAACCGGTACGCGGGGTTTTAAAGTCTACCGTGCGATTTAAAATAAACAGCGCACAAGCGGCCACGTCGCTCCGATCGAGCGCGGGCGGCGCTGCCGGCGGCGCACGGCGGCGGGAAGCAGCGATCTCGCCGGAATCTTTAGGATCCTCGAGAATTCTGCCTAGAACTGTGATCTTATGGCCTAGATCGGTAGAGGGGAGGTCAGGGATCTCACCTCGGGGGTTTTCTCGAGCTCGGGGGTCCTGGAAAGTGCTCGGCGGCGAGGTCCGAGGCAAAACCACGGCGAAGCTCGTCGGAGCTGGATTTGCACCGTAAGTCTTCGGGTTTTCTGCACCTGCAAAGTTCCCCGGAGGCGGTGGATCAAAACTAGCGAGTTAGATCAGAGTTTCCGAGCTTAGATCGGCCAAAATTCACCGGCGAAGTCTCGGTGCTCACCGGAGTGAAAATCGGCGATCGCGTGCGAAAAACTGATCGGATCGGTGGGTTTTATAGCCGGGGGAGGGCGGTGGTTCTGTTGTGATCGAGTTGGAGTCCGCTAGTTCCAGAATTCGGCCGCAAAACACGATTTCCCGATCGGTTGCGATCGAGCGCGCGGGAGAGAGTCCGGGGTCGCGGGGTTAGGGATGACAGGCGGGTCCCACATGTCAGCGAGGGGCAGAGCGGCGCGCGCGGGGGCGGGCTGCGCGGGGGTTAGCTGGGCCGGCTGGGGTTTCGGCCCACTGGCCAGTTTTTTTCTGGCTTTCCTTTTTCTTTTTCATTTCATTTCTGTTTTGAGTATAATTTGAATTCCAGTTTGAATTTGAATTTTTGCAAAACATGCAATACGTCCAAAAATTTCTAAATTCCCCTCTGAACATGGTTTATGGTTCTAAATCAAAATTTGAGTCTTGACTAAAAATTTGGGGTGTTACACTAACAATGCTAGTAAACTCCTACTAAAGGGTTTCTCATCAAGTTGACATGAGCATGCAGTTTTCACAAGCAAAACAGTTCGAAAACATAGGATCAATATGTTCAAGGGGCACTTGGCTTGCTCCCGTGGTTCATGTTGCTCAAACACGTTAAAGTCTTGGTGCTGGAGGTCCTCGTAGACGACCTCTTGAGCGTTTCCTTCTAATCACGATCACGTACATACAATGCAATACAACAATCTATGCAATGCACACATTTTACTCAAGATGCGATGATGTGGATGCATGCAAATCTTATAATGCAACCTATAGTAACCAGTTTGTATGTGTCCATGTGAGTTATAGTTAGGTTTAGTGGGGTATTACGACGATCGGTGCTTCCGGAAATCAATTGGGACGTGGCTATGATCCTCATCTCGGTATTAGATCAATTCGTCATCAAACCCAATCCGGGGGCTGTCCTACTTATGTGCAGTAGCTCCTGTTTGCAGGGTGTGATGCAACGGGGTTGGAGACAATGGCAGCAACATTGCACGAAGGTTGACGGGCCCTGCCTCTCTTCTTCCTCCTCTCCTCCTCTGAGGCTGGTCTTCTTCTTGCAATGGCAGCAGCTGGAGCTCCCCTTGATGATCAATGCGGCGGCAGGGGTTTTTCTTGGGGTGGAACAGAGCTGCAGCAGGGCAGGGGCGCTGGGGTCTCCTTCTCCGGCGACGGCACGGCAGGGCAGAGCTTCAGCGGCAGCCAAGGCAGGCAGAAGGGGTGCGGCCAAGGTATGGAGCAGAGGGGCGGCTGCCAGGGGGTTTTGGGGGAGGGGTGGCGGCTGGGGGGGAGGGGTTTTTTTATAAGCAGGAAAAGCAGCCAAGGGGGCCAGGATTTCAAAAAATTATTTAGATCAAGGGCTGGGATTTAATTTTGGAAAGGTGGGGACTAGGGGCTAGGATTTTAGAAAATATTTTCAATCATGGGCTGAGATTAATTGGGGGAGGGGAAAATTGCTAGGGGGGATTTTAGGGCTGCGGCCAGGGGAAAAAAATCTCCGAATGGGGGGCGCGGCCAACGGGGGAAATCCCTAATGGGGCTGGGGTGGAATTTCCTGGGGAGGGGGGTTAGGGTCGTCGGCCAAATTAGGGGGCAATTAGGGGCGGCTATGGTTTTCTTTTTATTTTTATTATTTTTTCTTTTCTATTTTTATTTATTTTATTTTGAATGGTTCTCTATGTTCAATGCATGATAATTATTATGAGGGTGTTACAGCTTAACAAATTGGAAAAGGTGATTTCCAACTTGGTGAGGGTTTACCGCCATCAAACATTTTTCATAAGGGTAATTTAAACGAAAGAAACCAATTCTGAAAGGATGAGAACCGAAGTTTATGACTTTTAGATGCAAGGTATTATATAGGTACTGAACAATCTCATCCAAAATACAACTTTTCTGTTCCGGAGACAGTACCTTTTCTGTGACGGCAATGACTATTTCTTCATTGCACCGAGTGATATCTCCTGACAGAAAGCAAGAACAATGGGCAACCCTATGAACTCCTTCATCTTCAATAGTAATCAGAGGTTGGATGAAACTGGTGGGATCAAGAGGAAACTTTGCCCTTGGGAAGAACACATAGGAGTAGTCTTTGTTCTGATTAAGGGAGTTACTGAATTGTGAGCACGATCGATAAAGCACTATGGCGACGACGTTATAAGATAGGGTATCCAATGAACGGACAATTGAGCCGCCTAGTGATCTGTCGTGAAAGTAACTGCCCAAAATAATCACTGGCAGCCATAAGCTAGAATCGCGTGTGATAAAAAAACTTCACAGGCGAGTATTATGACGTTCCGCCTATGAAGTAAATCTTCACATGTCGTTATCATTAAGGGCCGGCTGTGAAGTTGATTTTGGACTAAAATATTTGAATTTAGTATGAGGAAAATTTTTTTCAAAGGCGGTGGTATTTAAAGGCCGCCTGTAAAGAAAAAAAATTGGGGAACCACAGAGGAATCCACCAGACTCCAATTTCCATACAATCAAATTCAATTATTTTTGTTCAAATTTGTAAAATTAATTTTTTTTGTAAAATTTTATTTGAATATTAATTCAATTCAGATTCAAATTAATAAAATTCAGTAAAGAAGTGAGCATTTGTTTTTTTCACAATTTTACAGATTATAATGCATGTTTTATATATTTGTAAAAATTATGGGATTAGATATAAGATAAGAATTTAAAATGTCAAGACATATTTTCACGTGTGATCTTTTTCTAAAACCGCCTGTGATAACACATCTTCACATACTGCTTAATAGACACCTGTGAAAATACTACTTCATAGCAGTTTTTGTAAAGATGTATTATCACAGGCGACTATAAAGCAGACCGCCTATGAATATATGCCATGACATTTTAAATTCTTATCTTATATGTCATCACTTATTTTTTACAAATATATAAACATACAGTTTAATCTGTAAAGTTCATTTAACTCTGAAGTATATTATTTGTCTAGATAACAGTGAAGTATAATATACTTCAGGTTTAATCTTTTATGCAATCCTTTCTGTCTCTTGAGTTTGTAAAGTATGGACATTTGGAAGTGACAAATAACAGTAAAGAAATAACTTTGAGTCTCCTATTGAAATCTGAACTTCAATTCAGATTTTAATTCTAGATTAATCTTGTTAAAATCATAATTAATCAAATTCAGCAAAAGAAGTGAGCATGTGTTTTGAATGGCTTATGCCTTCATAATCTTTTTCTTTCATTAGATTTGTTTTCTTATGTATGAAACGTTGTTATATGCAACAAAAAACTGTTTAGCATCCTAGGTTCATTTGAAAACACATTTGAACTTATGTCATAATTGTGATTTAGAAAAATGGCTAAGCTGAGGCAGTCAGACCCAACAGAGCCGCGAGTGCGCGAAGCACTATAAGAAGGCCAGTCAGGCCCAAGCGCACAACAGAGCAACAGGCCCATGGGGGAACAGAGAGTACTAGAGTAAAGCTGTGATAATTCAAGTGAGTTCGGGACAACAGAGGCATCCAAGCTTATAAGATGAACGCGGGCGAGATAGGTACCCGAGGTGGTACTAAATCAGAGTTTCACAGGAGGTTGTTAGTTTGCCTATAAAAATAACCGCATGCGAAGATTAATTCCCTCCTATCCAATTCAAATATTTTGTTAACTTTACAGGGGGCTACCATTCTGCCCGCCTGTAAAAATATTTTTTACATTTTTTATTATTGTTTCTCTCTGTTTATGTTTTGTTTTCATAAACATTTTCATGCATCATTATAACCAAATAACCAATTGAAGTTCAGATTTCAATAGGATACTCAAAGTTGTTTCTTTACTGCTATATGATCACTTACAAATGTCTAAACTTTACAAACACAAGAGATATAAGGTATGACATATAAGAACAAACCTGCAGTATGTTATACTTCAGTATTATATGGACAAATAATTCACTTCATAGTTAAATGAACTTTTCAGATTATAGTCTATGTTTGTAACACCCTAAATTATGAGAAAAAAAAGAAAATTTGGACCAAAAAGAAAAAATATATATTAAGGCCAACATGCTTTCATGTCTCTATTTTTTAAAGAATTTAAAGTTTTAAATTCGCTAGAAAGTTTAATATCCAAATTTGAATCCAAGTGGAAACAAAAGAAAACAGAAAGAAAAAAATATATATTTATCCTAAACCAACCTAAACTGGCCCATTGCCCCGGCCTAACCCCTCAGCCCAGAAAACAACCACGCACCCCTTCTTCCCCGCTGTGGATCCCGCCTGTCAGCTGCTTCCTCTTGCTGCCATGTGCGCCCTGCAACCTTTCTTCTACCTCCAGCCAAGCAGCCACTCACGCTGAAACTGCAGCCGATCAATTCTTCAGTTTCGGCTGCCAATCCATTAAATCACCGTGTCAATCACGACAGCCATTACCCCCTCCTCATTTCCCCTCTATAAAACACGAGTTCCGTTTTCAAATTCACCTCGCACAAAGCTCTCACTCTCGCCGTCGACGAGATGGTCTTCCGTCCGTTCCCGTTGATTCTTACGATTATTTTTTGTTTTTTCTTTTTGCTCATTCGCGACCGCCTCTATGTCAGGAAGCCTCCAAACATCACGGAACCAAGAAATCATCGCCGCTCGGTTGAGTTCACCGACGACCGAAGACCCCCGCTGCGATCCATCGATGCCCCCTGTCGATTTCCCGCGAACGCCGGCAAGCCTCGCCGCCGTGTCTGCCAAGCGCAGCTGCGTGCCGCCGCCCTCGGCCCTGTAGGCGACGTGGCCATATTAGGCCGTTCATCTTGAATATGCGGCCAAAGTTTAAAAGACCGCATACTCCTTCGTAATTTAAAAATCCGATCCATCTGCTTAAGATCCAACAGCCACCGTTAAAACTAGTTAAACCGCGTGTGGGATTTTACGAGCCCCCTGGAATTTTTGAGAAGTAGACTTAGGAAAAATAGGGAATAATATTTTGGCTTTATAATAATTCTGAACAATCAGTTTTAATCAATAAAGTTAGTAGAAAATGTATTGTTAGTATACTTTTGACATTAAAACTAAAATAGTTATAGTGATAAGTATAAAAATTACTTTGGAAAATAATTCATCCACATTTTTAGGCTTAACTCAACTTCTAAATTATTTTAAGTGCATGAACTCATTTTAGGAAAAATAATTCCGAGACCAAAACAAACATAGAAGTGCTATTAAATTGACAAATGCGCAAAGATCATGACACCTATGCAAAATCTAGCAAATCCAATGAAATTGAACTATGAGACGATTTTGCGTAGGATGTGTTTTGCTTAACTATTCTAATGTTAGTTAGACTTATGTTTATTATTGTATGTTCTTTCTTGTTCGTGCGCCATCGAATCGTAGAATCGGTACCTGACCCGTCGTCCAATCTTGAAAAGCAACAGTTTTCCGTTGACCCCACTTGTTTTTCTAGAGTTTTAGCTAGTTTCATATTAATTAATATGAATCCTATTTTATCCCTATTTCCATACCTATTTCACTGTCGTATGGTTGGTTTGGTAGTAAATTATTTTAGAATAAGAATTGCTTAGCCATGCTTAGTTATGGGGATAGAAAGATGAACCACATGTTGGATTAATTCACAACTATGATATTGGAACTGATGTAGTTGATAGGAACCAAATAGGCTGGTTGGAATTGGATGCGCATGCGTGCACGCGAATCTCAGTATTGGGGTATTATGCCTAGAAGACTTCTAAGGACCGGTTCGTAGAGGAAGCCACTAAGCTATACAGTACCACCACAGGATCGAGTATGGGACGACTTGGTTGATTAAATTGGTCTCTCCCGATGTAGTACCGGTAATAGAATTGTGCGGTGAATTGGTTCAGAGATACTGCCTTGGGAACCGCAAGGCTCAAGAGGGGGCTTCTCCTGGCGAAGGGAAAATAGACTTAAGGTGTCAGAGCGGTCAAACCTCAGAGGGCCGGTACAAGTCGGGAGAAATCATTGGAAAGACCTTGTAGTGATCTTCTGGCCACACACCTAGGGGAGAGTGTAATGTGGTTGGCTGCCACGAGCAACACGGTGGTTTATTCAGTCCACCTAGCAACAGGGGATGAGATCACGACTTGTGGGTAAAGGGTACACACTCTGCAGAGTTAACCAACTGTCTAGACAGCCGTGCTCAAGGTCAAGAGCGGCTTGGGACCAACTTTTAGCCACACTTTGGCGATTTCGATAGTTTGGATGGGACTTTATTTACTATTTTTGGTCTTGGGACCACATTCATAGAGGTAGGTTGCTAAATATCATGTTAAGGTAGGCTGTTACATTGCTTAGTGCTTACACTGTTAATGCCTTCTCTATTGTGGCCATCATGTGCATTATTTTTTTACACTTACTGAGTACCATTTGGTACTCAAACATGTTTTTTCCCTCTTTTTCTCCCTTTCCCAGCCTATGACCCTGAAGATGAAGTGGAAAATGAAAATTTCTATGCGGATCTGGAGGAAGGATTCTAGGTTGCTGTTTCCCAGGCGACGCCTGTGTTGAAGTCCTATACTTTCTGCCTCTATGTAATTTTTTGTACACCGTAAAGGTCCTTTGTAGTGTTTTATGAACCCAAACATGGTTTATATAATGATATTTCACTTCTGTCGCCACATGTATGATGAGAACTGATCCTGGCATACATGTGAGATATGCTCGGTTGTTCTTTTAGAAAACCGGGTGTGACAAAGTGATATCAGAGCCGTGTTGCCCGTAGGATGCAAACCTAGACAGAAATGGTCGAATTAAGGATCTTTTTGAAAATAGTTGCAAAAATGTCTTCATACTCTTTACCTTGATCACCTTTTCTTGTCATTATTTATTAAAAATTTTTATTTCTATCACTCTTCTTTTGTCAAAATTTTATAGATGGCTCACTGCAAGAACACCGCTCACAAGGCGACCGGGGCCCGTGTGCCATGTCACCCTTTGGCCCCACGGTTTCCCCCGCGTGGACCTTGTGTCCCGGAGCGCAGCGGCATATGATGACAACAAGATCTCCCTCCGCTAACACACCAGCAGAGTCCAACTCTATGGACACACCGAATGGATCTCAGAAATGTTTGTCTACTATGAAGATAGACTGCTGAAAACTCACCATTGCCCAACCTGGAAGACCTCTAGAGAGGTCACGGAGAAGGATGCTATTTGGGAGGCCATTACTTGTTGGAGCCACATGCAGCACCCTTGACTGGAAACCTCCGACCACGCTTTTGTTCCTCAGCGGCCAAGTGGCATGGCCAACTTCACTGTACAGGAAGTGTTGGGCCCCTTAAACATCAACCAGTCAGAGCAGAGCGTCGAGGATGGAGTCGAGCTCAGCGCCCGTCTACAGAAGTGCCAGCAGGAACTTTGGGACCTTCGTGATGTCGCTCAATTTCTTGAGATCATGACTCGAAGGTATCAGAAGATCACCGAGGAGGATCCTACCGACTACACCTCTGAATCAGAGACAGTGGTCCCTGATTCACCAGAGTCAGGACCGTGAGGATGCCGCACTACCTGCATCTGAGTTTGTCGGGAGCTACATCAATGGCGCAAACAGCGATAAAGACCCACAGGATGCCCCCGTAGATCAGGAGTAGATCGAAATCATGTCAACAACCCTGGGCTAGGCTCCTTTATCTAATAACAGCATGTAACTAGGCGTCCTGAAGTTGTATCTTTTAGTTGGCTGTTTGTTTGAATGTTCATCTATTAATAAAATATCCTTTTTAATCTTTTTTGGATCCCTTGATGTATATAGTGAGGTTCTTATTCATTAGAATCATTCCTACCTAGCTTACCTATTAGTCTATTGTAAATAAACCCTTTCCAATCTAAGATGGTGGGCAGAGAGGCAGAGGCAGAGGCAGAAGCTTTTGACGTGGTGTGCCTCTTGAGGACAACAACAAACAAGAAAGAGCCTCACTACCTGGCCAGAATGAAAGAGGAGCACCAGCTGCAGACCAAATGCAGCAGATGATGGCTATGCAGATGCAGCTCTTGCAAAATTTTACTCAGATCATTGGCAATATGCAGCAGGCACCACCACTGCCACCTCCACCTCAACCGGTGCCAAGACCGAGGTCATGCTTTAGGGATTTCCTGAATATGCAGCCGCCAAGTTTTGTGAATGCAATTGAGCCAATGGATGCAGAGGACTGGCTTAAAACTGTTGAAAGCAAGCTAGGGATTGTGCAACGTGAAGGAAGAGAGAGAGGGTGTTTCTTGCCTCTCATCAGTTAATAGGACAAGCAGCTGATTGGTGGACTTCCTTCATAGCAGCTCATGCCAATCCCGACAAGTCACGTGGCAAGAGTTCAGGCAGAATTTCCACAGCCACGACATTCCAGAATGGGAAGTGCAGGCAAAGGGCCAAGAATTCCTCGCATTGAAGCAGGGAAGCATGAGTGTGCGGAGTTATTTGAACAAGTTCACTCAGTTGTCCCACTACACTTCTGAGGATGTGAATACTGATGCCAAGAAACAGTATTGTTTCAAGGAGGGACTTGATAAGGAGCTACAGTTTGCTATGTCATCTACTATCTATGCTAACTTTGACAGCATGGTGGACATTGCTTTTACAGTTGAAAGGAAGAAGGAATTATATGATGAGAATTACAAGAGGAAGATGCTGCAGGGGCAGCCTTCTGGTAGCAACAGCCGTCTCCGTTTCGTACCACAGCAGATGGGGTACATGAATCGTCCAATGAACCCAAATCAAGGCTAGAGGTATCCCAACAACAGTTTCAGACCCCCAATTCCGTTCAATCATCCACAACGTCCGCTAGGGCAGCCTCCCCTCCAATGCAGCAGATGAATTTGGGGACAACCTCTGAACCCGAAAGTCAAGGACAGCAGGGTCAGCAAGGTAACAAGCCCCAGGGAATTGCTAATTTTTGGCAGTGTTACAACTGTGGCGAGAAAGGCCACTATTCCAACCGGTACCCAAAGAAGCAGCAACAGCAGAGCTCTCAAGGCCGTGTCAACCATGTGGACTTGGAGGAAGCTCAGAATGCTCTGGATGTGTTAATTGGTACGTTCCTGGCTAATTCTCACCCTTCTACAATTTTATTTGATTCTGGTGCTACACACACATTCATAGCCAAAGGATTCGTAAGAAGACACAAATTAAAAGTATCACTGATGAATCGAGTGTTAATAGTTAACTCTCTCGGAGGAGAGATGTTAACCAGGCAAGTATGCCCTAATGTGGGCATAGACATAAGGGGGTAGCGTTCCAAGCAAATCTTATTGTCTTGGAGTCACAAGGGTTGGACATCATCCTTGGAATGGACTGGCTGACCAAGTACAACGGAGTGATACATTGTGATACAAGGACAATGTGCCTGACTCATACTGATGGCACAAAGGTAGAACTTCATCCAGTTAAAGAATCAACTCGGACGATCCGTCTTAATCAAGTTGAAAGCCTAGAGGAGGTACTAGTGGTTAGCAGATTTCCCGACGTATTTCTTGAAGAGCTACAGGGAATGCCTCCTGACTAAGAGATAGAGTTCATCATTGAGCTGGTACCTGGATCCGCTCCTATATACAATAGGCCCTACAGGAATGATGCCGATCAACTGGTCGAATTGAAGAAGCACATTGAAGAGTTGCTCGAGAAAGGGTACATCCGTCACAGTTCGTCACCCAGGGGAGCACCTGTTATATTTTGTGACACCCTCTTCTCTGGTTTCTGCATGTATTCATATTTCATGTAGAGAAAAACATTTTAAAAAGAAGTGGGGACAGAGAAATCATCAAATAGATAGCCAATAAGAGCCGAATCCAGTTCACTGAGAACGCCGAAGACAACTTCCGCGGCCCGCTGGCCACGTGGCATGTTCGGAGCTCATCCCTTCAAAGTGGGGAGAGGTCCGCTGCTAAAGTGACTACGTGGCAGGCTCGGGGCTCATCTCCGCACAAGGGGAGAGGTACGACCCTATGGGACACGTGTTGCCCCCGGAGCTAGTCATCATGGAAATAAGAGGACTGGTCCCACGGGATACGTGTCGATCTGGGAGCTCACCTCTGAGAGGTCCGGTGCTATCAAACACGTGTCGCCACCGGAGCTTATCTCCGGGAGGTCCGTCGCTGCTGGACACGTGTTAACCTCGGAGCTCGTCTCTGAGAAGAAAGGAAAGTCTGGCGCTACTTGACACGTGGCGTACGCGGAGCTCACCTGCGAAGGAGAGGGAAGTCTTGCTCACTTGACACGCGGCACAACCGGAGCCCGTCTCTTCGGAAAGGGAGAGACCAGGCCCGGTGGACACGTGGAGCCTCCGGAGCTCATCACCGAGGAGTTAACGAGTTCTAGGGACGGTTTTTGGATTCTGTATGCGTAGAAATACCAGAACAGAAGCCGACCTGAATTCCGCAATGATACCGCACCAAAACAACTAAAGATAAGATGTTAGGATCCAACGATGATCTGAATAGGACTCTTATTCGGGATACAATCAGATTAGGACTCTTCTCTTCCCGATTATAAATAGAACCCAGAACCTCTGGCCGAAACCACAAACTTCTATTCCAACTCCTAAGCCGACGACTTAGAGCCCCAGCCCCCAACTCGCCGAGAAAGCCATTCACCAGAGGAAAAGCCAACGATATGAGGAGGACCTCGAGACCGAGAAGAACGTAAGGTAGGTCTCCAATACCACCTTACGACATCATTGTGTTTTCTTTGCATCTGTTCTTTGATTCCTTTCGAACAGAAGCCTTCTCGTGGACGGATCACTTGATGATCAGGTTGATCTAAAGACAAGATCATCGCCACGTCCACCTTTGATCCGAACACCTCTGTTCATCATAAAATCCATGCAAGCCATGCAAGAACACGTACAACCCAATCTAATAAAACTAATCATAGGATAGCATGCATATGCATCATCGCATCTAGTTTAAGGTTTGTGCATGATATTGACTGTTGTGAATCTTGTATGCGCATGATCCTACATAGCGGGACAAGCTCAAAAAGCTGTCTACGACGAGCTGCAGCAACAAGGTTTTGAGATCCAAGAA
This sequence comes from Neostapfia colusana, assembly GCA_030760725.1. Lineage (NCBI taxonomy): Eukaryota > Viridiplantae > Streptophyta > Magnoliopsida > Poales > Poaceae > Neostapfia > Neostapfia colusana. The sequence continues at coordinate 91,334,348 of JASWHV010000007.1, read as the reverse complement.
CAACCGGAACCGCAAGAACAAGGCAAGTGCTCCTTTACCATATTGATCCTATATTTTGGGTAAAATTGTTTTGTTTTGTGAAAAGGTGTGTGTGCTGAGTCAAACATGATGGGAAACCCTTTTTATAGGAGTTGACTAGCTTTGATTAAACCACCCTTTTCGCCAGGGAAGTTTATGAGTTGGGTATTGTTTTTGCTTTATGCTTCGCTGAGTCCATGGGATGGGGAAGCGAGATAGATGTGTCTAGCTAAACTGCACTCATAATGATAATGAGAAACTGATGATATTAATGAACATGGATCGGAGGGAGATCTAGGCAAGCCTGGGTTTGTGAATGAGGTAGAATGAGATGGTGGTTTACTTTCCGTAGATCTAAGGACCGGTTCATGCATGCACATGCCAGGATAACAGTGCCACCACAAGGCCAATTATGGGTGTGGCTTAGCTGAGTAATTAGGTAAGTTGCTAGAGTGTTATGGACAGTGGAAGGCGCGGGGAATGGGAGTTGAGTGAGGACTGCCCTGGGAACTGCATGGCACAAGAGGGGGCCTGTGGGTGGGAGAATTGGAGATTCTAGCCTGCCGGTGAAACCTTAGCGAGTCCATACATCTAGTAACCCCTTTGTAAAGGCTATTTTGTGATCTCTTGACCATACACCGACGGTTGTGTACTGGTATAATGGAGGTTCTGCAGTCGCCGATGGGTGACGAAATCACAAACTTGTGGGTAAAGAGGTGCAAACTCTGCAGAGTCTAAAACTATCATGATAGCCGAGCTTACGGTCACGAGCGCCTGGCCAAACTGCCATGATTAGTTGGGATGGTTATTGGGATGGTTCTTGGTTATGGTTATTGATTTCATTTATGGTTTGGTTTTGGGACTGTTGAGTCCGGGTGACATGATGGTTGCATGACTGTTGAGTCCTGGCAACGAGATTGGTCTCAGTGTGAGACAAAGTTAGTTATGAGATAAGATGGTAGCGAATACGAGAAGGTATTCGTGAGATGGTAGCGAATATGAGGAGGAATTCGTGAGCGAGAATTAAGTTGGTTAATGTTCGGGTGGAACATGGAAAGTGATGGAGGTATGTTGGTAATTTAATACATGTTGGGGTTACATTCATCTAAAGTTAAGTTGTTGTTTTATCATGGTTTTATAAATCTGCTTTTCTGGAAATGAGACTTTTCATACCTACCTTGTTATGAGCTACATATCGTGTTTTTCCCGCACTTGCTGAGTACATCTTTGTACTCAAACTTGCATTATTATTCGTCATCAGCAGCAAGAGAAGACTACTATGAAGACCAAGTGGAGCATTAAGGCGTGTGATCTGTTCTCAACCTTGCCTGTGGAGGGAGTAGAGATGGAGCCACTTCTGCTTAGATTTGCTTACGCATTAGTTAAATTGCTTCCGCACTAGAATAAAGACTTCCGCTGCATAGAAATAAAGACTTCCGCTGTGAGCATGAGTCGAAGACTCATGAGATATTGTAATAAACTCTGTTATTCGTGGTTATATATATTCTGAATTTAGTTTGTGGAATATATGTGTATGTGTGATTAACATTCTGGGCACACATATGCATTAGTTCTCAGTTCCGTGGTTTTCCACAGAATTGAGGGTGTCACATATTTGTTCCCAAGAAGGATGGTACTCAGAGGCTTTGTGTTGATTATCACACTCTCAATGCGGTAACCATTAAAAACAAATACCGACTGCCTAGGATTAATGATTTGTTTGATCAGCTCAGAGGAGCTAGTGTGTTCTCCAAAATTGATCTTTGATCGGGTTATCACCAGCTGAAGATCTGGGAGTTAGACATCCCCAAGATAGCATTTGTTACTCGATATGGGCTATACGAGTACACCGTCATGTCATTTGGACTGACTAATGCTCCGCCCTATTTCATGTACTTGATGAACAAGGTGTTTATGGAGTACATGGATAAGTTTGTAGTCGTGTTCATTAATGATATTCTAGTATACTCCAAGAATGAAGAAGAGCACGAGGAGCATTTAAAGTTAACCTTACAGAAGCTTCGGCATAATCAATTGTATGACAAGCTTACTAAGTGCAAGTTTTGGCTGAAAGAGGTGTCATTCTTAGGACACATAATAACGAAATGAGTAATATCCATAGATCCATGTAAAGCGGCAGATATTTTGAAGTGGAATATACCAAAGAATGTCGGAGACATCAGAAGATTCTTGGGGTTAGCTAGATATTATTGACAGTTCATCGATGGATTCTCTAAACACTCTCGTCCACTCACCAAGCTTCTTGTGAAAGGAGTGGCATTCAAGAGGACCCGCAAATGTGAAGCAAGTTTCAATGAACTGAAGAAGTGGTTGACCACTGCTCCAGTTATAGTTATGCCCAATATGCAGAAGGAGTTTTCTGTTTATTGTGATGCATCAGGACAAGGCTTGGGATGTGTACTCATGCAAGATGAACATGTTGTTGCCTAAGCTTCATGTCAACTCAGAAAGCATGAAAGGAATTACCCAACTCATGACCTAGAGATGGCAGCAGTAGTTCATGCTTTAAAGCTATGGAGGCACTATCTCATGGGGAAGAGATCTAAAATATACACCAACCACAAGAGTCTGAAGTATTTCTTCACACAACATGATCTTAATCTCAGGCAACATAGATGGTTGGTACTTATCAATGACTTTGATGTGGGTATCAACTATCATCCCAAAAAAGCAAATGTGGTCACTGATGCTCTGAGTAGAAAGGCACAACACAACACTATGTCACTGCAAAGCCAACAATCAAAATTATGTAAGGAATTTACAAGATTATAAAAGGATATTCGTGAAGGGCAAAAGAATGACGAAAAGATAAAAGAGATAAAACAATTGATGAAGGAAAAGCTCTAGATTATGTAGAAGATGAACAAGGAACCCTATGGCTGGGAAAGAGAATCTGTGTGCCTGATGTCAAAGAGATTCGTGAAATAATACTCAGAGAAACTCATGACTCCTCTTATTCCATTCACCCCGGAAGTACAAACATGTACCAAGATCTTAACGATCACTACTAGTGGCACGGAATAGAGCGTGATATGACAGAATATGTTGCTATTTGTGACACCTGTCAATTAGTCAAGGCAGATCATCAAAGACCAGCAGGGTTACTTCAACCAATCAATGTCCCCGAGCGGAAATGGGAGGAAATAAGCATGGATTTGATTGTGGGGTTACCAAGGACTCAATCGGGATATGACTCTATATGGGTCATAGTAGATCGTTTAACAAATGTCACCCACTTTATTCCGGTCAAGGAAAAATATAACAGCTCTCGATTGGCAAAATTGTATATATCAAGGATTGTATCCTTCCATAGTGTTCCCAATAGAATCATATCGGATCAAGGAACTCAGTTTACCTCGAGATTTCGGCAGAAGCTTCTTGAGTCAATGAACACTCGTCTGAACTTTAGTTCTGCATATCACAGGTAGACTGATGGTCGGACGGAGCGTACAAATCAGATTTGCAGGACATGTTGAGAGCATGTGCATTGAAGAATAGCAAGAGATGGAACAAAAATCTGCTTTACGCAGAGTTTTCATACAATAATAGCTATCAGGCTAGTTTGAAAATGTCTCCCTTTGAAGCATTGTTTTGGACGAAAGTGTAGAACACAAATCTTCTGGAACGAGACAGGAGAAGGTCAAGTGTTGGGTCCTGAAGTGTTGAGAGAAGCTGAAAGACAGGTTCACAAGATTTGGAAAAATTTGAAGACAGCCCAATCCATACTGAGGAGTTATGCAGATACCCGTCGACGTGATCTCACGTTTGAGATAATTGACTTTGTATACTTGAAAGTATCAACCGTGAGAGGATTCCAATGGTTTAAAGTAAAGGGAAAATTATCACCTCGATATATTGGCCCATTCAAGATATTGGAAAGAAGAGGAGAGGTAGCATATCAACTTGAGCTACTGGCTCACCTGTAAGTTGAAGAAGTGCCTGAGAGTGCCAGAGGAACAGCTACCAATACAAGCTCTAGATGTGCAAGAGGATTTGTCTTATGCAGAATGACCCATAAAGATCCTTGAGACATGTGAGCTAGTTACCCGAAACAAGGCTATCTGCATGTGCAAAGTGCAATGGCAGCATCATTAAGAAGAAGAAGCGACGTGGGAAAGAGAAAAAGATCTCAAAGCAGAATTTTCCAATCTCTTCACGTAGGATGTCCGAATCTCAAGGGAGAGATTCTTTTTAAGGGGGTAGAGTTGTAACACCCTAAATTGTGAGAAAAAGGAAATTTGGAATATAAAGAAAAGAACAAATATATTAAGGCCAACATGCATTCGTGTCTCTATTTTTTAAAGAATTTAAAGTTTCAAATTTGCTAGAAAGTTTGAAATCCAAATTTAAATTCAAATGGAAACAAAAGAAAACAGAAAGAGAAAATATATATGTATCCTAAACCAACCTAAAATGGCCCATTGCCTTGGCCCAACCCGTGAGCCCAGAAAACAACTGTGCGCCCCTTCATTCCCGTTGTGGACCCCGCCTGTCAGCCGCTTCCTGTCGCTGCTGAGTGGGCCTCGCAACCTTTCTTCTACCTCCGGCCGAACAGCCACTTGCACTGAAACTGCCGCCGATCAATTCTTTAGTTTCGGCCACCAATTCATTAAATAACCCTGTCAATCATGACAGCCATTACCCCCTCCTCATTTCCGCTCTATAAAACCCGAGTTCCATTCTCAAATTCACATTGCACAGAGATTTCACTCTCGCCATCGATGAGGTGCGTGTTCCTTCTGTTCCCAACGATTCCTTCGATTATTTTTCGTTTTGTCTGCTCATTTGCGGCCGCCTCATATTCATGAAGCCGCCAAACATCAAGGAACCGAGAAAATCGTCGCCGCTCCATCGAGTTCACCGATGAATGAAGACCCCTGCCACCATCCATCGACACCACCCCGTTCCCGAGCTTCTCTGGCTCTTCGCGCGTGCACCTGTGATATCCCCATCCCTTCCTATTCATTTTTGCGCCTTTATGATTGAAGATTAGGACCATCCCGGTGATTTGTCGTGAACGTTGGCGAGCCTTGCTGCCGTGCCCAACAAGCACAGCCGCGCGCCACCGCCCTCGGCTCTCTAGGCGACGTGACCCATATTATGCCGTTTATCTTGAACGTGCTGCCAAGATTCAATAGAGCGTGTACCCCTTCGTGATTTTAAAATCCAAGCCATCCACTTAAGATCGAACGACCACCGTTTAAACTAGTTAAACCGCGTGTGGGATTTTATACGAGCGCCCTTGAATTTTTGAGAAATGGACTTAGGGAAATAGGGAATAATATTTTTACTTTAAAATTATTCTGAACAATCATTTTTAATCAATAAAGTTAGTAGAAAATGTATTGTTAGTATAATTTTGACATTAAAACTAAAATAGTTATAGCAATAAGTATAAAAAACTACTTAGGAAAGAATTCATGCACATTGTTAGGCTTAACTCAACTTCTAACTTGTTTTAAGTGCATGAGCTCATTTCAAGAAGAACCATTCCAAGCCCAAAACTAATATAAATGTGCTATAGAAATAAAAAATCCACAAAGATCACTTCACAATCCAATGAAATTCAAATATGAGATGATTTTGCGTAGGATGTGCTTTGCTTAACTATTCTGTTGTTAGTTAGACTTATGTTTATTATTATTTGTTCTTCCTCGTTCATGCATCATCGAATCGTAGAATCAAGACCTGGCCTGTGTTCAATCTTCAAGAGCAACAATTTCTCGTCGACCCCACTTGTTGTCACGAAGGCAAGTGTCATTGAACATTTCACACCTATTTTTCTAGAGTTTTAATTGCTGCATGTTAATAATATGAATCCTATTTTATCCCTGTTTCGATACCTATTTCCTTGTCTCCATGGTTGGTTTAGTGGGAAATAATTTTAGAATAAGAATTCCTTATACATGCTTGGTTACGGGGATAGAAACATGAACCACATGTTGGATTAATGCACAACTATGATATTGGAACTGCTGTACTAGATAGGAACCGATAGGCTGGTTGGAATTGGCTGGTGCATGTGTGCACAAGAATCTCAGGATTGGGGTATGATGCCCAGAAGGGTTATAATGACCGGTTCGTGGAGGAAGTCACTAAGCTATACATTACCACCACAGGATCAAGTATGGGCTGACTTTGTTGAAAAATTTAGTCTCTCCCGGTGTAGTACTGGTAATAGACCTGTGCAGGGAATTGGTTCAAGGATAGTACCTTGGGAACCACAAGGCTCAAGTGGGGGCTTCTCCTGGCGAAGGGAAAATAGACTTCATGTGCAGAAGCAGTGAAAACTTAGAGGACCGGTAGAAGTCGGGAGAAATCATTGGAAAGACCTTGTAGTGATCTCCTGGCCACACACCTAAGGAAGTGTTTAATGTGGTTGGCTGGCACGGGCGACAGTGAGATTTATTCAGTCCAACTAGCAATAGAGGATGAAATCACGGCTTGATGGTAAAGGGTACACAATCTGCAGAGTTAACCAACTGTTTAGACAGTCATGCTCACGGTCAAGAGCGGCTTGGGACCAAATTTGTGATTATCGACACTTTGGGGATTTGGATGGTTTGGTTGGGACTTTGTTTACTATTTTGGGCCTTGGGATCACATTCATAGAGGTAAGTTGCTAAATAACTTGATAACATAGGCTGTTACATTGCTTAGTGCTTACACTGTTAAAGACTTCTCTATTGTGGCCATCATGTGCAATATTTTTTTACGCTTGTTGAATACCATTTATTACTCAAACTTGTGTGTTTCCCTCTTTTCCTCCCTTTCCCAGCTTATGACCCTGAGGATGAAGTGGAAAATGAAAATTTCTACATGGATCCAGACAAAGGATTTTAGGTTGTTGTTCCCCAGGCAACATCTGTGTTGAAGGCCTATACTTTCCATCGCTATGTAATTTTTTTGTAGACTATAAAGGTCCTTTGTAGTGTTTTATGGACCCAAACATGGTTTATATCATGATATTTCACTTCTGTCACCACATGCATGTATAATGAGAACTGATCCAGGCATACATGTGAGATACACTCGGTTGTTCTTTTAAAAAACCGGGTGTGACAATATTTTATATATCTGTAAAAATAAAGGGATGATATATAAGATAAGAATTTAAAATGTCATGGCACATTTTCACAGAAGGTCTTTTTTAAAACCCCCTGCGATAACACATCTTCACAGGCGGCTACTATTACTGCCTGCTTTTCAAAATAATTTAACAATTTTTATATTATTGTTTCTCTTTGTATGTGTTTTGTTTTCATAAACTTTTTCATGCATCATTATAGCCAACTTAAGTTCAGATTTCAATAGGACACTCAAAGTTATTTCTTTACGGCTATTTGATCACTTCTAAATGCTGAAATATATTAATTAAGTTTTATGTGAAAAATAATATATTTCAGAGTTAATGAACCTTACAAATTATAGTGAATGTTTTTATATATTTGTAACAATAAAGGGATGATATATAAGATAAGAATTTTAAACTTCAAGGCATATTTTTACAGGCGGTCTTAGTTTAAAACTGGATGCTATAACGCATCTTGACAGGCGGCTACTGTTTCTGCCCGCCTTTAAAATTAATTTTGAATTTTTTTTTATTATTGTTTCTCTTCGTATATGTTTTGTTTTCAATAAATTTTTCATGCATCATTATAACCATTTGAAGTTAAGATTTCAATAGGATACTCAAAGTTATTTCTTTACTGTTATTTGCTCACTTCCAAATGTCCAAACTTTACAAAAAGAGTAGAAGGGATGGTATATATAAGATTAAACCTGAAGTATAATATATTCAGTGTTATGTGGACAAATAATTTACTTCAGAGTTAAATGAACTTTGTAAAGTATAATGTATGTTTTATATATTTGTGAAAATGAAAGGAACATATATGAGATAATAATTTAAAATGTCTAGGCATATTTTCAAAGGCGGTCATTGGTTAAAACCTCCTGCGATAACATATATTCATAGGAGGCCTTCTTTATAGCCTCATGTGAAGATACATATTCACAGGCGGTTCTTGTTTACGGCCGCTTGTGAAAATGCCGGCTCTATAAATCCTCCTAGCCGCACCCCGCGAAACCAAAGTCCTGGTGTTTGAAATGATGCCGTTAGGCTGCCAAAATTTTTCACGCGCATTGCCGCCAAGCGCCGCTTGGCCGCTGTCTCTATTGCGGGTCAACTCCGCCTCCCTCCTCCCCCCCTCTGCCGCCAGATACACGCCGCCGCCTCTCTCCTCCTTCCGTCTGCCGCTAGGTAAACGCCGCCACCTCCCTCCTCTCCCCTTCCCCCCACGAGGACAATCTATACTTTTAATCTATACATTTTTTAGATAATGGGAAATCGCATCCCAACCTTCCCCTCTGTATAGGTTATGGTCGACTTATTACAATGTCTTCAACTGTTTGGAGTCATATTAGGTCCTACAAAAAGATAAAGAGAACGAGCCTACCTAAAGTTTGAATGGATACATTGTTAGAGAGTGATTCTATTACTAAATCTCCATCCATGGTAGGCAAACAACAGCATGACTGTAATATCCAAATGACGGAACACTTCCCTCACAAAGTCGGTGCCCTCCTCATCCTTTTGTAATGGTCACACAAAATTAATGCATTTTCAGCATAACAGATTTTGTCCTATAGCTTTTATTAGAACTTTGAGACTTAACTATGTGTTTCAGACAATATATTTATTTATATATACATGTTCTTAAGGTGTATACTATTCTTAATACAATTTCCTAACTTATATTGCACCTACAATGTGACCTCAGGCTTAAGAAGATTTTTATTCTCTCAATTACAATCTCAAATCTAATATTACATCCAAAATGCTATTTAAGCCTAAAACATGATTTTTACAGCTCTTAATAAACCTTTTATATTTACTTAATATAGGTATATTATTTTTAACATGAATGCATATTAGCTTTTATGCCTGGAACGCAAATTCAGCATTAAAACTGATTCATTTTGTGATTCAGAATACAAATAGTGTTTAAAATACAAAACAGGTCATATTAGGGATTTCCTAATTGAACATATAAATTTTGGGTTAAGTTTTTGTGGATATTTGCTACTGTAGTGATCTAATATAAATTTCAGATTTCAATGTACATTAATTTGGTTTTATACAGTATTTAAAAAATATTTTTTCGACTGCCACGGGGTTAAAATGTGGATTCCTAATATTACCAGGGGTATTAATCACCTAATATGCTGTTAGTTTCCTCATTTATAAGAATTTCAGGAGCTAATTCAACCTTTTACAACATGTTTCACAATTCTGGTGAATTACAAGGCCTAATTCCTAATGTTCAGGGCTTCTATTGAATTCCTTTGTAAATTTGAGGGGTGTAAGTGTAACACTCTCAAAATTACTACCATGCATTGCATACATTTTTGATATAGAGAAGCATTTAAAAGGAAGAAGAAATAAAGAGAGGAATATAGAAGCAAATAAAATAGTAAAAGGGAATAAAGATAGAAAATCATGGAAATAAATAAAAAAGGGAAAGAAATAAAAAGAAAAAGAAAAAATAAATGAAATATCCAAATTGGGCCACCCTAATTTTTCCCCAAAATTCCCCAGTTTTTCCCCAAATTCCCCTCTCCCTTAATTTAACCAATTTTTCCTAATTTTCCTGATTTTCCTCAAATTCCCCAAAATTCACATACGGAATATTCCCCACATTTGAGAGGTGACCCCCCGCCCAATTTTTGCCGCACCAATTAAGGGGGAACCCTAATGGGCCCCACCCCTTAGCCGCAGCCCATTAAGGGGGGAAACCCTAGCTGCCCCCCGTTTATGGATTTTTGTGGTTTTTTGTTCCTCAATTAATCTCAGCCATTGGCGGAAAATAAATAATAAAATCCCAGCCCCTGGCTCCCACCTCTTTTAAAATTAAATTTCAGCCATTGGATTATTGGGTTGCTAAAATCCTAGCCACCCTAGCTCTTTCCCCCCTTTATAAATAACCCCCCTTAGCCGCCACCCCTACACCTCTTTTTGAGTTGGGCTCGGTCTCTAACTTCTTGTTGGCGTATTTTCTGGTCCTCCACGCCTCCAAACCCCTCTCCATGTATCTCCATGTCCTCTCCATGGTTCCTAATCATAATTAATCCATTAGGTAGCAACATACTCTCAAAATTCACATATAAAGAATTGTTCAGGAACAAGCTCACCTCTAAATTCAATTGTCGTGCTCGAGCTCTAGTAATTGAACCTTGCATGTCTACCATGTGAGTGTTGTGTATATCTGCAGGAGTGATGTCCACATCGTAATAGTAAAAGGGAATAAAGATAGAAAATTATGGAAATAAATAGAAAAGGGAAAGAAATAAAAAGAAAAAGAATAAATAAATAAAATATCCAAATTGGGCCACCCTAAATTTTCCCCAAAATTCCCCAGTTTTTCCCCAAATTCCCCTCTCCCCTAATTTTTCCAATTTTTCCTAATTTTCCTGATTTTCCTCAAATTCCCCAAAATTCCTCCTACGGAATATTCCCCGCATTTGAGGGGTGATTCCCCCCCCCCCATTTTTGCCGCACCAATTAAGGGGGAACCCTAATGGGCCCCACCCCTTAGCCGCAGCCCATTAAGGGGGGGAAACTCTAGCCGCCCCCGTTGATGGATTTTTGTGGTCTTTTGTTTCTCAATTAATCTCAGCCATTGGAGGAAAATAAATAATAAAATCCCAGCCCCTGGCTCCCACCTCTTTTAAAATTAAATTTCAGCCATTGGATAATTGGGTTGCTAAAATCCTAGCCACCCTAGCTCTTTCCCCCCTTTATAAATAACCCCCCTTAGCCGCCACCCCTACACCTCTTTTTGGCCGCCGCCCTCCCCTTGCTGCCAGCCTAAGTCGCCGCCCGCTCCCCTTTCTGGAGTTTGGCCTCCATCGAGCTCCTTCACGCCTCACCGTCGCCAGAGAAGAAGCCCCCGACGTTCTGCCCTAGCCGCAGCCTCGTAATTCTGCATAGAAAATCTCCCGCTGCTGCCATTGCAAGGGAGGAGGTTCTGCCGCAAGGAAGAGAGGAGGAAGAAGTGAGGTAGGTATTCGTTACCCCTCTTACCACGTCGCCGCTGTTTCTAAGCACCCGTTTTCTTCACCCGCTGCGAGCAGAAGATTCTGCGTGTGGACAGACCTTGTTTTGGTCGATTTTTGACAGTGGAATTGATCTACAAAGTGTGTCAAGATCATAACCACGTCCACACTTGATCCCAGCAGCCTTTTTTCATCATAAAACACCGTGGAAGCCTAATAAACATGCAAGAACACATACAAACTTATTTTTATAAACTGCACCATAGGAATTGTATTCATCCATCTCGTTGCATCTTGAGTAAAGTCGGTGCATCATAATTGATCACTGTAAATTTTGTATGTGCATGGTCGTGAGTAGAAGTACACGCTCAAGAGGATATCTATGAGGAACTACAAGACCAAGACTTCGAGACGCTTGAGCAACACGGACCATGGGAACTAAGCAAGTGCCCCTTGACCATATTTATCCTATGTTTTCGAAACTGTTTTGCTTACGAAAACTCTTATGCTTGTGTCAACTTGATAGGACACCCTTTAATAGGAGTTTACTAGTTTTGTTAACAATCCTTATCGCCGGGAAAGTTGATGAGTCGGGTACGGACGTTTTCCTTTTTGCTTCGCTTAACTTACGGGATACGGGAAGCTGAAATAAAACTTGTTTAGCTAATGCACTCATGAGAATAAAGATAATTAGAACTTGATGATGTTAATGAGCATGGAATCGGGGAGATCTAAGAGAGCTTGGTTCGTGGATGTTGCTGAATGAGATGGTGGTTTGCTTGCCGTAGATCTAAGGACCGGTTCATGGGAGTACATGCCAGGAAAACAGTGCCACCACAAGGCCAAGCATGGGTGCGGATTAGCTCACTAATTAGGTGTGTTTCTAGCTTGTTATGAACCGTTGGATGGCGTGGGGAATGGGAGTCAATGAGGACTGCCCTGGAAACTGCATGGCACAAGAGGGGGCCCGTTGGTGGGAGAATGGAGATTCGAGCCTGCCAGTGAAACCTCAGTGGGTGCGTACATCCTAGTAGCCCCTTTGTAAAGGCTATTTTGTGATCTCTTGGCCATACACCAGTGGTCATGTACTAGTATAATGGAGGTTCTTTTTGGTCGCCGACGGGTGACGAAATCACAAACTTGTGGGTAAAGTGGTGCCACCTCTACAGGGTGTAAAACTATCATGACAGCCGTGCTTCCGGTTACAAGCACCTGTCCAAATTCCATGATTAGAGGCAAAACATGGGATTGTTATTCGGGTGGTTATGGTATGGTCATTGGAATTGGTTTTGGGTCATGTCAATGAGTTTGGTTTCGGTTATATGAAAATGAGATGGTTATGAATATTTATGAGTATGAGATGAACTTGAGAAAGATTATTAGCTGGTTGAGGCTTGATAAATGGTGAATTATGTTGAAGAAATGTTGATGAATTACTTGGTTATCATGGGATTTAACTCGCCTAGAGATAGTTGCTGTTTTTATCATGTTTGTGAAATAAAATTTGTTTCCTGCAATGAACCTCTTTATTCCCTACCTTGTTGTAAACTACATGTCACACTTTTCACGCACTTGCTGAGTACGACATGTACTCACCCTTGCATTTCCACATATACATCAGCTAAAGGAGAAGAATACTTTGAGGAGCAGGTGTAGCATTAGGCGTTGATAGGAGGATGAGTCCCGATCTTCCGAGAGGTAGGGTAAACTTGATTGGGTGGAGATCTCGACGTTGATGATCCAAGGCTCCGAACGAACAAAACCACACAATCACTACACCACTGCTCCGTTGGTTATCACCCGTGTCACACGAATGACCTCGCCACGAAGGCTTATCGCTGCAAGCGCAATCAAGAACACAAGCAAGAACAGAGAAGTTGCAATCAAAACTGAATTGATCACGAATTTGGGGTCTCACAACCGATGATCGGCGACACTGTTCAATGACAGATTGTAACTAAGCAAAACCCAGCTGTTTGTGACGGTGGCTAGGGGGTATAAAGGAAGTGGAGGACGACCAGGTGGGTGCTGGGGTCGTGACCTAACCCTAAGACACGTACATAATAAACTTGGACTCGATACAAGGCCCAATTGGCCCAACTAGGTGATGCAACACCCTGGCAGACTCTAAACTTTATATTGTTTCGAAGTTTCCCTTCGACTCCGAGAGAATTTTGACGTGGGGCCAGTTCCATTGGAAAGTTTATCCTTTCAGCTTTCCGTGTGTATGTAGAACGTCAAAAACGGAGTCCGTATGCCTACTGTGCATCCATTTTAAAGTGGACTGCTCCTGGGCCCGAGTTGGACTCGAGTTTGAGTTGGGCTCGGTCTCTAACTTCTTGTTGGCGTATTTTCTGGTCCTTCACGTCTCCAAACCCCTCTCCATGTATCTCCATGTCCTCTCCATGGTTCCTAATCATAATTAATCCATTAGGTAGCAACATACTCTCAAAATTCACATATAAAGAATTGTTCAGGAACGAGCTCGCCTCTAAATTCAATTGTCGTGCTCGAGCTCTAGTAATTGGACCTTGCATGTCTACCATGTGAGTGTTGTGTATATCTGCAGGAGTGATGTCCACATCATCCTCCCCCTCTTGCATTGGAGTTGTCCTCGACTCAAGCTCATCTTCTTCTCCCAAGTATGGCTTCAAATCTTTGTTGCATGTCGTGCAACGTGAAACTTAGCGCTCCACATCACGCCTCATTTGTGGCTAAAAGAAGTGAGCGTCCAGCACATCCTCTGTGTTTTTAACACCAAAATGTCCCATCAAACCACCTCCAGACGCTTCCTGCAACAACAAAAGACGAACGGAGCTAGCTGGAACACACAGCTTGTTAGCACGGTAGAGAAGGCCTTCACGCAGCAGGAATTTTTGCCACGTTCTTCCCCCTCTACAATTTTCAAAGTTGGGATAGTATGGTATAACGTCTAGATAAAGCATCGGCAATCACATGGTCTTTCCCTTTCTTATGTTTAATGATGTAAGGAAATGATTCTATGAATTCAATCCATTTAGCATGACGTTTGTTCAGATTAGCTTGTCCTTTAAGATACTTCAAAGACTCATGATCTGAATGCATGACAAATTCTTTAGACCATAGGTAATGTTGCCAAGTTTGCAAGACACGCACTAAAGCATAAAGTTCTTTGTCATATGTAGAATAATTCAGCGAAGGCCCATGCAATTTTTCACTAAAGAAGGCAACAGGTTTACCTCCTTGAATTAGCACTCCTCCAATGCCAATGCCGCTCGCGTCACATTCAAGCTCGAAGGTCTTCTCAAAATCAGGAAGTTGCAGCAATGGTGCTTGTGTGAGCTTCGACTTGAGAACATCAAAAGCTTGTTGTTGTGCTGGTCCCCATCGAAACGACACTCCATGCTTTGTCAACTCGTGGAGAGGTGCCGCAATGGTGCTGAAATCCCGCACGAAACGCCGGTAGAAACCTGCGAGACCAAGAAAACTCCGAACCTGTGTGACCGTAGTCGGAAGTGCCCAGCTCGTGATGGCAACAATCTTTGCTTCGTCCACCTCAATGTCCTCCGAAGTAACAACATACCCAAGAAAAGGCACACGATCGGTGCAAAAGGTGCACTTCTCAAGGTTACCATATAAACGTGCATCGCGCAAGACATTAAAAACAGCACGCAAATGTTCAAGATGCTCATCATATGACTTGCTGTAAATAAGGATATCATCAAAGTAAACCACCGAAAATTTACCAATGAAAGCACGTGAAACCTCATTCATCAACCTCATGAAAGTGCTGGGTGCATTAGTTAAACCAAATGGCATGACTAACCATTCATAAAGTCCGAACTTAGTTTTAAAAGCAGTTTTCCATTCATCACCTAAAGCCATACGAATCTGATGATACCCACTACGCAAATCAATCTTGGAGAAAATAACAAAACCACTCAACTCATCAAGCATGTCATCCAATCTAGAAATACCATAGCGATAACGAATGGTAATGTTATTGATTGCTCTACAATCAACACACATGCACCAAGTGCCATCTTTTTTTGGAACCAAAAGAACAGGAACAGAACAAGGACTAAGACTCTCACGAATGTACTCGCGGTCCAGAAGATCTTGGACTTGTCGCTGAATTTCCTTAGTCTCGTCGGGGTTGGTTCTATAGGCAGCACGGTTTGGCAAGCTCGCCCCTGGAACCAAATCAATCTTGTGCTCAATGCCTCACACAGGTGGTAATCCAAGGGGTATCTCTGATGGAAAAACATCCATACATTTCTGCAAAAGGTTAGCAACAGCAGGTGGCAAGACAATGGATGTATCCTCAATGGAATATAAAGCATGTTTGCACACTAAAGCATAGCAAGTTCTATTAGAGGCATATAAATCATCAAGATCAGATTTAGTTGCAAGCAAAATAGGATTTTTCAACTTAATAGGTTGCTGAATTTCAGAATTGAAAACACCCTTTTGCTTAGCATTATTCTTTTTCTCCTGCTCAAATTGTACAGTTTCAGTGGGACTCATAGGAAGCAACACATTTTTCTTGCCCTTATGCATGAGAGTATACTTATTAGATCGACCATGGTGAATAGCATCAGTATCATACTCCCAAGGACGTCCCAACAAAAGAGAACAAGCATCCATAGGTACCACATGAAAATCAGCAAAATTATGATAAGAACCAATGGAAAAATGTATCCTTGCTGTTTGTGTTACCTTAACCTTACCATTGTTGTTAAACCATTGAATGTGATAAGGGTGGGGATGCTCCTGTGTGGTCAAGACAAGCTTCTTGACCACCTCAACATTCATCAAATTGTTGCAGCTACCACCATCAATGATGGTATGTACACGGCAGTCCTTGACGACGAGAAACATGTTGAAAAGGTTGTGACGTTGGCGGTTGTCGTCCTCTCGAACTGTGACACTCAAAGCTCGCTGCACAATCAAAGTCCTATAGTTGTTTGTCGCAGATGTACCAAGAACCTCCTCAGCACCATCATCCGAACCTGAAATGTTAGTTGCAATAATATTTTCATCTTCAATATCAGAAGCACTAACATACCCACCATCAGCAGTGGCAATGATCGCCCGTTTGCTGCGGCAATCTCGTTGCATATGGCCAAGTCCCTGGCAGTGGTGGCACTTGATGTCGGAGCTGCGACTTGTCGAAGTGTTGGGTGCAGCCGCCTTTGCTATAACACCTGGAGGCATCTGGGACTTGCTGTTATCTTGTCCCCGTGATGTAGAAGGTGGGATTCTGCTGCGTACAACACCCGTGGAGGGTGGTGTAGAAGCACGTACGCTCGAGGAGGGCGCTGCTTTGGATGGCACCGGAAATTGTCGTGGTGTGAAGGTGTTGTTCCGCCGCTGCTGTTGGCGACCCTGCACTTCTTTTTCTGCTAACATAGCAAGTTGAAATAAACGTTGAATAGAATGATATTCCTTGTAGTCAACTATGTCCTGGATCTCACGCCCAAGCCCCCATAAAACCTAACAATTTGGTCTTCATGATCCTCAACTACCCCACAACGAAGCATACCTTTCTGTAACTCTTGGTAGTACTCTTGGACAGTCATGTCACCCTGATCAAAGCGTTGCAATTTCTTAAGAAGATCACGTCTATATGAAGGAGGAACAAACCTAGCGCGCATCTCTTCTTTTAACGCAGCCCATGTCTGTGGTGCATTACGTGTATTGACAAGTTCATTCCACCAAATTATAGCGAAATCTTTAAACTCACTAGTGGCTTGTCTAACTCTATGTCGCTCAGGAACAAGATGAGAGCTAAATTTTTGTTCTACCATCATCTCCCAATCCAAGTAAGTCCCAGCATCATAAGATCCATAAAATGTTGGAATAGAAAACTTAATCTTAGCATAAGGATCATTATCTTGTTCAGGAGCATGAGGACGAGGTCTACCTCCCATACCTTGACGATTTCGTCGAGGGCGACGGCGCTGTTGTGCATCAACCTCATGGTTATTGAAGTCATCCTCTGTGTCGTAGTAAGCATGTGCATCACCATCAAGGATGATAGAGGGTGTAGCTTGTTGGGGAAGACGAGTCTCCATCTCGTCCAACCGTGTGGTCAGACTAGCAACACTTGTATGGAGCCTCTGAAAGGTGGCTGTTGTAGTGGTCTGGTAATTGTTGAAAGCTTCGGTTATTGCCCACAACATGTCCTTTAGTTCCATATGGGACATGCACTCATCATCATCTGGAGGTGTAGATCCAGAGGTCTTATCCATAGGCTTCTTTCCTGTCATTGTTAGTACAAAACAGAAACGAAGACAAAAAGATCGTGAAGAACCCTATTACTACGCTCTCCGAAGTGGGTGGAAAATCGATCAGTAAGATGCGTCTTACCCCGCTCTTACAAGTTTCTTACCAGCACTGCAGGTGGCCAACGGTGACCGGTGCGAAGCAAGTAGAGAGTGGGTGTGATTGCAAAGGTTACCTGTTCTGCTCGAGAGAAGGTGGAGCTTGGAAGGCTCAAATGCAGTATATGTATATGGCACACAAGTTAGTAACAGATAGCAATGTTGAATAAGTGTCCAAAGAATTTCACCTAGTTGCTGGCCTAAGAATGTATTAGAACAGTTGTGGCAACAAGCAAGGGCAAGGATGAATGATGATGAACAACAAGGATAATATCAGCAAGTATCCAGCACTCACACAGAAATAACACAACTAGAAAACCCCTTAGCCTCCTGTTTTTGTCTTGAAGCACTAGTAGAAATCAAAATATTTTTTTCTCTTTATTTTTTTGATATTTTTTCTCAACCAGGGGCACAAGAATAGAAACAGCACCAAGTATTAGCTCAAACCGATGAAAGATGAGATCGGCACAAATTCAGGAGCGATTGGAAAAAACTGGTGCTGGAACTTCGGTGTTCGAAACGAGGGCCTTCTTAATTTTTTTATTTTTTTTGAAAATGCCGTATGTGGACATTTTCGAGACCTTTCTGGGAAAAAAATGCACCTCAATCGGAGTTACGAAAAAAAAGTTATGCCCATTTTAAGGAAGATACCCCGAATCAGGTTTTGGTGGTGGTGGAAACTGCAACAGAAACGAATCGGTGGATGGAATTTTTTCGTAGATTGGTTTTTTGTAGATGGCAGCGGATGGAAGAAACAAAAATGAACCAAAACAAATCTAAACCAGCAACCAGACTCAACCTAGAACACGAACTCAGAATTACGGACTCCGAAACTAAATTGTGCAAAAGGTTGAGCGGGGGTTGTAGGTCAGAGAAACTAAATTTTTTTGTGGCTTTTTATGGATGATAGGACTGAAACAAAATAAATCTAAAGGGCACACAAGTATACCTCATGGTGAACCTGGAAATCTGATACCAATTGATAGGAGGATGAGTCCCGATCTTCCGAGAGGTAGGGTAAACTTGATTGGGTGGAGATCTCAACGTTGATGATGCAAGGCTCCGAACGAACGAAACCCCACAATCACTACACCACTGCTCCGTTGGTCATCACCCGTGTCACACGAATGACCTCGCCACGAAGTCTTATCCCTGCAAGCGCAATCAAGAACACAAGCAAGAACAGAGAAGTTGCAATAAAAACTGAATTGATCATGATTTCGGGGTCTCACAACCGATGATCGGCGACACTGTTCAATGACAAATTGTAACTAAGCAAAACCCAGCTGTTTGTGACGGCAGCTAGGGGGTATAAAGGAGGTGGAGGACGACCAGGGGGGTGCTGGGGTCGTGACCTAATCCTAACAAACGTACATAATGGACTTGGACTCGATACAAGGCCCAATGGCCCAACTAGGTGATGCAACACCCTGACAGACTCTAAACTTTATATTGTTTCGAAGTTTCCCGTCTAGTCCGAAGGAATTTTGACGTGGGGCCAGTTCCATTGGAAATTTTATCCTCTCAGCTTTCCGTGCATATGTAGAACGTCAAAAGCGGAGTCCGTATGCCTCCTGTACATCCATTTTAAGGTGGACTGCTCCTGGGCCCGAGTTGGACTCGAGTTTGAGTTGGGCTCGGTCTCTAACTTCTTGTTGGCGTATTTTCTGGTCCTCCATGCCTCCAAACCCCTCTCCATGTATCTCCATGTCCTCTCCAAGGTTCCTAATCGTAATTAATCCATTAGGTAGCAACATACTCTCAAAATTCACATATAAAGAATTGTTCAGGAATGAGCTCACCTCTAAATTCAATTTTCGTGCTCGAGCTCTAGTAATTGGACCTTGCATGTCTACCATGTGAGTGTTGTGTATATCTGCAGGAGTGATGTCCACATCAGGCGTGTGCACTACCATCAACATGCTTGTGGAGTTGAAGTTGGAGCCTGCTGTCTTAGTCATTTTCCGCTGTCGTTACGGTCTTCAGCTGCAAGAATAAGTTAGATATTCATGAGTGAGACATTGAGTCAATGTAATAAAGTACTTAAACATTATTTGTACGTGGTTATATTCTGAATTTCAGTTTGTGGAATACATGTGTATGTGTGATGCACATTCGGGGCACAGATATGCATTCACTTGGTTCATTTTCGTAACCGGGTGTCACAAATTAGTACCAGAGCTACGTTGACCTTAGGACGCAAGCGTAAGTAGAATGGACACTCTAAAACACATAGGAACACCCCTCTACACTGCTATTTTTGAAAATTGATTGCTGCTGCACTTTACTTGTCAATTCAGCCACCGCAAACTGCTATTTTCATCCCCTCTTTCTTCTATTCTTTTGGACAGCAAAACTTTTATTTTCTCTCTACATAGCTTCTGATGTTTTGGAGTTATTTCTTCCTCCTCTAAAGTTTCTCATGTCTTATTTATAGATGCCAGTGACTAGGAGCACAGCATGTATGAGAACCCGTCCACCACCACATGGGAGTGTACTTAACCCCATTGAGGTGTCCGATGGACCATATTGGGAGGAGGTGAAGATGAAATCTCATGAGGAAGATGAAGTCAGTAGCTCCATGCATGAGGAAGATGATCCGGAAGAGGTGGAACCAATCGAAGACAACATGGAAGATGATCCACAAGAACCGCAGCATTTGTATGCACCTCAGGAGGAATTTCACGCGGGCTTACACCCAGTGGAGCCTCATGAAGCTATATCGGAAGGAGATGAATACAAAGAGGAGCCATCCACTGCTGAGGCCGAGAATGAAGGTGATGAATGGGCCAACCGTTCAGTTCAAGAATTCCGGTCCGACGGGATGGAGGGAGGACACATATCCAAGGTGCTTAGAGAGTTTCTGGACTGCTTCAGCCTATACCTGGAGTATGTTTTAAAGAAAGTCCCTCATCTCGAACATGAAGAGTTGAGGGCTGAGGTAACCATCCTATCTAACGGTAGGGTTTTCACTCGGCACATTGCACCCACATGGAGAGCCACAAGGATGGAAGCTATTGATGATGCTGCATAGGATGCACTCACCGAACTGTGCCACGCCTTCCTTGAGCAGCTTGATGGTAAAGGGTACACACTCTGCAGAGTTAACCAACTGTCTAGACAGCCGTGCTCAAGGTGAAGAGTGGCTTGGGACCAACTTTTAGCCACACTTTGGGGATTTGGATGGTTTGGATGGGACTTTATTTACTATTTTGGGTCTTGGGACCACATTCATAGATGTAGGTTGCTAAGTATCATGTTAAGGTAGGCTGTTACATTGCTTAGTGCTTACAATGTTAATGCCTTCTCTATTGTGGCCATCATGTGCATGATTTTTTTACACTGTCTGAGTACCATTTGGTACTAAAACATTTTGTTTCCCTCTTTTTCTCCCATTCCCAGCCTATGCCCTGAAGATGAAGTGGAAAATGAAAATTTCTATGCGGATCTGGAGGAAGGATTCTAGGTTGCTGTTCCCCAGGCGACGCCTGTGTTGAAGGCCTAAACTTTCTGCCTCTGTGTAATTTTTTGTACACCATAAAGGTCCTTTGTAGTGTGTTATGAACCCAAACATGGTTTATATAATGATATTTCACTTCTGTCGCCACATGTATGATGAGAACTGATCCTGGCATACATGTGAGATATGCTCGGTTGTTCTTTTGGAAAACCGGGTGTGACAAAGTTTATATATTTGTAAAAATAAAGGGATGATATATAAGATAAGAATTTAAAATGTCATGGCACATTTTCACAGGAGGTCTTATTTTAAAACCCCCTGCGATAACACATCTTCAAGGCGGCTACTGTTACTGCCTGCTTGTCAAAATAATTTAACAAATTTTATATTATTGTTTCTCTTTGTATATGTTTTGTTTTCGTAAACTTTTTCATGCATCATTATAGCCAACCTAAGTTCAGATTTCAATAGGATACTCAAAGTTATTTCCTTACGGCTATTTGATCACTTCTAAATGTCAAAAAGATATAAGGGATGCCATATATAAGATTAAATCTGAAATATATTAATTCAGTTTTATGTGAAAAATAATATATTTCAGAGTTAAATGAACTTTATAAATTATAGTGTATGTTTTATATATTTGTAACAATAAAGGGATGATATATAAGATAAGAATTTTAAACTTCAAGGCATATTTTTACAGGTGGTCATAGATTGAAACTGCATGCTATAACACATCTGACAGGCGGCTACTGTTTCAGCCCTCCTTTAAATTTAACTTTAAATTTTTTTATTATTGTTTCTCTTCGTATATGTTTTTTTCATAAAATTTTATATGCATCATTATAACCAATTGAAGTTAAGATTTCAGTAGGATACTCAAAGTTATTTCTTTACTGTTATTTGCTCACTTCCAAATGTCCAAACTTTACAAAAAGAGTAGAAGGGATGGTATATATAAGATTAAACCTGAAGTATATTATATTCAGTGCTACGTGGACAAATAATAAACTTCAGAGTTAAATGAACTTTGTAATGTATAATGTATGTTTTATATATTTGTGAAAATGAAAGGAACATATATGAGATAATAATTTGAAATGTCTAGGCATATTTTCAAATGTGGTCATTGGTTAAAACCACCTGCAATACCATATATTAATAGGCGGCGTTCTTTATAGCCGCATGTGACAATACATATTCAAAGGCGGTTCTTGTTTACGGCCGCTTGTGAAAATGCCGGCTCTATGAAGACTCAAAGCCGCACCCCGCGAAACCAAAGTCCTGGTGTTTGAAATGACGCCGTTAGGCTGCCAAAATTTTTCACGCGAGTTGCCGCCAAGCGCCACTTCGCCGCCGTCTCTGTTGCGCGTCAACTCCGCCTCCCTCCTCCTCCCTTCTGCCGCCAGATGCACGCTGCCACCTCTCTCCTCCTTCCGTCTGCCGCCAGGTAAACGCCGCGACCTCCCTCCTCTCCCCCTCACCGCATGAGGACAATCTATACTTTTAATCTATACATTTTTTAGATAATTGGAAATCACATCTCAACCTTCCCCTCCGTATAGGTTATGGTCGACTTATTACAACGCCTTCAACTGTTTGGAGTTATATTAGGTCCTACAAAACGATAAATAGAACGAGCCTACCTAAAGTTTGAATGGATACATTGTTAGACAGTGATTCTATTACTAAATCTCCATCCATGGTAGGCAAACAACAACATGAATGTAATATCCAAACGATGGAGCACTTCCCTCACAAAGTCGGTGCTCTCCTCATCCTTTTGTAATGGTCACACCAAATTAATGCATTTTCAGCATAACAGAATTTGTCCTATAGCTTTTATTAAAACTTTGAGACTTAACTATGTGTTTCAGACAATATATTCATGTATATATACATGTTCTTAAGGTGTATTGAAACGGCCCCGACGCCACCCGTTCAGTTACGGGGACGGGGCACTCGCCCTGTAATCGCATTGGGTGGTGCCGTGTTGTGCGGCACCTAACAGGACACATATAAGGAACATTGTATTACATGAAACAATAACGGAAGCTTACAAGTTTTTCTTTGTAAATAATTTACATCAAGTAGCTGCAGCAGAAGTCTATAACAACTCACGTCGAATAACTTTAGAGAACCCGAGATGAAGTCCAGCCCGCGGACTCCTCTCGCTAGCAACACGAAGACAACAGCAGCGGCTGGGTTCTCCTTGTGTTAAACGACTCGGAAGTCTCCGAGTCTCACCGGACAACCTTCTTCTTAGCATCGATGTTAACCTCAAAAACTACATATGTAGCAAGCGTGAGCACATAGGCTCAGCAAGACTGATCCGTCTCTCCTAAACAAGAAACTCTACATGCATGATGGGTTACATTTAGGATAGCTAGATTTGCATAAAGGACTCGCCTAAAGTTGATCCTTAACTTTCAGATTTTTAAGCCTCTTTGTACATACCTTGAGCTGAACAGCGTCGCAACTCCACAATCAAACAAGAAACGCTTTATTGCGATGCTTCTTGCACAAAGTGAAACTAAAGTTTAATGAGCCTATCTCTAATTCAATCATGGTTGCAATACAAGTTACATCACAGTCTTATCACGTTCAAAAGAAAACTGTTTCAGTTTTTACTACATCAAGACGCAGTGGGCAAGTATGCTCATATGACCGCGAGCGACGGTGATTCGAATCAGTATACTCCCGGACTACATGACACGTACACCCGTACTCCGAGTTGCCAGCAGCAACCTCGACTGACGTTGTACACGGCCACCTTTCCCAAGATCTTCCACATTGGACGCAGTCTAACTGCCCCGAGTCCGCAAGCTCCCTCAAGGTACATACCCGCAGTGGTATGTTCTTGAGCGAGTTACCTCCTGCTACCCTGACGCCGAAAGCCTAAGGCAGTTAGAAAAGTTCCACTATGGAACTCCCAAGGTACATCGGTTTCCAGGGGTCCCATATAGTCAGTATGTGCCCGGTACACAACTCAAGCTTGTCCAACAGGGCCAAGAACGGACGGGCCTTAACCGACACAGGCAGGGCTATGCACGCACGGTCCGCAGCCTGCTGCATCTAAACCTCCCTGCCCGGTCTCCATTTCTTATGTGTGAACTTTCCTCATCATTTCTAATTTTAACCCGTTCCGAGTAAACCTGACCTAAACTCGTGAGTTGCTTCCAACTACTCGACTTCTACCGGACCTTTCCTACTAACATTTAGCGTAGCCAAATCCACTCGAGGAGGTGCTATTCTGCATTTTCTCTATTAGGTATTTCTGGTCATGCAAGTGGGGTTTTTAATATCAACTAGACTTAATGCAATCAAATGATTCAACACTATGATCTCTAAAAATGGAAATGCTTTATAAAACTGTTCAAATTAGAACAGGGGCTTGCCTGTTTTGCAGGTGACTAATATTGCAATCAGTTAGTGACGATCACTTGGAGCTTGATCACTTGCTTTCCTCCCTCCTTCATCTTCACTCCAATCCCTTCACATGTGCTCACGTAGAGGCTACACGATATGATCATGCATATGTATTTAGAAAAACATTTGCTAATAAGATCTAATGACAGTTTAAAAACTGAAACTATGTTTAAGAATTTAAAATGACACTGGTGCTAGTGGTTTAGGTTGGGTTTAAGCACTATGATCAAGTGTTGAGTGCTATCTCCACTTGTGTGTTGATCACCTTAAGAGGTTACACATGACAGTGGTGACCCAGAGCTCCAATGGAGCTCAAAATTTTCATGTGAGTTCCTTGTCACAAGAAAGTCATCTGGACCAAAAATTAGCAGTTTTCATTGAGTGGTTTATTCAGAACAATTCTCTAAGTATTTAAGCAAAGAGGAATTAATTCTGGGGTAACACCTATGTTCATGTCAAACTTAGTGAACTAAACTTTCCATTATAGTGCATAGAGTCTGCATGAATTTTCCTAGAATTTGTGGATCTAAGAATTACCCAGAATTGAATTTCCAAGTTTTGGAAATTCTCTGAAAATGTTTCTGTATTCATTTGAACACAGCAACTTAAAATCTGTATTTTCCTTATCAAATCAACTCCAAATGAGCTGAAAGTTTTACAGGAGTCTAATAACGCCCTAAAGAATATTCCGGCAAAATTTGAGGATTTTTGGATAAACTAAACTCCCTCGAAAATTCTTTTACTGAAAAATTTTAAAGAATTTTTCAGAATTAATTAATGCTTTTCGTACAAATTGGGTTGCATATTGGGATAGAGTTTGTCAATCTGAATCTATCCCAATTTGAATCACTAAATTGGAGGTTCCTAGCAAAAGTTATGCTCTTGTAAAGTTTTGGGAAAATCTGGGATTTGAATAAATCGTGGAAAACTTTAAAACTGACTGTGGGTCCAGGGACCACACGTGTCATGCACTGGAACACGCCACACGGGGCTACAGAGCTGTTTCCCGCGTTGCCACAATTAATCTGGCGCCACAGAATATCCGGCCCCTCTCTCAATCGTTACTGACACGCGGGCCAGGCAATCTCTTTCAACCTCCAGCCGCCCGCGCGCCCGCGCCACCGGGGCTCGCCGGAGCACTTTGGTTTCTGACTTCCCGGCCTTCTCTCGACCTGCCACTCACCGCCAGTGCCTAATTCAACTCGAGGAGCACGCTGGTGCAGTCCTCCTGAGCCGGCAGAGCCTCTAAAGCAGCTCGCGACGGCACGACGGCTCGGTGGAACTCCGGCGAGGACGCCCCGATGAGCTAGCCCGCCAAAAGTTCTCTGGAACAGTCTTACAGCACCAGTGTGGGCTGGAGAAGCTCGGCATGGCCGCACACGGGCTCGGGAACGGCTCCAAACTAGAGATCATCGTGCGCCCGAATCGTCCCGCCATAGCCGCCGTCGGAAAGATCGAAAATACACCGTGCAGAGTGTGTTTCATGCTAGGTTTCAAAATAGAGATTGTTGCTAAGAAAGGCTACGTCATGTAAGTACAATTTGCAATGCTCCAAACAATTATAGCGCGAGAATTTTAAAGATTCATACCCGCGGGTCCGTTTACACCGGCCGGAGAGAATTTCTGAAATTCGTCGGCAAGCAGCAACGGCTAGGGCTGAGCTTCGGATGGAAGCTGCAGGGAGCTCTTGCGCGTCCACCGGTGGCCTAGCTCGGCCGTGACAACCTCTCTTTCGGGCTGCCCACGAGAGCACCTCGTCGCCGTTGCTTTCGGCCGCCGCGGAAACTGGGCGTTCTCGGTTTGGGGAGGCCGAACTCACATAGGGATGGTACGAGGAGGGTGTGGGAAAGACTGTGGTGCCGTTCTGCTGCTCGGCTTGGGCTTGCACTCAAGCTTTCGGGGTGTGGCCGAGTGATCGAGAGCACAGCGGCAGCGGCTCGGTTGTTTTCGGTGGGAGGATGAAAGAACAGCGGTTGTCTCAGTGCTGTGAGTGCGCTGAGGTGATGAGGACAGAAGAAGCAGCTCGCCAGCACCCACTGATCAAGGAGGAGGTGGATCGGGAGCTGCTCGGTGTTGACCGTTGGAGCACGGCGAGGAGTCACGGTATGCCCGAGTGAACCGCCTGAAGGCAAAAACAGAGACCACTCTCTCTGAGATCTTTTTGCAAATTGAATTGTCTCATTGACATGTGGGTCCCACAGTTCAGTGCCTCCTTATCCTCTAAAATATCTTCCAAATTTTGAATCTAATGGAATTCAATTGTGGGAGTTCAAATCTGATGTGCATTTGGACAATTGGGCAAGCTTCATCTAAATTCAAATAGGCATTTGAATTCTTTGTAATTTAAAGTCCATTTTGGAAAATGAGTTGCAAAACATTTCAACAAATCATGAAACTTTGCATACCCACAAATTTGGACCTAAGGAATTCAAATATGAAATCTGAATTTTAATTTGCCTGCTGCAAATGAGATTTTTAGTACAACAGTTTTGAAATTCATAGTGTTGCTCTCATTTGAATTTTTAGTTGAACAAATTTGTTATAAATCTTGTTTTATCTTTCTCGCCCATATGAGAACATCGCATCTTGGTTTCAGACCCCTCTTGGGTTCCAAGTTTTCAAACAAACATTTGAACTTGTGTGAAGAAAGCCGTCATGTGAGTTATCACATGTGGAAAAGTTTTAACAAGTCCCGAATTTCATACATATGAAACCATCTTTTGCAAACAAGAGTTTCTTTGTATTCACATTTTTGGGACCTTTACATTCCTCCCCCCTTAAAAGGAATCTCGTCCCGAGATTACAAAAGAAGAACGAGACGGGAGGGTAATTACAAAGTTTATGACAAAAGTTCCGGATAGTTCTGGTGGATGTAATCTTCGCTTTCCCACATCGCCTCTTCTGAGGTATGATTACTCCATAGGACTTTGTAAAATCTCAAAGTCCGGTTTCGGGTGATCCGGCTCTTTTCGTCGATAATCTGAATAGGTTGCTCGACATAGGTGAGATCCGGCTTCAACTCGTCGATGTCTTCGGTGCGGACAGCAGCGGTAAACTTGAGACACTTACGCAGCTGAGACACGTGAAATATGTCGTGAATACCAGCAAGGCTTGCCGGTAGTTCCAGCCGGTAGGCTACAGTCCCACACTTCTCCGTTATGGTAAACGGACCGATGAATCGGGGAGCAAGTTTCCCCTTGACACCGAACCGATGAATCCCTTTCATCGGAGACACACGAAGATATACGTGCTCTCCGACGTCAAAATGCAGCGGTCGGCGCCTCTGATCAGCGTAGCTTTTCTGACGAGATTGGGCAGCTTTGAAGTTCTCTTGTATTATCCGAACTCTCTCTTCGGCTTCATTGACAAGATCAACTCCGAACGTTACTCATTCACCGGACTCACACCAATTCAATGGTGTACGGCACTTCCGGCCGTATAGAGCTTCATATGGTGCCATTTTGATGCTCGTCTGATGTCCGTTGTTGTACGAGAACTCCGCCAACGGTAAGTGATCATCCCATCTCTTACCGTGGTGGATGGCACATGCTCTTAGCATATCTTCCAGTATTTGATTCACCCCCTCAGTTTGCCCATCGGTTTGAGGGTGATACGGGGAGCTTCTAATTAGTTTGGTTCCCAAGGATGCGTGTTGCTGCTCCCAGTAACGGGCTAGCGATCCTCTGTCTGATACAATGGTATGGGGAACTCCATGTAAGCACAAGATCCGTGCTATGTACAGCTCCGAATACTGCTTTGTGTTATATCTTGTATGCACCGGGATAAAGTGTGCTGATTTGGTTAACTGATCAATGATTACCCAAATCGAATCATGGTTGTGGGAGATCATCGGCAACCCGACGATGAAGTCCATACTCAAGTCTTCCCACTTCCATGCCGGTACTTGCAATGGCTGGAACAGGCCCGGCTTATTCACATGGTCGGTCTTGACCCTTCGACACGTATCACATTCTGAAACGTACTTTGCAACTTTACGTTTCATACGTGTCCACCAAAATTTCTTCCGGAGATCTTGGTACATTTTATTGCTGCCCGGATGAATGGAAAATTTGGACAAATGAGCTTCATCCAAAGTTTTCTTTCGTAGTCCCATATCCCGGGGTACTACAATCCTGTCGTTGAACCACACAGTACCTTCATCGTCCTTCCGGAAGCATTTCATTTCTCCGTTGTCAATTCTCCGCCGTATGTGAGAAATACCCTTGTTTTTTCGTTGAGCTTCAATGATCTCCTCTTGGATGGTAGGAATGAGAGCGAGATTATAGAGAGCTCCATACGCGATGACACGGAGACTTGGTTCTTCATCATCCATTTCAGCAATAGTTAGGTGATGGATATGCGCCTTACGACTGAGCGCATCGGCGACCACATTCGCCTCCCCTGGATGATAATGAATCTCAAGTTCATAGTCTTTAATGAGCTCTAGCCATCTTCGTTGCCTCATGTTTAATTCTTTCTGAGTGAAGATGTACTTCAAGCTCTTGTGGTCGGTGTAGAGGTGTACAAGATTTCCGAGCAAGTAATGCCTCCATATCTAAAAAGCAAGAACCACGGCAGCTAACTCAAGATCATGAGTGGGATAATGCTGCTCGTGATTTCTGAGTTGACGAGATCCATAAGCGACCACTCGTCCTTCTTGATCAGCACGCAGCCAAGACCGATGCCAGATGCATCACAATAAACGTCGAATGGCTTCGTCGTATCCGGCTGAGCAAGAAATCGGGCTGTCGTGAGATGCTTCACTAAAGTCTTGAAAGCTTGTTCACACGCAGCACCCCACACAAATCTGGTATTCTTTTACAATAATTCCGTCATCGGTTTAGCGATCTTGGAGAAACCCGGAATGAACCTCCGGTAATAACCTGCTAAACCAAGGAAGCTACGGATTTCATGTACTGACTTTGGTGACTCCCATTTCTGTACTTGTATAATCTTACTCGGATCTACAGCGATGCCCTCCGCTGAAATAATGTGTCCGAGAAACGGTACTTGATTAATCCAGAATTCACACTTGCTGAATTTTGCATAGAGCTGATGATCTGGCAATCTTTGTAGCACAATATGCAAATGTTCAGCATGTTCTTCCTCTGACTTGGAGTACACCAAGATATCGTCGATGAAGACCACAGCGAATTTATCCAACTCCGGCATGAACACTGAATTCATCAGGTACATAAAGTGTGCCAGGGCGTTGGTCAAACCAAAAGACATAACGAGATACTCATACAACCTGTATCTCGTTGAGAATGCCGTCTTCGGAATATCTTCTGCCCGGATTTTGATCTGGTGATATCCGGACCGAAGATCCATCTTCGGAAATACCTTCGTACCCACTAATTGATCGAAGAGCATATCAATGCGAGGTAGTGGATACTTGTTCTTGATGTTAACGGCGTTCAAAGGACAATAATCAACACAAAGCCATAGTGTTTCGTCCTTCTTCTTGACAAACAACGCTGAATAACCCCAAGGTGACGGACTCGGTCGTATAAATCCCTTGCTCATTAGGTCATTCAGCTGTGTCTTCAATTCTGCCAGTTCATTGGGTGCCATCTTGTACGGCATTCATGGTATCGGTGTTGTTCCCGGTATAAGTTTAATATTGAACTCAACATCTCGCTCGGGCGGCATGCCCGGTAAATCATCGGGAAACACATCCAGATACTCACGTACTACCGGAATGTCCTCTATCTTAACAGCTTCCGTGTGGTTCACTGTTGCAATCTGTTGCCGTCTGGCGCCCAGAATTAATATATGAAGACCCTGCTGTGGGGAGTTGAGCTCAACGGTCCTAGAGCTGATGCTAAGAACCGCCTTGTGGTAATTCAACCACGACATCCCCAAAATGATGTCGATCATCAGACCCTCAAGAATAATGAGAGTCATGGGGTATATTCTACCCCCCCCCCCCCAAACAAAGAGGTTCTCGGGAGAACCTTGCTTGCGGTACTGCTGCCCCCAGGCGAAGATATGAGGTATTGCCTCTTTGTATAAACTGTTGGGAGCTGATGTTGAGCCACAAAAGATTAGCTAATGAAATTGTGTGTGGCACCGGAATCAAAGAGAATTAAAACCGGTAGTTGATTCAGAGAAAACATACTTGCTAAAGCGGCTTCTCCTTCCGGAACATCATCAATCAATGTATAGTGAAAGTTGCCCCTTATCTGCCCTCCTTTCTGCAGATTGAGGTACGGGTCATATTGTTGTAAATATGATGACCCGCAGCCTCGAGTTCCCTCCAGACATTTCTAGCATAATGGCCCATACGCCAACAAGTGAAACACGGATGCCTCTCTGGTTCTTCGTTGACTTGCGGTTGGATGCTAGGTACACATGGCAGCAGCGACGGAGCACAAACCACCATCTGGTGCTGCGGCTATGCAGGTTGTGCAAGTTGTGGAACTTGACCAGCAATCAACCTCTGAGGAGTTGATCTTACAGGTGTCCTCCACCTTTCACCGGATAGCGTTCGATACACCAAACGGTATTTCTGAGGCACATAACTTGTGCTGGCCATTCATTTTTCTTTTCTCAGCTTGCCACTCAAGTGCCGGCTTCTCCTGGACGAGAGCCGCATCGACCATATCGGCTTAAGTGCCGTTATAGTGTACGGCCAAATTCTTCTGTAATATGGCACTCAGGCCATGGAAGAATAAGTTACACCGTGTCTTTTCTTTCGCCACATAATTGGGAGCATATTGGGCCAAAAGGTTAAAACTTATGACATACTCGAGGACACTCATGTCCCCTTGCTTCAAGCCTAAAAATTCCTCCCGCTTTGCTTTCACAATACCTAGTGGTATGTGACAAGTACGAAAGGCTTCACAAAACTCACTCCATGTCACTTGATGGTCCTCTGGAATGGTGGCGAGATGTTCAACCCACCAATTCCCGGCAGCTCCATAGAGTTGCTGAGCGGCAAACCTTGTCTTTTGCACTTCATCATACTCGAATACTCTGAATTTTGACTCCATGACACGAAGCCATTGATCTGCTTCCACAGGTTCGGTGGCTTCAGTAAAAATTGGCGGTTGAGTCGCCAAGAAGTCCAGATAAGTGTTCCAAGGTGGAACGACTTGTTGCGTGTTCTGGAGTACGCCTTGCTGTACCAAGGATTGGAGTAAGCGTGTGTGTTCTTGCATTGCTTCTTGGAGTAGCCTTGTGTTCTCTTGGTTAGACTCGACGACTCGAGTCATAAGATCCATCCATCCCATGGATGGTGGTTCCGACAGTGGAATAGAAGCATCAGCGCCTCGGCGAGAACTCCCGGCCCTACTCCTAGAGCGAGTACGAACCATACTGCAAAAATTTATTCGAAAAGAGTTAAACATAAACTCAGCAGTATGTGAGACTAATGAAAACATGAATATGTCAAAACTTTATGGAAGCAGTAACAAAATCCATGTTTACACAACTCCTTAGTAGGCATAGCTATCAAGCCTATCTGTACAGAAAAGACCTTTATGCACTATCTCCAGATTTTGATCTCGTTAAATGCATTTTCATAGCTCAAGTTGAATACCAAAGTTAAAGATAACTTCAGTATATTTCCAACGAGTACTCATATGCCTCCAGATCATCTTTGGATTAAAAGTTACGATTTTCCAAAGTTGACAGGATTCATGGATAAAATTTGCCAGCATCTCCTTTGCATGTGGCTGATTTTATCACAGTTTTATATGCAAATACAATACGAATCTGAACAAACTTTGAACTACAAAAATGTTGCACAATTCATAACCTTTACAAAGGTGTATCATAGGCTTCTTGTGGATTTTTCTACAGAAAGTTATGGCTTAAAAATAGAAAGGTCCAGGGAGGTTTTGCTGCTGTCCTGGTTCTGGACAGTTTACCTTCAACTGGACATTCCACCAATTTAACATGTGATTTTGCTCTGGAGGTCTACATAGTAGTTGTACAGCACTTGAAAATATTTCCAGAACTGTATGATACACCTTAATTGGGTAAATATACTCAGAGTTATGCTCTGTTTAATCCAGCAAGAATTCCTGCTGAAAACAGAGCACTCTGTTTTTGAAATCTTTGAAGCCTAGTCTTCCTCTCATTTGAATCTTAGCTCAAAATAAGATTTTAGTAACTAATATTTGTTTCAAACTTCCATTTTTAGTTGAAATTTAGTTCATGAGTCATTCTTCAAAGGAAAGAGGTTATTAAGTTTAGTACGTTGTCGATGCACCGTAAGAAACATGTCGGTACTACGTAGCCTCACCAAAAGAAAATCCTAACCGGATTATACTGGCATAAACGTATTTTAATATCACTAAGATGGTCTCTCACACACGTGTACTACACGGGATACGTACATGGTTAGTACCTGCAGAAGAACACTCAATAGTGATGCACTCAAGGGTTTTCTCATTTCAGGCAGTTCCATATCATACTAAAAACATACGCCCCATATCATTTCCATACGGGCCGTCCTTGAGTCAAGCCACGTCTCAAGGTACATGGTCGCATTTTCACACCAAACGACGGGGAACCCGAGTAGAGTACGAACGGGTCATCACGGTTGGGAATTTTATGAACCCAACAGATACCACCTACTGCCCTGCAGGGCACGTCGATGGCAAGCGCTGCATATGTCCTTCTAGGCTATTTGCGGAAGAATACACTATCGCGTCACTGACCACACGATGGGGTCTCCACTTTCTTGCCTAATGCACGCTAGGGATCAGCATTTCATATGAACTTAGGAACATGAAGAGTTCAAAAGTTTCATATTAACGTCTCACACCAAGCTGTGAGATCTATCCCCGAACCACATTCCTCGTCAGGGGAGCTAACCGAAATTGAACCGCTTTCGGTGGCGTTCCTTACCATTCTTACGTGAGCGTAGGTGCGTCGTTACATAATCAAAATTCAGAATCATAACAAGTATGTTAGTCATGCCACTTTATGTAACTATACTACTATAGTCCTTATGTGGGCCTAATACCGTATCCTAACCGTAACCTAGATTTTTGTCGTAATACGATCCTTATTCCGTGCGCTATCACCAATGCGGCTCTGATACCATGCTGAGAGGGGCCGACACCGCCTGTTAAGTCACGGGGACGTGGCACTCGCCTGGGAATCGCATTGGGTGGTGCCGTGTTGTGCAGCACCCAACAGCACACATATAAGGAACAATGTATTACATAACACAATAGCGGAAGCTTACAAGTTTTTCTTTGTAAATAATTTACATCAAGTAGCTACAGCATAAGTCTATAACAACTCACGTCGAATAACTAAAGAGCACTCGAGATGAAGTCGAGCCCGCGGACTCCTCTCGTTAGCAACACGAAGACAATAGCAGCGTCTGGGTTCTCCATGTGTTACACGACTCGGAAGTCTCCGAGTCTCACCGGACAACCTTCGTCTTAGCATCGATGTTAACCTGCAAAACCACTCATATACCAAGCGTGAGCACAGAGGCTCAGCAAGACTGATCCGTCTCTCCTAAACAAGAAACTCCACATGCACGACGGTTGCCATTTGGGTTAGCTAGATTTGCATAAAGGACACGCCTAATGTAGATCCTTAACTTTCAGATTTTAAGCCTCATTGTACAGACCTTGAGCCGAACAGCACCGCAACTCCACAATCAAACAAGAAACGCATTGTTGCGATGCTCCTTGCACAAGGTGAAAGTAAAGTTTAATGAGCCTATCTCTAATTCAATCATGGTTGCAATACAGGTTACATCATAGCCTTATCAAGTTCAAAAGAAAACTGTTTCAGTTGTTACAACGTCAAGACACAGTGGGCAAGTATGCTCATATAACCGCGAGCGACGGTGATTCGAATTAGTACACGCACGGACTACACGACACGTACACCCGTACTCCAAGTTGCCGGCAGCAATCTCGACTGACGTTGTACGCGGCCACCTTTCCCAAGATCTTCCACACAGGACGCGGTCTAACTTCCCCGAGTATGCAAGCTCCCTCAAGTTACATACCCGCTGTGGTATGTTCTTGAGCGAGTTACCTCCTGCTATTCTGACGCCGAAAGCCTAAGGCAGTTAGAAAAGTTCCAATGGGGATCTCCCAAGGTACATCGGTTTCCTGGGTCCCATATAGCCAGTATGTGCCCGGTACACAACTCAAACTTGTCCAACAGGGCCAAGCACGGACGGGCCTTAACCGACACAGGCAGGGCTATGAACGCACGGTCCTCAGCCTGCTGCATCTAAACCTCCCTGCCCGGTCTCCATTTCTTAATTGGGAACTTCTCTCATTGTTTCTATTTTTGACCCATTCCGAGTAAACCAGCCCTAAACTCGCGAGTAGCTTCCAACTACTCGACTTCTACCGGACCTTTCCTACTAACATTTAGCGTAGCCAAATCCACTCGAGGAGGTGCTATTCTACCCTATATCTCTTAGTATTTCTGGTCATGCAACTGGGGTTTTCAATATCAACTAGACTTAATGCAATCAAATGATTCAAAGCTATGATCTCTAGAAATGGAAATGCTTTATAAAACTGTTCAAATGCAAACCGGGGATTGCCTGTTTTGCAGGTGACTAAGATTACAATCAGTTAGTGAAGATCACTTGGGGCTTGATCACTCGCTTTCCTCCCTCCTTGATCTTTACTTCAGGTCCTTCTCAAGTTCTTCACGTATATGCTACACGATATGAATACGTATATGCATTTAATTGTAAAGCTTTTGCTAATAAGATCTAATGACAGTTTGAAAACTGGAACTCTTTTTATGGTTTATGTTGGGTTTAAGCACTATAATCAAGTGTTGAGTGCTATTTCCACTTGTGTGTTGATCATCTCAAGAGGTTACACGGGACAGTGCTGATCCAAGGCTCCAATAGAGCTGAAAATTTTCATGTGAGTTCCTTGTCACAAGAAAATCATCTGGAATTAAGCAAAGAGGAATTTATTCTGAGGTAACACCCATGTTCATGTAAAACTTAGTGAACTAAAATTTCAAATATTGTTTATAGAGCCAGCATGAATTTTCCTAGGATTTTTGGAGCTAAGAATTGCCCAGAACTGAATTTCCAAGTTTTGGAAATTCTCTGAAAATGTTTCTGTATTCATTTGGACACAGCAACTTACAATCTGAATTCTCCTGACCAAATCAATTCAAAATGAGTTGAAACTTTTACAGGAGTCTGATAACACCCTATAGAATATTCTGGCAAAATTTGAGTATTTCTGGATGAACCAAACTCCCCCAAAAATTATTTTGCTGAAAAGATTTAATGAATTTTCCAGAATTAAATAATGACTTTCATACAAATTGGGTTCCATATTTGGATAGAGTTTGTCAGTATATATCTAACCCAATTTGAATCACTAAATTTTGAGTTTCCTAGCAAAAGTTATGCTCTTCTAAAGTTTGGGGAAAAAATCAGGGATTTGAATTAATCAGGGAAAAGTTTAAATCTGACTGTGGGACCAGGGGGCACGTGTCACTAGCTGGAACCGGTGACACACGGGCAACGGATTTATTTCCTGCGTTGACACAAACGATCCGGCGTTACAGATGATCCGGCCTCCCCCTCAGAGCCACTGACACGCGGGCCCGGCGAGATCCTCTTCAACATCGCGCTCCCGCGCGCCCGCGGCGCCGGAGTTCACCGGAGATCCTCTAAAATCGGTCGTCCGGCCATCTCCAACGCTCAAACTCGCAGCTAGCCCCTAAATCAATGTGAGGAACACGCTGGTGCGGTCCTCCCGAGCCGGCAGAGCCCCCAAAGTAGCTCGCGACGGTGCGACGGCTCGGTGGAACTCCGGTGATGTCGCCCCGACGCCCTAAGCCCTCCAAGCTTCGGTTTCCAAGCTCTAAAGCACCAGTGGAGCTAGGGAACATCGACATGGGAATGAAACGGCTTGGAAATGGCTCTAAACTAGGGTTCATCATGCACCCGAACCTTCCCGCCGTAGCCGCTGTCGTAAAGACCGGAAATACGCCGTGCACCGTGTATTTCATGCAAGGTTTCCAAAGGGAAATTGTTGCTAAGAACGTCTAGGTCATGTGAGTGCAATTTGCAGAGCTCTAAACCATTACAGCGCGAGAATTTAACAGATTCTTACGCGCACCTTGGTTTGAACCGGCCGGAGGAAAATCCTGAAATTCGTCGGCGATGAGCAAAGGCTAGAGCTGAGCTTTGGATGGAAGCTGCAGGAAGCTCTTGCACGTCCAACGGTGGCCTTGCTCGACCGTGACAAGCCTCGGGTGAGGCTGTCCACGAGAGCACCTTCTATGGGTTCTGTGGCGGCCGCTGCGGGAGATGTGTTCTCGGAGTAGGGAAGACTGAGCTCACGTTGGTATGGCGCGAGGATGTCGTGGGAAAGACCGTGGTGCCGTTTTGCTGCTTTTCTTGGGCTTGCACACGAGCTATGGTGGTGGCCGAATGATCGAGAGCACAGCGGCAGGGCTTCTGGTCTCGTGTGCGAGGGGGAGAGGACTGCCTCGGTGCTGTGGGTGCTTTGAGGTGAGGAGGACGGGAGAAACAGCTCGCCAGCGCAAAACGATCGAGGAGGAGGTGGCGTTGGCGCTGCTCGGTGTCGCACGGCGAAGACGTCGGTCTGCCCGGTTGCTTTGCATGGAGGGATGAAAAACAGAGACCAATCACTGCACAATTGAAGATCTTTTGCAATTTTAAATCCTCAATGACATGTGGATCCCAGCCCCTTCTTATCCCTCTGCAAAATATCTCCCAAAGTTTGAATATAATGGAATTCAACTGTTGGAATTCAAATCTGATGTGCATTTGGACAATTGGGCAAGTTTAGTCTAAATTAAAATGGGCATTTGAATTCTTTGTTATTTAAAGTCCATTTTGAAAAATGAGTTTCAAAACATTTCAACATTTCATGAAACTTTGCATACCCACTAATTTGGAACTAAGGAATTCATATATGAAATCTGATTTTTAATTTGGCTGCTGCAAATGAGAATTTTAGCACAACAGTTTGAATTTCAGTGAGTTGCTCTCATTTGAATTTTGAGTTGAACAAATTTGTTCTAAATCTGATTTTATCTTTTTCACACATATTGGAACTTCCTATCTTGGTATTAGACCTCTCTTGGATTCCACGTTTTCAACTAAACATTTGAACTTGTGTGAAGAGAGCTCTCATGTGTGTTATCGCATATGGAAAAAGTTTTAACAGTCCCATTTTTCATACATATGAAACCAACTTTTGTAAACAAGAGTTTCTTTGTGTTAACAATTTTGGGACCTTTACATAACGCACCGATTTATAGGTGTAGGTTGTGGGAAGCAATGTGGAAAACCGCTAACGGGCATAGAGAGATGCTCCGTGTAGGGAACCTCCTGTCTGTTTGGGTGCGACCGGTTCGATGTTTGTGCCGTTTGGTGAAAGGTTATCCCGTACGACATCGAGTGAGCGTGCTGTGCAGCTCCATGGGTGGGCGTACGTGACGTGCTCTTCGGGTATCCCTGCAGGTGTATATCGAGTCGATTCGCTGTCCCTCGCGGTGATGAGTACCACTTGGTCACTGAGTCGTGACGTAGGTTAATATATGAAATGATGTGATTCAATATTGCTATTATGATTAACTTGTATGGCTACTTGTGTGCCACCAAATATTGCTTACTAAATTTCAGATTCATGATTCGTTAATTTGTGGCTAAAAGATGAACTACGGATGAACTTGTAGGCGTGTCCGTTTGCTGCAATTTACAATCCCATCTTCGTTATGACCTGCATGTAGAGTTTCATGCGTAGGCGCGTCGGTTAAGACTTGCTGAGCCATCGTGCTCACTGTTGCTGCTATGAGTGTTTGCAGGTGAGGATTACCCCACGGACTCGGAGTACGAGTCCATCGGCGAGGGCTACCCTCTATCGGGGACCACGGCTGAGTGGGAGCCGTACACGCCGCGCTGAGCTGAGGAGTGGAGCTAGTGTGGGTTGTCCATAGGGCTGGACAACTGACGTTTGCTAGTTAGGTGGGCGTGAGTTGTAAAAATTTAGCTTCTGCAGTTGTAGACTCTGTATTTAGATGTAAACTGAAGGCTTGTACTACTTCGTACATATTCAGTTGTTTTCTATGTAATACAATGTTTTTCCTTATGCTGTGTGCTGTCGGGTGTCGCATCTGTAAAAGCCCAAGAAATGGGACTTGCAAAATTTTTCATCACCTCACAACACCACAGCTTTTGTTGTGGATATCTTGTGAAGAATTGTGAAGAGCAAGTAACCTCCATCAAAAGGGTGATTAGAGGGGAAAGCCCTAACTTTCACAAAGTAGGATTTCTACACATGAACATGAGAGGTTGAGCTCACCCCTAGAATTTAAATAGTCTTGGGAAGGTTCAGGCCAAATTTCATTCCAATCCAACACTTTTTTAGGCACTTTTGGAGGCATTTGAAAAAGAGGCAATTTTGAATGTAAATTCTAATTGCAGCAACTTTCATCACCTGACGTCAAATCTGACCTCATATTCAAACTCAGCACATTTTTCTGAGTTAGTCCACCAATTTTCATCCCCATTGGACTTCATCTTGCCGGGAGCCAAATTTGCAATAATTCAAAACTGAATTTGAATTTCAGTTTAAATGTGAAGCAAATTTAACCAAACCAAATCAAAATTTTGGAAACCAAATTCAAACTATGACTTGGTGCTTAAGTCTCACAGTTAATTGTGAGTAGCTGGGGATATTTTCAGCAAAAACAGCAAATGAAAAATCAGAAAAGGAACTAGAGGGGAGGTCCACTGGTCAGTGACTGTGATCAGCAGGGAACCGACTCGGTGGTCGTCGGTCAGCCGCCGGGACTGGTTGCCGCCTCACGGCCTCACCAGCGTGCGCCTGGATTAGCTCGCGCCCCCTCCCGATCACCACGTACACAGCACAAACCGAGTTTGCTGCCTCCCTCGCATGTGCTGCTCTGCCCAGCGTCGGCACGCGCAAAAAACCTGCCGCAGCGTCCGCGCCTCCGAGCCCCGGCGTGCACCCATGCTGATCATCGAGCACCCGTGGTCCCTGCAGCAAAAAGAAGCGCCAAGGCGTGCTCTAGCTGTTCCCCGTGCTGCTCCAGAAAGCTGCACTCGATTGTGAGCGGTGTAAGCCGTCGAAGTCGAGAAACCGGGAGGATCCGGTGGAGCCGTGCTTCGGTTCACCAGTGACAGCCCCATCCGGCCATCTTCGTAGACCGTGTTCTTTACAAGAAAGGTGCGTGTGGATCCCTAGATGGTGTAGCCGCAAAAAATTCAGCAAATAACCCATCAGGTAGCAAGAATTTTAGAAAGTCCCGAACCCTAGTGCAACTGACCGAGCTCGGCAAAAACCCAAAATTCGGCGTACACGCTGAGTCAATGATTAAGCTAGCTCGCAAGTAGCTCCTACACCTCCTAGCGCCCCTCCTCGAGGAAGAACTGAGCAAAACCTTCCATTAATGGCCGAGTTATAGCAGTTTACATAGCCGCCGGTGCAAACACGGCTCGGGTCACCGTCAAGAGTGGCTTTGCAGACATTTTTAGCTTCCGAGGCTGCTCACGTCGGGTTCCTCGTGAACCACTGGTGCTCCCCGAGCAAACCATAACCCTTTTCATGCCTCAGAGTGCGATAACGACCTCGCCGTAGCCCTAACCTCTGCGGTGGACGTCGCACGACCGTTTCCGGTCACCGCCGGCGAGCTCCGACCCCCGAGGCAAGTTCCACATGGCGAGATAAGGCTAGGAGGCCAGTTCTAGCGCTGGGGGCGGTCGGGAAGGCAGTTCCGGTGAACCTCGCCGGAGTACACCGCCGCTGAACTCGCGGGCACGCGTGTGGAGGAAGAAGGCCGGTGGTGGGACCCACCCGCAGAGTTTAAACATTTTGGGGTTTTCCGGTTTTAGTGCAAACTTCAAATGCATAGAACTTGTGCTAGGGAGCTCCAAATTCAGTGAACCAAATTTTGCTGAACTTAGAATTTTGGGTACTTTCCAGCAATACAAATTTTAGCTCATGAAATTTAATAGTTTCCCAGAATTAAATCCCTAAAATTTAAACTGTTAGGAATTTTATCTGGAGAATTACTTTATGAAAAATTCTGAAATTTGGCTGGAAGGTTCATTGGAAAATCCGTGAGTCAGAGTAAAATTTTCAGACCCATCCAAGTTCATCTAGTCCCCCTAACGGGGTGATTAAGTGAACTGCACTGAGAAAATAGAAAAATGTACAGAAACATTTTTCAGATTTTCTCAAATCTTGTTTAGGGCATAACTTCCTCTAGAATTGTTCAAATGACATGAAACCAATTCCATTAGAACCATCTCAAATTCTAATTTCCAGAAAGTAATGGTTGGATCCATGAAAGCCCCTGGAATTCTTTAGAGGCTCTAATATTGACCAAATAGTCTTTTATTTGTACAAGGCTCAAATGAACTTTGTTTCAAATGAAACTTGGTCATGACTCTGGTTAAGACCTTACCAAGCCACCATAAAAATTTCAGATTCAAAGGGGAAGGCTAGCTAGAATTATAGTAATTACTCTTTCAATTCTAAACATTGCATTTGAATTGACATGTAGTATCTCGTTAACGTGTAGTCGCAGAAGGCGAGGAGACTCCGGAAGTGCTCGACTTCCTTCTTCCATACGAAGACCTAACCACTGACCAGCAGCAACAAGGCAAGCCCCGGTTTGCATTAACCCCTTTTATAAAGTTTTGCTTTGTTTACATATCTAGTGTGAAGTATGAATGTGCATTAGGTGTAGGATGGATGGGACCCCACTTGCATAACCAGAATTTTCCTATAAGAGTGAGGGTAGTGTCTAAGATATCGAGTAGGCAGGCTATGCTTAATGATTCATAGGACTTCGGTACAAGTCGAGTAGTTGGAATCGACTCGCGAGTTAGGCTTGGGACACACGAGATTTGTTCGAGTGATGTGAGATCACTTTAGTAATGAAAATGAGACCAGGCAGGGGCTAGGTCGCAGCGAGAGGAAGTCTTGTGTGCGCAGCCCTGTCCGTGTCGATTGAGGACCGATCCGTGTGTGGCCCACGCTGATCAAGTTTGAACGTACCGAAGGCATATCGGATATATGGGCCCCGATAAACCGATGTATCCTAAACCTCCGGGCGTTGAGGCATAACGCACCGATTTATAGGTGTAGGCTGAGGGCAGCAAGGTGGAAATCTTCTAACGGGCATAGAGAGATGCTCCGTGTAGGGAACCTCCTGCTCGTTTCAATGCGACCAGTTCGACGTTTGGGCTGTTGGGTGAAAGGTTGTCCCGTACGGCATCGAGTGAGCATACTGTGCAGCTCCACAGGTGGGCGTACGTGACGTGCTCTTCGAGTATCCCTGCAGATATATATCAAGTCGATTCGCTGTCCCTCGTGGTGAAGAGTACCACTTGGTCACTGAGTCGTGACGTAGGCTAATATATGTAACGTGATGATTCAATATTGCTGTTATGATATAATTGTATCGCTACTTGTATGCCACCAAATATTGCTTACTAAATTTCCGATTCATGAACTGTTAACTTGTGGCTAAAAGATGAACTAAGGATGAATTTGTAGGCGTGTCCGTTTGCTGAAGTTTTACTGTCCCATGTTCGTTGTACCCTACATGTAGAGTTTCATGCCTAGGTGAGTCGGTTCAGTCTTGTTCAGCCATCGTGCTCATGGTTGCTGCTTAAGTGTTTTTCAGGTGAGGATCCACCCGCGGACTAGGGTTATGAGTCCACCGGCGAGGGTTACCCTCCGTCGGAGACCACGGCTGAGTGGGAGCCGTACACGCCATGCTAAGCTGAGGAATGCAGCTAGTGTGGGTTGACCTAGGGCTGGGCAACCGACTTTTGCTAGATAGGCGGGCGTGAGTTGTACAAATTTAACTTCCGTTGTGTAATGTAAACATTAGATTGTCACTGAGCAGTGTACTACTTTCTACAGTTTCAGTTTGTTTTCTATGTGATACAACGTGCCCTTATGATGTGTGTTGTCGGGTGTCGCATTGTGCGGCACCACCCTCTGCGATCCTGGATGAGCGGATTCCGGTCCGCCACAGGCTGGTATCAGAGCGGCATTAGGGATAGCACATTAACTAAGGACTGTATTACGGGAAAACTTAGGTTTATGGTGAGGATTCGGTACTTTTCCCAAGTAAGGACTATATTAGCATAGTTACCTAAAGTGGCAAGACTAACATATGTGTTATAATTCTGAATTTTAATTATGTAACGACGCACCTACGCTCTGGTAAGAATGGTAAGGAACGCCACCGAAAGCAGTTCAATTTCGTTTAGCTCCCCTGACGAGGAACGTGGTTCAGGGATAGGTCTCACAGCTTGGTGTGAGACGTCAATATGAAGCTGTTGGACTCTTCATGTTCCTGAGCTCATATGAAATGCTGATCCCTAGCGTGCATTAGGCAAGTAAGTGGAGACCCCATCATGTGATTAGTAACGCGATAGTGTGTTCGTCTGGAAATAGCATAGGAGGACATACGCAGCGCTTGCCATCGGCGTGCCCTGCAGGGCAGTAGGTGGTATCTGTTGGGGTGGTAAAATTCCCAACCGTGATGACCCGTTCGCGCTCTACTCGGGTTCCTTGTCGTGTGGTGTTGGAACACGATCACGTGCCTTGAGACTTGGCTTAACTCAAGGACGGCCGTATGGCAATGATACAGGCGTTTGTATTTACTTTCAAATATGGACCTTCCTGAAATGAAAATAACCTTTGAGTCCATCATTATTGCGTGGTCTTCTGATGGTACTAACCACGTATGTATCCCGTGCAGTATACGTGTGCGAGAGCCCGTTTAGTGCCACAATTGAGACGTATATGCCGGTATAATCCGGTTAGGATTTTCTTTTTGTGAGGAATGTAGTACCGACATATCATAGGCATGTGCATGAAAGATAATGATAACAAGGAACAAAAATCAATAAGTTTCAACATTTAGGACCCTGGTTGGGTAGAAAATTTAATAGTTGATCCGTGTAGTCAAAGGGATGGAAAAACAGAGTGCTCTGTTTTGAGCAGCAAGTTGCTGAATTCTGACAGAGCATAACTCACAGATCAACTAGCCAATGGAGGTGTGGGATATAGTTCTGCAAAGATGTTTAAGCACTCTACAACTTTGTTGTAGACTTCCAGGGCTGAATCACACCGTAAGATGGCTTAAATCTAAGAGGATTGTAATCTGTCCAGAACCAGGACAGATTTAAAACACTCTCTGGAGTGTTCTGTTTTTTCAAGCATAACTTCCTGTAGAAAAAATCTGAAATTATCATATGATACATATTTGGAAAGGGTAGGATATGTGTTACATTTTTGTAATTCAAATTTTCTGTATTTTCAGAACGGAATTCAGTGGAAACCAGAATTGAAAACAGCAACTTCCAAGGGAGGTGCTGTTAAAATTCTTCCAGAAATTCTATTAACTTTGAATTACCGTAACTTTTAAACCAGAGCTGATCTGAGGGCAAATAAACACTCGTTGTGAAGATACTGAAGTTAAATTTAACTTTTATATTCAGCTTGACTCATGAAAATGCCCAGAACCCGACAAAAATGTGGACTATGTAGAAACTGGTCATTCTGACAGAGGGATGACAGTTGAACCCAATTGAGAGATTGTTGTACCCTAGGAGGCTTAAGTACTTCCAATGGGGTAGAACATACTCATGAGAGGTTATCTTCAACTAATGAAAGATTTGAGTATATGTCTTACTCAAGTTTCTTTTGCTAGAGACCATGTTTGTGTCGTATTGAAGATAAAAGGGTAGTATACGTGATGACAAAGCGATTTTAACGTCTCGTACTGACCAAACCTAGTTGAGATGAACTTCCAAGGAGGGAGTCCATCAAGTTGGATTTAACTAGTTTGTATTTGGTCTGATAGTTCGCACTCGGACCACGCAATAGGTTGGTGGCTCTAGCCAGCAGGGGGGTGATGACTCCAAGCCACCTGCCTACGACAGCACCCTGCAGCAACAACCACCACCGCCGCCTCCGCTTACCCTAGTGGATGCGATAGAGGCACTGGTGGGGAATCGTGAGGAGCAGACCGATCTGCTCTGCACGATCGGGCAGAATACGTCCCTGGCCAGGGGGCATCAAGAGAGGGGGCCTCGTGAGCCCCGTGATCTGACGTACTCGGACTTCATGAGTACGCACCCTCCGGTGTTCACAGAAGCAGCAGAACCACTGGAGGCCAACAACTGGCTGTGGACAATCGAGTCCAAGTTCGGGCTGCTCCAGTGTACGGAGCGGCAAAAGACTCTGTTCGTGGCGCAGCAGCTTCACGGTGCCGCTGATGCATGGTCGGCGAACTATGTCGCCTCACGTCCGGCTGGCCATGCCGTGGAGTGGGAAGAGTTCCGGGAGGCGTTCCGCGCCTACCATATCCCTCCCGGGATAATAAAGAGAAAGTTCCAAGAGTTCTTGGAACTGAAGCAGGGCGGGAGGAG
Organism: Neostapfia colusana; assembly: GCA_030760725.1. Classification (NCBI taxonomy): domain Eukaryota; kingdom Viridiplantae; phylum Streptophyta; class Magnoliopsida; order Poales; family Poaceae; genus Neostapfia; species Neostapfia colusana. Next base: position 91,289,572 of record JASWHV010000007.1, on the reverse strand, counting down.
TGCCCAAGACTACTCCCGTACCTTCAACCATCTGGCGCAATATGCATCAGATTACGTCTCCACCGAGGACAAGAAGCGGGAGCACTTCTATCGGGGTTTACACCCCGAGATGAAGACGCATCTCGTCCAATGCAATCGCGGCACGTTCAATGATCTAGTCAACGCCGTGATCATGCAAGAAGATGCTCAGCGGGAGTTGGCGGCTGAGCAGCGGAAGCGCAGCACTCCACCCAGCAGTGGGGGTGGCGCTCCCCAGAAGTACCGCATGGTGTACTGGACACCATCTGGACAGCAGTGGCATCCGCCGGCGTGACCGCAGCAGTTCGGGGGTCGTTCTTTTCAGTCACCCCCGTTCCGACCGCCGATGCCACCACCGCGACCGCAACAGCAACAGCAGACGACACCCAGGCATTTCCACCACCGCAACGTGCCCTGGGTTTCCGTCCGCCGATCAGTGGAGGACCGCCCCGCTCCACTTGTTTTACGTGTGGCCAGGCGGGCCATTTCACGACGGACTGTCCCTAGGGGCAGCAGAGCAGCGGGCAAGCCCAGTTGCAGGGCGGTGCTCGAGGCCGACCTCCGGTCAAGAAGGTTGGTCAGCGGACTGGGGGCGTTCGCAACCTTGACAATGAGGACGCCCCAGAGGGAGACAACGTGCTGGCGGGTACGTTCACTCTCAACGACCAGGCAATCATCATATTATTTGATTCGGGTGCAACCCACAACTTCATAAGTGCATCATATGTGGTTAAGCATCAACTGGAAGCCTTTCCCACCGAGTGTTCTTATATGATCTGCTCACCGGGAGGAAAGATTTCAGCAACTATGATGATTCCGAAAGCACCACTGTGCTTAGGTGGGAAGATATATCCCACAACTATGATTATTCTTGAGGGACAGAAGATTGATGCAATCTTAGCGATGTCATGGCTAAGGTACTATGGCGCTGTCCTGGAAACATTATTACGGATGGTTCACCTCAACTCCCCACTATATCATTCCCAGTCCCTCCTATTAGACAATCCAGTCCGAGAAGTTTCAGCAATCAATAATACTGAAGCTCTCAAGTTAGAGGACATCCCCGTAGTCCGGGAATACCCCGACGTGTTTCCGGATGATCTTTCGGGCATGCCACCTGAGCGGGATGTCTTGTTCAAGAATGAGCTTGCACCCGGAACTACGCCCATATCACGGAGACCATACAAAATGGCTCCGAACGAGCTAGCTGAATTGAAAGAGCAGCTCAATGATCTGTTGAGTAAAGGTTTCATTAGGCCGATTTCCTCGCCTTGGGTGTAAAAGTCCCAAAAATGTGTATGAATAAAACCTAGGTTTGAATTCATGTGTGTGGCAAAGAAATGAAAAATGGGACTTGCTAAAACTTTTCTTCATGCAAAGTAAAACATAGATGAGCATCCAAAATGAGGCTCACATTTTTATTTAAAAGTGTTGAACCAATAAGGAGTTAAATACCTCTTGCATGTATGTTTGAAAATCAGATTTAAAATTCAAAGTTCACACATGTGGTGGCCAAAAACTTTGAATAAACCTGCAGCCATATAGTTGGAATTTGTAGCCAAAAGTTTGATCACAAACTTTTCATTTGTGCGGTGGGCTCAAAAAGGAGTTAAAGAAAAGCATTTGCAAATTCTAACCGAATTCAAATTTGTCATGCAAATTCAAACTGATTTTGGAGAATTCGAATTGTAGCCCACCTTTTAAACTCAGAATTATGGGAATTGAGAGGATCAGCTTGAGAAGATATTTGGGAGAAAAATGTGGGGTGGAACCCACAGGTCATAGACTTAAAATGGGAGAGACTTGCATATGAAGCAATTGACCTTGTCTCTGTGTTCAACACCCACGAGCAGCTCTCACCCGCGGGTGCCACCGAGAGGAACCAGCGCCACCTCCTCCTGCCACCTCCACGCGCTGGCTCCCCGAGGCGGTGCCCCTCATGCCTCAACAGGATCGTACCGCCTCAGACCGAAGCAAAGGCCATTTGCCTTCTTCTGCTCACGGGCGACACCGAACAGAGTCACTTTCTCCCCTCCGCGCTCTCGGTCGATCAAGAAAACGGAGAAACGATCGCACCCCCTCCCTCCCGAGCGTCTAGACACCACCCCAAGCTCAAACTCCACTCCCCCGACGCCTAAACCGCGAGTTTCGGCCTCCCTTTCCGTGATCAGCGCTGCCCGCCAAACCGAGCTCAAGAACGGTGATCAGGTGCTCGTGGACAGCGTTCCACAGGGACTTTCACGGCCGAGCGATCACGGCTATGGGAGCGCACTGCTGCGGTGCTGCTCTCCTCCAATTCTTGGAGCAAACCGTGAAGCATCAACGAAGAATTCCAAGATTTTGCTTTGGCGGCCTCAACCCGAGCTTCCGGTACAGTTCCTTAAAATTCCCCATATCAAATCCTCCGTATGTTATTAAATCATGCACATAGATGCTGGATTAGCCGGCGACCATTTTTCCTTTAGTATCCCTCGCATGAAAACGCCTCAGAGCGACGGAATTCGAGCTCTACTAGGGGTGTGCGCCGCGGACCCATTCGGTCGCACAGTGAAACCATATTTGCTGCCACTCCCAAGCTACTTTGAGGTGGTGCCGATCTTCCTAGAGCTGCGCTGGTGCTGTAGAGCTCGTCAGCACAGGTGTTAGCAGGCTGAGAACCTCGGGCGACAGCGCCGAACCTCAACAGAGGCCGCCGCACGCCGCCGAGCTAGTTCCGGCCACCGGAAGCCTGAGCACAACCCACAGCCGTGTTCCTCGGTGCCCTAAACCCCCTGGCGGCGTGTCCTAGTTCGGATGGTGGCCGGGAACGGCCGGCCGGCGAGCACCGACGTGCTCCGGCGAGGGGGGACACACGGGCGTGGGAAGGGGCCGGAGGAAGAAGACGACGGGTCGGCCCCGTCTGTCAGCAGCTCGGAATTTAAATCCGCGATCGGGTGTGGCTCGGATCCGTTGTGCTGGTGCAGAAAAACCCCGTGGCCTCTGTGTGGCCCAGTTCTGATTGGCTGGAATTTAAATAAGCGGGCCCAGTCGAGTTTTCAGTAGGAAAACAATTCCAGTGTTGGCTCAAACTTTGGAAAATCATAGCTCCTTGTAGAAACCTCCAAGTTGAGTGATTCCAATTGGGTTGGATTCATCTTTCAGAGTTCTATCCAAATATAAACTCAGATTTGTATGAAAGTCAATATTGTATTCTGGAAAATTCTTTGAAGGTTTTATGAGAAAGAATTATTGAGGGAGTTTAGGTTATCCAAAAATCCTCAAATTTGCCAGAATATTCTTTAGCATAGTATTGACCTTCTAGCAAATTTTCAGCTCATTTAAAGATCATTTGTGTAGGAATTTGCCAAAAACAAACTGCTGTGTTCATAAGAGTCCAGAAACATTTTAAGAAAATGCTTCCCCACTTCAACAATCCATTCTGGGAAATCCATAGCTCCAAAAAATCATAGGAAAATTTAGGCAAGCTCTCTGAGGCGTACTTGAAATGGTAGTTCACTAAGTTGGGCATAATAATGCACAGTACTCCAGAATTAATTCTTTTGAGCAGAATTGCTTAAAGAATTGTTCTGGGAGGACTACTCCAGTAAAAGGGCTACATTTTGGACCAGATTACTTTCATGTGACCAGGAACTCACATGTAAATTATCAGCTCACGTTGAGCCCTAGAACTCCCTGTTCTTATTCTCCATATTTATGTATATGTGGAAATACATGAGAGACATTATGAGACTTATGGAGAACACAATTTAACTCCACATTAGCTGCAATTTGGCAAGCTAAATCACTAGGTAGTGTAGAACCTGCTGTAAAAGTTTTGAGGCCATTGAAGTACTTGTTCTTCAGTTGCTTTCAAATCTTTTCAGCTCATCTATTATGTTCATTAGGGGAAATAGTTAGTGTATAGCTAAGATAGTAAGATCAATGTAAATCATTTCTGTTTCTTTGCACAACAGAGGCAAACCAAGCCATTCTTGGCTTTTCCACACAACCTCTGTTCCTAAGAACTTCATTCTATAACTTCTTTCCATTACATTCTATAAAACATATGCATATGCATTTCAATAGGAACCACAACGAAGGAGATTAAAAGGAGTGATTCATTGAAGTGGATCAAGCTCCGGAGAATCAAGGGTGGATCAACAAGGATACTAACTTATTATATACGACTACCCTGTAAAACAGGCAAGCTCCGGTTTGCATTCAACAACTGTTAAGTTTTAATTTTGTATTCACTTTCGGTTAAGATATGAATTGTGCAGTATGTGGGGAACATTCTTATGACATCTCACGTTGGTAGGTGCACCATGAGAGTGGCTACTGTACGGGGCGACTTGATCGATTCAACGGGGGTGAAACGGGAGAATGGCTGCGGCGTACAACTTCAGTTATGGTTGCTGTAGGCAACATCGAGTACGGCCGTACGTGTCGTGTAGTCCGGGTGTTATTGATTCGAACCACCGTCGCTCGCGGAATGGACCGAGCATACTTGTTCTCACAGTCGTGACGTAGTAAGAACTTGCATGAGAAAGGAACTAATCACATTGATTGAAGGGTCATACTAGCTTTGTATTGGATCATGATGAATAGGCTAGTGCAAACTCAATTCTTTTATGCCATGAACAATTTACATCGGGGGAAAACGTTTCTTGTTTGATTGTGGACTCCTGATGTGGCGTGCCCAAGGTTACTTAAAATGCTGCAATTAATACCTAAAAGTAAGGATTCACTTTTAGGCGAGTTTATTTATGCTTATGCCATCCTATTTTAGTTACATAACCTCACATAGAGTTTCATGTTTATGGTGACGGTTAAGTCTTGCTGAGCGTTATGCTCACGGATGCTATCCGAGAAGTTTTGCAGGTATTTGACTTCGTGCTTAAGAGAAGGGATGCCGATGAGACTCGGGAACCTCCAAGTGCTTACTCAAAGAGCATCCTCGCCGCTCTTCATCATATGCTGGATTGTTTCTTTGTTGCTAAGTTAGAGATGAGTTGTGATAGTTATAGTCTTCCGCAGTAGCTTACTTTGAGATAAGTATTTGTAAAACACTTTTGTACGCTTCCGCAAATGATTTATGTATTGTGATGTGTTTCTTCGACCCGTGTGCAGTTGGGAACACGGCACCACCCAACGAGGTCCTGTCCGTTACACATGGTATCAGAGCTGCGTTGGGAATAGCAAAGGGGTTGAGCATCATATTACGTTAAAAACTTAGGATACGGTGAGATAACGGTACTAGGCCCACATAAGGACTATTATTAGCATATGATGAAGGTGGCAAGCTAACCTATTTGTTATGTCGGAAAATCGTGCATCTCGGGACGTTCTATGTCATGGGGGGTGCACGTAAGCTCTGTCCACCAGTGCGCACAAGCTGAAGGGTGGAGCCCCACGGGTGGCAGGTAACCCGACCCGCTTTAGTATCTGTGAGACCTATGTGTGCAGAATACATTGGCAATTAGGATAAAAGTTAGCATTAACATTCAAAGTTTTGAATATTGCCAAAACATTCTTCTGTGGCGAGGTCCGACAAGTTCTTTGTTAGGTCCGCCAAGTGTTGGCAAGGTCCGGAGAGCTCCTTCAAGGTCCGGAGAGCTTCTGTGAGGTCCGGAGTTTGTTTTTAGGGAGCTCCCGTGAAGTTCAACTCGTAGAACTGCAGCGTCTTGTTTTTGCTTTTAACTCGCAATGTTTCAAACTTGCTTTATGGGAAGGTTTGCTTAGTATTAATTTGCTAAGTTTTTGGTGTGTTTTGGTGGTTATGGCTGTTATCATTTGATATGTTTTGCAACATGCTTATGTGACGTGCTCATGTAAGGTGTTGTGGTTTTCGAACTAACGTGAGTCAAGTCGAGGACTTGTGCTCGGAAGAATTGGTTGTTTATTCATGTGCAGGTGTTGCTTGAGTTCAAGACATGGCTGGTGACGGGATCCTTGGACTAGTCTCACGGAGGAGATGAGGTTCCAACAACCAAGTTCGGGAGGAGCTGTGGTTGAGTTGATCGGGAGGTCACGCAGCATGTTTGGATCAAGGGCAGTGCATATGAAGGTTGCGTGTACGTCGTTGGAAGGTGTTTGCACGTGTGCAAGGAGTGCATGGACGTGGCAACATTGTTCCAAGGCATGATGAAGAGAAGTGGACGTAAAGAATTGGTCGGAAAGGTCCAACCGGCTGGATTGCGTACTCAGGCTGAGGCTGAGTCGAATATGGCTCAAATATGGAAGATTTGAGTTGGTTATGATAGGATTCGTGCTAGGCATGATGTTGAGTTGTTTTAGAAATATTTAGGACGTTCCTAAGGTGTTTGGAAGTCTTAAGATTGCTTATATCTGCGTATAGAAGAGTCTTGAGCAGTATTGGAAAGTTACAGTTTGAATCCAAGTAGGAGTAGGAGTCCTAGTTTGAGTTGAGTTGGCCTTAGGGCTGGTTATATAAGCAAGGGGGGCCAAGTCTCGTGGGTGCACGACTTTGGGCTGTTCCTCTTGTGTTTCTATTGAATAAAGTTCATAGTTTCGAGGAGCTTTTGGGCCTTGTTCGTCCGACTTGTTTTTCGTCAAGTCTTTCTCGCCAAGTTTCTGGACAGACCGACGTTGCTTTGGTGTTTCATTCATAACTCGAGTTTTACAGATCCGATTAACGTGATTCTTTTTGGGTTGTCTTCAAAACTCAATTATCTATCATATGTGAAATGTTCACGATCTTCGGATCTGTAGTTTTTGAGATACACGAGTTTCTTTGCAGCATTGCAGATCTGTTTTATATCAGGTAGAACAGATTGATCTTCGTTTAATGTTTTGATCGTATCTCAAGTTTTACTTCGTGTTTTCAAGTGATTCTTGTTGCATTAGATCTGTGACTTGATTCTCTACCTCTCTACTTGATTTTTCACGGTTGAACACGTTTGAAAACACTTGCACACACGGTTTCTTTAACCGATTGATTTTTTGCTGAGGGGTTTTTGTTGTTTCCGCTGCGAAAAGTTTTAATCTACCATTCACCCCCCCCCCTGGTAGCTTTTCACGTGTTCTTCGATCCTACAATTGGTATCAGAGCCAAGGTGCTCTAATCTTTGTGATTTGCACGTGTTTTGACTAACCATCATGGAGAAGTACTCCGCAAAACCTTGTGCATTCAATGGTATCGATTTTCAGGTTTGGAAGGCGCGGATGGAGGCCTACATACAGGCGCAAGGCTTCACCATATGGGAAAAGATCTACCGGAACTTCGATGTACCACCCAACGATCAAGTTACGGCTGCGAACATGAGAGATGTTGACAACAACAACAAGGCTCGCAACTTGATCATCCAAGGATTGACTCAAAGCGACTTCGACCGTGTTGCACACCTCCGATCTGCATATGATGTTTGGAAAGCTCTTTGTGACTACCATGAAGGATCCAATACGATCAAGGAGGTAAGGCAAGATATATTCAAGAAAGAATACATGCGTTTTGAGATGCAACCCGGTGAGTCAATTGACGATCTTTTTGCTCGCTTTAATAAAATTCTCAGCAACTTGCATAGTGTCAATGTTAACTTTTCAGATGCTGAAAATGCTAGACAATTATTAGGAGCATTAGATATGTCAATTTGGGAGATGAAAGTTACATCTATTCGTGAATCTACTGTCATGAGTTCTCTTACTTTAGACGTGCTTTATTCTAAATTGAAAACTCATGAAATTGACATCATCTCACGTATAAACCACAACAAGTCTATTGCATTTGTTTCGCAACGTGACATGTCTAGTTCTAGTCAATCATCATCTAGTGGTGCACTCTCTTTGCTGTCCTCTCTAACCCTTGAACAGATTGAAGAGTTTCCAGAGGAGGAGCTTGCACTCATCTCTACTCGGTTCTCAAAAGTATTGCAAAATGTGAGAACTAGAAGGAGAGGAAGCTCCGGACCTCAACGATGTTTTGAATGTGGTAAGACAGGACATTTTCGTACGGAGTGCCCTAACCTTTCAGGTCCGACTTCACGTGAAGAAAAGCAAACAAGGCCGAAGAAATCGTTTCCAAAGAATAAGAAGAAGAAAGATTTATCAATGCGCAACATAGTGCATAGTATGATCTCTGCACTTCAAGATTTCGGCTCAAGTGATGTGGACACCGGTAGTGATGAAGATGAAGAAGCTATGCCAAATATGTGTTGCATGGCGAGCAAGTCAAGTTCAAGCTCCGAGGAGGCAGAACACAACAGCGACGATGAAGAGGTATGTCCCACTTGCGAAGAAATGTGTGATGCTATTTCTCGTGCCACTGTTATATTAAAGAAAAAGGATAAAAAACTTAGGAACAATGCTGTTAAAATTGAATCACTAGAATCTGAAATTAATCGTTTAAAAACTTTGATTCCTAGTGACGATTCTTGTTCCTCATGTGATTTGATTTATGAACAATTATCCTCTTTAAGAAGTGCAACCGCATCTACACTTGATAAACTTGAACTTGAAATTGAAAAGAACAAAGAGCTTGCTGCACTTAATGATAAAAAATTGAAAGATGCTTGTTGTTCTACAATTGATTTGCATTGTTCTTCATGTGATGATCTGAATAAGAAACTAAATGATGCTATGAATGAGATTTCTATTTTGAACAATGCTTTACGTGTGCATGAAGTTAAATATTGTTCAAATTGCAAACTAAAAGGAAAAACTTCATGTGAAAACTGCTTTGATCTGTCCAATAAACTTGATGACATGCATAGTACACTAGATTGGTTTTCTAATGCAAATAAGAACCTAAACTTGCTGCTGAATTCTTCCAAGTCTTGTAATGATAAGACTGGTTTAGGTTTTAATTCTCATGCTCATGCTAAGGCACACCCACCTAAAGTTGTAAAGTCATTAGGAAGCGGTTTGATTCAAACAGCTCCTAGACAAAAAGAGGTGATTTTCAAATCTGCAGGAGTACTGTCCCATTCGGGTTCTAATAAACGTGTTGCTTGCTCATCTAGACATGATAATAAGGTTATTTTTCATTGTACCTACTGTGGTAGAGATGGTCATGTCATGGATTTTTGTTATAGACTAGCTAAACATGATAAGAAACAAAGAATACTTGCTAGATCACATAACAACCAAGCAAAATCTGCTAGACCGAATGTTCGGAGCTTGCAACCTGCTGTAATGAGTCAAAAACTTGCTCCCGGACCTACTGTTTTTTGTGCTACATATAACACATCTTCTAAGCCAGTAGTTGGGAACAAAAATTTTCGATGTTTGGCTCATAAACCTGCTGTACCTTCTCAGCTTTCACGTGTTATTCCTGCTGGATGTCATGTGACTCAGTACTGGATTCCTAAAAGTCTTTTAACTAACCCCAGTATTGAGTCATCGACGTATTGTGCTGCTGTGTAGGTTTCACATTTGAGGAAGGAGAACATTTGGATTGTGGATTCAGGTTGCTCACGCCACATGACCGGTAACAAAGAATGGTTCTCCTCTCTCTCTTTTGTGTCACGTGTAGAAAATGTTACTTTCGCCGATAACTCTTCTACTCCCATAATTGCTAAAGGTTCGGTTAGAGTAAACAATCTCTACACTTTGAAAGATGTGGCACTTGTTAAAAATTTGAAATACAACTTGCTTTCGGTTTCACAATTGCTAGATGAAAATCTAGAGGTTAGCTTTGCTAAAAATTGTTGCAAGGTTGTAGATTCAAAAGGTGAGCTTTTGTTTAACATGTCTAGGTTTGGAAGAGTTTTTAAAGCTGATTTTGATTTGTCAACTTCTAAGCATCGGTGTCTAGTTGCTAATGATACAAAGGATCTATATTTTTGGCATCGTAGACTTGGTCACATAGGCTTTGATCATCTCACTCGTGTTAGTGCTCTCGATCGCATACGTGGGCTGCCGAAGCTTAAAAAGGACAATGATATTGTGTGCTCTTCTTGTAGACATGCTAAGTTTGTTGCAGGTTCACATGCTCCTCTCACAATGACCATGTCAGCTGAACCGGGACAACTTTTACATCTTGACACAGTAGGTCCGACACGTGTTCAATCCTTCGGAGGTAAATGGTATGTGCTTGTGATTGTTGATGATTATTCCAGATATTCTTGGGTTTATTTTATGGCATCTAAGAATGAAGCTTTTAGTCATTTTAGAACTTTATTTCTTAGATTATCTATTGATCACCCAGGATCATTAAAAGCAATTAGAAGTGATAATGGAACTGAATTTAAAAACCAATCCTTTGATCACTTTTGTGCTGAAAATGGAATAGATCATCAATACTCTTCACCCTATGTACCACAACAAAATGATGTCATAGAAAGAAAGAACAGGACCTTAGTTGAGATGGCTAGGACTATGCTTGATGAATATCAAACTCCTAGGAAATTTTGGGCTGATGCAATTGCAACCGCTTGTTATGTCTCAAATCGTGTTTTCTTGTGTGCTAAGCTTGGAAAAACCCCATATGAGCTCCGGTTTGGACATAGGCCTAGTGTTACACACTTTAGGATTTTTGGTTGCAAATGCTTTGTTAAGAAACATGGTAATCTTGATAAATTTGAAGCTAGATCTGTTGATGGCATGTTTCTTGGTTATCCATCTCATACTAGAGGCTACCGTGTGCTTTTACTTGACACTAACAAAATTGTGGAGACTTGCGAGGTTTCTTTTGATGAAGCTATCCCAAGTACTAGCTCCGATATTGCAGGTCCGGATCCATATCCGCAGGGGGAGAGTATTTTTATTGAAGAAGATGAAGAAGTGGTGCTGCTGCCCGAAAACTCGGAAGTAAATAACGATCAAGCTGCTGATTTTGCACCACAACCAGCACCAACAGTCACTACTGCTGGTCCGGACCTTCCTCAATCAACAAGCTCTCCTAATCAAAGGTCCGAACATGAAGAAGAAGGTTCTTGGGAGTGTCTACTCCCCTCCGAGTACTCAAAAGTCATCCTCCACAACAAATCATTGGAAGCTTGCATGAACGAGTCACTCGGTCCAGGTTTTGCGATCCAAACTCTCATGCTTATTCTGCTTTTGTTGCTTCTTTTGAACCCAAGGATATATCACACGCACTCACTAATGAATCTTGGATTAATGCCATGCAAGAAGAGTTAGAAATTTTTGAAAGAAATAATGTTTGGAAACTTGTACCTCCACCTCAAGGTCACACATTAATTGGAACTAAATGGGTATTTAAAAATAAGCAAAGTGACGATGGGGTTGTGGTTAGGAATAAAGATAGGTTGGTTGCTCAAGGTTTCACTCAAATTGAAGGTCCAGATTTTGATGAAACATTTGCTCCTGTTGCTAGATTAGAAGCTATAAGAATTTTATTAGCATTTGCTGCATCTAAAGGTTTCGAGTTATATCAAATGGATGTTAAAAGTGCTTTTCTTAATGGCTACATAGAGGAGGAGGTTTATGTTAAGCAGCCACCGGGTTTTGAAAATCCAAATTTTCCTAATCATGTTTACAAACTGTCCAAAGCCTTGTACGGTCTAAAACAAACCCCTAGAGCATGGTATGATAGGTTAAAAACATTCTTACTTGAAAAGGGGTTTACCATGGGCAAGGTTGATAAAACTCTTTTTGTACTTAAGCATGGCAATGACTCATTATTCGTTCAAGTGTATGTGGATGATATTATCTTTGGTTGTGCTTCTCATGATCTCGTGTCCAAGTTTCCAGCTATGATGAGTTCAGAATTTGAGATGAGTATGATGGGAGAACTCACATACTTTTTGGGGCTGGAAATCAAGCAAACAAAAGAAGGAACTTTTGTGCATCAAACTAAGTATAAAAAGGACCTTCTTAAGCGCTTCAACAAGGACAAATGCAAGCCTCTTCGGACACCAATGGGAACAGCAACAGCACTTGAACTTGACGAAGATGGTGACCCGATCAATAAAAAAGAATACAGAAGTATGATTGGATCACTTTTCTATCTCACGGCGTCAAGACCGGACATACAATTCAGCGTATGTCTTTGTGCACGTTTTCAAGCTTCTCCACGTGCTTCACATCGCCAAGCCATCAAAAGGATTATCAGGTACCTACATGGAACTCAAGAATTTGGCATTTTTCTCCCTTCTTCCTCAACCGTTTCTTTGAAAGCTTTTTCGGATGCTGATTTTGGGAGTTGTAGGATTGATAGGAAAAGTACTTCGGGTGCTTGTTATTTTCTTGGTAATTCACTTGTTGCTTGGTCCTCTAGAAAACAAAGTTCAGTTACACAATCCACGGCCGAATCTGAATATGTAGCTGCGGCTAGCGCTTGCTCACAAATTCTTTGGATTTTTCAAACACTTAAGGACTATGGGGTTGATTTAGATAATGTTCCACTGTTTTGTGATAACACTAGTGCAATTTGTATTGCTAAAAACCCCATGAAACACTCTAGAACTAAGCACATTGACATTAGGTATCACTTTCTTCGTGATAATGTTGAAAAATGAAACATTGTGCTTCACCATGTCGATACCAAACAACAATTGGCTGATATTTTTACAAAACCTTTGGATTTCACTCGTTTTTGTTTCATTCGTAGTGAAATAGGGGTTATGCATCCTCATGGCTTAAATTGAGGGGGAGTTTTTGAAACTTTGAAAGTCTATGTGTGAATCTGAAACTAAAATAATATGAGCATAGTATTTCATACATATATGACTTTGTGATTCCTTTTACAGGCTGAAAGTTCTTACTACATTACTCATGTTATACATTTTGTAGTTTTTGCCATGACTAGTAATTGGAATAATTACTTACACTAAATCTGGTCATGATCGAACTTTCTTGCTGTTTTGAACTTGTTGGATGCTCACAAGTGCTTTTAATCATAAAAAAATAATCAAGTGATCAGCTCACATGTTGAGTTTTCAAATAAAAAATTGAGAAAAGATCAAGAGAATATGCATGCATCGCACTTCTTCTTTTGAGATTGCTTATCATTGCACTAAGATATGAACTTGGAAGGAATTGTGTATTACTAAAACCACGTCCTTAAGCTTCTGATTGTCAAATGACATAGGTTTGGCTTGGTTGGTTAGAATAAGGCTGATGCGGCATATAATCTCTTGCAAATATCATATGATCAACTTTGTACCTTAAATGATTATGAATAATAAAAATGCAGCAACAAGTGTCATGTTTTCAGGTTTTGAAATAGTTGAGTAAGGATGATCATGACCTGCTTAAACTGAAAAATACATTTGATCTCTAGCATGGCTTACACTACTTTATGTATCTCATTGATGTGATAGTGTAGGTAACCTGATAGTATGAATTGGATGAGCTTTGTTTTGTATGTATATGTTATAATATGCTCATAACATTTAAAAATTTCTCTTTTGAACCTTGCTGAATACATTGTCAAAGGGGGAGAAATATGTATAAGGAGAGATTTTTTTACACTTTGCATATGTTATACACTTTCTTCCTTCTCTGGTTTTAAAAATGGGGAGAAATTAATATAGGGGGAGAAATGAGTTTTCAAAGCTTTTCAAAACTTTCATAAGCCAATGTTCGGATTTTAATTGGTGTTGCCAATGCATTCAACAAGGGGGAGATTGTGAGACCTATGTGTGCTGAATACATTGGCAATTAGGATAAAAGTTAGCATTAACATTCAAAGTTTTGAATATTGCCAAAACATTCTTCTGTGGCGAGGTCCGACAAGTTCTTTGTTAGGTCCGCCAAGTGTTGGAAAGGTCCGACGCAAGGCCCGGAGAGCTCCTGCAAGGTCCGGAGAGCTTCTGTGAGGTCCGGAGTTTGTTTTTAGGGAGGTCCCGTGAAGTTCAACTCGTAGAACTGCAGCGTCTTGTTTTTGCTTTTAACTCGCAATGTTTCAAACTTGCTTTATGGGAAGGTTTGCTTAGTATTAATTTGCTAAGTTTTTGGTGTGTTTTATTGGTTATGGCTGTTATCATTTGATATGTTTTGCAACATGCTTATGTGACGTGCTCATGTAAGGTGTTGTGGTTTTCGAACTAACGTGAGTCAAGTCGAGGACTTGTGCTCGGAAGAATTGGTTGTTTATTCATGTGCAGGTGTTGCTTGAGTTCAAGACATGGCTGGTGACGGGATCCTTGGACTAGTCTTAGGGAGGAGATGAGGTTCCAACAACCAAGTTCGGGAGGAGCTGTGGTTGAGTTGATCGGGAGGTCGCGCAGCATGTTTGGATCAAGGGCAGTGCATATGAAGGTTGCGTGTACGTCGTTGGAAGGTGTTTGCACGTGTGCAAGGAGTGCATGGACGTGGCAACATTGTTCCAAGGCGTGATGAAGAAAAGTGGACGTAAAGAATTGGTCGGAAAGGTCCAACCGGCTGGATTGCGTACTCAGGCTGAGGCTGAGTCGGATATGGCTCAAATATGGAAGATTTGAGTTGGTTATGATAGGATTTCATGCTAGGCACGAAGTTGAGTTGTTTTAGGAATGTTTAGGACGTTCCTAAGGTGTTTGGAAGTCTTAAGATTGCTTCTATCTGCGTATAGAAGAGTCTTGAGCAGTATTGGAAAGTTACAGTTTGAATCCAAGTAGGAGTAGGAGTCCTAGTTTGAGTTGAGTTGGCCTTAGGGCTGGTTATATAAGCAAGGGGGGCCAAGTCTCGTGGGTGCACGACTTTGGACTGTTCCTATTGTGTTTCTATTGAATAAAGTTCATAGTTTCGAGGAGCTTTTGTGCCTTGTTCGTCCGACTTGTTTTTCGTCAAGTCTTTCTCGCCGAGTTTCTGGACAGACCGACGTTGCTTCGGTATTTCGTTCATAACTCGAGTTTTACAGATCCAATTCACGTGATTCTTTTTGGGTTGTCTTCACAACTCAATTATCTATCATATGTGAAATTTTCACTAGCTTCAGATCTGTATTTTTTGATATACACGAGTTTCTTTGCAGCATTGCAGATCTGTTTTCTATCGGGTAGAACAGATTGATCTTCATTTAATGTTTTGATCGTATTTCAAGTTTTACTTCGTGTTTTCAAGTGATTCTTGTTGCATTAGATCCATGACTTGATTCTCTAGCTCTCTACTTGATTTGACACGGTTGAACACGTTTGAAAACACTTGCACACACGGTTTCTTTAACCGATTGATTTTTTGCTGAGGGGTTTTTGTTATTTCCGCTGCGAAAAGTTTTAATCTACCATTCACCCCCCCTCTGGTAGCTTTTCACGTGTTCTTCGATCCTACAGTATCCTCTACGACTCTTCATGTCGTTTGTGGTATTCGAGCAACGCTTTTCCCTGGGGTGCTTTAGGCAAGTATGGGAGACCCCGTCACGTGGTCAGTAACGTGAACACGTAGCTCAAGGCGTGTTTGGCTTGAGAACACCTGTGCAAGTGATGACGGCTGGGTGTACGAACTGTATGTATACCGGGTTTGGTGTGCAGCCGGACCTGATGATTGAGTGTGGCTTATGTAGGTACTGACCACGAAAACCTTAGTGCGTGTAGAACACGTTTGCGAGTGACCGTTTTAGTGCCACCTAAGGATACGTATATGCCGGTGTAATCCGGTTAGGTTTTTCTTTGGTGAGGCAACGTAGTACCGTCATATGTCTTACGGTGCATCGTCACCGTACTACACTTATTAGTATTCTTTCCTATGAAGAAATCACTCATGAATAACTTTCAAAATTAAAAATTGATGTTGGAAAGCACATATTAGTTACTGAGCTCTTCATTTGGACTAAGTTTCAATGAAGAGAATTGCTAGGCTTCTTTTGATCTCAAAAACAGAGTGCTCTGTTCTGGCAGAAGTTTTGCTGGACATTGACAGAGCATATCTCTTAGTAGATTGACCCGATGGAGGTGTATGATACAGTTCTGGAAAGGTTTTTTAAGTGCTCTACAATTTTTCTGTAGACCACCAGAGCAAAATCAGACGCCAACTTAGTTGAATGTCCAGTTGAATGCAAACTGTTCAGAAAACAGAACAGCTGCAACCTTCTCTGGATGTTTCTGTAAATTAGCCATAACATTCTGTAGAAAACTTTCTAAGGGTCATATGATACACCGTTGGAAAGGTTATGAAACTTGCAACAATTTTGAAGTTCATAGTTTGTTCAGAATTGTACTCCTTTTGTATGTAAAACTGTGATGAAAACAACCACATACAAAGGAGGTGCTGGCAAATTTTATCCAGAAATTCTGTCAACTTTGAACAATCCTAACTTTTGTTCTAGAAATGATCTAGGGGCATATGAGTACTCGTTGAAAATATACTAAAGTTAACTTTAACTTTGGTATTCAACTTGAGTTATGAAAATGCTAGTAACTGGATCAAATTCTGGGTTAAGTACAGAAAGGTCTGTTCTGTACAGAATGAGGGACTGAATATGTTGGCTTTAGGAAGATGTGTAAACATGAAACTTTGTTATGCTTTCATAAAGTTTTAGCATGTTCATGTTGTACATACTTTCACATACTGCTGAGATCAAGTTTTGATTCCCCTCAAAATTATTCTTTTGCAGTATGGTGCGTACTCATTCTCCGAGTAGGGCTGAAGGTTCTCGCCGAGACGGTGATGACTCGACTCCACCAAGGGCACCGCCATCAATGGTATGGGTGGATATCATGGCTCAGATGGTCGAGTCAAGCCAAGAGAACACAAGACTACTCCAAGCCTTGGTACAACAAGGCTTACTCCAACGTGCACAACAGGTCGTTCCACCTCGGAACGCCTATTTGGACTTCTTGGCGACTCAACCACCAATTTTCGCAGAAGCTAATGAACCCGTGGAAGCTGACCAGTGGCTTCGGGTTATGGAGTCCAAGTTTGGAGTGTTTGAGTGTGATGAGTATCAGAAGACATTATTTGCAGCTCAATAGCTCCATGGAGCCGCCGGAAATTGGTGGTTCTCTTATCTTGCCACCGTTCCGGAGGGCCATCAAGTGGAATGGGCGGAATTTCGTTAAGCATTCCGTGCTCGTCACATTCCTATGGGTTTTATCAAGGCCCAGCAGCAAGAATTTAGGAACTTGAGGCAGGGGGACATGAGTGTCCTCGATTATGTCAAAAGGTTCAACCTTTTGGCACAATATGCTCCTGGTTATGCGACGAGCGAAGCTGCAAGGTGTGACTATTTCTTCTATGGCCTGAGTGCCATATTAAAAGATAAATTGGCTATGTTCAATCAAGGCAGTTACACCGAGTTGATCAGTGCTGCTCTGCTGCAAGAACAAGCGACACTTGAGTGTCAAGCAGTGAAGAGGGACCGGGATGATGTGCAAGAAGACACACCAGTTGTTACTCGTAAGTACCGTGTGGTGTATCACACACCATCGGATGAGATATGGCAAGCACCAGTAAGATCAACTCCGTACAGATTTCCTTCTCAAGAATCATGTCTTGAAGCAACACCTTTGCCGCAGCAACGAAGGACACCTGTTGCATCATTGCTGCAACCAAGTACATCAACTCCTCAACCACAAGTCAACGAAGAAACGGGGAAACCTCCGAGTTCTTATTGCCACCGTTTTGGGCATTTTAGGCAGGAATGCCGGGAGAAGTTGGTGAACACCAGACAGCTATCATCACCAGGTGGTATGCCGCCACCTGCTCAAGTCAACATAACAGCATTGCAATCCGGGAGTGTGCAACATCTTGCTATTGAGGATGTCCCGGAGGGAGCACCGGTGTTAGCGGGCATGTTTACTCTCAAAGACATGCCCGTGTAGGTACTTTTTGATTCCGGTGCAACCCACAATTTTATCAGCAAGCCATGCGTGGATCAGCACCAATTATCCACCAATACTCCCACAACGATTTTTCTTATACGTTCACCGGGAGGAAATATCTCTGCCAATCAAATTGTGTCCCGAGCACCTTTGTGTTTGGGCGGAGAAATATACCCAACATCGCTGATTATGTTGGATAGGCAGAAGATAGACATTATATTGGGGATGTCTTGGTTAAATCGTCACGGTACTGTTCTCAATATCGGTAACCGGACTGTCCAGATTGACTCGCCGATTCACGGACAGCACACGCTGTTTTTAGACAGCGAAGACCCAGATATGGTAGATGCCTACCACACGGAAGCGCTTAAACTTGAAGATATTCCGGTGGTACATGATTATCCCTATGTATTTCCCAATGACTTACCGGGCATGCCGCCCGAACGGGACGTCGAGTTGAAGATTGAACTGGCGCCGGGAACGACGCCTATCTCACGAAGGACTGAGAAGATGGCACCTAACGAGCTAGCAGAGTTGAAGGAGCAACTAAATGAACTCATGAGCAAAGGTTTCATACGACCAAGTTCTTCACCTTGGGGTTGCTCAGTGATGTTCGTTAAGAAGAAGGACGAAACACTATGGCTATGTGTTGATTACCGTCCTCTTAATGCTGTCACGATAAAGAACAAGTATCCTTTGCCCCGCATCGACATCCTGTTCGATCAACTTGTGGGTGCAAAGGTATTTTCGAAGATGGATCTTCAGTCGGGATATCAACAAATCAAAATCCGACCGGAGGACATACCGAAGACAGCTTTCTCGACGAGATACGGACTCTATGAGTACCTCGTCATGTCATTTGGGTTAACCAATGCTCCGGCACACTTCATGTACTTGATGAATTCTGTATTCATGCCGGAGTTAGATAAGTTCGTCGTGGTATTCATTGACGACATATTGGTTTACATCAAATCAAAAGAAGAGCACGCTGGACATCTGCGTATTGTGCTACAAAGTTACAGGACCACAAATTATATGCCAAGTTCAGGAAGTGCGAATTTTGGATTGATCAAGTGCCTTTCCTAGGCCATATTATCTCAGCAGAAGGTATTGCCGTGGACCCCACCAAAATTGAACAAGTGCTGAAGTGGGCATCTCCCAAATCAGTCCACGAAGTCCGAAGTTTCCTAGGTTTAGCAGGGTATTATCGGAGGTTCATTCCGAGCTTCTCAAAAATTGCTAAACCAATGACGGAGCTGCTGAAGAAGGGCACGAAATACATGTGGAATGCAGCATGTGAAACCGCATGCAAAACTTTGGTGAAACATCTCACAACAGCTCCAGTTCTAGCTCAGCTGGACACGACGACGCCATTTGATTTATACTGTGATGCATCCGGCATCGGCTCGGCTGCGTTCTGATGCAAGAAGGGCGTGTAGTCGCCTATGGGTCTCGTCAACTGCGAAACTACGAGCAGCATTATCCAACTCACGATCTTGAGCTTGCTGCAGTGGTGTTGGCGTTAAAAATGTGGAGGCATTACCTGCTTGGTAATCTTGTTCACCTCTACACCGACCATAAAAGCTTGAAGTATATCTTCTCGCAGAAGGAGCTGAATATGAGACAACGGATATGGTTGGAGCTCATCAAAGATTATGAAATTGAGATCCACTATCATCCGGGAAAAGCAAATGTGGTTGCTGAGGCGCTTAGTCGGAAAGCCCACGTTCACAACTTGTCTATTGCTTAGTTGGAGGCTGAAGAACCGAGTCTCCGTGTCATTCCATATGGAGCGCTTTACAATATCGCTCTCATTCCAACAATCCGTGAAGAGAATGTTGAGGCTCAAAGAAGAGACAAAGGTATGTCTCACATACGGAGAAGACTAGACAACGGAGAAGTAAAATGCTTCCGGAAGGATGAGAACGGTACGATATGGTTTAATGACCGTATAGTGGTGCCACGCAATATGGAACTCCAGAAGAAGATCTTGGATGAAGCCCACATGTCTAAGTTTTCCATTCATCCCGGAAGTAAAAAGATGTACCAAGATTTGAAACAGAAATTTTGGTGGACGAGGATGAAGAGGGAAATTGCCAAGTACGTATCCGAGTGTGATACTTGTAGACGGGTCAAGACTGATCACATGCGGAAAGCCGGGCCTCTACAACCTTTGAAGATACCGGCATGGAAATGGGAGGATGTGAGTATGGACTTCATCGTCGGATTACCGCTCACATCGCGGAAGCATGACTCGATATGGGTGATCGTTGACCGGTTGACGAAGTCAGCTCATTTCATACCGGTGAACACTCATTATCGAGCAAGGTAATATGCGGAGTTATATATCTCCAGAATTATATGCTCCCATGGTGTCCCGAAGACCATCATTTCAGATCGAGGTGCGCTGTTCGTTGCTCGGTTTTGGGAGCAGCTGCACGCCTCGTTGGGCACCAAGCTGATTAGAAGCTCCGCATATCACCCTCAAACCGATGGACAAACTGAGAGGGTGAATCAAGTGCTTGAGGACATGTTGAGAGCGTGTGCCATCCACCACGGTGGGAATTGGGACGATCACCTACCATTGGCGGAGTTTTCATACAACAACGGCTCTCAAGCGAGTATTAAAATGGCACCGTATGAAGCTCTCTACGGCCGGAAGTGTCGCACACCGTTGAATTGGTGTGAGTCCGGCGAAAGAGTTCTGTTTGGGGTTGATCTTGTGAACAAAGCTGAAGACCGACTTCGGTTGATACAAGAGAACTTGAAGGCTGCACAATCCCGACAGAAGAGCTATGTTGATCAAAGGCGCAGGCCTTTGCATTTGGACGTCGGAGAGCACGTGTATCTTTGTGTATCTCCGATGAAGGGAATTCACCGGTTTGGTGTAAAGGGGAAACTCGCTCGCCGTTTTATTGGTCCTTTTGCTATCACGGAGAAGTGTGGACCCGTAGCCTACCGGCTGGAATTACCGGCAAGTCTAGCGGGTGTCCATGATGTATTTCATGTATCACAGCTGCGGAAGTGCCTCAAATTCACCGCTGCTGTCCGCACCGAGGAAATTGACGAATTAAAACTGAACCTGACCTACACCGAGCGACCGGTTCAGATTTGGATGAAAAGACCTGGGTAACCCAGAACCAGACGATTAGATTTTTCAAAGTGCTGTGGAGTAATCATACCGCGGAAGAGGCTGTAACACCCCAAAATTTTGATTCAAAACCCTAAATCATGTTAAGAGGGGGATTTAAAAAATTTTTGACGTGTTGCATGTTTTGCAAAAATTCAAATTTAAACTGGAATTCAAATTAAACTCAAATCAGAGAAGAAATAGAAAATAAAAAAGAGAAAACAGAAAAAAACCGGTCAGTGGGCTGAAACCCACCAGCCGGCCCACCCAGCCCCCGCGCCAGCCCGCAGCCGCGCGCGCTGCTTCCTCACGCTGACAGGCGGGACCCACCCGATCTTCGTCTACCTCGCGACAGCGCCGGACTCCCTCGCACCCGAATCAAAACCGATCGGGATTTCGGCGTATCCCCGCTGAATTCTGTTCGTAGGCGACGCGGACATGATCTAAACCACCCCGCCGCCCCTCCCCCGTCTATAAAAACCCCGGCCTCGTTCTGTTTTTCCCCCGCAATCGCCAATTTTTACTCCGGTGAGAACCGAGACTTCTCCGGTGAATTCTGGCCGATCTAAGCTCAGAAATTCCGATCTAACTCGCTGGTCTTGATCCACCACCTCCGGGGAAACTTGCAGGTGCAGAAAACTCGGTGACTTGCGGTGTAAACACAGCGCCGACGAGCTTCGCCGTGGTTTCGCCTCGGACCTCGTCGCCGATCACTTTCCAGGACCTCCGAGCTCAAGAAAACCCCCGAGGTGAGATCCCCGACCTCCCCTATACCGATCTATGCCATAAAATCATAGTTCTAGGAAGAATTCTCGAAGATCCGAAAGTCTCCGGCGAGATCGCCACTTCCCGCCGCCGTGCGCCGCCGGCAGCGCCATCCGCGCTCGATCAGAGCGACGTGGACGCTTGTGCGCCATTTATTTTAAATCGCACGGTAGGGTTTAAACCCCCGTGTATTGGATTAAAATCGGATGGTCCACATCAGCCCCGCGTTATAAAGACTGGAAATCTTACGTGCTACCCCCTAGGGTTCTCGGGAAATAAGAGCTAGCCCCGGAAACTTCTGATCTAGCCCCTGGAACTCCAGAAAATCATGTAAATTCATTTAAAAATCAGTTTTAGCCCCTGGACTTAATAAAAATTAGGAAAGACACCTCTGATAAGTGTAGCTAGATCCCTAGAAATTATGAAAATAATATTATAGACCCTGTAGTGGGGTAAGTTTAACTTTTTAGCCCTGTTTAGTATTTAAATTAGGAAATTGAATATGTGGCTAGTGTTTAAAAATTAAAAAGTGGGACAAACATATTGTCATAATTAAATTAAAAACTTTCTCAGTATTTAGAAAACTTTGGAGTGAGATAAAAACATATTTTGGGCTGAATTGAATCTGTTTAATTTATTATTCACATTTAGGGACACATTTTTAAGTAATGAATAGTTTTAGAAAATAGGGAAAATAATTGTGAAATAGTTTATATCTGAGGCAAAGGTCAAGATATGTTATTAAATATTTAGGACCAGAACCTATTCTGTTTAGATGATGTGTATTACTATTTTCATAATAAAGTACACATTTATGCATAGGAAAAATAAATCTGAAAATATAGCAACTAGTAAATGATAAATGGAGTTTCTAAAATCTAAAGAATTCAGTTTAGGGTTGGTAGAAATTCTGAAGGCACATAGGGAGAAGAAAAATACCTTTCATACATACTTGGTAGTAAAAAGGTGTAGTAGTTGAATCTAAGGAATTTATTTAAATTGGAAACTCACATATATATAGTAGGTAAGTATAAATGTGAACACAAAAGTAGGAATCATATACACATGATTAAAAGTGCATGCAAGCCACAAATCAACACACATAGAGTAACCACAACACATATAATGGTGAATTACTTTCATGAATGTGAATGTGTGGTTTGTATGAAGTGGAAGTGTGAACTATGTCTTATGGATTGTTGTTTTTCTTTTGCTATGTGTGATGGTATGATGTAGAACCTGCTCAAGAGCAAGTTATTCCTTTCCAAGATCAGGACTACCCATTTCAAGAGCAACAGGAAGGAGGCAAGTGTCCTTGACCACTTTGATCCTATGCTAGGATGTGTAGATAGAATTATTTGCATTATCAAATGAAATATGAAACCCATGCTAGGAAGTTTCCCTAGAATTGCATTACCTTGTTTCCTTGTAGCTTGGGTTGGGATTTATTTTATCATGTCATTTATTATTATGCATATGCTTAGCCATGCTTAGAATGGGATGTTTGGGATATGAGATCATCAGTTTATTTTACCATACTCTTGAATGAGATATTGTGAGTTATGTAGAGGTAGGGATCAAGGCAAGTTGGATGTTTTGGTTGTGTGCTGGGTGCACAAGACTCGGGTTTGTGTTTAGTACTTGCCTGGATCCTAAGGACCGGTTCAGGGAGCGTGTAACCTGGCTTTACAGTGCCAACCACATGCTGAGATGGGGCAGCTTGGCCAATTAATTAGGTGTATCCCCGGCGTAGTATGGGTGTGTTGGATGGTGCGGGGAGTAGGTGTCAGCTGGACTACCATATGAACCGCAAGGCTCAAGAGGGGGCCACTGCAGCGGGGTTGGAGCCTCTTGTATGCTGTTAGGGGTGAAACCTCAGTGGGCACACGCTCGTCGGGAATCCCTTTGTAAAGGCTTCGTAGTGATCTCCTGGCTACACACCTGGGAAGTGTGAATGTGGATCGTAGCCACTGGCATAATGGAGGTTCTTTTAGTCCACCCGGCAACGGGGGATGAAATCACTACATGTGGGTACAGTGGTACAAACTCTGCAGAGTCAAAACTGTCATGACAGCCGTGCTCACGGTCAAGAGCGGCTTGGACTTATTCATGATTAGAGGATTGATGGTTTTGGAAGTTAAGCGGGGAGCTTAACATTGGAAATGATGTTATGGTTATTGGATTATGATGATGGAATGGGAGATTGGGACCATTTCACTTGTGTAGTAATGTAGGTTCTTAATAAGCTAAGGTGATAGGAGTTAATTGCGTAGTGCTTTAACCATGAGTTCAACCTCTCCTTGTTCTAGCCATGCATGACATAATTTTCCCACACTTGCTGAGTACCATTGGTACTCAACCTTGCATATTTGTTGGTTTATATTGCTGCTCAGGTCAAGATAATGAGACAGTGTATAATGATCAAGACTTTGGACCCGAAGAAGGTTTCTAGGTTCATGGAGACCCCGGGCAACGCCTCTGACGGAGCCCTCAAGAATAGTATTCCGCTGCTAGTTTATTTACTTGTGATGAACGTATTATTGTCCATTGAGACATTTGCGATGTAAGACTTATTTATATTCGACACCTGGCTTGTAATAAATGATGCTTCACTATTTGTTATCACATGTATGAGAAAATGATCCTGGCATACATGTGATATTCACTTGGTTGTTTCTTCGGAAAAACCGGGTGTGACAGAAGTGGTATCAGAACCAAGGTTGCCCGTAGGAACGTGGACCTAGGTAGAAATGGACGTATTTAAGGGCCCTATTTTCTTAAAAACTATTTTACAAAGGTGTGGAATTGAAAAGTGTTATTTAAGTGAGTCACTTTCTTCATCTTACCCCAACTTTCATTCAAAATAGGATTTCTGTTTGAGAGTTTATCTAACCTAATTTTAAATTCTTTTTGTTTTAGATGGTTCGCATGATTTGCACCGCTCGCAAGTCCACAGGAGGGAGAGTTCCCGTAGTTACCCTTGCCGAGAGGGAGGAGAGCCGTCCGGTGACGTACCTTTCCTACGGATTGGCAGTAGGAGGCTTGTTGTGCCGTCTTCGACGTATGCTCGAAGCCGCCGGCAATACGGGCAAGCTAATCATCCACTATAACTCCACCAGGACCATCCGTGAGAAGAGGGAAGAATGGAGTTCAGAGATGAGGATAATACACGAAAATCAGCTGCTTAAGATTCACCACTCTCCAGCTTGTAGAGCGACACAGGTCGATGCGGAGAAAGATGTCACCTAGCAGGCCATCACCTGCCAGAGTCACATCTATCGTCGCCACTTGGACAAAACTGAGTACATCTATATCCTCCAGCGTGAGAGTGGTACCACGGAGTACAAGTACCCGCCGGTGCAGCAAGGGACTTCCCATGAGCACATGGACTTGTGCTTGGAAGATGCTTCTATGCTCAGCACTCGACTGCAGGAGTGTCAACAAGAGCTTCAGGATGTCCGGGACACCCTGAAGGAAACGGAGGCGTTGCTGCGAGCCTGTTTGAGGGCGAGAGAAAGAGGAGATGGGAATGAACTGTGTGTCACCGTGAATGATACATGGACTCCTGACTCCCCAGATCGCCGAGCGATCAGGCGTCGTCGCACTTCTCCACCAGCAGCCTCCCCACCCAAAGCAGAGTCAGAAGGCAGCCGAAATGATGAGGAAGATCCCGAGGAGCCAGCTCAAGAAAACGAGTAGCGTAGAGCCTTTCCCTTAAATTAGAAGGATGTCGAGTAGTCGAGTCGTTACGTAGTTAATGGTGTGTGACGTGAGTTGTGGAAGCCATGAGCAATTGTCCACAGCCTCGTCTTTAGATTGTTTTGCTTTGGTGTGTGAACCCACATGAAATAATAGTGCATCTATTTGGTGTGAGATATGAACCCTTGTAAAAGTATAACAAAGCCTCGACACTTCAAAGTATAAACAAATGAAAGTAGTAAGATGATACTAAATGCTTTCAAATTAACATTGGTTGATTCTACCAGATGGCCGGAAGAGGAAAAGTACGTGCTGCCAACCCAGCCAACAACAACGATGAGGCATGCAACCCTCATCTTTCTGGAGGCCAGGACCGGGGTGGTCGCCATGAAGGAGTTGATCCCCTCCACCAAATGCTGGAGAATCAGAATCAGCTCATCCAGAACTTGACTCAAGTGGTGGCCAATTTGCATCAAGTTCCACCTCCACAAGCTGCACCACGCCAACCAAGGTTGAGTGAGTTTCTAGGAACTCAACCTCCAAAGTTTGCAAGTGCTGTTGAACCTCTGGAGGCAGATGATTGGCTGAAGACCATTGAAAGTAAGATGAGGATCATACAGTGCCAAGGGTATGAGAGGGTGCTGTTTGCTTCTCATCAATTGCATGGACCTGCTGCTGATTGGTGGACCGCCTACGTGGCCGCCCATCATGACCCTGAGAACATCACTTGGGAAGAGTTCAAGCGTAGCTTCCGCAATCATTACATCCCAAGAGGTGAACTCAAAAACAAGAGGAAGGAGTTTTTGGGACTGCAGCAGGGGAACATTACGGTGAGGGAATACCTCACTAAATTTACTCAACTATCCCGTTATGCCCCACGAGACATAGAGACTGATGAGCAGAAACAAGATTGTTTCGTGGAAGGACTTACCGCGGAGATGCAGTGTGCAATGTCCTCAAATGAGTATGAAAGCTTCCAAAAGATGGTGGACAGAGCATTTGTGGTAGAAAGGAAGCTAAAGGCCTTGGAAAATGAGAATAAGAGGAAGGCCGGGTGGTCACATCAAGCCTCAGGGAGCAACACCGGCCCACGTCTGATGCAGCAACCAGCAAGGCAGACGAACCGTGCTGCGGTACCCTACTCAGCACCAAGAGGGTACAACCCGAACTACAGGCCTCCGGCAGCACCAGCCAGCCGCAACGTCAGTTTGTCCAGCAGACTCGCCCCGCATATCCACCTCGACCAGCAGTGCAAGGACCCTCAAACCAACCCCACGACAACAAAGGCCAGGCACCTAAGGTTGGGGTGCAATGTTTTAGCTGCGGTGAAGTGGGGCACTACGCCCACAAATGCCCAAAGAAGAAGCCCGCGCAGCCACAACAGCAGAATGTAATGAGAGGACGGGTGAACCACGTCACTATGGAGGAAGCACAAGATGCACCCGACGTGGTAGTTGGTAACTTTCCTGCCAATTTACACCTTGCAACCCTGCTGTTTGATTCTGGTGCTACCCACTCGTTTATTGCTCAAGGGTTTGTTAAGAAGTATGACCTAGCAACAACACAAATGAACCATATGCTAGCCGTAAACTCTCCAGGTGGAGAAATAAGGACAAGCCAAGTGTGTCCCAAGGTGAATCTAGACAATAATGGGGTAGTGTTTACTGCTAAACTCATAGTGATAGATTCCCAAGGGATCGATATTATTTTGGGCATGGATTGGTTGACCAAACATAAGGGAATCATTCATTGTTCGACCAAAACGGTGGAACTAACTCATCCTAGTGGCACAAGAGTAAAGTTCATAACAATACACGAGCCTAGGAGGGACATTAAATTAAATCAAGTTGAGGTGAAAGTTGAGGAAATCAGGAATATCAGGGAATATCCAGACGTTTTTCCGGAAGAATTGCCAGGTATGCCTCCCGATCGTGAAATGGAATTTGCAATTGAGCTAGTGCCTGGAACAGCACCGATATACAAGAGACCTTATCGGATGGACTCCAAGCTGCTAGAAGAACTCAAGGATCATTTGAGAGAATTGACGGAGAAGGGGTATATCCGCCCTAGTTCCTCACCATGGGGAGCTCCGGTGATATTTGTGCCCAAGAAAGACGGAACCCAAAGGTTATGCGTGGATTACCGTGCTTTGAATGAGGTAACCATCAAGAATAAGTACCCATTACCCCGCATTGAAGACTTGTATGATCAGTTGAGGGGAGCTTGTGTGTTCTCGAAAATTGATCTCAGGTCGGGATACCACCAACTCAAGATAAGGCAACCTGATATTCCCAAGACAGCTTTCGTATCTCGGTACGGACTGTATGAATACACCGTCATGCCTTTCGGGCTAACTAATGCCCCGGCATACTTCATGTATCTCATGAACAAGGTATTCATGGAATATCTGGACAAATTTGTGGTGGTTTTCATAGATGACATTCTCGTCTTCTCCAAAGATGAAGAAGAACATGAGAAACATCTAAGGTTGGTGTTGCAAAGGCCGAGAGAACACCAACTATATGCTAAGTTGAGCAAGTGTGAGTTTTGGCTGAAGAGAGTTCCCTTCTTAGGACATATAATCTCAGAGGGAGGAATCTCCGTAGATCCAACCAAAATCGAGGATATACAGAAGTGGAAGACCCCTGAAAATGTCGGGGAAGTTCGAAGCTTCTTGGGATTGGCTGGATACTATCGACGGTTTATTGAAGGATTCTCCAAGATCTCGAGACCTCTCACTAAACTGTTGGAGAAGGGAATCACATTCACATGGACGCCGCAGTGCGAGAAGAGTTTTCAGGAGTTAAAGGAAAGATTGACAACAGCCCCAGTGCTGGTTATGCCAGATATGCAAAAGAGCTTTACGGTGTACTGCGATGCCTCAGGAAACGGGTTGGGATGTGTTCTCATGCAAGAAGGGCATGTCGTGGCATATGCATCCCGGCAGCTTCGGAAGCATGAGAAGAACTATCCTACACATGACCTAGAACTAGCCGCAGTGGTACACGCGTTGAAAATTTGGCGGCACTATTTGATGGGGAAGAGGACCGAGATATATACGGATCATAAGAGTTTGAAGTACATATTCACACAGCCAGATCTCAACCTCAGACAAAGGAGATGGTTAGAGCTAATCAATGACTTTGATGTAGGCATCAACTATCATCCTAGGAAAGCAAACGTCGTGGCCGATGCTTTAAGTCGGAAAGTGCAGGTCAATAAGTTGAGCTTGAAGGAAATGCCTGCAGAATTGAAGGACGAGGTTATAAGGCTCAATCTATGTCTAGTAAATAGTGGTGAGGCCATCGCCATGGAAGTGGACTCCACACTAGAGCGAGACATACGCGAGGGTCAAAAGAATGATGAGAAGATACAGAAAATCACGCAACTCATCAAGGAAAATAAAGCTCCAAGTTTCAGAGAGGATGAACAAGGTACGGTGTGGCACGGGAAAAGGATCTGTGTGCCTGAAGTAAAGGAGATCCGTGAATTGATTTTGAAGGAGGCTCACGATTCCGACTATTCCATTCATCCTGGGAGTACGAAGATGTACCAGGACCTCAAGGGCAGGTATTAGTGGTATGGCATGAAGCGAGATGTCGCGGAACATGTTGCCCTATGTGACACATGTCAGTTGGTGAAAGCAGAACATCAACGACCCGCGGGATTGTTGCAACCACTCAAAGTGCCTAAATGGAAATGGGAAGAAATCAGCATGGATTTCATCGTGGGATTGCCTAGGACCCAATCAGGATATGATTCAATATGGGTCATCATTGATAGGCTAACCAAGGTAGCACATTTCATCCCCGTGAAGGAAAGCTACAGCGGATCCAAATTGGCAGATTTGTACATTTCAAGGATCGTGTGTTACCATGGAGTGCCAAAGAAGATTGTGTCGGATCGAGGGACACAGTTCACCTCAAGGTTCTGGCAGAAGTTGCACGAAACCATGGGAACCCATCTGAACTTTAGTTCTGCCTATCATCCCCAAACTGATGGGCAGACGGAAAGAACCAATCAGATCATTGAAGATATGCTCACGGCATGTGCACTCAAAAACAATCGGAGTTGGGACAAGAACTTACCGTATGCGGAGTTTTCCTATAACAATAGCTATCAACTAATATGAAGATGTCACCGTTTGAAGCCTTGTACGGGAGGAAGTGCAGAACTCCCCTATTTTGGAATCAAACGGGGGAAAGTAAAGTGTTTGGTCCAGAAGTACTACAAGAAGCCGAGGCGAAGGTAAGGGAAATTCGCAATAACTTGAGGATAGCACAGACACGCCAAAAGAGCTATGCAGATGTACGAAGAAGATGAGCTCAAGGCACAATTTCCGGAATTGTTTTCTTAAAACCACCAATCTCGAGGACGAGATTTCTTTTAAGGGGGGTAGAGCTGTAACACCCCAAAATTTTGATTCAAAACCCTAAATCATGTTAAGTGGGGGATTTAAAAATTTTTGGACGTGTTGCATGTTTTGCAAAAATTCAAATTCAAACTGGAATTCAAATTAAACTCAAATCAGAAAAGAAATAGAAAAAGAGAAAACAGAAAAAAACTGGCCAGTGGGCCGAAACCCACCATCCGGCCCACCCAGCCCCCGCGCCAGCCCGCAGCCGCGCGCGCTGCTTCCTCACGCTGACAGGCGGGACCCACCCGATCTTCGTCCACCTCGCGACAGCGCCGCACTCCCTCGCACCCGAATCAAAACCGATCGGGATTTCGGCGTATCCCTGCTGAATTCTGTTCGTAGGCGACGCGGACATGATCTAAACCACCCCGCCGCCCTCCCCCGTCTATAAAAACCCCGGCCTCGTTCTGTTTTTCCCCCGCAATCACCGATTTTTACTCCGGTGAGAACAGAAACTTCTCCGGCGAATTCTGGCCGATCTAAGCTCGGAAATTCCGATCTAACTCGCTGGTCTTGATCCACCGCCTCCGGGGAACCTTGCAGGTGCAGAAAACTCGGTGACTTACGGTGTAAACACAGCGCCGACAAGCTTCGCCGTGGTTTCGCCTCGGACCTCGTCGCCGATCACTTTCCAGGACCTCCGAGCTCAAGAAAACCCCCGAGGCGAGATCCCCGACCTCCCCTCTACCGATCTATGCCATAAAATCACAGTTCTAGGAAGAATTCTCGAAGATCTGAAAGTCTCCGGCGAGATCGCCGCTTCCTGCCGCCGTGCGCCGCCGGCAGCGCCACCCGCGCTCGATCAGAGCGACGTGGACGCTTGTGCGCCGTTTATTTTAAATCGCACGGTAGGGTTTAAACCCCCGCGTACCGGTTCGATGTTATAATCTCGACCGTCGGTTTAAAATCGGACGGTCCATGTCAGCCCCGCGTTATAAAGACTGGAAATCTTACGTGCTACCCCCTGGGGTTCTCGGGAAATAAGAGCTAGCCCCAGAAACTTCTGATCTAGCCCCTGGAACTCCAGAAAATCATGTAAATTCATTTGAAAATCAGTTTTAGCCCCTGGACTTAATAAAAACTAGGAAAGACACCTCTGATAAGTGTAGCTAGACCCCTAGAAATTTTGAAAATAATATTATAGACCCTGTAGTGGGGTAAGTTTAACTTTTTAGCCCTGTTTAATATTTAAATTAGGAAATTGAATATGTGGCTAGTGTTTAAAAATTAAAAAGTGGGACAAACATATTGTCATAATTAAATTAAAAACTTTCTCAGTATTTAGAAAACTTTGGAGTGAGATAAAAACATATTTTGGGCTGAATTGAATCTGTTTAATTTATTATTCACATTTAGGGACACATTTTTAAGTAATGAATAGTTTTAGAAAATAGGGAAAATAATCGTGAAATAGTTTATATCTGAGGCAAAGGTCAAGATATGTTATTAAATTATTTAGGACCAGAACCTATTCTGTTTAGATGATGTGTATTAATATTTTCATAATAAAGAACACATTTATGCATAGGAAAAATAAATCTGATAATATAGCAACTAGTAAATGATAAATGGAGTTTCTAAAATCTAAAGAATTCAGTTTAGGGTTGGTAGAAATTCTGAAGGCACATAGGGAGAAGAAAAATACCTTTCATACATATTTGGTAGTAAAAAGGTGTAGTAGTTGAATCTAAGGAATTTATTTAAATTGGAAACTCACATATATATAGTAGGTAAGTATAAATGTGAACACAAAAGTAGGAATCATATACACATGATTAAAAGTGCATGCAAGCCACAAATCAACACACATAGAGTAACCACAACACATATAATGGTGAATTACTTTCATGAATGTGAATGTGTGGTTTGTATGAAGTGGAAGTGTGAACTATGTCTTATGGATTGTTGTTTTTCTTTTGCTATGTGTGATGGTATGATGTAGAACCTGCTCAAGAGCAAGTTATTCCTTTCCAAGATCAGGACTACCCATTTCAAGAGCAGCAGGAAGGAGGCAAGTGTCCTTGACCACTTTGATCCTATGCTAGGATGTGTAGATAGAATTATTTGCATTGTCAAATGAAATATGAAAACCATGCTAGGAAGTTTCCCTAGAATTGCATTACCTTGTTTCCTTGTAGCTTGGGTTGGGATTTATTTTATCATGTCATTTATTATTATGCATATGCTTAGCCATGCTTAGAATGGGATGTTTGGGATATGAGATCATCAGTTTATTTTACCATACTCTTGAATGAGATATTGTGAGTTATGTAGAGGTAGGGATCAAGGCAAGTTGGATTTTTGGTTGTGTGCTGGGTGCACGAGACTCAGGTTTGTGTTTAGTACTTGCCTGGATCCTAAGGACCAGTTCATGGAGCATGTAACCTGGCTTTACAGTGCCAACCACATGCTGAGATGGGGCAGCTTGGCAAATTAATTAGGTGTATCCCCGGCGTAGTATGGGTGTGTTGGATGGTGCGGGGAGTAGGTGTCAGCTGGACTACCATATGAACCGCAAGGCTCAAGAGGGGGCCACTGCAGCGGGGTTGGAGCCTCTTGTATGCTGTTAGGGGTGAAACCTCAGTGGGCCCACGCTCGTCGGGAATCCCTTTGTAAAGGCTTCGTAGTGATCTCCTGGCTACACACCTGGAAGTGTGAATGTGGATCGTAGCCACTGGTATAATGGAGGTTCTTTTAGTCCACCCGGCAACAGGGGATGAAATCACTACATGTGGGTACAGTGGTACAAACTCTGCAGAGTCAAAACTGTCATGACAGCCGTGCTCACGGTCAAGAGCGGCTTGGACTTATTTATGATTAGAGGATTGATGGTTTTGGAAGCTAAGCGGGGAGCTTAACATTGGAAATGATGTTATGGTTATTGAATTATGATGATGGGATGGGAGATTGGGACCATTTCACCTGTGTAGTAATGTAGGTGCTTAATAAGCTAAGGTGATAGGAGTTAATTGCGTAGTGCTTTAACCATGAGTTCAACCTCTCCTTGTTCTAGCCATGCATGACATAATTTTCCCACACTTGCTGAGTACCATTGGTACTCAACCTTGCATATTTGTTGGTTTATATTGCTGCTCAGGTCAAGATAATGAGGTGGTGTATAATGATCAAGACATTGGACCCGAAGAAGGTTTCTAGGTTCATGGAGACCCCGGGCAACGCCTGTGACGGAGCCCTCAAGAATAGTATTCCGCTGCTAGTTTATTTACATGTGATGAACGTATTATTGTCCATTAAGACATTTGCGCTGTAAGACTTATTTATATTCGACACCTGGCTTGTAATAAATGATGCTTCACTATTTGTCATCACATGTATGAGAAAATGATCCTGGCATACATGTGATATTCACTTGGTTGTTTCTTTGGAAAAACCGGGTGTGACAGAGGCGACGTGGGAAAGTGAAGATTACCTCCACACCAACTATTCGGAACTTTTAGCTTTGTACAGTTTGTAATTACCTCCCCCGTCTTGTTCTTCGATTGTAATCTCGGGACGAGATTCTTTTAAGGGGGAGGAATGTAAAAGTCCCAAAAATGTGTATGAATAAAACCTTGGTTTGAATTAATGTGTGTGGCAAAGACATGAAAAAATGGACTTGCTAAAACTTTTCTTCATGCAAAGTAATACATGGATGAGCATACAAAATGAGGCTCACATTTTTATTTAAAAGTGTTGAACCAAAAAGGAGTTAAATACCCCTTGCATGTAAGTTTGAAAGTCAGATTTAAAATTCAAAGTTCACACATGTGGTGGCCAAAAACTTTGAATAAACATGCAGCCATATAGTTAGAATTTGTAGGGAAAAGTTTGATCACAAACTTTTCATTTGTGGGGTGGGCTCAAAAAGGAGTTAAAGAGAAGCATTTGCAAATTCTAACCAAATTCAAATTTGTCATGCAAATTCAAACTGAATTTGGAGAATTCAAATTCTAGCCCAACTTTTAAACTCAGAATAATGGCAATTGAGAGGATCAGCTTGAGAAGATATTTGGGAGAAAAATGTGGGGTGGGACCCACAGGTCATAGACTGAAAATGGGAGAGACTTGCATATGAAGCAATTGACCTTGTCTCTGTGTTCAACACCCACGAGCAGCTCTCACTCGCGGGTGCCATCGAGAGGAACCGGCGCCACCTCCTGCTGCCGCCTCCACGTGCTGGCTCCCCGTGGCGGTGCCCCTCATGCCTCAATGGGATCGTACCGCCTCAGACCGAAGCAAGGGCCATTTGCCTTCTTCTGCTCGCGGGCGACACCGAACAGAGCCACTTTCTCCCCTCTGTGCTCTTGGTCGATCGGGAAAATGGAGAAACGATCGCACCCACAACTTCCCGAGCGGCTAGACACCACCCCGAGCTTAAACTCCACTCCCCCGACGCCTAAACCGCTGAGTTTCGGCCTCCCTTTCCGTGATCAGCGCTGCCCGGCGCAACCGAGCTCAAGAACAATGATCGGGTGCTCGTGGACAGCGTTCCACAGGGACTTTCATGGCCGAGCGATCACGGCTACAGGAGCGCGCTGCTGCGATTCTGCTCTCCTCCAATTCTTGGAGCAAACCGTGAAGCATCAACGAAGAATTCTGAGATTTTGCTCCGGCGGCCTCAACCCGAGCTTCTGGTACAGTTCCTTAAAATTCCCCCTATCGAATCCTCCGTAGGTTATCAAATCTTGCACATAGATGCTGTATTAGCCGGCAACCATTTCTCCTTTAGTATCCATCGCATGAAAATGCCTCAGAGCGATGGAATTCGAGCTCTACTAGGGGTGTGCGCCGCGGACCCATTCGGTCTCACGGTGAAACCATATTTGCGGCCACTCCCGAGCTACTTTGAGGTAATGCCGATCTTCCTAGAGCTGCGCTGGTGCTGTAGAGCTCATCAGCACAGGTGTTAGCAGGCTGGGAACCTCGGGCGACGGCGCCGAACCTCAACAGAGGCCGCCGCACGCCGCCGAGCTAGTTCTGGCCACCGGCAGCCCGAGCACAACCCACAGCCGTGTTCCTCGGTGCCGTAAACCCCCTGGCGGCGAGTCCTAGTTCGGATGGTGGCCGGGAACGGCCGGCCGGCGAGCACCGACGTGCTCCGGCGAGGGGGGACACGCGGGTGCAGGAAGGGGGCCGGAGGAGGAAGACGACGGGTGGGCCCCGTCTGTCAGCAGCTCAGAATTTAAATCCGCGATCGGGTGTGGCTCGGATCCTGTGTGCTGGCGCGGAAAAACCCCGTGGCCTCGGTGTGGCCCAGTTCTGATTGGCTGGAATTTAAATAAGCGGGCCCAGTCTAGTTTTCAGTAGGAAAACAATTCCAGTGTTGGCTCAAACTTTGGAAAATCATAGATCCTTGTAGAAACCTCCAAATTGAGTGATTCCAATTGGGTTGGATTCATCTTTCAGAGTTCTATCCAAATAGAAACTCATATTTGTATGAAAGTCAATATTGTATTCTGGAAAATTCTTTGAATATTTTCTGAAAAAGAATTATTGAGGGAGTTTGGGTTATCCAAAAATCCTAAAATTTTGCCAGAATATTATTTAGCATAGTATGGACCTTCTAGAAAATTTTCAGATCATTTAAAGATCATTTGAGTAGGAATTTGCCAAAAACAAACTGCTGCGTTTATAAGAGTCCAGAAACATTTTCAGAAAATGCTTCCCCACTTCAACAATCCATTCTGGGCAATCCATAGCTCCAAAAATCATAGGAAAATTTAGGCAAGCTCTCTGAGGCATACTTGAAATGGTAGTTCACTAAGTTGGGCATGAAAATGCACAGTACTCCATAATTAATTCTTTTGAGTAGAATTGATTAAAGAATTGTTCTGGGAGGACTACTCCAGTAAAAGGGATGAATTTTGGACCAGATTACTTTCATGTGACCAGGAACTCACATGTAAATTATCAGCTCAAGTTGAGCCCTATAACTCCCTGTTCATATTCTCCATATTTATGTATATGTGGAAATACATGAGGGACATTATGAGACTTATGGAGAACACAATTTAACTCCACATTAGCTGCAATTTTGCAAGCTAAATCCCTAGTTAGTGTAGAACCTGTTGTAAAAGTTTTGAGGCCATTGAAGTTCTTGTTCTTCAGTTGCTTTCAAATCTTTTCAGCTCATCTATTATGTTCATTAGGGAAAATAGTTAGTGTATAGCTAAGATAGTAAGATCAATGTAAATCATTTCTGTTTCTTTGCACAACAGAGGCAAACCAAGCCATTCTTGGCTTTTCCACACAACCTCTGTTCCTAAGAACTTCATTCTATAACTTCTTTCCATTACATTCTATAAAGCATATGCATATGCATTTCATTAGGAACCACAACGAAGGGGATTCAAAGGAGTGATTCATTAAAGTGGATCAAGCTCCGGAGAATCAAGGGTGGATCAGCAAGGATACTAACTGCTTATATACGACTACCCTGCAAAACAGGCAAGCTCAGGTTTGCATTTAACAACTATTAAGTTTTTATTTTGTATTCACTTTTGGTTAAGATATGAATTGTGCATTAGGTCTAGTGTTTGATACTCCTCTTGCATAACCAAATGAACCCATGGAGTATTGGGTAGGTGTCTTTACACCGTGTAGAACTGCCATGCTTAAGTAAGGTTCGGTAGAAGTCGAGTGGTGAGATGCTACTCGCAGGTTCAGGAACAACAAGGGCATACGAGATTGGTTCATAAATGACTTAGCAAGTTAAAGTTGAGGCCGAAAGGTTGTAGGGGCAGCAGGATATAGGGTCCTGGGTGCTATAGACCTGTCCGTGTCGGTCAAGGAACGATCCGTATGCGTCACTATTGAATAAGTTTGAGTTGTGTACCGGACTCATGCTGGTATTATGGGACCCAGTAAACCGATGTACATCGGGAAGCTGTCGTTGGGCCTTTTCGGGTCGCCTCAGGCGGACGGCCGGTGTGCAATATGTCGGGAACATTCTCATGACATCTCACGTCGGTAGGCACACCATGAGAGTGGCTACTGTACGGGGTGACTTGATCGATTCAACGGGGGTGAAACGGGAGAATGGCTGCCGCGTACGACGTCAGTGATGGTTTCTGTAGACAACATCGAGTACGGGCGTACGTGTCGTGTAGTCAGGGTGTTATTGATTCGAATCACCGTCGCTCGCGGAATGGACCGAGCATACTTGTCCTCGCAGCTGTGACGTAGTAAGAACTTGCATGAGAAAGGATCTAATCACATTGATTGAAGGGTCATACTAGCTTTGTATTGGATCTTGATGAATAGGCTAGTGCAAACTCAATTCTTTTATGCCATGAGCAATTTACATCAGGGGAATGCGTTTCTTGTTTGATTGTGGACTCCCGATGTGGCGTGCCCAAGGTTACTTAAAATGCTGCAATTAATACCTGAAAGTAAGGATTCACTTTTAGGAGAGTTTAATTATGCTTATGCCATCATATTTTAGATTCATAACCTCACATAGAGTTTCATGTTTAGAGTGACGGCTAAGTCTTTCTGAGCGTTATGCTCACGGATGCTATTCGAGTGGTTTTGCATGTATTTGACTTCGTGCTTAAGAGAAGGGATGCCGATGAGACTCGGGAACCTCCGAGTGCTTACTCAAAGAGCATCATCGCCGCTGCAGACGGTCTTCGTGTTGCTAGTAAGAAACAGTCCATGGGCTGGACTGTTTCTTTGTCGCTAAGTTAGAGATGAGTCGTGAGAGTTATAGTCTTCCGCTGTAGCTTACTTTGAGATAAGTATTCATAAAACACTTTTGTACGCTTCCACAAATGATTTATGTAATGTGATGTGTTTCTTCGATCCGTGTGCTGTTGGGTGCTGCATAACATGGCACCACCCAACGAGGTCCTCTCCCTCACGGCGTGGTATCAGGGCTGTTACATTGGGGATGCTCGACGCTGTTCGTAAAGAAGAAGGATGAAACCTTGAGGCTGTGTGTGGACTACCGGCCGCTCAACGCCGTCACCATCAAGAATAAATACCCACTGCCCCGCATTGATATTTTGTTTGATCAACTTGTGGGTGCAAGTGTGTTCTCCAAGATGGACCTTCGCTTTGGATATCATCAGATAAAAATCCGGACGGAGGAAATCCTGAAGACGGTCTTCTCGACGAGATATGGCTTATATGAATATCTCGTCATGTCTTTTGGTCTCACTAATGCTCCAGTCCATTTCATGTATTTCATGAACTCAGTGTTCATGCCGGAGCTGGACAAGTTCATGGTGGTGTTCATTGATGATATCTTGGTTTACTCCAAGACAGAAGCAGAACACGCCGAACACTTGAGGATCGTTCTTCAACGATTGCGAGACCACAAGCTCTACGCCAAGTTCAGCAAATGTGAGTTTTGGATCTGCCAGGTGCCATTTTTGGGACATATCATCTCAGTGGAAGGCATTGCGGTCGACCCAAGCAAAATCGAGCAAGTGCTGAAATGGAAAGCTCCCACTTCAGTCCATGAAGTCAGAAGCTTCCTCGGTTTAGCGGGATACTATCTGAGATTCATTCCAAGCTTCTCCAAGCTTGCTAAGCCGATGACAGAATTGCTGAAGAAAGGAACAAAATATGTTTGGGACACGGCGTGTGAAGGAGCGTTCCAAGCATTAGTGAAGCATCTCACAACTGCCCCGGTCTTAGCTCAACCGGATACAACCAATCCCTTCGACGTGTATTGTGATGCGTCCGGTATTGGGCTCGGCTGCGTGTTGATGCAGAAAGGACGTGTGGTCACATATGGCTCACGCCAACTTCGGAACCATGAGCAGCATTACCCAACTCATGATCTTGAGCTTGCTGCTGTGGTGTTGGCGCTGAAAATGTGGAGGCATGATCTCCTGGGGAACTTGGTGCATCTCTACACCGACCACAAGAGCTTAAAGTATATTTTTACCCAGAAGGAGTTGAATATGAGGCAAAGGAGGTGGTTAGAACTAATCAAAGACTATGAGATTGAGATTCATTACGACCCCGGCATGGTGAATGTGGTTGCCGATGCGCTGAGTCGGAAGTCACATGTTCATAACCTCACCATCACACCGGTGGAGGAGGAAGACCCGAGTTTATACTTGGTTCCTTATGGATCACTCTACAATCTTGCCCTCATCCCTACTATTAGGGAGGACATCATTACAGCTCAGAAGACTTATAAGGGTATGGCACATCTACGGAGACGGATAGACAACGGGGAGATCAAATGTTTACGGAAAGATGATGAGGGGACGCTATGGTTCAATGACCGCATAGTCGTACACCGGGATATGGAGCTTAGGAAGAAGATTCTTGATGAAGCTCACTTGTCCAAATACTCCATTCATCCGGGCAGCAATAAAATGTACCAAGATTTGAAAAAGAAATTTTGGTGGACACGGATGAAGCGGGAAGTGGCTAAGTACGTATCCGAGTGTGATACGTGTAGACGAGTGAAAGCTGATCATATGAGGAAATCAGGGCTGCTGCAACCCCTGAAAATCCCAGCATGGAAATGGGAGGATGTGAGCATAGCTTTCATTGTGGGATTACCCCTAACTTCCAACAAGCATGATTCCATTTGGGTGATCATTGACCGGTTAACCAAGTCGGCTCACTTTATTCCCGTGCATACACATTTCCATGCCAACAGATATGCGGAGTTATATATTGCAAGAATCCTATGCTTGCATGGAGTACCCAAGACCATAGTCTCAGACCAAGTTGCATTATTTGTATCTCGCTTTTGGGAGCAGTTGCACGCTGCTTTGGGTACTAAGCTTATTAGAAGCTCCGCCTATCACCTTCAGACAGATGGCCAAACCGAGAGGGTGAACCAAGTACTGGAAGATATGTTGACAGCATGCGCCATCCACCATGGTAGGAACTGGGATGATAACCTACCATTGGCGGAATTCTCGTACGATAACGGCTATCAAGCGAGTATCAAGATGGCACCATATGAAGCTCTCTACGGTCGCACATGCCGCACCCCATTGAACTGGTGCGAGTCCGGTGAAAGGGTCACATTCGGGGTTGATGTGGTGAACAATGCCGAAGAGCGCGTTCGGATGATTCAAGCTAACTTGAAGGCCGCTCAATCCCGGCAGAAAAGCTACGCTGATAAGAGGCGTAGGCCGCTGCACTTTGATGTCGGGGAGCACGTGTACCTCCGTGTATCTTCGATGAAGGGCGTGCACCGGTTCGGTGTAAAGGGGAAACTCGCTCACCGATTCATTGGACCCTATGCTATCACCAAGAAGTGTGGACCAGCGGCGTATAGACTGGAGCTACCGGCATCTCTTGCTGGTGTTCATGACGTTTTCCATGTTTCACAACTGCGAAAATGTCTGAAGCATACGGCTGCTGTTCCCACTGAAGACATTGGCGAGCTGCAACCGGATTTGACGTATGAAGAATATCCGGTGGCAATTATTGATGAGAAGGCCCAGACCGCACATAGACGAACGTTGTGGTTCTACAAGATATTCTGGAGCAACCACACCGCCGAAGCAGCGACGTGGTTCATGGCGTCTCAGCACGGGTGAGTTCCTATTACATCGCTGCCTCTTCTTTTGTAATCTCGGGACGAGATTCTTTTAAGGGGGAAGAGATGTCTTGTGAAGAATTGTGAAGAGCAAGTAATCTCCATCAAAAGGGTGATTAGAGGGGAAAGCCCTAACTTTCACAAAGTAGGATTTCTACACATGAACATGAGAGGTTGAGCTCACCCCTAGAACATAAATAGTCTTGGGAAGGTTCAGGCCAAATTTCATGCCAATCCAACACTTTTTGAGGCACTTTTGGAGGCATTTGAAAAAGAGGCCAATTTGAATGTAAATTCAAATTGCAGCAACTTTCATCACTTGACTTCAAAAGCTGACCTCATATCCAAACTCAGCACATTTTTCTGAGTTAGTCCACCAATTTTCATCCCCATTTGACTTCATCTTGTCGGGAGCCAAATTTGCAATAATTCAAAACTGAATTTGAATTTCAGTTCAAATGTGAAGCAAATTTATCCAATCCAAATCCAAATTTTGGAAACCAAATTCAAACTATGACTTGGTGCTTAAGTCTCACAGTTAATTGTGAGTAGCTGGGGACATTTTCAGCAAAAACAGCAAATGAAAAATTGGAAAAGGAATTAGAGGGGGAGGTCCACTGGTCAGTGACTGTGATCAGCAGGGAACCGACTCGGTGGTCGTCGGTCAGCTGTCGGGACTGGTTGCTGCCTCACGGCCTTGCCAGCGCACGCCTGGATTAGCTTGTGCCCCCCTCCCGATCACCACGTACAAAGCACAAACCGAGTTCGCTGCCTCCCTCGCCTGCGCTGCTCTGCCCTGCGTCCGCGCACGCGAAAAACCTGCCGCAGCGTCCTCGCCTCCGAGCCCCGGCGTGCACCCGTGCTGATCATCGAGCACCCACGGTCCCTGCAGCAAAAAGAAGCGCCAAGCGTGCTCTAGCTGTTACCCATGCTGCTCCAGCAAGATGCACTCGATTGTGAGCGGTGTAAGCCGTCGAAGTCGAGAAACCGGGAGGAACCGGCGGAGCCGTGCTTCGGCTCATCGGTGACAGCCCCATCCGGCCATCTTCATCGACCGCGTTCTACATAAGAAAG
Source organism: Neostapfia colusana (assembly GCA_030760725.1). Lineage (NCBI taxonomy): Eukaryota > Viridiplantae > Streptophyta > Magnoliopsida > Poales > Poaceae > Neostapfia > Neostapfia colusana. The sequence goes on along the minus strand of JASWHV010000007.1, from coordinate 91,248,311 downwards.
GTGCATGGGTATCCCTAGATTGTGTAGATATGAACCATTCAGCAAATAACCCATCGGGTAGCAAGACTTTTAGAAAGTCCCGAACCCTAGTGCAACTGACCGAGCTCGGCAAAAACCCAAAATTCGGCGTACAAGCTGAGTCAATGATCACGCTAGCTTGCAAGTAGATCCTACACATCCTAGCGCCCCTCCTCAAGGAAGAACTGAGCAAAACCGCCCATGAATGGCCGAGTTATAGCAGTTTCCATAGCCGCCGGTGCAAACACGGCTCGGGTCACCGTCAAGAGTGGGTTTGCAGACATTTTTTAGCTTCCGAGGCTGCTCACGTCGGGTTCCTCGTGAACCACTGGTGCTCCCCGAGCAAACCGTAAACCTTTTCATGCCTCAGAGTGCGAGAACGACCTCGCCATAGCCCTAACCTCTGCGTGGATGTCGCACGGCCGTTTCCGGTCATCGCCGGCGAGCTCCGACCCCCGAGGCAAGTTCCACATGGCGAGATAAAGCTAGGCGGCCAGTTCTAGCGCTGGGGGCGGTCGGGAAGCAGTTCCTGTGAACCTTGCCGGAGTACACCGCCGCTGAACTCGCGGGCGCGCACGAGGAGGAAGAAGGTGGGTGGTGGGACCCACCCACAGAGTTGAAAAATTTTGGGGATTTTCCAGTTTTAGTGCAAACTTCAAATGCATAGAACTTGTGCTAGGGAGCTCCAAATTCAGTGGACCCAATTTTGCTGAACTCAGAATTTTGAGTACTTTCCAGCAATACAAATTTCAGCTCATGAAATTTTATAGTTTTCCAGAATTAAATCCCTAAAATTTAAACTGTTAGGAATTTTATCTGGAGAGTTACTTTATGAAAAATTCTGAAATTTGGCTGGAAGGTTCTTTGGAAAATCCGTGAGGCACAGTAAAATTTTCAGACCCATCCAAGTTCATTTAGTCCCCCTAACGTGGTGATTAAGTGAACTGCCCTGAGAAAATTGAAAAATGTACAGAAACAGTTTTCAGATTTTCTCAAATCTTGTTTATGGCATAACTTCCTCTAGAATTCTTAAAATGACATGAAACCAATTCCATTAGAACCATCTCAAATTCTAGTTTCCAGAAAGTAATGGTTGGAGCCATGAAAACCCCTGGAATTCTTTAAAGGCTCTAATATTGACCAAATAGGCTTTTATTTGTACAAGGCTCAAATGAACTTTGTTTCAAATGAGACTTGGTCAAAACTCTGGTTAAGACCTTACAAAGCCACTATAAAAATTTCAGAGCCAAAGGGGAGGACTAGCTAGAATTATAGTAATTACTCATTCAATTCCAAACATTGCATTTGAATTGACATGTAGTATCTTGTTAATGTGTAGTCGCTGAAGGCGAGTAGACTCTGGAAGTGCTCAACTTCCTTCTTCCGGACGAAGCCCTAACCACTGACCAGCAGCAACAAGGCAAGCCCCGGTTTGCATTAACCCCTTTTATAAAGTTTTGCTTTGTTTACATATCTAGTGTGAAGTATGAATGTGCATTAGGTGTAGGATGGATGGGACCCCACTTGCATAACCAAAATTTTCCTATAAGAGTGAGGGTAGTGTCTAAGACCTCCAGTAGACAGGCTATGCTTAATGATTCATAGGACTTCGGTACAAGTCGAGTAGTTGGAATCTACTCGCGAGTTAGGCTTGGGACACACGGGATTGGTTCGAGTGATGTGAGATCACTTTAGTAATGAAAATGAGACTAGGCAGGGCCTAGAGCGCAGCGAGAAGAAGTCTTTTGTGTGCAGCCCTGTCCATGTCGATTGAGGACCGATCCGTGTGCGGCTCACGCTGATGAAGTTTGAACGTACCGATGGCATATCGTATATATGGGCCCTGATAAACCGATGTGTCCTAAACCTCCGGGCGTCGAGGCATAACGCACTTATTTATAGGTGTAGGCTGAGGGCAGCAAGGTGGAAATCTGCTAACGGGCATAGAGAGATGCTCCGTGTAGGGAACCTCCTGCTCGTTTCGGTGCGACTGGTTCGACGTTTGGGATGTTGGGTGAAAGGTTGTCCCGTATGTCATCGAGTGAGCGTACTGTGCGGCTCCACAGGTGGGCGTACGTGACGTGCTCTTCCGGTATCCCTGCAGGTGTATGTCGAGTCGATTCGCCGTCCCTCGCGGTGAAGAGTACCACTTGGTCACTGAGTCGTGACGTAGGCTAATATATGAAACGTTACGATTCAATATTGCTGTTATGATATAATTGTATCGCTACTTCTATGACACCAAATATTGCTTACTAAATTTCCGATTCATGAACTGTTAACTTGTGGCTAAAAGATGAACTAAGGATGAATTTGTAGGCCTGTCCATTTGCTGAAATTTTACCGTCCAATGTTCGTTGTACCCTACATGTAGAGTTTCATGCCTAGGTGAGTCGGTTAAGTCTTGTTGAGCCATCATGCTCATGGTTGCTGCTTAAGTGTTTTTCAGGTGAGGAGCCACCCACGGACTCGGGTTACGAGTCCACCGGCGAGGGTTACCCTCCGTCGGGGACCATGGCTAAGTGGGAGCCGTACACGCCGCGCTAAGCTGAGGAATGCAGCTAGTGTGGGTTGCCCTAGGGCTGGGCAACCGACTTCTGCTAGATAGGCGGGCGTGAGTTGTACAAATTTAACTTCCGCTGTGTAATGTAAACATTAGTTTGTAACTGAGCACTGTACTACTTTGTACAGTTTCAGTTTGTTTTCCATGTAATACAACGTACCCTTATGATGTGTGCTCTCGGGTGTCGCATCGTGCGGCACCACCCTCTGCGATCCTGGATGAGCGGATTCCGGTCCGCCACAGCATCGAGCGGCACCACCCTATGAGATCCTGGGAGTATGGATTCCGGTCCGTCACAATCGCCGCCGTGGAACGGCCAAAACCCAGGTTCTCGGCCCTCGACGCCCATAGCAAAGCTGAGCGCTAGCTTGTCCTCGAGCTCACCGCGCAAACCATTTCGAGGTTCGACCTTCGTGCGCAGAGAATTTCCCAGTTTAGGATTGGGAGCTCATTTCGGGACACGATTAGGTTTAGGAGGAATTCGGGAGGAGCTTCGCGTGGGAGGTCAAACAATGTTTAGAAATCACATCTAGATGTTCTTGCGCCCCTCCTCAATCAAAAGCCGGAAAGAAACAACCATCATGTAAAATCCCCAAAAAGTGGTAGCAAGAAAATTCAGCTCATGTACACCTAGGAAAAATGAGGGGAATTAAAACTTTGAATATTAACGGTGTGGGTTCAAAGTGGTGATTCAAACTTCCCAAAACTTCCAAACATGGAGATCTAAATGCATAAATTGGATCTTCATATTCCAAATATTCAACCTTCCAAATAACTTGGAGGGGTTTTAGTATTTGTTTGGGATTAAAAGAGGAAGCCCTCTAATCTGAATTTCAAATTCAGTTTCAAATTCCAATTTCCTCAATTTGCAAATTTGGGTTCACAAATGTGTTCTCCACATTTGAATTAGCAGCCATGCCAAAAATCGGAAACTTTGGAGCTGGTTTGCTATGTTTTGGAACAATGCAAAAGGAAGAAATTCAAATTCCATTTCAAATTCAAATGATTAAACACAATTTAAACTCCACACTGAATTCAAACCATTTGAATTCAGCGAGTTTAAAACATGACTTGGGGTGGAAGTATGGACTTTAATTCTGAGTAGCTGGGGTAGAAACATCATAGAAAATTTTGATTAAAAGAGGAGGAGGTGGGACCCAGTAGTCAGCCTAACAACAGAGCTACCGCCTCTGTTTTGCATCAGCCGATCGTCGAGGCGCCGCCAGCTCCTGGCGCGACCCTCTCCCGAGGAAGGCACCGCGCCAGCTCCTGTTTCTCGGCCGCGTGATCATCTCCACATCCCCAGCTGCAGCACCGAAAATCTCTTTTGCTCCCTCGCACACTCACCGCTTCTCCGTTTTCTTCCGCAAGAAACTGCCCGGCGCCGTTTCGTTTCTCCCTCGCACACACTCGCCCAAGCTCGGGTGATCAAGCTCCAAGCAGCAAAAAGAAGCGCAAGTGCGTGGTCCAGCATCCAGCATTCTCCCACCTAAGTTTCCTAGCTCGTGCTACGTGCAAACCAACACTTGGCGCCGACGTTCGGAGGTGCCCTGTGGAACCACGTTCGGTTCACCGTGGACAGCACGCTACGGCCAGTTTCAGCGCCTTTTACCTACACAAGAAAGGTGCGTTGTTGTCCGTAGATCGTGTTGCCGAAAGCCTCATGTCAATTGATCAATTAGGTAGTGAGAATATTGGGTTTTACCAAACACTAGTTCATAGCGACACCTCTCGGTCTATGATCAAATTCGTCGCGCAGCAGTAGCTAGAGCTCATTCTAGTCTAGGAGAAGCTTTGCTAGATCCCTACAGTCCTTCTCACTCAAACGGCGCTAGAAACCATCAAGGACTTGTGAAGTTCTTCGAGTTTTTGTCGCCGCCGTCGTTTCGTGGGCTCGGGTCGCTGGTGAGGTCCCCTCTCCGGTGGTTTTCATGGAGATCGGGCTATGGGTCGACGTTGTCCAGGTGACACTAGTGCTTTTAGAGCAAACCCTAGCCCGAAAGAACCACTGTCGAGTGAGAACGAGGTCGCCGAAGTGAGGATCGACATGGTCGCCGGTGTGAGCACCGTTCTGGCCGTTGTCATCCGCTCCCGACCCCACCATCGTGTTCAGCACGGTTTAGAACTCACAGGCGGCGAGTTTGGGGAAGTTTGGACCACGGGAACCCCGTCCCGGCGAGCCTCGCCGGCGCGCGCCACCGCAGGAGGCGCGGGCAGCGCGAGGAAGAAGGAGGACCGGGTCCCACCGGTCAGCCTCTGTATCGCTCAGGGACCGGCCTGTGGCACCGGATCTGGTGCGGATGCACGGGAAATAACTCTGTGGCCTCGGTGTTGCCGTCATCTCAGTGGATAGCGCCACGGGTGGGGCCAACAGCCAGGATTTAAACATTTCTTTAATTTCCAGATTTAGTGCAAACTTCAAAGGACCATAACTCTCAGTAGGAATGTCCAAAATTTGTGAAACAAATTTTTCTAGATTCCTCTCAGTCAGTAGTTTGCATAAATGCAAAGAAGTTGATCTGAGCATCTTCAGAACTTTTTCCAAAATTCCTCAAAATTAAAGTTTTCGGAATTAATTCCAGAGGATCCCTGTTATGGAATTTCTTCAAATTTGGCCAGGAGGACCCTTATGATATTACCGATCTTCAGATAACATTTGAGCTTCATTGGGGTTAAATTGCTAGGCTAAATTGCCTTCCAAAGTTCATCCCTTATTTGGAAATTCAAATTTAAACAGAAACTTTTTCAGAACTTCTATCCAACTTCAAAAATTCATATCTCCCTGTTGGTGGCTCTAAAAATGGTGAAACAAATTTTGTTAGAACCATGGAAACCTACCCTAATCAGATCTTCAACTTTTAACTATGTCAAAGCTACTGATTTGGGCTCAAAATTCAGAGAAGCATTGTACTTGTGGGAATTTTGGAGACCACAATGTGCAATGACATTTATCCAAATTTTGCTCAGATCATCCTTAGAGTCTAGCATCCACTGTAAAAATCCCAAAGCCAATTAAGGAACATGAATAGCAGTAGCTATGAATAGAAATGAATTCTTATATTTCATTAGCACTTATACATATATTTTGCTACGTCTCATATAGTGACCGAAGTCGAAGATACACCGGAGCTGTTGGACGTCCTCCAACCAGAAGCTAACTTCTTCTCTGACTCGTAACCAGGCAAGCCCCGGTTTGCATTTAAGTACTTTTGCAAATTCCTTATTTGTATAACTTATGTCTAGGGTGAATGCTTGCATTAGAGTTAGGGTGATTGATACTCCACTTGCATAACCTTTAAATCGTATGGAGGGTTGGGTAGTTGACAGACTCGACGAGTAGAGGATGCCATGCTAATATGCTTAGGATCTCGGTAGAAGTCGAGTAGTTGGAATCTACTCGCGAGGTAAGGTTTTATCACACGGTTTGGTCAAAATAGAAAATGGCTTAAGAGTGGTGAAAATGAGACCCAGCAGGGGGGATAGGAAGCAGTGAGCGGAGGGCTTACACACATAGCCCTGTTAGTGTCGATTGAGGACCGAGTCGTGTGCGGGCCTGCTGAACAAGTATCGAACAATACCGGATGGCATACTGGCATAAGCAGGAAACCGATGTAATTGGTTAACCTGGGTGCCGAATCCTACCCAACCATAAATAGGAGTGGGTTGAGGGTAGCAAGGTGTAAATCTGCCGGTGGGCACAGTCACGCTCCATGCGGGGACCTCCTGCCCGTTACGGATGGACAGGTTCGGCATTTGGGTTTCCTTTGAAACGTTGTTGCATACAACAGAGTAGGAAGGGGTGTGGAATCACGCTTCTGAAAGTGGGTGTATGCAACGTGTTGTCCGGTTGTCTCCTGATTGCAATCACCGTCCCTCGCGGTTATTTGAGTACCGCTTGTTCACTGTTCTGTGACGTAGTAAGAAGAAAAATAAGCCAGATGAATGATAATATGCTGTGATGAATCATTAATATTTTGGAAACCATGTCTGCTGTAGACTTAGAGCTAATTAAGTTTAGTTTCCACTTTGGGCATCACCACATCAGGGAAAGTGTTTCTTGTTCGATTGTGAACTTCCGATGTGGGGGATTCCTAAGGCTTATTAATCTTTTGATATCAAACTGAAAGTAAGTGTGACACCTGGTTCCGAAAACACAACCAAGTTAATGCATATGTGTGCCCAGGATGTTCATCACACATACACATGTAATCCACAAACTGAATTCAGAATATAACCATGAACAAATAGGGTTTAAGTACTTTATTACATCAACTCATTGTATCACTCAATGTATATCTCATTCATGCAGCGGAAGTCTCTAAACGATAGCAGAAACAACTAAACAGCAGCAGGCTCCATCTTCAACTCCACAGGCATGTTGACGGTAGTTCGCACGCCTAGTACTCCACATGATCCTCGAAGTACTCTTCTCCTGTTGCTGATGTTCATGTGATAATGCAAGTGTGAGTACATGTCGTACTCAGCAAGTGCGGGAAAAGTATGACATGTAGCTTATAACAAGGTAGGAAATAAAAAGGCTCATTGTAGCAAGCAAAATTTTATTTCACAAACATGGTAAAAACAGCAACTAAGTCTAGATGAATTTAATCCCAATATAGCCAAGTAAAACAGCAACATTCTTTCATCATAAATCACCTTTTCTCAAGTCTCAACCAGCCATTAATCTTTCTCAAGTTCGTCTCATGCTCATAAATATTCATAACCATCTCATATTCATATAACCGAAGTCAAACTCATTTTCATAACTCGGAACAGTCCCAAAACCAATCCCAATGACCATACCATAACCATACCGAATATCCGTCCCAAATTTTCCCTCTAATCATGTGAGTTGGCCAGGTGCTTGTGACCGGAAGCACGGCTATCATGATAATTTTACACTCTGCAGAGGTGGCACCACTTTACCCACAAGTTTTTTATTTCGTCACCCATCGGCGACTGCAAAACCTCCATTATACAATTACACAACCGTCGTTGTATGGCCAAGAGATCACAAAATAGCCTTTACAAAGGGGCTACTAGATGTATGGACTCACTGAGGTTTCACCGGCAGGCTCCAATCACCATTCTCCCTCCCACGGGCCCCCTCTTGTGCCATGCAGTTCCCAGGGCAGTCCCTTTCGACTCCCATTCCCCGCGCCATCCACGGTTCATAACCAGCTAGCAACACACCAAATTAGTCAGCTAAGCCACACCCATATTTGGCCTTGTGGTGGCACTGTTTTCCTAGCATGTGCTGGCATGAACCGGTCCTTAGATCTACGGCAAGTAAACCACCATCTCATTCAGCAACATCCACGAACCAGGCTTGCCTAGATCTTCCCTGATTCCATGCTCATTATCATTATCAAGTTCTCATCATTATTATTCATATGAGTGCAGTAGCTCGACATGTTTTAATTCAGCTTCCCGTATCCCGTGGATTAAGCGAAGCAAAAAGAAAAACGATCATACCCGACTCATCAACTCTCCCGGCAACAAGGATGGTTAACAAAACTAGTTAACTCCTATAAAAGGGTGTCCCATCAAGTTGACTCAAGCATACGAGTTTTCGCAAACAAAACAGTTTCAAAACATGGGGTCAATATGGTCAAGGGGCACTTGCCTTGCTCCCGTGGCTCTTGTTGCTCAAGCGTCTCGAAGTCTTGGTGCTGTAGTTCTTCGTAGATAGCTTCCTGAGCTTGTCCTTCTACTCACGACCAGGAACATACAAAATTTACAGCAATCAAACATCATGCACAAACTTTACTCAAGATGCAATGGTGTAGATGAATGCAAATCCTATGGTGCTGTTTTATTAAACCAGTTTGTACGTGTTCTTGCATGTTTTAATGGGCTTTCATGGGGTTTTATGATAAACAAGGGTGTAGGGATCATGTGTGGACGTGGTGATGATCTTGACTCAAGATCTAGATCAATTCCACTGTCAAAAACCGATCAAAACGTGATCTGTCCAAACGAAAAAGTTTCTGTTCGAAGGGAGCGAAGAAAACGGATGTGTAGAAACAGTGACGATGTCATAAGATGGGTAACGAAGACCTACCTCACTTCCCTTTGTTGGCAGGGCCTTCCTCCTGGCAATGGCAGTAGCGGGGAATTTAGGGCATGACAGATCGTCGGCTCATTTCCGGTGACGGCGAGGCGTGACGGGGCTCGTCGGCGGGCTCACAGGTGGGGCTCACCGGCGAGGGGGGTTCAACTCGGCGAGTTGGGAGCTAGGACCTCCAAGTCGCCGACTTGGGAGTGAAAAAAAAGAAAGGGCTTGCGGCCAAGGGGGGGGGGGGGTTGGGTTCTATTTATAAGGGGGGGGGGGGGAAGAATCCTACTCTAATTGGAACAAAATGCTAACAACCTTTTCCCCAATTGATCTGGTGCGGCAGCAATGTGGGGGAAATTCCCCAAATGTGGGGAGAATTTTGGGAAATTGTGTCGGCACCCTCAGTACAGGGTACCCCCGCGCAGGAGAAAAACCGCCTAAGGACCTCGCCCCCTCCGCAGGGTGAGACCTAAAGGCGCCACGTGTCCAGCAGTGCCGGACCTCCCCTCTCCTCAGAGGCGAGCCCCGGTCCAGCCACGCGGCCAGCAGAGCCGGGCCTCACCCCCTCCGCAGGGGCGAGCTCTGAGGGTGCCATGTGTCCAGTGGGGTCGGGCCTCCCTTCTCCTCAGAGGCGAGCCCCGGGCCTGCCGCGTGTCTAGCAGTGCCGGACCTCGCCCTCTCTGCAGGGGTGAGCTCCGAGAGCGCCATGTGTCAAGCAGTGCCGGACCTCACCCCCTCTGCAGGGGTGAGCTCCGAGGGCGCCACGTGTCCAGCAGTGCCGGACCTCACCCCCTCCGCAGGGGTGAGCTCCGAAGGCGCCACGTGTCCAGCAGTGCCGGACCTCACCCCCTCCGCAGGGGTGAGCTCCGAAGGCGCCACGTGTCCAGCAGTGCCGGACCTCACCCCCTCCGCACGGGTGAGCACCGAAGGCGCCACGTGTCCAGCAGTGCAGGACCTCACCCCCACCACAGGGATGAGCTCAGAAGGTGCCACGTGTCCAGCAGTGATGGACCTCACCCCCTATGCAGGGGTGAGCTCCGAAGGCGCCACGTGTCCAGCAGTGCCGGACCTCACCCCCTCCGCAGGGGTGAGCTCTGAAGGCGCCACGTGTCCAGCAGTGCCGGACCTCACCCCCTCCGCAGGGGTGAGCTCCGAAGGCGCCACGTGTCCAGCAGTGCCGGACCTCACCCCCTCCGCACGGGTGAGCTCCGAAGGCGCCACGTGTCCAGCAGTGCTGGACCTCACCCCCTCCGCAAGGGTGAGCTCCGAAGGAGCCACGTGTCCAGCAGTGCCGGACCTCACCCCCTCCGCAGGAGTGAGCTCCGAAGGCGCCACGTGTCCAGCGGGGCTGGGAGATGTGTCAACAGCGCACTTCGACAAATGGGAATTGGCTCATTTCAGCTATCTATTTCCCATTCGCCACCATTTTTATGATTCTTTCTCCATTTCTATGGTTCCTTCCTCCATTTATACGGTTCTTTTCTCCATTTCTACTTCTTTTATAATGTTTCTCTATATGAAAAATGTATGCAATGCATGGAAATGAATTTGAGGGTGTTACAAACATACCCCCCTTAAACTCAATCTCGCCCTCGAGATTCGATAGAGTAGAGAATAGATGAGGGAATTCTGCCTTGAGGTCTTCCTCACGCTCCCATGTAGTTTCGGCTTCCGTGTGATGGCTCCACTGTACCTTGCACCAACGGATCACTTTGTTCCTCGTGACCCTTTCCTTCACGTCCAAAATTTGGACGGGGTGCTCAACATAGGTCAGATCCTCTTGAAGCTCGAGCTCATCCATCGGTACTTGTTCTTCCAGTACTCTTAAGCACTTCTTTAGTTGGGATACATGAAACACGTCGTGTACGTCGGAGAGGTGCGTTGGCAGCTCTAGTTGATAGGCTACTTCTCCTCGCTTGCCCAAAATCTTAAATGGCCAAATGTAGCGAGGTGCTAATTTGCCATTGAAGTTGAACCGTCATTGGCCTCGGATAGGCGATACCTTAAGGTACACGAAGTCTCCTACTTCGAAGGTCAATCTTCTGCGCATATTATCCGCATAACCTTTTTGTCATGACTGGGCAGCCTTCAAATTTTTTCGTATCGTTTGGACATGCTTTTCGGCGTCTTGCAGCACTTCGGGTCCAAACACTTGGCTCTCTCCGGTCTCATTCCAGAACAGCGGCGTTCTACACCGTCTACCATACAATGCTTGATAGCTGTTGTTGTATGAGAATTCAGCATACGGCAAGCTCCTATCCCAACTGCGCCCATGTTTCAAGGCGCAAGCTCTCAACATGTCTTCCAAAATTTGATTTGTCCTCTCAGTTTGCCCGTCAGTTTGCGGGTGATAAGCGGAGCTGAAATTCAGCCGTGTACCCATGGCTTCATGCAGCTTCTTCTAGAACCTAGAGGTAAATTGAGAACCCCGATCTGAAACTATCCTATTCGGAACTCCATGGCGACACACGATTTGCTCCATATACAGCTCGGCTAGTTCTGCGACGCGGTACGTGGTTCTAACAGGAAGGAAATGGGCTGTTTTCGTCAATCGGTCCACAATAACCCAAATGGAGTCGTAACCCGACCGAGTACGTGGCAATCCGACAATGAAATCCATGCTGATGTCTTCCCACTTCCACTCGGGTACTTTCAATGGCTGCAACAGTCCAGCGGGTCTTTGATGTTCGGCCTTCACTCGTTGGCATGTGTCGCATAAGGCAACATATTCAGGTATGTCCCTTTTCATACCATCCCTCGAATAGCAAGTTTTCAGGTCCTTGTACATCTTTGTACAGCCGGGATGTATGGAATGAGGTGAGTCATGCGCCTCCTTTAATATCGTGTCGCGGATGTGCTTCACGTTAGGCTCACAAATCCTTTTCCCTAACCAAAGTGTGCCCTTCTCGTCTTCCTTGAAATCCTTTTCTATGCCTTGTCGGATTCTTTCCTTGATTTGCTCATCCGTTGCTTGGCCATTCGTATCTCTTGTTCCAGTGAAGAGTTGAGTTCTATCACTTCCATCTCGCACAAGAACCCGAGATGTAACCGTTCAAACTCCTTGCGCAGCTCGGGTGGTAGCTACCGAACCGTGAGTTGGTGATATGCTCCCTTTCAGCTCAACGCATGAGCTACTACATTGGTCTTTCCGGGGTGATAATTGATTCCAACATCATAATCCTTGATGAGTTCCAACCATCGACGTTGCCTCAAATTCAGATCTGTTTGCATGAATATATACTTGAAGCTTTTGTGATCCGTATAGATCTCACATCGGTGGCCGAGGATATAATGCCTCCAAATCTTCAAGGCATGTACCACGGCTGCAAGTTCCAAGTCATGTGTGGGGTAATTCAGCTCGTGTTTCTTTAGTTGTCTTGACGCATAGGCTACCACTTGTCCATCTTGCATGAGCACACATCCGAGCCCTTGTCTTGATGCGTCACAATATATATCGAAACTCTTGCTCACGTCTGGCAATACCAAAACCGGCGCTGTGGTTAGTCTTTTCTTGAGCTCCTCAAAGCTTTCTTGGCACACTGGTGTCCACTGAAATGCTTTTCCCTTCATTAGCAATTCAGTCATTGGCTTCGCTATTTTGGAGAAATCCTTGATGAATCATCGGTAGTATCCAGCCATCCCAAGGAAACTCCGAATATCTCTCACGTTCTGCGGTTGGTTCCACTTCAGAACATCTTCAACTTTTCCAGGATCAACCGATACTCCTCTCTCGGAGATGATGTGGCCTAGGAACGATATATCCTTTAGCCAAAATTGACACTTGCTGAACTTGGCATACAATTGATGCTCTCGCAGTTTGTGCAATGTCAATCTCAAATGTTCTTCATGCTCTTCCTCGCTTTTGAAATACACCATGATATCATCGATGAAAACCATGACGAACTTGTCCAAGTACTCCATGAAGACCTTATTCGTGAGGTACATAAAGTATGCGGGTGCATTCGTTAACCCAAAAGACATAACAGTATATTCATATGAACCATACCGTGTTTGAAATGCAGTCTTGGGTATGTCGGAGGGCTTAATCTTCAGCTGGAAGTGTCCCGACCGAAGATCAATCTTGGAGAAAATTCGGGCACCTTTCATTTGGTCGAATAGGTCCTCTATAGGGGCAGCGGGTATTTATTCTTGATCGTCACCTCATTGAGAGACCTATAATCCACACACATCCTTTGGGTCCCATCCTTCTTGTCTACGAAGAGCATGGGGGCTCCCCACGGTGACGAGCTTGGGCGTATAAAACCCATTTCTAGCTGCTCCTGAATTTGCTTCTTGAGTTCCACTAGTTCATTAGCGGGCATCCTATATGGACTTTTCGCTATAGGTGCAGTTCCTGGTACTAAATCAATGGCAAATTCAATGTCCCGGTCAGGTGGCATACCAGGAAGTTCTTCTGGGAACACATCTGAAAATTATTGAACCACCGGAATGCTTTCCAATGTTGCTTCTTCGACGTGGTTCAACGCTGCCTTCTCGGTTGCTGGTTGGGCTGACTCGAACTCAATACGAGTACCATGCTTATTTGTCAACTGCAACGCTCCTCTCAGCACATTGAATTACTCCGTTGTGCTTGCTTAACCAATCCATTCCATGTATTATATCAATCCCTTGGGAATCCAAGACAACAAGGTTGGCAAGAAAGTCTACCCCCTTATTTTAAGGTTTACTTTCGGACATACTATATTAGTCCTCATCTCTCCACCGGGAGAATTAACCAACATAGTCTGTTTCATGTGTGATATGGGCAGATTATACTTGGCAACATACTTGGATGATCTGAATGAATGCGATGCTCCAGAATCAAACAAAACAATGGCTGGGTTGGAGTTGGAAAGGAACATACCAATCATGACGTCCTCAGCTTGTTGCGCTTCCTCAGTGGAGACATGATTCACGTTGCCACGAGCGTAGTTCTGCTGCCCACAGTTACCTTGCGTAGCTCCTCCATTCGGCCGTGGGTTCTGTTTTGGTGCGTTGGTCGGCTGTCCAAGGCCTTTCTTCGGGCATTGACTTGCAAAGTGTACCGCCTCTCCGCATGAAAAGCATGCTTTGTTGCCCAAAATAGCAGGAACATTGGGGCGAGGTTGGTTTTGAGCATAGGCGCCCATGTTGGGACGGGGCGCAGGAGGCAAAGGCATAGGAGGTGCTTACATAACAGGACGTTGCTGCGGTGGTTGATTAGGGCGAGGTGGGTTTGCAGTGAGGAAAGTAAAAACGGACGAGCCATACTGTGGTGCAGCTGGTGGCATGAAACGGGGACGTACATTGCTCCCTTGTGGCTGGTATGACATCTTCCTTTTGCCCTCTTGCTCAATCTCACGGATCTTGCTCTCAACCACTATAGCTTTGTCAACGAGGTTCTGGAAGTTTGCATAATCATTGTTGAGCAGTCGTACTTGGATCTCATTGTTCAATCCTCTCATGAACAAGTATTGCTTCCTTTGATCCGAGTTGACGTCTTCGGGAGCATACCTTGACTGCTGCGTGAACTTGTTGAGGTACTCATTCACGCTCTTCTTTCCTTGGCGGAGACCTTCGAACTCTTTCCTTTTAAGCATCATGACTCCAGCAGGGACGTAATGAGAGCGGAAACTCTCCTTGAATTCAGCCCAAGTGATTGTCTCCTGATTGACATGAGCATTGCAGAGAGCGTCCCACCAGTGAGTGGCTACTCCCATGAGTTGGTGCGATGCAAAGAGAACTTTCTCCTGATCATTGCACTGAACAATAGCAAGCTTCTTTTCCATGGATTTCAACCAATCATAAGCATCCATGGGATCATTAGCTTGTGCCAAATTAGGCGGTCGAGTCCTCATGAACTCTCCCAATCTGTTGTGAGCCGGCGGTGGTGGTGGTGGTGGTGGCGGTGGGGGTGCAGGAACGGGGTTAGGATTGTTGTTGTTGTTGTTGGCTTGCAGCTGTCCCAAAGTTTGTATCATAGATGCATGAGCTGGTTCTGCATAGCCATCAACCGTTCAAGGTTGTTTGCATCAACCCCGGGGTTAGCATTTTCAGGAACTTCAACGTTGCCATTCTCTTGTGGTTCAGGGTTGCCACGAACGTTCCTCCTTTGACGGCTGGCGTTTTCCCTCACCATCTGTGAGGAGAGTTGAGTAGAATAGAAAATAGAAGTTTAGATTGACCCCCCCCAACTATATGCACCAAGGTGTATCAACTAAATATCTTCCTTTATTAATTTCAGCCTATATGAGGATGTGAACACATGCCAAAGCATCTCACGTCTCTCCACTATGTGTGGATGTGGACATTCGCCGAAGCGTCCCACAACTCACACCAGCACACAAACAAAACCAATCATCACAAAAGTTCAACACACCACTCCTATTCACGCTACTACGATTTAAACGTTCCTATTACAGCTTATTCAATGGGAGTCCAAAACTTAATCATGTGAACTGGTGCTGTTCCCGCCGTGTGACGGGGGTGGTCCATACATGGGCGCACGCCATGGTGAGTCAGCAGTCCATGTAGGGTTAGAAGGCGCTGGTGCTCCATTCGCTCCCGCGTTGGCGTGAGTCTCCTCTTGTTTCTCCAGCAAATACAGCTTCTTGCGGAGGTAACAGATCTCTTCTTGTGCGCTTGCGTAGCGGTTTCCTAACTCCACGAGCAACCTTTGTGACTTGTAAGCAGCTTGTGCATTGGAAAGGGCGGTTACATGGGGTCCAATGATCTCCCTCATACCACTTTTCCGATACGGGTGCAGCTCAAAAGTTGTGTCCTCAAGCTGCTCACGGAAGGCGTAACACAGTCCGGCGAGTGCATCCCATGCAGCATCATCGATAGCTTCTGACCTTGTAGCTCTCCATGTGGGTGCGAAGTGCCGAGTGAAAACCCTACCGTTAGATAGGATGGTTGCTTCAGCCTTCCACTCTTCATGTTTGAGACAAGGGACTTTCTTGAGAAGATATTCCGGGTATAAGCTGCAGCAATCCAGAAATTCTTTGAGCTCCCTAGATATGTGTCCTCCTTCCATTCCGTCGGACCGAAATTCTTGAACTGAATGATTGACCCTTTCATCACCTTCATTACTGGTGTCAGCAAGTGGTGGCTCCTTCTCGGGTTCATCTCCTCCGGACATAGATTCATGAGGCTCCACGGGGTGTAATCTCACGTGAAACTACTCGTGAGGTGTGTATCAATGCCGTTCTTGTGGATCATCTTCCATGTCGTCTTCGAATGGTTCCACCTCTTCCGGGTCCTCTTCCTCATGCATATAGCTATTGAGTTCATCTTCATCATGAGGTTCCGTCTTCACCTCCTCCCAATATGGTCCATCGGATACCTCAATGGGGTTAAGTGCACTCCCACGTGGTGGTGAACGAGTACTTATGTGTGTCGTGCTCCTGATCACCGGCATCTATAAATAGGACGAGAAACTTTAGAGAAGGAAGAAAATAGCTCCAAAACTTCAGAAGCTATGAAGCAAGAAAGCAAAAGTGTTTCTGTCCAAAAGAAGAGAAAAGAGGGGCTGAAGATAGCACTTTGCGGTGGCTAACTTGACAAGAAAAATGCAGCAGCAAGCAATTTTCGAAACTAGCAGTTTAGAGGGGTGTTCCTATGTGTTTTAGAGGGTCCATTCTACCTAGGCTTGCGTCCTACGATCAACGTGGCTCTGATACCAATCTGTGACACCGGTTCCGAAAACAGAACCAAGTTAATGCATATGTGTGGCCAGGATGTTCATCACACATACACATGTAATCCACAAACTGAATTCAGAATATAACCACGAAAAAATAGGGTTTAAGTACTTTATTACATCAACTCATTGTCTCACTCATGAATATCTATCTTATTCTTGCAGCGGAAGTCTCTAAACGATAGCGAAAACATCTAAACAGCAGCAGGCTCCATCTTCAACTCCACAGACATGTTGACGGTAGTTCGCACGCCTAGTACTCCACATGATCCTCGAAGTACTCTTCTCCTGTTGCTGATGTTTATGTGATAATGCAAGGGTGAGTACATGTCTTACTCAGCAAGTGCGGGAAAAGTATGACACGTAGCTTATAACAAGGTAGGAAATAAAAAGGCTCATTGCAGCAAGCAAAATTTTATTTCACAAACGTGGTATAAACAGCAACTAAGTCTAGATGAATTTAATCCCAATATAGCCAAGTAAAACAGTAACATTCTTTCATCATAAATCACCTTTCTCAAGTCTCAACCATCCCAAGTTTTTCCTCTAATCATGGAAGTTGGCCAGGTGCTTGTGACCAGAAGCACGGCTATCATGATAGTTTTACACTCTGCAGAGGTGGCACCACTTTACCCACAAGTTTGTGATTTTTTCACCCGTCGGCGACAGCAAAACCTCCATTATACCAGTACACAACCGTCGGTGTATGGCCAAGGGATCAGAAAATAGCCTTTACAAATGGGCTACTAGATGTACGGACTCACTGAGGTTTCACCGGCAGGTTTGAATCACCATTCTCCCACCCACGGGCCCCCTCTTGTGCCATGCAGTTCCCAAGGCAGTCCCTCTCGACTACCATTCCCCGCGTCATCCACGGTCCATAACCAGCTAGCAACACATCTAATTAGTCAGCTAAGCCACACCCATATTTGGCCTTATGGTGGGACTGTTTTCCTAGCATGTGCTGGCATGAACCGGTCCTTATATCTACGGTAAGTAAACCACCATATCATTCAGCAACATCCACGAACCAAGCTTTCCTAGATCTCCCCTGATTCCATGCTCATTATCATCATCAAGTTCTCATCATTATTATTCATATGAGTGCAGTAGCTTGACATGTTTTAATTCAGCTTCTCGTATCCCGTGGATGTAACACCCCAAAACCTATTAAAGAGGGGAATTTAAAATTTTTGTACGTATTGCATGTGGTGAAGCAATTCAAATTTAAACTGGAATTCAAATTTGAATCAAAACAGAAAAGTAAAAGGAAAAAAAAAGAAAAATGGCCAGTGGGCCGAAACCCACCTCAGCCAGCCCAAAACCCACGGCTGTTTCCCCCCCTCTCCCTCTCTCTGATGCGCGGGGCCCACGTGTCATCTCCTTCCCCGCGCGCCCCCAGCCGCTCCGTTTCTTTCACGCCGATCGCGCGCCCTGCTCCCGGATTCCTCGCGCTCGACCCAACCTCGAATCCCTCGTGTCGTCCTGATCGATCGCAATAAACCCCCGTGCCCCCAGCCCTGATAAAAACAGATGTCCCCGCCGCCCTCTCCTCGCGCAAGCAGTTTGTCTCCCGGTGAGCACCGCGGCCGCTGGGCTTGGAATTCCCCAAGAGCGTCGCCATTTCCCTCTGTCACACCGATCTCGTGGCCCCGCAGCACTGTGCACAAGCTGTAGACGCTGACCCCGGAGAGAACGCCGCCGGAAACGAACATCCCGAAGCTCGCCGGTGAGTACCGCCGCCGCTCGCCAGTGAAACCTTCGAATTACACGGTTTCAGTCACACTAATCATCGGTGTCCCATCTCTAGACCCCAGGGAAGCGTCACGAACCAAGAGCTCAAAGGGATCACCGCCCCAACTGCCACTTCGACGAGCACAGCAAGTCGCCGCCGCCTGTCCTCGTCGCCGACCGGGTTTCGAGTCCTTCAGGTCTAACAAATTAGCCTAGGTGAGCTCCCCTACCTCCCCTCTACCGAATTATGCCTAGAAATCCAAGTCTTAGCGTGTGTAGGCGAAGATCCGAGACCTCGCCGACGAGATTGTCGCCTCCGCCGCCACGCGCCGCCGTGCGCTATGTTTTCCCTGGTCAGAGCGACGTGGCGCAATGTGGCGTGTCCATTTTAAATCGGACGGCAGAAAATTAACGGGCGCATACCCCGGGCAACACCTGTGACGGAGCCCACAAGATTAATAGTCCGCTGCTGTTTTATTTACATGTTATGAACATATTATCGTCCATCGAGACATTATGCTATGTATGACTTATTTTATATTCGAACTCTTGGCTTGTAATAAATGATGCTTCACTATTTGTCATCACATGTATGAGAAAATGATCCTGGCATACATGTGATATTCACTCGGTTGCTCTTTGGAGTGACCGGGTGTGACAGTGGATTAAGCGAAGCAAAAAGAAAAACTACCATACCCGACTCATCAACGCTCCCGGCGACAAGGATGGTTAACAAACTAGTAAACTCCTATAAAAGGGTGTACCATCAAGTTGACTCAAGCATACGAGTTTTCGCAAACAAAACAGTTTCAAAACATGGGATCAATATGGTCAAGGGGCACTGGCCTTGCTCCCGTGGCTCTTGTTGCTTAAGTGTCTCGAAGTTTTGCTGCTGTAGTTCTTCATAGATGGCTTTCTGAGCTTGTCCTTCTACTCACGACCACGCACATACAAAATTTACAGCAATCAAACATCATGCACAAACTTTACTCAAGATGCAATGGTGTAGATGAATGCAAATCCTATGGTGCTGTTTTATAAACCAGTTTGTACGTGTTCTTGCATGTTTTAATGGGCTTTCATGGGGTTTTATGATGAACAAGGGTGTAGGGATCAAGTGTGGATGTGGTGATGATCTTGACTCAAGATCTAGATCAATTCCACTGTCAAAACTGATCAAAACGTGATCTGTCCACATGAAAAAGTTTCTGTTCGAAGGGAGCGATGAAAACAGATGCGTATAAACAGCGATGACGTCGTAAGATGGGTAACGAAGACCTACCTCACTTCACTTTGGTGGAAGGGCCTTCCTCCTGGAAATGGCAGCAGCGGGGAATTTAGGGCAGGACAGATCGTAGGATCTTTTCCAGCGACGGCGAGGCGTGACGAGGCTCATTGGCGGGCTCACCGGTGGGGCTCACCGGCGACTGAACTCCGGCGGGGGGGGGGGGGGGTCCAACTCAGCGAGTTGGGGGCTAGGGCCTCCAAGTCACCGACTTGGGAGGGGAAAAAAGAATGGGGTTGCGGCCAAGGGGGGGGGGGGTTGGGTTCTGTTTATAAGCGGGGGGGGGGGGGGGGGGTTTGGTTGCGCCACGTGTCCACAGTGCCAGACCTCACCCCCTCCGCAGGGGTGAGCTCCGAAGGCGCCACGTGTCCAGCAGTGCCGGACCTCACCCCCTCCGCAGGGGTGAGCTCCGAAGGCGCCACGTGTCCAGCAGTGCCGGGGGATGTGTCTACAGCGCACTTCGACAAATTGGAATTAGCTCATTTCAGCTATCTTTTTCTCATTCCCCACCATTTTTATGATTCTTTCTCCATTTCTATGATTCCTTCCTCCATTTATACGGTTCTTTTATCCATTTCTACTTCTTTTATAATGTTTCTCTATATGAAAAATGTATGCAATGCATGGAAATGAATTTGAGGGTGTTACAGTAAGGATCAACATTTAGGCGTGTATTTATTGCAAAGTCCTTTTCCTATATTACACATCCTTGCACGTAGAGTTCTATGCCTAGGGTTGTCGGTTATACTTGTTGAGCCATCGTGCTCACGGTTGCAATATTTGAGCTGTGTGCGGGTGAGAGTTATGAGGAAGGTTCCGAGGATGAGGCGATGCCCTCGTCGGGGTACACGGCCGAGCTGGAGCCCTGCACACCGCCGTGATCTCTGTTTCCATGCTGCTAGCGTGTAGAGTCCCCGAGCTGGACGTCTGCATTTTTGCATAGATAGGATTAGAGAGTAGTTATGTATAATACTTCCGCTGTATAATTAAGTTTTGGAAAAGACTTCCGCTGTTTTATATCAAATAAAAGTTTGTATGTTGTTCTTAATTCTTTTCCTGTGTGCTGTTGGGTGCCGCATTGCACGGCA
The DNA here is from genome assembly GCA_030760725.1 of Neostapfia colusana. Taxonomy (NCBI): domain Eukaryota; kingdom Viridiplantae; phylum Streptophyta; class Magnoliopsida; order Poales; family Poaceae; genus Neostapfia; species Neostapfia colusana. The sequence continues at coordinate 91,227,884 of JASWHV010000007.1, read as the reverse complement.
CCACCCTATCTGATACTAGAGTTGGTGAACCACGGGGTGGTCCCCACTGAAGTGGTATCAGAGCCGCATTGGGAATAGCATGCTCGAAAAGAGCCTATTTTTAAAACTTAGAAGTAGTCGATTGAGGATTAGTCATTATGCCCACATAAGGTCTATAATAGTAGTAGTTACTAAGGTGGAAAAGCTATCTTATGTGTTATACATTCTGTAACGATGCTCCGACGTCAGGTAATACGTAAGGTACGCCACCGCAGGCGGATCAATTGCGGTAACTCGCCATACGAGTAATGGTATGGAAGGTTATACCGTGGCTTGACACGGTAGTTAATATGAGTCTCTGAACCTCCTCATGGTTCTGAGAGCATATGAAAACGCTGATCTCCAGCGTGCTTCAGGCAAAACTGAGAATACCCCATTGTGTTGTAAGCAACACGATAGTATGCAACTCTTGAACGTTCAATGTTCAAAGGGCCATACGCAGCGCTCGCCATCGGTGTGCCCCAACAGTCATGAGGCAGTAGGTGGTATCCGTTGGGTTGATAAAATTCCCAACCGTGACGACCCGTTCACGCTCTACTCGGGTTCCCCGTCGTGTGATGTGAAAACACGACCATGTACCTTGAGACATGTCTTGACTCAAGGACGATCCGTATGGAAATGATACGGACCGTATGTTTTTATTATGATATGGAACTGCCTGAAATGTCAAAAACCTTTATGTGCACCATTATTGTGTGTTCTTCTGCCGGTACATTAACCACGTTAGTGCATGACGTTTAGAAACCGTTTGTGAGTGACGTCTTTAGTTCCACCATTTGACAGGTATATGCCGGAATACCGGCTTAGGATTTTTCTTTGGTGAGGAAACGTAGTACCGAGACTGCATAAAATGATATTTTTCAAAGAAAAGAGTTAAAATGAAGTCTAGGATTCCATTTAGGGGTTATTGAACTTCCATATTGAACTAACAGTCAATTGGGAGTATAGATTCAATCTCAAAGACTTAGGAACAACCTCCCCTGTTTTCGGCAGAAACTTTGCAGAACTTAAACAGGGCATAACTTAGGATTGATTGAACCAATGGAAGTGTGGGAATCTATACCCGACTTCTCTAATCATGTTAGAGAGTCAAAAACTTGATGTCATCTTAGGAATGTCATGGCTACATCGCCATGGTGCTGTTCTTGACATCATTCTACGTCTGGTTCGTTTAAACTCTCCACTTCATGAACCACATGTTCTTATTCTTGACAGTTCGGTTCAAGAAGCTCCAGCCACATATAACATGGAAGCCACAAAACTTGAGGGTATTCGTGTGGTCCGTGAATACCCGGATGTCTTTCCGGATGATCTCCCGGGCATGCCACACGAAAGGGATATCGAGTTCAAGATCGAACTTATACCCGGGACGACACCGATTTCACGGATACCATACAAGATGGCTCCGAATGAGCTGGCTGAACTGAAGGAGCAGCTCAATGACTTAATGAAGAAGGGTTTCATTCGACCGAGTTCCTCGCCATGGAGATGCTCGGCGCTGTTTGTGAAGAAAAAGGATGAAACCTTGAGGTTGTGTGTGGACTACCAACCTCTCAACGCCATCACTATCAAGAATAAATATCCACTGCCCAGCATCGATATCTTATTCGATCAACTTGTGGGTGCGATTATATTTTCAAAGATGGATCTTCGCTCCAGATATCATCAAATCACGATCCGAACGGAGGATGTTCCGAAGACGGCCTTCTCGACGAGATATGGGTTGTATGAATACCTCGTCATGTCTTTTGGTCTCACCAACGCCCCGGCACATTTCATGTATCTCATGAAAACTCAGTGTTCATGAGGGAGTTGGACAAGTTCGTGGTGGTGTTCATAGATGACATCTTGGTTTACTCCAAGTCTGAAGAAGAACACGCCAAACACTTGCATATCATGCTTCAACGATTGGGAGACCATAAACTTTATGCCAAGTTCAGCAAGTGCGAGTTTTGGATCATCCAAGTGACATCTCTTGGTCATATTATTTCTGCAGAAGGCATTTCAGTTGATCCGAGCAAAATCGAACAAGTGCTGAAATGGATGTCCCCCACATCAGTCCACGAAGTCAGGAGTTTCCTCGGGTTAGCAGGATATTACTGGAGATTCATACCGAACTTCTCCAAGCTTGCTAAACCGATGACTGAACTGTTGAAGAAGGGGATCAAATATGTTTGGAACTCAGCTTGTGAAGAAGCTTTACAAGCATTAGTGAAGTATCTTACAACAGCCCCGGTGTTAGCTCAACCGGATACAACCAAGCCTTTCGACGTATATTGTGATGCGTCCGGTATCGGGCTTGGCTGTGATTTGATGCAAGGAGGAAGATTGGTCGCCTATGGCTCACGTCAACTTCGTAACCATGAGCAGCACTATCCGACTCATGATCTTGAGCTCGCTGCTGTGGTGTTGGCATTGAAAATGTGGAGGCACTATTTGCTTGTAAACTTAGTGCACCTCTACACCGACCACAAGAGTCTAAAGTATATATTCACTCAAAAGGAGTTGAATATGCGGCAACGGAGATGGCTAGAACTGATCAAAGACTATGAGATAGAGATTCACTACCATCCTGGTAAGGCAAACGTGGTTGCCGACGCCGTAAGCCGCAAATCTCATGTCAGCAATATGTCCATCACCCCACTTGAAGAGGAGGAGCCGAGTCTATACTTGTTTCCATATGGGGCATTATATAATCTTGATCTCGTCCCTACCATATGAGAGGAGATTATGGAAGCTCAGAAGAAAGACATGGGAATGTCACACATTTGCAGAAGAATGAAGAATGGCAAAATGAAATGCTTCCGAATGGATGAACATGGTACTCTATGGTTTAAAGACCGTATAGTGGTACCCCGTGACATCAAGCTTCGAAAGAAAATCTTGGACGAGGCTCATTTGTCCAAGTATTCTATTCATCCGGGCAGCAACAAGATGTACCAGGATCTGAAAACCAGGTTTTGGTGGACACGGATGAAAAGAGAAATCACAAAGTACGTATCCGAATGTGATACGTGTCGGCGGATGAAAGCCGACCATATGCGTAAAGCCGGGCAGCTGCAACCCTTGAACATTGCGGCATGGAAGATGGAGGATATCAGCTTGGACTTCATAGTCGGGATACCTCTCACGTCTCACAAGCATGACTCGATTTGGGTGATAGTCGATCGACTAACCATGTCGGCTCATTTTATTCCCGTACATACAAGTTACGTGGCCAAGAAATATGCGGAGCTGTATATTGCAAGGATCTTGTGCTTGCACGGTGTTCCCCGCTGCATTATTTCAGATCGCGGTGCGCTGTTCGTCTATCGGTTTTGGGAACAGCTGCACACATCATTGGGGACCAAACTGATCCCAAGTTCCGTGTATCACCCCCAAACAGATGGTCAAACTGAACGGGTGAATCAAGTGCTTGAAGACATTCTACGCGTTTGTGCCATCCACCACAGCAAGAATTGGGACGATCATTTTACGTTGGCGGGGTTTTCTTACAACAATGGCTATCAAGCTAGCATCAAGATAGCGCTGTATGAAGCTCTCTACGGCCGGAAATGCCGCACACCTCTCAACTGGTGCGAGTCCAGCGAGCGAGTCATCTACAGCATTGAACTTGTGAATGAAGCTGAAGAACGAGTGCGAGTAATACAAGCCAATCTCAAGGCTGCTCAATCTTGTCAGAAAGAGCTATGCCGATAAAAGACGCCGCCCTCTCCACTTCGACATTGGGGACCATGTTTATGTCCGTGTGTCTCCGACGAAGGGAGTTCATCATTTTGGAGTGAAGGGTAAACTTGCGCTGTGTAAGGGCCTAAGTTTTTGGCACATATTCAAAGTGTTCATCACCACACACACACTTCATTTGAAGAAACTTGATGAATACATTTGAAGAGCAAGTAAACACCATCAACATGTTCATTAGAGAATAAACTCACAAAATGCAGAAGTGGCATTTCCCACATCCATAATATAGGGGCTGGACATATGAAAAACTCCTACTCCTTGCTAGGAATGTCCATGCCAAGTTTCACCCAAATCCAAAGCCTTTTGAGGTCTTTTTGGGAATAACAAGAAAGAGAGTAGTTTGAACTCAAATTCAAACTACTTCCATCCCATAAATTCAAAAGTGGGAGGCATATTCTTACTCAGAACATTTTTGTGAGCTCACACACAGATTTTCACTCCATTTGGAGTTGATCCTGACATGAGCTAAGTTTAGCAAATTCATACTTTATTTGAATTTCAAACTGCATATGTGCTGAAACGTATTCAAACACTTCACAATTTGAATTCTATCAACTTCAAATGGGCTTGTGGTTGATAATTCAAAAATGAGAGGGTATTTCTCTACTGTTTAGAGCAGTGGGGAAATTTTAATTTCAGAGGTTAAACCTCGGGTGGGCCCCCATGTCAGCCTCAGCAGCAAATTTAACCAACTGAAGCCCGAGCTCGGTTTCTTGCGCTTGATCCAGCAGCCGCCATGGCGAAAGATCGATCGGGACAGCAGCTGGTTGCCGCCCCCAACCACTGAGCCGCCTTACCCTCCCACTTATCTCCGCAGCCACCCGATTGAAGGCAGAACCGATTGCTTCTTTGCTCCCTCGCGCAAGAAACGCTGCTCTCGCCGCCGCTCTCTCGGTTGATCAGAAAAGACCACAATCACAGCCTCTCCACTCCCTCCATGCTGCAAAACGGTACTAGAGGCTCTCCTTCACCTTCTCCATTGTAGGAAATTAGCTGAACTCGGATGATCTCGCCCATACGGAAAGTTCTTTCCGGTGACCTAAGTTCGCCGCACCTCGGGCTCCCGAGGACAGCCCAAACAGGAGCGTGTCACGACTAAGCTAAGGTGTCTTTGGATGCATTAAAGACTGGTGCTGCTCACCCCCGAACCACAGCTCAGTGTTTGATCACCGGTGGCGAATTTCAGTTTCCCCTTTCACTCGGCGCAGACCGACTTTCGGGTGCAGATCCGCCAAATTCTCACTCCAAAATTGTTTAGAGGGTCTCAAACTGTTCCTACACGAACTAGACTTAGTGGCGCACAAGTTGGCTTCACAACACCTAGCATGAGAACCCCTGTACATGGCGTAATTCCAAGCTTGCCAACGGCGGCTTACTCGGGAAGCGTCGGGCACACGGTGAGAGCATACTTAGGACCTCTCCCAAGCTGCTTCGAGCTCATGTCGGTCTTTCCTAGGGTCCACTGATGCTCTACGGCCTTTTGCTCGATCGTTTGGGGTGCTAGAAAGTCCGGCCGACACGGCCGAAGTTCTTCCGAAGCCGCCGCTCGTTGCCGGCCATGTTCCGGTGACTGTCACGACGAGCTGAGCCCAGCATCGTGTTCCCCATGTGGAATTAGGTAGAGGCGGCCAATATCATGGAGTTTGGCACACGGCAGAGGCCACCGGCCAGCTCTCCGGCGAGGGTTCGCGGCGGCAGATCGCGGGAGGCCGGAGGTAGACGAAGCCCCCGGTCCCACGTGTCAGCGGCCGATATTTTAAACCCCGGGATTTGCTGTGGCACCGGATCGGGTGCGGCTGCACGCGAAAGATTCTGTAGCCCCGTGTGTCGAACGCTGAGAAGTTGACATGTAGCCCCGGTCCCACGCGCAGCAATTTAAACATTTCCCCGATTTTCAGATTTAGTTCAAACTTCAAACCCACATAACTTTGGCTAGGAAACTCCAAATCGAGTGAACCAAATTTTTTTGGATTCAGCTCTCTGAATAATTTCCAGCAAATCAAGTTTCACTCTATAAAAATCTTTATTTCTCCAGAATTAATTCTGCAAATTCAAACTGGATAGAATTTTAACTGGAGAACCCTTTGGAGGAAAATCCTAAAATTTTGCTGGGATGTTCACCAAAATATCCCTGAGCTACCATAAAAATTTCAGATCCATTTGAGCTCATATGCTCCACCTAATGGTGTGATTAACAAAACTGTTCCTGAGAAAATAGAAAATGTCCAGAAACATTTTCAGAATTTCTCTGAAATTGTTTAGCTCATATCTTTAGCTAGGAACCTTTAAATGAAGTGAGACCAACTCAGTTAGAACCCTCCAAAAATCTAGTTTTCATAAAAGCATGGCTTGCTCAAAGAAAATCCCTAGAATACCCTAGGAGTTCCAATTAAGGTCAAGTACATAATTTTTTGTAGAGAGATCAAATGAGCTTTGCTGCAAATGAAACTTGGCCAAGTCTTTGTTTAGGTTGTAACCAAACCACAGTAAAAAATTCAGAGTCATTGGGTCTGTCTAGTAAGAATTATAGTCTTCACAAGTTTAAATTCAATTCAAATGCATTTAAATTGATACATATACATGTTACCTCATGTAGTCGCAAAGGTTGAGGAGGAACCCAAAGTCTTAGACTTCGTCACTCCAGAAGAGCAGCTAGCCTACGACCAAGAGCAGCAAGGCAAGCTCCGGTTTGCATTAACCTTTTTACAAAGTTTTACTGTTTTGCGAACTTACTTTGAGCACTCAATAAATTCTTGCATTAGAGTCTTGTTTGAAACCCAAATGCATAGCCAAGAAAACCTGGGATGGGATTAGGTTTGAAAACCTTGTTAGCTACTGCAATGCTAAGATAGTGTAGTATTCGGTACAAGTCGAGTAGTTGGAACTACTCGTGAGAATAGGCTAGAGACACATCGCTCGGGTAAAGATAGCAAATGAAACACATGGCAAGAAAAATTAGACCGAGCGGAGAGTAAGGGCAGCAGGACTTTGGGGCCTGGGTGCTATAGCTCCGCTTGTGTTGATTGAGGACCGAGCCGTGTGCGGTCCTGTTGAACAAGCTAGAATAGTACCGAAGACCTACCGGCTATATGGGAACCGGGAAACCGATGTAACACGGTTAGCTGGGTGTTGAGGCATAGCTGGTCGTTCCGAGGGTAGGTTGAGAGCTCTAGGTGTAAATCGGCTGGCGGCACTGTGGATGCGCGCGCAGAGACAACTTGCTCAGGACGATTGGACTGGTTCAACATTTGGCTGACGGGTGAAAGGTGGTTGTGTACGACGTCCGTGATAGTTACTGTAGGCAACATCGAGTACGGGCATACTTGACGGGTTATTCGGGTAACCCTGCAGGTGTAAATCGATTATAATCGCCGTCCCTCGCGGACAGTGAGTACTATTTGTTCACTGTACCATGACATAAAAAGAACAGGCTAGATTCATGTTAAAAGTTTGCAGGTTTGAAAGTTATACTTTGCTTGTTAATGTATTGTTGTAGCTTAGAGCTAATTAAAGTTCTTTTAAACTTTGGGCAATGTACATGAGAGAAATGCGTTTCTTGTTTGATTGCGTCTCTCTCATGTGCGTTAGCGTAATGTTCTCCACAACCTGCTGCTAAAACTTGAAAGTAAGGTTCAAATAATTAGGCGAGTCCTTTGCAAATTATTTACCTTATGTACCCTATACCCACCATGTAGAAGTTTCATGTATGAGAGAGACGGGTCAGTCTTGCTGAGCCATCGTGCTCACTGCTTGTGTTTGAAGCTTTTGCAGGGGTCTATGAGGAAGGGACTCCCGAGGAGGAGACGGAACCCCAGGAGGGGAACCCCGTCGAGTGGGAGTCATGCAGGCCGCCATGTTAGTGTGTGTGAGTGCTAGCGGGGACACGTTCACGGGCTGATCGTGAACTCGATGCGTAGTCTATGCCCGTGAGTGTAGATTGAACATATTTTGTTGTACAAATGTTCATAAACCTGTTTATGTAATAAAACTTTGCTTCCGCTTTGTATCTTTGATGTGCCTTATCCTATGCTGTGCAATGCAGCACCCCTCAGCGTGATCCTGGCTCGACGAGGCCGTTTTGGGGCCACATAAGCGTGGTATCAGAGCTCGCTTGAGGTTTAACGCACTACAAAGGTACTCTTTTTAAAAAGTTCGGTGAGAAACAAGTTAGTAGCCCATATAAGGATGTTAGAAAATCATGTCAGAAAATCATGCATCTCGGGACGATTTATGTCTTGGTGGGTGCAGGTAAGTGCTGTCCACCAGTGCGCACAAGCTGAAGGGTGGAGCCCAACGGGTGGCAGGTAACCCGACCCGCTTTAATATCCTCTACGACTCTTCATGTCGTTCGGGGTATTCGAGCAACGTCTGTCCCTGACATGTTTTGGGTGATTTGGGAGACCCCGTCACAGGGGCTGTAACATGAACACGTAGCTCAAGGCGTGTATGGTTTGAGAACATCCGGGCGAGTGATGACGGCCGGGTGTATGAACTGTATTGATACCGGGCTCGGTGTGCAGCTGAGTCTGACGATTGTTTGAGTTATCGGCAGGTAGTCTAACCATGAAATGGTAGACACATAGCATCCGCGTGTGAGTGACGTTTAGTGCCACTGAACTAACGAAGCCGGCTAAGTCCGGTATAGGTTTTTCTTTGTGAGGACGTAGTACCGACATGATCTGGTGACGCATCGATGTCACACCCCACTAAATGAGCAAGTGCATTATAAAACTTGAAAGTTTTAATCCAGAGCACTAAAACTTGATGTAACTCCTTCCCTTAATCAGTATATTCAAAGTTACCAAGTTTTCAACTTATAGGATACTAAGGACAGAGTCCCCTGTTTTCAGCTGAATTAAGGCTGAAGTTAATCAGAGGTTAGAGGTTGAATTCTTTCGAGGTTGGGGTCATATGATACATTTATGGGAATATTTGGAAGACTTTAAAACTTTTCTGTTGATGTCCAGAGATTTTTCATCCCTTAACCAATCGAAAGATGCAGTAGAGTTGAAACTGTCCAGAAAACAGGGCACAGCAAACACTCTTTGTAACTCTCTGTAAATTGATCATAAATTTTTGCATAAAAATCAAAAAATAGAAAATGAGGTAGTTCTGAAAAGTTCATGAGATGGGTTACAACTTTGTAACAGAAAGTTTTGGCAAATTTGGTGTAGAATTAACTGGAATTCTTGGATCAAATCAGTACCTAGAGCAGGGAGGTGCTGTCCAATTTTCTCCAGAAATTCTGTCAACTTTGACATCTCATAACTTTCGAACCAGGACAGATCTTAGGCAAAGAAAATACTTTCTGGAAAGGTTTTAAAGTTAACTTTTACTTTGTTGTTGAGCTCCAGAATAGATTTTGCATTTAGTATTGTGTAAATCAGGTTGAAATGAAACTGGTCAGGGCTGTCATATTGGACAGCAGATCAGCAGTCAAATTTGATTAAGTTTGAACAATGTTTCCAAGTTTTATGAGTTCAATGACATGTTTTATGTTATAAATCAATGGTTTACTGTTCAAACAAATATTTTACATTTCTCAAATATGTTTCTACAGATGACAGAGGATAGACAATTGGAGAACGGGTGGGTTGTATCCCACTGTTCTCACTGCAGTGGTTATCCGGAAACGTTGAGGAAAATGCTTCAATATTTTGGGTACAGTGAGATGCCGGAGTTCTTCGCCAAGGAAGAAGGCGAGGAGGGGAACAAGACATGGACAATACATGTCGAAGTTCCTGCAGGACCCACGCCATACGGTTGGGCGCCGTTCACCGTCACGGTGAGAGGTAGACAGCCGGAGGGGATGTGGCAAGTGGCAGCCCGCGACACCATGTTGCGTTTCTGCCAACTACACGTGATAGCTATGGAGGGCAATCCATACACGCTCATTCCGGTGGAGGGCGAGCAAATCATGTGTGGTGGGGAAGGTACATGGAGGCAACAGATCCGGGTTGCCCAAGGTACAACCCTGCGGAGGCGAACCTCAGCTCCAGTTGAGGGCAGGAAAAGCCGTGATGGACAGCCAAGCTGTTCATACGGATTGTCTTGCCGCAAAGCTCAAGGAGAGCACTAGCCGTGGAGTTCATTTTGAGAGTGCTCACAGCGCACTTTGCAATGTTCTCCTTCTGACGATAAAGTGACTGAATGAACAACACAATCAGTTGCATCGTCTGAAGAAGGTGAAAAGGAAAAGCCGCGTCGACATCACGGCTTTGCAACAGCAAGTGCAAGCCTTGACCCAACAGAATGAGGTCCTCACCCGAGAGCGGCATGACGCTATTGAGGAGGGACAAGGCTGGGAAGAGGACTACAACCAAGCCATGGACGAGGTGCACGCGTTGCAGGACCTTGTACCTCCGGTAATGGGCATACCGGTGGTAGGTGCCGTACCCGTGGTCTTGGGTCTTCCGGCAATGGCGGAACCCAAACCGGAAGAGGAGGTCATGGACCCGGAGCCACCAGCAGAGGTAGCGGAGGAGGACGAACCACAGGAGGTCGAGTTCTACTCCAAGTAGGAGGTTACCGTTGCCGAGTAGAGCAGCAAGGGTGATGTAACCAAAACTTCTTTTTAATTGGTGACATGTCGTGTAGACAGTAGCATATGTATAGGTAGTGACGACATGAGCACGACTTCTCGGAGACCGAGAATAATGTATCTATTATAAAGTTTATGCTTTATCAATATATGTGAAGGTTGTGCAAATTATTCATGTGTCACTTCAAATACTAACTGTTTCATATGGAATTCTAAGCATGACATGTGCTGATCGCTGCTGTTTCGAATTTCAGAATGACTCGTACTCGTGCCAACCCGGACGTTGGGGGTTCAAGTAAGGGGGGAGAGACCTCCCAACAGCCTCCCGAGGATTCCTCGGGACAGCAACAGAAGCAACAACAACACCAACAACCGCCACCGCCACCGCCAATGGTTACTTTGGCTACCATCGTGGCGGCGATGGCGGGATCTCATCAGCAGCACACGGAGTTGCTGCAAAATCTCATTGCAAATACGTCTCGAACGGAGAGGTGTCAAGATCATGAGGAGCGCCAACAAAGCTCCTACTCCGATTTTCTGGCTACTCATCCCCCGGTATTTTCTAGGGCGGATAAACCCCTCGATGCGGACAACTGGCTCCGCATGATGGAGATGAAGTTCGGGCTGCTCCAAGTGAGTGAGCAGCGCAAGGCTCAGTTTGCGGTCCAACAGCTCCAGGGATCCGCGAGCGCGTGGTGGGCAAACTACTGTGCTTCGCAGCCCACCGAGCGAGTTATGACCTGGGCGGAATTCCGAACGGCCTTAGGGGCCTATGACAAACCGCCGGGTCTCATAAAGAGGAAGACACAGTAGTTCTTACGCCTGCAGCAAGGGAGCCAGAACGCGCTGGAATACTCCAGGGCGTTCAATGATCTTGCGCTCCATGCTTCGTATTACGCCGATACCGAGAAGCGGCAGGATCATTTCTACCAGGGGCTTAACCCACTCCTGAAGGACAAACTGGCGATGTTCAATCGCGGCAGCCTCAACGATGTAATTGATGCTGCGATTGTTCAGGAGGACTCCGGCAAGGAGTTAGCGGCAGCGGAAAGGAAGCGAAGCATGCCGCAAAGCAGCGGAGAATGAGGTGGTCCTTCTCAGAAATATCGGATGGTGAATCGCCCACCATCGAGTCTACGCTGGCAGCCACCACAGAGGACGATGCCATTCCGCAGCCGGCCATATTCCCCACCGGCATTCCGGCCGGCACTGCCAGTACCACCTCCGCAGCAACAACAGCAGCAGAGGGCGATGCCGCGTGCGTATGCACCTCAGCAGCACATGCCGGGCTTTCGTCCCCCAAGCATCAGACAAGTAGCAGACACATGCTACAAGTGTGGTCATCCAGGACACTTCGCCAGCAATTGTCCTGAGAGGCAAGGCGGCGGAGTTGCACCACAGCTTCCAGGGAGGAACCAGCCCCGGAACCCCACTAATGCGTGGCGGGTGAACCCTAGGCCCGGCACTGTCCACCAACTTGCCATAGAGGACGTACCGGAGAGTGAACCAATCCTTACGGGTATGTTCCAACTCCACCAGCATCCCGCTATAGTGTTATTTGATTCAGGCGCCACGCATAGCTTCATTAGCCAAGCTTTTATTGCTAAATACAGCTTGCAAATACTACCCACCGATAGTTCATACTTGATATGTTCACCAGGTGGGAAAATTTCAGCAAGCATGATGGTTCTAAAAGCGCCATTATGCTTAGAGGGTAGAGTATACCCTACATCTCTCATAGTCTTAGAGGGACAGAAGGTCGATGTCATCTTAGGGATGTCGTGGTTAACCCGCCACGGCGCTGTTTTAGACACCGTCCTCTGAGTTGTGCACTTGAACTCAGAAGTGCACGAATCTCATTCCTTATTTCTGGATAGTCCAGAAATAAAACTTCCAAGTGTGTATCAATCCACAACCATCAGATTGGAAGACATTCCAGTAGTCCGTGAGTTCCCTGACGTGTTCCCGGATGATTTACCGGGGAGGCCGCCTTAACGAGAGGTGGAGTTCAAGATTGAACTTGCACCGGGAACCATGCCAATATCCCGAAGGCCGTACAAGATGGTGCCCAAGGAGTTGGCTGAACTGAAGACTCAGCTAACGGACCTGCTGGAGTAGGGTTTTATTAGGCCGAGCTCCTCTCCATGGGGATGTTTGGCATTATTCGTGAAGAAGAAAGACGAAACGTTGCGGCTTTCCGTAGACTATCGTACATTAAACACTGTAACCATCAAGAACAAGTACCCGTTGCCACGGATCGACATGTTGTTTGATCAGTTGGTCAAAGCAAGGATCTTTTCCAAGATGAACTTAAGATCCGGGTACCACAAGATTAAGATATGAGCTGAGGATATTCTGAAGACGGCTTTCTCAACGAGGTACGGTTATGAGTACCTGGTCATGTCCTTCGGCCTCACCAACGCTCTAGCTAATTTCATGTACTTGATGAACTCGGTATTCATGCCAGAGCTTGACAAGCTTGTCGTGGTCTTCATCGACGACATATTGGTATATTCCAAGTCAGAGGAAGAACACACGAAGCATCTTCGTATAGTCTTGCAACGGCTGCGGGATCACAAGCTATACGCGAAATTCAGCATGTGCAAATTCTGGATATCACAAGTGTCTTTTCTCGGGCATATTATCTCAGCGGAGGGGATCGCTGTAGACCCGAGTAAAATCACACAAGTGCTTAATTGGAAGTCCTTGAGAACTGTTCATGAGGTACGGAGGTTCCTCGGACTAGCGGGATATTATCGGAGGTTTATTCAGAACTTCTCGAAGATTGCCAAGCCTGTGACGGAGCTGCTGAAGAAGGCTACCAAATATGTTTTGAGTCCAGCATGTGAAGCAGCGTTTAAGGCATTAGTGAAGCACCTAACATCAGCACCGGTTTTGGCACAGCCAGACACAACAATACCATTCGATGTGTACTGCGATGCATCCGGCATTGGGCTCGGGTGTGTGCTGATGCAAGACCGAAGGGTGGTCGCGTATGGATCACGGCAGCTTAGGAACCATGAGCAGAATTATCCAAATCAAGACTTGGAGCTCGCTGCCGTGGTGCTCGCACTTAAAATGTGGAGGCACTATCTAGTCGGTAACCTCGTACACTTATATTACGAAATAGAGATCCACTATCACCCCGACAAGGCAAACGTAGTGGCGGATGCGCTGAGTCGCATGTCACACATCAACAATCTGACCATCATACCGTTGGAAGAGAGCAAGCCACCATTATATGTGATTCAACATGGAGCTCTCTACAACTTAGCTTTAATCGCCACCATCCGTGAAGAGATAGCGACAACTCAGAAACATGACAAGGGCATGTCGCATTTGCGGAGACGTATAGATAGTGGGGAGCTGAAATGTTTCCAGAAAGACAGAGACGGCGTCCTATGGTTCAAGGACCGGATCGTCATACCCTGTAACCCGTAGTTCCGGAAGAAAATCTTTGATGAGGCACACTTGTCAAAGTTTTCTATTCACCCCGGCAGAAAAAAAATGTATCAAGAACTGAGGAGAAAGTTTTGGTGGACACGGATGAAGCGGGAGATCGCAAAGTACGTGTCCGTGTGTGATACATGTCGAAGGGTGAAGGCAGACCATATGAAGAAACCGGGACTACTACAACCACTAAGCGTTCCCACCTGGAAGTGGGAAGATGTGAGCATGGACTTCATCATCGGTTTACCCACCACGTTTCAGAAGAATGATTCTGTGTGGGTGATCATCGACCGGCTCACCAAAGTTGCCCATATCATCCCAGTCAACACAAACTACAACGCCAAGAAGTACGCTGAATTGTACATCTCACGGATCCTATGCTTGTGCGGCGTACCCCGCACCATCATATCGGATCCGGACACTTTATTTGTGTCCCATTTCTGGGAGCAGCTACACGCTGCGTTGGGGACAAAGCTGATCCGTAGTTCAGCGTACCACCCGCAGACGGATGGACAAACCGAGCGGGTAAATCAGATTTTAGAAGACATGCTACGAGCTTGCGCCATCAACCACGGTAAGAATTGGGATGATCACTTGCTGTTGGCCGAGTTCTCATACAACAATGGGTACCAAGCCAGCATTAAGATGGCGCCTTATGAGGCGCTATACGGGAGAGAATGCCGCACACCACTAAATTGGTGTGAGTCTGACGAAAGGGTTACCTTTGGGATTGATCTTGTCAATAACGCGGAGGAAAAGGTTCAGCTGATTCAAGCGAACCTAAAAGCCGCTCAATCCCGACAGAAACAATATGCAGGCCGGAGAAGACAGTTTGAAGTCGGGGATCACGTATACCTACGTGTGTCTCCAATGAAGGGAATGAACAGATTTGGGGTGAGAGGAAAATTGGCATCCCGATTCATCGGTCCATTTCAGATTACCGAAAGATGTGGATCGGTAGCATATCGGCCGAAATTACCAAAAGCACTTTCCGGTGTGCATGACGTCTTTCACATCTCCCAGCTGAGGAAGTGTCTCAAGATATCAACTACCATTCAGCTGGAGGATATAGAAGAACTGAAACCAGATCTCACGAATCGGGAGGAACCAGTTCAGATTATTGATGAAAAGGCCCAAACCACACGCAATCGTACGTAGTGGTTCTACAAAGTTCTATGGAGTAATCACTCCGTAGACAAAGCGACATTGGAGAGCGAAGGATTCCTTCGTGCGAACTACCCCGACTTTTTCACGTCGCATATACGGTAATTTTCCACCGTCACCTCTCTTATTTTCACCTTATAATCTCGGGACGAGATTCTTTTAGGGGGGAGGAATGTAACGGCCTAAGTTTTTGGCACATAATCAAAGTGTTCATCACCACACACACACTTCATTTGAAGAAACTTGATGAATACATTTGAAGAGCAAGTAAACACCATCAACATGTTCATTAGAGAATAAACTCACAAAATGCAAAAGTGGCATTTCCCACATGCATCATATAGGGGCTGGACATATGAAAAACTCCTACACCTTGCTAGGACCGTTCATGCCAAATTTCACCAAAATCCAAATCCTTTTGAGGTCTTTTTGGGAATAACAAGAAAGAGGGTAGTTTGAACTCAAATTCAAACTACTTTAATCCCATGAATTCAAAAGTGGGAGGCATATTCTTACTCAGCACATTTTTGTGAGCTCACACACAGATTTTCACTCCATTTGTAGTTGATCCTGACATGAGCTAAGTTTAGCAAATTCAAACTTTATTTGAATTTCAAACTGCATATGTGCTGAAATTTATTCAAACATTTCACAATTTGAACTCTATCAACTTCAAATGGGCTTGTTGTTAATAATTCAAAAATGAGATGGTATTTGGGTCTCTACTGTTCAGAGCAGTGGGGAAAATTTAATTTCAGAGGTTAAACCTTTGGTGGGACCCACATGTCAGCCTCAGCAGCAAATTTAACTGACTGAAGCCCGAGCTCGGTTTCTTGCGCTTGATCCAGCAGCCGCCATGGCGAAAGATCGATCGGGACAGCAGCTGGTTGCCGCCCCGACCACTGAGCCGCCTCACCCTCCCTCTTATCTCCGCAGCCGACCCGATTGAAGGCAGAACCGATCGCTTTGTTGCTCCCTCGTGCAAGAAACGCCGCTCTCGCCGCCGCTCTCTCGGTTGATCAGAAAAGCCCACGATCACAGCCTCTCCACTCCCTCCAAGCTGCAAAACGGTACTAGAGGCTCTCCTTCTCCTTCCCCGTTGTAGGAAATTAGCTGAACTCGGATGATCTTGCCCATACCAAAAGTTTTTTCCGGTGACCTAACTTTGCCACACCTTGGGCTCCCGTGGACAGCCCAAACGGGAGCATGTCACGCCCGAGCTAAGGTGTCCTCGGACGCGTTAGAGACTGGTGCTGCTCACCCCCGAACCACAGCTCGAGTGTTTGATCACCGGCGATGAATTTCAGTTTCCCCTTTCACTCGGCGCAGACCGACCTTCGGATGCGGATCCGCCAAATTCTTACTCCAGAATTGTTTAGAGGGTCTCAAACTGTTCCTACACAAACTAGACTTAGTGGCGCACAAGTTGGCTTCACAACAACTAGCATGAGAACCCCTGTACATGGCGTAATTCCATGTTTGCCAATGGCGGCTTACTCTTGAAGCATCGGGCGCATGGTGAGAGCCTACTTAGGACCTCTCCTTAGCTTCTTCGAGCTAATGTCGGTCTTTCCTAGGGTCCACTGATGCTCTACAGCCTTTTGCTCAATCTTTTGGGGTGCTAGGAAGTCCTACCGAAATGGCCGAAGTTCTTCCGAAGCCGCCGCTCGTCGCCGGCCGTGTTCCGGTGACTGTCACGCCGAGCTGAGCCCAGCATCATGTTCCTCGGGTGGAATTAGGTAGAGGCGGCCAATATCATGGAGTTTGACACACAGCAGAGGCCACCGGCGAGCTCTCTGGCGATGGTTCGCGGCGGCCGAGCGCGGGAGGCCGGAGGTAGACGAAGCCACCGGTCCCATGTGTCAGCGGCCGATATTTTAAACCCTGGGATTAGCTGTGGCACCGGATCGGGTGCGGCTGCGTGCGAAAGATTCTGTATCTCCGTGTGTCGACCGCTTAGAAGTTAACACGTAGCCCCGGTCCCACGCGCAGCCATTTAAACATGTCCCCGATTTTCAGATTTAGTTCAAACTTCAAACCCACATAACTTTGGCTAGGAAACTCCAAATCGAGTGAACCAAATTTTGTTGGATTTAGCTCTCTGAGTAATTTCCATCAAATTAAGTTTCACTCTATGAAGATCTTTATTTCTCCAGAATTAATTCTGCAAATTTCAAACTGGTTAGAATTTTAACTAGAGAACCCTTTGGAGGAAAATCCTGAAATTTTGCTGGGATGTTCACCAAAATATCCCTGAGCTAACATCAAAATTTCAGATTCATTTGAGCCCATTTGGTCCACCTAATGCTGTGATTAACAAAACTGTTCCTGAGAAAATAGAAAATGTCCAGAAACATTTTCAGAATTTCTCTGAAATTGTTTAGCTCATATCTTTAGCTAGGAACCTTCAAATTAAGTGAGACCAACTCTGTTAGAACCCTCTTAAAATCTAGTTTTCAGAAAAGCATGGCTTGCTCCATGAAAATCCCTAGAACACCCTAGGAGTTCCAATTAAGTCAAGTAGTTAATTATTTGTGGAGAGCTCAAATGAGCTTTTCTGCTAATGAAACTTGGCTAAGTCCTTGTTTAGGTTGTATCCAAACCACAGTAAAAATTTCAGAGTCATTGGGTCTGTCTAGTAAGAATTATAGTCTTCACAAGTTTAAATTCAATTCAAATGCATTTAAATTGATACATATGCATGTTACCTCATGTAGTCGCTAAGTTGAGGAGGAACCCAAAGTCTTATACTTCATCACTCCAGAAGAGCAGCTAGCCTACGACCAAGACCAGCAAGGCAAGCTCCGTTTTCATTAACCTTTTAACAAAGTTTTACTGTTTTGCGAACTTACTTTGAGCACTCAATAAATTCTTGCATTAGAGTCTTGTTTGAAACCCAAATTCATAGCCAAGAAAACCCTGGGTTGGGACTAGGTTTGAAAACCTTGTTAGCTACTGCAATGCTAAGATAGTGTAGGATTCGGTACAAGTCGAGTAGTTAGAACTACTCGCGAGAATAGGCTAGAGGCATATCGCTCGGGTAAAGATAGCAAATGAAACACATGGCAAGAAAAATGAGACCGAGCGGAGAGTAAGGGCAGCAGGACATTGGGGCCTGGGTGCTATAGCTCTGCTTGTGTTGATTGAGGACCGAGCTGTGTGCGGTCCTGTTGAACAAGCAAGAACAGTACCGAAGACTGTCACATCCGGTTTTTCCGAAGAAACAACCAAGTGAATATCACATGTATGCCAGGATCATTTTCTCATACATGTGATGACAAATAGTGAAGCATCATTTATTACAAGCCAGGTGTCGAATATAAATAAGTCTTACATCGCAAATGTCTCGATGGACAATAATAAGTTCATCACAAGTAAATAAACTAGCAGCGGAAAATTATTCTTGAGGGCTCCATCACAGGCGTTGCCCGGGGGTCTCCATGAACCTAGAAACCTTCATCGGGTCCAAAGTCTTGGTCATTATACACCACCTCATTATCTTGACCTGAGCAGCAATTTAAACCAACAAAATATGCAAGGTTGAGTACCAATGGTACTCAGCAAGTGTGGGAAAATTATATCATGCATGGCTAGAACAAGGAGAGGTTGATCTCATGGTTAAAGCACTACGCAATTAATACCTATCACCTTAGCTTATTAAGCACCTACATTACTACACAGGTGAAATGGTCCCAATCTCCCATCCCATCATCATAATCCAATAACCATAACATCATTTCCAATGTTAAGCTCCCCGCTTAACATCACAACTTCCAAACCATCAATCCTCTAATCATGAATAAGTCCAAGCCGCTCTTGACCGTGAGCACGGCTGTAATGACAGTTTTGACTCTGCAGAGTTTGTACCACTGTACCCACATGTAGTGATTTCATCCCCCGTTACCGGGTGGACTAAAAGAACCTCCATTATGCCAGTGGCTACGAACCACATTCACACTTCCCAGGTGTGTAGCCACTAGATCACTACGAAGCCTTTACAAAGGGATTCCCGACGAGCGTGGGCCCACTGAGGTTTCACCCCTAACAGCATACAAGAGGCTCCAACCCCGCTGCAGTGGCCCCCTCTTGAGCCTTGCGGTTCATATGGTAGTCCAGCTGACACCTACTCCCCGCACCATCCAACACACCCATACTACGCCGGGGATACACCTAATTAATTGGCCAAGCTGCCCCATCTCAGCATGTGGTTGGCACGGTAAAGCCAGGTTACATGCTCCATGAACCGCTCCTTAGGATCCAGGCAAGTACTAAACACAAACCCGAGTCTCGTGCACCCAGCACACAACCAAAACATCCAACTTGCCTTGATCCCTACCTCTACATAACTCACAATATCTCATTCAAGAGTATTTTAAAATAAACTGATGATCTCATATCACAAACATCCCATTCTAAGCATGGCTAAGCATATGCATAATAATAAATGACATGATAAAATAAATCCCAACCCAAGCTACAAGGAAACAAGGTAATGCAATTCTAGGGAAACTTCCTAGCATGGGTTTCATGTTTAACTTGACAATGCAAATAATTCTATCTACACATCCTAGCATAGGATCAAAGTGGTCAAGGACACTTGCCTCCTTCCTGCTGCTCTTGGAATGGGTAGTCCTGATCTTGGAAAGGAAGAACTTGCTCTTGAGCAGGTTCTACATCATACCATCACACATAGCAAAAAGAAAAACAACAATCCATAAGACATAGTTCACACTTCCACTTCATACAAACCACACATTCATATTTATGAAAGTCCTTCACCATTATATGTGTTGTGGTTACTTTATGTGTGTTAATTTGTGGCTTGCATGCACTTTTAATCATGTGTATATGATTCCTACTTTTTTGTTCACATTTATACTTACATAATATATATATATATATATGAGTTTCCAATTCAAATAAATTCCTTATATTCAACTACTACACCTTTTTGCTACCAAGTATGCATGAAAGGTATTTTTCTTCTCCATATGTGTCTTCAGAATTTCTACCAACCCTAAACTGAATTCTTTGGATTTTTGAAACTCCATTTATCATTTACTAGTTGCTACATTTTCAGATTTATTTTCTTATGCATAAATGTGTACTTTATTATGAAAATAGTAATACACATCATCTAAACAGAATAGGTTCTGGTCCTAAATAATTTAATATCATATTTTGACCTTTGCCTCTGATGTAAACTATTTCACAATTATTTTCCCTATTTTCTAAAACTATTCATTACTTAAAAATGTGTCCCTAAATGTGAATAATAAATTAGACAGATTCAATTCAGCCCAAAATATGTTTTTATCTCACTCCAAAGTTTTCTAAATACTGAGAAAGTTTTTAATTTAATTATGACAATATGTTTGTCCCACTTTTTAATTTTTAAACACTAGCCACATATTCAATTTCCTAATTTAAATACTAAACAGGGCTAAAAAGGTAAACTCACCCCATTACAGGGTCTATAATATTATTTTCAGAATTTCCAGGGGTCTAGCTACACTTATCAGAGGTGTTTTTCCTAATTTTTATTAAGTCCAGAGGCTAAAACTGATTTTTAAATGAATTTACATGATTTTCTGGAGTTCAAGGGGCTACATCAGAAGTTTCCGGGGCTAGCTCTTATTTCCCGAGAACCCCAGGGGGTAGCACGTAAGAATTCCAGTCTTTATAACGCGGGGCTGACGTGGACCGTCCGATTTTAAACCGACGGCTGAGAATATAACGCCGAACCGGTACGCGAGAGTTTAAACCCTACCGTGCGATTTAAAATAAACGGTGCACAAGCGGCCACGTTGCTCTGATCGAGCGCGGGCGGCGCTGCCGGCGGCGCACGGTGGCGGGAAGCGGCGATCTCGCCGGAGACTTTCGGATCTTCGAAAATTCTCCCTAGAACTGTGATTTTATGGCATAGATCGGTGGAGGAGAGGTCGGGGATCTCACCTCGGGGGTTTTCTTGAGCTCGGAGGTCCTGGAAGGTGATCGGCGACGAGGTCCGAGGCAAAACCACGGCGAAGCTCGTCGGCGCTGTGTTTACACCGCAAGTCACCGAGTTTTCTGCACCTGCAAGGTTCCCCGGAGGCGGTGGATCAAAACCCGCGAGTTAGATCGGAATTTCCGAGCTTAGATCGGCTAGAATTCGCCGGAGAAGTCTCGGGTCTCACCGGAGGAAAAATCGGCGATCGCGTGGGAAAAACAGAACGAGGCCGGGGTTTTTATAGACGGGAGAGGGTGGCGGGTTTGTTTAGATCGAGTGGGAGTCCTCCGGAACCAGAATTCGGCCGGAAATCCGGTCGGTTGCGATCGCGAGCGCGCGGGTGAACAGTCCGAGTTTCGGACGATCGGGGGTTAGGGATGACAGGTGGGTCCCGCCTGTCTGAGAGAGAGAGCGCGGGCGCGCGGCTGCGGGCTGGCGCGGGGGCAGGTTGGGCCGGCTGGTGGGTTGCGGCCCACTGGCCTGTTTTTTCTGTTTTCTCTTTTCTTTTTCTATTTCTTTTCTGATTTGAGTTTAATTTGAATTCCAGTTTGAATTTGAATTTTTGCAAAACATGCAACACATCCAAAATTTTTTAAATTCCCCTCTTAACATGATTTAGGGTTTGAAATCAAAATTTTGGGGTGTTACAGCTCTACCCCCCTTAAAAGAAATCTCGTCCTCGAGATTGGTGGTTCTAAGAAAACAATTCCGGAAATTGTGCCTTGAGCTCATCTTCCCGCTCCCAGGTGGCTTCCTCTTCTGAGTGATGCTTCCACTGCACCTTGCACATCCGGATTCTTTTATTTCTGGTGAGGCGTTCCATTGTCTCCAAAATCTTGCATGGTTGCTCGGCATAAGACAAATCCTCAGCTACGTTCACTTCATTCATGGGTAACACATCTTCAGGCGTTCTCAGGCATTTCTTGAGTTGTGACACATGGAATACATCGTGTACATCTGATAGACGAGCTGGAAACTCTAATTGATACGCCACTTCGCCTTTCCTTTCCAGAACTTGAAAGGGTCCGATGTATCGAGGTGACAACTTCCCTTTCACCTTGAACCGACGAAGTCCTTGGATAGGGGACACCTTGAGATAAACATAGTCTCCCACGTTGAAAACGAGCTCTCTTCTTCGTACATCAGCATAACTCTTTTGGCGTGTCTGTGCTATCCTCAAATTGTTGCGAATTTCCCTTACCTTCGCCTCGGCTTCTTGTAGTACTTCTGGACCAAACACTTTACTTTCCCCCGTTTGATTCCAAAATAGGGGAGTTCTGCACTTCCTCCCGTACAAAGCTTCAAATGGTGACATCTTCATACTAGCTTGATAGCTGTTGTTATAAGAAAACTCCGCATACGGTAAGTTCTTGTCCCAACTCCTATTGTTTTTTAGTGCACATGCCCTTAGCATATCTTCAAGGATCTGATTGGTTCTTTCCGTCTGCCCGTCGGTTTGGGGATGATAGGCAGAACTAAAGTTCAGATGGGTTCCCATGGTTTCGTGCAACTTCTGCCAGAACCTGGAGGTGAACTGTGTCCCTCGATCCGACACAATCTTCTTTGGCACTCCATGGTAACACACGATCCTTGACATGTACAATTCTGCCAATTTGGATCCGCTGTAGCTTTCCTTCACGGGGATGAAGTGAGCTACCTTGGTTAGCCTATCAATGATGACCCATATCGAATCATATCCTGATTTGGTCCTAGGCAATCCCACGATGAAATCCATGCTGATTTCCTCCCATTTCCATTCAGGCACTTTGAGTGGTTACAATAATCCCGCGGGTCGTTGATGTTCTGCTTTCACCAACTGACATGTGTCACATAGGGCAACATGTTCCGCGACATCTCGCTTCATGCCATACCACCAATACCTGCTCTTGAGGTCCTGGTACATCTTCGTACTCCCAGGATGAATGGAATAGTCAGAATCATGAGCCTCCTTCAAAATCAATTCACGGATCTCCTTTACTTCAGGCACACAGATTCTTTTCCCGTGCCACACCGTTCCTTGTTCATCCTCTCTAAAACCAGGAGCTTTACTTTCCTTGATGAGTTGTCTGATCTCTTGTATCTTCTCATCATTCTTTTGACCCTCGCGTATGTCTCGCTCTAGTGTGGAGTCCACTTCCATGGCGATGGCTTCACCACTATTTACTAGACATAGATTGAGCCTTATAACCTCGTCCTTCAATTCTGCAGGCATGTCCTTCAAGCTCAACTTATTGACCTGCACTTTCCGACTCAAAGCATCAGCCACGACGTTTGCTTTCCCAGGATGATAGTTGATGCCCACATCAAAGTCATTGATTAGCTCTAACCATCTCCTTTGTCTGAGGTTGAGGTCTGGCTGTGTGAAAATGTACTTCAAACTCTTATGATCCGTATATATCTCGTTCCTCTTCCCCATCAAATAGTGCTGCCAAATTTTCAACGCGTGTACCACTGCGGCTAGTTCTAGGTCATGTGTAGGATAGTTCTTCTCGTGCTTCCGAAGCTGTCGGGATGCATATGCCACGACATGCCCTTCTTGCATGAGAACACATCCCAACCCGTTTCCAGAGGCATCGCAGTACACCGTAAAGTTCTTCTGCATATCTGGCATAACGAGCACTGGGGCTGTTGTCAATCTCTTCTTTAGCTCCTGAAAACTCATCTCGCACTGTGGCGTCCAGGTGAATGTGATTCCCTTCTCCAACAGTTTGGTGAGAGGCCTCGAGATCTTGGAGAATCCTTCAATAAACCGTCGATAGTATCCAACCAATCCCAAAAAGCTTCGAACTTCCCCGATATTTTGAGGGGTCTTCCACTTCTGTATATCCTCGATTTTGGCGGGATCTACGGAGATTCCTCCCTCCGAGATTATATGTCCTAAGAAGGGAACTCTCTTCAGCCAAAACTCACACTTGCTCAATTTGGCATATAGTTGGTGTTCTCTTAGCCTCTGCAACACCAACCTTAGATGTTTCTCATGTTCTTCTTCATCTTTGGAGAAGACGAGAATGTCATCTATGAAAACCACCACAAATTTGTCCAGATATTCCATGAATACCTTGTTCATGAGGTACATGAATTATGTCGGTGCATTAGTTAGCCCGAAATGCATGACGGTGTATTCATACAGTCCGTACCGAGATACGAAAGCTGTCTTGGGAATATCAGATTGCCTTATCTTGAGTTGGTGGTATCTCGACCTGAGATCAATTTTCGAGAACACACAAGCTCCCCTCAACTGATCAAACAAGTCTTCAATGCGGGGTAATGGGTACTTGTTCTTGATGGTTACCTCATTCAAGGCACGGTAATCCACGCATAACCTTTGGGTTCCGTCCTTCTTGGGCACAAATATCACCGGAGCTCCCCATGGTGAGGAACTAGGACGAATATACCCCTTCTCCGTCAATTCTCTCAAATGATCCTTGAGTTCTTCTAGCTGCTTGGAGTCCATCCGATAAGGTCTCTTGTATATCGGGGCTGTTCCAGGCACTAGCTCAATTGCGAATTCCACTTCACGATCGGGAGGCATACCTGGCAACTCCTCCGGAAAAACGTCTGGATATTCCCTGATAATTCGGATCTCCTCCACTTTCACCTCAACTTGATTTAATTGAACATCCCTCCTAGGCTCTTGTATTGTTATAAACTTTACTTTTGTGCCACTAGGGTGCGTTAGTTCCACCGTTCTGGTCGAACAATGGATGATTCCTTTATGTTTTGTCAACCAATCCATACCCAAGATAATATCTATCCCTTGTAAATCTATCACTATGAGGTTAGCAGTAAATACCACCCCATTAATGTCTAGATTCACTTTGGGACACACTTGTCTTGTCCTTATTTCTCCCCCTGGAGAGTTTACGGCTAGCATATGGTTCATTTGTGTAGTTGCTAGGTCATGCTTCTTAACAAACCCTTGAGCAATGAACGAGTGGGTAGCACCAGAATCAAACAGCAGGGTTGCAAGGTGTAAATTGGCAGGAAACTTACCAACTACCACGTCGGGTGCCTCTTGCGCTTCCTCCATAGTGACGTGGTTCACCCGTCCTCGCATCACATTCTGCTGTTGTGGCTGTGCGGGCTTCTTCTTTGGGCATTTATGGGCGTAGTTCCCCACTTCACCGCAGCTAAAACATTGCACCCCAACCTTAGGTGCCTGGCCTTTGCTGTCTTGGGGTTGGTTTGGAGGTCCCTGTACTGCTGGTCGAGGTGGATATGCGGGGCGAGGCTGCTGTACAAACTGACGTTGTGGCTGTGTTGGTGCTGCGGGAGGCCTGTAGTTCGGGTTGTACCCTCTTGGTGCTGAGTAGGGTACCGCAGCACGGTTCGTCTGCCCTGTAGGTTGCTGCATCAGACGTGGGCGGGTGTTGCTCCCTGAGGCTTGATGTGACCACCCGGCCTTCCTCTTATTCTCATTTTCCAAGGCCTTTAGCTTCCTTTCTACCACAAATTCTCTGTCCACCATCTTTTGGAAGCTTTCATACTCATTTGAGGACATTGCACACTGCATATCTGCGGTAAGTCCTTCCACGAAACAATCTTGTTTCTGCTCATCAGTCTCTATGTCCCGTGGGGCATAATGGGATAGTTGAGTAAATTTAGTAAGGTATTCCCTCACCGTCATGTTCCCCTGCTGCAGTCCCAAAAACTCCTTCCTCTTGTTTTTGAGTTCACCTCTTGGGATGTAATGGTTGCGGAAGCTACGCTTGAACTCTTCCCAAGTGATGTTCTCAGGGTCATGATGGGCAGCCACGTAGGCGGTCCACCAATCAGCAGCAGGTCCATGCAATTGATGAGAGGCAAACAGCACCCTCTCATAATAAGTTCATCACAAGGAAATAAATTAGACAGATTCAATTCAGCCCAAAATATGTTTTTATCTCACTCCAAAGTTTTATAAATACTGAGAAAGTTTTTAATTTAATTATGACAATATGTTTGTCCCACTTTTTAATTTTTAAACACTAGCCACATATTCAATTTCCTAATTTAAATACTAAACAGGGCTAAAAAGGTAAACTCACCCCATTACAGGGTCTATAATATTATTTTCAGAATTTCCAGGGTCTAGCTACACTTATCAGAGGTGTTTTTCCTAATTTTTATTAAGTCCAGGGGCTAAAACTGATTTTTAAATGAATTTACATGATTTTCTGGAGTTCCAGGGGCTAGATCAGAAGTTTCCGGGGCTAGCTCTTATTTCCCGAGAATCCCAGGGGGTAGCACGTAAGAATTCCAGTCTTTATAACGCGGGGCTGACGTGGACCGTCCGATTTTAAACCGACGGCTGAGAATACAACGCCGAACCGGTACGCGGGGGTTTAAACCCTACCGTGCGATTTAAAATAAACGGCGCACAAGCGGCCACGTCGCTCTGATCGAGCGCGGGCGGCGCTGCCGGCGGCGCACGGCGGCGGGAAGCGGCGATCTCGCCGGAGACTTTCGGATCTTCGAGAATTCTCCCTAGAACTGTGATTTTATGGCATAGATCGGTGGAGGAGAGGTCGGGGATCTCACCTCGGAGGTTTTCTTGAGCTCGGAGGTCCTGGAAGGTGATCAGCGACGAGGTCCGAGGCAAAACCACGGCGAAGCTCGTCGGCGCTGTGTTTACACCGCAAGTCACCGAGTTTTCCGCACCTGCAAGGTTCCCCGGAGGCGGTGGATCAAAACCCGCGAGTTAGATCGGAATTTCTGAGCTTAGATCGGCTAGAATTCGCCGGAGAAGTCTCGGGTCTCACCGGAGGAAAAATCGGCGATCGCGTGGGAAAAACAGAACGAGACCGGGGTTTTTATAGACGGGAGAGGGCTGCGGGTTTGTTTAGATCGAGTGGGAGTCCTCCGGAACCAGAATTCGGCCGGAAATCCGGTCGGTTGCGATCGCGCGCGGGTGAACAGTCCGAGTTTCGGACGATCGGGGGTTAGGGATGACAGGTGGGTCCCGCCTGTCTGAGAAAGAGAGCGCGGGCGCGCGGCTGCGGGCTGGCGTGGGGGCAGGTTGGGCCGGCTGGTGGGTTGCGGCCCACTGACCTGTTTTTTCTGTTTTCTCTTTTTCTTTTTCTATTTCTTTTCTGATTTGAGTTTAATTTGAATTCCAGTTTGAATTTGAATTTTTGCAAAACATGCAACACGTCCAAAAAATTTTAAATTCCCCTCTTAACATGATTTAGGGTTTTAAATCAAAATTTTGGGGTGTTACAAAGACCTACCGACTATATGGGAACCGGGAAACTGATGTAACTCGGGTAGCTGGGTGTTGAGGCATAGCTGGTCGTTCAGAGGGTAGGTTGAGAGCTCGAGGTGTAAATCGGCTGGCGGCACTGTGGATTCACGCGCAGAGACCTCTTGTTCGGGGCGATTGGACCAGTTCAACATTTGGCTGATGGGTGAAAGGTGGTTTTGTACGACGTCCGTGATGGTCGCTGTAGGCAACATCGAGTATGGGTGTACGTGACGGGTTATTCAGGTAACCCTGCAGGTGTAAATCGATTATAATCGTCGTCCCTCACGGTCAGTGAGTACCACTTGTTTACTGTACCGTGACGTAGAAAGAACAGGCTAGATTCATGTTAAAAGTTTGTTGATTTGAAAGTTATACTTTGCTTGTTAATGTCTTGTTGTAGCTTAGAGCTAATTAAAGTTCTTTTCAACTTTGGGCAAAGTACATAAGAGAAATGCGTTTCTTGTTTGATTGTGGCTCTCTCATGTGCCTTAGCGTAAGGTTCTCCACAACCTGCTTCTAAAACTTGAAAGTAAGGTTCAAATAATTAGGCGAGTCCTTTGCAAATTATTTACCTCATGTACCCTATACCCACCATGTAGAAGTTTCATGTATAGGAGAGAAGGGTCAGTCATGCTGAGCCATCGTGCTCACTGTTTGTTTTTGATGCTTTTGCAGGGGCCTATGAGGAAGGGACTCCCGATGAGGAGACGGAACCCCAGGTGGGGAACCCTGTCGAGTGGGAGTCATGCACGCCGCCGTGTTAGTGTGTGTGCATGCTAGCAGGGACACGTTCACGGTATGAACATGAACTCGATGCGTAGTCTACGCCCGTGAGTGTAGACTGAACATATTTTGTTGTACAAATGTTCATAAACCTCTTTATGTAATAAAACTTTGCTTCCTCTTTGTATCTTTGATGTGCAATATCCGGTGCTGTGCAACGCAGCTCCCCTCAGCGTGATCCTTGCTCGATGAGGCCGTTTTGGGGCCGTGTCACGCCTGACACGACCCCAATGGTCCTGTGAGCACGAAGGCTCAGCAAGTCTGACCCGTCTCACCTAAACATGGAACTTCTACATGAGGGTAATGGGTTGCATGAGGCAAAAATCATTTGCAAGGACTCGCCTAATTAGTAGAACCTTACTTTCAAGTTTTAGCAGCAGGTTGTGGAGAACCTTACGCTAAGGCACATGAGAGAGCCGCAATCAAACAAGAAACGTATTTCTCTCATGTACTTTGCCCAAAGTTGAAAAGAACTTTAGTTAGCACTAAGCTACAGCATATCATTAACAATCAATGTCCAGCTTTCAATCAGCAACATTTTAACATGTAACTAGCCTGTTCTTTCTACGTCACGGTACAGTGAACAAGTGGTACTCACTGACCGCGAGGGACGGCGATTATAATCAATTTACACCTGCAGGGTTACCCGAACAACCCGTCACGTACGCCCGTACTCGATGTTGCCTACAACAACCATCACGGACGCCGTACGCGACTACCTTTCACCCGTTAGCCAAATATTGAACCTGTCCCATCGTCCCGAGCAAGAGGTCTCTGCACGCGCATCTCTGTGCCGCCAGCCGATTTATACCTCGAGCTCTCAACCTACCCTCTGAACGACGGGCAATGCCTCAATACCCAGCTACCCGAGTTACATCAGTTTCCCGGTTCCCATATAGCCGGTAGGTCTTCGGTACTGTTCTAGCTTGTTCAACAGGCCCGCACACGGCTCGGTCCTCAATCGACACAAGCGGAGCTACAGCACACAGGCCCCAAAGTCCTGCTGCCCTTATTCTCCGCTCGGTCTCATTTTCTTGCCATGTGTATCATGTGCTATCTCTACCCGAGCAATGTGCCTCTAGCCTATTCTCGCGAGTAGTTCCAACTACTCGACTTGTACCGAATCCTACTCTATCCTAGCCATGCAGTGGCTAACGAGGTTTTCAATCCTAAACCCAACCCATGGTTTTCTTGGCTGTGCAGTTGGGTTTCCAATCAAGACTCTAATGCAAAGGACAATATTCAAAGATGTGCTCAAAACAATAAACATTTGTAAAAGGTTAATGCAAACCGGGGCTTGCCTTGCTGCTCTTGGTCGTAGGCTAGCTGTTCCTCCGGAGTAACGAAGTCTAGGACTTCGGGTTCCTCCTCGACCTTAGCGACTACATGATAGAAACAATACATGTATTAATTTAATGCATTTGTATTAAGTTTGAAGTTGTGAAGTTTATAACCTTTGCTAGATAGACCTAATGACTGTGAAACTTTTACTGTGGCTTGGTTACAACCTAAACAAAGACTTGGTCAAGTTTTAGTTGCAGCAAAGCTCATTTGAGCCCTCCACAAATAATTATGTCCTTGACCTTAATTGGAACTCTTAGGGTGTTCTAGGAATTTTCATGAGACAAACTATGACTTTCTGAAAACTAGATTTTCAGTGGGTTCTAATGGAGTTGGTCTCACTTAATTTGGAAGTCTCTAACTAAAGATATGAGCTAAACAATTTCAGAGAAAATTCTGAAAATGTTTCTGAACATTTCCTATTTTCTCTGGAACAGTTTTGCTAATCACACCATTAGGTGGACTAAATGAGCTCAAATGGATCTGAAATTTTTATGGTAGTTCAAGGATAGTTTGGTGAACATCTCAGCAAAATTTCAGGATTTTCCTCCAAAGGATTCTCCAGTTAAAATTCCTAACAGTTTAAACTTTAAGGAATTAATCCTGGAGAATTAAGGAATTTCATGAAGTGAAACTTGATTTTCTGGAAAGTACTCAGAGAGCTGAATCCAGCAAAATTTGGTCCACTCAATTTGGAGCTTTCTATCCAAAGTTATAAGGATTTGAAGTTTGAAGGAAATCTGAAAATCGGGGAAAAGTTTAAACTCGCGCGTGGCCCCAGGGGACACGCGTCGCACGCCTAGGCGATGGCACACCGCGGCCCACAAGGATTTTGCGCGCCAGCACACCCGATCCCGGCCGCAGCCAGATCCCGATTCAAAATATCGGCCGCTGACAGCTGGGGTCCACCCCCTTCTTCAACCTCGCGACACCCGCGCTCCGCCGCCGAGGGACCTCGCCGGAGGGCTCGCCGCCGGCTGCTGTACAGCTCCAAACTTCTTGATTCTGGCCGCCCCTGACTACTTTTACTTGGGGAACAGGATCCGAGGGTCAGCTGCTCATGACAACGGCCGGAGCATGGTCGGCGACGAGCCGCCATATCGGAATGACTTCGGCCATGTGGGCTGACTCCCCTGGTACCTCAGCTACTTGGAAAATCGGTCGGGGAGCATCAGTGGACCTCAGAGAAGGTCGACATGAGCTCGAGGCAGCTCGGGGAAGGCCCGAAATAGGTCCTCACCGTGCGCCCGATACCCCCCGTTCGTTCCGCCATTAGTAGACCTCAAATTACGCCAGGCACAGAGGTTCTCCGGCCCAGAGTTGTGAAGGCAACTTGTGCGTTACCGTGTCTAGCTCGTGTGGGAGTGGCCTGAGGCCCTCTAATCCTTTCTAGAGCACGAATTAAACAGAATCGTACCCGAAGGTCGTTCTGCACACAGAAAGGGGAAAAGTGGAAATTCGCCGCCGGTGAGCAACCACTCGAGCTGTGGCTCGGGGATGAGCAGCACCGGTCACCCGCGCGTCCAGGGGTGCCTTGGCCCGGGCGTGACAACGCCCAGGTTGGGCTGTCCACGAGAGCCCGAGGTGCGGCGGTTCCAAGTTCCGAGTTTGATCTTTCGGCACAGCCGATATCAATCGGTTCCAACCGAATTCTAGCAATGGGGAGGATGGAGGAAGGTCTCTAGTACCTTGCTGGGACTCTGGAGTGGAAGGAGGGAGCTGCGATCGGCGTCCTCCGATCAAGTCCGAACTGCGGAAACTTTCGGCCAGTGCTGGGTTCTTGCGGGAAAACACGTCGGTACCTCGGCCGAGGAGGGGGGCAGGCGCCTTAAGAAGGCTCTGCACCGCCTCATGCCCGCGCGTGGGCAAGCAGCTGGTGGCACGGTGGCTGGCCTTGGTGGCGATCACCGCTGCGGCTCGGCGACCCGAGTGAAAAGTCTCAGTCGGTTTGTGTTGAAGTAGAGGCTGACATGTGGGTCCCACCCTTCCTTTTATCCTCTGAAATTTACTTCTAATCACTGTTGTAAACAGTGAACCCCATACTACCCTTGGCAATTCAAATTATTCCCCCATGAGCCATTTGAATTGATCAAAGTTCAAATGAGGTTTGGTTTGAATGAATTTCAGCACAAGTTCAGTTTGAAATTCAAATAAAGTTTGAATTTCTCCCACTTAGCTCATGTCAAGATCAACTCCAAATGGAGTGAAATTTGGTGTGTGAGCTCACAAAAATGTGCTGAGTAAGAATATGCCCCTCACTTTTAAATTCATTGGATAAAAACAGTTTGAATTTGAATATGGTTTCAAACTGCCCTCTTCCTAACTATACCCAAACTGACCTCAAAAAGGTTTTGAATTTGGGTGAAACTTGGCATGGACATCCTTAGCAAAGTGTAGGAGTTTTCATATGTCCAGCCCATCTATATCACATGTGGGAAATACCACTTTTGCAATGTGTAAGTTTGTTCTCTAATGAGCATGTTGATAATTGTTACTTGCTCTTCATTTGTGTTCATCATTCTTCCTCAAATGAGGTGTGTGGTGTGGTGATGAACACTGCAAATGGGTGTCAAAAACTGAGGCCCTTACATTCCTCCCCCCTTAAAAGAATCTCATCCCGAGATTATAAGGTGATAATGAGAGAGAGGACGGTGGAAAATTACCGGATATGCGACGTGAGAAAGTCGGGGTAGTTAGTGCGAAGGAATTTTTCGCTTTCCCATGTCTCTTCGTCCATGGAGTGATTACTCCACAGAACCTTGTAGAACCACAACGTACGGTTGCGTGTGGTTCGGGCCTTCTCATCAATAATCTGCACCGGTTCCTCCCGATAGGTGAGATCCGGTTGCAGTTCTTCAATGTCTTCCAGCTGAACGGTGGTTGATAGCTTGAGACACTTCCTCAGCTGGGAAATGTGAAAGACGTCGTGCACACCGGAAAGTGCTTCTGGTAATCTCAGCCGGTATGCTACCGATCCACATCTTTCGGTAATCTGGAATGGACCGATGAATCGGGGTGCCAACTTTCCTCTCACCCCAAATCTGTTTACGCCCTTCATTGGAGACACCCGTAGATATGCGTGATCTCCAACATCGAATTGTAATGGGCGCCTTCTCCGGTCTGCATACTGTTTCTGACGGGATTGAGCGGCTCTTAGGTTCGCTTGAATCAGTCGAACTTTTTCTTCCACGTCGTTGACAAGGTCAATCCCGAAGGTAACCCTTTCGCCAGACTCACACCAGTTCAATGGTGTGCGGCATTTTCTCCCGTATAGCGCCTCGTAGGGCGCCATCTTGATGCGGGCTTGGTACCCATTGTTGTACAAGAACTCGGCTAACGGCAAGTGATCATCCCAATTCTTGCCGTGGTCGATAGCGCAAGCTTGTAGCATGTCTTCTAGAATCTGATTTACCCGTTCGGTTTGTCCATCCGTCTGCGGGTGGTAGGCTGAACTACGGATCAGCTTCGTCCCCAAGGCAACGTGTAGCTGCTCCCAAAAACGGGACACAAATAAAGTGCCCCGGTCCGATATGATGGTACGGGGTACGTCGTATAAGCATAGGATCCGTGAGATGTACAGTTCAGCGTACTTCTTGGCGTTGTAGTTGGTGTTGACCGGGATGAAATGGGCAACTTTGGTGAGCCGATCGACGATCACCCACACAGAATCATGTTTCTGTAAGGTGGTGGGTAAACCCACGACGAAATCCATGCTCACGTCCTCCCATTTCCCGGCAGGAATGCCTAGTGGTTGCAGCAGTCCCGGTTTCCGCATATGGTTTGCCTTCACCCTTCGACATGTATCACACTCGGACACGTATTTGGCAGTCTCTCGCTTCATCCGTGTCCACCAAAACCTTCTTCTGAGTTCTTGATACATTTTGTTGCTGCCGGGGTGAATAGAAAACTTTGATAAGTGAGCCTCATCAAAGATTTTCTTCCGTAACTCCGGGTTTCGGGGTACGACGATCCGGTTCTTGAACCATAGGACGCCGTCTCCGTCCTTCCGGAAACATTTCAACTCCCCACTGTCTACACGTCTCCGCAAATGTGACATGCCCTTGTCATTCTTCTGGGCTGCCGCTATCTCTTCACGGATGGTGGGGATCAAAGCTAGGTTGTAGAGAGCTCCGTGTGGAATCACATGTAGTGGTGGTTCGCTCTCTTCCAACGGTGTGATGGTCAGATTATTGACGTGTGACTTGCGGCTCAGCGCATCTGCCACAACGTTTGCCTTGCCCGGATGATAATGGATCTCTATCTCATAATCCTTTATCCGTTCTAACCATCTTCGTTGCCTCATGTTCAGCTCCTTCTGAGTGAATATGTACTTGAGGCTTTTGTGGTCGGTATATAAATGTACGAGGTTACCGAGTAGGTAGTGCCTCCACATCTTCAGTGCAAGTACCACGGCAGCGAGCTCCAAGTCGTGAGTTGGATAATTTTGCTCATGATTCCTAAGCTGCCGTGATCCATACGCGACCACTCTTCGGTCTTGCATCAGCACACATCCGAGCCCAATGCCGGATGCATCGCAGTACACATCGAACGGTTTTGTTGTGTCTGGCTGCGCCAAAACCGGTGCTGATGTCAGGTGCTTGACTAAAGCCTTGAATGCTGCTTCACATGCTGGACTCCAAACATATTTGGTAGCTTTCTTCAGCAGCTCTGTCATTGGCTTGGCAATCTTCGAGAAGTTCGGAATGAACCTCCGATAATATCCCGCGAGTCCGAGGAAACTCCGTACCTCATGAACAGTTCTCGGGGATTTCCAATTCAGCACTTGCGTGATCTTGCTCGGGTCCACAGCGATACCTTCCGCTGAGATGATATGCCCGAGGAAAGGCACTTGCGATATCCGAAACTCGCATTTGCTGAACTTTGCGTATAACTTGTGATCCCGCAGCCGTTGCAAGACTATACGCAGATGTTTCTTGTGATCTTCCTCCGACTTGGAGTATACTAGGATGTCGTCGATGAAGACCACCACAAACTTGTCCAGCTCCGGCATGAACACCGAGTTCATTAAGTACATGAAGTGAGCTGGAGCATTGGTGAGGCCAAAGGACATGACCAGGTACTCATAAAGTCCATACCTTGTCGAGAAAGCTGTCTTTGGAATGTCCTCCGCCCTTATCTTAATCTGATGGTACCCGGATCTTAAATCCATCTTGGAAAAGATCTTTGCTTCGACCAACTGATCAAACAACATGTCGATCCGTGGCAACGGGTACATGTTCTTGATGGTTACGGCATTTAATGGACGGTAGTCCACGCAAAGCCGCAACGTTTCATCCTTCTTTTTGACAAATAATGCCGAACAGTACCATGGCGAGGAGCTCGGCCTAATAAAACCCTTCTCCAGAAGGTCCGTGAGCTGAGTCTTCAGTTCAGCCAACTCCTTGGGCGCCATCTTGTACGGCCTTCGGGATATTGGCATGGTTCCCGGTGCAAGTTCAATCTTGAACTCCACCTCTCTATCGGGTGGCATCCCCAGCAAATCGTCCGGGAATATATCCGGGAACTCTCGGACCACTGGAATGTCTTCCAATCTGATGGTTGTGGCTTGATAGACACTTGGAAGTTTTATTTCTGGACTGTCCAGAAATAATGAGTGAGAACCGTGCACCTCTGAGTTTAAGTGCACGACTCGAAGGACGGTGTCTAAAACAGCGCCGTGGCGGGTTAACCACGACATCCCTAGGATGACATCAACCTTCTGCCCCTCTAAGATAATGAGAGACGTGGGGTACACTCTACCCGCTAAGCATAATGGTGCTTTGGAGACCATTACGCTTGCTGAAATCTTCCCACCCGGTGAACAAATTAAATATGGACTATCGGTGGGTAGTATTGGCAAGCTGTGTTTAGCAATGAAAGCTTGGCTAATAAAATTATGCGTGGCGCCTGAATCAAATAGTACTATAGCAGGATGCTGGTGGAGTTGGAACATACCCGCAAGGATTGGCTCGCCCTCCGGCACGTCCTCAATGGCAAGCTGGTGGACAGTACCGGGCCTAGGGTTTGCCCGCCGCGCATTAGTAGGGTTCCGGGGTTGATTCCTCCCCGGAAACTGTGGTGCCACTCCGCCGCCTTGCCTCTCCGGGCAACTGCTCGCGAAGTGTCCTGGACGACCACACTTGTAACATGTGGCCGCTGCTGGTGGAGTACTCGGGGGACGAAAGCCTGGCATGCGTTGCGGAGGTGCAAACGCACGCGGCATCGCCCGCTGCTGCTGTTGTTGTTGCGGTGGTGCTGGCAGTGCCGGCCGGAATGCTGGTGAAGAGTACGGCCGACCGCGGAACGGCATCGACCGCTGTGGTGGTTGCCAGCGTGGGCCTGATGGTGGGCGATTCACCATCCGAAACTTCTGAGAAGGACCACCTCCTTCTCCGCTGCTCTGCGGCGCGCTTCGAGTCCTCCTGAACAATCACAGCATCAATTATGTCGTTGAGGCTGCCGCGATTGAACATCGCCAGCTTGTCCTTCAGGAGCGGGTAAAGCCCCTGGTAAAAGTGGTCCCGCCGCTTCTCGTCCGTATCTGCGTGATACGACGCGTAGAGCGCGAGATCGTTGAACGCCCTGGAATATTCCAGCGCGTTTCGGCTCCCTTGTTGCAGGTGTAGGAACTCCTGCGTCTTCCTCTTCATCAAACCGGGCGGTATATGATAGGCCCTGAAGGCCGTCCGGAACTCCGCCCAGGTCATCGCTCGGTCGGTGGGCTGTGAAGCACAAAAGTTGGCCCACCACGCGCTCGCGGATCCTTGGAGCTGCTGGACCGCGAACTGAGTCTTGCGCTGCTCGCTGATTTGGAGCAGCCCGAATTTCATCTCTATGGCGCGGAGCCAGTTGTCCGCGTCAAGTGGTTCATCCGCCCTTGAGAATACAGGGGGATGAGTCGCCAGGAAGTCAGAGTAGGAGCTCTGTTGGCGCTCCTCACGATCTTGACGTCTCTCTGGGCGAGACGTATTCGCAATTAACGTTTGCAGCAGCTCTGTGTGCTGCTGATGTGAACCCGCCATTGCCGCGACAATGTCGGCCAATGTAACCGTCGGCAGTGGCGGTGGCGGTGTTTGCTGTTGCTGTTGCTGCTGCTGTCCCAAGGAGTCCTCGGGAGGCGGTTGGGAGGTCTCTCCCCCTTGGCTAGTACCTCCAACATCAGGGTTGGCACGAGTACGCGTCATTCTGAAATTCAGCACAGCAGCAATTAGCACATGTCTTACTCAAAATTCCATAACCAGCAGTAGGTATTGAAGCGACGCATGATTAACTTGCACAACGTTCACATATATTGATAAAGCATAAACTTTATACAAGATACATCATTCTCGGATCTCCGAGAAGTCGTGCTCATGTCGTCACTACCTATACATACGCTACTGTCTACACGACATGTCACCGATCACAAAAGTTGGGTTACGCTACCCTAGCTGCCCTACTTGGCAACCGTAACCCCCTACTCGGAGTAGAACTCGACCTCCTGTGGGTCGTCCTCCTCCGGTACCTCTGCTGGTGGCTCGGGGTCTACCACCTCTTCTCCCATTCCGGGCTCTCCCATGGCTGGAAGACCCAAGACTACCGGTACGCCCAATACCGGGGGCACGAAGTCCTGCAATGCATGCACCTCATCCATAGCCTGGTTGTAGTCCTCTTCCCAGCCTTGTCCTTCCTCAATAGCGTCGTCCCGTTCTTGAGCAAGGTCCTCATTCTGCTGGGTTAGGGTCTGCACCAGCTCTTGCAATGCCGCGATGTCAACACGGCCCTTCTTCTTCGCCTTCTTCAGACGACGCAACTGATTGTGTTGTTCATTCAGTCGCTTGATTGTCGGAAGGAGCACATTGCGGAGTGCACTGTGAGCACTCTCAAAATGATCTCCACGGCTTGTGCTCTCCTTGAGCTTGGTGGCGAGATGCTCCGTATGAACAGCTTGGCTGTTCATCACAGCGTTTCCCGCCCTCATTTGGAGACTGAGATTTGCCTCCGCGGGGTTGTACCTTGGGCAACTCGGGTCTGTTGCCTCCAGGTACCTCTCTTCCCACACATGCTGAGCTCGTCCCTCCACCGGAACGAGTGCGTATGGTGTGCCCTCCATAGCCTGCACGTGTAGTTGGCAGAAACGTGACATAGTGTCACGGGCTGCCACTTGCCACATCCCTTCCGGTTGTCTTCCTCTCACCGTGACGGTGAATGGCACCCAACCGGGTGGCGTAGGACATGCACAAACCTCGACATGGATCGTCCACGTCTTGTTCCCCTCTTCGCCTTCTTCCTTGGCGAAGTATTGTGGCATCTGGTTGTACCCGAAATATTGGAGCATTTGCCACAATGCTTCCGGGTAGCCGCTACGGTCAGAACAGTGGGAAGCTACCCACCCGTTCTCCAACCGTTTATCTGCTGCCATCTGTAAAAATATATTTGAGAAATGTCAAATATTTATTTAAACAGTAAACCTTTGAGTTATAACATAAGATATGTCATTGAACCCATAACACTTGGAAACATAGTTCAAATTTTTAAACAAATTTGACTGCTGATCTGCTGTTACCATGACAGCCCTGACCAGTTTCCATATCAATCTGATTTAGGCCAGGTTAAAAGCAAAACCAGTCCTGGAGCTCAACATCAAAGTTAAAGTTAACTTCAATAGCTTTCCAGAAAGTATTTGGTTGGCCTAAGATCTGTCCTGGTTCAAAAGTTATGAGATGTCAAAGTTAACAGAATTTCTGGAAACAATTGGACAGCACCTCCCTGCCTTAGGTACTGATTTGATCCAAGAATCCCAGTTAATTCTGTTCCTAATCTGACAAAACTTTCTGTTACAAAGTTGTAACCCATCTCATAAGATTTCCAGAACTACCTCATTTCCTATTTTTGGATTTTTAAGCAGGAAGTTATGCTTAATTTACAGAGAGTTTACAGAGAGTCTTTGCTCTGTCCTGTTTTCTGGACAGTTTCAACTCTACTGCATTTTTCGAGTGGTTAAGGGATGAAACACCTCTGGAACTCAACAGAAAAGTTGTAAAGCTCCTCCAAAGATTTCCAGAAATGTATCATACGACCCCAACCTCGAAAGAACTCAACCTCTAACCTCTGATTAACTCTAGCCTTGATTTAGCTGAAAACAGAGTGCTCTGTCCTTAACATCCTATAAGTTGAAAACTTGTTAGCTTTGAATATCCTGTTCAAGGGAAGGAGTTACATCATGTTTTACTACTTTGGATCAAAACCTTCAAGTTTTTAAATGAAGTTGTTCATTTAATTGGATGTGACGTCGAGGTGTCACCAGATTATGTCGGTACTACGTCCTCACAAAGGAAAAACCTATACCGGACTTAGCCGGCTTCGTTAGTTCAGTGGCACTACTCGTCACTCGCACACGGATGCTACACGTCTACCGTTTCGTGGTAAGGCTACCTGCAGAAACTCAACCAATCATCAGACTCGGCTGCACACCGAGCCCGGAATCTATACAGTTGGTACACCCGGCCGTCATCACTCGCCCGGATGTTCTCAAGCCAAACACGCCTTGAGTTACGTGTTCACGTTTCAGACCACGTGACGGGGTCTCCCATGTTGCACCACGCACGCCAGGGATAGACGTTGCTCGAATACCCCAAACGACATGAAGAGTCGTAGAGGATACTAAAGCGGGTCGGGTTACCTGCCACCCGTGGGGCTCCACCCTTTAGCTTGTGCGCACTGGTGGACAGTGCTTACGTGCACCCCCCAAGACATGAACGTCCCGAGATGCACGATTTTCCGACATAACAAATAGGTTAATAAGCCACTTTCTATATACTAATAACATCCTTATACGGGCTACTAACTCGTTCCTCACTGGATTTTTGAAAAAGAAGACCTTTGTACTGTGTTGAACCTCAAGCGAGCTCTGATACCACGCTGACACGACCCCAATGGTCCTGTCGAGCCAGGATCACGCTGAGGGGTGCTGCGTTGCACAGCACCGTATAACACACGTCAAAGGTGCAAAGCGGAAGCGGAAGTTTTATTACATAAACAGGTTTATGAACATGTTTACATCAAAATAAGTTCAGTCTACACTCACGGGCGTAGACTAAGCATCAAGTGCATGTTCAGCCCTCGAACGTGTCCTTGCTAGCAGACACGCACACTAACTCTGCGGCGTGCACGACTCCCACTCGACGGGGTTCCCCTCCTGGGGTTCCGTCTCCTCTTCGGGAGTCCCTTCCTCATAGAACCCTGCAAAAGCTTCAAACACAAGCAGTGAGCACGAAGGCTCAGCAAGTCTGACCCGTCTCACCTAAACATGGAACTTCTACATGAGGGTAATGGGTTGCATGAGGCAAAAATCATTTGCAAGGACTCGCCTAATTAGTAGAACCTTACTTTCAAGTTTTAGCAGCAGGTTGTGGAGAACCTTACGCTAAGGCACATGAGAGAGCCGCAATCAAACAAGAAACGTATTTCTCTCATGTACTTTGCCCAAAGTTGAAAAGAACTTTAGTTAGCACTAAGCTACAGCATATCATTAACAATCAATGTCTAGCTTTCAATCAGCAACATTTTAACATGTAACTAGCCTGTTCTTTCTACGTCACGGTACAGTGAACAAGTGGTACTCACTGACCGCGAGGGACGGCGATTATAATCGATTTACACCTGCAGGGTTACCCGAACAACCCGTCACGTACGCCCGTACTCGATGTTGCCTACGACAACCATCACGGACGCCGTACGCGACTATCTTTCACCCGTTAGCCAAATATTGAACCGGTCCCATCGTCCCGAGCAAGAGGTCTCTGCACGCGCATCTCTGTGCCGCCAGCCGATTTACACCTCGAGCTCTCAACCTACCCTCTGAACGACGGGCAATGCCTCAATACCCAGCTACCCGAGTTACATCAGTTTCCCGGTTCCCATATAGCCGGTAGGTCTTCGGTACTGTTCTAGCTTGTTCAACAGGCCCGCACACGGCTCGGTCCTCAATCAACACAAGCGGAGCTACAGCACACAGGCCCCAAAGTCCTGCTGCCCTTACTCTCCGCTCGGTCTCATTTTCTTGCCATGTGTATCATGTGCTATCTCTACCCGAGCAATGTGCCTCTAGCCTATTCTCGCGAGTAGTTCCAACTACTCGACTTGTACCGAATCCTACTCTATCCTAGCCATGCAGTGGCTAACGAGGTTTTCAATCCTAAACCCAACCCATGGTTTTCTTGGCTGTGCAGTTGGGTTTCCAATCAAGACTCTAATGCAAAGGACAATATTCAAAGATGTGCTCAAAACAATAAACATTTGTAAAAAGGTTAATGCAAACCGGGGCTTGCCTTGCTGCTCTTGGTCGTAGGCTAGCTGTTCCTCCGGAGTAACGAAGTCTAGGACTTCGGGTTCCTCCTCGACCTTAGCGACTACATGATAGAAACAATACATGTATTAATTTAATGCATTTGTATTAAGTTTGAAGTTGTGAAGTCTATAACCTTTGCTAGATAGACCTAATGACTGTGAAACTTTTACTGTGGCTTGGTTACAACCTAAACAAAGACTTGGTCAAGTTTTAGTTGCAGCAAAGCTCATTTGAGCCCTCCACAAATAATTATGTCCTTGACCTTAATTGGAACTCATAGGGTGTTCTAGGAATTTTCATGAGACAAACTATGACTTTCTGAAAACTAGATTTTCAGAGGGTTCTAATGGAGTTGGTCTCACTTAATTTGGAAGTCTCTAACTAAAGATATGAGCTAAACAATTTCAGAGAAAATTCTGAAAATGTTTCTGAACATTTCCTATTTTCTCTGGAACAGTTTTGCTAATCACACCATTAGGTGGACTAAATGAGCTCAAATGGATCTGAAATTTTTATGGTAGTTCAAGGGTATTTTGTTGAACATCTCAGCAAAATTTCAGGATTTTCCTCCAAAGGATTCTCCAGTTACAATTCCTAACAGTTTAAACTTTAAGGAATTAATCCTGGAGAATTAAGGAATTTCATGAAGTGAAACTTGATTTTCTGGAAAGTACTCAGAGAGCTGAATCCAGCAAAATTTGGTTCACTCAATTTGGAGCTTTCTAGCCAAAGTTATAAGGATTTGAAGTTTGAAGGAAATCTGAAAATCGGGGAAAAGTTTAAACTCGCGCGTGGCCCCAGGGGACACGCGTCGCACGCCTAGGCGATGGCACACCGCGGCCCACAAGGATTTTGCGCGCCAGCACACCCGATCCCGGCCGCAGCTGGATCCCGATTCAAAATATTGGCCGCTGACAGCTGGGGTCCACCCCCTTCTTCAACCTCGCGACACCCGCGCTCCGCCGCCGAGGGACCTCGCCGGAGGGCTCGCCGCCGGCTGCTGTACAGCTCCAAACTTCTTGATTCTGGCCGCCCCTGCCTACTTTTACTTGGGGAACAGGATCCGAGTGTCAGCTGCTCATGACAACGGCCGGAGCATGGTCGCCGACGAGCCGCTATATCGGAATGACTTCGGCCATGTCGGCTGACTCCCCTGGT
Organism: Neostapfia colusana; assembly: GCA_030760725.1. Taxonomy (NCBI): domain Eukaryota; kingdom Viridiplantae; phylum Streptophyta; class Magnoliopsida; order Poales; family Poaceae; genus Neostapfia; species Neostapfia colusana. The sequence continues at coordinate 91,186,123 of JASWHV010000007.1, read as the reverse complement.
ACCTCAGCTACTTGGGAAATCGGTCGGGGAGCATCAGTGGACCTCAGAGAAGGTCAACATGAGCTCGAGGCAGCTCGGGGAAGGCCCGAAATAGGTCCTCACCGTGCGCCCGATACCCCCCGTTCGTCCCGCCATTAGTAGACCTCAAATTACGCCGGGCACAGAGGTTCTCCGGCCCAGAGTTGTGAAGGCAACTTGTGCGTTACCGTGTCTAGCTCGTGTGGGAGTGGCCTGAGGCCCTCTAATCCTTTCTAGAGCACGAATTAAACAGAATCGTACCCGAAGGTCGTTCTGCACACAGAAAGGGGAAAAGTGGAAATTCGCCGCCGGTGAGCAACCACTCGAGCTGTGGCTCGGGGATGAGCAGCACCGGTCACCCGCGCGTCCAAGGGTGCCTTGGCCCGGGCGTGAAAACGCCCAGTTTGGGCTGTCCACGAGAGCCCGAGGTGCGGCGGTTCCAAGTTCCGAGTTTGATATTTCGGCACAGCCGATATCAATCGGTTCCAACCGAATTCTAGCAATGGGGAGGATGGAGGAAGGTCTCTAGTACCTTGCTGGGACTCTGGAGTGGAAGGAGGGAGCTGCGATCGGCGTCCTCCGATCAAGTCCGAACTGCGGAAACTTTCGGCCAGTGCTGGGTTCTTGCGGGAAAACACGTCGGTACCTCGGCCGAGGAGGGGGGCAGGCGCCTTAAGAAGGCTCTGCACCGCCTCATGCCCGCGCGTGGGCAAGCAGCTGGTGGCGCGGTGGCTGGCCTCGGTGGCGATCACCGCTGCGGCTCGGCGACCCGAGTGAAAAGTCTCAGTCGGTTTGTGTTGAAGTAGAGGCTGACATGTGGGTCCCACCCTTCCTTTTAACCTCTGAAATTTACTTCTAATCACTGTTGTAAACAGTGAACCCCATACTACCCTTGGCAATTCAAATTATTCCCCCATGAGCCATTTGAATTGATCAAAGTTCAAATGAGGTTTGGTTTGAATGAATTTCAGCACAAGTTCAGTTTGAAATTCAAATAAAGTTTGAATTTCTCCCACTTAGCTCATGTCAAGATCAACTCCAAATGGAGTGAAATTTGGTGTGTGAGCTCACAAAAATGTGCTGAGTAAGAATATGCCCCTCACTTTTAAATTCATTGGATAAAAACAGTTTGAATTTGAATATGGTTTCAAACTGCCCTCTTCCTAACTATACCCAAACTGACCTCAAAAAGGTTTTGAATTTGGGTGAAACTTGGCATGGACATCCTTAGCAAAGTGTAGGAGTTTTCATATGTCCAGCCCATCTATATCACATGTGGGAAATACCACTTTTGCAATGTGTAAGTTTGTTCTCTAATGAGCATGTTGATAATTGTTACTTGCTCTTCATTTGTGTTCATCATTCTTCCTCAAATGAGGTGTGTGGTGTGGTGATGAACACTGCAAATGGGTGTCAAAAACTGAGGCCCTTACAACGCCGTGGTTCATTGGTCCATTCGCCGTCATTGAAAGATGTAGACCCGTGGCCTATTGCTTGAATATACCGGCGTTGCTCGCAGGGATTCACAACATCTTCCATATCTCTCAGCTGAGGAAGTGAATCAAACCCTCGGCTGAAATCCACCCTGAAGACATAGAAGTTCTTCAACCGGACCTCAGGTACACGGAGTATCCAATCCGGATTATCGATGAAAAGACTCGCGCCACAGAAAACCGGACCTTATGGTTCTACAAGGTCTTGTGGAGTAACCATACCGCTGATGAGGCGATATGGGAAAGCGAGGAATATCTACGAACTAATTATCCAGACTTGCTATCATCATATACCCGGTAAAGTTTCCCCACTTTGCATTTCTTTTGGAATCTCAGGACAAGATTCTTTTTAAGGGGGGAGGGATGTAAAATCCCCAAAAAGTGGTAGCAAGAAAATTCAGCCCATGTACACCTAGGAAAAATGAGGGGAATTAAAACTTTGAATATTAATGGTGTGGGTTCAAAGTGGTGATTCAAACTTCCCAAAACTTCCAAACATGGAGATCTAAATGCATAAATTGGATCTTCATATTCCAAATATTCAATCTTCTAAATTTCAGCTCATTAGGAGGAGTTGTAGTATTTGTTTGGGATTAAAAGAGGAAGCCCTCTAATCTGAATTTCAAATTCAGTATCAAATTCCAATTTCCTCAATTTACAAATCTGGGTCCACAAATGTGTTCTCCACATTTGAATTAGCAGCCATGCCAAAAATCAGAAACTTTGGAGTTGGTTTGCTATATTTTGGAACAATGGAAAAGGAAGAAATTCAAACTCCATTTGAAATTCAAATGATCAAACACAATTTAAACTCCACACCAGAATTCAAACCATTTGAATTCAGCAAATTTAAACCATGACTTGGGGTGGAAGTATGAACTTTAATTCTGAGTAGCTGGGGTAAAAATATCAGAGAAAAATTTGATCAATAGAGTAGGAGGTGGGACCCAGTAGTCAGCCTCACAACAGAGCTACCGCCTCTGTTTTGCATCAGCCGATCGCCGAAGCGCCGCCAGCTACCGGAGTGACCCTCTCCCGAGGACGGCACCGTGCCATCTCCTGTTTCTCGGCCGCGTGATCGTCTCCTCACCACCCCAGCTACAGCACCGAAACTCTCTTTTGCTCCCTCGCACGCTCACCGCTTCTCCGTTTTCTCCCGCAAGAAACTGCCCGGCGCCATTTCTGTTTCTCCTTCGCACACACTCGCCTGAGCTCGGGTGATCAAGCTCCAAGCAGCAAAAAGAAGCGAAAGTGCATGCTCCAGCATCCACTGTTCTCCCACCCAAGTTTCGTTGCTCGTGCTACGTGCAAACCAACACTTGGCGCCGACGTTCGGAGGTGCCCTGCGGAACCACGTTCGGTTCACCGTGGACAGCACGCTACGGCCGGTTTCACCGCTCCTTACCTACACAAGAAAGGTGTGTTGTTGTCCGTAGATTGTGTTGCCGAAAGCCTCATGTCAATTGATCAATCGGGTAGTGAGAATTTTGGGTTTTACCAAACCCTAGTTCATAGCGACACCTCTCGGTCTACGCTCAAATTCGTCACCCAGCGGTAGCTAGAGCTCATTCTGGTCTAGGAGAAGCTTTGCAGATCCCTACTGTCCTTCTCGCTCAAATGGCGCTAGAAACCATCAAGGACTGGTGAAGTTCTTCGAGTTTTTGTTGCCGCCGTCGTTTCGCGAGCTCGGGTCGCCGGTGAGGTCCCCTCTCCGGTGGTTTTCATGGAGAGCGGGCTATGGGTCACCATTGTCCAGGTGACACTGGTGCTTTTAGAGCAAACCCTAGCCCGAAAGACCCACTGTCGAGTGAGAACGAGGTCACCGAAGTGAGGTTCAACATGGTCGCCGGTGCGAGCAACGTTCCGGCCGTTGTCATCCACTCCCGACCCCATCATCGTGTTCAGCACGGTGTAGAACTCACAGTCAGTGAGTTTGGGGAAGTTCGGACCACGGGAACCCCGTCCCGGCGAGCCTCGCCGGCGTTTGTCACCGCAGGAGGCGCGGGCAACGTGAGGAGGAAGAAGGAGGACCGGGTCCCACCGGTCAGCCTCTGTACTGCTCGGGGATCGGCCTGTGGCACCAGATCTGGTGCGGCTGCACGGAAAATAACCCTGTGGCCTCGGTGTTGCCGTCATCTGAGTGGATAGCACCATGGGTGGGGCCCACAGCCAGGATTTAAACATTTCTTCAATTTCCAGATTTAGTGCAAACTTCAAAGGACCATAACTCTCAGTAGGAATGTCCAAAATTTTTGAAACAAATTTTAGTGGATTCCTCTCAGTCAGTAATTTGCACAAATGCAGAGAAATTGATCTGAGGATCTCCGGAAAAATTTCCCAAATTCCTCAAATTTAAATCTTTGGGAATTAATTCCAGAGGATCCCTGTTATGGAATTTCTCCAAATTTGGCCAGGGGTTCTTTATGATATTACTGATCTCCAGTAAAAATTTGAGCTTCATTGGGGTTCAATTGCTAGGCTAAATTGCCTTCCAAAGTTCAGCCCTTATTTGGAAATTCAAATTTAAATAGAAACTTTTTCAGAACTTCTATCCAACTTCAAAAATTCATATCTCCCTGTTGGCTAAATTGCATTCCAAAGTTCAGCCCTTATTTTGAAATTCAAATTTAAACAGAAACCCTTTCAGAACTTCTATCCAACTTCGAAAATTCATCTCCCTGTTGGTAGCTCCAGAAATGGTGAAATAAATTTTGTTAGAACCGTGGATACCTACCCTAATCAGATCTTCAACTGTTAACTATGTCGAAGCTCCTGAATTGGGCTCAAAATTTAGAGAAGCATTGTACTTGTGGGAATTTTGGAGACCACAATGTGCAATGACATTTATCCAAATTTTGCTCAGATCATCCTTAGAGAGTCTAGCATCTACTGTAAAAATCCTAAAGCCAATTAAGGAACATAAATAGCAGTAGCTATGAATAGAAGTGAATTCTTATATTTCATTAGCACTTATACATATATTTTTCTACATCTCATATAGTGACCGAAGTCGAAGATACACCGGAGCCGTTGGACGTCCTCCCACCAGAAGCTAACTTCTCCTCTGACTCGCAACCAGGCAAGCCCCGGTTTGCATTTAAGTACTTTTGCAAATTCTTTATTTGTATCACTTATGTCTAGGGTGAATGCTTGCATTAGAGTTAGGGTGATTGAAAACCCACTTGCATAACCTTTAAATTCTATGGAGGGTTGGGTAATTGACAGACTCGACGAGTAGAGGATGCCATGCTAATATTCTTAGGATCTCGGTAGAAGTCGAGTTGTTGGAATCTACTCGCGAGGTAAGGTTTTATCACATGGTTTGGTCAAAATAGAAAATGGCTTAAGAGTGGTGAAAATGAGACCCAGCAGGGGGGATACGAAGCAGTGAACGGAGGTCTCACGTGCGTAGCCCTGTTGCTGTCGATTGAGGACCAAGTCGTGCGGGGGCCTGCTGAAAAAGTATCGAACAGTACCGGATGGCATACTGACATAAGCAGGAAACCGATGTAATTGGTTAACCTGGGTGCCGAGGCTTACCCAAACGTAAATACGAGTGGGTTGAGGGTAGCAAGGTGTAAATCTGCCGGTGGGCACAGTCACGCTCCACGCGGGGACCTCCTGCCCGTTACGGATGGACCGGTTTGGCATTTGGGTTTCCTTTGAAAGGTTGTTGCTTACAACAGAGTAGGAAGGGGTGTGGAATCACGCTTCTGAAAGTGGGTGTATGCAACGTGTTGTCCGGGTGTCTCCTGATTGCAATCACCGTCCCTCGCGGTTATTTGAGTACCGCTTGTTCACTGTTCTGTGACGTAGTAAGAAGAAAAATAAGCCAGATGAATGATAATATGCTGTGATGAATCATTAATGTTTTGGAAACCATGTCTGCTGTAGACCTAGAGCTAATTAAGTTTAGTTTCCACTTTGGGCATCACCGCATCGGGGGAAAGCGTTTCTTGTTTGATTGTGGACTTCCGATGTGGGGGCTGCCTAAGGCTTATTAATCTGTTACTATAAAACTGAAAGTAAGGATCAACATGTAGCCGTATCTTTATTGCAAAGTCCTTTTCCTATCTTACACATCCTTTCATGTAGAGTTCCATGCCTAGGGTTGTCGGTCAAGACATGCTGAGCCATCGTGCTCACGGTTGCAATATTTGAGCTGTGTGCAGGTGAGAGTTATGAGGAAGGTTCCGAGGATGAGGCGATGCCCCCGTTGGGTACACGGCCGAGCTGGAGCCCTGCACGCCGCCGTGATCTCCATTTCCATGCTGCTAGTGTGTAGCGTCCACAGGCTGGATGGCTGCACTTTTGCGTAGATAGGATTAGAGAGTAGTTATGTATAATACTTCCGCTGTATAATTAAGTTTTGTAAAAGACTTCCGCTGTTTTATATCACATAAAAGTTTGTATGTTGTTCTTAAGTCTTTTCGTGTGTGCTATTGGGTGCCGCATCGCACGTCACCACCCTATGTGATCCTGGAGTGGGGGAACTACGGGGTGGTCCCGACAGACCTGGTATCAGAGCCGCATTGGGAATAGCACGCTTGAAAAGAGCCTATTTTGAAAACTTAGAAGTAGTCGAGGGAGGATTAGTCATTATGCCCACATAAGGTCTATGATAGTAGTAGTTACTAAGGTGGAAAAGCTAACATATGTGTTATACATTCTGTAACAACGCTCCGACGTCAGGTAAGAGGTAAGATATGCCATCGCAGGCTGATCAATTGCGGTAACTCGCCATACGAGTAATGGTATGGAAGGTTATACCGTGGCTTGACATGGTAGTTAATATGAGTCTCTGAACCTCCTCATGGTTCTGAGAGCATATGAAAACGCTGATCTACAGCGTGCTTTAGGCAAAAGTGAGAATACCCCATTATGTGGTAAGCAACATGATAGTATGAAACTCTTGAACATTCAATGTTCAAAGGGCCATACGCAGCATTCGCCATCGGCGTGCCTCAACGGTCATGAGGCAGTAGATGATATCCGTTGGGTTGAAAATATTCCCAAATGTGACGTCCCGTTCGCGCTCTACTCGAGTTCCCCGTCGTGTGGTGTGAAAACACGACCATGTACCTTGATACGTGGCTTGACTCAAGGACGATCCATATGGCAATGATATGGACCGTATGTTTTTATTATTGATATGGAACTGCCTGAAATGTCAAAAACCTTTGTGTGCACCATTATTGTGTGTTCTTCTGCAGGTACATTAACCACATTAGTGCATGACGTTTAGAAACCGTTTATGAGTGACGTCTTTAGTTCCACCATTCAACACGTATATGCCAGAATACCGGCTTAGGATTTTTTTTGGTAAGGGAACGTAGAACCGAGACTGCATAACAGGATATTTTTCAAAGAAAAGAGTTAAAATGAAGTCTAGAATTCCATTTAGGGGTTATTGAACTTCCATATTGAACTAAGAGTCAATTGGGAGTATAGATTCAATCTCAAAGACTTAGGAACAACCTCCGCTGTTTTTGGCAGAAACTTTGCTGAACTTAAACAGGGCATAACTTTGGATTGATTGAACCAATGGAAGTGTTGGAATCTGTACCCGACTTCTCTAACCATGTTAGAGAGTCAAAAACTTGATGTCATTTTAGAAATGTCATGGCTACATCGCCATGGTGCTGTTCTTGACATCATTCCACGTGTGGTTTGTTTAAACTCTCCACTTCATGAACCACATGTTCTTATTCTTGACCGTTCGGTTCAAGAAGCTCCAGCCACATATAACACGGAAGCCACAAAACTTGAGGATATTCGTGTGCTCTGTGAATACCCGGATGTCTTTCCGGATGATCTCCCGGGCATGCCACCCGAAAGGGATATCAAGTTCATGATTGAACTTGTACCCGGGACGATGCCGATCTCATGGAGACCGTACAAGAGCCATCGTGCTCACGGTTGCTGCTATTGAGTGTTTGCAGGTGAGGAGTACCCCACAGACTCGGGGTACGAGTCCACCGGCGAGGGCTACCCTCCGTCGGGGACCATGGCTGAGTGGGAGCCGTTCACGCCGCGCTAACGATGAGTGCAGCTAGTGTGGGTTGTCCGCAGGGCTGGGCAACTGACTTTTGCTAGTTAGGTGGGTGTGAGTTGTAAAAATTTAGCTTCCGCTGTTGTAGACCCTGTAACTAGTTGTAAACTGAAGGTTTGTACTACTTTGTACATATTCAGTTTGTTTTCGATATAATACAGTGTGTGCATTATGATGTGTGCTGTCCGGTGTCGCATCGTGCGGCACCACCAGCTGAGATCCTGGGCGTACGGATTTTTGTCCGTCACAGGCTGGTATCAGAGCTTCTCAGGGGATAGCACACTAAATAAGGGCAGTATTACAGGGTAAACTTAGGATTACGGTGAGGAATCGCTAGTATGCCGAAATAAGGACTATAGTAGTATAGTTACTTAAAGTGGCATGACTAACATATGTGTTATAATTCTGATTTTGATTATGTAATGACGCACCTACGCTCAGGTAAGCATGGTAAGGAACGCCACCGAAAGCGGTTCAATTTCAGTTAGCTCCCCTGACGAGGAATGTGGTTCAGGGATAGGTCTCACAGCTTAGCGTGAGACGTCAATATGAAACTATTGAACTCTTCATGTCCCTGGCATGCATTAGGCAAGAAAGTGGAAACCCCATCGTGTGGTCGGTAACTCGATAGTGTGTTCTTCTGGAAATAGCCTAGGAGGACATACGCAGCGCTTTCCATCGGCGTGCCCTGCAGGGAAGTAGGTGGTATCTGTTGGGTTGATAAAATTCCCAACCGTGACGACCTGTTCGCGCTCTACTCGGGTTCTCTGTCGTATGGTGTAAAAACACGATCACGTACCTTGAGACGTGGCTTAACTTAGGGACGGCCGTATGCAATGATACGGGCGTATGCATTTACTTTCAAATATGGACCTGCCTTAAATTACAACAACCTTTGAGTGCATAACTATTGAGTGTTCTTCTTCAGGTACTAACCACGTATGTATTCTGTGTAGTACACATGTGCGAACCGTTTAGTGCCACAATTGAGACGTATATGCCGGTATAATTCGGTTAGGATCTTCCTTTTTGTAAGGAATGTAGTACCGACATGTAATAAGCATTTGCATTAAAGATAATGGTAACAAGGAACTAAGATAACCATGTTTCAACATTTAGGACACTGGGTGGGTAGAAAAATTCAACAGTTGATTAGTTTAGCTCAAAAGGGATTGAAAAACAGAGTGCTCTGTTTGGGCAGCAAGGTTGCTGAACTTTAACAGAGCATAACTCATGGGTTACTTAGCCAGTGGGGGTGTTGGATATAGTTCAGGAAAGGAGTTTAAGTGCTCTACAACTTTGTTGTAGACCTCCAGAGCATAATCACACCTTAAACTGGTTGAAATTCCAGATGATTATAACAGAACCAGGACAGGTTCAAAAACTCTCTGGACTGTTCTGTTTTTCAAGCATAACATCCTGTAGAAAAATCTAAAATTACCATATTACATTTTTGGAAAGGGTAGGAGATGTGTTAAATCTTTGTAATTCAGAGTTTCTGCAATTGCAGCATGAAATTCAGTGGAATTTAGAGTTGAAAACAGCAACTTCCAAAGGAGGTGCTGTTGAAAATTTTCCAGAAATTCTGTTGACTTTGAATTATTATAACTTCTTAACCAGAGCTTATCTGAGGGCAAATAAATACTCGTTGGAACTCTACTGAAGTTAACTTTAACTTTGGTATTCAACTTGAGTAATTAAAATGCTCATTACCAGATCAAAATCTGGGATATGTAGAAACTAGTCATTTTGGTCAGAGGGATGGACAGTTTAACTCATTTGAGAGATCGTTGTACCCTAGGGGGGTTTGATTACTACCAATGGGGTAGCACATACTCATGAGTTGTTATCTTCAACTAGTGAAAGATTTGAGTATATTTCCTACTCATGTTTCTTTTGCTAGAGACCATGTTTGTGTCGTATTGAAGATAAAGGGTAGTATACATGACGACAAAGCGATATTAACGTCTCGTAGTGACCAAATCTAGTTGAGATGAACTTCCAAAGTGGAAGTCCATCAATTTGGATTTTACTAGTTTATATTTGGTCTGGTAATGGTGTAGCTTGTGCAAAGTTATTACATTATCCATATACGAGATGTATCGCATGTTTACTGTCATTATGTTTACGCCTATTTTATTGGACTGCATGGAGTATGCCGTGGGACTGATTTTTATTGCCGTATGGTTGCAGATGGTTCGCACTTGGGCCACGCACGAGGTCGGGGGCTCTAGTCAGCAAGGGGGTGATGACTCCCAGCCACCTGCCTACGACAACACCCTGCAGCAACAACCACCACCACCGCCTCCGCTTACACTAGCGGACGTGATTGCGAAGCTGGTGGGCAATCGTGAGGAGCAGACCGATCTGCTCCGCACGATCGTGCAGAATACGTCCCAGGCGGGGGGGGGGGGGGGGGGGGCGGGGGGAGTCAAGAGAGGGGGCCTCGTGAGCCCCACACTATGACGTACTCAGATTCATGAGTACGCATCCTCCGGTGTTCACCGAAACGGTGGAACTACTGGAGGCAGACAACTGGCTGCGGACGATCGAGTCCAAGTTCGGGCTGCTCTAATGCACGGAGTGGCAGAAGACTCTCTTCGCGGCGCAGAAGCTTCACGGTGCCTCTGGTGCGTGGTGTGCGAACTATGTCGCTCACTACCTGCTGGCCACGCCGTCGAAAGGCTGGAGTTCCAGGAGGCGTTCCGCGCCTACCACATACCTCCCGGGATAATGAAGAGAAAGGTTCCAAGAATTCTTGGAGCTGAAGCAAGGCGGGAAAAGTGCCCACGACTAATCCCGTGCGTCCAACCATCTGGTGCAGTATGCGTTGGATTATGTCTCAACCGAGGAGAGGAAGCGAGAGCAGTTCTATCGGGGGTTAAATCCCGAGATGAAGACGCATCTCGTACAATGCAATCGCTGCACTTTCAATGACCTTGTCAAAATGCCGCGATTATGCAAGAGGATTCTCCGTGGGAATTGGAGGCTGAGCAGCGAAAGCGAAGCGCTCCACCAAGAAGCGGGGGTGGAGCTCCTCAAAAATACCGCATGGTGTATGGAACACCATCCGGTCAGCAGTGGTATCCACCGGCGCGACCTCAACAGTTTGGGGGTCGTTCTTTTCAGCCACCCCTGTTCCGACCGCCGATGCCACACCGCGTCCGCAACAGCAGCAGCAGCAGAAGATGGTACCCCGGGAGTTTCCACCGCCACAATGCTCCCTGGGCTTTCATCCGTCGGTCAGCGGAGGACCGCCTCGCTACACCTGCTACACGTGTGGCCAGGTGGGTCATTTCTCGAAGGACTGTCCCCAGGGGAAGCAAAGCAGCGGGCAATCCAAATATCAGGGCGGTGCTCGAGGCCGACCTCAGGTCAAGAAGGGAGGTCAGCGAACCGGGCGCGTTGGCAATCTCGACAATAAGGACGCCCTGGAGGGGCAAAACGTGCTGGCGGGTACGTTCACTCTCAACGATCAAGCAATCATCATTTTATTTGATTCTGGTGCAACCCACAACTTCATAAGTGCATCATATGTGGTTAAGCATCAATTGGAAGCCTTTCCAACCGAGTTCTCTTATATGATCTGCTCACCGGGAGGGAAGATTTCAGCAAATATGATGATTCCGAAAGCACCACTGTGCTTAGGTGGGAAGATATATCCCACTACTATGATTATTCTTGAGGTGAAGAAGATTGATGCAATCTTAGGGATGTCATGGCTAAGTTACCATGGCGCTGTCGTAGAAATATTATCACAGAAGGTTCACCTAAACTCCCCACTCCACCGTCCGCATTCCCTCATACTAGACAATCCAGTCCCAGAAGTTTCAGCCGCCTATCATACTGAAGCTTCCAAGTTAGAGGACATCCCTCTAGTCTGAGAGTATCCCTACGTGTTCCTTGATGATCTTTCAGGCATGCCATCTGAACGGGATGTGGAGTTCAAGATTGAACTTGCACCTGGGACTACTCCCATATCATGGAGACCGTACAAAATGGCTCCAAACGAGCTGGCTAAGATGAAAGAACAGCTCAATGATTTGTTGAGCAAGGGTTTCATTAGGCCGAGTTCCTCGCCTTGGGGATGCTCGGCGCTGTTCATCAAGAAGAAGGATGAAACCTTGAGGCTGTGTGTGGATTACCGGCCACTCAACGCCGTCACCATCAAGAACAAATATCCACTGCCCTGCATTGACATCATGTTTGATCAGCTTGTGGGTGCAAGTGTGTTCTCGAAGATGGACCTTGCTCCAGGTATCATCAAATAAAATCCGGGCAGAGAATATCCCGAAGACGGCATTCTTGACGAGATATGGCCTATATGAATATCTCATCATGTCTTTTGGTCTCACCAACGCTCCGGCCCATTTCATGTACCTCATGAACTCGGTGTTCATGCCGGAGCTGGACAAGTTTGTTGTGGTGTTCATTGATGATATCTTGGTTTACTCCAAGTCAGAAGCAGAACACGCCGAACACTTGAGAATCGTCCTTCAACGACTGCAAGACCATCAGATTTGAGCAAAGTTTAGCAAATGCAAGTTTTGGATCAGCCAAGTGCCATTTTTGGGACATATCATCTCAGCGGAAGGCATTGCGATTGACCCAAGAAAAATTGAACAAGTGCTGAAATGGAAAGCCCCCACTTCTGTCCATGAAGTCAGAAGCTTCCTCAGTTTAGCGGGATTTTACTAGAGATTCATCCCGAGCTTCTCCAAGCTTGCTAAGCTGATTGGAATGCAGAATGTGAAGGAGCGTTCCAAATATTGGTGAATCATCTGACAACAGCCCTGGTCCTAGCTCAACCGGATACGACCAAGCCCTTCGATGTGTATTGTGCTGCGTCCGGTATCGGGCTCGGCTGCGTGTTGATGCAAGAAGGACGTGTGGTCGCGTATGGCTCACGCAAACATCGAAACCATGAGCAGCACTATCTGACTTGTGATCTTGAACTTGCTGCTGTGGTTTTGGCGCTGAAAATGTGGAGGCACTATCTCCTGGGGAATTTGGTGCATCTCTACATCGACCACAAGAGCTTAAAAAATATCTTCACCCAGAAGGAGCTGAATATGAGGCAAAGAAGGTGGTTAGAATTAAGCAAAGACTATGAGATTGAGATTCATTACCACCCCGGCAAGGCGAATGTGGTTGCCGACGCGCTGAGTCAGAAATCACATGTCCATAACCTTACCATTACACCGATTGAAGAGGAAGAGCCGAGTTTATACTTGGTTCCTTATGGATCACTCTGCAACCTTGCCCTCATCCGTACCATTAGGGAGGATATCATTGCAGCTCAGAAGGTTGACAAGGGTGTGGCACATCTCCGGAGACGGATAGAGAGCGAGGATATCAAATGTTTCCGGAAAAATGATGAGGGGACGCTGTGGTTCAATGAGCGCATAGTCGTACCCCAGAATATGGAGCTGAGAAAGTAGATCCTTCATGAAGCTCACTTGTCTAAATTCTCCATTCATCTGGGCAGCAACAAAATGTACCAAGACTTGAAGAGGAAATTTTGGTGGACACCGATGAAGCGGGAAGTTGCAAAGTACGTATCTGAGTGTGATACGTGTAGACGAGTGAAGGTGGATCACATGAGGAAATCAGGTCTGTTGCAACCCATGAATATTTCAGCATGGAAGTGGGAAGATGTGAGCATGGATTTCATTGTGGGATTACCCCTGACTTCCAACAAGCATGAATCCATTTGGGTAATCGTTGACTGACTAACCAAGTCGGCTCACTTCATTCCCGTCCATACACGTTACCATGCCAGTAAGTATCCGGAGTTGTACATTGCAAGAACCTTATGCTTGCATGGGGTACCCAAGACCATAATCTCAGATCGAGGAGCACTGTTTGTGGCACGTTTCTGGGAGCAGTTGTACGCTGCTCTGGGTAATAAACTGATTAGAAGCTCCGCTTATCACCCTCAGATAGATGGGCAAACTGAGAGGGTGAACCAAGTATTAGAAGACATGTTGAGAGCGTGTGCCATCCACCACGGTAGAAATTGGGATGATCATTCACCGTTGGCAGAATTCTCATACAACAATGGATATCAAGCGAGTATCAAGATGGTGTAACACCCCAAAACCTGTTAAGAGGGGAATTTAAAATTTTTTGGACGTATTGCATGTGGTGCAGAAATTCAAATTCAAATTGGAATTCAAATTCAACTCAAAACTGAAAAGAAAAAGAAAAAGAAAAAGAAAAAACAAAACCCCCGGCCAGTGGGCCGAAACCCACCAGCCGGCCCACCCGCCCCTGCGCCAGCCCGCAGCCGTGCGCCCCCCTCTCCCTCTCACTGACACGCGGGGCCTGTGTGTCATCCCTCACCTCCAGCTCGCGCCAACAGCGGGACTCTTCCACGCGCGCCCGATCGCAACCGACTCCGGAATTCCCCAGCCCGACTCCCGGTCCCGGACGACTCCGGCTCGATCTAAACAAACACGCCGCCCTCCCTCGTCTATAAAAACGCCGGCATCGCCCTGTGAGAACCGAAGCTCCGATCACCGATTTCTCTTGATCTCTGCTCGGATTTTCCGATCTAACGCGCCGATCGTGTTCCACCGCCTCCGGGGAATCACGCAGGTGCAGAAAACTCGGTGGATTGCGCTCTAGGCACAGCTCCGACGAGCACCGCAGCGGTTCCAACTCGGACCTCGACGCTGACCGCTTCCAGGACCTCCGAGCTCAAGAAAAACCCCGAGGTGAGATCCCCGACCTCCCTTCTACCGATCTATGCCATGAAATCCCAGTTTTAGGAAGAATAGACGAAGATCCGAAGTTTTCCGGTGAGATCGCCGCCTCCCGCTGCCGCGCGCCGCCGGGCAGCGCTGCCCGCACACGGTCAGAGCGACGTGGCCGCTTATGCGCCGTCTATTTTTAATTGCACGGTAGAATTAAAACCCGCACGTACCGGTTCGGCGATCTAATCTGAGCCGTCTGTTTAAAATCGGACGGTCCATGTCGGCCCCGCATTATAAAGGCCGGGATTCTTACGCGCTACCCCCTGGGGATCTCGGAAAACACGAGCTAGCCCCGGAAACTTCTGATCTAGCCCCTGGAACTTCAGAAATTCGTGTAAATTCATTTAAAAATCAGTTTTAGCCCCTGGACTTAATAAAAATTAGGAAAACCCCTCTGTTATGTGTAGTTAGACCCCTGGAAATTTATGAAATAATAAATTAGACCCTGCAGTAGTGTGGATTTACCTTTTCGACCCTATATGATATTGAATTCAGAAATTTGAATATGTGACTAGGATTTAAATTTAAAAGGTAAGGCAAACACATGTACAAATTCAAAATTTAAACTCTCCTAGCACTTGGAAAACTTTAGAATGAGTTAAAAATAGATTTTTAGGCTGAAATGAATCTGTCTAATTGTTGTTCATATTTATTAGTTATAGAAACACATTTTTAGGCTAGGAAATAATTCTGAAAACTGATAAAATAAATTTAAATTAGTTCACATCAGAGGAGAAGTTCAAAAATATATTATTTAATATTTTAGATCAGAATCTATTCTGTTTAGATGACATGTTCTACTATTTAATATTAAAACTCACTTTTAGGCATAGAAAATAAATCTGAAATATATAGGAAAATAGGTATGCATAATTAGAAAATGATAAATGAAGTCTCCAAATCCAAAAACTTCAGTTTAGGATTTGGTAGAAGATCTGAAAATCTATTTGGAGTAGGAAAATACCTTTTATACAAACTTTGTGGCTAAGAAGTGTAATAATTAAATATAAAGAATTTGTTCAAATTAGAACTTCATATGTAGTGTGCAAATAGAAATCTGAAAATAGAAGTTAGAAATAATATACATATGTTTATAGGTGAATGTAGGCCAAAAATCAACACATGTAGCGTAACCACAACACTTAGAAATGTGAATGACATTCATAGGTATGTATGTGTGGTTTGTATGAAGTGAAAGTGTGAACTATGTCTTATGGGTTGTTGTTATCTTTTGCTATGTGTATTGGCATGAATAGAACCTGCCCCAGAGCAAGTTCTCCCCTTCCAAGACCAAGACTTTCCATTCCCAGAGCAGCAGGGAGAAGGCAAGTGTCCTTGACCACTTTGATCCTATGCTAGGATGTGTAGATAGAATTATTTGCATTGTCAATTGAAATATGAAACACATGCTAGGAAGTTTCCCTAGAATTGCATTACCTTGTTTCCTTGTAGCTTGGGTTGGGATTTATTTTATCATGTCATTTATTCATATGCTTATGCTTAGCCATGATTAGAATGGGATAATTGGGATATGAGATCATCAATTTATTTACCTTACTCTTGAACGAGATATTATGAGTTATGTAGAGGTAGGGATCGAGGCAAGTTGGATGATTTGGTTGGTGCTGGGTGCACGAGACTCGGGTTTGTGTTTAGTACTTGTCTGGATCCTAAGGACTGGTTCATGGAGCATGTAACCTGGCTTTACCGTGCCAACCACATGCTGAGATGGGGCAGCTTGGCCAATTAATTAGGTGTATCCCCGGCGTAGTATGGGTGTGTTGGATGGTGCGGGGAATAGGTGTCAGCTGGACTACCATATGAACCGCAAGGCTCAAGAGGGGGCCACTGCAGCGGGGTTGGAGCCTCTTGTATGCTGTTAGGGGTGAAACCTCAGTGGGCCCACGCTCATCGGGAATCCCTTTGTAAAGGCTTCGTAGTGATCTCCTGGCTAAACACCTGGGAAGTGTGAATGTGGTTTGTGGCCACTGGCATAATGGGGTTTCTTTTAGTCCACCCGGCAACGGGGGATGAAATCACTACATGTGGGTACAGTGGTGCAAACTCTGCAGAGTCAAAACTGTCATGACAGCCGTGCTCACGGTCAAGAGCGGCTTGGACTTATTCATGATTAGAGGATTGATGGCTTTGGAAGTTGAGGATGTTAAGCGGGGAGCTTAACATTGGTATTGATGTTATGGTTAATTGATTATGATGATGGGTTGGGAGATTGGGACCATTTCACCTGTGTAGTAATGTAGGTGCTTAATAAGCTAAGGTGGTAGGTAATAATTGCGTAGTGCTCTAACCATGACTTCAACCTCTCCTTGCTATAGCCATGCTTGATATAATCTTTCCCCCACTTGCTGAGTACCCACGGTACTCAAACTTGCATATTTGTTGGTTTAAATTGCTGCTCAGGTCAAGGGGATGATGTGGTGTTCAATAAACCAAGACTTCGGACCCGAAGAAGGATTCTAGGTTCATGGAGTCCCCCGGGCAACGCCTGTGACGGAGCCCACAAGAATAATATTCCGCTGCTATTTTTGAACTTATTATCGTCCATCGAGACATGTGCTATGTAAGACTTATTCGACACCTGGCTTGTAATAAATGATGCTTCACTATTTGTCATCACATGTATGAGAAAATGATCCTGGCATACATGTGATATTCACTCGGTTGTTCTTCGGAGAAACCCGGTGTGACAGATGGCACCATATGAGGCTCTCTACAGTCGCAAATGCCGCACCCCATTGAACTGGTGCGAGTCTGGTGAAAGGGTCACGTTCGGGGTTGATTTGGTGACGACGCCGAAGAGCGCGTTCGGATTATTCAAGCCAACATGAAGGCCGCCCAATCCCGACAGAAAAGTAACGCTGATAAGAGGCGTAGGCCGCTGCACTTTGACATCGTGGAACCCGTGTACCTCTGTGTATCTCCGATGAAAGGCGTGCATCGATTCGGTGTGAAGGGGAAACTCGCTCCCCGATTTAATGGACCCTATGCTATCACCGAGAAGTGTGGACCAGTGGTGTCTAGAACTACTGGCGCCGCACGCTGGTGTTCACGACTTTTTCCATGTTTCACAACTACGGAAATGTCTGAAGTATACGGCTGCTTTTCCCACCGAAGACATTGGCGAGTTGCAACCGGATTTGACGTATGCTGAATATCCGGTGGCGATTATTGATGAGAAGGCTCGGACCATGCAAAACCGAGCGCTGTGGTTCTACAAGATTTTGTGGAGCAACCACACCGCTGAAGCGACGTGGGAGAGCGAGGAAATCCTTCGCTCCAACTACGCGGATTTCATGTCAGCTCATCACAGGTAATTTCTCTTACATCTTCGTCTCTGCTTTTATAATCTCGAGACGATATTCTTTTAAGGGGAGGGATGTAAAAGCCCAAGAATTCACTTGCTAGAGTGTTCATAAAATTCCCATACCACAGGTCATTTTGTGGGTAGCTCATGAACATTGGTGAAGAGCAAGTAAAACCTCATCAATAGGTGGATTAGAGGAGAAACCCATAACTTCAAAAAAATAGGAGCTCACACATATAAACATTAAAGGATGAGCTCACCATTTGGCCCAAAATACTTTTAGGAGTGCTCATGCCAAGTTTCATGCAAATGAAAACCCTTTTGAGCCACTTTTAGAAACATTTGTAAAAAAGGCTATTGTAAAATCCCCAAAAGTGGTAGCAAGAAAATTCAGCTCATGTACACTTAGGAAAAATGGGGGGGGGAATTAAAACTTTGAATTATAATGGTGTAAGTTCAAAGTGAGGGTTTAGACTTCCCAAAACATCCAAACATGGAGATATAAATTCATAACTTGGATCTTCATAGCCCAAATATTCACCCTTCCAAATTTCAGTTCATTTGGAGGAGTTTCAATATTTGTTTGGGATTAAAAGGAGAAGCCCTCTAATCTGAATTTCAAATTAAGTTTCAAATTACAATTACCTCAATTTAAAAATTTGGTTTCACAAATGTGTTCTCCACCTTTGAATGAGCAGCCATGACAAAAATTGGAAATTTTGGAGCTGGTTTGCTATATCTTTGAGGCAATATAAAGTGGAGAATTCAAACTCCTTTTTAAATTCAAATGATCAAACCCCATTCAAATTCTACACCAGAATTCAAACCATTTGAATTCAGCAATTCAAACTTAACTTTGGGATGAAGTAAAGCCTTTAATGTTAAGTTGCTGGATGTAAAAATATCAGAAAAGTTTGACTAAACAAAAGGGGGAGGTGGGGCCCAATTGTCAGCCACCCAAAACAAACCAACCGACTGTTTTTCCTCTCTCTCTGTTTCCCGGGCGATCACGGCGTGACAGCTCCCAGAAAAGCTCTCCCCCCGACATCCTCACCGAGCCACCGAGCTGGTTCTCACTGGTCGACGTCGGCGCGCGCGCGTGGGCTATAAGAGCGGCCGCCCGAGTACCCCAGCTCTACTTCTCCTCCTACTCAGCTCGGTTGCCGCGGCTGCTTTGTCCACACCGAGCACCACCGATAGCTTTCTCTCCCGATCGACCACCGCCTGCTGAGCTCGGCTGCTCGTCCATAGCAAAAAGTAGCGCCTGGACGTGCTCTAGCCCTTGCCAAAGTCCCTTCGAGGTTTGCCGGTCCGAACTGCTCGAGAAACGCAGATTGGCGCCAAAGCTTCAAGGTGCCCGGACCTCGCCGTTTCGGCTCACCGTCGACAGCAGCACCCGGCCACCCTCTCCCACGACTTCCTATACAAGAAAGGTGCATGGACATGTCCTGGTCGTGTAGCCGGAGGCCGTTTACGATTGCTAGAACCGGTGGCGAGAATTTCACCACTTCCACAAACTGTACACCGACGGGTAGTGCTCGGTCCAACCAAAAATTCGGGGTGCACGATCCTTTAGACCTCGAGTAAGCTTGCACAGAGCTTCCCTACTTCCTAGCGCCTCTCCTCGATGAAGAACCAAGCAAAAACATCAAGAACGAGGGAGCCCTAGCTGTTTTTTAGTCGCCGGTGCAAAAGCACCTCGGGTCGCCGTGGAGCCCTCGGTTGCCGGCTGTCTCACTGGCGGCCAGGACCCTTACGGGCTCCTACATTGTTCACTGATACTCTAGAGCCCGAGAACCGATCGTGTGAAGTAGGAATGAGGGTTCCCGACCTCGCCGGAGTTCAAAGTCTTGCTGACACCGGTGCGCGGTGGTTTCCTGTGAGCCACGGCCACCAGCGACCCTCCCAAAGTGTTCAGCACGGTCAAATATGGGGGAGCGGCGAGTTTAGGCCCGGGAGATAGCCGGGAGAGCCGTTCCCGCCACCCTCGCCGGAGCAACCGCCGCGGACTCCTCTGTTGGCGCGAGGTAGAAGAAGGTGGGGGCCTGCCCCACCTGTCAGGGGCACCGGGTAGGCGCTGGATCGGGGTGCGGCTCGGGATCGGCTGTGGCTGCGTGGGTTAACTCCATAGCCCCCAGTGTTGCCAAAATCTCACTGGTCCGATTTAAACCCGTGGGCCCAGCCCAATTATTTGAAGTTTCTATTAGAGAAATAATTCCAGGAATTAGCTTATCTTTACAAGCTCACAACTTTGTGTAGAAAACTCCAAAAAGAGTGAGACCAATTTTGTTGGATTCCTCATGAGAAGTAATTCACAGAGAAACCAATTTTAGGCTATGAAAATAGCCAGGAATTTCTGTAGAATTGTTTTTACTAAATCATTTAGGGATTTATTACAGGAGTAGTTCTTTATAAAATAGTCCCAAATTTGGTCAGAAAATCCTTTCCATAGTTACTGATCTCCAGTAAAAATTTGGGCTTCATTGGAGATCATTTGCTAGGCTAAACTGCCTTCCCACGTTCAGCCTTTATTTGGAAATTCAATTTAAACAGAAACTTTTCAGAACTCCTGTCCAACCTAAAGAATTCATATCTCTCTGATGGTAGCTCCAAAAATGGTGAAACAAATTTTGTTAGAACCATGGAGACTTACCCTAATCAGATCTTCCACCATTAGCTATGTCAAAGCTCCTGAAATGGGCTCAAAATTCAGAGAAGCATTGTACTTGTAGGAATTTTAAAGACTACATGGTGCAATGACATGTCTCCAAATTTTGCTCAGACCATCCTTAGAGGGTCTAGTATCTACTGTAAAAATCCCAAAGCCAACTAGGAATCCTAAATAGCAGTAGCTATGAATAGAAGTTCAATTCTTATAAATCCTTAATACTTACACATGTATTTTATTACATTTCATAATAGTGACCGAAGTTGAGGACGCACCGGAGCCGTTGGACGTCCTCCCACCTGAAGTTGACTTCCTATCTAACTCGCAACCAGGCAAGCCCAGGTTTGCACTTAAATACCTTTTATAAAATTCTTTATTTGTATCACTTATGTCTAGGGTGAAGGTATGCATTAGAGTTAGGGTGATTGAAACCCCACTTGCATAGCCTTTTAAATCCTATAAAGGGTTGGGTAGTTTACAAACTCGACGAGTAGAGAATGCCATGCTAATGTTTAGGATTTCGGTAGAAGTCGAGTGGTTGGAAGCTACTCGCGAGATAATACTTATCACACGGAATGAAAAGAGGTAGAAAATGGCTTGAGTTGTGAAAATGAGACCAAGCAAGGGGGATAGGATGCAGTGAGCAGAGGTCTCACGTGTGTAGCCCTGTTAGTGTCGATTGAGGACCGTCCGTGTGCGGCCCTGCTGGACAAGTATCGAACAGTACCGGATGCATACTGGCATATGGGAACCAGGAAACCGATGGAATTGGTTAACCTGGGTGTCGAGGCTTACCCAACCGTAAATAGGAGTGGGTTGAGGGTAGCAATGTGTAAATCTGCCGGTGGGCACAGTCACGCTCCACGTGGGGACCTCCTACCCGTTACGGATGGACCGGTTCAGCATTTGGGTTGCCTTTGAAAGGTTGTCGCATACAACAGAGTAGGAAGGGGTGTGGAATCACGCTTCTGAAAGTGGGTGTATGCAACGTGTTATCCGGGTGTGTCTTGATTGCAATCACCGTCCCTCGCGGTTATTTGAGTACCTGCTTGTTCACTGCGCTGTGACGTAGTAAGAAGTGAAATAAGCCAACTGAATATGTTGTATTGAACTATTAATGTCTTGAAACCTTGTATGCTGTAGTTATAGAGCAAATTAAGTTTATATTCCACTTTGGGCATCTCCACATCGGGGGAATGTGTTTCTTGTTTGATTGTGGACTTCCGCTGTGAGGGCTGCCTAAGGCACATGAATCTGCTGCTATAAAACTGAAAGTAAGGATCAACTTATAGGCGTGTCTTTATTGCAAAGTCCTTTCCTACCTTACACATCCTTGCACGTAGAGTTCCATGGCTAGGGTTGAAGGTTAAGACTTGCTGAGCCATTGTGCTCACGGTTGCAATATTTTGAGCTGTGTGCAGGTGAGAGTTATGAGGAAGGTTCCGAGGATGAGGCGATGCCCCCGTCGGGGTACAAGGCTGAGCTGGAGCCCTGCACGCCGCCGTGATGCTCCGGTTACTAGATGCTAGTGTGTAGCGTCCCCGGGCTGGACGGCTGCACGTTTATATAGTTAGGATGAGAGGCCATCTATGTATAATACTTCCGCTGTTAATTAGGTTTTGTAAAAGACTTCCGCTGTTTTATATTAAATAAAAGTTTGTATGTTGTTCTCTAATCTTTTCGTGTGTGCTGTTGGGTGCCACATCGCACGGCACCACCCTATGCGATCCTGGAGTGGGTGAACCACGTGGTGGTCCCCACAGCTATTTGAATGCAAATTCAAATTTCAGCCAGTTTTCAACACTTGGATTCAAAAGATGACCTCACATTCACACTCAGCACACTTTTCTGAGTTAGTCTACCAATTTTCATCCCCATTGGAGTTCATCTTGTCGGGAGCTAATTTGAGCAAATTGAAACCGAAATTGAAATTCAGCCCCACATGTGCTCAAATTTATCCAAAACCAATCCTAATTTGAATCATTCAAATTCAGAGGCAAAAACTGTGGTTTGATCAAATTACCAAGGACAAGGGGGTCACACTATTTAAGAGCAGTAGGAATTTAATTTTTGAGGACAATTTGGAGCTCTGGGCCCCCCTGTCAGCCACACAAAGCTCTAAACCGACTGAACCCCGAGTGTTCTCTATGTTCACGCACTCAGTGGGAGCGTGCGCCAAGACTTCGCGTCAAAGTCGACCGAGCAGCGCTCGCCAGCCCCTGTTTCGATGGGAAAACGTGGTACACAAGGTGTTGCGCCCTGCATGCTTCTGGGTTGGCTATATAAGGGGTCGAGTCGGCCGGCGAGCATCATTTTTGCGCACACCTAAGACCTACCACGCAGCCGCTCGAACATCGCCGCCGTGGAACGGCCAAAACCGAGGTTCTCTGCCCTCGACTTCTATAGCAAAGCTGAGCGCTAGCTTGTCCTCGAGATCACCGCGCAAACCGTTTCGAGGTTCGCGCGCAGAGAATTTCCCAGTTTAGGATTGGGAGCTCATTTCAGGACCCGATTAGGTTTAGAAGGAATTCAGGAGGAGCATCGTGTGGGAGGTCAAACAGAGTTTAGAAATCACATCTAGAGGTTCTTGCGCCCCTCCTCGATCAAAAGCCGGAAAGAAACCACCGCCGGAACCCTAGGTTCACCGGGAAACAGCTCGGCGGAAGAGGGGGTCGCTGGTGAGGTCTGGGTTGCCGGCTGTTTGGGTCCCGAACAAGGTCACGCTGAGCTTCCCGAGATTTCCCCGGACGTGGTGACGCGATTAGCGCGCGAAGGGGGTGGTCGGAAGTTTGGGAACACGTTGCCGATGTTGTACAGGGGCATAGCGCTCGTCGCCGGTGAGCTACGTCGGTTAGCCGGTGGCAGCATGGTGTCCAGCGTGTGCAGCGTCCAAAGTTACGTAGGGGCGGCGAGTTTCACCGTCGCCGGCGAGCTAGGTTGCCGGGAACACCGACCTCGCCAGAGCTACGGCGGCTCGGGGCGGCGGCGTCGTGAGGTAGACGAAGGGCGCGGGTCCCACATGTCAGTCCCTGCGCTAAGCGCACGCGGATAGTTTAATTTAAACACACGGGCCCTGCTGTCAGTCACTATTTAGGCGCGGGAGGAGATTTTCTTTAGGAAAATAATTCAGGAATCAGCCCAAACTTTAGAAATTCATACCTTTGTGTAGAAGTGTCCAAATTTAGTGAACCAAATTTTGTTGGATTCGGCTCTTGGAGTACTATCCAGCAAAACAAGTTTCAGCTCATGGAACTTATTATTTTCCAGAATTAATTCCCTAAAGTTTAAACTGTTGGGAATTTTATCTGGAGAATACCTTTATTGAAAATTCTGAAATTTGGCTGGGAGGTTCATTTAGTCCCCCTAATGGTGTGATTAAGTGAACTGCCATGAGAAAATGGAAAAATGTACAAAAACATTTTTTTGATTTTCTCAAATCTTGATTAGGGCATAACTTACTTTAGGATTCTTCAAATTACATGGAACCAACTCCATTAGAACCATCTCAAATTCTAGTTTCCAGAAAGTAATGGTTTGATCCATGAAAATCTCTGGAAATCCTTAGAAGCTCTAGTAGTGACTAATTAGCCTTTTACATGTACAGAGCTCAATTGAACTTTGTTTCAAATGAAACTTGGTCAAGTCTCTGATTAGCACCTTACCAAGCCACCATATAAATTTCACAGCCAAAGGGGATGTCTAGCTAGATTTATGGTCTCTACATACTAAATTTAACACATTGCATATAAATTGACATATCGGTTAATTATCTTACGTGTAGTCGCTGAAGGCGAGGAGACCCTGGAAGTGTTGGACTTCCTACTTCAGGACGAGACGCTAACATCTGAGCAGCAGCAACAAGGCAAGCCCTGGTTTGCATTTAAACAAGTTTACAAAGTTTTGCTTTATATACACATAGCTTGAGGTATGTTTGTGCATTAGGTGTAGGATGGATGAAACCCCAAGTGCATAACCAGATTATTCCTACAGGAGTGAGGGTAGCATTTAAATCCTTGAGTAGTAAGGCTGTGCTTAATGTTCATAGAACTTCGGTACAAGTCGAGTAGTTGGAATCTACTCGCAAGTATAGGCTTCGGGACACACGGGATTGGTTCGAGTGATGTGAGATCACTTCAGTAAGAAAATGAGACTAGGCTGGGGCTAGGGCGCAGCAAGAGGAAGTATTGTCGGTGCAGCCCTGTCCGTGTGGATTGAGGACCGATCCGTGTGCGGCCCCGCTGAACAAGTTTTGAACGTACCGAAGGCATATCGGATATATGGGCCCCGATAAACCGATGTAACCTATACCTCCGGGCGTCGAGGCATAACGCACCGATTTATAGGTGTAGATAGAGGGTATCAAGGTGGAAACCTGCTAATGGGCATAGAGATATGCTCCGTGTAGGGAACCTCCTGTCCTTTTGGGTGCGACCGGTTCGACGTTTGGGCTGTTTGTTGAAAGGTTGTCCCGTACGACACGGGGTGAGCGTGATGTGTGCAGCTCCGCGTGTGGGCGTACGTTACATGCTATTCGTGTATCCCTGCAGGTGTATATCGAGTCAATTCACCATCCCTCGCGGTATTGAGTACCGCTTGTTCACTGCGTCGTGACGTAGATAAAATATGGAGTATTGTTATTCAAATCTGCTGATATGCATAAATTGTATTGCTACATGTGTGCCACCAAATATTGCTTACTAAATTTCAGATTCATGAACTGTTAAATTGTGGCTAAAAGATGAATTAAGGATGAATTTGTAGGCGTTTCCTTTGCTGCAATGTGCCATCCCATGTTGGTTATGAACTGCATGTAGAGTTTCATGTATAGGTGAGTCGGTTAGGACTTGCTGAGCCATCGTGCTCACGGTTGCTGCTATTGAGTGATTGCAGGTGAGGAGTACCCCACGGACTCGGGGTACGAGTCCACAAGTGAGGGCTACCCTCCATCAGGGACCACGGCTGAGTGGGAGCCGTTCACGCCGCGCTAAAGATGAGTGCAGCTAGTGTGGGTTGTCCGTAGGGCTGGACAACCGACTTTTGCTAGTTATGTGGGCGTGAGCTGTAAAAATTTAGCTTCCGCTGTTGTAGACCCTGTAAGTAGTTGTAAACTGGAGGTTTTTACTACTTTGTACATATTCAGTTTCTTTTCAATGTAATACAGTGTGTGCCTTATGATGTGTGCTGTCGGGTGTCGCATCGTGCGGCACCACCCTCTGAGATCCTGGGCGTACGGATTTCGGTCCATCACAGCACAAGTCCAAGAATAAGAAGTCCTTCTCACACTTCTGTACTTGGAGGAGATAGGCTGCAAGCTGTGGGTCGTTGCAGCAGCACTCTCCCTTGACTTGCTTGATGATCAACCGAGAATCACCCTTGACAAACAACCGCTGGACGCCGAGGGAGAGCACGGTCTTTAACCCGATGATGAGAGCCTCATACTCTGCCATGTTGTTGGTTGCTTTGAAGTCAAGTCGCACCATGTATTGAAACTGCTCTCCGAACGGTGTAATGAGCAGAACCGCCGCTCCGGCACCTTGCTTCCGTGAGGAGCCATTGTAGAAGAGAGTCCAGTAGGGCCCAATGAAAACCGGAGCTCTCGGCTATGGTTCACCGATGTCGTGGCCCCCAGGCTGGCATGGTGGTAGAGTCCACTCTGCCACAAAGTCGGCTAACGTCTGACTTTTCACCCCATGGCACGGTAAGAAGTCCAGCTCGAACTCCACCAACTCCGCTGCCCATTTAGCTATATTTCTGGTAGCGTTGGGGCTATGGAGGACGGTTCTCAGCAGGTATGAGGTAACCACTTACATCTTGTGAGGTTGGAAGTAGTGGCGCAGATTCCTTGATGCAACGAGGACTGCATAGAGCAGCTTTTGCACCGCCAGATATCTTGTCTTGGAATCATGGAGGACCTCGCTGATGAAGTAGACCGGACACTGGATGGTTCGGACCCTTCCGGAGGGGACCCAATTATCTTCTTGTAGAGGTCCAGGACTCGGTGGCCCCCGGCCCGCGGGTCAGGTACTGCACTCTGGGAGCTCGGACCCAGATGCACACCGATTGTCAGGTCTAGATGGTTGAGACCCAACTAGGTCTTCTTGGGGACGTCCGGGACTCAAGGACCCCAGGCCCCCGGGTCCGTGACTGCATTCCGGGAGCTTGGACCCGGATAAGCATTGATCATCAGGCCCGCCTGTTTAGGACCTGATTAACTCCCTATCCCAAGGGTATCCTGTGGAGTCTGAGTCCTGGGGCTTTAGACCAACGGCAGCAGGAGCCTTAACTGGGACTTAAGGTCGATGGAGTTCTGGCCGCCCTGCAACCAGAACCACGCTCACGACCTCAGCTGTGGCAGCGATGTAGAGGAATAGAGGCTCGCCTTGTTCTGGGGCCACCATGACTGACAGCGTTGTGAGGAAATTCTTCAGCTCCTGGAACGACTCATCTGCCTTTTCGGTCCATACGAATGGACCAGATTTGCGCAGAAGCTTGAAGAACGGAAGAGCCCGCTCGGCCAGTCTAGAGATAAACCCACTGAGTGCAGCCAAGCATCCGGTAAGCTTCTGCACGTCCTTGATGCGGGCAGGGGGCCGCATCAGCTCTATGGCCTTAATCTTCTCTGGGTTAGCTTCAGTTCCTCAGTGTGAGACCAAGAAATTGAGCAGCTTCCCGGTAGATACCCCCAAAGACACATTTGTCTGGGTTCAACTTCGTGCGTGTCGAACGCAGTCTGTCGAAGACTAGGGCTAGGTTGTCGAGCAGATATGCTTGCGACATAACCTTTACTACGATGTCACCCACATATACCTCTACTATGTCCTGAATTAGGTTCCCAAATGTTTTGTGCATTGCACGCATGAATATTGGAAGAGCATTCTTAAGACTACAAGGCATGGACACATAGTAGTATAGACCATCTATTGTGATGAAGGCGGTATGCTCTTCATCTTCCCTAGACATTGGTATCTGGTGGAAACCTGAATATGAGTCTAGAAAAAACAGTAGATCACAGCCAGATGTAGAATTGACTATTTGGTCAATATGGGGGAGAGGGAACGGATCCTTTGGTCATGCCTTATTGAGGGTGGTGTAGTCGATGCACATGCGTAGCTTCCTGCCAGCCTTGGGGACGACAACAGGGTTGGCCAGCCATCGTGGATGGTGGACCTTTTCGAATGAACCCTGCGTCGAGCAGCTTCTTGATTTCTTCACGAATGCAGTCTTGCCGCTCAACGGATTGCTTCCGAGGCTTCTGTTGGACCAGACTAGCGTCGGGATGGATCTTCAGTTGGTGCTCAATCATCTCCCTGGAGATCCTGGGCATTTCCGACGGTTGCCATGCAAACACATCGACATTGGCCCAGAGGAAGGTGACGAGTGCGTCTTCCTATTCGCCGCTCAGGCCCCTGACGATTCGGGTGGTCTGGGGGTTATCAGGACTGACTTGGAGGACCTTGACCGGTACGTCCTCACCATAAGAGTGCTGCACATGGGGTGCAGATGTCATCCCTCGCTGACACATGCTCGGATGCGGCCGGCTAGCTTCATCGTGTCTGGAAGCGGCCTCCTGCGCTGCCGCCAGCGCTTGGAGTTTTTCAACCACCGAGACAGCTTCGGTGCGGTCACCGCGGATCTTGAGGACGCCACTCGGGGTTGGCATCTTCAGGACCATGTAGCTGTAGTGGGCTACCGGCATGAACCGGTACAGGGCTGGCCTGCCGGTTATGGCATTGAAGGGGAGGATGACC
Source organism: Neostapfia colusana (assembly GCA_030760725.1). Taxonomy (NCBI): domain Eukaryota; kingdom Viridiplantae; phylum Streptophyta; class Magnoliopsida; order Poales; family Poaceae; genus Neostapfia; species Neostapfia colusana. Next base: position 91,158,061 of record JASWHV010000007.1, on the reverse strand, counting down.
TCCACAACGTTGAAGACGACCCTTTCCGTACGTTAGTTCTCAGGTTTCCTAAATGTCACCGGGAGGGAGATACTACTACATGGGAAGATTGGGTCCTGGACTACCCCCGAGAATGGTCTCGAGGGGGTAAGCTGGGACATAGGGATCTGCAGCTTCTTGAAGGCTGCGAGGCAGATAACGCTGAGGGACGCCCCGCCATCGATCAGCACGTGGTAGAGCTTCACATTGGAAATGGTCGGGGTGATGAGGAGAGGAAGCTGCCCGGCGCCTGCCATGTTCTTGGGGCAGTCGTAGGTGTCGAAGCTGGTCGGCGTCTCCATCCACTTGCGATGGGGGACCGGCCCCGGTGCTGGAGCAGTCACTATAACTGCTCGATGGAGGGTCTTGATGGCTCGCCTAGACGAGACGTCAGAAGAACCCGCATACATCACGTAGATTGCACCGGTCGTTTGGCTGCTGGCATCGCCAGGCCCACCCGCTCTGGAGACAACGGCGAGTTGGTCAAGCAGGGTCGCCATGGGTGGTGGTGTTCACCATGGTCACGTGAAGAGCGCAGAAAGCTCCCCTACCTGGCGCGCCAAATGTCAGAGTGTGTGAGCTGCGACACTCCTCCCGGCCTGCTCGGAAGCAGCCTGCAAGGTCCTGTGATCGGAGGGGGCTTGGCGCCCTACGCGACCGGGGCTCAAAGGAGCGGATGAACACTGAGGTTTTACGTGGTTCGAGCCGCCGGAGCATAATACCCTACCGCCACGGGAGTGCTTGTTGTATTGCTTGCTTGCGCGTGCCTGTGATTTTGTTTTGCGGGATCTATAATGTGAACCCCCTGTCGGTTGGTCACCCTGGTCCTTGTATAGACCAAGGCCGGGGTAGTTACAATGAGTCTTGAGGCACGACAAGTGGCCCAAAGCTATGTAAACCCAATACATGATCTAGGGCTTCGTCCTCTCAGTAGAGTGGTCAACAGGGGAGTTATGTCCTGCAGCCTGGCGCGATGAGTGCCCCTGTCCATGTGTCAGGTGATGATGAAGACGCCGTCTTGTCGGCATGTATTCTCGTCCTGCTCGGGCGTCTTCGTGCCGTTGGGTGTCACTGCACCGCTGTCATGCCTCACCGTCCTGTCTCGTCACCGTAATGGCCAACGGGCAGAGGACAGAGGCATGTGTAGTGCGCCAAGCTTCAGGGGAAGGCTCGAGCCTTGAATGCGAAGCTTGACATTGCACTTCCTCCTTGACTTCGTTGACCCACGGCCCACGACGAATCGTGGGGCACGTGGCGGCTTCGGAGCTCTTATCGATCGGTTTGGAGACAGTGGACACGTGGCAGCTCCGGACCTCACCTCAACGGGGAGGATCAGACCGGAGCACAAGGCACGTGTCAGCTCCGGAGCCTTCTTCAGAAGGGAGGTGGCTCTGAGCCAAGAGACATGTGGTCGCTCCGGACCTCACCTCAGGAGGGAGGCTTGGACCGGATCCCAGGGCACGTGTCAGCTCCGGAGCCTTCCTCAGCAGGGAGATGGCTGTGAGACAATAGACACGTGGCAGCCCCGGAGCTCACCTAAGGGGGGAGGCTCGAACCGGAGCCCAGGGCACGTGTCAGCTCCGAAGACTTCCTCAGCAGGGAGGTGGCTATGTTCCAAGAGACACGTGGCTGCCCCGGACCTCACCTCAGCGGGGAGGCTCGGACCGGAGCCTAGGGCACGTGTCGGCTCTGGAACTCAAGCGCACGTGGCAGCCCAGGGCTGACCTCAGTGCCAAGGGCACGTGGCTATGCTAGGGCCCGCCTCAGCAGGAAGACGGTGCTAGGCCGTATTTTACCCTCTATGCGGGGGTACTCGGTCTGCAGGTTACCGACAACACACCTATCTGTTTTCCATCTCTAATGTAATAAGCGCAACCCTCAATCCTTCCTTGCGTAGTGTAGCCTTCAATAATTGAACCCTCTAGGTGAGCACGATTCCGCACGTAATGTGGCAACTTTCTAGGATCATAGACTAGTCCCACATACCAACACTAGTCTTTTCTGCGCACTTTGTCCCCACTCGTGCGCACTCGGGAAAACTTCCCGGTCGGTCAATCATCCCCAAATTTCTGCAGGCCAAGCATGCTTAATGTAAGGGCCTCAGTTTTTGACACACATTTGCAGTGTTCATCACCACACCACACACCTCATTTGAGGAAGAATGATGAACACAAATGAAGAGCAAGTAACAATTATCAACATGCTCATTAGAGAACAAACTTACACATTGCAAAAGTGGTATTTCCCACATGTGATATAGATGGGCTGGACATATGAGAACTCCTACACTTTGCTAAGGATGTCCATGCCAAGTTTCACCCAAATTCAAAACCTTTTTGAGGTCATTTTGGGTATAGATAGGAAGAGGGCAGTTTGAAACCATATTCAAATTCAAACTGTTTTTATCCCATGAATTTAAAAGTGGAAGGCATATTCTTACTCAGCACATTTTTGTGAGCTCACACACCAAGTTTCACTCCATTTGGAGTTGATCTTGACATGAGCTAAGGGGGAGAAATTCAAACTTTATTTGAATTTCAAACTGAACTTGTGCTGAAATTCATTCAAACCAAACCTCATTTGAACTTTGATCAATTCAAATGGCTCATGGGTGAATAATTTGAATTGCCAAGGGTAGTATGGGGTTCACTGTTTACAACAGTGATTAGGAGTAAATTTCAGAGGTTAAAACTGGAGGTGGGACCCACATGTCAGCCACTGCTCAGATCAAACCGACTGAGACTTTTTCACTCGGGTCGCCGAGCCGCAGCGGTGATCGCCACCGAGGCCAGCCGCCGCGCCACCAGCTGCTTGCCCACGCGCGGGCGTGAGGCGGTGCAGAGCCTTGTTAAGGCGCCTGCCCCCTCCTCGGCCGAGGCACCACCGTTCATCCCCGCAAGAAGTCAGCGCCGGCCGAAAACTTCCGCAGCTCGGACTTGATCAGAGAACGCCGATCGCAGCTCCCTCCTTCCACTCCAGAGCCCCAGCAAGGTACTAGAGACCTTCCTCCATCCTCCCCGTTGCTAGAATTCGGTTGAAACCGATTGATATCGGCTGTGCCGAAAGATCAAATTCGGGACTTGGAACCGCCGCACCTCGGGCTCTCGTGGACAGCCCAACCAGGGCGTTGTCACGCCCGAGCCAAGGCACCCTTGGACGCGCGGGTGACCGGTGCTGCTCATCCCCGAGCCACAGCTCGAGTGGTTGCTCACCGGCGGCGAATTTCCATTTTCCCCCTTTCTGTGTGCAGAACGACCTTCGGGTAAGATTCTGTTTATTCGTGCTCTAGAAAGGATTAGAGGGCCTCAGGCCGCTCTCACACGAGCTAGACACGGTAACGCACAAGTTGCCTTCACAACTCTGGGCCGGAGAACCTCTGTGCTCGGCGTAATTTGAGATCTACTAATGGTGGAACGAACGGGCGGCATCGGGCGCACGGTGAGGACCTATTTCGGGCCTTCCCCGAGCTGCCTCGAGCTCATGTCGACCTTCTCTAAGGTCCACTGATGCTCCCCGACCGGTTTCCCAAGTAGCTGAGGTGCTAGGGTAGTCAGCCGACATGGCCGAAGTCGTTCTGAGGTGGCGGCTCGTCGCCGACCATGCTCCGGCCGTTGTCATGAGCAGCTGACCCTCGGATCCTGTTCCCCGAGTAAAAGTATGCAGGGGCGGCCAGAATCGAGAAGTTTGGATCTGTACAGCAGCCGGCGGCGAGCTCTCCGGCGAGATCCCTCGGCGGCGAGGCGCGGGTGTCGCGAGGTTGAAGAAGGGGGTGGGCCCCAACTGTCAGCGGGAGATATTTTGAATCGGGATCCGGCTGCGGCCGGGATCGGGTGTGCTGGCGCGCAAAATCCTTGTGGGCCGCGATGTGCCATCGCCTAGGCGCGCGACGCGTGTCCCCTGGGCCCACGCGCGAGTTTAAACTTTTCCCCGATTTTCAGATTTCCTTCAAACTTCAAATCATCATAACTTTGGCTAGAAAGCTCCAAATTGAGTGAACCAAATTTTGCTGGATTCAGCTCTCTGAGTACTTTCCAGAAAATCAAGTTTCACTTCATGAAATTCCTTATTACTCCAGAATTAATTCCTCAAAATCTAAACTGTTAGGAATTTTAACTGGAGAATCCTTTTGAGGAAAATCCTGAAATTTTGCTGAGATGTTCACCAAAATATCCTTGAACTACCATAAAAATTTCAGATCCATTTGAGCTTATTTAATCCACCTAATGGTGTGATTAGTGAAACTGTTCCAGAGAAAATAGAAAATGTTCAGAAAGATTTTCAGAATTTTCTCTGAAATTGTTTAGCTCACAACTTTAGCTAGGAACCTTCAAATTAAGTGAGACCAACTCCATTAGAACCCTCTGAAAATCTAGTTTTCAGAAAGTCATAGTTTGTTTCCTGAGAATTCCTAGAACACCCTAAGAATTCTATGTAAGGTCAAGGACATAATTAATTGTGGGGGGCTCAAATGAGCTTTGCTGCAACTAAAACTTGACCAAGTCTCTGTTTAGGTTGTAACCAAGCCAGAGTAAAAGTTTCACAATCATTAGGTCTGTCTAGCAAGGGGTATAGATTTCACAACTTCAAGGTTAATACAAATGCATTTAAATTGATACATATATTGCTCTTATCATGTAGTCGCTATGGTCGAGGAGGAACCCGAAGTCCTAGACTTCGTTACTCCGGAGGAACAGCTAGCCTACGACCAAGAGCAGCAAGGCAAGCTCCGGTTTGCATTAACCTTTTTACAAATTTTTATTGTTTTGAGCACATACTTGTTTCCTTTATTCTGTGCATTAGAGTCTTGTTTGGAAGCCCCACTGCATAGCCAAGAGAACCATGGGTTGGGTTTAGGATTGCAAACCCCGTTAGCTACTGCATTGCTAGGATAGAGTAGGATTCGGTACAAGTCGAGTAGTTGGAACTACTCGCGAGAATAGGCTAGAGGAACATTGCTCGGGTAGAGATAGCACATGATACACGTGGCAAGAAAATGAGACCGAGCGGAGAGTAAGGGCAGCAGGACTTTGGGGCCTGTGTGCTGTAGCTCCCCTTGTGTCGATTGAGGACCGAGCCGTGTGCGGGCCTGTTGAACAAGCTAGAACAGTACCGAAGACCTACCGGCTATATGGGAACCGGGAAACTGATGTAACTCGGGTAGCTGGGTATTGAGGCATTGCCCGTCGTTCAGTGGGTAGGTTGAGAGCTCGAGGTGTAAATCGGCTGGCGGCACAGAGATGCGCGTGCAGGGACCTCTTGCTCGGGACGATGGGACCGGTTCAATATTTGGCTGACGAGTGAAAGGTAGTTGCGTACGGCGTCCGTGATGGTTGTTGTAGGCAACATCGAGTACGGGCGTACGTGACGGGTTGTTCGGGTAACCCTGCAGGTGTAAATCGATTATAATCACCGTCCCTTGCGGTCAGTGAGTACCACTTGTTCACTGTACCGTGACGTAGAAAGAACAGGCTAGTTACATGTTAAAATGTTGCTGATTGAAAGCTGGACATTGATTGTTAATGATATGCTGTAGCTTAGAGCTAACTAAAGTTCGTTTCAACTTTGGGCAAAGTACATGAGAGAAATGCGTTTCTTGTTTGATTGCGGCTCTCTCATGTGCCTTAGCATAAGGTTCTCCACAACCTGCTGCTAAAACTTGAAAGTAAGGTTCTACTAATTAGGCGAGTCCTTGCAAATAATTTCTACCTCATGTAACCCATTACCCTCATGTATAAGTTCCATGTTTAGGTGAGACGGGTCAGACTTGCTGAGCCTTCGTGCTCACTGCTTGTGTTTGAAGCTTTTGCAGGGTTTTATGAGGAAGGGACTCCCAAAGAGGAGACGGAACCCCAGGAGGGGAACCCAGTCGAGTGGGAGTCGTGCACGCCGCAGAGTAAGTGTGCGTGTGTGCTAGCAAGGACACGTTTGAGGGCTGAACGTGCACTTGATGCTTAGTCTACGCCCGCGAGTGTAGACTGAACTTATTTTGCTGTAAACATGTTCATAAACTTGTTTATGTAATAAAATTTCGCTTCCGCTTTGTACCTTTGACGTGTGTTATACGGTGCTGTGCAACGCAGCACCCCTCAGCATGATCCTGGCGCGACATGACCAATGGGGTCGTGTCACTTAACCCCAGAGTCCTTTGCAGGTCGGCTTCCGGAAAAGAAGGTATACCTTGATGGTATGAGTATTCTATCAATCCTATTAAGCCGGGAGCCCAGATATCACACAATCCACCCCCAATAAGAAGACCGACGTCCTTGTCGGTCAACTCCAAGACAGGAACGTCCCCTCTTAGCCACTTCCGTAAGTTCAGTACTGGCATACGCATACCGTACATCTAGTTAGAAGCATACATACCATACCGTGTCCCACACAGAGGACCCACGCGTCATGTGTACATACCCACGTCCCTGACCCGTACACTATCGTAACATTCTCACTGACCCGTACGCACCCGTGAAACTGCAAGGGTCGGCTCTGATACAACGCCTATGGGGAACCCCTTCCGAGATCCACACTCCAGGATACACATTGGGTGGTGCCGTGCGATGCAGCACCCAACAGCATACACGAAAAGAACCATAAAGTATAAAGTCTTTTGTTTCTCAAGATAGTGTCATTTACAAAATAATGTACCATGAAGGTACACGCAGCGGAATATACATACACACTTACTCTCGGTCCTAACTATGCAAAAGAGAAGACGTCCATCCCGCGGACGCTTCTTACTAGCTTCCACAAAGATGAGTGCAGTTGCAGGGTTTCCGGTGAGTCTCCGATGGCTCACCGAACAACCATCTTCATAGCAAATTTTATGACCTGCAAAACACCAATAATGCAACCGTGAGCACGATGGCTCAGCAAGACTTAACCGACACTCCTAAACCATGAAACTCTACATGTAGGGAGTAATAACATAGGAAGAGTATGATGCAATAAAGACACGTCTACATGTTAAATCTTTACTTTCAATTATATAGTAGCAGATTAATATGCCTTAGGCAGCCCTCACATTGGAAGTGCACAATCAAACAAGAAACACTTTCCTCCGATGTGGTAATGCCCAAAGTGGAATATAAACTTAGTGAGCTATACAACTATAGCACACATGGTTGGCAATACAATGAATTTAAGAACTTCACATCAGCAATGATTCTTCTCACTTTATGTGGAAATTATTACTATGTCACAACGCAGTGAACAAGTGGTACTCATATAACCGCGAGGGACAGTGATTTGAATCAGGCGACACCCGGAACACATGACACATACACCCGCCTCGAAAGACTCATACAAGAGCTCTTTCTTATGTTGTATGCAGCAACCTTTCACCCATCACTCACATGCCGAACCAGTTCCGCCAACACATCAGAAGGGCCACTACCCGGAACACGTCGAAGTTGCTCCGCTAGTGGATTTACACCTCTGACACCAACCCCCAAAGGACGGCCATATAAGTTTCGACATGAGAGTACCCGAGTTACATCGGTTTCCTGGACCCCATAGTTCCAGTATGCATCTGGTACTGTTCAAACTTGCTCAGCAGGGCGGCATACGCATCGGTCCTTAACCGACACAAACAGAGCTACGGCAACACGGGCCCAACGTCCTGCTGCTCCTACTCTCTGCTAGGTCTCATTTTCTTTTCCAGAACTTCCATTATCTAGAATCATACCCCGCTGAACCAACATCCTAAACTCGCGAGTAGCTTCCAACTACCCCACTTGTACCGGATCCTATACAACTTAAGCCTAGCCGAAGCTACATGTAGGTAACATTTTCTACCCTAATACATACTAGACCAACAAAAGTGATACAAAGTAAAATATAACTAAAAAGCTGTTAAATGCAAACCGGGGCTTGCCTTATGGTGCTGCAGGTTTATTACGACATCAAAGTCAGTATCTTTTCGATGGTTAAAGCTTCAACCTGCTGCTCCAAGTCGAGTTCTTCGTCGAACTCCTTTGTTGTATTTCCTACCGACATGAATATGCACAGTTTTATGTTGCGAGTACATGAATTATAAAACAAATATTTGTTATGACATACGAACGGTTTAGACCAACTAAGACTCGAGATTTGGGTTCTGGTTATGTGTTGGACAGAGAAAGAATCATTTTGGGCATTGGAAGTTTTTGGAACTAAAGTGCAAAGAACTATTTAATGGACATAAGGAAAGATTTGGAAAGAATTTAGCAGAAACTGAAGAAAATTATCTCAACATGCTCTGAAATTTTTACAGTGGTCAATAAATTATACAGAGGTATGGCTTGCAAAATTTCAGACAAAGCTGATGTAAGAGGTGGCCTAAAGAATTTCCTTAACTATTTGGCTTCTATGAATTCCTATGGAAATTATTGTATCTTGTCATGCTCCAAATTTGGTTTTTCAGAAACTTGGGAGTCTCATGAGACCATAGTACTTGGTTTAACCATTTTTGGAGCTTCCAACACAGAGATATCAATTTTCCAAACTTGGGTAAAAGTCTGAAAATGTCCCTGTTCATTTTCCCATTTTTCAGAGACAAAGAGGATTGACACTCCAATTGGCCAAGCAAATGAAGTCCAATGCCTCTGAAAATTTTACTGGAGTTCAAGGATTTTCGGAAGAATGTCCTGCCCAAATTGGGAATTTTTGAATTAACAGAACTCCTGTAGAATTTTCTACAAGATTTTCCTTAAATGAATCAATGAGCCAAATCCAGAGATTTTCATACAAATTGGGATGAACCACTGGATATTACTCTTTGAGAGGAATCCAAAAAAATTTATTTGACAATTTTTGGACATTCCTACAAAATGTTACGGCTCTCCAAAGTTTGAACTTAAATAGAAAAATCTGGAAATGTTTAAAACCTGCCTGTGGGCCCTACCTGTCATCCCTCTTCTTCTACCTCGTGCCAAACAGGGCAGTGGCGGCAGCCTCCGGCGAGGGTCGCCGGACCAGCCTTCCCGGCCACCTCCCGACTCCATAGTCGCCGCCGCCGCCCCCCCCCCATTATTTGCCCTGCTGAACACGTCTAAAGGGTCGCTGGCGGCCGAAACTCACCGGAAAACAGAGTGCAACGGTGACAGCGGGATTTAGGGTTCTGCCGAGCCCATGCACGGTGAATTATCCACCAAATGATCGGTTCTTGGGCTCTAAAGCACCAGGGGATCGTGTAGAAGATTGACATAGGGTTTAAACGAGCCGGGGAGCGCTCCAAACCTATCGGCACCGTGCGCCCGACGTGGTCCGGCGGTGCTCCCTCGACAAAACATGGATTTTATCCCTCTACACCCCATATCTCCGTCTAGAATCCATGAAGGAGGTGCGCTAAGTAGTTAAGATCCAGTGTGCGGAGTTTGAATCACAACCAACATGAATTGATGACGAATTTCACAAATTCTCACCTCGGGGTCGGTTTGTGCCTGCCGGAGAAATTCTCAAAATTCTCCCTCTGTGATCAATGGCTAGGGCTGAGCTTCAGATGTGAGGTACTCCGGACGTAGGCGCACCGATGAGTAAGCTCTCTTGGGCTTGATCTTCCTCGGTTTGGGCTGCCCACGGGAGCCGAGCTCAGTTTCTTCGGTGTTCAACACGGGAGCAGTGGCAACTTACCGTTTTTAGGTGCACGAGAGCTCGGGACAGTTGAAGAAAAGGGGCTAGCCAGCTAGAGCACACGTTGGCTAAGATTTTTCGTGTGGAGAGCTCAAGTAACGGCGCTATGGTGGCTGTGGTGATCGGAGGACGAACAGAGAGCGCACGGGCGGGCTGTGTTCTTCACGGGGCAAACCACCGAGGGAGCCAGTGGGAGAGAAGAGAAATTTGTTTGTGCCTCGGCATGGAGGATACGAGTGAAGCATTCGGACGGAAGGAGGAGCTGGCTTCGGCAACTCATATGGAGTGGATTGCTCGGCTAATGTCGCGCTCTCAGCCGAAGAAAATCAGAACAGAGTCGGTTGGAAACCTTGTGCCACTGATCACTGGGGTCCACAGTAGCTCACTCTCACTCCTCTCTGTACTTTGAGATTCCAAGAAGACTTTGGTCCAACATTTATCCAAAATTGGAATATAGGCCAAAAAGAAGGTGGGAACTCAAATCCGAACTTGTATTTTGAAATTGAGATTGTTTGGTTCAGTTTTCAAATTCAAATTTGAATTTGAACTCTCACTCATTTATTCCTCGGAATAAATACTATACGACCTCCAAAAATATGCAAATTTGGATCATGAGCTTATTGATACATGGGAAATGCATTAGTGAATTCATTCGGATGCATTTAGACAATCTGGATACGAATCCTTTTAAAAGATTCAAAATGGTGTTTAAATTTTCCCTCCATCCTCTACATATTGAGTATGTGCACATGAGTGTCATTTAGGGAGTAAAGTTCACTCCCCATGTTAGCATATGCTAATCAATAGGTGAAGAAATTTTATAGCTCCCTCACATGTCCATTGTTGTGTTCATCATTTCATGTGACACGAATATAGTCTTTTATCGCCTTAACTTTGTTTTTGTAAGTTGCAATCAAACTTTACAAAAGTTAGGGCTGTTACATTCCTCCCCCTTAAAAAAATATCGTCCTGAGATTATAAAAAGAAAGAGGAAGGGAGAAAAACTACTGGACCTATGGTACAAACAAGTTGGGAAAATTTAAATGGAGAAAATCCTCGCTTTCCCATGTGGCTTCATCAGCGGTGTGGTTGCTCCACAAGACTTTGTAAAATCGCAATGTCCGATTTCTTGTGGAGCGAATCTTCTCATCGATAATCTATATCGGATACTCAGAATAAGTTAGATCAGGTTGAAGATCCTCAATGTTCTCCATATGAACTGAGGTTGGGTACTTAAGGCATTTCCGCAGCTGAGAGACGTGGAAAACATTGTGAATATCCGACAGTGACGTCGGTAGCTCCAGACGATGGGCCACAGGTCCACATATTTCAGTGACAGCAAACGGCCCGATGAATCGCGGAGCTAGTTTTCCCTTCACTCCAAAACGATGAACCCCTTTCATCGGAGAGACACGAAGATCCACGTTGTCCCTGATGTCGTAGTGGAGAGGTCGACGTCTTTTGTCTGCATAGCTCTTCTGCCGAGATTGAGCAGCCTTTAAGTTGGCTTGAATCACTCGCACTCGTTCCTCGGCTTCATTCACAAGATCAATCCCGTAGACTACCCTCTCACCGGACTCACACCATTTCAGTGGTGTGCGACACTTCCAGCCATAAAGGGCTTCATACGGAGTCATCTTGAAGCTGGATTGATACCCGTTATTATATGAGAATTCTGCAAACGGTAGATGGTCATCTCAATTCTTCCCATGATTGATGACACATGCCCATAGCATATCCTCCGGAATATGATTTACTCTCTCAGTTTGACCATCAGTTTGCGGAGGATACGCTGAACTCCAAATTAGCTTGGTTCCCAAGGAAGCATGCAGTTGTTCCCAAAATCTGGATACGAATAACGCACCACGGTCAGAAACGATGGTGCAGGGAACCCCGTGTAAACACACGATTCTTGATATTTACACCTCCGCATACTTCTTTGCCACATATTTAGTATGGACTGGAATAAAATGAGCTGTCTTTTTCAAACGGTCGACGATTACCCAAATAGAATCATGCTTGTTGCTAGTCATGGGTAAACCGACGATGAAGTCCATACTTATGTCTTCCCACATCCATGCTGGAATCTTCAGCGGTTGAAGTGGTCCGGCTTTCCTCATATGGTCGGCTTTAACCCACCGACACGTATCACACTCGGATACGTACTTTGCAATCTCTCTTTTCATCCGCGTCCACCAGAACTTAGATTTCAAGTCCTGGTACATCTTATTGCTTCCCGGATGAATGGAAAATTTTGATAAATGAGCTTCCTCTAATATCTGCTTACGAAGCTTCATGTCCCGCAGTACGACTATACGGTTCTTGAACCATAACGTACTGTTGTCTTCTTTCCGGAAGCACTTTACCTCATGCCCTTATCTTTCTTTTGTGCCTCTACAATTTCATCATGAATTGTAGGAATGAGGGCAAGGTTAAACAATGACCCATAGGGAACCAAGCGCAGGCTCGGTTCTTCTTCTTCCATTGCAGCCATAGTCAGGTTATGAACATGTGATTTCCGACTAAGGGCGTCGGCAACCACATTCTCTTTTCCAGGATGGTAATGAATCTCCCGTTCATAATCCTTGATTAACTCTAACCATCTTCGGTGCCTCATATTCAATTCCTTTTGTGTGAAGATGTACTTGAAACTTTTGTGGTCGGTGTAGAGGTGGACTAAGCTTCCAAGTAAATAGTGCCTTCACATCTTTAGAGCAAGAACCACAGCAGCTAGCTCGAGGTCATGTGTCGGATAATTCTGCTCATGATTCCGAAGCTGCCAAGATCCATATGCGGCCACTCGCCCTTCTTGCATGAGCACGCAGCCAAGACCGATGCTGGATGCATCATAATACACGTCAAAAGCCTTAATTGTATCGGGCTGCGCCAACACTAGAGCTGTTGTGAGGTGCTTTACCAATGCTTTGAACGCCTCCTCACATGCTTCACTCCACACATATTTCTTGCCTTTCTTCAGAAGTTCCGTCATCGGTTTAGAAACTTTGTTGAAATTTGGAATGAATCTCCGGTAGTACCCCGCTAAACCGAGAAAGCTACGGACTTCATGGACTGATTTTGGTGTAGTCCAATTCAGCACTTGGATGATCTTGCTCGGATCAACTGCAATGCCCTCCGCAGAAATAATGTGCCCAAGAAATGGCACTTGGTTGATCCAGAACTCACACTTGCTGAATTTTTCATATAGTTTGTGATCCCGTAAGCGCTGGAGCACAATATGCAGATGTTTGGCGTGTTCTTCTTCTGACTTAGAATATACCAAGATATCATCGATGAAGACCACAGCGAACTTGTCCATCTCCGGCATGAGGACTGAATTCAACAAGTACATAAAATGAGCCAGAGCATTGGTGAGTCCGACGGACATGACGAGATACTAACATAACCCGTATCTCATCGAGAATGCCGTCTTTGGTATGTCTTCCGCACGGATTTTTATCTGGTGATATCCAGACCAAAGATCCATCTTCGAGAAAACCTTAGCACCCACTAGTTGATCGAAAAGCATATCGATATGTGGTAGTGGATACTTGTTCTTGATAGTTACGGCATTGAGCGGACGATAGTCCACACATAGCCTCAGAGTCTCATCCTTTTTGTTGATGAACAGCGTGGAGCATCCCCATGGTGATGAACAGGGTCGAATGAAGACTTTGCTTAGCAAGACATTCAGTTGCTCTTTCAGCTCCTTGGGTTTCTTCGGTGCCATTTTATATGGCCTCCGAGATATGGGTGTGGTTCCCGGTGTTAGTTCAATTTTGAACTTCACTTCACGTTCGGGCGGCATGCCCGGTAAATCGTCGGGAAACACGTCCGGATATTCCCGGACCACTGGAATGTCCTCAAGTTTCTTAGCTTCAACAGTGTGCACAGCAGTAACTTCAGGTGCAACATTTCCCAGATTCAACGTGGGTTGCCCATGATTCTTAGAATTCAGCTGCTCCGTTCGTGAACTAATATCAATGATAGCTTGGTGATGTGTCAACCAAACCATTCCAAAGATGATGTCAATCCGCAAGCCTTCCAGGATAACAAGAGTAGTAGGATATATCCGCCCATCCAAACAAACAGGCGCTCGAGCAACAATCCTGCCCGCTGTCCTACTACCTCCCGGTGAATTAATTTGATAAGATGCGGCCAAGGTGGTTGATGGTACGTGGTGCTTAACCACATAATCTTTTCTGATAAAATCATGTGTGGCACCCGAGTCGAATAACACAAACGTGGGCTGATCACATAGGCTGAAAATACCCGCAAACACGGGTTCTCCCACGGGAACATCTTCATCTGACATATAGTTTATGTTTCCCACTTTCAGTGTTGTTCTCCTTGGCTGACCATGGAATTTCTTTGCAGCTTGATATGACATGTGACTGCTCCTTTTCTGGGTCAAGTTTGTCAAACATTCCAACTAACAACAAGGAATTATGAAAGATAATGATGGAATATGTCATGGATCTTAGACAAGTATAAAAACCTTCAGGTCCGCAACAAGTCTCAAGTTACATGGGCAATGAGCAATGCTCTGTTCAGAATGACCATTTGGACTTAATACCAGAATTTGATTATGAAAATTACAGTTTCATGTCTCACTTTGAATATCAAAGTTATAGATAACTTCAATATCTCTCCAAAGAGTATTTATTTGCCTTCATATCAATTTTGGATCAGGAGTTATGATATTTCAAATTTGACAGAAATATGGAACAATTTTGACAGCACCTCCTCTGAAAGTGTCTGTTTTGTCCACAAGATTTCATAAAGTTATTCCCCAAATCTGTAGAAACATTGCACTACAAAATCGTAGCACATATCACAAACTTTTCAACGGTGTCTCACATGACTCTTAGAGATTTTTCTACAAGATGTTATGGTTGGAATACAGAAAATTCCAGAGAGCATTTTCGGTCTGCCCTGTTTTTGGACAGTTAACAATCATATGAGATTTTCATCCATTTGGAGGGAGATTATTGTAAGGGCCTAAGTTTTTGCACACATCCAAAGTGTTCATCACACCACACACACACCTCATTTGAGGAAAACTTATGAACACATTTGAAGAGCAAGTAACCACAATCAACATGGTCATTAGAGGACGAACTCACAAAATGCAAAAGTGGTATTTCCCACATGCATCATATAGGGGCTATGCATATGAAAAACTCCTACACCTTGCTAGGAATGCTCATGCCAAATTTCACACAAATTCAAAACTTTTTGAGGTATTTTTGGGTATAATTGGAAAGAGGTTAGTTTGAAATCAAATTAAAATTCAACCTCCTTTCATCCAATGAAATCAAAAGTGGGATTCATATTCACACTCAGCACATTTTTGTGAGCTCACACACCAATTTTCACTCCATTTGGAGTTGATCTTGACATGAGCCAATTTTAGCAAATTCAAATTCAGTTTGAATTTCAAACTGCATATGTGCTGAAAATATATTCAAACACTTCACAATTTGAATTCTATCAAGTTCAAATGGGCATTTGGTAGACAATTATAATTTCAGAGGGTATTAGTGGAAATACTGTTTAGAGCAGTTGGAAAATTGAGTTTGGAGGTTAAAATGTGAAGTGGGACCTCCTTGTCAGTCACTCAACCGAGGAGAACCGACTGAGGCGCTGTGCTCTGTTTCCCGGGCTGAAGCAGCTCGCGCCACCGCGTGCTGCAATCGGCGCCACCTCCTGCTCGGCGGTTCCAGCTCCCGACCGACGTCCTCAGCTTCTTATCTCCGAGCCACCGACGGCAGCAGCTGGTTTTCACACTGCCTCGATGTTTTTCTGCACTGAGAAACCGGAGAGATACGCCGCACACCCCAACTCACCACCTTACCGTCGACCAGCAAAAACCATCCCTCCCACCGTGAGCGGAGGCCACAAATGGCACCGCCGACCATTGTTCAACATGCTCCAACCCTGAGTTGCTCGTGATCAGCTCCCCTCGAGCTTTTCCGAGCCGATCTTCCACTTCCCGATTCACTCCGAAGCGCCTCCGACTTGACACCGTCGCCCGGGTAGCTCCAAACTTCTCTGGCACAGCTAAATGGTCTATGAGGATAGCATTGAAGTCTAGTAGCTCTCCCCGAGCTCCCTAGCTCCATCTTAGCGCCGGTTAGCCAGAATTTCATTTTTCCTGATGATCGTCATATAGAACACCGAGAACCAAAACCTAAAATTCATCTCGATCACTTGATGACTGGAGATCCTGGTCGAGCTGAAGCTAGAGTAGCACCTCAAGGGTTACCTCATACAAATCCTAGCGATGATGATCAACCTAGTGAGCAGAGCACCGTATTTTGGCCACCGCCGGTGAAAACGCCTCGGGTCGCCGGTGAAGTCTACGTTCCCGTTGATCTCCGGCCAAGAGGAGGGCAGGGTTAGCTTCCCCGTTCCCTAGTGGTGCTTTGCGACCCGTTGGTTGATCGTGTTCACCACCGAGATGAGCTAGCACCTTCGGACCGAGCTCAATTCCGCCACCACCATCGCCGACTACATTCTCGCCGATATCGAGGCGCGAGAAGTTGCCCGGCGTGTGCGCCATGCTCCAAGGGTCATGTAGGAAGAAACCGTGTCGAGAATTAGGCAGTAACGGCCGAGAACGAGCCGCGCCACCGTCGCTGTGCGTCGCGCGCTTGGGCGCCGGCGGGAGGTTGAAGAAGGCTTTGTGCATGGGACCCACGTGCAGTGTTTAAACATTTCCCGGATTTTCAGATTTAGTTCAACTTCAGACCCACATAACTTTGGCTAGGAAACTCAAAATCGAGTGAACCAAATTTTTTTTGGATTTAGCTCTCTGAGTACTTTCCAACAAAAATCAAGTTTCACTTTATGAAAATCCTTATTTCTCCATAATTAATTCTTCAAAATTTAAAATGTTTAGAATTTTACCTGGAGAACCCTTTGGAGGAAAATTCTGAAATTTGGCCAGGATGTTCACCATAATATTCTGGAGCTACCATAAAAATTTCGGTAACATTTGAGCTAATTTCATCCACCTAATGGTGTGATTAGTAAAACTGTTCCATAGAAAATGGAAAATGTCCAAAAACATTTTCAAATTTTCCCTGAAATTGTGTAGCTCATATATTTATCTAGGAACCTTCAAATTAAGTAAAACCAACTCCATTAGCACACTCCCAAAATCTAGTTTACAGAAAGTCATGGATTGCTCCATGAAAACCCCTAGAACACCCTAAGAGCTCCAATTAAGGCCAGGTACACAATTATTTGTGGAGAGCTCAAATGAGCTTTGCTGCAAATCAAACTTGGCCAAGTCTATGTTTAGGTTGTATGCAAACCACAGTAAAAATTTCAGAGTCATTGGGCCTGTATAGGAAGACTTATAGTCCTCACAAATTCAACTTCAATTCAAATGCATTCAAATTGATACATATATGTATTTATCTCATGTAGTCGCTAAGGTTGAGGAGGAGCCCGAAGTCTTAGACTTCATCGCTCTAGAGGATCAGCTAGCCTACGACCAACAGCAGCAAGGCAAGCTTCGGTTTGCATTAACCTTTTTATAAATTTTACTGTTCTAAGAACTTACTTTGAGAACCCACTTAAATTTTGCATTAGAGTCTTGTTTAAAAACCCAAATGTATAGCCAAGAAAACCCTAGGTTGGGCTTAGGTTTGTAAACCTATATTAGCTACTGCAATGCTAAGATATTGTAGGATTCGGTACAAGTCGAGTAGTTGGAACTGCTCGCGAGAATAGACTAGAGGCACACTACTCGGGTAAAGATAGCAAATGAAACACATGGCGAGAAAAATGAGACCGAGCGGAGAGTAAGGGCAGCAGGACATTGGGGCCTGGATGCCATAGCTCTGCTTGTGTTGATTGAGTACCGAGCCGTGTGCAGGCCTGTTGAACAAGCTAGAACAGTACCAAAGACCTACCAGATATATGGGAACCGGGAAATCGATATAACTCGGGTAGCTGGGTGCTGAGGCACAGCTGGTCGTTCAGAGGGTAGATTGAGAGCTTGAAGTGTAAATCGGCTGACGGCACTGCGGATGTACACACAGAGACCTCTTGCTCGGGATGATTGGACCGGCTCAACATTTGGCTGACGGGTGAAAGGTGGTTGCGTACGACGTCCGTGATGGTCACTGTAGGCAACATCGAGTACAGGCGTACGTGACGGGTTATTCGGGTAACCCTTCAGGTGTAAATCGATTACAATCGCTGTCCCTCACGGTAAGTGGGTACCACTTGTTCACTGTACCATGACATAGAAAGAAAAGGCCAGATACATGTTAAAAGTTTGCTGATTTGAAGGATAGACCTTGATTGTTAATGAAGTGCTATAGTTTAGAGCTAATTAAAGTTCTTTTCAACCTTGGGCAAAGTACATGAGAGAAATGCGTTTCTTGTTTAATTGCGGCTCTCTCATGTGCCTTAGTGTGAGGTTTTCCACAATTTGCTGCTAAAACTTGAAAGTAAGGTTCAAATAGTTAGGCGAGTCCTTTGCAACTTACTTTTCCGAAATACGCATGATCCAACATGTAGAAGTTTCATGGATAGGAAAGACGGGTCAGACTTTCTGAGCCATCGCGCTCACTGCTTGTGTTTGAAGCTTTTGCAGGGTGTTATGAGGAAGGGACTCCCGAGGAGGAGACGGAACCCCAAGAGGGAAACCCCGTCGAGTGGGAGTCGTGCACGCCGCTGTGTTAGTGTGCGTGTGTGCTAGCGGGGACACGTTCACAGGCTCAACGTGAACTCGGTGCGTACTCTACGCCTGTGAGTGTAGACTGAACATATTTTGTTGTAAAAATGTTCATAAATGCGTTTATGTAATAAAACTTTGCTTCCACTTTGTACCTTTTATGTGTATTATCTGGTGCTGTGCAACACAGCACCACTCAGCGTGATCCTGGCGCGATGAGGCCGTGAGGCCCCTGTCAGCGTGGTATCAGAGCTCGCTTTAGGTTTAACGCACTAAAAAGGTAATCTTTTTCAAAAACTCGGTGAGGAACCAGTTAGTAGCCCATATAAGGATGTTATTAGTGTATAGTAAGTGGTAGTACTAACCTATTTGCTTTTGTTGCAAAATCATGCATCTTGGGACGTCATATGTCTTGGGGGTGCATGTAAGCGCTGTCCACTAGCGGACAAGCTGAAGGGTGGAGCCTCAAGAATGGCATGTAATCCGGCCCGCTTTAATATACTCTACGACTCTTCATGTCGTTTGGGCTATTCGAGCAACGCCCTTCCCTGGCGTGCTACGGGCAAGTGTGGGAGACCCCGTCACGTGGTCAGTAACGTGAACACATAGATCAAGGCATGTTTGGCTTGAGAACAACCGTGCGAGTGATGACGGACGGTTGTATGAACTGTATTGGGACCGGGTTCGGTGTGCAGCTGGACCTGACGATTGATTGGTTTATCTGCAGGTAGTTTGACCATGAATAGGTAGACGTGTAGCATCCATGTGCGAAAGACGTTTAGTGCCACTGAACTAACGAAGCCGGCTAAGTCCGGTATAGGTTTTTCTTTGTGAGGAACGCAGTACCGACATGAACTGGTGACGCTTCGATGTCAGACTCCACTAAATGAGCAACCTCATTGAAAAACTTCAAGGTTTTAATCCAGAGCACTAAAACTTTGAGGTAACTCCTTCCCTTAATCAGGATGTTCAATGTTAACAAGTTTTCAACTTATAGG
Organism: Neostapfia colusana; assembly: GCA_030760725.1. NCBI lineage: Eukaryota > Viridiplantae > Streptophyta > Magnoliopsida > Poales > Poaceae > Neostapfia > Neostapfia colusana. Next base: position 91,138,747 of record JASWHV010000007.1, on the reverse strand, counting down.
ATACTAAGGACAGAGTCCCCCTGTTTTCAGCTGAAATAAGGCTGAAGTTAATCAGAGGTTAGAGATTGCGTTCTTTCAAGGTTGGGGTCATATGATACATTTCTGGAAAGCTTTGGAAGATCTTTACAACTTTTATATTGATGTCCAGAGGTGCTTCATCCCTTAACCAGTCGAAAAATGCAGTAGAGTTGAAACTGTCCAGGAAACAGGGCAGAGCAAATACTCTCTGTAACTCTCTGTAAATCGAGCATAACTTCCTGCAAAAAATCTAAAAATAGAAAATGAGATAGTTCTGAAACTTTCATGAGATGGGGTACAACTTTGTAACATAAAGTTTTGTCAAATTTGGTGTAGAATTAACTGGAATTCTTGGATCAAATCAGTACCTCAAGCAGGGAGGTGCTGTCCAATTTTCTCTAGAAATTCTGTCAACTTTGACATCTCATAACTTTTGAACCAAGACAGATCTGAGGTCAAGCAAATACTTTCTGGAAAGCTATTTAAGTTATATTTAATTTTGATGTTTAGCTCCAGAATTAGTTTTGCTTTACCATGGTCTAAATCAGGTTGAAATGGAAACTGGTCAGGGCTGTCAGTTTAGGCAGCAGACCAGCAATCAAAATGTTCTAAGTTTGAGTTGTGTTTCCTTGTTTTATGAGTTCAATGACATATTTTATGTTAGAACTCAATGAATTACTGTTGAAATGAATATTTGACCATTTTCAAATATGTTTCTACAGATACAGCGGATAGACAATTAGAGAACGAGTAGGTGGTATCCCACTGTTCTCACTGCAGCGGTTATACGGAAGTGTTGAAGCAAATGCTTCAATATTTCAGGTATATGGAGACGCCGCAGTATCTCACCAAGGAAGAAGGCGAGGAGGGGAACAAGACGTGGACCATCCATGTCGAAGTTCCTGCAGGACCTATGCCACCCGGTTTGTCACCATTCACCGTCACGGTGAGAGGTAGACAGCCGGAGGAAATGTGGCAAGTGGCAGCCCGCGACACCATGTTGCGTTTCCGCCAAATACACGTGAGAGCTATGCAGGGCACTCCATACGCGCTCATTCTGGTGGAGGGACGAGCTAATCACGTGTGGAGGGAAAGGTACGTGGATGCAACAGATCCGGGTTGCCCGAGGTAGAACGCCACGGAGGCGAACCTCAGCCCCCAGTTGAGAGCAGGAAAAGCCGTTATGGACAGCCAAGCTGTTCATACGGATTATCTTGCTGTGAATCTCAAGGAGAGCACCAGCCTTGGAGACCATTTCGAGAGTGCTCACAGCACACTTCGCAATGTTATCCTTCTGACGATAAAGCGACTGAACGAACAACATAATCAGTTGCATCGTCTGAAAATGGCAAAGAAGAAAAGCCGCGGCGACATCACGGCTTTGCAACAGCAAGTGCAGGTCTTGACCTAGCAAAATGAGGTCCTCACTCAAGAGCGTGATGACACTATTGAGGAGGGGATAGGCTGGGAAGAGGACTACAACCAGGCCATGAACGCGGTGCATGCGTTGCAGGACCTTGTACCTCCGGTAATGGGCCTGTCGATGGTAGGTGCCGTACCGTGGTTTTGGGTATCCCGGCAATGGGGGAACCTGAACCGGAAGAGGAGGTCATGGACCTGGAGCCACCAGCAGAGGTAGCGGAGGAGGACAACCCACAGGAGGTCAAGTTCTACTCCGAGTAGCGAGTTACCGTTGCCATGTAGGGCAGCGAGGGTGGTGTAAGAAAAACTTTTGTAATCGGTGACATGTCGTGTAGACAGTAATATATGTGTAGGTAGTGACGAAATGAGAACGACTTCTCGGAGACCCAAGAATAATGTATCTTGTATAAAGTTTATGCTTTATCAATATATGTGAATGTTGTGCAAGTTATTCATGTGTCACTTCAATACCTATTGTTTCATATAGAATTTTAAGTATGACATGTGCTGATCGCTGCTGTTTTGAATTTCAGAATGACTCGCACTCGTGTCAACCCAGACGTTGGGGGTTCTAGCCAGGGGGGAGAGGCCTCCCAACAGCCTCCCGTGGATTCCTCGGGACAGCAGCAGCAGCAACAGCAACATCCACCACTGCCACCGCCAACGGTTACATTGGCCGACATCGTTGCAGCATTGGCGGGTTCTCATCAGCAGCACACGGAGTTGCTGCAGACGCTTATTGCAAATACGTCTCGACCCGAGAGTCGTCAAGATCGCGAGGAGCGCCAACAAAGCTCCTACTCAGACTTTTTGGCTACTCATCCCCCGGTATTCTCAAGGGCAGATGAACCCCTCGATGCGGACAACTGGCTCCGCACGATGGAGATGAAGTTCGGGCTGCTCCAATTGAGTGAGCAGCGCAAGACTCAGTTCGCGGTCCAACAACTTCAAGGATCCACGAGCGCTTGGTGGGCGAACTACTGTGCCTCGCAACCCACCGGGCGAGTTATGACCAGGGCGGAGTTCTGGACGGCCTTCAGGGCCTATCACATACCACCGGGTCTTATGAAGAGGAAGACGCAGGAGTTCCTTCGCCTGCAGCAAGGAAGCCGGAACATGCTGGAATACTCCAGGGCATTCAATGATCTTGCACTCTACTCTTCTTATCACGCTGATACCGACGAGAAGCGGCAGGATCATTTTTACCAGGGGCTTAACCCACTCCTGAAGGACAAGCTGGCGATGTTCAATCGCGGCAGCCTCAATGATATTATTGATGCTGCGATTGTTCAGGAGGACTCCGGCAAGGTGTTAGCGGTGGCAGAGAAGAAGCGAAGCGTGCCACAAAGCAGCGGAGAAGGAGGTGGTCCTTCTCAAAAATACCGGATGGTGTATCGCTCACCATTGGTTCAACGCTGGCAGCCACCACAGAGGCCGATGACATTCCGCAGTCAGCCATATTCTCCGCCGGCATTCAGGCTGGTACTATCGGCACCACCTCCGTGGCAACAACAGCAGCAGCGGGCGATGCCGCGTGTGTTTGCACCTCAGCAGCGCATGCCGGGCTTTCGTCCCCCAAGCACGGGCCAGTCAGCAGCCACATGCTTCAAATGTTGTCGCCCAGGAAACTTCAACAACAACTGTCTTGAGAGGCAAAGCGGCGGAGTAGCACCACAGTTTCCGGGGAGGAATCAACCCCGGAACCCCACTAATGCGCGGCAGGCAAATCGTAAGCCCGGCACAGTCCACCAACTCGCCATAGAGGACGTGCCAGAGGGAGAGTCAATACTTGCGGGTATGTTCCAACTCCATCAGCATCCCGCCATAGTATTATTTGATTCAGGCACCATGCACAGTTTTATTAGCCAAGCTTTCATTGCTAAATACAGCTTGCAAATACTACCCACCGAAAGTCCATACTTGATTTGTTCACCGGATGGGAAAATTTCAGCAAGCATGATGGTTCCAAAAGCTCCATTATGCTTAGAGGGTAGAGTATACCCTATGTCTCTTATAGTTTTAGAGGTACAGAAGGTTGATGTCATACTAGGGATGTCGTGGTTAACCAGCCACGGCGCTGTTTTAGACACCGTCCTTTGAGTCATGCATTTGCACTGAGAAGTGCACGAGTCTCACTCTTTATTTCTGGACAGTACAGAAATAAAACTTTCAAGTGTATATCAATCAGCAACCATCAGATTGTAAGACATTCCAGTAGTCTGTGAGTTCCCTGACGTGTTCCCGGACGATTTACCAGGGATGCTGCCCGACCGAGAGGTGGAGTTCAAGATTGAACTTGCACCGGGAACTATGCCAATATCCCGAAGGCCGTACAAGATGGCGCCCAAGGAATTGGCTGAACTGAAGACGCAGTTAACGGACCTGCTGGAGAAGGGTTTTATTAGGCCGAGCTCCTCGCCATGGGGCTGTTCAGCATTATTTGTGAAGAAGAAAGACGAAACATTGCGGCTTTACATGGACTATCGTACACTCAACGCCGTAACCATCAAGAACAAGTACCCGTTGCCACGGATCGACATGTTGTTTGATCAGCTGGTCAAAGCAATGACCTTTTCCAAAATGGACTTAAGATCTGGGTACCATCAGATTAAGATACGGGCTGAGGATATTCCAAAGACGGCTTTCTCGACGAGGTATGGACTTTATGAGTACCTTGTCATGTCCTTTGGCCTCACCAACGCTCCAGCTCACTTCATGTACTTGATGAACTCGGTCTTCTTGCCGGAGCTTGACAAGTTTTTCGTGGTCTTCATTGATGACATATTGGTATATTCCAACTCGGAGGAAGAACAAACGAAGCATCTGCGTATAGTCTTGCAATGGCTGCGGGATCACCAACTATACGCGAAATTCAGCAAATGCGAATTCTGGATATTGCAAGTGCCTTTTCTTGGGCATATTATCTCAGCGGAGGGCATCGCTGTAGATCCGAGTAAGATCACACATGTGCTGAATTAGAAGTCACCGAGAACTGTTCATGAGGTACGGAGTTTCCTCGGACTCACGGGATATTATCGGAGGTTCATTCCGAACTACTCAAAGATTGCCAAGCCTATGACAGAGCTGCTGAAGAAGGCTACCAAATATGTTTGGAGTCCAGCATGTGAAGCAACATTCAAGGCATTAGTGAAGCACCTAACATCAGCACGGTTTTGGCGCAGCCAGACACAACAAAACCGTTCAATGTGTACTGCGATGCATCCGGCATTGGGCTTGGATGTGTGCTGATGCAAGACTGAAGAGTGGTCGCGTATGGATCACGGCAGCTCAGAAATCATGAGCAGAATTATCCAACTCATGGCTTAGAGCTCGCTGCCGTGGTACTCGCACTAAAACTGTGGAGGCACTACCTACTCGGTAACCTCGTGCATTTATATACCGACCACAAAGCCTCAAGTACATATTCATTCAGAAAGAGCTGAACATGAGGCAGCGAAGATAGTTAGATTTGATAAAGGATTACGAAATAGAGATCCATTATCACCCCGGCAAGGCAAACATAGTGGCAGATGCGCTGAGTCGCAAGTCACACGTCAACAATCTGACCATCACACAGTTGGAAGAGAGAGAACCACCATTGAATGTGATTCCACATGGAGCTCTCTACAACTTAGCTTTGATCCCCACCATCCGTGAAGAAATAGCGGCAGCTTAGAAACATGACAAGGGCATGTCGCATTTGCGGAGACATGTAGACAGTGGGGAGCTGAAATGTTTCTGGAAAGATGGAGACGGCGTCCTATGGTTCAAGGACCGGATTGTCGTACCCCGTAACCTGGAGTTATGGAAGAAAATCTTTGATGAGGCTCACTTGTCAAAGTTTTCTATTCACCCCGGCAGCAACAGAATGTATCAAGAACTCAGAAACAAGTTTTGGTGGACACGAATGAAGCGGGAGATCGCAAAGTACGTGTCCGAATGTGATACATGTCGAATGGTGAAGGCAGATCACATGAGAAAACTGGGAATTCTACAACCACTGGGCATTCCTGCCTGGAAGTGGGAAGATGTGATCGTGGACTTCATAGTCGGTTTACCCACCACATTTCAGAAGCATGATTCTGTGTGGGTGATCGTGGATCGGCTCACCAAAGTTTCCCATTTTATCCTGGTCAACACCAACTACAACGCCAAGAAGTATGCTGAATTGTACATCTCACGGATCCTATGCTTGTATGGCGTACCCCATACCATCATATCGGATCAGGGCACTTTATTTGTGTCCCGTTTTTGGGAGCACCTACATGCTGCATTGGGGACGAAGCTGATCCGTTGTTTAGCGTACCACCCGCAGACGGATGGGCAAACCGAGCGGGTAAATCAGATTCTAGAAGATATGCTACGAGCTTGTGCCATCAACCACGGTAAGAATTGGGATGATCACTTCTCATTAGCCGAGTTCTCGTACAACAATGAGTACCAATCCAGCATCAAGATGGCGCCATACGAGGCACTATACGGGAGAAAATGTCGCACACCGCTGAATTGGTGTGAGTCTGGCGAAAGGGTCACCTTCGGGATTGATCTTTTCAACAATGCGGAGGAAAAGGTTTGGCTGATTCAAGCGAACCTAAAAGCCGCCCAATCCTGAAAAAAACAGTATGCGGCCCGGAGAAGACGTCCATTACAATTCGAAGCCAGGGATCACGAGTACCTACGTGTGTCTCCAATGAAGGGCGTGAACAGATTCGGGGTGAGAGGGAAGTTGGCACCCCGATTCATCGGTCCATTCCAGATTACAGAAAGATGTGGATCAGTAGCATACCGGATGGAATTACCAGAAACACTTTCCTGTGTGCACGACGTCTTTCACATTTCTCAGCTGAGGAAGTGTCTTAAGATATCAACTACCATTCAGCTGGGGGACATTGAAGAACTGAAACCGGATCTTACTTATCGGGAGGAACTGGTTCAGATAATTGATGAAAAGGCCCGAACCACACGCAACCGTACGTTGTGGTTCTACAAAGTTCTATGGAGTAGTCACTCCGTAGATGAAGCGACATGGGAGAGCGAAGGATTTCTTCGCGCTAACTACCCCGACTTTTTCATGTCGCACATACGGTAATTTTTCCACCGTCCTCTCTCTCATTTTCACCTTATAGTCTCGGGACGAGACTCTTTTAATGGGGAAAGAATGTAAGGGCCTAAGTTTTTTGCACACATCCAAAGTGTTCATCACACCACACACACACCTCATTTGAGGAAAACTTATGAACACATTTGAAGAGCAAGTAACCACAATCAATATGGTCATTGGAGGATGAACTCACAAAATGCAAAAGTGGTATTTCCCACATGCATCATATAGGGGCTAAGCATATGAAAAACTCCTACACCTTGCTAGGAATGCTCATGCCAAATTTCACCCAAATTCAAAACCTTTTTGAGGTATTTTTGGGTATAATTGTTAGTTTGAACTCAAATCCAAATTCAAACTCCTTTCATCCCATGAATTCAAAAGTGGGGTCCGTATTCACATTCAGCACATTTTTGTGAGCTCGCACACTAATTTTCACTCCATTTGGAGTTGATCTTGACATGAGCCAATTTTAGCAAATTCAAATTCAGTTTGAATTTCAAACTGCATATGTGCTGAAAATATATTCAAACACTTCACAATTTGAATTCTATCAGGTTCAAATGAGCATCTGGTAGATAATTCAAATTTCAGAGGGTATTAGTGGAACTACTGTTTAGAGCAGTCGGAAAATTGAAGTTTGGAGGTTAAAATGTCAAGTGGGACCCCCATGTCAGTCATTCAACCGAGGAGAACCGACTTAGGCGTCGTGCTCTGTTTCCCGAGCTGAAGCAGCTCGCGCCATGGTGTGAAGCAATCGGTGCCACCTCCTGCTCGGCGGTTCCAGCTCCCGACCAACATCCTCAGCTTCTTATCTCCGAGCCACCGATGGCAGCAGCTTGTTTTCACAATACCTTGACGTTTTCCGCACTGAGAAACCGGAGAGATACGCCGCACACCCCAACTCACCACCCTGCTTTCGACCGGCAAAAACCATACCTCCTACCGCGAGCTGAGGCCACAAACGGCACCGCCGACCTTTGTTCGATGTGCTCCAACCATCAGCTGCTCGTGGTCAGCTCCCCTCGAGCTTTTCCGAGCCGATCTTCCACTTCCCGATTCACTCCAAAGCACCTCCGACATGACACCGTCACCCGGGTAGCTCCATGCTTTTCCGGTGCATCCAACTGGTCTCTGAGGTTAGCATCGAAGTCTAGTAGCTCTCCCCGAGCTCCCTAGCTCCATCTTAGTGCCGGTTACCCAGAATTTCGTTTTTCCCGATGATCGTTGTTTAGAACACCGAGAACCAAAACCCAAAATTCATCTCGATCACTTGATGACTGGAGATCCTGGTCGAGCTAAAGCTAGAGTAGCACCTCACGGTTACCTCAGCCAAATCCTAGTGATGATGATCAACCTAGTGAACAGAGCACCGTAGTTTGGCCACCGCCGGTGGAAACGGCTCGGGTCACCGGTGAAGTCTACGTTCCCGGCGATCTCTGGCAAAGAGGAGGGCAGGGTTAGCTTCCCCGTGCTCCAGTGTTGCTTTGCGACCTGTTGGTTAATCATTTTCGCCGCCGAGATGATCTAGCACCGTCGGAACCGAGCTCAATTCGGCCGCCACCGTCACCGACTATGTTCCCGGCGATGTCGAGGCGCGAGAAGTTGCCCGGCGTGTGCGCCGTGCTCCAAGGGTCATGTAGGAAGAATTCATGTTGAGAATTAGGCAGTAACGGCCGAGAATGAGCCGCGCCACCGTCGCTGTGCGTCGCGAGCTCGGGCGCCGGCTCTAGGTTGAGGAAAGCACTGTGCATGGGACCCACGTGCAGTGTTTTAAACATTTCCCCGATTTTCAGATTCAGTTCAACTTCAAACCCACATAACTTTGGCTAGAAAACTCCAAATCGAGTGAACCAAATTTTGTTGGATTCATCTCCCTGAGTACTATCCAAAAAATTAAGTTTCACTTTATGAAAATCCTTGTTTCTCCAGAATTAATTCTTCAAATTTTAAAATGTTTAGAATTTTAACTGGAGAACCCTTTCCAGGAAATTTCTGGAATTTGGCCAGGACGTTCAATAAAATATTCTGGAGCTACCATAAAAATTTCAGATCCATTTGAGTTGATTTGATCAACCTAATGGTGTGATTAGTAAAACTGTTCCAGAGAAAATGGAAAATGTCCAGAAACATTTTCAGATTTTCCCTGAAATTGTGTAGCTCATATTAAGTAAAACCAACTCCATTAGAACACTCTGAAAATCTAGTTTTCGGAAAGTCATGGCTTGCTCCTTGAAAACCCCTAGAACACCCTAAGAGCTCCAATTAAGAACAAGTACACAATTATTTGTGGAGAGCTCAAATGAGCTTTGCTGCAAATGAAATGTAACGACCCTGATACAACGCTGTGAGGGACAGGACCTCGTTGGGTGATGCCGTGTTATGAGGCACCCAACAGCACACGGGTCGAAGAAACACATCACATTACATAAATCATTTGCGGAAGCGTACAAAAGTGTTTTACAAATACTTATCTCAAAGTAAGCTACAGCGGAAGACTATAACTCTCACGACTCATCTCTAACTTAGCAACAAAGAAACAGTCCAGCCTGCGGACTGTTTCTTACTAGCAACACGAAGACAGTCTGCAGCGGTGAGGATGCTCTTGGAGTAAGAACTTGGAGGTTCCCGAGTCTCATCGGCATCCTTTCTCTTAAGCACGAAGTCAAATACCTGCAAAACCACTCGGATAGCATCCGTGAGCATAACGCTTAGCAAGACTTAACCGTCACCCTAAACATGAAACTCTATGTGAGGTTATGAATCTAAAATAGGATGGCATAAGCATAACTAAACTCGCCTAAAAGTGAATCCTTACTTTCAGGTATTAATTGCAGCATTTTAAGTAACCTTGGGCACACCACATCGGGAGTCCAAAATCAAACAAGAAATGCTTTCCCCTGATGTAAATTGCTCATGGCATAAAAGAATCGAGTTTGCACTAGCCTGTTCATCAAGATCCAATACAAAGCTAGTATGACCCTTCAATAAATGTGATTAGTTCCTTTCTCATGCAAGTTCTGACTACGTCACAACTGTGAGAACAAGTATGCTCGGTCCATTCCGCGAGCGACGGTGATTCGAATAATAAACACACGAACTACACGACACATACGCCCGTACTCGACGTTGCCTACAGCAACCATCACTGACGTCGTATGCGGCAGCCTTTCTGATGTGTACAAGGGTCCTGATCTTCCGAAAGGTTCTGATAACTCTCAATTTTGTGGAGACTTGACACAAATCGATCCGGCTTCCGAACAACACGTTCTGAACCTGCAATCGCAGCACCACATCTCCTCAGGTTATCAACTGATATTGCATGGTTGACCTCGCCAAGAAGGCTAATCCTTCCCTGCGAATCGAAGAACACAAGCAAGAACAAGAAATAATACAACCAAATTGCTGAAAGATATGAAGCACTCATGTTGGGGTCTCACAAACCGATGAACGGCGAAACTGTTCTTGACAGAATAATCTAAGCAAAACCCAGCAGTTTATGACGGCGGCTATGGGGTATAAAGGAGGTGGAGGACGACCAGGGGGGTGCTGGGGTCGTGACCTAACCCTAAGACACGTACATAATGAACTTGGACTCGATACAAGGCCCAATGGCCCAACTAGGTGATGCAACACCCTGACAGACTCTAAACTTTATATTGTTTCGAAGTTTCCCGTTGACTCCAGGGAATTTTGACATGGGGACAGTTCTTTCCGTGCATATGTAGAACGTCAAAAACGGAGTCCGTATGCCTCCTGTGCATCCATTTTAAGGTGGACTGCTCCTGGGCCCGAGTTGGACTCGAGTTTGAGTTGGGCTCGGTCTCTAACTTCTTGTTGGTGTATTTTCTGGTCCTCCACTCCTCCAAACCCCTCTCCATGTATCTCCATGTCCTCTCCATGGTTCCTAATCATAATTAATCCATTAGGTAGCAACATACTCCCAAAATTCACATATAAAGAATTGTTCAGGAATGAGCTCACCTCTAAATTCAATTGTCGTGCTCGAGCTCTAGTAATTGGACCTTGCATGTCTACCATGTGAGTGTTGTGTATATCTGCAGGAGTGATGTCCACATCACTTTCTCCCGTTTCACCCCCGTTTAATCGATCAAGTCGCCCCATACAGTAGCCACTCTCATGGTGCACCTACCGACGTGAGATGTCATGAGAATGTTCCCCACATACTGCACACGGGCCGTCCGCCTGAGGCGACCCGAAAAGGCCCAACGACAGCTTCCTGAGGTACATCGGTTTACTGGGTCCCATAATACCAGCATGAGTCCGGTACACAACTCAAACTTGTTGAACAGGGCCGCATACGGATCGGTCCTTGACCGACATGGACAGGTCTATAGCATCCAGTCCAATATGTCCTGCTGCCTCTACAACCTTCCGATCTCAACTTCAACTTGCTAATTCATTTATGAACCAATCCCGTATGCCCCTGTTGTTCCTGAACCTGCGAGTGGCATCTCACTACCGAACCTTACTTAAGCATGGCAGTTCTACATGGTGTAAAGACACCTACCCAATACTCCATGGGTTCATTTGGTTATGCAAGAGGAGTATCAAACACTAGACCTAATGCACAACTCATACCTTAACCGAAAGTGAATATAAAATAAAAACTTAACAGTTGTTAAATGCAAATCGGAGCTTGCCTGTTTTGCAGGGTAGTCGTATATAAGCAGTTAGTATCCTTGCTGATCCACCCTTGATTCTCCGGAGCTTGATCCACTTCAATGAATCACTTCTTTGAATCCCCGTTGTTGTGGTTCCTATTGAAATGCATATGTATATGTTTTATAGAATGTAATGAAAAGAAGTTATAGAAAGAAGTTCTTAGGAACAGAGGTTGTGTGGAAAAGCCAAGAATGGCTTGGTTTGCCTCTGTTGTGCAAAGAAACAGAAATGATTTACATTGATCTTACTATCTTAGCTATACACTAACTATTTTCCCTAATGAACATAATAGATGAGCTGAAAATATTTGAAAGCAACTGAAGAACAAGAACTTCAATGGCCTCAATACTTTTATAGCAGGTTCTACACTACCTAGGGATTTAGCTTGCCAAATTGCAGCTAATGTGGAGTTAAATTATGTTCTCCATAAGTCTCATAATGTCCATCATGTATTTCCACATATACATAAATATTGAGAATAAGAACAGGGAGTTCTAGAGCTCAACTTGATCTGATAATTTACATGTGAGTTCCTGGTCACATGAAAGTAATCTGGTCCAAAATTCAGCCCTTTTACTGGAGTAGTCCTCCCAGAACAATTCTTTAAGCAATTCTACTCAAAAGTATTAATTCTGGAGTACTGTGCATTTTCATGCCCAACTTTTGAACTACCATTTCAAGTATGCCTCAGAGAGCTTTCCAAAATTTTCCTATGATTTTTGGATCTATGGATTGCCCAGAATGGATTGTTGAAGTGTGGAAGCATTTTCTGAAAATGTTTCTGGACTCTTATGAACACAGCAGTTTGTTTTGGCAAATTACCACTCAAATGATCATTAAATGAGCTGAAAATTTGCTAGAGGGTCAATACTATGCTAAAGAATATTCTGGCAAAATTTGAGGATTTTTAGATAACCCTAACTCCCTCAATAATTCTTTTTCAGAAAATCTTCAAAGAATTTTCCAGAATACAATAATACAAATCTGAGTTTATATTTGGATAGAACTCTGAAAGATGAATCCAACCCAATTGGAATCACTCAATTTGAAGGTTTCTACAAGGAGCTATGATTTTCCAAAGTTTGAGCCAACACTGGAATTGTTTTCCAAATGAAAACTCGACTGGGCCCGCTCATTTAAATTCCAGCCAATCAGAACTCGGCCACACCGGGCCACGGGGTTTTTGCGCGCCAGCACACCGGATCCGAGCCACACCCGATCGCGGATTTAAATTCTGAGCTGCTGACAGACGGGGCCCACCCGTCGTCTTCCTACTACGGCCCCCTTCCCGCGCCCGCGTGTCCCCCCTCGCCGGAGCACGTCGGTGCTCGCCGGCCGGCCGTTCCCGGCTACTATCCAAACTAGGACTCACCGCCAGGGGGTTTAGGGCACCGAGGAACACGGCTGGGGGTTGTGCTCGGGCTGCCGGTGGCCGGAACTAGCTCGGCGGCGTGCGGCAGCCTCTGTTGAGGTTCGGCGCCGTCGCCCGAGGTTCCCAGCATGCTAACACCTGTGCTGACGAGGTCTACAGCACCAGTGCAGCTCTAGAAAGATCGGCACCACCTCAAAGTAGCTCGGTAGTGGCCGCAAATATGGTTTCACCGTGCGACCGAATGGGTCCGCGTCGCACACCCCTAGTAGAGCTCGAATTCTGTCGCTCTGAGGCGTTTTCATGCGATGAATACTAAAGGAGAAATGGTCGCCGTCTAATCCAGCATCTATGTGCAAGATTTGATAACCTATGGAGGATTGGATAGGGGGAATTTTAAGGAACTGTACCAGAAGCTCGGGTTGAGGCCGCTGGAAAAAATCTCGGAATTCTTCGTTGATGCTTCATGGTTTGCTCCAAGAATTGGAGAGAGCAGCACCGCAGCAGCGCGCTCCCGTAGCCGTGATCGCTCGGCCGTGAAAGTCCGTGTGGAACGCTGTCCACGAGCACCCGATCACCGTTCTTGAGCTCGGTTGCGGCGGGCAGCGCTGATCACGGAAAGGGAGGCTGAAACTCAGCGGTTTAGGCGTCGGGGGAGTGGAGTTTGAGCTCGGGGTGGTGTCTAGCCGCTCGGGAAGGAGGGGGTGCGATCGTTTCTCTGTTTTCCCGATCGACCGAGAGCACGGAGGGGAGAAAGTTGCTCTGTTCGGTGTCGCCCGCGAGCAGAAGAAGGCAAATGGCCCTTGCTTCGGTCTGAGGCGGTACGATCGCGTTGAGGCACGAGGGGCACCGCCTCGGGGAGCCAGCTCGTGGAGGCGGCAGCAGGAGGTGGCGTCGGTTCCTCTCGGTGGCACCCGCCGGTGAGAGCTGCTCGTGGGTGTTGAACACAGATACAAGGTCAAATGCTTCATATGCAAATCTCTCCCATTTTCAGTCTATGACCTGTGGGTCCCACCCCACATTTTTCTCCCAAATATCTTCTCAAGCTGATCCTCTCAATTTCCATAATTCTGATTTTAAAAGGTGGGCTAGAATTTGAATTCTCCAAATTCAGTTTGAATTTGCATGAAAAATTTGAATTTGGTTAGAATTTGCAAATTCTTCTCTTTAACTCCTTTTTGAGCCCACCCCACAAATGAAAAGTTTGTGATCAAACTTTTCCCTACAAATTCCAACTATATGGCTGCATGTTTATTCAATGTTTTGGCCACCACATGTGTGAACTTTGAATTTTAAATCTGATTTTCAAACTTACATGCAAGAGGTATTTAATTCCTTATTGGTTCAACACTTTTAAATAAAAATGTGAGCCTCATTTTGGATGCTCATCCATGTATTACTTTGCATGAAGAAAAGTTTTAGCAAGTCCCATTTTTCATTTCTTTGCCACACACATGAATTCAAACCTAGGTTTTATTCATAGACATTTTTGGGACTTTTACATTCCCCCCTTAAAAGAATCTCGTCCCGAGATTACAATCGAAGAACGAGACTGGAGAGGTAATTACAAACTGTACAAAGCTAAAAGTTCCGGATAGTTGGTGTGGAGGTAATCTTCACTTTCCCACCTCGCCTCTTCCGCGGTATGATTACTCCACAGCACTTTGAAAAATCTGATCGTCCGGTTCCGGGTTACCCGGGTCTTTTCATCCAAAATCTGAACCGGTCGCTCGGTGTAGGTCAGGTCCGGTTTTAATTCGTCGATTTCCTCGGTGCGAACAGCAGCGGTGAATTTGAGGCACTTCCGCAGCTGTGATACATGAAATACATCATGGACACCCGCTAGACTTGCCGGTAATTCCAGCCGGTAGGATACGGGTCCGCACTTCTCCGTGATAGCAAAAGGACCGATAAAACGGGGAGCGAGTTTCCCCTTTACACCGAACCGGTGAATTCCCTTCATCGGAGATACACAAAGATACACATGCTCTCCGACGTAAAAATGCAAAGGCCTGCGCCTTTGATCAGCGTAGCTCTTCTGTCGGGATTGTGCAGCCTTCAAGTTCTCTTGTATCAACCGAACTCGGTCTTCAGCTTCGTTCACAAGATCAACCCCAAACCGAACTGTTTCGCCGGACTCACACCAATTCAACGTTGTGCAACACTTCCGGCCGTAGAGAGCTTCATATGGTGCCATTTTAATACTCGCTTGATAGCCGTTGTTGTATGAAAACTCCGCCAACGGTAGGTGATCGTCCCAATTCCTACCGTGGTGGATGGCACACGCTCTCAACATGTCCTCAAGCACTTGATTCACCCTCTCAGTTTGTCCATCGGTTTGAGGGTGATATGCGGATCTTCTAATCAGCTAGGTGCCCAACAAGGCGTGCAGCTGCTCCCAAAACCGAGCAACGAACAGCGCACCTCGATCTGAAACGATGGTCTTCGGGACACCATGGGAGCATATAATTCTGGAGATGTATAACTCCGCATATTGCCTTGCTCGATAATGAGTGTTCACCGGTATGAAATGAGCTGACTTCGTCAACCAGTCAACGATCACCCATATCGAGTCATGCTTCCGGGATGTGAGCGGTAATCCGACGATGAAGTCCATACTCACATCCTCCCATTTTCATGCCGGTATATTCAAAGGTTGTAGCGGTCCGGCTTTCCGCATGTGATCAGCCTTGACCCGTCTACACATATGACACTCGGATACGTATTTGGCAATTTCCCTCTTCATCCTCGTCCACGAAAATTTCTGCTTCAAATCTTGGTACATCTTGTTACTTCCGGGATGAATGGAAAACTTAGACATGTGGGCTTCATCCAAGATCTTCTTCCGGAGTTTCATATTGCGCGGTACCACTATACGGTCATTAAACCATATCGTACCATTCTCATCCTTCCGGAAGCATTTTACTTCTCCATTGTCTAGTCTTCTCCGTATGTGATACATACCTTTGTCTCGTCTTTGAGCCTCAACAATCTCTTCACGGATTGTTGGAATGAGAGCGATATTGTAAAGCGCTCCATACGGAATGACACGGAGACTCGGTTCTTCAGCTTCCAACTCAGTAATCGCCAAGTTGTGAACGTGGGCTTTCCGACTAAGCGCGTTGGCAACCACCTTTGCTTTTCCCGGATAATAGTGGATCTCAATTTCATAATCTTTGATGAGCCCCAACCATCTCCGTTGTCTCATATTCAGCTCCTTCTGCGTGAAGATATACTTCAAGCTTTTATGGTCGGTGTAGAGGTGAACAAGATTACCAAGCAGGTAATGCCTCCACATTTTTAACGCCAACACCACTGCAGCAAGCTCAAGATCGTGAGTTGGATAATGCTACTCGTGGTTTCGCAGTTGACGAGACCCATAGGCGACTACACGCCCTTCTTGCATCAGAACGCAGCTGAGACCGATGCCGGATGCATCACAGTATACATCAAATGGCTACGTCGTGTCCGGCTGAGCAAGAACTGGAGCTGTTGTGAGATATTTCACCAAAGTTTTAAATGCGGCTTCACATGCTGCATTCCACATGTATTTCGTGCCCTTCTTCAGCAGCTCCGTCATTGGTTTAGCAATTTTTGAGAAGCTCGGAATGAACCTCCGATAATACCCTGCTAAACCTAGGAAACTTCGGACCTCGTGGACTGATTTGGGAGATGCCCACTTCAGCACTTGTTCAATTTTGCTGGGGTCCATGGCAATACCTTCTTCTGAGATAATATGGCCTAGGAAAGGCACTTGATCAATCCAAAATTCGCACTTGCTAAACTTGGCATATAATTTGTGCTCCCGTAACCGTTGTAGCA
Organism: Neostapfia colusana; assembly: GCA_030760725.1. Lineage (NCBI taxonomy): Eukaryota > Viridiplantae > Streptophyta > Magnoliopsida > Poales > Poaceae > Neostapfia > Neostapfia colusana. Next base: position 91,122,329 of record JASWHV010000007.1, on the reverse strand, counting down.
CAATACACAGATGTTCAGTGTGCTCTTCTTTTGATTTGGAGTAAACCAATATGTCGTCAATGAATACCACAATGAACTTGTCTAACTCCGGCATGAATACAGAATTCATCAAGTACATGAAGTGTGCCAGAGCGTTGGTTAACCCAAATGACATGACGAGGTACTCATAGAGTCTGTATCTCATCGAGAAAGCTGTCTTCGGTATGTCCTCCGGTCGGATTTTGATTTGATGATATCCCGACCGAAGATCCATCTTCGAAAATACCTTAGCACCCACAAGTTGATCGAACAAGATGTCAATGTGGGGCAAAGGATACTTGTTCTTTATCGTGACAGCATTAAGAGGACGGTAATCAACACATAGCCATAGTGTTTCGTCCTTCTTCTTAACGAACAGCGCTGAGCAACCCCAAGGTGAAGAACTTGGTCGTTTGAAACCCTTGCTCATGAGTTCATTTAGTTGCTTCTTCAACTATGCTAGCTCGTTAGGTGCCATCTTGTAAGGCCTTCGTGAGATAGGTGTCGTTCCCGGCGCCAGTTCAATCTTGAACTCGATGTCCCGTTCGGGCGGCATGCCCGGTAAGTCATCGGGAAATACATCGGGATAATCACGTACCACCGGAATATGTTCAAGTTTAAGCGCTTCCGCGTTGTAGGCATCTACCATATCTGGGTCTTCGCTGTCTAAAAACAGCGTGTGCTGTCCGTGAATAGGCGAGTCAATCTGGACAGTCCTGTTACCGATATTGAGAACGGTACCGTGACGATTTAACCAAGACATCCCCAATATAATGTCTATCTTCTGCCTATCCAACATAATCAGCGATGTTGGGTATATTTTTCCGCCCAAACACAAAGCTGCTCGGGACACAATCTGATTGGCAGAGATATTTCCTCCCGTGAACGTATAAGAAAACTCGTTGTGGGAGTATTGGTGGATAATTGGTGCTGATCCACGCATGGCTTGCTGATAAAATTTTGGGTTGCACCGGAATCAAAAAGTACCAACACGGGCACGTCTTTAAGAATAAACATGCCCGCTAACACCGGTGCTCCCTCCGGGACATCCTCAATAGCAAGATGTTGCACACTCCCGGATTGCAATGCTGTTATGTTGACTTAAGCAGGTGGCGGCATACCACCTGATGATGATGGATGTCTGGTGTTCACCAACTTCTCCCGGCATTCCTTCCTAAAATGCCCAAAATGGTGGCAATAAGAACACAGAGGTTTCCCCGGTTCTTCATTGACTTGTGGTTAGAGGTTGATGTTCAGAGGGGAATTTAAAAATTTTTGGACGTGTTGCATGTTTTGCAAAAATTCAAATTCAAACTGGAATTCAAATTTGACTCAAAACAGAAAAGAAATGGAAAAAGAAAAAGAGAAAACGGGAAAAACCGGCAGTGGGCCGAAACCCGCCAGCCGGCCCAATTTCCCCCGCGCCAGCCCGCAGCCGCGCGCCCGCGCTATCCCTCACAGACAGGTGGGACCCACCTGTCATCCCTAACCCCGCGACCCCGGACTCTCCCGCGCGCGCGCGATCTTAACCGATCGGAATACCGCGTCCCTCAGCCCGAATTCCGGTCCCAGAAGAATCAAACTCGATCACAACTGACCCACCGCCCTTCCCCGGCTATAAAAACCCCAGCCCCGATCGGTTTTTCCCACACGATCGCCGATTTTTACTCCGGTGAGCACCGAGACTTCGCCGGTGAATTCTGGCCGATCTAAGCTCGGAAACTCTGATCTAACTCGCTGGTCTTGATCCACCGCCTCCGGGGAGCTTTGCAGGTGCAGAAAACTCGGAGAATTACGGTGTAAACACAGCGCCGACGAGCTTCGCCGTGGTTTTGCCTCGGACCTCGCCGCCGATCACTTTCCAGGACCCCCGAGCTCGAGAAAACCCCCGAGGTGAGATCCCCGACCTCCCCTCTACCGATCTATGCCATAAGATCACAGTTCTAGGCAGAATTCTCGAGGATCCGAAACTTTCCGGCGATATCGCCGCTTCCCGCCGCCGTGCGCCGCCGGCAGCGCCGCCCGCGCTCGATCGGAGCGACGTGGCCGCTTGTGCGCCGTTTATTTTAAATCGCACGGTAGACTTTAAAACCCCGCGTACCGGTTCGATGTTATAATCTCAGCCGTCGGTTTAAAATCGGACGGTCCACGTCAGCCCCGCGTTATAAAGACTGGAATTCTTACGTGCTACCCCCTGGGGTTCTCTGGAAATAAGAGCTAGCCCCGGAAACTTCTGATCTAGCCCCTGGAACTCCAGAAAATCATGTAAATTCATTTAAAAATCAGTTTTAGCCCCTGGACTTAATAAAAATTAGGAAAAACACCTCTGATAAGTGTAGCTAGACCCCTGGAAATTATGAAAATAATATTATAGACCCTGTAATGGGGAGAGTTCATTATTTTAGCCCTGTTTAGTATTTAATTTAGGAAATTGAATATGTAACTAGTGTTTAAAAATTAAAAAGTGGGACAAACATAATGGTCAAAATTAATTAAAAACTTTCTCAGTACTTAGAAAACCTTGGAGTGAGATAAAACTATATTTTGGGCTGAAATGAATCTGTTTCATTTGTTATTCACATTTAATAGTATAGGGACACATTTTTAAGTAAAGAATAGCTATAGAAAAATAGGGAAAATAATTATGAAATAGTTTACATCAGAGGCAAAGGTCAAAATATGTTATTAAATTATTTAGGACCAGAACCTATTATGTTTAGATGATGTGTATTACTAATTTCATAATAAAATACACAATTATGCATAGGAATATAAATCTGAAAATATAGCAACTAGTAAATGATAAATGGAGTTTTTAAAATCCAAAGAGTTCAGTTTAGGGTTGGTAGAAATTATGAAGGCATATATGGGGAAGAAAAATACTTTTCATACACACTTGGTAGTGAAAAGGTGTAGTAGTTGAATATAAGAAATTTATTGGAAACTCATATATATAGTTTGTAAGTATAAATGTGGACACAAAAGTAGGAATCATATACACATGGTTAAAAGTGCATACAAGCCACAACTCAACACACATAAAGTAACCACAACACATATAATGGTAAAGAACTTTCATAAATGTGAATGTGTGGTTTGTATGAAGTAGAAGTGTGAACTATGTCTTATGATTGTTGTTTTTCTTTTGTTATGTGTGATGGTATGATGTAGAACCTGCTCAAGAGCAAGTTATTCCTTTCCAAGACCAGGACTACCCATTTCAAGAGCAGCAAGAGAAGGAGGCAAGTGTCCTTGACCACTTTGATCCTATGCTAGGATGTGTAGATAGAATTATTTGCATTGTCAAATGAAATATGAAACCCATGCTAGGAAAGTTTCCCTAGAATTGCATTACCTTGTTTCCTTGTATCTTGGGTTGGGATTTATTTTACCATGTCATTTATTTCCATGCATATGCTTAGCCATGCTTAGAATGGGAAATTTGGGACATGAGATCATCAGTTTATATTACCATACTCTTGAATGAGACATTGTGAGTTATGTAGAGGTAGGGATCAAGGCAAGTTGGATGTTTTGGTTGAGTGCTGAGTGCACGAGACTTGGGTTTGTGTTTAGTACTTGCCTGGATCCTAAGAACCGGTTCATGGAGCATGTAACCCGGCTTTACAGTGCCAACCACATGCTGAGATGGGGCAGCTTGGCCAATTAATTAGGTGTATCCCCGGCGTAGTATGGGTGTGTTGGATGGTGCGGGGAGTAGGTGTCAGCTGGACTACCATATGAACCGCAAGGCTCAAGAGGGGGCCACTGCAGCGGGGTTGGAGCCTCTTGTATGCTGTTAGGGGTGAAACCTCAGTGGGCCCACGCTCGTCGGGAATCCCTTTGTAAAGGCTTCGTAGTGATCTCCTGGCTGCACACCTGGGAAGTGTGAATGTGGATCGTAGCCACTGGCATAATGGAGGTTCTTTTAGTCCACCCGGCAACGGGGGATGAAATCACTACATGTGGGTACAGTGGTACAAACTCTGCAGAGTCAAAACTGTCTTGACCGCCGTGCTCACGGTCAAGAGCGGCCTGGACTTATTCATGATTAGAGAATTGATGGTTTTGGAAGTTAAGCGGGGAGCTTAACATTGGAAATGATGTTATGGTTATTGGATTATGATGATGGGATGGGAGATTGGGACCATTTCATCTGTGTAGTAATGTAAGTGCTCAATAAGCTAAGGTGATAGGTATTAATTGCGTAGTGCTTTAACCATGAGTTCAACCTCTCCTTGTTCTAGCCATGCATGATATAATTTTCCCACACTTGCTGAGTACCGTTGGTACTCAACCTTGCATATTTGTTGGTTTATATTGCTGCTCCGGTCAATATAATGAGGTGGTGTATAATGACCAAGATTTTGGACCCGAGGAAGGTTTTTAGGTTCATGAAGACCCCCGGGCAACGCCTGTGATGGAGCCCTAAAGAATAATATTCCGCTGCTAGTTTATTTACTTGTGATGAACTTATTATTGTCCATCGAGACATTTACTATGTAAGACTTACTTATATTCGACACCTGGCTTGTAATAAATGATGCTTCACTATTTGTCATCACATGTATGAGAAAATGATCCTAGCATACATGTGATATTCACTTGGTTGTTCTTCGGAAAAACCGGGTGTGACAGAGGTGGTATCAGAGCCAAGGTTGCCCGTAGGAACGTGGACCTAGGTAGAAATGGACGTATTTAAGGGCCCTATTTTCTTAAAAACTATTTTCCAAGGTGTGGGTGGAAAAGTGTTATTAAAGGAGTCATTTTCTTCATCTTACCCCAACTTTCATTCAAAATAGGATTTTTGTTTGAGAATTTATCTAACCTGATTTTAAATTCTTTTGTTTTAGATGGTTCGCATGATTCGCACCGCTCGTAAGTCCACCGGAGGGAGAGTTCCCGTAGTTGCCCTTGCCGAAAGAGAGGAGAGTCGTCCAGTGACGTACCTTTCCTACGGATTGGCAGTAGGAGATTTGTTACGCCGTCTTCGACGTATGCTCGAAGCCGCCGGCAATACGGGCAAGCTAATCATCCACTATAACTCCACCAGGACCATCCGTGAGAAGAGGGAAGAATGGAGTTCGGATATGAGGATTATACACGAGAATCAGCTGCTTAAGATTCACCACTCTCCAGCTTGTCGAGCAACACAAGTTGACGCGGAGAAAGATGTCACCTGGGAGGCCATCACCTGCCAGAGTCACATCTATCGTCGCCACTTGGACAAAACTGAGTACATGTCTGTCCTCCAACGTGAGAGTGGTACCACGGAGTACAAGTACCCACCGGTGCAGCAAGGGACTTCCCATGAGCACATGGACTTGTGCTTGGAGGATGCGGCTATGCTCAGCACTCGACTGCAGGAGTGTCAACAAGAGCTTCAGGATGTCCGAGACACCCTGAAGGAAACGGAGGCGTTGCTGCGAGCTTGCTTAAAGGCGAGAGAAAGAGGAGATGGGAATGAACTGTGTGTCACCGTGAATGATACATGGACTCCTGACTCCCCGGATCGCCGAGCAATCAGGCGTCGTCGCACTTCTCCACCAGCAGCCTCCCCACCCAAAGCAGAGTCAGAAGGTAGCCGAAATGAGGAGGAAGATCCCGAGGAGCCAGCTCAAGATGACGAGTAGTGTAGAGTCTTTCCCCTAGCTAGCAAGAGGTCGAGTAGTCGAGTCGTTACGTAGTTAATGGTGTGACAATGCTTGGTGTGTGACGTGAGTTGTGGAAGCCATGAGCAATTGTCCACAGCCTCGTCTTCAGATTGCTTTGCTTTGGTGTGTAAACCCATAGGAAATAATAGTGCATTTATTTGGTGTGAGATATAAACCCTCGTAAAATTTTAACAAAGCCTTAACACCTCAAAGTACCAAAAAATGAAAGTAGTGAGATGATACTAAATGGTATCAAATTAACATTTGTTGATTCTGCCAGATGGCCGGAAGAGGAAAAGGACGTGCTGCCAACCCCGCCAACAACAATGATGAGGCATGCAACCCTCATCTTTCTGGAGGCCAGGACCGGGGTGGTCGCCGTGAAGAAGTTGATCCTCTCCACCAAATGCTGGAGAATCAAAACCAGCTCATCCAGAACTTGACTCAAGTGGTGGCCAACTTGCATCAAGTTCCACCTACACAAGCTGCACCACGCCAACCAAGGTTGAGTGAGTTTCTAGGAACTCAACCTCCAAAGTTTGCAAGTGCTGCTGAACCTCTGGAGGCACATGATTGGCTGAAGACCATTGAAAGTAAGATGAGGATTATACAATGCCAAGGGTATGAGAGGGTGCTGTTTGCCTCTCATCAATTGCATGAACCTGCTGCTGATTGGTGGACTGCCTACGTGGCCGCCCATCATGACCCTGAGAACATCACTTGGGAAGAGTTCAAGCGTAGCTTCCGCAACCATTACATCCCAAGAGGAGAACTCAAAAACAAGAGGAAGGAGTTTTTGGGACTGCAGCAGGGAAACATGACGGTGAGGGAATACCTCACTAAATTTACTCAACTATCCCGTTATGCTCCACGAGACATAGAGACTGATGAGCAGAAACAAGATTGTTTCGTGGAAGGACTTACCGCAGAGATGCAGTGTGCAATGTCCTCTAATGAGTATGAAAGCTTTCAAAAGATGGTGGACAGAGCATTTGTGGTGGAAAGGAAGCTAAAGGCCCTGGAAAATGAGAATAAGAGGAAGGCTGGGTGGTCACATCAAGCCTCAGGGAGCAACACCCGCCCACGTTTGATGCAGCAACCTACGGGGCAGACGAGCCGTGCTGCGGTACCCTATTCAGCACCGAGAGGGTACAACCCAAATTTCAGGCCTCCGGCAGTACCAGCACAGCCGCAACGTCAGTTTGTGCAGCAGCCTCGCCCCGCATATCCACCTCGACCAGCAGTGCAAGGACCCCCAAACCAACCCCAAGACAGCAAGGGCCAAGCATCTAAGATTGGGGTGCAATGTTTCAGCTGTGGTGAAGTGGGGCACTACGCCCATAAGTGTCCAAAGAAGAAGCCCACGCAGCCACAGCAGCAGAATGTAATGAGAGGACGGGTGAACCACGTCACTATGGAGGAAGCACAAGAGGCACCCGACGTGGTAGTTGGTAAGTTTCCTGCCAATTTACACCTTGCAACTCTGCTGTTTGATTCTGGTGCTACCCACTCGTTCATTGCTCAAGGGTTTGTTAAGAAGCATGACCTAGCAACCACACAAATGAACCATATGCTAGCCGTAAACTCTCCAGGAGGAGAAATAAGGACAAGACAAGTGTGTCCCAAAGTGAACCTAGACATTAATGGGGTAGTATTTACGACTAACCTCATAGTGATAGATTCACAAGGGATAGATATTATTTTGGGTATGGATTGGTTGACCAAACATAAAGGAATCATCCATTGTTCGACCAGAACGGTGGAATTAACTCACCCAGTGGCACCAGAGTAAAGATCATAACAATACACGAGCCTAGGAGGGACATCAAATTAAATCAAGTGGAGGTGAAAGTTGAGGAAATCAGGACTATCAGGGAATATCCGGATGTTTTTCCGGAGGAATTGCCAGGTATGCCTCCCGACCGTGAAGTGGAATTTGCAATTGAGCTAGTGCCTGGAACAGCCCCGATATACAAGAGACCTTATCGAATGGACTCCAAGCAGCTAGAAGAGCTCAAGGATCATTTGAGAGAATTGACGGAGAAGGGGTATGTTCGCCCTAGTTCCTCACCATGGGGAGCTCCGGTGATATTTTTGCCTAAGAAAGATGGAACTCAAAGGTTATGCGTGGATTACCGTGCATTGAATGAGGTAACCATCAAGAACAAGTACCCATTACCCTGCATTGAAGACTTGTTTGATCATTTGAGGGGAGCTTGTGTGTTCTCGAAAATTGATCTCAGGTCGGGATACCACCAACTCAAGATAAGGTAATCTGATATTCCCAAGACAGCTTTCGTATCTCGGTACGGACTGTATGAATACACTGTCATGCCTTTCGGGCTAACCAATGCCCCAGCATATTTCATGTACCTCATGAACAAAGTATTCATGGAATATCTGGACAAATTTGTGGTGGTTTTCATAGATGATATTCTCGTCTTCTCCAAAGATGAAGAAGAACATGAGAAACATCTAAGGTTGGTGTTGCAGAGGCTGAGAGAACACCAACTATATGCCAAGTTGAGCAAGTGTGAGTTTTGGCTGAAGAGAGTTCCCTTTTTAGGACATATAATCTCGGAGGGAGGAATCTCCGTAGATCCCGCCAAAATCGAGGATATCCAGAAGTGGAAGACCCCTGAAAATGTCGGGGAAGTTCGAAGCTTTTTGGGATTGGCGGGATACTATCGACGGTTTATTGAGGGATTCTCCAAGATCTCGAGACCTCTCACCAAACTGTTGGAAAAGGGAATCACATTCACCTGGACGCCACAGTGCGATACGAGCTTTCAGGAGCTAAAGAAGAGATTGACAACAGCCCCAGTGTTGGTTATGCCAGATATGCAGAAGAATTTCACAGTGTACTGCGATGCCTCTGGAAATGGGTTGGGATGTGTTCTCATGCAAGAAGGACATGTCGTGGCATATGCATCCCGGCAGCTTCGGAAGCACGAGAAGAACTATCCTACACATGACCTAGAACTAGCTGCAGTGGTACACGCGTTGAAAATTTGGCGGCACTATTTGATGGGGAAGAGGACAGAGATATATACGGATCATAAGAGTTTGAAGTACATATTCACACAGCCAGATCTCAACCTCCGACAAAGGAGATGGTTAGAGCTAATCAATGACTTTGATGTGGGCACCAACTATCATCCCGGGAAAGCAAACGTCGTGGCCGATGCTTTGAGTCAGAAAGTGCAGGTCAATAAGTTGAGCTTGAAGGACATGCCTGCAGAATTAAAGGACGAGGTTATAAGGCTCAATCTATGTCTAGTAAATAGTGGTGAAGCCATCGCCATGGAAGTGGACTCCACACTCGAGCAAGACATACGCGAGGGCCAAAAGAATGATGAGAAGACACAAGAGATCAGACAGCTCATTAAGGAAAATAAAGCTCCTGGTTTTAGAGAGGATGAACAGGGAACGGTGTGGCACGGGAAAAGGATCTGTGTGCTAGAAGTAAAGGAGATCCGTGAATTAATTTTGAAGGAGGCTCACGATTCTGACTATTCCATTCATCCTGGGAGTACGAAGATGTACCAGGACCTCAAGAGCAGGTATTGGTGGTATGGCATGAAGCGAGATGTCGTGGAACATGTTGCCCTATGTGACACATGTCAGTTGGTGAAAGCAGAACATCAACGACCCGCGGGATTGCTGCAACCACTCAAAGTGCCTGAATGGAAGTGGGAAGAAATCGGCATGGATTTTGTCGTGGGATTGCCTAGGACCCAATCCGGGTATGATTCAATATGGGTCATTATTGATCGGTTAACCAAGGTAGCTCATTTCATTCCTGTGAAAGAAAGCTACAGCGGATCCAAATTGGCAGAATTGTACATGTCAAGGATTGTGTGTTACCATGGAGTGCCAAAGAAGATAGTGTCGGACCGAGGGACACAGTTCACCTCGAGGTTTTGGCAGAAGTTGCATGAAACCATGGGAACCCATCTGAACTTCAGCTCTGCCTATCATCCCCAAACTGACGGGCAGACGGAGAGAACCAATCAGATCCTTGAAGATATGTTAAGGGCATGTGCACTCAAAAACAATAGGAGTTGGGACAAGAACTTACCGTATGCGGAGTTTTCCTATAACAACAGTTATCAAGCTAGTATGAAGATGTCACCGTTTGAAGCTTTGTATGGAAGGAAGTGCAGAACTCCCCTATTTTGGAACCAAACAGGAGAAAGTAAAATGTTTGGTCCAGAAGTGCTACAAGAAGCCGAGGCGAAGGTGAGGGAGATTCACAACAACTTGAGGATAGCACAAACATGCCAGAAGAGCTATGCCGATGTACGAAGAAGAGAGCTCGTCTTCAACGTGGGAGACTATGTTTATCTCAAGGTGTCCCCTATCAGAGGACTTCGTCGGTTCAAGGTAAAAGGGAAGTTGTCACCTCGATACATCGGACCCTTTCAGGTTTTGGAAAGGAAAGGCGAAGTGGCATATCAACTAGAGTTACCGGTTCATCTATCGGATGTGCATGATGTATTCCATGTGTCACAACTCAAGAAATGTCTGAGGACGCCTAAAGAGGTGTTACCCATGAATGAAGTGGATGTAGCTGAGGATTTGTCTTATGCCGAGCAACCATACAAGATTTTGGAGACGATGGAACGCCTCACCAGAAACAAGAGAATCCGGATGTGCAAGGTGCAGTGGAAGCATCACTCAGAAGAGGAAGCCACCTGGGAACGGGAAGATGAGCTCAAGGCACAATTTCCGGAATTGTTTTCTTAGAAACACCAATCTCGAGGATGAGATTTCTTTTAAGGGGGTAGAGCTGTAACACCCCAAATTTTGATTCAAAACCTTAAACCATGTTCAGAGGGGAATTTAAAAATTTTGGACGTGTTGCATGTTTTGCAAAAATTCAAATTCAAACTGGAATTCAAATTTGACTCAAAACAGAAAAGAAATGGAAAAAGAAAAAGAGAAAACAGGAAAAACCGGCCAGTGGGCCGAAACCCGCCAGCCGGCCCAATTTCCCCCGCGCCAGCCCGCAGCCGCGCGCCCGCGCTATCCCTCACAGACAGGTGGGACCCACCTGTCATCCCTAACCCCGCGACCCCGGACTCTCCCGCGCGCGCGCGATCTTAACCGATCGGAATACCGCGTCCCTCAGCCCGAATTCCGGTCCCAGAAGAATCAAACTCGATCACAACTGACCCACCGCCCTTCCCCGGCTATAAAAACCACAGCCCCGATCGGTTTTTCCCACGCGATCGCCGATTTTTACTCCGGTGAGCACCGAGACTTCGCCGGTGAATTCTGGCCGATCTAAGCTCGGAAACTCTGATCTAACTCGCTGGTCTTGATCCACCGCCTCCGGGGAGCTTTGCAGGTGCAGAAAACTCGGAGAATTATGGTGTAAACACAGCGCCGACGAGCTTCGCCGTGGTTTTGCCTCGGACCTCGCCGCCGATCACTTTCCAGGACCCCCGAGCTCGAGAAAACCCCCGAGGTGAGATCCCCGACCTCCCCTCTACCGATCTATGCCATAAGATCACAGTTCTAGGCAGAATTCTCGAGGATCCGAAACTTTCCGGCGAGATCGCCGCTTCCCGCCGCCGTGCGCCGCCGGCAGCGCCGCCCGCGCTCGATCGGAGCGACGTGGCCGCTTGTGCGCCGTTTATTTTAAATCGCACGGTAGACTTTAAAACCCCGCGTACCGGTTCGATGTTATAATCTCAGCCGTCGGTTTAAAATCGGACGGTCCACATCAGCCCCGCGTTATAAAGACTGGAATTCTTACGTGCTACCCCCTGGGGTTCTCTGGAAATAAGAGCTAGCCCCGGAAACTTCTGATCTAGCCCCTGGAACTCCAGAAAATCATGTAAATTCATTTAAAAATCAGTTTTAGCCCCTGGACTTAATAAAAATTAGGAAAAACACCTCTGATAAGTGTAGCTAGACCCCTGGAAATTATGAAAATAATATTATAGACCCTGTAATGGGGAGAGTTCATTATTTTAGCCCTGTTTAGTATTTAATTTAGGAAATTGAATATGTAACTAGTGTTTAAAAATTAAAAAGTGGGACAAACATAATGCTCAAAATTAATTAAAAACTTTCTCAGTACTTAGAAAACCTTGGAGTGAGATAAAACTATATTTTGGGCTGAAATGAATCTGTTTCATTTGTTATTCACATTTAATAGTATAGGGACACATTTTTAAGTAAAGAATAGCTATAGAAAAATAGGGAAAATAATTATGAAATAGTTTACATCAGAGGCAAAGGTCAAAATATGTTATTAAATTATTTAGGACCAGAACCTATTATGTTTAGATGATGTGTATTACTAATTTCATAATAAAATACACTATTATGCATAGGAATATAAATCTGAAAATATAGCAACTAGTAAATGATAAATGGAGTTTTTAAAATCCAAAGAGTTCAGTTTAGGGTTGGTAGAAATTATGAAGGCATATATGGGGAAGAAAAATACTTTTCATACACACTTGGTAGTGAAAAGGTGTAGTAGTTGAATATAAGAAATTTATTGGAAACTCATATATATAGTTTGTAAGTATAAATGTGGACACAAAAGTAAGAATCATATACACATGGTTAAAAGTGCATACAAGCCACAACTCAACACACATAAAGTAACCACAACACATATAATGGTAAAGAACTTTCATAAATGTGAATGTGTGGTTTGTATGAAGTAGAAGTGTGAACTATGTCTTATGATTGTTGTTTTTCTTTTGTTATGTGTGATGGTATGATGTAGAACCTGCTCAAGAGCAAGTTATTCCTTTCCAAGACCAGGACTACCCATTTCAAGAGCAGCAAGAAGGAGGCAAGTGTCCTTGACCACTTTGATCCTATGCTAGGATGTGTAGATAGAATTATTTGCATTGTCAAATGAAATATGAAACCCATGCTAGGAAAGTTTCCCTAGAATTGCATTACCTTGTTTCCTTGTAGCTTGGGTTGGGATTTATTTTACCATGTCATTTATTTCCATGCATATGCTTAGCCATGCTTAGAATGGGAAATTTGGGACATGAGATCATCAGTTTATATTACCATACTCTTGAATGATACATTGTGAGTTATGTAGAGGTAGGGATCAAGGCAAGTTGGATGTTTTGGTTGAGTGCTGAGTGCACGAGACTTGGGTTTATGTTTAGTACTTGCCTGGATCCTAAGGACCGGTTCATGGAGCATGTAACCCGGCTTTACAGTGCCAACCACATGCTGAGATGGGGCAGCTTGGCCAATTAATTAGGTGTATCCCCGGCGTAGTATGGGTGTGTTGGATGGTGCGGGGAGTAGGTGTCAGCTGGACTACCATATGAACCGCAAGGCTCAAGAGGGGGCCACTGCAGCGGGGTTGGAGCCTCTTGTATGCTGTTAGGGGTGAAACCTCAGTGGGCCCACGCTCGTCGGGAATCCCTTTGTAAAGGCTTCGTAGTGATCTCCTGGCTGCACACCTGGGAAGTGTGAATGTGGATCGTAGCCACTGGCATAATGGAGGTTCTTTTAGTCCACCCGGCAACGGGGGATGAAATCACTACATGTGGGTACAGTGGTACAAACTCTGCAGAGTCAAAACTGTCTTGACAGCTGTGCTCACGGTCAAGAGCGGCCTGGACTTATTCATGATTAGAGAATTGATGGTTTTGGAAGTTAAGCGGGAAGCTTAACATTGGAAATGATGTTATGGTTATTGGATTATGATGATGGGATGGGAGATTGGGACCATTTCATCTGTGTAGTAATGTAAGTGCTTAATAAGCTAAGGTGATAGGTATTAATTGCGTAGTGCTTTAACCATGAGTTCAACCTCTCCTTGTTCTAGCCATGCATGTTATAATTTTCCCACACTTGCTGAGTACCGTTGGTACTCAACCTTGCATATTTGTTGGTTTATATTGCTGCTCAGGTCAAGATAATGAGGTGGTGTATAATGACCAAGATTTTGGACCCGAGGAAGGTTTTTAGGTTCATGAAGACCCCCGGGCAACGCCTGTGATGGAGCCCTAAAGAATAATATTCCGCTGCTAGTTTATTTACTTGTGATGAACTTATTATTGTCCATCGAGACATTTACTATGTAAGACTTACTTATATTCGACACCTGGCTTGTAATAAATGATGCTTCACTATTTGTCATCACATGTATGAGAAAATGATCCTGGCATACATGTGATATTCACTTGGTTGTTCTTCGGAAAAACCGGGTGTGGCAGCAATTATGCAACAGGTGTCCTTCGTTGCTGCGGCAAAGGTGTTGCTTCAATACATGATTCTTGAGCAGGAAATCAGTACGGAGTTAATCTTACTGGTGCTTGCCATATCTCATCGGATGGTGTGTGATACACCACACGGTACTTACGAGGAACAACTGGTGTGTCTTCTTGCACATCATCCCGGTCCCTCTTCTCTGCTTGACACTCAAGTGTCGCTTGTTCTTGCAGCAGAGGAGCAGTGATCAACTCGGTGTAACTGCCTTGATTGAACAAAGCCAATTTATATTTTAATATGGCACTCAGGCCATAGAAGAATTAGTCACACCTTGCAGCTTCGCTCGTCGCATAAGCAGGAGCATATTGTGCCAAAAGGTTGAACCTTTTGACATAATCGAGGACACTCATGTCCCCCTGCCTCAAGTTCCTAAATTCTTGCTGCTGGGCCTTGATAAAACCCATAGGAATGTGACGAGCACGGAATGCTTCACGAAATTCCGCCCATTACACTTGATGGCCCTCCGGAACGGTGGCGAGATAAGAGAACCACCAATTTCCGGCGGCTCCATGGAGCTGCAGAGCTACAAATAATGTCTTCTGATACTCATCACACTCAAACACTCCAAACTTGGACTCCGTAACCCAAAGCCACTGGTCAGCTTCCACAGGTTCATTAGCTTCTGTGAAAATTGGTGGTTGAGTCGCCAAGAAGTCCAAATAGGCGTTCCGAGGTGGAACGATCTGTTGTGCACGTTGGAGTAAGCCTTGTTGTACCAAGGATTGGAGTAGTCTCGTGTTCTCTTGGCTTGACTCTACCATCTGAGCCATGACATCCGCCCATACCGTTGATGGCGGTGCCCGTGGTGGAGTCGAGTCATCACCGTCTCGGCGAGAACCTTCACCCCTACTCGGAGAATGAGTACGCACCATACTGCAAAAGAATAATTTTGAGGGGAGTCAAAACTTGATCTCAGCAGTATGTGAAAGTATGTACAACATGAACATGCTAATACTTTATGAAAGCATAACAAAATTTCATGTTTACACATCTTCCTACAGCCAACATATTCAGTTCCTCATTCTGTACAAAACAGACCTTTCTGTACTTAACCCAGAATTTGATCTAGTTACTTGCATTTTCATAAATCAAGTTGAATACCAAAGTTATAGTTAACTTTAGTACCTTTTCAACGAGTACTCATATGCCCCTAGATCATTTCTGGAACAAAAGTTAGGATTGTTCATATTTGACAGAATTTCTGGATAAAATTTGCCAGCACCTCCTTTGTATGTGGTTGTTTTCATCACAGTTTTACATACAAACAGAGTACAATTCTGAACAAACTATGAACTTAAAAATCGTTCCAAGTTTCATTACCTTTCCAACGGTGTATCATATGACCCTTAGAACTTTTTCTACAGAATGTTATGTCTAATTTACAGAAACATCCAGAGGAGGTTGCAGCTGTTCTGTTTTCTGAACAGTTTGCATTCAACTGGATATTCAACTAAGTCGGCGTCTGATTTTGCTCTGGAGGTCTACATAAAAATTGTAGAGCACTTAAAAACCTTTCCAGAACTGTATCATAAACCTCCATCGGGTCAATCTACTCAGTGATATGCTCTGTCAATGTCCAGCAAAACTTCTGCCAGAACAGAGCACTCTGTTTTTGAGATCAAAATAAGCCTAGCAATTCTGTCGGCACCACACGCCCGGCGTGGTCCGGCGGTGCTCCCTCGACAAAACATGGATTTTCTCCCTCTACACCCCATCTATGGGTCTAGAATACATGGAGGAGGTGCGCTATGTAGTTAAGATCCCGTGTGCGGAGTTTGAAACACAACCAACGTGAATTGACGACGAATTTCACGAATTCTCACCTTGGGGTCGGTTTGTGCCGGCCGGAAGAAATTCTGAAAATTCTCCCTCTGTGATCAATGGCTAGGGCTGAGCTTCGGACGTGAGCAACTCCCGACGTGGGTTCACCGATGAGTAAGCTCGCTTGGGCTTGATCTTCCTTGGTTCGGGCTGCCCACGGGAGCCGAGCTCAGTTTCATAGGTGTTCAACACGGGATCAGTAACAAGTTGCCGTTTTTAGGTGCAAGAGAGCTCGGGACAGTGGAGGAAAAGGGGCTAGCCGGCTAGAGCACACGTTGGCTAAGCTTTTTCATGTGGAGAGCTCGAGCAACCGAGCTACGGTGGCTGTGGTGATCGGAGGACGAACAGAGAGCGCATGGGTGGGCTGTGTTCTTCACGGGGCAAACCACCGAGGGAGCTAGTGGGAGAGAAGCGAAACTTGTTTGTGCCTCGCCGTGGAGGATACGAGTGAAGCATTCAGCCGGAAGCAGGAGCTGGCGTCGGCATCTTCATCGGGAGCGGATTGCTCGGCTAATGTCGCGCTCTCAGCCGAAGAAAATCAGAACAGAGTCAGTTGGAAATCTTGTGCCACTGACCACTGGGGTCCACAGTAGCTCACTCTCCCTCCTCTCTGTACTTTGAGATTCCCACAAGACTTTGGTCCAACATTTATCCAAAATTTGAATGTAGGCCAAAAAGAAGGTGGGGAACTCAAATCCGAACTCGGATGTTGAAATTGAGTTTGTTTGGTTCAGTTTTCGAATTCAAATTTGAATTTGAACTCTCCCTCATTTATTCCTCGGACTAAATAGTATACAACCTCCCAAAATATCCAATTTTGGATCATGAGATCATTGATACATGGGAAATGCATTAGTGAATTCATTCAGATGCATTTAGACAATCAGGATATGAATCCTTTTAAAAGATTCAGAACGGTGTTTAAATTTTTCCCTCCATCCTCTACATATTGAGTATGTGCACATGAGTGCAATTTAGGGAGTAAAGTTCACTCCCCATGTTAGCATATGCTAATCAAGAGATGAAGAAAATTTTTAGCTCCCTCACATGTCCATTGTTGTGTTCATCATTTCATGTGACAAAAATATAGTCTTTTATCGCCTTAACTTTGTTTCATAAGTTGCAAACAAACTTTACAAAAGTTAGGGCTGTTAATACAGCTAAATATCGCTCCAATGGAAACATATGATGTAAAAATAGTGGCCCCAATGCTTTAATTTGATCCACAAGATGTATGATTAGGTGTACATGCATATCAAAAAAAGAATGGTGGGAAACACATCTCAGGCTAGCACATATTCTCGATAATGTACGTTTTTAGATAGTCTAAGTCTTCACAAGATATTACCTTTTGCGATACTGCATTGAAGAAGTAACACAACCGTGTGATCATAGCTTTTATATGCACTGGTTTCATGACCCTTATTGCAATGGCAATGAACACTATCATCATTATATGACAGTCGTGAGAATTGTAGCCAAATAGATAAGTCTTTCATCGAGACTAGTTTGCTGATATTGGATGAGAAGCCCATGTGCACTTTTACCTCAGGCAAGCATTCACGAATTGCTTTTTTTTCCTGTAATGTCAAGTTGTAGCTAGCTGGGGGAATGTACTGCTTCCCATTGCCTTTTTCTATTTGGTGAAGCTCAGATTTGATGTCAAGATTTACTAGGTCCGTACGTGATTTAAATCCGTCCTTGTCTTCCTCGGCATGTCAAACAAGATTCCAATTATGCTGTCAAATACATTGTTTGTAACGTGCATCAAATCAATACTGTGGCAAACTTCGAGATCCTTCCAGTACAGAAGATACTTGAAAAAATCGATTGTATGAGACGAAGGTGTAGTTTTCTTTCTCTTTGTACCTTTGTTTTTTTCCTTACTGAAAACAACCTGAATGTTCTTGACCATTTGGAACACGAGTTTTCCAGTATAAGATTTTGGTGCAGTACTTTTTTCAGTTTTGTTATTAAATTGTTTTTTCATGTAAAAACCTAAGAATTTACTTTCTAAAATGTTCATCACATCACCACACCACAGCTCATTTTTTGTGGATAGCTCATGAACATTTGTGAAGAGCAAGTAAACACCATCAAGAGGTTGATTAGAGGAAGAACTCACAACTCCAAAAAGTAGGAGCTCATACATAAACATGAGAGTCTGAACTCACCCGTAGACCCTAAATATTCTTGGGAAGGCTCAGGCCAAGTTTCATGCAAATTCAAACCATTTTGAGCAACTTTTGGAGACATTTGTAAAAATGGCTAATTTGAATGCAAATTAAAATTTCAGCTACTTTCATCACTTGGATTCAAAAGTTGACTTCATATTCAAACTCAGCACATTTTTATGAGTTAGTTCACAAATTTTCATACTCATTGGAGTTCATCTTATCGGGAGCTAAATTTGCATTAATTCAAAACTGAATATGACTTTCAAATTCAAATGTGAATAAAATTTAGCCAAACCAACTTCAATTGGAGGAATCAAATTCAACTCATGAATTGGTGTCTAAGTCTATCATTGAAGAGTGAGTAGCTGGGATATTTGCAGCAAGAAATGGCAAAGAATTGAAGGGGAGAGCGTGGGACCCACTGGTCAGTGACTGAGAGAAGAGAGAACCGACTCCAACCGAGTGCAGCTCGTGGGCGACCGTCGACGGAGCGCAGAGGCCGCCAGCACACTCGGTTAATTCCACCTCACAGTGAAAACCTCGGCTCAAAGTCCAGCACATGAGCTGCTCAGCCCGTTCTCTTCATCCCCGAGTGAAACCACCTCAGCCCGTGCTGTGTGTTTCTCCCGCTCGCGAGTCTTTTTCTGCCGCTCTCTGATCACAGCGACCGGCCGATCCTGCTGTTTCACGCACCGCCACCAGAGAATAAAAGGTGTGCTTGCTTGTGCGGAAGCTGTAGGAGAAAACCGTGCTCCATTTCATGCGGTGTAGAGCGAGAATTTTTATTTTCTTTCCTCGTAGTGTGTTAGGGTTAGAATCCGGTCGATGGAGAAATTCGTTGCACAGAGGCAACCGCCGGTCGAGCTGCAGCTCACACACGCTCTAGAACAACTACTGCACCTCATCGATCAAGTGGCAACCAGTTCCATGCACTAGGACCCTAGTCCCGCGAGAATTTCGTGCCGGCGGCCGAAAACAGGGCACCTCGCCGGTAAAGTCCTAGTTGCGGCCGTTTTCACGAGGATCAGTGCTCACATTCGTGATCAGCAAGTCTCAGCGGAGCTCTCCGAGCAAACCGCGTCGAAAAAGGTGTAGAGAACACCAAAATTGACGTCGCCGATGAGCTTCCGGCCGCTGTCACCGTCGCGAGCACTGTTCCTGCCATTGCCGAGCTCTGTTGAGTGCACCAACGTGTTCCTCGGGTGAAGATGTGCACAGGTGGCGAGTTTCGTCGAAGGTCGGTGACTTGGCTCCACGGCCTCATCAAGCCAGGATCACGCTGATGGGTGCTGCGTTGCACAACACCGGATAACGCACATCAAAGATACAAAGCGGAAGCAAAGTTTTATTATATAAACCAGTTTATGGACATTTTTATAACAAAATAGTTCGGTCTACACTCACGGGCATAGACTACGCATCGAGTTCAAGTTCAGCCAGTGAACGTGTCCCCGCTAGCACGCACACACATTAATACGGCGGCGTGCATGACTCCCACTCGACGGGGTTTCCCTCTTGGGGTTCCGTCTCCTCCTCGGGAGTCCCTTCCTCATAAACCCCTGCAAAAGCTTCAAACACTAGCAGTGAGCACGATGGCTCAGCATGTCTGACCCGTCTCTCCTATACATGAAACTTCTACATGAAGGGTTTTAAGGTACATGAGGCAAATAAGTTGCAAACGACTCGCCTAATTATTTGAGCCTTAGTTTCAAGTTTTAGCAGCAGGTTGTGGAGAACCTCACGCTAAGGCACATGAGAGAACCGCAATCAAACAAGAAACGCATTTCTCTCATGTACTTTGCCCAAAGTTGAAAAGAACTTTAATTAGCTCTAAACTACAACAAGTCACTAACAATCAATGTATATCTTTCAAATCAGCAAACTTTTAACATGTATCTAGCCTGTTTATTCTACGTCACGCTACAGTGAACAAGTGGTATCACTGACCGTGAGGTACGGCGATTATAATCAATTTACACCTGCAGGGTTACCCGAATAACCCGTCATGTACGCCCGTACTCGATGTTGCCTACAGAAACCAACACGGACGTCGTACGCAACCACCTTTCACCCGTCAGCCAAGTGTTGAACCAGTCCAATCGTCCCGAGCAAGAGGTCTCTGCGCGCGCATCCACAGTGCCGCCAGCCGATTTACACCTCGAGCTCTCAACCTACCCTCTGAACGACCAGCTATGCCTCAACACCCAGTTACCCGAGTTACATCGGTTTCCCTGTTCCCATATATCCGGTAGGTCTTCGGTACTGTTCTAGCTTGTTCAATAGGCCCGCACACGGATCGGTCCTCAATTGACACAAGCGGAGCTATGGCACCCAGGCCCCAACGTCCTGCTTCCCTTACTCTCCGCCCGGTCTCATTTTTCTTGACATGTGTTTCATTTGCTACATTTACCCAATAGTAGTGTGCCTCTAGCCTATTCTCGCGAGTAGTTCCAACTACTCGACTTGTACCGAATCCTACAATATCTTAGCATTGCAGTAGCTAATCGAGGTTTACAAACCTAAACCCAACCCATGGTTTTCTTGGCTATGCATTTGGGTTTTCAAACAAGACTCTAATGCAAAAATTATGTGGGTGCTCAAAGTAAGTTCTCAAAAGAGTAAAATTTGTAAAAATGGTTAATGCAAACCGGAACTTGCCTTGCTGCTCTTGGTCGTAGGCTAGCTGCTCTTTTGGAATGACGAAGTCTAAGACTTCGGGTTCCTCCTCAACCTTAGGGACTACAGGTGATAAATACAAATATGTGTCAATTTAATTGCATTTGAATTGAAGTTAAACTTGTGAAGACTATAAGTCTTGCTAGACAGACCCAATGACTCTGAAATTTTTCCTGTGGTTTGGATAGAACCTAAACAGAGATTTGGCCAAGTTTCATTTGCAGAAAAGCTCATTTGAGCTCTCCACAAATAATTATGTACTTGGCCTTCATTGGAGCTCCTAGGGTGTTCTAGGGATTTTCATGGCGCAAGCCATGACTTTCTGAAGTAGATTTTCAGAGGGTTCTAATGGAGTTGGTTTCACTTAATTTGAAGGTTCCTAGCTAAAGACATGAGCTAAACAATTTCAGGGAAATTCTGAAAATGTTTCTAGACATTTTCCATTTTCTCTGGAACAGTTTTATTAATCACATGGATCTGAAAGTTTTATGTTAGCTCAGGATATTTTGGTGAACATCCCAGTAAAATTTCAGAATTTTCATCCAAAGGGTTCTCCAGTTAAAATTCTAAACAGTTTAAATTTTGAAGAATTAATTCTGGGGAAATAAGGATTTTAATAAATTGAAAATTGATTTTTTGGAAAGTACTCAAATGGTTTGAATCCATAAAAATTTGGTTCACTCAATTTGGAGTTTCCTAGCCAAAGTTATGTGGGTTTGAAGTTTGAACTAAATCTGAAAATCAGGGAAATGTTTAAATCTGCCTGTGGGTCCAAGGGGCACGTGTCGTGTGCTCAACCGATGACACACGGGGCTACAGGTTTTATTTCCACGCCGCCACAGCGGATCCGCACCCACAGACGATCCAATCCCCCAGTTTCCTCCCACTGACAGTGTAAGGGTCTAAGTTTTTGGTACATATTCAAGTGTTCATCACCCCCCACACACACTTCATTTGAAGAAATTTGATGAACACATTTGAAGAGCAAGTAAACACCATCAACATGATCATTAGAGAACAAACTCACACCATGCAAAAGTAACATTTCCCACACGTATCATATAGGGGCTGGGCATATGAAGTGCTCCTACACCTTGTTAGGAATGTCCATGCCAAGTTTCACCCAAATTCAAAACCTTTTTGAAGTCCTTTTGGGTATAGCTAGAAAGAGGGTGGTTTGAACTAAAATTCAAATTCAAACTGTTTCCATCCCATGAATTCAAAAGTGGGAGGCATATTCTTACTCAGTACATTTTTGTGAGCTCACACACCAATTTTCACTCCATTTGGAGTTGATCTTGACATGAGCTAAGTTTAGCAAATTCAAACCTTATTTGAATTTCAAACTGCTTATGTGCTGAAATTTAGTCAAACACAAACCAATTTGAATTCTATTCCATTCAAATGGCTCAGGGGTAGATAATTCAAATCACCATGTGTATAAGGGGAATTATTGTTTATAACAGTGAGAGGGAGTTAATTTCAGAGGTTAAAAAGAAGGTGGGACCCACATGTCAGCCACTGAAACTTATTCAACCGACTGAAACTTCAGCACTCGGGTTACCGGGCTTCCTCCGAGGGCACCACTGATGGAAGCCGTGTGTGTGACGCCCTAAATTCTGTGGAAAACCACGGAACCGAGAACTGATGCATATGTGTGCCCAGGATGTTCATCACACATACACATATGTTCCACAAACTGAATTCAGAATATATATAACCACGAATAACAGAGTTTATTACAATGTTTCATGAGCCTTGGACTCATGCTCAGAGGGGAAGTCTTAATCTAACAGCAGAAGTCTTATTTCTATGCAGCGGAAGTCTTCTAACTAATGCGGAAGCAATTTAACTAATGCCGAAGCAATTCTAGGCAGCAGTGGCTCCATCTCTACTCCATCCCCACAGGCAAGGTTGAGAACAGATCACACGCCTAATGATCCACTTGGTCTTCATAGAAATCCTCTCCTGTTGTTGATGATGAAATAATAATGCAAGTTTGAGTACAATGATGTACTCAGCAAGTGCCGGAAAAAAAAGATATGAAGCTCATAACAAGGTAGGTATAAAAGGCCCATTGCAGAAAGCAAAGTTATTTATCAAAACCATGATAAAACAACAACTCATCTTTAAGTGAATGTAATCCCAACATGTATTAAAATACCAATCATACCTCCATTATGTTCATTACCTTCCATGTCACAACCAGTCATCAATCAACCTCATTCTCGCTCACGAATACCTCCTTGTATTCGCTACCATCTCACGAATATCATCTCGTATTCGCTACCATTTCATCATAAACAACTTTGTCTCCCACCGTGACTAACCTTGTTGCCATGACTCAACAGTCAAGCAACCCATCTTATCACCCGGACTCAACAGTCCCGAAAACCAAACCATCCAAAACCATAACCAATAACCGTATCCAATAACCATATCCAATAACCATATCCAATAACCAACCCAACTAATCATGGAAGTTAGCCAGGCGCTCGTGACCGTAAGCTCGGATATCATGATAGTTTTAGACTCTGCAGAGTTTGCACCTCTTTACCCACAAGTTTGTGATTTCATCACCCATCGGCGACTGCAGAACCTCCATTATACCAGTACACAACCATCGGTGTATGGCCAAGAGATCACAAAATAGCCTTTACAAAGGGGTTACTAGATGTATGGACTCACTAAGGTTTCACCGGCAGGCTAGAATCTCCAATTCTCCCACCCACGGGCCCCCTCTTGTGCCATGCAGTTCCCAAGGCAGTCCTCACTCGACTCCCATTCCCCGCGCCTTCCATGGTCCATAACAATCTAGCAACTTACCTAATTAGTCAGCTAAGCCGCACCCATACTTGGCCTTGTGGTGGCACTGTTATCCTGACATGTGCTAGCATGAACCGGTCCTTAGATCTACGGCAAGTAAACCACCATCTCATGCTACCTCATTCACAAACCAAGTCTTTCCTAGATCTCCCTCCGATCCATGTTCATTAACAACATCAGTTTCTCATTATCATTACGAGTGCAGTTAGCTAGACACATCTATCTTGCTTCCCAATCCCATGGACTCAGCGAAGCTTAAAAGTAAAAAACCATACCCGACGCATAAACTTCCCTGGCGACAAGGGTGGTTTAACCAAAGCTAGTAAACTCCTATAAAAGGGTTTCCCATCATGTTTGACTCAGCACACACACCTTTTCGCAAAACAAAACAGTTTTTCGCAAAACATAGAATCAATATGGTAAAGGGGCACTTGCCTTGTTCTTGTGGTTCCGGTTGCTCTTGGATCTCGAAACCTTGTTGTTGCAGCTCGTCGTAGACAGCTTCCTGAGCTTGTCCTGCTATACAGGATCACGCACATACAAGATCCACAGCAATCAATATCATGCACAAACCTTAACTAGATGCGATGATGCAAATGCATGCTATCCTATAATGCAGTTTAGTTTTATTAGGTCGATTTGTACGTGTTCTTGCATGGTTTTATGATGAACAGAGGTGTTCGGATCAGATGTGGAAGTGGCGATGACCTTGTCTTTAGATCAACCCGATCAACAAATGATCTGTCCACGACAAAGCTTCTGTTCGAAAGGAATCGAAGAACAGATGCAAAGAAAACACAACGATGTCGTAAGGTTGTATTGAAGACCTACCTTACGTCCTTCTCGGTCTCGGGGTCCTTCTCTGACCAGACAGATCGTTGGGGCTCTCTTTCAGTGATCTTCCTCGACTGAACTCCGGTGATGGCTTACTCGGCGAGTTGGGGCTAGGGCTCTAAGTCGTCGGCTCAGGAGTTGGAAAAGAAGTTCGTGGTTTCGGCCAGAGGTTCTGGGTTCTATTTATAATCGGGAGAAGAAGAGTCCTGATCTGATTGGACTTCGAATAAGAGTTGTATTCAGATTATCATTGAATCATGAAAACTTATCTTTAGTTGATTTGGTGCGGTAACATTGTGGAATTCAGGTAGGTTTCTCCTCCGTACCAGTATTTCTACGCGTACAGAATCCAAAAACTGCTCCAGAACTCGTTACCTCCGCGGTGATGAGCTCCGGAGGCTCCACGTGTCCACCGGGGCCTGGTCTCCTCCTTTCCGCAGAGACGAGCTCCGGTTGTGCCGCGTGTCAAGCGAGCGAGACCTCCCTTCTCCTTCGGAGGTGAGCTCCGCGTGCGCCACGTATCCTGGCCATCGGGACCTCCTCTCTATTCGGAGGTGGCTCCGCGCACGCCACGTGTCAGTGCCGGACTTTCCTCTCTTCGGAGGTAGCTCCGGGTGTGCCACGCATCCATTCCGGACCTCCCTTTCCTCAGAGACGAGCTCCGAGGTCGACACGTGTGCAACAGTGTCAGGCCTCCCGGAGATAAGCTCCGGTGATGACACGTGTCCAATAGAACCGGACTTCTCGGGGGTGATCTCCGAGGTCGACACGTATCCCGCGTGACGGGTTCTCTTATTTCCGTGGTGACTAGCTCCGCAGGTGACATGTGTCCTGCGGAACTGCCTCTGCTTCTTCCGCAGAGGTTAGCTCCGGGGGCAACACGTGTCCCACAGGGTCGGACCTCTCCCCCCTTTGCGAAGATGAGCGCCGAGCCTGCCACGTAGCCAGTTTAGCGGCAGACCTCTCCCCACTCCGCAGGGATGAGCTCTGAACATGCCACTTGGCCAGCGGGCCGCGGAAGTTGTCTTCGGCGCTCTCTGGGAACTGGATTGGGCTCTTATTAGCTATCTTTTTGATATTTTTCTCTGTTCCTACTTCTTTTAAAATGTTTTCTCTTCATGAAACATGAATATATGCAGAAACCAAAAATGAGGGTGTCACAAATCTACCCCCCTTAAATTGAATCTCGCCCTCGAGATTCGTTAGTAGAGAATAGATGAGGAAATTCTGCCTTGATGTCTTCTTCACGCTCCCATGTGGCTTCAGCTTCAGTGTGATGGCTCCATTGTACCTTGCACCATCAGATCACTTTGTTCCTGGTGACCCTTTCCTTTATGTCCAAAATTCGGACAGGGTGCTTCGTATAAGTCAGGTCCTCTTGAAGTTCAAGCTCTTCCATTGGTACTCGCTCCTCCGGTACTCTCAAGCACTACTTGAGCTGGGATACATGAAACACGTCATGTACGTCGGAGAGATATGTTGGGAGCTCTAGTTGATAGGCTACTTCTCCTCACTTGTCCAAAATCTTAAATGGTCCGATGTAGCGAGGTGCTAGCTTGCCTTTGACATTGAAACATCGTTGGCCACGGATAGGCGATACCTTAAGGTATACGAAGCCTCCTACTTCGAAGGTCAACTTCCTTCGCCTATTGTACGCATAGCCTTTCTGTCGTGAATGAGCAGACTTTAAGTTCTCCCGTATCGTTTGGACTTGTTTTTCAGCTTCTTGTAGCACTTCGGGTCCAAACACCTGGTTTTTTCCGGTCTCGTTCCAGAACAGCGGTGTTCTACACCATCTACCGTACAATGCTTCGAAAGGCGACATCTTCAAGCTAACTTGATAGCTGTTGTTATAGGAGAATTTGGCGTATGGTAAACTCCTATCCCAACAACGCCCACGTTTCAAGGCGCAAGCTCTCAACATGTCCTCCAAAATTTGGTTTGTCCTTTCGGATTGCCCATCGGTTTGTGGGTGATAGGCGAAGCTAAAATCCAGTCATGTACCCATAGCTTTCTGCAGCTTCCTCCAGAATCTAGAGGTAAACTGAGAACCTCGATCTGAGACTATCCTCCTCGGGACTCCATGACGGCACACGATCTGCTCCATGTACAACTCGGCTAATTGTGCAACGTTGTACTTGGCCCTTATAGGGAGAAAATGGGCTGTTTTCGTCAATCGGTCCACGATAACCCAGATGGAGTCGTAACCCTACTGAGTACGTGGCAATCCGATGATGAAATCCATACTGATGTCCTCCCACTTCCACTATGGTACCTTCAATGGTTGCAACAATCCAGCGGGTCTTTGATGTTCGGCCTTCACCCGTTGGCATGTGTCGCATAGGGCAACGTATTCGGCTATATCCCTTCTCATACCACCCCACCAGTAACAAGTCTTCAAGTCCTTGTACATTTTGGTACTTCCGGGATGTATGGAATAGGGTGAATCATGTGCCTCCTTCAATATCACGTCGCGGAGGTGCTTCACGTTAGGCACACAAATCCTTTTTCCTAGCCAAAGCGTACCCTTCTCATCTTCTTTGAAATCCTTCTCTATTCATTGTCGGATCCTTTCCTTGATCTCCTTGATCTCCTCATCCGTTGCTTGGCCATCTCTTATCTCTTACCTCAATGAAGAGTGGATCTCCATCATTTCCATGTTGTTCAAGAACCCGAGGTGTAACCGTTCGAACTCCTTAAGTAGTTCGGGTGGTAGCTCCCGAACCGTGAGTTGTGACATGCTCCCTTCCGGCTCAATGCATCAACTACTACATTGGCCTTCCCAGGGTGGTAGTTGATTCCAACATCGTAATCCTTGATGAGTTCAAACCATCGACGTTGCCTCAAATTCAAGTCCGTTTGTGTAAATATGTACTTGAGGCTTTTATGATCCGTATAGATCTCACATCGATGACCAAGGATATAATGTCTCCAAATCTTCAATGCATGCACTACTGCTGCTAGCTCCAAGTCATGTGTAGGATAATTAAGCTCATGCTTCTTTAATTGTCGTGAGGCATAGGCTACCACTTGTCCTTCTTGCATAAGCACACATCCGAGCCCCTGTCTGGATGCGTCACAATATATGTCAAAGCTCTTGCTTACGTCCGGTAATACCAAAACTGGCGCTGTGGTTAGCCTCTTCTTGAGTTCCTCAAAACTTTCCTGGCATGCTGGTGTCCATCGAAAGGCTTTCCCCTTTGTGAGCAACTCCGTCATAGGCTTTGCTATCTTAGAGAAGTCCTTAATGAAGCGTCAGTAGTATCCAGCCATCCCAAGAAAACTCCGAATATCCCTAACATTTTGCGGTTGGTCCCACTTCAGAACATCCCTCACTTTTCCGGGATCAACCGATACCCCTTCTTTGGAGATAATGTGGCCTAGGAACGATATTTCCTTTAGCCAAAATTGACACTTGTTAAGCTTGGCGTACAATTGATGCTCACGCATTTTTTGCAAGGTCAATTTCAAATGTTCTTCAAGCTCCTCCTCACTTTTTGAATACAACATAATGTCGTCGATGAAAACCACGACGAACTTATCCAAGTACTCCATGAAAACCTTGTTCATGAGGTACATGAAGTATGCGGGTGCATTTGTTAACCCAAAAGACATGACGATATATTCATACGAACCATACCTTGTTCGAAAGGCAATCTAGGGTATATCAGAGGGCTTAATCTTCAGCTGGAAATATCCCGACCAAAGATCAATCTTGGAGAACACTCAGGCTCCTTTCATTTGGTCAATAGGTCATCTATACGGGGCAGAGGGTATTTGTTCTTGATTGTCACCTCGTCGAGAGACCTATAGTCCACGCACATCCTTTGGGTCCCATCCTTCTTGTCTACCAAGAGCACAAGAGCTCCCCATGGTGACGAGCTTGGACGTATAAACCCCTTCTCCAACTGCTCTTGGATTTGCTTCTTGAGTTCTACTAGTTCATTGACAGGCATCCTATAGGGTCTCTTTTCTATGGGTGCAGTTCCGGGTACCAAATCAATGGCAAACTCAATGTCCCGATCAGGTGGCATAACCGGAAGCTCCTCTGGAAACACGTCCGAGAATTCTTGAACCACTGGAATGCTGTCCAATGTTACTCCTTCAACGTGGTTCAAGATTGCCTTTTCGGTTGTTTGTTGGGCTGACTCAAACTCAACACGAATAACGTGCTCATTTGTCAACTGCACGCTTCTTTCAGCACATTGGACTACCCCGTTGTGCTTGCTTAACCAATCCATCCCGAGTATTATGTCAATCCCTTGGGAATCAAAGACAATAAGGTTGGCAAGGAAGTCTACCCCCTTATTTTAAGGCTTAATTTCGGACATACTATATTAGTCCTCATTTCTCCTCCGGGAGAATTAACTAACATAGCACATTTTAAGTGGGATATGGGTAGATTATGCTTGGCAACATACTTGGATGATATGAAGGAATGTGATGCTCCAGAATCAAATAAGATGGTGGCTGGGTTGGAGTTAGCAAGGAACATACCAAGTACGACGTCCTCAGCTTGTTGTGCTTCCTCAGCAGAGACATGGTTCATATTGCCGCGAGCATAGTTCTGCTGTCCCCGGTTTCCTTGATTGTCCCCTCCGTTCGGTCGCGGGTTCTGTTTGGGCACGTTGCCTTGCTGTCCAGGGCCTCTCCTCGGGCACTGGTTCGCGAAGTGTCCTGTTTCCCCGCATGCAAAGCATGCCCTGTTGCCTACGGCAGCAGGTACGTTGGGGCGGGGGTTTTGAACAGGAGCCCCCATGTTAGGTCGGGGCACAGGAGGCATGGGCACACGAGGTGCTGGTGCCACGGGTCGTTGCTGTGGTGGCTGACTAGGGCAGTATGCAGGAGTGGTCGATCCATACTGCTGTGCGGCCGGGGGTATGTACCAAGGTTGTATGTTGCTCCTTTGGGGCTGGTATGGCATCTTCCTCTTGCACCCCCGTTCGATCTCTCGGATCTTGCTTTCAACCACTATAGCCTTGTCAACCAGCTTCTGAAAGCTTGCGTAGTCATTGTTGAGGAGCTGAACCTGGATCTCATTGTTCAACCCTCTCATGAACAGGTATTGCTTCCTCTGGTCTGAGTTGACATCTTCGGGGGCATACCGAGACAGTTGTGTGAACTTGTTGAGATACTCATTCTCGCTTCTGTGTCCTTGGCGGAGACCTTCAAACTCCTGTCTCCTGAGCATCATTACACCAGCAGGGATGTAATGAGAGTGGAAACTTTCCTTGAACTCAGTCCAAGTGATCGTCTCCGGGTCGACATGAGCGTTGCATAGGACATCCCACCAGTCAGCGGCAGCTCCCATAAGTTGGTGCGACGCAAAGAGGACCTTCTCTCGGTCATTGCACTGCACTATGGCAAGCTTCTTCTCTATGGATTTCAACCAGTCGTCGGCCTCCATGGGGTCGTTAGCATGAGCAAAGGTGGGTGATCGAGTCCTCATGAACTCACCCAGTCTGTAATGAGCCGGCGGTGGTGGTGGCGGTGGTGCCGGAACAAGGTTGTTGTTGTTGGCCTGCAACTGACCCAAAGTTTGGATCATAGTTTGCATAATTTGATTCTGCATGGCCATCAACCGTTCCAGATTGTGCTCACCAGCTCCGGGGTTAACAGGACTTCATCGTGGCCATCCTCTTGGTTGTCACGGACGTTCCTTCGGCCGGCGTTTCCTCTCACCATCTGTGAGAGAGATCGAAATAGAATAGAAATTTAGAAGTTTAGGTAGATCCCCTCAACTATATGCATCAAGGTGGTTTGGACTATATATATTAGCCCATATGGGGATGTGAACAAGTGCCGAAGCATCCCACACCTCTTTCTACTTATGTGTGGATATGGACAACGTTTTGAGACGTCCACGACTCACACTAAGCACACAATTCACAAACAATCGTCACAAGGGTTCACACAACTCCTATTCAAGGCTTGTTCAATGGGGGTCCTATATGGCTTAGGGTGATGTCAAATATGTGATCCAACTATGGCTTCTCCTAGGCTTGTATCCTATGTCAAAGTAGTTTCAAGGCCAATCTACGCACCCTAGGCTTGCACCCTATGGTCAGCGTGGCTTAGCTACCAATCTGTGTCGGATACCAATATGTGATCTATCTAAGTGTGTAACCTACCATCATCCGTGGCTTTTGATACCAATCTATGTTTCCTATTTAGGCGTGTAACCCACCATCAACCATGGCTCTGATACCAATCTGTGACGCCCTCAATTCTGTGGAAAACCACGGAACCGAGAACTGATGCATATGTGTGCCCAGGATGTTCATCACACATACACATATGTTCCACAAACTGAATTCAGAATATATATAACCACGAATAACAGAGTTTATTACAATGTTTCATGAGCCTTGGACTCATGCTCACAGCGGAAGTCTTAATCTAACAGCAGAAGTCTTATTTCTATGCAGCGGAAGTCTTCTAACTAATGCGGAAGCAATTTAACTAATGCGGAAGCAATTCTAGGCAGCAGTGGCTCCATCTCTACTCCATCCCCACAGGCAAGGTTAAGAACAGATCACACGCCTAATGCTCCACTTGGTCTTCATAGAAATCCTCTCCTGTTGCTGATGATGAAATAATAATGCAAGTTTGAGTACAATGATGTACTCAGCAACTGCGGGAAAAAAATATGATATGAAGCTGATAACATGGTAGGTATAAAAAGGCTCATTGCAGAAAGCAAAGTTATTTATCAAAACCATGATAAAACAGCAACTCATCTTTAAGTGAATGTAATCCCAACAAGTATTAAAATACCAATCATATCTCCATTATGTTCATTACCTTCCATGTCACAACTTGTCATCAATCAACCTCATTCTCGCTCACGAATACCTCCTTGTATTCGCTACCATCTCACGAATACCATCTCGTATTCTCTACCATTTCATCATAAACAACTTTGTCTCCCACCGAGACTAACCTTGTTGCCATGACTCAACAGTCATGTAACCCATCTTATCACCCGGACTCAACAGTCCCAAAAACCAAACCATCCAAAACCATAACCAATAACCGTATCCAATAACCATATCCAATAACCATATCCAATAACCAACCCAACTAATCATGGAAGTTGGCCATGCGCTCGTGACCGTAAGCTCGGCTATCATCATAGTTTTAGACTCTGCAAAGTTTGCACCTCTTTACCCACAAGTTTGTGATTTTGTCACCGTCGGCGACTGCAGAACCTCCATTATACCAGTACACAAACGTCGGTGTATGGCCAAGAGATCACAAAATAGCCTTTACAAAGGGGTTACAAGATGTATGGACTCACTAAGGTTTCACCGTCAAGCTAGAAT
This sequence comes from Neostapfia colusana, assembly GCA_030760725.1. Taxonomy (NCBI): domain Eukaryota; kingdom Viridiplantae; phylum Streptophyta; class Magnoliopsida; order Poales; family Poaceae; genus Neostapfia; species Neostapfia colusana. The sequence continues at coordinate 91,090,727 of JASWHV010000007.1, read as the reverse complement.
CTCCAATTCTCCCACCTACGGGCCCCCTCTTGTGCCATGCAGTTCCCAGGGCAGTCCTCACTCGACTCCCATTCCTCGCGCCTTCCACGGTTCATAACAATCTAGAAACTTACCTAATTAGTCAGCTAAGCCGCACCCATAATTGGCCTTGTGGTGGCACTGTTATCCTGGCATGTACTCACATGAACCGATCCTTAGATCTACGGCAAGTAAACCACCATCTCATGCTACCTCATTCACAAACCCAGTATTTGCCTAGATCTCCCTCCGATCCATGTTCATTAACAACATCAGTTTCTCATTATCATTACGAGTGCAGATAGCTAGACACATCTATCTCGCTTTCCAATCCCATGGACTCAGCGAAGCTTAAAAGTAAAAACCATACCCGACTCATAAACTCCCCTGGAGACATGGTTGGTTTAACCAAAGCTAGTAAACTCCTATAAAAGGGTTTCCCATCATGTTTGACTTAGCACACACATCTTTTCGCAAAATAAAACATTTTTTCCCAAAACATAGGATCAATATGGTCAAGGGGCACTTGCCTTGTTCTTGCGGTTCCGGTTGCTCTTGGATCTCGAAACCTTGTTGTTGCAGCTCGTCGTAGACAGCTCCCTGAGCTTGTCCTGCTATACAGGATCACGCACATACAAGATCCACAACAATCAATATCATGCACAAACCCTAACTAGATGTGATGATGCATATGCATGCTATCCTATAATGCAGTTTAGTTTTATTAGGTCGGTTTGTACGTGTTCTTGCATGGTTTTATGATGAACAGAGGTGTTCGGATCAGATGTGGACGCGGCAATGACCTTGTCTTTAGATCAACCCGATCAATAAATGATCTGTCCATGAGAATGCTTCTGTTCGAAAGTAATCGAAGAACAGATGCAAAGAAAACACAACGATGTTGTAAGGTGGTATTGGAGACCTACCTTACGTCCTTCTCGGTCTCGGTGTCCTTCTCTTAACGTACAGATCGTTGGGACTCTATTCCGGCGATCTTCATCGACTGAACTCCGGCGATGGCTTACTCGGCGAGTTGGGGCTAGGGATCTAAGTCGTCGGCTCAGGAGTTGGAAAAGAAGTTTGTGGTTTAGGCCAGAGATTCTGGGTTCTATTTATAATCAGGAGAAGAAGAGTCCTGATCTTATTGGACTTCGAATAAGAGTTCTATTCAGATTATCATTGAATCTTGACAACTTATCTTTAGTTGATTTGGTGCGGTAACATTGTGGAATTCAGGTCGGTTTCTCCTCCGTACCGTTATTTCTACGCGTACAGAATCCAAAAACCGCTCCAGAGCTCGTTACCTCCGCGGTGATGAGCTCCGGAGGATCCACGTGTCCACCGGGGCCTGGTCTCCTCCTTTCCGCAAAGACGAGCTCCGGTTTTGCCGCGTGTCAAGGAAGCGAGACCTCCCTTCTCCTTCCGAGGTGAGCTCCGCGTGCGCCACGTATCCTGGCAGTCGGCACCTCCTCTCTATTCGGAGGTGGCTCCGCGCACGCCACGTGTCAGTGCCGGACCCTTCCTCCTTCCGGAGGTAGCTCCGGGTGTGCCACGTGTCCTAACAGCGCTAGACTCCCTTTTTGTTCATAGACGAGCTCCGAGGTTGACACGTATCCAACAGTGTCGGACCTTCCGGAGATAAGCTCCGGTGGCGACACGTGTCCAATAGAACCGGACTTCTTGGAGGTGAACTCCGAGATCGACACGTATCCCGCGCGACTGGTCCTCTGATTTCCGCGGTGACTAGCTCCGAAGGTGACACGTGTCCTGCGGCTGGCCTTGCTTCTTCGCAGTAGCTAGCTCCGGGGGCAACACGTGTTCCACGGGGTCGGACCTCTCCCCCTTTTTGGGAATGAGCCCCAAGCCTGCCACGTAGCCAGTTTAGCGGCGGACCTCTCCCCACTTCGCAGGGATGACCTCCGAACACGCCACGTGGCCAGCAGAAACTTTTAAAATGTGAACTGGATTCGGCTCTTTTTGGCTATCTTTTTTATTCTCTCTCTGTTCCCACTTCTTTTAAAATGTTTTCTCTACATGAAACATGAATACATGCAGAAACCAGAAATGAGGGTGTCACAACGCTGCCGTGGTGCTCACACTTAAAATGTGGAGGCACTACCTACTCTGTAACCTCGTACATTTATATACCGACCACAAAAGCCTCAAGTACATATTCACTCAGAAGGAGCTGAACATGAGGCAGCGAAGATGGTTAGAGTTGATAAAGGATTACGAAATAGAGATCCATTATCACCCCGACAAGGCAAACGTAGTGGCTGATGCGCTGAGCCGCAAATCACACGTCAACAACCTGACCATCACACCGTTGGAAGAGAGCGAGCCACCATTGCATGTGATTCCACATGGAGCTCTCTACAAATAGCTTTGATCTCCACCATCCGTGAAGAGATAGCGGCAGCCCAGAAAAATAACAAGGGCATGTCACATTTACGGAGACGCATAGACAGTGGGGAGCTGAAATGTTTCCGGCAAGACGGAGACGGCGTCCTATGGTTCAAGGACTGGATCGTCGTACCCCGTAACCCGGAGTTACGGAAGAAAATCTTTGATGAGGCTCACTTGTCAAAGTTTTCTATTCACCCCGGCAGCAACAAAATGTATCACAAACTCCAAAGCAAGTTTTGGTGGACACGGATGAAGCGGGAGATCACAACGTGTCCGAGTGTGATACATGCCGAACGGTGAAGGCAGATCATATGCGGAAACCGGGACTGCTACAACCACTGGGCGTTACTGCCTGGAAGTGGGATGATGTGAGCATAGACTTCATCGTCGTTTTACCCACCACCTGTCAGAAGCATGATTCTGTGTGGGTGATTGTCGACCGGCTCACCAATGTTGCCCATTTCATTGCGGTCAACACCAACTACAACGCCAAGAAGTATGCTGAACTGTATATCTCACGGATCCTATGCTTGTACAGCGTACCCCGTACCATCATATCGGATCGGGGCACTTTATTTGTGTCCCGTTTTTGGGAGCAGCTACACGCTGCGTTGGGGACAAAGCTAATCCGTCGTTCAGCATACCACCCACAGACGGATGGGCAAACCGAGCAGGTAAATCAGATTCTAGAAGATATGCTATGAGCTTGCGCTTTCAACCACGGCAAGAATTGGGATGATCACTTGCCGTTAGCCGAGTTTTCGTACAACAATAGGTACCAAGCCAGCATCAAGATGGCGCCTTACGAGGCGCTATACCGGAGAAAATGCCGCACACCATTGAATTGGTGTGAGTCTGGCGAAAGGGTCACCTTCGGGATTGGTCTGGTCACTAACGCGGAAGAAAAGGTTCCGCTAATTCAAGCAAACCTAAAAGCCGCACAATCCTGACAGAAACAATATGCGGCCCCGAGAAGGCGCCCATTATAATTCAAAGTCGGGGATCACGTATACGTACGTGTGTCTCCAATGAAGAGCATGAACCGATTTGGGGTGAGAGGAAAGTTGGCACTCCGATTCATCGGTCCATTTCAGATTACAGAAAGATGTGGATCAGTAGCATACCGGCTGAAATTACCAGAAGCACTTTCCGGTGTGCACGACGTCTTTCACATTTCCAAGCTGAGGAAGTGTCTTAAGCTATCAACTACCATTCAGCTGGAGGACATAGAAGAACTGAAACCGGATCTCACGTATCGGGAGGAACCGGTTCAGGTTATTGATGAAAAGGCCCGAACCACACGCAACCGTACGTTGTGATTCTAAAAAGTTCTATGGAGTAATCACTCCGTGGACGAAGCGACATGGGGGAGCAAAGGATTTCTTCGCGCTAACTACCCCGACTTTTTCACGTCGCATATACGGTAATTTTCCACCGTCCTCTCTCTCATTTTCACCTTATAATCTCGGGACGAGATTCTTTTAAGGGGGAGGAATGTAAGGGCCTAAGTTTTTGGTACATATTCAAGTGTTCATCACCCCACACACACACTTCATTTGAAGAAACTTGATGAACACATTTGAAGAGCAAGTAAACACCATCAACATGATCATTAGAGAACAAACTCACACCTTGCAAAAGTGGCATTTCCCACATGCATCATATAGGGGCTGGACATATGAAGTGCTCCTACACCTTGTTAGGAATGTCCATGCCAAGTTTCACCCATATTCAAAACCTTTTTGAAGTCGTTTTGGTTATAGCTAGATAGAGGGTGGTTTGAACTCAAATTCAAATTCAAACTGTTTTCAACCCATGAATTCAAACGTGGGAGACATATTCTTACTCAGTACATTTTTGTGAGCTCACACACCAATTTTCACTCCATTTGGAGTTGATCTTAACATGAGCTAAGTTTAGCAAATTCAAACCTTATTTGAATTTCAAACTGCTTATGTGCTGAAATTTAGTCAAACACAAACCAATTTGAATTCTATCCCATTCAAATGGCTCAGGGGTAGATAATTCAAATCACCATGGGTATAAGGGGGATTACTGTTTATAACAGTGAGAGGGAGTTAATTTCAGAGGTTAAAAAGGAGGTGGGACTCACATGTCAGCCACTGAAACAAATTCAACCGACTGAAACTTCAGCACTCGGGTTACCGGGCTTCCTCCGAGGGTGCTACCGAGGGAAGCCGCACGCCACCAGCTGCTTGCCCACGCGTGAGCGCCAGGGTCGGTTCTGATCCCCTTCTTAAGCTGCTCCACGCCCTCTGACAAAGAAAACATCGATTGCTTTCTTCTCCTCGCGTGCCGAAGCTCTCTTCCCTCCGCTACCTCGGTGTAACACCCCAAAGATCTTGTTAAGACCCTAAATCATGTAAAGAGGGGAATTTAAAAATTTTTGGACGTGTTGCATGTTTTGCAACAATTTAAATTCAAACTGGAATTCAATTTAAATTAAAAACTGAAAAGAAATAGAAAAAGAAAAAAAGAAAACAGAAAAAAACCGGCCAGTGGGCCGAAACCCACCAGCCGGCCCACCCAGCATCCGCGCCAGCCCGCAGCCGCGCGCCCCTTCCTCCCACTGACAGGCGGGGCCCGCCAGCCCTTCTTCTACCTCGTGCCCGCGCCGGGACTCTCTCACCCCGAATCCAAACAGACCCGGATTTCTGTGAATCCCAGCCGAATTTCGATCGGGGGCGACGCAAACTCGATCTAAACCACCCCGCCGCCCTTCCCTGTCTATAAAAACCCCGGCCTCGTTCTGTTTTTCCCACGTGATCCGCCGATTTTACTCCGGTGAGAAACCGAGCCTTCTCCGGCGAATTCTGGCCGATCTAAGCTCGGAAATTCCAATCTAACTCGCTGATCTTGATCCACCGCCTCCGGGGAACCCTGCAGGTGCAGAAAACTCGGTGACTTGCGGTTTAAACACAGCACCGACGAGCCTCGCCGTGGTTTCTATTCGGACCTCGTCGCCGACCGCCCTCCAGGACCTCCGAGCTCAAGAAAACCCCCGAGGTGAGATCCCCGACCTCCCCTCCACCGATCTATGCCATAAAATCACAGTTCTAGGAAGAATTCTTGAAGATCCGAAAATCTCCGGCGAGATCGCCGCTTCCCGCCGCCGTGCGCCGCCGGGCAGCGCCGCCCGCGCTCGGTTAGAGCGACGTGGCCGCTTGTGCGCCGTCTATTTTAAATCGCACGGTAGACTTTAAATCCCCGCGTACCGGTTCGGTGTTATAATCTCGGCCGTCTGTTTTAAATCGGACGGTCCACGTCAGCCCCGCGTTATAAAGACTGGAAATCTTACGTGCTACCCCCTGGGGTTTTCGGGAAATAAGAGCTAGCCCCGGAAACTTCTGATCTAGCCCCTGGAACTTCAGAAAATCATGTAAATTCATTTAAAAATCAGTTTTAGCCCCTGGACTTAATAAAAATTAGGAAAAACTCCTCTGTTATGTATAGCTAGACCCCTGAAAATTGTTAAAATAATATTATAGACCCTGTAGTGGGGTGAGTTTACCTTTTTAGCCCTGTTTAATATTTAATTTAGGAAATTGAATATGTGGCTAGTGTTTAAAATTTAAAAAGTGTGACAAACATATTGTCAAAATTTAATTAAAAACTTTCTCAGTATTTAGAAAACTTTGGAGTGAGATAAAAATATATTTTGGGCTGAAATGAATCTGTTTAATTTATTATTCACATTTAGGGACACATTTTTAAGTAAAGAATAGTTCTGGAAAATAGGGAAAATAATTGTAAAATAGTTTACATCAGAGGAAAAGGTCAAAAATATATTAGTAAATATTTTAGATCAGAACCTATTCTGTTTAGATGATGTGTCTTATTATTTTCATAATAAAGTTCACATTTAAGCATAGGAAATAAATCTGAAAATATAGCAACTAGTAAATGATAAATGGAGTTCTAAAATCCAAAGAATTCAGTTTAGGGTTGGTAGAAATTCTGAAGACACATATGGAGAAGGAAAATACCTTTCATGCATACTTGGTAGCTAAAAGGTGTAGTAATTGAATATAAGGAATTTATTTAAATTGGAAACTCATATATATAGTATGTAAGTATAAATGTGAACACAAAAGTAGGAATCATATACACATGATTAAAAGTGCATGCAAGCCACAAATCAACACACATAGAGTAACCACAACACATATAATAGTGAATGACTTTCATAAATATGAATGTGTGGTTTGTATGAAGTGGAAGTGTGAACTATGTCTTATGGATTGTTGTTTTTCTTTTGCTATGTGTGATGGTATGATGTAGAACCTGCTCAAGAGCAAGTTATTCCTTTCCAAGATCAGGACTACCCATTTCAAGAGCAGCAGGAAGGAGGCAAGTGTCCTTGACCACTTTGATCCTATACTAGGATGTGTAGATAGAATTATTTGCATTGTCAAATGAAATATGAAACCCATGCTAGGAAGTTTCCCTAGAATTGCATTATCTTGTTTTCCTTGTAGCTTGGGTTGGGATTTATTTTATCATGTCATTTATTATTATGCATATGCTTAGCCATGCTTAGAATGGGATATTTGGGATATGAGATCATCAGTTTATTTTACCATACTCTTGAATGAGATATTGTGAGTTATGTAGAGGTAGGGATCAAGGCAAGTTGGATGTTTTGGTTGTGTGCTTGGTGCACGAGACTCGGGTTTGTGTTTAGTACTTGCCTGGATCCTAAGGACCGGTTCATGGAGCATGTAACCTGGCTTTACAGTGCCAACCACATGCTGAGATGGGGCAGCTTGGCCAATTAATTAGGTGTATCCCCGGCGTAGTATGGGTGTGTTGGATGGTGCGGGGAGTAGGTGTCAGCTGGACTACCATATGAACCGCAAGGCTCAAGAGGGGGCCACTGCAGCGGGGTTGGAGCCTCTTGTATGCTGTTAGGGGTGAAACCTCAGTGGGCCCATGCTCATCGGGAATCCCTTTGTAAAGGCTTCGTAGTGATCTCCTGGCTACACACCTGGGAAGTGTGAATGTGGTTCGTAGCCACTGGCATAATGGAGGTTCTTTTAGTCCACCCGGCAACGGGGGATGAAATCTCTACATGTGGGTACAGTGGTACAAACTCTGCAGAGTCAAAACTGTCATGACAGCCGTGCTCACGGTCAAGAGCGGCTTGGACTTATTCATGATTAGAGGAGTGATGGTTTTGGAAGTTGTGGATGTTAAGCGGGAAGCTTAACATTGGAAATGATGTTATGGTTATTGGATTTTGATGATGGGATGGGAGATTGGGACCATTTCACCTGTGTAGTAATGTAGGTGCTTAATAAGCTAAGGTGATAGGTATTAATTGCGTAGTGCTTTAACCATGAGTTCAACTCTCCTTGTTCAAGCCATGCATGATATAATTTCCCTACACTTGCTGAGTACCATCGGTACTCAACCTTGCATATTTTGTTGGTTTATATTGCTGCTCAGGTCAAGATAATGAGGTGGTGTATAATGACCAAGACTTTGGACCCGAAGAAGGTTTCTAGGTTCATGGAGACCCCCCGGGGGCAACGCCTGTGACGGAGCCCTCAAGAATAATATTCCGCTGCTAGTTTATTTACTTGTGATGAACTTTTTATTGTCCAACGAGACATTTGCTATGTAAGACTTATTTATATTCGACACCTGGCTTGTAATAAATGATGCTTCACTATTTGTCATCACATGTATGAGAAAATGATCCTGGCATACATGTGATATTCACTTGGTTGTTCTTCAGAAAAACCGGGTGTGACAGAAATGGTATCAGAGCCAAGGTTGCCCGTAGGAACGTGGACCTAGGTAGAAATGGACAGATTTAAGGGCCCTATTTTCTTAAAACTATTTTTACAAGGTGTGTGTGGAAAAGTGTTATTTAATGAGTCACTTTCTTCATCTTACCCCAATATTCATTCAAAATAGGATTTTTGTTTAAAAAGTTTATCTAACCTAAGTTTAAATGCTTTTTGTTTTAGATGGTTCACATGATTCGCACCGCTCGCAAGTCCACAGGAGGGAGAGTTCCCGTAGTTGCCCTTGCCGAAAGAGAGGAGAGTCGTCCGGTGACGTACCTTAACTACGGAATGGCAGTAGGAGGCTTGTTGCGTCGTCTTCGACGTATGCTCGAAGCCGCCAGCAATACGGGCAAGCTAATCATCCACTATAACTCCACCAGGACCATCCGTGAGAAGAGAGAAGAATGGAGTTCAGAGATGAGGATTATACACGAAAATCGACTGCTTAAGATCCACTGCTCTCCAGCTTGTAGAGCGACACAGGTCGATGCGGAGAAGGATGTCACCTGGGAGGCCATCACCTGCCAGAGTCACATCTATCGTCGCCACCTGGACAGGACTGAGTACATGTATGTCCTCCAGCGTGAGAGTGGTACCACGGAGTACAAGTACCCTCCAGTGCAGCAAGGGACTTCCCATGAGCACATGGACTTGTGCTTGGAGGATGCTGCTATGCTCAGCACTCGACTGCAGGAGTGTCAGCAAAAGCTTCAGGATATTCGGGACACCCTGAAGGAAACGGAGGCATTGCTGCGAGCCTGCTTGAGGGCGAGAGAAAGAGGAGATGGGAATGAACTGTGTGTCACCGTGAATGATACATGGACTCCTGACTCCCCGGATCGCAGAGCGATCAGGCATCGTCGCACTTCTCCACCAGCAGCCTCCCCACCCAAAGCAGTGTCAGAAGGCAGCCGAAATGATGAGGAAGATCCTGAGGAGCCAGCTCAAGAAAACGAGAAGTGTAGAGTCCTTCCCTTAGTTAGCAAGATGTCGAATAGTCGAGTCGTTACGTTAAGTTAATGGTGTGTTAATGCTTGGTGTGTGACGTGAGTTGTGGAAGCCATGAGCAATTGTCCACAGCCTCGTCTTTAGATTGTTTTGCTTTGGTGTGTGAACCCACATGAAATAATATTGCATTCATTTTTGTGTGAGAAATGGACCCTCAGAAAAGTATAACAAAGCCTCAACAATTCAAAGTACAAACAAATGAAAGTAGTAAGATGATACTAAATGCTTTCAACTTAACATTGGTTGATTCTGCCAGATGGCCGGAAGAGGAAAAGGACGTGCTGCCAACCCCGCCAACAACAACGATGAGGCCTGCAACCCTCATCTTTCTGGAGGCCAGGACAGGGGTGGTCGCCGTGAAGGAGTTGATCCCCTCCACCAAATGCTGGAGAATCAAAATCAGCTCATCCAGAACTTGACTCAAGTGGTGGCCAACTTGCATCAAGTTCCACCACCACAAGCTGCACCACGCCAACCAAGGTTGAGTGAGTTTCTAGGAACTCAACCTCCAAAGTTTGCAAGTGCTGTTGAACCTCTGGAGGCAGATGATTGGCTAAAGACCATTGAAAGCAAGATGAGGATCATACAGTGCCAAGGGTATAAGAGGGTGCTGTATGCCTCTCATCAATTGCATGGACCTGCTGCCGATTGGTGGACCGCCTACGTGGCCGCCCATCATGACCCTGAGAACATCACTTGGGAAGAGTTCAAGCGTAGCTTCCGCAACCATTACATCCCAAGAGGTGAACTCAAAAACAAGAGGAAGGAGTTCTTGGGACTGCAGCAGGGAAACATGACGGTGAGGGAATACCTCACTAAATTTACTCAACTATCTCGTTATGCCCCACGGGACATAGAGACTGATGAGCAGAAACAAGATTGTTTCTTGGAGGGACTCACCGCAGAGATGCAGTGTGCAATGTCCTCAAATGAGTATGAAAGCTTCCAAAAGATGGTGGACAGAGCATTTGTGGTAGAAAGGAAGCTGAAGGCCTTGGAAAATGAGAACAAGAGGAAGGCCGGGTGGTCACACCAAGCCTCAGGGAGCAACACCCGCCCACGTCTGATGCAGCAACCTGCAGGGCAGACGAACCGTGCTGCGGTACCCTACTCAGCACCAAGAGGGTACAAACCGAACTACAGGCCTCCCGCAGCACCAGCGCAGCCACAACGTCAGTTTGTACAGCAGCCTCGCCCCGCATATCCACCTCGACCAGCAGTACAGGGACCTCCAAACCAACCCCAAGACAGCAAAGGCCAGGCACCTAAGGTTGGGGTGCAATGTTTTAGCTGCGGTGAAGTGGGGCACTATGCCCATAAGTGCCCAAAGAAGAAGCCCGCGCAGCCACAACAGCAGAATGTAATGAGAGGATGGGTGAACCACGTCACTATGGAGGAAGCACAAGAGGCACCCGACGTGGTAGTTGGTAAGTTTCCTGCCAATTTACACATTGCAACCCTGCTGTTTGATTCTGGTGCTACCCACTCGTTCATTGCTCAAGGGTTTGTTAAGAAGCATGACCCAGCAACCACACAAATGAACCATATGCTAGCCGTAAACTCTCCAGGTGGAGAAATAAGGACAAGACAAGTGTCCCAAAGTGAACCTAGACATTAATGGGGTGGTATTTACTGCTAACCTCATAGTGATAGATTCACAAGGGATAGATATTATCTTGGGTATGGATTGGTTGATAAAACATAAAGGAATCATCCATTGTTCGACCAGAACGGTGGAACTAACTCACCCTAGTGGCACAAGAGTAAAGTTCATAACAATACACGAGCCTAGGAGGGACATTAAATTAAATCAAGTTGAGGTGAAAGTTGAGGAAATCAGGACCATCAGGGAATATAACAGATGTTTTTTCGGAGGAGTTGCCAGGTATGCCTCCCGATCGTAAAGTGGAATTCGCAATTGAGCTAGTACCTGGAACAGCCCCCATATACAAGAGACCTTATCGGATGGACTCCAAGCAGCTAGAAGAACTCAAGGATCATTTAAGAGAATTGACGGAGAAGGGGTATATTCGTCCTAGTTCCTCACCATCGGGAGCTCCGGTGATATTTGTGCCCAAGAAGGACGGAACCCAAAGGTTATGCATGGATTACCGTGCCTTGAATGAGGTAACCATCAAGAACAAGTACCCATTACCCCGCATTGAAGACTTGTTTGATCAGTTGAGGGGAGCTTGTGTGTTCTCGAAAATTGATCTCAGGTCGGGATACCACCAACTCAAGATAAGGCAATCTGATATTCCCAAGACAGCTTTCGTATCTCGGTACGGACTGTATGAATACAGCTGTATGATACCAGGCCCCGGAAGGACACATGGAGCTTCCGGAGCTCATCACCACGGAGGTAACGAGTTCTGGAGTGGTTTTTACGCGTAAGAATACCGGTAAGTAAAGGAAACCGACCTGAATTCCACAACGTTACCGCACCAAATCAACTAAAGATGAGGTGATAGAATCCAACGACGATCTGAGTAAGACTCTTATTTGGGATACAATCAGATTAGGACTCTTCTCTTCCCGATTATAAATGGAACCCAGAACCTCTGGCCGAAACCACAAACTTCTTTTTCAACTCCTGAGCCGATGACTTAGAGCCCTAGCCCAACCCGCCGAGTAAAACCATCGCCGAAGCACGGAAGGAGAGATCGCCGGAGGAAAGCCCAACGATCTGAGGAGGACCTCGAGAACGAGAAGAACGTAAGGTAGGTCTCCAATACCACCTTACGACATCATCATGTTTTCTTTGCATCTGTTCTTTGATTCCTTTCGAATAGAGGCCTTCTCGTGGACAGATCAATTGATGATCGGGTTGATCTAAAGACAAGATCATCACCACGACCACCTTTGATCCGAAAATCCATGCAAGCCATGCAAGAACACAAACAAACTAATCTAATAAAAACCAATCCTAGGATAGCATGCATGTGCATCATCACATCTAGTTTAAGGTTTGTGCATGATATTCATTGCTGTGAATCTTGTATGCACGTGATCCTACATAGCGGGACAAGCTCAGGGAGCTGTCTACGACGAGCTGCAGCAACAAGGTTTTGAGATCAAAGAATCCCCGGAACCGCAAGAACAAGGCAAGTGCTCCTTGACCATATTGATCCTATGTTTTGGGAAAAACTGTTTTGATTTGCGAAAAGGTGTGCGTGCTGAGTCAAACATGATGGAAAACCCTTTATAGGAGTTTACTAGTATTGGTTAAACCACCCTTGTCGCCAGGGGCGTTTATGAATCGGGTATGGTTTTTGCTTTATGCTTCGCTGAGTCCATGGGATTGGGAAGCGAGATAGATGTGTCTAGCTAAACTGCACTCGTAATGATAATGAGAAACTGATGATATTAATAAAACGTGGATCGGAGGGAGATCTAGGCAAGCCTGGGTTTGTGAATGAGGTAGCATGAGATGGTGGTTTTACTTGCCGTAGATCTAAGGACCGGTTCATGCATGCACATGCCAGGATAACAATGCCACCACAAGGCCAAGTATGGGTGCGGCTTAGCTGAGTAATTAGGTAAGTTGCTAGAGTGTTATGGACTGTGGAAGGCACGGGGAATGGGAGTGGAGTGAGGACTGCCCTGGGAACTGCATGGCACAAGAGGGGGCCCGTGGGTGGGAGATTTGGAGATTCTAGCCTGCCGGTGAAACCTTAGTGAGTCCATATATCTAGTAACCCCTTTGTAAAGGCTATTTTGTGATCTCTTGACCATACACTGACTGTTGTGTACTGGTATAATGGAGGTTCTGCAGTCGCCGACGGGTGACGAAATCACAAACTTGTGGGTAAAGAGGTGCAAACTCTGCAGAGTCTAAAACTATCATGATAGTCGAGCTTACGGTCACAAGCGCCTGGCTAAACTGCCATGATTAGTTGGGATGGTTATTGGGAAGTTTTTTTGGTTATGGTTATTGTTCTCGGTTATGGTTTGGTTTTGGGGCTGTTGAGTCCGGATAATAAGATGGTTGCATGACGGTTGAGTCATGACAACGAGATTGGTCTCGGTGTGAGACGAAGTTGTTATGAGATGATAAGGTAGCGAATACGAGAAGGTATTCGTGAGATGGTAGCGAATACGGGGAGGTATTCGTGAGTAAGGATAATGTGGATTAATGTTCGGATGGAACACGGAAAGTGATGGAGGTATGTCGGTAAATAAATACATGCTGGGATTACATTCATCTAAAGTTAAGTTGCTGTTTTATCATGGTTTTATAAATCTGCTTTTCTGCAAATGAGCCTTTTTATACCAACCTTGTTATGAGCTACATATCATGTGTTTCCCGCACTTGCTGAGTACATCATTGTACTCAAACATGCATTATTATCTCCTCATCAGCAGCAGGAGAAGACTACTATGAAGACCAAGTGGAGCATTAAGGCGTGTGATCTGTTCTCAACCTTGCCTGTGAAGGGAGTAGAGATGGAGCCACTTCTTCTTAGATTTGCTTCCGCCTTAGTTAGATTGCTTCCGCATTAGAATAAAGACTTCCGCTGCATAGAATAAAGACTTCCGCTGTGAACATGAGTCCAAGACTCATGAGACATTGTAATAAACTCTGTTATTCGTTGTAATATATATTCTGGATTCAGTTTGTGTATCATATGTGTATGTGTGATGAACATCCTGGGCACACATATGCATTAGTTCTCGGTTCCGTGGTATTCCACAGAATTGAGGGCGTCATAGATTGGTATCAGAGCCACGGGTTGACAGTAGGTTACACGCCTAGATAGAAACCATAGATTGACATTAGAGCCACAGTTTAGGCGTAGGTTACACCCCTAACTAGGAATCATAGATCGGTATTAAAAACACAGATTGGTAGTTAAGCCACGCTGACCAAAGGAAGCACCCTAGGACACTTAGATTGGCTTTAAACCCACCTTGACATAGGGAACCATCCTTGAATAGGAGTTGTATGAGCCCTTGCAATGATTATTTTGATTGTGTGCTTAGTGTGAGTTGTGGGACGTCTCCAAACGTTGTCCATGTCCACACGTAAGAAGAAAGAGGTGTGAGATGCTTTGGCACTTGTTCACATCCTCATATGGGCTAGTATATATATAGTCCAAACATACCTTGATGCATATAGTTGAAGGGACCTACCTAACCTTCTAACCTTTTATTCTATTTCGTCCTCTCTCACAGATGGTGAGGGGAAGCACCGGCCGAAGGAACATCTAAGAGGATGACCACGAGGGATTTCCTGCTAACCCCGGAGCTGGTAAAAATCACCTGGAACGACTGCTGGCCATGCAAAACCAGCTTATGCAAACCATGATCCAAACTTTGGGTCAGTTGCAGGCCAACCAAAACCACGTTCCGGCACCCCCGCCACCACCACCGCCGGCTCATAACAGGTTGGGAGAGTTCATGAGGACTCGGCCACCCACCTTTGCTCAAGCCAACGACCCCATGGAGGCCGATGATTGGTTGAAATCCATGGAGAAGAAGCTTGCCATCGTTCAGTGCAATGACCGAGAGAAGGTTCTCTTTGCGTCGCACCAACTTACAGGAGCCGCTGCTGACTGGTGGGATGCCCCGAGCAACGCACATGCTGACCCGGAGACGATCACTTGGACTGAGTTCAAGGAAAGTTTCCGCTCTCATTATATCCCTGCCGGTGTAATGATGCTCAAGAGGCAGGAGTTCGAAGGTCTCCGTCAAGGACAGAAAAGTGTGAATGAGTATCTCAACAGGTTCACGCAACTGTCCCGGTATGCCCCCGAGAATGTCAACTCAGACCAGAGGAAGCAGTACCTGTTCATGAGAGGGTTGAACAATGAGATCCAGGTTCAGCACCTCAACAATGACTACGTAAGCTTCCAGAAGCTGGTTGACAAGGCCATAGTTGTTGAAAACAAGATCCAAGAGATCGAGCGAGAGTGCAAGAGGAAGACACCATACCAGCCTCAAGGGAGCAACGTACGACCTCGGTACATGCCCCCTGCACCACAGTATGGATTGACCACTCCTGCATACTGCCCGGGTCAGCCACCCAGCAACGACCCGTTGCACCAGCACCTCGCGTGCCCATGCCTCCTGCGCCCCGACCTAACAATGGCGCCCCTGTTCAAAACCCCCGCCCCAACGTACCTTCTGCCGTAGGCAACAGGGCATGCTTTGTATGCGGGGAAGTTGGCCACTTCGTGAACCAGTGCCTGAGTAGAGGTCCTGGACAGCAAGGTAACGTGCCCAAGCAGAACCCGCGACCGAACGGAGGGGACAATCAAGGAAACTGTGGACAGCAGAACTATGCTCGTGGCCACGTGAATCATGTCTCTGCTGAGGAAGCACAACAGGCTGAGGACGTCGTAATTGGTACGTACCTCGCCAACTCCAACCCAGCCACCATATTATTTGATTCTTGAGCATCACATTCCTTCATATCATCCAAATATGTTGCCAAACATCTGTGGCAGACCGGAATCCGCTCATCCAGGATCGCAGAGGGTGGTGCCGCGCGATGCGACACCCGACAGCACACGTCATAAGAACACATTATATTACATGGGAAAAACGAACTGAATGTACAAAGTAGTACACTTCTCAGTTACAAACTAGAGTCTTTATTACACAGCGGAAGTTTCTTTTATACAACTCACGCCCGCCTATCTAGAAAAAGTCGAATGCCCAGCCCTAGGGCAACCCACACTAGCTGCACTCCTCAGCTCAGCGCGGCGTGTACGGCTCCCACTCAGCCGTGGTCCCCGACGGAGGGTAACCCTCGCCGGTGGACTCGTACTCCGAGTCCATGGGTGGCTCCTCACCTGAAAAACACTTAAGCAGCAACCGTGAGCACAAAGGCTCAGCAAGGCTTAACCGACTCACCTAAGCATGAAACTCTACATGAGGTGTACCATGACATAGGATAGCAATGTTGCAGCAAATGGACACGCCTACAAGTTCATCCTTAGTTCATCTTTTAGCAACAAGTTAACAGTTCATGAAGCTGAACTTTAGTGAGCAATATTTGATGGCACACATGTAGCAATACAATTATATCATAACAGCAATATTGAATCATCACATTTCATTCATTAGTCTATGTTACGACGCAGTGAACAAGCGGTACTCATCACCGCGAGGGACGGCGAATCGACTCGATATTCACCTGCAGGGAAACCCAAAGAGCACGTCATGTACGCCCACCCGTGGTGCTGCACAGCACGCTCACTCGATGTCGTACGGGACAACCTTTCACCCAACAGCCCAAACGTCGAACCGGTCACACCGAAACGAGCAGGAGGTTCCCCACACGGAGCATCTCTCTATGCCCGTTGGCAGATTTCCACCATGCTGCCCTCAACCTACACCTATAAATCGGTGTGCTATGCCTCGACGCCCAGAGGTTTAGGCTACATCGGTTTATCGGGGCCCATATATCCGATATGCCTTCGGTACGTTCAATACTTGTTCAGCAGGGCCGCACACGGCTCGGTCCTCAATCGACACGGACAGGGCTGCGCACACAAGACTTCCTCTTGCTGCGCGCTAGCCCCTGCCTAGTCTCATTTTCATTACTAAAGTGATCTCCCGTCACTCAAACCAAACCCGTGTGTCCCGGCCTATCTTGCGAGTAGATTCCAACTACTCGACTTGTACCGAAGTCCTATGAATTATTAAGCATAGCCTGTCTACTCGAGATCTTAGACACTACCCTCACTCTTATGGAAAAATTCTGGTCATGCAAGTGGGGTTCCATCCATCCTATACCTAATGCACAATCATACTTCACATGACACATGTAAACAAATTAAAACTTATAAAAAGGTTAATGCAAACCGGGGCTTGCCTTGTTGCTGCTGATCAGGAGTTAGCTCTTTTCTCGGAAGGAGGAAGTCCAGCACTTCCGGAGTCTCTTCTTCAATGGCTACACGTTTAATACAATACTACATGTTAATGAATATGCATATGAGTTTATTGTAATACTTTTGCTATTAGTTCTAATAACCAGCCTCTAGCAACTGGAACTATGTCTAAGAATTTAAAATGGAACTGGGGTTTAGTGGTTTGGCATAGACCTAAGCACATAGTTAAGTGCTAAGTGGTTTTCCCCCTTTTCCATATTAATCCCTCAAGTGGTTAAACAGGACAGGGGTGATCCAGAGCTCCAATGGAGCTGAGACTTTTTGTGTGAGTTCCTTGTCACAAGACAACTCTCTGGGCCAAACATTAGCACTTTTCATGGAGTGGTTTGCTCAGAATAATTCTCTTAGCAAATAAGCAAAGAAGAATTAATTCTGAGGTAATACCCCTGTTCATGCCCAACATAGTGAACTACAATTTCAGTTATAGTTCATAGAGTTTGCATGAATTTTCCTAGCATTTTTGGAGCTAAGATTTGCCCAGAACTAAATTTCCAAGTTTTGGAAATTCTCTGAAAATGTTTCTGGATTCAAATGAACACAGCACCTTCAAATTTGAATTGCTCTGACCAAATCAACTCCAAATGCCCTGAAACTTTTACAAAGGTTAACTAACATCCTAAAGGATATTCTGGCAAAATTTGAGGAGCTTTGGATGAACCAAACTCCCTCTAAAATTCTTTTGCTGAAAAGCTTTAAAGAATTTCCCATAATTAATTAAGGGGTTTCATGTAAGGACCTCAGTTTTTGACACAAAATTGAAGTGTTCATCACCACACCACACACCTTATTTGAGGAAAGATGATGAACACAAATGAAGAGCAAGTAACCACCATCAACATGCTCATTATAGAACAAACTCACACATTGCAAAAGTGGTATTTCCCACATGTGATATAGGTGGGCTGGACATATGAAAGCTCCTACACTTTGCTAAGGATGTCCATGCCAAGTTTCACCCAAATTCAAAACCTTGTTGAGGTCATTTTGGGTATAGTTAGAAAGAGGGCAGTTTGAAACCATATTCAAATTCAAACTGTTTTTATCCCATGAATTTAAAAGTGGGAGGCATATTCTTACTCAGCACATTTTTGTGAGCTCACACACCAATTTTCACTCCATTTGGAGTTGATCTTGACATGAGCTAAGTGGGACAAATTCAAACTTTATTTGAATTCAAAACTGAACTTGTGCTGAAATTCACTCAAACCAAACCCAATTTGAATTCTACTCAATTCAAATGGCTCATGGGTGAATAATTTGAACTTCCAGGGGTAGTATGGGATTCACTGTTTACAACAGTGATTAGGAGTAAATTTCAGAGGTTAAAATGGGGAGTGGGATTTCAGTGATTCACATGTCAGCCTCTACTTCAAATCAAACCGACTGAGACTTTTCTCACTCGGTTAACCGCGCCGCCGCTGCGATCGCCACCGAGGGAAGCCGCCGCGCCAGCAGCTGCTTGCCCACGCGCGGGCATGAGGCGGTGCAGAGCCTTCTTAAGGCGCCCCCCTCCTCGGCCGAAGCATCACCCGTTCTTCCCCCGCAAGAACTCAGCGCCGGCCGAAACTTTCCGCAGCTCAGAATCGATCGGAGATCGCCGATCACAGCTACCTCCGTCCCCTCCAGAGCCCCGGCAAGGTACTAGAGACCTTCCTCCGTCTTCCCCGCTGCTAGAATTCAGTTGAAGCCGATTGATCTCGGCTGTGCCGAAAGATCAATTCGGTGACTTAGAACCACCGCACCTCGGGCTCCCGTGGACATCCCAACCAGGGCGTTGTCACGCCCGAGCCAAGGCACCCTTGGACGCGCTGGTGACCGGTGCTGCTCACCCCAGAGCCACAGCCCGAGTGGTTGCTCACCGGCGGCGAATTTCCAGTTTTCCCCTTTCAGTGTGCAGAACGACCTTCGGGTGCGATTCTGTCGAATTCGTGCTCTAGAAAGGATTAGAGGGCCTCAATCCGCTCTCACACAAACTAGACACGGTAACGCACAAGTTGCCTTCACAACCCTTGGCCGGAGAACCTCTGTACCCGGCGTAATTCGAGGTTTACCAATGGCGGAATAAACGGGAGGCATCGGGCGCATGGTGAGGAGCTACTTCGGGCCTTCCCCGAGCTGCCTCAAGCTCATGTCGACCTTCCCTGAGGTCCACTGATGCTTCCCGACCGGTTCCTCGAGTAGTTGAGGTGCTAGGGAAGTCAGCCGACATGGCCGAAGTCTTTCCAAGGTGGCGGCTCGTCGCCGACCATGCACCGGCCATTGTCATGAGTAGCTGACCCCAGAATCCTGTTCCCCGAGTGAAAGTAGGCAGGGGTGGCCAAAGTCGTGAAGTTTGGAGCTGTACAGAAGCCGGCGGCGAGCTCTTCGGCGAGGTCCCTCGGCGGTGGAGCGCGGGCGTCGCGAGGTTGAAGAAAGGGGTGGACCCCAGCTGTCAGCGGCCGATATTTTGAATCAGGATCAGGCTGCGGCCGGGATCGGGTGTGCTGGCGCGCAAAATCCTTGTGGGCCACGGTGTGCTGTCGCCTCGACGTGCGACGCGTGTCCCCGGGGCTCACTCGCGAGTTTAAACTTTTCCCCGATTTTCAGATTTCCTTCAAACTTCAAATCCTCATAACTTTGGCTAGAAAGCTACAAATTGAGTGAGCCAAATTTTGCTGGATTCAGCTCTCTGAGTACTTTCCAGCAAATCAAGTTTCAACTTATGAAAACCCTTAATTCTCCAGAATTAATTCCTCAAAGTTTAAACTGTTTGGAATTTTAACTGGAGAATCCTGTGGAGGAAAATCCTGAAATTTTGCTGGAGTGTTCACCAAAATATCCCTGAACTACCATAAAAATTTGAGATCCACTTGAGCTCATTTGATCCACCTAATGGTGTGATTAGTGGAACTGTTCCAAAGAAAATAGAAAATGTTCAGAAACATTTTCAGAATTTTCTCTGAAATTGTTTAGCTCATAACTTTAGCTAGGACCTTCAAATTAAGTGAGACCAACTCCATTAGAACCCTCTGAAAATCTAGTTTTCAGAAAGTCATAGTTTGTTTCATAAAAATCCTTAGAACACCCTAAAAGCCTTCAATTAAGGTCAAGTACATGATTAATTGTGGAGGGCTCAAATGAGCTTTACTGCAACTAAAACTTGACCAAATCTCTGTTTAGGTTGTAACCAAGCCCCAGTAGAAGTTTCACAATCATTCGGTCTGTCTAGCAAGGGTTATAGACTTCACAATTTCAAAATCAATACAAATGCATTTAAATTGATACATGTATTCCTTCTATCATGTAGTCGCTAAGGTCGAGGAGGAACCCGAAGTCCTAGAGTTCGCTACTCCGGAGGAACAGCTAGCCTACGACCAAGAGCAGCAAGGCAAGCTCCGGTTTGCATTAATCTTTTTACAAATTTTTATTGTTTTGAGCACATACTTGTTTACTTTATTCTTTGCATTAGAGTCTTGTTTGAAAGCCCCACTGCATAGCCAAGAGAACCATGGGTTGGGTTTAGGATTGCAAACCCCGTTAGCTACTGCATTGCTAGGATAGAGTAGGATTCGGTACAAGTCGAGTAGTTGGAACTACTCGCGAGCATAGGCTAGAGGCACTCAACTTGGGTAGTGACAGCACATGAAACACATGGCAAGAAAATGAGACCGAGTGGAGGGTAAGGGCAGCAGGACTTTGGGGCCTGTGTGCTGTAGCTCTGCTTGTGTCGATTGAGGACCGAGCCGTGTGCGGGCCTGTTGAACAAGCTAGAATAGTACCGAAGACCTACCGGCTGTATGGGAACCGGGAAACTGATGTAACTCGGTTAGGTGGGTATTGAGGCATTGCCCGTCGTTCAGAGGGTAGGTTGAGAGCTCGAGGTGTAAATCGGCTGGCGGCACGGAGATGTGCGTGCAGAGACCTCTTGCTCGGGACGATGGGACCGGTTCAATATTGGCTGACGGGCGAAAGGTGGTTGCGTACGTCGTCCGTGATGGTTGTTGTAGGCAACATCGAGTACGGGCGTACGTGACGGGTTGTTCGGGCAACCCTGCAGGTGTAAATCGATTATAATCGCCATCCCTCGCGGTCAGTGAGTACCACTTGTTCACTGTACCGTGACGTAGAAAGAACAGGCTAGTTACATGTTAAAATGTTGCTGATTGAAAGATGGACTTGATTGCTAATGAATTGCTGTAGTTTAGAGCTAACTAAAGTCCATTTCAACTTTGGGCAAAGTACATGAGAGAAATGCGTTTCTTGTTTGATTGCGGCTCTCTCATGTGCCTTAGCGTAAGGTTCTCCACAACCTGCTGCTAAAACTTAAAAGTAAGGTTCTACTAATTAGGCGAGTCCTTTGCAAATGATTTTACCTCATGTACCCATCAACCCTCATGTAGAAGTTCCATGTTTAGGTTAGATGGATCAGACTTGCTGAGCCTTCGTGCTCACTGCTTGTGTTTGAAGCTTTTGCAGGGTTCTATGATGAAGGAACTCCCGAAGAGGAGACGGAACCCCAGGAGGGGAACCGTCGAGTGGGAGTCGTGCACGCCGCAGAGTTAGTGTGCGTGTGTGCTAGCAAGGACACGTTCAAGGGCTGAACGTGGACTTGATGTGTAGTCTACGCCCGAAATTGTAGACTGGACTTATTTTGATGTAAACATGTTCATAAACTTGTTTATATAATAAAATTCCGCTTCCGCTTTGTAACTTTGACGTGTGTTATACGATGTTGTGCAACGCAGCACCCCTCAGCGTGATCCTGGCTCAACAAGACCGTGGGGTCGTGTCAGTGTGGTATCAGAGCTTGCTTGAGGTTTAACACAGTACAAAGGTCTTCTTTTCCAAAAATCCAGTGAGGAACGAGTTAGTAGCCCGTATAAGGATGTTATTAGTATATAGAAAGTGACATATTGTCCTATTTGTTATATCGGAAAATCATGTATCTCGGGACGTTTATGTCTTGGGGGGTACACGTAAGCGCTGTCCACCAGTGCGCACAAGCTGAAGGGTGGAGCCCCACGGGTGGCAGGTAACCCGACCCGCTTTGATATCCTCTATGACTCTTCATGTCGTTTGGGGTATTCGGGCAACGTCTGTCCCTGGAATGCGTGGTGCAATTTGGGAGACCCCATCACGTGGTCTGAAACGTGAACACGTAGCTCAAGGCGTGGTTGGCTTGAGAACATCCGGGCGAGTGATGACGGCCGGTTGTACGAACTGTATGGATTCCGGGCTCGGTGTGCAGCCGAGTCTGATGATTGTTTGAGTTTCTGCAGGTAGCCTGACCACGAAACGGTAGACGTGTAGCATCCGTGTGCGAGTGACGTTTAGTGCCACTGAATTAACGAAGCCGGCTAAGTCCGGTATAGGTTTTTCTTTGTGAGGACGTAGTACCGACATAATCTGGTGATGCATCGACGTCACACCCCATTAAATGAACAACTTCATTTAAAACTTGAAGGTTTTGATCTAAAGTAGTAACACTTTATGTAACTCCTTCCCTTGAACAAGATATTCAAAGTTAACAAGTTTTCAACTTATAGGTTGTTAAGGACAGAGCACTCTGTTTTCAGCTGAATCAAGGCTGAAGTTGATCAGAGGTTAGAGGTTGAGTTCTTTCGAGGTTGGGGTCATATGATACATTTCTGGAAAGCTTTGGAAGAGCTTTACAACTCTTCTGTTGAGGTCCAGAGATGTTTCATCCCTTAACCACTCGAAAAATGCAGTAGAGTTGAAACTGTCCAGAAAACAGGTCAAAGTAAAGACTCTCTGTAGACTCTCTGTAAATTAAGCATAACTTCTTGCATAAAAATCCAAAAATAGAAAATGAGGTAGTTCTGGAAAGCTTATGAGATGGGTTACAACTTTGTAATAGAAAGTTGTGTCAGATTAGGAACAGAATTAACTGGAATTCTTGGATTAAATCAGTACCTAAAGCAGGGAGGTGCTGTCCAATTTGCTCCAGAAATTCTGTTAACTTTGACATCTCATAACTTTTGAACCAGGACAGATCTTAGGCCAAGCAAATACTTTCTGGAAAGCTACTGAAGTTAGCTTTAACTTTTATGTTGATCTCCAGAACTAGTGTTGCTTTTAACATGGCCTAAATTAGGTTGAAATAGAAACTGGTAAGGGCTGTCATGGGAACAGCAGATCAGCAGTCAAATTTGTTTAAAATTTGAACTATGTTTCCAAGTTTTATGGGTTCAATGACATGTCTTATGTTATAACTCAATGGTTTACTGTTTAAATAAATATTTGACATTTCTCAAATATATTTTTACAGATGACAGCAGATAAGAAGTTGGAGAACGGGTGGGTGATGTCCCACTGTTCTCACCGTAGCGGCTACCCGGAAGCATTGTGGCAAATGCTCCAATATTTCGGGTACAACCAAAGGCCACAGTACTTCGCCAAGGAAGAAGGCGAAGAGGGGAACAAGACGTGGACGATCCATGTCGAAGTCCCTGCAGGACCTACGCCACCCGGTTGGTTGCCGTTCACCGTCACGGTGAGAGGAAGACAACCGGAAGGGATGTGGCAAATGGCAGCCCGTGACACTATGTCACGTTTCTGCCAACTACACGTGCAGGCTATGGAGGGCACTCCATACGCGCTTGTTCCGGTGGAGGGACGGGCTCAGCATGTGTGGGAAGAGAGGTACCGGGAGGCAACAGATCCGAGTTGTCCAAGGTACAACCCCGCGGAGGCAAATCTCAGCCTCCAGATGAGGGCGGGAAACGCTGTGATGGACAGCCAAGCTGTTCATACGGAGCGTCTCGCCACAAAGCTCAAGGAGAGTACGAGCCGTGGAGACCATTTGGAGAGTGATCACAGCGCACTCTGCAATGTACTCCTTCCGACGATCAAGCGACTGAATGAACAACACAATCAGTTGCATCATCTGAAGAAGGCAAAGAGGAAAAGCCGTGTCGACATCGCGGCGTTGCAAGAACTGGTACAGAATCTGACCCAGCAGAACGAGGAACTTACTCAAGAGCGGGACGACGCTATTGAGGAAGGGCAAGGCTGGGAAGAAGATTATAACCAGGCTATGGACGAGGTGCATGCTTTGCAGGACCTCGTACCTCCGGTATTGGGCATACCGGTGGTCTTGGGTCTTCCAGCAATGGGAGAACCCGGAATGGGAGAAGGTGTGGTAGATCCAGAGCTACCAGCAGAGGTACTGGAGGAGGACGACCCACAGGAGGTTGAGTTCTACTCCGAGTAGGGATTTACGGTTGCCAAGTAGGGCAGCTAGGGTAGCGTAACCCAACTCTTGTAATCGGTGACATGTCGCGTAGACAGTAGCGTATGTATAGGTAGTGACGACATGAGCACGACTTCTCGGAGACCCGAGAATAATGTATCTTGTATAAAGTTTATGCTTTATCAATATATGTGAATGTTGTGCAAATTAATCATGTGTCACTTCAATACCTACTGTTGCTTATGGAGTTTTAAGTAAGACATGTGCTAATTGCTGCTGTTTTGGGATTTCAGAATGACGCGTACTCGTGCCAACCCTGATGTTGGGGGTACTAGCCAAGGGGGAGAGACCTCCCAACAGCCTCCCGAGGACTCCTCGGGACCGCAGCAGCAGCAACAGCAACAGCAAACACCGCCACTGCCAACGGTTACATTGGCCGACATCGTCGCGGCAATGGCGGGTTCACATCAACAGCACACGGAGTTGCTGCAAACTCTAACTGCGAATACGCCTCGCCCAGAGAGACATCAAGACCTTGAGGAGCGTCAACAGAGCTCCTACTCCGACTTCCTGACGACTCATCCCCCGGTATTTTCAAGGGCAGATGAACCTCTTGACGCGGACAACTGGCTCCGCGCGATAGAGATGAAGTTCGGGCTGCTCCAGATAAGCGAGCAGCGCAAGACTCAGTTCACGGTCCAGCAGCTCCAAGGATCCGCGAGCGTGTGGTGGGCCAACTTCTGTGCTTCAAAGCCCACCGACCGAGTGATGACCTGGACGGAGTTTCGGACGGCCTTCAGGGCCTATCATATACCGCCAGGTCTGATGAAGAGGAAGATGCAGGAGTTCTTACACCTGCAACAAGGGAGCCGGAACGCGCTGGAATACTCGAGAGCGTTCAACGATCTCGCGCTCTACGCGTCGTATCACGCAGATATGGACGAGAAGCGGCGGGACCACTTTTACTAGGGGCTTAACCCGCTCCTGAAGGACAAGTTGGCGATGTTCAATCGCGGCAGCCTCAACGACATCATTGATACTGCGATTGTTCAGGAGGACTCTGGCAAGGAGTTAGCAGCGGAGGAGCGAAAGCGAAGCGCGCCGCAAAGCAGCGGAGAAGGAAGCGGTCCTTCTCACAAGTTTCGGATGGTGAATCACCCACCATCAGGTCCACGCTGGCAGCCTCCACAGCGGTCGATGCCGTTCCGCAGTCGGCCGTACTCTTCACCAGCATTCAGGCCGGCACTGCCAGTACCACCACCGCAACAACAACAGCAGCAGTGGACGATGCCGCGTGCGTATGCACCTCAGCAGCGCATGCCGGACTTTCGTCCCCCGAGCACTACACCAGCAGCGGCCACATGTTACAAGTGTGGTCGTCCAGGACACTTCGCGAGCAGTTGCCCGGAGAGGCAAGGCGGCAGAGTGGCACCACAGTTTCCGGGGAGGAATCAACCCCGGCACCCTACTAATGCGCGGCGGGCAAACCGTAGGCCCGGCACCGTCCACCAGCTTGCCATAGAGGACGTGCCGGAGGGCGAGCCAATCCTTGCGGGTATGTTCCAACTCCACCAGCATCCCGCTATAGTATTGTTTGATTCAGCCGCCACGCATAATTTTATTAGTCAAGCTTTCATTGCTAAACACAGCTTGCCAATACTACCCACCGATAGTCAATATTTAATTTGTTCACCGGGTGGGAGGATTTCAGCAAGCGTAATGGTTTCCAAAGCACCATTATGCTTAGCGGGTAGAGTGTACCCCACGTCTCTCATTATCTTAGAGGGACAGTAGGTCGATGACATCCTAGGGATGTCGTGGTTAACCCGCCACGGCGCTGTTCTAGACACCGTCCTTCGAGTCGTGCACTTAAACGCAGAGGTGCACGGTTCTCACTCATTATTTCTGGACAGTCCAGAAATAAAACTTCCAAGTGTCTATCAAGCCAAAACCATCAGATTGGAAGATATTCCAGTGGTCCGAGAGTTCCCTGACGTATTCCCGGATGATTTGCCGGGAATGCCACCCGATAGAGAGGTGGAGTTCAAGATTGAACTTGCACCGAGAACCATGCCAATATCCCGAAGGCCGTACAAGATGGCGCCCAAGGAGTTGGCTGAACTGAAGACTCAGCTCATGGACCTTCTGGAGAAGGGTTTTATTAGGCCGAGCTCCTCGCCATGGGGCTGTTCGGCATTATTTGTCAAGAAGAAGGATGAGACGTTGCGGCTTTGCGTGGACTATCGTCCATTAAATGCCGTAACCATCAAGAACAAGTACCCATTGCCACGGATCGACATGTTGTTTGATCAGTTGGTCAAAGCAAAGATCTTTTTCCTGATTTTCAGAAATCCTTGTGGGCCACAGTGTGCTGTCGCCTCGACGTGCGACGCGTGTCACCGGGGCCTACTCGCGAGTTTAAACTTTTTCCCGATTTTCAGATTTCCTTCAAACTTCAAATCCTCATAACTTTGGCTAGAAAGCTCCAAATCGAGTGAACCAAATTTTGCTGGATTCAGCTCTCTGAGTACTTTCCAGCAAATTAAGTTTCAACTTATGAAAACCCTTAATTCTCCAGAATTAATTCCTCAAATTTTAAACTGTTTGGAATTTTAACTGGAGAATCCTGTGGAGGAAAATCCTGAAATTTTGCTGGAATGTTCCCCAAAATATCCCTGAACTACCATAAAAATTTCAGATCCATTTGAGCTCATTTGATCCAGCTAATGGTGTGATTAGTGGAACTGTTCCAAAGAAAATAGAAAATGTTCAGAAACATTTTCAGAATTTTCTCTGAAATTGTTTAGCTCATAACTTTAGCTAGGAACCTTCAAATTAAGTGAGACCAACTCCATTAGAACCCTCTGAAAATCTAGTTTTCAGAAAGTCATAGTTTGTTTCATAAAAATCCTTAGAACACCCTAAAAGCCTTCAATTAAGGTCAAGTACATGATTAATTGTGGAGGGCTCAAATGAGCTTTACTGCAACTAAAACTTGACCAAATCTCTGTTTAGGTCGTAACCAAGCCCCAGTAGAATTTTAACAATCATTGGGTCTGTCTAGCAAGGGTTATAGACTTCACAATTTCAAAATCAATACAAATGCATTTAAATTGATACATGTATTCCTTCTATCATGTAGTCGCTAAGGTCGAGGAGGAACCCGAAGTCCTAGACTCCGTTACTCCGGAGGAACAGCTAGCCTACGACCAAGAGCAGCAAGGCAAGCTCCGGTTTGCATTAACCTTTTTACAGATTTTTATTGTTTTGAGCACATACTTGTTTACTTTATTCTTTGCATTAGAGTCTTGTTTGGAAGCCCCACTGCATAGCCAAGAGAACCATGGGTTGGGTTTAGGATTCCAAACCCCGTTAGCTACTGCATTGCTAGGATAGAGTAGGATTCGGTACAAGTCGAGTAGTTGGAACTACTCGCGAGCATAGGCTAGAGGCACTCGACTTGGGTAGTGATAGCACATGAAACACATGGCAAGAAAATGAGACCGAGTGGAGGGTAAGGGCAGCAGGACTTTGGGGCCTGTGTGCTGTAGCTCTGCTTGTGTCGATTGAGAACCGAGCCGTGTGCGGGCCAGTTGAACAAGCTAGAACAGTACTGAAGACCAACCGGCTATATGGGAACCGGGAAACTGATGTAACTCGGTTAGGTGGGTATTGAGGCATTGCCCGTCGTTCAGAGGGTAGGTTGAGAGCTCGAGGTGTAAATCGGCTGGCGGCACGGAGATGTGTGTGCAGAGACTTCTTGCTCGGGACGATGGGACCAGTTCAATATTTGGCTGACGGGCGAAAGGTGGTTGCGTACGGCGTCTGTGATGGTTGTTGTAGGCAACATCGAGTACGGGCGTACGTGACGGGTTGTTCGGGTAACCCTGCAGGGGTAAATCGATTATAATCGCCGTCCCTCACGGTCAGTGAGTACCACTTGTTCACTGTACCGTGACGTAGAAAGAACAGGCTAGTTACATGTTAAAATGTTGCTGATTGAAAGATGGACTTGATTGCTAATGAATTGCTGTAGTTTAGAGCTAACTAAAGTTCATTTCAACTTTGGGCAAAGTACATGAGAGAAATGCGTTTCTTGTTTGATTGCGGCTCTCTCATGTGCCTTAGCGTAAGGTTCTCCACAACCTGCTTCTAAAACTTAAAAGTAAGGTTCTACTAGTTAGGCGAGTCCTTTGCAAATGATTTTACCTCATGTACCCATCAACCCTCATGTAGAAGTTCCATGTTTAGGTGAGACGGGTCAGACTTGCTGAGCCTTCGTGCTCACTGCTTGTGTTTGAATCTTTTGCAGGGTTCTATGAGGAAGGGACTCCCGAAGAGGAGACGGAACCCCAGGAGGGGAACCCCATCGAGTGGGAGTCGTGCACGCCGCAGAGTTAGTGTGCGTGTGTGCTAGCAAGGACACGTTCAAGAGCTGAACGTGGACTTGATGCGTAGTCTATGCCCGTAAGTGTATACTGGAATTATTTTGATGTAAACATGTTCATAAACTTGTTTATGTAATAAAATTCCACTTCCACTTTGTACCATTGACGTGTGTTATACGGTGTTGTGCAACGCAGCACCCCTCAGCGTGATCCTGGCTCGACAAGACCGTGGGGTCGTGTCATTTCATGCAAATTGGGTTGTATGTTTGGACAGAGCTAGGCAAGATGAGTACAACCCAATTTGAATCACTAGATTTGGAACTTCCTAGCAAAAGTTATGGATTTCTAAAGTTTGGATGGGAACTGGAATTGTTTTGCTATTGGAAAAGAACCCGGGCCCACTCTTTAAATCGCAGCCAGTGAGAAACGAGAAACACACAGGGTTACTGGGTTTCCCCCGGTGTAGCCACAAGAGATCGGCAGCCACAGAGGATCTCAGCTCTACCGCCGAGTGGATGACAGGTGGGGTCGGCGCTCCGTCTTCAACCTCCAGCTCCCCTCTTCCCGCGCGCGCCTCACTCGCCGGTGTTCCTCCTCCCCCCCTCGGTTCCTCCTTCCTAAGCAATCTCCCGGTCTGTCTTTCACCGCCTAGGGGTTTTGAGGGTCGGGGAAACCGTTCCCGGGGTCGTTGTGAGCTCTAACGGTCCACAGAAGTCGGGCGATGGATGGCGGCCTCGGACCAAGTCCGGCGACGTCGGCTGTCCTCTCTGCTGGCTTAATTTCCCGTCTCTTTCGGTCTAGAGCATCAGTGGTTCATGGCCAAGGACGTCCCGTACGCCAACGAGCTTGGAAACTCCTCCAAACCCTATGTCACCGTGCGCCCTCGGTTGAAAACCGGCCGCAGAAGGTAAAACTTAAATAGCACCGTGGTGGCTCCACAATTCCCAGTTCTTTTCAGTCTCGGCGACTCGCACCGAGGTCTGTGGCCTACCCTATGACTAGAATGGCCAGAGAACACACATGGATCGTGAATTTTGGAAAATCTAACCCCCCCTGACCTATGGACAAGTCCTCGGTATTCCGCAAATTCCCGCGGCTCCCATGGAGGGATGGACTAGGGCTTTCGGCAGCGTGAAGAGAAGGAGTAGGCGCACATTTTTGCTATTCAACTCGGGGTGTGACGTGCTCTGTATCGCCGGGACGTCCGAGGAGGTCCGGCGGCGGCACAAACTGAAATTTCTGACGATGGTTGTTGCTGTGTGCCACACACAGAGGGTGAGGGACTGGCTTGGCAGCTTGGTGAGGTCCAGCAGCGTCCTGCGCACGCTCTCACGATCACCGGTGGTCACGGGAGGTCCTAGGGGTGCTGAGCGACGTGCGGGCGCGAAGAGTGGTCGGCGGCAAGCGTTTTCCGGCCTGGTGCAGCTGCTTTCGGGGGAAAAACGGGGAGAAGCCGAGTGGAGTACTCGGTTTGCTTCACTGAGGTGTTACACACGCGAAGCATCGAGCGTAGGGGGTGGCACATCGACGCCTCGGTGGCTCGCCGCCTCGCCCGTTCCTTGCGCGTGAAGCCGAGACCCGGCTGCAGCAACCGACTGAATACTCGTGTGTGCAGCTGACATGTGGGCCTCCCCTTTTCTTCTTTTTTCCAAATTTCTTTTCTGTTTTTGCTAATTATCCCACCATATACTGACAATTTAATGTGAGACATAGCCCCCAAGTTTTGGTTCAAATTTAAGTTCTCCAATTTGAAATTTGGTTGGTCCAATTTGCTTCATATTTAAACTGAATTTCAAATTCAGTTTTTGAATTATTGCAAATTTGGCTCACGACAAGATGAACTCCAATGGGGATGAAATTTGGTGGGCTAGCTCAGAAAAATGTGCTGAGTTTGAATATGAAGCTAACTTTTGAATTTGAGTGATGAAAGTTGCTGCAATTTGAATTTACATTCAAATTGGCCTCTTTTTCAAATACCTCCAAAAGTGCCTCAAAAAGTGTTGGATTTGCATGAAACTTGGCTTAAACCCTCCCAAGACTTTTCAAGTCCTAGGGGTGAGCTCAACCTCTCATGTTCATGTGTAGAAATCCTACTTTGTGAAAATGAAGGCTTTCCCCTCTAATCACTCTTTTGATGGAGGTTACTTGCTCTTCACAATATTTCCTAATATATCCCCAATAAAAACTGTGGTGTTGTGAGGTGAAGAAAAGTTTTTGCAAGTCCCTTTTCTTGGGCTTTTACAACATCATCTACCCGTATCCCACTTAGAATATGCTATGTTAGTAAATTCTCCCGGAGGGGAAATAAGGACTAATATAGTATGTCCGAAAGTAAGCCTTAAAATAAGGGGGGGGGGTAGACTTCCTTGCCAACCTTATTGTCTTGGACTCCCATGGGATTGACATCATACTCGGGATGGATTGGTTAAGCAAGCACAACAGAGTAATCCAATGTGCTGAAAGGAGCGTGCAGTTGACGAACAAGCACGGTATTCGTGTCGAGTTTGAGTCAGCCCAGCAAACAACCGAAGGGGCAAATTTGAATCACATCGGAGGAACAACATTGGACAGCATTCCAGTGATTTAGAAATTTTTGGACGTGTTCCCGGAAGAGCTTCCAGGTATGCCACCTGACCGGGACATTGAGTTTGCCATAGATTTGGTACCCAGAACTGCACCCATAGCCAAGAGACCCTATAGGATGCCCGTCAATGAGCTAGTAGAACTCAAGAAGCAAATTCAAGAACAGTTGGAGAAGGGTTTTATCCGTCCAAGCTTGTCACCATGGGGAACTCCGGTGCTCTTCGTAGACAAGAAGGATGGAGCCCAAAGGATGTGCGTGGACTATAGGTCTCTCAACGAGGTAACAATCAAGAACAAATACCCTCTGCCCCGTATAGAGGACCTATTCGACCAAATAAAAGGAGCCCGAGTGTTCTCCAAGATTGATATTCGGTCGGGATACTTCTAGCTGAAGATCAAGGCCTCCGATATACCCAAGACAACCTTTCGAACACGGTATGGTTCGTATGAATATACCGTCATGTCTTTTGGGTTAACAAATGCACCTGCATACTTCATGTACCTTATGAACAAGGTTTTCATGGAGTACTTGGACAAGTTCGTCGTGGTTTTCATCGACGACATTATGGTGTATTCAAAGAGTGAGGAGGAGCATGAAGAAAATTTGAAATTGACCTTGCAGAAATTGCGTGAGCATCAATTGTATGCCAAGATTAACAAGTGCCAATTTTGGCTAAAGGAAATATCTTTCCTAGGCCACATTGTCTCCAAGGAAGGGGTATCGGTTGATCCCGGAAAAGTGAGAGATGTCCTGAAGTGGGACCAACCGCAGAGCGTGAGGGATATTCGGAGTTTTCTTGGGATGGCTGGATACTATCGACGCTTCATTAAAGACTTCTCTAAGATAGCAAAACCTATGACGGAGTTGCTAATGAAGGGAAAGGTCTTTCAGTGGACACCAGCCTGCCAAGGAAGTTTTGAGGAACTCAAGAAAAGGGTAACCACAGCACCAGTTCTGGTATTGCCAGACGTAAGCATGAGCTTTGACATATATTGTGACGCATCCAGACAGGGGCTCGGATGTGTGCTCATGCAAGAAGGACAAGTTCTAGCCTATGCCTCATGACAATTAAAGAAGCACGAGCTTAATTATCCTACGCATGACTTGGAGTTAGCAGCAGTAGTGCATGCGTTGAAGATTTGGAGACATTATATCCTTGGTCATCGATGTGAGATCTATACGGATCATAAAAGCCTCAAGTACATATTTACACAAACGGATTTGTGACACGACCCCAATGGTCCTGTCGAGCCAGGATCACGCTGAGGGGTGCTGCGTTGCACAGCACCGTATAACACACGTCAAAGGTGCAAAGCGGAAGCGTAAGTTTTATTACATAAACAGGTTTATGAACATGTTTACATCAAAATAAGTTCAGTCTACACTCACGGGCGTAGACTAAGCATCAAGTGCACGTTCAGCCCTCGAACGTGTCCTTGCTAGCACACACGCACACTAACTCTGCGGCGTGCACGACTCCCACTCGACGGGGTTCCCCTCCTGCGGTTCCGTCTCCTCTTCGGGAGTCCCTTCCTCATAGAACCCTGCAAAAGCTTCAAACACAAGCAGTGAGCACGAAGGCTCAGCAAGTCTGACCCGTCTCACCTAAACATGGAACTTCTACATGAGGGTAATGGGTTGCATGAGGCAAAAATCATTTGCAAGGACTCGCCTAATTAGTAGAACCTTACTTTCAAGTTTTAGCAGCAGGTTGTGGAGAACCTTACGCTAAGGCACATGAGAGAGCCGCAATCAAACAAGAAACGCATTTCTCTCATGTACTTTGCCCAAAGTTGAAAAGAACTTTAGTTAGCACTAAGCTACAGCATATCATTAACAATCAATGTCCAGCTTTCAATCAGCAACATTTTAACATGTAACTAGCCTGTTCTTTCTACGTCACGGTACAGTGAACAAGTGGTACTCACTGACCGCGAGGGACGGCGATTATAATCGATTTACACCTGCAGGGTTACCCGAACAACCCGTCACGTACGCCCGTACTCGATGTTGCCTCCAACAACCATCACGGACGCCGTACGCGACTACCTTTCACCCGTTAGCCAAATATTGAACCGGTCCCATCGTCCCGAGCAAGAGGTCTCTGCACGCGCATCTCCGTGCCGCCAGCCGATTTACACCTCGAGCTCTCAACCTACCCTCTGAACGACGGGCAATGCCTCAATACCCAGCTACCCGAGTTACGTCAGTTTCCCGGTTCCCATATAGCCGGTAGGTCTTCAGTACTGTTCTAGCTTGTTCAACAGGCCCGCACACGGCTCGGTCCTCAATCGACACAAGCGGAGCTACAGCACACAGGCCCCAAAGTCCTGCTGCCCTTACTCTCCGCTCGGTCTCATTTTCTTGCCATGTGTATCATGTGCTATCTCTACCCGAGCAATGTGCCTCTAGCCTATTCTCGCGAGTAGTTCCAACTACTCGACTTGTACCGAATCCTACTCTATCCTAGCAATGCAGTGGCTAACGAGGTTTGCAATCCTAAACCCAACCCGTGGTTTTCTTGGCTATGCAGTTGGATTTCCAAACAAGACTCTAATGCACAGAATAAAGGAAACAGGTATGTGCTCCAAACAATAAAAATTTGTAAAAAGGTTAATGTAAACCGGAGCTTGCCTTGCTGCTCTTGGTCGTAGGCTAGCTGTTCCTCCGGAGTAACGAAGTCTAGGACTTCGGGTTCCTCCTCGACCTTAGCGACTACATGATAGAAACA
The DNA here is from genome assembly GCA_030760725.1 of Neostapfia colusana. NCBI lineage: Eukaryota > Viridiplantae > Streptophyta > Magnoliopsida > Poales > Poaceae > Neostapfia > Neostapfia colusana. The sequence continues at coordinate 91,056,686 of JASWHV010000007.1, read as the reverse complement.
ATACATGTATTAATTTAATGCATTTGTATTAAGTTTGAAGTTGTGAAGTCTATAACCTTTGCTAGATAGACCTAATGACTGTGAAACTTTTAGTGTGGCTTGGTTACAACCTAAACAAAGACTTGGTCAAGTTTTAGTTGCAGCAAAGCTCATTTGAGCCCTCCACAAATAATTATGTCCTTGACCTTAATTGGAACTCTTAGGGTGTTCTAGGAATTTTCATGAGACAAACTATGACTTTCTGAAAACTAGATTTTCAGAGGGTTCTAATGGAGTTGGTCTCACTTAATTTGGAAGTCTCTAACTAAAGATATGAGCTAAACAATTTCAGAGAAAATTCTGAAAATGTTTCTGAACATTTCCTATTTTCTCTGGAACAGTTTTGCTAATCACACCATTAGGTGGACTAAATTAGCTCAAATGGATCTGAAATTTTTATGGTAGTTCAAGGATATTTTGGTGAACATCTCAGCAAAATTTCAGGATTTTCCTCCAAAGGATTCTCCAGTTAAAATTCCTAACAGTTTAAACTTTAAGGAATTAATCCTGGAGAATTAAGGAATTTCATGAAGTGAAACTTGATGTTCTGGAAAGTAATCAGAGAGCTGAATCCAGCAAAATTTGGTTCACTCAATTTGGAGCTTTCTAGCCAAAGTTATAAGGATTTGAAGTTTGAAGGAAATCTGAAAATCGGGGAAAAGTTTAAACTCGCGCGTGGGCCCAGGGGACACGCGTCGCACGCCTAGGCGATGGCACACCGCGGCCCACAAGGATTTTGCGCGCCAGCACACCCGATCCCGGCCGCAGCCGGATCCCGATTCAAAATATCGGCCGCTGACAGCTGGGGTCCACCCCCTTCTTCAACCTCGCGACACCCGCGCTCCGCCGCCGAGGGACCTCGCCGGAGAGCTCGCCGCCGGCTGCTGTACAGCTCCAAACTTCTTGATTCTGGCCGCCCCTGCCTACTTTTACTTGGGGAACAGGATCCGAGGGTCAGCTGCTCATGACAACGGCCGGAGCATGGTCGGCGACGAGCCGCCATATCGGAATGACTTCGGCCATGTCGGCTGACTCCCCTGGTACCTCAGCTACTTGGGAAATCGGTCGGGGAGCATCAGTGGACCTCAGAGAAGGTCGACATGAGCTCGAGGCAGCTCGGGGAAGGCCCGAAATAGGTCCTCACCGTGCGCCCGATACCCCCCGTTCGTTCCGCCATTAGTAGACCTTAAATTACGCCGGGCACAGAGGTTCTCCGGCCCAGAGTTGTGAAGGCAACTTGTGCGTTACCGTGTCTATCTCGTGTGGGAGTGGCCTGAGGCCCTCTAATCCTTTCTAGAGCACGAATTAAACAGAATCGTACCCGAAGGTCGTTCTGCACACAGAAAGGGGAAAAGTGGAAATTCGCCGCCGGTGAGCAACCACTCGAGCTGTGGCTCGGGGATGAGCAGCACCGGTCACCCGCGCGTCCAAGGGTGCCTTGGCCCGGGCGTGACAACGCCCAGGTTGGGCTGTCCACGAGAGCCCGAGGTGCGGCGGTTCCAAGTTCCGAGTTTGATCTTTCGGCACAGCCGATATCAATCGGTTTCAACCGAATTCTAGCAATGGGGAGGATGGAGGAAGGTCTCTAGTACCTTGCTGGGACTCTGGAGTGGAAGGAGGGAGCTGCGATCGGCGTCCTCCGATCAAGTCCGAACTGCGGAAACTTTCGGCCAGTGCTGGGTTCTTGCGGGAAAACACGTCGGTACCTCGGCCGAGGAGGGGGGCAGGCGCCTTAAGAAGGCTCTGCACCGCCTCATGCCCGCGCGTGGGCAAGCAGCTGGTGGCGCGGTGGCTGGCCTCGGTGGCGATCACCGCTGCGGCTCGGCGACCCGAGTGAAAAGTCTCAGTCGGTTTGTGTTGAAGTAGAGGCTGACATGTGGGTCACACCCTTCCTTTTAACCTCTGAAATTTACTTCTAATCACTGTTGTAAACAGTGAACCCCATACTACCCTTGGCAATTCAAATTATTCCCCCATGAGCCATTTGAATTGATCAAAGTTCAAATGAGGTTTGGTTTGAATGAATTTCAGCACAAGTTCAGTTTGAAATTCAAATAAAGTTTGAATTTCTCCCCCTTAGCTCATGTCAAGATCAACTCCAAATGGAGTGAAAATTGGTGTGTGAGCTCACAAAAATGTGCTGAGTAAGAATATGCCTTCCACTTTCAAATTCATGGTATAAAAACAGTTTGGATTTGAATATGTTTTCAAACTGCCCCCTTCCTATCTATACCCAAGATGACCTCAAAAAGGTTTTGAATTTGGGTGAAACTTGGCATGGACATCCTTAGCAAAGTTTAGGAGTTTTTCCTATGTCCAGCCCATCTATATCACATGTGGGAAATACCACTTTTGCAATGTGTAAGTTTGTTCCCTAATGAGCATGTTGATAATTGTTACTTGCTCTTCATTTGTGTTCATCATTCTTCCTCAAATGAGGTGTGTGGTGTGGGGATGAACACTACAAATGGGTGTCAAAAACTGAGGCCCTTACATTCCTCCCCCCCTTAAAAGAATCTCGTCCCGAGATTATAAGGTGAAAATGAGAGAGAGGACGGTGGAAAATTACCGGATATGCGACGTGAGAAAGTTGGGGTAGTTAGTGCGAAGGAATTTTTCGCTTTCCCATGTCGCTTCGTCCATGGAGTGATTACTCCACAGAACCTTGTAGAGCCACAACGTATGGTTGCGTGTGGTTCGGGCCTTCTCATCAATAATCTGCACCGGTTCCTCCCGATAGGTGAGATCCGGTTGCAGTTCTTCAATGTCTTCCAGCTGAACGGTAGTTGATAGCTTGAGACACTTCCTCAGCTGGGAAATGTGAAAGACGTCGTGCACACCGGAAAGTGCTTCTGGTAATCTCAGCCGGTATGCTACCGATCCACATCTTTCGGTAATCTGGAATGGACTGATGAATCGGGGTGCTAACTTTCCTCTCACCCCAAATCTGTTTACGCCCTTCATTGGAGACACCCGTAGATATGCGTGATCTCCAACTTCGAATTGTAATGGGCGCCTTCTCCGGTCTGCATACTGTTTCTGACGGGATTGAGCGGCTCTTAGGTTCGCTTGAATCAGTCGAACTTTTTCTTCCGCGTCGTTGACAAGGTCAATCCCGAAGGTAACCCTCTCGCCAGACTCACACCAGTTCAGTGGTGTGCGGCATTTCCTGCCGTATAGCGCCTCGTAGGGCGCCATCTTGATGCTGGCTTGGTACCCGTTGTTGTACGAGAACTCGGCTAACGGCAAGTGATCATCCCAATTCTTGCCGTGGTCGATAGCGCAAGCTCGTAGCATGTCTTCTAGGATTTGATTTACCCGCTCAGTTTGCCCATCCGTCTGCGGGTGGTAGGCTGAACTACGGATCAGCTTCGTCCCCAAGGCAGCGTGTAGCAGCTCCCAAAAACGGGACACAAATAAAGTGCCCCGGTCCGATATGATGGTACGGGGTACGCCGTATAAGCATAGGATCCGTGAGATGTACAGTTCAGCGTACTTCTTGGCGTTGTAGTTGGTGTTGACCGGGATGAAATGGGCAACTTTGGTGAGCCGATCGACGATCACCCACACAGAATCATGTTTCTGTAAGGTGGTGGGTAAACCCACGACGAAATCCATGCTCACGTCCTCCCATTTCCAGGCAGGAATGCCTAGTGGTTGCAGCAGTCCCGGTTTCCGCATATGGTTTGCCTTCACCCTTCGACATGTATCACACTCGGACACGTATTTGGCAGTCTCTCGCTTCATCCGTGTCCACCAAAACCTTCTTCTGAGTTCTTGATACATTTTGTTGCTGCCGGGGTGAATAGAAAACTTTGATAAGTGAGCCTCATCAAAGATTTTCTTCCGTAACTCCGGGTTTCGGGGTACGACGATCCGGTTCTTGAACCATAGGACGCCGTCTCCGTCCTTCCGGAAACATTTCAACTCCCCACTGTCTACACGTCTCCGCAAATGTGACATGCCCTTGTCATTCTTCTGGGCTGCCGCTATCTCTTCACGGATGGTGGGGATCAAAGCTAGGTTGTAGAGAGCTCCGTGTGGAATCACATGTAGTGGTGGTTCGCTCTCTACCAACGGTGTGATGGTCAGATTATTGACGTGTGACTTGCGGCTCAGCGCATCTGCCACAACGTTTGCCTTGCCCGGATGATAAAGGATCTCTATCTCATAATCCTTTATCAGTTCTAACCATCTTCGTTGCCTCATGTTCAGCTCCTTCTGAGTGAATATGTACTTGAGGCTTTTGTGGTCGGTATATAAATGTACGAGGTTACCGAGTAGGTAGTGCCTCCACATCTTCAGTGCAAGTACCACGGCAGGGAGCTCCAAGTCGTGAGTTGGATAATTTTGCTCATGATTCCTAAGCTGTCGTGATCCATACGCGACCACTCTTCGGTCTTGCATCAGCACACATCCAAGCCCAATGCCGGATGCATCGCAGTACACTTCGAACGGTTTTGTTGTGTCTGGCTGCGCCAAAACCGGTGCTGATGTCAGGTGCTTGACTAAAGCCTTGAATGCTGCTTCACATGCTGGACTCCAAACATATTTGGTAGCTTTCTTCAGCAGCTCTGTCATTGGCTTGGCAATCTTCGAGAAGTTCGGAATGAACCTCCGATAATATCCCGCGAGTCCGAGGAAACTCCGTACCTCATGAACAGTTCTCGGGGATTTCCAATTCAGCACTTGCGTGATCTTGCTCGGGTCCACAGCGATACCTTCCGCTGAGATGATATGCCCGAGGAAAGGCACTTGCGATATCCAAAACTCGCATTTGCTGAACTTTGCGTATAACTTGTGATCCCGCAGCCGTTGCAAGACTATACGCAGATGTTTCTTGTGATCTTCCTCCGACTTGGAGTATACTAGGATGTCGTCGATGAAGACCACCACAAACTTGTCCAGCTCCGGCATGAACACCGAGTTCATTAAGTACATGAAGTGAGCTGGAGCATTGGTGAGGCCAAAGGACATGACCAGGTACTCATAAAGTCCATATCTTGTCGAGAAAGCTGTCTTTGGAATGTCCTCCGCCTTTATCTTAATCTGATGGTACCCGGATCTTAAATCCATCTTGGAAAAGATCTTTGCTTCGACCAACTGATCAAACAACATGTCGATCCGTGGCAACGGGTACTTGTTCTTGATGGTTATGGCATTTAATGGACGGTAGTCCACGCAAAGCCGCAACGTTTCATTCTTCTTTTTGACAAATAATGCCGAACAGCCCCATGGCGAGGAGCTCGGCCTAATAAAACCCTTCTCCAGAAGGTCCGTGAGCTGAGTCTTCAGTTCAGCCAACTCCTTGGGCGCCATCTTGTACGGCCTTCGGGATATTGGCATGGTTCCCGGTGCAAGTTCAATCTTGAACTCCACCTCTCTATCGGGTGGCATCCCCGGCAAATCGTCCGGGAATACATCCGGGAACTCTCGGACCACTGGAATGTCTTCCAATCTGATGGTTGTGGCTTGATAGACACTTGGAAGTTTTATTTCTGGACTGTCCAGAAATAATGAGTGAGAACCGTGCACCTCTGAGTTTAAGTGCACGACTCGAAGGACGGTGTCTAAAACAGCGCCGTGGCGGGTTAACCACGACATCCCTAGGATGACATCGACCTTCTGCCCCTCTAAGATAATGAGAGACGTGGGGTACACTCTACCCGCTAAGCATAATGGTGCTTTGGAGACCATTACGCTTGCTGAAATCTTCCCACCCGGTGAACAAATTAAATATGGACTATCGGTGGGTAGTATTGGCAAGCTGTGTTTAGCAATGAAAGCTTGGCTAATAAAATTATGCGTGGCGCCTGAATCAAATAGTACTATAGCGGGATACTGGTGGAGTTGGAACATACCCGCAAGGATTGGCTCGCCCTCCGGCACGTCCTCAATGGCAAGCTGGTGGACAGTACAGGGCCTAGGGTTTGCCCGCCGCGCATTAGTAGGGTTCCGGGGTTGATTCCTCCCCGGAAACTGTGGTGCCACTCCGCCGCCTTGCCTCTCCGGGCAACTGCTCGCGAAGTGTCCTGGACGACCACACTTGTAACATGTGGCCGCTGCTGGTGGAATACTCGGGGGACGAAAGCCCGGCATGCGTTGCGGCGGTGCAAACGCACGCGGCATCGCCCGCTGCTGCTGTTGTTGTTGCGGTGGTGCTGGCAGTGCCGGCCGGAATGCTGGTGAAGAGTACGGCCGACCGCGGAACGGCATCGACCGCTGTGGTGGTTGCCAGCGTGGGCCTGATGGTGGGCGATTCACCATCCGAAACTTCTGAGAAGGACCACCTCATTCTCCGCTGCTCTGCGGCGCGCTTCGCTTTCGCTCTGCCGCCGCCAACTCCTTGCCGGAGTCCTCCTGAACAATCGCAGCATCAATTATGTCGTTGAGGCTGCCGCGATTGAACATCGCCAGCTTGTCCTTCAGGAGCGGGTTAAGCCCCTGGTAAAAGTGGTCCCGCCGCTTCTCGTCCGTATCTGCGTGATACGACGCGTAGAGCGCGAGATCGTTGAACGCCCTGTAATATTCCAGCGCGTTCCGGCTCCCTTGTTGCAGGTGTAGGAACTCCTGCGTCTTCCTCTTTATCAGACCTGGCGGTATATGACAGGCCCTGAAGGCCGTCCAGAACTCCGCCCAGGTCATCACTCGGTCGGTGGGTTGTGAAGCACAAAAGTTGGCCCACCACGCGCTCGTGGATCCCTGGAGCTGCTGGACCGCGAACTGAGTCTTGCGCTGCTCGCTAATTTGGAGCAGCCCGAACTTCATTTCTATGGCGCGGAGCCAGTTGTCCGCGTCAAGTGGTTCATCCGCCCTTGAGAATACAGGGGGATGAGTCGCCAGGAAGTCGGAGTAGGAGCTCTGTTGGTGCTCCTCACGATCTTGACGTCTCTCTGGGCGAGACGTATTGGCGATGAGAGTCTGCAGCAACTCTGTGTGCTGCTGATGCGAGCCCGCCATTGCCGCGACAATGTCGGCCAATGTAACCGTTGGCAGTGGCGGTGGCGGTGTCTGCTGTTGCTGCTGCTGCTGCTGTTGTCCCGAGGAGTCCTCGGGAGGTGGTTGGGAGGTCTCTCCCCCTTGGCTAGTACCTCCAACATCAGGGTTGGCACGAGTACGCGTCATTCTGAAATTCAACACAGCAGCAATTAGCACATGTCTTACTCAAAATTCCATAAACAGCAGTAGGTATTGAAGCGACGCATGATTAACTTGCACAACATTCACATATATTGATAAAGCATAAACTTTATACAAGATACATTATTCTCGGATCTCCGAGAAGCCGTGCTCATGTCGTCACTACCTATACATACGCTACTGTCTACACGACATGTCACTGATTACAAAAGTTGGGTTACGCTACCCTAGCTGCCCTACTTGGCAACCGTAACCCCCTACTCGGAGTAGAACTCGACCTCCTGTGGGTCGTCCTCCTCCGTTACCTCTGCTGGTGGCTCGGGGTCTACCACCTCTTCTCCCATTCCGGGTTCTCCCATGGCTGGAAGACCCAAGACTACTGGTACGCCCAATACCGGGGGCACGAGGTCCTGTAAGGCATGCACCTCGTCCATAGCTTGGTTGTAGTCCTCTTCCCAGCCTTGGCCTTCCTCGATAGCGTCGTCCCGCTCCTGAGCAAGGTCCTCATTCTGCTGGGTCAGGGTCTGCACCAGCTCTTGCAACGCCGTGATGTCAACACGGCTCTTCTTCTTTGCCTTCTTCAGACGACGCAACTGACTGTGTTGTTCATTCAGTCGCTTGATCGTCGGAAGGAGCACATTGCGGAGTGCGCTGTGAGCACTCTCAAAATGATCTCCACGGCTTGTGCTCTCCTTGAGCTTGGTGGCGAGATGCTCCGTATGAACAGCTTGGCTGTCCATCACAGCGTTTCCCACCCTCATTTGGAGGCTGAGATTTGCCTCCGTGGGGTTGTACCTTGGGCAACTCGGGTCTGTTGCCTCCAGGTACCTCTCTTCCCACACATGCTGAGCTCGTCCCTCCACCGGAACGAGTGCGTATGGAGTACCCTCCATAGCCTGCACATGTAGCTGGCAGAAACGTGACATAGTGTCACGGGCTGCCACTTGCCACATCCCTTCCGGTTGTCTCCCTCTCACCGTGACAGTGAATGGCACCCAACCGGGTGGCGTAGGTCCTGCGGAAACCTCGACATGGATCGTCCACGTCTTGTTCCCCTCTTCGCCTTCTTCCTTGGCGAAGTATTGCGGCATCTGGTTGTACCCGAAATATTGGAGCATTTGCCACAATGCTTCCGGGTAGCCGCTACGGTCAGAGCAGTGGGAAACTACCCACCCGTTCTCCAACCGTTTATCTGCTGCCATCTGTAAAAATATATTTGAGAAATGTCAAATATTTATTTGAACAGTAAACCATTGAGTTATAACATAAGATATGTCATTGAACCCATAACACTTGGAAACATAGTTCAAATTTTTAAACAAATTTGACTGCTGATCTGCTGTTACCATGACAGCCCTGACCAGTTTCCATATCAATCTGATTTAGGCCAGGTTAAAAGCAAAACCAGTCCTGGAGCTCAACATCAAAGTTAAAGTTAACTTCAATAGCTTTCCAGAAAGTATTTGGTTGACCTAAGATCTGTCCTGGTTCAAAAGTTATGAGATGTCAAAGTTAACAGAATTTCTGGAATCAATTGGACAGCACCCCCCCTGCTTTAGGTACTGAATTGATCCAAGAATCCCAGTTAATTCTGTTCCCAATCTGACAAAACTTTCTGTTACAAAGTCGTAACCCATCTCATAAGATTTCCAGAAGTACCTCATTTCCTATTCTTGGATTTTTAAGCAGAAAGTTATGCTTAATTTACAGAGAGTTTACAGAGAGTCTTTGCTCTGTCCTGTTTTCCGGACAGTTTCAACTCTACTGCATTTTTCGAGTGGTTAAGGGATGAAACACCTCTGGAACTCAACAGAAAAGTTGTAAAGCTCCTCCAAATCTTTCAAGAAATGTATCATACGACCCCAACCTCGAAAGAACTCAACCTCTAACCTCTGATTAACTGCAGCCTTGATTCAGCTGAAAACAGGGTGCTCTGTCCTTAACATCCTATAAGTTGAAAGCTTGTTAACTTTGAATATCCTGTTCAAGGGAAGGAGTTACATCAAGTTTTACTACTTTGGATCAAAACCTTCAAGTTTTTAAATGAAGTTGTTCATTTAGTTGGGTGTGACGTCGATGCGTCACCAGATTATGTCGGTACTACGTCCTCACAAAGAAAAACTTATACCGGACTTAGCCGGCTTCGTTATTTCAGTGGCACTAAACGTCACTCGCACACGGATGCTACACGTCTACCGTTTCGTGGTCAGGCTACCTGCAAAAACTCAAACAATCATCAGACTCGGCTGCACACCGAGCCCGGAATCCATACAGTTGGTACACCCGGCCGTCATCACTCGCCCGGATGTTCTCAAGCCAAACACGCCTTGAGTTACGTGTTCACGTTTCAGACCACGTGACGGGGTCTCCCATGTTGCACCACGCACGCCAGGGACAGACGTTGCTCGAATACCCCAAACGACATGAAGAGTCGTAGAGAATACTAAAGCGGGTCGGGTTACCTGCCACCCGTGGGGCTCCACCCTTCAGCTTGTGCGCACTGGTGGACAGCGCTTACGTGCACCCCCAAGACATGAACGTCCCGAGATGCACGATTTTCCGACATAACAAATAGGTTAATAAGCCACTTTCTATATACTAATAACATCCTTATACGGGCTACGAACTCGTTCCTCACTAGATTTTTGAAAAAGAAGACCTTTGTACTGTGTTAAACCTCAAGCGAGCTCTGATACCACGCTGACACGACCCCAATGGTCCTGTCGAGCCAGGATCACGCTGAGGGGTGCTGCGTTGCACAGAACCGTATAACACACGTCAAAGGTGCAAAGCGGAAGCGGAAGTTTTATTACATAAACAGGTTTATGAACATGTTTACATCAAAATAAGTTCAGTCTACACTCACGGGCGTAGACTAAGCATCAAGTGCACGTTCAGCCCTCGAACGTGTCCTTGCTAGCACACACGCACACTAACTCTGCGGCGTGCACGACTCCCACTCGACGGGGTTCCCCTCCTGGGGTTCCGTCTCCTCTTCGGGAGTCCCTTCCTCATAGAACCCTGCAAAAGCTTCAAACACAAGCAGTGAGCACGAAGGCTCAGCAAGTCTGACCCGTCTCACCTAAACATGGAACTTCTACATGAGGGTAATGGGTTGCATGAGGCAAAAATCATTTGCAAGGACTCGCCTAATTAGTAGAACCTTACTTTCAAGTTTTAGCAGCAGGTTGTGGAGAACCTTACGCTAAGGCACATGAGAGAGCCGCAATCAAACAAGAAACACATTTCTCTCATGTACTTTGCCCAAAGTTGAAAAGAACTTTAGTTAGCACTAAGCTACAGCATATCATTAACAATCAATGTCCAGCTTTCAATCAGCAACATTTTAACATGTAACTAGCCTGTTCTTTCTACGTCACGGTACAGTGAACAAGTGGTACTCACTGACTGCGAGGGACGGCGATTATAATCGATTTACACCTGCAGGGTTACCCGAACAACCCGTCACGTACGCCCGTACTCGATGTTGCCTCCAACAACCATCACGGACGCCGTACGCGACTACCTTTCACCCGTTAGCCAAATATTGAACCGGTCCCATCGTCCCGAGCAAGAGGTCTCTGCACGCGCATCTCCGTGCCGCCAGCCGATTTACACCTCGAGCTCTCAACCTACCCTCTGAACGACGGGCAATGCCTTAATACCCAGCTACCCGAGTTACGTCAGTTTCCCGGTTCCCATATAGCCGGTAGGTCTTCGGTACTGTTCTAGCTTGTTCAACAGGCCCGCACACGGCTCGGTCCTCAATCGACACAAGCGGAGCTACAGCACACAGGCCCCAAAGTCCTGCTGCCCTTACTCTCCGCTCGGTCTCATTTTCTTGCCATGTGTATCATGTGCTATCTCTACCCGAGCAATGTGCCTCTAGCCTATTCTCGCGAGTAGTTCCAACTACTCGACTTGTACCGAATCCTACTCTATCCCAGCAATGCAGTGGCTAACGAGGTTTGCAATCCTAAACCCAACCCGTGGTTTTCTTGGCTATGCAGTTGGATTTCCAAACAAGACTCTAATGCACAGAATAAAGGAAACAGGTATGTGCTCCAAACAATAAAAATTTGTAAAAAGGTTAATGTAAACCGGAGCTTGCCTTGCTGCTCTTGGTCGTAGGCTAGCTGTTCCTCCGGAGTAACGAAGTCTAGGACTTCGGGTTCCTCCTCGACCTTAGCGACTACATGATAGAAACAATACATGTATTAATTTAATGCATTTGTATTAAGTTTGAAGTTGTGAAGTCTATAACCTTTGCTAGATAGACCTAATGACTGTGAAACTTTTAGTGTGGCTTGGTTACAACCTAAACAAAGACTTGGTCAAGTTTTAGTTGCAGCAAAGCTCATTTGAGCCCTCCACAAATAATTATGTCCTTGACCTTAATTGGAACTCTTAGGGTGTTCTAGGAATTTTCATGAGACAAACTATGACTTTCTGAAAACTAGATTTTCAGAGGGTTCTAATGGAGTTGGTCTCACTTAATTTGGAAGTCTCTAACTAAAGATATGAGCTAAACAATTTCAGAGAAAATTATGAAAATGTTTCTGAACATTTCCTATTTTCTCTGGAACAGTTTTGCTAATCACACCATTAGGTGGACTAAATGAGCTCAAATGGATCTGAAATTTTTATGGTAGTTCAAGGATATTTTGGTGAACATCTCAGAAACATTTCAGGATTTTCCTCCAAAGGATTCTCCAGTTAAAATTCCTAACATTTTAAACTTTAAGGAATTAATCCTGGATAATTAAGGAATTTCATGAAGTGAAACTTGATTTTCTGGAAAGTACTCAGAGAGCTGAATCCAGCAAAATTTGGTTCACTCAATTTGGAGCTTTCTAGCCAAAGTTATAAGGATTTGAAGTTTGAAGGAAATCTGAAAATCGGGGAAAAGTTTAAACTCGCGCGTGGGCCCAGGGGACACGCGTCGCACGCCTAGGCGATGGCACACCGCGGCCCACAAGGATTTTGCACGCCAGCACACCCGATCCCGGCCGCAGACGGATCCCGATTCAAAATATCGGCCGCTGACAGCTGGGGTCCACCCCCTTCTTCAACCTCGCGACACCCGCGCTCCGCCGCCGAGGGACCTCGCCGGAGAGCTCGCCGCCGGCTGCTGTACAGCTCCAAACTTCTTTATTCTGGCCGCCCCTGCCTACTTTTACTTGGGGAACAGGATCCGAGGGTCAGCTGCTCATGACAACGGCCGGAGCATGGTCGGCGACGAGCCGCCATATCGGAATGACTTCGGCCATGTCGGCTGACTCCCCTGGTACCTCAGCTACTTGGGAAATCGGTCGGGGAGCATCAGTGGACCTCAGAGAAGGTCGACATGAGCTCGAGGCAGCTCGGGGAAGGCCCGAAATAGGTCCTCACCGTGCGCCCGATACCCCCCGTTCGTTCCGCCATTAGTAGACCTTAAATTACGCCGGGCACAGAGGTTCTCCGGCCCAGAGTTGTGAAGGCAACTTGTGCGTTACCGTGTCTAGCTCGTGTGGGAGTGGCCTGAGGCCCTCTAATCCTTTCTAGAGCACGAATTAAACAGAATCGTACCCGAAGGTCGTTCTGCATACAGAAAGGGGAAAAGTGGAAATTCGCCGCCGGTGAGCAACCACTCGAGCTGTGGCTCGGGGATGAGCAGCACCGGTCACCCGCGCGTCCAAGGGTGCCTTGGCCCGGGCGTGACAACGCCCAGGTTGGGCTGTCCACGAGAGCCCGAGGTGCGGCGGTTCCAAGTTCCGAGTTTGATCTTTCGGCACAGCCGATATCAATCGGTTTCAACCGAATTCTAGCAATGGGGAGGATGGAGGAAGGTCTCTAGTACCTTGCTGGGACTCTGGAGTGGAAGGAGGGAGCTGCGATCGGCGTCCTCCGATCAAGTCCGAACTGCGGAAACTTTCGTCCAGTGCTGGGTTCTTGCGGGAAAACACGTCGGTACCTCGGCCGAGGAGGGGGGCAGGCGCCTTAAGAAGGCTCTGCACCGCCTCATGCCCGCGCGTGGGCAAGCAGCTGGTGGCGCGGTGGCTGGCCTCGGTGGCGATCACCGCTGCGGCTCGGCGACCCGAGTGAAAAGTCTCAGTCGGTTTGTGTTGAAGTAGAGGCTGACATGTGGGTCCCACCCTTCCTTTTAACCTCTGAAATTTACTTCTAATCACTGTTGTAAACAGTGAACCCCATACTACCCTTGGCAATTCAAATTATTCCCCCATGAGCCATTTGAATTGATCAAAGTTCAAATGAGGTTTGGTTTGAATGAATTTCAGCACAAGTTCAGTTTCAAATTCAAATAAAGTTTGAATTTCTCCCCCTTAGCTCATGTCAAGATCAACTCCAAATGGAGTGAAAATTGGTGTGTGAGCTCACAAAAATGTGCTGAGTAAGAATATGCCTTCCACTTTCAAATTCATGGTATAAAAACAGTTTGGATTTGAATATGTTTTCAAACTGCCCCCTTCCTATCTATACCCAAGATGACCTCAAAAAGGTTTTGAATTTGGGTGAAACTTGGCATGGACATCCTTAGCAAAGTGTAGGAGTTTTTCCTATGTCCAGCCCATCTATATCACATGTGGGAAATACCACTTTTGCAATGTGTAAGTTTGTTCCCTAATGAGCATGTTGATAATTGTTACTTGCTCTTCATTTGTGTTCATCATTCTCCCTCAAATGAGGTGTGTGGTGTGGGGATGAACACTACAAATGGGTGTCAAAAACTGAGGCCCTTACAATTTGAATTTGAGACAACGTCGATGGTTGGAACTCATCAAGGATTACGATGTTGGAATCAACTACCACCCCGGGAAGGCCAATGTAGTAGCTGATGCATTGAGCCGAGAGGGAGCATGTCACCAACTCACTGTTCGGGAGCTACCACCCGAACTACGTAAGGAGTTCGAACGGTTACACCTCGGATTTTTGAACAACATGGAAATAATGGAGATCCACTCTTCATTGGAGCAAGATATAAGAGAGGGCCAAGCAATGGACGAGGGGGTCAAGGAGATCAAGGAAAGAATCCGACAAGGAATAGAGAAGGATTTCAAGGAGGATGAGAAGGGAACGCTTTGGCTAGGAAAAAGGATTTGTGTGCCTAACGTAAAACACCTCCGCGACATGATATTGAAGGAGACACATGATTCACCCTATTCCATACATCCCCGAAGTACCAAAATGTACAAGTACTTGAAAACTTGTTATTGGTGGGATGGTATGAAGAGGGATATAGCCGAGTACGTTGCCCTATGTGACACATGCCAACGGGTGAAGGCCGAACATCAAAAACCCACTTTGTTGTTGCAACCTTTGAAGGTACCAGAGTGGAAGTGGGAAGACATCAGTATGGACTTCATCGTCGGATTGCCACGTACTCAGTCGGGTTACGACTCCATCTAGGTTATTGTTAACCTATTGATGAAAACCGCCCATTTTCTCCCTGTAAAGGCCAGTTACAACATTGCACAATTAGCCGGGTTGTACATGGAGCAGATCGTGTGCCGTCATGGAGTTCCGAAGAGGATAGTATCAGATCGAGGTTCTCAGTTTACCTTTAGATTCTGGAGGAAGCTGCAGAAAGCCATGGGTACACGACTGGATTTTAGCTCCGCCTACCACCCACAAACTGATGGACAAACCGAAAGGACAAACCAAATTTTGGAATACATGTTGAGAGCTTGCGCCTTGAAACGAGGGCGTAGTTGGGATAGGAGTTTACCGTATGCCGAATTCTGCAATAACAACAGCTACCAAGCTAGCTTGAAGATGTCGCCTTTCGAAGCATTATAAGGTAGACGGTGTAGAACACCACTGTTCTGGAACGAAACCGGAGAGAACCAGGTGTTTGGACCCGAAGTGCTACAAGAGGCTGAAAAGCAAGTCCAAACGATACGGGAGAACTTAAAGGCTGCTCAGTCACGACAGAAAGGCTATGCGGACAATAGGCGAAGGAAGTTGACTTTCGAAGTGGGAGACTTCGTATACCTTAAGGTATCGCCTGTCCGAGGCCAACAACGTTTTAACATCAAAGGCAAGCTAGCACCTCGCTACATCGGACCATTTAAGATTCTGGACTAGCTAGGAGAAGTAGCCTATCAACTAGAGCTCCCAACCCACCTCTCCGACGTGCATGACGTGTTTCATGTATCCCAGCTCAAGAAGTGCTTGAGAATACCAGAGGAGCAAGTATCAATTGGAGAGCTTGAACTTCAAGAGGATCTGACTTATGCGGAACACCCTATCCGAATCTTGGACGTAAAGGAAAGGGTCACCCGGAACAAGGTGATTCGATGGTGCAAGGTACAATGGAGCCATCACACCGAAGCTGAAGACACATGGGAGCGTGAAGAGGATATCAAGGCAGAATTTCCCCATCTATTCTCTACTAACGAATCTTGAGGGCGAGATTCAATTTAAGGGAGGTACAGTTGTGAAAACCTCATCTCTGGTCTCTGCATGTATTCATATTTCATGTAGAGAAAAACATTTTGAAAAGAAGAATGATAGCCGGTAAGAGCCGAATCCAGTTCACAAAGAGCACCGAAGACAACTTCCGTGGCCCGCTGGCCACGTGGCGTGTTCGGAGCTCATCCCTGCGAAGTGCGGAGAGGTCCGCCGCTAAACTGGCTACGTGGCAGGCTCGGGGCTCGTCTCCGCAAAGGGGAGAGGTCCGATCCTGTGGGACACGTGTTGCCCACGGAGCTAGCCTCTGCGGAAGAAGCAAAGGCATTTCCGCAGGACACGTGTCATCTTCGGAGCTAGTCATCGCGGAAATCGGAGGACCAGTCTCGCGGGATACGTGTCGATCTCGGAGCTCACCTCCGAGAAGTCCGGTTCTATTGGACACGCTTCGTCACCGGAGCTTATCTCCGGGAGGCCCGACACTGTTGGACACGTGTCAACCTCGGAGCACGTCTCTGAGGAAAGAAGGAAAGACCGGCACTAACACGTGGCGTGCACGGAACCATCTCCAAGTAAGAGAGGAGGTCTCGACCGCCAGGATACGTGGCACACGCGGAGCTCACCCCCGAAGGAGAAGGGAGGTCTCGCTCGTTTGACACGCGGCACAACCGGAGCTCGTCTCTGCGGAGAAGGAGATATCAGGCCCCGGAAGGACACATGGAGCTTTCGGAGCTCATCACCGCGGAGGTAACGAGTTCTGGAGCGGTTTTTACGCGTAAGAATACCGGTACATAAAGGAAACCAACCTGAATTCCACAACGTTACCGCTTCAAATCAACTAAAGATGAGGTGATAGAATCCAACGACGATCTGAGTAAGACTCTTATTCGGGATACAATCAGATTAGGACTCTTCTCTTCCCGATTATAAATAGAACCCAGAACCTCTGGCCGAAACCACAAACTTCTTTTTCAACTCTTGAGCCGACGACTTAGAGCCCTAGCCCAACCCGCCGAGTAAAACCATCGCCGAAGCACGGAAGGAGAGATCGCCGGAGGAAAGCCCAACGATCTGAGGAGGACCTCGAGAACGAGAAGAACGTAAGGTAGGTCTCCAATACCACCTTACGACATCATCGTGTTTTCTTTGCATCTGTTCTTTGATTCCTTTCGAACAGAAGCCTTCTCGTGGACAGATCACTTGATGATCGGGTTGATCTAAAGACAAGATCATCACCATGACCACCTTTGATCTGAACATCCATGCAAGCCATGCAAGAACACGAACAAACTAATCTAATAAAAAACCAATCATAGGATAGCATGCATGTGCATCATCGCATCTAGTTTAAGGTTTGTGCATGATATTGATTGCTGTGAATCTTGTATGCACGTGATCCTACATAGCGGGACAAGCTCAGGGAGCTGTCTACGATGAGCTGCAGCAACAAGGTTTTGAGATCCAAGAACCCCCGGAACCGCAAAAACAAGGCAAGTGCTCCTTGACCGTATTGATCCTATGTTTTGGGTAAAACTGTTTTGATTTGCGAAAAGGTGTGCGTGCTGAGTCAAACATGATGGGAAACCCTTTATAGGAGTTTACTAGTATTGGTTAAACTACCCTTGTCACAGGGGTGTTTATGAATCGGGTATGGTTTTTGCTTTATGCTTCGCTGAGTCCATGGGATTGGGAAGCGAGATAGATGTGTCTAGCTAAACTGCACTCGTAATGATAATGAGAAACTGATGATGTTAATAAAACGTGGATCGGAGGGAGATCTAGGCAAGCCTGGGTTTGTGAATGAGGTAGCATGAGATGGTAGTTTTACTTGCCGTAGATCTAAGGACCGTTTCATGCATGCACATGCCAGGATAACAGTGCCACCACAAGGCCATGTATGGGTGCGGCTTAGCTGAGTAATTAGGTAAGTTGCTAGAGTGTTATGGACTGTGGAAGGCGTGGAGAATGGGAGTCGAGTGAGGACTGCCCTGGGAACTGCATGGCACAAGAGGGGGCCCGTGGGTGGGAGATTTGGAGATTCTAGCCTGCCGGTGAAACCTTAGTGAGTCCATACATCTAGTAACCCCTTTGTAAAGGTTATTTTGTGATCTCTTGACCATACACCGACTGTTGTGTACTGGTATAATGGAGGTTCTGCAGTCGCCGACGGGTGACGAAATCACAAACTTGTGGGTAAAGAGGTGCAAACTCTGCAGAGTATAAAACTATCATGATAGCCGAGCTTACGGTCACGAGCGCCTGGCTAAACTGCCATGATTAGTTGGGATGGTTATTGAGAAGTTTTTTTTTGGTTATGGTTATTGTTCTCGGTTATGGTTTGGTTTTGGGGCTGTTGAGTCCGGGTAATAAGATGGTTGCATCACGGTTGAGTCATGACAACGAGATTGGTCTCGGTGTGAGACGAAGTTGTTATGAGATGAGATGGTAGCGAATACGAGAAGGTATTCGTGAGATGGTAGCGAATACGAGGAGGTATTCGTTAGTAAGGATATTGTGGATTAATGTTCCGATGGAAGACGGAAAGTGATGGAGGTATGTCGGTAAATAAATACATGCTGGGATTACATTCATCTAAAGTTAAGTTGCTGTTTTATCATGGTTTTATAAATCTGCTTTTCTGCAAATGAGCCTTTTTATACCTACCTTGTTATGAGCTACATATCATGTGTTTCCCGCACTTGCTGAGTACATCATTGTACTCAAACTTGCATTATTATCTCCTCATCAGCAGCAGGAGAAGACTACTATGAAGACCAAGTGGAGCATTAAGCCGTGTGATCTGTTCTCAACCTTGCCTGTGGAGGGAGTAGAGATGGAGCCACTTCTGCTTAGATTTGCTTCCGCCTTAGTTAGATTGCTTCCGCATTAGAATAAAGACTTCCGCTGCATAGAAATAAAGACTTCCGCTGTGAACATGAGTCCAATACTCATGAGACATTGTAATAAACTCTGTTATTCGTGGTAATATATATTCTGAATTCAGTTTGTGGATCATATGTGTATGTGTGATGAACATCCTGGGCACACATATGCATTAGTTCTTGGTTCCGTGGTATTCCACAGAATTGAGGGTGTCACAAGTTGCCATTGTTTCCGACTAATCCATGGCCTTGCCGAGCTTTGTGATCACCGACTGGTTCTCTAGAGCTCGTCGATCAAGGTTTTGGCAGGCTAGGGACCCCGGCCAACGCTGCCGAACTTCAACCGAGGCCGCCACACGGTGCCGGCCATCTTCCGATCATCGGCAGCCCCAGAACACCTCACCATCGTGTTCCTCGATGTCACATACGCCCTAGCGTCAATTTTTAGCCCATACGGTGGCCAGAACCGGCGAACAGGCGAGCTGGGGGCGCGGGCGCACGAAAAATGGCCGGAGGAAGAAGAAGCCGGTGGGTCCCAGCTGTCAGCGGTGGAATGATTTAAAACTGGGATCTGCTGTGGCCCGTTTCAGGTGTGGCTGCACGCAAAGGACTCAGTAACCACGTGTGTCAACCGATGAGGAGCTGACACGTAGCCCCGGGTCCCACACACAGTGATTTGAACTTTTCTCGATTTTTCAGATTTCATTCAAACTTCAAATCCTCATAACTTTGGCTACGAAACTCCAAATCGAGTGAACCAAATTTTGTTAGATTCAGCTCTCTGAGTACATTCTAGCAAATCAAGTTTCACTTCATGAAACCCTTATTTCTCCAGAATTAATTCTTCAAAATTTAAAATGTTTAGAATTTTAACTGGAGAACCTTTTGGAGGAAAATTCTGAAATTTTTCTGGGATGTTCACCAAAATATCCCTGAGCTACCATAAAAATGTCAGATCCATTTGAGCTCATTTGATCCACCTAATGGTGTGATTAATAAAACTGTTCCAGAGAAAATAGAAAATGTCCAGAAACATTTTCAGAATTTATCTGAAATTGTTTATCTCATATCTTTAGTTAGGAACCTTCAAATTAAGTGAAACCCACTCCATTAGAACCCTATGAAAATATAGTTTTCAGAAAGTCATGGGTTGCTCCATGAAAATCCCTAGAACACCATAAGAGCTCCAATTAAGGTCAAGTACATAATTATTTGTGGAGAGCTCAAATGAGCTTTGCTGCAACTAAAACTTGGCCAAGTCTCTGTTTAGGTTGTATCCAAACCACCATAAAATTTTCAGAGTCATTGGGTCTGCCTAGTGAGACTTATAAACTTCACAAGTTTCAATTCAATTCAAATGCATTTAAATCAATACATAGACTTGTTATCTCATGTAGTCGCTAAGGATGAGGAGGAACCCGAAGTCTTAGACTTTGTTACTCTGGAAGAGCAGCTAGCCTACGACCAAGAGCAGCAAGGCAAGCTCCAGTTTGCATTAACCCTTTTCCATTTTTTTACTGTTTTGAGAACTTACTTTGAGTACCCTTACTGCTTGCATTAGAGTCTTGTTTGAAAACCCAAATGCATAGCCAAGAAAACCATGGGTTGGGATTAGGATTGAAAACCTCGTTAGCCACTGCAATGCTAAGATAGAGTAGGTTTCGGTACAAGTCGAGTAGTTGGAACTACTCACGAGAATAGGCTAGAGGCACATCGCTCGGGTAAGAATAGCAAATGAAACACATGGCAAGAAAATGAGACTGAGTGGAGAGTAAGGGCAGCAGGACTTTGGGCCTGGGTGCTATAGCTCCGTTTGTGTCGATTGAGGACCGAGCCGTGTGTGGGCCTGTTGAACAAGCTAGAACAGTACCGAAGACCTACGGCTATATGGGAACCAGGAAACCGATGTAACTCTAGTAGCTTGGTGTTGAGGCATAGCTGGTCGTTCAGAGGGTAGGTTGAGAGCTCGAGGTGTAAATCGGCTGGCGGCACTGTGGATGCGCGCGCCGAGACCTCTTGCTCGGGACGATTGGACCGGTTCAACATTTGGCTGACGGGTGAAAGGTGGTTGCGTACGACGTCCGTGATGGTTGCTGTAGGCAACATCGAGTACGGGTGTACGTGACGGGTTATTCGGGTAACCCTGCAGGTGTAAATCGATTATAATCGCCGTCCCTTGCGGTCAGTGAGTACCACTTGTTCACTGTACCGTGACGTAGAAAGAACAGGCTAGTTACATGTTAAAATGTTGCTGATTGAAAGATGGACTTTGATTGTTAATGATTTGCTGTAGTTTAGAGCTAATTAAAGTTCCTTTTTACTTTGGGCAAAGTACATGAGAGAAATGTGTTTCTTGTTTGATTGCGGCTCTCTCATGTGCCTTAGAGTAAGGTTCTCCACAACCTGCTGCTAAAACTTGAAAGTAAGGTTCCACTAATTAGGCGAGTCCCTTGCAACTTGTTTTACCTCATGTAACCTATCATCCATCATGTAGAAGTTCCATGCATAGGAGAGACGGGTCAGTCTTGCAGAGCCTTCGTGCTCACTGCTTGTGTTTGAAGCTTTTGCAGGGTTCTATGAGGAAGGGACTCCCGAGGAGGAGACGGAACCCCAGGAGGGGAACCCCGTCGAGTGGGAGTCGTGCACGCCACCGTGTTAGTGTGTGTGCATGCTAGCGGGGACACGTTCATGGGCTGAACGTGAACTCGATGCGTAGTCTATGCCCGTGAGTGTAGACTGAACATATTTTGTTGTACAAATGTTCATAAACCTCTTTATGTAATAAAACTTTGCTTCCGCTTGTACCTTTGATGTGTGTTATCCGGTGCTGTACAAAAAACGCAGCACCCCTCAGCGTGATCCTGGCTCTACAAGACCGTGGGGTTGTGTCAGACAGCGGGCCTGGCCCCGGTCATCTTCTACCTCGCGCCTCCTGCGCGGTAGCGCCACTGAGGTCGCCGGAGCACGACCGAACTCGACCATCCGGTAAGCTCCAGTGCTCTGACTCGCTGCAGCCCCTAATTTTGTGCGCTGAACACGTTGGGAGGGTTTTCCCATCTCGACGTTGGCTCTAACCGAGCCCGCAATGGTGCGGCGGCTCAGGAAGAGCTCGGCGACATTGCTCCGACGTGCTAGCTGCCGAAAGCTTGGTGGCGTAGCTCTACAGCACCAGTGGTGGCTCAGGAAGCTCGGCATGGCGGTGGACAGGCCCGGGAATTGCTCCAAGGTGGGTCTCACCGTTCGTCCGATGCTCCCCGATAGAGCCGCTGTCGGAAAACTTGGAAATATGCCATGCACAGGGGTTTTCATGCTAGGTTTCGTGAAGCTAACTTATGCGCCACTGAGTCTAGTCCCTGTGTGTGAAGTTTCGTGGAATCTAAACGAGAACCAAATGGGAATTTTAAAGTTTCTTACCCAAAGGTGACTTTGCACCGGCTGGAAGCAAACTGCAAAATTCACCGTCAATGCTCAACCCCTCAGCTCAATCTTCGGAGGTGTGCTGTAGGAGGTCCTTGCACGTCCATAAGTAGCTTTGCTTGGCCGTGACAAGCCCGGGGTGAGGCTGCCCACGAGAGCACCTCCTCCCGGTTTTGTATCGGTCGCCGCGGAAACGAGTGTTTCTCGGTGTAGGGAGTACGAGCTCACTCGATGATGGTTTGAGGGGGTTGTGGAGAGTCCTTTGGTGCCGTTTTGCTGCTCAGCCGAGGCTCACACGCGAGCTTGGCGGGTGGCCGATGGTCGGAGGAGTTGTGGCGGCTCTAGTCAATTTCTTGCACAAGGGAGCAACGAACTGATCGGTTCTGCCTCCGGCCGGCTCGGCTGCGGGGATATGACGGAGGCGGCGACATCGGTTGACACAGCTCAGACCGAGCAGGAGATGGCCTGGCAATAAGCTCGGTGGCACGCTCGAATGAAGCCCTAGAAACCGAGTGCCCTGTCTTCAGTCAGTTGAATTTGCTAGTGAGGCTGACATGTGGGACCCACTCCCCTTTTAACCTCTGAAATTAAATTTTCCCCACTGCTCTAAACAGTAGAGACCCAAATACCTTTGAAATTTGAATTATCTACCAACTGGCCATTTGAATTGGATAGAATTCAAATTGTGGAGTGTTTGAATATATTTTCAGCACATATGCAGTTTGAAATTCAAATTGAGTTTGAATTTGCTAAAATTAGCTCATGTCAAGATCAACTCCAAATGGAGTGAAAATTGGTGTGTGAGCTCACAAAAATGTACTGATTGTGAATATGGATCCCACTTTTGAATTCATGGGCTCAAAGGAGTTTGAATTTGAATTTGAGTTCAAACTAGCCTCTTTCTGGTTATACCCAAAAATACCTCAAAAAGATTTTGGATTTGGGTGAAATTTGGCATGAGCATTCCTAGCAAGGTGTATGAGATTTTCATATGCTCAACCCCTATAAGATGCATGTGGGAAATGCCACTTTTGCATTTTGTGAGTTTATCCTCTAATGACCATGTTGATGGTGTTTACTTGCTCTTGAAAGGTGTTCATAAAGTTTCCTGAAATGAGGTGTGTGTGGTGTGATCAACGTAGGCCCTTACATTCCTTCTCCCTTAGAAGAATCTCGTCCTGAGATTATAAGGTGAAAATGTGAGAGAGGACGGTGGAAAATTACCGTATGTGCGACGTGATAAAGTCGGGGTAGTTAGCACGAAGAAATCTTTCACTCTTCCATGTCGCTTCATATGCAGAGTGATTACTCCATAGAACTTTGTAGAACCACAACATACTGTTGCGTGTGGTTCGGGCCTTTTCATCAATGATGTGAACCGGTTCCTCCCGATACATGAGATCCGGTTTCAGTTCTTCAATATCTTCATGCTGAATGGTAGTTGATAGCTTAAGACACTTCCTCAGCTGGGAAATGTGAAAGACGTCGTGCACACCGGAGGGTGTCACCGGGAATTCCAGCCGGTATGCAACTGATCCACATCTTTCTGTAATCTGGAATGGACCGATGAATCAGGGTGCCAACTTTCCTCTCACCCCGAATCTGTTCACGCCCTTCATTGCAGATACACGTAGATACACGTGATCCCTGACTTCAAATTGTAACAGGCGTCTTCTCCGGTCCGCATACTATTTTTGTCGGGATTGGGCGGCTTTTAGGTTTGCTTGGATCAGTCAAACCTTTTCCTCCGCATTGTTGACAAGATCAATCCCGAAGGTGACCCTTTCGCCAGACTCACACCAATTCAGTGGTGTGCGGCATTTTCTCCCGTATAGCGCCTTGTAAGGCGCCATCTTGATGCTGGCCTGGTACCCATTGTTGTACAAGAACTAGGCCAATGGTAAGTGATCATCCCAATTTTTACCGTGTTTGATGGCACAAGCTCGTAACATATCGTCTAAAATTTTATTTACCCACTCAGTTTGCCCATCCGTCTGTGGGTGGTACGCTGAACTACGGATCAGCTTCGTCCACAACACAGCGTGTAGCTGCTCCAAAAAACGGGACACAAATAAAGTGCCCTGATCCAATATGATGGTGCGGGGTACGCCATATAAGCATAGGATCCGTGAGATGTACAATTCAACATACTTCTTTGCGTTGTAGTTGGTGTTAACCCGGATGAAATGGGTAACTTTGGTAAGCCGGTCGACTATCACCCACACAGAATCATGCTTCCGAAAAGTGGTGGGTAAACCTACAATGAAGTCCATGCTCACATCTCCCCACTTCCAGGCAGGAACGCCCAGTGGTTGTAGCAGTCCTGGTTTTCTCATGTGGTCTGCCTTTAGCCTTCGACATGTATCACACTCGGACACGTACTTTGCAATCTCTCACTTCATCCGTGTCCACCAAAACTTGTTTCTGAGTTTTTGATACATTTTGTTGCTGCCGGCGTGAATAGAAAACTTTGAAAAGTGAGCCTCATTAAAGATTTTCTTCCGTAACTCCGGGTTACGGGGTACGACGATCCGGTCCTTGAACCATAGGATGCCGTCTCCGTCTTTCCGGAAACATTTCAGCTCCCCACTGTCTACACGTCTCCGCAAATGTGACATGCCCTTGTCATGTTTCTGAGCTGCCGCTATCTCTCACGGATGGTGGGGATCAAAGCTAAGTTGTAGAGAGCTCCATGTGGAATCACATGCAGTGGTGGCTCGCTCTATTCCAACGGTGTGATGGTCAGATTGTTGACGTGCGACTTGCGACTCAGCGCATCCGCCACTACGTTTGCTTTGCCGGGGTGATAATGGATCTCTATTTCATAATACTTTATCAACTCTAACCATCTTCACTGCCTCATGTTCATCTCTTTCTGAGTGAATATGTACTTGAGGCTATTGTGGTAGGTATATAAATGTACAAGGTTACCGAGTACGTAGTGCCTCCACATTTTAAGTGCGAGTACCATGGCAGCGAGCTCCAGGTCATGAGTTGGATATTTTTTCTCATGGTTTCTGAGCTGCCGTAATCCATACGCGACCACCCTTCGGTCTTGCATCAGCACACATCCGAGCCCACTGCCGGATGCATCGCAGTACACATCGAACGGTTTTGTTGTGTCTGGCTGCGCCAAAACCGGTGCTGATGTTAGGTGCTTCACTAATGCCTTTAACGCTGCTTCACATGCTGGACTCCAAAAATATTTGGTAGACTTCTTCAGCAGCTCTGTCATAGGCTTGGCAATCTTCGAGAAGTTAGGAATGAACCTCTGATAATATCCCACGAGTCCGAGGAAACTCCATACCTCGTGAACAGTTCTCGGGGACTTCCAATTCAGCACTTGTGTGATCTTACTCTGGTCTACAGCGATGTCCTCCGCTGAGATAATATGCCCCAGAAAAGGCACTTGCGATATCCAGAATTCACACTTGCTGAATTTCACGTATAGTTTGTGATCTCGCAGCCGTTGCAAGATTATACGCAGATGCTTCGTGTGTTCTTCCTCCGACTTGGAATATACCAATATGTTGTCGATGAAGACCACGACAAACTTGTCCAGCTCCGGCATAAATACCGAGTTCATCAAGTTCATGAAATGAGCTGGAGCGTTGGTGAGGCCGAAGGACATGACCAGGTACTCATAGAGCTCGTACCTCGTCGAGAAAGCCGTCTTCGGAATATCCTCAGCCTGTATCATAATCTGATGGTACCCGGATCTTAAGTCCATCTTGGAAAAGATCTTTGCTTTGACCAACTGATCAAACAACATGTCGATCAATGGCAACGGGTACCTGTTCTTGATGGTTATGGCATTTAGTGGATGATAGTCCACGCAAAGCCGCAACGTCTCATATTTCTTCTTCACAAATAATGCCGAACAGCCCCATGGCGAGGAGCTCGGCCTAATAAAACCCTTCTCCAGCAGGTCTGTTAACTGCGTCTTCAGTTCAGCCAATTCCTTGGGCGCCATCTTGTACAGCCTTCAGGATATTGGCATAGTTCCCGGTGCAAGTTCAATCTTGAACTCCACCTCTTGGTAGGGTGGCATCCCCGGTAAATCATCCGGGAATACGTCAGGGAACTCACGGACTACTGGAATGTCTTCCAATATGATGGTTGTGGATTGATATGTACTTGGAAGTTTTATTTCTGGACTATCCAGAAATAAAAAGTGCGTCTCGTGCACTTCTGAGTTCAAATGCACGACTCGGAGAACGGTGTCTAAAACAGCGCCATGGCGGGTTAACCACGACATCCCTAGGATGACATCGACCTTCTGTCCCTCTAAAACTTATGAGAGACGTTGGGTATACTCTACCCGCTAAGCTTAATGGCGCTTTTGGAACCATCATGCTTGCTGAAATCCTCCCACCCGGTGAACAAGTCAAGTATGGACTGTCGGTGGGTAGTATTTGCAACCTGTATTTGGTAATAAAAGCTTGGCTAATGAAGCTATGTGTGGCGCCTGAATCAAATAATACTATGGCGGGATGTTGGTGGAGTTGGAACATACCCGCAAGGATTGGCTCTCCCTCCGGCACGTCCTCTATGGCGAGTGGGTGGACGGTGCCGGGCTTAGGATTTGCCCGCTGCGCATTAGTGGGGTTCCAAGGCTGATTCCCCCCGGAAACTGCGGTGCAACTCCGCCGCCTTGCCTCTCAGGACAGTTGTTGGTGAAGTGTCCTGGGCGACCACATTTGTAGCATGTGGCTGCTGATTGGCCGTGCTTGGGGGACTAAAGCCCGGCATGCGCTGCTGAGGTGCATACGCACGCGGCATAGCCTGCTGCTGCTGTTGTTGTTGCGGAGGTGGTGCTGGTAGTGCCGGCCTGAATGCCGGTGGAGAATATGGCCGACTGCGGAATGGCATCGGCCTTTGTGGTGGCTGCCAGCATGGACCCGATGGTGAGCGATTCACCATCCGGTATTTTTGAGAAGGACCACCTCCTTCTCCGCTGCTTTGCGGCGCGCTTCACTTCCTCTCCACCACCGCTAAGTCCTTACCGGAGTCCTCCTGAACAATCGCAGCATCAATAATATCATTGAGGCTGCCACGATTGAACATCGCCAGCTTGTCCTTCAGGAGCTGGTTAAGCCCCTGGTAAAAATGATCCCGCCGCTTCTCGTCGGTATCGGCGTGATAAGAAGCGTAGGGTGCAAGATCATTGAACGCCCTGGAGTATTTCAGCGCGTTCATGCTTCCTTGCTGCAGGCGAAGGAACTCCTGCATCTTCCTCTTCATAATACCCGGCGGTATGTGATAGGCCCTGAAGGCCGTCCGGAATTCTGCCCAGGTCATAACTCGCTCGGTGGGTTGCGAGGCACAATAGTTCACCCACCAAGCGCTCGCGGATCCTTGAAGCTGTTGGAACATGAACTGAGTCTTGCGCTGCTCACTCACTTGGAGCAGCCTGAACTTCATCTCCATCGTGTGGAGCCAGTTGTCCACATCGATGGGTTCATCCGCCCTTGAGAATACAAGGGGTGAGTAGCCAGAAAGTCAGAGTAGGAGCTTTGTTGGCGCTCCTCGCGATCTTGACACCTCTCGGGTCGAGACGTATTTGCAATAAGCTTCTGCAGCAACTCCATGTGCTGCCGATGAGAACCCGCCATCGCCGCCACGATATCAGCCAATGTAACCGTTGGAGGTGGCGGTTGTTGCTGTTGCTACTGTTGCTGTCCCGAGGAATCCTCGCGAGGCTGTTGGGAGGTCTCCCGCCTGACTGAAACCCCCAACGTTTGGGTTGGCACGAGTGCGAGTCATTCTGAAATTCAAAACAGCAGCGATCAGCACATGTCGTACTTAAAATTCCATATGATACAGTAGGTATTGAAGTGACACATGAATAACTTACACAACATTCACATATATTGATAAAGCATAAATTTTATACAAGATACATTATTCTCAGGTCTCCAAGAAGACGTGCTCATGTCGTCACTACCTATACATATACTACTGTCTACACGACATGTCACCGATTACAAAAGTGTTTCTTACACCACCCTCGCTGCCCTACTTGGCAACGGTAACCTACTACTCGGAGTTGAACTCGACCTCCTGTGGGTCATCCTCCTCCGCTACCCCTGCTGGTGGCTCTGGGTCCATGACCTCCTATTCCGGTTCAGGTTCCCCCATCGCCGGTATACCCAAAACCACGGGTACGGCACCTACCATCGGTAGGCCCATTACCGGAGGTACGAGGTCCTGCAACACATGCACCTCGTCCATGGCCTGGTTGTAGTCCTCTTCCAAGCCTTGCCCCTCCTTAATCGTGTCATCACGCTCTTGAGTAAGGACCTCATTCTGCTGGGTCAGAGCCTGCACTTGTTGTAAAGCCGTGATATCGACGCGGCTTTTCTTCTTTGCCTTATTCAGACGATGCAACTGATTGTGCTGTTCATTCAGTCGCTTTATCATCGGAAGGACAACATTGCAAAGTGCGCTGTGAGCACTCTCAAAATGATCTCCACGGCTGGTGATCTCCTTGAGCTTTGCAGCAAGACAATCTGTATGAACAGCTTGGCTCTCCAACACGGCCTTTCCTGCCCTCAACTGGAGGCTGAGATTTGCCTCCGCGGGGTTGTACCTTGGGCAACTCGGATCTGTTGCCTCCATGTACGTATTTACCTAAACATGATTAGCTCATCCCTCCACTGGAACAGTTGCGTATGGAGTGCCCTCCATAGCTCTCACGTGTAGTTGGCAGAAACGCGACATGGTGTCGCGAGCTGCCATTTGCACCATCACTTCCGGCTGTCTACCTCTCACCGTGACGGTGAATGGTGCCCAACCGGGTGGCGTGGGTCCTGCAGGAACGACATGGATCATCCACGTCTTGTTCCCCTCCTCGCCTTCTTCCTTGGCAAAGTACTGCGGCATCACGACGTACCCGAAATATTGAAGCATTTGCCTCAACACTTCCGGATAACCGCTGCGGCAAGAACAGTGGGATACCACCCACTCGTTCTCCAAATGTCTGTCCGCTTTCATCTGTAGAAACATATTTGAAAAATGTCACATATTTATTTCAACAGTAAATCATTGAGCTATAACATCAAACATGTCATTGAACTCTTAAAATCTTGGAAACACAACTCAAACTTAGAATAAATTTGATTGCTGGTCTGCTGCCCAAACTGACAGCCCTGACCAGTTTCCATTCCAACCTGATTTAGACCATACTAAAAAAACTAATTCTGGAGCTTTCCAGAAAGTATTTGCTTGTCCTAAGATCTGTCCTGGTTCAAAAGTTATGAGATGTCAAAGTTGACAGAATATCTGGAGGAAATTGGACAGCATCTCCCTGCTTGAGGTACTGATTTGATCCAAGAATTCAAGTTAATTCTACACCAAATTTGACAAAACTTTCTGATAAAAAGTTGTAACCCATCTCATGAACATTTCAGAAATACATCATTTTCTATTTTTTGATTTTTAAGCAGGAAGTTATGCTCAATTTACAGAGAGTTACACAGAGTATTTGCTCTGCCCTGTTTTCTGGACAGTTTCAACTCTTCTGCATTTTTCGACTTGTTAAGGGATGAAACACCTCTGGACATCAAAAGAAAAGTTGTAAAGCTATTCCAAATCTTTCCAGAAATGTATCAAATGCCCCTAACCGCAAAATGACGCAACCTCTGTCCTCTAATTAACTTCAGCCTTATTTCAGCTGAAAACAGGGGACTCTGTCCTTACTATCCTATAAGTTGAAAAATTGTTAACTTTGAATATCCTGATTAAGGGAAGGAGTTACATCAAATTTTTAGTGTTCTGGATTAAAACTTTCAAGTTTTACACTGCAGTTTCTCATTTAGTGGGGTGTGACGTCGAAGCGTCACCAGTTCATGTCGGTACTACATTCCTCACAAAGAAAAACCTATACCAGACTTAGCCGGCTTCGTTAGTTAAGTGGCACTAAACGTCTCTCGCACACGGATGCTACTCGTATACCGATTCGTGGTTAGAATACCTGCAAATAACTCACACAATCGTCAGATTCGGCTGCACACCTAGCCCGGTATCCATACAGTTCATACACCCGTCTGTCATCACTCGCACGGGTGTTCTCAAGCCAATTACGCCTTGAGCTACATGTTCACGTTACTGACCACGTGACGGGGTCTCCCAAACTTGCCCGAAGCACGCCGGGGAAAGGCGTTGCTCGAATACCTCAAACAACACATAGAGTCTTAGAGGATATTAAAGCGGGTCGGGCTACCTGCCACCCATGAGGCTCCACCCTTCAGCTTGTACGCACTAGTGGACAGTGCTTACATGCAACCCCAAGACATAAAGCATCCCGAGATGCACAATTTTCTGACATAAGCAAATAGGTTAGTATGCCACTTTCTATACACTAATAACATCCTTATATGGTCGACTAACTCGTTCCTCACTGAATTTTTGAAAAAGATGACCTTTGGAGTGCGTTAAACCT
The DNA here is from genome assembly GCA_030760725.1 of Neostapfia colusana. NCBI lineage: Eukaryota > Viridiplantae > Streptophyta > Magnoliopsida > Poales > Poaceae > Neostapfia > Neostapfia colusana. Next base: position 91,026,356 of record JASWHV010000007.1, on the reverse strand, counting down.
GAAGCGAGCTCTGATACCACGCTGACGCGGCCCCACAGCCTCGTCGAGCCAGGATCACGCTGAGGGTTGCTGCGTTGCACAACAACGTATAACGCACATCAAAGATACAAAGCGGAAGCAAAGTTTTATTACATAAACCAGTTTATGAATATTTTTACAACAAAATAGTTCGGTCTACACTCACGGGTGTAGACTACGCATCGAGTTCACGTTCAGCCCATGAACGTGTCCCCTCTAGCACGCACACACATTAACACGGCGGCGTGCACGACTCCCACTCGACGGGGTTTCCCTCTTGGGATTCCGTCTCCTCCTCAGGAGTCCCTTCCTCATAAACCCCTCCAAAAGCTTCAAACACAAGCAGTGAGCACGATGGCTTAGCAAGTCTGACCCGTCTCTCCTATACATGAAACTTCTACATTAAGGGTTTTAGGGTACATGAGGTAAATAAGTTGCAAAGGACTTGCCTAATTATTTGAACCTTACTTTGAAGGTTTAGCAGCAGGTTGTGGAGAACCTCACGCTAAGGCACATTAGAGAGCTGCAATCAAACAAGAAACACATTTCTCTCATGTACTTTGCCCAAAGTTGAAAAGAACTTTAATTAGCTCTAAACTACAACAAGTCATTAACAATCAATGTATAGCTTTCGAGTCAGCAAACTTTTAACATGTATCTAGCCTGTTTATTCTACGTCATGCTACAGTAAAAAAGTGGTACTCACCGACTGTGAGGGACGGCGACTATAATCGATTTACACCTGCAGGGTTACCCGAATAACCCGTCACGTACGCCCGTACTCGATGTTGCCTACAGCAACCATCACGGACGTCGTACGCAACCACCTTTCACCCGTCAGCCAAGTGTTGAACCGGTCCAATCGTCCCGAGCAAGAGGTCTCTGCGCGCGCATCCACAGTGCCGCTAGCCGATTTACACCTCGAGCTCTCAACCTACCCTCTGAACGACAAGCTATGCCTCAACACCCAGCTACCCGAGTTACATCGGTTTCCCGGTTCCCATATATCCAGTAGGTCTTCGGTACTGTTCTAGCTTGTTCAACAGGCCCGCACATGGCTCGGTCCTCAATCGACACAAGCGGAGCTATGGCACCCAGGTCCCAACGTCCTGCTGCCCTTACTCTCCGCCCGGTCTCATTTTTCTTGACATGTGTATCATTTGCTACCTTTACCAGAGTAGTGTGCCTCTAGCCTATTCTCGCGAGTAGTTCCATCTACTCGACTTGTACCGAATCCTACACTATCTTAGCATTGCAGTAGCTAATCGAGGTTTACAAACCTAAACCCAACCCATGGTTTTCTTGGCTATTCATTTGGGTTTATAAACAAGACTCTAATGCAAAAATTATGTGGGTGCTCAAAGTAAGTTCTCAAAACAGTAAAATTTGTAAAAATGGTTAATGCAAACCGGAGCTTGCCTTGCTGCTCTTGGTCGTAGGCTAGCTGTTCTTCTGAAGTGACGAAGTCTATGACTTCGGGTTCCTCCTCAACCTTAGCGACTACAGGTGATAAATACAAATATGTGTCAATTTAATTGCATTTGAATTGAAGTTAAAATTGTGAAGACTATAAGTCTTGCTAGACAGACCCAATGACTCTGAAATTTTTCCTGTGGTTTGGATATAACCTAAACAGAGACTTGGCCAAGTTTCATTTGCAGCAAAGCTCATTTGAGCTCTCCACAAATAATTATGTACTTGGCCTTCATTGGAGCTCCTAGGGTGTTCTAGGGTTTCATGGAGCAAGCCATGACTTTATGAAAAGTAGATTTTAAGAGGGTTCTAATGGAGTTGGTTTCACTTAATTTGAAGGTTCCTAGCTAAAGATACGAGCTAAACAATTTCAGTGAAATTCTGAAAATGTTTCTGGACATTTTGCATTTTCTATGGAACAGTTTTATTAATCACACCATTAGGTGGATCAAATGAGATCAAATCGATCTGAAATTTTTATGGTAGCTCAGGGGTATTTTTGTGAACATCCCAATAAAAATTTCAGAATTTTCCTCCAAAGGGTTCTCCAGTTAAAATTCTAAACAGTTTAAATTTTGAAGAATTAATTCTGGAGAAATAAGGATTTTAATAAAGTGAAACTTTATTTGTTGGAAAGTACTCAAAAGTGTTGAATCCAAACAAATTTGGTTCACTCAATTTGGACTTTCCTAGCCAAAGTTATGTGGGTTTGAAGTTTGAACTAAATCTGAAAATCGGGGAAATGTTTAAATCTGCCTGTGGGTCCAAGGGACACGTGTCGTGTGCTGAACCGATGACACAGGGGGCTACAGGTTTAATTCCCACGCTGCCACAGCGGATCTGCACCCCCAGAGGATCCAATCCCCCGATTTCCTCCCACTGACAGCGGGCCCGGCCCCAGTCGTCTTCTACCTCGCGCCTCCTGCGTGGTAGCGGCGCCGAGGTCGTCGGAGCACCACCGAACTCGACCATCCGGTCAGCTCCCGTGCTCTGACTCGCTGCCAGCCCCTAATTTTGTGCGCTGAACACGTTGGGAGGGTTTTCCCATCTCGACATTGGCTCTAACCGAGCCCGCGACGGTGCGGCGGCTCGGGAAGAGTTCGGCGGCGTCGCTCTGACGTGCTAGCCTGCCAAAAGCTTGGTGGCGTGGCTCTACAGCACCAGTGGTGTCTAAGGAAGCTCGGCATGGCGGTGGACAGGCCCGGGAATTGCTTCAAGGTGGGTCTCACCGTTCATCCGATGCTCCCTGGTAAAGCCGCCGTCGGAAAACATGGAAATATGTCGTGCACAGGGGTTTTCATGCTAGGTTTCGTGAAGGTAACTTATGCGCCACTGAGTCTAGTCCCTGTGTGTGAAGTTTTGTGGAATCTAAACGAGAACCAAATGGGAATTTTAAAGTTTCTTACCCAAAGGTGACTTTGCACCATCTGGAAGCAAACTGCAAAATTCGCCGTCGACGCTCAACCCCTCAGCTCAAGCTTCGTAGGTGATCTGTAGGAGGTCCTTGCACGTCCAGAAGTAGCTTTGCTTGGCCGTGACAAGCCTGGGGTGAGGCTACCCACAAGAGCACCTCCTCTTGGTTTTGTATTGGCCGCCGCGGAAATGAGTGTTTCTCGGTGTAGGCAGCACGAGCTCACTCAATGATGGTTTGAGGGGGTTGTGGAGAGTCCTGTGGTGCCATTTTGCTGCTCAGCCGAGGTTCACACGCGAGCTTGGTGGGTGGCCGAAGGTCGGAGGAGTTGCGGCGGCTCTGGTCAATTTCTTGCGCGAGGGAGCAACAAACTGATCGGTTCTGCCTCCGCCCGGCTCGGCTGCGGGGATAAGAGGGAGGGGGCAACATCGGTTGACACAGCTCAGACCGAGCAGGAGCTGGCCCGGCGATCAGCTCGGTGGCGCGCTCGGATGAAGCCCGAGAAACCGAGTGCCCTGTCTTCAGTCGGTTGAATTTGCTAGTGAGGCTGACATATGGGACCTACTGCCCTTTTAACTTCTGAAATTCAATTTCCCCACTGGTCTAATCAGTAGAGACCCAAATACCCTTTGACATTTGAATTACTTACAAACTGGCCATTTGAATTGGATAGAATTCATATTGTGGAGTGTTTGAATATATTTTCAGCACATCTGCAGTTTGATATTCAAAATGAGTTTGAATTTGCTAAAATTAGCTCATGTCAAGATCAACTCCAAATGGAGTGAAAATTGGTGTGTGATCTCACAGGAATGTCTTAGTGTGAATATGGATCCCACTTTTGAATTCATGGGCTCAAAGGAGTTTGAATTTGAATTTAAGTTGAAACTAGCCTCTTTCTAGTTATACCCAAAAATACCTCAAAAGGTTTTGTATTTGGGTGAAATTTGGCATGAGCATTCCTACCAAGGTGTATGAGTTTTTCATATGCTCAACCCCTATAAGATGCATGTGGTAAATGCCACTTTTGCATTTTGTGAGTTTATCCTCTAATGACCATGTTGATGGTGTTTACTTGCTCTTCAAAGGTGTTCATAAAGTTTCCTCAAATGAGGTGTGTGTGGTGTGATCAACACTTTGGATGTGTGCAAAAACATAGGCCCTTACAGTCGGGCAGTAGAACGACCGGCAGCGAGCTCTCCGGCGAGGCACCGCCGCGGTTATCGCGGGTGGCGCGAGGTAGATGAAAGGGTGCGGGCCCTGCGTGGCAGTGAGAGGAAACCGGGCCCGGGATCCGCTGTGGCGCCGGGATCTCATGCAGCTATGCGAGAAATTAAGCGGACCCACGTGTGGCTTCGTTGTCGGGCCGACACGTAGCCCTGGGGCCCACGTGCAGGGTTTAAACATTTCTAAGATTTTCAGATTTTTGTTCAAAATTCAACTAGCCATAACTTTCGCTAGGGAGCTCCAAATTGAGTGAACCAAATTTTGTTGGATTCAGCTCTTCGAGTACTATCCAGCAAAACAAGTTTAAGCTCATGAAACTTAATCTTTTCCCAGAATTAATTCCCTAAATGTTAAACTGTTGGGAATTTTATTTGGAGAATTCTTTTATGGAATGTTCTGAAATTTGGCTACGATGTTCATTTTAAAATCCTGGAGTCACAAGAAAAATTTCAGATCCATCCAAGTTAATTTAGTGCCGCTGATGGTGTGATTAAGTGAACTACCCTGAGAAAATAGAAAAATGTACAGAAACATTTTTCAGATTTTCTCAAATCTTGATTAGGCCATAACTTCCTCTAGGATTCTTCAAATTAAATGAGACCAACTCCATTAGAACCATCTCAAACTCTATGTTCCAGAAAGTAATTGTTGGGCCCATGAAAATCCCTGGAAATCCATAGAAGCTCTAGTATTGACAATTCAAACTTTTATTTGTGCAGAGCTCAAATGAGCTTGGGTTCAAATGAAATTTGGTCAAGTTTCTGGTTAGGTCTTTACCAAGCCACCATAAAAATTTCAGAGCCAAACGGTAGGTCTAGATAGAGTTATGGTCTTTACATACTAAATTTAACACATTGCATTTAAATTGACATATCGATTAAATTGCTTACGTGTAGTCGCTGAAGGCGAAGAGACCCCGAAAGTTTTGGACTTCTTACTTCTAGAGGAGATGCTAACATCTGACCAGCAGAAACAAGGCAAGCCCCGGTTTGCATTGAACAAGTTTTTAAAGTTTTGCTTTATATACACTTAGTGTGAAGTATATGTGTGCATTAGGCGTAGGATGGATGAAACCCCAAATGCATAACCAGATCGTGCCAACAAGAGTGAGGGTAGTGTCTAAGTCCTCGAGTAGTTTATGCTCTTCTTAATGTGTATAGACTTTGGTAAAGGTCGAGTAGTTGGAATCTACTCGCGAGTATAGGATTCGGAACACACCGGATTTGTTCGAGTTGTGAGAAAATTTTTAGTAAGAATAAATGGAGACTAGACAGGGGCTAGGAAGCAGCAAGAGGAAGTCTTGTGTGCATAGCCCTGTCCGTGTTGATTGAGGACCGATCCGTGTGCTGCCCCGCTGAACAAGTTTTGAATGTACCGAAGGCATATCGGATATATGGGCTCCGATAAACTAATGTAGCCTATACCTCCGGGCGTCGAGGCATAATGCACCGATTCATAGGTGTAGGTTGAGGGCAGCAAGGTGGAAATCCGCTAACGGGCATAGAGAGATGCTCCATGTAGGGAACCTCCTGCCCATTTGGGTGCGACCGGTTCGAGTTTGGGCTGTTGGGTGAAAGGTTGTCCCGTACGACGTCGAGTGACCGTGCTGTGCAGTTCCACGGGTGGGCGTACGTGACGTGCTACTCGGGTATCTATGCAGGTGTATATCGAGTCGATTCACCGTCCCTCACGGTTATGAGTACCGCTTGTTCACTGCATCGTGACATAGGTTAATATATGAATTGTTGTGATTCAATACTGCTGATATGAATAAGTTGTATTGCTACATGTGTGCCACCAAATTTTGCTCACTAAATTTAAGATTCATCAACCGTTAACTTGTGGCTAAAACATGAACTAAGGATGAACTTGTAGGCGTGTCCTCTGCTGCAATTTACCATCCTATATTTGAATGTGGCCTAGAGGGGGGGTGAATAGGCCTTTAAAAGATTCCTGCACACTTAATAGAGTTATCAGAAACTTGATTGACCGGACTAGTCCGGTTGTGTGGGCGGACAAGTCCGGTGTGCTGAATTATGTTAGTTAATTAAGTGTGTTTCAGAAATTGAATCTTTCAGCAGCGGAATGAGAACAACAGTTTTTATAAATTAAGTTTATTGTATGAATGCACGTGCAAACTTATAAGAAACTCAAATGATGATTAGCGAACTAGTGATCTAATGTATCAAAATGTAAAGTAAATGAGAGACAAAAGACACGAATTTTTACCGAGGTTCGATCTCACCAAGTGATCTACGTCCTCGTTGAGGAAGCTCACACAGAGCCGGGTTCCTAACCCTTTCCCTCTTCAAGTCACCACAAAGGCCGACTTGACTCCACTATCATGGGCAATCACGAGTTTGTGGGGCTACCTTACAAGTTGAGGGCTCCCACGAGAATTACAATAAGAACGTGATCATATACACTCGAAAATAGTATAATGCAGAATATGAGTGTAGAAAGATCAAACCCCAAGAGCTCACAACGAAAGAACGACGATCTCCCAATCCCGAATCCAAGTGTTCAATTGATTTTGATCTTTTTGCACTTTAGATGTGTGGGGAGATGTGTTTCGGGCTCTTGGGACAAGATGGCGGCGCTAGGGTTTGTATTTGCTGCAGTATTAGTCATGTATTCTTGTTGGGAGGCCGTGGATCACCCATTTATATGGTTTCCAAAAGGTTGTCGTTGTAAAACCTAATACCGGACTAGTCCGGTATATGATCGGACTTGTCCGGTCTACTTCCAGTGGGTTAACCGGACTTGTCCGGTGCTATATGAAGTGGGATTCCAGAAAGTACAGCGGACTAGTCCTGTCGCTTGGATGGACTAGTCCGTAGTCCTCAAAAGAGGACAACAGAGACATGAGCGGACTAGTCCGGTCCAAAACCGGACTTGTCCGGTTGCATTCCAGTAAGCTGACCGGACTAGTCCGGTCCATGGACGGACTAGTCCAGTGTCCAGTGGATTTTAGTTGATTATTAGCTCCTTACCCTTACGAAAAGTCCTGAGCTCTTGGGATGTGTCTCTCACACACACCCTATACATTTACATCCTAATTAATTCTTCTAACTTTCCATCAAGGTATTCTTCTTTTGGACACCACTTCATTTTTCACCTTTTTGTGTGCACCGAGCTGTTTCACTTTGTTTATCCTGCAATCATCTCAATAGTTTCATTAGGATCTCATATGTTCGTCATCAATTAGCCAAAACCCACAAGGGATATCCTAGATGCACTTACAATCTCCCCCTTTTTGGTGATTGATGACAACTATTTGAGATATCACAATTGAGAATAAAAAGTTGATTTTCATAAGGTGTGCACATATGAGAATAATAAAGAATTCACAAAAAGCTTCTCACATATGCACACACCTTATGGTGGGGTGCCTAACAGGTGTGTGATAAACAAAATGTGATAAATTAAAGACAAACAATAGTGAACATATAAGTAGGCATTAGAGCATAGTGCATCACACATAAAAAAAGAAATAGTGCATTACAAGATTTTAAAATAGGTACATGTCCTTGATTACAAAAGAGCTTAATAACTAATACTAGATAGTTCGAGTCCAAATCTAATCTCAATCTCTCCCCCTTTGGCATCAAGGCACTAAAAAGGGAAAAATTGAGGGGAATCACTCATCGCTGCCTCCTCCTTCAGTCTCAGTCTGATCTTCATCTTCACCAACTTTGGCATCCACGGGAGCAGGATCTTCCTCTGAGTCCTCGGAGGCGGGCGGTGATCCAACGGGCTCAATCTCCAGCTTTGCACAGATAGACTTGATATTGGCATCGACATACTGTTGATGTTTCTTCCTTGCAAGCTTTTCCTTGCGCTGCCTGTCTTCGATCTTGCGGCAGCAGGCAAACATGGAGGAGAGCACCTTGAGGATGCCACTGGATGATTCTTGGGCAGGTGGAGACCCAGGAGGAGCATCTGCAGATCTAGTGACATCATGAGCTAGCTTTGATCTCCTCTCCACTGGTGGAGAGGACGAGGCAGTTGGAGCCGGGGGGAGAGTGTACTCGGTTTGTTTTTGCAGCTTCAACCCCGCATGCTTGACATCCTTGACGAACTCGAGTCCCGTCACTTTCTCAATCATGTACATGATATACGGTGCATATACAAAGGACCTATTGGGGGTGATTGAGATGTTCACGATGTCGTTGTAGATATACTCAAAAACATTGAATGGTCTCCTTCCACTAATGACCTTCATGAGAGTCCTCAAGGTCCCTTGTATAGTTCCCGCATCTCCATCCTTCGGAGCTATAGTCTTTCTCAAGACTCTATTGAGGACCACAAAGAAGGTCTTCAGATATTTGATGGTGGGAGGAACATATGGCATCCTTGTGTCATAGAGAAACTCAAGCTCTTCCTTCTCCAGGGGTTTCAGATTATGGATGACCAGTTCATGATCCAAAGTGTGTTGGAGGTGAAGAATCCTAGCAAATTCATCATAAGTGACACTATACTTTGAACCATGAGTCATCCAAGTAAGACTGTCTCCATCACCACGAGCAAAGTAGAGAGTGGAGTAAAACTGGGTAATGACTTCATTGTTCCAGTCATACTCAAAGGATAGCAGGTCCGTCAGACCGTGCCTCTCTAAGGCCTCCACCATCTCACGAAAGGAAGGATACCTCTTCGACTTCAGGTATCCAACATTTAGCCATTGACTCTCTACTACAGGATTCTTCATCTTCATGTACACATGCTCGTAGTAGTCTGCATGGAAGTTGCTCCAGAACCTTGGATCAGAACATTGTTTAGGTCGGTCATACACTTCAATCTTACTGAAGTTATCAGCTAGCTCACCCCCTTTTCCAGTGAAATCCTCACTTGAAGGCTGCCTGTTGCGATGAATAGTGTTTTTCATCATCAAGGGCCCAAGGGGACCACTAGCAAGTCCCTTCCCTTTATTGAGAACTCTTTTTGACCCTGACGAGCCCTCAGCAGCATCTTTCCTTTGAGGCTTTTTGACAATGTCTTTCCTCTTCTTAGGTAGATTGTCGTTGGAGGGTGGAGAGTGAGCATTGACATCATGTCTCTTATTCATAACTCTCTCCTTGGCCCTCCTCACTTTCTCGCGTTGAACGTCTTCATCAATGTGAAAAGAGCTGTCATCCGAGCCTGAGGACATTGTGCCTGATAAGGAGTTCACGTATTAGATAAGAATGAATCAAGGATTCAAGGTAATGTAGGGATTCAGATGACAGCGACCGGACTAGTCCGCACCTGAGAACCGGACTAGTCCGCCCCGGCATAAGAACCCTAGCATTTTGATCAAAAAATCTATCTAAGGATGCAAAAGAGTAGATAAGTGGTGGGAATACATCTCTAAGGCCAATGTATACCCTTGGAATCAAAGGAAACAAGCTAGAACGAGGAAAGTTGAGAATTTGGTTTTGGGGAGAAATTTACCAAGATTTGAAAATCCGCGTCGAAGAAGTAGAAATCAGTCCGGATGAATCCGGAGGAGGGTATCCACTCGTCAAGGGGAGGATTTCCCACGGAGAAAATCTCGATTTTGAGAGTTCAACCCGAAAATCACTTTGGGGGCTAGGGTTTGGAAGAGGAGAGGGAGAGCAAGTCTAATGAGGGGTGAGGGAGATGTCTGGGCCGGCCAAGGGCTTATATATGCGATGGACCGGACTAGTCCGGTCTATGTGGCGGACTAGTCCGAGCCCCTTGAAATGACCTAACCAGTTTCGTCTGTCCGGACTAGTCCGGTTGAAAATCGGACTAGTCCGTTTCCAACAGACCTGATACATATATAGATGATTAATAGTGATCCAAGGACAATAATTTTGCAAATAGTCTTGGTGATTACGACCAGTAGGCAATCAGCAATCAAATAATGGTCATAATCCACAAGATTTCTTCATTAAAATAGTTTTCTAAGTAGAAAAGGAGAAGAGGAGCATTTTTAACAATACAAAGGAACATTTTAAGTTGCAACCAGGTATGCAATGTTTCAAGCCACATTTCGAGAGTCAGGAATGTTTAGCTCATTTCTTAGTTCACAAAACCTTTTCTCATCTAATGGTTTGGTAAAAATATCCGCAAGTTGTTTTTCAGTCCTAACATGTAAAATAGCAATGTCACCTTTTAATGAATGATCTCTAAGAAAGTGATGACGGATATCTATGTGCTTAGTTCTTGAGTGCTCTACAGGGTTGTGTGCAATTTTTATAGCACTTTCATTATCGCATAGAAGCGGGATATGACTTAGATTGTAGCTGTAGTCCCTAAGAGTCTGTCGCATCCAAAGTAGTTGCGCACAACAACTACCGGCTGCAACATACTCCGCTTCCGCTGTGGAAAGAGCAATGGAGTTCTGCTTTTTAGATGACCAAGAAACTAGGGACCTACCAAGAAATTGACAAGTCACTGACGTGCTCTTTCTATCGACTTTGCATCCTGCATAGTCGGCGTCGGAATACCCTATCAAGTTAAACTTGGATCCTTTGAGATACCAAAGTCCCAAGTTGGGTGTGTGCACAAGGTATCTTAGGATTCTTTTTACAGCAATTAAGTGACACTCTTTAGGTGCGGCTTGAAACCTTGCACACATGCAAACACTAAGCATAATATCTGGCCTACATGCACATAAATAAAGTAAGGAGCCAATCATGGATTGATATACCTTTTGGTCCACATTTGGACCGTCTTCATTGAGGTCGAGATGTCTGTTGATGGCCATGGGTGTCTTGATGGGCTTGGCTTTGTCCATATTGAATTTCTTGAGAATGTCTTGTGTATATTTAGTTTGGCTTATAAATGTACCTTCTCTCAGTTGCTTCACTTGAAATCCCAAGAAGAACTTCAATTCATCCATCATTGACATCTCGAACCTGTCTGTCATTATTTTGCTAAATTCTTCACAGAAGGACTTGTTAGTGGATCCAAAGATAATGTCATCAATATAAATTTGACATACGAATAAATGATCATCAAAATGTTTAGTAAAGAGTGTATAGTCAGCTTTACCAATTTTGAATCCATTTTGAGTCAGAAAATCTCTAAGGCACTCATACCAGGCGCGAGGAGTCTGTTTGAGGCCATAGAGAGCCTTACGCAGTTTATAGACATGGTTGGGATACTCCTGATCTTCGAACCCCGGTGCCTGCTCCACATAGACTTCCTCCTTTATCGGACCATTGAGGAAGGCACTCTCGCTTTATTTCTTGTCACTACTCCATGTTCATCTTGCTTGTTCTGAAAGACCCATTTGGTTCCAACGATGTTCGCCCTTGGTCTTTCCACCAGCTCCCACACTTCATTTCTTTTGAAGTTGTTCAGCTCCTCTTGCATCGCAATCACCCAGTCTGGATCCCTTAAGACTTCTTCTACCCTGTATGGCTCCAGAAAAGACACAAAAGAATAGTGTTCACAAAAATTTGCAATTTGAGATCTAGTAGTTACTCCCTTAGCAATATCTCCAATGATATTGTTGACAGGATGGTCTCTTTGCACACACTGATGTACTCTTGGGTGTGGAATTTGTATAGTTGCTTGTTCTTCATTGTCTTCATGTGTCATGTCTCCCCCTAGATCATTGCTTCCATGATAATCTTGATCTTATTGATCTTCCTCAACCTGATCTTGTGTAGGAGCTCCCCCTTGATCATTGCTTCCCTGTTGAAATTCGTCTTGTTTTTCCTCTCGTGGTAGGATATCACCAAGTGCCATTTTCTTCAGCGCTTCACATGGAGCTTCCTCCTTATCTAGCATAAACTTATCGACTTGCTCCACTTGTGAGCCGTTAGTTTCATCGAACACTACGTCACGTGCTACTTCAACAAGGCCGGACACCTTGTTGAAGACACGATAGGCGTAGGCATTCGATTCATATCCGAGCAAGAGTCCTTCATCGTACTTTGAAGCGAACTTCGAGGCCCTTGGTTTCTTGTTCAGAATAAAACATTTGCAACCAAAAACTTTGAAATAAGAAACATTAGGCTTTTTACCCGTGAGAAGCTCATATGGAGTTTTCTTCAGTAGTCGATGAAGGTACAACCGATTTGTGGCATGACAAGCGGTGTTCACCGCTTCTGCCCAAAATCTGTCTGACGTCTTGTATTCATCCAACATTGTTCTCGCCATTTCGATCAATGTTCTGTTCTTCCTTTCGGCCACCCCGTTCTGTTGAGGAGAGTAGGGTGCCGAGAATTCATGCTTTATACCTTCTTCATTGAGATATTCTTCAACTTGGGTGTTCTTGAATTCTGTCCCATTGTCACTTCTGATATTCTTTACGGTTGATGAGAATTCATTCTGAGCTCTTTTCAAGAACTTCTTGAGGATTCCCTGAGTTTCTGATTTATCATACAAGAAAAATACCCAGGTAAATCTTGAAAAATCATCAACAATTACTAAACCGTATTTGTTACTGCCGATGCTGATGTACGCAATTGGACCAAAGAGATCCATGTGGAGAAGTTCCAGCGGTCTAGCGGTGGTCATCACATTCTTGGCGGGGTGTGGTGCTCCAACCTGTTTTCCTGCTTGACAAGCGTTGCACGGCCTGTCTTTTTCAAAAACCACATCCTTAAGACCACGGATGTGACCACCTTTTAGAAGTTTCTGCAGATTTCTCATTCCAACATGGGCTAGCCGTCTATGCCACAGCCATCCCATGTTGGTCTTAGCAACCAAGCAAGTGTTGAGTTCGGCTTTATCTTTGTTGAAGTCAACAAGATAAAGCTTTCCCTTCAACAATCCCTTGAATGCAATCGAGCCATCGCTTCTTATAAAGACGGTCACACCCTCATTAGTGAATAAACAGTTGTAACCTTTCTCGCATAGTTGAGATATTGATAAAAGTTTATAATCTAGAGAGTCTACGTGTAAAACATTAGATAAGGTGTGTTGAGAGGATATTTCAATGTTACCACTACCAAGGACCTTTCCTTGACTGTTGTCTCCAAAGTATATACCTTCACTTGGATCCTTGTTGCACTCGTACTCCACAAACATACCTCTCTCTCCGGTCATATGATTTGTGCATCCGCTATCTAGCACCCACTTAGATCCGCCGGAGGAGTAAGCCTGCAAAATAGACTTATTCCTTGGTTTTAGGTACCCAAGCTTGCTTGGGTCCACTCAGGTTAGTCACAAGAATCTTGGGCACCCACACACAAGTTTTTAAGTTCTTGTGGCGTGGCCCTGTATATTTAGCAATGACTTTTCCATACTTGTTTTTCATGAGAACATAAGAAGCATCAAATGTACGGAACAGTGTTTGTAACTCAGATTCATGGGCTTTTTCTTTAACAAAAGTGATTCTATTCTTAGCATGATTAGGAGTAGACATGTGTTTGTTCCTGTCAAAACCAAGACCATCTTTGACATTGGGAGGTCTAGTGATCATATATGCACTTCGTGCATATTTGATCTTCTCCTTATCAAAGATGCCGTTTTGAGAAGAATGCATGTCATGAGAGGTTGAAGCATTAGAAATTACATTCTTCTTACTAGAGCAAGTGCAGGTTCTTATTGTTGTCGAACTCATGTCTTTGGAGGAAGAGCTCTTGGAGGAAGAGGAGTCACTTTGTTTGAGCGACTCAACTTTTGACAAGTTCGCAAGTTCTTCCTTGATTGCAATGTGCGAGTCCTCTAACTTTGAGTAAGTTTCCTTACTCAAGGCTAGCTCTAACTCAAGTGACTCATTCTTCTCTCTTTCAAGCTCAAGAAGCTTTTCAACTTCTTGATATCTCTTCCTCTCACGGATGAGCATATCTTCTTGTCGGTTGACAAGTTCCTCCTTTTCAAAGATTTCGTTTGACAACATTTCCATTTTCTTTAAAGCAATTTTACTTAGCCCTCTAAACATTTCTTCATTATCACTAGAGCTATCAAAGTCATCAATGGAGGAATTTAGTACAGGAGGAGTAAGTCGAACCTTTTTCTTGCCTTCCTTAGCCATAAGACAAGTGTGGTTGTTCATGTCCCGTCCTCCCATGTTCGGAAAGAGTGTGGCTCTCATAGTTGGTTTCTTGACTGCGATAGTGGCCATCTCTTCTTCTTCATCGGAGGAGGACTCGTCGTTTGAGTCCCACTCCTTCCCAATGTGAGCTTGATGGACTTGTCTTCTTTTTCTAAAATTTTTCTTTTCTTGAGATCTCGTTTCCTTCTTCTTTTTGTTTTCTTCATAAGTACAGTCCACCATGAAGTGACCATACTCTCCGCAGTTGTAGCAAGTGCGTCGAGCCTTGGATTTTCCTTTATCCTTGCTTTTGCCTTCATGTGAATTGTTGCCGTGTCTTCTCTTCATCATGCGTTTGAACTTTTTGATGAAGAGTACCATTTCTTCGTCATCAAGATCGGTGCTCTCATCGCTTGTATCTCCATCGTCTTGGTCTTCACGAGTTTCTTTGAGTTTGGGTCTGCACGTTGCTTTGAGAGCAACTTCTTTCTTTTTGGATGAGGTGAGTTCGGCTAAGTCTTTGACGTATTGGGCTTCTTTCTCCATCATTTCATGATTTATGATCTTCCCTAGTAATTCATCGGGAGTCATTTTGTGCAAACCGGGGCTCTCTCTGATCATTGGGCAAAGTGTGACATTTCTTGGCATAAAGGCTCTAATCATTCTTTTGACCACTTCGTGATCTGTCCATTTCTTACTTCCATAAGCACGAATTTTGTTGATGAGTGCTTTCATCCAGTTTTACATGTCTTGAGGTGATTCGCCTTCTTCAATAGCAAATCTCCCCAACTCTCCTTCAAGCATTTCGATTTTGGCTTCACGAACTGACCTATTTCCTTCGTGAGCTGTCTTGAGGGTATCCCAGATTTCTTTTGCACTTTCTAACCCATCGATCTTGGTGAATTCCTCACTGCTTAGTGATGATGTGATCACGGCGACGGCTTGTGCGTTTCTGTGAATCTCTTGTTCTTGTTCTAGAGTGAGTTCATCATCCGTGTCCGGAATATCTATGCCTGTGCAAACAATGTGCCACAGACTAGAGTTCAGAGATATCAGATGCATCTTCATGTTGTACTTCCACATGGTATAGTCACTTCCGTCAAACTATGGAGGCCTTCCCATAGGAATCGAAAGATAGTGATTGTTTGAATTGAGACGGTTGTAGTTGTAAGGATACCGGGAGTAGTCGTGATGACCACTCCCAGTCATCTTCTCTTCTTTTCCCTTTTGTGCTAGCAGTTTCTTTCTCAGGAGTGCTTTTAGCTGCCTCACTTCTTCATCATCATGTGGGCTGTCTTTCAGCACATCGAAGGCTTTAGCTTCTTGCTCCTCCTCATTGATGTTCATCTTTGGGATGTCGTTGTTCTTCTCAGAGGCCATGATCTCTCCGAGATGTGAGTCTCTTTGATGGAGAACCTTGCTCTGATACCAACTGAATGTGGCCTAAAGGTGGGGGGGGGGGGTGAATAGGCCTTTAAAAGATTCCTGCACACTTAATAGAGTTATCAGAAACTTGATTGACCGGACTAGTCCGGTTGTGTGGGCGGACTAGTCCGGTGTGTTGAATTATGTGAGTTAATTAAGTGTGTTTCAGAAATTGAATTTTCAGCAGCGGAATGAGAACAACAGTTTTTATAAATTAAGTTTATTGTATGAATGCACGTGCAAACTTATAAGAAACTCAAATGATGATTAGCAAACTAGTGATCTAATGTATCAAAATGCAAAGTAAATGAGAGACAAAAGACACGAATTTTTACCGAGGTTCGATCTCACCAAGAGATCTCACCGGCTAGTCTAATATGAAGGTGGCAACCTAACATATGTGTTATGTCAGAAAATTGTGCATTTCGGGACTTCATATGTCTTGGGAGGGTGCACGTAAGCGGTGTCCACCAGTGCGCACAAGCTGACGGGTGGCAGGTAACCCAGCCAGTTTTAGTATCCTCTATGACTCTTCATGTCGTTTGGGGTATTCAAGCAACGCCCTTCCCTGACGTGATACGGGCAAGTTTGGGAGACCCCGTCACATGGTTACTAACGTGAACACGTAGCTCAAGGCGTGTTTGGCTTGAGAACACCCGTGCGAGTGATGACGGATGGGTGTATGAAACTGTATAGGGACCGGGTTCGGTGTGCAGCTTGGCCTGATGATTGTGTGAATTTATGCAGGTACTAACCACGAAACCGTAGTCCGAGTAGAACACGTCTGCGAGTGACTGTTTAGTGCCACCGTTGGATACGTATATGCCGGTGTAAGCCGGTTAGGGTTTTCCATTTTGTGAGGAACGTAGTACTGACATGTAATAATCATGATTGCATTAATAAAAAAATGTTGAAAAAGGAACAAAGATAACTAAGTGTTCATCTTTAGGACTCTGGTCTTGTAGAAAAGTTCAAAAGTTGATTAGTTCAGCCCAAAGGAATTAGAAAACAGAGTGCTCTGTTTTGGCAGCAAGTTCGATGAACTTTAACAGAGAATTCCCACTTATCAAGCCTTCCGTCCATTCCACTTCGAGCTGCTAGACAACACCACGAGCCCAGTTGCCACTTCCCTGACACACAAACCACTGAGTTCCGGCGTTCCCGAGCCCTAAAACATCTCACCCGCGGCGACCTAAAGTGAACCGGTGATCGGGCGCTCGTGGACAGCTCGCCACAGCGTGTTTCACGCCCGAGCAAGCATGGCAACGGGAGCGCACGGGCACCACGCTGCTTCCACCCAAAGCTAAATCCAATCCGTGGAGTCTCGCCGGTGAATTTGAAGTTTTTGCTCCGGCGTAAACAACCCGAGCGTCCGGTACGAGATCTTCAAATTCTTCCTCTCCAATTCTTCTTAGGTCGTCAAACTTCGCACATATAAGCTGGACTAGCCGGCGTTCATCTTTCATTTAGCAACCGTCGCATGAAACCACCTCGGGGCGGCGTATTCCGAGCTTTTCCGTGGGTGTTCATGGCGGACCCGATCAGACGCACGATGACAACCCATTTGCGGCTGTTTCCGAGCTAGTTCGAGGTCATGCCGAGCTTTGCAATCACCCACTGGTGCTGCAGAACTAGTTGGTCGAGTGTTTGGCAGTCTAAGAAGGTCGGCCGACGGCGCCTACGCCCTCGCACCTCGCTGGGGTATTTCCGGCCACCGGCAGTTCGAACTAGTGCCACAGTCGTGTTCCCCTGCCTCCAAAATGCCCTAGCGGCGAGCCCCAGCCCAGGCGGCAGCCGGAAACGCCGGTCCGGCAAGCAACCGATCGCTCCGGCGAGGGGGGGGGGCGGCACGCACGCGAAACAGGCGGCGGGAGAAGGTGCGGGGCCCGGCTGCAGCGGCTGGGAAATTTAAATCTTTGATCTTTTGTGGCTGGATCCTCTGTGAAGGCGCGCTGAGAACCCTGTGAGACGGTATGGCTCAGTTCTTATTGGCTGGGTTTAAAACAGTGGGACCAACTGATTTCCCGTAGAAAAATAATTCCAAGAGATTGCCACAACTTTAGAAAATCATATCTTCGTGTAGGAATCTCCAAATTGAGTGATTCAAATTGGGTTGGATTCAGCTTGCAAATATCTATCCAAATATGAAATCCAATTCGTAGGAGAGTCAATATTAAATTCTGGAAAATTCTTTTTTCTGAAAAAGAATTATTGAGGGAGTTTGGTTCATCCAAAAATCCTCAAATTTTTCCAGAATTTTCTTTAGCATATTGTTGACCTTCTAGCAAATTTTGAGCTCATTTGAAGATCACTTTTGTAGGAATTTGCTAAATACAAACTGCTGTGTTCATAAGAGTCCAGAAACATTTTCAGAAAATGTTGCCCACTTGTAAAATCTATTCTAGGCAATCCATAGCTCCACAAATCATAAGAAAATCTAGACAAGCTCTCTGAGTCCTAGTTGAAATTGTAGTTAACATGATTGGGCATGAAAATGCACATTACTCCAGGATTAATTCCTTTGGATAGAAATGCTTAAAGAATTGTTCTGGAGGAACTACTCAAGTATAAGGTCTTAATTTTGGACCAAATAACTTTCATGTGACCAGGAACGCATATGTAAATTATCAGCTCATGTTGAGCCTTAGATCTCCCTGTTCTTGTTCTCCATACTTATGTATATGGGGAAATACATAAGAGATATTGTAGAAATTATGGAGAACACTATTTGACTCCACATAGCTGCAATTTGGCAAGCTAAATCTGTGGTTAGTATAGAACATGCTGTAAAAGTTTTGAAGCCATTGGAGTTCTTGTTCTTCAGTTGCATTCAATTCTTTTCAGCCCACCTCTTGTATTCATTAGGAAAGTTAGTTAGTATATAGCTAAAACACTAAAACCAATGTAGTTCATTCATAATCCTTTGCACAACAGAGGCAAATCAAGCCATTCTTGGCATTTCCACACCGCCTCTGTTCTTCAGAAATCCAATCTTTAATTCTTTCCATTGCATTATATACATGTTGTGCATATACATTTCATTAGGATTCACAACGAAAGGAATTCGAAGGAGCGAATCATTGAAGTGGATCATACTCCGGAGAATCAAGGGTTGATCAGCAAGGATCACTAACTGATTATATACAACTACCCTGCAAAACAGGCAAGCCCGGTTTGCATTTAAGTTTTTACTTTGTATTCACTTTCGGTTAAGATATGAAATGTGCATTAGGTCTAGTTGTTTGATACTCCTCTTGCATGACCAAATAAACCCATGGAGTATTGGGTAGGTGTCCTTACATCGTGTAGAACTGCCATGATTAAGTAAGGTTCGGTAGGAGTCGAGTGGTGAGATGCTACTCGCATGATCAGGAACAACAGGGGCATACGGGATTAGTTCAGAAAATGTGTAGCATGTTAAAGTTGAGACCGGAAGGTTGTAGGGACAGCAGGACATAGGGGGCTAGGTGCTATAGACCTGTCTGTGTTGGTCAAGGACTGATCCGTATGCGGCCCTGTTGAACAAGTTTGAGTTGTGTACCGGACTCATGCTGGATATATGGGACCAAGTAAACCGATGTATCTCGGGAAGCTTGCGTTGAGCCTTTTCGGGTCACCTCAGGCGAGACGGCCGGTGTGTAGTATGTGGGTAACATTCTCATGAAATCTCATGTCGGTAGGTGCACCATGAGAGTGGCTACTGTACGGGGCGATTTGATCGATTCAATGGGAGTGAAATGGGGGAAAGGCTGCCACGTACGATGTTAGTGATGGTTGCTGTAGGCAACGTCGAGTATGGGCGTATGTGTCGTGTAGTCCGGGTGTTATTGATTCAAATCACCGTCGCTCGTGGGAAGGACCGAGCATACTTGTTCTCACATTCATGACATAGTAAGAACTTGCATCAGAAAGGAACTAATCAAATTGGTTTGAAGTTAATACTAGCATTGTGATGATACTTTGTGTGGTTAGGCTAGTGCAAACTCGATTCATTTACACCGTGAGCAATTTACATCGGGGGGATCGTTTCTTGTCTGATTGTGGACTCTCGATGTGGCATGCCCAAGGTTATTCTTAAATTGCTGCTAATAACACTTGAAAGTAAGGATTTACATATAGGATAGTTTATTATGCATATGCCATCCTACTTTATGTTCATAACCTTGTGTAGAGTTTCATAACTAGGGTGACGGTTAAGTCTTGCTGAGCGTTATGCTCACGGATGCTATCCGAGATGTTTTGCAGGTATTTGACTTCATGCTTATGAGAAGGGATGCCGATGAGACTCAGAAACCTCCGAGTGGTTACTCATACTCGCTGCTGCGATTTGTTCTTCGTGTCGCTAGTAAGAAACGTCCGGGGGCTGGACTGTTTCTTTGTTGCTAAGTTAGAAATGAGTCGTGAGAGTTATAGTCTTCCGCTGTAGCTTATATTTAGATAAGTATTTATAAAATACTCTTGTACGCTTCCGCAAATGATTTATGTAATGTGATGTGTTTCCTCGACCCATGTGCTGTTGGGTGCCACATATCACGGCACCACCCGACGAGGTCCTGGCGGGGCCGCGTTGGCGGGACCCAACAGACGTGTGGTCGCGTATGGCTCACGTCAACTTCTAAACCATGAGCAGCACTATCCGACTCATGATCTTGAGCTCGCTGCTGTGGTTTTGGCGCTGAAAATGTGGAGGCACTATCTCCTGGGGAATTTGGTGCATCTCTACACCGACCACAAGAGATTAAAATATATCTTCACCCAGAAGGAGCTGAATATGAGGCAAAGGAGGTGGTTGGAATTAATCAAAGACTATGAGATTGAGATTCATTACCAGCCCTGCAAGGCGAATGTGGTTGCTGACTCGTTGAATCGGAAATCACATGTCCATAACCTCACCATTATACCGATGGAAGAGGAAGAGCCGAGTTTATATTTGGTTCCATATGGATCACTCTACAACCTCGCTCTCATCCCTACCATTAGGGAGGATATTATTGAAGCTCAGAAAGTTGACAAGGGCATGGCACATCTCCGGAGACGGATAGACAGCGGGGATATCAAATGCTTGGTTCAATGACCGTATAGTCGTACCCCAGAATCTGGAGCTGAGAAAGAAGATCCTTGATGAAGCTCACTTGTCTAAGTCCTCCATTCATCCGGGCAGCAACAAAATGTACCAAGATTTGAAGAGAAAATTTTGGTGGACACTGATGAAGCGGGAAGTGGCAAAGTACGTATCCGAGTGTGATATGTGTAGACAAGTGAAGACGGAGCACATGAGGAAATCAGGGCTGTTGCAACCCCAGAAAATCCCAGCATGGAAGTAGGAAGATGTGAGCATGGATTTCATTGTGGGATTACCTTTGACGTCCAACAAGCATGGTTCCATTTGGGTAATCGTTGACCGGTTAACCAAGTTGACTCACTTCATTCCCATGCGTACACGTTACCATGCCAGCAAGTATGCGGAGTTGTACATTGCAAGAATTTTATGCTTGCATGGTGTACGAAAGACCATAATCTCAGATCGAGGGGCACTGTTCGTGGCTCGTCTCTGGGAGCAGTTGCACGCTGCTTTGGGTACTAAGATGATTAGAAGCTCCGTCTATCACCCTCAGACAGATGGGCAATCTGAGAGTATGAATCAAGCGTTAGAATACATGTTGAGAGTGTGTGCCATCCACCACGATAGAAATTGGGATGATCATCTACCGTTGGCGGAATTTTCGTATAACAACGGCTATCAAGCGAGTATCAAGATGGCACCATATGAGGTTCTCTACGGCCGCAAGTGCCACATCCCATTGAACTGGTGTGAGTCCGGTGAAAGGGTCACATTCGGGATTGATTTGGTGAACGACGCCAAAGAGCGCGTTCGGATGATTCAAGCAAACTTGAAGGCCACTCAATCCCGACAGAAAAGTTACACTGATAAGAGGCGTAGGCCACTGCACTTCGATGTCGGGGAACACGTGTACCTTCGTGTATCTCCGATGAAAGGTGTGCACCGATTCGGCGTGAAGGGGAAACTCGTTCCCCGATTTATTAGACCGTATGCCATCACCGAGAAGTGCAGACCAGTGGCGTATCGACTGGACCTACCGGCATCGCTCGCTGGTGTTCACGATGTTTTCCATGTTTCCCAACTCCGGAAATGTCTGAAGTATACGGCTACTGTTCCCACCGAAGACATTAGCGAGCTACAACCGGATTTGACTTATGCTGAATATCCGTTGGTGATTATTGATGAGAAGGCTCGGACCACACATAACCGAACGCTGTGGTTCTACAAGATATTGTGGAGCAACCACACCGCTGAGGAAGCAACGTGGGAGAGCGAGGAGTTCCTTCGCTCAAACTATGCGGATTTCATGGCGTCTTATCACGGGTAATTCCTCTCACATATGTGTCTCTTCTTTTGTAATCTTGGGACGAGATTATTTTAAAGGGGGGGATGTAAAAACCCAAGAATTTAGTTGCCAGAATGTTCATCACATCACCACACCACAGCTCATTTTTGTGGATAGCTCATGAACATTTGTGAAGAGCAAGTAAACACCATCAAAAGTTTGATTAGAGGAAGAACTCACAACTCCAAAAAGTTGGAGCTCATACACATAAAACATGAGAGCCTGAGCTCACCCCTAAACCCTAAATATACTTGGGAAGGCTCAGGCCAAGTTTCATGCAAATTCAAACCATTTTGAGCCACTTTTGGAGGCATTTGTAAAAAGGGCAAATTTGAATGCAAATTCGAATTTCAGCTACTTTCATCACTTGGATTCAAAAGTTGACTTGATATTCAAACTCAGCACATTTTTCTGAGTTACTCCACCAATTTTCATCCTCATTGGAGTTCATCTTATCGGGAGCTAAATTTGCATTAATTCAAAACTGAGTTTGAATTTCAAATTTAAATGTGAATCAAATTTAGACAAACCAACTTAAACTGGAGGAAATCAAATTCAACTCATGACTTGGTGGCTAAGTCTATCATTGAAGAGTGTGTAGCTGGGATATTTGCAGCAAGAAATGAAAAAGAATTAGAGGGGAGAGTGTGGTACCCACTGGTCAGTGACTGAGAGAAGAGAGAACCGACTCCAACCGAGTGCAGCTCGCGGACGACCGTCGACCGAGCGCAGAGGCCGCCAGCACACTCGGTTAATTCCACCTCATGGTGAAAACCTCGGCTCAAAGTCCAGCACATGATCTGCTCAGCCCGTTCTCTTCACCCACGAGTGAAACAAGCTCACCCCGTGCCGTGCGTTGCTCCCGCTCGCGAGTCTTTTTGTGACACCCGGTTCCGAAAATAGAACCAAGTGAATGCATATGTGTGCCCAGGATGTTCATCACACATACACATGTAATCCACAAACTGAATTCAGAATATAACCATGAATAAATAGTGTTTATGTACTTTATTACAATGACTCAATGTCTCACTCATGAATATATAACTTATTCTTGCAGCGGAAGACTCTAAACGACAGTGGAAAATCAATAAAGACAGCAGGCTCCAACTTCAACTCCACAGGCATGTTGACGGTAGTGTGCACACCTAGTACTCCACATGTTCCTCGAAGTACTCTTCTCCTGTTTTTGTTGTATATGTAGGAATGCAAGGGTGAGTACATGTCGTACTCAGCAAGTGCGGGAAAAGTATGACATGTAGCTTACAACAAGGTAGGCAATAAAAAGGCTCATTGCAGCAAGCAAATTTTATTTCACAAACAGGGTAAAAACAGCAACTATCTCTAGGTGAAATTTATCCCATCATAATCAAGTAATTCAGCAATATTCTCTCATCATAATTCACTATTTATCAAGTCTCATCCAGCCATTAATCTTTCTCAAGTTCATCTCATACTCATAAATATTCATAACCATCTCATATTCATATAACCGAAACCAAACTCATTATCATGACCCAAAAACAGTCCCAAAAACCATACCCGAATAAACATCCCAAATTTTGCCTCTAATCATGGAAGTTGGCCAGGTGCTTGTGACTGGAAGCACGGCTATCATGATAGTTACACTCTTTAGAGGTGGCACCACTTTACCCACAAGTTTGTGATTTCTTCAACCGTTGGCGACTAAAAAGAACCTCCATTATACCAGTACACAACCTTCGGTGTATGACAAAGAGATCACAAAATAGCCTTTACAAAGGGGCTACTAGGATCTACGGACCCACTGAGGTTTCACCGGCAGGCTCGAATCTCCATTCACCCACCCACAGGCCCCCTCTTGTGCCATGCAGTTTCCAGGGCAGTTCCTATCGACTCCCATTCCCAGCGCCATTCAACAGTCCATAACAAGCTAGCAACACACCTAATTAGTCAGCTAAGCTGCACCCATATTTGGCCTTGTGGTGGCACTGTTTTCCTAGCATGTGTTCGCATGAACCGGTCCTGAGATCTACGGCAAGTAAACCACCATCTCATTCAGCAACATCCACGAAACAAGTTTGCCTAGATCTCCCTGATTCCATGCTCATTAACATCGTCATGTTCTCCTCATCATTATTCATATGTTCAGTAGCTAACCATGTTTTAATTCAGCTTCCCGTATCTCATAAATTAAGCGAAGCAAAAAGGAAAAACGACCGTACCCGACTCATCAACTTTCCCAGCGACAAGGATGGTTAACAAAACTATTAAACTCCAAAAAAAAGGTTTCCCATCAAGTTGACTCAAGCATAGACATTTTCGCAAACAAAAAACAGTTTCAAAACATGGGATCAATATGGTCAAGGGGCACTTGCCTTGCTCCCGTGATTCGTGTTGCTCAAGCGTCTCAAAGTCTTGGTGCTGTAGTTCCTCGTAGACAGCCTCTTGAGCTTGTCCTTCTACTTACGACCATGCACATACAAAATTTACAGCAATCAATCATCATGCACAAACTTTACTCAAGATGCAATGGGGTTGATGAATCCAAATCCTATAATGCAGTTTTATAAAACCAGTTTGCACGTGTTCTTGCATGTTTTAATGGGCTTTCGTGGGGTTTTATGATGAACAAGGGTGTACGGATCAAGTGTGGACGTGGTAATGATCTTGACACAAGATCTAGATCAATTCCACCGTCAAAAGTCAATCAAAACATGATCTGTCCACATGCAAAAATTTCTGCTCGAAGGGGGCGAAGAAAACGGATGTGTAGAAACGGAGTGTAAAAGCCCAAGAAAATGGACTTGCAAAAACTTTTTATCACCTCACAACACCAGTGTTTTGTTGTGGATAGATTGTGAAAAAAGTGGGAAGAGCAAGTAACCTCCCTCAAAAGAGTGATTAGAGGGGAAAGCCTACACTTTCACAAAGTGGGAATTTTATACATGCACATGAGAGGGTGATTCAAAACTGTTGCATTCCAAACTCATGGTTGCAGCAGCTAACACAAGGATCAAAGTGCATATTTTGATTCCTTAGGTCCAAATTAGTGGGGAGGCAAAGTTTCAAGAATTTTGGAAAAGGTTTGCTACCCATTTTTCCAAAAAAGATCCAAATGTGCAAAGAATTCAAATATACATTTGAACTTGGGGGAAATTTGCCCAACCATGCAAATGTAGGTCAGTTTGAAACTCCAAACATTTGAATTCATCACTTGCCAAACTTTTGGAGATCTTTTGAGAGGAGGGGGAGCACTGACTAGTGGGACTTACTTGTCATTGGGGGAAAATAAATAATTGCAAAAGTCCTCAGTGAAGCACACGGTCGTTGATTGATTTCCTCCCACGCGAAGTAAACACAGCAGACCGACGCCGCTGCGGGTGACACAGAGGAGCAGCAGGCAGCCACCTTCTCTGAAAATCCCGTGCGCTGGAGAGCTACCTGGCGTCTTTGCCCCGCTGCCGCGCCTCTGTTATCCCACGGGACTGAAGAACGTCACCTGTTCTTTCACTTCGCGCAAGAAACAGCCGAGCTCGCCGCTACCTCTGGGAAATCATCGGGAGCCAGCCAAACTGTGGCACAGCGCCCTCCGACCTGCACAACAGAGCTACGCCCTTGTTCCTCACCTTCCCAGCGTGAGAGCTAGCAAGCTCCGGCAGTGTCCGAGCCCTGAATTCCGTTGTCCGCGGCAAGCTAAAACTAACCGGTGATCGGGCGCACGTGGGCAGCCTACACCAGGCCCTTTCACGCCCAAGCGGGTACATCCCCGGCCGTGCCAGTGAGCACTGCTGCTTCCACCCAAACCACAGAACCAACCTAAACCACCGAGCAAGAATTTGGAGAAACTTCGCCGGCGACCACAGGATGACGTTCCGGTATAAGACCTCCGAATTCCCACTCTCTTCTTGTCGTCAGTTTACTAAACTGTGCTCACTGGAGCTAGACTCGACAATGCCCAGGTTTTCTTTGCAACCCTAGCGTAGTTTTGGCTGTAGCCGGCGTATTTCCCGGTTTTTCAACCGCGGTGATTGCGGGAAGGGTCGGGCTCACGGTGACGGCTAGGTTAGAGCTCTTCCCGAACCCTGGCATGGCCTTGTCGACCTTCTCTGAGATCCCCCGGTGCTGTAGAGCCCTTCCACCTAGGTTTTGGCGGGCTGAGTTGGCCGGGTGTCATAACCGAAGGGAGTCCGAGCCGCTGCACCGTCGCCGGCTAGGTTAGGGCCACCGCCGGCCGGAGCAGTCGGTGCCATCGTGTTCAGCGCATGAAACTAGGCCCTGGCGGCGAGGTAGAGCTCGAGAGTTGGCCGGGCGGCAAGTATCAGCGTGTCTCCGGCGAGCCTGGCGGCACGCGGGCGTGGGAACGCGAGGAGGAAGACGACCCGCGGGCCCCACGCGTCAGTGACGGGAAGTTTAAAACCCAGATCTACTGCGGCCCCCGGGATCAAGTGTCACTGCGTGGGAAGGGGTCTGTATCCCCGTGTGGCTCAGCTCCAGCGGTGACACGTGTGGGCCGGGCCCACGGTCAGAGTTTAAATTTTTCCCCGGTTTATTTGGGTTTTCAGATTTAGTTCAAACTTTAGAACCCCATAACTTTTGCTAGGAAGCTCCACATTTAGTGATTCAAATTGGGTTGGATTCATCTTGCATATATATATCCAACTATGCAACCCAATTTGAATGAAACCCATTAGTTAGTTCTCGAAAATTCTTTAAAGCTTCTCAGCAAAAGAATTTTAGAGAGAGTTTGGTTCATCCAAAAATCCTCAAATTTATCCAGAATATTCTTTAGGATGTTAGTAAACCCTAGTAAAAGTTTCAGACCATTTGGAGTTGATTTGATCAGGACAATTCAGATTTGAAGGTGCTGTGTTCAATAGAATACAGAAACATTTTCAGAGAATTCCCAAAACTTGGAAATTCAGGTCCGGGTAAATCTTAGCTCCAAAAATGCTAAGAAAATTCGTGCAAACTATATGAGCTATAATTGAAATTGTAGTTAACTAAGTTGGGCATGAACAGGGGTGTTACCTCAGAATTAATTCTTCTTTGCTTATTTGCTAAAAGAATTATTCTGAACAAACCACTCAATGACAAGTGCTAAATTTTAATCCAGACAGTTGTCTTGTGACAAGGAACTCACACAAAAATTCTCAGCTCCATTGGAGCTCTGGATCACCCCTGCTCTGTTTAACCACTTGAGGGGTTATTATAGAAGAAGGGGAACACCACTTAGCACTTAACCATGTGCTTAGGTCTAAGCCCAAACCACCAACACCCAGTTCATCTTTAAATTCTTAAACAGAGTTCCAGTTCTTAGAAACTGGGTATTAGATCTAACAGCAGAAGTATTACCCTAAACTCATGTGCATATTCATTAACATGTAGTATTTTATTAACATGTAGTCGCTGAAGGCGAGGAGACTCCGGAAGTGCTGGACTTCCTTCTTCCGGACGAAGACTTAACCCCTGACCAGCAGCAACAAGGAAAGCCCCGGTTTGCATTAACTCTTTTATCACGTTTTACTTTGTTCACATAATTAGGTGATGTATGAATGTGCATTAGGTGTAGGATGAATGGAACCCCACTTGCATGACCAGGATTTTTCCATAAGAGTGAGGGTAGTGTCTAAGATCTCGAGTAGACAGGCTATGCTTAATAATTCATAGGACTTCGGTACAAGTCGAGTAGTTGGAATCTACTCGTGAGATAGGTTGGGACACACGGGTTTGGTTCGAGTGACGGGAGATCACTTTAGTAATGAAAATGAGACTAGGCAGGGGCTAGGGCACAGCAAGACGAAGTCTTGTGTGCGCAGCCCTGTCCGTGTCGATTGAGGACCGATCAGTGTGCATCCCACGCTGATCAAGTTTGAACGTACCGAAGGCATATCGGATATATGGGCCCCGATAAACCGATGTAGCCTAAACCTCCGGGCGTCGAGGCATAACGCACTGATTTATAGGTCTAGGCTGAGGGCAGCAAGGTGGAAATCTGCCAACGGGCATAGAGAGATGCTCCGTGTGGGGAACCTCCTGCTCGTTTCGGTGCGACCGGTTCAACGTTTGGGCTGTTGGGTGAAAGGTTGTCCCGTACGACATTGAGTGAGCGTGCTGTGCAGCTCCACGGATGGGCGTACGTGACGTGCTCTTTGGGTTTCCCTGCAGGTGTATATCGAGTCGATTCGCCGTCCCTCACGGTGAAGAGTACCACTTGGTCACTGAGTCGTGACGTAGATTAATGTATAAAATATGTTGATTCAATATTGCTGATTGATATAATTGTATTGCTACATGTGTGCCACCAAATACTGCTTACTAAATTTCAGCTTTCGGAACTGTTAACTTGTGCTAAAAGGTAAACTAAGGATGAACTTGTAGGCGTGTCCATTCGCTGCAATATTACTATCCTATGTCATTGTACACCTCAAGTAGAGTTTCATGCTTAGGGGAGTCGGTTAAGCCTTCTTGAGCCATCGTGCTCAAGGTTGCTGCTTGAGTGTTTTTCAGGTGAGGAGCCACCCACGGACTCAGAGTACGAGTCAACCGGCGAGGGTTACCCTCCGTCGGGGACCACGGCTGAGTGGGAACCGTACACGCCGCGCTGAGCTGAGACGTGCAGCTAGTGTGGGTTGCCCTAGGGCTGGGCAACCGACTTTTGCTAAATAGGCGGGCGTGAGTTGTACAGAGTAGACTTCCGCTGTGTAAAATAAATATTAGTTTGTACGGAAGTTGTACCTGTTTGTACAGTTCAGTTGTTGTTCCCATGTAATATAATATGTCCTTATGACGTGTGCTGTCGGGTGTCGCATCGTGCGGCACCACCCTCTGCGATCCTGGATGGGTGGATCCCGGTCCGCCACAGCCTGGTATCAGAGCTGCATTGGGGATAGCACAGTACTTAAGGACTGTATTATGGGGAGAACTTAGGTTTACGGTGAGGAATCGGTAGTTTGCCCAAGTAAGGACTATATTAGCATAGTTACTTAAAGTGGCAAAGACTAACCTATGTGTTCTAATTCTGAATTTTAATTCTGTAACGACGCACCTACGCTCTGGTAAGAATGGTAAGGAACGCCACCGAAAGCGGTTCAATTTCGGTTAGCTCCCCCTGACGAGGAACATGGTTCAGGGATAGGTCTCACAGCTTGGTGTGAGACGTCAATATGAAACTCTTGGGCTCTTCATGTTCCTGAGTTCATATGAAACGCTGATCCCTAGCGTGCATTAGGCAAGTAAGTGGAGACCCCATCGCGTGGTCAGTAACGCGAGAGTGTGTTCGTCTGGAAATAGCCCAGGAGGACATACGTAGCGCTTGCCATCGGCGTGCCCTGCAGGGCAGTAGGTGGTATCTGTTGGGTTGATAACATTCCCAACCGTGACGACCCATTCATGACATACTCGGGTTCCGCGTCCTGTGGTGTTGAAGCATGATCACGTACCTTGAGACGTGACCTAACTCAAGGACGGCCGTATGACAATGATACAAGCGTTTGTATTTACTTTTAATTATGGAACTGCCTGAAATGAATAACCTTTGAGTGCATCACTATTGTGTGGTTTTCTGCAGGTACTAACCACATATGTATCCGTGTAGTAAACGTGTGCGAGAGACCGTTTAGTGCCACATTTGAGACGTATATGCCGGCATGATCCGGTTAGGATTTGCTTTTGTGAGGAACGTAGTACCGAGATATTGTAGGCATATGCATGAAAAATATTGATAACAAGAAACTAAAATCATTATGTTTCAATATTTAGGACCCTGGTTGGGTAGAAAAATTGGAGGGTGATTAGTGTAGTTCCAAAAAGACTGAAAAACAAAATGCTCTGTTTTGGGCAGCAAGTTGCTGATCTTCAACAGGGCATAACTCACAGGTCTTTTAGCCCAGGGAGGTGTGGTATATAGTTCCGGAAAGGTATTTAAGTGTTCTACAACTATGTTGTAGACTTCCAGAGCTGAAACACACCTTAAGATGGCTTAAGTTCCAGAGGAATGTAAACTGTCCAGAACCAGGACAGAGTAAACACTCTCTGAACCGTTCTGTTTTTCAAACATAACTCCCAGTAGACAAATCTAGAATTTTCATATGATACATCCTTAGAAAGGGTAGAAGATGTGTACATCTTTGCAATTCAAAGTTTCGGAAATTTCAGCGCAGAATTCCATGGAAATCAGAGTCGAAAACAGCAACTTCCCAAAGGAGGTGCTGTTGAAATTCTTCCAGAAATTCTGTTGACTTTGAATTACCATAACTTCTTAACCAAAGATGATCTGAGGGCAAATAAGTACTCGTTGGAAAGATACGGAAGTTAACTTTAACTTTCGTATTCAACTCGAGTCATGAAAATACGCAGAACCAGATCAAAATCTTGGATATGTAGAAACTGGTCATCCTGACAGAGGCATGACAGTTTAACTCATGGGAGAGATTGTTGTACCCGAGAAGTGGTTTAAGTACTGCCAGTGGGGTAGAACATACTCATGAGAGCTTGTATTCAACCAGTGAAAGATTTGAGTATAGGTGTCACTCAAGTATCTTCTACTAGAGACCATGTTTGTGTCGTATTGAACATAAAAGGAGTAGTTTACGTGATGACAACGCGATAGTAACGTCTCGGAGTGACCAAACCTAGTTCTGGTGAGCTTCCAAAGAGGAGGTTCATCAAGTTGGAGTAAACTAGCTTGTATTTGGTCAGGTAATGGTGTAGCTTGTGCAAAGTTATTACATTATCTACATACGAGATGTATCGCATGAATTATTGTCATTATGTTTTTATGCCTATTTTTATTGTACTGCATGCAATATGTTGCGGGACTGATGTTTATTGTCGTCTGGTTTCAGATGGTTCGTACTAGGACCACGCACGAGGTTGGTGGCTCTAGCCAACAGGGAGGTGATGACTCCCAGCCAACGGCCTACGACAGCACCCCGCAGAAGCAGCCACCACCGCCGCCTCCGCTTACTCTAGTGGATGTGATAGCGGCACTGGTGGGAGGTCGTGAGGAGCAGACCGACCTGCTCCACACGATCGTGCAGAATACGTCCCAGGCGGGGCGGGGGGGGGGCGTCAAGATAGAGGGCCTTGTGAGCCCCGGGAAGTGTCGTACTCGGATTTCATGAGTACGCACCCTCCAGTGTTCACAGAAGCCGAAGAACCTCTGGAGGCCGACAACTGGCTGCGGACCATCGAGTCCAAGTTCGGGCTGCTCCAATGCACGGAGCGGCAAAAGACTTTGTTCGCAGCGCAGCAACTTCACGGTGCCGCTGGCGAGTGGTGGGCGAACTATGTCGCCTCACGTCCGGCTGGCCATGCCGTGGAGTGGGAAGAGTTCCGGGAGGCGTTTCGCGCCTATCATATCCCTCCCGGAATCATGAAGAGGAAGTTTCAAGAATTTTTGGAACTGTAGCAGGGCGGGAGGAGTGTTCATGACTACTCCCGTTCCTTCAATCATCTGGCACAGTATGCGTCAGACTACATCTCCACTGAAGAGAAGAAATGGGAACATTTCTATCGGGGGTTACACCCCGAAATGAAGACACATCTCGTTCAGTAGAATCGCGGCACTTTCAATGACCTAGTCAACGCCGCGATTATGCAAGAGGATGCTCAGCGGGAGTTGGCAGCTGAGCAGAGGAAGCGCAGCGCTTCACCTAGCAGTGGGGGTGGCGCTCCCCAGAAGTACCGCATGGTGTATCGGACACCATCCGGGCAGCAGCGGCATCCACCGGCGCGACCTCAACGGTTCGGGGGACGTTCGTTTCAGTCACCTCCGTTCTGTCCGCCAATGCCACCACCAAGACAGCAGCAGCAGCAGCAGCAGCAGCAGACGGTACCCCAGGTGTTTCCACCGCCACACGCGCCCCAGGATTCCTTCCACCGATCAGCGGGGGACCACCCCGTTTCACGTGCTTCACGTGTGGCCAGGCGGGCCACTTCGCGAAGGACTGTCCCCAGGGGCAGCAGAGCAGCGGGCTAGCCCAGTTCTAGGGTGGTGCTCGAGGCCGACCTCCGGTCAAGAAGGTTGGTCAGCGTACTGGTGGCGTCCGCAACCTTGACAATGAGGACGCCCCAGAGGGAGACAACGTACTGGCGGGTACGTTCTCAACTATCAAGCCATCATCATACTTTTTGATTCTGGTGCAACCCACAACTTCATAAGTGCATCATATGTGGTTAAGCATCAGCTGGAAGCCTTCCCAACCGAGTGTTCTTATATGATCTGCTCACCGGGAGGAAGGATTTCAGCAACGATGATGGTTCCAAAATCACCACTGTGCTTAGGTGGGAAGATATATCCCACCACTATGATTATCCTTGAGGGGCAGAAGATTGATGCAATCTTAGGAATGTCATGGCTAAGCTACCACGACGCTGTCCTGGAAACCCTATCACGGGCGGTTCACCTCAACTCCCCATTACACCGTCCGCAGTCCCTCTTATTAGATAATCCAGTCTGGGAGGTTTCAGCGATCAACAATACTGAAGCCCTCAAGTTAGAGGACATCCCCGTAGTACGGGAGTACCCCGACGTGTTCCCGGATGATCTTCTGGGCATGCCATCCGAGCGGACGTCGAGTTCAAGATTGAACTTGCACCCGGGACTACACCCATATCACGGAGACCATACAAGATGGCTCCAAACAAGCTGGCTGAATTAAAAGAATAGCTCAATGATCTGTTGAGCAAAGGTTTCATTAGGCCGAGTTCCTAGCCTTGGGGATGCTCGGCGCTGTTTGTAAAGAAGAAGGATGAAACCTTGAGGCTGTGTGTGGATTACCGGCAGCTCAACGCCGTCACCATCAAGAATAAGTACCCACTGCCCCGCATCGACATATTGTTTGATCAACTTGTGGGTGCAAGTGTGTTCTCCAAGATGGACCTTCGCTCTGGATATCACCAGATAAAGATCCGGGCGGAGGATATCCCGAAGACGGCTTTCTCGACGAGATACGGATTATATGAATATCTCGTCATGTACTTTGGTCTCACAAATGCTCCAGACCATTTCATGTATCTCATGAACTCGTTGTTCATGCCGGAGCTGGACAAGTTCGTGGTAGTGTTCATCGATGATATCTTGGTTTATTCCAAGACAGAAGCCGAACATGCCAAACACTTGAGAATCGTTCTTCAACGATTGCGACACCACAAGCTCTACGCCAAGTTCAGAAAATGCGAGTTTTGGATCAGCCAAGTGCCATTCTTGGGACATATCATCTCAGCAGAAGGCATTGCGGTTGACCCCAGCAAGATAGAGCAAGTGCTGAAATGGAAAGCTCCCACTTCAGTTCATGAAGTCAGAAGCTTCCTCGGGTTAGCGGGATACTATCAGAGATTCATTCCAAGCTTCTCCAAGCTCGCTAAGCCGATGACAGAATTGCTGAAGAAAGGGATGAAATATGTTTGGAACACGGCGTGTGAAGGAGCGTTCCAAGCATTGGTGAAGCATCTCACCACAGCCCCGGTCTTAGCTGAGCCGGATACAACAAAGCCCTTCGACGTGTATTGTGACGCATCCGGTATTGGGCTCGGCTGCGTGTTTATGTAGGAAGGACAGGTAGTCGCATATGGCTCACGCCAACTTCGGAACCATGAGCAGCATTATCCAACTCATGATCTTGAGCTTGCTGCCGTGGTGTAGGCGCTAAAAATGTGGAGGAACTACCTCCTGGGAAATCTGGTGCACCTCTACACCGACCACAAGAGCTTGAAATATATTTTCACCTAGAAGGAGCTGAATATGAGGCAACGGAGATGGTTCGAACTGATCAAAGATTATGAGATGGAGATCCATTACCACCCCGGCAAGGCGAATGTGGTTGCCGACGCGCTGAGTCGGAAATCACATGTCCATAACCTCACCATTACACCGGTGGAGGAGGAAGAGCCGAGTTTATACTTGGTTCCTTATGGATTGCTGTACAACCTTGCCCTCATCCCTACTATTAGGGAGGACATCATTGCAGCTCAGAAAGATGATAAAGGCATGGCACATCTCCGGAGACGGATAGACAACGGGGAGATCAAATATTTCCGGAAGGATCATGAGGGGACGCTATGGTTCAATGACCGCATAGTCGTACCCCGAGATATGGAGTTGAGGAAAAAGATCCTCGATGAAGCTCACTTGTCTAAGTACTCCATTCATCCGAGAAGCAACAAAATGTATCAAGATTTGAAAAAGAAATTTTGGTGGACACGGATGAAGCGGGAGGTAGCGAAGTACGTATCCGAGTGCGATACGTGTAGACGAGTAAAGGCGGATCATATGAGGAAGTCAGGGCTGTTGCAACCCCTGAAATTCCAGCAGGGAAATGGGAAGATGTGAGCATGGATTTCATTGTGTGATTACCCTTAACATCCAACAAACATGATTCCATTTGGGTGATCGTTGACCGACTAACAAAGTCAGCTCACTTCATCCCCGTGCATACACATTTCCATGCCAACAGATATGCGGAGTTATATAGTGCCAGGATTCTATGCTTGCATGGCGTACCCAAAACCATAGTGTCAGACCGAGGTGCATTGTTTGTGTCTCCCTTTTGGGAGCAGATACACGCTGCTTTGGGTACTAAACTGATTAGAAGCTCCGCTTACCACCCTCAGACAGATGGCCAAACAGAGAGGGTGAATCAGGTTCTGGAAGACATGTTGAGAGCATGTGCCATTCACCATGGTAGGAACTGGGATGATCACCAACCATTGGCGGAATTCTCGTACAACAACGGCTATCAGGCGAGTATCAAGATGGCACCCTACGAAGCTCTCTACGGTCGTAAATGCCGCACCCCATTAAACTGGTGTGAATCCGGTGAGAGGGTCACATTCGGGGTTGATGTGGTGAACGACGCCGAAGAGCGCGTTCGGACGATCCAAGCTAATTTGAAGGCCGCTCAATCCCCACAGAAGAGCTACGCTGATAAGAGGCGTAGACCGTTGCACTTTGACGTTGGTGAACACGTGAACCTCTGCGTGTCTCCGATGACGGGCGTGCACCGGTTCGGTGTGAAGGGGAAGCTCACTCCCCGTTTCATTGGACCCTACGCTATCACCGAGAAGTGCGGACCAGCGGCGTATCGATTGGAGCTACCGGCATCCCTTGCTGGTGTCCATGATGTTTTCCATGTTTCGCAACTGCGAAAATGTTTAAAGCATACAGCTGCTGTCCCTACCGAAGACATCGGCGAGCTGAAACCGGATTTAACATATGATGAGTATCCGGTGGCAATTCTTGATGAGAAAGCCAGAACCACGCGTAGCAGAACGTTATGGTTCTACAAAATACTCTGGAGCAACCACACCGCTGATGAAGCGACGTGGCAGAGCGAGGAATTCCACCGCTCAAATTACCCGGAGTTCATGGCATCTCAACATGGGTAAGTCCCTAGTACATCGCTATCTCTTCTTTTGTAATCTCGGGACGAGATTCTTTTAAGGGGGGAGGGATGTAAAATCCCAAGAAAAGGCACTTGCAAAAACTTTTTATCACGTCACAACACCACAGTTTTTTGTGGATAGATTGTGAAAAAAGTTGGAAGAGCATGTAACGTCCCTCAAAAGAGTGATTAGAGGGGAAAGCCTACACTTTCACAAAGTGGGAATTTTACACATGCACATGAGAGGGTGATTCAAAACTGTTGCATTCCAATCTCATGGTTGCAGCAGCTAACACAAGGATCAAAGTGCATATTTGGATTCCTTAGGTCGAAATTAGTGGGGAGGCAAAGTTTCAATAATTTTGGAAAAGATTTGCTACCCATATTTTCAAAAAAGATCCAAATGTGCAAAGAATTCAAATGTACATTTGAACTTGGGGAAAATTTGCCCAACCATGCAAATGTAGGTCAGTTTGAAACTCCAAACATTTGAATTCATCACTTGCCAAACTTTTGTAGATCTTTTGAGAGGAGGGGGAGCACTGAGTAGTAGCACCCACTTGTCATTGGGGGAAAATAAACAATTGCAGAAGTCCTCAGTGAAGCACACGGTCGTTGATTGATTTCCTCCCACGCGAATAAACCGAGCAGACCGACGCCACTGCGGGTGACACCGAGGAGCAGCCGGCAGCCACCTCCTCTGAAAATTCCGTGTGCTGGAGAGCTGCCTGGCATCTTTGCCCCGCTGCCGCGCCTCTGTTATCCCGCGGGACTGAAGAACGTCGCCTGTTCTTTCCCTTCGCGCAAGAAAGAGCCGAGCTCGCCGCTACCTCCAGGAAATCATCGGGAGCCAGCAAAACTGTGCCACAGCACCCTCCGACCTGCACAACAGAGCTACGCCCTCGTTCCTCACCTTCCCAGCGCGAGAGCTAGCAAGCTCCTGCAGTGTCCGAGCCCTGAATTCCGTTGTCCGCGGCAAGCTAAAACTAACCGGCGATCGGGCGCACGTGGGCAGCCTACACCAGGCCCATTCACACCCAAGCGGGGACATCCCCGGACGTGCCGGTGGGCACTGCTGCTTCCACCCAAACCACAGGACCAACCGTAAACCACCGAGCAAGAATTTGGAGAAACTTCGCCGGCGACCACAGGACGACATTCCGGTATGAGACCTCCGAATTCCCACTCCCTTCTTGTTGTCAGTTCACTAAACTGTGCTCACAGGAGCTAGACTCGGCGGCACCCAGGTTTGCTTTGCAACCCTAGCGTAGTTTTGGCTGTAGCCGCTGTATTTCCCGGTTTTTCAACCGCGGTGATGGCGGGAAGGGTCGGGCTCATGGTAACGGCTAGGTTAGAGCTCTTCCCGAACCCTGGCATGGCCTTGTCGACCTTCTCTGAGATCCCCCGGTGCTGTAACCACCGAGGTTTTGGCGGGCTGAGTTGGCGGGTTGGCATAACCGAAGGGAGTCCGAGCCGCTGCACCGTCGCCGGCTAGGTTAGGGCCACCGCCGGCCGGACCAGTCGGTGCCATCGTGTTCAGCGCACGAAACTAGGCCCTGGCGGCGAGGGAGAGCTTGAGAGTTGGCCGGGCGGCAAGTATCAGCGTGTCTCCGGCGAGGCCGGCGGCGCGCGGGCGCTGGAACGCGAGGAGGAAGACGACCCGTGGGCCCCACGTGTCAGCGACGGGAAGTTTAAAACCTAGATCTACTGCGGCCCCCGGGATCAAGTGTGACTGCGCGTGAAGGGGTCTATAGCCACGTGTGGCTCAGCTCCAGCGGTGACACGTGTGGGCCGGGCCCACGGTCAGAGTTTAAATTTTTCCCCGGTTTATTTGGGTTTTCAGATTTAGTTCAAACTTTAGAACCCCATAACTTTTGCTATGAAGCTCCACATTTAGTGACTCAAATTGGGTTGGACTCATCTTGCATATCTATATCCAAATATGCAACCCAATTTTAATGAAACCCATTAGTTAGTTCTCGAAAATTCTTTAAAGCTTCTCAGCAAAAGAATTTTAGAGAGAGTTTGGTTTATCCAAAAATCCTCAAATTTACCCAGAATATTCTTTAGGATGTTAGTAAACCCCAGTAAAAGTTTCAGACCATTTGGAGTTGATTTGATCAGGACAATTCAGATTTGAAGGTGCTGCGTTCAATAAAATACAGAAACATTTTCAGAGAATTCCCAATACTTGGAAATTCAGGTCTGGGTAAATCTTAGCTCCAAAAATGCTAGGAAAATTCATGCAAACTCTATGAGCTATAATTGAAATTGTAGTTAGCTAAGTTGGGCATGAACAGAGGTGTTACCTCAGAATTAATTCTTCTTTGCTTATTTGCTAAAAGAATTACTCTGAACAAACCACTCAATGACAAGTGCTAAATTTTAACCAGACAGTTGTCTTGTGACAAGGAACTCACACAAAAATTCTCAGCTCCATTAGAGCTCTGGATCACCCCTGCTCTGTTTAACCACTTGAGGGGTTATTATAGAAGAAGGGGAAAACCACTTAGCACTTAACCATGTGCTTAGGTCTAAGCCCAAACCACCAACACCCAGTTCATCTTTAAATTCTTAAACAGAGTTCCAGTTGTTAGAAACTGGGTATTAGACCTAATAGCAGAAGTATTACCCTAAACTCATGTGCATATTCATTAACATGTAGTATTTTATTAACGTGTAGTCGCTGAAGGCGAGGAGACTCCGTAAGTGCTGGACTTCCTTCTTCCGGACAAAGACTTAACCCCTGACCAGCAGAAACAAGGCAAGCCCCAGTTTGTATTAACTCTTTTATCAAGTTTTACTTTGTTCACATAATTAGGTGATGTATGAATGTGCATTAGGTGTAGGATGAATGGAACCCCAATTGCATGACCAGGATTTTTCCATAAGAGTGACGGTAGTGTCTAAGATCTCGAGTAGACAGGCTATGCTTAATAATTCATAGGACTTCGGTACAAGTCGAGTAGTTGGAATCTACTCGCGAGATAGGTTGGGACACACGGGTTTGGTTCGAGTGACGGGAGATCACTTTAGTAATGAAAATGAGACTAGGCAGGGGCTATGGCACAGCAAGAGGAAGTATTGTGTGTGCAGCCCTGTCCGTGTCGATTGAGGACCGATCCGTGTGCGGCCCACGCTGATTAAGTTTGAACGTACCAAAGGCATATCGGATATATGGGCCCCGATAAACTGATGTAGCCTAAACCTCCGGGCGTCGAGGGATAACGCACCGATTTATAGGTGTAGGCTGAGGGCAGCAAGGTGGAAATCCGCCAACGGGCATAGAGAGATGCTCCGTGTGGGGAACCTCCTGCTCGTTTCGGTGCGACCGGTTCGACGTTTGGGCTGTTGGGTGAAAGGTTGTCCCGTACGACATCGAGTGAGCGTTCTGTGCAGCTCCACGGATTGGCGTACGTGATGTGCTCTTTGGGTTTCCCTGCAGGTGTATATCGAGTCGATTTGCCATCCCTCGCGGTGAAGAGTACCACTTGGTCACTGAGTCGTGACGTAGATTAATGTATGAAATATGTTGATTCAATATTGCTGATTGATATAATTGTATTTCTACATGTGTTCCAACAAATACTGCTTACTAAATTTCAGCTTTCCGAACTGTTAACTTGTGCTAAAAGATAAACTAAGGATGAACTTGTAGGCGTGTCCATTTGCTGCAATATTACTATCCTATGTCATTGTACACCTCATGTAGAGTTTCATGCTTAGGGGAGCCGGTTAAGCCTTGTTGAGCCATCGTGCTCACGGTTGCTGCTTGAGTGTTTTTCAGGTGAGGAGCCACCCACGGACTCGGAGTACGAGTCCACCGGCGAGGGTTACCCTCCGTCGGGGACCACGGCTGAGTGGGAGCCGTACACGCCGTGCTGAGCTGAGACGTGCAGCTAGTGTGGGTTGCCCTAGTGTTGGGCAACCAACTTTTGCTAAATAGGCGGGCGTGAGTTGTACAGAGTAGACTTCCGCTGTGTAAAATAAATATTAGTTTGTACTGAAGTTGTACCTGTTTGTACAGTTCAGTTGTTGTTCCCATGTAATATAATATGTCCTTATGACGTGTGCTGTCGGGTGTCACATCGTACGGCACCACCCTCTGCGATCCTGGATGGGCGGATCCCGGTCCGCCACACAGAGGCGACATCGTAAGATGGGTGATGAAGACCTACCTCACTTCCTCTTTGTGGCAGGGCCTTTCTCCTAGCAACGGCAGCAGCGGGGGATTTTTCTATGGAAAATTATGGTAGGGCAGGTCGTCGGGCTTCTTCTCCGATGGCGGCGAGGTGTGACGGGGCTCGACGTTAGCCAAATTCCGGCAAGGGGGGGGGGACTCAGCGACTTGGCAGCAATGAAGGGGGCTTGGCAGCAGGGGGGCGACCAAAAGAGATAGGGGTGCGGCCAGGGGTGGGGGTTATATTTACTAGGGGGAAAAAGAGTCCTAGGGGTGGAAACAATGAGTCCTAGAAGTATGGGACTCAACCAAAGAGTCCTAGGGGTGGAAACAAAGAGTCCTAGAAGTATGGCAGTCAACCAAAGAGTCCTAGGGGTGGAAATAAAGAGTCCTAAAGGTAGGGGACTCAACCAAAGAGTCCTAGGGGTGGGGGACAAAGAGTCCTAGAGGTGGGGAACTTAACCAAAGAGTCCTAGAGGTGGGAGACTTCACCAAAGAGTCCTAGAGTTTTCCCCCCTCTAGGGCTGCGGCCAATTTGGGGGCAAATCCCCCAAAATGTGGGGGAAATTCCACCTTTATGGAATTTGGGGAATTTAGGGACGATTTGGAATTTTGGGAAAAATTGAAATGGCTCAATTCAGCTATCTTATTTTCATTTCTCTCCATTTCTATGTCCCTTTTTCCATTTCTATATTCCCTTCTCCATTTCTTTATTCCCTTCTCCATTTCTATGGTTCTTTCGCCATTTCTATGGTTCTTTCTCCATTTCTATGGTTCTTTCTCCATTTCTACTTCTTTTTAAATGCTTGTTTACATGAAAAATTGTACGCAATGCATGGTAGTGAAATTGAGGGTGTTACAAACCTACCCCCCTTAAAATGAATCTCGCCCTCGAGATTCGATAGAGTGGATAAAAGATGAGGGAATTCTGCCTTGAGATCTTCCTCACGTTCCCATGTAGTTTCGGCTTCCGTGTGATGGCTCCATTGTACCTTGCACCAACGGATCACTTTGTTTCTCGTGACCTCTCCTTTACGTCCAAAATTTTTATGGGGTGTTCCGCATAGGTCAGATCCTCTTGAAGCTCTCGCTCATCCATCGATACTTGTTCTTTCTGTACTCTTAAGCATTTCTTGAGCTGAGATACGTGAAACACGTCATGCACGTCGGAGAGGTGCGTTGGCAGCTCTAGCTGATAGGCTACCTCTCCTCGCTTGCCCAAAATCTTGAATGGCCCAATGTATCGAGGTGCTAATTTGCCTTTGACGTTGAACCGTTGTCGGCCTCGGATAGGCGACATCTTAAGGTACACGAAGTCTCCCACTTCAAAGGTCAATCTTCTTCGCCTATTGTCCTAATAACCCTTTTGTCGTGGCTGAGCGGCCTTCAAGTTTTCATGTATCGTTTGGACCTACTTTTCGGCGTCTTGCAACACATCGGGTCCAAATACTTGGCTTTCTCCAGTCTCATTCCAGAGCAGTGGTGTCCTACACCGTCTATCATACAATGCTTCAAAAATGACATCTTCAAGCTGGCTTGGTAGCTGTTGTTGTACGAGAATTCAGCATCTGGCAAGCTCTTATCCCAACTACGCCCATGTTTCAAGGCGCAAGCTCTTAACATGTATCCAAAATCTGATTTGTTATCTCAGTTTGCCCATCGGTTTGCGGGTGATATGCGGAGCTGAAATTCAATCGTGTACCCATGGCTTCATGCTGCTTCTTCCAGAACCTAGAGGTAAATTGAGAAACTCGATCTGAAACTATCCGCTTCGGAACTCCATGGCGACACACGATTTGCTCCATATATAGCTTGGCTAGTTGTGCAACGGTGTACTTGGTTCTAACAGGAAGGAAATGGGCTGTTTTCGTCAATCGGTCCATGATAACCCAAATGGAGTCGTAGCCGGACTGAGTACGTGGCAGTCCGACAATGAAATCCATGCTGATGTCTTCCCACTTCCACTCGGGTACTTTTCATGGCTGCAACAATCCAGCGGGTCTTTGATGTTCGGCCTTCACTCGTTGGCACGTGTCGCATAAGGCAACATATTAAGCAATGTCCCTTGTCATGCTATCCCACCAATAGCAAGTTTTCAGGTCCTTGTACATCTTTGTACAGCCGGGGTGTATGGAATAAGGTGAGTCATATGCCTCCTTTAATATCGTGTCGTGGATGTGCTTCACGTTAGGCACACAAATCCTTTTCCCTAACCGAAGTTTGCCTTTCTCGTCTTCCCTGAAATCTTTTTCTATGCCTTATCGGATTCTTTCCTTGATTTCCTCATCTGTTGTTTGGCCATCTCGTATCTCTTGTTCCAGTGTTGAGTTCGTTCTATCACCTCCATCTCATTCAATAATCCGAGATGCAACCGTTCAAACTCCTTACGCAGCTCGGGTGGCAGCTTCCGAACCGTGAGTTGATGACATGCTCCTTTTCGGCTCAATGCATCAGCTACTACATTGGCCTTTCTGGGGTGATAGTTGATTCCAACATCATAATCCTTGATGAGTTTGAACCATCGACGTAGCCTCAAATTCAGATCCGTTTGCGTGAATATATACTTTAGACTTTTGTGATCCGTATAGATCTCACATCGGTGGCCAAGGATATAATGCCTCCAAATCTTCAAGACATGTAGCACGGCTGCAAGTTCCAAGTCATGTGTGGGGTAATTCAGCTCATGTTTCTTTAGTTGTCTCGATGCATAGGCTACCACTTGTCCTCCTTGCATGAGCACACA
Source organism: Neostapfia colusana (assembly GCA_030760725.1). Classification (NCBI taxonomy): domain Eukaryota; kingdom Viridiplantae; phylum Streptophyta; class Magnoliopsida; order Poales; family Poaceae; genus Neostapfia; species Neostapfia colusana. The sequence continues at coordinate 90,984,171 of JASWHV010000007.1, read as the reverse complement.
TCCAAGCCCTTGTCTTGATGTGTCACAATATATGTCGAAACTCTTGCTCATGTCCGGCGGTACCAAAACCGGCACTGTTGCTAATCTCTTCTTTAGCTCCTCAAAGCTTTCTTGACACGCCTCTGTCCACTGTAACGCTTTCCCTTTCATGAGCAACTCAGTCATAGGCTTCGCTATTTTGCAGAAATCCTTGATGAACCGGCAGTTGTATCGAGCCATCCGAAGGAAACTCCGAATATCCCTCACATTCTGCGGTTGATTCCATTTCAAAACTGGCGCTGCCCCACGGCCTCGTCGAGGCAGATCACGCTGAGGGGTGTGCGTTGCACAGCACCGGATAACGCACATCAAAGATAAAAAGTGGAAGCAAAGTTTTATTACATAAACCAGTTTATGAACATTTTTACAACAAAATAAGTTCAGTATATACTCACGGGCGTAGACTACGCATCGAGTTCACGTGCAGCCCGTGAACGTGTTCCCGCTAGCACGCACATACACTAACACGGCGGCGTGCACGACTCCCACTCGACGGGGTTTCCCTCTTGGGGTTCCGTCTCCTCCTCGGGAGTCCCTTCCTTATAAACCCCTGCAAAAGCTTCAAACACAAGAAGTGAGCACGATGGCTCAGCTAGTCTGACCCGTCTCTCCTATACATGAGACTTCTACATGAAGGGTTTCAGGGTACATGAGGTAAATAAATTGCAAAGGACTCGCCTAATTACTTGAACCTTACTTTCAAGTTTTAGCAGCAGGTTGTGGAGAACCTCACGCTAAGGCACATGAGAGAGCCGCAATAAAACAAGAAACGCATTTCTCTCATGTACTTTGCCCAAAGTTGAAAAGAACTTTAATTAGCTCTAAACTACAACAAGTCATTAACAATCAATGTATAGCTTTCAAATAAACAAACTTTTAACATTTATCTAGCCTGTTCTTTCTACGTCACGGTACTGTGAACAAGTGTGCCTCTAGCCTATTCTCGCGAGTAGTTCCAACTACTTGACTTGTACCGAATCCTACACTATCTTAGCATTGCAGTAGCTAAACGAGGTTTCAAAACCTATGTAAAAGTCCCAAAAACGTGAATGCAAAGAAACAGTTGTTTGAACGTCATTGTGTCACGGGTTCATGGAAAATAGGACTTACAAAAACTTTCTTACATGGGATGGTATATGTGGGGGTTCAACAACACGGGTTCAAGCATTCATTTGAATGTGTTGGACCAAGGTGGAGTTAAACTCATGTGTAATCATACATGTTTATGAGAAAGAATAAAAATAAGGTCTTTAGACTCAAATGCTCACCTCAAAGTGCCGCCAAATTTTTGAATACACATGGAACCTCACACATTTGAAGGTGAGGAGATTTATGGTTACAACTATCTGCTTTTAGGGTGAGCTAAATAGGAGTTAATTATGCTCATGTTTGAATTTGTGCTGAATTCAAATTTTAGGGGCATATTCAAACTGAATTTGTGAGGTTCAGATTAGGACCAAGATTGATCAAGCATGGGCTAGGAGCAAACCAAAGTTTTTCATCCAAATTCAAATGGGTCATCAAAAAAGAGGACATTAAATTCAGTTCTGAACTAAATGGTTCACTTCAAGGAAAAGGAGGCCATTTGCAAAAAGGAAGTTCAAACTGTTGGTTCAAAATTCTTAATTGCAGTGGCCAACTCAAAAATCAGATGGCATATTCAAATAATTCAGATTTGGATTAGTGAGAATGCAAATTTTGAGAAAGTTTGGAGTTGCTTTGATATGAATATCAATGGGGCTTATGGATTTCCTTGAAACTTGGATACAAATTTGAAACTGAGGTAAAACTTATCAATTTTCCTAATGGCTTTTGAATTTGAGTTCCTCATGACTGAAGTTTGCACTATGCCAAATTTGGGAGATCTTTTGGGAGGAAAAAGCAGTGGGACCCACTTGTCATGAGGAGGGGAGACTTACAGACGAAGTCATTTGCCCCTGCTCTCGGTTCAGACTCGAAGCACCCGAGCGTCCTCCGATCGCCACCGAGCTGCAGCCGAATCACGTCCTCGTGGGTTTTCTTCACACTGGCGACCTGCTTGGCGTTCCACTCGCACCTCAGCTTGATCAGCTTGCCTCTTTAACCAAAGCCTCGGTACCTTGTCCTCCTCTCGCGCAGAAACAGAACCCGGCACCCCAGCAAGCCTCGGTTTATTCGGGAGGCGGCGAGTTCATGCGCGTGAGGCCTCAGCCAGCTGCAAAACAGCACCACGGACTTGTCCTTCACCTCCCCAGCATGAAAACCAGCAGCTCCCGGCGTCCTAGGATTGGCGCACGAAGATTTTTCATCTCCTCGGTTCCATACAACGTCGCCTCACTGATCCTCGTCTTCCAGCTGCCCCAGTGCCTCTCCGGCACAACAAACTTCGCCCTAAGGTGCGCCATGACATGTAGCTACTCCTCCTGAGCCGTCCTTGCTCATCCCCACTGCCGGCTTGCCGGAATTTACATTTTTTCGCCGGCGAACGTGAAGAACGGAGCGTGAGTAAATCGAGAAATTCATCCAAACGGGTTGATCATCTCTCATGCGGTTCAAAGCACAGCAACCCACAACCCTAGCGACGTTCCATGCCAAAGCACGAAGCATACAGTCCCTCCTCCGCCCCGGGCAACGAGGAATCGCCGCCAGCGGCTAAAACCGCCTCGGTCCACGGTGACGACTAGTTTGCCGCCATTTTCTGCGAGATTTGATCTCTGTTCCACGCTCCTCGACGACTAGGGATTCTTTAGGGCATCATAGCTCCCCGGGAGAAGCATCGGACATGCCGGAACGCGTCGATGCCGAGCTCCCGAGCCGCCTCGCCGATGCCGACCCACCTACGGCCGTTTTCATGCAGGGAAAACTTGCTCGGCTGCTAGGCCACGGTGTGAGGAGCGTGTAGGGCAAAACGGGAGGAAAAACGGTGGAGATATGAGGTAGAACGGGGTGCGCCACTCTCATGTATGGCGCGCACCCGCAGGCTCTGGCGAGAGGTTGAAGAAACACCTGACCCGGTGGCCCATTTTTGAATTGTTCTGTAGAATTCAAACAGAAAGTTGTTTAAACTTTAGAACCTCATAGCTTTTGCTAGGAAGCTCCAAATTTAGTGATTCAAATTGGGTTGGTTTTATATTGAAAAACTCTATCCACGTTTGCAACCCAATTTGTATTAAATTCTGGATTATTATTTAAAGCTTTTCAGAAAAAGATATTTAGAGGGAGTTTGGTTCATTCAAAAATCCTCAAATTGTGCCAGAATATTCTTTAGGATGTAAGTGAACTCCTGTAGAAATTTCAGCTTATTTGGAGTTGATTTATATAGGAGAATTCTGATTTCAAGTTTCTGTGTTCAAATGAATATAGAAACAATTCCAGAGAATTTTGAAAACATGGAAATTCAGTTCTGGGAAATTCTTAGCTCCAAAACTCCTAGGAAATTTCATGCATGCTCCAGCTATGTTTGAAATTTTGGTTCACTTGAATTTGCATGAAACTGCAAATTTATTCAGAATTAATTCGGTTGTGCCTAAATGCTTAGGGTATTGTTCTGAGTCATCTACACATTGAAAAATTCTAAATTTTGGTCCAGATTACTTTCCTGTGACAAGGAACTAACAAGAAAATTTTCAGCTCCATTGGAGCTTTTTATCATCACTGTCCAGTTTAACCTCTTATATGAGTAACACACAAGTGATGAAATGCACTTATTACTTGATCATGTTGCTTAACCCAGATCCAAACCACTAGCACCAGTGTCATTTTAAATTCTTAAACAGAGTTCCAGTTTTAAACTTGTCTTTAGAACTTTTTAGCAAAAGCTTTACAATTAAACATATATGCATATTCATAACGTGTAGTGATTTGTGACGCCCTCAATCCTGTGGAAAACCACAGAACCGAGAACTAATGCATATGTGTGCCTAGGATGTTCATCACACATACACATATGTTCCACAAACTGAATTCAAAATATATATAACCACGAATAACAGAGTTCGTTACATTGACTCATAAGTCTTGGACTCATGCTCATAGCAGAAGTCTTATTTCTAACGCGGAAGCAATTTAACTAATGCGGAAGAAAATCTAAGCAGCGATGACTCCATCTCTATTCCATTCCCACAGGCAAGGTTGAGAACAGATCACAAGCCTTAATGCTCCACTTGGTCTTCATAGTAGTTTTCTCCTGCTGCTGATGATGAAATAATAATGCAAGTTTGAGTACAATGATGTACTCACCAAGTGCGGGAAAATATGATACGAAGCTCATAGCAAGGTAGGTATAAAAGGCTCATTTGCAGAAAAGCAAAGTTATTTATCAAAAGCACGATAAAACAGCGACTTATCTTTAAGTGAATGTAATCCCAACATGTATTAAAATACCAATCATACCTCCGTCATGTTCATAACCAGTCATCAATCAACCTCATTCTCGCTCACGAATACCTCCTCGTATTCGCTACCATCTCACGAATACCATCCTGTATTCGCTACCATTTCACCTCATAAAACAACTTCGTCTCCCACCGAGACCAACCTTGTTGCCATGACTCAATAGTCATGCAACCCATCTTATCACCCGTATTCAACAGTCCCAAAAACCAAACCATAACCAAAAACCATCCCAATGACCATATCCAATAACTATCCCAAAAACCATCCCAACTAATCATGGCAGTTGGCCAGGCGCTCGTGACCGTAAGCTCGGCTATCATGATAGTTCTAAGAACTCTGCAGAGTTTGCACCTCTTTACCCACAAGTTTGTGATTTCGTCACCCGTCGGCGACTGCAGAACCTCCGTTATACCAGTACACAACCGTCGGTGTATGGCCAAGAGATCACAAAATAGCCTTTACGAAGGGGCTACTAGATGTATGGACTCACTAAGGTTTCACCGGCAGGCTAGAATCTCCAATTCTCCCACCCACGGGCCCCCTCTTGTGCCATGCAGTTCCCAGGGCAGTCCTCACTCGACTCCCATTCCCCGCGCCTTCCACAGTCCATAACAATCTAGCAACTTACCTAATTACTCAGCTAAGCCGCACCCATACTTGGCCTTGTGGTGGCACTGTTATCCTGGCATGTGCATGCATGAACCGGTCCTTAGATCTACGGCAAGTAAAACCACCATCTCATGCTACCTCATTCACAAACCCAGTCTTGCCTAGATCTCCCTCCGATCCATGTTCATTAACAATATCAGTTTCTCATTGTCGTTACGAGTGCAGTTAGCTAGACACATCTATCTCGCTTCCCAATCCCATGGACTCAGCGAAGCATAAAAGTAAAAAACCATACCCGACTCGTAAACATCCCTGGCGACAAGGGTGGTTTAACCAAAGCTAGTAAACTCCTATAAAAGGGTTTCCCATCATGTTTGACTCAGCACGCACACCTTTTCGCAAAACAAAACAATTTTCCCAAAACATAGGATCAATATAGTCAAGGAGCACTTGCCTTGTTCTTGCGGTACTGGTGGCTCTTGGATCTCGAAACCTTGTTGTTGCAGCTCATTGTAGACAGCTCCCTGAGCTTGTCCTTCTATACAAGATCACGCACATACAAGATTCATAACAATCAATACCATGCACAAACTTTAAACTAGATGCGATGATGCATATGCATGTTATGAAGTTTTATTAGATTGGTTTGTACGTGTTCTTGCATGGATTTATGATGAACAGCGGTGTTCAGATCAGATGTGGACGTGGCAATGACCTTGTCTTTAGATCAACCAGATCAACAAGTGATCTGTCCACGAGAAAGCTTCTGTTCGAAAGGAATCGAAGAACAGATGCAAAGAAAACATAACGATGTCGTAAGGTGGTATTGGAGACCTACCTTACGTTCTTCTTGGTCTCAGATCCTTCTTAGATCGTTGGGCTCTCTTCCGGCGATCTTCCTTGCTAAACTCCGGCGATGGCTTTCTCGGCGAGTTGAGGCTAGTGCTCTAAGTCGTCTGCTTAGGAGTTGGAAAAGAAGTTCGTGGTTTTGGCCAGAGGTTCTGGGTTCTATTTATAATCGGGAAGAGAAGAGTCCTAATCTGATTGGACTTCGATTTAAGAGTTCTATTCAGATTGTCGTCGAACCTTAATCTTATATCTAGTCGATTTGGTGCGGTATCATTGTAGAATTCAGGTCAGTTTCTTCTCTGTACCGATATTTCTACGCGTACAGAATCGAAAACCGCTCCAGAACTCGTTACCTCCGTGGTGATGAGCTCTGGAAGCTCCACGTGTCCATCGCGGTCTGGTCTCTCCTTTTCTGCAGAGACGAGCTCTGGTGGTGCCGCGTGTCAAGCGAGCGAGACCTCCCTCTCCTTTGGAGGGGAGCTCCGCGTGCGCCACGTATCCTGGCAGTCGGGACCTCCTCTATTATTCAGAGGTGGCTCCGCACACGCCACGTGTCAGTGCCGGACCTTTCCTCTCTTCTTTCCTCAGAGACGAGCTCCGAGGTAGACACGTGTCCAATAGTGACGGACCTCCCGGAGATAAGCTCCGGTGGCGACACGTGTCCAATAGAACTGGGCCTCTCGGAGGTGAGCTCCGAGATCGACACGTATCCCGCGCGATTGGTCCTCTGATTTCCGTGGTGACTAGCTCCGAAGGTGACATGTGTCCTGCGGAAATGCCTTTGCTTCTTCCGCAGAGGCTAGCTCCGGGGGCAACACGTGTCCCACAGGGTCAGACCTCTCCCCCTTTGCGGAGATGAGCCCCGAGCCTGCCACGTAGCCAGTTTAGCGGCGGACCTCTCCCCACTTCGCAGGGATGAGCTCTGAATAAGCCACGTGGCCAGCGGGCCGTGGAAGTTGTCTTCGGCGCTCTCTGTGAATTGGATTCGGCTTTTATTGGCTATCCTTTTGATATTTTGCTCCGTTCCTACTTTTCTTAAAATGTTTTCTCTTCATAAAACATGAATATATGCTGACACCAGAAATGAGGGTGTCACAAATTTACCCCCCTTAAATTGAATCTCGCCCTCGAGATTCGTTGGTAGAGAATAGATGAGGAAATTCTGCTTTGATGTCTTCTTCACTCTCCCACGTGGCTTCAGCTTCGGTGTGATGGCTCCATTGCACCTTGCACCATCGAATCACTTTGTTCCTGGTGACCCTTTCTTTTACGTCCAAAATTCGGACAGGGTGCTCCGTATCGGTCAGGTCTTCTTGAATTTCAAGCTCTTCCATTGGTATTTGTTCCTCTGGTACTCTCAAGCACTTCTTGAGCTGGGATACATGAAACACGTCATGTACATCGGAGAGGTGCGTTGGGAGCTCTAGTTGATAGGCTACTTCTCCTCGCTTGTCCAAAATCTTTAATGGTCCGATGTAGCGAGGTGCTAGCTTGCCCTTGACGTTAAAACGTTGTTGGCCTCGGATAGGTGATACCTTAATGTATACGAAGTCTCCCACTTTGAAAGTCAACTTCCTTCGCCTATTGTCCGCATAGCCTTTCTGTCGTGACTGAGCAGCCTTTAAGTTCTCCCGTATCGTTTGGACTTGCTTTTCAGCCTCTTGTAGCACTTCGGGTCCAAACACCTGGTTCTCTCCGGTCTCATTCAAAAACAGCGGCGTTCTACACCGTCTACCATATAATGGTTTGAAAGGCGACATCTTCAAGCTAGCTTGATAGCTGTTGTTATAGGAGAATTTGGCTTACGGTAAACTCCTATCCCAACTACGCCCTCGTTTCAAGGCGCAAGCTCTCAACATGTCCTCCAGAATTTGGTTTGTCCTTTCGGTTTGCCCATCGATTTGTGGGTGATAGGCGGAGCTAAAATCTAGTCGTGTACCCATGGCTCTCTGCAGCTTCCTCCAGAATCTAGAGGTAAACTGAGAACCTCGATCTGAGACTATCCTCTCCGGGACTCCATGACGGCACACGATCTGCTGCATGTACAACTCGGCTAAATGTGCAACGTTGTAATTGGCCTTTACAGGGAGAAAATGGGCTATCTTCGTCAATCGGTCCACGATAACCCAGACGGAGTCATAACCCGACTGAGTACGTGGCCATCCGACGATGAAGTCCATGCTGATGTCTTCCCATTTCCAGTTGGGTACCTTCAAAGGTTGCAACAATCCAGTGGGTCTTTGGTGTTCGGCCTTCACCCGTTGGCATGTGTCGCATAGGGCAACGTATTCGGCTATATCCCTTTTCATACCATCCCACCAATAACAAGTTTTCTAGTCCTTGTACATTTTGGTACTTCCGGGATGTATGGAATAGGGTGAATCATGTGCCTCCTTCAATATCATGTCGCGGAGGTGCTTCACGTTAGGCACACAGATCCTTTTTCCTAGCCAAAGCGTACCCTTCTCATCTTCTTTGAAATCCTTCTCTATTCCCTGTCGGATTCTTTCCTTGATCTCCTTGATCTCCTCATCCGTTGCTTGGCCATCTCTTATCTCTTGCTCTAATGAAGAGTGGATCTCCATCATTTCCATGTTGTTGAAGAATCCGAGGTGTAACCGTTCGAACTCCTTTCGTAGTTCAGGTGGTAGCTCCCAAACCGTGAGTTGGTGACATGCTCCCTTCTGGCTCAATGCATCGGCTACTACATTGGCCTTTCCGGGGTGGTAGTTGATTCCAACATCGTAATCCTTGATGAGTTCCAACCATCGACATTGCCTTAAATTCAAGTCCGTTTGGGTAAATGTGTACTTGAGGCTTTTATGATCCGTATAGATCTCACATCGATGACCAAGGATATAATGTCTCCAAATCTTCAATGCATGCACTACTGCTGCTAGCTCCAAGTCATGTGTAGGGTAATTAAGCTCGTGCTTCTTTAATTGTCGTGAGGCATAGGCTACCACTTGTCCTTCTTGCATGAGCACACATCCGAGCGCCTGTATGGATGCGTCACAATATATGTCAAAGCTCTTGCTTACGTCCGGCAATATCAAAACCGGCGCTGTGTTTAGCCTTTTCTTAAGCTCCTCAAAACTTTCTTGGCATGCTGGTGTCCATCGAAAGGCTTTTCCCTTCGTTAGCAACTCCGTCATAGGCTTTGCTATCTTAGAGAAGGTTTTGATGAATCTTCAATAGTATCCCGCCATCCCAAGAAAACTCTGAATATCCCTCACGTTTTGTGGCTGGTCCCACTTCTGAACATCTCTTACTTTTCCGGGATCAACCGATACCCCTTCTTCAGAGATAATGTGGCCTAGGAACAATATTTCCTTTAGCCAAAAATTGACACTTGTTAAGCTCAATTGATGCTCATGCAGTTTCTGCAAGGTCAATTTCAAATGTTCTTCATGCCCCTCCTCACTTTTTGAAAACACCATAGTGTCGTCGATGAAAATCACGACGAACTTATCCAAATACTCCATGAAAACCTTGTTCATGAGGTACATGAAGTATGCGGGTGCATTTGTTAATCCAAAAGACATGACGGTATATTCATACGAACCATACCGTGTTCGAAAGGCAGTCTGGGGTATATCGGAGGGCTTAATCTTCAGCTGAAAATATCCCGACCGAAGATCAATCTTGGGGAACACTCGGGCTCCTTTCATTTGGTCGAACAGGTCCTCTATACGGGGCAGAGGGTATTTGTTCTTGATTGTTTCCTCGTTGAGAGACCTATAGTCCACGCACATCCTTTTGGGTCCCATCCTTCTTGTCTATGAAGAGCACGGGGGCTCCCCATGGTGACGAGCTTGGACGTATAAAACCCTTTTCCAGCAGCTCTTGAATTTGCTTCTTGAGTTCCACTAGTTCATTGACAGGCATCCTATAGGGTCTCTTGGCTATGGGTGCAGTTCCAAGTGCCAAATCAGTGGCAAACTCAATGTCCCGATCAGGGGGCATACCTGGAAGCTCTTCTGGAAATAAGTCCGGGAATTCTTGAACCACTGGAATGCTGTCCAATGTTGCTCCTCCAATGTGGTTCAAAATTTCCTTTTCAGTGGTTTGTTGGGTTGACTCAAACTTGACACGGATGTCGTTCTCATTTGTTAATTGCACGCTTCTTTCAGCACATTGGATTACCCCGTTGTACTTGCTTAACCAATCCATATCGAGTATTATGTCAATCCCTTGGGAATCCAAGACAATAAGGTTGGCAAGGAAGTCTACCCCCCTTATGTTAAGGCTTACTTTTGGACATACTATATTAGTCCTCATTTCTCCTCTGGGAGAATTAACTAACATAGCACATTCTAAGCGGGGTACGGGTAGACGATGTTTGGCAACATACTTGGATGATATGAAGGAATGTGATGCTCCAGAATCAAATAAGATGGTGGCTGGGTTGGAGTTGGCAAGGAACATAACAATTACGAAGTCCTTAGCCTGTTGTGCTTCCTCAGCAGATACATGGTTCACATTGCCGCGAGCATAGTTCTGCTGTCCACGGTTTCCTTGATTGTCCCCTCCGTTCGGTCGCAGGTTCTGTTTGGGCACGTTGCCTTGCTGTCCAGGGCCTCTCCTTGGGCACTGGTTCGCGAAGTGTCCTATTTCCCCGCATGCAAAGCATGCCCTGTTGCCTACGGCAGCAGGTACGTTGGGGCGTGGGTTTTGAACAGGAGCTCCCACGTTAGGTCGGGGCACAGGAGGCATGGGCACACGAGGTGCTGGTGCAACGGGTCATTGCTGCGGTGGCTGACTAGGGCCGTATGCAGGCGTGGTCGATCCATACTGCGGTGCAGTTGGGGGCATGTACCGAGGTCGTACGTTTCTCCCTTGAGGCTGGTATGGCATCTTCCTCTTGCACCCTCGCTCGATCTCTCGGATCTTGCTTTCAACCACTATAGCCTTGTCAACCAGCTTCTGAAAGCTTGCGTAGTCATTGTTGAGGAGTTGAACCTGGATCTCATTGTTCAACCCTCTCATGAACAGGTATTGCTTCCTCTGATCTGAGTTGACATCTTCGGGGGCATACCGGGACAGTTGTGTGAACTTGTTGAGGTACTCATTCACACTTCTCTGTCCTTGGCGGAGACCTTCGAACTCCTGTCTCTTGAGCATCATTACACCAGCAGGGATGTAATGAGAGCGGAAACTTTCCTTGAACTCAGTCCAAGTGATCGTTTCTGGGTTGACATGAGCATTGCTCAGGGCACCCCACCAGTCAGCGGCGGCACCCGTAAGTTGGTGCGACGCAAAGAGAACCCTCTCTCGGTCGTTGCACTGTACTATGGCCAGCTTCTTCTCCATGGATTTCAACCAGTCATCAGCCTCCATAGGGTCGTTAGCTTGAGCAAAGGTGGGTGGTCGAGTCCTCATGAACTCTCCTAGCCTGTTATGAGCCGGTGGTGGTGGTGGCGGTGGTGCCGGAACAGGGTTGTTGTTGTTGGCCTGCAATTGACCCAAAGTTTGGATCATAGTTTGCATAAGTTGGTTCTGCATGGCCATCAACCGTTCCACGTGGTTTTCGCCAGCTTCGGGGTTAACATGAACTTCATCGTGACCATCCTCTTGGTTGTCACGGACGTTCCTTCGGCCGGCGTTTCCTCTCACCATCTGTGGGAGAGAACGAAATAGAGTAGATTGTTAGAAGGTTAGGTAGATTCCCTCAACTATATGCATCAAGGTGAGTTGGACTATATATATATTAGCCCATTTGAGGATGTGAACAAGTGCCGAAACATCTCACACCTCTTTCTACCTATGTCTGGATATGGACAACGTTTTGAGACGTCTCACAACTCACATTAAGCATATAATCACAACAATCATCACAAGGGCTCACACAACTCCTATTCAAGGATGGTTTCCTATGTCAAGGTAGTTTCAAGGCCATCTAAGCGTTCTAGGATGCTTCCTTGCGTCAGCGTGGCTTAGCTACCAATCTGTGATTGTATCTAGGTGTGTAATCTACCCCTATCTGTGGTTTTTGATACCACTCTGTGTTTCTTATTTAGGTGTGTAACCCACTGTCAACCCGTGGCTCTAATATCAATCTATGATTTCTATCTAGGCGTGTAACCTACTGTCAACCCGTGGCTCTGATACCAATCTATGACACCCTCAATTCTGTGGAAAACCACGGAACCGAGAACTAATGCATATGTGTGCCCAGGATGTTCATCACACATACACATATGTTCCACAAACTGAATTCAGAATATATATAACCACGAATAACAGAGTTCATTACAATGTCTCATGAGTCTTGGACTCATGCTCACAGCGGAAGTTTTATTTCTAATGCGGAAGCAATTTAACTAATGTGGAAGCAAATCTAAGCAGTGATGACTCCATCTCTATTCCATTGCCACAGGCAAGGTTGATAACAGATCACACGCCTTAATGCTCCACTTGGTCTTCATAGTATTTTTCTTCTGCTGCTGATGATGAAATAATAATGCAAGTTTGAGTACAATGATGTACTCAACAAGTGCGGGAAAATATGATATGAAGCTCATAGCAAGGTAGGTATAAAAAGGCTCATTTGCAGAAAAGCAAAGTTATTTATCAAAAGCACGATTAAAAAACGACTTATCTTTAAGTGAATGTAATCCAAACATGTATTAAAATACTAATCATACCTCCGTCATGTTCATAACCAGTCATCAATCAACCTCATTCTCGCTCACGAATACCTCCTTGTATTCGCTACCATCTCATGAATATCATCCTGTATTCGCTACCATTTCACCTCATAAAACAACCTCGTCTCCCACCGAGACCAACCTTGTTGCCATGACTCAACAGTCATGCAACCCATCTTATCACCCGGACTCAACAGTCCCAAAAACCAAACCATAACCTAAAACCATCCCAATGACCACATCCAATAACTATCCCAAAAACCATCCCAACTAATCATGGCAGTTGGCCAGGCGCTCGTGACCGTAAGCTCGGCTATCATGATAGTTTTAAGAACCCTGCAGAGTTTGCACCTCTTTACCCACAAGTTTGTGATTTCGTCACCCGTCGGCGACTGCAGAACCTCCATTATACTAGTACACAACCGTCGGTGTATGGCCAAGAGATCACAAAATAGCCTTTACAAAGGGGCTACTAGATGTATGGACTCACTAAGGTTTCACCGGCAGGCTAGAATCTCCAATTCTCCCACCCACGGCCCCCTCTTGTGCCATGAAGTTCCCAGGGCAGTCCTCACTCGACTCCCATTCCCCGCGCCTTCCACAGTCCATAACAATCTAGCAACTCACCTAATTACTCAGCTAAGACGCACCCATACTTGGCCTTGTGGTGGCACTATTATCCTGACATGTGCATGCATGAACCGGTCCTTAGATCTACGGCAAGTAAAACCACCATCTCATGTTACCTCATTCACAAACCTAGTCTTGCCTAGATCTCCCTTCAGTCCATGTTCATTAACAACATCAGTTTCTCATTATCATTATGAGTGCAGTTAGCGAGACACATCTATCTCGTTTCCCAATCCCATGGACTCAGCGAAGCATAAAAGTAAAAACAATACCCGACTCGTAAACATCCCTGGTGATAAGGGTGGTTTAACCAAAGCTAGTAAACTCATATAAAAGGGTTTCCCATCATGTTTGACTCAGCACACACACCTTTTCGCAAAACAAAACAATTTTCCCAAAACATAGGATCAATATGGTCAAGGAGCACTTGCCTTGTTCTTGCGGTTCTGGTGGCTCTTGGATCTCGAAACCTTGTTGTTGCAGCTCGTTGTAGACAGCTCCCTGAGCTTGTCCTTCTATACAAGATCACACACATACAAGATTCATAACAATCAATACCATGCACAAACTTTAAACTAGATGTGATGATGCATATGCATGTTATGCAGTTTTATTAGATCGGTTTGTACGTGTTCTTGCATGGCTTTATGATGAACAGGGGTGTTCGTATCCGATGTGGACGTGGTGATGACCTTGTCTTTAGATCAATCCGATCAACTAGTGATCTGTCCATGAGAAAGCTTCTGTTCGAAAGGAATCAAAGAACAGATGCAAAGAAAACATAACGATGTCGTAAGGTGATATTGGAGACGTACCTTACGTTCTTCTTGGTCTCAGATCCTTCTTAGATCGTTAGGCTCTCTTCCGGCGATCTTCCTTGCTGATCTCCGGCGATGGCTTTCTCGGCGAGTTGAGGCTAGGGCTCTAAGTCATCGGCTTAGGAGTTGGAAAAGAAGTTCGTGGTTTTGGCCAGAGGTTCTGGGTTCTATTTATAATCGGGAAGAGAAAAGTGCTAATCTAATTGGACTTCGATTTAAGAGTTCTATTCAGATTGTCGTCGAATCTTAATCTTATATCTAGTCGATTTGGTGCGGTATCATTGTGGAATTCAGGTCGGTTTCTTCTCCGTACCGATATTTCTACGCGTACAGAATCCAAAACCGCTCCAGAACTTGTTACCTCCGTGGTGATGAGCTCCGGAAGCTCCACGTGTACATCGGGGCCTGGTCTCTCCTTTTCCGCAGATACGAGCTCCGGGTGTTCCGCGTGTCAAGCGAGCGAGACCTCCCTCTCCATTGGAGGGGAGCTCCGCGTGCGCCACGTATCCTGGCGGTCGGGACCTCCTCTCTTATTCGTAGGTGGCTCCGCACACGCCACGCGTCAGTGCCGGACCTTTCCTCTCTTCTTTCCTCAGAGACGAGCTCTGAGGTAGACACGTGTCCAACAGTGACGGACCTCCTGGAGATAAGCTCCGGTGACGACACGTGTCCAATAGAACCGGGCCTCTCGGAGGTGAGCTCCGAGATCGACACGTATCCCGCGCCACTGGTCCTCTGATTTCCACAGTGACTAGCTCCGAAGGTGACATGTGTCCTGCGGAAATGCCTTTGCTTCTTCCGCAGAGGCCAGCTCCGGGGGCAACACGTGTCCCACAGGGTCGGACCTCTCCCCCTTTGCGAAGATGAGCCCCGAGCCTGCCACGTAGCCAGTTTAGCGGCGGACCTCTCCCCACTTCGCAGGGATGAGCTCTGAATACGCCACCTGGCCAGCAGGCCGTGGAAGTTGCCTTCGGCGCTCTCTGTAAACTGGATTCAGCTTTTATTGGCTATACTTTTGATATTTTTCTCCGTTCCTACTTTTCTTAAAATGTTTTCTCTTCATAAAACATGAATATATGCTGACACCAGAAATGAGGGTGTCACATGATTAAATGTGGAAAAGTGGAGAAGTGAAGCTTGAATCAAGGAGCAAGAAGGGCAGTGATTAAGCTCAAGTCATCAGCAACTAACTTCATAATTATCTGATTTTAGTCACCTGCAAAACCAAGGCAAGCTCCGGTTTGCATTTAAGTTATTCATAAAGTTTTTACTTTGTTCACAATTATGGTTTAGAGTTTGTATGTGCATTAGGTCAAGGATGCTTTATACTTCAAATGCATGACCAAATGAACCCTAGAGTCAAGGGTACAATATAATTTCCCGCTGTAGAAGGTTGCCTGGTTAAATAGGTTATGACATCCGGTAGAAGTCGAGTAGTTGGAACCTACTCGCGAGCTATAGTTGGGATGACATGAGTGTAGTTGAAAAAGGCAAACTAAAGTTTATATTTCTAAAGATGAGACCGGGCAGGAGGGTTAGGCAGCGACAAGACGAGGTCTTGGTCGAGTAGCTCTGCCTGTCTCGGTTAAGGACTGATGCGTGTGCCGCATCCATGAGCAAGTATTGAGATGTGTACCGGATGCTTACTGCTATATGGGACCAAGGAAACCAATGTACCAGGTTAACAAGATTGTAGAGGCATACCACATCGTCTCGTTAGACCTATGAGGCCAAGACGGTGCGATCGGTTCTACAGTCGGGTGTCCTGCGAAAGGTTGCCACATACGACGTAATGAAGGACGCCATATTTGGGTCTTCAGAGGCGGGCGTATGTGTCGAGCTATCTGGGCAGTGTTTGATTCGAATCACCGTCCCTCGCGGTTATGAGTACCTCTTGCTCACATGTTGTGACGTAGTAATCAAGTTGTGTGGAAACAGTTTGCAAGTTTGAATTGCTGCTATGATAATTGGAATTGCATGAAAACCATGTATGAAGTAGTGATAGAGAGAATTAAAGTTATTTTCCACCTTTGGACAAGTAACATTGGAATGAAGCGTTTCATGTTTGATTGGGAGTTCCAATGTTGCCGGGCGCAAGGTCAATACTGTGATGGCTAAAATCTGAAAGTTAAGGATGAACTCGTAGGCGAGTCTTTTGCAACTTACATGTTTAGGTCTTAAGTTACTTTCATGTAGAGTTGCATGTCTTAGGAGAGACGATTAAGTCTTGCTGAGCCTTTGTGCTCACTCTTGCTATATGACTGGTTTTGCAGGTTAATATCGATGCATATAAAGAAGGTTGTCCGGTGAGACTCAGAGACTTCCGAGTCATGTTACACATGGAGAACCTAGCCGCTGCCATGTCTTCGTGTTGCTAGTGAGAGGAGTCTGCGGGCTGGACCTTTTCTCGGGTGCTCATTAGTTATTCGACGTGAGCTGTTTATAGACTTCCGCTGTAGCTATTTTATGTAAATTATTTGCAAAGAAAATTTGTAAGCTTCCGCTTTTGATTTATGTAATACAATTTTTCCTTATCTGTGTGCTGTTGGGTGCCGCATAACACGGCACCACCCAATGCGATTCCCGGGTGAGTGGCTCGGTCCCGTGACACGGGTCGGGGTCCCCCACAGTGTGGTATCAGAGCCACATTGGTAATAGCGCACGGAATAAGGATCGTATTACGATAAAAACTTAGGATATGGTGAGGACACGGTATTAGACCCACATAAGGACTATAGTAGTGTAGTTACTTAAAAGTGGCATAACTAACATACTTGTTATAATTCTGAATTTTCATTGTGTAATGAAGCACCAACGATCAGGTAAGCATGGTATGGAACACCACCGAAATCGGTTCAATTTCGGTTAGCTCCCCTGACGAGGAAAGTGGTTCAGGGATAGGTCTCACAGCTTGGTGTGAGACGTTAATAGAAAACTCTTGAACTCTTAATGTTTCTGAGTTCATATGAAATGCTGGTCCCTAGCGTGCATTAGGCAAGAAAGTGGAGACCCCATCGTGTGGTCAGTAACGCGATAGTGTGTTCTTCTGGAATTATCCTAGGAGGACATACGCAGCGCTTGCCATCAGCGTGCCCTGCAGGGCATTAGGTGGTATCTGTTTGAGTGATAAAATTCCCAACCGTGATGACCCGTTCACGCTCTACTCGGGTTCTCCGTCGTGTGGTGTAAAAACACGATGACGTACCTTGAGACGTGGCTTAACTCAAGGACGGCCGTATGGAAATGATACGGGCGTATGTATTTACTTTCAAATATGGACCTGCCTGAAATGAAAACAACCCTTGAGTGCATCACTATTGAGTGTTCTTCTGCAGGTACTAACCACGTACGTATTCCAAGTAGCAAACGTTTGCGAGTGACCGTCTTAGTGCCACTGATAATATGGATATGCCAGTATAATCCGGTTAGAATTTTCATTGGTGAGGCTACGTAGTACCGACATGTTTCTTACGGTGCATCGACACCGTACTACACTTAATAACCTCTTCCCTATGAATAAATGATTCATGAACTAACTTTGGACTAAAAATGGAAGTTGAAACATATATTAGTTACTGAACTCTTATTTCGATCTAAGATTCAAATGAGAGAATGACTAGGCTTCAAAGGTTTCCAAAACAGAGTGCTCTGTTTCTGGCAGGAATTGTTGCTAGATTTTAACAGAGTATAACTCTGAGTATATTTAACCAATTAAGGTGTATAATACAGTTCTGGAAATATTTTCAAGTGCTCTACAACTTCTTTGTAGACCTCCAGAGCAAAATCACAAGTTAAGTTGGTGAAAAGTCGAGTTGAAAGCAGACTGTTTAGACCAGGACAGTAACAAAAACCTCTCTGGACCTTTCTGTTTTTAAGCCATAACTTTCGGTAGAAAAATACTTAAGGAGCCTATGATACGCCGTTGGAAAGGTTATGAAATGTGCAACATTGTTGTAGTTCAAAGTTTGTTCAGATTCTTAGTGTATTTTCATATACAACTGTGATAATGTTAGCCACATACAATGAAGATGCTGGCAAAATTTATCCAGGGATTCTGTCAACTTTTGAAAATCATAACTTTGGATCCAGAGATGATATGAAGGCATATGAATACTCGTTGGAAAGATATTGAAGTTAACATTAACTTTGGTATCCAACTTGAGTTATGAAAATGCTTTAACTGGATCAGAATCTGGGTTAGGACAGACAGGTGTGTTCTGAACAGCAAAGAGGGCTAGAAAGGCCTACCCCACGGAAGTGATTAAACTCGAGGATAGTCCGGTGGGACGTGAATATCCGATGTGTTTCCAATGAGTTACCAGACATGCCGGTTAACGGTACGTCAAGTTCAAGATTGAACAGACGCCGGAAACCGCACCAATTTCACGAAGGCCGTACAAGATGGCACCCAATGAACTAGCGGAGTTAAAGGAGCAACTAAGTGAACTCATGAGCGAAGGTTTTATATGACCAAGCTCATTACCTTGGGGATGCTCTGCGCTGTTCATTAAGAAGAACGACGAGACACTGAGATTAGGTCTTGATCATCGTTCTCTCAATGCCATCATGATAAACCACAAGTACCCTACCCCGCATCGATATTTTGGTCGCTCAACTAGTTGGTGCAAGTGTATGCTCGAAGATGGTTGGAGCTCATAAAAGATCATAACATTGAGATCCATTACCATCCGGGAAGTGAACGCGATTGCTGACATGTTTGGTCGGAAAGCCCACGTTCACAACATGGCGATTGCTGAGTTGGAAGAAGAGGAACCAAGTCTCTGTGTCATTCCGTATGGAGCACTCTATAACATTGCTCCCATTCCAACAATCTGAGGAGACATTGCTGAGGTTCAAAGGAGAGATAAAGGTATGTCTCACATACGGAAAAGAATAGACAACGGAGAGATGAGGTGGTTCAGGAAGGATAATGAGGGTACTCTACGGTTTAAAGACTGTATAGTTACCTCGTAAGATGAAGCTCTACGGCCGGAAATATTGCACACCGCTGAAGTGGTGTGAGTACGGCGAAAGAGCACTGTTCAGGGTGATTAGTCAACCAAGCCGATGACCGAGTTAGGACAATAGAAGCAAACTTGGAAGCTGTACAATCCCGACAGAAAAGCTACGATGGTCAAAGGCATAGACCGTTGCGTTTCGACGGCAGAGAACACGTTGTCGTTGCGTGTCTCCGATGAAAGGAATTCACCAGTTCGATGTAAAGGGGACATTATGCTCCCCGAGCTTTAGACCCATTAGCTATTGCGGAGATGGGCGAACCCGTAGCCTACCGGCTGGAACTATCGGCAAACTTTGCTGGTGTTCACGACATATTTCATATGTCACAGCTACGGAAGTGCCTTAAAGCTACCATTGCCGTTCGCACCGAAGAGATCGACGACTGGAGACCGGACCTTACGTATGTCAAGTGACCGGTTCAGACTATCGATGAAAGGATCCGGAACACCTGGAACCGGACATTAAGATTTTATAAGGTGCTGTGGAGTTATCATACCACGGAAGAAACAACGTGGAAAGCAAAGGTTACCTCCGCAGGAACGATCCAGAGCCTTTATCGTCAAACAGCATGGAATTACCTCTTCCGTCTCATTTTCCTTTTGGAATCTTGGGACGAGATTCTTTTTAAGGGGGGGGGAGAATGTAAAAGTACCAAAAACGTGGATGCAAAGAAACAGATGTTTGAACGTCATTGTGTTTCGGGTTCATGGAAAATGGGACTTACAAAAACATTCTTACATGGGATGGTATGTGTGGGGGTTCAACAACACGGGTTCAAGCATTCATTTTAATGTGTTGGACCAAGGTGGAGTTAAACTCATGTGTAATCATACATGTGTACGAGAAAGAATAAAAATAAGGTCTTTAGACTCAAATTCTCACCTCAAAGTGCCGCCAAATTTTTTAATACACTTGGAACCTCACACATTTGAAGGTGAGGAGATTTATGGTGGCAACTATCTGCTTTTAAGGCGAGCTAAATAGGAGTGACAGTTTGAATTTGTGCTGAATTCAAATTTGAGGGGCATATTCAAACTGAACTTGTGAGGTTCAGATTAGGACCAAGATTGATCAAGCATGGGCTAGGAGCAAACCAAAGTTTTTCACCGAAATTCAAATGTGTCATCACAAAAGAGGACTTTAAATTCAGTTTTGAACTAAATGGTTCACTTCAAGGAAAAGGAGACCATTTCCAAAAAGGAAGTTCAAACTGTTGGTTCAAAATTATTAATTGCAGTAGCCAACTCAAAAATCAGATGTAGTATTCAAATTCTTCAGATTTGGATTAGTGAGAATGCAAATTTTGAGAAAGTTTGGAGTTGCTTTGATATGAATATCAAAGGGGCTTATGAATTTCCTTCAAATTTGGATTCAAATTTGAAACTGAAGTAAAACTTTTCAATTTGCAAAATGGCTTTTGAATTCCTCATGACTGAAGTTTGCACTATGCCAAATTTGGGAGATCTCTTGGGAGGAAAAAGCAGTGGGACCCACTTGTCATGAGGAGGGGAGACTTACACACGAAGTCATTTGTCCCTGCTCTCGGTTCAGACTCGAAGCACCCGAACGTCCTCCGATCGCCACCGAGCTGCAGCCGAGACACTTCCCCGTTGGTTTTCTTTGTGCTGGCGACCTGCTCGGCGTTCCACTCGCACCTCAGCGTGATCAGCTTGCCTCTTTAATCGAAGTCTCGGTACCTTGTCCTCCTCTCGCGCAGAAACAGAACCCAGCACTCCCGCAAGCCTCGGTTGATTCAGGAGCCGCAGAGTTCATGCGCGTGAGGCCTCAGCCAGCTGCAAAAAAGAACCATGGACTCGTCCTTCTCCTCCTCATTGTGAAAACCAGCAGCTCCCGGCATCCTAGGATTGGCGCACGAAGATTTTTCTTCTCCTCGGTTCCATACAACATCGCCTCACTGATCCTCGTCTTCCGGCCGCCCCAGTGCCTCTCCGGCACAACAAACATCGCCCTAAGGTGTGCCATGACATGTAGATACTCCTCCCGAGCCCTCCTTGCTCGACCACACTGCCGGCTTGCCAAAATTTACATTTTTGCGCCGGCGAACGTGAAGAACCGAGCGTGAGTAATTCGGGAAATTCATCCAAAAGGGTTGATCATCTCTCATGCGGTTGAAACCACAGAACCCCACAACCCTGGCGACCTTCCATGCCAAAGAATGAAGCAAACCGCCCCTCCTCCGCCCCGGGCGACGAGAAATCACCGCCGGCGGCTAAAACCGCTGCGGTCCACGGTGACGACTAGTTCGCCGCCATTTTCTGTGAGATTTGATCTCCATCGTAGCTCGCCGGGAGAAGCTTCGGACACACCAGAACGCGTCGATGCCGAGCTCCCGAGCCGCCCTGCAGATGCCGACCCACCTACGGCCGTTTTCATGCGGGGAAAACTTGCCTGGCTGCTAGGCCACGGTGTGAGGAGCGTGTAGGGCAAAACCGGAGCAAAAATGGTGGAGACATGAGGGAGAACAGGGCGCGCCAGTCTTCTGTCCGGCGTGCACCCGCGGGCTCTGGCAAGAGGTTGAAGAAACACCTGACCCGTGGGCCCCATTTTTGAATTGTTCTGTGTAGAATTCAAACAGAAAGTTGTTTAAACTTTAGAACCTCATAACTTTTGCTAGGAAGCTCCAAATTTAGTGATTCGAATTGGGTTAGATTCATATTGAAAAACTCTATCCAAATATGCAACCCAATTTGTATGAAAACCATTATTAAATTCTGGAAAATTCTTTAAATCTTTCCAGAAAAAAGAATTTTAGAGGGAGTTTTGTTCATCCAAAAATCCTCAAAATTTTTCCCAGAATATTCTTTAGGATGTTAGGTAACTCCTATAGAAATGTGAGATTATTTGGAGTTTATTTAGATAGGAGAATTCTGATTTCAAGTTTCTGTGTTCAAATGAATGCAGAAACAATTCCAAAGAATTTCCAAAACTTGGAAATTCAGTTCTGGTAAATTCTTAGCTCCAAAAATCCTAGGAAAATTCATGCATGCTCCCTGAGCTATGTTTGAAATTTTGGTTCACTTGAATTTGCATGAAACTGCAAATTTATTCAGAATTGATTCCTTTGTGTCTAAATGCTTAGGGAATTGTTCTGAATGATCTACTCATTGAAAAATTCTAAATTTTTGTCCAGATTACTTTCTTGGGACAAGGAACTCACAAGAAAATTTTTAGCTCCATTGAAGCTTTGGATCGTCACTGTCCTGTTTAACCTCTTAGATGAGTAACACACAAGTGATGAAATGCACTTATTACTTGATCATGTTGCTTAACCCAAACCCAAACCACTAGCACCAGTGTCATTTTAAATTCTTAAACAGAGTTCCAGTTTTAAACATGTCTTTAGAACTTGTTAGCAAAAGCTTTACAATTCAACATATATGCATATTCATAATGTGTAGTAATTAAACATGGAAATGTGGAGGAGAAGTGAAGCTTGAATCAAGGAGCAAGAAGGGCAGTGATTAAGCTTCAAGTCATAAGCAACTAAGTTCATAATTATCTTACTTTAGTCACCTGCAAAACCAAGGAAAGCTCCGGTTTGCATTTAAGTTATATATAAAGTTTTTACTTTGTTCACAATTATGGTTTAGAGTTTGTATGTGCATTAGGTCAAGGATGCTTTATACTCCAAATGCATGACCAAATGAACCCTAGAGTCAAGGGTAGAATATAGTTTCCCGCCGTAGAAGGTTACCATGCTAAATAGGTTATGGCATCCGGTAGATGTCGAGTAGTTGGAACCTACTCACGAGCTATAGTTGGGATTACATGGGTGTAGTTGAAAAAGGCAAACAAAAGTTTCTATTTCTAAAGATGAGACCGGGCAGGAGGGTTAGGCAGCGACAAGACGAGGTCTTGGTCGAGTAGCTCTGCCTGTGTCGGTTAAGGACCGATGTGTGTGCCGCATCCATGAGCAAGTATTCAGATGTGTACCGGATGCTTACTGCTATATGCGACCCAGGAAACCGATGTACCAGGTTAACTGGATTGTAGAGGCATACCACATCGTCTCGTTAGACCTATGAGGCCGAGACGACACGATCGGTTCTACAGTCGGGTGACCTGCGAAAGGTTGCCACATACGACGTAATGGAGGACGCCGGATTTGGGTCTTCAGAGGCGGGCGTATGTGTCAAGCTATCCGGGCAGTGTTTGATTCGAATCACCGTCCCTCGCGGTTATGAGTACCACTTGCTCACATGTTGTGACGTAGTAATGAAGTTTTGTGGAAACAGTTTGCAAGTTTCAATTGCTGCTATGATAATTGGAATTGCATGAAAACCATCTATGAAGTAGTGATAGAGCGAATTAAAGTTATTTTCCACCTTGGGACAAGTAACATTGGAATGAAGCGTTTCTTGTTTGATTGTGGAGTTCCACTGTTGTCGGGCGCAAGGTCACTACTGTAATGGCTAAAATATGAAAGTTAAGGATGAACTCGTAGGCAAGTCTTTTTGCAACTTACATGTTTAGGTCTTAAGTTACTTTCATGTAGAGTTGCATGTCTTAGGAGTGACGGTTAAGTCTTGCTGAGCCTTTGTGCTCACTCTTGCTATATGAGTGGTTTTGCAGGTTAATATCGATGCATATAAAGAAAGTTTTGTCCGGTGAGACTCGCAGACTTCCGAATCATGTTACACATGGAGAAACTAGCCGCTGCATGTCTTCGTGTTGCTAGCAAGAGTCCGCAGGATGGACCTCTTCTCGGGTGCTCATTAGTTATTCGACGTGAGCTATTTATAGACTTCCGCTGTAGCTATTTTATGTAAATTATTTGCACAGAACATTTGTAAGCTTCCGCTTTTGATTTATGTAATACAGTTTTTCCTTATATGTGTGCTATTTGGTGCCGCATAACACGGTACCGCCCAATGCGATTCCCGGGCGAGTGGCTCGGCCCCGTGACACGGGTCGGGGCCCCTCACAACATAAGACCAAACCATGGTTTTCTTGTCTATGCATTTGGGTTTTCAAACAAGACTCTAATGCAGAATTGTAGTGATGCTCAAAGTAAGCTTTCAAAACAGTAATTTTTTTTAAAAATGGTTAATGCAAACCGGAGCTTGCCTTGCTGCTCTTGGTCGTAGGCTAGCTGTTCCTCTGGAGTGACGAAGTCTAAGACTTCGGGATCCTCCTCAACCTTAGTGACTACATGAGAGAATACATACATGTATCAATTTGAATGCATTTAAATTGAAGTTTAAACTTGTGAGAGCTATAAGTCTTGCACACGTCTACCGATTCGTGGTCAATCTACCTGTAAACAACTCATCCAATCATCAGACTCGGCTGCACACCGAGCCGAGTCCCAATACAGCTCTTACAACCGGCCGTCATCACTTGCACAGGTGTTCTCAAGCCAAACACGCCTTGAGCTACGTGTTCACATTACTGACCACGTGACGGGGTCTCCCAGACATGCCCGAAGCACGCCAGGGAAGGGCGTTGCTCGAATACCCCAAACAACATGAAGAGTCGTAGAGGATATTAAAGCGGGCCGGGTTACTTGCCACCCATGAGGCTTCACCCTTCAGCTTGTGCGCACTGGTGGACAGCGCTTACGTGCACCACCCAAGACATAAAACGTACCGAGATGCACGATTTTCCGACATAAGCAAATAAGTTAGTATGTCACTTTTTATACCCTAATAACATACTTATATGGGCTACTAACTCGTTCCTCACCAATTTTTTGATAAAGATGACCTCTGTAGTGTGTTAAACCGCAAGCAAGCTATGATACCACGCTAACGCAGCCCCACGGCCTCGTCGAGCCAGGATCATGGTGAGGGGTGCTGCGTTGCACAACACAGGATAATGCACATCAAAGATACAAAGCGGAAGCAAAGTTTTATTACATAAACCAGTTTATGAACATTTTTACAACAAAATAAATTCAGTCTACACTCACGGGCGTAGACTACGCATCGAGTTCACGTTCAGCCCTTGAACGTGTTCCTGCTAGCATGCACATACACTAACACGGCGGCGTGCACGACTCCCACTCGTCGGGGTTTCCCTCTTGGGGTTCCGTCTCCTCCTCGGGAGTCCCTTCCTCATAAACCCCTGCAAAAGCTTCAAACACAAGCAGTGAGCACGACGGCTCAGCATGTCTGACCCGTCTCTCCTATACATGAGACTTCTACATGAAGGGTTTCAGGGTACATGATGTAAATAAATTGCAAAGGACTCGCCTAATTAATTGAGCCTTACTTTCAAGTTTTAGCATCAGGTGGTGGAGAACATCACTCTAAGGCACATGAGAGAGCCGCAATCAAACAAGAAACGCATTTTTCTCATGTACTTTTCCCAAAGTTGAAAAGAACTTTAATTAGCTCTAAACTACAACAAGTCATTAACAATCAATGTATAGCTTTCAAATCAGAAAACTTTTAACATGTATCTAGCCTGTTCTTTCTACGTCACGGTACTGTGAACAAGTGGTACTCACTGACCGCGAGGGATGGCGATTATAATCGATTTACACCTGTAGGGTTACCTGATAACCCGTCACGTACGCCCGTACTCGATGTTGCCTACAACAACCATTACGGACGTCGTACGCAACCACCTTTCACCCGTCAGCCAAATATTGAACCGGTGCTATCGTCCCAACAAAAGGTCTCTGCATGCGCATCCGTAGTGCCGCCAGCCGATTTACACCTCAAGCTCTCAACCTACCGTGTGGACGACAAGCAATGCCTCAATACCCAGCTACCCGAGTTACATCGGTTTCCCAGTTCCCATATATCCGGTAGGTCTTCGGTATTGTTCTAGCTTGTTCAACAGGCCCGCACACGGCTTGGTCCTTAATCGACACAAGCGGAGCTATGGCACCCAGGCCCCAACGTCCTGCTGCCCTTACTCTCAGCTCAGTCTCATTTTTCTTGCCATGTGTTTCATTTGGTACCTTTACCCGAGTAGTGTGCCTCTAGCCTATTCTCGCGCGTAGTTCAAACTACTCGAATTGTACCGAATCCTACACTATCTTAGCATTGCAGTAGCTAAACGAGGTTTCAACACCTAAGCCCAAACCAAGGTTTTCTTGGCTATGCATTTGGGTTTTCAAACAAGACTCTAATGCAGAATTGAAGTGATTGCTCAAAGTAAGTTTTCAAAACAGTAAAATTTGTAAAAATGGTTAATGCAAACCGGAGCTTGCCTAGCGGCTCTTGGTCGTAGGCTAGCTGTTCCTCTTGAGTGACGAAGTCTAAGACAATGGGCTCCTCCTCAACCTTAGCGACTACATGAGAGAATACATACATGTATCAATTTGAATGCATTTAAATTGAAGTTTAAACTTGTGAGAGCTATAAGTCTTGGTTGACAGGCCCAATGACTCTGAAATTTTTACTGTGGTTTGGATATAACCTAAACAGATACTTGGTCAGGTTTCATTTGCAGCAAAGCTCATTTGAGCTCTACACAAAAAATTATGTACTTGGCCTTAATTGGAGCTCCTAGGGTGTTCTAGGGATTTTCATGGAGCAAGCCTTGACTTTCTGAAAACTATAGAGGGTTCTAATGGAGTTGGTTTCACTTAATTTGAAGGTGCCTAGCTACAGATATGAGCTAAACAATATCAGGGAAAATCTGAAAATGTTTTCTGGACATTATCCATTTTCTCTGGAACAGTTTTCTTAATCACACCATTAGGTGGATCAAATGAGCTCAAATGGATCTGAAATTTTTATGGTAGCTCATTCTAGCTAAATTTCAGAATTTTCCTTCAATGGGTTCTCCAGTTAAAATTCTAAAAAGTTTAAATTTTGAAGAATTAATGCTGGATAAATAAGGATTTTCATAAAGTGAAACTCGATTTGTTGGAAAGTACTCAGAGAGCTGAATCCAACAAAATTTGGTTCACTCGATTTGGAGTTTTCTAGAAAAAGTTATTATCTTCTAAAGTTTGGGGAAAATCTGGAATTTGAATTAATCGTGGAAAATTTCAAAACACTGTCAGGGGGTCCAGGGGACACGTGTCTAGTGTCAGGACAGCGCCACACGGGGCCACAGATTTAATTTCTGCGCTGTCACAGCTGATCCGCACCCACAGGAGATCCGATCACCGGTTTCCTCCCACTGACAGCGGGCCCGGCCCCAGTCATCGTCTACCTCGCGCCCCCCGCGTGGTAGCGCCGCCGAGGTCGCCACTCCTGTTTTAACCTCTGAAATTAACTCTCTCCCACTGCTCTAAACAGTAGTCCCCCTAATACCCTTTGACATTTAAATTATCTACCAACTGTCCATTTGAATTGGATAGAATTCAAATTGTAAAGTGTTTGAATATATTTTAAGCACATATGCAATTTGAAATTCAAATTGAATTTGAATTTGCTAAAATTAGCTCATGTCAAGATGAACTCCAAATGGAGTGAAAATTGGTGTGTGAGCTCACAAAAATGTGCTAAGTATGAATATGCCTCCCACTTTTGAAGTCATGGGATAAAAGTAGTTCGAATTTAAATTTGAGTTCAAACTAGCCTCTTTCTAGTTACACCCAAAATACCTCAAAAATGTTTTGGATTTAGGTGAAATTTTGAATGAGCATTCCTAGCAAGGTGTATGAGTTTTTCATATGCTCAGCCCCTATAAGATGCATGTGGGAAATGCCACTTTTGCATTTTGTGAGTTTATTCTCTAATGACCATGTTGATGGTGTTTAGTTGCTCTTCAAAGGTGTTCATAAAGTTTCCTCAAAGTAAGTGTGTGTTGGGTGATGAACACTTTGGATGTGTGCAAAAACTTAGGCCCTTATATTCCTCCCCCCTTAAAAGAATCTCGTCCCGAGATTATAAGGTGAAAATGAGGGAGAGGACGGTGGAAAATTACCGTATATGCGACGTGAAAAAGTCATGGTAGCTAGCGCGAAGAAATCCTTCGCTCTCCCATGTCGCTTCATCTACGGAGTGATTACTCCATAGAACTTTGTAGAACCACAACGTACGGTTGCGTGTGATTGGGCCTTTTCATCAATGATCTGAACCGGTTCCTCCCGATACATGAAATCCTGTTTCGGTTCTTCAATATCCCCCAGCTGAATGGTAGTTGATAGCTTAAGACACTTCCTCAGCTGAGAAATGTGAAAGACGTTGTGCACACCGGAATGTGCTTCTGGTAATTTCAGCCGGTATGCTACTGATCCACATCTTTCTGTAATCTAAAATGGAACGATGAATCAGGGTGCCCACTTTCCTCTCACCCCGAATCTGATGAAGCCCTTCATTGGAGATACATGTAGATACACGTGATCCCCGACTTCAAATTGTAATGGGCGTCTTCTTCGGCCCGCATACTGTTTTTGTCGAGATTGAGCAGCTTTTAGTTTCGTTTGAATTAGTCGAACCTTTCCTCCATGTTGTTGACAAGATCAATCCCGAAGGTGACCCTTTCGCCAGACTCACACCAATTCAGTGGTGTGCGGCACTTTCTCCCGTATAGCGCCTCAAGGCGCCATCTTGATGCTGGCTTGGTACCTATTGTTGTACGAGAACTCGGCTAACGGTAAGTGATTATCCCAATTCTTACAGTGGTTGATAGCGCAAGCTCGTAGCATATCTTCTAAAATTTGGTTTACCCGCTCGGTTTGCGCATCCGTCTGCGGGTGGTACGCTGAACTACGGATCAGCTTTGTCCCCAACGCAGCATGTAGCTGCTCCCAAAAACGGGACACAAATAAGGTGCCTCGATCCGATATGATGGTGCGGGGTACACCATACAAGCATAGGATCCGTGAGATGTACAATTCAGCATACTTCATGGCGTTGTAGTTGAACCTAATTCATCCCAATTCTTACCGTGGTTAATGCAAACCGGAGCTTGCCTTGCTGCTCTTAGTCGTAGGCTAGCTGTTCCTCTGGAGTGATGAAGTCTAAGACTTCGGGCTCCTCCTCAACCTTAGTGACTACATGAGAGAATACATACATGTATCAATTTGAATGCATTTAAATTGAAGTTTAAACTTGTGAGAGCTATAAGTCTTGCACACGTCTACCGATTCGTGGTCAGTCTACCTTCAAATAACTGATCCAATCATCAGACTCGGCTGCACACCGAGCCCGGTCCCAATACAGCTCATACACCCATCCGTCATCACTCGCACAGGTGTTCTCAAGCCAAACACGCCTTGAGCTACGTGTTCACATTACTGACCATGTGACGGGGTCTCCCAAACTTGCCTGAAGCACGCCAGGGATGGGCATTGCTCGAATATCCCAAATGACATGAAGAGTCGTAGAGGATATTAATGCGGGCCAGGTTACCTGCCACCCATGAGGCTCCACCCTTTAGCTTGTGCGCACTGGTGGACAGCGCTTACGTGCACCCCCAAGACATAAAACGTACCGAGATGGACGATTTTCTGACATAAGCAAATAGGTTAGTATGCCACTTTCTATACCCTAATAACATCCTTATATGGGCTACTACCTCGTTCCTCTCTGAATTTTTGAAAAAGATGACCTTTGTAGTGCGTTTACCTCAAGCGAGCTCTGATACCACGCTGAAGCAGCCCCACGGCCTCGTCGAGCTAGGATCATGCTGAGGGGTGCTGCGTTGCAGAACACCGGATAATGCACATCAAAGATACAAAGCAGAAGCAAGGTTTTATTACATAAACCAGTTTATGAACATTTTTACAACAAAATAAGTTCAGTCTACACTCGCGGGCGTAGACTACGCGTCAAGTTCACGTTCAGCCCGTGAACGTGTTCCCGCTAGCACGCACATACACTAACACGGCGGCGTGCACGACTGCCACTCGACGGGGTTTCCCTCTTGGGGTTCGTCTCCTCCTTGGGAGTCCCTTCCTCATAAACCCCTGCAAAAGCTTCAAACACAAGCAGTGAGCACGATGGCTCAGCAAGTCTGACCCGTCTCTCCTATACATGAGACTTCTACATGAAGGGTTTCAGGGTAATGATGTAAATAAATTGCAAAGGACTCGCCTAATTACTTGAACCTTACTTTCAAGTTTTAGCATCACGATGTGGAGAACCTCGTACTAAGGCACATGAGAGAGCCGCAATCAAACAAGAAACGCATTTCTCTCATGTACTTTTCCAAAAGTTGAAAAGAACTTTAATTAGCTCTAAACTACAACAAGTCATTAACAATCAATGTATAGCTTTCAAATCAGCAAACTTTTAACATGTATCTAGCCTGTTCTTTCTACGTCATGGTACTGTGAATAGGTGGTACTCACTGACCGCGAGGGATGGCGATTATAATCGATTTACACCTGCAGGATTACCCGAATAACCCGTCAAGTACGCCCGTACTCGATGTTGCCTACAGCAACCATCACGGACGTCGTACGCAACCACCTTTAACCCGTCAGCCAAATATTGAACCGGTCCTATCATCCCAAGAAAGAGGTATATGCACGTGCATCCATAGTGCCGCCAGCTGATTTACACCTCAAGCTCTCAACATACCCTCTGGACGACAAGCAATGCCTCAATACCCAGCTACCCGAGTTACATCAGTTTCCCGGTTCCCATATATCCGGTAGGTCTTCGGTACTGTTCTAGCTTGTTCGACAGGCCCGCACACGGCTCGATCCTCAATCGACACAAGCGGAGCTATGGCACCCAGTCCCCAACGTCCTTCTGCCCTTACTCTCTGCTCGGTCTCATTTTTTGTTGTATATGTGGGAATGCAAGGGTGAGTACATGTCGTACTCAGCAAGTGCGGGAAAAGTATGACATGTAGCTCACAACAAGGTAGGCAATAAAAAGGCTCATGGCAGCA
The DNA here is from genome assembly GCA_030760725.1 of Neostapfia colusana. Classification (NCBI taxonomy): domain Eukaryota; kingdom Viridiplantae; phylum Streptophyta; class Magnoliopsida; order Poales; family Poaceae; genus Neostapfia; species Neostapfia colusana. The sequence continues at coordinate 90,953,411 of JASWHV010000007.1, read as the reverse complement.
AGCGAATTTAATTTCACAAACATGGTAAAAACAGCAACTATCTGTAGTTGAAATTTATCCCATCATAATCAAGTAATTCAGCAACATTCTCTCATCATAATTCACCATTTATCAAGTCTCATCCAGCCATTAATCTTTCTCGAGTTCATCTCATACTCATAAATATTCATAACCATCTTATATTCATATAACCAAAACCAAACTCATTATCATGACCCAAAACAGTCCCCAAACCAGTCCCAAAAACCATACCCAAATAAACATCCCAAGTTTTGGCTCTAATCATGGAAGTTGCCCAGGTGCTTGTGACCGGAAGCACGGCTATCATGATAGTTTTACACACTGCAGAGGCGGCACCACTTTACCCACGAGTTTGTGATTTTGTCACCCGTCGGCGGCTAAAAAGAACCTCCATTATACCAGTACAAAACCGTAGGTGTATGGCCAAGAGATCACAAAATAGCCTATACAAAGGGGCTAATAGGATGTACGGACCCACTGAGGTTTCACCGGCAGGCTCAAATCTCCATTCTCCCACCCACGGGCCCCCTCTTGTGCCATGCAGTTCCTAGGGCAGTCCCTCTTGATTCACATTCCCCGCTCAATCCAACAGTCCATAACAAGCTAGCAACACACCTAATTAGTCAGCTAAGCCGCACTCATATTTGGCCTTGTGGTGGCACTGTTTTCCTGGCATGTGCTCGCATGAACCGGTCCTTAGATCTACGGCAAGTAAACCACCATCTCAATCAGCAACATCGACGAACCAAGCTTTCCTAGATCTCCCCGATTCCATGCTCATTAACATCGTCAAGTTCTCGTCATCATTATTCATATGTGCAGTAGCTAACCATGTTTTAATTCAGCTTCCCGTATCCCGTAAATTAAGCGAAGCAAAAAGGAAAAACGACCATACCCTACTCATCAACTTTCCCAGCGACAAGGATGGTTAACAAAACTAGTAAACTCCTATAAAAAGGGTTCCCATCAAGTTGACTCAAGCATAGACATTTTCGCAAACAAAACAGTTTCAAAACATGGGATCAATATCGTCAAGGGGCACTTACCTTGCTCCTGTGGTTCGTGTTGCTCAAGCGTCTCGAAGTCTTGGTGCTGTAGTTCCTCGTAGACAGCCTCTTGAGCTTGTCCTTCTACTTGCGACCATGCACATACAAAATTTACAGCAATCAATCATCATGCACAAATTTTACTCAAGATGCAATGGGGTAGATGAATTCAAATCCTATAGTGCCGTTTTATAAAACCAGTTTGTACGTGTTCTTGCATGTTTTAATGGGCTTTCATGGGGTTTTATGATGAACATGGGTGCAGGTATCAAGTGTGGACGTGGTGATGATCTTGACACAAGATCTAGATCAAATCCACCGTCAAAAATCGATCAAAACATGATCTGTCCATACACAAAAGTTTATGCTCGAAGGGGCGAAGAAAATGGATGCGTAGAAACGGCGGCGACGTTGTAAGATGGGTAATGAAGACCTACCTCACTTCCTCCTTGTGGCAGGGCCTTTCTCCTAGCAACGGCAGAAGCGGGGGATTTTTCTATGGAAATTATGGTAGGGAAGATCGTCGGGCTTCTTCTCCGGCGATGACGAGGCGTGACGGGGCTCGACGGCGGCCAAATTCCGGCAAGGGGGGAACTCGGCGACCTGGCAGCAACGATGGGGGCTTGGCAGCAGGGGTGGACGACCAAAAGAGATAGAGGTGCAGACAGGGGGTTGGGGTTATATTTATAAGCAGGAAAAAGAGTCCTAGGGGTGGAAATAAAGAATCCTAAAAGTATGGGACTCAACCAACGAGTCATAGGGGTGGAAACAAAGAGTTGTAGAAGTATGGGACTCAACCAAAGAGTTCTAGGGTGGAAACAAAGAGTTCTAAAGGTAGGGGACTCAACCAAAGAGTCATAGGGGTGGGGGGCAAAGAGTCCTAGAGGTGGGGTACTTAACCAAAGAATCCTAAAGGTGGGGTACTTCACCAAAGAGTCCTAGAGGTGAAGGACTTCACCAAAGAGTCCTAGTGTTTTCCCCCTCTAGGGTTGTGGCCAATTTGGGGGCAAATCCCACCCAAATGTGGGGGAAATTCCGCCTTTGCGGAATTTGGGGAGGTTTTGGAATTTTGGGAAAATTTGAAATTGCTCAATTCAGCTATCTTATTTCCATTTCTCTCCATTTCTATGTCCCTTCCTCCATTTCTATATTCCCTTCTCCATTTCTTATTCCCTTCTCCATTTCTATGGTTTTGTCTCCATTTCTATGGTTCTTTCTCCATTTCTATGGTTCTTTCTCCATTTCTACTTCTTTTAATGCTTCTCTACATGAAAAAAGTATGCAATGCATGGTAGTGAAATTGAGGGTGTTACACTTTTTCCGCCGCTCTCTAATCACAAGCGATCGGCTGATCCCGGCTGTTTCACGCACCGCCACCAGATAAGAAAAGGTGTGCTTGCTTGTGCTGAAACTGTAGGAGAAAGCCGTGCTCCATTTCTTGCGGTGTAGAGAGAGAATTTTTAGTTTCTTTCCTCGGAGTGTGTTAGGGTTAGAATCCGGTCGACAGCAAAATTCGTTGCACAGAGGCAACCGCCGGTCGAGCTGCAGCTCACGGACGCTCTAGAACACCTAGTGCACCTTCTCAATCAAGTAGCAACCAGTTCCATGCACTAGGACCCTAGTTCCGCGAGAATTTCGTGCCGGCGGCCAAAAACAGGGCACCTCGCCGGTAAGGTCCTAGTTGCGGCTGTTTTCATGAGGATCAGTGCCCATATTCAAGATCAGAAAGTCTCAGCGGAGATTTCCGAGCAAACCGCGTCGAAAAAAGTGTAGAGAACACCGAGTTCGACGTCGCCGATGAGCTCCCAGCCGCTGTCACCGTCGCGAGCACTGTTCCGGCCTTCGACGAGCTCCGGTGAGTGCACCAACGTGTTCCTCGGGCAGAGATGTGCACAGGCGGTGAGTTTTGTCGAAATTCAGGAAGTAGAACGACCGGCGGCGAGCTCTCCGGCGAGGCACCGCCGCGGTTATCGCGGGTGGCGCGAGGTAGATGAAAGGGTGCGGGCCCACGTGGCAGTGAGAGGAAACCGGGCCCGGGATCCACTGTGGCGCTGGGATGTTGTGCGTCTAGGCGGGAAATTAAGCGGACCCACGTGTGGCTTCGTTGTCGGGCCGACACGTAGCCCTGGGGCCCACGTGCTGCAGGGTTTAAACATTTCTAAGATTTTCAGATTTTTGTTCAAATTTCAACTAGCCATAACTTTTGCTAGGGAGCTCCAAATTGAGTGAACCAAATTTTGTTGGATTCAGCTCTTTGATTACTATCTAGCAAAACAAGTTTATGCTCATGAAACTTATTACTTTTACATAATTAACTCCCTAAATTTTAAAATGTTGGGAATTTTATCTGGAGAATTCTTTTATGGAAAATTCTGAAATTTGGCTAGGATGTTAATTTGAAAATCCTTGAGTCACAGGACAAATTTCAGATCCATCCAAGTTCATTTAGTCCCCCTACTGGTGTGATTATGTGAACTGCCCTGAGAAAATAGAAAAATGTACAGAAACATTTTTCAGATTTTCTCAAATCTTGAGTAGCCCATAACTTCCTCTAGGATTCTTCAAATTACATGAGACCAACTCCATTAGAACCATCTCAAACTATAGTTTCCATAAATTAATGGTTGGGTCCATGAAAATGCCTGGAAATCCATAGAAGCTCTAGTAATGACCATTTAGACTTTTATTTGTGCAGATCTCAAATGAGCTTGGGATCAAATGAAATTCGGTCAAGTCTCTGGTTAGATCCTTACAAGGCCACCATAAAATTTTCAGAGCCAAATGGGAGGTCTAGCTAGAGTTATGGTCTTTACATACTAAATTTAACACATTGCTTAAATTTAAATTGACAAATCGATTAAATTGCTTACATGTAGTCGCTGAAGGCAAAGAGACCCCAGAAGTTTTGGACTTCCTACTTCCAGAGGAGACGCTAACATCTGACCAGCAGCAACAAAGCAATCCCCGGTTTGCATTGAACATGTATTTAATGTTTTGCTTTATATAAACTTTGCGTGAAGTATATGTGTGCATTAGGTGTTGGATGGATGAAACCCCAAACGCATAACCAGATCATGCCAACAAGAGTAACGGGATTGTCTAAGTCCTCGAGTAGTTTATGCTCTGCTTAATGTGTATAGACTTCGGTACAAGTCGATTAGTTGGAATCTACTTGCGAGTATATGATTCGGGACACATGGGATTGGTTCAAGTTGTGAGAAAAATTTTTAGTAAGAATAAATGGAGATTAGACAGGGGCTAGGACGCAGGAAGAGGAAGTCTTGTGTGCATAGCCCTGTCCGTGTCTATTGAGGACCGATCCGTGTGCCGCCCCGCTGAACAAGTTTTGAATGTACCGAAGGCATATTGGATATATGGGCTCCGATAAACTGATTTAGCCTATACCTCCAGGCGTCGAGGCATAACGCACCAATTTATCGGTGTAGGTTGAGGGCAGCAAGGTGGAAATCTGCTGATGGGCATAGAGAGATGCTCCGTGTAGGGAACCTCCTGTCCGTTTGGGTGCGACCGGTTCGACGTTTGGGCTGTTTGGTGAAAGGTTGTCCCATACGACATCGAGTGAGCGTGCTGTGCATCTCCACGGGTTACGTGATGTGCTCTTCGGGTATCCCTGCAGGTGTATATCAAGTCGATTTGCTGCCCCTCGTGGTGATGAGTACCACTTGGTCACTGAGTCATGACGTAGGTTAACATATGAAATGATGTGATTCAATATTGCTGTTATGAATAAATTGTATTGCTACATGTGTGCCACCAAATATTGCTCACTAAATTTCAGATTCCATTAACCATTAACTTGTGGCTATAAGATGAATTAAGGATGAACTTGTAGGCATGTCCTTTGCTGCAATGTGCCATCCTATGTTGTTTTTGTCCTGCATGTAGAGTTTCATGTGTAGGAGCGTCGGTTAAGACTTGCTGAGCCATCGTGCTCATGGTTGCTGCTATGAGTGTTTTGCAGGTGAGGACTACCCCACGGACTCAGGGTACGAGTCCACCGGCGAGGGTTACCCTCCGTCGGGGACAACGGCTGAGTTGGAGCCGTACATGCCACGTTGAGCTGAGGAGTGAAGCTAGTGTGGGTTGTCCATAGGGCTGGATATCGACTTTTGCTAGTTAGGTGGGTGTGAGTTGTATAAATTTAGCTTCTGCTGTTGTTGACTCTGTAGATAAATGTAAACTGAAGGTTTGTACTATTTGGTACATATTCAGTTTGTTTCCGATGTAATACAATGTGCGGAAACCCCATCGTGTGGTCGGTAACACGATAGTGTGTTCTTTTGTAAATAGCCTAGGAGGACATACGCAATGCTTGCCATCGGCGTGCCCTGCAGGGCAGTAGGTGGTATCTGTTGGGATGATAAACTTCCAAACCGTGATGACTCGTTCCCGTTCTACTCGGGTTCCCCGTCGTGTGGTGTGAAAACACGACCACCTACCTTGAGACGTGGCTTAACTCAAGGACGGTCGTATGACAATGATACGGGCGTATGTATTAACTTTCAAATATGGACCTGCCTGAAATGACAACAACCTTTGAGTGCATCACTATTAAGTGTTCGTCTGCAGGTACTAACCACGTATGTATTCCATGTAGTACACATGTGCGAGAGACCGGTTATTAACACAATTGAGACGTATATGCCGGTATAATCCGGTTAGGATTTTCTTTTTGTGAGGAACCTAGTAGCGACATGTAATGAGCATTTGCATTAAAGGTAATGGTAACAAGGAAATAAAATAACCATGTTTCAATATTTAGGACCCTTGTTGGGTAGAAAAATTCAACAGTTGATTAGTTTAGCTCAATGGGATTAAAAACAGAGTGCTCTGTTTTGGCAGCAATCTTGCTGAACTTTAACAGAGCATAACTCACAGATTATTTAGCCAATGGAGGTGTGGGATACAGTTATGGAAATAGGTTTAAGTACTATACAACTTTGTTATAGACTTCCAGAGCAGAATCACACCTTAAACTGGTTCAAATTCCAGATGATTGTAAACTGTCCAGAACCAGGACAGATTCAAAAACTCTCTAGACTGTTCTGTTTTTCAAGCATAACGTTCTGTAGAAAAATCTAAAATTATCATATGACAAATTTTTGGAAAGGTTAGGAGATGTGATACATCTTTGTAATTCAGAGTTTCTGCATTTGCAGCACAGAATTCAGTGGAATTTAGAGTTGAAAACAGCAACTTCCAAAGGAGGTGCTGTTGAAATTCTTCTAGAAATTCTGTTGCCTTTGAATTATGACAACTTTTTAACCAAAGCCGATCTGGGGGCAGTTAAATACTCGTTGGAAAGATATTGAAGTTAACTTTAACTTTTTGGTATTCAACATGAGTTATGAAAATTCCATGTACCAGGTCAAAATCTGGGATAAGTAGAAACAGGTCATTCTGGGCAGAGGAATGAACAGTTGAACTCATTTGAGAGATTGTTGTACATACTGGGGTCTGATTACTTCCAATGGGTTAGAACATACTCATAAGTGGTTATCTTCAACTAATGAAAGATTTGAGTATATTTCCTACTCAAGTTTCTTTTGCTAGAGACCATGTTTGTGTCGTATTGAAGATAAAGGGTAGTATACGTGATGACAAAGCGATATTAACGTCTCGTAGTGACAAAATCTAGTTGAGTTGAACTTCCAAAGAGGAAGTCCATCAAGTTGGATTTAACTAGCTTGTATTTGGTCGGGTAATGGTGTAGCTTGTGCAAAGTTATTATATTATCCATGAACGAGATGTATCGCATGTTTACAGTCATTATATTTTACGCCTATTTTATTGGACTGCATGGAGTATGCTGTGGGACTGATTTTTTGTCGTATGGTTGCAGATGGTTCGTACTCGGGCCATGCACGAGGTCGGGGGCTCTAGTCAGCAAGGGGATGATGACTCCCAGCCACCTGCCTACGACCACACCCCGCAGCAACAACCACCACCTCCGCTGACACTAGCGGATGTGATCGCCGCGCTGGTGGGCAATCGTTAGGAGCAGACAGATCTGCTCCGCACGATCATGCAGAATACGTCCCAGGCGGGGGGAGGGGGGCGTCAAGAGAGGGGGCCTCATGAGCCCCACACTACGACGTACTTGGATTTCATGAGTACGAATCCTTCGCTGTTCACCAAAGTGGTGGAACCACTGGAGGCAGACAACTGGCTGCGGACGATTGAGTCCAAGTTCGGGCTGCTCCAATGCACGGAGCGGCAGAAGACTCTCTTCACGGTGCATCAGCTTCACGGTGCCGCCGGTGTGTGGTGGGCGAACTATGTCGCCTCACTACCTGCTCGCCACACCATGGAATGGGAAGAATTCCGAGAGGCGTTCCGCGCCTATCATATCCCTCCCGGGATAGTGAAGAGGAAGTTCCAAGAATTTTTGGAGCTGAAGCAAGGCGGGAGGAGTGCCCACGACTACTCTTGTGCGTTCAAACATCTGGCGCAATATGTGTCGGATTATGTCTCCACTGAGGAGAGGAAGCGAGAGCAGTTCTATCGGGGGTTAAATCCCGAGATGAAGACGCATCTCGTGCAATGAAATCACGGCACTTTCAACGACCTTTTCAACACCACGATTATGCAAGAGGATGCTCAGTGGGAACTGGTGGCTGAGCAGCGAAAGCAAAGCGCTCCACCAAGCAGCGGGGGTGGAGCTCCTCAAAAATACCACATGGTGTATCGGACACCATCCGGTCTGCAGTGGCATCCACCGGTGCGACCTCAGCAGTTTGGTGGTCATTCTTTTCAGCCACCCCCGTTCTGACCGTCGATGCCCGCACCGCGTCCGCAACAGCAGCAGCAGCAGCAGATGGTACCCCGGGTGTTTCTACCGTCACAGTGCGCCCCGGGTTTCCGTCCGCCAATCAGCGGAGGACCGCCTCGCTACACCTGCTACACGTGTGGCCAGGTCGGTCATTTCTCAAAGGACTGTCCCCAGGGGCAGCAAAGCAGCAGGCAAGCCCGGGGGTCAGCGAACCGGGGGTGCTCGCAACCTCGACAGTGAGGACGCCCCGGAGGGAGAAAACATGCTGGCGGGTACGTTCACTCTCAATGATCAAGCAATCATCATTTTATTTGATTATGGTGCAACTCACAACTTCATAAGTGCATCATATGTGGTGAAGCATCAACTGCAAGTCTTTCCAACCGAGTGCTCATATATGATCTGCTCTCCGGTAGGGAAGATTTCAGCAAATATGATGATTCCGAAAGCACCACTGTTCTTAGGTAGGAAGATATATCCCACTACTATGATTATTCTTGAGGGGCAGAAGATTGATGCAATCTTAGGGATGTCATGGCTAAGTTACCATGGTGCTGTCCTAGAAACATCATCACGGACGGTTCAACTCAACCCCCCACTCCACAGTCCGCATTCACTCATACTAGACAATCCAGTCCCGGAAGTTTCAGCCGCCTATCATACTGAAGCTTCCAAGTTAGAGGACATCCTTGTAATCCGAGAGTATCCCGGCGTGTTCCCGGATGATCTTCCGGGCATGCCACCTGAACGGGATGTGGAGTTCAAGATTGAACTTGCACCCGAGACTACACCAATATCACGGACACCGTACAAAATGGCTCCGAACGAGCTGGCTGAGTTGAAAGAACAGCTCAATGATTTGTTGAGCAAGGGTTTCATTGGACCGAGTTCCTCGCCTTGGGGATGTTCGGCGCTGTTCGTCAAGAAGAAGGATGAAACCTTGAGGCTGTGTGTGGATTACTGGCCGCTCAATACCGTCACCATCAAGAACAAATATCCACTGCCCCGCATTGACAACCTGTTTGATCAGCTTGTGGGTGCAAGTGTGTTCTCCAAGGTGGACCTTCGCTCCGTGTATCATCAAATAAAAATCCGGCGGAGGATATCCCGAAGATGGTATTCTCGACGAGATATAGACTATACGAATATCTCGTCATGTCTTTTGGTCTCACTAACGCTCCGGCACATTTCATGTATATCATGAGCTCGGTGTTCATGCTGGAGCTGGACAAGTTCGTTGTGGTGTTCATTGATGATATCTTGGTTTACTCCAAGTCAGAAGCAGAACACGCCGAACACTTGAGAATCATTCTTCAACGATTGGGGAACCATAAGCTCTATGCCAAGTTCAGCAAATGTGAGTTTTGGATAAGCCAAGTGTCATTTTTGGGACATATCATCTCAGAGGAAAGCATTGCGGTTGACCCAAGCAAAATTGAACAAGTGCTGAAATGGAAAACTCCACTTCTGTCCGTGAAGTCAGAAGCTTCCTCGGTTTAGCGGAATATTACCGGAGATTCATTCCAAGCTTCTCCAAGCTTGCTAAGCCGATGAAGGAATTACTGAAGAAGGGAACAAAATATGTTTGGAACTCAGCATGCGAAGGAGTGTTTCAAGCATTGGTGAAGCATCTCACAACAGCCCCGGTCTTAGCTCAACCGGATACGACCAAGCCCTTCAACGTGTATTGTGATGCGTCTGGTATCGGGCTTGGCTGCGTGTTGATGCAAGAAGGACGTGTGGTGGCGTATGGCTCACGCCAACTTCGAAACCATGAGCAGCACTATCCGACTCATGATCTTGAGCTCGCTGCTGTGGTTTTGGCGCTGAAAATGTGAAGGCACTATCTCCTGGGGAATTTGGTGCATCTCTACACCGACCACAAGAGATTAAAATATATATTCATCCAAAAGGAGCTGAATATGAGGCAAAGGAGGTGGTTAGAACTAATCAAAGACTATGAGATTGAGATTCATTACAACCCCAGCAAGGCGAATGTGTTTGCCGACGCGCCGAGTCAGAAATCACATGTCCATAACCTCACCATTACGCCGATGGAAGAGTAAGAGCCGAGTTTATACTTGGTTCCATATGGATCACTCTACAATCTTGCCCTCATCCCTACTATTAGGGAGGATATCATTGCAGCTCAGAAGGTTGACGAGGGCATGGCACATCTCCGGAGATGGATAAACAGCGGGGATATCAAATGTTTCCGGAAAGATGATGAGGGGACGCTGTGGTTCAATGACTGCATAGTCATACCCCGGAATATGGAGCTGAGAAAGAAGATCCTTGATGAAGCTCACTTGTCTAAATTCTCCATTCATCCGGGCAGCAACAAAATGTACCAAGATTTGAAGAGAAAATTTTGGTGGACACGGATGAAGCGGGAAGTGGCTAAGTACGTATCCGAGTGTGATGCGTGTAGACGAGTGAAAGCAGATCACATGAGAAAATCAGGGATATCGCAACCCCTGAAAATTCCCGCATGGAAGTGGGAAAATGTGAGCATGGATTTCATTGTGGGATTACCCCTGACTTCCAACAAGCATGATTCCATTTGGGTAATCGGTGACTGGTTAACCAAGTTAGCTCACTTCATTCCCGTGCATACACATTTCCATGCCTGCAGGTATGCGGAGTTGTACATTTCAAGAATTTTATGCTTGCATGGAGTACCCAAGACCATAATGTAAAATCCCCAAAAGTTCTACCAAAAATTTCAGCACATTTACACTTAGGAAAAATGAGGGGAATTAAAACATTGAATTGTTACGGTGTAAGTTCAAAGTGAGGATTCAAACTTCCCAAAAACTTCCAACATGGAGATCTAAATTCATAACTGGGGTCTTCATATTTCAAATATTCAACCTTCCAAAGTTCAGCTCATTTGGAGGGTTTCTAACATTTGTTTGGGATTAAAAGAGGAAGCCCTCTAATCTGAATTTAGATTTCAGTTTCAAATTCAAAATTCTTCAATTTGCAAATTTGGTTCCACAAATGTGTTCTCCACATTTGAATTAGCAACCACACCAAAATTCAGAAATATTGGAGTTGGTTTGCTATGTATTTGGAATAATGCAAAAGGAGAATTCAAATTTCAATTCAAATTCTAATAACAAAATGCAATTTAAATTCCACACTAGAATTCAAATCATTTGAATTCCACATTTCAAACCATGACATTGAGGTGAAGTAAAGCATTCAAGTTTGAGTAGCTGTGGTAAAAATATCTGTGGAAAATTTGGTGAAGAAATGAGCTGGTGGGACCCAGCAGTCAGCCACACAAGTCTTTTAACCGACTCAATTCTTCCCTCTTTGTCGCCCATGCGATCACAGCGCGCCGGCGCCACCCCCTCCTGAGGCCAAAGGCGCCACCTCCTTCTTGCTCAACAGGGGCTCGTCCTGATGACCACGCCCGAGTACCACAGAACCATTTCGTTTCCTCAGCTCGCTCAGGTTGTTCTTCCTCCCGCGAACACGAGCTCGTGCCATGCCGCTTCTGTTCTTGCTAGCCTCAGCCACGCGAGCTCGTTTTGGTCAATCTCCAAACAGCAAAGAGTAGCACCTTCACATGCTCTAGCACCTCCCATATTCCCTTCGAAGTTTACCACTCAGAGCTGCTCACAAAACACGAATTGGCGCCAAAGTTTTGAGTTTCACCGGACCTCACCGTTTCGTCTCACCGTCGACAGCCCCATCCAGCCACCCTCTCTTCCGACTTCCTACACAAGAAAGGTGCGTGGGTAACCCTAGGTGGTGTATCTGCAAGCCGTATAGCAAATGATCAATCGGGTGGCTCGAATTTCCTTCTTTCCTGAACCCTAGTGTAGAAGAGTAAAGCTCGGTTCAAACCCAAATTCGGTTTACACAATCAACCAAACCTCGAGCTAACGTGCACATAGCTTCTACCCTCCCTAGCGCCCATCCTCGACAAGGAACCAAGGAAAACCATCAAGAGTTGGCCATGTTCTAGCCGATTTTCACCGCCATGGGAAACCACCTCAGCTCACCGTTGAACCCTAGTTTGCCGGCCGTTTCATCGAGTTGGGTAGCCCGTTCTAGCTTCTACACCTCCCACTGGTGCTCTAGAGACCGAGAGCTGATCGTTTGGTGGAGGAATGAAGCATCCCGACCTCGACGGAGTTCTAAACCCTGCTGTCACCGGTGCGCACAATTTTCTGGCAAGTTTCGGCCGCCGGCGACACCACCATCGTGCTCAGCGGGGTGAAAAATGGGGGAGCGGTGAGATTGGGCCCGTGAGGCGGCCAGGAATGCCGTTCCCACCACCCTCGCCGGAGAACGTCGCTGGGTCCTCTGTTTTGCGCGAGGTGGAAGAGAATGCTGACATGTGGGGCCCGCCAGCAGCATTTAAACATTTCCAGATTTTCCTATTTCATTTCAAACTTTGAAGAGCCATAACTTTGTTTAGGAATGTCCAAAAGTTGTCAAACAAATTTTGTTGGATTCCTATCATAGAATACTATCCAGTGGTACAGCCCAATGGTTATGAAAATCTCTGTATTTGGCTCATTAATTCATTTAATTAAAGTTTTGTAGGAATTTTCGCAGGAGTTCTGTTTATTGAAAAATTCCCAAATTTGGGAAGGACATTCTTCCAAAAGTCCTTGAACTCCAGTAAAATTTTCAGAGGCATTGGACCTAATTTGCTTGGCCATTAGTGATGTCAATCCTTTATGTCTCTGAAAAATGGGAACATAAACAGAGACATTTTCAGCAGTTCTTATCAACTTCCAAAATTCATATATCTCTGTTGGTAGCTCCAAAAATGGTGAAACAAATTTTTTTAAGACCATGGAGACCTACCCTAATTGGATCTTCCACTGTTAGACATGTTAAAACTCCAGATTTTGGCTCAAAATTCAGAGAAACCTTGTACAGGGGTCCCGATCTTCCGAAAGGTTCTGATAACTCTCGATTTGGTGGTGACTTTGTGGCGGACCGGAATCCGCTCATCCAGGATCGCAGAGGGTGGTGGCGCGTGATGCGACACCCGACAGCACACGTCATAAGAACACATTATATTACATGGGAAAAACAAACTGAATGTACAAAGTAGTACACTTCTCAGTTACAAACTAGGGTCTTTATTACACAGCGGAAGTTTCTTTTATACAACTCACGTCCGCCTATCTAGCAAAAGTGGTTGCCCAGCCCTAGGGCAACCCACACTAGCTGCACTCCTCAGCTCAGCGCGGCGTGTACGGCTCCCACTCAGCCGTGGTCCCCGATGGAGGGTAACCCTCGCCGGTGGACTCGTACTCCGAGTCCGTGGGTGGCTCCTCACCTGAAAAACACTTAAGCAGCAACCGTGAGCACGAAGGCTCAGCAAGGCTTAACTGACTCACCTAAGCATGAAACTCTACATGGGGTGTACCATGACATAGGATAGCAATGTTGCAGCAAAAGGACACGCCTACAAGTTCATCCTTAGTTCACCTTTTAGCAACAAGTTAGCGGTTCAGGAAATCTGAAATTTAGTAAGCAATATTTGGTGGCACACATGTAGCAACACACTTATCTCATAACAGCAATATTGAATTATAACATTTCATTCATTTTTCTACATTACAATGCAGTGAACAAGCGGTACTCATCACCGCGAGGGACGGCGAATCGACTCGATATACACCTGCAGGGAAACCCAAAGAGCACGTCACGTACGCCCACCCGTGGAGCTGCACAGCACGCTCACTCGATGTCGTACGGGACAACCTTTCACCCAACAGCCCAAACGTCGAACCGGTCACACTGAAACGAGCAGGAGGTTCCCCACACGGAGCATCTCTCTATGCCCGTTGGCAGATTTCCGCCTTGCTGCCCTCAACCTACACCTATAAATCGGTGTGCTATGCCTCGACGCCCGGAGGTTTAGGCTACTTCGGTTTATCGGGGCCCATATATCCGATATGCCTTCGGTACGTTCAATACTTGTTCAGCAGGGCCGCACACGGATCGGTCCTCAATCGACACGGGCAGGGCCGCGCACACAAGACTCTCTGTTGCTGCGCCCTAGCCCCTGCCTAGTTTCATTTTCATTACTAAAGTGATCTCACATCACTCAACCGAACCCGTGTGTCCCAAGCCTATCTCGCGAGTAGATTCCAACTACTCGACTTGTACCGAAGCCCTATGAATCTTTAAGCATAGCCTTTCTACTCGAGATCCTAAACACTACCCTCACTCTTCTAGGAACCTTTGGTTATGCAAGTGGGGTTTCATTCATCCTATACCTAATGCACATACATACTTCATATGACATATGTAAACAAAATAAACTTATAAAAAGGTTAATGCAAATCGGGGCTTGCCTTGTTGCTGCTGGTCAGGGGTTAGTTCCTCTTCCGGAAGGAGGAAATCCAGCACTTCCGGGGTCTCTTCTTCAATGGCTACACGTTGAATACAATACTACATGTAGATTTAAATGCAATGCGTGAACTTAAATACATAATTGCTAATAACTCTAGCTAGCCCTCTCCTTTGGTTCTGAAATTTTTATGGTGGATTGGTAGGGGCCTAACCCGAGTTGTGACCAAGTTTTATTTGAAACAAAGTTCAATTGAAGCTTGTACAAATAAAAGCCTCTTTGGTCAATAAATGAGCCCCTAAGTAATTCCAGGGTTTTTCATGGCTCCCACCATTACTTTATGGAAACTAGAATTTAGGACGGTTCTAATGGAATTGGTTTCATGTCATTTGAAGAATCCTACAGAAAGTTATGTCCTAATTAAGATTGGAGAAAATCTGAAAAATGTTTCTGTACATTTTTAAATTTTCTCTGGGCAGTCCCATTAATCACCTAATTAGGGTAACTAAATGAACTTGGATGAGTCTGAAAATTTTACTGGGATTCAGGGATTTTCCAATGAACCTCTTAGCCAAATTTCAGAATTTTTCATAAAGTAGTTCTCCAGATAAAATTCCCAACAGTTTAAAATTTAGGGATTTAATTCTAGAAAACTATTCACTTTCATGAGCTGAATTTGGTGTTGCTGGTAAGTACTCAGAATCCTGAGTTCAGCAAAATTTGGTTCACTGAATTTGGAGCTCTCTAGCCAAAGTTCTGAGGATTTGAAGTTTGGAAGAATTCTGAAAATCGGGGGAAAAGTTTAAACTCTCGGGGCCCGCGGGGACACGTGTCGAGCGCGGAGGTGTCCGGCACACCGGGGATACCATACGTGTCGAGCGCGGAGGTGTCCGGCACACCGGAGCTCACAGGGTATTCGCGCGCCAGCACAGCCGATCCCTGGCCTCACCCGATCCCGATTTAAATTATTCAGCCGCTGACTCGTGGGCCAGCCGGCCTCGTCTTCCTCCCGCCGTTCTCTCGCGCCCGCGCCGCCGACCTCGCCGGAGCAGACTGGGGGCTCGCCGGATCGCCGCTGCCGGACCTCCCATGGTCTGAAAATCGCCGCCAGGGGGGTTGTCGACATCGAGGAACACGTCGGTGGTGACAGGTCGGTCTGGGGGTGACCGGAAGTAGCTCGGCGACGTGCCGCGGCCTCGGTTGAGGTTCGACACCGTCGACCGTGGTTTCTAAACCCGCCAACACCTCGAACAAACGGCCCTACAGCATCAGTGTACCTCTAGGAAGCTCGACAAGGTGTCAAAAGGGTTCAGGGATGGCGGCAAGTCGGTCGGCACCGTGTGACCGATCGTGCCCGCCATGACCGCCCTCGATCGAGCTTGAAATTTGTCACTCCTAGACAGTTTCACGCTACGGATGCAGAAAAGAACTTGATCGCCGGCTAGTTCAGCGTCTATGTGCAGGATTTGATGACCTCCGAAAGATCATAGAGCGAGAATTTAAAGAAACCGTACCGGAAGCTCGGTATACGGTCGCCGGAGCAAAAACTGGAAATTCTCTGCGGATTCTTCACGGTTGGCTTCCAAACTTGGAGGAGAGCAGCACGGTGGTCGCGCGCTCCTGTTGCCTCTCTCGCTGGACCGTGAAAACGCCTGTGGAACGCTGCCCACGGGCGCCTGACTCTCGGCTGAGGCTTGGTCGCCGCCGTGGCGATCGTCTTTGGGCAAAGGAGGTCGGAGCTCGAGGTTTCTGGCGTTGGAGAGGTGGAGTGTGAGCTCAGGTGGCTGTCTAGAAGCTCCGGGACGAAGGAGGGGATGGTTTTGCTGGTTTTCCTGATTGAGCAGAGAGCTGTGGCGAGAAACAATGCCGCTGCTCGGGTTTGCCCGCGAGAAGATAACGCCGGCCGACTCCTGCTCGGCTGAGGCGGTGCCGGTCACGTGGGGGCGCGAGCCAGCCGCCCTGGGCGCCAGCGCGCGGAGAGGGAAGCAGCTGGTGGCGCCGGTAGCTGCTCGGTGGCACAGCCGACAGCTGCTCGGTGAAATTTCCCACCGGGACTCTGACTTTGGGTGCAAGTTTCTCCTTCTCCCCTCTATGACATGTGGGTCCCACCGGGGTTTTAAGCTCTGAAATTTACTCCTAACCACTGTTGTAAACAGTGAGCCCCATAATACCCCTGGTGATTCAAATTATTCACCCCTGAGCCATTTGAATTGAATAGAATTCAAATTAGGTTCGGCTTGGGTGAATTTCAGCACAAGTTTAGTTTTTAATTCAAATAAATTTTGAATTCGTCCCACTTAGCTCATGTCAAGATCAACTCCAAATGGAGTGAAAATTGGTGTGTGAGCTCACAAAAATGTGCTGAATAAGAATATGAAGCTAACTTTTGAATTTGGGTGATGAAAGTTGCTGCAATTTGAATTTACATTCAAATTGGCCTCTTTTTCAAATAACCCAAAAAGTGCCTCAAAAAGTGTTGGATTTCTATGAAACTTGGACTGAACCTTCCCAACACTTTTTAAGTTCTAGGGGTGAGCTCAACCTCTCATGTTCCTATGTCCAAATCCCACTTTGTGAAAAGGAAGACTTTCCCCTATAATCACTCTTTTGATGAAGGTTACTTGCTCTTCACAATATTTCCTAAGATATCCCCAACGAAAACTGTGGTGTGGTGAGGTGAAGAAAAATTTTTGCATGTCCCTTTTCTTGGGCTTTTACATCCCTCCCCCCTTAAAAGAATCTCGTCCCGAGATTACAAAAGAAGAGATAGTGATGTAGTAGGGACTTACCCGTGTTGAGAAGCCATGAACTCCGTGTAATTTGAGTGAAGGAACTCCTTGCTCTCCCACGTCGCTTCATCAGCGGTGTGGTTGCTCTAGAGGATTTTGTAGAACCACAACGTTCTGCTATGCGTGGTTCGGGCTTTATCATCAAGAATTTCCACCGGATACTCATCATATGTTAAATCCGGTTTCAACTCGCCAATGTCTTTGATAGGAACAGCAGCTGTATGCTTCAAACATTTTCGCAGTTGCGAAACATGGAAGATATCATGGACACCAGCAAGGGATGCCGGTAGCTCCAATCGATATGCTGCTGGTCCACACTTCTCGGTGATAGCATAGGGTCCAATGAAACGGGGAGCGAGCTTCCCCTTCACACCGAACCGGTGCACGCCCTTCATCGGAGACACACGGAGGTACACGTGTTCCCCAATGTCAAAGTGCAACGGCCTACGCCTCTTATCAGCGTAGCTCTTCTGTCGGGATTGAGCGGCCTTCAAATTGGCTTGAATTGTCCAAACGCGCTCTTCGGCGTCGTTCACCACATCAACTCCGAATGTGACCCTTTCACCGGACTCGCACCAATTTAATGGGGTGTGGCATTTATGACCGTAGAGAGCATCATAGGGTGCCATCTTGATACTCGCCTGATAACCGTTGTTGTACGAGAATTCCACCAATGGTAGGTGATCATCCCAGTTCCTACCATGGTGGATGGCACATGCTCTCAACATGTCTTCTAATACTTGGTTTACCCTCTCTGTTTGCCCATCGGTCTGAGGGTGATAAGCGGAGCTCCTAATCAACTTGGTACCCAATGCAGCAGTGTAGCTGCTCCCAAAAGCGAGATACAAATAATGCACCTCGATCTGAGACAATGGTCTCGGGTACCCCGTATAGGCATAGAATCTTCGCTATGTATAGCTCCGCATATTTGCCGGCATTGTAATGTGTATTCACCGGAATGAAGTGAGCCGTCTTGGTTAACCGATCAACGATTACCCATATGGAATCATGCTTGTTGGCTGTTAGGGGTAATCCCACAATGAAATCCATGCTCACATCTTCCCATTTCCATACTGGGATCTTCAGGGGTTGTAGCAGCCCTGATTTCTTCATGTGATCAGCCTTCACTCGTCGGCACGTATCACACTCGGATACGTACTTCGCTACCTCCCGCTTCATCCGTGTCCACCAAAATTTCTGTTTCAAATCTTGGTACATCTTGTTGCTGCCCAGATGAATGGAGTATTTAGACAAGTGAGCTTCATCGAGTATCTTTTTCCTCAACTCCATATCTCGGGGCACGACTATGCGGTCATTAAACCATAGCGTCCCCTCATCATCCTTCCGGAAACACTTGATCTCTCCATTGTCTATCCGTCTCCGGAGATGTGCCATGCCTTTATCCGTCTTCTGAGCTGCAATGATGTCCTCCCTAATAGTAGGGATGAGGGCAAGGTTGTACAGCGATCCATAAGGAACCACGTATAAACTTGGCTCTTCCTCCTCCACCGGTGTAATGGTGAGGTGATGGACATGTGATTTCTGACTCAACGCGTCGGCAACCACATTCGCCTTGCTGGGGTGGTAGTGAATCTCAATCTCATAGTCCTGGATTAATTCTAACCACCTCCGTTGCCTCATGTTCAGCTCCTTCTGGGTGAAAATGTATTTCAAGCTCTTGTGGTCGGTGTAGAGATGCTCCAAGTTCCCCAGGAGATAGTGCCTCCACATTTTTAGCGCCAACACCACGGCAGCAAGCTCAAGGTCATGAGTAGGATAATGCTGCTCATGGTTCCGAAGTTGGCGTGATCCATAAGCGACCACACGTCCTTCCTGCATCAACACGCAGCCAAGCCCAATACCGGACGCGTCACAATACACGTCGAAGGGCTTTGTTGTATCCGGCTGAGCTAACACCGGGGCTGTTGTGAGATGCTTCACCAATGTTTGGAACGCTCCTTCACACGCCGTGTTCCAAACATATTTCGTCCCTTTCTTCAGTAATTTTGTCATCGGCTTAGCAAGCTTGGAGAAACTTGGAATGAATCTCCGATAGTATCCTGCTAACCCGAGGAAGCTTCTGACTTCATGGGCTGAAGTGGGAGCTTTCCATTTCAGCACTTGCTCTATCTTGCTTGGGTCAACTGCAATGCCTTCCGCTGAGATGATATGTCCCAAGAATGGCACTTGGCTGATCCGAAACTCGCATTTGCTGAACTTGCCGTAAAGCTTGTGTTCTCGCAATCGTTGAAGAACGATCCGCAAGTGTTCGGCATGTTCGGCCTCTGTCTTGGAGTAAACCAAGATATCGTCAATGAACACTACCACGAACTTGTCCAGCTCCGGAATGAACACCGAGTTCATGAGATACATGAAATAGGCTGGAGCATTTGTGAGACCAAAGGACATGACGAGATATTCATATAATCCATATCTCGTTGAGAAGGCCGTCTTCGGGATATCCTCCGCCCGGATCTTGATCTGGTGATATCCAGAGCGAAGGTCCATCTTTGAGAATACACTTGCCCCCACAAGTTGATCAAACAAGATGTCAATACGGGGCAGCGGGTACTTATTCTTGATGGTGACGGCGTTGAGCGGCCGGTAGTCCACACACAGCCTCAGGGTTTCATCCTTCTTCTTTACAAACAGCGCCGAGCATCCCCAAGGCGAGGAACTCGGCCTAATGAAACCCTTGCTCAACAGATCATTGAGCTGTTCTTTCAGTTCAGCCAGCTCATTTGGAGCCATCTTGTATGGTCTCCTTGATGTGGGCGTAGTCCCGGGTGCAAGTTCAATCTTGAACTCGACATCCCGCTCAGGTGGCATGCCCGGAAGATCATCCGGGAACACATCAGGATACTCCCGGACTACGGGGATGTCTTCTAACTTGAGAGCTTCAGCGTTATTAGTTGCTAAAACTTCCCGGACTGGCGTGTCTAACACCATGGAATGTGGACGGTGGAATGGAGAATTTAAGTGAACCGTCCGTGTCCGAGTCTCTAGGACAGCGCCATGGTATTGTAGCCATGACATCCCTAAGATTGCATCAATCTTTTGTCCCATAAGAATTATCAAGGTGGTGGGATATAGTTTCCCACCTAAGCACAGAGGTGCCTTTGGAATCATCATATTAGCTGAAATCTTCCCTCCCGGTGAGCAGATCATATAAGTGCAGTCGGTTGGGAAGACTTGCAATTGATGTTTAGCCACATAGGATGCACTTATAAAGCTGTGGGTTGCACCAAAATCAAATAATATGACGATGGCTTGATTGTTGAGAGTAAACGTACCCGCCAGCACGTTGTCTCCCTCTGGGGCGTCCTCATTGTCGAGGTTGCGGACGCCTCCAGTCCGCTGACCAACCTTCTTCATCGGAGGTCGGCCTCGAGCACCGCCCTGGAACTGGGCTTGCCCGCTGCTCTGCTGCCCCTGGGGACAGTCCTTCGCGAAATGGCCCGCCTGGCCACACGTGAAGCAGGTGAAACGGGGCGGTCCCCCGCTGATCGGTGGACGGAATCACGTGGCGCGTTGTGGCGGTGGAAACGCCCGGGGTACCGTCTGCTGCTGCTGTTGCTGTGGCTGTCCTGGTGGTGGCATTGGCGGACGGAACGAGGGTTACTGGAACGGACGTCCCCTGAACCGTTGAGGTCGCGCCGGTGGATGCCACTGCTGCCCGGATGGTGTCCGATACACCATACGGTACTTCTGGGACGCGCCACCACTGCTGCTAGGTGGAGTGCTGCGCTTCCTCTGCTCAGCTGCCAACTCCCGCTGAGCGTCCTCTTGCATGATCGCGGCATTGACTAAGTCGTTGAATGTGCCGTGATTCCACTGAACGAGATGGGTCTTCATTTCGGGGTGTAACCCCCGATAGAAGTGTTCCCGCTTTTTCTCCTCGGTTGAGATGTAGTCTGACGCATATTGCGCCAGATGATTGAAGGCACGGGAGTAGTCATGGGCACTCCTCCCGCCCTGCTTCAGCTCCAAGAATTCTTGGAACTTCCTCTTCATGATTCCCGGAGGAATGTGGTAGGCGCGGAACGCCTCCCGGAACTCTTGCCATTCCACGGCATGGCCAGCCGGATGTGAGGCGACTTAATTCGCCCACCACGCACCAGCGGCACCGTGGAGCTGCTGTGCTGCGAACAGGGTCTTCTGCCGCTCCGTACATTGGAGCAGCCCGAACTTGGACTCGATGGTCCGCAGCCAGTTGTCCGCCTCCAGTGGTTCCTCAGCTTCGGTGAACACTGGAGGGTGCGTACACATGAAATCCGAGTACGACACATCACGGGGCTCCCGAGGCCCTCTATCTTGACGTCCCCCCGCCTGGGACGTATTCTGCACGATCGTGCGGAGCAGGTCGGTCTGCTCCTCACGACCTCCCACCAGTGCCGCTATCACATCCGCTAGAGTAAGCGGGGGCGGCGGTGGTGGCAGCTGCTGCGGGGTGCTGTCGTAGGCCGGTGGCTGGGAGTCATCACCTCCCTGTTGGCTAGAGCCACCAACCTCGTGCGTGGTCCTAGTGCGAACCATCTGCAACCATACGACAATAAGCATCAGTCCCGCAACATGGTTGCATGCAGACCAATAAAAATGGGCATAAAAACATTATGACAACAAAAACATGCGATATATCTCGTAAGTAGATAATGTAATAACTTTGCACAAGCTACACCATTACCAGACCAAACACAAGCTAGTTTAATCCAACTTCATGAACCTCCACTTTGGAAGCTCACCATAACTAGGTTTGGTCACTACGAGATATTACTATCGCTTTGTCATCACGTAAACCACCCTTTGGGTACAACACCCTCTCCAATGAGTTCAAACTGTCATTCTTCTGTCAGAATGACCAGTTTCTACCTATTCCAAGTTTTGATCTGGTTCTGGGCATTTCCATGACTCAAGCTGAACACTAAAGTTAAAGTTAACTTCAGTATTTTTCTAAAGAGTACTCATTTGCCCCCAGATCAGCTTTGGTTAAAAAGCGATGCCAATTCAAAGTCAGCAGAATTTCTGGAAGAATTTTAACAGCAGTTCCCTTGGAAGTGGCTGTTTTCAACCCTGATTTCCATTAAATTCTGTGCTGAACTTTCAGAATCTTTGAATTGCAAAGATGTCACACATCTTCTACTCTTTCTAAGGAGGTATTATATGACAATTTTAGATTTTTCTACTGGGATTTATGTTTGAAAAACAGAACAGTTCAGAGAATGTTTTACTCTGTCCTGGTTCTGGACAGTTTACATTCCTCTGGGATTTAAGCCATCTTAAAGTGAGTTTCAGCTCTGGAAGTCTACAACAAAGTTGTAGAGTACTTAAATACCTTTCCAGAACTATATAGCCCACCTCCCTCGGCTAAAAGACCTGTGAGCGGTGCTCTGTTGAAATTCAGCAACCTTGCTGCCCAAAACAGAGCACTCTGCTTTTCATCCCTTTGGCTATCCTGCTCCACTATCTCATTCTTATACCCAACCAGGTCCTAAATGTTGAACCTATAGATTTTAACTCTTTATTCTCATTATTTTGCATGCATATGCCTATGATATCTCGGTACCACGTTCCTCACAAAAGAAAATCCTAACAGGATTATACCGGCATATACGTCTCAAGTGTGGCACTAAACGATCTCTCGCACACGTTTACTACACGAATACAACGTGGTTAGTACCTGCAGAAAACCACACACTGGTGATGCACTCAAAGGTTGTTCATTTCAGGCAGTTCCATATTTAAAAGTAAATACAAACGCCCGTATCATTGTCATACGGCCGTCCTTGAGCTAGGTCACGTCTCAAGGTACGTGATCGTGTTTCAACACCACACGACGGGGAACCCGAATAGGTCATGAACGGGTCGTCACGGTTGGGAATGTTATCAACCCAACAGATACCACCTACTGCCCTGCAGGGCACGCCGATGGCAAGCGCTGCGTATGTCCTCCTGGGCTATTTCCAGACGAACACACTCTCGCGTTACTGACCACGCGATGGGGTCTCCACTTACTTGCCTAATGCACGCTAGGGATCAGCGTTTCATATGAACTCAGGGACATGACGAGTCCAAGAGTTTCATATTGACATCTCACACCAAGCTGTGAGATCAATCCCTGAACCACGTTCCTCGTCAGGGGAGCTAACCGAAATTGAACCGCTTTCGGTGGCGTTCCTTACCATACTTACCAGAACGTAGGTGCGTCCTTGCATAATTAAAATTCAGAATTATAACACATAAGTTAGTCTTTGCCACTTTAAGTAACTATGCTAGTATAGTCCTTACTTGGGCAGCTACCGAATCCTCACCGTATACCTAAGTTTTCCCCATAATGCAGTCCTTAAGTACTGTGCTATCCCCATTGCAGCTCTGATACCAGGCTGTGGCGGACCGGAATCCGCTCATCCAGGATCGCAGAGGGTGGTGCCGCGCGATGCGACACCCGACAGCACACGTCATAAGAACACATTATATTACATGGGAAAAACAAACTGAATGTACAAAGTAGTACACTTCTCAGTTACAAACTAGGGTCTTTATTACACAGCGGAAGTTTCTTTTATACAACTCACGCCCGCCTATCTAGCAAAAGTGGTTGCACAGCCCTAGGGCAACCCACACTAGCTGCACTCCTCAGCTCAGCGCGGCGTGTACGGCTCCCACCCAGCCGTGGTCCCCGACGGAGGGTAACCCTCGCCGGTGGACTCGTACTCCGAGTCCGTGGGTGGCTCCTGACCTGAAAAACACTTGAGCAGCAACCGTGAGCACGAAGGCTCAGCAAGGCTTAACCGACTCACCTAAGCATGAAACTCTACATGGGGTGTACCATGACATAGGATAGCAATGTTGCAGCAAAAGGACACGCCTACAAGTTCATCCTTAGTTCACCTTTTAGCAACAAGTTAGCGGTTCAGGAAATCTGAAATTTAGTAAGCAATATTTGGTGGCACACATGTAGCAACACACTTATCTCATAACAGCAATATTGAATTATAACATTTCATTCATTATTCTACGTTACGACGCAGTGAACAAGCGGTACTCGTCACCGCGAGGGATGGCAAATCGACTCGATATACACCTGCAGGGAAACCCAAAGAGCACATCACGTACGCCCACCCGTGGAGCTGCACAGCACGCTCACTCGATGTCGTACGGGACAACCTTTCACCCAACAGCCCAAACGTCGAACCGGTCGCACCGAAACGAGCAGGAGGTTCCCCACACGGAGCATCTCTCTATGCCCGTTGACAGATTTCCACCTTGCTGCCCTCAACCTACACCTATAAATCGGTGTGCTATGCCTCGACGCCCGGAGGTTTAGGCTACATCGGTCTATCGGGGCCCATATATATCCGATATGCCTTCGGTACGTTCAATACTTGTTCAGCAGGGCCGCACACGGATCGGTCCTCAATCGACACGGGCAGGGCCGCACACACAAGACTCTCTGTTGCTGCGCCCTAGCCCCTGCCTAGTCTCATTTTCATTACTAAAGTGATCTCACATCACTCAACCGAACCCGTGTGTCCCAAGCCTATCTCGCGAGTAGATTCCAACTACTCGACTTGTACCGAAGCCCTATGAATCTTTAAGCATAGCCTTTCTACTCGAGATCCTAAACACTACCCTCACACTTCTAGGAACCTTTGTTTATGCAAGTGGGGTTTCATTCATCCTATACCTAATGCACATACATACTTCATATGACACATGTAAACAAAATAAACTTATAAAAAGGTTAATGCAAACCGGGGCTTGCCTTGTTGCTGCTGGTCAGGGGTTAGTTCCTCTTCCGGAAGGAGGAAATCCAGCACTTCCGGGGTCTCTTCTTCAATGGCTACACGTTGAATACAATACTACATGTAAATTTAAATGCAATGTGTGAACTTAAATACATGATTGCTAATAACTCTAGCTAGCCCTCCCCTTCTGAAATTTTTATGGTGGATTGGTAGGGGCCTAACCCGAGTTGTGACCAAGTTTTATTTGAAACAAAGTTCAATTGAACCTTGTACAAATAAAAGCCTCTTTGGTCAATAATTGATCCCCTAAGTAATTCCAGGGTTTTTCATGGCTCCCACCATTACTTTCTAGAAACTAGAATTTAGGACGGTTCTAATGGAATTGGTTTCATGTCATTTGAAGAATCCTACAGAAAGTTATGTCCTAATTAAGATTGGAGAAAATCTGAAAAATGTTTCTGTACATTTTTCTATTTTCTCTGGGCAGTCCCCTTAATCACCCAATTAGGGTAACTAAATGAACTTGGATGAGTCTGAAAATTTTACTGGGATTCAGGGATTTTCCAATGAACCTCTTAGCCAAATTTCAGAATTTTTCTAAATTAGTTCTCTAGATAAAATTCCCAACAGTTTAAATTTAGGGATTTAATTCTAGAAAACTAATCACTTTCATGAGCTGAATTTGGTATTTCTGGAAAGTACTCAGAATCCTGAGTTCAGCAAAATTTGGTTCACTGAATTTGGAGCTCTCTAGCCAAAGTTCTGAGGATTTGAAGTTTGGAAGAATTCTGAAAATCGGGGGAAAAGTTTAAACTCTCGGGGCCCGCGGGGACACGTGTCGAGCGCGGAGGTGTCCGGCACACCGGGGATACCATACGTGTCGAGCGCGGAGGTGTCCGGCACACCGGAGCTCACAGGGTATTCACGCGCCAGCACAGCCGATCCCTGGCCTCACCCGATCCCGATTTAAATTCTTCAGCCGCTGACACGTGGGCCAGACGGCCTCGTCTTCCTCCCGCCGTTCTCTCGCGCCCGCGCCGCCGACCTCGCCGGAGCAGACTCGGGGCTCGCCGGCTCGCTGCTGCCGGACCTCCCATGGTCTGAAAATCGCCGCCAGGGGGGTTGTCGACGTCGAGGAACACGTCGGTGGTGACAGGTCGGTCTGGGGGTGACCGGAAGTAGCTCGGCGACGTGCCGCGGCCTCGGTTGAGGTTCGACACCGTCGACCGTGGTTTCTAAACCCGCCAACACCTCGAACAAATGGCCCTACAGCATCAGTGTACCTCTAGGAAGCTCGACAAGGTGTCAAAAGGGTTCAGGGATGGCGGCAAGTCGGTCGGCACCGTGTGACCGATCGTGCCCGCCATGACCGCCCTCGATCGAGCTTGAAATTCGTCACTCCTAGACAGTTTCACGCTACGGATGCAGAAAAGAACTTGATCGCCGGCTAGTCCAGCGTCTATGTGCAAGATTTGATGACCACCGAAAGATCATAGAGCGAGAATTTAAAGAAACCGTACCGGAAGCTCGATTTACGGTCGCCGGAGCAAAAACTGGAAATTCTCTGCGGATTCTTCACGGTTGGCTTCCAAACTTGGAGGAGAGCAGCACGGTGGTCGCGCGCTCCTGTTGCCTCTCTCGCTAGACCGTGAAAACGCCTGTGGAACGCTGCCCACGGGCGCCGGACTCTCGGCTGAGGCTAGGTCGCCGCGGTGGTGATCGTCTTTGGGCAAAGGAGGTCGGAACACGAGGTTTCTGGCGTTGGAGAGGTGGAGTGCGAGCTCAGGTGGCTGTCTAGCAGCTCCGGGACGAAGGAGGGGATGGTTTTGCTGGTTTTCCCGATTGAGCAGAGAGCTGTGGCGAGAAACAATGCCGCTGCTCGGGTTTGCCCGCGAGAAGATAAAGTCGGCCGACTCCTGCTCGGCTGAGGCGGTGCCAGTCACGTGGGGGCGCGAGCCAGCCGCCCTGGGCGCCAGCGCGCGGAGAGGGAAGCAGCTGGTGGCGCCGGTAGCTGCTCGGTGGCACAGCCGACAGCTGCTCGGTGGAATTTCCCACCGAGACTCTGACTTTGGGTGCAAGTTTCTCCTTCTCCCCTCTATGACATGTGGGTCCCACCTGGGGTTTTAACCTCTGAAATTTACTCCTAACCACTGTTGTAAATAGTGAGCCCCATAATACCCCTGGTGATTCAAATTATTCACCCCTGAGCCATTTGAATTGAATAGAATTCAAATTGGGTTCGGCTTGGGTGAATTTCAGAACAAGTTTAGTTTTTAATTCAAATAAAGTTTGAATTCGTCCCACTTAGCTCATGTCAAGATCAACACCAAATGGAGTGAAAATTGGTATGTGAGCTCACAAAAATGTGCTGAATAAGAATATGAAGCTAACTTTTGAATTTGGGTGATGAAAGTTGCTGCAATTTGAATTTACATTCAAATTGGCCTCTTTTTCAAATAACCCAAAAAGTGCCTCAAAAAGTGTTGGATTTCTATGAAACTTGGACTGAACCTTCCCAAGACTTTTTAAGTTCTAGGGGTGAGCTAAACCTCTCATGTTCCTATGTCCAAATCCCACTTTGTGAAAATGAAGACTTTCCCCTATAATCACTCTTTTGATGAAGGTTACTTGCTCTTCACAATATTTCCTAAGATATCCCAAACGAAAACTGTGGTGTGGTGAGGTGAAGAAAAATTTTTGCAAGTCCCTTTTCTTGGGCTTTTACAGACTTGACACAAAAGATCCGGCTTCCGAACAACACGTTCTGAATCCTGCAATCGCAGCACCACGTCTCCTCAGGTTATCAACCGATATTGCGCGGTTGACCTCGCCAAGAAGGCTAATCCTTGCCTGCAAATCGAAGAACACAAGCAAGAACAAGAAAGAATGCAACTAAATTGCTGAAAGATATGAAGCACTCAAGTTGGGGTCTCTCAAACCAATGAACGGCGAAACTGTTCTTGACAGAATAATCTAAGCAAAACCCAGCTGTTCGTGACAGCGGCTAGGGGGTATAAAGGAGGTGGAGGATGACCAGGGGGGTGCTGGGGTCATGACCTAACCCTAAGACACGTACATAATGGACTTGGACTCGATACAAGGCCCAATGGCCCAACTAGGTGATGCAACACCCTGACAGACTCTAAACTTTATATTGTTTCGAAGTTTCCTGTCGACTCCTACGGAATTTTGACGTGGGACCGGTTCCATTGGAAAGTTTATCCTCTCAGCTTTCCGTGCATATGTAGAACGTCAAAAACGGAGTCCGTATGCCTCCTGTGCATCCATTTTAAGTTGGACTGCTCCTGGGCCCGTGTTGGACTCGAGTTTGAGTTGGGCTCGGTCTCTAACTTCTTGTTGGCGTATTTTCTGGTCCTCCACGCCTCCAAACCCCTCTCCATGTATCTCCATATCCTCTCCATGGTTCCTAATCATAATTAATCCATTAGGTAGGAACATACTCTCAAAATTCACATATAAAGAATTGTTCAGGAACGAGCTCACCTCTAAATTCAATTGTC
This sequence comes from Neostapfia colusana, assembly GCA_030760725.1. NCBI lineage: Eukaryota > Viridiplantae > Streptophyta > Magnoliopsida > Poales > Poaceae > Neostapfia > Neostapfia colusana. The sequence goes on along the minus strand of JASWHV010000007.1, from coordinate 90,925,165 downwards.
GTGCTCGAGCTCTAGTAATCGGTGTTGGTGATATGCCCAAGAGGCAATCATAACAATTCAGATAAGGGCCTGATGGATATTTGATCCATAAGAAATTAGGGTACCAATGGGCCTGTGACCTAAAAGCCCATTAGCGCGCATATAAATACGAGGGGTAGGGTTAGGGGCAGATTACTCCACCACATAACAGCCCCAGCCGCCGAAACCCCTGTCGCGCGCGCGGTGCTAGCACACCGACGCACGGCGTTCCTCCCTGTACGTGTGGACTCCGTGGAGGCGCTGCTGTTACTGCTGCGCTGATCGGCTACGACGCGCATCTACGATCCGCTGCGCTGCGCGTCTAGTGGTAACGATCCATGACCTTCTTACTCGCATGTTTCCTGGGTGATACGGTCAAATTGCTAGAGTAGCGCATCGCCTATTTCCCTACAGTGGTTTCAGAGCTGACTTGCGTAGTTTTTGGTCTGGGTCTTAGATGCGATCTACTACAGACAAGTTCATATGATAAATTTTTATAGTTTGGCTTTTGGGGTTTGGAATTGGTTAGAGTAGATTGCCATCATATGACTAAAGGATTAGTTCGTGCTCCTTCTCTGTTGTGTGCGCAACCTGTCCCTACCGGCTGGAATCACCATCGGGACTAATAGTGTACATAGCTAACAGATTGAGCCAATAGATCACGGTCATGTGTCGCGATCTTCTCGTGGATAACCAGTCACAATGAAAATTGAGTCATTCTGAATGGCTCAGATTCGGGTTGATTTGATCAATTTGATGAGATTTTCATAGTGATTTCATAGATGCGATCTATGTAATTCCGTTTGGTGTTCAGGGCGCTGCCCTGAAACCCGCGGGTTAGCGGGACCGCCGTTGCTGTCTGCTATAGTGACATCATTAAGTTGTTTCGCGATAGACATCGTTCTACGCTTAACTTGTTTTTGCAGCGAATGATGTGAATGGTATGGCCTAAATGTGATAATCTGTGTGTAAAATTCGTGCAGCCTACGTGTTGCAAATTTAACACAACCGGGTTGAGGTTGTCACATATTTGTATAACGACCTGCGTGTCGCCCTGTGATGCCTGATCTCTCATGTAATTTATTTGATAGCTATTAGATGTATTAGCTTCTTTTATATTCATTGAGAAACCTCAAGCATGATGGCGATGGTGATCACCATAAGAAGGGAGACATGGCGGTGTAGATCATGATGGAACCATGGTGATAGAGACCACTATGATCCTAAAGGCCATACTATTCACATATATGATATGATCGTATGTCTGTGATGTTTTACTATTCTTTTCATGCTTTTCATATGGTGGATGTTTTGTCATGATAGAATAGCTTCCCTCGGAAAAGTTGAGTATTTGATGCCATTTACCTATAGCTGCACCTATGTTGTTTTGATCGTTGTATGGTAGGTTTACCAAAGCAAAATACCGTCATCTATCATAATGAATAGGGTGAATGTTGGACATTCACATGCATAGTATTGGTTTACTCAACAAAGCTATCAAAACGGTTTTGGGCTTTATGGCATAGTGTTGGGAGCCGGGGCATTGGATGTCACCCAACAAACAAGAATCATATAGAGATGATTAACAATGGTTGTTTACCTATGTCACTAATTTTCTAGCAGTGAAGCCAAAGCTCACTAGAAATTAGTAAATATGGATCTTGGACCACTATATGTCGTTAGAGGGAGGACGATACTCCTATAGTGGTGGTGTCTTTTATTAAACTGTTAATAAAAGATTGGTACATAACATAGTGCTAAAACCTTGCATATTTATTTTCTATTGTAGATCATGTCTGCTAGTAACAATTTCGGTTTCAATTTGCGATCTGTGCTTGAGAAAGAAAAGCTCAATGGAGCTAACTTTATTGATTGGTACCACAACCTGAGAATTGTTCTCAGGCAAGAGAAAATTGAGTATGTTATTGAGCAACTATACCCCAATGACCTCCCCGATGATGCAAATGCCGCAACTCGCAGGACTTATGAGAAGCACTGTGATGATGCGCTTAATGCAAGCTGCCTCATACTTGCCACAATGTCCCCTGATCTACAGAAATAATATGAGCATGCAGATGCTTATTCTATGATTCAGGGATTACTGGGAATGTTTGAGAACCAAGCAAGGGCTGAGAGGTACAACATCTCAAAGTCCTTATTCTCATGCAAGCTGGCAGAAGGTAGCCCGGTCAGTCCCCATGTAATCAAGATGATTGGTTACATTGAGACTTTGGACAAACTTGGTTCTGAACTGAAGGATGACCTGGATATTGACGTTATTCTCCAGTCACTCCCACCGAGCTATGAGCCATTTATATTGAATTATCAAATGAATGACATGGAGAAAACGTTGGCTGAATTGCATGGGATCCTTAAAACAGTCGAGGAAAGCATTAAGAAAAACACCACTCATGTGATGATGGTTCAAAAGGAGAATAAAAAGAGGAAGCTTGTGATGCATCCTAAAGGCAACGGAAAGGTTCCCAACGAGCCTTCAAGCTCAAAGCCAAAGGGTAAATCAGGCCCTTCTCCTAATGATGAATGTTTCCACTGTCATGCTAAGGGGCATTGGTCTAGGAACTGCAAGAAGTACTTGGAGGATAAGAAGAAGAAAGGGAGTGAGACTTCCACTTCAGGTATAAATGTTCTAGAAATCAATATTGCTACATCTTCTAGTGAATCATGGGTATTTGATACTGGATCAATGATTCACACTTGCAAATCGTTGCATGGTCTAAGTGAGACTAGAAGATTTGCAAAAGGCGAGTTGGATGTTCAGGTCGGCAATGGAGCAAAGGTTGCTGTCATAGCTGTCGGAACTTATCACTTGTCATTACCCTTAGGATTTGTTTTGGAATTAAATAATTGTTATTGCATTCCTTCTTTGAGCAAGAACATTATATCTTCTTCATGTTTGGAAGAAGTTAATGGTTATGAGATTATAATACAGAACAAATGTTGTTCTATTTATTATAATAATATTTTCTATGCTCAACGTCCATTAGTGAATGGATTATATGTTCTTGATCTCGAGGATAAAACAGTCTATAACATTAATACAAAAAGGGCTCGACGAAATGATCTAAATCCCACTTTTATTTGGCATTGTCGCTTAGGTCATATAAATGAGAAACGCATTAAGAAACTCCATAAAGATGGTTTGTTAAGTTCATTTGATTTTGAATCACTTGACACATGTGAGTCTTGTTTGCTTGGGAAGATGACCAAAGCACCCTTCACTGGTCAAAGTGAGAGGGCAAGTGACTTGTTGGGACTTATATATACTGATGTATGTGGACCAATGAGTTCTGTAGCTAGAGGTGGTTTTCAGTATTTCATTACTTCTACCGATGACTTTAGTAGATATGGATATGTCTATCTAATGAGGCACAAGTCTAAATATTTTGAAAAGTTCAAAGAATTTCAGAATGAAGTACAAAATCAGTTGGGCAAGACAATTAAACTTCTACGATCTGATCGTGGGGGTGAGTATTTGAGCCATGAATTTTATGATCATTTAAAACAATGTGGAATTGTTCCACAGTTGACTCCACCTGGAATGCCTCAATGGAGTGGGGTGTCCGAGCGGAGGAACCGAACCTTGTTACACATGGTTAGGTCGATGATGAGCCAGACTGATCTTCCACTATTCTTTTGGGGTTATGCTCTTGAAACTGCTGCGTTTACACTAAAAAGAGTCCCAACTAAGTCTGTTGAGAAGACACCATATGAGATGTGGACCGGGAGACGTCCTGGATTGCCTTTACTCAAAGCTTGGGGATGTGATGCTTATGTCAAACGTCATGACGTCAGACAAACTTACTCCCAAATCAGACAAATGCTTCTTTGTGGGATATCCTAGGGAAACCAAAGGATATTATTTTTATAATAAAACGGAGGGTAAAGTGTTTACTGCTCGCAATGGTGTCTTCTTGGAGAAAGATTTTCTCTTAAAAGGAGTTAGTGGGAGCAAGGTGCATCTTGAAGAAATTCAAGAGATACCTGAAAATGTTTCGGCACCCTCTAATCCGATACAGGATGTACAAGATGTTGTACAACCACTTGATGAAACACCAGCCCCACGAAGGTCTACAAGGATACGTCGTGCAACTGAAAAGTTGACACTCCTAACCACGGAACCATAGGACATGATATTGTTGGACAATAATGAGTCTGTGACCAACACTGAAGCAATAATGGGACCCGACTCTGAGAAATGGCTTGGAGCCATGGAATCCGAAATAGAATCCACGCATGAGAATCAAGTTTGGAACTTGGTTGATCCAATCGATGGTGTGAGACCGATCGATTGCAAATGGATTTTCAAGAAAAAGACTGATATGGATGGAAAAGTTCACATCTATAAAGCACGATTGATGGCGAAAGGTTTCAAACAAATTCAAGGTGTTGATTATGATGAAACATTTTCGCCCGTCGCTATGCTAAAGTGTGTTCGGATTCTCCTAGCAATTGCTGCATATTTTGATTATGAAATATGGCAGATGGATGTCAAAACAACCTTTCTTAATGGGAGTCTGACTGAGGATATGTACATGACACAACCTGAGGGTTTTATCGATCCTAAAAATGCTAGAAAAATATGCAAACTTCAAAAGTCCATCTATGGATTGAAGCAAGCATCTCGGAGTTGGAATCTACGTTTTGATGAAGTGGTCGAAGGGTTTGGTTTCATCAAGAATGTAGAAGAACCTTGTATTTACAAGAAGGTTAGTGGGAGCACAATTATATTTCTGGTCCTATATATAGATGACATATTGTTGATCGGAAATGACATTCCAGTACTAGATGCTATTGAATCCTCATTAAGGAAAAGTTTCTCAATGAAGGATTTAGGAGAGGCAGCGTACATTTTGGTCATAAAGATCTATAGAGATAGATCTAAAAGGTTAATTGGATTAAGCCAAGACACATATAATGACAAGATATTGAATCGATTCAATATGCAAGATTCTAAGAAAGGTTTCTTGCCAATGTCACATGGCATCACTCTAAGCAAAAGTCAGTGTCCTTCGACGCCTGATGAGCAAAAGAGGATGAGAGTGATTCCTTATGCTTCGGCTATTGGATCTATCATGTATGCCATGTTGGGTACACGCCCAGATGTATCCTATGCTCTAAGTGTTACGAGCAGGTATCAATCAGATTATGGTGAGGCTCATTGGACAGTTGTCAAAACATTCTTAAGTACTTGAGAAGAACTAAGGATGTGTTCCTAGTGTTTAGAGGTGAAGAAGAGCTCGTTGTAAGAGGTTACACCGATGCTAGCTTCCAAACAGACAAGGATGACTCTAGATCGCAATCTGGTTTTGTATTCTACCTCAATGGAGGGGCAGTGAGCTGGAAAAGTTCAAAGCAAGACACAGTAGAAGATTCAATGACGGAGGCGGAGTATATTGCAGCTTCTGAAACTGCAAAGGAAGTTGTTTGGATCAGAAAATTTGTTTCTGAGTTGGGTGTTGTTCCTAGTGCGTCCGGACATGTGGATCTCTATTGCGATAATAATGGAGCCATTGCACAGGCAAAGGAGCCTAGATCACACAAAAGATCCAAACATATACTATGACACTATCATCTGATTCGAGAGATTATCGACCGAGGTGATGTGAATATATGCAAGGTGCATACGGATTTGAATATGGCAGATCCGTTGACAAAGCCTCTTCCACAATCAAAGCATGAGACGTACACGAGATCTATGGGTATTAGATACTTACATCAGTGATCCTAGTGTGTAGTGGGAGACTTGTGTCATAGCTATGTTTATGTACTATTTGAGTAACTATTATTCACATTGATCAACAAGTATGTGACTTGTTCGTGAGACTCTTTGTTAATTATAATGTTACTCAAAATGATCCCTAGTCTACATCGTTATATGAGATAATGATAGTACGCGGACTAGCACATGTATTAAATGATGATCACGTTTCACGGATCATAGATATGGAGATATCAAATTAATAATGTGAACACATGTTAGTGAACATGGTGTTGGATAGACCCATTCCGAGACACTGTTGGGATTGTTATTTACATATGTGCCATTAGTTGGTCTTGAGTGATACACCTGCTAGATTCTTAGACCTGAGATCGCCATTGTTTCTCACTATGTGTAGTTGTGCACTTTGAAACTATCAAACGCTACTCCGTAACTGGGCGGTCATGAAAATAGTCTTCAGGTACATGATGAGATGTGTGCAGATCAAGATGGGATTTGCTCCTCCTAAATAACAGGAGAGATATCTCTGGGCCCCTCGAGATAGTTGGATTGAAAGTGCATGGCCATGCCAAAGTGATTAAAGAGTTAATTATTATGACTAAAAGTTAGTCATAGATTGAATCCACTATTTGATCGAGTGAATGGTCGAGCTATCACAAGGATGGCACGTATCTCGCCTTGAGCTTGACTGGTATCATGTGGCAAAGGAATTAGCATGTGAATGTATCTAGGTTCAGCCGATATGATCTTTATGTACATTCGGGAGTCAGTATGTCCTGTTAGGTACCTCTACTGACTTGTGTTTGAAAACGGTCTTCATTCATAACCGACTGTACATGAACCTAACGGGTCACACACTTAAGGGGATTAAATATTGAAAAACTTGGCTATATGATTGTCTCTAGTGCAAGTGGGAGATTGTTAGTGATATGCCCAAGAGGCAATCATAACAATTCGGATAAAGGCCTGATGGATATTTGATCCATAAGAAATTAGGGTACTAATGGGCCTGTGACCTAAAAGCCCATTAGCGCGCCTATAAATATGAGGGGTAGGGTTAGGGGCAGATTACTCCACCACATAACAGCCCCAGCCGCCGCCCCTCACAGGCCAGCCGCCGAAACCCCCGTCGCGCAAGCGGTGCTAGCACACCGACGCACGGCGTTCCTCCCTGTACGTGTGGACTCCGTGGAGGCGCTGCTGTTACTGCTGCGCTGATCGGCTACGACGCGCATCTACGATCCGTTGCGCTGCGCGTCTAGTGGTAACGATCCATGACCTTCTTACTCGCATGTTTCCTGGGTGATACGGTCGAATTGCTAGAGTAGTGCATCGCCTATTTCCCTACAATCGGACCTTGCATGTCTACCATGTGAGTGTTGTGTATATCTGCAGGAGTGATGTCCACATCATCCTCCCCCTCTTGCATTGGAGTCATCCTCGACTAAAGCTCATCTTCTTCTCCCAAATATGGCCTCAAATCTGAAATGTTAAAGGTGGGACTAACCCCAAACTCGGGAGGCAACTCAAGTTTATATGCATTATCATTAATCTTCTCAAGTATTTTAAAAGGACCATCAGCTCTAGGCATCAATTTAGACTTTCTCAGTTCTTGAAATCTATCCTTTCCGAAGTGTAACCAAACTAAATCACCCGGTTCAAGTCTAACTTCCTGCCTACCTTTACTACCAGCAATTCTATATTTTTCATTCATTTTTTCAATATTGTGTTTAGTGGTCTCATGAATTTTCAAAACAAAATCAGCACGTTCCTTTGCATCATTATGAGTTCTCTCACTAGTAGGTAAAGGCAAGATATCAATAGGAGCACGAGGATTGAATCCATACACTGCCCGAAAAGGACTTACCTTGGTGGTGAAATGTGTTGCCCGATTATATGCAAACTCCACATGTGGCAAACATTCTTCCCACATATTTAAATTTTTCTTCAAAACAGCTCTCAACATGGTTCCAATGTGCGGTTCACTACTTCTGTTTGCCCATCAGTTTGTGGGTGACATGTTGTAGAGAACAACAGTTTTGTACCCAACTTGTTCCATAGGGTCCGCCAAAAGTGACTCAAAAATTTAGCATCACGATCTAAAACAATAGTAGAAGGCATACCATGCAAGCGAACAATCTATTTGAAAAAAAGGTTGGCAATATGTACAACATCATCACTTTTCCGAAACAGTATAAAATGTGCCATCTTAGAAAAACGATCCACCACAACAAAAATGCTGTCCCTCCCCCTCTTAGTCCTAGGCAATCCCAAAACAAACTCCATAGAGATATCCGTCCAAGGAATGGGAGGAGTGGGAAGAGGCATGTATAAACCATGTGGATTCAAACGGGACTTAGCTTTCTGACATGTGGTGTAGCGAACCACAAACTGCTCTACATCTCTCCTCATCTTTGGCCAAAAGAAATGTGTGGCCAGAACATCCTCCGTCTTCTTTGCGCCAAAATGGCCAATCAAACCTCCACCATGTGCCTCCTGTAATAACAAAAGACGAATGGAACCAACTGGAATGCATAGGCGGTTAGCTCTAAACAAGAATCCATCATCCAGTACAAATTTGTTCCAGGTATGACCTTTTCTACAATGCAGCAACACATCTTTAAAATCAGCATCAAGAGCATATTGTTCTTTAATTGATTCAAGTCCAAAAATTCAACAATCAAGTTGGGACAGCATATTATATCGTCTAGACAATGCATCAGCGATCAAATTATCCTTCCCTTTCTTATGTTTAATGACATAAGGAAAAGACTCAATAAATTCAATCCATTTTGCATGTCTACGATTCAGATTATTTTGAGAACGAATATGCTTTAGCTATTCATGATCAGAATGAATAACAAATTCTTTAGGCCATAAATAATGACGCCATGTCTCTAAGCATCATACCAGAGCATAAAATTATTTATCATATGTGGAGTAATTCAGGACAGGACCATTAAGTTTTTCACTAAAGTATGCAACCGGTTTACCACCTTGCAGTAAGACACCTCCAATGCCAACTCCACTAGCATCACATTCAAGTTCAAAAGTATTACTAAAATCAGGAAGTTGCAGCAATGGTGCGTGTGTAAGGTTGTCCTTCAAGGTGTCAAAGGACTCCTCTTGTGCTTTCCCCCAATGGAACACCACACCTTTCTTAGTCAACTCATGCAATGGGGCAGCAATAGTGCTAAAATACTTGACGAAACATCAGTAGAATCCTGCAAGACTAAGAAAACTCCTTACCTGTGTGATGGCTTGAGGTATTGGCCAGCTCTTGATCGCTTGAATTTTCATCTCATCCACCTCAATTCCCTGTGGAGTCACAACATAGCCAAGAAAGGAAACTCGATTCGTACAAAAGATGCACTTCTCAAGGTTACCAAATAAACGTGCATCTCTCAAAGCATTAAAAACAGCACGTAAATGATCCATATGTTCATCCAATGACTTGGTATAAATCAAGATATCATCAAAGTAAACCACCACAAATTTTCCAATAAAAGCTCTCAAAACCTCATTCATCAAACGCATGAATGTACTTGGTGCATAGTTAAACCAAAAGGCATTACTAACCACTCATACAACCCAAATTTGCTTTTGAAAGCTGTTTTCCATTCATCTCCCAATTTCATTCTTATTTGGTAGTAACCACTACGCAAGTCAATCTTAGTGAAAATTATAGAACCACATAACTCATCGAGCATGTCATCTAGCCTAGGAATAGGATGACGATACCTTATAGTAATATTGTTAATGGCTCTACAATCAACACACATACGCCAAGTACCATCTTTCTTAGGAACCAAAAGTACAGGAACAACACAAGGACTAAGGCTTTCACGTACATACCCACGGTCCAAAAGGTCTTGGACTTGCCGCTGAATTTCCTTAGTCTCCTCGGGGTTGGTCCTATATGCAGCACGGTTTGGCAAAATTGCACCTGGAATCAAATCAATTTGATGTTCAATCACTCTCAAAGGTGGAAGTCCCGGGGGTATCTCAGCTGGAAAAATATCCTCATACTCTTGCAGCAAGTTAGTAACTGCTGGAGGCAAAGACCTAGCAATATCATCAATGGAAAACAAAACTTATTTGCACACCAATGCACAGCAAATATCATGATAAAAAATTTCAGCAAGGTCTGATTTTGTAGCAAGCATTACACAACCCTTCAATTTAATTCCCTCAGTCTTAGAACAAGGTGTAGATCTCTCATTATTTGGTGGTAACACAGAATTAATGACTTATTGATTTTCTGATTTAGAACTACTAGAAATTTCAGCTCTCTCCTTATCAGCTTGTACAATTTCAGCAGGAGTCAAATGTATCAAAGTAATTTTCTTTCCTTTATGCATAAAAGTATATTTATTACTTCTACCATGGTGCAAAGCATCCTTATCATGTTCCCAAGGTTGACCCAATAAAAGTGAACACGCTTGCATGGGTACCACATCACAATCAACGGAATCAACATATGTACCAATGGAAAACAGAATTCTGCAAGTTTGTTTTACCTTAGCTCTTCCATAATCATTCAACCATTGAATATAGTACGGATGTGGGTGTGGTCGTGTATTCAAGCTAAGCTTCTTGACCAATTCAGAACTCACCAAGTCGTTGCAGCTTCCTCCATAAATGATGACACGTGCTCACCGGTTCTTGATGACAAAGAAAATCTGAAACAAATTATGGCGTTGTAATCTATTAAGTTGTTGTACCTGTGTGTTCAGCACCCGCTGCACAATGATGTTCATGTAGGCTGATGTGTCTTCACTCCGAAAAACATGTCACTCATCATTGTCCATGGCAGCTTCATCATCATTGTTATCCTCGACATCGGAGGTGCTGATGTATCCTCCTTCTTCTGTAGCCACGTATGCCCGCTGACTAGGACAATCTTTTTGCACATGACCAAGACCATGGCAGCGGTGGCACTGAATGCCGGAAGTGCATCCTGTTGAAGCAACGGATGAAGCACTTTTGGCGGGTACCTGCATGGAATTTTTACCCAAATCCGCAGGTCGTGCAGGTGGTGGTTTCGGTGCTGCTGAAACGTTGTTGCTGCCAGAAGGAAGCTTGGCTGCTGGTTTTGGTGAAAGGGCATCAAAACGGAATGACTTGGACGCCCCCGAAGATGTTGTCGTGCGTGGGATGTAGGAGGCACAGCTGCTGCTCTTGTTCTTTTGTTGACGACCCTGTAACTCCTTTTCTGCAAGCATAGCAAGCTGGAACAACTGGTTGACAATATTAAATTCCTTATAATCAACAATATCCTGTATCTCACGTCTCAACCCCCCTTAGAAACGACAAATTCTATCTTCAGTGTCCTCTACTACCCCACATCGTATCATACCCTTTTGAAGCTCCGCATAATAATCTTGGACAGAATTATTTCAATGCTCTAAGCGCTGCAATTTCTTTCGTAAATCACGTTGGTAGGATGGAGGAACAAAACGATTACGCATAGCTTCTTTTAAACGTTCCCATGTATCAGGTTGTAAGCGTGTGGTACCTAGTTCATTTCACCATATTATAGCTAAATCCTTAAACTCACTAGTGGTTTGTCGAACTCTATGTTGTTCAGGAACAAGGTGGGAATTAAATTTCTGCTCAACTGTCATTTCCCAATCAAGATATGCCTCAGCATCATAAGCACCAGAAAATGAATGTATAGAAAATTTAACTTTAGCAAAAGGGTCATCAAGAGGGCGGTTATTGTTACCACGCATGTTGTTTCCCACCATACCATGAGTGTTTTGACGAAGGCGTTGACGTAGATGTACATTCTGCGCAGCACGTGTATCCACCTCTCCATTGACATCACACAACACGTCTTCTTCTTCTTCTTCTTCTTCTTCTTCTTCTTCTTCTTCTTCAAAGTTGTTGTGGCGGGTAGCATCATGGCTGAATGGTAGGTGGGTCTCCATATCATCAATCCTTCCAACTAGCAAGCTTAAGCATTTGTCCAACCTCTCAAGGGTGTGGGGTATTCTCTGTTCAGCAAGATAATATTTTACCCCTTGTGCGATTCCTTTCTTGACAGACTTCATCATTTGTTCTATGTAACCCTTCATCTCACTTTTCAAAACACACTCCGTAGGATCAACGTGATCTGACATTGTTAGCAAGAATAATATGGAAAATAACAAGATTATCCCTATTAACTACTACACAATGATGGTGGAACTCACAAAACAATGGGTCGAGTCTTACCAAGCTCTTACAAGTTTCTTACAACAACAAGGCAAAGGATACCTGGACGACGTGATTCAGCGATTGCAAGGGTCAAAAACTTGTGCTGTTCGAAAGGATGAATGTGGAGTTTGGATGCCCAAATATATGTGAGTAGCACACAATTCAATAACAGATAGTAATGCTGAATAGATGTCCAAACACTTGTCCTAGTTGCTGGCCTACTCGTGTCTTATCCCGAATGTTATGAACAAGACAGCAAGAAGTATGAATGATAAGGACAATAATTGAGCAGGAACAATTGCACCACAAGGAAAAATAACACACCCAAGTTTTGATATTTGTGCTCCTCTTCACAAATTTTCTTTTCTATATTTTTTCTTTGATTTTTTTTATATCTGCCATGAAATCAGGAGCACTAATATACACGTCGCACAAATTTTCAGCTCACTTGAAAAAAGAAAATGTGGACAACAGAAATTTAATATGTTTCATTATGATTATTGTTGAGCCTTTAGATGCCAAATAACCAATCTTCAAAAGTGAATCTAGGCAATGTAATTTAACCCAATGCCAAGGTTATGGATGTTTTAAGACAGCACCACAAGATTATGTTTTTGGTGGAGCTGAATTGGAAACGGTGGTGAGAAAAAAATTGGATATGATGGTGACAACATGTGGGATGGTGTGCATATATCAAGGAGGATAAACTCACGTAATATGTGATGAAAACTGAAGAACAAGGATAACCCTAGCACAATGAATAGTTATGGTGATCGATTTGATAACGATTGTGGCAGCTAGGGTTTCGATGGAATGCAGCGGATGGAATAACAAAGTAGGAACAAAACACGATTAAACCAGCAACAAAACACGAACTAGGACACAAATTCAACACTACGGACTCCAAAACAGAATTGTGCAAAAGGCTAAACCTGGTCTGGGATGGGGAAACCTATGACTATAATTTTTTTGGCTTTTTCGTGGACGATAGGACGAGTTCAAATTAAACAAAACTAGGGGAAGGCGAACATGACGGTGCACCTAAAGCTCTGATACCACTTGAAGTGTACAGGGGTCCCGATCTTCTGAAAGGTTCTGATAACTCTCGATTTGGTGGAGACTTGACACAAATTGATCCGGCTTCCAAAGAACATGTTCTGAACCCTACAATCGCAGCACCACGTCTCCTCAGGTTATCAACCGATATTACGCGGTTGACCTCGCCAAGAAGGCTAATCCTTGCCTGTGAATCGAAGAACACAAGCAAGAACAAGTAAGAATGCAACCAAAATTGCTGAAAGATATGAAGCACTCAAGTTGGGGTCTCACAAACCCATGAAAGGCGAAACTGTTCTTGACAGAATAATCTAAGCAAAACCCAGCCGTTCGTGACGGCGGCTAGGGGGTATAAAGGAGGTGGAGGACGACCAGGGGGGTGCTGGGGTCGTGACCTAACCCTAAGACACGTACATAATGGACTTGGACTCGATACAAGGCCCAATGGCCCAACTAGGTGATGCAACACCCTGACAGACTCTAAACTTTATATTGTTTCGAAGTTTCCCGTCGACTCTAAGCTTTCCGTGCATATGTAGAACGTCAAAAACGGAGTCTGTATGCCTCCTGTGCATCCATTTTAAGGTGGACTGCTTCTGGGCCTGAGTTGTACTCGAGTTTGAGTTGGGCTCGGTCTCTAACTTCTTGTTGGTGTATTTTCTGGTCTTCCACGCCTCCAAACCCCTCTCCATGTATCTCCATGTCCTCTCCATGGTTCCTAATCACAATTAATCCATTAGGTAGCAATATACTCTCAAAATTCACATATAAAGAATTGTTCAGGAACGAGCTCACCTCTAAATTCAATTGTCGTGCTCGAGCTCTAGTAATTGGACCTTGCATGTATACCATCTGAGTGTTGTGTATATCTGCAGGAGTGATGTCCACATCAGACATCCTGCTTGTTACGGATGGACTGGTTTGGCATTTGGGTTTCCTTTGAAAGGTTGTTGCATACAACAGAGTAGGAAGGTGTGTGGCATCACACTTCTGAAAGTGGGTGTATGTGACGTGTTGTCCGGGTGTCTCCTGGTTGCAATCACCGTCCCTCACGGTTATTTGAGTACCACTTGTTCACTGTTCTGTGACGTAGTAAGAAGCGAAAGATGCCAGATGAATGATTGTATGCTGTGTTGAACTATTAATGTTTTGAAACCATGTTTGCTGTAGATGTAGAGATAATTAAGTTTATCTTCCACTTTGGGCATCACCACATTGGAGGAAAGCATTTCTTGTTTGATTGTGGAGTTCTGATGTGAGGGCTGCTTAAGGCTAATTAAACTGCTGCTATAAAACTGAAAGTAACGATTAACATGTAGGCATGTCTTTATTGCAAAGTATTTCTCCTATATTATACATCCCTGCATGTAGAGTTCTATGACTAGGATTGTCGGTTAAGCCTTACTGAGCCATCATGCTCACGGTTGCAATATTTGAGCTGTGTGCAGGTGAGTGTTATGAGGAAGGTTCCGAGGACGAGGCGATGTCCCCGTCGGGGTACATGGGCTGGACGGCTGCACTTTTGCATAGCTAGGCTGAGAGTTTAGCTATTAATAAGACTTCCGCTGTATAATTAAGTTTTGTAAAAGACTTCCGCTGTTTCTATGTAAAATAAAAGTTTGTATGTTGTTCTTAATCTTTCTTGTGTGCTGTTGGGTGCCGCATCGCATGGCACCACTCACTGCGATTCCGCAGTGGGTGAACCACGGGGTGGTCCCCCACAGTCGTGGTATCAGAGCCACATTGAGAATAGCACGCTCGAAAAGAGCCTATTTTGAAAACTTAGAAGTAGTCAAGTGAGGATTAGTCACTATGCCCACATAAGGTCTATAATAGTGGTAGATATTATGGTGGAAAAGATAACTTAGGTGTTATACATTCTGTAATGACGCTCCGACGTCAGGTAAGAGGTAAGGTACGCCACCGCAGGCGGATCAATTGCGGTAAGCTCGCCATACGAGCAATAGTGTGGAATGGTTTACCGTGGCTTGGCACAATAGTGAATATGAGTCTATGAACCTCTCCATGGTTCTGAGAGCATATGAAAATGCTGATCTCCAGCGTGCTTTAGGCAAAAGTGAGAATACCCCATCGTGTGGTAAGCAACACGATAGTATGCAACTCTTGAACGTTCAATGTTCAAAGGGACATACGCAGCACTCGCCATCGGCGTGCCTCAACGGTCATGAGGCGGTAGGTGGTATCCGTTGGGTTGATAAAATTCCCAACCGTGACGATCCGTTCGTGCTCTACTCAGGTTCCCCCTCGTGTGGTGTGGAAACAAGACCATGTACCTTGAGATGTGGCTTGCCTCAAGGACGATCCGTATGGCAATGATACGGACCGTATGTTTTTATTATGATATGGAACTGCCTGAAATGTCCAAAACCCTTGTGTGCACCATTATTTTGTGGTCTTCTGCAGGTACATTAACCATGTTAGTGCATGACGTGTAGAAACCATTTGTGAATGACGTCTTTAGTTCCACCATTTGATACGTACATGCCGGAATACCGGCTTAGGATTTTTCTTTGGTGAGGAAACGTAGTGCCAATATTAGTATTAGTTGCATAAAAGTTTATTTTCAAATAAAAGAGTTAAAAATGAAATTTACGATTTCAGTTAGGGGTTATTGAACTCCCATGTTGAACTAAGGTTCAATGGGGAGTATAGATTCAATCTCTAAAACTTAGGAACAATCTCCCCTGTTTTCGGCAGAAACTTTGCTGAACTTAAATACGATGTAACTTAGGATTGGTTGAACCAATGGAGATGTGGGATACCATTATGGAAAGGTTTTGAAGTCCTCTACAACGTTTCTGTATATCTCCAGAACATAATTTCCCTCCAAATGGATGAAAATCGCAGAGGAGTATGAACTGTTCGGAAACAGGACAAACCAAAAATGCTCTCTGGAATTTTCTGTAGAAAAAATTTCTAAGGGTCAAGTAAGACATCGTTGGAAACTATAGGAAATGTACTACAACTTTGTAGTTCAGTGTTTCCTATATTTAGGGCAGAAATAGATGGAATTTTGTGAACAGAACAGCCACTTGCAAACGAGGTGCTGTCAAAATTCCTGAGAAGATTCTTTCAATTTGTAGAAATCATAACTCATAAACTAGGAAGGCTATGGAGGCAAATAAATACAATCTGGATTACTTTTTGAGTCTACTACAACTGTTGTTGAACTCAAGTCCAGATTTTGCCTCCAAAGTGATCAAAACAGTGGAATTATCCAGACTGGTAAGCGGGACCAGAAGCTGGACAGTAAACACCATGTTGAAGTTTTCCAACCAAAACAATTAGTTTCAGTTTTCGATAGCCAGCGGCTGTTGTAAAACACAGTGAGTTGGAGTCCAAAAGTTTATGCATTCAATATATCAATTGAAGCGAGAACATGTTAGGGTCCAGTACAATAGCGAGGATTTACGCAGGCTAACACACATAACATCCCGTGTTGACCACGATGGTCGAAATGAACTTTAATCCATAAAGTTCATTACCTTGGAACCCGATTATGGTGACCCTGGTCCAGGATGCATATGTTGTATAAAGTTTGTACTTTATCCATATGTGTGATTGTTATGCGTATATTTATTCCATTCTCACACTACCATTGCATAGACTGGATGAAATAGACCCACATGTGCTTATAGTTTGAATGGTATGAATGCAGAGGAGGGAGGTCCAAGTCAGGTTCGTGGTGATGAGTCTCCACCTCCGTAGCAAACCACGGCGCAGCAGCAACCACCTCCTGCACCAACAGAACTTCCAAGAAAATTTGCGGAGGTTCTCGCTGCAGTGCTCGGCTCACGCGACGAGCAAACCGAGTTGCTGCGGATGCTAGTGCAACAAAATGCATCCCGTCAGGGAGGACGCCAAGACAATGGGCAACGACAGTCCCAAAAAAGTTCATATTCGGACTTCCTGGCAACCCATCCACCGGTCTTTATGGAGGCCGAAGAGCCTCTGGAAGCGGACAGCTTCATCCGCACTCTTGAAGCAAAGTTCAGTTTATTTCGGTGCACTGAACACCAGAAGGCGCTGTACGCAGCACAACACCTTCAAGGAGAAGCCGGTACAAGGTGGGCGAACTACACCGCCTCTTTACCGGCTGGCCATGCCGTCACATGGACGGAGTTCCGGGAGGCGCTCCGTGCCTATCATATACCTCCCGGTGTTATGGAGAGGAAGCTCCAAGAGTTTCTGGCGCTAAAACAAGGCGAGAGGAGTGCTCATGAATACTCTAGGTCATTCAACCGGCTGGCGCAGTATGCGCCAGGATTTGTGAGAACGGAGGAAGACAAGCGAAACGCGTTCTTCCGGGGCCTGAATTCTAAAATGAAGGTCCATCTCGCCCAAAACAATCACGGCACATTCAACGACCTTGTTAATGCCGTGATTTTACAAGAGAATGCTCAGCGCGAGCGCGGTTCTGATAAGAGGAAATGCAGCGCTCTGATGAGCAGGAGTGGTGGCGCGCCACAAAAATACCGCATGGTGTATATCTCACCATCCGGTCAGAGATGGAAGCCACCGGCGCGACCGCCTCAGTTTCACGGTCGACAGTATAATGCGCCAAACTTCCGACCATCGTATCCACCACAGCAACAGCATCAGCAAAGGATGGTCCCGCGTGCCCCTCAGTTTCAACCGCGTGCACCGGGATACTGTCCTCAATTCGGAGGGACCCTGACACCTTACACGTGCTTCACGTGTGGCCGTGTCGGGCATATTGACACGACCCCATTTGGTCCTGTCGAGCCAGGATCACGCTGAGGGGTGCTGCGTTGCACAGCACCGTATAACACACGTCAAAGGTACAAAGCGGAAGCGGAAGTTTATTACATAAACAGTTTTATGAACATGTTTACATCAAAATACGTTTAGTCCACACTCGCGGGCGTAGACTACGCATCAAGTCACGTTCAGCCCTCGAACGTGTCCTTGCTAGCACACACACGCACACTAACTCTGCGGCGTGCACGACTCCCACTCGACGGGGTTCCCCTCCTGGGGTTCCGTCTCCTCTTCGGGAGTCCCTTGCTCATAGAACCCTGCAAAAGCTTCAAACACAAGCAGTGAGCACGAAGGCTCAGCAAGTCTGACCCGTCTCACCTAAACATGGAACTTCTACATGAGGGTGATGGGTTACATGAGGTAAAAATCATTTGCAAGGACTCGCCTAATTAGTAGAAACTTACTTTCAAGTTTTAGCAGCAGGTTGTGGAGAACCTTACGCTAAGGCACATGAGAGAGCCGCAATCAAACAAGAAACGCATTTCTCTCATGTACTTTGCCCAAAGTTGAAAAGAACTTTAGTTAGCTCTAGACTACAGCATATCATTGACAATCAATGTCCATCTTTCAATCAGCAGCATTTTAACATGTGTCTAGACTGTTCTTTCTACGGCACGGTACAGTGAACAAGTGGTACTCACTGACCGCGAGGGACGGCGATTATAATCAATTTACACGTGCAGGGTTACCCGAACAACCCGTCACGTACGCCCGTACTCGATGTTGCCTACAACAACCATCACGGACGCCGTACGCGACTACCTTTCACTCGTCAGCCAAATATTGAACCGGTCCCATCGTCCCGAGCAAGAGGTCCCTGCACGCGCATCTCTGTGCCGCCAGCCGATTTACACCTCGAGCTCTCAACCTACCCTCTGAACGACGGGCAATGCCTCAATACCCAGCTACCCGAGTTACATCAGTTTCCCGGTTCCCATATAGCCGGTAGGTCTTCGGTACTGTTCTAGCTTGTTCAACAGGCCCGCACACGGCTCGGTCCTCAATTGACACAAGCGGAGCTACAGCACACAGGCCCCAAAGTCCTGCTGCCCTTACTCTCCGCTTGGTCTCATTTTCTTGCCATGTGTATCATGTGCTATCTCTACCCGAGCAATGTGCCTCTAACCTATTCTCGCGAGTAGTTCCAACTACTCGACTTGTACCGAATCCTACTCTATCCTAGCAATGCAGTAGCTAACGGGGTTTGCAATACTAAACCCAACCCATGGTTCTCTTCGCTATGCAGTGGGGCTTCCAATCAAGACTCTAATGCACAGAATAAAGGAAACAAGTATGTGCTCAAAACAATAAAAATTTGTAAAAAGGTTAATGCAAACCGGAGCTTGCCTTGCTGCTCTTGGTCGTAGGCTAGCTGTTCCTCCGAAGTAACGAAGTCTAGGACTTCGGGTTCCTCCTCGACCTTAGCAACTACATGATATAAGAAACATATGTATCAATTTAAATGCATTTGTATTAACTTTGAAGTTGTGAAGTCTATAACCCTTGCTAGACAGACCTAATGACTGTGAAACTTTTACTATGGCTTGGTTACGACCTAAACAGAGACTTGGTCAAGCTTTAGTTGCAGCAAAGCTCATTTGAGCCCTCCACAATTAATTATGTCCTTGACCTTAATTGGAACTCTTAGGGTGTTCTAGGAATTTTCATGAAACAAACTATGACTTTCTGAAAACTAGATTTTCAGAGGGTTCTAATGGATTTGGTCTCACTTAATTTGGAAGTCCCTAAGTAAAGATATGAGCTAAACAATTTCAGAGGAAATTCTGAAAATGTTTCTGAGCATTTTCTATTTTCTCTGGAACAGTTTCACTAATCACACCATTAGGTGGATCAGATGAGCTCAAATGGATCTGAAATTTTTATGGTAGTTCAGGGATATTTTGGTGAACATCCCAGCAAAATTTCAGGATTTTCCTCCACAGGATTCTCCAGTTAAAATTCCTAACAATTTAAACTTTGAGGAATTAATTCGGGAAAATTAAGGGTTTTCATGAAGTGAAACTTGATTTTCTGGAAAGTACTCAGAGAGCTGAATCCAGAAAAATTTGGTTCACTCAATTTGGAGCTTTCCAGCCAAAGTTATGAGGATTTGAAGTTTGAAGGAAATCTGAAAATCGGGGAAAAGTTTAAACTCGCGCGTGGGCCCAGGGGACACGCGTCGCACGCCTAGGCGATGGCACATCGCGGCCCACAAGGATTTTGCGTGCCAGCACACCCGATCCCGGCCGCAGCCGGATCCCGATTCAAAATATCTCCCGCTGACAGCTGGGTCCACCCCGTTCTTCAACCTCGCAACACCCGCGCCCCGCCGCCGAGGGATCTCGCCGGAGAGCTCGCCGCCGGCTGCTGTACAGCTCCAAACTTCTCGATTCTGGCCACCCCTGCCTACTTTTACTCGGGGAACAGGATCCGAGGGTCAGCTGCTCATGACAACGGCCGGAGCATGGTCGGCGACGAGCCGCCACCTCAGAACGACTTCGGCCATGTCGGCTGACTACCCTAGCACCTCAGCTACTTGGGAAACCGGTCGGGGAGCATCAGTGGACCTTAGAGAAGGTCGACATGAGCTCGCGGCAGCTCGGGGAAGGCCCGAAATAGGTCCTCACCGTGCGCCCGATGCCGCCCGTTCGTTCCGCCATTAGTAGACCTCAAATTACGCCGGGCACAGAGGTTCTCCGGCCCAGAGTTGTGAAGGCAACTTGTGCGTTACCGTGTCTAGCTCGTGTGAGAGCGGCCTGAGGCCCTCTAATCCTTTCTAGAGCACGAATTAAACAGAATCGTACCCGAAGGTCGTTCTGCACACAGAAAGGGGAAAAGTGGAAATTCGCCGCCGGTGAGCAACCACTCGAGATGTGGCTCGGGGATGAGCAGCACCGGTCACCTGCGCGTCCAAGGGTGCCTTGGCTCGGGCGTGACAACGCCCTGGTTGGGCTGTCCACGAGAGCCCGAGGTGCGGCGGTTCCAAGTTCCGAGTTTGATCTTTTGGCACAGCCGATATCAATCGGTGTCAACCGAATTCTAGCAACGGGGAGGACGGAGGAAGGTCTCTAGTACCTTGCTGGGGCTCTGGAGTGGAAGGAGGGAGCTGCGATCGGCGTTCTCCGATCAAGTCCGAGCTGCGGATGTTTTCGGCCGGCGCTGAGTTCTTGCGGGGAAGAACGGTGGTGCCTCGGCCGAGGAGGGGGCAGGCGCCTTAAGAAGGCTCTGCACCGCCTTGCGTCCGCGCGTGGGCAAGCAGCTGCTGGCGCGGCGGCTGCCCTCGGTGGCGATCACCGCTGCGGTTCGGCGACCCGAGTGAAAAAGTCTCAGTCGGTTTGATCTGAGCAGTGGCTGACATGTGGGTCCCACCTCCAGTTTTAACCTCTGAAATTTACTCCTAATCACTGTTGTAAACAGTGAACCCCATACTACCCTTGGCAATTCAAATTATTCACCCATGAGGCATTTGAATTGATCAAAGTTCAAATGAGGTTTGGTTTGAATGAATTTCAGCACAAGTTCAGTTTGAAATTCAAATAAAGTTTGAATCTCTCCCCCTTAGCTCATGTCAAGATCAACTCCAAATGGAGTGAAAATTGGTGTGTGAGCTCACAAAAATGTGCTGAGTAAGAATATGCCTTCCACTTTTAAATTCATGGGATAAAAACAGTTTGAATTTGAATATGGTTTCAAACTGCCCTCTTCCTATCTATACCCAAAATGACCTCAAAAAGGTTTTGAATTTGGGTGAAACTTGGCATGGACATCCTTAGCAAAGTGTAGGAGTTTTCATATGTCCAGCCCATCTATATCACATGTGGGAAATACCACTTTTGCAATGTGTAAGTTTGTTCTCTAATGAGCATGTTGATAATTGTTACTTGCTCTTCATTTGTGTTCATCATTCTTCCTCAAATGAGGTGTGTGGTGTGGTGATGAACACTGCAAATGTGTGTCAAAAACTGAGGCCCTTACATTCCTCCGCCCTTAAAAGAATCTTGTCCCGAGATTATAAGGTGAAAATGAGAGAGAGGACGGTGGAAAATTACCGGATATGCGACGTGAAAAATTCAGGGTAGTTAGTGCGAAGGAATTCTTCGCTCTCCCATGTCGCTTCGTCCATGGAGTGATTACTCCATAGAACCTTGTAGAACCACAACGTACGGTTGCGTGTGGTTCCGACCTTTTCATCAATAATCTGCACCGGTTCCTCCCGATAGGTGAGATCCGGTTGCAGTTCTTCAATGTCTTCCAGCTGAACGGTAGTTGATAGCTTGAGACACTTCCTCAGCTGGGAAATGTGGAAGACATCGTGCACACCGGAAAGTGCTTCTGGTAATTTCAGCCGGTATGCCACTGATCCACATCTTTCGGTAATCTGGAATGGACCGATGAAGCGGGGTGCTAACTTTCCCCTCACCCCAAATCTGTTTACGCCCTTCATTGGAGACACCCGTAGATATACGTGATCCCCAACTTCGAATTGTAATGGGCGCCTTCTCCGGTCCGCATACTGTTTCTGACGGGATTGAGCGGCTTTTAGGTTCGCTTGAATTAGTCGAACCTTTTCTTCCGCGTTGTTGACATGGTCAATCCAGAAGGTAACCCTTTCGCCAGACTCACACCAGTTCAATGGTGTGCGGCATTTTCTCCCATATAGCGCCTCGTAGGGCGCCATCTTGATGCTGGCTTGGTACCCATTGTTGTACGAGAACTCGGCTAACGGCAAGTGATCATCCCAATTCTTGCCGTGGTTGATAGCGCAAGCTCGTAGCATGTCTTCTAGAATCTGATTTACCCGCTCGGTTTGTCCATCCGTCTGCGGGTGGTAGGCTGAACTGCGGATCAGCTTCATCCCCAAGGCAGTGTGCAGCTGCTCCCAAAAACGGGACACAAATAAAGTGCCCCGATCCGAAATGATAGTACGGGGTACGCCGTATAAGCATAGGATCCGTGAGATGTACAGTTCAGCGTACTTCTTGGCGTTGTAGTTGGTGTTGACCGGGATGAAATGGGCAACTTTGGTGAGCCAATCGACGATCACCCACACAGAATCATGTTTCTGTAAGGTGGTGGGTAAACCGACGACGAAATCCATGCTCACGTCCTCCCACTTCCAGGCAGGAATGCCCAGTGGTTGCAGCAGTCCCGGTTTCCGCATGTGGTCTGCCTTCACTCTTCGACATGTATCACACTCGGACACGTATTTTGCAACCTCGCGCTTCATCCGTGTCCACCAAAACTTTCTTCTGAGTTCTTGATACATTTTGTTGCTTCCGGGGTGAATAGAAAACTTTGATAAGTGAGCCTCATCAAAGATTTTCTTCCGTAATTCCGGTTTACGGGGTACGACGATCCGGTCCTTGAACCACAGAACGCCGTCTCCGTCCTTCCGGAAACATTTCAACTCCCCACTGCCTACACGTCTCCGCAAATGTGACATGCCCTTGTCATTCTTCTGGGCTGCCGCTATCTCTTCACGGATGGTGGGGATCAAAGCTAGGTTGTAGAGAGCTCCGTGTGGTATCACATGGAGTGGTGGTTCGCTCTCTTCCAACGGTGTGATGGTCAGATTATTGACGTGTGACTTGTGGCTCAGCGCTTCTGCCACTACGTTTGCTTTGCCTGGATGATAATGGATCTCTATTTCGTAATCCTTTATCAGTTCTAACCATCTTCGTTGCCTCATGTTCAGCTCCTTATGAGTGAATATGTACTTGAGGCTTTTGTGGTCGGTATATAAATGTACGAGGTTACCGAGTAGGTAGTGCCTCCACATCTTCAGTGCAAGTACCACGGCAGCGAGCTCCAAGTCGTGAGTTGGATAATTTTGCTCATGGTTTCTAAGCTGCCGTGATCCATACGCGACCACTCTTCGGTCTTTTATCAGCACACACCCGAGCCCAATGCCGGATGCATCGCAGTACACATCGAACGGTTTTGTTGTGTCTGGCTGCGCCAAAACCGGTGCTGATGTCAGGTGCTTGACTAAAGTCTTGAATGCTGCTTCACATGTTGGACTCCAAACATATTTGGTAGCCTTCTTCAGCAGCTCTGTCATTGGCTTGGCAATCTTCGAGAAGTTCGGGATGAACCTCCGATAATATCCTGCGAGTCCGAGGAAACTCCGTACCTCATGAACAGTTCGCGGGGATTTCCAATTCAGCACTTGAGTGATCTTGCTCAGGTCCACAGCGATACCTTCCGCTGAGATGATATGCCCGAGGAAAGGCACTTGCGATATCCAAAACTCGCATTTGCTGAATTTTGCGTATAACTTGTGATCCCGCAGCCGTTGCAAGACTATACGCAGATGTTTCTTGTGATCTTCCTCCGACTTGAAATATACTAGGATGTCGTCGATGAAGACCACGACAAACTTGTCCAGCTCCGGCATGAATACCGAGTTCATTAAGTACATGAAGTGAGCTGGAGAATTGGTGAGGCCGAAGGACATGACCAGGTACTCATAAAGTCCGTACCTCGTCGAGAAAGCCGTCTTCGGAATGTCCTCAGCCCTTATCTTAATCTGATGGTACCCGGATCTTAAATCCATCTTGGAAAAGATCTTTGCTTCGACCAACTGATCAAACAACATGTCGATCCGTGGCAACGGGTACTTGTTCTTGATGGTTACGGCATTTAATGGACGGTAGTCCACGCAAAGCCGCAACGTCTCATCCTTCTTCTTGACAAATAATGCCGAACAGCCCCATGGGGAGGAGCTCGGCCTAATAAAACCCTTCTCCAGAAGGTCCGTGAGCTGAGTCTTCAGTTCAGCCAACTCCTTGGGCGCCATCTTGTACGGCCTTCGGGATATTGGCATGGTCCCCGGTGCAAGTTCAATTTTGAACTCTACCTCTCTATCGGGTGGCATCCCCGGCAAATCGTCCGGGAATACATCAGGGAACTCTCGGACCACTGGAATGTCTTCCAATCTGATGGTTGTGGCTTGATAGACACTTGGAAGTTTTATTTCTTGACTGTCCAGAAATAATGAGTGAGAACCGTGCACTTCTGAGTTTAAGTGCACGACTCGAAGGACGGTGTCTAAAACTGCGCCGTGGCGGGTTAACCACGACATCCCTAGGATGACATCAACCTTCTGTCCCTCTAAGATAATGAGAGACGTGGGGTACACTCTACCCGCTAAGCATAATAGTGCTTTGGAGACCATTACGCTTGCTGAAATCTTCCCACCCGGTGAACAGATCACATAAGGACTATCGGTGGGTAGTATTGGCAAACTGTGTTTAGCAATGAAAGCTTGGCTAATAAAATTATGCGTGGCGCCTGAATCAAACAGTACTATAGCGGGATGCTGGTGGAGTTGGAACATACCCGCAAGGATTGGCTCGCCCTCCGACACGTCCTCAATGGCAAGTTGGTGCACAGTGCCGGGCCTAGGGTTTGCCCGCCGCGCATTAGTAGGGTTCCGGGGTTGATTCCTCCCCGGAAACTGTGGTGCCACTCCGCCGCCTTGCCTCTCCGGGCAACTGCTCACGAAGTGTCCTGGACGACCACACTTGTAACATGTGGCCGCTGCTGGTGGAGTACTCGGTGGAAGAAAGCCCGGCATGCGTTGCGGAGGTGCAAACGCATGCGGCATCGCCCGCTGCTGCTGTTGTTGTTGCGGTGGTACTGGCAGTGCCGGCCTGAATGCCGGTGAAGAGTACGGCCGACTGCGGAACGGCGTCAACCGCTGTGGTGGTTGCCAGCGTGGACCTGATGGTGGGCGATTCACCATCTGAAACTTCTGAGAAGGACTGCCTCCCTCTCCGCTGCTCTGCGGCACGCTTCGCTTTCGCTCTGCCGCCACCAACTCCTTGCCGGAGTCCTCCTGAACAATCGCAGCATCAATGATGTCGTTGAGGCTGCCGCGATTGAACATCACCAACTTGTCCTTCAGGAGCGGGTTAAGCCCCTGGTAGAAATGGTCCCGCCGCTTCTCGTCGGTATCAGCATGATACGACGCATATAGCGCGAGATCGTTAAACGCCCTGGAGTATTCCAGCGCGTTCCGGCTCCCTTGTTGCAGGTGTAGGAACTCCTGCGTCTTCCTCTTCATCAGACCTGGCGGTATATGATAGGCCCTGAAGGCCGTCCGGAACTCCGCCCAGGTCATCACTCGGTCGGTGGGCTGTGAAGCACAGAAGTTGGCCCACCACGCGCTCGCGGATCCTTGGAGCTGCTGGACCGCGAACTGAGTCTTGCGCTGTTCGTTGATCTGGAGCAGCCCGAACTTCATTTCTATGGCGCGGAGCCAGTTGTCCGCGTCAAGTGGTTCATCCGCCCTTCAGAATACCGGGGGATGAGTTGCCAGGAAGTCGGAGTAGGAGCTCTGTTGGCGCTCCTCACGATCCTGACGTCTCTCTGGGCGAGACGTATTCGCAATTAAAGTTTGCAGCAGCTCTGTGTGCTGCTGATGCGAGCCCGCCATTGCCGCCACAATGTCGGCCAATGTAACCGTCGGCAGTGGCGGTGGTGGTGTTTGCTGTTGCTGTTGCTGCTGTTGCTGTTGTTGTCCCGAGGAGTCCTCGGAAGGTGGTTGGGAGGTCTCTCCCCCTTGACTGGTACCCCCAACGTCAGGGTTGGCACGAGTACGCGTCATTCTGAAATTCAAAACAGCAGCGATTAGCACATGTCTTACTTAAAATTCCACAAGCAACAGTAGGTATTGAAGTGACACATGATTAATTTGCATGACGTTCACATATATTGATAAAGCATAAAATTTATACAAGATACATTATTCTCGGATCTCCGAGAAGTCGTGCTCATGTCGTCACTACCTATACATACGCTACTGTCTACACGACATGTCACCGATTACAAAAGTTGGGTTACGCTACCCTAGCTGCCCTACTTGGCAACCGTAACCCCCTACACGGAGTAGAACTCGACCTCCTGTGGGTCGTCCTCCTCCGGTACCTCTGCTGTTGGCTCGGGGTCTACCACCTCTTCTCCCATTCCGGGTTCTCCCATGGCTGGAAGACCCAAGACTACCGGTACGCCTAACACCGGGGGCACGAGGTCCTGCAAAGCATGCACCTCGTCCATAGCTTGGTTGTAGTCCTCTTCCCAGCCTTGTCCTTCCTCAATAGCGTCGTCCCGCTCTTGAGCAAGGTCCTCATTCTGCTGGGTTAGGGTCTGCACCAGCTCTTGCAACGCCGCGATGTCAACACGGCTCTTCTTCTTTGCCTTCTTCAGACGACGCAACTGATTGTGTTGTTCATTCAGTCGCTTGATCGTCGGAAGGAGCACATTGCGGAGTGCGCTGTGAGCACTCTCGAAATGATCTCCACGGCTTGTGCTCTCTTTGAGCTTGGTGGCGAGATGCTCCGTATGAACAGCTTGGCTGTCCATCACAGCGTTTCCCGCCCTCATTTGGAGGCTGAGATTTGCCTCCGCGGGGTTGTACCTTTGGCAACTCGGGTCTGTTACCTCCAGGTACCTCTCTTCCCACACATGCTGAGCTCGTCCCTCCACCGGAACGAGTGCGTATGGAGTGCCCTCCATAGCCTGCACGTGTAGTTGGCAGAAACGTGACATAGTGTCACGGGCTGCCACTTGCCACATCCCTTCCGGTTGTCTTCCTCTCACCGTGACGGTGAATGGCACCCAACCGGGTGGCGTAGGTCCTGCAGGAACCTCGACATGGATCATCCACGTCTTGTTCCCCTCTTCGCCTTCTTCCTTGGCGAAGTATTGCGGCATCTGGTTGTAACCGAAATATTGGAGCATTTGCCACAATGCTTCCGGGTAGCCGCTACGGTCAGAACAGTGGGAAGCCACCCACCCGTTCTCCAACTGTTTATCTGCTGCCATCTGTAAAAATATATTTGAGAATTGTCAAATATTTATTTAAACAGTAAGCCCCTGAGTTATAACATAAAACATGTCATTGAACCCATAAAACTTGGAAACATAGTTCAAATTTTAAACAAATTTGACTGCTGATCTGCTGTTCCCATGACAGCCCTGACCAGTTTCCATATCAACCTGATTTAGGCCATGTTAAAGCAAAACCAATTCTGGAGCTCAACATCAAAGTTAACGTTAACTTCAATAGCTTTCCAGAAAGTATTTGGTTGGCCTAAGATCTGTCTTTGTTCAAAAGTTATGAGATGTCAAAGTTAACAGAATTTCTGGAATCAATTGGACAGCACCTCCCTGCTTTAGGTACTGAATTGATCCAAGAATCCCAGTTAATTCTGTTCCCAATCTGACAAAACTTTCTGTTACAAAGTCGTAACCCATCTCATAAGCTTTCCAGAAGTACCTCATTTCCTATTTTTGGATTTTTAAGCAGGAAGTTATGCTTAATTTACAGAGAGTTTACAGAGAGTCTTTGCTCTGTCCTGTTTTCTGGACAGTTTCAACTCTACTGCATTTTTCGAGTGGTTAAGGGATGAAACACCTCTGGACCTCAACAGAAGAGTTGTAAAGCTCTTCCAACGCTTTCCAGAAATTTATCATACGACCCCAACCTCCAAAGAACTCAACCTCTAACCTCTGATTAACTTCAGCCTTGATTCAGCTGAAAACAGAGTGCTCTGTCCTTAACATCCTATAAGTTGAAAACTTGTTAACTTTGAATATCCTGTTCAAGGGAAGGAGTTACATCAAGTTTTACTACTTTGGATCAAAACCTTCAAGTTTTTAAATGAAGTTGTTCATTTAGTTGGGTGTGACGTTGATGCGTCACCAGATTATGTCGGTACTACGTCCTCACAAAGGAAAAACCTATACCGGGCTTAGCCGGCTTAATTAGTTCAGTGGCACTACTCGTCACTCGCACACGGATGCTACATGTCTACCGTTTCGTTGTCAGGCTACCTTCAGAAACTCAATCAATCGTCAGACTCGGCTGCACACCGAGCCCGGAATCCATATAGTTGGTACACCCGTTCGTCATCACTCGCCCGGATGTTCTCAAGCCAAACACGCCTTGAGTTACGTGTTCACGTTTCAGACCACGTGACGGGGTCTCCCATGTTGCACCACGCACGCTAGGGACAGACGTTGCTCGAATACCCCAAACGACATGAAGAGTCATAGAGGATAATAAAGCGGGTCGGGTTACCTGCCACCCGTGAGGCTCCACCCTTCAGCTTGTGCGCACTGGTGGACAGCGCTTACGTGCACCCCCAGGACATAAACGTCCCGAGATGCACGATTTTCCGACATAACAAATCGGTTAATAAGCCACTTTCTATATACTAATAACATCCTTATACGGGCTACTAACTCGTTCCTCACTGGATTTTTGGAAAAGAAGACCTTTGTACTGTGTTAAACCTCAAGCGAGCTCTGATACCACGCTGACACGACCCCATTTGGTCCTGTCGAGCCAGGATCACGCTGAGGGGTGCTGCGTTGCACAGCACCGTATAACACACGTCAAAGGTACAAAGCGGAAGCGAAAGTTTATTACATAAACAGTTTTATGAACATGTTTACATCAAAATACGTTTAGTCCACACTCGCGGGCGTAGACTACGCATCAAGTCACGTTCAGCCCTCGAACGTGTCCTTGCTAGCACACACACGCACACTAACTCTGCGGCGTGCACGACTCCCACTCGACGGGGTTCCCCTCCTAGGGTTCCGTCTCCTCTTCGGGAGTCCCTTCCTCATAGAACCCTGCAAAAGCTTCAAAAACAAGCAGTGAGCACGAAGGCTCAGCAAGTCTGACCCGTCTCACCTAAACATGGAACTTCTACATGAGGGTGATGGGTTACATGAGGTAAAAATCATTTGCAAGGACTCGCCTAATTAGTAGAACCTTACTTTCAAGTTTTAGCAGCTGGTTGTGGAGAACCTTACGCTAAGGCACATGAGAGAGCCACAATCAAACAAGAAACGCATTTCTCTCATGTACTTTGCCCAAAGTTGAAAAGAACTTTAGTTAGCTCTAGACTACAGCATATCATTAACAATCAATGTCCATCTTTCAATCAGCAGCATTTTAACATGTGTCTAACCTGTTCTTTCTACGTCACAGTACAGTGAACAAGTGATACTCACTGACCGTGAGGGACGGCGATTATAATCGATTTACACCTGCAGGGTTACCCGAACAACCCGTCACGTACGCCCGTACTCGATGTTGCCTACAACAACCATCACGGACGCCGTACGCGACTACCTTTCACTCGTCAGCCAAATATTGAACCGGTCCCATCGTCCCGAGCAAGAGGTCCCTGCACGCGCATCTCTGTGCCGCCAGCCGATTTACACCTCGAGCTCTCAACCTACCCTCTGAACGACGGGCAATGCCTCAATACCCAGCTACCCGAGTTACATCAGTTTCCCGGTTCCCATATAGCCAGTAGTTCTTCGGTACTGTTCCAGCTTGTTCAACAGGCCCGCACACGGCTCGGTCCTCAATCGACACAAGCGGAGCTACAGCACACAGGCCCCAAAGTCCTGCTGCCCTTACTCTCCGCTCGGTCTCATTTTCTTGCCATGTGTATCATGTGCTATCTCTACCCGAGCAATGTGCCTCTAACCTATTCTCGCGAGTAGTTCTAACTACTCGACTTGTACCGAATCCTACTCTATCCTAGCAATGCAGTAGCTAACGGGGTTTGCAATCCTAAACCCAACCCATGGTTCTCTTGGCTATGCAGTGGGGCTTCCAATCAAGACTCTAATGCACAGAATAAAGGAAACAAGTATGTGCTCAAAACAATAAAAATTTGTAAAAAGGTTAATGCAAACCGGAGCTTGCCTTGCTGCTCTTGGTCGTAGGCTAGCTGTTCCTCCGGAGTAACGAAGTCTAGGACTTCGGGTTCCTCCTCGACCTTAGCGACTACATGATATAAGAAACATATGTATCAATTTAAATGCATTTGTATTAACTTTGAAGTTGTGAAGTCTATAACCCTTGCTAGACAGACCTAATGACTGTGAAACTTTTACTATGGCTTGGTTACGACCTAAACAGAGACTTGGTCAAGCTTTAGTTGCTGCAAAGCTCATTTGAGCCCTCCACAATTAATTATGTCCTTGACCTTAATTGGAACTCTTAGGGTGTTCTAGGAATTTTCATGAAACAAACTACGACTTTCTGAAAACTAGATTTTCAGAGGGTTCTAATGGATTTGGTCTCACTTAATTTGGAACTCTCTAACTAAAGATATGAGCTAAACAATTTCAGAGGAAATTCTGAAAATGTTTCTGAACATTTTCTATTTTCTCTGGAACAGTTTCACTAATCACACCATTAGGTGGATCAGATGAGCTCAAATGGATCGGAAATTTTTATGGTAGTTCAGGGATATTTTGGTGAACATCCCAGCAAAATTTCAGGATTTTCCTCCACAGGATTCTCCAGTTAAAATTCCTAACAGTTTAAATTTTGAGGAATTAATTCTGGAAAATTAAGGGTTTTCATGAAGTGAAACTTGATTTTATGGAAATTACTCAGAGAGCTGAATCCAGCAAAATTTGGTTCACTCAATTTGGAGCTTTCTAGCCAAAGTTATGAGGATTTGAAGTTTGAAGGAAATCTGAAAATCGGGGAAAAGTTTAAACTCGCGCGTGGGCCCAGGGGACACGCGTCGCACGCCTAGGCGATGGCACATCGCGGCCCACAAGGATTTTGCGCGCCAGCACACCAGATCCCGGCCGCAGCCAGATCCCGATTCAAAATATCTCCCGCTGACAGCTGTTGTCCACCCCCTTCTTCAACCTCGCGACACCTGCGCCCCGCCGCCGAGGGATCTCGGCGGAGAGCTCGCCGCCGGCTGCTGTACAGCTCCAAACTTCTCGATTCTGGCCGCCCCTGCCTACTTTTACTCGGGGAACAGGATCCGAGGGTCAGCTGCTCATGACAACGGCCGGAGCATGGTCGGCGACGAGCCGCCACCTCAGAACGACTTCGGCCATGTCGGCAGACTACCTTAGCACCTCAGCTACTTGGGAAACCGGTCGGGGAGCATCAGTGGACCTTAGAGAAGGTCGACATGAGCTCGCGGCAGCTCGGGGAAGGCCCGAAATAGGTCCTCACCGTGCGCCCGATGCCGCCCATTCGTTCCGTCATTAGTAGACCTCAAATTACGCCGGGCACAGAGGTTCTCCGGCCCAGAGTTGTGAAGGCAACTTGTGCGTTACCGTGTCTAGCTCGTGTGAGAGCGGCCTGAGGCCCTCTAATCCTTTCTAGAGCACGAATTAAACAGAATCGTACCCGAAGGTCGTTCTGCACACAGAAAGGGGAAAAGTGGAAATTCGCCGCCGGTGAGCAACCACTCGAGCTGTGGCTCGGGGATGAGCAGCACCGGTCACCTGCGCGTCCAAGGGTGCCTTGGCTCGGGCGTGACAACGCCCTGGTTGGGCTGTCCACGAGAGCCCGAGGTGCGGCGGTTCCAAGTTCCGAGTTTGATCTTTCGGCACTGCCGATATCAATCGGTTTCAACCGAATTCTAGCAACGGGGAGGACGGAGGAAGGTCTCTAGTACCTTGCTGGGGCTCTGGAGTGGAAGGAGGGAGCTGCGATCGGCGTTCTCCGATCAAGTCCGAGCTGCGGAAGTTTTTGGCCGGCGCTGAATTCTTGCGGGGAAGAACGGTGGTGCCTCAGCCGAGGAGGGGGCAGGCGCCTTAAGAAGGCTCTGCACCGCCTTGCGTCCGCGCGTGGGCAAGCAGCTGCTGGCGCGGCGGCTGCCCTCGGTGGCGATCACCGCTGCAGCTCGGCGACCCGAGTGAAAAAGTCTCAGTCGGTTTGATCTGAGCAGTGGCTGACATGTGGGTCCTACCTCCAGTTTTAACCTCTGAAATTTACTCCTAATCACTGTTGTAAACAGTGAACCCTATACTACCCTTGGCAATTCAAATTATTCACCTATGAGCCATTTGAATTGATCAAAGTCCAAATCGGGTTTGGTTTGAATGGATTTCAGCACAAGTTCAGTTTGAAATTCAAATAAAGTTTGAATTTCTCCCACTTAGCTCATGTCAAGATCAACTCCAAATGGAGTGAAAATTGGTGTGTGAGCTCACAAAAATGTGCTGAGTAAGAATATGCCTTCCACTTTTAAATTCATGGGATAAAACAGTTTGAATTTGAATAAGGTTTCAAACTGCCCTCTTCCTAACTATACCCAAACTGACCTCAAAAAGGTTTTGAATTTGGGTGAAACTTGGCATGGACATCCTTAGTAAAGTGTAGGAGTTTTCATATGTCCAGCCCATCTATATCACATGTGGGAAATACCACTTTTGCAATGTGTAAGTTTGTTCTCTAATGAGCATGTTGATAATTGTTACTTACTCTTCATTTGTGTTCATCATTGTTCCTGAAATGAGGTGTGTGGTGTGGTGATGAACACTGCAAATGTGTGTTAAAAACTGAGGCCCTTACACATATGGCGAAGGACTGCCCCGAGCAGCGACAGGGCAGGGGTGCAGCACCATATCAGGGTGCAAATCAACCCCGTAATCAGCCCAAGAAACCAGCACAAAAACCCGGCAACATCCACCACTTAGCCATCGAAAACGTGCCGGAAGGCGAACCCGTCCTCGCGGGTACGTTTTCTTATTTAGATCATCCCGTAGTCATACTTTTTGACTCCGGTGCCACCCATAATTTCACAAGTCAGTCTTATGTTATTAAATATCAATTGCCTATCATTCCCACATATAGTTCATACTTGATATGCTCTCCTGGTGGGAAAATAACAGCTGATAGGATGGTCTATAGAGCACCATTACAATTGGGTGGGAATCTATACCCGAATTCTCTAATAATGTTAGAGAGTCAAAACTTGATGTTATTTTAGGAATGTCATGGCTACATCGCCATGGTGCTGTTCTTGACATCATTCCACGTGTGGTTCGTTTAAACTCTCCACTTCAGGAACCACATGTTCTTATTCTTGACCGTTCGGTTCAAGAAGCTCCAGCCACATATAACACAAAAGCCACAGAACTTGAGGATATTCGTGTGATCCATGAATACACGGACGTATTTCCGGATGATCTCCCAGGCATGCCACCTGAAAGGGATATCGAGTTCAAGATTGAACTTGTACCCGGGACGACACCAATATCACGGAGACCGTATAAGATGGCTCCGAATGAGCTAGCTGAACTGAAGGAGCAGCTCAATGATTTAATGAAGAAATGTTTCATTCGGCCGAGTTCCTCGCCATGGGGATGCTCGGCGCTGTTTGTGAAGAAGAAGGATGAAACCTTGAAGTTGTGTGTGGACTACCGGCCTCTCAACGCCGTCACTGTCAAGAATAAATATACACTTCCCCGCATCGATATCTTATTCAATCAACTTGTTGGTGCGAGTGTATTTTCAAACATGGATCATCACTCCGGATATCACCAAATCAAGATCCGAGCGGAGGATATTCCGAAGACGGCCTTCTCGATGAGATACAGACTGTATGAATACCTCGTCATGTCCTTTGGTCTCACCAACGCCCCGGCACATTTCATGTATCTCATGAACTCAGTGTTCATGCCGGAGTTGGAAAGTTTGTGGTGGTGTTTATCGACGACATCTTGGTTTACTCCAAGTCTGAAGAAGAACACGACGAACACCTGCATATCGTGCTCCAACGATTGCGAGACCATAAGCTTTATGCCAAGTTCAGCAAGTGCGAGTTTTGGATCAGACAAGTGCCATTTCTTGGTCATATTATTTCTGTGAAAGGCATTGCAGTTGATCCAAGCAAAATCTGGCAAGTGCTGAAATGGAAGTCCCGCACATCTGTCCATGAAGTCAGGAGTTTCCTCGGTTTAGCAGGATATTATCGGAGATTCATACTGAATTTCTCCAAGCTTTCTAAGCCGATGACCGAATTGTTGAAGAAGGGGATCCAATATGTTTGGGCCTCAGCATGTGAAGTGTAAGGGCCTCAGTTTTTGACACACATTTGCAGTGTTCATCACCACACCACACACCTCATTTGAGGAAGAATGATGAACACAAATGAAGAGCAAGTAACAAATATCAACATGCTCATTAGAGAACAAACTTACACATTGCAAAAGTGGTATTTCCCACATGTGATACAGATGGGCTGGACATATGAAAACTCCTACACTTTGCTAAGGATGTCCATGCCAAGTTTCACCCAAATTCAAAACCTTTTTGAGGTCATTTTGGGTATAGATAGGAAGAGGGCAGTTTGAAACCATATTCAAATTCAAACTGTTTTTATCCCATGAATTTAAAAGTGGAAGGCATATTCTTACTCAGCACATTTTTGTGAGCTCACACACCAATTTTCACTCCATTTGGAGTTGATCTTGACATGAGCTAAGGGGGAGAGATTCAAACTTTATTTGAATTTCAAACTGAACTTGTGCTGAAATTCATTCAAACCAAACCTCATTTGAACTTTGATCAATTCAAATGGCTCATGGGTGAATAATTTGAATTGCCAAGGGTAGTATGGGGTTCACTGTTTACAACAGTGATTAGGAGTAAATTTCAGAGGTTAAAACTGGAGGTGGGACCCACATGTCAGCCACTGCTCAGATCAAACCGACTGAGACTTTTTCACTCGGGTCGCCGAGCCGCAGCGGTGATCGCCACCGAGGCCAGCCGCCGCGCCACCAGCTGCTTGCCCACGCGCGGGCGTGAGGCGGTGCAGAGCCTTCTTAAGGTGCCTGCCCCCCTCCTCGGCCGAGGTACCGCCGTTCTTCCCCGCAAGAACTCAGCGCCGGCCGAAAACTTCCGCAGCTCGGACTTGATCGGAGAACGCCGATCGCAGCTTCCTCCGTCCACTCCAGAGCCCCAGCAAGGTACTAGAGACCTTCCTCCGTCCTCCCCGTTGCTAGAATTCGGTTGAAACCGATTGATATCGGCTGTGCCGAAAGATCAAACTCAGAACTTGGAACCGCAGCACCTCGGGCTCTCGTGGACAGCCCAACCAGGGCGTTGTCACACCCGAGCCAAGGCACCCTTGGACGCGCGGGTGACCGGTGCTGCTCATCCCCGAGCCACAGCTCGAGTGGTTGCTCACCGGCGGCGAATTTCCACTTTTCCCCTTTCTGTGTGCAGAACGACCTTCGGGTACGATTCTGTTTAATTCGTGCTCTAGAAAGGATTAGAGGGCCTCAGGCCGCTCTCACACGAGCTAGACACGGTAACGCACAAGTTGCCTTCACAACTCTGGGCCGGAGAATCTCTGTGCCCTGCGTAATTTGAGGTCTACTAATGGCGGAACGAACAGGCGGCATCGGGCGCACGGTGAGGACCTATTTCGGGCCTTCCCCGAGCTGCCTCGAGCTCATGTCGACCTTCTCTGAGGTCCACTGATGCTCCCCGACCGATTTCCCAAGTAGCTGAGGTGCTAGGGTAGTCAGCCGACATGGCCGAAGTCGTTATGAGGTGGCGGCTCGTCGCCGACCATGCCCCGGCCGTTGTCATGAGCAGCTGACCCTCGGATCCTGTTCCCCGAGTAAAAGTAGGCAAGGGCGGCCATAATCGAGAAGTTTGGAGCTGTACAGCAGCCGGCGGCGAGCTCTCCGGCGGGATCCCTCGGCGGCGGGGCGCGGGTGTCGCGAGGTTGAAGAAGGGGGTGGACCCCAGCTGTCAGCGGGAGATATTTTGAATCGGGATCCGGCTGCGGCCGGGATCGGGTGTGCTGGCGCGCAAAATCCTTGTGGGCCGCGATGTGCCATCGCCTAGACGTGCGACGCGTGTCCCCTGGGCCCACGCGCGAGTTTAAACTTTTCCCCGATTTTCAGATTTCCTTCAAACTTCAAATCCTCATAACTTTGGCTAGAAAGCTCCAAATTGGGTGAACCAAATTTTGCTGCATTCAGCTCTCTGAGTACTTTCTAGAAAATCAAGTTTCACTTCATGAAATTCCTTATTTCTCTAGAATTAATTCCTCAAAGTTTAAATTGTTAGGAATTTTAACTGGAGAATCCTTTGGAGGAAAATCCTGAAATTTTGCTGAGATGTTCACCAAAATATCCTTGAACTACCATAAAAATTTCAGATCCATTTGAGCTCATTTAATCCACCTAATGGTGTGATTAGTGAAACTGTTCCAGAGAAAATATAAAATGTTCAGAAACATTTTCAGAATTTTCTCTGAAATTGTTTAGCTCATATCTTTAGTCAGGAACCCCCAAATTAAGTGAGACCAAATCCATTAGAACCCTCTGAAAATCTAGTTTTCAGAAAGTCATAGTTTGTTTCATGAAAATCCTTAGAACACCCTAAAAGCCTTTAATTAAGGTCAAGGACATAATTAATTGTGGAGGGCTCAATTGAGCTTTGCTGCAACTAAAACTTGACCAAGTCTCTGTTTAGGTTGTAACCAAGCCACAGTAAAAGTTTCACAGTCATTAGGTCTGTAGCAAGGGTTATAGACTTCACAACTTCAAAGTTAATATAAATGCATTTAAATTGATACATATGTTTCTTATATCATGTAGTCGCTAAGGTCGAGGAGGAACCCGAAGTCCTAGACTTCGTTACTCCGGAGGAGCAGCTAGCCTACGACCAAGAGCAGCAAGGCAAGCTCCGGTTTGCATTAACCTTTTTACAAATTTTTATTATTTTGAGCACATACTTGTTTCCTTTGTTCTGTGCATCAGAGTCTTGTTTGGAAATACAACTGCATAGCCAAGAAAACTACGGGTTGGGTTTAGGATTGCAAACCCCGTTAGCTACTGCATTGCTAGGATAGAGTAGGATTCGGTACAAGTCGAGTAGTTGGAACTACTCGTGAGAATAGGCTAGAGGCACATTGCTCGGGTAGAGATAGCACATGATATACATGGCAAGAAAGATGAGACCGAGCGGAGAGTAAGGGCAACAGGACTTTGGGGCCTGTGTGCTATAGCTCTGCTTGTGTCGATTGAGGACCGAGCCGTGTGCGGGCCTGTTGAACAAGCTAGAACAGTACCGAAGACCTACCGGCTATATGAGAACCGGGAAACTGATGTAACTCGGGTAGCTGGTTATTGAAGCATTGCCCGTCGTTCAGAGGGTAGGTTGAGAGCTTGAGGTGTAAATCGGCTGGCGGCACGGAGATGCGCGTGCAGAGACCTCTTGCTCGGGACGATGGGACCGGTTCAATATTTGGCTAACGGGTGAAAGGTAGTCGCGTACGGCGTCCGTGATGGTTGTTGTAGGCAACATCGAGTACGGGCGTACGTGACGGGTTGTTCGGTAACCCTGCAGGTGTAAATCGATTATAATCGCCGTCCCTCGCGGTCAGTGAGTACCACTTGTTCACTGTACCGTGACGTAGAAAGAACAGGCTAGTTACATGTTAAAATGTTGCTGATTGAAAGCTGGACATTGATTGTTAATGATATGTTGTAGCTTAGAGCTAACTAAAGTTCTTTTCAACTTTGGGCAAAGTACATGAGAGAAATGCGTTTCTTGTTTGATTGCGGCTCTCTCATGTGCCTTAGCGTAAGGTTGTACACAACCTGCTGCTAAAACTAGAAAGTAAGGTTCTACTAATTAGGCGAGTCCTTGCAACTGGTTTTTACCTCATGTAACCCATTACCCTCATGTAGAAGTTCCATGTTTAGGTGAGACGGGTCAGACTTGCTGAGCCTTCGTGCTCACTGCTTGTGTTTGAAGCTTTTGCAGGGTTCTATGAGGAAGGGACTCCCGAAGAGGAGATGGAACCCCAGGAGGGGAACCCCGTCGAGTGGGAGTCGTGCACGCCGCAGAGTTAGTGTGCGTGTGTGCTAGCAAGGACACGTTTGAGGGCTGAACGTGCACTTGATGCTTAGTCTACGCCCGCGAGTGTAGACTGAACTTATTTTGATGTAAACATGTTCATAAACTTGTTTATGTAATAAAATTTCCGCTTCCGCTTTGTACCTTTGACGTGTGTTATCCGGTGCTGTGCAACGCAGCACCCCTCAGCGTGATCCTGGCTCGACAGGACCAATGGGGTCGTGTCAGCATTGGTATCAGAGCTCGCATGAGGTTTAACACAGTACAAAGGTCTTCTTTTTCAAAAATCCAGTGAGGAACGAGTTAGTAGCCCGTATAAGGATGTTATTAGTATATAGAAAGTGGCTTATTAACCTATTTGTTATGTCGGAAAATCGTGCATCTCGGGACGTTCATGTCTTGGGGGGTGCACGTAAGCGCTGTCCACCAGTGCGCACAAGCTGAAGGGTGGAGCCCCACGGGTGGCAGGTAACCCGACCCGCTTTAGTATCCTCTACGACTCTTCATGTCATTTGGGGTATTCGAGCAGCGTCTGTCCCTGGCGTGCGTGGTGCAACATGGGAGACCCCGTCACGTGGTCTGAGACGTGA
Organism: Neostapfia colusana; assembly: GCA_030760725.1. Lineage (NCBI taxonomy): Eukaryota > Viridiplantae > Streptophyta > Magnoliopsida > Poales > Poaceae > Neostapfia > Neostapfia colusana. The sequence goes on along the minus strand of JASWHV010000007.1, from coordinate 90,886,083 downwards.
ACACGTAACTCAAGGCGTGTTTGGCTTGAGAACATCCGGGCGAGTGATGACGGCCGGGTGTACGAACTGTATGGATTCCGGGCTCGGTGTGCAGCCGAGTCTGACGATTGATTGATTTTCTGCAGGTAGCCTGACAACGAAACGGTAGACGTGTAGCATCTGTGTGCGAGTGACGAGTAGTGCCACTGAACTAACGAAGCCGGTTAAGCCCGGTATAGGTTTTTCCTTTGTGAGGACGTAGTACCGACATAATCTGGTGACGCATCGATGTCACACCCAACTAAATGAACAACTTCATTTAAAAACTTGAAAGTTTTGATCCAAAGTAGTAAAACTTGATGTAACTCCTTCCCTTGAACAGGATATTCAAAGTTAACAAGTTTTCAACTTATAGGATGTTAAGCACAGAGCACTCTGTTTTCAGCTGAATCAAGGCTGAAGTTAATCAGAGGTTAGAGGTTGAGTTCTTTCGAGGTTGGGGTCGTATGATACATTTCTGAAAAGCGTTGGAAGAGCTTTACAACTCTTCTGTTGAGGTCCAGAGGTGTTTCATCCCTTAACCACTCGAAAAATGCAGTAGAGTTGAAACTGTCCAGAAAACAGGACAGAGCAAAGACTCTCTGTAAACTCTCTGTAAATTAAGCATAACTTCCTGTTTAAAAATCCAAAAATAGGAAATGAGGTACTTCTGGAAAGCTTATGAGATGGGTTACGACTTTGTAACAGAAAGTTTTGTCAGATTGGGAACAGAATTAACTGGGATTCTTGGATCAATTCAGTACCTAAAGCAGGGAGGTGCTGTCCAATTGATTCCAGAAATTCTGTTAACTTTGACATCTCATAACTTTGGAACCAGGACAGATCTTAGGCCAAGAAAATACTGGCTGGAAAGCTATTGAATTTAGCTTCAACTTTTATGTTGAGCTCCAGGACTGGTTTTGCTTTTAACCTGGCCTAAATCAGGTTGAAATGGAAACTGGTCAAGGCTGTCATAGGAACAGCATATCAGCAGTCAAATTTGTTTAGAAATTTGAACTATGTTTCCAAGTGTTATGGGTTCAATGACATATCTTATGTTATAACTCAATGGTTTACTGTTTAAATAAATATTTGACAATTCTCAAATATATTTTTACAGATGGCAGCAGATAAACAGTTGGAGAACGGGTGGGTAGTTTCCCACTGTTCTGACCGTAGCGGCTACCCGGAAGCATTGTGGCAAATGCTCCAATATTTCGGGTATAGTCAGATGCCGCAATACTTCGCCAAGGAAGAAGGCGAAGAGGGGGACAACACGTGGATGATCCATGTCGAGGTTCCCGCAGGACCTACGCCACCCGGTTGGGTGCCATTCACCGTCACGGTGAGAGGACGACAACCGGAAGGGGTGTGGCAAGTGGCAGCCCGTGACACTATGTCACGTTTCTGCCAACTACACGTGCAGGCTATGGAGGGCACTCCATACGCACTCGTTCCGGTGGAGGGACGAGCTCAGCATGTGTGGGAAGAGAGGTACCTGGAGGCAACAGACCCGAGTTGCCCAAGGTACAACCCCGCGGAGGCAAATCTCAGCCTCCAAATGAGGGCGGGAAACGCTGTGATGGACAGCCAAGCTGTTCATACGGAGCATCTCGCCACCAAGCTCAAGGCGAGCACAAGCCGTGGAGATCATTTCGAGAGTGCTCACAGCGCACTCCGCAATGTGCTCCTTCCGACGATCAAGCGACTGAATGAACAATACAATCAGTTGCGTCGTCTGAAGAAGGCAAAGAAGAAGAGCCGGGTCGACATCGCGGCGTTACAAGAACTGGTGCAGATCCTAACCCAGCAGAATGAGGACCTTGCTCAAGAGCGGGACGACGCTATTGAGGAAGGACAAGGCTGGGAAGAGGACTACAACCAGGCTATGGACGAGGTGCATGCATTGCAGGACCTCGTGCCCCCGGTGTTAGGCATACCGGTGGTCTTGGGTCTTCCAGCAATGGGAGAACCCGGAATGGGAGAAGAGGTGGTAGATCCAGAGCCACCAGCAGAAGTACCGGAGGAGGACGACCGACAGGAGGTCGAGTTCTACTCCGAGTAGGGGGTTACGGTTGCCAAGTAGGGCAGCTAGGGTAGCGTAACCCAACTTTTGTAATCGGTGACATGTCGTGTAGACAGTAGCGTATGTATAGGTAGTGACGACATGAGCACGACTTCTCGGAGACCCGAGAATAATGTATCTTGTATAAAGTTTATGCTTTATCAATATATGTGAATGTTGTGCAAATTAATCATGTGTCACTTCAATACCTACTGTTGCTTATGGAATTTTAAGTAAGACATGTGCTAATCGCTGCTGTTTCGAATTTCAGAATGACGCGTACTCGTGCCAACCCTGACGTTGGGGGTACCAGTCAAGGGGGAGAGACCTCCCAACCACCTCCCGAGGACTCCTCGGGACAGCAGCAGCAACAGCAACAGCAAACACCGCCACCGCCACTGCCAACGGTTACATTGGCCGACATTGTCGCGGCAATGGCGGGCTCGCATCAGCAGCACAAAGAGTTGCTGCAGACTCTCATCGCCAATACGTCTCGCCCAGAGAGACGTCAAGATCGTGATGAGCGCCAACAGAGCTCGTACTCCGACTTCCTGGCGACTCATCCCCCTGTATTCTCAAGGGCGGATGAACCACTTGACGCGGACAACTGGCTCCGCGCCATAGAGATGAAGTTCGGGCTGCTCCAGATCAGCGAGCAGCGCAAGACTCAGTTCGCGGTCCAGCAGCTCAAAGGATCCGCGAGCGCGTGGTGGGCCAACTTCTGTGCTTCACAGCCCACCGACCGAGTGATGACCTGGGCGGAGTTCCGGACGGCCTTCAGGGCCTATCATATACCGCCAGGTCTGATGAAGAGGAAGACGCAGGAGTTCCTACACCTGCAACAAGGGAGCCGGAACGCGCTGGAATACTCCAGGGCGTTTAACGATCTCGCGCTATATGCGTCGTATCATGCTGATACCGACGAGAAGCGGCGGGACCATTTTTACCAGGGGCTTAACCCGCTCCTGAAGGACAAGTTGGCGATGTTCAATCGTGGCAGCCTCAACGACATCATTGATGCTGCGATTGTTCGGGAGGGCTCCGGCAAGGAGTTGGCGGCGGCAGAGCGAAAGCGAAGCGCGCCGCAGAGCAGCGGAGAAGGAGGCGGTCCTTCTCAGAAGTTTCGGATGGTGAATCTCCCACCATCAGGTCCACGCTGGCAGCCACCACAGCAGTCGATGCCGTTCCGCAGTCGGCCGTATTCTTCGCCGGCATTCCGGCCGGCACTGCCAGTACCACCGCAACAACAACAGCAGCAGCGGGCGATGCCGCGTGCATTTGCACCTCCGCAACGCATGCCGGGCTTTCGTCCACCGAGTACTCCACCAGCAGCGGCCACATGTTACAAGTGTGGTCGTCCAGGACACTTCGCGAGCAGTTGCCCGGAGAGGCAAGGCGGCGGAGTGGCACCACAGTTTCCGGGGAGGAATCAACCCCGGAACCCTACTAATGCGCGGCGGGCAAACCCTAGGCCCGGCACCGTCCACCAGCTTGCCATTGAGGACGTGCCGGAGGGTGAGCCAATCCTTGCGGGTATGTTCCAACTCCACCAGCATCCCGCTATAGTACTGTTTGATTCAGGTGCCATGCATAATTTTATTAGCCAAGCTTTCATTGCTAAACACAGTTTGCCAATACTACCCACCGATAGTCCATATTTAATTTGTTCACCGGGTGGGAAGATTTCAGCAAGCGTAATGGTCTCCAAAGCACCATTATGCTTAGCGGGTAGAGTGTACCCCACGTCTCTCATTGTCTTTGAGGGACAGAAGGTCGATGTCATCCTAGGGATGTCGTGGTTAACCCTCCACGGCGCTGTTTTAGACACCGTCCTTCGAGTCGTGCACTTAAACTCAGAGGTGCACGGTTCTCACTCATTATTTCTGGACAGTCAAGAAATAAAACTTCCAAGTGTCTATCAAGCCACAACCATCAGATTGGAAGATATTCCAGTGGTCCGAGAATTCCCTGACGTATTCCCGGATGATTTGCCGGGGATGCCACCCGATAGAGAGGTGGAGTTCAAGATTGAACTTGCACCGGGAACCATGCCAATATCCCGAAGGCCGTACAAGATGGCGCCCAAGGAGTTGGCTGAACTGAAGACTCAGCTCACGAACCTTCTGGAGAAGGGTTTTATTAGGCCGAGCACCTCGCCATGGGGCTGTTCGGCATTATTTGTCAAGAAGAAGGATGAGACGTTGCGGCTTTGCGTGGACTATCGTCCATTAAATGCCGTAACCATCAAGAACAAGTACCCGTTGCCACGGATCGACATGTTGTTTGATAAGTTGGTCGAAGCAAAGATCTTTTCCAAGATGGATTTAAGATCCTGGTACCATCAGATTAAGATAAGGGCTGAGGACATTCCGAAGACGGCTTTCTCGACGAGGTACGGACTCTATGAGTACCTGGTCATGTCCTTCGGCCTCACCAATGCTCCAGCTCACTTCATGTACTTAATGAACTCGGTATTCATGCCGGAGCTGGACAAGTTTGTCGTGGTCTTCATCGACGACATCCTGGTATATTCCAAGTCGGAGGAAGATCACAAGAAACATCTGCGTATAGTCTTGCAACGGCTGCGGGATCACAAGTTATATGCAAAATTCAGCAAATGCGAGTTTTGGATATCGCAAGTGCCTTTCCTCGGGCATATCATCTCAGCGGAAGGTATCGCTGTGGATCCGAGCAAGATCACTCAAGTGCTGAATTGGAAATCCCCGAGAACTGTTCACGAGGTACGGAGTTTCCTCGGACTCGAGGGATATTATCGGAGGTTCATTCCGAACTTCTCTAAGATTGCCAAGCCAATGACAGAGCTGCTGAAGAAGGCTACCAAATATGTTTGGAGTCCAGCATGTGAAGCAGCATTCAAGGCTTTAGTCAAGCACCTGACATCAGCACCGGTTTTGGCGCAGCCAGACACAACAAAACCGTTCGATGTGTACTGTGATGCATCAAGCATTGGGCTCGGGTGTGTGCTGATGCAAGACCGAAGAGTGGTCGCGTATGGATCACGGCAGCTTAGGAACCATGAGCAAAATTATTCAACTCACGACTTGGAGCTCGCTGCCGTGGTACTTGCACTAAAAATGTGGAGGCACTACCTACTCGGTAACCTCGTACATTTATATACCGACCACAAAAGCCTCAAGTACATATTCACTCAGAAGGAGCTGAACATGAGGCAACGAAGATGGTTAGAATTGATAAAGGATTACGAGATAGAGATCCATTATCATCCGGGCAAGGCAAACGTAGTGGCAGATGCGCTGAGCCGCAAGTCACACGTCAATAATCTGACCATCACACCGTTGGAAGAGAGCGAACCACCACTACATGTGATTCCACACGGAGCTCTCTACAACCTAGCTTTAATCCCCACCATCCGTGAATAGATAGCGACAGCCCAGAAGAATAAGAAGGGCATGTCACATTTGCGGAGACGTGTAGACAGTGGGGAGTTGAAATGTTTCCGGAAGGACGGAGACGGCGTCCTATGGTTCAAGGACCGGATCGTCGTACCACGAAACCCGGAATTACGGAAGAAAATCTTTGATGAGGCTCACTTATCAAAGTTTTCTATTCACCCCGGCAGCAACAAGATGTATCAAGAACTCAGAAGAAAGTTTTGGTGGACACGGATGAAGCGCGAGGTTGCAAAATACGTGTCCCAGGGTGATACATGTCGAAGGGGGAAGGCAGATCATATGCGGAAACCGGGACTGCTGCAACCACTGGGCAATCCTGCCTGGAAGTGGGAGGACGTAAGCATGGATTTCATCGTCGGTTTACCCACCACCTTACAGAAACATGATTCCGTGTGGGTGATCGTCGATCGGCTCACCAAAGTTGCCCATTTCATCCCGGTCAACACCAACTACAACGCCAAGAAGTACGCTGAACTGTACATCTCACGGATCCTATGCTTATACGGCGTACCCCGTACCATCATATCGGACCGGTGCACTTTATTTGTGTCCCGTTTTTGGGAGCAGCTACACGCTGCCTTGGGGACGAAGCTGATCCGTAGTTCAGCCTACCACCCGCAGATGGATGGACAAACCGAGTGGGTAAATCAGATTCTAAAAGACATGCTACGAGCTTGCGCTATCGATCACGGCAAGAATTGGGATGATCACTTGCCGTTAGCCGAGTTCTCGTACAACAATGGGTACCAAGCCAGCATCAAGATGGCGCCCTACGAGGCGCTATACGGAAGAAAATGCCGCACACCATTGAACTGGTGTGAGTCTGGCGAAAGGGTTACCTTCGGGATTGACCTTGTCAACAACGTGGAAGAAAAGGTTCGACTGATTCAAGCGAACCTAAAAGCCGCTCAATCCCGACAGAAACAGTATGCGGACCGGAGAAGGCGCCCATTACAATTCGAAGTTGGAGAGCACGTATATCTACGGGTATCTCCAATGAAGGGCGTAAACATATTTGGGGTGAGAGGAAAGTTGGCACCCCGATTCATCGGTCCATTCCAGATTACCGAAAGATGTGGATCAGTGGCATACCGGTTGAAATTACCATAAGCACTTTCCGGTGTACACAACGTCTTTCATATTTCCCAGCTGAGGAAGTGTCTCAAGCTATCAACTACCGTTCAGCTGGAAGACATTGAAGAACTGCAACCGGATCTCACCTATCGGGAGGAACCGGTGCAGATTATTGATGAAAAGACCCGAACGACACGCAACCGTACGTTGTGGTTCTACAAGGTTCTATGGAGTAATCACTCCATGGACGAAGCGACATGGGAGAGCGAAGAATTCCTTCGCACTAACTACCCTGAATTTTTCACGTCGCATATCCGGTAATTTTCCACCGTCCTCTCTCTCATTTTCACCTTATAATCTCGGGACGAGATTCTTTTAAGGGGGGGAGGAATGTAAGGGCCTCAGTTTTTGACACACATTTGCAGTGTTCATCACCACACCACACACCTCATTTGAGGAAGAATGATGAACACAAATGAAGAGCAAGTAACAATTATCAACATGTTCATTAGAGAACAAACTTACACATTGCAAAAGTGGTATTTCCCACATGTGATATAGATGGGCTGGACATATGAAAACTCCTACACTTTGCTAAGGATGTCCATGCCAAGTTTCACCCAAATTCAAAACCTTTTTGAGGTCATTTTGGGTATAGATAGGAAGAGGGCAGTTTGAAACCATATTCAAATTCAAACTGTTTTTATCCCATGAATTTAAAAGTGGAAGGCATATTCTTACTCAGCACATTTTTGTGAGCTCACACACCAATTTTCACTCCATTTGGAGTTGATCTTGACATGAGCTAAGGGGGAGAGATTCAAACTTTATTTGAATTTCAAACTGAACTTGTGCTGAAATTCATTCAAACCAAACCTCATTTGAACTTTGATCAATTCAAATGGCTCATGGGTGAATAATTTGAATTGCCAAGGGTAGTATGGGGTTCACTGTTTACAACAGTGATTAGGAGTAAATTTCAGAGGTTAAAACTGGAGGTGGGACCCACATGTCAGCCACTGCTCAGATCAAACCGACTGAGACTTTTTCACTCGGGTCGCCGAGCCGCAGCGGTGATCGCCACCGAGGCCAGCCGCCGCGCCACCAGCTGCTTGCCCACGCGCGGGCGTGAGGCGGTGCAGAGCCTTCTTAAGGCGCCTGCCCCCCTCCTCGGCCGAGGTACCGCCGTTCTTCCCCGAAAGAACTCAGCGCCGGCCAAAAACTTCTGCAACTCGGACTTGATCGGAGAACGCCGATCGCAGCTTCCTCCGTCCACTCCAGAGCCCCAGAAAGGTACTAGAGACCTTCCTCCGTCCTCCCCGTTGCTAGAATTCGGTTGAAACCGATTGATATCGGCTGTGCCGAAAGATCAAACTCGGAACTTGGAACCGCCGCACCTCGGGCTCTCGTGGACAGCCCAACCAGGGCGTTGTCACGCCCGAGCCAAGGCACCCTTGGACGTGCGGGTGACCGGTGCTGCTCATCCCCGAGCCACAGCTCGAGTGGTTGCTCACCGGCGGCGAATTTCCACTTTTCCCCTTTCTGTGTGCAGAACGACCTTCGGGTATGATTCTGTTTAATTCGTGCTCTAGAAAGGATTAGACGGCCTCAGGCCGCTCTCACACGAGCTATACACGGTAACGCACAAGTTGCCTTCACAACTCTGGGCCGGAGAACCTCTGTGCCCGGCGTAATTTGAGGTCTACTAATGGCGGAACGAACGGGCGGCATCGGGCGCACGGTGAGGACCTATTTCGGGCCTTCCCCGAGCTGTCTCGAGCTCATGTCGACCTTCTCTGAGGTCCACTGATGCTCCCCGACCGATTTCCCAAGTAGCTGAGGTGCTAGGGTAGTCAGCGGACATGGCCGAAGTCGTTATGAGGTGGCGGCTCGTCGCCGACCATGCCCCGGCCGTTGTCATGAGCAGCTGACCCTCGGATCCTGTTCCCCGAGTAAAAGTAGGCAAGGGCAGCCAGAATCAAGAAGTTTGGAGCTGTACAGCAGCCGGCGGCGAGCTCTCCGGCGGGATCCCTCGGCGGCGGGGCGCGGGTGTCGCGAGGTTGAAGAAGGGGGTGGACCCCAGCTGTCAGCGGGAGATATTTTGAATCAGGATCCGGCTGCAGCCAGGATCAGGTGTGCTGGCGCGCAAAATCCTTGTGGGCCGCGATGTGCCATCGCCTAGACGTGCGACGCGTGTCCCCTGGGCCCACGCGCGAGTTTAAACTTTTCCCAGATTTTCAGATTTCCTTCAAACTTCAAATCCTCATAACATTGGCTAGAAAGCTCCAAATTAGGTGAACCAAATTTTTCTGGATTCAGCTCTCTGAGTACTTTCCAGAAAATCAAGTTTCACTTCATGAAATTCCTTATTTCTCCAGAATTAATTCCTCAAAGTTTAAACTGTTAGGAATTTTAACTGGAGAATCCTTTGGAGGAAAATCCTGAAATTTTGCTGAGATGTTCACCAAAATATCCTTGAATACCATAAAAATTTCAGATCCATTTGAGCTCATTTAATCCACCTAATGGTGTGATTAGTGAAACTGTTCCAGAGAAAATAGAAAATGTTCAGAAACATTTTCAGAATTTTCTCTGAAATTGTTTAGCTCATATCTTTAGTCAGGAACCCCTCAAATTAAGTGAGACCAAATCCATTAGAACCCTCTGAAAATCTAGTTTTCAGAAAGTCATAGTTTGTTTCATGAAAATCCTTAGAACACCCTAAAAGCCTTTAATTAAGGTCAAGGACATAATTAATTGTGGAGGGCTCAATTGAGCTTTACTGCAACTAAAACTTGACCAAGTCTCTGTTTAGGTTGTAACCAAGCCACAGTAAAAGTTTCACAGTCATTAGGTCTGTCTAGCAAGGGTTATAGACTTCACAACTTCAAAGTTAATATAAATGCATTTAAATTGATACATATGTTTCTTATATCATGTAGTCGCTAAGGTCGAGGAGGAACCCGAAGTCCTAGACTTCGTTACTCCGGAGGAGCAGCTAGCCTACGACCAAGAGCAGCAAGCCAAGCTCCAGTTTGCATTAACCTTTTTACAAATTTTTAATGTTTTGAGCACATACTTGTTTCCTTTGTTCTGTGCATCAGAGTCTTGTTTGGAAATCCAGCTGCATAGCCAAGAAAACCATGGGTTGGGTTTAGGATTGCAAACCCCGTTAGCTACTGCAATGATAAGATAGTGTAGGATTCGGTACAAGTCGAGTAGTTGGAACTACTCGCGAGCATAGGCTAGAGGCACATTGCTCCGGTAGAGATAGCACATGATATACATGGCAAGAAAGATGAGACCGAGCGGAGAGTAAGGGCAACAGGACTTTGGGGCCTGTGTGCTATAGCTCCGCTTGTGTCAATTGAGGACCGAGCCGTGTGCGGGCCTGTTGAACAAGCTAGAACAGTACCGAAGACCTACCGGCTATATGGGAACCGGGAAACCGATGTAACTCGGGTAGCTGGTTATTGAAGCATTGCCCGTCGTTCAGAGGGTGGGTTGAGAGCTTGAGGTGTAAATCGGCTGGCGGCACGGAGATGCGCGTGCAGAGACCTCTTGCTCGGGACGATGGGACTGGTTCAGTATTTGGCCTACGGGTGAAAGGTAGTCGCGTACGGCGGCCGTGATGGTTGTTGTAGGCGACATCGAGTACGGGCGTAACGGGTTGTTCGGGTAACCCTGCAGGTGTAAATCGATTATAATCGCCGTCCCTCGCGGTCAGTGAGTACCACTTGTTCACTGTACCGTGACGTAGAAAGAACAGGCTAGTTACATGTTAAAATGTTGCTGATTGAAAGCTGGACATTGATTGTTAATGATATGCTGTAGCTTAGAGCTAACTAAAGTTCTTTTCAACTTTGGGCAAAGTACATGAGAGAAATGCGTTTCTTGTTTGATTGCGGCTCTCTCATGTGCCTTAGCGTAAGGTTCTCCACAACCTGCTGCTAAAACTTGAAAGTAAGGTTCTACTAATTAGGCGAGTCCTTGCAACTGGTTTTTACCTCATGTAACCCATTACCCTCATGTAGAAGTTCCATGTTTAGGTGAGACGGGTCAGACTTGCTGAGCCTTCGTACTCACTGCTTGTGTTTGAAGCTTTTGCAGGGTTCTACGAGGAAGGGACTCCCGAAGAGGAGACGGAACCCCAGGAGGGGAACCCCGTCGAGTGGGAGTCGTGCACGCCGCAGAGTTAGTGTGTGTGTGTGCTAGCAAGGATACGTTCGAGGGCTGAACGTGCACTTGATGCTTAGTCTACGCCCGCGAGTGTAGACTGAACTTATTGTGATGTAAACATGTTCATAAACTTGTTTATGTAATAAAATTTCCGCTTCCGCTTTGTACCTTTGACGTGTGTTATCCGGTGCTGTGCAACGCAGCACCCCTCAGCGTGATCCTGGCTCGACAAGACCAATGGTGTCGTGTCATGAAGGAGCTTTCCAAGCATTGATGAAGCATCTTACAACAGCCCCGGTGTTAGCTCAACCGGATACGACTAAGCCCTTCAACGTATATTGTGATGCGTCCGGCGTCGGGCTTGGCTTTGTATTGATGCAAGGAGGAAGAGTGGTCGCCTTTGGCTCACGTAAACTTCGTAACCACGAGCAGCACTATCAAACTCATGATCTTGAGCTCGCTGCTGTGGTGTTGGCACTGAAAATGTGGAGGCACTATTTGCTTGGGAACTTAGTGCACCTCTACACCGACCACAAGAGTCTGAAGTATATATTCACTCAAAAGGAGTTGAATATGCGGCAACGGAGATGGCTAGAGATGATCAAAGACTATGAGATTGAGATTCACTACCATCCCGGAAAGGCAAACATGGTTGCCGTCGCCTTAAGCCGCAAATCTCATGTCAACAATCTGTCCATCACCCCACTTGAAGAGGAGGAGCCGAGTCTGTACTTGGTTCCATATGGGGCATTATATAATCTTGCTCTCGTCCATACCATAGGAGAGGAGATTATGGAAGCTCAGAAGGAAGACATGGGAATGTCGCACATTCAGAGAAGAATGAAGAATGGCGAAATGAAATGCTTCCGACGGGATGAAAATGGTACTCTATGGTTTAAAGACCATATAGTGGTACCCCGTGACATGAAGCTTTGGAAGAAAATCTTGGACGAGGCTCATTTGTCTAAGTATTCTATTCATCCGGGCAGCAACAAGATGTACCAGGATCTGAAAACCAGGTTTTGGTGGACACGGATGACAGAGAAATTGCAAAGTACGTATCCGAATGTGATACGTGTCGGCGGGTGAAAGCCGACCATATGCGTAAAGCCGGACAGCTGCAACCCTTGAACATTCCAGCGTGAAAGTGGGAGGATATCAGCATGGACATCATAGTCAGATTACCTCTCACCTCCCACAACCATGATTCGATTTGGGTGATAATCGATCGACTAACAAAGTCGGCACATTTTATTCCCGTACATTCGGGTTACGTGGCCAAGAAATATGCGGAGCTGTATATTACAAGGATCTTGTGCTTGCATTGTGTTCCACGCTCCATTATTTCAGATCGTGGTGCGCTGTTCATCGCTTGGTTTTGGGAACAGCTGCACGCGTCATTGGGGACCAAGCTGATCAGAAGCTCCGTGTATCACCCGCAGACAGATTGACACGACCCCACGGTCTTGTCGAGCCAGGATCACGCTGAGGGGTGCTGCGTTGCACAACACCGAATAACACACGTCAAAGGTACAAAGCGGAAGCGAAATTTTATTACATAAAGGAGTTTATGAACATTTGTACATCAAAATAAGTCCAGTCTACACTCACGGGCGTGGACTACGCATCAAGTACACGTTCAGCCCTTGAACGTGTCCTTGGTAGCACACACACACACTAACTCTGCGGCGTGCACGACTCCCATTCGACGGGGTTCCCCTCCAGGGGTTCCGTCTCCCCTTCGGGAGTTCCTTCCTCATAGAACCCTGCAGAAGCTTCAAACACAAGCAGTGAGCACGAAGGCTCAGAAAGTCTGACCCGTCTCACCTAAACATGGAACTTCTACATGAGGGGTGATGGTTTACATGATGTAAAAATCATTTGCAAGGACTCGCCTAATTAGTAGAACCTTACTTTCAAGTTTTAGCAGCAGGTTGTGGAGAACCTTAAGCTAAGGCACATGAGAGAGCCGCAATCAAACAAGAAACGCATTTCTCTCATGTACTTTGCCCAAAGTTGAAAGGACTTTAATTAGCTCTAAACTACAACAAATCATTAACAATCAAGTCCATCTTTCGATCAGCAACATTTTAACATGTAACTAGCCTGTTCTTTCTACGTCATGGTACAGTGAACAAGTGGTACACACTGACCGCGAGGGACGGCGATTATAATCGATTTACACCTGCAGGGTTACCCGAACAACCCGTCACGTACGCCCGTACTCGATGTTGCCTACAACAACCATCACGGATGCCGTACGCAACTACCTTTCACCCATTAGCCAAATGTTGAACCGGTCCAATCGTCCCGAGCAAGAGGTCTCTGCACGCGTATCTCAGTGCTGCCAGCTGATTTACACCTCGAGCTCTCAACCTACCCTCTGAACGACCAGCTATGCCTCAACACCCAGCTACCCGATTTTCATCGGTTTCCCGGTTCCCATATAGCCGGTAGGTCTTCGGTACTGTTCTAGCTTGTTCAACAGGCCTGCACACGGCTCGGTCCTCAATCGACACAAGCGGAGCTATAGCACACAGGCCCCAAAGTCCTGCTGCCCTTACTCCCCGCTCGGTCTCATTTTCTTGCCATGTGTTTCATGTGCTATTTTCTACCCGAGTCGAGTGCCTCTAGCCTATGCTCGCGAGTAGTTCCAACTACTCGACTTGTACCGAATCCTACACTATCTTATCATTGCAGTAGCTAACGGGGTTTGCAATCCTAAACCCAACCCATGGTTTTCTTGGCTATACAATTGGGTTTCCAAACAAAACTCTAATGCAAGTATTAATTGTACTCAAGTAAGTGCTCAAAACAATAAAAATTTGTAAAAAGGTTAATGCAAACCAGAGCTTGCCTTGCTGCTCTTGGTCGTAGGCTAGCTGTTCCTCCGGAGTAACAAAGTCTAGGACTTCAGGTTCCTCCTCGACCTTAGCGACTACATGACAGAAGAGGTACATGTATCAATTTAAATGCATTTGTATTGAGTTTGAAGTTGTGAAGTCTATAACTCTCACTAGACAGACCCAACGACTGTGAAACTTTTACTGTGGCTTGGTTACAACCTAAACAGAGATTTTGTCAAGTTTTAGTTTCAGCAAAGCTCAATTGAGCCCTCCACAATTAATTATGTCCCTGACCTTAATTGAAGGCTCTTAGTGTGTTCTAAGGATTTTCATGAAACAAACTATGACTTTCTGAAAACTAGATTTTCACAAGGTTCTAATGGAGTTGGTCTCAATTAATTTGAAGGTTCCTAGCTAAAGATATGAGCTAAACAATTTCAGAGAAAATTCTGAAAATGTTTGTGAACATTTTCTATTTTCTCTGGAACAGTTTCACTAATCACACCATTAGGTGGATCAAATGAGCTCAAATGGGTCTGAAATTTTTATTGTAGTTCAGGGATATTTTGGTGAACATCCCAGTTAAAATTCGTAACAGTTTAAATTTTGAGGAATTAATTCTGGAGAAATAAGGGTTTTCATGAAGTGAAACTTGATTTGCTGGAAAGTGCTCAGAGAGCTGAATCCAACAAAATTTGGTTCACTCGATTTGGAGCTTTCTAGCCAAAGTTATGAGGATTTGATATTTGAAGGAAATCTGAAAATCGGGGGAAAAGTTTAAACTTGCGGGTGGGCCCCGGGGACACGCGTCGCATGCCGAGGCGACAGCACACTGCGGCCCACAAGGTTTTTGTGCACCAGCACACCCGATCCCGGCCGCAGCCCGATCCCGATTTAAAATATCGGTCGCTGACAGCTGGGGTCCACCCCCTTCTTCAACCTCTTGCCGCCCGCGCTCCGTCGCCGAGGGACCTCGCCGGAGAGCTCGCCGGCAGCTTCTGTAAAGCTCCAAACTTCACGATCTTGGCCGCCCTGCCTACTTTCACTCGGGGAACAGGATTCTGGGGTCATATCGTCATTACAATGGCCGGTACATGGTCGGCGACGAGCCGCCGCCTCGGAAAAACTTCGGCCGTGTCGGCTGACTCCCCTAGCACCTCAACTACTCGAGGAACCGGTCGGGAAGCATCAGTGGACCTCAGGGAAAGTCGACATGAGCTTGAGGCAGCTCGGGGGAGGCCCGGAGTAGGTCCTCACCGTGCGCCCGATGCCTCCCGTTTGTTCCGCCGTCGGTAAACTTCGAATTTCGCCGGGTACAGAGGTCCTCCGGCCAAAGGTTGTGAAGGCAACTTGTGCGTTACCGTGTCTAGTTTGTGTGAGAGCGGATTGAGGCCTTCTAATCCTTTCTAGAGTAAAAATTCGACGGAACCGCACCCGAAGGTCGGTCTGCACACAGAAAGGGGAAAACTGTAAATTCACCGCCGGTGAGCAAACACTCGGGCTGTGGCTCAGGGGTGAGCAGCACCAGTCACCAGCGCGTCCAAGGGTGCCTTGGCTCGGGCATGGAAACGCCCCGGTTGTGCTGTCCACGGGAGCACGAGGTGCGGCGGTTAAGTCACCGAGTTGATCTTTCGGTATAGCCGAGATCAATCGGTTTCAGCTGAGTTTTAGCAACGGGGAGGAAGGAGAAGAGTTCCTAGTACCTTGCCGTAGCTCGAGAGGGGACCGGAAGGCTGTGATCGGAGCTCTCCGATCAATTCCGAGCTGCGGAAGGAGTTTGCCAGCGCTGAGTTCTTGCGGGGGAAGAAACTGGCGAGGCTTCGGCCGAGGAGGGGGAAAACGCCTTAAGAAGGCCCTGAACCGCCTCACGCCCGCGCGTGGCCAATCAGCTGCTGGCGCGGCGGCTCCCCTCGGTGGCGATCGCAGCGGCGGCTCGGCGACCCGAGTGAGAAAAGTCTCAGTCGGTTGATTCTTCTCTGTGGCTGACATGTGGGACCCACCCGGGGTATTAACCTCTGAAATTTACTCCTAATCACTGTTGTAAACAGTGAGCTACAAAATACCCCTGGGTATTCAAATTATTCACCCATGAGCCATTTGAATTGAGTAGAATTCAAATTGGGTTTGGTTTGAATGAATTTCAGCACAAGTTCAGTTTTGAATTCAAATAAAGTTTGAATTTGTCCCACTTAGCTCATGTCAAGATCAACTACAAATGGAGTGAAAATTGGTGTGTGAGCTCACAAAAATGTTCTGATTAAGAATATGCCTCCCACTTTTAAATTCATGGGATAAAAACAGTTTGAATTTGAATATGGTTTCAAACTGCCCTCTTTCTAGCTATACCCAAAATGACCTCAAAAAGGTTTGGAATTTGGGTGAAACTTGGCATGGACATCCTTAGCAATGTGTAGGAGTTTTCATATGTCCAGCCCTTCTATATCACATGTGGGAAATACCACTTTGCAATATGTGAGTTTGTTCTCTAATGAGCATGTTGATGGTGGTTACTTGCTCTTCATTTTTGTTCATCAACTTACTTCAAATGAGGTGTGTGGTGTGGTGATGAACACTTCAAATAGGTGTCAAAAACTGAGGTCCTTACACAGATGGTCAAACCAAACGGGTGAATCAAGTGCTGGAAGACATGCTACGCGCTTGTGCCATCCACCACGGCAAAAACTGGGATGATCATTTGCCGTTGGCGGAGTTTTCATACAACAATGGCTATCAATCTAGCATAAAGATGGCGCCGCATGAAGCTCTTTACGGCCAGAAATGCCGCACACCACTCAACTGGTGTGAGTCCGGCGAACAAGTTATATACGGCATCGAACTTGTGAATGAGGCTGAAGAACGAGTGTGAGTAATACAAGCCAACCTCAAGGCTGCTCAATCTCGTCAGAAGAGCTATGCGGATAAATGACGCCGTCCTCTCCA
This sequence comes from Neostapfia colusana, assembly GCA_030760725.1. Classification (NCBI taxonomy): domain Eukaryota; kingdom Viridiplantae; phylum Streptophyta; class Magnoliopsida; order Poales; family Poaceae; genus Neostapfia; species Neostapfia colusana. The sequence goes on along the minus strand of JASWHV010000007.1, from coordinate 90,869,527 downwards.
CTTCGACATCGGAGACCAGGTTTATGTCCGTGTGTCTCCGATGAAGGGAGTTCATCGTGTCGGAGTGAAGGACAAACTTGCGCCGCAATTCATCGGCCCGTTTGCTGTCATTGAAAAATGCGGATCCGTGGCCTATCGCTTGGATATACCGGCGTCGCTCGCAGGAATTCACAACGTCTTCCATATCTCTCAGCTGAGGAAGTGCCTCAAACCCTCGGCTGAAATCCGGACTGAAGACATAGAAGTTCTTCAACCGGACCTCACATACGCAGAATATCCAATCCGAATTACCGATGAAAAGACTCGCGCCACAAGAAACCGGACTTTATGGTTTTACAAGATCACGTGGAGTAACCATACCGCTGACAAGGCGACATGGGAAAGCGAGGACTACCTACAAGCGAATTATCCGGACTTGCTATCATCGTATACCGGTAAACTTTCCCCACCTTGCTTTTATTTTGGGAATCTCGCGACGAGATTCTTTTTAAGGGGGGAGGAATGTAAAATCCCCAAAAGTGCTAACAAAAATTTCAGCACATTTACACTTAGGAAAAATGTGGGGAATTAAAACTTTGAATTGTAACGGTGTAAGTTCAAAGTGAGGATTCAAACTTCCCAAAAACTTCCGACATGGAGATCTAAATTCATAACTTGGGACTTCATATTTCAAATATTCAACCTTCCAAATTTCAGCTCATTTGGAGGGGTTCTAACATTTTTTTGGGATTAAAAGAGGAAGCTCTCTAATCTGAATTTAAATTTCAGTTTCAATTTCCAACTTCTTTAATTTACAAATTTGGTTCCACAAATGTGTTCTCCACAATTGAATTAGCAACCACACCGAAATTGAGAAATATTGGAGTTGGTTTGCTATGTATTTGGAACAATACAAAAGGAGAATTCAATTTTCAATAAATTCCAATAACCAAACTCAATTCAAATTCCACACTAGAATTCAAATCATTTGAATTCCAGATTTCAAACCATGACTTTGAGGTGAAGTAAAGCATTCAAGTTTGAGTAGCTGTGGTAAAAAGATCTGTGGAAAATTTGGTGAAGAAATGAGCTGGTGGGACCCAGCAGTCAGCCACACAAGTCTTTTAACCGACTCAATTCTTCCCTCTCTGTCGCCCACGCGATCACAGCGCGCCGGTGCCACCCCCGCCCGAGGCCTAAGGCGCCACCTCCTGCTTGCTCAACAGGGTCTCATCCTGATCACCACGCCCGAGTGCCACAGAACCATTTTGTTTCCTCAGCTCGCTCAGGCTGTTCTTCCTCCCGTGAACACGAGCTCGTGCCGCGCCGCTTCTGTTCTTGCTAGCCTCAGCCACGTGAGCTCGTATTGGTCAAACTACAAACAGCAAAGAGTAGCGCCTTGACGTGCTCTGGCACCACCCATATTCCCTCCGAAGTTTACCGCTCGGAGCTGCTCACAAAACACGAATCGGCGCCAAAGCTTTGAGGTGCACCGGACCTCACCGTTTTGGCTCACCGTCGAAAGCCCCATCCGACCACCCTCTCCTCCGACTTCCTACACAAGAAAGGTGCATGGGTAACCCCAGGTGGTGTAGCTGCAAGCCGTGTAGCAAATGATCCATCGGGTGGCTCGAATTTCCTTCTTTCCCGAACCCTAGTATACAAAAGTAGAGCTCGGTTCAAACCCAAATTCGGGTTACACAATCAACCAAACCTCAAGCTAATGTGCACATAGCTTCTACCCTCCCTAGCGCTCATCCTCGACAAAGAACCGAGGAAAACCATCAAGAGTTGGCCATGTTCTAGCTGATTTTCGCGCAGCCATGGGAAACCACCTCGGCTCACCGTTGAACCCTAGTTTGCCGGCCGTTTCATCGAGTTTGGTAGCCCATCCTAGATTCTACACCTCCCACTGGTGCTCTAGAGACCGAGAGCCGATCGTTTGGTGGAGGAATGAAGCATCCGAACCTCGCCAGAGTTCTAAACCCTGCTGTCACCGGTGCGCACCATTTTCCAGCAAGTTTCGGCCGCCGGCGACACCACCATCGTGCTCAGCGGGGTGAAAAATGGGGGCGTGGCGAGATTTGGCCGGGGAGGCGGCCGGGAATGCCGTTCCCGCCACCCTCGCCAGAAAACGTCGCCGGGTCCTCTGTTTGGCGCGAGGTGGAAGAGAATGCTGACATGTGGGGCCTGTCGGCAGCGCTTAAACATTTCCAGATTTTCCTATCTCAGTTCAAACTTTGAAGAGCCATAACTTTGTTTAGGAATGTCCAAAAATTGTCAAACAAATTTTTTTGGATTCCTCTCAGAGAATACTATCCAGTGGTATAGCCCAATGATTATGAAATCTTTTTATAAGATTTTAATTTATTTAAATAAAATCTTGTAGGAATTTTCACAGGAGTTCTGTTTATTGAAAAATTCTCAAATTTGGGATGGACATTCTTCCAAAAATCCTTGAACTCCAGTAAAAATGTCAGAGGAATTGGACCTCATTTGCTTGGCCAAAAGTCGTGTCAATCCTTTATGTCTCTGAAAAATGGGAAAATAAACAGAGACATTTTCAGCATTTCTTATCAGCTTCCAAAATTCATATATCTCTGTTGGTAGCTCCAAAAATGGTGAAACAAATTTTGTTAAAACCATGGTGACCTACCCTAATTAGATCTTCCACTGTTAGACATGTTAAAACTCCAGATTTGGGCTCAAAATTCAGAGAAGCCTTGTACTTGTGGGAATTTTGGAGACCACATGGTGCAATGACATTTCTCCAAATTTTGATCAGATCATCCTTAGAGATTCTAGTATTCACTTTAAAAATCCCAAAACCAATTAAGGAACATAAATAGCAGTAGCTATAAATAGAATTGAATTCTTATATTTCATTAGCACTTATACATATATTTTGCTACATCTCATATAGTGACCGAAGTTGAAGATACACCGGAGCGGTTGGACGTCCTCCCACCAGACGCTGACTTTCCATTTATCTCACAACCAGGCAAGCCCCAGTTTGCATTTAAGTACCTTTTACAAAGTTTTTCATTTGTATCACTTATGTCTAGGTTGAATGGTTGCATTAGAGTTAAGGTGTTTGAAACCCCACTTGCATGACTTTAAATCCTATGAAGGGTTGGGTAGTTTACAGACTCGACGAGTAGAGAAATGCCATGCTAATGTGCTTAGTATCTCGGTAGAAGTCGAGTAGTTGGAATCTACTCGCGAGGTAAGGTTTTATCACACGATATGGGAAAGAGTAGAGAATGGCTTAAGAATATGAAACTGAGACCCAACAGGGGGGATAGGATGCAGTGAGCGGAGGTCTCACATGCGTAGCCCTGTTGGTGTCAACTGAGGACCGAGTCGTGTGCGGGCCTGCTGAACAAGTATCGAACAGTACCGGATGGCATACTGACATAAGCAGAAAACTGATGTAACTGGTTAACCTGGGTGCCGAGGCTTGCCCAACCGTTTTATAGGAGTGGGTTGAGGGGAGCAAGATGTAAATCTTCCGGTGGGCACAATCACGCTCCACGCGGGGACCTCCTGCCCGTTACAGATGGACCGGTTCGGCATTTGGGTTTCCTTTGAAAGGTTGTTGCATACAACAGAATAGGAAGGTGTGTTGCATCACAATTCTGAAAGTGGGTGTATGTGACATGTTGTCCGGGTGTCTCCTGATTGCAATCACTGTTCCTCGCGGTTATTTGAGTACCGCTTGTTCACTGTTCTGCGACGTAGTAAGAAGTGAAAGAAGACAGATGAATGATAATATGCTGTGTAGAACTATTAATGTTTTGAAACCATATTTGCTGTAGATGTAGAGCTAATTAAGTTTATCTTCCACTTTGGGCATCACCATATCGGAGGAAAGTGTTTCATGTTTGATTGTGTACTTCCGATGTGAGGGCTGCCTAAGGATGAAACTGCTGCTATAAAACTGAAAGTTAGGATTAACATGTAGGTGTGTATTTATTGCAAAGTATTTTTCCTATATTATACATCCCTGCATGTAGAGTTCCATGACTAGGGTTGTCGATTAAGCCTTGCTGAGACACCATGCTCACGGTTGCAATATTTGAGCTGTGTGCAGGTGAGAGTTATGAGGAAGGTTCCGAGGACGAGTCGATGTCTCCGTCAGGGTACACGGCCGAGCTGGAGCCCTGCACGCCGCCGTGATCTCCGGTTCTATGTTGCTAGTGTGTAGCGTCTCCGGGCTGGACGGCTGCACTTTTGCATAGCTAGGCTGATAGTTTAACTGTTAATAAGACTTCCACCATATAATTATGTTTTGTAAAAGACTTCCGCTGTCTTTCTAGAAAATAAAAGTTGTATGTTGTTCTTGATCTTTTCTTGTGTGCTCTTGGGTGCCGCATCGCACAACACCACCCACTGCGATCCCAGAGTGGGTGAACCACGGGGTGGTCCCCCGCACATAATCTCAGACCGAGGGGCATTGTTCGTGGCTCGTTTCTGGGAGCAGTTGCACGCTGCTTTGGGTACAAAGCTGATTAGAAGCTCCGCCAATCACCCTCAGACAGATGGGCAAACTGAGAGAGTGAACCAAGTATTAGAAGACATGTTGAGAGCGTGTGCCATCAACCATGGTAGAAACTGGGATGATCATCTACCATTGGCGGAATTCTCGTACAACAACGACTATCAAGCGAGTACCAAGATGGCACCATATGAGGCTCTCTACGGGCGCAAATGCCGCACACCATTGAACTGATGCGAGTCCGGTGAAAGGGTCACATTCGGGATTGATTTGGTGAACGACGCCGAAGAGCGCGTTTGGATGATTCAAGAAAACTTGAATGCCACTCAATCCCGACAGAAAAGTTACGCTGATAAGAGGCGTAGGCCGCTGCACTTCGATGTCGGGGAACACGTGTACCTCTGTGTATCTCCGTTGAAAGGCGTGCACCGATTCGGCGTGAAGGGGAAGCTCGTTGGCCGATTCATTGGACCATATGCTATCACCGAGAAGTGTGGACCAGTGGCGTATCAACTGGAACTACCGGCATCTCTCACTGGTGTTCACGACATTTTCCATGTTTCACAACTCCAGAAATGTCTGTAGTATACATCTACTGTTCCCACCAAAGACATTGACGAGCTACAACCAGATTTGACTTATGCTGAATATCCGGTGGCGATTATTGATGAGAAGGCCCGGTCACACCCAAACGGACAGGAGATTCCCTACACGGAGCATCTCTCTATGCCCGTTAGCGGATTTCCACCTTGCTTCCCTCAACCTACACCTTTAAATCGGTGCGTTATGCCTCGACGCCCGGAGGTATAGGTTACATCAGTTTATCAGGGCCCATATATCCGATATGCCTTCGATACGTTCAAACTTGATCAGCATGGGCCGCACACAGATCGGTCCTCAATCGACACGGACACGGCTGTGCCCACAAGACTCCCTCTTACTGCGCCCTAGCCCCTGCCTAGTCTCATTTTTTACTAAAGTGATCTCACATCGCTCGAACCAATCCCGTGTGTCCCGAAGCCTATACTCGCGAGTAGATTCCAACTACTCGACTTGTACCGAAGTCTATACACATTAAGCAGAGCATAAACTACTTGAGGACTTAGACATACCCTCACCATTGTTGGAATAATCTGGCTATGCATTTGGGTTTCATCCATCCTACACCTAATGCACATATATATATATGTCAAGCTAAATGTATAGAAAGCAACACTTTGTAAAAACTTGTTAAATGCAAACCGGGGCTTGCCTTGTTGCTGCTGGTCAGATGTTACTGTCTCGTCCAGGAGTAGGAAGTCCAACACTTCTGGGGTTTCCTCGCCTTGAGAGACTACACGTGAGCAATGTAACGATATGTCAATTTAAATGCAACGTTTTAAATTGAGTATGTAAAGACCACAACTATAGCTAGCCCTCCCCTTTGGCTCTGAAATTTTAATGATGGCTTAGTAGGGTCCTAACCAGATACCTGACCAAGTTTCAATTGAAACAAAGTTCATTTGAGCTCTGTACAAATAAAAGTCTAATTGGTCATTACTAGAGCTTCTAAGGATTTCCAGGGCCTTTCTTGTCTCAAACCATTACTTTCTGGAAACTAGAGTTTGAGATGATTCTAATGGAATTGGTTTCATGTAATGTCAATAATCCTCGAGGATGTTATGCCCTAATCAAGATTTGAGATAATCAGAAAAATGTTTCTGTACATTTTTCTATTTTGTCAGGGCAGTTCACTTAAACACACCATTAGGGGGACTAATGAACTTGGATGGATCTGAAATTTTTCCTGTGACTCAAGGATTTTAAAATGAACCTCCTGGCCAAATTTCAGAATATTCCATACAAGAATTCTCCAGATAAAATTCCCAACAGTTTAAATTTGAGGGAATTAATTTTGGAAAAACTATGTTTCATGAGCTGAAACTTGTTTTGCTGGATAGTACTCGCATAGATAAATCCAACAAAATTTGGTTCACCCAATTTGGAGCTTCCTAGTAATAGATATGGATTTATGAAGTTTGAGTGAAAGTATGCCTCTGAAATTTTTACTGGAGTTTAAGGATTTTCGGAGAAATGTACTGCCCAAATTTGGGAATTTTCCAATAGACAGAACTCCTGTAAAAATTCCTACAATATTTTGTTTAAATGAGTTAATGAGCCAAATGTAGGGTTTTTTATAACAATTGGGATGCACCCGAGATAGTACTCACTGAGAGGAATTCAATGGAATTTATTTCACAATTTTTGGAGGTTCTTATCAAAAGTAATGAGCAATAGAAGTTGAACTAAAACTGAAAATGAGGGAAAAAGTTTAAACTCTGGTGCGCAGGTCCCACACCACAGTTTCTTCTTCAACCTCGCGCGCGCGGCAAACAGTAGCGGCGTCCGATGAGCTCCGCGGAAACCGTTCTTCCGGCCTCCCCTAGGGCTCCCACTTACCGCCCCTCCCTTTAGGAGCACGTGGAGCTCATCCCGGGGGTCGACCGAGGCCCCCCGATCACCGGAAATGGGCCGGCGATGAGCGGCGGCTGCGGCTAACCTTCGGCGGCGTTGCACTCGCTCTACCGTGGCTCAAACTTCTCGGTTCTTGTTCCTAGAGCGCCGTGGTGTCATCCTCCTCATCGGCTTGCACTCAAATCAGCTCAAAAGAGGCTGCAAATACGAGCTCATCGGCGACCTAATGCCAAAACCGGCACTGGCGCAAAATTATCGAAGAACAATGCCAAAACTTGATGAAATTCTATGGTTCTTGATCCTAGAAGAGCATGGGAGTGTCTTTATCATGTACACAGCTCGGCACAAGCTTTGGGGAAGTGATCACTATGAATTTCGGGTTTTGGTGAGGCTCGGTTCAATGACTACTGAAGTACTCGATGGTAAAATTCCCCACCGATCGTGCAAGAGAGAAGGTGAGGTCGGCATGGCTGTGTTCAGCACCTTAGAGTGGACCTTTTTCGTGTAGCTCATCGGACACAAGAGGGCTTCTAGCGCTTGGACACCAGGGAGCAGAGAGGGTCGGCCGGCGGTGCTTTGCTTCTGTTGTGCGAGGGAGGACGGTGGAGAGGCGAGGGAATGGTTCACGTGGCCCAGGCAGGTTGATCACGTTGCTTTACTCGGCGTTCTCATCCCCCGAGCAGGAGGTGGCACGGGGAAGAGACGGTCAGGTGCCGGGCGTTCGGGAGCTGGCTCGCACGTGTGCTGCGTTCGAGTGAAAAGAAAACAGAGAAGACTTCGGGTTGAAATCTACTTACAAGTGGGCCCCATTTCTCCCCTCTTATCCTCCAATTCCGTTTAAAATAGCAAACAAAATAACAGAACTCACCAGCCGTCAGGTTTCCCCACCGCTCGCATACGCGGCTTTAGGTACGATCGGCGCGTTCTGCCAATCGTAATCTTCACCTCGAAGCCTCCGCACCTCCTCCCCATACTTTTCCTGGAAATAAAGGAAAAATAAAGTCATGAGAAGTATTAAGGAGAATCCCATTAAGTTAACAAAAGAACTCACCAACGTCTCCGTCGCCGTCTGAGAAGACAGCTGATCAGGCTGCGATGGGTCACTTCCCATGTGACCCCTCCTCCACACCTGGATAGCTGTTGGCTCCTGACCGATTTCGCGCTCAATGCCGACTTCGGCGTAGAGTCGTCCGCGGCAGGAATGGATTAGAGCCTCCATTGCTGGACTTGGAGTAGACTCATCTGTGGCTCCCAAACATAGAGTAGAGGTCGCTTCCACCGTCCATCCAAGCGCGGGTGGTTGATGTCCACGCCATCGTCAGCCGCTTCCGTGCCGTCTCGATGCATACATTACGACTACAACTGTCTATACGGCACAAACACATTTAATACGTGTCGTGCCGTTTTGGGTCAGACCGTGCTGGGCCAGGAAGGAACCAAACCCGTTTACTTACATATATTAGGTAATCACTCAAAAACATAAGCAATTAAAGTAAAAAATATAATAAAAGCAACATAATCATGTAAACAACAATATTATCTAAACTACTCTAGATTATAGAATCTTGTTATTTCATCCTAGGTTGAAATAAGCAACTATATGATACAGTCATCTAGTAAAAAACAATTGTTCAAAAGGAGGTGGGCCAGGGCGGCGGGGCAGCGGGGCGGGAGCGGGGCTGTAGCGGCGTGGGGTGGCGGGGGCGGCTGGCGGTGCGGCAGCAGAGAGGGCCGGTTGGGGCAGTGGGGCGGGAGGGAGCCGGGGCATCGCGGCGGCGGAAAGGGGCGGCCGGAGGCGCAGCGGCGGAGAGGGGTAGCGGGGGTTGCCAGCTGCGCGGCGTCGGAGAGGGGTGGCGGGGGCGGCCGGCAGCGCGGCGGCAGAGAGGGGCGGCGGGGGCAGCCAGGCGGGAGGTGGGCAGGGGTGGCGGGGCAGCGGGGCGGGAGGGGGGCCATGGCGGCTCGAGGTCGCGGGGCAACCGGGCGGCACGGCGGCAAAGAGAGGCGGCGGAGGCAGCAGGGCAGGAGGGGGCCGGGGTGGCGGGGCGGGAGGGGGGCTGGGGCATCACGGCGGTGGAGAGGGGCGGCTGGGGAGACAGGCTGCGCGGCGGCGGAGAGGGGTGTCAGGGAGAGGGGCGCTGGGAGGAGGGCGTACCTCTGGAGGCGGTGACCTGAGACAATGCAGCGGAGACCGGCGGGTCGGGAGGCGGCGCACGGGGTGGCGGAGACCGGCAATGGCGAAGTGCGCGGAGTCGGGAGGCGGCGCGGGCGGGAGAGAATGCCGCCTCCCGACTCGTGCTCGGGGAGTATAACGGGCTTATTGACAACGGTAGCTCCTCACTGTCGTCAATAACGCCTTGAGTGGGGCCGGATCTCGGCCAAATTTGACGACGGCCGATATAGATGACGGCCACTGTCGTATTTAAGTTTATTGAAGACAGTTTTAGGTTAGCCGTCGTCAATTACAATATTATTGATGACAGCTGTATGTAGCCGTTGTCTATTAATTAAAAGATGACGGCCATGTCGTCAATAAATTTGGCCGTCGTCAATGATCGCTTTTCCTGTAGTGAAGTCTTGTTGATCCTTAGTCCTCACGGTTGCTATTTTAAGTTGATGCTGCAGGTGTTGAATATTTTGATGATGAGTATGATCAAGGGTTCACCGCGGAGTCCTATCCTCCTTCATGGACTACAGCCGAATGGGAGCCCTGCACGCTGCCATGAAGACCTGTACGTGCTGCTAGTGTGGGCTGTCCATAGGGCTGGACAGTTGACTTTTGCTTAACTTAGGCATAAGGCCGGAGCATTTCTTATCTTCCGCCGTAGTTATGTTTATGTAAATTAATTGTTAAACTGAACAAGTTTGTATCACTTTTGTAAAATTTCAGCAAGCTTTTATGTAGTACATGTTCTTTACTATGTGTGCTGTTGGGTGTTGCATCGCACGACATCACCCTCTATGATTTCTGAAATGTACAGACACCAATCTGTCACAAGGTGGAGAAAGGACGGCGACGCCTGATCGATCATCCCACGATGTTGTCCTCGGGGGCGTTGTCAATGACGTTGATGGCCACCACTACTACAACAAGCTTCATCTCAGGTGGCTCTAAACGTATTATCACACGTGGTTTCCAAAACCACCTGAACCGAAGAGCTTGTGATAATCAGTAATTTTCACAGGGGGAAACTTAAGCCGCCTATGAAAAATGTTATCACAGGCGGTCTTAACCACCATGAATCTGCCTGTGAAGACTCTTTATCACTGGAGGTTTGTAACGCAAGAGTATCCGTCTATGATAACTCTATTATCCCAGGCGGTTCTTTACCTACGACTAGCCGCCTGTGAATAATCTTTATCACAGGTGGTTTGATATGTAGGAGTATCCACCAGTGATATCTCCATTATCGCAGGCGGTTCTTTACCTACAACTGCTCGCTTGTGAAGAATGTTTATCACCGTCGGTTTGTAAAGTAAGATTATCCGCCCGTGTAACTCCATTATCGCAGGCGGTTCTTTACCTACGACTAGCCGCCTATGAAACTATATTATCACAGGCAGTTCTTTACCTCTGATAAGCCGTCTGTGAAATTATATTATCACAGGCGGTTTGTTAGGTACTACATGCTGTTATTTCTAATTTCCAGGTCAGTTTCATATGCACATTCACACACAGTAGAATCAATATATTCTGTCAAACACCATTGACACAAAATCACCAAAAAATCATCTCATATACATATGTACAGTACAATACATCTCAATTCATAGTTTACAAGTTTCACTGAAAACTCTTTCGATGCTCATACTAGCAAAGTTCTGGCACATCTTGTGAGTAATCGGCTGAGTCCAAGACCGTTGCCAGACCCTGCGTTGGCTTGATGAAGGTCATTATGTAGTGTTTACTGCACACGTACAAACACACGTGTTAAGTTAAAAATTAGCAGTAATTGTTATTTCCATGCCATGTGTCGAACTTATTTGAAGTGGTACGGAGCCTTTACGAGGTATTTGCCATCTCTGAGAAAGTTAAACATGGCATGTCCTATGTAGGCTGCAACCTTTGTCTTTTTATCCTTCTTTTGGCTTGCGATTGACTTTTCAAATTCTTTTTTTTGTCAGGTGCTTGTACTGTTTTGATTCACGTTGCACCTGAATGTCAAAATTCAACTTTGCAGTCACTGTAGGGTCAAGGATACCTTTCTTTGAGTTCAGCTTTTCACTATCCATGTATTGCATCCTATTGAAGAAGTCCGGAATTGTTATAATCTCATGACATGTGTATGCGTGTAGTAACAAAAACAAATACGAAATATTAGAGGCACTTACAAGCACCAGACGAGTAACAGGTTGATTTCGAGCATTCCTCGATATAAAGGCTCCGTGGATCATCAAAGAGAAGGGCTCGTTTATCTTCTCCAATGCTCCAGAATGCTTCTTTTGGCACATGAAATGTGACGTAACAAAGTTAATATTTTGTGCTGGTATTGATGTACCACTCGTGGATTCTTTTGAGCAAAAAATGTTGTTTTCTAAGCTGTGCCGATGTCATGAACGGCTTCCCATTCTCATATTCAGGAGGAACGTCCTGAATCTTGTATACCGGAACTCCTGGTTTAACTAAAGCCGTCTCCCGAGTATATTTCACACTGTCTTTTTCCCACAACTCAATATTTTCTAATGCTCGCTCATGTGAAGCACAAGATGCATTAGATTTTTTAATGTTTTTCTTCTTTTTTTTTCAAATATTTTGACACTTCCTTAGAAGGTTCCTTATGTTCGTATGATCTAACTTTCATAGGCACTGAGCGAGGAGTAGTCGTCGGAAGTTGGACATTGGCCTGTTGTTAAACCAGTTGTTCAACCGATTGCTCTTTACTACCAGCAGCTTGCTCTTGTACTACTTCAAGCTGTTGTTCAACTTGTTACTCTTGGTTATCTTTACTAGCAGGGTTACGATCATTCTTGCTGGGACATAGCGGGAGTGGATCTTCCTGGACTTTCGGCGAAGAGGACGGGGTTGAAGTCTTTCGAGATGCGACGGGGCTAGACATTGGTTCATTGTCCAACACGATATCGCATAGGTGCCAATGGATTAACTGGTTAACGGTCTGCCCCAAAGTCGCGATCCCCTCAATTGTGATGTGGTCTATTTCATAATCTTCATAATCATTATCAATGATCTGAAGAAGTTGCACCACAGCATAATACAATGGAAGTGAATTGCCGTTGAAGACACGATTCGGCTTTGCCATAGCAGTGACAACCTGTTTTGTTTTGTTCCCTGCTCTGCCGATCGGGACAAGAAGACGACAAGATGTGTCCTTAACAATATCATCGACAGGGAATTTATGGCTTGACCTTGAGCCTGGCACAAAACCTACGCTGCTAGGGTAGGAAGTTGGAGTATCAAGTGCTCCTTTGCCACAGGAACCATTGCTCTATTCTGTGGTGTCAATTGTCCCGATTCTCTAAGTTCATCCATTATTGCTTTCACAAATGCCTTTACCTTTTGATCAATCGTATCTTCAATTGTCTTCTTGAACTTGTCACGTCTTCTATATAACTGTTTATCGTTCGGGAAGCCACCTCTCCAAGGCATCTGAGAAGAGATTGCTCGAACCAGTCCACCAAGTTCAAGGTTGCCTAGGATAGCGGTAAGTTGGTCATTCTCCCTCTTCGGCTTGAAGAGACCTTTTTGTTGCTTTTCATTTACTTCTTTCATTTTTTGCTCTACATGGTTCACAGAGTCGGGCTTTTCAAGTTTGCCCTTGTGGCGGACCCTGGCCCGTATCACGGGGCCAAGCCACTCGCCCGGGAATCGCATTGGGTGGTGCCGTGTTATGCGGCACCCAACAGCACACATATAAGGAAAACTGTATTACATAAATCAAAAGCGGAAGCTTACAAATGTTCTTTGTAAAAAATTTACATAAATTAGCTACAGCGAAAGTCTATAAACAATTCACGTCGAATAACTATTGAGCACTCAAGAGGAGGTCCAGCCCGCGGACTCCTCTTGCTAGAAACACGAAGACATGTCAGCGGCTAGGTTCTCCATGTGTTACCCGACTCGGAATTTTCCGAGTATCACCGGACAACTCTCTTTATAAGTGTCGAAGTTAACCTGCAAAACCACTCATAAAGCAAGAGTGAGCACAAAGGCTCAGCAAGACTTAACCGTCTCTTCTAAGGCATGCAACTCTATATGAAAGTAACTTAAGACCTAAACATGTAAGTTGCAAAAAGACTCGCCTACGAGTTAATCCTTAACTTTCAGATTTTGGCCCTCGTAGTGGTGCCCTTGCACCCGGCAACATTGGAACTTCACAACATACAAGAAATGCTTCATTACAATGTTACTTGTCCCAAGGTGGAAATTAACTTTAGTTTGCTTTATATATACTTCAAACAAGGTTTTCATGCAATTCCAATAATCATAGCAGCAATTAAAACTTTGCAAACTGTTCTCACACAACTTGATTACTACGTCACAACACAGTGAGCAAGCGGTACTCAATAACCACGAGGGACGGTGATTCAAATCAAACACTGCCCGGATAGCTCGACACATACGCCCGCCTCTGAAGACCCAAATCTGGTGTCCTTCATTACGTCGTATGTGGCAACCTTTTGCAGGACACTCGACTGTAGAACCGGTCGCGCCGTCTCGGGCTCATAGGTCTAACGAGACGATGTGGTATGCCTCTACAATCCAGTTAACCTGGTACATCGGTTTCCTGGGTCCCATATAGCACTAAGCATCCGGTACACAATTCAATACATGCTCAGCGAGGCTGCACATGCTTCAGTCCTTAACCGACACAGGCAGAGCTACTCGACCAAGACCTCGTCTTGTCGCTGCCTAACCCTCCTGCCCGGTCTCATCTTTAGAAATATAAAGTTTAGTTTGCCTCTTGTTCAACCACACCCATGTAATCCTGAACTATAGCTCGCGAGTAGATTTCAACTACTCGACTTCTACCGGATGTCATAGCCTATTTAGCACGGCATTATTCTACAGCGGTGACACTTTTCTACCCCTGACTCTAGGGTCCATTTTATCATGCATTTGGAGTATAAAACAATCCTGAACTAATGCACATACAAACTTTAAACCATAATTGTGAACAAAGTAACAACTTTATAAAACAACTTAAATGCAAAGCGGAGCTTGCCTTGGTTTTGCAGGTGACTAAAGTCAGATAATTTATGAAGTTAGTTGCTGATGAATTGAAGCTTAATCACTGCCCATCTTGCTCCTTTATCCAAGCTTCACTTCTCCTCCACTTTTCCACGTTTAATCACTACACGTTATGAATATGCATATATGTTTAATTGTAAATCTTTTGCTAACAAGTTCTAAAGACAAGTTTAAAACTGGAACTCTGTTTAAGAATTTAAAATGACATTGGTGCTAGTGGTTTGGGTTTAAGCGCTATGATTAAGTGATAAGTGTTTTTCATCACTTGGGTGTTGATCACCTAATAAGGTTGAATAGAACAGTACTGATCTAAAGCTCCAATGGGGCTGAAAATTTTCTTGTGAGTTCTTGTCACAAGAAAGTAATCTGGACCAAAATTTGGATTTTTTAAATGAGTAGATCCCTCAGAACAATTCCCTAAGCATTTAGGAAAAAAAGAATTAATTCTGAATAAATTTGCACTTTCATGCAAATTCAAGTGAACTACAATTTCCAACATAGATCAGGGAGCCTGCATGAATTTTCCTGGAATTTGTGGAGCTAAGAACTTCACAGAACTGAATTTCCAAGTTTTGGAAATTCTCTGAAATTGTTTCTGTATTCATTTGAACACAGAAACATGAAATCAAAATTATCCTAACTAAATCAACTCCAAATGAGCTGAAACTTTTACAGAAGTTCACTAACACCCTAAATAAGCTTCTGGCAAAATTTGAGGATTTTTGGATGACCCCAAACTCCCTCTAAAATTCTTTTGCTGAAAAGTTTTAAAGAATTTTCCCGAATATAATAATGACCTTCATACGAAATTGGGTGGCATATTTGGATAGAGTTTTTCAATCTGAATCCAACCCAATTTGAATCACTAAATTTGGAGCTTCCTAGCAAAAGTTATGAGGTTCTAAAGTTTGAATTGAATTTGGGGATTCAAATAAACCGGGAAATCTTTAAACTCTGACTGTGGGTCCCGGGTGACATGTCAGTCCCTTGATGCAGACACACCGAGGTCCACAGCTAATTAGGCTGTAGCCACAAAAGATCAAATGGCCACAGCAAATCCCAGTCTACCGCAACAGCCACTGACCGGTCGGGCCGGAAGCTTCTTCTCCCTCCCGCCCCCTTTTTCCCGCGCGCTTCGCCCCCCTCGCCAGCAGCGGCGGCGACCTCGCCAGACTCAACTTCCCGGCCATCTCACGTTCTGATACTCGCCGCCCGGGGGTTTTCGGGGACGGCAAACTCATCTAGGGGGTCGGCACAAGCTATCGACGCTCGGAACTAGGTTGGCGGCGTGCAAAGGCTTCGGTGAAGCTTCGGCGCCGCGGTCTGACCTCTCTACCCTTCTAACCGTGGTGATACTTGGCCCTAGAGCATCCATGGATCCTAGAGAGGAGCGGCATGAATGCCACAAAGCTCGGGAAGGCCTCTACCTAGGTTGTCACCGTGCGCAACCTAGGTGCGGCGACGTTTGCTCTCGGGAAACTTTTAAATTCGTCGTCTTCATGGGTTCTCAAGCTAGGGTTGCGTAGGGGAAATGATGCCTAGGTAGTCTAGTTCTCGTGTGCCAGCTTTAGGGACTTAAAAACAAGAATGGAGGTTGAATTCAAAGATTTCGTACCGGAAGTCGGGTTAGCACGCGCCGAAAGAAAACCCCGAATTGGAGCTCGACGATCCTCGGCTTGAGCTGAAACTTGGCGAGGAGCAGCGCGGGTAGTCGGCGCGTCCTTGAGTGCCTTCGGTCGAGCGTGAATCCCCTCGTTGTGGCTTCCCACGTGAGCTCAATCTTGAACTCCATCTGTCGGTCGGGCGGCATCCCCGGCAAATCATCCGGGAACACGTCTGGGAACTCACGGACTACAGGAATGTCTTCCAATCTGATGGTGGTGGATTTGTATACACTTGGAATTTTTATTTCTGGACTGTCCAGAAATAATGAATGAGACTCGGTGCATTTAGGGGTGTAGATGCTTGACTCGGAGGACGGTGTCTAAAACAGCGCCGTGGCGGGTTAATCACGACATCTCTAAGATAACATCGACCTTTTGTCCCTCCAAATCTATGAGAGACGTAGGGTATACTCTACCCCTAAGCATAATGGCTCTTTTGAATTGCTTGCTGAAATTTTCCCACCCAGTGAACAAATAAAATAAGGACTTTGGGTGGGTATTTGCAATCTGTATTTAGCAATAAAAGCTTGGCTAAAGAAATTATGTGTGGCGCCTGAATAAAATAACACTATGGCGGGATGCTGGTAGGGTTGGAACATACACGCAAGGATTGGCTCTCCCTCCAGCAAGTCGTCTATGGCAAGTTGGTGGATAGTGCCGGGCTTAAGGTTTGCCCGCCGAGCATTAATTCGGTTTCGGGGCTGTTTCCTCCCCGGAAACTGTGGTGCCACTCTGCCGCCTTGCCTCTCGGCGAAATTTTTGGCGATGTACCATTGGCGACCACATTTGTAGCATGCAGTTGACGGCTGGTCCGTACCTGGAGGATGAAAGCCCGGCATGCGCTGCTGAGGTATAAATGCACGCGGCATTGTCCGCTGCTGCTGTTTTTGCTGCGGAGGTGGTGCTGGTAATGCTGGCCAGAACGCGGGTGGAGAATACGGCCAACTGTAAAATTGCATCGGTCGCTGCGGTGGCTGCAAGCGTTGACCTGATGGTGAGCGATACACCATCGGGTATTTTTGGGGAGGACCACTGTGACACCCGGTTCAGGAAATTGAACCAAGTGAATGCATATGTGTGCCCAGGATGGTCATCACACATACACATGTACTCCACAAACTGAATTTAGAATATAACCACGAATAAATAGTGTTTAAGTACTTTATTACAATGACTCAATGTCTCACTCATGAATCTCTAACTTAATCTTGCAGCGGAAGACTCTAAACGACAGCGGAAAATTGCTAAGACAGCAGGCTCCAACTTCAACTCCACAGGCATGTTGACGGTAGTGCGCACGCCTAGTACATCACATGTTCCTCGAAGTACTCTTCTCCTGTAGCTGATGTATATGTGGGAATGCAAGGGTGAGTACATGTCGTACTCAGAAAAGTGCTGGAAATGTAATACATGTAGCTTACAATAAGGTAGGCAATAAAAAGGCTCATTGCAGCAAGCAAATTTTATTTCATAAACATGGTAAAAACAGAAACTATCTCTAGGCGAGTTTAGTCCCAACATAACCAAGTAATTCAGCACCATTCTTTCATCATAATTCACCATTTATCATGCTTCAACCAGCCAATAATCTTTTTCAAGTTTATCTCATACTCATAAATATTCATAACCATCTCATATTCATATAACCGAAACAAAATTCATTGTCATGGCTCAAAACAGTCCCAAAACCAATCCCAATGACCATACCCAAATATCCATAACCGATAAAACATCCCATGTTTTGCCTCTAATCATGGAAGTTGGCCAGGTGCTTGTGACCGGAAGCACGGCTATCATGATAGTTTTACACTCTGCAGAGGTGGCACCACTTTACCCACAAGTTCGTGATTTCGTCACCCATCGGGGACTAGAGAAAACCTCCATTATACCAGTACACAACCGTCGTGTATGGCCAAGAGATCACAAAATAGCCTTTACAAAGGGGCTACTAGGATGTAGGGATCCACCGAGGTTTCACCGGCAGACTCGAATCTCCATTCTCCCACCCACGGGCCCCCTCTTGTTCCATGCAGTTCTCAAAGCAGTCCCTCTCGACATCCATTCCCCGCACCATCCAACGGTCCATAACCAGCTAGCAACACACCTAATTATTCAGCTAAACCGCACCCATATTTGGTCTTTTGGTGGAACTGTTTATCTGGCATGTGCTCGCATGAACCGGTCCATAGATCTACGGCAAGTAAACCACCATCTCATTCAGCAACATCCACGAACCAAGCTTACCTAGATCTCCCCGATTCCATACTCATTGACCTCATCAAGTTATCATCATCATCATTATTCAAATGAGTGCAGTAGCTAACAAGTTTTATTTCAGCTTCCCGTAACCCGTAAGTTAAGCGAAGCAAAAAGGAAAAACGACCATACCCGACTCATCAAATTTCCCGGCGACAAGGATGGTTAACAAAACTAGTAAATTCCTATTAAAAGGGTGTCCCATCATGTTGACTCAAGCATACGAGTTTTCGCAAGCAAAACAGTTTCGAAAACATGGGATCAATATGGTCAAGGGGCACTTGCCTTGCTCCCGCGGCTCGTGTCGCTCGAGCGTCTCAAAGTATTGGTGCTGTAGTTCCTCGTAGACGGCCTCTTGAGCTTGTACTTCTACTCATGATCACGCAAATACAAAATTTACAGCAATCAACCATCATGAACAAACTTTACTCAAGATGCAATGGGGTAGATGAATGCAAATCCTATAGTGCAGTATATAAAACCAGTTTGTACGTGTTCTTGCATGTTTTATTGGGCTTTCATGGGGTTTTACGATGAACAAGGGTGTAGGGATCAAGTGTGGACGTGGTGATGATCTTGACACAAGATATAGATCAATTCCACCTTCAAAAATCAATCAAAACATGATCTGTCCATACGCGAAAGTTTCTGCTCGAAGGGGGTGAAGAAAACGGATGCGTAGAAACAGCGGCGATGTCGTAAGATGGGTAATGAAGACCTACCTCACTTCCTCCTTGTGGCAGGGCCTTCCTCCTATCAACGGCACCAGCAGGGGATTTTACTGTGGGGAATTATGGTAGGGCAGATCGTCGGGCTTCTTCTCCGGCGACGGCGAGGCATGACGGGGCTCGACGGTTGGTCTCGACGGCGGGTCTCGACAACGGGGGCTCGATGGCGGGGCTCGACGGCAAGGCTCGTCGGCGGGGCTCGCCGGTGAACAAACTCCGGCAAGAGGGGGTGGGGGCTCAACTCGGCAAGTTGGAGAGGGGGGCAGGGGCAACTCGACGAGTTTGGGGGGGGGGGGGGGGGGGCTGCGGCCAAAGGTGTAGGGGGGGATGGGGGGTTGTATTTATAAAGGGGAAAAATAGAAGAGTCCTAATAAAGTTGGGACTCAACCAAAGAGTCCTAGCGTGATTGGACTGATCCCAAAGAGTCCTAGGGTTCCCCCCCCTCTAGGGCTGTGGCCAATTTGGGGGAAAATTTCCCACTCAAGGCTGCGGCCAATTTTGGGGCAAATCCCCCCAAATGTGGGGGAAATCTCCCCTTTTGGGAATTTGGGGAAGATTTGGAATTTTGGAAAAATTTTAAATGGCTCAATTTAGCTATCTTATTTCCATTTCTCTCCATTTCTATGTCCCTTTCTCCATTTCTATATTCCCTTCTCCATTTCTATATTCCTTTCTCCATTTCTACGGTTCTTTCTCCATTTCTTTGGTTCTTTCTCCATTTCCACTTCTTTTTAAATGCATCTCTACATGAAAAATGTATGTAATGCATGGTAGTGAATGAGATGGCCCCTCTGGTATCAACTATGATAGGGTTCTGACACCACTTGTCACAGCTCTGATACCACACTGTGGGGGACAGGACCTCGTTGGGTGGTGCCATGTTATGCGGCACCCAACAGCACACGGGTCGATGAACCCACATCATATTACATAAATAGTTTAGCGGAAGTGTACAAAAATGTTTTACAAATAGTTATATCAGAGTAACTACAGCGGAAGACTATAACTCTCACGACTCATATCTAAACAAGCAACAAAGAAACGGTCCAGCCCGCGGACGTTTCTTACTAGCAACACGAAGACAATCTGCAGCGGCGAGGATGCTCTTTGAGTAAGCACTCGGAGGTTCCCGAGTCTCATCGGCACCCCTTCTCATAAGCATCGAGTCGATTACCTGCAAAACAACTCGGATAGCATCCGTGAGCATAACGCTCAGCAAGACTTAACCGTCACCCTAAACATGAAACTCTAAGTGAGGTTATGAACCTAACATAGGATGGCATAAGCATAATTAAACTCGCCTAAAAGTGAATCCTTACTTTCAGGTATTAATTGCAGCATTTTAAGTAACCCTGGGCACGCCACATCGGGAGTCCACAATCAAACAAGAAACGCTTTCCCCCGATGTAAATTTCTCATGGCATAAAACAATCGAGTTTGCACTAGCCTATTCATCAAGATCCAAGACAAAGCTAGTATGATACTTCACATCAAAATGATTAGTTCCTTTCTCATGCAAGTTCTTACTACGTCACGACTGTGAGAACAAGTATGCTCGGTCCATTATACGAGCGACGGTGATTCAAATCAATAACACCCGGACTACACGACACGTACACCCGTACTCGACGTTGCCTACAACAACCATCACTAACGTCGTACGTGGCAGCCTTTCCCCCGTTTCACCCCCGCTGAATCGGTCAAGTCGCCCCATGCAGTAGCTACTCTCATGGTGCACCTACCTACATGAGATGTCATGAGAATATTCCCCACATACTGCACACCGGCCGTCCGCCTGAGGCGACCCGAAAAGTCCCAATGACAGCTTCCCGAGGTACATCGGTTTACTGGGTCCCATATAGCCAGCATGAGTCCGGTACACAACTCAAACTTGTTGAACAGGGCCGCATACAGATCTGTCCTTGACCGACATGGACAGGTCTACAGCACCCAGACCCCTATGTCCTGCTGCCCCTACAACCTTCCGGTCCCAACTTTAACTTGCTAATTCATTTATGAACCAATCCCGTATGCCCCTGTTGTTCCTGAAACTGCGAGTAGCATCTCACAACTCGACCTCTACCCAACCGTACTTAAGCATGGCAGTTCTACATGGTGAAGGACACCTACCCAATACTCCATGGGTCATTTGGCTATGTAAGATGAGTATCAATCACTAGACCTAATGCACAGTTCATATCTTGACCGAAAGTGAATAAAAAATAAAAACTTAATAGCTGTTAAATGCAAACCGGAGCTTGCCTGTTTTGCATAGTAGTCGTATATAAACAGTTAGTGTCCTTGCTGATCCACCCTTGATTCTCCGGAGCTTGATCCACTTCGATGAATCGCTCCTTTGAATCCTCTTCGTTGTGGTTCCTATTGAAATGAATATGCACATGTTTTATAGAATGTCATGGAAAGAAGTTATAGAATTAATCTCTTAGGAACAGAGGTTGTGTGGAAAAGTCAAGAATGACTTGGTTTGCCTCTGTTGTGCAAGGTAACAGAAATGAACTAAATTGACCTTAGTGTTGTAGCCATACTCTACTACTTTCCTAATAACATAATAGATGAGCTGAAAAAGATTGGATGCACTGAAGAACAAGAACTCCAATGGCCTCAAAACTTTTACAGCAGGTTCTATACTAACTAAGGATTTAGCTTGCCAAATTGCAGCTAATGTGGAGTCATATTGTGTCCAACCTAATTCTCACAATATCTCTTATGTATTCCCACATATACACAAGTATGGAGAATAAGAACAGGGAGTTCAAGGACTCATCTTGGGCTGACAATTTACATGTGAGTTCTTGATCACATGAGAGTAACCTGGTCCAAAATTCAGCCCTTTTACTTGAGTAGTTCTCCAAGAACAATTCTTTAAGCATTTGTACTCAAAAGAATTAATTCTGTAGTAACGTGCATTTTCATGCCCAATTAAGTGAACAACCATTCCAAGTATGTCTCAGAGAGCTTGCCTAAATTTTCCTATGATTTTTGGAGCTATGGATTGCTCAGAACAGATTTTTGAAGTGGGAAACATTTTCTGAAAATGTTTCTGGACTCTTTTGAACACAGTAGTTTGCATTTAGAAAATTCCTACTCAAATGATCTTCAAATGAGCTGAAAATTTTCTAGTAGGTCAATACTATGCTAAAGAATATTCTGGCAAAATTTGGGGATTTTTGGATAAACCAAACTCCCTCAATAATTCTTTTTCAGAAAACTTTCAAAGAATTTTCCAGAATATAATATTTACTTTCATACAAAGCTGAGTTCATATTTGGATAGAACTCGGAAAGATGAACCCAACCCAATTGGAATCACTCAAACTGGAGTTTTCTACAGGGAGATATAAATTTCCAAAGATTGGGCTAAGTCTGGAATTATTTTCCTACAGAAAATCCGGCTGGACCCACTGTTTTGAATCCCAGCCAATAGAAACGAAGCCACACCGGGGCCACGACATCTCAGCGCGCCAACACACGGGATCCCGGCCACACCCGATCCTGGGTTTAAATTTTCTGCTGCTGACAGATGGGGCCCACGCCTCGTCTTCTTCCTCCGGCTCCTCGCTCTGGCCCGCGCGTTCCCCCTCGCCGGAGTAACCGGAAGCTCGCCGGACCGGCCATCCCGGCCACCGTCCGAACCCGGACTCGCCGCCAGGGGGTTTTGGGCATCGAGGAACACGGCTGTGAGGTTGGCTTCGGCTACCGACGGCCGGAAAATGGCTGGCGACGTGTAACTGCCTCTGTGGTGGTTCGGCAGTGTCGCCCGAGGTCTCCAGCCCTCCAAAACTAGTGCGACGAGCCCTACAGCACCAGCGCACCTCTAGGAAGATCGGCACAACCTCAAAATGGCTCGGGAGTGGCTGCAAATGGGTTGTCGTCGTGCGACCGAACGGGTCCGCCATGAACACCTCTAGTCGAGCTCGAATTCTGTCGCGCTGAGGCGTTTTCATGCGCTGGATCCTAAAGGAGAAATGACCGCCGGCTAATCCAGCATCTATGTGCCAAATTTGATGACTTAAGGAGGATCAGAGGGCAAGAATTTGAAGGAACCGTACCAGAAGCTCGGAATGAGGTCGTCGGAGCAAAACTTCGAAATTCACCGGCAATAGCTCACGGCATGGCCTGTGCTTTGGGTGAGAGCAGCGCGGTGGCCGTGCGCTCTCGTTGCCGCCCTCACTTGGCCGTGAAAGTTCCTGTGGAGAGCTGTCCACGTGAAGCCGATCACCTATTTTCGTTGGGTTGCCGTGGTTGAGGCCGTTCACGTGGAAGGAGGCCGGAGCTTGCGAGTTTTTTGAGTCGGGGAGGTGTAGGCCGAGCTCGCGGCGATGTTCAGTAGCTCTGGGGATGGGTGAGCGCTATGGTTTTGCTGTTTCTTTGATAGGACCAAGAGGCGGAGGGGGAAAACAGCCGCTGGTCGTGCGCTCGCGAGGAGGAGAAGATGGATGACCTTTGCTTCGTCCAGGGGGGGGGGGTGATCAGGCCTCAGAACCGCCTCTGGGTGCCGTGCGTGGGGAAAGGAAGCAGCTGGTGGCGCTGCCGAGCCTCCCATTGGCTCCACGGTGGGAGCTGCTCGTGGCTCACGTGCTATTCGATGAATTTCCCCACTGGGGCTGAGACTTAGTGTGCAAGGCACCTCCTTTAGCTCCATGACATGTGGGTCCCACTCCACATGTACCTCCCAAATATCTTTTCAAGCTGATCTCCTTAATTCCCAGAATTCTAAGTATAAAAAGGTGGGCTGGAATTCGAATTCTTCAATTTCAGTTTGAATTTGCTTGCCAAACTTGAATTTAGTTGAAGTTTGCAAATTCTCCTCTTTAACTCCTTTTTGAGCCCACCCTACAAATGAAAAGTTTGTGAGCAAACTTTTCTCCATAATTCCAACTATATGGCTGCATGTTTATTCAAAGTTTTTGGTCACTATATGTGTGAACTTTGAATTTCAAATCTGATTTTTAAACTTACATGCA
This sequence comes from Neostapfia colusana, assembly GCA_030760725.1. Classification (NCBI taxonomy): domain Eukaryota; kingdom Viridiplantae; phylum Streptophyta; class Magnoliopsida; order Poales; family Poaceae; genus Neostapfia; species Neostapfia colusana. The sequence continues at coordinate 90,845,760 of JASWHV010000007.1, read as the reverse complement.
AAGAGATATTTAACTCCTTAGTGGTTCAACCCTTTCAAATAAAATGTGAACCTCATGTTGGATGTTCATCCATGTATTACCTTGCATGAAGAAAAATTTTTAGCAAGTCCCATTTTTCATGTCTTTGCCACACATATGAACTCAAACCTTAGTTTTTATTCATACACATTTTTGGGATTTTTACATTCCTCCCCCCTTAAAAGAATCTCGTCCCGAGATTACAAAAGAGGAACGAGACAGGAGAGGTAATTACAAACTGTACAAAGATAAAAATTGATAGTTGGTGCGGAGGTAATCTTCACTTTCCCACGTCGCCTCTTCCGCGGTATGATTACTCCACAGCACCTTGAAAAATCTGATCGTCCGGTTCCGGGTGACCCGGGCCTTTTCATCCAAAATCTGAACCGGTCGCTCGGTGTAGGTCAGGTCCGGTTTCAATTCGTCGATGTCCTCGGTGCGAACAGCAGCGGTGAATTTGAGGCACTTCCGCAGCTGTGAAACATTAAATACATCTTGAACACCCGCTAGACTCGCCAGTAATTCTAGCCGGTAGGCTACGAGTCCGCACTTCTCCATGATAGCAAAAGGACCAATAAAACGGGGAGCGAGCTTCCCCTTTACACCGAACCGGTGAATTCCCTTCATCGGAGATACACGCAGATAAACGTGTTCTCCGACGTCAAAATGTAATGGCCTACGCCTTTGATCAGCGTAGCTCTTCTGTCGGGATTTTGCAGCCTTTAAGTTCTCTTGTATCAACCAAAATCGGTCTTCGGCTTCGGTGACAAGATCAATCCCAAACAGAACTCTTTCGCCGGACTCACACCAATTCAGCGGCGTGTGACACTTCCGGCCGTAGAGAACTTCATACGGTGCCATTTTAATACTCGCTTGGTAACCGTTGTTGTATGAGAACTCCGCCAGCGGTAGATGATCATCCCAATTCCTACCGTGGTGGATGGCACACGCTCTTAACATATCCTCAAGCACTTGATTCACCCTCTCAGTTTGTCCATCGGTTTGAGGGTGATATGCGGAGCTCCTAATCAGCTTGGTGCCCAACGAGGCATGCAGCTGCTCCCAAAAACGAGCAACAAACAGCGCACCTCGATCTGAGATGATGGTCTTCGGGACACCATGTGAACATATAATTCTGGAGATGAATAACTCCGCATATTGCCTTGCTCGATAATGAGTGTTCACCGGTATGAAATGAGCCGACTTTGTCAACCGGTCGACGATCACCCATATCGAGTCATGCTTCCTGAATGTGAGCGGTAATCCGATGATGAAGTCCATACTCACATCCTCCCATTTCCATGCCGGTATCTTTAAAGGTTGTAGCGGTCCGGCTTTCCGCATATGATCAGCCTTGACCCGTCTACACGTATCACACTCGGATACGTATTTAGCAATCTCCCTCTTCATCCTCGTCCACCAAAATTTCTGTTTCAAATCTTGGTACATCTTGTTACTTCCGGGATGAATGGAAAACTTAGACAGGTGGGCTTCATCCAAGATCTTCTTCCGGAGTTTCATATTATGCGGTACCACTATACGGTCATTGAACCATATGGTACCGTTCTCATCCTTCCGGAAACATTTCACCTCTCTGTTGTCTAGTATTCTCCATATGTGAGACATACCCCTGTCTCTTCTTTGAGCCTCAACAATCTCTTCACGGATTGTTGGAATGAGCGCGAGATTGCAAAGCGCGCCATACGGAATGACACGGAGGCTTGGTTCTTCATCTTCCAACTCTGAAGCCGCTAAGTTGTGTACGTGGGCTTTCCGACTAAGCGTGTCGGCAACCACGTTTGCTTTTCCCGGATGATAGTGGATCTCAATTTCATAATCTTTGATGAGCTCCAACCATCTCCATTGCCTCATATTCAGCTCCTTCTGCGTGAACATATACTTCAAGCTTTTATGGTCGGTGTAGAGGTGAACAAGATTACCAAGTAGGTAATGCCTCCACATCTTTAACGCCAACACCACAGCAGAAAGCTCGAGATCGTGAGTTGGATAATGCTGCTCGTGGTTTCGCAGTTGACGAGACCCATAGGAGACTACACGCCCTTCTTGCATCAGAACGCAGCCGAGACCGATGCCGGATGCATCACAGTATACATCAAATGGATTCGTCGTGTCCGTCTGAGCAAGAACTGGAGCTGTTGTGAGATGCTTCACCATAGTTTTGAATGCGGCTTCACATGCTGCATTCCACGTGTATTTAGTGCCCTTCTTCAGCGGCTCCGTCATTGGTTTAGCAATCTTTGAGAAGCTCGGAATAAACCTCCGATAGTACCCCGCTAAACCTAGGAAACTTCGGACCTCGTGGACAGATTTGGGAGATTCCCACTTCAGCACCTGTTCAATCTTGCTGGGGTCCATGGCAGTACCTTCTTCTGAAATAATATGGCCTAGGAAAGGCACTTGATTGATCCAGAACTCGCACTTGCTGAACTTGGCATATAACTGGTGCTCCCGCAACCGTTGTAGCACAATACGCAGATGTTCAGCGTGCTCTTCTTTAGATTTGGAGTAAACCAATATGTCGTCGATGAATACCACGACGAACTTGTCTAGCTCCGGCATGAACACAGAATTCATCAAGTACATGAAGTGTGCCGGAGCGTTGGTTAACCCAAATGACATGATGAGGTACTCATAGAGTCCGTATCTCGTCGAGAAAGCTGTCTTTGGTATGTCCTCCGGTCGGATCTTGATTTGATGATACCCCGACCGAAGAACCATTTTCGAAAATACCTTTGCACCCACAAGTTGATCTAACAGGATGTCGATGCGGGGCAAAGGATACTTGTTCTTGATCGTGACAGCATTTAGAGGACGGTAATCAACACATAGCCATAGTGTTTCGTCCTTCTTCTTAACGAACAGCGCTGAGCAACCCCAAGGTGGAGAACTTGGTCGTATGAAACCCTTGCTCAGAGTTCATTCAGTTGCTCTTTCAACTCCACTAGCTCGTTAGGTGCCATCTTGTAAGGCCTTCGTGAGATAGGCGTCGTTCCCAGTGCCAGTTCAATCTTGAACTCGACGTCCCGTTCGGGTGGCATACCCGGCAAATCATGGGGAAATACGTCGTGATAATCACGTACCACCGGAATATCTTCAAGCTTTAGAGCTTCCGTGTGGTAGGCCTCTACCATATCTGGGTCTTCGCTGTCTAAAAACAGTGTGTGCTGTCCGTGAATCGGCGAGTCAATCTGGACAGTCCGGTTACCGATACTGAGAACGGCACCGTGACGATTTAACCAAGACATCCCCAATATAATTTCTATCTTCGGCCTATCCAACATAATCAGCGATGTTGGGTATATTTTTCCACCCAAACACAAAGCTGCTCGGGACACAATCTGATTGGCAGAGATATTTCCTCCCGGTGATCGTATAAGAAAACTCGTTGTGGGAGTATTGGTGGATAATTGGTTCTGATCCACGCATGTTTTGCTGATAAAATTGTGGGTTGCACCGGAATCAAAAAGTATGAGCACGGGCATGTCTTTGAGAGTGAACATGCCCGCTAACACCGGTGCTCCCTCCGGGACATCCTCAATAGCCAGGTGTTGCACACTCCCGGATTGCAATGCTGTTATATTGACCTGAGCAGGTGGCGGCATACCACCTGATGATGATGGCTGTCTGGTGTTCAACAACTTCTCCCGGCATTCTTGCCTAAAATGCCCAGAACGGTGGCAATAAGAAGATGGGGGTTTCCCTGGTTCTTCGTTGACTTGTGGTTGAGGAGTTGATGTACTTGGTTGCAGCAATGATGCGACAGGTGTCATTCGTTGCTGCGGCAAAGGTGTTGCTTCAAGACATGATTCTTGAGCAGGAAATCTGTACGGATTTGATCTTGCTGGTGTTTGCCATATTTCATCGTATGGTGTGTGATACACCACAAGGTATTTATGAGGAACAACTGGTGTGTCTTCTTGCACATCCTCCCAGTCCCTCTTCTCTGCTTGACACTCAAGTGTCGCTTGTTCTTGCAGCAGAGCAGCACTGATCAACTCGGTATAACTGCCTTGATTGAACAAAGCTAGCTTCTCTTTTAGTACGGCACTCAAGCCATAGAAAAAGTAGTCACACATTGCAGCTTCGCTCGTCGCATGAGCAGGAGCATATTGTGCCAGAAGGTTGAATCGTCTGACATAATCGAGGACACTCATGTCCCCCTGCTTCAGGTTTCTGAATTCTTTCTGTTGGGCCTTTATAAAACCCATAGGAATGTGACGAGCTCGGAATGCTTCACGAAATTCCGTCCATTCCACTTGATGACCTTCCGGAACGGTGGCGAGATAAGCAAACCACCAATTTCCGGCAGCTCCATAGAGCTGTTGAGCTGCAAATAATGTCTTCTGATATTCGTCGCACTCAAACAATCCAAACTTGGACTCCATAACTCGAAGCCACTGATCAGCTTCCACTGGTTCATTGGCTTCCGTGAAAATTGGCGGTTGTGTCGCTAAGAAGTCCAAATAGGCGTTCCGAGGTGGAACGTCCTGTTGTGCACGTTGGAGTAAGCCCTGTTGTACCAAGGCTTGGAGTAGTCTTGTGTTCTCTTGACTTGACTCGACCATCTGAGCCATGACCTCCGCCCATACCGTTGATGGCGGTGCCCTGGTGGAGTCGAGTCATTATCGTCTCAGCGAGAACCTTCAGCCCTACTCGGTAAATGAGTACGCACCATACTGCAAAATAATCATTTTTGAAGGGAGTCAAAACTTGATCTCAGCAGTATGTGAAAGTATGTAAAACATGAACATGCTAAAACTTTATGAAAGCATAACAAAATTTCATGTTTACACATCTTTCTAAAGCCAACATATTCAGTCCATCATTCTGTACAGAACAGACCCTTCTGTACTTAACCCATTATACGAGCGACGGTGATTCAAATCAATAACACCCGGACTACACGACACGTACACCCGTACTCGACGTTGCCTACAACAACCATCACTAACGTCGTACGTGGCAGCCTTTCCCCCGTTTCACCCCCGCTGAATCGGTCAAGTCGCCCCATGCAGTAGCTACTCTCATGGTGCACCTACCTACATGAGATGTCATGAGAATATTCCCCACATACTGCACACCGGCCGTCCGCCTGAGGCGACCCGAAAAGTCCCAATGACAGCTTCCCGAGGTACATCGGTTTACTGGGTCCCATATAGCCAGCATGAGTCCGGTACACAACTCAAACTTGTTGAACAGGGCCGCATACAGATCTGTCCTTGACCGACATGGACAGGTCTACAGCACCCAGACCCCTATGTCCTGCTGCCCCTACAACCTTCCGGTCCCAACTTTAACTTGCTAATTCATTTATGAACCAATCCCGTATGCCCCTGTTGTTCCTGAAACTGCGAGTAGCATCTCACAACTCGACCTCTACCCAACCGTACTTAAGCATGGCAGTTCTACATGGTGAAGGACACCTACCCAATACTCCATGGGTCATTTGGCTATGTAAGATGAGTATCAATCACTAGACCTAATGCACAGTTCATATCTTGACCGAAAGTGAATAAAAAATAAAAACTTAATAGCTGTTAAATGCAAACCGGAGCTTGCCTGTTTTGCATAGTAGTCGTATATAAACAGTTAGTGTCCTTGCTGATCCACCCTTGATTCTCCGGAGCTTGATCCACTTCGATGAATCGCTCCTTTGAATCCTCTTCGTTGTGGTTCCTATTGAAATGAATATGCACATGTTTTATAGAATGTCATGGAAAGAAGTTATAGAATTAATCTCTTAGGAACAGAGGTTGTGTGGAAAAGTCAAGAATGACTTGGTTTGCCTCTGTTGTGCAAGGTAACAGAAATGAACTAAATTGACCTTAGTGTTGTAGCCATACTCTACTACTTTCCTAATAACATAATAGATGAGCTGAAAAGGATTGGATGCACTGAAGAACAAGAACTCCAATGGCCTCAAAACTTTTACAGCAGGTTCTATACTAACTAAGGGTTTAGCTTGCCAAATTGCAGCTAATGTGGAGTCATATTGTGTCCTCCCTAATTCTCACAATATCTCTTATGTATTCCCACATATACACAAGTATGGAGAATAAGAACAGGGAGTTCAAGGACTCATCTTGGGCTGACAATTTACATGTGAGTTCTTTATCACATGAGAGTAACCTGGTCCAAAATTCAGCCCTTTTACTTGAGTAGTTCTCCCAGAACAATTCTTTAAGCATTTGTAATCAAAAGAATTAATTCTGTAGTAATGTGCATTTTCATGCCCAATTAAGTGAACTACCATTCCAACTATGTCCCAGAGAGCTTGCCTAAATTTTCCTATGATTTTTGGAGCTATGGATTGCTCAGAACAGATTTTTGAAGTGGGAAACATTTTCTGAAAATGTTTCTGGACTCTTTTGAACACAGTAGTTTGCATTTAGCAAATTCCTACCCAAATGATCTTAAAATGAGCTTAAAATTTTCTAGTTGGTCAATACTATGCTAAAGAATATTCTGGCAAAATTTCGGGATTTTTGGACCAAACTCCCTCAATAATTCTTTTTCAGAAAGCCTTCAAAGAATTTTCCAGAATATAATATTGACTTTCATACAAAGCTGAGTTCATTTTTGGATAGAACAGGGAAAGATGAACCCAACCCAATTGGAATCACTCAAATTGGAGTTTTCTACAGGGAAATATGAATTTCCAAAGATTGGGCTAAGTCTGGAATTATTTTCCTACATAAAATCCGGCTGGACCCACTGTTTTGAATCCCAGCCAATCGAAACGAAGCCACACCGGGGCCACGACATCTCAGCGCGCCAACACACGGGATCCGGCCACACCCGATCCCGGGTTTAAATTTTCTGCTGCTGACAGACGGGGCCCACGCCTCGTCTTCTTCCTCCGGCTCCTCTCTCGCGCCCGCGCGTTCCCCCTCGTCGGAGTAACCGGAAGCTCGCCGGACCGGCCTTCCCGGCCACCATCCAAACCCGGACTCGCCGCCAGGGGGTTTTGGGCATCAAGGAAAACGGCTGTGAAGTTTTCTTGGGCAGCCGACGGCCGGAAAATGACCGGCGACGTGTAACTGCCTTGGTGGTGTTTCGGCAGCGTCGCCCGAGGTCTCCAGCCCTCCAAAACTTGTCCCGACGAGCCCTACAGCACCAGCGCACCTCTAGGAAGATTGGCACAACCTCAAAATGGCTCGGGAGTGGCTGCTAATGGGTTGTCCTCATGCGACCGAACGGGTCCACCATGAACACCTCTAGTCGAGCTCGAATTCTGTCGCGCTGAGGCGTTTTCATGCGCTGGATCCTAAAGGAGAAATGACCACCGGCTAATCCAGCATCTATGTGCCAAATTTGATGACTTAAGGAGGATCAGAGGGCAAGAATTTGAAGGAACCGTACCAGAAGCTCGGAATGAGGTCGCCGGAACAAAACTTCAAAATTCGCCGGCAATAGCTCACGGCATGGCCTGAGCTTTGGGTGAGAGCAGCGCGGTGGCCATGCGCTCTCGTTGCCGCCCTCAGTTGGCTGTCAAAGCTCCTGTGGAGAGCTGTCCAAGTGAAGCCGATCACCTATTTTCGTTGGGTTGCCGCGGTTGAGGTCGTTCACGTGGAAGGAGGCCGGAGCTTGCGAGTTTTTTGAGTCGGGGAGGTGTAGGCCGAGCTCGCGGCGATGTTCAGTAGCTCGGGGGAAGGGTGATCGCTGTGGTTTTGCCGTTTCTTTGATCGGACCGAGAGGCGGAGGGGGAAAACAGCCGCTGGGCGTGCGCTCACGAGGAGGAAAAGATGGATGGCCTTTGCTTCGTCCAGGGGGGTGATCAGGCCGCAGAACCGCCTCTGGGTGCCGTGCGTGGGGAAAGGAAGCAGCTGGTGGCGCTGCCGAGCCTCCCAGTGGCTCCACGGTGGGAGCTGCTCATGGCTCACGTGCTGTTCGATGAATTTCCCCACTGGGGCTGAGACTTAGTGTGCAAGGCACCTCTTTTAGCTCCATGACATGTGGGTCCCACTCCACATGTACCTCCCAAATATCTTTTCATGCTGATCTCCTTAATTCCCAGAATTCTAAGTTTAAAAAGGTGGGCTGGAATTCAAATTCTTCAATTTCAGCTTGAATTTGCTTGCCAAACTTGAATTTAGTTGAAGTTTGCAAATTCTCCTCTTTAACTCCTTTTTGAGCCCACCTTCCAAATGAAAAGTTTGTGAGCAAACTTTTCCCCATAATTCCAACTATATGGCTGCATGTTTATTCAAAGTTTTTGGTCACTATATGTGTGAACTTTGAATTTCAAATCTGATTTTTAAACTTACATGCAAAGAGATATTTAACTCCTTAGTGGTTCAACCCTTTCAAATAAAATGTGAACCTCATGTTGGATGTTCATCCATGTATTACCTTGCATGAAGAAAATTTTTTAGCAAGTCCCATTTTTCATGTCTTTGCCACACATATGAACTCAAACCTTAGTTTTTATTCATACACATTTTTGGGACTTTTACAGTGAAATTGAGAGTGTTACAAACCACCTCTCTCTCCGCTGCTTTGCGGCGTGCTTCACTTCTTCTCTGCCGCCGCTAACTCCTTGCCGGAGTCCTCTTGCACAATCGCAGCATCAATAATGTCATTGAGGCTGCTAGGATTGAACATCGCCAGCTTCTCGTCAGTATCGGCGTGATATGATGCATAAAGCGCTAGATCATTGAACACCCTGGAATACTCCAGCGCGTTCCTGCTTCCTTGCTGCAGGTAAAGGAACTCCTGCGTCTTCCTCTTCATAAGACCTGGCAGTATGTGATAGGCACTGAAGGCCGTCCGGAACTCCACCGAGGTCAGCACTCGCTCGGTGGGATGTGAGGCGCAAAAATTCGCCCACCAAGTGCTCACGGACCCTGAAGTTGCTGGGCCGTGAACTGAGTCTTGCGCTGCTCACTAACTTGGAGCAGCCCGAACTTCATCTCCATCGTGCGGAGCTAGTTGTCCGCATCTAGGGGTTCATCCGCCCTTAAGAATACCGGGGGATGAGTAGCCAGAAAGTCTGAGTAGGAGCTTTGTTAATGCTCGTCTCGGCCTTGACGCCTCTCCGGTTGAGACGTATTTGCAATCATCGTTCGCAGCAGTTCGGTATGCTGCTGGTGCGAGCCCGCCATGGCCGCAAACAATATCAGCCAACGTGACCGTTGGCTGTGGCAGTGGTGGTTGTTTCTGTTGCTGCTGTTGCTATCCTGAGGAAGTCTTGGGAGGCTGTTGGGGGGCCTCTCTCCCATGACTTGACCCACAAATCTCATTGTTGGCGCGTGTACGAGTCATTCTGAAATTCAAAACAGCAACGATCAGCCCATGTCATTCTTAATATTCCAAAGAAAACAGTAGGTATTGCAGTGACACGTGAATAAACTTGCACAACATTCACATATACTGATAAAGCATAAACTTTATACAAGATACATTATTCTCGGATCCCCAAGAATTCATGTTCATGTCGTCACTACTTATACGCATGCTACTGTCTACACGACATGTCACCTGTTACAAAAGTTTCTACACACCACCCTTGCTGCCCTACATGGCAACGGTAACTCACTACTCGAAGTAGAACTCGACCTCCTGCGGGTCGTCCTCCTCCACTACCTCTGCTGGTGGCTCCGGTTCCATGACCTCCTCTTCGGGTTCAGGTTCCCACATCGCCTGGATACCCAAAACCACGGGTACTGCCCCTACCATCGGTAGGCCCAATACCGGAGGCACGAGGTCTTGCAATGCGTGCACCTCATCCATGGCGTGGTTGTAGTCTTATTCCCAGCCCTGTCCCTCCTCAATAGCGTCATCACACTCCTGAGTGAGGACCTCGTTCTGCTGGGTCAAGGCCTGTACATGCTGCTGCAAAGCCATGATATCGACATGGATTTTCTTCTTCACCTTCTTCAGACGACGCAACTGAATTTGTTGTTCATTCAGTCGCTTGATTGTCGGAAGGAGCACATTACGGAGTGCGCTGTGAGCACTCTCGAAATGGTCTCAGCTGCTGGTGCTCTCCTTGAGCTCCACGGCAAGTTGAGCTGTGTGGACAGCTTGGCTGTCCATCATTGTCTTTCCTACCATCAACCTGGAGGCTGAGGTTCGCCACCGCGGGGTTGTACCATTGGAAACTCAGATCCGTTGCCTCCAAGTACCTCTTCCTCCACATGTGATTAGCTCGCCCCTCCACTGGAACAAGAGCGTATGGAGTGCCCTCCATAGCTCTCACGTGTAGCTGGTAGAAACGCGACATGATGTCGTGGGCTGCCACCTGCCACATCTCCTCTGGTTGTCTACCTCTCACCGTGACGGTGAACGGTGCCCAACCGGGTGGTGTAGGTCCTGCTGGAACTTTGACATGGACTATCCATGTCTTGTTCCCCTCCTCGCCTTCTTCCTTGGTGAGGTAATGCAGCGTCTCCACATACCCAAAATATTGAAGCATTAGCTTCAACAGTTCGGGATAACCGCTGCGTTGAGAACAGTGGGACACCACCCATCCGTTCTCCAATTGTTTCTCCTCTACCATCTGTAGAAACATATTTGAGAAGGGTCAAAGATTTATTTCATCAGTAAATCATTTAGTTATAACATAAAACATGTCATTGAACTCATAAAACTTGGAAACACAAATCAAACTTAAAACAATTTTGATTTCTGGTCTGCTGCCCAAACTCACAGCCTTGACCAGTTTCCTTTTTAATCTGATTTAGACCCTGCCAAAGGCAAAACCAGTTCTGGAGCTCAACATCAAAGTTAAAGTTAACTTCAATAGATTTACATAATGTATTTATTTGCTCTCAGGTCTGTGGGGACCACCCCGTGGTTCACCCACTCCAGGATCGCAGAGGGTGGTGCCGTGCGATGCGGCACCCAACAGCACATAGGAAAAGAATAAGAACAACATACAAACTTTTATTTGATATAAAAACAGCGGAAGTCGTTTTACAAAACATAATTATACAGCGGAAGTCTTATACACAGATACTCTCTTATTCTAACTTAGCAAAAGTGTAGCTGTCCGGCCCGGGGACGCTACACACTAGCAACATCAAACCGGAGATCACGGCGGCGTGCAGGGCTCCAGCTCGGCCGTGTACCCCGACGGGGACATCGCCTCATCCTCGGACCCCTCATAGCTCTCACCTGCACACAGCTCAAATATTGCAACCGTGAGCACGATGGCTCAGCAAGGCTTAACCGACAACCCTAGGAATGGAACTCTACATGCAGGGATGTATAATATAGGACAAGGACTTTGCAATAAATACATGCCTACATGTTGATCCTTACTTTCAGTTTTATAGCAACAGTTTAATGAGCCTTAGGCAGCCCTCACATCGGAAGTCCACAATCAAACAAGAAACGCTTTCCTCCGATGTGGTGATGCCCAAAGTGGAAGATAAACTTAATTAGCTCTACAACTACTGCATACAAGGTTTGAAGACATTAATAATTCAACGCAGCATTTTCAGTTGGCTTATTTCACTTCTTACTACGTCACAGCACAGTGAACAAGAGGGTACTCAAATAACCGCGAGGGACGGTGATTGCAATCAGGAGACACTCGGATAACACGTCACATACACCCACATTCAGAAGTGTGGTGCTTCACATCGTCGTACTCTGTTGTATGCAACAACCTTTCAAAGGCAACCCAAATGCCGAACTGGTCCATCCATAATCGGCAGGAGGTCCCCGCGTGGAGCGTGTCTGTGCCCACCGGCAGATTTACACCTTGCTACCCTCAACCCACTCCTATAAAACGGTTGGGTAAACCTCGGCACCCAGGTTAACCAATTACATCGGTTTCCTGGTTCCCATATGCCAGTATGCATCCGATACTGTTCGATACTTGTCCAGCAGGGCCGCACACGGCTCGGTCCTTAATCGACACCAACAGGGCTATGCACGTGAGACCTCCGCTTACTGCATCCTATCCCCCCTGATGGGTCTCAGTTTCACAACTTAAGCCATTCTCTACCTCTTCTCATCCCGTGTGATAAATACCTATCTCGCGAGTAGATTCCAACCACTCGACTTCTACCGAGATCCTAAGAACATTAGCATGTCATTCTCTACTCGTCAAGTTTGTAAACTACCCAACTCTTAATAGGATTTAAAGGTTATGCAAGTGGGGTTTCAAACACCTTAACTATAATGCAAACATTTCACCCTAGACATAAGTGATACAAATGAAAAACTTTGTAAAAGTTACTTAAATGCAAACCGGGGCTTGCCTGGTTGCGAGTTAAATGGAAAGTCAGCTTCTGGTAGGAGGACGTTCAACGGCTCCAGTGCGTTCTCAACTTCGGTCACTATATGAAATGTAGCAAAATATATGTACAAGTGTTAAGGACTTATAAGAATTAAACTTCTATTAATAGCTACTGCTATTTAGGATCCTTAAATGGCTTTGGGATTTTTCCAGTGGATAATAGACTCTCTAAGGATGACATGAGAAAAATTTGGAGAAATTTCATTGCACCTTGTGGTCTCCAAAATTCCGACAAGTACATGGCTTCTCTGAATTTTGAGCCCAAATCTGGAGTTTTAACATGTCCAACAGCGGAAGATCTAAGTAGGGTAGGTCTCCATGGTTCTAACAAAATTTGTTTCACCATTTTTGGAGCTACCAACAGAGAGATATGAATTTTTGAAGTTGGACAGAAATGCTGAAAATGTCTCTGTTTATTTTTCCTATTTTTCAGAGACATAAAGGATTGACACCACATTTGGCCAAGCAAATGAGGTCCAATGACTCTGAAATTTTTACTGGAGTTGAATGATTTTTTGAAGAATGTCCTGCCCAAATTTGGGAATTTTCCAATAACAGAACTCCTGTTAAAAGTCCTGGAAAAGTTTAAACGCTGCGGCGGGTCCCACATGTCAGCACCCTCTTCTACCTCACGCCAAATAGCGAACCGGCAGCGTTCTCTGGCAAGGGTGGCGGCAACGGCATTCCCAGCCGCCTCCCGGGCCAAATCTCGCCGCTCGCCCATTATTCACCCCGCTGAACACGATGGTGGCATCGCCGGTAGCCAAAACTCGCCGGAAAATGGTGCGCACCGGTGACAGCAGGGTTTCAAACTCCGGCGAGGTCGGGAAGCTTCGTTCCTCCACCAAATGATCGGCTCTCGGTCTCTAGAGAACCAGTGGAAGATGTAGAAGCTAGGGTTCAACTTGATAAAATGGCCGACAAACTAGGGTTCAACGGTGAGCCGAGGTGGTTTCCCATGGCGGCGTGAAAATCGGCTAGAACATGGCCAATTCTTGATGGTTTTCCCCGGTTCATTGTCGAGGATGGGCGCTAGGGAGTGCAGAATCTGTATGCACGTTAGCTCGAGGTTTGGTTGATTGTGTAACCTGAATTTGGGTTTGAAACGAGCTTCACTCTTCTACACTAGGGTTCGGGAAAGAATGAAATTCGAGCTACCCGATGGATCATTTGCTATACGGCTGGCAGCTATACCATCCAGGGCTACCCACGCACCTTTCTTGTATAGGAAGTCGGAGGATAAGGTGGCCGGATGAGGCTGTTGACGGTGAGCCGAAACGGTGAGGTCAGGTGCACCTCAAAGCTTTGGCTGCAATCCGTGTTTTGTGAGCAGATCCGATCGGTAAACTTTGGAGGAAATGTGGAAGGTGCTAGAGCACGTCAAGGCGCTACTCTTTGCTGTTTGGAGTTTGATCAAACAAGCTCACGTGGCTGAGGCTAGCAAGAACAGAGACGGCGAGGAAAGAGCTCGGTTGTGCGGGAGGAAGAACGGCCAGAGACAGCTGAGGAAACGAAGTGGTGCTGTGGCACTTGGGCGTGGTTATCAGGACGAGCCCCCGATGAGCAAGCAGGAGGTGGCGCCTTCGGCCTCGGGTGCGGGTTGTGCCGGGAGCTGGCGGCGTTTCAGCGATCGGCCGAAGAGAAGCAGAGGCGGTAGCCCTTCTGTGTTGCTGACTACTGGGTCCCACCTCCTCCTCTTTTAATCAAAATTTTCCACTGAGATTTTCACCACAGCTACTCACAATTGAATGCTTTACTTCACCACAAAGCTAAGGTTTGAAATGTTGAATTTAAATTCTGGTGTGGAGTTTGAATTTAGTATGGTCATTTGAATTTGAAATGGAATTTGAATTCTTCTTTTTGCATTGTTCCAAAAATATAGCAAACAAACTCCATGACATGGCTGATAATTCAAATGTGAAGAACACTTTTGTGGAACCAAGTTTGCAAATTGAGGAAATCAGAATTTGAAACTGAATTTAAAATTCAGATTGGAGGTCTTCCTTTTTTAATCCAAAACAAATACTAAAACCCCTCCAAATGAGCTGAAATTTGGAAGGTTGAATATTTGAAATATGAAGACCCAAGTTATGAATTTAGATCTCCATGTTTGGAAGTTTTGGGAAGTTTGAATCACCACTTTGAACTCACACCGTTATAATTCAAAGTTTTAATTCCACTCATTTTTCCTAAGTGTAAATGTATTGAAATTCTTGCTACCACTTTTTGGGGATTTTGCAAGATCAATCCTGGTTCAAAAGTTATGAGATATCAAAGTTGACAGAATTTCTGGAGAAAATTGGACAGCACCTCCCTGCTTGAGGTACTGATTTGATCCAAGAATATCCAGTTAATTCTACCTCTAATTTGACAAAACATTCTGTTACAAAGTTGTAACTTATCTCATGAACTTTTCAGAACTACCTCATTTTCTATTTTTTGGATTTTTATGCAGGAAGTTATGCTCAATTTACAGAGACTTACAGAGAGTATTTGCTCTGCCGTGTTTTCTGGACAGTTTCAACTCTACTGCATTTTTCGACTGGTTATGTGATGAAACACCTCTGGACATCAATAAAAAAGTTGTAAAGCTCTTCCAATGCTTTCCAGAATTGTATCATATGACCCCAGCTTCGAAAGAACTCAACCTCTAACCTCTATGTAACTTCAGCATTGTTTCAGCTGAAAACAGGGGACTCTGACCTTAGTGTCCTATAAGTTGAAAACTTGTTAACTTTGAACATCCTGATTAAGGGAAAGAGTTAAGCCACATTTTTAGTGCTCTGAACCAAAACTTTCAAGTTTTACAATGAGGTTGATCGTTTAGTGGGGTGTGACGTCGAAGCGTCACCAATTCATGCGGGTACTACGTTCCTCACAAGGAAAAACCTATACCGGACTTAGTCGGCTTCATTAGTTCAGTGGCACTAAACGTCTCTCGCACACGTGAGCTACGCGTCTACCGGTTCGTGGTTAGCCTACCTGCAAATAAACCACACAATTGTCATGCTCGGCTGCACACCGAACCCGGTCCCAATGCAGTTTATACAACCGTCCGTCATCACTCGCACGGTTGCTCTCAAGCCAATCACGCATCGAGCAACGTCTTCACGTTACTAACCATGTGACGGGGTCTCCCATACTTGCCTATAGCATGCCAGGGAAGGACGTTGCTCGAATACCGCAAACGACATGAAGAGTTGTAGAGGATACTAAAGCTGGCCGGGTTACCTGCCACCCGTGAGGCTACACCCTTTAGTTTGTGCGCACTGGTGGACAGATCTTACATGCACCCCCAACACATATGACGTCCCGAGATGCATGATTTTCCGACATAATCAATTAGGTTAGAGTTGTCACTTTCTATACACTAATAACATCCTTATATGGTCTACTAACCTGTTCCACACCGAGTTTTTGAAAAGTTGACCTTTTTAAGTGTGTTAAACCTCAAGCGAGCTCTGATACAACGCTGCGAGGACCAGATGGTCTCGACTAGCCCGGATCACGCTGAGGGGTGCTGCATTGCACAGCACCGGATAACACACAAAAAGGTACAAAGCGGAAGCAAAAATTTTATTATAATAAACTGTTTTTGAACATGTTTACACCAAAATACGTCAAGTCTACACTCACGGGTGTAGACTAAGCACAGGAGTTCACGTTCAGCCCGTGAACGTGTTCCCACTAGCACACACACACACTAACACGGCGGCGTGCACGACTCCCACTTGACGGTGTTGCCCTCCTAGGGGTCTATCTCCTCCTCGGGAGCCTCCTCCTCATAGCACCCTGCAAACGCTTCAAACACAAGCAGTGAGCACGATGGCTCAGTAAGACTAACCCGTCTTAGCTACACTTGAAACTCTACATGTTGGGTTTGCGGTGTAAATGGAAATGTAAGTTGCAGAGGACACGCCTAAATAGTTGAACCTTACTTTCAAGTTTTTAGCACAAGTTGTGGAAGGACCTCGTGCTAAGGCAATAAGAGAACCGAAATCAAACAAGAAACACATTTCTCTCATGTGCTCTGCCCAAGGTGAAAAATAACTTTAATTAGCTCTAAACTACAACAGATCATTAGCAACCAATGTATATCTTTCAATCAGCAACTTTTTAACATGACTGTAGCCTGTTCTTTCTATGTCACGGTACAGTGAACAAGTGATACTCACTGACCATGAGGGACGGCGATTATAATCGATTATCACCTGTAGGGTTACCTGAATAACCCGTCACGTACTCCCGTACTCGATGTTGTCTACAGCAACCACCACGGACGTCGTACGCAACCAACTTTCATCCGTCAGCCAAGTGTTGAACCGGTCCTACCGTCCCGAGCATGAGGTCTCTGCGCGTGCATCTGCAGTGCCGCCAGCCGATTTACACCTCAAGATCTCAACCTACCCTCTGGACGACAAGCAATACCTCAACAACTAGCTACCCAAATTACATCGGTTTCCCGGTTCCCATATATCCGGTAGGTCTTTGGTACTATTCTAGCTTGTTCAACAGGCCCGCACACGGCTCGGTTCTCAACCGACACAAGCAGAGCTATGGCACCCAGGCCCCAAGACCTGATGCCCTTACTCTCCGATTGGTCTCATTTTACTTGCCATGTGTTCCATTTGCTATCTCTAAACGAGTGGCGTGCCTCTAGCCTATTCTCGCAAGCAGTTCCAACTACTCGACTTGTACAGAAACCTACACTAGTTTAGCATTGCAGTGGCTACTTGAGGTTTAAAACCTAAGCCCAAAACTAGTGTTTTCTTGGCTATGCATTTGGGTTTTCAAACAAGACTCTAATGCATAATCGAAGTGGATACTCAAAGTAAGTTCTCAAAACGATAAAATTTATAAAACGGCTAATGCAAACTGGAGCTTGCCTTGCTGCGGGTTGTAGGCTAGATGTTCCCCCGGAGTTATAAAGTCTAAAACTTCTGGCTCCTCCTCAATCTTAGCGACTACATGAGATAAATATATGTATATGCAATTTAAATGCAGATGAGTTTGGAGTTAATATTGTTAAGCCAGAAACTTGGCCAAATTTCATCTGAAGCAAAGCTCATTTGAGCCCTGAATAAATGAATGTGTATTTGGCCTTACTTGAAGCTCTTAGGGTGTTGTAAGGATTTTCATGTAGTAAGCCTTGACTTTCTGGAAACTAGATTATCAAAGGGTTCTAATGGAATTGGTTTCACTTAATTTGAAGATTCGTAGCAAAAGATATAAGCTAAACAAGTTCAATGAAATTCTGAAAAATGTTTCTGGACGTTTTTCATTTTTTATGGAACAGTTTTATTAATCACACCATTAGCTGGATCAAATTAACTCGGATGGATCTGAAATTTTTATTATGGCTCAGGGATATTATAAAAACATCCTGGCTAAATTTCAGAATTTTCCAATAAAGGGTTCTCCAGTTAAAATTCTAAACAGTTTAAATTTTGAAGAATTAATTCTGTAGAATTGAAGATTTTCATAGAGTGAAACTTGATTTGTTGGAAAGTATTCAGAGAGCTGAACCAACAAAATTTGGTTCACTCGATTTGGTACACTCTGCAGAGGTGGCACCACTTTACCCACAAGTTCGTAATTTCATCACCCGTCGGCGATTAGATAGAACCTCCATTCTGCCACTACATAACCGTCGGTGTATGGCCAAGAGATAACAAAATAGCCTTTACAAAGGGGCTACTAAAATGTACGGACCCACTAAGGTTTCGCTGGCAGGCTCGAATATCCATTCTCCCACCCACGGGCCCCCTTGTGTGCCATGCAGTTCACAGGGCAGTCCTTCTCGACTGCCATTCTCCGCGCCATCCAATGGTCCATAACAAGATATAAACACACCTAATTAGTCAGCTAAGCTGCACCCATATTTGGCCTTGTGTTAGAAATATTTTCATGGCATGTTCTCGCATAAACCGGTCCTTAGACTTACGGCAAGAAAACCACCATCTCATTCAGCAAAATCCGTGAACCAAGCTTGCCTAGATCTCCCTGATTCCAAGCTCATTAACAACATCATGTTCTCATCATCTCTAATCTTTATGAGTGCAGCTAAACAAGTTCTATTTCAGTTTCCCCGTATCCCGTAAGTTAAGCGAAGCAAAAGGGAAAAATGGACCATACCCAACTCAATTATGTTTCCTGGCAACAAGGGTGGCTAACAAAGCTAGTAAACTCCTACTAAAGGGTTTCCCATTAAGTTGACATGAGCAAGCAGTTTTCACAAACAAAACAGTTCAGAAACATAGGACCAATATGGGCAAGGGGCACTTGCCTTGCTCCCGCGGTTCGTGTTGCTCAATATTATCAAAGTCTTGGTGCTATAGGTCCTCGTAGATGGCCTCTTGAGAGTTTTTTTCTACTCACGACCATGTACATACAAATAATACAACAATCATTGTTATGCACAAACTTTACTCAAGATGCAATAATGTGGATGCATGCAAATCCTATAGTGCAGCTTATAGTGATCAGTTTGCATGTGTTCTTGCAAGTTTTTGTAAGCTTTCATGGGTTTTTATGATGAATGAGGATGCTGGGAATAAGTGTGGACGTGACTATGATCCTAACTTGAGCAGTAGATTAATTCCACCATCAAATCTTAACAGGAACGTGATCTATCTACGTGCTGTAGTTCCTGCTCGCAGAGGGGGGGGGTGGAGAAAAACGGGTTCGTAGCAACAGCAGCGACATGATAAGAGGGGTGTGGGGACCTACCTCTCTTCTTCCTCCTCTCCTCCTTGCGGCTGGCCTTTTTCCCTTGCAATGGCAGAAGCTGGGGTTTTTTCTCGGGGAAGAATAGAGCTGCGTCTAGGGCATAACGTCTGTGTTTTCTTCTCCGGCGACGGTGAGGCGGGGCAGAGCTTCGACGGCGGCCATGGTTTTGGGGCAAAGGTGGTGGCCAGGAGAGGGGAGGGTTTTATTTATAAGGGGGGATAGCCAAGGGGGCTAGGATTTCAGCAACTCTTTTAATCAATGGCTGAGATTTAATTTGAGGAAAGGTGGCAGCTAGGGGCTTAGATTTAATCAAATAATTTCCACCAATGGTTGACATTAATTGGGTGAAAATAAAATTCCAAAAAAAAAGAAAAATTGGTGTGGCTAGTGTTTCTCCCCCTTAGGGGCGGCCGCCAAGGGGGAAATAAAATCCCCAAAGTTGGAAAATCCCTAGGGATTCGGTGCGGCCAAAATGTGGGGAAATTCTCCCAAACGTGGGGAAAAATTCACTAGGGGGATTTTAGTGGGAAATTAGGGGAAAATTATTTCAGGGAATTTGGGGGCATTTGGGAAAATTGGGTAGGTGGAATTAGAGGTGGCCAGGTTTATTTTTTATTTATTATTATTTTTCTTTTTTGTTTATTTCTAATATTTCCTATTTTTATTTCCATTTATTTATTTGTTTCTATATTGCTTTCTCCTTTTCTTCTTCTTTTTAAATGCTTCACTACATGAAAATAGATGCAATGCAAGGTGATGAATATGAGGGTGTTACAAACCTACCCTCCTTAAAATGAATCTCGCCCTCGAGATTCGATAAAGCGGAGAAAAGATGAGCGAATTCCGTCTTGAGGTCCTCTTCCCACTCCCATTTAGTTTCGGCTTCCGTGTGATGGCTCTATTGCACTTGCACCAACGGATTACCTTGTTCCTCGTGACTCTTTCCTTCATGTCCAGGATTTTGATAGTGTGTCCCACATAGGTCAAATCCTCCTGGAGTTCTAACTCATCCATTGGTACTTGTTGTTCCGGCACTCTTAGGCACTTCTTGAGCTGAGATACGTGAAATACATTGTGCACGTCGAAGAGGTGCATTGGCAGATCTAGTTGATATCCTACCTTTCATCACTTGCAAAAAATCTACAATGGCCTGATGTAGCGAGATGCTAGCTTGCTTTGACGTTAAACCGTCATTAGCCTCGGATAGGAGACACCTTGAGATACACGAAGTCCCCGACTTCGAAGGTCAAACTCCTTTGCCTATTGTTCGCATAGCCTTTTTGTTGTGTCTGAGTGGCTGTGAAATCCCCAAAATTCTAGCAAGTGGAGCTGCAATTCACATAGAGAAAATGAGAGCAAATTTAAACTTTTGAATTTAAATGTGTGAGCTCCAAATGCTAAAGTGAACTTGCAAAATTTTCAAACCGGGAGATCTAAACCCACAATTTGATTCTCCACACATCCACGGGTAGCCCGGCAAATTTTCAGAGCATTTGAAAAGGATTTCTTATTTGTTGGAATTTAAATAGGAGAAAATTCGAATTTGAATTCAAATCTCAGTTTCAAATTCTGACTTCACCGAAATTCCAATTTGAGTGCACCATTGTGTTTGTATCAGTTCTTTTGGCCTATCCTCCAAGTTTGATAAAATTTGGAGCTCATTTATTATTCTAAATCGAAATGGGGGATAAGAGGGAGAATTGTGGTTGGGTGGACCCCACTGGACAGAGACTCAATGGAATGCCCCACGATGTGCTCCATTTCCCCTCACCGAGAGCCGACACCTCCTGCTCGCGGGCGCCAACCGCCTTTCCACCGTGCCACGTCCTGCTCACTTGATGAGGACGCCGAGTGAAGCAACCCCGAGTCCCTCTACGTGAACCAGTTCCCTCTCTTGCACTCCAGAGTTTTCTTCTCGCTCAGTCCCGAGAGAAAATAAAGCCACCCGACACTCGCTGTTCCCCGGCGACTGCCCGCTAGAGGCTTCTTTGTGGCAGACGTTCTACACGAAAAACATCCGCCCTGAGGTGCTAAACATGACCGTGCCACTCTCTCCTCTTCTCATGCGTCGTCGGTGGAGAATTTTCCCGTTCTTTGCTTCGGTATGCTTAGAACCGAGCCACACAAACCATCGAAATTCGTCATAATCAATCCACAATCCCTTAGGCCGAGCTACAAACATGATCTAGACACTCCCACACTCCTCTAGGATTAAAAACCATCGAAAATCATCAAGATTTGACGCTGTTCTTCGAGAATTTCGAGCCGCCGCCGGTTTTGGCCATAGGTCGCCGATGAGCTCCTATTTGCAGCCATTTTTTAGCCGATTTGAGCTCATGCCGGTGATGAGGGATATCCCCTGGTGCTCTAGAGCCAATAACCACATCATTTGGTGAAGAAACAAGCTTCCGCAACCTCGCCGGAACCCTAGTTCTTGCTGTCATCGGTGCGCACTGTTTTCCGGTGAGTTCTGGCCGCCGGCGACCTCACCAACATGTCCAGCGTGGTGGAAAATGAGGGGGGCAGTATGGTGCCGGGAGACGGCTGGGAAGGGTCTTCCGACGACCCTCGCTGGAGGAAGCCGCCACTGGCCCTGTCTGGCGCGAGGTTGAAGTTGAGTCTGTCGCGTGGGACCCACTGTCGGGTTTAAACATTTCCAGATTTTCCCTAATTCGGTATAAACTTTGGAGAGCCATAACTTTTTGTAGGAATGTCCAAAATTTGTCAAATAAATTTTGTTGGATTCCTCTCAAAGATTACTATCCAGGGGCATCCCAATTTTCATGAAAATCCCTGGATTTGGCTCATTAATTCATTTAAAGAAAATCTTGTAGGAATTTTTATAGGAGTTCTGTTTATTGGAAAGTTCCGAAATTTGGGCAGAACATTCTCCCAAAAATCCTTGAACTCCAGTAAAAATTTCAGAGGCATTAGGGTTACCTGAGGGTTGTGTACAAATATAAAGGACCAGAGCAACGTGGGGGCATCCCTTGCAGCTGGCTTCTTGTATTTTGAAGTAAAAGTTGCCGTTTGTACCAAGCTTTTACAATATGATACGAAAACATGGTTTTTTGTCGTTCAAATACCATTTTTCTTTCTACATATTCCATTTGAACACCATTTTTCTTTCTACAAATTCCATTTCTTGCATTCTTTTAATTTCAGACAACCTTTGATCCCATTCTAGTTATAACTTCTCTTCTACCAATTCAATTGTCATAATTCTTTTTGTGTTGGTTTCACAATTTGATTTTCTATAATCTGTGAAGATTTAAATATCATTGGAGTGACTGTTTACATGTCACACACAAGTGTTTTACATCTTATCAGATTGGTTTTTCACTCGGGTAGATCAGAATGACCTTTGATCATGTTTATAATCATAACTTGGGTTTTACTCAACTTATTAACATGATTCTTATTGGGTTGGCTTATTAACTTGCTCTATATAATATAAAAAGTTTTATCTTGTTTTTTGTTAAAGAACCTACTTGCACACAAATTTTTTTGATACAGATCAATTTTTTGTCGAGGGGTTGACTGTTCGTTGAAACTTTTGTATCATCTATAATTCACCCTCCCCCTCTGATATATGATCTCTTATAATTCAATCTTAAAAGTGGTACCAGAGCCAAGTTGCCATTAGTCTATCAACCTTTGTTGATTTTTAGATTAAATTCAATGGATTGTTATTCTTCAAAACCGTGTGTGTTTCCTGATGTGGATTTCTGCTTTGAAAGGAAAGGATGGAGGCATACATGAAGCGCAGAGATTTTCAATCTGTAAGAAGGCCAACAAGCTATACAATGTGCCCCTAAACGATCAAGTGACGGCTAAAAACATGAATGGAGTATACGCCAACAACAAAGCAAGAAACTTGATCACTCAAGGGCCTAAAGGTGATTTTGATCGTGTTGCTCATCTCAAATCTACATACGAGATTTGTAATCCCTGGTGCAACTACCATGAAGGCTCCAACACAGTCAAGAACGTATGCCAAAATATGTACAAGAAAGAGTACATGCTATTTGAGATGCAATCAGGTTAGTCGATTGATGATTTCTTAGCACGTTTTAATAGAATACTCAACAATTTGTGTTGTGTGAATTTCATATATTATGATGCTGAAAATGCTAGAGATTTATTGGGTGCTTTATACATGTCAATTTGGGAGATGAAAGTAAGCTCTATAAATGAACCTACTGCCATTAATACCCTCACATTAGACATGTTGTGTTCCAAGTTAAAACTCATGAACTTGACATTATATCACGTAAAAACTCAAACAAGTCACTTGCTTTCATATATAAATGTGACATGCATAATTCTATAATCTTCATCACGTGGTACACTTTCTTTTTTGTGTTCACTAACCAATGAATAGATTGAGCAGTTCCTAGAGGAGCTAGCACTTCTCTCAGATCAGTTTTTAGAAGTGTTGCAAAACTTGAGAACTAGGAGAGTAATTGGTGGCTATCACACTACTACAAACAGCATTTTTCACAAATGCCTCCCATTTCTTGTACAGCCGGTCCGTTTAAAAAAATGCCTGTGATGTCACAAAAGAACCGCCTGTGAAAACAACTAGATTTTCATAGGCGGGCATAATTACAAACTGCCAATGAAATGAACAATATTTCAGGCGGTATTCTTTAAAAAACCACCTGTGAAAATAGACTTGTTTACACAGGCGGTCGTTAGAGAAAACCGTCTGTGATAATGTATAATATCTAAGGCGGTTTTGTTTTATGGACAGCCCGTGAAAATACAATTGTTGTGACAAGAGTACAGTGTTTGGAACCGTCTGTGACATTGTAGTCATCACATGCAGTTCCAGACACCGACCGCCTTCAAGGGTTCTGTCTCAGCGTGGCTGGCTAGCTACAGCCGCAGCAGACGATATTTTTGTAAAATTTTGGGGGGGGGGCGGTCTTGATTCCAAATATTTTTAGTTTCCCCTTTTTTTATGCGATTTAAGGCCTCAAATTTGTAATTTACATTCTGAAAAAAAATCCTGTATTTTGTAGATCTGGACAAGGATAATAGTTAAAGTAAAGATTATATTAAAGATTTGTCTCTCCATAAGGTAAGCCTATGATCTTGCTTTGTTTTTTCCCCTTTGGGTGCAATTTGAGGTCTTAATTTTTGAATTTAGGATCTGTACGAATTTTTAAGGATTTAGAAGGTTTGGAATTAGAATTAAGCTAAATTTAGAATCTCTTCAAAGATTTCTGTCTCCAAAAGGTATGTCTTGCTACATTGTATATATCCTACATTAGAAAATTTTTATTTGTGCATTCTTAATTTTTCCTAAATTTTAATTTTATATGTGGAAATGAAAGAGAATAAAATGGTATCTCTTTTCTATTTATACGTACAGTCTGACGTAGAAGATGGACCGAGCGTGGATGTACAATATGCCAAGACCTGATCCTACGTACATTCAAAATGTTTCAAGCTTTAGTGAAGCGTCCAAGAGACGTGCGGAGATGCAAAAGATAGATGATATATTATGTCCTTGTATTGACTGCAAAAACAAGATTGCTTGGACAGATACTATAGTAATCCAATCACACCAATTGAAAAGTGTTTTTAAGACAAACTACACAATATGGACAGAGCATAGTGAGTTAGATACACGTGAAGTTGCTAATTATGACGAGAAAGGTGTCAGATATTTGGACGGTGACAATGCTCATATCGATTATGGTCGTGACAATCATGATGATGATGACGATGATGAGTTTGACTGTGAGGAGATGTTGCATCACATGGAACCACATGTGTTGAATTCTATGCGAAAAATAAAGGTTTATGTAAAATAGAGACATTACAGAGTGCGTCAAAGGAGCTTTTATATGACGAGTCAAAGGGTTGTGATAAAGAGTTTACGACGTTGCGCGCAATCCTAGAACTATTAAAGTTGAAGGCTACCCACGGATGGTACGATTGGAGTTTCATTGATCTTTTAATTTTTTTGGCAGAAATTCTTCCAAACCCAATAAACTGCCTAGAAGGACTCATAATGCGAAGAAGCTTCTATGTCCGATGTCGCTAGGTGTGACAAAACTACAAACTTGTACGAAACATTGTATTCTATATTGTAAAGAGCACGAGCTCGCAACGATATGCCTAATCTATGGTGTCAGTAGATCCAAGAAGGACTACACCAGTATGTTACCAACATGAATAAGACCCAAGAAAATAAGAGGAGTTCTATTGACCCTTAGGGCGATGATGATACTTATGACGATGTAGACGGGAAGAATAAGAGAAAGATACCTACCTTGGTGATGTGGTACCTTCCATTAATTGATCGCTTGAAACGTTTGTTCTCAAACCCTAGGGAGGCCGAACATATGCATTGGCATTTTGAGCAGCGCAGGAAGAAAGACAAACAGGTCCGACACCCTAGTGATGCAACACAATGGAAAAATTTTGATATTCAGTATCCAGACTTTGCGAAGGAAATCAGAAATGTAAGGTTTACTTTGGGTACAGATGGAATGAATCCGTTTGGTGAAAAAAGGAGCATACACAACACATGGCCTGTGGTCTTAACAATGTAGAACCTACCAACCTGGTTGTGTCACAAGAGGAAGTATACTTTGTTATCTATTCTTATGCAAGGTCCAAAACAAGCTGGCGTCGAAATTCATGTGTTCCTAGAACCTCTAATGGAGGATATGGTGAATTCATAGAATGAAGTGGTATGTACACGGGACGAGTACAAGCGGGAGTATTTCATGCTAAGAGCAATGATTTTCGTTACCATCCATGATTATCCAGGACTCTTTGCATTATCAGGACAAATGAAAGGGAAGAAAGGTTGTGTAATGTCTGTGGATTGAACTGGTTTTCTGTGCCTCACTTCATCCAGAAAGTTGGCATACATGAGACACCGGCGGTTCTTGACAGATACACACAAGTACTGGAAGATGAAATGTGATGGACCGGAGCCCGTACATCCAGGATCTCAGAGGGTGGTGCCCCTCGATGCGACACCCGACAGCACACATCATAAGCAAAGATGGTATTGCATTGGAAACAACAGAGTATGTACGAAGTCGTACCAACCTTCAGTTTACAGCTATTTACAGAGTATACTACAGCGGAAGATAATTTATACAACTCATGCCCACCTAACTAGCAAAAGTCGGTTGTCCAGCCCTACGGACAACCCACACTAGCTTCACTCAGCATCAACGTGGCGTGTACGGCTCCCACTCAGCCGTAGTCCCTGATGGAGGGTAGCCCTTGCCGGTGGACTTGTACCCTGAGTCCGTGGGGTAGGCCTCACCTGCAAACACTCATAGCAGCAACCGTGAGCACGATGGCTCGACAAGTCTTAACCGACTCCCTATACATGAAACTCTACATGCAGGTCCCAACCAATATAAGATAGTAAATTGCAGCAGAAGACACACCTAAAAGTTCATCCTTATTTCATGTTTTAGCCACAAGTTAACGGTTCATGAATCAGAAATTTAGTGAGCAATATTTGGTGGCACACATGTAGCAATACAACATATTCATATCAGCAGTATTGAATCACAACATTTCATATATTAACCTACGTCACGATGCAGTGAAAAAGTGGTACTCATAATTGAAAGGGATGGCGAATCGACTCGATATTCACCTGCAGGGATACCCGAATAGCACGTCACGTACGCCCACCCGTGGAGCTGTACAGCACGCTCACTCGATGTCATACGGGTGAACCTTTCACCCAACAGCCCAAACATCGAACCGGTCGCACCCAAACGGACAGGAGGTTCCCTACACGGAGCATCTCTCTATGCCTCTTAGCGGATTTCCACCTTGCTGCCCTCAACCTACACCTATAAATTGTTGCTTTATGCCTCGATGCCCGGAGGTTTAGGCTACATCAGTTTATCGGAGCCCATATATCCGATATGCCTTCGGTACATTCAAAATTTGTTCAGCGGGGCCGCACACGGATCGGTCCTCAATCGACACGGGCAGGGCTACGCACACAAGACTTCATCTTACTGTGTCCTAGCCCCTGTCTAGTCTCCATTTATTCTTACTAAAAATTTTCTCACAACTTGAACCAATCCCGTGTGTCCCGAATCCTATACTCGCGAGTAGATTCTATCTACTCGACTTGTACGGAAGTCTATACACATTAAGCATAGCATAAACTACTCGAGGACTTATACACTACCCTCACTCTTGTTGGCATGATCTGGTTATGCATTTGGGGTTTCATCCATCCTACACCTAATGCACACATATAATTCACACTAAGTGTATATAAAGCAAAACTTTTAAAACTTGTTCAATGCAAACCGGGGCTTGCCTTGTTGCTGCTGGTCAGATGTTAGCATATCCTCTAGAAGTAGGAAGTCCAAAACTTCCGGGGTCTCTTTGCCTTCAGCGACTACACGTAAGCAATTTAATTGATTTGTCAATTTAAATGCAATGTGTTAAATTTAGTATGTAAAGACCATAACTCTAGCTAGACCTCCCCTTTGGCTCCGAAATTTTTATGGTGTCTTGGTATGGACCTAACCAGAGACTTGACAAAATTTCATTTGAACTCAAGCTCATTTGAGCACTACAAAAATAAAAGTCTAAATGGTCATTACTAGAGCTTCTATGGATTTCCAGAGATTTTCATGGACCCTACCATTACTTTATGGAAATTTGAGTTTGAGATGGTTCTAATGGAGTTGGTCTCATGTAATTTGAAGAAACCTAGAGGAAGTTATGGCCTAATCAAGATTCGAGAAAGTCTGAAAAATGTTTCTGTACATTTTTCTATTTTCTCAGGGCTGTTCACTTAATCACACCATTAGGGGGACTAAATTAACTTGGATGTATCTGAAATTTTTCCTGTGACTCCAGGATTTTCAAATGAAGATCCTAGCCAAATTTCAGAATTTTCCATAAAAGAATTCTCCAGATAAAATTCCCAACAGTTTAAAATTTAGGGAATTAATTATGGGAAAAGTATAAGTTTCATGAGCTGAAACTTGTTTTGCTGGATAGTACTCGAAGAGCTGAATCCAACAAAATGTTGTTCACTCAATTTGGAGCTCCCTACCAAAAGTTATGGCTAGTTGAAGTTTGAACAAAAATCTGAAAATCTTAGAAATGTTTAAACCCTGCACGTGGGCCCCAGGGCTACGTGTCGGCCCGACAAGGAAGCCACACGTGGGTCCGCTTAATTTTCCATGTAGCCGTACGAGATCCCAGTGCCACAGCGGATCCCGTGCCTGGTTTCCTCTCACTGCCATGGGGGCCCGCACCCTTTCGTCTACCTCGTGCCACCCGCGATAACCGCCGCGGTGCCTCGCCGGAGAGCTCACCGCCGGTCGTTCTACTGCCGGAACTTCGACAAAACTCGCCTCCTGTGAACATCCTGGCCCGAGGAACATGTTGGTGCACTTACCGGAGCTCGGTGATTGCCGGAACAGTGCTCGTGATGGTGACAGCGGCCCGGAGCTCATCGGTGACTTCGAACTCGGAGAGCTCTGCTGAGACTTGCTGATCACGAATATGAGCACTGGTCCTCGTGAAAATGGCCGCAACTATGACCTCACTGGCGAGGTGCCCTGTTTTCAGCCGCCGGCACGAAATTCTCGCGGAACTAGGGTCCTAGTGCATGGAACTGGTTGCTACTTGATCGAGGAGGTGCGCTAGGTGTTCTATAGCATGTCTGAGCTGCAGATCGACCAGCGGTTGTTTCTGTGCATCGAATTTCACCGTCGACCGGATTCTAACTTTATTACACTCCAAGGAAAGAAACTAAAAAATCTCACTCTACACCGCATGAAATGGAGCATGGATTTCTCCTACAGTTTCAGCACAAGCAGGCGCACCTTTTCTTCTCTGGTGGCGGTGTGTGAAACAGCCGGGATCGGCCAGTCGCCGGTGATCAGAGAGCGGCGGAAAAAGACTCACGAGCAGGAGCAACACATGGCACGGGGTGAGCTGGTTTCACTCGGGGATGAAGAGAACGGGCTGAGCAGCTCATGTGCTGGATTTTTAGCCGAGGTTTTCACTGTGAGGTGGAATTAACCGAGTGTGCTGGCGGCCTCTGCGCTCGGTCGACGGTCGCCCGCGACCTGCACTCAGTTGGAGTCGGTTCTCTCTTCTCTCAGTCACTGACCAGTGGATCCCACACTCTCCCCTCTAATTCTTTGCCATTTCTTGCTGCAAATATCCCAGCTACTCACTCTTCAATGATAGACTTAGCCACCAAGTCATGAGTTGAATTGGATTTCCTCCAATTGAAGTTGGTTTGCCTAAATTTTATTCACATTTGAATTTGGAATTCAAATTCAGTTTGAATTAATGCAAATTTAGCTCCCGACAAGATGAACTCCAATGAGGATGAAAATTGGTGGACTAACTCAGAAAAATGTGCTGAGTTTGAATATGAAGTCAAATTTTCAATCCAAGTGATGAAAGTAGTGGAAATTTGAATTTCTATTCAAATTAGCCCTTTTTACAAATATCTCCAAAAGTGGCTCAAAATGGTTTGAATTTGCATGAAACTTGGCCTGAGCCTTCCCAAGAATATTTAGGGTCTAGGGGTGAGCTCAGCCTCTCATGTTTATGTCTATGAGCTCCTACTTTTTGGAGTTGTGAGTTTTTCCTCTAATCAACCTCTTGATGGTGTTTACATGCTCTTCACAAATGTTCATGAGCTATCCACAAAAATGAGCTGTGGTGTGGTGATGTGATGAACATTCTAGCAAATAAATTATTGGGGCTTTACATCCCCCCCCCCTTAAAAGAATCTCGTCCCGAGATTACAAAAGAAGAGATGCAGATGTGAGAGAATTACCCATAATAAGACGCCATGAAATCCGGGTAGTTTGAGCGAAGGAACTCCTCGCTCTCCCACGTTGCTTCCTCAGCGGTGTGGTTGCTCCACAATATCTTGTAGAACCACAGCGTTTGGTTACGTGTGGTCCGAGCCTTCTCATCAATAATCTCCACTGGATAATTAGCATAAGTCAAATCCGGTTGTAGCTCGCCAATGTCTTCGGTGGGAATAGTAGCCATATACTTCAGATATTTCCGGAGTTGGGAAACATGGAAAACATCGTGAACACTAGCGAGCGATGCCGGTAGTTCCAGTCGATATGCCACTAGTCCGCACTTCTTGGTGATGGAATAGGGTCCAAAAAATCGGGGAGCGAGTTTCCCCTTCACGCCGGATCGGTGCACCCCGTTCATCGGAGATACACGAAGGTACACGTGTTCCCCGACATCGAAGTGCAGCGGCCTACGCCTCTTATCAGCGTAACTTTTCGGTCGGGATTGAGGGCTTTCAAGTTTGCTTGAATTATCCGAACGCGATCTTCGGCATCGTTCACCAAATCAATCCCGAACGTGACCCTTTCACCGGACCCGCACCAGTTCAATGGGGTGCGGCACTTGCAACCATAGAGAGCCTCATATGGTGCCATCTTGATACTCGCTGGATAGCTGTTGTTATACGAGAATTCCGCCAACGGTAGATGATCATCCCAATTTATACCGTGGTAGATGGCACACGCTCTCAACATGTCTTCTAGCACTTGATTTACCCTCTCAGTTTGCCCATCTGTCTGAGGGTGATAGGCGGAGCTTCTAATCATCTTAGTACCCAAAGCAGCGTGCAACTGCTCCTAAAAACGAGCCATGAACAGTGCCCCTCGATCTGATATTATGGTCTTTGGTACCCCATGCAAGCATAATATTCTTGCAATGTACAACTCCGCGTACTTGCTGGCATGGTAACGTGTATGCACGGGAATGAAGTGGGCCGACTTGGTTAACCGGTCAACGATTACCCAAATGGAATCATGCTTGTTGGACGTCAAAGGTAATCCCACAATGAAATCCATGCTCACATCTTCCCACTTCCATGTTGGGATTTTCAGGGGTTGCAACAGCCCTGATTTCCTCATGTGATCCGCCTTCACTCGTCTACACGTATCACACTCGGATACGTACTTTTCCACTTCCCGCTTCATCCTTGTCGAACAAAATTTTCTCTTCAAATATTGGTACATTTTGTTGCTGCCCGGATGAGTGGAGAACTTAGACAAGTGAGCATCATCAAGGATCTTTTTTCTCAGCTCCAGATTCCAGTGTACGACTATACGGTCATTGAACCATAGCGTCCCCCATCATCCTTCCAGAAACATTTGATATCCCCGCTGTCTATCCATCTCCGGAGATGTGTCATGCCCTTGTCAACGTTCTGAGCTGCAATAATATCCTCCCTAATGGTAGGGATGAGAGAAAGGTTGTAGAGTGATCCATATAGAACCAAATATAAACTCGGCTCTTCCTCTTCCATCGGTGTAATGGTGAGGTTATGGACATGTGATTTCCGACTTAGCGCGTCGGCAACCACATTCACCTTGCCGGGGTGGTAATGAATGTCAATCTCATAGTCTTTGATTAGTTCCATCCACCTCCATTGCCTCATATTCAGCTCCTTCTGGGTGAAGATATATTTTAAGCTCTTGTGGTTGGTATAGAGATGCACAAAATTCCCCAGGAGATAGTGCCTCCACATTTTCAGCGCCAAAACCACAGCAGCGAGCTCAAGATCATGAGTCGGATAGTGCTGCTCATGGTTTTGAAGTTGGCGTGAGCCATACGCAACCACACGTCCTCCTTGCATCAACACGCAGCCAAGCCCGATACCGGACGCAGCAGAATACACGTCGAATGGCTTGGTCGTATCCGGTTGAGCTAAGACCGGGGCTGTTGTAAGATGCTTCACCAATGCTTGGAACGCTCCTTCACATGCTGAGTTCCAAACATATTTCGTCCCCTTCTTCAATAATTCTGTCATGGCTTAGCAAGCTTGGAGAAGCTCGGGATGAATCACCAGTAATATCCCGCTAAACCGAGGAAGCTTCTGACTTCATGGACAGATGTGGGGGCTTTCCATTTCAGCACTTGTTCAGTTTTGCTTGGGTCAACCGCAATACCTTCCGCTGAGCTGATATGTCCCAAAAATGGCACTTGGCTGATCCAAAACTTGCATTTGCGAACTTCGCATAGAGCTTATGGTCCCGCAATCGTTGAAGGACAACCCACAAGTGTTCGTCGTGTTCTTCCGACTTGGAGTAAACCAAGATATCATCAATGAACACCACTACTAACTTGTCCAGCTCCGGCATGAACACCGAGTTCATGAGGTACATGAAATGTGCCGGAGCGTTGGTAAGACCAAAAGACATGACGAGATATTCATATAGTCCATATCTCGTTGAGAATGCCGTCTTCGGGATATCCTTGACAGGGACCACGGCTCCCATTCAACTACGGGGCCGTGCCGCTCGCCCGGGAATCGTATTGGGTGGTGCCGTGTTGTGCGGCACCCAATAGCACACATATAAGGCAACTGTATTACATAAATCAAAAGCGGAAGCTTACAAGTTTTTCTTTGTAAATAGCTTACATCAAGTAGCTACAGCGGAAGTCTATAAATGGCTCACATCGAATAACTAAAGAGCACTCGAGAAGAGGTCCAGCCCGTGGACTCCTCTCGCTAGCAACACGAAGACAACAGCAGCGGCTGGGTTCTCCATGTGTTAAACGACTCGGAAGTCTCCGAGTCTCACCGGACAACCTTTTTCTTAGCATCGATGTTAACCTGCAAAACCACTCATATAGCAAGCGTGAGCACATAGGCTCAGCAAGACTGATCCGTCTCTCCTAAACAAGAAACTCTACATGCACGACCGATTGAAATAGGTTAGCTAATTTTGCATAAAGGACTCGCCTACAGTTAATCCTTAACTTTCACATTTTAAGCCTCATTGTAAAGACCTTGAGCTGAACAGCATCGCAACTCCACAATCAAACAAGAAATGCTTTGTTGTGATGCTCCTTGCACAAAGTGAAAGTAAAGTTTAATGAGCCTATCTCTAATTCAAGCATGGTTGCAATACAAGTTACATCACAGCCTTAACAAGTTCAAAAGAAAAACCAGTTCAGTTCTTACTATGTCAAGAAGCACTGGGCAAGTATGCTCATATGACCGCTAGCGACGGTGATTCGAATAAGTACATGCCCGGACTGACACGACCCCACGGCCTTGTCGAGCCAGGATCACGCTGAGGGGTGCTGCGTTGCACAGCACCGGATAACGCACATCAAAGATACAAAGCGGAAGCAAAGTTTTATTACATAAACAGGTTTATGAACATTTGTACAACGAAATATGTTCAGTCTACCCTCACGGGCGTAGACTACGCATCAAGTTCACGTTCAGCCTGTCAACGTGTTCCCGCTAGCACGCACACACACTAACACGGCGTCGTGCCCGACTCCCACTCG
This sequence comes from Neostapfia colusana, assembly GCA_030760725.1. Classification (NCBI taxonomy): domain Eukaryota; kingdom Viridiplantae; phylum Streptophyta; class Magnoliopsida; order Poales; family Poaceae; genus Neostapfia; species Neostapfia colusana. The sequence goes on along the minus strand of JASWHV010000007.1, from coordinate 90,812,417 downwards.
ACGGGGTTCCCCTCCTGGGGTTCCGTCTCCTCCTCGGTAGACCCTTCCTCATAAACCCCAGAAAAAGCATCAAACACAAGCAGTGAGCCTGAAGGCTCAGCAAGACTGACCCGTCTCTCCTATACATGAAACTTCTACATGGATTGTTTTAGGGTACATGAGGTAAAATAAGTTGCAAAGGACTCGCCTAATTATTTGAACCTTACTTTCAAGTTTTAGCAGCAGGTTGTGAAGAACCTTACGCTAAGGCACATGAGAGAGCCGCAATCAAACAAGAAACGCATTTCTCTCATGTACAACAAGACATTAACAAGCAAAGTATGTCTTTCAAATCAGCAAACTTTTAACATGTATCTAAACTGTTCTTTCTACGTCATGGTACAGTGAACAAGTGGTACTCACTGACCACGAGGGACAGCGATTATAATCGATTTACACCTGTAGGGTTACCCGAATAACCCGTCACGTACGGCCGTACTCGATGTTGCCTACAGCAACCATCACGGACGTCATATGCAACCACCTTTCACCAGTCAGTCAAATGTTGAACCGATCCAATCGTCCTGAGCAAGAGGTCTCTGCACGCTTATCCACAGTGCCGCTAGCCGATTTACACCTCGAGCTCTCAACCTACCCTCTGAACGACGAGCTATGCCTCAACACCCAGCTACCCGAGTTACATCGGTTTCCCGGTTCCCATATAGCCGGTAGGTCTTCGGTACTGTTCTTGCTTGTTCAACAGGCCCGCACACGGCTCGGTCCTCAATCGACACAAGCGGAGCTATAGCACCCAGGCCCCAATGTCCTGCTGCCCTTACTCTCCTCTCGGTCTCATTTTTCTTGCCATGTATTTCATTTGCTATCTTTACCCTAGTCGAGTGCCTCTAGCCTATCCTCGCGAGTAGTTCCAACTACTCGACTTGTACCGAATCCTACACTATCTTAGCATTGCAGTAGCTAAACGGGGTTTTCAATCCTAATCCCAACCCAGGGTTTTCTAGGCTATGCATTTGGGTTTCAAACAACACTCTAATGCATTAATTTATTGAGTGCTCAAAGTAAGTTCTCAAAACAGTAAAACATTGTAAAAAGGTTAATGCAAACTGGAGCTTGCCTTGCTGCTCTTGGTCGTAGGCTAGCTGCTCTTCCGGAGTGACGAAGTCTAAGACTTCAGGTTCCTCCTCGACCTTAGCGACTACATGAGATAACATGTATATGTATCAATTTACATGCATTTGAATTGAATTTAAACTTGTGAAGACTGTAAGTCTTATTATATAAACCCAATGACTCTGAAATTTTTACTGTGATTTGGTTACAACGTAAATAGAGACTTGGCCAAGTTTTATTTACAGCAAAGCTCATTTGAGCTCTCCACAAATAATTATGTACTTGACTTTAATTGGAGCTCCTAGGGTGTTCTAGGGATTTTCATGGAGCAAGCCATGATTTTATGAAAACTAGATTCTCAGAGGGTTCTAATGGAGTTGGTCTCACTTAATTTGAAGGTTCCTAGCTGAAGATATGAGCTAAACGATTTCAGAGAAATTCTGAAAATGTTTCTGGACATTTTCTATTTTCTCCGGAACAGTTTCATTAATCACACCATTAGGTGGATCAAATAAGCTCCGATGGATCTGAAAATTTTATGGTACCTCAGGGATATTTTGGTGAACATCCTAGCAAAATTTCAGAAATTTCCTCCAAAGGGTTCTCCAGTTAAAATTCTAAACAGATTAAATTTTGAAGAATTAATTGTGGAGAAATAAGGATTTTCATAGAGTGAAACTTGATTTTCTGGAAATTACTCAGAGATCTGAATCCAACAAAATTTGGTTCACTCGATTTGGAGCTTCGACACGTATGACATTCTGAAACGTACTTTGCAACCTCACGTTTCATACGTGTCCACCAAAATTTCTTCCAGAGATCTTGGTACATTTTATTGCTGCCCGGATGAATGGAAAATTTGGACAAATGAGCTTCATCCAAAATTTTCTTCCGTAGTCTCATATCCCGGGGTACTACAATCCGGTCGTTGAACCACAAAGTACCATCATCGTCCTTCCGGAAGCATTTCATCTCTCCGTTGTCTATCCTTCGCCATATGTGAGACATACCCTTGTCTTTTCGTTGAGCTTCATTGATCTCCTCTCGGATGGTAGGAATGAGAGCGAGATTATAGAGCGCTTCATACGGGATGACACGGAGGCTTGGTTCTTCATCATCCATTTCAACAATAGTCAGGTGATGGATATGCGCCTTATGACTGAGCGCATCTGCGACCACATTCGCCTTTCCTGGATGATAATAAATCTCAAGTTCATAATCTTTAATGAGCTCTAGCCATCTTCGCTGCCTCATGTTCAATTCTTTCTGAGTGAAGATGTACTTCAAGCTCTTGTGGTCGGTGTAGAGGTGTACAAGATTTCTGAGCAAGTAATGCGTCTACATCTTTAAAGAAAGAACCACAGCAGCTAACTCAAGATCATGAGTTGGATAATGCTGCTCATGGTTTCTGAGTTGACGAGATCCATAAGTGACCACTCGTCCTTCTTGCATCAGCACGCAGCCAAGACCGATGCCAGATGCATCGCAATAAACATGGAATGGCTTCGTCGTATCCGGCTAAGCAAGAACTGGGACTGTTGTGAGATGCTTCACTAATGTCTTGAAGGCTTGTTCACACTCAGCACCCCACACAAATCTGGTATTCTTCTTTGATAATTCTATCATCGGTTTAGCGATCTTGGAGAAACCTGAAATGAACCTCCGGTAATAACCCGCTAAACCGAGGAAGCTACAGATTTCATGCACTGACTTTGGTGACTCCCATTTCTGTACTTGGATAATCTTACTCGGATCAACAGCGATGCCCTCCGCTGAAAAAATGTGTCTGAGAAAAGGTACTTGATTAATCCAGAATTCACACTTGCTGAATTTTACGTAGAGCTGATGATCTCGCAATCTTTGTGGCACAATATGCAGATGCTCAGCATGTTCTTCCTCTGACTTGGAGTACATCAAGATATCATCGCTGAAGACCACGAGGAATTTATCCAACTCCGGCATGAACACTGAATTCATCAGGTACATAAAGTGTGCCGGGGCGTTGGTCAACCCAAAAGACATAACAAGATACTCATATAGTCCGTATCTCGTTGAAAACGCCGTTTTCGGAATATCTTCAGCCCGGATTTTAACCTGATGATATCCGGACCGAAGATCCATCTTCGAAAATACTTTCGCACCCACTAATTGATCGAAGAACATATCAATGCGAGGTAGTGGATACTTGTTCTTGATGGTCACGGCATTAAGAGGATGATAATCAACACAAAGCCATAGTGTTTCGTCTTTCTTCTTGACAAACAACGCTGAACAACCCCAAGGTGACGAACTCGGTCATATAAAGCCTTTGCTCATTAGGTCATTCAGCTGTGTCTTCAATTCTGCCAGTTCATTGGGTGCCATCTTGTATGGACTTCATGATATCGGTGTTGTTCCCGGTATAAGTTCAATGTTGAACTCTACGTCTCGCTCGGGCGGCATGCCCGGTAAATCATCGGGAAACACATCCGGATACTCACATACCACCGGAATGTCCTCTATCTTCACAGCTTCCGTGTGGTTCACAGTTGCAATCTGTTGCCATCTGGTGCCCAAAATTAATATATGAAGACCGTGCTGTGGCGAGTTGAGCTCAACGGTTCTAGAGCTGATGTTAAGAACCGCTTTGTGGTAATTCAACCACGACATCCCCAAAATGATGTCGATCTTCAGACCCTCAAGAATAATGAGAGTCGTGGGGTATATTCTACCCCCCAAACAAAGAGGTGCTCAGGAGACAACCTTGCTTGCGGTACTGCTGCCCCTGGGTGAAGATATGAGGTATTGCCTCTTTGTATAATCTGTTTGGAGCTGATGTTGAGCCACGAAAGATTGGCTAATGAAATTGTGTGTGGCACCGGAATCAAAGAGAATTAAAACCGGTAGCTGATTCAGAGAAAACATCCCTGCTAAATCGGCTTCTCCTTCCAGAACATCATCAATCACTGTATAGTGAATGTTGCCCCTTATCTTCCCTCCTTTCTGCAGATTGAGGTACGGGTCATATTGATGTAAATATGATGACCCGCAGCCTTGAGTTCCCTCCAGACAATACCTAGCATAATGGCCCATACGCCGACAAGTGAAACACGGATGTCTCTCCGACTCCTTGTTGACTTGTGGTTGGATGCTAGGTACACATGGCTGCAGCGATGGAGCACCAACCACCGTCTGATGCTGCTGCTGACGAGGTGGTGCAAGTTGTGGAACTTGACCAGCAATCAACCTCTGATGAGTTGATCGTACAGGTGGCCTCCATCTTTCACCGGGTGGCATTTTATACACCAAACGGTCCTTTTGAGGCACATAACTTGTGCTGTCCTGCTCGATCTCACTCATTTTTCTTTTCTCAGCATGCCACTCAATTGTTGGCTTCTCTTGGATGAGAGCCTCATCGACCATGTCGGTGTAACTGCCGTTATTGTGCATGACCAACTTTTCCTGTAATATGGCACCTAGGCCATGGAAGAATAAATCACACCGGGCCCCTTCTTTGGCCACATATTCGGGAGCATATTGGGTCAAAAGGTTAAACCTTCTGATATACTCAAGGACACTCATGTCCCCTTGCTTCAATCCCAAAAATTTCTCCCGCTTTGCCTTGACAATACCTAGTTGTATGTGACGAGTACGAAAGGCTTCACAAAATTCACTACATGTTACTTGATGGCCCTCCGGAATGGTGGCAAGATGGTCAACCCACCAGTTTCCGGCGGATCCATGGAGTTGCTGAGCGGCAAACATTGTCTTCTGATATTCATCACACTCGAATTCTGCGAATTTGGATTCCATGACATGAAGCCACTGATCTGCTTCCACAGGTTCCGTAGCTTCAGTAAAGATCGGCGGTTGAGTTGGCAAGAAATCCAGATAAGCGTTCCGAGGTGGAACGACTTGTTGCGTGTTCTGGAGTACGCCTTGCTGTACCAAGGCTTGGAGTAAGTGTGTGTTCTCTTGAGTCGCTTCTTGGAGTAGCCTGGTGTTCTCCTAGTTAGACTCGACAACCCGAGCCATAAGATCCACCCATCTTGTGGATGGTGGTTCCGACGGTGGAATAGAAGCATCACCGCCTCGGCGAGAACTCCCGGCCTTACTCCTAGAGCAAGTACGAACCATACTGCAAAAATTTATTTGAGATGAGTTAAACATGAACTATGCAGTGTGTGACACTAATGAAAACATTAATATGTCAAAACGTTACGAAAGCAGTAACAAAATCCATGTTTACACAACTCCTTAGAGTAGGCATAGCTAAACAGCCTATTTGTACAGAACAGACCTTTATGCACTAACTCCAGATTTTGATCTAGTTAAGAGCATTTTCATAACTCAAGTTGAATACCGAAGTTAAAGTTAACCTCAGTATCTTTCCAACTAGTATTCATATGCCTTCAGATCATCCCTGGATTAAAAGTTATGATTTTCCAAAGTTGACAGAATTCCTGGATAAAATTTGCCAGCATCTCCTTTGTATGTGGCTGATTTTATCACAGTTGTATATGCAAATACAATAAGAATCTGAACAAACCTTGCACGAAAAAAAAGTTGCACAATTCATAACCTTTTCAACGGTGTATCATATGCTTCTTAAGGATTTTTTTACAGAATGTTATGGCTTAAAAACACAAAGGTCCAGAGTGGTTTTGCTGCTGTCCTGGTTCTGGACAGTTTACCTTCCCCTGAACTTTCTACCAATTTAGCATGTGATTTTGCTCTGGAGGTCTACAAAGAAGTTGTAGAGCACTTGAAAATATTTCAATAACTGTATCATACACCTTAATTGGGTCAAGCTACTCAGAGTTATGCTCTGTCCAATTCCAGCAAGAATTCCTGCCGAAAACAGAGCACTCTGTTTTTGAAATCTTTGAAGCCTAGTCATCCTCTAATTTGAATCTTATCTCAAAATAAGGGTTCAGTAACTAATCTTTGTTTCAAACGTCCATTTTTAGTTGATAGTTAGTTCATGAGTCTTTTCTTTATAGGGAAGAGGTTTTTAAGTTCAGTACAGCGTCGATGCACCATAAGAAACATGTCGGTACTACGTAGCCTCACCAAAAGAAAATCTTAACCGGATTATACCGGCATAGCGTATCATTGGTGGCACTAAGATGGTCACTCGCAAACATGTTCTACTCGTACTACGGTTTTGTGGTTAATCCTGCATTAGTCACACACAATTGTCAGGTCCGGCTGCACACCGAACCCGGTCCCAATACAGTTCGTAGACCCGTCCGTCATCACTCGCACAGGTGTTCTCAATCCAAACACGCCTTGAGCTACGGGATCACATTACTAACCACGTGATGGGGTCTCCCAACTTTCCCGTAGCACGCTAGGGAAGGGCGTTGCTCGAATACCCCAAACGACATGAAGAGTCATAGAGGATACTAAAGCGGGCTGGGTTACCAGCCACCCGTGGGGCTCCACACTTCAGCTTGTGCGCACTGGTGGACAGCGCTTACGTGCATCCCCCAAGACATAAAACGTCCCGAGATGCACGATTTTCCGACACAGCAAATAAGTTAGGTCGCCACCTTCATATTAGGCTAATAGTAATCCTTATGTGGGCCTAGTACCGTATCCTCACCGTAACCTAAATTTTTGTCGTAATACTATCCTTATTCCGTGCGCTATAACCAATGCGGCTCTGATACCACGCTGACAGGGACCACGCCGCCCGTTCAATCACGGGGCCGTGCCGCTCACCTGGGAATCACATAGGCTCAGCAAGACTGATCCGTCTCTCCTAAACAAGAAACTCCACATGCACGACAGATTAAAATAGGTTAGCTAATTTTGCATAAAGGACTCGCCTACAGTTAATCCTTAACTTTCAGATTTTAAGCCCCATTGTAAAGACCTTGAGCTGAACAGCATCGCAACTCCACAATCAAACAAGAAACGCTTTGTTGCGATGCTCCTTGCACAAAGTGAAAGTAAAGCTTAATGAGCCTATCTCTAGTTCAAGCATGGTTGCGATACAAGTTACATCACAGCCTTAACAAGTTCAAAAGAAAAACCAGTTCAGTACTTACTACGTCAAGACGCAGTGGGCAAGTATGCTCATATGACCGCGAGCGACGGTGATTCGAATCAGTACACGCCCGGACTACATGACACGTACACCGGTACTCCTAGTTGCCGGCAGCAACCTCCACTGACGTTGTGCGCGGCCACCTTTCCCAAGATCTTCTACACAGGACGTGGTCTAACTGCCCCGAGTCCGCAAGCTCCCTCAAGGTACATACCCGCAGTGGTATGTTCTTGAGCGAGTTACCTCCTGCTACCCTGATGCCGAAAGCCTAAGGCAGTTAAAAAAGTTCTAATGTGGATCTCCCGAGGTACATCGGTTTTCTAGGTCCCATATAGCCAGTATGCGCCCCGTACACAACTCAAACTTGTCCAAAAGGGCCAAGCATGGACGGGCCTTAACTGACACATGCAGGGCTATGCACGCATGGTCCGCAGCCAGCTGCATCTAAACCTCCCTGCCCGGTCTCCATTTCGCTGACAGGGACCACGCCGCCCGTTCAATCACGGGGCCGTGCCGTGCGGCACCCAACAGCCCACATATAAGGCAACTGTATTACATCAATCCAAAGTGGAAGCTTGTAAGTTTTTCTTTGTAAATAGTTTGTATCAAGTAGCTACAGCGGAAGTCTATAAATGGCTCACATCAAATAACTAAAGAGCACTCGAGAAGAGGTCCAGCCTGCGGACTCCTCTCACTAGCAACACGAAGACAACAGCAGCGGCTGGGTTCTCCATGTGTTAAACGACTCGGAAGTCTCCGAGTCTCACCGGACAACCATTTTCTTAGCATCGATGTTAACCTGTAAAACCACTCATATATCAAGCGTGAGCACATAGGCTCAGCAAGACTGATCCGTCTCTCCTAAACAAGAAACTCCACATGCATGACAGATTGAAATAGGTTAGCTAATTTTGCATAAAGGACTCGACTACAGTTAATTCTTAACTTTCCGATTTTAAGCCTCATTGTATAGACCTTGAGCTGAAGAGCATCGAAACTCCACAATCAAACAAGAAACGCTTTGTTGCGATGCTCCTTGCACAAAGTGAAAGTAAAGTTTAATGAGCCTATCTCTAATTCAAGCATGGTTGCAATACAAGTTACATCATAGCCTTAACAAGTTCAAAAGATAAACCAGTTCAGTTCTTACTACGTCAAGACGAAGTGGCCATGTATGCTCATATGACCGCGAGCGATGGTGATTCGAATCAGTACACGCCCGGAGTACACGACACATACACCCGTACTCCGAGTTGCCGGCAGCAACCTCGACTGATGTTGTACGCGGCCACCTTTCCCAAGATCTTCCACACAGGACGCGGTCTAACTGCCCCGAGTCCGCAAGCTCCCTCAAGGTACATACCCGCAGTGGTAGGTTCTTGAGCGAGTTACCTCCTTCTACCCTGACGCCGAAAGCCTAAGGCAGTTAGAAAAGTTCCAATGTGGATCTCCCGAGGTACATCGGTTTCCTGGGTCCCATATAGCTAGTATGCGCCCGGTACACAACTCAAACTTGTCCAACATGGCCAAGCACGGACGGGCCTGTGGCGGACCGGAATCCGCTCGTCCAGGATCGCAGAGGGTGGTGCCGCACGTTGCGACGCTCGACAGCACACATCATAAGAACGATATTGTATTACATAGAAAACCAACTGAAATGTACAAGTAGTACAATACTTCAGTTACAAACTAGTGTTTATATTACAACAGCGGAAACTAAGTTTGCACAACTCACACCCATCTACCTAGCAAAAGTCGGTTGCGCAGCCCTAGGGCAACCCACACTAGCGGCACTCTTCAGCTCAGCGCGGCGTGTACGGTTCCCACTCAACTGTAGTCCCCGACGGAGGGTAGCCCTCGCCGATGGACTCGTAACCCGAGTCCATGGGGTAGTAATCACCTGAAAAACACTAACAGCAGCAACCATGAGCACGAAGGCTCGACATAACTTAACCGACTCACGTAGGCATGAAACTATACATGCAGTTTACAACGAACATGGGATGGTAAATTTCAGCAAACGGACACGCCTACAAGTTCATCCTTAGTTCATCTTTTAGCCACAAGTTAACAGTTCAGTAATCTGAAATTTAGTGACCAATATTTAGTGGCACATATGTAGAAATACAATTATACATATCAGCAGAATTGAATCATAACATTCCATAATTTATCTACGTCACGACGCAATGAACAAGCGGTACTCATCACCGCGAGGGACGGCGAATCGACTTGATATACACCTGCAGGGATACCTGAATAGCACGTTACGTACGCCCACCCGTGGAGCTGCACAACACGCTCACTCGATGTCGTACGGGACAACCTTTCACCCAACAGCCCAAAGGTCGAACCAGTCGCACCGAAACAGACAGGAGGTTCCCTACACGGAGCATCTCTCTATGCCCGTTAGCAGATTTCCACCTTGCTGTCCTCAACCTACACCTATAAATTGGTGTGCTATGCCTCGACGCCCGGAGGTTTAGGTTACATCAGTTTATCCGGGCCCATATATCCGATATGCCTTCGGTACGTTGAATACTTGTTCAGCAGGGCCGCACATGGATCGGTCCTCAATCGACACGGACAGAGCTGCGCACACAAAACTTCCTCTTGCTGCACCCTAGCCCCTGCCTAGTCTCATTTTCTTACTAAAGTGATCTAACATCACTCGAACCAATCCCGTGTGTCCCAAGCCTAATTCGCGAGTAGATTCCAACTACTCGACTTGTACCGAAGTTCTATGAATCCTTAAGCATAGCCTGTCCACTCGAGGACTTAGACTCTACCCTCACTCTTATAGGAAAATTCTGGTTATGCACTTAGGTTTCATCCATTCTACACCTAATGCATATCCATACCACATACTAAGTATTCATAAAAAAACATTGTAAAATTGGTTAATGTAAACCAGGGTTTGCCTTGTTGCTGCTGGTCAGATGTTTAGGCTTCGTCCAGAAGAAGGAATTAGCACTTCCGGAGTTTCTTCGCCTTCAGCGACTACACGTTAACAATATACTACATGTCTATTTAAATGCAATGTTCAGAAATGACTATGTAAAGACCACAACTCTAGCTAGCCCTCCCCTTTGGTTCTGAAATTTTTATGGTGGCTTGATAGGGTCCTAATCAGAGTCCTGACCAAGTTTCATTTGAAACAAAGTTCATTTGAGCCTTGTACAAATGAAAGCCTATTTGGTCAATATTAGAGCCTCTAAGGAATTCCAGGGGTTTTCATGGCTCCAACCATTACTTTCTGGAAACTAGAATTTGGGATGGTTCTAATGGAGTTGGTTTCATTTAATTTAAAGAATTCTAGATGAAGTTATGCCCTAAAAAGATTTGAGAAAATCTGAAAAATGTTTCTGTACATTTTTCTATTTTCTCAGGGCAGTTCACTTAATCACACCATTAGGGGGACTAAATGAACTTGGATGGGTCTGAAAATTTTACTGAGACTCAAGGATTTTCCAAAGAACCCCCCAGCCAAATTTCAGAATTTTTTCATAAAGTAATTCCCCAGATAAAATTCCCCACCGTTTAAAATTTAGGGATTTAATTCTGGAAAACCATTAAGTTTCATGAGCTGAAATTTGTGTTGCTGGAAAGTACACGGAAAGCTGAATTCAGCAAAATTTAGTTCACTGAATTTGGAGCTTCCTAGCAAAAGTTATATGCATTTGAAGTTTGAACTAAACTGGAAAATTCCAAAAATGTTTAAACTCTGCGGGCGGGCCCCACTTTTAAAACCAGCCCACTTAGATCGCGGCCACACCGCAGCCCACGGGGTTTTACCCATGCTGCCGCACCGGATCCCAGCCCCAAAGTGGATCCCCGCTAGAAAACAGGGACTGACCGGTAGACCCGGCCACCCCTTCGTCTACCTTGTGACAGCCCGCGACTCCCGCGGTGGCGCTTCGCCGGAAAACTCGCCGCCGGCCATTTCGCTGCCCGACCTCTGACGGACTTTTCCGCCTGTGCCTAACTTTTCTCTGGGAACACGTTGGTGCCCTCACCGAAGCTCGGCGATGGCCGGAACCACGCTCGTGATGGTGACAGCGGCGATCCCCACTCCGGCGATGTCGTCCGGGCTGCTTTGGGCCTTATTTTGTGAACGGTTTGCTCCTACAACTCCGCTATGGCATGCTGAGCACGAAAATGAACTTGGTTTGCCATGGAAACGGCCGGAGCTAGGACCTCACCGTCGACCTAGAGTTGAAAATGACAGCGATCGGAAAAACTCGGAGAACAGTCACCAGGGTCGACGGTTCTCCCCAGTTGTTGATCCTGAGGTCCGTTGGAAGGCCTAGGACGTATGGCTAGAGGAAGACGAGCTGGTATGGACTGACCACCAAGAATGTCGAGTCGAGCCTGCTCTCGGTCCTAAAAACGGCAATTGGGTAAACCCCAAAATACTCCCTCACTACTGAACGAGAAGGAGGAGGGTGTTCACTGGAAGATCGAGGAAAGGACGGCGCGTGTTTTTGCTCTAGGTGATCGACCAAGTCTCAGCTTGTATCGCGGGGACGGTGGGGAGCCTAGAGTTGCTCGGGTGGTGAGAACAGCGATGGTACGCGCGCGTGAGGGAAGGCACAGCAGTGAAATGGTCCCGGTTGGGGTCGGACGATGTGGAGAAGACGTCGGTGTGATCTGATCCCCAGAACAGGAGGTGGCATGGTGACTTCGTTGGGGCGAGGATTCACCCGTGCGCTGGCGACCTCACGGTGTTCAACCGAAGAACAGAGTCGGTTTTGACTCTGTGTGTCTGACCAGTGGGTCCCTCCCCTCTAATTCCTTTTCTATTTTTCAATTCTGTTTTCACTGAAAAGATCTCATCTGCTCGCAATTGAATGAGAGACTTAGCCTCCAAGTCATTGTTTGTATTTGATTTCTTCAATTTGAAACTGGTTTGGGGTAAATTTGCTGCACATGTGAACTGAAATTCAAATTCAGTTTTCAATTAATACAAATTTATCTCCCGACACGATGAACTCCAATGAGGATGAAAATTGGTGGACTAACTCAGAAAAAATGTGCTAGTTTGAATATGAAGTCAACTTTTGAATTCAAGTGATGAGAGTGGCTGCAATTTGAATTTGCATTCAAATTGGCCCTTTTTACAAATGTCTCCAAAATTGCCTCAAAAAGTCTTGGATTTGCATGAAACTTGGCCTGAGCCTTCCCAAGACTATTTAAGGTCTATGGGTGAGCTCAACCTTTCATGTGTATGTGTATGCCTCCTATTTTTCTTTTGGAATTTGGGCTTTCCCCTCTAATCACCCCTTTTGATAGTGTTTACTTGATCTTCACAAGTGTCAATGAGCTATCCACAAAATAAGCTGTGGTGTTGTGAGGTGATGAAATGATCACTTTTGCAAGTCACTTCCTTGGGCTTTTACATCCCTCCCCCCTTAAAAGAATCTCGTCCCGAGGTTAGAAAAGAAGAGACAGCGATGTAATAAGAACTCACCCGTGATGAGGCGCCATGAACTCCGGGTAGTTTGAGCGAAGGAATTCCTCGCTCTCCCACATCGCTTCTTCAGCGGTGTGGTTGCTCCACAGTATCTTGTAGAACCACAGCGTACGGCTACGTGTGGTCCGAGCCTTCTCATCAATAATTTCCACCGGATATTCAGCATACGTCAAATCCAGTTGCAGCTCGCCAATGTCTTTGGTGGGAACAGCAGCCGTATACTTCAGACATTTCCGTAGTTTTGAAACATGGAAAATGTCGTGAACACAAGGGAGAGATGCCGGTAGTTCCAGTCTATACGCCACTGGTCCGCACTTCTCAGTGATAGCATAGGGCCCAATGAATCGGGGAGCAAGTTTCTCCTTTACGCCGAACCAATGCACGCCTTTCATTGGAGCTACACGGAGCTACACGTGTTCGCCGACATCAAAGTGCAGCGGCCTACGCCTCTTATCAGCGTAGCTTTTCTGTTGGGATTAAACGGCCTTCAAGTTGGCTTGGATCATCCGAACACTCTCTTGGCGTCATTCACCACATCAACCCCGAATGTGACCCTTTCACCGGACTCGCACCAGTTTAATGGGGTGCGGCATTTGCGACCGTAGAGAGCCTCATATGGTGCCATCTTGATACTCGCTTGGTAGCCATTGTTGTACGAGAATTCTGCCAACGGTAGATGATCATCCCAGTTTCTACCGTGGTGGATGGTACACGCTCTCATAGTACTTTGTTCACCCTCTCTGTTTGCCCATCCGTCTGAGGGTGATAGGAGGAACTTCTAAACAGCTTAGTACCCAATGCAGCGTGCAACTGCTCCCAGAAACGAGATACAAATAGTGCACCTTGATATGAGACTATGGTCTTGGGTACCCCATGTAAGCATAGAATCCTTGCAAGGTATAGCTCCGCATATTTGCTGGCATTGTAACGTGTATGCACAGAAATGAAGTGAGCTGACTTGGTTAATCGGTCAACGATCACCCAAATGGAATCATGCTTGTTGGAAGTCAGGGGTAACCCACAATGAAATCCATGCTCACATCTTCCCATTTCCATGCCGGGATTTTCAGGGGTTGCAGCAGCCCTAATTTCCTCATATGATCCGCTTTCACTCGTCTACACGTATCACACTCGGATACGTACTTAGCCACTTCCCGCTTCATCCGTGTCCACCAAAATTTCTTTTTCAAATCTTGGTACATTTTGTTGCTGCCCGGATGAATGGAGTATTTAGACAAGTGAGCTTCATAAAGAATCTTCATTCTCAGCTCCATATTCTGGGGTACGACTATGCGGTCATTGAAACACAGCGTCCCCACATCATCTTTCCAGAAACATTTGATTTCCCCGTTGTCTATCCGTCTCCAGAGATGTACCATAACTTTGTCAACTTTATGAGCTGCAATAATATCCTCCCTAATGGTAGGGATGAGGGCAAGGTTGTAGAGTGATCCATATGGAACCAAGTATGAACTCGGCTCTTCCTCCTCCACCGGTGTAATGGTGAGGTTATGGACATGTGACTTCCGACTCAGCGCGTCGACAACCACATTCGCCTTGCCGGGGTGGTAATGAATCTCAATCTCGTAATATTTGATTAGTTCTAACCACCTCCTTTGCCTCATATTCAGCTCCTTCTAGGTGAAAATATACTTCAAGCTCTTGTGGTCGGTGTAGAGATGCACCAAATTCCCCATGAGATAGTGCCTCCACATTTTCAGTGCCAAAACCACAGCTGCGAGCTCAAGATCATGAGTCTGATAATGCTGCTCATGGTTTCGATGTTGGCGTGAACCATATGCGACCACACGTCCTTCCTGCATCAACACACAGCCGAGCCCGATGCCGGACACATCACAATACACGTCGAAGGGCTTGGTCGTATACAATTGAGCTAAGACCAGGGCTGTTGTGAGATGCTTCACCAATGCTTGGAACACCCCTTCACATGCTGTGTTCCAAACATATTTTGTTCCCTTTTCAATAATTCTGTCATCGGCTTAGCAAGCTTGGAGAAGCTTGGGATGAATCTCCGGCAATATCCCGCTAAGCCGAGGAAGCTTCTGACTTCATTGACAGAAGTGGGAGTTTTCCATTTCAGCACTTGCTCAATTTTTCTTGGGTCAACCGCAATGCCTTCCTCTGAGATGATATGTCCCATAAATGGCACTTGGCTGATCCAAAAATCACATTTGCTGAACTTGGCGTATAGCTTATGGTCCCGCAATCATTGAAGAACGATCCTCAATTGTTCGGCGTGTTCAGCTTCTGTCTTGGAGTAAACCAAGATACCATCAATGAACACCACGACGAACTTGTCCAGCTCCGGCATGAACACCGAGTTCATTAGATACATGAAATGTGCCGGAGCATTGGTGAGACCAAAAGACATGACAAGATATTTGTATAAGCCATATCTCGTTGAGAAGGCCATCTTCGGGATATCCTCCGCCCAGATTTTTATTTGATTATACTCGGAGCGAAGATCCATCTTGGAGAACACACTTGCACCCACAAGCTTATCAAACAGGATGTCAATGCAGGGCAGTGGGTATTTGTTCTTGATGGTGACGGCGTTGAGTGGCCGGTAATCCACAAACAGCCTCAAGGTTTCATCCTTCTTCTTGACGAACAGCGCCGAGCATCCCCAAGGCGAGGAACTCGGCCTAATGAAACCTTTGCTCAACAGATCATTGAGCTGCTCTTTCAATTCAGCCAGCTCGTTCGGAGCCATTTTGTTTGGTCTCCGTGAATAGGAGTAGTCCTGGGTGCAAGTTCAATCTTGAACTCGACATCCCGCTCAGGTGGCATGCCCGGAAGATCATCTGGAAACACATCGGGGTATTCCCGGACTACGGGGATGTCCTCTAACTTGAGAGCTTCAGTATTAGTAATTACTGAAACTTCCTGGACAGGATTGTCTAACACCATGGAATGCGGATGGTGGAAGGGAGAATTCAACTGAACTGTCTGTGTCCGAGTGTCCAGGACAGCGCCATGGTAGCGTAACCATGACATCCCTAAGATTGCATCAATCTTTTGCCCCGTAAGAATTATCAAGGTGGTGGGATATATCTTCCCACCTAAGCACATAGGTGGTTTTGGAATCATCATATTTTCTGAAATCTTCCCTCCCGATGAGCAGATCATATAGGAGCAGTCGGTTGGGAAGACTTGCATTTGATGCTTAGCCACATAGGATGCACTTATGAAACTGTGGGTTGCACCTGAATCAAATAATATGATGATTGCTTCATGATTGAGAGTGAACGTACCCGCCAGCATGTTGTCTCCCTCTAGGGCGTCCTCACTGTCGAGGTTGCAAACGCCCCCAGTTCACTGACCAACCTTCTTGACCGGAGGTCGGCCTCGAGCACCGCCCTGATACTGGGCTTGCCCGCTGCTCTGCTGCCCCTGAAGAAAGTCCTTCGAGAAATGGCCCGCCTGGCCACATGTAAAGCAAGTGTAGCGAGGCGGTCCTCCGCTGATCGGCGGACAGAAACCCGGGGCGCGTTGTGGCGGTGGAAACGCCTGGGGTACCATCTGCTGCTGCTGTTGCGGTCGCGGTGGTGGCATCGGCGGTCGGAACGGGGGTGGCTGGAAAGAATGAACCCCGAACTGCTGAGGTCGCGCCGGTGGATGCCACTGCTGACCGGATGGTGTACGATACACCATGCGGTATTTCTGGGGAGCTCCACCCCCACTGCTGGGTGAAGTGCTGCGCTTCCGCTGCTCAGCCACCAACTCCCGCTGAGCATCTTCTTGCATGATCGTGGCGTTGACTAGATCATTGAACGTGCCGCGATTGCATTGAGCGAGATGTGTCTTCATCTCGGGATGTAATCCCCGATAGAAGTGCTCCCGCTTCTTCTCCTCGGTGGAGACATAATCCGATGCATATTGCGCCAGATGGTTGAAGGCACGGGAGTAGTCGTGGGCACTCCTCCCACCCTGCTTCAGTTCCAAGAACTATTGGAACTTCTGCTTCATTATCCCGGGAGGGATATGGTAGGCGCGGAACGCCTCCCGGAATTCTTCCCACTCCACGGCATGGCCAGCCGGCAGTGAGGCGACATAGTTGGCCCACCACGCACCAGCGGCACCGTGAAGCTGCTGCGCTGAGAACAGAGTCTTCTGCCGCCCCTTACATTGGAGCAGCCCGAACTTGGACTCCATTGTCTGCAGCCGGTTGTCGGTCTCCAGGGGTTCTGCTGCTTCAGTGAACACCGGAGGGTGCGTACTCATGAAGTCCGAGTAAATCACGTCACGGGGCTCATGAGGCCCCCTCTCTTGACGCCCCCACCTTGGACGTATTCTGCACCACCGTGCGGAGCAGGTCGGTCTGCTCTTCACGATTACCCACCAGTGCCGCAATCAAATCCGCTAGCGTAAGCGGAGGCGACGGTGGTGGTTGTTGCTGCGGGGTGCTGTCGTAGGCAGGTGGCTGGGAGTCATCACCCCCCTGCTGGCTAGAGCCACCGATCTCATGCGTGGTCCGAGTGCGAACCATCTGCAACCATACGACAATAAGCATCAGTCCCGCAACATACTTCATGCAGTCCAATAAAATAGGCGTAAAACATAATGACAGAAAAACATGTGATACATCTTGTATACAGATAATGTAATAACTTTGCACAAGCTACACCATTACTAGACCAATACAAGCTAGTTAAATCCAACTTGATGGACTTCCTCTTTGTAAGTTCATCTCAACTAGGTTTGGTCACTACGAGACGTTTAAAATCGCGTTGTCATCACGTATACTACCCTTTTATCTTCAATACGACACAAACATGGTCTCTAGCAAAAGAAACTTGAGCAAGACATATACTCAAATCTTTAACTAGTTGAATATAACCACTCATGAGTATGTTCTACCCCATTGGAAGTACTCAAACCCCCTTGGGTACAACAATCTCTGAAATGAGTTCAACTATCATCCCTCTGCCCGAATGACCAGTTGCTACACATTCCAGATTTTGACCTGCTGATGTTAATTTTCATGACTCGAACTGAATACCAAAGTTAAAGTTAACTTCAGTATATTTCCAACGAGTATTTATTTGCCCTTAGATCAGCTCTGGTTAAAAAAGTTATGATAATTCAAAGTCAACAGAATTTCTGGAAGAATTTCAACAGCACCTCCTTTGGAAGTTGCTGTTTTCAACTTTAATTTCCACTGAGTTCTGTGCTGAAATTTCAGAAACTTTGAAGTACAAAGATGTAACACATCTCCTACCCTTTTCAAAGATGCATCATATGATAATTTTAGATTTTTGTACAGGAAGTTATGCTTGAAAAACAGGACAGGGCAGAGAGTTCTTTGAATCTGTCCTGGTTCTGGACAGTTTACAATCATCTGGAAATTTCAGCCAGTTTAAGGTGCGATTCAGCTCTGGAGGTCTACAACAAAGTTGTAGAGTACTTAAACACCTTTCCAGAACTATATCACACACCTCCATTGGCTAAATAATATGTGAGTTATGCTCTGTCAAAGTTCAGCCAACTTGCTGCCCAAAACAGAGCACTCTGTTTTTCAATACCTTTGAACTACACTGATCAACTATTGAATTTTTCTACCCAACCAGGGTCCTAAATGTTGAAACTTGGTGATTTTTTTTGTTCCTTGTTATCATTATCTTTCATGCACATGCCTATGATATGTCGGTACTACGTTCCACACAAAAAGAAAATCCTAACCGGATAATACCGGCATATACGTCTCAATTGTGGCACCAAACGGTCGCTCGCACACGTATACTACACGATTTACATACGTGGTTAGTACCTGCAGAAAAACACCCAATAATTATGCACTCAAAGGTTATTTTCATTTCAGGCAGGTCCATATTTGAAAATAAATACAAACGCCCGTATCATTGCCATACGACCGTCCTTGAGTTAAGCCACGTCTCAAGGTACGTGATCGTGTTTTAACACCACATGACGGGAAACCCGAGTAGAGCGCGAACGGGTCGTCACGGTTGGGAATTTCATCAACCCAACAGATACCACCTACTTCCCTGCAGGGCACGCCGATGGCAAGCGCTGCGTATGTCCACCTGGGCTATTTCCAAACGAACACACTATCACATTACTGACCACACGATGGGGTCTCCACTTACTTGCCTAGTGCATGCTAGGGATCAGCGTTTCATATGGACTCAGGAACATGAAGAGTCCAAGAGTTTCATATTGACGTCTCACACCAAGCTGTGAGACCTATCCCTGAACCACATTCCTCGTCAGGGAAGCTAACCGAAATTGAACTGCTTTCGGTGGCGTTCCTTACCATTCATACCTGAGCGTAGGTGCATCGTTACATAATAAAATTTCAGAATTATAACACACATGTTAATCTTGCCACTTTAATAATATAGTCCTTACTTGGGCAAACTAGCGAATCCTCACCATAACCTAAGTTTTCCCGTAATACAGTCCTTAATTAATGTGCTATCCCCAATGCCATCCTGTGGCGGACCGGAATCCGCTCGTCCAGGATCGCAGAGGGTGGTGCCGCATGATGCGACACCCGACAGCACACATCATAAGAACGATATTGTATAACATAGAAAACCAACTGAAATGTACAAAGTAGTACAATACTTCAGTTACAAACTAGTATTTATATTACAACAGCGGAAACTAAGTTTGTACAACTCACACCTAGCAAAAGTCGGTTGCCCAGCCCTAGGGCAACCAAAAATAGCGGCACTCTTCAGCTCAGCGCGGCGTGTACGGTTCCCACTCAACCGTGGTCCCCGACGGAGGGTAGCCCTCGCTGGTGGACTCGTAACCTGAGTCCGTGGGGTAGTCATCACCTGAAAAAAACTTACAGCAGCAACCATGAGCACGAAGCCTCCACAAGACTTAACCGACTCACCTAGGCATGAAACTCTACATGCAGTTTACAACGAACATGGGATGGTAAATTTCAACAAACGGACACGCCTACAAGTTCATCCTTAGTTCATCTTTTAGCCACAAGTTAACAGTTCAGTAATCTGAAATTTAGTGAGCAATATTTGGTGGCACACATGTAGCAATACAATTATACATATCAGCAGAATTGAATTATAACATTCCATAATTTATCTACGTCACAACGCAGTGAACAAGCGGTACTCATCACCATGAGGGACGGCGAATCGACTCGATATACACCTGCAGGGATACCTGAATAGCATGTCACATACGCCCACCCGTGGATCTGCACAGCACGCTCACTCGATGTCGTACGGGACAACCTTTCACCCAACAGCCCAAACGTCGAACCGGTCGCACCAAAACGGAGGAGGTTCCCTATACGGAGCATCTCTCTATGCCCGTTAGCAGATTTCCACCATGCTGCCCTCAACCTACACCTATAAATCGGTGTGCTATGCCTCGACGCCCGGAGGTTTAGGTTACATCGCTTTATCGGGGCCCATATATCTGATATGCCTTCGGTACGTTCAATACTTGTTCCGCAGGGCCGCACACGGATCGGTCCTCAATCGAAACGGACTGGGCTGCGCACACAAAACTTCCTCTTTCTGTGCCCTAGCCCCTGCCTAGTCTCATTTTCTTACTAAAGTGATCTCACATCACTCGAACCAATCCCGTGTGTCCCAAGCCTAACTCGCGAGTAGATTCCAACTACTCGACTTGTACCGTAGTTCTATGAATCCTTAAGCATAGCCTGTCAACTCTAGGACTTAGACTCTACCCTCACTCTTATAAGAAAATTCTGGTTATGCTCTTGGGTTTCATCCATCCTACACCTAATGCACATCCAAACCACATACTAAGTATTCATAAAAAAAACTTTGTAAAATTGGTTAATGTAAACTGGGGCTTGCCTTGTTGCTGCTTGTCAGATGTTAAGGCTTCGTCCGTAAGAAGGAAGTCCAGCACTTCCGGAGTTTCTTCGCCTTCAGCGACTACACGTAAACAATATATTACATGTTAATTTAAATGCAATGTTTAGAAATTACTATGTAAAGACCACAACCTAGCTAGCCCTCCCCTTTGGTTCTGAAATTTTTATGGTGGCTTTATAGGGTCCTAATCAGAGTCCTGATCAAGTTTCATTTGAAACAAAGTTCATTTGAGCCTTGTACAAATAAAAGCCTATTTGGTCAATATTAGAGCCTCTATGAAATTCCAGGGGTTTTCGTGGCCAACCATTACTTTATGGAAACTAGAATTTGAGATGGTTCTAATGGAGTTGGTTTCTTGTCATTTGAAGAATTCTAGATGAAGTTATGTCCAAAACAATATTTGAGAAAATCTGAAAAATGTTTCTGTACATTTTTCTATTTTCTTAGGGCAGTTCACTTAATCACACCATTAGGGGGACTAAATGAACTTGGATGGGTCCGAAAATTTTACTGGGACTCATGGATTTTCCAATGAACCTCCCAGCAAAATTTCAGAATTTTTTCATAAAGTAATTCTCCAGATAAAAATCCCCACAGTTTAAACCTTAGGGATTTAATTCTGGAAAACCATTAAGTTTCATGAGCTGAAATTTGTGTTGCTGGAAAGTACTCGGAAAGCTGAATTCAGAAAAATTTAGTTCACTGAACTTGGAGCTTCCTAGCAAAAGTTATATGCATTTGAAGTTTGAACTAAACTGGAAAATTCCAAAAATGTTTAAACTCTGCGGGCGGGCCCCACTTTTTAAACCGGCCCACTGAGATCGCGGCCACACCGAAGCCCACGGGGTTTTACCCGTGCTGCCGCACCGGATCCCGGCCGCAAAGTGGATCCCCGCTAGAAAACAGGGACTGACCGGTGGACCCGGCCACCCCTTCGTCTACCTCGCGACAGCCCGCGACTCCCGCGGCGGCGCTTCGCCGGAGAACTCACCGCCGGCCATTTCGCTGCCCGACCTCCGATGGACTTTGCCGCCTGTTCCTAACTTTGCTCGGGGAACACGTTGGTGCCCTCACCGAAGCTCGGCGATGGCCGGAACCAGGCTCGTGACGGTGACAGCGGCGATCCCCACTCCGGCGATGTCGTCCGGGCTGCAAAGGGCCTTATTTTGGGAACGGTTTGCTCCTACAGCTCCACTGTGTCATGCTGAGCATGAAAATGAACTTGGTTTTCCATGGAAACGGCCGGAGCTAGGACCTCACCGTCGACCTAGAGTTGAAAATGGCGGCGATCGGAAAAACTAGGAGAACAGTCACCAGGGTCGATGGTTCTCCCCGGTTGTTGATCCTGAGGTCCGTTGGAATGCCTAGGACGTATGGCTAAAAAAAGACGAGCTGGTATGGACTGACCACTAAGAATTTCGAGTCGAACCCGCTCTCGGTCCTAAAAATGGCAATTCGGTAAACCTCAAAATACTCCCTCACTACTGAACGAGAAGTAGGAGGGTGTTCACCGGAAGATCAAGGAGAGGACGGCGCGTGTTTTTGCTCTAGGTGATCGACCGAGTCTCGGCTTGTATCGCGGGGACGGTGGGGAGCCGAGAGTTGCTCGGGTGGTGAGAACAGCGATGGTACACGCACGTGAGGGAAGGCACAGCAGTGAAATGGTCCCGGTTGGGGTCGGACGACGTGGAGAAGACGTCGGCGCGGTCTGATCGCCGGAACAGAAGGTGGCACCACGACTTCGTTGGGGCGAGGATTCACCCGAGTGCTGGCGACCTCACAGTGTTCGACCGAAGAACAGAGTCGGTTTTGCCTCGGTGTGTCTGACCAGTGGGTCCGTCCCATCTAATTCTTTTTCTATTTTTCAATTCTGTTTTCACTGAAAAGATCCCAGCGGCTCAAAATTGAATGAGAGACTTAGCCTCCAACTCATTGTTTGTATTTGATTTCCTCAATTTGAAACTGGTTTGGGCTAAATTTGCTGCACATTTGAACTGAAATTCAAATTCAGTTTTGAATTAATGCAAATTTAGCTCCCGACACAATAAACTCCAATGAGGATGAAATTGGTGGACTAACTCAGAAAAATGTGCTGAGTTTGAATATGAAGTCAACTTTTGAATTCAAGTGATGAGAGTGGCTGCAATTTGAATTTGCATTCAAATTGGCCCTTTTTACAAATGTCTCCCAAATTGCTTCAAAAAGTCTTGGATTTGCATGAAACTTGGCCTGAGCCTTCCCAAGACTATTTAAGATCTAGGGGTGAGCTCAACCTTTCATGTGTATGTTTATGACTCCTATTTTTCTTTTGGAATTAGAGCTTTCCCTTCTAATCACCCCTTTTGATGGTGTTTACTTGCTCTTCAAAAGTGTTCATGAGCTATCCACAAAATAAGCTGTGGTGTTGTGAGGTGATGAAATGATCACTTTTGCAAGTCACATCCTTTGGCTTTTACAGGGCCTTAACCGACACAGGCAGTGCTATGAACGCATGGTCCGCAGCCTGCTGCATCTAAACCTCCCTGCCCGGTCTCCATTTCTTAAGTGTGAACTTTTCTCATTGTTTCTATTCTTGACCCGCTCCGAATAAACCTGCCCTAAACTCGCGAGTAGATTCCAACTACTCGACTTCTACTGGACCTTTCCTACTAACATTTAGCATAGCCAAATCCACTCAAGGAGGTGCCATTCTACCCTTTCTCTCTTAGGTAGTTCTGGTCATGCAACTGGGGTTTTCAATATCAACTAGACTTAATGCAATCAAACAATTCAAAGCTATGATCGCTTGAAATGGAAATACTTTATAAAACTGTTCAAATGCAAACCGGGGCTTGCCTGTTTTGCAGGTGACTAATATAAACAGTTAGTGAAGATCACTTGAGGCTTAATCACTCGCCTCCCTCCCTCCTTCATCTCCACATCAAATCCTTCACATGTTCTCAGTAGATGCTACAGGATATGAATATGCATATGTATTTAATTGTAAAGCTTTTGCTAATAAGCTCTAATGACAGTTTAAAAACTGGAACACTGTTTAAGAGTTTAAAATGACAATGGTGCTAGTGGTTTGGGTTTGGGTTTAAGCACTATAATCAAGTGGTAAGTGCTTTCTCCACTTGTGTGTTAATCACCTTAAGAGGTTGAACAAAACAGTGGTGATCCAGAGCTCCAATGGAGTTGCAAATTTTCATGTGAGTTCCTTGTCACAAGAAAGTCATCTGTACCAAAAATTAGCAGTTTTTATTGAGTAGTTTATTCGGTGTGGGTCAAGAATAGAAATAATGAGAAAAGTTCACACTTAAAAAATGGAGACCGGGCAGGGAGGTTTAGATGCAGCAGGTTGCGGACCGTGCGTGCATAGCCCTGCCTGTGTCGGTTAAGGCCTGTCCGTGCTTGGCCCTGTTGGACAAGTTTGAGTTGTGTACCAGGCGCATACTGGCTATATGGGACCTAGGAAACCGCTGTACCTCGAGAGATCCACATTGGAACTTTTCTAACTGCCTTAGGCTTTTGGCGTCAGGGTACAGGAGGTAACTCGCTCAAGAACATACCACTGCGGGTATGTACCTTGAGGGAGCTTGCATACTCGGGTTAGTTAGACCGCATCCTGTGTTGAAGATCTTGGGAAAGGTGGCCGCGTACAATGTTAGTCGAGGTTGCTGCCGGCAACTCGGAGTACGAGTGTACGTGTCATGTTGTCCGGGCGTGTACTGATTTGAATCACTGCCGCTCGCGGTCATATGAGCATACTTGCCCACTGCGTCTTGACGTAGTAAGAACTGAACTGGTTTTTCTTTTGAACTTCTTAAGGCTGTGATGTAACTTGTATTACAACCATGCTTGAACTAGAGATAGGCTCATTAAACTTTACTTTCACTTTGTGCAAGGAGCATCGCCACAAAGCGTTTCTTGTTTGATTGTGGAGTTGCGATGCTGTTCAGATCAAGGTCTTTACAATGAGGCTTAGAATCTGAAAGTTAACGATTAACTGTAGGTGGGTCCTTTATGCAAAATTAGCTAACCTATTTCAATCCGTCGTGCATGTAGAGTTTCTTGTTTAGGAGAGACGGATCAGTCTTGCTGAGCCTATGTGCTCACGCTTGCTATATGAGTGGTTTTGCAGGTTAACATCGATGCTAAGAAAAATGTTGTCCGGTGAGACTCGTAGACTTCCGAGTCGTTTAACACATGGAGAACCCAGCCGCTGCTGTTGTCTTCGTGTTGCTAGCAAGAGGAGTCCGCAGGC
Source organism: Neostapfia colusana (assembly GCA_030760725.1). Classification (NCBI taxonomy): domain Eukaryota; kingdom Viridiplantae; phylum Streptophyta; class Magnoliopsida; order Poales; family Poaceae; genus Neostapfia; species Neostapfia colusana. Next base: position 90,787,689 of record JASWHV010000007.1, on the reverse strand, counting down.
TGGACCTCTTCTCGAGTGCTCTTTAGTTATTCGACGTGAGCCATTTATAGACTTCCGCTGTAGCTACTTGATGTAAACTATTTACAAAGAAAAACTAGTAAGCTTCCGCTTTTGATTTATGTAATACAGTTGCCTTATATGTGTGCTGTTGGGTGCCGCACAACAGGGCACCACCCAATGCGATTCCCGGGCGAGCGGCACGGGCCCGTGATTGAACGGGCGGCATGGTCCCTGTCAATCCTCTGCCTGGACCTTTATTTCATGATAACCGGAGCGAGGGTCCATCTTTGAAAACACACTTGCACCCACAAGTTGATCAAATAGGATGTCAATGCGGGCAGTGGATATTTGTTCTTGATGGTGACGGCGTTGAGCGGCCGGTAATCCAAACACAGACTCAAGGTTACATCCTTCTTGTTGACGAACAGCGTCGAGCATCCCCAAGGCGAGGAACTCAGCCTAATGAAACCCTTGCTCAACAAGTCATTGAGCTGTTCTTTCAACTCAGCCACCTCATTCGGAGCCATCTTGTACGATCTCCGCGATATTGGTGTAGTCCCGGGTGCAAGTTAATCTTGAACTCCACATCCCGTTCCGGTGGCATGCCCGGAAGATCATCCGGGAACACGTCGGGATACTTTCGGACTACGAGGATGTCCTCTAACTTGGGAGCTTCAGTATGATAGGCGGCTGAAACTTCCGGAACTGGTTGTCTAGTATGACGGACTGCGAATGGTGAAGTGGGGAGTTGAGATGAACCGTCCGTGCCAAAGTTTCTAGGGCAGCGCCATGGTAACTTAGCCATGACATAACTAAGATTGCATAAATCTTCTGCCCCTCAAGAATAATCATAGTAGTGGGATATATCTTCCCACCTAAGCACAGTGGTGCTTTCGGATCATCACATTTGTTGAAATCTTCCCTTCCGGTGAGCAGATCATATATGAGCACTCGGTTGGAAAGACTTGCAGTTGATGCTTAACCACATATGATGCACTTATGAAGTTGTGGGTTGCACCAGAATCAAATAAAATGATGACTGCTTGATCATTGAGAGTGAACTTACCCGCCAGCATGTTTTCTCATTCCGGGGCGTCCTCATTGTCAAGGTTGCGAACGCTCCCGGTTTGCTGACCTCCCTTCTTGACTGGAAGTTGGCCTCGAGCACTGCCCAGATATTGGGCTTGCCCGCTGCTTTGCTGCCCCTGTGGACAGTCCTTCGAGAAATGACCCGCCTGGCCACACGTGTAGCATGTGTAGCGAGGCGGTTCTCCGCTGACCGGTGGACGGAATCCCGGGGCGCGTTGTGGTGGTGGAAACGCCCGGGGTACCATCTGCTTTTGCTGGTGCGGTCGCGGTGGTGTCATCGGCAGCCAGAACGGGAGTGGCTGATAAGAACGACCCTAAACTGTTGTGGTCGCGCCGGTGGATGCCACTGCTGACCGGATGGTGTCCGATACACCATGAGGTATTTTTGAGGAGCTCCACCCCAGCTGCTCGGTGAAGCAATGTGCTTCCGTTGCTCAGCCGCCAATTCCCGCTGAGCATCTGTAAGGGCCTATGTTTTGGCACATATTCAAAGTGTTCATCACCACACACACACTTCATTTAAAGAAACTTGATGAATACATTTGAAGAGCAAGTAAACACCATCAACATGTTCATTAGAGAATAAACTAATAAAATGCAAAAGTGGCATTTCCCACATGCATCATATAGGGTCTGCACTTATGAAAAACCCTACACCTTGCTAGGAATGTCCATGCCAAATTTCACCCAAATCCAAAGCCTTTTGAGGTCTTTTTGGAAATAACAAGAAAGAGGCTAGTTTGAACTCAAATTCAAATTCAAACTACTTACATCCCATGAATTCAAAAGTGGGAGGCATATTCTTACACAGCACATTTTTGTGAGCTTACACACCAATTTTCACTCTATTTGGAGTTGATCTTGACATGAGCTAAGTTTAGCAAATTCAAACTTTATTTGAATTTCAAACTGCATATGTGTGGAAATTTATTCAAACACTTCACAATTTGAATTCTATCAACTTCAAATAGGCTTGTGGTTGATAATTCAAAAATGAGAGGGTATTTGGGTCTCTACTGTTTAGAGCAGTGGGGAAAATTTAATTTCAGAGGTTAAACCTCGGGTGGGACCCACATGTCAGCCTCAGCAGCAAATTTAACCGACTGAAGCCCGAGCTCGGTTTCTTGCACTTGATCCAGCAGCCGCCATGGCGAAAGATCGATCGGGACAGCAGCTGGTTGCCGCCCCGAGCACTGAGCCGCCTCACCCTCCCTCTTATCTCCGCAGCCGACCCGATTGAAGGCAGAACCGATCGCTTCGTTTCTCCCTCACGCAAGAAACGCCGCTCTCGCCGTCGCTCTCTCGGTTGATCAGAAAAGCTCATGATCACAGCCTCTCCACCCCATCCAAGCTGCAAAATGGTATTAGAGGCTCTCCTTCTCCTTCCCCGTTGTAGATAATTAGCTTAACTCGGATGATCTCGCCCATGCCGAAAGTTCTTTCCAGTGACCTAAGTTCGCCGCACCTCGGGCTCCCATGGACAGCCCAAACGGGAGAGTGTCACACCCAAGCTAAGGTGTCCTCGGACGCGCTAGAGACTGGTGCTGCTCACCCCTGAACCACAGCTCGAGTTTTTTCTCACCGGCGACGAATTTCAACAGGAGAGCGTCACGCCCATGCTAACTTACTGGTTTGAGAACTTACTTTGAGCACAAAATAAATTCTTGCATTAGAGTCTTGTTTGAAACCGAAATGCATAGCCAAGAAAACCCTGGGTTGGGATTAGGTTTGAAAACCTCATTAGCTACTGCAATGCTAAAACAGTGTAGGATTTGGTACAAGTCGAGTAGTTGAAACTACTCGCGAGAATAGGCTAGAGGCACATCGCTCGGGTAAAGATAGCAAATGAAACACATGGCAAGAAAAATGAGACCGAGCGGAGAGTAAGGGCAGCAGGACTTTGGGGCCTGTGTGCTATAGATCCGCTTTTGTCGATTGAGGACCGAGCTGTGTGCGGGCTTGTTGAACAAGCTAGAACAGTACCGAAGACCTACCGGCTATATGGGAACCGGGAAACCGATGTAACTTGTGTAGCTGGGTGTTGAGGCATAGCTGATCATTCAGAGGGTAGGTTGAGAGCTCGAGGTGTAAATCGGCTAGCGGCAGGATGCGCGTGCAGAGACCTCTTTCTCGGGACGATTGGACCGGTTCAACATTTGGCTGACGGGTGAAAGGTGGTTGCGTACGACGTCTGTGATGGTTGCTGTAGGCAACATCGAGTACGGGTGTGTCGTGGTCAGTGAGTACCACTTGTTCACTGTACCGTGACGTAGAAAGAACAGACTAGATTCATGTTAAAAGTTCGCTGATTTGAAAGTTATACTTTGATTGTTAATGTCTTGTTGTAGCTTAGAGCTAATTAAAGTTCTTTTCAGCTTTGGGCAAAGTACATGAGAGAAATGCGTTTCTTGTTTGATTGCGGCTCTCTCATATGCCTTAGCGTAAGGTTCTCCACAATCTGCTGCTAAAACTTGAAAGTAAGGTTTAAATAATTAGGCAAGTCCTTTGCAAATTATTTACCTCATGTACCCTATATCAACCATGTAGAAGTTTCATGTATAGGAGAGACGGGTCAGTCTTGCTGAGCCATCCTGCTCACTGCTTGTGTTTGAAGCTTTTGAAGGGGTCTATGAGGAAGGGACTCCCGAGGAGGAGACGGAACCCCAGGAGGGGAGTCCCATCCAGTGGGAGTCGTGCACGCTGCCGTGTTAGTGTGGGCTGAACATGAACTCGATGCGTAGTCTATGCCCAAGAGTGTAAACTGAACATATTTTGTTCTACAAATGTTCATAAACCTGTTTATGTAATAAAACATCTCTTCCGCTTTGTATCTTTGATGTGCGTTATCCGGTGTTGTGCAACGCAGCACCCCTCAGCGTGATCCTGGCTCGACGAGGCCGTTTTGGGGCCGCGTCAGCGTGGTATCAGAGCTCGCTTGAGGTTTAACGCACTACAAAGGTCATCTTTTTCAAAAATTCAGTGTGGAACGAGTTAGTAGCCAATATAAGGATGTTATTAGTGTATAGAAAGTGGCATACTAACCTATTGGCTTATGTAGAAAAATCGTGCATCTCGGGACGTTTTATTTCTTGGGGGGTGCACGTAAGCGCTGTCCACCAGTGCGCACAAGCTGATGGGTGGAGCCCCACGGGTGGCAGGTAACCCAACCCGCTTTAATATCCTCTACGACTCTTCATGTTGTTTGGGGTATTCGAGCAACGTCTGTCCCTGGTGTGCTTTGGGAAATTTGGGAGACTCCGTCACGTGGTCTGTAACGTGAACACGTAGCTCAAGGCGTGATTGGCTTGAGAACATCCGGGCGAGTGATGACGGCCGGGTGTATGAACCGTATGGATACCGGACTCGGTGTGCAGCCGAGTCTGACGATTGTTTGAGTTATCTGCAGGTAGTCTAACCATGAAACGGTAGATGTGTAGAATCCGTGTGCGAGTGACGTTTAGTGCCACTGAACTAACGAAGCCGGCTAAGTCCGGTATAGGTTTTTCTTTGTAAGGATGTAGTACCGACATGATCTGGTGACGCATCAACGTCACACCCCCACTAAATGAGCAAGTGCATTATAAAACTTGAATGTTTTAATCCAGAGAACTAAAACTTGATGTAACTCTTTCCCTTAATCAGGATATTCGAAGTTAACAAGTTTTCAACTTATAGGATACTAAGTACAGAGTCCCCTGTTTTCAGCTGGATTAAGGCTGAAGTTAATCAGAGGTTACAGGTTGAGTTCTTTCAAGGATGGGGTCATATGATACATTTATAGAAATCTTTGGAAGAGCTTTACAACTTTTCTTTTGATTTCCAGAGATGTTTCATCACTTAACCAATTGAAAAATGCAGTAGAGTTGAAACTGTCCAGAAAACAGGGCAGAGCAAACACTCTCTGTAACTCTCTGTAAATTGAGCATACATTCCTGCATAAAAATCCAAAAATAAAAAATGATGTAGTTCTGAAAATCTTATGAGCTGGGTTACAACTTTGTAACAGAAAGTTTTGTCAAATTTGGTGTAGAATTAACTGGAATTCTTGGATCAAATCAGCACCTAAAGCACGGAGGCGCTGTCAAATTTTGTCCAGAAATTCTGTCAAATTTGACATCTCATAACTTTTGATCCAGGACAGATCTTATGCCAAGCAAATACTTTCTGGAAAGATTTTGAAGTTAAATTTAACTTTGATGTTGAGCTCCAGAATTGGTTTTGCCTTTAGCATGGTCTAAATCAGGTTGAAATGGAAACTGGTCAGGGCTGTCATAGTGGACAGCAGATCAGCAGTCAAATTTGTTTAAAATCGAACTATGTTTCCAAGTCTTATGAGTTCAATGACATGTTTTATGTTATAACTCAATTGTGTAATGTTTAAATAAATATTTGACATTTCTCAAATATGTTTCTACAGATGACAGCAGATAAACAATTGGAGAACGGGTGGGTGGTGTCCCACTGTTCTCGCTGCAGCGGTTATCCGGAAACGTTGAGGCAAATGCTTCAATATTTCGGGTACAGCGAGATGCCGCAGTTCTTTGCCAAGGAAGAAGACGAGGAGGGGGAAAGACGTGTACAATAGATGTCGAAGTTCCTGCAGGGCTCACGCCACCTGGTTGGGCGCCGTTCACCGTCACTGTGAGAGGTAGACAGCCGGAGGGGATGTGGCAAGTGGCAGGCCGTGACACTATGTCGCGTTTCTGCTAATTACACGTGAGAGCCATGGAGGGCACTCCATACGCGCTCGTTTCGGTGGAGGGGTGAGCTAATCATGTGTGGGGGGAAGGTACATGGATGCAACAGATCCGGGTTTCCCAAGGTACAACCATGCGGAGGCAAACCTCAGCCTCCAGTTGAGGGCAGGAAAAGCCGTGATGGACAGCCAAGCTGTTCATACGGATTGTATTGCTGCAAAGCTCAAGGAGAGCACCAGCCGTGGAGATCATTTCGAGAGTGCTCACGGCGCACTTCGCAATGTTCTCCTTCCGACGATAAAGCGACTGAACGAACAACACAATCAGTTGCATCGTCTGAAGAAGGTGAAAAGGAAAAGCCGCGTCGACATCACGGCTTTGCAACAGCAAGTGCAAGCCTTGACCCAGCAGAATGAGGTCCTCACCCAAGAGCGGGACGACGCTATTGAGGAGGGGCAAGGCTGGGAAGAGGACTATAACCAGGCCATGGACGAGGTGCGTGCGTTGCAGGACCTCGTACCTCCGGTAATGGGCATACTGGTGGTAGGTGCCGTAGCCGTGGTCTTGGGTCTTCTGGCAATGGGGAACCCGAACCGGAAGAGGAGGTCATGGACCCGGAGCCACCATCTGAGGTAGCGGAGGAGGACGACCCACAGGAGATCGAGTTCTACTCTGAGTAGGAGGTTACCGTTTCCGAGTAGGGCAGCAAGGGTGATGTAACCAGAACTTTTGTAATCAGTGACATGTCATGTAGACAGTAGTGTATGTATAGATGGTGACGACGTGAGAACAACTTTTCGGAGACCTGAGAATAATGTATCTTGTATAAAGTTTATGCTTTATCAATATATGTGAATGTTGTGCAAATTATTCATGTGTCACTTCAATACCTGCTGTTTCATATGGAATTTTAAGTATGACATGTGCGGATCGCTGCTGTTTTGAATTTCGGAATGACTCATACTCGTGCCAACCCGGACGTTGGGGATTCCAGTCAGGGGGCAGAGACCTCCCAACCGCCTCCCAAGGATTCCTCGGGACAGCAACAGCAGCAACAGCAACAGCAACAGCCGCCACCGCCACCACCAACGGTTACTTTGGCTGACATTGTGGCAGCGATGGAGGGCTCTCATCAGCAGCACACGGAGTTGCTGCAAACCCTCATTGCGAATACGTCTCGACCAGAGAGACGTCAAGATCGTGAGGAGCGCCAACAGAGCTCCTACTCCGACTTTCTGGCTACTCATCCCCCGGTATACTCAAGGGAAGATGAACCCCTCGATGCGGACAACTGGCTCCGCATGATGGAGATGAAGTTCGGGCTGCTCCAAGTGAGTGAGCAGCGCAAGACTCAGTTTGCAATCCAACAGCTCCAGGGATCCGCGAGCGCGTGGTGGGCGAACTAATGTGCTTCGCAGCCCACTGAGCGAGTTATGACCTGGGCAGAATTCCGGACGGCCTTCAGGGCCTATCACATACCGCCGGGTCTCATGAAGAGGAAGACACAGGAGTTCTTATGCCTGCAGCAAGGGAGCCGGAACGCACTGGAATACTCCAGGGCGTTCAATGATCTTGCGCTCTATGCTTCGTATGACGCTGATACCGACGAGAAGCGGCGGGATCATTTCTACCAGGGGCTTAAGCCACTCCTGAAGGACAAACTGGCAATGTTCAATCGCGGCAGCCTCAACGATATAATTGATGCTGCAATTGTTTAGGAGGACTCCGGCAAGGAGTTAGCGGCAGAGGAAAGGAAGCGAAGCGCGCCGCAAATCAGCGGAGAAGGAGGTGGTCCTTCTCAGAAATATCGGATGGTGAATCGCCCACCATCGAGTCCACGCTGGCAGGCACCACAGAGGCCGATGCCATTCCGCAGTCGGCCATATTCCCCACCGGCATTCCGGCCGGCACTGCCAGTACCACCTCCGCAGCAACAACAGCAACAGCGGGCGATGCTGTGTGCGTATGCACCTCAGCAGCGCATGCCGAGCTTTCATCCCCCGAACACCGAACAAGCAGCAGCCACATGCAACAAGTGTGGCCCTCCAGGACACTTCGCTAGCAATTGTCCTGAGAGGCAACGCGACGGAGTTGCACCACAACTTCCGGAGAGGAATCAGCCCCGGAACCCCACTTATGCATGGCGGGCAAACCCTAGGCCCGGCACTGTCCACCAACTTCCCCTAGAGGATGTGCCGGAGGGTGAACCAATCCTTGCGAGTATGAACTCCACCAGCATCCCGCTATACTGTTATTTGATTCAGGCGCCACGCATAGCTTCATTAGCCAAGCTTTATTGCTAAATACAGCTTGCAAATACTACCCACCGATAGTTCATACTTGATTTGTCCACCGGGTGGGAAAATTTCAGCAAGCATGATGGTTCCAAAAGCGCCACTATGCTTAGAGGGTAGAGTATACCCTACGTCTCTCATAGTCTTAGAGGGACAGAAGGTCGATGTCATCTTAGGGATGTCGTGGTTAACCCGCCACAGCGCTGTTTTAGACACCGTCCTCCGAGTTGTGCACTTGAACTCAGAAGTGCACGAATCTCATTCCTTATTTCTGGATAGTCCAGAATAAAACTTCCAAGTGTGTATCGATCTACCACCATTAGATTGGAAGATATTCCAGTAGTCCGTGAGTTCCCTGACGTGTTCCCGGATGATTTACCGGGAATGCTGCCTGACAGAGAGGTGGAGTTCAAGATTGAACTTGCACCGGTAACCAAGCCAATATCTCGAAGGCCGTACAAGATGGCGCCCAAGGAGTTGGCTGAACTGAAGACTCAGCTAACAGACCTGCTGGAGAAGGGTTTTATTATGCTGAGCTGCTCGCCATGGGGATGTTCGGCATTATTCGTGAAGAAGAAAGACGAGACGCTGCGGCTTTGCGTGGACTATCATCCATTAAACGCCGTAACCATCAAGAACAAGTACCCGTTGCCACAGATCGACATGTTGTTTGATCAGTTGGTCGAAGCAAGGATCTTTTCCAAGATGGACTTAAGATCCGGGTACCACCAGATTAAGATACAGGCTGAGGATATTCCGAAGACGGTTTTCTCGACGAGGTACGGACTTGATGAACTAGGTATTCATGCCGGAGCTGGACAAGATTGTCGTGGTCTTCATCGACGACATATTGGTGTATTCCAAGTTGGAGGAAGAACACAAAAAGCATCTGTGTATAATCTTGCAACGTCTGCGGGATCACAAGCTATACGCGAAATTCAGCAAGTGCGAATTCTGGATATCGCAAGTGCCTTTTCTTGGGCATATTATCTCAGTGGAGGGCATCGCTGTAGACCCGAGTAAAATCACACAAGTGCTGAATTGGATGTCCCTGAGAACTGTTAACGAGGTACGGAGTTTCCTCGGACTCGCGGGATATTATCGGAGGTTCATTCCGAACTTCTCGAACATTGCCAAGCCTATGACGGAGCTGCTGAAGAAGGCTACCAAATATGTTTGGAGTCCAGCATGTGAAGCAGCGTTCAAAGCATTAGTGAAGCACCTAACATCAGCACCTGTTTTGGCGCAGCCAGACACAACAAAACCGTTCGATGTGTACTGCGATGCATCCGGCATTGGGCTCGGGTGTGTGCTGATGCAAGACTGAAGGGTGGTCGCGTATGGATCACGGCAGCTTAGGAACCATGAGCAGAAATATCCAACTCATGACATGGAGCTCGCTGCCGTGGTGCTCGCACTTAAAATGTGGAGGCACTACCTACTCGATAACCTTGTGCATTTATATACTGACCACAAAAGCCTCAAGTACATATTCACTCAGAAGGAGCTGAACATGAGGCAATGAAGATGGTTAGAGTTGATAAAGGATTATGAAATAGAGATCCATTATCACCCCAGCATGGAAAACATAGTGGCGGATGCGCTGAGTCGCAAGTCACACGTCAACAATCTGACCATCACACCGTTGGAAGATCGTGAGCCACCATTACATGTGATTCCGCATTGCTCTCTCTACAACTTAGCGTTGATCCCCACCATCCGTGAAGAGATAGCGGCAGCTCAGAAACATGACAAGGTCATGTCACATTTGTAGAGACATATAGACAGTGGGGAGCTGAAATGTTTCCGGAAAGACGGAGACGGCGTCCTATGGTTCAAGGACCGGATCGTCGTACCCCGTAACCCAGAGTTACGGAATAAAATCTTTGATGAGGCTCACTTGTCAAAGTTTTCTATTCACCATGGCAGCAACAAAATGCATCAAGAACTCAGAAGCAAGTTTTGGTGGACACGGATGAAGCGGGAGATCGCAAAGTACGTTTCCGAGTGTGATACATGTCGAAGGGTGAAGGCAGACCATATGAAGAAACCGGGACTACTACAACCACTGGGCGTTCCCGCCTGGAAGTGGGAAGATGTGAGCATGTACTTCATCGTCGGTTTACCCACCACGTTTCAGAAGCATGATTCTGTGTGGGTGATCGTCGACCGGCTCACCAAAGTTGCCCATTTCATCCCGGTCAACACAAACTACAACGCCAAGAAGTACGCTTAAATGTACATCTCACGGATCCTATGCTTGTACGGCATACCCCGCACCATCATTTCGGATCGAGGCACATTATTTGTGTCCCATTTCTGGGAGCAGCTACATGCTGCGTTGGGGACAAAGTTGATCCGTAGTTCAGTGTACCACCCGCAGACAGATGGACAAACCGAGCGGGTAAATCAGATTTTAGAAGACATGCTACGAGCTTGCGCCATCAACTGTAAAAGCCCAAGAAAAGGGACTTGCAAAAACTTTTCTTCACCTCACAACACCACAGTTTTTATTGTGGACACCATAGGAAATGTTGTGAAGAGCAAGTAACCTCCATCAAAAGAATGATTTGAGGGGAAAGCCTTCACTTTCACAATGTAGGGTTTCTACACATGAGCATGAGAGGTTGAGCTCACCCCTAGGATTTAAAAAGTCTTGGGAAGGTTCAGTCCAAAGCTCATGCAAATTCAACAATTTTTGAGGCACTTTTGGGTTATTTCAAAAAGAGGCCAATTTGAATGTAAATTCAAATTGCAGCAACTTTCATCACCCAAATTTAAAAGTTAGCTCCATATCTATATTCAGCACATTTTTCTGAGTAAACCCACCAATTTTCATCTCCATTGGAGCTCATGTTGTCAAGAGCTAAATTTGCAAGAATTCAAAACTGAATTTGAATTTCAGTTTAAATATGAACCACATTTAACCAAACAAAGTTTGAATTTGAGAATTCAAATTCAAACAAAGACTTGGGAGCTAAGTCTCACATTAAATTGTGAGTAGCTGGTGGGATAATTAGCAAAAACAGAAAAGAAATATTAGGGAAAAAGAAGAAAGGGGGAGGCCCACAGGTCAGTGGCACACAGGAGGGGCAGTCGGTTGCTGCAGCCGACCCCGACTTCGCGCGCAAGCCAGGGAACGGCGGCGAGCCACCGAGGCAGCAATCGGCCACCTCACGGTGCCAAACCGCGGCTTAAAGGCCAGCGCACAGCCCACGCCGCCTTCCTCCTGCTTTCCAAACGAGAACCCCCCCTACCGAGCTCCTTCCTCGTTTCCGCGCGAGCACAGAAACGCCGCCCTCTCTGATCGCCGGCGTCCGGCCAGCACAGGCACGCTCGTGCCCGACGAGCCACACAAGAAAGGACCGCCTTAAGGTGCTGATTCTTCTAGTCCCTACCGTTCGTCATTTCATGGGCTGTCGAGGGAGTATTTCGCCGGGAAAGTTTCGGGTGTTTTGAGACCGAGCTCCCACAAAATCCCAAAATTCGTGGGGGTTAGCTCATCACCGGGAAAACCGAGTCATGCAAACGCTCTATACACGGCCACGACCACCTAGGATCGAAAACCAGTAAAAACCATGGGCTAGGTTGACGGTTCTTTGAAGTTTTCTGAAGCACAGCCGATATCCGGCCTAGGTCGCCGGTGAGGTCATAGTTACCGCCGTTTTCACGGGGATCGGTGTCCATGTCCGTGACCAGCAGGTGTCAGCGGAGCTCCCCGAGCAAACCGCATCGAAAAAGGTGCGTGGGATGCCGAGTTCGACGTCGCCGGTGAGCTCCCGGCCGCTGTTGCCGTCGGGAGCCCTGTTCCGGCCATTGTCAAGCTCCGGGAAGGGCACCACCGTGTTCCCCAGGCCGGGATAGGCACAGGCAGCGAGAATCAGCAAGCTCCGAAGGCCGGAACCCCTCTCCGGCGAGAGCTCCGGCGAGCTCGGCGGCGGGGTCGCGCGGGTGGCCGGAGGAGGACGAAGGGGTAGGCCCCACGCGTCAGCGGCTGGAGATAAATGGGTGGGATTCTCTGTGGTCCGGGATCCAGTGCGGCCGCGCGGGAAGGAGTCTGTGGCCCCGTGTGGCTCGGATCCAGCGGTCGACACGTGTACGTGGACCCACACGCAGGATTTAAACATTTCTGGAATTTCCAGTTTTAGTGCAAACTTTAGAGCTCCATAACTTTTGCTAGGAAGCTCCAAATTTAGTGATTCAAATTGGGTTGGATTCATCTTGCCTAGCTCTGTCCAGATATACAACCCAATTTGTAAGAAACCTATTAATTAATTCAGGAAAATTCTTTGAAGCTTTTCAGCAAAAGAATTTTAGAGGGAGTTTGGTTCATCCAAAAATCCCCAAATTTTGCCAGAATGTTATTTAGGACATTAGTAAACCCCTGTAAAAGTTTCGGACCATTTGGAGTTGATTTGGTCAGAGCAATTCAAATTGGAAGGTGCTGTGTTCATTTGAATACAGAAACATTTTCAGAGAATTTCCAAAACTTGGAAATTCAATTCTGGGCAAACCTTGACTCCAAAAATGCTAGGAAAATTCATGCAAACTCTAGGAGCTATAATTGAAATTGTAGTTCACTAAGTTGGGTATGAACAGGGGTATTACCTCAGAATAAATTCTTCCTTGCTGATCTGCCAAGAGAATTATTCTGAGCAAACCACTCCATGAAAAGTGCTAATGTTTGGTCCAGAGAGTTTTCTTGTGACAAGGAACTCACACAAAAATTCTCAGCTCCATTGGAGCTCTAGATCACCACTGTCCTGTTTAATCACTTAAGGGATTATTATGGAAAAGGGGGAAAACCACTTAGCATTTAACCATGTGATTAAATCCAAGCCAAACCACCAACACCAGTTCATATTTAAATTCTTAAACAAAGTTCCAGGTATTAGAGGCTGGTTATTAGAACTAATAGTAGAAGTCTTACTCTAGACTCACATTTGCATATAAATTAACATGTAGTATTTCATTAACGTGTAGCCGTTGAAGAAGAGACTCCGGAAGTGCTGGACTTCCTTCTTCCGGACGAAGAACTAACTCCTGACCAGCAGCAACAAGGCAAGCCCCGGTTTGCATTAACCCTTTTATAAGTCTTACTTTGTTTACATGTGTCATATGAGGTATGTATGTGCATTAGGTATAGGATGAATGAAACCCCACTTGCATAACCAAAGGTTCCTAAAAGAATGAGGGTAGTGTCAAGGACCTCGAGTAGACAGGCTATGCTTAATGATTCATAGGACTTCGGTACAAGTCGAGTAGATGGAATCTACTCGCGAGATAGGCATTGGGACACACGGGTTCGGTTGAGTGATGTGAGATCACTTTAGTAATAAAAATGAGACTAGGCAGGGGCTAGGGCGCAGCAAGAGTGAGTCTTGTGTGCGCAGCCCTGCCCGTGTCGATTGAGGACCGATCCGTGTGCAGCCCTGCTGAACAAGTATTGAACGTACCGAAGGCATATCGGATATATGGGCCCCGATAAACTGATGTAGCCTAAACCTCCGGGCGTCGAGGCATAGCACACCGATTTATAGGTGTAGGTTGAGGGCAGCAAGGTGGAAATCTGCCAACGGGCATAGAGAGATGCTCCGTGTGGGGAACCTCCTGCTCGTTTCGGTGCGACCGGTTCGACGTTTGGGCTGTTGGGTGAAAGGTTGTCCCGTACGACATCGAGCGAGGGTGCTGTGCAGCTCCACGGGTGGGCGTACGTGACGTGCTCTTTGGGTTTTTCCTGCAGGTGTATATCGAGTCGATTCGCCGTCCCTCGCGGTGACGAGTACTGCTTGTTCACTGCGTCGTAACGTAGATTAATGGATGAAATATGTTAATTCAATGATGCTGATTGATATAATTGTATTGCTACATGTGTGCCACCAAATACTGCTTACTAAATTTCAGATTTCATGAACTGTTAACTTGTTGCTAAAAGATGAACTAAGGATGAACTTGTAGGCGTGTCCTTTTGCTGAAATGTTACTAACCTATGCCTTGGTATACCTCATGTAGAGTTTCATGCTTAGGTGAGTCGGTTAAGCCTTGCTGAGCCTTCGTGCTCACGGTTGCTGCTTAAGTGTTTTTCAGGTGAGGAGCCACCCACGGACTCGGAGTACGAGTCCACCGGCGAGGGTTACCCTCCGTCGGGGACCACGGCTGAGTGGGAGCCGTACACGCCGCGCTGAGCTGAGACGTGCAGCTAGTGTGGGTTGCCCTAGGGCTGGGCAACCGACTTTTGCTAAATAGGCGGGCGTGAGTTGTATAGTGTAGTCTTCCGCTGTGTAATAGAACAATAGTTGTAACTGAAGTTTGTACCTGTTTGTACAGTTTCAGCTGTTTTCCCATGTAATATATTGTGTTCTTATGACGTGTGCTGTCGGGTGTCGCATCGCGCGGCACCACCCTCTGCGATCCTGGATGAGCGGATTCTGGTCCGCCACAGCCTGGTATCAGAGCTGCAGTGGGGATAGCACAGTACTAAAGGACTGCATTATGGGAAAAACTTAGGTATACGGTGAGGATTCGGTAGCTGCCCAAGTAAGGACTATATTAGCATAGTTACTTAAAGTGGCAAAGACTAACTTATGTGTTATAATTCTGAATTTCAATTATGTAACGACGCACCTACGCTCTGGTAAGTATGGTAAGGAACGCCACCGAAAGCGGTTCAATTTCGGTTAGCTCTCCCTGACGAGGAACGTGGTTCAGGGATTGATCTCACAGCTTGGTGTGAGATGTCAATATGAACCTCTTGGACTCTTCATGTCCCTGAGTTCATATGAAATGCTGATCCCTAGCGTGCATTAGGCAAGTAAGCGGAGACCCCATCGCGTGGTCAGTAACGCGAGAGTGTGTTCGTCTGGAAATAGCCCAGGAGAACATACGCAGCGCTTGCCATCGGCGTGCCCTGCAGGGCAGTAGGTGGTATCTGTTGGGTTGATAACATTCCCAACCATGACGACCCGTTCATGACATACTCAGGTTCCCCGTCGTGTGGTGTTGAAACACGATCACGTGCCTTGAGACGTGAGTTAGCTCAAGGACGTCCGTATGACAATGATACGGGCGTTTGTATTTACTTTTAAATATGGAACTGCCTGAAATGAACAACCTTTGATTGCACCATCATTGTGTGGTCTTCTGCAGGTACTAACCACGTATGTATCCGTGTAGAAAACGTGTGCGAGAGACCGTTTAGTGCCACACTCGAGACGTATATGCCGGTATGATCCGGTTAGGATTTTCTTTTGTGAGGAACGTAGCACCGAGATATTGTAGGCATATGCATGAGTATAATGATAACAAAGAATTAAAATCTATAGGTTCAACATTTACGACCCTGGTTGGGTGTAAGAATGGGATAGTGATGATTGTAGTTCCAAAAAGACTGAAAAACAGAGTGCTCTGTTTTGGACAGCAAGTTTGCTGATCTTCAACAGGGCATAACTCACAGGTCTTTTACCGAGAGAGGTGTGCTACATAGCGCTGGAAAGGTATTGAAGTACTCTACAACTTTGTTGTAGACTTCCAGAGCTGAAACTCACCTTAAGATGGCTTAAAGCCCAGAGAAATGTAAACTGTCCAGCACCAGGGCAGAGTAAAACATCCTCTGAACTGATCTGTTTTTCAATTATAACTCCCAGTAGAAAAATCTAAAATTGTCATATAATACAGCCTTAGAAAGAGTAGAAAATGTGCGACATCTTTGGAATTCAAAGTTTCTGAAGTTTCAGCACAGAATTTAGTGGAAATCAGGGTTGGAAACGGCCACTTCCAAGGGAGGTGCTGTTAAAATCCTTCCAGAAATTCTGCTAACTTTGAATTAACATAACTTTTTAATCAAAGCTGATCTGGGGGCAAATGAGTACTCGTTGGAAAGATACTGAAGTTAACTTGAACTTTGGTATTCAACTTGAGTCATGAAGATGCACAGAACCATATCAAAACTTGGAATAGGTAGAAACTGGTCATTCTGACAGAAGAATGACAGTTGAACTCATTGAAGGGTGTTGTACCCTAAGGGTGTTATACATGATGACAACGCAATAATAATGTCTCGTAGAGACCAAACCCAGTTATGGTGAGCTTCCAAAGAGGGGGTTCATCAAGTTGGATTAAACTAACTTGTGTTTGGTCTGGTAATGGTGTAGCTTGTGCAAAGTTATTACATTATCTACTTACGAGATATTTCGCATGGTTGGTTGTCATAATGTTTTTACGCCCAGTTCTATTGGACTGCATGCAAAATGTTGCGGGACTGATGTTTAATGTCGTATGGTTGCAGATGGTTCGTACTAGGACCACGCACGAGGTTGGTGGCTCTAGCCAAGGTGGAGGCGATGACTCCCAGCCACCGGCCTACGACAGCACCCCGCAGCAGCAGCCACCACCGCCGCCTCCGCTTACTCTAGCGGATGTGATAGCGGCATTGGTGGGAGGTCGTGAGGAGCAGACCGACCTGCTCCGCACGATCGTGCAGAATACGTCCCAGGCGGGAGGACGTCAAGAGCGAGGGCCTCGCGAGCCCCGCGAAGTGTCATACTCGGATTTCATGAGTACGCACCCTCCAGTGTTCACCGAAGCCGAAGAACCACTGGAGGCGGACAACTGGCTGCGGACTATCGAGTCCAAGTTCGGGCTGCTCCAGTGTACGGAGCGGCAGAAGACGCTGTTCGCAGCACAGCAGCTCCACGGTGCCGATGGTGCGTGGTGGGCGAATTATGTCGCCTCACGTCCGGCTGGCCATGCCGTGGAATGGCAAGAGTTCCGGGAGGCGTTCCGCGCCTATCACATTCCTCCCGGGATAATGAAGAGGAAGTTCCAAGAGTTTTTGGAACTGAAGCAGGGCGGGAGGAGTGCCCACGACTACTCCCGTGCCTTCAACCATCTGGCGCAGTATGCGTCAGACTACATCTCCACGGAGGAGAAGAAGAGGGAGCACTTCTATCGGGGGTTACACCCCGAAATGAAGACCCACCTCGTACAGTGGAACCGCGGCACATTCAACGACTTAGTCAATGCAGCCATCATGCAAGAGGACGCTCAGCGGGAGTTAGCAGCTGAGCAGAGGAAGCGCAGCGCTCCACCCAGCGGTGGGAGTGGCGCTCCCCAGAAGTACCGTATGGTGTATCGGACACCATCCGGGCAGCAGTGGCGTCCACCGGCGCGACCTCAGCAGTTCGGGGGACGTTCGTTCCAAGCACCCCCGTTCCGTCCGCCGATGCCACCACCAAGACAGCAGCAGCAGACGATACCCCGGGTGTTTCCACCGCCACAACGCGCCCCGGGTTTCCGTCCACCGATTAGCGGGGGACAGCCCCGTTTCACCTGCTTCACGTGTGGCCAGGCGGGCCACTTCGCGAAGGACTGTCCCCAGGGGCAGCAGAGCAGCGGGCAAGCCCAGTTCCAGGGCGGTGCTCGAGGCCGACCTCCAGCGAAGAAGGTTGGTCAGCGGACTGGAGGCGTCCGCAACCTCGACAATGAGGACGCCCCAGAGGGAGACAACGTGCTGGCGGGTACGTTTACTCTCAACCATCAAGCCATAGTCATATTATTTGATTCGGAGGCAACCCACAGTTTTATAAGTGCATCCTATGTGGCTAAACATCAATTGCAAGTCTTCCCAACCGACTGCACTTATATGATCTGCTCTCCGGGAGGGAAGATTTCAGCTAATATGATGATTCCAAAGGCACCTCTGTGCTTAGGTGGGAAACTATATCCCACCACCTTGATAATCCTTATGGGACAAAAGATTGATGCAATCTTAGGGATGTCATGGCTGCGATACCATGGTGCTGTCCTAGAGACTCGGACACGGACGGTTCACTTAAATTCTCCATTACACCGTCCGCATTCCATGGTGTTAGACATGCCAGTCCGGGAAGTTTTAGCAATTAATAATGCTGAAGTTCTCAAGTTAGAAGACATCCCCGTAGTCCGGGAGTATCCCGACGTGTTCCCGGACGATCTTCCGGGCATGCCACCTGAGCGGGATGTCGAGTTCAAGATTGAACTTGCACCCGGGACTACGCCCATATCACGGAGACCATACAAGATGGCTCCAAATGAGCTGGCGGAACTGAAAGAACAGCTCAATGATCTGTTGAGCAAGGGTTTCATTAGGCCGAGTTCCTCGCCTTGGGGATGCTCGGCGCTATTTGTAAAGAAGAAGGATGAAACCCTGAGGCTGTGTGTGGATTACCGGCCGCTCAACGCTGTCACCATCAAGAATAAGTACCCACTGCCCCGTATTGACATCTTGTTTGATCAACTGGTGGGGGCAAGTGTATTCTCAAAGATGGACCTTCGCTCTGGATATCACCAGATCAAGATCCGGGCGGAGGATGACACGACCCCTTTGGGTCCTGTCGAGCCAGGATCACGCTGAGGGGTGCTGCGTTGCACAGCACCGCATAAAACACGTCAAAGGTACAAAGCGGAAGCGGAAGCTTTATTACATAAACAAGTTTATCAACATGTTTACATCAAAATAAGTTTAGTCCACACTCGCGGGCGTAGACTAAGCATCAAGTGCACGTTCAGCCCTCGAACGTGTCCTTGCTAGCACACACGCACACTAACTCTGCGGCGTGCACGACTCCCACTCGACGGGGTTCCCCTCCTGGGGTTCCGTCTCCTCTTCGGGAGTCCCTTCCTCATAGAACCCTGCAAAAGCTTCAAACACAAGCAGTGAGCACGAAGGCTCAGCAAGTCTGACCCGTCTCACCTAAACATGAAACTTCTACATGAGGGTGATGGGTTGCATGAGGTAAAAATCATTTGCAAGGACTCGCCTAATTAGTAGAACCTTACTTTCAAGTTTTAGCAGCAGGTTGTGGAGAACCTTACGCTAAGGCACATGAGAGAGCCGCAATCAAACAAGAAACGCATTTCTCTCATGTACTTTGCCCAAAGTTGAAAAGAACTTTAGTTAGCACTAAGCAACAACATATCATTAACAATCAATATCCAACTTTCAATCAGCAACATTTTAACATGTAACTATCCTGTTCTTTCTACGTCACGGTACAGTGAACAAGTGGTACTCACTGACCGCGAGGGACGGCGATTATAATCGATTTACACCTGCAGGGTTACCCGAACAACCCGTCACGTACGCCCGTACTCGATGTTACCTACAACAACCATCACGGACGCCGTACGCGACTACCTTTCACCCGTTAGCCAAATATTGAACCGGTCCCATCGTCCCGAGCAAGAGGTCCCTGCACGCGCATCTCTGTGCCGCCAGCTGATTTACACCTCGAGCTCTCAACCTACCCTCTGAACGACGGGCAATGCCTCAATACCCAGCTACCCGAGTTACATCAGTTTCCCGGTTCCCATATAGCCGGTAGGTCTTCGGTACTGTTCTAGCTTGTTCAACAGGCCCGCACACGGCTCGGTCCTCAATCGACACAAGCGGAGCTACAGCACACAGGCCCCAAAGTCCTGCTGCCCTTACTCTCCGCTCGGTCTCATTTTCTTGCCATGTGTTTCATGTGCTATCTCTACCCGAGCAATGTGCCTCTAGCCTATTCTCGCGAGTAGTTCCAACTACTCGACTTGTACCGAATCCTACTCTATCCTAGCCATGCAGTGGCTAACGAGGTTTTCAATCCTAAACCCAACCCATGGTTTTTTTGGCTATGCAGTTGGATTTCCAAACAAGACTCTAATGCACAGAACAAAGGAAACAAGTATGTGCTCAAAACAATAAAAATTTGTAAAAAGGTTAATGCAAACCGGGGCTTGCCTTGCTGCTCTTGGTCGTAGGCTAGCTGGTCCTCCGGAGTAACGAAGTCTAGGACTTCGGGTTCCTCCTCGACCTTAGCGACTACATGATAGAACAATACATGTATTAATTTAATGCATTTGTATTAAGTTGGAAGTTGTGAAGTCTATAACCTTTGCTAGACAGACCTAATGACTGTGAAACTTTTACTGTGGCTTGGTTACAACCTAAACAGAGACTTGGTCAAGTTTTAGTTGCAGCAAAGCTCATTTGAGCCCTCCACAAATAATTATGTCCTTGACCTTAATTGGAACCCTTAGGGTGTTCTAGGAATTTTCATGAGACAAACTATGACTTTCTGAAAACTAGATTTTCAGAGGGTTCTAATGGAGTTGGTCTCACTTAATTTGGAAGCCTCTAACTGAAGATATGAGCTAAACAATTTCAGAGAAAATTCTGAAAATGTTTCTGAACATTTTCCATTTTCTCTGGAACAGTTTTGCTAATCACACCATTAGGTGGACTAAATGAGCTCAAATGGATCTGAAATTTTTATGGTAGTTCAAGGATATTTTGGTGAACATCTCAGCAAAATTTCAGGGTTTTCCTCCAAAGGATTCTCCAGTTAAAATTCCTAACAGTTTAAACTTTGAGGAATTAATTCTGGAGAATTAGGGAATTTTATGAAGTGAAACTTGATTTTCTGGAAAGTACTCAGAGAGCTGAATCCAGCAAAATTTGGTTCACTCAATTTGGAGCTTTCTAGCCAAAGTTATAAGGATTTGAAGTTTGAAGGAAATCTGAAAATCGGGGAAAAGTTTAAACTCGCGCGTGGGCCCAGGGGACATGCGTCGCACGCCGAAGCGACAGCACACCGCGGCCCACAAGGCTTTTGCGCGCCAGCACACCCGATCCCGGCCGCAGCCGGATCTCGATTCAAAATATCGGCCGCTGACAGCTGGGGTCCACCCCCTTCTTCAACCTCGCGACACCCGCGCTCCGCCGCCGAGGGACCTCGCCGGAGAGCTCGCCGCTGGCTGCTGTACCGCTCCAAACTTCTTGATTCTGGCCGCCCCTGCCTACTTTTACTTGGGGAACATGATCCGAGGGTCAGCTGCTCATGACAACGGCCGGAGCATGGTTGGCGACGAGCCGCCATATCGGAACGACTTCGGCCATGTCGGCTGATGCTCCTAGTGCCTCAGCTACTTGGGAAACCGGTCGGGGAGCATCAGTGGACCTCAGAGAAGGTCGACATGAACTCGGGGCAGCTCGGGGAAGGCCCGAAATAGGTCCTCACCGTGCGCCCGATACCCCCCGTGCGTTCCGCCATTAGTAGACCTTGAATTACGCCGGGCACAGAAGTTCTCCGGCCCAGAGTTGTGAAGGCAACTTGTGCGTCACCGTGTCTAGTTCGTGTGGGAGTGGCCTGAGGCCCTCTAATCCTTTCTAGAGCACGAATTAAACAGAATCGTACCCGAGGGTCGTTCTGCACACAGAAAGGGGAAAAGTGGAAATTCGCCGCCGGTGAGCAACCACTCGAGCTGTGGCTCGGGGATGAGCAGCACCGATCACTTGCGCGTCCAAGGGTGCCTTGGCTCGGGCGTGACAACGCCCAGGTTGGGCTGTCCACGAGAGCCCGAGGTGCGGCGGTTTCCAGTTCCGAGTTTGATCTTTCGGCACAGCCGATATCACTCGGTTTCAATCGATTTCTATCAATGGGAAGGATGGAGGATGGTTGCTAGTACCTTGCTGGGACCTTGGAATGGAAAGAGGGAGCTGCGATCGGCTTGATCAAGCAGGAACTCGAGCGCTAGTGATGGCAGTGGGAAAAACAAGTCGTGTGCGTCGGCAGCTCGAGGAAATGGTGACTGAAGCACGCCGGGGAGGGAATAAATAGCCCGGCCGGCTGGTCTCCGGCTTGGGGCACGCAGCAGGAGCTGGCGCCGGCTGCCCCCTTCGGTGGCGCGCGCGCACAGCGGCCGGGAACCGACTGAACTGTGTTTCAGTCGGTTTGCTTTGAGGCTGAGGCTGACATGTGGGTCCCACTTCTCTTTTAACCTCTGAAATTTATTCCTAACAGCTGTGGTAAACAGTGAACCCTATTCTACCCTTGGCAATTCAAATTATTCACCCAAGAGCCATTTGAATTGATCAAAGTTCAAATGAGGTTTGGTTTGAATGAATTTCAGCACAAGTGCAGTTTGAAATTCAAATAAAGTTTGAATTTCTCCCCCTTAGCTCATGTCAAGATCAACTCCAAATGGAGTGAAAATTGATGTGTGAGCTCACAAAAATGTGCTGAGCAAGAATATGCCTTCCACTTTTAAATTCAGTGGGTGAAAACAGTTTGAATTTGAATATGGTTTCAAACTGCCCTCTTCCTAACTATACCCAAAATGACCTCAAAAGGTTTTGAATTTGGGTGGAACTTGGCATGGACATCCTTAGCAAAGTGTAGGAGTTTTCATATGTCCAGCCCATCTATATCACATGTGGGAAGTACCACTTTTGCAATGTGTGAGTTTGTTCCCTAATGAGCATGTTGATAATTGTTACTTGCTCTTTATTTGTGTTCATCATTCTTCCTCAAATGAGGTGTGTGGTGTGGTGATGAACACTGCAAATGAGTGTCAAAAACTGAGGCCCTTACATTCCTCCCCCCTTAAAAGAATCTCGTCCCGAGATTATAAGGTGAAATGAGAGAGAGGACGGTGGAAAATTACCGAATATGCGACGTGAAAAAGTCGGGGTAGTTAGTGCGAAGGAATTCTTCGCTCTCCCATGTCGCTTCGTCCATGGAGTGATTACTCCATAGAACCTTGTAGAACCACAACGTACGGTTGCGTGTGGTTCGGGCCTTTTCATCAATAATCTGCACCGGTTCCTCCCGATAGGTGAGATCCGGTTGCAGTTCTTCAATGTCTTCCAGCTGAACGGTAGTTGATAGCTTGAGACACTTCCTCAGCTGGGAAATGTGAAAGACGTCGTGCACACCGGAAAGTGCTTCTGGTAATCTTAGCCGGTATGACACCGATCCACATCTTTCGGTAATCTGGAATGGACCGATGAATCGGGGTGCTAACTTTCCTCTCACCCCAAATCTGTTTACGCCCTTCATTGGAGACACTCGTAGGTATACGTGATCTCCAACTTCGAATTGTAATGGGCGCCTCCTCCGGTCCGCATACTGTTTCTGTCGGGATTGAGCGGCTTTTAGGTTCGCTTGAATTAATCGAACCTTTTCTTCCGCGTTGTTGACAAGATCAATCCCGAAGGTAACCCTCTCGCCAGATTCACACCAGTTCAGTGGTGTGCGGCATTTCCTGCCGTATAGCGCCTCGTAGGGCGCCATCTTGATGCTGGCTTGGTACCCATTGTTGTACGAGAACTCGGCTAATGGCAAGTGATCATCCCAATTCTTGCCGTGGTCGATAGCGCAAGCTCGTAGCATGTCTTCTAGGATTTGATTTACCCGCTCCGTTTGCCCATCCGTCTGCGGGTGGTAGGCTGAACTATGGATCAGCTTCGTCCCCAGGGCAGCGTGTAGCTGCTCCCAAAAACGGGACACAAATAAAGTGCCCCGGTCCGATACGATGGTACGGGGTACGCCGTATAAGCATAGGATCCGTGAGATGTACAGTTCAGCGTACTTCTTGGCGTTATAGTTGGTGTTGACCGGGATGAAATGGGCAACTTTGGTGAGCCGATCGACGATCACCCACACAGAATCATGTTTCTGTAAGGTGGTGGGTAAACCGACGACGAAATCCATGCTCACGTCCTCCCACTTCCAGGCAGGAATGCCCAGTGGTCGCAGCAGTCCCGGTTTCCGCATGTGGTCTGCCTTCACCCGTCGACATGTATCACACTCGGACACGTATTTTGCCGTCTCTCGCTTCATCCGTGTCCACCAAAACTTGCTTCTGAGTTCTTGATACATCTTGTTGCTGCCGGGGTGAATAGAAAACTTAGATAAGTGAGCTTCATCAAAGATTCTCTTCCTTAACTCCGGGTTTCGGGGTACGACGATCCGGTCCTTGAACCATAAGACGCCGTCTCCGTCCTTCCGGAAACATTTCAACTCCCCACTGTCTACACGTCTCCGCAAATGTGACATGCCCTTGTCATTCTTCTGGGCTGCCGCTATCTCTTCACGGATGGTGGGGATCAAAGCTAGGTTGTAGAGAGCTCCGTGTGGAATCACATGTAGTGGTGGTTCGCTCTCTTCCAACGGTGTGATGGTCAGATTATTGACGTGTGACTTGCGGCTCCGCGCATCTGCCACAACGTTTGCCTTGCCCGGATGATAATGGATCTCTATCTCGTAATCCTTTATCAGTTCTAACCATCTTCGTTGCCTCATGTTCAGCTCCTTCTGAGTGAATATGTACTTGAGGCTTTTGTGGTCGGTATATAAATGTACGAGGTTACCGAGTAGGTAGTGCCTCCACATTTTCAGTGCAAGTACCACGGCAGCGAGCTCCAAATCGTGAGTTGGATAATTTTGCTCATGGTTCCTAAGCTGTCGTGATCCATACGCGACCACTCTTCGGTCTTGCATCAGCACACATCCGAGCCCAATGCCGGATGCATCGCAGTACACATCGAACGGTTTTGTTGTGTCTGGCTGCGCCAAAACCGGTGCTGATGTTAGGTGCTTGACTAAAGCCTTGAATGCTGCTTCACATGCTGGACTCCAAACATATTTGGTAGCCTTCTTCAGCAGCTCTGTCATTGGCCTGGCAATCTTCGAGAAGTTCGGAATGAACCTCCGATAATATCCCGCGAGTCCGAGGAAACTCCGTACCTCATGAACAGTTCTCGGGGATTTCCAATTCAGCACTTGCGTGATTTTGCTCGGTTCCACAGCGATACCCTCCGCTGAGATGATATGCCCGAGGAAAGGCACTTGCGATATCCAAAACTCGCATTTGCTGAACTTTGCGTATAACTTGTGATCCCGCAGCCGTTGCAAGACTATACGCAGATGTTTCTTGTGATCTTCCTCCGACTTGGAGTATACCAGGATGTCGTCGATGAAGACCACGACAAACTTGTCCAGCTCCGGCATGAACACCGAGTTCATTAAATACATGAAGTGAGCTGGAGCATTGGTGAGGCCAAAGGACATGACCAGGTACTCATAAAGTCCGTACCTTGTCGAAAAAGCTGTCTTTGGAATGTCCTCAGCCCTGATCTTAATCTGATGGTACCCGGATCTTAAATCCATCTTGGAAAAGACCTTTGCTTCGACCAACTGATCAAACAACATGTCGATCCGTGGCAACGGGTACTTGTTCTTGATGGTTACGGCATTTAATGGACGGTAGTCCACGCAAAGCCGCAACGTTTCATCCTTCTTTTTGACAAATAATGCCGAACAGCCCCATGGCGAGGAGCTCGGCCTAATAAAACCCTTCCCCAGAAGGTCCGTGAGCTGAGTCTTCAGTTCCGCCAACTCCTTGGGCGCCATCTTGTACGGCCTTCGGGATATTGGCATGGTTCCCGGTGCAAGTTCAATCTTGAACTCCACCTCTCTATCGGGTGGCACCCCCGGCAAATCATCCGGGAATACATCAGGGAATTCTCGGACCACTGGAATGTCTTCCAATCTGATGGTTGTGGCTTGATAGACACTTTGAAGTTTTATTTCTGGACTGTCCAGAAATAATGAGTGAGAACCGTGCACTCCTGAGTTTAAGTGCACGACTCGGAGGACGGTGTCTAAAACAGCGCCGTGGCGGGTTAACCACGACATCCCTAGGATGACATCGACCTTCTGTCCCTCTAAGATAATGAGAGACGTGGGGTACACTCTACCCGCTAAGCATAATGGTGCTTTGGAGACCATTACGCTTGCTGAAATCTTCCCACCCGGTGAACAAATTAAATATGGACTATCGGTGGGTAGTATTGGCAAGCTGTGTTTAGCAATGAAAGCTTGGCTAATAAAATTATGCGTGGCGCCTGAATCAAATAGTACTATAGCGGGATGCTGGTGGAGTTGGAACATACCCGCAAGGATTGGCTCGCCCTCCGGCACGTCCTCAATGGCAAGCTGGTGGACAGTGCCGGGCCTAGGGTTTGCCCGCCGCGCATTAGTAGGGTTCCGGGGTTGATTCCTCCCCGGAAACTGTGGTACCACTCCGCCGCCTTGCCTCTCCGGGCAACTGCTCGCGAAGTGTCCTGGACGACCACACTTGTAACATGTGGCCGCTGCTGGTGGAGTACTCGGGGGACGAAAGCCCGGCATGCGTTGCGGAGGTGCAAACGCACGCGGCATCGCCCGCTGCTGCTGTTGTTGTTGCGGTGGTGCTGGCAGTACCGGCCGGAATGCCGGTGAAGAGTACGGCCGACCGCGGAACGGCATCGACCGCTGTGGTGGTTGCCAGCGCGGACCTGATGGTGGGCGATTCACCATCCGAAACTTCTGAGAAGGACCGCCTCCTTCTCCGCTGCTCTGCGGCGCGCTTCGCTTTCGCTCTGCCACCGCCAACTCCTTGCCGGAGTCTTCCTGAACAATCGCAGCATCAATTATGTCGTTGAGGCTGCCGCGATTGAACATCGCCAGCTTGTCCTTCAGGAGCGGGTTAAGCCCCTGGTAAAAGTGGTCCCGCCGCTTCTCGTCCGTATCTGCGTGATACGACGCGTAGAGTGCGAGATCGTTGAACGCTCTGGAGTACTCCAGCGCGTTCCGGCTCCCTTGTTGCAGGTGTAGGAATTCCTGCGTCTTCCTCTTCATCAAACCGGGCGGTATATGATAGGCCCGGAAGGCCGTCCGAAACTCCGCCCAGGTCATCACTCGGTCGGTGGGTTGTGAAGCACAAAAGTTGGCCCACCACGCGCTCGCGGATCCTTGGAGCTGCTGGACCGCGAACTGAGTCTTGCGCTGCTCGCTGATTTGGAGCAGCCCGAACTTCATCTCTATGGCGCGGAGCCAGTTGTCCGCGTCAAGTGGTTCATCCGCCCTTGAGAATACAGGGGGATGAGTTGCCAGGAAGTCGGAGTAGGAGCTCTGTTGGCGCTCCTCACGATCTTGACGTCTCTCTGGGCGAGACGTATTCGCAATTAACGTTTGCAGCAGCTCTGTATGCTGCTGATGTGAACCCGCCATTGCCGCGACAATGTCGGCCAATGTAACCGTTGGCAGTGGCGGTGGCGGTGTTTGCTGTTGCTGTTGCTGCTGCTGTCCCGAGGAGTCCTCGGGAGGCGGTTGGGAGGTCTCTCCCCCTTGGCTAGTACCTCCAACATCAGGGTTGGCACGAGTACGCGTCATTCTGAAATTCAACACAGCAGCAATTAGCACATGTCTTACTCAAAATTCCATAAACAGCAGTAAGTATTGAAGCGACGCATGACTAACTTGCACAACATTCACATATATTGATAAAGCATAAACTTTATACAAGATACATTATTCTCGGACCTCCGAGAAGTCGTGCTCATGCCGTCACTACCTATACATACGCTACTGTCTACACGACATGTCACCGATTACAAAAGTTGGGTTACGCTACCCTAGCTGCCCTACTTGGCAACCGTAACCCCCTACTCGGAGTAGAACTCGACCTCCTGTGGGTCGTCCTCCTCCGGTACCTCTGCTGGTGGCTCGGGGTCTACCACCTCTTCTCCCATTCCAGGTTCTCCCATGGCTGGAAGACCCAAGACTACCGGTACGCCCAATACCGGGGGCACGAGGTCCTGCAAATGCATGCACCTCGTCCATAGCCTGGTTGTAGTCCTCTTCCCAGCCTTGTCCTTCCTCAATAGCGTCGTCCCGCTCTTGAGCAAGGTCCTCATTCTGCTGGGTTAGGGTCTGCACCAGCTCTTGCAACGCCGCAATGTCAATACGGCTCTTCTTCTTTGCCTTCTTCAGACGACGCAACTGATTGTGTTGTTCATTCAGTCGCTTGATCGTCGGAAGGAGCACATTGCGGAGTGCACTGTGAGCACTCTCAAAATGATCTCCACGGCTTGTGCTCTCCTTGAGCTTGGTGGCGAGATGCTCCGTATGAACAGCTTGGCTGTCCATCACAGCGTTTCCCGCCCTCATTTGGAGGCTGAGATTTGCCTCCGCGGGGTTGTACCTTGGGCAACTCGGGTTTGTTGCCTCTAGGTACCTCTCTTCCCACACATGCTGAGCTCGTCCCTCCACCGGAACGAGTGCGTATGGAGTTCCCTCCATAGCCTGCACGTGTAGTTGGCAGAAACGTGACATAGTGTCACGGGCTGCCACTTGCCACATCCCTTCCGGTTGTCTTCCTCTCACCGTGACGGTGAATGGCACCCAACCGGGTGGCGTAGGCCCTGCAGGAACCTCGACATGGATCGTCCACGTCTTGTTCCCCCCTTCGCCTTCTTCCTTGGCGAAGTATTGCGGCATCTGGTTGTACCCGAAATATTGGAGCATTAGCCACAATGCTCCCGGGTAGCCGCTACGGTCAGAACAGTGGGAAACTACCCACCCGTTCTCCAACCGTTTATCTGCTGCCATCTGTAAAAATATATTTGAGAAATGTCAAATATTTATTTAAACAGTAGACCATTGAGTTATAACATAAGATATGTCATTGAACCCTTAACACTTGGAAACATAGTTCAAATTTTTAAACAAATTTGACTGCTGATCTGCTGTTCCCATGACAGCCCTGACCAGTTTCCATATTAATCTGATTTAGGCCAGGTTAAAAGCAAAACCAGTCCTGGAGCTCAACATCAAAGTTAAAGTTAACTTCAATAGCTTTCCAGAAAGTATTTGGTTGGCCTAAGATCTGCTCTGGTTCAACAGTTTTGAGATGTCAAAGTTAACAGAATTTCTGGAAACAATTGGACAGCACCTCCCTGCCTTAGGTACTGATTTGATCCAAGAATCCCAGTTAATTCTGTTCCTAATCTGACAAAACTTTCTGTTACAAAGTTGTAACCCATCTCATAATCTTTCCAGAACTACCTCATTTTCTATTTTTGGATTTTTATGCAGGAAGTTATGCTTAATTTACAGAGAGTCTTTGCTCCGTCCTGTTTTCTGGACAGTTTCAACTCTGCTGCATTTTTCGAGTGGTTAAGGGACGAAACACCTCTGGAACTCAACAGAAAAGTTGTAAAGCTCCTCCAAAGCTTTCCAGAGATGTATCATACGACATCAACCTCGAAAGAACTCAACCTCTAACCTCTGATTAACTTCAGCCTTAATTTAGCTGGAACCGGAGTGCTCTGTCCTTAACATCCTATAAGTTGAAAGCTTGCTAACTTTGAATATCCTGTTCAAGGGAAGGAGTTACATCAAGTTTTACTACTTTGGATCAAAACCATCAAATTTTAAATGAAGTTGTTCATTTTGTTGGGTGTGACGTCGAGGCGTCACCAGATTATGTCGGTACTACGTCCTCACAAAGGAAAAACCTATACCGGACTTAGCCGGCGTCGTTACTTCAGTGGCACTACTCGTCACTCGCACACGGATACTATACGTCTACCGTTTCGTGGTAAGGCTACCTGCAGAAATTCAACCAATCATCAGACTCGGCTGCACACCGAGCCCGGAATCCATACAGTTGGTACATCCGGCCGTCATCACTCGCCCGGATGTTCTCAAGCCAAACACGCCCTGAGTTACGTGTTCACGTTTCAGACCACGTGACGGGGTCTCCCATGTTGCACCACGCACGCCAGGGACAGACGTTGCTCGAATACCCCAAACGACATGAAGAGTCGTAGAGGATATCAAAGCGGGTCGGGTTACCTGCCACCCGTGGGGCTCCACCCTTCAGCTTGTGCGCACTGGTGGACAGCGCTTACGTGCACCCCCCAAGACATGAACGTCCCGAGATGCACGATTTTCCGACATAACAAATAGGTTACTAAGCCACTTTCTATATACTAATAACATCCTTATACGGGCTACTAACTCGTTCCTCACTGGATTTTTGAAAAAGAAGACCTTTGTACTGTGTTAAACCTCAAGCGAGCTCTGATACCACGCTGACACGACCCCTTTGGGTCCTGTCGAGCCAGGATCACGCTGAGGGGTGCTGCGTTGCACAGCACCGCATAACACACGTCAAAGGTACAAAGCGGAAGCGGAAGCTTTATTACATAAACAAGTTTATCAACATGTTTACATCAAAATAAGTTTAGTCCACACTCGCGGGCGTAGACTAAGCATCAAGTGCACGTTCAGCCCTCGAACGTGTCCTTGCTAGCACACACGCACACTAACTCTGCGGCGTGCACGACTCCCACTCGACGGGGTTCCCCTCCTGGGGTTCCGTCTCCTCTTCGGGAGTCCCTTCCTCATAGAACCCTGCAAAAGCTTCAAACACAAGCAGTGAGCACGAAGGCTCAGCAAGTCTGACCCGTCTCACCTAAACATGAAACTTCTACATGAGGGTGATGGGTTGCATGAGGTAAAAATCATTTGCAAGGACTCGCCTAATTAGTAGAACCTTACTTTCAAGTTTTAGCAGCAGGTTGTGGAGAACCTTACGCTAAGGCACATGAGAGAGCCGCAATCAAACAAGAAACGCATTTCTCTCATGTACTTTGCCCAAAGTTGAAAAGAACTTTAGTTAGCACTAAGCTACAACATATCATTAACAATCAATATCCAACTTTCAATCAGCAACATTTTAACATGTAACTATCCTGTTCTTTCTACGTCACGGTACAGTGAACAAGTGGTACTCACTGACCGCGAGGGACGGCGATTATAATCGATTTACACCTGCAGGGTTACCCGAACAACCCGTCACGTACGCCCGTACTCGATGTTACCTACAACAACCATCACGGACGCCGTACGCGACTACCTTTCACCCGTTAGCCAAATATTGAACCGGTCCCATCGTCCCGAGCAAGAGGTCCCTGCACGCGCATCTCTGTGCCGCCAGCTGATTTACACCTCGAGCTCTCAACCTACCCTCTGAACGACGGGCAATGCCTCAATACCCAGCTACCCGAGTTACATCAGTTTCCCGGTTCCCATATAGCCGGTAGGTCTTCGGTACTGTTCTAGCTTGTTCAACAGGCCCGCACACGGCTCGGTCCTCAATCGACACAAGCGGAGCTACAGCACACAGGCCCCAAAGTCCTGCTGCCCTTACTCTCCGCTCGGTCTCATTTTCTTGCCATGTGTTTCATGTGCTATCTCTACCCGAGCAATGTGCCTCTAGCCTATTCTCGCGAGTAGTTCCAACTACTCGACTTGTACCGAATCCTACTCTATCCTAGCCATGCAGTGGATAACGAGGTTTTCAATCCTAAACCCAACCCATGGTTTTTTTGGCTATGCAGTTGGATTTCCAAACAAGACTCTAATGCACAGAACAAAGGAAACAAGTATGTGCTCAAAACAATAAAAATTTGTAAAAAGGTTAATGCAAACCGGGGCTTGCCTTGCTGCTCTTGGTCGTAGGCTAGCTGTTCCTCCGGAGTAACGAAGTCTAGGACTTCGGGTTCCTCCTCGACCTTAGCGACTACATGATAGAACAATACATGTATTAATTTAATGCATTTGTATTAAGTTGGAAGTTGTGAAGTCTATAACCTTTGCTAGACAGACCTAATGACTGTGAAACTTTTACTGTGGCTTGGTTACAACCTAAACAGAGACTTGGTCAAGTTTTAGTTGCAGCAAAGCTCATTTGAGCCCTCCACAAATAATTATGTCCTTGACCTTAATTGGAACCCTTAGGGTGTTCTAGGAATTTTCATGAGACAAACTATGACTTTCTGAAAACTAGATTTTCAGAGGGTTCTAATGGAGTTGGTCTCACTTAATTTGGAAGCCTCTAACTGAAGATATGAGCTAAACAATTTCAGAGAAAATTCTGAAAATGTTTCTGAACATTTTCCATTTTCTCTGGAACAGTTTTGCTAATCACACCATTAGGTGGACTAAATGAGCTCAAATGGATCTGAAATTTTTATGGTAGTTCAAGGATATTTTGGTGAACATCTCAGCAAAATTTCAGGGTTTTCCTCCAAAGGATTCTCCAGTTAAAATTCCTAACAGTTTAAACTTTGAGGAATTAATTCTGGAGAATTAGGGAATTTTATGAAGTGAAACTTGATTTTCTGGAAAGTACTCAGAGAGCTGAATCCAGCAAAATTTGGTTCACTCAATTTGGAGCTTTCTAGCCAAAGTTATAAGGATTTGAAGTTTGAAGGAAATCTGAAAATCGGGGAAAAGTTTAAACTCGCGCGTGGGCCCAGGGGACACGCGTCGCACGCCGAAGCGACAGCACACCGCGGCCCACAAGGCTTTTGCGCGCCAGCACACCCGATCCCGGCCGCAGCCGGATCTCGATTCAAAATATCGGCCGCTGACAGCTGGGGTCCACCCCCTTCTTCAACCTCGCGACACCCGCGCTCCGCCGCCGAGGGACCTCGCCGGAGAGCTCGCCGCTGGCTGCTGTACCGCTCCAAACTTCTTGATTCTGGCCGCCCCTGCCTACTTTTACTTGGGGAACATGATCCGAGGGTCAGCTGCTCATGACAACGGCCGGAGCATGGTTGGCGACGAGCCGCCATATCGGAACGACTTCGGCCATGTCGGCTGATGCTCCTAGTGCCTCAGCTACTTGGGAAACCGGTCGGGGAGCATCAGTGGACCTCAGAGAAGGTCGACATGAACTCGGGGCAGCTCGGGGAAGGCCCGAAATAGGTCCTCACCGTGCGCCCGATACCCCCCGTGCGTTCCGCCATTAGTAGACCTTGAATTACGCCGGGCACAGAAGTTCTCCGGCCCAGAGTTGTGAAGGCAACTTGTGCGTCACCGTGTCTAGTTCGTGTGGGAGTGGCCTGAGGCCCTCTAATCCTTTCTAGAGCACGAATTAAACAGAATCGTACCCGAGGGTCGTTCTGCACACAGAAAGGGGAAAAGTGGAAATTCGCCGCCGGTGAGCAACCACTCGAGCTGTGGCTCGGGGATGAGCAGCACCGATCACTTGCGCGTCCAAGGGTGCCTTGGCTCGGGCGTGACAACGCCCAGGTTGGGCTGTCCACGAGAGCCCGAGGTGCGGCGGTTTCCAGTTCCGAGTTTGATCTTTCGGCACAGCCGATATCACTCGGTTTCAATCGATTTCTATCAATGGGAAGGATGGAGGATGGTTGCTAGTACCTTGCTGGGACCTTGGAATGGAAAGAGGGAGCTGCGATCGGCTTGATCAAGCAGGAACTCGAGCGCTAGTGATGGCAGTGGGAAAAACAAGTCGTGTGCGTCGGCAGCTCGAGGAAATGGTGACTGAAGCACGCCGGGGAGGGAATAAATAGCCCGGCCGGCTGGTCTCCGGCTTGGGGCACGCAGCAGGAGCTGGCGCCGGCTGCCCCCTTCGGTGGCGCGCGCGCACAGCTGCCGGGAACCGACTGAACTGTGTTTCAGTCGGTTTGCTTTGAGGCTGAGGCTGACATGTGGGTCCCACTTCTCTTTTAACCTCTGAAATTTATTCCTAACAGCTGTGGTAAACAGTGAACCCTATTCTACCCTTGGCAATTCAAATTATTCACCCAAGAGCCATTTGAATTGATCAAAGTTCAAATGAGGTTTGGTTTGAATGAATTTCAGCACAAGTGCAGTTTGAAATTCAAATAAAGTTTGAATTTCTCCCCCTTAGCTCATGTCAAGATCAACTCCAAATGGAGTGAAAATTGATGTGTGAGCTCACAAAAATGTGCTGAGCAAGAATATGCCTTCCACTTTTAAATTCAGTGGGTGAAAACAGTTTGAATTTGAATATGGTTTCAAACTGCCCTCTTCCTAACTATACCCAAAATGACCTCAAAAGGTTTTGAATTTGGGTGGAACTTGGCATGGACATCCTTAGCAAAGTGTAGGAGTTTTCATATGTCCAGCCCATCTATATCACATGTGGGAAGTACCACTTTTGCAATGTGTGAGTTTGTTCCCTAATGAGCATGTTGATAATTGTTACTTGCTCTTTATTTGTGTTCATCATTCTTCCTCAAATGAGGTGTGTGGTGTGGTGATGAACACTGCAAATGAGTGTCAAAAACTGAGGCCCTTACAGAGGATATCCCGAAGACGGCGTTCTCGACGAGATACGGCTTATACGAATATCTCGTCATGTCCTTTGGTCTCACAAATGCTCCAGCCCATTTCATGTATCTCATGAACTCGGTGTTCATGCCGGAGCTGGACAAGTTCGTGGTAGTGTTCATCGACGATATCTTGGTTTACTCCAAGACAGAAGCCGAGCATGCCGAACACTTACGGATCGTTCTTCAACGATTGCGAGACCACAAGCTCTACGCCAAGTTCAGCAAATGCGAATTTTGGATCAGCCAAGTGCCGTTCTTGGGACATATCATCTCAGCTGAAGGCATTGCGGTTGACCCAAGTAAAATAGAGCAAGTGTTGAAATGGAAAGCTCCCACTTCAGTCCATGAAGTCAGAAGCTTCCTCGGGTTAGCGGGATACTACCGGAGGTTCATTCCGAGCTTCTCCAAGCTCGCTAAGCCGATGACAGAGTTGCTGAAGAAAGGGACATAATATGTTTGGAACACAGCGTGTGAAGGAGCGTTCCGAACATTGGTGAAGCATCTCACAACAGCCCCGGTATTAGCTCAGCCGGATACAACAAAGCCTTCGACGTGTATTGTGACGTGTCCGGTATTGGGCTTGGCTGCGTGTTGATGCAGGAAGGACGTGTGGTCGCTTATGGCTCACGCCAACTTCGGAACCATGAGCAGCACTACCCGACTCACGATCTTGAACTTGCTGCCGTGGTGTTGGCACTGAAAATGTGGAGGCACGATCTCCTGGGGAACTTGGTGCATCTCTACACCGACCACAAGAGCTTGAAATACATTTTCACCCAGAAGGAGCTGAACATGAGGCAGAGGAGGTGGTTAGAACTGATCAAAGATTATGAGATTTAGATCCATTACCACCCCGGCAAGGCGAATGTGGTTGCCGACGCGCTGAGTCGGAAATTGCATGTCCATCACCTCACCATTACACCGGTGGAGGAGGAAGAGCCAAGTTTATACTTGGTTCCTTATGGATCGCTGTACAACCTTGCCCTCATCCCTACTATTAGGGAGGACATCATTGCAGCTCAGAAAACGGATAAAGGCATGGCACATCTCCGGAGACGGATAGACAATGGAGAAATTAAATGTTTCCGGAAAGATGATGAGGGGACGCTGTGGTTCAGTGACCGCATAGTCGTACCCCGAGATATGGACTTGAGGAAAAAGATCCTCGATGAAGCTCACTTGTCTAAATACTCCATTCATCCGGGCAGCAACAAAATGTACCAAGATTTGAAAAAGAAATTTTGGTGGACACGGATGAAGCGGGAGGTAGCTAAGTACGTATCCGAGTGCGATACGTGTAGACGAGTGAAAGCTGATCACATGAAGAAATCAGGGCTGCTGCAACCCCTGAAGATCCCGGCATGGAAATGGGAAGATGTGAGCATGGATTTCATTGTGGGATTACCCCTAACAGCCAACAAGCATGATTCCATATGGGTAATCGTTGATCGGTTAACCAAGACGGCTCACTTCATTCCGGTGAATACACGTTACAATGCCGGCAAATATGCGGAGCTATACATAGCGAAGATTCTATGCCTATACGGGGTACCCAAGACCATTGTCTCAGATCGAGGTGCATTATTTGTATCTCGCTTTTGGGAGCAGCTACACGCTGCATTGGGTACTAAGTTGATCAGGAGCTCCCCTTATCACCCTCAGACAGATGGCCAGACCGAAAGGGTGAATCAAGTCCTGGAAGACATGTTGAGAGCATGTGCCATCCACCATGGTAGGAATTGGGATGATCACCTACCATTGGCGGAATTCTCGTACAACAACGGTTATCAGGCGAGTATCAAGATGGCACCCTATGAAGCTCTCTACGGTCGTAAATGCCGCACCCCATTAAATTGGTGCGAGTCCGGTGAAAGGGTCACATTCGGGGTTGATGTGGTGAACGACGCCGAGGAGCGCGTTCGGACAATTCAAGCCAATTTGAAGGCCGCTCAATCCCGACAGAAGAGCTACGCTGATAAGAGGCGTAGGCCGTTGCACTTTGATGTTGGGGAACACGTGTACCTCCGCGTGTCTCCGATGAAGGGCGTGCACCGGTTCGGTGTGAAGGGGAAGCTCGCTCCCCGTTTCATTGGACCCTACGCTATCACCGAGAAGTGTGGACCAGCAGCGTATCGATTGGAGCTACCGGCATCTCTGACTGGTGTCCATGATATTTTCCATGTTTCGCAACTGCGAAAATGCTTGAAGCATACAGCTGCTGTTCCTACCGAAGACATCGGCGAGCTGAAACCGGATTTAACATATGATGAATATCCGGTGGGAATTCTTGATGAGAAAGCCAGGACCACACGCAGCAGAACGTTGTGGTTCTACAAAATACTCTGGAGCAACCACACCGCCGAAGAAGCGACGCGGGAGAGCGAGGAGTTCCTTCGCTCAAATTATCCGGAGTTTATGGCTTCTCAACTCGGGTAAGTCCCTATTACATTGCTATCTCTTCTTTTATAATCTCGGGACGAGATTCTTTTAAGGGGGAGGGATGTAAAAGCCCAAGAAAAGGGACTTGCAAAAACTTTTCTTCACCTCACAACACCACAGTTTTTATTGTGGACACCATAGGAAATGTTGTGAAGAGCAAGTAACCTCCATCAAAAGAATGATTAGAGGGGAAAGCCTTCACTTTCACAATGTAGGGTTTCTACACATGAGCATGAGAGGTTGAGCTCACCCCTAGGATTTAAAAAGTCTTGGGAAGGTTCAGTCCAAAGCTCATGCAAATTCAACAATTTTTGAGGCACTTTTGGGTTATTTCAAAAAGAGGCCAATTTGAATGTAAATTCAAATTGCAGCAACTTTCATCACCCAAATTTAAAAGTTAGCTCCATATCTATACTCAGCACATTTTTCTGAGTAAACCCACCAATTTCCATCTCCATTGGAGCTCATGTTGTCAAGAGCTAAATTTGCAAGAATTCAAAACTGAATTTGAATTTCAGTTTAAATATGAACCACATTTAACCAAACAAAGTTTGAATTTGAGAATTCAAATTCAAACAAAGACTTGGGAGCTAAGTCTCACATTAAATTGTGAGTAGCTGGTGGGATAATTAGCAAAAACAGAAAAGAAATATTAGGGAAAAAGAAGAAAGGGGGAGGCCCACAGGTCAGTGGCACACAGGAGGGGCAGTCGGTTGCTGCAGCCGACCCCGACTTCGCGCGCAAGCCAGGGAACGGCGGCGAGCCACCGAGGCAGCAATCAGCCACCTCACAGTGCCAAACCGCGGCTTAAAGGCCAGCGCACAGCCCACGCCGCCTTCCTCCTGCTTTCCAAACGAGAACCCCCCCTACCGAGCTCCTTCCTCGTTTCCGCGCGAGCACAGAAACGCCGCCCTCTCTGTCGCCGGCGTCCGGCCAGCACAGGCACGCTCGTGCCCGACGAGCCACACAAGAAAGGACCGCCTTAAGGTGCTTATTCTTCTAGTCCCTACCGTTCGTCATTTCATGGGCTGTCGAGGGAGTATTTCGCCGGGAAAGCTTCGGGTGTTTTGAGACCGAGCTCCCACAAAATCCCAAAATTCGTGGGGGTTAGCTCATCACCGGGAAAACCGAGTCATGCACACGCTCTATACACGGCCACGACCACCTAGGATCGAAAACCAGTAAAAACCGTGGGCTAGGTTGACGGTTCTTTGAAGTTTTCTGAAGCACAGCCGATATCTGGCCTAGGTCGCCGGTGAGGTCATAGTTACCGCCGTTTTCACGGGGATCGGTGTCCATGTCCGTGACCAGCAGGTGTCAGCGGAGCTCTCCGAGCAAACCGCATCGAAAAAGGTGTGTGGGATGCCGAGTTCGACGTCGCCGGTGAGCTCCCGGCCGCTGTTGCCGTCGGGAGCCCTGTTCCGGCCATTGTCAAGCTCCGGGAAGGGCACCACCGTGTTCCCCAGGCCGGGATAGGCACAGGCGGCGAGAATCAGCAACCTCCGAAGGCCGGAACCCCTCTCCGGCGAGAGCTCTGGCGAGCTCGGCGGCGGGGTCGCGCGGGTGGCCGGAGGAGGACGAAGGGGTAGGCCCCACGCGTCAGCGGCTGGAGATAAAGGGGTGGGATTCTCTGTGGTCCGGGATCCAGTGCGGCCGCGCGGGAAGGAGTCTGTGGCCCCGTGTGGCTCGGATCCAGCGGTCGACACGTGTACGTGGACCCACCCGCAGGATTTAAACATTTCTGGAATTTCCAGTTTTAGTGCAAACTTTAGAGCTCCATAACTTTTGCTAGGAAGCTCCAAATTTAGTGATTCAAATTGGGTTGGATTCATCTTGCCTAGCTCTGTCCAGATATACAACCCAATTTGTATGAAACCTATTAATTAATTCAGGAAAATTCTTTAAATCTTTTCAGCAAAAGAATTTTAGAGGGAGTTTGGTTCATGCAAAAATCTCCAAATTTTGCCAGAATGTTCTTTAGGACAGTAGTAAACCCCTGTAAAAGTTTCGGACCATTTGGAGTTGATTTGGTCAGAGCAATTCAAATTGGAATGTGCTGTGTTCATTTGAATACAGAAACATTTTCAGAGAATTTCCAAAACTTGGAAATTCAATTCTGGGCAAACCTTGACTCCAAAAATGCTAGGAAAATTCATGCAAACTCTAGGAGCTATAATTGAAATTGTAGTTCACTAAGTTGGGTATGAACAGGGGTATTACCTCAGAATAAATTCTTCCTTGCTGATCTGCCAAGAGAATTATTCTGAGCAAACCACTCCATGAAAAAGTGCTAATGTTTGGTCCAGAGAGTTTTCTTGTGACAAGGAACTCACACAAAAATTCTCAGCTCCATTGGAGCTCTAGATCACCCCTGTCCTGTTTAATCACTTAAGGGATTATTATGGAAAAGGGGGAAAACCACTTAGCATTTAACCATGTGATTAAATCCAAGCCAAACCACCAACACCAGTTCATATTTAATTTCTTAAACAAAGTTCCAGGTATTAGAGGCTGGTTATTAGAACTAATAGTAGAAGTCTTACTCTAGACTCACATTTGCATATAAATTAACATGTAGTATTTCATTAACGTGTAGCCGTTGAAGAAGAGACTCCGGAAGTGCTGGACTTCCTTCTTCCGGACGAAGAACTAACTCCTGACCAGCAGCAACAAGGCAAGCCCCGGTTTGCATTAACCCTTTTATAAGTCTTACTTTGTTTACATGTGTCATATGAGGTATGTATGTGCATTAGGTATAGGATGAATGAAACCCCACTTGCATAACCAAAGGTTCCTAAAAGAATGAGGGTAGTGTCAAGGACCTCGAGTAGACAGGCTATGCTTAATGATTCATAGGACTTCGGTACAAGTCGAGTAGATGGAATCTACTCGCGAGATAGGCATTGGGACACATGGGTTCGGTTGAGTGATGTGAGATCACTTTAGTAATAAAAATGAGACTAGGAAGGGGCTAGGGCGCAGCAAGAGTGAGTCTTGTGTGCGCAGCCCTGCCCGTGTCGATTGAGGACCGATCCGTGTGCGGCCCTGCTGAACAAGTATTGAACGTACCGAAGGCATATCGGATATATGGGCCCCGATAAACCGATGTAGCCTAAACCTCCGGGCGTCGAGGCATAGCACACCGATTTATAGGTGTAGGTTGAGGGCAGCAAGGTGGAAATCTGCCAACGGGCATAGAGAGATGCTCCGTGTGGGGAACCTCCTGCTCGTTTCGGTGCGACTGGTTCGACGTTTGGGCTGTTGGGTGAAAGGTTGTCCCGTACGACATCGAGCGAGGGTGCTGTGCAGCTCCACGGGTGGGCGTACGTGACGTGCTCTTTGGGTTTTCCCTGCAGGTGTATATCGAGTCGATTCGCCGTCCCTCGTGGTGACGAGTACTGCTTGTTCACTGCGTCGTAACGTAGATTAATGGATGAAATATGTTGATTCAATGATGCTGATTGATATAATTGTATTGCTACATGTGTGCCACCAAATACTGCTTACTAAATTTCAGATTTCATGAACTGTTAACTTGTTGCTAAAAGATGAACTAAGGATGAACTTGTAGGCGTGTCCTTTTGCTGAAATGTTACTAACCTATGTCTTGGTATACCTCATGTAGAGTTTCATGCTTAGGTGAGTCGGTTAAGCCTTGCTGAGCCTTCGTGCTCACGGTTGCTGCTTAAGTGTTTTTCAGGTGAGGAGCCACCCACAGACTCGGAGTACGAGTCCACCGGCGAGGGTTACCCTCCGTCGGGGACCACGGCTGAGTGGGAGCCGTACACGCCGCGCTGAGCTGAGACGTGCAGCTAGTGTGGGTTGCCCTAGGGCTGGGCAACCGACTTTTGCTAAATAGGCGGGCGTGAGTTGTATAGTGTAGTCTTCCGCTGTGTAATAGAACAATAGTTGTAACTGAAGTTTGTACCTGTTTGTACAGTTTCAGCTGTTTTTCCCATGTAATATATTGTGTTCTTATGACGTGTGCTGTCGGGTGTCGCATCGCGCGGCACCACCCTCTGCGATCCTGGATGAGCGGATTCTGGTCCGCCACATCAACCACGGTAAGAATTGGGATAATCACTTGCCGTTGGCCAAGTTCTTGTACAATAATGGGTACCAAGCCAGCATTAAGATGGCGCCTTACGAGGCGCTATACGGGAGAAAATGCCGTACACCACTGAATTGGTGTGAGTCTGGCGAAAGGGTCACCTTCGGGATTGATATTGTCAACAACGCGGAGGAAAAGGTTCGGCTGATTCAAGCAAACCTAAAAGCCGCCCAATCCTGACAGAAACAATATGCGTACCGGAGAAGACGCCCATTACAGTAAGAAGTCGGGGATCGCGTATATCTACGTGTGTCTCCAATGAAGGGCGTGAACAGATTCGGGGTGAGGGGAATGTTGGCACCCCGATTCATCGGTCCATTTCAGATTACCGAAAGATGTTGATCAGTAGCATACCGGCTGAATTTACCAGAAGCACTCTCCGGTGTGCACGACGTCATTCACATCTCCCAGCTTAGGAAGTGTCTCAAGCTATCAACTACCATTCAGCTGGAGGATATAGAAGAACTGAAACCGGATCTCACGTATCGGGAGGAACCGGTTCAGATTATTGATGAAAAGGACCGAACCATACGCTACCGTACGTTGTGGTTCTACAAAGTTCTATGGAGTAATCACTCCGTGGATGAAGCGACATGGGAGAGCGAAGGATTTCTTCGCGCTAACTACCCTAACTTTTTCACGTCGCATATATGGTAATTTTCTACCGTCATCTATCTCAGTTTCACCTTATAATCTCGGGACGAGATTCTTTTAATGGGGGAGGAATGTAAGGGCCTAAGTTTTGGCACATATTCAAAGTGTTCATAACCACACACACACTTCATTTAAAGAAACTTGATGAATACATTTGAAGAGCAAGTAAACACTATCAACATGTTCATTAGAGAATAAACTAACAAAATGCAAAAGTGGCATTTCCCACATGCATCATATAGGGGCTGGACATATGAAAAACTCATACACCTTGCTAGGAATGTCCATGCCAAATTTCACCCAAATCCAAAGCCTTTTGAGGTCTTTTTGGGAACAACAAGAAAGAGGGTAGTTTGAACTCAAATTCAAACTACTTCCATCCAATGAATTCAAAAGTGGGAGGCTAATTCTTACTCAGCACATTTTTGTGAGCTCACACACCAATTTTCACCCCATTTGGAGTTGATCTTGACATGAGCTAAGTTTAGCAAATTCAAACTTTATTTGAATTTCAAACTGCATATGTGTGGAAATTTATTCAAACACTTCACAATTTGAATTCTATCAACGTCGAATGGGCTTGTGGTTGATAATTCAAAAATGAGAGGGTATTTGGGTCTCTACTGTTTAGAGCAGTGGGGAAATTTAATTTCAGATGTTAAACCTCGGGTGGGTCCCACATGTCAGCCTCAGCAGCAAATTTAACCGACTGAAGCCCAAGCTCGGTTTCTTGCGCTTGATCCAGCAGCCACCACGGTGAAAGATCGATCGGGACAGCAGCTGGTTGTCGCCCCGACCACTGAGCCGCCTCACCCTCCCTCTTATCTCCGCAGCCGACCCGATTGAAGGCAGAACCGGTCGCTTCGTTGCTCCCTCGCGCAAGAAATGCTGCTCTCGCCGCCGCTGTCTCGTTTGATCGGAAAAGCCCATGATCACAGCCTCTCCACCCCCTACAAGCTGCAAAACGGTACTAGAGGCTCTCCTTCTCCTTCCCCGTTGTAGGAAATTAGCTGAACTTGGATGATCTCGCCCATACCAAAAGTTCTTTCCGGTGACCTAAGTTCGCCGCACCTCGGGCTCCCGTGGACAGTCCAAACGGGAGCGTGTCACACCAAAGCTAATGTGTCCTCGGACGCATTAGAGACTGGTGCTGCTCACCCCGAATAGCAGCTCGAGTGTTTGATCACCGGCGACGAATTTCAGTTTTCCCTTTCACTCGGCGCAGACCGACCTTCGGGTGCGGATCCGCCAAATTCTCACTCCAAAATTGTTTAGAGGGTCTCAAACTGTTCCTACACAAGCTAGACTTAGTGGCACACAATTTGGCTTCACAACACCTAGCATGAGATGTGACATCAGGTTCCGAGAACAGAACCAAGCTAATGCATATGTGTGCCCAGGATGTTCATCACACATACACATGTAATCCACAAACTGAATTCAGAATATAACCACGAATAAATAGGGTTTAAGTACTTTATTACATCGACTCATTGTCTCACTCATGAATCTCTAACATATTCTTGCAGCGGAAGTCTCTAAACGACAGCGAAAACAACTAAGTAGCAGCGGCTCCATCTTCAACTCCACAGGAATGTTGACGGTAGTTCGCACGCCTAGTACTCCACATGGTCCTCAAAGTACTCTTCTCCTGTTGCTGATGTTTATGTGATAATGCAAGGGTGAGTACATGTCGTACTCAGCAAGTGCGGGAAAAGTATGACATGTAGCTTACAACAAGGTAGGAATAAAAAGGGCTCATTACAGCAAGCAAATTTTATTTCACAACATGATAAAAACAGCAACTATTTCTAAGTGATCTTTATCCCAACATGACCAAGTAATTTAGCATCATTTTCTGCATCATAATTCACCATTTATCAAGTCTCAACCAGCCATTAACCTTTCTCAAGTTCATCTCATACTCATAAACATTCATAACCATCTCATATTCATATAACTGAAGCCAGACTTATTTTCATGACTCAAAACAGTCCCAAAACCATTCCCAATGACCATACCTTAACCATACCGAATATCCATCCCAAGTTTTCCCTTCTAGTCATGTGAGTTGGCCAGGTACTTGTGACCGGAAGCACGGCTATCATGATAGTTTTACACTCTGCAGAGGTGGCACCACTTTACCCACAAGTTTATGATTTTGTCATCCGTCGGCGACTGCATAACCTGCATTATACCAGTACACAACCGTCAGTGTATGGCCAAGAGATCACAAAATAGACTTTACAAAGGGGCTACTAGATGTATGGACTCACTGAGGTTTCACCGACAGGCTCGAATCACCATTCTCCCACCGATGGCCCCCTCTTGTGCCATGCAGTTCCCAGGGCAGTCCTCCTCGACTCCCATTCCCCGTGCCATCCATGGTCCATAACAAGCTAGCAACACACCTAATTAGTCGGCAAAGCCGCACCCATATTTGGCCTAGTGGTGGCACTGTTTTCCTGGCATGTGCTGGCATGAACCGGTCCTTAGATCTACGGCAAGTAAACCACCATCTTATTCAGCAACATCCACAAACCCATCTTGCCTAGATCTCCCCAATTCCATGCTAATTATCATCATCAAGTTCTCATCATCTTTATTCATATGAGTGCAGTAGCTAGACTTGTCTTAATTCAGCTTCCCGTATCCCGTAGATTAAGCGAAGCAAAAAGGAAAAATGACCATACCCGACTCATCAACTTTCCTGGCGACAAGGATGGTTAACAAAACTAGTAAACTCCTATAAAAGGGTGTCCCATCAAGTTGACTCAAGCATACGAGCTTTCGCAAACGAAACAGTTTCAAAACATGGGATCAATATGGTCAAGGGGCACCTGCCTTGCTCCCATGGCTGTTGTTGCTCAAGTGTCTCGAAGTCTTG
Source organism: Neostapfia colusana (assembly GCA_030760725.1). NCBI lineage: Eukaryota > Viridiplantae > Streptophyta > Magnoliopsida > Poales > Poaceae > Neostapfia > Neostapfia colusana. The sequence goes on along the minus strand of JASWHV010000007.1, from coordinate 90,743,720 downwards.
GTGCTGTAGTTCTTCATAGATGGCTTCCTGAGCTTGTCCTTCTACTCACGACCACGCACATACAAAATTTACAGCAATCAAACATCATGTACAAACTTTACTCAAGATGCAATGGTGTAGATGAATGCAAATCCTATGGTGCTGTTTTATTAAACCAGTTTGTACATGTTCTTGCACGTTTTAATGGGCTTTCATGGGGTTTTATGATGAACAAGGGTGTAGGGATCAAATGTGGACGTGGTGATGATCTTGACTCAAGATCTATATCAATTCCACTGTGAAAAACCAATCAAAACGTGATCTGTCCACACGAATAAGTTTCTCTTCGAAGGGAGCGAAGAAAACGGATGCGTAGAAACAGCAACGACGTCGTAAGATGGGTAACAAAGACCTACCTCACTTCCCTTTGGTGGCATGGCCTTCCTCCTAGCAATGGCAGCAGCGGGGAATTTTTATATGGAACATTAGGGCAGGACAGATCGTCGGCTATTTTCCGGTGACGGCGAGGCGTGACGGGGCTCATCGGCGGGCTCACCAGTGGGGCTCACTAGCGACTGAACTCCGGCGGGGGGGGGGGGGGGGGTCCAACTCGGCAAGTTGGGGGCTAGGACCTCCAAGTCGCCGACTTGGGAGGGGGAAAAAGGGAAAGAGGTTGCAGCCAAGGGGGGGGGGGGGGGGTTGGGTTCTATTTATAAGGGGGGAGAAAAGAATTCTGTCGGTACCCTCAGTACCGGGTACCCCCGCGCACAGGAGAAAAACCGCCTAAGGACCTCGCCGCCTCCGCAGGGGTGAGCTCTGAAGGCGCCACATGTCCAGTGGGGCCGGGCCTCCCCTCTCCTCAGCGGCGAGCCCCGGGCCTGCCACGTGGCCAGCAGAGCCGGGCCTCGCCCCCTCCACAGGGGCGAGCTCTGAGGGTTCCACGTGTCCTGCGGGGCAGGGCCTCCCTTCTACTCAGAGGCGAGCCCCGGGCCTGCCACGTAGCCAGCAGTGCCGGACCTCACCCTCCTCCACAGGGGTGAGCTCTGTGGCGGACCGGAACCGCTCATCCAGGATCGCAGAGGGTGGTGCCGCGCGATGCGACACCCGACAGCACACGTCATAAGAACATAATATATTACATGGGAAACAACTGAAACTGCACAAACAGGTACAAACTTCAGTTACAACTATTGTTTATGTTACACAGCGGAAGTCTACACTACACAACTCACGCCCGCCTATCTAGCAAAAGTTGGTTGCCCAGCCCTAGGGCAACCCACACTAGCTGCACTCCTCAGCTCAGCGCGGCGTGTACGGCTCCCACTCAGCCGTGGTGCCCGACGGAGGGTAACCCTCGCCGGTGGACTCGTACTCCGAGTCCGTGGGTGGCTCCTCACCTGAAAAACACTTAAGCAGCAACCATGAGCACGAAGGCTCAGCAAGGCTTAACCGACTCACCTAAGCATGAAACTCTACATGAGGTATACCAAGGCATAGGTTAGTAACATTTCAGCAAAACGACATGCCTACAAGTTCATCCTTAGTTTATCTTTTAGCAACAAGTTAACAGTTCATGAAATCTGAAATTTAGTAAGAAGTATTTGGTGGCACACATGTAGCAATACAATTATATCAATCAGCATCATTGAATCAACATATTTCATCCATTAGTCTACGTTACGACGCAGTGATCAAGCGGTACTCGTCACCGCGAGGGACGGCGAATCGACTCGATATACACCTGCAGGGAAAACCCAAAGAGCACGTCACGTACGCCCACCTGTGGAGCTGCACAGCACGCTCACTCGATGTCATACGGGACAACCTTTCACCCAACAGCCCGAACGTCGAACCGGTCGCACCGAAACGAGCAGGAGGTTCCCCACACGGAGCATCTCTCAATGCCTGTTGGCAGATTTCCACCTTGCTGCCCTCAACCTACACCTATAAATCGGTGTGCTATGCCTCGACGCCCGGAGTTTTAGGCTACATCGGTTTATCGGGTCCCATATATCCGATATGCCTTCGGTACGTTCAATACTTGTTCAGCAGGGCCACACACGGATCGGTCCTCAATCGACACGAGCAGGGCCACGCACACAAGACTCTCTCTTGCTGCGCCCTAGCCCCTGCCTAGTCTCATTTTCATTACTAAAGTGATCTCCCATCACTCAACCGAACCCGTGTGTCCCGAGCCTATCTCGCGAGTAGATTCCAACTACTCGACTTGTACCGAAGTCCTATGACTTATTAAGCATAGCCGGTCGACTCGAGGTCTTAGACACTACCCTCACTCTTTTAGGAACCTTTGGTTATGCAAGTGGGGTTCCATTCATCCTACACCTAATGCACAATCATACTTCACATGACTCATGTAAACAAAAGAAGACTTATATAAAAAGGTTAATGCAAACCGGGGCTTGCCTTGTTGCTGCCGGTCAGTAGTTAGTTCCTCGTCCGGAAGAAGGAAGTCCAGCACTTCCGGAGTCTCTTCTTCAACGGCTACACGTTAATGAAATACTACATGTTAATTTAGATGCAAATGTGAGTTTTAGAGTAAGACTTCTACTATTAGTTCTAATAACCAGCCTCTAACACCTGGAACTTTGTTTAAGAATTTAAAGATGAACTGGTGTTGGTGGTTTGGCTTGGACTTAATCACATGGTTAAATGCTAAGTGGTTTTCCCCCCTTTTCCACATTAATCCCTTAAGTGGTTAAACATGACAGGGGTGATCTAGAGCTCCAATGGAGCTGAGAATTTTTGTGTGAGTTCCTTGTCACAAGAAAACTCTCTGGACCAAACATTAGCACTTTTCATGGAGTGGTTTGCTCAGAATAATTCTCTTGGCAAATCAGCAAGGAAGAATTTATTCTGAGGTAATACCCCTGTTCATGCTCAACTTAATGAAATACAATTTCAATTATAGCTCATAGAGTTTGCATGAATTTTCCTAACATTTTTGGGGTTAAGATTTGCCCAGAACTGAATTTCCAAATTTTGGAAATTCTCTGAAAATGTTTCTGTATTCAAAGGAACACAGCACCTTCCAATTTGAATTGCTCTGACCAATTCAACTCCAAATGGTCTGAAACTTTTACAGGGGTTTACTAATGTCCTAAAGAACATTCTGGTAAAATTTGGGGATTTTTGGATGAACCAAACTCCCTCTAAAACTCTTTTGCTGAAAAGCTTTAAAGAATTTTCCAGAATTAATTAATGGGTTTCATACAAATTGGGTTGTATATCTGGACAGAGCTAGGCAAGATGAATCCAACCCAATTTGAATCACAAAATTTGGAGCTTCCTAGCCAAGGTTATGGATTTCTAAATTTTGAGCTAATCCCTGAATTATTTTCCTACAGAAAATCCCCTCCCGCGCTAAATCAGAGGCTGACAGCGGGGCCCGCCCGTTTAAATTGAACTAACCGCGCGCTCGCGCGCGATTAACACAGGGGCTGACAGGTGGGGCCGCGCCCTTCGTCTACCTCCCGACGTCGCCGCCCCGAGCCGCCGGAGCTCCGGCGAGGTCAGCGTTCCCGGCGATCTAGCTCACCGGAGCCGACGAGACTCGCCGCCCCCACGTAATCTCGGGTGCTGAACCCGCTGGACACCATGTTGCCGCCGGCTAACCGCCATAGCTCGCCGGCGACGAGCCCTATGCCTCTGTGCTACCTCGGCAACGTGTTCCCGCCCTTCTGACCATCTTCTTCGTGCGCTAATCGCGTCGCCACACTTAGGGAAACCTCGGGAAACTCGGCATGAGCTCTGTTGGGCCCGAAACGGCCGGCAACCCAGACCTCACCGGCGACCCCCTCCTCCGCCATACTGTCCTAGGGTGAACTTAGGGTTCTGGCGGTGATTTCCTTCCGGTTTTCGATCGAGAAGGGTCGCCAGAACCTCTAGATGTTCTCTCACAGCTCCATTCGACCTCCCACCCACTAAGCTTCCCGAATTTCTGCTAAACCTAATCGGGTCCCGAAAGGAGCTACTCGTCCTAAACTGGAAAATTCTCCGCGCACAAAGGTCGAACCTTGGAACGGTTTGCGCGGTGGTCTTGAGGACGAGCTAGCGCTTCACTTTCCTATGGAGGTCAAAGCCGGAAGATGATCACAGCTGGGGTGGCATACGATCGGAGCTCGGGCGACTAGGCTGCTGGTTACGGAACTCGCGAAAATCAGTAACTCGCCGGCGGTCTCGGGCCTTTTATAGGCCCCTGAGGCCAGTGGAGAGCGCGACACCTGCTGTGCCACCTCCTCTGCCGAAGCAGGAGCTGGCCGGCCGAGGTGGTCGGGCGCCGACGCTGGCTGCAGCTGGCGAGCGCGCTCGGTCGAGGAAGTCGGCTGAGGAGACTTCTGTGCTAAGTCTACTGACCAGTGGGCCTCCCCTCTAACTCTTTTGTTTTTCCAATTTTCTGAATTCTGTTGTGCCAAAATATCCTCAGCTACTCACAATTTAATGTGAGACTTAGTCACCAAGTCTTTGTTTGAATTTGAATTCTCAAATTCAAACATTGTTTGGTTAAATTTGCTTCATATTTAAACTGAAATTCAAATTCAGTTTTGAATTCTTGCAAATTTAGCTCTTGACAAGATGAGCTCCAATGGAGATGAAAATTGGTGGGTTTACTCAGAAAAATGTGCTGAGTATAGATATGGAGCTAACTTTTGAATTTGGGTGATGAAAGTTGCTGCAATTTGAATTTACATTCAAATTGGCCTCTTTTTGAAATAACCCAAAAGTGCCTCAAAAAGTGTTGAATTTGCATGAGCTTTGGACTGAACCTTCCCAAGACTTTTTAAATTCTAGGGGTGAGCTCAACCTCTCATGTTCATGTGTAGAAACCCTACTTTGTGAAAGTGAAGGCTTTCCCCTCTAATCATTCTTTTGATGGAGGTTACATGCTCTTCACAATATTTCCTAAGATTTCCACAATAAAAATTGTGGTGTTGTGAGGTGCAGAAAAGTTTTTGCAAGTCCCTTTTCTTGGGCTTTTACATCCCTCCCCCCTTAAAAGAATCTCGTCCCGAGATTATAAAAGAAGAGATAGCGATGTAATAGGGACTTACCCGTGCTGGGAAGCCATGAACTCTGGGTAATTTGAGCGAAGGAACTCCTCGCTCTCCCACGTCGCTTCTTCGGCGGTGTGGTTACTCCAGAGTATTTTGTAGAACCACAACGTTCTGCTACGCGTGGTTCGGGCTTTCTCCTCAAGAATGGCCACCGGATACTCATCATATGTTAAATCTGGTTTCAACTCGCCAACGTCTTCGATAGGAACAGCAGCGGTATGCTTCAAGCATTTTCGCAGTTGCGAAACATGGAAAACATCGTGAATACCAGCCAGAGATGCCGGTAGTTCCAATCGATACGCCGCTGGTCCACACTTCTCGGTGATAGCGTAGGGTCCAATAAAACGGGGAGCGAGCTTCCCCTTCACACCGAACCGGTGCACGCCCTTCATTGGAGACACGCGGAGGTACACGTGTTCCCCAACGTCAAAGTGCAACGGTCTACGCCTCTTATCAGCGTAGCTCTTCTGTCGGGATTGAGCGGCCTTCAAATTGGCTTGAATGGTATGAACGCGCTCTTCGGCGTCGTTCACCACATCAACCCCGAATGTGACCCTTTCCCCGGACTCGCACCAATTTAGTGGGGTGCGGCATTTACGACCGTAGAGAGCTTCGTAGGGTGCCATCTTGATACTCGCCTGATAGCCGTTGTTGTACGAGAACTCCGCCAATGGTAGGTGATCATCCCAGTTCCTACCATGGTGGATGGCACATGCTCTCAACATGTCTTCCAGAACTTGATTCACCCTCTCTGTCTGGCCATCTGTTTGAGGGTGATAAGTGGAGCTCCTGATCAACTTAGTACCCAATGCAGCGTGTAGCTGCTCCCAAAAGCGAGATACAAATAATGCACCTCGATCTGAGACAATGGTCTTGGGTACCCCGTATAGGCATAGAATCTTCGCTATGTATAGCTCCGCATATTTGCCGGCATTGTAACGTGTATTCACCGGAATGAAGTGAGCCGTCTTGGTTAACCGATCAACGATTACCCATATGGAATCATGCTTGTTGGCTGTTAGGGGTAATCCCACAATGAAATCCATGCTCACATCTTCCCATTTCCATGCCGGGATCTTCAGGGGTTGCAACAGCCCTGATTGCTTCATGTGATCAGCTTTCACTCGTCTACACGTATCGCACTCGGATACGTACTTAGCTACCTCCCGCTTCATCCGTGTCCACCAAAATTTCTTTTTCAAATCTTGGTACATTTTGTTGCTGCCCGGATGAATGGAGTATTTGGACAAGTGAGCTTCATCGAGGATCTTTTTCCTCAACTCCATATCTCGGGGTATGACTATGCGGTCATTGAACCACAGCGTCCCCTCACCATCTTTCCGGAAACATTTAATTTCTCCATTGTCTATCCGTCTCCGGAGATGTGCCATGCCTTTATCCGTTTTCTGAGCTGCAATGATGTCCTCCCTAATAGTAGGGATGAAGGCAAGGTTGTACAGCGATCCATAAGGAACCAAGTATAAACTTGGCTCTTCCTCCTCCACCGGTGTAATGGTGAGGTGATGGACATGCCATTTCCGACTCAGCGCGTCGGCAACCACATTCGCCTTGCCGGGGTGGTAATGGATTTCAATCTCATAATCTTTGATCAGTTCTAACCACCTCCTCTGCCTCATGTTCAGCTCCTTCTGGGTGAAAATGTATTTCAAGCTCTTGTGGTCGGTGTAGAGATGCACCAAATTCCCCAGGAGATAGTGCCTCCACATTTTCAGCGCCAACACCACGGCAGCAAGTTCAAGATCGTGAGTCGGGTTGTGCTGCTCATGGTTCCGAAGTTGGCGTGAGCCATAACCGACCACACGTCCTTCCTGCATCAACACGCAGCCGAGCCCAATACCGGACGCGTCACAATACACGTCGAAGGGCTTTGTTGTATCCGGCTGAGCTAATACCGGGGCTGTTGTGAGATGCTTCACCAGTGTTCGGAACGCTCCTTCACACGCCGTGTTCCAAACATATTTTGTCCCTTTCTTCAGCAACTCTGTCATCGGCTTAGCGAGCTTGGAGAAGCTTGGAATGAATCTCCGGTAGTATCCCGCTAACCCGAGGAAGCTTCTGACTTCATGAACTGAAGTGGGAGCTTTCCATTTCAACACTTGCTCTATTTTACTTGGGTCAACCGCAATGCCTTCAGCTGAGATGATATGTCCCAAGAATGGCACTTGGCTGATCCAAAATTCGCATTTGCTGAACTTGGCGTAGAGCTTGTGGTCTCGCAATCGTTGAAGAACGATCCGTAAGTGTTCGGCATGCTCGGCTTCTGTCTTGGAGTAAACCAAGATATCGTCGATGAACACTACCACGAACTTGTCCAGCTCCGGCATGAACACCGAGTTCATGAGATACATGAAATGGGCTGGAGCATTTGTGAGACCAAAGGACATGACGAGATATTCGTATAAGCCGTATCTCGTCGCGAACGCCGTCTTCGGGATATCCTCCGCCCGTATCTTGATCTGGTGATATCCAGAGCGAAGGTCCATCTTTGAGAATACACTTGCCCCCACAAGTTGATCAAACAAGATGTCAATACGGGGCAGTGGGTACTTATTCTTGATGGTGACGGTGTTGAGCGGCCGGTAATCCACACACAGCCTCAGGGTTTCATCCTTCTTCTTTACAAATAGCGCCGAGCATCCCCAAGGCGAGGAACTCGGCCTAATGAAACCCTTGCTCAACAGATCATTGAGCTGTTCTTTCAGTTCCGCCAGCTCATTTGGAGCCATCTTGTATGGTCTCCGTGATATGGGCGTAGTCCCGGGTGCGAGCTCGATCTTGAACTCAACATCCCGCTCAGGTGGCTTGCCCGGAAGATCATCCGGAAACACATCAGGATACTCCCGGACTACGGGGATGTCTTCTAACTTGAGAACTTCAGCATTATTAATTGCTAAAACTTCCCGGACTGGCGTGTCTAACACCATGGAATGCGGACGGTGGAATGGAGAATTTAAGTGAACCGTCCGTGTCCGAGTCTCTAGGACAGCGCCATGGTATTGCAGCCATGACATTCCTAAGATTGCATCAATCTTTTGTCCCATAAGGATTATCAAGGTGGTGGGATATAGTTTCCCACCTAAGCACAGAGGTGCCTTTGGAATCATCATATTAGCTGAAATCTTCCCTCCCGGTGAGCATATCATATAAGTGCAGTCGGTTGGGAAGACTTGCAATTGATGTTTAGCCACATAGGATGCACTTATAAAGCTGTGGGTTGCACCAGAATCAAATAATATGACGATGGCTTGATTGTTGAGAGTAAACGTACCCGCCAGCACGTTATCTCCCTCTGGGGCCCCCTCATTGTCGAGGTTGCGGACGCCTCCAGTCCGCTGACCAACCTTCTTCGCCGGAGGTCGGCCTCGAGCACCACCCTGGAACTGGGCTTGCCCGCTGCTCTGCTGCCCCTGGGGACAGTCCTTTGTGAAGTGGCCCGCCTGGCCACACGTGAAGCAGGTGAAACGGGGCGGTCCCCCGCTGATCGGTGGACAGAAACCCGGGGCGCGTTGTGGCGGTGGAAACGCCCGGGGTACCGTCTGCTGCTGCTGCTGTCTTGGTGGTGGCATCGGCGGACGGAACGGGGGTGCTTGGAACGAACGTCCCCCGAACTGCTGAGGTCGCGCCGGTGGACGCCACTACTGCCCGGATGGTGTCCGATACACCATACGGTACTTCTGGGGAGCGCCATTCCCACCGCTGGGTGGAGCGCTGTGCTTCCGCTGCTCAGCTGCCAACTCCCGCTGAGCATCCTCTTGCATGATCGAGGCATTGACTAAGTCGTTAAATGTGCCGCGGTTCCACTGTACGAGGTGGGTCTTCATTTCGGGGTGTAACCCCCGATAGAAGTGCTCCCTCTTCTTCTCCTCCGTGGAGATGTAGTCTGACGCATACTGCGCCAGATGGTTGAAGGCACGGGAGTAGTCGTGGGCACTCCTCCCGCCCTGCTTCAGTTCCAAAAATTCTTGGAACTTCCTCTTCATTATTCCGGGAGGGATGTGATAGGCGCGGAACGCCTCCCGGAACTCTTGCCATTCCACGGCATGGCCAGCCGGACGTGAGGCGACATAATTCGCCCACCACGCACCCGCGGCACCGTGGAGCTGCTGTGCTGCGAAAAGTGTCTTCTGCCGCTCCGTACACTGGAGCAGCCCGAACTTGGACTCGATGGTCCGCAGCAAGTTGTCAGCCTCCAGTGGTTCTTCAGCTTCGGTGAACACTGGAGGGTGCGTACTCATGAAATCCGAGTACGACACTTCGCGGGGCTCACGAGGCCCTCGCTCTTGACGTCCTCCCGCCTGGGACGTATTCTGCACGATCGTGCGGAGCAGGTCGGTCTGCTCCTCACGACCTCCCACCAATGCCGCTATCACATCCGCTAGAGTAAGCGGAGGCGGCGGTGGTGGCTGCTGCTGCGGGGTGCTGTCGTAGGCCGGTGGCTGGGAGTCATCACCTCCCTGTTGGCTAGAGCCACCAACCTCGTGCGTGGTCCTAGTACGAACCATCTGCAACCACACGACATTAAACATCAGTCCCGCAACATTTTGCATGCAGTCTAAATGAAATAGGTGTAAAACATAATGACAATGAAAACATGCGATACATCTCGTAAGTAGATAGTGTAATAACTTTGCACAAGCTACACCATTACCAGACCAAACACAAGCTAGTTTAATCCAACTTGATGAACCTCCACTTTGGAAGCTCAACATAACTAGGTTTGGTCACTACGAGACATTACTATCGCGTTGTCATCACGCATACCATCCTTAGGGTACAACACCCTCTCCAATGAGCTCAACTGTCATTCTTCTGTCAGCATGACCAGTTTCTACCTATTCCAAGTTTTGATCTGGTTCTGGGCATTTTCTGTGGCGGACCAGAATCCGCTCATCCAGGATCGCAGAGGGTGGTGCCGCGCGATGCGACACCCGACAGCACACGTCATAAGAACACAATATATTACATGGGAAAACAGCTGAAACTGTACAAACAGGTACAAACTTCAGTTACAACTATTGTTCTATTACACAGCGGAAGACTACACTATACAACTCACGCCCGCCTATTTAGCAAAAGTCGGTTGCCCAGCCCTAGGGCAACCCACACTAGCTGCACGTCTCAGCTCAGCGCGGCGTGTACGGCTCCCACTCAGCCATGGTCCCCGACGGAGGGTAACCCTCGCCGGTGGACTCGTACTCTGAGTCCGTGGGTGGCTCCTCACCTGAAAAACACTTAAGCAGCAACCGTGAGCACGAAGGCTCAGCAAGGCTTAACCGACTCACCTAAGCATGAAACTCTACATGAGGTATACCAAGACATAGGTTAGTAACATTTCAGCAAAAGGACACGCCTACAAGTTCATCCTTAGTTCATCTTTTAGCAACAAGTTAACAGTTCATGAAATCTGAAATTTAGTAAGCAGTATTTGGTGGCACACATGTAGCAATACAATTATATCAATCAGCATCATTGAATCAACATATTTCATCCATTAATCTACGTTACGACGCAGTGAACAAGCAGTACTTGTCACCGCGAGGGACGGCGAATCGACTCGATATACACCTGCAGGGAAAACCCAAAGAGCACGTCACGTACGCCCACCCGTGGAGCTTCACAGCACGCTCGCTCGATGTCGTACGGGACAACCTTTCACCCAACAGCCCAAACGTCGAACCGGTCGCACCGAAATGAGCAGGAGGTTCCCCACACGGAGCATCTCTCTATGCCTGTTGGCAGATTTCCACCTTGCTGCCCTCAACCTACACCTATAAATCGGTGTGCTATGCCTCGACGCCCGGAGGTTTAGGCTACATCGGTTTATCGGGGCCCATATATCCGATATGCCTTCGGTACGTTCAATACTTGTTCAGCAGGGCCGCACACGGATCGGTCCTCAATCGACACGGGCAGGGCTGCGCACACAAGACTCACTCTTGCTGCGCCCTAGCCCCTGCCTAGTCTCATTTTTATTACTAAAGTGATCTCACATAACTCAACCGAACCCGTGTGTCCCAATGCCTATCTCGTGAGTAGATTCCATCTACTCGACTTGTACCGAAGTCCTATGAATCATTAAGCATAGCCTGTCTACTCGAGGTCCTTGACACTACCCTCATTCTTTTAGGAACCTTTGGTTATGCAAGTGGGGTTTCATTCATCCTATACCTAATGCACATACATACCTCATATGACACATGTAAACAAAGTAAGACTTATAAAAGGGTTAATGCAAACCGGGGCTTGCCTTGTTGCTGCTGGTCAGGAGTTAGTTCTTCGTCCGGAAGAAGGAAGTCCAGCACTTCCGGAGTCTCTTCTTCAACGGCTACACGTTAATGAAATACTACATGTTAATTTATATGCAAATGTGAGTCTAGAGTAAGACTTCTACTATTAGTTCTAATAACCAGCCTCTAATACCTGGAACTTTGTTTAAGAATTTAAATATGAACTGGTGTTGGTGGTTTGGCTTGGATTTAATCACATGGTTAAATGCTAAGTGGTTTTCCCCCTTTTCCATAATAATCCCTTAAGTGATTAAACAGGACAGGGGTGATTTAGAGCTCCAATGGAGCTGAGAATTTTTGTGTGAGTTCCTTGTCACAAGAAAACTCTCTGGACCAAACATTAGCACTTTTCATGGAGTGGTTTGCTCAGAATAATTCTCTTGGCAGATCAGCAAGGAAGAATTTATTCTGAGGTAATACCCCTGTTCATACCCAACTTAGTGAACTACAATTTCAATTATAGCTCCTAGAGTTTGCATGCATTTTCCTAGCATTTTTGGAGTCAAGGTTTGCCCATAATTGAATTTCCAAGTTTTGGAAATTCTCTGAAAATGTTTCTGTATTCAAATGAACACAGCACCTTCCAATTTGAATTGCTCTGACCAAATCAACTCCAAATGGTCCGAAACCTTTACAGGGGTTTACTAATGTCCTAAAGAACATTATGGCAAAATTTGGGGATTTTTGGATGAACCAAACTGCCTCTAAAATTCTTTTGCTGAAAAGCTTTAAAGAATTTTCCTGAATTAATTAATAGGTTTCATACAAATTGGGTTGTATATCTGGACAGAGCTAGGCAAGATGAATCCAACCCAATTTGAATCACTAAATTTGGAGCTTCCTAGCAAAAGTTATGGAGCTCTAAAGTTTGCACTAAAACTGGAAATTCCAGAAATGTTTAAATCCTGCGGGTGGGTCCACGTACACGTGTCGACCGCTGGATCCGAGCCACACGGGGCCACAGACTCCTTCCCGCGCAGCCGCACTGGATCCCGGACCACAGAGAATCCCACCCCTTTATCTCCAGCCGCTGACGCGTGGGGTCTACCCCTTCGTCCTCCTCCGGCCACCCGCGCGACCCCGCCGCCGAGCTCGCCGGAGCTCTCGCCGGAGAGGGGTTCCGGCCTTCGGAGCTTGCTGATTCTCGCTGCCTGTGCCTATCCCGGCCTGGGGAACACGGTGGTGCCCTTCCCGGAGCTTGACAATGGCCGGAACAGGGCTCCCGACGGCAACAGCGGCCGGGAGCTCACCGGCGACGTCGAACTCGGCATCCCACGCACCTTTTTTGATGCGGTTTGCTCGGGGAGCTCCGCTTACACCTGCTGGTCATGGACATGGACACCAATCCCCGTGAAAACGGCGGTAACTATGACCTCACCGGCGACCTAGGCCGGATATCGGCTGTGCTTCAGAAAACTTCAAAGAACCGTCAACCTAGCCCACGGTTTTTACTGGTTTTCGATCCTAGGTGATCGTGGCCGTGTATAGAGCGTGTGCATGACTCGGTTTTCCCGGTGATGAGCTAACCCCCACGAATTTTGGGATTTTGTGGGAGCTCGGTCTCAAAGCACCCGATGCTTTCCCGGCGAAATACTCCCTCGACAGCCCATGAAATGACGAACGGTAGGGACTAGAAGAATCAGCACCTTAAGGTGGTCCTTTCTTGTGTGGCTCGTCGGGCACGAGCGTGCCTGTGCTGGCCGGACGCCGGCGATCAGAGAGGGCGGCGTTTCTGTGCTCGCGCGGAAACGAGGAAGGAGCTCGGTAGGGGGGGGGTTCTCGTTTGGAAAGCAGGAGGAAGGCGGCGTGGGCTGTGCGCTGGCCTTTAAGCCGCGGTTTGGCACCGTGAGGTGGCCGATTGTTGCCTCGGTGGCTCGCCGCCGTTCCCTGGCTTGCGCGCGAAGTCGGGGTCGGCTGCAGCAACCGACTGCCCCTCCTGTGTGCCACTGTCCTGTGGGCCTCCCCCTTTCTTCTTTTTCGCTAATATTTCTTTTCTGTTTTTGCTAATTATCCCACCAGCTACTCACAATTTAATGTGAGACTTAGCTCCCAAGTCTTTGTTTGAATTTGAATTCTCAAATTCAAACTTTGTTTGGTTAAATGTGGTTCATATTTAAACTGAAATTCAAATTCAGTTTTGAATTCTTGCAAATTTAGCTCTTGACAACATGAGCTCCAATGGAGATGAAAATTGGTGGGTTTACTCAGAAAAATGTGCTGAGTATAGATATGGAGCTAACTTTTAAATTTGGGTGATGAAAGTTGCTGCAATTTGAATTTACATTCAAATTGGCCTCTTTTTGAAATAACCCAAAAGTGCCTCAAAAATTGTTGAATTTGCATGAGGTTTGGACTGAACCTTCCCAAGACTTTGTAAATCCTAGGGGTGAGCTCAACCTCTCATGCTCATGTGTAGAAACCCTACATTGTGAAAGTGAAGGCTTTCCCCTCTAATCATTCTTTTGATGGAGGTTACATGCTCTTCACAATATTTCCTAAGATTTCCACAATAAAAACTGTGGTGTTGTGAGGTGCAGAAAAGTTTTTGCAAGTCCCTTTTCTTGGGCTTTTACAAGCTCCGAGGGCGCCACGTGTCCAGCAGGGCCGGGTCTCCCTTCTCCTCAGAGGCGAGCCCGAGGCCTGCCACGTAGCCAGCATTGCCGGACCTCACCCCCTCCGCATGGGTGAGCTCCGAGGGCGCCACGTGACCAGCAGTGCAGGACCTCACCCCCTCCGCAGGGGTGAGCTCCGAGGGCGCCGCGTGCCAGCAGTGCCGGACCTCACCCCCTCCGCAGGGGTGAGCTCCAAGGGCGCCACGTGTCCAGCAGTGCCGGACCTCACCTCCTCCACAGGGGTGAGCTCCGAGGGCGCCACTTGTCCAGCGTGGTCGAGCAAAGTGTCGATAGCGCACTTCGACGAATTGGAATTGGCTCATTTGAGCTATATTTTTCCCACCCCCACCATTTTTATGATTCTTTCTCTATTTCTACGGTTCCTTCCTCCATTTCTACTTCTGTTATAATGTTTATCTATATGAAAAATGTATGCAATGCATGGAAATGAATTTGAGGGTGTTACATGAGAACCCCTGTACATGGCGTAATTCCAAGCTTGCCAACAGCGGCTTACTCGGGAAGCGTCGGGCGCACGGTGAGAGCCTACTTTGGACCTCTCCGAGCTGCTTCGAGCTCATGTCGGTCTTTCCTAGGGACCACTGATGCTCTACGGCCTATTGCTCGATCGTTTGCGGTGCTAGGAAGTCCGGCCGACACGGCCGAAGTTCTTCCGAAGCCACCGCTCGTCGCCGGCCGTGTTCCGGTGATTGTCACGACGAGCTGAGCCCAGCATCGTGTTCCCCGTGTGAAATTAGGTAGAGGCGGCCAATATCATGGAGTTTGGCAACGGCAGAGGCCATCGGCAAGTTCTCCGGCGAGGGTTCGCGGCGGCCGAGCGCGGGAGGCCGGAGGTAGACGAAGCCCCCGGTCCCACGTGTCAGCGGCCAATATTTTAAACCCCGGGATTTGCTGTGGCACCGGATCGGGTGCGGCTGCAGGCGAAGGATTCTTTAGCCCCGTGTGTCGGCCGCTGAGAAGTTGTGATAGGAGGATGAGTCCCGATCTTCCGAGAGGTAGGGTAAACATGATTGGGTGGAGATCTCGACGTTGATGATCCAAGGCTCCGAACGAACGAAACCCCGCAATCACTACACCACTGCTCCGCTGGTTATCACCCATGTCATACGAATGACCTTGCCACGAAGGCTTATCCCTGCAAGCGCAATCAAGAACACAAGCAAGAACAGAGAAGTTGCAATCAAAACTGAATTGATCATGAATTTGGGGTCTCACAACCGATGATCGGCGAACTGTTCAATGACAGATTGTAACTAAGCAAAATCCAGCTGTTTGTGATGGCGGCTAGGGGGTATAAAGGAGGTGGAGGACGAACAGGGGGGTGCTGGGGTCGTGACCTAACCCTAAGACACGTACATAATGGACTTGGACTCGATACAAGGCCCAATGGCCCAACTAGGTGATGCAACACCCTGACAGACTCTAAACTTTATATTGTTTTGAAGTTTCCTGTCGACTCCCAATGAATTTTGATGTGGGGCCAGTTCCATAGAAAAGTTTATCCTCTCAGATTTCCGTGCATATGTAGAACGTCAAAAACGGAGTCCGTATGCCTCCTGTGCATCCATTTTAAGTTGGACTGCTCCTGGGCCCGAGTTGGACTCGAGTTTGAGTTGGGCTCGGTCTCTAACTTCTTGTTGGTGTATTTTCTGGCCCTCCATGCCTCCAAACCCCTCTCCATGTATCTCCATGTCCTCTCCATGGTTCCTAATCATAATTAATCCATTAGGTAGCAACATACTCTCGAAATTCACATATAAAGAATTGTTCAGGAACGAGCTCACCTCTAAATTCAATTTTCGTGCTCGAGCTCTAGTAATTGGACCTTGCATGTCTACCATGTGAGTGTTGTGTATATCTGCAGGAGTGATGTCCACATCATCCTCCCCCTCTTGCATTGGAGTCGTCCTCGACTCAAGCTCATCTTCTTCTCCCAAGTATGGCTTCAAATCTGAAATGTTAAATGTGGGACTAACCCCAAACTCGGGAGGCAACTCAAGTTTCTATGCATTGTCATTTATCTTCTTAAGAACCTTAAAAGGTCCAGCAGCACGTGGCATGAGTTTGGACTTTCTCAAATCCAGGAACCTATCTTTTCTCAAATGAACCCACATCAAATCACCGGGTTCCAATTTTACCTCCTTCCTACCTTTACTAGCAGCAATGCGATACTTTTCATTCATTTTTTCAATTTGTAACTTAGTAGTTTCGTGCAACTTAAGAATAAATTCAGAACGTTATGTAGCATCTAAGTTCACAATTTCAGTATGTGGTAAAGGTAGCAAATCAATTGGAGCACGAGGATTGAAACCATACACTACCATAAACGGACTTAACTAGGTTGTGGAGTGAATAGACCTGTTATAAGCAAACTCAATATGTGGCAAACACTCCTCTCACAACCTCAAATTGTCTTTCAAAACAGCCCGCAACATAGTAGATAAGGTACGATTAACTACCTCCGTTTGCCCATCAGTTTGTGGATGACAAGTAGTAAAAAACAGCAACTTTGTTCCCAATTTATACCATAAAGTTCTCCAAAAGTGACTCAAAAACTTAGCATCCCAATCAGAAACAATAGTATTGGGAACACCATGCAAACGCACAACCTCATTAAAGAACAAATCAGCAACATGTGAAGCATTATCGGTCTTGTGGCAGGGTATAAAATGAGCCATTTTAGAGAAACGATCAACAACCACAAAGACACTGTCCCTCCCCCTCTTTGTTCTAGGCAATCCTAAAACAAAGTCAATAGAAATATCCTCCCAAGGTGCACTAGGAACCGGAAGAGGCATATAAAGACCATGTGGGTTAAGTCGAGACTTAGCTTTGTTGCATGTCATGCAACGTGAAACATAGCGCTCCACATCATGCCTCATTCGTGGCCAAAAGAAGTGAGCGGCCAGCACATCCTGTCTTTTTAACACCAAAATGTCCCATCAAACAACCTCCATGCGCTTCCTGCAACAACAAAAGACGAACGGAGCTAGCTGGAACACACAGCTTGTTAGCACGGTAGAGAAGGCCTTCACGCAGCAGGAATTTTTGCCACGTTCTTCCCTCTCTACAATTTTCAAAGGCATCTTTAAAGTCCAAATCAGTAGCATATAACCTCTTTATGGTTTCCAAACCAAAGATTTTATGAGAAAGTTGGGATAGTATGGTATAACGTCTAGACAAAGCATCGGCAATCACATTGTCTTTCCCTTTCTTATGTTTAATGATGTAAGGAAATGATTCTATGAACTCAGTCCATTTAGCATGACGTTTGTTCAGATTAGCTTGTCCTTTAAGATACTTCAAAGACTCATGATCTGAATGTATGACAAATTCTTTAGACCATAGGTAATGTTGCCAACTTTGCAAGACACGCACTAAAGCATAAAGTTCTTTGTCATATGTAGAATAATTCAGCGAAGGCCCATGCAATTTTTCACTAAAGAAGGCAACAGGTTTACCTCCTTAAATTAGCACTCCTCCAATGCCAATGCCGCTCGCGTCACATTCAAGCTCGAAGGTCTTCTCAAAATCAGGAAGTTGCAGCAATGGTGCTTGTGTGAGATTCGACTTGAGAACATCAAAAGCTTGTTGTTGTGCTGGTCCTCATCGAAACGGCACTCCATGCTTTGTCAACTCATTGAGAGGTGCCGCAATGGTGCTGAAATCCCGCACGAAACGCCGGTAGAAACCTGCGAGACCAAGAAAACTCTGAACCTGCGTGTCCGTAGTCGGAAGTGGCCAGCTCGTGATGGCAACAATCTTTGCCTCGTCCACCTCAATGCCCTGTGAAGTAACAACATACCCAAGAAAAGACACACGATCGGTGCAAAAGGTGCACTTCTCAAGGTTACCATATAAACGTGCATCGCGCAAGACATTAAAAACAGCACGCAAATGTTCAAGATGCTCATCATATGACTTGCTGTAAATAAGGATATCATCGAAGTAAACCACCACAAATTTACCAATGAAAGCACGTAAAACCTCATTCATCAACCTCATGAAAGTGCTGGGTGCATTAGTTAAACCAAATGGCATGACTAACCATTCATAAAGTCCGAATTTAGATTTAAAAGCAGTTTTCCATTCATCACCTAAAGCCATACGAATCTGATGATACCCACTACGCAAATCAATCTTGGAGAAAATAACATAACCACTCAACTCATCAAGCATGTCATCCAATCTCGGAATAGGATAGCGATAATGAATGGTAATGTTATTGATGGCTCTATAATCAACACACATGCGCCAAGTGCCATCTTTTTTTGGAACCAAAAGAACAGGAATAGAACAAGGACTAAGACTCTCACGAATGTACCCGCGGTCCAGAAGATCTTGGACTTGTCGCTGAATTTCCTTAGTCTCGTCGGGGTTTGTCCTGTAGGCAGCACGGTTTGGCAAGCTCGCCCCTGGAACCAAATCAATCTTGTGCTCAATGCCTCGCACAGGTGGTAATCCAGGGGGTATCTCTGATGGAAAAACATCCATATATTCCTGCAAAAGGTTAGCAACAGCAGGTGGCAAGACAATGGATGTATCCTCAATGGAATATAAAGCATGTTTGCACACTAAAGCATAGCAAGTTCCATTAGAGGCATATAAATCATCAAGATCAGATTTAGTTGCAAGCAAAATAGGATTTTTCAACTTAATAGGTTGCTGAATTTCAGAATTGAAAACACCCTTTTTCTTAACATTATTCTTTTTCTCCTGCTCAAATTGTACAATTTCAGTGGGACTCATAGGAAGCAACACAATTTTCTTGCCCTTATGCATGAGAGTATACTTATTAGATCGACCATGGTGAATAGCATCAGTATCAAACTCCCAAGGACGTCCCAACAAAAGAGAACAAGCATCCATAGGTACCACATCAAAATCAGCAAAATCATGATAAGAACCAATGGAAAAATGTATCCTTGCTGTTTGTGTTACTTTAACCTTACCGTTGTTGTTAAACCATTGAATGTGATAACGGTGGGGATGATCCCGTGTGGTCAAGCCAAGCTTCTTGACCACCTCAACATTCACCAAATTGTTGCAGCTACCACCATCAATGATGGTATGTACATGGCAGTCCTTGACGACGAGAAACATGTTGAAAAGGTTGTCACGTTGGCGGTTGTCGTCCTCTCGAACCGTGGCACTCAAAGCTCGCTGCACAATCAAAGTCCTATAGTTGTTTGTCGCAGATGTACCAAGAACCTCCTCAGCAGCATCATTCGAACCTGAAATGTTAGTTGCAATAATATTTTCATCTTCAATATCAGAAGCACTAACATACCCACCATCAGCAGTGGCAATGATCGCCCGTTTGCTGGGGCAATCTCGTTGCATATGGCCAAGTCCCTGGCAGCGGTGGCACTTGATGTTGGAGCTGCGACTTGTCGAAGTGTTGGGTGCAACCGCCTTTGCTGCAACACCTGGAGGCATCTGGGACTTGCTGTTATCTTGTCCCCGTGATGTAGAAGGTGTGATGCTGCTGCGTACAACACCCGTGGAGGGTGGTGTAGAAGCACGTACGCTCGAGGAGGGCGCTGCTTTGGATGGCACCGAAAATTGTCGTGACGTGAAGGTGTTGTTCCGCCGCTGCTGTTGGCGACCCTGCACTTCTTTTTCTGCTAACATAGCAAGTTGAAATAAACGTTGAATAGAATGATATTCCTTGTAGTCAACTATGTCCTGGATCTCACGCTGCAAGCCCCCATAAAACCTAACAATTTGGTCTTCCTGATCCTCAACTACCCCACAACGAAGCATACCTTTCTGCAACTCTTGGTAGTACTCTTGGACAGTCATGTCACCCTGATCAAAGCATTGCAATTTCTTAAGAAGATCACGTCTATATGAAGGAGGAACAAACCTAGCGCGCATCTCTTCTTTTAACGCAGCCCATGTCTGTGGTGCATTACGTGTATTGACAAGTTCATTCCACCAAATTGTAGCAAAATCTTTAAACTCACTAGTGGCTTGTCTAACTCTATGTCGCTTAGGAACAAGATGAGAGCTAAATTTTTGTTCTACCGTCATCTCCCAATCCAAGTAAGTCTCAGCATCATAAGATCCATAAAATGTTGGAATAGAAAACTTAATCTTAGCATAAGGATCATTATCTTGTTCAGGAGCATGAGGACGAGGTCTACCTCCCATACCTTGACGATTTCGTCGAGGGCGACGGCGCTGCTGTGCATCAACCTCATCGTTATTGAAGTCATCCTCTGTGTCATAGTGAGCATGTGCATCACCATAAAGGATGATAGAGGGTGTAGCTTGTTGGGGAAGACGAGTCTCCATCTCGTCCAACCGTGTGGTCAGACCAGCAACACTTGTATGGAGCCTCTGAAAGGTGGCTGTTGTAGTGGTCTGGTAATTGTTGAAAGCTTCGGTCATTGCCCGCATCATGTCCTTTAGTTCCATATGGGACACGCACTCATCATCATCCAGAGGTGTAGAACCAGAGGTCTTATCCATAGGCTTCTTTCCTGTCATTGTTAGTACAAAACAGAAACGAAGACAAAAAGAACGTGAAGAACCCTATTACTACGCTCTCCGAAGTGGGTGGAAAATCGATCAGTAAGATGCGTCTTACCCCGCTCTTATAAGTTTCTTACCAGCACTGCAGGTGGCCAACGGTGACCGGTGTGAAGCAAGCAGAGAGTGGGTGTGATTGCAAAGGTTACCTGTTCTGCTCGAGAGAAGGTGGAGCTTGGAAGGCTCAAATGCAGTATATGTATATGGCACACAAGTTAGTAACAGATAGCAATGCTGAATAAGTGTCCAAAGAATTTCACCTAGTTGCTGGCCTAAGAATGTAGGCAAGGATGAATGATGATGAACAACAAGGATAATATCAGCAAGTATCCAGCACTCACACAGAAATAGCACAACTAGAAAACCCCTTAGCCTCTTGTTTTTGTCCTGAAGCACTAGTAGAAATCAAAATTTTTTTTCTTTATTTTTTTTGATATTTTTTCTCAACCAGGGGCACAAGAATAGAAACAGCACCAAGTATTAGCTCCAACCGATGAAAGATGAGATCGGCACAAATTCAGGAGCAATTGGAAAAACTGGTGCTGGAACTTCGGAGTTCGAAAAGAGGGCCTTCTTAATTTTTTTGTAATTTTTTTGAAAACACTGTATGTGGACTTTTTCGAGACCTTTCCGGGAAAAAAATGCGCCTCAATCAGAGTTACGAGCAAAAAGTTATGCCCGTTTTAAGGAGGATACCCCAAATCAGTTTTTGGTGGTGGTGGAAACTGCAACAGAAACGAATCGGTGGATGGAATTTTTTTGTAGATGGCAGCGGATGGAAGAAACAAAACTGAACCAAAACAAATCTAAACCAGCAACCAGACTCAACCTAGGACACGAACTCAGAACTACGGACTCCGAAACTAAATTGTGCAAAAGGTTGAGTGGGGGTTGTAGGTTAGGGAAACTAAATTTTTTTGTGGCTTTTTGTGGACGATAGGACTGAAACAAAATAAATCTAAAGAGCACACAAGTATACCTCACGGTGAACCTGGAAATCTGATACCAATTGATAGGAGGATGAGTCCCGATCTTCCGAGAGGTAGGGTAAACTTGATTCGGTGGAGATCTCGACGTTGATGATCCAAGGCTCCGAACGAACGAAACCCCGCAATCACTACACCACTGCTCCGTTGGTTATCACCCATGTCACACGAATGACCTCGCCACGAAGGCTTATCCCTGCAAGCGCAATCAAGAACACAAGCAAGAACAGAGAAGTTGCAATCAAAACTGAATTGATCATGAATTTGGGGTCTCACAACCGATGATCGGCGAACTGTTCAATGACAGATTGTAACTAAGCAAAACCCAGCTGTTTGTGATGGCGGCTAGGGGGTATAAAGGAGGTGGAGGACGACCAGGGGGGTGCTGGGGTCGTGACCTAACCCTAAGACACGTACATAATGGACTTGGACTCAATACAAGGCCCAATGGCCCAACTAGGTGATGCAACACCCTGACAGACTCTAAACTTTATATTGTTTCGAAGTTTCCCATTGACTCCGAGTGAATTTTGATGTGGGGCCAGTTCCATTGGAAAGTTTATCCTCTCAGCTTTCCGTGCATATGTAGAACGTCAAAAACAGAGTCCTTATGCCTCCTGTGCATCCATTTTAAGGTGGACTGCACCAGGGCCCGAGTTGGACTCGAGTTTGAGTTGGACTCGGTCTCTAACTTCTTGTTGGTGTATTTTCTGGCCCTCCATGCCTCCAAACACCTCTCCATGTATCTCCATGTCCTCTCCATGGTTCCTAATCATAATTAATCCATTAGGTAGCAACACACTCTCGAAATTCACATATAAAGAATTGTTCAAGAACGAGCTCACCTCTAAATTCAATTTTCGTGCTCGAGCTCTAGTAATTGGACCTTGCATGTCTACCATGTGAGTGTTGTGTATATCTGCAGGAGTGATGTCCACATCAAGTTGACACGTAGCCCCGGTCCCACGCGCAGCAATTTAAACATTTCCCCGATTTTCGGATTTAGTTCAAACTTCAAACCCACATAACTTTGGCTAGGAAACTCCAAATCGAGTGAACCAAATTTTGTTGGATTCAGCTCTCTTAGTACTTTCCAGAAAATCAAGTTTCAATCTATGAAAATCTTTATTTCTCTAGAATTAATTATGCAAATTTTAAAATGTTTAGAATTTTAACTGGAGAACCCTTTAAAGGAAAATCCTGAAATTTTGCTGGGATGTTCACCAGAATATCCCTTAGCTACCATAAAAATTTCAGATCCATTTGAGCCTATTTGATCCACCTAGTGGTGTGATTAACAAAACTGTTCCGGAGAAAATAGAAAATGTCCAGAAACTTTTTCAGAATTTCTCTGAAATTGTTTAGCTCATATGTTTAGCTAGGAACCTTCAAATTAAGTGATACCAACTCTTTTAGAACCCTCTGAAAATCTAGTTTTCAGAAAGGCATTGCTTGCTCCATGAAAATCCCTAGACAACCCTAGGAGTTCCAATTAAGGTCAAGTACATAATTATTTGTGGAGAGCTCAAATGAGCTTTGCTGCAAATGAAACTTGGCCAAGTCTTTGTTTAGGTTGTAACCAAACCACAATAAAAAATTCAAATGCATTTAAATTGATACATATACATGTTACCTCATGTAGTCCCTAAGGTTGAGGAGGAACCCGAAGTCTTAGACTTCGTCACTCTGGAAGAGCAGCTAGCCTACGACCAAGAGCAGCAAGGCAAGCTCCAGTTTGCATTAACCTTTTTACAATGTTTTACTATTTTGAGAACTTACTTTGAGCACTCAATAAGTTCTTTCATTAGAGTCTTGTTTGAAACCAAATGCATAGCCAAGAAAACCATGGGTTGGGATTAGGTTTGAAAACCTCGTTAGCTACTGCAATGCTAAGACAGTGTAGGATTCGGTACAAGTCGAGTAGTTGGAACTACCCGCGAGAATAGGCTAGAGGCACATCACTCGGGTAAAGATAGCAAATGAAACACATGGCAAGAAAAATGAGACCGAGCGGAGAGTAAGGGCAGCAGGACTTTGGGCCTGGGTCCTATAGCTCCGCTTGTGTCGATTGAGGACCGAGCCGTGTGCGGGCCTATTGAACAAGCTAGAACAGTACCGAAGACCTACCGGCTATATGGGAACCGGGAAACCGATGTAACTTGGGTAGCTAGGTGTTGAGGCATAGCTCATTGTTCAGAGGTTAGGTCGAGAGCTCGGGGTGTAAATCGTCTGGCGGCATTGTGGATGCGCGCGTGGAGACCTCTTGCTCGGGACGATTGGACCGGTTCGACATTTGGCAGATGGGTGAAAGGTGATTGTGTGTGACGTCCGTGATGGTTGCTGTAGGCAACATCGAGTACGGGCGTACGTGACGGGTTATTCAGGTAACCCTGCAGGTGTAAATCGATTATAATAGCCGTCCCTCGCGGTCAGTGAGTACCACTTGTTCACTGTACCGTGACATATAAAGAACTGGCTAGATTCATGTTAAAAGTTTGCTGATTTGAAAGTTATACTTTGCTTGGTAATGTCTTGTTGTAGCTTAGAGCTAATTAAAGTTCTTTTCAACTTTGGGCAAAGTACATGAGAGAAATACGTTTCTTGTTTGATTGTGGCTCTCTCATGTGCCTTAGCGTAAGGTTCTCCACAACCTGCTGCTAAAACTTGAAAGTAAGGTTCAAATAATTAGGTGAATTCTTTGCGAATTATTTACCTCATGTACCCTATACCCACCATGTAGAAGTTTCATGTATAGGAGAGACGGGTCAGTCTTGCTGAGCCATCGTGCTCACTGCTTGTATTTGAAGCTTTTGCAGGGGTCTATGAGGAAGGGACTCCCGAGGAGGAGACAGAACCCCAGGAGGGGAACCCCATCGAGTGGGAGTCGTGCACGCCGCCGTGTTAGTCTGTGTGCGTGCTATCGGGGACACGTTCACGGGCTGAACATAAACTCAATGCGTAGTCTACACCCGTGAGTGTAGACAGAACATATTTTGTTGTACAAATGTTCATAAACCTGTTTATGTAATAAAACTTTGATTCCGCTTTGTATATTTGATGTGCGTTATCCGGTGCTGTGCAACGCAGCACCCTCAGCATGATCCTGGCTCGACGAGGCCGTTTTGGGGCCGCGTCAACGTGGTATCAGAGCTCGCTTGAGGTTTAACGCACTACAAAGGTCATCTTTTTCAAAAACTCGGTGAGGAACGAGTTAGTAGCCCATATAAGGATGTTATTAGTGTATAGAAAGTGGCGTACTAACCTATTTGCTTATGTCGGAAAATTGTGCATCTCGGGACGCTTTATGTCTTGGGGGGTGCACGTAAGCGCTGTCCACCAGTGCGCACAACCTGAAGGGTGGAGCCCCACGGGTGGCAGGTAACCCGACCCGCTTTAATATCCTCTACGACTCTTCATGCGTTTGGGGTATTCGAGCAACGTCTGTCCCTGGCATGCTTTGGGCAATTTGGGAGACTCCGTCACGTGGTCTGTAACGTGAACACGTAGCTCAAGACGTGATTGGCTTGAGAACATCCGGGCGAGTGATGACTGTCGGGCGTATCAACTGTATGGATACCAGGCTCGGTGTGCAGCCGAGTCTGATGATTGTTTGAGTTATCTGCAGGTAGTCTAAACACGAAACGGTAGACGTGTAGCATCCGTGTGCGAGTGACGTTTAGTGCCAATGAACTAACGAACCCGGCTAAGTCCGGTATAGGTTTTTCTTTGTGAGGACGTAGTACCGACATGATCTGGTGACGCATCGATGTCACACCCCACTAAATGAGCAAGTGCATTATAAAACTATAAAGTTTTAATCCAGAGCACTAAAACTTGATGTAACTCTTTTCCTTAATCAGGATATTCAAAGTTAACAAGTTTTCAACTTATAGGATACTAAGGACAGAGTCCCCTATTTTCAGCTGAATTAAGGCTGAAGTTAATCAGAGGTTAGAGTTTGAGTTATTTCAAGGTTGAGGTCATATTATACATTTCAGGATATCTTTGGAAGAGCTTTACAACTTTTCTGTTGATGTCCAAAGATGTTTCATCCCTTAACCAATCGAGAAATGCAGTAGAATTGAAACTGTCCAGAAAACAGGGCAGAGCAAAACTCTCTGCAACTCTCTGTAAGTTGAGCATAACTTCCTGCATAAAAATCCAAAAATAGAAAATGAGGTAGTTATGAAAATTTTATGAGATGGGTTACAACTTTGTAACATAAAGTTTTGTCAAATTTTGTGTAGAATTAACTGGAATTCTTGGATCAAATCAGTACCTAAAGCAGGGAGGTCCTGTCCAATTTTGTCCAGAAATTCTGTCAACTTTGACATCTCATAACTTTTGATCCAGGACAGATCTTAGGCCAAGCAAATACTTTATGGAAATCTTTTGAAGTTAAATTTAACTTTGATGTTGAGCTCCATAACTTTCTGGTCCCATGCACAGCAATTTAAACATTTCCCCGATTTTCAGATTTAATTCAAACTTCAAACCCGCATAACTTTGCCTAGGAAACTCCAAATCGAGTGAACTGAATTTTGTTGGATTCAGTTCTCTGAGTACTTTCCAGAAAATCAAGTTTCACTCTATGAAAATCTTTATTTATACATAATTAATTCTGCAAAGTTTAAATTGTTTAGAATTTTAACTGGAGAACCCTTTGGAGGAAAGTCCTGACATTTTGCTGGGATGTCCACCAAAATATCCCTACCATAAAAATTTCAGATCCATTTGAGCTCATTTGATCCACCTAATGGTGTGATTAACAAAACTGTTCCTTAGAAAATAGAAAATGTCCAGAAACATTTTCAGAATTTCTCTGAAATTGTTTAGCTCATATCTTTAGCTAGGAACCTTCAAATTAAGTGAGACCAACTCTGTTAGAACCCTCTGAAAATCTAGTTTTCAGAAATGCATGGCTTGCTCCATGAAAATCCCTAGAACACCCTAGGAGTTGCAATTATGGTCAAGTAAATAATTATTTGTGGAGAGCTCAAATGAGCTTTGCTGCAAATGAAACTTGGCCAAGTCTTTGTTTAGGTTGTAACCAAACCTCTGTAAAAATTTTAGAATCATTGGGTCTGTGTAGTAAGAATTATAGTCTTAGATTCAAATGCATTTAAATTGATACATATACATGTTACCTCATGTAGTCGCTAAGGTTGAGGAGGAACCCGAAGTCTTAGACTTCGTCACTCCGGAAGAGCAGCTAGCCTATGACCAAGAGCAGCAAGGCAAGCTCCGGTTTGCATTAACCTTTTTACAAAGTTTTACTGTTTTGAGAACTTATTTTGAGCACTCAATAAATTCTTGCATTAGAGTCTTGTTTGAAACCCAAATGCATAGCCAAGAAAACCCTGGGTTGGGATTAGGTTTGAAAACCTCGTTAGCTACTGCAATGCTAAGACAGTGTAGGATTCTGTACAAGTCGAGTAGTTGGAACTACTAGCGAGAATAGGCTAGAGGCACATCGCTCGGGTAAAGATAGCAAATGAAACACATGGCAAGAAAAATGAGACCGAGCGGAAAGTAAGGGCAGCAGGACTTTGGGGCCTGGGTGCTATAGCTCCGCTTGTGTGGATTGAGTACCGAGCCGTGTGCGGGCCTTTTGAACAAGCTAGAACAGTACCAAAGACCTACCGGCTATATGGGAACCGGGAAACCGATGTAACTCGGGTAACTGGGTGTTGAGGCATAGCTGGTCGTTCAGAGGGTAGGTTGAGAGTTCGAGGTGTAAATCGGCTGGCGGCACAGTGGATGTGCGCACAGAGACCTCTTGCTCGGGACGATTGGACCGGTTCAACATTTGGCTGACGGGTAAAAGGTGGTTGCGTACAACGTCCGTGATGGTTTCTGTAGGCAAAATCGAGTACAGGCATACGTGACGGGTTATTCGGGTAACCCTGCAGGTGTAAATCGATTATAATCGCCGTCCCTCACGGTCAGTGAGTACCACTTGTTCACTGTACCGTGACGTAGAAAGAACAGGCTAGATTCATGTTAAAAGTTTGCTGATTTGAAAGTTATACTTTGCTTGTTAATGTCTTGTTATAGCTTAGAGCTAATTAAAGTTCCTTTCAACTTTGGGCAAAGTACATGAGAGAAATGTGTTTCTTGTTTGATTGTGGCTCTCTCATGTGCCTTAGTGTAAGGTTCTCCACAACCTGCTGCTAAAACTTGAAAGTAAGGTTCAAATAATTAGGCGAATCCTTTGCAAATTATGTACCTCATGTACCCTATACCCACCATGTAGAAGTTTCATGTATAGGAGAGATGGGTCAGTCTTGCTGAGCCATCATGCTCACTGCTTGTGTTTGAAGCTTTTGCAGGGGTCTATGAGGAAGGGAATCCAGAGGAGGAGACGGAACCCCAGGAGGGGAACCCCGTCTAGTGGGAGTCGTGCATGCCGCCGTGTTAGTGTGTGTGCGTGCTAGCAGGGACACGTTAACGGGCTGAACGTGAACTCGATGCGTAGTCTACGCCCGTGAGTGTAGACTGAACATATTTTGTTGTACAAATGTTCATAAACCTGTTTATGTAATAAAACTTTGCTTCCGCTTTGTATCTTTGATGTGCCTTATCTGGTGCTGTGCAACGCAGCACCCCTCAGCGTGATCCTGGCTCAATGAGGCCGTTTTGGGGCCGCGTCAGCATCCTCTTGCATAATCGCTGCATTGACAAGGTCGTTGAATCTGCCGCGATTGAATTGCACGAGATGAGTCTTCATCTCGGGGTTTAAACCCCGATAGAATTGCTCGTGCTTCTTCTCCTCGGTGGAGATATAATTCGACGCATACTGCTCCCGCCTTGCTTCAGCTCCAAGAACTTTGGAACTTCCTCTTCATCATCCCGGGAGGGATATGATAGGCGCAGAACGCATCCCGGAATTCTGCCCATTCGACAGCGTGGCCAGCAGGTAGTTGTGACGGACCGGAGCCCGTACGCTCAGGATCTCAGAGGGTGGTGCCGCACGATGCGACACCCAACAGAACACACCTTAAGGCATACATTGTATTACATCTGAAACAAACTGAATATGTACCAAATAGTACAAACCTTCAGTTTACATTTATATACAGAGTCTACAACAGAGGAAGCTAAATTTATACAACTCACGCCCACCTAACTAGCAAAAGTCCGTTGTCCAGCCCTATGGACAACCCACACTAGCTTCACTCCTAAGCTCAGCGCGGCGTGTACGGCTCCCACTCAATCATGGTCCCCGACGGAGGGTAACCCTCGCCGGTTGACTCATACCCCGAGTCCGTGGGGTAGTCCTCACCAGCAAAACACTAATAGCAGCAACCGTGAGCACGATGGCTCAAGAAGTCTTAACTGACGCCCCTACACATGAAACTCTACATGCAGGACATAACCAACATAGGATGGCACATTGCAGCAAAGGACACGCCTACAAGTTCATCCTGAATTCATCTTTTAGCCACAATTTAACGGTTCATGGAATCTGAAAATTAGTGAGCAATATTTGATGGCACCCATGTAGCAATACATGTTATTCATAACAGCGATATTGAATCACATCATTTCATATGTTAACCTACGTCACGACTCAGTGACCAAGTGGTACTCATCACCACGAGGGATGGCAAATCGACTCGATATACACCTGCAGGGATACCCGAAGAGCACGTCATGTATGCCCACCCGTGGAGCGGCACAGCACGCTCACTCGATGTCGTACGGGACAACCTTTCACCAAAACACGTGGCTGGCAAAACTTATAGATGACAACTGATTTTAGCCGTCGTCAATAAGTTTATTGACAACGGTAACCGGCGTCAATAAACTTATTGAAGACTAATTATTGACGACGGCCAGAAACCATCATCTATAACTCTTTACCGTCGTCAATATGTTATTGACGACAGTAGTAAACTTATAGACGACGGTTTTTGGCCGTCGTCTATTTTCGCGATTCCTGTAGTGCTTAACTGACTCACCTAAACATGAAACTCTACATGAAGGAATAAACCGACAAATAGGACAGTTAATTTGCAGCAAGGATACGCCTAACAGTTCACCCTTAATTACAGTTCTAGCAGCAGATTAAGAGTTCAAGAAGCTGAAATTTAGTGAGCAATATTTGGTGGCAATCAGGTTGCACTACAATTAAGTCATCGCTCCGTATACATCATGATATCAGTTTCAATAATTTACTATGTCATGATGCAGTGAAGAAGCGGTATCCATTATCGTGAAGGATGGCGAATTGACTCGATATACACCTGCAGGAATACCCGAATAGCACGTCATGTACACCCATAATCGGAGCTGCGACGGCACTCTCAACCGACGTCATACGGGAAAACATTTCACTCGACAGCCCAAACGTTGAACCGGTCTCACCAAAACGAGCAGAAGGTCTCTGTGCCCGTTAGTGGATTTACACCTTGCTGCTCTCAACCCACACCTATAAGTCGGTGTGCTATGCCTCGACGCCCAGAGGTCAAAGTTACATGGTTTACGGGGACCCATATATCCCATATGCCTTCGGTACATTCAAACTTGTTCAACAGGGTGGTACACGACATGGTCCATGATAGACAAGGCAGGGCTACACACGGAAGATCATGTCTCGCTGCCTCCTACCTCCCTGCCCGATCTCAATTTACAGATTAAAATGATTCTCACCGCTCGACCAGACCCGTGGTTCGCACATCTCCTAATCTCACGAGTAGATTCCAACTACTCGACTTGTACCGAATCCTATACAATAATTAGCATGGCATAGACTACTTGAGAACTTAACCTCTACCAGCACTCTCCCTGAGATCATTTGGATATGCAATTGGAGTATAAAATCAGACTAGACTTAATGCACAGTCCAAGACTTCACAATCTAAGTGATAGAAAATAAAAACTGAACTGATCGCTGTTAAATGCAAACCGGAGCTTGCCTTGCTGCTGCGAGGTGTCAAATTCAGTGCCTGTAGGAAGATGGGCTCTGGGGTCTCCTGGATCTCGGTTACTAAACGATATGATTAAGATGCACATAATTAGTGAATATGTCATATAGTGAAGCAGAAAAGAATTGACCGAAGATAGTGCCAAATGACCTCCAATGACTCTGAAAGTTTTACAGAAATACAGATATATTACAGACACATGGCTGGCCAAAATTCAGTGAAAGTTGATGGAAGATGTGTCCTAAAGAATTCCCTAAGTGAATTGAATATTTTGAATTACTAAGGCAATTCTGGGGGTTTGTCATGCTGCAAACTTGACTTTTTATTAAGTTTAGAACATTCTGAGTCTGGGAAAATTGGTTTCATGATTTTTGGAGCTTCCTACAGAGAGTTATGGAATTTGGAAGTTTGAAATGCTGGAAATTGCTTACTGTAACTTTTGCAATTTTCAGAGACATAAGCATTTGAAATATCATTCAACATAGCAAATAAAGTCCAATGATGCTGACATTTTGACAGTAGAACAAGGGATTTAGGAAGGACATGCTGGCAAGGATTTGGAATTTTTCGTAATAGGGATCTTCTGGAATTAATTCCTAAAGCTTTAACTTTATGGAATTAATGAGACAAATACAGGGGTTTTCATACCAATTAGATTGCACCACTGCTAAGTACTGCACCATGCATGAGCTTAGCCCAAACTCGTCTCCTTATAGTTTTCCGATGCGCTGAGCACGACGGTGCAGTAAGCTCGGACTAAAACGGCCAGAAAACATGGCGCGATGGCAGTGGTGGAAAAAGACCTCGTCGGCGAGGTTGATCTTCCTGTATGGTGGCTTATTTTCAGTGAGGATTAGTCCTACAGCTTCGCTTTGACTCAGGGAACAAGAAAAAGAAGTGAACAAGTAAATTTTTTTAGTTTTTGTAATTAGTTGTTAGTTAGGTTAGATATATTTGTAAATACTTACTCAATTTGTTTGCTTTTAGTAGATAAATAGTTTAATTGTTAATTATTTGGTTCAATTTAGTAATTAGTTCTGTTTTAGATATTTAATTCAGTTAATTGATTGATTAGTTGTTTAAGCACATTGTTTTCACTTTACTCCCCAGCCTCGCTGCCCCCAGCCCCCGCCGCCCCGTGCGCCGCTGCCCCAAGCCCCCGTTATCGCCGCTGCCCCAGCCCGCGCCGCCCCCGGCCGCCGGCCCATCCCCGTCCGCGCCCGGCTCCGAGCCGCCGCTCCGGCCCCCGCTGCCCCCAGCCTCCGGCCCCCGCCGCTCCCTGGCCCTCGGTGCCCCCCCCCCCTTGGTCCCCGGCCCCCGCGCCCCGCCCGCGCCAGTGCCCTGGTGCGCCCCTGACCCTGACCCCGCTGCTGGACTTCACGCCCTCATCGAGTTATTTTTTTAATAATTATGCTTTGTTTATTGATTACTTGCATGAAAATTGTTTGAAAATTGAGTGTTAATTATTCTCTTCATGATGTTTAGCTATATACACCATTGTGAGGGCATGTAGTACGATAATTAATAGTAGGGCATCTATCGAGCTAGGCTTCGAGGCGAAAGGTGCTGGTGAGGACGCGAAGCACTCGTTGGAACACGGCGGTGTACACGAGACATACACTGGCGAACTCCTAACCTTTCCCTTTCTTTCTCTATTTCTTTCCTCTGTCTCTAATTGGAACAAATGAAAACCGTCATAAATATGTTTTTTATGAAAAATTTCAAATGGATAAGAACTGGGTAACATAACCTATGCGTCACCCGTTTCAAATTGTCATGTGTCACTTGTGCTACGCACGTGACATGTGTAGGTTTGGAATTGTGTCTTTTTTGGACAGACTAGGAGTGACTGAGAGAGATTGCTTATGGCAAGACACGAGAGGTCCGGACACTGATGAAGTTTCGGTTGTATAACTTTGATGTTCTCTGCTGCACCATTTAGGGCGTGCAGTTGGAGAACTGAGGGGTTATGCTGCCAAAGTTTCATCAGGATCCAGACCCCGCGTCTCGTCGTAAGCAAGCTCTCTCGATCACTCTTGTGTTGGTTTAGTACACATCCTTCCTAATAGAGATGTAGATGTGTGATATCGACATTTCTGAATTTGGTTTGTAGGCTCAAATATGGGTGAAGACCGTAGTTGGATGTATACTGGTTGGAAAAAGAATGGAAGTCACTCACATGGTTCGGTGACCAAGACTACGGTTTTGTGGACCGTGCTTTTTCTTTAGCCAAGATAAATAAGGTGTGGTGTCCATGTACCAGATGCCAGAATATGAGGTGTTTGGACAAGAAAACTTTCACTAGACTTGTGTCGATATGTTTTTTTTGCCACATTATGAGGTGTGGGTCTTTCATGGCGAATCAGCACCTAAACCCATAGAAGAAGACGAAGAGGATGCTTATAGCATGGGGGTTGATAGGATGGACGAGATGCTTGAATCTATACAACCGGACTTTAACGAAGGCTCTGCTACACCGAAGGTTGAAGCGTTTGTAAAAGTCCCAAAAATGTGAATGTAAAGAAACAGATGTTTGAACATCATTGTGTTTCAGGTTCATGGAAAATGGGACTTACAAAAACTTTCTTACACGGGATGGTATGCGTGGGGTTCAACAACACGGGTTCAAGCATTCATTTGAATGTGTTGGACCAAGGT
The DNA here is from genome assembly GCA_030760725.1 of Neostapfia colusana. Classification (NCBI taxonomy): domain Eukaryota; kingdom Viridiplantae; phylum Streptophyta; class Magnoliopsida; order Poales; family Poaceae; genus Neostapfia; species Neostapfia colusana. The sequence continues at coordinate 90,710,617 of JASWHV010000007.1, read as the reverse complement.
GGAGTTAAACTCATGTGTAATCATACATGTGTATGAGAAAGAATAAAAACAAGGTCTTTAGACTCAAATGCTCACCTCAAAGTGCCGTCAAATTTTTGAATACACATGGAGCCTCATACATTTGAAATTGAGGAGAATATGGTGGCAAACTTCTGATTTGAGGGTGAGCTAAAGAGGAGTGAATTATGATCATGTTTGAATTCGTGCTGAATTCAAACATGTTAGGGCAAAGGAATAACTTGAGTTTGTGTCACATGAAATGATGAACACAAACATGGACATGTGGGGAAAGCTAAAATTTTCTTTAGCTTATACTGAACACATGTTAACCCAGGGAAAGAATGTCACTCCCAAAAATCTAACTCATGTGTACATCCTCTATGAGTAGAGGGGAGGGAAATTTAAACCCAATTTTGAATCTTTGCAAAGAATTCATGTTCAGATTGTCCAAAGGCCTATATGTTAGGTGACCATTGCATTCCTCAGGTATTAAAGAGCTTAAGTTCCAAATTTGGAGAAATTTTGAGCTCATATACCAATTGTTCAAAGCATTATTTGAGATCACATTCAAATTCAAATTTGAATTTGGAAATTGGATCAAGTGTGATCAATTTTGAAATCTGATTTCATATTCAAACTCCTCACATTATGTTTGGCCTATCCTCCAAATTTGGGGAGATTCGGACAACGTTTGCATGGGAATCTCAAAGCACAGTAATGAAAAAACCAAATGAGAGGACCCACATGTCATTGGCTGTGCAGTGAACCGACTCTGTTTCCCCGGTGCACGCGCGCGCGACAGCAGCCGACCTTGACCGATCCTCTCAGGCATCACCTCCTGGTTTCCTTGAGTTTGCTCGTCCTGATCACCTCACCCGAGTGCAACAGTGCTATTTCGCCACTCCCAGCTCGTGCTTCGGCCTCTGTTCTGCTCCCACGCGCGAAAGCGAGCAGCCAGTGCTGCCTCTGCCATTTTTGATCGCAAGCCGGCGTTGATCCTTCTTTGCTCGAGCTGACAACACAAAAAGGGAGCGCCGAAATGTGTGTACAAGGTCTTCCCCAGCTCAGCTCCGACGCTCGGGGCTGCTGTTGGCCCTAATTCAAAGATCGGCGCCATGAACCGAGGCAAACAGCGGAAACTGAAGTCGGGCCACCGTGGACAGAGCGCCACGGCCACCCTCTTCCCTAACTTGCTGTACACGAAAGGTATGTGAGACGCCCGCGGCCCGGGAATCGCAGTGGGTGGTGCCGTGCGATGCGGCACCCAACAGCATGCACGAAAAGAGACGATAAGAACATAACGACACCATTTTTTTTACTCAAGATAATTTCTTTTACAACATAATGTACACACGCAGCGGAAATTAAAATTTGCTGGACAATCTACTCACTCTCAACCCTATCTACGCCGAAGAGAAGTCGTTCAGCCCGTGAACGCTTCCTACTAGCATCACCAAAGAAAGGCAGCGGCTAGATTTCCGATGAGTTGAACAAACTGTGAGGTTCATCGTCTCACCGAACAACCCTCTTCATAGCAGGCATCCTGCTACCTGCAAAAACAACTCAGAAGCAACCGTGAGCACTAAGGCTCAACAAGACTTACCCGTCACTCCTAAACATGCAACTCTACATGCAGGGGTAGTAAAAGAGTAGGCATAGGAATTTGCAAAATGCATCTTGACTAAACTTGATCCTTATATTCAGATTCTTATAGCCTTCATTTTAGTGGTCCTCACGCCTCACAACATCGGAAGTCCACAATCAAACAAGAAACGCTTATCCCGATGTTGCTAGCCTAAGGTGGAAATGAAATTTAGTTGGCTCTATAACTACTTCAGACAAGGTTCCAATACAGTGATTAATCCACAAGCAGCAAGTTAAGAGACTTAGTTCATCTTCTTACTAAGTCACGGCGCAGTGGGCAAGTATGCTCAATCCTCTTCCACGAGCGATGGTGATTCGAATCAATAACAACCCGGAATACACGACACATACACCCGCCTCGAAAGACTCTCTCAAGAGCTCTTTCTTACGTTGTATGCAGCAACCTTTCACACGACACCCCGACATAGAAAAACGCTTCGCGCCGAGCAGGATGGTCCTCTACGCGGACACGTCGAAGTTGCCCGCTAAAGGATTTACACCTCCCGCCTTCTCAACGCCATTCCCACGCGAAGGATGAGTTTCTATATCACGGTCCATCGTGTTACATCGGTTTCATGGGTCCCATACCCCACTATATATCCGGTACAGCTCAATCTTGTCCAGCAGGGCTGCATACATACGGTCCTTAACCGATACGGACGGGGCTACAACCAACCTCCACATTTGCCTTACCATCCCGGTCCAGGCCAAATGTGGTCTCAAGCATTGTCACACCCATCGCAGGTCGAGACCAACCTTGAGCGCTCCATCCTACAGGAACATCCCCGTCCCCATCTCATATTCATGAGGGTGCTCTTATCATTTATCTCTCGCGAGTAACTCCATTACTCGAACTTTCTCGCGAGTAGCTTTTTACTACTCGACTTCTACCGAGCTAGCTACAACATTAGCCTAGCATCTACAACGAGGCAAAGCCTACACTAAACCTTCTAATGAGGGATGTAATAGGCATGTAAGTGGGTTTCAATCATCCTAGACATAATGCACTCAAGTCTAATAAACATGATGTGAAGTAAAGCAAAATTTGAAACGGTAACTATATGCAAACCGGGGCTTGCCTTGCTCAACGGTTTTTTATAAGCTAGAAGTTAGTCTTCCTCCGGAGAATCCGCCAAACTCGTCACGAGATGGATATCCTCGCTGCAGAGTCGAGTCCTCGTCGAACGGCGACGTCACGTGCTATTAAGATGATTTATGCACATGTATTCAAAATCAATTTAGAAAATGATTCAAATCTGTTGTACAGTTAACTCACACATAAGAGAGGTAAACAACAGCAAGGTTTCTGTTGTTGGATCTAAACCTTAGAGAAGATGAAAGCTAGGGTGAAAAGGAGATACTAATAATCACCATGTGATTAAGTCCATTATATGAACACTTAAACCTAAAAGATGGTAGCTCAAGTTCCAGAGGTCCAATGAAGCTGAGAATTTAACCACAGCCTCTATGGAAGATATTTAGGCAGTGTGCAAAGATTGAGCTCATGAAATGGCTCAAGGTGATCACAATAATTCCTTATGTGATTTTCACTAATCTGCCTTTACCCCCTAGGTATTAAGCTTTCCTATGCTGCAAAGTAGACTTTTTGTGAATTACAAAATGTCCTGAGTCCATAGGAATTGGTTTTACCATTTTTGGAGTTTCCTACATGGAGATATGGATTTTTCAAAGAATGGTGAAAAGCTGAAATTGTCTCTGTTTATTTTCCTATTTTTCAGAGACATAAGGAATGAACACATTATTTGACCAAGCAAATTAGGTCCAATGCCTCTGAAATTTTTACTGGAGTTCAAGGAATTTTGGAAGAATGTCCTGTACAAATTTGGGAATTTTCCAATAAACAGAACTCCTGTAAAAATTCATACAAGGTTTTATTTAAATGAATTAATGACCCAAATTCAGGGATTTTCATAAACATTGGTCTGCACCCCTGTATAGTACTCTTTGAGAGGAATCCAACAAAATTTGTTTCACAATTTTTGGACACTCCTACACAAAGTTATGGCTCTCCAAAGTTTGAACTAGAGTGGGAAAATCTGAAAAATGTTTAAATGCTGACAGTGGGTCCCACCTGTCATCACTAACCTCCAGACTCGCGCCCAACGAGGCAGTGGCGGCCCACTCCGGCGAGGTCGCCGGAAAACAAGTTCCCAGCCACCTCCAGACCCCCTGCTGGCCGCCCCCCCCATATTTCCCCACGCTGAACACGTTGGTGAGGTCGCCGGCGGCTGAAACTCGCCGGAAAATAGGGCGCACCGGCCACAGCAAACCCTAGAGCTCCGGCGAGGTCTTGCACGGTGAATTCTCCACCAAATGGTCGGTTCTTGAGCTCTACAGCACCAGGGGATCATGTAGAAGACCGGCATGAGGGCTAAACCAGCTGGATATGGCTCTAAACCTATTGGCACCGTGCACCCGATAGGGTCCAGCGGCATACTCTCTAAAAGAGCTCGGATTGCTCACTCTACACTCAATTTCTTTGTCTAAAATCGATGGAGGAGGTGTGCTAGGCAGTTAACAACCTGTGTGTGAAGTTTGAGACCCAACAAACATGAATTGAGAACGAATTTTACAATTCTTTACCTCAAGGTCCGTTTCTGCCGCCCGGGGGAAAAACTTGAAATTCTCCCTCTGTGATCAATGGCCAGGGCTGAGCTTTGGAGGTGAGAAACTAGACTTGTTGATGCACAGATGGGGTGGCTTTCTCGGGCGTGATACCTCCAGGTTTGCGCTAGCCACGGTGATCAGTTTCGGTCCTCCGACGTGCAACACGGGAGCAGCAGAAACTTTTCTGTTTCTGGGCGCTTGTGAGCTCTGGATGGTGGGGGGAAGGTGCTAGCCGGTTAAAGCACGCTGGTGCGCTGCTTATTGCTGAAGGAAGCTCGATCATCCGAGCTCAGCTGCTGTGGTTATCGGGAGAACACAGAGAGGCGGTTTCTGCTCGGCAGAGAAAGCAGCGAGCGAGAGCTCGGGCTGTGAGAAGGCAAAACGGCTTGCTGCACTCGGGGAAGGGGATGAGGACGAGCAGAAGGCACTCCAGCAGGAGGTGGCGCCGGTGAACGTGGTCCGAGCAGCTGCTGTCACGCGCTGAGGAGTCGAGCACGTCGGTTTGTGCTTTCGTGAGACTGACCGGTGGGGTCCACAGCCACAATTCTCCCTCTTTTCCCCCATTTCGATTTAAAATAGCAAACAAGCTCTGAATTTGATAAAATTTGGAGGATAGGTCAAAAGAATTATGAGGAACTCAAATCTGAAATCAGATTTTGAAATTCAGTATGTTTGGTTCAAAATTCAAATTTAAGTTTGAATTTGAACGTGCCCTCATTTAATCCTCGGAATAAATAGTATATGAAAACTAAAATTCTCCAAACTTGAAACTTAGGCTCTTGAATACATGAGAAATGCATCTATGCTATCACATATAGGCCTTTGTACAATCTGAATAAGAATCCTTTCAAAAGAATTCAAATTGCATTTAAATTTCCTCCACTCTACTCATAGAGAAGGTGCATATGAGTTAGAGTTTTAGGAGTGTAATTATTTCCCCTAGGTTAACATGTGTTGAGCATGGGCTAGAGAAAATTTTTAACTCCCTCACATGTCCATATGTGTGTTCCTCATTTCATGTGACACAATTATAGTCTTTTGTTGCCTTAACTTTGTTTTATGAGCTGACATCAAACTTTACAAAAGTTAGGGCTGTTACATCCCTCCCCCCTTAAAAGAATCTCGTCCCGAGATTACAAAAAGAAAGAAGAAGGGAGAGTGACTACTGGACATATGGTACAAACAAGTCGGGAAAATTTAAACGGAGAAATTCCTCGCTTTCCCACGTGGCTTCATCAGCGGTGTGGTTGCTCCACACGACTTTGTAAAATCGCAATGTCCGATTTCTTGTGGCGCGAGTCTTCTCGTCGATAATCTGTATCGGATACTCAGAATAAGTGAGATCCGGTTGAAGATCCTCAATGTTCTCCATATGAACTGCGGTTGGGTACTTAAGACATTCCCGCAGCTGAGAGACATGGAAAACATTGTGAATACCCGAAAGTGACGTCGGTAACTCCAGACGATAGGCCACGGGTCCGCATATCTCAGTGACAGCAAACGGCCCGATGAATCGTGGAGCAAGCTTTCCCTTCACTCCGAAACGATGAACCCCTTTCATCGGAGAGACACGAAGGTAAACGTGGTCCCCGATGTCGAAGTGAAGAGGTCGACGTCGTTTGTCTGCATAACTCTTCTGCCGAGATTGAGCAGCCTTTAAATTGGCTTGAATCACTCGCACTCGTTCCTCGGCTTCATTCACCAGATCAATCCCGTAGACCACTCTCTCGCCGGACTCACACCAATTCAGTGGTATGAGGCACTTCCGGCCATAAAGAGCTTCGTACGGGGCCATCTTGATGCTGGATTGATAACCGTTATTATATGAGAATTCTGCTAACGGTAGATGGTCATCCCAATTCTTCCCATGATTGATGACACATGCCCGTAGCATATCCTCCAGAATCTGATTGACTCTCTCCGTTTGACCATCAGTTTGCGGATGATACGCTGAACTCCGAATTAATTTGGTTCCCAAGGAAGCATGCAGTTGCTCCCAAAATCTGGATACGAACAACGCACCTCGGTCAGACACGATGGTGCGGGGAACCCCGTGTAAACACACGATTCTCGAGATGAACAGCTCCGCATACTTCTTTGCCACATATTTAGTATGGACTGGAATAAAATGAGTGGTCTTGGTCAAACGATCGACGATTACCCAAATAGAATCATGCTTGTTGCTGGTCATGGGTAAACCGACGATGAAGTCCATACTTATGTCTTCCCACTTCCATGCTGGAACCTTCAGCGGTTGAAGTGGTCCGGCTTTCCTCATATGGTCGGCTTTAACCCGCCGACACGTATCACACTCGGATACGTACTTCGCAATCTCTCTTTTCATCCGTGTACACCAGAACTTAGATTTCAAGTCCTGGTACATTTTATTGCTTCCCGGATGAATGGAGTACTTGGATAAATGTGCTTCATCCAATATCTTCCTCCGCAATTTCATGTTTCGGGGTACCACTATACGGTTGTTAAACCATAGAGTACCCTCTTCATCCTTGCGGAACATCTTCAATTCACCGCTGTCCACTCTCCTCCGGATATGAGACATACCTCTGTCTCTCTTCTGAGCCTCTACAATCTCACCTCGGAGTGTAGGAATAAGAGCGAGGTTGAACAGCGATCCGTAGGGAACTAAGCTCAGGCTTGGTTCTCCTTCTTCATGTGCAGCCATGGCTAGATGGTGAACGTGGGCTTTCCGACTAAGTGTGTCGGCAACCACATTCGTTTTGCCCGGATGGTAATGAATTTCAAGTTCATAGTCCTTGATCAATTCGAGCCATCTTCGCTACCTCATATTCAGTTCCTTCTGTGTGAAGATGTACTTCAAGCTTTTGTGGTCAGTGTAGAGATGTACTAGATTGCCTAGTAGATAATGTCTCCACATTTTCAAAGCTAAGACCACCGCAGCTAGTTCAAGGTCGTGCGTCGGGTAATTCTGCTCATGACCCCGGAGTTGTCGGGATCCATACGCGACCACACGTCCTTCTTGCATCAACACACAACCCAAACCAATGTCGGATGCATCACAATAGACATCAAAAGGCTTCATGGTGTCCGGCTGGGCCAAAACTGGAGCTGTAGTGAGATACTTCACTAAAGTTTGAAAAGCTTGTTCGCATGAATTGCTCCAATCATACTTGGTGCTTTTCTTCAACAGCTCCGTCATAGGTTTAGCGACTTTGGAGAAGTTGGGAATGAATCTCCGGTAATAACCCGCTAAACCAAGGAAACTCCTCACTTCATGAACAGATGTTGGAGATTTCCAATTCAGCACTTGCTCGATTTTACTTGGGTCCACAGCGATGCCTTCTGCTGAAATAATATGCCCAAGAAACGGCACTTTGCTGATCCAAAACTCACATTTACTGAACTTTGCATATAGCTTGTGATCCCGCAAGCGTTGGAGTACAATACGCAAATGTTCAGCATGTTCTTCTTCTGACTTTGAATAGACCAAAATATCGTCGATGAAAACCACGACGAACTTGTCTAACTCCGGCATGAACACAGAGTTCATGAGATACATAAAATGAGCCGGAGCATTGGTCAATCCAAAGGACATGACAAGATATTCATACAGACCATATCTTGTTGAGAACGCCGTCTTAGGTACATCTTCTGCCCGGATCCTTATCTGGTGATACCCGGACCGAAGATCCATCTTGGAAAATACCTTAGCACCCACTAGTTGATCGAACAAAATGTCAATGCGCGGTAGTGGATACTTATTCTTGATAGTGACAGCATTCAGTGGACGATAATCTACGCATAGTCTCAAAGTCTCGTCCTTCTTCTTCACGAAGAGTGCGGAACAACCCCAAGGTGATGAACTTGGGCGTATAAAACCTTTGTCCATGAGGTCATTAAGCTGCTCCTTCAATTCTGCTAGCTCCTTCGGTGCCATTTTATATGGTCGCCGAGAAATAGGTGTTGTTCCCGGTGCTAGTTCAATCTTGAACTCTACATCACGTTCGGGCGGCATGCCCGGCAAGTCTTCGGGAAACACATTTGGATATTCACATACCACTGGAATATCCTCAAGCTTAGGAGCTTCAATCTGATGCACTGCTGCAACTTGTTGTGATGGATCCACAAGTTTCAATGTGTTGCAACCGTGTATTGGGGAATTCAGTTGGACAGTCCGAGAGCTGATGTCAAAGATAGCTCCATAATGTGTCAACCATGACATCCCCAAGATAATATCAATCCTTTGGCCTTTGAGTATGATAAGGCTCGCAGGATAGATGTTTCCACCCAAACATAACGGTGCCCGAGAGACCATCTCATCTGTTGATATCTTGCCTCCAGGTGAGCTGATATGAAACGGATGCTTAACTGTGCTAAATGGAAGATTATTCTTCAGCACATAGTCTCTGCTAATAAAATTGTGGGTGGCTCCGGAATCAAACAACACGAAAGTGGGCTGTTCATGTAAAGTGAACATGCCCGCTAAAACTGGTTCGCCTTTAGCAATGTCCTCACTAGCAGTATAATTAACCCTGCCAGCTTTTGAAAGATTCTTCTTTGAAGGTTTATGATGCTGATCTGAGCATTGACGAGACAACACATAAGTGTGGCTCTGCTCAGCTCCATGAGGGTTTCGTGTTGTAGAAATCTTCAGCTCTCTACTAACACGAGGTGGAGATAATTCGTGCGTAGCTGGTTGTGGTAGGGTTGCACGAATAATTTCTGCCCGCTGTTGTTGAGGTGGAGGCTCATAAGTGATCAACTCCAGCCGTGGTTGTGAGAGTTGCACCACAGGCTGAATTTGTTGCCTAACTGGCGAGTGATACCGCACTCGATAGTTCAGACGAACCTCGATGTCACTGTCCGGCGGTATACTTCTTTTCAGTTCCGCTTCGCAACGAAGATGCATGTCTTCCTTAATGATAGCGGCATTTACCAACTCATTGTAAATACCGTTATTGAACAAGGTCACTTGTTCCTTAAGTTCGACATTCAAACCTCGGAAGAAATACTCGCACTTCAACGCTTCTGAGTCAACCATATGAGTTGCGTATTGCATCAAGTCTTCAAACTCCTTGAAGTACTCGTACGCACTCCTTTCTCCTTGCTTTAATTCCAGAAAGTCTTGATACTTTGTTCGAAGAATTCCCGAACAAACGTGACGTGACCGGAAAACATTCCGGAATTCATCCCACGTCACTCGATGACCTTCAGGAAGAGTGGCAATGTACTCCGCCCACCAAACTCCAGCAGCTCCGTGGAGTTGTTGAGCGGCAAATAGAGTCTTCTGATATTCATCGCACTCAAGCGTATCGAACTTGGCTTCAATACATTGGAGCCAATGAGCCGACTCCAACGGTGCTTTCGCTTCCGAGAAAACTGGTGGTTGTCTTGCTAGAAAATCCAGATAAGTGCTTGGCGGAGGATTTTTCTGTAGTGTCTCCTGTCGTATGCTTTGTCGCACCAACAGATCCAGAGACTCAGCCATCTTTGCCAAGATTTCCGCCAATCCGGTTGATGATGTCGGCACTTCTTGTCGTGGCGAATTACTTTCGCCGTGACTCGACTCACCAACCTCACTCCTGGAATGAGCATGATCCATGCTGCAAGAGTGAGCAATTTACGGTTAAAATTCAAAGTTTAAACTCAACTTGAATTGAAAACATAACCGTAAAAGCACCACATCAATATTGCTGCATTACACAAGCTAACTAGGGTTCGACAATACTGAAATCTATCAAATGTGAGCAAGTTTGTCCAAACCCTTAATTCCAACAGTAGGACAAACTGAAAAATAACTCAAGAATATGTTATGGAGCTTAGAGAAGTGTAAAACATCCCTTTCCACAACAAGTCCCAAGCTAAATGGCAATAAGCACTACTCTATTCAGAATGACCAATTGGCCTTAATCCCAGAACTTGAATATGAAGATGACAACTTCATGTCTCAAGTTGAATATTAAAGTTATAGTTAACTTCAATATCTTTCCAACGAGTATTCATTTGCCTTCATATAAGTTCTGGATCAAAAGTTGTGATATTTCAAAGTTAACAGAAATCTGGAACAATTTTGACAGCACCTCCTTTGAAAGTAGCTGTTTTGTCCGCAAGATTTCATCACATTAAACTCCAAATCTGGAGAAACTTTGAACTACAAAGTCATAGCATATATCACAAGCTTTCCCCACGGTGTCTTACTTGACCCTTAGAAATTTTTCTACAGAATGTTATGGTTGAAGTACAGAAATTTCCATAGAGCAATTTGTGCCTGCCCTGTTTTTGGACAGTTCACACTCACCTGAGAATTTCATCCATTTGGAAGGTGATTCTGATCTGGAGTTCTACTGAAGAGTTGTAGAAGACTTCAATAGCTTTCCAGAAATGTATCACTCACCTCCATTGGTTCAACCAAACAAAAGTTATGTCCTGTTCAACTTCAGAAAAAATTTTTTTGCTGAAAACAGGGGAGGTTATTCCTAAGTCTTTGTGAAGAAATCTATACTCCCAATTGACGCTTAGTTCAATATAGGAGTTCATCACCCCCTAATAGAATCCTAGACTCCAAATTTACTCTTTTTCTTTTCAAACCTTCATTTTCATGCAGTTCAAAACACATCACGGTTCTACGTTGCCTCACCAAATTAAAATCCTAACCGGCTTTATACCGGCTTATACGACTCACGTGGTGGCACTAAAACGATCACTCACAAACGTTTTCTACACGACATGTTCTAACGTGGTTAAGGTACCTGCAGAAAATCACTCAATAATGATGCACACATTGGTTTATCATTTCAGGCAGGTCCATATCATAGTAAAAACATACGCCCCGTATCATTGCCATACGGGCCGTCCTTGAGTCAAGCCATGTCTCAAGGTACATGATCGGGTTATTCACCACCCGACGGGGGCTCCACACCTTCGCAATAAAGCACACCGGTGGAACAGCGCTTTCGTAAGCCTCATAGGACATGAAGAGTCCTAGAGAACATACTTCGTGTTACAAACCACACGATGGGGTCTCCTCCTCTTGCCCCTGGGTTTGCGCACTGGAGGCTAGTGCCATTCATATGTCTCTAAGACATGAAGAGTCTTAGAAAACATATTCACTTCCCGTCCATTGCTGAACGGGACATCCCACACTACTTTCCTCGTGTGGGTGAGCTATCCGAAATTGATCCGCTTTCGGTGGCCTTCCTTACCATTCTTACCTCCACGTAGGTGCGTCGTTACTGAATTGAAATACTGAAGAGTAACACACTGTTAGCTTGCCACCTTAAGTAATTATTCTAATAATACTCCTTATGTGGGCATACTATACGTTCATCACTCGTATACTCCTAAGTTTTCAAAAATATGCTCTTTTCATGCGTGCTATTCCCAATGCGGCTCTGATACCACGTCTGTGAGACGCCCGCGGCCCGGGAATCGCAGTGGGTGGTGCCGTGCGATGCGGCACCCAACAGCATGCACGAAAAGAGATGATAAGAACATAACGACACCATTTTTTTTACTCAAGATAATTTCTTTTACAACATAATGTACACACACAGCGGAAATTAAAATTTGCTGGACAATCTACTCACTCTCAACCCTATCTACGCCGAAGAGAAGTCGTTCAGCCCGTGAACGCTTCCTACTAGCATCACCAAAGAAAGGCAGCGGCTAGATTTCCGATGAGTTGAACAAACTGTGAGGTTCATCGTCTCACCGAACAACCCTCTTCATAGCAGGCATCCTGCTACCTGCAAAAACAACTCAGAAGCAACCGTGAGCACTAAGGCTCAACAAGACTTACCCGTCACTCCTAAACATGCAACTCTACATGCAGGGGTAGTAAAAGAGTAGGCATAGGAATTTGCAAAATGCATCTTGACTAAACTTGATCCTTATATTCAGATTCTTATAGCCTTCATTTTAGTGGTCCTCACGCCTCACAACATCGGAAGTCCACAATCAAACAAGAAACGCTTATCCCGATGTTGCTAGCCTAAGGTGGAAATGAAATTTAGTTGGCTCTATAACTACTTCAGACAAGGTTCCAATACAGTGATTAATCCACAAGCAGCAAGTTAAGAGACTTAGTTCATCTTCTTACTAAGTCACGGCGCAGTGGGCAAGTATGCTCAATCCTCTTCCGCGAGCGACGGTGATTCGAATCAATAACAACCCGGAATACACGACACATACACCCGCCTCGAAAGACTCTCTCAAGAGCTCTTTCTTACGTTGTATGCAGCAACCTTTCACACGACACCCCGACATAGAAAAACGCTTCGCGCCGAGCAGGATGGTCCTCTACGCGGACACGTCGAAGTTGCCCGCTAAAGGATTTACACCTCCCGCCTTCTCAACGCCATTCCCACGCGAAGGATGAGTTTCTATATCACGGTCCATCGTGTTACATCGGTTTCATGGGTCCCATACCCCACTATATATCCGGTACAGCTCAATTTTGTCCAGCAGGGCCGCATACATACGGTCCTTAACCGATACGGACGGGGCTACAACCAACCTCCACATTTGCCTTACCATCCCGGTCCAGGCCAAATGTGGTCTCAAGCATTGTCACACCCATCGCAGGTCGAGACCAACCTTGAGCGCTCCATCCTACAGGAACATCCCCGTCCCCATCTCATATTCATGAGGGTGCTCTTATCATTTATCTCTCGCGAGTAACTCCATTACTCGAACTTTCTCGCGAGTAGCTTTTTACTACTCGACTTCTACCGAGCTAGCTACAACATTAGCCTAGCATCTACAACGAGGCAAAGCCTACACTAAGCCTTCTAATGAGGGATGTAATAGGCATGCAAGTGGGTTTCAATCATCCTAGACATAATGCACTCAAGTCTAATAAACATGATGTGAAGTAAAGCAAAATTTGAAACGGTAACTATATGCAAACCGGGGCTTGCCTTGCTCAACGGTTTTTTATAAGCTAGAAGTTAGTCTTCCTCCGGAGAATCCGCCAAACTCGTCACGAGATGGATATCCTCGCTGCAGAGTCGAGTCCTCGTCGAACGGCGACGTCACGTGCTATTAAGATGATTTATGCACATGTATTCAAAATCAATTTAGAAAATGATTCAAATCTGTTGTACAGTTAACTCACACATAAGAGAGGTAAACAACAGCAAGGTTTCTGTTGTTGGATCTAAACCTTAGAGAAGATGAAAGCTAGGGTGAAAAGGAGATACTAATAATCACCATGTGATTAAGTCCATTATATGAACACTTAAACCTAAAAGATGGTAGCTCAAGTTCCAGAGGTCCAATGAAGCTGAGAATTTAACCACAGCCTCTATGGAAGATATTTAGGCAGTGTGCAAAGATTGAGCTCATGAAATGTCTCAAGGTGATCACAATAATTCCTTATGTGATTTTCACTAATCTGCCTTTACCCCCTAGGTATTAAGCTTTCCTATGCTGCAAAGTAGACTTTTTGTGAAGTACAAAATGTCCTGAGTCCATAGGAATTGGTTTTACCATTTTTGGAGTTTCCTACATGGAGATATGGATTTTTCAAAGAATGGTGAAAAGCTGAAATTGTCTCTGTTTATTTTCCTATTTTTTAGAGACATAAGGAATGAACACATTATTTGACCAAGCAAATTAGGTCCAATGCCTCTGAAATTTTTACTGGAGTTCAAGGAATTTTGGAAGAATGTCCTGTACAAATTTGGGAATTTTCCAATAAACAGAACTCCTGTAAAAATTCATACAAGGTTTTATTTAAATGAATTAATGACCCAAATTCAGGGATTTTCATAAACATTGGTCTGCACCCCTGTATAGTACTCTTTGAGAGGAATCCAACAAAATTTGTTTCACAATTTTTAGACACTCCTACACAAAGTTATGGCTCTCCAAAGTTTGAACTAGAGTGAGAAAATCTGGAAAATGTTTAAATGCTGACAGTGGGTCCCACCTGTCATCCCTAACCTCCAGACTCGCGCCCAACAGGGCAGTGGCGGCCCACTCCGGCGAGGTCGCCGGAAAACAAGTTCCCAGCCACCTCCAGACCCCCTGCTGGCCGCCCCCCCATATTTCCCCACGCTGAACACGTTGGTGAGGTCGCCGGCGGCTGAAACTCGCCGGAAAATAGGGCGCACCGGCCACAGCAAACCCTAGAGCTCCGGCGAGGTCTTGCACGGTGAATTCTCCACCAAATGGTCGGTTCTTGGGCTCTACAGCACCAGGGGATCATGTAGAAGACCGGCATGAGGGCTAAACCAGCTGGAGATGGCTCTAAACCTATTGGCACCGTGCACCCGATAGGGTCCAGCGGCATACTCTCTAAAAGAGCTCGGATTGCTCACTCTACACTCAATTTCTTTGTCTAAAATCGATGGAGAAGGTGTGCTAGGCAGTTAACAACCTGTGTGTGAAGTTTGAGACCCAACAAACATGAATTGAGAACGAATTTTACAATTCTTTACCTCAAGGTCCGTTTCTGCCGCCCGGGGGAAAAACTTGAAATTCTCCCTCTGTGATCAATGGCCAGGGCTGAGCTTTGGAGGTGAGAAACTAGACTTGTTGGTGCACAGATGGGGTGGCTTTCTCGGGCGTGATACCTCCAGGTTTGCGCTAGCCACGGTGATCAGTTTCGGTCCTCCGACGTGCAACACGGGAGCAGCAGAAACTTTTCTGTTTCTGGGCGCTTGTGAGCTCTGGATGGTGGGGGGAAGGTGCTAGCCGGTTAAAGCACGCTGGTGCGCTGCTTATTGCTGAAGGAAGCTCGATCATCCAAGCTCAGCTGCTGTGGTTATCGGGAGAACACAGAGAGGCGGTTTCTGCTCGGCAGAGAAAGCAGCGAGCGAGAGCTCGGGCTGTGAGAAGGTAAAACGGCTTGCTGCACTCGGGGAAGGGGATGAGGACGAGCAGAAGGCACTCCAGCAGGAGGTGGCGCCGGTGAACGTGGTCCGAGCAGCTGCTGTCACGCGCTGAGGAGTCGAGCACGTCGGTTTGTGCTTTCGTGAGACTGACCGGTGGGGTCCACAGCCACAATTCTCCCTCTTTTCCCCCATTTCGATTTAAAATAGCAAACAAGCTCTGAATTTGATAAAATTTGGAGGATAGGTCAAAAGAATTATGAGGAACTCAAATCTGAAATCAGATTTTGAAATTGAGTATGTTTGGTTCAAAATTCAAATTTAAGTTTGAATTTGAACGTGCCCTCATTTAATCCTCAGAATAAATAGTATATGAAAACTAAAATTCTCCAAACTTGAAACTTAGGCTCTTGAATACATGAGAAATGCATCTATGCTCTCACATATAGGCCTTTGTACAATCTGAATAAGAATCCTTTCAAAAGAATTCAAATTGCATTTAAATTTCCTCCACTCTACTCATAGAGAAGGTGCATATGAGTTAGAGTTTTAGGAGTGTAATTATTTCCCCTAGGTTAACATGTGTTGAGCATGGGCTAGAGAAAATTTTTAACTCCCTCACATGTCCATATGTGTGTTCCTCATTTCATGTGACACAATTATAGTCTTTTGTTGCCTTAACTTTGTTTTATGAGCTGACATCAAACTTTACAAAAGTTAGGGCTGTTACAAGGTGCGTTTGCATGTCTTGATCGTGTAGCCAGAGTCCGTTTAGCATTTGCTAGAACCGGTAGCAAGAATTTCGCCGTTTCCCGAAACTGAGTGCAGGCGGGTTGGGCTCGGTCTAACCCAAAATTCACGTTGCAAGATACACTAGAGCTCGAGCAAGCTTGAACACAGCTTCCATACTTCCTAGCGCCCCTCCTTGATGAAGAACCGAGCAAAAACATCAAGAAATGAGGGAGTTCTAGCTGTTTCCTTAGCCGCCGGTGCAAAAGCACCTCGGGTCACCGTGGAGCCACTGGCGTTAGAGGCCATTACTAGCTTCTACACCGTCCACAGGTTCCCTAGAGACAAAAATACGAGTGTTTGGTGAAGTATTGGGCTCGGTTGACCTCGCCGGAACCCTAGTGGCACACTGCCGCCGTCGCGCACCCATCTCCGGGCATCGCCGGCCGCCGGAGACCGTGCCATCGAGTTCAGCATGCCAAATTAGTAGGGGGCGGCAAGTTTGAGGCCGGGGGTGGCCGAGAAGTTGATTCCGGCGGCCCTCACCGGAGCACGCCGCCGCTGACCTCTGTTGGCGCGAGGAACGAGATGAACTGACGTGTGGGGCCTGCAGCCGAGTTTAAACATTTCCAGAATTTATCTAATTCGGTTTAAACTTTGGAGAGCCATAACTTTGTGTAGGAATGTCCAAAAATTGGCAAATAAAGTTTTTTGGATTCCACTCAGAGAGTACTATCCAGGGGTGCTGCCCAATATTAATGAAAATCTCCGGATTTGGCTCATTAATTCATATAATGAAAATATTGTAGGAATTTTTCCAGGAGTTATGTGTATTATAAAATTCCAAAATTTGGGAAGGAGATCCTTACAAATATACTTGAACTCCCGTAAAAGTTTCAGAGACATTGGACCTCATTTGCTTGGCCAAATGTGGTGTTAATTCCTTATGTCCCTGAAAATTGGAAAAATAGAATAGAGTCATTTTCAGTTTCTCACAAAATCTTGTAAAGGTCATATCTTGATGTAGGAACATCCTAATTTAGTGATTCAAATTGGTTTGGATTAAGGTTGAAAAATTCTATCCATATATGCCACCCAATTTGTATGAAAATCATTATTTAGTTCTGGAAAAAAATTTAAAGCTTTTCCGAAAAAGAATTGTAGAGGGAGTTTGGTTCATCCAAAAATCCTCAAATTTTTCCAGAATATTCTTTAGGATTTTAGTGAACTCATGTAAAAATTTCAGCTCATTTGGAGTTGGCTTTCTTTGGAGAAGTCTGATTTTAAATTTCTGTGTTCAAATGAATACAGAAACAATTCCAGAGAATTTCCAAAAGTTGGAAATTCAGTTCTGGGAAGTTGTTAGCTCCAAAAATCATAAGAAAATTCATTTATGCTCCCTAAGCTATGTTGGAAATTGTGGTTCACTTTAATTTGCATGAATGTGCAAATTTATTCAGAATTAATTCCTTTTGCCTAAATGCTTAGGGAATTGTTCTGAGTGATCAACTCATTGAAAAATTTTAAATTTTGGTCCAGATTACTTTCTCGTGACAAGGAACACACAAGAAAATTTTCAGCTCCATTGGAGCTTTGGATCATCACTGTCCTGTTTAACCTCTTAGATGAGTAACACACAAGTGATGGAATGCACTTATTACTTGACCATGTTGCTTAACCCAAACCCAAACCACTATGGCGGACCGGGATCCGCACATCCAGGATCGCAGAGGGTGGTGCCGCACGATGCGACACCCGACAGCACACGTCATAAGGACACAATATATTACATGGGAAAAACAAACTGAACTGTACCAAAAAGGTACAACTTCAGTTACAAACTAGTATTTATTTTACACAGCGGAAGTCTATTCTATACAACTCACGCCCGCCTATCTAGCAAAAGTCGGTTGCCCGCCCTAGGGCAACCAACACTGGCTGCACTCCTCAGCTCAGCGCGGCGTGTACGACTCCCACTCAGCCGTGGTCCCCGACGGAGGATAACCCTCGCTGGTGGACTCGTACTCCGAGACCGTGGGTGGCTCCTCACCTGAAAAACACTTAAGCAGCAACCGTGAGCGCGAAGGCTCAGCAAGGCTTAACCGACTCACCTAAACATGAAACTCTACATGAGGTGTACAATGACATAGGATAGTCATATTGCAGCAAATGGACACGCCTACAAGTTCATCCTTAGTTCAGCTTTTAGCAACAAGTTAACAGTTCAGGAAGCTGAAATTTAGTAAGGAATATTTGGTGGCAAACATGTGGCAATACAATATTATATCATATCAGCAATATTGAATCAACATATTTCATACAGTATTCTACGTCACGACTCAGTGACCAAGTGGTACTCTTCACCGCGAGGGACGGCGAATCGACTCGATATACACCTGCAGGGAAACCCAAAGAGCACGTCACATACGCCCATCCGTGGAGCTGCACAGCACGCTCACTCGACGTCGTACGGGACAGCCTTTCACCCAACAGCCCAAACGTCGAACCGGTCGCACCGAAACGAGCAGGAGGTTCCCCACACGGAGCATCTCTCTATGCCCGTTCGCAGATTTCCACCTTGCTGCCCTCAGCCTACACCTATAAATCGGTGCGTTATGCCTCGACGCCCGGAGGTTTAGGCTACATCGGTTTTATCGGGGCAAATATATCCGATATGCCTTCGGTACGTTCAAACTTGATCAGCGTGGGCCGCACACGGATCGGTCCTCAATCGACACGGACAGGGCCGCGCACACAAGACTCTCTCTTGCTGCACCCTAACCCCTGCCAAGTCTCATTTTCATTACTAAAGTGATCTCACATCACTCCACCGAACCCGTGTGTCCCAAGCCTATCTCGCGAGTAGATTCCAACTACTTGACTTGTACCGAAGTTCTATGAAACATTAAGCATAGCTTGTCTACGCGAGGTCTTAGACACTACCCTCACTCTTATGGAGACTTTTGGTCATGCAAGTGGGGTTTTCATCCATCCTACACCTAATGCACATTCACACTTCATATGACACATGTAAACAAAGTAAAACTTGTAAGGAGTTAATGCAAACCGGGGCTTGCCTTGTTGCTGCTGGTCAGGGGTGAGTTCTTCTTCTGGAAGCAGGAAGTCGAGAACCTCCGGAGCTTCCTCGCCTTCAGCGACTACACGTTAATGAATATGCACATGAGTTTATTGTAATGATTTTGTTACTAGTTCTAATAACATGTTTTTAACAACTGGAACTCTCTTTAAGAATTTAAAAAGAAACTGGGGTTTAGTGGTTTGGCTTTGGACCTAAGCATATGGTTAAGTGCTAAGTGGTTATCCCCCTTTTCCACATTGATCACCCCAAGTGGGTTAAACAGAGCAGGGGTGATCCAGAGCTCCAATGGAGCTGAGAATTGTTATGTGAGTCCCTTGTCACAAGAAAACCCTCTGGACCAAAATTTAGCACTTTTCAGTGAGTGGTTTGCTCAGAATAATTCTCTTAGCAAATAAGCAAAGGAGAATAAATTCTGAGGTAACACCCCTGTTCATGCCCAACTTAGTGAACTACAATTTCAATTATAGCTCATAGAGTTTGCATGCATTTTCCTAGCATTTTTTGGAGATAAGATTTGTCCAGGACTGAATTTCCAAGTTTTGGAAATTCTCTGAAAATGTTTCTGTATTCAAATGAACACAGCACCTTCAAATTTGAATTGCTCTGATCAAATCAACTCCAAATGGTCTGAAACTTTTTCAGGGATTCACTAACATTCAAAAGAACATTCTGGCAAAATTTGCGGATTTTTGGATGAACCAAACGTCCTCTAAAATTCTTTTGCTGAAAAGCTTTAATGAATTTTCCAGAATTAAATAATAGGTTTAATACAAATTGGGTTACGTATTTGGATAGAGTTATGCAATATGAATCCAACCCAATTTGAATAACTAAATTTGAAGCTTCCTAGCAAAAGTTATGGGGTTCTACAGTTTGAACTAAATCTGGAAATTCAAATTAATTCGGGAAACATTCAAACTCTGATTACTGGTCCCTCCTACACGTGTTGGCTGCTGGAATCACGCCACACGGGGCCACAGGACCCTTCCCGTGTCACCACACTAGATCCCGGGCCGCAGCGGATCTGACGATTTAAAATATCGCCACTGACATGCGGGGCCCCCAGTCATCTTCCTCCTCCCGACGCCCGCGCGATCCCGCCGCCGAGCTCGCCGGAGCTCTCGCCGGAGAGGGGTTCCGGCCCTCGGAACTTGCCGATTCTCGCCACCTGTTCCTATCTCGGCCTGGGGAACACGGTGGTGCCCTCACCAGAGCGTGACAACGGCCGGAACAGTGCTCCCGCCGGTAACAGCGGCCGGAAGCTCACCGGCAACATCGAACTCGGCATCCCCTGCACCTTTTTCGATGCGGTTTGCTCGGGGAGCTCTGCTGACACCTTCTGATCACGGACATGGGCACCAATCCCCGTGAAAACAGCTGCAACTACGACCTCACCGGTGACCTAGGCCGGATATCGGCTGTTCTCAGAAAACTTCGAAGAACCGTAACCCTAGCCCATTGTTCTTGCTGGTTTTTGATCCTAGGTGGTCGTGGCAGGGTGTAGATTGTGTGTTTAGCTCGGTACGCCCGGTGATAAGCCAACACCCGTGAATTTTTGGATTTGGTGGAGGTCGGCCTTAAGAACACCGTAGCGTTCCCGGAAGAAATTCTCCCCCGACGGTGCATGAAATGCCGAACGGTAAGGACAAGCAGAACCAGCACCTTATGGCGGTCGTTTCTTGTGTTGAGCGTTGGGCACGAGGGCGCCTGGTTTGCTCGGACGCCGGTGAGCAGTGGGTGTGGCGAAACACCGAGTGTGTGGCCAGGTTTGTGGACGGGGGAACAGAGAGGATACGGGGGTTTTCACGCAGCCCAGCAGTGCAACCGCACGCTTTGTAGCCGGTGCCCTCATCCCCCGAGCAGGAGGTGGCGCGGTGGCCGCGTTGGGACGGGGTCGACCGCGTGCGCTGTCGGCCGTAGGGTGTTTGACCGCGTGCCCGAGTCGGTTTGCTCCCCGGGGTGGCTGACCAGTGGGCCCTCTTCTCCCCTCTAATTCTTTCTCCCCCTTTCTTTTGTAAATATCCCAGCTACTGAATATTGAATGGGAGACTTAGCCCCCAAGTATTGGTTTGAATTTGAGTTCTCAAATTTAAACTTTGTTGGGATAAATTTGCTTTGTTTTTAAACTGAAATTCAAATTCAGTTTGAATTATTGCAAATTTAGCTCCCGACAAGATGAACTCCAATAGGAATGAAAATTGGTGGGCTAACTCAGAAAAATGTGCTGAGTTTGAGTATGAAGCTAACTTTTGAATTTGAGTGATGAAAGTTGCTGCAATTTGAATTTACATTCAAATTGGCCTCTTTTTCAAATACCTCCAAAAGTGCCTCAAAAAGTGTTGGATTTGCATGAAACTTGGCTTGAACCCTCCCAAGACTTTTTAAGTTCTAGGGTTGAGCTCAACCTCTCATGTTCATGTGTACAAATCCCACTTTGTGAAAATGAAGGCTTTCCCCTCTAATCACACTTTTGATGGAGGTTACTTGCCCTTCACAATATTTCCTAACATATCCACAATAAAAACTGTGGTGTTGTGAGGTGAAGAAAAGTTTTTGCAAGTCCCTTTTTCTTGGGCTTTTACATCCCTCCCCCCTTAAAAGAATCCCGTCCCGAGATTATAAAAGACGAGATAGCGATGCAATAGGGACTTACCCGTGCTGAGATGCCATGAACTCCTGGTAATTTGAGCGAAGGAATTCCTCGCTCTCCCACGTCGCTTCTTCGGCAGTGTGGTTGCTCCAGAGTATTTTGTAGAACCACAACGTTCTGCTACGCGTGGTTCTGGCTTTTTCATCAAGAATTGCCACCGGATACTCATCATATGTTAAATCCGGTTTCAGCTCGCCGATGTCTTCGGTAGGGACAGCAGCTGTATGCTTTAAACATTTTCGCAGTTGCAAAACATGGAACACATCATGGACAACAGCAAGGGATGCGGTAGCTCCATTCTATACGCTGCTGGTCCACACTTCTCGGTGATAGCATAGGGTCCAATAAAACGGGGAGCGACCTTCCCCTTCACACCGAACTGGTGCACGCCTTTCATTGGAGACACGCGGAGGTACACGTGTTTGCCAACATCAAAGTGCAACGGTCTACGCCTCTTATCAGCGTAGCTCTTCTGTCGGGATTGAGCGGCCTTCAAGTTAGCTTGAATCGCCCGAACGCGCTCTTCGGCGTCGTTCACCACATCAACCCCGAATGTGAACCTTTCACCGGACTCGCACCAATTTAATGGGGTGCGGCATTTGCGACCGTAGAGAGCTTCGTAGGGTGCCATCTTGATACTAGCCTGACGGCCGTTGTTGTACGAGAATTCCGCCAAGGGTAGGTGATCATCCCAGTTTCTACCATGGTGGATGGCACATGCTCTCAACATGTCTTCTAATACTTGGTTCACCCTTTCTGTTTGCCCATCTGTTTGAGGGTGATAGGCGGAGCTCCTGATCAGCTTAGTACCCAATGCAGCGTGTAGCTGCTCCCAAAAACGAGATACAAATAATGCACCTCGATCTGAGACGATGGTCTTGGGTACACCATGCAGGCATAGAATCCTGGCAATGTATAGCTCCGCATATCTGTTGGCATGGAAATGTGTATGTACGGGGATGCAGTGAGCTGACTTGGTCAGTCGGTCAACGATCACCCAAATGGAATCATGTTTGTTGGATGTTAAGGGTAATCCCACAATAAAATCCATGCTCACGTCCTCCCATTTCCATGCTGGAATTTACAGGGGTTGCAGCAGCCCTGATTTCCTCATGTGATCAGCCTTCACTCGTCTACACGTATCGCACTCGGATACGTACTTCGCTACCTCCAGCTTCATCCGTGTCCACCAAAATTTCTTTTTCAAATCTTGGTACATTTTGTTGCTTCCCGGATGAATGGAGTATTTAGAAAAGTGGGCCTCATCGAGGATCTTCTTCCTCAGCTCCATATCCCAGGGTACGACTATGCGGTCATTGAACCATAGCATCCCCTCATCATCCTTCCGGAAACATTTGATATCCCCATTGTCTATCCGTCTCCGGAGATGTGCCATGTCTTTATCAGTTTTCTGAGCTGCAATGATGTCCTCCCTAATAGTAGGGATGAGGGCAAGGTTGTAAAGCGACCCATAAGGAACCAAGTATAAACTTGGCTCTTCCTCCTCCACCGGTGTAATGGTGAGGTGATGGACATGTGATTTCCGACTCAGCGTGTCGGCAACCACATTCGCCTTGCCGGTTTCTTCGAAGAACAACCGAGTGAATATCACATGTATGCCAGGATCATTTTCTCATACATGTGATGACAAATAGTGAAGCATCATTTATTACAAGCCAGGTGTCGAATATAAATAAGTCTTACATAGCATATGTCTCGATGGACGATAATAAGTTCATGACAAGTAAATAAACTAGCAGCGGAATATTATTCTTGTGGGCTCCGTCACAGGCGTTGCCCGGGGGACTCCATGAACCTAGAAACCTTCTTCGGGTCCAAAGTCTTGATCATTAAACCCCACATCATTCTCTTGACCTGAGCAGCAATATAAACCAACAAATATGCAAGGTTGAGTACCGATGGTACTCAGCAAGTGTGGGAAAGTTATGTCATGCATGGCTAGAACAAGAAGAGGTTGAACTCATGGTTAAAGCACTACGCAATTATTCCTACCACCTTAGCTTATTAAGCACCTACATTACTACACAGGTGAAATGGTCCCAATCTCCCATCCCATCATCATAATCAAATAACCATAACATCATTTCCAATGTTAAGCTCCCCGCTTAACATCCACAACTTCCAAAGTCATCATCCTCTAATCATGAATAAGTCCAAGCCCCTCTTGATCGTGAGCACGTCTGTCATGACAGTTTTGACTCTGCAGAGTTTGCACCACTGTACCCACATGTAGTGATTTCATCCCCCGTTGCCGGGTGGACTAAAAGAACCTCCATTATGCCAGTGGCTACGAACCACATTCACACTTCCCAGGTGTGTAGCCAGGAGATCACTACGAAGCCTTTACAAAGGGATTCCCGACGAGCGTGGGCCCACTGAGGTTTCACCCCTAACAGCATACAAGAGGATCCAACCCCGCTGCAGTGGCCCCCTCTTGAGCCTTGCGGTTCATATGGTAGTCCAGCTGACACCTATTCCCCGCACCATCCAACACACCCATACTACGCCGGGGATACACCTAATTAATTGGCCAGGCTGCCCCATCTTAGCATGTGGTTGGCACGGTAAAGACAGGTTAAATGCTCCATGAACCGGTCCTTAGGATCCAGGCAAGTACTAAACACAAACCCAAGTCTCGTGCACCCAGCACCAACCAAATCATCCAACTTTCCTTGATCCCTACCTCTACATATCTCATAACATCTCATTCAAGAGTATGGTAAATAAACTGATGATCTCATATCCCAATTATCCCATTCTAAGCATGGCTAAGCATAAGCATGTAAATAAATGATATGATAAAATAAATCCCAATCCCAAGCTACAAGGAAACAAGATAATGCAATTCTAGGGAAACTTCCTAGCATGGGTTTCATATTTCAATTGACAATGCAAATAATTCTATCTACACATCTTAGCATAGGATCAAAGTGGTCAAGGACACTTGCCTTCTTCTTGCTGCTCTGAGAATTGGAAGTCTTGGTCTTGGAAGGGGAGAACTTGCTCTGGGGCAGGTTCTACTCATGCCAATACACATAGCAAAAGAAAACACAATCCATGAGACATAGTTCACACTTCCACTTCATACAAACCACACATTCACATTTATGAAAGTCATTCACATTTCTATGTGTTGTAGTTATTCTATGTATGTTGATTTTTGGCTTACATGCACTTTTAAACATGTTCATATGTTTTCTAACTTTTGTATTCAGATTTATGTTTGCACACTATATATGAGTTTCCCATTTGAACAAATTCTTTATATTCAATTGATACACATCTTTAGCTACCAAGTATGCATGGAAGGTATTTTCCTACTGCAAATGTGTTTTCAGACCTTCTACCAAACCCTAAACTGAAATCTTTGGATTTGGAGACTTCATTTATCCTTTTATAGTTATGCATACCTACTTTCCTATATTTTAAGATATATTTTCTATACCTAATTGTGAAGTTTATTATGAAAATAATAAGACACATCATCTAAACAGAATAGGTTCTGACCTAAAATATTAAATAACATATTTTTGAACTTCTCCTCTGATGTGAACTAATTTACATTTATTTTACCAATTTTCAGAATTATTTTCTAACCTAAAAATGTGTCCCTATAACTAATAAATGTGAATAATCAATTAAACAGATTCATTTCAACTTAAAATTTATTTTTAACTCACTCCAAAGTTTTCCAAGTGCTAGGAGAGTTCAAATTTGATTTTACAATGTGTTTGTCCTATCTTTTGAATTTTAAATACTAATCACATATTCAAATTCCTAAATTTAATATCATATAGGGTTAAAAAGGTAAACTCACCCCACTACAGTGTCTATTATATTATTTTAAGAATTTCCAGGGGCCTAACTATGCATAACAGAGGGGTTTTGCTAATTTTTATTAAGTCCAGGGGCTAAAACTGATTTTTAATTGAATTTACATGAATTTCTGAAGCTCCAGGGGCTAGATCAGAAGTTTCCGGGGCTAGCTCGTATTTTCCAAGATCCCCAGGGGGGTAGCGTGTACGAATCCCGGCCTTTATAATGCAGGGCTGACGTGGACCGTCCGATTTAAAACAGACGGCTAAGATTATAACGCCGAACCGGTACACGGGGATTTAAATTCTACCGTGCGATTTAAAATAAACGGCGCACAAGCGGCCACGTCGCTCTGATCAAACGCGGGCGGCGCTGCCCGGCGGCGCGCGGCGGCGGGAGGCGGTGATCTCGCCGGAGAGCTTCGGATCTTCGTAAATTCTTCCTAAAACTGGGATTTTAAGGCATAGATCGGTAGAGGGGAGGTCGGGGATCTCACCTCGGGGGTTTTCTTGAGCTCGGAGGTCCTGGAAGGCGGTCGGCGACGAGGTCCGAGGTAAATTCACGGTGAGGCTCGTCGGCGCTGTGTTTGAAGCGCAAACCAACGAGTTTTCTGCACCTGCGTGGTTCCCCGGAGGCGGTGGATCAAGATCAGCGCGTTAGATCAGAAATCCCGAGCGAAGATCGAGCGAAATTGGCTGGAGAAACTCGGGTTCTCATCAGAAGGAAAAGCGGCTGATCGTGGGTGAAAATCGGGAAGATGCCGGTGTTTATATAGCCGGGGAGGGGCGGCGTTCGGTTGTGATCGAGTTTGCGTCGTCCAGAACCGAAATTCGGCTGGGATACGCGAGTATCCGGGGCGGTTTTGATTCGGAGGTGAGAAGAGTCCCGGCCGGCCGAGCGCGGGCGCGAGGAGGAAGAAGGATGGCGGGCCCCGCGTGTCAGTGGGAAAGAAGGGGGGGGGGCGTGCGGCTGCGGGCTGGCGCGGGGGTGAGTGGGCCGGCTGGTGGGTTTCGGCCCACTGGCCGGGGAGGTTTATTTTTTTCTTTTTCATTTCTGTTTTGAGTTTAATTTAAATTCCAGTTTGAATTTGAATTTTTGCACCACATGCAATACATCCAAAATTTTTTAAATTCCCCTCTTAACAGGTTTTGGGGAGTTACAGCTCTACCCCCCTTAAAAGAAATCTCGTCCTCGAGATTGGTGGTTCTAAGAAAACAATTCCGGAAATTGTGCCTTAAGCTCGTCTTCTCGCTCCCAGGTGGCTTCCTCTTCCGAGTGATGCTTCCACTGCACCTTGCACATCCGGAATCTTTTATTTCTTGTGAGGTGTTCCATTGTCTCCAAAATCTTGGATGGTTGCTCGGCATAAGACAAATCCTCAGCTACGTCAACCTCGTTCATGGGTAACACCTCTTCAGGTGTTCTCAGACATTTCTTGAGCTGGGACACATGGAATACGTCATGCACATCCGATAAGCGAGCCGGTAATTCTAGTTGATACACCACTTCGCCTTTCCTCTCCAGAACTTGAAAGGGTCCGATGTATCGAGGTGATAATTTCCCTTTCACCTTGAACCGACGAAGTCCTTGGATAGGGGACACCTTGAGATAGACATAGCCTCCCACGTTGAAAACGAGCTCTCTTCTCCGAACATCGGCATAGCTCTTTTGTCGTGTCTGTGCTATCCTCAAGTTGTTGTGAATTTCCCTCACTTTCGCCTCGGCTTCTTGTAGTACTTCGGGACCAAACACTTTACTTTCCCCCGTTTGGTTCCAAAATAGGGGAGTTCTGCACTTCCTTCCATACAAAGCTTCAAACGGCGATATCTTCATACTAGCCTGATAGCTGTTGTTATAGGAGAACTCCGCATACGATAAGTTCTTTTCCCAACTCCGATTGTTTTGAGTGCACACACTCTCAGCATATCCTCAAGAATCTGATTGGTTCTTTCCATCCGCCCGTCAGTCTGGGGATGATAGGCAGAGCTAAAATTCAGATGGGTTCCCATGGTTTCATGCAACTTTTGCCAGAACCTTGAGGTGAACTGTGTCCCTCGATCCGACACTATCTTCTTGGGCACTCCATGCTAACACACGATCCTTGACATGTACAACTCCGCCAATTTGGATCCGCTGTAGCTTTTTTTCACGGGGATGAAATGAGCTACCTTGGTTAGCCTGTCGACGATGACCCATATCGAATCATATCCTGATTGGGTCCTAGGCAGTCCCACTATGAAATCCATACCGATTTCTTCCCATTTCCATTCAGGCACTTTGAGTGGTTGCAATAATCTCGCGGGTCGCTGATGTTCCGCTTTCACCAACTGACATGTGTCACATAGGGCAACATGTTCCGCGACATCTCGCTTCATTCCATACCACCAATACCTGCTCTTGAGGTCCTGGTACATCTTCGTACTCCCAGGATGAATGGAATAGATGGAATCGTGAGCCTCCTTCAAAATCAATTCATGGATCTCCTTCACTTCAGGCACACAGATTCTTCTCCCGTCCCACACCGTACCTTGTTCATCCTCTCTGAAACCAGGAGCTTTATTTTCCCACTCAATAAGCCACGACATGCCCTTCTTGCATGAGAACACATCCCAACCCGTTTCCAGAGGCATCGCAGTACACCGAAAAGTTCTTCTGCATATCTAGCATAACTACCACTGGGGCTGTTGTCAATCTTTTCTTTAGCTCCTGAAAACTCGTCTCGCACTGTGGCGTCCATGTGAATGTGATTCCCTTCTCCAACAGTTTGGTGAGGGGTCTCGAGATCTTGGAGAATCCCTCAATAAACCTTCGATAGTATCCAGCCAATCCCAAGAAGCTTCGAACGTCCCCGACATTCTCAGGGGTCTTCCACTTCTGTATATCCTCGATCTTGGTGAGATCTACAGAGATTCCTCCCTCCGAGATTATATGTCCTAAGAAGGGAACTCTCTTCAGCCAAAACTCACACTTGCTCAACTTGGCATATAGTTGGTGTTCTCTCAGCTTCTGCAACACCAACCTTAGATGTTTCTCATGTTCCTCTTCATCTTTGGAGAAGACGAGAATGTCATCTATGAAAACCACCACAAATTTGTCCAGATATTCCATGAATACCTTGTTCATGAGATACATGAAGTATGCCGGGGCATTAGTTAGCCCGAAAGGCATGACGGTGTATTCATACAGTCCGTACCGAGATACGAAAGCTGTCTTGGGAATATCAGATTGCCTTATCTTAAGTTGGTGATATCCCGACCTGAGATCAATCTTCGAGAACACACAAGCTCCCCTCAACTGATCAAACAAGTCTTCAATGCGGGGTAATGGGTACTTGTTCTTGATGGTTACTTCATTCAAGGCACGGTAGTCTACGCATACCCTTTGGGTTCCGTCCTTTTTAGGCACAAATATCACTGGATCTCCCCGTGGTGAGGAACTAGGACGAATGTACCCCTTCTCCGTCAATTCTCTTAAATGATCCTTGAGTTCTCCCAGCTGCTTGGAGTCCATCCGATAAGGTCTCTTGTATATCGGATCTGTTCTAGGCACTAGCTCAATCGCGAATTCCACTTCACGATCGGGAGGCATACCTGGCAACTCCTCCGGAAAAACGTCCAGATATTCCCTGATAATCCTGATCTCCTCCACTTTCACCTCAACTTGATTTAATTTAATGTCCCTCCTAGGCTCTTGTATTGTTATGAACTTTACTCTTGTGCCACTAGGGTGAGTTAGTTCCACTGTTCTGGTCGAACAATGGATGATTCCCTTATGTTTGGTCAACCAATCCATACCTAAGATAACATCTATCCCTTGTGAATCTATCACTATGAGGTTAGCAGTAAATACTACCCCATTAATGTCTAGGTTCACCTTGGGACACACTTGTCTTGTCCTTATTTCTCCACCTGGAGAGTTTACTGCTAGCATATAGTTCATTTGTGTTGTTGCTAGATCATGCTTCTTAACAAACCCTTGGGCAATGAACGAGTGGGTAGCACCAGAATCGAACAACAGGGTTGCAATGTGTAAATTGGCAGGAAACTTACCAAATACCACGTCAGGAGCCTCTTGCGCTTCCTCCATGGACACGTGGTTCACCCGTCCTCGCATCACATTCTGCTGTTGCGGCTGCACGGGCTTCTTCTTTGGGCACTTATGGGCGTAGTGCCCCACTTCACCACAGTTAAAGCATTGCACCCCAACCTTAGGGGCCTGGCCTTTGTTGTCTTAGGGTTGGTTTGGGGGTCCTTGTACTGCTGGTCGAGGTTGATATGTAGGGCGAGGCTGCTGTACAAACTGACGTTGTGGTGGTGTTGGTGCTGACGGAGGCCTGAAGTTCAGGTTGTACCCTCTCGGTGCTGAGTAGGGTACCACAGCACGACTCGCCTGCCCTGCGGGTTGCTGCATCAGACGTGGGCGGGTGTTGCTGCCCGAGGCTTGGTGTGACCATCCCGCCTTCCTCTTGTTTTCATTTTCCAAGGCCTTCAGCTTCCTTTCTACAACAAATGCTCTGTCCACCATCTTTTGGAAGCTTTCATACTCATTGGAAGACATTGCACACTGCATTTCTGCGGTAAGTCCTTCCACGAAGCAATCCTGTTTCTGCTCATCAGTCTCTATGTCCCGTGGGGCATAACGGGATAGTTGAGTGAATTTAGTGAGGTATTCCCTCACAGTCATGTTTCCTTTCTGCAACCCAAGAACTCCTTCCTCTTGTTTTTGAGTTCACCCCTTGGTATGTGTGAGACCTATGTGTGCTGAATACATTGGCAATTAGGATAAAAGTTAGCATTAACATTCAAAGTTTTGAATATTGCCAAAACATTCTTCTGTGGCAAGGTCCGACAAGTTCTTTGTTAGGTCCGCCAAGTGTTGGCAAGGTCCGGAGAGCTCCTGCAAGGTCCGGAGAGCTTCTGTGAGTCCGGAGCTTGTTTTTAGGGAGCTCCCGTGAAGTTCAACTCGTAGAACTGCAGCGTCTTGTTTTTTCTTTTAACTCACAATGTTTCAAACTTGCTTTATGGGAAGGTTGCTTAGTATTAATTTGCTAAGTTTTTGGTGTGTTTTGGTGGTTATGGCTGTTATCATTTGATATGGTTTGCAACATGCTTATGTGACGTGCTCATGTAAGGTGTTGTGGTTTTCGAACTAACATGAGTCAAGTCGAGGACTTGTGCTCGGAAGAATTGGTTGTTTATTCATGTGCAGGTGTTGCTTGAGTTCAAGACATGGCTGGTGACGGGATCCTTGGACTAGTCTCAGGGAGGAGATGAGGTTCAAACAACCAAGTTCGGGAGGAGCTGTGGTTGAGTTGATCGGGAGGTCGCGCAGCATGTTTGGATCAAGGGCAGTGCATATGAAGGTTGCGTGTACATCGTTGGAAGGTGTTTGCACGTGTGCAAGGAGTGCATGGACGTGGAAACATTGTTCCAAGGCGTGATGAAGAGATGTGGACGTAAAGAATTGGTCGGAAAGGTCCAACCGACAAGGTTATGGACTCAGGCTGCGGCTGAGTCGTGTTTGATTCAAATATGGAAAGTTTTGAGTTGGTTATGATAGGATTTCGTGTGGGTCACGAATTTGAGTTGTTTTTGGAATGTTTGGGACGTTTATAAGTTGTTTAGAAGTCTTAAGATTGCTTCTATCTGCGTATAGAAGAGTCTTGAGCAGTATTGGAAAGTTACAGTTTGAATCCAAGTAGGAGTAGGAGTCCTAGTTTGAATTGGATTAGCCATAGAGCTGGTTATATAAGCAAGGGAGGCCAAGGCTCATGAGAGCACGACTTTGGGGCTGTTCCTCTTGTGTTTTGATAAATAAAATTCGTATTCTAAAGGAACTTTTGTGCCTTGTTCGTCCGACTTGTTTCAGACAAGTTTTTCTCGTTGAGTTTCTGTACAGCACTACATTGCTTCGGTGGTTTTATCATAACTCGAGTTTTACAGATCCGATTGACGTGATTCTTTTTGGGTTGTCTTCACAACTCAATTATCTATCATCTATGAAATTTTCACGAGCTTCGGATTTGTAGTTTTTGAGATACGCGAGTTTCTTTGCAGCGTTGCATATCTGTTTTATATCGGGTAGAACAGATTGATCTTTGTTTAATGTTTTGATCGTATCTCAAGTTTTACTTCGTGTTTTCAAGTGATTCTTGTTGCATTAGATCCGTTACTTGATTCTCTACCTCTCTACTTGATTTTTCATGGTTGAACACGTTTGAAAACACTTGCACACACGGTTTCTTTAACCGATTGATTTTTTGCTGAGGGGTTTTTGTTGTTTCCGCTGCGAAAAGTTTTAATCTACCATTCACCCCCCTCTGGTAGCTTTTCACGTGCTCTTCGATCCTACAGTATGTAATGGTTGCGGAAGCTAAGCTTGAACTCTTCCCAAGTGATGTTCTCAGGGTCATGATGGGCGGCCACGTAAGCGGTCCACCAATCAGCAGCAGGTCCATGCAATTGGTGAGAGGCAAACAGCACCCTCTCATACCCTTGGCACTGTATGATCCTCATCTTGCTCTCAATGGTATTTAGCCAATCATCTGCCTCCAGAGGTTCAGCAGCACTTGCAAACTTTGGAGGTTGAGTTCCTAGAAACTCACTCAACCTTGGTTGGCGTGGTGCAGCTTGTGGAGGTGGAACTTGATGCAAGTTGGCCACCACTTGAGTCAGGTTCTGGATGAGCTGATTCTGATTCTCAAGCATTTGGTGGATGGGATCCACTCCCTCACGGCGTCCACCCCTGTCTTGGCTCCCAGAAAGATGAGGGTTGCAGGCCTCATCGTTGTTGTTGGTGGGGTTGGCAGCACGACCCTTTCCTCTTCCGGCCATCTAGCATGATCAACCAAATGTCAATTTAAAGCATTATGTATTATCTTACTACTTTCACTTGTTTTACTTTGAAGGGTTGAGGCTTTGTTGTATTTATACTTTCTGAGGGTTCATGTCTCACAAAAAAATAAATGCACTATTATTTCATGTAGGTTCACACACCAAAGCAAAACAACCTGAAGACGAGGCTGTGGACAATTGCTCATGGCCTTCACAACACACATTAACACACCATTATCTAAGGTATTAACTCGCCTACTCGATAACCTACTGAACTATGGGAAAGTACTCTACACGACTCGTATCACTGAGCTGACTCCTCGGGATCTTCCTCATTATTGCGGCTGCCTTCCGACTCCGCTTTGGGTGGGGAGGCTGCTGGTGGAGAAGTGCGACGACGCCTGATCGCCCGGCGATCTGGGGAGTCAGGAGTCCATGTATCATTCACGGTGACACACAGTTCATTCCCATCTCCTCTTTCTCTTGCCCTCAAGCAAGATCGAAGCAACACCTCTGTCTCCTTCAGGGTGTCACGAACATCCTGAAGCTCCTGCTGGAACTCCTACAGTCGAGTGTTGAGCATAACAGCATCCTCCAAGCACAGGTCCATGTGCTCATGGGAAGTCCCCTCCTGCACTGGCGGGTACTTGTACTCCGTAGTACCACTCTCACGCTGGAGGACATACATGTACTCAGTCCTGTTCAGGTGGCGACGGTAGATGTGACTCTGGCAGGTGATGGCCTCCCAGGTGACATCCTTCTCCGCATCGACCTGTGTTGCTCGACAAGCTGGAGAGCGGTGGATCTTGAGCAGCTGATTTTCGTGGATAATCCTCATCTCTGAACTCCATTCTTCCCGCTTCTCCCAAATGGTCCTGGTGGAGCTATAGTGTGTGATTAGCTTGCCCGTATTGCCGGCGGCTTGGAGCATACGTCGAAGACGGCACAACAAGCTTCCTACTGCCAATCCGTAGGAAAGGTACGTCACCGGACGGCTCTCCTCTCTTTGGGCAAGGGCAACTACGGGAACTCTCCCTCCTGTGGACTTGCGAGCGGTGCGAATCATGCGAACCATCTAAAACATAAAGCATTTAAACTTAAGTTAGATAATAATTTTAAACAAAAATCCTAATTTGAATAAAAGTTGGTGTAAGATGAAGAAAGTGACCCCATTAAATAACACTTTTCAACCCACATCTTGTAAAATAGTTTTTAAGAAAATAGGGTCCTTAAATACGTCCATTTCTACCTAGGTCCACGTTCCTACGGCCAACCTTGGCTCTGATACCACTTCTGTCACACCCGGTTTCTCCGAAGAACAACCGAGTGAATATCACATGTATGCCAGGATCATTTTCTCATACATGTGATGACAAATAGTGAAGCATCATTTATTACAAGCCAGGTGTCGAATATAAATAAGTCTTACATAGCATATGTCTCGATGGACGATAATAAGTTCATGACAAGTAAATAAACTAGCAGCGGAATATTATTCTTGTGGGCTCCGTCACAGGCGTTGCCCGGGGGACTCCATGAACCTAGAAACCTTCTTCGGGTCCAAAGTCTTGATCATTAAACCCCACATCATTCTCTTGACCTGAGCAGCAATATAAACCAACAAATATGCAAGGTTGAGTACCGATGGTACTCAGCAAGTGTGGGAAAGTTATGTCATGCATGGCTAGAACAAGAAGAGGTTGAACTCATGGTTAAAGCACTACGCAATTATTCCTACCACCTTAGCTTATTAAGCACCTACATTACTACACAGGTGAAATGGTCCCAATCTCCCATCCCATCATCATAATCAAATAACCATAACATCATTTCCAATGTTAAGCTCCCCGCTTAACATCCACAACTTCCAAAGTCATCATCCTCTAATCATGAATAAGTCCAAGCCCCTCTTGACCGTGAGCACGTCTGTCATGACAGTTTTGACTCTGCAGAGTTTGCACCACTGTACCCACATGTAGTGATTTCATCCCCCGTTGCCGGGTGGACTAAAAGAACCTCCATTATGCCAGTGGCTACGAACCACATTCACACTTCCCAGGTGTGTAGCCAGGAGATCACTACGAAGCCTTTACAAAGGGATTCCCGACGAGCGTGGGCCCACTGAGGTTTCACCCCTAACAGCATACAAGAGGATCCAACCCCGCTGCAGTGGCCCCCTCTTGAGCCTTGCGGTTCATATGGTAGTCCAGCTGACACCTATTCCCCGCACCATCCAACACACCCATACTACGCCGGGGATACACCTAATTAATTGGCCAGGCTGCCCCATCTTAGCATGTGGTTGGCACGGTAAAGCCAGGTTACATGCTCCATGAACCGGTCCTTAGGATCCAGGCAAGTACTAAACACAAACCCAAGTCTCGTGCACCCAGCACCAACCAAATCATCCAACTTTCCTTGATCCCTACCTCTACATATCTCATAACATCTCATTCAAGAGTATGGTAAATAAACTGATGATCTCATATCCCAATTATCCCATTCTAAGCATGGCTAAGCATAAGCATGTAAATAAATGATATGATAAAATAAATCCCAATCCCAAGCTACAAGGAAACAAGATAATGCAATTCTAGGGAAACTTCCTAGCACGGGTTTCATATTTCAATTGACAATGCAAATAATTCTATCTACACATCTTAGCATAGGATCAAAGTGGTCAAGGACACTTGCCTTCTTCTTGCTGCTCTGAGAATTGGAAGTCTTGGTCTTGGAAGGGGAGAACTTGCTCTGGGGCAGGTTCTACTCATGCCAATACACATAGCAAAAGAAAACACAATCCATGAGACATAGTTCACACTTCCACTTCATACAAACCACACATTCACATTTATGAAAGTCATTCACATTTCTATGTGTTGTAGTTATTCTATGTATGTTGATTTTTGGCTTACATGCACTTTTAAACATGTTCATATGTTTTCTAACTTTTGTATTCAGATTTATGTTTGCACACTATATATGAGTTTCCCATTTGAACAAATTCTTTATATTCAATTGATACACATCTTTAGCTACCAAGTATGCATGGAAGGTATTTTCCTACTGCAAATGTGTTTTCAGACCTTCTACCAAACCCTAAACTGAAATCTTTGGATTTGGAGACTTCATTTATCCTTTTATAGTTATGCATACCTACTTTCCTATATTTTAAGATATATTTTCTATACCTAATTGTGAAGTTTATTATGAAAATAATAAGACACATCATCTAAACAGAATAGGTTCTGACCTAAAATATTAAATAACATATTTTTGAACTTCTCCTCTGATGTGAACTAATTTACATTTATTTTACCAATTTTCAGAATTATTTTCTAACCTAAAAATGTGTCCCTATAACTAATAAATGTGAATAATCAATTAGACAGATTCATTTCAACTTAAAATTTATTTTTAACTCACTCCAAAGTTTTCCAAGTGCTAGGAGAGTTCAAATTTGATTTTACAATGTGTTTGTCCTATCTTTTGAATTTTAAATACTAATCACATATTCAAATTCCTAAATTTAATATCATATAGGGTTAAAAAGGTAAACTCACCCCACTACAGTGTCTATTATATTATTTTAAGAATTTCCAGGGGCCTAACTATGCATAACAGAGGGGTTTTGCTAATTTTTATTAAGTCCAGGGGCTAAAACTGATTTTTAATTGAATTTACATGAATTTCTGAAGCTCCAGGGGCTAGATCAGAAGTTTCCGGGGCTAGCTCGTATTTTCCAAGATCCCCAGGGGGTAGCGTGTACGAATCCCGGCCTTTATAATGCAGGGCTGACGTGGACCGTCCGATTTAAAACAGACGGCTAAGATTATAACGCCGAACCGGTACACGGGGATTTAAATTCTACCGTGCGATTTAAAATAAACGGCGCACAAGCGGCCACGTCGCTCTGATCAAACGCGGGCGGCGCTGCCCGGCGGCGCGCGGCGGCGGGAGGCGGTGATCTCGCCGGAGAGCTTCGGATCTTCGTAAATTCTTCCTAAAACTGGGATTTTAAGGCATAGATCGGTAGAGGGGAGGTCGGGGATCTCACCTCGGGGGTTTTCTTGAGCTCGGAGGTCCTGGAAGGCGGTCGGCGACGAGGTCCGAGGTAAATTCACGGTGAGGCTCGTCGGCGCTGTGTTTGAAGCACCTACATTACTACACAGGTGAAATGGTCCCAATCTCCCATCCCATCATCATAATCAAATAACCATAACATCATTTCCAATGTTAAGCTCCCCGCTTAACATCCACAACTTCCAAAGTCATCATCCTCTAATCATGAATAAGTCCAAGCCGCTCTTGACCGTGAGCACGGCTGTCATGACAGTTTTGACTCTGCAGAGTTTGCACCACTGTACCCACATGTAGTGATTTTATCCCCCGTTGCCGGGTGGACTAAAAGAACCTCCATTATGCCAGTGGCTACGAATCACATTCACACTTCTCAGGTGTGTAGCCAGGAGATCACTACGAAGCCTTTACAAAGGGATTCCCGACGAGCATGGGCCCACTGAGGTTTCACCCCTAACAGCATACAAGAGGCTCCAACCCCGCTGCAGTGGCCCCCTCTTGAGCCTTGTGGTTCATACGGTAGTCCAGCTGACACCTATTCCCCGCACCATCAAACACACCCATACTACGCCGGGGATACACCTAATTAATTGGCCAAGCAGCCCCATCTCAGCATGTGGTTGGCACGGTAAAGCCAGGTTACATGCTCCATGAACCGGTCCTTAGGATCCAGGCAAGTACTAAACACAAACCCAAGTCTCGTGCACCCAACACCACCCAAATCATCCAACTTGCCTTGATCCCTACCTCTACATATCTCATAACATCTCATTCAAGAGTATGGTAAATAAACTGATGATCTCATATCCCAATTATCCCATTCTAAGCATGGCTAAGCATAAGCATGTAAATAAATTATATGATAAAATAAATCCCAATCCCAAGCTACAAGGAAACAATATAATGCAATTCTAGGGAAACTTCCTAGCATGGGTTTCATATTTCAATTGACAATGCAAATAATTCTATCTACACATCCTAGCATAGGATCAAAGTGGTCAAGGACACTTGCCTTCTTCTTGCTGCTCTGAGAATTGAAAGTCTTGGTCTTGGAAGGGGAGAACTTGCTCTGGGGCAGGTTCTACTCATGCCAATACACATAGCAAAAGAAAACACAATCCATAAGACATAGTTCACACTTCCACTTCATACAAACCACACATTCACATTTATGAAAGTCATTCACATTTCTATGTGTTGTAGCTATTCTATGTGTGTTGATTTTTGGCTTACATGCACTTTTAAACATGTTCATATGT
This sequence comes from Neostapfia colusana, assembly GCA_030760725.1. Classification (NCBI taxonomy): domain Eukaryota; kingdom Viridiplantae; phylum Streptophyta; class Magnoliopsida; order Poales; family Poaceae; genus Neostapfia; species Neostapfia colusana. The sequence continues at coordinate 90,673,043 of JASWHV010000007.1, read as the reverse complement.
TTTCTAACTTTTGTATTCAGATTTATGTTTGCACACTATATATGAGTTCCCCATTTGAACAAATTCATTATATTCAATTGATACACATCTTCTACCAAGTATGCATGGAAGGTATTTTTCTACTGCAAATGGGTTTTCAGACCTTCTACCAAACCCTAAACTGAAATCTTTGGATTTGGAGACTTCATTTATCCTTTTATAGTTATGCATACCTACTTTCCTATATTTTAAGATTTATTTTCTATACCTAATTATGAAGTTTATTATGAAAATAATAAGACACATCATCTAAACAGAATAGGTTCTGACCTAAAATATTAAATAACATATTTTTGAACTTCTCCTCTGATGTGAACTAATTTACATTTATTTTACCAATTTTCAGAATTATTTTCTAACCTAAAAATGTGTCCCTATAACTAATAAATGTGAATAATCAATTAGACAGATTCATTTCAACTTAAAATTTATTTTTAACTCACACCAAAGTTTTCCAAGTGCTAGGAGAGTTCAAATTTGAATTTACAATGTGTTTGTCCTATCTTTTGAATTTTAAATACTAATCACATATTCAAATTCCTAAATTTAATATCATATAGGGTTAAAAAGGTAAACTCACCCCACTACAGGGTCGATTATATTATTTTAAGAATTTCCAGGGGCCTAACTATGCATAACAGAGGGGTTTTGCTAATTTTTATTAAGTCCAGGGGCTAAAACTGATTTTTAATTGAATTTACATGAATTTCTGAAGTTCCAAGGGCTAGATCAGAAGTTTCCGGGGCTAGCTCGTATTTTCAGAGATCCCCAGGGGGTAGCGCGTAAGAATCCTGGCCTTTATAACGCGGGGCTGACGTGGACCGTCCGATTTAAAACAGACGGCTGAGATTATAACGCCGAACCGGCACGCGGGGATTTAAATTCTACCGTGCGATTCAAAATAAACGGCGCACAAGCGGCCACGTCGCTCTGATCAAACGCGGGCGGCGCCTCCCGCCGCCGCGTGCGATTCAAAATAAACGGCGCACAAGCGGCCACGTCGCTCTGATCAAACGCGGGCGGCGCTGCCCGGCGGCGCGCGGCGGCGGGAGGCGGCGATCTCGCCGCAGAGCTTCGGATCTTCGTAAATTCTTCCTAAAACTGGGATTTTATGGCATAGATCGGTAGAGGGGAGGTCGGGGATCTCACCTCGGGGGTTTTCTTGAGCTCGGAGGTCCTGGAAGTCGGTCGGCGATGAGGTCCGAGGTAAATTCACGGTGAGGCTCGTCGGCGCTGTGTTTGAAGCGCAAACCAACGAGTTTTCTGCACCTGCGTGGTTCCCCGGAGGCGGTGTATCAAGATCAGCGCGTTAGATCAGAAATCCCGAGCGAAGATCGAGCGAAATTGGCTGGAGAAACTTGGGTTCTCATCGGAAGGAAAAGAGGTTGATCGTGGGTGAAAATCGGGAAGATGCCGGTGTTTATATAGCAGGGGAGGGGCGGCGTTCGGTTGTGATCGAGTTTGCGTCGTCCACAACCGAAATTCGGCTGGGATACGCGAGTATCCGGGGAGGTTTTGATTCGGAGGTGAGAAGAGTCCCGGCCGGCCGAGCGCGGGCGCGAGGAGGAAGAAGGATGGCGGGCCCCGCGTGTCAGTGGGAAAGAGGGGGGGGCGTGCGGCTGCGGGCTGGCGCGGGGGTGAGTGGGCCGGCTGGTGGGTTTCGGCCCACTGGCCGGGGAGGTTTATTTTTTCTTTTTCTTTTTTTCTTTTTCATTTCTGTTTTGAGTTTAATTTGAATTCCAGTTTGAATTTGAATTTTTGCACCACATGCAATACGTCCAAAAATTTTTAAATTCCCCTCTTAACAGGTTTTGGGGTGTTACAACTCGGTTGGAAAGGCTGTCAGCTGATGCTTAACCACATATGATGCACTTATGAAGTTGTGGGTTGCACCAGAATCAAAAAGTATGATGATGGCTTGATGGTTGAGAGTGAACGTACCCGCCAGCACGTTGTCCCCCTCTGGGCGTCCTCATTGTCGAGGTTGTGGACGCCCCTAGTCCGCTGACCAACCTTCTTTACCGGAGGTCGGCCTCGAGCACCGCCCTGGATCTGGGCTTGCCCGCTGCTCTGCTGCCCCTGGGGACAGTCATTCGTGAAGTGGCCCGCCTGGCCACACGTGAAGCAGGTGAAATGGGGCGGTCCCCCGCTAATCAGTGGACGGAATCCTGGGGCGCGTTGTGGTGGTGGAAATGCCCGGGGTACCGTCTGCTGCTGCTGCTGTCTGGGTGGAGGCATCGGCGGACGGAACGGGGGTGCTTGGAACGAACGTCCCCCAAACTGTTGAGGTCGCGCCGGTGGACGCCACTGCTGCCCGGATGGTGTCCTATACACCATCCGGTACTTCTGAGGAGCGCCAACCCCGCTGCTGGTTGGAGCGCTGCACTTCCTCTACTCAGCTGCCAACTCCCGCTGAGCGTCTTCTTGCATAATCGCGGCATTGACTAGGTCATTGAAGGTGCCGCGATTCCACTGAACGAGGTGCGTCTTCATTTCGGGGTGTAACCCCCGATAGAAGTGCTCCCGCTTCTTCTCCTCCGTGGAGATATAGTCTGACGCGTATTGCGCCAGATGGTTGAAGGCACGGGAGTAGTCATGGGCACTCCTCCCGCCCTGCTTCAGCTCCAAGAATTCTTGGAACTTCCTCTTCATGATCCCGGGACAAATGTGATAGGCGCGGAACGCCTCCCGGAACTCTTGCCATTCCACGGCATGGCCAGCCGGACATGAGGCGACATAATTCGCCCACCACGCACCAGCGGCACCGTGGAGTTGCTGCGCTGCGAACAGAGTCTTCTGCCGCTCCGTACATTGGAGCAGCCCGAACTTGGACTCGATGGTCCGCAGCCAGTTGTCAGCCTCCAGTGGTTCTTCGGCTTCGGTGAACACTGGAGGGTGCGTACTCATGAAATCCGAGTACGACACTTCCCGGGGCTCATGAGGCCCTCTATCTTGACACCCCCCCGCTTGGGACGTATTCTGCACGATCGTGTGGAGCAGGTCGGTCTGCTCCTCACGACCTCCCACCAGTGCCGCTATCACATCCGCTAGGGTAAGCGGAGGCGGCGGTGGTGGCTGCTGCTGCGGGTGCTGTCGTAGGCTGGTGGCTGGGAGTCATCGCCTCCCTTCTGGCTAGAGCCACCCACCTCATGCGTGGTCCTAGTGCGAACCATCTGCAACCATACGACAATAAACATCAGTCCCGCAACATATTGCATGCAGTCCAATAACAATAGGCGTAAAAACATAATGACAATAAAACGTGCAATACATCTGGTATGTAGATAATGTAATAACTTTGCACAAGCTACACCATTACCAGACCAAATACAAGCTAGTTTAATCCAACTCGATGAACCCCCTCTTTGGAAGCTCACCAAAACTAGGTTTGGTAAACCACCCTTTTATCTTCAATACGACACAAACATGGTCTCTAGTAAAAGAAACTTGGGTGATACCTATACTCAAATCTTTTACTAGTTGAAGATAACCTCTCATGAGTATGTTCCACCCCATTGGGAGTACTCAAACCCCCTCTAGGGTATCACAATCTCTCACATGAGTTCAACTGTCATTTCTCTGCCAGAATGACCAGTTTCTATACATTCCACATTTTGACCTGGTTCTGGGCATTTTCATGACTCAAGTTGAATACTAAAGTTAAAGTAAACTTCAGTATCTTTCCAACGAGTACTTATATGCCCTCAGATCAGTTATGGTAACAAAGTTATGGTAATTCAAAGTCAACAAAATTCCTGGAAGAATTTCAACAGCACCTCCTTTGGGAAGTTGCTATTTTCAACCCTGATTTCCACCGAATTCTGTGCTGAAATTTCAGAAACTTTGAATTGAAAAGATGTCACACATCTTCTACTCTTTCTAAGGAGGTATCATATGAAAATTTTTTATTTTTATACTGGGAGTTATGTTTGAAAAACAGAACAGTTCAGAGAATGTTTCACTCCGTCCTGGTTCTGGACAGTTTACAGTTCTCTGGGATTTAAGCCATCTTAAGGTGTGTTTCAGCTCTGGAAGTCTACAACAAAGTTGTAGAGCACTTAAATACCTTTCCAGAACTATATATCACACCTCCCTGGGCTAAAAGACCTGTGAGTTATGCCCCGTTGAAGATCCGTGTCACACCCGGTTTCTCCGAAGAACAACCGAGTGAATATCACATGTATGCCAGGATCAGTATCTCATACATGTGATGACAAATAGTGAAGCATCATTTATTACAAGCCAGGTGTCGAATATAAATAAGTCTTACATAGCATGCGTCTCGATGGACGATAATAAGTTCATAATATGTAAACAAAACAGCAGCGGAATATTATTCTTGTGGGCTCCGTCACAGGTGTTGCCCGGGGGACTCCATGAACCTAGAATCCTTCTTCGGTTCCGAAGTCTTGGTCATTGAACACCAAATCATCCCCTTGACCTGAGCAGCAATTTAAACCAACAAATATGCAAGTTTGAGTACCGTTGGTACTCAGCAAGTGTGGGAAAGTTATGTCATGCATGGCTAGAGCAAGGAGAGGTTGAACTCATGGTTATAGCACTACGCAATTAGTACCTATCACCTTAGCTTATTAAGCACCTACATTACTACATAGGTGAAATGGTCCCAATCTCCTAACCCATCATCATAATCAAACAACCATAACATCATTTCCAATATTAAGCTCCCCGCTTAACATCCACAACTTCCAAAGTCATCATCCTCTAATCATGAATATGTCCAAGCCGCTCTTGACCGTGAGCACGGCTGTCATGACAGTTTTGACTCTGCAGAGTTTGCACCACTGTACCCACATGTAGTGATTTCATCCCCCATTGCCGGGTGGACTAAAAGAACCTCCATTATTCCAATGGCCACGAACAACATTAACACTTCCCAGGTGTGTAGCCAGGATATCACTACGAAGCCTTTACAAAGGGATTCCCGATGATAGTGGGCCCACTGAGGTTTCATCGCTAACAGCACACAAGAGGCTCCAAACCCGCTGCAGTGGCCCCCTCTTGAGCGTTGCGGTTCATATGGTAGTCCAGCTGACACCTACTCCCCGCACCATCCAACACACCCATACTAAGCCGGGGATACCACTAATTAATTGGCCAAGCTGACCCATCTCAACATGTGGTTGGCACGGTAAAGCCAGGTTACATGCTCCATGAACCTGTCCTTAGGATCCAGGCAAGTACTAAACACAAACCCGAGTCTCATGCACCCAGCACCAACCAAATCATCCAACTTGCCTCGATTCCTACCTCTACATAACTCATAATATATCATTCAAGAGTAAGGTAAATAAATTGATGATCTCATATCCCAATTATCCCATTCTAAGCATGGCTAAGCATAAGCATAATAATAAATGACATGACAAAATAAATCCCAACCCAAGCTACAAGGAAACAAGGTAATGCAATTCTAGGGAAACTTCCTAGCATGGGTTTCATATTTCAATTGACAATGCAAATAATTCTATCTATACATCCTAGCATAGGATCAAAGTGGTCAAGGACACTTGCCTTCTTCCTGCTGCTCTGGGAATGGAAAGTCTTAGTCTTGGAAGGGGAGAACTTGCTCTGGGGCAGGTTCTACTCAAGCCAACACACATAGCAAAAGAAAACAACAATCCATAAGACATAGTTCACAATTTCACTTCATACAAACCACACATACATACCTATGAAAGTCATTCACATTTCTAAGTGTTGTGGTTACTCTACATGTGTTGGTTTTTTGCCTACATTCACCTTTAAACATATGTATATTATTTCTAACTTCTATGTTCAGATTTCTATTTGCACACTATATATGAAGTTCCAATTTGAACAAATTCTTTATATTCAATTATTACACTTCTTAGCCAGAAAGTTTGTATAAAAGGTATTTTCCTATTCCAAATAGGTTTTCAGATCTTCTACCAAATCCTAAACTGAAGTTTTTGAATTTGGAGACTTCATTTTTCATTTTCTAATTATGCATTTCCTTTATTTTTCAGATTTATCTTCTATGCCTAAAAGTGAGTTTTAATATTAAATAGTAGGACATATCTTCTAAACAGATTCTGATCTAAAATATTAAATAATATATTTTTAAACTTCTCCTCTGATGTTAGCTAATTTAAATTTATTTTATCAGTTTTCAGAATTATTTCCTAGCCTAAAAAGGTATTTCTAGAACTAATAAATTTGAACAACAATTAGACAGATTCATTTCAACCAAAAATCTATTTTAAACTCATTCTAAAGTTTTCCAAGTGCTAGGAGAGTTTAAATTTGAATTTGTACATGTGTTTGACTTACCTTTTAAATTTAAATCCTAGTCACATATTAAAATTTCTGAATTTAATACCATCTAGGGTCAAAAAAAAGTAAATCCACCCTACTACAGGGTCTAATTTATTATTTTACAAATTTCCAGGGTCTAACTACACATAACAGAGGGGTTTTGCAATTTTTTTATTAAGTCCAGGGGCTAAAACTGATTTTTAAATGAATTTACACGAATTTCTGAAGTTCCAGGGGCTAGATCAGAAGTTTCCTGGGCTAGATCAGAAGTTTCCGGGGCTAGCTTGTATTTTCTGAAATCCCCAGGGGGTAGCGCGTAAGAATCCCGGCCTTTATAACGCGGGGCTGATGTGGACCGTCCGATTTAAAATAGACGGCTGAGATTATAACGCGAAGCGGTACGGTTAGATCTAATAGGAACCGCACGATTTAAAATGGACGGGCCTCAGGGGGCCACGTCGCCCTGGCCGTGCGCGGGCGGCGCTGCCCGGCGGCGCGCGGCGGCGGAAGGCGGCGATCTCGCCGGAGATCTTCAGATTTACGTCTATACCTCCTAAAACTTGGATTTCATGGTATAGAACGGTAGAGGGGAGGTCGGGGATCTCATCTCGGGGTTTTTCTTGAGCTCGGAGGTCCAGGAAGACGGTCGGCGGTGAGGTCTGAGATGAAATAGCGGCGGTGCTCGCCGGAGCTGCGTCTAGGGTGCAAAACACCGAGTTTTCTGCACCTGCGTGATTCCCCGGAGGCGGTGGAACATGATCGGCGCGTTAGATCAGAAAACCCGAGCAAGGATCGAGAGAAAACGGTGATCGGAGCTTCGGTTCTCACCGGAGAGAAAATTGGAGTGCGCTGGGGAATTTGGCGAGTTTCTTTGCGGGAATTTCACGAGGGGAGGCGGCGGAGGATCGACTTGGTTAAATAGCAGCGTCCGGGGCCAAAGATCGGGCTGTTGGCGCGGTTTTTCGGAGGTTGTTTGGATTCAGGGGAGAGGAGAGTCCCGGGGTCGGCCGAGCGCGCGGGAGGTGGGGGATGACATGCGGGCCCCGCGTGTCAGTGAGAGGAAGAGAGGGGCGCGGTATCGGGGCTTGTGCGGGGAGAGTGGGCCAGCTGGTGGGTTTCGGCCCACTGGCCGTTGGGTTTCTTTTTCTTTTTCTTTTTCTTTTTCTTTTTCTTTTTCCATTTCTTTTCTGTTTTGGTTTGAATTTAAATTCCAATTTGAATTTGAATTTCTGCACCACATGCAATACGTCCAAAAAATTTTAAATTCCCCTCTTAACAGATTTTTGGGGTGTTACAGCTCTGCCCCCCTTAAAAAAATCTCGTCCTCGAGATTGGTGGTTCTAAGAAAACAATTCCGGAAACTGTGCCTTAAGCTCGTCTTCTTGCTCCCATGTGGCCTCATCCTCCGAGTGATGCTTCCACTGCACCTTGCACATCCGGATTCTTTTATTCCTGGTGCGGCGTTCCATTGTCTCCAAAATCTTGACCGGTTGCTTGGTATAAGACAGATCCTCTCCTACGTCAACCTCATTCATGGGTAACATCTCTTCAGGCGTCCTCAGACATTTCTTGAGCTGTGACACATGGAATACTTCATGCACATCTGATAGGTGAGCCGGTAGTTCTAGTTGATATGCCACTTCGCCTTTCCTTTCCATAACCTGAAAGGGTCCGATGTATTGAGGTGATAACTTCCCTTTCACCTTGAACCAACGAATTCCTCGGATAGGTGACACCTTGAGATAAACATAGTCTCCCACATTGAAAATAAGCTCTCTTCTCCATACATTGGCATAACTCTTTTGTTGGGTCTGTGCTATCCTCAGGTTGTTGCAAATTTCTCTCACTTTCGCCTCGGCTTCTTGTAGTACCTCGGGCCCAAACACTTTACTTTCCCCCGTTTGGTTCCAAAATAGGGGAGTTCTGCACTTACTCCCATACAAAGCCTCAAATGATGACATCTTCATACTAGCCTGATAGCTGTTGTTATAGGAGAACTCCGCATACGGTAAGTTCTTATCCCAACTCCTATTGTTCTTGAGCGCACACGCTCTCAGCATATCCTCAAGGATATGATTGGTTCTTTCCGTCTGCCCGTCAGTCTGGGGATGATAGGCAGAACTAAAATTCAGATGAGTTCCCATGGTTTCTTGTAACTTCTACTAGAACCTTGAGGTGAACTGTGTCCCTCGATCTGATACTATCTTCTTTGGCGCTCCATGGAAACACACGATCCTTGACATGTACAATTCTGCAAATTTGGATCCGCTGTAGCTTTCTTTCACGGGGATGAAATGAGCTACCTTGGTTAGCCTGTCGATGATGACCCATATCGAATCATATCCTGATTGGGTCCTAGGTAGTCCCACTATGAAATCCACACCGATTTCTTCCCATTTCCATTCAGGCACTTTGAATGGTTCCAATAATCCCGCGGGTCGTTGATGTTCTGCTTTCACCAACTGACATGTGTCACACAGGGCAACATGTTCCGCGACATGTCGCTTCATTCCATACCACCAATATCTTCTCTTGAGGTCATGATACATCTTTGTACTCCCAGGATGAATGGAATAGTCGGAATCATGAGCTTCCCTCAAAATCAATTCACGGATCTCCTTCGCTTCAGGCACACAAATCCTTTTCCCGTGCCACACCGTACCTTGTTCATCCTCTCTGAAACCAGGGGCTTTATTATCCTTGATGAGTTCTCTGATTTCTTGTATCTTCTCATCATTCTTTTGACCATCGCGTATGTCTTGCTCTAACGTGGAGTCCACTTCCATTGCGATGGCTTCTCCACTATTCACCAGACATAGATCGAGTCTTATAACCTCTTCCTTCAATTCTGTAGGCATGTCCTTCAAGCTCAACCTATTGACCTGCACTTTCCGGCTTAGAGCATCCGCCACGACGTTCGCTTTCCCAGGATGATAGTTGATGCCCACATCAAAGTCGTTGATCAACTCTAACCATCTCGTTTGTCTGAGGTTGAGATCTGGCTGTGTGAAAATATACTTTAAGCTCTTATGATCCGTATATATCTCTGTCCTCTTCCCCATCAAGTAATGCCGCCACATTTTCAACGCGTGTACCACTGCAGCTAGCTGTAGGTCATGTGTAGGATAGTTCTTCTCGTGTTTTCAGAGCTGCCGGGATGCATAAGCCACGACATGCCCCTCTTGCATGAGAACACATCCCAACCCGTGTCCAGAGGCATCGCAGTACACCGAAAAGTTCTTCTGCATGTCTGGCACAGCTAGCACTGGGGCTGTTGTCAATCTTTTCTTTAATTCTTGAAAACTCGTCTCGCACTGCGGTGTCCATGTGAATGTGATTCCCTTCTCTAACAATTTGGTGAGGGGTCTCGAGATCTTGGAGAAACCCTCAATAAACCGTCGATAATACCCATCCAATCCTAATAAGCTTCGAACTTCCCCGACATTCTCAGGGGTCTTCCACTTCTGTACATCCTCGATCTTGGCGGGATCTACGGAGATTCCTCCCTCCGAGATTATATGTCCTAAGAAGGGAACTCTCTTCAGCCAAAACTCACACTTGCTCAACTTGGCATATAGTTGATGTTCTCTTAGCTTTTGCAGCACCAACCTTAAATGCCTCTCATGTTCTTCTTCATCTTTGAAAAAGACGAGAATGTCATCAATGAAAACCACCACAAATTTGTCCAGATATTCCATGAATGCCTTGTTCATGAGATATATGAAGTATGCCGGGGCATTAGTTAGCCCGAAAGGCATGACGGTGTATTCATACTGTCCGTACCGAGATACGAAAGCTGTCTTTGGAATATCAGTTTGTCTTATCTTAAGTTGGTGGTACCCCGACCTGAGATCAATTTTCGAGAACACACAAGCTTCCCTCAACTGATCAAACAAGTCTTCAATGTGGAGTAATGGGTACTTGTTCTTGATGGTTACTTCATTCAACACACGGTAGTCTACGAACAACCTTTGGGTTCCGTCCTTCTTGGGCACAAATATCACTGGAGCTCCCCATGGTGAGGAACTAGGATGAATGTACCCCTTCTCTGTCAATTCTCTTAAATGTTCCTTGAGTTCTTCCAGCTGTTTGGAGTCCATCCGATAGGGTCTCTTGTATATCAGAGTTGTTCCAGGCACTAGCTCAATCGCGAATTCCACTTCACGATCGGGAGGCATACCTGACAACTCCTCCGGAAAAACGTCTCGATAATCCCTGATGATCCTGATCTCCTCCACTTCCACCTCAACTTGATTGAGTTTAATGTCCCTCCTAGGCTCTTGTATGGTTATGAACTTTACTCTGGTGCCACTAGGGTGAGTTAGTTCCACCGTTCTTGTCGAACAATGGATGATTCCCGTATGTTTGGTCAACCAATCCATACCCAAAATAATATCTATCTCTGGTGAATCTATCACTATGAGGTTTGCAGTAAATACCACCCCATTAATGTCTAGATTCACCTTGGGACACACTCGTCTTGTCCTTATTTCTCCCCCTGGAGAGTTTACTGCTAGCATATGGTCCATTTGTGTTGTTGCTAGATCATGCTTCTTAACAAACCCTTGGGCAAGGAACGAGTGGGTAGCACCAGAATCGAACAACAGGGTTGCAATGTGTAAATTGGCAGGAAACTTACCAACTAACACGTCAGGTGCCTCTTGCGCCTCCTCCATGGTCACGTGGTTCACCCGTCCTCGCATCACATTCTGCTGTTGCGGCTGCACGGGCTTCTTCTTTGGGCACTTATGTGCGTAGTGCCCCACCTCGCCACAATTGAAGCATTGCACCCCAACCTTAGGTGTCTGGCCTTTGTTGTCTTGGGATTGGTTCTGTGGTCCTTGCACTGCTTGTCGAGGTTGATATGTGGGACGAGGCTGCTGTACAAACTGACGCTGCGGCTGTGCCGTTGCTGATGGAGGCCTTAAATTTGGGTTGTACCCTCTGGGTGCTGAGTAGGGCACCACAGCACGGCTCGTCTGCCCTGCAGTTGGTTGCATCAGTCGTTGGCGTGTGTTGCTACCTTAGGCTTGGTGTGACCATCCCGCCTTCCTCTTGTTTTCATTTTCCAAGGCCTTCAGCTTCCTCTCCATAACAAATGCTCTGTCCACCATCTTTTGGAAGCTTTCATACTCGTTGCAGGACATTGCACACTGCATTTCCGCTGTAAGTCCTTCCACAAAGCAGTCCTGTTTCTGCTCATCAGTCTCGATGTCCCGTGGTGCATAACGGGATAGTTGGGTGAATTTAGTGAGGTATTCCCTCACAGTCATGTTTCCTTGCTGCAGACCCAAGAACTCCTTTCTCTTGTTTTTGAGTTCATCCCTTGGTATGTAATGGTTGTGGAAACTATGCTTGAACTCTTCCCAAGTGATGTTCTCAGGGCCATGATGGGCGGCCACCTAAGCGGTCCACCAATTAGCAGCAGGTCCATGCAATTGGTGAGAGGCAAACAGCACCTTCTCATACCCTTGGCATTGTATGATCCTCATCTTGCTCTCAATGGTCTTTAGCCAATCATCTGCCTCCAGAGGTTCAGCAGCACTTGCAAACTTTGGAGGTTGAGTCCCTAGAAACTCACTCAACCTTTGTTGGCGTGGTGCAGCTTGTGGAGGTGGAACTTGGTGCAAGTTGGCCACCACTTGAGTTAGGCTCTGGATGAGCTGATTCTGATTTTCAAGCATTTGGTGGATGGGATCAACTCCTTCACGGCGACCACCCCTGACTTGTCCTCCAGAAAGATGAGGGTTGCCGGCCTCATCGTTGTTGTTGGCGGGGTTGGCACCACGACCCTTTCCTCTTCTGGCCATCTATCATGATCAACCAAATGTTAATTTAAAGCGTTTCGTATTAAATTCCCAATTTGCTTGTTTAAACTTAAACTCATGGGGTCTTATTATATTAACATTTTCTGAGGGTTTCACGTCTCACGCGAAAAGAAACGCACTCTTAATTCATAGGGGTTCACACATCAAGGCAAAACAACCTGAAGACGAGGTTGTGGACAAATGCCCATGGCTTCCACAACTCACGTCACACACCAAACATTAACACACCATTAACTAAGGTATTGACTCGCCTACTCGATAACCTGCTGAACTATGGAAAAGGACTCTACACGACTCGTATCACTGAGCTGGCTCCTCGGGGTCTTCCTCATTATTGCGGCTGCCCTCTGACTCCGCTTTGGGTGGGGAAGCTGCAGGTGGAGAAGTGCGGCGACGCCTGCTCGCCCGGTGATCTAGGGAGTCAGGAGTCCATGTGTCATTCACGCTGACACACAGTTCATTCCCATCTCCTCATTCTCTCGCCCTCAAGCTGGCTCGAAGCAACGCCTCAGTCTCCTTCAGGGTGTCACGAACATCCTGAAGCTCCTGCTGACACTCCTGCAGTCGAGTGCTGAGCATAGCAGCATCCTCCAAACACAGGTCCATGTGCTCATGGGAAGTCCCTTGCTGCACTGGCGGGTACTTGTATTCCGCGGTACCACTCTCACGCTGGAGGACATACATGTACTCAGTCCTGTCTAGGTGATGACGGTAGAAGTAACTTTGGTAGGTGATGGCCTCCCAGGTGACATCCCTCTCGGCATCAACCTGTGTCGCTCGACAAGCTGGAGAGCGGTGGATCTTGAGCAGCTGATCTTCATGGATAATCCTCATTTCTAAACTCCATTCTTCCCGCTTCTCACAGATGGTCCAGGTGGAGCTGTAGTGTATGATTAGCTTGCCCGTATTGCCGGCAGCGTGGAGCATATGCCGTAGACGGCGCAACAAGCATCCTACTGCCAGTCAGTAGGAGTGGTACGTCACCGGACGATTCTCCTCTCTTAGGGCAAGGGCAACTACACGAACTCTCCCTCTGGTGGACTTGCGGGCGGTGCGGATCAAGCGAACCATCTAAAACATAAAGCATTTAAAATCAAGTTAGATAAGATTTTAAAAAAATCGTGTTTTGAATAGAGTTGGGGCAAGGTGAATAAAGTGACCCATTAAATAACACTTTTCAACCCACACCTTTGTAAAATAGTTTTTAAGAAAATAGGGTCCTTAAATACGTCCATTTCTACCTAGGTCCACGTTCCTACGGGCAACCTTGGCTCTGATACCACTTCTGTCACACCCGGTTTCTCCGAAGAACAACCGAGTGAATATCACATGTATGCCAGGATCAGTTTCTCATACATGTGATCACAAATAGTGAAGCATCATTTATTACAAGCCAGGTGTTGAATATAAATAAGTCTTACATAGCATGCGTCTCGGTTCCGAAGTCTTGGTCATTGAACACCAAATCATCCCCTTGACCTGAGCAGCAATTTAAACCAACAAATATGCAAGTTTGAGTACCGTTGGTGCTCAGCATGTGTGGGAAAGTTATGTCATGCATGGCTATAGCAAGGAGAGGTTGAACTCATGGTTAAAGCACTACGCAATTAGTACCTATCACCTTAGCTTATTAAGCACCTACATTACTACATAGGTGAAATGGTACCAATCTCCCAACCCATCATCATAATCAAATAACCATAACATCATTTCCAATGTTAAGCTCCCTTCTTAACATCCACAACTTCCAAAGTCATCATCCTTTAATCATGAATAAGTCCAAGCCGCTCTTGACCGTGAGCAAGTCTGTCATGACAGTTTGACTCTGCAGAGTTTGCACCACTGTACCCACATGTAGTGATTTCATCCCCCGTTGCCGGGTGGACTAAAAGAACCTCCATTATGCCTGTGGTCACGAACCACATTCACACTTCCCAGGTGTGTAGCCAAGAGATCACTACGAAGCCTTTACTAAGGGATTCCCGACAAGCGCGGGCCCATTGAGGTTTCACCCCTAACAGCATACAAGAGGCTCCAACCCCGCTGTAGTGGCCCCCTCTTGAGCCTTGCGGTTCATATGGTAGTCCAGCGGACACCTACTCCCCGCACCATCGAACACACCCATACTATGCCGGGAATACCCCTAATTAATTGGCCAAGCTGCCCCATCTCAACATGTGCTTGGCACGGTAAAGTCAGGTTACATGCTCCATGAACCGGTCCTTACGATCCAGGCAAGTACTAAACACAAACCCGAGTCTCGTGCACCCAGCACCAACCAAATCATCCAACTTGCCTCGATCCCTACCTCTACATAACTCATAATATCTCATTCAAGAGTAAGGTAAATAAATTGATGATCTCATATCCCAATTATCCCATTTTAAGCATGGCTAAGCATAAGCATAATAATAAATGACATGATAAAGTAAATCCCAACCCAAGCTACAAGGAAACAAGGTAATGCAATTCTAGGGAAACTTCCTAGCATGGGTTTCATATTTCAATTGACAATGCAAATAATTCTATCTACACATCCTAGCATAGGATCAAAGTGGTCAAGGACACTTGCCTTCTTCCTGCTGCTCTGGGAATGGAAAGTCTTGGTCTTGGAAGGGGAGAACTTGCTCTGGGGCAGGTTCTACTCAAGCCAACACACATAGCAAAAGAAAACAACAATCCATAAGACATAGTTCACATTTTCACTTCATACAAACCACACATACATACCTATGAAAGTCATTCACATTTCTAAGTGTTGTGGTTACTCTACATGTGTTGGTTATTGGCCTACATTCACCTTTAAACATATGTGTATTATTTCTAACTTCTATGTTCAGATTTCTATTTGCACACTATATATGAAGTTCCAATTTGAACAAATTCTTTATATTCAATTATTACACTTCTTAGCCATAAAGTTTGTATAAAAGGTATTTTCCTATTCCAAATAAGTTTTCAGATCTTCTACCAAATCCTAAACTGAAGTTTTTGAATTTGGAGACTTCATTTATCATTTTCTAATTATGCATTTCCTACATTTTTCAGATTTATCTTCTATGCCTAAAAGTGAGTTTTAATATTAAATAGTAGGACATATCTTCTAAACAGAATAGGTTCTGATCTAAAATATTAAATAATATATTTTTAAACTTCTCCTCTGATGTGAGCTAATTTAAATTTATTTTATCAGTTTTCAGAATTATTTCCTAGCCTAAAAAGGTATTTCTAGAACTAATAAATATGAACAACAATTAGACAGATTCATTTCAACCAAAAATCTATTTTTAACTCATTCTAAAGTTTTCCAAGTGCTAGGAGAGTTTAAATTTGAATTTGTAAATGTGTTTGCCTTACCTTTTAAATTTAAATCCTACTCACATATTCAAATTTCTGAATTTAATACCATATAGGGTCAAAAAAAGTAAATCCACCCTACTACAGGGTCTAATTTATTATTTTACAAATTTCCAGGGTCTAACTACACATAACAGAGGGGTTTTGCAATTTTTTTATTAAGTCCAGGGGCTAAAACTGATTTTTAAATGAATTTACACGAATTTCTGAAGTTCTAGGGGTTAGATCAGAAGTTTCCGGGGCTAGATCAGAAGTTTCCGCGGCTAGCTTGTATTTTCTGAAATCTCCAGGGGGTAGCGCGTAAGAATCCTGGCCTTTATAACGCGGGGCTGATGTGGACCGTCCGATTTAAAATAGACGGCTGAGATTATAACGCGAAGCGGTACGGTTAGATCTAATAGGAACCGCATGATTTAAAATGGACGGGCCTCAGGGCGCCACGTCGCCCTTGCCGTGCGCGGGTGGCGCTGCCCGGCGCCGCGCGGCGGCGGAAGGCGGCGATCTCACCGGAGATCTTCGGATTTACGTCTATACCTCCTAAAACTTGGATTTCATGGCATAGAACGGTAGAGGGGAGGTCGGGGATCTCACCTCGGGGTTTTTCTTGAGCTCGGAGGTCCTGGAAGACGGTCGGCGGCGAGGTCCGAGATGAAATAGCGGTGGTGCTCGCCGGAGCTGCGTCTAGGGTGCAAAACACCGAGTTTTCTGCACCTGTGTGATTCCCCGGAGGTGGTGGAACATGATCGGCGCGTTAGATCAGAAAACCCGAGCAAGGATCGAGAGAAAACGGTGATCGGAGCTTTGGTTCTCACCGGAGAGAAAATTGGAGTGCGCTGGGGAATTTGGCGAGTTTCTGTGCGGGAATTTCACGAGGGGAGGCGGCGGAGGATCGACTTGGTTAAATAGCAGCGTCCGGGGCCAAAGATCGGGCTGTTGGCGCGGTTTTTCGGAGGTTGTTTGGATTCGGGGGAGAGGAGAGTCCCGGGGTCGGCCGAGCGCGCGGGAGGTGGGGGATGACATGCGGGCCCCGCGTGTCAGTGAGAGGAAGAGAGGGGCGCGGGTTCGGGGCTGGCGCGGGGAGAGTGGGCCGGCTGGTGGGTTTCGGCCCACTGGCCGGTGGGGTTTTTCTTTTTTTTTTCTTTTTCTTTTTCCATTTCTTTTCTGTTTTGGTTTGAATTTAAATTCCAATTTGAATTTGAATTTCTGCACCACATGCAATATGTCCAAAATTTTTAAAATTCCCCTCTTAACAGATTTTTGGGGTGTTACAATCAGCAACTTGCTGCCCCCAAAACAGAGCACTCTGTTTTTCAGTCTTTTTTGGAAACTACACTCATCACTATCCAATTTGTCTACCCAACCAGGGTCCTAAATGTTGAACCTAATGATTTTAATTCCTTGTTATCATTATTTTTCACGCATATGCCTACGATATCTCGGTACTACGTTCCTCATAAAAGAAAATCCTAACCGGATTATACCGGCATATACGTCTCAAGTGTGGCACTAAACGGTCTCTCGCACACGTTTACTACACGGATACATACGTGGTTAGTACCTGCAGAAAACCACACAATAGTGATGCACTCAAAGGTTGTTCATTGCAGGCAGGACCATATTTAAAAGTAAATACAAACGCCCGTATCATTGCCATACGGACGTCCTTGAGTTAGGTCACGTCTCAAGGTACGTGATCGTGTTTCAACACCACACGATGGGAAACCCGAGTATGTCATGAACGGGTCGTCATGGTTGGGAATGTTATCAACCCAACAGATACCACCTACTGCCCTGCAGGGCACGCCGATGGCAAGCGCTGCGTATGTCCTCCTGGGCTATTTCCAGACGAACAAACTCTCGCGTTACTGACCACGTGATGGGGTCTCTACTTACTTGCCTAATGCATGCTAGGGATCAGCGTTTCATATGAACTCAGGGACATGAAGAGTCTAAGAGGTTCATATTGACGTCTCACACCAAGCTGTGAGATCAATCCCTGAACCACATTCCTCGTCAGGGGGAGCTAACCAAAATTGAACCGCTTTCAGTGGCGTTCCTTACCATACTTACCAAAGCGTAGGTGTGTCGTTACATAATTAAAATTCAGAACTATAACACATAGTTAGTATTGCCATTTTAAGTAACTAGGCTAATATAGTCCTTACTTGGGCAACTACCGAATCCTCACCGTAATCCTAAGTTTTCTCGTAATACAGTCCTTAAGTACGGTGCTATCCCCACTTCAGCTCTGATACCAGGCTGTGGCGGATCGGGATCCGCTCATCCAGGATCGCAGAGGGTGGTGCCGCACGATGCGACACCCGACAGCACACGTCATAAGGACACAATATATTACATGGGACAAACAAACTGAACTGTACCAAAAAGGTACAACTTCAGTTACAATCTAGTATTTATTTTACACAGCGGAAGTCTACTCTGTACAACTCACGCCCGCCTATCTAGCAAAAGTCGGTTGCCCGCCCTAGGGCAACCAACACTGGCTGCACTCCTCAGCTCAGCGCGGCGTGTACGGCTCCCACTCAGCCATGGTCCCCGACGGAGGGTAACCCTCGCCGGTGGACTCGTACTCCGAGTTCGTGGGTGGCTCCTCACCTGAAAAACACTTAAGCAGCAACCGTGAGCACAAAGGCTCAGCAAGGATTAACCGACTCACCTAAACATGAAACTTTACATGAGGTGTACAATGACATAGGATAGTCATATTGCAGCAAATGGACACGCCTACAAGTTCATACTTAGTTCAGCTTTTAGAAGCAAGTTAACAGTTCAGGAAGCTGAAATTTAGTAAGCAATATTTGGTGGCAATACAATATTATATCATATCAGCAATATTGAATCAACATATTTCATACATTATTCTACGTCACGACTCAGTGACCAAGTGGTACTCTTCACCGCGAGGGACGGCGAATCGACTCGATATACACCTGCAGGGAAACCCAAAGAGCACGTCACGTACGCCCATCCGTGGAGCTGCACAGCACGCTCACTCGACGTCGTACGGGACAACCTTTCACCCAACAGCCCAAACGTCGAACCAGTCGCACCAAAACGAGCAGGAGGTTCCCCACACGGAGCATCTCTCTATGCCCGTTGGCAGATTTCCACCTTGCTGCCCTCAGCCTACACCTATAAATCGGTGCGTTATGCCTCGACGTCCGGAGGTTTAGGCTACATCGGTTTATCGTGGCCCATATATCCGATATGCCTTCGGTACGTTCAAACTTGATCAGCGTGGGCTGCACACGGATCGGTCCTCAATCAACACAGACAGGGCTGCACACACAAGACTCTCTCTTGCTGCGCCCTAAGCCCTGCCAAGTCTCATTTTCATTACTAAAGTGATCTCACATCACTCCACCGAACCCGTGTGTCCCAAGCCTATCTCGCGAGTAGATTCCAACTACTCGACTTGTACCGAAGTTCTATGAAACATTAAGCATAGCTTGTCTACGCAAGGTCTTAGACACTACCCTCACTCTTATGGAGACTTTTGGTCATGCAAGTGGGGTTTTCATCCATCCTACACCTAATGCACATTCACACTTGATATGACCCATGTACACAAAGTAAAACTTGTAAGGAGTTAATGTAAACCGGGGCTTGCCTTGTTGCTGCTTGTCAGGGGTGAGTTCTTCTTCTGGAAGCAGGAAGTCGAGAACCTCCGGAGCTTCCTCGCCTTCAGCGACTACATGTTAATGAATATGCACATGAGTTTATTGTAATGCTTTTGTTACTAATTCTAATAACAAGTTTTTAACAACTGGAACTCTGTTTAAGAATTTAAAACGAAACTGGGGTTTAGTGGTTTGGCTTTGGACCTAAGCATATGGTTAAGTGCTAAGTGGTTATCCCCTTTTTCCACATTGATCACCCCAAGTGGGTTAAACAGAGCAGGGGTGATCCAGAGCTCCAATGGAGCTGAGAATTTTTATGTGAGTCCCTTGTCTCAAGAAAACCCTCTGGACCAAAATTTAGCACTTTTCAGTGAGTAGTTTGCTCAGAATAATTCTCTTAGCAAATAAGCAAAGGAGAATAAATTCTGAGGTAACACCCCTGTTCATGCCCAACTTAGTGAACTACAATTTCAATTATAGCTCATAGAGTTTGCATGCTTTTTCCTAGCATTTGTGGAGCTAAGATTTGTCCAGAACTGAATTTCCAAGTTTTGGAAATTCTCTGAAAATGTTTCTGTATTCAAATGAACACAGCACCTTCAAATTTGAATTGCTCTGACCAAATCAACTCCAAATGGTCTGTAACATTTACAGGGATTCACTAACATTCTTAAGAACATTCTGGCAAAATTTGGGGATTTTTGGATGAACCAAACTTCCTCTAAAATTCTTTTGCTGAAAAGCTTTAAAGAATTTTCCAAAATTAAATAATAGGTGTCATACAAATTGGGTTGCATATTTGGATATAGTTATGCAAGATGAATCCGACCCAATTTGAATCACTAAATTTGGAGCTTCCTAGCAAAAGTTATGGGGTTCTAAAGTTTGAACTAAATCTGGAAATTCAAATTAATTCGGGAAACATTCAAACACTGACTACGGGTCCCTCCTACACGTGTCGGCTGCTGGAATCACGCCACACGGGGCCACAGGACCCTTCCCGCGTCACCACACTGGATCCCGGGCCGCAGCGGATCCGACGATTTAAAATATCGCCACTGACATGCAGGGCCCCCCAGTCATCTTCCTCCTCCCGACGCCCGCGCGATCCCGCCGCTGAGCTCGCCGGAACTCTCGCAGGAGAGGGGTTCCGGCCCTCGGAACTTGCCGATTCTCGCCGCCTGTGCCTATCTCGGCCTGGGGAACACGGTGGTGCCCTCACCAGAGCGTGACAACGGCCGGAACAGTGCTCCCACCGGTAACAGCGGCCGGAAGCTCACTGGCAACGTCGAACTCGGCTTCCCCTGCACCTTTTTCGATGCGGTTTGCTCGGGGAGCTCCGCTGACACCTGCTGATCGCGGACATGGGCACCAATCCCTGTGAAAACAGCTGCAACTACGACCTCACCGGTGACCTAGGCCGGATATCGGCTGTTCTCAGAAAACTTCGAAGAACCGTAACCCTAGCCCATGGTTCTTGCTGGTTTTTGATCCTAGGTGGTCGTGGCAGGGTGTAGATCGTGTGTTTAGCTCGGTACGCCCGGTGATAAGCCAACACCCGTGAATTTTTGGATTTGGTGGAGGTCGGCCTTAAGAACACCGTAGCGTTCCCAGAAGAAATTCTCCCCCGACGGTGCATGAAATGCCGAACGGTAAGGACAAGCAGTACCAGCACCTTATGGCGGTCGTTTCTTGTGTTGAGCGTCGGGCATGAGGGCGCCTGGTTTGCTCGGACTCCGGCGATCAGTGGGTGGCGAAACACCGAGTGTGTGGCCGGGTTTGTGGGTGGGGGAACAGAGAGGATACTGGGGTTTTCACGCAGCCCAGCAGTGCAACCGCACGCTTTGTAGCCGGCGCCCTCATCCCCCGGGCAGGAGGTGGCGCGGTGGCCGCGTTGGGACGGGGTCGACCCCGTGCCCTGTCGGCCGTAGGGTGTTCGACCGCGTGCCCGAGGCGGTTTGCTCCCCGGGGTGGCTGACCAGTGCGCCCTCTTCTCCCCTCTAATTCTTTCTCCCCCTTTCTTTTGTAAATATCCCAGCTACTGAACATTGAATGGGATACTTAGCCCCCAAGTATTGGTTTGAATTTGAGTTCTCAAATTTAAACTTTTTTGGGTTAAATTTGCTTCGTTTTTAAACTGAAATTCAAATTCAGTTTTGAATTATTGCAAATTTAGCTCCCGACGAGATGAACTCCAATAGGGATGAAAATTGGTGGGCTAACTCAGAAAAATGTGCTGAGTTTGAATATGAAGCTAACTTTTGAATTTGAGTGATGAAAGTTGCTGCAATTTGAATTTACATTCAAATTGGCCTCTTTTTCAAATACCTCCAAAAGTGCCTCAAAAAGTGTTGGATTTGCATGAAACTTGGCTTGAACCCTCCCAAAACTTTTTAAGTTCTAGGGTTGAGCTCAACCTCTCATGTTCATGTGTACAAATCCCACTTTGTGAAAATGAAGTCTTTCCTCTCTAATCACTCTTTTGATGGAGGTTACTTGCCCTTCACAATATTTCCTAAGATATCCACAATAAAAACTGTGGTGTTGTGAGTTGAAGAAAAGTTTTTGCAAGTCCCTTTTTTGGGGCTTTTACAACCACTAGCACCAGTGTCGTTTTAAATTATTAAACAGAGTTCCAGTTTTAAAATTGTCTTTATAACTTTTTAGCAAAAGCTTTACAATTAAACATATATGCATATTCATAACGTGTAGTGATTAAACGTGGAAAAGTGGAGGAGAAGTGAAGCTTGAATCAAGGAGCAAGAAGGGCAGTGATTAAGCTTCAAGTCATCAGCAACTAACTTCATAATTATCTGACTTTAGTCACCTGCAAAACCAAGGCAACCTCCGGTTTGCATCTAAGCTGTTCTATAAAGTTTTTACTTTGTTCACAATTATGGGTTAAAGTTGTATGTGCATTAGGTCAAGTATGTTTTATACTCCACTTGCATAACCACAATGGACCCTGGAGTTAAGGGTAGAATAGAGTTTCCCCGCTGTAGAATATTGCCGGGCTAAATAGATTAGGACATTCGGTAGAAGCCGAGTAGTTGGAATCTACTCGCGAGCTATAGTTGGGATTACATGGGTGTAGTTGGAAAAGGCAAACTAAAGTTTATATTTCCAAAGATGAGACCGGGCAGGAGGGTTAGGAAGCGACAAGACGAGGTCTTGGTCGAGTATCTCTGCCTGTGTCGGTTAAGGACCGATGCGTGTGAGGCACCCATGAGCAAGTATTGAGTTGTGTACCGGATGCTTACTGCTATATGGGACCCATGAAACCGATGTACTAGGTTAATTGGATTGTAGAGGCATACCACATCGTCTCGTTAGACCTATGAGCCCGAGACGGCGCGACCGGTTCTACAGTCTAGTGTCCTGCGAAAGGTTGCCACATACGACGTAATGAAGGACGCCAGATTTGGGTCTTCAGAGGCGGGCGTATGTGTCGAGTTATCTGGGCAGTGTTTGATTCGAATCACCGTCCCTCGCGGTTATTGAGTACCGCTTGCTCGCTGTGTTGTGACGTAGTAAGCAAGTTGTGTGAGAACCGTTTGCAAAGTTTTAATTGATGCTATGCTAATTGGAATTGCATGAAAACCATGTCTGAAGTAGTGATAGAGCAAACTAATGTTATTTTCCACCCTGGGACAAGTAACATTGGAATGAAGCGTTTCTTGTTTGATTGTGGATTTCCAATGTTGCTGGGCGCAAGGTCACTACTGTGATGGCTAAAATTTGAATGTTAAGGATGAACTTGTTGGTGAGTCCTTTTGCAACTTACATGTTTAGGTCTTAAGTTACTTTCATGTAGAGTTGCATGTCTCAGGAGAGACGGTTAAGTCTTGCTGAGCCTTTGTGCTCACTCTTGCTATATGAGTGATTTTGCAGGTGAATATCGACGCATATAAAGAAGGTTGTCCGGTGAGAGTCAGAGACTTCCGAGTCATGTTACACATGGAGAACCTACCTGCTGCCAAGTCTTCGTGTTGCTAGTGAGAGGAGTCCACGGGCTGGACCTTTTCTTGGGTGCTCATTAGTTATTCGATGTGAGCTGTTTATAGACTTCTGCTGTAGCTATTTTATGCAAATTATTTGCAAAGAACATTTGTAAGCTTCCGCTTTTGATTTATGTAATACAGTTTTTCCTTATATGTGTGCTGTTGGGTGCCGCATAACACGGCACCACCCAATGCGATTCCCGGGTGAGTGGCTCGGCCCCGTGACACCGGCCGGGCTCCCCCACAGCATGGTATCAGAGCCACATTGGTAATGGCGCATGGAATAAGGATCGTATTACGACAAAAACTTAGGATACAGTGAGGAAACGGTATTAGGCCCACATAAGGACTATAGTAGTATAGTTACTTAAAGTGGCATGACTAACATACTTGTTATAATTCTGAATTTTGATTATATAACGACGCACCTACGCTAAGGTAAGCATGGTAAGGAATGCCACCGAAAGCGGTTCAATTTCGGTTAGCTCCCATGACGAGGAAAGTGGTTCACGGATAGGTCTCACAGCTTGGTGTGAGACGTTAATATGAAACTCTTGGAGTCTTCATGTTCCTGAGTTCATATGAAACGCTGATCCCTAGCATGCATTAGGCAAGAAAGTGGAAACCCCATCGTGTGGTCGGTAACGTGATAGTGTGTTCTTCTGGAAATAGCCTAGAAGGACATACGCAGCGCTTGCCATCGGCGTGCCCTGCAGGGCAGTAGGTGGTATATGTTGGAGTGATAAAATTCCCAACCGTGACGACCCGTTCGCGCTATACTCAGGTTCCCCGTCGTGTGGTGTAAAAAACACGATCGTGTACCTTGAGACGTGGCTTAACTCAAGGACGTCCGTATGGCAATGATACAGGCGTATGTATTTACTTTCAAATATGGACCTGCCTGAAATGAAAACAACCCTTGAGTGCATCACTATTGAGTGTTTTTCTACAGGTACTAACCACGTACGTATCCCGTGTAGTACACATGTGCGAGAGGCCGTCTTGGTGCCACTGATAAAATGGATATGCCGGTATAATCCGGTTAGGATTTTCTTTGGTGAGGCTACGTAGTACCGACATGTTCTTACGGTGCATCGACACCGTACTACACTTAACAACCTCTTCCCTATGAAGAAATGATTCATGAACTAACTTTCAACTAAAAATTGAGGTTTAAAACAAATATTAGTGACTGAACTCTTATTTTGAGCTAAGATTCAAATGAGAGAATGACTAGGCTTCGAAGGTTTCAAAAATAGAGTGCTCTGTTTCTGGCAGGAATTCTTGCTGGATTTGAACAGAGCATAACTCTGAGTATATTTAACCAATTAAGGTGTATGATACAGTTCTGTAAATATTTTCAAGTGCTCTAAAACTTCTTTGTAGACCTTCAGAGCAAAATCGCACATTAAGTTGGTGAAATGTCCAGTTGATGGTAAACTGTTCTGAACCAGGACAGCACCAATCTCTCTGGACCTTTCTGTTTCTAAGCCATAAATTCCTGTAGAACAATCCTTAAGGAGCCTATGATACACCGTTGGAAAGATTATGAAATTTACAACATTGTTGTAGTTCAAAGTTTGTTCAGATTCTTATTGTATTTGCATATACAACTGTGGTAATGTAGCCACATACAAAGGAGATGCTGGCAAATTTTATCCACGAATTCTGTCAACTTTGGAAAATCATAACTTTTGATCCAGAGATGATCTGAAGGCATATGAATACTCGTTGGAAATATACTGAAGTTAAATTTAACTTTGGTATTCAACTTGAGTGAAGAAAATATGGTTAAACGGGTCATAATCTGGGTGAGGACAGGAGAGTCCGTTCTGTACAGCAAAGAGAACGGGCTAGGCCTACCACACAGAAGTGACTAAAACCGAGAATGTTCCGGTGGTATGTGAATACCAATTTGTTTCTGAGGAGTTGCCGGGCGGACCGCCTGAATGGTATGTCAAGTTCAAGATTGAACTTGCGCCGGAAACAACACCGATTTCACGGAAGTCGTATAAGATGGCACTCAATGAACTAGCGGAGTTGAAGGAGCAACTAAGTAAACTCATGAGTGAAGGTTTT
Source organism: Neostapfia colusana (assembly GCA_030760725.1). Classification (NCBI taxonomy): domain Eukaryota; kingdom Viridiplantae; phylum Streptophyta; class Magnoliopsida; order Poales; family Poaceae; genus Neostapfia; species Neostapfia colusana. The sequence continues at coordinate 90,647,798 of JASWHV010000007.1, read as the reverse complement.
ATACGACCAAGCTCATCACCTTGGGATTTCTCTGCGCTGTTCATTAAGAAGAACGACGAGACACTAAGATTAAGTGTTGATTATCGTTCGCTCAATGCCATCACTATAAAGAACAGTACCCTGCCCTGCATCGATATTTTAGTCGCTCAACTGGTTGGTGCACGGGTATGCTCGAAGATGGTTGGATCTCATCAAAGATCATAACTTCGAGATCCACTACCATCCGGGAAAAGTGAACACGGTTGCCGACACATTTAGTCGGAAAGACCAAGTTCACAACTTGGTGATTGCTGGGTTAGAATAAGAAAAACCTAGTCTCCGTGTCATTCCGTATGGAGTACTTTATAACACTGCTCTCATTCCAACAATCCGAGAGGAGATTGCTGAGGTTGAAAAGAGAGACAAGGGTATGTCTCACATACGGAGAAGAATAGACAGCGGAGAGATGAGGTTGTTCAGGAAGGACAATGAGGGTACTCTATGGTCTAAAAACCGTATAGTTGTACCTCGTAGGATGAAGCTCTACGGCCGGAAATGTCGCACACCGTTGAAGTGGTGTGAGTACGGTGAAAGTGTACTTGACACGACCCCACGGCCTTGTCGAGCCAGGATCACGCTGAGGGGTGCCGCGTTGCACAGCACCGGATAACGCACATCAAAGATACAAAGCGGAAGCAAAGTTTTATTACATAAACAGGTTTATGAATATTTGTACAACAAAATATGTTCAGTCTACACTCACGGGCATGGACTATGCATCAAGTTCACGTTCAGCCCATGAACGTGTCCCAGCTAGCACGCACACACACTAACACGGCGGCGTGCACGACTCCCACTCGACGGGGTTCCCCTCCTGGGGTTCCATCTCCTCCTCGGGAGTCCCTTCCTCATAGACCCCTACAAAAGCTTCAAACACAAGCAGTGAGCACGATGACTTAGCAAGACTGATCCGTCTCTCCTATACATGAAACTTCTACATGGATGGTTTTAGGGTACATGAGTTAAGATAAGTTGCAAAGGACTCGCCTAATTATTTGAACCTTACTTTCAAGTTTTAGCAGCAGGTTGTAGAGAACCTTACGCTAAGGCACACAAGAGAGCCACAATCAAACAAGAAATGCATTTCTCTCATGTACTTTGTCCAAAGTTGAAAAGAACTTTAATTAGCTCTAAACTACAACAAGACATTAACAAGCAAAGTATGTCTTTCAAATCAGCAAACTTTTAACATGTATCTAGCCTGTTCTTTCTATGTCACGGTACAGTGAACAAGTGGTACTCACTGACCGTGAGGGACTGCGATTATAATCGATTTACACCTGCAGGGTTATCCGAATAACACGTCACGTATGCCCGTACTCAATGTTGCCTACAGCAACCATCACGAACGTCGTACGCAACCACCTTTCACCTGTCAGCCAAATGTTGAACCGGTCCAATCGTCCCGAGCAAGTGGTCTCTGCGCGCGCATCCACACTGCCGCTAGCCGATTTACACCTCGAGCTCTCAACCTACCCTCTGAACGACCAGCTATGCCTCAACACCCAGCTACCCGAATTACATCGGTTTCCCAGTTCCCATATAGCCGGTAGGTCTTCGGTGCTGTCTAGCTTGTTCAGCAGGCCCGCACACGGCTCGGTCCTCAATCGACACAAGCGGAGCTATAGCACCCAGGCCCCAACATCCTGCTGCCCTTACTCTCCGCTCGGTCTCATTTTTCTTGCCATGTATTTCATTTGCTATCTTTACCCAAGTCGAGTGCCTCTGGCCTATCCTCGCGAGTAGTTCCAACTACTCGACTTGAACCAAATCCTACACTATCTTAGCATTGCAGTAGCTAAACGGGGTTTTCAATCCTAATGCCAACCCATGGGTTTCTTGGCTATGCAATGTAAAATCCCAAGAAAAGGGACTTGCAAAAACTTTTCTTCACCTCACAACACCACAGTTTTTATTGTGGATATCTTAGGAAATATTGTGAAGAGCAAGTAACCTCCATCAAAAGACTGATTAGAGGGGAAAGCCTTCATTTTCACAAAGTGGGATTTGGACACATGAACATGAGAGGTTGAGCTCACCCCTAGAACTTAAAAAGTCTTGGGAGGGTTCAAGCCAAGTTTCATGCAAATCCAACACTTTTTGAGGCACTTTTTGGGTTATTTGAAAAAGAGGCCAATTTGAATGTAAATTCAAATTGCAGCAACTTTCATCACCCAAATTCAAAAGTTAGCTTCATATTTAAACTCAGTACATTTTTCTGAGTAAACCCACCAATTTTCATCCTCATTGGAGTTCATCTTGTCAAGAGCTAAATTTGCAAGAATTCAAAACTGAATTTGAATTTCAGTTCAAATGTGAGGCAAATTTAGCCAAACAAATTTCAAAATTTGGAACTCAAATTCAAACCAATACTTGGGGGATAAGTCTCTCATTAAATGGAGAGTAGCTGAGATATTTACCGAAGAATTTGGAAAAGGAGGATTAGGGGGAGAGTGGGCCCACAAGTCAGTGGGAGAACTGTTCCCCAAACCGAGCATGGCCTGTTTTCTCCCCGACGCCGGTCCAACACATCGCGCCAGCTCCTGCTCCCGCGCCCGAGAGGGAGAGACACTGCACGAGCCGGCGCGCCGGGGGAAGACCGACTGCAGCGGTGATACCACGCGCGGCCACGTGAAGATCGGCACTGTTTCCGTTGCCTCGCGCTGAACCGACCCGACTGCCGCCGATCGACTTCCCGTGAGAATTCGGCCGAGCTCTCATGTGCAGCACCTTTCCTAGCCACAAAACCACACCAGCTACTCGTCCTCTGCCTCCTCGGCACGAGAACGGTCGAGTTCGGCCCTTCCCCAACCCTAGCTCCACGTTTCCGAGCAACACCCGAGGAGCCGCCACCACTCAGCTCACGGTAACAGCCCAACAGAGGGCCTTTCACAGTTGAGCAAGAACGCTCTCGGACGTGTCAGGGACCGGTGGTGCTCGTATCCGAAGCTCAGGCCATGACCTGGACCACAGAGCTAAAATTTGAAGAAAGTTCCCCGGTGGGCACGAACGGAACTTCCGGCATGGTAACGTCGTATTCACTCGCCACCTTTGTTCTTAGGTCATGAAAACTGGCACACAGGACCGTCACTCATCAACGCTCGTTAGCCCCTCACGGCCCTGGCTTGAAACCGCATGTAAGCCGGGTATTTCTAGGTTTTGTTACGGTAATTGAGGCACGGAGGCTCGGGCTCACAGTGAGACCTAGGATAGAGCACTCTCCGGGCGGTTTCACCACTATGACGAGCTTCCCTAGCACCCACTGGTGCTATAGCGCCGATCCACTGATGTTTTGGCAGGCTAAACTGTCTGGGCGAAGTTAACGAAGGGTTGCCGAGCCGCAGCACCGTCGCCGGCTAGGTTAGGGCCACCACCGACCGGAGCAGTCGGTGCCATCGTGTTCAGCGCACGAAACTAGGCCCTGACGGCGAGGGAGAGCTCGAGAGTCGGCCGGGCGACAAATATCAGCGCGTCTCCGGCGAGCCAGGCGGCGCACGGGCGCGGGAACGTGGGGAAGAAGACGACCCGCGGGGCCCACGTGTCAGCGTCGGGGAGTTTAAAACCCAGATCTACTGCGGCCCAGGGATCAAGAGTGACTGCGCGGGAAGGGGTCTGTAGCCCCGTGTGGCTCAGCTCCAGCGGTGACACGTGTGGGCCGGGCCCACGGTCAGAGTTTAAATTTTTCCCCGGTTTATTTAGGATTTCAGATTTAGTTCAAACTTTAGAACCACATAACTTTTGCTAGGAAGCTCCAAATTTGTTGATTCAAATTGGGTTGGATTCATCTTGCCTATCGCTGTCCAAATATGCAACCCAATTTGTACGAAACCTATTATTTGATTCTGGAAAATTCTTTAAAGCTTTTCAGCAAAAGAATTTTAGAGGGAGATTGGTTCATCCAAAAATCACCAAATTTTGCCAGAATGTTCCTTAGGACATTAGTGAACCTCTGTAAAAGTTTCAGACCATTTGGAGTTGATTTGGTGAGAGCAATTCAAATTTGAAGGTGCTGTGTTCATTTGAATACAGAAACATTTTCAGAGAATTTCCAAAACTTGGAAATTCAGTTCTGGGCAAATATTAGCTCCAAAAATGCTAGGAAAATACATGCAAACTCTATGAGCTATAATTGAAATTTTAGTTCACTAAGTTGGGCATGAACAGGGTTGTTACCTCAGAATTAATTCTGCTTTGCTTATTTGCTAAAAGGATTATTCTGAACAAACCCCTCAATGACAAGTGCTAAATTTTGATACAGAGAGTTTTCTTGTGACAAGGAACTCCCACAAAAATTCTCAGCTCCATTGGAGCTCTGGATCTCCCCTGTCCTGTTTAACCACTTGAGGGATTAATATGGAAAAGGGGGGAAACCACTTAGCATTTAACCATGTGACTAAGTCTAAGCCAAATCACCAACACCCAGTTCATCTTTAAATTCTTAAACAGAGTTTCAGTTGTTAGAAACTGGTTAGCAGAATTAATAGCAGAAGTATTACCCTAAACTCATGTGCATATCCATTAACATGTAGTATTTTATTAACGTGTAGTCGCTGAAGGCGAGGAGACTCCGGAAGTTCTGGACTTCCTTCTTCCGGACGAAGAACTAACTCCTGACCAGCAGCAACAAGGCAAGCCCCGGTTTGCATTAACCTTTTATAAGTTTAATTTGTTTACATGTGTCATATGAAGTGTGAATGTGCATTAGGTATAGGATGGATGGAACCCCACTTGCATGACCAGAAATTTTCCATAAGAGTGAGGGTAGTGTCTAAGACCTCGAGTAGATAGGCTATGCTTAAAGATTCATAGGGCTTCGGTACAAGTCGAGTAGTTGGAATCTACTCGCGAGATAGGCTTGGGACACACGGGTTCGGTTGAGTGATGTGAGATCACATTAGTAATGAAAACGAGACTAGGCAGGGGCTAGGGCGCAGCAAGAGGGAGTCTTGTGTGCGCAGCCCTGTCTGTGTCGATTGAGGACTGATCCGTGTGCGGCCCACGCTGATCAAGTTTGAACGTACCGAAGGCATATCGGATATATGGGCCCTGATAAACAGATGTAGCCTAAACCTCCGGGCGTCGAGGCATAACACACAGATTTATAGGTGTAGGCTGAGGGCGGCAAGGTGAAAATCTGCCAACGGGCATAGAGAGATGCTCCGTGTGGGGAACCTCCTGCTCGTTTCTGTGCTACCGGTTCAACGTTTGGGCTGTTGGGTGAAAGTTGTCCCGTACGACATCGAGTGAGCGTGCTGTGCAGCTCCACGGGTGGGCGTACGTGATGTGCTCTTTGGGTTTCCCTGCAGGTGTATATCGAGTCGATTCGCCGTCCCTCACGGTGAAGAGTACCACTTGGTCACTGAGTCGTGACGTAGGCTAATGTAGGAAATATGATGATTCAATATTGCTGATTGATATAATTGCATTTCTACATGTGTGCCACCAAATATTGCTTACTAAATTTCAGATTCATGAACTGTTAACTTGTTGCTAAAAGATGAACTGAGGATGAACTTGTAGGCGTGTCCTTTTGCTGCAATGTTACTATCCAATGTCCATTGTAACCCTCATGTAGAGTTTCATGCTTAGGCGCGTCGGTTAAGCCTTGTTGAGCCATCGTGCTCACGGTTGCTGCTTAAGTGTTTTTCAGGTGAGTAGCCACTCACGGACTCGGAGTACGAGTCCACCGGCGAGGGCTACCCTCCGTCGGGGACCACGGCTGAGTGGGAGCCGTACACGCAGCGCTGAGCTGAAGAGTGCAGCTAGTGTGGGTTGCCCTAGGGCTGGGCAGCCGACTTTTGCTAGATAGGCAGGCGTGAGTTGTATAGTGTAGACTTCCGCTGTGTAAGATAAATAATATTTTGTAACTGGAGTTTGTACTACTTTGTACAGTTCAGTTGTTTTTCCCATGTAATATATTGTGTTCTTATGACCTGTGCTGTCAGGTGTCGCATCGTGCGGCACCACCCTCTGCGATCCTGGATGGGCGGATTCCGGTCCGCCACAGCCTAGTATCAGAGCTGCATTGGGGATAGCACAGTACTTAAGGACTGCATTATGAGAAAACTTAGGCTTACGGTGAGGATTCGTTAGTTTGCCCAAGTAAGGACTATATTAGCATAGTTACTTAAAGTGGCAAAGACTAACCTATGTGTTATAATTCTGAATTTTAATTATGTAACGACACACCTATGCTCTGGTAAGATTGGTAAGAAACGCCACCGAAAGCGGTTCAATTTCGGTTAGCTCCCCTGACGAGGAACGTGGTTCAGGGATTTGTCTCACAGCTTGGTGTGAGACGTCAATATGAAACTCTTGGACTCTTCATGTTCCTAAGTTCATATGAAACGCTGATCCCTAGCGTGCATTAGGCAAGTAAGTGGAGACCCCATCGCGTGGTCAGTAACGTGAGAGTGTGTTCGTCTGGAAATAGCCCAGGAGGACATACACAGAGCTTGCCATCGGCGTGCCCTGCCGGGCAGTAGGTGGTATCTGTTGGGTTGATAACATTCCCAACCGTGACGACCCGTTCATGACATACTCGGGATCCCCGTCGTGTGGTGTTGAAACACGATCACGTACCTTGAGACGTGACCTAACTCAAGGACGGCCGTATGGCAATGATACGGGCGTTTGTATTTACTTTTAATATGATCCTGCCTGAAATGAAAATAACCCTTGAGTGCACCATTATTGTGTGGTCTTCTGCAGGTACTAACCACGTAAGTATCCGTGCAGTAAACGTGTGCGAGAGACCGTTAGTGCCACACTTGAGACGTATATGCGGGTATAATCCGGTTAGGATTTTCTTTTGTGAGGAACGTAGTACCGAGATATTGTAGGCATATGCATGAAAATAATGATAACAAGGAATTAAAATCATTAGGTTCAACATTTAGTACCCTGGTTGGGTATAAGAATGGGATAGTGGAGCAGGATAGCCAAAGGAAGGAATAACAGAGTGCTCTGTTTTGGGGTAGCAAGTTTGCTAATCTTCAACAGGGCACAACTCACAGGTCTTTTAGCCCAGGGAGGTGTGGTATATAGTTCTGGAAATGTATTTAAGTACCCTACAACTTTGTTGTAGACTTACAGAGCTAAAACACACCTTAAGATGGCTGAAATCCCAGAGGAATGTAAACTGTCCAGAACCAGGACAGAGTAAAACATTCTCTGAACTGTTCTGTTTTTCAAACATAACTCCCAGTAGAAAAATCTAAAAGTGTCAGATGATACATCCTTAGAAAGAGTAGAAGATGGGTGACATCTTTACAATTCAAAGTTTCTGAAATTTCAGCACAGAATTCAGTGGAAACCAGAGTTGAAAACAGCAACTTCTCAAGGGAGGTGCTGTTAAAATTCTTCCAGAAATTCTTCTGACTTTGAATTAACATAACTTTTTAACCAAAGCTGATCTGGGGGCAAATGAATACTCTTTGGAAAGATACTGAATTTAACTTTAACTTTGGTATTCAACTTGAGTCATGAAAATGCCCAGAACCAGATCAAAACTTGGAATAGGTAGAAACTGGTCATTCTGACAGAAGAATGACAGTTGAACTTTTTGGAGAGGGTGTTGTACCCTAAGGGTGGTATACGTGATGACAACGCGATAGTAATGTCTCGTAGTGACCAAACCTAGTTATGGTGAGCTTCCAAAGAGGAGGTTCATCAAGTTGGATTAAACTAGCTTGTGTTTGGTCTGGTAATGGTGTAGCTTGTGCAAAGTTATTACATTATCTACTTACGAGATGTATCACATGTTTTTATTGTCATTATGTTGTTACGCCTATTTTTATTGGACTGCATGCAATCTGTTGCGGGACTGACGTTTATTGTCGTATGGTTGCAGATGGTTCGCACTAGGACCACGCACGAGGTTGGTGGCTCTAGCCAAGGGGGAGGCGATGACTCCCAGCCCCCGGCCTACGACAGCACCCCGCAGCAGCAGCCACCACCGCCGCCTCCGCTTACTCTAGCGGATGTGATAGCAGCACTGGTGGGTGGTCGTGAGGAGCAGACCGACCTGCTCTGCACGATCGTGCAGAATACGTCCCAGGCGGGGGGCGGGGGGGGGGGGGGGGTGGCGTCAAGACAGAGGGCCTCGTGAGCCCCGTGAAACGTCGTACTCGGATTTCATGAGTACGCACCCTCCAGTGTTCACTGAAGCCGAAGAACCACTGGAGGCGGACAACTGGCTGCGGACCATCGAGTCCAAGTTTGGACTGCTCCAATGCACGGAGCGGCAAAAGACCTTGTTCGCAGCGCAGCAACTCCACGGTGCCGCTGGTGCGTGGTGGGCGAATTATGTCGCCTCACGTCTGGCTGGCCATGTCGTGGAATGGGGAGAGTTCCGGGAGGCGTTCCGCGCCTATCATATCCCTCCCGGGATCATGAAGAGGAAGTTCCAAGAATTCTTGGAACTGAAGCAGGGCGGGAGGAGTGCTCATGACTACTCCCGTTCCATCAATCATCTGGCGCAGTATGCGTCCGACTACATCTCCACTGAAGAGAAGAAACGGGAACATTTCTATCGGGGGTTACACTCCGAAATGAAGACACATCTCGTTCAGTGGAATCGCGGCACTTTCAATGACCTAGTCAACGCCGCGATTATGCAAGAGGACGCTCAACGGGAGTTGGCAGCTGAGCAGCAAAAGCGCAGCGCTCCACCTAGCAGTGGGGGTGGCGCTCCCCAGAAGTACCGCATGGTGTATCGGACACCATCCGGACAGCAGTGGCATCCACCGGCGCGACCTCAGCGGTTCGGGGGACGTTCATTTCCGTCACCTCCGTTCCGTCCGCTGATGCCACCACTAAGACAGCAGCAGCAGCAAACGGTACCCCCGGGCTTTTCCACCGCCACAACGCGCCCCGGGATTCCGTCCACTGATCAGCGGGGGACCGCCCCGTTTCACCTGGTTCACGTGTGGCCAGGCGGGCCACTTCGCGAAGGACTGTCCCCAGGGGCAGCAGAGCAGCGGGCAAGCCCAGTTCCAGGGCGGTGCTTGAGGCCGACCTCCGGTGAAGAAGGTTGGTCAGCGGACTGGGGGCGTCCGCAACCTCGACAATGAGGATGCCCCAGAGAGAGACAACGTGCTGGCGGGTACGTTTACTCTCAACCATCAAGCCATCGTCATATTGTTTGATTCTGGTGCAACCCACAACTTTATAAGTGCATCATATGTGGTTAAGCATCAGCTGGAAGCCTTTCCAACCGAGTGTTCTTATATGATCTGCTCACCGGGAGGAAAGATTTCAGCAACGATGATGGTTCCGAAAGCACCACTTTGCTTAGGTGGGAAGATATATCCCACCACTATGATTATCCTTGAGGGGCAGAAGATTGATGCAATCTTAGGAATGTCATGGCTAAGTTACCATGGCGCTGTCCTGGAAACCCTATCACGGACGGTTCACCTCAACTCCCCATTACACCGTCCGCAGTCCCTCTTATTAGATAATCCAGTCCGGGAAGTTTCAGTGATCAACAATACTGAAGCTCTCAAGTTGGAGGACATCCCCATAGTCCGGGAGTATCCCGACGTGTTCCCGGATGATCTTCTGGGCATGCCACCTGAGCGGGATGTCGAGTTCAAGATTGAGCTCGCACCCGGGACTACGCCCATATCACGGTGACAATACAAGATGGCTCCAAATGAGCTGGCGGAACTGAAAGAACAGCTCAATGATCTGTTGAGCAAGGGTTTCATTAGGCCGAGTTCCTCGCCTTGGGGATGCTCGGCGCTGTTCGTGAAGAAGAAGGATGAAACCCTGAGGCTGTGTGTGGATTACCGGCCGCTCAACGCCGTCACCATCAAGAATAAGTACCCACTGCCCCGCATTGACATATTGTTTGATCAACTTGTGGGTGCAAGTGTATTCTCCAAGATGGACCTTCGCTCTGGATATCACCAGATTAAAATCCGGGCGGAGGATATTCCGAAGACGGCCTTCTCGACGAGATACGGCTTATACGAATATCTCGTCATGTCCTTTGGTCTCACAAATGCTCCAGCCCATTTCATGTATCTCATGAACTCGGTGTTCATGCCGGAGCCGGACAAGTTCATGGTAGTGTTCATCGACGATATCTTGGTTTACTCCAAGACAGAAGCCGAACATGCCGAACACTTACGGATCGTTCTTCAACGATTGCGAGACCATAAGCTCTACGCCAAGTTCAGCAAGTGCGAATTTTGGATCAACCAAGTGCCATTCTTGGGACATATCATCTCAGCAGAAGGCATTGCAGTTGACCCAAGCAAAATAGAGCAAGTGCTGAAATGGAAAGCTCCCACTTCAGTTCATGAAGTCAGAAGCTTCCTTGGGTTAGCGGGATATTATCGAAGATTTATTCCAAGCTTCTCCAAGATCGCTAAGCCGATGACAGAATTGCTGAAGAAGGGAACGAAATATGTTTGGAACACGGCGTGTGAAGGAGCGTTCCAAGCATTGGTGAAGCATCTCACCACAGCCCCGGTCTTAGCTCAGCCGGATACAACAAAGCCTTTCGACGTGTATTGTGACACGTCCGGTATTGGGCTCGGCTGCGTGTTGATGCAGGAAGGACGTGTGGTCGCCTATGGCTCACGCCAACTTCGGAACCATGAGCAGCACTATCCGACTCATGATCTTGAGCTTGCTGCATTGGTTTTGGCGCTAAAAATGTGGAGGCACTATCTCCTGGGGAATCTGGTGCATCTCTACACCGACCACAAGAGCTTGAAGTACATCTTCACCCAGAAGGAGCTGAATATGAGGCAAAGGAGGTGGTTAGAATTAATCAAGGATTATGAGATTGAGATCCATTACTACCCCGGCAAGGCGAATGTGGTTGCCGACGCGTTGAGTGGGAAATCACATGTCCATCACCTCACCATTACACCGGTGGAGGAGGAAGAGCCGAGTTTATACTTGGTTCCTTATGGATCGCTGTACAACCTTGCCCTCATCCCTACCATTAGGGAAGACATAATTGCAGCTCAGAAGACGGATAAAGGCATGGCACATCTCCGGAGACGGATAGACAATGGAGAGATCAAGTGTTTCCGGAAAGGTGATGAGGGGACGCTGTGGTTCAATGACCGAATAGTCGTACCCCGAGATATGGAGTTGAGGAAAAAGATCCTCGATGAAGCTCACTTGTCTAAGTACTCCATTCATCCGGGAAGCAACAAAATGTACCAAGATTTTAAAAAGAAATTTTGGTGGACACGGATGAAATGGGAGGTAGCGAAATACGTATCCGAGTGTGATACGTGTAGACGAGTGAAGGCGGATCATATGAGGAAGTCAGGGCTGCTGCAACCCCTGAAAATTCCATCATGGAAATGTAATGATGTGAGCATGGATTTCATTGTGGGATTACCCTTAACATCTAACAAACATGATTCTATTTGGGTGATCGTTGACCGACTAACCAAGTCAGCTCACTTCATCCCCGTGCATACACATTTCCATGCCAACAGATATGCGGAGTTATATATTGCCAGGATTGTATGCCTGCATGGTGTACCCAAGACCATAGTCTCAGACCGAGGTGCATTGTTTGTATCTCGCTTTGGGAGCAGTTGCATGCTGCTTTGGGTACTAAACTGATTAGAAGCTCTGCCTACCACCCTCAGACAGATGGCCAAACAGAGAGGGTGAATCAGGTTCTAGAAAACATGTTGAGAGCATGTGCCATCCACCATGGTAGGAACTGGGATGATCACCTACCATTGGCAGAATTCTCGTACAACAACGGCTATCATGCGAGTATCAAGATGGCACCCTACGAAGCTCTCTATGGTCGTAAATGCCGCACCCCATTAAACTGGTGCGAGTCCGGTGAAAGGGTCACATTCGGGGTTGATGTGGTGAACGACGCCGAAGAGCGCGTTTGGACAATTCAAGCCAATTTGTAGGCCGCTCAATCCCGGCAGAAGAGCTATGCTGATAAAGGAGTAGACCGTTGCACTTTGACATCGGTGAACACGTGTACCTCCGCGTGTCTCCGATGAAGGGCGTGCACCGGTTCGGTGTGAAGGGGAAGCTCTCTCCCCGTTTTTTGGACCCTATGCTATCAGCGAGAAGTGCGGACCAGCGGCATATCGATTGGAGCTACCGGCATTCCTTGCTGGTGTCCATGATGTTTTCCATGTTTCGCAACTGCGAAAATGTTTGAAGCATACAGCTTCTGTTCCTACCGAAGACATCGGCGAGCTGAAACCGGATTTAACATATGATGAGTATCCGGTGGCCATTCTTGATGAAAGAGCCAGGACCACGCGCAGCAGAACGTTGTGGTTATACAAGATACTCTGGAGCAACCACACCGCCGAACAAGCGACATGGGAGAGCGAGGAATTCCTTCGCTCAAATTACACAGAGTTCATGACTTCTCAACACGGGTAAGTCCCTATTACATCGCTATCTCTTCTTTTGTAATCTCGGGACGAGATTCTTTTAAGGGGGGAGGGATGTAAAAGCCCAAGAAAAGGGACTTGCAAAAACTTTTCTTCACCTCACAACACCACAGTTTTTATTGTGGATATCTTAGGAAATATTGTGAAGAGCAAGTAACCTCCATCAAAAGAGTGATTAGAGGGGAAAGCCTTCATTTTCAAAAAGTGGGATTTGGACACATGAACATGAGAGGTTGAGCTCACCCCTAGAACTTAAAAAGTCTTGGGAGGGTTCAAGCCTAGTTTCATGCAAATCCAACACTTTTTGAGGCACTTTTTGGGTTATTTGAAAAAGAGGCCAATTTGAATGTAAATTCAAATTGCAGCAACTTTCATCACCCAAATTCAAAAGTTAGCTTCATATTTGAACTCAGCACATTTTTCTGAGTAAACACACCAATTTTCATCCTCATTGGAGTTCATCTTGTCAAGAACTAAATTTGCAAGAATTCAAAACTGAATTTGAATTTCAGTTCAAATGTGAGGCAAATTTAGCCAAACAAATTTCAAAATTTGGAACTCAAATTCAAACCAATACTTGGGGGCTAAGTCTATCATTAAATGGAGAGTAGCTGAGATATTTACAGAAGAATTTGGAAAAGGAGGATTAGGGGGAGAGTGGGCCCACAAGTCAGTGGGAGAACTGTTCCCCAAACCGAGCGTGGCCTGTTTTCTCCCCGACGCCGGGTGGAACACATCGCGCCAGCTCCTGCTCCCGCGCCCAAGAGGGAGGGACACCGCACGAGCCAGCGCGCCGGGGAAAGACCGACTGCAGCTGTGATACCACGCGCGGCCACGTGAAGATCGGCACTGTTTCCGTTGCCTTGCGCTGAACCGACCCGACTGCCGCCGATCGACTTCCCTTGAGAATTCGGCCAATCTCTCGCGTGCAGCACCTTTCCTAGCCACAAAACCACACCAGCTACTCGTCCTCTACCTCCTCGGCATGAGAACGGTCGAGTTCGGCCCTTCGCCAACCCTAGCTCCACGTTTCCGAGCAACACCCGAGGAACCGCCACCACTCGGCTCACTGTGACAGCCCAACAGAGGGCCTTTCACGGTTGAGCAAGAACGCTCTTGGACGTTTCAGGGACCGGTGGTGCTCGTATCCGAAGCTCAGGCCGTGACCTGGACCACAGAGCTATAATTTGAATAAAGTTCTCCGGCGGGCACGAACGGACCTTCCGGCACGGTAACATCGAATTCGCTCGCCACCTTTGTTCTTAGGTCATGAAAACTGGCACACAGGACCGTCACTCATCAACGCTCGTTAGCCCCTCACGGCCCTGTCTTGAAACCGCATGTAAGCCGGGTATTTCTAGGTTTTGTTACGGTAATTTAGGCACGGAGGCTCGGGCTCACGATGAGACCTAGGATAGAGCCCTCTCCGGGCGGTTTCACCACTATGACGAGCTTCCCTAGCACCCACTGGTGCTATAGCGCCGATCCACCGATGTTTTGGCAGGCTAAACTGTCCGGGCGACGTGACCAAAGGGTTGCCGAGCCGCAGCACCGTCGCCGGATAGGTTAGGGCCACCGCCGGCCGGAGCAGTCGGTGCCATCGTGTTCAGCGCACGAAACTAGGCTCTGGCGGCGAGGGAGAGCTCGAGAGTCGGCCGGGCGACAAATATCAGCGTGTCTCCGGCGAGCCCGGCAGCGCGCGGGCGTGGGAACGCAGGGAAGAAGACGACCCGTGGGGCCCACGTGTCAGCGTTGGGGATTTTAAAACCCAGATCTACTGCGGCCCCGGGATCAAGTGTGACTGCACAGGAAGGAGTATGTAGCCCCGTGTGGCTCAGCTCCAGCGGTGACACGTGTGGGCCGGGCCCACGGTCAGAGTTTAAATTTTTCCCCGGTTTATTTAGGATTTCAGATTTAGTTCAAAATTTAAAACCCCATAACTTTTGCTAGGAAGCTCCAAATTTGGTGATTCAAATTGGGTTGGATTCATCTTGCCTAGCTCTGTCCAAATATGCAACCCAATTTGTATGAAACCTATTCTTTGATTCTGGAAAATTCTTTAAAGGTTTTCGGCAAAAGAATTTTAGAGGGAGTTTGGTTCATCCAAAAATCCCCAAATTTTGCCAGAATGTCCCTCAGGACATTAGAGAACCTATGCGAAAGTTTCAGACCATTTGGAGTTGATTTGGTCAGAGCAATTCAAATTCGAAGGTGCTGTGTTCATTTGAATACAGAAACATTTTCAGAGAATTTCCAAAACTTGGAAATTCAGTTCTGGGCAAATCTTAGCTCCAAAAATGCTAGGAAAATTCATGCAAACTTTATGAGATATAATTGAAATTTTAGTTCACTAAGTTGGGCATGAACAGGGTTGTTACCTCAGAATTAATTCTGCTTTGCTTATTTGCTAAAAGGATTATTCTGAACAAACCCCTCAATGACAAGTGCTAAATTTTGATCCAGGGAGATTTCTTGTGACAAGGAACTCCCACAAAAATTCTCAGCTCCATTGGAGCTCTGGATCGCCCCTGTCCTGTTTAACCACTTGAGGGATTAATATGGAAAAGGGGGAAAACCACTTAGCATTTAACAATGTGACTAAGTCTAAGCCAAACCACCAACAACCAGTTCATCTTTAAATTCTTAAACAGAGCTCCAGTTGTTAGAAACTGGTTAGCAGAACTAATAGCATAAGTATTACCCTAAACTCATGTGCATATCCATTGACATGTAGTATTTTATTAACGTGTAGTCGCTGAAGGCGAGGAGACTCCGGAAGTGCTGGACTTCCTTCTTCTGGACGAAGAACTAACGCCTGACCAGCAGCAACAAGGCAAGCCCCGGTTTGCATTAACCTTTTATAAGTGAGCGTTTGGGCTGTTGGGTGAAAGATTGTCCCGTACGACATCGAGTGAGCGTGCTGTGCAGCTCCACGGGTGGGCGTACCTGACGTGCTCTTTGGGTTTCCCTGCAGGTGTATATCGAGTCGATTCGCCGTCCCTCGCGGTGAAGAGTACCACTTGGTCACTGAATCGTGACGTAGGCTAATGTAGGAAATATGATGATTCAATATTGCTGATTGATATAATTGCATTGCTACATGTGTGCCACCAAATATCGCTTACTAAATTTCAGATTCATGAACTGTTAACTTGTTGCTAAAAGATGAACTGAGGATGAACTTGTAGGCGTGTCCTTTTTCTGCAATGTTACTATCCTATGTCCATTGTAACCCTCATGTAGAGTTTCATGCTTAGGCGCGTCGGTTAAGCCTTGTTGAGCCATCGTGCTCACGGTTGCTTCTTAAGTGTTTTTCAGGTGAGGAGCCACCCACGGACTCGGAGTACGAGTCCACCGGCGAGGGCTACCCTCCGTTGGGGACCACGGCTGAGTGGGAGCCGTACACGCCACGCTGAGCTGAAGAGTGCAGCTAGTGTGGGTTGCCCTAGGGCTGGGCAGCCGACTTTTGCTAGATAGGTGGGCGTGAGTTGTATAGTGTAGACTTCCGCTGTGTAAGATAAATAATATTTTGTAACTGGAGATTGTACTACTTTGTACAGTTCAGTTGTTTTTCCCATGTAATATATTGTGTTCTTATGACGTGTGCTGTCAGGTGTCGCATCGTGCGGCACCACCCTCTGCGATCCTGGATGGGCGGATTCCGGTCCGCCACATGCAATTGGGTTTCAAACCAGACTCTAATGCAATAAATAAGTGGGTGCTCAAAGTAAGTTCTCAAAACAGTAAAAATTTGTAAAAATGGGTTAATGCAAACCGGAGCTTGCCTTGCTGCTCTTGGTCGTAGGCTAGCTGCTCTTCCGGGGTGACGAAGTCTAACACTTCGGGTTCCTCCTCGACCTTAGCGACTACATAAGATAACATGTATATGTATCAATTTACATGCATTTGAATTAAATTTAAATTTGTGAAGACTGTAAGTCTTATTATATAGACTCAGTGACTCTGAAATTTTTACTGTGGTTTGTTTACTACCTAAACAGAGACTTGGCCAAGTTTTATTTGCAGCGAAGCTCATTTGAGCTCTCCACAAATAATTATGTACTTGACCTTAATTGGAGCTCCTAGGGTGTTCTAGGGATTTTCATGGAGCAAGGCATGATTCTCTGAAAACTAGATTCTCAGAGGGTTCTAATGGAGTTGATATCACTTAATTTGAAGGTTCCTAGCTGAAGATATGAGCTAAACAATTTCAGAGAAATTCTGAAAATGTTTCTTGACATTTTCTATTTTCTCTGGAACAGTTTCATTAATCACACCATTAGGTGGACAAATGAGCTCAGATGGATCTGAAATTTTTATGGTAGCTCAGGGATATTTTCGTGAACATCCTAGCAAAAGTTCAGAAATTTCTTCCAAAGGGTTCTCCAGTTAAAATTCTAAACAGTTTAAATTTTGAATAATTAGTTCTGGAGAAATAAGGATTTCATAGGGTAACACTTGATTTGCTGGAAAGTACTCAGAGAGCTGATTCCAACAAAATTTGGTTCACTCGATTTGGAGCTTCCTAGCCAAAGTTGTGTGGGTTTGAAGTTTGAACTAAAACTGAAAATCGGGAAATGTTTAAAACACTGCACGTGGGTCCCACGCACAGTGCCTTCGTCTACCTCCCGCCAGCACCCGAGCGCGCGACGTCCAGCGACGGTGGCACGGTTCGTTCTCGGCCGCTACTGCCTAATTTTCGATGCGGTTTCTTCCTACGTGATCCTTGGAGCACGGCACACACGCCGGGCACCTTCTCGGACCTCGACATCGCCGGAAACCTAGTCGGCGACGGTGGAGGCGGAGGAGGAGCTCGGGTCCGACGGTGCTAGCTCGTCTCGGCAGTGAACATGATCAGCCAATGGGTCGCAAAGCACCACTGGGGTATGAAGAAGCTAACCCTGCCCTCCTCTTGGCCGGGGATCACCGGGAAAAGGGATCTCACCGGCGACCTGTGCCGTTTTCACCGGCGATGGCCGAATTCCGGTGCTCTGCTCACTGGGTCAATCATCACCGCTAGGATTTGGCTGAAGTGACCGTGAGGTGCTACTATAGCTTAAGCTCTACCTGGATTATCAGTGATCAAGTGATCACGATGATTTTTGAGTTTTGGTCCTTGGTTCTCTATACGGTGATCATTAGGAAAAATAGAAATTCCGGCTAGCCGGCGCTAAGAGGGACCTAGGGAGTTTGGGAAGAGCTACTAGACCTCGATGCTAACCTCAGAGACACGTTTGTCGCGCTGGAGAAGCTTTGCGCTGCTCGGGCGACGGCGTCAAGTCGGAGGAGCTCTCGGGTTGACAGAGCAATGGAAGATCGGCTCGGGCAAGCTTCACTGAAGCTGATCACGAGCAGCTGAGGGCTGTAACACGTTGAGAATGGACCGGCGGTGCCGTTTGTGGCCTCAGCTTGTGATGGAAGGAACTGTGCTGGCCGGTCGACGGCGAGGTGATGTGGCGATCAGCTTGGTGTTCTCGGCGCTGGAAACGTCGAGGCAATGGGAAAATGGGCTGCTGCCGGCGGAAGCTCGCAGCTAAATAGCTGGGGATGTCAGTTTGGGGCGCTGATCGGCGACCAGGAGGTGGCAGCGGTGGAAAAACGCCGTGGCGCTCGCGTGGTCACGCGCAAGACCTGAGCTGCGGCGCCTTCAGTCGGTTAAAACGCTGGTGAGGCTGACATGTGAGTCCTACCCTGGTTTTAACCTCTGAAATTAAATTTTCCCCACTGCTCTAAACAGTAGAGACCCAATTAACCTTGGTCATTTGAATTATCTACCCTTTGGCCATTTAAATATATTTTCAGCACATATGCAGTTTGAAATTCAAATAAAGTTTGAATTTGCTAAACTTAGCTCATGTCAAGATGAACTCCAAATGGAGTGAAAATTGGGGTGTGAGCTCACAAAAATGTGCTGAGTAAGAATATGCCTCCCACTTTTGAACTCATGGGATGGAAATAGTTTGAATTTGAAATTGAGTTCAAACCACCCTCTTTCTAATTATACCCAAAAAGACTTCAAAAAGGTTTGAATTTGGGTGAAATTCGGCATGAGCATTCCTAGCAAGGTGTTGGAGTTTTTCACAAGCTCAGCCCCTAGATGATGCATGTGGGAAATGCCACCTTTGCATTTTGTGAATTTATTCTCTAATGAGCATGTTGATGGTGTTTACTTGCTCTTCAAATGTATTCATCAAGTTTCTTCAAATGAAGTGTGTGTGTGGTGATGAACACTTTGAATATGTGCCTAAAACTTAGGCCCTTACATTCCTCCCCCCTTAAAAGAATCTCGTCCCGAGATTATAAGGTGAAAATGAGAGAGAGGACGGTGAAAAAATTACCGTATATGCGATGTGAAAAAGTCGGGGTAGTTCGCGCGAAGAAATCCTTCGCTCTCCCATGTCGCTTCATCCAAGGAGTGATTACTGCATAGAACTTTGTAGAACCACAACGTACAGTTGCGTGTGGTTCGGGCCTTTTCATCAATAATCTGAACCGGTTCCTCCCGATACGTGAGACCGTTTCTGTTCTTCTATATCCTCCAGCTGAATGGCAGTTGATAGCTTGAGACACTGCCTCAGCTGGGAGATGTGAAAGACGTCGTGCACACCGGAAAGTGCTTTTGGTAATTTCAGCCGGTATGCTACTGATCCACATCTTTCGGTAATCTGAAATGGACCGATGAATCGGGGTGCTAACTTTCCCCTCACCCCGAATATGTTCACGCCCTTCATTGGAGACACACGTAGATATACGTGATCCCCGACTTCGACCTGTAATGGGCGTCTTCTCCGGTCCGCATATTGTTTCTGTCGGGATTGGGTGGCTTTTAGGTTTGCTTGGATCAGCCGAACCTTTTCCTCCGCGTTGTTGACAATATCAATCCCGAGGGTGACCCTTTCGCCAGACTTACACCAATTCAGTGGTGTGTGGCATTTTCTCCCGTATAGCGCCTCGTAAGGCGCCATCTTGATGCTGGCTTGGTACCCATTGTTGTACGAGAACTCAGCCAACGGTAAGTGATCATCCCAATTCTTATCATCCCAATTCCCATCCATCTGCGGGTGGTATGCTGAACTACGGATCAGCTTTGTCCCCAACGCAGCGTGTAGCTGCTCCCAGAAACGGGACACAAATAAAGAGCCCCGATCTGATATGATGGTGCTGGGTACGCCGTACAAGTATAGGATCCGTGAGATGTTCAATTCAGCATACTTCTTGGCGTTGTAGTTTGTGTTGACCGGGATGAAATGGGCAACTTTGGTGAGCCGGTCGACGATCACCCACACAGAATCATGCTTCTGAAAAGTGGTGGGTAAACCGATGATGAAGTCCATGCTCACATCTTCCCACTTCTTGGCAGGAACGCCCAGTGGTTGTAGTAGTCCCCGTTTCTTCATATGGTTTGCCTTCACCCTTCGACATCTATCGCACTCGGACACATACTTTGCGATCTCCCGTTTCATCCGTGTCCACCAAAACATGCCTCTGAGTTCTTGATACATTTTGTTGCTACCAGGGTGAATAGAAAACTTTGACAAGTGAGCCTCATTAAAGATTTTCTTCCGTAGCTCTGGGTTACGGGGTACGACGATCTGGTCCTTCAACCATAGAACGCCGTCTCCGTCTCTCCGGAAACATTTCAGCTCCCCACTGTCTATACGTCTCCGCAAATGCGACATGGCCTTGTCATGTTTCTGAGCTGCCGCTATCTCTTCACGGATGGTGGGGATCAACGCTAAGTTGTATAGAGCTCCATGCGGAATCACATGTAATGGTGGCTCGCTCTCTTCCAACGGTGTGATGGTCAGATTGTTGACATGTGACTTGCGACAGCGCATCCGCCACTATGTTTGCCTTGCCGGGGTGATAATGATCTCTATTTCGTAATCCTTAATCAACTCTAACCATCTTTGTTGCCTCATGTTCAGCTCTTTTTGAGTGAATATGTACTTGAGGCTTTCGTGGTCGGTATAAAGATGCACGAGTTTACCGAGTAGGTAGTGCCTCCACATTTTAAGTGCGAGCACGACGGCAGCGAGCTCCAAGTCATGAGTTGGATAATTCTGCTCATGGTTTGTGAGCTGCCGTGATCCATAAGCGACCACTCTTCGGTCTTGCATCAGCACACACCCGAGCCCAATGCTGGATGCATCGCAGTACACATTGAACGGTTTTGTTGTGTCTGGCTGCGCCAAAACTGGTGCTGATGTTAGGTGTCTCACTAATGCCTTGAATGCGGCTTCACATGCTGGACTCCAAACATATTTGGTAGCCTTCTTTAGCAGGTCCATCATAGGCTTGGCAATCTTTGAGAAGTTCGGAATGAACCTCCAATAATACCCCGCGAGTCCGAGGAAACTCCGGACCTCGTGAACAGTTCTCGGGGACTTCCAATTCAGCACGTGTGTAATTTTACTCGGGTCTACAGCGATGCCCTCCGCTGAAATAATATGCCCGAGAAAAGGCACTTGCGATATCCAGAATTCGCACTTGCTGAATTTCACGTAT
This sequence comes from Neostapfia colusana, assembly GCA_030760725.1. Lineage (NCBI taxonomy): Eukaryota > Viridiplantae > Streptophyta > Magnoliopsida > Poales > Poaceae > Neostapfia > Neostapfia colusana. Next base: position 90,626,841 of record JASWHV010000007.1, on the reverse strand, counting down.
AGTTTGTGATCCCACAGCCGTTGCAAGACTATACGCAGATGCTTCTTGTGTTCTTCCTCCGACTTGGAATATACCAATATGTCGTCGATGAAGACCACGACAAACTTATCCAGCTCCGATATGAATACCGAGTTCATCAAATACATGAAGTGATCTGGAGCGTTGGTGAGGCCGAAGGACATGACCAGGTACTCATAAAGTCCATACCTCGTCGAGAAAGCCGTCTTCGGAATATCTTCAGTCCGTATCTTAATCTGGTGGTACCCGGATCTTAAGTCTATCTTGGAAAAGATCTTTGCTTCGACCAACTGATCAAACAACATGTCGATCCGTGGCAACGGGTACTTGTTCTAGATGGTTACAGCGTTTAGTGGATGATAGTCCACGCAAAGCCGCAACGTCATCTTTCTTCTTCAGAAATAATGCCGGATAACCCCATGGTGAGGAGCTCGGCCTAATAAAACCCTTTTCCAGCAGGTCCGTTAACTGCGTCTTTAGTTCAGCCAATTCCTTGGGCGCCACCTTGTACGGCCTTCTGGATATTGGCATGGTTCCTGGTGCAAGTTCAATCTTGAATTCCACCTCTCTGTCGGGCGGCATCCGTGGTAAATCATCCGGGAATACGTCAGGGAACTCACAGACTACTGGAATGTCTTCCAATCTGATAGTTGTGGATTGATACACACTTGGAAGTTTTATTTCTGGACTGTCCAGAAATAAGGAACGGGATTCGTGCACTTCTGAGTTCAAGTGCACAATTCGAAGGACAGTGTCCAAAACAGCGCCGTGGCGGGTTAACCACGACATCCCTAAGATGACATCGACCTTTTGTCCCTCTAGAACTATGAGAGATGTAGGGTATACTATACCCTCTAAGCATAATGGCGCTTTTGGAACCATCATGCTTGCTGAAATTTTCCCACCCGGTGAACAAATCAAGTACGGACTCTCGGTGGGTAGTATTTGCAAGCTGTATTTAGCAATAAAAGCTTGGCTAATGAAGCTATGCGTGGCGCCTGAATCAAATAATACTATAGCAGGATGCTGGTGGAGTTGGAACATACCCGCAGGGATTGGTTCACCCTCCGGCATGTCCTCTATGGCAAGTTGGTGGACAGTGCCGGGCCTAGGGTTTGCCTGCCACACATTAGTACGGTTCCAGGGGCTGATTCCTCCCCGGAAGCTGTGGTGCAACTCCGCCGCTTGCCTCTCAGGACAATTGTTGGCGAAGTGTCCTGGACGACCACACTTGTAGCATGTGGCTGCTGCTTGCCCAGTGCTAGGGGGACGAAAGCCCGGCATGCGCTGCTGAGGTGCATACGCACGCGGCATCGTCCGCTGTTGCTGTTGTTGCTACGGAGGTGGTACTGGCAGTGCCGGCCTGAATGCCGGTGGAGAATAGGGCCGACTGCAGAATGGCATCGGCCTCTGGGGTGGCTTGTGAATGTAGCCTAGAGGGCGGTGAATAGGATTTTCGATGCTTTATTGAAACCTGAAACACTTAGTAGGTTTATCAAATACAGGGAAATCGGACTAGTCCGGTAGAGTGCGGACTAGTCCGTTTTCTAAACAGAGAAAAATAAGACTAGTCTGGTACCGTGCGGACTAGTCCGGTATTCGTGGACTAGAGAGATAAAGATTGATCAATGTTCACTTCTAGAACTCTATGCAGCGGAAATAAATTGATAACTTACATGTATTGCAACAGTGATACAGTGAATGACAGTAATCAACTTTGATTCTAATGTTTGAACGTGAATTTCAAAGGATTGATTATACACTAGAAAATGATGAACAATTAATAAACAAGAGTAGGAGACAAGTGTTTATCCGAGGTTCGATTCCACGAAGGAAATCTACGTCCCCGTTGAGGAGTCCACTAAGGACCGGGTCTTCACCAACCCTATCCTTGTCGAATCGCCACAAAGGCCGATTCTCTTCCACTAATCACAAGGGGGAATAAATCGTTCAAGGGGCCTTCGCACAAGTTGAGGGCTACCCAAGAATTAAAATGAATTATCACAACTAAACACACTCAACATATGAACAATTAACAAACAAGAGTGTGCGAGAGATCAAACCCAAGAGCTCAAGATGTGTAGAACAAGTCTCTCCTTTGATCAATTGCTAATCCCCAAAAGAATTGATTCTTCTAGGGTTAGAATGTGTGGAGAGATGTGAATTTTGGGCTCTTTGGAGGTGTGACGGCGCAGGGGGTTGAAGAGTTATGTTGGTATGGCCGTACACCTCTTTTTATAGTAGGGTTTCCAATGGTTACATTAGGATTTGCGATGTCCAGACTAGTCCGTGGTTCACTGCGGACTACTCCGGTGTGCGGTGTGTAGAAAACCCTAAGTGTTGTGATATATCGGACTAGTCCGTAGTAGTGCGGACTAGTTCGTTTTCTATCCAGAGACAAAATCGGACTTGTCCGGCTGATATGGGACTAGTCCGTTTTATGGTCAGAAAGAAAATCGGACTAGTCCGGTTGATATCAGACTAGTCCGCACATGCTGAAATTGTGCTGTTAGTTTGATTTCTTCTAGTTGAGCTCTTGGGGTGTGTTTCTCCAACACACTCTATACTAAGTATTTTACTATTTTCAGCTCCTGAGCTCTTATCAATTTGGATCCTCCTTCTCCTTTCTTTTTGCGCTTTCTTCCTGATTTCTTTTAAGATCCTACGCTCATCTCAACAATTTTGTTAGGGTCTCATTTGTTTGTTATAAATCAACTAAAACCCACAAGGGATGCCTAGATGCACTTTCAATCTCCCCCTTTTTGGTGATTGATGACAGCCAATTGAGATCTCACAAATATGACAATAAGAATTCAGATTTTCATAAAGTGTGCACATAGAGCTTTGGACAAAATAGGCAAAGTAGACATAAGACATATGTGCGCTCTTTATGGTGGGGTGTAGAACTATGTGTGTGAGCAATAATTTTGATGTGAATAACATAATGAGCGTAGTCATAACATCATCAAGAGTCTCAATCCTTCATAGCAGTTTTAAACATACATCATTAATCAAAAGCATAACATAGTCATATCACAAAATGCATAATGCTAACATAAGTCTTACAAAAGCATAATGGTAGTTTAAGTCTTACAACAGAATAATAATAGCATAATAGTATAAGTCTTACAAAACTCATTACTCAAGCTAGGACATGAAAAGAAAGACCTACGACCTAAGACTCCCCCTCAATCTCTCCCTCTTTGGCATCAAGGCACCAAAAAGGGAGAGGAGGGATCTACTTGTCGTCACCGGCTCACTCCTCGCTGTCGGTCCTTTCTTCATCTTCATCATCAGACTAAGGAAGAGGAGGAGAGGAACCACTTGTTGTGCCAAAGTAGGCGCGCTCTGATGGAGAGAGAGGAGGAAGCTCTATAAACTTAGATGCAGAGTCCTCTGAGATGACCGGGGATCCAATGGGCTCAATCTCTAGTTTTTGGCATATCTCTTTGACATTGGCCTTCATGTATCTCATTTCTTATTTTCCTGCCTTGTTCATCTTATGAAGCTTCACCTCAGTTTTGCGGCAAGAACTGAAAATAGCAGCCAAAATCTTCATAACTCCACTGGAGGAACTTTTGTGTGGAGAGGCCCTGGTCTTGGAAGAAGGCCTTGCATCTTCTTGAGCTCTCTCTGGATGCTCTTCAGGTGATCCAGGAGAGGAGGTAGCTGGGAGGGAGGCCTGAGGAGGCTTATGAGGCCTTAGAGCAGTGTGCTCCACATCCTTCACGAACTCAATTCCTGTGACTCTTTCAATCATGAACATCAAGTAAGGTGCATATCCACAGGAACGGTTTGGTGTGCAGGGTATGTTCACCATGTCATTCCAAATATAATCGAATATATTAAATCTTCTCCTCCTGCTGATTACTTTCATCAAGGTTCTCAAATAACATTGGACGCTCCCGGCATCTCCATCCTTTGGAGCAATGGTCTTCCGGAGCACTCTGATGAGAACAATGAAGAAGGGCTTCATGTTCTTGGTTGAGGGACAGTTGAATGGAAGTCGAGTATCATCGAGAAACTCCATCTTGTCCTTCTCCACAACTCCAAGATTGTGAATCACAATCTCATCATTGCCGGTGTCCTCAAGGCGCAGCAGTCTGGCAAACTCAATGTAGGAAATTGTGTACTTAGATCCATGTGTCATCCAAGTCAATTTGTCTTCTCCATCATGAGCAAAGTGGAAAGTTGAATAAAACTGGGCAATGATCTCATATTCCAGTTGTACCTGAAGACGAGCAGGTCCTTGAGTCCATGTCTCTCTGCAGCCTCTATGACCTCCTCAAAGGCTTCACAGCTCTTCCTTTCAAAGTATGTCCAGTCGATCCATTGACTTCGGACCACTGGAGTCTTCATTTGGAGGTACACTGCACTGTAGTAATCCGAGTGAAAGTTGCTCCAAAATCTCTTGGCGGCTGCCTTTTTGCCGGAGCTATAGGCATCAACCTTCCTCAGGTTCCATGCCACATCACTCCCCTTACCATTGAACTTTTCCTCCGAGGGATCCCTATGTCCCTACCTTGGAGCTATCATCTTGAGGGGACCAATCGGTCTGGAAGCAAGTCCCTTTCTGTTGCCCTTGGTTTGGCGTTGAGCCGCCAAGCTAGAACCAGCCACATTTGCTTTTGAAGCTGGTCTCTTGATTGTAACCTTTCGACTCACCCTAGGTGGGGTGAGCGAAGGCTCGGCAGCACGCTCTTTTCTCTTGTTGGAGCGAGACTCCAGAGGATGAGACATTATATCTTGATCCATCTCGGCCTCAAAGTCGGAGAGACTCTCATTTGATCCCGACGTGATTTCTAACAAAGAAGATAAAGTGGGTATGAATAATCAAGGATGACAAAGGATTGCTGAATTGACATAAGCTAGGATTTCCCTGATCAGGGGCATACCGGACTAGTCCGGTGTTCAGGATCGGACTAGTCCGGAGCACCGGACTTGTCTGCCCTAATAACGGACTACTCCGTTATGAGGCTGCTCAAGCCCTAATTTGTTGAAATTTGAGATTATTCGATGCAAATATGATCTAGGGTACATGGAATACATCAATAGAGCATGCATTGACTAAAGGAGCCAAGATATTTGAGCAAAAAAAAGGAAAATCGAAGGTTCTAGGGTTTGGAGTGAAGTTTACCAAATCCTTCGATTCGAAGTGTTGAAGGAGTTCTTGATCTGGACTAGTCCAGGGTTTTTGATCCCTTTGCAGTGGGGATCGATTCCTACGGAAATTTGAGAAGTTTTGATGGAGAACTTGCAAATTCACCTTGGGAGCACTTGAGTGAGGAGAGAGAGAGAGAGGAGAGTTGTGAGGATGAAGAAGATTAGGTTTGAGCCGTGCTTAGGGTTATGGAGGTGAAATATCGGACTAGTCCGTTTTCTAGTCAGAGAGAAAATCTGACTAGTCCGTGGTGGTCCGGACTAGTCCAGTCTAACATACTAAGTGCGGACTAGTCTGCCGGTGCGGACTAGTCTGGGGTGACCACGGACTAGTCTGTGGTCTCTTGTACAGAAGTGTACAAAACATATATATGTATGTATTCAAATGTTCCTATTAAGTGATAAAGGACAAAGGTACACAGAAATTCTTGATGAATATGATCAGTAAACATACAACAATCAAGGTATGACCATGATTCACCAAGATCAAGTAACTAACATAGTTTTTAGGAGGAAAAATAGAGAGAGATGATTTTTCAACATAATTAACATGATTTTGAGGATGGCATACAGATATGCAAGTTTTCAAGCCATGTTTCGAGCATCAAGGATATTTAGTTCATTTCGGAGCACACAAAAATGTTTTTCATCAAGTGCCTTGGTAAAGATATCGGCTAGTTGTTTTTCAGTGTTGACATGGGAAATGGCTATGTCTCCTTTCGTTGAGTGATCTCTCAAAAAATGATGCCGGATATCTATGTGTTTAGTTCTATAGTGCTCAACAGGGTTATGGGCAATTTTAACAGCACTCTCATTGTCACAAAGGAGTGGAATATGGCTCGGCTCATATTGTAACCGTAATCCCTTAGAGTTTGTCGCATCAAAGGAGTTGTGCACAACAACTCCCGGCTGCAACATGCTCCGCTTCAGCTGTGGATAGAGCAATTGAATTTTGTTTCTTGGAGGACCAAGAAACTAGGGATCTACCTAGGAATTGGCAAGTACCAGGAGTACTTTTTCTATCTACCTTGCATCCGGCATAATCTCCATTGGAGTATCCAATGAGATTGAATTTTGAACCTTTGGGATACCAAAGGCCTAGGTTGGGTGTATGAACTAAATATCTCAAGATCCTTTTAATGGCTGTGAGATGACATTCCTTAGGATTGGCTTGAAATCTTGCACACAAACATACACTCAACATGATATCAGGCCTAGATGGATATAAATAGAGTAGAGAGCCAATCATGGAATGATATACCTTTTGATCCACATTTGGTCCGTCTTCATTGAGATCCAGGTGTCCATTTGTCGCCATGTGAGTCTTTATTAGCTTTGCTTTGTGCATTCCAAACTTCTTGAGAATGTCTTGAGTGTACTTTGTTTGGCTTATGAACGTCCCGTCCTTTTGTTGCTTCATTTGGAATCCCGAGAAGTACCTCAACTCTCCCATCATGGACATCTCAAATCTATCTATCATAATCTTGCTAAATTCTTGACAAAAGGATTTGTTAGTTGAACCAAATATAATATCTTCAACATAGATTTGGCAAATGAAGAGATCATCATCGAAGTGTTTAGTAAACAAGGTGTAATCAGCTTTTCCGATATTGAAGTCATTTTCAATCAAAAAATCTCTAAGGCACTCATACCAAGCTCTAGGAGCTTGTTTGAGGCCATAGAGAGCCTTACGAAGTTTCAACACATAGTCGGGGTGCTCTTGATCTTTAAAACTGGGTGGTTGCTCCACATACACCTCCTCCTTGATCGGTCCGTTGAGAAAGGCGCTTTTCACGTCCATTTGATAAAGCTTGAAATCGTGGTGAGTAGCATATGCAAGTAATATATGAATCAATTCAAGCCTAGCTACGGGAGCAAAAGTCTCATCGAAATCCAAACCTTCAACTTGTGAATACCCTTTTGCCACAAGTCATGACTTGTTCCTTGTCACCACTCCATGTTCGTCTTGCTTGTTGCGGAAGACCCATTTAGTGCCGACGACGTTGGACTTGGGTCTTTCAACCAGCTCCCACACTTCGTTACTTTTGAAGTTTTTCAATTATTCTTGCATCGCCATCACGCAGTCCGGATCATTTAATGCATCCTCAACCCTGTATGGTTCCAAAGAATATATAAAGGAATAGTGTTCACAAAAATTAGCTATGCGAGATCGAGTTATTACTCTCTTTCGGATGTCACCGATTATGTTGTCAACGGGGTGATCTCTTTGGATGCTTTGGTGTACTCTTGGATGTGGCACTTGTGGTCTTGAATCTTCATCATTATCTTATTCTCCCTCTAGATAGTTACTCTCATTGATGTTTTGGTCTTCTTGATTTTCTTGAGGTTGATCTTGTATGGAAGCTCTCTCTTGATCATTTTCCTCCATCTGTGGTTCATTTGGAGGTGGCACTTGTGGTTGAACATCGCCCAATGCCATTCTTCTCAATGCTTGACATGGAGCTTCTTCTTGATCTAGCACACACTGAGCAACTTGCTCTTCTTGAGAGTCGTCAGTTTCATCGAACACTACATCACATGCGACTTCAACAAGTCCGGAGGTTTTGTTGAAGACACGATAAGCGTAGGAGTTCGAATTATAGCCAAGTAAGAAACCTTCATTGGATTTTGAAGCAAACTTCGAGGCCCTTGGCTTCTTATTTAAAATATAACATTTTGAACCAAAAATTCAAAAATATGAAATATTTGGCTTATTACTAGTGAGTAGTTCATAAGAGGTTTTCTTGAGCAACCGATGAAGATATAGTCGATTTATGGCGTGACAAGCGGTGTTAACCGCTTCAGCCCAAAACCTGTCTGAAGTCTTGTATTCATCGAGCATTGTCCTTGACATCTCAATGAGAGTTCTGTTCTTCCTTTTGGCTACTGCGTTTTGTTGAGGAGTATATGGTGCTGAAAATTCATGCTTTATCCCTTCTTCGTCTAGATACTCCTCAACTTGGGTGTTCTTGAATTTTGTCCCATTGTCGCTTCGTATGTTCTTGATATTCAATGAGAATTCATTTTGGGCACGCTTGATGAACTTCTTGAGGGTTCGTTGAGTTCCTGTCTTATCATGCAAAAGGAAAACCCACGTGAAGCGCGAAAAATCATCAACAATGACTAGACCGTATTTATTACCGCCAATGCTAATGTAGGCAACTGGACCAAATAGATCCATGTGAAGGAGCTCAGGAGGTCGTGTTGTAGTCATGACATTCTTCACGGGATGTAATGCTCCTACTTGCTTCCCTGCTTGACACGCTCTACACGGCCTGTCTTTCTCAAAAACAACATCCTTTAATCCTCGGATGTGATTGCCTTTGAGGAGTTTTTGAAGATTCCTCATACCAACATGTGCTAGCCGTCTATGCCACAGCCAACCCTTGTTGGTCTTTGCAATCAAGCATGTGTCAAGTTCGGCTTTATCTTTGTTGAAGTCAACTAGATAAATTTTTCCCTTCAACACACCCTTGAATGCAATTGAGTTATCACCCCTTCTAGAGACAGTCACACCCTCATTAGTGAATAAGCAAGTATAACCCTTGTTACATAATTGAGATATGGACAAAAGATTATAATCCAAATAGTCAACATGTAAAACATCAGAGAGAGTATGTTGTGATGAAATTGCAATTTTACCGATACCAAACACTTTTCCTTTACTATTATCACCAAAGTAAATGCCTTCGCTTGGATTTTCATTTTCTTCATATTCCATGAACATTCTTCTTTCTCCGGTCATGTGATTGGTGCATCCACTATCTAGCACCCATTTTGCTCCACCGGATGAATAAGTCTTTCGTTTACCTTCCTTTGCCATTAGACAGGTGTTGTCGGTGTCCTTCCATACGCCCATGGTTTGGAAGAGAGTGGATTTCTTGGTAGTCTTCTTTATGGCTATGGTGGCCATCTCCTCTTCTTCTTTGGATGAAGATTCATCATTGGAGTCCCACTCCTTCCCTTGATGCGCTTGACCATAATGCTTCTTCTTCTTGAACATTTTCTTTGGTTGAGGCTTGTTGTCTTTTGTCTTTTTCTTGTTTTCATCATGTGGACAATCTACTATGAAGTGATCGTATTCTCCGTAGTTATAGCACGCCCGTCTCATCTTGGGTCTTTGTTTGTCCCTTTGTCTTCCTTCATTTGAGCTGCTACCCTTTCTTCTTCTCATCATTTTCTTGAACTTCTTCATGAACAGGATCATGTCTTCTTCATCGATATCACTACTTTCATCATCGCTGTCTTCTTCTCCATAAGCTTCTCGAGCTTCCTTTGATACGGGTTTTCAAGTTGACTTCAAAGCAACTCCTTTCTTCTTTGCCGAGGTGAGATCGGCAATTTCCTTAACATGCTTGGCTTGCTTCTCCATCATCTCAAAGTTGATGATCTTGCCACGAAGTTCGTCTGGGTCATCTTCCGGTACCCGGGGCTTTCTCTGATCATAGAGCAAAGAGTTACGTTGTGAGGCATGAATGCTCTGAGAATCAACTTCACTCATGATTATTCCACTTCTTGCTGCCATAAGCTCGGAATTTGTTGATAAGATTCTTCAGTCGATTGTACATATCTTGTGGTGATTCATCTTCTTCTATCGCGAATCGTCCCAATTCACCTTCAATCATTTCTATCTTGGCTTCACGTACGTGACGATCACCTTCATGTGCAGTTTTTAGTGTGTCCCATATTTCCTTGGCAATTTCAGGCCCATCCACCATGGTGAACTCGTCTCGGCTTAGGGATGACGTGATCACAGCTGCAGCTTGAGCATTCCGATGAATGGCTTGCTCTTTGCTTGGAGTCAGCTCTTCATCATCATCCGGGATATCTATCCCTGTACACACTATATGCCACAAACTTGGGTTAAGAGATATAAGGTGCATAAGTATACCGGTAGTAGTCTGTGTGACTACCCCCTTTCTTCTTCTTTTCATCATCAGTGTTCTTCTTCCCTTTTGGAGAGATTGTCATCTTCCGTAGAAGAGCCTTGAGTTGGAGCACCTCCTCCTCATCGTCCTCACTGTCTTGAATGGCGTCGAGTAGCTTCTTTAGCTTTTGAGTCCTTTCATCATTACTCTTTTCGTCATCGATCTTCTTGTGTACATCCTTGACGTCCATATCATCTCTTCGAGCGGTTAGTCTCTTTTGAAGAGTTTGGCTCTGATACCAATTGAATGTAGCCTAGAGGGGGGTGAATAGGCTTTTCGATGCTTTATTGAAACCTGAAACACTTAGTAGGTTTATCAAATACAGGGAAATCAGACTAATCTGGTAGAGTGCAGACTAGTCCGTTTTCTAAACAGAGAAAAATCGGACTAGTCCGGTACCATGCGGACTAGTCCGATATTCATGGACTAGAGAGATAAAGATTGATCAATGTTCACTTCTAGTACTCTATGCAGCGGAAATAAATTGATAACTTACATGTATTGCAACAGTGATACAGTGAATGACAGTAATCAACTTTGATTCTAATGTTTGAACGTGAATTTCAAAGGATTGATTATACACTAGAAAATGATGAACAATTAATAAACATGAGTAGGAGACAAGTGTTTATCCCGAGGTTCGATTCCACCAAGGAAATCTACGTCCCCGTTGAGGAGTCCACTAAGGACCGGGTCTTCACCAACCCTATCCTCGTTGAATCGCCACAAAGGCCGATTCTCTTCCACTAATCACAAGGGGGAATAAATCGTTCAAGGGGCCTTCTCACAAGTTGAGGGCTTCCCAAGAATTACAATGAATTATCACAACCAAACACACTCAACAGATGAACAATTAACAAACAAGAGTGTGCGAGAGATCAAACCCAAGAGCTCAAGATGTGTAGAACAAGTCTCTCCTTTGATCAATTGCTAATCCCTAAAGAATTGATTCTTCTAGGGTTAGAATGTGTGGAGAGATGTGAATTTTGGGCTCTTGGGAGGTGTGACAGTGCAGGGGGTTGAAGAGTTATGTTGGTATGGCCGTACACCTCTTTTTATAGTAGGGTTTCCAATGGTTACGTTAGGGTTTGCGATGTCCGGACTAGTCCGTGGATGACTCCGGACTAGTCCGGTGTGCGGTGTGTAGAAAACCCTAAGTGTTGTGATATATCGGACTAGTACGTAGTAGTGCGGACTAGTCCGTTCTGTATCCAGAGACAAAATCGGACTTGTCCGGCTGATATCGGACTAGTCCATTTTCTGGTCAGAAAGAAAATCAGACTAGTCCGGTTGATATCGGACTAGTCCACACATGCTGAAATTGTGCAGTTAGTTTGATTTCTTCCACTTGAGCTCTTGGGTGTGTTTCTCCAACACACTCTATACTAAGTATTTTAATATTTTCAGCTCCTGAGCTCTTATCAATTTGGATCCTCCTTCTCCTTTCTTTTTGCGCTTTCTTCCTGATTTCTTTTAAGAACCTGCACTCATCTCAACAATTTTGTTAGGGTCTCATTTGTTTGTCATAAATCAACCAAAACCCACAAGGGATGCCTAGATGCACTTTCAGACTGCCAGCGTGGACCCGATGGTGCGCGATTCACCATCCAGTATTTTTGAGAAGGACCACCTCCTTCTCCGCTGCTTTTCGGCGCGCTTCGCTTCCTTTCCGCCGCCGCTAACTCCTTGCCGGAGTCCTCCTGAACAATCGCAGCATCAATTATGTCATTGAGGCTGCCGTGACTGAACATCGTCAGCTTGTCTTTCAGGAGCGAGTTAAGCCCCTGGTAGAAATGATCCCGCCACTTCTCGTAGGTATCGGTGTGATACGAGGCGTAGAGCGCAAGATCATCGAACGCCCTGGAATATTCCAGCGCGTTCCGGCTTCCTTGTTGCAGGCGTAGGAACTCCTGCGTCTTCCTCTTCATGATACCCGCCAGTATGTGATAGGCCCTGAAGGCCGTCCGGAATTCCGCCCAGGTCATAACTCGCTCGGTGGGCTGTGAAGCACAGTAGTTCGCCCACTACGCGCTCACGGACCCCTGGAGCTGTTGGACCGCGAACTGAGTCTTGCGCTGCTCATTCAATTGGATCAGCCGGAACTTCATCTCCATCGTGCGGAGCCAGTTGTCCGCATCGAGGGGTTCATCCGCCCTTGAGAATACCGGGGGATGAGTAGCCAGAAAGTCGGAGTAGGAGCCCTGTTGGCGCTCCTCACGATCTTGACGCCTCTCTGGTCGAGACGTATTTGCAATGAGTGTTTGCAGCAACTCCGTGTGCTGCTGATGAGAGCCCGTCATCGCTGCCAGAATGTCAGCCAAAGTAACCGTTGGTGGTGGCAGTGGCGGTTGTTGCTGTTGCTGTCCCGAGAAATCCTCGGGAGGCTGTTGGGACGTCTCTCCCCCCTGACTGGAACCCCCAACGTCCGGGTTGGCACGAGTACGAGTCATTCTGAAAATTCAAAACAGTAGTGATCAGCACATGTAATACTTAAAATTCCATATGAAACGGCAGGTATTGAGGTGACACATGAATAATTTGCATAACATGCACATATATTGATAAAGCATAAACTTTATACTAGATACATTATTCTCGGGTCTCCGAGAAGTCGTGCTCATGTCGTCACTACCTATACATACACTACTGTCTACACGACATGTCACCGATTACAAAAGTTTGGGTTACATCACCCTAGCTGCCCTACTTGGCAATGGTAACCAACTACTCGGAGTAGAATTCGACCTCCTGCGGGTGGTCCTCCGGTACCTATGCAAGTTGCTCTGGGTCCATGACTTCCACTTCAGGCTCGGGTTCTCCCATTGCCGGAAGACCCAAAACCACAGGTACAGCACCTACCACCGGTATGCCCATTACCGGAGGTACGAGGTCCTGCAATGTGTCACCTCGTCCATGTCTTGGCTGTAGTCCTCTTCCCAGCCTTGCCCCTCCTCAATAGCGTCGTCCCGCTCTTGAGTAAGGACCTCGTTCTGCTGGGTCAGAGCCTGCACGTGTTGTTGCAAAACCATGATGTTGACACAGCTTTTCTTCTTCGCCTTCTTTAGACGATGCAACTGATTATATTGTTCGTTCAGTCACTTAATCGTCAGAAGGAGAACATTGTGGAGTGCGCTGTGAGCACTCTCAAAATGATCTCCACGGCTGTTGCTCTCCTTGAGCTTCACGGCGAGACATTCCATATGAACAGCTTGGCTATCCATCACAGCCTTTCCCGCCCTCAACTGGAGACTGAGGTTCGCCTCCGCGGGATTGTACCTTGGGCAATCCGGATCTGTTGCCTCTATGTACCTCCCTTCCCACACGTGATTAGCCCATCCCTCCACAGGAACGCGCGTATGGAGTGCCCTCCATAGCTCTCACGTGTAGTTGGCAGCAACGCGACATGGTGTCACGGGCTGCCACTTGCCACATTTCTTCCGGCTGTCTACCTCTCACCGTAACGGTGAACGGCGCCCAACCAGGTGGCGTAGGTCCTATAGGAACTTCGACATGGATCGTCCATGTCTTGATCCCCTCCTCGCCTTCTTCCTTTGCGAAGTACTGCGGCATCTTGCTGTACCCGAAATATTGAAGCATTTGCCTCAACGTTTCCAGATAGCCGTCGCGGTGAGAACAGTGGGATTCCACCCATCCGTTCTCCAACTGTCTATCCACTGTCATATGTAAGAACATATTTGAGAAATGTCAAATATTTATTTGAACAGTAAACCATTGATTTCTAATATAAAACATGTCATTGAACTCATAAAACTTGGAAACATAGTTCGAACTTAAACAAATTTGACTGCTGATGTGCTGTCCAATATGACAGCCCTGACCAGTTTCCATTTCAACCTGATTTAGACCATGCTAAAGGCAAAAACAATTCTGGAGCTCAACATAAAAGTTAAAGATAACTTCAATATCTTTGCATAAAGTATTTGCTTGGCGTAAGATCTGTCCTGGTTCAAAAGTTATGAGATGTCAAAGTTAACAGATATTCTGGAGAAAATTGGACAGCACCTCCCTGCTTGAGGTACTGGTTTGATCCAAGAATTCCAGTTAACTCTACTCCTAATCTGACAAAACTTTCTGTTACAAAGTTGTAACCCATCTCTTAAAACTTTCAGAACTACCCCATTTTCTATTTTTGGATTTTTATGCAGGAAGTTATGCTCAATTTACAGAGAGTTACAGAGAGTGTTTGCTCTGCCCTGTTCTCTGGACAGTTTCAACTCTACTGCATTTTTCGATTGCTTAAGGGATGAAACACCTCTGGACCTCAAGAGAAGGGTTGTAAAGCTCTTCCAAAGATTTCCATAAATGTATCATATTACCCCAACCTCGAAAGAACTCAACCTCTAACCTCTGATTAACATCAGCCTTAATTCAGCTGAAAACAGGGGACTCTGTCCTTAGTATCCTATAAGTTGAAAACTTGTTAACTTTGAATATCCTGATTAAGGGAAGGAGTTACATCAAGTTTTAGTGCTCTGGATTAAAACTTTCAAGTTTTACAATGCAGTTGTTCATTTAGTGGGTTGTGACGTCGATGCGTCACCAGATCATGTCGGTACTACGTCCTCACAAAGAAAAACCTATACCGGACTTCGGCTTCATTAGTTCAGCGGCACTAAACGTCTATCGCACACGGATGCTACACGTCTACTGTTTTGCGGTTAGACTACCTGCAGATAACTCAGACAATCGTCAGACTCGGCTGCACACCGAGCATGGTATCCATACAGTTTGTACACCCGGCCGGCATCACTCGCCCGGATGTTCTCAAGCCAAGCATGCCATGAGCTACGTGTTCACGTTACGGACCACGTGACGGGTCTCCCCAAATTGCCCAAAGCACGTAAGGGACAGACGTTGCTTGAATACCCCAAACGACATGAAGAGTCGTAGATGATATTAAAGCGGGTCAGGTTACTCTTCTTCGCCTTCTTTAGACGATGCAACTGATTATATTGTTCGTTCAGTCACTTAATCGTCAGAAGGAGAACATTGTGGAGTGCGCTGTGAGCACTCTCAAAATGATCTCCACGGCTGTTGCTCTCCTTGAGCTTCATGGCGAGACATTCCATATGAACAGCTTGGCTATCCATCACAGCCTTTCCCGCCCTCAACTGGAGACTGAGGTTCGCCTCCGCGGGATTGTACCTTGGGCAATCCGGATCTGTTGCCTCTATGTACCTCCCTTCCCACACGTGATTAGCCCATCCCTCCACAGGAACGCGCGTATGGAGTGCCCTCCATAGCTCTCACGTGTAGTTGGCAGCAACGTGACATGGTGTCACGGGCTGCCACTTGCCACATTTCTTCCGGCTGTCTACCTCTCACCGTAACGGTGAACGGCGCCCAACCAGGTGGCGTAGGTCCTATAGGAACTTCGACATGGATCGTCCATGTCTTGATCCCCTCCTCGCCTTCTTCCTTTGCGAAGTACTGCGGCATCTTGCTGTACCCGAAATATTGAAGCATTTGCCTCAACGTTTCCAGATAGCCGTCGCGGTGAGAACAGTGGGATTCCACCCATCCGTTCTCCAACTGTCTATCCACTGTCATATGTAAGAACATATTTGAGAAATGTCAAATATTTATTTGAACAGTAAACCATTGATTTCTAATATAAAACATGTCATTGAACTCATAAAACTTGGAAACATAGTTCGAACTTAAACAAATTTGACTGCTGATGTGCTGTCCAATATGACAGCCCTGACCAGTTTCCATTTCAACCTGATTTAGACCATGCTAAAGGCAAAAACAATTCTGGAGCTCAACATAAAAGTTAAAGATAACTTCAATATCTTTGCATAAAGTATTTGCTTGGCGTAAGATCTGTCCTGGTTCAAAAGTTATGAGATGTCAAAGTTAACAGATATTCTGGAGAAAATTGGACAGCACCTCCCTGCTTGAGGTACTGGTTTGATCCAAGAATTCCAGTTAACTCTACTCCTAATCTGACAAAACTTTCTGTTACAAAGTTGTAACCCATCTCTTAAAACTTTCAGAACTACCCCATTTTCTATTTTTGGATTTTTATGCAGGAAGTTATGCTCAATTTACAGAGAGTTACAGAGAGTGTTTGCTCTGCCCTGTTCTCTGGACAGTTTCAACTCTACTGCATTTTTCGATTGCTTAAGGGATGAAACACCTCTGGACCTCAAGAGAAGGGTTGTAAAGCTCTTCCAAAGATTTCCATAAATGTATCATATTACCCCAACCTCGAAAGAACTCAACCTCTAACCTCTGATTAACATCAGCCTTAATTCAGCTGAAAACAGGGGACTCTGTCCTTAGTATCCTATAAGTTGAAAACTTGTTAACTTTGAATATCCTGATTAAGGGAAGGAGTTACATCAAGTTTTAGTGCTCTGGATTAAAACTTTCAAGTTTTACAATGCAGTTGTTCATTTAGTGGGTTGTGACGTCGATGCGTCACCAGATCATGTCGGTACTACGTCCTCACAAAGAAAAACCTATACCGGACTTCGGCTTCATTAGTTCAGCGGCACTAAACGTCTATCGCACACGGATGCTACACGTCTACTGTTTTGCGGTTAGACTACCTGCAGATAACTCAGACAATCGTCAGACTCGGCTGCACACCGAGCATGGTATCCATACAGTTTGTACACCCGGCCGGCATCACTCGCCCGGATGTTCTCAAGCCAAGCATGCCATGAGCTACGTGTTCACGTTACGGACCACATGACGGGTCTCCCCAAATTGCCCAAAGCACGTAAGGGACAGACGTTGCTTGAATACCCCAAACGACATGAAGAGTCGTAGATGATATTAAAGCGGGTCAGGTTACCTGCCACCCGTGGGGCTCCCCCCTTCAGCTTGTGCGCACTGGTGGACAGGGCTTACGTGCACCCCCCAAGACATAAACGTCCCGAGATGCACGATTTTCCAACATAAACAAATAGGTTAGTATGCCACATTCTATACACAAATAACATCCTTATATCGGCTACTAACTCATTCCTCACCGAATTTTGGAAAAAGATGACCTTTGTAGTGCGTTAAACCTCAAGCGAGCTCTGATACCACGCTGACACGACCCAACGGCCTTGTTGAGCCAGGATCACGCTGAGGGGTGCTGCGTTGCACAGCACCGGATAACGCACATGAAAGATACAAAGTGGAAGCAAAGTTTTATTACATAAACAGGTTTATGAACATTTGTACAACAAAATATGTTCAGTCTACACTCACGGGCGTAGACTACGCATCGAGTTCACGTTCAGTCCGTGAACGTGTCCCCGCTAGAACGCACACACACTAACATGGCTTCGTGAACGACTCCCCCTCGACGTGGTTCCCCTCCTGGGGTTACGTCTCCTCCTCGGGAGTCCCTTCCTCATAGACCCCTGCAAAAGTTTCAAACAATAGCAGTGAGCACGATGGCTCAGCAAGACTGACCCGTCTCTCCTATACATGAAACTTCTACATGGATTGCTTTAGGGTACATGAGGTAAGATAAGTTGCAAAGGACTCGCCTAATTATTTGAACCTTACTTTCAAGTTTTAGCAGCAGGTTGTGGAGAACCTTACGCTAAGGCACATGAGAGAGCCGCAATCAAACAAGAAATGCATTTCTCTCATGTGCTTTGCCTAAAGTTGAAAGGAACTTTAATTAGCTCTAAACTACAACAAGAAATTAACAAGCAAAGTATGTCTTTTGAATCAGCAAACTTTTAACATGTATCTAGCCTGTTCTTTCTACGTCACGGTACAGTGAACAAGTCGTACTCACTGACCGCGAGGGACGGCGATTATAATCGATTTATACCTGCAGGGTTACCCGAATAACCCGTCACGTACGCCCGTACTCGATGTTGCCTACAGCAACCATCATGGACGTCGTACGCAACCACCTTTCAATCGTCAGCCAAATGTTGAACCGGTCCAATCGTTCCGAGCAAGAGGTCTCTGCGCGCGCATCCATAGTACCGCCAGCCAATTTACACCTCAAGCTCTCAACCTACACTCTGAACGATCAGCTATGCCTCAACACCCAGCTACCCGAATTACATCGGTTTCCCGGTTTCCATATAGCCGGTAGGTCTTCGGTACTGTTCTAGCTTGTTCAACAGGCCCGCACACGGCTCGGTCCTCAATCGACACAAGCGGAGCTATAGCACCCAGGCCCCAACATCCTGCTGCCCTTACTCTCCACTCAGTCTCATTTTTCTTGCCATGTATTTCATTTGCTATCTTTACCCGAGTCGAGTGCCTCTAGCCTATCCTCACAAGTAGTTCCAACTACTCGACTTGTACCGAATCCTACACTATCGTAGCATTGCAGTAGCTAAACGGGGTTTTCAATCCTAATCCCAACCCATGGTTTTCTTGGCTATGCAATTGGGTTTCAAATCAGACTCTAATGCAAGAAATAAAGTGGGTGCTCAAAGTAAGTTCTCAAAACAGTAAAATTTGTAAAAATGGGTTAATACAAACCGGAGCTTGCCTTGCTGCTCTTGGTCGTAGGCTAGCTGCTCTTCTGGGGTGACGAAGTCTAAGACTTCGGGTTCCTCCTCGACCTTAGCGACTACATGAGATAACATGTATATGTATCAATTTACATGCATTTGAATTGAATTTAAACTTGTGAAGACTGTATGTCTTATTAGATAGACCCAATGACTCTGAAATTTTTACTGTGGTTTGGTTAAAACCTAAACAGAGACTTGGCCAAGTTTGATTTGCAGCAAAGCTCATTTGAGCTCTCCACAAATAATTATGTACTTGACCTTAATTGTGTTCTAGGGATTTTCATGGAGCAAGCCATTATTTTCTGAAAACTAGATTCTCAGAGGGTTCTAATGGAGTTGGTCTCACTTAATTTGATGGTTCCTAGCTGAAGATATGAGCTAAACAATTTCAGAGAAATTCTGAAAATGTTTCTGGACATTTTCTATTTTCTCTGGAACATTTTCATTAATCACATCATTAGGTGGATCAAATGAGCTCAGATGGATCTGAAATTTTTATGATATCTCAGGGATATTTTGCTGAACATCCTAGCAAAATTTCAGAAATATCCTCCAAAGGGTTCTCCAGTTAAAATTCTAAACAGTTTAAACTTTGAAGAACTAGTTCTGGAGAAATAAGGATTTTCATAGGGTTAAACTGATTTGCTGGAAAGTACTCAGAGAGCTGAATCCAACAAAATTTGCTTCACTCGATTTGGAGCTTTCTAGCCAAAGTTGTGTGGGTTCGAAGTTTGAACTAAAACTGAAAATGAGGAAATGTTTAAAACACTGCACGTGGATCCCACGATGCACAGTGCCTTTGTCTACCTCCCGCCAGCGCCCGAGCGTGCAACGCCCAGCGACGGTGGCGTGGTTCATTCTAGGCTGCTACTGCCTAAATTTTGATGTGGTTTCTTCCTACGTGATCCTTGGAGCATGGCGCACACGCCGGGCACCTTCTCGGACCTCGACATCACCAGAAACCTAGTCGGCGAAGGTGGAGGCGGAGGAGGAGCTCGGGTCCGACGGTGCTAGCTCGTCTCGGCAGTGAACATGATCAGCCAATGGATCGCAAAGCACCACTGGGGTACGAGGAAGCTAACCCTGCCCTCCTCTTGGCCGGGGATTGCCGGGAAAGTGGACCTCACCGGCGACCCGAGCCGTTTTCACCGGCGATGGCCAAATTCCGGTGCTCTGCTCACTGGGTTGATCATCACCGCTAGGATTTGGCCGAAGTGACCGTGAGGTGCTACTCTAGCTTCAGCTCGACCCGGTTTATCAGTGATCAAGTGATCACGATGAATTTTGTGTTTTGGTCCTCAATGCTCTATACGGTGATCATCAGGAAAAATAGAAATTCCGGCTAGCCGGCGCTAAGAGAGACCTAGGAGTTCGGGAAGAGCTACTAGACCTCGATGCTAAACTCAGAAACACGTTTGTCGCGCTGGAGAACCTTTGCGCTGCTTGGGCGACGGCGTCGAGTCGGAGGAGCTCTCGGGTTGACAGAGCAATGGAAGATCGGCTCGGGCAAGCTTCACCGAAGCTGATCACGAGCAGCTGAGGGCTGTAACACGTCGAGCAAGGACCGGCGGTGCCGTTTCTGGCCTCAGCTTGCGGTGGAAGGAACTGTGCTGGCCGGTCGACGGTGAGGTGATGCGGCGGAGCTGTGTGGTGATCAGCTTGGTGTTCTCGGCGCTGGAAATGTCGAGGCAATGGGAAAATGGGCTGCTGCCGGCGGCAGCTCGCAGCTAAACAGCTGGGGACGTTGGTTTGGGGCGCTGATCGGCGACCAGGAGGTGGCAGCGGTGGAAAAATGCCGTGGCGCTCGCGCGGTCACCCGCAAGACCCGAGCTGCGGTGCCTTCAGTCGGTTAAAACGCTGGTGAGGCTGACATGTGGGTCCTACCCCGGTTTTAACCTCTGAAATTGAATTTTCCCCACTGCTCTAAACAGTAGAGACCCAATTAACCTTGGTCATTTGAAATATCTACCCTTTGGCCATTTGAATTGGATAGAATTCAAATTGGGGTTTGTTTGAATATATTTTCAGCACATATGCAGTTTGAAATTAAAATAAACTTTGAATTTTCTAAACTTAGCTCATGTCAAGATCAACTCCAAATGGAGTGAAAATCGGGGTGTGAGCTCACAAAAATGTGCTGAGTAAGAATATGCCTCCCACTTTTGAACTCATGGGATGGAAATAGTTTGAATTTGAATTTGAGTTCAAACCACCCTCTTTCTAGTTATACCTAAGAAGACTACAAAAAGGTTTGAATTTGTGTGAAATTTGGCATGAGCATTCCTATCAAGGTGTCGGAGTTTTTCACAAGCTCAGCCCCTAGATGATGCATGTGGGAAATGCCACCTTTGCATTTTGTGAATTTATTCTCTAATGAGCATGTTGATGGTGTTTACTTGCTCTTCAAATGTATTCATCAAGTTTATTCAAATGAAGTGTGTGTGTGGTGATGAACACTTTGAATATGTGTCAAAAACTTAGGCCCTTACAGTACTGTTCAGGGTTGATTAGTCAACAAAGCCGATGACTGAGTTTGGACAATAGAAGCGAACTTGAAGGCTGTACAATCCCTACAGAAAAGCTACGATGATCAAAGGTGTAGACCGTTGCATTTTCACGGTGGAGAACATGTTTATCTTCGCGTTTCTCTGATGAAAGGAATTCACCGGTCCGATGCAAAGGGGATATTTTGCTCCCCGGGCCTTAGATCCATTTGCTATCGCGGAGAAGTGCAGGACGTAGCTTGGCGGCTGGAACTACCGGCAAGCCCTGCTGGTGTTGACGACATATTTCATGTGTCACAGCTACAGAAGTGCCTCAAAGTTACCATGGCTGTCCGCACCAAAGAAATCGACTAGTTGAAGCCGGATCGTGCCTACACCGAGCGACCGGTTCAGACTATCGATGAAAAGAATCCAGAACACCTGGAATCAGACATTAAGCTTTTACAAGGTGCTGTGGAGTAATCATACCACGGAAGAAACCACGTGGAAAGCAAAGATTACCCCCGCAGGAACAATCTGGAACTTTTATCGTCAAACAGCTTGGAATTACTCTCCCGTCTCGTTTTTCTTTTGGAATATCGGGACGAGATTCTTTTTAAGGGGGGAGGAATGTAAAAGTCCCAAAAACGTGAATGTAAAGAAACAGATGTTTGAACGTCATTGTGTTTCAGGTTCATGGAAAATGGGACTTACAAAAACTTTCTTACATGGGATGGTATACGTGGGGTTCAACAACACGGGTTCAAGCATTCATTTGAATGTGTTGGACCAAGGTGGAGTTAAAGTCATGTGTAATCATACATGTGTATGAGAAAGAATAAAAATATGGTCTTTAGACTCAAATGCTCACCTCAAAGTGCCGTCAAATTTTTGAATACACATGGAGCCTCATACATTTGAAATTGAGGAGAATATGGTGGCAAACTTCTGATTTGAGGGTGAGCTAAAGAGGAGTGAATTATGATCATGTTTTAATTCGTGCTGAATTCAAACATGTTAAGGCAAAGGAATAACTTGAGTTTGTGTCACATGAAATGATGAACACAAACATGGACATGCGGGGAAAGCTAAAATTTTCTTTAGCTTATACTGAACACATGTTAACCCAGGGAAAGAATGTCACTCCCAAAAATCTAACTCATGTGTACATCCTCTATGAGTAGAGGGGAGAGAAATTTAAACCCAATTTTTAATCTTTGCAAAGAATTCATGTTCAGATTGTCCAAATGCCTATATGTGAGGTGACCATTGCATTCCTCAGGTATTAAAGAGCTTAAGTTCTAAATTTGGAGAAATTTTGAGCTCATATACCAATTGTTCAAAGCATTATTTGAGATCACATTCAAATTCAAATTTGAATTTGGAAATTGGACCAAGTGTGATCAATTTTGAAATCTGATTTCATACTCAAACTCCTCTCATCATGTTTGGCCTATCCTCCAAATTTGTGGAGATTCGGACAACGTTTGCATGCGAATCTCAAAGCACAGTGATGAAAAAAATCAAATGAGAGGACCCACTTGTCATTGGCTGTGCAGTGAACTGACTCTTTTTCCCCGGTGCACGCGCGCGTGACAGCAGCCGACCTCGACCGATCCTCTCAGGTGCCACCTCCTGGTTTCCTCAAGTTTGATCGTCCTGATCACCTCACCCTAGTGCAACAGAGCTATTTCGACACTTCCAGCTCGTGCTTCGGCCTCTGTTCTGCTCCCACGCGCGAAAGCGAGCCGCCGGCGCTGCCTCTGCCATTTTCGATCGGAAGCCGGCGTTGATCCTTCTTTGCTCGAGCTGCCAACACAAAAAGGGAGCGCCCAAACGTGTGTACAAGGTCTTCCCCAGCTCAGCTCCGACGCTCGGGGCTGCTGTTGGCCCTAATTCGAAGATCGGCGCCATGAACCGAGGCAAACAGCGGAAACCGAAGTCGGGCCACCGCGGACAGAGCGCCACGGCCACCCTCTTCCCCAACTTGCTGTACATGAAAGGTGCATTTACATGTCTTGATCGTGTATCCAGAGGCCGTTTAGCGTTTGCTAGAACCGGTAGCAAGAATTTTGCCGTTTCCCAAAACTGAGTGCAGGCGGGTAGGGCTCGGTCTAACCCAAAATTCGCGTTGCACGATCCACTAGAGCTCGAGCAAGCTTGAACACAGCTTCCATACTTCCTAGCGCCCCTCCTTGACAAAGAACCGAGCAAAAACATCAAGAAATGAGGGAGTTCTAGCTGTTTTCTTAGCCGCCGGTGCAAAAGCACCTCGGGTCACCGTGGAGCGGGTCACCGTGGAGCCACTGGTTGCCGGCTGTTTCACCGGCGTTAGAGGCCATTACTAGCTTCTACACCATCCACTGTGTAAGGGCCTCAGTTTTTGACACGTATTTGAAGTGTTCATCACCACACACACACACCTCATTTGAGGAAAGTTGATGAACACAAATGAAGAGCAAGTAACCACCATCAACATGCTCATTGGAGAACAAACTCACATATTGCAAAAGTGGTATTTCCCACATATGATATAGATGGGCTGGGCATATGAAAACTCCTACACATTGCTAGGGATGTCCATGCCAAGTTTCACCCAAATTCAAAACCTTTTTGAGGTCATTTTGGGTATAGCTAGAAAGAGGGCAGTTTGAAACCATATTCAAATTCAAACTGTTTTTATCCCGTGAATTCAAAAGTGGGAGGCATATTCTTATTCAGCACATTTTTGTGAGCTCACACACCAATTTTCACTCCATTTGGAGTTGATCTTGACATGAGCTAAGTGGAGCGAAGACCCGCTGGCTTTATCCCCTCGCGTGCAACCCCGAGCAGTGGTAGTTTTTCTCCCCGAGGCTCTCTGCTCGATCGGGAAAACCAGAAAACGATCGCTCCTTCCTTCCCTGAGCTGCTAGACAGCAACCTGAGATCGCACTCCACCTCCACAACGCCAAAAACCCCAAGCTCCGATCTCCCTTGCCCGAGAACGATCGCTACGGCGGCGACCTAACCTCAGCCGAAGGTCAGGCGCTCGTGGACAGCGTTCCACGGGAGCTTTCACGGTCCAGCAAGGGCAGCAGCAGGAGCTCGCAACAGCCGTGTTGCTCTCCTCCAAGTTTGGGAGCAAACCGTGAAGAATCCACTGCGAATTTCCACCTTTTGCTCCGGCGACCTTAAACCGAGCTTCCGGTACGGATTCTTCGAATTCTCGCGCTGTGATCTTTCTTTAGTTATCAAATATTGCACATAGGCGCTGGACTAGCTGGCGATCAAATTCCTTTCTGCATCCGTGGTATGAAACCGACTAGGGGTAACGAATTTTGAGCTCGATCAAGGGCGCTCATGGCGGGCACGCTCGGTCACACGGTGCCGACCGGCTTGCCGCCATCTTTGAACCCATTTGACACCTTGTCGAGCTTCCTAGAGGTATACTGATGCTGTAGAACCAATCGTTCGAGGCTATGGCGGGTTAGAACCCACGGCCGACGGCGCCGAACCTCAACCGAGGCCGCCGCACGTCGCCGGGCTAGTTCCGGTCACCGCCAGCTCGAGCTGACCCCACAGACATGTTCCTCGATGTCGACAACACCCTGGCGGCGAGTTTCAGACCGTGCGATGGCTGGCAGCGACAGTCCGGCGAGCTACGAGTCTGCTCCGGCGAGGGGAGGCAGCGCGGGCGCGAGGGCGCTTCGGGTGGAAGACGAAGCCGGCTGGCCCACGCGTCAGCGGCTCAAAATTTTAAATCGGGATCCGGTGTGGCCGGAATCTGGTGTTCGGGCGCGCAAAGACCATGTGGGCCTCAGTGTGCGGTAGCCTCCGCGCTTAACACGTGTCCCCGCGGGCCCCGGCAGATTTAAACTTTTCCCCCGATTTTCAGATTTCCTTCAAACTTCAAATCCTCATAACTTTGGCTAAAAAACTCCAAATCGAGTGAACCAAATTTTGTTGGATTCAGATCTCTGAGTACTTCCCAGCAAATCAAGTTTCACTGCATGAAAATCCTTTTTTCTCCAGAATTCATTTCTCGAAGTTTAATCTGTTTGGAATTGTAACTGGAGAATCCTTCGGAGGAAAATCCTGAAATTTTGCTGGGATGTTCACCAAAACATCCCTGAACTACCAAAAAAATTTCAGATCCATTTGAGCTCATTTTATCCACCTAATGGTGTGATTAGTGAAACTGTTTCAGAGAAAATAGAAAATGTTCAGAAACATTTTCAGAATTTTCTCTGAAATTGTTTAGCTCATATCTGTAACTAGGAACCTTAAAATTAAGTGAGACCAACTCCATTAGAACCCTATGAAAATCTAGTTTTCAGAAAGTCATAGTTTGTTCCATGAAAATCCGTAGAACACCCTAAGAGTGCCAATTAATGTCAAGTACATAATTAATTATGGAGGGCTCAAATGAGCTTTGATGCAACTAAAACTTGACCAAGTCTGTACTTAAGTTGTAACCAAGCCACAGTAAAAGTTTCACAAGCATTGAGTCTGTCTAGTAAGAGTTATAGACTTCACAAGTTTAAATATAATCAAATGCATTTAAATTAATACATATACTTGTATATCATGTATTCGCTAAGGTCGAGGAGGAACCCGAAGTCCTAGACTTCGTTACTCCGGAGGAGCAGCTAGCCTATTACCAAGAGCAGCAAGGCAAGCTCCGGATTGCATTAACCGTTTTACAAGTTTTTATTGTTTTGAGCACATACTTGAATACCTTATTCTTTGCATTAGAGTCCTTTTTGGAAACCCAATTGCATAGCCAAGAAAACCATGGGTTGGATTTAGGATTGCAAACCCCGTTAGCTACTGCAATGCTAAGATAGTGTAGGATTCGGTACAAGTTGAGTAGTTGGAACTACTCGCGAGCATAGGCTAGAGGCACTCGACTCGGGTAGAGATAGCGCATGATACACATGGCAAGAAAAATGAGACCGAGCGGAGAGTAAGGGCAGCAGGACTTTGGGCCTGTGTGCTATAGCTCCTATTGTGTCGATTGAGGACCGAGCCGTGTGCGGGCCTGTTGAACAAGCTAGAACAGTACCGAAAACCTACCGGCTATATGGGAACTGGGAAACCGATGTAACTCGGGTAGCAGGGTGTTGAGGCATAGCTGGTCGTTCAGAGGGTAGGTTGAGAGCTCGAGGTGTAAATCGTCTGGCGGCACTGAGATGCGCGTGCAGAGACCTCTTGCTCGGGACGATTGGACCAGTTCAACATTTGTCTAACGGGTGAAAGGTAGTTGCGTACGGCATCCGTGATGGTTGTTGTAGGCAACATCGAGTACGGGCGTACGTGACGGGTTGTTCGGGTAACCCTGCAGGTGTAAATCGATTATAATCGCCGTCCCACGTGGTCAGTGAGTACCACTTGTTCACTGTACCGTGACGTAGAAAGAACATGCTAGTTACATGTTAAAATGTTGCTGATTGAAAGCTGGACTTTGCTTGTTAATGATTTGTTGTAGTTTAGAGCTAATTAAAGTTCCTTTCAACTTTGGGCAAAGTACATGAGAGAAATGTGTTTCTTGTTTGATTGCGGCTCTCTCATGTGCCTTAGCGTAAGGTTCTCCACAACCTGCTGCTAAAACTTGAAAGTAAGGTTCCACTAATTAGGCGAGTCCTTTGCAACTTGTTTTTATCTCATGTACCCATCACCCTCATGTAGAAGTTCCAGGTTTAGGAGAGACGGGTCAGACTTGCTGAGCCTTCGTGCTCACTGCTTGTGTTTGAAGCTTTTGCAGGGTTCTATGAGGAAGGGACTCCCGAAGAGGAGACGGAACCCCAGGAGGGGAACCCCGTCGAGTGGGAGCCGTGCACGCCGCAGAGTTAGTGTGCGTGTGTGCTAGCAAGGACACGTTCAAGGGCTGAACGTGAACTTGATGTGTAGTCTACACC
This sequence comes from Neostapfia colusana, assembly GCA_030760725.1. Taxonomy (NCBI): domain Eukaryota; kingdom Viridiplantae; phylum Streptophyta; class Magnoliopsida; order Poales; family Poaceae; genus Neostapfia; species Neostapfia colusana. Next base: position 90,599,842 of record JASWHV010000007.1, on the reverse strand, counting down.
CGTGAGTGTAGACTGGACTTATTTTGATGTACAAATGTTCATAAACCACTTTATGTAATAAAAGTTTTGCTTCCGCTTTGTACCTTTGATGTGTGTTATTCGGTGCTGTGCAATGCAGCACCCCTCAGCGTGATCCTGGCTCGACAAGACCGTGGGGTTGTGTCAGCGTTGGTATCAGAGCCCGCTCGAGGTTTAACGCACTAAAAAGGTCATCTTTTTCAAAAATCCAGTGAGGAACGAGTTAGTAGCCCGTATAAGGATGTTATTAGCATATAGAAAGTGGCATACTAACCTATTTGTCTATGTCGGAAAATCGTGTATCTCGGGACGTTTATGTCTTGGGGGGTGCACGTAAGCGCTGTCCACCAGTGCGCACAAGCTGAAGGGTGGAGCCCCACGGGTGGCAGGTAACCCGACCCGCTTTGATATCCTCTACGACTCTTCATGTCGTTTGGGGTATTCGAGCAACGTCTGTCCCTGGCGTGCGTGGTGCAATTTGGGAGACCCCGTCACATGGTCTGAAATGTGAACACGTAACTCAAGGCGTGTTTGGCTTGAGAACATCCGGGCGAGTGATGACGGCCGGGTGTACGAACTGTATGGATACCGGGCTCGGTGTGCAGCCGAGTCTGATGATTGTTTGAGTTTTCTGCAGGTAGTCTGACCACGAAACGGTAGACGTGTAGCATCCTTGTGCAAGTGACGTTTAGTGCCACTGAATTAACGAAGCCAGCTAAGTCCGGTATAGGTTTTTCTTTGTGAGGACGTAGTACCGACATAATCTTGTGACGCATCGACGTCACACCTCACTAAATGAACAACTTCATTTAAAACTTTAAGGTTTTGATCCAAAGTATTAAAACTTGCTGTAAACTCTTCCCTTAATCAGGATATTCAAAGTTAACAAGTTTTCAACTTATAGGTTGCTAAGGACAGAGAACTATGTTTTCAGCTGAATCAAGGCTGAAGATAATCAGAGGTTAGAGGTTGAGTTCTTTCGAGGTTAGGGTCATATGATACATTTCTAGAAACTTAGGAAGAGTTTTACAACTTTTCTGTGGAGGTCCAGAGGTGTTTCATCCCTTAACCAATCGAAAAGTGCAGTAGAGTTGAAACTATCCAGAAAACAGGGCAGAGCAAAGACTCTCTGTAAACTCTCTGTAAATTGAGTATAACTTCCTGAATAAAAATCCAAAAATAGAAAATGAGGTAGTTCTGAAAAACTTATGCGATGGGTTACAACTTTGTAACAGAAAGTTTTGTCAGATTGGGAACAGGATTAACTGGAATTCTTGGATTAAATCAGTACCTAAAGCAGGGGGGTGCTGTCCAATTTTCTCCAGAAATTCTGATAACATGGACATCTCTTAACTTTTGAACCAGGACAAATCTTAGGCCAAGCAAATACTTTCTGGAAATCTATTGAAGTTAGCTTTAACTTTGATGTTGAGCTCCAGAACTAGTTTTGCTTTTAGCAAGGTCTAAATCAGGTTGAAATGGAAACTGGTCCGGGCTGTCAGAATGACGCGTACTCGTGCCAACCTGGACGTTGGGGGTACTAGCCAAGGGGGAGAGAAGTCCCAACAGCATCCCGAGGACTCCTCGGGACAGCAGCAGCAACAGCAACAGCAACAGCAAACACCGCCACCGCCACTGCCAACGGTTACATTGGCCGACATTGTCGCGGCAATGGCGGGTTCACATCAGCAGCACACAGAGTTGCTGCAAACTCTCATAGCTAATACGTCTCGCCCAGAGAGATGTCAAGACCGTGAGTAGCATCAACAGAGCTCCTACTCCGACTTCCTGGAGACGCATCCCCCAGTATTCTCAAGGGTGGATGAACCTCTTGAGGCGGACAACTGGCTCCGCGCGATGGATATGAAGTTCGGGCTGCTCCAGATAAGCGAGCAGCGTAAGACTCAGTTCGCGGTCCAGCAGCTCCAAGAATCCGTGAGCGCGTGGTGGGCAAACTTCTGTGCTTCACAGCCCACCGACCGAGTTATGACCTGGGTGGAGTTCCGGACGGCCTTCAGGGCCTATCACATACCGCCGGGTATGATGAAGAGGAAGACGCAGGAGTTTCTACACCTGCAGCAAGGGAGCCGAAACGCGCTGGAATACTCCAGGGCGTTCAACAATCTCGCGCTCTACGCGTCATATCACACCGATACTGACGAGAAGCGGCGGGACCATTTTTACCAGGGGCTTAACCCACTCCTGAAGGACAAGTTGGTGATGTTCAATTGCGGCAGCCTCAATGACATCATTGATGCTGCGATTGTTCAAGAGGACTCCAGCAGGGAGTTAGCGGCGGCGGAGAGACAGCGAAGCGCGCCGCAACGCAGCGTAGAAGGAGGCGGTCCTTCTCTGAAGTTTTGGATGGTGAATCGCCCACCATCAGGTCCACGCTGGCAGCCACCCCAAAGGCCGATGCCGTTCCGCAGTCGGCCGTACTCTTCACCGGCATTCAGGCCGGTACTGCCAGTACTACCTCCGCAACAACAACAGCAGCAGCGTACGATGCCGCGTGCGTATGCACCTCAGCAACGCATGCCGGGCTTTCGTCCCCCGAGCACCGCACAAGCAGCGGCCACATGTTACAAGTGTGGTCGTCTGGGACACTTCGCCAGCAGTTATCCAGAGAGGCAAGGCGGTGGAGTTGCACCACCGTTTCCGGGGAACAATCAACCCCGGAACCCTACTAATGCACGGCAGGGAAAACCCTAGGCCTGGCACCGTCCACCAGCTTGCCATAGAGGACGTGCCGGAGGGCGAGCCAATCCTTGCGGGTATGTTCCAACTCCACCAGCATCCCGCCATAGTACTATTTGATTCAGGCGCCACGCATAGCTTCATTAGCCAAGCTTTCATTGATAAATATAGCTTGCAAATACTACCCACCGATAGTCCTTATGTGATCTGTTCACCGGGTGGGAAAATTTCAGCAAGCATGATGGTCCCAAAAGCGCCATTGTGCTTAAAGGGTAGAGTTTACCCTACGTCTCTCATAATCTTAGAGTGACAAAAGGTCGATGTCATCTTAGGGATGTCGTGGTTAACCCGCCACGGCGCTGTTTTAGACACCGTCCTCCGAATTGTGCACCTAAACTCAAAAGTGCACCAATCTCACTCCTTATTTCTGGACAGTCCAGAAATAAAACTTCCAAGTGTCTATCAAGCCACAATCATCAGATTGGAAGATATTCCAGTGGTCCAAGAGTTCCCTGACGTGTTCCCGGATGATTTACCGGGGATGCCGCCCGATAGAGAGGTGGAGTTCAAGATTGAACTTGCACCGGGAACCATGCCAATATCCCGAAGGCCGTACAAGATGGCGCCCAAGGAGTTGGCTGAACTGAAGACTCAGCTCACGGATCTTCTGGAGAAGGGTTTTATTAGGCCGAGCTCCTCGCCATGGAGCTGTTCGGCATTATTTGTGAAGAAGAAAGATGAGACATTGCGGGTTTGCGTGGACTATCGTCCATTAAATGCCGTAACCATCAAGAACAAGTACCCGTTGCCACGGATTGACATGTTGTTTGATCAGTTGGTCGAAGCAAAGATCTTTTCCAAAATGGACTTAAGATCCGGGTACCATCAGATTAAGATACGGGCTGAGGATATTCCGAAGACGGCTTTCTCGACGAGGTACGGGCTTTATGAGTACCTGGTCATGTCCTCCGGCCTCACCAATGCTCCAGCTCACTTCATGTATTTGATGAACTCGGTATTCATGCCGGAGCTGGACAGGTTTGTCGTGGTCTTCATCGACGACATCCTGGTATATTCCAAGTCGGAGGAAGATCACAAGAAGCATCTGCGTATAGTCTTGCAACGGCTGCGGGATCACAAGCTATACACGAAATTCAGCAAATGTGAGTTCTGGATATCGCAAGTGCCTTTTCTCGGGCATATCATCTCAGCGGAGGGTATCTCTGTAGACCCGAGCAAGATCACGCAAGTGCTGAATTGGAAATCCCCGAGGACTGTTCACGAGGTACGGAGTTTCCTCGGACTCGCGGGATATTATCGGAGGTTCACTCCGAACTTCTTGAAGATTGCCAAGCCAATGACAGAGCTGCTGAAAAAGGTCACCAAATATGTTTGGAGTCCAGCATGTGAAGCAGCATTCAAGGCTTTAGTCAAGCACCTAACGTCAGCACCGGTTTTGGCGCAGCCAGACACAACAAAACCGTTCGATGTGTACTGCGATGCATCCGGCATTGGGCTCGGATGTGTGCTGATGCAAGACTGAAGGGTGGTCGCGTATGGATCACGGCAGCTTAGAAACCATGAGCAGAATTATCCAACCCACGACTTGGAGCTCGCTGCCGTGGTACTTGCACTAAAAATGTGGAGGCACTACCTACTCGGTAACCTCGTACATTTGTATACCGACCAAAAAAGCCTCAAGTACATATTCACTCAGAAGGAGCTGAACATGAGGCAACGAAGATGGTTAGAATTGATAAAGGATTACGAAATAGAGATCCATTATCATCCGGACAAGGCAAATGTAGTGGCAGATGCGCTGAGCCGCAAGTCACACGTCAACAATCTGACCATCACACCGTTGGAAGAGAGCGACCCACCACTGCATATGATTCCACATGGAGCTCTCTACAACCTAGCTTTGATCCCCACCATCCGTGAAGAGATAGCGGCAGCTCAGAAACATGACAAAGGCATGCCGCATTTGTGGAGACGTGTAGACAGTGGGGAGCTTAAATGTTTCCGGAAGGACGGAGACGGCGTCCTATGGTTCAAGGACCGGATCATCATACCCCGTAACCTGGAGTTACGGAAGAATATTTTTGATGAGGCTCACTTATCAAAATTTTCTATTCACCCCGGCAGTAACAAAATGTAACAAGAACTCAGAAGCAAGTTTTGGTGGACACGGATGAAGCGGGAGATCGCGAAGTACGTGTCCGAGTGTGATACATGCCGAAGGGTGAAGGCGGACCATATGCGGAAACCGGGACTGCTGCAACCATTGGGCATTCCTGCCTGGAAGTGGGATGACGTGAGCATGGACTTCATCGTCGGTTTACCCACCACCTTGCAGAAACATGATTCTGTGTGGGTGATCGTTGATCGGCTCACCAAAGTTGCCCATCTCATCCCGGTCAACACCAATTACAACGTCAAGAAGTATGATGAACTGTACATCTCACGGATCCTATGCTTGTACGGCGTACCCCGTACCATCATATCGGATCGGGGCACTTTATTTGTGTCCCGTTTTTGGGAGCAGCTACACGCTGCCTTGGGGACGAAGCTGATCCGTAGTTCAGCATACCACCCGCAGACGGATGGGCAAACCGAGCGGGTAAATCAGATCTTAGAAGACATGCTACGAGCTTGCGCTATCAACCACGGCAAGAATTGGGATGATCACTTGCCATTAGCCGAGTTCTCGTACAACAATGGGTACCAAGCCAGCATCAAGATGGCGCCTTACGAGGCGCCATACGGGCGGAAATGTCGCACACCACTGAATTGGTGTGAGTCTGGCGAACGGGTCACCTTCGGGATTGACCTTGTCAACAACGCGGAAGAAAAGGTTCGACTGATTCAAGCGAACCTAAAAGTCGCCCAATCCCATCAGAAACAGTATGTGGACCGGAGAAGACGCCCATTACAATTCGGAGTGGGAGATCACGTATACCTACGTGTGTCTCCAATGAAGGGCGTAAACAGATTCGGGGTGAGAGGAAAGTTGGCACCCCGATTCATCGGTCCATTCCAGAATATCGAAAGATGTGGATCGGTAGCATACCGGCTGTAATTACCAGAAGCACTTTCTGGTGCGCATGACGTCTTTCACATTTCCCAGCTGAGGAAGTGTCTCAAGCTATCAACTACCGTTCAGCTGGAAGACATTGAAGAACTGCAACCTGATCTCACCTATCGGGAGGAACCGGTTCAGATTATTGACGAAAAGGCCCGAACCACACGCAACCGTACATTGTGGTTCTACAAGGTTCTATGGAGCAATCACTCCATGGATGAAGCGACATGGGAGAGCGAAGCATTTCTTCGCGCCAACTACCCCAACTTTTTCACGTCGCATATCCGGTAATTTTCCACCGTCCTCTCTCTCATTTTCACCTTATAATCTCGGGACGAGATTCTTTTAAGGGGGGAGGAATGTAAGGGCCTCAGTTTTTGACACATATTTGAAGTGTTCATCACAATACACACACACCTCATTTGAGGAAAGTTGATGAACACAAATGAAGAGCACGTAACCACCATCAACATGCTCATTATAGAACAAACTCACATATTGCAAAAGTGGTATTTCCCACATGTGATATAGATGGGCTGGGCATATGAAAACTCCTACACATTGCTAGGGATGTCCATGCCAAGTTTCACCCAAATTCAAAATCTTTTTGAGGTCATTTTGGGTATAGCTAGAAAGAGGGCAGTTTGAAACCATATTCAAATTCAAACTGTTTTTATCCCATGAATTCAAAAGTGGGAGGCATATTCTTATTCACCACTTTTTTGTGAGCTCACACACCAATTTTCACTCCATTTGGAGTTGATCTTGACATGAGTTAAGTGGGGCAAGTTCAAACCTTATTTGAATTTCAAACTAAACATGTGCTGAAATTTATCCAAACCCAACCCAATTTGAATTCTAACCAATTCAAATGGCTCATGGGTGAATAATTTGAATCACCATGGGTATTTTGGGGCTTACTGTTTACAACAGTGATGAGGAGTTAATTTCAGAGGTTAAACTGGAGTGTGGGACCCACATGTCATAGAGGGAAGGGGGGAAGACTTGCACACAAAGTCACAGCCTCGGTGGGAAATTCCACCGAGCAGCTGTCGGCTGTGCCACCGAGAAGCCACCGGCGCCACCAGCTGCTTCCTTATTCATGCGCTGGCGCCCAGGGCGGCTTGCTCGCGCCTCGACGAGACCGGCACCGCCTCAGCCCGAGCGAAGACCCGCTGGCTTTATCCCCTCGCGTGCGACCCCCAGCAGCGGTAGTTTTTCTCCCCGAAGCTCTCTGCTCGATCGGGAAAACCAGCAAACGATCGCTCCTTCCTTCCCTGAGCTGCTAGACAGCAACCTGAGATCGCACTCCACCTCCCCAACGCCAAAAACCCCGAGCTCCGATCTCCCTTGCCCGAGAACGATCGCCACAGCGGCGACCTAACCTCAGCCGAAGGTCAGGCGCTCGTGGACAGCGTTCCACGGGAGCTTTCACAGTCCAGCAAGGGCAGCAGCAGGAGCTCGCAACAGCTGTGTTGCTCTCCTCCAAGTTTGGGAGCAAACCGTGAAGAATCCACTGCGAATTTCCAGCTTTTGCCCCGGTGACCTTAAACCGAGCTTCTGGTGCGTATTCTTCGAATTCTCGCGCTGTGAACTTTCTTTAGTTATCAAATCTTGCACATAGGCGCTGGACTAGCCGGCGATCAAATTCCTTTCTGCATCCGTGGTATGAAACCGACTAGTGGTAACGAATTTTGAGCTCGATCAAGGGCGCTCATGGCGGGCACGCTCGGTCACACGGTGCCGACCGGCTTGCCGCCATCTTTGAACCCATTTGACACCTTGTCGAGCTTCCTAGAGGTATACTGATGCTGTAGAACCAATCTTTCGAGGCTATGGCGGGTTAGCACCCACGGCCCACGGCGCCGAACCTCAACCGAGGCCGCCGCACGTTGCCGGGCAAGTTCCGGTCTCCGCCAGCTCGAGCTGACCCCACAGACGTGTTCGTCAACGTCGACAACACCCTGGCGGCGAGTTTCAGACCTTGCGATGGCCGGCAGCGACAGTCCGGCGAGCTCCGAGTCTGCTCCGGTGAGGGGAGGCGGCGCGGGCGCGATGGCGGGTCGGGAGGAAGACGAAGCCGGCTGGCCCACGCGTCAGCGGCTCAAAATTTTAAATAGGGATCGGGTGTGGCCGGGATCTGGTGTGCTGTCGCGCAAAGACCCTGTGGGCCTCAGTGTGCGGTCGCCTCCGCGCTTAACACGTGTCCCCGCGGGCCCCGGCAGATTTAAACTTTTCCCCCGATTTTCAGATTTCCTTCAAACTTCAAATTCTCATAACTTTGGCTAGAAAACTCCAAATTGAGTGAACCAAATTTTGTTGGATTCAGCTCTCTGAGTACTATCCTACAAATCAAGTTTCACTGCATGAAAATCCTTATTTCTCCAGAATTAATTCCTCAAAGTTTAAACTGTTTGGAATTTTAACTGGAGAATCCTTTGGAGGAAAATCCTGAAATTTTGCTGGGATGTTCACCGAAATATCCCTGAACTACCATAGAAATTTCAGATCCATTTGAGCTTATTTGATCCACCTAATGGTGTGATTAGTGAAACTGTTCCAGAAAAAAATAGAAAATGTTCAGAAACATTTTCAGAATTTTCTCTGAAATTGTTTAGCACATATCTTTAACTAGGAACCTTCAAATTAAGTGAGACCAACTCCATTAGAACCCTCTGAAAATCTAGTTTTTAGAAAGTCATAGTTTGTTCCATGAAAATCCCTAGAACACCCTAAGAGTGCCAATTAAGATCAAGTACATAATTAATTGTGGAGGGATCAAATGAGCTTTGCTGCAACTAAAACTTGACCAAGTCTGTACTTAGGTTGTAACCAAGCCACAGTAAAAGTTTCACAAGCATTGAGTCTGTCTAGTAAGAGTTATAGACTTCACAAGTTTAAATTTAATCAAATGCATTTAAATTAATACATATACTTGAATATCATGTAGTTGCTAAGGTCGAGGAGGAACCCGAAGTCCTAGACTTCGTTACTCCAGAGGAGCAGCTAGCCTACGACCAAGAGCAGCAAGGCAAGATCCAGTTTGCATTAACCTTTTTACAAGTTTTTATCGTTTTGAGCACATACTTGAATACCTTATTCTTTGCATTAGAGTCTTGTTTGGAAACCCAATTGCATAGCCAATAAAACCATGGGTTGGGTTTAGGACTGCAAACCCCGTTAGCTACTACAATGCTAAGATAGTGTAGGATTCGGTACAAGTCGAGTAGCTGGATCTACTCGCAAGCATAGGCTAGAGGCACTCGACTCGGGTAGAGATAGCGCATGATACACATGGCAATAAAAATGAGACCGAGCGGAGAGTAATGGCAGCAGGACTTTGGGGCCTGTGTGCTATAGCTCCGTTTGTGCCGATTGAGGACCGAGCCGTGTGCGGGCCTGTTGAACAAGTTAGAACAGTACCGAAGACCTACCGGCTATATGGGAACCGGGAAACCGATGTAACTCGTGTAGCTGGGTGTTGAGGCATAGCTGGTCGTTCAGAGGGTAGGTTGTGAGCTCGAGGTGTAAATCGTCTGGCGGCACTGAGATGCGCGTGCAGAGACCTCTTGCTCAGAACGATTGGACCGGTTCAACATTTGGCTAACGGGTGAAATGTAGTTGCGTACGGCATCCGTGATGGTTGTTATAGGCAACATCGAGTACGGGCGTACGTGACGGGTTGTTCGGGTAACCCTGCAGGTGTAAATCGATTATAATCGCTGTCCCTCGCGGTCAGTGAGTACCACTTATTCACTGTACCGTGACGTAGAAAGAACAGGCTGGTTACATGTTAAAATGTTGCTGATTGAAAGTTGGACTTTGCTTGTTAATGATTTGTTGTAGTTTACAGCTTATTAAAGTTCCTTTCAACTTTGGGCAAAGTACATGAGAGGAATGCGTTTCTTGTTTGATTGCAGCTCCCTCATGTGCCTTAGCGTAAGGTTCTCCACAACCTACTGCTAAAACTTGAAAGTAAGGTTCCACTAATTAGGCGAGTCCTTTGCATCTTGTTTTTATCTCATGTACCCATCACCCTCATGTAGAAGTTCCATGTTTAGGAGAGACGGGTCAGACTTACTGAGCCTTCATGCTCACTGCTTGTGTTTGAAGCTTTTGCAGGGTTCTATGTGGAAGGGACTCCCGAAGAGGAGACGGAACCCCAGGAGGGGAACCCCGTCCAGTGGGAGCCGTGCACGCCGCAGAGTTAGTGTGCGTGTGTGCTAGCAAGGACACGTTCAAGGGCTAAACGTGAACTTGATGCGTAGTCTACGCCCGTGAGTGTATACTGGACTTATTTTGATGTACAAATGTTCATAAACCACTTTATGTAATAAAAGTTTTACTTCCGCTTTGTACCTTTGATGTGTGTTATTCGGTGCTGTGCAACGCAGCACCCCTCAGCGTGATCCTGGCTCGACAAGACCGTGGGGTCGTGTCACACTGGTGCTCTAGAGACAAAAATCCGAGAGTTTTGTGAAGTATGGGGCTTGGTTGACCTCGCCGGAACCCTAGTGGCACACTGCCGCTGTCGCACACCCCTCTTCGGGCATCGCCAGCCGCCGGAGACCGTGTCATCGAGTTCAGCATGCCAAATTAGTGCGGGCGGCAAGTTTGAGGCCGGGTGTGGCCGAGAAGTTTATTCCGGTGGCCCTCACCGGAGCACGCCGCCGCTTCCCTCTGTTGGCCGGAGGAAGGAGATGAACTGATGTGTGGGGCCCGCAGCCGAGTTTAAACATTTCCAGAATTTGTCTAATTCAGTTTAAACTTTGGAGAGCCATAACTTTGTGTAGGAATATCCAAAAATTAGCAAATAAATTTTGTTGGATTCCCCACAGAGAGTACTATCCAGGGGTGCAGCCCAATATTTATGAAAATCCCTGGATTTGGCTCATTAATTCATAAAATAAAATATTGTAGGAATTTTTCCAGGAGTTATGTGTATTGGAAAATTCCCAAATTTGGGCAGGATATCCTTCCAAATATACTTGAACTCCAGTAAAAGTTTCAGAGGCATTTGACCTCATTTGCTTGGACAAATGTGGTGTTAATTCCTTATGTCCCTGAAAATTGGAAAATAGAATAGAGTCATTTTCAGTTTCCCACCAAATCTTGTAAAGGTCATATCTTGGTGTAGGAATCTCCAAATTTAGTGATTCAAATTGGTTTGGATTCAGATTGAAAAATTATATCCAAATATGCCACCCAATTTGTATGAAAATCATTATTTAATTCTGGAAAATTATTTAAACTTTTCAGCAAAAGAATTTTAGAGGGAGTTTGGTTCATCCAAAAATCCTCAAATTTTGCCAGAATATTATTTAGGATGTTAGTGAACTCCTGTAAAACTTTCAGCTCATTTGGAGTTGGTTTTCGTAGGAGAATTCTGATTTCAAATTTCTGTGTTCAAATGAATACAGAAACAATTCCAGGGAATTTCCAAAACTTGGAAATTCTGGGAAGTTCTTAGCTCCAAAAATACTAGGAAAGTGCATGATTCCTAAGCTACGTTTAAAAAAATTGTGGTTCACTTGAATTTGCATGAAAGTGCAAATTTATTCAGATTTAATTCCTTTCGCCTAAATGCTTAGGGAATTGTTCTGAGTGATCTACTCATCGAAAAATTCTACATTTTGGTCCAGATTACTTTCTTGTGACAAGGAACTCACAAGAAAATTTTCAGCTTCATTGGAGCTTTGGATCATCACTGTCCTGTTTAACCTCTTAGATGAGTAACACACAAGTGATGAAATGCACTTATTACTTGATCATGTTGCTTAACCCAAACCCAAACCACTAGCACCAGTGCCATTTTAAATTCTTAAACAGAGTTCCAGTTTTAAGCTTGTCTTTAGAACTTGTTAGCAAAAGCTTTACAATTAAACATATATGCATATTCATAACGTGTAGTGATTAAATGTGGAAAAGTGGAGGAGAAGTGAAGCTTTAATCAAGGAGCAAGAAGGGCAGTGATTAATCTTCAAGTCATCAGCAACTAACTTCATAATTATCTGACTTTAGTCACCTGAAAAACCAAGGCAAGCTCCGGTTTGCATCTAAGCTGTTTTATAAAGTTTTTACTTTGTTCACAATTATGGGTTAAAGTTGTATGTGCATTAGGTCAAGTATGTTTTATACTCCACTTGCATAACCAAAATGGACCCTGGAGTTAAGGGTAGAATAGAGTTTCCCCGCTGTAGAATATTGCCGGGCTAAATAGATTAGGACATTCAGTAGAAGCCGAGTAGTTGGAATCTACTCATGAGCTATAGTCAGGATTACATGGGTGTAGTTGAAAAAGGCAAACTAAAGTTTATATTTCTAAAGATGAGACCGGGCAGGAGGGTTAGGAAGTGACAAGACAAGGTCTTGGTCGAGTAGCTCTGCCTGTGTCGGTTAAGGACCGATGCGTGTGCGGCACCCATGAGCAAGTATTGAGTTGTGTACCGGATGCTTACTGCTATATGGGACCCAAGAAACCGATGTACCAGGTTAACTGGATTGAAGAGGCATACCACACCGTCTCGTTAGACCTATGAGCCCAAGACGGCGCGACCGGTTCTACAGTCGAGTGTCCTGCGAAAGGTTGCCACATACGACGTAATGAAGGACACCAGATTTGGGTCTTCAGAGGCAGGCGTATCTGTCGAGTTATCCGGGCAGTGTTTGATTCGAATCACCGTCCCTCGCGGTTATTGAGTACCGCTTGCTCACTGTGTTGTGACATAGTAAGCAACTTGTGTGAGAACCGTTTGCACAGTTTTAATTGCTGATATGCTAATTGGAATTGCATGAAAACCATGTCTGAAGTAGTGTTAGAGCAAACTAAAGTTCTTTTCCACGTTGGGACAAGTAACATTGGAATGAAGCGTTTCTTGTTTGATTGTGGAGTTCCAATGTTGCTGGGCGCAAGGTCACTACTGTGATGGCTAAAATTTGAAAGTTAAGGATGAACTTGTAGGCGAGTTCTTTTGCAACTTACATGTTTAGGTCTTAAGTTACTTTCATGTAGAGTTACATGTCTTAGGAGAGACGGTTAAGTCTTGCTGAGCCTTTTTGCTCACTCTTTCAATATGAGTGGTTTTGCAGGTGAATATCAACGCATATAAAGAAGGTTGTCCGGTGAGACTCGGAGACTTCCGAGTCATGTTACACATGGAGAACCTAGCCGCTGCCATGTCTTTGTGTTGCTAGCGAGAGGAGTCCGCGGGCTGGACCTTTTCTCGGGTGCTCATTAGTTATTCGACGTGAGCTGTTTATAGACTTCCGCTGTAGCTATTTTATGTAAATTATTTGCAAAGAAAATTATAAGCTTCCATTTTTTATTTATGTAATACAGTTTTTCCTTATATGTGTGCTGTTGGGTGCCGCATAACACGGCACCACCCAATGCGATTCCCAGGCGAGTGGCTCGGCCCCCTGACACGGGCCGGGGTCCCCCACAGCATTCTTCAATCTTCTAAGATCCTCAGAAGAACCGCTACATGAGCACACAAAAGTGACACTCCTTTCTTTCATGACACGACTTATGGCAATTAAGTCTAAGTATCATTTCTCAGATATCTGCTACAACGATCTTATCAACTTGATAAGCGATATTCTTCCAAAGCCTCATAAAGTGCCTAAAGACATGTACCAGTCAATGTAAATGCTTTCTGGTCTGGGTATGAAGTATGAGAAGATTGATGTGTGCCCAAACAACTACAAGCTTTTCTAGAAAGAGCATGGTAAAGAGAACAAGTGCTTAAAGTGTGGTAAATCAAGGTTTATCAAAGTTGTTAACGATGACGGTTGAAACGATTGTTCCTCTCCAAAAGAACTGCCAGACACATGGGGTGGCACAAAGAAGGTGTGCGTGACAACGATCGAGTAATGGTGCACCCAATCAATGGTGATGCATAGAAGGTGCTGGACAGCTTCGATGCAGACTTCCCTAGTGATGTGAGATATGTTTGCATCGGGTTAGCGACAGATGGCTTCTCACCTTTCACTACAAATGTCACACCTTACTCATGTCGGCCCATTTTTGCTATTACATACAACCTACCACCTGCTCTTTGTATGAAATATGAGCTCATGTTCCTTTGTCTCATTCTACCTGGACCAGATCATCCTGGTCCATGCCTGAACGTGATGTTACAACCCCTAATCAAAGAGTTGAAACGGTTGTGGACAGGAGTTGAAGTGTACAACTGTTACAAAAAGCAGAAATTCAACCTTCGAGTTGCGTACTTGTGGTCCATCCATGATTTCGGGGCATACGACATGTTTGTTGGCTGGAGAGTCCACGGATGTTTGACATGTCTGATATGTGCTTCAGACACAAATTGTTTTCGTCTTACTCATGGTGGCAAGAGCTGCTACTTCGATTGTCATAGACGTTTGTTGCCCCAGAATAACGTGTTTAGGCAACGGAACAATGCTTTCAAAAACAACACTATTGTGATGAAGAGACCGCTGAAGCGTTTAAGTGGGTCAGAAATTGCTAATATGTTGGATAAACTTGTGGTATATAAAGATCGTCTAGGATTTTTTAGAGGTTATGGAGAGGTACACAATTGGACTCAATGATGTGGACTGTGGGACCTACCGTACGTCAAGTCATTAATTTTAATGCCCAATATTGATGTCATGCACTAGGAGCGTAACATGGGCGAATACATCATAAGCACGTGCATGGATATGCCTGGCAAAACAAAAGACAATATAAAGTCTTGAAAGGATTTGGCGGAGCTTTGTAATCGTCCAACGCTTGAGCTCTTTGAAAGGGGTGGTAAGCCACGTGCTTCTTTCTGCCTGAAACCTAACCAGAAGAAAGAAGGTCTGAATTGGTTGAAAGGGTTAAAATTCCCTGATGGCTACGCTGCTAGCTTGAGACGGGCCGTTAATGTCAGGACGGGAAAACTAACTGGGTTAAAGAGTCATGATTATCACATAATCATGGAAAGACTCCTGCCCATTATGTTTTGGGGCTACCTTGATGATGCAGTTTGGAAAGTGTTATCCAAGATTAGCTATTTTTAGAGGAACCTATGTGCTAAAGAAATCATGATACAGATGATGGAGAAGTTGGAGAAGGAGATACCAGTTCTTTTATGTAAGATGGAATAAATATTTCCTCCAGGGTTTTTCATTCCAATGCAGCATCTCCTTATTCATCTGCCATATGAAGCTAAAGTGGGCGTCCCTGTGCAATATAGGTGGATGTATCACATTGAAAGAGCTCTAAGATATATCAAACCAATGGTTGGCAATAGGGATAGAGTTGAAGGGTGCGTCGCTGAAGCATTTACTCCGAAGGAGGTAGGATACTTTTCAAGTGTTTACTTTGCTGAGGAAAACAATGTCAATGCTTCTACGATACGGTACAATGTGGATGAAGATCCTCCTTGTAGTGACCTATCCATTTTTGCGACGAGGGGCACCCCTGTCGGTAGTAGCACAATCTACAATTGTACCGCGGAAGAAAGGAAGGCTGCTTTGCTGTACATGTATGATAATATAGATGGGATGGACAAAAATTTTTGAGTAAGTACTACATCTATGCTACGTAGTTCTTTACTATACCTTAATGTTATTCATGTTTTTTAGACAACGCGTTTCATAAGAAAAATTTGACATTTAGACATCAACCGACAAGCAAGCGGGTAGAAACAATGCGACGACATGGAATTAATGGAGGGCCTAATTTTCTATCTTGGTTTCGAGGTCAAGTAAAATTTTCTTGTCACTTCCCTATCCTTAATTATATAGTAATATGTAGAAAATAGTCTTATAAGTTCATATTATGGACAGTGTGTAAAAGATGTCAACATCCATCAGACTTGAGACTCTATTGGCATGGTTGAAGTTAAACACGATGAAAGGCTGTGAGGGTATGACTCTTTTGTCCTCGTATACCAAGTTGAGCAAGTGTATTATCTATCTTATCCATGCCAGTAGATGAGTGCCTGGTTGGTCGTACACAAGGTCAATCCTCGTGAACGGTTATACACCCCAAGCAATGTTAGGTACCATGATACTCCAACGTATGTTGGTGAGTTCGATAATGTTTACCAAGAAGAAGGTCTCCCAACCTCATTTGTCTTTGAGTCTGGTCAAGAGCTTGATGACTTAGTTGGAGATGCCGATGATGTACAGACTCGTGGGAAGCGCAAATAGAAACCAGTCACTAAAACAGTTCAATAGTCTAGTTTAAGGAGTAGAGTAAACGAGCGAGATTATGATGACTTTTAGAAATGATTATAAGAAATGTTTTCTTCATTTGTTGTTTCATGTTGTATATTTTATAATAACTACACTTATCAAAGGATCGTTGCAATAGGATGTCGTTGGACAAGGGTAAGGGGATAAAGAGGACCATGAGAAGTTTTCTCAGCAGTGCGAGCATGATGGCTCGCACACGAGACGTGGCGGACACCCTTTTTTAGGGGTAGTAGCTCTGGAGAGAGCAGACGGTCTCAGTTGTTGAGACACAAGCCCTCAGAGCTGTCAGGCAGACCTGTTGCCTTTCAGCTGACTGAGGTAATTTGACAATCGCATTCCATTATGTTATTAATTAATCTATTTATATTTCTTAAAACTATTATAATATTGCATTATGACTTAGAGTCAGAGTCAATTTCTGAGGCCGAGGCTCCTCCTGCGCCACAGTCAGCTGACCACCCGTTTGGGTCAGCTGACCACTCTTCTGGGTCGTCCGATGACACGAAGGAGCATAGAAAGCGACGGACCAGGAGGAGCCATTATGTCGATCCTCCTCCAGTTCCTAGAGAAGAAGCAATGTTGCCGTCTATTCTCCCTGTTGGCGATAGGTAAGAAGCCCTTACATTGTAACTTTAGAAAATTACATAGTGCTAAAACTCTTTGATGCATAATTGATCTTGCAGTGGATGGGAGGACACTACCTTCGAGGGTAGAGGACGTCAAAGATAGGTCAACACTGTCTTAGGGAACCTCGCGCGTTTGCACTACCCTGGTGAGGTCCCTGGCAGCGGTGACAAGCGTATCCCTGCCAAGTCATTGGATGATTACGCTGGTGCTACTGACCTGACGTACGGGACTGCTAAGAGTGCAGTGTGAACCAACTTCTGGGTAAGTATGTTTAATACATGTTTTAAATTTAGTTCTCCCATAGCTATAATGTCTAACACTTATGTTTCTGTCTTCTTGTAGAGACGGTACCGTTTGGCGGATTCAACGGATGCCGACCACATGAGAGCCGTCTTCAACAAGAATGCGAGGAAGCTTGTTACGCAGACAATCTCCTATGCCCATATTCAAGCAACAAATGATTACTTTAAGTGACATCAAGGGTAGGAGCTTGTGGCGTTCCGAGACGGCTCCGACACAAACTTGATAGCGGAGCAGTACACCGAGGTAAACTGGTAGCATTTTAATTAAGAGTCTTATTTTGTAATGTAAACATTATTTCAATCAATTACTAAAGGCATGCAGTTAGGGATTTCTTGGTTGGAGGACCGTCCGGAGGCTTACCGGGCCCTCTGTTGTCTGTGGTCCTGCGAGGACTTCGTCACCATGTCTAAGAGGGCCCGACAGTGCAGAGGCTCTACTAGAGGCCATACGTATGGCCCGGACTGCCATCTACATCTAGATAGAAGAATGGTAAGAAGAATACATACCAAACTATATTTATAGTATATTTATGCTATTGACTCATACTTACAGAAAAACAAGCTCGGTGAACGACTGAGCGATGGTCAGGTGTGGAAAAGAGGTCACAGGGCAAGTGACGCTTCACAGCCCGACCAGCTGTGCACTCCAGTAGCCACAACAAGACTGGTGAATCCTCGAACTAACATGTTGCTTTACTTGTAACTAACATTGCTACTAAAGTGTTTTTATGTATTGATTGTATTTGTAGGTGAAGTATGGGGAGGAGGCGATGAAGATTCACGACCAAGATTACGATTGGTAGAACACACCAATCGATGCAAAGGCCATGTATGCGAGCTGTGGCGGTAAAGCGCATGGACGGTAAGATGCTACCTGTTTCTTTTTCTGTCAATTCGACTTACATTATCTTACTCTTAATCTTTTTTTTTTATAGTTTTGCCATTTTTGATGGGGTTTTTGACTCAAGGGAGGCAAGGCCTTCGAGGGGTTTCTCCTCACAGTCTTCGTCTGCCGAACCCAGCCGACGGATGTCGTAGAGGGAGCTAGAGCTTCTAAGTATCCATGAGGAGCTATGTTGGACACAGGAGAAGCTCGAGGAGCAAGCAGCCCTATCAAAGGCCACTCAAGATTATCAAGCCACCTACAACGTACAGATACAGACGGCGATACAGGTAATAGCTTAAAATACTGTAGCACCCTCATATTCATCTTCATGCATTGCATCCATTTTCATGTAGAGAAGCATTTAAAAGAAGAAAAGGAATATAGAAACAAATAAAAAATAAAAGAAAAAATAAGGAATAATATAAAAAATAGAAAAGAAAAATGAAATAAAAAGAAAAAAATAAAAAGGGAAAACCTGGCCGCCCGTAACCCCCCACTAATTTCTCCCAACCCCCCTAATTTTCCCCTAGTTCCCCCCCCCCCCCCCATAAATTCCCCCCTAGGGAATTTCCCCACATTTAGGGATTTTCCCCTAATTTGGCTTGTGCCATACAATTCCCTAGGGAATTTTTTCCCACATTAAGGAATCCCCCCTTCCTTGGCTGCAACCCTTGGGGGGAGAAAACCCTAGCCGCAGCCCTCAAATCGCCCCTAGGGTTTTTCCTCTCCCCAAATAATCTCAGCCCTTGATTGAAGATATTAGGAAAAATCCTAGCCCCTAGCTCCCACCTTTTCTCAAATTAAATCCCAGCCATTGATTAAAAGATTTCCTGAAATCCTAGCCCCCTTGGCTTTTACCCCCTTATAAATAAATGCCCCCCTCCTAGCAGCCACTCTGCCCCGAAAAAGCCCCTGGTCGCCGCCCCTGCTGCTGCCTTGGCCGCCGTCGAAGCTCTGCCCTGCCTTGCTGTCGCCGGAGAGGAAGACCCCAGCGCGCTGTCCTACCCACAGCTCCGTTCTGCCACGAGGAAAAACCCCAGCCCTGTCATTGCAAGGAGGTGACCAGCAGCATAGGAGGAGAGGAGGAAGAAGAGAGGTAGGTCCCGTCACCCCTCTTACCACGTCGCTGCTGTTGTTACAAGCCCCGTTACACCACACCCTGCAAACAGGAGCTACTGCACGTAAGTAGATCATGCTCCGGTCTATGTTTTGATGGTGGAATTGATCTACCACCCGAGCTAGGATCATAGCCACGTCCACACTGATTTCCAGCAGCACCAATCATCGTAAAACCCCACAAAAATCTACTAGAACTCGGAAGAACACATGCAAACCGGTTGCTATAAGTTGCACTATAGGATTTGCTTGCATCCAAATCATCACATATTGAGTAAAAGTTGTGCATGATATTGATCGCTGTATTGTTTGCATGTACGTGGTCGTGAGTAGAAGAACACGCTCAAGAGGCCGTATACGAGGCCCTCCAGCACCAAGAAATCGACACACTTGAGCAACACGAACCGCGATAGCAAGGCAAGTGCCCCTTGAACATATTGAACCTATGTTTTTGAACAGTTTTGCTTGTGAAAACTGCATGCTCGTGTCAACTTGATGGGAAACCCTTTAGTAGGAGTATACTAGCTTTGTTAGCCACCCTTGTCGCCGGAAACTTGTTCAGTCTGGTATGGTCATTTTCTCTTTTACATCGCATAGCTTACAGTATTTGGGAAAACTGAAATAAACTTGGTTCGCTACTGCACTCATAAAGATTAAAGATGATGAGAGCATGATGATGTTAATGAGCATGGAATCGGGGAGATCTAGGCAAGCTTGGTTCATGGTTATGCTGAATGAGATGGTGGATTGTTTGACTTAGATCTAAGGACCGGTTCATGCCAGAACATGCTAGGAAAACAGTGCCACCACAAGGCCAAATATGAGTGCGGCTTAGCTGACTAATTGGGTGTGTGGCTAGCTTGTTATGAACCATTGGATGGCACCAGGAATGGGAGCCGAGGAGGACTGCCCTACGAACTGCATGGCATACGACGGGGACCGTGGGCGGGAGAATGGAGATTCGAGCCTGCAGGTGAAACCTTAGTGGGTCATTACATTCTAGTAGCCCCTTTGTAAAGGCTATTATGTGATCTCTTGGCAATACACCGAAGGTTATGTACCAGCAGAATGGAGGTTCTCTCTAGCCGCCGACGGGTGATGAAATCATGAACTTGTGGGTAAAGTGGTGCCACCTCTACAGAGTGTAAAACTATCATGATAGTCGTGCTTCCGGTTACAAGCACATGGCCAACTTCCATGATTAGAGGAAAACTTGGGATGGTTATTCGGGTATGGTTATGGTATTGTCATTGGGACTGGTTTTTGTTGTGATCATGAGTTTGGTTTCCGTTATGTGCATATGTGCTGATCATGAGCCATTGTGAATATGAAATAAGTTTGAGAAAGAGCATTGGCTGGTTGAGAATTGATAAATGATGTATTATGATGGTATGGAACATGAGGGTTGATGAATTACTTGGTTATGTTGGGATTTAACTCACCTATACATAATAGGATGTTTTTATTGTGATTGTGAAATAAAACTTACTGGCTGCAAAGAAACCTTTGTTTCCTACCTTGTTTAAGCTACATATCATACTTTCCCGCACTTGCTGCATACGACATGTACTCACCCTTGCATTTCCACATATAACTCAGCTACGGGAAAAGAGTACGTTGAAGAGCAGGTGGAGTACTAGGCATGCGCACTACCGTCAACTGCCTGTGGAGTCGGAGTTGGAGCCCCATCGTCTTTAGTTTATTTTCCGCTGTCATTTAGAGTCTTCCGCTGCAGAATAAATTAGATACTCATGATTGAGACATTGAATTATTGTAATAAGGTACTTAAACACTGTTTGTACATGGTTATATTCTGAAATTCAGTTTCTGATAGATATGTGTATGTGTGATGAACATCCTGGGCACACTTACGCATCACTTGGTTCATTCTCGGAACCAGGTGTCACAGATTGGTATCAAAGCCACGTTGACTGTAGGACACAAGTCTAGGTAGAATGGACACTCTAAAACACATAGGAACACCACTTTAAACTGCTATTTTCGAAATTTGCTTGCTGCTGCACTTTACTTGTCAACTCAGCCATTGCAAAGTGCTATTTTCAGCACCTCTTTCTTCTCTTCTTTTGGACAGCCACACCCTCTGTTTTCTTGCTGAATAGCTTCTGAAATTTTACATTTATTTCTTTCTTCTCTAAGTGTCTCATGTCTTATTTATAGATGCCGGTCACTAGGAGCATAGCACGCATGATAACTCGTCCACCTCCACGTGGGAGTGCACTTAACCCCATCAATGTGTCCGATGGACCATATTGGGAGGAGGTGAAGTTGGAACCTCATGAAAAAGATGAAGTCAAGAGCTCTGTGCATGAGGAAGAGGATCCAGAAGAGGTGGAACCAATCAAAGATGACATGGAAGACGATCCACAAGAAGAACAGCACTGCTACACACCTCAAGAGGACACGTAACCAAGGAGCTGAGAGAGTTCCTTCATTGTTGTAGCTTATACCCGGAGTACCAACTCAAGAAAGTCCCTCGTCACAGACATGAAGAGTGGAAGACTGAGGTAACCATCCTATCTAACAGTAAGGTTGTCACCCGGCACTTCGCACCCACATTGAGAGCCACAAGGGCAGAAGCTGTTGATGATGCTGCACGGGATGTACTCACCGGACTGTGCTACGCTTTCTGTGGGTAGCTTGAGAAACTACCTTTGATCTGCACCTGTATCGGAAGAGTGGTACATGGGAGATCATTGGACCCCATGGAGGAGCTCTTTCCAACCCACAAGCTACTGACAATTCTCAGAGGATGCTCGTGGAGTTGGGAAACCGCTACGCAAGCCCACAAGAAGAGATCCGCTACCTCCACAAGAAGCTGTACTTGCTGGAGAAACAAGAGGAGACTCGTGCCAATACGGGAACAAATGTAGCACCAGCGTCACCTACCCCTACATGAACTGCTGAATCACCATGGTGCACACCCATGTATGGACCACCCCCACCACACGGCGAAAACAACACCGTTCTTATGATTAAGTTTAGGTTCCCCATTGAATAAAGTTGTAATAAGAGCGCATAGATCGTAGTAGCTTGAATAAGAGTGTTGTACTGAACTTTTATGATGATTGCTTGTGTTTGTGTGCTTGGATGTGAGTTGTGGGACATTTTGGCAAATGTCCACATCCATACATAGTAGAGAGATGTGGGATGCTTTGGCACTTGTTCACATCCTCATGTAGGCTGTTATTAATAAGGAGTTGCTTAGTTCATACACTTTGATGCATATAGTTGGGAAATCACTTCTTTCAATTCTGAATTCTATTCCGAGAGTAAGCATTAAAATAAGGGGGGTATACTTTCACACCAACCTTATCATCTTGGATTCCCAAGGGATTGATATAATACTTGGAATGGATGGGTTAAGCAAGTATAACGGAGTGATCCAATGTGCTAAAAGGATCGTGCAGTTGACGAGTGAGCACGGTACTCGTATCGAGTTCGAGGCAGCCCAACCTGCAACCGAGAAGGCAATGCTGAACCATGTGGAAGAAGTGACACAGGAAAACATTCTGGTGGTTCAAGAATACTCAGATGTGTTTCTGGAGGAACTGCCAGGTATGCCACCTGATCGTGCCCTCGAGTTTTCCATGGATTTAGTACTCGAAACTGCACCTATAGCTAAGTGGCCATATAGGATGGCTGCTAATGAATTAGTGGAGCTCAAGAATCAAATTCAGGAGCAGCTAGATAAGGGTTTTATACGCCCAAGCTCATCACCGGCGGGAGCCCCCGCGCTCTTCGTGGACAAGAAGGATGGAACCCAAAGGATGTGTGTGGACTATAGGTCTCTCAACGAGGTGACGATTAATAATAGGTACCCGTTGCCCCCGCATAGAGGACTTGTTCGATCAAATGAAAGGCGCCCGGATCTTTTCTAAGATTGATCTTCATCAGGATACTTCCAGCTCAAGATTAAACCCTCTGACATACATAAGATGGCTTTTGAACACGGTATGGTTCGTACGAATATACAGTCATGTAATTCGGGTTGACAAATGCGCCCGCATACTTTATGTACCTCATGAATAAGGTTTTCACGGAGTGCGTGGACAAGTTCGTCATGGTTTTCATCGACGACATCATGGTGTATTCAAAAAGCAAGGAAGAACATGAGGAACACTTGAGATTCACATTGCAGAAACTGCGAGAGCATCAATTGTATGCCAAGTTCAGCAAGTGTCAATTTTTGCTAAAAGAGATATCATTCCAAGGCCACATCATCTCTGAAGGAGTATCGGTAGATCCCAGAAAAGTGAGGGACGTTTTGATGTGGAACCCACCGCAGAATGTGATCACGGTTTGGGATCTGCCACCCTAGCTATGTAAGGAGTTTGAACGGTTACATCTCGGGTTCTTAAATGAGATGGAGGTGATAAAACTAAACCCAACATTAAAGCAAGAGATACGAGACGGCCAAGCAACGAATGAGGAGATAAAGGAAATCAAGGAAAGAATGTGACAAGGGATAAAAAGGATTTCGAGGAAGACGAGGATGGAACGCTTTGGTTAGGAAAAAAGATTTGTATGCCTAAAGTGAAGCACATCTGCGACACCATACTAAAGGAGGCACATGACTCGTCTTATTCCATACATTCTGGCTGTACGAAGAAGTATAAGGACTTGAAAACATGCTATTGGTGAGATGGCATGATAAGGGACATAGCTGAATATGTTTCCCTATGCGACACGTGCCAACAAGTGAAGGCCGAGCATCAGAGACCCGCTGGATTATTGCAGCCGTTGAAAGTACCCGAATGGAAGTGGGAAGAAATCAGTATGGATTTCATAGTTGGATTGCCACGTACTCAGTCCGGTTATGACTCTATTTGGGTTATCGTGGACTGATTGACGAAATCAGCCCACTTCGTTCTTGTTAGGACCAAGTACACCGTGGCGCAATTAGCCGAGCTGTATATGGAGCAAATAGTATGCATCACGGAGTTTCGAAGAGGATAGTTTCAGATCGGGGTTCTCAATTTACCTCTAGGATCTGGAAAAAAGCTGCATGAGGCCATGGATACATGGTTGGATTTCAGCTCCGGCGTAAAACCCACAAACCGACGGTCAAACTGAGATAAAGAATCAGATATTTCAATACATGTTGAGACTTGTGCCTTGAAACATGGGCGTAGTTGGGACAAGAGCTTGTCGTACGCTGAATTCTTATACAACAATAGCTAACAAGCCAGCCTGAAAATGTCACCTTTCGAGGCACTATATGGTAGACATTGTAGAACAACCTAGTTCTGGAATGAGATGGGAGAAAACCAAGTGTTTGGACCCGAAGTGCTGCAGGACGCCGAGAAGAAAGACCAAACGATACGTGAAAACCTGGAGGCCGCTCAGTCACGTCAAAAGGGTTATGCGGACAATAGGCGAAGGAGTTTGATCTTTGAAGTCAGAGACTTCGTGTATCTCAAGGTGTCGCCTATCCCAGGCCAACAACAGTTCAATATCAAAGGCAAGTTATCACCTCGCTACATCGGACCATTCAAGATTTTGGGCAAGTGAGGAGAGGTAGCATATCAATTAGAGCTGCCGACACACCTCTCTGACGTGCACGACGTATTTCACATATCTCAGCTCAAGAATTGCCTAAGAGTGCTGGAAGAACAAGTACCAATGGATGAGTTAAAACTTCAGGAGGATTTGACCTATGAGGAACACCCCATCAAAATACTGGACATGAAGGAACGAGTCATGAGGAACAAGGTAATCCATTTGTGCAAAGTACAATGGAGCCCTACACGGAAGCCGAAGCTAAATGGGAGCGTGAAGAAGAGCTCAAGATGGAATTCCCTCATCTTTTCTCTAGTCTATCTAATCTTGAGGGTGAGATTCATTTTAAGGGGGTAAGTTTGTAACACCATCATATTCATCATCATGCATTGCATCCATTTTCATGTAGAGAAGCATTTAAAAGAAGAAGAAAAGGGATAAACGAATATAGAAACAAATAAATAAATAAAAAGAAAATAAAAAGGGAATAATATATAATAAGTAGAAAAGAAAAAAGAAATAAAAATAAAAATAAAAATAAAGTTGAAAACCTGGCCACCTTTAATCCCCCCTAATTTTCCCTCCCAAATCCCGCCCCCCAAATTCCCCCCTTTCCTATGGAATTTCCCCACATTTAGAGATTCCCCCCTAATTTGGCCGGCGCCCAAAAATTCCCTAGCGAATTTTTTCCCACATTAGGGAATTCCTCCCTTCCTGGGCCGCACCCCTTGGGGGAGAAAACCCTAGCCACAGCCCTCAAATCCCCCTAGGGATTTTCCTCTCCCCCAAATAATCTCAGCCCTTGATTAAAAATATTTGGAAAAATCCTAACCCCTAGCTCCCACCTTTTCTGAAATTAAATCCCAGTCATTGATTAAAAGATTTGCTGAAATCCAAGCCCCTTGGCTGTTCCCCCCCTTATAAATAAAACCCTCTCCCCCCTGATGTGGACATCACCCCTACGGATATACAGAACACTACCATGGTAGACATGCAAGATCCAATTACTAGAGCTCGAGCATGACAATTGAATTTAGAAGTGAGCTCATTCGTGAACAATTCTTTATATGTGAATTTTGATAGTATATTGCTACCTAATGGATTAATTATGATTAGGAATCATGGAGAGGACATGGAGATACATGGGGGCGAGGGGGGGAGGGGGGGTTTGGAGGCGTGGAGGACCAGAAAATAAGGCAAGAAGAAGCTAGAGACCGAGCCCAACTCAAACTCGAGTCCAACTCGGGGCCCAGGAACAGTCCATCTTAAACTGGATGCCCAGGAGGCATATTGACTCCATTTTTGACGTTCTACGTTTGCACGGAAAGCTGAGAGGATAAACTTTCCCATGGCACTGGGCTCACATAAAAATTCCTTTGGAGTTGAAGGGAATCTTCGAAACAATATCAAGTTTAGAGTGTGTCAGGGTGTTGCATCACCTAGTTGGGCTATTGGTCCTTGTATCGAGTCCAAGTCCATTATGTACATGTCTTAGGGTTAGGTCATGACCCCAGCACCCCCCTGGTCGTCCTCCACCTTATTTATACTCCCTAGCCACCGTCACAAACAGCGGGTTTTGCTTAGATTATTATTTCAAGAACAGTTTCGCCGTTCTTCGATTCGTGAGACCCCAACTTTGAGTGCTTAATATCTTTCAGCAATTTGGTTACGTTCTTTCTTGTTCTTGCTTGTGTTCTTTGATTCGCAGGCAAGGATCAGCCTTCTTGGTGAGGTCAACCGTGCAATATCGGTTGATAACCTAAGGAGACGTGGTGCTGCGATTGCAGGGTTCAGAACGTGTTGTTCAGAAGCTGGATTGATTTGTGTCAGGTCTCCACCAAATCTAGAGTTATCAGAAACTTTTGGAAGATCGGGACACCTGTACACATCAAGTGGTAATCAGAGCTTTAGGTGCACTGTCTGGTTCGCGTTCCCTTAGTTTTGTTTATCTTGAACTCGTCCTATCGTCCATGAAAAAGCCAAAAAAAATTAGTCATAGGTTTCCCCATCCCAGACGACATTTAGCCTTTTGCACTATTCTGTTTTGGAGTCCATAGTGTTGAATTTGTGTCCTAGTTCGTGTTTTGTTGCTGGT
The DNA here is from genome assembly GCA_030760725.1 of Neostapfia colusana. Lineage (NCBI taxonomy): Eukaryota > Viridiplantae > Streptophyta > Magnoliopsida > Poales > Poaceae > Neostapfia > Neostapfia colusana. Next base: position 90,573,293 of record JASWHV010000007.1, on the reverse strand, counting down.
TTAATCGTGTTTTGTTTCATACATTGTTATTCCATCTGCTGCGTTCCATCAAAACCCTAGCTGCAACAATCGTTATCAAATCGATCACCATACACTATTCGTTGTGCTAGGGTTATCCTTGTTCTTAAGTTTTCATCACATATTACGTGATTTTATCCTCCTTGATATACGCACGCCATCCCACACGTTGCCACCATCATATCCAATTTTTTCTCACCACTGTTTCCAATTCAGCTCCACCAAAAACATAATCTTGTGTTGCTGCCTTAAAACAGCCATAACCTTGGCATTGGGTGAAATTACATTGCCCAAATTCACTTTGGAAGATTAATTATTTGGCATATAAAGGATCAACAATAATCATAAAGAAACATATTGAGTTTCTGTTGGCCACATCTTTTTTTTCAAGTGAACTGAAATTTGTGTGACGTGTATATTAGTGCTCTTGATTTCACGACAGATATAAGAAAATTAAAAATACAAAAGAAAATTTGTGAGGAAGAGCACTGTCAAAGTGTTTCCTGCGACACTTCCCCCGGTCTGCTCTGGAGCAGCCCATGGAGGTTATTTTTTAGGAGGGGCTTAGTGGTTTTTAGCGTCACAGCACGATTGCCAGATGAACACGAAGATTTACGTTGTTCGGGCCGCCTGAGCGTAATACCCTACGTCCACGGAGTGTTGGCTGTTCTTTGTTGCTTCAGTTTGTGGGTGGCCCGAGCTTGCGAGCATACAATGGTGTTCGGGGATCGGAAATGGGAATCGAATTCTTTTGCCCGTTGGCTGTCTGGTCCTTTTATAGCTCAAGGCCAGACAGCCTTATAAGTGGGCCCGGGTCCTGATAGGCGGCCCCGGTATGGGCGGCAACCCCTACTACGGCTAGAGCGCCCATTGCTAGAAGTAGAGTACTTGATGAAGCCATAGGGTGCGTCGCCTTGTCGCATCGCCATCCTTAAGTGCTGCCTGACGAAGGCGGTAGGAACACGTCTTGTCCCGTGGCACCACACTGTTGCTGTCATTAGGGTGTCACGTGACTGGTCTCTGCTGCCAGGCACGCCTGTACCGGGGTACGCTGGATTGCTTGCCAGGGGAACATGCGAACTTTAAATGTGCGATAGGACAGCACACCTTCCTCTTTACTCCTAGGCTATCTGCCCGTTGCTTGTCGGCGCGGCGTCCCGGTGGCTGGCCCCCGGGACACGCGTCGTCACCGGAGCTATCTTGCGGAGTAGCAAGGGGTCCGGAGTCGTTGGACACATGGCAACGCTGGAGCTCTCCCTGGCAGTTTGGGAGGTCCGGAGCTGTCATGCACGTGGCCGCACCGGAGCCCTCCTTGGCAGGAAGGGACGCATGGGGTTTTTGCCTACTTTGGAGCACCGGAGCCCTTCCATGTTGGAGGTCGGGCCCGGAGCCGTAGGGCGCGTGGCACCTCTGGATGCCTGGAGTTGTTGCCTTCATGGCAGCACCGGAGCCCTCCCATGCTGGATGTCGGGCCCGGAGCTGTAGGACACGTGGCACCTCCGGAGCTATCCTTGGAGAAAGGCATGGCTCGGAGGTTACGGACACGTGGCAGTGCCGGAGCCTCCCCCTGGCGGGAGGTCAGGCCCGGCACCATCGGACATGTGGCGGTTCTGGAGCCATCCTCGGCCAGTAGTGAGGCTCAGAGCCTGTAGACACATGGCAGCCTCAGATCCCTCCTTAGCAGTTGGTCGGTCCCGAGGCCAAGGGCACTCGCCTTCTCATGAGTGCTTCCTAGCTGGCGGTTTGGCCCAGCCTGCAAGCTGGGTCTCTGCCTTCTGCATACGTGTTGGCGTATGTTTTATTTTGCTCTTACACGCGGGGGGTAGCCAGTCTTGAGGGTACCGACAGTGGCCCCTGGGCCCATCTGGACATAGACAAAGACTCTTGCAGATGGGGCTTCCGTCAAAAATCCCGCGTGGTGGTCTTCTGATCTTGCTTTAGGGAGACACCAGCTTCGGACCCCTCGGGAGACGTCAGCCTTGGGGGTCCGAGAGTGGTCCCCTGGGAAAGCTGGTGTTCTAGAACCAACCCCACGGACCGGAGCCCTGTGGCGTGCACAATCACTAGAAGAAAGGGGTAACCATGCCGTGTAGTTGTATTTCCCCTGTTCGCTGGCCTCATTATAGTTTATGGTCCTCTGCTAATCTACGGGACCTATGCAATTCGATATAGTAGTGTCCAGACCATAGTTACCATCCTTCAAAGGATGGTGTGCCATCCGGGCCCCCAGCACTTGGCTGCTGCGCTGAAGAGGCAGAGTGTGCACTCTTAGGGTACAGGACCAGGCTAAGCATGCTACACACCCTGGACCTCCCGCTGGCCTGGCACTCCGAAGGGGGTGTCCTTCTGGCGCCACGGGACCCGAGCAGGAAGGTAACCAAGAGGGTCCAGAGACAACACAGGTGCCTCAGGCATTTCCGCCTTGTAGCAGGGCGGCATAATTTTGGCCGAGAGTGAGACAGAGAAACACAACTATGTACACAGCGAGAGGCACGCAAAAATAGTCTTTGATCAATTCTAACCACCTCTTTTGTCTCATATAATCTCTTTCTGGGTTAAGATATACTTTAAGATCTTATGGTTGGTGTAGAGATGCACCAAGTTTCCAAGAAGATAGTGCCTCCACATTTTCAGCGCCAATACCACAGCAGCAAGCTCAAGATCATTAGTCGGATAGTGCTGCTCATGGTTTCAAAGTTGGCGTAAGCTATAAGAGACTACCCGTCTGTAAAAGTCCAAGAAAAAGGGACTTGCAAAAACTTTTCATCACCTCACAACACTACAGTTTTTGTTGTGAATATAATGTGAAGAATTGTGAAGAGCAAGTAACCTCCATCAAAAGGATGATTAGAGGGGAAAGCCTAACTTTCACAAAGTAGGATTCCTACACATGAACATGGGAGGTTGAGCTTATCCCTAGCACTTAAAAAGTCTTGGGAAGGTTCAAGCCAAGTTTCATGCAAACCCAACACTTTTTGAGGCACTTTTGGGGGCATTTGAAAAAGAGGCCAATTTGAATGTAAATTCAAAATGGCAGCAGCTTTCATCACTCAAATTCAAAAGTTAGCTTCATATTCAAACTCAGCACATTTTTCTGAGTTAGTCCACCAATTTTCATCCCCATTGGAGTTCATCTTGTCGGGAGCCAAATTTGCAACAATTCAAAACTGAATTTGAATTTCAGTTTAAATGTGAAGCAAATTTAGCCAAACAAATTTCAATGGAGAACCAAATTCAAACTGTGACTTGGTGGCAAAGTCTAGCATTCAATGTTTAGTACCTTGGATATTTGCAGCAGAAGGGGGAGAAAGAATTAGAGGGGAGAAGAGGGCCCACTTGTCAGTAGACTTACCACAGAAGCATACTCAGCCGACTCTCTCTCGACCGAGCACGCTCGCCAACCAGCCACGGCGTCGGCGCCCGACAGCCTCAGCCGACCAGCTCCTGCTTCGGCGTGGGAGGTGGCACAGCAGGTGTCGCGCCCTCCACCACCCTCAGTGGCCTATAAAAGGCACGAGACCGCCGGCGAGTTTCTGTTTTCTCGAGTTTCCGCAACCAGCCGCCTAATCGCCCGAGCTCCAATCGCTTGCCACCCGAGCTGTGATCATCCTCCGGCCTCAACGTCCATAGGGAAGTGGAGCGCTAACTTGTCCTCGAGACCACCGCGCAAACCGTTCCAAGGTTCAACCTTTGTGCGCGGAGAATTTTCCAGTTTAGGGCGGGGAGCTCATTTCGGGACCTGATTAGGTTTAGGAGAAATTCGGGAAGATTGTCGGGTGGGAGGTCGAACGGAGCTGTGAGAGAGTATCTAGAGGTCCTTGCGACCCTTCTCGATCAAAACCCGGAAGGAAACCACCGCCGGAACCCTAGGTTCACCATAGAACAGTTTGGCAGAAGAGGGGGTCGCCGGTGAGATCCAGGTTGCCGGCCGTTTCGGTTCCAACCGAGGTCATGCCGAGCTTCCCGAGGTCCCCCTGAACGTGGTGACGCGATTAGCGCGCGAAGGAGATGGTCAGGAGGGCGGGAACACGTTGCCGAGGTAGCACAGAGGCATAGAGCTCGTCGCCGGCGAGCTACGGCGGTTAACCGGCGGCGGCAGGGTGTCCAGCGTGTTCAGCATCCGAAATTATGTGGGGGCAGCAAGTCTCACCATCGCCGGCGAGCTAGATCGCCAGGAACGCCGACCTCGCCGGAGCTCCGGCGGCTCGGGGCGGCGTCAGGAGGTAGACGAAGGGCGGGGTCCCACGTGTCAGCCGCTGTGAGAATCACGCGCGAGCGCGCGGTTAGTTCAATTTAAACAGGCGGGCCCCGCTGTCAGCCTCTGGTTTAGCGCCGGAGAGGATTCTCTGTAGGAAAATAATTCAGGGATCAGCCCAAACTTTAGAAATTCATAACTTTGTGTAGGAAGCTCCAAATTCAGTGAACCAAATTTTTCTGAACTCAGGATGGTAAATACTTTCCAGAAATACAAATTTCAGCTCATGAAAGTATATCGTTTCCAGAATTAAATCTCTAAAATTTAAACTGTTGGGAATTTTATCTGGAGAATTACTTCATGAAAAATTCTAAAATTTGGCTGAGAGGTTAATGGGAAAATCCTTGAGTCCCAGTAAAATTTTAAGACTCATCCAAGTTGGTTTAGTCCCCCTAATGGGGTGATTAAGTGGACTGCTCTGAGAAAATAGAAAAATGTACAGAAACATTTTTCAGATTTTCTCAAATCTTGTCTAGGGCATAAATTCCTCAAGAAGCTTCAAATTACATGAAACCAATTCCATTAGAACCATCTTAAATTCTAGTTTCCAGAAAGTAATGGTTGGAGCCATGAAAACCCCTGGAATTACTTAGAGGCTCAAATATTGACCAAATAGGCTTTTATTTGTACAAAGATCAAATGAACTTTGTTTCAAATGAAGCTTGGTGAAGACTCTGGTTAGGACCCTACAAAGCCACCATAAAAATTTCAGAACCAAAGGGGAGGGTTAGCTAGAGTTATTAGTAATTACTTATTCAAATTTACACATTGCATTTGAATTGACATGTAGTATCTCATTAACGTGTAGTCGCCAAAGGCGAGGAGACTACGTAAGTACTTGACTTCCTCCTTCTGGACGAAGACCTAACCACTGACCAGCAGCAACAAGGCAAGCCCCGGTTTGCATTAACCCTTTTATAAAGTTTTGCTTTGTTTACATGTTTAGTGTGAGGTATGGATGTGCATTAGGTGTAGGATGGATGAAACCCAAGTGCATAACCAGAATTTTCCAATAAGAGTGAGGGTAGTGTCTAAGGCCTCGAGTAGCCAGGCTTTGCTTAATGATTCATAGGACTTACGGTACAAGTCGAGTAGTTTGAATCTACTCGCGAGTTAGGCTTGGGACACAGGGGATTGGTTCAAGTGATGTGAGATCACTTTAGAAATGAAAATTAGACTAGGCAGGGTCTAGGGCGCAGCAAGAGGAAGTCTTGTGTGCACAGCCCTGTCCCTGTCGATTGAGGACCGATCCGTGTGCAGCCCTGCTGAACAAGTATTGAACGTACCGAAGGCATATCGGATATATGGGCCCCGATAAACCGATGTAACCTAAACCTCCAGGCGTCGAGGCATAATGCAACGATTTATAGGTGTAGGCTGAGGGCATCAAGGTGGAAATCTGCTAAAGGGCATAGAGAGATGCTCCGTGTAGGGAACCTCCTGCTCGTTTCGTGCGACCGATTCGACGTTTGGGCTGTTTGGTAAAAGATTGTCCCGTACGACATCAAGTGAGTGTGCTGTGCAGCTCCACGGGTGGGCGTACGTGACGTGCTCTTTGGGTATCCCTGCAGGTGTATATCGAGTCGATTCGCCGTCCCTCGTGGTGACGAGTACCGCTTGTTCACTGTGTCGTAACGTAGATAATTTATGAAATATGATGATTCAATATTGCTGTTATGATCTAATTTTATTGTTACATGTGTGCCACCAAATATTGCTCACTAAAGTTCATATTCATGAACTGTTAACTTGTGGCTAAAAGATGAACTAAGGATGAACTTGTAGGCGTGTCCGTTTGCTGCAATCTTACCGTCCCATGTTCATTGTACACTACATGTAGAGTTTCATGCCTAGGTGAGTCGGTTAAGTCTTGTTGAGCCATCGTGCTCATGGTTGCTGCTTAAGTGTTTTTCTGGTAAGGAGCCACCCACGGACTCGGGTAACGAGTCCACCGGCGAGGGTTACCCTCCGTCGGGGACCACGGCTGAGTGGGAGCCGTACACGCCGCGCTGAGCTGAGGAGTGCAGCTAGTGTGGGTTGCCCTAGGGCTGGGCAGCCGACTTTTGCTAGATAGGCGGGCATGAGTTGTATAATTTAGGCTTCCACTGTGTAATATAACAATGGTTTGTAACTGAAGATTGTACCTGTTTGTACAATTCAGTTAGTTTCCCATGAAAAAAAAAGGTGTCCTTATGATGTGTGCTGTCAGGTGTCGCATCGTGCGGCACCACCCTCTGCGATCCTGGATGAGCGGATTCCGGTCCGCGACAGCCTGGTATCAGAGCCGCATTGGGGATAGCACAGTACTTAAGGACTGTATTACGGGAAAACTTAGGTTACAGTGAGGATTCGGTAGTTTTCCCAAGTAAGGACTATATTAGCATAGTTACCTAAAGTGGCAAAGATTAACCTATGTGTTATAATTCTGAAGTTTAATTATGTAACGACGCACCTACGGTCTGGTAAGAATGGTAAGGAACGCCACCGGAAGCGGTTCAATTTTGGTTAGCTCCCCTGACGAGGAACGTGGTTCAGGGATTGGTCTCACAGCTTGGTGTGAGACGTTAATATGAAACTCTTGGACTCTTCATGTTTCTGAGTTCATATGGAACGCTGATCCCTAGCGTGCATTAGGCAAGTAAGTGGAGACCCCATCGCGTGGTCAGTAACGCGAGAGTGTGTTCGTCTGGAAATACCCCAGGAGGACATACGCAGCGCTTGCCATCGGCGTGCCCGGCAGGGCAGTAGGTGGTATCCGTTGGGTTGCTAACATTCCCAACCATGACGACCCATTCATGATATATTCGGGTTCCCCTTCGTGTGGTGTTGAAACACGATCACGTACCTTGAGACATGACCTAACTCAAGGACGGCCGTATGGCAATGATACGGGCATTTGTATTTACTTTTAAATATGGACCTGCCTGAAATGAAAACAACCATTGAGTGCATCACTATTGTGTGGTCTTCTGCAGGTACTAACCACATATGCACGTGTGCGAGAGACCGTTTAGTGCCACACTTGAGACGAATATGCTGGTATAATCCAGTTAGGATTTTCTTTTTGTGAGGAACATAGTACCGACATATCATAGGCATGTGCATGAAAGATAATGATAAAAAGGAATTAAATCACTCAGTTTCAACATTTAGGACCCTGGTTGGGTAGAAAAAAATTCAATAGTTGATCAGTGTAGTTCCAAAGGATTGAAAAACAGAGTGATCTGTTTAAGCAGCAAGTTGCTGAAATTTGACAGAGCATAACTCACATTTGAATTAGCCAATGGAGGTGTGGGATATAGTTCTGGAAATCTGTTTAAGTACTCCACAACTTTGTTGTAGACTTCCAGAGCTGATCACACCTTAAGGTGGCTTAAATCCCAGAGGAGTGTAAACTGTCCAGAACCAGGACAGATTTAAAACACTCTCTGGACTGTCCTGTTTTTCAAGCGTAACTTCCTGTAGAAAAATCTGAAATTATCATATGATACATCTTTGGAAAGGGTAGGAGATGTGTTAGATCTGTGTAATTCAAAGTTTCTGTATTTTCAGAACGGAATTCAGTGGAACCAAGAGTTGAAAACAGCAATTTCCAAGGGAGGTACTGTTGAAATTCTTCCAGAAATTCTGTTGACTTTGAATTACCATAACTTTTAAACCATAGCTGATCTCAGGGCAAATAAATACTCGTTGGAAAGAAACTGAAGTTAACTTTAACTTTGGTATTCAACTTGAGTCATGAAGATTCCCAGAACCAGATCAAAATCTTTGATTTGCAGAAACTTGTCATTCTGACAGAGGAATGACAGTGAACTCATTTGAGAGATTGGTGTACCCTAGGGGGTTTAAGTACTTCCAATGGGGTAGAACATGCTCATGAGTGGTTATCTTCAACTAGTGAAAGATTGAGTATATGCTTTACTCAAGTTTCTTTTGCTAGAGACCATGTTTGTGTCGTATTGAAGATAAAAGGGTGGTATACGTGATGACCAAGCGATAGTAACGTCTCGTAGTGACCAAACCTAGTTGTGGTGAGCTTACAAAGAGGAGGTTCATCAAGTTGGATTTAACTAGCTTGTATTTTGTCTGATAATGGTGTAGCTTGTGCAAAGTTATTACATTATCCGTATACGAGATGTATCGCATGTTTTAATGTCATTATGTTTTACGCCTATTTTATTGGACTGCACGCAATATGTTGCAGGACTGATGTTTATTGTCGTATGGTTGCAGATGGTTCGCACTAGGACCACACACGAGGTTGGTGGCCCTAGCCAGCAGGGAGGCGATGACTCCCAGCCACCTGCCTACGACAGCACTGCGCAGCTGCCGCCACCGCCGCCTCCGCTTACCCAAGCGGATGTGATAGCGGCATTGGTGGGGAATCGTGAGGAGCAGACCGACCTGCTCTGCACCATTGTGCAGAATACGTCCTAGGCGGGGGGTGTCAAGAGAGGGGGCCCCGTGAGCCCCGTGATTTGTCGTACTCGGATTTAATGAGTACGCACCCTCCGGTGTTCACAGAAGCAGAAGAACCACTGGAGGCCGACAACTGGCTGCGGACCATCGAGTCCAAGTTCGGGCTGCTCCAATGTACGGAGCGGCAAAAGACTCTGTTCGCGGTGCAGAAGCTTCACGGTGCCGCTGGTGCGTGGTGGGCGAACTATGTCGCCTCACGTCCGGCTGGCTATGCCGTGGAGTGGGAAGAATTTCGGGAGGCGTTCCGCGCCTATCATATCCCTCCCGGTATAATGAAGAGGAAGTTCCAAGAATTCTTGGAGCTGAAGCAGGGCAGGAGGAGTGCCCATGACTACTCCCGTGCCTTCAACCATCTGGCGCAATATGCGTCAGACTACATCTCCACCGAGGAGAAGAAGCGGGAGCATTTCTATCAGGGGTTACACCCCGAAATGAAGACACATCTCATTCAATGGAATCGCGGCACCTTCAACGACCTCGTCAATGCCGCGATTATGCAAGACGATGCTCAGCGGGAGTTGGCAGCTGAGCAGAGGAAGTGCAGCGCTCCACCCAGCAGTGGGGCTGGTGCTCCTCAGAAGTACCGCATGGTGTATCGGACACCATCCGGACAGCAGTGGCATCAACCGGCGCGACCACAGCAGTTTGGGGGACGTTCTTTCCAGTCACCTCCGTTCCGACCGCCGATGCCACCACCGAGACCACAACAGGAGCAGCAGCAGACGGCACCCCGGGCGTTTCCACCGCCACAATGCGCCCCGGGTTTCCGTCCGCCGATCAGCGGAGGACCGCCCCGTTTCATTTGCTTCACGTGTGGCCAGGCGGGCCATTTCGCGAAGGACTGTCCCCAGGGGAAGCAGAGCAGCGGGCAAGCCCAGTTCCAGGGCGGTGCTCGAGGCTGACCTCCGGTCAAGAAGGTTGGTCAGCGGACTGGGGGCGTTCGTAACCTCGACAATGAGGATGGCCCAGAGGGAGACAACGTGCTGGCGGGTACGTTCACTCTCAACGATCAAGCCATCATCATATTATTTGATTCTGGTGCACCCCACAACTTTATAAGTGCATCATATGTGGTTAAGCATCAACTGGAATCCTTTCCAACCGAGTGTTCTTATATGATCTGTTCACCGGGAGGAAAGATTTCAGCAACTATGATGGTTCCGAAAGCACCACTATGCTTAGGTGGGAAGATATATCCCACCACTATGATTATTCTTGAGGGGCAGAAGATTGATGCAATCTTAGGAATGTCATGGCTAATCTACCATGGCCCTGTCCTGAAACTTTATCACGGACGGTTCACCTCAACTCCCCACTACACCGTCCGCAGTCCCTCATATTTGATAATCCAGTCCGGGAGGTTTCAGCAATTAATAATACTGAATCCCTCAAGTTAGAGGACATCCCCGTAGTCCAGGAGTACCCCGACGTGTTCCCGGATGATCTCCCGGGCATGCTACCTGAGCGGGATGTCGAGTTTAAGATCGAGCTTGCATCCGGGACTACGCCCATATCACAGAGACCATACAAAATGGCTCCGAACGAGCTGGCTGAACTGAAGGAACAGCTCAATGATCTGTTGAGCAAAGGTTTCATTAGGCCGAGTTCCTCGCCTTGGGGATGCTCGGCGCTGTTCGTGAAGAAGAAGGATGAAACCTTAAGGCTGTGTGTGGACTACCGGCCGCTCAATGCCGTCACCATCAAGAATAAGTACCCACTGCCCCGCATTGACATTTTGTTTGATCAACTTGTGGGGGCAAGTGTGTTCTCCAAGATGGACCTTCGCTCTGGATATCATCAGATAAAGATCTGGGCGGAGGATATCCCGAAGACAGCTTTCTCGACGAGATATGGCTTATATGAATATCTCGTCATGTCCTTTGGTCTCACAAATGCTCCAGCCCATTTCATGTACCTCATGAACTCGGTGTTCATGCCGGAGCTGGATAAGTTCGTTGTGGTGTTCATTGATGATATCTTGGTTTATTCCAAGACAGAAGCAGAACACGCCAAACACTTGAGGATCGTTCTTCAACAATTGCGAGACCACAAGCTCTACGCCAAGTTCAGCAAATGCGAGTTTTGTATCAGCCATGTGCCATTCTTGGGACATATCATCTCAGCGGAGGGCATTGCGGTGGACCCAAGCAAAATAGAGGAAGTGCTGAAATGGAAAGCTCCCACTTCAGTTCATGAAGTCAGAAGCTTCCTCGGGTTAGCGGGATACTATCGGAGATTCATTCCAAGCTTCTCCAAGCTCGCTAAGCCGATGACAGAGTTGCTGAAAAAGGGAACAAAATATGTTTGGAACACGGCGTGTGAAGAGGCTTTCCAAGCATTAGTGAAGCATCTCACAACAGCCCCGGTTTTAGTTCAACCGGATACAACTAAGCCCTTCGACGTGTATTGTGATGCGTCCGGTATTGGGCTCGGCTGCGTGTTGATGCAGGAAGGACGTGTGGTCGCGTATGGCTCACGCCAACTTCAGAACAATGAGCAGCACTATCCCACTCATGATCTTGAGCTTGCTGTTGTGGTGTTGGCGCTTAAAATGTGGAGGCACTATCTCCTGGGGAATTTGGTGCATCTCTACACCGACCACAAGAGCTTGAAGTACATTTTCACCCAGAAGGAGCTTAACATGAGGCAAAGGAGGTGGTTAGAACTAATCAAAGACTATGAGATTGAGATTCATTACCACCCTGGCAAGGCGACTGTGGTTGCCGACGCGCTGAGTCGGAAGTCACATGTCCATAACCTCACCATTACATTGGTGGAGGAGGAAGAGCCGAGTTTATACTTGGTTCCTTATGGATGACTCTACAATTTTGCCCTCATACGTACTATTACGGACGACATCATTGCAGCTCAGAAGATTGATAAGGGCATGGCACATCTCCGGAGACGGATAGACAATGGGGAGATCAAATGTTTCCGGAAAGATGATGAGGGGACGCTATGGTTCAACGACCGCATAGTCGTACCCCGGGATATGGGACTGAGGAAGAAGATCCTTGATGGAGCTCACTTGTCTAAATACTCCATTCATCCGGGCAGCAACAAAATGTACCAAGATTTGAAAAAGAAATTTTGGTGGACACGGATGAAGCGGGAAGTGGCGAAGTACGTATCCGAGTGTGATACGTGTAGACGAGCGAAAGCTGATCATATGAAGAAATCAGGGCTGCTGCAACCCCTGAAAATCCCGACATGGAAATGGGAAGATGTGAGCATGGATTTCATTGTGGGATCGCCCCTGACTTCCAACAAGCATGATTCCATTTGGGTAATCGTTGACCGGTTAACCAAGACGGCTCGCTTCTTCCCAGTGCATACACGTTACAATGCCGGTAAATATGCGGAGCTGTACATAGCAAAGATTCTATGCTTATATGGGGTACCCAAGACCATCGTCTCAGATCGAGGTGCATTATTTGTATCTCGCTTTTGGGAGCAGCTACACGCTGCATTGGGTACCAAGCTGATTAGGAGCTCCGCCTATCACCCTCAGACAGATGGCCAAACAGAGATGGTGAATCAAGTACTAGAAGACATGTTGAGAGCATGTGCCATCCACCATGGTAGGAACTGGGATAATCACCTGCCGTTGGTGGAATTCTCATACAACAACGGCTATCAGGCAAGTATCAAAATGGCACCCTACGAAGCTCTCTATGGTCGCAAATGCCGCACCCCATTAAATTGGTGCGAGACTGGTGAAAGGGTCACATTCGGGGTTGATGTGGTGAACGATGCCGAAGAGCGCGTTCGGACGATTCAAGCCAATTTGAAGGCCGCTCAATCCCGGCAAAAGAGCTACGCTAATAAGAGGCATAGACCGCTGCACTTTGATATCGGGGAACACGTATACCTCCGTGTGTCTCCGATGAAGGGCGTGCATCGGTTCGGCGTGAGGGGGAAACTCGCTCCCCGATTCATTGGACCCTACGCTATCACCGAGAAGTGCGGACCAGCGGCATATAGACTGGAGCTACCAGCATCTCTTGCTGGTATTCATGACGTTTTCCATGTTTCTCAACTGCGAAAATGTCTGAAGCATACAGCTGCTGTTCCTACCAAAGACATCGGCGAGTTGCAACTGGATTTGACATATGATGAATATCCGGTGGCGATTATTGAGGAGAAAGCTCGGACCACGCGTAGCTGAACATTGTGGTTCTACAAAATACTCTGGAGCAACCACACCGCCGAAGAAGTGACATGGGAGAGCGAGGAATTCCTTCACTCAAATTACCCGGAGTTCATGGCGTCTCAGTACAGGTAAGTCCCTATTACATCGCTGTCTCTTCTTTTGTAATCTCGGGACGAGATTCTTTTAAGGGGGGAGGGATGTAAATGCCCAAGAAAAAGGGACTTGCAAAAACTTTTCATCACCTCACAACACCACAGTTTTTGTTGTGAATATATTGTGAAGAATTGTGAAGAGCAAGTAACCTCCATCAAAAGGATGATTAGAGGGGAAAGCCTAACTTTCACAAAGTAGGATTCGTACACATGAACATGAGAGGTTGAGCTCACCCCTAGCACTTAAAAAGTCTTGGGAAGGTTCAAGCCAAGTTTCATGCAAACCCAACACTTTTTGAAGCACTTTTGGGGGCATTTGAAAAAGAGGCCAATTTGAATGTAAATTCAAATTGCAGCAGCTTTCATCACTCAAATCCAAAAGTTAGCTTCATATTCAAACTCAGCACATTTTTGTGAGTTAGTCCACCAATTTTTATCCCCATTGGAGTTCATCTTGTCGGGAGCCAAATTTGCAACAATTCAAGACTGAATTTTAATTTCAGTTTAAATGTGAAGCCAATTTCGCCAAACAAATTTCAATGGAGAACCAAATTCAAACTGTGACTTGGTGGCAAAGTCTAGCATTCAATGTTTAGTAGCTTGGATATTTGCAGCAGAAGGGGGAGAAAGAATTAGAGGGGAGAAGAGGGCCCACTTGTCAGTAGACTTAGCACAGAAGCATACTCAGCCGACTCTCTCTCGACCGAGCACGCTCGCCAGCCAGCCACGGCGTCGGCGCCCAACAGCCTCAGCCGGCCAGCTCCTGCTTCGGCGTGGGAGGTGGAACAGCAGGTGTCGCGCCCTCCACCGCCCTCAATGGCCTATAAAAGGCACGAGACCGCGGGCGAGTTTCTGTTTTCGCGAGTTTCCGCAACCAGCCGCCTAATCGGCCGAGCTCCGATCGCTTGCCACCCAAGCTGTGATCATCCTCCAGCCTCGACTTTCATAGGAAAGTGAGCGCTAACTTGTCCTCGAGACCACCGCGCAAACCGTTCCAAGGTTCGACCTTTGTGCGCGGAGAATTTTCCAGTTTAGGGCGGGGAGCTCATTTCGGGACCCGATTAGGTTTAGGAGAAATTCAGGAAGATTGTCGGGTGGGAGGTCGAACGGAGCTGTGAGAGAGCATCTAGAGGTTCTTGCGACCCTTCTCGATCAAAACCCGGAAGGAAACCACCGCCGGAACCCTAGGTTCACCATAGAACAGTTTGGCGGAAGAGGGGGTCGCCAGTGAGGTCCGGGTTGCCGGCCGTTTCGGTTCCAACGGAGGTAATGCCGAGCTTCCCGAGGTCACCCTGAACGTGGTGACGTGATTAGCGCGCGAAGGAGATGGTCAGGAGGGCGGGAACATGTTGCCGAGGTAGCACAGAGGCATAGAGCTCGTCGCCGGCGAGCTACGGCGGCTAGCCGGCGGCAGAAGGGTGTCCAGCGTGTTAAGCGTCCAAAATTATGTGGGGGCGCCAAGTCTCACCATCGCCGGCGAGCTAGATCGCCGGGAACGCCGACCTCGTCGGAGCTCTGGCGGCTCGGGGCGGCGGCGTCGGGAGGTAGACGAAGGGCGGGGTCCCACGTGTCAGCCGCTGTGTTAATCGCGCGCGAGCGTGCAGTTAGTTCAAATTAAACGGACGGGCCCCGCTTTCAGCCTCTGATTTAACGCGGGAGAGGATTCTCTGTAGGAAAATAATTCAGGTATCAGCCCAAACTTTAGAAATTCATAACTTTGTATAGGAAGCTCCAAATTCAGTGAACCAAATTTTGCTGAACTCAGGATGGTGAATACTTTCGAGCAATACAAATTTCAGGTCATGAAAGTTAATCGTTTTCCAGAATTAAATCCCTAAAGTTTAAACTGTTGGGAATTTTATCTGGAGAATTACTTCATGAAAAATTCTGAAATTTAGCTGAGAGGTTCATGGGAAAATCCTTGAGTCCCAGTAAAATTTTCAGACTCATCCAAGTTCCTTTAGTCCCCCTAATGGGTTGATTAAATGAACTGCTCTGAGAAAATAGAAAAATGTACAGAAACATTTTTCAGATTTTCTCAAATGTTGTTTAGGGTATAAATTCCTCTAGAATTGTTCAAATTACATGAAACCAATTCCATTAGAACCATCTTAAATTCTAGTTTCCATAACGTAATGTTTGGGGCCATTAAAACCCCTTGAATTACTTAGAGGCTCAAATATTGACCAAATAGGCTTTTATTTGTACAAAGCTCAAATGAACTTTGTTTCAAATGAAACTTGGTCAAGACTCTGGTTAGGACCCTACCAAGCCACCATAAAAATTTCAGAACCAAAGGGGAGGGTTAGCTAGAGTTATTAGTAATTATTTATTCAAGTTTACACATTGCATTTGAATTGACATGTAGTATCTCATTAACGTGTAGTCGCCGAAGGCGAGGAGACTATGGAAGTACTTGACTTCCTCCTTCCGGACGAAGACCTAACCACTGACCAGCAGCAACAAGGCAAGCCCTGGTTTGCATTAACCCTTTTATAAAGTTTTGCTTTGTTTACATGTCTAGTGTGAAGTATGAATGTGCATTAGGTGTAGAATGGATGGAACCCCACTTGCATAACCAGAAATTTTCCTATAAGAGTGAGGGCCGTGTCTAATACCTCGAGTAGACAGACTATCTTAATGATTCATAGGACTTCGGTACAAGTCAAGTAGTTGGAATCTACTCGCGAGTTAGGCTTGGGACACACGGGATTGGTTCGAGTGATGTGAGATCACTTTAGAAATGAAAATGAGACTAGGCAGGGGCTAGGGGGCAGCGAGAGGAAGTCTTGTGTGCGCAGCCCTGTCCGTGTCGATTGAGGACTGATCCGTGTGCGGCCCTGCTGAACAAGTATTGAACGTACCGAAGGCGTATCGGATATATGGGCCCCGATAAACCGATGTAACCTAAACTTCCGGGCATCGAGGCATAACGCACCGATTTATAGGTGTAGGCTGAGGGCAGCAAGGTGGAAATCTGCTAACGGGCATAGAGAGATGCTCTGTGTAGGGAACCTCCTGCTCGTTTCGGTGCGACCGGTTTGACATTTGGGCTGTTGGGTGAAAGGTTGTCCCATACGACATCGAGTGAGCGTGCTGTGCAGCTCCACGGGTGGGCGTACGTGACGTGCTCTTTGGGTATCACTGCAGGTGTATATCGAGTCGATTCGCTGTCCCTCGTGGTGATGAGTACCGCTTGTTCACTGCGTCGTAACATAGATAATTTATGAAATATGATGATTCAATATTGCTGTTATGATCTAATTTTATTGTTACATGTGTGCCACCAAATATTGCTCACTAAAGTTCATATTCATGAACTGTTAACTTGTGGCTAAAAGATGAACTAAGGATGAACTTGTAGGCATGTCCGTTTGCTGCAATCTTACCGTCCCATGTTCATTGTACACTACATGTAGAGTTTCATGCCTAGGTGAGTCGGTTAAGTCTTGTTGAGCCATCGTGCTCCTGGTTGCTGCTTAAGTGTTTTTCAGGTGAGGAGCCACCCACGGACTCGGGTTACGAGTCCACCGGCGAGGGTTACCCTCCGTCGGGGACCACGGCTGAGTGGGAGCCGTACACGCCGCGCTGAGCTGAGGAGTGCAGCTAGTGTGGGTTGCCCTAGGGCTGGGCAGCCGACTTTTGCTAGATAGGCGGGCGTGAGTTGTATAATTTAGACTTCCGCTGTGTAATATAACAATGGTTTGTAACTGAAGATTGTACCTGTTTGTACAGTTCAGTTAGTTTCCCATGAAAAAAAAGGTGTCCTTATGATGTGTGCTGTCAGGTGTCGCATCGTGCGGCACCACCCTCTGCGATCCTGGATGAGTGGATTCCGGTCCGCCACACCATCCTTCTTGCATCAACACGCAGCCAAGCCCAATACCGGACGCATCACAATATACGCCGAAAGGCTTGGTCGTATCCGGTTGAGCTAAGACCGAGCTGCTGTGAGATGCTTCACCAATGCTTGGAACGCTCCTGCACAAGCTGAGTTCCAAACATATTTCGTCCCCTTCTTCAATAATTCAGTCATTGGCTTAGCAAGCTTGGAGAAACTCGGGATGAACCTCCGGTAATATCCCGCTAAACGGAGGAAGCTTTTGACTTCATGGACAGAAGTGGGAGCTTTCCATTTCAGTACCTGTTCAATTTTGCTTTGGTCAGCCACAATGCCTTCTGCTGAGATGATATGTCCAAAAAATGGCACTTGGCTGATCCAAAACTCGTATTTTCTAAAATTGGCATAGAGTTTATGGTCCACAATCATTGAAGGACGATATGCAAGTGTTTGGCGTGTTCTTCTTCCGACTTGGAGTAAACCAAGATGTCATCAATGAACACCACCACAAAATTGCCCAACTCTGGCATAAACATGGAGTTCATGAGATACATGAAATGTGCCAGGGCGTTGGTGAGACCAAAAGACAAGATGAGATATTCATATAGCTCATATCTCGCCGAGAATGCCGTCTTTGGGATATCATCCGCCCGGATCTTTATTTGATGATACCCAGAGCGAAGGTCCAACTTTGAAAATACACTTGCACACACAAGTTTATCGAACAGGACATAAATGCGGGGCAGTGGATATTTATTCTTGATGGTGACGGCGTTGAGCGTTCAATAGTCTACACACAACCTCCAGTTTCATCTTTATTCTTTACGAACAGCGCCGAGCATCCCCATGACGAGGAACTCGGTCTAATGAAACCTTTGCTCAACAAATCATTGAGCTGTTCCTTCAATTAAGCCAGCACATTCGAAGCCATCTTATACGGTATCCGCGATATTGGTGTGGTCCAGGGTGCATGTTCAATCTTGAACTCAACATCCCGTCTGGTGGCATGCCCGGAAGATCATCCGTGAACACATCGGGGTATTCTCAGACTAAGGAGATGTCCTCCAACTTGGGAGCTTCAGTATGATAAGCAGATGAAACTTCGGGGACAGGGCTGTCTAATACGAGTGAATGCGGATGGTAGAGTGGAGATTTGAGATGAACAGTCTGTAATAGAGTTTCCAGGACAGCGCCATGGTATCTTAGCCATGACATTCCTAAGATTGCATCAATCTTCTGTCCCTCAAGGATAATCATAGTAGTGGGATATATTCTCCCACCCAAGCATAGTGGTGGTTTTGAAATCATCATATTTTCTGAAATCTTCCCTCCTGATAAGCAAATCATATATGAGCACTCGGTTAGAAAGACTTGCAGTTGATGCTTAGCCACATATGGTGCACTTATGAAGTTGTGGGTTGCACCCAAATCAAATAGAATGATGACTGCGCGCTCGTTGAGAGTGAACGCACCTGCCAGCATGGTCTCTCCTTCCGGGATGTTCTCATTGTCGAGGTAATGAACGCTCCCGGGTCGCTGACCACTCTTCTTGGCCGGTGGTCGGCCTCAAGAACCACCCTGATATTGGGCTTGCCCGCTGCTTTGCTGCCCCTGTGGGCATTCCTTGGAGAAATGGCTGGCCTGGCCACACGTGAATCATGTGTAGTGAGGCAGTCCTCCGCTGACCGGTGGACGGAATCCCGGGGCCCGTTGTTGCTGTGGAAATGCCTGGGGTACCATCTGCTGCTGTTGCTGCTGTTGTGGTGGTGGCATCGGTGGTCGAATGGGGTATGGTTGATAAGGTCGACCCCCAAACTGTTGTGGTCGTGCCGGTGGATGCCACTGTTGGCTGGATGGTGTCCGATACACCATTCGGTATTTTTGGGGAGCTCCACCCCTGCAGCTCGGTGGTGCGCAACTCGCGCTGATCATCCTCTTGAATAATCGCGGCATTGACGAGGTCGTTGAAGGTGCCGTGATTACATTGTGCGAGATGCTTCTTCATCTCGGGATTCAGATCCTGATAGAATAGCTTGCGCTTTCTCTCCTCGGTGGAGATGTAGTCCGACGCATACTGCATCAGATGGTTGAAGACACGGGTTTATTCGTGGGCACTCCTCCCACCTTGTTTCAGTTCCAAGAACTCTTGGAACTTCCTTTTTCTCATCCCGGGAGGTATGTGATAGGCGCGGAACGCCTCCTGGAACTCTTGCTATTCCATGGTATGGCCAGCACATAGTGAGGCAAGATAATTTGCCCACCATGCACCGGCGGCACCGTGAAGCTGCTGCGCCACGAAGAGAGTCTTCTGTCGCTCCATGCATTGGAGCAGTCCAAACTTGCACTCGATAGTCCGCAGCCAGTTGTCGGCCTCTAGTGGTTCCGCTGCTTCGGTGAACACTGGAGGATGCGTACTGATGAAATCCGACTACGTGTTTACGTGGGGCTCACGAGGTCCCCTTTCTTGACGCGTCCCCACCTGGGACGTATTCTGGACAATTGTGCGGAGCAGGTAGGTCTGCTCCTCACAAGAGCCAACCAGCGCTGATATCACATCCACTGATGTAAGCAGAGGCAGAGGCGGTGGTTGTTGCTGTGGGGTGTTTTCGTAGGCAGGTGGCTGGGAGTCATCACTCCCTTGTTGACTCGAGCCCCCGACCTTGTGCGCGGCCCAGATACGAACCATCCTACAACCATGACGACAATCAAATCAGCCACACAGCATACTCCATGCAGTCCATAAATTAGTAGTAAAGCATAATGACGGTAAAAATGCGATACATCTCGTACATGGATAATGTAATAACTTTGCACAAGCTACACCATTACCAGACAAAATACATAATAGTTAAATCCATATTGATGGACTTCCTCTTTAGAAGTTCATCTCAACTAGATTTGGTCACTACGAGACGTTAATATCGCTTTGTCATCACATATACTACCCTTTTATCTCCAATACGACACAAACATGGTCTCTAGTAAAAAGAAATTCAGTAGGTAATATACTCAAATCCTTCACGAGTTGAAGATAACACTCATAAGTATGTCCTTCCCCATTGAGTGTAATAAAACTCCAATAGGCACAACAATTCCTCAACTGAGTTCAACTGTTCATCCCTTGGCCCAGAATAACCAGTTTCTACTTATCCCAGATTTTGACCTGGTACTTCGCATTTTCATAACTCAAGTTGAATACCAAAGTTAAATTTAACTTCAGTATATTTCTAACGAGTATTTATTTGCCTACAGATCAGCTTTGGATAAAAAGTTATGACAACTAAAAGTTGACAGAATTCCTGGAAGAATTTCTAGAGCATCTCCTGTGACTGAATCTGTACTGCGGCTGTAAAAACATTGAATTACAAAGATGTAAAACATCTCATAACATTTCCAAAAATTTATCCTATGACTATTTTAAATTTTTCTACAGGAAGATATGATTGAAAAACAGAACAGTCCAGAGAGAGTTTTGAGTCTGTCCTGGTTCTGGGCAGTTTACACTGCTCTGGAATTTCAACCAGTTTGATGTGTGATTCTGTTCTGGGAGTCTACATCAAAGTTAAAGGGCACTTAAACCCATTTCCAGAACTATATCCCACACCTCCATTGTCTAAAAAACATGTGATTTATGCTCTGTTCAAGTCCAGCAAACTTTCCAGCAGAAACAGAGCACTCCGTTTTTCATGTCCCTTGGGCTGAACTACTCAAATTTTGAATTTTCCTTCAAAACCAGAGTCCTAAGAACTAAGATTGGTTATATTAGTTCCTTTTAAAAGTTGTTTTAATGCAATTATGATTCTTACATGTCGTTACTACGTTCCTCACAAAATGGAAAATCCTAACCGGATTACACCGGCATATATGACTCAACCGTGGCACTAAAAACGGCCTCTCGCAAACGTGTGCTACACGAGATACGTATGTGGTTAGAACCTGCAGAAAAACACTTAATAATGACTCACTCAAATTGTTTGTCATTTCAGGCAGGTCCATATTGAAATTAAAGAAATACGCCCGTATCATTTCCATACGACTGTCCTGGAGTGAAGCCACGTCTCATGGTGCATGGCCAGGTTATTCACCACACGACGGAGGGCTCCACACCTTTGCAATTAAGCACACTGGTGGACCAGCATCTTTGTATGCCCCATAGGACATAAAAAGTCCTAGAGCACATACTTCGTGTTACAAACCACACGATGGGGTCTCCTCTTCTTGCCCCTGCGTTTGTGCACTGGAGGCTAGTGCTGTTCATATGTCTCTAAAACATGAAGAGTCTTTGAAAATATATTCAATTTCTATCCGTTTCCGAACGGAACATCTCATGCTACATTCCTCGCATGAGGGAGATAACCGAAATTGACTGCTTTCGGTGGCATACCTTACCTATTACCTGAGCGTAGGTACGTCGTTACATAATCCAGATACAGAATTATAACAAGTAAGTTAGTCATGCAACTTTAAGTAACTATACTAATATATTCCTTATTTGCGATACTAGCGATTCCTTGCCGTAATCCTAAGTTTAACCGAAATACTGTCCTTATTTAGTGTTCTATCCCCTACGAAGCTCTGATGCCAGACTATGACGGACCAGAATCCGTACAATCCAGGATCTCCCAGGGTGATGCCGCACGATGCGACACCTGGCAGCACACACGATAAGGAAAACATAGTATTACATTCAAACTTACTGAATTTGTACAAAAGTAGTCCAAACCTTCAGTTTACAGCTACTTTATAGGGTTTACTGCAGCGGAAATTATTTATACAACTCACGCCTACTCCTAACTAGCAAAAGTTGGTTGTCCAGCCCTACGTACAACCCAAAATAGCTACACCCAACTTTACTGTGGCGTGCATGGCTCCCACACAGCCGTAGTCCCTGACGGACGATAGCCCTCACCGGTGAACCCGTACTCCGAGTCCGTGGGGTACTCCTCACTTGAAAACACTCATAGCAGCAACCATGAGCACGATGGCTCAGCAAGTCTTAACCAACTCTTCTACACATGAAACTCTACATGCATGTCATACCAAAATTAGGATGGCAGTTTGCAGCAAAGGACACGCCTACAAGTTCATCCTTAATTCATCTTTTAGCCACAAATTAACGGTTCAAAATCGTGAAATTTAGTGAGCAATATTAGGTGGCACACATGTAGCAATACAAGTTATTCATAACAGCAGTAATGCATCGCAACCATTCCATATATTTACTACGTGTAAGGGCCTATATTTTTGCACACATCCAAAGTGTTGATCGCACCACACACACCTCATTTGAGGAAACTTTATGAACACCTTTGAAGAGCAAGTAAACACCGTCAACATGGTCATTAGAGGATAAACTCACAAAATGCAAAAGTGGCATTTCCCACATGCATCATATAGTGGTTGAGCATATGAAAAACTCATACACCTTGCTAGGAATGCTCATGCCAAATTTCACACAAATCCAAAACCTTTTTGTGGTATTTTTGGGTACAACTAGAAAGAGGCTAGTTTGAACTCAAATTCAAATTCAAATTCAAACTTCTTTTTGCCCATGAATTCAAAAGTGGGATCCATATTCACACTCAGCTCATTTTTGTGAGCTCACACACCAATTTTCACTCCATTTGGAGTTGATCTTGACATGAGCTAATTTTAGCAAATTCAAACTCAATTTGAATTTCAAGCTGCATCTGTGCTGAAAATATATTCAAACACTCCACAATTTGAATTCTATCCAATTCAAATGGCCAGTTGCTTGAAAATTCAAATGTCAAAGGGTATTTGGGTCTCTACTGTTTAGAGCAGTGGGGAAAATTGAATTTCAGAGGTTAAAAGGGGAGTGGGTCCCACATGTCAGCCTCACTAGCAAATTCAACCGACTGAAGACAGGGCACTCGGTTTCTCGGGCTTCATCCGAGCGCACCACCGAGCTGATCGCCGGGCCAGCTCCTGCTCGGTCTGAGCTGCGTCAACTGACGTCGCCCCCTCTTATCCCCGCAGCTGAGCCGGCCGGAGGCAGAACCGATCAGTTCGTTGCTCCCTCGCGCAAGAAATTGACCAGAGCCGCCGCAACTCCTCTGACCTTCGGCCACCCATGAAGCTCGCGTGTGAGCCTCGGCTGAGCAGCAAAACGGCACCACAGCACTATCCACAACCCCCTCAAACCATCATCGAGTGAGCTCGTGCTCCCTACACCGAGAAACACTCGTTTCCGCGGCGGCCGATACAAAACCGAAAGGAGGTGCTCTCGTGGGCAGCCTCACCCCGGGCTTGTCATGGCCAAACAAAGCTACTTATGGATGCGCAAGGACCACCTACAGCTCACCTCCGAAGCTTGAGCTGAGGGGTTGAGCTTCGACGGCGAATTTTGAAGTTTTCTTCCAGTCAGTGCAAAGTTACCTTTGAGTAAGAAACTTTAAAATTCCCGTTTGGTTCTAGTATAGACTCCGCGAAACTTCACACACAGGGACTAGACTCAGTGGCACATAAGTTAGCTTCACGAAACCTAGCATGAAAACCCCTGTGCACGGCGTATTTCCAAGTTTTCTGACGGCGGCTTTATCGGGAGCATCGGACGCACGGTGAGACCCACCTTGGAGCTATTCCCATGCCTGTCCACCGCCATGCCGAGCTTCCTGAGCCACCACTGGTGCTGTAGAGCCACTCCACCAAGCTTTTGGCAGGCTAGCACGTCGGAGCAATGTCGCCGAACTCTTCTCGAGCCGCCGCACCGTCGCGGGCTCGGTTAGAGCCAACGTCGAGATGGGGAAACCGTCCCAACGTGTTCAGCGCACAAAATTAGGGGCTGGTGGCGAGTCAGAGCACGGGAGCTGACCGGACAGTCGAGTTTGGTGGTGCTCCGGCGACCTCGGCAGCGCTACCGCGCGGGGGGCGCGAGGTAAAAGACGATCGGGGCCGGGCCCGCTATGAGTGGGAGGAAACCAGGGGATTGGATCGTCTGTCAGTGCGGATCCGCTGTGGCAGCGCGGGAATTAAAACTGTAGCCCCGTGTGTCGTCGGTTCAGCACAATACACGTGTCCCTTGGACCCATTGGCAGATTTAAACATTTCCCCGATTTTCAGATTTAGTTCAAACTTCAAACCCACATAACATTGGCTAGGAAACTCTAAATTGAGTGAACCAAATTTTTTTGGATTCATCTCTATGAGCACTTTATAACAAATCAAGTTTCACTTTATGAAAATCCTTATTTCTCCAGAATTAATTCTTCAAAATTTAAACAGTTTAGAATTTTAACTGGAGAACCATTTGGAGGAAAATTCTGAAATTTTGCTGGGAAGTTCACCAAAATATCCCTGAGCTACCATAAAAAATTCAGATCCAATTGAGCTCATTTTATCCATCTAATATTGTGATTAATAAAACTGTTCTAGAGAAAATGGAAAATGTCCAGAAACATTTTCAGAATTTCTCTGAAATTGTTTAGCTCATATCTTTGGCTAGGAACCTTCAAATTGAGTGAATCCAACTCCATTAGAACCCTCTGAAAATCTAGTTCTCAGGAAGGCATGGTTTGCTTTATGAAAATACCTAGAACACCCTAGGAGCTCCAATAAAGCCAAGTACATAATTATTTGTGGAGAGCTCAAATGAGCTTTGCTGCAAATGAAACTTGGTCAAGTCTCTGTTTAGGTTGTATCCAAACCACAGTAAAAATTTCAGAGTCATTGGGCCTGTCTAGTAATACTTATAGCTCTCACAATTTTAACTTCGATTCAAAGGCATTTAAATTGACCAATATTTGTATTTATCACATGTAGTCGCTAAGGTTGAGGAGGAACCCGAAGTCTTAGACTTCGTCACTCTAGTTTTACAAATTTTACTGTTTTGAGAACTTACTTTGATCACCCACTTAATTTTTTCATTAGAGTCTTGTTTGAAAACCGAAATGCATAGCCAAGAAAACCATGGGTTGGATTTAGGTTTGTAAACCTCGATTGGCTGCTGCAATGCTAAGATAGTGTAGGATTCGGTACAAGTCGAGTAGTTGTTACTACTCGCGAGAATAGGCTAGAGGCACACTACTCGGGTAAAGGTAGCAAATGAAACACATGGCAGGAAAAATGAGACCGAGCCGAGAGTAAGGGCAGCAGGACATTGGGGCCTGGGTGCCATAGCTCCGCTTGTGTCGATTGAGGACCGAGCCGTGTGCAGGCCTGTTAAACAAGCTAGAGCAGTACCAAAGACCTACCGGATATATGGGAACCGGGAAACCGATGTAACTCGAGTAGCTGGGTGTTGAGGCATAGCTGGTCGTCCAGAGGGTAGGTTGAGAGCTCGAGGTGTAAATCGGCTCGTGGCACTGTGGATGCGCGCGCAGAGACCTCTTGCACAGGACGATTGGACCGGTTCAACACTTGGCTGACAGGTGAAAGGTGGTTGCGTACGACGTCCGTGATGGTGTCTGTAGGCAACATCGAGTACGGGCGTACGTGGCGGGTTATTCGGGTAACCCTGCAGGTGTAAATCAATTATAATCACCGTCCCTCGTGGTCAGTGGGTACCACTTGTTCACTGTACTGTGACATAGAAAGAACAGGCTAGATACATGTTAAAAGTTTGCTGATTTGAAAGCTATACATTGATTGTTAATGACTTGTTATAGTTTAGAGCTAAGTAAAGTTCTTTTCAACTTTGGGCAAAGTACATGAGAGAAATGTGTTTCTTGTTTGATTGCGGCTCTCTCATGTGCCGTAGCATGAGGTTCTCCACAACCTGCTGCTAAAACTTGAAAGTAAGGTTCAAATAATTAGGCGAGTCCTTTGCAACTTATTTACCTCATGTACCCTAAAACCCTTCATGTAGAAGTTTCATGTATAGGAGAGACGGGTCAGACATGCTGAGCCATCGTGCTCAATGCTTGTGTTTGAAGCTTTTGCAGGGGTTTATGAGGAAGGGACTCCCGAGGAGGAGACAGAACTCCAAGAGGGAAACCCTGTCGAGTGGGAGTCATGCATGCCGCCGTGTTAGTGTGTGTGCGTGCTAGCGTGGACACGTTCATGGGCTGAATGTGAATTCGATGCGTAGTCTACGCCCGTGAATGTAGACCAAACTAATTTTTTGTAAAAATGTTCATAAACTGGTTTATGTAATAAAACTTTGCTTTCGCTTTGTATCTTTGATGTGCGTTATCCAGTGTTGTGCAACGCAGCACCCCTCAGCGTGATCCTGGCTCGATGAGGCCGTGGGGCCTTGTCAGCATGGTATCAGAGCTCGCTTGAGGTTTAACGCACTCCAAAGGTCATCTTTTTCAAAAATTCAGTGACGAATGAGTTAGTAGCCCATATAAGGACGTTATTAGTGTATAGAAAGTGGCATACTAATCTATTTGCTTATGTTCGAAAATCATGCATCTCGGGACGCTTTATGTCTCGGGGGGTGCACATAAGCGTTGTCCACCAGTGCGCACAAGCTGAAGGGTGGAGCCTCACGGGTGGCAGGTAACCCGGCCCACTTTAATATCCTCTACAACTGTTCATGTCGTTTGGGGTATTCGAGCGACACCTTTCCCCGGTGTGCTTCGGGCAAGTTTGGGAGACTCCGTCATGTGGTCAGTAACATGAACACGTAGCTCAAAGCGTGTTTGGCTTGAGAACACCCGTGTGAGTGATGACGGACGGGTGTATGAACTGTATGGATACCGGGCTCGATGTGCAGCCGAGTCTTTCGATTGTGTGAGTTATTTGCAGGTAGTCTAACCACGAATCGGTAGATGAGTAGCATCCGTGTGCGAGAGACGTTTAGTGCCACTGAACTAACGAAGCCAGCTAAGTCCTGTGAGGGACCACAGGACCTCGTTGGGTGGTGCCGTGATATGCGGCACCCAACAGCACACGGGTCGATGGAAACACATCATATTACATAAAGAGTTTGCGGAAGCGTACAGGAAAGTTTTACAAATAAGTATATCAGAGTAAGCTACAGCGGGAGACTATAACTCTCACGACTCATTTCTAAACTAGCAACAAAGAAACGGTCCAGCCCGCGGACGTTTCTTACTAGCAACATGAAGACAATCTGCAGCGACGAGGATGCTCTTTGAGTAAGCACTCGGAGGTTCCCGAGTCTCATCGGCATCCCTTCTCTTAAGCATGAAGTCAAATACCTGCAAAACAACTCGGATAGCATCCGTGAGCATAACGCTCAGCAAGACTTTACCGTCACCCTAAACATGAAACTCTATGAGAGGTTATGAACCTAAAATAGGATGGCATAAGCATAACTAAAATAGGGGGTTTTGGGCATCGCGGAACACGGCTGTGGGGTCTGCTTGGGCTGCCTGCAGCCGGGACATGGCCGGCGACGTGCGACAGCTACTGTGAGGGTTCGGCGGCATTGCCTAAGGTCTCCAGCCCACCAAAACCTGTGCCGACGAGCTCTACAGAACCAGTGCACCTCTAGGAGGATCGGCACGACCTCAAAATGGCTCGTGAGTGGCTGCAAATGTGTTGTCGTCGTGCGACCGAATGGGTCCGCCATGAACACCTTTAGTCGAGCTCGAATTCCATCGTGCTGAGGCGTTTTCATGCGCTGGATCCTAAAGGGGAAATGGACGCCGGCTAATCCAGCGTCTATGTGCCAAATTTGATGACTTAAGGAGGATCAGA
The DNA here is from genome assembly GCA_030760725.1 of Neostapfia colusana. Lineage (NCBI taxonomy): Eukaryota > Viridiplantae > Streptophyta > Magnoliopsida > Poales > Poaceae > Neostapfia > Neostapfia colusana. Next base: position 90,545,766 of record JASWHV010000007.1, on the reverse strand, counting down.
GGGCATGAATTTAAAGGAACCGTACCAGAAGCTCGGAATGAGGTCGCCGGAGCAAAACATCGAAATTCGCTGTCAATAGCTCACGGCATGGCCTGAGCTTTGGGTGAGAGCTGCGCGGTGGCCGTGCGCTCCCATTGCCGCCTTTCCTTGGCCGTGAAGACCGCTGTTGAGAGCTGTCCACGTGCGCCCGATCACTTTCCTCGAATTAGGTCGCCGCGGCGGCGGTCGTTCTCGGGCACCAGAGGCCAAAGCTTGCTTGCTTTCGAGTCAGGGTGGTGGAGGCTGAGCTCGTGGAAGTGTTTAGCAGCTCGGGAGAGGGTGGTACGACCGTTCCTTTGGATTTCCCGATCGAACCGAGAGCACGGAGGTGAGGTACCCGGTTGCTCAGCATTCTCGCGAGAGGAGGAAACGGAAGGGGCTTTGCTTCGGAAAGGGGGGGTGATCAAGCCGCTGAACCGCCTCTGGGCGCCGCGTGTGGGAGAATGAAGCAGCTGGTGGCGCTGCCGAGCCTCCCAGTGCCTCCACGGTGGGAGCTGCTCGTGGCTCATGCGATCTGTTCGGGGAAATCTCCCACTGAGGCTGAAACTTAGGGTGCAAGGCAGCCTCTTTAGCCCTATGACATGTGGGTCCCACTCCACATTTATTTTCCTCAAATATCTTCTCAAGCTGATCCTCTTAATTCCCACAATTCTGAGTTTTAAAAGGTGGGCTAGAATTTGAATTCTCCAAATTCAGTTTGACTTTGTATGACATATTTGAATTTTGATAGAATTTGCATATGCTTCTTTTTAATTCCTTTTTGAGCCCACCCTACAAATGAAAAGTTGGTGATCATACTTTTCCCTATAATTCCAAATATATGGCCGCATGTTTATTCAAAGTTTTTGTTCACCACATTTGTAAACTTTGAATTTCAAATCTGATTTTTAAACTTACATGCAATGAGGTATTTAACTCCTTGGTGGTTCAACACTTTTAAATAAAAATGTGAGCCTCATTTTGGATGGTCCTCCATGTATCACTTTGCATGAAGAAAAAGCTTTAGCAAGTCCCATTTTTCATGTCTTTGCCACACATATGAACTTAAACCTTAGTTTTTATTCATACACATTTTTGGGACTTTTACATTCCTCCCCCCTTAAAAGAATCTCGTCCCGAGATTACACAAGAGGAACGAGATGGGAGAGGTAATTACAAACTGTACAAAGCTAAAAGTTCCGGATAGTTGGTGCAGAGGTAACCTTCACTTTCCCACGTCGCCTCTTCCGCGGTGTGATTACTCCACAGCACTTTGAAAATTCTGATTGTCCGGTTCCGGGTTACCCGGGCCTTTTCATCCAAAATCTGAACCGGTCGCTCGGTGTAGGTCAGGTCCGGTTTCAATTCGTCGATTTCCTCGGTACGAACAGCAGCGGTGAATTTGAGACACTTCCGCAGCTGTGATACACGAAATACATCATGAACACCCGCTAGACTTGCCGGTAATTCCAGCCGGTAGGCTACGGGTCCGCACTTCTCTGTGATAGCAAAAGGACCAATAAAACGGGGAGCGAGTTTCCCCTTTACACCGAACCGGTGAATTCCCTTCATCGGAGATACACGAAGATATACGTGCTCTCCGACGTCAAAATGTAATGGCTTACGCCTTTGATCAGCGTAGCTCTTCTGTCGGGATTGTGCAGCCTTCAAGTTCTCTTGTATCAACCGAACTCGGTCTTCGGCTTCGTTGACAAGATCAATCCCAAACAGAACTCTTTCGCCATACTCACACCAATTCAGCGGTGTGCGACACTTCCGGCCGTAGAGAGCTTCATACGGTGCCATTTTAATACTCGCTTGATACCCGTTGTTGTATGAAAACTCCGCCAACGGTAGGTGATCGTCCCAATTCCTACCGTGGTGGATGGCACACGCCCTCAACATATCTTCCAGCACCTGGTTCACCCTCTCGGTTTGTCCATCGGTTTGAGGGTGATATGCGGAGCTTCTAATCAGCTTGGTGCCCAACGAGGCGTGCAGCTGCTCCCAAAACCGAGCAACGAACAGCGCACCTCGATCTGAAATGATGGTCTTCGGGACACCATGTGAGCATATAATTCTAGAGATGAATAACTCCGCATATTGCCTTGATCGTTAATGAGTGTTCACCGGTATGAAATGAGCTGATTTCGTCAACCGGTCGACGATCACCCATATCGAGTCATGCTTCTTGGATGTGAGCGGTAATCTGACGATGAAGTCCATACTCACATCCTCCCATTTCCATGCCGGTATCTTCAAAGGTTGTAGCGGTCCGGTTTTCCGCATATGATCAGCCTTGACCCGTCTACACGTATCACACTCGGATACGTACTTAGCGATCTCCCTCTTCATCCTCGTCCACCAAAATTTCTGTTTCAAATCTTGGTACATCTTGTTACTTCCGGGATGAATGGAAAACTTATACAGGTGGGTTTCATCCAAGATCTTCTTCCGGAGTTTCATATTGCGCGGTACCACTATACGGTTGTTAAACCATATCGTACCGTTCTTATCCTTCCGGAAACATTTCACCTCTCCGTTGTCTTGTCTTCTCCGTATGTGAGACATACCTCTGTCTTTTCTTTAAGCCTCAACAATCTCTTCATGGATCGTTGGAATGAGCGCGATATTATAAAGCGTGCCATACGGAATGATACGGAGGCTTGGTTCTTCATCTTCAAACTCAGCAGCCGCAAAGTTGTGAACGTGGGCTTTCCGACTAAGTACGTCGACAACCACGTTTGCTTTTCCTGGATGATAGTGGATCTCAATTTCATAATCTTTGATGAGCTCCAACCATCTCCGTTGTCTCATATTCAGCTCCTTCTGCGTGAAGATAAATTTCAAGCTTTTATGGTTGGTGTAGAGGTGAACAAGATTACCAAGTAGGTAATGCCTCCACATCTTTAACGCCAACACCACAGCAGCAAGCTCGAGATCATGAGCTGGGTAATGCTGCTCGTGGTTTCGCAGTTGAAGACACCCATAGGTGACTACACGCCCTTCTTGCATCAGAACGCAGCCAAGACCGACGCCGGATGCATCACAGTATACATCAAATGGCTTCGTCGTGTCCGGCTGAGCAAGAACTGGAGCTGTTGTGAGATGTTTCACCAAGGTTTTGAATGTGGCTTCACATGCTGCACTCCACATGTATTTAGTGCCCTTCTTCAGCAGCTCCGTCATTGGTTTAGCAATCTTTGAGAAGCTCGGAATAAACCTCCGATAATACCCCGCTAAATCTAGGAAACTTCAGACCTCATGGACTGACTTGGGAGATTCCCATTTCAGCACTTGTTCAATTTTGCTGGGGTCCACGGCAATGCCCTCTGCTGAAATAATATGGCCTAGGAAGGGCACTTGGTCAATCCAAAATTCGCACTTGCTGAACTTGGCATATAATTGATGCTCCCTCAACCGTTGTAGCATGATACACAGATGTTCAGTGTGCTCTTCTTTTGATTTGGAGTAAACCAATATGTTGTCGATAAATACCACGACGAACTTGTCTAACTCCGGCATGAATACAGAATTCATCAAGTACATGAAGTGTGCCGGAGTGTTGGTTAATCCAAATGACATGACGAGGTACTCATAGAGTCCGTATCTCGTCGAGAAAGCTGTCTTCGGTATGTCCTCCGGTCGGATTTTGATTTGATGATATCCTGACCGAAGATCCATCTTCCAAAATATCTTTGCACCCACAAGTTGATCGAACAGGATGTCAATGCGGGGCAAAGGATACTTGTTCTTTATTGTGACAGCATTGAGAGGACGGTAATCAACACATAGCCGTAGTGTTTCGTCCTTCTTCTTAACGAACAGCGCTGAGAAACCCCAAGGTGAAGAACTTGGCCGTATGAAACCCTTGCTCATGAGTTCATTCAGTTGCTCTTTCAACTCCGCTAGCTCGTTAGGTGCCATCTTGTAAGGCCTTCTTGAGATAGGAGTGGTTCCCGGCGTCAGTTCAATCTTGAACTCGACGTCCCGTTCGGGTGGCATACCCGGTAAATCATTAAAAAATACGTCGGGATAATCACGTACCACCGGAATATCTTCAAGCTTAAGTGCTTCCATGTGGTAGGCCTCTACCATATCTGGATCTTCGCTGTCTAAAAACAGCGTGTGCTATCCGTGAATCGGTGAGTCAATCTGGACAGTCCGGTTACCGATATTAAGAACGGCACCGTGATGATTTAACCAAGACATCCCCAATATAATGTCTATCTTCTGCCTATCCAACATAATCAGCGATGTCGGGTATATTTTTCCGCCCAAACACAAAGCTGCTCGGGACACAATCTGATTGGCAGAGATATTTCCTCCCGGTGAACGTATAAGAAAACTCGTTGTGGGAGTATCGGTGGATAGTTGGTGCAGATCCACGCATGATTTGCTGATGAAATTGTGGGTTGCACCAGAATCAAAAAGTATGAGCATGGGCACGTCTTTGAGAGTAAACATGCCCGCTAACACCGGTGCTCCCTCCGGGACATCCTCAATAGCCAGATGTTGCACACTCCCGGATTGCAATGCTGTTATGTTGACTTGAGCAGGTGGCGGCATACCCCCTGATGATGATGGCTGTCTGGTGTTCATCAACTTCTCCCGGCACTCTTGCCTAAAGTGTACAGAACGGTGGTAATAAGAACACGGAGGTTTCCCTGGTTCTTCGTTGACTTGTGGTTGAGAGGTTGATGTACTTGGTTGCAGCAATGATGCAATAGTGTCCTTCGTTGCTGCGGCAATGGTGTTGCTTCAAGACAAGATTCTTGAGCAGGAAATCTGTACGGAGTTGATTTGTCTGGTGCTTGCCATCTTTCCTCGGATGGTGTGTGATACACCACACGGTATTTGCGAGGAACAACTGGTGTGTCTTCTTGCACATCATCCCAGTCCCTCTTCTCTGCTTGACACTCAAGTGTCGTTTGTTCTTGCAGCAGGGCAGCACTGATCAACTCGGTGTAACTGCCTTGATTGAACAAAGCTAACTTCTCTTTTAGTATGACACTCAAGCCATAGAAAAAGTAGTCACACATTGCAGCTTCGCTCGTCGCATAAGCAGGAACATATTGTGCCAAAAGGTTGAACCTTTTGACATAATCGAGGACACTCATGCCCCCCTGCTTCAAGTTCCTAAATGCTTGCTGCTGGGCCTTGATAAAACCCATAGGAATGTGACGACCATGGAATACCTCATGAAATTCTGTCCATTCCACTTGATGGCCCTCCGGAACGGTGGCGAGATAAGCGAACCACCAATTACCGGCGGCTCCATGGAGCTGTTGAGCTGCAAATAATGTCTTCTGATATTCGTCGCACTCAAACACTCCAAACTTGGACTCCATAACTCGAAGCCACTGATCAGCTTCTACTGGTTCATTGGCTTCCGTGAAGATTGGCGGTTGTGTGGCCAAGAAATCCAAATAGGCGTTCTGAGTTGGAACGTCCTGTTGCGCATGTTGGAGTAAGCCCTGTTGCACCAAGGCTTGGAGTAGTCTTGTGTTCTCTTGACTTGACTCGACCATCTGAGCCATGACATCCTCCCATACCGTTGATCTCAGGAGTATTTGAAAGTATGCAAAACATGAACATGCTAAAACTTTATGAAAGCATAACAATACTTCATGTTTACACATCTTTCTAAAGCCAAAAATAGAACAATCCCTTTATTCTGTACAGAATCAACCTTTCTGTACTTAACCCAGAATTGGATCAAGTTACCAGCATTCTCGTAACTCAAATCGAATACCAAAGTTAAAGTTAACTTCAGTATCTTTTCAACGAGTACTCACATGCCTCTGGATCATCCCTTAATCAGAAGTTATGATTGTTCAAAGTTGACAGAATTTCTGGATAAATTTGCCACACCTCCTTTGTATGTGGCTGTTTTCATCACAGTTTTACATACAAATGGGGTACAATTCTGAACAAACTATGAACTACAAAATCGTTGCAAGTTTCATAACCTTTCCAACGGTGTATCATATGACCCTTAGAACTTTTTCTACAGAATGTTATGGCCAATTTACCGGAACATCCAGAGAAGGTTGCAGATGTGCTATTTTCTGAACAGTTTGCATTCAACTGGACATTCAACTAAGTTGGCTCCTTATTTTGCTCTGGAGGTCTACAGAAAAATTGTAGAGCACTTAAAAACCCTTCCATAACTGTATCATATACTTTGATCGGGTCAATATACACAGAGTTATGCTCCGTCAAAGTCCAGCAACAATTTCTGCCAGAACAGAGCACTCTGTTTTCGGATCAAAAGAAGCCTAGCAATTCACTTCTTTGAAACTTAGGCCAAATGAAGAGTTCAGTAACTAATATGTGCTTTCTAACATCCATTTTTAATTTGAAAGTTAGTCATGAATGATTTATTCATAGGAAAGAATACTATTAAGTGTAGTACAGTGACGATGCACCGTAAGACATATGACTGTACTACGTTGCCTCACCAAAGAAAAATCTAACCGGATTACACCGGCATACACGTATCATTAGGTAGCACTAAAACGTTCACTCGCAAACTTGTTCTACACGCACTAAGGTTTTCGTGGTTAGCACCAACATAAGCCACACTTAATCATCAGGCCTGGCTGCACACCGAACCCGGTATCCATACAGTTCGTACACCCGGCCGTCATCACTCGCCCAGGTGTTCTCAAGCCAAACACGCCTTGAGCTAAGTGTTCACGTTACTGACCACGTGACGAGGTCTCCCAAATTGCACCACGCACATCAGGGAATGGCGTTGCTCGAATACCCCAAACGACATGAAGAATCGTAGAGGATACTAAAGTGAGTCGGGTTACCTGCCACCCGTGAGGCTCCACCCTTCAGCTTGTGCGCACTGGTGGACAGCGCATACGTGCACCCCCCAAGATATAGACATCCCGAGATGCACGATTTTCCGACATAACAAATAGGTTAGCTTGCCACCTTCATAATATGCTAATAATAGTCCTTATGTGGGCCTAGTACCGTTATCTCACCATATCCTAAGTTTTTGACATAATATGATGCTCAATCCGTGGTCTGTTCCCAACGAAGCTCTGATACCACGCTGTGAGGGACCACACGACCTCGTTGGGTGGTGCCGTGATATGCGGCACCCAACAGCACACGGGTCGATGGAAACACATCATATTACATAAAGAGTTTGCGGAAGCGTACAGGAAAGTTTTACAAATAAGTATATCAGAGTAAGCTACAGAGGAAGACTATATCTCTCACGACTCATTTCTAAACTAGCAACAAAGAAACGGTCCAGCCCGCGGACGTTTCTTACTAGCAACACGAAGACAATCTGCAGCGACGAGGATGCTCTTTGAGTAAGCACTCTGAGGTTCCCGAGTCTCATCGGCATCCCTTCTCTTAAGCATGAAGTCAAATACCTGCAAAACAACTCGGATAGCATCCGTGAGCATAACACTCAGCAAGACTTAACCGTCACCCTAAACATGAAACTCTATGATAGGTTATGAACCTAAAATAGGATGGCATAAGCATAATTAAACTCTCCTAAAAGTGAATCCTTACTTTCAGGTATTGTTTGTAGCAATTTTAAGCAACCTTGGGCACGCCACATCGGGAGTCCAGAATCAAACAAGAAACGCTTTCCCCCGATGTAAATTGCTCACGGCATAAAAGAATCGAGTTTACACTAGCCTATTCATCAGGATCCAATACAAAGCTAGTATGATACTTCCAATCAATATGATTAGTTCCTTTCTCATGCAAGTTCTTACTACGTCACGACTATGAGAACAGTATGCTCGGTCCATTCCGCGAGCGACGGTGATTCGAATCAATAACACCCGGACTACACGACACATACGCCTGTACTCGACGTTTCCTACAACAACCATCACTGATGTCGTACGTGGCAGCCTTTCCCCCATTTCACCCCCGCTGAATCGATCAAGTCGCCCCGTACAATAGCCACTCTCATGGTGCACCTGCCGACATGAGATGTCATGAGAATGTTCCCCACATACTGCACACCGGCCGTCCGTCTGAGGCGACCCGAAAAGTCCCAATGACAGCTTCCCGAGTGACACGACCCCACGGTCTTGTCGAGCCAGGATCACGCTGAGGGGTGCTGCATTGCACAGCACCGGATAACACACGTCAACGGTACAAAGTGGAAGCGAAATTTCATTACATAAACAAGTTTATGAACATGTTTACATCAAAATAAGTTCAGTCTACACTCACGGGCGTAGACTAAGCATCAAGTGCACGTTCAGCCCTTGAACGTGTCCTTGCTAGCACACACGCACACTAACTCTGCGGCATGCACGAATTCCAGTCGACGGGGTTCCCCTCCTGGGGTTCCGTCTCCTCTTCGGGAGTCCCTTCCTCATAGAACCCTGCAAAAGCTTCAAACACAAGCAGTGAGCATGAAGGCTCAGCAAGTCTGACCCGTCTCACCTAACATGGAACTTCTACATGAGGGGTGATGGGTACATGAGGTAAAAATCATTTGCAAGGACTCGCCTAATTAGTAGAACCTTACTTTCAAGTTTTAGCAGCAGGTTGTGGAGAACCTTACGCTAAGGCAAATGAGAGAGCCGCAATCAAACAAGAAACGCATTTCTCTCATGTACTTTGCCCAAAGTTGAAAGGAACTTTAGTTAGCTCTAAACTACAACAAACCATTAACAAGCAATGTCCATCTTTCAATCAGCAGCATTTTAACATGTATCTAGCCTGTTCTTTCTACGTCACGGTACAGTGAACAAGTGGTACTCACTGACCGCGAGGGACGGTGATTATAATCGATTTACACCTGCAGGGTTACCCGAACAACCCGTCACGTACACCCGTACTCGATGTTGCCTACAACAACCATCACGGACGTCGTACGCAACCACCTTTCGCCAGTCAGCCAAACATTGAACCGGTCCCATCATCCCAAGCAAGAGGTCTCTGCACGCGCATCTCAGTGCCGCCAGCCGATTTACACCTCAAGCTCTCAACCTACCCTCTGAACGACGGGCAATGCCTCAATACCCAGCTACCCGAGTTACATCGGTTTCCCGGTTCCCATATAGCCGGTAGGTCTTCGGTACTGTTCTAGCTTGTTCAACAGGCGCGCACACGGCTCGGTCCTCAATCGACGCAAGCGGATCTACAGCACACAGGCCCCAAAGTCCTGCTGCCCTTACCCTCCGCTTGGTCTCATTTTCTTGCCATGTGTTTCATGTGCTATCACTACCCGAGTCGAGTGCCTCTATCCTATGCTCGCGAGTAGTTCCAACTACTCGACTTGTACCGAATCCTACTCTATCTTAGCATTGCAGTAGCTAACAGGGTCTGCCATCCTAAACCCAACCCATGGTTTTCTTGGCTATGCAGTTGGGTTTCCAAACAAGACTCTAATGCAAAGAATAACGTAATCAAGTATGTGCTCAAAACAATAAAACTTGTAAAAGGTTAATGCAAACCGGAGCTTGCCTTGCTGCTCTTGGTCGTAGGCTAGCTGTTATTATGGAGTAACGAAGTCTAGGACTTCGGGTTCCTCCTCGACCTTAGCGACTACATGATAGAAGCAATACATGTATTGATTTAAATGCAGTTGTATTAACTTTTAAACTTGTGAAGTCCATAACTCTTACTAGACAATCCCAATGACTGAAATTTTTACTGTTGCTTGGTTACAACCTAAACAGAGACTTGGTCAAGTTTTAGTTGCAGCAAAGCTCATTTGAGCCCTCCACAATTAATCATGTACTTGACCTTAATTGAAGGCTTTTATGGTGTTCTAAGGATTTTCATGAAACAAACTATGACTTTCTGAAAACTAGATTTTCAGAGGGTTCTAATGGAGTTGGTCTCACTTAATTTGAATGTCCCTAGCTAAAGATATGAGATAAACAATTTCAGAGAAAATTCTGAAAATGTTTCTGAACATTTTCTATTTTCTCTGGAACAGTTTCACTAATCACACCATTAGGTGGATCAAATGAGCTCAAATGGGTCTGACATTTTTATGGTAGTTCAGGGATATTTTGGTGAACATCCCAGCAAAATTTCAGGATTTTCTTCCACGGGATTCTCCAGTTAAAATTCCTAACAGTTTAAATTTTGAGGAATTAATTCTGGAGAAACAAGGGTTTTGATGAAGTGAAACTTGATTTGCTGGAAAGTGCTCAGAGAACTGAATCCAGCAAAATTTGGTTCACTCGATTTGGAGCTTTCTAGCCAAAGTTATGAGGATTTGAAGTTTGGAAGAATTCTGAAAATCGGGGGAAAAGTTTAAACTCGCGGGGGCCCGCGGGGACACATGTTGCGCGCGGAGGTGTCCGGCACACTGAGGCCCACAGGGAATTTGCGCGCCAGCACAGCCGATCCCGGTCGCAGCCCGATCCCGATTTAAAATATCGGTCGCTGACAGCTGGGGTCCACCCCCTTCTTCAACCTCCCGACGCCCGCGCTCTGCCGCCGGGGAACCTCGCCGGAGAGCTCGCCGGCAGATTCTGTGGAGCTCCAAACTTCACCATCTTGTCTGCCCCTGCCTACTTTCACTCGGGGAACAGGATTCTGGGGTCAGTTCGTCATGACGACGGCCGGTGCATGGTCGGCGACGAGCCGCCGTCTTGGAACAACTTCGTCCGTGTCGGCTGACTTCCCTAGCGCCTCAACTACGTGAGCAACCGGTCGGGAAGCATCAGTGGACCTCAGGGAAGGTCGACATGAGCTTGAGGCAGCTCGGGGAAGGCCCGAAGTAGGTCCTCACCGTGCGCCCGATATCTCCTGCTTGCTCCGCCGTTGGTAAACCTCGAATTATGCCGGTTGCAGAGGTTCTCCGGCCAAAAGTTGTGAAGGCAACTTGTGTGTTACCGTGTCTAGTTTGTGTGAGAGCGGATTGAGGCCCTCTAATCCTTTCTAGCGTACGAATTCGTTAGAACCTCGCCCGAAGGTCGTTCTGCACACAGAAAGGGGAAAACTGGAAATTCGCCGCCGGTGAGCAACCACTCGAGCTGTGGCTCGGGGGTGAGCAGCACCGGTCACCAGCGCGGCCAAGGGTGCCCTGGCTCGGGCGTGACAACGCCCTGGTTGGGCTGTCCACGGCAGTCCGAGGTGCGGCGGTTTTAAGTCACCTAATTGATCTTTCGGCATAGCCGAGATCAATCGGTTTCAGCTGAGTTTTAGCAACGGGGAGGAAGGAGAAGAGTTCCTAGTACCTTGCCGTAACTCGAGAGGGGACAGGAAGGCTGTGATCGGCGCTCTCCGATCGATTCCGAGCTGTGGAAGGAGTTTGCCGGTGCTGAGTTCTTGTGGGGAAAGAAATGGGCGAGACTTCGGCCGAGGAGGGGGGGAAATGCCTTAAGAAGGCCCTGAACCGCCTCACGCCCGCGCGTGGCCAAGCAGCTGCTGGCGCGTCGGCTCCCCTCGGTGGCGATCGCAGCGGTGGCTCGGCGACCCGAGTGAGAAAAGTCTCAGTCGGTTGATTCTTCTCTGGGCTGACATGTGGGACCCACCCGGGGTTTTAACCTCTGAAATTTAATCCTAATCACTGTTGTAAACAGTGAGCCCCAAAATACCCATGGTGATTCAAATTATTCACCCATGAGCCATTTGACTTGATCAGAATTCAAATTGGGTTTGGTTTGAATGAATTTCAGCACATGTTCAATTTTGAATTCAAATAAAGTTTGAATTTGTCCCACTTAGCTCATGTCAAGATCAACTCCAAATGGGGTGAAAATTGGTGTGTGAGCTCACAAAAATGTGCTGAATAAGAATATGCCTCCCACTTTTAAATTCATGGGCTAAAAACAGTTTGAATTTGAATATGGTTTCAAATTTCCCTCTTTCTAAATATACCCAAAATGACCTCAAAAAGGTTTTGAATTTGGGTGAAACTTGGCATGGACATCCTTAGCAATGTGTAGGAGTTTTCATATGTCCAGCCCACCTATATCATATGTGGGAAATAGCACTTTTGCAATATGTGAGTTTGTTCTCTAATGAGCATGTTGATGGTGGTTACTTGCTCTTCATTTGTGTTCATCAACTTACTTCAAATGAAGTGTGTGGTGTGGTGATGAACATTTCAAGTAGGTGTCAAAACTGAGGCCCTTACACCGAGGTACATCGGTTTACTGGGTCCCATATAGCCAGCATGAGTCCGGTACACAACTCAAACTTGTTCAACAGGGCCGCATACGGATCAGTCCTTGAATGACATGGACAGGTCTATAGCACCCAGGCCCCTATGTCCTGCTGCTCCTACAACCTTCCGATCTAAACTTTAACTTGCTAATTCATTTTTGAACCAATCCCGTATGCCCCTGTTGTTCCTGAACATGCGAGTAGCATCTCACCACTCGACTTCTACCGAACCGTACTTAAGCATGACAGTTCTACACGGTGAAGACACCTACCCAATACTCCATGGGTCATTTGGCTATGCAAGAGGAGTATCAAACACTAGACCTAATGCACAGTTCAAATCTTAACCAAAAGTGAATACAAAATAAAAACTTAATAGCTGTTAAATGCAAAACGGAGCTTGCCTGTTTTGCAGGGTAGTCGTATATAAACAGTTAGTGTCCTTGCTGATCAACCCTTGATTCTCCGGAGCTTGATCCACTTCAATGAATCAGTCCTTTGAATCCCTTTCGTTGTGGTTCCTATTGAAATGCATATGCACATGCTTTATGGAATGTAATGGAAAGAAGTTATGGAATTAATTTCTTAGGAACAGAGGTTGTGTGGAAAAGCCAAGAATGGCTTGGTTTGCCTCTGTTGTGCAAAGAAACAACTCAAACAAAATCGACCTTAAGGTCTTAGCTATACACTAAGCATTATCCCTAATGAACATAATAGATAAGCTGAAAAGATTTGAGTGCTACTGAAGAACAAGGACTCTAATGGACTTAAGACTTTTACAGCAGGTTCTATACTACCTAAGGATTTAGCTTGCCAAATTGTAGCTAAGGTGGAGGTAAATTATGTCCCCTATAATTCTCACAAGGTCTCTCATGTATTTCCACCTATACATAAGTATGGAGAATAGGAACAGGGAGTTCTACAGCTCAACTTGGGCTAATAATTTACCTGTAAGTTCTTGTCGCATGAGAGTAATCTGGTCCAAAATTCAGCCCTTTTACTGGAGTAGTTCTTCCAGAACAATTCTTTATGCATTTCTACTCAAAAGAATTAATTCTGGAGTAATGTGCATTTTCATGCCCAATTAAGTGAATTGCAATTTCAAGTATGTCTCAGAGAGATTGCCTAAATTTTCCTATGATTTTAGGAGCTAGGTATTTCCCAGAATAGATTTTTTTGAAATGAGAAACATTTTCTGAAAATTATTCTGGACTCTTATGAACGCAGCAGTTTGTTTTTGGCAAATGCCTACCCAAATGATCTTCAAATGAGCTGAAAGTTTGCTAGAAGGTCAATATCATGCTAAAGAATATTCTGGCAAAATTTGGGGATTTTTGAATAAACCAAACTCCCTCAATAATTCTTTTTCAGAAAACCTTCAAAGAATTCTCCAGAATATAATATTGACTTTCACACAAGTCTGAGTTCATATTTGGATAGAACTCGGAAAGATGAATCCAACCCAATTGGAATCACGCATTTTGGAGTTTTCTACAGGGAGCTATGATTTTCTAAAGTTTGAGCCCTCACTGGAATTGTTTTACTACTAAAAATCCTACTGGGCCCGCTTCTTCAAATTTCAGCCAATCAGGACTGGGCCACACCGTGCCACCGCTTCCCAGCGCGCCAACACACGGGATCCTGGCCACACCCGATCACAGGTTTAAATTTCCTGCTGCTGACAGATGGGGCCCACGCTTTCTTCAACCTCCCGCCGGCTCTCTCGCGCCCGCGCGCTCCCCCCTCGCCGGAGCAATCGGAGGCTCGCCGGACCGCCGTTCCAGGCCACCATCCGGACCAGGACTTGCCGCCAGGGGGGTTTGGGCATCGCGGAACACGGCTGTGGGGTCTGCTTGGGCTGCCTGCGGCCGGGACATGACCGGCGACGTGCGACAGCTACTGTGAGGGTTTCGGCGGCGTTGCCTAAGGTCTCCAGCCCGCCAAAACCTGTGCCGACGAGCTCTACAGCACCAGCACACCTCTAGGAGGATCGGCACGACCTCAAAATGGCTCGGGAGTGGCTGCAAATGTGTTGTCGTCGTGCGACCGAATGGGTCCGCCATGAACACCTTTCGTTGAGCTCGAATTCCGTCGTGCTGAGGCGTTTTCGTGCGCTGGATCCTAAAGGAGAAATGACTGCCGGCTAATCCAGCGTCTATGTGCCAAATTTTATGACTTAAGGAGGATCAGAGGGCAAGAATTTGAAGGAACCGTACCAGAAGCTCGGAATGAGGTCGCCGGAGCAAAACATCGAAATTCGCTGTCAATAGCTCACGGCATGGCCTGAGCTTTGGGTGGGAGCTGCGCGGTGGCCGTGCGCTCCCGTTGCCACCCTTGCTTGGCCGTGAAGACCGCTGTGGCGAGCTGTCCACGTGCGCCCGATCACTTTCTCGAATTAGGTCATCGCGGCGGCAGTCGTTCTCGGGCACCGGAGGCCAAAGTTTGCTAGCTTTCTGGTCAGGGAGTTGGAGGCTGAGCTCGTGGAAGTGTTTAGCAGCTCGGGGGTGGGTGGCACGACCGTTCCTTCGGATTTCCCGATCGAACCGAGAGTGCGGAGGTGAGGTACCCGGTTGCTCAGCGTTCTCGTGAGAGGAGGAAACGGAAGGGGCTTTGCTTCGGCCAGGGGAGTGATCAAGCCGCTGAACCGCCTCTGGGCGCCGCGCGTGGGAGAATGAAGCAGCTAGTGGCGCTGCCGAGCCTCCCAGTGCCTCCACGGTGGGAGCTGCTCGTGGCTCATGCGAGCTGTTCGGGGAAATCTCCCACTGAGGCTGAAACTTAGGGTGCAAGGCAGCCTCTTTAGCCCTATGACATGTGGGTCCCACTCCACATTTATTTTCCCCAAATATCTTCTCAAGCTGATCCTCTTAATTCCCACAATTCTGAGTTTTAAAAGGTGGACTAGAATTTGAATTCTCCAAATTCAGTTTGACTTTGTATGACATATTTGAATTTTGCTAGAATTTGCATATGCTTCTTTTTAATTCCTTTTTGAGCCCACCCTACAAATGAAAAGTTGGTGATCAAACTTTTCCCTATAATTCCAAATATATGGCTGCATGTTTATTCAATGTTTTTGGTCACCACATGTGTGAACATTGAATTTCAAATCTGATTTTTAAACTTACATGCAAAGAGGTATTTAACTCCTTAGTGGTTCAACACTTTTAAATAAAAATGTGAGCCTCATTTTGGATGGTCCTCCATGTATCACTTTGCATGAAGAAAAAGTTTTAGCAAGTCCCATTTTTCATGTCTTTGCCACACATATGAACTCAAACCTTAGTTTTTATTCATACACATTTTTGGGACTTTTACAAGTCCGGTATAGGTTTTTCTTTGTGAGGAACGTAATACCGACATGAACTGGTGACGCTTCAACGTCACACCCCACTAAATGAGCAACTGCATTGTAAAACTTGAAATTTTTAATCCAGAGCACTAAATCCTTGATGCAACTCCTTCCCTTAATCAGGATATTCAAAGTTAACAGGTTTTCAACTGATAGGATACTAAGGACAGAGTCCCCTGTTTTCAGCTGAAATGAGGCTGAAGTTAATCAGAGGTTAGAGGTTGAGTTATTTCGAGGTTAGGGGCATATGATACATTTCTGGAAAGCTTTGGAAGAGCTTTACAACTCTTCTGTTGACGTCCCGAGGTGTTTCTGTAAAAGTCCCAAAAATGCAAAGTCAATAAAGTGAATGTTGATTCCCATTTGTATTGGAATGCATGAAAATGGGACTTACAAAAAAAATTTTCTACACGTGATGATGCACATGGGTGTCCAACCAAACGAGCTCTCACATTCATTTGAAGGTGTTTAGCCAAGGTTGAATTAAACACCATGTGTAAAGTTCTCATATGTAAGGGTGAGTTTAAATTCAGATTTTGAACTCAATTGTTCCCCTCGAGTTGCTGCCAAAAATTTGGAGCACACATGAACCCTCATATCTTTGAATTCGAGGAAAGTCATGGTGGCCACATTCTAATTTCAGGGTGGGCTAAAAAGGAGCCAAATATGACCATTTCCAAATGTGACCTGAATTCAAAGTTGAAAGTGAACTTCACACTGAATTCGGTTTATTCAAACTTCAGTCCACGTTTAAACCCCCGAAATATCAGATTGAGGAGATTTACTTGAATGAAGACCTTTTGGAAACATTTGGAGGATAAGAAGAGGAGTAAGGGGGTAGACCCTACATGTCATTGGGCCGCTTTAACTTGCTCCCGAAGTCTTTCTCTGTTCAGTGTCGAACACCAACCGAGCCTCCTCAGAGCGCCACCAAGGGCAGCCACCTCCAGCATCTTGCATCGAGCTGGCGACCTGCTCGTGGCTTCAACACCCCACGGCGTGATCCTCACACTCACCAACTGAGCTGCAAGCGGAGGCCTCCTCCTCGCTGTTTCTGTCACGCTGGCGACCAGCTCATGGGATTGAGTAGCTCCCGACGTGATCTTTTGCTCACAAAACAGCAACCTCAGACATTATTTTTCCCTCGCACGGGAACTGGACCGAGAGCGCCTAAAATTTTAATACCACAGAGGGTTAACTCCAAGTTAATCAAATTCAGTTTGTGGAAAATTACGGTGAATTTTGAATTTGAATTTTTGAAGCCACTGTTGTTTGGAGGGAGGGGCTTCAGTGGGACCTGCAGGTCAGTGGAACAGAGGCAACGTTTGAGTTTGCTACTGCGTGAGCTCGACACCGAGGCGCTGCACTCTTCACCAAGCTGCCTCTGTGCTTGTTCACCAAGGCAGTTTCCTTCAGCTGCACGATAGCCTTCGAAGCTGCACAACCCAATTCCTCTTTTCCCTGCTCGGCCACTCCAACGCGCAGAAGCTCGCTCACCCGCTCGCAGCGAAGACAGGAAACACACCGTGCCTCTCTACTACTCACCCCTGATCAACCTACAGCCACTGTGGCGCCCAGCTGAGCCGACTAGGAGGTGCACCGGCCTCCACTGGACGTCATCCGCGCCTCCACAGCTCGTGTCCGTCGTCCTCCGGTCGGTGCCAACCAGTTTCTGCTCCGGCAAAACAGAGCCGACGTCGCCATCACTTCTCCACGTCTTCCAGCCGGTCCAACGCCTCTCCCGCACGACCAACACCTCCCTAAAGTGCGCCAAGGTGTGTAGATCATGCTACCGCAGTCCCCTTGCTTGTCCCCACTGCTGGCTGGTCGGAATTTGGGTTTTGGTACCGGTGCATGTGAAGAACCGATCAAAACCAAAGCGGGAAATTCTCTCCACACGCTTGATCAGTTGTTCTTCGGTTCAAGCCATAGCAACTACATCCCCTAGCGCCGTCCCATGCTGAATACCAAAGCAAACCGTCCACCACACGCCCCGGGCGACGAGAATTCACCGGCGGCGGCAAAAACGGCTCGGTCCTCCGGTGAACCTCCTTTTCCCACCGTTTGCTGCAAGGTTTGGCATGCGTTCCATATTCCCCAACCACCAGGGATGCTTTAGGGAAACTTATCCCATTGGGAGAAGCTTGGGACACGCCAGAATGTGTCGATGCTGCGCCGCCAAGCGCCGCCGCCGATGCCGACCAGTTTTTGGCTGTTTTCATTTGGTGAAACCTTGCCCGGCAGCTGCGCCACGTTCCCACAGTCGTGTAGGGCGAATCCGGAGCAAAAACGGTGGATAATTGAGGGAGAAAGAGCCACGCCACGATCTGTGCCGGTGTGCACGCGCGTTCTCTGGCGGGAGGTTGAAGAAGCATCTGACCCGTGGGCCTCCCTTTGAGTCTCTGTGTAAATTTCAAACAGAAAGTTATTCAAGTTTGAAAAATCCATAACTTTGTTTAGGAAACTCCAAAAAGGGTGAGACCAATTTTGTTGGAATCCTCATGAGGATTACTTCACAGAGGAACAAATTGCTTGCTACGAAAATGCCCAGGAATTTCTGTAGAATTGGTTATATTAAATCTTTTAGAGATTTATTCCAGGAGCAATTCTTTATGAAATATTCCCAAATTTGGGCAGCAAATCCTTTTCATAGTTACTGATCTCCAGTAAGAATTTGAGCTTTATTGGAGTTCATTTGCTAGGCTAAATTGCCTTCCAAATTTCAGCCTTTATTTGAAAATTCAAATTTAAACAGAAACTTTTCAGAACTCCTGTCCAACTTCAAAAATTCATATCTCTCTGTTGGTAGCTCCAAAAATGGTGAAAAAATTTTTGTTAGAACAATGGAAACTTACCCTAATTAGATGTTCCACTGTTAGCCATGTCAAAGCTCCTGATTTGGGCTCAAAATTCAGAGAAGCCTTGTACTTATGGGAATTTTGGAGATCACATTGTGCAAGGACATTTCTCCAAATTTTGCTCAGATCATCCTTAGAGAGTCTAGTATCCACTGGAAAAATCCCAAAGCCAATTAAGAATACTAAATAGTTGTAGCTATGAATAGATGTTTAATTCTTATAAGTCCTTAACCCTTATACATCTATTTTGCTACATTTCATTTAGTGACCGAAGTCGAGGATACACCGGAGCCGTTGGACGTCCTCCCACCAGAAGCTGACTTCCCATTTAACTCGCAACCAGGAAAGCCCCGGTTTGCATTTAAGTACCTTTTACAAAGTATTTCATTTGTATCACTTATGTCTAGGTTGAAATGGTTGCATTAGAGTTAATATGTTTGAAACCTCACATGCATGACTTTAAATCCTATGAAGGGTTGGGTAGTTTACAGACTCGACGAGTAGAGAATGCCGTGCTAATATGCTTAGGATCTCGGTAGAAGTCGAGTACTTGGAATCTACTCGCGAGGTAAGGTTTTCTCACACGGAATGGCAAGAGTAGATAATGGCTTAAGAGTGGTGAAACTGAGACCCAGCAGGTAAGGTTTTATCACGTGCGTAGCCCTGTTGGTGTCGATTGAGGACCGAGTCATGTGTGGGCCTGCTGAACAAGTATCGAACAGTACCGGATGGCATATTAACATAAACAGGAAACCGATGTAATTGTTTAACCTGGGTGCCGAGGCTTACCCAACCGTAAATAGGAGTAGGTTGAGGAAAGCAAGGTGTAAATCTGCTGGTGGGCACAGTCACGCTCCATGCGGGGACCTCCTGCCCGTTACGGATGGACCGGATCGGCATTTGGGTTTCCTTTGAAAGCTTGTTGCATACAACAGAGTAGGAAGGGGTGTGGAATCACGCTTCTGAAAGTGGGTGTATGTGACGTGTTGTCTGGGTGTCTCCTGATTGCAATCACTGTCCCTCGCGGTTATTTGAGTACCGCTTGTTCACTGTTCTGTGATGTAGTAAGAAGAAAAATAAGCCAGATGAATGATAATATGTTGTGATGAATTATTAATGTTTTGAAAACCATGTCTGCTGTAGATGTAGAGCTAATTAAGTTTATTTTCCACTTTGGGCATCACCACATGAGAGGAAAGCGCTTCTTGTTTGATTGTGGACTTCCGATGTGAGGGCTGCCTAAGGCATATGAATCTATTGCTATAAAACTGAAAGTAAGGATCAACTTATAGGCGTGTATTTGTTGCAAAGTCCTTTTTCCTATCTTACACACCTCTGCATGTAGAGTTCCATGACTAGGGTTGTCGGGTAAGCCATGCTGAGCCATCGTGCTAACAGTTGCAATATTTGAGTTGTGTGCAGGTGAGAGCTATGAGGAGGGGTCCGAGGACGAGGCGGTGCCCCCGTCGGGGTACACGGGTGAGCTGGAGCCCTGCACGCCGCCGTGATCTCCGTTTGAGTGCTGCTAGTGTGTAGCGTCCCCGGGCTGGACGGCTGCACTTTTGCATAGTTAGGATGAGAGGCTATCTATGTATAAGACTTCTGCTGTATAATTAAGTTTTGTAAAAAGACTTCCTCTGTTTTATATCAAATAAAAGTTTATATGTTGTTCTTATTCTTTTCTTGTGTGCTGTTGGGTGCCACATCGCACGGCACCACCCTATGCGATCCCGGAGTGGGTGAACCATGAGGTGGTCCCCACAGTTTCATCCCTTAACCAGTCAAAAAATGCAGTAGAGTTGAAACTGTCCAGAAAACAGGGCAGAGCAAATACTCTCTGTAACTCTCTATAATTGAGCATAACTTCCTGCTTAAAAATCCAAAAAATAGAAAATGAGGTAGTTCTGAAAAGCTCATGAGATGGGTTACAACTTTGTAACAGAAAGTTTTTTCAAATTTGGTGTATAATTAACTGGAATTCTTGGATCAAATCAGTACCTCAAGCAGGGAGGTGCTGCCCAATTTTCTCCAGAAATTCTGTCAACTTTGATATCTCATAACTTTTGAACCAGGAGATATCTTAGGCCAAGCAAATACTTTCTGGAAAGCTTTTGAAGTTAGCTTTAACTTTTATGTTGAGCTCCAGAATTAGTTTTGCTTTAGTATGGTCTAAATCAAGTTGGAATGGAAACTGGTTAGGGCTGTCAGTTTGGGCAGCAGACCAGCAATCAAATTTGTTCTAAGTTTGAGTTGTGTTTCCAAGATTTTATGAGTTCAATGACATGTTTGATATTATAGCTCAATGATTTACTGTTGAAATAAATATTTGACATTTTTCAAATATGTTTGTACAGATGACAGCGGACAGACATTTGGAGAACGGGTGGGTGGTATCCCACTGTTCTCACCGCAGCGGTTATCCGGAAGTGTTGAGGCAAATGCTTCAATATTTCTGGTACGTCGTGATGCCGCAGTACTTCACCAAGGAAGACGGCGAGGAGGGGAACAAGACGTGGATGACCCATGTCGAAGTTCCTACAGGACCCACACCACCCGGTTGGGCACCGTTCACCGTCACGGTGAGAGGTAGACAGCCGGAAGGGATGTGGCAAATGGCAGCTCGCGACACCATGTCGCGTTTCTTCCAACTACACGTGAGAGCTCTGGAGGGCACTCCATACGCGCTCGTTCCGGTGGCGGGACAAGCTAATCATGTGTGGGGAAATAGGTACATGGAGGCAAGAGATCCGAGTTGCCCAAGGTACAACCCCGCGGAGGCAAATCTCAGCCTCCAGTTGAGGGCAGGAAAGGCTGTGTTGGACAGCCAAGCTGTTCATACGGATTGTCTTGCTGGAAATCTCAAGGAGAGCACCAGACATGGAGATCATTTCGAGAGTTCTCACAGCGCACTTCACAATGTTCTCATTCCGACGATAAAGCGACTGAATGAACAACACAATCAGTTGCATCGTCTGATGAAGGCAAAGAAGAAAAGCCGCGTCGACATCACTGCTTTACAACAACAAGTGCAGGCTCCGACCCAGCATAAGGAGGTCCTCACTCATGAGCATGATGACACGATTGAGGAGGGGCAAGGCTGGGAAGAGGATTACAACCAGGCCATGGACGAGGTGCACGCGTTGCAGGACCTCGTACCTCCAGTAATGGGCGTACCGATGGTAGGTGCCATACCCGTGGTTTTGGGTATCCCGGCGATGGGGGAACCTGAACCGGAAGATGAGGTCATGGACCCGGAGCCACCAGCAGGGATAGCGGAGGAGGACGATCCACAGTAGGTCGAGTTCTACTCCGAGTAGTAGGTTACCGTTGCCAAGTAGGGCACCGAGGGTGGTGTAAGAAACACTTTTGTAATCGGTGACATGTCGTGCAGACAGTAGTATATGTATAGGTAGTGACGACATGAGCACGACTTCTCGGAGACCCGAGAATAATGTATCTTGTATAAATTTTATGCTTTATCAATATATGTGAATGTTGTGCAAGTTATTCATGTGTCACTTCAATACCTACTGTATCATATGGAATTTTAAGTATAACATGTGCTGATCGCTGCTGTTTTGAATTTCAGAATGACTCGCACTCGTGCCAACCCAGACGTTGGGGGTTCCAGTCAGGAGGGAGAGACCTCCCAACAGCATCCCGAGGATTCCTCGGGACAGCAACAGCAGCAACAGCAACAGCAACAACCGCCACCGCCAACGGTTACATTGGCCGACATCATTGTGGCGATGGCGGGTTCTCATCAGCAGCACACGGAGTTTCTGCATACGCTTATTGCAAATACGTCTCGACCCGAGAGGCGTCAAGATCGCGAGGAGCGCCAACAAAGCTCCTACTCCGACTTTCTAGCTACTCATCCCCCGGTATTCTCAAGGGTGGATGATCCCATCGATGCGGACAACTGGCTCCACACAATGGAGATGAAGTTTGGGCTGCTCCAAGTGAGTGAGCAGCACAAGACTCAGTTCGTGGTCCAACAGCTTCAAGGATCCGCTAGCGCTTGGTGGGCGAACTACTGTGCCTCGCAACCCACCGAGCAAGTTATGACCTGGGCGGAGTTCCGGACGGCCTTCAGGGCCTATCACATACCGCCGGGTATTATGAAGAGGAAGACGCAGGAGTTCCTTCGCCTGCAGCAAGGAAGCAGGGCGTTCAATGATCTCGCACTCTACGCTTCATATCACGCCAATACCGACGAGAAGCGGTGGGATCATTTTTACCAGGGGCTTAACCCGCTCCTGAAGGACAAGCTGGCGATGTGCAATCGCGGCAGCCTCAATGATATTATTGATGCTGCGATTGTTCAGGAGGACTCCGGTAAGGAGTTAGCAGCGGCGGAGAGGAAGCAAAGCGCGCCACAAAGCAGCGGAGATGGAGGTGGTCCTTCTCAAAAATACCGAATGGTGAATCACTCACCATCGGGTCAGCGCTGGCAGCCACCACAGAGGCCAATGCCATTCCGCAGTCGGCCATATTCTCCACCGGCATTCAGGCCGGCACTACCAGCACCACCTCCGCAACAACAACAGCAGCAGCGGGCAATGCCACGTGCGTATGCACCTCAGCAGCGCATTCCGGGCTTTCGTCCCCCAAGCACGGGCCAATCAGCAGCCACATGTTACAAATATGGTCGCCCAGGACAATTCGCCCAAAACTGTCCTGAGAGGCAAGGCGGCGGAGTTGCACCGCAGTTTCCGGGGAGGAATCCGCCCCGGAACCCCACTAATGCGTGGCGGGCAAATCCTAAGCGCGACACCGTCCACCAACTCGCCATAGAGGACGCGCCGGAGGGAGAGCCAATCCTTGGGGGTATGTCCCAACTCCACCAACATCCCGCCATAGTATTATTTGATTCAGGCGCCACACATAGCTTCATTAGCCAAGCTTTTATTACCAAATACAGCTTGCAAATACTAGCCACCGACAGTCCATACTTGATTTGTTCACCGGGTGGGAGGATTTCAGCAAGCATGATGGTTCCAAAAGCGCCATTATGCTTAGCGGGTAGAGTATACCCTACGTCTCTCATAGTTTTAGAGGGACAGAAGGTCGATGTCATCCTAGGGATGTCGTGATTAACTCGCAACGGTGCTGTTTTAGACACCATCCTCCGAGTCATGCATTTGAACTCAGAAGTGTACGAGCTGCACTATTTATTTCTGGACAGTCCAGAAGTAAAACTTCCAAGTATATATCAATCCACAACCATCAGATTGGAAGACATTCCAGTAGTCCGTGAGCTCTCTGATGTGTTCCCGGATGATTTACCGGGGATGCCACCCGATCAAGAGGTGGAGTTCAAGATTGAACTTGCACCGGAAACTATGCCAATATCCCGAAGGCCGTACAAGATGGCGCCCAAGGAATTGGCTGAAATGAAGACGCAGTTAACGGACCTGCTGGAGAAGGTTTTTATTAGGCCGAGCTCCTCGCCACGGGGCTGTTCAGCATTATTTGTGAAGAAGAAAGACGAGACGTTGCGGCTTTGCGTGGACTATCGTGCACTAAATGCCGTAACCATCAAGAACAAGTACCCATTGCCACGGATCGACATGTTGTTTGATCAGTTGGTCGTAGCAAAGATCTTTTCCAAGATGGACTTAACATCCGGGTACCATCAGATTAAGATACGGGCTGAGGATATTCCGAAGACGGCTTTCTCAACGAGGTACGGGCTTTATGAGTACTTGGTCATGTCCTTCGGCCCCACCAACTCTCCAGCTCATTTCATGTACTTGATGAACTCGGTATTTATGCCGGAGCTGGACAAGTTTGTCGTGGTCTTCATCGACGACATATTGGTGTATTCCAAGTCGGAGAAAGAACACAAGAAGCATCTGCGTATAGTCTTGCAACGGCTGCAGGATCACAAGCTATACGTGAAATTCAGCAAGTACGAATTATGGATATCACAAGTGCCTTTTCTCGGGCATATTATCTCAGAGGAAGGCATCGCTGTAGACCCGAGTAAGATCACACAAGTGCTGAATTGGAAGTCTCTGAGAACTGTTCATGAGGTACGGAGTTTCCTAGGACTCACGGGATATTATTGGAGGTTCATTCCGAACTTCTCAAAGATTGCCAAGCCTATGACAGAGCTGCTGAAGAAGGCTACCAAATATGTTTGGAGTCCAGCATGTGAAGCAGCGTTCAAGGCATTAGTAAAGCACCTAACATCAGCACCGGTTTTGGCGCAGCCAGACACAAGAAAACCGTTCGATGTGTACTGCGATGCATCCGGCATTGGGCTCGGATGTGTGCTGATGCAAGATCGAAGGGTGGTCGCGTATGGATCACGGCAGCTAAGAAACCATGAGCAGAATTATCCGACTCATGATTAGGAGCTCGCTGTCGTGGTACTCGCACTTAAAATGTGGAGGCACTACCTACCCGGTAACCTCGTGCATCTATATACCGACCACAAAAGCCTCAAGTACATATTCACTCAGAAAGAGCTGAACATGAGGCAGCGAAGATGGTTGGAGTTGATAAAGGATTACGAAATAGAGATCCATTATCACCCCGGCAAAGCAAACATAGTGGCCGATGCGCTGAGTCGCAAGTCACACGTCAACAATCTGACCATCACACAATTGGAAGAGAGCGAGCCACCACTGCATCTGATTCCACATGGAGCTCTCTACAACTTAGCTTTGATCCCCACCATCCGTGAAGACATAGTGGCAGCTCAGAAACATGACAAGGGCATGTCGCATTTGCGGAGACGTGTAGACAGTGGGGAGCTGAAATGCTTCTGGAAAGACGGAGACGGCATCCTATGGTCCAAGGACCGGATCGTCATAACCCGTAACCCGGAGTTACGGAAGAAAATCTTTGATGAGGCTCACTTGTCAAAGTTTTCTATTCACCCCGGCAGCAACAAAATGTATCAAGAACTCAGAAACAAGTTTTGGTGGACACGAATGAACCGGGAGATCGCAAAGTATGTGTCCAAGTGTGATACATGTCGAAGGGTGAAGGCAGACCACATGAGAAAACCGGTACTACTACAACCACTGGGCATTCTTGCCTGGAATTGGGAGGATGTGAGCATGGACTTCATCGTCGGTTTACCCACCACTTTTTAGAAGCATGATTCTGTGTGGGTGATCGTCGACCGGCTCACCAAAGTTGCCCATTTCATCCCGGTCAACACAAAGTACAACGCCAAGAAGTATGCTGAATTGTACATCTCACGGATCCTATGCTTGTATGGCATACCCCACACCATCATATCGGATCGGGGCACTTTATTTGTGTCCCGTTTTTGGGAGCAGCTACACGCTGCGATGGGCAAACCAAGCGGGTAAATCAGATTCTAGAGGACATGCTACGAGTTTGTGCTATCAATCACGGTAAGAATTGGGATGATCACTTACCGTTGGCCGAGTTCTCGTACAACAATGGGTACCAAGCCAGCATCAAGATGGCGCCCTATGAGGCGCTATACGGGAGAAAATGCCGCACACAACTGAATTGCTGTGAGTCAAGCGAACCTAAAAGCCGCACAATCCCGACAAAAACAATATGCGGACCGGAGACGACTCCTGTTACAATTCAAAGTCGGGGATCACGTGTATCTACGTGTATCTCCAATGAAGGGCATGAACAGATTCGGGGTGAGAGGAAAGTTGGCACCCCGATTCATCGGTTCATTCCAGATTACGGAAAGATGTGGATCGGTAGCATACCGGTTGGAATTACCAGAAGCACTCTCCGGTGTGCACGGCGTCTTTCACATTTCCCAGCTGAGGAAGTGTTTTAAGCTATCAACTACCATTCAGCTGGGGGATATTTAAGAACTGAAACCGGATCTCACATATCAGGAGGAACCGGTTCAGATCATCGATGTAAAGGCCCAAACCACACGCAACCGTACGTTGTGGTTCTACAAAGTTCTATGGAGTAATCACTCTGTAGATGAAGCGACATGGGAGAGCGAAGGATTTCTTCGCGCTAACTAACCCAACTTTTTCACGTCGCACATACGGTAATTTTCCACCGTTATCTCTCTCATTTTCACCTTATAATCTCGGGACGAGATTCTTTTAAGGGGGCGAGGAATGTAAGGGCCTAAGTTTTTGTACACATCCAAAAGTGTTGATCACACCACACACACCTCATTTGAGGAAACTTTATGAACACCTTTGAAGAGCAAGAAAACACCATCAACATGGGCATTAGAGAATAAACTCACAAAATGCAAAAGTGGCATTTCCCACATGCATCTTATAGGGGTTGAGCATATGAAAAACTCATACACCTTGCTAGGAATGCTCATGCCAAATTTCACCCAAATCCAAAACCTTTTTAAGGTATTTTTTGGTATAACTAGAAAGAGGCTAGTTTGAAATCAAATTCAAATTCAAACTCCTTTGAGCCCATGAACTCAAAAGTGGGATCCATATTCACACTCAGCACATTTTTGTGAGCGCACACACCAATTTTGACTCCATTTGGAGTTGATCTTGACATGAGCTAATTTTAGCAAATTCAAACTCAATTTGAATTTCAAACTGCATATGTGCTGAAAATATATTCAAACACTCCACCATTTGAATTTTATCCAATTCAAATTGCCAGTTGGTAGATAATTCAAATGTCAAAGGGTATTTGGGTCTCTACTGTTTAGAGCAGTGCGAAAAATTGAATTTCAGAGATTAAAATGGGAGTGGGTCCCACATGTCAGCCTCACTAGCAAATTAAACCGACTGAAGACAGGGCACTCGGTTTCTCGGGCTTCATCCGAGCGCGTCACCGAACTGATCGCCGGGCCAGCTCCTGCTCGGTCTGAGCTGTGTCAACCGATGTCACCCCTCCCTCTTATCCCCGCAGCCTTGCTGGCCGGAGGCAGAACCGATCAGTTCGTTGCTCCATCGCGCATGAAATCGACCAGAGCCACCACAACTCCTCCGACCTTCGGCCACCCGCCAAGCTCGCGTGTGAGCCTCGGCTGAGCAGCAAAACGGCACCACAGGACTCTACACAACCCCCTCAAACCATCATCAAGTGAGCTCGTGCTCCCTACACCGAGAAACACTTGTTTCCGCGGCGGCCGATACAAAACCGAGAGGAGGTGCTCTTGTGGGCAGCCTCACCCCGGGCTTGTCACGGCCAAGCAAAGCTACTTCTGGACATGCAAGGACCTCCTACAGCTCACCTACGAAGCTTGATCTGACGGGTTGAGCATCGACGGCGAATTTTGCAGTTTGCTTCCAGCCGGTGCAAAGTCACCTTTGGGTAAGAAACTTTAAAATTCCCATTTGGTTTTCGTTTAGATTCCATGAAACTTCACACACAGGGACTAGACTCAGTGGCGCATGAGTTAGCTTCACAAAACCTAGCATGAAAACCCCTGTGCATGGCGTATTTCCAAGTTTTCCGACGGCGGCTTTATCGCGGAGCATCGGACGCACAGTGAGACCCACCTTGGAGCTATTCCCGGGCCTGTCCACCACCATGCCGAACTTCCTGAGCCACCACTGGTGTTGTAGAGCCACTCCACCAAGCTTTTGGCAGGCTAGCACGTCGGAGCGACATCGCCGAACTCTTCCCGAGCCGCCGCACCGTCGCGGGCTCGGTTAGAGCCAACGTCGAGATGGGGAAACCCTCCCAACGTGTTCAGCGCACAAAATTAGGGGCTGGCGGCGAGTCAGAGCATGGGAGCTGACCGGACGGTCGAGTTCGTTGGTGCTCCGGCGACCTCGACGGCGCTATCACGCGGGAGGCGCGAGGTAGAAGACGACCGTGGCCGGGCCCGCTGTCAGTGGGAGGAAACCGGGGGATTGGATCGTCTGTGGCCGTGGATCCGCTGTGGCAGTGCGGGAATTAAACCTGTAGCCCCGTGTGTCATCGGTTCAGCACACGACAAGTGTCCCTTGGACCCACAGGCAGATTGAAACATTTCCCCGATTTTCAGATTTAGTTCAAACTTCAAACCCACATAACTTTGGCTAGGAAACTCCAAATTTAGTGAACCAAATTTTTTTGGATTTAGCTCTCTGAGTACTTTCCAAGAAGTCAAGTTTCACTTTATGAAAATCCTTATTTCTCCAGAATTAATTCTTCAAATTTAAACTGTTTAGAATTTTAACTGGAGAACCCTTTGGAGGAAAATTTTGAAATTTTGCTGGGATGTTCACCAATATATCCCTGAGCTACCATAAAAATGTCAGATCCATTTGAGCTCATTTGATCCACCTAATGGTGGTATTAAGAAAACTGTTCCAGAGAAAATGGAAAATGTCCAGAAACATTTTCAGAATTTCTGAAATTGTTTAGCTCATATCTTTGATAGGAACCTTCAAATTAAGTGAAACCAACTCCATTAGAACCATCTGAAAATCTTGTTTTCATAAAGGCATGGCTTGCTTTATAAAAATCCCTAGAACACCCTAGGAGCTCCAATTAAGGCCAAGTACATAATTATTTGTGGAGAGCTCAAATTAGCTTTGCTGCAAATGATACTTGGCCAAGTCTCTGTTTAGGTTGTATCCAAACCACAGTAAAAATTTCAGAGTCATTGTGCCTGTCTAGTAATACTTATAGCTCTCAAAATTTTAACTTCGATTTAAAGGCATTTAAATTGACCAATATTTGTATTTATCACATGTAGTCGCTAAGGTTGAGGAGGAACCCGAAGTCTTATACTTCGTCACTCCAGAGGAACAGCTGGCCTATGACCAAGAGCAGCAAGGCAAGCTCACGGTTTGTATTAACCATTTTTACAAATTTTACTGTTTTGAGAACTTACTTTGAGCACCCACTTAATTTTTGCATTAGAGTCTTGTTTGAAAACCCAAATGCATAGCCAAGAAAACCATGGGTTGGGTTTAAGTTTGTAAACCTCGGTTAGCTACTGCAATGCTAAGATAGTGTAGGATTCGGTATAAGTCGAGTAGTTGGAACTACTCGCGAGAATAGGCTAGAGGCACATTACTCGGGTAAAGGTAGCAAATGAAACACATGGCAAGAAAAATGAGACCGAGCGGAGAGTAAGGGCAGCAGGACGTTGGGGCCTGGGTGCCATAGCTTCGCTTCACTACAGGAAAAACAATCATAGACGACGGCCAAATTTATTGACGACAGGGCCATCGTCTTTAATGTTATTGACGATGGCTAGATGAGAACCGTCGTCAATAAATTATTGATGACAGTGGCCGTCGTCTTTAACTAAATTCGGGCCCACCCGAGGAGTTATTGACGACGGTAACCTAGTACCATCGTCAACAAGTCCTTATTGACGACAGTTTCCTAGCACCGTCGTCAATAACGGGGTATATAACCCGTGCGCGAGCCGGGAGGCGGCCAGTGTCGCCTCCCGACTCGCACCAGTCACCGCCGCCGTCCCGGTCGCCGCCGCCCGTCCCCGCCACCGCCGCTGCCCGTCGCCGCCGTCCCGATCGCCGCCGCCCGTCTCCGGCCGAGGTAAGTCCCCTCCCCGGCTTTTGTCGGGGCAGCGCCGCCGGCCACCGGCCGGCCCGGCCCCGATACCTCCCCCTCCGGCCGCCATCGCCTGGCCAAAAGGAGGAACGGCAAAGGAAAATACTTTAGCTGTAAATTCTTTCTTTTTTCCTGTGTTGTGGTGATAGTTGCATTCTTTTTTCCTGTGGAGGTGTATGAAATCAAACCTTTTATACAAATCATGCGGTATATATGGGAACAGGTTTGATACAACTCAAGCAATTGTTGAAAAGAAGTTATACTTTGTTGGGCTCCCATCAATGAGCTTGTCTGTATTTCTGCATTTGCTTTATAAGATATGACTTTTTTTATATATCTTCACTGTGAAGTATACAATCTTCAATATGTTCATCCACTCATACGGAATTTAAAAAGTATATAAGGTTTTGTGGTCCTCCAGGAAAAGAGTAACTTGGATGAGACTGGAAAATTGATGGTATTCCCCCCAAGTTACTAAATTGGAAAAATGAAATTTTAACATGACAGTTCTTTTGAGGATGAGATTAAGAAGGTAATTTTCTAAATGGACGGGAGAGAAATGTTGCTCACCATTCTCTCACTTCAATTGGTGGAGGTTCTTGAGGTGAAACTCCCCCAACATATTTAGACTTTGATGGGTCACTGGCCTCCGAGAATGATGAGCCACTGTTGTACAACTCCACCACCTCACCAAAACTTCACATCTCCTTTTTTTTTCAAGAGATGCCCTAAGCTTCACAACATCATAAGGTAGGTAGTCTTCCATCCGCATCATGGAGCAACACGGGATAGGACATTAAATTTCTGAATGACCTATCAAACCACACGGGAAACAGTAGATAGGAAGCTTCTCATACTGTAACTCGTACCATGCATTAGTTTTTCGTGCTTCATCCCTCATAAACAATCCCCTCCTCCTTAATGGCTTGTGCTCTTATTAGGAAGGAACCACTGGCTTTACCTTTTTCATCCACGTCGACCTTCTCCACTGTAGTAATAGATCAGGCCACATATTTTCTCTCCTTTTCTTGATGTTCATCCAACCTTCGGTTGAGATCATCAGCAGGAAACTTCATCGACACAAGATCGATCGAACTCAGAACAGATCCAAACCCCACAGAGCGAGAGAGGGAGGGAGTCAACTCTGGGCGGAAAATAATTGGATCGTAGACAAGATGGAACTTGCCGCCTCTGTCTGGCCGCCATCGCCTGGCCGAGCGTCGCCGATGCCGGCGCCGCCATTGCTGCAAGGCGCTGCTGGCCCCTCGCGCTACCACCGTCGATGCCTCACGCTGGCGATTCCTCGCGCCGCCACACCCCGCCCTGCCGCCGCGCACCACCATCCCGTGCCCCGCCCCACTGCGCACCGCCGTCCCGCGCCCCGCCCTGCCCCGCCGTCGCCGCTGCCGTCCCGCCCCAAGCCCCGCCCGGCCGCCCCTGCTCGCGCCGAGCCCCGGCCGCGCCTCGGCCGCCCCGAGCCCCAACCTTAGTTGGTTAATTGTTTAATTAGTATTGTTATTGATTATTGTTTAAATAATACTTTGATTGATTGTGTGATTAGTTACTATATGTAAATAAATGGGTTTCGGCCCGGTCCGGCCTGACACGACCCATTTAGGGTCTGTCACGGCCCATTTATTGGTAATGTATTAGTCAAGACAGGCACCGAGGACGGCAAGCTCCCGCGCGTGGACGGCGGGCCCCGACGGTGCGGTTTCATCTTTAACCCACTTACGACGGGGCATAACGTACGACGGCTAACCCTAAAGGTGTCGTAAGATAATGGCAGGCCCCAACGGGGCATAACTTAGGACGGTTAATCCACTTCTTTGTCTCTCGTTCTTTCCTCTCTCTCTTTTAAATGACTCAAAAACGAAAGATTGACGTAAACCTATACAACATGCGTCACCCGTTTCGAACGGGCCCGTCTCACATGTGTTACACATGTGAGGCGTGTACGTTCAGAATTGTACCTTTTTGGACAGCCTGGGAGTGACCGAGGGGGCGTGGCATGTGATGAAACGCGGGTTTAGATCTAGACAAGATTTCGACGGCATAACCCTGTTGTTCTCTGCTGCACCATTTTCGGGCGTGCAGTGGAGAACAGCGGGGTTATGCTGCCGAAATTTCGTTCGGATCCATACCACGCGTCTCGTCATGAGCACGCTCCGCTCGATCACTCTTGGGTGGGTTTAGGACCTATCCTTTCCAATAGATGTAGGGCTGTGACATAAATAAATTATAAAGTAACTATAATTTCCTTGACATTAAACTGCAGATTCAAACATGGGTGAGGATCGTAGATGGATGTATACCGGTTGGAAGAACAGTTCTGGTGGTCACTCGGATGAGTGGTTCGCAAAGACAGATGCTTTTGTAGATCGAGCTTTTTCATTGTCAAAGATCGATAAGGTGCGGTGCCCATGTACGAAATGTCAAGGTGCAAAGTGTTGGGACAAAGTGAATTTGGCGTTTCACTTATGTCGATACGGTTTCATGCAAGATTATGTGGTGTGGACCTTTCACGGTGAGACATCTTCTCAACCCTTACAAGTTTCAGATGAGGATGACAACACAGGGGTCGATAGGATGGATGAGATGCTTGATGCCATAAATCCTGAATTGATGGAGGATCCTCCTCCAACGGAGGTTGAAGCGTTTTTCACGCTTCTCAAAGCTTCAGAAGAGCCGTTGCATGAACACACCGAAGTGACGCTCCTTACTTTCATGACTAGATGTATGGCCATTAAGTCTAAGTATTTCTTCTCCAATAACTGCTACAACGATCTTATCAAATTGATCAGCGATATCCTTCCACAACCACATAAAGTGCCTAAAGATATGTATCAGTCTAAGAAGTTGATTTCTGGTCTAGGTATGAAATATGAGAAGATTGATATGTGTCTAGACAATTGCATGATTTTTTGGAGAGAGCATGCCAACGAGAACAAGTGCTTAAAATGTGGTAAAGCGAGATTTGTCGAAGTTGTTAATGACGACGGTTCAAAAGTAATGACTCAAGTCGCACAGAAGCAGCTTCGCTACTTGCCTGTCACACCTAGGTTCAAGCGTTTGTTTCTATCTAAAAAAACAGCTAGACACATGAGGTGGCATAAAGAAGGTGTACGTGAGAACAACAACATGATGGTGCACCCGTCGGACGGTGAGGCATGGAAGGCGCTTGACCACTTCGATCTAAATTTCGCCAATGACGCGAGAAATATTCACTTTGGGTTGGCGACAGATGGCTTCTCACCGTTTAGTACAAACGCCACACCATACTCTTGTTGGCCCGTGTTCGCTATTCTGTACAACTTACCACCATCGCTTTGTATGAAGTATGAGTTCATGTTCGAATGCCTTATTGTACCTGGACCGGATCATCCTGGTTCACGACTGAACGTGATGATGCAGCCATTGATTGAAGAGTTCAAAATGTTATGGACAGGAGTCGAAGGGTACGACTGTTATATAAAACAGAAATTTAACCTTTGAGCTGCGTACTTGTGGTCTGTTCATGATTTTCCAGCTTACGGCATGTTTTCTGGCTGGAGCACTCGTGGTCGATTGACATGTCCAATATGTGCTTCGGACACGGATTGTTTTCGTCTAAGTCATGGTGGCAAGATATGCTACTTTGATTGTCATAGACGTTGGTTACCGCCAAATCACGTGTTTAGGCAACAGAGAAATGCCTTCAGGAAGGGTACCATTGTAAAAAAGGGACCACCACAACGTCTGAATGGGTCGGAAATTGTTAAACAGCTCAACAATCTAGTGCCAGATGAAGGTCGTCCTAGATATTTTGTTGGTTACGGAGAGGATCACAATTGGACTCATATATGTGCACTATGGGAGTTACCGTATATGAAGTCTTTAATTCTAATGCATAACATTGATGTCATGCACCAGGAACGTAACATGGGCGAATGCATCATAAGCACGTGCTTGGATATGACGGGGAAAACAAAAGACAATATAAAAGCTCAGAAGGATTTGGCAGAGGTTTGTAACCGACCAAGTCTTGAGCTCTCCGAAGCTGGTGGCAAACCACGAGCTTCTTTCTGCCTTCGACCAAAAGAAAAGAAAGAAGTCTTCAAGTGGTTGAAACAGTTGAAGTTCCCAGACGGTTATGCTGCTAGCCTGAGAAGAGCCGTTAATGTTTAGACTGGAAATCTTACTGGTTTGAAGAGCCATGATTATCACATAATCATGGAAAGACTTCTGCCGGTTATGTTTCGAGGCTATCTTGATGATGAGGTATGGAAGGTGTTAGCCGAGCTTAGCTATTTTTATAGACAGCTTTGTGCTAAATAAATCAAAAGGGAGATGATGGAGAAGTTGGAAAAAGAGATACCCGTGCTTTTATGTAAGATGGAAAAAGTATTTCCTCCAGGGTTCTTCAATCCAATGCAACACCTTCTAATCCATCTTCCATATGAAGCTAAAGTAGGTGGCCCTGTTCAATATAGGTGGATGTACCACATTGAAAGAGCACTCAGATGTCTAAAACTGATGGTTCGTAATAGGGCAAGGGTTGAAGGATGCATCGCCGAAGCATTTACAATTCAGGAGATAGGATACTTTTCAAGTGTCTACTTTGCAGAAGAACACAATGTTAATGCATCAGTGTTACGGTACAATATGGCTGAAGCAACCTCTTGTAGCGAACTCTCACTTTTTCAAACGAGAGGCACCACTGTTGGTAGTGGCACGAGCTATGATGCTTCAGCAGATGAAAAGACAACTGCTTTGTTATACATGTACGCTAACATAGATGGGATGGACAATTTTTTCAGTAAGTGGTTGTTCAACATCTATACTAATTTGCATGGTGTGTTATACATCTACACCAATAATTATGTTCTGTCCTGATTTAGTGAGTTCGATCGACAAATTGGAAGTCTAAGCAGCAACCTACTAGCAAGCAAATACAAACAATGCGACACTATGGAGTAAATGGAGGACCTAACTTCCAAACGTGGTTTCGAAATCATGTAACGTTTTCCTTGTCTTGTTCCTCTTAGTAATTATGTTCATAGCATAAAATAGTCTTCTTACTTCATATGTTGGACAGTGCAAGACACAAGCCGGTGTTCATGAAGATTTGCGACAACTGTCCAACGGATCCATTAAAGTTAAACTCTTTGGTCGATATGATGTCAATGGGTTCCGATTCCGTTCAACTCAATTTGAAGCTCAACGTCCTCTAAGGGCAACATCAAACACCGGAGTTGTGACGAGGGCCGCCGTTGCCGAAGGACATGAAACTAATTTCTATGGGATCATAAACAAAATCCTAGAATTTAGTTTTGCCGGGAGTAAAGACCTTAAAGTAGTCTTCTTTGACTATGATTGGTTTGATAATAACAATGGAACTCGACAAAACCAATTTGGCATGGTAGAAGTCAAACACAAGGACCGACTACGAGGCTACGACACCTTTGTCCTTGCACACCAAGTCGAACAAGTGTACTATCTACAATATCCATGTGAAAAACTTAGTGCATGGTGGGTTGTACAAAAGGTGAATCCTCGTGAGCGGTTATATACACCGGACAATACTGGTTACATTGATGAGGCAGATGTTGTTTACCAAGAAGAAGAGTTGCCGGATTCTTTTGTCGTTGAGCCTGGTCTACGACTCGATGAATTAGTTGGAGATGCACAAGATGTACAGACTCATAATGTGAAAAAATGAAAACGGCGAACAACCATGACAAAAGATCGATGGTCCGGTTTACGAAGTAGAGTACATGATCGTGATACTGATGAATTTTGAAATTGAGTACAAGTATCGTTTCTTTCATCTCTTCTTTCGTCTTCTATATTTTCCTTTAAATTCATTATCAAATTTCCTTTCATCAGGATGTCATCGAGCAGTAGACGACGGGGGACGCGGGGCTTTCTGCCCCCGAGAGCAGACTCCGTTTTCCAGGGCTGTCAGTCTAGCAATGGTAGACTGTCTCAGCTGTTGGGCCTCGACAGAGGCTAGGGGTCACGAGAGCGGTCACGACAGGTAAAGAATATTAAATTACATAAATTATATAAATAACTTTCTTAAATCTATATTACCAATCTTCAAATTTTTAGGACGACTCTACGTCTGAGAAGAAAGAGGCCAGGGGTCCTCTTCAGACACCACAGGTTTCGGAGCCTGTTACAGATCCTGCTTCGGATCCTCTTCAGGTTCCGGCACCGCAGGATTCAGACCCTGCTTCAGAGCCTTCCACAGAGAATGATGTGGAGCCGGCTTCACAGCGACGTTACAGGAGGAGCCACTACGTAGCTCCTCCTCCGGTTCCTGCACGGCCAGGAGATCGGGTCGTTATTCGTCCGGTTGGCGATAGGTAAGTAAATCTATAACAAATCAATTTAGATATTTTAACACTTATATATGTACTAATTGAGAATCGTGTATTAGGTCTTGGGCCGATGACTCGTTCACGGGTCAAGGACGCCACCGCTAGGTCAACGCTGTCCTGGGCCAGCTCATCCGTTGTCACTACCCCGGTCTAGTGAACGGACGGGCTGCTACGTCTTGGGACGATTACGCTACGGCCCAGGACATTACCTACGGCAACCACCAGGAGCATGTGTGGCATGAATTCATGGTAAGTAAATCGTCTATTCGTTAAATGCGAACCTATTATATGTTAAATATATTAACTTGTATATTTCTACTTGTAGAAATATTACCGTTTGGAGGACGAGGCCCAGCTGGATCACGCTCGCCTGGTCTTCAACAACAACGCTAGGAAGCTCCTGACGCAGTCGATTTCAACGGCTTGCATTCAGGCTACGAAGGTGTACTATAAGTTGCATCCGGACGAGGGTGAGTCGGGGCAGTTTAGGGATGTGGCGGACAAGTACTTGACGGAGGCACAGTACGCAGAGGTAAATTTTTTATTTTACTTTGCTTCATTATCCAATTTTCATCAATGTTTTCATCCAACAACAAATGTGTGCAGGTCAGCGTACCGTGGCTTGAGTCCTGTCCGGACGCCTACAGTTCCCTGTGTGCTCGTTGGGCGAGCCAGGGCTTCCAAGGCGTGTCGATGACCCGCCGACAGAGTCGAGGGACGGACGGGAAACACCGTCTTGGCGGGGACGGCTACGTACGCCTTGCTAAACGGATGGTAAGTGATACTCGAATTATATTCTAGTTAATTTCTATCGCTATCATTGTTCTAACACGTATCGATAGGAGCGCGAGATCGGTCAGGAGCCGACCGCTATCCAGGTGTGGAGGAGGGGTCACATGGGAAGTGACCCCTCGCAGCCTGATCAGCTGTCTTCTCAGACAGCGACAGAGACGTTGGTGAGTTCTTTAGTTGACTTAATTGTATTATCTTTAAAACTTCTGATGACTTTAATTTTCTGTATTTTCAGGAAAAGTATGGGGAGGAGGTGCGGAGGCTTTGAGGCGACGATTACGATTGGCAGAACTCGCCGATCGTACCTGAAGCCGCCTATGCAAGCAGTGGCGGTAAACCTCACGGCCGGTGAGTTCTGTTGTTTTTCATTTACTTTCATTAACTTCGAGACACAAAACTTTAATACTCTTACTTCATTGTGTAGGTTGGCCATCTTCGATGGAGTAGTAGACTCGAGGGAGGCGCGGTCTTACTCAAGGGCCTCTTCATCGCAGGGTGGATCCAGCAGGCGTGGAAGCCGTGATCTGGAGCTCCAGAGTGTCCAAGAGGAGCTCCAGAGGACGCAAGAAGCGCTGAGGCTCGCGAACGAGAGGCAGGCAGCCTAGCTCCGGGCTACGGACGAGTATCAACACTCGTACATGCTACAGCTGCAAGCTGCCATGCAGGTAAGTTCAGATCATTGTACTCAACGTTTCTAATATATAAATGACATGTATAATAATTTACTTCATATTTGCAGGCTATGGCCACAGGACAGCCCGTTGTCTTTCCTCAGTGGGCGCCGCCACCGATACAGCTACCACAGGGGCCGACGTCAGGAGCACAGGTACAAAATTTCTCATAATAGCTGCAACTAGTTAAATTTGCTCAAATTTAGTTGAATTTGATCAAACTTACTTAAACTTAGAGAAAACTAGTTAAACATCCTCAAACTGAGTAAAATATGGTACAACTTACTCAACTATAGTCAAATATGACCAAACTTACTCAAACATAGCCAAAACTATTTGAACTAGCTCAAACACAAACACTACTAGTCCATACTTCTCAAACTTAGTAAAATATGAGCAAACTTACTCAAACATAGCCAAATCTAGCTAACTTGCTCAATTTTAACTTGTAATGAGTTTATTTAATCATATACACATTTGTGAACTTCTAATTTGTCTAACTATACATGTACATCATAGGGATCGGCGACGCGGGCTCAGGAAACTCCATCCCCTCAGCAACCAGCGTTTGGACGAGCGCACGACGACTTCCTGGACTCCGGTGGCAGCGGTCGGGGTAGCGTAGGGTAGTGTGGCGTGCGCATAGTGTTTTTATGCAATCCTGTGATGTATATTTTGATTGCCTGTGATCTGGCCATCGAGCCAGGGCGGGATTTTCTATTTTTTTAAAAAAATTGGAAAGCTTATTGACGACGGTTTCTGGTACTTGGCCGTCATCAATAAGCCATTAGTATTGACGACGGCCAGGTACCAGAAAACCGTCGTCAATAAGCAATTGTTATTGACGACGGCCTAGTGTAAACCATCGTCAATAAGCCACGGTTACTGACGACGGTTGAAATCCTGGCCGTCGTCAATAAGCTTATTGACGACAGCCTGATTTAGCTGTCGTCAATAAGCCATTGTTATTGACGACGGCCAGGTACCAGAAACCGTCTTCAATAAACCATCGTAACTGACAATGGTTCCTATCATAGCTGTCGTCAATAAGTTTATTGACGACAGCTAGATTTAGCTGTTGTCAATAAGATTATTGACGACGGTTACCGTCATCAATAAATTTATTGACGACTAATAATTGACGACAGCCAAAAACCGTCATCTATAAAGTTTTACCGTCGTCAATAACTTATTGACGACGGTAGTGTCCTTATTGACGACGGTTTCCGGCCGTCGTCTATTGTCCGGATTCCTGTAGTGCTTGTGTCGATTGAGGACCGAGCCGTGTGCGGGCCTGTTGAACAAGCTAGAACAGTACCGAAGACCTACCGGATATATGGGAACCGGGAAACCGATGTAACTCGGGTAGCTGGGTGTTGAGGCATAGCTGGTCGTTCAGAGGGTAGGTTGAGAGCTCGAGGTGTAAATCGGCTGGCAGCACTGTAGATGCGCGCGCAAAGACCTCTTGCTCAGGACGATTGGATCAGTTCAACAATTGGCTGACGGGTGAAAGGTGGTTGCGTACGACGTCTGTGATGGTTCCTGTAGGCAACATCGAGTACGGGCGTACGTGACGGGTTATTCGGGTAACGCTGCAGGTGTAAATCGATTATAATCACCATCCCTCGCGGTCAGTGAGTACCACTTGTTGACTGTACCATGACATAGAAAGAACAGGCTAGATACATGTTAAAAGTTGCTGATTTGAAAGCTATACATTGATTGTTAATGACTTGTTGTAGTTTAGAGCTAATTAAAGTTCTTTTCAACTTTGGGCAAAGTACATGAGAGAAATGTTTTTCTTGTTTGATTGCGGCTCTCTCATGTGCCTTAGCGTGAGGTTCTCCACAACCTGCTGCTAAAACTTGAAAGTAAAGTTCAAACAATTAGGCGAGTCCTTTACAACTTATTTACCTCATGTACCCTAAAACTCTTCATGTAGAAGTTTCATGTATAGGAGAGACGGGTCAGACTTGCTGAGCCATCGTGCTCATTGCTTGTGTTTGAAGGTTTTGCAGAGGGTTTATGAGGAAGGGACTCCCGAGGAGGAGATGGAACCCCAAGAGGGAAACCCCATCGAGTGGGAGTCGTGCACGCCGCCGTGTTAGTGTGTGTGCATGCCAGCGGGGACACGTTCACGGGCTGAACGTGAACTCGATGCGTAGTCTATGCCCATGAGTGTAGACCGAACTATTTTGTTGTAAAAATGTCCA
Source organism: Neostapfia colusana (assembly GCA_030760725.1). Classification (NCBI taxonomy): domain Eukaryota; kingdom Viridiplantae; phylum Streptophyta; class Magnoliopsida; order Poales; family Poaceae; genus Neostapfia; species Neostapfia colusana. Next base: position 90,505,908 of record JASWHV010000007.1, on the reverse strand, counting down.
TAAACTGGTTTATGTAATAATTTGCTTCCGCTTTGTATCTTTGATGTGTGTTATTCAGTGTTGTGCAACGCAGCACCCCTCAGTGTGATCCTGGCTCGACGAGGCCGTGGGGCCACGTCACTACGTCACGACACAGTGAACAAGCGGTACTCATTACCGCGAGGGATGGTGAATCGACTCGATATACACCTGCAGGGATACCCGAATAGCACGTCACGTACACCCATTCTTGGAGCTGCAAGGCACGCTCCACTGATGTCGTACGGGACAACCTTTCACCAAACATCCCAAAGGTTGAACCGGTTGCACCGAAACTAGCAGGAGGTTCCCTACACGGAGAATCTCTCTATTCCCATTAGCGGACTTCCACCTTGCTGCCCTCAGCCAACACCTCTAAATCAGTGCCTTATGCCTCGACGCCCGGAGGTATAGGTTACATCAGTTTATCGTAACCCATATATCCGATATGCCTTTGGTACATTCCAACTTGTTCAGCAAGACCACACACGGATCGGTCCTCAATCAACATGGGCAGGGATACGTGCACAAGACTTCCTATTTCTGTGTCCTACGCCCCTGCCTAGTCTCATTTTTCTTACTAAAGTTATCTCCCATCTCGAACCAATCCCGTATGTGGCAAATTCTATACTCGCGAGTAAATTACAACTACTCGACTTGTACCGAAGTCTATAAACATTAAGCAAAGCATGTTCTACTAGAGGACATAGACACTACCCTTACTCTCTTTCAGGATCATCTGGTTATGCAATTAGAGTTTCAATCATCCTACACCTAATGCACATATGAACCTCAAGCTAACTGAATATAAATCAAAAACTCGATAAAATTTGTTAAATACAAACCGGGGCTTGCCTTGTTACTGCTGGTCAGTGGTTAGAGTCTCCTCCGGAGATATGAAGTCAAAGATCTCTGGGGCTTCCTCGCCTTCAGTGACTACACGTAATTAAATTAATGATATGTGTCACAGTTAATGCAAATTTGTTGAATTGCCAAATATTAAAACCCTAACTCTAGCTAGACATCCCTTTTGGATCTGAAATTTTTACTGTGGCTTGGTGAGAACCTAACCAGAAACTTGGCTAAATTTCATTTGAAACAAAGCTCGTCTGAACCCTGCACAAATAAATGTCTAATTGTCCATTACTAGATATTCTAAGGATTTCTAGGGATTTTCATGGATCAAACATTTACTTTATGGAAACTAGAGGTCATGGTGGTTCTAATGGAGTTGGTTTGATGTAATTTGGAGAACCCTAGAAAAAATTATGGGCTAATCAAAATTGAGATAATTGCTGAAAAATTTTCAGACCATTTTCCATTTTCTCTGGTTCAGTTTACTTAATCACACCGTTAGGTGGACTTAATGAATTCAGATGGATCTAAATTTTTTCATATGACTAAAGTATATTGATCTGAATTTGCTTCCGCTTTGTATCTTTGATGTGTGTTATTCGGTGTTGTGCAACGCAGCACTCCTCAGTGTGATCCTGGCTCGACGAGGCCGTGGGGCCACGTCACTATGTCACGACACAGTGAACAAGCGGTACTCATTACCGCGAGGGATGGTGAATCGACTCGATATACACCTGCAGGGATACCCGAATAGCACGTCACGTACACCCATTCTTGGAGCTGCATGGCACGCTCCACTGATGTCGTACGGGACAACCTTTCACCAAACATCCCAAAGGTTGAACCGGTTGCACCGAAACTAGCAGGAGGTTCCATACACGGAGAATCTCTCTATTCCCATTAGTGGACTTCCACCTTGCTGCCCTCAGCCAACACCTATAAATCAGTGCCTTATGCCTCGACGCCCGGAGGTATAGGCTACATCAGTTTATCGTAACCCATATATCCGATATGCCTTCGGTACATTCCAACTTGTTCAGCAAGACCACACACGGATCGGTCCTCAATCAACATGGGTAGGGATACGTGCACAAGACTTCCTATTTCTGTGTCCTACGCCCCTGCCTAGTCTCATTTTTCTTACTAAAGTTATCTCCCTTCTCGAACCAATCCCGTATGTGGCAAATTCTATATTCGCGAGTAAATTACAACTACTCGACTTGTACCGAAGTCTATAAACATTAAGCAAAGCATGTTCTAGTAGAGGACATAGACACTACCCTTACTCTCTTTTAGGATCATCTGGTTATGCAATTAGAATTTCAATCATCCTACACCTAATGCACATATGAACCTCAAGCTAACTGAATATAAATCAAAAACTCGATAAAATTTGTTAAATACAAACCGGGGCTTGCCTTGTTTCTGCTGGTCAGTGGTTAGAGGCTCCTCCGGAGATATGAAGTCAAAGATCTCTGGGGCTTCCTCGCCTTCAGTGACTACACGTAATTAAATTAACGATATGTGTCAAAGTTAATGCAAATTTGTTGAATTGACAAATATTAAAACCCTAACTCTAGCTAGACATCCCTTTTGGATCTGAAATTTTTTACTGTGGCTTGGTGAGAACCTAACCAGAAACTTGGCTAAATTTCATTTGAAACAAAGCTCATCTGAACCCTGCACAAATAAATGTCTAATTGGCCATTACTAGATATTCTAAGGATTTCTAGGGATTTTCATGGATCAAACCATTACTTTATGGAAACTAGAGGTCATGGTGGTTCTAATGGAGTTGGTTTGATGTAATTTGGAGAACCCTAGAGAAAATTATGGGCTAATCAAAATTGAGATAATTGCTGAAAAATTTTCAGACCATTTTCCATTTTCTCTGGTTCAGTTCACTTAATCACACCGTTAGGTGGACTTAATGAATTCAGATGGATCTGAATTTTTTCATGTGACTAAAGTATATTGAACTGAACATACTAGACAAATTTCAGAATTTTCCATAAAGGAAACCTCCATAAAAAATTCCCAACAGTTTAAAATTTGGGGAATTGGTTCTTGAAAAATAATGGGTTTCATGGACTGAAACTTATTTTGCTGGAAAGTACTCGATGAGCTGAATCCAATAAAATTTGGTTTACTAAATTCTATAAAAAGTTATGGGCTTCTAAAGTTTGTGGAAATTCTGGAAAAAGAAAAACCCGTGAAAAGTTCAAAACCCTGTCAGCAGGCCCTCTAGCTGACGTGGCCGCTCCTCCTCGCAGCAACACAGCGGTCCACACGCATTTCGTCCATAGCCACAGAAAATCCAGTAGCCACAGAGGATCCTGGGGACCAAACTTCTGTCCCTGATGACTGGGCCCCGCTCTTCGTCTTCTTCCAGCCGGCGCTCGGTCGCCGGAGAGCGGCGGCGCCCTCGCTGGAGTAGGGTCTCCGGGCATTAGAGAACTCGGGATTGGCCGCCTAAGTGTTTTTAAGATCACTGAACTCATTGGAAGGATCGGTTTGGCCGGTAGACAGCCAGAAACTGCCGGGCAGCGAGCGGCGGCTCCAAGAAGCCTTCGGCATCGTCGGCCACCCCTTCCCCGACCCCAAAACGCTCGGGTTTTGGGCTCTACAGCACAAGGGGATCATGAACAAGGTCGACATGGATGCCTCAAGGCGCCCGAAGGCCGCTAACCAGCTTGTCACCGTGCGCCCGAAGTGATTTGCACGGCGGCTAGGAAGAACTCGTCGTATAGAGGCTAGGGTTGACAAATTTGAGGCTTGTTTGATTGAAGGAGACCGTGGGAGTCTAAAGAACGTGAGACTAGACCAGAATTGGGAGCCACTACGTATTGAAGAAGAATTTTGAAGTTTGGCGCCGTCGGTCCGAAGAACCCGCCGGAGAGAAAACTCAAATTTCGGCTGATTCATCCCATGACTATGAGGGGCCATCCGGCACCCGTGTCACCAGGCCGTGCCTCTCGCCAGGAAATCACATTGGGTGGTGCCGTGCGATGCGGCACCCAACAGCACACATAATAAAGCATCATATTACATAAAACGAGCGGAAGCTTACAAAGTGTTAATTGTACAAAATACTTCTCAAATTAATCTACAGCGGAAGACTAATGCAACTCACGTCTCATATCTATGCTAAGCAACAGAGAAGACGTCCAGCCCGCGGACCCTTCTCACTAGCATCACAATGACAATAGCGGCGGCAGGGGTTTCCATGAGTTTACCGCTCGGAGAGTTCCGAATCTCATCGGACAATCGTACTCAGCAGCTTAGTGTTATTACCTGCAAAACAACTCATATAGTATCCGTGAGCATAACGCTCAGCAAGACATAACCGTCGGCCCTAATCATGAAACTCTACATGATGGTAAAAACATAACATAGGATAGTACATTGCATATGAACTCGCCTAAAAATGGATCCTTACTTTCAGGTGTTATTAGCAACAAATTAAGCATAATCTTGGGCACCTCACATCGGGAGTCCACAATCAAACAAGAAACGCTTTCTCCCGATGTAACTTGCTCATGGTGGAAATAAATCGAATTTGCACTAACCTATTCACAAGATATAACATTACATTACTAGTATCAACTTCAAACCAATGGTGATTAATCCTTATCTCAGTGCAAGTTACCTCTACATCACGACTCAATGAACAAGCGATACTCATAACCACGAGGGACGGCGAAACAACTAGTTATACACCTGCAGGGGTACCCGAATAGCACGTCACGTACGCCCATACTCAGAGCTGCACACAGCACGCTCCACTGATGTAGTACAGGACAACCTTTCACCCAACAGCCCAAATGTCGAACCGGACACACCGAAACGGATAGGAGGTTCCCTACACGGAGCATCTCTCTATGCCCGTTAGCAGATTTCCACCTTGCTACCCTCAACCTACACCTATAAATCGGTGTGCTATGTATTGACACCTAGAGGTTTAGGTTACATCGGTTTATCGGGGCCCATATATCCGATATGCCTTCTGTACGTTCAAAACTTGTTCAGCAGGGCCGCACACGTAGCGGTCCTCAATCGATACGGACAGGTCTAAGCACCCAGGCCCCCATGTCCTGTTTCCCCTACAGCCTGCCCGGTCTCATTTCAACTTACTAACAACTTTTTGAACCAATCCTCTGGTGCTCCCAATTTCCAATACTTGCGTGTAGCGTCCAACCACTCGACTTCTACTGAGTCCTACTTAAGCATGGCAGTTTCTACACGGTGGAAGGACGTCTACCCAAATACTCCATAGGTTTTGTGGTTATGCAAGAGTAGTACTAGACTTAATGCACAATTCATCCTAATCAACGTATTGTATACAAAGTAAAACTTAGTGGCAGTTATATGCAAACCGGGGCTTGCCTGTTTTGCAGGGTCTAATATTATATCATTCAATTAGAGTCTTGTCTCCCTTGAGGCTTGATCAACTGATCCACTTCAATGGAATCACTCCATCGAACTTCTCCATCGATTGCCTCCATCGTAAGTCCTATTAATATTGCACATGTTCTTATAATGCAATTTAAAGAAGTATAGACTCGACTCGTTAACAACAGGGAACTGTGTGGGAGTACTAAGAATGAAGTTCTTGTCCCTGTTGTGCGGAGGAATTAGAGGAAAAACCACCTGTCCATAAGGATTTCCATTAACATGTTCTATGCTTCCTAATGGACATGTGACATGAGTTGAAATGGGTTGAAAAGAACCAAAGGTCCTGATCTCCAATGACTTCGAAATTTTTACATGAAGTCCTACACTACACAAAGACTTAGTTTGCCAAATTGTAACTAATGTGGGTGGAAATTGTGTCTCCCATAATTCCCACCGTAGTTCTCTATGTGTTGCTCACATACATGAGCATGGAGAACAAGAACAGGAAGATCTAAAGCTCAATTTGAGCTGAAACTTTACATGTGAGTTCCTAGTCACATGAAAGTACTTTGTTACAAAATTCAGACTTTTTACTTGAGTTGTTCTTCCAGAATAATTCTAGAAGCAGTTATGCTACAAGGAATTAATTCTGGAGTAAGGTGCATTTTCATGTCCAATCAAATGAACTGCCCTTTCAAGTATGGCTAATAGAGCATGTCTGAATTTTCCTATGATTTTTTAAGCTAAGGATTTTCCAGAACTGATTTACAAAGGAAAACTATTTTCTGGAAAAGTTTCTGGACAATATTGAGCACAGCAGATTGTACTCTGGAAATTCCTACTCAAATCAAATCCAAATGAGCTGAAGATTTTCTGAAAGTTCAATAATATACTAAAGAATATTCTGGCAAAATTTGAGGATTGTTGAATGAACCAAACTCCCTCAATAATTCTTTTGTAGAAAACCTCCAAAGAATTTTCCAGAATTAAATATTGACTTTCATACAAATTGGGGTTCATATTTGGATAGATCTTTGCAAAATGAATGCAACCCAATTTGAATCACCCAATTTGGAGTTTCCTACATAAATTTATGAATTTCCTAAGTTGGAGCTAAAACTGGAATTGTTTTGCTATTGAAAAAGAACTTGGGCCCACGTTTTAAATCTCAGCCAATGAAATCCGAGAACACACGGGCTACAGGGTTACCCCGCGCGCAGCCACACATGATCCCGGGCCACATCCGATCCGGGTATAAAATTCACTCACTGACCGGTGGGCCAGCCCAACCCTTCTTCTTCCTCTGACCTTTTCTTCCCGCTCGCGCGCTCTCCTCGCCGGACCGAGGCGGCGCCTCGCCGGCCGCGCGTTCCCAGCCGTCTCCCGGCCGGAGACTCGTCACCTGTTAGTTTGGGAGGTTGGGAAACTCGTTGGCGGGGTCGGCGTGGGCGCTGGACAACCGGAAACGTGCCGGCGATGTGCGGCGGCATTCGGTGAAGCTCGGCGCCATCGCCCGGTGCTCCTAGCTCGCCAAAAGCTTAGGTTATTGGCTCTAGAACATCCTTGGATGCTAGGGAAGCTCGGCAAGGATGCAAACACACCCGGAATTGGAGGATACCCTGCTTTCCCCGTGCGCCCGAATGGTGTTGCGACGTCCGAGCTCGGGAACGCATGAAATAGCTCACTCACGGTCGATTTCTAGCTAAGGTTTTGAAGGGAACTTGACCGCTAGCCAGTCTAGTGCATGTGTGCATGATTTGGTGGCCTAAAAACAAGAATTGCGATCGAATTTGGAGGAATTCTCAACCTGGGTTACTTTGCATGCGCCAAGAGTAAATCGCCAAATTCTCGCTCGGGAGATCATGACTTGAGTTGAGGTTTGGTGAGGAGTAGCAGGGAGCTCCGACACTCCTCTGGGTGTCCTATCTCGGGCATGAAAACCCCTCGGTTGCGCTGTCCACGGGAGTCCATTCGGGGTTAGCTCTCGGGTCACCGCACGCACACTCCGTTCGTGGTCGGGACAGCCGGCAACCTCTCGGGTTTGTGCTGAAGAGGTAAAAGGGAGAAGCCCTGGTGCCGTTTTTCCGCTTGGAAAGCTCTGTGGGCACGAGTTTGGGGCGGCTCCCAGTCAATGGCCCGAGGCGGCAGATACGCCTCTGTTCTTTGGCCGTGCGAGGAGAACTGGCTATGGTGTCTCTGTCTCGTGAGCAAACGGATCACCTCGTTTGCAGATGGTGCACGAGCTGGTCGCCAGCACGTCACAGCAGCAGGAGGTGGCCTCGGGGTTGCATGGGGTGGCGCCCGTAGAGAAGTCACGGCTGATTCGTTTCTGATCAGAGAACGCCGGTTGCTCAGTGGGAACATAGAAGAGTTGCTTAGGGTGCAAGTCAACATTTTTCTGCTCATTGACATGTGGGCCCCACTGTCCCCCTTATCCCCTCAATTTTCCTCAAGGTTGGAAACTGACTCCATTAGATTGTGGGAAATTTGAATCCAAATTGAATTTGAAGAATTGGACAAGTTTCCTCCAAATTCACATTTGAATTTGAATTCCTATGCAATTTAATTTCCATTTGAAAAATGGGTAGCAAATCATTTCCAAAATTCATGAAACTTTGCCTACCCGCTTATTTGGACGTAAGGAATTCAAATATGAAATCTGATTTTTGTTTTGGCTGCTGCAAATGAGGTTTTGAGCACAACAGTTTGTATTCCTTTTTGTTGCCCTCATTTGAAATCTGAATTGAACAATTTGAGTTCACACTCTGAATTTTTATTCCTTCTTGCAAATGAGAGCTTGCACATGGGTTTTATCTTAACTTTGTCTCCCAAACACTCACTTAAGCCTAGGCTAGATTGGTGGGACACTCATGTGTATCATCACATGTGGAAAATTTTAAACAAGTCCCAATTTTTTTACAAACTTGAAACCAAATGATGTTCAAACATCTGTTTCTTTGCATTCACGTTATTGGGACTTTGCCATTCCTCCCTCCTTAAAAATAATCTCATCCCGAGATTCCAATAGGAGAACGAGACAGGAGGGGTAATGCCAAGTGGTACGACGATAAAGGTTCTGGATTGCTGCTGTCGAGGTAATCTTTGCTTTCCACGTTGTTTCTTCCGTGGTATGACTACTCCACAGCACCTTGTAAAAGCTTAATGTCCGATTCCAGGTGTTCGGGATCCTTTCATCGATAGTGTGAACCGGTCGCTCGGTGTAGGCACGATCTGGCTTCAACTAGTCGATTTCTTCAGTACGGACAGCAGCAGTAAATTTGCGGCACTTCCGCAGCTGTGGCACATGACTATGTCATGGACAACCGCAATACATGCCGGTAGTCTACGGGTCCACACTTTTCGTGATAGTAAATTGATCTAAAGCTCAGGGAGCAAAATCTCCCCTTTACATCGAACCGGTGAATTCCTTTCATCGGAGACACAAGAAGATAAATGTGTTCTCCGACGTAGAAATGCAACGGTCTACGCCTTTGATCCTCGTAGTTTTTCTGTCGGGATTACTCAGCCCTCAAGTTCGCTTCTATTGTTTGAACTCGGTCATCAGCTTTGTTGACTAATCAACCCCGAACAGTACCCTTCTGCCGTACTCACACCACTTCAGTGGTGTGCGACATTTCCTGCAGTATAGAGCTTCATATTACGAGGTATAACTATACGGTCTTTAAACCATAGAGTACCCTCATTGTCCTTTATAGTGACGGCATTGAGCGAACGATAATCAACACTTAATCTTAGTGTATCATCGTTCTGCTTAATGAACAGCCCACAGAGCAACCCCAAGGTGATGAGCTTGGTTGTATAAAACCTTTGCTCATGAGTCACTTAGTTGCTCCTCCAACTTCGCCAGTTCATCGGGTGCCATCTTATGCGGCTTCTGTGAAATTGGTGTTGTTTCCGACGCCAGTTTAATCTTGAAATTGATGTCCCGTTCGGACGATCTGCCCCAAAACTCATCAGAAACACATCGGTATTCACATACCACCGGAATATCCTCGGGTTTAGTCACTTCCGTGTGCTAGGCCTAACTAGCCCTCTTTGCTGTACAGAACAGACCCGTCTGTCCTAACCCAGATTTTGATCCATTTAATAGCATTTTCATAACTCAAGTTAAATACCAAAGTTAAAGTTAACTTCAGTATATTTCCAACGAGTACTCATATGCCTCTAGATCATTTCTGGATCAAAAGTTATGATTGCTCAAAATTGACAGAATTCCTGGACAAAATTTGCCAGCATCTCCTTTGTATGTGGCTACTTTTATCACAGTTGTATATGCAATTACAATAAGAATCTGAACAAACTTTGAACTACAACAATTTTGCACATTTCATAACCTTCCCAGCGGGGTATCATAGGCTTCTTAGAGATTTTTCTACAGAAAGTTATGGCCTAAAAACAGAAAGGTCCAGAGAGGTTTTTGCTGCTGTCCTGGTTCTGGACAGTTTACCTTCATCTGAACTTTCTACCAGTTTAGCGTCTGATTCTGCTCTGGAAGTCTACAGAAAAGTTGTAGAACACTTAAACATCCTTCCAGAACTGTACAATACACCCTAATTGGTTAAAGATACTAAGAGTTATGCTCTGTCAAAGTCCAGCAAGAATTCCTGCCGAAAACAGAGCACTCTGTTTTTAGATCCAATGGAGCCTAGCAATTCTCTCCTTTGAAACTTAGTTCAAATGAATAGCTCAGTAGCTAATATGTGTTTTTCAACTTCCATTTTTACTTTGAAAGTTAGTCATGAATCATTCCTCAGAGGAAAGAAATTATCAGGTGTAGTACGGTGGCGATGCACCGTAAGAGATATGATGGTACTACGTTCCTCACCAAAGAAAATCCTAAACGGATTATACCTGCATATACATCTCAATTGTGGCACTAAGACGATCACTCACAAAGATATTCTACTCGGACTACGGTTTCGTGGTTAGTACCTGCAGAAGAACACTCAATAATGATGCACTCAAAGGTTGTTTTCATTTCAGGCATGTCCTTATTTGAAAGTAAATACATACGCCCGTATCATTTCCATATGGCCGTCCTTGAGTTAGGCCCCGTCTCAAGGTACGTGATCGTGTTTTCACACCACATGACGGGGAACCCGAGTAGAGCGTGAACGGGTTGTCACGGTTGGGAATTTTATCATCCCAACAGATACCACCTACTGCCCTGCAGGGCACGCCGATGGCAAGCGCTTCGTATGTCCTCCTTGGCTATTTCCAGAAGAACACACTATCGTGTTACTGACCACACGATGGGGTCTCCACTTTCTTGCCTAATGCACGCTAGGGATCATCATTTCATATGAACTCAGGAACATGAAGAGTCCAAGAGTTTCATATTAACATCTCACACCAAGCTGTTGTAAAGGCCTCAGTTTTTGACACCTTCAAAGTGTTCATCACCACACACACACACCTCATTTGAAGAGAGTTGATGGACACATTTGAAGAGCAAGTAACCATTATCAACATGCTCATTAGAGAATAAACTCACAAATGCAAAAGTGGTATTTCCCACACGCATCATCTAGGGGCTGGGCATATGAAAACTCCTACACCTTGTTAGGAATGTCCATGCCAAGTTTCACCCAAATTCAAAACCTTTTTGAGGTCCTTTTGGGTATAGCTAGAAAAGGGTAGTTGGAACCCAAATTCAAATTCAAACTGTTTTTATCCCATGGATTCAAAAGTGGGAGGCATATTCTTACTCAGCACATTTTTGTGAGCTTACACACCAATTTTCACTCCATTTGGACTTAAGCTTGACATGAGCTAAGGGTAGCAAATTCAAACTTTATTTGAATTTCAAACTGAACTTGTGCTGAAATTTAGTCAAACCAAACCCAATTTGAATTCTAACCAATTCATATGGCTCAGGGGTAGATAATTCAAATCACCATGAGCTTTGTGGGGACTACTGTTTACAACAGTGAATTGGAGTTAAGTTCAGGGGTTAAAATTGAAAGTGGGACCCACATGTCAGCCACTGATTCAAATCAAACCGACCGAAACAGAGAACACTCGGTTCTCGGGTGCAGCCCGAGTGCGCCACCGAGGGGCCGGCCGGCGCCAGCTCCTGCTGCGTTCCCCGAGCTGGAGACCAGCCGCCCGGGCTTCTTATCCCCCTCCCGGCGTGCTCCCGTTGAATATCTTCTGAGCCCCGGCTCGATCAGTCAGCTTCCACCCGAGCTCCACCGCAGACCGCCGCTCTCTCGATCCTGCACGTAATCAGTCCGATCACTCGTGAGCCCAGCCTCCTCCGCAGCAAAACGGCACCGGGAGATCGTGAGCAACATCCTAGACCCCGTGTTGGCCAGTGAGCAGGCGCCGTCGAGCTACACCGGACCTCTTCTCCGGCGGACCAAACGTCGCCACCGTTCGGGCTCTCGTGGACAGCACAGCACAGCCATTGTCACGTCCACTTCTCTACGCAAGAAAGGTGCGTGATTGTATGCAGATGGAGTAGCCGAAAGCCGTTTGGCAATTGATCAACCATCGGTCAAGAATTTCCATGTTTACTCTCAGCCAGTTCATAGGAGCCGAGCTCACCTTCAAGTGAAATTCGTACTCCACACGCTAGGGTTGGTCAAGCCCGTTATCCAGTAGATTCTACACATGTTAGCGCACACGCTCGAACTGGAAGCAAAGAAAACCATCAAGAATTGGCCGTGATATGGCCGGTTTCCCCGTCGCCGTGGCTAAGTACCTCGGCTCACCGTCGAGAGCATAGTTGCCGGCGTTTCTAGCTTCCACCCAGCCCTGGTTCATGTTCCCCGTGCTCCACTGATGCTCTCTGAACGATTCCAGATTGATTTGGTGCATGGCAGAGCAAAACCGACCTCGTCGGAACCCTAGTAGGTGCTGTCACTGGTGCGCGTTTCCGGGCCATCGCCAGCGGCTGGAGAGCCCACCATCGAGTCCAGGAGGTCAGGAAAGGGGCAGGCGGCAAGTTTCGGGCCGGGGGTGGCCGGGAACTCAACACCGGCGAGGGTCGCCGGAGACTGCCGCCGCAGAGCATTTGGCGCGAGGAGGGAGACGAAGCACTGTATGCGGGGCCCACGGGCAGGAGTTTAAACTTTTTCTCGATTTTCAGTTTTAGTTCAAACTTCAAACCCACATAACTTTGGCTAGGAAACTCCAAATTGAGTGAACCAAATTTTGTTAGATTCAGCTCTCTGAGTGCTTTCCAACAAATCAAGTTTCACCTCATCAAAATTCTTATTTCTCCAGAATTAATTCCTCAAAATTTAAACTGTTTAAAATTTTAACTGGAGAATCCTTTGGAGGAAAATTCTGAAATTTTGCTGGGATATTCACCAAAATATCCCTGAACTACCATAAAAGTATCATATCCATTTGAGCTCATTTGGTTCACCTAATGGTGTGATTAATAAAACTGTTCCAGAGAAATTAGAAAATGTTCAGAAACATTTTCAGAAATTCTCTGAAATTGTTTAGCTCATATCTTTAGCTAGGAACCTTCAAATTAAGTGAAACCAACTCCATTAGAACCCTGTGAAAATCTAGTTTTCAGGAAGGCATGGATTGCTCCATGAAAATCCCTAGAACACCCTAAAGGCTCCAATTAAGGTCAAGTACATAATTATTTATGGAGGGCTCAAATGAGCTTTGCTGCAACTAAAACTTGGCCAAATCTCTGGTTAGGTTCTATCCAAACCATAGTAAAAATTTCAGAGTCATTGAGTCTGTCTAGTGGGACTTATAGCCTTCACAAGTTTAAAACTCAATTCAAATGCATTTAAATTAATACATGTACTTGTTACCTCATGTAGTCACTAAGTGTCACACCCGGTTTCTCCGAAGAACAACCGAGTGCATATGACATGTATGCCAGAATCATTTTCTCATACATGTGATGACAAATAGTGAAGCATCATCATATTACAAGCCAGGTGTTCGAATATAAATAAGTCTTACATAGCATACGTCTCGATGGACGATAATAAGTTCTTAATATGTAAATAAAACAGCAGCGGAATATAAATCTTGTGAGCTCCGTCATAGGCGTTGCCCGGGGGACTCTGTGAACCTAGAATCCTTCTTCGGGACCAAAGTCTTGGTCATTGAACACCACATCATCCCCTTGACCTGAGCAGCAATATAAACAAACAGAAAAGCAAGTTTGAGTACCATGGGTACTCAGCAAGTGTTGGAAAGTTATGTCATGCATGGCTAGAGCAAGGAGAGGTTGACTCATGGTTAAAGCACTATGCAATTAATACCTATCACCTTAGCTTATTAAGCACCTACATTACTACACAGGTGAAATGGTCCCAATCTCCCAACCCATCATCAAAATCAAGTAACCATAACATCATATCCAATGTCAAGCTCCCCGCTTTACATCCTCACCTTCCAAATTCATCATCCTCTAATCATGAATAAGTCCAAGCCGCTCTTGACCGTGAGCACGGCTGTCATGACAGTTTTGACTCTGCAGAGTTTGCACCACTGTACCCACATGTAGTAATTTCATCCCCCGTTGTTGGGTGGACTAAAAGAACCTCCATTATGCCAGTGGCCGCGAACCACATTCACACTTCCCAGGTGTGTAGCCAGGAGATTACTACGAGGCCTTTACAAAGGGATTCCTGACGAGCGTGGGCCCACTGGGGTTTCACTCCTAATAGCATACAAGAGGTTCCAACCCCGCTGCAGTTGCCCCCTCTTGAGCCTTGCGGTTCATATGGTAGTCCAGCTGACACTTATTCCCCGCACCATCCAAACACCCATACTACGCCGGAGATACACCTAATTAATTGGCCAAACTGCCCCATCTCAGCATGTGGTTGGCACGGTAAAGCCAGGTTACATGCTCCATGAACCGGTCCTTAGGATCCAGGCAAGTACTAAACACAAACCCAAGTCTTGTGCTCCCAGCACCAACCAAATCATCCAACTTGCCTTGATCCCTACCTCTATATAACTCATAATACCTCATTCAATAGTAAGGTAAACAAATTGATGATCTCATATCCCACTTATCCCATTCTAAGCATGGCTAAGCATAAGTAATATGAATGAATGATAAAATAAATCCCAACCCAGGCTACAAGGAAACAAGATAATGAAAGTCTAGGGAACTTCGTAGCTTGGGTATCATATTCCAAATTGACAATGCAAATTAACGCTAACTACACATCCATGTATAGGATCAAAGTGGTCAAGGACACTTGCCTTCTTCCTGCTGCTCTGGGAATGGAAAGTCTTGGTCTTGGAAGGGGAGAATTTGCTCTGGGGCAGGTTCTACTCATGCCAATACACATAGCAAAAGAAAACAACAATCCATAAGCCATAGTTCACACTTTCACTCATGCAAACCACACATACATACCTATGGGAGTCATTCACATTTCTAAGTGTTGTGGTTACCCTAGATGTGTTTATTTTTGGACTACATGCACTTTTAAACATATATATATTATTTATAACTTTTGTAGTCAGATTTCTATTTGCACAATATATATGAATTTCCAATTTGAACAAATTCTTTATATTTAATTAATACACTTTTTAGCCACAGTTTGCATGAAAGGTAATTCCCTACTCCAATTATGTTTTCAGATCTTCTACAAAATCCTAAATTGAAGTTTTTGGATTTGGAGACTTCATTTATCATTTTCTAATTATGCATACCTATTTTCCTATATTTTCAGATTTATTTTCTATGCCTAAAAGTGAATCTTTACTATTAAAATAGTTAGACATATCACTTAAACAGAATAGGTTCTAATCTAAAATGTTCAATAAAATATTTATGAACTTCCTCTCTGATGTGAAACAATTTAAATTTATTTTACTAGTTTTTAGAATTATTTCCTAGCCTAAAATGTGTCTCTAGGGATAATAAAATGAGCAACACTTAGGCAGATTTAATTTCAGCCTAAAATCTATTTTTAACTCAGTCTAAAGTTTTCCAAGTGCTAGGAGAGTTTAAATTTATATTTGCACATGTGTTTGCCTCACCATTTAAATTTAAATCCTAGTCACATGTCCAAATTTCTAAATTTAATATCCTATAGGTCTGAATTGCAAGCTCACCCTACTGCAGGGTCTAATTTGCTATTTCCTAAATTTTCAGGGGCCTAATTACACAAAACAGAGAGGTTTTCCTAATTTTTATTAAGTCCAGGGGCTAAAACTGATTTTCAAATGAATTTTCATGAAGTTCTGAAGGTCCAGGGGCTAGATCAGAAGTTTCCGGGGCTAGCTCGTGTTTTCCGAGATCCCCAGGGGGTAGCGCGTAAGAATCCAGGCCTTTATAATGCGGGGCTGACGTGGGCTGTTGGATTTAAAACGGACGGCTCAGATTAGATTGCCGAAGGGGTACGCGTCGGTTTTATTTCTGTCGTGCGATTTAAAATCGACGGCCCTCAAGGGGCCACGTTGCCCTGGCCCAAGCCGGCCCGCGCGCGCGGCGGCGGGGGGACGGCGATCTCGCCGGCGCAGCCTCGGTTTTTGCCGCTACACGCTAGAACTCGCATCTTTTTGCACGGATCGGCCACGGAGGGTTAGGGGATGCTCACCTAGGGGTTTTCCTGTACTCGGAGGCCTTGGAAGTCGGTCGGCGGCGAGCTTCAACGGCGATGGTCTTCGGTGCACGTCAAAGTGGCAGTTTGGAAGCAAGACACATCGTTTCCTTCACCTGCAGGGCTTCCCGGCGGCGGTGGAACATGATCAGCACGTTAGATCAGGAAATTTTAGCAAGGGTCGAAGGAAATCGGCGGTAGAAGCTTCAGTTCTCACCGGAGAGACAAATGGCCGATCGGGGAGGAAAAAGGGGTGGATTTCGGCGTTTAAATGGACGAGGGAGGGCGGCGGTCTGTTGAGATCACGTTGGGGCGTCTGGAACCGGAAATCGGGGCTGGGAGCGTGGGTTCCGGGGGTCGGTTTTGATAGGGCGCGAGAGAGAGACTGGGGTCGGTTGGGGCGCGCGGGGGAAGAAGATGACAGCGGGCCCCATGCGTCAGAGAGAGGGAGAGAGGGGGGCGCGGGTTTGGGCTGGCTGGCGCACGGTCTTGGGCCGGCTGGCTGGTTTCGGCCCACTGGCCGGTTTCGGTTTTCATTTCTTTTTTTTTTCTTTTTCTTTTTTTCCTTTTCCTTTTTCTGGTTTGATTCAAATCTAAATTCCAGTTTGAGTTTGAATTTCTGCACCACATGCAATACGTCCAAAATTTTTTAAATTCACCTATTTAGCACGTTTTGGGGTGTTACAGCTCTACCCCCTTAAAAGAAATCTCGTCCTCGAGATTGGTGATTCTAGGAAAACAATTCCTGAAACTGTGCCTTAAGCTCGTCTTCTCGCTCCCATGTGGCTTCCGCTTCCGAGTGATGCTTCCACTGCACCTTACACATCCGGATTCTTTTCTTTCTTGTGAGGCGTTCCATGGTCTCCAAAATCTTGACCGGTTGCTCAGCATAAGAAAGATCCTCTCGTACGTCCACCTCTTTCATGGGTAACATCTCTTCGGGCGTCCTTAGACATTTCTTGAGTTGTGACACATGGAATACATCGTGCACATCCGATAGGCGAGCCGGTAGTTCTAGTTGATATGCCACTTCGCCTTTCCTCTCCAGAATCTGAAAGGGTCCGATGTATCGAGGTGATAATTTCCCTTTCACCTTGAACCGACGAAGTTCTCGGATAGGGGACACCTTGAGATAGACATAGTCCCCATGTTGAAAATAAGCTCTCTTCTTCGTACATTGGCATAACTCTTTTGTCGGGTCTGTGCTATCCCCAAATTATTGTGAATTTCCCTCACTTTCGCCTCGGCTTCTTGTAGTACCTCGGGCCCAAACACTTTACTTTCCCCTGTTTGGTTCCAAAATAGTGGAGTTCTGCACTTCCTCCCATACAAAGCCTCAAATGGTTACATCTTCATACTAGCCTGATAGGTGTTTTTATAGGAGAACTCCACATACGGCAAGTTCTTATCCCAACTCCTATTGTTCTTGAGCGCACACGCTCTCAGCATATCCTCAAGGATCTGACTGGTTCTTTCCATCTGCCCGTCAGTCTGGGGGTGATAGGCAGAACTAAAATTTAGATGAGTTCCCATGGTTTCATGTAACTTCTGCCAGAACCTTGAGGTGAACTGTGTCCCTCGATCTGATACTATCTTCTTTGGCACTCCATGAAAACACACAATCCTTGACATGTACAATTCCGCCAATTTGGATCCGCTGTAGCTTTCTTTCACGGGGATGAAATGAGCTACCTTGGTTAGCCTGTCGATGATGACCCATATCGAATCATATCTCGATTGGGTCCTGGGTAGTCCCACTATGAAGTCCATACCTATTTCTTCCCATTTCCATTAAGGCACTTTGAGTGGTTGCAATAGTCCCGTGGGTCGTTGATGTTCTGCTTTCACTAACTGACATGTGTCACATAGGGCAACATGTTCCGCGACATCTCGCTTCATGCCATACCACCAATATCTGCCCTTGAGGTCATGATACATCTTTGTGCTCCCAGGATGAATGGAATAGTCGGAATCATGAGCCTCCTTCAAAATCAATTCACGAATCTCCTTCACCTCAGGCACACAGATTCTTTTCCCATGCCACACCGTACCTTGTTCATCCTCTCTGAACCCAGGGGCTTTATTTTCTTTGATGAGTTCTCTAATCTCTTGTATCTTCTCGTCATTCTTCTGACCGTTGCATATGTCTTTCTCTAATGTGGAGTCCACTTCCATTGCGATGGCCTCACCACTATTCACCAGACATAGATTGAGTTTTGCAATCTCTTCCTTCAATTCTGTAGGCATGTCCTTCGAACTCAACATGTGGACCTGCACTTCCCGGCTTAAAGCATCCGCTATGACGTTCGCTTTCCCAGGATGATAGTTGATGCCCACATCAAAGTCGTTGATTAGCTCTAACCATCTCCTTTTCTAAGGTTGAGATCTGGCTGTGTGAAAATATATTTTAAGCTCTTATGATCCGTATATATCTCTGTTCTCTTCCCCATCAAGTAATGTCGCCAAATCTTCAATGTGTGTACCACTGCGGCTAGATCTAGGTCATGTGTAGGATAGTTCTTCTCGTGTTTTTGGAGCTGCCGGGACGCATACGCCACGACATGCCCCTCTTGCATGAGAACACATCCCAACCCGTGTCCAGATGCATCGCAGTACACCGAAAAATTCTTCTGCATATCTGCCATAACTAGCACTGGGGCTATTGTCAGTCTTTTCTTTAGTTCTCGAAAACTCGTCTCACACTATGGTGTCCATGTGAATGTGGTTCCCTTATCTACCAATTTGGTGAGGGGTCTCGAGATCTTGGAGGAACCCTCAATAAACCGTCCATAATACCCAGCCAATCCTAAGATGCTTCGAACTTCCCCGACATTTTTAGGGGTCTTCCACTTCTGCACATCCTCGATCTTGGCGGGATCTACGGAGATTCCTCCCTCCGAGATTATGTGTCCTAAGAAGGGAGCTCTCTTCAGCCAAAACTCACACTTGCTCAACTTGGCATATAGTTGGTGTTCTCTCAGCTTTTGCAGCACCAATCTTAAATGTCCCTCATGTTCTTCTTCATCTTTGGAGAAGACGAGAATGTCATCAATGAAAACCACCACAAATTTGTCTAGATATTCCATGAATACCTTGTTCATGAGATACATGAAGTATGCCGGGGCATTAGTTAGCCCAAACGGCATGACGGTGTATTCATACAGCCCGTACCGAGATACGAAAGCTGTCTTTGGAATCTCGGTTTGCCTTATCTTCAGTTGGTGGTATCCCGACCTGAGATCAATTTTTGAGAACACACAAGCTCCCCTCAACTGATCAAATAAGTCTTCAATGCAGGGTAATGTGTACTTGTTCTTGATGGTTACTTCATTCAACGTACGGTAGTCTATGCATAACCTTTGGGTTCCGTCCTTCTTGGGCACAAATATCACTGGAGCTCCCCATGGTGAGGAACTAGGATGAATATACCCCTTCTCCGTCATTTCTCTTATATGCTCCTTGAGCTCTTCCAGCTGTTTGGAGTCCATCCGATAAGGCCTCTTGTATATTGGGGTTGTTCCAGGCACTAGCTCAATCGCAAATTCCACTTCACGATCGGGGGCATACCTGGTAACTCTTCCGGATAAACGTCTGGATATTCCCTGATAATCCTGATCTCTTCCACTTCCACCTCAACTTGATTGAGTTTAAGATCCCTCCTAGGTTCTTATACAATTATGAACTTCACTCTTGTGCCACTAGGGTGAGTTAGTTCCACCGTTCTTGTCGAACAATGGATGATTCCTTTATGTTTGGTCAACCAATCCATACCCAAAATAATATCTATCCCTTGTGAGTCTATTACTATGAGGTTTGCAGTAAATACTACCCCATTAATGTCTAGATTCACCTTGGGACACACTTGTCTTGTCCTTATTTCTCCCCCTGGAGATTTCACTGCTAACATATGGTTCATTTGTGTTGTTGCTAGACCGTGCTTCTTAACAAACCCTTGAGCAATGAACGAGTGGGTAGCACCAGAATCGAACAACAGGGTTGCAATGTGTAAATTGGCAGGATACTTACCAATTACCACGTCAGGTGTCTCTTGCGCTTCCTCCATGGTCACGTGGTTCACCGTCCTCGCATCACATTTTGCTATTGTGGCTGCAGGGGCTTCTTCTTTGGGCACTTATGGGCATAGTGCCCCATTTCACCACAGTTGAAGCATTGCACCCCAACTTTGGGTGCCTGGCCTTTGTTATCTTGGGGTTGGTTCGGTGGTCCTTGTCCTGCTGGTCGAGGTTGATATGTGGGGCGAGGCTGCTGTACAAACTGACGCTGCGGCTGTGCTGGTGCTGACGGAGGCCTAAAATTCGGGTTGTACCCTCTTGGTGCTGAGTAGGGTACCACAACACGACTCGTCTGCCCTGCGGGTTGCTGCATCAGACGTGGACGTGTGTTGCTACCTGAAACTTGGTGTGACCATCCCGCCTTCCTCTTGTTTTCATTCTCCAAGGCCTTCAGCTTCCTCTCCACGACAAATGCTCTATCTACCATCTTTTGGAAGCTTTCATACTCGTTGGAGGACATTGCACATTGCATCTCCATGGTGAGTCCTTCCACAAAACAGTCCTGTTTCTGCTCATCGGTTTCGATGTCCCGTGGTGCATAACGAGATAGTTGGGTGAACTTGGTGAGGTATTCCCTCACAGTCATGTTGCCTTGCTGCAGTGCCAAAAACTCCTTTCTCTTGTTTTTGAGTTCACCCCTTGGTATGTAGTGGTTGCGGAAACTGCGCTTGAACTCTTCCCAAGTGATGTTCTCGGGTCATGATGGGCTGCCACGTAAGCGGTCCACCAATCAGCAGCGGGTCCATGCAATTGGTGAGAGGCAAACAGCACCCTCTCATACCCTTGGCATTGTATGATCCTCATCTTGCTCTCAATGGTCTTTACCCAATCATCTGCCTCCAGAGGTTCAGCAGCACTTGCAAACTTCGGGGGTTGAGTTCCCAGAAACTCACTCAACCTTGGTTGGCGTGGTGCAGCTTGTGGGGGTGGAGCTCGGTGCAAGTTGGCCACCACTTGAGTTAAACTCTGGATGAGCTGATTCTGATTTTCAAGCATTTGGTGGATAGGGTCAGCTCCTTCACGGCGACCACCCCTGTCTTGTCCTCCAGAAAGATGAGGGTTGCCGGCCTCATCGTTGTTGTTGGTGGGGTTGGCACCACAACCTTTTCCTCTTCCAGCCATCTATCATGATCAACCAAGTGTTAACTTAAAGCATTACATATTAACTTCCCAAATTGATTGTTTACACTTAAACTCTTGAGGCCTTAATATATTAAACATTTTCTGAAGATTTCACGTAGATCTTTGGGCATCACGTCTCATGCGAAAATAAAATGCATTATTGATTCACAAGGGTTCACACATCAAAGCAAAGCAACCTAAAGACGAGGTTGTGGACAAATGCCCATGGCTTCCACAACTCACGTCACACACAAAACATTAACACACAAATAACTAAGGTATTGACTCGACTACTCGATAACCTGCTGAAACAAGGGAAAGGACTCTAAACGACTCGTATCACTGAGCTGGCTCTTCGGGGTCTTCCTCATTATTGCGGCTGCCCTCTGATTCCGCTTTGGGTGGGGAAGCTGCTGGTGTAGGAGTGCGGTGACACTTGCTCGCCCAGCGGTCCGGGGAGTCAGGAGTCCATGTGTCATTTACGGTGACACACAGTTCATTCCCCTCTCCTTTTTCTCTCGCCCTCAAGCTGGTGCGATGCAATGCCTCTGTCTCCTTCAGGGTGTCACGAACATCCTGAAGCTCCTGCTGGCACTCCTGCAGTCGAGTGCTGAGCATAGCAGCATCCTCCAGGCACAGATCCATGTGCTCGTGGGAAATCCCCTGCTGCACTGGCGGGTACTTGTACTCCGCGGTGCCACTCTCACGCTGGAGGACATACATGTACTCAGTCCTGTCCAGGTGGCGACGATTGATGTAACTCTGGCAGGTGATGGCCTCCCAGGTGACATCCTTCTCAGCATCGACCTGTGTCGCCCGACAAGCTGGAGAGCGGTGGATCTTGAGCAGCTGATTTTCATGGATAATCCTCATCTCTGAGCTCCATTCTTCCCGCTTCTCACGGATGGTCCTGGTGGAGCTGTAGTGTATGATCAGCTTGCCCACATTGCCGGCGGCGTGGAGCATACGCCGAAGACGGCGCAACAAGCCTCCTACTGCCAACCCGTAGGAGTGGTACGTCACCGGACGGTTCTCCTCTCTCAAGGCAAGGGCAACTACAGGAACTCTCCCTCAGGTGGACTTGCGGGCGGTGTGGATCATGTGAACCATCTAAAACATAAAGCATTTAAAATTAAGTTAGATAAGAGTTAAATAAAAATTGTATTTTGAAGAAAAGTTGGGGCAAGATGAATAAAGTGACCCCATTAAATAACACTTTCAACCCACACCTTTGTAAAATAGTTTTTAAGAAAATAGGGTCCTTAAATACGTCCATTTCTACCTAGGTCCACGTTCCTACGGGCAACCCTGGCTCTGATACCACTTCTGTCACACCCAGTTTCTCCGAAGAACAACCGAGTGAATATCACATGTATGCCAGGATCATTTTCTCATACATGTGATGACAAATAGTGAAGCATCATCATATTACAAGCCAGGTGTTCGAATATAAATAAGTCTTACATAGCATACATCTCGATGGATGATAATAAGTTCATAATATGTAAATAAAACAGCAGCAAAATATAAATCTTGTGGGCTCCATCACAGGCGTTGCCCGGGGGACTCCGTGAAACTAGAATCCTTCTTCGGGACCAAAGTCTTGGTCGTTGAACACCACATCATCCCCTTGACCTGAGCAGTAATATAAACCAATAGAAAAGCAAGTTTGAGTACCATGGGTACTCAACAAGTGTTGGAAAGTTATGTCATGCATGGCTAGAGCAAGGAGAGGTTGACTCATGGTTAAAGCACTACACAGTTAATACCTATCACCTTAGCTTATTAAGCACCTACACAGGTGAAATGGTCCCAATCTCCCAACCCATCATCAAAATCAAGTAACCATAACATCATATCCAATGTCAAGCTCCCCGCTTAACATCCTCAACTTCCAAATTCATCATCCTCTAATCATGAATAAGTCCAAGCCGCTCTTGACTGTGAGCACAACTTTCATGACAGTTTTGACTCTGCAGAGTTTGCACCACTGAACCCACATGTAGTGATTCCATCCCCCGTTGCCGGGTGGACTAAAAGAACCTCCATTATGCCAGTGGCCGAGAACCACATTCACACTTCCAGGTGTGTAGCCAGGAGATCACTACGAGGCCTTTACAAAGGGATTCCCGACTTGCATGGTCCCACTGGGGTTTCACCCCTAACAGCATACAAGAGGCTCCAACCCCGCTGCAGTGCCCCCCTCTTGAGCCTTGCGGTTCATATGGTAATCTAGCTGACACCTATTCCCCGCACCATCCAAACACCCATACTACGCCGGAGATACACCTAATTAATTGGCCAAGCTGCCCCATCTCAGCATGTGGTTGGCACGGTAAAGCCAGGTTACATGCTCCATGAACCGGTCCTTAGGATCCAGGCAAGTACTAAACACAAACCCAAGTCTCGTGCTCCCAGCACCAACCAAATCATCCAACTTGCCTTGATCCCTACCTCTACATAACTCATAATATCTCATTCAAGAGTAAGGTAAACAAATTGATGATATCATATCCCACTTATCCCATTCTAAGCATGGCTAAGCATAAGTAATATGAATGAATGATAAAATAAATCCCAACCCAGGCTACAAGGAAACAAGATAATGAAAATCTAGGGAACTTCCTTGCTTGGGTATCATATTCCAAATTGACAATGCAAATTAATGCTAACTACATATCCTAGTATAGGATCAAAGTGGTCAAGGACACTTGCCTTCTTCCTGCTGCTCTGGGAATGGAAAGTCTTGGTCTTGGAAGGGGAGAACTTGCTCTGGGGCAGGTTCTACTCATGCCAATACACATATCAAAAGAAAACAACAATCCATAAGCCATAGTTCACACTTTCACTCATGCAAACCACACATACATACCTATGGGAGTCATTCACATTTCTAAGTGTTGTGGTTACCCTAGATGTGTTGATTTTTGGCCTACATGCACTTTTAAACATATATATATATATATATTATTTCTAACTTTTGTATTCAGATTTCTATTTGCACACTATATATGAATTTCCAATTTGAACAAATTCTTTATATTTAATTAATACACTTCTTAGCCACAGTTTGCATGAAAGGTAATTCCCTACTCCAATTATGTTTTCAGATCTTCTACAAAATCCTAAATTGAAGTTTTTGGATTTGGAGACTTCATTTATCATTTTCTAATTATGCATACCTATTTTCCTATATTTTCAGATTTATTTTCTATGCCTAAAAGTGAATCTTTACTATTAAAATAGTTAGACATATCACTTAAACAGAATAGGTTCTAATCTAAAATGTTCAATAAAATATTTTTTAACTTCCTCTCTGATGTGAAACAATTTAAATTTATTTTACTAGTTTTTAGAATTATTTCCTAGCCTAAAATGTGTCTCTAGGGATAATAAAATGAGCAACACTTAGGCAGATTTAATTTCAGCCTAAAATCTATTTTTAACTCAGTCTAAAGTTTTCCAAGTGCTAGGAAAGTTTAAATTTATATTTGTACATGTATTTGCCTCACCATTTAAATTTAAATCCTAGTCACATGTCCAAATTTCTAAATTTAATATCCTATAGGGCCTGAATTGCAAACTCACCCTACTGCAGGGTCTAATTTGCTATTTCCTAAATTTTCAGGGGCCTAATTACACAAAACAGAGAGGTTTTCCTAATTTTTATTAAGTCCAGGGGCTAAAACTGATTTTTAAATGAATTTTCATGAATTTCTAAAGGTCCAGGCGCTAGATCAGAAGTTTCCGGGGCTAGCTCGTGTTTTCCGAGATCCCCAGGGGGTAGCGCGTAAGAATCCAGACCTTTATAATGCGGGGCTGACGTGGGCTGTTGGATTTAAAACGGACGGCTCAGATTAGATTGCCGAAGGGGTACGCGTCGGTTTTATTTCTACCGTGCAATTTAAAATAGACGGCCCTCAAGGGGCCACGTTGCCCTGGCCAGAGCCAGCCCGCGCGCGCGGAGGCGGGGGCGGCGACCTCGCCGGCGCAGCCTCGGTTTTTGCCGCTACACGCTATAACTCGCATCTTTTTGCACGGATCGGCCGCGGAGGGTTAGGGGATGCTCACCTAGGGGTTTTCCTGTACTCGGAGGCCCTGGAAGTCGGTCGGCGGCGAGCTTCAACGGCGATGGTCTTCAGTGCACGTCGAAGTTGCAGTTGGGGCGCAAGACACGTCGTTTCCTTCACCTGCAGGGCTTCCCGGCGGCGGTGGAATGTGATCAGCATGTTAGATCAGGAAATTTGAGCAAGGATCAAAGGAAATCGATGGTAGAAGCTTCGGTTCTCACCGGAGAGAAAAATGGCCGATCGGGGAGGAAGAAGGGGCGGATTTCGGCGTTTAAATGGACGAGGGAGGGCGGGTGTCTGTTGAGATCACGTTGGGGCGTCCGGAACCAGAAATCTGGGCTGGGAGCGTGGGTTTTGGGGGTCGGTTTTGATCGGGCACGAGAGAGAGACCGGGGTTAGTTGGGGCGCGCGGGGGAAGAAGATGACGGCGGCCCCGCGCGTCAGAGAGAGGGAGAGAGGGGGGCGTGGGTTTGGGCTGGCTGGCGCGTGGTCTTGGGCCGGCTGGCCGGTTTCGGCCCACTGGCCGGTGTCGGTTTTCTTTTTCTTTTTTTTCTTTTTCTTTTTTTTTCCTTTTCCTTTTTCTGATTTGATTCAAATCTAAATTCCAGTTTGAGTTTGAATTTCTGCACCACATGCAATACATCCAAAAATTTTTAAATTCCCCTCTTTAGCAGGTTTTGGGGTGTTACACTAAGGTCGAGGAGGAACCCGAAGTCCTAGACTTCGTTACTCCGGAAGAACAGCTAGCTTACGACCAAGAGCAGCAAGGCAAGCTCCGGTTTGCATTAACCTCTTTACAAATTTTTATTGTTTTGAGCACTTTCTTTGAGCATCACTTATTTCGTGCATTAGAGTCTTGTTTGAAACCCAAATGCATAGCCAAGAAAACCATGGTTTGGGATTAGGATTGAAAATCTCGTTAGCCACTGCATTGCTTAGATAGAGTAGGATTCGGTACAAGTCGAGTAGTTGGAACTACTCACGAGCATAGGCTAGAGGCACTCGACTCGGGTAGAGATAGCACAAGATACACATGGCAAGAAAAATGACACCGAGCGGAGAGCAAGGGCAGCAGGACTTTGGGGCCTGGGTGCTATAGCTCCGCTTGTGTCGATTGAGGACCGAGCCGTGTGTGGGCCTGTTGAACAAGCTAGAACAGTACCGAAGACCTACAGGCTATATGGGAACCGGGAAACCGATGCAACTCGGGTAGCTGGGTGTTGAGGCATAGCTGGTCGTTCAGAGGGTAGGTTGAGAGCTTGAGGTGTAAATCGGCCGGCAGCAATGAGATGCGTGTGCAGAGACCTCTTGCTCGGGACGATTGGACCGGTTCAACATTCGGCTGACGGGTGAAAGGTGATTGTGTACGACGTCCGTGATGGTTGCTGTAGGCAACATTGAGTACATGCATACGTGACGGGTAGTTCGGGTAACCCTGCAGGTGTAAATCGATTATAATCGCCGTCCCTCGCGGTCAGTGAGTACCACTTGTTCACTTTACCGTGACGTAGAAAGAACAGGCTAGTTACATGTTAAAATGTTGCTGATTGAAAGATGGACTTGATTGTTAATGATTGCTGTAGTTTAGAGCTAATTAAAGTTCCTTTCAACTTTGGGCAAAGTACATGAGAGAAATGTGTTTCTTGTTTGATTGCGGCTCTCTCATGTGCCTTAGCGTAAGGTTCTCCACAATTTGCTGCTAAAACTTGAATGTAAGGTTCCACTAATTAGGCGAGTCCTTGCAACTGATTTTACCTCCTGTACCTATCATTCCTCATGTAGAAGTTTCATGTTTAGGCGAGACGGGTCAGACTTGCTGAGCATTCGTGCTCACTGCTTGTGTTTGAAGCTTTTGCAGTGTTCTATGAGGAAGGGACTCCCGAGGAGGAGACGGAACCCCAGGAGGGGACCCCGTCGAGTGGGAGTCGTGCACGCCGCCGTGTTAGTGTGCATGTGTGCTGGCAAGGACACGTTCACGGGCTGAACGTGAACTTGGTGTGTAGTCTGCGCCCATGAGTGTAGACTGAACATATTTTGTTGTAAAAATGTTCATAAACTCGTTTATGTAATAAAATTTCGCTTTCGCTTTGTACCTTGATGTGTGTTATCCGGTGCTGTGCAACGCAGCACCCCTCAGCGTGATCCTGGCTCGACAAGACCGTAGGGTCGTGTCAGCGTTGGTATCAGAGCTCGCTTGAGGTTTAACGCACTAAAAAGGTCATCTTTTTCAAAAATCCAGTGAGGAACGAGTTAGTAGCCCATATAAGGATGTTATTAGTGTATAGAAAGTGGCATACTAACCTATTTGCTAATGTCGCAAAATCGTACATCTCGGGACACTTTATGTCTTGGGGGGTGCACGTAAGCGCTGTCCACCAGTGCGCACAAACTGAAGGGTGGAGCCCCACGGGTGGTAGGTAACCCGACCCGCTTTAGTATCCTCGATGACTCTTCATGTCACATTCGAGCAACGTCTGTCCGTGGCGTGCGTGGTGCAATTTGGGAGACCCCGTCATGTGGTCAGTAACGTGAACACGTAGCTCAACGCGTGTTTGGCTTGAGAACATCCCGGCGAGTGATGACGGCCGGGTGTGCGAAGTGTATGGATACCGGGCTCGGTGTGCAGCCGAGTCTGACGATTTTGTGGGTTATCTGCAGGTAATCTAACCACGAAACGGTAGACGTGTAGCATCCGTGTGCGAGAGACATTTAGTGCCACTGAACTAACGAAGCCGGCTAAGTCCGGTATAGGTTTTTCTTTGTGAGGACGTAGTACCGACATTCTCTGGTGACGCATCGACGTCGAACTCGATTAAATGAGCAATTTCATTATAAAACATGAAAGTTTTGATCCCAAGCATTAAAACTTGATGTAACTCCTTCCCTTAATCAGGATATTCAAAGTTAACAAGTTTTCAACTTATAGGATATTAAGGACAGAGTCCCCTGGTTTCAGCTGAAGTGAGGCTGAAGTTAATCAGAGGTTAGAGGTTGAGTTCTTTCGAGGTTGGGGTCATATGATACATTTCTGGAAATATTCGGAAGATCTTTACAATTTTTCTGTTGAGGTCCAGAGGTGTTTCACCCCTTAACCAATCGAAAAATGCAGTAGAGTTGAAACTGTCCAGAAAACAGGACAGAGCAAACGCTCTCTGTAAACTCTCTGTAAATTAAGCATAACTTCCTGCATAAAAATCTAAAAGTGGAAAATGAGGTAGTTCTGGAAATCTTATGAGCTGGGTTACAACTTTGTAACAGAAAGTTTTGTCAGATTGGGAGCAGAATTAACTGGAATCCTTGGATCAAAGTAGTACCTAAAGCAGGGAGGTGCTGTCCAATTTTCTCCAGAAATTCTGTTAACTTTGACATCTCGTAACTTTTGAACCAGGACAGATCTTAGGCCAAGCAAATACTTTATGGAAATCTATTGAAGTTAGATTTAACTTTGATGTTGATCCCCAGAATTGGTTTTGCTTTTAGCATGGCCTAAATCGGGTTGAAAGGGAAACTGGTCAGGGCTGTCATGTTGGACAGCAGATCAGCAGTCAAATTTATTTAAATTTGAACTATGTTTCCAAATTTTATGGGTTCAATAACATGTTTTGTGTTATAACTCAATGGTTCACTGTGCAAATAAATATTTGATATTTCTCAAATATATTTTTACAGATGACAGCGGATAAACAGTTCGGGAACGGGTGGGTGGAATCTCACTGTTCTCACCACAGCGGCTATCCGGAAGCATTGAGGCAGATGCTTCAATATTTCGGGTACAACCAGATGCTGCAGTACTTCGCCAAGGAAGAAGGCGAGGAGGGGAACATGGCGTGGATAATCCATGTTGAGGTTCCTGAAGGACCTACGCCACCCGGGTGGGCGCCATTCACCGTCACGGTGAG
Source organism: Neostapfia colusana (assembly GCA_030760725.1). Lineage (NCBI taxonomy): Eukaryota > Viridiplantae > Streptophyta > Magnoliopsida > Poales > Poaceae > Neostapfia > Neostapfia colusana. The sequence continues at coordinate 90,476,905 of JASWHV010000007.1, read as the reverse complement.
AGGTAGACAACCCGAGGGAATGTGGCAAGTGGCAGCCCGTGACACCATGTCACGTTTCTGCCAGCTACACGTGAGAGCGATGGAGGGCACTCCATACGCGCTCGTTCCGGTGGAGGGACGGGCTCATCATGTGTGGGAATGGAGGTACCGGGAGGCAACCGATTCAGATTGCCCAAGGTACAACCCCGCGGAGGCAAACCTCAGCCTCCAGATGAGGGCGGGGAAGGCCGTGATGGACAGCCAAGCTGTTCATACGGAACATCTCACAGCAAAGCTCAAGGAGAGCGCAAGCCGTGGAGACCATTTCGAGAGTGCTCACAGCGCACTCCGTAATTTGCTCCTTCCGACGATCAAGCGACTGAACGAACAGCATAATCAGTTGCCTCGTCTGAAGAAGGTGAAGAAGAAAAGCCGTTTCGACATCGCGGCGTTACAAGAGTTGGTGCAGACTCTAACCCAGCAGAATGAGGACCTTACTCAAGAGCGGGACGACGCTATTGAGGAAGGGCAAGGCTGGGAAGAAGACTACAACCAAGCCATGGACGAGGTGCATGCATTGCAAGCCCTCGTACCTCCGGTATTGGGCATACCGGTGGACTTGGGTCTTCCGGCAATGGGAGAACCCGGGATGGGAGAATAGGTGGTAGATCCGGAGCCACCAGCAGAGGTACCGGAGGAGGACGACCCGCAGGCGGTCGAGTTCTACTCTGAGTAGGGGGTTACAGTTGCCAAGTAGGGCAGCTAGGGTAGGGTAACCTAAACTTTTGTAATCGGTGACATGTCATCTAGCCAGTAGCGTATGTATAGATAGTGACGACATGAGCACGGCTTCTCGGAGACCCGAGAATAATGTATCTTGTATAAAGTTTATGCTTTATCAATATATGTGAATATTGTGCAAATTATTCATGCGTCACTTCAATACCTACTGTTGCATATGGAATTTTAAGTATGACATGTACTTATCGCTGCTGTTTTGAATTTCAGAATGACTCATACTCGTGCCAACCCAGACGTTGGGGGTTCTAGTCAAGGGGGAGAAACCTCCCAACAGCCTCCCGAGGACTCCTCGGGACAGCAACAGTAGCAGCAACCACAGCAACACCCGCCACCACCACCGCCAACGGTTACTTTGGCGGATATTGTAGCAGCAATGGCGGGCTCTCATCAGCAGCATACGGAGTTGCTGCAGACCCTCAATGCCAATACGTCTCGACCAGAGAGGCGTCAAGATCGTGAGGAGCGCCAACAGAGCTCCTACTCCGACTTCTTAGCAACTCATCCCCTTGTATTTTCAAGGGCGGATGAACCCATCGATGCGGACAACTGGCTCTGCACGATGGAGGTGAAATTCGGGCTGATCCAAGTGAGTGAGCAGCGCAAAACTCAGTTCGCGGTCCAGCAGCTCCAGGGATCCGCAAGCGCGTGGTGGGCAAACTTCTGTGCTTCACAGCCCACCGACCGAGTTATGACCTGGGCGGAGTTCCGGACGGCCTTCAGGGCCTATCACATACCGCCGGGTCTGATGAAGAGGAATACACAGGAATTCTTACACCTGCAACAAGGGAGCCGGAACGCGCTGGAATATTCCAGGGCGTTCAACGATCTCGCGCTCTACACGTCATATCACGCCGATACTGACGAGAAGCGGCGGGACCACTTCTACCAGGGGCTTAACATGCTCCTGAAGGACAAATTGGTGATGTTCAATTGCGGCAGCCTCAACGACATCATTGATGCTGCGATTGTCCAGGAGGACTCCGGCAAGGAGTTAGCGGTGGCGGAGAGAAAGCAAAGCGCGCCGCAAAGTAGCGGAGAAGGAGGCGGTCCTTCTCAGAAATTTCAGATAGTGAATCGCCCACCATCAGGTCCACGCTGGCAGCCACCACAGAGGTCGATGCCATTCCGCAGTCGGCCGTATTCTTCACCGGCATTCAGGCTGGCACTGCCAGCACCACCTCCGCAACAACAACAGCAGCAGCGGGCGATGCCGCGTGCGTATGCACCTCAGCAGCGCATGCCGGGCTTTCGTCCCCCGAGCACCGCACAAGCAGCGGCCACATGCTACAAATGTGGTCGGCCAGGACACTTCGCCAGCAGTTGTCCGGAGAGACAAGGCGGCGGAGTTGACCACAACTTCCGGGGAGGAATCAGCCCCGGAATCCTACTAATGCGCGGCGGGCAAACCCGAGGCCCGGCACCGTCTACCAGCTTGCCATAGAGGACGTGCCGGAGGGTGAGCCAATCCTTGCGGGTATGTTCCAACTCCACCAGCATCCCGCTATAGTATTGTTTGATTCAGGCGCCACCCATAGCTTCATTAGCCAGGCTTTCATTGATAGATATAGCTTGCAAATACTACCCACCGATAGTCCTTATGTGATCTGTTCACCGGGTGGGAAAATTTCAGCAAGCATGACGGTTCCAAAAGCGCCATTATGCTTAGCGGGTAGAGTATACCCTACGTCTCTCATAATCTTAGAGGGACAAAAGGTCTATGTCATCTTAGGGATGTCTTGGTTAACCTGCCACGGCGCGGTTTTAGACACCGTCCTCCGAGTTGTGCACTTAAACTCAGAAGTGCACGAATCTCACTTCTTATTTCTGGACAGTCTAGAAATAAAACTTCAAGTGTCTATCAGTCCGCAACCATCAGATTGGAAGATATTCCAGTGGTCCGAGAGTTCCTTGACGTATTCCCGGACGATTTGCCGGCGATGCCGCCCGATAGAGAGGTGGAGGTCAAGATTGAACTTGCACCGGGAACCATGCCAATGTCCCGAAGGCCGTACAAGATGGCGCCCAAGGAATTGGCTGAACTGGTTCAGCCAACGGAATTGCTGGAGAAGGGTTTTATTAGGCCGAGCTCCTCGCCATGGGGCTGTTCGGCATTATTTGTGAAGAAGAAGGACGGGACGTTGCGGCTTTGCGTGGACTATCGTCCACTAAACGCCGTAACCATCAAGAACATGTACCTGTTACCACGGATCGACATGTTGGTTGATCAGTTGGTCGAAGTAAAGATCTTCTCCAATATGGACTTAAGATCTGGGTACCATCAGATTAAGATACAGGCTGAGGACACTCCGAAGACGGCTTTCTCGATGAGGTACGGACTTTATGAGTACCTAGTCATGTCCTTCGGCCTCACCAACGCTCCGGCTCACTTCATGTATTTAATGAATTCGGTATTCATGCCGGAGCTGGACAAGTTTGTCGTGGTCTTCATCGACGACATACTGGTATATTCCAAGTCGGAGGAAGATCACAAGAAGCATCTGCGTATAGTCTTGCAACGGCTGCGGGATCACAAGCTATACGCGAAATTCAGCAAGTGCGAATTCTGGATATCGCAAGTGCCTTTTCTCGGGCATATCATCTCAGCGGAGGGTATCGCTGTAGACCTGAGTAAAATCACACAAGTTCTGAATCGGAAGTCCCTGAGAACTGTTCACGAGGTACGGAGTTTCCTCGGACTCGCGGGATATTATCGGATATTCATCCCGAACTTCTCAAAAATTGCCAAGCCTATGACGGAGCTGCTGAAGAAGGCTACCAAGTATGTTTGGAGTCCAACATGTGAAGCGGCATTCAAGGCTTTAGTTAAGCACCTAACATCAGCACTAGTTTTGGCGCAGCCAGACAGAACAAAACCATTCGATGTGTACTGCGATGCATCCGGCATTGGGCTCGGATGTGTGCTGATGCAAGACCGAAGGGTGGTCGCGTATGGATCACGGCAGCTTAGGAATCATGAGCAGAATTATCCAACTCACGATTTGGAGCTTGCTGCCGTGGTACTTGCACTAAAAATGTGGAGGCACTACCTACTCGGTAACCTCGTACATTTATATACCGACCACAAGAGCCTCAAGTACATATTCACTCAGAAGGAGCTGAACATGAGGCAGCGAAGATGGTTGGAACTGATAAAGGATTACGAAATAGAGATCCATTATCACCCCGGCAAGGCAAACATAGTGGCGGATGCGCTGAGTCGCAAGTCACACGTCAACAATCTGACCATCACACTGTTGGAAAAGAGCGAACCACCACTACATGTGATTCCACATGGGGCTCTCTACAACCTAGCTTTGATCCCAACCATCCGTAAAGAGATAGCGGCAGCTCAGAAACATGACAAGGGCATGTCGCATTTGCGGAGACGTGTATACAGTGGGGAGCTGAAATGTTTCCGGAAGGACGGAGACGGCGTCCTATGGTTCAAGGACCGAATCGTCGTACCCCGTAACCCGGAGTTACAGAAGAAAATTTTTGATGAGGCTCACTTGTCAAAATTTTCTATTCACCCCGGAAGCAACAAAATGTGTCAAGAACTCAGAAGCAAGTTTTGGTGGACACGGATGAAGCGGGAGATCGCCAAGTACGTGTCCGAGTGTGATACATGTCGAAGGGTGAAGGCAGATCATATGCGGAAACCGGGACTGCTGCAACCACTGGGCGTTCCTGCCTGGAAGTGGGAAGATGTGAGCATGGACTTCATCGTTGGTTTACCCACCACTTTTCAAAAACATGATTCTATGTGGGTGATCATCGACCGGCTCACCAAAGTTGCCCATTTCATCCCGATCAACACCAACTACAACGCCAAGAAGTATGCTGAACTGTACATCTCACGGATCCTCTGCTTGTACGGCGTACCCCGTACCATCATATCGGATCGGGGCACTTTATTTGTGTCCCGTTTTTGGGAGCAGCTACACGCTGCATTGCGGACGAAGCTGATCCGTAGTTCAGCATACCACCCGCAAACGGATGGGCAAACCGAGCGGGTAAATCAGATTCTAGAGGACATTCTACGAGCTTGCGCTATCAACCACGGCAAGAATTGGGATGATCACTTGCCGTTAGCCGAGTTCTCGTACAACAATGGGTACCAAGCCAGCATCAAGATGGCACCTTACGAGGCGCTATACGGAAGAAAATGCCGCACACCATTGAATTGGTGTGAGTCTGGCGAAAGGGTTACCTTCAGGATTGACCTTGTCAGTAACGCGGAGGAGAAGGTTCGACTGATTCAAGTGAACCTAAAAGCCGCCCAATCCCGACAAAAGCAATATGCGGACCGGAGAAGGAGCCCACTACAATTCGAAGTTGGGGATCATGTATACCTACGTGTGTCTCCAATGAAGGGCGTAAACAGATTTGGGGTGAGAGGAAAGCCGGCACCCCGATTCATCGGTCCATTCCAGATTACCGAAAGATGTGGATCAGTAGCATACCGGCTGAAATTACCAGAAGCACTTCCAGGTGTGCACGACGTCTTTCATATTTCCTAGCTGAGGAAGTGTCTTAAGCTATCAACTACTATTCAGCTGGAGGATATAGAAGAACTGAATCCGGATCTCACCTATCGGGAGGAACCGGTTCAGGTTATTGATGAGAAGGCCCGAACCACACGCAACCGTACGTTGTGGTTCTACAAAGTTCTATGGAGTAATCACTTCATGGATGAAGCGACATGGGAGAGCGAAGTATTTCATCGCGCTAACTACCCCGACTTTTTCACGTCGCAAATCCGGAAATTTTTCACCGTCCTCTCTCTCACTTTCACCTTATAATCTCAGGACGAGATTCTTTTAAGGGGGGTGGAATGTAAAGGCCTCAGTTTTTGGCACCTTCAAAGTGTTCATCACCACACACACACACACCTCATTTGAAGAGAGTTGATGGACACATTTGAAGAGCAAGTAACCATTATCAACATGCTCATTAGAGAATAAACTCACAAATGCAAAAGTGGTATTTACCACATGCATCATCTAGGGGCTGGGCATATGAAAACTCCTACACCTTGTTAGGAATGTCCATGCCAAGTTTCACCCAAATTCAAAACCTTTTTGAGGTCCTTTTTGGGTATAGCTAGAAAAAGGGTAGTTTGAACCCAAATTCAAATTCAAACTGTCTTTATCCCATGGATTCAAAAGTGGGAGGCATATTCTTACTTAGCACATTTTTGTGAGCTCACACACCAATTTTCACTCCGTTTGGAGTTAAGCTTGACATGAGCTAAGGGTAGCAATTTCAAACTTTATTTGAATTTCAAACTGAACTTGTGCTGAAATTTAGTCAAACCAAACCCAATTTGAATTCTAACCAAATCAAATGGCTCAGGGGTAGATAATTCAAATCACCATGGCCTTTGTGGGGACTACTGTTTACAACAGTGAATTGGAGTTAAGTTCAGGGGTTAAAATTGAAAGTGAGACCCACATGTCAGCCACTGATTCAAATCAAACCGACTGAAACAGAGAACACTTGGTTCTCGGGTGCAGCCCGAGCGCGCCACCTAGGGGCCGGCCGGCGCCAGCTCTTTCTGCGTTCCCCGAGCTGGAGACCAGCCGCCCGGGCTTCTTATCCCCCCCCCCCCCGGCGTGCTCCCGTTGAATATCTTCTGAGCCCCGGCGCGATCAGTCAGCTTCCACCCGAGCTCCACCGCAGACCGCCGCTCTCTCGATCCTGCACGTAATCAGTCCGATCACTCGCGAGCCCAGCTTCCTCCGCAGCAAAACGGCGCCAGGAGATCATGAGCAACATCCTAGACCCCGTGTTGGCCAGTGAGCAGGCGCCCTCAAGCTACACCGGACCTCTTCTCCGGCGGACCAAACGTCGCTGCCGTTCGGGCTCTCGTGGACAGCACGGCACGGCCGTTGTCACGTCCACTTCTCTACACAAGAAAGGTGTCTGATTGTATGCAGATGGAGTAGCCAAAAGCCGTTTGGCAATTGATCAAACATCGGTCAAGAATTTCCAAGTTTACTCTCGGCCAGTTCATAGGAGACGAGCTCACCTTCAAGTGAAATTCGTACTCCACACGCTAGGGTTGGTCAAGCACGTTATCCAGTAGATTCTACACATGTTAGCGCACACGCTCGAACTGGAAGCAAAGAAAACCATCAAGAATTGGCCGTGATATGGCCGGTTTTCCAGCCGCTGTGGCTAAGTACCTCGGCTCACCGTCGAGAGCATAGTTGCCGGCGTTTCTAGCTTCCACCCAGCCCTGGTTCATGTTCCCCGTGCTCCACTGATGCTCTCCGAATGATTCCCGATCGATTTTGTGCATGGCAGAGCAAAACCGACCTCGCCGGAACCCTAGTAGGTGCTGTCACCGGTGCGCAGGGGTTTCCGGCCATCGCCGGCGGCCGGCGAGCCCACCATCGAGTCCAGGAGGTCAGGAAAGGGGCAGGCGGCAAGTTTCGGGCCGGGGTGGCCGGGAACTCAATTCCGGCAAGGGTCGCCGGAGACTGCCGCCGCCGAGCATTTGGCGTGAGGAGGTGAAGTAGCACTGTATGCGGGGCCCACGGGCAGGAGTTTAAACTTTTTCGAAATTTTCAGTTTTAGTTCAAACTTCAAACCCACATAACTTTGGCTAGGAAACTCCAAATCGAGTGAACCAAATTTTTTTAGATTCCGATCTCTGTGTAATTTCCAGCAAATCAAGTTTCACCTCATGAAAATCCTTATTTCTCCAGAATTAATTCCTCAAAGTTTAAACTGTTTAGAATTTTAACTGGAGAATCCTTTGGAGAAAAATTCTGAAATTTTGCTGGGATGTTCACCAAAATATCCCTGAACAGCCATAACAATTTCAGATCCATTTGAGCTCATTTGATCCACCTAATGGTGTGATTAATAAAACTGTTCCAGAGAAATTAGAAAATGTTCAGAAACATTTTCAGAAATTCTCTGAAATTGTTTAGCTCATATCTTTAGCTAGGAACCTTCAAATTAAGTGAGACAAACTCCATTAGAACCCTCTGAAAATCTAGTTTTCAGGAAGGCATGGCTTGCTCCATGAAAATCCCTAGAACACCCTAAAGGCTCCAATTAAGGTCAAGTACATAATTATTTGTTGAGGACTCATATGAGCTTTGCTGCAACTAAAACTTGGCCAAATCTCTGGTTAGGTTGTATACAAACCACAGTAAAAATTTCAGAGTCATTGATTCTGTCTACTGGGACTTATACCCTTCACAAGTTTAAAACTCAATTCAAATGCATTTAAATTAATACATGTACTTGTTACCTCATGTAGTCGCTAAGGTCGAGGAGGAACCCGAAGTCCTAGACTTCGTTACTCCGGAAGAACAGCTAGCCTACGACCAAGAGCAGCAAGGCAAGCTCCGGTTTGCATTAACCTCTTTACAAATTTTTATTGTTTTGAGCACTTTCTTTGAGCATCACTTATTTCGTGCATTACAGTCTTGTTTGAAACCCAAATGCATATCCAAGAAAACCATGGTTTGGGATTAGGATTGAAAACCTCGTTAGCCACAGCATTGCTAAGATAGAGTAGGATTCGGTACAAGTCGAGTAGTTGGAACTACTCGCGAGCATAGGCTAGAGGCACTCGACTCGGGTAGAGATAGTACATGATACACATGGCAAGAAAAATGAGACCGAGCGGAGAGTAAGGGCAGCAGCACTTTGGAGCCTGGGTGCTATAGCTCCGCTTGTGTCGATTGAGGACCGAGCCGTGTGCGGACCTGTTGAACAAGCTAGAACAGTACCGAAGACCTACCGGCTATATGGGAACCGGGAAACCAATGTAACTCGGGTAGCTGGGTGTTGAGGCATAGCTGGTCGTTCAGAGGGTAGGTTGAGAGCTTGAGGTGTAAATCGGCTGACGGCACTGAGATGGGCGTGCAGAGACCTCTTGCTCGGGACGATTGGACCGGTTCAACATTCGGCAGACGGGTGAAAGGTTGTTGCGTACAACGTCCGTGATGGTTGCTGTAGGCAACATCGAGTACGGGCGTACGTGACGGGTTGTTCAGGTAACCCTGCAGGTGTAAATTGATTATAATCGCCGTCCCTCACGGTCAGTGAGTACCACTTGTTCACTGTACCGCGACGTAGAAAGAACAGGCTAGTTACATGATAAAATGTTGCTGATTGAAAGATGGACTTGCTTGTTAACGATTGCTGTAGTTTAGAGCTAATTAAAGTTCCTTTCAACTTTGGGCAAAGTACATGAGAGAAATGCGTTTCTTGTTTGATTGCGGCTCTCTCATGTGCCTTAGTGTAACGTTCTCCACAATTTGCTGCTAAAACTTGAAAGTAAGGTTCCACTAATTAGGCGAGTCCTTAAAACTGATTTTACCTCCTGTACCTATCATTCCTCATGTAGAAGTTTCATGTTTAGGCGAGACAGGTCAGACTTGCTGCGCCTTCGTGCTCACTGCTTGTGTTTGAAGCTTTTGCAGGGTTCTATGAGGAAGGGACTCCCGAGTAGGAGACGGAACCCCAGGAGGGGAACCCTGTTGTCACACCCGGTTTTTCCGAAGAAACAACCAAGTGAATATCACATGTATGCCAGGATCATTTTCTCATACATGTGATGACAAATAGTGAAGCATCATTTATTATAAGCCAGGTGTCGAATATAAATAAGTCTTACATCGCAAATGTCTCAATGGACAATAATACGTTCATCACAAGTAAATAAACTAGCAGCGGAATAATTATTCTCGTGGGCTCCGTCACAGGCGTTGCCCGGGGGTCTCCATGAACCTAGAAACCTTCTTCGGGTCCAAAGTCTTGGTCATTATACACCACCTCATTATCTTGACCTGAGCAGCAATATAAACCAACAAATATGCAAGGTTGAGTACCAATGGCACTCAGCAAGTGTTGGAAAATTACATCATGCATGGCTAGATCAAGGAGAGGTTGAACTCATGGTTAAAGCACTACGCAATTAATACCTATCACCTTAGCTTATTAAGCACCTACATTACTACACAGGTGAAATGGTCCCAATCTCCCATCCCATCATCATAATCCAATAACCATAACATCATTTCCAATGCTAAGCTCCCCGCTTAACTTCCAAAACCATCAATCCTCTAATCATGAATAAGTCCAAGCCGCTCTTGAACGTGAGCACGGCTGTCGTGACAGTTTTGACTCTGCAGAGTTGGTACCACTGTACCCACATGTAGTGATTTCATCCCCCGTTGCCGGGTGGACTAAAAGAACCTCCATTATGCCAGTGGCTACGAACCACATTCACACTTCCCAGGTGTGTAGCCAGGAGATCACTACGAAGCCTTTACAAAGGGATTCCCAACGAGCGTGGGCCCACTGAGGTTTCACCCCTAACAGCATACAAGAGGCTCCAACCCCGCTGCAGTGGCCCCCTCTTGAGCCTTGCGGTTCATATGGTAGTCCAGCTGACACCTATTCCCCGCACCATCCAACACACCCATACTACGCCGGGGATACACCTAATTAATTGGCCAAGCTGCCCCATCTCAGCATGTGGTTGGCACGGTAAAGCCAGGTTACATGCTCCATGAACCGGTCCTTAGGATCCAGGCAAGTACTAAACACAAACCCGAGTCTCGTGCACCCAGCACACAACCAAAACATCCAACTTGCCTTGATCCCTACCTCTACATAACTTACAATATCTCATTCAAGAATATGGTAAAATAAACTGATGATCTCATATCCCAAATATCCCATTCTAAGCATGGCTAAGCATATGCATAATAATAAATGACATGATAAAATAAATCCCAACCCAAGCTACAAGGAAACAAGGTAATGCAATTCTAGGGAAACTTCCTAGCATGGGTTTCATATTTCAATTGACAATGCAAATAATTCTAGCTACACATCCTAGCATAGGATCAAAGTGGTCAAGGACACTTGCCTCCTTCCTGCTGCTCTTGAAATAGGTAGTCCTGATCTTGGAAAGGAATAACTTGCTCTTGAGCAGGTTCTACATCATACCATCACACATAGCAAAAGAAAAACAACAATCCATAAGACATAGCTCACACTTCCACTTCATACAAACCACACATTCACATTTATGAAAGTCATTCACCATTATATGTGTTGTGGTTACTCTATGTGTGTTGATTTGTGGCTTGCATGCACTTTAAATCATGTGTATATGATTCCTACTTTTATGTTCACATTTATACTTACCTACTGTATATATATGAGTTTCCCATTTAAATAAATTCCTTATATTCAACTACTACACCTTTTCACTACCAAGTATGTATGAAAAGTATTTTTCTTCTCCATATGTGCCTTTAGAATTTCTACCAACCTTAAAATGAATTCTTTGGATTTTAGAAACTCCATTTATCATTTACTAGTTGCTATATTTTCAGATTTATTTTCCTATGCATAAATGTGTACTTTATTATGAAAATAGTAAGACACATCATCTAAACAGAATAGGTTCTGGTCCTAAATAATTTAATAACATATTTTGAACTTTGCCTCTGATGTAATCTATTTCACAATTATTTTCCCTATTTCCTATAACTATTCTTTACTTAAGAATGTGTCCCTAAATGTGAATAATAAATTAAACAGATTCAATTCAGCCCAAAATATGTTTTTATTTCACTCCAAAGTTTCCTAAACACTGAGAAAGTCTTTAATTAAATTTTGACAATATGTTTGTCTCACTTTTTAATTTTTAAACACTAGCCACATATTCAATTTCCTAAGTTAATTACTAAACAGGGCTAAAAAGGTAAACTCACCCCATTACAGGGTCTATAATATTATTTTCAGAATTTCCAGGGGTCTAGCTACACTTATCAGAGGTGTTTTTCCTAATTTTCATTAAGTCCAGGGGCTAAAACTGATTTTTAAATGAATTTACATGATTTTCTGGAGTTCCAAGGGCTAGATCAGAAGTTTCCGGGGCTAGCTCTTATTTCCCGAGAACCCCAGGGGGTAGCACGTAAGATTTCCAGTCTTTATAACGCGGGGCTGACGTGGACCGTCCGATTTTAAACCGACGGCCGAGATTATAACATCGAACCGGTACGCGGGGGTTTAAACCCTACCGTGCGATTTAAAATAAACGGCGCACAAGCGGCCACGTCGCTCTGATCGAGCGCGGGCGGCGCTGCCGGCGGCGCACGGCGGCGGGAAGCGACGATCTCGCCGGAGACTTTCGGATCTTCGAGAATTCTTCCTAGAACTGTGATTTTATGGTATAGATCGGTGGAGGGGAGGTCGCGGATCTCACCTCGGGGGTTTTCTTGAGCTCGGAGGTCCTGGAAGGTGACCGGCGACGAGGTCCGAGGTGAAACCACGGCGAGGCTCGTCGGCGCTGTGTTCACACCGCAAGTCACCGAGTTTTCTGCACCTGCAAGGTTCCCCGGAGGCGGTGGATCAAGACCAGCGAGTTAGATCGGAGTTTCCGAGCGTAGACCGGCCAGAATTCGCCGGAGAAGTCTCGGTTCTCACCGGAGGAAAAATCGGCGATCGCGTGGGAAAAACAGAACGAGGCCGGGGTTTTTATAGACGGGGGAGGGCGGCGGGGTGGTTTAGATCATGTCCGCGTCGCCTACGAACAGAATTCAGCGGGGATACGCCGAAATCCCGATCTGTTTTGATTCGGGCACGAGGGAGTCCGGCGCTGGTGCGAGGTAGATGACGATCGGGAGGGCCCCGCCTGTCAGCGTGAGGCAGCAGCGCGCGCGGCTGCGGGCTGGTGCGGGCGCTGGCTCGGCCGGCTGGTGGGTTTCCGCCCACTGGCCGGTTTTTTTCTGTTTTCTCTTTTTCTATTTCTTTTCTGATTTGAGTTTAATTTGAATTCCAGTTTGAATTTGAATTTTTGCAAAACATGCAACACGTCCAAAAATTTTTAAATCCCCCTCTTAACATGATTTAGGGTTTTGAATCAAAATTTTTGGGTGTTACAGCTCTACCCCCCTTAAAAGAAATCTCGTCCTTGAGATTGGTGGTTCTAAGAAAACAATTCTAGAAATTGTGCCTTGAGCTCATCTTCCCGCTCCCAGGTGGCTTCCTCTTCTGAGTGATGCTTCCACTGCACATTGCACATCCGGATTCTTTTATTTCTAGTGAGGCGTTCATTGTCTCCAAAATCTTGTATGGTTGCTCGGCATAGGACAAATCCTCAGCTACGTTCACTTCATTCATGGGTAACACCTCCTCAGGCGTCCTCAGGCATTTCTTGAGTTGTGACACATGGAATACATCGTGCACATCCGATAGACGAGCCGGTAATTCTAGTTGATACGCCACTTCGCCTTTCCTCTCCAAAACTTGAAAGGGTCCGATGTATCGAGGTGACAACTTCCCTTTCACCTTGAACCGACGAAGTCCTCGGATAGGGGACACCTTGAGATAAACATAGTCTCCCATGTTGAAAACGAGCTCTCTTCTTCGTACATCAGCATAACTCTTTTGGCGTGTCTGTGCTATCCTCAAATTGTTGCGAATTTCCCTTACCTTCGCCTCGGCTTCTTGTAGTACTTCTGGACCAAACACTTTACTTTCCCCCGTTTGGTTCCAAAATAGGGGAGTTCTGCACTTCCTCCCGTACAAAGCTTCAAACGGTGACATCTTCATACTAGCTTGATAGCTGTTGTTATAAGAAAACTCCGCATACGGTAAGTTCTTGTCCCAACTCCTATTGTTTTTGAGTGCACATGCCCTTAGCATATCTTCAAGGATCTGATTGGTTCTTTCCGTCTGCCCATCAGTTTGGGGATGATAGGCAGAACTAAAGTTCAGATGGGTTCCCATGGTTTCGTGCAACTTCTGCCAGAACCTTGAGGTGAACTGTGTCCCTCGATCCGACACAATCTTCTTTGGCACTCCATGGTAACACACGATCCTTGACATGTACAACTCTACCAATTTGGATCCGCTGTAGCTTTCCTTAACAGGGATGAAGTGAGCTACCTTTGTTAGCCTATCAATGATGAACCATATCGAATCATATCCTAATTGGGTCCTAGGCAATCCCACGATGAAATCCATGCTGATTTCTTCCCATTTCCATTCAGGCACTTTGAGTGGTTGCAATAATCCCGCGGGTCGTTGATGTTCTTCTTTCACCAACTGACATGTGTCACATAGGGCAACATGTTCCGCGACATCTCGCTTCATGCCATACCACCAATACCTGCCCTTGAGGTCCTGGTACATCTTCGTACTCCCAGGATGAATGGAATAGTCAGAATCGTGAGCCTCCTTCAAAATCAATTCACGGATCTCCTTTACTTCAGGCACACAGATCCTTTTCCCGTGCCACACCGTACCTTGTTCATCCTCTCTGAATCCTGGAGCTTTATTTTCCTTGATGAGTTGTCTGATCTCTTGTATCTTCTCATCATTCTTTTGGCCCTCTCGTATGTCTCGCTCGAGTGTGGAGTCCACTTCCATGGCGATGGCTTCACCACTATTTACTAGACATAGATTGAGCATTATAACCTCATCCTTCAATTCTGCAGGCATGTCCTTCAAGCTCAACTTATTGACCTGCACTTTCCGACTCAAAGCATCGGCCACGACATTTGCTTTCCCGGGATGATAGTTGATGCCCACATCAAAGTCATTGATTAACTCTAGCCATCTCCTTTGTCTGAGGTTGAGGTCTGGCTGTGTGAATATGTACTTCAAACTCTTATGATCCGTATATATCTCGGTCCTCTTCCCCATCAAATAGTGCCGCCAAATTTTCAACGCGTGTACCACTGCGGCTAGTTCTAGGTCATGTGTAGGATAGTTCTTCTCGTGCTTCCGAAGCTGCCGGGATGCATAAGCCACGACATGCCCTTCTTGCATGAGAACACATCCCAACCCGTTTCCAGAGGCATCGCAGTACACTGTGAAATTCTTCTGCATATCTGGCATAACCAACACTGGGGCTGTTGTCAATCTTTTCTTTAGCTCCTGAAAACTCATCTCGCACTGTGGCGTCCATGTGAATGTGATTTCCTTCTACAACAGTTTGGTGAGGGGTCTTGAGATCTTAGAGAATCCCTCAATAAACCGTCGATAGTATCCAGCCAATCCCAAGAAGCTTCGAACTTCCCCGACACTTTCAGGGGTCTTCCACTTCTGTATATCCTCGATTTTGGCGGGATCTACGGATATTCCTCCTTCTGAGATTATATGTCCTAAGAAGGGAACTCTCTTCATCCAAAACTCACACTTGCTCAACTTGGCATATAGTTGGTGTTCTCTCAGCCTTTGCAACACCAACCTTAGATGTTTCTCATGTTCTTCTTCATCTTTGGAGAAGACAAGAATGTCATCTATGAAAACCACCACAAATTTGTCCAGATATTCCATGAATACCTTGTTCATGAGATACATGAAGTATGTCGGGGCATTAGTTAGCCCGAAAGGCATGACAGTGTATTCATACAGTCCGTACCGAGATACGAAAGCTGTCTTGGGAATATCAGATTGCCTTATCTTGAGTTGGTGGTATCCCGACCTGAGATCAATTTTCGAGAACACACAAGCTCCCCTCAACTGATCAAACAAGTCTTCAATGCGGGGTAATGGGTACTTGTTCTTGATGGTTACCTCATTCAAAGCACGGTAATCCACGCATAACCTTTGGGTTCCGTCTTTCTTGGGCACAAATATCACCGGAGCTCCCCATGGTGAGGAACTAGGGCGAATATACCCCTTCTCCGTCAATTCTCTCAAATGATCCTTGAGTTCTTCTAGCTGCTTGGAGTCCATCCGATAAGGTCTCTTGTATATCGGGGCTGTTCCAGGCACTAGCTCAATTCAAATTCCACTTCACGATCGGGAGGCATACCTGGCAATTCTTCCGGAAAAACATCTGGATATTCCCGGATAATCCTGATCTCCTCCATTTTCACCTCAACTTGATTTAATTTAATGTCCCTCCTAGGCTCGTGTATTGTTATGAACTTTACTCTTGTGCCACTAGGGTGAGTTAGTTCCACCGTTCTGGTCGAACAATGAATGATTCCCTTATGTTTGGTCAATCAATCCATGCCCAAAATAATATCGATCCCTTGGGAATCTATCACTATGAGGTTAGCAGTAAACACTACCCCATTAATGTCTAGATTCACCTTGGGACACACTTGTCTTGTCCTTATTTCTCCACCTGGAGAGTTTACGGCTAGCATATGGTTCATTTGTGTTGTTGCTAGGTCATACTTCTTAACAAACCCTTGAGCAATAAACGAGTGGGTGCCACCAGAATCAAACAGCAGGGTTGCAAGGTGTAAATTGGCAGGAAACTTACCAACTACCACGTCGGGTGCATCTTGTGCTTCCTCCATAGTGACGTGGTTCACCCGTCCTCTCATTACATTCTACTGTTGTGGCTGCGCGGGCTTCTTCTTTGGGCACTTATGGGCATAGTGCCCCACTTCACCACAGCTAAAACATTGCACCCCAACCTTAGGTGCTTGGCCTTTGTTGTCTTGGGGTTGGTTCGGGGGTCCTTGCACTGCTGGTCGAGGTGGATATGCCGGGCGAGGCTGCTGTACAAACTGACGTGGTGGCTGTGCTGGTGCGGCCGGAGGCCTGTAGTTCGGGTTGTACCCCCTTGGTGCTGAGTAGGGTACCGCAGCACGGCTCGTCTGCCCCGTAGGTTGCTGCATCATACGGGAGCGAGTGTGGCTTCCCGAGGCTTGATGTGACCAACCGGCATTCCTCTTATTCTCATTTTCCAAGGCCTTTAGCTTCCTTTCTACCACAAATGCTCTGTCCACCATCTTTTGGAAGCTTTCATACTCATTCGAGGACATTGCACACTGCATCTCTGCGGTAAGTCCTTCCACGAAACAATCTTGTTTCTGCTCATCAGTCTCTATGTCCCGTGGGGCATAACGGGATAGTTGGGTAAATTTAGTGAGGTATTCCCTCACCGTCATGTTTCCCTGCTGCAGTCCCAAAAATTCCCTCCTCTTGTTTTTGAGTTCACCTCTTGGGATGTAATGGTTGCAGAAGCTACGCTTGAACTCTTCCCAAGTGATGTTCTCAGGGTCATGATGGGAGGCCACGTAGGCGGTCCACTAATCAGCAGCAGGTCCATGCAATTGATGAGAGGCAAACAGCACCCTCTCATACCCTTGGCACTGGATGATCCTCATCTTACTTTCAATGGTCTTCAGCCAATCATCTGCCTCCAGAGGTTCGGCAGCACTTGCAAACTTTGGAGGTTGAGTTCCTAGAAACTCACTCAACCTTGGTTGGCGTGGTGCAGCTTGTGGAGGTGGAACTTGATGCAAGTTGGCCACCACTTGAGTCAAGTTCTGGATGAGCTGATTTTTTCCTCCAGCATTTGGTGGAGGGGATCAACTCCTTCATGGCGACCACCCCGGTCCTGGCCTCCAGAAAGATGAGGGTTACATGCCTCATCGTTGTTGTTGGCAGGGTTGGAAGCACGTCCTTTTCCTCTTCCAGCCATCTGGCAGAATCAACCAACGTTAATTTGAAAGCATTTAGTATCATCTTACTACTTTCATTTGCTTGTACTTTGAAGTGTTGAGGCTTTGTTATACTTTTACGAGGGTTCATATCTCACACCAAATAAATGCACTATTATTTCATGTGGGTTCACACACCAAAGCAAAACAATCTGAAGATGAGGCTGTGGACAATAGCTAATGGCTTCCACAACTCACGTCACACACCAAGCATTAACACACCATTAACTTAGCGTAACGACTCGACTATTCGACATCTTGCTAACTAAGGGAAGGACTCTACACTACTCGTTTTCTTGAGCTGGCTCCTCAGGATCTTCCTCATCATTTCGGCTGCCTTCTGACTCTGCTTTGGGTGGGGAGGCTGCTGGTGGAGAAGTGCGACGACGCCTGATCGCTCGGCGATCTGGGGAGTCAGGAGTCCATGTATCATTCACGGTGACACACAGTTCACTCCCATCTCCTCTTTCTCTCGCCCTTAAGCAGGCTCGCAGCAACGCCTCCGTTTCCTTCAGGGTGTCCCGGACATCCTGAAGCTCTTGTTGGCACTCCTGCAGTTGAGTGCTGAGCATAGAAGCATCCTCCAAGCACAAGTCCATGTGCTCATGGGAAGTCCCTTGCTGCACCGGCGGGTACTTGTACTCTGTGGTACCACTCTCACGCTGGAGGACATACATGTACTCAGTTTTGTCCAAGTGGCGACGATAGATGTGACTCTGGCAGGTGATGGCCTCCCAGGTGACATCTTTCTCCGCATCGACCTGTGTCGCTCTACAAGCTGGAGAGTGGTGAATCTTAAGCAGCTGATTTTCGTGTGTAATCCTCATCTCCGAACTCCATTCTTCCCTCTTCTCACGGATGGTCCTGGTGGGGTTATAGTGGATGATTAGCTTGCCCGTATTGCCGGCGGCTTCGAGCATACGCCGAAGTCGACACAATAAGCCTCCTACTGCCAATCCGTAGGAAAGGTACGCCACCGGACGGCTCTCCTCTCTCTCGGCAAGGGCAACTACGGGAACTCTCCCTACCGTGGACTTGCAAGCGGTACGAATCATGCGAACCATCTAAAACAAAGAGAATTTAAAATTAGGTTAGATAAACTCTTAAACCAAAAATCCTATTTTGAATGAAAGTTGGGGTAAGATGAAGAAAGTGACTCATTTAAAAAACACTTTTCAATCCACACCTTTGAAAAATAGTTTTTAAGAAAATAGGGCCCTTAAATACGTCCATCTCTACCGAGGTCCACGTTCCTACGGGCAACCTTGGCTCTGATACCACTTCTTTCACACCCGGTTTTTCCGAAGAAACAACCAAGTGAATATCACATGTATGCCAGGATCATTTTCTCATACATGTGATGACAAATAGTGAAGCATCATTTATTACAAGCCAGGTGTCGAATATAAATAAGTCTTACATCGCAAATGTCTCAATGCACAATAATGCGTTCATCACAAGTAAATAAACTAGCAGCGGAATAATTATTCTCGTGGGCTCCGTCACAGGCGTTGCCCGGGGGTCTCCATGAACCTAGAAACCTTCTTCGGGTCCAAAGTCTTGGTCATTATACACCACCTCATTATCTTGACCTGAGCAGCAATATAAACCAACAAATATGCAAGGTTGAGTACCAATGGCACTCAGCAAGTGTGGGAAAATTACATCATGCATGGCTAGATCAAGGAGAGGTTGAACTCATGGTTAAAGCACTACGCAATTAATACCTATCACCTTAGCTTATTAAGCACCTACATTACTACACAGGTGAAATGGTCCCAATCTCCCATCCCAACATCATAATCCAATAACCATAACATCATTTCCAATGCTAAGCTCCCCGCTTAACTTCCAAAACCATCAATCCTCTAATCATGAATAAGTCCAAGCCGCTCTTGACCGTGAGCACGGCTGTCATGACAGTTTTGACTCTGCGGAGTTGGTACCACTGTACCCACATGTAGTGATTTCATCCCTCGTTGCCAGGTGGACTAAAAGAACCTCCATTATGCCAGTGGCTACGAACCACATTCACACTTCCCAGGTGTGTAGCCAGGAGATCACTACGAAGCCTTTACAAAGGGATTCCCGACGAGCGTGGGCCCACTGAGGTTTCACCCCTAACAGCATACAAGAGGCTCCAACCCCGCTGCAGTGGCCCCCTCTTGAGCCTTGCGGTTCATATGGTAGTCCAGCTGACACCTATTCCCCGCACCATCCAACACACCCATACTACGCCGGGGATACACCTAATTAATTGGCCAAGCTGCCCCATCTCAGCATGTGGTTGGCACGGTAAAGCCAAGTTACATTCTCCATGAACCGGTCCTTAGGATCCAGGCAAGTACTAAACACAAACCCGAGTCTCGTGCACCCAGCACACAAACAAAACATCCAACTTGCCTTGATCCCTACCTCTACATAACTCACAATATCTCATTCAAGAATATGGTAAAATAAACTGATGATCTCATATCCCAAATATCCCATTCTAAGCATGGCTAAGCATATGCATAATAATAAATGACATGATAAAATAAATCCCAACCCAAGCTACAAGGAAACAAGGTAATGCAATTCTAGGGAAACTTCCTAGCATGGGTTTCATATTTCAATTGACAATGCAAATAATTCTAGCTACACATCCTAGCATAGGATCAAAGTGGTCAAGGACACTTGCCTCCTTCCTGCTGCTCTTGAAATAGGTAGTCCTGATCTTGGAAAGGAATAACTTGCTCTTGAGCAGGTTCTACATCATACCATCACACATAGCAAAAGAAAAACAACAATCCATAAGACATAGTTCACACTTCCACTTCATACAAACCACACATTCACATTTATGAAAGTCATTCACCATTATATGTGTTGTGCTTACTCTATGTGTGTTGATTTGTGGCTTGCATGCACTTTAAATCATGTGTATATGATTCCTACTTTTATGTTCACATTTATACTTACCTACTGTATATATATGAGTTTCCCATTTAAATAAATTCCTTATATTCAACTACTACACCTTTTCACTACAAAGTATGTATGAAAAGTATTTTTCTTCTCCATATGTGCCTTTAGAATTTCTACCAACCTTAAAATGAATTCTTTGGATTTTAGAAACTCCATTTATCATTTACTAGATGCTATATTTTCAGATTTATTTTCCTATGAATAAATGTGTACTTTATTATGAAAATAGTAAGACACATCATCTAAACAGAATAGGTTCTGGTCCTAAATAATTTAATAACATATTTTGACCTTTGCCTCTGATGTAATCTATTTCACAATTATTTTCCCTATTTCCTATAACTATTCTTTACTTAAAAATGTGTCCCTAAATGTGAATAATAAATTAAACAGATTTAATTCAGCCCAAAATATGTTTTTATTTCACTCCAAAGTTTCCTAAATGACACGACCCCATTGGTCCTGTCGAGCCAGGATCACGCTGAGGGGTGCTGCGTTGCACAGCACCGTATAACACACGTCAAAGGTACAAAGCGGAAGCGGAAGTTTATTACATAAACAGTTTTATGAACCTGTTTACATCAAAATAAGTTTAGTCCACACTCGCGGGCGTAGACTACGCGTCAAGTCACGTTCAGCCCTCGAACGTGTCCTTGCTAGCACACACACACACACACTAACTCTGCGTCGTGCACGACTCCCATTCGACGGGGTTCCCCTCCTGGGGTTCCGTCTCCTCTTCGGGAGTCCCTTCCTCATAGAACCCTGCAAAAGCTTCAAACACAAGCAGTGAGCACGAAGGCTCAGCAAGTCTGACCCGTCTCACCTAAACATGGAACTTCTACATGAGGGTAATGGGTTACATGAGGTAAAAATCATTTGCAAGGACTCGCCTAATTAGTAGAACCTTACTTTCAAGTTTTAGCAGCAGGTTGTGGAGAACCTTACGCTAAGGCACATGAGAGAGCCGCAATCAAACAAGAAACGCATTTCTCTCATGTACTTTGCCCAAAGTTGAAAAGAACTTTAGTTAGCTCTAAGCTACAGCATATCATTAACAATCAATGTCCAGCTTTCAATCAGCAACATTTTAACATGTAACTAGCCTGTTCTTTCTACGTCACGGTACAGTGAACAAGTGGTACTCACTGACCGCGAGGGACGGCGATTATAATCGATTTACACCTGCAGGGTTACCCGAACAACCCGTCACGTACGCCCGTACTCAATGTTTCCTACAACAACCATCACGGACGCCGTACGCAACTACCTTTCACTCGTGAGCCAAATATTGAACCGGTCCCATCGTCCCGAGCAAGAGGTCCCTCCACGCGCATCTCTGTGCCGCCAGCCAATTTACACCTCGAGCTCTCAACCTACCCTCTGAACGACGGGTAATGCCTCAATACCCAGCTACCCGAGTTACATCAGTTTCCAGGTTCCCATATAGCCGGTAGGTCTTCGGTACTGTTCTAGCTTGTTCAACAGGCCCGCACACGGCACGGTCCTCAATCGACACAAGCGGATCTACAGCACACAGGCCCCAAAGTCCTGCTGCCCTTATTCTCCGCTCGGTCTCATTTTCTTGCCATGTGTATCATGTGCTATCTCTACCCGAGCAATGTGCCTCTAGCCTATTCTCGCGAGTAGTTCCAACTACTCGACTTGTACCGAATCCTACTCTATCCTAGCAATGCAGTAGCTAACGGGGTTTGCAATCCTAAACCCAACCCATGGTTCTCTTGGCTATGCAGTGGGGCTTCCAAACAAGACTCTAATGCACAGAATAAAGGAAACAAGTATGTGCTCAAAACAATAAAAATTTGTAAAAAGGTTAATGCAAACCGGAGCTTGCCTTGCTGCTCTTGGTCGTAGGCTAGCTGCTCCTCCGGAGTTACGAAGTCTAGGACTTCGGGTTCCTCCTCGACCTTAGCGACTACATGATAAGAGCAATATATGTATCAACTTAAATGCATTTATATTAACTTTGAAGTTGTGAAGTCTATAACCCTTGCTAGACAGACCTAATGACTGTGAAACTTTTGCTGTGGCTTGGTTTCAACCTAAACAGAGACTTGGTCAAGTTTTAGTTGCAGCAAAGCTCATTTGAGCCCTCCACAATTCATTATGTCCTTGACCTTAATTGGAACTCTTAGGGTGTTCTAGGAATTTTCATGAAACAAACTATGACTTTCTGAAAACTAGATTTTCAGAGGGTTCTAATGGAGTTGGTCTCACTTAATTTGGAAGTCTCTAACTAAAGATATGAGCTAAACAATTTCAGAGAAAATTCTGAAAATGTTTCTGAACATTTTCTATTTTCTCTGGAACAGTTTCACTAATCACACCATTAGGTGGATTAAATGAGCTCAAATGGATCTGAAATTTTTATGGTAGTTCAGGGATATTTTGGTGAAGACCTCAGCAAAATTTCAGGATTTTCCTCCAAAGGATTCTCCAGTTAAAATTCCTAACAGTTTAAAATTTGAGGAATTAATTCTGGAGAAATAAGGAATTTCATGAAGTGAAACTTGATTTTCTGGAAAGTACTCAGAGAGCTGAATCCAGAAAAATTTGGTTCACTCAATTTGGAGCTTTCTAGCCAAATTTATGATGATTTGAAGTTTGAAGGAAATCTGAAAATCGGGGAAAAGTTTAAACTCGCGCGTGGGCCCAGGGGACACGCGTCGCGCGCCTAGGCGATGGCACATCGCGGCCCACATGGATTTTGCGTGCCAGCACACCCGATCTCCGCCGCAGCCGGATCCCGATTAAAAATATCTCCCGCTGACAGCTGGGGCCCACCCCCTTCTTCAACCTCGTGACACCCGCGCCTCGCCGCCGAGGGATCTCGCCGGAGAGCTCGCCGCCGGCTGCTGTACAGCTCCAAACTTCTCGATTCTGGCCGCCCCTGCATACTTTTACTCGGGGGACAGGATCCGAGGGTCAGCTGCTCATGACAACGGCCGGAGCATGGTCAGCGACGAGCCGCCACCTCAGAACGACTTCGGTCATGTCGTCTGACTACCCTAGCACCTCAGCTACTTGGGAAACCGGTCGGGGAGCATCAGTGGACCTTAGAGAAGGTCGACATGAGCTCGAGGCAGCTCGGGGAAGGCCCGAAATAGGCCCTCACCGTGCGCCTGATGCCGCCCATTCGTTCCGCCATTAGTAGACCTCAAATTACGCCGGGCAAAGAGGTTCTCCGGCCCAGAGTTGTGAAGGCAACTTGTGCGTTACCGTGTCTAGCTCGTGTGAGAGCGGCCTGAGGCCCTCTAATCCCTTCTAGAGCACGAATTAAACAGAATCGTACCCGAAGGTCGTTCTGCACACAGAAAGGGGAAAAATGGAAATTCGCCGCCGGTGAGCAACCACTCGAGCTGTGGCTCGGGGATGAGCAGCACCGGTCACCCGCGCGTCCAAGGGTGCCTTGGCTCGGGCGTGACAACGCCCTGGTTGGGCTGTCCACGAGAGCCCGAGGTACGGCGGTTCCAAGTCCCGAATTTGATCTTTCGGCACAGCCGATATCAATCGGTTTCAACCGAATTCTAGCAACGGGGAGGATGGAGGAAGGTCTCTAGTACCTTGCTGGGGCTCTGGAGTGGAAGGAGGGAGCTGCTATCGGCGTTCTCCGATCAAGTCCGAGCTGCGGAAGTTTTCGGCCGGCGCTGAGTTCTTGCGGGGAAGAACGGTGGTGCCTCGGCCGAGGAGGGGGCAGGCGCCTTAAGAAGGCTCTGCACCGCCTCACGCCCGCGCGTGGGCAAGCAGCTGGTGGCGCGGCGGCTGGCCTCGGTGGCGATCACCGCTGCGGCTCGGCGACCCGAGTGAAAAAGTCTCAGTCGGTTTGATCTGAGCAGTGGCTGACATGTGGGTCCCACCTCCAGTTTTAACCTCTGAAATTTACTCCTAATCACTGTTGTAAACAGTAAACCCCATACTACCCTTGGCAATTCAAATTATTCACCCATGAGCCATTTGAATTGATCAAAGTTCAAATGAGGTTTGGTTTGAATGAATTTCAGCACAAGTTCAGTTTGAAATTAAAATAAAGTTTGAATTTCTCCCCCTTAGCTCATGTCAAGATCAACTCCAAATGGAGTGAAAATTGGTGTGTGAGCTCACAAAAATGTGCTGAGTAAGAATATGCCTTCCACTTTTAAATTCATGGGATAAAAACAGTTTGAATTTGAATATGGTTTCAAACTGCCCTCTTCCTATCTATACCCAAAATGACCTCAAAAAGGTTTTGAATTTGGGTGAAACTTGGCATGGACATCCTTAGCAAAGTGTAGGAGTTTTCATATGTCCAGCCCATCTATATCACATGTGGGAAATACCACTTTTGCAATGTGTAAGTTTGTTCTCTAATGAGCATGTTGATAATTGTTACTTGCTCTTCATTTGCGTTCATCATTCTTCCTCAAATGAGATGTGTGGTGTGGTGATGAACACTGCAAATGTGTGTCAAAAACTGAGGCCCTTACATTCCTCCCCCCTTAAAAGAATCTCGTCCCGAGATTATAAGGTGAAAACGAGAGAGAGGACGGTGGAAAATTACCGGATATGCGATGTGAAAAAGTCGGGGTAGTTAGTGCGAAGGAATTCTTCGCTCTCCCATGTCGCTTCGTCCATGGAGTGATTACTCCATAGAACCTTGTAGAACCACAACGTACGGTTGCGTGTGGTTCGGGCCTTTTCATCAATAATCTGCACCGGTTCCTCCCGATAGGTGAGATCCGGTTGCAGTTCTTCAATGTCTTCCAGCTGAACGGTAGTTGATAGCTTGAGACATTTCCTCAGCTGGGAAACGTGAAAGACGTCGTGCACACCGGAAAGTGCTTCTGGTAACTTTAGCCGGTATGCCACTGATCCACATCTCTCGGTAATCTGAAATGGACCGATGAATCGGGGTGCCAACTTTCCTCTCACCCCAAATCTGTTTACGCCCTTCATTGGAGACACCCATAGATATACGTGATCTCCAACTTCGAATTGTAATGGGCGCCTTCTCCGGTCCGCATACTGTTTCTGACGGGATTGAGCGGCTTTTAGGTTCGCTTGAATTAGTCGAACCTTTTCTTCCGCGTTGTTGACAAGGTCAATCCCGAAGGTAACCCTTTCGCCAGACTCACACCAGTTCAATGGTGTGCGGCATTTTCTTCCGTATAGCGCCTCGTAGGGCGCCATCTTGATGCTGGCTTGGTACCCATTGTTGTACGAGAACTCGGCTAACGGCAAGTGATCATCCCAATTCTTGCCGTGGTCGATAGCGCAAGCTCGTAGCATGTCTTCTAGAATCTGATTTACCCGCTCGGTTTGTCCATCCGTCTGCGGGTGGTAGGCTGAACTACGGATCAGCTTCGTCCCCAAGGCAGCGTGCAGCTGCTCCCAAAAACGGGACACAAATAAGGTGCCCCGATCTGATATGATAGTACGGGGTACGCCGTACAAGCATAGGATCCGTGAGATGTACAGTTCAGCGTACTTCTTGGCGTTGTAGTTGGTGTTGACCGGGATGAAATGGGCAACTTTGGTGAGCCGATCGACGATCACCCACACTGAATCATGTTTCTGTAAGGTGGTGGGTAAACCGATGACAAAATCCATGCTCACGTCCTCCCACTTCCAGGCAGGAATGCCCAGTGGTTGCAGCAGTCCCGGTTTCCGCATATGATCTGCCTTCACCCTTCGACATGTATCACACTCGGACACGTATTTTGCAGTCTCACGCTTCATCCATGTCCACCAAAACTTGCTTCTGAGTTCTTGATGCATTTTGTTGCTGCCGGGGTGAATAGAAAACTTTGATAAGTGAGCCTCATCAAAGATTTTCTTCCGTAACTCCGGGTTTCAGGGTACGACGATCCGGTCCTTGAACCATAGGACGCCGTCTCCGTCCTTCCGGAAACATTTCAACTCCCCACTGTCTACACGTCTCCGTAAATTTGACATGCCCTTGTCATTCTTCTGGGCTGCCGCTATCTCTTCACGGATGGTGGGGATCAAAGCTAGGTTGTAGAGAGCTCCGTGTGGAATCACATGTAGTGGTGGTTCGCTCTCTTCCAACGGTGTGATGGTCAGATTATTGACGTGTGACTTGCGGCTCAGCGCATCTGCCACTACGTTTGCCTTGCCCGGATGATAATGGATCTCTATTTCGTAATCCTTTATCAATTCTAACCATCTTCGCTGCCTCATGTTCAACTCCTTCTGAGTGAATATGTACTTGAGGCTTTTGTGGTCGGTATATAAATGTACGAGGTTACCGAGTAGGTAGTGCCTCCACATTTTTAGTGCAAGTACCACGGCAGCGAGCTCCAAATCATGAGTTGGATAAATCTGCTCATGGTTCCTAAGCTGCCGTGACCCATACGCGACCACCCTTCGGTATTGCATCAGCACACATCCGAGCCCAATGCCGGATGCATCGCAGTACACATCGAACGGTTTTGTTGTGTCTGGCTGCGCCAAAAGCGGTGCTGATGTCAGGTGCTTGACTAAAGCCTTGAATGCTGCTTCACATGTTGGACTCCAAACATATTTGGTAGCCTTCTTCAGCAGCTCTGTCATTGGCTTGGCAATCTTCGAGAAGTTCGGAATGAACCTCCGATAATATCCCGCGAGTCCGAGGAAACTCCGTACCTCATGAACAGTTCTCGGGGATTTCCAATTCAGCACTTGCGTGATCTTGCTCGGGTCCACAGCGATACCTTCCGCTGAGATGATATGCCCGAGGAAAGGCACTTGCGATATCTAAAATTCGCATTTGCTGAATTTTGCGTATAACTTGTGATCCCGCAGCCGTTGCAAGACTATACGCAGATGTTTCTTGTGATCTTCCTCCGACTTGGAATATACCAGGATGTCGTCGATGAAGACCACGACAAACTTGTCCAGCTCCGGCATGAACACGGAGTTCATTAAGTACATGAAGTGAGCTGGAGCATTGGTGAGGCCGAAGGACATGACCAGGTACTCGTAAAGTACGTACCTTGTCGAGAAAGCTGTCTTTGGAATGTCCTCCGCCCTTATCTTAATCTGATGGTACCGGATCTTAAATCCATATTGGAAAAGATCTTTGCTTCGACCAACTGATCAAACAACATGTCGATCCGTGGCAACGGGTACTTGTTCTTGATGGTTACGGCATTTAATAGACGGTAGTCCACGCAAAGCCGCAACGTCTCATCCTTCTTCTTGACAAATAATGCCGAACAGCCCCATGGCGAGGAGCTCGGCCTAATAAAACCCTTCTCCAGAAGGTCCGTGAGCTGAGTCTTCAGTTCAGCCAACTCCTTGGGCGCCATCTTGTACGGCCTTCGGGATATTGGCACGGTTCCTGGTGTAAGTTCAATCTTGAACTCCACCTCTCTATCGGGTGGCATTCCCGGTAAATCATCCGGGAATACATCAGGGAACTCTCGGACCACTGGAATGTCTTCCAATCTGATAGTTGTGGACTGATAGACACTTGAAAGTTTTATTTCTGGACTGTCCAGAAATAATGAGTGAGAACCGTGCACCTCTGAGTTTAAGTGCACGACTCGAAGGACGGTGTCTAAAACAGCGCCGTGGCGGGTTAACCACGACATCCCTAGGATGACATCGACCTTCTGTCCCTCTAAGATAATGAGAGACGTGGGGTACACTCTACCCGCTAAGCATAATGGTGCTTTGGAGACCATTACGCTTGCTGAAATCTTCCCACCCGGTGAACAAATTAAATATGGACTATCGGTGGGTAGTATTGGCAAACTGTGTTTAGCAATGAAAGCTTGGCTAATAAAATTATGCGTGGCGCCTGAATCAAACAGTACTATAGCGGGATGCTGGTGGAGTTGGAACATACCCGCAAGGATTGGCTCGCCCTCCGGCACGTCCTCAATGGCAAGTTGGTGGACAGTGCCGGGCCTAGGGTTTGCCCGCCGCGCATTAGTAGGGTTCCGGGGTTGATTTCTCCCCGGAAACTGTGGTGCCACTCCGCCGCCTTGCCTCTCCGGGCAACTGCTCGCGAAGTGTCCTGAACGACCACACTTGTAACATGTGGCCGCTGCTGGTGGAGTACTCGGTGGACGAAAGCCCGGCATGCGTTGCTGAGGTGCAAACGCACGCGGCATCGCCCGTGGCTGCTGTTGTGGTTGCGGTGGTGCTGGCAGTGCCGGCCGGAATGCCGGTGAAGAGTACGGCCGACTGCGGAATGGCATCGACCGCTGTGGTGGTTGCCAGCATGGACCTGATGGTGGGCGATTCACCATCCGAAACTTCTGGGAAGGACCGCCTCCTTCTCCACTGCTCTGCGGCGTGCTTCGCTTTCTCTCTGCCGCCGCTAACTCCTTGCCGGAGTCCTCCTGAACAATCGCAGCATCAATGATGTCGTTGAGGCTGCCGCGATTGAACATCGCCAACTTGTCCTTC
Source organism: Neostapfia colusana (assembly GCA_030760725.1). NCBI lineage: Eukaryota > Viridiplantae > Streptophyta > Magnoliopsida > Poales > Poaceae > Neostapfia > Neostapfia colusana. Next base: position 90,448,286 of record JASWHV010000007.1, on the reverse strand, counting down.
AGGAGCGGGTTAAGCCCCTGGTAAAAGTGGTCCCGCCGCTTCTCGTCCGTATCTGCGTGATACGACGCGTAGAGCGCGAGATCGTTGAACGCCCTGGAATATTCCAGCGTGTTCCGGCTCCCTTGTTGCAGGTATAAGAACTCCTGCGTCTTCCTCTTCATCAAACCTGGCGGTATATGATAGGCCCTGAAGGCCGTCCGGAACTCCGTCCAGGTCATCACTCGGTCGGTGGGTTATGAAGCACAGAAGTTGGCCCACCACGTGCTCGCGGATCCTTGGAGCTGCTGAACCGCGAACTGAGTGTTGCGCTGCTCGCTGATTTGGAGCAGCCCGAACTTCATTTCTATGGCGCGGAGCCAGTTGTCCGCGTCAAGTGGTTCATCCGCCCTTGAGAATACCGGGGGATGAGTTGCCAGGAAGTCGGAGTAGGAGCTCTGTTGACGCTCCTCACGGTCCTGACGTCTCTCTGGGCGAGACGTATTCGCAATTAAAGTTTGCAGCAGCTCCGTGTGCTCCTGATGTGAACCCGCCATTGCCGCGACAATGTCGGCCAATGTAACCGTCGGCAGTGGCGGTGGCGGTGTTTTCTGTTGCTGTTGCTGCTGCTGTCCCGAGGAGTCCTCGGGAGGTGGTTGGGAGGTCTCTCCCCCTTGACTGGTACCCCCAACGTCAGGGTTGGCACGAGTACGCGTCATTCTGAAATTCAAAACAGCAGCAATTAGCACATGTCTTACTTAAAATTCCATACGCAACAGTAGGTATTGAAGTGACACATGATTAATTTGCATAACATTCACATATATTGATAAAGCAGAAACTTTATACAAGATACATTATTCTCTGATCTCCGAGAAGTCGTGCTCATGTCGTCACTACCTATACATACGCTACTGTCTACACGACATGTCACCGATTACAAAAGTTGGGTTACGCTACCCTAGCTGCCCTACTTGGCAACCCTAACCCCCTACTCGGAGTAGAATTCGACCTCCTGGGGGTCGTCCTCCTCCGGTACCTCTGCTGGTGGCTCTGGGTCTACCACCTCCTCTCCCATCCCGGGTTCTCCCATTGCTGGAAGACCCAAGACTACCGGTATGCCTAACACCGGGGGCACGAGGTCCTGCAAAGCATGCACCTCGTCCATAGCTTGGTTGTAGTCCTCTTCCCAGCCTTGGCCTTCCTCGATAGCGTCGTCCCGCTCTTGAGCAAGGTCCTCATTCTGCTGGGTTAGGGTCTGCACCAGCTCTTGCAACGCCGCAATGTCAACACGGCTCTTCTTCTTTGCCTTCTTCAGACGACGCAACTGATTGTGTTGTTCATTCAGTCGCTTGATCGTCGGAAGGAGCACATTGCGGAGTGCGCTGTGAGCACTCTAAAAATGATCTCCACGGCTTGTGCTCTCCTTGAGCTTTGTGGCGAGATGCTCCGTATGAACAGCTTGGCTGTCCATCACAGCGTTTCCCGCCCTCATTTGGAGGCTGAGATTTGCCTCCGCGGGGTTGTACCTTGGGCAACTCGGGTCTGTTGCCTCCAGGTACCTCTCTTCCCATACATGCTGAGCTCGTCCCTCCACCGGAACGAGTGCGTATGGAGTGCCCTCCATAGCCTGCACGTGTAGTTGGCAGAAACGTGACATAGTGTCACGGGCTGCCACTTGCCACATCCCTTCCGGTTGTCTTCCTCTCACCATGACGGTGAATGGCACCCAACCGGGTGGCGTAGGTCCTGCAGGAACCTCGACATGGATCATCCACGTCTTGTTCCCCTCTTCGCCTTCTTCCTTGGCGAAGTATTGCGGCATCTGGTTGTACCCGAAATATTGGAGCATTTGCCACAATGCTCCCGGGTAGCCGCTACGGTCAGAACAGTGGGAAACTACCCACCCGTTCTCCAACTGTTTATCTGCTGCCATCTGTAAAAATATATTTGAGAAATGTCAAATATTTATTTAAACAGTAAACCATTGAGTTATAACATAATATATGTCATTGAACCCATAACACTTGGAAACATAGTTCAAATTTTTAAACAAATTTGACTGCTGATCTGCTGTTCCCATGACAGCCCTGACCAGTTTCCATTTCAACCTGATTTAGGCCAGGTTAAAAGCAAAACCAGTTCTGGAGCTCAACATCAAAGTTAAAGCTAACTCCAATAGCTTTCCAGAAAGTATTTGCTTGGCCTAAAATCTGTCCTTGTTCAAAAGTTATGAGATGTCGAAGTTAACAGAATTTCTGGGAACAATTGGACAGCACCTCCCTGCCTTAGGTACTGATTTGATCCAAGAATCCCAGTTAATTCCATTCCTAATCTGACAAAACTTTCTGTTACAAAGTTGTAACCCGTCTCATCAGCTTTCCAGAATTACCTCATTTTCTATTTTTGGATTTTTATGAAGGAAGTTATGCTTATTTTACAGAGAGTCTACAGAGAGTCTTTGCTCCGTCCTGTTTTCTGGACAGTTTCAACTCTACTGCATTTTTCGATTGGTTAAGTGATGAAACACCTCTGGACCTCAACAGAAAAGATGTAAAACTCTTCCAAAGCTTTCCAGAAATGTATCATACGACCCCAACCTCGAAAGAACTCAACCTCTAACCTCTGATTAACTCCAGCCTTGATTCAGCTGAAAACAGAGTGCTCTGTCCTTAACATCCTATAAGTTGAAAACTTGTTAACTTTGAATATCCTGTACAAGGGAAGGAGTTACATCAAGTTTTACTACTTTGGATCAAAACTTTCAAGTTTTACAATGAAGTTGCTCATTTAGTGGGGTGTGACGTCGATGCGTCACCAAATTATGTCGGTACTACGTCCTCACAAAGAAAAACCTATACCGGACTTAGCCGGCTTCTTATTTCAGTGGCACTAAACGTCACTCGCACACGGATGCTACACGTCTACCGTTTCGTGGTCAGGCTACCTGCAGAAACTCAAACAATCATCAGACTCGGCTGCACACCGAGCCCAGAATCCATACAGTTCGTACACCCGGCCGTCACCACTCACCCGGATGTTCTCAAGCCAAACACGCCTTGAGTTACGTGTTCACGTTTCAGACCACGTGACGGGGTCTCCCATGTTGCACCACGCACGCCAGGGACAGACGTTGCTCGAATACCCCAAACGACATGAAGAGTCGTAGAGGATACTAAAGTGGGTCGGGTTACCTGCCACCCGTGGGGCTCCACCCTTCAGCTTGTGCGCACTGGTGGACAGCGCTTACGTGCACCCCCCAAGACATGAACGTCCCGAGATGCATGATTTTTACGACATAAAAAATAGGTTAATAAGCCACTTTCTATATACTAATAACATCCTTATACGGGCTACTAACTCGTTCCTCACTGGATTTTTGAAAAAGAAGACCTTTGTACTGTGTTAAACCTCAAGCGAGCTCTGATACCACGCTGACACGACCCCATTGGTCCTGTCGAGCCAGGATCACGCTGAGCGGTGCTGCATTGCACAGCACCGTATAACACACGTCAAAGGTACAAAGCGGAAGCGGAAGTTTATTACATAAACAGTTTTATGAACCTGTTTACATTAAAATAAGTTTAGTCCACACTCGCGGGCGTAGACTACACTTCAAGTCACGTTCAGCCCTCGAACGTGTCCTTGCTAGCACACACACACACACTAACTCTGCGGCGTGCACGACTCCCATTCGACGGGGTTCCCCTCCTGGGGTTCCGTCTCCTCTTCGGGAGTCCCTTCCTCATAGAACCCTGCAAAAGCTTCAAACACAAGCAGTGAGCACGAAGGCTCAGCAAGTCTGACCCGTCTCACCTAAACATGGAACTTCTACATGAGGGTAATGGGTTACATGAGGTAAAAATCATTTGCAAGGACTCGCCTAATTAGTAGAACCTTACTTTCAAGTTTTAGCAGCAGGTTGTGGAGAACCTTACGCTAAGGCACATGAGAGAGCCGCAATCAAACAAGAAACGCATTTCTCTCATTTACTTTGCCCAAAGTTGAAAAGAACTTTAGTTAGCTCTAAGCTACAGCATATCATTAACAATCAATGTCCAGCTTTCAATCAGCAACATTTTAACATGTAACTAGCATGTTCTTTCTACGTCACGGTACAGTGAACAAGTGGTACTCACTGACCGCGAGGGACGGCGATTATAATCGATTTACACCTGCAGGGTTACCCGAACAACCCGTCACGTACGCCCGTACTCGATGTTGCCTACAACAACCATCACGGACGCCGTATGCAACTACCTTTCACTCGTCAGCCAAATATTGAACCGGTCCCATCGTCCCGAGCAAGAGGTCCCTGCACGCGCATCTCTGTGCCTCCAGCCGATTTACACCTCGAGCTCTCAACCTACCCTCTGAACGACGGGCAGTGCCTCAATACCCAGCTACCCGAGTTACATCAGTTTCCCGGTTCCCATATAGCCGGTAGGTCTTCGGTACTGTTCTAGCTTGTTCAACAGGCCCGCACACGGCTCGGTCCTCAATCGACACAAGCGGAGCTACAGCACACAGGCCCCAAAGTTCTGCTGCCCTTATTCTCCGCTCGGTCTCATTTTCTTGCCATGTGTATCATGTGCTATCTCTACCCGAGCAATGTGCCTCTAGCCTATTCTCGCGAGTAGTTCCAACTACTCGACTTGTACCGAATCCTACTCTATCCTAGAAATGCAGTAGCTAATGGGGTTTGCAATCCTAAACCCAACCCATGGTTCTCTTGGCTATGCAGTGGGGCTTCCAAACAAGACTCTAATGCACAGAATAAAGGAAACAAGTATGTGCTCAAAACAATAAAAATTTGTAAAAAGGTTAATGCAAACCGGAGCTTGCCTTGCTGCTCTTGGTCGCAGGATAGCTGCTCCTCCGGAGTTACGAAGTCTAGGACTTCGGGTTCCTCCTCGACCTTAGCGACTACATGATAAGAGCAATATATGTATCAACTTAAATGCATTTGTATTAACTTTGAAGTTGTGAAGTATATAACCCTTGCTAGACAGACCTAATGACTGTGAAACTTTTGCTGTGGCTTGGTTACAACCTAAACAGAGACTTGGTCAAGTTTTAGTTGCAGCAAAGCTCATTTGAGCCCTCCACAATTCATTATGTCCTTGACCTTAATTGGAACTCTTAGGGTGTTCTAGGAATTTTCATGAAACAAACTATGACTTTCTGAAAACTAGATTTTCAGAGGGTTCTAATGGAGTTGGTCTCACTTAATTTGGAAGTCTCTAACTAAAGATATGAGCTAAACAATTTCAGAGAAAATTCTGAAAATGTTTCTGAACATTTTCTATTTTCTCTGGAACAGTTTCACTAATCACACCATTAGGTGGATTAAATGAGCTCAAATGGATCTGAAATTTTTATGGTAGTTCAGGGATATTGTGGTGAACATCTCAGCAAAATTGCAGGATTTTCCTCCAAAGGATTCTCCAGTTAAAATTCCTAACAGTTTAAACTTTGAGGAATTAATTCTGGAGAAATAAGGAATTTCATGAAGTGAAACTTGATTTTCTGGAACGTACTCAGAGAGCTGAATCCAGCAAAATTTGGTTCACTCAATTTGGAGCTTTCTAGCCAAAGTTATGATGATTTGAAGTTTGAAGGAAATCTGAAAATCGGGGAAAAGTTTAAACTCGCGCGTGGGCCCAGGGGACACGCGTCGCGCGCCTAGGCGATGGCACATCGCGGCCCACAAGGATTTTGCGCGCCAGCGCACCCGATCCCGGCCGCAGCCGGATCCCGATTCAAAATATCTCCCGCTGACAGCTGGGGCCCACCCCCTTCTTCAACCTCGCGACACCCGCGCCTCGCCGCCGAGGGATCTCGCCGGAGAGCTCGCCGCCGGCTGCTGTACAGCTCCAAACTTCTCGATTCTGGCTGCCCCTGCATACTTTTACTCGGGGGACAGGATCCGAGGGTCAGCTGCTCATGACAATGGCCGGAGCATGGTCGGCGACGAGCCGCCACCTCAGAACGACTTCGGCCATGTCGGCTGACTACCCTAGCACCTCAGCTACTTGGGAAACCGGTCGGGGAGCATCAGTGGACCTTAGAGAAGGTCGACATGAGCTCGAGGCAGCTCGGGGAAGGCCCGAAATAGGCCCTCACCGTGCGCCCGATGCCGCCCGTTCGTTCCGCCATTAGTAGACCTCAAATTACGCCGGGTACAGAGGTTCTCCGGCCCAGAGTTGTGAAGGCAACTTGTGCGTTACCGTGTCTAGCTCGTGTGAGAGCGGCCTTAAGCCCTCTAATCCTTTATAGAGCACGAATTAAACAGAATCGTACCCGAAGGTCGTTCTGCACACAGAAAGGGGAAAAATGGAAATTCGCCGCCGGTGAGCAACCACTCGAGCTGTGGCTCGGGGATGAGAAGCACCGGTCACCCGCGCGTCCAAGGGTGCCTTGGCTCGGGCGTGACAACGCCCTGGTTGGGCTGTCCACGAGAGCCCGAGGTGCGGCGGTTCCAAGTCCCGAATTTGATCTTTCGGCACAGCCGATATCAATCGGTTTCAATTGATTTCTAGCAACGGTGGGGATGGAGGAAGGTCTCTATTACCTTGCTGGGGCTCTGGAGTGGAAGGAGGGAGCTGCGATCGGCGTTTTCCGATCAAGTCCGAGCTGCGGAAGTTTTCGGCCGGTGCTGAGTTCTTACGGGGAAGAACGGTGGTGCCTCGGCCGAGGAGGGGGCAGGCGCCTTAAGAAGGCTCTGCACCGCCTCACGCCCGCGCGTGGGCAAGCAGCTGGTGGCGCGGCGGCTGGCCTTGGTGGCGATCACCGCTGCGGCTCGGCGACCCGAGTGAAAAAGTCTCAGTCGGTTTGATCTGAGCAGTGGCTGACATGTGGGTCCCACCTCCAGTTTTAACCTCTGAAATTTACTCCTAATCACTGTTGTAAACAGTGAACCCCATACTACCATTGGCAATTCAAATTATTCACCCATGAGCCATTTGAATTGATCAAAGTTCAAATGAGGTTTGGTTTGAATGAATTTCAGCACAAGTTCAGTTTGAAATTCAAATAAAGTTTGAATTTCTCCCCCTTAGCTCATGTCAAGATCAACTCCAAATGGAGTGAAAATTGGTGTGTGAGCTCACAAAAATGTGCTGAGTAAGAATATGCCTTCCACTTTTAAATTCATGGGATAAAAACAGTTTGAATTTAAATATGGTTTCAAACTGCCCTCTTCCTATCTATACCCAAAATGACCTCAAAAAGGTTTTGAATTTGGGTGAAACTTGGCATGGAAATCCTTAGCAAAGTGTAGGAGTTTTCATATGTCCAGCCCATCTATATCACATGTGGGAAATACCACTTTTGCAATGTGTAAGTTTGTTCTCTAATGAGCATGTTGATAATTGTTACTTGCTCTTCATTTGTGTTCATCATTCTTCCTGAAATGAGGTGTGTGGTGTGGTGATGAACACTGCAAATGTGTGTCAAAAACTGAGGCCCTTACACTAAACACTGAGAAAGTCTTTAATTAAATTTTGACAATATGTTTGTCTCACTTTTTAATTTTTAAACACTAGCCACATATTCAATTTCCTAAGTTAATTACTAAACAGGGCTAAAAAGGTAAACTCACCCCATTACAGGGTCTATAATATTATTTTCAGAATTTCCAGGGATCTAGCTACACTTATCAGAGGTGTTTTTCCTAATTTTCATTAAGTCCAGGGGCTAAAACTGATTTTTAAATGAATTTACATGATTTTCTGTTGTTCCAGGGGCTAGATCAGAAGTTTCCGGGGCTAGCTCTTATTTCCCGAGAACCCCAGGTGGTAGCACGTAAGATTTCCAGTCTTTATAATGCGGGGCTGACGTGGACCGTCCGATTTTAAACCGACGGCCGAGATTATAACATCGAACCGGTACGCGGGGGTTTAAACCCTACCGTGCGATTTAAAATAAACGGCGCACAAGCGGCCACGTCGCTCTGATCGAGTGCGGGCGGCGCTGCCGGCGGCGCACGGCGGCGGGAAGCGGCGATCTCGCCGGAGACTTTCGGATCTTCGAGAATTCTTCCTAGAACTGTGATTTTATGGTATAGATCGGTGGAGGGGAGGTCAGGGATCTCACCTCGGGGGTTTTCTTGAGCTCGGAGGTCCTGGAAGGTGATCGGCGACGAGGTCCGAGGTGAAACCACGGCGAGGCTCGTCGGCGCTGTGTCCACACCACAAGTCACCGAGTTTTCTGCACCTGCAAGGTTCCCCGGAGGCGGTGGATCAAGACCAGCGAGTTAGATCGGAGTTTCCGAGCGTAGACCGGCCAAAATTCGCCGGAGAAGTCTCGGTTCTCACCCGAGGAAAAATCGGCGATCGCGTGGGAAAAACAGAACGAGGCCGGGGTTTTTATAGACGGGGGAGGGCGGCGGGGTGGTTTAGATCATGTCCGCGTCGCCTACGAACAGAATTCAGCAGGGATACGCCGAAATCCCGATCGGTTTTGATTCGGGTGCGAGGGAGTCCGGCGCTGGCGCGAGGTAGACGACGATCGGGTGGGCCCCGCCTGTCAGCGTGAGACAGCAGCGCGCGCGGCTGCGGGCTGGCGCGGGCGCTGGCTGGGCCGGCTGGTGGGTTTCGGCCCACTGGCCGGTTTTTTTCTGTTTTCTCTTTTTCTTTTTCTATTTCTTTTCTGATTTGAGTTTAATTTGAATTCCAGTTTGAATTTGAATTTTTGCAAAACATGCAACACGTCCAAAAATTTTTAAATCCCCCTCTTAACATGATTTAGGGTTTTGAATCAAAATTTTGGGGTGTTACACCTGTCGAGTGGGAGTCGTGCACGCCGCCGTGTTAGTGTGCATGTGTGCTAGCAAGGACACGTTCATGGGCTGAACGTGAACTTGGTGCGTAGTCTGCGCCAGTGAGTGTAGACTGAACATATTTTGTTGTAAAATTTTTCATAAACTCGTTTATGTAATAAAATTTCGCTTCCGCTTTGTACCTTGATGTGTGTTATCCGGTGCTGTGCAATGCAGCACCCCTCAGCGTGATCCTGGCTCGACAAGACCGTGGGGTCGTGTCAGCTGTGAGACCTATCACTGAACCACTTTCCTCGTCAGGGGAGCTAACCGAAATTGAACCGCTTTCGGTGGCGTTCCTTACCATGCTTACCTGAGTGTAGGTGCGTCGTTACATAATCAAAATTCAGAATTATAACAAGTATGTTAGTCATGCCACTTTAAGTAACTATACTACTATAGTCCTTATGTGGGCCTAATACTGTTTCCTCAACGTATACTAAGTTTTTGTCGTAATATGATCATTATTCCGTGTGCTATTACCAATGCGGCTCTGATACCACGCTGTGAGGGGCCAACCGGCACCCGTGTCACGGGGCCGTGCCTCTCGCCCGGGAATCGCATTGGGTGGTGCTGTACGATGCGGCACCCAACAACACACATAATAAAGCATCATATTACATAAAACGAGAAGAAGCTTACAAAGTGTTAATTTTACAAAATACTTCTCAAAATAATCTACAGCAAAGACTAATGCAACTCACGTCATATCTATGCTAAGCAACAGAGAAGACGTCCAGCCTGCGGACCCTTCTCACTAGCATCACGATGACAATAGCGGCGGCAGGTGTTTCCATGAGTTTACCACTCGGAGAGTTCCGAGTCTCATCGGACAACCGTACTCAGCAGCATAGTGTTATTACCTGCAAAACAACTCGTATAGTATCCATGAGCATAACGCTCAGCAAGACTTAACCGTCAGCCCTAATCATGAAACTCTACATGATGGTAAAAACATAACATAGGATAGTACATTGCATATGAACTCGCCTAAAAATGGATCCTTACTTTCAGGTGTTATTAGCATCAAATTATGCATAACCTTGGGCACCTCACATCAGGAGTTCACAATCAAACAAGAAACACTTTCTCCCGATGTAATTTGTTCATGGTGGAAATGAATCGAATTTGCACTAACCTATTCACAAGATATAACATTACATTACTAGTATCAACTTCAAACCATTGGTGATTAATCCTTATGTCAATGCAAGTTACCTCTACGTCACGACTCAGTGAACAAGCGGTGCTTATAACCGCGAGGGACGGCGAATCGACTCGTTATACACCTGCAGGGATACCCGAATAGCACGTCACGTACGCCCATACTCGGAGCTGCACACAGCATTCTCCACTGATGTCGTACGGGACAACCTTTCACCCAACAGCCCAAACGTCGAACCGGTCACACCGAAACGGACAGGAGGTTCCCTACACGGAGCATCTCTCTATGCCCATTAGCAGATTTCAAACTTGCTGCCCTCAACCTACACCTATAAATCAGTGTGCTATGCCTCGACGCCCGAAGGTTTTGGGTACATCGGTTTATCAGGGCTCATATATCCGATATGCCTTTGGTACGTTCAAAACTTGTTCAGCGGGGCCGCACACAGATCGGTCCTCAATCGACACGGACAGGTCTAAGCACCCAAGCCCCCGTGTCCTGTTGCCCTTACACCCTGCCCGGTCACATTTCAACTTACTAACAACTTTTTGAACCAATCCTCTGGTGCTCCCAATTTACAATACTCGCGAGTAGCGTCCAACCACTCGACTTCTACTGAGTCCTACTTAAGCATGGAAGTTTCTACACGGTGGAAGGACATCTACCCAAATACTCCATAGGTTTCCTGGTTATGCAAGAGTAGTATCAAACATCTAGACTTAATGCACGATTCATCCTAATCGACGTATTGTATACAAAGTAAAACTTAGTGGCAGTTAAATGCAAACCGGAGCTTGCCTGTTTTGCAGGATCTAATAGTATATAATTCAGTTAGAGTCTTGTCTCCCTTGAGGCTTGATCAACTGATCCACTTCAATGGAATCACTCCGTCGAACTTCTCCATTGATTGCCTCCGTCGTAAGTCCTATTAATATGTATATGCACATGTTCTTATAATGCAATTTAAAGAAGTATAGACTCGACTCGTTAATAACAGGGAACTGTGTGGGAGTACTAAGAATGAAGTTCTTGTCCCTGTTGTGCAGAGGAATTAGTGGAAAACCACCTGTCCATAAGGATTTCCATTAACATGTTCTATGGTTCCTAATGGACATGTGACATGAGTTGAAATGGGTTGAAAAGAACCAAAGGTCCTGATCTCCAGTGACTTCAAAATTTTTACATGAAGTCATACACTACACAGGGACTTAGTTTGCCAAATTGCAACTAATGTGGGTGGAAATTGTGTCTCCCATAATTCCCACCATAATTCTCTATGTGTTGCTCACATACATAAGCATGGAGAACAAGAACAGGAAGATATAAAGCTCAATTTGAGCTGAAACTTTACATGTGAGTTCCTGGTCACATGAAAGTACTTTGGTACAAAATTCAGACTTTTCACTTGAGTAGTTCTTCCAGAATAATTCTAGAAGCAGATATGCTACAAGGAATTAATTCTGGAGTAAGGTGCATTTTCATGTCCACTACCCTTTCAAGTATGGCTACTAGAGCATGTCTGAATTTTCCTATGATTTTTGAAGCTAAGGATTTTCCAGAACTGATTTTACAAAGGAAAACTATTTTCTGGAAAAGTTTCTGGACAATTTTGAGCACAGCAGATTGTACTCTAGAAATTCCTACTCAAATCAACTTCAAATGAGCTGAAGCTTTTCTGAAAGTTCAATAATATACTAAAGAATATTCTGGAAAATTTTTAGGATTGTTGAATGAACAAAACTCCCTCAATAATTCTTTAACAGAAAAACTTCAAAGAATTTTCCAGAATTAAATATTGACTTTCATACAAATTGGGGTTAATATTTGGATAGATGTTTGCAAAATTAATCCAACCCAATTTGAATCACCCAATTCGGAGTTTCCTACACAAAGTTATGAATTTCCTAAGTTGGAGCTAAAACTGGAATTGTTTTGCTATTGAAAATAAACATGGGCCCACGTTTTAAATCTCAGCCAATGAAATCCGAGAACACACGGGCTATAGGGTTACCCCGCGCACAGTCACACGTGATCCTGGGCCACATCCGATCCGGGTTTAAAATTCACTCACTGACCGGTGGGCCAGCCCCACCCTTCTTCTTCCTCCGACCTTTTCTTCCCACGCGCGCGCTTTCCTCGCCAGACCGAGGCGGCGCCTCGCCGGCCGCGCGTTCCCAGCCGTCTCCCGGCCGGAGACTCACTGCCTGTGAGTTTGGGAGGTCGGGAAACTCGTTGGCGGGGTCGGCATGGGCGCTGGACAACCGGAAACGTGCTGGCGACGTGCGGCGGCATTCGGTGAAGCTCGGCGCCGTCGCCCGGTGGTCCTAGCACGCCAAAAGCTTAGGTTATTAGCTCTAGAGCATCCTTGGATGCTAGGGAAGCTCGACAAGGATGCAAACACGCCTGGAATTGGCAGCTACCCTGCTTTCCCCGTGCGCCTGAATGGTGTTGCGATGTCCGAGCTCGGGAACGCATGAAATAGCTCACTGACGGTCAATTTCTAGCTAGGGTTTTGAAGGGAACTTGACCGCTAGCCAGCCTAGTGCACGTGTGCTTTATTTGGTGGCCTAAAAACAAGAATTGCAATTAAATTTGGAGGAATTCTCACCCTGGGTACTTTGCATGCGCCGAGAGTAAATCGCCAAATTCTCGCTCGGGAGATCATGACTTGAGTTGAGGTTTGGCGAGGAGTAGCAGGGAGCTCCGACACTCCTCTGGGTGTCCTAAATTGGGCATGAAAACCCCTCGGTTGCGCTGTCCATGGGAGTCCGTTCGGGGTTAGCTCTTGGGTCACCGCACGCACACTCCGTTCTTGGTCGGGACATCCGGCAACCTCTCGGGTTTGTGTCGAGGAGGTAAAAGGGAGAAGCCCTGGTGCCTTTTTCCGCTTGGGAAGATCTGTGGGCACGAGTTTGGGGTGGCTCCCTGTCGATGGCCCGAGGCGGCAGCTACGCCTCTGTTCTTTGGCCGTGCGAGGAGAACTGGCTACGGTGTCTCTGTCTCATAAGCAAACGGATCACCTCGTTCGTGGATGGGGCACGAGCTGGGTGCCAGCACGTCACAGCAGCAGGAGGTGGCCTCGCGGTTGCATGCGGTGGCGCCCGGAGAGAAGTCACGGCTGATTCATTTCTGAACAGAGAACGTCGGTTACTCAGTGGGAACAGAGAAGAGTTGCTTAGGGTGCAAGCAACATTTTTCTGCTCATTGACATGTGGGCCCCACTGTCCCCCTTATCCCCTCAATTTTACTCAAGGTTGGAAACTGACTCCATTCAATTGTGGGAAATTTAAATCCAAACTGAATTTGAAGAATTGGACAAGTTTCCTCCAAATTCACATTCAAATTTGAATTCCTATGCAATTTAAATTCCATTTGAAAAATGGGTAGCAAATCATTTCCAAAATTCATGAAACTTTGCCTACCCATTTATTTGGACCTAAGGAATTCAAATATGAAATCTGATTTTTGTTTTGGCTGCTGCAAATGAGGATTTGAGCACAACAGTTTGTATTCCTATTTGTTGCCCTCATTTGAAATTTGAATTGAACAATTTGAGTTCACACTCTGAATTTTTATTCCTCCTTGCACATGAGAGCTTGCACATGGGTTTTATTTTAACTTTGTTCCCCAAACACTCACTTAATCCTAGGCTAGATTGGTGTGACACTCATGTGTATCATCACATGTGGAAAAATTTAAACAAGTCCTAATTTTTTTACAAACTTGAAACCAAATGATGTTCAAACATCTGTTTCTTTGCATTCAAGTTTTTGGGACTTTTACAATGACATGACTTCAAATTTGATGGACAGCACGAGGAGGTGATAAACTACCTTTGCCGAGGCTTGGTAGCGCGTGAAATGCAGTGGAGGCTCGTCTCGACGTTGAGGCGTCAGTGTTGGTTTGCTGGTGGAAACAGAGTTCAACGGCGTGGTTTTAGCTTACTGCACCCCCGGTGATCACTTTGGCAAGCTTGAGGGAGCGTGGCCGACACCATTTGCACCCTTGGCCGGGCGTCGGAGCTCGTGGACCGTGCTAGTGATGGAAGCTCAGTGTGAGTCTCAATGGCTGCTGTTTTTCTGTCGCACATACGAGAGTAGGGCAAAGCTTCAGTTTGTGCAGTGAGAGGGTTGCTTCGTGGGAAAGGAGGGCACCAAAGCTGGTCGCCAGCGTGACGGCAACTCGAGGAGGTGGCTATCGGAACCGACTCGGTGGCGTCCGCGAGAGAAGCCCGAAGAACGGAGCCGCATCGGCTGTAAGGAAGTTTATTTCATTTGTCTGACTGACAGTGGGTCCCACAGCCCCTGTTTTGTCCTAACAAGTTGAATTTCTATTGATCATATTATTTGGAGACCATACTTCCCTTTTAAATTTGCCCAAACCACAAAATTGGGTTTTTGATTTTTAATGAATCAAAATGTGAATCAGTTTGGATGAATTGGTATCAAACATGAATCTGGATTTCAAATTCAGTTTTGAATACACCTTTTGTATTCAGATGATGAAAGTAGCTTGAATTTGAATTTACATTCAAACTAGCCCTTTTTATATTTGTATTTAAAAGTATCTCAAAAGTGTTTGGATTTGCATGAAACATGGCATGAGCATTCCTAATAATGTTTAGGACCTAATTGTGAGATCAGCCTCTCATGTTTACATGAGGGAAACCCTACTTTTGGATTTGTGAGTTGTTCCTTTAATCATCCTATTGATGGTGGTTACTTGCTCTTCAAGTGTGTTCATGAGATTACAACAATATGAGCTGTGGTGTTTGTGATGTGATGAACACTTTAGAAAGTGAGCATGTGGGCTTTCACATATTTAATATTATTGTATTATAAACTGCCTGTGATGTTATATGTTTATTTTTGTACCTACCTGTGAGCTAGCCATCGTGCCAGGTTAGCATTTTTTTGCTTTTGAAAAAATACATTCCTTATTTACGATGACCTTGTGGTGGCCGTCGTAAATAAGATTGTGTCATTTACGACAGCCAGCTCTTGGCTGTCGTAAATAAGCCTGTGTTATTTACTATGGCCTGTGACTGGTCGTCGTAAATAAGATTCCAGAGGGTACCAGCTGGCACCCTCCCATTAAGTTACGACAGCCAGTTTAGGCCATCGTAAATAACTTATTTATGACCAAACACTTGTGATGGCAGGGTGCTGTCGTAAATAACGAATAACAGTCATAAATAAGTTAATTATGATGGTTAGTGGCTTAATTATGATAGTTTAGGCCGTCGTAAATGTGGCAGATTGCTGTAGTGATGTGGGTGACTTAAGTACTGCTATGTGCTGGAAAACAGAGCAAAGAGGCCAGGAGGTGGCGCTGGGATATTGTGCTGTTGGCAGCAGTATGCAAGTAGGAAAACAGAGAAGTCCAATTTCTCATTGGCCTGACTGATGGGTCTCACATCGCACCTCCTAATCCCTTCTCAGAACTTTTACACTAAACCTACTCAACATTGATGGAAAATTGGCAGTCGGGCTAAAACAATTATGAGGAATCCAAATAACAGCTCAGAATTCAAATTTGATGAAGTCGATCGAGGTTTAAATTTTTACACCAAACCTACTCAAATAAAAACCAGTTTGGTTTATGCCTGAGAGGTCTACAATGGAGGCGATTTTCATGCTTCGTCAGCTTATGGAGAGATATAGGGAGCAGAAGAAGGACATGCATATGGTGTTCATTGACTTGGAGAAGGCGTACGACAAGATACCAAGGTCAGTCATGTGGTGGGAACTAGAGAAATATAAAGTGCCAACAAAGTACATTACCCGTATCAAGGATATGTATAATAATGTTAGGACAAGTGTGCGCGTAAGTGATAGTGAGACTGATGCATTTCCTATCACAGTAGGACTACATCAAGGATCAGCTTTGAGCCCATACATCTTTTACTTGGTGATGGATGAGGTGTCAAAGGATATACAAGGGGATATCCCTTGGTGCATGCTCTTTGGCGATGATGTAGTGCTAGTAGATGAAACTAGAGATGGTGTTGATAATAAATTAGTGTTATGGAGACAAACCTTAGAGTCCAATGAGTTTAGACTTAGTAGGACCAAGACCGAGTATATGAGGTGTGACTTTAGTGGGGTTGGTCATGAAGAGAGAAATGTTAGTCTACAAGGACAAATGGTACCTAGAAGGGACTCTTTCCGATACTTAGGATCAATGTTACAAAGCAATGGTGATATTGATAAGGATGTTTGCCACAGGATCAAGGTAGGGTGGATGAAATGGTGACAAGCCTCTGGAATCCTATGTCATAGGAAGGTCCCACAAAAGCATAAAGGGAAGTTCTATAGGACGGTGATCAGACCCGCGATGCTTTATGGGGCGGAATGTTGGCCAACTAAATGGCAACATGTCCAACAAATGAGTGTCGCAGAGATGCGCATGCTACGGTGGATGTGCGGGCACACGAGAAGAGACCGAATAAGGAATGAGGCGATTCGTGGTAGATTAGGGGTGGCGCCTATTGAAGAGAAGTTAGTCCAACATCAAATTAGGTGGTTTGGACATATCCAACGGAGACCACAAGAAGCACCGGTTAACAGTGGCATTATAAGAGGTAGAGGACGACCAAGATTGACCTGGGAGGAGGCCGTAAAAAGAAATTTGAGAGATTGGAAGGTATCCAGAGACTTAGCTCATGATAGGAGCGCATAGAAAGTAGCAATTCATGTGTCAGAATCTTAGTCTTGTTTTTTTTTCTTTCTTTTTTTCCTTGTTGTTCTTATATTTCTTCCTCTATTTTACTTTATTGATATTGGGTTTCATGTCTAGCCGACCCCAACATGCTTGGGATAAAGGATTGGTTGTTGTTGTTGTACTCAATAGAAGATTTAAAAGTGGGATTTCACATACCTCTTGGAGGACATGACCGGCTACGACTACAGCACCAGCACCGGATCCAATGAGGGTCGTTGCCCCTCCCGCGAGTGCTGCGTCGCAGAAACCAGTAACAACTCTCCAGCCACTCCTATCGTTAACACCCTGCCTTCACCAGAAGTCATGCAGCGGGAAGCACTACGCCAAATCCACGGCAAGGAGTCAACGGTCGTGCAAGAGCTGGTCTAACAGCTCAAGGCACGCTGCATCGTGCTCGAGGCAGAGAGGGTGCACCTAGATGCGGACAGAGCTGCGTTTGAAGCATCATGCAGCCGCTGTCCTAGCCCTAGCGGCGCACGTGCGCGTGCTGCCAAGTACGGACGAACATCATCGCCGATGCACACATCCCGCCCTGCTTCGAGCGACCGAGCCAAAACGTGGCGGCTGCAGTGGCCATGGTACGCAGCCTCCCAGAACCCAACAAGCCGGTGGTGCAACGGAGGTACCATATTCTCTGCTTGCTGCTGGAGAGAGCGACGGCCCATCATGCCGAGAGTTCGCTCGCTCGTCAGTGAGAGGCGTCCACCCGCGGTGGCTCTCGCGAGTACACCAAGAGTACCGCGCAGACACCGCAAACCCACGCTCCGAGCCAGGCCAAGAAGACCAGCTCATCTACCCCTTGGCGCAGCTCAATACGTGAGTGTACAGGGTCATCGGACTTCCGCAAGGCTCTCCAGGCCCGCAGAGGAGCCAGGGAGGAAGTCACGGAACCTCATCCATAGTGTCAATGCCAACCACGCCGTGGTGGGCGCTATGACGAGGACGAGGACAAGAGCCTGATCTCCGACGCTCCTGAGCCCTGGGCCTTCGGAAGGAGGGTACACAAAGCCACCTTCCTGCCACATTTACACACTCCGACTAACGTGACCAAGTACAACGGGGAGTCAAACCCTAGCATTTGGCTAGAGGACTACTGCTTGGCATGCAGGGCCAGCCTTGCGATGGATGGACACTTCATCATCCAATACCTTCCCATCTACATGGCGGACTCTGCCCGTGCTTGGCTTGAATACCTCCTGCCGGACAGCATACGAAGCTGGTATGAGTTGAAGGACACTTTCATAGTCAACTTTCAAGGCACCTACATGCACCCTAGAAACTCGTGGGATCTCAAGGCGTGCCGACAGGAGCCCGGCAAGACGTTGAGGCAATATATCAGGCGCTTCTCCAAGAAGTGCATTGAGCGCCTCGACGTCATTGACGCGGACGTCGTCGAGGCATTCCTCTCGGGGATGACTTGCAAGTTCCTGGTGCACAAGCTCGGCTGCATCAAGCCGAGGACCACCAAGGAGCTGCTCGATGTTGCCACCAACCATGCCTCGGGAGAAGAGGCGGTCGGGGCGACATTCGACCAAGCGACGCTAAAAGACCCCCGATTCGAGAAAGGACACGACACCTCATTGAAAGGACGAGAGGAAGAAGAGGGTCGGCATCGGCAAGCGACGACATTAGGCCGAGGCAGACTCGGACCTGGTCACGACGGCCGAACGCTGGGAACGCAAGAGGCCAGCCCGGGCACAGACCGACCACTTCGAGAAGCTATTGGAGAAGCTGTGCACCAATCACGCTTTCCCGGTAAAGCTCACCTTCAAATACTGCATCCTCCTCAAGTGCTTTTTGGGGAAAGAGCCAGCCTCCCCAAGCGACAAAGGCAGAAAGCCCAAGCAAGCGGCCACTGAGCGAGCGGAAGAGCTTTCCTTCCCCGAGACGACCGGCTGCCTTATGATTTTCGGTATGACCCGTGCCCAAGAAAGCTGTCAGAGACAGAAGCTGACGGCTCGGAAGGTCAACACTGTCGAGTGCACCATCCTGACCTACATGCGGTTGTCTGAGACCGCCGTTACATTCGACAGGTCGGACCATCCCGACCAAATACCACAAAAGGGTGTTTCCCCTAGTTGTGAACCCGATCGTCAGGCCTAAGCGCCTGACGAAGGTGATCATGGACGGTGCGAGAGACCTCAACATCCTCTACGCCGGACGCTCGATGCCATGGGGATTGCTCGAGCCCGGCTACATCCGACCTGGGCGCCCTTCCACGAGGGCATCCCAGAAAAACAGGTGTTGCCCTTGGGGCAGATCGACCTCCCCGTCTTGTTCGGGGATGCGACCAACTTCCCAGCGATCCAAAAGGCGTTCTGAGGCACCCGCCTGGGTACGCCCCAGCGCTCTGCACGAGCAAGCCGCCAAATCGAGGGGGGTTAGGAAGGAGGCGTAGCCGGGCGATGGGAGGCTGCCGCCAGCCACCTGTCTGCGAGATCCGCCCGGAATCAGGGGTGGGGGAGGCCGCCGTCAGGCACATGTGGCGGAGATCTGCATGGAATCGAGGGGGGAGGAAGGCAGCAGGCGTAGCTGGGCGGGGGGAGGACATCGTCAGCCACCTGTGGAGGAGATCCGCCCAGAATATGGGCGGCGACGGAGGAAGGCTTACCGGGCAGGGGGCCGCCGCCGTTTACCAGTGGATGAGGTTTGCCTGGAATAGGGGGGTGGGGATGGCACTGATTGGGGGAGCACCACCTGTGGGAGGGGAGAAAGGAAATCGGGGGGGGGGGGGGGGTGCTCCAATGGGGGTATATTTGTGGTGGGGATTGATCTGCTCGAGAAAGGAATCGGGACGGGGGCATCAAGATGGGTGGTGTGTGCAGCAGGCTGGTGGAAGTGGGCTGGGCCGAGGCAGAGAGGAGAGGTAGGCAGGGGGGAAGAGAAGAAAAAGTCAACAGATATGCACTAATTTTTAAATTTTATGGTCTATCATTGTTACCGTGGCTAACTCCTAGGCATGCCTAGGCACTAGGCGGTGGGTCACCACCCGCCTAGCGCCTTTTGAAACCTTGCAACTTATGCACCGAGACACTCACAATCCAGGTGGCGGACCTTAACGGTGCCTACCACGCCATCATTGGGCAACCGTGTTACGCGAAGTTCATGGCCATCCCCAACTATAACTACCTCACGCTGAATATGCTGGCCCGTGCACCGTCATTACCGTAGGCGCCA
Source organism: Neostapfia colusana (assembly GCA_030760725.1). NCBI lineage: Eukaryota > Viridiplantae > Streptophyta > Magnoliopsida > Poales > Poaceae > Neostapfia > Neostapfia colusana. The sequence goes on along the minus strand of JASWHV010000007.1, from coordinate 90,428,424 downwards.
AGTTCAGACAGGCTCTCCTGTCTTAACCTTGCAGTTGCGGCAAGCGACCGCGGCTATTCGCCTGGCAACCCTCCGACATGTCGAGCATCCCGAGGGAAGTCGCCGAGCACACACTCAACATCAGGTCGGGCTCCAAGCCCATGACGTAGAAGCTCTGGCGCTTTGACGAGGCGAAGCACCAGGCCATCAATGAAGAAATCGCCAAGCTTCTGGTAGAAGGCTTCATCAAGGAAGTACAGCACCCTGAGTGGCTGGCCAACCCAGTCCTCGTCAGGAAGAAGACTAGGAAATGGAGGATGTGCGTGGACTACACCGGCCTTAACAAGGCGTGTCCCAAAGATCATTCCCGTTGCCAAGGATCGATCAAGTAATCAATCTGACCTCAGGGAGCGAATCCCGGAGCTTCTTGGATGCGTACTCGGGCTACCACCAGATCGCTCCCAGCGAGGAGGAGCAGTTGGAAACCGTGTTTATTACTCCCTTCGGCTCATATTACTACGTGAGGATGTCATTCGGACTCAAGAACACGGGGGCTACGTACCAGCACTGCATGCAAAAGTACTTGTGGCTGCAGATCGAGTGAAACCTTGAAGTCTATGTGGACAACATTATGGTGAAACCCAAGTGCAGAAACTCGTGTATGCTATCTTAATAAAAAAGCGCAAACTACTTCACTACTTTTGAGTGTCACCCAATAAAAGTTGTGATGGTACACGGGCTCGGGACGATAATCAACAACCGCGACGCTACGGGTAGAATCGCCAAGTGCGCTCTCAAGCTCATGGGGCTCGATCAAGTCGCAGGTCTTGGTAGACTTCGTTGCCGAGTGGACGGAGACCCAGACCACCACCGAGCCAACAACACCTAGATAGTGGATGATGTATTTCGATGGGTCGCTCACCCTCAATAGGGCCAGGTTCATCGGGGCGGTGCTCGTCTCCCCTAATGAGTAGTTGTGACCTGATCATCCGAAAGGTAGGTCGATTGGAGTGGAGACCTTGACATTAATGATCTGAGGCACTCGAACAGCCCAAGTACCCCTGCAATCACTAACCACTTCTCTGTTGGTTATCAACCGTGCTTCACGCGTTTGACCTCGCCAAGAAGGCTATTCCCTGCAGGTGCAATGGAGAACACAAGCAAGAACGATGAAGATACAATCTGAATTGCAAGGTTGGGGTTTCACAAACCGTAGAATGGCGAAATTGTTTAATCTCAGCAAAACCCACCTAATATGGCCAGCGGCTACAGTATTTAAAGGCTACGGTTTCATCAAAAATATAGGGAAATAGGCGATGCGCTACTCTAGCAATTCGACCGTATCACCCAGGAAACATGCGAGTAAGAAGGTCATGGATCGTTACCACTAGACGCGCAGCGCAGCGGATCGTAGTTGCGCGTCGTAGCCGATCAGCGTAGCAGTAACAGCAGCGCCTCCACGGAGTCCACACGTACAGGGAGGAACGCCGTGCGTCGGTGTGCTAGCACCGCGCGCGCGACAGGGGTTTCGGCGGCTGGCCTGTGAGGGGTGGCGGCTGGGGCTGTTCTGTGGTGGAGAGTAATCTGCCCCTAACCCTACCCCTCATGTTTATAGGCGCGCTAATGGGCTTTTAGGTCACAGGCCCATTAGTACCCTAATTTCTTATGGATCAAATATCCATCAGGCCTTTATCCAAATTGTTATGATTGCCTCTTGGGCATATCACCAACAATCTCCCACTTGCACTAGAGACAATCATATAGCCAAGTTTTTCAATATTCCATCCCCTTAAGTGTGGGACCCGTTAGGTTCATGTACAGTCGGTTATGAATGAAAACCGTTTTCAAACACATGTCAATAGAGGTACCTAGCAGGACATACTGACTCCCAAATGTACATAAAGATCATATCGGCTGAACCTAGATACATTCACATGCTAATTCCTTTGCCACACGATACTAGTCAAGCTCAAGGCGAGATACATGTCATCCTTGTGATAGCTCGACCATTCACTCGATCAAATAGTGGATTCAATCTATGACTAACTTTTAGTCATAATGATTAACTCTTTAATCACTTTGGCATGGCCATGGACTTTCAATCCAACTATCTCGAGGGGCCCAGAGATATCTCTCCTGTTATTTAGGAGGGGCAAATCCCATCTTTATCCGCACACATCTCATTCCATGCTTCATCATGTACCTAAAGGCGTTTGATAGTTTCAAAGTGCACAACTACACATAGTGAGAAACAATGGTGATCTCAGGTCTAAGAATCTAGCAGGTGTATCACTCAAGACCAACTGATGGCACATATGTAAATAACAATCCCAACAGTGTCTCAGAATGGGTCTGTCCAACACCATGTTCACTAACATGTGTTCACATTATTAATTTGATATCTCCATAGCTATGATCCGTGAAACATGATCATCAATTAATACATGTGCTAATCTGCGTACTATCATTATCTCATATAACGATGTAGACTATGGATCATTTTGAGTAACATTATAATTAACAAAGAGTCTCACGAACAAGTCACATACTTGATGATCAATGTGAATAATAGTTACTCAAATAGTACATAAACATAGCTATGACACAAGTCTCCCACTACACACTAGGATCACTGATGTAAGTATCTAATACCCATAGATCTCGTGTGTGTCTCATGCTTTGATTGTGGAAGAGGCTTTGTCAACGGATCTGCCATATTCAAATCCGTATGCACCTTGCATATATTCACATCACCTCGGTTGATAATCTCTCGAATCAGATGATAGCGTCGTAGTATATGTTTGAATCTTTTGTGTGATCTAGGCTCCTTTGCCTGTGCAATGGATCCATTATTGTCGCAATAGAGATCCACAGGTCCGGACACACTAAGAACAACACCCAACACAGAAACAAATTTTCTGATCCAAACAACTTCCTTTGCAGCTTTAGAAGCTGCAATATACTCCGCCTCCGTCGTTGAATATGCTACTGTGTCTTGCTTGGAACTTTTCCAGCTCACTACCCCTCCAGTGAGGCAGAACACAAAACCGGATTGCGATCTAGAGTCATCCTTGTCTGTTTGGAAACTAGCATCGGTGTAACCTCTTACAACGAGCTCTTCTTCACCTCCAAACACTAGGAACACATCCTTAGTTCTTCTCAAGTACATAAGAATGTTTTTGACAACTGTCCAATGAGCCTCACCATAATCTGATTGATACATGCTCGTAACACTTAGAGCATAGGATACATCTGGGCCTGTACACAACATGGCATACATGATAGATCCAATAGCCGAAGCATAAGGAATCGCTCTCATCCTCTTTTGCTCATCAGACGTCGAAGGACACTGACTTTTGCTTAGAGTGATGCCATGTGACATTGGCAAGAAACCTTTCTTAGAATCTTGCATATTGAACCGATTCAATATCTTGTCAATATATGTGTCTTGGCTTAATCCAATTAACCTTTTAGATCTATCTCTATAGATCTTTATGCCCAAAATATATGCTGCCTCTCCTAAATCCTTCATTGAGAAACTTTTCCTTAATGAGGATTTAACAGCATCTAGTACTGGAATGTCATTTCCGATCAACAATATGTCATCTACATATAGGACCAGAAATATAATTGCGCTCCCACTAACCTTCTTGTAAATACAAGGATCTTCTACGTTCTTGATGAAACCAAACCCTTTGACCACTTCATCAAAACGTAGATTCCAACTCCGAGATGCTTGCTTCAATCCATAGGTGGACTTTTGAAGTTTGCATATTTTTCTAGCATTTTTAGGATCGATAAAACCCTCAGGTTGTGTCATGTACACATCCTCAGTCAGACTCCCATTAAGAAAGGCTGTTTTGACATCCATCTGCCATATTTCATAATCAAAATATGCAGCAATTGCTAGGAGAATCCAAACATACTTTAGCATAGCGACGGGCGAAAATGTTTCATCATAATCCACACCTTGAATTTGTTTGAAACCTTTCGCCACCAATCGTGCTTTATATATGTGAACTTTTCCATCCATATCAGTCTTTTTCTTGAAAATCCATTTGCAATCGATCGGTCTCACGCCATCGATTGGATCAACCAAGTTCTAAACTTGATTCTCATGCATGGATTCTATTTCGGATTCCATGGCTCCAAGCCATTTCTTAGAGTCGGGTCCCATTATTGCTTCAGTGTAGGCCACAGGCTCATTATTGTCCAACAATACCATGTCCTGTTGTTCCGTGGTTAGGAGTGTCAACTTTTCAGTTGCACGACGTACCCTTGTAGACCTTCGTGGGGCTGGTGTTTCATCAAGTGGTTGTACAACATCTTGTACATCCTGTATATGATTAGAGGGTGCTGAAACATTTTCAGGTATTTCTTGAATTTCTTCAAGATGTACCTTGCTCCCACTAGCTCCTTTTGAGAAACTCTTTCTCCAAGAAGACACCATTGCGAGCAGTAAACACTTTACCCTCCATTTTATTATAAAAATAATATCCTTTGGTTTCCCTAGGATATCCCACAAAGAAGCATTTGTCTGATTTGGGAGTAAGTTTGTCTGACGTCAAACGTTTTACATAAGCATCACATCCCCAAACTTTGAGGAAAGACAATCTGGGACGTTTCCCGGTCCACATCTCATATGGTGTCTTCTCAACAGACTTAGTTGGGACCCTGTTTAGTGTAAACGCAGCAGTTTGAAGAGCATAACCCCAAAAGGAGAGTGGAAGATCAGTCTAGCTCGTCATTGACCTAACCATGTCTAACAAGGTTCAGTTCCTCCGCTCGGACACCCCATTCCATTGAGGCGTTCCAGGTGGAGTCAACTGTGGAACAATTCCACATTGTTTTAAATGATCAAAAAATTCATGGCTCAAATATTCACCCCCACGATCAGATCGTAGAAGTTTAATTGTCTTGCCCAACTGATTTTGTACTTCATTCTGAAATTCTTTGAACTTTTCAAAAGATTCAGACTTGTGCCTCATTAGATAGACATATCCATATCTACTAAAGTCATCGGTAAAAGTAATGAAATATTGAAAACCACCTCTAGCTACCGAACTCATTGGTCCACATACATCAGTATGTATAAGTCCCAACAAGTCACTTGCCCTCTCACTTTGACCACTGAAGGGTGCTTTGGTCATCTTCCCAAGCAAACAAAACTCGCGTGTGTCAAGTGATTCAAAATCAAATGAACTTAACAAACCATCTTTATGGAGTTTCTCAATGCGTTTCTCATTTATATGACCTAAGCGACAATTCCAAATAAAAGTGGGATTTAGATCATTTCGTCGAGCCCTTTTTGTATTAATTTTATAGACTGTTTTATCCTCAAGATCAAGAACATATAATCCATTCACTAATGGATATTGAGCATAGAAAATATTATTACAATAAATAGAACAACATTTGTTCTTTATTATAATCTCATAACCATTAACTTCTTCCAAACATGAAGAAGATATAATGTTCTTGCTCAAAGAAGGAATGCAATAACAATTATTTAATTCCATATCTAATCCTGAGGGTAATGACAAGTGATAAGTTCCGACAGCTATGACAGCAACCTTTGCTCCATTGCCGACCCGAACATCCAACTCGCCTTTTGCAAATCTTCTAGTCTCACTTAGACCCTGCAACGATTTGCAAGTGTGAATCATTGATCCGGTATCAAATACCCATGATTCACTAGAAGATGTAGCAATATTGATTTCTATAACATTTATACGTGAAGTGGAAGTCTCACTCCCTTTCTTCTTCTTATCCTCCAAGTACTTCTTGCAGTTCCTAGACCAATGCCCCTTAGCATGACAGTGGAAGCATTCATCATTAGGAGAAGGGCCTGATTTACCCTTTGGCTTTGAGCTTGAAGGCTCATTGGGAACCTTTCCCTTGCCTTTAGGTTGCATCACACACTTCCTCTTTTTATTCTCCTTTTGAACCATCATCACATGAGTGGTGTTTTTCTTAATGCTTTCCTCGGCTGTTTTAAGCATCACATGCAATTCAGCCAACATTTTCTCCATGCCATTCATTTGATAATTCAATATAAATGGCTCATAGCTCGGTGGGAGTGACTGGAGAATAACGTCAATAGCCAGGTCATCCTTGAGTTCAGAACCAAGTTTGTCCAAAGTCTGAATGTAACCAATCATCTTGATTACATGGGGACTGACCGGGCTATCTTCTGCCAGCTTGCATGAGAACAAGGACTTTGAGATGTTATACCTCTCAGCCCTTGCTTGGTTCTCAAACATTCCACGTAGTCCCTGAATCATAGAATAAGCATCTGCTTGCTCATATTGTTTCTGTAGATCAGGGGACATTGTGGCAAGCATGAGGCAGCTTGCATTAAGCGCATCATCGCAGTGCTTCTCATAAGTCCTGCGAGTTGCGGCATTTGCATCATCAGGGAGGTCATTGGGGTATGGTTGCTCAATAACATACTCAATTTTCTCTTGCCTGAGAACAATTCTCATATTGCGGTACCAATCAATAAAGTTAGCTCCATTGAGCTTTTCTTTCTCAAGCACAGATCGCAAATTGAAACCGGAATTGTTACTAGCAGACATGATCTATAATGGAAAATAAATATGCAAGGTTTTAGCACTATGTTATGTACCAATCTTTTATTAACAGTTTAATAAAAGACACCACCACTATATGAGCATCGTCCTCCCTCTAACGACATATAGTGGTCCAAGATCCATATTCACTAATTTACAGTGAGCTTTAGCTTCACTGCTAGAAAATCAGTGACATAGGTAAACAACCATTGTTAATCATATCTCTATATGATTCTTGTTTGTTGGGTGACATCCAATGCCCCGGCTCCCAACACTATGCCATAAAGCCCAAAACCGTTTTGATAGCTTTGTTGAGTAAACCAATAGTATGCATGTGAATGTCCAACATTCACCCTATTCATTATGATAGATGATGGTATTTTGCTTTGGCAAACCTACCATACAACGATCAAAACAACATAGGTGCAGCTATAGGTAAATGGTATCAAATACTCAACTTTTCCGAGGGAAGCTATTCTATCATGACAAAACATCCACCATATGAAAAGCATGAAGAGAATAGTAAAACATCACAGACATACGATCATATCATATCTGTGAATAGTATGGCCTTTAGAATCATAATGGTCTCCATCACCATGGTTCCATCATGATCTACACCGCCATGTCTCCCTTCTTATGGTGATCACCATCGCCATCATGCTTGAGGTTTCTCAATGAATATAAAAGAAGCTTATACATCTAATAGCTATCAAATAAAATACATGAGAGATCAGGCATCACAGGGCGACACGCAGGTCGTTATACAATTATGTGACAACCTCAACGCGGTTGTGTTAAATTTGCAACACGTAGGCTGCACGAATTATACACACAGATTATCACATCACATTTAGGCCATACCATTCACATCATTCCCTGCAAAAACAAGTTAAGAGTAGAACGATGTCTATCGCGAAACAACTTAATGATGTCACTATAGCAGACAACAGCGCCCTGAACACCAAACGGAATTACATAGATCGCATCTATGAAATCACTATGAAAATCTCATCGAATTGATCAAATCAACCCGAATCTGAGCCATTCAGAATGCCTCAATTTTCATTGTGACTGGTTATCCACGAGAAGATCGCGACACATGACCGTCATCTGTTGGCTCAATCTGTGCTATGTACACTATTAGTCCCGATGGTGATTCCAGCCGGTAGGGACAGGTTGCGCACACAGCAGAGAAGGAGCACGAACTAATCCTTTAGTCATATAATGGCAATCTACTCTAACCAATTCCAAACCCCAAAAGCCAAACTATAAAAATTCATCATATGAACTTGTCTGCAGTAGATCACATCTAAGATCCAGACCAAAAACTACGCAAGTCGGCTCTGGTACCACTGTGGGGAAATAGGCGATGTGCTACTCTAGCAATTCGACCGTATCACCCAGGAAACATGCGAGTAAGAAGGTCATGGATCGTTACCACTAGACGCGCAGCGCAGCGGATCATAGTTGCGCGTCGTAACCGATCAGTGCAGCAGTAACAGCAGCGCCTCCACGGAGTCCACACGTACAGGGAGGAACGTCGTGCGTCGGTGTGCTAGCACCACGCACGCGACAGGGGTTTCGGCGGCTGGCCTGTGAGGGGCGGCGGCTGGGGCTGTTCTGTGGTGGAGAGTAATCTGCCCCTAACCCTACCCCTCATATTTATAGGCGCGCTAATGGGCTTTTAGGTCACAGGCCCATTAGTACCCTAATTTCTTATGGATCAAATATCCATCAGACCTTTATCCGAATTGTTATGATTGCCTCTTGGGCATATCACCAACAGAAAAGACATTAGACGTGTCCCTAACGGACTAGTGCAGCACCAGACAGACAATCTGGACTTGACTTGTTTTGACGATTCCTGTATAATTTTGTCGTGGGACCAGATCCATTGAAAAGATTATCTTCTCAGCTATCTGTTCATATGTAGAACGTAAAAAACGGAGTCAGTATGCATCCTTGGCGTCTGTCTGAAGGTGGACTGCTCCTGCACCTCTGAGTTGGACTCGAGTCTGAGGTGGAAACTGTTTACATCAACTTGTGGACGTCCCTTCTGGTTCTCCTCGCCCCCAAATCCTCCTCTATTCACTTGTTGATCCTCTCGAAGGTTCCTTATAAAAATTAAATCATTTAATAGCAACCCACTCTCAAACTCACATGGGTTGTAATTTAGGAACGAGTTAACCTGCTGATTTAGTAACCGTGTTCGTGCTCTTGTGATTGGTCCTTGTATATCAATATGAGAGTGTCCACTGTTGTGATGTTCTCATCGTCCTCCCCCTCTTGAATCAGAGTCTTCCTCGACTCAAGATAATCTTCTTCTCCCAAGTATTGTCGCAAATCTGAAATCTTAAATGTGGGACTAACCCCAAAATTGGGAGGCAACTCAAGCTTACATGCATTGTCATTAACCTTTTCTACAATCTTAAAAGGACCGGCAGATCGTGGCATAAGTTTAGATTTCCTCAAGTCAGGGAATCATTCTTTTCTCAAATATAACTGCGAGGACCCGACGGTCTCGACTAGCCCGGACAACCCTGAGGGGTGATTTCATTTGAAGCAAAGCTCATTTGAGCCATGTACAAATAAATGTGTATTTGGCCTTTACTGAAGCTCTTAGGGTGTTCTAAGGATTTTCATGGAGCAAGCCATGACTTTCTGGAAACTAGATTTTGATAGGGTTCTAATGGGATTGGTTTCATCTAATTTGAAGATTTCTAGCAAAAGATATGAGCTAGGCAAGTTCAGAGAAAATCTGAAAAATGTTTCTAGACATTTTTCATTTTCTCTGGAACAGTTTCAGTAATCACACCATTAGGTGGATCAAATAAACTCAAATGGATCTGAAATTTTTATGGTAGCTCAGGGATATTATAAAGAACATCCTGGCCAAATTTCAGAATTTTTCCTCTAAAGGGCTCTCCAGTTAAAATTCTAAAGAGTTTAAATTTTGAAGAATTAGCTCTGGAGAAATAAAGATTTTCATATAGTGAAACTTGGTTTGTTAGAAATTACTCACAGAGCTTATTCCAAAAAAATTTGGTTCACTATATTTGGAGTTACCTAGCCAAAGTTATGTGGGTTTGAAGTTTGAACTAGAAACTGAAATTAAGGAAATGTTTAAAAGACTGCACGTGGGTCCCACACAAAGTTCTTCTTCAACCTCCCGCGCCCGCGCCGCCCCCTCGCCGGAGCTCGACGAATCTCGTTACTCCGGCCACATCTCGGCCTAATTCTTGCCGTCTGTGAGTTTGGGAGGGCGAGGAACCCGTCTGTGGCACGACCTAGGGCTACCGGCGGCTGGAACAGCGTCGGTGACGTGCGGCGGCTTCGCTACACCTTTGGCGCCATCGGTGTGGCGGACCGGGATCCGCTCATCCAGGATCGCAGAGGGTGGTGCCGCGCGATGCGACACCCGACAGCACACGTCATACGGACACAATATATATTACATGGGAAAACAAACTGAACTGTACAGACAGGTACAAACTTCAGTTACAAACTATTGTTTATGTTACACAGCGGAAGTCTACTCTATACAACTCACTCCCGCCTATCTAGCAAGAGTCGGTTGCCCAGCCCTAGGGCAAGCCACACTAGCTGCACGTCTCAGCTCAGCGCGGCAGGTACGGCTCCCACTCAGCCGTAGTCCCCGACGGAGGGTAACCCTCGCCGGTGGACTCGTACTCCGAGTCCGTGGGTGGCTCCTCACCTTAAAAACACTTAAGCACCAACCGTGAGAACGATGGTTCAACAAGACTTAACCGACTCACCTAAGCATGGAACTCTACATGAGGGGTACAGTGGACATAGGATAGTAACAGTGCATCAATGGACACGCACTACAGGAAAAACGATCATTGACGACGGCCAGATTTATTGTCGACGGGGCCGTCGTCTTTAATTTTATTGATGACAGCTAGAAAAAGCCGTCGTCAATAACTGTGTTATTGACGACAGCTGAGCGAGTACCGTCGTCAATAAATAATTGACGACGGTGCCCGTCGTCTTTAACTAAATTCGGGCCCACCCGAGGAGTTATTGACGACGGTGACCTAGCACCGTCGTCAATAACACAGTTATTGACGACGGCTGAACGTGAACCGTCGTCAATAAATTATTGACGACGGCGCCCGTCGTCTTTAACTTAATTCGGGCCCACCCGAGGAGTTATTGACGACGGTAACCTAGCACCATCATCAACAAGGTCCTTATAGACGACGGTTTCCTAGCATCGTCGTCAATAACGGGACATATGACCTGTACGCGAGCCGGGAGGCGGCCAGTGCCGCCTCCCGACTCGATCGCGCCGGCCGTCCCCGTCGCCGCCGGCCGTCCCCGTCACTGCCACCCGTCCCCGCCGCCGCCGCCGCCGCCCGTCTCCGGCCCGAGGTAAGTCCCCCTCCCCCTCCGGCCTCTCCGCAGCTGTCCTCGCCCCCGGCCGCGCCGCCGGCAACCGGCCGGCCTCTCCGGCCCCTCCCCATCCCCCTCCGGCCCGGACCCTCCCCCTCCGGCCCGTACTAGCTAGATTTCAAGCAAATAACATCATTGCAAAGCACAATGCTAGTTAAGACCACATGCAACAGTTCAATAATTATTCTTAATCCATCCTTTCTATCTCACTTTTTTGGACAAACACTTCTGCATAAAATGAGAACAAAATATTGTTTGGCCATCAATTCTAAATTGACTGCAAAATGTTCAGTAAGGTTACTCACAATGGCGGTTTCATTTTATCAAACGAGGTGTCATATAAGTAATTTCAATTACATGATGACAGTTATGAAGAGATATATGAAAGTTATTTCATCTAGATGAAATGAATTTACATGTAGTACTGCCTAGATTTGAAAGACCATGACAGTAGAAGACGAATTTCATTTCATCCTATAGTCAGCCAATGATACAAAATAGAATTTCTATGCTATGAAACACTAAAGTAAAACTATGAAATATTACATAGAATACTTCATTTGTGGTGTAAAAATAGTTTAGATGACATGAAACTCTTGAAAATAACAATGTAAATCCCCCTATTGTAACTAGTCTAAGAATAAAACGCACTAGAGGGTCGTGAATTTATCCATCTGTCATATAGGTCTACAAGCTTTTCTATATTTCTAGATCCATGATCTTGTCCAATTGTGTCATCCAAGTCCACGATCTTTTTCTTTGTGGTACTAGGTCCATGTAATAATAAGACTAAGGACACTAGAAATTGTATTATGAGTTATGTAAAAATAACACTATGGAAGTTATACCTTATATTATCAACATGATTCTTATTGAGACTATGTAATAAACAGTTCGAAGAAATTCCTGAACTGTTCTAAGCTACTAACTGGTGCATCCTAAATATGGGCATTTCAGGATGGCATGACATCATAGTTATTAAGGCGGTAAGGCGACATAAGGCGACCTACCCCTTTTTACCTTTTAAGCGATAAGGCGTAAGGCGAGGCAACGCCTTAGTGATATGCTTCCATTGCCCCTGGTCTTTTTAACATGGTTCGCATCCCTCAGTCTCATCTGCTTCGTTTTAACATGGAGGCCGGCAGCAACGGCTATGACTCCACATTCTTTGGTCCAAACCATATAGATTAAGGCATGAGATGCTTACGCCTCTTGGTCACTTGGATATTTAGCTACAGTGATGGCCAGGCCTTATGCCAGGAGTGCAAAATACCTCTGTTAATGTTACCTACATATTTATTGTCGACCCCTGAACTAAGTTGAATTGAGTGTAGGCCAGTTTATGTCGTGTATGCAGTTCTAGCGTGTGATTGACCCTTTTCTCTGTTCTTTTTCTCCCTTGACGTGCCTTGTATGTATTTAGTAGATAATTAGTTTAATTGTTAATTATTTAGTTTAAATTAGTATTTGTTTCTGATTTTAGTTATTTAATTTAGTTAATTGATTGATTAGTTGTTTAAGCACATTGTTTTTGCTTTAACCCCGGCCCCGCTGCCACCAGCCCCCGCCGTCGCCGACAGCGTACCGATGCCTAGGCGTCCAGTCTGTGGCGGGGGGATGCCAGGGCGGCTCGCCTCGCCTGGCCGAGCGTCGCCGATGCCGGCGCCGCCTCCGCCCGCCGCCGTTGCTGCAAGGCGCCGCTGGCCCCTCGCACTGCCACCGCCGATGCCTCACGCTGGCGATTCCTCGCGTCGCCACGCCCCGCTCTGCCGCCGCTGGATCACGCTCGCCTGGTCTTCAACAACAACGCTAGGAAGCTCCTGACGCAGTCGATTTCAACGGCTCGCATTCAGGCTACGAAGGCGTACTATAAGTTGCATCCGGACGAGGGTGAGCCGGGGCAGTTCAGGGATGTGGCGGACAAGTACTTGACGGAGGCACAGTACGCAGAGGTAAATTCTTTATTTTACTTTGCTTCATTATCCAATTTTCATCAATGTTTTCATCCAACAACAAATGTGTGCAGGTCAGCGTACCGTGGCTTGAGTCCTGTCCGGACGCCTACAGTTCCCTGTGTGCTCGTTGGGCGAGCCAGGGCTTCCAAGGCGTGTCGATGACCCGCCGACAGAGTCGAGGGACGGACGGGAAACACCGTCTTGGCGGGGATGGCTACGTACGCCTTGCTAAACGGATGGTAAGTGATACTCGAATTATATTCTAGTTAATTTCTATCGCTATCATTGTGCTAACACGTATCGATAGGAGCGCGAGATCGGTCAGGAGCCGACCGCTATCCAGGTGTGGAGGAGGGGTCACATGGGAAGTGACCCCTCGCAGCCTGATCAGCTGTCTTCTCAGACAGCGACAGAGACGTTGGTGAGTTCTTTAGTTGACTTAATTGTATTATCTTTAAAACTTCTAATGACTTTAATTTTCTTTATTTTCAGGAAAAGTATGGGGAGTAGGTGCGGAGGCTTCGAGGCGACGATTACGATTGGCAGAACTCGCCGATCGTACCTGAAGCCGCCTATGCAAGTGGTGAACCTCACGGCCGGTGAGTTCTGTCGTTTTCATTTACTTTCATTAACTTCGAGATACGAAACTTTAATACTCTTACTTCGTTGTGTAGGTTGGCTATCTTCGATGGAGTAGTAGACTCGAGGGAGGCGCGGTCTTACTCGAGGGCCTCTTCATCGCAGGGTGGATCCAGCAGGCGTGGCAGCCGTGATCTGGAGCTCCAGAGTGTCCAGGAGGAGCTCCAGAGGACGCAGGAAGCGCTGAGGCTCGCGAACGAGAGGCAGGCAGCCGAGCTTCGGGCTAGGGACGAGTATCAACACTCGTACATGCTACAGCTGCAAGCTGCCATGCAGGTAAGTTCAGATCATTGTACTCAACGTTTCTAATATATAAATGACATGTATAATAATTTACTTCATATTTGCAGGCTATGGCCACAGGACAACCCATTGTCTTTCCTCAGTGGGCGCCGCCACCGATACAGCTACCACAGGGGCCGACGTCAGGAGCACAGGTACAAAATTTCTCATAATAGCTGCAACTAGTTAAATTTGCTCAAATTTAGTTGAATTTGATCAAACTTACTTAAACTTAGAGAAAACTAGTTAAACATCCTCAAACAGAGTAAAATATGGTACAACTTACTCAACTATAGTCAAATATGACCAAACTTACTCAAACATAGCCAAAACTTTTTGAACTAGCTCAAACACAAACACTACTAGTCCATACTTCTCAAACTTAGTAAAATATGAGCAAACTTACTCAAACATAGCCAAATCTAGCTAACTTGCTCAATTTTAACTTGTAATGAGTTTATTTAATCATATACACATTTGTCTAACTATACATGTACATCATAGGGATCGGCGACGCGGGCTCAGGAAACTCCATCCCCTCAGCAACCAGCGTTTGGACGAGCGCACGACGACTTCCTGGACTCCGGTGGCAGCGGTCGGGGTAGCGTAGGGTAGTGTGGCGTGCGTATAGTGTTTTTATGCAATTCTGTGATGTATATTTTGATTGCCTGTGATCTAGCCATCGAGCCAGGGCTGGCCTCGAAGCCAGGGTAGGATTTTCTGTTTTTTTTAAAAAAAAATTGAAAAGCTTATTGACGACGGTTTCTGGTACTTGGCCGTCGTCAATAAGCCATTAGTATTGACGACGGCCAGGTACCAGAAACCGTCGTCAATAAGCAATTGTTATTGACGACGGCCTAGTGTAAACCGTCGTCAATAAGCCACGGTTACTGATGACGGTTTCCTGGCCGTCGTCAATAAGCTTATTGACGACAGCCTGATTTAGCTGTCGTCAATAAGTTTATTGACGACAGCTAGATTTAGCTGTTGTCAATAAATTTATTGACGACGGTTACCGTCGTCAATAAACTTATTGACGACTAATAATTGACGACAGCTGAAAACCGTCGTCTATAAACTTTTATCGTCGTCAATAACTTATTGACGACGGTAGTGTCCTTATTGACGACGGTTTCCGGCCGTCGTCTATAGTCCCGATTCCTGTAGTGACGCCTACAAGTTCATCCTTAGTTCATCTTTTAGCAACAAGTTAACAGTTCAGGAATCTGAAATTTAGCAAGCAATATTTGGTGGCACACATGTAACAATACATTTATATCATAACAGCAGTATTGAATCATAACATTCCATAAATTATCTACGTTACGACGCAGTGAACAAGCGGTACTCGTCACCGCGAGGGACGGCGAATCAACTCGATATTCACCTGCAGGGAAACCCAAAGAGCACGTCATGTACGCCCACCCGTGGAGCTGCACAGCACGCTCTCTCGATGTCGTACGGGACAACCTTTCACCCAACAGCCCAAACGTCGAACCGGTCGCACCGAAACGAGCAGGAGGTTCCCACACGGAGCATCTCTCTATGCCCGTTGGCAGATTTCCACCTTGCTGCCCTCAACCTACACCTATAAATTGGTGTGCTATGCCTCGACGCCCGGAGGTTTAGGCTACATCGGTTTATCGGGGCCCATATATCCGATATGCCTTCGGTACGTTCAATACTTGTTCAGCAGGGCCGCACACGGATCGGTCCTCAATCGACATGGACAGGACCGCACACACAAGACTTCCTCTTGTTGCGCCCTAGCCCCTGCCTAGTC
This sequence comes from Neostapfia colusana, assembly GCA_030760725.1. Taxonomy (NCBI): domain Eukaryota; kingdom Viridiplantae; phylum Streptophyta; class Magnoliopsida; order Poales; family Poaceae; genus Neostapfia; species Neostapfia colusana. The sequence goes on along the minus strand of JASWHV010000007.1, from coordinate 90,412,795 downwards.
TCATTTTCATTACTAAAGTGATCTCGCATCACTCAGCCGAACCCATGTGTCCCAAGCCTAAACTCGCGAGTAGATTCCAACTACTCGACTTGTACCGAAGTCCTATGAAACTTTAAGCATAGCCTGTCTACTCGAGGTCTTAGACACTACCCTCACTCTTATGGAAAGAATTCTGGTTATGCAAGTGGGGTTCCATTCATCCTACACCTAATGCACATTCATACTCCATATGACACATGTAAACAAAGTAAAACTTATAAAAAGGTTAATGCAAACCGGGGCTTTCCTTGTTGCTGCTGGTCAGGGGTTAGTTCTTCTTCTGGAAGCAGAAAGTCGAGTACCTCCGGAACCTCCTCGCTTTCAGCGACTACACGTTAATAAAATACTACATGTTAATTAATATGCACATGAGTTTATGGGAATGCTTCTGCTATTAGTTCTAATAACCAGTTTCTAACAACTGGAACTCTGTTCAAGAATTTAAAATGGAACTGGGGGTTGGTGGTTTGGGCTTAGACCTAAGCACATGGTTAGGTGCTATGTGGTTTTCCCCCTCTTCCATATTATCACCTCAAGTGGTTAAACAGGACAGGGGTGATCCAGAACTCTAAAGGAGTTGAGAATTTTTGTGTGAGTTCCTTGTCACAAGAAAACTCTCTGGATCAAAATTTAGCACTTGTCATTGAGTGGTTTGTTCAGAATAATTCTTTTAGCAAAGAAGAATTAATTATGAGGTACACCCCTGTTCATGCCCAACTTAGTGAACCACAATTTCAATTATAAATCATAGAGTTTGCATGAATTTTCCTAGCATTTTTGGAGCTAAGATTTGCCCAGAACTGAATTTCCAAGTTTTGGAAATTCTCTGAAAATGTTTCTGTATTCAAATGAACACAGCACCTTCAAATTTGAATTGCTCTGATCAAATCAACTCAAAATGGTCTGAAACTTTTACAGGGGTTCACTAACATCCTAAAGAACATTCTGGCAAAATTTGGGGATTTTTGGATGAACCAAACTCCCTCTAAATTTCTTTTGCTGAAAAGCTTTAAAGAATTTTCCAGAATTAAACAATAGGTTTCATACAAATTGGGTTGCATATTTGGATTGTACTCTGTTAGTGGAATCCGACAGAATTTGTTTCATAATTTTTGGACTCTCCTACCCAAAGTTGTGGCCTTGCAAAGTTTAAACTGAACACTGAAAATTCCAAATTGTTCAAATGCCTGCCAGTGGGTCCGACCCGGCAGGTCTTCCCCTTCCTCGCGTCGCCGGAACCATTTTCCCGGCCGTCTCCTGACCCCAAACTCGCCGCCCCGCCCTAACTCATGACGCTGAACTCAGCTCGGGGTTCGCCGGCGGCCGTAGCTCACCGGAACAGGGCGCCCGACGGTGACAGCAGCGGTTAGGGTTCCGGCGTGGTCGGGAATGCGTTACAATGCATCAAAATGATCGGAAAAGGGTCGGAGAGCACCGCGGAAGCTCGAGGGTGATGAAAATGGCCGCCAAACCCCATGAAAAGGTCGGCAACCTAGAGCTCCACGGTGACCCGAGCTATTATTCTATGGCGGCCCGAAAAACAACCAGAACCCGGCCATTTCTGGGTCATATCCCTTGATTCTTGGTCGAGTTGCGCCGCTAGGGAGTGAGGAAGGTGTGTTCAGGCTCACCCGACCTGGGTTGGACGGTGCAGTTAGAATTTAGGGGTAGACCGACCCCTACCTGTATGGACTATGTTGTGGGAACTTTGGAAATTCTCCCTACTCAGTGGATCTTGTGCTATGTGGTTTGCAGCAACACGAGCTAGGGATCATGGCGCACCTTTTTCGTGTTGAGGAGTGCTGGTGAAAACGGCCGTGGTGTGCTATCCACGGGGGCCGTCCTCGGTTTCCCGCTGGTGAGCTCTGTTCCTCGGTGCCAGTTGCTGAATTGCGCGCGCCACAGGCTAGGAGCCTCGGTGTTGTGGGGCTGGCGTGGTGGAGTATGCACGGGCGCTGCTTTTCGGTGCTGCTGGCACGAGCAACCGAGGCTCGGTTGGTGCCAGTGATCGGAGAAAGAAAGCGTGGCGGTGAGCTCTGGTTCTGTTCGGTGTGAGGGAAACAGCGAGCGCGCGATCAATGAGGAAGGCGACGTGCTGCTATTTGCTCCCGGGGTAAAGATCGGGCCGAGGCAGCGGAACCGGTAAGCTGGTCGCCAGCGCGCGAGAGGAAATCGGGAGGTGGCCTCCCGGGCGACGTCGCGCGCGGCAGCTGGCTGTGCGACCGAAGTTCTTCGGTTGACTGAGAAACAGAGGGAAAGACTTGGGGGTTAAGTCTATTCCACCCAATGACATGTGGGCCCCACTGGTCAGTGCTCCCCCATCCTTCAAAAGATCTCCAAAAATTTGGCAAGTGAGTAATTCACATGTTTGAAGTCTCAAACTGAGCTACATTTGTATGATTGGAGAAGTTTCCCTCAAATTCAAATGTATATTTGAATTCTTTGCTCATTTGGATCCTTTTTGGAAAAATGGGTAGCAAACCTTTTTAAAAATTATTGAAACTTTGCCTCCCCACAAATTTGGACCTGAGGAATCCAATTATGCACTTTGATCCTGGTGTTAGCTGCGGCAACCATGAGTTTGAATGCAACAGTTTTGAATCACCCTCTCATGTGTCATCATATGTGTAGAAAGTTTGAACTAATACCCTTTTTGATGGAGGTTACTTGCTCTTCACAATTCTTCACAAGATATTCACCACAAAACTGTGGTGTTGTGAGGTGGTGAAATGTTTTTGAAAGTCCCTTTTCTTGGGCTTTTACAATCGGCTGACTGACCTAGCCTGCCAAATGCTCGGCTAAACGGTTCTAAAGCACAAGGGAACCTCGAGGATGATCGGCAGTCTTAAACTCGCTCGGGAATGGCTCCAACTAGGTTGTCACCATGCCCCCGAGGGCGTTCTTCGTGTTTGCATTCTGGAAACATGGAAATGGTCTTCTTACGTGCAGTTTCAAGCTAGAGTTGTGAAGAAGAATTGAGCGCTAGCCAGTCTAGCTCCTTTGTGCGTGATTTGGTGAGGTAAGAACACGTATGCGGTCGAATTCGATAAATTCATACCGAAAGGTTGCTCTGCTAGGTCCGGAAGAAAATAGCCAAATTCACCGGTGATGGTTCACGGCTTGAGAGACAAATTGGGGGGGGGGGGGGGGCAGCGTGGAGGTCCGACGCTCCTATGGGTGGCCTTGATCGAGCATGAAAGCCTCTGAGTTTGGCTGTCAACGAGAGCACCGAACGGCGGCAAGTTTGGGGCCGCCGCACAAAGGTTCGGGGTTGCTCGAGGAGCGCCGATTTCAGCATGTTCTTGTGGCTAGGAGATCAGAGGGGATGCTGTGGTGCTGTTTTGCAGCTCAGAGGGAAGGTGTGCGCGAGTTCTGCCGGTTTCCAGATCAGAACCAAAGTGGCGGCGGTGTATTGCAGTTTCTTGCACGAGGGAGAAGAGGGACGAGCGAATTGATCTTTTGCTGGCTCGGGCTCGAGGATAAGGAGGCTGGGCATCGTATGAGCATGAGAGCACACCGAGAAGGAGCTGGCAGCGGGAATGGTGTCGATTCAAGGGTTTTTTTTTGTCTCGGTGGCGATCACAGCGTCGGCCCGAGAAACCGAGTCCTCAGTCGGTATGCTCAAGTGTGAGGCTGACAGTGGGTCCCACTATTTGAATCTGTGCTCAAAAATTCAATTTATACACTGTTGCAAATTTGTGAGACCATCCTGCCCTCTAAAATTTGATCAATCACAAGTTTGGGATTTGATTTGCGAATGCTTCAAATTGTGGATTTTGTTTGAATGGATTTGTAGCACATGTGAACTGAAAATCAAATCTGATTTGAATTTAGCCAAAATACCTCATGTTAAGATCAATTCCAAATGGAGTGAAAATTGGTGTGTAAGCTCACAAAAATGTGCTGAGTGTGAATATGAATCCCACTTTTAAATTCATGGGATGAAAGGAGTTTGAATTTGAATTTAAGTTCAAACTAGCCTTTTTCTAGTTGTACCCAAAAGCACCTCAAAAAGGTTTTGGATTTGGGTGAAATTTGGCATGAGCATTCCTAACAAAGTTTAGGAGTTTTTCATATGCTCAGCCCCTATATGATGCATGTGGGAAATCCCAGTTTTGCATTTTCTGAGTTTATCTCCTAATGAATTTCTTGATGGTGGTTACTTGCCTTCAAATGTGTTCATATGATTTCCTAAAATGAGGTGAGTGTGGTGTGATGAATACTTTTGGCAAATGAAAAACTTGGGCCCTTACATCTCCCCCTTAAAAGAATCTCGTCTCGAGATTATAAGGTAAAAATGAGAGAGAGAGGACAGTGGAAAATTATCGGATGTGCGACGTTAAAAAGTCGGGGTAGTTAGTGCTAAGAAAGCCTTCGCTCTCCCATGCCGTTTCATCCACGGAGTGATTAATCCATAGGATTTTATAGAACCACAACGTACGGTTACGTGTGGTTCGGGCCTTTTCATCAATAATCTGAACCGGTTCCTCCCGATATGTGAGATCTGGTTTCTGCTCTTCAATATCTCCCAGCTGAACGGTGGTTGAAACCTTGAGGCACTTCCTTCGCTGAGATATGTGAAAGACGTCGTGCACACCGTAGAGTGTCACTGGTAATTCCAGCCGGTATGCAACTGATTCACATTTTTCTACAATCTTGAATGGACCGAAGAGTCGGGGCGCCAACTTTCCTCTCACCCTGAATCTGTTCACGCCCTTCATTAGAGACACACGTAGATACATGTGATCTCCGACTTCAAATTGCAAACAACGTCTTCTCTGGTCCGCATACTGTTTTTGTCGGGATTGGGCGGCTTTCAAGTTCGCTTGAATCAGCCAAACTTTTTCTTCCGCATTTTTGACAAGATCGATCCCGAAAGTGACTCTTTCACCAGACTCACACCAATTCAGCGGTGTGCGGCATTTTTGTAACACCTCAAAATCCTGTTAAGAGGGGAATTTAAAATTTTTTGGACATATTGCATGTGGTGCAGAAATTCAAATTTAATTTGAAATTCAAATTCAAATCAAAACCAAAAAAGAAATGGAAAAAGAAAAAGAAAAACAGAAAACCCCGGCCAGTGGGCCGAAACCCACCAGCCGGCCCATCTTTTCCCGCGCCAGCCCGCAGCCGCGCGCTCCCCTCTCTTTCTCACTGACACGCGGGGCCCACGGTCATTTTCTTCCTCGCGCGATCGCGCCAACCGCCGGGACTCCTCCGCGCGCCGAATCCAAACCACCCCGGAAACCGCGTTCCCCCAGCCGAATTTCGGTTCTGGACGACTCCAGCTCGATCCCAACCGAACGCAGACCTCCCTCGTCTATATAAGCACCGGCATCGCCCGTTTTTTTCATCCCGATCGCCTGTTTTTCCTCCCGGTGAGAACCAGAGCTTCTCCGGCCGTTTTCTCTCGATCTTCGCTCGGGATTTCTGATCTAACGTGCCGAGCTTGTTCCACCGCCTCCAGGGAATCATGCAGGTGCAGAAAACTCGGTGGTTTGCGCTCTAGGCACAGCTCCGACGAGCACCGCAGCGGTTCCACCTCGGACCTCGTCACCGACCGTCTTCCAGGGCCTCCGAGCTCAAGAAAAACCCCGAGGTGAGATCCCCGACCTCCCCTCTACCGATCTATGCCATGAAATCCCAGTTTTAGGAGGAATAGACGAAGATCTGAAGTTTTCCGGCGAGATCGCCCCCTCCCGCCGCCGCGCGCCGCAGGGCAGCGCGGGCTGGCTCCGGCCAGGGCGACGTGGCCGCTTGTGCGCCGTCTATTTTAAATCGCACGGTAGAATTAAAACTCGCGCCTACCGGTTCGGCGATCTAATCTGAGCCGTCTGTTTTAAATCGGACGGTCCACGTCGTCCCCGCATTATAAAGGCCGGGATTCTTACGCGCTACCCCCTGGGGATCTCGGAAAATACGAGCTAGCCCCGAAAACTTCTGATCTAGCCCCTGGAACTTCAGAAATTCATGTAAATTCATTTAAAAATCAGTTTTAGCCCCTGGACTTAATAAAAATTAGGAAAATCCCCTCTGTTATGTGTAGTTAGACCCCTGGATATTTATGAAATAATATAATAGACCCTGTAGTGGGTGAGTTTACCTTTTTAACCCTATATGATATTAAATTTAGGAATTTAAATGTGTGATTAGGATTTAAAATTTAAAAGGTGAGACAAACACATTGTAAATTCAAATTTAAACTCTCCTAGCACTTGGAAAACTTTGGAATGAGTTAAAAGTAGATTCTAAGCTGAAATGAATCTGTTTAATTGATTGTTCACATTTATTAGTTATAGGGACACATTTTTAGGTTAGGAAATAATTCTGAAAATTAGTAAAATAAATTTAAATTAGTTCACATCAGATGAGAAGTTCCGAAATATATTATTTAATATTTTAGATCAGAACCTATTCTGTTTAGATGATATGCCCTACTATTTAATATTAAAACTCACGTTTAGGCATAGAAAATAAATCTGGAAAATATAGGAAAATAGGTATGCATAACTAGAAAATGATAAATGAAGTCTCCAAATCCAAAGACTTCAGTCTAGGATTTGGTAGAAGATCTGAAAACCCATTTGGAGTAGGAAATTACCTTCCATGCAAACTTGGTAGCTAAAGAGTGTATTAAAGAATTTGTTTAAATTGGAAATTCATATATAGTGTGCAAACAGAAATCTGAATACAAAAGTTAGAAATAATATACATATGTTTAAAAGTGCATGTAGGCCAAAAATCAACACATCTATGATAACCACAACACATAGTAATGTGAATGACTTTCATAGGTATGTATGTGTGGTTTGTATGAAGTGAAAGTGTGAACTATGTCTTATGGATTGTTGTTTTCTTTTGCTATGTCTATTGGCATGAGTAGAACCTGCCCCAGAGCAAGTTCTCCCCTTCCAAGACCAAGACTTTCCATTCTCAGAGCAGCAAGAAGAAGGCAAGTGTCCTTGACCACTTTGATCCTATGCTAGGATGTGTAGATAGAATTATTTGCATTGTCAATTGAAATATGAAACCCATGATAGGAAGTTTCCCTAGAATTGCATTATCTTGTTTCCTTGTAGCTTGGGTTGGGATTTATTTTATTATGTCATTCATTCATATTACTTATGCTTAGCCATGCTTAGAGTGGGATAAGTGGGATATGAGATCATCAACTTGTTTACCTTACTCTTGAATGAGACATTATGAGTTATGTAGAGGTAGGGACCGAGACAAGTTGGATGATTTGGTTAGTGCTGGGTGCACGAGACTTGGGTTTGTGTTTAGTACTTGCCTGGATCCTAAGAACCGGTTCATGGAGCATGTAACCTGGCTTTACCGTGCCAACCACATGCTGAGATGGGGCAGCTTGGCCAATTAATTAGGTGTATCCCCGGCGTAGTATGGGTGTGTTGGATGGTGCGGGGAGTAGGTGTCAGCTGGACTACCATATGAACCGCAAGGCTCAAGAGGGGGCCACTGCAGCAGGGTTGGAGCCTCTTGTATGCTGTTAGGGGTGAAACCTCAGTGGGCCCACGCTCGTCGGGAATCCCTTTGTAAAGGCTTCGTAGTGATCTCCTGGCTACACACCTGGGAAGTGTGAATGTGGTTCGTGGCCACTGGCATAATGGATGTTCTTTTAGTCCACCCGGCAACGGGGGATGAAATCACTATATGTGGGTACAATGGTGCAAACTCCGCAGAGTCAAAACTGTCATGACAGCCATGCTCACGGTCAAGAGCGGCTTGGACTTATTCATGATTAGAGGATGATGGATTTGGAAGTTGAGGATGTTAAGCGGGAAGCTTAACATTGGAGATGAGACTATGTTTATTTAATAATGATGATGGGTTGAGGGATTGGGAACCATTTCACCTGTGTAGTAATGTAGGTGCTTAATAAGCTAAGGTAATAGGTATTAATTGCGTAGTGCTTTAACCATGAGTCAATCTCTCCTTGCTCTAGCCATGCATGACATAACTTTCCCACACTTGCTGAGTACCAACGGTACTCAAACTTGCATATTTGTTGGTTTAAATTGCTGCTCAGGTCAAGGGGATGATGTGGTGTTCAATGACCAAGACTTCGGACCCGAAGAAGGATTCTAGGTTCATGGAGTCCCCCGGGCAACGCCTGTGACGGAGCCCACAAGAATAATATTCCGCTGCTAGTTTATTTATATGTTATGAACTTATTATCGTCCATCGAGACGTATGCTTTGTAAGACATATTTATATTCGACACCTGGCTTGTAATAAATGATGCTTCACTAGTTGTCATCACATGTATGAGAAAATGATCCTGACATACATGTGATATTCACTCGGTTGTTCTTCGGAGAAACCGGGTGTGATAGAAGTGGTATCAGAGCCAAGGTTGCCCGTAGGAACGTGGACCTAGTTAGAAATGGACGTATTTAAGGACCAATCAGATCCTTGAGGACATGCTGAGAGCGTGTGCACTCAAAAACAATCGGAGTTGGGATAAGAACTTACCGTATGCGGAGTTCTCCTATAACAACAGCTATCAGACTAGTATGAAGATGTCACCGTTTGAGGCTTTGTATGGTCGAAAGTGCAGAACTCCACTATTTTGGAACCAAGCCGGGGAAAGTAAAGTGTTTGGACCCGAGGTACTACAAGAAGCCGAGGCGAAAGTGAGGAAAATTCGCAACAACTTGAGGATAGCACAGACACGACAAAAGAGCTATGCCGATGTACGGAGAAGAGAGCTCATTTTCAACGTGGGGGACTATGTCTACCTCAAGGTGTCCCCTATTCGAGGACTTCGTCGGTTCAATGTGAAAGGGAAGTTATCACCTCGATACATCGGACCCTTTCAGGTTCTGGAGAGGAAAGGCGAAGTGGCATATCAACTAGAACTACCGGCTCGCCTATCGGATGTGCACGATGTATTCCATGTGTCACATCTCAAGAAATGTCTGAGGACACCTGAAGAGATGTTACCAATGAATGAGATTGACGTAGGAGAAGATCTGTCTTATGCCGAGCAACCAGTCAAGATTTTGGAGACAATGGAACGCCTCACAAGAAATAAAAGAATCCGGATGTGCAAGGTGCAGTGGAAGCATCACTCGGAAGAGGAAGCCACATGGGAGCGAGAAGACGAGCTTAAGACACAGTTTCCGGAATTGTTTCCCTAGAACCACCAATCTCGAGGACGAGATTTCTTTTAAGGGGGGTAGAGCTGTAACACCCCAAAATCCTGTTAAGAGGGGAATTTAAAATTTTTTGGACGTATTGCATGTGGTGCAGAAATTCAAATTTAATTTGGAATTCAAATTCAAATCAAAACCAGAAAAGAAATGGAAAAAGAAAAAGAAAAACAGAAAACCCCGGCCAGTGGGACGAAACCCACCAGCCGGCCCATCTTTTCCCGCGCCAGCCCGCAGCCGCGCGCTCCCCTCTTTCTCACTGACACGCGGGGCCCGCGGTCATCTTCTTCCTCGCGCGATCGCGCCAACCGCCAGGACTCCTCCGTGCGCCAAATCCAAACCACCCAGGAAACCGCGTTCCCCCAGCCGAATTTCGGTTCTGGACGACTCCAGCTCGATCCCAACCTAACGCCGCCCTCCCTCGTCTATATAAGCGCCGGCATCGCCCGTTTTTTTCATCCCGATCGCCTGTTTTTCCTCCCGGTGAGAACCAGAGCTTCTCCGGCCGTTTTCTCTCGATCTTCGCTCGGGATTTCTGATCTAACGCGCCGAGCTTGTTCCACCGCCTCTGGGGAATCATGCAGGTGCAGAAAACTCGGTGGTTTGCGCTCTAGGCACAGCTCCGACGAGCACCGCAGCGGTTCCACCTCGGACCTCGTCGCCGACCGTCTTCCAGGGCCTCCGAGCTCAGAAAAACCCCGAGGTGAGATCCCCGACCTCCACTCTACTGATCTATGCCATGAAATCCCAGTTTTAAGAGGAATAGACGAAGATCCGAAGTTTTTCGGCGAGATCGCCGCCTCCCGCCGCCAGGCAGCGCGGGCTGGCTCCGGCCAGGGCGACGTGGCCGCTTGTGCGTCGTCTATTTTAAATCGCACGGTAGAATTAAAACTCGCGCGTACCGGTTCGGCGATCTAATCTGAGCCGTCTGTTTTAAATTGGATGGTCCACGTCGGCCCCACATTGTAAAGGCCGGGATTCTTACGTGCTACCCCCTGGGGATCTCGGAAAATACGAGCTAGCCCTGGAAACTTCCGATCTAGCCCCTGGAACTTCAGAAATTCATGTAAATTCATTTAAAAATCAGTTTTAGCCCCTAGACTTAATAAAAATTAGGAAAAACCCCTCTGTTATGTGTAGTTAGACCTCTGGAAATTTATGAAATAATATAATAGACCCTGTAGTGGGGTGAGTTTACCTTTTTAACCCTATATGATATTAAATTTAGGAATTTGAATATGTGATTAGGATTTAAAATTTAAAAGGTGAGACAAATACATTGTAAATTCAAATTTAAACTCTCCTAGCACTTGGAAAACTTTGGAATGAGTTAAAACTAGATTTTAAGTTGAAATGAATCTGTTTAATTGATTGTTCACATTTATTAGTTATAGGGACACATTTTTAGGTTAGGAAATAATTCTGAAAATTAGTAAAATAAATTTAAATTAGTTCACATCAGAGGAGAAGTTCCAAATTATATTATTTAATATTTTAGATCAGAACCTATTCTGTTTAGATGATATGCCCTACTATTTAATATTAAAACTCACTTTTAGGCATAGAAAATAAATCTAGAAAATATAGGAAAATAGGTATGCATAACTAGAAAATGATAAATGAAGTCTCCAAATCCAAAGACTTCAGTTTAGGATTTGGGAGAAGATCTGAAAACCCATTTGGAGTAGGAAATTACCTTCCATGCAAACTTGGTAGCTAAAGAGTGTATTAAAGAATTTGTTTAAATTGGAAATTCATATATAGTGTGCAAACAGAAATCTGAATATAAAAGTTAGAAATAATATACATATGTTTAAAAGTGCATGTAGGCCAAAAATCAACACATCTAGGATAACCACAACACTTAGTAATGTGAATGACTTTCATAGGTATGTATGTGTGGTTTGTATGAAGTGAAAGTGTGAACTATGTCTTATGGATTGTTGTTTTCTTTTGCTATGTCTATTGGCATGAGTAGAACCTGCCCCAGAGCAAGTTCTCCCCTTCCAAGACCAAGACTTTCCATTCTCAGAGCAGCAAGAAGAAGGCAAGTGTCCTTGACCACTTTGATCCTATGCTGGGATGTGTAGATAGAATTATTTGCATTGTCAATTGAAATATGAAACCGATGATAGGAAGTTTCCCTAGAATTGCATTATCTTGTTTCCTTGTATCTTGGGTTGGGATTTATTTTATTATGTCATTCATTCATATTACTTATGCTTAGCCATGCTTAGAGTGGGATAAGTGGGATATGAGATCATCAACTTGTTTACCTTACTCTTGAATGAGACATTATGAGTTATGTAGAGGTAGGGATCAAGGCAAGTTGGATGATTTGGTTGGTGCTGGATGCACGAGACTTGGGTTTGTGTTTAGTACTTGCCTGGATCCTAAGGACCGGTTCATGGAGCATGTAACCTAACTTTACCGTGCCAACCACATGCTGAGATGGGGCAGCTTGGCTAATTAACTAGGTGTATCCCCGGCGTAGTATGGGTGTGTTGGATGGTGCGGGGAGTAGGTGTCAGCTGGACTACCATATGAACCGCAAGGCTCAAGAGGGGGCCACTGCAGCGGGGTTGGAGCCTCTTGTATGCTGTTAGGGGTGAAACCTTAGTGGGCCCATGCTCGTCGGGAATCCCTTTGTAAAGGCTTCATAGTGATCTCATGGCTACACACTTGGGAAGTGTGAATGTGGTTTGTGGCCACTGGCATAATGGAGGTTCTTTTAGTCCACCCGGCAACGGGGGATGAAATCACTACATGTGGGCACAGTGGTGCAAACTCTGCAGAGTCAAAACTGTCATGACAGCTGTGCTCACGGTCAAGAGCGGCTTGGACTTATTCATGATTAGGGGATGATGGATTTGGAAGTTGAGGATGTTAAGCGGGAAGCTTAACATTGGAGATGAGACTATGTTTATTTAATAATGATGATGGGTTGAGGGATTGGGAACCATTTCACCTGTGTAGTAATGTAGGTGCTTAATAAGCTAAGGTAATAGGTATTAATTGCGTAGTGCTTTAATCATGAGTCAATCTCTCCTTGCTCTAGCCATGCATGACATAACTTTCCCACACTTGTTGAGTGCCAACGGTACTCAAACTTGCATATTTGTTGGTTTAAATTGCTGCTCAGGTCAAGGGGATGATGTGGTGTTCAATGACCAAGACTTCGGACCCGAAGAAGGATTCTAGGTTCATGGAGTCCCCCGGGCAACGCCTGTGACGGAGCCCACAAGAATAATATTCCGATGCTAGTTTAACTATATGTTATGAACTTATTATCGTCCATCGAGATGTATGCTTTGTAAGACATATTTATATTCGACACCTGGCTTATAATAAATGATGCTTCACTAGTTGTCATCACATGTATGAGAAAATGATCCTGGCATACATGTGATATTCACTCGGTTGTTCTTCGGAGAAACCGGGTGTGGCAATTTTCTTCCGTATAGCGCCTCGTAGGGCGCCAACTTGATGCTGGCTTGGTACTCGTTATTGTACAAGAACTCGGCTAACAGTAAGTGATGATCCCAATTCTTACCGTGGTCGATAGCACAAGCTCGTAACATGTCTTCTTATATTTGATTTACCCGCTCGGTTTGCCCATCCGTCTATGGGTGGTACGCTGAACTATGGATCAGCTTCGTCCCCAAAGAAGCATGTAACTGCTACAAAAACGAGACACAAATAAAGTGACCCGATCCGAGATGATAGTGCGGGGTACGCCGTATAAGCACAGGATCCGTGAGATGTACAATTCAACATACTTCTTGACGTTGTAATTGGTGTTAACCGGGATAAAATAAGCAACTTTGGTGAGCCGGTCGACAGTCACCCAAACAGAATCATGTTTCTGAAATGTGGTAGGTAAACCGACGATGAAGTCCATGCTCACATCCTCCCACTTCCAGGCAGGAATGCCAAGCGGTTGTAATAATCCTGGTTTCCTCATATGGTCAGCTTTCACCCTTCGGCATGTATCACACTCGGACATGTACTTTGCGATCTCCTGCTTCATACATGTCCACCAAAACTTGCTTCTGAGTTCTTGATACATCTTGTTGCTGCCGGGGTGAATAAAAAACTTTGACAAGTGGGCCTCATAAAAAAATTTCTTCCGTAACTCCGGGTTATGGGGTACAAGGGATTCTGTCCTTGAACCACAGGACGCCGTCTCCATCTTTTCAGAAACGCTTCAACTCCCCACTGTCTACACATTTCCGCAAATGCGACATGCCCTTCTCATGTTTCTGAGCTACCGCTACTTCTTCACGTATGGTGATGATAAGAGCTAAGTTGTAGAGAGCTCCATGTGGAATCACATGTAACAGTGGCTTGCTCTCTTCCAGTGGAATGATGGTCAGATTATGAATGTGTGACTTGCGACTCAGCGCATCTGCCACCACGTTTGCCTTGCCGGGGTGATAATGGAGCTCCATGTGGAATCACATGCAGTGGTAGCTCGCTCTCTTCCAATGTTGTGATGGTCAGATTGTTGACGTGTGACTTGCGACTCAGCGCACCGGCCACTATGTTTTCTTTGCCGGGGAGATAATGGATCTCTATTTCGTAATCCTTTATCAACTCCAACCATCTTCTCTGCCTCATGTTCAGCTCTTTCTGAGTGAATATGTACTTGAGGCTCTTGTGGTTGGTATACCAATGTACGAGGTTACCGAGTAGGTAGTGCCTCCACATTTTTAGTGCGAGTACCACGGCAACGAGTTCGAAGTCATGAGTTGGATAGTTTTGCTCATGATTCCTGAGCTGCCGTGATCCATATGCGACCACCCTTGGGTCAGGCATCAGCACACATCCGAGCCCAGTGCCGGATGCATCGCAGCACACATCGAACGGTTTTGTTGTGTCTGGGTGCGCCAAAACCGGTGCGGATGCTAGGTGCTTCACTATTGCCTTGAACCCTGCTTCACATGCTGGACTCCAAACATATTGGGTAGCCTTCTTCAGCAGCTCGGTCATAGGCTTGGCAATCTTTGAGAAGTCAGAATGAACCTCCGATAATATCCTGCGAGTCCAAGGAAACTCCGTACCTCATGGACAGACCTCGGGGACTTCCAATTCAGCACTTGTGTGATCTTGCTCGGGTATACAGCGATGCCCTCCGGTGAAATAAAATGCCCGAGGAAAGGCACTTGCGATATCCAGAATCCGCATTTACTGAATTTCGCGTATAGCTTGTGATCCCGCAGCCTTTGTAAGACTATACGCAGGTGCTTTATGTGTTCTTCCCCCAACTTTGAATATACCAATATGTCGTCCATGAAGACCACGACAAACTTGTCCAGCTCTGGCATGAATACCGAGTTCATCAAGTACATGAAATGAGCTGGAGTTTTGGTGAGGCCGAAGGACATGATCAGGTACTCATACAGCCCGTACCTCGTCGAGAAAGCCATCTTCGGGATGTCCTCAACCCGTATCTTAATCTGATGGTACCCGGATCTTAAGTCCATTTTGGAAAAGATATTTGCTTCGACCAACTGATCGAACAACATGTCGATCCGTGGCGACTGGTACTTGTTCTTGATAGTTATGGTGTTTAGTGGGCGATAGTCCACGCAGAGCCGCAACGTCTCATCTTTCTTTTTCACAAGCAATGCCGAACAGCCCCATGGCGAGGAGCTCGGCCTAATAAAACCCTTCTCCAGCAGGTCCGTTAACTGCATTTTCAATTTTGCCAACTCCTTTGGCGCAATCTCGTACGGCCTTTGGGATATTGGCATAGCTTCCGGTGCAAGTTCAATCTTGAACTCCACCTCTCGGTCGGGCGGCATCCCCGGTTAATCATCCTGGAGCACGTCAGGGAACTCACGGACTACTGGAATGTCTTCCAATCTGATGGTGGCGGATTGGTATACACTTGGAAGCTTTATTTCTGGACTGTCCAGAAATAATGAGTGAGACTCGTGCATTTCTGGGTGCAAATGCACGACTCAGAGGACGGTATCTAAAACAGCATCGTGGTGGGTTAACCACAACATCTCTAAAATGACATCGACCTTTTGTCCCTCTAAAGCTATGAGAGACGTAGGGTATACTCTACCCCCTAAGCATAATGGCGCTTTCGAAACCATCAGGCTTGCTGAAATTTTCCCACCCGGTGAACAAATCACGTATGGACTTTTGTTGGGTAGTATTTGCAATCTTTATTTAGCAATAAAAGATTGGCTAATGAAATTACACGTCGCGCCTGAATCAAATAAAACTATGACGGGATGCTTGTGGAGCTGGAACAAACCCGCAAGGATTGGTTCTCCCTCCGGCACGTCCTCTATGGCGAGTTGGTGGATGGTGCGGGGCTTAGGGTTTGCCCGCCATGCATTAATGGTGTTCTGGGGCTGATTCCTCCCTAGAAACTGTGGTGCCACTTCGCCGCCTTGCTTCTCGGAGCAGTTATTGGCGAAGTGCCCTTGGCGACCACATTTGAAACATGCGGTTGATGGCTGGCCCGTGCTTGGAGGACGAAAGCCCGTCATGCGCTGCTGAGGTGCAAACGCACATGGCATTGTCCGCTGCTTCTGTTGTTGCTGCGGAGGTGCTGGTAAGGCCGGTCGGAATGCCGGTGGTGAATACGGACGACTGCGAAATTGCATCAGTCGCTGCAGTGGCTGTCAGCGTTGACCCTATGGTGAGCGATACACCATATGGTATTTCTGGGGAGGACCACCTCCCTCTCCGCTGCTCTGCGGCACACTTCTCTTCTTCTCCGCCGCCGCTAACTCCTTGCCAGGAGTCCTCTTGTACAATCGCAGCATCAATAATGTCATTGAGGCTGCCGCGATTGAACATTGCCAGCTTGTCCTTCAGGAGCGGATTCAGCCCCTGGTAAAAGTGATTCCGCCACTTCTCCTCGGTATCCGCATGATAGGAAGCATACAGCGTAACATCATTGAATGCCCTAGAGTACTCCAGTGCGTTCCTGTTGCCTTGCTGCAGGCGAAGGAACTCATGTGTCTTACTTTTCATCAGACCCGGTGGGATGTGATAGGCCCTGAAGTGACAGGAACCACGCCGCCCGTTCAATCACGGGGCCATGCCAATCGCCCGGGAATCGCATTGGGTGGTGCCGTGTTGTGCGGCACCCAACAGCACACATATAAGGAACAATGTATTACATAAAACAAGAGCGGAAGCTTACAAGTTTTTCTTTGCAAATAGTTTACATCAAGTAGCTACAGCGGAAGTCTATAAACGGCTCACGTCGAATAACTAAAGAGCACTCGAGAAGAGGTCCAGCCCGCGGACTCCTCTCGCTAGCAACACGCAGACAACAGTAGCGACTGGGTTCTCCATGTTTAAACGACTCGGAAGTCTCCGAGTCTCAATGGACAACCTTCTTCTTGGTATCAATGTTAACCTGCAAAACCACTCATATAGCAAGCGTGAGCACATAGGCTCAGCAAGACTGATCAATCTATCCTAAACAAGAAACTCTACATGCACGACGGATTGAAATAGGGTAGCTGAATTCGCATAAAGGACTCGCCTAATGTTGATCCTTAACTTTCAGATTTTTAAGCCTCATTGTAAAGACTCTGAGCTGAACAGCATAGCAACTCCACAATCAAACAAGAAACGCTTTGTTGTGATGCTTCTTGCACAAAGTGAAGTAAAGTTTAATGAGCACTATATCTATGCAAGCATGGTTCCAATACAACTTAAATCACAACCTTATCAAGTTAAAAAGAAACCATTCAGTTGTTACTACGTCAAGATGCAGTGGGCAAGTATGCTCATATGACCACGGGCGACGGTGATTCGAATCAGTACACGCCCGGACTACACAACACGTACACCCGTACTCCGAGTTGCCGGCAGCAACCTCGACTGATGTTGTACGCGGGCACCTTTCCCAAGATCTTCTACACAGGACGCGGTCTAACTGCCCCGAGTATGCAAGCTCTCTCAAGATACATACCTGCAGTGATATGTTATTGAGCGAGTTACCTCCTGCTACCCTGACGCCGAAAGCCTAAGACAGTTAGAAAAGTTCCAATGTGGGTCTCCCGAGGTGCATCGGTTTCCTCGGTCCGATATAGCCAGTATGCGCCCGGTACACAACTCAAACTTGTCCAACAGGGCCAAGCATGGACGGGCCTTAACCGACATAGGCAGGGCGATGCACGCACGGTCCGCAGCCTGCTGCATCTAAACCTCCCTGCTCGGTCTCCATTTCTTATGTGTGAACTTTCCTCATTGTTTCTATTCTTGACCCGCTCCGAATAAACCAAGCCCTATACTCGCGAGTAGATTCCAACTACTTGACTTCTACCGGACCTTTCCTACTAACGTTTAGCGTGGCCAATCCACTCGAGGAGGTGCTATTCTACCCTTTCTCTCTTAGGACATTTCCGGTCTTTCAGTTGGGTTTTCATTATCAACTAGACTTAATGCAGTCAAACAATTCAAAGCTATGATCTCTAGAAATGGAAATGCTTTATAAAACTGTTCAAATGCAAATCGGGGCTTGCCTGTTTTGCAGGTGACTAATATAAACAGTGAGTGAAGATCACTTGAGGCTTGATCACTTGCTTTCATCCGTCCTTGATCTTCACTTCAATTCCTTCACACGTTCTCACGTAGATGCTACAAGATATGAATATCCATATGTATTTAATTGTAAAGCTTTTGCTAATAAGCTCTAATGACAAGTTTAAAAACTGGAACTCTGTTTAAGAATTTAAAATGACACTGGTGCTAGTGGTTTGGGTTGGGTTTAAGCAATATGATCAAGTGCTAAATGTTTTGCCCACTTGTGGGTTGATCACCTTAAGAGGTTGAACAGAACAGTGATGATCCAGAGCTCCAATGGAGCTGAAAATTTTCATGTAGTTCCTTGTCACAAAAAAGTCATCTGGACCAAAATTTAGCACTTTTCATTGAGTGGTTTATTCAGAACAATTCTCTAAGTAATTAAGCAAAGAGGAATTAATTCTGAGGTAAAACCCATGTTCATGTAAAACTTAGTGAACTACAATTTCAATTATAGTTCATAGAGCCTGCATGAATTGTCCTAGCATTTTTGGAGCTAAGAATTGTTCAGAACTGAATTTCCAAGTTTTGGGAATTCTCTGAAAATGTTTCTTTATTCATTTGAACACAGCAACTTAAAATCTGAATTGTCCTAATCAAATCAACTCCAAATGAGCTGCAATTTTCACACAGGAGTTCGATAATACCCTAACGAATAATCTGGCAAAATTTGAGGATTTTTGGATGAACCAAACTCCCTCTAAAATTCTTTTGTTGAAAATATTTAAAGAATTTTCCATAATTAAATAATGACTTTCATACAAATTGGGTTGCATATTTGGATAGAGTTTTTTAACCTGAATCTAACCCAATTTGAATCACTAAATTTGGATTTTTTTCTAGCGAAAGTTATGCTCTTCTAAAGTTTGAGGAAAATCTAGGATTTGAATTAAAACCGGGAAATGTTTAAATCCTGACTGTGGGTCTGGTGAACACGTGTCGCGTGCTGGAACCAAGCCATTCGGGGCCACAGAGCTATTTCCTGCGTTGCCACAGTTAATCCAGCACCACAGAAGATCTCCCACTCAATTTCCTTCTCACTGACAGCGGGCCCGGCGCCATCGTCTTCAACCTCTGGATCCCGTGTGCCCGCGCCTCCTCCACGGCGTTTGTATTTACTTTTAAATATTATCCTGCCTGAAATGAAAACAAACATTGAGTGCACCATTCTTGTGTGGTCTTCTGCAGGTACTAAGCACGTATGTATCCGTGTAGTAAACGTGTGCGAGAGACCGTGTAGTGCCACACTTGAGACGTATATGCCGGTATAATCCGGTTAGGATTTTCTTTTGTGAGGAACTTTGTACAGAGATATCATAGGAATATGCATGAAAAATAGTGATAACAAGCAATTAAAATCACTAAGTTTCAACATTTAGGACTCTGGTTGGGTAGAAAAGGTTGATAAATGATGAGTGTAGTTCTCAAAGACTGAAAAACAGAGTGCTCTATTTTGGGCAGCAAGTTTGCTGATCTTCAACAGGGCATAACTCATCGGTATTTTTGACCAGGGAAGTGTGGTATATAGTTCTGGAAAGGTATTTAAGTGCTCTACAACTTTTTTGTAGACTTCCAGAGCTGAAAAACACCTTAAGATGGCTTAAATCCCAGAGAAATGTAAACTGTCCAGAACCAGGACAGAGTGAAACATTCTCTGGACTGTTCTGTTTTTCAAATATAACTTCCAGTAGAAAAATCTAAAATTTTCATATGATACATCCTTAAAAAGGATAGAAGATGTGTTACATTTTTGCAATTCAAAGTTTCTGAAATTTCAGCACAGAATTCAGTGGAAATCAGAGTTGAAAACAGCAACTTCCCAAAGGGGGTGCTGTTAAAATTCTTCCAGAAATTCTGCTGACTTTGAATTACAATAAGTTTTTAACCAGAGCTGATCTGTGGGCAAATGAGTACTCGTTGGCAACATAATGAAGTTAACTTTAACTTTGGTATTCAGCTTGAGTCATGAAAATGCCCAGAACCAGATCAAAATCTCGGATATGTAGAAACTGGTCATTCTGACAGAGGAATGACAGTTGAACTCATGGGAGAGATTGTTGTACCCTATAGGTGGTTTGAATACTTCCAATGGGGCAGAACATACTCATGAGAGGTTATCTTCAACTAGTGAAAGATTTGAGTATAGGTCTCACTCAAGTTTCCTTTACTAGAGACCATGTTTGTGTCGTATTGAAGATAAAAGGGTGGTTTACGTGATGACAACGCGATAGTAATGTCTCGTAGTGACCAAACCTAGTTATGGTGAGCTTCCAAAGAGGAGGTTCATCAAGTTGGATTAAACTAGCATGTATTTGGTCTGGTAATGGTGTAGCTTGTGCAAAGTTATTACATTATCTACATACGAGATGTATCGCATGTTTTATTGTCATTATGTTTTTACGCCTATTTCATTTGACTGCAGTGCAATATGTTGTGGGACTGATGTTTGTTGTCGTATGGTTGCAGATGGTTCGCACTAGGACCACGCACGAGGTTGGTGGCTCTAGCCAACAGG
Organism: Neostapfia colusana; assembly: GCA_030760725.1. NCBI lineage: Eukaryota > Viridiplantae > Streptophyta > Magnoliopsida > Poales > Poaceae > Neostapfia > Neostapfia colusana. The sequence continues at coordinate 90,392,503 of JASWHV010000007.1, read as the reverse complement.
GAGGCGATGACTCCCAGCCACCGGCCTACGACAGCACCCCGCAGCAGCAGCCACCACCGCCGCCTCCGCTTACCCTAGCGGATGTGATAGCGGCATTGGTGGGTGGTCGTGAGGAGCAGACCGACCTGCTCCGCACGATCGTGCAGAATACGTCCCAGGCGGGGGGACGTCAAGAGAGGGGGCCCCGTGAGCCCCGTGAAGTGTCGTACTCGGACTTCATGAGTACGCACCCTCTAGTGTTCACAAAAGCTGAAGAGCCACTGGAGGCGGACACCTGGCTGCGGACCATTGAGTCCAAGTTCGGGCTGCTCCAATGCACGGAGCGGCAAAAGACTTTGTTCGCAGGCAGCAGCTTCATGGTGCCGCTGGTGCGTGGTGGGTGAACTATGTCGCCTCACGTCCGGCTGGCCATGCCGTGGAGTGGGAAGATTTCCGAGAGGCGTTCCGCGCCTATCATATTCCTCCCGGAATAATGAAGAGGAAGTTCCAAGAGTTCTTGGAGCTGAAGCAGGGCGGGAGGAGTGCCCATGACAACTCCCGTGCCTTCAACCATCTGGCGCAATATGCGTCAGACTACATCTCCACTGAGGAGAAAAAGAGGGAGCACTTCTATCGGGGGTTACACCCCGAAATGAAGATGCATCTCGTGCAATGGAATCGCGACACCTTCAACGACCTAGTCAATGCCGCGATTATGCAAGAGGACAATCAGCGAGAGTTGGCAGCTGAGCAGCGGAAGCGCAGCGCTCCACCCAGCGGTGGGAGTGGCGCTCCCCAGAAGTACCAGATGGTGTATCGGACGCCATCCGGGCAGCAGTGGTATCCACCGGCGCGACCTCAACGGTTCGGGGGACGTCCTTTTCAGTCACCTCCGTTCCGTCCGCCGATGCCACCACCAAGACAGCAGCAGCAGCAGACGGCACACCGGGCGTTTCCATAGCCACAATGTGCCCCGGGTTTCCGTCCACCGATCAGCGGGGGACCACCCCGTTTCACTTGCTTCACGTGTGGCCAGGCGGGCCACTTCGCGAAGGACTGTCCCCAGGGGAAGCAGAGCAGCAGGCAAGCCCAGTTCCAGTGCAGTGCTCGAGGCCGACCTCCGGTCAAGAAGGTTGGTCAGCAGACTGGGGGCGTCCGCAACCTCGACAATGAGGACGCCCCAGAGGGAGACAACGTGCTGGCGGGTACGTTTACTCTCAACAATCAAGCTATCATCATACTTTTTGATTCTGGTTCAACCCACAGCTTTATAAGTGCATCCTATGTGGCTAAGCATCAAATGCAAGTCTTCCCAACCGACTGCACCTATATGATCTGTTCACCGGGAGGGAAGATCTCAGCAAATATGATGACCCCAAAGGCACCTCTGTGCTTAGGTGGGAAACTATATCCCACCACCTTGATAATCCTTATGGGGCAAAAGATTGATGCAATCTTAGGGATGTCATGGCTACAATACCATGGCGCTGTCCTAGAGACTCAGACACGGACAGTTCATTTAAACTCTCCATTTCACCGTCCACATTCCATGGTGTTAGACACGCCAGTCTGGGAAATTTCAGCAATTAATAATGCTGAAGCTCTCAAGTTAGAGGACATCCCCGTAGTCCGGGAGTACCCCGACGTGTTCCCGGATGATCTTCCGGGCATGCCACCTGAGCGGGACGTCGAGTTCAAGATTGAACTTGCACCCAGGACTACGCCCATATCACGGAGGCCATACAAAATGGCTCCAAATGAGCTGGCTGAACTGAAAGAACAGCTCAATGATCTGTTTAGCAAGGGTTTCATTAGACCGAGTTCCTCGCCTTGGGGATGCTCGACGCTGTTTGTTAAGAAGAAGGATGAAACCCTGAGGCTATGTGTGGATTACCGGCCGCTCAACGCCGTCACCATCAAGAATAAGTACCCACTGCCCCGCATCGACATATTGTTTGATCAACTTGTGGGTGCAAGTGTGTTCTCCAAGATGGACCTTTGCTCTGGGTATCATCAGATCAAGATCCGGGCGGAGGATATCCCGAAAGACGGCCTTCTCGACGAGATATGGATTATATGAATATCTCGTCATGTCCTTTGGTCTCACAAACGCTCCAGCCCATTTCATGTATCTCATGAACTCGGTGTTCATGCCAGAGCTGGACAAGTTCGTGGTAGTGTTCATCGACGATATCTTGGTTTACTCCAAGACAGAAGCCGAACATGCCGAACACTTGAGGATCCTTCTTCAATGATTACGAGACCACAAGCTCTACGCCAAGTTCAGTAAATGCGAGTTTTGGATCAGTCAAGTGCCATTCTTGGGACATATAATCTCAGCAGAAGGCATTGCGGTTGACACAAGCAAAATAGAGCAAGTGCTGAAATGGAAAGCTCCCACTCCAGTCCATGAAGTCAGAAGCTTCCTCCGGTTAGCGTAATACTATCGGAGACTCATTCCAAGTTTCTCCAAGCTCGCTAAGCCGATGACAGAATTGTTGAAGAAGGGAACGAAATATGTTTGGAACACGGCGTGTGAAGGAGCGTTCCAAGCATTGGTGAAGCATCTCACCACAGCCCCGGTCTTAGCTCAGCCGGATACAACAAAGCCCTTCGACGTGTATTGTGACATGTCCGGTATTGGGCTCGGCTGCGTGTTGATGCAGGAAGGACGTGTGGTCGCATATGGCTCCCGCCAACTTCGGAACCATGAGCAGCATTATCCTACTCATGATCTTGAGCTTGCTGCCGTGGTGTTGGCGCTAAAAATGTGGAGGCACTATCTCCTGGGGAATCTGGTGCATCTCTACACCGACCACAAGAGCTTGAAATACATTTTCACCCAGAAGGAGCTGAACATGAGGCAAAGGAGGTGGTTAGAACTGATCAAAGATTATGAAATTGAGATTCATTATCACCCCAGCAAGGCGAATGTGGTTGCCGACGCGCTGAGTCGGAAATCACATGTCCATCACCTCACCATTACACCGGTGGAGGAGGAAGAGCCAAGTTTATACTTGGTTCCTTATGGATCGCTGTACAACCTTGCCCTCATCCCTACTATTAGGGAGGACATCATTGCAGCTCAGAAGACGGATAAAGGCATGGCACATCTCCGGAGACGGATAGACAATGGAGAGATCAAATGTTTCCGGAAAGATGATGAGGGGACGCTGTGGTTCAATGACTGCATAGTCGTACCCCGGATATGGAGCTGAGGAAGAAAATCCTCGATGAAGCTCACTTGTCTAAGTACTGCATTCATCCGGGCAGCAACAAAATGTACCAAGATTTGAAAAAGAAATTTTGGTGGACACGGATGAAGCGAGAAGTAGCGAAGTACGTATCCGAGTGCGATACATGTAGACGAGTGAAAGCTGATCATATGAAGAAATCAGGGCTGCTGCAACCCCTGAAGATCCCGGCATGGAAATGGGAAGATGTGAGCATGGATTTCATTGTGGGATTACCCCTGACTTCCAACAAACATGATTCCATTTGGGTAATCGTTGACCGGTTAACCAAGACAGCTCACTTCATCCCGGTGAATACACGTTACAATGCCGGTCAATATGCGGAACTGTACATAGCAAAGATCCTATGCTTATATGGGTTACCCAAGACCATCGTCTCGGATCGAGGTGCATTATTTGTATCTCGCTTTTGGGAGCAGCTACACGCTGCATTGGGTACTAAGCTGATCAGGAGCTCCGCCTATCACCCTCAAACAGATGGGCAAACAGAGAGGGTGAACCAAGTTTTAGAAGACATGTTGAGAGCATGTGCCATCCACCACGGTAGAAACTGGGATGATCACCTACCATTGGCGGAATTCTTGTACAACAACGGCTATCAGGCGAATATCAAGATGGCACCCGACGAAGCTCTCTAGGTCAAAAATGCCGCACCCCATTAAACTGGTGCGAGTACGGTGAAAGGGTCACTTTCGGGGTTGATGTGGTGAACGACGCCGAAGAGCGCGTTCGGACGATACAAGCCAACCTGAAGGCTGCTCAATCCCGGCAGAAGAGCTACGCTGATAAGAGGTGTAGACCGTTGCACTTTGACGTCGGTGAACATGTGTACCTCCGCGTGTCTCCGATGAAGGGCGTGCACCGGTTCGGTGTGAAGGGGAAGCTTGCTCCCTGTTTCATTGGACCCAATGCTATCACCGAGAAGTGGGGACCAGCGGCATATAGACTGGAGCTACCGGCATCTCTTTCTGGTGTCCATGACATTTTCCATGTCTCTCAGCTGAGAAAATGTCTGAAACATACCACTGCTGTTACTACCAAAGACATCGGCGAGCTGAAACCGGATTTGACATATGATGAGTATCCAGTGGAAATCCTTGATGAGAAAGCTCGAACCACGCGTAGCAGAATGTTGTGGTTCTACAAGATACTCTGGAGCAACCACACCACCGAAGAAGCGACGTGGGAGAGCGAGGAATTCCTTCGCTCAAATTACCCGGAGTTCATGGCTTCTCAACACGGGTAAGTCCCTACTACATCGCTATCTTTCCTTTTATAATCTCGGGATGAGATTCTTTTAAGGGGGGATGTAAAAATCCAAGAAATGGGACTTGCAAAAACTTTTCCTCACCTCACAACACCACACTTTTGTTGTGGATATCTTGTGAAAAATGGTGAAGAGCAAGTAACCTCCATCAAAAGAGTAATTAGAGGGGAAAGCCTACACTTTCACAAAGGGGGATTTGTACACATGAGCAAGAGAGGTTGAGCTCACCCCTAGAACTTAAAAAGTATTGGGAAGGTTCAGGCCAAATTTCATGCAAATCCAGCACTTTTTGAGGCACTTTTGGAGGTATTTGAAAAAGAGGCCAATTTGAATGTAAATTCAAATTGCAGTAACTTTCATCACTCAAATTCAAAAGTTACCTTCAATTCAAACTCTCCAGGTTCAAATTATGAGGGAGGCAAATTTTGAGAAGATTTGGAGGTCCTTTGATAGGGATATCAAAGAGAGTTGTGATTTTTCATTGAAATTTGAATTCAAATTTGAAACTGTGGCACAAATTGTCAAATGGCCAAATGGTTTTCGAATTTGGATCCCTCATAGATGAATTTACAATAGGTAAAAATTTGGAGATCTTTTGGGGCAGAGAGGAGCTGTGGGCCCCAATTGTCATTGAGAAGGGAGGGAAGAAATTACTGCTTAAGTCAACCGGTTCCACGGTTCACACCCGAGCGCGCTGCTCTCTCCCATGGGCTGCCACCGCGCTGTCGACCGAAGACCGGAAGCACCTCCCGAGCTGCTTAGGGGATCGATGTTTCTCTGCTCTTATCATCTCCACCGAGAGCACAGCGTCCCACACCGCCTCACAGCCGCTGCTGAACGATCCCCGTGTGTCCTCGGCGATAAACGCGACCGCACAGAGGAGCACCGTCAGTTCACCGCCGCCTGGCTGCTCCACCCCATGGAACGACGAGCTAAGCTGCCCCACAGCACCGCCAGACTTCCTTTAGCGTGGCAGAAGCGAGAACCGGGCACTAGCTCCGTCGGAACGTCGGCGTCGAGCTGATCTTCCTCCACAGCTCCGAAGAGAGCCGCCGCGACAAGATCACGTCGCCCGGCCACCACAGAGCATCTCCCATCGAGTTGCCAAAGCAAAAAGGTGCGCCAGGAACTCTTCTCGCTTCACAACAACGCCGGCAGCATGTCGTGGACCGTGCTCGTCGGAATTTCAGTTTTGACGATGACATACGATAATGACCGAAGGTAGAAACTCGGCAAATTTGTCTCACACGTCGAACCACCCCCACACGACATAGCATACACCTTCTATACCCCCGTGCGCATTCATAGGATCAAGAACCACCGAGAACCATCGAGCAGAGCCGCTGTTCATCGAGTTTTTCGAGTTTCGCCGAATTTTGACCTAGCCCGACGGTGAGGTCATATTTCCGGCGAGTTCCAGCGGGATCGGTGGTGGGGTCCGTGTTCTCCTCAGTGCAGTGATGCTGTACGAGCAAACGGCGACGAGTTTGATGCGGTATAACGCCCTAGCGACGTCGCCGGAATTACCATGGTCACTGTCACCGACGCGCCTAGGGTTCCGGCCATCTTCGATCGGAGGTAAGGCCGGCAACGTGTTCCTCGCGCAGAAATATGCAGTGGCGGCAAAAATCAACGAGTTCCGAGGACGGGAACCCCTTCCCGGCGAGGTCTCCGACGAGCCCGGCGGCGGGGTCGCGCGGGAGCCGGAGGAAGACGAAGAGGGGGGCTGGCCCACGCGTCAGTCTCTGTTGCGAGGGAGTGGGATTTTCTGTTGCACCGGATCAGCTGTGACCACGCGGAGAGCAATCCTGTGGCCCCGTGTGGCGTAGCCGAGGTGGTGACACGTGGGGGCCGGGCCCGCTGTCAGGAATTTGAACTTTTCCCCGGTTAATTCAAATTCCAGAATTTCCCCAAACTTTAGAACCCCGTAACTTTTACTAGGAAGCTTCAAATTTAGTGATTCAAATTGGGTTGGATTCATCTTACCTAGCTCTATCGAAATATACTATGAAACCCGTTAATTAATTCTGGAAAATTCATTAAATCGTTTCAGCAAAAGAATTTTAGAGCGAGTTTGGTTCATCCAAAAATCCTAAAATTTTGCCAGAATATCCTTTAGGAGGTTAGTGAACCCCTGTAAAAGTTTCACACCATTTAGAGTTGATTTGACCAGGGTAATTCAGATTTGAAGGTGCTGTGTTCATTTGAATACAGAAACATTTTAAGAGAATTTCCAAAAATTGGAAATTCAGTTCTGGGCAGATCTTAGCTCCAAAAATGCTAGGAAAATTCATGCAAGCTCTTGGAGCTATAATTCAAATTGTAGTTCATTAAGTTGGGCATGAACAGGGTGTTACATCAGAATTAATTCTTCTTTGCTTATTTGCTGAGAGAATTATTCTGAGCAAACCACTCAATGAAAAGTGCTAATTTTTGGTCCAGAGGGTTTTTCTTGTTAACAGGAACTCGCTCAAAAATTCTCAGCTCCATTGGAGCTCTGGATCACCCCTAATATGTTTAACCACTTGAGGTGATCAATGGAGAAGAGGGGGGATAACCACTTAGCACTTAACCATGTGCTTAGGTCCAAAACCAAACCACAAGCCCCAGTTTCATTTTAAATTCTTGAACAGAGTTCCAGTTGTTAGAAACTGGTTATTAGAACTAATAGCAGAAGCATTACAATAAACTTATGTGCATATCCATTAACATGTAGTATTTTATTAACGTGTAGTCGCTGAAGGCGAGGAAGCTCCGGAGGTACTCGACTTCCTACTTCCAGAAGAAGAACTAACCCCTGACCAGCAGCAACAAGGCAAGCCCCGGTTTGCATTACACTATTTTTTAAATTTTGCTTTATGAACACTTAGTATGAAGTATGGATGTGCATTAGGTGTAGGATGAATGGAACCCCATTTGCATGACCAGAAATTTTCCATAAGAGTGAGGGTAGTGTCTAAGACCTCGAGTAGACAGGCTATGCTTAAAGATTCATAGGACTTCGGTACAAGTCGAGTAGTTGGAATCTACTCGCGAATTTAGGCTTAGGACACACGGGTTCGGTTGAGTGATGTGAGATCACTGTAGTAATGAAAATGAGACTAGGCAGGGGCTAGAGCGCAGCAAGAGGAAGTCTTGTGTGCGCAGCCCTGTCCGTGTCGATTGAGGACCGATCCGTGTGCGGGCCTGCTGAACAAGTATTGAACGTACTGAAGGCATATCAGATATATGGGCCCCGATAAACCGATGTAGCCTAAACCTCCGGGCGTCGAGGCATAGCACACCGATTTATAGGTGTAGGTTGAGGGCAGCAAGGTGGAAATCTGCCAACAGGCATAGAGAGATGCTCCGTGTGGGGAACCTTCTGCTCGTTTCGGTGCGACCGGTTCGACGTTTGGGCTGTTGGGTGAAAGGTTGTCCCGTACGACATCGAGTGAGCGTTCTGTGCAGCTCCACGGGTGGGCGTACGTGACGTTCTCTTTGGGTTTCCCTGCAGGTGTATATCGAGTCGATTCGCCGTCCCTCACGGTGACGAGTACCGCTTGTTCACTGCATCGTAATGTAGATAATTTATGGAATGTTATGATTCAGTACTGCTGTTATGATATAATTGTATTGCTACATGTGTGACACCAAATATTGCTTACTAAATTTCAGATTTCCGAACTGTTAACTTGTGGCTAAAAGATGAACTAAGGATGGACTTGTAGGCATGTCCATTGATGCACTGTTACTATCCTATGTCCATTGTACCCCTCATGTAGAGTTCCATGCTTAGGTGAGTCGGTTAAGTCTTGTTGAGCCATCGTGCTCACGGTTGCTGCTTAAGTGTTTTTTAGGTGAGGAGCCACCCATGGACTCGGAGTACGAGTCCACCGGTGAGGGTTACCATCCGTCGGGGACCACGGCTGAGTGGGAGCCGTACACGCCATGCTGAGCTGAGGAGTGCAGCCAGTGTTGGCTGCCCTAGGGCTGGGCAGCCGACTTTTGCTAGATAGACGGGCGTGAGAGTTGTATAGTGTAGACATCCGCTGTGTAACATAAATAGTAGTTTGTAACTGAGTAGTGTACTACTTTGTACAGTTCAGTTGTTTTCCCATGTAATATATTGTGTTCTTATGACGTGTGCTGTATGGATGAGCGGATTCTGTTCCGCCACAAATTTCAAGAATTGGGACTTGCAAAAACTTTTCGAAACATGTGAAGTTTGTCATGAGCAAGCACATGCATTCAAGTTTCCTTTTAAATTCAAATGATCAGGTAAATGAAAGGTGGTCACTTTAAATGAAGGATGCAAACTGTGGTTGTAAACCTCCCCTTTGCAGCCACCAAATTAAAAGTTTGAATCCCTAGTTGAATTCATCAGGTCCAAAGTATGAGGAAGGCAAATTTTGAGCAAATTTGGAGGTGCTTTGATATGTATATCAAAGAGACTTGTAAATTTCATCAAAATTTGAATTCAAATTGAAACTGAGGCAAAACTTGTCAAATTGCCAAATGGCTTTTGAATTTGAGTTCCTCATAGCTGAAGTTTGCACTGTGCCAAAAATTGGGAGATCTTTTGGGAGGAACAGGGGTGGACCCCACATGTCATAGTGCCATCTATACTTACACTCGAAGCAAAGCCTCTGTTCCTCACCCGAGCTGCCGAGCAGGCTCCAAGCGCCACCGAGAAGAAAATTTCTGCCACCTCCTCACCGAATTGAGCAGAGCTGGAGAGCTGCTCGTGGGCCTTCTGTACCTCGGCGTGATCCTTTCCACCTCTGAACCGAGCCATTTGTGTTCGTCTCGCCTCCTCGCACCCGATAAGCGCTGAGCTCGCCGCCGCCTCAGTTGCTATCGGAAACCCACAAAAACGTGCGTGTGACATCGCCCTGAGCTGCAAAACAGCAAGGACTGACCGTCCTCTAAACTCCTCCGCGCAAAAACTACAGTTTCCGGCGTTCTCCACGCAAGGACAGCTTCCCCGGGCGGCGACCTAAAGCAACCGCGAACCGGTGTGCGCGTGGACAGCCCCCACCGGGGACTTTCACGCCCGAGCAAGGACGCCCCCGGAAGCGCTGTTGGACCGTGCTGCTCACCTCCAAATCACAAGCAAAGCCATGGGCTACCGAGTGAGAATTCGGGAAAACTTTGCCGGCGGCCAAAAACGACGTTCCGGTATGAAATCTCAAATTTCCCGCTCAATTCTAGTCTTTAGTTCACTAAACTGTGCACAAAGGATCTAGACTCGATGGCGACCCAACCCCCTTCACAATCTTAGCTGGAAACCCCGTGTTAGCGGCCCATTTCAAGCTTTCCGATCGGCGGCCATGGCGGGGACGCGCGGGCACACGGTGACAACCGGATTGCCGCCGTTTCCGAGCCATGTTGAGGCCTTGCTGAGCTAGCCCGTCCTCCACTGATGCTTTAGAGCGAATTCTCTGAACCTTTGGCGGGCTAGGGTGCTCGGACCACGGCGCCGAAGCTTCACCGAAGCCTTTGCACGCCGCCGACCTAGTTCCGAGCGCTGATAGCGTGTGCCGACCCCCTAGATGAGTTTTCCGTCCCCGAAAACCCCCGGGCGGCGAGTAGCAGGCTGTGAGGTGGCTGAGAAGTAGGGTCCGGCGAGGTCACCGCCGCGCCGGCGAGGGGGGCGAAGCGCGCGGGAAAAAGGGGGGCGGGAGGAAGAAGAAGCTTCCTGCCCCACCGCTCAGTGGCTGTTGCGGTGAACTGGGATTTGCTGTGGCCATCTGATCTGTTGTGACTACAGCCTGAGTAGCTGTGGACCACGGTGAGGCTGCATCAAGGGATTGACACGTGTACCAGGCCCCACGGTCAGAGTTTAAACATTTCTCGGTTTATTTCAAATACCAGATTTGATTCAAATTTTGAGAGGGCATAACTTGTGCTAGGAAGCTCCAAATTTAGTGATTCAAATTGGGTTGGATTCAGATGGAGAAACTCTATCCAAATATGCAACCCAATTTGTATGAAAATAATTAATTAATTCTGGTAAATTCTTTAAAGCTTTTCAGCATGAGGTAGTTTGGTTCATCCAAAAATCCCCAAATTTTGCCAGAATATTCTTTAGGATGATAGGGAACTCCTGTAAAAGTTTCAGCTCAATTGGAGTTGATTTAGTTAGGATAATTCTGAAATCAAATTCCTGTGTTCAAAGGAACACAGAAACAATTTCAGAGAATTTCCAAAATTTGGAAATTCAGTTCTGGACAGTTCTTAGCTCCAAAAATCCTAGGAAAATTCATGCATGCTCCCTGGGCTATGTTTGAGGTGGTAGTTCACTTGAAGTTGCATGAAAGTGCAAGTTTATTCAGAATTAATTCCTTTTTGTCTAAATGCTTAGGGAATTTTTCTGAGTGATCTACTTTATTTAAAAATTCCAAATATTGGTCCAGATGACTTTCTTGTGACAAGGAACTCACAAGAAAATTTTCAGCTCCATTGGAGCCCTGGATCAGTGTTGTTCTGTTTAACCTCTTAGATAATCAACACACAAGTGAGGAAACACACATCTCACTTGAGCATAGTACTTTAACCCAAAGCCAAACCACTAGCACCAGTGTCATTTTAAATTCTTAAACAGAGTTCCAGTTTTAAACTTGTCTTTAGAACTTGTTAGCAAAAGTTTTATAATTAAACAGGTATGCATATTCATAACGTGTAGTGATTAAACGTGGAAAAATGAAGGAGAAGTTAAGCTTGGATCAAGGAGCAAGAAGGGCAGGGATTGTGCTTCAAGTCATCAGCAATTAACATCAAAATAATCTGACTTTAGTCACCTGCAAAACCAAGGCAAGATCCAGTTTGTATTTAAGTTGTTTTATAAAGCTTTTACTTTGTTCACTACTATGGTTCTAGTATGTATGTGCATTAGGTCAAGGATGTTTTGTACTCCACTTGCATGACCAAAAAGAACCCTAGGGTCAAGGGTAGAATAGTGTCATCGCTGTAAAATAAGGCCGTGCTAAATAGGCTAGGATGTCCGGTAGAAGACGAGTAGTTGGAATCTACTCGCGAGCTATAGTTCAGGATCACCTAAGTGTGGTTGGAAAGAGAGGCAAACTAAAGTTTACATTTCTAAAGATGAGACCGGGCAGGAGGTTTAGGCAGCGACAAGACGAGGTCTTGGTCGAGTATCCCTGCCTGTGTTTTAAGGACCGAAGCGTGTGCGGCCCTGGGAGCAAGTATTGAGTTGTGTACCGGATGCTTACTGCTATATGGGAACCAGGAAACCGATGTACCAGGTTCACTGGATTGTAGAGGCATACCACATCGCCTCGTTAGACCTATGAGCCCGAGACGGCGCGACCGGTTCTACAGTCTAGTGTCCTGCGAAAGGTTGTCACATACAACGTAATGAAGGACGCCAGATTTGGGTCTTCAGAGGCGGGCGTATGTGTCGAGTTATCCGGGTAGTGTTTGATTCGAATCACCGTCCCTCGTGGTTATGAGTACCCCTTGCTCACTGCGCTGTGATGTAGTAATCAAGTTGTGTGGAAACAGTTTGCAAAAGTTTTAATTTCTTCTATGATTATGGTAAATTGCATGAAAACCCTGTTTGAAGTAGAGTTAGAGCAAACTAAAGTTATTTTTCTCACCTTGGGACAAGTAACGTTGGAATGAAGCGTTTCTTGTTTGATTGTGGAGTTCCAATGTTGCTGGGCGCAAGGTCACTACTATTATGGCTAAAATCTGAAAGTTAAGGATGAACTCGTAGGCGAGTCATTTCGCAGATTACAGGATTAGGTCTTAAGTTACTTTCTTGTAGAGTTGCATGTCTTAGGAGAGACGGTTAAGTCTTGCTGAGCCTTTGTGCTCACTTTTGCTATATGAGTGGTTTTGCAGGTTAAGACGATGCTTATAAAGAAGGTTGTCCAGTGAGACTCAGAGATGTCCGAATCGGGTAACCCATGGAGGACCTAGCCGCTGCCATGTCTTCGTGTTGCTAGTGAGAGGAGTCCGCATGCTGGACTCTTCTCGAGTGCTTCTTAGATATTCGACGTGAGCTGTTTATAGATTTCCGCTGTAGCTAATTTATGTAAATTATTTACAAAGAACAATTGTAAGTTTCCGCTTGATTTATGTAATACAGTTTTCCTTAGATGTGTGCTGTTGGGTGCCGCATAACACGGCACCACCCAATGCGATTCCCGGGTGAGCGGCACGGTCCCGTGATCAGGACCGGCGGGCCCCTGTCACAAGTATTCAAATAAATATTTGAACTTGTGTGAAGAGAGCTCTCATGTGTATTATCACATGTGAAAAAATTTAAACAAGTCCCATTTTTCATACATAGGAAACCAACTTTGTGCAAACATGAGTTTCTTTGTATTCATATTTTGGGACCTTTACATGAAGGCCGTCCGAAACTCCGCCCAAGTCAGCACTCGCTCGGTGGGTTGCGAGGCACAAATATTTGCCCACCAAGAACTCGCGGACCCCTGAAGTTGCTGCGCTGCGAATTGAGTCTTCCGCTACTCACTAACTTAGAGCATCGCTGGAATACCCAAAACCAATCGTACTGCACCGACCATCAGTAGGCCCACTACCGGAGGAACGAGGTCTTCCAAAGCATGCACCTCGTCCATGGCCTGGATGTAGTGTTCTTCCCAGCCCTGCCCCTCCTCAATAGCGTCATCACGCTCTTGAGTAAGGAATTCATTCTTCTGGGTCAAGGCCTGTACCTGCTGCTGCAAAGCCGTGATGTCAACACGGCTTTTCTTCTTCCCCTTCTTCAGACGACGCAACTGATTGTGTTGTTCATTCAGTCGCTTGATCGTCGGAAGGAGCACATTACCGAGTGCGCTGTGATCACTCTCGAAATGTTCTCGGCGGCTGGTGCTCTCCTTGAGCTCCACAGAAAATCGAGCTGTATGGACAGCTTGGCTGTCCATCACGGTTTTCCTTGCCATCAACTGGAGGCTAAGGTTCGCCTCTGCGGGGTTGTACCTTAGGCAGCTTGGATCCGTTGCCTCCAAGTACCTCTCCCTCCACACGTGATTAGCTCGCCCCTCCACTGGGACAAGCGCGTATGGAGTGCCCTCCATAGCTCTCACGTGTAGCAGACAGAAACGCGACAGGGTGTCGCAGGCTTCCACTTGCCACATCTCTTCCGGTTGTCTACCTTTCACCGTGACGGTGAACGGTGCCCAACCCGGTGGCGTAGGTCCTGCTGGAACTTCGACATGGACGGTCCATGTCTTGTTCCCCTCCTCGCCTTCTTCCTTGGCGAGGTAACGCGGTGTCTCCACGTACCTGAAATATTGAAGCATTAGCTTCAACAGTTCCGGATAACCGCTGCGTTGAGAACAGTGGGAAACCACCCACCCGTTCTCCAGTTGTTTATCCTCTGCCATCTGTAGAAACATATTTGAAAAAGGTCAAATATTCATTTCAACATTAAATAATTAAGTTATAACATAAAACATGTCATTGAACTCATAAAACATGGAAACACAAATCAATCTTAGAACAAATTTAATTGCTGGTCTGCTGCCCAAACTGACAGTTCTGACCAGTTTCCCTTTTAATCTGATTTAGACCATGCTAAAGGAAAAACCAGTTCTGGAGCTCAACATAAAAGTTAAAGTTAACTTCAATAGATTTCCAGAGTGTATTTGTTTGCCCTCATATCAATCCTTGTTCAAAAGTTATGAGATGTCAAAGTCGACATAATTTCTGGAGAAATTGGACAGCACCTCCCTGCTTGAGGTACTGATTTGATCCAGGCATTGCAGTTAATTCTATCTCCAATTGACAAAACTTTATGTTACAAAGTTGTAACTTATCTCATGAACGTTTCAGAACTGCCCCATTTACTATTTTTGGATTTTTATTCAGGAAGTTATGCTCATTTTACAGAGAGTTACAGAGTGTATTTACTCTGCCCTGTTTTCTGGACAGTTTCAACTCTACTGCATTTTTCGACTAGTTAAGGGATGAAACACCTCTGGACATCAATAGAAAAGTTGTAAAGATCTTCCAAAAATTTCCAGAAATGTCTTATACGACCCCAACATCGAAAGAACTCAACCCCTAACCTCTGCATAACTTCAGCATTATTTCAGCCGAAACAGAGGACTCTGTTCCTAATATCCTATAAGTTGAAAACTTGTTTACTTTGAAAATCCTGGTTACGGAAAGGAGTTAAATCAATGTTTTAGTGCTATAATGATGTTGATCATTTAGTTAAATCAAGGTTAACTTTCAAGTATTATAATGATGTTGATCATTTAGTGGGGTGTGACGTCAAAGCGTCACCCAGTTCATGCCGGTACTACGTTTCTCACAAAGAAAACCTATACCGTACTTAGCCGACCTCGTTAGTTCAGTAGCACTAAACGTCTCTCGCACATGTGTGCTACTCGTCTACCGATCCATGGTTAGACTACCTGCAATAAAACCACACAATCGTCAGGCTCGGCTGCACACCGAACCCGGTCCCAATACAGTTCATACAACCGTCCGTCATCACTCACACGGTTGTTCTCAAGCCAAACACGCCTTGAGCTACATGTTCACGTTTAAGCTTGTGCGCACTGGTGGAAGCCGCTTACATGCACCCCCAAGACATATGACGTCCCGAGAAGCATGATTTCCGACATAAGCAATTAGGTTAGAGTTGCCACTTGCTATACACTAATAACATCCTTATATGGGCTACTAACTCGTTTCTCTCCAAGTTTTTGAAAAGTTAACCTTTTTAAGTGTGCTAAATCTCAACGAAGCTCTGATACCACGGTGTGAGGACCCTACGGTCTCGACTAGCCCGGATCACGCTGAGGGGTGCTGCGTTCCACAGCACCGGATAACATACAAAAAGGTGCAAAGCGGAAGCAGAAGTATTATTACATAAAAGTGTTTATAAACATAATTACATCAAAATACGTCAAGTCTACACTCACGGGCGTAGACTAAGCAAAACAGTGCAGGTTCAGCCCGTGAACATGTTCCCACTAGCACACACGCACAATAACACGGCAGCGTGCATGGCTCCCATTCGACGGTGTTTCCCTCTTGGGGGTCCATCTCCTCCTCTGGAGCCTCCTCCTCATAACACCCTGCAAACTCTTCAAACACAAGCAGTGAGCACGATGGCTCAGCAAGACTAACCCGTCTTCCCTACACATGAAACTCTACATGATGGGTTTGCAGTGTATAATGGAATGTAAGTTGCAAAGGACATGCCTAAATAGTTGAATCTTACTTTCAAGTTTTAGCAACAAGTTTTGGAGAACCTCGTGCTAATACACATAAGAGAGCCGCAATCAAACAAGAAACACATTTATCTCATGTGCTGTGGAGAAATCCTTCCGGGATCCACACTCCAGGATACACATTGGGTGGTGTTGTGCGATGCGGCGCCCAACAGCATACACGAAAAGAACCATCAATGTACAAAGTCTTTTATTTATCAACATAGTGTCATTTATAAAATAATGTACCACGAAGGTACACGCAGCGGAATATACATAACACATACTCTCGGTCCTACTATGCAAAAGAGAAGACGTCCAGCCCGTGGACGCTTCTTACTAGCTTCAACAAAGATTGTAGCATCGAAGTACACGTGTAAAGCTACAAGAGGAGGGTGAATGGTAGATAAAAACTTTTCAGCGGAAGCAACAAAACACCCCTCAGCAGAAAACCGATCTGTTAAAAAAAACCATGTGTGCGACTAATCTAAACGTGTTCAACTGTGACAAAACTAGTATATATTGTAGAGAATAAAGTCACGAAGACGTCACAACAAGAATCATGAAAATCCGTTGAGAGAAACTCAAGTTACGATCGAAAGATCCAACAAAGATCAATCTGTCCTACGCGAGAAAAACAGTTCTGGAATACTGCAAAGAAACTCGTGTAGATAAGAAACCATAAATTCAATGACCGTAAATTTTCAGATGATAGATAATCAAGTTGTGAAGACAACCCGAAAAGAATCACATCAATTGGATCTGTAAAACTCGAGTTATGATAAAACCACCGAAGCAAGGTAGTGCTGAACAGAAACTCGACGAGAAAAACTTGTCTGAAACAAGTTGGACGAACAAGGCACAAAGTTCCTTTAGAATACGAATTTTATCTATCAAAACACAAGAGGAACAGCCCCAAAGTCGTGCCCTACACGAGCCTTGGCCTCCCTTGCTCATATAACCAGCTCTGTGGCCAATCCAATTCAAACTAGGACTCCTACTCCTACTTGGATTCAAACTGTAACTTTCCAATACTGCTCAAGACTCTTCTATACGCAGATAGAAGCAATCTTAAGACTTCCAAGTACCTTAGGAACGTCCCAAACATTCCTAACACAACTCTACTTCATGCCTAACACGAAATCATGTTATAACCAACTCGAAACTTTCCATAAACAAACCATAACCGCCTCAGCCGCAGCCTGAGCGCAAAATCCAGCCGGTTGAACCTTTTCAACCATATCTCCACTTCCATATCTCTTCAACACGCCTTGGAACCATGTTGCCATGTCCATGCACTCCTTTCACACGTGCAAACACCTTCCAACAATGTCCACGATACCTTCATATGCATTGTTCTTGATCCAAACATGCTGCGCGACCTCCCGATCAACTCAACCACAATTCCTCCCGAACTTGGTTGTTGAACCTCATCTTCTCCCTAAGACTAGTTCAATGGATCCCGTCACCAGCCATGTCTTGAACTAAAGCAACACCTGCACATGAATAAACAACCGATACTTCCGAGCACAAGTCCTCGACTTGACTCTCGTTAGTTCCGAAACTACAACATCTTACGTGAGCACCTCACATAAGCATGTCGTAAACCATAGAAAAATGATATCAGCCATAACCACCAAAACACACCAAAAACTTAGTAAAATAATACTAAGCAAACTTTCCATAAGAGTAAAGCAAGTTCGAAACATTGCAAGTTAAAAGCAGAACCATTGCAATCAAGCTCCGAACCTTACCAAAGCTAACCGGACCTTGAACCGGAGCTTACCAAAGCTAGTCGGACCCAGCGCCGGAGCTTAATAAAGCTTAGTCGGACCTAGCACGGAACATACTAAAGCTAGATGGATCTAGCACCGGAGCTAGCAAAAACAAGTCGGACCTAGCCAAAATAAGTCATACCTAGACAAAGTAAGTCGGACCTTACGTCGGACCTTGCCGGAGCTACCCAAAACAAGTCGGACCTATCGTCGGACCTTGCAGGAGCTCGGACCTAGAGTCGGACCTTGTTAAAAAGGTGTTTTGGTAGTATTCAAAACTTTTATCGTCAAAGCCAATGTATTCAGCACACATAGGTCTCACAATCTCCCCCTTGATGAATGCATTGGAACACCACTTAAAATCCGAACATTGGCTTATTCACATGAAAAGTTTTGAAAATAATTTCTCCCCCTTTGTAAATCAGAATTAAAATGAGAAGAAAAAAAATTCTCCCCCTGAGAAGAATCGTGCCAAAACACTTGTGAATGTGTGCAATGTGTGATCAATTTCTCCACCTTTGACAATGTATTCAACAAGGTACAAAAGAGAAATTTTAATTTGTTATGAGCACATTATAACATATACATATAAAACAAAGCTCATCCAAATCATACTATCAATAACTTACACTAACACATCAATGAGATACATAAAGTAGTGTAAGCCATGCTAGAGATCAAGTGTAAATTCAATTTAAGCAAGTCATGATCTCACAAACTTAACTATTTCAAGACCTGAAAGCATGACACTTGTTGCTGCATTTTATTTAACATTTAAAGCATAAATTTTGATCTTATGACATTTGCAAGAGATTATATGCAGCATCAGCCTTATTCTAACCAACCAAGCCAACCCTATGTCATTTGACAGTCAGAAGCTTAAGGACATGGTTTTAGTCATACACAACTCCTTTCAAGTTCATATCTAAGTGCAATGATAAGCCATCTCAAAAGAAAAAGTGCGATGCATGCATATTCTCTTGATCTTTTCTCATTTTTTTATTTGAACATAAAAACTCAACATGTGAGATCATTACTTGATTAATTCTTTATGATTAAAAGCACTTGTGAGCATGCAACAAGTTCAAAACAGCAAGAAAGTTCGACCATGACCAGATTTAGTGCAAGTATTTATTCCATTTACTAGACATGGTAAAAACTACAAAATGTATAACACGAGTAATGTAGTAAGAACTTTCAGCATGAAAAAAGAATCACAAAGTCATATATGCATGAAATACTATGCTCGTATTATTTTAATTTCAGATTCACACATAGACTTCCCAAGTTTCAAAATTCTCCCTCAATTTAAGCCATGAGGATGCATAACCCCTATTTCACTACGAATGTAACAAAAACGAGTGAAATCCAAAGGTTTTGTAATAATGTCAGCCAATTGTTGTTCGGTATCTACATGGGGAAGCACAATGTTCCCTTTTTCGACATTATCACGGAGAAAGTGATACCTAATGTCAATGTGCTTAGTTCTCGAATGTTGCACGGGGTTTTTAGCAATGCAAATGGCACCAGTGTTATCACAAAAACAGTGGAACACTATCTAGATCAACCCCATAGTCCTTAAGTGTTTGAACAATCCAAAGAATTTGTGAGCAAGCACTAGCAGCAGCTACATATTCAGATTCGGCTGTGGATTGTGCAACTGAACTTTGTTTTCTAGACGACCAGGCAACAAGTGAATTACCAAGAAAATGACAAGCACCAGAAGTACTTTTCCTATCAATCCTACAACCCCCAAAATCAGCATCCGAAAAAGCTTTCAACGTAACGGTTGAGGAAGAAGGAAGAAAAATGCCAAATTCTTGAGTTCCATGTAAGTACCTTAGAATCCTTTTGACGGCTTGACGATGTGAAGCACGTGGGGAGGCTTGAAATCGTGCACACAGACATACGATGAATTGTATGTCCGGTCTTGATGCCGTGAGATACAAAAGTGATCCGATCATACTTCTATATTCTTTTTTATCAATGGGATCACAATCTTCATCAAGTTCAAGTGTTGTTGCTGTTCCCATTGGTGTCCGAAGAGGCTTGCTTTTGTCCATGTTGAAGCGCCTTAGGAGATCTTTTGTATACTTTGTTTGATGCACAAAGGTACCCTCCTTGGTTTGCTTGATTTGCAGCCCCAAAAAGTACGTGAGTTCTCCCATCATACTCATCTCAAATTCTGAACTCATCATAGATGAAAACTTGGACACAAGATCATGAGAAGCACAACCAAAGATAATATCATCCACATACACTTGAACGAATAATGAGTCATTGCCATGCTTAAGCACAAAAAGAGTTTTATCAACCTTGCCCATGGTAAACCCCTTTTCAAGTAAGAATGTTTTTAACCTATCATACCATGCTCTAGGGGCTTGTTTGAGACCATACAAGGCTTTGGACAGTTTGTAAACATGATTAGCAAAATTTGGATTTTCAAAACCAGGTGGTAGTTTGACATAAACCTCCTCATCTATGTAGCCATTAAGAAAAGCACTTTTAACATCCATTTGATATAGCTTAAAACCTTTAGATGCAGCAAAAGCTAACAAAATTCTTATGGCTTCTAATCTAGCAACAGAAGCAAAAGTTTCATCAAAATCTAGACCTTCAACTTGTGTGAAACCTTGAGCAACCAACCTAGCCTTATTCCTAACCACAACCCCATCCTCAATTTGTTTATTTTTAAACACCCATTTAGTTCCAATTAAAGTGTGATCTTGAGGTGGGGGTACAAGTTTCCAAACATTATTTGTTTCAAAATTTTCTAACTCTTCTTGCATGGCAATAATCCAAGATTCATTAGTGAGTGCATGTGATATATCTTTGGGTTCAAAAGAAGCAACAAAAGCAGAATGAGCATGAGAATTGGGGTCAAAAAACCTGGATCTTGTAACTCGTTCGTGCAAGCTTCCAATAATTTGTTGTGGAGGATGACTTTTGAGAATCCGGAAGGGTGTGGACACTTCACAAGCTTCTTCTTCTTCATGTTCATCACAAATAGATGAGCTTGTGATGTGAGGAGGATCTGGACCAGCAATGGTGGTCGTCGGTGCTAGCTGTGAACCAAGATCAGGAGCTGGAACAATGTCATTAGCTGCTGAATTTTCGGGCAGCAGCACCACTTCTTCCTCTTCTTTAACGAAAATACTCTCCCCCTGCGGATATGGATCCGGACCTGCAATATTTGAACTAGTACCTGGGCTAGCTTCATCAAAAAAAAAACCTCACAAGACTCCACAATTTTGTTAGTATCAAGTAAAAGCACACGGTAGCCTCTAGAATGAGATGGATAACCAAGAAACATGCTATCAACAGATCTAGCTTCAAATTTATCAAGATTATTATGTTTCTTAACAAAGCATT
The DNA here is from genome assembly GCA_030760725.1 of Neostapfia colusana. Classification (NCBI taxonomy): domain Eukaryota; kingdom Viridiplantae; phylum Streptophyta; class Magnoliopsida; order Poales; family Poaceae; genus Neostapfia; species Neostapfia colusana. The sequence goes on along the minus strand of JASWHV010000007.1, from coordinate 90,371,658 downwards.
TGCAACCAAAGACCCTAAAGTGTGTGACACTAGGCCTATGTCCAAACCTGAGCTATGGTGTTTTACCTACCTTAGCACGAAAGAATACACGATTTGAGACATAACAAGTGGTTGCAATTGCATCAGCCCAAAATTTCCTAGGAGTTTGATATTCATCAAGCATAGTCCTATCCATCTCAACTAAGGTTCTGTTCTTTCTCTCTACAACACCGTTTTGTTGAGGTACATATGGTGAAGAAAATTGATGATCTATTGCATTTTCAGCACAAAAGTGATCAAACGATTGATTTTTAAATTCGGTTCCATTATCACTTCTAATTGCTCTTAAAGATCCTGGGTACTCAATTGATAATCTAAGAAATAAAGTTCTAAAGTGACTGAAAGCTTCATTCTTAGATGCCATAAAGTAAACCCAAGAGTATCTAGAATAGTCATCAACAATCACAAGGACATACCATTTACCTCCGAAGGATTGAACACGTGAAGGTCCTACGGTGTCAAGGTGTAAAAGTTGACCCGGTTCAGTTGTCATGGTCATTGTGAGAGGAGCATGTGAACCTGCAACCATCTTAGCATGTCTACAAGAAGAGCACACAATTTCTTTGTCCCCTTTAAGCTTAGGCAGCCCATGTATGCGATCAAGAGCACTAACACACGTGAGATGATCAAAGCCTACGTGACCAAGTCTACGATGCCAAAAATATAAATATTGGGAATCATTTGCAACTAGACATCTATGCTTAGAGGAAGACATATCAAAATCAGCTTTAAAAACTCTTCCAAACTGAGACATGTTAAAAATAAGCTCACTATTTGTACCTACAACTTTGCAGCAGTTTTTATTGAAAATAATTTCCAGATTTTCATTTAGCAATTATGAAACAGAAAGCAAGGTGTATTTCAAATTTTTGACAAGTGCCACATCCTTCAAAGTGTAGTGATCATTTACTCTAACCAAACCCTTAGCAATTATAGGAGTTGAAGAATTATCGGCAAAAGTAACATTCTCTACACGTGACACAAAAGAGAGAGAGGAGAACCATTCTTTGTTACCGGTCATGTGGCGTGAGCAACCTGAACCCACAATCCAAATGTTCTCCTTCCTCAAGCGTGTAACCTACATAGAAGCACAATACGTTGATGACTCAATACTGGGGTTAGTTAAAAGGCATTTAGGAATCCAGTACTGAGTCACACGATGTCCAGCAGGAATAACATGCGAAAGCTGATAAAACAGCAGGTTTATGGGTCAAAGTTTGAGATTTTTTGTTCTTAACTACTTACCTATGAGGTGTTACTTGTGTAGCACGAAAATCAGTAGCTCCGGAGGCAAAAACAGAAGGTCCGGAGGCAAAAACTGAAGCTCCAGAGGCAAAAACTGAAGCTTCGGAGTTAAACTTTGAATATTTCTGACTCATAACAGCAGGTTGCATGTTCCTGACATTCGGTTTAGTATGTGCAGCAAATTTTGCATGAGAGTTATAAGATCTAGCTTGCATTCTTTCCTTTTTATGTTGTTTATCTAGTCTATAACAAAAATCTATGACATGACCATCTCTACCAAAATAGGTACAATGAAATTTAACTTTGTGTTCATGTCTAGATGAGCACGCAGTATACTTATTTGAACCCGAATGTGACAACACTCCTGCAGATTTAAAAACCACTTCATTTTGTTTAGGAACTGTTTGAATCAAACCACTTCCTAATGATTTTACAATTTTAGGTGGATGTTCCTTAGCATGAGCATGTGAATCAAAACCTAAACCAGTTTTATCATTGCAAGACTTGGAAGAATTTAGCAGCAAGTTTAGGTTCTTATTCCCATTACAAAACCGATCTAATGTCTTATGCATGTTATCAAGTTTATTTGATAGATCAAGGCAATTGTCACATGAAGTTTTTCCTTTTAGTTTGTAATTGGAGCAATATTTAACTTCATGAGAACGTAAAGCATTGTTCAATATAGAAATTTATTTCATAGCATCATGTAGTTTCTTATCAAGATCATCGCAAGTAGAACAATGCAAATCAATTGTAGAACAACAAGCATCTTTCAAGTTTTTATCATTAAGTGCAGCAAGCTTTTTGTTCTTTTCGATTTCAAGTTCAAGTTTATCAAGTGTGGAGGTGTGTGCACTTCTTAGAGAGGACAATTGTTCATATATTAAATTACATGAGGAACAAGAATCATCACTAGGAATCAAGTATTTTAAACGATTAATTTCAGATTCTAGTGACTCAATTTTAACAGCATTGTCCCTAAGCTTTTTGTCCCTTTTCTTAACAATAATAGTGGCACGAGAAATAGCATCACACATTTCTTCGCAAGTAGAACATACCTCTTCGTTGTCACTGTTGTGTTCTGCATCCTCCATACTTGATTTTGATTTTCCCTCCATGAAGCACAAGTTTGCCAGATCATCATCATCTTCATCACTTCCAATGTCTACATCACTCGAGCCAAGTTCTTGAAGTGCGGTGATGAAACTGTTTATCAGTTTGCGTCCTGTAAAACCCTTCTTTTTCTTGTTGGTGTTGCCAAAAGGGGACTTGACTTTATTCTGCTTTTCATCACGGTTAGAAGGACCTGAAAGGTTAGGGCAATCTGTACGAAAGTGTCCTGTCTTACCACATTCAAAGCATCGTTGAGGTCCGGAGCTTCCTCTCCTTCTAGTTCTCACATTTTGCAATGCTTTTGAGAACCTAGTAGAAAGAAGTACTAGCTCCTCCTCCGGAAACTCCTCAATCTGTTCCAGGGTTAGTGAAGACAGAAAAGCAAGTGTATTGTTAGATGATTGGCCGGAGCTAGGCATATCACGTTGTGAGACAAATGCAATAGTCTTATTTGGGTTCTTACGTGATATAATGTCAATTTCATGAGTTTTTAGCTTAGAATAAAACACATCTAATGTAAGAGTACTCATGACAGTGGATTCACGTATGGATGTTACTTTCATCTCCCAAATTGACATGTCTAATGCACTTAGTAATTGCCTAGCATTTTCAGCATCTGAAAAATTAACATTGACGCTACGCAAGTTGCTGAGAATTTTATTAAAGCGAGCAAAGAGGTCATCAATGGACTCACCGGGTTGCATCTCAAAGCGCATGTATTCTTTCTTGAACATATCCTGTCTTACCTCCTTGATCGTGTTGGATCCTTTGTGGTAGTCACAAAGTGCTCTCCACACATCGTACACCGATCGGAGGTGTGCAACATGGTCGAAGTCGCTCTAAGTTAGTCCTTGTATGATCAAGTTCCGAGCCTTGTTGTTGTTGTCGACATCTCAAATGTTTATAGCCGTGACTTGATCGTTTGAAGGCACATCATAAGGCTTGTACACCTTTCCCATATTGCAAAGCCTTGCGCCTGGATGAAAGCTTCTATGCGTGCCTTCCAAACCTGAAAATCAATACCACTAAACACCCATGGTTGGGCGGAGTATTTCTCCATGATGATTAGTCAAAACACGTGCAAATCACAAAGATTAGAGCAACCTGGCTCTGATACCAATTGTAGGATCGCAGTACACGTGTAAAGCTACCAGAGGGGGGGTGAATGGTAGATAAAAACTTTTCAGTGGAAGCAACAAAACACCCCTTAGCAGAAAACCGATCTGTTAAAGAAACTGTGTGTGCGACTAATCTAAACGTGTTCAACTGTGAAAAAACTAGTATAGATTGTAGAGAATCAAGTCACGAAGACGTCACAACAAGAATCATGAAAATCCGTTGATAGAAACTCAAGTTACGATCAAAAGATCGAACAAAGGTCAATCTGTCCTACGCGAGAAAAACAGTTCTAGAATACTGCAAAGAAACTCATGTAGATCATAAACCACATATTCAATGACCGTGAAATTTTCATAGATGATAGATAATCAAGTTGTGAAGACAACCCAAAAAGAATCACATCAATTGGATCTGTAAAACTCAAGTTATGATAAAACCACCGAAGCAAGGTAGTGCTGAACAGAAACTCGACGAGAAAAACTTGTCTGAAACAAGTCGGACGAACAAGGCACAAAAGTTCCTTTAGAATACGAATTTTATTTATCAAAACACAAGAGGAACAGCCCCAAAGTCGTGCTGCACGAGCTCTGGCCTCCCTTGCTTATATAACCAGCCCGAAGGCCAACTCAACTCAAATTAGGACTTCTACTCCTACTTGGATTCAAACTGTAACTTTCCAATACTGCTTAGGACTCTTCTATATGCAGATAGAAGTAATCTTAAGACTTTCAAACACCTTAGGAACGTATCCCACATTCTTAAAATAACTCAAATTTGTGACCCACACGAAATCCTATCATAACGAACTCAAAACTTTCCATATTTGAGTCAAACATGACTCAGCCGCAGCCTGAGTCCATAACCTAGTCGGTTGGACCTTTCTCACCATTTCTTTACGTCCACATCTCTTCATCACGCCTTGGAACCATGCAGCCACGTCCATGCACTCCTTGCACACGTGCAAACATCTTCCAGCGACGTCCAAGATACCTTTATATGCATTGTTCTTGATTCAAACATACTGCACAACCTCCCGATCAACTCAACCACAATTCCTCCGGAACTTGGTTGTTGAACCTCATCTTTTCCCTCAGACTAGTTCAATGGATCCCGTCACCAGCCATGTCTTGAACTCAAGCAACACCTGCACATGAATAAACAACCAATACTTCCGAGCACAAGTCCTCGACTTGACTCTCGTTAGTTCCGAAACTAAAACATCTTACGTGAGCACCTCACATAAGCATGTTGTAAATCATAGCAAAATGATATCAGCCATAACCATAAAAACACACCAAAAACTTAGTAAAATAATACTAAACAAACTTTCTATAAGAGTAAAGCAAGTTCGAAACTTTGCAAGTTAAAAGCAGAACCATTGCAATCAAGCTCCGAACCATACCAAAGCTAACCGGACCTTGAACCAGAGCTTACCAAAGCTAGTCGGACCCAGCGCCGGAGCTTACTAAAGCTTACTCGGATCTAGCACGGAACTTACCAAAGCTAGTCGGACCTAGCACCGGAGCTAGCGAAAACAAGTCGGACCTAGCCAAAATAAGTCAGACCTAGACAAAGCAAGTCGGACCTTACGTCGGACCTTGCCGGAGCTACCCAAAACAAGTCGGACCTATCGTCGGACCTTGCAGGAGCTCGGACCTAGTGTCGGACCTTGTTAAAAAGTTGTTTTGGTAGTATTCAAAACTTTTATCGTCAAAGTCAATGTATTCAGCACACATAGGTCTCACAAAAGATAATGATAACAAGGAATTAAAATCACTAAGTTTCAACAATTAGGACTCTGGTTGGGTAGAAAAGTTCAATAGTAGATCAGTGTAGTATAAAGGTATTGAAAAACAGAGTGCTCTGTTTTGAGCAGCAAGTTGCTGAAATTTGACAGAGCATAACTCACAGATAAATTAGCTAACGGAGGTGTGGGATATAGTTCTGGAAAGATGTTTAAGCACTCTACAACTTTGTTGTAGACTTCCGGGGCTGAATCACATCTTAAGATGGCTTAAATCCCAGAGGATTGTAAACTGTCCAGAACCAGGACAGATTTAAAACACTCTCTGGACTGTTCTGTTTTTCAAGCATAACTTCCTGTAGAAACATCTGAAATTATCATATGATACATCTGTTGAAAGGGTAGGAGATGTGTTACATCTTTGTAACTCAAAGTTTCTGTATTTTCAGCACGGAATTCAGTGGAAACCAGAGTTGAAAACAGCAAACTTCCAAGGGAGGTGCTGTTGAAATTCTTCCAGAAATTCTGTCGAATTTGAATTACCATAACTTTTAAACCATAGATGATATGAGGGCAAATAAATACTCGTTGGAAAGATACTGAAGTTAACTTTAACTTTGGTATTCAGTGTGAGTCATGAAAATGCCCAGAACCAGATTAAAATCTGGGATTTGTAGAAACTGGTCATTCTGACAGAGGAATGACAGTTGAACTCATTTGAGAGATTATTGTACCCTAGGGGGTTTAAGTACTTCCATTGGGTGTATAACACACTCATGAGGGGTTATCTTCAACTAGTGAAAGATTTGAGTGCATGGCTTACTCAAGTTTCTTTTGCTAGAGACCATGTTTGTGTCGTATTGAAGATAAAAGGGTAGTATATGTGATGACAAAGCGATATTAACGTCTTGTAGTGACCAAACCTAGTTGAGATGAACTTCCAAAGAGGGCGTCCATCAAGTTGGATTTAACTAGATTGTATTTAGTCTGGTAATGCTGTAGATTGTGCAAAGTTATTACATTATCCGTATAAGAGATGTATCGCATGTTTTAATGTCATTATGTTTTACGCCTATTTTATTAGACTGCATGCAATATGTTGCGGGGCTGATGTTTATTGTAGTATGGTTGCAGATGGTTCGCACTCGGACCACGCACGAGATTGGTGGCTCTAGCCATCATGGAGGCGATGACTCCCAGCCACCTGCCTACGACAGCACCCCGCAGCAGCAACCACCATCGCCGCCTCCGCTTACCCTAGCGGATGTGATAGCGGCACTGGTGGGTGGTCGTGAGGAGCAGACCGATCTGCTCCGCACGATCGTGCAGAATACGTCCCAGTCGGGGGGGCGTCAAGAAAGGGGGCCTCGTGAGCCCCGTGAGGTGACGTACTCGGACTTCATGAGTACGCACCCTCCGGTGTTCACAGAAGCCGCAGATTCACTGGAGGCCGACAACTGGCTGCGGACAATCGAGTCCAAATTCGGGCTGCTCCAATGTACGGAGCGGCAAAAGACTGTTCATGGCGCAGCAGCTTCACGGTGCCGCTGGTGCGTGGTGGTCGAACTATGTCGCCTCACGTCCGGCTGGCCATGCCGTGGAGTGGGAGGAATTCCGGGAGGCGTTCCTCGCCTATCATATCCCTCCCGGAATAATGAAGAGGAAGTTCCAAGAATTCTTGGAACTGAAACAGGGCGGGAGGAGTGCCCATGACTACTCCCGTGCCTTCAACCATCTGGTGCAATATGTGTCAGACTACATCTCCACCGAGGAGAAGAAGCGGGAGCACTTCTATCGGGGGTTGCACCCCGAGATGAAGATGCATCTCGTTCAATGGAATCGCGGCACCTTCAATGACCCCGGACAGCAGTGGCACCCACCGGCGCGACCTCAACCGTTCGGGGGCCGTTCTTTACAGGCACCCCCGTTCCGGCCGCTGATGCCACCACCGCGACCGCAACAACAGAAGCAGCAGCAGATGGCACCCCGGGCGTTTCCACCGCCACAACGCGCCCCGGGTTTCTGTCCGCCAATCAGCGGAGGACCGCCCGCTACACTTGTTTCACGTGTGGCCAGGCGGGCCATTTCGCGAAGGACTGTCCCCAGGGGCAGCAGAGCAGCGGGCAAGCCCAGTTCCAGGGCGGTGCTCGAGGCCAACCTCCGGTCAAGAAGGTTGGTCAGCGGACTGGAGGCGTTCGCAACCTCGACAATGAGGACGCCCCAGAGGGAGACAATGTGCTGGCGGGTACGTTCACTCTCAACGATCGAGCCATCATCATATTATTTGATTCTGGTGCAACCCACAATTTTATAGGTGCATCATATGTGGTTAAACATCAACTGGAAGCCTTTCCAACCGAGTATTCTTATATGATCTGCTCACCGGGAGGAAAGATTTCAGCAACTATGATGGTTCCAAAAGTACCATTGTGCTTAGGTGGGAAGATATATCCCACCACTATGATTATTATTGAGGGGCAAAAGATTGATGCAATCTTATGAATGTCATGGCTAAGCTACCATGACACTGTCCTAGAAACTTTATCACGGACGGTTCATCTCAACTCCCCACTACACCGTCCGCAGTCCCTCATCTTAGACAATCCAGTCCGGGAAGTGTCAGGAATCCATAATACTGAAGCTCTCAAGTTAGAGGACATCCCCATAGTCTGGGAATACCCCGACGTGTTTCCGGATGATCTTCCGGGCATGCCACCTGAGCGGGATGTCGAGTTCAAGATTCAGCTTGCACCCGGGACTACGCCCATATCACGGAGGCCATACAAAATGGCTCCGAACGAGCTGGTTGAACTAAAAGAGCAGCTCAATGATCTGTTGAGCAGAGGTCTCATTAGGCCGAGTTCCTCGCCTTGGGGATGCTCGGTGCTGTTCGTGAAGAAGAAGGATGAAACCTTGAGGATGTGTGTGGACTACCGGCCGCTCAACGCTGTCAACTTGTGGGTGCAAGTGTGTTCTCCAAGATGGACCTTCGCTCTGGATATCATCAAATAAAAATCCGGGCGGAGGATATCCTGAAGACGGCCTTCTCGACGAGATATGGCTTACATGAATATCTCGTCATGTCTTTTGGTCTCATTAATGCTCCGGCACATTTCATGTACCTCATGAACTCGGAGTTCATGCCGGAGCTGGAAAAGTTCGTGGTGGTGTTCATCGATGATATCTTGGTTTATTCCAAGACAGAAGCAGAACACACCAAACATTTGAGGGTTGTTCTTCAACGCCTAAGAGACCATAAGCTATATGCCAAGTTCAGCAAATGTGAGTTTTGGATCAGCCAAGTGCCATTTTTGGGACATATTATTTCAGTGGAAGGCATTGCGGTTGACCCAAGCAAAATAGAACAAGTGCTGAAATGGAAAGCTCTCACTTCAGTCCATGAAAGAGTTGCTGAAAGAGTTTCTCCAAGCTTGCTAAGCCGATGAAAGAGTTGCTGAAAAAGGGAACAAAATATGTTTGGAACACAGCGTGTGAAGGAGCGTTCCAAGCATTAGTGAAGCATCTCACAACAGCCCCGGTCTTAGCTCAACTGGATACAACCAAGCCCTTCGACGTGTATTGTGATGCGTCCGGCATCGGGCTCGGCTGCGTGTTATGCAGGAAGGACGTGTGGTCGCATATGGATCACGCCAACTTTGGAACCATGAGCAGCATTATCCAACTCATGATCTTGAGCTTGCTGCTGTGGTGCTGGCGTTAAAAATGTGGAGGCACTATCTCCTGGGGAATTTGGTGCATCTATACACCGACCACAAGAGCTTGAAGTATATTTTCACCCAGAAAGAGCTGAATATGAGGCAAAGGAGGTAGTTAGAACTAATCAAAGACTATGAGATTCAGATTCATTACCACCCCGGCAAGGCGAATGTGGTTGCCGACGCGCTGAGTCAGAAATCACATGTCCATAACCTCACCATTACCCCGGTGGAAGAGGAAGAGCCGAGTTTGTACTTGGTCCCTTATGGATCGCTCTACAACCTTGCCCTCATTCCTAATATTAAGGAGGACATCATTACAGCTCAGAAGACTGATAAGGGTATGGCACATCTCCGGAGACGGATAGACAACGGGGAGATCAAATGTTTCCGGAAGGATGATGGGGGGACGCTATGGTTCAATGACCGCATAGTCGTACCCCGGGATATGGAGCTGAGGAAAAAGATCCTTGATGAAGATCACTTGTCCATATAATCCATTCATCCGAACAGCAACAAAATGTACCAAGATTTGAAAACGAAATTTTGGTGGACACGGATGAAGCGGGAAGTGGCTAAGTACGTATCTGAGTGTGATACGTGTAGACGAGTGAAAGCTGATCACATGAGAAAATCAGGGCTGCTGCAACCCCTGAAAATTCCAGCATGGAAATGGGAGGATGTGATCATGGATTTCATTGTGGGATTACCCCTGACTTCCAACAAACATGATTCAATTTGGGTAATCGTTGACCGGTTAACCAAGTCGGCTCACTTTATTCCTGTGCATACACATTTCCATGCCAACAGATATGCGGAGTTGTATATTGCAAGAGTATTATGCTTGCATGGAGTACCCAAGACCATAGTCTCAGACCGAGGGGCACTATTTGTATCTTGCTTCTGGGAGCAGTTGCACGCTGCTTTGGGCACTAAGCTGATTAGAAGCTCCGCTTATCACCCTCAGACAGATGGCCAAACAGAGAGGGTGAATCAAGTACTGGAAGGCATGTTGAGAGCATGTGCCATCCTCGATGGTAGGAACTGGGATGATCACCTACCGTTGGCGGAATTCTCGTACAATAATGGATATCAGGCGAGTATCAAGATGGCACCCTGTGAAGCTCTCTACGGTCGCAAGTGCCACACCCCATTAAACTTGTGCGAGTCCGGTGAAAGGGTCACATTGGGGGTTGATGTGGTGAACGACGCCGAAGAGCGTGTTCGGATGATTCAAGCCAACTTGAAGGCTGCTCAATCCCGGCAGAAAAGCTACGCTGATAAGAGGTGTAGACCGCTGCACTTTGACATCGAGGAACACGTGTACCTCCGTGTGTCTCCGATGAAAGGCGTGCACCAGTTCGGCGTGAAGGGTAAACTCGCTCCCCATTTATTGGACACTATGCTATCATCGAGAAATGTGGACCAGCGGCGTATAGACTGGAGCTACCGGCATCTCTTGCTGGTGTTCATGACGTTTTCCATGTTTCACAACTGCGAAAATGTCTGAAGCATTTGACTGCTGTCCCCACTGAAGACATCAGCGAGCTGCAACCGGACTTGACATATGATGAATATCCGGTGGCAATTATTGATGAGAAAGCCCAGACCACGCGTAGGTGAACGTTGTGGTTCTACAAGATACTCTGGAGCAACCACACCGCCGAAGAAGCGAAGTGGGAGAGCGAGGAATTCATTCGCTCAAATTACACGGAGTTCATGGCGTCTCAGCACGGGTGGGTTCCTATTACATCGCTGTCTCTTCTTGTGTAATCTCGGGATGAGATTATTTTAAGGGGGGAGGGATGTAAAAGCCCAAGAAAAGGGACGTGCAAAATTTTTCATCACCTCACAACACCACAGCTTTTGTTGTGGATACCTTGTGCAGATTTGTGAAGAGCAAGTAACCTCCATCAAAAGGATGATTAGAGGGGAAAGCCCTAACTTTCACAAATAGGGATTTCTACCTATGAACATGAGAGGTTGAGCTCACCCCTGGAACTTAAAATGTCTTGGGAAGGTTCAGGCCAAGTTTCATGCAAATCCAACACTTTTTGAGGCACTTTTGGAGGCATTTGAAAAAGAGGCCAATTTGAATGTAAATTCAAATTGCAGCAACTTTCATCACTTAAATTCAAAAGTTAGCTTCATATTTAAACTCAGCACATTTTTCTGAGTTAGTCCACCAATTTTCATCCCCATTGGACTTCATCTTGTCGGGAGCCAAATTTGCAATAATTCAAACTGAATTTGAATTTCAGTTCAAATGTGAAGCAAATTTAGCCAAACCAAATGCAAATTTTGGAAACCAAATTCAAACTATGACTTGGTGCTTAAGTCTCACAGTTAATTGTGAGTAGATGGGTTCTTTGCAGTAGAAAATTGGGAAAAGAATTTGAGGGAGGGATGGGACCCACTGGTCAGTGTCCAAGCTTCACTGAACCGACTCAACCCGAGGTCATGGCGACCGTCGGGCGCTCGGAGAGCCGACAGCGCGATCGTTTACCGCCACCTCACGGTGAAAAACGCGGCTACAAGGTCCAGCACACGAGCTACCCCATCCATTCTCTTCGTTTCCGAGTAACCCAGCTCCCACCGCGCGAGAAGAACTGGTTCCGCTCACGAGCTGTTGCCGCCGCTCTGTGATCACCGACGACCGGCCGATCCCGGCGGTATCACGCGCCACCCCCAGAGAAGAAAAGGTGTGCCCGCGTGTGAGGAAGCCGTGAGAGGAAACCGTTCACCGTTTCATGCAGGGTAGAGAGAGAATTCCGAGTTTTCCTCCACGGTGCACCTTAGGGTTATAAATTGGTCGCCAGCAAAATTCGTTGCACCAGAGCAACCGCCGGTTGAGCTGCAGCTCACACACGTTCTACGCACCCGTGCGTGTCTCTCCGAGCAGAAAACCGCAGGAGCAACCGTTCCAAACCCTAGTTTCACCGGTAACAGTCCAGCGGAAGGGAGGGTCGCCGGTGAGGTCTAGGTTGCCGGCCGTTTAGGGCCCAACCAAGGTCATGCCGAGCTTCACGAGGTCTCCCTGAGCGTGGTGACGCGATTAGCGCGCGAAGGAGGTGGTCAGGAGGGCGGGAACGTCTTGCCGAGATAGCACAGAGGCATAGAGCTCGTCGCCGGTGAGCTACGGCGGTTAGCCGGTGGCGGCATGGTGTCCAGCGTGTTCAGCGTCCGAAATTATGTGGGGGAGGTGAGTCTCACCGTCGCCGGCGAGCTAGATCGCCAGGAACGCCAACCTCGCAGGAGCTCTGGCGGCTCGGGCGGCGGCGTCGGGAGGTAGACGAAGGCGCGGGCCCCACGTGTCAGCCGCTGAGTTAATGTAAAAGCCCAAGAAAAAGGGACTTGCAAAAACTTTTCATCACCTCACAACACCACAGTTTTTGTTGTGGATATATTGTGAAGAATTGTGAAGAGCAAGTAACCTCCATCAAAAGGATGATTAGAGGGGAAAGCCTAACTTTCACAAAGTAGGATTCCTGCACATGAACATGAGAGGTTGAGCTCACTCCTAGCACTTAAAAAGTCTTGGGAAGGTTCAAGCCAAGTTTCATGCAAACCTAACACTTTTTGAGGCACTTTTGGGGGCATTTGAAAAAGAGGCCAATTTGAATGTAAATTCAAATTGCAGCAGCTTTCATCACTCAAATTCAAAAGTTAGCTTCATATTCAAACTCAGCACATTTTTCTGAGTTAGTCCACCAATTTTCATCCCCATTGGAGTTCATCTTGTCGGGAGCCAAATTTGCAACAATTCAAAACTGAATTTGAATTTCAGTTTAAATGTGAAGCAAATTTGGCCAAACAAATTTCAAATGGAGAACCCAAATTCAAACTGTGACTTGGTGGCAAAGTCTAGCATTAAATGTTTAGTAGCTTGGATATTTGCAGCAGAAGGGGGAGAAAGAATTAGAGGGGAGAAGAGGGCCCACTTGTCAGTAGACTTAGCACAGAAGCATACTCAGCCGACTCTCTCTCGACCGAGCACGGTCGCCAGGCAGCCACGGCATCGGTGCCCGACAGTCTCAGCCGGCCAGCTCCTGCTTCGGCGTGGGAGGTGGCACAGAAGGTGTCGCGCCCTCCACCACCCTCACTGGCCTATAAAAGGCACGAGACCGCCGGCGAGTTTCTGTTTTCGCGAGTTTCCGCAACCAGCTGCCTAATCGCCCGAGCTCCGATCGCTTGCCACCTGAGCTGTGATCATCCTCCGGCCTCGACGTCCATAGGGAAGTGGAGCGCTAGCTTGTCCTCGAGACCACCGCGCAAACCATTCCAAGGTTCGACCTTTGTGCACGGAGAATTTTCAAGTTTAGGGCGGGGAGCTCATTTCGGGACCCGATTAGGTTTAGGAGAAACTCGGGAAGATTGTCGGGTGGGAGGTCGAACGGAGCTGTGAGAGAACATCTAGAGGTTCTTGAGACCCTTCTCGATCAAAATCTGGAAGGAAACCACCGTCAGAACCCTAGGTTCACCATAGAACAGTTTGGCGGAAGAGGGGGTCGCCGGTGAGGTCCGGGTTGCGGGCCGTTTCGGTTCCAACCGAGGTCATGCCGAGCTTCCCGAGGTCCCCCTGAACGTGGTGACGCGATTAGCGCGCGAAGGAGATGGTCAGGAGGGCGGGAACATGTTGCCGAGGTAGCACAGAGGCATAGAGCTCGTCGCCGGCGAGCTACGGCGGTTAGCCGGCGGCGGCAGGGTGTCCAGCGTGTTCAGCGTCCGAAATTATGTGGGGGCGGCGAGCCTCACCATCGCCGGCGAGCTAGATCGCCGGGAACGCCGACCTCGCCGGAGCTCCGGCGGCTCGGGGCGGCGGCGTCGGGAGGTAGACGAAGGGCGGGGTCCCACGTGTCAGCCGCTGTGCTAATCGCACGCGAGCGCGCGGTTAGTTCAAACTAAACGGGCGGGCCCCGCTGTCATCCTTTGGTTTAGTGCGGGAGAGGATTCTCTGTAGGAAAATAATTCAGGGATCAGCCCAAATTTTAGAAATTCAAAACTTTGTGTAGGAAGCTCCAAATTCAGTGAACCAAATTTTTCTGAACTCCGGATGGTGAGTACTTTCCAGCAATACAAATTTCAGCTCATGAAAGTTAATAGTTTTCCAGAATTAAATCCCTAAAGTTTAAACTGTTGGGAATTTTATCTGGAGGATTACTTCATGAAAAATTCTGAAATTTGGCTGAGAGGTTCATGGGAAAATCCTTAAGTCCCAGTAAAATTTCAGACTCATCCAAGTTCCTTTAGTCCCCCTAATGGGGTGATTAAGTGAACTGCCCTGAGAAAATAGAAAAATGTACAGAAACATTTTTCAGATTTTCTCAAATCTTGTTTAGGGCATAAATTCCTCTAGAATTATTCAAATTACATGAAACAAATTCCATTAGAACCATCTTAAATTCTAGTTTCCAGAAAGTAATGGTTGGAGCCATGAAAACCCCTGGAATTACTTAGAGGCTCAATTATTGACCAATTAGGTTGTTATTTGTACAAAGTTTAAATGAACTTTGTTTCAAATGAAACTTGGTCAAGACTCTGGTTAGGACCCTACTAAGCCACCATAAAAATTTCAGTACCAAAGGGGAGGGTTAGCTAGAGGTATAGTAATTACTTATTCAAGTTTACCCATTGCATTTGAATTAACATGTAGTATCTCATTAACGTGTAGTCGCTGAAGGCGAGGAGACTCCGGAAGTACTTGACTTCCTTCTTCTGGATGAAGATCTAACCCCTGACCAGCAGCAACAAGGCAAGCCCCGGTTTGCATTAACCCTTTTATAAAGTTTTGCTTTTTTTACATGTCTAGTGTGAAGTATGAATGTGCATTAGGTGTAGAATGGATGGAACCCCACTTGCATAACCAGAAATTTTCCTATTAGAGTGAGGGTAGTGTCTAAGACCTCGAGTAGACAGGCTATGCTTGATGATTCATAGGACTTCGGTACAAGTCGAGTAGTTGGAATCTACTCGCGAGTTAGGCTTCGGACACACGGGATTGGTTCGAGTGATGTGAGATCATTTTAGAAATCAAAATGAGACTAGGCAGGGGCTAGGGCGCAGCAAGAGGAAGTCTTGTGTGCGCAGCCCTGTCCGTGTCGATTCAGGACCGATCCGTGTACGGCCCCGCTGAACAAGTACTGAACGTACCGAAGGCATATCGGATATATGGGCCCCGATAAACTGATGTAACCTAAACCTCCGGTCGTCGAGGCATAACGCACCAATTTATAGGTGTAGGCTGAGGGCAGCAAGGTGGAAATCTTCTAACGGGCATAGAGAGATGCTCCGTGTAGAGAACCTCCTACTCGTTTCGGTGCAACCGGTTCGACGTTTGGGCTGTTGGGTGAAAGGTTGTTCCGTACGACATCGAGTGAGCGTGCTGTGCAGCTCCACGGGTGGGCGTACGTGACGTGCTCTTTGGGTTTCCCTGCAGGTGTATATCGAGTCGATTCGCCGTCCCTCGTGGTGACGAGTACCGCTTGTTCACTGCGTCGTAACGTAGATAATTTATGAAATATGATGATTCAATATTGCTGTTATGATCTAATTATATTATTACATGTGTTCCACCAAATATTGCTCACTAAAGTTCATATTCATGAACTGTTAACTTGTGGCTAAAAGATGAACTAAGGATGAACTTGTAGGCGTGTCCGTTTGCTGCAATCTTACCGTCCCATGTTCATTGTACACTACATGTAGAGTTTCATGCCTAGGTGAGTCGGTTAAGTCTTGTTGAGCCATCGTGCTCATGGTTGCTGCTTTAGTGTTTTTCAGGTGAGGAGCCACCCACGGACTCGGGTTACGAGTCCACCGGCGAGGGTTACCCTCCGTCGGGGACCACGGCTGAGTGGGAGCCGTACACGCCGCACTGAGCTGAGGAGTGCAGCTAGTGTGGGTTGCCCTAGGGCTGGGCAGCCGACTTTTGCTAGATAGGCGGGTGTGAGTTGTATAATTTAGACTTCCGCTGTGTAATATAACAATGGTTTGTAACTGAAGATTGTACCTGTTTGTACAGTTCAGTTGGTTTCCCATGTAATAAAAGGTGTCCTTATGATGTGTGGTGTCAGGTGTCGCATCGTGTGGCACCACCCTCTGCGATCCTGGATGAGAGGATTCCGGTCCGCCACAGTTAAGCGCGCGCGAGCGCGGTTAGTTCAAATTAAACCAGGCGGGCCCCGCTGTGAGCCTCGGATTAAGCGCGGAAAAGGATTTTCTGTAGGAAAATAATTCAGGGATCAGCCCAAACTATAGAAATTCATAACTTTGGCTAGGAAGCTCCAAATTTTGCTGAACTCATAATTTTGAGTACTTTCCAGCAATACCAATTTCAGCTCATGAAACTAAATAGTTTTCCAGAATTAATTCCCTAAAAATTAAACTGTTAGGAATTTTATCTGGAGAACTACCTTATGAAAAATTCTGAAATTTGGCTGAGGATAACTGGAAAATCCTTGAGTCACAGTAAAAATTTCAGACTCATCCGAGTTCAGTTAGTCCCCCTAATGGTATGATTAAGTGATCTGCCCTGAGAAAATAGAAAAATGTACAGAAACATTTTTCAGATTTTCTCAAATTTTGTTTAGGGCATAACTTCCTCTAGAATTCTTCAAATGACATGAAACTAACTCCCTTGGAACCATATTAAATCCTAGTTTCTAGAAAGTAATGGTTGGAGCCATGAAAACCTCTGGAATTTCCTTAGAGGCTCTAATATTGACCAAATAGGCTTTTATTTGTACAAGGCTCAAATGAACCTTGTTTCAAATGAAACTTGGTCAAGACTCTGGTTAGAACCATACCAAGCCACCATAAAAATTTCAGAGCTAAAGGGGAGGACTAGCTAGAGTTATAGTAATTATTTATTCAAGTTTACACATTGCATTTGAATTGACATGTAGTGTCTCGTTAACGTGTAGTCGCTGAAGGCGAGGAGACTCCGGAAGTGCTCGACTTCCTTCTTCCGGACGAAGACCTAATCACTGACCAGCAGCAACAAGGCAAGCCCCAGTTTGCATTAACCCTTTTATAAAGTTTTGCTTCATTTACATGTCTAGTGTGAAGTATGAATGTGCATTAGCTGTAGGATGGATGGAACCCCACTTGCATAACCAGAATTTTCCTATAAGAGTGAGGGTAGTGTCTAAGACCTCGAGTAGACAGGCTATGCTTAATGATTCATAGGACTTCGGTACAAGTCGAGTAGTTGGAATCTACTTGCGAGTTTAGGCTTGGGACACACGGGATTGGTTCGAGTGACGTGAGATCACTTTAGTAACAAAAATGAGACTAGGCAGGGGCTAGGGCGCAGCAAGAGGAAGTCTTGTGTGCGCAGCCCTGTCCGTGTCGATTGAGGACCAATCCGTGTGCGGCCCACGCTGATCAAGTTTGAACGTACCGAAGGTATATCGGATATATGGGCCCCGATAAACCGATGTAACCTAAACCTCCGGGCATCGAGGCATAACGCACCGATTTATAGGTGTAGGCTGAGGGAAGCAAGGTGGAAATCTGCTAATGGGCATAGAGAGATGCTCCGTCTAGGGAACCTCCTGCTCGTTTCGGTGCGACCGGTTCGACGTTTGGGCTGTTGGGCGAAAGGTTGTCCCGTACCGCATCGAGTAAGCGTGCTGTGCAGCTCCACGGGTGGGCGTACGTGACGTGCTCTTTGGGTCTCCCTGCAGGTGTATATCGAGTCGATTCACCGTCCCTCGCGGTGAAGAGTACCACTTAGTCACTGAGTCATGACGTAGGCTAATGTATGAAATATCATGATTCAATATTGCTGTTATGAAATAATTGTATTGTTACATGTGTGCCACCAAATATTGCTTACTAAATTTCAGATTCATGAACTATTAACTTGTAGCTAAAAGATGAACTAAGGATAAACTATAGGCGTGTCTGTTTGCTGAAATTTTACCGTCCCATGTTCATTGTACCCTACATGTAGAGTTTCATGCCTAGGTGAGTCGGTTAAGTCTTGTTAAGCCATCGTGCTCGCGGTTGCTGCTTAAGTGTTTTTCAGGTGAGGAGCCACCCACGGACTCGGGTTACCGAGTCCACCGGCGAGGGCTACCCTCCGTCGGGGACCACGGCTGAGTGGGAGCCGTACACGCCGTGCTGAGCTGAGGAGTGCAGCTAGTGTGGGTTGCCGTATGGCTGGGCAACCGACTTTTGCTAGATAGGTGAGCGTGAGTTGTACAAATTAGACTTCCCCTGTGTAATAAAGACACTAGTTTGTAACTGAGTATTGTACTAGTTTGTACAGTTTCAGTTTGTTTTCTATGTAATACAATGTATCCTTATGATGTGTGCTGTCGGGTGTCGCATCGTGCGGCACCACCCTCTGTGATCCTGGATGAGCGGCTCCCGGTCCGCCACACTCCTTACACCAAAAATAATGTTGCCAAGTTTGTAAAACTCACACTAAGTCATACAATTCCTCATCATAAGTAGAATAATTCAGAGAAGAACCATGCAGTTTTTCACTAAAAAATGCAACGGGTTTAGCTCCTTGTATAAGAACTCCTCCAATACTGATACTGCATGCATCACATTCTATGTCAAATGTCTTATCAAAATCAGGAAGTTACAGCAATGGTGCTTGTGTAAGCTTTGATTTCAAAACATCAAAAGCTTATTGCTGCTGTTCACCCCATCTAAAACGGCACTCCTTTCTTCATTAGTTCATGGAGATATTCTGCAATGGTGCTGAAACTCCGCACAAAGCGACGATAAAAACCTGCATGACCACAAAAACTACGCACCTGAATGGTTGTCGTTGGAGTTGGCCAGCTAGTAATTGGCACAATTTTTTCCCCATCCACCTCAATTCCCTGCGATGAGAAAACATATCCATGAAACGAAACTCGATTGGTGCAAAAATGCACATTTCGAGGTTACCAAACAATTTTGCATCTCTGAAGACAATAATAACAGCACGCAAATGATCAAGGTGTTTGTCATATGATCTACTGTAAATGAGAATATCATCTGATGAGTAGTTGTGGCCTGATCTTCCGATAGGTAATGGATAAGTCGATTGATGGAGATTTCGACGTTGATGATCCGAGTCTCTCGAGGAGAGCACGAACAGCCCCTGCAAACACTACACCACCTATCCATTGGTTATCAACCATGCTTCACGTGCTTGACCTCGCTGAGAAGGCTAATCCCTGCAAATGCAACCAAAAACACGAGCAAGAAACGAACAAGAAGCAATCTGAATTGCTAAGTTGGGGTCTCACAAACCGATGAATGACGAAACTGTGTATAACAGATTAATCTAAGCAAAATCCAATTGTCTGTGGCGTCTACTATGGAGTATAAATAGGTGGGAGGAAGTCTAAGGGGTGTTGGGGTCATGACTTAACCCTAAGACACGAAAATAATGAACTAGTACTTGATACAAGGCCCAATGGCCCAATATGGTGACGCAGCACCCTGAAAGAATTTGAACTCGATTTTTTTGATGATTCCCTTCCACTATAGGAGAATTTTGACATGGGACCACCAACATTGGAAATATTATCCTCTCCCCTTTCAGTGCATATGTAGAACGTTCAAAACAGAGTCCGTAGGAGTCCTGGGCGTTCCTTTTAGTGCGAAGTGCTTCTAGGTCCCGAGTTGGACTCAATTTCTAGTTGGGCTCGGCCTCTATCTTCTTTGCACGTATTCTCTGGTCCTCCACATCCCTAAGCCTTCCTCCAAGTACTCATTGAACCTTATCACAATTAAGTCATTAGGTAGCAATCTATTCTCAATAACATATAAGAACGAGCTCACCTATAAATTCAATTATTGTGTGTGAACTCTAATGATTGCATTTTGTATGTTCAATGTAGTGTTGTGTGTATCTATAGGAGTGATGTCCTCGTCATCCTCCCCCTCTTGAATTGGATTCTTCCTCGACTCAAACTCATCTTCTCTCGTGTGTGGGTCCAAATGTGCAATGCCATCAAATCCTCTTGTGTGCATGAAAGGAGGACGCCAAGGTGGTGGACGACAAAGTGCATCATCTTGATGTTCTCCATCAAATGAGCGTGTGTAACAGCCCTAACTTTTGTAAAGTTTGATTTCAACATATGAAACAAAGTTAGGGTGATAAAAGACTATATTTTTGTTACATGAAATGATGAACACAACAAATGGACATGTGAGGGAGTTAAAAAAATTCTCTAGCCCATGCTCAATACATGTTAACCTAGGGGAAAGAATTTCACTCCCAAGACTCTAACTCATGTGCAACTTCTCTATGAGGAGAGTGGAGGGAATTTAAACACAATTTTGAACCTTTTAAAAGGATTCATATTCAAATTGCCCAAATACTTACAAATGAGTTCACCAATGCAATTTCCATGTATTAAGGAGCTTCTGGTCCAAATTGGAAAAATTGTGGAGATCAGTTGCTATTTATTCAAAGGGTTAAATGAGGGCACGTTCAGATTCAAACTTGAATTTGAATTTTGAACCAAACAAACTCAATTTCAAAATCTGATTTCATATTTGAGTTCCTCATAATTCTTTTGGCCTACTCTCCAAGTTTGGTAGAATTTAGACAACGGCGATGCGGGAATCTTAAAGCACAGAGGGGGGAGATATTTGAGCTACTGTGGACCCCACATGTCATAGACTCTGTTCTAAACCGACTCAGTGTTCCTCTCTGTTGCACACACGAGATCAGCGAAGTTTTTGGTGCCACCTCCTGCTGCTCGGTTGTGCGCTTGGCCTAATCTCCCACGCACGAGTGCAACAAAGTCTCTTTGCTTTCTCCCCATTCTGTCTCGGCCTCGGTGACTTGCTCCCGCGAAACAACCAGCTCGCCCGCTCTCTGTTCTCCCGAGTATGCCATAGCAACCCGAGCTCGGTCGCTCAAGCTCTCCACAGCAAAGAGCAGCGTCAACGTGTTCTCTAGCCGGCTAACCCCTTTCCTCCGCTGTCCCGAGCTCGCTTGCACCTAAAAACGGTAAAGTTGCCACTGCTCCCGGTTGAACACCGAAGGTTTCCATGTCAGCCACCGTGGACAGCTCACACCGAGGGTGGTCACGCCAAAGCAAGCCAACCCCTCGGTGCACCTACAACCCTAGTTGCTCACGCCCAAAGCTCAGCCCTAGCCATTGATCATAAAGGGAGAGTTTTGAGAATTTCTCCGGCCGGCACAAACCGACCCCGAGGTGAAATTTGCGAAATTCATCGTCAATTCATGTTGGTTGTGTTTCAAACTCCACACACATGATCTTAACTACGTAGTGCACCTCCTACATGGATTCTAGACCGAGAGATGTGTGTAGAGGGAGAAAATCCACGTTTTGTCGAGGGAGCATCGCCGGACCACGTCGGACGCACGGTGCCGATGGGTTTGGAGCGCTCCCCGGTCCGTTTAACCTCCATGTCGATGATCTACATGGGTCCCTGGTGCTCTAGAGCCAAAAAACCCGATCATTTGGTGAAGAAAAGCCGTCACTACCTCGCCGGAGCTCTAGTTCTCACTGTTGCCGGTGCGAGGTGGTTTCCGGTGAGCTTCGGCCGCCGGCGACTTTTTAGACGTGTTCAGCGGGCCAAATAATAGGGGGGGCAACTTTGGAGTCGAGAGGCGGCCAGAAAGTGGTTTCCGGTGACCCTCGCCGGAGGGCGCCGCCACTGCCCTGTTTGGCGCAAGGTTGAAGATGAGTCTGTTGAGTGGGACCCACTGTCGGTGTTTAAACATTTCCACATTTTCCCCAATTCAGTTCAAATTTTGGAGAGCCATAACTTTGTGTAGGAATGTCGAAAAATTGTCAAATAAATTTTTTTGGATTCCTATCAAATAGTACTATCCTGGGGTACATCCCAATATTTATAAAAATCCCTGGATTTGGCTCATTAATTCAATTAAGGGAAATATTGTAGGAATTTTTACACGAGTTCTGTTTATTGGAAAATTCCCAAATTTGGGCAGGACATTCTTCCTACAATCCTTGAACTCCAGACAAGTTTTCAGAGGCATTGGACTTCATTTTCTTGGCTAAATGTAGTGTCAATCCTCTATGTCTCTGAAAAATGGGAAAAATGAACAGAGATATTTTCAGACTTTTACCCAAGTTTGGAAAATCCATATCTCTGTGTAGGAAGCTCCAAAAATGGTGAAACTAAGTCCTATGGAGTTATGATACTCCCAAGTTTCTGAAAAACCAAATTTGGAGCATGACAAGACATTATAATTGCCATAGGAATTCAGAGGAGCCAAAGAGCTAAGAAAATTCTTCAGGCCACATCTTACATCAACATTGTCTGAAATTTTGCAAGCCATACCTCTGCAGGATCTATGGACCACTGTAAAAATTTCAGAGTAAGTTGAGATCGTCTTCTCCAGTTTCCTGCTGGTTCTTCCCACTACCTTTCTTATATCCATTAGATACAACACTTTGAATTTTACTCCCACAAACATCCACTGCCCACCTAAAGTTATCCTATGTTTCTGTCCATAACAGAGATCATCTGTCACTTTAGAGTTGGTCTAAACCATTCTTAAGTCATAAAACACTTTTGTTTTATAATATCTTTACTTGCAATATAAAACTGTGCATATTCATATCGGTAGGAAGCATGACAGAGGAGGTCGACGAGGAACTTGACTCAGAGCAGCAAGTTGAGGATTTAACCGTCGACAAGATACTGACTTAAAAGTAGAAATAAACCTGCAGCAACATAAGGCAAGCCCCGGTTTGCATTTAACAGCTTTTACTTATATTTTACTTTGTATCACTTTTATGGGTCTATATGTATTGTGTATTAGGTCAAGGTGATTGATACTCCAAATGCATGACCCACAAACCCTTGGAGTTACAGGGTAGAACAGGTTACCTTTGCGTAGTTTTCTGCTATGCTTAAGTTGCATAGGAACCGGTACAAGTCGGGTAGTTGGAAGCTACTCCCGAGGTTAGAATTTTGGTTCAACAGGGTATGATTCTAGAGAATGGAATAACTGGAGTGGAAAATGAGACCGGGCAGAGAGTAGGAGCAGCAGGACATTGGCCCTGTGTTGCCGTAGCTCTGTTTGTCTCGGTTAAGGACCGATGCGTATGCCGCCCTGCTGAGCAAGTTTGAACAGTACCAGATGCATACTGGAATTATGGGGTCCAGGAAACTGATGTAACTCGGGTACTCTCGTGTCGAAACTTATATGGCCGTCCTTTGGGGGTTGGTGTCAGAGGTGTAAACCCACTAGCGGAGCAACTTCGACGTGTTCCGGGTAGTGGCCCTTCTGATGGGTCGGCAGAACTGGTTCGGCATTGGAGTGACGGGTGAAAAGTTGCTGCATGCAACGTAAGAAAGAACTCTTGTGTGAGTCTTTCGAGGCGGGTGTATGTGTCATGTGTTCCGGGTGTGTCCTGATTCAAATCACCGTCCCTCGCGGTTATATGATTACCACTTGTTCACTGAGTTGTGACGTAGTAATGATTTCCAGATGAAGTGAGATGAATCATGGCTGATGTGAAGTTCTTAAATTCATTGTATTGCCAACCATGTATGCTATAGTTGTAGAGCTCACTAAGTTTTATTCCACTTCGGGCATAACCACATCGGAGGAATGCGTTTCTTGTTTTATTGTGGACTTCCGATATGAGGGCTGCCCAAGGCATATTAATCTGCTGCTTTAAAACTTAAAGTAAGTATTAACATATAGGCATGTCGTTATTGCACCTTAATTGTCCTATATTATTAATCTCTGCATGTAGGGTTTCATAATTTTGGAGTGTCGGTTTAGTCTTGCTGAGCCATCATACTCACGGTTGCATTATTAGTGTTTGCAGGTTATAAAAATTTGCTATGAAGATGGTTGTTCGGTGAGCCATCAGAGACTCACAGGAAACCCTGCCGCTGCACTCATCTTTGTTGAAGCTTGTAAGAAGCGTCCGCGGGCTTGACGTCTTCTCTTTTACTTAGATAGGACCGAGAGTAAGTGTGTATGTATATTCCGCTGCGTGTACCCTTGTGGTACATTATTTTGTAAATGAACCTATATTGATAAATAAAAGACTTTGTACATTTATGGTTCTTTTTGTGTATGCTGTTGGGTGCCGCATCGCACGGAACCACCCAATGTGTATCCTAGAGTGTGGATCCCGGAAGGGGTTCCCCACAGGCGTGGTATCAAAGCCGCATTGGGAATAGCACGTATGAAAAGAGCGTATTTTCAAAAACTTAAAAGTGTACGAGTGAGGAACGCATAGTATGCCCACATAAGGAGTATTATTAGCATAGTTACTTAAGGTGGCAAGCTAACAGTGTGTTAATATTCAATATTTCAATTCTGTAACGACGCACCTACGTGGAGGTAAGAATGGTAAGGAACGCCACCGAAAGCGGATCAATTTCGGTTAGCTCCCCCATACGAGGAAAGTAGTGTGGGATGTCCTGTTCAACAATGGACGTGAAGTGAATATGTTTTCTAAGACTCTTCATGTCTTAGAGAATATGAAATGCACTAGCCTCCAGTACGCAAACCCAGGGGCAAGAGGAGGAGATCTCATCGTGTGGTTTGTAACACGAAGTGTGTTCTCTAGGACTCTTCATGTCCTATGAAGCATACATGTAAAGGTCCCAAAATGTGAATACAAAGAAACTCTTATTTACAAAAGTTAGTTTCATATGTATGAAAAATGGGACTTGTTAAAACATTTTCCACATGTGATAACACACATGAGAGCTCTCTTCACACAAGTTCAAATAATTGTTTGAAAACTTGGAACCCAAGAGGGGTCTAAAACCAAGATGGGAAGTTCCCATATGTGTGAGAAAGCTAAAGTCAGATTTGGAACAAATTTGTTCAACTCAAAATTCAAATGAGAGCAACACAATGAATTTCAAAACTGTTGTGCTAAAAATCTCATTTGCAGCAGCCAAATTAAAAATTAGATTTCATATTTGAATTCCTTAGGTCCAAATTAGTGGGTATGCGAAGTTTCATAATTTGTTGAAATGTTTTGCAACTCATTTTCCAAAATGGACTTCAAATTGCAAAGAATTCAAATACACATTTGAATTTGGATGGAACTTGCCCAATTATCCAAATGCACCTCAGATTTGAACTCCCACAATTTAATTTCACCATTTACAAATTTGGGAGATATTTTGGAGAGGGATAAGGAGGCACTGCACTGTGGGACCCACAGGTCAGTGAGGGAGAGAAATTTGCAAAAGATCTTCAGTAAAGAGGGTAGTCTCTGTTTGATGTCTTCAGTCGGTTCACTCGACACAGAGGGGCGCAGCTCTACGGGCGACACCGAGAGAACACCGAGGCCACCTCCCGTTGATTTTCATCGCGCTGGAGAGCTGCCTAGGCGTTTTCCCCACTGCCGTGCTCCTTTTCTCCCAGGCACCGAAGACTCGGCGCTGCTCCTTTCCTCCTCGCGCGAGAAACCAACCGTAGCTGCCGACGTTCGTTCGATCGCTCGGCCACACCATAGCCCGCAAAAAAAACTTCGTCTGAGCAACCAAACAACACCACAGACCCTTCCACGACCTCCTCACACCGTTTCCATGTGAGCTCGGCCTCCTAAAACCGAGAACGCCGAGTTCCCGCGGCGGCCGAAAGACACCGCCACGGACGGCTCTCGTGGACAGCCTCACCCAGGCCGTCTCAAGCCCGAGCTAGGCCTCCTCTAGACGTGCACGACATCACTACAGCTCACCTCCGAGGCTTGAGCCAAAAGGTGGATTGTCGACGGCGGATTTTGCAAGTTTCTTCCGGCCGATGTAAACGGACCCGCGGGTAAGAATCCTTCAAATTCTCGCGCTATAATTATTTAGAGCTCTGCAAATTGCACTCACATGACCTAGACGTGCTTAGCAACAATTCCTCTTTGGAAACCTAGCATCAAACACACGGTGCACGGCATATTTCCGATCTTCCCGACGGCGGCTATGGCGGGAAGATTCGGGCGCATGATGAACCCTAGTTTAGAGCCATTCCCGAGCCGTTTCATCCCCATGTCGACCTTCCCTAGCGTCCGCCGGTGCTTTAGAGCTTGGAAACCGAAGCTTGGAGGGCTTAGGCCGTCGGGGCGACGTCGCCGGACTTCCTCCGAGCCGTCGCACCGTTGCAAGGTAGTTTAGGGGCTTCGCCGGTCCGCGGGAATCATCCCATCGTGTTTCTCGCACGAAGTTAGGGCCTGGCGGCTAGTGGCACCTCGGGAGTTGGCTGGACGACAGAATTCGGCGAGCTCCGGAAGCAAGGGCGCGCGGGCGGCTGGAGGTTGAAGAAGCCTCACCGGGCCTGTGTGTCAGTGACGCTGAGGGGGAGACTGGATCGTCTGTGGACTCTGATCCACTGTGGCAACGCGGGAAATAGTCCTGTGGCCCCATGGGGTTTGTTCCAGCACGCGACACGTGCCCCCTGGTCTCACAGACAGGATTTAAACTTTTCCACGATTTATTCAAATCCCAGATTTTCCCCCAAACTTTAGAAGAGCATAACTTTTGTTAGGAAGCTCCAAATTTAGTGATTCAAATCGGGTTAGATTCAGATTGACAAACTCTATCCAAATACGCAACCCAATTTGTATGAAAGTAATTATTTAATTCTAGAAAATTCTTTAAATCGTTTCAGGAAAAGAATTTTAGAGGGAGTTTGGTTCATCCAAAAATCCTCAAATTTTGCCAGAATATCCTTTAAGGTGTTATTAGAATCCTGTAAAAGTTTCAGCTCATTTGGAGTTATTTGATCAGGAGAATTCAGATTGTAAGTTGCTGTGTTCAAATGAATACAGAAACATTTTCAGAGAATTTCCAAAACTTGGAAATTCAGTTCTGGACAATTATTAGCTCCAAAAATCCTAGGAAAATTCATGCAGGCTCTATGAACTATAATTGAAATTTTAGTTCACTAAGTTTGACATTAACCCAGTTACCTCAGAATTAATTCCTCTTTGCTTAATTGCTTAGAGAATTGTTCTGGATAAACCACTCAATGAAAAGTGCTAATTTTTGGTCAAGATGACTTTCTTGTGACGAGGAACTCACATGAAAATTTTCACCACAATTGGAGCTCTGGATCACCACTGTCTTGTGTAACCTCTTAAGGTAATCAACACCCAAGTGGAGATAGCACTCAACACTTGATCATAGTGCTTAAACCCAACCTAAACCCCTAGCACCAGTGTAATTTTAAATTCTTAAACAGAGTTCCAGTTTTTAAGCTTTACAATTAAATGCATATACGTATTCATATCGTGTAGCATATACGTGAGAAGGTGAGAAGGACTTGAAGTGAACATCATGGAGGGAGGAAAGCGAGTGATCAAGCCCCAAGTGATCTTCACTAACTGATTGTAATCATAGTCACCTGCAAAACAGGCAAGCCCTGGTTTGCATTTGAACAATTTTATAAAGCATTTCCATTTCTAGAGATCATAGCTTTAAATTATTTGATTGCATTAAGTCTAGTTGATATTGAAAACCCCAGTTGCATGACCAGAAATACCTAAGAGAGAAAGGGTAGAATAGCATCTCCTTGAGTGGATTTGGCTACGATAAATGTTAGTAGGAAAGGTCTAGTAGATGTCGAGTAGTTGGAAGCTACTCGCGAGTTTAGGGCTGGTTTACTCTGAACGGGTCAAAAATAGAAATGATGAGGAAAGTTCACACATAAGAAATGGAGACCAGGCAGGGAGGTTTAGATGCAGCAGGCTGCGGACCGTGCGTGCATAGCTCTTCCTGTGTCGGTTAAGGCCCGTCCGTGCTTGGCCCTGTTGAACAAGTTTGAGTTGTGTACCGGGCACATACTGGCTATATGGGACCCAGGAAACTGATGTACCTTGGGAGATCCACATTGGAACTTTTCTAACTGCCTTAGGCTTTCGGCGTCAGGGTAGCAGGAGGTAACTCCCTCAAGAACATACCACTGCGGGTATGTACCTTGAGGGAGCTTGCGGACTCAGGGCAGTTAGACTGCGTCCTGTGTGGAAGATCTTGGGAAAGGTGGCCGCGTACAACATCACTCGAGGTTGCTGCCGGTAACTAAGAGTACGGGTGTACGTGTCGTGTAGTCTGGTTGTGTACTGATTCGAATCACCGTCGCTCGCGGTTATATGAGCATACATGCGCACTACGTCTTGACGTAGTAACAACTGAAACAGTTTTCTTTTGAACTTGATAAGGCTATGATATAACTTGTATTGCAACCATGATTGAATTAGAGATAGGCTCATTAAAATTTACTTTCACCTTGTGCAAGGAGCTTCGAACAAAACATTTCTTGTTTGATTGTGGAGTTGCGATGCTGTTTGGCTCAATGTCTGTACAATGAGGCTTAGAAATCTGAAAGTTAAGGATCAACTTTAGGCGAGTTCTTTATGCAAATCTAGCTAACTCAATTGTAACCATCGTGCATGTAGAGTTTCTTGTTTAGGAGAGACGGATCAGTCTCGTTGAGCCTATGTGCTCACGCTTGCTATATGAGTGGTTTTTCAGGTTAACATCGATGCTAAGAAGAAGGTTGTTCGGTGAGACTCGGAGACTCCCGAGTCGTTTAACACATGGAGAACCTAGCCGCTGCTGTTGTCTTCGTGTTGCTAGCGAGAAAAGTCCGCAGGCTGGACCTCTTCTCGAGTGCTCTTTAGTTATTCGACATGAGCTGTTTATAGACTTCCGCTGTAGTTACTTGATGTAAACTATTTACAAAGAAAAACTTGTAAGCTTCCGCTATTGTTTTATGTAATACATTGTTCCTTATATGTGTGCTGTTGGGTGCCGCACAACACGGCACCACCCAATGCGATTCCCGGGCGAGTGCCATGTCCCTGTGACTGAACGGGCGGCGCCGGGCCCTCTCAGCACATGAAATAAGGATCGTATTACGACAAAAACATAGGATACGGTGAGGAAACAGTATTAGGCCCACATAAGGACTATAGTAGTATAGTTACTTAAAGTGGCATGACTAACATACTTGTTATAATTCTGAATTTTGATTATGTAACGATGCACCTACGATCAGGTAAGCATGGTAAGGAACGCCACCGAAAGCGGTTCAATTTTGGTTAGCTACCCTAACGAGGAATGTGGTTCAGGGATAGGTCTCACAGCTTGGTGTGAGACGTTAATATAAAACTCTTGAACTCTTCATGTTGCTGAGTTCATATGAAACGCTAATCCCTAGCCTGCATTAGGCAAGAAAGTGGAGACCCCATCGTGTGGTCAGTAACGCGATAGTGTGTCCTTTTGGAAATAGCCTATAAGGACATACGCAGCGCTTGCCATCGGCGTGCCCTGCAGGACAGTAGTTGGTATCTGTTGGGTTGATAAAATTCCCAACCGTGACGACCCGTTCACGCTCTACATGGGTTCCCCGTCGTGTGGTGTGAAAATGTGACCATGTACCTTGAGACATGGCTTGACTCAAGGACGGCCCGTATGGAAATGATACGGGGCGTATGTTTTTAGTATGATATGGAACTGCCTGAAACGATAAAACCCTTGAGTGCATCACTATTGAGTGTTCTTCTGCAGGTACTAACCATGTGTAAGGGCCTAAGTTTTTGGCACATATTCAAAGTGTTCATCACCACACACACCTTCATTTGAAGAAACTTGATGAATACATTTGAAGAGCAAGTACACACCATCAACATGTTCATTAGAGAATAAACTCACAAAATGCAAAAGTGGCATTTCCCACATGCATCATATAGGGGCTGGACATATGAAAAACTCCTACACCTTGCTAGGAATGTCCATGCCAAATTTCACCCATATCCAAAGCTTTTGAGGTCTTTTTGGGAATAACAAGAAAGAGGGTAGTTTGAACTCAAATTCAAATTAAAACTACTTCCATCCCATGAATTCAAAAGTGGGAGGAATATTATTACTCAGCACATTTTTGTGAGCTCATACACCAATTTTCACTCCATTTGGAGTTGATCTTGACATGATCTAAATTTAGCAAATTCAAACTTTATTTGAATTTCAAACTGCATATGTGCTGAAATTTATTCAAACACTTCACAATTTGAATTCTATCAACTTCAAATGGGCTTGTGGTTGATAATTCAAAAATGAGAGGGTATTTGGGTCTCTACTGTTTAGAGCAGTGGGGAAAATTTAATTTCAGAGGTTAAACCTTGGGTGGGACCCACAAGTCAGACTCAGCAGAAAATTTAACTGACTGAAGCCCGAGCTCAGTTTCTTACGCTTGATCCAGCAGCCACCACGGTGAAAGATCGATCGGGACAGCAGCTGGTTGCCGCCCCGACCACTGAGCCGCCTCACCCTCCCTCTTATCTCCGCAGCCGACCTGATTGAAGGCAGAAACGATAGCTTCGTTGCTCCCTCACGCAAGAAACGCCGCTCTAACCGCCGCTCTCTCGGTTGATCGGAAAAGCCCGTGATCACAGCCTCTCCACTCCCTCCAAGCTGCAAAATGGTACTAGAGG
This sequence comes from Neostapfia colusana, assembly GCA_030760725.1. Taxonomy (NCBI): domain Eukaryota; kingdom Viridiplantae; phylum Streptophyta; class Magnoliopsida; order Poales; family Poaceae; genus Neostapfia; species Neostapfia colusana. The sequence continues at coordinate 90,341,263 of JASWHV010000007.1, read as the reverse complement.
CTCTCCTTCTCCTTCCCCGTTGTAGGAAATTAGCTGAACTCGGATGATCTCGCCCATACCGAAAGTTCTTTCCGGTGACCTAAGTTCGCCACACCTCGGGCTCCCGTGGACAGCCAAAACAGGAGCGTGTCACGCCCAAGCTAAGGTGTTTGATCATCGGCAACGAATTTCAGTTTTCCCTTTCACTCGGCCCAGACCAACCTTCGGGTGCGGATCTGCCAAATTCTCACTCCAAAATTGTTTAGAGGGTCTCAAACTGTTCCTACACGAACTAGACTTAGTGGCGCACAAGTTGGCTTCACAACACCTAGCATGAGAACCCCTGTACATGGCGTAATTCCAAGCTTGCCAACGGCGGCTTACTCGGGAAGCGTTGGGCGCACGGTGAGAGCCAACATAGGACCTCTCCCGAGCTGCTTCGAGCTCATGTCGGTCTTTCCTAGGGTCCACTGATGCTCTACGGCCTTTTGCTCGATCGTTTGGGGTGCTAGGAAGTCCGGCCGACACGACCGAAGTTCTTCCGAAGCCGCCGCTCGTCGCCGGCCGTGTTCCGGTGACTGTCACGACGAGCTGAGCCCAGTGTCATGTTCCCCGTGTGGAATTAGGTAGAGGCAGCCAATATCATGGAGTTTGGCACACGGCAGAGGCCACCGGCGAGCTCTCCGGCAAGGGTTCTGAAACAGCCGCTCTGATATCAACTGTGACAGGGCTCTGGCACCACTCGTCACAGCTCTGATACCACACTGTGAGGGACAGGACCTCGTTGGATGGTGCCGTGATATGCGGCACCCAACAGCACACAGGTCGAAGAAACACATCACATTACATAAATCATTTGCGGAAGCGTACAAAAATGTTTTACAAATAATTATATCAAAGCTACAGCGGAAGACTATCACTCTCACGACTCATTTCTAAACTAGCAACAAAGAAATGGTCCATCCCGCAGACGTTTCTTACTAGCAACACGAAGACAATCTGCAGCGGCGAGGATGCTCTTTGAGTAAGCACTCGGATGTTCCTGAGTCTCGTCGGCATCCCTTCTCATAAGCATGAAGTCAATTACCTGCAAAAAACCTCGTATAGCATCAGTGAGCATAACGCTAAGCAAGACTTAACCGTCCCCCTAAACATGAAACTCTAGGTGAGGTTATGAACCTAGAATAGGATGGCATAAGCATAACTAAACTCGCCTAAAAGTGAATCCTTACTTTCAGATATTACTTGCAGCATTTTAAGTAACCTTGGGCACGCCACATCGGGAGTCCACAATCAAACAAGAAACGCTTTCCCCCAATGTAAATTGCTCATGGCATAAAAGAATCGAGTTTGCACTAGCCTATTCATCAAGATCCAATACAACACTAGTATAACACTTCAAACCAATGTGATTAGTTCCCTTCTCATGCAAGTTCTTACTACGTCACGACTGTGAGAACAAGTATGCTCGGTCCATTCCGCGAGCGATGGTGATTCGAATCAATAACACCAGGACTACATGACACGTACGCCCGTACTCAACGTTTCCTACAGCAACCATCAATGACGTCGTACGCGGCAGCCTTTCTCCCGTTTCACTCCCGTTGAATCAATCAAGTCACCCTGTACAGTAGCCACTCTTATGGTGCACCTGCCGACGTGAGATGTCATGAGAATGTTCCCCACATACTGCACACCGGCCGTCTGCCTGAGGCGACCCGAAAAGTCTCAACGACAGCTTCCCGAGGTACATCGGTTTACTGGGTCCCATAATACCAGCATGAGTCCGGTACACAACTCAAACTTGTTCAACAGGGTCGCATACGGATCAGTCCTTGAATGACACGGACAGGTCTATAGCACCCAGGCCCCTATGTCCTGCTGCCCCTACAACCTTCCGGTCTCAACTTTAACTTGCTAATTCATTTATGAACCAATCCCGTATGCTCCTGTTGTTCCTGAACCTGCGAGTAGCATCTCACCACTCGACTTCTACCGAACCTTACTTAAGCATGGAAGTTCTACACGTTGTAAAGACACCTACCCAATACTCCATGGGTTCATTTGGTTTTGCAAAAGGAGTATCAAACACTAGACCTGATGCACAATTCATATCTTAACCGAAAGTGAATACAAAATAAAAACTTAACAGTTGTTAAGTGCAAACCAGAACTTGCCTGTTTTGCAGGGTAGTCGTATATAATCAGTTAGTGTCCTTGTTGATCCACCCTTGACTCTCCGGAGCTTGATCCACTTCAATGAATCACTCCTTTGAACCCCCTTCGTTGTGGTTCCTATTGAAATGCATATGCACATGTTTTACAGAATGTAATGGAAAGAAGTTATAGAATGAAGTTCTTAGGAACAGAGGTTGTGTGGAAAAGCCAAGAACGGCTTGGTTTGCCTCTGTTGTGCAAAGAAACAGAAATGATTTACATTGATCTTACTATCTTAGCTATACACTAACTATTTTCCCTAATGAACATAATAGATGAGCCGAAAAGATTTGAGTGCAACTGAAGAACAAGAACTCCAATGGCCTCAAAACTTTTACAGCAGGTTCTATACTACCTAAGGATTTAGCTTGCCAAATTGCAGCTAAGGTGGAGTCAAATTGTGTTCTCCATAATTCTCACAAAGTCCTTCATGTATTCCCACCCATACATAAGAATGGAGAATAAGCACAGGGAGTTCAAGGGCTCAACTTGAGCTGATATTTACCTGTGAGTTCTTGGTCACATGAAAGTAACCTGGTCCAAAATTCAGCCCTTTTACTTGAGAAGTCCTTCCAGAACAATTCTTTAAGCATTCCTAGTCAAAAGAATTAATTCTGAAGTAATGTGCATTTTCATACTCAATTGAGTGAACTACAATTTCAAGTATGTCTCAGAGAGCTTGCCTAAATTTTCCTATGATTTTTGGAGCTATGGATTGCCCAGAATAGATTTTACAAGTGGGAAACATTTTCTAAAAATGTTTCTGGACTCTTATGAACACAGCAAATTGTATTTAGCAAATTGTTACTCAAATGATCTCCAAATGAGCTGAAATTTTGCTAGAAGGTCAATACTAGGCTAAAGAATATTTTGGAAAAATTTGAGGATTTTTGGATAACCCAAACTCCCTTAATAATTCTTTTTCATAAAACCTTCAAGGAATTTTCCAGAATATAATATTAACTTTCATACAAATCTGAGTTCACATTGGGATAGAACTCTGAAAGATGAATCCAACCCAATTGGAATCACTCAACTTGGAGGTTTATACAGAGAGATATGAATTTCCAAATTTTGAGCAACGACTGGAATTGTTTTCTTCCTGAAAACTCCACTGGGCCCGCTTATTTAAATCCTAATCAATCAGAACTGGGCCACACCCGGGCCACAGCTTTTCAACGCGCCAGCACACGGGATCCCAGTCACACCCAATCCCGGATTTAAATTCTGAGCTGCTCAGCCGGGCCCCACACTTTCTTCTTCCTCCCGCCATCTCTCTCGCGCCCACGCGCTCCCCCTTGCCGGAGCAAACGGCTGCTTGCCGGACCGGCGTTTCCGGCCGCCGACCAGCTAGAGGCTCGCCGCCAGGGGGTTTTAGACGTCGAGAAACACGATGGTGGGTTGTGCTCGGGCTGCCGGTTGCCGGAACTAGCTCGGCGACGTGCGGCGGCTACGAAATGAGTTTGGCGTCATCTGCCGACCTTCCTAGACCGCCAACCGCTCACCCAACTAGCTCTACAGCACCAGTGGGTCTTAGGAAGAACCGACATGGTCTCAAACTAGCTCGGAAACAGGCGCAAGTGGGTTGTCATCGTGCGCCCGATCGGTCCCGCCATGAACACGCTCGGAAGACCTCAAAATCCGTCGCTCCGAGATGGTTTCATGCTAGGGTTGCTAAAGGAGAAATGATCGCCGGCTAATCCCGCATCTATGTGCAAAGTTTGATGATCTACTGAGGATCGACGAGTGAGAATTTTGGAGGTTATTACCAGAACGTCGGTTTGAAGCCGCTGGGACAAAATTCCCGAATTCGCCGGCGAGAGCTCACGACGTGGCTTGAGCTTCAGGTGGAAGCAGTGTGGAGTCCGTGCGCTCCTTTTGCCGCCCTTGCTCGGCCGTGAAAGTTGTTGTGGTGAGCTGTCCACGAGCGCCCAATCACCGGTTCACTTTGGGTCGTCGCGGATGAAGCCGTTCACGGGGAGAAGAGGCCGGAGCTCGCTAGCTTTTGAGACAGGGAGGTGAGAAACAGGTGCACCGTGCTGTTTTGCAGCTCGTAGGGAAGTCGCACGCGGATTTTCACCGTTTCCCGGTTGATCCTGAGGAGCGGCGGTGTGGGAGTTCTCTGGTCGTGTTGTTCTCTTGAGGAGGAGAAGGCAGCTGGGTTTTGCTCTGATCAGAGGGGATTATCACGCTGTGGGAACCACCTCTGGGCGCCAGCACTCAGGCAAAAACAACAGGAGGTGGCGCGGTGAGTCCCTTTCGGTGGCGCCCAGGCAGCTCTCGGATGCTTCGAGCAGAACAGAGGCAAAAATCATTTGCTTCATGTGCAAGTCTTTATCCCCAGCTCAATGGCATGTGGGTCCCACCCCACAATCTCCTTTCAAAATATCTCCTTAAGTTAATCCTTCCCAACTCCACAATTCTGAGTTTAAAAGGTGGGCTAGAATTTGAATTCTCCAAATTCAGTTTGAATTTACATGACAAATTTGAATTTGGTTAGAATTTGCAAATGCTTCTCTTTAAGTCCTTTTTGAGCCCACCCCACAAATGAAAAGTGTGTGATCAAACTTTTCCCTACAAATTCCAACTATATGGCTGCATGTTTATTCAAAGTTTTTGGCCACCACATGTGTGAACTTTGAATTTTAAATCTGATTTTCAAACTTACATGCAAGAGGTATTTAACTCCTTATTGGTTCAACACTTTTAAATAAAAATATGAGCCTCATTTTGGATGCCCATCCATGTATTACTTTGCATGAAGAAAAGTTTTAGCAAGTCCCATTTTTCATGTCTTTGCCACAAACATGAATTCAAACCTAGGTTTTATTCATAAACATTTTTGGGACTTTTACAGGTTCGCGGCGGCCGAGCGCGGGAGGCCGGAGGTAAACGAAGCCCCCGGTCCCACGTGTCAGCGGCCGATATTTTAAACCCTGGGATTAGCTGTGGCACCGGATCGGGTGCGGCTGCGCGTGAAAGATTCTGTAGCCCCGTGTGTCGACCGCTGAGAAGTTGACATGTAGCCCCGGTCCCACGCGCAGCAATTTAAACATTTCCCCGATTTTCAGATTTAGTTCATATTTCAAACCCACATAACTTTGGCTAGGAAACTCCAAATCGAGTGAACCAAATTTTGTTGAATTCAGATCTCTGATTACTTTCCAGCAAATCAAGTTTCACTCTATGAAAATCTTTATTTCTCCAGAATTAATTCTGCAAATTTCAATCTGTTTAGAATTTTAACTGGAGAACCCTTTGGAAGATAATCCTGAAATTTTGCTGGGATGTTCACCAAAATATTCCTGAGCTAGCATAAATATTTAAGATCCATTTGAGCTCATTTGTTCCACCTAATGGTGTGATTAACAAAACTGTTCCTGAGAAAATGAAAATGTCCAGAAATATTTTCAGAATCTCTCTGAAATTGTTTAGCTCATATCTTTAGCTAGGAACCTTCAAATTAAGTGAGACCAACTCTGTTAGAACCCTCTTAAAATCTAGTTTTCAGAAAAGCATGGCTTGCTCCATAAAAATCCCTAGAACACCCTAGGAGTTCCAATTAAGTTCAAGTACATAATTATTTGTGGAGAGCCCAAATGAGCTTTGCTGCAAATGAAACTTGGCCAAGTCTTTGTTTAGGTTGTAACCAAAACACAGTAAAAATTTCAGAGTCATTTGGTCTGTATAGTAAGAATTATAGTCTTCATAAGTTTAAATTCAATTCAAATGCATTTAAATTGATACATATACATGTTACCTCATGTAGTCGCTAAGGTTGAGGAGGAACCCGAAGTCTTAGACTTCGTCACTCCGGAAGAGCAGCTAGCCTATGACCAAGAGCAGCAAGGCAAGCTCCGGTTTGCATTAACCTTTTTACAAAGTTTTACTGTTTTGCGAAATTACTTTGAGCACTCAATAAATTCTTGCATTAGAGTCTTGTTTGAAACCCAAATGCATAGCCAAGAAAACCCTGGGTTGGGATTAGGTTTGAAAACCTCGTTAGCTACTGCAATGCTAAGACAGTGTAGGATTCGGTACAAGTCGAGTAGTTGGAACTACTCGCGAGAATAGGCTAGAGGCACATCGCTCGGGTAAAGATAGCAAATGAAACACATGGCAAGAAAAATGAGACCGAGCGGAGAGTAAGGGCAGCAGGACTTTGGGGTCTGGGTGCTATAGCTCCGCTTGTGTCGATTGAGGACCGAGCCATGTGCGGGCCTGTTGAACAAGCTAGAACAGTACCGAAGACCTTCCGACTATATGGGAACTGGGATACCGATGTAACTCGGGTAGCTGGGTGTTGAGGCATAGCTGGTCGTTCAGAGGGTAGGTTGAGAGCTCGAGGTGTAAATCGGCTGGCGGCACTGTGGATGCGCGCGCAGAGACCTCTTGCTCGGGACGATTGGACCGGTTCAACATTTGGCTGACGGGTGAAAGGTGGTTGCGTACGACGTCCGTGATGGTTGCTGTAGGCAACATCGAGTACGAGCGTACGTGACGGGTTATTCGGGTAACCCTGCAGGTGTAAATCGATTATAATCACCGTCCCTCGCGGTCAGTAGGTACCACTTGTTTACTGTACCATGACGTAGAAAGAACAGGCTAGATTCATGTTAAAAGTTTGCTGATTTGAAAGTTATACTTTTCTTATTAATGTCTTGTTGTAGCTTAGAGCTAATTAAAGTTCTTTTCAACTTTGGGCAAAGTACATGAGAGAAATGTGTTTCTTGTTTGATTGCGGCTCTCTCATGTGCCTTAGCGTAAGGTTCTCCACAACCTGCTGCTAAAACTTGAAAGTAAGGTTCAAATAGTTAGGCGAGTCCTTTGCAAATTATTTACCTCATGTACCCTATACCCACCATGTAGAAGTTTCATGTATAGGAGAGACGGGTCAGTCTTGCTGAGCCATCGTGCTCACTGCTTGTGTTTGAAGCTTTTGCAGAGGTCTATGAGGAAGGGACTCCCGAGGAGGAGACGGAACCCTGGAGGGGAACCCCGTCGAGTGGGAGTCGTGCACGCCACCGTGTTAGTGTGTGTGCGTGCTAGCGGGGACACGTTCACGGGCTGAACGTGAACTCGATGTGTAGTCTACTCCCGTGAGTGTAGACTGAACATATTTTGTTGTACAAATGTTCATAAACCTGTTTATGTAATAAAACTTTGCTTCCACTTTGTATCTTTGATGTGCGTTATCCGGTGCTGTGCAACGCAGCACCCCTCAGCGTGATCCTGGCTCGACGAGGCCGTTTTGTGTAAAATCCCCCAAAAGTAGTAGCAAGAATTTTCAGCTCATGTACACTTGGGAAAATGAGGGGAATTAAAACTTTGATTTATAATGGTGTAAGTTCAAAGTGAGGATTCAAACTTCCCAAAACTTCCAAACATGGAGATCTAAATACATAACTTGGATCTTCATATTGCAAATATTCAACCTTCCAAATTTCAGCTCATTTGGAGGAGTTTCAATATTTGTTTTGGATTAAAAGGAGAAGCCCTCTAATCTGAATTTCAAATTCAGTTTCAAATTCCAACTTCCTCAATTTGCAAATTTGGTTCCACAAATGTGTTTTCCACATTTGATTTAGCAGCCATGCCAAAAATCAGAAATTTTGGAGTTGGTTTGCTAGGTTTTGGAACAATGCAAAAGGAAGAAATTCAAATTCCATTTCAAATCCAAATGACCATATTCAATTCAAACTTCACAACAGAATTCAAATCATTTAAATTCAACTTTTTAAACCTTAACTTTGAGGCAAAGTATAGCCTTAAATGTTGAGTAGCTGGGGAAGAAATATCAGTGGAAAAATTGGATTAAAAAGGAGGAAGTGGGACCCAGGGGTCGGCCTCACAAAGGGGCTACCGCCTCTGCCGACTTCGGTCGAACAGCGAGAGCTCGACAGCTCGCGCTTGCGACCCGCGCCCGAGGAGCACCGCGCCACCTCCTGATTTTACCGGCAACATGATCATCCGTCCGTGCCACAGCCGCAGCACATTTTCCTTTGCCCTCTCGGTCTTCAACCGACGTGCTTCCCATCCCTCTGCTCGAGCGCACGAGCAAAAACCACCGAACTCCACTGATCGGCTCGGGTTTCCGCTGTTGATCATCGTCCGGCGACACCAGCGCCTAGCTGGGCGACCCACCAGCACCGCTGGAGCCTCCTCGACGTTTTCCACCCTCTCATAGGCCGTGGCTGACCGTCTACACCGGCGCCGAGCTGTTCTGCTCTGAAGAAAACAGAGCACGAAGCCGCCGCCTCGGTTCCACGTCTTCCGACCGATGTTGGGTGTTTTCCTCACAGAAATCTCACTGATTTGTGATGCAAATCGTGTTGGAAGTCTAGAGGTGTGGTGTAGATCCAAACACAAGTGGAGAACCGAATGAAAATTGGCTCGGATGAGTTGTGGCGGCGCTCAACAAACACCAGCGCGTTCCCCTCCTTTTATTAGCCGGAAGCCACAAGTTTTCAACAACCTCAGCCCGGGTTTTACACCATACAAATTTGAAAAGCATGCAACACATGCATGGGCCATGCATGTATGGCCCAAACCCCCCGGATTGTTTGAAACATAACAAAAACACCCTCACACACACTAGGACTCGGTGCAACACATGTGACTCAGGACACACCCCTGGTTCTTGTCATGTGTGCTTTATTTCCTTGAATCATAAGGAAACTAAACTCTGATTAAAACTCCAGAAGTACTCAACAATCTCCCTCTACTTCTGAGGTTTGATCTCCTGAACTCCAATCTTCTCACGAAGTTCCTGAAAATGTGTACGTCCCAGTGGCTTTGTGAGAATATCAGCAAGCTCATCTTTTGTCCCAACATGCTCCAAGATGACTTCTCCTCTATCAACACATTCTCTGACAAAGTGAAAATTGATGTCAATGTGTTTACTTCTATCATGTAAAACTGGATTCTTTGCCAAAGCAATTGCTGTTGTGTTATCCATCTTAATCACTGGTGGAGGTACTTGAATTCTTGTTACTTCTTCTAACACATGGCTGAGCCAAACAGCCTGACTTGCTGCTGCTGCTCCAGCCACATACTCAGCTTCACATGTGGACTTTGCCACAGCCTTTTGCTTATGGGATAACCAGCTGATAGGATTTTCACTCAGGAATAATATGACTCTTGTTGTGCTTCTCCTGTCATCCACATCTCCCCCAAAATCACTATCACTATAGCCTCTTAACTCAAGACTTCCTTCACCTCGGTTGTAAGACAAGCCATACCTCATTGTAGCTGCCACATACCGAAGTAAATGTTTCAAAGCCACCATGTGTTCTTCTTGAGGTTCTGACATGAACCTACTTAAGTACCCCACACCAAAACTGAGATCAGGCCGAGTATGTAAAAGATACCTGAGTCCACCAATTATGCTGCGATAAGTGGTTGGATCAGTGAGTGGAGCTGTACTTCTCTTGGTAAGCTTCAACCGGGATTCCATGGGAGTGGCACACCCATTACAATTTATCATCCCACTTCTTTCAAGCAATTTTGCAGCATAGGCTCCTTGACACAAGTCAATACCATGTCTTTCTTGCTTTACTTCAATACCAAGATAGTAAGACAAGCTTCCTAAGTCACTCATGCAAAACTTCTCCTTCATTTTCTCCTTGAACCGACTGATTTCCTCCATGTTTTCTCCCACAATCAGTAAGTCATCAACATACACACCCACAATGAGCCTTGCCTCACCTCCAAACTTAGTTTACAAGCCATGTTCTGATTTGCACCGTGTGAAACCAAGTTGCTTGAGACTTTCATCAAGTTTGCAGTTCCATGCTCGAGGAGCTTGTCTCAAGCCATACAATGCCTTGTGAAGTCTTAAAACCCACTTCTCATTCCCTTCAGCTATGAAACCCGGAGGTTGAGTGACATAGATCTCCTCTTCTAGACTCCCATTCAAGAAGGCTGACTTCACATCCACGTGATGAACATGCCACCCAAAATGAGCTGCAACAGCTAACACAATCCTCACAGACTCCATCCTGGCAACTGGTGCAAAAACTTCTTCAAAATCAACTCCTTGCTTCTGCACACACCCCTTTGCAACTAGCCTTGCTTTGTGACGTATGACATTCCCATGTTCATCTTTCTTCAACTTGAAAACCCATTTCAAGCCAATGGCACGATAACCCTCCGGAAGTTGTACCAAAGACCATGTTTTGTTCTCTTCAATGGATGTGAGCTCCTCAATCATGGCAATGCGCCACTCCTTGGTCCTCAAGGCCTCTTCTGCTGTGCATGGCTGACACGACCCCAAAGGTCCTGTCGAGCCAGGATCACGCTGAGGGGTGCTGCGTTGCACAACACCGGATAACACACGTCAAAGGTACAAAGCGGAAGCGAAATTTTATTACATAAACAGGTTTATGAACATGTTTACATCAAAATAAGTTTAGTCTACACTCGCGGGCATAGACTACGCATCAAGTCCACGTTCAGCCCTTGAACGTGTCCTTGCTAGCACACACGCACACTAACTCTGCGGCGTGCACGACTCCCACTTGACGGGGTTCCCCTCCTGGGGTTCCGTCTCTTCCTCGGGAGTCCCTTCCTCATAGAACCCTGCAAAAGCTTCAAACACAAGCAGTGAGCACGTAGGCTCAGCAAGTCTGACCCGTCTCACCTAAACATGGAACTTCTGCATGAGGGGTGATGGGTTACATGAGGTAAAAATCATTTACAAGGACTCGCCTAATTAGTAGAACCTTACTTTCAAGTTTTAGCAGCAGGTTGGGGAGAACCTTACGCTAAGGCACATGAGAGAGCCGCAATCAAACAAGAAACGCATTTCTCTCATGTACTTTGCCCAAAGTTGAAAAGAACTTTAGTTAGCTCTAAGCTACAGCATATCATTAACAATCAATGTCTATCTTTCAATCAGCAATATTTTAACATGTGACTAGCCTGTTCTTTCTACAACATGGTACAGTGAACAAGTGGTACTCACTGACCGTGAGGGACGGCGATTATAATCGATTTACACCTGCAGGGTTACCCGAACAACCCGTCACGTACGCCCGTACTCGATGTTGCCTACAACAACCATCACGGACGCCGTACGCGACTACCTTTCACCCGTCAGCCAAATGTTGAACCGGTCCAATCGTCCCGAGCAAGAGGTCTCTGCACGCGCATCTCAGTGCCGCCAGCCGATTTACACCTCGAGCTCTCAACCTACCCTCTGAACGACCAGCTATGCCTCAACACCCAGCTACCCGAGTTACATCAGTTTCCCGGTTCCCATATAGCCGGTAGGTCTTCGGTACTGTTCTAGCTTGTTAAACAGGCCCGCACACGGCTCGGTCCTCAATCGACACAAGCGGAGCTACAGCACACAGGCCCCAAAGTCCTGCTACCCTTACCCTCCGCTTGGTCTCATTTTCTTGCCATGTGTTTCATGTGCTATCACTACCCGAGTCGAGTGCCTCTAGCCTATGCTCGCGAGTAGTTCCAACAACTCGACTTGTACCGAATCCTACCCTATCTTAGCATTGCAGTAGCTAACGGGGTTTGCAATACTAAACCCAACCCATGGTTTTCTTGGTTATGCAATTGGGTTTCAACACAAGACTCTAATGCAAGGAATAAGGTATTCATGTATGTGCTCAAAACAGTAAAATTTGTAAAAAGGTTAATGCAAACCGGAGCTTGCCTTGCTGCTCTTGGTCGTAGGCTAGCTGCTCCTCCGGAGTTACGAAGTCTAGGACTTCGGGTTCGTCCTCGACCTTAGCGACTACATGATAGAAGGAATACATGTATCAATTTAAATGCATTTGTATTAAGTTTAAAGTTGTGAGGTTTATAATCCTTGCTAGACAGACCCAATGACTGTGAAACTTTTACTGGGGCCTGGTTACAACCTATACATAGATTTGGTCAAGTTTTAGTTGCAGTAAAGCGCATTTGAGCCCTCCACAATTAATTATGTCCTTGATATTAATTGGAACTCTTAGGGTGTTCTAGGGATTTTCATGAAACAAACTATGACTTTCTGAAAACTAGATTTTCAGAGGGTTCTAATGGAGTTGGTCTCACTTAATTTGAAGGTTCCTAGCTAAAGTTATGAGCTAAACAATTTCAGAGAAAATTCTGAAAATGTTTCTGAACATTTTCTATTTTCTCTGGAACAGTTTCACTAATCACACCATTAGGTGGATCAAATTAGCTCAAATGGATCTGACATTTTTATGGTAGTTCAGGGATATTTTGGTGAACATCCCAGCAAAATTTCAGGATTTTCCTCCAGAGGATTCTCCAGTTAAAATTCCTAACAGTTTAAATTTTGAGGAATTAATTCTGGAGAATTAAGGGTTTTCATGAAGTGAAACTTGATTTGCTGAAAAGTTCTCAAAGAGCTGAATCCAACCAAATTTGGTTCACTCGATTTGGAGCTTTCTAGCCAAAGTTATGAGGATTTAAAGTTTGGAAGAATTCTGAAAATCGAGGAAAAGTTTAAACTCGCGCGTGGGCCCAGGGGACACGCGTCGCACGCCGAGGCGACAGCACACCGCGGCCCACAAGGATTTTGCGCGCCAGCACACCCGATCCCGGCCGCAGCCGGATCCCGATTTAAAATATCTCCCGCTGACAGCTGGGGTCCACCCCTTCGTCAACCTCCCGACGCCCGCGCTCTGCCGCCGAGGGACCTCGCCGGAGAGCTCGCCGCCGGCTTCTGTACAGCTCCAAACTTCACGATTCTGGCCGCCTCTGCCTACTTTTACTCGGGGAACAGGATTCTAGGGTCAGCTGCTCATGACAATGGCCGGAGCATGGTCGGCGACGAGCCGCCACCTCGGAACGACTTCGGCCATGTCGGCTGACTACCCTAGCACCTCAACTACTCGAGGAATCGGTCGGGAAGCATTAGTGGACCTCAGAGAAGGTCAACATGAGCTCGAGGCAGCTCGGGGAAGGCCCGAAATAGGTCCTCACCGTGCGCCCGACGCCTCCCGTTTATGCCGCCATTGGTAAACCTCGAATTACGCCGGGTACAGAGGTTCTCCGGCCCAGAGTTGTGAAGGCAACTTGTGCGTTACCGTGTCTAGCTTGTGTGAGAGCGGATTGAGGCCCTCTAATCCTTTCTAGAGCACGAATTAAACAGACTCGCACCCGAAGGTCGTTCTGCACACAGAAAGGGGAAAAATGGAAATTCGCCACCGGTGAGCAACCACACGAGCTGTGGCTTGGGGGTGAGCAGCACCGGTCACCGGCGCGTCCAAGGGTGCCTTGGCTCGGGCGTGACAACGCCCTGGTTGGGCTGTCCACGGGAGCCCGAGGTGCGGCGGTTCCAAGTCCCGAATTTGATCTTTTGGCACAGCCGATATCAATCGGTTTCAACTGAATTCTAGCAGCGGGGAGGACGGAGGAGGTCTCCAGTACCTTGCTGGGGATCTGGAGTGGACGGAGGGAGCTGTGATCGGCGTTCTCCGATCGATTCCGAGCTGCGGAAAACTTCGGCCGGCGCTGAGTTCTTGCGGGGAAGAACGGCGATGCCTCGGCCGAGGAGGGGGGCAGGCGCCTTAAGAAGGCTCTGCACCGCCTCACGCCCGCGCGTGGGCAAGCAGCTGCTGGTGCGGCGGCTCGGCGACCCGAGTGAGAAAAGTCTCAGTCGGTTTGATCTGAGCAGTGGCTGACATGTGGGTCCCACTTCCAGTTTTAACCTCTGAAATTTACTCCTAATCACTGTTGTAAACAGTGAGCCCCATAATACCCCTGGTAATTCAAATTATTCACCCATGAACCATTTGAATTGATCAAAGTTCAAATTGGGTTTGGTTTGAATGAATTTCAGCACAAGTGCAGTTTTGAATTCAAATGAAGTTTGAATTTGTCCCACTTAGCTCATGTCAAGATCAACTCCAAATGGAGTGAAAATTGGTGTGTGGGCTCACAAAAATGTGCTGAGTAAGAATATGCCTCCCACTTTTAAATTCATGGGATAAAAACAGTTTGAATTTGAATATGGTTTCAAACTGCCCTCTTCCTAACTATACCCAAAATGACCTCAAAAAGGTTTTGAATTTGGGTGAAACTTGGCATGGACATCCTTAACAATGTATAGGAGTTTTCATATGTCCAGCCCCCCTTATATCACATGTGTGAAATACCACTTTGGCAATGTGTGAGTTTGTTTTTTTTCTAATGAGCATGTTGATAATTGTTACTTGCTCTTCATTTGTGTTCATCGTCCTTCCTCAAATGAGGTGTGTGGTGTGGTGATGAACACTGCAAATCTGTGTCAAAAACTGAGGCCCTTACAATGGCTCTTCACCTATGACAACAAGAAGTTCATCTACTCCTCCTTCTTCTTGTTCACAATTTGGCACCTCCTCAAGAATATTTCTCATGGAACGATAACGAAGTGGTGCTTCTTTTAGCTCACTATCCATTTCTGGTGACATGGAAGGAGGTGACACAAACTCCACATCCTTGGATGCTTGTTGCTTTAGTTGTGTCATAGAAGACACTCCCTCAGCTGGGGTTTTGTCACCTTGACCTGTGTCACAAGAGGAAGAACTCACTCCACCAGGGTTCTCATCACGAAAGATGTATTCTACGCGAAAGATGTCTTCATCATTCACCATTTCACTTGACTCAGCTGCATCCCACTTCCATGGGCGGTTTTCTTCAAACACAGCATCACGTGACACGTGAACACTCTCCATGTTTGGATTGTAAAACCTCCATGCCTTGCTTCCTTGCTCATATCCAATGAAAACCATTGGTGTACTTCGATCTTCCAGTTTGCTAAGGCGTTTGCTTCCCTGTTTCACGTGTGCCACACAACCGAAAGTGCGCAAATGATGTACACTAGGTTTCTTGTCATGCCATACCTCATATGGAGTCATTTTCTCAACACTCCGAGTAGGAGAACGGTTCAAAACATACACTGCTGTGGTTACTGCCTCCCCCCAGAACCAACCGGGCATATTCATTGCTTTCAACATGCTTCTTGCCATTCCCATAACAGTTTGGTTCCTTCTCTCAACCACACCATTCTGCTCAGAAGAATATGGAGCTGTCAAGTGACGTTGAACACCCTCCTTGGTGCAATACTCAACAAAAGCCCGAGCTGTGAACTCTCCACCACGATCTGTGTGAAAAGTTCCAATTTTCCTCCCTGCCTCAGCTTCAACACTTGATTGAAAACCCATGAATGTACTCATAGCTTGATCCTTTGTGCTGATCAAAAACACCCACATGTATCTACTGAGATCATCCACAAGAAGAAAGAAAAACCTGCTGCCTCTTGGAGTTGCTGGCTTCACTGGTCCACAGAGGTCTCATTGCACAAGTTCAAGTTTCTTCTCAGCTCGGTACTTTACCATGTATGGGAATGGTTGACGTCTTTGTTTCCCAGCCAAACAGATATCACACTTCTCCTCAGTTTGAATGATGGCTGGCAATCCATACACAAGTTGCTCTTCGGCAAGTCTTCTGAGACTCCGAAAGTTTAGGTGCCCCATCCTTGCATGCCACATCCATGTTGCATTGCTCCCTTGTTCCATGAGACACCATGGTTGCACTACCTTAAGATCAATGGTGTACAACCGGTTCACTCCCCATTTCACCATTGCCACAGGGGTTTCATCTTTATCCCAGATCTTGACATAACCATTCACCATCAAGATTCGGTGTCCCTCCTTCTCAAGCTGTCCAAGACTGATGATGTTTGCCTTGAGCTGAGGAATAAGGTAGACCCCAGCCAACTCCTTTCGACCACCTCTCTTACCTTGGAACACCACAGTTCCTTGGCCATCAATCTCTGTCAATGAGCCATCTCCCAAACGCACAGTACCATGCACCGTGTTATCAAGTTTTGTGATCACATCCCATTTCCCGGTCATGTGATTTGTTGCACCGGAGTCCAGGACCCACCGGGTACTGCCTCCTCCCTCCAAGTCTCCTACTTGAACGTGTAACATGTCATTGTTGAGGCATACCTCCTCCAGAGACATTTCTGGATCAGCCTTGCTGTTGGCACACGCCACCAAGAGGCTGGATTCAAACTCATGATCAACTTGAGCTGTGTTCACCTCTTCATCCTTCTTTTTCTTCCTGCATTCTCTAGCCCAATGACCTTTCTTACCACAGTAGCGGCACTCATCTTTGGCCACTCCACGGCCTGAGTTTCCACCACCACGGTTACCTCGACCACGGCCCGTCCTCGACCATGATCTTTCCTTGGTGCAAATGAGTCTTTGTGCCGTTCCTGTCCAGTTCCCCCGGACATCTTGAGACGTGTC
This sequence comes from Neostapfia colusana, assembly GCA_030760725.1. Classification (NCBI taxonomy): domain Eukaryota; kingdom Viridiplantae; phylum Streptophyta; class Magnoliopsida; order Poales; family Poaceae; genus Neostapfia; species Neostapfia colusana. The sequence goes on along the minus strand of JASWHV010000007.1, from coordinate 90,324,804 downwards.
AACAACCTTGCAAGCAACTCTTCTTCACTCAGATGCAACTTCTCATGTGTGTTGCCCTCCCAAGTGCTTGCACCAAGCCTTTCTTCTGCAGCTTTGAGTCTACCAATCAACTCATCAACGGACATATCACTTAAGTCAAGCAAAGTCTCGATGGAGGCCGCAATCTGCTCAAACTTTTGTGGTACCGCCTGAAGGAACTTCCGGACAATCTCCTCCTCCGAACGTTCACTCCCAAGTGCCGCAAGTTGAGATGTGATCCGGCTCATACGCACACCAAACTCATCAACCGTTTCACCATCGTGGAATCTGAGTGCATCAAATTCCCGACCCAATGTGCTTGCCCTGGCCTTGCGCACACGTTCGGCTCCAACATTGCGCAACTTGATCGCATCCCATGCAATCTTGGACGACTCCTTCCCGGCAATGTTTCCTATCATTTCTGGTGGCACAGCCTTGGTGAGAGCCTCCAAAGCCATCTGATCTTCAATGTAATCATCGGTGCCAAGGCTCACAGCAGTCCACAAGCCTCTTGCTTGCAACATCACCCGCATAAGTGCCAACCAATCATGATAGTTTGTCTTTGTGAGCATCGGATACGTACCACCACTGCTGACTTCCTTCGTGATGCGATGAATCACCAATGCCCCTGATCCTCCTCCTGCCCTGCTGGTGCCTCCCGGCGGTGTGACGTCTCTCCATGAACGTCGGGCTGGCGATGAAGATCTCCTCCACAACATCAGCGCCCACTCAATGGCCGTGTCACGGTTCCAGGCAACGTAATCGGCTCTGATGCCAATTGTTGGGTGTATTCCTCACAGAACTCTCACTGAGTTGTGATGCAAATCGTGTTGGAAGTCTAGAGGTGTGGTGTAGATCCAAACACAAGTGGAGAACCGAATGAAAATTGGCTCGGATGAGTTGTGGCGGCGCTAAACAAACCCCAGCGCGTTCCCCTCCTTTTATTAGCCGGAAGCCACAAGTTTTCAACAACCTCAGCACGGGTTTTACACCATACAAATTTGAAAAGCATGCAACACATGCATGTGCCATGCACGTATGGCCCAAACCCCCCGGGTTGTTTGAAACATAACAAAAACACCCTCACACACACTAGGACTCGGTGCAACACATGTGACTCAGGACACACCCCTGGTTCTTGTCATGTGTGCTTTATTTCCTTGAAACATAAGGAAACTAAACTCTGATTAAAACTCCAGAAGTACTCAACAACCGACTCCGACCTCCCCAGCGTGAGGAAAACCACCCATAGGTGCGTCCTGGAGTCCAGTTTCTCACACCGATGTCCTTTTGTACTTTACCACCACCGGCTAGCCGGAATTTGGAGATTTCCGACGGTGCACGTGGAGGACCGATCGAGACAATTTCGGGGAATTCTTCACACATGTTGGATCATCGGGTCTCTGGTCTGAGACACAGATACTAGAGCTCCTAGCGCCCTCCCATGCTGAAGCACGACACAAAGCATCTTTTCTACAACCCTAGCGACGAGAATCCATTGCCGCCGGCTGAAACGGCTCGGTTCACCGTCGAGCTCCTATTTGCGGGCGTTTTCAGCTCCGGCTAGGGGTAGAATCATGTTCTACGTACTCCAGGGATGATGTACGGCCCTTTCAATCATCGGTTGAGGCTTGGGACATGCGGTTCATCGCTGGCGCCGCGCCACCGAGCCACCTCGCCGTCGCCGATGAGTTTCCCGGCGTTTTCATAACCCGAAACCTTGCCCGGCTGCTTGGCTGTGATCCGAGGGTGGTGTAGCACGAAACCGTAGGAAGAATGGTGGATAAACGGGCGAGAACACGGCGCGCCACCATCGGGTCCAACGTGTGCACGCGGGGCCTGTCGAGAGGTTGAAGAAACGCCTGACAGTGGGCCCCCCTTGAGTCTCTGGGTAAATTTCAAACAGAAGGTTATCCCAATTTGAAAAATCCATAACTTTGTGTAGAGAACTCCAAAAAGGGCGAGACCAATTTTGTTGGAATCCTCATAAGAAGTACTTCACAGAGGAACAAATTTATTGCTATGAAAATGCCCAGGAATTTCTGTAGAATTGTTTTAGTAAATTCTTTAGAGATGTATTTCAGGAGCAATTCTTTATGAAACATTCCCAAATTTGGGCAGCTAATCACTTTCATAGTATCATATCTCCAGTAAAAATTTGGGCTTCATTGGAGTTCATCTGCTAGGCAAGCCCCGGTTTGCATTTAAGTACTTTTGCAAATTCTTTATTTGTATCACTTATGTCTAGGGTGAATGCTTGCATTGGAGGTAGGGTGATTGAAACCCAACTTGCATAACCTTTTAAATCCTATGAAGGGTTGGGTAGATTACAGACCCGACGAGTAGACAAGGCCCTGCTAATATGCTTAGGATCTCGGTAGAAGTCGAGTAGTTGGAATCTACTCGCGAGGTAAGGTTTTATCACACGGTTTGGTCAGAATAGAAAATGACTTAAGAGTGGAAAAACTGAGACCCAGCAGGGGGCATAGGAAGCAGTGAATGTAAGGGCCTCAGTTTTTGACACTCATTTGCAGTGTTCATCACCACACCACACACCTCATTTGAGGAAAAATGATGAACACAAATAAAGAGCAAGTAACAATTATCAACATGCTCATTAGGGAACAAACTCACACATTGCAAAAGTGGTACTTCCCACATGTGATATAGATGGGCTGGACATATGAAAACTCCTACACTTTGCTAAGGATGTCCATGCCAAGTTTCACCCAAATTCAAAACATTTTTGAGGTCATCTTGGGTGTAGATAGGAAAGGGGCAGTTTGAAAACATATTCAAATTCAAACTGTTTTCACCCACTGAATTTAAAAGTGGAAGGCATATTCTTGCTCAGCACATTTTTGTGAGCTCACACACCAATTTTCACTCCATTTGGAGTTGATCTTGACATGAGCTAAGGGGGAGAAATTCAAACTTTATTTGAATTTCAAACTGCACTTGTGCTGAAATTCATTCAAATCAAACCTCATTTGAACTTTGATCAATTCAAATGGCTCTTGGGTGAATAATTTGAGTTGCCAAGGGTAGAATAGGGTTCACTGTTTACCACAGCTGTTAGGAATAAATTTCAGAGGTTAAAAGAGGAGTGGGACCCACATGTCAGCCTCAGCCTCAAAGCAAACCGACTGAACCACAGTTCAGTCGGTTCCCGGCTGTTGTGCGCGCGCGCCACCGAAGGGGGCAGCCGGCGCCAGCTCCTGCTGCGTGCCCCAAGCCGGAGACCGGCCGACCGGCCTATTTATTCCCTCCCCGGCGTGCTTCAGTCGCCATTCCCCGAGCTGCCGACGTGCACGATCCATTTCTCCACTGCCATCACCGGCGCTCGAGTTCCTGCTGGATCGAGCTGATCGCAGCTTCCTCTGTCCATTCCAAGGTCCCAGCAAGGTACTAGCAACCATCCTCCATCCTTTCCATTGATAGAAATCGATTGAAACCGAGTGATATCGGCTGTGCCGAAAGATCAAACTCGGAACTGGAAACCGCCGCACCTCGGGCTCTCGTGGACAGCCCAACCTGGGCGTTGTCACGCCCGAGCCAAGGCACCCTTGGACGCGCAAGTGATCGGTGCTGCTCATCCCCGAGCCACAGCTCGAGTGGTTGCTCACCGGCGGCGAATTTCCACTTTTCCCCTTTCTGTGTGCAGAACGACCCTCGGGTACGATTCTGTTTAATTCGTGCTCTAGAAAGGATTAGAGGGCCTCAGGCCACTCCCACACGAACTAGACACGGTGACGCACAAGTTGCCTTCACAACTCTGGGCCGGAGGACTTCTGTGCCCGGCGTAATTCAAGGTCTACTGATGGCGGAACGCACGGGGGGTATCGGGCGCACGGTGAGGACCTATTTCGGGCCTTCCCCGAGCTGCCTCGAGCTCATGTCGACCTTCTCTGAGGTCCACTGATGCTCCCCGACCGATTTCCCAAGTAGCTGAGGTACTAGGAGCGTCAGCCGTCATGGCCGAAGTCGTTCCGATATGGCGGCTCGTCGCCGACCATGCTCCGGCCGTTGTCATGAGCAGCTGACCCTCGGATCATGTTCCCCAAGTAAAAGTAGGCAGGGGCGGCCAGAATCAAGAAGTTTGAAGCTGTACAGCAGCCGGCGGCGAGCTCTCCGGCGAGGTCCCTCGGCGGCGGAGCGCGGGTGTCGCGAGGTTGAAGAAGGGGGTGGACCCCAGCTGTCAGCGGCCGATATTTTGAATCGGGATCCGGCTGTGGCCGGGATCGGGTGTGCTGGCGCGCAAAAGCCTTGTGGGCCGCGGTGTGCTGTCGCTTCGGCGTGCGACGCGTGTCTCCTGGGCCCACGCGCGAGTTTAAACTTTTCCCCGATTTTCAGATTTCCTTCAAACTTCAAATCCTTATAACTTTGGCTAGAAAGCTCCAAATTGAGTGAACCAAATTTTGCTGGATTCAGCTCTTTGAGTACTTTCCAGAAAATCAAGTGTCACTTCATGAGATTCCTTAATTCTCCAGAATTAATTCCTTAAAGTTTAAACTGTTAGGAATTTTAACTGGAGAATCATTTGGAGGAAAATCCTGAAATTTTGCTGAGATGTTCACCAAAATATCCTTGAACTACCATAAAAATTTCAGATCCATTTGAGCTCATTTAGTCCACCTAATGGTGTGATTAGTAAAACTGTTCCAGAGAAAATAGAAAATGTTCAGAAACATTTTCAGAATTTTCTCTGAAATTGTTTAGCTCATATCTTTAGTTAGAGACTTCCAAATTAAGTGAGACCAATTCCATTAGAACCCTCTGAAAATCTAGTTTTCAGAAAGTCATAGTTTGTTTCATGAAAATACCTAGAACACCCTAAAAGCCTTTAATTAAGGTCAAGGACATAATTATTTGTGGAGGGCTCAAATGAGCTTTGCTGCAACTAAAACTTGACCAAGTCTCTGTTTAGGTTGTAACCAAGCCACAGTAAAAGTTTCACAGTCATTAGGTCTATCTAGTAAAGGTTATAGACTTCACAACTTCAAAGTTAATACAAAAGCATTTAATTAATACATACATTGTTCTTATCATGTAGTCGCTAAGGTCGAGGAGGAACCCGAAGTCCTAGACTTCGTTACTCCGGAGGAACAGCTAGCCTACGACCAAGAGCAGCAAGGCAAGCCCCGGTTTGCATTAACCATTTTATAAATTTTTATTGTTTTGAGCACATACTTGTTTTCTTTATGTTGTGCATCAGAGTCTTGTTTGGAAACCCCACTGCATAGCCAAGAAAACCATGGGTTGGGGTTTAGGATTGCAAACCCCGTTAGCCACTGCATTGCTAGGATAGAGTAGGATTCGGTACAAGTCGAGTAGTTGGAACTACTCGCGAGAATAGGCTAGAGGCACATTGCTCGGGTAGAGATAGCACATGAAACACATGGCAAGAAAATGAGACCGAGCGGAGAGTAAGGGCAGCAGGACTTTGGGGCCTGTGTGCTGTAGCTCCGCTTGTGTCGATTGAGGACCGAGCCGTGTGCGGGCCTGTTGAACAAGCTAGAACAGTACCGAAGACCTACCGGCTATATGGGAACCGGGAAACTGATGTAACTCGGGTAGCTGGGTATTGAGGCATTGCCCGTCGTTCAGAGGGTAGGTTGAGAGCTCGAGGTGTAAATCAGCTGGCGGCACAGAGATGCGCGTGCAGGGACCTCTTGCTCGGGACGATGGGACCGGTTCAATATTTGGCTAACGGGTGAAAGGTAGTCGCGTACGGCGTCCGTGATGGTTGTTGTAGGCAACATCGAGTACGGGCGTATGTGACGGGTTGTTCGGGTAACCCTGCAGGTGTAAATCGATTATAATCGCCGTCCCTCGCGGTCAGTGAGTACCACTTGTTCACTGTACCGTGACGTAGAAAGAACAGGCTAGTTACATGTTAAAATGTTGCTGATTGAAAGATGGACATTGATTGTTAATGATATGCTGTAGCTTAGAGCTAACTAAAGTTCTTTTCAACTTTGGGCAAAGTACATGAGAGAAATGCGTTTCTTGTTTGATTGCGGCTCTCTCATGTACCTTCGCGTAAGGTTCTCCACAACCTGCTGCTAAAACTTGAAAGTAAGGTCCTACTAATTAGGCGAGTCCTTGCAAATGATTTTACCTTATGTAACCCATTACCCTCATGTAGAAGTTCCATGTTTAGGTGAGACGGGTCAGACTTGCTGAGCCTTCGTGCTCACTGCTTGTGTTTGAAGCTTTTGCAGGGTTCTATGAGGAAGGGACTCCCGAAGAGGAGACGGAACCCCAGGAGGGGAACCCCGTCGAGTGGGAGTCGTGCACGCCGCAGAGTTAGTGTGCGTGTGTGCTAGCAAGGACACGTTCGAGGGCTGAACGTGCACTTGATGCTTAGTCTACGCCCGCGAGTGTGGACTAAACTTATTTTGATGTAAACATGTTGATAAACTTGTTTATGTAATAAAGCTTCCGCTTCCGCTTTGTACCTTTGACGTGTGTTATACGGTGTTGTGCAACGCAGCACCCCTCAGCGTGATCCTGGCTCGACAGGACCAGTGGGGTCGTGTCAGCGTGGTATCAGAGCTCGCTTGAGGTTTAACACAGTACAAAGGTCTTCTTTTTCAAAAATCCAGTGAGGAACGAGTTAGTAGCCCGTATAAGGATGTTATTAGTATATAGAAAGTGGCTTATTAACTTATTTGTTATGTCGGAAAATCGTGCATCTCGGGACGTTCATGTCTTGGGGGGTGCACGTAAGCGCTGTCCACCAGTGCGCACAAGCTGAAGGGTGGAGCCCCACGGGTGGCAGGTAACCCGACCCGCTTTGATATCCTCTACGACTCTTCATGTCGTTTGGGGTATTCGAGCAACGTCTGTCCCTGGCGTGCGTGGTGCAACATGGGAGACCCCGTCACGTGGTCTGAAACGTGAACACGTAACTCAAGGCGTGTTTGGCTTGAGAACATCCGGGCGAGTGATGACGGCCGGGTGTACAAACTGTATGGATTCCGGGCTCGGTGTGCAGCCGAGTCTGATGATTGTTTGAGTTTCTGCAGGTAGCCTTACCACGAAACGGTAGACGTGTAGCATCCGTGTGCGAGTGACGAGTAGTGCCACTGAACTAACGAAGCCGGCTAAATCCGGTATAGGTTTTTCCTTTGTGAGGACGTAGTACCGACATAATCTGGTGACGCCTCGACGTCACACCCAACAAAATGAACAACTTCATTTAAAATTTGATGGTTTTGATCCAAAGTAGTAAAACTTGATGTAACTCCTTCCCTTGAACAGGATATTCAAAGTTAATAAATTTTCAACTTATAGGATGTTAAGGACAGAGCACTCTGTTTTCAGCTAAATCAAGGCTGAAGTTAATCAGAGGTTAGAGGTTGAGTTCTTTCGAGGTTGGGGTCGTATGATACATTTCTGGAAAGCTTTGGAGGAGCTTTACAACTTTTCTGTTGAGTTCCAGAGGTGTTTCATCCCTTAACCACTCGAAAAATGCAGTAGAGTTGAAACTGTCCAGAAAACAGGACGGAGCAAAGACTCTCTGTAGACTCTCTGTAAATTAAGCATAACTTCCTGCATAAAAATCCAAAAATAGAAAATGAGGTGGTTCTGGGAAGCTTATGAGATGGGTTACAACTTTGTAACAGAAAGTTTTGTCAGATTAGGAACAGAATTAACTGGAATTCTTGGATCAAATCAGTACCTAAGGCAGGGAGGTGCTGTCCAATTGTTCCCAGAAATTCTGTTAACTTTGACATCTCATAACTTTTGAACCAGAGCAGATCTTAGGCCAACCAAATACTTTCTGGAAAGCTATTGAAGTTAACTTTAACTTTGATGTTGAGCTCCAGGACTGGTTTTGCTTTTAACCTGGCCTAAATCAGATTGATATGGAAACTGGTCAGGGCTGTCATGGGAACAGCAGATCAGCAGTCAAATTTGTTTAAAAATTTGAACTATGTTTCCAAGTGTTAAGGGTTCAATGACATATCTTATGTTATAACTTAATGGTTTACTGTTTAAATAAATATTTGATATTTCTCAAATATATTTTTACAGATGGCAGCAGATAAACGGTTGGAGAACGGGTGGGTAGTTTCCCACTGCTCTGACCGTAGCGGCTACCCGGGAGCATTGTGGCTAATGCTCCAATATTTCGGGTACAACCAGATGCCGCAATACTTCGCCAAGGAAGAAGGCGAAGAGGGGAACAAGACGTGGACGATCCATGTCGAGGTTCCTGCAGGGCCTACGCCACCCGGTTGGGTGCCATTCACCGTCACGGTGAGAGGAAGACAACCGGAAGGGATGTGGCAAGTGGCAGCCCGTGACACTATGTCACGTTTCTGCCAACTACACGTACAGGCTATGGAGGGAACTCCATACGCACTCGTTCCGGTGGAGGGACGAGCTCAGCATGTGTGGGAAGAGAGGTACCTAGAGGCAACAAACCCGAGTTGCCCAAGGTACAACCCCGCGGAGGCAAATCTCAGCCTCCAAATGAGGGCGGGAAACGCTGTGATGGACAGCCAAGCTGTTCATACGGAGCATCTCGCCACCAAGCTCAAGGAGAGCACAAGCCGTGGAGATCATTTTGAGAGTGCTCACAGTGCACTCCGCAATGTGCTCCTTCCGACGATCAAGCGACTGAATGAACAACACAATCAGTTGCGTCGTCTGAAGAAGGCAAAGAAGAAGAGCCGTGTTGACATTGCGGCGTTGCAAGAGCTGGTGCAGACCCTAACCCAGCAGAATGAGGACCTTGCTCAAGAGCGGGACGACGCTATTGAGGAAGGACAAGGCTGGGAAGAGGACTACAACCAGGCTATGGACGAGGTGCATGCATTGCAGGACCTCGTGCCCCCGGTATTGGGCGTACCGGTAGTCTTGGGTCTTCCAGCCATGGGAGAACCTGGAATGGGAGAAGAGGTGGTAGACCCCGAGTATTCCACCAGCAGCGGCCACATGTTACAAGTGTGGTCGTCCAGGACACTTCGCGAGCAGTTGCCCGGAGAGGCAAGGCGGCGGAGTGGCACCACAGTTTCCGGGGAGGAATCAACCCCGGAACCCTACTAATGCGCGGCGGGCAAACCCTAGGCCCGGTACTGTCCACCAGCTTGCCATTGAGGACGTGCCGGAGGGCGAGCCAATCCTTGCGGGTATGTTCCAACTCCACCAGCATCCGGCTATAGTACTATTTGATTCAGGCGCCACGCATGATTTTATTAGCCAAGCTTTCATTGCTAAACACAGCTTGCCAATACTACCCACCGATAGTCCATATTTAATTTGTTCACCGGGTGGGAAGATTTCAGCAAGCGTAATGGTCTCCAAAGCACCATTATGCTTAGCGGGTAGAGTGTACCCCACGTCTCTCATTATCTTAGAGGGACAGAAGGTCGATGTCATCCTAGGGATGTCGTGGTTAAACCGCCACGGCGCTGTTTTAGACACCGTCCTCCGAGTCGTGCACTTAAACTCAGGAGTGCACGGTTCTCACTCATTATTTCTGGACAGTCCAGAAATAAAACTTCCAAGTGTCTATCAAGCCACAACCATCAGATTGGAAGACATTCCAGTGGTCCGAGAATTCCCTGATGTATTCCCGGATGATTTGCCGGGGATGCCACCCGATAGAGAGGTGGAGTTCAAGATTGAACTTGCACCGGGAACCATGCCAATATCCCGAAGGCCGTACAAGATGGCGCCCAAGGAGTTGGCTGAACTGAAGACTCAGCTCACGGACCTTCTGGAGAAGGGTTTTATTAGGCCGAGCTCCTCGCCATGGGGCTGTTCGGCATTATTTGTCAAAAAGAAGGATGAAACATTGCGGCTTTGCGTGGACTACCGTCCATTAAATGCCGTAACCATCAAGAACAAGTACCCGTTGCCACGGATCGACATGTTGTTTGATCAGTTGGTCGAAGCAAAGGTCTTTTCCAAGATGGATTTAAGATCCGGGTACCATCAGATTAAGATCAGGGCTGAGGACATTCCAAAGACAGCTTTTTCGACAAGGTACGGACTTTATGAGTACCTGGTCATGTCCTTTGGCCTCACCAATGCTCCAGCTCACTTCATGTACTTAATGAACTCGGTGTTCATGCCGGAGCTGGACAAGTTTGTCGTGGTCTTCATCGACGACATCCTGGTATATTCCAAGTCGGAGGAAGATCACAAGAAACATCTGCGTATAGTCTTGCAACGGCTGCGGGATCACAAGTTATACGCAAAGTTCAGCAAATGCGAGTTTTGGATATCGCAAGTGCCTTTCCTCGGGCATATAATCTCAGCGGAGGGTATCGCTGTGGACCCGAGCAAAATCACGCAAGTGCTGAATTGGAAATCCCCGAGAACTGTTCATGAGGTATGGAGTTTCCTCGGACTCGCGGGATATTATCGGAGGTTCATTCCGAACTTCTCGAAGATTGCCAAGCCAATGACAGAGCTGCTGAAGAAGGCTACCAAATATGTTTGGAGTCCAGCATGTGAAGCAGCATTCAAGGCTTTAGTCAAGCACCTGACATCAGCACCGGTTTTGGCGCAGCCAGACACAACAAAACCGTTCGATGTGTACTGCGATGCATCCGGCATTGGGCTCGGATGTGTGTTGATGCAAGACCGAAGGGTGGTCGCGTATGGGTCACGGCAGCTTAGGAATCATGAGCAAAATTATCCAACTCACGACTTGGAGCTCGCTGCCGTGGTACTCGCACTGAAAATGTGGAGGCACTACCTACTCGGTAACCTCGTACATTTATATACCGACCACAAAAGCCTCAAGTACATATTCACTCAGAAGGAGCTGAACATGAGGCAACGAAGATGGTTAGAACTGATAAAGGATTACGAGATAGAGATCCATTATCATCCGGGCAAGGCAAACGTTGTGGCAGACGCGCTAAGCCGCAAGTCACACGTCAATAATCTGACCATCACACCGTTGGGAGAGAGCGAACCACCACTCCATGTGATTCCACACGGAGCTCTCTACAACCTAGCTTTGATCCCCACCATCCGTGAAGAGATAGCGGCAGCCCAGAAGAATGACAAGGGCATGTCACATTTACGGAGACGTGTAGACAGTGGGGAGTTGAAATGTTTCCGGAAGGACGGAGACGGCGTCCTATGGTTCAAGGACCGGATCGTCGTACCCCGAAACCCGGAGTTACGGAAGAAAATCTTTGATGAGGCTCACTTATCAAAGTTTTCTATTCACCCCGGCAGCAACAAGATGTATCAAGAACTCAGAAGCAAGTTTTGGTGGACACGGATGAAGCGAGAGACTGCAAAATACGTGTCCGAGTGTGATACATGTCGACGGGTGAAGGCAGACCACATGCGGAAACCGGGACTGCTGCAACCACTGGGCATTCCTGCCTGGAAGTGGGAGGACGTGAGCATGGATTTCGTCGTCGGTTTACCCACCACCTTACAGAAACATGATTCTGTGTGGGTGATCGTCGATCGGCTCACCAAAGTTGCCCATTTCATCCCGGTCAACACCAACTACAACGCCAAGAAGTACGCTGAACTGTACATCTCACGGATCCTATGCTTATACGGCGTACCCCGTACTATCGTATCGGACCGGGGCACTTTATTTGTGTCCCGTTTTTGGGAGCAGCTCCACGCTGCCTTGGGGACGAAGCTGATCCGTAGTTCAGCCTACCACCCGCAGACGGATGGGCAAACGGAGCGGGTAAATCAAATCTTAGAAGACATGCTACGAGCTTGCGCTATCGACCACGGCAAGAACTGGGATGATCACTTGCCGTTAGCCGAGTTCTCGTACAACAATGGGTACCAAGCCAGCATCAAGATGGCGCCCTACGAGGCGCTATACGGGAGAAAATGCCGCACACCATTGAATTGGTGTGAGTCTGGCGAGAGGGTTACCTTCGGGATTGATCTTGTCAACAACGCGGAAGAAAAGGTTCGATTAATTCAAGCGAACCTAAAAGCCGCTCAATCCCGACAGAAACAGTATGCGGACCGGAGAAGGCGTCCGTTACAATTCGAAGCTGGAGACCACGTATATCTACGAGTGTCTCCAATGAAGGGCGTAAACAGATTTGGGGTGAGAGGAAAGTTAGCACCCCGATTCATCGGTCCATTCCAGATTACCGAAAGATGTGGATCGGTGGCATACCGGCTAAGATTACCAGAAGCACTTTCCGGTGTGCACGACGTCTTTCACATTTCCCAGCTGAGGAAGTGTCTCAAGCTATCAACTACCGTTCAGCTGGAAGACATTGAAGAACTGCAACCGGATCTCACCTATCGGGAGGAACCGGTGCAGATTATTGATGAAAAGGCCCGAACCACACGCAACCGTACGTTGTGGTTCTACAAGGTTCTGTGGAGTAATCACTCCATGGACGAAGCGACATGGGAGAGCGAAGAGTTCCTTCGCACTAACTACCCCGACTTTTTCACATCGCATATTCGGTAAAATTTCCACCGTCCTCTCTCTCATTTCACCTTATAATCTCGGGACGAGATTCTTTTAAGGGGGGAGGAATGTAAGGGCCTCAGTTTTTGACACTCATTTGCAGTGTTCATCACCACACCACACACCTCATTTGAGGAAAAATGATGAACACAAATAAAGAGCAAGTAACAATTATCAACATGCTCATTAGGGAACAAACTCACACATTGCAAAAGTGGTACTTCCCACATGTGATATAGATGGGCTGGACATATGAAAACTCCTACACTTTGCTAAGGATGTCCATGCCAAGTTTCACCCAAATTCAAAACATTTTTGAGGTCATCTTGGGTGTAGATAGGAAAGGGGCAGTTTGAAAACATATTCAAATTCAAACTGTTTTCACCCACTGAATTTAAAAGTGGAAGGCATATTCTTGCTCAGCACATTTTTGTGAGCTCACACACCAATTTTCACTCCATTTGGAGTTGATCTTGACATGAGCTAAGGGGGAGAAATTCAAACTTTATTTGAATTTCAAACTGCACTTGTGCTGAAATTCATTCAAACCAAACCTCATTTGAACTTTGATCAATTCAAATGGCTCTTGGGTGAATAATTTGAGTTGCCAAGGGTAGAATAGGGTTCACTGTTTACCACAGCTGTTAGGAATAAATTTCAGAGGTTAAAAGAGGAGTGGGACCCACATGTCAGCCTCAGCCTCAAAGCAAACCGACTGAACCACAGTTCAGTCGGTTCCCGGCTGTTGTGCGCGCGCGCCACCGAAGGGGGCAGCCGGCGCCAGCTCCTGCTGCGTGCCCCAAGCCGGAGACCGGCCGACCGGCCTATTTATTCCCTCCCCGGCGTGCTTCAGTCGCCATTCCCCGAGCTGCCGACGTGCACGATCCATTTCTCCACTGCCATCACCGGCGCTCGAGTTCCTGCTGGATCGAGCTGATCGCAGCTTCCTCTGTCCATTCCAAGGTCCCAGCAAGGTACTAGCAACCATCCTCCATCCTTTCCATTGATAGAAATCGATTGAAACCGAGTGATATCGGCTGTGCCGAAAGATCAAACTCGGAACTGGAAACCGCCGCACCTCGGGCTCTCGTGGACAGCCCAACCTGGGCGTTGTCACGCCCGAGCCAAGGCACCCTTGGACGCGCAAGTGATCGGTGCTGCTCATCCCCGAGCCACAGCTCGAGTGGTTGCTCACCGGCGGCGAATTTCCACTTTTCCCCTTTCTGTGTGCAGAACGACCCTCGGGTACGATTCTGTTTAATTCGTGCTCTAGAAAGGATTAGAGGGCCTCAGGCCACTCCCACACGAACTAGACACGGTGACGCACAAGTTGCCTTCACAACTCTGGGCCGGAGGACTTCTGTGCCCGGCGTAATTCAAGGTCTACTGATGGCGGAACGCACGGGGGGTATCGGGCGCACGGTGAGGACCTATTTCGGGCCTTCCCCGAGCTGCCTCGAGCTCATGTCGACCTTCTCTGAGGTCCACTGATGCTCCCCGACCGATTTCCCAAGTAGCTGAGGTACTAGGAGCGTCAGCCGTCATGGCCGAAGTCGTTCCGATATGGCGGCTCGTCGCCGACCATGCTCCGGCCGTTGTCATGAGCAGCTGACCCTCGGATCATGTTCCCCAAGTAAAAGTAGGCAGGGGCGGCCAGAATCAAGAAGTTTGAAGCTGTACAGCAGCCGGCGGCGAGCTCTCCGGCGAGGTCCCTCGGCGGCGGAGCGCGGGTGTCGCGAGGTTGAAGAAGGGGGTGGACCCCAGCTGTCAGCGGCCGATATTTTGAATCGGGATCCGGCTGTGGCCGGGATCGGGTGTGCTGGCGCGCAAAAGCCTTGTGGGCCGCGGTGTGCTGTCGCTTCGGCGTGCGACGCGTGTCTCCTGGGCCCACGCGCGAGTTTAAACTTTTCCCCGATTTTCAGATTTCCTTCAAACTTCAAATCCTTATAACTTTGGCTAGAAAGCTCCAAATTGAGTGAACCAAATTTTGCTGGATTCAGCTCTTTGAGTACTTTCCAGAAAATCAAGTGTCACTTCATGAGATTCCTTAATTCTCCAGAATTAATTCCTTAAAGTTTAAACTGTTAGGAATTTTAACTGGAGAATCATTTGGAGGAAAATCCTGAAATTTTGCTGAGATGTTCACCAAAATATCCTTGAACTACCATAAAAATTTCAGATCCATTTGAGCTCATTTAGTCCACCTAATGGTGTGATTAGTAAAACTGTTCCAGAGAAAATAGAAAATGTTCAGAAACATTTTCAGAATTTTCTCTGAAATTGTTTAGCTCATATCTTTAGTTAGAGACTTCCAAATTAAGTGAGACCAATTCCATTAGAACCCTCTGAAAATCTAGTTTTCAGAAAGTCATAGTTTGTTTCATGAAAATACCTAGAACACCCTAAAAGCCTTTAATTAAGGTCAAGGACATAATTATTTGTGGAGGGCTCAAATGAGCTTTGCTGCAACTAAAACTTGACCAAGTCTCTGTTTAGGTTGTAACCAAGCCACAGTAAAAGTTTCACAGTCATTAGGTCTATCTAGTAAAGGTTATAGACTTCACAACTTCAAAGTTAATACAAAAGCATTTAATTAATACATACATTGTTCTTATCATGTAGTCGCTAAGGTCGAGGAGGAACCCGAAGTCCTAGACTTCGTTACTCCGGAGGAACAGCTAGCCTACGACCAAGAGCAGCAAGGCAAGCCCCGGTTTGCATTAACCATTTTATAAATTTTTATTGTTTTGAGCACATACTTGTTTTCTTTATGTTGTGCATCAGAGTCTTGTTTGGAAACCCCACTGCATAGCCAAGAAAACCATGGGTTGGGGTTTAGGATTGCAAACCCCGTTAGCCACTGCATTGCTAGGATAGAGTAGGATTCGGTACAAGTCGAGTAGTTGGAACTACTCGCGAGAATAGGCTAGAGGCACATTGCTCGGGTAGAGATAGCACATGAAACACATGGCAAGAAAATGAGACCGAGCGGAGAGTAAGGGCAGCAGGACTTTGGGGCCTGTGTGCTGTAGCTCCGCTTGTGTCGATTGAGGACCGAGCCGTGTGCGGGCCTGTTGAACAAGCTAGAACAGTACCGAAGACCTACCGGCTATATGGGAACCGGGAAACTGATGTAACTCGGGTAGCTGGGTATTGAGGCATTGCCCGTCGTTCAGAGGGTAGGTTGAGAGCTCGAGGTGTAAATCAGCTGGCGGCACAGAGATGCGCGTGCAGGGACCTCTTGCTCGGGACGATGGGACCGGTTCAATATTTGGCTAACGGGTGAAAGGTAGTCGCGTACGGCGTCCGTGATGGTTGTTGTAGGCAACATCGAGTACGGGCGTACGTGACGGGTTGTTCGGGTAACCCTGCAGGTGTAAATCGATTATAATCGCCGTCCCTCGCGGTCAGTGAGTACCACTTGTTCACTGTACCGTGACGTAGAAAGAACAGGCTAGTTACATGTTAAAATGTTGCTGATTGAAAGATGGACATTGATTGTTAATGATATGCTGTAGCTTAGAGCTAACTAAAGTTCTTTTCAACTTTGGGCAAAGTACATGAGAGAAATGCGTTTCTTGTTTGATTGCGGCTCTCTCATGTACCTTCGCGTAAGGTTCTCCACAACCTGCTGCTAAAACTTGAAAGTAAGGTCCTACTAATTAGGCGAGTCCTTGCAAATGATTTTACCTTATGTAACCCATTACCCTCATGTAGAAGTTCCATGTTTAGGTGAGACGGGTCAGACTTGCTGAGCCTTCGTGCTCACTGCTTGTGTTTGAAGCTTTTGCAGGGTTCTATGAGGAAGGGACTCCCGAAGAGGAGACGGAACCCCAGGAGGGGAACCCCGTCGAGTGGGAGTCGTGCACGCCGCAGAGTTAGTGTGCGTGTGCGCTAGCAAGGACACGTTCGAGGGCTGAACGTGCACTTGATGCTTAGTCTACGCCCGCGAGTGTGGACTAAACTTATTTTGATGTAAACATGTTGATAAACTTGTTTATGTAATAAAGCTTCCGCTTCCGCTTTGTACCTTTGACGTGTGTTATACGGTGTTGTGCAACGCAGCACCCCTCAGCGTGATCCTGGCTCGACAAGATGTAAAAGCCCAAGAAAAGGGACTTGCAAAAATTTTTATGCACCTCACAACACAACAGTTTTGTTGTGGGTAGAGTGTGAAATATTGTGAAGAGCAAGTGGCCTCCATCAAAAGAATGATTAGAGGGGAAAGTCTTCACTTTCACAAAGTATGGTTTCTACACTTAAACATGAGAGGTTGAGCTCACACCTAGAATTTAAAAAGTCTTGGGAAGGTTCAGTCCAAAGCTCATGCAAATTCAACACTTTTTGAGGCACTTTTGGGTTATTTCAAAAAGAGGCCAATTTGAGTGTAAATTCAAATTGCAGCAACTTTCATCATCCAAATTCAAAAGTTAGCTCCATATCTACACTCAGCACATTTTTCTGAGTAAACCCACCAATTTCCAGCCCCATTGGAGCTCCTCTTGTCAAGAGCTAAATTTGCTAGAATTCAAAACTGAATTTGAATTTCAGTTTGAATATGAAGCAAACTTGACCAAACAAAGTTTGAATTTGAGAATTTAAATTCAAACAAAGACTTGGGAGCTAAGTCTCACATTAAATTGTGAGTAGCTGGGGGGATAATTAACAAAAACAGAAAAGAAATATTAGGGGAAAAGGAGAAAGGGGGAGGCCCACAGGTCAGTGGCACACTGGAGGGGCAGTCGGTTGCTGCAGCCGACCCCGACTTCGCGCGCAAGGCAGTGAACGGCGGCGAGCCACCGAGGCAGCGATCGGCCACCTCACGGTGCCAAACCGCGGCTTAAAGGCCAGCGCACAGCCCACGCCGCCTTCCTCCTGCTTTCCAAACGAGACCCCCCCCCTACCGAGCTCTTTCCTCGTTTCCGCGCGAGCACAGAAACGCCGCCCTCTCTGATCGCCGGCGTCCGGCCAGCACAGGCGCGCTCGTGCCCGACGAGCCACACAAGAAAGGACCGCCTTAAGGTGCTGAGTCTTCTAGTCCCTACCGTTCTTCATTTCATGGGCTGTCGAGGGAGTATTTCGCCGGGAAAGCTTCGGGTGTTTTGAGACCGAGCTCCCACAAAATCCCAAAATTCGTGGGGGTTAGCTCATCACCGGGCAAACCGAGTCATGCACCCGCTCTATACACGGCCACGACCACCTAGGATCCAAAACCATCGAAAACCATCGAGCCTTTGCGCTGATATCCAAGTTTTTCGAGCAACAGTCGATATCGGGCCTAGGTCGACGGTGAGGTCCCAGTTCCGGCTATTTCCATGGCCAAACAAGCTCATATTCGTGCGCAGCATGCCACGGTGGAGCTGTAGGGGCAAACCGCTTGAGAAATAAGGCCCGGAGTAGCCCGGACGACGTCACCGGAGCAGAGGGAGGCTCTGTCACCGTCGCGGGCATAGTTCCGGCCATTGCCGAGCTCCGGTGAGGGCACCAGCGTGTTCTCCGAGTCGATTTAGGCACAGGCGGCAAGTTTTGTCAAAGGTCGGGCGGGGAAACGCCCGGCGGCGAGCGCTCCGGCAAAGCGCCGCCGCGGGAACTGCGGGAGAGCGCGAGGTAGACGAAGGGGGGCCGGGTCCGCCGGTCAGCCTCTGACCTCGCGAGGGGATCGGGTTTGCGGCCGGGATTCGGTGCGGAAGCGCGGGTAAAACCCCGTGGGCCGCGGTGTGGCCGCTTTCTGAGTGGACCGGCTCGAGGAGTGGGTCCCACCCGCAGGGTTTAAACATTTTGGAATTTCCAGTTTTAGTGTAAACTTTAGAACCCCATAACTTTTGCTAGGAAGCTCCAAATTTAGTGATTCAAATTGGGTTGGATTCATCTTGCCTAGCTCTGTCCAGATATATAACCCAATTTGTATGAAACCCATTAATTAATTCTGGAAAATTCTTTAAAGCTTTTCAGCAAAAGAATTTTAGAGGGAGTTTGGTTCATCCAAAAATCCCCAAATTTTGCCAGAATGTTCTTTAGGACATTAGTAAACCCCTGTAAAAGTCTCAGACCATTTGGAGTTGATTTTGTCAGAGCAATTTAAATTGGAAGGTGCTGTGTTCATTTGAATGCAGAAACATTTTCAGAGAATTTCCAAAACTTGGAAATTCAATTCTGGGCAAACCTTGACTCCAAAAATGCTAGGAAAATTCATGCAAACTCTATGAGCTATAATAGAAATTGTAGTTCATTAAGTTGAGCATGAACAGGGGTATTACCTCAGAATTAATTCTTCCTTGCTGATTTGCCAAGAGAATTATTCTGAGCAAACCACTCCATGAAAAGTGCTAGTGTTTGGTCCAGAGAGTTTTCTTGTGACAAGGAACTCACACAAAAATTCTCAGCTCCATTGGAGCTCTAGATCACCCCTGTCCTGTTTACCCACTTAAGGAATTAAGATGGAAAAGGGAGAAAACCACTTAGCACTTAACCATGGGACTAAGCCCAAGCCAAACCACCAACACCAGTTCATATTTAAATTCTTAAACAAAGTTCCAGGTGTGAGAGGCTGGTTATTAGCACTAATAGTAGAAGTCTTACTCTAAACCTCACATTTGCATCTAAATTAACATGTAGTATTTCATTAACGTGTAGCCGTTGAGGAAGAGACTCCGGAGGTGCTGGACTTCCTCCTTCCGGACGAAGAACTAACTCCTGACCAGCAGCAACAAGGCAAGCCCCGGTTTGCATTAACCATTTTTAAAAGTTTTACTTTGTTTACATGTGTCATATGAAGTATGTATGTGCATTAGGTATAGGATGAATGAAACCCCACTTGCATAACCAAAGGTTCCTAAAAGAGTGAGGGTAGTGTCAAGGACCTCGAGTAGAAAGGCTATGCTTAATGAGTCATAGGACTTCGGTACAAGTCGAGTAGTTGGAATCTACTCGCGAGATAGGCTGGGAACACACGGGTTCGGTTGAGTGATGTGAGATCACTTTAGTAATAAAAATGAGACTAGGCAGGGGCTAGGGCGCAGCAAGAGAGAGTCTTGTGTGCGCAGCCCTGCCCGTGTCGATTGAGGACCGATCCGTGTGCGGCCCTGCTGAACAAGTATTGAACGTACCGAAGGCATATCGGATATATGGGCCCCGATAAACCGATGTAGCCTAAACCTCCGGGCGTCGAGGCATAGCACACCGATTTATAGGTGTAGGTTGAGGGCAGCAAGGTGGAAATCTGCCAACGGGCATAGAGAGATGCTCCGTGTGGGGAACCTCCTGCTCGTTTCGGTGCGACCGGTTCGACGTTTGGGCTGTTGGGTGAAAGGTTGTCCCGTACGACATCGAGTGAGCGTGCTGTGCAGCTCCACGGGTGGGCGTACGTGACGTGCTCTTTGGGTTTTCCCTGCAGGTGTATATCGAGTCGATTCGCCGTCCCTCGCGGTGACGAGTACTGCTTGTTCACTGCGTCGTAACGTAGACTAATGGATGAAATATGTTGATTCAATGATGCTGATTGATATAATTGTATTGCTACATGTGTGCCACCAAATACTGCTTACTAAATTTCAGATTTCATGAACTGTTAACTTGTTGCTAAAAGATGAACTAAGGATGAACTTGTAGGCGTGTCCTTTTGCTGAAATGTTACTATCCTATGTCCATTGTACTCCTCATGTAGAGTTTCATGCTTAGGTGAGTCGGTTAAGCCTTGCTGAGCCTTCGTGCTCACGGTTGCTGCTTAAGTGTTTTTCAGGTGAGGAGCCACCCACGGACTCGGAGTACGAGTCCACCGGCGAGGGTTACCCTCCGTCGGGGACCACGGCTGAGTGGGAGCCGTACACGCCGCGCTGAGCTGAGACGTGCAGCTAGTGTGGGTTGCCCTAGGGCTGGGCAACCGACTTTTGCTAAATAGGCGGGCGTGAGTTGTATAGTGTAGTCTTCCGCTGTGTAATAGAACAATAATTATAACTGAAGTTTGTACTTGTTTGTACAGTTTCAGCTGTTTTTTCCCATGTAATATATTGTGTTCTTATGACGTGTGCTGTCGGGTGTCGCATCGCGCGGCACCACCCTCTGCGATCCTGGATGAGCGGATCCCGGTCCGCCACAGCCTGGTATCAGAGCTGCAGTGGGGATAGCACCGTACTAAAGGACGGCATTATGGGAAAAACTTAGGTATACGGTGAGGATTCGGTAGTTGCCCAAGTAAGGACTATATTAGCATAGTTACTTAAAGTGGCAAGACTAACTTATATGTTATAATTCTGAATTTCAATTATGTAACGACGCACCTACGCTCTGGTAAGTATGGTAAGGAACGCCACCGAAAGCGGTTCAATTTCGGTTAGCTCTCCCTGACGAGGAACGTGGTTCGGGGATTGATCTCACAGCTTGGTGTGAGACGTCAATATGAACCTCTTGGACTCTTCATGTTCCTGAGTTCATATGAAACGCTGATCCCTAGCGTGCATTAGGCAAGTAAGTGGAGACCCCATCGTGTGGTCAGTAACGCGAGAGTGTGTTCGTCTGGAAATAGCCCAGGAGGACATACGCAGCGCTTGCCATCGGCGTGCCCTGCAGGGCAGTAGGTGGTATCTGTTGGGTTGATAACATTCCCAACCGTGACGACCCGTTCATGACATACTCGGGTTCCCCGTCGTGTGGTGTTGAAACACGATCACGTGCCTTGAGACGTGACTTAGCTCAAGGACGGCCGTATGGAAATGATACGGGCGTTTGTATTTACTTCAAATATGGAACTGCCTGAAATGAATAACCATTGAGTGCACCATTATTGTGTGGTCTTCTGCAGGTACTAACCACGTATGTATCCGTGTAGAAAACGTGTGCGAGGGACCGTTTAGTGCCACACTTGAGACGTATATACCGGTATGATCCGGATAGGATTTTCTTTTGTGAGGAACGTAGTACCGAGATATGGTAGGCATATGCATGAGAATAATGATAACAAAGAATTAAAACCTATAGGTTCAACATTTAGGACCCTGGTTGGGTATAAGAATGGGATAGCGGAGCAGTATAGCCAAAAGTATGAAAAGCAGAGTGCTCTGTTTTGGACAGCAAGTTTGCTGATCTTCAACAGGGCATAACTCACAGGTCTTTTAGCCGAGAGAGGTGTGCTACATAGCTCTGGAAAGGTATTGAAGTACTCTACAACTTTGTTGTAGATGCCCAGAGCTGAAACTCACCTGAAGATGGCTTAAAGCCCAGAGAAATGTAAACTGTCCAGAACCAGGGCAGAGTAAAACATCCTCTGAACTGATCTGTTTTTCAAGTATAACTCCCAGTCGAAAAACCTAAAATTGTCATATAATCCATCCTTAGAAAGAGTAGAAGATGTTTGCCATCTTTGCAATTCAAAGTTCCTGAAATGTCAGCACAGAATTTAGTGGAAATCAGGGTTGGAAACAGCCACTTCCAAGGGAGGTGCTGTTAAAAATTCTTCCAGAAATTCTGCTGACTTTGAATTAGCATAACTTTTTAGTCAAATCTGACCTGGGGGCAAATGAGTACTCGTTGGAAAGATACTAAAGTTAACTTTAACTTTGGTATTCAACTTGAGTCATGAAAATGCACAGAACCAGATCAAAGCTTGGGATAGGTAGAAACTGGTCATTCTGACAGAAGAATGACAGTTGAGCTCATTGGAGAGGGTGTTGTACCCTAAGGGTGTGATATGGGATGACAACGCGATAGTAATGTCTCGTAGTGACCAAACCTAGTTATGTTGAGCTTCCAAAGTGGAGGTTCATCAAGTTGGATTAAACTAGCAGGTGTTTGGTCTGGTAATGGTGTAGCTTGTGCCAAGTTATTACATTATCGGCTTACGAGATATATCGCAATGTTTTTGTTGTCATAATAATTTTACGCCCATTATAATGGAACTGCATGCCAAATTTTGCGGGACTGATGTGTAATGTTGTATGGTTGCAGATGGTTCGTACTAGGACCACGCACGAGGTTGGTGGCTCTAGCCAAGGTGGAGGCGATGACTCCCAGCCACCGGCCTACGACAGCACCCCGCAGCAGCAGCCACCACCGCCGCCTCCGCTTACTCTAGCGGATGTTATAGCGGCATTGGTGGGAGGTCGTGAGGAGCAGACCGACCTGCTCCGCACGATCGTGCAGAATACGTCCCAGGCGGGAGGACGTCAAGAGCGAGGGCCTCGTGAGCCCCGCGAAGTGTCGTACTCGGATTTCATGAGTACGCACCCTCCAGTGTTCACCGAAGCCGAAGAACCACTGGAGGCGGACAACTGGCTGCGGACTATCGAGTCCAAGTTCGGGCTGCTCCAGTGTACGGAGCGGCAGAAGACGCTGTTCGCAGCACAGCAGCTCCACGGTGCCGCTGGTGCGTGGTGGGCGAATTATGTCGCCTCACGTCCGGCTGGCCATGCCGTGGAATGGCAAGAGTTCCGGGAGGCGTTCCGCGCCTATCACATTCCTCCCGGAATAATGAAGAGAAAGTTCCAAGAATTTTTGGAACTGAAGCAGGGCGGGAGGAGTGCCCACGACTACTCCCGTGCCTTCAACCATCTGGCGCAGTATGCGTCAGACTACATCTCCACGGAGGAGAAGAAGAGGGAGCACTTCTATCGGGGGTTACATCCCGAAATGAAGACCCACCTCGTACAATGGAACCGCGGCACATTCAACGATCTAGTCAATGCCGCCATCATGCAAGAGGACGCTCAGCGGGAGTTAGCAGCTGAGCAGAGGAAGCGTAGCGCTCCACCTAGCAGCGGTGGGAGTGGCGCTCCCCAGAAGTACCGTATGGTGTATCGGACACCATCCGGGCAGCAGTGGCAACCACCGGCGCGACCGCAACGGTTCGGGGGACGTCCCTTTCAGGCACCTCCGTTCCGTCCGCCGATGCCACCACCAAGACAGCAGCAGCAGCAGACGGTACCCCGGGCGTTTCCACCGCCACAACGCGCCCCGGGTTTCCGCCCGCCGATTAGCGGGGGACCACCCCGTTTCACCTGCTTCATGTGTGGCCAGGCGGGCCACTTTGCGAAGGACTGTCCCCAGGGGCAGCAGAGCAGCGGGCAAGCCCAGTTTCAGGGCGGTGCTCGAGGCCGACCTCCGGCGAAGAAGGTTGGTCAGCGGACTGGAGGCGTCCGCAACCTCGACAGTGAGGACGCCCCAGAGGGAGACAACGTGCTGGCGGGTACGTTTACTCTCAACCATCAAGCCATAGTCATATTATTTGATTCGGGTGCAACCCACAGCTTTATAAGTGCATCCTATGTGGCTAAACATCAATTGCAAGTCTTCCCAACCGACTGCACTTATATGATCTGCTCACCGGGAGGGAAGATTTCAACTAATATGATGGTTCCAAAGGCACCTCTGTGCTTAGGTGGGAAACTATATCCCACCACCTTGATCATCCTTATGGGACAAAAGATTGATGCAATCTTAGGGATGTCATGGCTGCAATACCATGGCGCTGTCCTAGAGACTCGGACACGGACGGTTCACCTAAATTCTCCATTCCACCGTCCGCATTCCATGGTGTTAGACACGCCAGTCCGGGAAGTTTTAGCAATTAATAATGCTGAAGTTCTCAAGTTAGAAGACATCCCCGTAGTCCGGGAATATCCCGACGTGTTCCCGGACGATCTTCCGGGCATGCCACCTGAGCGGGATGTTGAGTTCAAGATCGAGCTCGCACCCGGGACTACGCCCATATCACGGAGACCATACAAGATGGCTCCAAATGAGCTGGCGGAACTGAAAGAACAGCTCAATGATCTGTTGAGCAAGGGTTTCATTAGGCCGAGTTCCTCTCCTTGGGGATGCTCGGCGCTATTTGTAAAGAAGAAGGATGAAACCCTGAGGCTGTGTGTGGATTACCGGCCGCTCAACGCCGTCACCATCAAGAATAAGTACCCCCTGCCCCGTATTGACATCTTGTTTGATCAACTTGTGGGGGCAAGTGTATTCTCAAAGATGGACCTTCGCTCTGGATATCACCAGATCAAGATCCGGGCGGAGGATATTCCGAAGACGGCGTTCTCGACGAGATACGGCTTATACGAATATCTCGTCATGTCCTTTGGTCTCACAAATGCTCCAGCCCATTTCATGTATCTCATGAACTCGGTGTTCATGCCGGAGCTGGACAAGTTCGTGGTAGTGTTCATCGACGACATCTTGGTTTACTCCAAGACCGAAGCTGAACATGCCGAACACTTGCGGATCGTTCTTCAACGATTGCGAGACCACAAGCTCTACGCCAAGTTCAGCAAATGCGAATTTTGGATCAGCCAAGTGCCATTCTTGGGACATATCATCTCAGCTGAAGGCATTGCGGTTGACCCTAGCAAAATCGAGCAAGTGTTGAAATGGAAAGCTCCCACTTCCGTTCATGAAGTCAGAAGCTTCCTCGGGTTAGCGGGATACTACCGGAGATTCATTCCAAGTTTCTCCAAGCTCGCTAAGCCGATGACAGAGTTGCTGAAGAAAGGGACAAAATATGTTTGGAACACGGCGTGTGAGGGAGCGTTCCGAACATTAGTGAAGCATCTCACGACAGCCCCGGTCTTGGCTCAACCGGATACAACGAAGCCCTTCGACGTGTATTGTGACGCGTCCGGTATTGGGCTCGGCTGCGTGTTGATGCAAGAAGGACGTGTGGTCGCTTATGGCTCACGCCAACTTCGGAACCATGAGCAGCACTACCCGACTCACGATCTTGAACTTGCTGCCGTGGTGTTGGCGCTGAAAATGTGGAGGCACTATCTCCTGGGGAACTTGGTGCATCTCTACACCGACCACAAGAGCTTGAAATACATTTTCACCCAGAAGGAGCTGAACATGAGGCAGAGGAGGTGGTTAGAACTGATCAAAGATTATGAGATTGAGATCCATTACCACCCCGGCAAGGCGAATGTGGTTGCCGACGCGCTGAGTCGGAAATCACATGTCCATCACCTCACCATTACACCGGTGGAGGAGGAAGAGCCAAGTTTATACTTGGTTCCTTATGGATCGCTGTACAACCTTGCCCTCATCCCTACTATTAGGGAGGACATCATTGCAGCTCAGAAAACGGATAAAGGCATGGCACATCTCCGGAGACGGATAGACAATGGAGAAATTAAATGTTTCCGGAAGGATGATGAGGGGACGTTGTGGTTCAATGACCGCATAGTCGTACCCCGAGATATGGAGTTGAGGAAAAAGATCCTCGATGAAGCTCACTTGTCTAAATACTCCATTCATCCGGGCAGCAACAAAATGTACCAAGATTTGAAAAAGAAATTTTGGTGGACCCGGATGAAGCGGGAGGTAGCTAAGTACGTATCTGAGTGCGATACGTGTAGACGAGTGAAGGCGGATCACATGAAGAAATCAGGGCTGTTGCAACCCCTGAAGATCCCGGCATGGAAATGGGAAGATGTGAGCATGGATTTCATTGTGGGATTACCCCTAACAGCCAACAAGCATGATTCCATATGGGTAATCGTTGATCGGTTAACCAAGACGGCTCACTTCATTCCGGTGAATACACGTTACAATGCCGGCAAGTATGCGGAGCTATACATAGCGAAGATTCTATGCCTATACGGGGTACCCAAGACCATTGTCTCAGATCGAGGTGCATTATTTGTATCTCGCTTTTGGGAGCAGCTACACGCTGCATTGGGTACTAAGTTGATCAGGAGCTCCGCTTATCACCCTCAGACAGATGGCCAGACAGAAAGGGTGAATCAAGTCCTGGAAGACATGTTGAGAGCGTGTGCCATCCACCATGGTAGGAATTGGGATGATCACCTACCATTGGCAGAATTCTCGTACAACAACGGTTATCAGGCGAGTATCAAAATGGCGCCCTATGAGGCTCTCTATGGTCGCAAGTGCCGCACCCCGTTAAATTGGTGCGAGTCCGGTGAAAGGGTCACATTCGGAGTTGATGTGGTGAACGACGCCGAAGAGCGCGTTCGGACAATACAAGCCAATTTGAAAGCCGCTCAATCCCGACAGAAGAGCTACGCTGATAAGAGGCGTAGACCGTTGCACTTTGATGTTGGGGAACACGTGTACCTCCGCGTGTCTCCAATGAAGGGCGTGCACCGATTCGGTGTGAAGGGGAAGCTCGCTCCCCGTTTCATTGGACCCTACGCTATCACCGAGAAGTGTGGACCAGCAGCGTATCGATTGGAGCTACCGGCATCTCTGACTAGTGTCCATGATATTTTCCATGTTTCGCAACTGCGGAAATGCTTGAAGCATACAACTGCTGTTCCTACCGAAGACATCGGCGAGCCGAAGCCGGATCTAACATATAATGAATATCCGGTGGGAATTCTTGATGAGAAAGCCAGGACCACGCGTAGCAGAACGTTGTGGTTCTACAAAATACTCTGGAGTAACCACACCGCCGAGGAAGCGACGTGGGAGAGCGAGGAGTTCCTTCGCTCAAATTACCCGGAGTTCATGGCTTCTCAACACGGGTAAGTCCCTATTACATCGCTATCTCTTCTTTTATAATCTCGGGACGAGATTCTTTT
The DNA here is from genome assembly GCA_030760725.1 of Neostapfia colusana. Taxonomy (NCBI): domain Eukaryota; kingdom Viridiplantae; phylum Streptophyta; class Magnoliopsida; order Poales; family Poaceae; genus Neostapfia; species Neostapfia colusana. Next base: position 90,297,822 of record JASWHV010000007.1, on the reverse strand, counting down.
AAGGGGGGAGGGATGTAAAAGCCCAAGAAAAGGGACTTGCAAAAATTTTTATGCACCTCACAACACAACAGTTTTGTTGTGGGTAGAGTGTGAAATATTGTGAAGAGCAAGTGGCCTCCATCAAAAGAATGATTAGAGGGGAAAGTCTTCACTTTCACAAAGTATGGTTTCTACACTTAAACATGAGAGGTTGAGCTCACACCTAGAATTTAAAAAGTCTTGGGAAGGTTCAGTCCAAAGCTCATGCAAATTCAACACTTTTTGAGGCACTTTTGGGTTATTTCAAAAAGAGGCCAATTTGAGTGTAAATTCAAATTGCAGCAACTTTCATCATCCAAATTCAAAAGTTAGCTCCATATCTACACTCAGCACATTTTTCTGAGTAAACCCACCAATTTCCAGCCCCATTGGAGCTCCTCTTGTCAAGAGCTAAATTTGCTAGAATTCAAAACTGAATTTGAATTTCAGTTTGAATATGAAGCAAACTTGACCAAACAAAGTTTGAATTTGAGAATTTAAATTCAAACAAAGACTTGGGAGCTAAGTCTCACATTAAATTGTGAGTAGCTGGGGGGATAATTAACAAAAACAGAAAAGAAATATTAGGGGAAAAGGAGAAAGGGGGAGGCCCACAGGTCAGTGGCACACTGGAGGGGCAGTCGGTTGCTGCAGCCGACCCCGACTTCGCGCGCAAGGCAGTGAACGGCGGCGAGCCACCGAGGCAGCGATCGGCCACCTCACGGTGCCAAACCGCGGCTTAAAGGCCAGCGCACAGCCCACGCCGCCTTCCTCCTGCTTTCCAAACGAGACCCCCCCCCTACCGAGCTCTTTCCTCGTTTCCGCGCGAGCACAGAAACGCCGCCCTCTCTGATCGCCGGCGTCCGGCCAGCACAGGCGCGCTCGTGCCCGACGAGCCACACAAGAAAGGACCGCCTTAAGGTGCTGAGTCTTCTAGTCCCTACCGTTCTTCATTTCATGGGCTGTCGAGGGAGTATTTCGCCGGGAAAGCTTCGGGTGTTTTGAGACCGAGCTCCCACAAAATCCCAAAATTCGTGGGGGTTAGCTCATCACCGGGCAAACCGAGTCATGCACCCGCTCTATACACGGCCACGACCACCTAGGATCCAAAACCATCGAAAACCATCGAGCCTTTGCGCTGATATCCAAGTTTTTCGAGCAACAGTCGATATCGGGCCTAGGTCGACGGTGAGGTCCCAGTTCCGGCTATTTCCATGGCCAAACAAGCTCATATTCGTGCGCAGCATGCCACGGTGGAGCTGTAGGGGCAAACCGCTTGAGAAATAAGGCCCGGAGTAGCCCGGACGACGTCACCGGAGCAGAGGGAGGCTCTGTCACCGTCGCGGGCATAGTTCCGGCCATTGCCGAGCTCCGGTGAGGGCACCAGCGTGTTCTCCGAGTCGATTTAGGCACAGGCGGCAAGTTTTGTCAAAGGTCGGGCGGGGAAACGCCCGGCGGCGAGCGCTCCGGCAAAGCGCCGCCGCGGGAACTGCGGGAGAGCGCGAGGTAGACGAAGGGGGGCCGGGTCCGCCGGTCAGCCTCTGACCTCGCGCGGGGATCGGGTTTGCGGCCGGGATTCGGTGCGGAAGCGCGGGTAAAACCCCGTGGGCCGCGGTGTGGCCGCTTTCTGAGTGGACCGGCTCGAGGAGTGGGTCCCACCCGCAGGGTTTAAACATTTTGGAATTTCCAGTTTTAGTGTAAACTTTAGAACCCCATAACTTTTGCTAGGAAGCTCCAAATTTAGTGATTCAAATTGGGTTGGATTCATCTTGCCTAGCTCTGTCCAGATATATAACCCAATTTGTATGAAACCCATTAATTAATTCTGGAAAATTCTTTAAAGCTTTTCAGCAAAAGAATTTTAGAGGGAGTTTGGTTCATCCAAAAATCCCCAAATTTTGCCAGAATGTTCTTTAGGACATTAGTAAACCCCTGTAAAAGTCTCAGACCATTTGGAGTTGATTTTGTCAGAGCAATTTAAATTGGAAGGTGCTGTGTTCATTTGAATGCAGAAACATTTTCAGAGAATTTCCAAAACTTGGAAATTCAATTCTGGGCAAACCTTGACTCCAAAAATGCTAGGAAAATTCATGCAAACTCTATGAGCTATAATAGAAATTGTAGTTCATTAAGTTGAGCATGAACAGGGGTATTACCTCAGAATTAATTCTTCCTTGCTGATTTGCCAAGAGAATTATTCTGAGCAAACCACTCCATGAAAAGTGCTAGTGTTTGGTCCAGAGAGTTTTCTTGTGACAAGGAACTCACACAAAAATTCTCAGCTCCATTGGAGCTCTAGATCACCCCTGTCCTGTTTACCCACTTAAGGAATTAAGATGGAAAAGGGAGAAAACCACTTAGCACTTAACCATGGGACTAAGCCCAAGCCAAACCACCAACACCAGTTCATATTTAAATTCTTAAACAAAGTTCCAGGTGTGAGAGGCTGGTTATTAGCACTAATAGTAGAAGTCTTACTCTAAACCTCACATTTGCATCTAAATTAACATGTAGTATTTCATTAACGTGTAGCCGTTGAGGAAGAGACTCCGGAGGTGCTGGACTTCCTCCTTCCGGACGAAGAACTAACTCCTGACCAGCAGCAACAAGGCAAGCCCCGGTTTGCATTAACCATTTTTAAAAGTTTTACTTTGTTTACATGTGTCATATGAAGTATGTATGTGCATTAGGTATAGGATGAATGAAACCCCACTTGCATAACCAAAGGTTCCTAAAAGAGTGAGGGTAGTGTCAAGGACCTCGAGTAGAAAGGCTATGCTTAATGAGTCATAGGACTTCGGTACAAGTCGAGTAGTTGGAATCTACTCGCGAGATAGGCTGGGAACACACGGGTTCGGTTGAGTGATGTGAGATCACTTTAGTAATAAAAATGAGACTAGGCAGGGGCTAGGGCGCAGCAAGAGAGAGTCTTGTGTGCGCAGCCCTGCCCGTGTCGATTGAGGACCGATCCGTGTGCGGCCCTGCTGAACAAGTATTGAACGTACCGAAGGCATATCGGATATATGGGCCCCGATAAACCGATGTAGCCTAAACCTCCGGGCGTCGAGGCATAGCACACCGATTTATAGGTGTAGGTTGAGGGCAGCAAGGTGGAAATCTGCCAACGGGCATAGAGAGATGCTCCGTGTGGGGAACCTCCTGCTCGTTTCGGTGCGACCGGTTCGACGTTTGGGCTGTTGGGTGAAAGGTTGTCCCGTACGACATCGAGTGAGCGTGCTGTGCAGCTCCACGGGTGGGCGTACGTGACGTGCTCTTTGGGTTTTCCCTGCAGGTGTATATCGAGTCGATTCGCCGTCCCTCGCGGTGACGAGTACTGCTTGTTCACTGCGTCGTAACGTAGACTAATGGATGAAATATGTTGATTCAATGATGCTGATTGATATAATTGTATTGCTACATGTGTGCCACCAAATACTGCTTACTAAATTTCAGATTTCATGAACTGTTAACTTGTTGCTAAAAGATGAACTAAGGATGAACTTGTAGGCGTGTCCTTTTGCTGAAATGTTACTATCCTATGTCCATTGTACTCCTCATGTAGAGTTTCATGCTTAGGTGAGTCGGTTAAGCCTTGCTGAGCCTTCGTGCTCACGGTTGCTGCTTAAGTGTTTTTCAGGTGAGGAGCCACCCACGGACTCGGAGTACGAGTCCACCGGCGAGGGTTACCCTCCGTCGGGGACCACGGCTGAGTGGGAGCCGTACACGCCGCGCTGAGCTGAGACGTGCAGCTAGTGTGGGTTGCCCTAGGGCTGGGCAACCGACTTTTGCTAAATAGGCGGGCGTGAGTTGTATAGTGTAGTCTTCCGCTGTGTAATAGAACAATAATTATAACTGAAGTTTGTACTTGTTTGTACAGTTTCAGCTGTTTTTTCCCATGTAATATATTGTGTTCTTATGACGTGTGCTGTCGGGTGTCGCATCGCGCGGCACCACCCTCTGCGATCCTGGATGAGCGGATCCCGGTCCGCCACAGTGGCGGACCGGGATCCGCTCATCCAGGATCGCAGAGGGTGGTGCCGCGCGATGCGACACCCGACAGCACACGTCATAAGAACACAATATATTACACGGGAAAAACAGCTGAAACTGTACAAACAAGTACAAACTTCAGTTATAATTATTGTTCTATTACACAGCGGAAGACTACACTATACAACTCACGCCCGCCTATTTAGCAAAAGTCGGTTGCCCAGCCCTAGGGCAACCCACACTAGCTGCACGTCTCAGTTCAGCGCGGCGTGTACGGCTCCCACTCAGCCGTGGTCCCCGACGGAGGGTAACCCTCGCCGGTGGACTCGTACTCCGAGTCCGTGGGTGGCTCCTCACCTGAAAAACACTTAAGCAGCAACCGTGAGCACGAAGGCTCAGCAAGGCTTAACCGACTCACCTAAGCATGAAACTCTACATGAGGAGTACAATGGACATAGGATAGTAACATTTCAGCAAAAGGACACGCCTACAAGTTCATCCTTAGTTCATCTTTTAGCAACAAGTTAACAGTTCATGAAATCTGAAATTTAGTAAGCAGTATTTGGTGGCACACATGTAGCAATACAATTATATCAATCAGCATCATTGAATCAACATATTTCATCCATTAGTCTACGTTACGACGCAGTGAACAAGCAGTACTCGTCACCGCGAGGGACGGCGAATCGACTCGATATACACCTGCAGGGAAAACCCAAAGAGCACGTCACGTACGCCCACCCGTGGAGCTGCACAGCACGCTCACTCGATGTCGTACGGGACAACCTTTCACCCAACAGCCCAAACGTCGAACCGGTCGCACCGAAACGAGCAGGAGGTTCCCCACACGGAGCATCTCTCTATGCCCGTTGGCAGATTTCCACCTTGCTGCCCTCAACCTACACCTATAAATCGGTGTGCTATGCCTCGACGCCCGGAGGTTTAGGCTACATCGGTTTATCGGGGCCCATATATCCGATATGCCTTCGGTACGTTCAATACTTGTTCAGCAGGGCCGCACACGGATCGGTCCTCAATCGACACGGGCAGGGCTGCGCACACAAGACTCTCTCTTGCTGCGCCCTAGCCCCTGCCTAGTCTCATTTTTATTACTAAAGTGATCTCACATCACTCAACCGAACCCGTGTGTTCCCAGCCTATCTCGCGAGTAGATTCCAACTACTCGACTTGTACCGAAGTCCTATGACTCATTAAGCATAGCCTTTCTACTCGAGGTCCTTGACACTACCCTCACTCTTTTAGGAACCTTTGGTTATGCAAGTGGGGTTTCATTCATCCTATACCTAATGCACATACATACTTCATATGACACATGTAAACAAAGTAAAACTTTTAAAAATGGTTAATGCAAACCGGGGCTTGCCTTGTTGCTGCTGGTCAGGAGTTAGTTCTTCGTCCGGAAGGAGGAAGTCCAGCACCTCCGGAGTCTCTTCCTCAACGGCTACACGTTAATGAAATACTACATGTTAATTTAGATGCAAATGTGAGGTTTAGAGTAAGACTTCTACTATTAGTGCTAATAACCAGCCTCTCACACCTGGAACTTTGTTTAAGAATTTAAATATGAACTGGTGTTTGTGGTTTGGCTTGGGCTTAGTCCCATGGTTAAGTGCTAAGTGGTTTTCTCCCTTTTCCATCTTAATTCCTTAAGTGGGTAAACAGGACAGGGGTGATCTAGAGCTCCAATGGAGCTGAGAATTTTTGTGTGAGTTCCTTGTCACAAGAAAACTCTCTGGACCAAACACTAGCACTTTTCATGGAGTGGTTTGCTCAGAATAATTCTCTTGGCAAATCAGCAAGGAAGAATTAATTCTGAGGTAATACCCCTGTTCATGCTCAACTTAATGAACTACAATTTCTATTATAGCTCATAGAGTTTGCATGAATTTTCCTAGCATTTTTGGAGTCAAGGTTTGCCCAGAATTGAATTTCCAAGTTTTGGAAATTCTCTGAAAATGTTTCTGCATTCAAATGAACACAGCACCTTCCAATTTAAATTGCTCTGACAAAATCAACTCCAAATGGTCTGAGACTTTTACAGGGGTTTACTAATGTCCTAAAGAACATTCTGGCAAAATTTGGGGATTTTTGGATGAACCAAACTCCCTCTAAAATTCTTTTGCTGAAAAGCTTTAAAGAATTTTCCAGAATTAATTAATGGGTTTCATACAAATTGGGTTATATATCTGGACAGAGCTAGGCAAGATGAATCCAACCCAATTTGAATCACTAAATTTGGAGCTTCCTAGCAAAAGTTATGGGGTTCTAAAGTTTACACTAAAACTGGAAATTCCAAAATGTTTAAACCCTGCGGGTGGGACCCACTCCTCGAGCCGGTCCACTCAGAAAGCGGCCACACCGCGGCCCACGGGGTTTTACCCGCGCTTCCGCACCGAATCCCGGCCGCAAACCCGATCCCCGCGCGAGGTCAGAGGCTGACCGGCGGACCCGGCCCCCCTTCGTCTACCTCGCGCTCTCCCGCAGTTCCCGCGGCGGCGCTTTGCCGGAGCGCTCGCCGCCGGGCGTTTCCCCGCCCGACCTTTGACAAAACTTGCCGCCTGTGCCTAAATCGACTCGGAGAACACGCTGGTGCCCTCACCGGAGCTCGGCAATGGCCGGAACTATGCCCGCGACGGTGACAGAGCCTCCCTCTGCTCCGGTGACGTCGTCCGGGCTACTCCGGGCCTTATTTCTCAAGCGGTTTGCCCCTACAGCTCCACCGTGGCATGCTGCGCACGAATATGAGCTTGTTTGGCCATGGAAATAGCCGGAACTGGGACCTCACCGTCGACCTAGGCCCGATATCGACTGTTGCTCGAAAAACTTGGATATCAGCGCAAAGGCTCGATGGTTTTCGATGGTTTTGGATCCTAGGTGGTCGTGGCCGTGTATAGAGCGGGTGCATGACTCGGTTTGCCCGGTGATGAGCTAACCCCCACGAATTTTGGGATTTTGTGGGAGCTCGGTCTCAAAACACCCGAAGCTTTCCCGGCGAAATACTCCCTCGACAGCCCATGAAATGAAGAACGGTAGGGACTAGAAGACTCAGCACCTTAAGGCGGTCCTTTCTTGTGTGGCTCGTCGGGCACGAGCGCGCCTGTGCTGGCCGGACGCCGGCGATCAGAGAGGGCGGCGTTTCTGTGCTCGCGCGGAAACGAGGAAAGAGCTCGGTAGGGGGGGGGTCTCGTTTGGAAAGCAGGAGGAAGGCGGCGTGGGCTGTGCGCTGGCCTTTAAGCCGCGGTTTGGCACCGTGAGGTGGCCGATCGCTGCCTCGGTGGCTCGCCGCCGTTCACTGCCTTGCGCGCGAAGTCGGGGTCGGCTGCAGCAACCGACTGCCCCTCCAGTGTGCCACTGACCTGTGGGCCTCCCCCTTTCTCCTTTTCCCCTAATATTTCTTTTCTGTTTTTGTTAATTATCCCCCCAGCTACTCACAATTTAATGTGAGACTTAGCTCCCAAGTCTTTGTTTGAATTTAAATTCTCAAATTCAAACTTTGTTTGGTCAAGTTTGCTTCATATTCAAACTGAAATTCAAATTCAGTTTTGAATTCTAGCAAATTTAGCTCTTGACAAGAGGAGCTCCAATGGGGCTGGAAATTGGTGGGTTTACTCAGAAAAATGTGCTGAGTGTAGATATGGAGCTAACTTTTGAATTTGGATGATGAAAGTTGCTGCAATTTGAATTTACACTCAAATTGGCCTCTTTTTGAAATAACCCAAAAGTGCCTCAAAAAGTGTTGAATTTGCATGAGCTTTGGACTGAACCTTCCCAAGACTTTTTAAATTCTAGGTGTGAGCTCAACCTCTCATGTTTAAGTGTAGAAACCATACTTTGTGAAAGTGAAGACTTTCCCCTCTAATCATTTGTAAAAGCCCAAGAAAAGGGACTTGCAAAAATTTTTATGCACCTCACAACACAACAGTTTTGTTGTGGGTAGAGTGTGAAATATTGTGAAGAGCAAGTGGCCTCCATCAAAAGAATGATTAGAGGGGAAAGTCTTCACTTTCACAAAGTATGGTTTCTACACTTAAACATGAGAGGTTGAGCTCACACCTAGAATTTAAAAAGTCTTGGGAAGGTTCAGTCCAAAGCTCATGCAAATTCAACACTTTTTGAGGCACTTTTGGGTTATTTCAAAAAGAGGCCAATTTGAGTGTAAATTCAAATTGCAGCAACTTTCATCATCCAAATTCAAAAGTTAGCTCCATATCTACACTCAGCACATTTTTCTGAGTAAACCCACCAATTTCCAGCCCCATTGGAGCTCCTCTTGTCAAGAGCTAAATTTGCTAGAATTCAAAACTGAATTTGAATTTCAGTTTGAATATGAAGCAAACTTGACCAAACAAAGTTTGAATTTGAGAATTTAAATTCAAACAAAGACTTGGGAGCTAAGTCTCACATTAAATTGTGAGTAGCTGGGGGGATAATTAACAAAAACAGAAAAGAAATATTAGGGGAAAAGGAGAAAGGGGGAGGCCCACAGGTCAGTGGCACACTGGAGGGGCAGTCGGTTGCTGCAGCCGACCCCGACTTCGCGCGCAAGGCAGTGAACGGCGGCGAGCCACCGAGGCAGCGATCGGCCACCTCACGGTGCCAAACCGCGGCTTAAAGGCCAGCGCACAGCCCACGCCGCCTTCCTCCTGCTTTCCAAACGAGACCCCCCCCCTACCGAGCTCTTTCCTCGTTTCCGCGCGAGCACAGAAACGCCGCCCTCTCTGATCGCCGGCGTCCGGCCAGCACAGGCGCGCTCGTGCCCGACGAGCCACACAAGAAAGGACCGCCTTAAGGTGCTGAGTCTTCTAGTCCCTACCGTTCTTCATTTCATGGGCTGTCGAGGGAGTATTTCGCAGGGAAAGCTTCGGGTGTTTTGAGACCGAGCTCCCACAAAATCCCAAAATTCGTGGGGGTTAGCTCATCACCGGGCAAACCGAGTCATGCACCCGCTCTATACACGGCCACGACCACCTAGGATCCAAAACCATCGAAAACCATCGAGCCTTTGCGCTGATATCCAAGTTTTTCGAGCAACAGTCGATATCGGGCCTAGGTCGACGGTGAGGTCCCAGTTCCGGCTATTTCCATGGCCAAACAAGCTCATATTCGTGCGCAGCATGCCACGGTGGAGCTGTAGGGGCAAACCGCTTGAGAAATAAGGCCCGGAGTAGCCCGGACGACGTCACCGGAGCAGAGGGAGGCTCTGTCACCGTCGCGGGCATAGTTCCGGCCATTGCCGAGCTCCGGTGAGGGCACCAGCGTGTTCTCCGAGTCGATTTAGGCACAGGCGGCAAGTTTTGTCAAAGGTCGGGCGGGGAAACGCCCGGCGGCGAGCGCTCCGGCAAAGCGCCGCCGCGGGAACTGCGGGAGAGCGCGAGGTAGACGAAGGGGGGCCGGGTCCGCCGGTCAGCCTCTGACCTCGCGCGGGGATCGGGTTTGCGGCCGGGATTCGGTGCGGAAGCGCGGGTAAAACCCCGTGGGCCGCGGTGTGGCCGCTTTCTGAGTGGACCGGCTCGAGGAGTGGGTCCCACCCGCAGGGTTTAAACATTTTGGAATTTCCAGTTTTAGTGTAAACTTTAGAACCCCATAACTTTTGCTAGGAAGCTCCAAATTTAGTGATTCAAATTGGGTTGGATTCATCTTGCCTAGCTCTGTCCAGATATATAACCCAATTTGTATGAAACCCATTAATTAATTCTGGAAAATTCTTTAAAGCTTTTCAGCAAAAGAATTTTAGAGGGAGTTTGGTTCATCCAAAAATCCCCAAATTTTGCCAGAATGTTCTTTAGGACATTAGTAAACCCCTGTAAAAGTCTCAGACCATTTGGAGTTGATTTTGTCAGAGCAATTTAAATTGGAAGGTGCTGTGTTCATTTGAATGCAGAAACATTTTCAGAGAATTTCCAAAACTTGGAAATTCAATTCTGGGCAAACCTTGACTCCAAAAATGCTAGGAAAATTCATGCAAACTCTATGAGCTATAATAGAAATTGTAGTTCATTAAGTTGAGCATGAACAGGGGTATTACCTCAGAATTAATTCTTCCTTGCTGATTTGCCAAGAGAATTATTCTGAGCAAACCACTCCATGAAAAGTGCTAGTGTTTGGTCCAGAGAGTTTTCTTGTGACAAGGAACTCACACAAAAATTCTCAGCTCCATTGGAGCTCTAGATCACCCCTGTCCTGTTTACCCACTTAAGGAATTAAGATGGAAAAGGGAGAAAACCACTTAGCACTTAACCATGGGACTAAGCCCAAGCCAAACCACCAACACCAGTTCATATTTAAATTCTTAAACAAAGTTCCAGGTGTGAGAGGCTGGTTATTAGCACTAATAGTAGAAGTCTTACTCTAAACCTCACATTTGCATCTAAATTAACATGTAGTATTTCATTAACGTGTAGCCGTTGAGGAAGAGACTCCGGAGGTGCTGGACTTCCTCCTTCCGGACGAAGAACTAACTCCTGACCAGCAGCAACAAGGCAAGCCCCGGTTTGCATTAACCATTTTTAAAAGTTTTACTTTGTTTACATGTGTCATATGAAGTATGTATGTGCATTAGGTATAGGATGAATGAAACCCCACTTGCATAACCAAAGGTTCCTAAAAGAGTGAGGGTAGTGTCAAGGACCTCGAGTAGAAAGGCTATGCTTAATGAGTCATAGGACTTCGGTACAAGTCGAGTAGTTGGAATCTACTCGCGAGATAGGCTGGGAACACACGGGTTCGGTTGAGTGATGTGAGATCACTTTAGTAATAAAAATGAGACTAGGCAGGGGCTAGGGCGCAGCAAGAGAGAGTCTTGTGTGCGCAGCCCTGCCCGTGTCGATTGAGGACCGATCCGTGTGCGGCCCTGCTGAACAAGTATTGAACGTACCGAAGGCATATCGGATATATGGGCCCCGATAAACCGATGTAGCCTAAACCTCCGGGCGTCGAGGCATAGCACACCGATTTATAGGTGTAGGTTGAGGGCAGCAAGGTGGAAATCTGCCAACGGGCATAGAGAGATGCTCCGTGTGGGGAACCTCCTGCTCGTTTCGGTGCGACCGGTTCGACGTTTGGGCTGTTGGGTGAAAGGTTGTCCCGTACGACATCGAGTGAGCGTGCTGTGCAGCTCCACGGGTGGGCGTACGTGACGTGCTCTTTGGGTTTTCCCTGCAGGTGTATATCGAGTCGATTCGCCGTCCCTCGCGGTGACGAGTACTGCTTGTTCACTGCGTCGTAACGTAGACTAATGGATGAAATATGTTGATTCAATGATGCTGATTGATATAATTGTATTGCTACATGTGTGCCACCAAATACTGCTTACTAAATTTCAGATTTCATGAACTGTTAACTTGTTGCTAAAAGATGAACTAAGGATGAACTTGTAGGCGTGTCCTTTTGCTGAAATGTTACTATCCTATGTCCATTGTACTCCTCATGTAGAGTTTCATGCTTAGGTGAGTCGGTTAAGCCTTGCTGAGCCTTCGTGCTCACGGTTGCTGCTTAAGTGTTTTTCAGGTGAGGAGCCACCCACGGACTCGGAGTACGAGTCCACCGGCGAGGGTTACCCTCCGTCGGGGACCACGGCTGAGTGGGAGCCGTACACGCCGCGCTGAGCTGAGACGTGCAGCTAGTGTGGGTTGCCCTAGGGCTGGGCAACCGACTTTTGCTAAATAGGCGGGCGTGAGTTGTATAGTGTAGTCTTCCGCTGCGTAATAGAACAATAATTATAACTGAAGTTTGTACTTGTTTGTACAGTTTCAGCTGTTTTTCCCATGTAATATATTGTGTTCTTATGACGTGTGCTGTCGGGTGTCGCATCGCGCGGCACCACCCTCTGCGATCCTGGATGAGCGGATCCCGGTCCGCCACAGCCTGGTATCAGAGCTGCAGTGGGGATAGCACCGTACTAAAGGACGGCATTATGGGAAAAACTTAGGTATACGGTGAGGATTCGGTAGTTGCCCAAGTAAGGACTATATTAGCATAGTTACTTAAAGTGGCAAGACTAACTTATATGTTATAATTCTGAATTTCAATTATGTAACGACGCACCTACGCTCTGGTAAGTATGGTAAGGAACGCCACCGAAAGCGGTTCAATTTCGGTTAGCTCTCCCTGACGAGGAACGTGGTTCGGGGATTGATCTCACAGCTTGGTGTGAGACGTCAATATGAACCTCTTGGACTCTTCATGTTCCTGAGTTCATATGAAACGCTGATCCCTAGCGTGCATTAGGCAAGTAAGTGGAGACCCCATCGTGTGGTCAGTAACGCGAGAGTGTGTTCGTCTGGAAATAGCCCAGGAGGACATACGCAGCGCTTGCCATCGGCGTGCCCTGCAGGGCAGTAGGTGGTATCTGTTGGGTTGATAACATTCCCAACCGTGACGACCCGTTCATGACATACTCGGGTTCCCCGTCGTGTGGTGTTGAAACACGATCACGTGCCTTGAGACGTGACTTAGCTCAAGGACGGCCGTATGGAAATGATACGGGCGTTTGTATTTACTTCAAATATGGAACTGCCTGAAATGAATAACCATTGAGTGCACCATTATTGTGTGGTCTTCTGCAGGTACTAACCACGTATGTATCCGTGTAGAAAACGTGTGCGAGGGACCGTTTAGTGTCACACTTGAGACGTATATACCGGTATGATCCGGATAGGATTTTCTTTTGTGAGGAACGTAGTACCGAGATATGGTAGGCATATGCATGAGAATAATGATAACAAAGAATTAAAACCTATAGGTTCAACATTTAGGACCCTGGTTGGGTATAAGAATGGGATAGCGGAGCAGTATAGCCAAAAGTATGAAAAGCAGAGTGCTCTGTTTTGGACAGCAAGTTTGCTGATCTTCAACAGGGCATAACTCACAGGTCTTTTAGCCGAGAGAGGTGTGCTACATAGCTCTGGAAAGGTATTGAAGTACTCTACAACTTTGTTGTAGATGCCCAGAGCTGAAACTCACCTGAAGATGGCTTAAAGCCCAGAGAAATGTAAACTGTCCAGAACCAGGGCAGAGTAAAACATCCTCTGAACTGATCTGTTTTTCAAGTATAACTCCCAGTCGAAAAACCTAAAATTGTCATATAATCCATCCTTAGAAAGAGTAGAAGATGTTTGCCATCTTTGCAATTCAAAGTTCCTGAAATGTCAGCACAGAATTTAGTGAAAATCAGGGTTGGAAACAGCCACTTCCAAGGGAGGTGCTGTTAAAAATTCTTCCAGAAATTCTGCTGACTTTGAATTAGCATAACTTTTTAGTCAAATCTGACCTGGGGGCAAATGAGTACTCGTTGGAAAGATACTAAAGTTAACTTTAACTTTGGTATTCAACTTGAGTCATGAAAATGCACAGAACCAGATCAAAGCTTGGGATAGGTAGAAACTGGTCATTCTGACAGAAGAATGACAGTTGAGCTCATTGGAGAGGGTGTTGTACCCTAAGGGTGTGATATGGGATGACAACGCGATAGTAATGTCTCGTAGTGACCAAACCTAGTTATGTTGAGCTTCCAAAGTGGAGGTTCATCAAGTTGGATTAAACTAGCAGGTGTTTGGTCTGGTAATGGTGTAGCTTGTGCCAAGTTATTACATTATCGGCTTACGAGATATATCGCAATGTTTTTGTTGTCATAATAATTTTACGCCCATTATAATGGAACTGCATGCCAAATTTTGCGGGACTGATGTGTAATGTTGTATGGTTGCAGATGGTTCGTACTAGGACCACGCACGAGGTTGGTGGCTCTAGCCAAGGTGGAGGCGATGACTCCCAGCCACCGGCCTACGACAGCACCCCGCAGCAGCAGCCACCACCGCCGCCTCCGCTTACTCTAGCGGATGTGATAGCAGCACTGGTGGGAGGTCGTGAGGAGCAGACCGACCTGCTCCGCACGATCGTGCAGAATACGTCCCAGGCGGGAGGACGTCAAGAGCGAGGGCCTCGTGAGCCCCGCGAAGTGTCGTACTCGGATTTCATGAGTACGCACCCTCCAGTGTTCACCGAAGCCGAAGAACCACTGGAGGCGGACAACTGGCTGCGGACTATCGAGTCCAAGTTCGGGCTGCTCCAGTGTACGGAGCGGCAGAAGACGCTGTTCGCAGCACAGCAGCTCCACGGTGCCGCTGGTGCGTGGTGGGCGAATTATGTCGCCTCACGTCCGGCTGGCCATGCCGTGGAATGGCAAGAGTTCCGGGAGGCGTTCCGCGCCTATCACATTCCTCCCGGAATAATGAAGAGAAAGTTCCAAGAATTTTTGGAACTGAAGCAGGGCGGGAGGAGTGCCCACGACTACTCCCGTGCCTTCAACCATCTGGCGCAGTATGCGTCAGACTACATCTCCACGGAGGAGAAGAAGAGGGAGCACTTCTATCGGGGGTTACATCCCGAAATGAAGACCCACCTCGTACAATGGAACCGCGGCACATTCAACGATCTAGTCAATGCCGCCATCATGCAAGAGGACGCTCAGCGGGAGTTAGCAGCTGAGCAGAGGAAGCGTAGCGCTCCACCTAGCAGCGGTGGGAGTGGCGCTCCCCAGAAGTACCGTATGGTGTATCGGACACCATCCGGGCAGCAGTGGCAACCACCGGCGCGACCGCAACGGTTCGGGGGACGTCCCTTTCAGGCACCTCCGTTCCGTCCGCCGATGCCACCACCAAGACAGCAGCAGCAGCAGACGGTACCCCGGGCGTTTCCACCGCCACAACGCGCCCCGGGTTTCCGCCCGCCGATTAGCGGGGGACCACCCCGTTTCACCTGCTTCATGTGTGGCCAGGCGTTGTAAAAGCCCAAGAAAAGGGACTTGCAAAAATTTTTATGCACCTCACAACACAACAGTTTTGTTGTGGGTAGAGTGTGAAATATTGTGAAGAGCAAGTGGCCTCCATCAAAAGAATGATTAGAGGGGAAAGTCTTCACTTTCACAAAGTATGGTTTCTACACTTAAACATGAGAGGTTGAGCTCACACCTAGAATTTAAAAAGTCTTGGGAAGGTTCAGTCCAAAGCTCATGCAAATTCAACACTTTTTGAGGCACTTTTGGGTTATTTCAAAAAGAGGCCAATTTGAGTGTAAATTCAAATTGCAGCAACTTTCATCATCCAAATTCAAAAGTTAGCTCCATATCTACACTCAGCACATTTTTCTGAGTAAACCCACCAATTTCCAGCCCCATTGGAGCTCCTCTTGTCAAGAGCTAAATTTGCTAGAATTCAAAACTGAATTTGAATTTCAGTTTGAATATGAAGCAAACTTGACCAAACAAAGTTTGAATTTGAGAATTTAAATTCAAACAAAGACTTGGGAGCTAAGTCTCACATTAAATTGTGAGTAGCTGGGGGGATAATTAACAAAAACAGAAAAGAAATATTAGGGGAAAAGGAGAAAGGGGGAGGCCCACAGGTCAGTGGCACACTGGAGGGGCAGTCGGTTGCTGCAGCCGACCCCGACTTCGCGCGCAAGGCAGTGAACGGCGGCGAGCCACCGAGGCAGCGATCGGCCACCTCACGGTGCCAAACCGCGGCTTAAAGGCCAGCGCACAGCCCACGCCGCCTTCCTCCTGCTTTCCAAACGAGACCCCCCCCCCTACCGAGCTCTTTCCTCGTTTCCGCGCGAGCACAGAAACGCCGCCCTCTCTGATCGCCGGCGTCCGGCCAGCACAGGCGCGCTCGTGCCCGACGAGCCACACAAGAAAGGACCGCCTTAAGGTGCTGAGTCTTCTAGTCCCTACCGTTCTTCATTTCATGGGCTGTCGAGGGAGTATTTCGCCGGGAAAGCTTCGGGTGTTTTGAGACCGAGCTCCCACAAAATCCCAAAATTCGTGGGGGTTAGCTCATCACCGGGCAAACCGAGTCATGCACCCGCTCTATACACGGCCACGACCACCTAGGATCCAAAACCATCGAAAACCATCGAGCCTTTGCGCTGATATCCAAGTTTTTCGAGCAACAGTCGATATCGGGCCTAGGTCGACGGTGAGGTCCCAGTTCCGGCTATTTCCATGGCCAAACAAGCTCATATTCGTGCGCAGCATGCCACGGTGGAGCTGTAGGGGCAAACCGCTTGAGAAATAAGGCCTGGAGTAGCCCGGACGACGTCACCGGAGCAGAGGGAGGCTCTGTCACCGTCGCGGGCATAGTTCCGGCCATTGCCGAGCTCCGGTGAGGGCACCAGCGTGTTCTCCGAGTCGATTTAGGCACAGGCGGCAAGTTTTGTCAAAGGTCGGGCGGGGAAACGCCCGGCGGCGAGCGCTCCGGCAAAGCGCCGCCGCGGGAACTGCGGGAGAGCGCGAGGTAGACGAAGGGGGGCCGGGTCCGCCGGTCAGCCTCTGACCTCGCGCGGGGATCGGGTTTGCGGCCGGGATTCGGTGCGGAAGCGCGGGTAAAACCCCGTGGGCCGCGGTGTGGCCGCTTTCTGAGTGGACCGGCTCGAGGAGTGGGTCCCACCCGCAGGGTTTAAACATTTTGGAATTTCCAGTTTTAGTGTAAACTTTAGAACCCCATAACTTTTGCTAGGAAGCTCCAAATTTAGTGATTCAAATTGGGTTGGATTCATCTTGCCTAGCTCTGTCCAGATATATAACCCAATTTGTATGAAACCCATTAATTAATTCTGGAAAATTCTTTAAAGCTTTTCAGCAAAAGAATTTTAGAGGGAGTTTGGTTCATCCAAAAATCCCCAAATTTTGCCAGAATGTTCTTTAGGACATTAGTAAACCCCTGTAAAAGTCTCAGACCATTTGGAGTTGATTTTGTCAGAGCAATTTAAATTGGAAGGTGCTGTGTTCATTTGAATGCAGAAACATTTTCAGAGAATTTCCAAAACTTGGAAATTCAATTCTGGGCAAACCTTGACTCCAAAAATGCTAGGAAAATTCATGCAAACTCTATGAGCTATAATAGAAATTGTAGTTCATTAAGTTGAGCATGAACAGGGGTATTACCTCAGAATTAATTCTTCCTTGCTGATTTGCCAAGAGAATTATTCTGAGCAAACCATTCCATGAAAAGTGCTAAGGTTTGGTCCAGAGAGTTTGCTTGTGACAAGGAACTCACACAAAAATTCTCAGCTCCATTGGAGCTTTAGATCACCCCTGTCCTGTTTACCCACTTGAGGGATTAAAATGGAAAAGGGGAAAAACCACTTAGCATTCAACCATGTGATTAAGTCCAAGCCAAACCACCAACACCAGTTCATATTTAAATTCTTAAACAAAGTTCCAGGTATTAGAGGCTGGTTATTAGAACCAATAGTATAAGTCTTACTCTAAACTCACATTTGCATCTAAATTAACATGTAGTATTTCATTAACGTGTAGCCGTTGAGGAAGAGACTCCGGAGGTGCTGGACTTCCTCCTTCCGGACGAAGAACTAACTCCTGACCAGCAGCAACAAGGCAAGCCCCGGTTTGCATTAACCATTTTTAAAAGTTTTACTTTGTTTACATGTGTCATATGAAGTATGTATGTGCATTAGGTATAGGATGAATGAAACCCCACTTGCATAACCAAAGGTTCCTAAAAGAGTGAGGGTAGTGTCAAGGACCTCGAGTAGAAAGGCTATGCTTAATGAGTCATAGGACTTCGGTACAAGTCGAGTAGTTGGAATCTACTCGCGAGATAGGCTGGGAACACACGGGTTCGGTTGAGTGATGTGAGATCACTTTAGTAATAAAAATGAGACTAGGCAGGGGCTAGGGCGCAGCAAGAGAGAGTCTTGTGTGCGCAGCCCTGCCCGTGTCGATTGAGGACCGATCCGTGTGCGGCCCTGCTGAACAAGTATTGAACGTACCGAAGGCATATCGGATATATGGGCCCCGATAAACCGATGTAGCCTAAACCTCCGGGCGTCGAGGCATAGCACACCGATTTATAGGTGTAGGTTGAGGGCAGCAAGGTGGAAATCTGCCAACGGGCATAGAGAGATGCTCCGTGTGGGGAACCTCCTGCTCGTTTCGGTGCGACCGGTTCGACGTTTGGGCTGTTGGGTGAAAGGTTGTCCCGTACGACATCGAGTGAGCGTGCTGTGCAGCTCCACGGGTGGGCGTACGTGACGTGCTCTTTGGGTTTTCCCTGCAGGTGTATATCGAGTCGATTCGCCGTCCCTCGCGGTGACGAGTACTGCTTGTTCACTGCGTCGTAACGTAGACTAATGGATGAAATATGTTGATTCAATGATGCTGATTGATATAATTGTATTGCTACATGTGTGCCACCAAATACTGCTTACTAAATTTCAGATTTCATGAACTGTTAACTTGTTGCTAAAAGATGAACTAAGGATGAACTTGTAGGCGTGTCCTTTTGCTGAAATGTTACTATCCTATGTCCATTGTACTCCTCATGTAGAGTTTCATGCTTAGGTGAGTCGGTTAAGCCTTGCTGAGCCTTCGTGCTCACGGTTGCTGCTTAAGTGTTTTTCAGGTGAGGAGCCACCCACGGACTCGGAGTACGAGTCCACCGGCGAGGGTTACCCTCCGTCGGGGACCACGGCTGAGTGGGAGCCGTACACGCCGCGCTGAGCTGAGACGTGCAGCTAGTGTGGGTTGCCCTAGGGCTGGGCAACCGACTTTTGCTAAATAGGCGGGCGTGAGTTGTATAGTGTAGTCTTCCGCTGTGTAATAGAACAATAATTATAACTGAAGTTTGTACTTGTTTGTACAGTTTCAGCTGTTTTTCCCATGTAATATATTGTGTTCTTATGACGTGTGCTGTCGGGTGTCGCATCGCGCGGCACCACCCTCTGCGATCCTGGATGAGCGGATCCCGGTCCGCCACAGCCTGGTATCAGAGCTGCAGTGGGGATAGCACCGTACTAAAGGACGGCATTATGGGAAAAACTTAGGTATACGGTGAGGATTCGGTAGTTGCCCAAGTAAGGACTATATTAGCATAGTTACTTAAAGTGGCAAGACTAACTTATATGTTATAATTCTGAATTTCAATTATGTAACGACGCACCTACGCTCTGGTAAGTATGGTAAGGAACGCCACCGAAAGCGGTTCAATTTCGGTTAGCTCTCCCTGACGAGGAACGTGGTTCGGGGATTGATCTCACAGCTTGGTGTGAGACGTCAATATGAACCTCTTGGACTCTTCATGTTCCTGAGTTCATATGAAACGCTGATCCCTAGCGTGCATTAGGCAAGTAAGTGGAGACCCCATCGTGTGGTCAGTAACGCGAGAGTGTGTTCGTCTGGAAATAGCCCAGGAGGACATACGCAGCGCTTGCCATCGGCGTGCCCTGCAGGGCAGTAGGTGGTATCTGTTGGGTTGATAACATTCCCAACCGTGACGACCCGTTCATGACATACTCGGGTTCCCCGTCGTGTGGTGTTGAAACACGATCACGTGCCTTGAGACGTGACTTAGCTCAAGGACGGCCGTATGGAAATGATACGGGCGTTTGTATTTACTTCAAATATGGAACTGCCTGAAATGAATAACCATTGAGTGCACCATTATTGTGTGGTCTTCTGCAGGTACTAACCACGTATGTATCCGTGTAGAAAACGTGTGCGAGGGACCGTTTAGTGCCACACTTGAGACGTATATACCGGTATGATCCGGATAGGATTTTCTTTTGTGAGGAACGTAGTACCGAGATATGGTAGGCATATGCATGAGAATAATGATAACAAAGAATTAAAACCTATAGGTTCAACATTTAGGACCCTGGTTGGGTATAAGAATGGGATAGCGGAGCAGTATAGCCAAAAGTATGAAAAGCAGAGTGCTCTGTTTTGGACAGCAAGTTTGCTGATCTTCAACAGGGCATAACTCACAGGTCTTTTAGCCGAGAGAGGTGTGCTACATAGCTCTGGAAAGGTATTGAAGTACTCTACAACTTTGTTGTAGATGCCCAGAGCTGAAACTCACCTGAAGATGGCTTAAAGCCCAGAGAAATGTAAACTGTCCAGAACCAGGGCAGAGTAAAACATCCTCTGAACTGATCTGTTTTTCAAGTATAACTCCCAGTCGAAAAACCTAAAATTGTCATATAATCCATCCTTAGAAAGAGTAGAAGATGTTTGCCATCTTTGCAATTCAAAGTTCCTGAAATGTCAGCACAGAATTTAGTGGAAATCAGGGTTGGAAACAGCCACTTCCAAGGGAGGTGCTGTTAAAAATTCTTCCAGAAATTCTGCTGACTTTGAATTAGCATAACTTTTTAGTCAAATCTGACCTGGGGGCAAATGAGTACTCGTTGGAAAGATACTAAAGTTAACTTTAACTTTGGTATTCAACTTGGGTCATGAAAATGCACAGAACCAGATCAAAGCTTGGGATAGGTAGAAACTGGTCATTCTGACAGAAGAATGACAGTTGAGCTCATTGGAGAGGGTGTTGTACCCTAAGGGTGTGATATGGGATGACAACGCGATAGTAATGTCTCGTAGTGACCAAACCTAGTTATGTTGAGCTTCCAAAGTGGAGGTTCATCAAGTTGGATTAAACTAGCAGGTGTTTGGTCTGGTAATGGTGTAGCTTGTGCCAAGTTATTACATTATCGGCTTACGAGATATATCGCAATGTTTTTGTTGTCATAATAATTTTACGCCCATTATAATGGAACTGCATGCCAAATTTTGCGGGACTGATGTGTAATGTTGTATGGTTGCAGATGGTTCGTACTAGGACCACGCACGAGGTTGGTGGCTCTAGCCAAGGTGGAGGCGATGACTCCCAGCCACCGGCCTACGACAGCACCCCGCAGCAGCAGCCACCACCGCCGCCTCCGCTTACTCTAGCGGATGTTATAGCGGCATTGGTGGGAGGTCGTGAGGAGCAGACCGACCTGCTCCGCACGATCGTGCAGAATACGTCCCAGGCGGGAGGACGTCAAGAGCGAGGGCCTCGTGAGCCCCGCGAAGTGTCGTACTCGGATTTCATGAGTACGCACCCTCCAGTGTTCACCGAAGCCGAAGAACCACTGGAGGCGGACAACTGGCTGCGGACTATCGAGTCCAAGTTCGGGCTGCTCCAGTGTACGGAGCGGCAGAAGACGCTGTTCGCAGCACAGCAGCTCCACGGTGCCGCTGGTGCGTGGTGGGCGAATTATGTCGCCTCACGTCCGGCTGGCCATGCCGTGGAATGGCAAGAGTTCCGGGAGGCGTTCCGCGCCTATCACATTCCTCCCGGAATAATGAAGAGAAAGTTCCAAGAATTTTTGGAACTGAAGCAGGGCGGGAGGAGTGCCCACGACTACTCCCGTGCCTTCAACCATCTGGCGCAGTATGCGTCAGACTACATCTCCACGGAGGAGAAGAAGAGGGAGCACTTCTATCGGGGGTTACATCCCGAAATGAAGACCCACCTCGTACAATGGAACCGCGGCACATTCAACGATCTAGTCAATGCCGCCATCATGCAAGAGGACGCTCAGCGGGAGTTAGCAGCTGAGCAGAGGAAGCGTAGCGCTCCACCTAGCAGCGGTGGGAGTGGCGCTCCCCAGAAGTACCGTATGGTGTATCGGACACCATCCGGGCAGCAGTGGCAACCACCGGCGCGACCGCAACGGTTCGGGGGACGTCCCTTTCAGGCACCTCCGTTCCGTCCGCCGATGCCACCACCAAGACAGCAGCAGCAGCAGACGGTACCCCGGGCGTTTCCACCGCCACAACGCGCCCCGGGTTTCCGCCCGCCGATTAGCGGGGGACCACCCCGTTTCACCTGCTTCATGTGTGGCCAGGCGGGCCACTTTGCGAAGGACTGTCCCCAGGGGCAGCAGAGCAGCGGGCAAGCCCAGTTTCAGGGCGGTGCTCGAGGCCGACCTCCGGCGAAGAAGGTTGGTCAGCGGACTGGAGGCGTCCGCAACCTCGACAGTGAGGACGCCCCAGAGGGAGACAACGTGCTGGCGGGTACGTTTACTCTCAACCATCAAGCCATAGTCATATTATTTGATTCGGGTGCAACCCACAGCTTTATAAGTGCATCCTATGTGGCTAAACATCAATTGCAAGTCTTCCCAACCGACTGCACTTATATGATCTGCTCACCGGGAGGGAAGATTTCAACTAATATGATGGTTCCAAAGGCACCTCTGTGCTTAGGTGGGAAACTATATCCCACCACCTTGATCATCCTTATGGGACAAAAGATTGATGCAATCTTAGGGATGTCATGGCTGCAATACCATGGCGCTGTCCTAGAGACTCGGACACGGACGGTTCACCTAAATTCTCCATTCCACCGTCCGCATTCCATGGTGTTAGACACGCCAGTCCGGGAAGTTTTAGCAATTAATAATGCTGAAGTTCTCAAGTTAGAAGACATCCCCGTAGTCCGGGAATATCCCGACGTGTTCCCGGACGATCTTCCGGGCATGCCACCTGAGCGGGATGTTGAGTTCAAGATCGAGCTCGCACCCGGGACTACGCCCATATCACGGAGACCATACAAGATGGCTCCAAATGAGCTGGCGGAACTGAAAGAACAGCTCAATGATCTGTTGAGCAAGGGTTTCATTAGGCCGAGTTCCTCTCCTTGGGGATGCTCGGCGCTATTTGTAAAGAAGAAGGATGAAACCCTGAGGCTGTGTGTGGATTACCGGCCGCTCAACGCCGTCACCATCAAGAATAAGTACCCCCTGCCCCGTATTGACATCTTGTTTGATCAACTTGTGGGGGCAAGTGTATTCTCAAAGATGGACCTTCGCTCTGGATATCACCAGATCAAGATCCGGGCGGAGGATATTCCGAAGACGGCGTTCTCGACGAGATACGGCTTATACGAATATCTCGTCATGTCCTTTGGTCTCACAAATGCTCCAGCCCATTTCATGTATCTCATGAACTCGGTGTTCATGCCGGAGCTGGACAAGTTCGTGGTAGTGTTCATCGACGACATCTTGGTTTACTCCAAGACCGAAGCTGAACATGCCGAACACTTGCGGATCGTTCTTCAACGATTGCGAGACCACAAGCTCTACGCCAAGTTCAGCAAATGCGAATTTTGGATCAGCCAAGTGCCATTCTTGGGACATATCATCTCAGCTGAAGGCATTGCGGTTGACCCTAGCAAAATCGAGCAAGTGTTGAAATGGAAAGCTCCCACTTCCGTTCATGAAGTCAGAAGCTTCCTCGGGTTAGCGGGATACTACCGGAGATTCATTCCAAGTTTCTCCAAGCTCGCTAAGCCGATGACAGAGTTGCTGAAGAAAGGGACAAAATATGTTTGGAACACGGCGTGTGAGGGAGCGTTCCGAACA
Organism: Neostapfia colusana; assembly: GCA_030760725.1. Classification (NCBI taxonomy): domain Eukaryota; kingdom Viridiplantae; phylum Streptophyta; class Magnoliopsida; order Poales; family Poaceae; genus Neostapfia; species Neostapfia colusana. The sequence continues at coordinate 90,274,587 of JASWHV010000007.1, read as the reverse complement.
TTAGTGAAGCATCTCACGACAGCCCCGGTCTTGGCTCAACCGGATACAACGAAGCCCTTCGACGTGTATTGTGACGCGTCCGGTATTGGGCTCGGCTGCGTGTTGATGCAAGAAGGACGTGTGGTCGCTTATGGCTCACGCCAACTTCGGAACCATGAGCAGCACTACCCGACTCACGATCTTGAACTTGCTGCCGTGGTGTTGGCGCTGAAAATGTGGAGGCACTATCTCCTGGGGAACTTGGTGCATCTCTACACCGACCACAAGAGCTTGAAATACATTTTCACCCAGAAGGAGCTGAACATGAGGCAGAGGAGGTGGTTAGAACTGATCAAAGATTATGAGATTGAGATCCATTACCACCCCGGCAAGGCGAATGTGGTTGCCGACGCGCTGAGTCGGAAATCACATGTCCATCACCTCACCATTACACCGGTGGAGGAGGAAGAGCCAAGTTTATACTTGGTTCCTTATGGATCGCTGTACAACCTTGCCCTCATCCCTACTATTAGGGAGGACATCATTGCAGCTCAGAAAACGGATAAAGGCATGGCACATCTCCGGAGACGGATAGACAATGGAGAAATTAAATGTTTCCGGAAGGATGATGAGGGGACGTTGTGGTTCAATGACCGCATAGTCGTACCCCGAGATATGGAGTTGAGGAAAAAGATCCTCGATGAAGCTCACTTGTCTAAATACTCCATTCATCCGGGCAGCAACAAAATGTACCAAGATTTGAAAAAGAAATTTTGGTGGACCCGGATGAAGCGGGAGGTAGCTAAGTACGTATCTGAGTGCGATACGTGTAGACGAGTGAAGGCGGATCACATGAAGAAATCAGGGCTGTTGCAACCCCTGAAGATCCCGGCATGGAAATGGGAAGATGTGAGCATGGATTTCATTGTGGGATTACCCCTAACAGCCAACAAGCATGATTCCATATGGGTAATCGTTGATCGGTTAACCAAGACGGCTCACTTCATTCCGGTGAATACACGTTACAATGCCGGCAAGTATGCGGAGCTATACATAGCGAAGATTCTATGCCTATACGGGGTACCCAAGACCATTGTCTCAGATCGAGGTGCATTATTTGTATCTCGCTTTTGGGAGCAGCTACACGCTGCATTGGGTACTAAGTTGATCAGGAGCTCCGCTTATCACCCTCAGACAGATGGCCAGACAGAAAGGGTGAATCAAGTCCTGGAAGACATGTTGAGAGCGTGTGCCATCCACCATGGTAGGAATTGGGATGATCACCTACCATTGGCAGAATTCTCGTACAACAACGGTTATCAGGCGAGTATCAAAATGGCGCCCTATGAGGCTCTCTATGGTCGCAAGTGCCGCACCCCGTTAAATTGGTGCGAGTCCGGTGAAAGGGTCACATTCGGAGTTGATGTGGTGAACGACGCCGAAGAGCGCGTTCGGACAATACAAGCCAATTTGAAAGCCGCTCAATCCCGACAGAAGAGCTACGCTGATAAGAGGCGTAGACCGTTGCACTTTGATGTTGGGGAACACGTGTACCTCCGCGTGTCTCCAATGAAGGGCGTGCACCGATTCGGTGTGAAGGGGAAGCTCGCTCCCCGTTTCATTGGACCCTACGCTATCACCGAGAAGTGTGGACCAGCAGCGTATCGATTGGAGCTACCGGCATCTCTGGCTGGTGTCCATGATATTTTCCATGTTTCGCAACTGCGAAAATGCTTGAAGCATACAACTGCTGTTCCTACCGAAGCCATCGGCGAGCTGAAGCCGGATTTAACATATGATGAATATCCGGTGGGAATTCTTGATGAGAAAGCCAGGACCACGCGTAGCAGAACGTTGTGGTTCTACAAAATACTCTGGAGTAACCACACCGCCGAGGAAGCGACGTGGGAGAGCGAGGAGTTCCTTCGCTCAAATTACCCGGAGTTCATGGCTTCTCAACACGGGTAAGTCCCTATTACATCGCTATCTCTTCTTTTATAATCTCGGGACGAGATTCTTTTAAGGGGGGAGGGATGTAAAAGCCCAAGAAAAGGGACTTGCAAAAATTTTTATGCACCTCACAACACAACAGTTTTGTTGTGGGTAGAGTGTGAAATATTGTGAAGAGCAAGTGGCCTCCATCAAAAGAATGATTAGAGGGGAAAGTCTTCACTTTCACAAAGTATGGTTTCTACACTTAAACATGAGAGGTTGAGCTCACACCTAGAATTTAAAAAGTCTTGGGAAGGTTCAGTCCAAAGCTCATGCAAATTCAACACTTTTTGAGGCACTTTTGGGTTATTTCAAAAAGAGGCCAATTTGAGTGTAAATTCAAATTGCAGCAACTTTCATCATCCAAATTCAAAAGTTAGCTCCATATCTACACTCAGCACATTTTTCTGAGTAAACCCACCAATTTCCAGCCCCATTGGAGCTCCTCTTGTCAAGAGCTAAATTTGCTAGAATTCAAAACTGAATTTGAATTTCAGTTTGAATATGAAGCAAACTTGACCAAACAAAGTTTGAATTTGAGAATTTAAATTCAAACAAAGACTTGGGAGCTAAGTCTCACATTAAATTGTGAGTAGCTGGGGGGATAATTAACAAAAACAGAAAAGAAATATTAGGGGAAAAGGAGAAAGGGGGAGGCCCACAGGTCAGTGGCACACTGGAGGGGCAGTCGGTTGCTGCAGCCGACCCCGACTTCGCGCGCAAGGCAGTGAACGGCGGCGAGCCACCGAGGCAGCGATCGGCCACCTCACGGTGCCAAACCGCGGCTTAAAGGCCAGCGCACAGCCCACGCCGCCTTCCTCCTGCTTTCCAAACGAGACCCCCCCCCCTACCGAGCTCTTTCCTCGTTTCCGCGCGAGCACAGAAACGCCGCCCTCTCTGATCGCCGGCGTCCGGCCAGCACAGGCGCGCTCGTGCCCGCCGAGCCACACAAGAAAGGACCGCCTTAAGGTGCTGAGTCTTCTAGTCCCTACCGTTCTTCATTTCATGGGCTGTCGAGGGAGTATTTCGCCGGGAAAGCTTCGGGTGTTTTGAGACCGAGCTCCCACAAAATCCCAAAATTCGTGGGGGTTAGCTCATCACCGGGCAAACCGAGTCATGCACCCGCTCTATACACGGCCACGACCACCTAGGATCCAAAACCATCGAAAACCATCGAGCCTTTGCGCTGATATCCAAGTTTTTCGAGCAACAGTCGATATCGGGCCTAGGTCGACGGTGAGGTCCCAGTTCCGGCTATTTCCATGGCCAAACAAGCTCATATTCGTGCGCAGCATGCCACGGTGGAGCTGTAGGGGCAAACCGCTTGAGAAATAAGGCCCGGAGTAGCCCGGACGACGTCACCGGAGCAGAGGGAGGCTCTGTCACCGTCGCGGGCATAGTTCCGGCCATTGCCGAGCTCCGGTGAGGGCACCAGCGTGTTCTCCGAGTCGATTTAGGCACAGGCGGCAAGTTTTGTCAAAGGTCGGGCGGGGAAACGCCCGGCGGCGAGCGCTCCGGCAAAGCGCCGCCGCGGGAACTGCGGGAGAGCGCGAGGTAGACGAAGGGGGGCCGGGTCCGCCGGTCAGCCTCTGACCTCGCGCGGGGATCGGGTTTGCGGCCGGGATTCGGTGCGGAAGCGCGGGTAAAACCCCGTGGGCCGCGGTGTGGCCGCTTTCTGAGTGGACCGGCTCGAGGAGTGGGTCCCACCCGCAGGGTTTAAACATTTTGGAATTTCCAGTTTTAGTGTAAACTTTAGAACCCCATAACTTTTGCTAGGAAGCTCCAAATTTAGTGATTCAAATTGGGTTGGATTCATCTTGCCTAGCTCTGTCCAGATATATAACCCAATTTGTATGAAACCCATTAATTAATTCTGGAAAATTCTTTAAAGCTTTTCAGCAAAAGAATTTTAGAGGGAGTTTGGTTCATCCAAAAATCCCCAAATTTTGCCAGAATGTTCTTTAGGACATTAGTAAACCCCTGTAAAAGTCTCAGACCATTTGGAGTTGATTTTGTCAGAGCAATTTAAATTGGAAGGTGCTGTGTTCATTTGAATGCAGAAACATTTTCAGAGAATTTCCAAAACTTGGAAATTCAATTCTGGGCAAACCTTGACTCCAAAAATGCTAGGAAAATTCATGCAAACTCTATGAGCTATAATAGAAATTGTAGTTCATTAAGTTGAGCATGAACAGGGGTATTACCTCAGAATTAATTCTTCCTTGCTGATTTGCCAAGAGAATTATTCTGAGCAAACCATTCCATGAAAAGTGCTAAGGTTTGGTCCAGAGAGTTTGCTTGTGACAAGGAACTCACACAAAAATTCTCAGCTCCATTGGAGCTTTAGATCACCCCTGTCCTGTTTACCCACTTGAGGGATTAAAATGGAAAAGGGGAAAAACCACTTAGCATTCAACCATGTGATTAAGTCCAAGCCAAACCACCAACACCAGTTCATATTTAAATTCTTAAACAAAGTTCCAGGTATTAGAGGCTGGTTATTAGAACCAATAGTATAAGTCTTACTCTAAACTCACATTTGCATCTAAATTAACATGTAGTATTTCATTAACGTGTAGCCGTTGAGGAAGAGACTCCGGAGGTGCTGGACTTCCTCCTTCCGGACGAAGAACTAACTCCTGACCAGCAGCAACAAGGCAAGCCCCGGTTTGCATTAACCATTTTTAAAAGTTTTACTTTGTTTACATGTGTCATATGAAGTATGTATGTGCATTAGGTATAGGATGAATGAAACCCCACTTGCATAACCAAAGGTTCCTAAAAGAGTGAGGGTAGTGTCAAGGACCTCGAGTAGAAAGGCTATGCTTAATGAGTCATAGGACTTCGGTACAAGTCGAGTAGTTGGAATCTACTCGCGAGATAGGCTGGGAACACACGGGTTCGGTTGAGTGATGTGAGATCACTTTAGTAATAAAAATGAGACTAGGCAGGGGCTAGGGCGCAGCAAGAGAGAGTCTTGTGTGCGCAGCCCTGCCCGTGTCGATTGAGGACCGATCCGTGTGCGGCCCTGCTGAACAAGTATTGAACGTACCGAAGGCATATCGGATATATGGGCCCCGATAAACCGATGTAGCCTAAACCTCCGGGCGTCGAGGCATAGCACACCGATTTATAGGTGTAGGTTGAGGGCAGCAAGGTGGAAATCTGCCAACGGGCATAGAGAGATGCTCCGTGTGGGGAACCTCCTGCTCGTTTCGGTGCGACCGGTTCGACGTTTGGGCTGTTGGGTGAAAGGTTGTCCCGTACGACATCGAGTGAGCGTGCTGTGCAGCTCCACGGGTGGGCGTACGTGACGTGCTCTTTGGGTTTTCCCTGCAGGTGTATATCGAGTCGATTCGCCGTCCCTCGCGGTGACGAGTACTGCTTGTTCACTGCGTCGTAACGTAGACTAATGGATGAAATATGTTGATTCAATGATGCTGATTGATATAATTGTATTGCTACATGTGTGCCACCAAATACTGCTTACTAAATTTCAGATTTCATGAACTGTTAACTTGTTGCTAAAAGATGAACTAAGGATGAACTTGTAGGCGTGTCCTTTTGCTGAAATGTTACTATCCTATGTCCATTGTACTCCTCATGTAGAGTTTCATGCTTAGGTGAGTCGGTTAAGCCTTGCTGAGCCTTCGTGCTCACGGTTGCTGCTTAAGTGTTTTTCAGGTGAGGAGCCACCCACGGACTCGGAGTACGAGTCCACCGGCGAGGGTTACCCTCCGTCGGGGACCACGGCTGAGTGGGAGCCGTACACGCCGCGCTGAGCTGAGACGTGCAGCTAGTGTGGGTTGCCCTAGGGCTGGGCAACCGACTTTTGCTAAATAGGCGGGCGTGAGTTGTATAGTGTAGTCTTCCGCTGTGTAATAGAACAATAATTATAACTGAAGTTTGTACTTGTTTGTACAGTTTCAGCTGTTTTTCCCATGTAATATATTGTGTTCTTATGACGTGTGCTGTCGGGTGTCGCATCGCGCGGCACCACCCTCTGCGATCCTGGATGAGCGGATCCCGGTCCGCCACAGCCTGGTATCAGAGCTGCAGTGGGGATAGCACCGTACTAAAGGACGGCATTATGGGAAAAACTTAGGTATACGGTGAGGATTCGGTAGTTGCCCAAGTAAGGACTATATTAGCATAGTTACTTAAAGTGGCAAGACTAACTTATATGTTATAATTCTGAATTTCAATTATGTAACGACGCACCTACGCTCTGGTAAGTATGGTAAGGAACGCCACCGAAAGCGGTTCAATTTCGGTTAGCTCTCCCTGACGAGGAACGTGGTTCGGGGATTGATCTCACAGCTTGGTGTGAGACGTCAATATGAACCTCTTGGACTCTTCATGTTCCTGACATCAGCACCGGTTTTGGCGCAGCCAGACACAACAAAACCGTTCGATGTGTACTGCGATGCATCCGGCATTGGGCTCGGATGTGTGTTGATGCAAGACCGAAGGGTGGTCGCGTATGGGTCACGGCAGCTTAGGAATCATGAGCAAAATTATCCAACTCACGACTTGGAGCTCGCTGCCGTGGTACTCGCACTGAAAATGTGGAGGCACTACCTACTCGGTAACCTCGTACATTTATATACCGACCACAAAAGCCTCAAGTACATATTCACTCAGAAGGAGCTGAACATGAGGCAACGAAGATGGTTAGAACTGATAAAGGATTACGAGATAGAGATCCATTATCATCCGGGCAAGGCAAACGTTGTGGCAGACGCGCTAAGCCGCAAGTCACACGTCAATAATCTGACCATCACACCGTTGGGAGAGAGCGAACCACCACTCCATGTGATTCCACACGGAGCTCTCTACAACCTAGCTTTGATCCCCACCATCCGTGAAGAGATAGCGGCAGCCCAGAAGAATGACAAGGGCATGTCACATTTACGGAGACGTGTAGACAGTGGGGAGTTGAAATGTTTCCGGAAGGACGGAGACGGCGTCCTATGGTTCAAGGACCGGATCGTCGTACCCCGAAACCCGGAGTTACGGAAGAAAATCTTTGATGAGGCTCACTTATCAAAGTTTTCTATTCACCCCGGCAGCAACAAGATGTATCAAGAACTCAGAAGCAAGTTTTGGTGGACACGGATGAAGCGAGAGACTGCAAAATACGTGTCCGAGTGTGATACATGTCGACGGGTGAAGGCAGACCACATGCGGAAACCGGGACTGCTGCAACCACTGGGCATTCCTGCCTGGAAGTGGGAGGACGTGAGCATGGATTTCGTCGTCGGTTTACCCACCACCTTACAGAAACATGATTCTGTGTGGGTGATCGTCGATCGGCTCACCAAAGTTGCCCATTTCATCCCGGTCAACACCAACTACAACGCCAAGAAGTACGCTGAACTGTACATCTCACGGATCCTATGCTTATACGGCGTACCCCGTACTATCGTATCGGACCGGGGCACTTTATTTGTGTCCCGTTTTTGGGAGCAGCTCCACGCTGCCTTGGGGACGAAGCTGATCCGTAGTTCAGCCTACCACCCGCAGACGGATGGGCAAACGGAGCGGGTAAATCAAATCTTAGAAGACATGCTACGAGCTTGCGCTATCGACCACGGCAAGAACTGGGATGATCACTTGCCGTTAGCCGAGTTCTCGTACAACAATGGGTACCAAGCCAGCATCAAGATGGCGCCCTACGAGGCGCTATACGGGAGAAAATGCCGCACACCATTGAATTGGTGTGAGTCTGGCGAGAGGGTTACCTTCGGGATTGATCTTGTCAACAACGCGGAAGAAAAGGTTCGATTAATTCAAGCGAACCTAAAAGCCGCTCAATCCCGACAGAAACAGTATGCGGACCGGAGAAGGCGTCCGTTACAATTCGAAGCTGGAGACCACGTATATCTACGAGTGTCTCCAATGAAGGGCGTAAACAGATTTGGGGTGAGAGGAAAGTTAGCACCCCGATTCATCGGTCCATTCCAGATTACCGAAAGATGTGGATCGGTGGCATACCGGCTAAGATTACCAGAAGCACTTTCCGGTGTGCACGACGTCTTTCACATTTCCCAGCTGAGGAAGTGTCTCAAGCTATCAACTACCGTTCAGCTGGAAGACATTGAAGAACTGCAACCGGATCTCACCTATCGGGAGGAACCGGTGCAGATTATTGATGAAAAGGCCCGAACCACACGCAACCGTACGTTGTGGTTCTACAAGGTTCTGTGGAGTAATCACTCCATGGACGAAGCGACATGGGAGAGCGAAGAGTTCCTTCGCACTAACTACCCCGACTTTTTCACATCGCATATTCGGTAAAATTTCCACCGTCCTCTCTCTCATTTCACCTTATAATCTCGGGACGAGATTCTTTTAAGGGGGGAGGAATGTAAGGGCCTCAGTTTTTGACACTCATTTGCAGTGTTCATCACCACACCACACACCTCATTTGAGGAAAAATGATGAACACAAATAAAGAGCAAGTAACAATTATCAACATGCTCATTAGGGAACAAACTCACACATTGCAAAAGTGGTACTTCCCACATGTGATATAGATGGGCTGGACATATGAAAACTCCTACACTTTGCTAAGGATGTCCATGCCAAGTTTCACCCAAATTCAAAACATTTTTGAGGTCATCTTGGGTGTAGATAGGAAAGGGGCAGTTTGAAAACATATTCAAATTCAAACTGTTTTCACCCACTGAATTTAAAAGTGGAAGGCATATTCTTGCTCAGCACATTTTTGTGAGCTCACACACCAATTTTCACTCCATTTGGAGTTGATCTTGACATGAGCTAAGGGGGAGAAATTCAAACTTTATTTGAATTTCAAACTGCACTTGTGCTGAAATTCATTCAAACCAAACCTCATTTGAACTTTGATCAATTCAAATGGCTCTTGGGTGAATAATTTGAGTTGCCAAGGGTAGAATAGGGTTCACTGTTTACCACAGCTGTTAGGAATAAATTTCAGAGGTTAAAAGAGGAGTGGGACCCACATGTCAGCCTCAGCCTCAAAGCAAACCGACTGAACCACAGTTCAGTCGGTTCCCGGCTGTTGTGCGCGCGCGCCACCGAAGGGGGCAGCCGGCGCCAGCTCCTGCTGCGTGCCCCAAGCCGGAGACCGGCCGACCGGCCTATTTATTCCCTCCCCGGCGTGCTTCAGTCGCCATTCCCCGAGCTGCCGACGTGCACGATCCATTTCTCCACTGCCATCACCGGCGCTCGAGTTCCTGCTGGATCGAGCTGATCGCAGCTTCCTCTGTCCATTCCAAGGTCCCAGCAAGGTACTAGCAACCATCCTCCATCCTTTCCATTGATAGAAATCGATTGAAACCGAGTGATATCGGCTGTGCCGAAAGATCAAACTCGGAACTGGAAACCGCCGCACCTCGGGCTCTCGTGGACAGCCCAACCTGGGCGTTGTCACGCCCGAGCCAAGGCACCCTTGGACGCGCAGGTGACCGGTGCTGCTCATCTCCGAGCCACAGCTCGAGTGGTTGCTCACCGGCGGCGAATTTCCACTTTTCCCCTTTCTGTGTGCAGAACGACCCTCGGGTACGATTCTGTTTAATTCGTGCTCTAGAAAGGATTAGAGGGCCTCAGGCCACTCCCACACGAACTAGACACGGTGACGCACAAGTTGCCTTCACAACTCTGGGCCGGAGGACTTCTGTGCCCGGCGTAATTCAAGGTCTACTGATGGCGGAACGCACGGGGGGTATCGGGCGCACGGTGAGGACCTATTTCGGGCCTTCCCCGAGCTGCCTCGAGCTCATGTCGACCTTCTCTGAGGTCCACTGATGCTCCCCGACCGATTTCCCAAGTAGCTGAGGTACTAGGAGCGTCAGCCGTCATGGCCGAAGTCGTTCCGATATGGCGGCTCGTCGCCGACCATGCTCCGGCCGTTGTCATGAGCAGCTGACCCTCGGATCATGTTCCCCAAGTAAAAGTAGGCAGGGGCGGCCAGAATCAAGAAGTTTGAAGCTGTACAGCAGCCGGCGGCGAGCTCTCCGGCGAGGTCCCTCGGCGGCGGAGCGCGGGTGTCGCGAGGTTGAAGAAGGGGGTGGACCCCAGCTGTCAGCGGCCGATATTTTGAATCGGGATCCGGCTGTGGCCGGGATCGGGTGTGCTGGCGCGCAAAAGCCTTGTGGGCCGCGGTGTGCTGTCGCTTCGGCGTGCGACGCGTGTCTCCTGGGCCCACGCGCGAGTTTAAACTTTTCCCCGATTTTCAGATTTCCTTCAAACTTCAAATCCTTATAACTTTGGCTAGAAAGCTCCAAATTGAGTGAACCAAATTTTGCTGGATTCAGCTCTCTGAGTACTTTCCAGAAAATCAAGTTTCACTTCATGAAATTCCTTAATTCTCCAGAATTAATTCCTTAAAGTTTAAACTGTTAGGAATTTTAACTGGAGAATCACTTGGAGGAAAATCCTGAAATTTTGCTGAGATGTTCACCAAAATATCCTTGAACTACCATAAAAATTTCAGATCCATTTGAGCTCATTTAGTCCACCTAATGGTGTGATTAGTAAAACTGTTCCAGAGAAAATAGAAAATGTTCAGAAACATTTTCAGAATTTTCTCTGAAATTGTTTAGCTCATATCTTTAGTTAGAGACTTCCAAATTAAGTGAGACCAATTCCATTAGAACCCTCTGAAAATCTAGTTTTCAGAAAGTCATAGTTTGTTTCATGAAAATACCTAGAACACCCTAAAAGCCTTTAATTAAGGTCAAGGACATAATTATTTGTGGAGGGCTCAAATGAGCTTTGCTGCAACTAAAACTTGACCAAGTCTCTGTTTAGGTTGTAACCAAGCCACAGTAAAAGTTTCACAGTCATTAGGTCTATCTAGTAAAGGTTATAGACTTCACAACTTCAAAGTTAATACAAAAGCATTTAATTAATACATACATTGTTCTTATCATGTAGTCGCTAAGGTCGAGGAGGAACCCGAAGTCCTAGACTTCGTTACTCCGGAGGAACAGCTAGCCTACGACCAAGAGCAGCAAGGCAAGCCCCGGTTTGCATTAACCATTTTATAAATTTTTATTGTTTTGAGCACATACTTGTTTTCTTTATGTTGTGCATCAGAGTCTTGTTTGGAAACCCCACTGCATAGCCAAGAAAACCATGGGTTGGGGTTTAGGATTGCAAACCCCGTTAGCCACTGCATTGCTAGGATAGAGTAGGATTCGGTACAAGTCGAGTAGTTGGAACTACTCGCGAGAATAGGCTAGAGGCACATTGCTCGGGTAGAGATAGCACATGAAACACATGGCAAGAAAATGAGACCGAGCGGAGAGTAAGGGCAGCAGGACTTTGGGGCCTGTGTGCTGTAGCTCCGCTTGTGTCGATTGAGGACCGAGCCGTGTGCGGGCCTGTTGAACAAGCTAGAACAGTACCGAAGACCTACCGGCTATATGGGAACCGGGAAACTGATGTAACTCGGGTAGCTGGGTATTGAGGCATTGCCCGTCGTTCAGAGGGTAGGTTGAGAGCTCGAGGTGTAAATCAGCTGGCGGCACAGAGATGCGCGTGCAGGGACCTCTTGCTCGGGACGATGGGACCGGTTCAATATTTGGCTAACGGGTGAAAGGTAGTCGCGTACGGCGTCCGTGATGGTTGTTGTAGGCAACATCGAGTACGGGCGTACGTGACGGGTTGTTCGGGTAACCCTGCAGGTGTAAATCGATTATAATCGCCGTCCCTCGCGGTCAGTGAGTACCACTTGTTCACTGTACCGTGACGTAGAAAGAACAGGCTAGTTACATGTTAAAATGTTGCTGATTGAAAGATGGACATTGATTGTTAATGATATGCTGTAGCTTAGAGCTAACTAAAGTTCTTTTCAACTTTGGGCAAAGTACATGAGAGAAATGCGTTTCTTGTTTGATTGCGGCTCTCTCATGTACCTTCGCGTAAGGTTCTCCACAACCTGCTGCTAAAACTTGAAAGTAAGGTCCTACTAATTAGGCGAGTCCTTGCAAATGATTTTACCTTATGTAACCCATTACCCTCATGTAGAAGTTCCATGTTTAGGTGAGACGGGTCAGACTTGCTGAGCCTTCGTGCTCACTGCTTGTGTTTGAAGCTTTTGCAGGGTTCTATGAGGAAGGGACTCCCGAAGAGGAGACGGAACCCCAGGAGGGGAACCCCGTCGAGTGGGAGTCGTGCACGCCGCAGAGTTAGTGTGCGTGTGTGCTAGCAAGGACACGTTCGAGGGCTGAACGTGCACTTGATGCTTAGTCTACGCCCGCGAGTGTGGACTAAACTTATTTTGATGTAAACATGTTGATAAACTTGTTTATGTAATAAAGCTTCCGCTTCCGCTTTGTACCTTTGACGTGTGTTATGCGGTGCTGTGCAACGCAGCACCCCTCAGCGTGATCCTGGCTCGACAGGACCAGTGGGGTCGTGTCATTATGCACCTCACAACACAACAGTTTTGTTGTGGGTAGAGTGTGAAATATTGTGAAGAGCAAGTGGCCTCCATCAAAAGAATGATTAGAGGGGAAAGTCTTCACTTTCACAAAGTATGGTTTCTACACTTAAACATGAGAGGTTGAGCTCACACCTAGAATTTAAAAAGTCTTGGGAAGGTTCAGTCCAAAGCTCATGCAAATTCAACACTTTTTGAGGCACTTTTGGGTTATTTCAAAAAGAGGCCAATTTGAGTGTAAATTCAAATTGCAGCAACTTTCATCATCCAAATTCAAAAGTTAGCTCCATATCTACACTCAGCACATTTTTCTGAGTAAACCCACCAATTTCCAGCCCCATTGGAGCTCCTCTTGTCAAGAGCTAAATTTGCTAGAATTCAAAACTGAATTTGAATTTCAGTTTGAATATGAAGCAAACTTGACCAAACAAAGTTTGAATTTGAGAATTTAAATTCAAACAAAGACTTGGGAGCTAAGTCTCACATTAAATTGTGAGTAGCTGGGGGGATAATTAACAAAAACAGAAAAGAAATATTAGGGGAAAAGGAGAAAGGGGGAGGCCCACAGGTCAGTGGCACACTGGAGGGGCAGTCGGTTGCTGCAGCCGACCCCGACTTCGCGCGCAAGGCAGTGAACGGCGGCGAGCCACCGAGGCAGCGATCGGCCACCTCACGGTGCCAAACCGCGGCTTAAAGGCCAGCGCACAGCCCACGCCGCCTTCCTCCTGCTTTCCAAACGAGACCCCCCCCCTACCGAGCTCTTTCCTCGTTTCCGCGCGAGCACAGAAACGCCGCCCTCTCTGATCGCCGGCGTCCGGCCAGCACAGGCGCGCTCGTGCCCGACGAGCCACACAAGAAAGGACCGCCTTAAGGTGCTGAGTCTTCTAGTCCCTACCGTTCTTCATTTCATGGGCTGTCGAGGGAGTATTTCGCCGGGAAAGCTTCGGGTGTTTTGAGACCGAGCTCCCACAAAATCCCAAAATTCGTGGGGGTTAGCTCATCACCGGGCAAACCGAGTCATGCACCCGCTCTATACACGGCCACGACCACCTAGGATCCAAAACCATCGAAAACCATCGAGCCTTTGCGCTGATATCCAAGTTTTTCGAGCAACAGTCGATATCGGGCCTAGGTCGACGGTGAGGTCCCAGTTCCGGCTATTTCCATGGCCAAACAAGCTCATATTCGTGCGCAGCATGCCACGGTGGAGCTGTAGGGGCAAACCGCTTGAGAAATAAGGCCCGGAGTAGCCCGGACGACGTCACCGGAGCAGAGGGAGGCTCTGTCACCGTCGCGGGCATAGTTCCGGCCATTGCCGAGCTCCGGTGAGGGCACCAGCGTGTTCTCCGAGTCGATTTAGGCACAGGCGGCAAGTTTTGTCAAAGGTCGGGCGGGGAAACGCCCGGCGGCGAGCGCTCCGGCAAAGCGCCGCCGCGGGAACTGCGGGAGAGCGCGAGGTAGACGAAGGGGGGCCGGGTCCGCCGGTCAGCCTCTGACCTCGCGCGGGGATCGGGTTTGCGGCCGGGATTCGGTGCGGAAGCGCGGGTAAAACCCCGTGGGCCGCGGTGTGGCCGCTTTCTGAGTGGACCGGCTCGAGGAGTGGGTCCCACCCGCAGGGTTTAAACATTTTGGAATTTCCAGTTTTAGTGTAAACTTTAGAACCCCATAACTTTTGCTAGGAAGCTCCAAATTTAGTGATTCAAATTGGGTTGGATTCATCTTGCCTAGCTCTGTCCAGATATATAACCCAATTTGTATGAAACCCATTAATTAATTCTGGAAAATTCTTTAAAGCTTTTCAGCAAAAGAATTTTAGAGGGAGTTTGGTTCATCCAAAAATCCCCAAATTTTGCCAGAATGTTCTTTAGGACATTAGTAAACCCCTGTAAAAGTCTCAGACCATTTGGAGTTGATTTTGTCAGAGCAATTTAAATTGGAAGGTGCTGTGTTCATTTGAATGCAGAAACATTTTCAGAGAATTTCCAAAACTTGGAAATTCAATTCTGGGCAAACCTTGACTCCAAAAATGCTAGGAAAATTCATGCAAACTCTATGAGCTATAATAGAAATTGTAGTTCATTAAGTTGAGCATGAACAGGGGTATTACCTCAGAATTAATTCTTCCTTGCTGATTTGCCAAGAGAATTATTCTGAGCAAACCATTCCATGAAAAGTGCTAAGGTTTGGTCCAGAGAGTTTGCTTGTGACAAGGAACTCACACAAAAATTCTCAGCTCCATTGGAGCTTTAGATCACCCCTGTCCTGTTTACCCACTTGAGGGATTAAAATGGAAAAGGGGAAAAACCACTTAGCATTCAACCATGTGATTAAGTCCAAGCCAAACCACCAACACCAGTTCATATTTAAATTCTTAAACAAAGTTCCAGGTATTAGAGGCTGGTTATTAGAACCAATAGTATAAGTCTTACTCTAAACTCACATTTGCATCTAAATTAACATGTAGTATTTCATTAACGTGTAGCCGTTGAGGAAGAGACTCCGGAGGTGCTGGACTTCCTCCTTCCGGACGAAGAACTAACTCCTGACCAGCAGCAACAAGGCAAGCCCCGGTTTGCATTAACCATTTTTAAAAGTTTTACTTTGTTTACATGTGTCATATGAAGTATGTATGTGCATTAGGTATAGGATGAATGAAACCCCACTTGCATAACCAAAGGTTCCTAAAAGAGTGAGGGTAGTGTCAAGGACCTCGAGTAGAAAGGCTATGCTTAATGAGTCATAGGACTTCGGTACAAGTCGAGTAGTTGGAATCTACTCGCGAGATAGGCTGGGAACACACGGGTTCGGTTGAGTGATGTGAGATCACTTTAGTAATAAAAATGAGACTAGGCAGGGGCTAGGGCGCAGCAAGAGAGAGTCTTGTGTGCGCAGCCCTGCCCGTGTCGATTGAGGACCGATCCGTGTGCGGCCCTGCTGAACAAGTATTGAACGTACCGAAGGCATATCGGATATATGGGCCCCGATAAACCGATGTAGCCTAAACCTCCGGGCGTCGAGGCATAGCACACCGATTTATAGGTGTAGGTTGAGGGCAGCAAGGTGGAAATCTGCCAACGGGCATAGAGAGATGCTCCGTGTGGGGAACCTCCTGCTCGTTTCGGTGCGACCGGTTCGACGTTTGGGCTGTTGGGTGAAAGGTTGTCCCGTACGACATCGAGTGAGCGTGCTGTGCAGCTCCACGGGTGGGCGTACGTGACGTGCTCTTTGGGTTTTCCCTGCAGGTGTATATCGAGTCGATTCGCCGTCCCTCGCGGTGACGAGTACTGCTTGTTCACTGCGTCGTAACGTAGACTAATGGATGAAATATGTTGATTCAATGATGCTGATTGATATAATTGTATTGCTACATGTGTGCCACCAAATACTGCTTACTAAATTTCAGATTTCATGAACTGTTAACTTGTTGCTAAAAGATGAACTAAGGATGAACTTGTAGGCGTGTCCTTTTGCTGAAATGTTACTATCCTATGTCCATTGTACTCCTCATGTAGAGTTTCATGCTTAGGTGAGTCGGTTAAGCCTTGCTGAGCCTTCGTGCTCACGGTTGCTGCTTAAGTGTTTTTCAGGTGAGGAGCCACCCACGGACTCGGAGTACGAGTCCACCGGCGAGGGTTACCCTCCGTCGGGGACCACGGCTGAGTGGGAGCCGTACACGCCGCGCTGAGCTGAGACGTGCAGCTAGTGTGGGTTGCCCTAGGGCTGGGCAACCGACTTTTGCTAAATAGGCGGGCGTGAGTTGTATAGTGTAGTCTTCCGCTGTGTAATAGAACAATAATTATAACTGAAGTTTGTACTTGTTTGTACAGTTTCAGCTGTTTTTCCCATGTAATATATTGTGTTCTTATGACGTGTGCTGTCGGGTGTCGCATCGCGCGGCACCACCCTCTGCGATCCTGGATGAGCGGATCCCGGTCCGCCACAGCCTGGTATCAGAGCTGCAGTGGGGATAGCACCGTACTAAAGGACGGCATTATGGGAAAAACTTAGGTATACGGTGAGGATTCGGTAGTTGCCCAAGTAAGGACTATATTAGCATAGTTACTTAAAGTGGCAAGACTAACTTATATGTTATAATTCTGAATTTCAATTATGTAACGACGCACCTACGCTCTGGTAAGTATGGTAAGGAACGCCACCGAAAGCGGTTCAATTTCGGTTAGCTCTCCCTGACGAGGAACGTGGTTCGGGGATTGATCTCACAGCTTGGTGTGAGACGTCAATATGAACCTCTTGGACTCTTCATGTTCCTGAGTTCATATGAAACGCTGATCCCTAGCGTGCATTAGGCAAGTAAGTGGAGACCCCATCGTGTGGTCAGTAACGCGAGAGTGTGTTCGTCTGGAAATAGCCCAGGAGGACATACGCAGCGCTTGCCATCGGCGTGCCCTGCAGGGCAGTAGGTGGTATCTGTTGGGTTGATAACATTCCCAACCGTGACGACCCGTTCATGACATACTCGGGTTCCCCGTCGTGTGGTGTTGAAACACGATCACGTGCCTTGAGACGTGACTTAGCTCAAGGACGGCCGTATGGAAATGATACGGGCGTTTGTATTTACTTCAAATATGGAACTGCCTGAAATGAATAACCATTGAGTGCACCATTATTGTGTGGTCTTCTGCAGGTACTAACCACGTATGTATCCGTGTAGAAAACGTGTGCGAGGGACCGTTTAGTGCCACACTTGAGACGTATATACCGGTATGATCCGGATAGGATTTTCTTTTGTGAGGAACGTAGTACCGAGATATGGTAGGCATATGCATGAGAATAATGATAACAAAGAATTAAAACCTATAGGTTCAACATTTAGGACCCTGGTTGGGTATAAGAATGGGATAGCGGAGCAGTATAGCCAAAAGTATGAAAAGCAGAGTGCTCTGTTTTGGACAGCAAGTTTGCTGATCTTCAACAGAGCATAACTCACAGGTCTTTTAGCCCAGGGAGGTGTGCTACATAGCTCTGGAAAGGTATTGAAGTACTCTACAACTTTGTTGTAGACTTCCAGAGCTGAAACTCACCTGAAGATGGCTTAAAGCCCAGAGAAATGTAAACTGTCCAGAACCAGGGCAGAGTAAAACATCCTCTGAACTGATCTGTTTTTCAAATATAACTCCCAGTAGAAAAATCTAAAATTGTCATATAATACATCCTTAGAAATAGTAGAAGATGTTTGACATCTTTGCAATTCAAAGTTTCTGAAGTTTCAGCACAGAATTTAGTGGAAACCAGGGTTGGAAACAGCTACTTCCAAGGGAGGTGCTGTTAAAATTCTTCCAGAAATTCTGCTAACTTTGAATTAATATAACTTTCTAATTAAAGCTGATCTGGGGCAAATGAGTACTCGTTGGAAATATACTAAGGTTAACTTTAACTTTGGTATTCAACTTGAGTCATGAAAATGCCCATAACCGGATCAAAAACTTGGAATAGGTAGAAACTGGTCATTCTGACGGAAGAATGACAGTTGAACTCATTAGAGAGGGTGTTGTACCCTAAGGGCGATACTAATGTCTCGTAGAGACCAAACCCAGTTATGGTGAGCTTCCAAAGAGGGGGTTCATCAAGTTGGATTAAACTAACTTGTGTTTGGTCTGGTAATGGTGTAGCTTGTGCAAAGTTATTACATTATCTACTTACGAGATATTTCGCATGTGTTGTTGTCATAATGTTTTTCCGCCCAGTTCTATTGGACTGCATGCAAAATGTTGCGGGACTGATGGTTAATGTCGTATGGTTGCAGATGGTTCGTACTAGGACCACGCACGAGGTTGGTGGCTCTAGCCAAGGTGGAGGCGATGACTCCCAGCCACCGGCCTACGACAGCACCCCGCAGCAGCAGCCACCACCGCCGCCTCCGCTTACTCTAGCGGATGTGATAGCGGCATTGGTGGGAGGTCGTGAGGAGCAGACCGACCTGCTCCGCACGATCGTGCAGAATACGTCCCAGGCGGGAGGACGTCAAGAGCGAGGGCCTCGTGAGCCCCGCGAAGTGTCGTACTCGGATTTCATGAGTACGCACCCTCCAGTGTTCACCGAAGCCGAAGAACCACTGGAGGCGGACAACTGGCTGCGGACTATCGAGTCCAAGTTCGGGCTGCTCCAGTGTACGGAGCGGCAGAAGACGCTGTTCGCAGCACAGCAGCTCCACGGTGCCGCTGGTGCGTGGTGGGCGAATTATGTCGCCTCACGTCCGGCTGGCCATGCCGTGGAATGGCAAGAGTTCCGGGAGGCGTTCCGCGCCTATCACATTCCTCCCGGAATAATGAAGAGAAAGTTCCAAGAATTTTTGGAACTGAAGCAGGGCGGGAGGAGTGCCCACGACTACTCCCGTGCCTTCAACCATCTGGCGCAGTATGCGTCAGACTACATCTCCACGGAGGAGAAGAAGAGGGAGCACTTCTATCGGGGGTTACATCCCGAAATGAAGACCCACCTCGTACAATGGAACCGCGGCACATTCAACGATCTAGTCAATGCCGCCATCATGCAAGAGGACGCTCAGCGGGAGTTAGCAGCTGAGCAGAGGAAGCGTAGCGCTCCACCTAGCAGCGGTGGGAGTGGCGCTCCCCAGAAGTACCGTATGGTGTATCGGACACCATCCGGGCAGCAGTGGCAACCACCGGCGCGACCGCAACGGTTCGGGGGACGTCCCTTTCAGGCACCTCCGTTCCGTCCGCCGATGCCACCACCAAGACAGCAGCAGCAGCAGACGGTACCCCGGGCGTTTCCACCGCCACAACGCGCCCCGGGTTTCCGCCCGCCGATTAGCGGGGGACCACCCCGTTTCACCTGCTTCATGTGTGGCCAGGCGGGCCACTTTGCGAAGGACTGTCCCCAGGGGCAGCAGAGCAGCGGGCAAGCCCAGTTTCAGGGCGGTGCTCGAGGCCGACCTCCGGCGAAGAAGGTTGGTCAGCGGACTGGAGGCGTCCGCAACCTCGACAGTGAGGACGCCCCAGAGGGAGACAACGTGCTGGCGGGTACGTTTACTCTCAACCATCAAGCCATAGTCATATTATTTGATTCGGGTGCAACCCACAGCTTTATAAGTGCATCCTATGTGGCTAAACATCAATTGCAAGTCTTCCCAACCGACTGCACTTATATGATCTGCTCACCGGGAGGGAAGATTTCAACTAATATGATGGTTCCAAAGGCACCTCTGTGCTTAGGTGGGAAACTATATCCCACCACCTTGATCATCCTTATGGGACAAAAGATTGATGCAATCTTAGGGATGTCATGGCTGCAATACCATGGCGCTGTCCTAGAGACTCGGACACGGACGGTTCACCTAAATTCTCCATTCCACCGTCCGCATTCCATGGTGTTAGACACGCCAGTCCGGGAAGTTTTAGCAATTAATAATGCTGAAGTTCTCAAGTTAGAAGACATCCCCGTAGTCCGGGAATATCCCGACGTGTTCCCGGACGATCTTCCGGGCATGCCACCTGAGCGGGATGTTGAGTTCAAGATCGAGCTCGCACTCGGGACTACGCCCATATCACGGAGACCATACAAGATGGCTCCAAATGAGCTGGCGGAACTGAAAGAACAGCTCAATGATCTGTTGAGCAAGGGTTTCATTAGGCCGAGTTCCTCTCCTTGGGGATGCTCGGCGCTATTTGTAAAGAAGAAGGATGAAACCCTGAGGCTGTGTGTGGATTACCGGCCGCTCAACGCCGTCACCATCAAGAATAAGTACCCCCTGCCCCGTATTGACATCTTGTTTGATCAACTTGTGGGGGCAAGTGTATTCTCAAAGATGGACCTTCGCTCTGGATATCACCAGATCAAGATCCGGGCGGAGGATATTCCGAAGACGGCGTTCTCGACGAGATACGGCTTATACGAATATCTCGTCATGTCCTTTGGTCTCACAAATGCTCCAGCCCATTTCATGTATCTCATGAACTCGGTGTTCATGCCGGAGCTGGACAAGTTCGTGGTAGTGTTCATCGACGACATCTTGGTTTACTCCAAGACCGAAGCTGAACATGCCGAACACTTGCGGATCGTTCTTCAACGATTGCGAGACCACAAGCTCTACGCCAAGTTCAGCAAATGCGAATTTTGGATCAGCCAAGTGCCATTCTTGGGACATATCATCTCAGCTGAAGGCATTGCGGTTGACCCTAGCAAAATCGAGCAAGTGTTGAAATGGAAAGCTCCCACTTCCGTTCATGAAGTCAGAAGCTTCCTCGGGTTAGCGGGATACTACCGGAGATTCATTCCAAGTTTCTCCAAGCTCGCTAAGCCGATGACAGAGTTGCTGAAGAAAGGGACAAAATATGTTTGGAACACGGCGTGTGAGGGAGCGTTCCGAACATTAGTGAAGCATCTCACGACAGCCCCGGTCTTGGCTCAACCGGATACAACGAAGCCCTTCGACGTGTATTGTGACGCGTCCGGTATTGGGCTCGGCTGCGTGTTGATGCAAGAAGGACGTGTGGTCGCTTATGGCTCACGCCAACTTCGGAACCATGAGCAGCACTACCCGACTCACGATCTTGAACTTGCTGCCGTGGTGTTGGCGCTGAAAATGTGGAGGCACTATCTCCTGGGGAACTTGGTGCATCTCTACACCGACCACAAGAGCTTGAAATACATTTTCACCCAGAAGGAGCTGAACATGAGGCAGAGGAGGTGGTTAGAACTGATCAAAGATTATGAGATTGAGATCCATTACCACCCCGGCAAGGCGAATGTGGTTGCCGACGCGCTGAGTCGGAAATCACATGTCCATCACCTCACCATTACACCGGTGGAGGAGGAAGAGCCAAGTTTATACTTGGTTCCTTATGGATCGCTGTACAACCTTGCCCTCATCCCTACTATTAGGGAGGACATCATTGCAGCTCAGAAAACGGATAAAGGCATGGCACATCTCCGGAGACGGATAGACAATGGAGAAATTAAATGTTTCCGGAAGGATGATGAGGGGACGTTGTGGTTCAATGACCGCATAGTCGTACCCCGAGATATGGAGTTGAGGAAAAAGATCCTCGATGAAGCTCACTTGTCTAAATACTCCATTCATCCGGGCAGCAACAAAATGTACCAAGATTTGAAAAAGAAATTTTGGTGGACCCGGATGAAGCGGGAGGTAGCTAAGTACGTATCTGAGTGCGATACGTGTAGACGAGTGAAGGCGGATCACATGAAGAAATCAGGGCTGTTGCAACCCCTGAAGATCCCGGCATGGAAATGGGAAGATGTGAGCATGGATTTCATTGTGGGATTACCCCTAACAGCCAACAAGCATGATTCCATATGGGTAATCGTTGATCGGTTAACCAAGACGGCTCACTTCATTCCGGTGAATACACGTTACAATGCCGGCAAGTATGCGGAGCTATACATAGCGAAGATTCTATGCCTATACGGGGTACCCAAGACCATTGTCTCAGATCGAGGTGCATTATTTGTATCTCGCTTTTGGGAGCAGCTACACGCTGCATTGGGTACTAAGTTGATCAGGAGCTCCGCTTATCACCCTCAGACAGATGGCCAGACAGAAAGGGTGAATCAAGTCCTGGAAGACATGTTGAGAGCGTGTGCCATCCACCATGGTAGGAATTGGGATGATCACCTACCATTGGCAGAATTCTCGTACAACAACGGTTATCAGGCGAGTATCAAAATGGCGCCCTATGAGGCTCTCTATGGTCGCAAGTGCCGCACCCCGTTAAATTGGTGCGAGTCCGGTGAAAGGGTCACATTCGGAGTTGATGTGGTGAACGACGCCGAAGAGCGCGTTCGGACAATACAAGCCAATTTGAAAGCCGCTCAATCCCGACAGAAGAGCTACGCTGATAAGAGGCGTAGACCGTTGCACTTTGATGTTGGGGAACACGTGTACCTCCGCGTGTCTCCAATGAAGGGCGTGCACCGATTCGGTGTGAAGGGGAAGCTCGCTCCCCGTTTCATTGGACCCTACGCTATCACCGAGAAGTGTGGACCAGCAGCGTATCGATTGGAGCTACCGGCATCTCTGGCTGGTGTCCATGATATTTTCCATGTTTCGCAACTGCGAAAATGCTTGAAGCATACAACTGCTGTTCCTACCGAAGCCATCGGCGAGCTGAAGCCGGATTTAACATATGATGAATATCCGGTGGGAATTCTTGATGAGAAAGCCAGGACCACGCGTAGCAGAACGTTGTGGTTCTACAAAATACTCTGGAGTAACCACACCGCCGAGGAAGCGACGTGGGAGAGCGAGGAGTTCCTTCGCTCAAATTACCCGGAGTTCATGGCTTCTCAACACGGGTAAGTCCCTATTACATCGCTATCTCTTCTTTTATAATCTCGGGACGAGATTCTTTTAAGGGGGGAGGGATGTAAAAGCCCAAGAAAAGGGACTTGCAAAAATTTTTATGCACCTCACAACACAACAGTTTTGTTGTGGGTAGAGTGTGAAATATTGTGAAGAGCAAGTGGCCTCCATCAAAAGAATGATTAGAGGGGAAAGTCTTCACTTTCACAAAGTATGGTTTCTACACTTAAACATGAGAGGTTGAGCTCACACCTAGAATTTAAAAAGTCTTGGGAAGGTTCAGTCCAAAGCTCATGCAAATTCAACACTTTTTGAGGCACTTTTGGGTTATTTCAAAAAGAGGCCAATTTGAGTGTAAATTCAAATTGCAGCAACTTTCATCATCCAAATTCAAAAGTTAGCTCCATATCTACACTCAGCACATTTTTCTGAGTAAACCCACCAATTTCCAGCCCCATTGGAGCTCCTCTTGTCAAGAGCTAAATTTGCTAGAATTCAAAACTGAATTTGAATTTCAGTTTGAATATGAAGCAAACTTGACCAAACAAAGTTTGAATTTGAGAATTTAAATTCAAACAAAGACTTGGGAGCTAAGTCTCACATTAAATTGTGAGTAGCTGGGGGGATAATTAACAAAAACAGAAAAGAAATATTAGGGGAAAAGGAGAAAGGGGGAGGCCCACAGGTCAGTGGCACACTGGAGGGGCAGTCGGTTGCTGCAGCCGACCCCGACTTCGCGCGCAAGGCAGTGAACGGCGGCGAGCCACCGAGGCAGCGATCGGCCACCTCACGGTGCCAAACCGCGGCTTAAAGGCCAGCGCACAGCCCACGCCGCCTTCCTCCTGCTTTCCAAACGAGACCCCCCCCCTACCGAGCTCTTTCCTCGTTTCCGCGCGAGCACAGAAACGCCGCCCTCTCTGATCGCCGGCGTCCGGCCAGCACAGGCGCGCTCGTGCCCGACGAGCCACACAAGAAAGGACCGCCTTAAGGTGCTGAGTCTTCTAGTCCCTACCGTTCTTCATTTCATGGGCTGTCGAGGGAGTATTTCGCCGGGAAAGCTTCGGGTGTTTTGAGACCGAGCTCCCACAAAATCCCAAAATTCGTGGGGGTTAGCTCATCACCGGGCAAACCGAGTCATGCACCCGCTCTATACACGGCCACGACCACCTAGGATCCAAAACCATCGAAAACCATCGAGCCTTTGCGCTGATATCCAAGTTTTTCGAGCAACAGTCGATATCGGGCCTAGGTCGACGGTGAGGTCCCAGTTCCGGCTATTTCCATGGCCAAACAAGCTCATATTCGTGCGCAGCATGCCACGGTGGAGCTGTAGGGGCAAACCGCTTGAGAAATAAGGCCCGGAGTAGCCCGGACGACGTCACCGGAGCAGAGGGAGGCTCTGTCACCGTCGCGGGCATAGTTCCGGCCATTGCCGAGCTCCGGTGAGGGCACCAGCGTGTTCTCCGAGTCGATTTAGGCACAGGCGGCAAGTTTTGTCAAAGGTCGGGCGGGGAAACGCCCGGCGGCGAGCGCTCCGGCAAAGCGCCGCCGCGGGAACTGCGGGAGAGCGCGAGGTAGACGAAGGGGGGCCGGGTCCGCCGGTCAGCCTCTGACCTCGCGCGGGGATCGGGTTTGCGGCCGGGATTCGGTGCGGAAGCGCGGGTAAAACCCCGTGGGCCGCGGTGTGGCCGCTTTCTGAGTGGACCGGCTCGAGGAGTGGGTCCCACCCGCAGGGTTTAAACATTTTGGAATTTCCAGTTTTAGTGTAAACTTTAGAACCCCATAACTTTTGCTAGGAAGCTCCAAATTTAGTGATTCAAATTGGGTTGGATTCATCTTGCCTAGCTCTGTCCAGATATATAACCCAATTTGTATGAAACCCATTAATTAATTCTGGAAAATTCTTTAAAGCTTTTCAGCAAAAGAATTTTAGAGGGAGTTTGGTTCATCCAAAAATCCCCAAATTTTGCCAGAATGTTCTTTAGGACATTAGTAAACCCCTGTAAAAGTCTCAGACCATTTGGAGTTGATTTTGTCAGAGCAATTTAAATTGGAAGGTGCTGTGTTCATTTGAATGCAGAAACATTTTCAGAGAATTTCCAAAACTTGGAAATTCAATTCTGGGCAAACCTTGACTCCAAAAATGCTAGGAAAATTCATGCAAACTCTATGAGCTATAATAGAAATTGTAGTTCATTAAGTTGAGCATGAACAGGGGTATTACCTCAGAATTAATTCTTCCTTGCTGATTTGCCAAGAGAATTATTCTGAGCAAACCATTCCATGAAAAGTGCTAAGGTTTGGTCCAGAGAGTTTGCTTGTGACAAGGAACTCACACAAAAATTCTCAGCTCCATTGGAGCTTTAGATCACCCCTGTCCTGTTTACCCACTTGAGGGATTAAAATGGAAAAGGGGAAAAACCACTTAGCATTCAACCATGTGATTAAGTCCAAGCCAAACCACCAACACCAGTTCATATTTAAATTCTTAAACAAAGTTCCAGGTATTAGAGGCTGGTTATTAGAACCAATAGTATAAGTCTTACTCTAAACTCACATTTGCATCTAAATTAACATGTAGTATTTCATTAACGTGTAGCCGTTGAGGAAGAGACTCCGGAGGTGCTGGACTTCCTCCTTCCGGACGAAGAACTAACTCCTGACCAGCAGCAACAAGGCAAGCCCCGGTTTGCATTAACCATTTTTAAAAGTTTTACTTTGTTTACATGTGTCATATGAAGTATGTATGTGCATTAGGTATAGGATGAATGAAACCCCACTTGCATAACCAAAGGTTCCTAAAAGAGTGAGGGTAGTGTCAAGGACCTCGAGTAGAAAGGCTATGCTTAATGAGTCATAGGACTTCGGTACAAGTCGAGTAGTTGGAATCTACTCGCGAGATAGGCTGGGAACACACGGGTTCGGTTGAGTGATGTGAGATCACTTTAGTAATAAAAATGAGACTAGGCAGGGGCTAGGGCGCAGCAAGAGAGAGTCTTGTGTGCGCAGCCCTGCCCGTGTCGATTGAGGACCGATCCGTGTGCGGCCCTGCTGAACAAGTATTGAACGTACCGAAGGCATATCGGATATATGGGCCCCGATAAACCGATGTAGCCTAAACCTCCGGGCGTCGAGGCATAGCACACCGATTTATAGGTGTAGGTTGAGGGCAGCAAGGTGGAAATCTGCCAACGGGCATAGAGAGATGCTCCGTGTGGGGAACCTCCTGCTCGTTTCGGTGCGACCGGTTCGACGTTTGGGCTGTTGGGTGAAAGGTTGTCCCGTACGACATCGAGTGAGCGTGCTGTGCAGCTCCACGGGTGGGCGTACGTGACGTGCTCTTTGGGTTTTCCCTGCAGGTGTATATCGAGTCGATTCGCCGTCCCTCGCGGTGACGAGTACTGCTTGTTCACTGCGTCGTAACGTAGACTAATGGATGAAATATGTTGATTCAATGATGCTGATTGATATAATTGTATTGCTACATGTGTGCCACCAAATACTGCTTACTAAATTTCAGATTTCATGAACTGTTAACTTGTTGCTAAAAGATGAACTAAGGATGAACTTGTAGGCGTGTCCTTTTGCTGAAATGTTACTATCCTATGTCCATTGTACTCCTCATGTAGAGTTTCATGCTTAGGTGAGTCGGTTAAGCCTTGCTGAGCCTTCGTGCTCACGGTTGCTGCTTAAGTGTTTTTCAGGTGAGGAGCCACCCACGGACTCGGAGTACGAGTCCACCGGCGAGGGTTACCCTCCGTCGGGGACCACGGCTGAGTGGGAGCCGTACACGCCGCGCTGAGCTGAGACGTGCAGCTAGTGTGGGTTGCCCTAGGGCTGGGCAACCGACTTTTGCTAAATAGGCGGGCGTGAGTTGTATAGTGTAGTCTTCCGCTGTGTAATAGAACAATAATTATAACTGAAGTTTGTACTTGTTTGTACAGTTTCAGCTGTTTTTCCCATGTAATATATTGTGTTCTTATGACGTGTGCTGTCGGGTGTCGCATCGCGCGGCACCACCCTCTGCGATCCTGGATGAGCGGATCCCGGTCCGCCACAGCCTGGTATCAGAGCTGCAGTGGGGATAGCACCGTACTAAAGGACGGCATTATGGGAAAAACTTAGGTATACGGTGAGGATTCGGTAGTTGCCCAAGTAAGGACTATATTAGCATAGTTACTTAAAGTGGCAAGACTAACTTATATGTTATAATTCTGAATTTCAATTATGTAACGACGCACCTACGCTCTGGTAAGTATGGTAAGGAACGCCACCGAAAGCGGTTCAATTTCGGTTAGCTCTCCCTGACGAGGAACGTGGTTCGGGGATTGATCTCACAGCTTGGTGTGAGACGTCAATATGAACCTCTTGGACTCTTCATGTTCCTGAGTTCATATGAAACGCTGATCCCTAGCGTGCATTAGGCAAGTAAGTGGAGACCCCATCGTGTGGTCAGTAACGCGAGAGTGTGTTCGTCTGGAAATAGCCCAGGAGGACATACGCAGCGCTTGCCATCGGCGTGCCCTGCAGGGCAGTAGGTGGTATCTGTTGGGTTGATAACATTCCCAACCGGAGCTGAACATGAGGCAGAGGAGGTGGTTAGAACTGATCAAAGATTATGAGATTGAGATCCATTACCACCCCGGCAAGGCGAATGTGGTTGCCGACGCGCTGAGTCGGAAATCACATGTCCATCACCTCACCATTACACCGGTGGAGGAGGAAGAGCCAAGTTTATACTTGGTTCCTTATGGATCGCTGTACAACCTTGCCCTCATCCCTACTATTAGGGAGGACATCATTGCAGCTCAGAAAACGGATAAAGGCATGGCACATCTCCGGAGACGGATAGACAATGGAGAAATTAAATGTTTCCGGAAGGATGATGAGGGGACGTTGTGGTTCAATGACCGCATAGTCGTACCCCGAGATATGGAGTTGAGGAAAAAGATCCTCGATGAAGCTCACTTGTCTAAATACTCCATTCATCCGGGCAGCAACAAAATGTACCAAGATTTGAAAAAGAAATTTTGGTGGACCCGGATGAAGCGGGAGGTAGCTAAGTACGTATCTGAGTGCGATACGTGTAGACGAGTGAAGGCGGATCACATGAAGAAATCAGGGCTGTTGCAACCCCTGAAGATCCCGGCATGGAAATGGGAAGATGTGAGCATGGATTTCATTGTGGGATTACCCCTAACAGCCAACAAGCATGATTCCACATGGGTAATCGTTGATCGGTTAACCAAGACGGCTCACTTCATTCCGGTGAATACACGTTACAATGCCGGCAAGTATGCGGAGCTATACATAGCGAAGATTCTATGCCTATACGGGGTACCCAAGACCATTGTCTCAGATCGAGGTGCATTATTTGTATCTCGCTTTTGGGAGCAGCTACACGCTGCATTGGGTACTAAGTTGATCAGGAGCTCCGCTTATCACCCTCAGACAGATGGCCAGACAGAAAGGGTGAATCAAGTCCTGGAAGACATGTTGAGAGCGTGTGCCATCCACCATGGTAGGAATTGGGATGATCACCTACCATTGGCAGAATTCTCGTACAACAACGGTTATCAGGCGAGTATCAAAATGGCGCCCTATGAGGCTCTCTATGGTCGCAAGTGCCGCACCCCGTTAAATTGGTGCGAGTCCGGTGAAAGGGTCACATTCGGAGTTGATGTGGTGAACGACGCCGAAGAGCGCGTTCGGACAATACAAGCCAATTTGAAAGCCGCTCAATCCCGACAGAAGAGCTACGCTGATAAGAGGCGTAGACCGTTGCACTTTGATGTTGGGGAACACGTGTACCTCCGCGTGTCTCCAATGAAGGGCGTGCACCGATTCGGTGTGAAGGGGAAGCTCGCTCCCCGTTTCATTGGACCCTACGCTATCACCGAGAAGTGTGGACCAGCAGCGTATCGATTGGAGCTACCGGCATCTCTGGCTGGTGTCCATGATATTTTCCATGTTTCGCAACTGCGAAAATGCTTGAAGCATACAACTGCTGTTCCTACCGAAGCCATCGGCGAGCTGAAGCCGGATTTAACATATGATGAATATCCGGTGGGAATTCTTGATGAGAAAGCCAGGACCACGCGTAGCAGAACGTTGTGGTTCTACAAAATACTCTGGAGTAACCACACCGCCGAGGAAGCGACGTGGGAGAGCGAGGAGTTCCTTCGCTCAAATTACCCGGAGTTCATGGCTTCTCAACACGGGTAAGTCCCTATTACATCGCTATCTCTTCTTTTATAATCTCGGGACGAGATTCTTTTAAGGGGGGAGGGATGTAAAAGCCCAAGAAAAGGGACTTGCAAAAATTTTTATGCACCTCACAACACAACAGTTTTGTTGTGGGTAGAGTGTGAAATATTGTGAAGAGCAAGTGGCCTCCATCAAAAGAATGATTAGAGGGGAAAGTCTTCACTTTCACAAAGTATGGTTTCTACACTTAAACATGAGAGGTTGAGCTCACACCTAGAATTTAAAAAGTCTTGGGAAGGTTCAGTCCAAAGCTCATGCAAATTCAACACTTTTTGAGGCACTTTTGGGTTATTTCAAAAAGAGGCCAATTTGAGTGTAAATTCAAATTGCAGCAACTTTCATCATCCAAATTCAAAAGTTAGCTCCATATCTACACTCAGCACATTTTTCTGAGTAAACCCACCAATTTCCAGCCCCATTGGAGCTCCTCTTGTCAAGAGCTAAATTTGCTAGAATTCAAAACTGAATTTGAATTTCAGTTTGAATATGAAGCAAACTTGACCAAACAAAGTTTGAATTTGAGAATTTAAATTCAAACAAAGACTTGGGAGCTAAGTCTCACATTAAATTGTGAGTAGCTGGGGGGATAATTAACAAAAACAGAAAAGAAATATTAGGGGAAAAGGAGAAAGGGGGAGGCCCACAGGTCAGTGGCACACTGGAGGGGCAGTCGGTTGCTGCAGCCGACCCCGACTTCGCGCGCAAGGCAGTGAACGGCGGCGAGCCACCGAGGCAGCGATCGGCCACCTCACGGTGCCAAACCGCGGCTTAAAGGCCAGCGCACAGCCCACGCCGCCTTCCTCCTGCTTTCCAAACGAGACCCCCCCCCCTACCGAGCTCTTTCCTCGTTTCCGCGCGAGCACAGAAACGCCGCCCTCTCTGATCGCCGGCGTCCGGCCAGCACAGGCGCGCTCGTGCCCGACGAGCCACACAAGAAAGGACCGCCTTAAGGTGCTGAGTCTTCTAGTCCCTACCGTTCTTCATTTCATGGGCTGTCGAGGGAGTATTTCGCCGGGAAAGCTTCGGGTGTTTTGAGACCGAGCTCCCACAAAATCCCAAAATTCGTGGGGGTTAGCTCATCACCGGGCAAACCGAGTCATGCACCCGCTCTATACACGGCCACGACCACCTAGGATCCAAAACCATCGAAAACCATCGAGCCTTTGCGCTGATATCCAAGTTTTTCGAGCAACAGTCGATATCGGGCCTAGGTCGACGGTGAGGTCCCAGTTCCGGCTATTTCCATGGCCAAACAAGCTCATATTCGTGCGCAGCATGCCACGGTGGAGCTGTAGGGGCAAACCGCTTGAGAAATAAGGCCCGGAGTAGCCCGGACGACGTCACCGGAGCAGAGGGAGGCTCTGTCACCGTCGCGGGCATAGTTCCGGCCATTGCCGAGCTCCGGTGAGGGCACCAGCGTGTTCTCCGAGTCGATTTAGGCACAGGCGGCAAGTTTTGTCAAAGGTCGGGCGGGGAAACGCCCGGCGGCGAGCGCTCCGGCAAAGCGCCGCCGCGGGAACTGCGGGAGAGCGCGAGGTAGACGAAGGGGGGCCGGGTCCGCCGGTCAGCCTCTGACCTCGCGCGGGGATCGGGTTTGCGGCCGGGATTCGGTGCGGAAGCGCGGGTAAAACCCCGTGGGCCGCGGTGTGGCCGCTTTCTGAGTGGACCGGCTCGAGGAGTGGGTCCCACCCGCAGGGTTTAAACATTTTGGAATTTCCAGTTTTAGTGTAAACTTTAGAACCCCATAACTTTTGCTAGGAAGCTCCAAATTTAGTGATTCAAATTGGGTTGGATTCATCTTGCCTAGCTCTGTCCAGATATATAACCCAATTTGTATGAAACCCATTAATTAATTCTGGAAAATTCTTTAAAGCTTTTCAGCAAAAGAATTTTAGAGGGAGTTTGGTTCATCCAAAAATCCCCAAATTTTGCCAGAATGTTCTTTAGGACATTAGTAAACCCCTGTAAAAGTCTCAGACCATTTGGAGTTGATTTTGTCAGAGCAATTTAAATTGGAAGGTGCTGTGTTCATTTGAATGCAGAAACATTTTCAGAGAATTTCCAAAACTTGGAAATTCAATTCTGGGCAAACCTTGACTCCAAAAATGCTAGGAAAATTCATGCAAACTCTATGAGCTATAATAGAAATTGTAGTTCATTAAGTTGAGCATGAACAGGGGTATTACCTCAGAATTAATTCTTCCTTGCTGATTTGCCAAGAGAATTATTCTGAGCAAACCACTCCATGAAAAGTGCTAGTGTTTGGTCCAGAGAGTTTTCTTGTGACAAGGAACTCACACAAAAATTCTCAGCTCCATTGGAGCTCTAGATCACCCCTGTCCTGTTTACCCACTTAAGGAATTAAGATGGAAAAGGGAGAAAACCACTTAGCACTTAACCATGGGACTAAGCCCAAGCCAAACCACCAACACCAGTTCATATTTAAATTCTTAAACAAAGTTCCAGGTGTGAGAGGCTGGTTATTAGCACTAATAGTAGAAGTCTTACTCTAAACCTCACATTTGCATCTAAATTAACATGTAGTATTTCATTAACGTGTAGCCGTTGAGGAAGAGACTCCGGAGGTGCTGGACTTCCTCCTTCCGGACGAAGAACTAACTCCTGACCAGCAGCAACAAGGCAAGCCCCGGTTTGCATTAACCATTTTTAAAAAGTTTTACTTTGTTTACATGTGTCATATGAAGTATGTATGTGCATTAGGTATAGGATGAATGAAACCCCACTTGCATAACCAAAGGTTCCTAAAAGAGTGAGGGTAGTGTCAAGGACCTCGACTAGAAAGGCTATGCTTAATGAGTCATAGGACTTCGGTACAAGTCGAGTAGTTGGAATCTACTCGCGAGATAGGCTGGGAACACACGGGTTCGGTTGAGTGATGTGAGATCACTTTAGTAATAAAAATGAGACTAGGCAGGGGCTAGGGCGCAGCAAGAGAGAGTCTTGTGTGCGCAGCCCTGCCCGTGTCGATTGAGGACCGATCCGTGTGCGGCCCTGCTGAACAAGTATTGAACGTACCGAAGGCATATCGGATATATGGGCCCCGATAAACCGATGTAGCCTAAACCTCCGGGCGTCGAGGCATAGCACACCGATTTATAGGTGTAGGTTGAGGGCAGCAAGGTGGAAATCTGCCAACGGGCATAGAGAGATGCTCCGTGTGGGGAACCTCCTGCTCGTTTCGGTGCGACCGGTTCGACGTTTGGGCTGTTGGGTGAAAGGTTGTCCCGTACGACATCGAGTGAGCGTGCTGTGCAGCTCCACGGGTGGGCGTACGTGACGTGCTCTTTGGGTTTTCCCTGCAGGTGTATATCGAGTCGATTCGCCGTCCCTCGCGGTGACGAGTACTGCTTGTTCACTGCGTCGTAACGTAGACTAATGGATGAAATATGTTGATTCAATGATGCTGATTGATATAATTGTATTGCTACATGTGTGCCACCAAATACTGCTTACTAAATTTCAGATTTCATGAACTGTTAACTTGTTGCTAAAAGATGAACTAAGGATGAACTTGTAGGCGTGTCCTTTTGCTGAAATGTTACTATCCTATGTCCATTGTACTCCTCATGTAGAGTTTCATGCTTAGGTGAGTCGGTTAAGCCTTGCTGAGCCTTCGTGCTCACGGTTGCTGCTTAAGTGTTTTTCAGGTGAGGAGCCACCCACGGACTCGGAGTACGAGTCCACCGGCGAGGGTTACCCTCCGTCGGGGACCACGGCTGAGTGGGAGCCGTACACGCCGCGCTGAGCTGAGACGTGCAGCTAGTGTGGGTTGCCCTAGGGCTGGGCAACCGACTTTTGCTAAATAGGCGGGCGTGAGTTGTATAGTGTAGTCTTCCGCTGTGTAATAGAACAATAATTATAACTGAAGTTTGTACTTGTTTGTACAGTTTCAGCTGTTTTTCCCATGTAATATATTGTGTTCTTATGACGTGTGCTGTCGGGTGTCGCATCGCGCGGCACCACCCTCTGCGATCCTGGATGAGCGGATCCCGGTCCGCCACAGCCCACCAAAACTTGCTTCTGAGTTCTTGATACATCTTGTTGCTGCCGGGGTGAATAGAAAACTTTGATAAGTGAGCCTCATCAAAGATTTTCTTCCGTAACTCCGGGTTTCGGGGTACGACGATCCGGTCCTTGAACCATAGGACGCCGTCTCCGTCCTTCCGGAAACATTTCAACTCCCCACTGTCTACACGTCTCCGTAAATGTGACATGCCCTTGTCATTCTTCTGGGCTGCCGCTATCTCTTCACGGATGGTGGGGATCAAAGCTAGGTTGTAGAGAGCTCCGTGTGGAATCACATGGAGTGGTGGTTCGCTCTCTCCCAACGGTGTGATGGTCAGATTATTGACGTGTGACTTGCGGCTTAGCGCGTCTGCCACAACGTTTGCCTTGCCCGGATGATAATGGATCTCTATCTCGTAATCCTTTATCAGTTCTAACCATCTTCGTTGCCTCATGTTCAGCTCCTTCCGAGTGAATATGTACTTGAGGCTTTTGTGGTCGGTATATAAATGTACGAGGTTACCGAGTAGGTAGTGCCTCCACATTTTCAGTGCGAGTACCACGGCAGCGAGCTCCAAGTCGTGAGTTGGATAATTTTGCTCATGATTCCTAAGCTGCCGTGACCCATACGCGACCACCCTTCGGTCTTGCATCAACACACATCCGAGCCCAATGCCGGATGCATCGCAGTACACATCGAACGGTTTTGTTGTGTCTGGCTGCGCCAAAACCGGTGCTGATGTCAGGTGCTTGACTAAAGCCTTGAATGCTGCTTCACATGCTGGACTCCAAACATATTTGGTAGCCTTCTTCAGCAGCTCTGTCATTGGCTTGGCAATCTTCGAGAAGTTCGGAATGAACCTCCGATAATATCCCGCGAGTCCGAGGAAACTCCGTACCTCATGAACAGTTCTCGGGGATTTCCAATTCAGCACTTGCGTGATTTTGCTCGGGTCCACAGCGATACCCTCCGCTGAGATGATATGCCCGAGGAAAGGCACTTGCGATATCCAAAACTCGCATTTGCTGAACTTTGCGTATAACTTGTGATCCCGCAGCCGTTGCAAGACTATACGCAGATGTTTCTTGTGATCTTCCTCCGACTTGGAATATACCAGGATGTCGTCGATGAAGACCACGACAAACTTGTCCAGCTCCGGCATGAACACCGAGTTCATTAAGTACATGAAGTGAGCTGGAGCATTGGTGAGGCCAAAGGACATGACCAGGTACTCATAAAGTCCGTACCTTGTCGAAAAAGCTGTCTTTGGAATGTCCTCAGCCCTGATCTTAATCTGATGGTACCCGGATCTTAAATCCATCTTGGAAAAGACCTTTGCTTCGACCAACTGATCAAACAACATGTCGATCCGTGGCAACGGGTACTTGTTCTTGATGGTTACGGCATTTAATGGACGGTAGTCCACGCAAAGCCGCAATGTTTCATCCTTCTTTTTGACAAATAATGCCGAACAGCCCCATGGCGAGGAGCTCGGCCTAATAAAACCCTTCTCCAGAAGGTCCGTGAGCTGAGTCTTCAGTTCAGCCAACTCCTTGGGCGCCATCTTGTACGGCCTTCGGGATATTGGCATGGTTCCCGGTGCAAGTTCAATCTTGAACTCCACCTCTCTATCGGGTGGCATCCCCGGCAAATCATCCGGGAATACATCAGGGAATTCTCGGACCACTGGAATGTCTTCCAATCTGATGGTTGTGGCTTGATAGACACTTGGAAGTTTTATTTCTGGACTGTCCAGAAATAATGAGTGAGAACCGTGCACTCCTGAGTTTAAGTGCACGACTCGGAGGACGGTGTCTAAAACAGCGCCGTGGCGGTTTAACCACGACATCCCTAGGATGACATCGACCTTCTGTCCCTCTAAGATAATGAGAGACGTGGGGTACACTCTACCCGCTAAGCATAATGGTGCTTTGGAGACCATTACGCTTGCTGAAATCTTCCCACCCGGTGAACAAATTAAATATGGACTATCGGTGGGTAGTATTGGCAAGCTGTGTTTAGCAATGAAAGCTTGGCTAATAAAATTATGCGTGGCGCCTGAATCAACCAGTACTATAGCCGGATGCTGGTGGAGTTGGAACATACCCGCAAGGATTGGCTCGCCCTCCGGCACGTCCTCAATGGCAAGCTGGTGGACAGTACCGGGCCTAGGGTTTGCCCGCCGCGCATTAGTAGGGTTCCGGGGTTGATTCCTCCCCGGAAACTGTGGTACCACTCCGCCGCCTTGCCTCTCCGGGCAACTGCTCGCGAAGTGTCCTGGACGACCACACTTGTAACATGTGGCCGCTGCTGGTGGAGTACTTGGTGGACGAAAGCCCGGCATGCGTTGCGGAGGTGCAAACGCACGCGGCATCGCCCGCTGCTGCTGCTGTTGTTGCAGTGGTGCTGGCAGTGCCGGCCGGAATGCCGGTGAAGAATACGGCCGACCGCGGAACGGCATCGACCGCTGTGGTGGCTGCCAGCGCGGACCTGATGGTGGGCGATTCACCATCCGAAACTTCTGAGAAGGACCGCCTCCTTCTCCGCTGCTCTGCGGCGCGCTTCGCTTTCGCTCTGCCGCCGCCAACTCCTTGCCGGAGTCTTCCTGAACAATCGCAGCATCAATTATGTCGTTGAGGCTGCCGCGATTGAACATCGCCAGCTTGTCCTTCAGGAGCGGGTTAAGCCCCTGGTAAAAGTGGTCCCGCCGCTTCTCGTCCGTATCTGCGTGATACGACGCGTAGAGTGCGAGATCGTTGAACGCTCTGGAGTACTCCAGCGCGTTCCGGCTCCCTTGTTGCAGGTGTAGGAATTCCTGCGTCTTCCTCTTCATCAAACCGGGCGGTATATGATAGGCCCGGAAGGCCGTCCGAAACTCTGCCCAGGTCATCACTCGGTCGGTGGGTTGTGAAGCACAAAAGTTGGCCCACCACGCGCTCGCGGATCCTTGGAGCTGCTGGACCGCGAACTGAGTCTTGCGCTGCTCGCTGATTTGGAGCAGCCCGAACTTCATCTCTATGGCGCGGAGCCAGTTGTCCGCGTCAAGTGGTTCATCCGCCCTTGAGAATACAGGGGGATGAGTCGCCAGGAAGTCGGAGTAGGAGCTCTGTTGGCGCTCCTCGCGATCTTGACGTCTCTCTGGGCGAGACGTATTGGCGATGAGAGTCTGCAGCAACTCTGTGTGCTGCTGATGCGAGCCCGCCATTGCCGCGACAATGTCGGCCAATGTAACCGTTGGTAGTGGCGGTGGCGGGGTTTGCTGTTGCTGCTGCTGCTGCTGTCCCGAGGAGTCCTCGGGAGGTGGTTGGGAGGTCTCTCCCCCTTGGCTAGTACCTCCAACATCGGGGTTGGCACGAGTACGCGTCATTCTTAGCTGCCCTACTTGGCAACCGTAACCCCCTACTCGGAGTAAAATTCGACCTCCTGTGGGTCGTCCTCCTCCGGTACTTCTGCTGGTGGCTCTGGATCTACCACCTCTTCTCCCATTCCGGGTTCTCCCATTGCTGGAAGACCCAAGACCACCGGTATGCCTAACACCGGGGGCACGAGGTCCTGCAATGCATGCACCTCGTCCATAGCCTGGTTGTAGTCCTCTTCCCAGCCTTGTCCTTCCTCAATAGCGTCGTCCCGCTCTTGAGCAAGGTCCTCATTCTGCTGGGTTAGGGTCTGCACCAGCTCTTGCAACGCCGCAATGTCAACACGGCTCTTCTTCTTTGCCTTCTTCAGACGACGCAACTGATTGTGTTGTTCATTCAGTCGCTTGATCGTCGGAAGGAGCACATTGCGGAGTGCACTGTGAGCACTCTCAAAATGATCTCCACGGCTTGTGCTCTCCTTGAGCTTGGTGGCGAGATGCTCCGTATGAACAGCTTGGCTGTCCATCACAGCGTTTCCCGCCCTCATTTGGAGGCTGAGATTTGCCTCCGCGGGGTTGTACCTTGGGCAACTCGGGTTTGTTGCCTCTAGGTACCTCTCTTCCCACACATGCTGAGCTCGTCCCTCCACCGGAACGAGTGCGTATGGAGTTCCCTCCATAGCCTGTACGTGTAGTTGGCAGAAACGTGACATAGTGTCACGGGCTGCCACTTGCCACATCCCTTCCGGTTGTCTTCCTCTCACCGTGACGGTGAATGGCACCCAACCGGGTGGCGTAGGCCCTGCAGGAACCTCGACATGGATCGTCCACGTCTTGTTCCCCTCTTCGCCTTCTTCCTTGGCGAAGTATTGCGGCATCTGGTTGTACCCGAAATATTGGAGCATTAGCCACAATGCTCCCGGGTAGCCGCTACGGTCAGAGCAGTGGGAAACTACCCACCCGTTCTCCAACCGTTTATCTGCTGCCATCTGTAAAAATATATTTGAGAAATATCAAATATTTATTTAAACAGTAAACCATTAAGTTATAACATAAGATATGTCATTGAACCCTTAACACTTGGAAACATAGTTCAAATTTTTAAACAAATTTGACTGCTGATCTGCTGTTCCCATGACAGCCCTGACCAGTTTCCATATCAATCTGATTTAGGCCAGGTTAAAAGCAAAACCAGTCCTGGAGCTCAACATCAAAGTTAAAGTTAACTTCAATAGCTTTCCAGAAAGTATTTGGTTGGCCTAAGATCTGCTCTGGTTCAAAAGTTATGAGATGTCAAAGTTAACAGAATTTCTGGGAACAATTGGACAGCACCTCCCTGCCTTAGGTACTGATTTGATCCAAGAATTCCAGTTAATTCTGTTCCTAATCTGACAAAACTTTCTGTTACAAAGTTGTAACCCATCTCATAAGCTTCCCAGAACCACCTCATTTTCTATTTTTGGATTTTTATGCAGGAAGTTATGCTTAATTTACAGAGAGTCTACAGAGAGTCTTTGCTCCGTCCTGTTTTCTGGACAGTTTCAACTCTACTGCATTTTTCGAGTGGTTAAGGGATGAAACACCTCTGGAACTCAACAGAAAAGTTGTAAAGCTCCTCCAAAGCTTTCCAGAAATGTATCATACGACCCCAACCTCGAAAGAACTCAACCTCTAACCTCTGATTAACTTCAGCCTTGATTTAGCTGAAAACAGAGTGCTCTGTCCTTAACATCCTATAAGTTGAAAATTTATTAACTTTGAATATCCTGTTCAAGGGAAGGAGTTACATCAAGTTTTACTACTTTGGATCAAAACCATCAAATTTTAAATGAAGTTGTTCATTTTGTTGGGTGTGACGTCGAGGCGTCACCAGATTATGTCGGTACTACGTCCTCACAAAGGAAAAACCTATACCGGATTTAGCCGGCTTCGTTAGTTCAGTGGCACTACTCGTCACTCGCACACGGATGCTACACGTCTACCGTTTCGTGGTAAGGCTACCTGCAGAAACTCAAACAATCATCAGACTCGGCTGCACACCGAGCCCGGAATCCATACAGTTTGTACACCCGGCCGTCATCACTCGCCCGGATGTTCTCAAGCCAAACACGCCTTGAGTTACGTGTTCACGTTTCAGACCACGTGACGGGGTCTCCCATGTTGCACCACGCACGCCAGGGACAGACGTTGCTCGAATACCCCAAACGACATGAAGAGTCGTAGAGGATATCAAAGCGGGTCGGGTTACCTGCCACCCGTGGGGCTCCACCCTTCAGCTTGTGCGCACTGGTGGACAGCGCTTACGTGCACCCCCCAAGACATGAACGTCCCGAGATGCACGATTTTCCGACATAACAAATAAGTTAATAAGCCACTTTCTATATACTAATAACATCCTTATACGGGCTACTAACTCGTTCCTCACTGGATTTTTGAAAAAGAAGACCTTTGTACTGTGTTAAACCTCAAGCGAGCTCTGATACCACGCTGACACGACCCCACTGGTCCTGTCGAGCCAGGATCACGCTGAGGGGTGCTGCGTTGCACAACACCGTATAACACACGTCAAAGGTACAAAGCGGAAGCGGAAGCTTTATTACATAAACAAGTTTATCAACATGTTTACATCAAAATAAGTTTAGTCCACACTCGCGGGCGTAGACTAAGCATCAAGTGCACGTTCAGCCCTCGAACGTGTCCTTGCTAGCACACACGCACACTAACTCTGCGGCGTGCACGACTCCCACTCGACGGGGTTCCCCTCCTGGGGTTCCGTCTCCTCTTCGGGAGTCCCTTCCTCATAGAACCCTGCAAAAGCTTCAAACACAAGCAGTGAGCACGAAGGCTCAGCAAGTCTGACCCGTCTCACCTAAACATGAAACTTCTACATGAGGGTGATGGGTTGCATGAGGTAAAAATCATTTGCAAGGACTCGCCTAATTAGTAGAACCTTACTTTCAAGTTTTAGCAGCAGGTTGTGGAGAACTTTACGCTAAGGCACATGAGAGAGCCGCAATCAAACAAGAAACGCATTTCTCTCATGTACTTTGCCCAAAGTTGAAAAGAACTTTAGTTAGCACTAAGCTACAACATATCATTAACAATCAATATCCAACTTTCAATCAGCAACATTTTAACATGTAACTAGCCTGTTCTTTCTACGTCACGGTACAGTGAACAAGTGGTACTCACTGACCGCGAGGGACGGCGATTATAATCGATTTACACCTGCAGGGTTACCCGAACAACCCGTCACGTACGCCCGTACTCGATGTTGCCTACAACAACCATCACGGACGCCGTACGCGACTACCTTTCACCCGTTAGCCAAATATTGAACCGGTCCCATCGTCCCGAGCAAGAGGTCCCTGCACGCGCATCTCTGTGCCGCCAGCTGATTTACACCTCGAGCTCTCAACCTACCCTCTGAACGACGGGCAATGCCTCAATACCCAGCTACCCGAGTTACATCAGTTTCCCGGTTCCCATATAGCCGGTAGGTCTTCGGTACTGTTCTAGCTTGTTCAACAGGCCCGCACACGGCTCGGTCCTCAATCGACACAAGCGGAGCTACAGCACACAGGCCCCAAAGTCCTGCTGCCCTTACTCTCCGCTCGGTCTCATTTTCTTGCCATGTGTTTCATGTGCTATCTCTACCCGAGCAATGTGCCTCTAGCCTATTCTCGCGAGTAGTTCCAACTACTCGACTTGTACCGAATCCTACTCTATCCTAGCAATGCAGTGGCTAACGGGGTTTGCAATCCTAAACCCCAACCCATGGTTTTCTTGGCTATGCAGTGGGGTTTCCAAACAAGACTCTGATGCACAACATAAAGAAAACAAGTATGTGCTCAAAACAATAAAAATTTATAAAATGGTTAATGCAAACCGGGGCTTGCCTTGCTGCTCTTGGTCGTAGGCTAGCTGTTCCTCCGGAGTAACGAAGTCTAGGACTTCGGGTTCCTCCTCGACCTTAGCGACTACATGATGGAAACAATATATGTATTAATTTAGTGCACTTGTATTAAGTTTGAAGTTGTGAAGTCTATAACCTTTGCTAGATAGACCTAATGACTGTGAAACTTTTACTGTGGCTTGGTTACAACCTAAACAAAGACTTGGTCAAGTCTTAGTTGCAGCAAAGCTCATTTGAGCCCTCCACAAATAATTATGTCCTTGACCTTAATTAAAGGCTTTTAGGGTGTTCTAGGTAGTTTCATGAAACAAACTATGACTTTCTGAAAACTAGATTTTCAGAGGGTTCTAATGGAATTGGTCTCACTTAATTTGGAAGTCTCTAACTAAAGATATGAGCTAAACAATTTCAGAGAAAATTCTGAAAATGTTTCTGAACATTTTCTATTTTCTCTGGAACAGTTTTACTAATCACACCATTAGGTGGACTAAATGAGCTCAAATGGATCTGAAATTTTTATGGTAGTTCAAGGATATTTTGGTGAACATCTCAGCAAAATTTCAGGATTTTCCTCCAAGTGATTCTCCAGTTAAAATTCCTAACAGTTTAAACTTTAAGGAATTAATTCTGGAGAATTAAGGAATTTCATGAAGTGAAACTTGATTTTCTGGAAAGTACTCAGAGAGCTGAATCCAGCAAAATTTGGTTCACTCAATTTGGAGCTTTCTAGCCAAAGTTATAAGGATTTGAAGTTTGAAGGAAATCTGAAAATCGGGGAAAAGTTTAAACTCGCGCGTGGGCCCAGGGGACACGCGTCGCACGCTGAAGCGACAGCACACCGCGGCCCACAAGGCTTTTGCGCGCCAGCACACCCGATCCCGGCCGCAGCCGGATCCCGATTCAAAATATCGGCCGCTGACAGCTGGGGTCCACCCCCTTCTTCAACCTCGCGACACCCGCGCTCCGCCGCCGAGGGACCTCGCCGGAGAGCTCGCCGCTGGCTGCTGTACAGCTCCAAACTTCTTGATTCTGGCCGCCCCTGCCTACTTTTACTTGGGGAACATGATCCGAGGGTCAGCTGCTCATGACAACGGCCGGAGCATGGTCGGCGACGAGCCGCCATATCGGAACGACTTCGGCCATGTCGGCTGATGCTCCTAGTGCCTCAGCTACTTGGGAAATCGGTCGGGGAGCATCAGTGGACCTCAGAGAAGGTCGACATGAACTCGGGGCAGCTCGGGGAAGGCCCGAAATAGGTCCTCACCGTGCGCCCGATACCCCCCGTGCGTTCCGCCATTAGTAGACCTTGAATTACGCCGGGCACAGAAGTTCTCCGGCCCAGAGTTGTGAAGGCAACTTGTGCGTCACCGTGTCTAGTTCGTGTGGGAGTGGCCTGAGGCCCTCTAATCCCTTTCTAGAGCACGAATTAAACAGAATCGTACCCGAAGGTCGTTCTGCACACAGAAAGGGGAAAAGTGGAAATTCGCCGCCGGTGAGCAACCACTCGAGCTGTGGCTCGGAGATGAGCAGCACCGGTCACCTGCGCGTCCAAGGGTGCCTTGGCTCGGGCGTGACAACGCCCAGGTTGGGCTGTCCACGAGAGCCCGAGGTGCGGCGGTTTCCAGTTCCGAGTTTGATCTTTCGGCACAGCCGATATCACTCGGTTTCAATCGATTTCTATCAATGGGAAGGATGGAGGATGGTCGCTAGTACCTGGCTGGGACCCTGGAGTGGAAAGAGGAAGCTGCGATCAGCTCGATCCAGCAGGAACTCGAGCGCCGGTGATGGCAGTGGAGAAATGGATCGTGCACGTCGGCAGCTCGGGGAATGGCGACTGAAGCACGCCGGGGAGGGAATAAATAGGCCGGTCGGCCGGTCTCCGGCTTGGGGCACGCAGCAGGAGCTGGCGCCGGCTGCCCCCTTCGGTGGCGCGCGCGCACAACAGCCGGGAACCGACTGAACTGTGGTTCAGTCGGTTTGCTTTGAGGCTGAGGCTGACATGTGGGTCCCACTCCTCTTTTAACCTCTGAAATTTATTCCTAACAGCTGTGGTAAACAGTGAACCCTATTCTACCCTTGGCAACTCAAATTATTCACCCAAGAGCCATTTGAATTGATCAAAGTTCAAATGAGGTTTGGTTTGAATGAATTTCAGCACAAGTGCAGTTTGAAATTCAAATAAAGTTTGAATTTCTCCCCCTTAGCTCATGTCAAGATCAACTCCAAATGGAGTGAAAATTGGTGTGTGAGCTCACAAAAATGTGCTGAGCAAGAATATGCCTTCCACTTTTAAATTCAGTGGGTGAAAACAGTTTGAATTTGAATATGTTTTCAAACTGCCCCTTTCCTATCTACACCCAAGATGACCTCAAAAATGTTTTGAATTTGGGTGAAACTTGGCATGGACATCCTTAGCAAAGTGTAGGAGTTTTCATATGTCCAGCCCATCTATATCACATGTGGGAAGTACCACTTTTGCAATGTGTGAGTTTGTTCCCTAATGAGCATATTGATAATTGTTACTTGCTCTTTATTTGTGTTCATCATTTTTCCTCAAATGAGGTGTGTGGTGTGGTGATGAACACTGCAAATGAGTGTCAAAAACTGAGGCCCTTACATTCCTCCCCCCTTAAAAGAATCTCGTCCCGAGATTATAAGGTGAAAATGAGAGAGAGGACGGTGGAAAATTACCGGATATGCGACGTGAAAAAGTCGG
The DNA here is from genome assembly GCA_030760725.1 of Neostapfia colusana. Lineage (NCBI taxonomy): Eukaryota > Viridiplantae > Streptophyta > Magnoliopsida > Poales > Poaceae > Neostapfia > Neostapfia colusana. Next base: position 90,231,603 of record JASWHV010000007.1, on the reverse strand, counting down.
GGTAGTTAGTGCGAAGGAATTCTTCGCTCTCCCATGTCGCTTCGTCCATGGAGTGATTACTCCACAGAACCTTGTAGAACCACAACGTACGGTTGCGTGTGGTTCGGGCCTTTTCATCAATAATCTGCACCGGTTCCTCCCGATAGGTGAGATCCGGTTGCAGTTCTTCAATGTCTTCCAGCTGCACGGTAGTTGATAGCTTGAGACACTTCCTCAGCTGGGAAATGTGAAAGACGTCGTGCACACCGGAAAGTGCTTCTGGTAATCTTAGCCGGTATGCCACCGATCCACATCTTTCGGTAATCTGGAATGGACCGATGAATCGGGGTGCTAACTTTCCTCTCACCCCAAATCTGTTTACGCCCTTCATTGGAGACACTCGTAGATATACGTGGTCTCCAGCTTCGAATTGTAACGGACGCCTTCTCCGGTCCGCATACTGTTTCTGTCGGGATTGAGCGGCTTTTAGGTTCGCTTGAATTAATCAAACCTTTTCTTCCGCGTTGTTGACAAGATCAATCCCGAAGGTAACCCTCTCGCCAGACTCACACCAATTCAATGGTGTGCGGCATTTTCTCCCGTATAGCGCCTCGTAGGGCGCCATCTTGATGCTGGCTTGGTACCCATTGTTGTACGAGAACTCGGCTAATGGCAAGTGATCATCCCAATTCTTGCCGTGGTCGATAGCGCAAGCTCGTAGCATGTCTTCTAGGATTTGATTTACCCGCTCCGTTTGCCCATCCGTCTGCGGGTGGTAGGCTGAACTACGGATCAGCTTCGTCCCCAAGGCAGCGTGGAGCTGCTCCCAAAAACGGGACACAAATAAAGTGCCCCGGTCCGATACGATGGTACGGGGTACGCCATATAAGCATAGGATCCGTGAGATGTACAGTTCAGCGTACTTCTTGGCGTTGTAGTTGGTGTTGACCGGGATGAAATGGGCAACTTTGGTGAGCCGATCGACGATCACCCACACAGAATCATGTTTCTGTAAGGTGGTGGGTAAACCGACGACGAAATCCATGCTCACGTCCTCCCACTTCCAGGCAGGAATGCCCAGTGGTTGCAGCAGTCCCGGTTTCCGCATGTGGTCTGCCTTCACCCGTCGACATGTATCACACTCGGACACGTATTTTGCAGTCTCTCGCTTCATCCGTGTCCACCAAAACTTGCTTCTGAGTTCTTGATACATCTTGTTGCTGCCGGGGTGAATAGAAAACTTTGATAAGTGAGCCTCATCAAAGATTTTCTTCCGTAACTCCGGGTTTCGGGGTACGACGATCCGGTCCTTGAACCATAGGACGCCGTCTCCGTCCTTCCGGAAACATTTCAACTCCCCACTGTCTACACGTCTCCGTAAATGTGACATGCCCTTGTCATTCTTCTGGGCTGCCGCTATCTCTTCACGGATGGTGGGGATCAAAGCTAGGTTGTAGAGAGCTCCGTGTGGAATCACATGGAGTGGTGGTTCGCTCTCTCCCAACGGTGTGATGGTCAGATTATTGACGTGTGACTTGCGGCTTAGCGCGTCTGCCACAACGTTTGCCTTGCCCGGATGATAATGGATCTCTATCTCGTAATCCTTTATCAGTTCTAACCATCTTCGTTGCCTCATGTTCAGCTCCTTCTGAGTGAATATGTACTTGAGGCTTTTGTGGTCGGTATATAAATGTACGAGGTTACCGAGTAGGTAGTGCCTCCACATTTTCAGTGCGAGTACCACGGCAGCGAGCTCCAAGTCGTGAGTTGGATAATTTTGCTCATGATTCCTAAGCTGCCGTGACCCATACGCGACCACCCTTCGGTCTTGCATCAACACACATCCGAGCCCAATGCCGGATGCATCGCAGTACACATCGAACGGTTTTGTTGTGTCTGGCTGCGCCAAAACCGGTGCTGATGTCAGGTGCTTGACTAAAGCCTTGAATGCTGCTTCACATGCTGGACTCCAAACATATTTGGTAGCCTTCTTCAGCAGCTCTGTCATTGGCTTGGCAATCTTCGAGAAGTTCGGAATGAACCTCCGATAATATCCCGCGAGTCCGAGGAAACTCCGTACCTCATGAACAGTTCTCGGGGATTTCCAATTCAGCACTTGCGTGATTTTGCTCGGGTCCACAGCGATACCCTCCGCTGAGATTATATGCCCGAGGAAAGGCACTTGCGATATCCAAAACTCGCATTTGCTGAACTTTGCGTATAACTTGTGATCCCGCAGCCGTTGCAAGACTATACGCAGATGTTTCTTGTGATCTTCCTCCGACTTGGAATATACCAGGATGTCGTCGATGAAGACCACGACAAACTTGTCCAGCTCCGGCATGAACACCGAGTTCATTAAGTACATGAAGTGAGCTGGAGCATTGGTGAGGCCAAAGGACATGACCAGGTACTCATAAAGTCCGTACCTTGTCGAAAAAGCTGTCTTTGGAATGTCCTCAGCCCTGATCTTAATCTGATGGTACCCGGATCTTAAATCCATCTTGGAAAAGACCTTTGCTTCGACCAACTGATCAAACAACATGTCGATCCGTGGCAACGGGTACTTGTTCTTGATGGTTACGGCATTTAATGGACGGTAGTCCACGCAAAGCCGCAATGTTTCATCCTTCTTTTTGACAAATAATGCCGAACAGCCCCATGGCGAGGAGCTCGGCCTAATAAAACCCTTCTCCAGAAGGTCCGTGAGCTGAGTCTTCAGTTCAGCCAACTCCTTGGGCGCCATCTTGTACGGCCTTCGGGATATTGGCATGGTTCCCGGTGCAAGTTCAATCTTGAACTCCACCTCTCTATCGGGTGGCATCCCCGGCAAATCATCCGGGAATACATCAGGGAATTCTCGGACCACTGGAATGTCTTCCAATCTGATGGTTGTGGCTTGATAGACACTTGGAAGTTTTATTTCTGGACTGTCCAGAAATAATGAGTGAGAACCGTGCACTCCTGAGTTTAAGTGCACGACTCGGAGGACGGTGTCTAAAACAGCGCCGTGGCGGTTTAACCACGACATCCCTAGGATGACATCGACCTTCTGTCCCTCTAAGATAATGAGAGACGTGGGGTACACTCTACCCGCTAAGCATAATGGTGCTTTGGAGACCATTACGCTTGCTGAAATCTTCCCACCCGGTGAACAAATTAAATATGGACTATCGGTGGGTAGTATTGGCAAGCTGTGTTTAGCAATGAAAGCTTGGCTAATAAAATCATGCGTGGCGCCTGAATCAAATAGTACTATAGCCGGATGCTGGTGGAGTTGGAACATACCCGCAAGGATTGGCTCGCCCTCCGGCACGTCCTCAATGGCAAGCTGGTGGACAGTACCGGGCCTAGGGTTTGCCCGCCGCGCATTAGTAGGGTTCCGGGGTTGATTCCTCCCCGGAAACTGTGGTACCACTCCGCCGCCTTGCCTCTCCGGGCAACTGCTCGCGAAGTGTCCTGGACGACCACACTTGTAACATGTGGCCGCTGCTGGTGGAGTACTCGGGGAACGAAAGCCCGGCATGCGTTGCGGAGGTGCAAACGCACGCGGCATCGCCCGCTGCTGCTGCTGTTGTTGCAGTGGTGCTGGCAGTGCCGGCCGGAATGCCGGTGAAGAATACGGCCGACCGCGGAACGGCATCGACCGCTGTGGTGGCTGCCAGCGCGGACCTGATGGTGGGCGATTCACCATCCGAAACTTCTGAGAAGGACCGCCTCCTTCTCCGCTGCTCTGCGGCGCGCTTCGCTTTCGCTCTGCCGCCGCCAACTCCTTGCCGGAGTCTTCCTGAACAATCGCAGCATCAATTATGTCGTTGAGGCTGCCGCGATTGAACATCGCCAGCTTGTCCTTCAGGAGCGGGTTAAGCCCCTGGTAAAAGTGGTCCCGCCGCTTCTCGTCCGTATCTGCGTGATACGACGCGTAGAGTGCGAGATCGTTGAACGCTCTGGAGTACTCCAGCGCGTTCCGGCTCCCTTGTTGCAGGTGTAGGAATTCCTGCGTCTTCCTCTTCATCAAACCGGGCGGTATATGATAGGCCCGGAAGGCCGTCCGAAACTCTGCCCAGGTCATCACTCGGTCGGTGGGTTGTGAAGCACAAAAGTTGGCCCACCACGCGCTCGCGGATCCTTGGAGCTGCTGGACCGCGAACTGAGTCTTGCGCTGCTCGCTGATTTGGAGCAGCCCGAACTTCATCTCTATGGCGCGGAGCCAGTTGTCCGCGTCAAGTGGTTCATCCGCCCTTGAGAATACAGGGGGATGAGTCGCCAGGAAGTCGGAGTAGGAGCTCTGTTGGCGCTCCTCGCGATCTTGACGTCTCTCTGGGCGAGACGTATTGGCGATGAGAGTCTGCAGCAACTCTGTGTGCTGCTGATGCGAGCCCGCCATTGCCGCGACAATGTCGGCCAATGTAACCGTTGGTAGTGGCGGTGGCGGGGTTTGCTGTTGCTGCTGCTGCTGCTGTCCCGAGGAGTCCTCGGGAGGTGGTTGGGAGGTCTCTCCCCCTTGGCTAGTACCTCCAACATCGGGGTTGGCACGAGTACGCGTCATTCTGAAATTCAACACAGCAGCAATTAGCACATGTCTTACTCAAAATTCCATAAACAGGAGTAAGTATTGGAGCGACGCATGATTAACTTGCACAACATTCACATATATTGATAAAGCATAAACTTTATACAAGATACATTATTCTCGGATCTCCGAGAAGTCGTGCTCATGTCGTCACTACCTATACATACGCTACTGTCTACACGACATGTCACCGATTACAAAAGTTGGGTTACGCTACCTTAGCTGCCCTACTTGGCAACCGTAACCCCCTACTCGGAGTAAAATTCGACCTCCTGTGGGTCGTCCTCCTCCGGTACTTCTGCTGGTGGCTCTGGATCTACCACCTCTTCTCCCATTCCGGGTTCTCCCATTGCTGGAAGACCCAAGACCACCGGTATGCCTAACACCGGGGGCACGAGGTCCTGCAATGCATGCACCTCGTCCATAGCCTGGTTGTAGTCCTCTTCCCAGCCTTGTCCTTCCTCAATAGCGTCGTCCCGCTCTTGAGCAAGGTCCTCATTCTGCTGGGTTAGGGTCTGCACCAGCTCTTGCAACGCCGCAATGTCAACACGGCTCTTCTTCTTTGCCTTCTTCAGACGACGCAACTGATTGTGTTGTTCATTCAGTCGCTTGATCGTCGGAAGGAGCACATTGCGGAGTGCACTGTGAGCACTCTCAAAATGATCTCCACGGCTTGTGCTCTCCTTGAGCTTGGTGGCGAGATGCTCCGTATGAACAGCTTGGCTGTCCATCACAGCGTTTCCCGCCCTCATTTGGAGGCTGAGATTTGCCTCCGCGGGGTTGTACCTTGGGCAACTCGGGTTTGTTGCCTCTAGGTACCTCTCTTCCCACACATGCTGAGCTCGTCCCTCCACCGGAACGAGTGCGTATGGAGTTCCCTCCATAGCCTGTACGTGTAGTTGGCAGAAACGTGACATAGTGTCACGGGCTGCCACTTGCCACATCCCTTCCGGTTGTCTTCCTCTCACCGTGACGGTGAATGGCACCCAACCGGGTGGCGTAGGCCCTGCAGGAACCTCGACATGGATCGTCCACGTCTTGTTCCCCTCTTCGCCTTCTTCCTTGGCGAAGTATTGCGGCATCTGGTTGTACCCGAAATATTGGAGCATTAGCCACAATGCTCCCGGGTAGCCGCTACGGTCAGAGCAGTGGGAAACTACCCACCCGTTCTCCAACCGTTTATCTGCTGCCATCTGTAAAAATATATTTGAGAAATATCAAATATTTATTTAAACAGTAAACCATTAAGTTATAACATAAGATATGTCATTGAACCCTTAACACTTGGAAACATAGTTCAAATTTTTAAACAAATTTGACTGCTGATCTGCTGTTCCCATGACAGCCCTGACCAGTTTCCATATCAATCTGATTTAGGCCAGGTTAAAAGCAAAACCAGTCCTGGAGCTCAACATCAAAGTTAAAGTTAACTTCAATAGCTTTCCAGAAAGTATTTGGTTGGCCTAAGATCTGCTCTGGTTCAAAAGTTATGAGATGTCAAAGTTAACAGAATTTCTGGGAACAATTGGACAGCACCTCCCTGCCTTAGGTACTGATTTGATCCAAGAATTCCAGTTAATTCTGTTCCTAATCTGACAAAACTTTCTGTTACAAAGTTGTAACCCATCTCATAAGCTTCCCAGAACCACCTCATTTTCTATTTTTGGATTTTTATGCAGGAAGTTATGCTTAATTTACAGAGAGTCTACAGAGAGTCTTTGCTCCGTCCTGTTTTCTGGACAGTTTCAACTCTACTGCATTTTTCGAGTGGTTAAGGGATGAAACACCTCTGGAACTCAACAGAAAAGTTGTAAAGCTCCTCCAAAGCTTTCCAGAAATGTATCATACGACCCCAACCTCGAAAGAACTCAACCTCTAACCTCTGATTAACTTCAGCCTTGATTTAGCTGAAAACAGAGTGCTCTGTCCTTAACATCCTATAAGTTGAAAATTTATTAACTTTGAATATCCTGTTCAAGGGAAGGAGTTACATCAAGTTTTACTACTTTGGATCAAAACCATCAAATTTTAAATGAAGTTGTTCATTTTGTTGGGTGTGACGTCGAGGCGTCACCAGATTATGTCGGTACTACGTCCTCACAAAGGAAAAACCTATACCGGATTTAGCCGGCTTCGTTAGTTCAGTGGCACTACTCGTCACTCGCACACGGATGCTACACGTCTACCGTTTCGTGGTAAGGCTACCTGCAGAAACTCAAACAATCATCAGACTCGGCTGCACACCGAGCCCGGAATCCATACAGTTTGTACACCCGGCCGTCATCACTCGCCCGGATGTTCTCAAGCCAAACACGCCTTGAGTTACGTGTTCACGTTTCAGACCACGTGACGGGGTCTCCCATGTTGCACCACGCACGCCAGGGACAGACGTTGCTCGAATACCCCAAACGACATGAAGAGTCGTAGAGGATATCAAAGCGGGTCGGGTTACCTGCCACCCGTGGGGCTCCACCCTTCAGCTTGTGCGCACTGGTGGACAGCGCTTACGTGCACCCCCCAAGACATGAACGTCCCGAGATGCACGATTTTCCGACATAACAAATAAGTTAATAAGCCACTTTCTATATACTAATAACATCCTTATACGGGCTACTAACTCGTTCCTCACTGGATTTTTGAAAAAGAAGACCTTTGTACTGTGTTAAACCTCAAGCGAGCTCTGATACCACGCTGACACGACCCCACTGGTCCTGTCGAGCCAGGATCACGCTGAGGGGTGCTGCGTTGCACAACACCGTATAACACACGTCAAAGGTACAAAGCGGAAGCGGAAGCTTTATTACATAAACAAGTTTATCAACATGTTTACATCAAAATAAGTTTAGTCCACACTCGCGGGCGTAGACTAAGCATCAAGTGCACGTTCAGCCCTCGAACGTGTCCTTGCTAGCACACACGCACACTAACTCTGCGGCGTGCACGACTCCCACTCGACGGGGTTCCCCTCCTGGGGTTCCGTCTCCTCTTCGGGAGTCCCTTCCTCATAGAACCCTGCAAAAGCTTCAAACACAAGCAGTGAGCACGAAGGCTCAGCAAGTCTGACCCGTCTCACCTAAACATGAAACTTCTACATGAGGGTGATGGGTTGCATGAGGTAAAAATCATTTGCAAGGACTCGCCTAATTAGTAGAACCTTACTTTCAAGTTTTAGCAGCAGGTTGTGGAGAACTTTACGCTAAGGCACATGAGAGAGCCGCAATCAAACAAGAAACGCATTTCTCTCATGTACTTTGCCCAAAGTTGAAAAGAACTTTAGTTAGCACTAAGCTACAACATATCATTAACAATCAATATCCAACTTTCAATCAGCAACATTTTAACATGTAACTAGCCTGTTCTTTCTACGTCACGGTACAGTGAACAAGTGGTACTCACTGACCGCGAGGGACGGCGATTATAATCGATTTACACCTGCAGGGTTACCCGAACAACCCGTCACGTACGCCCGTACTCGATGTTGCCTACAACAACCATCACGGACGCCGTACGCGACTACCTTTCACCCGTTAGCCAAATATTGAACCGGTCCCATCGTCCCGAGCAAGAGGTCCCTGCACGCGCATCTCTGTGCCGCCAGCTGATTTACACCTCGAGCTCTCAACCTACCCTCTGAACGACGGGCAATGCCTCAATACCCAGCTACCCGAGTTACATCAGTTTCCCGGTTCCCATATAGCCGGTAGGTCTTCGGTACTGTTCTAGCTTGTTCAACAGGCCCGCACACGGCTCGGTCCTCAATCGACACAAGCGGAGCTACAGCACACAGGCCCCAAAGTCCTGCTGCCCTTACTCTCCGCTCGGTCTCATTTTCTTGCCATGTGTTTCATGTGCTATCTCTACCCGAGCAATGTGCCTCTAGCCTATTCTCGCGAGTAGTTCCAACTACTCGACTTGTACCGAATCCTACTCTATCCTAGCAATGCAGTGGCTAACGGGGTTTGCAATCCTAAACCCCAACCCATGGTTTTCTTGGCTATGCAGTGGGGTTTCCAAACAAGACTCTGATGCACAACATAAAGAAAACAAGTATGTGCTCAAAACAATAAAAATTTATAAAATGGTTAATGCAAACCGGGGCTTGCCTTGCTGCTCTTGGTCGTAGGCTAGCTGTTCCTCCGGAGTAACGAAGTCTAGGACTTCGGGTTCCTCCTCGACCTTAGCGACTACATGATGGAAACAATATATGTATTAATTTAGTGCACTTGTATTAAGTTTGAAGTTGTGAAGTCTATAACCTTTGCTAGATAGACCTAATGACTGTGAAACTTTTACTGTGGCTTGGTTACAACCTAAACAAAGACTTGGTCAAGTCTTAGTTGCAGCAAAGCTCATTTGAGCCCTCCACAAATAATTATGTCCTTGACCTTAATTAAAGGCTTTTAGGGTGTTCTAGGTAGTTTCATGAAACAAACTATGACTTTCTGAAAACTAGATTTTCAGAGGGTTCTAATGGAATTGGTCTCACTTAATTTGGAAGTCTCTAACTAAAGATATGAGCTAAACAATTTCAGAGAAAATTCTGAAAATGTTTCTGAACATTTTCTATTTTCTCTGGAACAGTTTTACTAATCACACCATTAGGTGGACTAAATGAGCTCAAATGGATCTGAAATTTTTATGGTAGTTCAAGGATATTTTGGTGAACATCTCAGCAAAATTTCAGGATTTTCCTCCAAGTGATTCTCCAGTTAAAATTCCTAACAGTTTAAACTTTAAGGAATTAATTCTGGAGAATTAAGGAATTTCATGAAGTGAAACTTGATTTTCTGGAAAGTACTCAGAGAGCTGAATCCAGCAAAATTTGGTTCACTCAATTTGGAGCTTTCTAGCCAAAGTTATAAGGATTTGAAGTTTGAAGGAAATCTGAAAATCGGGGAAAAGTTTAAACTCGCGCGTGGGCCCAGGGGACACGCGTCGCACGCTGAAGCGACAGCACACCGCGGCCCACAAGGCTTTTGCGCGCCAGCACACCCGATCCCGGCCGCAGCCGGATCCCGATTCAAAATATCGGCCGCTGACAGCTGGGGTCCACCCCCTTCTTCAACCTCGCGACACCCGCGCTCCGCCGCCGAGGGACCTCGCCGGAGAGCTCGCCGCTGGCTGCTGTACAGCTCCAAACTTCTTGATTCTGGCCGCCCCTGCCTACTTTTACTTGGGGAACATGATCCGAGGGTCAGCTGCTCATGACAACGGCCGGAGCATGGTCGGCGACGAGCCGCCATATCGGAACGACTTCGGCCATGTCGGCTGATGCTCCTAGTGCCTCAGCTACTTGGGAAATCGGTCGGGGAGCATCAGTGGACCTCAGAGAAGGTCGACATGAACTCGGGGCAGCTCGGGGAAGGCCCGAAATAGGTCCTCACCGTGCGCCCGATACCCCCCGTGCGTTCCGCCATTAGTAGACCTTGAATTACGCCGGGCACAGAAGTTCTCCGGCCCAGAGTTGTGAAGGCAACTTGTGCGTCACCGTGTCTAGTTCGTGTGGGAGTGGCCTGAGGCCCTCTAATCCCTTTCTAGAGCACGAATTAAACAGAATCGTACCCGAAGGTCGTTCTGCACACAGAAAGGGGAAAAGTGGAAATTCGCCGCCGGTGAGCAACCACTCGAGCTGTGGCTCGGAGATGAGCAGCACCGGTCACCTGCGCGTCCAAGGGTGCCTTGGCTCGGGCGTGACAACGCCCAGGTTGGGCTGTCCACGAGAGCCCGAGGTGCGGCGGTTTCCAGTTCCGAGTTTGATCTTTCGGCACAGCCGATATCACTCGGTTTCAATCGATTTCTATCAATGGGAAGGATGGAGGATGGTCGCTAGTACCTGGCTGGGACCCTGGAGTGGAAAGAGGAAGCTGCGATCAGCTCGATCCAGCAGGAACTCGAGCGCCGGTGATGGCAGTGGAGAAATGGATCGTGCACGTCGGCAGCTCGGGGAATGGCGACTGAAGCACGCCGGGGAGGGAATAAATAGGCCGGTCGGCCGGTCTCCGGCTTGGGGCACGCAGCAGGAGCTGGCGCCGGCTGCCCCCTTCGGTGGCGCGCGCGCACAACAGCCGGGAACCGACTGAACTGTGGTTCAGTCGGTTTGCTTTGAGGCTGAGGCTGACATGTGGGTCCCACTCCTCTTTTAACCTCTGAAATTTATTCCTAACAGCTGTGGTAAACAGTGAACCCTATTCTACCCTTGGCAACTCAAATTATTCACCCAAGAGCCATTTGAATTGATCAAAGTTCAAATGAGGTTTGGTTTGAATGAATTTCAGCACAAGTGCAGTTTGAAATTCAAATAAAGTTTGAATTTCTCCCCCTTAGCTCATGTCAAGATCAACTCCAAATGGAGTGAAAATTGGTGTGTGAGCTCACAAAAATGTGCTGAGCAAGAATATGCCTTCCACTTTTAAATTCAGTGGGTGAAAACAGTTTGAATTTGAATATGTTTTCAAACTGCCCCTTTCCTATCTACACCCAAGATGACCTCAAAAATGTTTTGAATTTGGGTGAAACTTGGCATGGACATCCTTAGCAAAGTGTAGGAGTTTTCATATGTCCAGCCCATCTATATCACATGTGGGAAGTACCACTTTTGCAATGTGTGAGTTTGTTCCCTAATGAGCATATTGATAATTGTTACTTGCTCTTTATTTGTGTTCATCATTTTTCCTCAAATGAGGTGTGTGGTGTGGTGATGAACACTGCAAATGAGTGTCAAAAACTGAGGCCCTTACTGTAAGGGCCTCAGTTTTTGACACCCATTTGCAGTGTTCATCCCCACACCACACACCTCATTTGAGGAAAAATGATGAACACAAATAAAGAGCAAGTAACAATTATCAACATGCTCATTAGGGAACAAACTCACACATTGCAAAAGTGGTACTTCCCACATGTGATATAGATGGGCTGGACATATGAAAACTCCTACACTTTGCCAAGGATGTCCATGCCAAGTTTCACCCAAATTCAAAACATTTTTGAGGTCATCTTGGGTGTAGATAGGAAAGGGGCAGTTTGAAAACATATTCAAATTCAAACTGTTTTCACCCACTGAATTTAAAAGTGGAAGGCATATTCTTGCTCAGCACATTTTTGTGAGCTCACACACCAATTTTCACTCCATTTGGAGTTGATCTTGACATGAGCTAAGGGGGAGAAATTCAAACTTTATTTGAATTTCAAACTGCACTTGTGCTGAAATTCATTCAAACCAAACCTCATTTGAACTTTGATCAATTCAAATGGCTCTTGGGTGAATAATTTGAGTTGCCAAGGGTAGAATAGGGTTCACTGTTTACCACAGCTGTTAGGAATAAATTTCAGAGGTTAAAAGAGGAGTGGGACCCACATGTCAGCCTCAGCCTCAAAGCAAACCGACTGAACCACAGTTCAGTCGGTTCCCGGCTGTTGTGCGCGCGCGCCACCGAAGGGGGCAGCCGGCGCCAGCTCCTGCTGCGTGCCCCAAGCCGGAGACCGGCCGACCGGCCTATTTATTCCCTCCCCGGCGTGCTTCAGTCGCCATTCCCCGAGCTGCCGACGTGCACGATCCATTTCTCCACTGCCATCACCGGCGCTCGAGTTCCTGCTGGATCGAGCTGATCGCAGCTTCCTCTGTCCATTCCAAGGTCCCAGCAAGGTACTAGCAACCATCCTCCATCCTTTCCATTGATAGAAATCGATTGAAACCGAGTGATATCGGCTGTGCCGAAAGATCAAACTCGGAACTGGAAACCGCCGCACCTCGGGCTCTCGTGGACAGCCCAACCTGGGCGTTGTCACGCCCGAGCCAAGGCACCCTTGGACGCGCAGGTGACCGGTGCTGCTCATCTCCGAGCCACAGCTCGAGTGGTTGCTCACCGGCGGCGAATTTCCACTTTTCCCCTTTCTGTGTGCAGAACGACCCTCGGGTACGATTCTGTTTAATTCGTGCTCTAGAAAGGATTAGAGGGCCTCAGGCCACTCCCACACGAACTAGACACGGTGACGCACAAGTTGCCTTCACAACTCTGGGCCGGAGGACTTCTGTGCCCGGCGTAATTCAAGGTCTACTGATGGCGGAACGCACGGGGGGTATCGGGCGCACGGTGAGGACCTATTTCGGGCCTTCCCCGAGCTGCCTCGAGCTCATGTCGACCTTCTCTGAGGTCCACTGATGCTCCCCGACCGATTTCCCAAGTAGCTGAGGTACTAGGAGCGTCAGCCGTCATGGCCGAAGTCGTTCCGATATGGCGGCTCGTCGCCGACCATGCTCCGGCCGTTGTCATGAGCAGCTGACCCTCGGATCATGTTCCCCAAGTAAAAGTAGGCAGGGGCGGCCAGAATCAAGAAGTTTGAAGCTGTACAGCAGCCGGCGGCGAGCTCTCCGGCGAGGTCCCTCGGCGGCGGAGCGCGGGTGTCGCGAGGTTGAAGAAGGGGGTGGACCCCAGCTGTCAGCGGCCGATATTTTGAATCGGGATCCGGCTGTGGCCGGGATCGGGTGTGCTGGCGCGCAAAAGCCTTGTGGGCCGCGGTGTGCTGTCGCTTCGGCGTGCGACGCGTGTCTCCTGGGCCCACGCGCGAGTTTAAACTTTTCCCCGATTTTCAGATTTCCTTCAAACTTCAAATCCTTATAACTCTGGCTAGAAAGCTCCAAATTGAGTGAACCAAATTTTGCTGGATTCAGCTCTTTGAGTACTTTCCAGAAAATCAAGTGTCACTTCATGAGATTCCTTAATTCTCCAGAATTAATTCCTTAAAGTTTAAACTGTTAGGAATTTTAACTGGAGAATCCTTTGGCGGAAAATCCTGAAATTTTGCTGAGATGTTCACCAAAATATCATTGAGCTACCATAAAAATTTCAGATCCATTTGAGCTCATTTAGTCCACCTAATGGTGTGATTAGTAAAACTGTTCCAGAGAAAATAGAAAATGTTCAGAAACATTTTCAGAATTTTCTCTGAAATTGTTTAGCTCATATCTTTAGTTAGAGACTTCCAAATTAAGTGAGACCAATTCCATTAGAACCCTCTGAAAATCTAGTTTTCAGAAAGTCATAGTTTGTTTCATGAAAATACCTAGAACACCCTAAAAGCCTTTAATTAAGGTCAAGGACATAATTATTTGTGGAGGGCTCAAATGAGCTTTGCTGCAACTAAAACTTGACCAAGTCTCTGTTTAGGTTGTAACCAAGCCACAGTAAAAGTTTCACAGTCATTAGGTCTATCTAGTAAAGGTTATAGACTTCACAACTTCAAAGTTAATACAAAAGCATTTAATTAATACATACATTGTTCTTATCATGTAGTCGCTAAGGTCGAGGAGGAACCCGAAGTCCTAGACTTCGTTACTCCGGAGGAACAGCTAGCCTACGACCAAGAGCAGCAAGGCAAGCCCCGGTTTGCATTAACCATTTTATAAATTTTTATTGTTTTGAGCACATACTTGTTTTCTTTATGTTGTGCATCAGAGTCTTGTTTGGAAACCCCACTGCATAGCCAAGAAAACCATGGGTTGGGGTTTAGGATTGCAAACCCCGTTAGCCACTGCATTGCTAGGATAGAGTAGGATTCGGTACAAGTCGAGTAGTTGGAACTACTCGCGAGAATAGGCTAGAGGCACATTGCTCGGGTAGAGATAGCACATGAAACACATGGCAAGAAAATGAGACCGAGCGGAGAGTAAGGGCAGCAGGACTTTGGGGCCTGTGTGCTGTAGCTCCGCTTGTGTCGATTGAGGACCGAGCCGTGTGCGGGCCTGTTGAACAAGCTAGAACAGTACCGAAGACCTACCGGCTATATGGGAACCGGGAAACTGATGTAACTCGGGTAGCTGGGTATTGAGGCATTGCCCGTCGTTCAGAGGGTAGGTTGAGAGCTCGAGGTGTAAATCAGCTGGCGGCACAGAGATGCGCGTGCAGGGACCTCTTGCTCGGGACGATGGGACCGGTTCAATATTTGGCTAACGGGTGAAAGGTAGTCGCGTACGGCGTCCGTGATGGTTGTTGTAGGCAACATCGAGTACGGGCGTACGTGACGGGTTGTTCGGGTAACCCTGCAGGTGTAAATCGATTATAATCGCCGTCCCTCGCGGTCAGTGAGTACCACTTGTTCACTGTACCGTGACGTAGAAAGAACAGGCTAGTTACATGTTAAAATGTTGCTGATTGAAAGTTGGATATTGATTGTTAATGATATGTTGTAGCTTAGTGCTAACTAAAGTTCTTTTCAACTTTGGGCAAAGTACATGAGAGAAATGCGTTTCTTGTTTGATTGCGGCTCTCTCATGTGCCTTAGCGTAAAGTTCTCCACAACCTGCTGCTAAAACTTGAAAGTAAGGTTCTACTAATTAGGCGAGTCCTTGCAAATGATTTTTACCTCATGCAACCCATCACCCTCATGTAGAAGTTTCATGTTTAGGTGAGACGGGTCAGACTTGCTGAGCCTTCGTGCTCACTGCTTGTGTTTGAAGCTTTTGCAGGGTTCTATGAGGAAGGGACTCCCGAAGAGGAGACGGAACCCCAGGAGGGGAACCCCGTCGAGTGGGAGTCGTGCACGCCGCAGAGTTAGTGTGCGTGTGTGCTAGCAAGGACACGTTCGAGGGCTGAACGTGCACTTGATGCTTAGTCTACGCCCGCGAGTGTGGACTAAACTTATTTTGATGTAAACATGTTGATAAACTTGTTTATGTAATAAAGCTTCCGCTTCCGCTTTGTACCTTTGACGTGTGTTATACGGTGTTGTGCAACGCAGCACCCCTCAGCGTGATCCTGGCTCGACAGGACCAGTGGGGTCGTGTCAGCGTGGTATCAGAGCTCGCTTGAGGTTTAACACAGTACAAAGGTCTTCTTTTTCAAAAATCCAGTGAGGAACGAGTTAGTAGCCCGTATAAGGATGTTATTAGTATATAGAAAGTGGCTTATTAACTTATTTGTTATGTCGGAAAATCGTGCATCTCGGGACGTTCATGTCTTGGGGGGTGCACGTAAGCGCTGTCCACCAGTGCGCACAAGCTGAAGGGTGGAGCCCCACGGGTGGCAGGTAACCCGACCCGCTTTGATATCCTCTACGACTCTTCATGTCGTTTGGGGTATTCGAGCAACGTCTGTCCCTGGCGTGCGTGGTGCAACATGGGAGACCCCGTCACGTGGTCTGAAACGTGAACACGTAACTCAAGGCGTGTTTGGCTTGAGAACATCCGGGCGAGTGATGACGGCCGGGTGTACAAACTGTATGGATTCCGGGCTCGGTGTGCAGCCGAGTCTGATGATTGTTTGAGTTTCTGCAGGTAGCCTTACCACGAAACGGTAGACGTGTAGCATCCGTGTGCGAGTGACGAGTAGTGCCACTGAACTAACGAAGCCGGCTAAATCCGGTATAGGTTTTTCCTTTGTGAGGACGTAGTACCGACATAATCTGGTGACGCCTCGACGTCACACCCAACAAAATGAACAACTTCATTTAAAATTTGATGGTTTTGATCCAAAGTAGTAAAACTTGATGTAACTCCTTCCCTTGAACAGGATATTCAAAGTTAATAAATTTTCAACTTATAGGATGTTAAGGACAGAGCACTCTGTTTTCAGCTAAATCAAGGCTGAAGTTAATCAGAGGTTAGAGGTTGAGTTCTTTCGAGGTTGGGGTCGTATGATACATTTCTGGAAAGCTTTGGAGGAGCTTTACAAATTTTCTGTTGAGTTCCAGAGGTGTTTCATCCCTTAACCACTCGAAAAATGCAGTAGAGTTGAAACTGTCCAGAAAACAGGACGGAGCAAAGACTCTCTGTAGACTCTCTGTAAATTAAGCATAACTTCCTGCATAAAAATCCAAAAATAGAAAATGAGGTGGTTCTGGGAAGCTTATGAGATGGGTTACAACTTTGTAACAGAAAGTTTTGTCAGATTAGGAACAGAATTAACTGGAATTCTTGGATCAAATCAGTACCTAAGGCAGGGAGGTGCTGTCCAATTGTTCCCAGAAATTCTGTTAACTTTGACATCTCATAACTTTTGAACCAGAGCAGATCTTAGGCCAACCAAATACTTTCTGGAAAGCTATTGAAGTTAACTTTAACTTTGATGTTGAGCTCCAGGACTGGTTTTGCTTTTAACCTGGCCTAAATCAGATTGATATGGAAACTGGTCAGGGCTGTCATGGGAACAGCAGATCAGCAGTCAAATTTGTTTAAAAATTTGAACTATGTTTCCAAGTGTTAAGGGTTCAATGACATATCTTATGTTATAACTTAATGGTTTACTGTTTAAATAAATATTTGATATTTCTCAAATATATTTTTACAGATGGCAGCAGATAAACGGTTGGAGAACGGGTGGGTAGTTTCCCACTGCTCTGACCGTAGCGGCTACCCGGGAGCATTGTGGCTAATGCTCCAATATTTCGGGTACAACCAGATGCCGCAATACTTCGCCAAGGAAGAAGGCGAAGAGGGGAACAAGACGTGGACGATCCATGTCGAGGTTCCTGCAGGGCCTACGCCACCCGGTTGGGTGCCATTCACCGTCACGGTGAGAGGAAGACAACCGGAAGGGATGTGGCAAGTGGCAGCCCGTGACACTATGTCACGTTTCTGCCAACTACACGTACAGGCTATGGAGGGAACTCCATACGCACTCGTTCCGGTGGAGGGACGAGCTCAGCATGTGTGGGAAGAGAGGTACCTAGAGGCAACAAACCCGAGTTGCCCAAGGTACAACCCCGCGGAGGCAAATCTCAGCCTCCAAATGAGGGCGGGAAACGCTGTGATGGACAGCCAAGCTGTTCATACGGAGCATCTCGCCACCAAGCTCAAGGAGAGCACAAGCCGTGGAGATCATTTTGAGAGTGCTCACAGTGCACTCCGCAATGTGCTCCTTCCGACGATCAAGCGACTGAATGAACAACACAATCAGTTGCGTCGTCTGAAGAAGGCAAAGAAGAAGAGCCGTGTTGACATTGCGGCGTTGCAAGAGCTGGTGCAGACCCTAACCCAGCAGAATGAGGACCTTGCTCAAGAGCGGGACGACGCTATTGAGGAAGGACAAGGCTGGGAAGAGGACTACAACCAGGCTATGGACGAGGTGCATGCATTGCAGGACCTCGTGCCCCCGGTGTTAGGCATACCGGTGGTCTTGGGTCTTCCAGCAATGGGAGAACCCGGAATGGGAGAAGAGGTGGTAGATCCAGAGCCACCAGCAGAAGTACCGGAGGAGGACGACCCACAGGAGGTCGAATTTTACTCCGAGTAGGGGGTTACGGTTGCCAAGTAGGGCAGCTAAGAATGACGCGTACTCGTGCCAACCCCGATGTTGGAGGTACTAGCCAAGGGGGAGAGACCTCCCAACCACCTCCCGAGGACTCCTCGGGACAGCAGCAGCAGCAGCAACAGCAAACCCCGCCACCGCCACTACCAACGGTTACATTGGCCGACATTGTCGCGGCAATGGCGGGCTCGCATCAGCAGCACACAGAGTTGCTGCAGACTCTCATCGCCAATACGTCTCGCCCAGAGAGACGTCAAGATCGCGAGGAGCGCCAACAGAGCTCCTACTCCGACTTCCTGGCGACTCATCCCCCTGTATTCTCAAGGGCGGATGAACCACTTGACGCGGACAACTGGCTCCGCGCCATAGAGATGAAGTTCGGGCTGCTCCAAATCAGCGAGCAGCGCAAGACTCAGTTCGCGGTCCAGCAGCTCCAAGGATCCGCGAGCGCGTGGTGGGCCAACTTTTGTGCTTCACAACCCACCGACCGAGTGATGACCTGGGCAGAGTTTCGGACGGCCTTCCGGGCCTATCATATACCGCCCGGTTTGATGAAGAGGAAGACGCAGGAATTCCTACACCTGCAACAAGGGAGCCGGAACGCGCTGGAGTACTCCAGAGCGTTCAACGATCTCGCACTCTACGCGTCGTATCACGCAGATACGGACGAGAAGCGGCGGGACCACTTTTACCAGGGGCTTAACCCGCTCCTGAAGGACAAGCTGGCGATGTTCAATCGCGGCAGCCTCAACGACATAATTGATGCTGCGATTGTTCAGGAAGACTCCGGCAAGGAGTTGGCGGCGGCAGAGCGAAAGCGAAGCGCGCCGCAGAGCAGCGGAGAAGGAGGCGGTCCTTCTCAGAAGTTTCGGATGGTGAATCGCCCACCATCAGGTCCGCGCTGGCAGCCACCACAGCGGTCGATGCCGTTCCGCGGTCGGCCGTATTCTTCACCGGCATTCCGGCCGGCACTGCCAGCACCACTGCAACAACAGCAGCAGCAGCGGGCGATGCCGCGTGCGTTTGCACCTCCGCAACGCATGCCGGGCTTTCGTCCACCAAGTACTCCACCAGCAGCGGCCACATGTTACAAGTGTGGTCGTCCAGGACACTTCGCGAGCAGTTGCCCGGAGAGGCAAGGCGGCGGAGTGGTACCACAGTTTCCGGGGAGGAATCAACCCCGGAACCCTACTAATGCGCGGCGGGCAAACCCTAGGCCCGGTACTGTCCACCAGCTTGCCATTGAGGACGTGCCGGAGGGCGAGCCAATCCTTGCGGGTATGTTCCAACTCCACCAGCATCCGGCTATAGTACTATTTGATTCAGGCGCCACGCATGATTTTATTAGCCAAGCTTTCATTGCTAAACACAGCTTGCCAATACTACCCACCGATAGTCCATATTTAATTTGTTCACCGGGTGGGAAGATTTCAGCAAGCGTAATGGTCTCCAAAGCACCATTATGCTTAGCGGGTAGAGTGTACCCCACGTCTCTCATTATCTTAGAGGGACAGAAGGTCGATGTCATCCTAGGGATGTCGTGGTTAAACCGCCACGGCGCTGTTTTAGACACCGTCCTCCGAGTCGTGCACTTAAACTCAGGAGTGCACGGTTCTCACTCATTATTTCTGGACAGTCCAGAAATAAAACTTCCAAGTGTCTATCAAGCCACAACCATCAGATTGGAAGACATTCCAGTGGTCCGAGAATTCCCTGATGTATTCCCGGATGATTTGCCGGGGATGCCACCCGATAGAGAGGTGGAGTTCAAGATTGAACTTGCACCGGGAACCATGCCAATATCCCGAAGGCCGTACAAGATGGCGCCCAAGGAGTTGGCTGAACTGAAGACTCAGCTCACGGACCTTCTGGAGAAGGGTTTTATTAGGCCGAGCTCCTCGCCATGGGGCTGTTCGGCATTATTTGTCAAAAAGAAGGATGAAACATTGCGGCTTTGCGTGGACTACCGTCCATTAAATGCCGTAACCATCAAGAACAAGTACCCGTTGCCACGGATCGACATGTTGTTTGATCAGTTGGTCGAAGCAAAGGTCTTTTCCAAGATGGATTTAAGATCCGGGTACCATCAGATTAAGATCAGGGCTGAGGACATTCCAAAGACAGCTTTTTCGACAAGGTACGGACTTTATGAGTACCTGGTCATGTCCTTTGGCCTCACCAATGCTCCAGCTCACTTCATGTACTTAATGAACTCGGTGTTCATGCCGGAGCTGGACAAGTTTGTCGTGGTCTTCATCGACGACATCCTGGTATATTCCAAGTCGGAGGAAGATCACAAGAAACATCTGCGTATAGTCTTGCAACGGCTGCGGGATCACAAGTTATACGCAAAGTTCAGCAAATGCGAGTTTTGGATATCGCAAGTGCCTTTCCTCGGGCATATAATCTCAGCGGAGGGTATCGCTGTGGACCCGAGCAAAATCACGCAAGTGCTGAATTGGAAATCCCCGAGAACTGTTCATGAGGTACGGAGTTTCCTCGGACTCGCGGGATATTATCGGAGGTTCATTCCGAACTTCTCGAAGATTGCCAAGCCAATGACAGAGCTGCTGAAGAAGGCTACCAAATATGTTTGGAGTCCAGCATGTGAAGCAGCATTCAAGGCTTTAGTCAAGCACCTGACATCAGCACCGGTTTTGGCGCAGCCAGACACAACAAAACCGTTCGATGTGTACTGCGATGCATCCGGCATTGGGCTCGGATGTGTGTTGATGCAAGACCGAAGGGTGGTCGCGTATGGGTCACGGCAGCTTAGGAATCATGAGCAAAATTATCCAACTCACGACTTGGAGCTCGCTGCCGTGGTACTCGCACTGAAAATGTGGAGGCACTACCTACTCGGTAACCTCGTACATTTATATACCGACCACAAAAGCCTCAAGTACATATTCACTCAGAAGGAGCTGAACATGAGGCAACGAAGATGGTTAGAACTGATAAAGGATTACGAGATAGAGATCCATTATCATCCGGGCAAGGCAAACGTTGTGGCAGACGCGCTAAGCCGCAAGTCACACGTCAATAATCTGACCATCACACCGTTGGGAGAGAGCGAACCACCACTCCATGTGATTCCACACGGAGCTCTCTACAACCTAGCTTTGATCCCCACCATCCGTGAAGAGATAGCGGCAGCCCAGAAGAATGACAAGGGCATGTCACATTTACGGAGACGTGTAGACAGTGGGGAGTTGAAATGTTTCCGGAAGGACGGAGACGGCGTCCTATGGTTCAAGGACCGGATCGTCGTACCCCGAAACCCGGAGTTACGGAAGAAAATCTTTGATGAGGCTCACTTATCAAAGTTTTCTATTCACCCCGGCAGCAACAAGATGTATCAAGAACTCAGAAGCAAGTTTTGGTGGACACGGATGAAGCGAGAGACTGCAAAATACGTGTCCGAGTGTGATACATGTCGACGGGTGAAGGCAGACCACATGCGGAAACCGGGACTGCTGCAACCACTGGGCATTCCTGCCTGGAAGTGGGAGGACGTGAGCATGGATTTCGTCGTCGGTTTACCCACCACCTTACAGAAACATGATTCTGTGTGGGTGATCGTCGATCGGCTCACCAAAGTTGCCCATTTCATCCCGGTCAACACCAACTACAACGCCAAGAAGTACGCTGAACTGTACATCTCACGGATCCTATGCTTATACGGCGTACCCCGTACTATCGTATCGGACCGGGGCACTTTATTTGTGTCCCGTTTTTGGGAGCAGCTCCACGCTGCCTTGGGGACGAAGCTGATCCGTAGTTCAGCCTACCACCCGCAGACGGATGGGCAAACGGAGCGGGTAAATCAAATCCTAGAAGACATGCTACGAGCTTGCGCTATCGACCACGGCAAGAATTGGGATGATCACTTGCCATTAGCCGAGTTCTCGTACAACAATGGGTACCAAGCCAGCATCAAGATGGCGCCCTACGAGGCGCTATACGGGAGAAAATGCCGCACACCATTGAATTGGTGTGAGTCTGGCGAGAGGGTTACCTTCGGGATTGATCTTGTCAACAACGCGGAAGAAAAGGTTCGATTAATTCAAGCGAACCTAAAAGCCGCTCAATCCCGACAGAAACAGTATGCGGACCGGAGAAGGCGTCCGTTACAATTCGAAGCTGGAGACCACGTATATCTACGAGTGTCTCCAATGAAGGGCGTAAACAGATTTGGGGTGAGAGGAAAGTTAGCACCCCGATTCATCGGTCCATTCCAGATTACCGAAAGATGTGGATCGGTGGCATACCGGCTAAGATTACCAGAAGCACTTTCCGGTGTGCACGACGTCTTTCACATTTCCCAGCTGAGGAAGTGTCTCAAGCTATCAACTACCGTTCAGCTGGAAGACATTGAAGAACTGCAACCGGATCTCACCTATCGGGAGGAACCGGTGCAGATTATTGATGAAAAGGCCCGAACCACACGCAACCGTACGTTGTGGTTCTACAAGGTTCTGTGGAGTAATCACTCCATGGATGAAGCGACATGGGAGAGCGAAGAATTCCTTCGCACTAACTACCCCGACTTTCTCACGTCGCATATCCGGTAATTTTTCCACCGTCCTCTCTCTCATTTTCACCTTATAATCTCGGGACGAGATTCTTTTAAGGGGGGAGGAATGTAAGGGCCTCAGTTTTTGACACCCATTTGCAGTGTTCATCCCCACACCACACACCTCATTTGAGGAAAAATGATGAACACAAATAAAGAGCAAGTAACAATTATCAACATGCTCATTAGGGAACAAACTCACACATTGCAAAAGTGGTACTTCCCACATGTGATATAGATGGGCTGGACATATGAAAACTCCTACACTTTGCCAAGGATGTCCATGCCAAGTTTCACCCAAATTCAAAACATTTTTGAGGTCATCTTGGGTGTAGATAGGAAAGGGGCAGTTTGAAAACATATTCAAATTCAAACTGTTTTCACCCACTGAATTTAAAAGTGGAAGGCATATTCTTGCTCAGCACATTTTTGTGAGCTCACACACCAATTTTCACTCCATTTGGAGTTGATCTTGACATGAGCTAAGGGGGAGAAATTCAAACTTTATTTGAATTTCAAACTGCACTTGTGCTGAAATTCATTCAAACCAAACCTCATTTGAACTTTGATCAATTCAAATGGCTCTTGGGTGAATAATTTGAGTTGCCAAGGGTAGAATAGGGTTCACTGTTTACCACAGCTGTTAGGAATAAATTTCAGAGGTTAAAAGAGGAGTGGGACCCACATGTCAGCCTCAGCCTCAAAGCAAACCGACTGAACCACAGTTCAGTCGGTTCCCGGCTGTTGTGCGCGCGCGCCACCGAAGGGGGCAGCCGGCGCCAGCTCCTGCTGCGTGCCCCAAGCCGGAGACCGGCCGACCGGCCTATTTATTCCCTCCCCGGCGTGCTTCAGTCGCCATTCCCCGAGCTGCCGACGTGCACGATCCATTTCTCCACTGCCATCACCGGCGCTCGAGTTCCTGCTGGATCGAGCTGATCGCAGCTTCCTCTGTCCATTCCAAGGTCCCAGCAAGGTACTAGCAACCATCCTCCATCCTTTCCATTGATAGAAATCGATTGAAACCGAGTGATATCGGCTGTGCCGAAAGATCAAACTCGGAACTGGAAACCGCCGCACCTCGGGCTCTCGTGGACAGCCCAACCTGGGCGTTGTCACGCCCGAGCCAAGGCACCCTTGGACGCGCAGGTGACCGGTGCTGCTCATCTCCGAGCCACAGCTCGAGTGGTTGCTCACCGGCGGCGAATTTCCACTTTTCCCCTTTCTGTGTGCAGAACGACCCTCGGGTACGATTCTGTTTAATTCGTGCTCTAGAAAGGATTAGAGGGCCTCAGGCCACTCCCACACGAACTAGACACGGTGACGCACAAGTTGCCTTCACAACTCTGGGCCGGAGGACTTCTGTGCCCGGCGTAATTCAAGGTCTACTGATGGCGGAACGCACGGGGGGTATCGGGCGCACGGTGAGGACCTATTTCGGGCCTTCCCCGAGCTGCCTCGAGCTCATGTCGACCTTCTCTGAGGTCCACTGATGCTCCCCGACCGATTTCCCAAGTAGCTGAGGTACTAGGAGCGTCAGCCGTCATGGCCGAAGTCGTTCCGATATGGCGGCTCGTCGCCGACCATGCTCCGGCCGTTGTCATGAGCAGCTGACCCTCGGATCATGTTCCCCAAGTAAAAGTAGGCAGGGGCGGCCAGAATCAAGAAGTTTGAAGCTGTACAGCAGCCGGCGGCGAGCTCTCCGGCGAGGTCCCTCGGCGGCGGAGCGCGGGTGTCGCGAGGTTGAAGAAGGGGGTGGACCCCAGCTGTCAGCGGCCGATATTTTGAATCGGGATCCGGCTGTGGCCGGGATCGGGTGTGCTGGCGCGCAAAAGCCTTGTGGGCCGCGGTGTGCTGTCGCTTCGGCGTGCGACGCGTGTCTCCTGGGCCCACGCGCGAGTTTAAACTTTTCCCCGATTTTCAGATTTCCTTCAAACTTCAAATCCTTATAACTCTGGCTAGAAAGCTCCAAATTGAGTGAACCAAATTTTGCTGGATTCAGCTCTTTGAGTACTTTCCAGAAAATCAAGTGTCACTTCATGAGATTCCTTAATTCTCCAGAATTAATTCCTTAAAGTTTAAACTGTTAGGAATTTTAACTGGAGAATCCTTTGGCGGAAAATCCTGAAATTTTGCTGAGATGTTCACCAAAATATCATTGAGCTACCATAAAAATTTCAGATCCATTTGAGCTCATTTAGTCCACCTAATGGTGTGATTAGTAAAACTGTTCCAGAGAAAATAGAAAATGTTCAGAAACATTTTCAGAATTTTCTCTGAAATTGTTTAGCTCATATCTTTAGTTAGAGACTTCCAAATTAAGTGAGACCAATTCCATTAGAACCCTCTGAAAATCTAGTTTTCAGAAAGTCATAGTTTGTTTCATGAAAATACCTAGAACACCCTAAAAGCCTTTAATTAAGGTCAAGGACATAATTATTTGTGGAGGGCTCAAATGAGCTTTGCTGCAACTAAAACTTGACCAAGTCTCTGTTTAGGTTGTAACCAAGCCACAGTAAAAGTTTCACAGTCATTAGGTCTATCTAGTAAAGGTTATAGACTTCACAACTTCAAAGTTAATACAAAAGCATTTAATTAATACATACATTGTTCTTATCATGTAGTCGCTAAGGTCGAGGAGGAACCCGAAGTCCTAGACTTCGTTACTCCGGAGGAACAGCTAGCCTACGACCAAGAGCAGCAAGGCAAGCCCCGGTTTGCATTAACCATTTTATAAATTTTTATTGTTTTGAGCACATACTTGTTTTCTTTATGTTGTGCATCAGAGTCTTGTTTGGAAACCCCACTGCATAGCCAAGAAAACCATGGGTTGGGGTTTAGGATTGCAAACCCCGTTAGCCACTGCATTGCTAGGATAGAGTAGGATTCGGTACAAGTCGAGTAGTTGGAACTACTCGCGAGAATAGGCTAGAGGCACATTGCTCGGGTAGAGATAGCACATGAAACACATGGCAAGAAAATGAGACCGAGCGGAGAGTAAGGGCAGCAGGACTTTGGGGCCTGTGTGCTGTAGCTCCGCTTGTGTCGATTGAGGACCGAGCCGTGTGCGGGCCTGTTGAACAAGCTAGAACAGTACCGAAGACCTACCGGCTATATGGGAACCGGGAAACTGATGTAACTCGGGTAGCTGGGTATTGAGGCATTGCCCGTCGTTCAGAGGGTAGGTTGAGAGCTCGAGGTGTAAATCAGCTGGCGGCACAGAGATGCGCGTGCAGGGACCTCTTGCTCGGGACGATGGGACCGGTTCAATATTTGGCTAACGGGTGAAAGGTAGTCGCGTACGGCGTCCGTGATGGTTGTTGTAGGCAACATCGAGTACGGGCGTACGTGACGGGTTGTTCGGGTAACCCTGCAGGTGTAAATCGATTATAATCGCCGTCCCTCGCGGTCAGTGAGTACCACTTGTTCACTGTACCGTGACGTAGAAAGAACAGGCTAGTTACATGTTAAAATGTTGCTGATTGAAAGTTGGATATTGATTGTTAATGATATGTTGTAGCTTAGTGCTAACTAAAGTTCTTTTCAACTTTGGGCAAAGTACATGAGAGAAATGCGTTTCTTGTTTGATTGCGGCTCTCTCATGTGCCTTAGCGTAAAGTTCTCCACAACCTGCTGCTAAAACTTGAAAGTAAGGTTCTACTAATTAGGCGAGTCCTTGCAAATGATTTTTACCTCATGCAACCCATCACCCTCATGTAGAAGTTTCATGTTTAGGTGAGACGGGTCAGACTTGCTGAGCCTTCGTGCTCACTGCTTGTGTTTGAAGCTTTTGCAGGGTTCTATGAGGAAGGGACTCCCGAAGAGGAGACGGAACCCCAGGAGGGGAACCCCGTCGAGTGGGAGTCGTGCACGCCGCAGAGTTAGTGTGCGTGTGTGCTAGCAAGGACACGTTCGAGGGCTGAACGTGCACTTGATGCTTAGTCTACGCCCGCGAGTGTGGACTAAACTTATTTTGATGTAAACATGTTGATAAACTTGTTTATGTAATAAAGCTTCCGCTTCCGCTTTGTACCTTTGACGTGTGTTATACGGTGTTGTGCAACGCAGCACCCCTCAGCGTGATCCTGGCTCGACAGGACCAGTGGGGTCGTGTCAGCGATGTAAAAGCCCAAGAAAAGGGACTTGCAAAAATTTTTATGCACCTCACAACACAACAGTTTTGTTGTGGGTAGAGTGTGAAATATTGTGAAGAGCAAGTGGCCTCCATCAAAAGAATGATTAGAGGGGAAAGTCTTCACTTTCACAAAGTATGGTTTCTACACTTAAACATGAGAGGTTGAGCTCACACCTAGAATTTAAAAAGTCTTGGGAAGGTTCAGTCCAAAGCTCATGCAAATTCAACACTTTTTGAGGCACTTTTGGGTTATTTCAAAAAGAGGCCAATTTGAGTGTAAATTCAAATTGCAGCAACTTTCATCATCCAAATTCAAAAGTTAGCTCCATATCTACACTCAGCACATTTTTCTGAGTAAACCCACCAATTTCCAGCCCCATTGGAGCTCCTCTTGTCAAGAGCTAAATTTGCTAGAATTCAAAACTGAATTTGAATTTCAGTTTGAATATGAAGCAAACTTGACCAAACAAAGTTTGAATTTGAGAATTTAAATTCAAACAAAGACTTGGGAGCTAAGTCTCACATTAAATTGTGAGTAGCTGGGGGGATAATTAACAAAAACAGAAAAGAAATATTAGGGGAAAAGGAGAAAGGGGGAGGCCCACAGGTCAGTGGCACACTGGAGGGGCAGTCGGTTGCTGCAGCCGACCCCGACTTCGCGCGCAAGGCAGTGAACGGCGGCGAGCCACCGAGGCAGCGATCGGCCACCTCACGGTGCCAAACCGCGGCTTAAAGGCCAGCGCACAGCCCACGCCGCCTTCCTCCTGCTTTCCAAACGAGACCCCCCCCCTACCGAGCTCTTTCCTCGTTTCCGCGCGAGCACAGAAACGCCGCCCTCTCTGATCGCCGGCGTCCGGCCAGCACAGGCGCGCTCGTGCCCGACGAGCCACACAAGAAAGGACCGCCTTAAGGTGCTGAGTCTTCTAGTCCCTACCGTTCTTCATTTCATGGGCTGTCGAGGGAGTATTTCGCCGGGAAAGCTTCGGGTGTTTTGAGACCGAGCTCCCACAAAATCCCAAAATTCGTGGGGGTTAGCTCATCACCGGGCAAACCGAGTCATGCACCCGCTCTATACACGGCCACGACCACCTAGGATCCAAAACCATCGAAAACCATCGAGCCTTTGCGCTGATATCCAAGTTTTTCGAGCAACAGTCGATATCGGGCCTAGGTCGACGGTGAGGTCCCAGTTCCGGCTATTTCCATGGCCAAACAAGCTCATATTCGTGCGCAGCATGCCACGGTGGAGCTGTAGGGGCAAACCGCTTGAGAAATAAGGCCCGGAGTAGCCCGGACGACGTCACCGGAGCAGAGGGAGGCTCTGTCACCGTCGCGGGCATAGTTCCGGCCATTGCCGAGCTCCGGTGAGGGCACCAGCGTGTTCTCCGAGTCGATTTAGGCACAGGCGGCAAGTTTTGTCAAAGGTCGGGCGGGGAAACGCCCGGCGGCGAGCGCTCCGGCAAAGCGCCGCCGCGGGAACTGCGGGAGAGCGCGAGGTAGACGAAGGGGGGCCGGGTCCGCCGGTCAGCCTCTGACCTCGCGCGGGGATCGGGTTTGCGGCCGGGATTCGGTGCGGAAGCGCGGGTAAAACCCCGTGGGCCGCGGTGTGGCCGCTTTCTGAGTGGACCGGCTCGAGGAGTGGGTCCCACCCGCAGGGTTTAAACATTTTGGAATTTCCAGTTTTAGTGTAAACTTTAGAACCCCATAACTTTTGCTAGGAAGCTCCAAATTTAGTGATTCAAATTGGGTTGGATTCATCTTGCCTAGCTCTGTCCAGATATATAACCCAATTTGTATGAAACCCATTAATTAATTCTGGAAAATTCTTTAAAGCTTTTCAGCAAAAGAATTTTAGAGGGAGTTTGGTTCATCCAAAAATCCCCAAATTTTGCCAGAATGTTCTTTAGGACATTAGTAAACCCCTGTAAAAGTCTCAGACCATTTGGAGTTGATTTTGTCAGAGCAATTTAAATTGGAAGGTGCTGTGTTCATTTGAATGCAGAAACATTTTCAGAGAATTTCCAAAACTTGGAAATTCAATTCTGGGCAAACCTTGACTCCAAAAATGCTAGGAAAATTCATGCAAACTCTATGAGCTATAATAGAAATTGTAGTTCATTAAGTTGAGCATGAACAGGGGTATTACCTCAGAATTAATTCTTCCTTGCTGATTTGCCAAGAGAATTATTCTGAGCAAACCACTCCATGAAAAGTGCTAGTGTTTGGTCCAGAGAGTTTTCTTGTGACAAGGAACTCACACAAAAATTCTCAGCTCCATTGGAGCTCTAGATCACCCCTGTCCTGTTTACCCACTTAAGGAATTAAGATGGAAAAGGGAGAAAACCACTTAGCACTTAACCATGGGACTAAGCCCAAGCCAAACCACCAACACCAGTTCATATTTAAATTCTTAAACAAAGTTCCAGGTGTGAGAGGCTGGTTATTAGCACTAATAGTAGAAGTCTTACTCTAAACCTCACATTTGCATCTAAATTAACATGTAGTATTTCATTAACGTGTAGCCGTTGAGGAAGAGACTCCGGAGGTGCTGGACTTCCTCCTTCCGGACGAAGAACTAACTCCTGACCAGCAGCAACAAGGCAAGCCCCGGTTTGCATTAACCATTTTTAAAAGTTTTACTTTGTTTACATGTGTCATATGAAGTATGTATGTGCATTAGGTATAGGATGAATGAAACCCCACTTGCATAACCAAAGGTTCCTAAAAGAGTGAGGGTAGTGTCAAGGACCTCGAGTAGAAAGGCTATGCTTAATGAGTCATAGGACTTCGGTACAAGTCGAGTAGTTGGAATCTACTCGCGAGATAGGCTGGGAACACACGGGTTCGGTTGAGTGATGTGAGATCACTTTAGTAATAAAAATGAGACTAGGCAGGGGCTAGGGCGCAGCAAGAGAGAGTCTTGTGTGCGCAGCCCTGCCCGTGTCGATTGAGGACCGATCCGTGTGCGGCCCTGCTGAACAAGTATTGAACGTACCGAAGGCATATCGGATATATGGGCCCCGATAAACCGATGTAGCCTAAACCTCCGGGCGTCGAGGCATAGCACACCGATTTATAGGTGTAGGTTGAGGGCAGCAAGGTGGAAATCTGCCAACGGGCATAGAGAGATGCTCCGTGTGGGGAACCTCCTGCTCGTTTCGGTGCGACCGGTTCGACGTTTGGGCTGTTGGGTGAAAGGTTGTCCCGTACGACATCGAGTGAGCGTGCTGTGCAGCTCCACGGGTGGGCGTACGTGACGTGCTCTTTGGGTTTTCCCTGCAGGTGTATATCGAGTCGATTCGCCGTCCCTCGCGGTGACGAGTACTGCTTGTTCACTGCGTCGTAACGTAGACTAATGGATGAAATATGTTGATTCAATGATGCTGATTGATATAATTGTATTGCTACATGTGTGCCACCAAATACTGCTTACTAAATTTCAGATTTCATGAACTGTTAACTTGTTGCTAAAAGATGAACTAAGGATGAACTTGTAGGCGTGTCCTTTTGCTGAAATGTTACTATCCTATGTCCATTGTACTCCTCATGTAGAGTTTCATGCTTAGGTGAGTCGGTTAAGCCTTGCTGAGCCTTCGTGCTCACGGTTGCTGCTTAAGTGTTTTTCAGGTGAGGAGCCACCCACGGACTCGGAGTACGAGTCCACCGGCGAGGGTTACCCTCCGTCGGGGACCACGGCTGAGTGGGAGCCGTACACGCCGCGCTGAGCTGAGACGTGCAGCTAGTGTGGGTTGCCCTAGGGCTGGGCAACCGACTTTTGCTAAATAGGCGGGCGTGAGTTGTATAGTGTAGTCTTCCGCTGTGTAATAGAACAATAATTATAACTGAAGTTTGTACTTGTTTGTACAGTTTCAGCTGTTTTTCCCATGTAATATATTGTGTTCTTATGACGTGTGCTGTCGGGTGTCGCATCGCGCGGCACCACCCTCTGCGATCCTGGATGAGCGGATCCCGGTCCGCCACAGCCTGGTATCAGAGCTGCAGTGGGGATAGCACCGTACTAAAGGACGGCATTATGGGAAAAACTTAGGTATACGGTGAGGATTCGGTAGTTGCCCAAGTAAGGACTATATTAGCATAGTTACTTAAAGTGGCAAGACTAACTTATATGTTATAATTCTGAATTTCAATTATGTAACGACGCACCTACGCTCTGGTAAGTATGGTAAGGAACGCCACCGAAAGCGGTTCAATTTCGGTTAGCTCTCCCTGACGAGGAACGTGGTTCGGGGATTGATCTCACAGCTTGGTGTGAGACGTCAATATGAACCTCTTGGACTCTTCATGTTCCTGAGTTCATATGAAACGCTGATCCCTAGCGTGCATTAGGCAAGTAAGTGGAGACCCCATCGTGTGGTCAGTAACGCGAGAGTGTGTTCGTCTGGAAATAGCCCAGGAGGACATACGCAGCGCTTGCCATCGGCGTGCCCTGCAGGGCAGTAGGTGGTATCTGTTGGGTTGATAACATTCCCAACCGTGACGACCCGTTCATGACATACTCGGGTTCCCCGTCGTGTGGTGTTGAAACACGATCACGTGCCTTGAGACGTGACTTAGCTCAAGGACGGCCGTATGGAAATGATACGGGCGTTTGTATTTACTTTTAGATATGGAACTGCCTGAAATGAACAAACTTTGATTGCACCATCATTGTGTGGTCTTCTGCAGGTACTAACCACGTATTGTATCCGTGTAGAAAACGTGTGCGAGAGACCGTTTAGTGCCACACTCGAGACGTATATACCGGTATGATCCGGTTAGGATTTTCTTTTGTGAGGAACGTAGTACCGAGATATTGTAGGCATATGCATGAGTATAATGATAACGAAGAATTAAAAATCTATAGGTTCAACAGTTAGGACCCTGGTCGGGTATAAGAATGAGATAGGGATGAGTGTAGTTCCAAAAAGACTGAAAAACAGAGTACTCGGTTTTTGGACAGCAAGTTTGCTGATCTTCAACAGAGCATAACTCACAGGTCTTTTAGCCCAGGGAGGTGTGCTACATAGCTCTGGAAAGGTATTGAAGTACTCTACAACTTTGTTGTAGACTTCCAGAGCTGAAACTCACCTGAAGATGGCTTAAAGCCCAGAGAAATGTAAACTGTCCAGAACCAGGGCAGAGTAAAACATCCTCTGAACTGATCTGTTTTTCAAATATAACTCCCAGTAGAAAAATCTAAAATTGTCATATAATACATCCTTAGAAATAGTAGAAGATGTTTGACATCTTTGCAATTCAAAGTTTCTGAAGTTTCAGCACAGAATTTAGTGGAAACCAGGGTTGGAAACAGCTACTTCCAAGGGAGGTGCTGTTAAAATTCTTCCAGAAATTCTGCTAACTTTGAATTAATATAACTTTCTAATTAAAGCTGATCTGGGGCAAATGAGTACTCGTTGGAAATATACTAAGGTTAACTTTAACTTTGGTATTCAACTTGAGTCATGAAAATGCCCATAACCGGATCAAAAACTTGGAATAGGTAGAAACTGGTCATTCTGACGGAAGAATGACAGTTGAACTCATTAGAGAGGGTGTTGTACCCTAAGGGCGATACTAATGTCTCGTAGAGACCAAACCCAGTTATGGTGAGCTTCCAAAGAGGGGGTTCATCAAGTTGGATTAAACTAACTTGTGTTTGGTCTGGTAATGGTGTAGCTTGTGCAAAGTTATTACATTATCTACTTACGAGATATTTCGCATGTGTTGTTGTCATAATGTTTTTCCGCCCAGTTCTATTGGACTGCATGCAAAATGTTGCGGGACTGATGGTTAATGTCGTATGGTTGCAGATGGTTCGTACTAGGACCACGCACGAGGTTGGTGGCTCTAGCCAAGGTGGAGGCGATGACTCCCAGCCACCGGCCTACGACAGCACCCCGCAGCAGCAGCCACCACCGCCGCCTCCGCTTACTCTAGCGGATGTGATAGCGGCATTGGTGGGAGGTCGTGAGGAGCAGACCGACCTGCTCCGCACGATCGTGCAGAATACGTCCCAGGCGGGAGGACGTCAAGAGCGAGGGCCTCGTGAGCCCCGCGAAGTGTCGTACTCGGATTTCATGAGTACGCACCCTCCAGTGTTCACCGAAGCCGAAGAACCACTGGAGGCGGACAACTGGCTGCGGACTATCGAGTCCAAGTTCGGGCTGCTCCAGTGTACGGAGCGGCAGAAGACGCTGTTCGCAGCACAGCAGCTCCACGGTGCCGCTGGTGCGTGGTGGGCGAATTATGTCGCCTCACGTCCGGCTGGCCATGCCGTGGAATGGCAAGAGTTCCGGGAGGCGTTCCGCGCCTATCACATTCCTCCCGGAATAATGAAGAGAAAGTTCCAAGAATTTTTGGAACTGAAGCAGGGCGGGAGGAGTGCCCACGACTACTCCCGTGCCTTCAACCATCTGGCGCAGTATGCGTCAGACTACATCTCCACGG
Organism: Neostapfia colusana; assembly: GCA_030760725.1. Taxonomy (NCBI): domain Eukaryota; kingdom Viridiplantae; phylum Streptophyta; class Magnoliopsida; order Poales; family Poaceae; genus Neostapfia; species Neostapfia colusana. The sequence goes on along the minus strand of JASWHV010000007.1, from coordinate 90,198,655 downwards.
AGGAGAAGAAGAGGGAGCACTTCTATCGGGGGTTACATCCCGAAATGAAGACCCACCTCGTACAATGGAACCGCGGCACATTCAACGATCTAGTCAATGCCGCCATCATGCAAGAGGACGCTCAGCGGGAGTTAGCAGCTGAGCAGAGGAAGCGTAGCGCTCCACCTAGCAGCGGTGGGAGTGGCGCTCCCCAGAAGTACCGTATGGTGTATCGGACACCATCCGGGCAGCAGTGGCAACCACCGGCGCGACCGCAACGGTTCGGGGGACGTCCCTTTCAGGCACCTCCGTTCCGTCCGCCGATGCCACCACCAAGACAGCAGCAGCAGCAGACGGTACCCCGGGCGTTTCCACCGCCACAACGCGCCCCGGGTTTCCGCCCGCCGATTAGCGGGGGACCACCCCGTTTCACCTGCTTCATGTGTGGCCAGGCGGGCCACTTTGCGAAGGACTGTCCCCAGGGGCAGCAGAGCAGCGGGCAAGCCCAGTTTCAGGGCGGTGCTCGAGGCCGACCTCCGGCGAAGAAGGTTGGTCAGCGGACTGGAGGCGTCCGCAACCTCGACAGTGAGGACGCCCCAGAGGGAGACAACGTGCTGGCGGGTACGTTTACTCTCAACCATCAAGCCATAGTCATATTATTTGATTCGGGTGCAACCCACAGCTTTATAAGTGCATCCTATGTGGCTAAACATCAATTGCAAGTCTTCCCAACCGACTGCACTTATATGATCTGCTCACCGGGAGGGAAGATTTCAACTAATATGATGGTTCCAAAGGCACCTCTGTGCTTAGGTGGGAAACTATATCCCACCACCTTGATCATCCTTATGGGACAAAAGATTGATGCAATCTTAGGGATGTCATGGCTGCAATACCATGGCGCTGTCCTAGAGACTCGGACACGGACGGTTCACCTAAATTCTCCATTCCACCGTCCGCATTCCATGGTGTTAGACACGCCAGTCCGGGAAGTTTTAGCAATTAATAATGCTGAAGTTCTCAAGTTAGAAGACATCCCCGTAGTCCGGGAATATCCCGACGTGTTCCCGGACGATCTTCCGGGCATGCCACCTGAGCGGGATGTTGAGTTCAAGATCGAGCTCGCACCCGGGACTACGCCCATATCACGGAGACCATACAAGATGGCTCCAAATGAGCTGGCGGAACTGAAAGAACAGCTCAATGATCTGTTGAGCAAGGGTTTCATTAGGCCGAGTTCCTCTCCTTGGGGATGCTCGGCGCTATTTGTAAAGAAGAAGGATGAAACCCTGAGGCTGTGTGTGGATTACCGGCCGCTCAACGCCGTCACCATCAAGAATAAGTACCCCCTGCCCCGTATTGACATCTTGTTTGATCAACTTGTGGGGGCAAGTGTATTCTCAAAGATGGACCTTCGCTCTGGATATCACCAGATCAAGATCCGGGCGGAGGATATTCCGAAGACGGCGTTCTCGACGAGATACGGCTTATACGAATATCTCGTCATGTCCTTTGGTCTCACAAATGCTCCAGCCCATTTCATGTATCTCATGAACTCGGTGTTCATGCCGGAGCTGGACAAGTTCGTGGTAGTGTTCATCGACGACATCTTGGTTTACTCCAAGACCGAAGCTGAACATGCCGAACACTTGCGGATCGTTCTTCAACGATTGCGAGACCACAAGCTCTACGCCAAGTTCAGCAAATGCGAATTTTGGATCAGCCAAGTGCCATTCTTGGGACATATCATCTCAGCTGAAGGCATTGCGGTTGACCCTAGCAAAATCGAGCAAGTGTTGAAATGGAAAGCTCCCACTTCCGTTCATGAAGTCAGAAGCTTCCTCGGGTTAGCGGGATACTACCGGAGATTCATTCCAAGTTTCTCCAAGCTCGCTAAGCCGATGACAGAGTTGCTGAAGAAAGGGACAAAATATGTTTGGAACACGGCGTGTGAGGGAGCGTTCCGAACATTAGTGAAGCATCTCACGACAGCCCCGGTCTTGGCTCAACCGGATACAACGAAGCCCTTCGACGTGTATTGTGACGCGTCCGGTATTGGGCTCGGCTGCGTGTTGATGCAAGAAGGACGTGTGGTCGCTTATGGCTCACGCCAACTTCGGAACCATGAGCAGCACTACCCGACTCACGATCTTGAACTTGCTGCCGTGGTGTTGGCGCTGAAAATGTGGAGGCACTATCTCCTGGGGAACTTGGTGCATCTCTACACCGACCACAAGAGCTTGAAATACATTTTCACCCAGAAGGAGCTGAACATGAGGCAGAGGAGGTGGTTAGAACTGATCAAAGATTATGAGATTGAGATCCATTACCACCCCGGCAAGGCGAATGTGGTTGCCGACGCGCTGAGTCGGAAATCACATGTCCATCACCTCACCATTACACCGGTGGAGGAGGAAGAGCCAAGTTTATACTTGGTTCCTTATGGATCGCTGTACAACCTTGCCCTCATCCCTACTATTAGGGAGGACATCATTGCAGCTCAGAAAACGGATAAAGGCATGGCACATCTCCGGAGACGGATAGACAATGGAGAAATTAAATGTTTCCGGAAGGATGATGAGGGGACGTTGTGGTTCAATGACCGCATAGTCGTACCCCGAGATATGGAGTTGAGGAAAAAGATCCTCGATGAAGCTCACTTGTCTAAATACTCCATTCATCCGGGCAGCAACAAAATGTACCAAGATTTGAAAAAGAAATTTTGGTGGACCCGGATGAAGCGGGAGGTAGCTAAGTACGTATCTGAGTGCGATACGTGTAGACGAGTGAAGGCGGATCACATGAAGAAATCAGGGCTGTTGCAACCCCTGAAGATCCCGGCATGGAAATGGGAAGATGTGAGCATGGATTTCATTGTGGGATTACCCCTAACAGCCAACAAGCATGATTCCATATGGGTAATCGTTGATCGGTTAACCAAGACGGCTCACTTCATTCCGGTGAATACACGTTACAATGCCGGCAAGTATGCGGAGCTATACATAGCGAAGATTCTATGCCTATACGGGGTACCCAAGACCATTGTCTCAGATCGAGGTGCATTATTTGTATCTCGCTTTTGGGAGCAGCTACACGCTGCATTGGGTACTAAGTTGATCAGGAGCTCCGCTTATCACCCTCAGACAGATGGCCAGACAGAAAGGGTGAATCAAGTCCTGGAAGACATGTTGAGAGCGTGTGCCATCCACCATGGTAGGAATTGGGATGATCACCTACCATTGGCAGAATTCTCGTACAACAACGGTTATCAGGCGAGTATCAAAATGGCGCCCTATGAGGCTCTCTATGGTCGCAAGTGCCGCACCCCGTTAAATTGGTGCGAGTCCGGTGAAAGGGTCACATTCGGAGTTGATGTGGTGAACGACGCCGAAGAGCGCGTTCGGACAATACAAGCCAATTTGAAAGCCGCTCAATCCCGACAGAAGAGCTACGCTGATAAGAGGCGTAGACCGTTGCACTTTGATGTTGGGGAACACGTGTACCTCCGCGTGTCTCCAATGAAGGGCGTGCACCGATTCGGTGTGAAGGGGAAGCTCGCTCCCCGTTTCATTGGACCCTACGCTATCACCGAGAAGTGTGGACCAGCAGCGTATCGATTGGAGCTACCGGCATCTCTGGCTGGTGTCCATGATATTTTCCATGTTTCGCAACTGCGAAAATGCTTGAAGCATACAACTGCTGTTCCTACCGAAGCCATCGGCGAGCTGAAGCCGGATTTAACATATGATGAATATCC